>CP125973.1:151830289-161830289 GCA_030063025.1 Avena longiglumis
ACTTGATCTCAATTCCATGGTTCAGCATAAGTTTGTTTCCTCTTGGGCCACTTTGAGTGATCTACTGTATGAAATAACCTTTTTCAAGCGTGGTTGGAAGGGGGATAGATTTGAGAAAGTAGTCTCTTTGCCTGCACCTGCTGATGACCCACAAGTACAGGGGATTGCAACAGTCTTCACGGGTAGTATTATCCAATTTATTGATTTGACACAAGGGGAGCAAAAGAATACTTGCAAGCCTTAACAACTGAGTTGTCAATTCAGCTGCACCTGGAAATAGTTCTTGCTCGTAGAAGTTTATCAGTAGCAAAAATTTGTAGTAGCAACAACAAAGCAACAGCAGCAGTAAAACAGGAGCAATAGTAACAGTAGTAGCAAACAGTGATATATGAGCGCGGTAGGCATAGGGATGGATGGACGGGCATTGCATGGACGAGTCTAAACATGTAAATTCAAGATCTAGGGCATTGCAGATAAATAGGAATAAGCATAAAGTACTAAACAATCCTAGGCATATGCTCCATATATAGTCATACGTGCTCGCAATGAGAACTTGCATAACATCTTTTGTCCAGCCAGCCTGTGGTAGCGGGGCCTCTAGGTAACTACTGGTAATTAAGGTGCTCCTTTTAATAGAGCACCGGAGGAAAGCATTAACACTCCGTGAACATATGTGATCCTCACACCACAACCATCCCCTCCGGTTGTCCCAATTTCTGTCACTTCGAGGCCTTTGGATCCGGACAATAATATGTGTACACAACTTGCAGATAAGATCACAAACAATACTATCATAATGATTCAATAATAAGTTCAGATCTGAGATCATGGCACTCGGGCCCTAGTGTTAAGCATTAAGCTCAACAAGTTGCAACAAAGTCAAAACAGTAATAGAGATACTAGGCACTATGCCCTAACAATCTTATTTGATTACAAGATAGAACTCATCCAATCCCTACCATCCCCATAGCCTACAGTGGGGGATTACTCACTCATGGATGAGGGAAACATTGATGGTTGATGGAGAGACGTTGGTGATGACGATGGCGATGATCCTCTCCAAATTCCCCGTCCCGACAGGGTGCCAGAACGGAGTTTCTGGATCCGACTCGTGGCTTCTGGTGGTGGCGGCGCAACAGAACTCTTTCTGGAAAAACGTCGAACCCCCTCTATTTTTAGGTCAAGGGGCAACTTATAGGCGAAGAGGGAGCCCGAGGGGGTGCAGGTGGCGCACCCCTAGGCGTCGAGGCCCACCCGCGCTGGCGGTGTGGGCCCACTCCGTTTCGTCTTCTGGCTTCGTGGATCTTCTAGCGAAATAGGATTTTTGGCATATTTTCCGGAATTTTTCCTGGTAGTTGATTTTCTACACAAAAAACTAGACACCAAGGCAATTCTGCTGAAAACAGCATCAGTATGTGTTAGTTGTATCCAAATCACACAAGTTTAGAGGAAAAACAATAGCAAAAGTGTTCGAGAAAGTAGATACGTTTTGGACGTATCAACTCCCCCCAAGCGTAGATTATTGCTTGTCCTCAAGCAATTCAGTTTAAAACTGAGTGCGATAAAAGAACTTTCACGAACATATTTGCTTCATATGATGTATATATTCTCAGCACAGTAGTAGATGATTAAACCATTCATAATAAGAAACATGCAACCAAGTCTACTCAATAGTCATTGCAAGATAAGAAAAGAAACCAACTCAATAATAATAAGTAGCATGGAACATAGACATAAGCAACATTGCAATGCTCATAAAAAGGTATGATAGAGTGGTATATCGCTTGCCTTTGTTTGTAGAGCACAATATAAATGCCAAGGCACCTCTGAAGTTCACATGAAGATTAGAAGTAAAGATATCAGAGATACAAGCATCAAAGTCATGACATAATTAACCAAGTTTTGGAACAAACACAAGAATGAAAATTATGCTCTCAAGAAGGTGCTCATAGAATAAGTGGTGACTCAACAAGGAAGTGAAAAGGTTTTGAAAAGTTTGAAAGGCTTCCAAATGCTGAAAGTAAGGTACTCACTAGCTTTGAGCTCTCATTGCCCCTATCATAGGCATATTTATATGGTTAAGGTGAAAGTGAGGTCCAATCTGAGTTATATGCTTGACAGACCATAGACTGGAAATCTCAAGTCCCTTGAGTACGAGGGTCGATCCGCATGCTACTCAACTTTGGTTACCTGCAAGTTCTTTTCATTGTACATACATGCATATCATAGAGAACCGCCAACGGGGTACCCCTTGCACATGATACAGGAGCTATCCCGTGATCAAAACGATAAGGCAATCAGACAATGAGCATCTCAACGATCTTTTTATTTACTATGTGCATAGCTTTTTATTGAGGATGCTTCATAGACGCTCATTATGGTGATGCTGCAAGTTTCCACCATGATTAGGCATGGCTTAGGCTAGCGGCCCAGGCGTTTCTCTAGCACATATATATACTCCATGAACTCACAAGCTCCCCTTTTATTTCACACCGTCGACATCCGCAAACAAAAGAGCAAGGGATCAACTGGATAGGATATCCAAAAGATGTTGAAAACATTCCCCGTGACAGCACGGTTCTGCTAACTCCCAACATATAATTTTTAAGCATATAACTTTCATGGACAGGTCACATTGGTTCAGGATTATTAAGGCACTGTTCGGCAACGCACCACTCTGCAGAAATCCCTGGCTCCGCTCCGCTCCGTGCTAATCACGCTCTCCCGATCGAGATCAGGGAGCGGTCAGCGTTTGGCTCGCTCCGCTCTGAGAGAGCATGGGCTGCCAGCCCAGATCAGGTAGATGCAGCCCGCTCGGGTGGTTACAGGACGATCCGACCTGGTGAGAGATGTAGGCTGACGAGCTTTGAGCCTATTGGTACTATGAAGGCCAGGATCAAACCGGTATCGAGCGACTACTCACCAGGCTCGGGACGCGGCCGCATGGAGCTCCTGGCGGCGGAGGAAGGTCGTGGCGGTGGTGGTGAGTGAGGTCCTGGCAGCTGTTAGATCATGCTTGATTCGGGTCGGTCGACGAGAATTCGAACGACTGGGAACGTGGAACAAGCGACCGAGAGCGAGATTCAGCAACAGGCAAATTCCATTCATGGACGCACGTTCCAATAGGTCGGCTGTGCGGATTGGAGCTCTCCACACGTCGGGTTCGGGTTGTTGATGACGGAGAGGAGAGGATTGAAATAAAGGACGTACTGGTTCGGTATCCACTTAGCGGTGGCAGTTTTTCGTAATTTCGTTGAAATCCGGCTTTTCATGAAACGAGGAGCGACGTATGTGTGGCTCCCGCAATTTTGCATAGCAGGCCGCTCCGCTCTGTGGTTTTAGATCCGCGAAGTTGACGCGTTCGGTGCTGCTCCGCGCGCTTCAGCAGTAGATTTGAGAGCTGGAGTGATGCCGAACGGGCCCTAAGTGCAAGGAATAAAGTGTGCCATCAAGTTCGTGAGAGCTTTACTAACTAACTTTCTCAAAACAGACAAACATTTTATTTGGAAGAAAACAAGGCGTATAGAATATGCACTGAAATAGCAAATGATGCTAATAGGTAGGTATGGTGGACACTGTTGGCAGTATTGGTTTTGGGGAGTTGGAAGCACAAGTAGAGCTCATACACAGTGCAAATGAAGGCTAGCAAAAGAGAGGGAGAGACAAACGAGAGAGCAATAACTATCATAATCATGCTTGCAACAAAACAAGACTAATTATGGCATGAAAGTGATACAAGAACTCTGACGCAAAATAATTCATCGAGGCTAGCTAACTATTGTTTAGTCATATGCATGCGTGAGCATGTGCCAAGTCGATTCACATGAAACATTCAGAGGAGGATACAACAATATCATACCAAAATATGAATAAAACAATGCAAGCAAACATTCATATGACATGCTACAAACTATTAGCAAAACGAAGCTAATCATAGACAAGCAAAAACTACTAAGCATCCATCAGTAACATACTCCTTACAATGAACAGATTAAGCATGCTCACAATGATGAGTATATGTACAAAAATGAAAACAAATAGAGTTTGTTACCAGCCTCTTACCACACCTCAAGTTGTCTTAATCTTCATTATTGCCCTTCACTTGTGTGACTTGAATAATAACATGAAACCAAAATCCACTGAGGACGGCTGAAACCTGCAAATAACTCACAAAACCAAAGAAGGAGAACATTTTTTTTTGGTGTTTTTGAGTTTTTTTTAAAACAAGCAAACAAAGCAAAAATAAACAAAGCAAAAACAAACCAAACAAAGCAAAATGTTTTTGGATTTTTCTTGAAGGCAAACCAAAGCAAAGAAACAAACCAAGAGAAACAACAAAAATATTTTTTATATTTCTGTGTTTTGAGAAAGCAGAAACAAAAACCAAAAAGAAAGCGAACAATGGATATACAAAGAACCGACCGAACATGATATATAGATGAGTGTGATGTCGGTATACCTCCCCCCAAGCTTAGGCTTTTGGCCTAAGTGGGGCTCAATAGCGCGGGTAGTAACCCCAAGCTGGTGGGTCATCATAGGAATGATCATAGTCAGGCGCTTGCGATGAAGAAGAAGACGCGCCCAATCAAATGAGGTCTGCTGGTATGAAGACTCTCCCAAGTTGGAGGGTTGGACCGAATCATCTTCGGCATCCTCTCCATCATTCTCCTTTTGCTGGGAGAGCTCCGCCACATATGTGTCAACCTCCTCCTCTGTGACCGACCATCCTTGCCTGTTATCAAAGTTAAACAAAGCAGGTGCAGGCAAATAAACTATTTTCTCGGTCCTACCCCCTATCCAACCTCGCTGGGAAAAAAGATAGCTCAAACGATAAACTTCTCACATTAGCCCCCAAGGAAACAAAACCATGCTGAATCATGGATTCAAGATCAAGCCTCTCTATAGGGAACCGATAATCTGAATGGTGAGGCTCTAAACCATGAAAAGCTAGCAACCTAGAAGCAATGAGACCTCCACAAATTCCACCCTTCTCGCGGTTGGTTGTGAGACGGTAAGCTATCAAAGCACCCAGGTTATAAGATCTATTCCTATTCAAAGTAGCTGTGATAAAATCTAGATCAAAAGAAGATAACTTCCTAGCAATCTTTCTAGCAAGAACACACTTGGTAATGAAATAGGCAAAATATCTAATGGCTGGGAACTGAATGTTCCGAATTTTACCACTTTCCTTTGAGTTGTCGAAATCTTGGCAAATTCAGCATATAAATCCATAAGTGACTTGGGCCTCTCCTTGATCTTCTCACAAGATCCCCACTAAGCAACTCTAATTGCTGTAGAGAAATCAGCAAAAGGCAGGTTGACAGCTATATTGTATATCTTATAATGGACCATGGGATTAGATGAAGTAAATCGGAAGTCCTGCACAACATCCATGGTTAGCTTAACATACTGAAATGGTTCACCTTCAACAAAGTGTTACAACCCTTCATTGGTAATCATAGTTTGGAAATCCTGGAGGATTCCCGCGGTTCTCATAAATTCCTGGCATGGATATATGGAAGGAAAAACTCCTTCCTCGCGATGAACTTTCATTGGCTCAGGCACCACCAGGTCATATTGATTCAGTGGATATGCACTCATCTTCCTTTCTGAAATTTTTAGACAAACATCAAACCAAGTGATTTCCAAGTTGATAAATGATGAGAAACTACTATAGGAACTTGCTAGAGGGCTACACATGCATCAAAATGAGATCTCTAAGCATAGAACAAGCATGCAAGCTCGCACAACCTGTCACCTATAGCAGCAAAATACTCAAGATACAATCTATCAATCACAAATCTAATTGGACAAGTGGAGGAGGCACATACCAAGGAGCAATCTCTCCAAAAATCAACAACAAAGAGGGGCTAAGCAAGGAGATCGAAAATCGTGAGCAAGAACAACAGGAACTCGAGCTTGAGCAAGTTTTCTTGTGTTTTTCGGGAGAGAGAAAGAAGATGGCTGGGAGGAGACACATTGGAGGGGCCCAGGTGGGCCACACCCCACGCAGGCGCCACATGTAGGGGGGCCGCGCCCACTGGGGGTGTGGGTGCCTGGGGTGGCCCACTGGGTCACTCCAGGTGTCCCTCTACCCCTTTTTTCGAGGAAAAATTTATTTTGAATTTTCTAGATTTTTCGGGAAACTTTATTTTTGGCAAATTTTTAGCGTATGAAAATTGATTTTCTCGCAAAAATAATTTTTTAGAAGAAGCAAAAGCAAACCAAAAACCAAACTACAGAAGTTCTAAGACACTCTAACAAGCAAACAACTAACAAAACCAAAGCTAACAAAGGAAAAAGGCAAAGACTAAGAAGGAGAAGAATAAAAGAAAGCAAGTATAACCATAGTGAAAACATTATTTTGTTCATTAAAATCCTTTTGTTAACAAGGTTGACCAAGTCTTGTTACCAACACAATCTTATATTTAACAAAACTTTGCATTCCACAAGGTGATTATGTTACCTCATACTTGATAGTAATGGTCCTAATCATAATAGTTTCGAAATTTTCTTGTGGAATGGGACAATATATTTCTCTAACCTTAACGCCCTCAATATTTTCAATGGAATTGAGGCAATAGCTTTGCGGTGACCCACCATACCACTGCATGATGTAGTATACTATAGTCATTGACATAACACCAAGGAAACACCGTTCACTAGTATTACATCCCTCAAAGTAGTACAACAGAAACATAGCAGGTCCAAGACATGACTATAGGTTACAACTCAACTCTTTACACAAGATCCAAAGAACACTCTAGGTTAAAGAGAGAGAAAGAAACTTCTACAAAGAAGAATCAGGAATAAATAACTCATAGCTACCATACTTATAAAACTAATAGCTGAACTACGAGGCTTGCATTGTTGCTATTGCAATACTCTACAGAAGTAGGTTCTATGGTTAGAAATTCTATTCTTATCTAATCAGCAACTTCGTCTTCACTTGAGTTGATGTATATGTTGACTTTCTTGACTTCATTGAAGAGCGTTAGCTTTTGATGATGATTCCTGGAGCATAACTTGATGTAGATGTCGTCTGTACTGGCTTTAGAACCTAGCAAGGGTTAAGAAGATACTTTGAGTACGAGCGTACTCAGCAAGTTTACTAGAAAAGGAGTGTTTGATGCACTATATCTAGAACCACAGACTGTAGGTCGTAGGCAATGCAAATTTTCATAAACATTTCTTCAAAGATTGCTTTTATTCTGAAAAGCTATGTCCGTCAGCCTTCACGGGTTTACTAGAACCTTCATGGGGTTCCTTTCTCGCTGTCATGACTCCTTCCCTAGCAGGGAGTAACAAGTTACAGTTCTTACACTCTGCAGATGTGCGTCACTTTACCCATGAGAGATCTTAGCTTTGTTGCACATCTGGGTCGCGAACCCATTCACACTTCCTTGGTGTGAGGCCCAGACTAAGACCCAAGCCAATCACTGCCTTCTCCACGACCCCGCATGTCTCCTTGGTGTACGCCAACCCACCTATTGAATTA
Organism: Avena longiglumis; assembly: GCA_030063025.1. Taxonomy (NCBI): domain Eukaryota; kingdom Viridiplantae; phylum Streptophyta; class Magnoliopsida; order Poales; family Poaceae; genus Avena; species Avena longiglumis. The sequence continues at coordinate 151,837,788 of CP125973.1, forward strand.
CGGCAATGGCAGTACAGACCGTTCAGATGCCGGAACTATCATGGGACGTTGAGGGTTCCCACCCATATGCTGCATATCCTCTATGAATTACCAATTAATATGCACGCTACGAGGATAACAGCCACGACCCGCACATCCAGCTCCATGATAGAGGGAAAATATACAACTGACTTCTTTGTCCCATTCCAAATCTCATGGTCAACGCGTAATATACGGCGCAAGAATCACTGGCGACATTGGTTGTTAAGTCATAGATAATATGTTCCTTTACCACTAGAACTCTTATAGTAGGTTATTACCTCATGGTAATTAACCTATAATCACATTATTATGAAAATAGTGTTTTCTGTCCTTTTTCAAATGCAGGCGATGGCAACACTGGATTTGTAAAATACTTTACAGAAAATAATCAAAGGACATGAGCAAGTGTGAACTTGCCTTTTGTGATTGCAAGATTATGTACTCACGGTCTTCAAGACAATAAAAGATCCAATAGCGGAAATCTGCATCATTGGTCCGGTAAGGACTAATGTTTAAAGAAGCAAGATGCTTTGATGCATAAGTAATGTAATGCAGGTTGATAAACGCGAATCGCGAGAATAAAGTTGTTCTAGGGTTTGGATACTGGAAAGGGTTTCCTTGGAATGTGTTGCTCTTTTAGATTAAGTTTCACACATGTGCTTCTTATTAAGGCTTGTGAGTGTGTGGAAAACAACATTTATTTATACAACAATAAAATACATAGTATGGAATTCTACTCAAGATTGCTTACATCTTAATTGTTTATCTTCAAGTTTTACTTTACAAGTAATGTCACTTATAAAGAATTTAAGTATTAACACTCATATTATACAAGCAAAGTATAAAGTAAGGTGTTTATTATTAATTGACATATGTTGATTGAAGTGGCAAAACGAATAACATTTGAAGAAAAGATTTCTTTATTAAGGTTTAAACAATCTTTGTGGTTGATTTAGATGTGGTTGATGTTGTTTGTGCTTGCTTGAATAGTTTGGACTTGAGATGTTTTATAACTTATTTATAACAGACCAAAGTAAACTATAAAGTATATAATAAAGTTTTTAGTATTATACTTAAAGTTTGGTAACAATAAGTGACTTTAAGAATGTAGATAGATTTAGGGTGTATTACTTATGATACTTGTATCTTGTTCACTTTGTATTGTTTCCTTAGAGTTACTTAAGAATGGCATTACTTTTATTGAATAGTGGTTTCCTAATTGTTTAATAGGATATAATCATTTTCCTTTTTATGGATGAGTGGTTATAGTTTGTTAACAAAGAAATAATATTACTTAACTACTTATGGATTCAATATAGTGTTTTGATTTGTTTATAACTTGTAATTGAAGTAAAAGAATGGTTTTATTTTTTTACAAATTATTCTTAGAGATTTTATATTAAATAAGAATTCTTTTATAAAATAATTTATACTTATGGTTAAAGGATAACTTAATAAAATTATATTTAAAATGTGTTAAACCATTTTGACTTCATAAAATTAGTATTTAAGATTAATACTATTTATTACATTTAATTGGTTAATTTTTAAAAGTATTAACAAGTTTTATTTACCTTTATAAGAATTATTAATTAAGGAAATAGGTTTAAATTCAAGTTATAAAAGTGTTTAACTTTTTATTTAACTCAAAAGTGGAAGGTCATATTTTTCACATATATGTATTGTTTTTGTGATTATTTTGGTATATTACATTTATTTTTGTGATTTATAAATAATAAGATATGATTTTAATAATGTTTATTACTTTATAAATACTTAATAAATAATAAATATTTAATTGAGTGAAATAATAATGCATGATTATAGTTTTAAACTCTAATTTTTATTTTTCTAAGATTTTTGGTATTTTATTTATATTTGTATCATTTACCGTTATTAAAATATTAATTATCAAAGTGTTAAAACTTGATAAAGTATTCATTAAATAATGTTTGTTTGAATAATTATCATAATAATATTTAATAATAGTTTTAAGTTGTAGATTTTATTTTTCTAAACATTTTCATACATTATATGTATTTCTCTGATTTATAAAACAAAAGATATTATATTTACAAGATTTAACCATGTTATTTTATTTCTGGAATATTTGAAATTTGAATTCATATTGTTTTAATTAATTTCTAAACATGCACATACTTTTTTATACCGCAACTCTACCTAGTCATAAACACTGACCCATGGGCCCTAGGCCACGTCATCTGCCACATGGACAAAGACCAGTCACAGAGTGGACTAGGTCAAGGATGGCGCCAACAAGACATCATCGTGACGTCACACGAACTCTCACCTCAGATCGAAGCTTGGATTCGCTAATCGGCTGTGTGCGCGAGGCTGTGCTTGGGCTAGACGGGAAGAGGGCGTCGCGAGATGCGTTTTAGTGGTGGCGCCGCTCGATTTAGGTCATCGGAGCTAGTGTTTCGGGTCAGAGAATAAATTGAGATAAGGACGAGGGAGTGCATCATCGGCGTGTCCTTCTTATCCCCTCCCGATGTCGGTAGCCTCGGCACGAATGACGACGACCACGGTGGACGGAGGAGGCGTTTCCAGCCAGCTGCTTCGCCGGCAATGCATTCTGTCCAGAGGAAGAAGAAAGGAAAAGAAAGTCGAAGGGGTATGCGGGCCGATCGTGGGCTACCTTGGACCAGATGGGCTGCAGTGTGGTGCGTGTGAGCAGCAGATAGGGAAGAGGAAAAATGGGCCGTAGACCAGATGTCGGTTTCTTTATTTTTTTCTTTCTGTTTTGATTTTCTATTTTCTATTTCATTTTTAGATTTGAATTTTGCACAATTGGTTAAAGGTTTCTTTATAGAAATTTCTTGCTAAATGTTTGCAACAGTAATGTGGTGTATTTAGAATCATATAATGATCTTTTATTATATAAGGTTATAATTTTTATTTTCTTGTAATAGATCCTTTTTCTCTTATTATTTGTGAGAGCCTTTAATATGAATTTAATTGGGCATAAATTCATAAATTTATTATAGAATGTATTACTACTGACTAATGAGTTAAAGTTTGAATTGAAAATGCTTTACCATAAGTTCTTAGAGGATTTAATATTCACAAGTTTATTTTATTGATGTGTGTATAGATTAATGGATAATCACATTTTCTTTATGTTTGTGATCTTTAATAACATCACAATTCAAAGTAAAATAGTGGAATTGTTTTCTAGGATAACTTATGAGAAAGAATTGATGAAGATGGTTCCGAAGCACCTATGATAATGATGGTTTGAAAATGATAAAGATGTGCCCAGGTGATTTGATATAGGAAAATATTCCTCTAAAGCATTGTGGAAACAGAATGATAGATCAATTAGATGAAATGGATAATAGATTTGGTTACAGAATTAGGTTTAGTGTTTTATCAGAATTCCTATCTTCTATAATTCATAATCCTGGACTTCTAATTAAGGAATTCCTTTCCTAGATCTATTACTTCTCTATGTCCATCATCATGTGCTAACATGATGAACTTTGCTCTACAGAACATTCTTATCCATCTTTTGTTCTTCTAAATCCACTTGTAAATGAGCTTAACACTAAAGCTTTCATAATATTCTCATATTTATACTTGGCTATAACAACTATTCTTCTATTAATAATCTCTAACCCAACAAGTGGTTACCTGTAACTCCATTCATACCCTTCTTAAATCATCCATCACAAATACTACTCTAGTAGAGGTTTATATCAAGTTCTAGTCTCCTCTAGTGTTTAGTATTTCCCCAAGAGGAAAATACTACATCTTTAATTTACTGTTGCTCTAACATCATTTTAATCATACTATCTTGTCTCTACTTGACTCCAATATCTAACATTCCAACCTCACATTATATTAATGTGACTTTTAATGACTAATCTAGGATAATAAATCTATACTATGGTTCAATCATGTTTTATTCATCAATGTCACTTATACTTGATATAAGCATTCAATATTGGTGAGTAAGGCATGATCATTATGATCCTTTGATCCTTTATGGTTCAAGTTTCCAGTTGACTAAACAAGGCTTCATCGATACAACACTACAGTTGTATTGAAATTATCTTCTAACTAGCTCTATTGGATGAAGAGATATAATTCATTGACTATACCTACTTGATCCAATAGGACTACTCCTGTTAACTATCTTCAGACTTCATCCTTGTAAACTTCTTTGCTATCATATTGATTTGCTTTCCCCCAATAACTCCCATCCTATAGATGTCATCTAAAACTAGCATCACTATTTACCTCTTCTGACTTCTTTCTTTATAAGCCTTAAGTGAATGCTATAATAAGGACAAGAGTTGATAGGTTAAGAATTGGGGAATCAATAGTTGATTACTCAGCATTGATGAATAATAGATATTGAGATAGGATTCAATAGAGATGATAAAGATTGATATGGAAAGAAAGATATATGGTGAATGATCTCAACTTTGGTTTCTTTCCTACTCCATCTCACTAGAGAGTTAAAGTTAGTTATTTCCATGATACACATGGTATAAGTAGATAAGATTAAGATATAGTTGTTATATTCTTATTATTTGTGTTATATCCTTAACTTGGTACTCATGAGTGATTATAATGAATACTTGAAAGAGCATCTGCTATCCCTAGTGATTTTGGTGTTTGTTAACAACACACATGTAGGACTAATGATTTGCTAAGTGTGTCGCAGGTACATTAAAAAGGTTTGCAAACATTCAAAAACTGTCTGCCTGGCGCGGTACCAAAAAGCGGTAGTACCGCTTTTTGCTACCGGACCAGACAGAAGCCAGTGACTAACTGTCAAAAAGTCTCTGCCGTGCCAGGTACTAAAAAGCGGTAGTACCGCATTTTAGTACCTAGCGCGACAGAAGCTTTTTTACAGCTTGTCAAAAGCTTCTGCCTGCTCCGGTACTAAAATGCGGTAGTACCGCATTTTAGTACCGCTCAGGACAGAGCCTTTTTGAACGTTGCAAAAAGCTTCTGTCTGCGCCGGTAGCAAAATGCGGTAGTACCGCATTTTACTACCTGGCGTGACAGAGAGTTTTTCGTATGGAAAACTGCTGATTTCTCCCTGTCCGGTAGTACCGGTTGCCACTGGCGGTACTACCGCTTCCCGGTAGCAGCAACTATAGTACCGCTGTGGGCAGGATTTGATGAAGTTTGAAAAAGGGAGTGGTCCGGTACCAGGTCCGGTAGTACCGGAATTCTCAGGTAGTACCGCTGGAACTTCCGGTACTACCGCTTCAAAGTATGCTTCAACGGCCAGATTCTGTGGAGGGGTATAAATACCCCTCCACCTACCTTGGGACAAAGTGCTCAGCACATTAAAGTCATTGCCCACCATTGGAGTCCATTGGAGCCACTCAAATCTTCAACATCTCCTCATTCAACCACCCAAAGTCCTTTATCTTTGGGGAATCGAAGGAGGAGGCCCCGATCTACTACTTCACCAAAAGAGATCTTCATTCCCCCTCATTTCATTGAGGGCACCTTTGCTCTAGTGTTTTGTTGGAAACCCTAGTTCTTGTTTTTGTTCTTACAAGCTTGTCTTTGATTGCTTTGACAGCTTGCTTGTATTTGGGAGCCTCCGATTAAGTTGTGGATGTGTGCCCCAAACTTGTAATGGTGCCGGCTTCCACCTTGAAGGTTGCCGATATAGTGGAAGGTGAATCGATCCCGTTGGGGTGAGATTCATCGGAGAACAAGGGAGGCCTCTCATGGCATTGGTGGTTTGAAACCACCCCCTCTCCAAACGTAGACGTACTTCCCCTCAAAAGGAAGGAACTACGGGAAACAAATCCTTGTGTCTCCGTGTCCACTTTTCGGTTACTTCTATCCTTTACCGCACCTTACTTACTTGCTACTACTCTGTGTTGTTGTGGCTCTTGCATAATTGTCATATAGGTAAATTCACCATAGTTGCATTATCTAGAGAATTTACCTTATTGTCAAACCTTAATTTGAAAAAGAAGAAAATTTGAAGTAGCACCTATTCACCCCCCCTCTAGGTGCCCATACGATCCTTTCAATTGGTATCAGAGCCTCGGCTCTTTATTCGGGCTTTACCGCCTAAGAGATTATGTGTATCCAAGAAGGGGATGGTGGTAGTGAGTCGACCCCGGTGACCATGGAAGATCTCAGAAACTTGGAAACAAGATTGAGCTCTTCCTTGGTCAACGAAGTCAAGAAGATGCTTGAGCAACTTCTTAAAGACAAAGATGGCCCATCACCCCCATCTCCTCAAGAGGAACTACCATCCGTTGTACCTAAAGGGAATACTCCGGTATCCCCCAAGGGTATGGTGGTAGGGACAAACTAGACAATGCTAATTCCTCCACATGACTTGATGGGGGGAAGGGTGAGCACCGTGATTCTTGGTACTCTCCCGATCCTCCCATTCCTCACCCTCATGTGTAAAATAGAGGTGACCCACCTAAGCTAGAAGAGTCTGCTACTTTTGCTCAATGGCAATCACTAATGAGAACTCATATGCGCAGCTCTTGCATTGAACTATGGAACATCATCGAGCATGGACTCTTTATTGGGGATCCAAACAACTTGACAAGAAGAGAGGTTGTCAATAGTCAACTCAATGCCACTGCTTTGCATATGATTCAACAAGGATTGGGAACAAAGGATTACCCACACATTGAGCACTTTAGCATTGCCAAGGAAGCCTGGGATGCTCTCACTGTGTTGTTTGTTGGAAATGAGAGTATGAGGAGGAACAAATATGATGCTCTAAGCAATGAAGCCGAAGGTTTATACATGAAAGAAGGTGAAGATCACGAAGACATGTATCGAAGGCTCAAGACCACCGCCACCGCTTTCAGAAATGTGGGTGCCTCACATGTGGATGACGCATGGATAAAAAGGAAATATGTGAGTGCACTCATGCCGTTTGAGCCCACCGACTTGAAGAGCTTACAGGAAAGACACAACTATCATCTCATGACCTCAAATGAAGTTATGCAAGAGATGGCCGCTTTCAAGGTCGCCGCCAAGAATGCCAAAGATGCCCGTGCTCGTGCTCTCGGTATGAGCAATGTGGTCAATGTTGCTTTGAAGGCCAAAGTTGTGGACTTTGAAGATGAAGATGATAGTGATGAAGGCCTCTCCTTGTACCATCTCGATGACGTCAATATTGCTCATAGTCAATATATGGCTTTCTATGCAAAGAACTTTTGGAAGAACCCCGCCAAGGCCAAGATGGAAATGCAACGAAGAAGCAATCCAAATGGGAAAAGAGAGAATACCACTAGGTTGAGAACTTGCTTCAATTGTAGTGACCGCTATCACTTTGTGGCAAGCTGCCCCTATGAGAAGAGAGAATATAATGGTGGTAAGCTTGTGTTGAAGAAGACTCTCAAGGCACCTTACAAGAAACCCTTCATCAAGAAGAATCCCGTCAACAAGAAGTCGGGAGAAATTGTCTTGATCACTCATGAAGAATACTCCTCCGACAATGAAGATGATGAAGATGAAACTTCGCATGGTGTGGCTGCTCTAGCTACCACCTCTACTTCGACACTCTCACTCTTCGATTCTCCAAATGAGAACTCTTCCACCAAGAACGTCGCTTGCCTTATGGCAAGAGGAACGGAGGTATCCTCATCATCCCACTCTACTCAATTAGATAATGATGGATTTGATGATGAAATGTCTCTTGGTGTTAAAAAGGAATTAATTGCCTTTGATGAGTTCATGACTAACCTAGAAGGTGATGCTAAACTACATTTTGGGAACATCTTAGATCAACTCTCCCATACTCAAGAGCTTCTAGATGTTAGATGTAAACTTGGGCATGAACATATGATTGAACTAGAGGCTTTAAGCAATGCTCTAGAAGAAGAACAAGAGACTAGGTTGTCCCTTGAGTCAAAACTTGAAGGGCTTGATGAGGCCAATGACATCATTGTTAACAAACTCATCAAAGAGCGTGATCATGCTATTGCTAAATACAAAAGGGCTAAAAAGGACAAGATTGAGTTTTGTGTGGTTCATGAAAAACTTGCCAAGGACTTTAGCTTGCTCAACAAGGCCCACAAGGCCTTGGAGAGTGAACTCTTGTCACTCACAAATTCCCATGAAACACTTCAAACTCAATTGGCCAATATTCCTTCACCTAGTAACTTCATTCCATCTAGTAGCACAACTATTCTTGAAGAGAATGCTAGGTTGAAGGGGGAGCTTGCTAAGGCCACATTTCCACAAGGTAAAAAGTCTATTGATGATCTTTTGAGCAAGCAAAGGCGTAGTGGTGATAAAGGGGGCATTGGTTTTGTCTCCAAAACAAAGAAGAAGAACAACAACAAGAAGAAGGACAAGCCCGCACAAAAGACCAACAAGATCATTGTGGAGAGTAAGACCACAAATGGTAAAACTATGTCACATGATGATTTTGCGGGAAGTGCTAACCCTCACTATGTTCTAATGCGTGATTACTATGGTGATATGTATGCACAATATGTTGGTCCTTATGATGGTTATATTGCTTGGTCTATTTGGGTTCCCAAGACCCTTGTTGCTAACAAAAGAGGACCCATTGAAAAATGGGTACCTAAAAACTAGCTTGATCTTTTGTAGACTTATGCTTCCGGAGGGTCAAAATGGGTGATCGATAGTGGTTGCACAAGTCATATGACCGGAAGCTCGTCTATTGTCAAGGACTTGGTGTCAAATGAAGATCAAATCACCGTCACATATGCCGACAAGTCAAAATCTACGGTAATGGGTTTCGACAAGGTAGTGGTAGCTCACGACATTACACTCGTGAACGTCATGCTTGTTGAACCCTTGGATACAATTTACTTTCTGTCCGTGCTCTTGGAAAGATGGGCTTTGCCGTCTTTATTGATAATGATATTGTGGTCCTCATGTGGAGCAAGTCTCTCAAGGTCGCTTTTGTTGGGTACGTCGAAAATGACTTGTATGTGGTGGACTTTTCGGGGCAAGCCACTGCAAATCCGATGTGCTTATCCGGGAAGGCCGATGTGGGTTGGCTATGGCACCGCCGACTAGCCCATGTCAACATGAGAACTTTGCAAAGTCTCCATAAAGAGGGCCATATTGTTGGACTAAAAGAAAATGTTTCCTTTGCCAAATATCGTGTTTGCAGGGCATGTGTACTAGGGAAGATGCATGACGCTCCTCACAAGCCCATGAACCAAATCAAGTCTAACAAGATCTTGGAACTCCTCCATGTGGACCTATTTGGTCCCCCATCTCATGCAAGTCTTGGAGGGAAGAAATATTGTTTGGTGATTGTTGACGACTTTTCAAGATACTCTTGGGTTTATTTCTTTAAGTTGAAGAGTGAAACTCAAAGGACTTTTATCGAATTCATCAACTTGGTTCAACAGCAACACAATGTTCCCGTGTTGATTATTAGAAGTGACAACGGCACCGACTTCAATAACTACACATTGAATGATTTTCTTAGTGATGAGGGGATTAAACATCAATATTCCGCTGCTTACACCCCTCAACAAAATGGTGTGGCCGAAAGGAAGAACCGGACTCTTATTGAGATGGCTAGGACCATGTTGGCAGAGTTTAAATCTCGATACAACTTCTGGGCCGAAACCGTCTCCACTGCTTGCCATGCTTCAAACCGGCTCTACCTCCGCAAGAAAATCAACAAGACTCCATATGAGATACTTACCGGTAACAAGCCCAACATATCTTATTTCCGGGTGTTCGGTTGTAAGTGTTTCTATCTCATCAAAGGTGTTCGTTTGTCTAAATTCGAGTCTAAAGCATTAGAGGGTATTTTTGTTGGCTATGGTATCGAATCTCACACTTATAGAATCTATGACAACCTCTCCGGAGCCGTCATAGAATCTTGTAGTGTGACCTTCGAAGAATATGATGGTCCCCAAGGGGGGCATGTTGATGCTTGTGATGCAGATGATGAAATGCCTCAGGATGCCATAGGAAGAATGGGTGTGGGTTATATCCGCCCCGTTGAGGAACCCCTTATGGCGGATCGATAAGAACTATGCTCCAATCGAGTGGATCCCTCATCTTCACAACCTCAACATGCTCCATCTACCGAAGAGGACATTGACTAAAGCCAAAGACAAGATGTGGACCCTCAACATAGTGATCAATGTGTGAACTCTAGTCAAAGGGAGCTTGGTCCATTCGATGGGTTGTCAAGTGGTGCCAAGTCAATTTGTCAAGTAAGATCCATCCAAACTGTTTTGAGACGGGCTCAAATTGATGCTAGAAGAGCACTTGATCAAGAACAAGGTTAATCCTTGCCTCCCAATGTAGAGGATGAATCCAATGATGATCAAGGTCAAGTTGATGGTCAAGACGAGGATCAAAATGATGAAGAGGGTCCTCCAAGAAACAATGAGGAGATCCACGCTTGTCGCGAAGCTAGAAAGGAAAGAATGTTGGAAATAAGAGACCACACCCTCCAAAATGTTGTTGGAGATCTAAGGAAAGGAATTTCCACAAGAGCACAATTGAAGAGGTTCAGTGAACATCAAGCTCACATTTCCATGATTGAACCAAAGAAAGTGTGGGAACCTCTTAAAGATTCGGATTGGTTAGAAGCTATGCACAAAGAGCTCAACAACTTTGAGAGAAACAAAGTGTGGAAGTTAGTTGAGAAGCCAAAAGATTGCCGCAATGTTATTGGAACAAAGTGGATATTCAAGAACAAGCAAGATGAGCATGGAATTATAGTAAGGAACAAGGCTAGATTGGTTGCACAAGGGTACTCTCAAATTGAAGGCATTGATTATGGAGAGACTTATGCACCCGTGGCTCGCCTTGAGTCCATTCGTATCCTTCTTGCTTATGCGACACATCATAACTTTAAGTTGCAACAAATGGATGTAGAAAGTGCATTCCTTTATGGTCCTTTAAATGAATTGGTATATGTTAAGCAACCCCCGGGATTTGAGGACCCCAACTTCCCAAACCATGTCTACAAACTTGATAAGGCGCTCTATGGGCTCAAGCAAGCCCCACGCACGTGGTATGAGCACCTTAGAGAGTTATTGTTTGACCGTGGCTTTGAGGTTGGGAAAATTGATCCCACTCTTTTTACTAAGAGGGTCAATGGGGAGCTTTTTTTATGCCAAATATATGTTGATGATATTATCTTTGGCTCATCTAACAAAGCTTTTAATGATGAATTCTCAAAACTTATGACTAGTAGGTTCCGGATGTCCTTGATGGGGGAGTTGAAAGTATTTCTTGGCTTTGAGATCAAGCAAGTTAGAGGAGGACCATTCTTCAATCAATCCAAGTATACTCAAGATATGCTCAAGAGATTCAAAATGCAAGATTTGAATGGAGCCCCAACTCCCATGGCAACAAAAACTCATCTAGAACAAAATCCAAATGGTAAAGATGTGGATCAAAAGGTATACCGTTCTATGATTGGTTCTTTGCTTTACCTTTGTGCATCTAGACCCGATATTGTGTTGAGTGTAGGTGTGTGTGCAAGATATCAAGCGGCTCCTAAGGAAAGCCATTTAATGGCGGTCAAGAGAATCTTTCGATATTTAGTTCATACCCCATTTTACGGTCTTTGGTACCCTCAAGGCTCAACATTCGCTCTTTGTGGATACACGGACTCAGATTGGGCGGGAGACAAGGATGATAGAAAATCAACATCCGGGGCTTGCCAATTCCTTGGTAGGTCCTTGGTATGTTGGTCTTCTAAGAAGCAAAATTGTATATCTCTCTCCACCGCCGAAGCCGAGTATGTTGCTGCTGCTAGTGCTTGCACCCAATTGCTATGGATGAGGCAAACTTTAAAGGAATACGGTGTCCATTGTGACAAAGTGCCTCTTCTATGTGACAATGAAAGTGCCATCAAGATTGCATACAACCCGGTGGATCACACAAGGACAAAGCATATTGAGATTCGACATCACTTCATTAGAGATCATGTTGCTAGAGGTGATATTGATCTATCCTATGTATCAACCAAAGATCAACTTGCCGATATCTTCACGAAGCCACTTGATGAAGCAAGGTTTTGCTACTTGAGGAATGAACTAAATATCATAGATTCTAGGAGTTTGACTTGATTATCTTGCACTCTCACCTAATACTCGACCCATGTTTGGTTTAGGTGTAGGCATGTACATAGGGGGAGTGCGGTCCTAACTGATTGGACTATCCCTCCCCCCATTATGTGCAAATTTAAACAAAATCATTCCTCTTAATATCATTTTGTGATATGTGAGCTCAATGATGAGTTTCGGTAATAGACCCAAGATATATCTTCGTGGTGCCAAGCCGAGTATACTCAAATATGGTGGCCTAGGCCACCGCCCCCTCTCAATCGAGAGGTTGAGGTGCTTACTTGTGTTTGTCACTTTTTAAATTGGTTCTTACTCATGTTTGTCATCCTCTAGTTGGTGTTGATTCTTTTGGTCATGCACTCATATTTGGCTCTCCATATGTTTTAGTGATTTTTTCTTTGAGTGCATTGGCCCATATCCGCGTGTCTCTCTAAACCCATGCCACCCTTATCCCCCAACAAAACCCATCTACTTTGCACAAGAACCTTCCATTTTTCTGTATCTTGGCTCTCTGTCCTGATGGTAACGGTACTACCGGATCTCATATGCGGTACTACCGCCTAACAGTACTATCGCACGTTACCAGTGGTACTACCGCTGTAAGGTTCCCAACCTTTAATAAGGTAGAGTCCCCTGTGTTTACAATGCTAGTCCCTGTATCAATAGCTAGCATCCACAGTTAAGATGTAATATCAAGAAACAAAGGTCATAATACAACTTTATAACCAGGAATAAAATAATTTATTACATCTTTCATAGCTCATTTGGCTATTACATTTCATTGCAGCAGAATATCTATAAGCATGGGGTCCTTCATCTTCAAAGTGCCACAGGCAGACATGTTGGTTGTAGACTTGTAATCCTAATCATTTAAACTTCACTAATATCAATCAAACCTGCAACATAACAAGTTACAGCCACAAGGGTCAATACATTTGAATTGTATTGGCAAGTGATACTATGGTAGTATAGTGGAGTCTATCATCTATATGCTTTTGGCTAAGTGGAGCTTAGGCTTGCATTGCTCAAAATAGATTTTCCTTATCATTTGAAAACACTAAGTTTTTTCTTTGATAAAATCACCCAAGGCATCTACCAATCAAAGATTGAAGATCCTTTAACCCTTGTTCAACCACAAGTTTTTAACTTAGAAATTTGGATGATGAGATTCTTGATAGCTTCCATGTCTTGATGCTCAAATTGTCCTTTACCAGGAACATGGCTAAGTACTTAGATTTTTACACTCTGCAGAGGTGGTGCACTTTCCCCACAAGACTTGGTTTCACCAAGACAAGATCTTTCAGAAGCCTTCCCTTAGACCAAAATGGACGCGTTCCAACCTATCATTCCCCTACCACCAACTGTCCATTTGGCTAAGTTCTTGCAACCTATATGATCCAGGCAGAGCCCATAATGCCATGTGGTTGCACTTGAAGCTTCTCAACATTTGTCATCTCAAATCTCTTTGTTCCTGGGTGGTCATCCACAAGTGAGATACACAAGGTTCACCAGTCCCCTGGCCTTGTGTAACCACTCAACACAAACCATTCCTTCCATTCCACCCAGGTGTTTCATTCACTTAGTTGTTTTATTAAACAAAACACAAGTCCTCAGACTTAGAAGTTTTCCATAGTATGAATATATATTCCACCCTTGTTTTCTACTAGCTAAGCTAAGCATGATAGTAGTAGGAATCTTAACTTAGGAAATTTCTACTAAGGTTTCATCTACTAGGATTTCCCATAGCATGGTTTATACTTAGCAAAAATTCCATGAAAGTCTTACTTAGAAATATCACTAATGCATAGTGAAAATAATGGGACAAGAGTATGAAGCATCACTTGCCTTTTTTGGTAGAGTATAGGTTCACTTCTTGATGTTTGCAATGTTCACACACTTCAAGTCACTACAAGTCAATCAAGCAAACAATATTTCAAACTACTATTCAAGCAATTCATCACATAAAATAATAAAACAAAACCATACTTGCAAGCATGCAAAGGGTTGTTTTATTTTTAAAAGTGGTTTCTAGTAATTTATGAACATTTGGTAATACCATTTGGTCATTTTGTAAAGTGGCAAAACCATTTGCAAAAGATTCTACCTCTAAATCATTTTTAAACCAAATCATTATTTCATGTGATTGAAATTGCCTTTAACAAAGTAATAATTTTTATAGGGTTTACCAAATACATTTTCAAGTCATAAAACTTGGTGTTTGGGGTCAGAGATTTTATTCCAAAACATTTCTCAAAGGTTTGCTTCCAAAACCATTTTTAATAATTAACCCATATTTTTATTTGACTAGAAATGGTTTAAATCAAAGATTCATTCTTTTGTTTCACCAAATACATTTTTGAAACCACAAAGTGTTTCCTATGGTCAGTAGGTTCAAATCACTCCATTTGCCAAAGATTTTATCCCCCAAATCATTTTAGAACAATTTTTATAATCTAAACAAGCATACACAAGTTTCTGCAAAAACAAACAATTTAACAGAAACTTTTTACTAAACAAATGGCATGGTTGGATAGGGCTTGCTTTTCTGAATCCATTGATATAAATTTTGCAAAATTTGGACATGTAGAACTAAAGTTATGGATTTTTCAAATTTGTATACCAAATCAGATTCTAATTCTGTTTTAAATCAAACTTCGTCCATGTGGTTGTTTCTGATTGGACAAAAATGGTTCGCGTGGATCAACAGATACAAGCCGTTGGATTAAAATAGATCTGTGCGGCTCTGATCATCGCATACCCCTTCGTTAAGTGAAACTATCCTATCGCTCCGATCTCGATCTGACGGCTCCCAATGCCTCGAACAGAAACTGGCGGCGCTCAATGGTGGCATGCGGCGGCGCGGCTCTGACGGTGACGGTGCCGGAGACACGGGAAGCTAGAGGAGGAGTGGGGTGGCTCACCGTGCTCACGAGGTCGAGGTGCTCAACGCGTGGTCGGCTTGGCAAGGGGCGCTCAGGGACGGCGGCAATCCCTCGCCGGAGTGTGCAGCGGCCTCGGTTGTGCTCAGGCGTCATCGCTGGCGTCGTTTAGGACAGCGCTAAGACAAAGTGGAGGCATGGTTAGGTGCGCACGAGGGTTGTGAGTAAGGGAGTATCATCGGGAGGTGCTGGGGCGAACGGAGGTTACCTGGGGAGGTCGCCGGAAAAAGAACAGACACGGCGGTGCACGACTTGGAGAAGTTGCCGACGTTCTGGAACGAGTGTGGCCGAGCTGGAGGTACTGGAGGATGCGTCTTTTGCTGGCGAGTACCCTAGTGGCAACCAGGGGCAGTGGAGGTGGGTGTTCTCGCCGGAATCGATGTTAGAAGCTCGCCGGAGACAGTAGAATGCGAGCTCGAATTAGAGCAGCCTAGGGGCAGAGGGGATGCGCTATTTTGGGGGAAAGAGAGAGCGGATAGGGGCGCTTAAAGGAGCGTTGTTACTGGGAGGAATCACTCAGCCATCAACGCGTATTCATCGCCGCATTCATTCGGCAGCAACGGCAGGGCGTGGCTGGCGCGAGGTTGATGATGCTGAGGTGGCGTGGGACCTGTCTGTCAGCGAGGTGGAGAGAGTGGGTACGGGGTCCACCTGTCTGCGTCTGTGTGGGTGTGAGTTCGAGTGAAAAACGATTTGCAGTGGTGAAAGAAAGATGGGCTGCGAGTTGGGCCTTCTTGGGTCTGTTTGCTGGGCTGCTGTTGTTTCATTTTTTTTATACCGAAGCTTTTTTCCTTTTTCTATTTGATTTTATGTTTTGATTTTGTTTAACCAATTCAAACACTTATTTGATTTCAAATCTTTGCCAGATTTTGTGTAGGTTTAGATACTGGTTAGTAGCATATTCTGATGCCAATTTTGGGAATTTATTTTATTCCTTTTTGGGTCTTTTAATTATTCAAAATAGGCTTAGTTTTAAATCATATAAGATTTATTAATATTTCCAAACACCATTTGATTTTCCAAAATTATCCAAATCTTTTCAATAGGTTTTGTTTACTTAAAAGGGTATCAAATAATTCATCTTGAATTATTTGAAAAAGCTTTTAATAAGGTTTATTAATCATTTAAGATTGGGTATTTGTTTTAATTCCAATAGGATTTGGTTTAAGCCCATTTATTTTATTTTGGCAATTCTTTATCCAATATTTTTATTTGGATTGGGATTAATAATTCTTTCCACTTGTTTAAAGATTTGGCCAAGATTTGGTTTGATCTTTAATATTCTTTATTTAATATTTCTTTCTTTAACTTATAAAATCCATATCTTTTTATTTTGAGATCCAAACTTGGTGATTCCAATTTGTGAATTCTTATTTGATATTTCTTTATCATTTTAAAGATCTTTAGGATCCTTTGCTTGCCACTTGGTATGGATTTTAGATAAGGGCTTTATTGGCTTTGGAAATTTAATTCCTTTATTAAATCCATAAGATTTTATTTATGGTTCCAAATTGAGTGAAACCAATTTCTATGGTCTTATATTATTTCTGTTTGTCTTTCTTGATCATTTGTGAATGTTTGTTGACAAATTTTTATATGGATCAAATCCATAGGCTTGGAGATAACTTTGGAAATGATTTTATTCCAATAGGGTTTAGGGTTTGGATTTATTTTCCAAGGGTTTAAATTTCCAGATACATTCATTGAGGAATGCATTTCTCTTGATTTGGATTTTGTTGGATTCAAACTTTTACCAAAGTTTGTTCAAGATGGGATTTTTAAGTTTCCATTTAGAGACAAAAGTTTCTTTTCACCCTGATTTTCAACAAAAAATTATTTTGTTTATTTCATTTTTCACATTACAAGATTTGGAAAATCTTGGGATGTGACAACCGCCCCTAGTTGTGTTTCCAGGTTCCTGCCTGAAAACTTCCCAGGTGCGGTACTACCGGCCTGTACCTCCGGTACTACCGCTTAGCGGTACTATCGCCCATGGAACCGGTACTACCGCTTGTGCGCGTCGGTTAAGACTGGAGACGGGGGAGAGGCACCCCTCAGTGCCTCATTCATCCCTTGTCTCCACTCCTCACCAGCGCCACCACCAGAGCAAGACGACCCCGGAGGAAGCCCGCCCTTTCCTCCCTCTCCCGGATCCACACCGGATTCGGCCTCCCTGCGGGCTCCTCTCTCTTCCCCACTGTCATGGACACCGGTACTATCGCCCTCCTCATCTTCTTACCTGTTTTCTCCATTGAATCTAGGGTAACTTCGATTCTTGGTTAAAACTCGCATTCTTGAGGTTGTATCGTGTGCTATTTACCAGATCTATCACTTGGTCCGATGGAAATCGTGTTTTACAACAAATTTATTGCATTACTTGGATCTCTAGTTCAGATCGCACTATAGTCATGGGCGGTAGTACCGGAATATTTTTCGGTACTACCGCTTACGGTACTACCAAAGATCTTGTGCACATTTTTTTAAAACACTAAGCTCCATCCTCTGTTTGCCCTAGGTTCTTGTGCCCTTACCCCTATGCTATCTCCTCGTTCTTTCACAGTGCGGGGGTTCGGGATCGCAAGCGCTCCAAAGCTCACTATGAGATCGAGGACTATGAGTCAGAATCTGAGACCGAGTCTGAAGAGGAGGTCATGCCTCAACATAGTGCCCGTCTGAAACTGCCAACAACTCGTGGTCGTGGGGGTGGGGGGGGGTCAAGCAAAGTGCTGGTCGTGGTAAAGCTCCTCCACCTCCTCCTCCCTCTGTTCCTCGCAAGAGTCAAAGTTCCGGGCCATCTGGGCCAAAGCTGTTGTCTGAGATATCTGAGACATAATTTCATGCTCTGCGGGTGGTCAGTCCATATGGGGCAGCTCGCTTTTATGCTCGAGAAAACAGCCTCTTCTACACGGACTTTCAGGAGCGGGTGTTCCATGAGATTCTCATGAAAGATGACAAAATTGTGGTTCCTTAAAAATGGATCGAGATGAATCATGTGAGGAAGAATCTGAACTACTTTGGTGAGGCCCTTGACATTTGCAACAACATTGGCTTGCTTCCCATTATGGAGTTCCGGTGCAACTATGATCTAGTGCTCATTGCTCAGTTCTATGCAACCGTTCACTTTGCCAAGAATGATACTAGGACTCTCACTTGGATGACCGAGGGGGCTGTCAAGCAAGCAACGTTGGCTGAGTTTGGGGCTATCCTCGGGTACGAAGACCGTGGCAAGGATGTTCCCGTTGGCTTTCGGTGCCACGACAATGATCATCCCATGAAGAAATATATGCTTGCCCCACTGTACATCCGGGGGCGCGGAATCCCTGGAAAGATCAAAGGGCTCCTTCCTACTTATGACATCTTGCACCGCATGTTTCGCGAGACCATCGCCCCTCGTGCTGGGAATGTTGATGAGATACATTCTTTCATGGTGGATATTATGAGGGCCACCTATCACCACCGTGACTCTGGCCTACCTATGTATGTGATGGATGTTATCTGGAATGAGATGGTCCGCGCCACTTTTCAGAGGAGGGTGCCTCGTTTTCCTCCATACATCATGGCTCTCATCATTAGCAAGTGCCCTGTGATTGCCCGTGACTTGCCTAATCTTCGTCTTGCCATTCACCGCCACAAGAATCTGCTGATCAAGACCCATCTCAAACCACGCAATGCGGATGGTCAGATTGTTGATGAGGATGGGAACCCGGTTGAGGAGGACTCAGGTGATGCTGCTGATGCACCGTAGGATGCTGCTTTTGTGGTCTCTCGTCGCAAGACCGCTCAGCCATCTTGGGCAAAGAGGTTTGAGGCCAAACTCAAGAAGATATTCTGCTTTCAAGTGGACAATCAGAAACGCCTGTACGAGGCCCATGTCTATGCCAAGAAGGCATGTGCTCGTCATAAGGAAATGATGGAGGCTCAAGGCTTGACTACTTCCAAGGGCTCCGAGAACAACATTACCCCAGAAGATCAATGGATCTCCAAGCACAACAACTGGGACGATGATGTCACCTCCTCCTTCCGTGCCCCTCCACCTCATGGTGATGCATGGGACGACTTTGTTGATGATGATGAGTGATCTCCGGGGCGTTAGTGTTGCTCTTGTCCCTTTTTGGCGTCTTGATGCCAAAGGGGGAGAAGTTGCACATTAGGTATGCGGGAGATTTGCGAGGGAAAGTCACAAGCTCGTTCTTGCCTTTGATTTTATTCGCTTGTGAACTTTATTTGGTTGCCTCTTATTATGTGTGACTTAATATGTGTGAACTAACTATTTGTGCTATGTATGATAAGACTATGTGGTTATCGTATGGATCCATCTTGTGTGTAATATGGCTATTCTTGTTTGGATCCATCCTATGTGACGACATTCCTCATTCCTAATCAATATTGGTCATCACATGTTATTTAGCAAAGGTATGTCCTCTATGTGCGACTTCTACTCCCAGGTAGCTTGTTAGAATGTATGGGGCTTGTTTCTACATATCTAGGGGTACCCCATCTACATCTTGTCATCACTAGATTTCCCTGCAAAATGTGTGTTGTCATCAAACACCAAAAAGGGGGAGATTGAAAGAGCATCTGCTATCCCTAGTGATTTTGGTGTTTGTTAACAACACACATGTAGGACTAATGATTTGCTAAGTGTGTCGCAGGTACATTAAAAAGGTTTGCAAACATTCAAAAACTGCTCGTCAAGGTACCCAAAAAGCGGTAGTACCGCTTTTTGTTATCAGACAGAAGCCGATGACTAATCAAAAAGTCTGTCGTGCCAGGTACTAAAAAGCGGTAGTACCGCATTTTAGTACCTAGCGCGACAGAAGCTTTTTTACAGCTTGTCAAAAGCTTCTGCCTTCTCCGGTACTAAAATGCGGTAGTACCGCATTTTAGTACCTTCGAGATGAGCCTTTTTGCAAAAGCTTGCTGCGCTGTAGCAAAATGCGGTAGTACCGCATTTTACTACCTGGCGTGACAGAGACTTTTTGTACGTTGCAAAAAGCTTCTGTCTGTGCCGGTAGCAAAATGCGGTAGTACCGCATTTTACTACCTGGCATGACAAAGAGTTTTTCGTATGGAAAACTGCTGATTTCTCCCTGTCCGGTAGTACCGGTTGCCACTGGCGGTACTACCGCTTCCCGGTAGCAGCAACTATAGTACCGCTGTGGGCAGGATTTGATGAACTTTGAAAAAGGGAGTGGTCCGGTGGTAAGGTTTCGTAGCATGGAAAACAAAAATTTTCTACCGCATACAAACAAACAAGCCAAGATCTATCTACTAGATTGTAGCAACGAGTCGATGGAATAACTCACCCTCGAAGATTCCAAAGTGTTTAACGAGAGCGGATTCTCGTGGGTGATGTAGTCGTACTCTTCCCGATCTCAAGATCGCGTAGACGATCCTTCCGGCTGCGTCCGGCAGCGCCCTGATCGGTCACATCGTTGCTCGACGAAGACCTTCCTCTCCTTGTTCCAAGCAGGGTGGAAGTTGTAGCGCAATTCCTAAAGACAACGGCGTGGTACCGGAAGTAGAGGGGAGATCTCGCAGGGCTTCGCCTTAAGCCGGAGCGAGTATGGTGGGATATGAGAAATCCCTCGACGATCTAGGGTTTAGACACGCCAAGGAAGAGGTGCTAGAGCCGGCGACTAGGGCTTGGTGGTGCCCAAGTCGGCGGCAAGGAGATCCCTAGGCGGCGGCTTGGAGGGCGGCGGCTAGGGTTAGGGTTTTCGGGGCAAGGGACTTGTGTGTCTCTAGGAGGGAGCCCTGCCCCTCCTTATATAGGTGGAGGGGCCGGCCGGCCAAGGGGAGGGAGGGGAGTCCCTCACCAACTCGTCTTGGGTGGTGCGTCGCCGGTTGGAGGAGGGAAACCCTCCCCAACTCGGTTTCCCACTCCTCCTCCTCTTTCCAAAACTTGTCGTTTGACTTTCAAACTAGCCGTTTGACTTTTCAAACTAGGATTTGAATAAACCCTTTATTTTGAACAGCGATGACACCGAGTACATGATGCAATCATATCAACTTGATATAACACATTCATCTACCCTTCCCCCCGGAGTGCCGAACATTCTGGAACCTTCTAGAACATTCCCGATGAAAACACCGGAACCATTCTCCATCTCCGAAACAGGACTTTCCTTATATGAATCTTATTCTCCGGACCATTTCGGATATCCTCATGATATCCCGAATCCCATTCGAGACTCCGAACAACATTCGGTCTCTTTCTCATCATTCCATAACTACTCAAACAACGTCGAATCCTTAAGTGTGTCTCCCTACGGTTCGTGAATTATGCGGACATGATCGAGACACTTCTCCGAACAATAACCAATAGAGGAATCTGGAAATTCATATGGCTCCCACATATTTCTACGATTACTTTGCGATCGAATGAACCACTTACATACGATATCAATTTCCCTTTGTCTCACGATAGTTTACTTATCCGAGGTTATGATCGTCGGCATCTCTGCATACCCAGTTCAACCTCGTTACCGATAAGTACTCTTTTCTCGTTCCCGTGATATGTGATCCCTTGTGAGCCAGTCACATGCTTGCAAGCTAATTGGATGACATTTCACCGAGAGGGCCCAGAGTATATCTATCCGTCATATGGATGGACAAATCCCACTCTTGATCCATGTGTTTCAACCAATACTTTCCGAATACTCAATGCCACCTTTATAGCCACCCAGTTACGGTGTGGTGTTTGATGTCATCAAAGCATCCATCCGGTAAAGGTGATATGCATGATCTCATGGTCGAAGGAATTAGATTACTATGTATCAGAAAGCATATAGCAATTGAACTATTAAAATGACTTGATCTTTATGCTACGCTTATCTATAGGAGTATGTCCACCATATCATTCTCCTAACGATATTATCTTATTGTCAATAACATCTCAATGTCCATGATAGGGAAACCACAATCATTTATCAACCAACAAGCTAGTGATGTATAGAGGTTTATTCTAGGGACTTCAATTTAAGTTTACAAATCACACAAGTATTAATGTTTCCTTGTTAATACTATTATAGCATGAATGTAAACATTCATCATAAACACAAAGATATAATAATAACTACATTTATTATTGCCTCTAGGGCATATCTCCAACAGTCTCCCACTTGCACTAGAGTCATCTAATCTAGATTACATGGTAATATACCGAACACCCATGCAGTTTGGTGCTGGTCATGTTTTGCCCTCGGGAGAGGTTTAGTCAACGGATCCGCCACATTCAGATCTGTGTGTACTTTGCAAAACCTTTATATCCCCATCTTGGATATGTTCTCGAATAGCGTGAAAACGTAGCTTGATGTGCTTCATCTTCTTGTGTGACCTTGGTTCTTGCGCATTGGCTATGGCGCCCATGTTATCTGTAGCATCCCATTTGTCTAACAACTGTAATGCTACTTGATCTAGTAATATAATGGCTACTTCCTACATATAATTGTTGCATCATCATGTTATCATGCTCATGTCATCATGCCACCTTGCATTTGAGCATCATACAAAAACCCTTTTTGTTTTGGTTCTTATCTCATATGCATTATTATTTGTATTTGCCTCTTGATATTGTTTTTGGTTCTTGATATATTGTTAAATGCCCAAGTTGAGTTGGGGGCATATCTTTTGTTCCACTCCACCACCTTTCTTGTCACCACCTTATTCTTCCACCATTCCAATAACCCATGAGCTTGTAATTCTTTTCTTTGGTTTTATTCTAGCTCATGTGGGTTGGGTGGATCCCACTCAAATTATTTTGCTTGGCTTTACTCCACATTTGGGGATGCACATAAATAAATGCCATGGGATTATATTTTGTTTTCACAAGGTTAAGACATGACATTTAATATTTATGCATGGCCCATGCAAAGTACCACCATATTCTAGTCTTTTGGGTTTTATTGAATCTTGGAGGCGATCATCTCCCATCTAGCTCTCTACCTCTTTTCCATGCTTGATCTTGTGTTGGGTAATGTTACCACCTCACCCTCTCTCTTCTTGACTAGTTCTTGCTTGAGCTTGTTTTTGTTGCTCTTGCTTGAGCTTGCCAAGAGGAAGCCATCTCTCTTCCCCCATCTAACCCTAAACCCTACCCCCTAATCACCATACCCCCTCTCCTATCTAAACCCTAAGCCTCCCCCTCTCTCTCTCTCGGCCTCTCCCTCCCTCTCACCTAGCTGGCCCCACCATGCCACCTAGCTACCAACCCTAAGCAACCCTAGCCCGAGCCTCCCTCTAACCCTAGCTCCTAACCAAGCCACAACCGAGCCTACCCCTCTCCTCTCTCTTGCTCTCTCTCCCTGCCTGGCCTGCCCCACCACGAGCTCCCTCCTCCCTGGCCCACCTGGCAACCTCTCCCCCAGACCTACCTGTCCTCTCCCTGTCCTGGCCGACCCATGCACGTGAGGAGGAGGAGGAGAGAAAGGTGGCACCGAGGCCACCTTTTCCCATCTACCCCACTCCCCATGGCACCCCCCTTCCCCATCCTTATCTACTGCCTCACCCCCCTCTCTGCCTCGCCATATCCACCCCAGAGGCCCTGCCTCGCCTCCCTTCTCCCTCTCCGCCACCATCTACCCCATCGCCGCCCGCCGCCAGCACCACGTCGATCTCGCCGCTCCGGCCGCCAAGCTTGTCGTGGAGGAGGTCGAGGAGGACGAGGAGGTTCCCCTGCTTCGCCCCGTACCCGCCAGCGAGGAGGAGGACGACCAGGACGCTGGACACCGACGCGCCCCGCCGCGAAACCCTAGTTTGCCCGGCCCCTGCCTCGTCGTCGATCCGCTGCACGCCTGCCCGATCCGAGCCCGCCATCGAGCTCGCGGTGAGCTCCCCTAACCCCCTGACATGGTCCGCATCTCTGTACCACCCTAGCCTCGCCGGCCTTTGCGTCGAACGGCCTCCGTGCACCACCGCTCGCTGGCGTCTGCGCGCCCCGCGACGCGCGAAACCACTACTGGACACCTAGCCCCCACCTGACAACTACCCCGCCTAGCCGTAGTGGTCGCCGCCAAGAAGCGTGTCGCGGGTTCGACCCTCGCCGCGCCGCGCGCCCGCTGTCAACGTGCACCGTCAGATTCGTCAGAGAAGAAAAACAGTGCGCGGCGCCTCTTTCCAACCCCCCCCCCACCTTTTTGCTCCTCAACCCGCGACCCTCAGGACCCACCTGTCTTTGGCTGATGCCATTTTGCAAAAAGGCTCCCAGCAGATGTTTCAATCAACCCGCAGTCCTTCCCTCTCCTGTGCGCGCGTGTGGCGCTGAGTTAGCCTGGCCCCACCTGTCACTGGCAGTGGCTAGGTCCAGGCTGAGTAGAAAAGGTTTCTGTTTCTGTTTAATTTAAAACCTTTTCAAAATTTGTTTAAAATTCAAATTTAAATCTGTTTTCAAATAACTTTTGATTTATACTTCCAAATTAAACATATAATATATGAATTTGAATCAGAAAAATGTGAGGAATTCAAATATGCTATCCACAATATCAATTGAGCAATTTATTTTCTAAGTTGAATAAAATTACAATAAATGCCATTTACCTTAAATAATTAATAACTTTAGTTCTATAACTCCAAATTTAACAAATGATATGTCTAAAATGATCAGCTCGACGAGACCTTTCTGTTTATGATATCCATGACTTAAATTGCAGCATGCATCATATAAATATATAGTATACAGCAACTAATATGAGGATAATATGGGGCCAAAACTCAATAAAATCTTTATTTCTTGTATTCTACACCTCACCCATGCCATGCTACATTATTGCCATGCAACTGGTGCATCATTCATCATGGCATGATTGTTTGCTTGTCGCATTTTATTCATATGCTTGTGCACTGTATTTATGTTGGCCCTTGTTTGTTTGGTTCTTCTTCGAATAGACACTGAGCAGGGGATATATCAAGAGAACCAGGAGCACTACCCAGATCCTTCTCTCGCTTCAACTGAGTTGCCAGGCAAGAACTACCACATGCTTGCATACATACAGTACCTATTGCCTCTATCTTATTCTTGCATCATTGAGTTGCGATTGCATTAAATTGAATCCCAAGTATTGCATAGCCTTTACTATTAAACCCCACCGAAGCTTGTTCCTCCATCCCATGAGCCATTACTACAGGAGTTGTTTGAGCCATGCGAGTCGTAGAACAGCATGTGTAGGGTATGTGAGAGTCTGATGTATAACGAGGTACCTAAACAACTTAACCTGAGTAGTAATGGGATAACTAATGAAAGTGGCACCGGTGAGCAATATCTGCTATTTGGTTTTTCCTGCTCACTTGTGTCCCGTAGGACCCCGAGTACTTGATTCCTGTTCCTTGATTATTCGCACTATCCACATCCGGGAGGCTTATGGGACCCCCCTGAGCCAGAGCTTGATTCAGTCTTATTTCTTGGGGCCACAAACTAGTTTGAGGATTTATTTACTATCCTGTACTTATGCCATGCTTTACTGCTATATTTACGATTGTGCGAGGAGCACCTGTACTGTTTAGGATCGGGACACGTTTTCGCGGTATCGACAAGCCCAGTTTTGGGTTCCCAGTCATTTACAGCCGTCCACCCAAACCTTGGGTCCGTCTCGGAGTCAGCTAACTTCGTTGCGGGTGTACTCAATGGGGTGGCCCCCTGAAATATTCTCAATCTGTGATTGCTTTGTCGTGAAGGCCTCGTTGGGTTTTGATTTGGTTTTTCCGAGGTTGATCGAGTGTGTGTTGCTATTTGTGCACCTCAGGTAAAACTTTCAAAGCCGTGTCCATGTTATGGACGACTTGGAGCAGTTTCTCGATCATAGACAAGCATAACTAAAGTACCGCTTTTAATTTGACTAAATCGACTAGTAAATAGTGCAACACTCATGGAATGGTTAATAAAACTGCCAACGGGTGGGGTTGTTCGTCCACTTCCTCGTTGGTAGCGAGAGGAGGATGGATCTGTGGATATTCTTGTTATAATCATTGTCATTAATTCACGGACATCCGTCTATCTTTGGTTAGGCGGATGGTTAGCGATTATCTATAGACCATTAGGGTTTATCTTTTGCTGCAATTCGTCACCCTGGTTGTGTCCCCTTTAGAGGCATAAAGACTTCTTGAGTACCCTAGGGTCTCACACGATAAATTATTTGGTTCGGATGAACAGTACACTCGCAAGATGGATCTTTGGGTGGAGGCGATGATGTGGGCAACGATCGTTCGGTGTAGAGATTCCGGAACGGGATCCGTGAGATCGTGGCGGGATGTGCTTATTTATGGGGCATCTTATGCCGATTTGCTTCTTATCCGTACTCGGATCTTGTTTGCCTTCACCGATACTACGATGTGTGATGTATGAGGAGATATCCTAAACTATTATATCTATCTAGGACATTTGAATCTTGCCGTATGGCGTTCCTATATTTCCTTTCTTTTTAGAAGGAATGGCTCTGATGTACTATTGTATGGTGGCTTGCATACATACTCATTTGTGTATGTAGTTGATCCCTTTCCCTGCCGATTACGCCGCCCGTACTTTTCCCGATGATTGGAAATGGTTGGGACAGCGAAAATCTACATGAGTGGCATTTGGGCCCCACCGTACTATTTCAACCATTTACGCTCATCCAGGCTTGTATCTAGGAGCGTAATTCACCGAGGTAGTTACAATTGGTATCAGAGCCATCCCGCCCTTCAGGGTCTCAGCCAAATGGTCGTTGTCAGTCTAGTAAATATTTTTGGTAGTTATGTATACTAGGGAAAAACAAAACGCGAGAGTAGGACTGCTTCCACTTTTCTTCTTACCCACCCACCCAACCTTTTCTGATAAGGAAGTGTAACGTTTTCAATCCTCTTCTTAAAAGTTCAAACTAGGATTCACGTGTTCTGGGTTTCCGTAGTACCATAGGTTGTGTGTGTGTGTGTAATTCCTTGTCTATCTGTTGCATCCAAGTTGTTATCTAATCAGCCTTTGGTTATCAACTGTTGGTACATTCCATACCGACAGGCTTTTGCAAACCGACGCGATCTGTCTTACTCTTTGTTATCCGACGTTATCTTGTTTGGGGTGTTCGTTTCCGTAGTTACTAATCTTTAGGTTCATTGTGAGAAGAAGGGGTTAGGATATGTGTTCCACTTATTCATGTGCGGAGTAATGATTTGAGTGCGGGATGGAGTCGCGACCATACCACTACTCTTATCATTCTCTTTTGTATATTGAATTGGTAGAGTCACTAATCTTGATTCGTTAAGTAATTTTGCGCATCTATTGGTATTTAATGCCGAAATTTGTGGAAAAAATTTCTTTGATATATCTGTGTACCACACTCCTTTTCGTTAATGCGATATGCTTAATATCTTCTAGGTGCTTTTAACTTTGTTGATATTTTAATATCATCTTAGTAAATTGTATCCTTTAATCTTGGGTAATTCCATCTTGGTACTATTTTGGATTATTATTATTCTCCATTATAGTACTGACTTGTGTTTTATTTCAATCATAGGATGGCTCCACCACGCTGCTCGATGAGGACATACCGCTGAATGGGGTCCGTTATCAAACATCACCAATGCCTTGGCAAAGAATGCAAGAACCAGCGCTTTGAGGAAAGTGTTCGGAGGAATGAGTTTGCTCCGCTACCTCCACCTCCCAAGCGAGGAGACATCAAAAGCTTCCTGAAGTTCAACCCTCGCCAATTTGATGTTTCTGATCGACCACTTGATGCTGATGATTTGTTGCGTGAGATGTCAAGGCTACTCGAGACTGCTGATGTTCCTGAGCAAGAATGGGTAAAGTGTGCTACTCACCTTCTAAAGGGAGATGCAGCTCTCTGGTGGGAGAATTACACAAGGCAAGCTGACCGGTTTTCAGCCTACTTGGGAGCAGTTCCTTTGGAGCGTTCAAAGAGCGATATCATCGAAATTGTCATGGAAAGGATGAAGGAAGTGTTTCTCAACCTCAAGCAGGGAAATGATAATGTCAACACCTACATCAGGAACTTCATGAATCTTTCTCGTTATGGTGGCGATGAGATATCTGATGACAAGAAGAAGCAAAAGAGGTTCCAGCAAGGGCTCAATGCATCGATCAAATATGCAATCACACATGCAAGGCCGACGTCTTTTCTGGAACTTCAGCATACAACTCTGCAGGAGGAAGCAAGTAGGCAAGTGTTTGAGGAGTCAAAGAAACACAACCGTGATGCACCAAGCTCTTCAGCTATGTCAGCTCCTTCTAAGCGGCATGTCTGGGTTCCTAACACCCCACCGTCGCTCCCGGCTCCACCAAGACCTTCAAGCTTCGCGGCAAGGCCACCAAACTTCATCACTGCTGCTCCCAGGGGCTACAACCACCACTACCCTGGAGCGCCTGGCGGAGTCCCTGGCTACGTTGCTCCACGTCCACCTGGTGCTTGTTTCACGTGTGGAGACTCTGGACATCAAAGCTGGAACTGTCCGATGAAAAACAAAGCTCTTCCTCCACCCCCTCCAAGATCTGCGGCAAGCTCTCCTTTGGTTCGTGCACCACCACCTCGGGCTCTCAACATCAACACCAAGCCCGGGTCTCATTGCTCGTGCTAATCCGTGTCAACGCTCAAGCTGAGCATGCACACAGGTTGTGATGGGTATGCTTTCCGTTAACTCAGTCCCTGCACGAGTTTTGTTTGATTCTGGTGCATCGCATTCATTTGTTTCTCACAAGTTTGCAAATGAGAATGAGTTAGTCTTGGTTCCTCTCCTTAAGCGGTTGGTGGTACAATCTCCTGGTTCAAACATGAGGGCTGTTCATATCAGCCATGGCAATCAAATTGAGATTGGTGGCTCTTCATTCTCGACGTCCTTAATTGTTTTGGGAAATTCTGACATTGATGTCATCTTGGGCATGGATTGGTTGATAGCAAATGCAGCTGTGATTGATTGTGCTGAACGCTCGGTTTCTCTGAAGATTCCTGAAGGCCATATAGTCTTTTCTCCAAGTCTAACTCCTGCTATCCAGCTTTTCTCTTTGGCGACTCTGAATGATGATACTATGGAAGCTATTCAGAGTGTTCCGGTGGTCTGTGAGTTCCCAGATGTCTTTCCTGAAGAGTTTCCGGGTATGCCTCCGGATCGTGAGGTTGAGTTTGTAATTGAGCTTGAACACAGGCGCTCCTATCTCCAAGCGGCCTTATAAAATGGGTCCTGCTGAGTTGGCTGAACTCAAACGTCAGCTTGATGAACAAGAGAAGTTGGGTTTCATTCAACACAGTACTTCTTCTTGGGGAAGCCCAACAATCTTTGTGAAGAAGCGTGACAGGACTGATAGACTTTGTGTTGACTATCGGGCTCTCAATGCTAAAACCATCAAGAACAAATATCCCCTTCCGCGGATTAATGATCTCTTGATCGGCTAATTTGGGCTGTGGTGTTCTCTAAGCTTGACTTGAGAAGTGGTTATCACCAAATCAAGATTCGTAAGGAAGATGTTCCTAAAACAGCTTTCACCACCCGCTATGGCCTGTGAGTACACGGTCATGTCTTTCGGTCTCACCAACGCACTGCTACCTTCTCGAGGCTTATGAACTCGGTTTTCATGGAGTACATTGATAAGTTCGTTGTGGTCTATGGATGACATCCTAGTCTATTCTAAGTCAAAGTAAGAGCATGAAGAACACCTTGTGTGTCCTAAACAAGCTTCGTGAGAACCGCTTGTATGCAAAGTTCTCCAAGTGTGAGTTTTGCTGCCTCAAGTAACTTATCTTGGTCATGTCATCTCTGCCAAGGGCATTGCATCAACCCGGAAGCTGAAGACAATTGTTGAATGGCTTCCTCCTGTTAATGTCAAAGAAGTGCGGAGTTTCCTTGGTTTGGCTAGTTATTGCTTCCGTTCAGAACTTTTCAAGATAGCGAAGCCTCTTACCGATCTCCTCAAGAAAGGCAAGAAATACCTTTGGACTCCTGCATGTCAAGCAAGCTTTGAGACACTCAAAGAAGCTCACTTCCACGCTTGATCTTGGTTCCTCCGGATACATCTAAGCCTTTCCAGATATTCTGTGACGCCTCTTTGCAAGGATTGGGTGCGGTACTTATGCAAGAGAAACAAGTGGTTGCTTATGCCTCTCGACAGTTGAAGACGCATGAGATCAACTATCCTACACATGACCTCGAGCTCGCAGCAGTTGTCTTTGCTTTGAAGCTATGGAGGCACTACTTGCTTGGCAACCGTTGTGAGATCTTTTCTGACCACAAGAGTTTGAAGTATATCTTCACTCAGCCTGATCTCAACCTTCGGCAGAGGAGATGGATTGAAGCAATCAATGATTTTGATTTGACCATCAACTATACTCCGGGCAAAGCTAATGTCATGGCCGATGCTCTCAGCCGCAAAGCTTATGTCAACAACCTCATGATGGAAGAACAACAGCCTCTCTTGTGCGAGGAATTCCGTCAGCTCAACCTGGAAATTGTGGAACAAGGGCATCTCCTGAACCTTCTGGCTACTCGTCAGCTTGGTGATCCGCACACCAAAAAGATCATCTCCAAACTTCAGCTTCCGAAGTATGAGTCCTTCCACGTCGATGATCAAGGCACGCTTTTCTTTGAACACCGGATGTTTGTTCCGAACTACCCGGGTTTGAGAGAGCAAGTTCTCAAGGAGGCGCTGATTCTTTCTATCCATCCGGCGGCACAAAGATGTACATGGACTTGAAAACACAATATTGGTGGCCTGGTTTGAAACGATATTGTGCCAAGTATGTCTCGGAGTGTGATGTCGCGCAGAGTGAAATCATCCATCGAAACCTTTCGGTCTTCTACAACCATTGAAACCCCGGAGTGGAAATGGGAGAAAGTAGAGATGGACTTCATCACTGGTTTTCCAAGGTCGCAGAAGCAACAATGCAATCTTTGTTGTCATTGACGGGCTTTCTAAAGTGGTTCACTTCTTCCCGTCAAGGAAACAATTTACGGAATTCAGTTGGTGAGCTCTATATCAATGCAATTGTCTCTCTGTATGGGGTTCCACTTGAGATCAGTTCGCACCGTGGGAGCATCTTCACTTCCAAGTTCGGGAAAGTTTCCAAAATGCATTGGGAACAAAATTGAACTTCAAAGACAGCTTACCACCCTCGATCGCAAGGACAAGTTGAAAGGATCAATCAGATTACGGAGGATATGCTTCGCTTGCGTCATCTATTTTGGCATGAAGTGGGAAGAATGTCTTCCTTATGCTGAATTCTCTTACAACAACAACTTCGGAAAAGTCAAGATGGCCCCATTTGAGGCTCTCTATGGTCGCAAGTGCGAACTCCGATTGGTTGGTCGGGTGCGGGAGAAAGAATATGGTTTGGCCTCGACATTGTAACTCAAGCGGAGGAGAAGGTGCATATCATTCTTGAAAACACGAAGATTGCTCAAAGTCGCCAAGAGAAATTATGACAGAAGCACGGACATGGTGTATGTCCCTGGTGATCTCGTTTACCTTCGTGTCACTCCCATGAAAGGCACACACCGCTTTGGTATCAAAGGAAAGCTGGCTCCTAGATACATCGGTCCTTTCAAAATTCGTGGTAGAAGAGGAGAAGTTGCTTATGCTCTTGAGCTCCCGGAAAAACTCAAAGTCCATGATGTTTTCCACATCTCTCAACTCAAGAAGTGCTTCAAAGATCTCGGCAGGACCGTGGATCATGAGCTAATCGATCTCCAAGAAGATCTGTCTTATCCAGAACACCCCACAAAAATCCTTGAGACCGCAGAAAGAAGGACTCGCAACAAGTCCATCAAGTTCTGCAAGGTGCAGTGGTCGCACCATTCTGTTGACGAAGCCACTTGGGAGCGTGAAGATGAACTCCATGACAACTATCCTACCCTCTTTGTGTCTTCTTCTTCTTCCTAGAATCTCGGGGCGAGATTCTTGTTTAGTGGGGGAGAGTTGTAGCATCCCATTTGTCTAACAACTGTAATGCTACTTGATCTAGTAATATAATGGCTACTTCCTACATATAATTGTTGCATCATCATGTTATCATGCTCATGTCATCATGCCACCTTTCATTTGAGCATCATACAAAAACCCTTTTTGTTTTGGTTCTTATCTCATATGCATTATTATTTGTATTTGCCTCTTGATATTGTTTTTTGTTCTTGATATATTGTTAAATGCCCAAGTTGAGTTAGGGGCATATCTTTTGTTCCACTCCACCACCTTTCTTGTCACCACCTTATTCTTCCACCATTCCAATAACCCATGAGCTTGTAATTCTTTTCTTTGGTTTTATTCTAGCTCATGTGGGTTGGGTGGATCCCACTCAAATTATTTTGCTTGGCTTTACTCCACATTTGGGGATGCACATAAATAAATGCCATGGGATTATATTTTGTTTTCACAAGGTTAAGACATGGCATTTAATATTTATGCATGGCCCATGCAAAGTACCACCATATTCTAGTCTTTTGGGTTTTATTGAATCTTGGAGGGGATCATCTCCCATCTAGCTCTCTACCTCTTTTCCATGATTGATCTTGTGTTGGGTCATGTTACCACCTCACCCTCTCTCTTCTTGACTAGTTCTTGCTTGAGCTTGTTTTTGTTGCTCTTGCTTGAGCTTGCCAAGAGGAAGCCATCTCTCTTCCCCCATCTAACCCTAAACCCTACCCCCTAATCACCATACCCCCTCTCCTATCTAAACCCTAAGCCTCCCCCTTTCTCTCTCTCGGCCTCTCCCTCCCTCTCACCTAGCTGGCACCACCATGCCACCTAGCTACCAACCCTAAGCAACCCTAGCCCAAGCCTCCCTCTAACCCTAGCTCCTAACCAAGCCACAACCGAGCCTACCCCTCTCCTCTCTCTTGCTCTCTCTCCCTGCCTGGCCTGCCCCACCACGAGCTCCCTCCTCCCTGGCCCACCTGGCAGCCTCTCCCCCAGACCTACATGTCCTCTCCCTGTCCTGGCCGACCCATGCACGTGAGGAGGAGGAGGAGAGAAAGGTGGCACCGAGGCCACCTTTTCCCATCTACCCCACTCCCTACGGCACCCCCTTCCCCATCCTTATCTACTGCCTCACCCCCCTCTCTGCCTCGCCAGATCCACCCCAGAGGCCCTGCCTCGCCTCCCTTCTCCCTCTCCGCCACCATCTACCCCATCGCCGCCCGCCGCCAGCACCACGTCGATCTCGCCGCTCCGGCCGCCAAGCTTGTCGTGGAGGAGGTCGAGGAGGACGAGGAGGTTCCCTTGCTTCGCCCCGTACCCGCCAGCGAGGAGGAGGACGACCAGGACGCTGGACACCGACGCGCCCCGCCGCGAAACCCTGGTTCGCCCGGCCCCTGCCTCGTCGCCGATCCGCTGCACACCTGCCCGATCCGAGCCCGCCATCGAGCTCGCGGTGAGCTCCCCTAACCCCCTGACATGGTCCGCATCTCTGTACCACCCTAGCCTCGCCGGCCTTTGCGTCGAACGGCCTCCGTGCGCCACCGCTCGCTGGCGTCTGCGCTCATGACCTTGACGCTAAACCACTCTTGGACACCTAGCCCCACCGACAACTACCCTAGCCGCGGTAGTGTCGCCGCCACAAGCGCCAGTCGCGGGTTCGACCCTCGCCAGCGCCATTGTCAACGTGCACCGTCAGTTTCGTCAGAGAAGAAGCACAGTGCGCGGCGCCGCTTTCCAAACCCCCCCCCCCACCTTTTTGCTCCTCAACCCGCGACCCTCAGGACCCACCTGTCTTTGGCTGATGCCATTTTGCAAAAAGGCTTCCGGCAGATGTTTCTATCAACCCGCAGTCCTTCCCTCTCCTGTGCGCGCGTGTGGCGCTGAGTCAGCCTGGCCCCACCTGTCACTGGCGGTGGCTAGGTCCAGGCTGAGTAGAAAAGGTTTCTGTTTCTGTTTAATTTAAAACCTTTTCAAAATTTGTTTAAAATTCAAATTTAAATCTGTTTTCAAATAACTTTTGATTTATACTTCCAAATTAAACATATAATATATAAATTTGAATCAGAAAAATGTGAGGAATTCAAATATGCTATCCACAATATAAATTGAGCACTTTATTTTCTAAGTTGAATAAAATTACAATAAATGCCATTTACCTTAAATAATTAATAACTTTAGTTCTATAACTCCAAATTTAACAAATGATATGTCTAAAATGATCAGCTCGACGAGACCTTTCTGTTTATGATATCCATGACTTAAATTGCAGCATGCATCATATAAATATATAGTATACAGCAACTAATATGAGGATAATATGGGGCCAAAACTCAATAAAATCTTTATTTCTTGTATTCTACACCTCACCCATGCCATGCTACATTATTGCCATGCAACTGGTGCATCATTCATCATGGCATGATTGTTTGCTTGTCGCATTTTATTCATATGCTTGTGCACTGTATTTATGTTGGCCCTTGTTTGTTTGGTTCTTCTTCGAATAGACACTGAGCAGGGGATATATCAAGAGAACCAGGAGCACTACCCAGATCCTTCTCTCGCTTCAACTGAGCTGCCGTGCAATCACTACCACATGCTTGCATACATACAAGACCTATTGCCTCTATCTTATTCTTGCATCATTGAGTTGCGATTGCATTAAATTGAATCCCAAGTATTGCATAGCCTTTACTATTAAACCCCACCAAGCTTGTTCCTCCATCCCATGAGCCATTACTACAGAGTTGTTTGAGCCATGCGAGTCGAGAACAACATGTGTAGGGTATGAGAGTCGATGTATAACGAGGTACCTAAACAACTTAACCCGAGTAGTAATGGGATAACTAATGAAAGTGGCACCGTGAGCAATATCTCGCTATTTGGTTTTTCATGCTCACTTGTGTCCCGTAGGACCCCGAGTACTTGATTCCTGTTCCTTGATTATTCGCACTATCCACATCCGGGAGGCTTATGGGACCCCCCTGAGCCAGAGCTTGATTCAGTCTTATTTCTTGGGGCCACAAACTAGTTTGAGGATTTATTTACTATCCTGTACTTATGCCATGCTTTACTGCTATATTTACGATTGTGCGAGGAGCACCTGTACTGTTTAGGATCGGGACACGTTTTCGCGGTATCGACAAGCCCAGTTTTGGGTTCCCAGTCATTTACAGCCGTCCACCCAAACCTTGGGTCCGTCTCGAGTCGCCTAACTTCGCTATGGTGTACTCAATGGGGTGGCCTCAAATATTTCTGAATCCTGTGATTGCTTTGTCGTGAAGGCCTCGTTGGGTTTTGATTTGGTTTTTCCGAGGTTGATCGAGTGTGTGTTGCTATTTGTGCACCCCTGCAGGGTAAAACTTTCTGAAAGCCGTGTCCGCGGTTATGGACGACTTGGAGCACAGTTTCTCGATCATAGACAAGCATAACTAAAGTACCGCTTTTAATTTGACTAAGTAACTGACTAGTAAATAGTGCAACACTCATGGAATGGTTAATAAAACTGCCAACGGGTGGGGGTTGTTCGTCCACTTCCTCGTTGGTAAGCGAGGAGGAGGATGGATCTGTGGATATTACTGTTATAACTGTTGTCATTAATTCACGGACATCCGTCTATCTTTGGTTAGGCGGATGGTTAGCGATTATCTATAGACCTGTTAGGGTTTATCTTTTGCTGCAATTGCGTCACCCCAGGTTGTGTCCCCTTTAGAGGCATAAAGACTTGCTGAGTACCCCTAGGGTCTCACACGATAAATTATTTGGTTCAGATGAACAGGTACACTCGCAAGATGGATACTGGGTGGAGGAGGCTGATGATGTGGGCAACGATCGTTCGGTGTAGAGATTCCGGGAACGGGGATCCGTGAGATCTGTGGGCGGGATGTGCTTATTTATGGGGCATCTTATGCCGATTTGCTTCTTATCCGTACTCGGATCTTGTTTGCCGCTTCCGCCTGATACTCTGATGTGTGATGTATGAGGAAATATCCTAAACTATTATATCTATCTAGGACATTTGAATCTTGCCGTATGGCGTTGCTATATTTCCTTTCTTTTTAGATGGAATGGCTCTGATGTACTATTGTATGGTGGCTTGCATACATACTCATTTGTGTATGTAGTTGATCCTTCGCCGACACGCCTGCATACTTGTCCCGATGATTGGAAATGGTTGGGACGGCCGAAAGGTCTACCTGTGCGTGGCATTTGGGCCCCACCGTACTATTTCAACCATTTCCGCTCATCCAGGCTTGTATCTAGGAGCGTAATTCACCGAGGTAGTTACATTATCACAGTAGATAGACATTGGGTCCAGCGCACTAGGAACCACACCTAGCTCTGTAATGAACTCTTTCATCCATATCGCTTCTTGTGAATCCTCCGAAGCAGCCATGTATTCCGATTCAGTTGAAGATCTCGCCACAACGCTTTGCTTTGCACTCCTCCAGCTAAATGCTGCACCATTCAAAATAAATACGTATCCAGATTGTGATTTAGAATCATCCGGATCGGTGTTCCAACTAGCATCGGTGTAACCATTAACAACGAGTTGTTCATCACCTCCATAAGAAAGAACCATATCTTTAGTTCTTCTCAAGTACTTAAGGATGTTTTTGACCGCTGTCCAATGATCCACTCCTGGATCACTTTGATATCTGCTAGTTAAACTAACACCATATGCAATGTCGGGTCTAGTACATAGCATGGCATACATTAGAGATCCTATGGTTGAGGCATAGGGAGTCTTAATCATCCTTTCTCTATCTTCTGCCGATGGTGGACTTTGAGTTTTACTCAAGGTCGTATTGGGCAACATGGGCAAGAACCCTTTCTTGCTATCTTCCATTCCAAACCTCTTTAGAACTTTGTCCAAATATGTACTTTGTGACAATGATATTTGGCGTTTCGATCTATCTCTATAAATCTTTATGCCTAATATATAAGTCGCTGCCAAGATCCTTCATTGAAAAACTATTATTCAAATATTCCTTGACACTATTAAGAAGGTCTACATCATTCCCAATCAACAATATGTCATCTACATATAGTATTAAGAATGCTACAGAGCTCCCACTCACTTTCTTGTAAATACAAGCTTCTCCATAAGTTTGTATAAAACCAAAACTTTTGATCACCTTATCAAAACGTTGATTCCAACTTCGGGATGCTTGCTTCAATCCATAGATGGACCTTTGAAGTTTGCATACCTTGTTAGCATCTTTAGGATCGACAAAACCTTTGGGTTGCATCATATACAACTCTTCATCAATGTCTCCATTGAGGAATGCTGTTTTGACATCCATCTGCCATATCTCATAATCATAATATGCAGCGATTGCTAACATAATCCTCAAAGACTTTAGCTTCAGCATTGGTGAGAAAGTCTCATCGTAGTCAACTCCTTGAATTTGTCGAAACCCCTTTGCGACAAGTCGAGCTTTATAGACAATAACATTACCATCAGCGTCTATTTTGTTTTTGAAAATTCATTTGTTCTCGACAGCCCTGCGCCATCAGGTAAGTCCACCAAAGTCCACACTTCGTTTTTGTACATGGATCCAATCTCGGATTTCATGGCTTCTTGCCATTTATTGAACTGGGCTCATCATCGCTTCCTCATATGTCTCGGGGTCATCGGTGTTGTCCACCAACATGACACTCATAACGGGATCATACCAATATGGAGTGGTACGAGTTCTCGTTGACTGCGAGGCTCAGGCAACTTCAACCAAGTTTCATGATCATCATCATTAGCTTCCTCTCTTATTGGTGTAAGCACCACAGAACTTCTTCCGGTCTTGCGCTACTCGCAATTTCGAGAGAAGGTTCGACAACCTCGTCGAGTTCTACTTTCCTTCCAAATCACTTCTTTCGAGAGAAATTCCTTCTCTAGAAAGGATCCATTCTTAACGAAGATTTTGCTTCGGATCTATGATAGAAGGTATACCCAATAGTTTCCTTCGGTATCCTATGAAGATGCATTTTTCCGCTTTGGGTTCAAGCTTGTCCGGCTGTAACTTCTTTACATAGGCTTCGCATCCCCAAACTTTAAGGAACGACAATCTAGGTTTCTTCCCAAACCATAATTCATACGGTGTCGTTTCAACGGATTTAGACGGTGCCCTATTTAAAGTGAATGCGGCTGTTTCTAATGCATAACCCCAAAATGATAGCGGTAAATCTGTAAGTGACATCATAGAACGAACCATATCTAAGAGAGTTCGACGACGTCGGACACCCCATTACGCTGTGGTGTTCCCGGCGGTGTCAACTGTGAAAGTATTCCGCATTTCTTCAAATGCTCGCCAAACTCGTAACTTAGATATTCACCTCCATGATCAGAACGTAGAAATTTAATCTTCTTGTTACGTTGATTCTCTACTTCACTTTGAAATTCCTTAAACTTCTCGAAAGTTTCGGACTTATGTTTCATGAAATAGATATACCCATATATACTCAAGTCATCCGTGAAGGTAAGAACATAATGATAACCACATGATGCTACACTCATTGGACCACACACATCAGTATGTATGATTTCCAATAAGTCCGTAGCTCGCTCCATCATACCAGAAAATGGAGTCTTAGTCATTTTACCCATCAGACATGCTTCGCATCTATCAAGTGATTCGAAATGAAGTGATTCAAGAAGTCCATCGGAATGGAGTTTCTTCATACGCTTCACTCCAATGTGACCAAGACGACAGTGCCACATATAGGTTGAGTTATCGCTCGATTTCAAATGTTTAGCCTCAATGTTATTAATATGTGTATTTCCACCATCGAGATTCAATAAGAATAGACCATCTATCAAAGGTGCATGTGCATAAAACATATTACTCATATAAATCGAACAACCATTATTCTCGGACTTAAACAAGTAACCGTCTCGCAATAAACAAGATCCCGATATAATGTTCATGCTCAACGCAGGCACCAAATAACAATTATTTAATTACAAAACTAATCCCGATGGTAGATGAAGGGGTAGCGTGCCGACCGCGATCACATCAACCTTTGATCCGTTTCCCACGCGCATCGTCACCTCGTTCTTCGCTAGCTTCCGTTTATTCAGCAGCACCTGTTTCGAGTTACAAATATGAGCAACAACCAAGATTATCAAATACCGTGCACTACTAGTAATAGTGAGATACACATCAATAACATATATATCGATATACCTTTCTTCTTGATGTTGCCATTCTTCAAATCCGCAAGTACTTTGGGCAATTCCGCTTCCAAAGGACCTTCTCCCTTGAAGTAAAGCACTCGATCGTGCTTAGGTCCAGCCTTGGTCTTCTTCGTCGGCGTGGTAACTTTCTTACCACCCTTCTTGAAGTGTCCCTTCTGCTTAGACTTGCCTTTCTTGAATTTGGTGGTCTTATTGACCAACAACACTTGGTGCTCTTTCTTGATCTCCACTTCTGCAGATTTCAACATGGCAAAGAGTTCGCAACGCGTCTTGTTCATGTTTTGCATGTTGTAGTTCATCAAAAAGTTCTTGTAACTTGGTGGTAGTGATTGGAGGACACGGTAAATCCCCAAAGCATTAGGAATCACAATACCCAAGCTTTGATTGTTTGCGTGCCCAGACATCTTAAGCACATGCTCACTAACGGAGCTGCCCTCTTCCATCTTGCAGTTAAAGAACTTTTCAGAAGCCTCATAGCTTTCAATTGCCGCATGAGTCTCAAAGATCAATTTGAGATCCTCGACAATATCATATGGGTCTGAATTCTCAAACCTTTTCTGAAGCTCCGATTCTAAACCATACAAGATAGCACATCGAATCGTGGAGTAATCGAGTCTTCCGAGTGAGGTAAACGTTCTTTACTTCATCGGCAAGATCCGTAGGTGGGTCACCCAAATGCATCCAAAGACATAGGTCAAATTACCAGCTGTGAGGACAATCCTCAAATTGCGGAACCAATCCGCGAAGTTGCTTCCATTGTTTTTCAACTTTTCTTTCTCTAGGAACGCATTAAAATTGATGGTAGGGGCTGCCATTGATCTACAACATATTTGCAATAGTTTAGACTAAGTTTATGACAAATTGAGTTCAAATTAATAATAAAATTAATCTAGGTGAACTCCCACTCAAAACAATATCCCTCACATTGTTTTAGTGATCACATGAACCAAATCCACTACATCAACACCGATCATCACGAGAGTTGATATAGTTTCAATGGCGAACAATCGACATGTTCATCATATCTACTATATGATTCATGCTTTACCTTTCGGTGATCCGTGTTCCGAGACCATGTCTGTACATGCTAGGCTCGTCAAGATCAAACCTTAGTTTCCGCATGAGCAAATCTGGCTTGCTCACGTTGTATACACTTGCGGAATCTAACACACCCGATCATCACGTGGTGCTTCGAAACAACAAGCTTTAGCAACGGTGCTAACTAAGAGTGAACACTTTATGACTTGAAATTCATGTGCATGAGGGATCATCTTATAATGCTACCGTCTACTAAGCAATACAAGATGCATAAAGGATTAACATCACATGCAATTCATAATATGTGATATGATATGGCCTTTCTTCATTGTGCTTCCGATCTCCATCTTCTAGCACGAACATGATCTCCATCATCACCGCATTGCATCAAGGTCAATGACGCTTCTCCATGGTTGTCGCCCACCGCTTCAACTATTACAACTACTTTGAATAGACACGCGGTCTTAACATAAATTAAAGACAACCATATGGCTCCCGTTGCCAACTTACAATAAGGAACATTGCATACATCAAATATAATCACAATCATGGCCATATCACATCACAAGACACCGCAAAACAAAGTTAGACGCCTCTACTTTCTTTGCATGTTTTACGTGGTTTGGGGCTTTCAATAAGTGTCGTTCTAACTTACGAACATGAACCACAACATTGATACTAGTATTGTTAATCACCCCTTGTAAATTGGATCTTAACTATGCTAGGAGAAACAGCACCATAAAGCCACTTATGCAATACAAGTTGCATGTCAAGCGTGGACCAAGTCTCATGAACGATGTCATGTAAAGTTAGCCCAGGCCGCTTCATCCCAACATACCGCAAGATGCAAAGTACACAAGAAGCAATCGACAACAAAAGCATCAACGCCCACAATGACCATTGTGTTCTACTGCACAGATCTACATATAGACACGGCTCGATACCACCGTAGGGTTTCGTAGCATGGAAAACAAAATTTTCTACCGTGATACAAACAAGCCAAGATCTATATACTAGATTGTAGCAACGAGTCGATGGAATAACTCACCCTCGAAGATTCCAAAGTGTTTAACGAGAGCGGATTCTCGTGGGTGATGTAGTCGTACTCTTCCCGATCTCAAGATCGCGTAGACGATCCTTCCCATGCGTTCGAATAGCGCTCCCGTAGTCGGTCACACGTTCGGTACTCGACGAAGACCTTCCTCTCCCTTGTTCCAGCAGGCAGCGGATGTTTTAGCGCTCTCCTCGCAATTCCGGCAGCACAACGGCGTGGTACCGGAAGTAGAGGGGAGATCTCGCAGGGCTTCACCTTAAGCC
This sequence comes from Avena longiglumis, assembly GCA_030063025.1. Classification (NCBI taxonomy): domain Eukaryota; kingdom Viridiplantae; phylum Streptophyta; class Magnoliopsida; order Poales; family Poaceae; genus Avena; species Avena longiglumis. The sequence goes on from CP125973.1 coordinate 151,879,236, forward strand.
GGAGCGAGTATGGTGGGCTATGAGAAATCCCTCGACGATCTAGGGTTTAGACACGCCGAGGAAGAGGTGCTAGAGCCGGCGACTAGGGCTTGGTGGTGCCCAAGTCGGCGGCAAGGAGATCCCTAGGCGGCGGCCGGTTGGAGGGCGGCGGCTAGGGTTAGGGTTTTCGGGGCAAGGAACTTGTGTGTCTCTAGGAGGGAGCCCTGCCCCTCCTTATATAGGTGGAGGGGACGACCGACCAAGGGGAGGGAGGGGAGTACCTCCCCAACTCGGCTTTGGTGGTGCGTCGCCGGTTGGAGGAGGGAAACCCTCCCAAACTCGGTTTCCCACTCCTCCTCTTTCCAAAACTTGTCGTTTGACTTTCAAACTAGCCGTTTGACTTTTCAAACTAGGATTTGAATAAACCCTTTATTTTGAACAGCGATGACACTGAGTACATGATGCAATCATATCAACTTGATATAACACATTCATGTACCCTTCCCCCCCAGAGTGTCGGACATTCCGGAACCTTCTAGAACATTCCCGATGAAAACACCGGAACCATTCTCCATCTCCGAAACAGGACTTTCCTTATATGAATCTTATTCTCCGGACCATTCCGGATCTCCTCGTGATATCCCGAATCCCATTCGAGACTCCGAACAACATTCGGTCTCTTTCTCATCATTCCATAACTACTTAAACAACATCGAATCCTTAAGTGTGTCTCCCTACGGTTCATGAATTATACGGACATGATCGAGACACTTCTCCGAACAATAACCAATAGAGGAATCTGTAAATTCATATGGCTCCCACATATTTCTACGATTACTTTGCGATCGAATGAACCACTTACATACGATATCAATTTCCCTTTATCTCATGATAGTTTACTTATCCGAGGTTATGATCGTCGGCATCTCTGCATACCTAGTTCAACCTCGTTACCGATAAGTACTCTTTTCTCGTTCCCGTGATATGTGATCCCTTGTGAGCCATTCACATGCTTGCAAGCTAATTGGATGACATTTCACCGAGAGGGCCCAGAGTATATCTATCCGTCATATGGATGGACAAATCCCACTCTTGATCCATGTGTTTCAACCAATACTTTCCGAATACTCAATGCCACCTTTATAGCCACCGCCACGGTGTGGTGTTTGATGTCATCAAAGCATCCATCCGGTAAAGGTGATATGCATGATCTCATGGTCGAAGGAATTAGATTACTATGTATCAAAAAGCATATAGCAATTGAACTATTAAAATGACTTGATCTTTATGCTACGCTTATCTATAGGAGTATGTCCACCATATCATTCTCCTAACGATATGATCTTGTTGTCGATAACATCTCAATGTCCATGATAGGGAAACCACAATCATTTATCAACCAACAAGCTAGTGATGTATAGAGGTTTATTCTAGGGACTTCAATTTAAGTTTACAAATCACACAAGTATTAATGTTTCCTTGTTAATACTATTATAGCATGAATGTAAACATTCATCATAAACACAAAGATATAATAATAACTACATTTATTATTGCCTCTAGGGCATATCTCCAACACCGGTACCAGGTCCGGTAGTACCAGAATTCTCCGGTAGTACCGCTGGAACTTTCGGTACTACCGCTTCAAAGTATGCTTCAACGGCCAGATTTTGTGGAGGGGTATAAATACCCCTCCACCTACCTTGCGACAAAGTGCTCAGCACATTAAAGTCATTGCCCACCATTGGAGTCCATTGGAGCCACTCAAATCTTCAACATCTCCTCATTCAACCACCCAAAGTCCTTGATCTTTGGGGAATCGAAGGAGGAGGCCCCGATCTACTACTTCACCAAAAGAGATCTTCATTTCCCCCTCATTTCATTGAGGGCCCCTTTTATCTAGTGTTTTGTTGGAAACCCTAGTTCTTGTTTTTGTTCTTACAAGCTTGTCTTTGATTGCTTTGACAACTTGCTTGTATTTGGGAGCCTCCGATTAAGTTGTGGATGTGTGCCCCAAACTTGTAACGGTGTCGGCTTCCACCTTGAAGGTTGCCGATATAGTGGAAGGTGAATCGATCCCGTTGGGGTGAGATTCATCGGAGAACAAGGGAGGCCTCTCGTGGCGTTGGTGGTTTGAAACCACCCCCTCTCCAAACGTAGACGTACTTCCCCTCAAAAGGAAGGAACTACGGGAAACAAATCCTTGTGTCTCCGTGTCCACTTTTTGGTTACTTCTATCCTTTACCGCACCTTACTTACTTGTTACTACTTTGTGTTGTTGTAGCTCTTGCATAATTTTCATATAGGTAAATTCACCATAGTTGCATTATCTAGAGAATTTACCTTATTGTCAAACCTTAATTTGAAAAAGAAGAAAATTTGAAGTAGCACCTATTCACCCCCCCTCTAGGTGCCCATACGATCCTTTCAATACTATGATATGATCACCTAATGATCAAATATAAACCATTAAGTAATGTATTAGGGTTTAGTTTTATTCCATTTGATCTACCCTTAGATCAAAGCATGTTTACCCCAAAATAAGGTTTTAGAAAAGGTCATATTGAAACTTATCGCAGTCAACTTGATGATCTACTTCAATTCCATCAAGTTAAGAGAAGATTCAATCACTTTGACAAGTTTTTATTTAAAAGCGCGAAAATTATTCAGATTTTCTATGCATGAATGCAATGCACACATCTGTGTTCAGCTTATTTCTAAGCTCTAATGCTGGGATGTTACAGACTCTCCCCTTTAAAATAAACTTCGTCCTCGAAGTTCGCACTCTCATGTTTCAGAGTAAGGAATTGTCTTGCAATGATTATAATATGTCTCAACTCCATATTAATCTCAATGGACATAATTATAGTATTCCATATCCAGATCTTTTCCTTGAATCCTCATTATACTTGGAAATCTTTAACTTGTTGTCTTCAATACTCCAAAGTTCCTTTTACTTTAATCCCTTAAGGATATGTCCTTATTATGAACTTCTTAAATTGGAGTCTCTTCTTTAGTTGATTTCCCTGATTAAGTATCCTAATCCAACTTCTTTACTTAATCATTAAACTTCCTTACTATATTATGTAAGGTCTATGAAGTCTCACTAAAACAGGTTTTAAAGTTTATTAATTAATAGTGTGATCAAAAGACTAATCTTTGCTTTGTCATTGTATGCTTTATACCGGTGGTCCTTCCGAAGATTGGATTTTAACTTATTTATTCCATCCCCATTGAAATTTCTTATTCCTCTATATTTGTCCAATTGGATATGATCATTCACTCTTAAGGACCACTTAAGAGACGTTTCTTTTAGAATTAATCTATTAGGATTAATCTTTTATCACCTTCAAGCTTTTAGATAATCTTTCATTATTACCAATAGTAATTCTTCAACTTTCATTTATAATGTTTACTCTCCCCCTTAGGGTTTACTTAATAGTCTTTAAACTGCCTATTTAGTATTTATTTGCTTTATAAGTAGAATATTGGTCTCTATCCATCTTATACTCTACCTAGTTAGAGTTTTATGAAATATTGTACGGTGTATCCACACACTTGTGGATCTCCGATGTGAATCTTTCAGCATTAATTGTCTTGCTTACTTATTCGAATATTTTTGCTTTGATGCTCCTAACTTCACGAAGAGTCTCGAAAGACGGTCGCTTTCAATTCTTATACTCCTTTGTGTCTTACTTATCTTAGGCCAAATTTTATGCTCTTTATGCAACTTTTAAGATGATCTGGTTAACTATGTCAACCAACACCGGCTACGGTCAAGATACCAACTGTGGATCAATTACTATCTATGGATCAAATACCAGTTGCGGATTATTACCAGCTGCGAACCATCCCAGGGTGTATGTATTATCCTATGGTTTCCAACATACTTCTAGCATTCTCTCTGAATTGTCAGAGCTTGAATACCATTTTAGTTCCAAATCTACTTCTTTATATTTATTCATGATTCTTCCATGAACTTGGTACAATTACTCCATTACTTCTTAGCAACACTACCTACTTTGAGTGAACTTTAAGTTTATTACTTCTTATTGCTCCATATATTTTCTATACTAACCTTCCTTCTTATTACTATTTAGCAATTATCAAACTTGATTAATCCTCCAAATTGGATTGATACTCCTCATATTTGGCTTTATCCTTCAGATAGATCTTCATATTGGTCTTCAGAACTTGTCACTCCCTTACACGAATTCCCATTCCTATCGAGGTTTATAACATCAAGTAATAACTGGATGTTGCAACATGCATTTGCTCACCAAGTCAAACTTCATGTATAGATCTAGTCAATCAATAAAAACCAAGAAATCCAAATGTGGTACATATAACACTCAATATTCTAAGCCTAGAATATAGTAGTTGAGTATAATATCTCTAGAATTCCGGCTTAGTTGTGTAGTATATGACACCTCCTCATATATGTTTTCATCGTGATACTTAGCACATAGTGTCAAACTATACTTTGTCTCAATGTTTACCCAAATTGCTCAATTGCAACAGGATAATTTTAAACAAAGTGGTCTCAATTTGGTTTTGGCTAACCTTTAGTCTCACCTTTGGAATGATTAACTACATTCAACCTTTCTTTATTAGCCAACAACCTCACATGATCTCTCCAAATGACTAATCAGATTATATTTCTAACTTAAACCAAAGATTATTAGAAATTTTTAGCACCCATGACTTCTATCATAGTTCTTCCATGTTATTCTCTTACTTCTACTCCAAGAAAATTCACTAAGTACTAGTTATACTTACACATATATCATGGTTTCGGAGCTAATCTCACCATGATCTGGTTATGTTTTACATTTACATCATGATTTAAAAGTTAATCTGGCCATGATGACTTTATTTCTCATGACTCTATCATCCAGTCTTATCATAATTTCACTTCATCACGTGAAATTCTCAAGTGAATCCCACATGATTACTACTCATTACATCAGCATTGATCCTAATGATATTCATCATGTTGTCTTTGGTTATCAACTGACACTAGGATTTTACTGTTCTTATTTAAATTCTAGGATTAGGCTAATTAAGACTACTTCAATTGATAACTTACACTTTCCTACAGTCTCTTGGTGGTTTATGTCTCCCTCGGAAGACACTAAAGAACACTACACTTGAGAAAAGATAAAATAATTACTCTTAAGAAAGAATATCTTAAGCATATGACTTAGGTCTGACAAGGTTATCCTCAAGTGGATACTCATCACAAGTCATAAGAATATTTGGTTTAGATAAGATGACTCCTATGGTCACTATCCAACCTACAGATCTTCCTAAAAGGGTTTTAATCCTAAGGTCAAAGCATATGCTCTGATACCAACTGCAGTGACCCAACATACCACTGCATGATGTAGTATACTATAGTCGTTGACATAACACCAATGAAACACCGTTCACTAGTATTACATCCCTCAGAGTAGTACAACAGAAACATAGCAGGTCCAAGACATGACTATAGGTTACAACTCAAATCTTTACACAAGATCCAGAGAACACTCTAGGTTAAAGAGAGAAAGAAACTTCTACAAAGAAGAATCAGGAACAAATAACTCATAGCTACCATACTTATAAAACTAATAGCTGAACTACGAGGCTTGCATTGCTGCTATTGCAATACTCTACAGAAGTAGGTTCTATGGTTAGAAATTATGTTCTTATCTAATCAACAACTTCTTCTTCACTTGAGTTGATGTATATGTTGACTTTCTTGACTTCATTGAAGAGCGTTAGCTTTTGATGATGATTCCTGGAGCATAACTTGATGTAGACGTCGTCTGTATTGGCTTTAGAACCTAGCAAGGGTTAAGAAGATACTTTGAGTACGAGCGTACTCAGAAAGTTTACTAGAAAAGGAGTGTTTGATGCACTATATCTAGAGCCACGGACCAAAGTAAACTATAAAGTATATAATAAATTTTTTAGTATTATACTTAAAGTTTGGTAACAATAAGTGAATTTAAGAATGTAGATAGATTTAGGGTGCATTACTGTAGCATCCCAGTTGTCTAACCCCTGTAATGCTACTAGTTATAATAATAAAATGGGCCACTTCCAACATATAATTGTTGCATCATCAGCACATCATGCTCATGTCATCATGTCCCCTTGCATTTGAGCATCATATAAAACCTTTTTCTTGTTTGGTTCTTATCTCATGTGCATGATTAATTGTAGTTGCCTCTTGATATTGTATTTGGTTCTTACTAAATTGTTAAATGCCCAAGTTGAGTTGGGGGCATCTCTCTTTTGACTCCACCACCTTTTCTTCCACCACCTTATAATTCCACCATCCAATAATATGGGCTTGGCATTTTTTGAGTTACCCCTAACCCATGTTGTTGGTTGGATCCACCCTAATCTTTGCTTGGCCTTGTCCACATTTTGGAATGGAGATGAATAGTGCCATATTAATATCCTTGTTCTCACAAGGATAATTTTGACATTAATTATCTTGCATGGGCCATGCAATAGCCACCTTTTTCCTAGTATTTGGTTTTTGCTTGTTTTCTAAATGAACCACTCCTTCCTTGCTTGATCTTGTTTTGGTAGTGTTAAACCCTCTCCCTCTTTTCCCTATAGCTAAACCATACCCCATGTCCCATGCACATTTGTGCTAATGTGGCATGCACCCCTCTAATCCTCTTTCTTTGTTCTTGCTTGACCTTTGTTTGGATCATGCATGGACCCAAAAACCCCATCACCACCCTTTGGCCACCTCTCTCCCTTCTCCCTTTTTTCTTGCTTTTTCTTGCTTAGTGCTTGCTTGTAGTTTGCTTGACCAAACTAGAGTGCCACCTTCCTCTCCCTCTCTAAACCAAAACCCTAAACTCTACCTAGCTAAATCAAACCCTAAGCCCCTCTGATCTACCCCCTCTTTACCTAAGCAAAACCCTAGTACCACCCCTTCTCTACCCTCCTAGCATGGCCCCATGCCTCTCTACCCTCCTCCCTTCTAGCCCAGCCGTTCACCATCCCAGCACCCTCCTAGCTGGCCCCAGCTCGCCTCTTCCCCTCTCTCACCTGCCCCACACGCTCAAGGCACGCCTCAACCTAGCCCTAGCCCGACCATCCCCCTCTCCCCTCTTTTCCTCACCTGCCCACGCCCTACCCCACCTGTCTGCCTCCCTAGCCGCCCTACCCCACCTGCCACTGGTGCCTGCTTTGGCACAGCACGTGAGCAGGAGGGTGGCCGACGCCCTGCCAGCCTTTCCTCCCCACGCCCACAACCTACCCCTCTCTCTTCTTATCCTCCCACATCCCTCTCAGCCTCGCCCAGAACCCTCCAGATCCACCCCGCAGACGCCCTGTCCTCTCCCCCTCTCTCCTCCTTCGTCACCGGCTCGCCATCGCCGGCAACCTCGGCCCCTCGCGTCTACACCTTGCCAGAGGACGAGCACGTCGAGGAGGTGGTCGAGGAGAACCAGACAAGCCCCCGTGCCACGCCTGCACACGCCGTCGAGGAGGAGAAGGACCGGGGCCGCCAGGATCTGCCGCGCACCGCCGGGAAACCCTAGCCCCAGTCCATGATCGCCGATCGCTCGCTCCCGCTCCACGCCAACCACACGTCACGCGGTGAGCTTACGAACTCCCGACATCCTCCTGCTTTTTCGTTTCTGGATGCGTTGCTCGTTTTGTCGGCGCCCTCGGCGCCAAATACGCCGCCACCGCCGCCAAGACTGCGGCAGACGCCTATCTAGCGCGCGCCCCCCTCTCCAACACCTACCCTAGCCCGGTAGCCGCGCATGCGCCGTTCAGTCCTGTGTTCGAGCCCTCTCTGCGCGCGTCGCAGCAGCGTCTGCCTGCACGCCAGTTCGTAGATTGGGGAAGATCCACAGTGCGCCATGTCCTTTTGCGTAAGACCCCCTGTAGTATTTTTTTATCAACCCGCGAACCCCGAGGCCCCACTGTCAGCGGTGGTGGTTCTTTTCCAAAAAGGCTCCCACAAGAACCAGAACGCAACCCGCAGTCCTCCCCTGGCCCGCGTGACCTTTTCGCAATTAAACCCCTGCCCTTTTGGTTCACCAACCCGCGGTCCTCAGGGCCCGTTGTCAGCGTCTGTGTTTGTTTTGCAAAAAGGTTCCTGATGTTTGCTCGTATCAACCCGCGGTCCCGTTGCTTCCAGACGCTGGCGTGGGCCACAGAACCAGCTGACCCCACAAAGTGACTCAGGAAGGAGTAGGAAGAGTAGAAAACGACTCAGAGGCTGTTTAAATTTCAAATTCGGTTTAATAAAAATTCAAAATTCAAATCTAATTCAGACTTTTAATAACTTTGTCATACTAAATCCAATTTGGGCAAATAATATATGTATGAATATCAGCAAGATGAGAGGAATTCAAATATGCCATCCATTTTGTAGTTTACACAAGTAAAATTCCAAGCTTATGTTAATTACATCAAATGCCACTGGATTTTCATTAATTCATAACTTTTGTTTGGAAAATCCAAATTAAGCAAATAAGTAGTCTAAATTGATCAGCTCGACGAGACCTTTCTATTTATGCTATCCATTACTTCAATTGCAGCATGCATCATATAAATATATATTGAACAACAATTGTTATGGCAACAAATGTGATTCTAACACCCAACTAAATGTTATTTTCTTGTCCTCCCCACCTCACCCATGCCATGCTACTTTACTTGCCATGTAAATTGTGCATCATTCATCATGGCATGATTGTTTGCTTGACGCATCTTATTCATATGCTTGTGCTCTATATTCATGTTGGCCTTGTTTGTTTGGTTTTTCTCGGATAGACACTGAGCAGGGGTCATATCAAGAGAACTAGGAGCACTACCCAGAACCGTCCTTTGCTTCAACAGAGACACCAGGCAAGCACTACCACATGCTTGCATACATACAGTACCTATTGCCTCTATCTTATTCTTGCATCATTGAGTCGCGATTGCATTAAATTGAATCCCAAGTATGCATAGCCTTTACTTTTAAAACCCCACCAGCTTGTTCCTCCATCCCATGAGCCACTACTATAGGAGTTGTTTGAGCCATGCGAGTCGTAGAACAGCATGTGTAGGGTTTGTGAGAGTCGGATGAATAACGAGGTACCTAAACAACTTAACCTGAGTAGTTCTGGGATAACTAAAGAAAGTGGCACCGGTGAGCAATATCTGCTATTTGGTTTTTCCTGCTCACTTGTGTCCCGTAAGACCCCGAGTACTCGATTCCTGTTCCTTGATTTATCGCGCTATCCACATCCGGGAGGTATATGGGACCCCCCTGGGCCAGAGCTTGATTCCGTCTTATTTCTTGGGGCCACAAACTAGTTTGAGGTGTTTTTACTATCCTGTACTTATGCCATGTTTACCGCTTTATTTACGATTGTGCGAGGTGCACACTGTACTGTTTAGGATCATGGCACGATTCCGCGGTGTCGACAAGCCCAGCCACACTTTCGGGTTCCCAGTCGTTCACAGCCGTCCCCATAACCTTGAGCCCGTCTCGGGGCTTGCTTACTCCGTTGCGGATTCTACTTAAGGGGTGGCCCCCTGAAATATTTCTGAATCTTGTGATTGTTCAGTCGTGAAAGCCTCGATGGGTTTTGATTTGGTTTTTCCGAGGTTGATCGAGCGTGTGTTGCTATTGGTGCACCCCGGCCGGGTAAAACTTTCTGAAAGCCGTGTCCGCGGATATGGACGACTTGGAGCACAGTTTCTCGATCATAGACAAGCATAACTAAAGTACCGCCTTTAATCTGACTAAAGTAACTTGACTAGTAAATAGTGCAATACTCACGGAATGGTTAATAAAATTGCCAACGGATGGGGGGTTGTCCGTTCGCTTCCTTGTTGGTAAGCAGGGAGGAGGATGGATCGGATGAGATTACCACTATAACTGTTGTACTTAAATTCACGGACATCCGTCTATCATTGGTTAGGCGGATGGTTAGCGTTTATCTGTAGAATTGCTAGGGTTTATCTTTTGCAATTCGTCCCTGTGTTGTGTCCCCTTTGGAGGCATTAAGACTTCGAGTACCCTTAGGGTCTCACACGATAAATTCTTGATTCAGATGAGCAGTACCTTCTCGGGCCGGATCTTTGGGTGGAAGAAGCCGATGATGGGCAACGATCGTCCGGTAGAGATTCCGGAACGGGATCCGTGAGACCTGTAGTTGGGATGTGCTTATTTCTATGGCATCTTATGCCGATTTGCTTCTTATCCGTACTGGATTCATTTCTTTGCTTCCGCATGATACTCTGATGTGTGTTGTATGAGGAGTTATCCTAAAATATAGATTTATCTAGGTCATTTGAATCTTGCCATATGGCGTTGGTATATTTCCTTTCTTTATAGATGGTTTGGCTCTGATGTACTTTTGTATGGTGGCTTGCGTACATACCCACTTGTGTAATGAGTTGATCCTTCGCCGACTACGCCGTCAGGTCCCGTTGAGAGGGTAGTGGTTGGGACGTCTGAAAGGACTACCAGTGAGTGGCTTTTGGGGCCCCACCGTACTATTTCAACCACTACCACTCATCCAGGCTTGTATCTAGGAGCGTAGTTCACCGAGGTAGTTACAATTACTTATGATACTTGTATCTTGTTCACTTTGTATTGTTTCCTTAGAGTTACTTAAGAATGGCATTACTTTTATTGAATAGTGGTTTCCTAATTGTTTAATAGGATATAATCATTTTCCTTTTTATGGATGAGTGGTTATAGTTTATAAACAAAGAAATAATATTACTTAACTACTTATGGATTCAATATAGTGTTTTGATTTGTTTATAACTTGTAATTGAAGTAAAAGAATGGTTTTATTTTTTTACAAATTATTCTTAGAGATTTTATATTAAATAAGAATTCTTTTATAAAATAATTTATACTTATGGTTGAAGGATAACTTAATAAAATTATATTTAAAATGTGTTAAACCATTTTGACTTCATAAAATTAGTATTTAATATTAATACTATTTATTACATTTAATTGGTTAATTTTTAAAAGTATTAACAAGTTTTATTTACCTTTATAAGAATTATTAATTAAGGAAATAGGTTTAAATTCAAGTTATAAAAGTGTTTAACTTTTTATTTAACTCAAAAGTGGAAGGTCACATTTTTAACATATAGGTATTGTTTTTGTGATTATTTTGGTATATTACATTTATTTTTGTGATTTATAAATAATAAGATATGATTTTAATAATGTTTATTACTTTATAAATACTTAATAAATAATAAATATTTAATTAAGTGGAATAATAATGCATGATTATAGTTTTAAACTCTAATTTTTATTTTTCTAAATTTTTTGGTATTTTATTTATATTTTTATCATTTACCATTATTAAAATATTAATTATCAAAGTATTAAAACTTGATAAAGTATTCATTAAATAATATTTGTTTGAATAATTATCATAATAATATTTGATAATAGTTTTAAGTTGTAGATTTTATTTTTCTAAACATTTTCATATATTATATGTATTTTTCTTATTTATAAAACGAATGATATTAAATTTACAAGATTTAATCATGTTATTTTATTTCTGGAATATTTGAAATTTGAATTCATATTGTTTTAATTAATTTCTAAACATGCACAAATTTTTTATACCGCAACTCTACCTAGTCACAGACACTGACCCATGGGCCCTAGGCCACGTCATCTGCCACATGGACAAAGACCAGTCACAGACTGGACTAGGTCAAGGATGGCGCCAGCAAGACGTCATCGTGACGTCACACGAACTCTCACCTCAGATCGAATCTTGGATTCGCGAATAGGCTGTGTGCGCGAGGCTGTGCTTGGGCTAGACGGGAAGAGGGCGTTGCGGGATGCGTTTTAGTGGCGGCGCCGCTCGATTTAGGTCATCGGAGCTAGGGTTTCGGGTCAGAGAAGAAATTGAGATAAGGACGAGGGAGTGCGGCATCAGCGTGTCCTTCTTATCCCCTCCCGATGTCGGTAGCCTCGGCACGAATCACGGTGACCACGGTGGACGGCGGAGGTGTTTCCAGCCAGCTGCTTCGCCGGCGATGCATTCTGTCTAGAGGAAGAAGAAAGGAAAAGAAAGTCGAAGGGGTATGTGGGACGATCGTGGGCTACCTTGGACCAGACGGGCTGCAGTGTGGTGCGTGTGAGCAGCAAATAGGGAAGAGGGAAAATGGGCCACATGCCAGATGCTGGTTTCTTTATTTTTTTCTTTCTATTTTGATTTTCTCTATTTTCTGTTTCATTTTTAGATTTGAATTTTGCACAATTGGTTAAAGGTTTCTTTATAGAAATTTCTTGATAAATGTTTGCAACAGTAATGTGGTGTATTTAGAATCATATAATGATCTTTTATTATATAAGGTTATAATTTTTATTTTCTTGTAATAGATCTTTTTTCTCTTATTATTTGTGAGAGCCTTTAATATTAATTTAATTGGGCATAAATTCATAAATTTATTATAGAATGTATTACTACTGACTAATGAGTTAAAGTTTGAATTGGAAATGCTTTACCATAAGTTCTTAGAGGATTTAATATTCACAAGTTTATTTCATTGATGTGTGTAAAGATTAATGGTTAATCACATTTTATTTATATTCGTGATCTTTAATAACATCACCATTCAAAGGGAAATAGTGGATTTTTTTTCTATGATAACTTATGAGAAAGAATTGATGAAGATGGTTCCTAAGCACCTATGATAATGATGGTTTGAAAATGATAAAGATGTGCCTAGGTGATTTGATATAGGAAAATATTCCTCTAAAGCATTATGGAAATAGAATGATAGATCAATTAGATGAAATGGATAATAGGTTTGGTTATAGAATTAGGTTTAGTGTTTTATCAGAATTCCCATCTTCTATAATTCATAATCCTGGACTTCTAATTAAGGGATTCCTTTCCTAGTGTCACATCCCAAGATTTTCCAAATCTTGTAATGTGAAAATAAATTAATAAAATAAAACTTTGTTTGATTTTCACAGCCAGAAGAAACTTTTTGAATTCAATTGGAACTCCAAACCCATTTGAATTAAATAAAACCCTAAAGGGATTTAAAAAGATAAACATTTCATTAATGGAAAAAATGAAAACATTTGAAGATACCATTTTGAAACAATTAAATGAAAAGACTGTTTTCAAATAAAACAGAAGTATATAAATAAAAAATATTTTATAAAGCCAAATTAAACCTTGGCCAAGCTTTGGGAATTAAAACAATTTATTTAAATAAAATTAGCAAAGGTTTATTTAAATAAAATAATAAGGAATTTATATTCAAACTTTTACATAAATAAAAGATTTTACCAATTTAATTGAAATATCACAACTTATTAAATTATTTAAAGAAGTTTTCCAAATATTTGATATTTCCTAAATAAAACCTACTGATTTGGTTTTGAAAATATTTAGGTTTCAAATAAAGATTTTATTAATAAAATCAAACTCTATTTTTGATTTAAATAACCAAGGTCCAATTATATTTAATTATTAATGCACCCTATTAATAAAATTATTAATTTAAATTTGGATTTTGGTTCATGTTACTAAACAGAACTAATTTCAATATTACAAAGTGTGAGTGTTGTTTGAATTTATTTGAACCATGTTTGTTTGATAGAAATTTCAAAACAGAAATTCAGAAATAGAAAAGAAAAGGATACAGAATAAAAAAAATGGAAATGCACCTGACCCAACCTAGCAGCCCAAAACAGGCCCAGAAACAGCCCAGCACCTCATCCCGAAAGAAAACGATTCACACGCGATATCAAACCCACTGAGAGAATGACTGGTGGACCCTCCCCTCCTTTCTTTTCCCACTGACCAGCGGACCCCACTTTCCCAGCCGTCTCCTTCCTCGCGACGACCACGCCGACCGTTTCTGCCGTTGATGTCGCGGCTTTAATTCGCAGTAATGCCACGCCTTAACCGCGCTGTGACCACGGCCTATTAATCGCCAGCGTCTCCTCCTCCTTTCCCCTCACACGCCACTCCCTCTCCGCCCCGAGGCTGCTGCAATTTGAGCTCGCACCGCCGCAGCTCCGACCACCGTCCTCATCGAATTCCGGCCAAACCACATAACCCCGAGCCTCCCGGAGCACACTGACAGCTTCCCCATTCCCAGACGCTTCTCTCCGTGTCCTTCACTCGACCGCGGGCGCCCCAGAGAGTCGTCTAGGACAAGCTCGGCAATGGCGCTGCCGTCTCGACTCACGAGCTCCTCCGGTAAGTACCGACCGCCCTGCGCCTTCTCATTCACACGAGGAGCTTTATCTCTTTCCCGCGCATCTAACCATGCCATCCTTTCGCCTTGGGGTGATCCACAGCACCATCCACGACGACCACCTGAAGCACCCGACGCCGTCCTCCACTCCGACGAGCAATTGCAGCTGTACCAGAGCGCCCCTTACCGCGACAAGCACACGTTGAGCATCCCCTCTTCATCACGATTCTGGTGAGCATCTTTTCCCCCCTCTCCACTTCCTGTAATCGCCGTAGCATCGCTGCCTGGCCGTGCGCCGCCGCAAGCCACCGCCAGCGCCGCCGATCCTAGGCAAGCATGCTAGCAGCCGTAGGATGTAGATCCAAGCGCTGCGATTAGATCATTTACCGCGAAGAGGTACGTTACGTGCGCACGATCCAACTTAAATCCAACGCTCCGCAGCACGCGATCCAGACGAACCGGTATCGGCCAATCACGGCTCGACGCGTGGCCAGGATTAAAACTAAAAACAGATTTGAATCTGATTTAATTGCAAACTTCAAACCCTTGTAACTTTCAAACCACACGTCCAAAAATTACAAATTTTATATCAATGGATTAAGTGGAGCAAGCCCTAGCAAACTGTGGAATTAGTTTAGCAAATAGTATCTGTTAGCTTGTTTGAATTTGCAGAAACATTTGTGTGCTTATTTGTATTAGAAAAATTGGTTAAAATTGATTTTAAGGTTAAAACCTTTGCAAAATGGATTTATGTGACCTTACTGACCCTAAGAACCAACCCATGGTGTTGAAAATGAAATTGGAAAAATTTAGAATGGATTAATTGAATTAGCCTATTTCTAGCAAAATAAAAATAATGGTTTTATTATGAAAAAGGTTTTTGGAATAAAAACCTTGGGAAAATATTTTGATTCAAAGCTACTGAACCAAAACACCAAGACTTGAGAGTTAGAAACTTTTGGTGAGAAACTTAAAGATTTTGACTTAAGAAAACCATTTTCCCACCATATAAAATATTGAATGGAATTTTTAAAATAGTTTTTGGGCAAAACCCTCTAACTAATGACTTTGCCATTTTGGTAAATGACCAATTTGGACCTTACAAAGTTTAGAAACCTAGTGGAGACCATCCTTGCAATAGAACCATCCTTTGCATACTTATGCATGACTTAGTTTCCTTCTTGTCTTGTGTGTGTGATTTTGTTTGAGTAATGGTGGTTTGGAATGTTAGTTGATTTGGTGTTTGCTTGATTGACTTGTAGTGAAATTAGCAAAGTGTGAGACTAGCAAGATCAAGGAGTGAACCCTCATTCCCTACCAAAAAGGCAAGTTACACTATCATACAAATGCCCTACTATTTTCATTATACTTAGTGGATTATGAAAACATGCATGAAAAAGATTTCTTTATACTTATACTATGCTAAATCCTAATAGGATTCCCTATGCACTCCTTAGTGAAATTATTGTAGTTGTACATGCTTAGCCATACTTTATTTTGACAAGAGATACATGTTGAGATTTTACAAAGGATTGAGAAAAGGACTTATGTTTTACATAATAAAACAAGGACTCAATGAACCACCTAGGTGGTGGACACTTTAAGTTTTGGAGAAGGTGGCAACAAAGGGAACCATGTCTATGGGATTCACTTTGTGTTGTGCTCCAAATGAAAACCACCTAGGAAACTTAGAGATTGAACATGTTTCTCCAATTGTGGCTTTCGTGTGCAACCACATGCTATTATGGCTCTGGCTTAGTCAACTACATTAGGAAGACCCATACATTGTCTTTAGTTACCGGACATGGGGATCTGGAATGCTTCATGGGGGCTGAAGACAAGCTAGCAATGATGTATGGGAGAACCTTTTGGAAAGACTTCGTCACATTCTCAGTCTGCCGGTACTCCATCTTGGTGAGCACTAATCCAGTAGGCCACTGGTGGCAACAAGATGGGATTGTGTCATGTGGGTAAAGTGTACACCTTCTGCAGAAGTTAATAAAATCTAAGTACTTAGCCGTGTCCCCGGTTATGGACAATACTGAGCAACTAAAGTTTGAACTATGGGAGATCTCGACATTCTAACTTCTAAATAAAAACTTGATGCCCTTGTGTGTCTACCAAGGGATTCAAAGAGATTTTGTTAAGCTTGTTGCACTTGGGGTTACCAAGGTGCTCAAGAGTATGATGTACTTGGGGTTACCAAGGAACTCATGAGTTTGATAAAGCTTGTTGCACTTGGGGTTACCAAGGTGCTCAAGGAGTTTTGACAAGGAATTGAACACTTGAGTTTCTACCAAGGAGTTCAAGGAACTTGGAAAAGAAATTTGACAAAGGACTTAAAACCCTTTTTGAAAAGATAGGATAAAACATTGCTTTATGCAAATAAGCCTTAAACTCTACCTAGCCAAATATGCATATAATGACAGGATCCACTCTTATTATACATAAAAGTGAAGCTTGCCAATACAATTCAAAATGTATTGACCCTTGTGGCTGTAACTTGTAATGTTGCAGGTTGATTGTTTTTAAATGAAGATTGTTTGATTGACTAGGACTACAAAGTCTACAACCAACATCTGCCTGTGGCACTTTGAAGATGAAGGACCCATGACTATAGTTATTCCGCTGCAATGTACTGTAATAGCCAAATGAGCTATGTTTGATGTAATAAACTTATGTTATTCCTGGTTATATATTTATGTTATGACCTTTGTATCTTGATATTACATCTTAACTGTGGATGCTAGCTATTGATCCAGGGACTAGCATTGTAAAACACAGGAGGATTCTACCTTATCAGGTTGGGACCTCTACAGATGGTATCAGAGCATTGTGTTGCCTGTAGGATTTGTAAACCCTAGGATTGGACAAAACCCTTAGAAAAATAGGAGTTATATTTTGATCCAAAACTTATTTACAAAAACACTTGTAACCTCTTCCCTTAACCATTTTGGTTTCAGCACTACACCTCTTCTACTTCAACTTGATGGAAAAACCTACCCATGGCCAAGGACTACATCATGTGCAAAGGATGACTTCAACTCCTTCAACTCTAATGACTTCAACATCTTCAGCCTCTTCACCAAGGACTTCCAACTTGGATATCACTAAGGACCACAAGTGAAACAAGGAAAAATCTTACTCAAGAATTTAGAGACTGAGGGAATGCAAAATAAGAAGGAACCATCAACAACTTTGAAGTATTTTAACCAAGAGTTTTTCTCAAGGAAACCATGATCTCATACGAGAAGAATCATAAAGGAAGGAAAGATCACAAGTGAACCATATAGATGGACCACCCTATTTAGATAAGTCAAAAGCACACCAACTTATGTGGTGTAGCAAAAATATTTTGTTAACTAAGTATGTACTTAAACCTTGTTTGAGTGAAAAGTTTGGTTTATGATTGCATGCACATTGCTTGTGTGAATTGTGATGTGTGTGGTTAGAAATATTTCCTTAGAAATATCTTGCCTACTCTAATCTTCCTTCAACCCAAACAGATGACTACTCCAAAGGACTCCAAGGTTGATGACACCAACACCAACCAAGCTGACAGCATGAGAGAGCTCATAGCAACCCAACATCAGTTGAACCAACTGACAGCTCAGTTCCTAGCCAACAATAGTGATAAAGATCCAGCACTACAAAAGTTTTTGGAGGAACAATCCCAACTGATGCTTAAAGTGACTAATCAAATGATTAGCATGGAAGAAAGCTATCCTAGAAGAGTGTATGATAACAAGGATGACAAGAATATTATTCTAGATGGAGCCCCAGCTTGCATTATTTGTGGAGACAAGGATCATACTTCCAAGGAGCATGAAGGACAATGCCCCAATTGTGAAGAAGAACATCCTGTTGGACAATGCCCCACCTCTCAAGCTACATGTTACCTTTGTGAAGGAAGTGATCATACTCCTGGCCAATGTCCCATCTATGCCATGGTAGAACAAAGGAAACAAGAAGGATCCAAGTCTACCAAAGGAAAAGGACCACTCATACCTCCAAACAAGACAACCCAATTCAAAGGATCAAAGAAAACCAAGAAACCCAAGCAAGACATGAGCCTTGCACAATGTCGTAAATGTAAGGAAATGGGACACTACTCCAGTGGATGCCCAGAGAACAAGAAGAATAAAGAGATTGACCAAGTGTGGTGCAACAACTGCAAAGAGTTGGGCCACTATGTAGCAACTTGTCCACAAGAGCCACGTAAAGAACTCAAGGACATTCATTGCTTCAACTGCAAGAATTCAGGACACTATGCAAGCAACTGTCCAGAAAAGATGAAGAACAAGTTAAACAAGCCTATGGAGAAACTCAACCTTGGCCCATGAGTCAAGTATGGAAACCAAGGAAACCATGTAAATGCTTGCCATGAAAATTTTCCCCAGGATCCCAAGAAGGCCAATATGTAATTTTTGTTTGAAACTATTTTAAGGGTGGTAGTACCCTAGTTGTTTTGAACTTGCTTGTAGCCCTAGCCTCCCCAAATCTCGGGACGAGATTTATTTTAAGGGTGGTAGCTTGTCACATCCCAAGATTTTCCAAATCTTGTAATGTGAAAATAAATTAATAAAATAAAACTTTGTTTGATTTTCAGAGCCAGAAGAAACTTTTTGAATTCAATTGGAACTCCAAACCCATTTGAATTAAATAAAACCCTAAAGGGATTTAAAAAGATAAACATTTCATTAATGGAAAAAATGAAAACATTTGAAAACACCATTTTGAAACAATTAAATGAAAAGACTGTTTTCAAATAAAACAGAAGTATATAAATAAAAAATATTTTATAAAGCCAAATTAAACCTTGGCCAAGCTTTGGGAATTAAAACAATTTATTTAAATAAAATTATCAAAGGTTTATTTAAATAAAATAATAAGTAATTTATATTCAAACTTTTACATAAATAAAAGATTTTACCAATTTAATTGAAATATCAAAACTTATTAAATTATTTAAAGAAGTTTTCCAAATATTTGATATTTCCTAAATAAAACCTACTGATTTGGTTTTGAAAATATTTAGGTTTCAAATAAAGATTTTATTAATAAAATCAAACTCTATTTTTGATTTAAATAACCAAGGTCCAATTATATTTAATTATTAATGGACCCTATTAATAAAATTATTAATTTAAATTTGGATTTTGGTTCATGTTACTAAACAGAACTAATTTCAATATTACAAAGTGTGAGTGTTGTTTGAATTTATTTGAACCATGTTTGTTTGATAGAAATTTTAAAACAGAAATTCAGAAATAGAAAAGAAAAGGATACAGAATAAAAAAAATGGAAATGCACCTGACCCAACCCAGCAGCCCAAAACAGGCCCAGAAACAGCCCAGCACCTCATCCCGAAAGAAAACGATTCGCACGCGATATCAAACCCACTGAGAGAATGACTGGTGGACCCTCCCCTCCTTTCTTTTCCCACTGACCAGCGGACCCCACTTTCCCAGCCGTCTCCTTCCTCGCGACGACCACGCCGGCCGTTTCTGCCGTTGATGTCGCGGCTTCAATTCGCAGTAATGCCACGCCTTAACCGCGCTGCGACCACGACCTATTAATCGCCAGCGTCTCCTCCTCCTTTCCCCTCACACGCCACTCCCTCTCCGTCCCGAGGCTGCTGCAATTTGAGCTCGCACCGCCGCAGCTCCGACCACCGTCCTCATCGAATTCCGGCCAAACCACATCACCCCGAGCCTCCCGGAGCACACTGACAGCTTCCCCATTCCCAGACGCTTCTCTCCGTGTCCTTCACTCGACCGCGGGCGCCCCAGAGAGTCGGCTAGGACAAGCTCTGACAGCGCCGCCGTCTGTCTCGACTCCGTCGATCTCCTTCGGTAAGTACCGACCGCCCTGCGCCTTCTCATTCACACGAGGAGCTTTATCTTGTTCCCGCGCATCTAACCATGCCATCCTTTCGCCTTGGGGTGATCCACAACGCCATCCACGACGACCACCTGAAGCACCCGACGCCGTCCTCCACTCCGACGAGCAATTGCAGCTGTACCAGAGCGCCCCTTACCGCGACAAGCACATGTTGAGCATCCCCTCTTCATCACGATTCTGGTGAGCACCTTTTTCCCCCTCTCCGCTTCCTGTAATCGCCGTAGCATCGCTGCCTGGCCGTGCGCCGCCGCAAGCCACCGCCAGCGCCGCCGATCCTAGGCAAGCATGCTAGCAGCCGTAGGATGTAGATCCAAGCGCTGCGATTAGATCACTTACCGCGAAGAGGTACGCGTTCTGTGCCGCACGATCCAACTTAAATCCAACGCTCCGCAACACGCGATCCAGACGAACCGGTATCGGCCAATCACGGCTCGACGCGTGGCCAGGATTAAAACTAAAAACAGATTTGAATCTGATTTAATTGCAAACTTCAAACCCTTGTAACTTTCAAACCACACGTACAAAAATTACAAATTTTATATAAATGGATTCAGTGGAGCAATCCCTAGCCAACTGTGGAATTAGTTTAGCAAATAGTATCTGTTAGCTTGTTTGAATTTGCAGAAACATTTGTGTGCTTATTTGTATTAGAAAAATTGGTTAAAATTGATTTTAAGGTTAAAACCTTTGCAAAATGGATTTATGTGACCTTACTGACCCTAAGAACCAACCCATGGTTTTGAAAATAAAATTGGAAAAATTTAGAATGGATTAATTGAATTAGCCTATTTCTAGCTAAATAAAAATAATGGTTTTATTATGAAAAAGGTTTTTGGAATAAAAACCTTGGGAAAATATTTTGATTCAAAGCTACTGAACCAAAACACCAAAACTTGAGAGTTAGAAACTTTTGGTGAGAAACTTAAAGATTTTGATTTAATAAAACCATTTCCCCCCATATAAAATATTGAATGGAATTTTTAAAATAGTTTTTGGGCAAAACCCTCTAACTAATGACTTTGCCATTTTGGTAAATGACCAATTTGGACCTTACAAAGTTTAGAAACCTAGTGGAGACCATCCTTGCAATAGAACCATCCTTTGCATACTTATGCATGACTTAGTTTCCTTCTTGTCTTGTGTGTGTGATTTTGTTTGAGTAATGGTGGTTTGGAATGTTAGTTGATTTGGTGTTTGCTTGATTGACTTGTAGTGAAATTATCAAAGTGTGAGACTAGCAAGATCAAGGAGTGAACCCTCATTCCCTACCAAAAAGGCAAGTTACACTATCATACAAATGCCCTACTATTTTCATTATACTTAGTGGATTATGAAAACATGCATGAAAAAGATTTCTTTATACTTATGCTATGCTAAATCCTAATAGGATTCCCTATGCACTCCTTAGTGAAATTATTGTAGTTGTACATGCTTAGCCATACTTTATTTTGACAAGAGATACATGTTGAGATTTTACAAAGGATTGAGAAAAGGACTTATGTTTTACATAATAAAACAAGGACTCAATGAACCACCTAGGTGGTGGACACTTTAAGTTTTGGAGAAGGTGGCAACAAAAGGAACCATTTCTATGGGATTCAATTTGTGTTGTGCTCCAAATGAAAACCACCTAGGAAACTTAGAGATTGAACATGTTTCTCCAATTGTGGCTTTCGTGTGCAACCACATGCTATTATGGCTCTGGCTTAGTCAACTACATTAGGAAGACCCATACATTATCTTTAGTTACCGGACATGGGGATCTGGAATGCTTCATGGGGGCTGAAGACAAGCTAGCAATGATGTATGGGAGAACCTTTTGGAAAGACTTCGTCACACT
Organism: Avena longiglumis; assembly: GCA_030063025.1. NCBI lineage: Eukaryota > Viridiplantae > Streptophyta > Magnoliopsida > Poales > Poaceae > Avena > Avena longiglumis. The sequence continues at coordinate 151,901,182 of CP125973.1, forward strand.
CTCAGTCTGCCGGTACTCCATCTTGGTGAGCACTAATCCAGTAGGCCACTGGTGGCAACAAGATGGGATTGTGTCATGTGGGTAAAGTGTACTCCTTCTGCAGAAGTTAATAAAATCTAAGTACTTAGCCGTGTCCCCGGTTATGGACAATACTGAGCAACTAAAGTTTGAACTATGGGAGATCTCGACATTCTAACTTCTAAATAAAAACTTGATGCCCTTGTGTGTCTACCAAGGGATTCAAAGAGATTTTGTTAAGCTTGTTGCACTTGGGGTTACCAAGGTGCTCAAGAGTATGATGTACTTGGGGTTACCAAGGAACTCATGAGTTTGATAAAGCTTGTTGCACTTGGGGTTACCAAGGTGCTCAAGGAGTTTTGACAAGGACTTGAACACTTGAGTTTCTACCAAGGAGTTCAAGGAACTTGGAAAAGAAATTTGACAAAGGACTTAAAACCCTTTTTGAAAAGATAGGATAAAACATTGCTTTATGCAAATAAGCCTTAAACTCTACCTAGCCAAATATGCATATAATGACAGGATCCACTCTTATTATACATAAAAGTGAAGCTTGCCAATACAATTCAAAATGTATTGACCCTTGTGGCTGTAACTTGTAATGTTGCAGGTTGATTGTTTTTAAATGAAGATTGTTTGATTGACTAGGACTACAAAGTCTACAACCAACATCTGCCTGTGGCACTTTGAAGATGAAGGACCCATGACTATAGTTATTCCGCTGCAATGTACTGTATTAGCCAAATGAGCTATGTTTGATGTAATAAACTTATGTTATTCCTGGTTATATATTTATGTTATGACCTTTGTATCTTGATATTACATCTTAACTGTGGATGCTAGCTATTGATCCAGGGACTAGCATTGTAAAACACAGGAGGATTCTACCTTATCAGGTTGGGACCTCTACAGATGGTATCAGAGCATTGTGTTGCCTGTAGGATTTGTAAACCCTAGGATTGGACAAAACCCTTAGAAAAATAGGAGTTATATTTTGATCCAAAACTTATTTACAAAAACACTTGTAACCTCTTCCCTTAACCATTTTGGTTTCAGCACTACACCTCTTCTACTTCAACTTGATGGAAAAACCTACCCATGGCCAAGGACTACATCATGTGCAAAGGATGGCTTCAACTCCTTCAACTCTAATGACTTCAACATCTTCAGCCTCTTCACCAAGGACTTCCAACTTGGATATCACTAAGGACCACAAGTGAAACAATGAAAAATCTTACTCAAGAATTTAGAGACTGAGGGAATGCCAAATAAAGCACTCATAGTAGAAAGCTCATTCATATGAGCCACAACACTCTCATTTTTAGTCCCACAAAAAGGTTCTTTCTCAACAATGTCCAAATAGGATAAATCAAGAGAAAATTCATAATCTTTATCTTTAATATCTATGGGAGACGTGGAAAACTTAGGATCAGAGGACAGCTTAGGAATAATAGTATGTCTAGCAAGGAGACTCTTAATAGCACTAGTACCATGTGTGTTTCGGCACTCTTCAACAAATTCATCAGTGAACTCAATGTAACCATCATTAATATCATAACTCTCTCTATACTCAGGTGAGCTAACAGGTGTAACAGTGTCTTCACTAGGAGTTTCAGTAGTTTCTAGACCAGCCATAGTAGCATCTAGGAAAGGACCTAATGAACCACTCGCATCAAGCACAGTAGAAGTAACATCATGAGCATCAAAAGCAGTTTCAGACTCTGCAGTAGTAGAAGTGTGTGTAGCATGAATATGTGGTGGTGGTGTAACAAGCTTACTTATAACAGACGACGAATCAAGAGAAACAGAGGTGTTTATGACTGTACCTCTTCTTGTAGTGGATGGTAAAATAGGAAACTTTCCATCACGAGACTTCCCCATGAGGAAAGGAGTAACAGTGAAGAATAATAGATCCAAGTGAACTTACAAATAAAGTTATGCTCCCCGGGAACGTCGCCAGAAAATAGTCTCGATGACCCACAAGCAGAGGGGATTGCAACAGTCTTCGCGGGTAGTATTACCCAATTTATTGATTCAACACAAGGGGAGCCAAAGAATACCTGCAAGCCTTAACAACTGAGTTGTCAATTCAGCTGCACCTGGAAATAGTTCTTGCTCACAGAAGTTTATCAGTAGCAACAGTTTGTAGTAGCAACAACAAAGCAACATCAGCAGTAAAACAGGAGCAATAGTAATAGTAGTATCAAACAGTGGGATATGAGCGCGATAGGCATAGGCATGGATGGACGGGCATTGCATGGACGAGTCTACATGTAACTTCAAGATCTAGGGCATTGCAGATAAATAGGAATATGCATCCAAGTACTAAACAATCCTAGGCATGTGCTCCATATATAGTCATGCGTGCTCGCAATGAGAACTTGCACAACATCTTTTATCCAGCCAGTGGCGTGCGGCCTCTAGGAACTCTCGCGTTAAGGTGCTCCTTTTAATAGAGCACCGGAGCAAAGCATTAACGCTCCATGAACACATCTGATCCTCACACCACATCCATCCCCTCCGGTTGTACCAATTTCGGTCACTTCGGGACCTTTGGATCCGGACAATGATATGTGTACATAACTTGCAGATAAGATCACAAACAATGCTATCATAATGATTCAATAATAAGTTCAGATCTGAGATCATGGCACTCGGGCCCTAGTGACAAGCATTAAGCACAACAAGTTGCAACAAAGTCAAATAGCACTAAGAGAGATACTAAGCACTATGCCCTAACAATCTTATTAGATTACATGATAGAACTCATCCAATCCCTACCATCCCCATTGCCTACAGCGGGCGATTACTCACTCATGGATGAGGGAAACATTGATGGTTGATGGAGATGCGTTGGTGATGACGATGGCGATGATCCTCTCCAAATTCCCCGTCCCGGCAGGGTGCCAGAACGGAGTTTCTAGATCCGATTCGCGGCTTCTAGTGGTGGCAGCACATCGGAACTCTTTCTGGAAAAACGTCGAAACCCCTCGGTTTTCCGGTCAAGGGGCAACTTATAGGCAAAGAGGGAGTCGGGGGTCTGGGTGCCGCACCCGAGGCGCAGTGGCCCACCAGCGCTGGCGGTGTGGGCCCTGTGCCTCCACTCCGTTTCGTCTTCTGGCTCCGTGGATCTTCTGGTGAAATAGGATTTTTGGCATATTTTCCAGGATTTTTTGATAGTTGATTTTATGCACAAAAACAAGACACCAAGGAAATTCTTCTGAAAATAGCGTCAGTCTTTATTAGTTGTATCCAAATCACACAAGTTTAGAGGAGAAACAATAACAAAAGTGTTCGAGAAAGTAGATACATTTTGGACGTATCACCTGCTTTGTTTAACTTTGATAACTGGCAAGTATGGTCACTCACGGAGGAAGAACTTGACACATATGTGACGGAGCTCTCCCAGCAATAGGAGAATGTTGGAGAGGATGCCGAAGATGATTCGGTTCAGCCCTCCAACATGGGAGAGTCTTCATACCAGCAGCCCTCCTATGATTGGAGCGCGTCTTCTTATTCATCGCGAGGGCCTGATTCTGATCATTCCTATGATGATCCACCAACTTGGGGTTACTACCTGCGCTATTGAGCCCCACTTAGGCAAAAAGCCTGAGCTTGGGGGAGGTATACCGACATCACACTCATCTACATATCATGCTTCGTCGGTACTTTGTATATCCATGTTTCGCTTTCTTTTTGGTTTTTGTTTCTGCTTTCCAAAAACACAAAGACCAAAAATATTTTTGTTGTTTCTCTTGGTTTGTTTATTTTATTTTTAGCTTTGATTTGCCTTAAGAAAAATCCAAAAATATTTTCCTTTGTTTGTTTTTGCTTTAAAAAATCGAAAACACCAAAAATATTTGTTCTTCTTCTTTGGTTTTGTGAAGTTTATTGTAGGGTTCAGCGCTCCTCATTGGAGTTCGGTTTCATGTTATTATTCAAGCCACACAAGTGAAGGGCAATAATGAAGATTAATGACAACTCGAGGTGTGGTAAGAGGATGGTAATGAACTCTATTTGTTTTCATTTTTGTACATATACTCATCATTTTGGGCATGCTTAGTCTGTTCATGTAAGGTGTATGTATTTATTGGATGCTTAGTAGTTCTTGCTCTCTTATGATTAGCTCCAGCTTGCTAATAGTTTGTAGCATGTCATATGAATGTTTGCTTGCATTGTTCTATTCATAACTTGGTATGAGATTGTGGTATCCTCCTCCAATGTTTCATTTGAATCGACTTGGCACATGCTCACGCATGCATATGACTGAACCAAAGTCGGTTAAGCCTTGATGATTTATTTTGCCTCGAGTTCTTGTATCACTATTATGCCATAATTAGTCTGTTTTGTTGCAAGCATGATTATGAGCTTATTGCTCTCTCGTTTGTCACTCCCTTTCTATTGCTAGCCTTCACTTGCACTGAGTATGAGCTCTACTCGTGTTTCCAACTCCCCAAAACCAATATTGTTAAAAGTGTCCACCATACCTACCTATTAGCATCATTTGCTATTCCGTGCATATCATTATGCCTTGTTTTCTTCCAAAAATAATGTTTGCTTGTTTTGAGAAAGTTGATTAGTAAAGCTCTCACGAACTTGATGACACACTTTATTTCTTGCACTTAATAAACCTGAACCATTGTTACTGTCCATGAAAGTTATATTCTTACAAATTATAGGCTGGGAGTTAGCAAAACTGTGCTGTCACGGGGAACGCTTTCAACACCTGTAAACATTATACCCAGTTGATATCATGCTCTTTTGTTTACGGATGTCGTCGGTGTGAAATAAAAGGGGAGCTTGTGAGTCCATGGAGTTATGTATATGTGTTAGAGAAACGCCTAGGCCGTTAGCCTAAGCCATGCCTAATCATGGTGGGAACTTGCAGCATCACCATAGTGAGCAATCTATGAAGCATTCTTCTTATAAAAAAATAGAGAGACATATGAAAAGAGGAAAGCGAGAAAAAAGCATCATTTTCCCATGGTAAATAAGAAGATAGCTGAGATGCTCATTGTCTGCTTGCCTTGTCATTTTGACATGGGATAGCTCATGTATCATGTGCAAGGGGTACCCCGTTGGCGGTTCTCTATGATACACATGTATTTACTATGATAAGAACTTACCGGTAACTAAAGTTGAGTAGCATGAGGAGCGGCCCTCGTACTCAAGGGACATGATATTTCCAGTTTATGGTTTGTCAAGCATATAACTCATATTGGACCTCACTTTCACCTTAACCATCTAAATATGCCTATGATAGGGGCAATGAAAGCTCAAAGCTAATGAATACCATACTTTCAGCATTTGGGAGCCTTTCAAACTTTTCAAAACCTTTTCACTTCCTTGTTGAGTCACCAATTATTCTATGAGCACCTTCTTGAGAGCATAGTTGTCATTCTTAGTGTGATGTGCTTGTCTCAAAACTTGGTTAATTATATCATAACTTTGATGCTTGTATCTCTGATATCTTTACTTCTAGTCTTCACTTGAACTTCAGAGGTGCCTTGGCATTCATGTTGTGCTCCACCATCAAAAGCAAGCGAGATACCACTCTATCATACCATCTTATGAGCATTGCAATGTTGCTTATGTTTATGTTTCATGCTACTTGTTATTATTGAGTTAGGATCTCTTCATAGCTTGCAATGACTATTAAGTAGATTTAGTTGCATACTCCTTATTATGAATTGTCTAAGTATATACTCATGTGCTGAGAATATATACATTACATGAAGCAAATGTGTTCGTGAAAGTTCTTTTATCGCACTCAGTTTTCAACTGAATTGCTTGAGGACAAGCAATAAGCTAAGCTTGGGGAATCCTTGATACGTCCAAAACATATCTACTTTCTTGAACACTGTTTATATTGTTTCTCCTCTAAACTTGTGTGATTTGGATACAACTGACACGGACTGATGCTATTTTTAGCAGAATTACCTTAGTGTCTAGTTTTTGTGTAGAAAATCAACTATCAGGAAAAATCCCAGAAAATATGCCAAAAATCATATTTCACCAGAAGACTCATGGAGCCAGAAGACGAGATGGAGGAGGGCCAGGAGGGCCCCACACCCCCTGGCCGTGCGGGCTAGCCCAGGCCACGCCTAGGAGGGGTGTGGACACCTCGGGCACCCCCACGGCCTCCCTCTTCGCCTAGAAGAAGCCTCCTGACCTAAAAAACCGACGGGGGCTCGACGTTTTTCCAGAAAGAGTTCCGCTATGCCGCCACCATCAGAAACCGCGATTCGGAACCAGAAACTCCATTCTGGCACCCTGCCAGGATAGGGAATTTTGAGGGTGATGACCCACAAGTATAGGGGGTGTATCGTAGTACTTTCTATAAATAGGAGTGTCGATTCCAACAAGGAGCAGAAGGTGCTGAACAGTGGTATGGAGTAGGAAATCCCTGTGAATACTTAGCAAACGGATTTTTAGTGGTTTTCTAACAAGGCAACAAAACAAGGAGCAAGTAACAAAGACAACGAACAAATGGAGAAAGTGGCCCAATCCTTTCTTAGCAAAGTACAAGCCGGTGGAAATACTTATAAGGACCAAACGTTCTCGAGGACACATGGGAATTGTTTCAAGTGCTTTCGCTTCAAATAGCTGAGTATTCTTCTCTGGTGTTTGTAAGTGTTGTGTGGGTGAATCTGTGCTAACATACCGCCCTTCCTAGGACTAATACATACTTGTGATTAAACCCCCTGCAAACATCTGTAACTACAGGAAAGTAATTAAGATATAAATCTAACCACCGCCTTAAACTCTGAGATCCTATGCTCCCTTGTGCAAAAGTGTCCTAATGGGGTTCAGGTTTCTGTCACTCCGGCAACCCCACAATTAGTAGCCAAATACACAATGCATTCTCCTAGGCCCATAAATGGTGAAGTATCATGTAGTCAACGTTCACATGACACCACTAGAAGAATAGCATCACAACTTAAATACTAAACCATTGAATAATAACTCATCACAGATTCACTACTAACAACATGACTTCTCCCATGTCCTCAAGAACTAAACGAACTACTCACAAGACATCATACGGATCAAGATCAAATATGATATGATAATGGATAACAATTTGAACATAAACAATAATCCAATGGTTCCACTCATAAGCATCAACTACAATAGTAATCAACACCAGGAAAGTTTCCCCTAAGAACTAAAACAATATCCAACACAATTGTTACAGCGGGACGGAGTGGTGGTGACGGTGCTGGTGGAGATATTGGTGTGGATGATGATGATCCCGATAAAGCCTAGCTTGATGACGGTGTTGATGGCGACGGTCTCCCCTCTTCGGGAAGGAATTCCCCCGACAGAAATCTGTCTCCCGGAGAAATCTTTCTCTCTCGGTGTTTTCCGCCCCCCCCAAAGGTGGCGAAAATCTATCTGTGGTCGCCCCCCGAGCCTTCGGGTTTTGAAGGGAAGATATAGGCGAAGGGGTGGAGTCGAAGGCCGGGAATGTGGGCCACACTTGCCCTAGGCGTGGGGTCAGGTGGGCGTGCGCCTAGGGGGTGTGGGCCCCCTAAGGCCCCACTTCGTCCCTCCTTGAGGCATCCTTCATCTTCTGGTAAAATAATACGTTTCCATATTTTTCTGGTATTTTTCTGATCTTCACGAAATTGCACCGAAACGCCTTCTTTTTCATCAGAATCCAGACTCCGGCAGTCCATCCTCCAAGAATCATCCAACATGCATAAACAGATGAAAAGCCATAAGTAATACCTCATAATAAGACAAATATCAATGAATAGAGGTAAATTATGATATAGAATGGTGATGCAAATTGGGCGTATCAACTCCCCCAAGCTTAGACTTCGCTTGTCCCCAAGTGAATATTGAGCTCAATAAACATGTCCACAGGTTTATGGAGTGAAGTGTCGATAAAAGAATACGAACAAGAAGCATCACACTTACCATTGCACAACTCATAAAAGAAAGAAACTCACCATTATTTAACTTAGCTTGCAACCAAGTACAACAGTCACAATAGAGATGCATAAAGATAAATCATAATTGGAAATGGCAAACTTGTTCTTGGTCAGAGAACACCTGGCAAACAGTTTCACAAAAAGCTTTTTGTAGAAGTTTCAAAACAGGAGCACACTTTGCTCAAAAAGGTTTTTCACAAGTGAAGGCTTTCAAATTAATACTCAATAGATAAGAGTTTTGTGCAAACAAGGAAGATAAATAACATTATTGAATAAATCACCATATGAATGCTTGAAACACAACAACTCAAATGCTTGCTGGAGATAGAGAGGAAGTAGTTTTACTGACTCAAACTGGTAACTAGGAGAAAGGTCCCTTCTTGGAAGGTAGTAGGGATTACAAGTCATAAAGAGCTTCCAAAAGATTATGGTACTTACTAGCTTTGAGCCCTCATTGCCCCTATCATAAGCATCTTGAGATGATTAAGGTTAAAGTGAACAAATATGGAGTATATGTTTGACGAAATATAAGTTGGCAATCTCATGTCCCTTCAATATGAGGGCCACTCCTCATGCATACTCAACTTTGGGCCCAGGTAAGTTCTTGTGATTGTAAGTATTTGCATATCATTGAGAACCGCCAATGGGGTACCCCTTGCACATGGTAAAGGAGCTTTCTCATAACCAAAATAACAAGGCAAGAAGACAATGAGCATCTCAGCGATCTTTTTATTTACTATGTGTATAGCTTTTTATTGAGGATGCTTCATAGATGACTCACTATGGTGATTCTGCAAATTTCCACCATGATTAAGCATGGCTTAGGCTAGCGGCTCAGGCGTTTCTCTAATACAGAATACAAACTCCATGGACTTACAAGTTCCCTCTTTATTTCACACCGTTGACATCCATAGACAAAAGAACACGATATCAACTGTGTACAGAGTACAAGTGCAATGTTGAAAACGTTCCCCGTGATAACACGGTTCTGCTAATTCCAATGTATAGATGCAAGCATATACAACTTTGATGTTCACAATGGTTCAAGTCTATTAGGGGCAAGGAAATAAGGTGTGCCATCAAGTTCGTGAGAGCTTTACTAACTAGTTTTCACATAAAAAAATACTTTTTAATTCTAAAGGTAGACGAAGCTTGAGAATTTGCTTGGAATAGCAAAAGCTACTAGGTAGATATGGTGGACACTTACCCATGGGCCCTAGGCCACGTCATCTGCCACATGGACAAAGACCAGTCACAGACTGGACTAGGTCAAGGATGGCGCCAGCAAGACGTCATCGTGACATCACACGAACTCTCACCTCAGATCGAAGCTTGGATTCGCGAATAGGCTGTGTGCGCGAGGCCGTGCTTGGGCTAGACGGGAAGAGGGCGTCGCGGGATGCGTTTTAGTGGCGGTGCCGCTCGATTTAGGTCGTCGGAGCTAGGGTTTCGGGTCAGAGAAGAAATTGAGATAAGGACGAGGGAGTGCGGCATCGGCGTGTCCTTCTTAACCCCTCCCGATGTCGGTAGCCTCGGCACGAATCACGACGACCATGGTGGACGGCGGAGGTGTTTCCAACCAGCTTCTTCGCCGGCGATGCATTCTGTCTAGAGGAAGAAGAAAGGAAAAGAAAGTCGAAGGGGTATGCGGGACGATCGTGGGCTACCTTGGACCAGATGGGCTGCAGTGTGGTGCGTGTGAGCAGCAGATAGGGAAGAGGGAAAATGGGCCACATGCCAGATGCTGGTTTCTTTATTTTTTTCTTTCTGTTTTGATTTTCTATTTTCTGTTTCATTTTTAGATTTGAATTTTGCACAATTGGTTAAAGGTTTCTTTATAGAAATTTCTTGATAAATGTTTGCAACAGTAATGTGGTGTATTTAGAATCATATAATGATCTTTTATTATATAAGGTTATAATTTTTATTTTCTTGTAATAGATCTTTTTTCCCTTATTATTTGTGAGAGCCTTTAATATGAATTTAATTGGGCATAAATTCATAAATTTATTATAGAATGTATTACTACTGACTAATGAGTTAAAGTTTGAATTGAAAATGCTTTACCATAAGTTCTTAGAGGATTTAATATTCACAAGTTTATTTCATTGATGTGTGTAAAGATTAATGGATAATCACATTTTATTTATATTTGTGATCTTTAATAACATCACCATTCAAAGGAAAATAGTGGAATTTTTTTCTAGGATAACTTATGAGAAAGAATTGATGAAGATGGTTCCTAAGCACCTATGATAATGATGGTTTGAAAATGATAAAGATGTGCCTAGGTGATTTGATATAGGAAAATATTCCTCTAAAGCATTGTGGAAACAGAATGATAGATCAATTAGATGAAATGGATAATAGGTTTGGTTATAGAATTCGGTTTAGTGTTTTATCAGAATTCCCATCTTATATAATTCATAATCCTGGACTTCTAATTAAGGGATTCCTTTCCTAGATATATTACTTCTCTATGTCCATCATCATGTGCTAACATGATGAACTTTGCTCTACAGAACATTCTTATCCATCTTTTGTTCTTCTAAATCCACTTGTAAATGAGCTTAACACTAAAGCTTTCATAATATTCCCATATTTATACTTGGCTATAACAACTATTCTTATATTAATAATCTCTAACCCAACAAGTGGTTACCTATAAATCCATTCATACCCTTCTTAAATCATCCATCACAAATACTACTCTAGTAGAGGTTTATATCAAGTTCTACTCTCCTCTAGTGTTTAGTATTTCCCCAAGAGGAAAATACTACATATTTAATTCACTATTGCTCTAACATCATTTTAATCATACTATCTTGTCTCTACTTGACTCCAATATCTAACATTCCAACCTCACATTATATTAATGTGACTTGTAATGACTAATCTAGGATAATAAATCTATACTATGGTTCAATCATGTTTTATTCATCAATGTCACTTATACTTGATATAAGCATTCAATATTGGTGAGTAAGGCATGATCATTATGATCCTTTGATCCTTTATGGTTCAAGTTTCCAGTTGACTAAACAAGGCTTCATCAATACAACACTACAGTTGTATTGAAATTATCTTCTAACTAGCTCTATTGGATGAAGAGATATAATTCATTGACTATACCTACTTGATCCAATAGGACTACTCCGGTAACTATCTTCAGACTTCATCCTTGTAAACTTCTTTGCTATCATATTGATTTGCTTTCCCCCAATAACTCCCATCCTATAGATGTCATCTAAAACTAGCATCACTATTTACCTCTTCTGACTTCTTTCTTTATAAGCCTTAAGTGAATGCTATAATAAGGACAAGAGTTGATAGGTTAAGAATTGGGGAATCAATAGTTGATTACTCAGCATTGATGAATAATAGATATTGAGATAGGATTCAATAGAGATGATAAAGATTGATATGGAAAGAAAGATATATGGTGAATGATCTCAACTTTGGTTTCTTTCCTACTCCATCTCACTAGAGAGTTAAAGTTAGTTATTTCCATGATACACATGGTATAAGTAGATAAGATTAAGATATAGTTGTTACATTCTTATTATTTGTGTTATATCCTTAACTTGATACTCATGAGTGATTATAATGAATGCTATGATATGATCTCCTAAGGATCAAATATAAACCATTAAGTAATGTATTAGGGTTTAGTTTTATTCCATTTGATCTACCCTTAGATCAAAGCATGTTTACCCCAAAATAAGGTTTTATCAAAGGTCATATTGAAACTTATCGCAGTTAACTTGATGATATACTTCAATTCCATCAAGTTAAGAGAAGCTTCAATCACTTTGACAAGTTTTTATTTAAAAGCGCAAAAATTATTCAGATTTTCTATGCATGAATGCAATGCACACATCTGTGTTGAGCTTATTTCTAAGCTCTAATGCTGGGATGTTACAAGCTTCTAGCAACCTTCTTGGGGAAATAAACAATACGCTCTTTGTCATTAATATTGAATGTTACTTTTCCTTGATGACAACACATGCAGTATTAAGAAAAGGTCTCCCAATAATAATAGACATATTATCATCTTCAGGCACTTCAAACACAACAAAATCAGTTAAAACCAAGCAACTATGAGCCACTTGAATAGGAACATCCTCACATATATCAACAGGAATATTAGTTGACTTATCAGCCATTTGCAAAGATATATCAGTTGGTATCAACTTTTCTAGCTGAAGTCTCTTGTGGAGAGAAAAAGGCATAACACTAACTCCAGCTCCCAAATCTCATAAAGCAGTTCTAACATAATTATTCTTAATAGAGCAAGGAATAGTTGGTATACCTGGATCACCAAGTTTCTTTGGAACCTTACCATTGAAGGAATAATTAGCAAGCAAAATATAAATCTCCTCATTAGTAATCTTCCTTTTATTAGAGACAATATCCTTCATATACTTTGAATACGGAGGAAACTTAATAGCATCAGTCAAAGGAATTTGCAAAAATAAGGTTTCATCCACTCACAAAACTTTTTGTAGTGTTCTTCCTCCTTTGACTTGTGTTTCTTACCTGGAAAAGGCATATGTTTCTGCACCCAAGGTTCTCTCTCACTACCATGTTTCTTAGCAATAAAATCTTCCTTTGTGTACCTAGTGTTCTTAGTGTGCTTCTCAGGTTCTTCCTCACCTTCCTCCTTATCAGGAGCATCATTATTACCATTACCACTCTCAGTTTCAGCATCAGAAACATATATACTATTAGGATATACAGCAGGTTCAAGTGGTTCCTCAACTACTTTGTGTTTCTTTTTCTTTCTCTTACGAGGACTACCAGTACTTTCACCTTGTTGAGAATCCTGCTCAATTCTTTTAGGGTGTCCTTCAGGATATAAAGGATCTTGAGTAGCTATACCACTCCTAGTTCTAATTCCATAAGCATGCTTATCTCCCGAGGCATTAACTAGCATATCCTTTTGTAACTTAGCAAGTTGATCAAGTTGGGTTTGAACCATTTGAAAGTGTTTACAAAGCATTTTAATATCATTAGAAGTTCTTTCCACAATATCTTTCAACTTCCAATAAATGATTCTGAACTTGTTTATTAAAATTACCTTGTTTAACAATAAATGTGTCAAGTTCCTCTAAACATTGATCAGGAGGCTTACCATAAGGAATATCACCTTCATCGAAGTGTTGGAGAGAGTGTACCTCAATAGTGGATGAGTGGGGAATTGGCTTACATAATTATTCTATAGGAGGTAGATTCTTCACATCTTCAGCTCTAATACCTTTCTCCTTAAGAAATTTCTTAGCTTCCTTCATCACTTCATCATTTAATGCAATAACTCCCCTCTTCTTTGGTGTTGGTATTGGATCTGGTTCAGGCAGAACTGGTGCAGGAGTAATAAGCTCAGGTGTATTTAGCTCAGTTGAAGTCCAATCATCATAATTCTTGCTTATCTTAGCCATTAATTCTTTAGCATCTGTAGGAGTTCTTTTCCTAAAAACACAATCAGCAAAGCTATCTAGGTAGGTCTTAGGACCATCAGTTAGTCCATTATAATAAATATCAAGAAGCTCATTTTTAGGTAATGGACATCCAGGATGTGCATGAATCAAGGCACAGAACCTTATCCATGACTCATGCAATTTCTCTTCTTCTCCCTGCTTAAAATCAAAAAGTCTCTGCAAAGCATCATGTCTAGCACTGGGAGGAAAATATTTCTGGAAGAAAGAAGCAATCAAACAATCAGGGCTATCAATGGAACCAAGAGGCAATCTATTAAACCAAGCCCTAGCTTCTCCATTTAGTGAAAAAGGTAAGATCTTTGTAACAAAGTACTTGCGCATCGTAAAATCATCAGAGAATAAAGCACTCATAGTAGAAAGCTCATTCATATGAGCCACAACACTCTCATTTTCAGTCCCACAAAAAGGTTCTTTCTCAACAATGTCCAAATAGGATAAATCAAGAGAAAATTCATAATCTTTATCTTTAATATCTATGGGAGAGGTGGAAAACTTAGGATCAGAGGAAAACTTAGGAATAATAGTATGTCTAGCAAGGAGACTCTTAATAGCACTAGTACCATGTGTGTTTCGGCACTCTTCAACAAGTTCATCAGTGAACTCAATGTAACCATCATTAATATCATAACTCTCTCTATACTCAGGTGAGCTAACAGGTGTAACAGTGTCTTCACTAGGAGTTTCAGTATTTTCTAGACCAGCCATAGTAGCATCTAGGAAAGGACCTAATGAACCACTCGCATCAAGCACAGTAGAAGTAACATCATGAGCATCAAAAGCAGTTTCAGACTCTGTAGTATTAGCAGTGTGTGTATCATGAATATGTGGTGGTGGTGTAACAAGCTTACTTATAACAAACGACGAATCAAGAGCAACAGAGGTGTTTATGACTGTACCTCTTCTTGTAGTGGATGGTAAAATAGGAAACTTTCCATCACGAGACTTCCCCATGAGGAAAGGAGTAACAGTGAAGAATAATAGATCCAAGTGAACTTACAAATAAAGTTATGCTCCCCGGTAACGTCGCCAGAAAATAGTCTCGATGACCCACAAGCAGAGGGGATTGCAACAGTCTTCGCGGGTAGTATTACCCAATTTATTGATTCAACACAAGGGGAGCCAAAGAATACCTGCAAGCCTTAACAACTGAGTTGTCAATTCAGTCACACTGAAATAGTTCTTGCTCACAGAAGTTTATCAGTAGCAACAGTTTGTAGAAGCAACAACAAAGCAACATCAGCAGTAAAACAGGAGCAATAGTAATAGTAGTATCAAACAGTGGGATATGAGCGCGGTAGGCATAGGCATGGATGGACGGGCGTTGCATGGACGAGTCTAAACATGTAACTTAAAGATCTAGGGCATTGCAGATAAATAGGAATATGCATCCAAGTACTAAACAACCCTAGGCATGTGCTCCATATATAGTCATGCGTGCTCGCAATGAGAACTTGCACAACATCTTTTATCCAGCCACCAAAGGCGTGGGCCTCTAGGAACTATCGCGCTAAGGTGCTCCTTTTAATAGAGCACCGGAGCAAAGCATTAACGCTCCATGAACACATCTGATCCTCACACCACATCCATCCCCTCCGGTTGTCCCAATTTCGGTCACTTCGGGACCTTTGGATCCGGACAATGATATGTGTACATAACTTGCAGATAAGATCACAAACAATGCTATCATAATGATTTAATAATAAGTTCAGATCTGAGATCATGGCACTCGGGCCCTAGTGACAAGCATTAAGCACAACAAGTTGCAACAAAGTCAAATAGCACTAAGAGAGATACTAAGCACTATGCCCTAACAATCTTATTAGATTACATGATAGAACTCATCCAATCCCTACCATCCCCATTGCCTACAGCGGGTAATTACTCACTCATGGATGAGGGAAACATTGATGGTTGATGGAGATGCATTTGTGATGACGATGGCGATGATCCTCTTCAAATTCCCCGTCCCGGCAGGGTGCCAGAATGGAGTTTCTAGATCCGATTCGCGACTTCTAGTGGTGGCAGCACATCGGAACTCTTTCTGGAAAAACGTCGAAACCCCTCGGTTTTTTGGTCAAGGGGCAACTTATAGGAAAAGAGGGAGCCCAGGGGGGTTCCTGGGGTGGCCGCACCCCCTAGGCGCAGGCAGGGCCCACCAGCGCCTAGCAGGGGTGTGGGCCCCCCAGGCCTCCACTCCGTTTCGTCTTCTGGCTCCGTGGATCTTCTGGTGAAATAGGATTTTTGGCATATTTTCCAGGATTTTTTGATAGTTGATTTTATGCACAAAAACAAGACACCAAGGAAATTCTTCTGAAAATAGCGTCAGTCTTTATTAGTTGTATCCAAATCACACAAGTTTAGAGGAGAAACAATAACAAAAGTGTTCGAGAAAGTAGATACATTTTGGACGTATCACCTGCTTTGTTTAACTTTGATAACTGGCAAGTATGGTCACTCACGGAGGAAGAACTTGACACATATGTGACGGTGCTCTCCCAGCAATAGGAGAATGTTGGAGAGGATGCCAAAGATGATTCGGTTCAGCCCTCCAACATGGGAGAGTCTTCATACCAGCAGCCCTCCTATGATTGGAGCGCGTCTTCTTATTCATCGCGAGGGCCTGATTCTGATCATTCCTATGATGATCCACCAACTTGGGGTTACTACCTGCGCTATTGAGCCCCACTTAGGCAAAAAGCCTGAGCTTGGGGGAGGTATACCGACATCACACTCATCTACATATCATGCTTCGTCGGTACTTTGTATATCCATGTTTCGCTTTCTTTTTGGTTTTTGTTTCTGCTTTCCAAAAACACAAAGACCAAAAATATTTTTGTTGTTTCTCTTGGTTTGTTTATTTTATTTTTAGCTTTGATTTGCCTTAAGAAAAATCCAAAAATATTTTCCTTTGTTTGTTTTTGCTTTAAAAAATCGAAAACACCAAAAATATTTGTTCTTGTTCTTTGGTTTTGTGAAGTTTGTTGTAGGGTTCAGCGCTCCTCATTGGAGTTTGGTTTCATGTTATTATTCAAGCCACACAAGTGAAGGGCAATAATGAAGATTAATGACAACTCGAGGTGTGGTAAGAGGATGGTAATGAACTCTATTTGTTTTCATTTTTGTACATATACTCATCATTTTGGGCATGCTTAGTCTGTTCATGTAAGGTGTATGTATTTATTGGATGCTTAGTAGTTCTTGCTCTCTTATGATTAGCTCCAGCTTGCTAATAGTTTGTAGCATGTCATATGAATGTTTGCTTGCATTGTTCTATTCATAACTTGGTATGAGATTGTGGTATCCTCCTCTGAATGTTTCATTTGAATCGACTTGGCACATGCTCACGCATGCATATGACTGAACCAAAGTCAGTTAAGCCTTGATGATTTATTTTGCCTCAGAGTTCTTGTATCACTATTATGCCATAATTAGTCCTGTTTTGTTGCAAGCATGATTATGACAGTTATTGCTCTCTCGTTTGTCACTCCCTTTCTATTGCTAGCCTTCACTTGCACTGAGTATGAGCTCTACTCGTGTTTCCAACTCCCCAAAACCAATATTGTTAAAAGTGTCCACCATACCTACCTATTAGCATCATTTGCTATTCCGTGCATATCATTATGCCTTGTTTTCTTCCAAAAATAATGCTTGCTTGTTTTGAGAAAGTTGATTAGTAAAGCTCTCACGAACTTGATGACACACTTTATTTCTTGCACTTAATAAACCTGAACCATTGTTACTGTCCATGAAAGTTATATTCTTACAAATTATAGGCTGGGAGTTAGCAAACTGTCATCACGAGGAACGCTTTCAACACCGTAAACATTATACCCAGTTGATATCATGCTCTTTTGTTTACGGATGTCGTCGGTGTGAAATAAAAGGGGAGCTTGTGAGTCCATGGAGTTATGTATATGTGTTAGAGAAACGCCTAGGCCGTTAGCCTAAGCCATGCCTAATCATGGTGGAAACTTGCAGCATCACCATAGTGAGCAATCTATGAAGCATTCTTCTTATAAAAAAATAGAGAGACATATGAAAAGAGGAAAGCGAGAAAAAAGCATCATTTTCCCATGGTAAATAAGAAGATAGCTGAGATGCTCATTGTCTGCTTGCCTTGTCATTTTGACATGGGATAGGTCATGTATCATGTGCAAGGGGTACCCCGTTGGCGGTTCTCTATGATACACATGTATTTACTATGATAAGAACTTACCAGTAACTAAAGTTGAGTAGCATGAGGAGCGACCCTCGTACTCAAGGGACATGATATTTCAAGTTTATGGTTTGTCAAGCATATAACTCATATCGGACCTCACTTTCACCTTAACCATCTAAATATGCCTATGATAGGGGCAATGAGAGCTCAAAGCTAATGAATACCATACTTTCAGCATTTGGGAGCCTTTCAAACTTTTCAAAACCTTTTCACTTCCTTGTTGAGTCACCAATTATTCTATGAGCACCTTCTTGAGAGCATAGTTGTCATTCTTAGTGTGATGTGCTTGTCTCAAAACTTGGTTAATTATATCATAACTTTGATGCTTGTATCTCTGATATCTTTACTTCTAGTCTTCACTTGAACTTCAGAGGTGCCTTGGCATTCATGTTGTGCTCCACCATCAAAAGCAAGCGAGATACCACTCTATCATACCATCTTATGAGCATTGCAATGTTGCTTATGTTTATGTTTCATGCTACTTGTTATTATTGAGTTAGGATCTCTTCATAGCTTGCAATGACTATTAAGTAGATTTAGTTGCATACTCCTTATTATGAATTGTCTAAGTATATACTCATGTGCTGAGAATATATACATTACATGAAGCAAATGTGTTCGTGAAAGTTCTTTTATCGCACTCAGTTTTCAACTGAATTGCTTGAGGACAAGCAATAAGCTAAGCTTGGGGAATCCTTGATACGTCCAAAACATATCTACTTTCTTGAACACTTTTTATATTGTTTCTCCTCTAAACTTGTGTGATTTGGATACAACTGACACGGGCTGACGCTATTTTTAGCAGAATTACCTTGGTGTCTAGTTTTTGTGTAGAAAATCAACTATCAGGAAAAATCCCAGAAAATATGCCAAAAATCATATTTCACCAGAAGACTCATGGAGCCAGAATACGAGACGGAGGAGGGCCAGGAGGGCCCCACACCCCCTGGCCGTGCGGGCTAGCCCAGGCCACGCCTAGGAGGGCTGTGGACACCTCGGGCACCCCCTCGGCCTCCCTCTTCGCCTAGAAGAAGCCTCTTGACCTAAAAAACCGACGGGGGTTCGACGTTTTTCCAGAAAGAGTTCCGCTATGCCGCCACCATCAGAAACCGCGATTCGGAACCAGAAACTCCATTCTGGCACCCTGCCAGGATAGGGAATTTGGAGGGTGATGACCCACAAGTATAGGGGGTGTATCGTAGTACTTTCGATAAATAGGAGTGTCGATTCCAACAAGGAGCAGAAGGTGCTGAACAGTGGTATGGAGTAGGAAATCCCTGTGAATACTTAGCAAACGGATTTTTAGTGGTTTTCTAACAAGGCAACAAAACAAGGAGCAAGTAACAAAGACAACGAACAAATGGAGAAAGTGGCCCAATCCTTTCTTAGCAAAGTACAAGCCGGTGGAAATACTTATAAGGACCAAACGTTCTCGAGGACACATGGGAATTCTTTCAAGTGCTTTCGCTTCAAATAGCTGAGTATTCTTCTCTGGTGTTTGTAAGTGTTGTGTGGGTGAACCTGTGCTAACATACCGCCCTTCCTAGGACTAATACATACTTGTGATTAAACCCCCTGCAAACATCTGTAACTACAGGAAAGTAATTAAGATATAAATCTAACCACCGCCTTAAACTCTGAGATCCTACGCTCCCTTGTGCAAAGGTGTCCTAATGGGGTTCAGGTTTCTGTCACTCCGGCAACCCCACAATTAGTAGACAAATACACAATGCATTCTCCTAGGCCCATAAATGGTGAAGTATCATGTAGTCAACGTTCACATGACACCACTAGAAGAATAGCATCACAACTTAAATACTAAACCATTGAATAATAACTCATCACAGATACACTACTAACAACATGACTTCTCCCATGTCCTCAAGAACTAAATGAACTACTCACAAGACATCATACGGATCAGGATCAAAGATGATATGATAATGGATAACAATCTGAACATAAACAATAATCCAATGGTTCCACTCATAAGCATCAACTACAATAGTAATCAACACCAGGAAAGTTTCCCCTAAGAACTAAAACAATATCCAACACAATTGTTACAGCGGGACAGAGTGGTGGTGACGGTGCTGGTGGAGATATTGGTGTGGATGATGATGATCCCGATAAAGCCTAGCTTGATGACGGTGTTGATGGCGACGGTCTCCCCTCTCCGGGAAGGAATTCCCCCGGCAGAAATCTGTCTGCCGGAGAAATCTTTCTCTCTCGGTGTTTTCCGCCCCCCCAAAGGTGGCGAAAATCTATCTGTGGTCGCCCCCCGAGCCTTCGGGTTTTGAAGGTAAGATATAGGCGAAGGGGCGGAGTCGGAGGCCGGGAAGGTGGGCCACACTTGCCCTAGGCGTGGGGTCAGGTGGGCGCGCGCCTAGGGGGTGTGGGCCCCCTGAGGCCCCACTTCATCCCTCCTTGTGGCATCCTTCATCTTCTGGTAAAATAATACGTTTCCATATTTTTCTGGTATTTTTCTGATCTTCACGAAATTGCACCGAAACGCCTTCTTTTCATCAGAATATCAGACTCCGGCAGTCCATCCTCCAAGAATCATCCAACATGCATAAACAGATGAAAAGCCATAAGTAATACCTCATAATAAGACAAATATCAATGAATAGAGGAAAATTATGATATAGAATGGTGATGCAAATTGGGCGTATCAACTCCCCCAAGCTTAGACTTCGCTTGTCCCCAAGTGAATATTGAGCTCAATAAACATGTCCACAGGTTTATGGAGTGAAGTGTCGATAAAAGAATACGAACAAGAAGCATCACACTTACCATTGCACAACTCATAAAAGAAAGAAACTCACCATTATTTAACTTAGCTTGCAACCAAGTACAACAGTCACAATAGAGATGCATAAAGATAAATCATAATTGGAAATGGCAAACTTGTTCTTGGTCAGAGAACACCTGGCAAACAGTTTCACAAAAAGCTTTTTGTAGAAGTTTCAAAACAGGAGCACACTTTGCTCAAAAAGGTTTTTCACAAGTGAAGGCTTTCAAAGTAATACTCAATAGATAAGAGTTTTGTGCAAACAAGGAAGATAAATAACATTATTGAATAAATCACCATATGAATGCTTGAAACACAACAACTCAAATGCTTGCTGGAGATAGAGAGGAAGTAGTTTTACTGACTCAAACTGGTAACTAGGAGAAAGGTCCCTTCTTGGAGGGTAGCAGGGATTACAAGTCATAAAGAGCTTCCAAAAGATTATGGTACTTACTAGCTTTGAGCCCTCATTGCCCCTATCATAAGAATCTTGAGATGATTAAGGTTAAAGTGAACAAATATGGAGTATATGTTTGACGAAATATAAGTTGGCAATCTCATGTCCCTTGAATATGAGGGCCACTCCTCATGCATACTCAACTTTGGGCCCAGGTAAGTTCTTGTCATTGTAAGTATTTGCATATCACTGAGAACCGCCAATGGGGTACCCCTTGCACATGGTAAAGGAGCTTTCCCATAACCAAAATAACAAGGCAAGAAGACAATGAGCATCTCAGCGATCTTTTTATTTACTATGTGTATAGCTTTTTATTGAGGATGCTTCATAGATGACTCACTATGGTGATGCTGCAAGTTTCCACAATGATTAAGCATGGCTTAGGCTAGCGGCTCAGGCGTTTCTCTAACACAGAATACAAACTCCATGGACTTACAAGTTCCCTCTTTATTTCACACCGTTGACATCCATAGACAAAAGAACACGATATCAACTGTGTACAGAGTACAAGTGCAATGTTGAAAACGTTCCCCGTGATAGCACGGTTCTGCTAATTCCAACGTATAGATGCAAGCATATACAACTTTGATGTTCACAATGGTTCAAGTCTATTAGGGGCAAGGAAATAAGGTGTGCCATCAAGTTCGTGAGAGCTTTACTAACTAGTTTTCACATAACAAAATACTTTTTAATTCTAAAGGTAGATGAAGCTTGAGAATTTGGTTGGAATAGCAAAAGCTACTAGGTAGATATGGTGGACACAAGTGGCAAAAGTTTTGGGTTTGGAGGATATTGGAAAAATGAGAAGTATGCCTTCTCAAAACAGGTTTTTGGCTAGCAAGGTTGGGTAGCAAGCAAGAGAGTTGAAAGAAACAAGCAAACATACAAGTAATAAAGCCAAACATGCAATATTTCTTAAAGACACAAAAGAATCTTAAATAAATAATACTAAGCTTATGAGCCAACAAGAAAGAAAACAAATGATACCAAATACCTGTAAGCTTTTTCTTTCTTTCTTTTTCTTTCAAACTAAAGCCACTGACCAGAACTTGGTCTGCCAAAACCAATTTAGATCCACTTGATGATCCTAAAGTGGTGCCAATAGTGAACAACAAGATCCATCATATAATAGAGATTGTAGACTAAAATAAGAAGTGGAAAAAGTAAAAGATGAGACTTCTCATTAATATTCCAATAAAGGCACTCACACCAAGGGATACATAGATAATCAACTAAAGGAGAGATACTTCCACATGCAAACCAAACTATAAGATACCCTCTCTACCACAGATATGAATCCACTAAAAAGGTAAAAGACAAAAGATAATGGTGGTGATACCGCGACACTCCCCCAAGCTTGGAACAAGCTAAGGGGATGCCAAACCTGATGACGAATTACTCCTTCGGTGGTGGTGGTGTTCTCTTGATAAGCTCCTCAATAAGTTTCTTCAAATCCTCCATATCGAAGGTCAGAGTACGAATTAACTCCAAATTATGCTCAATGCAGCCCATGATCAACTCAGACCGAGGATCCCAATCCTTGTTATTCTTTATCCATTCTTCCAAATTAGAGTGTTTCTTTCCTTCACGATTATAACAAGGGGTACTAGGAGGAAGTGTGCGTGGAGCGAGGATATGACGCGGAGTTCGCCCTCCTGTAGACATCTGTGCTGTCCTCCTAAGATGGATAGGTTGTGCCACCAAACTAATGCTTGCAACGGTAGCGCAAGTGTCCGGTTGCTTGTCCTCCTCCATGTCTCCTTCATAACCTACCAAAATCTCCTCTTCCTTGGGGACTTTAGGTTCTTCTTTCTCAGGCTCCTTGCCTTTGTCATTGGTGGAGGCCATGATGCTCTAAACTTGAGAAGATTTCCTGACAGAAACAGATTGGAACGAAAACACGATGCACGGACCTCGGGGGATCCGGGGAGTTATATATTACGAAGTTTCAATGCATAAGGAAGGTTTTGACACGGAAACGAGGCAGATACGGCGCTCGAGGGTGGAACACCCCCCTCAGGCGTGGCCAGGCTGGGCCCGCGCCTGGGGTGGGTTTTCCCACCCCGGGCTCCGTTTCCTCTTTAGTTTCATCTAGTAACTTCCCTTATGTATTATAAACATCAAAAATATAAAAATATTGGGGTTTCACGAACCTTCTGTTTTCACTACTTTTACCTATTCAAAGACGAACTCTACAGATTTCTTCTCTCTTTCTCCTGCAAATTTCCTTCATACAAAACTTTTGCACAAACTCAATGAAAACATTAATGTAAGCAAAAACAATAAACCTTTGGTACACACTTCAACTGAAAAGCCATCAAAACAAAAGCTTCTGTAAGAGGCAAATGCAAATGATGGCAGAAATCTGTCAAAACAGACCAGCGGGTAAAGGTTGATTTTTCTGAAGACTTTCTATTGCTCAAATCAAAAAGTGCAGAACTGATGAAAGTTGTGTAACAACTTGGAGAACAAGCTCAGAAAAATGCAGCTCCAACCGAAGTACTGAGCTTCCTCACGAATTTTTACAATGCAGCACAAAAATCTGTCCCAGGACAACCACTTTTCATAACTCCTCTACTTCACAAAAGTAGTTGAACTTGACACAAAAACCAAAACAAAAAGGATAAGGAGCGGTTATTATAGAGGTAATAACTTTGAAGACTCGACAAAATTCTTGGGTTATCTCCCAACAAGTACTTTTCTTTAATGCCTTTAAGTTAGGCCTGAAACTTCCAAAGATGCTCATAAAGGAGATATATATCTGAAATGAAAGAGAGCATCAAGAAGCAAATAACCAAAACACTTGAGCCTAACCCACTTCCTATGCATGGGGGTATCATGAGAAAATGAATTATTGAAACAAAAAGCCACTAGCATGGGAAGACAAAACAAATGCAACTTTAAAGATTTTAGCATAAAACGGGGAAACTTAACATCATTGAGATGCATAAAACCGTGTTTCCCTATCTCATAATAACTTTCAGTAGCACTTTTAATAAAGTTAACAATATAAATATCACTGAAAACAACTTTATCATTAGAATAAGCATACTTACAGTCATCAAAAAGAGGTCCAAGGTCATAGACTGGATCAATAGAAGCAAGTTGTTCCATCCTGAAATCTTTATTAGGCAAGCTATTTTCACAAGGAGCTTTAGCAAATTTGGAAAAGTTGAACTCATAAGAATCTCCCTGAAACTTAGTTAAAAGTTTTTCCTTCTTACAATCAATAATAGCTCCACAAGTGTTCAAGAAAGGTCTACCAAAAATTATGGGAAAATTTTTGCTAGTTGCTGAATTAAGCACTAGAAAATCAGCAGGATACTTAATCTTACCATAGAGAACCTCCACATCTCTTACAATGACCACATCAATGTCCTCAAGCTCACAAGGACCAACCTCATGGATAATTTCCCTGTAAAGCTCATAAGGAGTAGCACTAGAACTAGCACCAATATCACATAAACCATAGTAGCAATGATCACCAATTTTAACAGAAAGCATAGGAACACTAGCTTTTCTAGCCTTACCAGGATGAGAGATAATACTAGAAGCGTCTTCACAGAAGACAATGTGCTCATCCTCTATATTTCTAGTGACAGTGTCTTTCACAATAGCTACCACGGGTTCATCACTCAAATGCTTACCAGGCTCCACAGTTTCCATTGTACCTTTGTTATTTGCGCTAATAATCATAGAATACGCCTTTACCTTAGCTGGGAAGGCATTTTATCAACATGGGGTTCATGCACAATATTATTAGTAGTACAAACTTGAGTACTTCTAACGGGAGCATGATTAACAACATCTTTACAAGGAGCATGGTACTTATTCCACTTCTTCTTGGGAATTTCTATGTAAGAGGCAAATCCCTTAAAACAGTTGGCAATACTTTGGGAATCAAGACCAAACTCATTGCTAATATCACAAAAGCTATCAGTTCGCATAAAAGATTTGATGCATTCATAATCGTAGTTTATACCTGACTTTCTTCCTTTTTCATTCTCCCAAGCTTCAGTGTTCTCTTGAATATGGTCTAGTAGATCCCATTTAGCTTCTCGCTTCATACGTGTGAATGATCTAGCACAAGAAGCATCTAGTAAATCTTTATCATGAAGAGAAAGCCTAGCATAAAAGTTATTGAGAATAATATTGTTAGGGAGTTCATGAATAGTACATTTAAGCATTAGTAACTTCAATCTCCCCCAAGCTTGAGCTGTACTCTCTCCATCAAGAGGACAAAAGTTATATATAATATTTCTATCCTTATGGATCTCACTGGGAGGATAAAATTTAGAGTAAAAGAGAGATGACAACTTATCCCATTCCATGGATTGTCCATTCTTCAGAAGCTTATACCATTCTTCAGCTCTCCCTTTCAATAATATGGAGAGTAACTTCTTCTTCACTTGTTCAGTTGTGATGCCTGCACACTTAAACAACCTGCATAATTCATGGATAAAAAGCAAGTGATCACCAGGATGGACAGTTCCATCCCCAAAATAATAATTATCCATAACACGATTAACAATACTTGTAGGTATCTTAAAAGGATCTATCTCAACACGAGGTGGTTCATATACTACCCTAGCAGTAGTAGTAGTTTTACCAAACAGAAAACCAAGTGGGTTATCCATATTGGAAACAAAGTAACAAGAAGTAACAAAAGCAATACTCAAAGTGAAAGTTTCCCTTACCAGTTCCACTCTTCAATAGCGCTTCACTCTCCGGCAACGGCGCCAAAAAATAGTCTTGATGACCCACAAGTACAGGGGGTGTATCGTAGTACTTTTGATAAATAGGAGTGTCGATCCCAACAAGGAGCAGAAGGTGCTGAACAGTGGTATGGAGTAGGAAATCCCTGTGAATACTTAGCAAACAGATTTTTAGTGGTTTTTTGACAAGGCAACAAAACAAGGATCAAGTAACAAAGATAACGAACAAACGAAGAAAGTGGCCCAATCCTTTGTTAGCAAAGGACAAGGCGGTGGAAATACTTATAAGGACCAAACATTCTCGAGGACACATGGGAATTCTGTCAAGTGCTTTCGCTTCAAATAGCTGAGTATTCTTCTCTGGTGTTTGTAAGTGTTGTGTGGGTGAACCTGTGCTAACATATCGCCCTTCCTAGGACTAATACATACTTGTGATTAAACCCCCTGCAAACATCCGTAACTACATGAAAGTAATTAAGATATAAATCTAACCACAACCTTAAACTCTGAGATCCTACGCTCCCTTGTGCAAAGGTGTCCTAATGGGGGTTCAGGTTTCTGTCACTCCGGCAACCCCACAATTAGTATCCAAATACACAATGCATTCCCCTAGGACCATAAAAGGTGAAGTATCATGTAGTCGACGTTCACATGACACCACTAGAAGAATAGCACCACAACTTAAATACTAAACCGTTGAAGAATAACTCATCACAGATTCACTACTAACAACATGAATTCTCCCATGTCCTCAAGAACTAAACGAACTACTCACAGGACATCATTGTTGGAGATATGCCCAAGAGGCAATAATAAAGTGGTTATTATCATATCTTCACACTTATGATAAATGTTTACATACCATGCTATAATTGTATTAACAGGAAACATTAATACTTGTGTGATTTGTAAACTAAAATAAGAGTCCCTAGTGAAGCCTCTTGTTAAACTAGCTTGTTGGTTAATATATGATCATGGTTTCCTGATCATGAACATAGAGATGTTATTAACAACAGGGTCATATCATTAGGAGAATGATGTGATGGACATACTCCTATAGATAAGCGTAGCATAAAGATCAAGTCATTTCAATAGTTCAATTGCTATATGCTTTCTGATACATAGTAACCTAATTCCTTCGACCATGAGATCATGCATATCACCTTTACCGGATGGATGCTTTGATGACATCAAACACCACACCGTGAATCGGAGGCTATAAAGGTGGCATTAAGTGTTCGGAAAGTATTGGTTGAAACACATGGATCAAGAGGGATTTGTCCATCCTCATGACGGATAGATATACTGGGCCCTCTCGGTGGAATGTCATCCAATTAGCTTGCAAGCATGTGACCGCTCACAAGGGATCACATATCACGAAGAAAAGAGTACTTATCGATGTGAGGTTGAACTAGGTATGCAGAGATACCACGATCATAACCTCGGATAAGTAAAGTATCGTGAGACAAAGGGAAATTGGTATCGTATGTAAGTGGTTCATTCGATCGCAAAGTAATCGAGAAATATGTGGGAGCCATATGAATTTCCGATTCCTCTATTGGTTATTGTTCGGAGAAGTGTCTCGATCATGTCCGCATAATTCACGAACCGTAGGGAGACACACTTAAGGATTCGACGTTGTTTGAGTAGTTATGGTATTATGAGAAAGAGACCGAATGTTGTTGAGTCTCGGATGGGATCCGGATATCACGAGGTGATCCGGAATGGTCCGGAGAATAAGATTCATATAAGGAAAGTCCCGTTTGAGTTCGGGAATGATTCCGTTTTCATCGGGAATGTTCTAGAAGGTTCGGATTGTCCAAGACTCGGGGAAGGTACATGAATGTGTCATTTCTCATTGAATGATTGCATCATGTACTAAGTGTTCTTGCTGTCCCAAATAAAGGATTAAATTGAATCCTAAAGCAGAAAAGTCAAATGTCGGTTTGAAAGTCAAGCGCCAAAACAAGAAACTGGGAAACAAGCAAGAGTTGGAACCAACTTGGAGGAGGAGTTGGACTCCTCCAGGGGCGCCCAAGCCCTAGGCCGAGTTGGGGAGGGACTCCCTCCCTCCTGGCCAAGGACCCCCTCCCATATAAGGAGGCAGGGCTCCTCCATAGACACATAACTTTCTACTCTAGATCTCCGGTTTAGAGCCGTTTTGGTTTAGAGCTTCTAATTGCTTTAGCCAGGTTTAGAGCCTTCTAATTGGTTTAGAGCCTTCTAATTGGTGTGTCTAATTACTAGACCACTAATAGCCTCTCTCATAAGCTCCACCATACTACATGCGGCTTAAGGCGAAGCCTGCAGGATCTCCCTCTACTTCCAGGTACGCCGTTGTCTTTGCGGAATCGCGAGAGTGCTACAACCTCCGTCATTCCTGGAACAAGGGAGAGGAAGGTCTTCGTCAATCTGAGCGATGTGACCGATTGCGGGGCTGCTTGGAACGTGGCGCTGGAAGGATCGTCTACGATCTTGAGATCGGAAGAGTACGACTACATCACCCACGAGAATCTGCTCGTTAACGCTTTGGAATCTTGAGGGTAAGTTATTCCAAACGACTCGTTGCTACAATCTAGTAGATAGATCTTGGCTTGTTTGTTTGTATGCGATAGAAAATTTTTGTTTTCCATGCTACGAACCCCTTACAGATGGTATCGAGCCGTGTCTATATGTAGATCTTGCAGAGTAGAACACAATGGTCATTGTGGGCGTTGATGCTTTTATTATAGATTGCTTTTGTGTACTTTGCATCTTGCGGTATGTTGGGATGAAGCGGCCCGGGCTAACCTTACATGACATCGTTCATGAGACTTGCTCCACGCTTGACATGTAACTTGTATTGCATAAGTGGCTTTGCGGGTGCATGTTTCTCCTAGCATAGTTAAGATCCAATTTACAACGGGTGATCAACAATGCTAGTATCAATGTTGTGGTTCTTGTTCGTAAGTTAGAACGACACTTATTGAAAGCCCCAAACCACGTAAAATATGCAAAGAAAGTAGAGGCGTCTAACTTTGTTTTGCAGGGGTGTGCTGTGATGTGATATGGCCATGATTGTGATTATATATGATGTATGCAATGTTCCTTATTGTAAGTTGGCAACGGCGAAGCCATATGGTTGTCTTTAATTTCTGTTAAGACCAGCGTGTCTATTCAAAGTAGTTGTAATAGTTGAAGCGGTGGGCGACAACCATGGAGAAGCGTCATTGACCTTGATGCAATGCGGTGATGATGGAGATCATGTTCGTCTTGGAAGATGGAGATCGGAAGCACAAAGAAGAAAACCATATCATATCACATATTATGAATTGCATGTGATGTTAATCCTTTATGCATCTTGTATTGCTTAGTAGGACGGTAGCATTATAAGATGATCCCTCATGCACATGAATTTCAAATCATAAAGTGTTCACCCTTAGTTAGCACCGTTGCTAAAGCTTGTTGTTTCGAAACACCACGTGATGATCGGGTGTGCTAGATTCTGCAAGTGTATACAACGTGAGCAAGCCAGATTTGCTCATGCAGAAACTAAGGTTTGATCTTGACGAGCCTAGCATGTATAGACATGGCCTCAGGAACACGGATTACCGAAAGGTAGAGCATGAGTCATATAGTAGATATGATGAACATGTTTATTGTTCGCCATTGAAGCTATATCAACTCTCGTGATGATCGGTTTTGATGTGGTGGATTTGGTTAGTGTGATCACTAAAACAAAGTGAGGCGACTTGTTTTGAGTGAGAGCTCACCAACATTAATTTGATTATTAATTAGAACTCAATTTATCATAAACTAAATCAAAGTGAATTTGCATAGTTGTTGTAGTCATTGGCATCCGTTTACCACCGTACGCTTAGTTATAATTGAGATGATAGAACTATATAATTCTGGTTAATTTACTTTCTGACTGGTATCGTATTGTTTTGAAGTGTTAATATAAAGTTTAAAAGTCCTATTGCAAACTTTCAGTAAGTTCCGGTTACTCCATGAAGTTTAATAATTGGTATTAAATCAAGAGTGACAATTCCAAGAGTTAGTATATGAGTGTCATGTTTGTCTCCATGATTCTTGATATTCAAAGAATTCTCTTAATATCAAGGTTATCTAGGATCTGAAAGAGTTATTTCAGAAACCATGATGTGTGGAAGATATTGTGATATCTGAAACAAAGTTTTGGTTGCAACATGATAGAGTATAATATGGCAAAAGTCATGTTCTCATATTTGATGAGAATTTGCAAAAAGGTTGGAGACACTAGTTGTCCTAATCCTCCAAAAGGTTTTGGAGAGCAACATTATACTTGCGATTCACCGTTACAAGCTAAAAGTAGTTTGATCATGGACGATTCCATGATAAGGATGAATATTTGATGTAGGTAAAATGTTTACTACACCAAGAGATTACTAAATAAAGGAATTTGAAAGAACACCAAACATTTGATGATGGTGATCTACTTCAAGGTGCAAGTCCAAAGACATTGGTATTTAACTATACACGCTTTGGACTATATGTCATATGTATGACTCCACTGTTGATGTTGATAGATTCTTTCAAACAGAAAAGGAAATACTGAAAGAGAATCTCATAAATATATGGCAGAAAAGAAAAGATTAGAATTGTTCAATTTAAGTATATAGATGATATACATGTTATGGCTATATTCTTTGCTTATTAAACAATGTGGTTCTTAAGTATTTAATACTGAATTTGTTGGTATGAATCGTCATACGAAACAACAGAATTCATGAACTACAATGGCCTAAGTAACTAGCAAAAGAATATGTGATGATGTTCATCGAGAACAAATAAAGGGTTATTGTGTTGCTCGTTAAACATCAAAGTTTGCCTTCAAGATTTGTTTTATCAGGTATTATGAGAACAAAAGGGTTGTTCAAATAATTGCCGTAATCTATAAAAGATGGATGATTTGCAAATCTCGTTGGAGATATCACATCCATAAAACTAGTGCTAAAGATGTCGAAAGACAAATTGATTGAAAAATCACTTAGGAAGTGACATCGCCGTTTAAATTATATTGGAAAGAACACATGAAGAAACTCCATGTGGATGGAATTTTGGAGTCTTTTGATTTTTGATCACATGACGCTTGTGAAACTTTCCAAGAGATAATTAAAACTTCGTTCATAGGCCAAAAGGGAACGAATGACTAGCTTATTGGAAATTGTACATATTGTTGTACAAAGACCATCATGTGTAGTCAAAAGCGATGGATTTCAACTTCATATGCTTTCTCCGAAAAATTGAGTGAATATATGAATATTTACTTAATAAGGATGAAGTATGAAACATTTGAAAAGTTCAAAGACTTTCAAGATGAAGTACAAAATCATTGTAACAAGAATATAAACAGTTTATGATAAAGATCATAAAGGAAGATATTTGAGTTACAGAGTTTAGCATAATACCTAAGGTTTAAGAGAATCGTTCCATGGATTTGCATTTTCCCGAAACACCATAAGAGTATGGAGCGTTCGAGATATGTAAATTAAACCTTGTTTGACATGGTAAGATAAAAGGTATAATTTATAAAACTGCCATTATATTTTAAAGATTAAAAGCTTTAGAGATTACCGTTTTTCCACTGAAAAGAGCTCCATCATAATCCGTTGAAATGACACCATATAAGGTTATGGTTTGGGATAAAACCCAAGTTGTCCTTTCTTAAACATTGGTATGCTATGCATAAGAAAGATGTGTGCAACCAAAGTCGGATGAACCTGTCTTTGTATATTATTTTGAATAATTGTTAAGTAATCCTCCATAACATCGAAGACAAAAGTGTTTGTCACTTAAAACGTCAAGTTTCTTTGAGAAGGAATTTTTCGTGAAAAGTTAAGTAGGAGGACAATAGAATTTTGATAAGGTTAAAAGAACCTTAGCTATATGTGCAGAGTTGCACAAAGACCGAAAAAGTGTTCCAGGAAGACAACAAAGCTCATGGCTCACGTACCTCAAAGGTTGTGGTCACGGAGATCCAAGTTCCTATTGAAACAAGTAGGTCGGATAAACAATCAAATACCAAGATTTGAGGGTTGAATCATTATTTGAGAATAATGAACCGACTACATGCAAAGAAGCGATGATGGGCCCTGACTCCGTCAAATGGCTTGAAGCCATAAAATCCGTGATAGTTCCATACACGAGAAATCAAGTTTTGAACTTGAAGGACCCTCGAGAAAGGTGTAAGACCTTACAGTTGTGTTTGGATCTATAAAGAAATAGACATGGATGTTTTACATCTATGAAATAGTCGACATGTTGGGAAAGAGTTCACAACAATGTTCAAAGGTTGTATATGTCAAGATTTGATCTTTCATAGCGATGTTTAGTCTAGACGGATTAATGTAGCAACCACTACATATAATTTGTTATATGGTAGTTGAATAAACAAAACAAGTTCTTCTAATAGAATTGTTACCTAGGACGTGTGCATGACGCGGTCCAAAGGGTTTTGTTAAATTCAAGGAATGCTAAAAACATATGCAAACTTCAATGGTTGAAGTAAGCATAGCGGAGTTGGAATCTTCACTATGATGAAACTGTTAAAAGAGTTTAATTTCATCAGAGACAATGAAGATGCTTGCGTTTGCAAGAAATTAAGTGGGAGCGCTAAGACATATTTCTAATACATTATGTGGAGGACATATTGTTGATTAGAAAAGATGTATCTTTTATTAACACATATTAAGAATTTCATCCCGATGAAAGACTTAGGCAAAACCTAAATATTTAGCATCAATAGACGCTAATATGGTTGTGCCAGAAGTACATAGACAAGATATTGAATGAGTTCAATATAGAAACTACAAGAGAGGTTCTTGTCACACAGAAAGGATTGAATAAGTTCAATGTTGATGATATATTCAAGTGTATTGACATTTGGTAAAGTGAAACAAATAATCAAGTATAGATTGATACTTGATGTATGAAATCACAAAGAGTATTTATATCAATCATACTGTGATATGTACAAATCCAGATATGTCCTATGCTCTAAATGTTGTGAGCATATACCAGAATGATTTGTAAGATGATCATTGGACAATAGTAAGGATATTCTTATGATCTTTTGGAAGAACTAAGAGTATAATATTTATAGAAGTGACAAATAGATGGTTAGTTCATTGTAAAAGTACTACATTGATACTAGCTTTGTCACAAAGTACAAATTAAGTTTATCTCAATCTAAACTAAAGATGGCACAATATAATGGAAAGTGAGTTCCATAATGGATTTGGATGAGTTCCAAAGTTAAGACATTGTGACAGATACTACAACAAAAGGCCAAGTATATAACTGCTATTTTAGCAGCAAAAGAGGGCATTTGTGTCAAGTAGTTTGTTGTCAAACTAGGTGTAGCTCACAGTGGGATAATACTATGAAGATATATTGTGCGACAATATTATCAACATGTTTTAACCCCAAAGAGCTAAAGGTCACACCAAAAGACCAAATTTATACAAAGCCATCTCATTAGAGAATGAGTGATGCGTAGAGACGCAAACACATGCAATTACACACGGACACAGAGTGTCGATCCGAGATCGATTGACCACTAGCAATCGTGTACATACAACACCGGAAAGCCATAGGTGTTGAATACACAAGGTTTGAAACTAGATTATTGACTCTGGTGCAAGTGGGACTGTTGGAGATATGCCCAAGAGGCAATAATAAAGTGGTTATTATCATATCTTCACACTTATGATAAATGTTTACATACCATGCTATAATTGTATTAACGAAACATTAATACTTGTGTGATTTGTAAACTAAAATAAGAGTCCCTAGTGAAGCCTCTTGTTAAACTAGCTTGTTGGTTAATATATGATCATGGTTTCACGATCATGAACATAGAGATGTTATTAACAACAGGGTCATATCATTAGGAGAATGATGTGATGGACATACTCCTATAGATAAGCGTAGCATAAAGATCAAGTCATTTCAATAGTTCAATTGCTATATGCTTTACGATACATAGTAACCTAATTCCTTCACCATGAGATCATGCATATCACCTTTACGGATGGATGCTTTGATGACATCAAACACCACACCGTGGCGGGAGGCTATAAAGGTGGCATTAAGTGTTCGGAAAGTATTGGTTGAAACACATGGATCAAGAGTGGGATTTGTCCATCCTCATGACGGATAGACATACTCTGGGCCCTCTCGGTGGAATGTCATCCAATTAGCTTGCAAGCATGTGACTGGCTCACAAGGGATCACATATCACGAGCGAGAAAGAGTACTTATCGATGTGAGGTTGAACTAGGTATGCAGAGATCTGAAGCGATCATAACCTCGGATAAGTAACATATCGTGAGACAAGGGAAATTGGTATCGTATGTAAGTGGTTCATTCGATCGCAAAGTAATCGTAGAAATATGTGGGAGCCATATGAATTTCCAGATTCCTCTATTGGTTATTGTTCGGAGAAGTGTCTCGATCATGTCCGCATAATTCACGACCGTGGGAGACACATAAGGATTCGACGTTGTTTGAGTAGTTATGGTATTATGAGAAAGAGACCGAATGTTGTTGAGTCTCGGATGGGATCCGGGATATCACGAGGTGATCGGAATGGTCCGGAGAATAAGATTCATATAAGGAAAGTCCCGTTTCGGAGTTCGGGAATGATTCCGGTGTTTTCATCGGGAATGTTCTAGAAGGTTCCGGATTGTCCGGTACTCCGGGGGGGAAGGGTACATGAATGTGTCATTTCTCATTGAATGATTGCATCATGTACTAAGTGTTCTTGCTGTCCCAAATAAAGGATTAAATTGAATCCTAAAACAGAAAAGTCAAATGTCGGTTTGAAAGTCAAGCGCCAAAACAAGAAACTGTGGGAAACAAGCAAGAGGAGTTGGAACCAACTTTGGAGGAGGTTGGACTCCTCCGGGCGCGTAAGCCCTAGGCCGAGTTGGGGAGGGACTCCCTCCCTCCTGGCCAAGGACCCCCTCCCATATAAGGAGGCAGGGCTCCTCCATAGACACATAACTTTCTACTCTAGATCTCGGTTTAGAGCCGTTTTGGTTTAGAGCTTCTAATTGCTTTAGCCACGGTTTAGAGCCTTCTAATTGGTTTAGAGCCTTCTAATTGGTGTGTCTAATTACTAGACCACTAATAGCCTCTCTCATAAGCTCCACCATACTGCACCGGCTTAAGCGAAGCCTGCAGGATCTCCCTCTACTTCGGTACCACGCCGTTGTCTTTGCGGAATCGCGAGAGTGCTACAACCTCCATTTTCTTTGGAACAAGGGAGAGGAAGGTCTTCGTCGAGTACCGAACGTGTGACCCATTGGAGGCTGCTAGGAGCGATGGCTGGAAGGATCGTCTACACGATCTTGAGATCGGGAAGAGTACGACTACATCACCCACGAGAATCTGCTCTCGTTAAACGCTTTGGAATCTTCGAGGGTAAGTTATTCCAAACGACTCGTTGCTACAATCTAGTAGATAGATCTTGGCTTGTTTGTTTGTATGCGATAGAAAATTTTTGTTTTCCATGCTACGAACCCTTACAATCATATGGATCAAGATCAAAGATGATATGATAATGGATACCAATCTGAACATAAACAATAATCCAATGGTTCCACTCACAAGCCTCAACTACAATAGTAATTAACACCGGGAAAGTTTTCCCTAAGAACTAAAGCAATATCCAACACAATTGTTACAGCAGGATGGAGTGGTGGTGCTGGTGCTGGTGGATATGATGGTGTGGATAATGATGATGATCCTGATGAAGCCTAGCCTGCTGACGGTGTTGATGGTGACGGTCTGCCCTCTCCGGGAAGGAATTCTCCCGGCAGAAATCTGTCTGTCAGAGAGATCTTTCTCTCTCGGTGTTTTCTGCCCCCAGAGGCGGTGGAAATCTATCTGTGGTCGCCCCCTGAGCCTTAGGGTTACGAAGGAAAGATATAGGCAAAGGGGCGGAGTCGGAGGCCGGGCAGGTGGGCCACACCTGCCCTAGGCGCGGAGTCAGGTGGGCCCAGAATTACCATTGAGAACATGAACAAACTCGCCATCCACCTTCGGGACACAACCCACAATTTTT
Organism: Avena longiglumis; assembly: GCA_030063025.1. NCBI lineage: Eukaryota > Viridiplantae > Streptophyta > Magnoliopsida > Poales > Poaceae > Avena > Avena longiglumis. Next base: position 151,936,913 of record CP125973.1, read on the forward strand.
CGTGTCACTTCGATCATTGGTGCAACTAATGGAATCTGGATAATTATTCGCCGCCACTGCAATGAACCGCAAGATGGCTTGTAAAATCCTTAGCTTGGGGATGTCTACCCAGGGTTTATGCATGTCTGCAACATTGTCACACTCCATGAGGTGGAAACAACTCCGCTGGCCTAAGAACAATCCTTACAGAGGAAACTTTTAGATTTTAGCTATGAGTTAGTTAAACATTCGTCACATAAATATTATGATGGGTATGATTGTTGTATTTCTCATGGGTTTGCATTGAAAGCAAAGGTTGGAACACTCCTATGTTTGCTATGATAATTCATTATTAAAACCAAAATAAAACTTGGTGGATGTCATAAGTATCCTTCCTAGTCTACACATTCTGATTAAACTTACTAAATTTTGGCCATAATCTTGTTACTAGAGTTGAAGTTCTTGACGAACAATGAATGGAAAGAAGTGTTTGATAGCATTGATCATGATGTGGGTATTATGAGACACTCTAATGCTATGCTTCTTTGTAAATGCTCTCGCACTCTTAAATATTATTGAAATAAACCTAGCTTCTAAGTTTTCTTAGCAGACAAGTGTTAACTAGAAGAAGGATAATAATTTTTCTTTTGATTGTCAAGACTTAAAAAAGCTTGTATGATATTCTTTCCATTACTCTATCTATGCTAAGATTTCAGATGAAAGAAGTGGTGGCTACATAAGACTACCAATTGTAAGTGGACTTGCTTTTTCATTATCTCAGTTTAAACGCCTAGTTCCTTATAATGTTTGGTTTCTTGCTCGAGGATGACCAACGTTTAAACTTGGAGATGTTGATGGCTATGAAGTACAATCATTTTTATCCATTTTTAAAACAGATATAACTCAAGAATTTGATGAGATATCTCTCTAGACATGTTACTAATCACTAATTATTTCATAGACATGCAAATCTTTTCTTCAATTCTTCTGTTTGCTGAAATGATGCTTTTATGATGAAATCTACTCTAATTAATGACGATTTGCGAGTTGCCCATATCCCCAAGTCAAACAAAATCCATGAAATCAACCTTCGGTAGGCTTAAGGAGCACTTGTGCGGGCGGGCTCTGGCATACCGCCCCGCAATAGCGAGTGCCACTGCCTCCGTCAAGTTAAACACAACAACTTTTTTGAAGGGGCCAATATCAGATTCACAATAAATCCTCCTATAAAGAGAACATCATTCGCAGAAACACCACAAAGGAGAGGAGATCCACTACAAAGCCACCATCATCATTATCGCCATAGACATACCTCCATCACCAACTCCATATATCTCCATAGCCATAGTCCAATACACGTAATCTTGATCTCATCGCGATTGGCGACATTGTAAGACTATTTGGTATTTCTGACAAGAATTTTTATATAATATCATAGGTGCTTGGAATATATGAAAACAAAGAAACTTGAAACACTTTGATGGCATTATACCTTCGGCTCAAAGCTCGCTTGCTCAATTTTTAGTTGATTCTGAGCTTCTTTGTTGCAGGGTTAAGCATGAACATAGAGATATTATAAATTCTGAAAGGATAAGGATGTCGCCTAGAGGGGGGTGAATAGGCGATTAAAACTTTTCCTAGAGTGGCTCAACAAAGGCGGAATAAAACAAGTGTTTACTTTGTTAAGCACAACCTAGAACAACTAAGGTTCACCTATGTGCACCAACAACTTATGCTAAGCAATACAAGCAACAAAGTGACAACAAGATATATATTACTTCAAGCATGAAGGCTATCACAATGTAAAGTGCATAACTAAAGAGCTCGGGTATAGAGATAACCGAGGCACGCGGGGACAACGATATTTTACCGAGTTCCTCCCAACATGGAGTACGTATCATTTGGAGAGGGGGTGGTATCAAACCACCAACGCCACAAAAGGCCTCCCTTATTCTCCGGTGAATCTCACCCCAACAGGATCAATCCACACTTCCACTATCGGTACACTTGTCGGTGGCAACCGGAACCTCTCATAAGGTTGGGGCACTTCTCCACAACTTAATTGGAGGCTCCCAAAAAATGCCACCAAGGCCACAACGCCACCAAGGCCACAAAACCATCTAGGGTTCCAAGAACCCAAGAGGGACAAGATCCAATGAGTAACTCAAACAAAATCCTCCGAGGAGAACACAAACCGATGCACCGAATGCAAATGGCAAGAACACCACAAAGATGCTTCAAACCCTCACTCTCAAGTTCCAACAAAGCTACTAAAGCTATTGGGGGGACAAGAGAGGAGGAATCAAAGAGGGACACAAAATCCCCCAAAATCTAGATCCCCAAAGATACACTCACAAAGATATGAATCGGTTAGGTCAAAATGTGGATCTAGATCTCCTCTCTCTTCCACTCAAATATGGGCAAGAATCATCGGAGGGGAAGAGATTTATCAAGCTTCAAAATCTAGAGCAAGTGTGGACAAAGCTTAGACAAATAGAAGAGAAAGAAGCAACCCTAAAAAAACAAAGGGAAAAGGCTATTTAAAGAGGGGCCAAAAATCTGCCCGTTGGGGTGATTTTTCTGGACGGAATGGTACTACCGGTTTGGTCCGGTACTACCGGAACCAAACACCAAATGCCAGGAAAAAGCAAGGCAGTAGCGATCCAGCAGTGAGGCGAGCTGAACCACAGCCGCTGGAATAGCGGGCCGTGGCAGGTGGGCAGGGCCGGCCCAGGCCTGGCGGCAGCGAGCAACACACACGTGGAGTGGGGCCAGCGAGCGAGCTACGCGCATGGGACACGGTGGGGCCAGGGCCAGGAGCAGCATGTTGGCGAGGTCAACGCATGGGCGGTCTTGGCTGCATGCGAAAGGGCCAACGCGGCCTTGCGGAGTGGGCAGTCACGATGGTAGCGGCAGGCGGTAAGCGCGTGTGCCAGCTAAGCGCAGTGCGTAGTGCGTGTAGGCTGCGAGGTGGCGGTAGCGTCGTGAGGAATCGGCGGCGCCAGGAGGCAACCTGACGCGGCAGGCGCCGATCGGGAGTCAACACGGGCGGAAGTGTGATGCGGGGAAAGGCGAACTGGGCTGGCGCAGTGCGGTGTGCGACGCTAGCAGGAAAGCTCATGGGAAAATATCTGGGCCGACCGGTAGTACCGGCCACCCGGGCGGTACTACCGGGCCGACCGGTACTACCGAAAAATGGTATTGGGTGAGGCAGAAGATAAATGGGAGGCGCTCAGGAGCGGGCGGTACTACCGCTCGGCCCAGCAACCTGATTCCTTTTCTTTTTAATAAAAGAGAAGCAAATTCAAACCGCTATAACTTTTGATTGGTAACTCCGATCGACCCGATTCCAATTGCGTTGGAAAATATTGGTTATCACCAAGTGAGAATGTATCATGTATAATAATGTGAGATACCTCACTTGGTGAGAAACCGAAAAGCCGCCAAGATCAAAATCGCAACAAGATACAAACGGAAGATCCGATATTGATGAACAAGAGTTTGTTATGGAGATTAACACAAGCTCTATATCCTCACATGGATAAGACCAAATAACAACCAAATACGATGGTTCAAGTATGTAAAGGTTTGAGCTCTCGTCGAACGATGTGATCGAGTTACTCATTCGGGAGCCCCTCTTGATAGTACGGTTATCTATCCTAAACCCGGTCTTCCACTAACAATATGAGACCGGCAAAAGGAAAAACCTATCAAGATTATACCTTTGCCTTGATCATTCCACTTGAGCTCGATGTAGACGATCTTTCCCTACTCAAGATGGAACACCTTTCTTGATTCCTCATCATCGATCTATGATCATCGAGGATGGCAAGCATCAAACATGAGATCTTCTATAGATGGCGCATTTTGAGCTTGCACAACATATCTTCTTCTTATTTCATCGACCTTAAAGCCGACACAAGATCCAAACGATGACAATGGACAATTCCTACAAGTATAACTTAATACACACATTAGTCCATAAAGATTGTCATTAATTACCAAAACTACACATGGGGGCCCACATGTTCTTTCAACCTCCTTTATAGCAACCTTGAGAGTCTGATCCGATTCTTTGGAACCGGTGCTTTTTTGTAATATCTATGTAAATATTCTTGTTTTATTAATATATAAGGAGTAGGAGCCTCTCCTGCTGTAATTCCTCAAAAAAAAGAATTTTTATACAATATTTATGATTGTTGATCTAATCATGTGTGAATAGTCCTCACGGACTGAGGTCGAAACCTTGTATCCATATTTGAATCTTTTGATATGGATTATTATATTCTTGATTCAATTAAGATTTGCATTTGTCTCTTTGTCTGTTGCCTCGATCTAAGGACTTGTTAGGTACTTAAAACCCTAAGGATTGATAAAGGTAATGAGGTGATAGGAGTGGTTACTACAGCTACATTGCGAAACCCATTGACAACAAGGGGAGTACAATAGTAGGGTGTTAAGTGGGATCCCGCAAAATACTCACTTCTAGTTTAATTATCAAAGTATAGTGCAAATATTGGGTAAAATTTTGAACTAGATTGTGGCAAGTGAGCTACAAGTGGGACCTTATACATTAGTTGTTCAAGATCCATAAGAAAAACACGGTGATGTCACAGTTCTTAAATCTTTGATTTATTTTATTTAATAACTGCATAGTCCCTGCAAGATGGTGATATAGTGGTTGGATAAAAGATCTACGGTGCTTATGGAGGCAAGACTATAGTATTTTTATGGACGCATCGTCCACATATATCTATCTATATTGAATCATAATACATGTTGCGCTTAATATTATCTTTTATCCCATTTGTGTACATAGCTGCAGGTGAAACCTTAGCCATGGTCTATCTTCATCCATCAATACAAAAAAATAAAAAAGTAATGTTTGGTCCGATAAACAAAAATACTACAAACTTCTTACGTCAAGTAAACGTTTGATCTTATTCAATATAATCTTACATCAAACAAATTCTTCCCAAGGTTCGATAAACCTAGGTCTATTAGGGAAAAAACAAGCTATAATATATCCATATTCCGGATACAAGGTATCAGACTTAAGGAGAGAATAAATCTTGGTGTGGCTAGGTCCTAGATCACCCAGTTTGGAAGAAGCTTTGAAAATTTAACACCTCTCAAAAATTAAGATTTTTAGTTGGAGAGCTTCACGTGGTCTATTCCATGCTTCGGAATATTGGCGAATAGATGCATTGCAACATCAAGTAGCTGTCATGTTTGCTTTGTAAGATGTGAAGACATAATACATAGTTTGTTTACTTGTTAACAAGAACAAATATGGGAGATACCAGGTATGTAGTCGGTTATTGATGAAATTACTCAAATTGATAGGGCTAGAGCAGTAGCTTTGGAATATATAATCTGCATAAAACGGAGCTTGGGATCCACTAGGCGTTTTTTTTTCAAAAAAATCAACTTTTGAATTTTTTAACTCGTTAATCTCACAAACATCCTTTTTAACTCTAAGTATGCTTAATCTCCTATTAAATTGTACTCATAGTCAAACTTTCCGATTGGTCACCCATCCTCACACTACTTCAGCCCTAGCATGTTTAACTTCTCTATTCCTTGCAGATGAGCTTCCAATAAAGAAATTAGAATTTATTGATAATACTACCATATCAATCCTATTAACCCTTGGACCTTGTTGGCATATGGATTTATTTTTAAAATTTCAAACAATTATTTAAGTTAACAAAAATGAATAAGTAATAATAATCTTGAATTCAAATGACAATAAAATAAATATTCGTTTTGCCTTTTTCTATTTAATATTGAATAATTCATATCTTTAAATTAGTAAATCGGAATTCGAAAAATAATATGTCTAAATCAATCATAAAAATGAGAAGAATCAAAACATGACATCCCCATCATCTTTTTAATCATGCATCATGTATTTTTAAACAAAATTCATTTAGTAGTGTTCAAATGTTCAAAAAATCATATCAAAATTTCCCTTTTAAATTTGAGGATTCTAAAAAATCATTACCTCGGGGATGAGCCTTGCTAAATTTGTAATGGATCTATGATGGAATAGCATATTGTGAACCTAAAAAATATTTTTTTTCAAAAAATCACGAGCATCAGATCATGTACCTGTAGTTCAAATCTAACTCACTTTATACCGATTCGGTAAGAATTTATTTTTTCACGAGGGTTGACGGAAAGGTTTAAGATACCCCGTTGGGACATTGTTCATGCAAGGTGTACTAGTATTTTTGAAAAAGGAGTGGTACCATTTTGAAACTTTTATTTAGTGGCTGCTTCACAAACACCCCATTTTTGGCACACAGAAAATGAAAAAATGGCTTTTTGGTACGACGAAAAGGAAACTTACTCCTACAACATTGTTAGCCATCCCATGATGTATTTGTGTGCATAATATGATCATATTATCACAAACTATGCTGTGATTCTAGCCATAACATTGGTCGTTTGGCCTAAAAAACCATGAAACCTCGAACATGAGAGCTCGTTTCTAACAATTTTTTTAGATACAATTAATATACCAAGTTTGATATTTTTATTTGCAACTATGTCACATAATATGACACCACGCGAATGTTTGACATTGTTTGGATCGTTTTTTATTTTCTTATGCCCGTTTCAAACTATGATTAAGACAGCAGGAATGAAGATTCTTAGCTCGGGCTCGAGCCTTGCTAAAGTTGCAGTGGATATTTGATGAAATAGTATATTATGAACCTCAAAAATGTTTTTTTTCAAACAACTGTGAGCATCAGATCATGTACCTATAGTTTAAATCTGACCCACTTCCTGCTAATTCGGCAGGAATTTGTCTTTTTAACGAGGGGTGAACGGAAAGGTTTAAGATACCCGGTTGGAATATTGTCCATGCAAGATGGCCTAATTTTTTTTTAAATGGATGATACCATTTTGAAGCTTTCATTGGTGGTTGCTTCACAAAACAACTTTTTTTGCACTTAGAAAATGGAAAATGTGTTATACAAAAGTATATGTAATGTTTTTTACATTGTATTCAACAAAAATATGTAATATTTGAGTTTAGTTAGATGGATCTTATTTTTCTGCAAATTTTGATATATTACATGTATTTTTCGGAATTAGAATGATTTAGTTATGTTTTTTCTAAGATTAATGAGGTAAAAAGGGAAAATATCTATGCAAAGCCGTCGAAGTAGGTTTGAAAGCCTTAACGCTGTCGCATCGCCGCCGTGGCCAATCCACTACGCCGATGGCTCGGTCTATACCAACGGATACCATCGGCTTATCCCACTCTACGCCGACGACCAACTACTCGGCTGTCCGCCTCAAGGCATGTGCCGATGGTCCTGATATACAGCCGTCGGCATAGAGTTTGACCGTCGGCGTCTCAATTTCTTTCCGTAGTGTAGGTGAAAACATCGTCAACATGTTCGTTGAGAAAATGTTCAAGCGCCCGAAATAGCAGCTTATCTATTGGAACCGTGATGACAAACTACAGGAGAGCAAGCAAAAATCCAATACAGCGGAAGGCTGCATCCTGGACATAGTCCGCCGGATGGAGTGTTGAAAATTAACGTTGACGCGTCTTATAGCGAGGAGGGAGGACGTGGAAGTGCTGGAGTTGTTATTAGAGATTCCATGGGAAGTTTATCGCTGCTCAAAGCAAAGAATTTACTTTTGAGCAGATGCTATGAATGGCCGAAGCATATACATTGAGAGAGGATTTAAGCTTGGCACAAGCATTTGTGCGTAATCAGCTCATCCAATATACCCTCTCCGTTCAGAAATAACTGACTTGAGTTTGTCTAAATTCAACTTGTATCTAAACGCATTTTAGTGTGTAGATATATTTGAATTTAGACAAACCTATGTCATTTATTTCTAGACAAAGAGACTAATTATTATCTGGTGGTGGAAAGTGTGAGTGGTGGTTTTTTCTTTTGCAACTGCTGCAATATTCCACTACTGCAACATCCTAGCATCTGGTTTTAATAAGGTGAGCTACGAGTGCCGTCCAAGGGAGGCCAACTCAGTTGCACATGAAATTGCTAGAACTAGTTTTCAGTCTTCGAGCTCATGTATTTGGGACGATGACCCCCTAGCTTTTTATTTTGCATTTGCTCATAAACGATGTCACGATGTCACTATGTGTTTTTTATTATCAATAAAACTAGTCGAATGGCATTCCTCAAGTGTTAAAAAAAAAAGCATAAGATGCTTCCTAAACCTGTTTGTTGTTTCTTCTAAATGGACCGTACAACCTCAGAAAGAAGGTTGGAATGTAGTAAATCTGTACTTAGAAGGTTGGACTGTAAATCTGCAAAACGGTCGGCGCCACGATCGATGATTGCCGCGCAGTTCGATCCCGGGAAGCGTCCAGTTGGCACATGAGCGCACCAAAACAGAATCTGATGAACCCAACTTGGCACCACGATTAAGCATGGTAGTAACACAGTGGATCCAGGGTCCAGTTCGAGTCTACATTAGCGATGCGAGCATTTATTGCGGAGATTAAACAATCCGCCGGCAGGGATGCAAATCTGCCCGCGAAGAAAAGCGATGTGTGAACTGAAGTCAAACGAAGTCGGAGCTCTCCGATCAAACCAAGCAGTCGCGCGCATTCTCACGAACGGATCGATTTCGCTGCACCGATAACCACATCTTAAAATTCATCAACACACTTCCCAAACGACCAAGAGTTACCGTTGGAGCTACTACTGCTGCTGCACCATTTGGGAGCTGTTTGCACCATTAGGGAGTACTAGTACAGTGATCGAGTCGCGCACTCTGCATTTCTTTTAGCCAGTCTCGTACTACTCAAAGACATTAACTGTGAACGGAATCTGATTTAGCCGCACTGCTCGTTCGGGTCAACTAGGAACCGGCTTACCGGCGGGCAGAACGTACAGCTGCGCAGATCATTCATCCACCTTATAAATAAGCCCGTGCCCAGACACATCTGATCACCCAGTTAGTTCACTCTGACTTTAGCTAAAGTACACTCCAGCGAGCACCTGACACTAATACTAGTGGGTACTGTTAGGGATCGATACTACACCATCGTTGACAGGCAAATCAGTCAGAGAGTTAGGCAGCAGAGATGAGGAACTGCGCAGCTGTAGCCCGGGCGGCGCTGCTCGTCCTTGGCGTGCTGCTACTCCCCGCCCACCACCACGTGATGGCCGACTCCCCGGCCATGGCGCCGACGCCGGCGCCGCAGCCGGCCAATGGCGTCTCCATGCCCCCGTCGCCCGCGGCCAGTAACACTACGGACATATCGCCGTCCCCGCCGCCGCCGGTGGTCTATCCGTTCGTGATCGTGGAGGGGGTCATCTACTGCAAGACCTGCAAGTCCAAGGGCTACAACACCGGGATGAACGCGTCGCCCCTCCAAGGTTTGCGTCCCCCCAGATCCTCCTGCAAGAAACGATCGTTCAGTGCGTACGCAAGCTGACGCCAATTCCCCTTCTCTTTTTTGGGTCAATCGTTTCCCTCGCGCAGGCGCCACCGTGCGGCTTGTGTGCTACGGGAAGAAGGTGGTGAACGTGACGGGGACGGTGTCGGACGAGAACGGCTACTTCCTGGTCATGTTCTACGACCTGGCCAACTTCAACCAGCGCAACTGCAAGGTGTTCCTCAGCACGTCGCCCACGTCGCTCTGCGACAAGCCCGTCTACCCGCCCAACAGGTCCATCGGGCTCTCCATCGTCAAGGAGACACGCACCACGCCGCCGGTGGGGCTGCAGGGCATCTACTGCCCCGCCAGCGTCCTCTTCTTCGGGCCCGCTGCCGGCCAGAACTGTCCGTCCGGCTGATCCGGCTAGCAGTGAGTGGGTAATCATATATCTAGCTGTATGCATTGTTGTTCATGGATGTCGTCTTTCTCGCGGCGTAGTACTGCAATTGCAATTGCAATTGCAATTGCAATTGCAATGGTGTGTGTTTATTCATTTTGGTGTACGTGTTGCCAGTTGTAGCCAATGTACGTTCTCGATTCAGTTATTCTAGCTCATGTGGCTAGCTTGGTGCAGTTCTCGGTCTCCTCTTCTTATCTCTCTGATGGTTATCATTGTTTTTGCTGCCTTGCATTTTTCTACACTATTGAGATCTACGACGGTCGGTTACGATCAATAGTTAAGCTGGATCCAGTTTCAAATCACGCTTGATGTAGGAGGAACCCCTGGAAGTCGTCAGTAGATCCGTAAGCTTGTGGCGTATTCTCACTTCAGTTCACACTCAGATCTTCTAGAACATGACTGTGATCGAGGATCTCCCATGTGCATGTGCATCTATTATTTTTTTGGTGAAGTGGCCAAGTGCAGGTGCGTCGATTCATCCATTTCGTGGAGCGCTAGAGCGAGACTCTGTAGTTTAGACGATCCACACTACCAGAGTAGTATTTGTATACTACTACTAGCATATCAGGATTGACTACACATTGCTTTGGTAGTGAGAAGATCTGAAGAACTTTGTTTTGCTAGTTGGGGCTGTATATTGAAAACCAGACGCATAGTTCGAAAACTCATATAAGCTCTTGAGCGCAAGTAAGCCGTTTTTTTTAAACTTGTACTTTTAAGTCGTAAAAAATTCTGAAAATAAATCTATATAACTAGATATACACAAACATAATGTACGGCGGAAGTTTAACTAAAAATATGTTGTATTTTGGGCTATGCAAAATAGACAAATTTAAGATAAAATTAGTTTTTCTATATACAACAACATTTTTCTGTAACCCAAAAGAGAACATATTTTCTACCAAAACTTTGCACGAATACATAGACCATGTTTACGAAAAAATATTTAAAAAAAAACTCAAAAGTACAGTTTTCAACAAAATAAAAACAAAAACAGAGCACTAGTGTGCATGTGCCGCAAATTCCCCTTCCTTTCCACTAGTGCACCCTCCTTTCCCTATATAAAAATATAAGATGTTATTGCAACACCAAATTGGAGTTTCGATATTGTAATAACATCCACTAGATCATCTAGACGTGTCTTGCCGCGTCCATCCAATTCTTCAATAAAACATTTGGATGTATAAAACACGAAAGTAAGATATTATATGTACAAATATAGACTAAGAGAAATCCAAATGGATGATTTTGGATATTGGTTCCAATATATATGTCGGCATGAAATCATTTTTTTGTGACATTCAAATGGGCCAAATAGATGATATTTTGGAGCACTGTTTTTTGTACCATTCGATATTTTAGAGCACTATGTTTGACCAGTTGGGCTTAACCTGACTTTTAATCCCATTTAATCAGTGTTGGCCGATTTGTCGTGCAGAGTTGCTACCTTTAGGGACATTCGGCCCACTGCGGTTGACAACAAATCAAACAGACTGAAGTGAGTAGAAACCGCTTATAGGACTCCACCGGGACTTTATGAGAAATCAACGTCTTTGGGTTCCGGAGGGGTATGGTCGTAAGACTGAAATTTAAAGGAATTGATGGAAGGACACCACCAGGCGTGGAGCCCGCGGCTTAATTTGACTCAACACGGGGAAACTTACCGGGTCCAGACATAGGGCGACGAAAAATTCTAATGGCATGAGAGAGCTCGTAGATGATGCGGTTATAATATCCCTAATTATGGATAGATGGGGTATAGAATAGACTTTCTAGGCAGTAACTATAAAGGCTATGCGAGTTGTTTTTGAAGAGAATATGTCGGGAGGCAAAAATAAAATGATTATTACCTTACTCTAAGTTTATGATGTATGTTTATTTCTCATGCTAAAATTGTATTAATCGGAAGCATTAATACATGTGTGTTTAATAAACAAATAAGAGTTTCTAGTAATGCTTATTATTTAACTAGTTGTTTGATTAATTGATGATCAAGATTTCCTGATCATGAATATTGGATGCTCTTAATAATAGGATCATATCATTAGAAGAATGATATGATAAACATACATCCAAAATAAGAATAGAAATCCGATCTAATCCTTAAGTTTACATTGCTATATCAAACACATACGGACTAACCCAAATCCTTTGACCATGAAACTATGTTAATCACTGACTAAAGGAGTGGTTAGATGACACCAAACATCACCCCGTAACATGGTGAATATAAAGATATCGTTGGGTACTATAAAAGTATTAATTGGGACTCATGAATCAATAGTGGGATTTGTCCATCCAGATGACGGAAATATATACTTTGTCCCCTCTCGGTAAAATTACATCAGTACCGCTTGCAAGCATGTGACTAAGTCACAAGGATGTCATATCACCGAACGAGTAAAGAGTGCTTGTCGATAACGAGATCGGACTAAGTATGGCTGATACTGATGATCGGATCTCAGGTAAGTAAAATATCACGAGACAAAGGAATTGGGTACGACATTAATGGGTTCACACGATCACAAGATTCATCGTTGAATATGTGTGAGTCATTACAGATCTCTATATCCCATTGTTGACTATTGATTAGAGAGGTGTCTCGATCACGTCTATATTATTCATGAATCATAGGGTGACACAGTTAATACTCGTCGACGGCATTTGAGAAGATAATGTATGTTGGAGAAAAGTGTTTTTGAGAAACACAGGAATTGTTTCGGGATATTGAAATAATACAAGGGGTTATTGTTAATATTTGTTCATTAAAAAATTAACAAATATTAAAATTCTAAAATAAAATAGTTTTTATTCAAATGCCATTTTTTCAGTGGGAAATTCCACTAGAATTTAATGGGAGGTGAGTGGGAGTGAGTGGAGCTTCTTCCACGTTTTAGCGATTTCGTCATAGTAGAGGGCCGTGAAAATGAAAAAAAGGGTTTTCCATCGGCCATAGTTGTCAACACCCGGATTTTTAATCTCAGGTTCCTGTTATGCCATACATCGCAATTCCGGGATTACCATTTTTGCGAGACATAACAGATTGTATATCACAGTTCATCATCCATTATAAACCATACATAAGGTCTTACAACAATTAAAGGATCTCATGATCCAGTCTTAGTACAATCAAAGCAGCGGAATAATAATGATAGCGTAGGCGAAGCTCCATCTTCATGGTCACAGGTAATGCTGACGATGAGAGATGATCCTAGTTGTCGTAACCTTCCTGCGGTCCATCCTCCCGATAGTCCTCTTCATAGTCTGGCCACAGAAATAGCCAGGCACAAAGCCATGAGTACTCTTTAAGTACTCGCAAACTAATACTAACAAGTGAAGTGGTTTTGAGTAGGAATACTAAGCTCTAGGTTGTTTTGCAAAACCAGATTTATCTCTAACTGAGTTCAGAAGCAAAGAAAGCTTAGTTGAAAGTTTTATAACACCTAAGTGGGAACTTGAGTTTTCATATCACAACTCTGTTGTGGTCAAGTCAAAGTCATGATTCATTTTACAAGTCATTTTGAAAACATCTGACGACGGAACAGTATGGCCACTCCAACTGTCCATAACCGCGGACACGTCTATTCGAATAGTTTGACACTCTGCAGAGGTGGTACACTTTCACCATAATATTCGATACATCCGTCAGGAACAATCCTGAGTTCACCATACTCAGTATGCGGATAATCAATCCTAAACTTTCAATTACACATCCTAGTATAGGCACCCCTCCTTTGAGTTTGGCCTCCCAACCATGACCATCTGTCATCTTGGGAACTGCATAGGTGGACAATCTTCACGAGGTAGCCTCGGCTCAAACCTCGGCCGCAAGGGAATCCATACTAAGGTATATAAACTTCAAGTCAATCCCTACCCAAATTTTGGGTGTTGTGGTTGTACGGCAAAATTGGAATGGTATCGCATCCAGACAACCATCAGTTTTATAAAGGGCTAAGGCTCATGCCTCAATATTTTCATCATCAAAATCATTTGGTGTTCAAGAACACATGTCAAAAAAATTCATCAGAATGACTCATCATTCTAAGGTTTTCATAATCATTTTCACCAAGTATTCCCATCTAAAGTGATCAAGTTTTATGCTTAGCACTGGCCACTAAAGTTGGGGGTAAACACTAATGAGGGTTGATAAACAAGTGTGAATTATCCAAGTTCAATCTCATGCCTCAGGATGACATCAAGATTTATCTAACTTAGGACAAGTTTTATGCTCTTTATGCTAACTTTAAATATCTTTCCAAAATCTACAAGTCACTAAGTAAACTCAAATAAAATCTTTGATAAAGAAATAAAATAATAAAGCTTGCAAGTAAAACTGGGATTTGGTATCATCAAGTGGTATAACCAAGGCATGCCTAATGCATTGCATAGATTATCTTGTAGGTTTAAGCTTGCAAGTATGACTTGCATAATTTAGCAAGCTTGCCTTGTGCAGTGCAGTGGTTGAAGTTCTCCTCTGCTTCTTCCTCGTAGTATCCTCCTTCCTCTTCATATCCTTGGTCGATACTAGAGTCTATAAATAAATACGAAGTACACATTCATCAAACAATACTTAACTACTTATATTTAGCACACAAAGGTTCGCACTATATGATCTAGCATCATCACTATTATCACAAAGATTAAGGCAAAGGTTCTATTTATTTTTATTTTAGAAAGGTAATTTCTACTCATTGAAAAACTACTTAAGATTTAATATTCTCCAACTAAAACATGGGATCATGTTGACACAGATCATCGCCACATATTTTAGTACTTGGGAATGTGATTTAAAGTGGTGTCACAATTTAATAAGGTTTAATATTTTTATTTTAATTACTTAAAGTGACTAGAAATGCCTATGTGGCATTCTTTTATTACTTGTCTATTATTTCTGCAAGTAAACCTAGATATTTTTATATATTCAGAAAGGTCATGTTAAATGTTATTTTTGAGAGTTGGAATCAACTCAAAAGCATTTATGGTTGAATTTTGAAAAATGTTTGAATGCAAAAAAATTTCTGCCTTGTTATTTTTACTATAGGTGATCTATAATTCCAAATGGTTTGAATCCAGCGGGCTTGGATTAATAATTTCCATACCTTTCTAACAAAATTGGTTTCATGCAATTTGGTTCAGTTAATCTCTTTGGATTGATTTTTGAATCTAGAGACAGAACTAAGTTTGAAACTAAATTGAAAAACCTAAGTTTGAATTACTGGGTCGAGCGGGAACGCTAACTGGGTTGGCCCACTGCGCACAGCGCGCGGGCTGGTTAAGTGGTTGTCCCCACTCGTCAGTGAGATAGAGAGTGGCGAAGGGGTATAGGGCGATTAGGGCCGTAGGATTAGAAGCTAGATCTACGGCTGAGGTTCATCGTCCACGCCTGAACAGGACGCGGCGAGGTCGAATGTGACACCCCCGGGATCAGGGCTAAACAAATCCCAGACCTCCGTCTGATATAAGCTTAACCTTGAGCTCGAAGATATCCAATGAAGAATCGGTAACACGACAGTGACCCGACTACACAAAATTTATTACAGCAAGCTCATAACTGAATGAAGAGCCAAATTATTACAAGCAAAGGTCACTGACCACAAACATCAAACAACGAAAGGAAAATTATGCTATTAAGTATAGCATACTTAACAAATGTCCTAAGAGGCCTGAAGCATAACAATGACGTCCCAGCCTATAGATTCCAGGCTGCCGGCCGGGAACCCCAAGCTACTCGTCGATGTCTATGTAGTACCAAACTGATCTTCACAGAACACTTTCTCTGCCAAAAGTATCAACAAAGCAAGGGTGAGTACAGGGTGTACTCCGCAAGACTTATGGCTGGTGGAGTTGTTTTGCATAAGGCCATCTTTGTTTATAAAACAAGAGAGAGAAGACGCTCGTCTAGTCAGAGTATTTTTAAAGGGAATAAGAGAGCAACATCTCTAAAATATTGATCATCATCTTTTATATCCACCAAGTCATCATCATCTACCAACTAGGATCACCCCCTAGTACCCATGAGGAAGCATCCTTAAGCACACGTTGATCTACCCAGTTTTACAATTAGGTTAAAGTTCTCTATGATCTTAGAATCTGGTCACCAAGAGTTCATAACTGTGAACACGGCTTTTCGAAAAGATTTAACCCTGCAGGGGTGTACAACTTTACCCACACGTACCAACTGACTCTTAATGCCAGTACATTAGCCCTCTTCCTTGGAAGGCCAGCAGAGGGTGGTTGGCCACGACCTTTACCTTGCTTTCGCCGAGACCATGAGTCACGCAATAAGTATGGTTCCGCCGTAACGGATCAAATCCCGAAGCTGGTACTTAATGATGTGAGGCGAGGTTGGTTTACCAGGGTTGCCATCTACCCCAAGCAACCCCGTCCACGCTTACCTACCTGTTATGAATGCACCTTTCACCCGGCAAATCTTTCAAAAGATTTTCTATGCATATGTCGAATGGAACGCCGAACTATGTGACTCATGGAATCTACTAGGCAAGTTAATCAAGCGAGGGGTTCCCAAGCCCCGTATGGCTGTACGCTCATCTCGGTTCCAAAGGCAAGAACTCAGTTCCTAGTGGTGGCGAGCATGGTACTAGAAAAAACCACATCCCACCGTGGCCTCCCATACAAGCCTTAGCATGTTTAATCTCATATCACCTCAGATATCATCTCATCATGTTCTCCTGTCATACTATATTCTCTACATCTGATATATCATCTGGATGGACCAGACTCAACATCTACGCATGGCTAAGCAGGACACAGATAATAGCTCTAGCAGTGCACACAAGCCAAACCTAGTTATGCTAGGAGCAGTGGATCAGGTAATATAAGCTCAAAGGGAGTATGCAATAGATAGGATACTCTATCTATCGATAAAAGACCACAGCAGAATCGTATGCAATCATGACAGGAATTGAAATTCTTTCGAAATCATAGGATTATATCATGGTGGGGCTATGCTTGCCTTTGCCCATTTATAACCAATAAGCAGATCTTCGGAAGCTTGTACTTGACTTGGTTACAGTTGTTCAAGTATTGTTCGTCGATCTTCGATCTTCGACGGTGTTGATCTCGGTCTTCAATCTCGATCTTGATATCGTATTCTACCGCAAAGAACCAAAACACTGGAAAGAAAGGGGAAACAATCAACACATGGCATCGATGCAATGCTCAAGCAAGGATGATGATATGACAAGTTGATTAGTATTGAAATGTAACCCTAAAACATGCTCGACAACTTAATCGGGGTTCTGAGGGGTGAAAACCCTAACTCGGGGAAACTCCGGATTCACCTGTGAGGGGTTACTATGTTCTTCTAATTAAACTTGTCATTTAAGTTGTTGAACAATGCATGATTATAGCTTAGATAGATAGTTCTCATTTTTCTGAACATTTTGATATATTATTTGTATTTTCTGATTAAAAATGAATTAGTTATGAATTTCTCCATTTTTATTTCATTTTAAATCATTTTTGGAATATTATAAAATAATTACATTTTGGGAATACATTTACCATTTTTATTAAACAGAAACATTTTTGAAAATATTTATCCCACTTACAACTAGACCCCACATGTCAGGTATTTTCCTTTATTGAAATAGTTACAGAAATTATTTACTGGAAAAAAATAAAAAATAAAAGAAAAATAGAAATGCACCACGCTGACGTCATGCTGACGTCAGCCATGGAGCTCCTCCTCAGATCGAGCTCGGGCCGGTCGATTGCGAGCGCCCCAGGGTGCGTGCGTGGGTGCGTTCAAATCAGTGCACCGAGGAGAACCAAAAAGTGGCGGCGCCGCTGTGTATTGACCACCGGAAGCTTGCCGGCGACAAGCATCTGCGGCGAACGGCGAAGGCGTAGGACGCGGGGCCGAACCAGGAAGCGAGGGAGAAGAGGGAGAGCACGTGCGTGCTCCTGAGCTCACCAGGAACGCGGTGGAAGGGTCGGGGAGGCGAGGCGAGGACATACGGTGATGAATCGTCGGTGGCAACGACGGCGACCAGTGGGACGGCGAGCTCGATTCTGGCGCACGGGGGCTTCCCGGCTTGCTTGCTTTGGCACGGAGCAAGAGGGTGGAGAGGCGAATCTAGCAGTGGCCACGGCGTGGCACGGGGTGGCCAGAGATGGCAGGGCTCGCTGGTGACTGCGATCTAGGGTTTCGGCCTGACAGGGGATTCTGCGAGAGAGGGCGAGAGCAAGCGAAATGGGTATGGGGAGAGAGAGCATGACGTGGGCGATCTTATCCTTGCGTCCAACAGCGGTTGCGGGCATCGCAGCGCGCGCGATCGACGGCCGGCGGCACGGCACGCAGGTGCTTGGCTCAGCGAGGAAGACAACGAGGGATTGCAAGAGAAGCGGTACAGGCTACAGATGGGCCGGGGTGGGCTCCGCGTGGGATTAGGAAAATATTGAGAGAAGGAAGAGCAGGCTGGGCTGCGGCCTGGTTTTATTTTTTTACAGAAAAACCTTTTCCTATTTCCTGTTTTCATTATCTCTTTGTAAATTCCATTTTTAATTCTGTGTTGAATATTTTCTAATTCATTTCTGTTTTGAATCATTCAAAACTACCAGAGGGTGTTGTAAAATATATAAAATACTATGGAACCCTTTTATTCAATTTGGGATCCAAACTTTTTTTGTACTTTTCAAATTCAAAACCATTTTGAATTGTTTCAAAGAGAGGGAAGGATTAGGGTTTTGCATTTTATTTTCTTTGCATGCATTTTTAAGAGATGATGCTAATGAATGCACAACAAACCCTAAATAATTATTTACTAAAACTGGGGTGTGACATCGAACCCTAGCGCGACCAGTGGGGGTAAGTGGTGGCTCACTGGGGCTCCGGCGAGGGTCGGAGATGGGGGAGAATGACAAAGTCGACGACGGCGATCCTCCTGGTACCGGTGGGTCCTCCTGGGGCGGCTCCAATCAATGGCGCCCTTCTCCTCCAGCAGCGGCAAGCTCCGGCAAAATTCCGGCGACCTGGTGCTTGCCTTGATCTGGGGATGAGGTGGGGTGGTTCTGAGAGAGAGGGGGTGAGATGGTGTGCTGAATTCAAAAGGGAAGGGCCTCTATTTATAGTGCCAAGAGGGGACCAAAGGGTGCGGGCAGAGCTCGTCGTGGTCGTCATCATAGTGAGCTAATGGCATGGGCGAAGGTAGGGGATGGTGCACTGCCTCTTGGCGAAACTCAACGGCATGGTGGTGAGGCGTGGGGCGGTGCGAATTGGTCGGAACGCTTCGACACTCTGGGAGGCTCCGACAAAATTTTTAATGGCCCACAGCGGCTGCTGGCCGCGCAAAGATGAAAGGGCTGGTGTAGGCGGTTCCTGGGGCGCTGGTGATCACGCATAGCGGCGGGTCACGATGCATGCGGCGTGTCGGCGGCCCAGCGCTCTCGGCATGCTTGCAGAGAGACTGGGCATCCTCGTTCCATGCGGTCCAGTGGCTGGCAAGGCTTGGGCATTGGACAAGGGGTGGCGATGGACGGTGGGATGCCTGCTAGACAAGGTTGGCGAGGCTAGTGAGGCTCCTAGCTTGCTGTCGACATTGGGGTGGCAAGTTGGGCTCGGGCATGGTCACCATTGATGGCATGGTCGATTTTACAGTGTGCTAGAGTGTCTTAAACAACATAGACTACTGAGAGTGTAGTGTGAGCTAGAGAGGGAACACGTTAGGCACAAACACTCCTCACTATAGTGTTTGATGTTTAATTTTATTTGTGTTCAGAAGGTGTTTGATGAAATGGATGCAATAGATTTGAATTTGAATTTTTGGATGAAACTTGGTGGGTGTACTAGTCACATACTAGGTAGTCTAAGGTTGCTTGGATTTGTCAAGGTGTACTGGTTTGGTTTGGTTTTGAGAAATGATGATCTTTCCATATGATACAGATTCAGTTTTGAATTGTCATTTGAATCAAGTTGCCAACTGTTTCTGTGGGTTTGTGTGACACCCCGGGATCAGGGCTAAACAAATCCCAGACCTTCGCTGAAATAAGCTTAACCTTGAGCTCGAGAATATCCAGTGAAGAATCGGTAACACGTTAGTGACCCTATGACACAAAAATTATTACAGCAAGCTCATAACTAAGAAGTGAACCAAATTACTACAAGTAGAGGTCACTGACCACAAACATCAAACAACGGAAGGCAAATTATGCTATTAAGTATAGCAAACTTAACAAAGGGCCTAAGAGGCCTGAAGCATAACGATGACGTCCCAGCCCATAGATTCTAGGCTGCCGGCCGGGAACCCCAAGCTACTCGTCGATGTCGATGTAGTACCAAACTCGCCTTCGGGGGAACACTTACTCTTCCAAAAGTATCAACAAAGCAAGGGTGAGTACAGGGTGTACTCCGCAAGACTTCTGGCTAGTGGAGTTGTTTTGCATAAAGCCATCTTTGTTTATAAAACAAGAGAGAGAGAGAGAGAAAAGAATCTCGTCTAATCAGAGTATTTTAAAAGGGGATAAGAGAGCGACATCTCCAAAATATTGATCATCATCTTTTGATATCCACCAAATCATCATCATCTCCTGAACTAGGATCACCCCCTCGTACCCATGAGGAAGCATCCTTAACAAACATTAGTTGCCAAGTTTTACGATTAGGTTCATGTTGTCTATGATCTCACGTCCTTTCCCAAGTCGTCTATAACTGTGGACACGGCTTTGTGAAAGATTATTACCCTGCAGGGGTGTACAACTTTACCCACACGTACCAACCGATTCTTAATGCCACTTGACACACTTCGTTGGTGTGCTGGCAGAGGGTGTGGTTGGACATGACCTTTACCTTCCTTTCGTCGAGACCATGAGTCATGCAATAAGTATGGTTCCGTTGTAACGGGTCAAATCCCGAAGCCGATACTTAAAGATGTGAGGCGAGGTTGGTTTACCAGGGGCACCATCAACCCCAAGCAACTCGGTCCATGCTTCCCTACCTGTATGAATGCACCTCCTTATTTCGAAAATGTTTTCAATGTGTATGTTGAATGGACGCCCAAACTATGTGAATCATGGAATATACTAGGCAAGTTAGTCAATCATGGGGTCCCCATTTGCCCCGTGTGGTTGTACGCTCGTCTTGGTTCAAGAGGTAAGAACCTAGGGTCCTAAGTGTGGCGAGCATGGGACTAGAAAAACCACATCCCACCGTGGCCTCCCATACAAGCCTTAGCATATTTAATCTCATATCACTGATCTCATCTCATCACGTTCTCCTGTGATACTAGATTATCTGCATCTGATACATCATCTGGATGGACCATACTCAACAACTATGCATGGCTAAGCAGGACACATATATAAGCTCTAGCAGTGCACATACGCCAAACCTAGTTATGCTAGGAGAAGTGGATCAGATAATATAAGCTCAAGGGAGTAATGCAACAGATAGGATACTCTATCTATCGATAAAATATCACACTAGAATCATATGCATCATGGCAGGAATTGAAATGCTTTCGAAATCATAGGATTATATCATGGAGGGGCTATTCTTGCCTTTGCAAGTTGATAACCAATAAGAAGATCTTCGAAAGACTTGTACTTGACTTGATTACAGTTGGTCCAGTATTGTTCGTCGATCTTCGATCTTTATGGTGTTGTCCTCGGTCTTCGATCTTGATCTTGATATCGTACTCTACCGAGAAGAACCAAACACCGGAAAGAGAGGGAAACAATCAACACATGGAATCGATGCAATGCTCAAGCGAGTATGATGATATGACAAGTTAAATTGTATTGAAATATAACCCTAAGGCATGCTCGACAACTTAATCGGGGTTCCGAGGGGTAAAAACCTTAACTCAGGAAAACTCCGGATGTGTATGAGAGGGGTTACCATGTTATTCTAATTAAACTTGCCATTTAAGTTATTGAACAATGCATGATTATAGGTTAGATAGATAGTTCTCATTTTCTGAACATTTTAATATATTATTTGTATTTTTATGACTTATAAATTAAAACATATTGAATTTACAAGTTTATATCAATTTATGGAATTATTTAAATCATATTAAATTGGTTTATTGCGTCAGCATGACAAAGGCTGATGTTACCAAAGGGGGTGGGGCCATTCTCACTGGGGCTCTACCTAGCCCCAGTCACTGACTGCTGGGCCCTGGGTCGGGTCAACATGCCACGCTGGACAAGCTGGACCAGCGCCCACGTCACGGCCACATGGGTGCCACGCGGGCGACACGCAAGCGACACGTGAGGACGCCAGAGAGCGGCCAGACGGTGGCGCCAGACAGCGGAGGAGGGCGCAGGGGGCGGTGAGACTTAGCGCGCTGGAACGAGCCCACCGAGATGGACCTAACCCTGGCGACGCTGCCTCGTTTTGGTCACCGGAGCGGCCTAGACGACGGGCAACTGCGGAGGCCGACGTCGGCGCTCGACGGAACTATGCCACAGAGCAGGAGGGGTCAAGGTGAAGGGTCCAGGAGGGCCGTTGGCTTACCCTTGACGCGTGTGAGGGCTCGGTGAGGCAGGGCGAGGTCGGACGCGGCGGAATCGGCGACGGAGATGATGGCCAGAGCTAGAGCTGACGGTGACTGTGGCATCGATTCTTGGCATGCGGGGTCGATTCCTTCGGCTAGGAAGAAGAGGACGACAAGGCAGAGCTCCTGGGATGCTCAGCGGGTCTCGGGGAGGCCGGGAGCGATGGGGCGATGCGGCGGCCGTGAGGCTAGGGTTCAGGCCAAAGAGGGGAAAACGTGAGGGAGCACGGGAGAGAGTAAGATGGGTACTGGGAGAGAGAGGGGAGCGTCGGCGTTCTTATCCCCTACTCAGCGGGTAGCGGTGGGCATCATGGCGCAGAGGAGATCGACGGTGGCACGTCGGACACGCAGGTGCTTCGTCGTGTCCTTATGGCTGAGGAAGAAGAAAGGAAAAAAGGCGAAGGGGTATCGGGCCGGCGTTGGGCCGTGTTGGGCCGAGGTGGACGGCGGGAAAGGGAGAGAGGGAGGAGAGGTTGCTGGGCTGCGCGGCCTGGTTGCTCTGGCTACATTTTTTTAACAGAATATTTTTCCTTTTTCTAAAATCTGTTTTCTCTTTGTAATTTCATTTCAAATTCTATTTTAGAGTAATTCAAAAATACCAGAACTTTATGAAACATAGGAAATTAGTGTGGGGCCCTATTAGTCCATTTGGGCTCCAACATTTTGGTAGTTTTCAAAATCAAGACCATTTGAATGTATTTTCAAATAGAGGAGGAGGATTAGGGTTTTAGGGTTTTGCATGATTTATTTAATGCACAAATTAAGATATGATGCTCATGCAATGCACAATCAAACCCTAATTAAGGATAAGATAAAACTGGGGTGTTACAGCTTGTAAGGTGGGCTTGGGTTCATTTTCACTTGGTCTAGCAAGGGGTGAAATGGATTTGTTTCTATTTTAAATCTTGGACTAGAAACACTCAAAGTGGTCTAGTGAACAAGATTGGCAAAAATGACCATTTGCTTGTTTTGTTTGTTTTTGAATTTCTCTTGATTTTTTTCTGCTTAAAATTGATTTAGATGATGTTGGTTTTCATCTTTAAACCATTCCTTGCTATTCAAAATAATCACACAAGTCCATTCAAGCATTCATACAATCATCACGTACACTCATGCATTCATAATGATTTTGATTCACAAAAGTTTTTGTTAAACCTAATTTTGGGGATTGGAATTGGTAACCTTGATCAATATTTTTGGAATGTTACAATAGTCGATTGAATGAAATTGTTGGAGAAGATGTAGGGTTCGCAGCATAGAAAACAAAAAATTTCCTACGATGTGAACTATATACCAAGATCTATCTACTAGATACAAACAACGGGCGGATGTATATCCGTAGAGAACATACCCTTGAAGACCGACAAAGCTTAACGAGTTCAACTCGTGGTTGATGTAGACGATCTCTTGCCGATCTCAAGATCGAGAGGAAGTCCTAGCGCCAAATCAAGAAGCACATCCGTGCTCGCACACGCTCGAGGCACCGAGCAACCTCCGCCTCCTCGCTCCAGGATGCACGGAAGCACAACTCTTTCTTGCCGAATAGCCACAGGAACATGTATCTCGCTAGTCCGAGACCATGGGGATAAATTCTAGAGGGAGAGATCCTTCATGAGGAGGTGTGAGAGACAAGTGAGGAGGGGGGCTCCTTTTATAGGAGGAGGGGGGCACCCAAGGGGGTGGCCGCCGGCCATGGGGGCTGCCCCCTCCCCTCCTTCATTCATGTGGGTGGACACTCCACTCACAAAATGCCCTTTAAAATCCCTCCACTCAAAAGTCCACTCAAATTCCCATTAAATTTCCACCAAATTTAATGCAAACTCTCATTAAATAAAACTATTTTATTTTATTCAGAATTTTGTCAATTACTTTAATGACAAACATTCACAAATAACCCCTTGCTAGAATTCTATTTCACATGCATAACCACTTTATGCAATTTCACCCGAAAACCTGTTTCGGTATCTAGTGAAATAAATTCCTGCGCTTGTTCATTCCTTGACATGAAACATTTGCTCCAATTGGATGTCGGTGTCTCTTAAGTGTGTCACCCTACGGTTCGTGAATAATGCGGACATGATCGAGACCCTCTCGGATCAATAATCGAAGCGGGATCTGAGACCCATAACGACTCCACACATGCAACGATGACTTTCTTGTGATCGTCGGAACCTTTTACGCTAGTATCTTAATCCCTTTATTTCACGATATATTACATGTCCGAGATTCGATCATCGGTATCTCCATACCTAGTTTGATCTCGTTACCGACATGCACTCTTTTCTCGTTCCTATGATATAACATTCTAGTGATCAAATCACTTGCTTGCAAGCTAATCAATGTGATATCACCGAGAGGGCCTAGAGTATATCTATCCGTCATCGGGATGAACAAATTCCACTCTCGATCCATGAGCCTCAACATAACACTTTATTAGTTCTGAATCCATCTTTATAATCACCCAATCACGGTGTGACGTTTGATGTTATCAAGAAACTCTTCCGGTGTTAGTGATTGACATGATCTCATGGTCTAAGGATTAGGATCACTTCGTAAGTTGTTATAGCAATATAAACTCAATGACTTTGATCGTAATGCTATACTTCGGATGAATTTTCATCACACCATTACACTAATGTTGTGATCCGTTATTAACAACATCCAATGTCCATGATCAGGAAACCTTGATCATCTTGTTAATCAACGAGCTAGTTTATGAGAGAGGCATAACTAGGAACTTTCTGTTTGTTTATTAAACACACATGTATTAACGTTTCCGTATCAATACAATTATAGCATGCAAAATAAACATCTATCATATACTTGGAATACACATAATAAACTTTTATTATTGCCTCTCAGGGCATATTCCTTGATCTCCCACTTGCACTAGAGACAATAATCTAGTTACATAGTGATAAATCTAACACCCATTGAGTTCTGGTGTTGATCATGTTTTGCTCTAGGGAGTTTTAGTCAATGGATGCTACATTGAGATCCGTATGTACTTTACAAATCTTTATATCTCCATCCTTGACATGCTCATGGATGGAGTGAAACCGCGCTTAATATGCTTGGAATGCTTGTGAGACCTTGGCTCTTTGGCATTGGCAATGGCACCATTGTTGTCACAAAGATCACCATTGGGTCCAACGCGTTTGCCACCACTCCTAGTTCGGATATGAACTCCTTCATCCAAAGCGCTTCTGAGCCGCTTCAAGCGGCAACATATTCGCCTCCGTTGTTGATCCGCTACCACGGGTTGTTTGGAGCTCCTCCAACTAACGCTCCGCCATTCATGAGAAATACGTATCCGGATTGAGACTTAGAGTCATCCGGATCGGTGTCAAAGCTAGCGTCAACATAACACTTAGCGACGAGCTCTTCTTCACCTCCGTATACAAGAAACATATCCTTAGTTCTTCGTAAGTACTTAAGGATATTCTTGACCGCTATACAGTGTTCCGAACCTGGATCCGATTGGTACCTACTAGTCAAACTAATAGCATGTGCCACATCCGGTCTTGTACATAGCATGGCGTACATTATAGAGCCTATGGCTGAAGCATAGGGGACTTTGTCCATTATCTCTCTGTGGCATCCCGCAAAACCACTACTAGAAAATCGCGTTGAATTTGTGCATTGCATCGTCATCATCATGCATTGTTTGCCAAACTGTTTTCGCAAGCCCGTTTTGTTTTATAAAACGCCCCGTCTTTTATTCAAACGCAAAAACCGGGTCCCCGGAATGTTTTGTTTTGTCCGCTATCGGTTTGCCAACGGCCCGTTTAAAACAAATAAAATTTATATTTAATTTAGTAGGGGCAGTCGAACGGGCCAACCCGACCCGAACGACCGCCCCAGATTTTAAAACGGTCCACCCCAACCTGCCCCTCTAAATCCTAAACTCACCAACTATTCTACCCAGTCCAACCCTCCACATCACTCCTACCACTCAGAGGCCGCCACCTCACCCCTCCCTCTTCCTCAACCACTCAGGACCTGCCACGTCCTCCCTCTCTCTCACCTCTCTCTACCCCTCACCACACTCACCACCCCCCCCCCCCCCACCCGCCCCCCGCCACCTCCCTCAGACCTCTACCCAACCGACAACCTCTACCGCGTGGACCCCACCCGGGGCCCAACCACCAGCGCCCGTGCCCGTCCCCAACCTCGCGCCTCTCCCCTCCTCCAAGCTCCCTCCTCCCTCCGCCATGGCCGGCCGCCCCTCCCCCAGGCCCGCTCGCGCCCTCCGCGGACCCCTCTGCTCCTCCGGCCACTCCGCACACCGCCTCCACTCTCCGCTCCGTTCCCCCCTCCACCTCCTACGCGCTCCCACTCACCACCTCGGCGACCCACCCGCCCGCCTCTGCTGGCGCCCGCTCGGCTGGCAGCGTCGCCGTGGCTCTTCGCCTCTCTCCGCTCCACCGCCCCAGCAACCACGCTCGCCGCCTCCTCGGGCCGCGCCCCTCCAGCGGTCCCCGGCACCCTCCCGCCCGCAGTCGCCGCCTCCCGCCCTAGCTTTCGCCGTCCACCTCAGCGGCCCAGCGTGGCGAGCCCCTCCTCCACCTTCCAGCCGTCTCTCCTCCCCTAGCCGCGGCTCCGGCGCTCCCCGGTCTCCGCCGCCCTCGCCACCTTCATCCGCCGGCGCGCCACCGAGCCCCTCCTCTCACCGCCACCAGCCACCGTCAAGCTCTGCGCGTCCCCGGCAGCCATCGCGTCTGGCGGTGTCTCCGCGGCCCTTCCTCCGCAGGCACGCGTAGCCTCGTGCGTGTGTTGTGGTTTGACAGAAATCCCGCGAGGCCTCGACCAGATCGCCAAAGGCCCAAGTACCACGAAAACCGATGCCGAGAGCCGCTGCACATGGAGAACCTGGGAAAAACCACAAGATCTTCATCGATGACAAGGCCGCCGTGAACTACCAAGTTCGTCTACCGCCGTTGTCACTCGAGACCGACATCAACCACCGGGATCCAGAATCTGGGGGCAGCGACGATTGACCCAAGGCCCCTTCCTTGGAGTGTCGAGATCGTCTACATGGAACCCGATCACCGCCAAGAACGCCTCACGGAGCACCGAGAACTTCCCTCGGACGCCGAGCCCGTAACCTCGACACGCCAAGAACCACCCCCAAGATCACCTCGCCAAGGTCTTCATCGAGAACGCCGAGAACTTCCCCCCCCCCGGAGCCGAAGGTCCGGAGCTCTGCTTCATAGAACGCCAAGTACCCCGAAGCCCGTTCCGCTGAAACCCCAAGATCATCAACGGCACCCGAGCTCGACACCGGCAGCTAAGATGGCCCCACGGGACCGTCGACAAGAAACCGCGAACCCCGGAACCCTGAGTTCTCCATCAAGGACGCCAAGACCGCGAATGCGATAAGATCTACCCCGATCCGAAGACCCTAACCTGCAGGATGCCAAGATCTTCAACCGGCACCGAGACCCCGATGCGCCAAGGCCTCCGCCATGGTATCAACAAGATCATCACGAAACGCCAAGTACTTCTTTCAGGACGCCATGATCGTCGACTTGACCCGAAGACCGCGTATGCGACAAGAACGGTCCCGACGCAGAACGCCAAGTACTTCTTCCCGGAACGCAAGATCTGCCCCGTTACCGAGAGCGAGAGAACGATCCCGCCGAGCCCGAATCGTCGAACCCTGAACCCCGAGACCAACCCCGAACCCCGGAACACCAAGACCGTCGAGCCCCTAATGTGTGAACCCCTTTTCCTCGAACCCTATTTTACAACATAATATAACTTGTCGCATAATAATTGTCATACTCTCATGCATGTTGTGTGGTTTGGGGGCCTTATGCCGATTCACCTAATAATTAAATATGGGGCCCATATGCGGGCAAATCTAGCCTTATATTGGCCTCATTTAAACTTGTGTAGCGAACCGGTATCTTATCTTGCCTTGTTAAAACAACATTTAAATTGCGGGGTAGGTAAATAACTTGAACCATTTAACTAATTGTCGGGACCCCGGTTCCGCTTAATCTTGACCTAATTGCATCGCACCTTTGCCATGCCATGCATCATACATGCATCATGCCGATCTTCTGCCCTTGTATTAAATATCGCATCCGGTGTTTCTTCTAGTGTTTTGCTTCTTCGCGGATAAGGCCGTTGAGTTGATGTGAGCTTCGCCCCGATCTTCCGGAAAACCTTCGACAATGTTTTCGGTGAGCATCTCCTCTTTCTACCTATCTTACTTTTATAGTATTTACTCCCCTCTGTTGATCTATTGCTATACGTGTTGCGATGCTTTAGTTTACAGCACTGTGATATTTCCTGCCCTATATTGCCTTGGACACACCCTATTACTGTTGTTTGGTAGATAGTTGGACTTGGCGTCGTAGCTGCTTGCTCAAGTCTTGATGTATGTCGTCATATGCCACAGATTGATGTATTGCCGCATGTTGATGTTGGAGATGATCCTAGTTTTACTTATTGTTCACTTTACTTTACGTTTAACAACTAAAATTGAAATAAGCGAGGCATCGGTGGGTGATAGATAATATTTGGTTTCGACGCCCACTTGTGTCCCGTAAGACCCCGAGTACTTGATACTGTTCCTTGATTTTTGCGCTATCCACATCCGAGGTATATGGGACCCAGAGCCAGAGCTTGATTCATTCTTATTTCTTGGGGCCACAAACTAGTTTGAGGTTTTATTTACGATCCTGTACTTATGCCATGTTTACTGCTTTATTTACGATTGTGCGAGGTACTGCACACTGTACGGTTTAGGAAGCGGAGTGTTTACGCGGTGTCGACAAGCCCCGTTTGGGGTTCCCAGTCGCTCCGACCATTGACGCCACCTTGAGGCCGTCTCGGAGCTTGCCTACTCCGTTCGGATTCTACTTAAGGGTGGCCCCGAAATATTTCTGAATCCTGTGATTGTTCAGTCGTGAAAGCCTCGTTGGGTTTTGATTTGGTTTTTCCGAGGTCGATCGAGCGTGTGTTGCTATTGGTGCACCCCGGCCGGGTAAAACTTTCTGAAAGCCGTGTCCGCGGATATGGACGACTTGGAGCACAGTATCTCGATCATAGACAAGCATAACTAAAGTTTGCTGCTATAAATTTGACTTATAATGACTAGTAATTAGCTTCACTATAATGGAATGGCTAAGTAATACTGCCCACAATTGCTTGTTTGGTTGTCGCTTGCGACAATTGTACCTGACTAGTAAGTATTGCAACTACAACGAAATGGCTGAATAAAAGTACCAACAACTGCTGGGTTTTGGGTTTTTCTCATGCTATCTGTATCTGATTAGTAATTGTTGCAACTATAACGGAATGGTTAACTAAATGTGCCCACTGCTTACTTTATCAGAACGATTATCTAAACCTGACTAGTAAAGTGCCGCAACTAAAACTGAATAAGTAAAACTGCCAACTGTGTGAGTTCCTCGGTTGACTTCCTCGACGGTCTCGAGGGGGAAACGCCAGGATGGGTTTGTTTGATGATAGTATCAGGTTGGATCCGTATAGGTCCTTCTTACCCCCTCTGATTACCGCCAGTGTATCGAGTCTCTATAGGTTGTTTAGTGCATCTTTGCCGCCGCTTGATCCACCATACCTATGTAGGCGAGGACCGCGAATTCTAGCCTCGCTGTCTTGGCCTCGATCTTGACGCTCCTTCTTTTTCCTTTGCCCTTTGTCGGCA
Organism: Avena longiglumis; assembly: GCA_030063025.1. NCBI lineage: Eukaryota > Viridiplantae > Streptophyta > Magnoliopsida > Poales > Poaceae > Avena > Avena longiglumis. The sequence goes on from CP125973.1 coordinate 151,966,933, forward strand.
CCCCTTTGTTTAAGCGGTTTTGAGATCGGCGTCGTTAGCGGGGTTACCCTTCCGGCTTGGCACGCGGGGTTATGGGCGCCACTGGTCATTCTTCAGGGCTCTTAGCCCCATTTGCATCTTGTCCGTAGCTGGACGCTCCATCGTTTTCAAGGTGATTTGGATCTTTGTATAATATATCTGTATTCTTGACTCTTTGAGTCGTCATATATATATCTGCTCATGGGTCCCATCGAGGCTGTTGTGTAATGTTATTACCGTTTTCCACCCGCGAAAGTGCTGGTGCACCTTTGAATCGTTTCTATGCGGGTTTGGCGAATTTTGCTCAAACTTGCATAGGTCCGATTCTGAGGGTGTTACAGAGTGGTATCAGAGCTCAGCAGTTGCGATACCCCACAAGTCCAGCCTGTAGGATAACCTAGCTAACGGCCGAAGTAGAGTGTCAAAACTATTTTCTAAAATCGGTTGGATAGTTCTGAATAGGTCTGATTTTTACTCCTTACCCCTCTGCTGATCCCCTCTTATCTCGACGTGTTTTGAATCTGCTCTCTTATCTTTTCTTCGAGTCCAGGATTTCTCGTGGTTGGGTTTCCGTCGTACCTTTAGGGTTTCGCTTCCTCTTCCGATAACGGTGTTCTGCCATCCGGTGTTCCAGCCGCCTGATGAATCCGTCTACTGAGGTACCATTCTTTGTTCCTTGTTTGTGCCGTCCGGTGTTTTCCGACGCGACGACATCCTCTACGCCAGATCCGATGCAGATTCTGCATCACTCCTTTGATCCGAACCTCGCTTGTCGAGATCTTCAGTCTGAATCTTGAGGGTTGGTTGCATAATCTGTCTATTCGTGTACATAGTAATGCTTTGAGTGCGGGATGGAGTCGCGACCATACCACTACTCTTATCATTTGCTTTGTATATAGAATGGAGGAACGATGCAATATTACTCCTTCCATGGGAGTTAGAGGTGACCTTACCTTTAACTTCGCCCGTTGTTTATCCGGAGTGTTCTCTTGACGAACAGGGACAACGACCTCTTGTTAGTGGTGTCGCGAGGATCTACACGAAGCAAGAAGACGCAGATCGCCGACCTTTCCTTCCGGTACCATGAGGCGGATCTCGAGGGCGAGATCCCTTGTTAGTGGTGTCGAATTGTGGCATCCCGCAAAACCACTACTAGAAAATCGCGTTGAATTTGTGCATTGCATCGTCATCATCATGCATTGTTTGCCAAACTGTTTTCGCAAGCCCGTTTTGTTTTATAAAACGCCCCGTCTTTTATTCAAACGCAAAAACCGGGTCCCCGGAATGTTTTGTTTTGTCCGCTATCGGTTTGCCAACGGCCCGTTTAAAACAAATAAAATTTATATTTAATTTAGTAGGGGCAGTCGAACGGGCCAACCCGACCCGAACGACCGCCCCAGATTTTAAAACGGTCCACCCCAACCTGCCCCTCTAAATCCTAAACTCACCAACTATTCTACCCAGTCCAACCCTCCACATCACTCCTACCACTCAGAGGCCGCCACCTCACCCCTCCCTCTTCCTCAACCACTCAGGACCTGCCACGTCCTCCCTCTCTCTCACCTCTCTCTACCCCTCACCACACTCACCACCCCCACCCCACCAACCGGCCCCGCGCCACCTCCCTCAGACCTCTACCCAACCGACAACCTCTACCGCGTGGACCCCACCCGGGGCCCGCGCCTGCCCCAGCCACCAACCCCCCACGCGCCCCTGCCCGTGCCCGTCCCCAACCTCGCGCCTCTCCCCTCCTCCAAGCTCCCTCCTCCCTCCGCCATGCGGCCCGCCCCTCCAGGGCCAAGGCCTCCATGACCCTCTGCTCCTCCGGCCCTCCACACCGCCTCCACTCTCTCCGTTCCCCCTCCACCTCGCCAGGCCTTCGCTCCCACTCACCACCTGCCGCCCCCGCCCCGCCTCACGTGCCCCGCCCGGGCCTTGCTCCAGCAGCTGCCGCCGTGGCTCGCCGCTCCTCTCCTCCGCTCCACCGCCCAGCAACCACGCCGCCCTCCTCCGGGCCGCCCTCAAGACGCTGTCCCCGGCACCCTCCGCGCAGTCCGCCGCCTCCCCGCCTAGCTCGCGTCGCCGTCCACCTCAGCGGCCCCGCGCGGCCGAGCCCCTCCTCCACCTTCCGGCCAGCACCGTCTCTCCTCCCCTAGCCGCGGCTCCGGCGCTCCCCGGTCTCCGCCGCCCTCGCCACCTTCATCCGCCGGCGCGCCACCGAGCCCCCTCCTCTCACCGCCACCAGCCACCGTCAAGCTCTGCGCGTCCCCGGCAGCCATCGCGTCTGGCGGTGTCTCCGCGGCCCTTCCTCCGCAGGCACGCGTAGCCTCGTGCGTGTGTTGTGGTTTGACAGAAATCCCGCGAGGCCTCGACCAGATCGCCAAAGGCCCAAGTACCACGAAAACCGATGCCGAGAGCCGCTGCACATGGAGAACCTGGGAAGAACCACAAGATCTTCATCGATGACAAGGCCGCCGTGAACTACCAAGTTCGTCTACCGCCGTTGTCACTCGAGACCGACATCAACCACCGGGATCCAGAATCTGGGGGCAGCGACGATTGACCCAAGGCCCCTTCCTTGGAGTGTCGAGATCGTCTACATGGAACCCGATCACCGCCAAGAACGCCTCACGGAGCACCGAGAACTTCCCTCGGACGCCGAGCCCGTACCCTCGACACGCCAAGAACCACCCACAAGATCCTCACCAAGGTCTTCATCGAGAACGCCGAAAACTTCCCCCCCCCAAAGCCGAAGGTCCGGAGCTCTGCTTCATAGAACGCCAAGTACCCCGAAGACCGTTCCGCTGAAACCCCAAGATCATCAACGGCACCCGAGCTCGACACCGGCAGCTAAGATGGCCCCACGGGACCGTCGACAAGAAACCGCGAACCCCGGAACCCTGAGTTCTCCATCAAGGACGCCAAGACCGCGAATGCGATAAGATCTACCCCGATCCGAAGACCCTAACCTGCAGGATGCCAAGATCTTCAACCGGCACCGAGACCCCGATGCGCCAAGGCCTCCGCCATGGTATCAACAAGATCATCACGAAACGCCGAGTAATTCTTTCAGGACGCCATGATCGTCGACTTGACCCGAAGACCGCGTATGCGACAAGAACAGTCCCGACGCAGAACGCCAAGTACTTCTTCCCGGAACGCAAGATCTGCCCCGTTACCGAGATCGAGAGAACGATCCCGCCGAGCCCGAATCGTCGAACCCTGAACCCCGAGACCAACCCCGAACCCCGGAACACCAAGACCGTCGAGCCCCTAATGTGTGAACCCCTTTTCCTCGAACCCTATTTTACAACATAATATAACTTGTCGCATAATAATTGTCATACTCTCATGCATGTTGTGTGGTTTGGGGGCCTTATGCCGATTCACCTAATAATTAAATATGGGGCCCATATGCGGGCAAATCTAGCCTTATATTGGCCTCATTTAAACTTGTGTAGCGAACCGGTATCTTATCTTGCCTTGTTAAAACAACATTTAAATTGCGGGGTAGGTAAATAACTTGAACCATTTAACTAATTGTCGGGACCCCGGTTCCGCTTAATCTTGACCTAATTGCATCGCACCTTTGCCATGCCATGCATCATACATGCATCATGCCGATCTTCTGCCCTTGTATTAAATATCGCATCCGGTGTTTCTTCTAGTGTTTTGCTTCTTCGCGGATAAGGCCGTTGAGTTGATGTGAGCTTCGCCCCGATCTTCCGGGAAAACCTTCGACAATGTTTTCAGGCGAGCATCTCCCTCTTTCTACCTATCTTACTTTTATAGTATTTACTCCCCTCCTGTTGATCTATTGCTATCTGTGTTGCGATGCTTTAGTTTCTGTACCTGTGATATTTCCTGCAGCCCTATATTGCCTTGGACACACCCTATTACCTGTTGTTTGGTAGATAGTTGGACTTGCGCGTCGTAGCTGCTTGCTCAAGTGCTGATGTATGTCGTCATATGCCACAGTTGCTGATGTATTGCCGCATGTTGATGTTGGAGATGATCCTAGTTTTACTTATTGTTCACTTTACTTTCTGTTTAACAACTAAAATTGAAATAAGCAGAGGCATCGGTGGGTGATAGATAATATTTGGTTTCCGAACGCCCACTTGTGTCCCGTAAGACCCCGAGTACTTGATACCTGTTCCTTGATTTTTGCGCGCTATCCACATCCGGGAGGTATATGGGACCCCCCTGAGCCAGAGCTTGATTCAGTCTTATTTCTTGGGGCCACAAACTAGTTTGAGGTTTTATTTACGATCCTGTACTTATGCCATGTTTTACTGCTTTATTTACGATTGTGCGAGGTACTGCACACTGTACTGTTTAGGAAGCGGAGTGTTTACGCGGTGTCGACAAGCCCCGTTTGGGGTTCCCAGTCGCTCACAGCCATTGACGCAGACCTTGAGGCCGTCTCGGAGCTTGCCTACTCCGTTGCGGATTCTACTTAAGGGGTGGCCCCCTGAAATATTTCTGAATCCTGTGATTGTTCAGTCGTGAAAGCCTCGTTGGGTTTTGATTTGGTTTTTCCGAGGTTGATCGAGCGTGTGTTGCTATTGGTGCACCCCGGCCGGGTAAAACTTTCTGAAAGCCGTGTCCGCGGATATGGACGACTTGGAGCCTGATATCTCGATCATAGACAAGCATAACTAAAGTTTGCTGCTATAAATTTGACTTATAATGACTAGTAATTAGCTTCACTATAATGGAATGGCTAAGTAATACTGCCCACAATTGCTTGTTTGGTTGTCGCTTGCGACAATTGTACCTGACTAGTAAGTATTGCAACTATAACAAAATGGCTGAATAAAAGTACCAACAACTGCTGGGTTTTGGGTTTTTCTCATGCTATCTGTATCTGATTAGTAATTGTTGCAACTATAACGGAATGGTTAACTAAATGTGCCCACTGCTTACTTTATCAGAACGATTATCTAAACCTGACTAGTAAAGTGCCGCAACTAAAACTGAATAAGTAAAAGCACCGTGTGAGTTCCTCGGTTGACTTCCTCGGCGGTCTCGAGGGGAAACGCCAGATGGGTTTGTTTGATGATAGTATCGAGTTGGATCCGTATAGGTCCTTCTTACCCCTCGATTACCGCCCAGTATCGAGTCTCTATAGGTTGTTTAGTGCATCTTGCCGCCGCTTGATCCACCATACCTATGTAGGCGGACCGCCGAATTCTAGCCTCGCTGCATCGCCTCCTCGACGCCCTTCTTTTCTTCTTTTCCTTTGCCCTTTGTCGGCACCCTTTGTTTAAGCAGGTTTTGAGATCGACGGCGTCGTTAGCGGGGTTACCCTTCCGCTTGGCTGGCAGGTTATGGGCCACTGGTTATTCTTCGGGCTCTTAGCCCCATTTGCATCTTGTCCGTAGTGGACGCTCCATCGTTTTCAAGGTGATTTGGATCTTTGTATAATATATCGTATTCTTGACTCTTTGAGTCATTGTTATATATATATCTGTGGGTCCCATCGAGGACTGTTGTGTAATGTTATTACTTCGTTTTCCACCCGCACGAAAGTGCCTGGTGGGCACCTTTGAATCATTTCTATGCGGGTTTGGCGAATTTTGCCCAAACTTGCATAGGTCCGATTCTGAGGGTGTTACACTCTCTTTCTTCCGCCGAAGCCGGACTTTGAGTCTTACTCAATGTCTTGCCTTGCAACATAGGTAAGAACCCCTTCTTACTTCCGTCCATTTTAAACTTCTTTAAAATCTTATCAAGGTATGTACTTTGCGATAGCCCTATTAGGCGCCTATATCTATCTCTACAGATCTTTATGCCTAATATGTATGACGCTTCACCTAGGTCCTTCATTGAAAATTTGCTGTTTAGATAAATTTTAACACTGTTTAAAAGATCTATATCATTTCCGATCAATAATATGTCATCCACATATAATATCAGAAATGCCACATTGCTCCCGCTCACTTTCTTGTAAATACAAGCTTCTCCATAAGTTTGGACAAATCCAAACTCTTTGATCACCTCATCAAAGCGGAGATTCCAACTTCGTGACGCTTGCTTCAATCCATAGATGGATCGCTGAAGCTTGTACACCTTGTTAGCATCCTTAGGATCGACAAAACCCTTTGGTTGTATCATATAAAACTCTTCTTCAATATTACCATTGAGAAACGCGGTTTTGACATCCATCTGCCATATCTCATAATCGAAATATGCAGCAATTGCTAACATAATCCTAACTGACTTTAGCATCGCTACGGGAGAGAAAGTCTCATCGTAGTCAACTCCTTGAATTTGTCGAAACCCCTTTGCGACAAGTCGAGCTTTATAGACGGTCACATTACCATCAGCATCGGTTTTCCTTTTGAAAATCCATTTGTTCTCCACGGCCTTTCGGTCGTGAGGTAATTCCACCAAGTTCCAAACTTGATTTTCATACATGGATTCCATCTCGGATTTCATGGCTTCTAACCATTTGTTGGAATCTGGGCTCATCATCGCTTCTTCATACGTCACAGGGTCATCATTTTCATCAACCATGAAATTCATGACAGGATTTCCGTACAGCTCGGGAGCTGCACGCGTCCTGTTTGACCTGCGAGGTTCGGTAGTACTCTCTTTCGGAGTTTCATGATCATTATCATTAGTTCCCTCTTCAACAGGTGGAGCCAACTCCGGAACAACTTCCGGCGCTGCCATACTTTGAAGAGAAGGTTAAACCTCTTGAGTTCTACCTTCCGACTACTCACACCTTTCGCGAAACTCTTTCTCTAGAAAGGATCCATTCTTAACACAAAAACCTTGCCCTCGGATCTGTGATAGAAGGAATACCCAATAGTTTCTTTAGGGTATCCTATGAAGACGCATTTTTCCGCTTTGGGTTCGAGTTTATCGGTTGAAGTTTCTTCACATAAACATCGCATCCCCAAACTTTAGAAATGATGACTTAGGTTTGTTTCCAAACCACAATTCATCTGGTGTCTTTTCAACGGATTTAGATGGTGCCGATTTAAAGTGAATGCAGGTTTCTAGTGCATAACCCCAAAATGACAATGGCAAGTCCGTCATAGACATCATAGATCGAACCATATCTAATAAAATACGATTCTGACGTTCCGACACACCATTTTGTTGTGGTGTGTTCGGCGGTGTGAGTTGTGAAACAATTCCACACTCTTTCATGTGAGTGCTAAACTCGTAACTTAGATACTCACCTCCACGGTGGACCGTAGAAATTTGATCTTTCTATTACGATGATTTTCCACTTCATTCGAAATTCCTTGAACTTTTCAAAGGTTTCAGACTTGTGTTTCATCAAGTAGATATAACCGTATCTACTCAAATCATCCGTGAAAGTAACAAAATAACGATATCCACCTCATGACACACTCATTGGACCACATACATCAGAATGTATGACTTCCAATAAATCTGTCGCCCGTTCCATTGAACCGGAAAAGGGCGTTCTAGTCATCTTGCCCATAAGGCATGGCTCACATGTATCAAATGATTCATAATCAAGTGATTCCAAAAGTCCATCCGAATGGAGCTTCTTCATGCGTTTAACGCCAATATGACCTAGACGGCAGTGCCACATATATGCGGATATATCATCATTAAGTTTAATCCTTTTAGCATCAACATTATGAATATGTGTAACATTATCATCGAGATCTAATAGAAAGCCATTCATCATCGGTGCATGACCATAAAAGATTTAATTCATATAAATGGAACAACCATTGTTCTCGGATTTAAATGAATAACCACTTCGCATCAAACACGATCCAGATACAATGTTCATGCTCGGTCGGGCACCGGATAACATTTATTCAAGTTTATAACTAATCCGGCGGCAAGTGGAGAGGCAGCGTTAAACGGCGATCACATCAACGCTTGATCCATTGCACACACATCTTGACCTCACCCTTGCTAGCGGTCGCTTGTTCCGACCCACGATTCGAGTTACAAATATTAGCAACCGACGGTATCAAATACCCGGTGCTCTGCGAGCACTAGTCAAGTACACATCAATAACATGTATATCATATATACCTTTGTTTGCCTTGCCGGCCTTCTTATGCCGGATACTTGGGGCGATTGCGCTTCGATGGCGATCCCTTACAATAGTAACACTCGGATCGGACTTAGGTCCAACTCGGGGTTTCTTTTCAGCGTAGCGGCAATGTGCTTGCCTTACTTCCCTCCGCTTTTCCTTCTTGTCTTTCTTGAAACCAGTGTTCCTATTGATCATCAACACTTGATGTTCCTTTTGATCTCCACTTACAGTTTTAAGCATTGGTAAGCTCGGGGAGAGACTTCTTCATGCCTTGCATATTATAGTTCATCACGAAGCTCTTATAGCTAGGTGGCAGAGACTGAAGAACACGATGGATGCCTAAGTCAATGGGAATCGATATTCCCAAGGACACAAGCTTATCGGAGTAACCCGACATCTTGAGTACATGCTCACTAACGAATGTGCTCTTCCATCATGCAGACTAAAGAACTTTTCTTAAGCGTTGTAGCTCTCTGACAGACATGTGTGTCGAAAATCATTTTCAACTCACCCATTGTATCAAATGCATTGCCGTTTCAAACGCTTTCAATTTCCGGCTCTAGCCCATACAATATATGCCGCAATGAACTAAGTTGTGGTCCTCTGACGAGTCGATAGACATTCTTCTCCTCGTCAGGCATCATCTAAAGGTGGGGGCCTAACGCTTCTAGCACATATTGATTTTGTGCGTGAGAGGAGAATCCTCAAATTCATGGCCCATTCGGTAAAGTTGCTACCGTTCGTTGCTAGTTTCTCTTTCTCCATGAACACATTGAAATTAAAAGCAGGTGGTGCCATCTACAACAGAATTTGTAAAGTTTAGACTAAGTGTATGATATATTGAGTTCAACTAATCTATATTACTAATGAACTCCCACTCAAAAACGACATCCCTCGTGCCTTTTTGGTGATTACATGAACCAAATCCACTACACCAAGTCCGATCATCACGTGAGTCAGTATAGCTTCAAAGGCGGGCATCAAATGGGCATCATATCAACTATATGACTCATGCTTAACCTTTTGATCCGTGTTCCGAGGCCATGTCTGTACATGCTAGGCTCGCCAAGTTAGAACCTTAGTATTCGCGTGTGTAACTGTTTTACACCCGAAATATGGTCGTGGATCCAAGAACACCCGATCATCACGTGATGTCTTGGAGCGACGAAAACATAATCGGTGCATACTAAAGGAAGAACACATTCTTATCTTGATATTTAAATGAGGGATCATCTTATTATGCTAACAAAGCGCTAAACAAGCAATATAAGATGTTATCAAACATCATATGTTTATTAGTGAAATGATATGGTTCCCGTAGATGATCTCTATCATGTGCATCGTGCTATGATCACTATCATACCTATATGTGTAAATCCAAGGTCTATGGATTTTACACGCTATGTGTGTTGTAAGAGTATCATCTCATACTTCTACTTACAACACTACCATATCATAACACTAGCCCAGCAACAAACTAAACTAGACGCCTCTAATTTATCCATTGCAAGTTTTACGTGGCTTAGGGCTTTCGAGATAGAACCGTTCTTACCTACAAACATGAACCACAACGAGGATAATCAAATTGTTGACAACTCGCTTGCAAAATAGATATTGACTATAGTAGGAGAGACAGACACCCGCTAGCCACTTATGCAAACTAGTTGCATGTCAAGCGTGGAACAGGTCTCATGTGCGAGGACATGTAAAGTTTGTCCGGCCGCTTCATCCCACTATGCCACCAATATCCAAAATTACAACAAAGGAGCAACAACATGATCATCGCCCACATACTCATATGTGTACTACCCGTGTAAAGTATCTACGCATAGATCCGGCTCTGATACCACTGTAGGGTTCGCAGCATAGAAAACAAAAATTTTCCTACGATGTGAACTATATACCAAGATCTATCTACTAGATACAAACAACGGGCGGATGTATATCCGTAGAGAACATACCCTTGAAGACCGACAAAGCTTAACTAGTTCAACTCGTGGTTGATGTAGACGATCTCTTGCCGATCTCAAGATCGAGAGGAAGTCCTAGCGCCGCAAATCCGTGTGCTCGCACACATGTTCGAGGCACCGAGCAACCTCCGCCTCCTCGCTCCAGCGATGCAGTGAAGCACAACTCTTTCTTGCCGAATAGCCACTTTGGAACATGTATCTCGCTAGTCGAGACCATGCGGGATAAATGCTAGAGGGGGAGAGATCCTTCACGAGGAGGTGTGAGAGACAAGTGAGGGGCTCCTTTTATAGGAGGGGCACCCAAGGGGTGGACGCCCGGCCATGGGCTGCCCCTCCCTCATTCATTCATGTGGGTGGACACTCCACTCACAAAATGCCCTTTAAAATCCCTCCACTCAAAAGTCCACTCAAATTCCCATTAAATTTCCACCAAATTTAATGCAAACTCTCATTAAATAAAACTCTTTTATTTTATTCAGAATTTTGTCAATTACTTTAATGACAAAAATTCACAAATAACCCCTTGCTAGAATTCTATTTCACATGCATAACAACTTTATGCAATTTCACCCGAAAACCTGTTTCGGTATCTAGTGAAATAAATTCCTGCGCTTGTTCATTCATTCGGCATGAAACATTTGCTCCAATTGGATGTCGGTGTCTATTAAGTGTGTCACCCTACGGTTCGTGAATAATGCGGACATGATCGAGACCCCTCTCGGATCAATAATCATAAGCGGGATCTGGAGACCCATACTGACTCCCACACATTCAACGATGACTTTCTTGTGATCGTCGGAACCTTTTACGCTAGTATCTTAATCCCTTTGTTTCACGATATATTACATGTCCGAGATTTGATCATCGGTATCTCCATACCTAGTTTGATCTCGTTACTGACATGCACTCTTTTCTCGTTCCTGTGATATAACATTCTAGTGATCAAATCACTTGCTTGCAAGCTAATCAATGTGATATCACCGAGAGGGCCCAGAGTATATCTATCCGTCATCGGGATGAACAAATTCCACTCTCGATCCATGAGCCTCAACATAACATTTTATTACTTCTGAATCCATCTTTATAATCACCCTGTTACGGTGTGACGTTTGATGTTATCAAGAAACTCTTCCGGTGTTAGTGATTGACATGATCTCATGGTCTAAGGATTAGGATCACTTCGTAAGTTGTTATAGCAATATAAACTCAATGACTTTGATCATAATGCTATACTTCGGATGAATGTTCATCACACCATTACACTAATGTTGTGATCCCGTTATTAACAACATCCAATTTCCATGATCAGGAAACCTTGATCATCTTGTTAATCAACGAGCTAGTTTATGAGAGAGGCATAACTAGGAACTTTCTGTTTGTTTATTAAACACACATGTATTAACGTTTCCGTATCAATACAATTATAGCATGCAAAATAAACATCTATCATATACTTGGAATACACATAATAAACACTTTATTATTGCCTCTCAGGGCATATTCCCTTCAGAAGAGACACCTTCTACGACTCTCGACGGACCAAACCGTTGTGGATAGAGACATTTCTTGTAGTGTTAGAGGGCCCAGGGGCCCATTCCAACTCACATGTTGCCTCTCATGCATCAGTGTCGGAGTAGTGGGCGATAGTGCTTCTTTTGGGGGTGTCTCAATATCTGTAGCGGCGGTGCCTTAGTGGTGTCGGGTAAGTGCCACTTGGGCGGCAGTAGTGTCGCTCCTGGGACTCCAAGATCTTCCTTTCGTGACTTGACCTTTGTGGCTTGAACCTTCATGGGTGTTTTCTTGGGTAATGTACCTAATCACACATAATGTATCTGAATGAATTAGCAATCGATCCAAGGGGTATCAAAAACATGGAGAGGAGACAATTCACCTTATGGTGGAGATCCTTGACACAGGCACGTGTCATTGGGCCACTTGTGGGACTTGGTGGTGTCGTACTAGATGTGGAAGTAGGGCGTATCGCATCATAATCTATATATAGGTTGAATATCATCCAATATATGTTGAATTAGTAGTATAAAACTAGTTTAAATGTTTGTTGAACTCAGGCTGGTCACTAGGGTTTAAATAGACAGAATATACTAGGGTTTTTGTTTGCTGAGAGTTTTTGTTTTCCACTTGTCTTACATGGACATATGTCGAGCGGTATGCTCGACATATATGGGCCATCAACGTCAATCCTGTTTCCGCATAGTGGCTCCTTCATGTGCGGCACCTGCCATGCCACTGCGACTTAATATAGTAGTTTTCGAAGATCTTTTGAGCATCTTCACTCGTTCCCCATATGGCGTCCGGCGCTTGGCCTTATGGGGGGCACCCGACGCAACTACTTTCTATTGGAGGCTTTGGATAACATCCTCCCCCTCAAACTTTTCCCCCAAATGGATTTTGAAAATTCAAAAATAAACTTATCTCCTAGCCGTCCTCGTTCATCGGCGACGGGCGTTCTCAACCTTCCGGCATTGGATGAACAAAGCCCAATCGACGTTGGCCATCCCCTCTCGTCGCTCCTTCTCGGACTTCCCCTTCCTCTTCGGGGCTGGCACGACTGACGAACATGGAGCTTGGTACATTTTTGGTGGCATGGCGGCATAGATCTCATATGATAGGGGGAAATGACGGAGTGGGCGGCGAGGAGGGGAAACAAAGTGATGTGGAGGTAAAAACACCAGATGGATGCAACTTTCGGCCTGGGAATGGCTGAATTCCCACTTGCATTCCTAGGTATGTGATTTTTCGGAAAATTTGGCGAGATTTCACCACAATTCGGCTCAAATTCACACAAATTTGGTGATATTTCACACAAGACGGCGACGACGCGCCCGCGCCGTCCAAGCCCGTGCCAAGCACCGCCGCTCAGATGGCCAGCCCGTCGCGCCGCACCGCTCTCTTGGCTGCCACCATGCCCGGCCACCCGTCGCGCTCCTCTCGGTCGTCCGTTGTGCCCAACAGCAGCCGATGCAACTTAGCTTGCCCGCCGTCCTGCTTGGTAGGGAAGGACGAAGTAGAGGGGCGCCAACCGCCGATGGGTACGAAGGAAGGAGAGGAGCACCGACCGAAGATGGGGATGGTGGGTTGTAACATCCCAAAAATATTAAACCTGGATCATCAAACTCTAATCATCAAAATTAGGGTTAACAAAAAACTTTCTCAACTAAAAATATGAAAGCATTCATATATGTGTGTATTCAAAATTTGGATTCTTTTGAATTGCCATGGTTCTGTGTTTCTTTCCTTGTAAAATGATTCTTAGGTGAAATAAACATCATCTAAACAATCCCCAAACTTTTCTCAAAGACAAACAACTCAAAATGAATAAATTAAGTGAATGGTCACTTTGGACAAATTAACTCCCATGCCTACTTTGGCTATCTCTAATTTTCAAAACTCAACAGAAACATGTATGGATCTTTGCACCCCTTGTTAGTACTCATAATAAGGTACCAAGGCCCACTTTGTGATCATCCAGAAACATTCAAATATCAAGTTTAAATGACAGTTTAAAATTGAATCTATCTCATATGGGAAGATCCCACTATTTCAAAAACCACTCAAACCAACTCAATTTTCAAAACCCAAGCACCCACAGAATACTCAACACATTCCTAGCACACCCACCAAAAATCTTTTCAAAACTCAAGTTCTTGCGGCCATTTCATCAAACAGGTTGCAGATTCAAATCAACCAAATCAAAGACACTATGTTGAGCAGTGTTTTGGCCAACCTTGTTCCCTCTCTGGTTGCAACTAGCCTTAGTAGATCATCTAGCCCCTTTAACTAACCTCTAGCACCACTGTGAGCTTGCCAATGCCATCAATGGTGAGCAGGCCGAGCCTCACCATGTCACTCCAGGGTGGACAACAAGCTAGGAGAAGAACTAGTTGTGCCAACCTTGTCTAGGAGGTAGCCCATGCCTCACCGCCCCCTCTCGACCAACCCTAGCTCAAAGACAGGGACCAGAGGAACCAGGAACGCCACAGCCGACCATGCCGACCATGCCAAGCACCTCGTGAGCATCGTTCCCATGCAACCCGACCACCTCGATCCCTCGCCGCCCGCCAGCATGCACCCCACTGTCCCAGGAGACCACCAGACATGTTCGTTTCATCGCATGTACCCCGTAGCCACCACTCTCCACGGAGTTCGCCGCCTCTGCCTCGCAGAGCACCACATGTTCCCTACAAATTGCCACCGCCCCTACACGCGCATTTAAGCTCTAGAGCATCGCCAGGAGACCGCCCGTCGATCGCCAACCGCAGCCATGCCTCTAGCCGCCCGTAGCCATGTCGCCACCGTCGCCTGCCCATCCCTCTCGGTCTCGCCGTCGAGCCTATAAAAGGAGACGACTCCCGCTCGATTTGTTCACACCATCTCACTCCCCTCACCTCACTGATCATTCCACCCCTTAGTCAGAGCACGAGGAGCAGTAGCTCGCCGGAATTCCGCCAGATCAGGCCGCCTCTGGAGAAGAAGGGAGCCGTTGATTTCGACCACCCCCAGAGCTGCCGCGACCATCCCTGAGTTCGCTGTCGTCGACTTCGTCATTTGCCTGCCTCGCTGTCATTGCTGGAGCCCCGGTATGCCCCGTATGCACCCCCACTGAGCCACTAGGGTTCGAGCTCGCCGGTGACATGTTCATCGTCGACGACGACCCTCAGCCGTTGATCTCACTTCTAATCCAACGAACCAAATGGCCCTGTACCGCTTCGCGTGTTATGAGCCACTGACCGGTAGACCCGCCTGTCAGCTGAGCCCCATGCTGCGGAGTGACACTGGGCCGGCCCATTAACCTTTCCCGTGTAGCCCAAGCGTTTGAATTTAGATTTTTCTATTTTAATTCAAACTCAGTTCTGTACCTAGTTTCAAAAATCAACCCAGCTCGATTCAGTAAACCAAATTGCATGAAACCAATTTTGTTAGAAAGGTATTGAAATGATTAATCCAAGCCCGTTGGATTCAAGTCATTTGGATCTGTAGATCAACATTTGTAAAAATAACAAGTCAGAAGCTTTTCTGCATTCAAATATTTTTCAAAGTTCAACCATAATAGCTTTTGAGTTGATTCCAACTCTCAAAAATCACATTTGATCATACCTTTCAGAATATATAAAAACATATGGGTTTACTTATAGAAATAATATTCAAGTAATAAAAGAATGCCACATAGGCATTTCTAGTATTTAATTGAAATAAAAGGTTAAACCTTATTAAATTGTGACACCACTTTAAATCACATTACCATGTACTGAAATATGTGGTGATGACATGTGTCAACATGATCCCATATTTGAGTTGGAGAATATTAAATCTTAAGTAGTTTTTCAATGAGTAGAAATTACTTTTCTCAAATTAAAATAAATAAGACAAATGCTTCTTGTAATGTTAGTGATGATGCTAGATCATCTATAGAAAACCTTTGCGTGATAACTGAAAATAGTTAAATATTGTTTGGTGATTGTGTACCTCGTATTTACTTATAGACGCTAGTACCGACCAAGGATACAAGGAGGAAGGAGGATATTACGAGGAAGAAGCCGAGAAGAACTTCAACCACTGCTCTGCACAAGGCAATCTAACACTTGCAATTATGAATGTTAGATAACCTATGCAATGCACTAAGCATGCTTGGTTGGACACATTTGATGATACCCAATCCTAGTTTTATTTGCAAGCTTTATACTTTATTTCTTTATCAAAGCTTTCTCTTAGAGTTTACTTAAGTAACTTGTAGATTCTAGGAAGATAATTGAAGGTTGCATAAAGAGCATTAAATTTGGCCTAAGCTATATAATCTTGATGTCATCCTAAGGCATGAGATGGAACTTAGTTAAACTCCACTTGTTTACCACCCCTCAGTAGTACTTACCCCACTTGTAGATGCTAGTGCTAAGCATAAAACTTGATCAACTTTAGATGGGAATACTTGGTGAAAATGGTTATGTAAACCTTAGAATGATGAATCATTCTACTGAAATGTTTTGACATGTGTTTCCGAACACCAGATGATTTTGATGATGAAAATGTTGAGGCATGAGCCTTAGCCCTTTATAAAACTGATGGTTGTCTAGATGCGATACCATTCCAATTTTACCGTACAACCATAATACCCGAAAATTGGGTAGGGCTTGAATGGAAACTTATATACCTTAGTATGGGTTCCCTCACGGCCAAGGTCTGAGCTGAGGCTACCTTGTGAAGATTGTCCACCTGTGAAGTACCCAAGATGACAGTTGGTCATGGTTGGGAGGCCAAACTCACAGGAGAGGTACCTATACTAGGGCGTGTAATGGAAAGGTTAGGATTGATTATCTGCATACTGAGTATGGTGAATTCAGGATGTGTTCCTGACGGATGTATAGAATGTTGTGGTGAAAGTGTACAATCTCTGCAGAGTGTCAAACTATTCGAATAGCCGCGTCCGTGGTTATGGACAGTTTGAGTGGCCATACTGTTCCCCCGTCAGATGTTTTCAAAATGACTTGTGAAATGAATTGAGACTTTGACTTGACCACAACAGAGTTGTGATATGAAATTCAAATTCCCACTTAGGTGTTATAAAACTTCAACTAGTTTTCTTGCTTCTGAACTTTGTAGAGGTAAATCTGGCTTTTTTCAAAACAACCCTAGAGCTTAGTGTCCTACTACAAAAACCCCCTTCACTTGTTAGTATTAGTTTGCGAGTACTTAAAGAGTACTCATGCCTTTGTCCCTGGCTATTCCCGTGGCCAGACTATGAAGAGGAGTACCAGGATGATGGACCCCAGGAAGGTTATGGCAACTAGGATCATCTCCCATCGTCAGCATTGCCTGTGACCCCGAAGATGGAGCTTCGCCTACGCTACCTTTATTATTACGTTATTCCGCTGCTTGAGGTGTATTAAGAACTGGATCATGAGATCCTTATTTGTGTAAGACCTTATGTATGGTTTGTAATGGATGATGTACGGCGTCTGCGGTGGATGCGTGTGGGACGGTAGAGAGAGAAAAATATGGACGGTGGACACATGAGAGAGACGATGTACCCTTTTCTCACTAGCGTGTGGGCCTCATGTCGAGATTTGCTACATCCGAATTTCGCAGGTGATTCGTTTCTAGCACACTGGGTTCGGCCTGGGATTGATGTATGAAAAAAGGGCCAAATCCAGACAAAAATAGGTTCCTAGGAATGCTATTGTAGTCTCCTGAAAACCCTAGTGGAGATCCTGTGAGACGGCGTGAAGTTTTTGTGGTCAAAAACACTGTTTCCATTGGAGTCTGAACATTGTTTCAGGGCTTGTACAATGGTCTTATCTTAGTAATGTCACGTAGGATGATTGCTAAGTTGGAGGAGATATGAATAACAAAAGACCTCTGTCTTATCTTAGCCAAGAGATGATCTCTTAGCACGATATGTCTCACCACATATTTAAGTATATCTGTCGCCGGAGATAAGACTAAAAAATACCTAATATATATAATGTTTTGTCATCATATCAAGATTACGTTAAGATAAGACTGTCTTATCGACCATTGTACATGTCCTAGCAATAAGTTTATTTCTCCATAAACTTTGCAACTAAATTTCTTCAGCATAAAACAATTTTTTTCACGAGTTGGGAGTTTGTTGGTTTCCTTTTTGGTCGTACCCGAGTACAATCAACAACAAATGTATGGAGTGGGCCAGACAATTTCCATCCAGAGTACCACCAATTAGCTGGACTCAAGAACACGTCGACATATGTCCTAAATGTTAGGTTGATCTCCCGATAGATCCCAACGGCTCGTCGAACCCCTTGACCGCTTTCTGATCAGGGGCGCCCAACCTTTTCATGGTTGGTGGGCTCCTGTGGCAGCTCTTGTTGGAGATATGCCCAAGAGGCATTAATAAAGTGGTTACTATCATATCTTCATTCTTATGATAAATGTTTAAATTCCATATGCTATAATTATATTAACCAGAAACATTAATACTTGTGTGGTTTGTAAACATAAAAGAGTCTCTAGTAAAGCCTCTTGTTAAACTAGCTTGTTGGTTAATATATGATCATGGTTTTATGATCATGAACATTGATATGTTATTAACAACAAGGTCATATCATTAGGAGAATGATGTGATGCACATACTCCTATAGTTAAGCATAGCATAAGATCAAATCATTTAAATAGTTCACTTGCTATAAGCTTTCAAATGCATAGTAACCTAAATCCTTCGACCATGAGATCATGTTAATCACCATCACCGGATGGACATCAAACATGACTTCGTAACTGGGTGGTTATAAAGGTGGCATTGAGTGTTCGGGAAGTATGTGTTGAGGCACATGGATCAAAAGTGGGATTTGTCCATCCGTATGACGAATAGATATACTCTAGGACCTCTCGGTGGAATGTCATCCAATTAGCTTGTAAGCATGTGACTGGCTCACAAGGGATCACATATCACAAGAACGAGAAAAGAGTACTTGTCGGTAACAATGTTGAACTAGGTATGCAGAGATATCGACTATCAAACCTCGGATAAGTAAAGTATCGCGAGACAAAGGGAAATTGGTATCATATGTAAATGGTTCATTCGATCATGAAGTCATCGTAGAAATATGTGGGAGCCATATGAATTTGCAGATTCCTCTATTGGTTATTGATCAGAGAAGAGTCTCGATCATGTCTGCATAATTCACGAACCATAGGGAGACACACTTAAGGATTCAATGTTGTTTAGTAGATATGGAAAGTGAGTAAAGAGACCGAATGTTATTCGGAGTCTCGGATGGGATTCAGGATATCACTAGCAGATCCGGAATGGTCCGGAGCATAAGATTCATATAAGGAAAGTCTAATTCCGGAGGTCGGGAATGGTTTCGATGCTTTCACCAGAATGTTCTAGAAGGGTCTAGAAGGTCCACCGATCCGGAAGGGGAAGGGTGTTGGAATTATGCCCTAGAGGCAATAATAAAGCTGTTATTATTATAATTCTTGTTCATGATAATGTTTATATTCCATGCTAGAATTCTATTAAGTGGAAACTTTAATACTTGTGTGGTTTGTGAACAACACCGTGTCCCTAGTACGCCTCTATGGACTAGCTCATTGATCAATGATGGTTAAGGTTTCCTAACCATAGACATGAGTTGTCAATTGATAATGAGATCATATCATTGGGAGAATGATATGATGGACAGACCCAAACTAAGCGAAGCAATTAGATCGTGTCATCGTGTTAGTCTTTGCGAAGATTTTCTTATGTCAAATATTGTATTCCTTAGACCATGAGATAATACAACTCCCTGGTATCGGAAGAAAGCTTTGAGGTCATCAAACGTCATCCTATGAGAGGGTGATCATAAAGGTGTCTCGGTGATCGGAAAGTATCATTGGGTTGTATGTATCGAGATGGGATTTGTCCCTCCCAAGTCGGAGAGATATACTTGGCCCACTCGGTGTCGATATCAACACCACTTGCAAGCATGTGGTTAAGGATTTAATCACAAAGTGATATCGGATTACGGAACGAGTAAAGTACTTGCGTGAACGAGATTGAACTAGGTATGACGGCAAACGATCGAATCTCGCAAGTAAAATATCGCGAGACGAAGGGAATATATATATGGGATTGATTGAATCCTGGCATCGTGGTTCATCCTATATGATCATCGATGAATGTGTGGGAGTCAATATGGGTTTCCAGGCCCCGCTGTTGATTATTGATAGAAGATCATGTCTGCATATTCTCGAACACCCGCAGGTCACACACTTAACGTGTCTCGACGCTAGGATAGATTGGATAATTGGTTTATGAGTTTTTGTACGGAGTCTCGGATGGGATCCGGGACATCACGAGAGGTTCCGGAGTGGTCCGGAGAATAAGATTCATATAAGGCGCAGTTTTGGAGTTCGAATTGTTCCGGTTAATTCCAGATTGTACCTAAGCTTCTAGAACCTTCCAGAAGGGGACCAACGTGGCCCCACATTCCGGGAGGGGGCATGGGCCTATGAGGGAGTGCCCTAGCCGCATTGGGCCAGGGGCACAAGGCCCCATAGGGCCCAGCCGGCCAAAGAGGGTTTAAACCCTAGATAGAGCTTCTAGAAGGGGGGGTTTCCTTGCCCCCCACTCCTCCTCCTTTGGGGCCGCCGGTTTGGACTTGGGGAAGGGGCAAGGGCAGCCGCCCACCCCTCTATATAAAGAGGGCTGGGGGCGCACCACCCACACACACCTTACCCTCCAACCCTAGCCGCCCTGCTGCCCCTCCTCTCTCCCTCCCGACTGCTTGTAAGGCGAAGCCCTGCTGCAGAAATTCTCTACCATATACACCACGCCGTCGTGTTGTAGATCCAATCCGTCTCTCCACCATACTTTCTGGACCGAGGAAGGAGGAGACATCGAGGTGATGCACGTGTGCATCTCACGGAGGCACCGCCACTTGTGGTGCTAGATCGGATCGGATCGCGAGGAGGAGAAGCGAGTACGACTACATCACCCACGTTTAACGAGCGTTCCATTGTCGAATCTTCAAGGGTATGAAGATCTAATCCAATCTCTCTCGTTGTTTGCATCTCCTAGATTAGATCTTGGCTTCCCTCTGTTCGCATTCGTAGAAAATTTTGATTTACTATGCCGCAAAACCCTTCAGTGGTATCAGAGTTAGATCTATGCGTAGATGTGTTTCACGAGTAGAACGCAACATGGTTGTTGCGGGCGTTGATGTTTTCTGTTGCAAGCCTCTTGTTTGTGTTCTTCTTATGACGCGGGATAGTGAGATTGAAGCGGTCCAGGCCAACCTTACGCGACGTCGTTCGCGAGACCGGATCCGCACTTGACGTGTGGCTTGTTCCACACATGCGGCTGGTGGATGTCAGTTTCTCTCACTATAGTTGTCATGGGATTAACACCGGAGTTTGGCAACCATAATATCACCGTTGTGGCTTTCCGTAGGTAAGAATCGTTCTTAGCATCTACTCCCATAAGCCACGTAAAACATGCAACAACAAAGTAGAGGCGTCTAACTTGTTTTTGCAGGGAGTGTTTTCTGTGATATGGTATGGCCCAAGATGTGATGTGTATAATGTATGCGATGATCATGTTTTGTAATGTTTCACGACTTGCATGTCGATGAGTACACAACCGGCAGGAGCCATATGGTTGTCTTTATAATTGTGTATGACCTGTGTGTCAACTTCTTATACGCCATGTAATAGTTTCACTTTATCTCTAAGTAGTTAGCAATAGTTTTAGTTGCTATTCGTGGTGGAGGCAATCATGGTGGAGTGATGGAGATCATGTCGGATTGCACAAGATGAAGATCATTGCGCGAAGATTGGCTATACCATGTCACATAAAGTTATATGCATGTGATGTTTATCCTTTTATGTATCTTATTATGCTTAGATCGCGACGGTAGCATTATAAGATGATTCCTCAATTAAAGATCAAGATAAAACTGTGTTCTCCCCAAATATGCACCGTTGCGAAAGTTCGTCGTGTCCAAGCATCACGTGATGATCGGGTGCTATAGACTCTACGCTCACATACAACGGGTGCAAGCCAGTTTTGCACACGCGGAAATACTTGGGTCTAACTTGACGAGCCTAGCATGTACAGACATGGCCTCGGAACACATGAACCGAAAGGTTAAGCATGAGTCATATGAATGATATGATCGACACTTTGTTGTCCACCATTGAAACCACATCTCTTCTCGTTAAGATCGGATTAGGTGTGGTGAATTTGGATCGTGTTCACTAAACAACTTGAGGGATGTTGAATTTAGTGGGAGTTCATCTAGTAATTTGATTAAGTTGAACTATTTATCATGAACATAGTCTAAATTGTACTTGCAAATACTGTAGATCACATGGCCAAGTACAACTTCAACTTCAACGTTTTTGCTGAGAATGAAAAGCTTAGAAACAATGGGTCTAACTTCACCAATTGGTTCCGCAATCTAAGAATCATTCTCTCTGGCGATCAAAAGGACTATGTCCTTGGGAAAGCGTTAGGTGACCCCCTGCAAGCTAGCGGTGATGAGAAAGCTGTCTATCAGTCGCGCAAAGATGATTATAGTGTGATTAAGAGCACCATGTTGTTTGCTATGGAACCGGAACTTCAAAATCGTTTTGAAGACTATCCCGGGCCCTTTGAGATTCTCGAAGATCTGAAAACCATGTTTCAGACTCAGCGCTCGAGAGATATGAGATCTCCGAGAAGTTCTTTAATCGCAAGATGGAGGAAGGGAGTTCCGTTAGTGAGCACGCCATTAAGATGACGGGCTACACTCAACGCCTTAAGCAACTGGAAGGCACGATTCCAGAGGAGCTCAAGATTTACAGGGTTCTGCAATCACTTCCTCATAGCTACAAAAGTTTTGTAGTGACTCACAATCAGATTGGTTCCACTGATACGATCACCGAGCTCTTCGCAGTCAAGGCTGCTAGTGGACATCAAAAGGATAATCATGTGTTGATGGTCAACAAGCCCCCAACCTTCAAGAAAGGTAAGGGAGCAAAGAAGCCCTTCAAGAAGGAAGGCGGCTTGCCCTCTGAGAAGAAGCTCAAGTCTGGTCCTAAGCGGACACTAAGTGCTTCTATTGCAAGGACAAGGGTCATCGGGCAATCGTCCGAAGTACTTAGCGGACAAGAAGTCCGCACCATCAAAGGTATATTTTATATACATGTTATTGATGTTTTCCTTACTAGCCCTCGTTGTAGTGCCCGGTATTTGATCTTGGTTCGGTTGCTAATATTTGTAACTCAAACAGAGCTACGGAATATACGGGTGGCGAGGGATGAGGTGACGATCTTGGCGTTGGCAACGGATCAAGATTTGATGTGATGGCCGTCGCACGCTCTCCTTAGTTTTACCTTCGGATTAGTTTTAAACCTCAATAAATGTTATTATGTACTGCGTTGAGCATGAACAATATTTGGATCTTGTTTATTGCAAGACGGTTATTCATTTAAATCGGAGAATAATGGTTGTTCTATTTATATGAGTAACATCTTTTATGGTCATGCACCTATTGTGAATGGTTTATTTCTTCTAAATCTCGAAAGGGATGAAACACACATCCATAACATTGAGGCTAAGAGATGCAAAGTAGATAGTGATAATACTACTTATTTGTGGCACTGTCGTCTAGGTCATATTGGTGTAAAGCGCATGAAGAAACTCCATTCTGATGGACTTTTGGAGTCCCTTGATTTTGAATCATTTGACACATGCGAACCATGCCTCATGGGCAAGATGATCAAAACCCCGTTCTCCGGTATAATGGAGCGAGCAACGGACTTGTTGGAAATCATACATACCGATGTATGCGGACCGATGAGTGTTTCGACGCGCGGTGGATATCGCTATTTTCTCACTTTTACCGATGACTTAAGTAGATATGGGTATATCTATTTAATGAAACATAAATCTGAAACATTTGAAAAGTTCAAAGAATTTCAGAATGAAGTGGAGAACCATCGTAACAGAAAGATTAAGTTTCTACGATCCGATCGTGGAGGTGAATATTTGAGTTATGATTTTCTCACGCATCTTAAAGCAAGTGGAATCGTTTCACAACTCATGCCACCCGGAACACCACAGCGCAATGGTGTGTCTGAATGCCGGAACCGAAACCTATTAGATATGGTCCGATCGATGATGTCTCTTACTGATTTGCCGTTATCATTTTGGGGTTATGCATTAGAAACCGCTGCATTCACTTTAAATAGGGCTCCATCTAAATCCGTTGAGACGACACCGTATGAACTGTGGTTTGGTGTTAAACCTAAGTTGTCGTTTCTTAAAGTTTGGGGATGCGAAGCTTACGTCAAGAAGTTGATGCCGGACAAGCTCGAACCCAAAGCGGAGAAATGCATCTTCATAGGATACCCTAAGGAAACTATTGGGTATACCTTCTATCACAGAACCGAAGGCAAAGTGTTTGTCGCAAAGAACGGTTCCTTTCTTGAGAAGGAGTTTCTCTCGAAAGAAGTGAGTGTGAGGAAAGTAGAGCTAGACGAGGTTATTGAACCTTCTCTTGAATTGGAGAGTAGCGCAGCACCTGAAATTGTTCCAGTGCCGTCTGCACCAACAATAGAGGAAGCTAATGACAAGGATCATGAAGCTTCGGACGATGCTGCTACTGAACATCGCAGGTCGACAAGGTCGAGTGCCCCTCCTGAGTCGTATGGCAACCCTGTTTTGATTGTCTTGTTAGTAGAAGACAGTGAACCTACGAACTATGAGGAAGCGATGATGAGCCCAGACTCTGAGAAATGGCTAGAAGCCATGAAATCCGAATTGGGATCCATGAGCGAAAACCAAGTATGGACTTTGGTGGACCCTCCTAGTGACCGAAAGGCCGTTGAGTGCAAATGGATCTTCAAGAAGAAAACGGACGCGGATGGTAATGTTACCGTCTATAAAGCACGGCTTGTCGCGAAAGGTTTTCGACAAGTTCAAGGTGTTGACTACGATGAGACTTTCTCTCCCGTAGCGATGTTTAAGTACATTCGGATTTTATTAGCAATTGTTGCATTTCATGATTATGAAATATGGCAGATGGATGTCAATACTGCGTTCCTCAATGGCAACATTGATGAAGAGTTGTATATGATGCAACCCGAAGGTTTTGTCGATCCTAAGGATGCTGATAAAGTATGCAAACTTCAGCGTTCCATTTATGGACTGAAGCAAGCATCTCGGAGTTGGAACCTTCGTTTTGATCAAGTGATCAAGAGCTTTGGATTTGTTACAAATTGCTACGAAGCTTGCATCTACAAGAAAGTGAGTGGGAGCTCGGTGACGTTTCTGGTACTATATGTGGATGACATATTGATTATTGGAAATGACATCAACATGCTTAACGATGTGAAGAGTTGAACAAGTGTTTTTCAATGAAAGACCTAGGTGAAGCTGCTTATATATTGGGCATCAAAATCTATAGAGATAGACAAAGACGCCTGATAGCTTTAAGCCAGAGTACATACCTAGACAAAGTTCTGAAAAGTTTCAGAATGGATAAGGCAAAGAAAGGTTCAAAGGCCTATGTTGTGCGTGTAAGATATTGAGCAAGGCTCAGTGTCCAGCTACGGTAAATGATAGGGAATCTATGAGCAAAGTGCCTTATGCCTCGGCCATAGGCTCGATCATGTATGCCATGCTGTGTACTAGACCGGATGTGTCCAATGCTCTTAGTTTGACGAGCAGGTATCAAAGTGATCCAGGAGTGGAACACTGGACAGCCATGAAGAACATCCTAAAGTACCTAAATAGAACTAAAGAAATGTTCTTAGTCTATGGGGGTGATGAACAACTCGTTGTAAAAGGTTACGTCGATGCTAGTTTCGACATCGACAAGGATGATTCTAAATCTCAGACAGGATACGTGTATATTTTGAATGGAGGAGCTGTGAGCTGGAGAAGCTGCAAGCAAAGCGTGATCGCGGGATCTACAGTAGAAGCGGAATACATGGCTGCTGCAGAAGCGTCAAGTGAAGGAGTTTGGATCAGAAACTTCATCACTGAGCTTGGAGTGGTTCCAAGTGCATTGGACCCACTGGAGATATTGTGTGACAACATCGCGCCATAGCACTCGCTAAGGAACCAAGATTCATCCAAAGACCAAGCATATCAACTGAAGTTTCATATAATCCGAGATTATATAGCGTATGGAGATCTGAAGATTAGCAAAGTACATACAGATCTGAATGTCGCAGATCCATTGACTAAACCTCTTCCACGTGTAAAACATGATCAAGACCTCGATTGCCATGGGTGTGAGATTGTTCCCAGATGTAAACTAGATTATTGACTTTAGTGCAAGTGGGAGACTGTTGGAATTATGCCCTAGAGGCAATAATAAAGCTGTTATTATTATAATTCTTGTTCATGATAATGTTTATATTCCATGCTAGAATTGTATTAAGCGGAAACTTTAATACTTGTGTGGTTTGTGAACAACACCGTGTTCCTAGTACGCCTCTATGGACTAGCTCATTGATCAATGATGGTTAAGGTTTCCTAACCATAGACATGAGTTGTCAATTGATAATGAGATCATATCATTGGGAGAATGATATGATGGACAGACCCAAACTAAGCGAAGCAATTAGATCGTGTCATCGTGTTCGTCTTTGCGAAGCTTTTCTTATGTCAAATATTGTATTCCTTAGACCATGAGATAATACAACTCCCACGGTATCGGAAGAAAGCTTTGAGGTCATCAAACGTCATCCTATGAGAGGGTGATCATAAAGGTGTCTCTCGGTGATCGAAAGTATCTTGGGTTGTATGTATCGAGATGGGATTTGTCCCTCCCAAGTCGAGATATATACTTGGGCCCACTCGGTAATCGATATCAACACCGCTTGCAAGCATGTGGTTAAGGAGTTAATCACAAAGTGATATCGGATTACGAACGAGTAAAGTACTTGTTGTGAACGAGATTGAACTAGGTATGGCATGCAAGCGATCGAATCTCGGGCAAGTAAAATATCGCGAGACGAAGGGAATATATATGGGATTGATTGAATCCTGGCATCGTGGTTCATCCGATATGATCATCGATGAATGTGTGGAGTCAATATGGGTTTTAGACCCGTTGTTGATTATTGATAGAAGATCATGTCGCATATTCTCGAACGCATGGTCACACACTTAACGTGTCTCGGCGCTAGGATAGATTGGATAATTGGTTTATGATTTTTGTTCGAGTCTCGGATGGGATCCGGACATCACGAGAGGTTCGAGTGGTCCTGAGAATAAGATTCATATAAGGCAAGGCAGTTTTTGGAGTTCTAATTGTTCCGGGTTAATCGGTATTGTACCGGAAGCTTCTAGAACCTTCCGGAAGGGGACCAACGTGGCCCCACCTTCCGGGAGGGGGCATGGGCCTATGAGGGAGTGCCCTGGCCGCATTGGGCCAGGGTCACAAGGCCCCATAGGGCCCAGCCGGCCAAAGAGGGTTTAAACCCTAGATAGAGCTTCTAGAAGGGGGGGTTTCCTTGCCCCCCACTCCTCCTCCTTTGGGGCCGCCGGTTTGGACTTGGGGGAGGGGCAAGGGCAGCCTCCCACCCCTCTATATAAAGAGGGCTGGGGGCGCACCACCCACACACACCTTCCCCTCCAACCCTAGCCGCCTTGCTGCCCCTCCTCTCTCCCTCCCGACTGCTTGTAAGGCGAAGCCCTACTGCAGAAATTCTTTTTTTGAGGGTAAAACAGTAGGGCAAAAAACCCCACTGCAACTTTTATAGATTATAGAGAGTTACAAAAGAATATTTACAAACATATTCCACCTCAAAGAAGAGGGATAACATGCTAATCAACTATCTCCTGTCTAAATTGGTTTCAATCCAAATCTTAAGGCCCTGATAATACTTCTTCTTAATTCTACAAAGGACCCATCTTAATTCCTGGGCTACAATAGCCTTCCAGGTCTCTATCGACGCATGCTGATTGTTGAAAATTTCATTATTTCTGCAAATCCAGATGCTCCAAGTTCCAAGAATCAGAATTTCCATTGCAAAAGGGACCTTGAGGTCTTTTTAATCTTGGCTAAAACTTCAAAGATGCTTTGATCCGAATTGACTGTGAAATTTCAGCCAAAGCTCTTGCAAAGGGCATTCCCAAAACAAATGAAAACTTGTTTCTTCACTATTGCAGCCCCGAAGACACAATCATAAGATGCCAGAAAAACATTTCCTTTTCAAGATTTCTTGTGTTGAGTCTATCAAGCAAGAAGAGCCAAGAAGAATTTGTGCTTTTGTTGACAAGAAGATTTCCATATCCAAGAGAAATGTGGTAACCGGTTGGTAACCGATTAAAGAGCAAAAGCCTTTTGACCGAAAAAATACCCCAAATGTAAGACCAACAATCGATTCCCTTCCCCGTGAATTGAGAATTTGTTCAAGACTTTGATATTCCCGATAAGCTTGTTGGGACAAAGGAAGGTAAAAGAGATCTTGAGTATTTGGTATGCGGAACTCACTGACAGAGATGTGAGGGTTTTTTGCATATGAAAGGAGGTGAGGAAGCTTATGTTGGAGGCAACTATCATTCCACATATCAGTCCAGAATAGTGTGGATTTCCCATTTCCAACCAAGCACTTTGCAAGTCCTTTAAAAATGTCAATCAGTTTTAGATGAGCTTTCCACCAAAAGGATCCCTCAAGACTTCTTCCAGGTAGCTTATCATTACAATAGTAAGTATTCCATATCAAGTGAACCCAAGGAATATCCTTATGATTATAAAACTTATCCAAATTCTTCAAAAGAAGAGAAGAATTTTGAACATTAAGATCAAGAACTCCCAATCCTCCCTGGTTTTTGGGTCTACAAACTTTCTTGCATGCTACAAGAGCAGTACCTATAGCTTGAACATCAGAAGTTTTCTTTCTCCACAAGCATTTCCTCATATATTTAATCAACTGCTCCTTGATAGTGATAGGGAGATCAAAACAACTCATGTAATATATGGGAAGGGAAGATAACACAGATTTAACTAACTGCAATTTCCCCCCATAATTCAGAAAGTCAGCTATTCCACACAACCTTCTTTCAACTCTCTGAACAATAGGCAAGAAGTGTTCCACAGCAGGTTTATTCAAGCTCAGGGGCAAACCAATATAGGTAAAAGGCAAGGAACCAGTGAGGCAAGAAAGGGTATTGGCAAAATGCCCAAGCCTCTCTGAATCCATATTAATTGGCATCATGCTGGACTTAGAATAATTGACTTTGAGTCCAGTGGAAAGAGCAAAAGTATGAAGGATTGCCTTAAGACACAAGAGTTGCTCAGAATCAGCCTTAAGGATTACTAAAGTGTCATCGATATCTTGAACCACAGGAAGTCGTGATGTAATACATTCTCAGTGGGCAAAGAAAGAAGATCCATGTTCATTGCCTTATTGAGGATACTTTGAAGGAGATCAACAGCCAGAACAAACAATAAAGGAGACAAAGGATCTCCTTGCCTGACACCCCTTCTGCAGTAAAAAATTTTCCCAGGCACACCATTTAAAAGCACAGAGGAAGAAGCAGACCCAAAGATCATCTGAATCCAGGAAATCCATTTAACTCCAAAACCTTTGGCTTTAAGGATATTGATGATTGCAGAATGCTCAATTCTGTCAAAAGCCTTCTCAAAATCCAACTTAAGAATTAAAATTTCCTCCTTTGACTTGTGGCATTGATCAAGAAATTCAAATGCCCAACCTAAACAGTCTTGGATAGATCTTTGCTTGAGGAAACCATATTGATTCTTGTGAACAAGTTTAAGAATGACTTTTTGCAGTCTATTAGCTAGAATCTTGGTGATAATCTTAAGGACACTATTTAGCAAAGAAATAGGCCTAAAATCAGCAGGAGTCAAAGGAGCAGCAATTTTTGGAATGAGGGTGATAAAAGAAGAATTAATGCTTTCCAAAGAGGCATTCCCTTCATAGAACTCAATAAGTAAATGCTTTACATCATCCTTGATAATAGGCCAGCAAAGCTTCATGAATTCATTATTAAAACCATCAGGGCCAGGGGACTTATCATTAGGCAGATTTGTGATGACTTCATCAATCTCCTCATCAGAGAAAGGCTTTTCCAAAGCCTCCCTTTCCTCCTGGCTTAAGCAGTCACCAGCCAAGTCATTAAGATTGAAATGCATTTCAGGCTTATCAGAAGAGCCCATTCTATTTCTAAAGGAATTCCAAAGAAGATTTGATTTTCCATCATGATCATAGACCTCAAGATCAGAATCATCCTTGAGCATGGAAATGTAATTATGTTTAAAACTTATGGTAGCTCTGGAGTGAAAGAATTTGGTGTTCTCATCCCCCAGCTTAACCCATTTAATTTTCCCTCTCTGTTTCCAATAAGTATTATGGTTTTGTAAAAGAGAAATAATAAGATCTTTCAGGATATCCCTAAGATTCCACTCATGAACAGTAAGAGTTCTCATTTCCTCCATGATATCAAGCAAGTCAATGGTGGCATTAACATTACAGATTTGTGCCTTTAGGCAAGGTAACTGTTTGGCCCAAAGCTTCAGCCCTCTTCTCACATTTTTGAATTTAGAATTTTTTTTTGCAGGATCCAGAAAACCCACAGGAATGTTCCAGGCATTTTGAACAATAGCTTTAAACTCCTTATGATGTAACCAATGGTTTTCAAATCTGAACACCTGAGCTTTTGGAATCATTGTGCCAATGGTAATGACACAGGGAAGGTGATCAGAAGTGGGCTTAGAAAGAGGAGCAACAAAGGTTGAGGGAAAACTCTGAGTCCGCATACAAGTAAAAACCAATCCAATCTTTCCAAGAGGGGATCCTTCTGCATGTTACTCCAAGTGAACTTTCTACCCTTAAGTGGTAATTCAATGATACCCAAATTATTAATGGCTTCATTAAAGAGAAGCATACCATTCACATCTCCACCCAATTTGTTTCTATCTGAAGGCTGTCTACAGAAGTTAAAATCACCCACAATAAGCCAATCCACATCATCGGGCATATCAATATTGCCAAACCAGTCTAAAATTCAGACTTTTTTCGGTAAACATGGCCCATAAATGTTGGAGAGGATCCAGATTTATTGGACAAGAGAGATGTCAAGGTAATGGAGATAGAAAACTCATTAAGGAAAGAGAGCTGTCCGTAAAATGTGGAGCCGTTCAAATGGTGATCAAACCTCCAGATGCACCTCTGGAGGGAAGAAATTCAAAGTTGGTAAATTTAGAGGCAGAATTTTTAATGTAGGAGCTATCAAAATCCTCACGCTTAGTTTCTTAGAGATGATAATGTCACATGAGACTCCTCAATTTTGCTTCTGAGAGCAATCCATTTTTTCAGAATTGATTCCCCTGATATTCCAATTCAGGATCTTCCAAGTTCTTTTGTTATTCATTAAGAAACCAGGAGCAAGTATAGATGTGGGGTGATGTAAATAATGTAATCACCTAGAAGAGGAAACAGCAAATACAGAGACAAAAGCTCAACCAATTTAGAGTACCACAGAGTTGATCCACAACAAGTACCCTCCACATTGCAATATCGCAATCACAGAACACATAACAGGGAGTCAACACGACTCCAGCAAAAGATTTAGTTTGATACATTAACACACTTAAGAAGAGGTCTTCTTCTTGGCTTGTCATCCAGTACCAGAGCCCTGTGCTTCTTGTTGCCACCAATGCCCAAGCTGGAAGAGGGTCCTCCTTTAATGCTGCCTTTTGTAGGAGCCTTAATAGCCACATCATTGGCCTTCCCTTTCTTGAGTAACCTCTTCTCCAGGTCCCCATCTTTTACCTTGAAGAATGAAGCGGCAAGATTTTTAACCACTTTGGAATTCAGGCAAGGAGGAGCAGCATTACAAACCAGGCAATCAACAATTTGACAATTTAAGTGACTTTTAAAACCCCCATTTAGTTCAACAATTCTAGGACTTCTTCTCACCTCAGATTCCACAAGAGGTTCCTTGCCCTTTCTCTTTTTAGCAGGGGTAGAGGGGGAGCCTGAAGATTTATTGGCTTCAATACCCATGCAAGAAGGAGCCATCTGGGAAAAATTCTCATTAGGAATGATGAAAGATATTGAACTTTCTTCAGCAATAGGTTCCTTAATAATTTCCCATAAAGGAGAATTAAGAAATCCCTTGACCCAATTAAACTTCTCAGGAGTAGCAAGCATGAGAGTAATGAAGTTAAACCAACTTACAGGAATATCACATTTAAGAGAACCCTTAGAAGAAGATTCCTTCTGAATATGGGGAGCAAAATAATTCTCCCAGAGCTCCAAGCCTTGTTGGGAAAATCCCTGCTTGGCAACATGCACATCAGGAATGGAAATAAATGTTCTCACCATCCCAACCTGAAGGTGAGCCTCATTTGGGGAAAGAAGGTGTTGATCCTCCAGCATCCAATCATCATTCTCAGGGGCCATAGTACTTGAGTCCATGGGACTTCCTGTCTCCTCCTCAGCATCAGGATTAGCCTCCTCCTCATCAGCCAGATAGTTTTGAAAAATATTTTGCAGGCCTTCCCCAATGCCAACCCCAGGAGGTGCAACTGCTACACCAATCTCCTCCACAGCCTCAAAGCTCATTAATGATTCATCATCATCGACTCGGTCTTGAACAATGACACATGTAACTCCACTGTTCACATCCTGAGGTGGCAGATGTTGATTGTCAACAGGCATGTCTTCTCCAGGAGCAATGACAGGGCCTTGAACAAGAGCAGCATCAGCCTCCCAGGGGCCCCAACCTTCAGCGTTCCCACCATTAGGAGCAGGGTCCTGCACAGGAGCCATCCACTGACCCCAATCACCCCCAGGAGCAGGGGGGAGGTGGCACCTGAGGCCCAAAGACTGGACCTTGTGCAGGAACAGGGTGTGGGTCCACATTGTCATCTGGCAGTGGGTCCTGCTCGGGTGGGCCCCCTCCAAGCAAGTGACTCTGAAGAACTTCAACAGAAAAAGTCCAAGACTCTGTCTCCACCAGGTCTCCTATGGTAAACCGCACACTCTTGGGGATGTCAACCAAATCAGTCACACGAATTTTAGCTATAATCCTACCCTTATGATCAGTGTCCCTCTCCCACAGGAGAACTTTTCCAATGTCCGCAAAGATAGCATTCAGATCCTCCGTATGCCAGTGGTCAAGGGGAGGCCCTACCAGCATCACCCATCACTCATTATTAAACTGAGTCCTACGCCACTTATCACCCTCATTATGCTTAACAAAAGAAACATGCACATCTTGAAACGGGATCGGGCTCGCCGCAATGAGACGGTCACGGTCACTGACATGGTGGAACTGCACATATGCAGACCCAAAGGGACAATCCTGGATGTCTCTGAAGTGCACTCCAACCTCATTGTTGAAGAAATCAACTAAGACACCATGAATATTCAAGAACGGAACCGGACCAGGAGGGAGGGGAAAAATGTTAGCAATAGCATACTGTTCATGTGCTCGTGACCTCCGAGGCACCACCACCCTTTTAACACGATTCCGCCCAGCCACTTGCATAATCTGGAAGCCATTCGGCAGGAAAGGCGCAGGATCAATCGGAATGTTCGCCATTGTGATGCCCTTCGCCGGCGACGAGCAGGAGGGGAATGGGGTTTCAGCGGGCGGGGGAGTTGAGGAGACAGGGGAGTGGTAGTTGTTTTTTGCAACGAAGTGGTGAACTCATGAAAACTGCCGTGAATGACGGGCTGGGAATGAGAAACCACCTGGGCCTTGAACCATCCCTCATACGATTTGTCGGGCCAATTACAATTAGGGAAAGAGGGAAATTTCAGAAAAGGAAGGATCCCAGGCAATTTAAATGTCAGCGATTAGCGCCTGCACTGACCAAGCGTTACCATCGACTTAAAACCCTCATCAGTGAGCACCTGAGCATAAGATCTGCCATGATGACCTGATTTGAACTCCCCATTAATACGATGCTCAATCACAGGCGAAGGACCCTCAAGTGATGCAGGAAATTTGAGTCTTTGAAAAACCGAGCCACCTTTACTTGGAGGCTTTAAAGAAGGAGATTTTTTTGCACTTTCTTTTTTGTACGTGACAACTTTCCATTCCTTAGCATATTCCTTGTAGAATTCCCTTTCTTCATGAATCCAGTTCGGGCCCCCATTACCCCAAAGGTTGACATGAATCACAAAAGAATGACATGAAAACTTGGAGATATTGTAGATCTCAAAACCCATTGCCCGAGAAGCAACCGAGAAGTGAAAAGTTCTATCTTGCAAAAGCTTCACCTGGAATTTAGAAGCGTTACCACCAAAACAGGCTTGAAGAGCAAGACTAACAGTATGAAAGTCCAACTTAAAATTTGCCCTTCCAAAAGAACAGACCAGATAAAATGGTCTCTTCCTGAACCCACCAAGGAAATTAACTTGATGCCTGAATTTATCAAAAATCCTCTTCTCAAAATCACGCCCTAAAGAAAAATCCAGGGCAGGTCGACACGAAGCAACATCTTTAGAAGCAATCTCTTTGGAAGCACATCCTGAGGAGAGATTTTCCGAGAAATCCAGAGATCTAGGCACCAACTTCTCAGTATTGGTGGAAATTTTTTTAACCAAAGGGCTTGGTAAAATTTGAGAACCAACCACTACCCTCATCACCTGAAGATCAATAGAGATACCAGAAGCCACCACCTCACCATGAACCAAGTATCTAGCATCGATCACAACCTCATTATGATTGAGAAGAACAAGCCTTTTAGAACTAGGAAAAAGCATGAGAAAACCTTTAGAAGGCTCAAGATCATCAGCTGGCAAAGAGGAGCAAAGGGCATGCCATTTCAGACCAGTGTCTTCATCCGATCCAGTGATGGTAGGAGATCTACCAAGAAATCCAGATGAAGGATCCAAATAGTCATTAACACGAGAGAGATGAGAGGGGAACCTCAAAATAGATCCAACAGAGATCTTCTCCCCATTTTCCAAACATCGTCCCTCAAGAGGAGAGCCTTTAGCATTGAGAAGAACCAGCCAAGAATCAGCCGAGACAACGAGAGATCCTTCTAGAAACTTACCACCCGTGGTCACACCAGAGTAGGTGACCTTCCAGCAACCTCCAGAGGAATCCATGCAGAGCCTACGCCGGCAAGGCGCCTGCAGAATTTCTCCACCATATACACCACGCCATCGTGTTGTAGATCCAATCCGTCTCTCCACCATACTTGCTGGACCGAGGAAGGAGGATACGTCGAGGTGTTGCACGTGTGCATCTCACGGAGGCACCGCCACTTGTGGTGCTAGATCGGATCGGATCGTGAGGAGGAGAAGCGAGTACGACTACATCACCCACGTTCCGACGAACGCTCACTGTAATCTTCAAGGGTATGAAGATCTAATCCAATCTCTCTCGTTGTTTGCATCTCCTAGATTAGATCTTGGCTTCCCTCTGTTCGCATCCGTAGAAAATTTTGATTTACTATGCCGCGAAACCCTTCAAAGGGTACATGTATGTGTCATGACAAAGTGGAATGGTTGCATCATGTCCTAGTCACTTGGCTTGACACTTGGAAGAGAGAAATCAAACTCTAGTTTGAAAGTCAAAAGGCAGTTTGAAAAGGTCAAAGCAGAACATTGGTTTCCAAGTGGAGGGATGGAAGGAATCCTACCTAAAGGAGGATTCCTCCCTTTCCCTTACGCCGGCCACATGAGGTGGAGTTGGGGAAGGACTCCCCTTCCCCAACCGCCCCTCCCTATCATAAATAGAGGGGAGGGGCGCCCTCCTTGGACCCCAACTACAAACCCTAGCCGCCGGCCTTGGCCCCTCCAAGTCGCGGCATCTAGATCCTCCTCTAAACAGCTACTGACTAGCTAAACCCTAGTTGCTAGCCACCTCTAAACCTTGTCCCTCTAAACCCTAGATCACCGGGGCTCCCTCTACTCCACCATACTCGCACTGGCTTAGGCGAAGCCCTGACAGATTTACCCTCTACTTCCGACAGAATCGCGAGGAGAGAGCTACAACCTCCGCTGCCTCCTGGAACAAGGGAGAGGAAGGTCTTCATCGAGTACCGTACGTGTGACCGACTGTGGGAGCGCTGCCGAAATGCGGCTTCGGAAGGATTGTCTACGCGATCTTGAGATCGGCAAGTGAACGACTACATCACCCACGTAAATCCGATCTCGTTAACCGCTTTGGATCTTCGAGGGTTAGTACTCTATCAACTCGTTGCATCGATTGAGTAGATAGATCTTGGCTTGATCATAAATTAGATCTTAATTTGTGTGTTCATGCGGTAGAATTTTTTTGTTTTCCATGCTACGAACCCCTACAGGGGTATCAGAGCCATGTCTATGAGTAGATCTGTTGCATGAGTAGAACATAATGGTCATTGCGAGCGTTGATGCTTTTGTTGTCGATTTTTTCGTGTGTACTTTGCATCTTGCAGGATGGTGGGATGAAGCGGCCCGGGTTAACCTTACATGACATCGTTCATGATACTTGCTCCACGCTCAACATGCAACTTGTATTGCATAAGTGGCTCTGTGGGTGCCTATTTTTTCCAACATAGTGAAGATTCAATTTACAACAGGTGATTGACAATACTAGTATCAATGTTGTGGTTCTTCTTCATAAGTTAGAACGGTACTTATTGAAAGCCTCAAACCATGTAAAACATGCAGAGAAAAATAGAGGCGTCTAACTTTGTTTTGCAGGGGTATGTTGTGATGTGATATGGCCATGATTATGATTATATATGATGTATGCAATTGATCCTTATTGTAAGTCGCCAACCGGCAGGAGCCTTATGGTTGTTTTTTTAATTTCATTAAGACCTGCGTGTCTATTATTCAAAGTAGTTGTAATAGTTGATGCTGGTGGACGACAACCATGGAGCGGTGCCATTGACCTTGACGCCATGCCGGTGATGATGGAGATCATGTTTGTGCTTGAAGATGGAGATCGGAAGCACAAGAAGAAAGGCCATATAATATCACATATTATGAGTTGCATGTGATGTTAATCCTTTTATGCATCCTGTATTGCTTAGATCATGACGGTAGCATTATAAGATGATCCCTCTCACAAAATATCAAGTAATAAAGTGTTCATCCTTAGTTAGCACCGTTACCAAGACTCGTTGTTTTGAAGCACCACGTGATGATCGGGTGTGCTGGATTCAACTGTGCATACAATGGGACCAAGCCAGATTTTCTCATGCATAAACTAAGGTTAATCTTGACGATCCTAGAATGTATAGACATGGTCTCGGAACACGGATCACCGAAAGGTAAAGCATGAGTCATATAGTAGATATGATGAACATGTTAATTGTTCGCCTTTGAAACTACATCATCTCTCGTGATGATCGGACTTGATGTAGTGGATTTGGTTCATGTGATTACTAAAACAATGTGAGGGATATTGTTTTGAGTGGGAGTTCAATAGTAATATGATTAAAAGTTGAACACTATTTATCATAAATTAAATCAAAGTGAATTTGCATAGTTGTTGTAGTTATTGTCATCCGTTCACCACCTTACGCTTAGTTACAATTGAGATAATAGAACTATAGAATTCGGGTTAGTGACTTTATGAACTAGTATCATATTGTTTTGAAGTGTTAATCTAAAGTTTAAAAGTCCTATTGCAAACTTTTAGTAAGTTCCGGTTACTCCGTGAAGTTTAATAATTGGTATTAAATCAAGAGTAAAAATTCCAATGTTAGTATATAAGTATCATGCTTGTCTCCATGATTCTTGATTTTTTTAAATATCAAGGTTATCTAGGAGCTGAAATAGTTTTTCAGAAACCATCATGTGTGGAAGATATTGCGATATATGAAACAAAGTTTTGGTTGCAACATGATGGAGTATAATATGTCAAGATTTATGTTCTCATATTTTATGAGAATTTACAAAAGGTTGGAGACACTAGTTGTCCCAATCCTCCAAAAGGTTTTGGAGAGCAACATTATACTCGCGATTCACCGTTATAAGCTAAAGTAGCTTGATCGTGAATATTTCCATGATAAGGTTGAATATAAGGTGTAGGTAAAATGTTTACTATAGTAAATGATTACTAAAGAATGGAATTTGA
Organism: Avena longiglumis; assembly: GCA_030063025.1. Classification (NCBI taxonomy): domain Eukaryota; kingdom Viridiplantae; phylum Streptophyta; class Magnoliopsida; order Poales; family Poaceae; genus Avena; species Avena longiglumis. The sequence goes on from CP125973.1 coordinate 152,004,503, forward strand.
AAGAACACCAAACATTTAATGATGGTGATCTACTTGAAAGTGCAAGTCCAAAGACATTGGTATTTAACTATACACGTTTTGGACTATGTGTCATGTGTATGGCTCCACTATTGATGTTAATAGATTCTTTTAAAACAAAAAAAGAAATACTAAAAGAGAAATCTCAGAAACATATGGCAGAAAAGAAAAGACTAGAATTGTTCAGCATAGGTATATAGATAATATACATATTGTGGCTATATTCTTTGCTTGTTAAATAATGTGGTTCTTGAGTATTTGATACTGAATGTGTTGGTATGAATCGTCATACAAAACAACATAATACATGAACTGCAATGGCCTAAGTAACTTGCAAGAGAATATGTGATGATGTTTGTCGAGAACAAATAAAGAGTTATTGTGTTTCTCGTTGACATCAAATCTTGCCTTCAAGATTTGTTTTATCAGGTATTATGAGAATAAAAGGTTTGTTCAAATAATTTTCATAATTCATAAAATATGGATGATTTACAAATATCGTTGGATGAATCACATCCATAAAACTAGTGCTAAAAATGTCGAAAGACAATTGATAGAAAATATCACTTAGGAAGTGATATCGCCGTTTAAATTATAATGGAAAGAAAATATGAAGAAACTCCATGTGGATAGATTTTGGAGTCTTTTGATTTTTGATCAAATGACGCTTGTGAAACTTTCCTAGAGATAATTAAAACTACGTTCATAGGACAAAAGGGAACGAATGACTAGCTTATTGGAACTTGTACATATAGATGTATGAAGCTCATTATGTATAGTCAAGAGCGATGGATTTCAAATTCATATGCTTTCTCCAAAAATTTGAGTGAATATATGAATATTTACTGAATGAGGATGAAGTGTGAAACATTTGAAAAGTTCAAAGACTTTCAAGATGAAGTGCAAAATCAATGTAACAAGAAAATAAAGAATTTATGATAGGATCATAAAGAAAGATATTTGAGTTACAAGTTTAGCATAACACCTAAGATTTGAGGAATCGTTCCATGGATTTGCGTTTCCCGAAACACCATATGAGTATGGAGTGTTCGAGATATATAATAAAACCTTGTTTGACATGGTAATATCAAAGGTGTGTGAGTTATAAAACTGCCATTTTATTTTAAAAATTAAAACTTTAGGGACTACCTCTTTTACACTGAAAAGAGCTCCATCATGATCCGTTGAAATGACATCATATAAAGTTATGGTTTGGGATAAAACCCAAGTTGTCCTTTCTTAAACATTGGTATGATATGCATAAGTAAATGTTTACAACCAAAGTCGGATGAGCATGTCTTTGTAGGTTATTTCAGATAATCATTGGGTACTCCTCCATAACACCAAAGACGAAAGTGTTTGTCGATTAGAACGTCAATTTTATTAAGAAGGAATTTTTTGTGAAAAGTTAAGTGGGAGGACAATAGAACTTTGATAAGGTTAAAAGAACCTTAGCTATATGTGCTGAGTTGCACAACACCGGAAAGCATTTTGGAGGCAGCAATAATGCTCATGGATCACGTGTCTCAAAGGTTATGGCCACGGAGGTCTAAGTTTTTATTAAACCAAGTTGGTCGGGTAAACAATCAAATACCAAGATTTGAGAGTTAAAATCATTATTTGACAATGATGAACTGATTACATGCAAAGAAAGGATGATGGGCCCTAACTCCGTCAAAATGGCTTGAAGCCATAAAATCCGTGATAGTTCCATACACGAGAGATCAAGCTTTGAACTTGGAAGACCCTCTAGAAAGGTGTAAAACCTTATAGTTGTATTTGAATCTATAAAGAAATAGACATGGATATTTCACATTTATGAAATAGTCGACAAATCAGGAAAGAGTTCACGGCAATGTTCAAGCAGTTGACTATGACAAGATTTGATCTTTCATAGCGATATTTATTCTAGACGGATTAATGTAGCAACCACTATATATATTGGTATATGATAGTTGAACAAACAAAACAAAGTTCTTCTAATAGAATTGTTACCTAGGACGTGTGCATAACACGATCCAAAGGGTTTTGTTAATTCAAAGGATGCTAAAAGCGTATGCAAACTTCAATGGTTGAAATAAGCATCGAGGAGTTGGAATCTTCACCGTGATAAAATTGTTAAAGGGTTTAATTTCATCGGAGACGATGAAGATGCTTGTATTTACAAGAAATTAAGTGGGACCGCTAAGACATATTTCTAATACATTATGTGGAAGACATATTGTTGATTGGAAATGATGTATCTTTTATTGACATAGGTTAAAAAAATATCTCAATGAAAGACTTAGGCAAAACCCGAATATTTGGCATCGATATCTATATAGATAGATTAAGACTCTAATATAGTTGTGCCAAATGTACATAGATGAGATATTGACTGAGTTCAATATGGAATTGACAAGAAAGGTCCATGCCACACGGAAACTATTAAATTGAAATTCAAGTGTAAGTGAAACAAAGATTCAAGTATTTTTTGATACTCAATCGATACAACAAGAAGTCGAGTAATGCTTCCAAACCAATAGAGATAAAGTATTACGTTGTGAAAGATAAGATCCAGATCACACTATAAGACTCGAGCATATAAGGACAAAGGATATGCTTGTGGATCCGCTAACGAAAGTCTTACCACCCAATGTGTTCAAGGAGCACTTAGCCGACATAGGTTTAAGAGAAAGCCTATGATTTCTAGATCATAAGAGGTCCAAAAAGGAACCGATTTTTGTTTCAAAAATAGAGAGGTATATTGTAGCTGTTTGATTCTATCAGCAGTTGAGTTGTGACGATAAAACATGCTCTATGTACTGGTCTATGATGAAATGAGTAAAGTATAAAGAATAAAGTTAAAAGTAAAGTTGAGATCAAGAGAAAGATTGTTAGGTTGATCTCCCGATCGAGCCCAACGGCTCGTCGAACCCCTTGACTGCGCCCTAATCGGGGGCGCCTAACCTCTTCATGGTTGGTGGATCCATGTGACAGAGCTATATAAAGATGGTGGGGGTTGGGGCATACAGCACGAGATTCGTCGCGCCGCTGCTCCCCCCACCAACAACCCTAGCCGATCTAGGTTAGCGCTAGCCATGGAAAGCTCCGCCGCCACCACCGCTTAGCCCATGCATCTCACACCCTCGCCGTGCCCCCCATGAGCAACGGCTCGAAGAGCTCGAGCACCGGTGAAGGTACTCTTCCCCTCTCCCATCTCGCTCTCTTAGTTCTCTGTAATTCGATACATAGCAGTTCTACTGAATTGATCTAGAGCAATAAGCAAACACTGACCGGACGGGCGTCGAGCCCACCGTGGCTAGCCAGCTTGTCATCCGAGCGGCGGGCTGCGTCAGCATAGCCATCGCTCACTGGTGGAAACGGGGCTATTGGTCCCGGTTGGTACGGGGCTTTAGTCCCGGTTTCCCAACCGGGACGGGGCAATCGGGACTAAAGCCCTAACCTTTAGTCTCGGTTCCCACCAACCGGGACAAAAGGGTGCACACGTGGCAGCGACAGAGGGCGAGGGCGGCAGAGCATTAGTCCCGGTTTGTAACACGAACCGGGACTAATAACCTTCTGCCATGTAGATTTGCCATTTCTGCCGCGCAGAGAATTCATTTTGGCACATTTTGTTGCCATGCAAGATTTTCGCCACTTTTGTGCCGTAAGGTAGAATTCATTTAGGTTGTTTTATTGTTTGTTTAGTGTTTTGCACTTATCAATGAAGGAACCTTATATTACACAAGATCATCATGATAATATTACATTCAATACACGGATCGAGTTCATGCACTACATACAAAAGTTGCTATTCGATGCTACCGGCGAATTCCTTCAAAGTTGCTATTTTTACAATCCCTATTGTCTATACACAGCCGAATAGTATTCCCCTTTTGGGTTTAGGACTTCTGCATCCAAGAATCCCGCCAATTCCTCCTGAATTTCTCGTACGCGATCCTTTGGCAGAAGACCGTCCCGTAGACGTTCAATCTGATTTAAAAAAGGAGTCGGTCTATATGAATGAAACTAAACACAATTTGTTTGTAATTAAAAACTATAGAAATTGTTTACGTACGTGGAGTTGCTCTAAATTTCTGCCCTTCTCATCGCACGTCTGCCGGATGAACTCGCAAACATAGTATCCACATAGATTGTTACCTGGTCCCTGTATCAGGCACTTTACGAGAACAGAGTTCAATCAAAATAATAATCAAGCATGATAATAACTGTATCAAAACTAGAAACAAAGAGATGCGCGGATATAGCTAGTGGTGCTTATATTTAGTGGTTGAAATATAAGCTCCTCTTTCCAAACACCCCTAGCCTTGTTGGTGAACCGTTTCCAAGCGCTGTCCGGCGAAGAAAACGAATAAAAAAGTTATTAATTACTTGATATCATAAAATTCACGAACGTTGTCGATATAGTGTCGTAATGATTAGAATTACCGCTGGAGAAGCATCTGCATGTCCTTCCACGTCTCAAGGGGTTTATGTTTCGAGTCCATGACTAGTACACGCCCTTTGTCAAGTTGAATGATTAACAGAATATAGTGGAAGTTGTAAATGCATAACTAATCAATTTTATACTTAACATCGAGTAAGCGAAATAGAAAGTGTATACAAGACAATAACACTCACTCGAAGTTGTAAGGAAAAAGTATTTCCCTTCTGGTTTCTTGAAACCTTAACGCGTGTACAATTTCTTGTGATCTTCTAACATGCCCTCTAACTTCAACTTCTCATTTTCTGTTTCACAGTCTCGCTTTGCATCAGAAATGACCCTACCAAGTTCATCAGCCGGCTCATGTGATGCCCGTTCTTCACCTCTTTCCTATCCATTGTCTTTCATTGCAGTATCACTGTATTCAGGAAACATATGATGATACTTGTTATCATCATCTTCTTCTTCACCATCTTCCATCATAACCCCTCTTTCCCCGTGCTTGGTCCAGCAATTATAGTTGGGCATGAAACCTTTCATAATCAGGTGGCCGCGAATGATTTTCGAGAAAGAGTACTCCTTGTTGTTCCGACATTGAACACATGGACAACGTATAAATCCATTCTCTTTGTTTTCCGTAGCCACATCGATAAATCTATCAACGCCTTTCATATACCCGGCTACGCGGCGGTCACCGTACATCCATTCTCGACCGTTCATCTGCATCATATAAGTAAGTTTATCAAAAAACAGGACATCATAAATAGTGAAATAACCAATTCACATCGACACATGAATTGTATCAATGACCTAAAAAATATAAGATTGCTAACCTCGATCGAGGGAAATAAAGAGGAGAAAACTCAAGTGCGTCTCGGACACCTTCTATATTTTTGTTCTATGAGAAATTTAACGGGATTATTCACTCAAACATTTCATCAAACACCTTCAATGCATGCATACAAGAGAAAAAACTAGCACACCCCTCACACCTTCCACCATTCGAAAAAACAGAGTGGAGGCAGAGGGGGCTGGGGCGTTGTATTTATAGAGGGTGAGAGAATACGTCCCGGTTGGAGCCAGCAACCGGGACTAGCACGCCACGTGGTGTGGCAACCTTTAGTCCCGTTGGTGGCTGGTCAACCGGACGTATTCTACCCTTAACGCATGCCCCTTGGCTCCGTGTCCGCTCGAACCGGGACGCGTGCCAGCATTAGTCCCGGTTGGTGGCGCAACCGCAACTAATGCTCTGAGGAGTCGCGAACGGATGGCCCTTTTTCCACTAGTGGCTAATAAGCTCACGGATTGATGTATGGATACATTTGTGTAGTTCCTCCACGTACGTTTGAAGTCTCAAAGATCGCAGCTTTTACGGTTTACACGCTCAATGTGGCATCGATTGCTGGATGCATCACCTGAGCGATTAACAGGGGATTAAACAATAGCAATGACAGCGGGGATCAATATATCTTTAGGATGCATCATAGCATATGGCTTTTGTAGCTTAATTCGTTTCCAGTTTTCCACGAGAACAAGTTACCTGCAATTCTGCATCACCAACGGCTGAAATGTCCGTCCGGGTTGACTTTGCGTCAGTGCGGAACGTCGTGGGGCGGCGATATCATATATACGTGCAGTGAAGAAGCCGTCGATCCAGCAATCAGGACTGATCAGGAGAATCAAGACATGACTTTGCATGCAAATCCAAGTATCGCCGCCCCTTTGCTGCCTCTGTGCATCATCCAGCAGCGTGAGTGCGTAACGGCGCCGCCGCCCCTAGATTTGCATGCACGGCTACGAATGTACACATTCGAAGTACTCTACAGAAAACACAGGATTAACATTATCCACATTGAGTAAACTGCAAATTTAGGCTCTACTATATGATTTGGACGCGATAGCTTGCAACGCACCAGAAGCCACATGCAAGTAATGATGCATGTACGTATGCCCCGACGTCCGATCGATCAGTCCCGATTCCCCAATTCGGTGGAGCCATGCATGCACCGATGCGCGCATCTTCCGCGCGCGTGGTAACCAAGACTATGGTCGATCCAAAGCAACTTCGACAACCGGGATCCCTGGCTCGATTCACCTCGACATGCGCCGCCAGCCCAGCTATAAATTGAGCCCTCCTCTCACACCTTGGTATACGATCATTCATTCCAATTTCCACCACACCTTCTGCTTTGATCGTATACTACTAGCAAGCTTCAGTAAACATGGCTTTGCTCGCGAGATGCCTTCTGCTCTGCCTCTCCCTCGCGCTCCTCTCCCTGGGCTGCCTCCCTAGCCGCACCGAGGCGATGGGCCTGCCCCGGCCGCCGCCGAACATGAACTTCACCATCGGCGTCGAAGGCTACGTCTGGTGCAAGGGATGCCGGTACGCCGGCTACAATGAGTCCAAGGACGCGTCCCCGATCCAGAGTACGTACACGCGCCGGCCGCCCGCCGGGACTCCCCACCAACCAAAACCATCGTCCCTGCTAGCTCACTGCCCTCGACCGATCTTGTTTTGTCTGTGCAGATGCCGCGGTGCTGCTGCGGTGCACGCGCGAGAACGGGACGCTGTCCCTGTGGGGCACCTCGGACGCCAGCGGCTACTTCAAGATCCAGACGGCGAAGCTGGTGGCGCCCTTCACCAGCAGGGACTGCAAGGTGTACGTGCTGGGGTCGCCGGTCCGAGCGTGCCGCGTGGACGTCAGCCCGCGCTGGAACAAGGGGGCGCCGATCAAGCTCCGCAAGTTCGTGGCGGTCTCCGATGTCGGCCTGCAGGCGCTCTACAAGGCCGGCGACTTTGTGTTCGGGCCCAACACGCCCGGCAAGTGCTGATCGATCGACCGATAGATCGACTTTGGGCTTACTGCTCGTGTGTCCCTGCGTGTCCGGCTGTTGATAATAATAAACCAGGGTACTTGCCTTCTCAGGAGAAATGTCTGTTGTTGGTGGTGGTGACTTCTGCCTTGTTGGTGGTGGTAGGATACTAGCTTAGGAATTGATTTGGTCACATACTCCTCCTCTTTTCTTTCCTCGCTTGCCAGCCAGTGGTTGAAACACATTTCATCCCCTTTCACTTCCCACCAAAATCGAAAAGCGCACACACCAAACCCCTAGCCGTCATTGCCCCAGCCACATTAGCCGCCACCAAGCCAAAGGCCCTGCTCAATCCAAAGAAGGAACTAAAGGACGTCGAGCGGTCAGAGGAGGACAGGAAGCGCACCGCCCGGAGAGGTGTGGCCAGGGTACGGGTTTTGGAAGCGAAAGACGCCATGGAAAAAGCCAAATAGGCCGACCTCGTCGCCGCCCCAAAGGCCAAGGCCACCAAAGGACTCGTGTTGCAGGCCATTCTTCTCATTAAACAAGAGGTGCTCAACTAAGCCTTGGCCCTAGCTGACGCCGACAACATGGTCGGTGCATCATACTAGCTCAATGTCCTCGGCCACCACGGGGCCGCATCTTCGTCCAAGGTCGTCTGCCGCATTGGGGGAGGTGCTATGTGCTCTCGTCGCGCATGTCCAAGTGCGATACCGGCCCGGCGACTACCGATCGACGTCGTAGGATGTGATGGCAATACCATAGGATACCTCCAACAAACCTCAACTGCACCCCAGGGCCAGGCGAACTAACGTAGGAGCGTGGCAAGAGACTACACAAGATCTCAGCGCAAGCATGCTAGCGTCCTGTGTCCTGTTCGATGATTTGCCTCGCCCAGGGTGTCCACGCGGGAGGAGGACGATGAGGCGATATTGCACCATATTATCACTAAGGCCACAGCCATGGGCGACGATCCTAATGACGACATTGACCAAACTGCTATCGACATCGATGTCGAGCCATTGTTTATGCATGATGTCGAGCCTACCGATGGCGGTGAAGGGGAAACAATGGATGTGGATGGTGTCGATGCCGACAGTGGCGACATTTTTGAGCCAACTGATGTCGCAACACAAAATAAGAAGAGCCAAAGGACCGGTGTGAAAGTGTAAGATGGTTAACCTAGAGGGGTGAATAGGTTTCTACAAAATTCTTTATAATCTTTTGCAAGTTTTAGGCTTTGCGGAATATAAGTGAGCCTAAATGCAAACTAGGTGAGGCAACCTAGATGATGTACAAGATACTTCAAGCTGGAAGGGTATCACAAGGTAAACAACACAAGTAAGAGATCGGTTAAGGAATAACCGAAGCACGCGGAGACGAAGATGTATTCTCGTGTTCACCACCTTTGGAAAGGGGGCTACGTCACATTGGAGAGGTGTGAGGTTCCACGAAGGATTCCTCACATGCCACAAAGGCTCACCTTCTTATCCGAGCCTATCCCACGAAGGAATAGCTCACTTACTCGTGGTATACTTTAAGGTAGTCTCCAAACCCTCACAAACTTTCCACGGAGCAAATCACAAGCCGAATGCCTCCGGGCGACCCTAGCCGCCTAGGGTTTCCCACAGACCCAAGAGTAACAAGCTAACTCGATGAACTCAAGGGGGAATGAACTTTGGCTTGGTGGAAACGTAGATCGGGACCTCCTCTTCCTTTCTACCAAAGGGATTTGGATTTGGTTGGGTAGAATGGGAGATCCTCAAGCTTTTGTTTCAACAATGGGGGAGAGAGAGAGCTTCAAGAAATGAAATGTTAGCTCAAATTCCTAACCTCACAGTGGAGAAGAAAGGGGTATATATAGTATGAGGGGAAAAAGAGCCGTTTGGGGATTCCTGCGACAGAACCGGCAATAAGTCCGGTCGGACCGAGTTGCTCGCCGGAATTTCCGGCGACAGCTCCGGTCGACCGGACCCCACGCCGGAATTTTCGGCGGCGACCGAAATTCCTGGCGAACAACCGAAAGGCTATTCTGTAAGCCATATCGGTGTGCACCGGGAATTTCCGGCAACAGCACCAGCGTCGCCGGCGCTTTTGCCGATTTCGCAGTAACCTCTTTTGACTCATTTTTCAAGGCAGTTTTCTCTCTTTCTTCGAATGGGTGTGTGTGGGTGGATGATGGGAGGCATGTTGGAGATATGCCCTAGAGGCAATAATAAATGTAGTTATTATTATATCTTTGTGTTTATGATAAATGTTTACATTCATGCTATAATAGTATTAACAAGGAAACCATTAATACTTGTGTGATTTGTAAACTTAATTTGAAGTCCCTAGTATAGCCTCTATACTTACTAGCTTGTTGGTTGATTAATGATTGTGGTTTCCCTATCATGAACATTGAGATGTTATCAACAACAAGATCATATCGTTAGGAGAATGATATGGTGGACATACTCCTATAGATAAGCGTAGCATAAAGATCAAGTCATTTCAATAGTTCAATTGCTATATGCTTTCTGATACATAGTAACCTAATTCCTTCGACCATGAGATCATGCATATCACCTTTACGGATGGATGCTTTGATGACATCAAACACCACCGTGAATCGGGTGGCTATAAAGGTGGCATTAAGTGTTCGGAAAGTATTGGTTGAAACACATGGATCAAGAGTGGGATTTGTCCATCCACATGACGGATAGATATACTCGGCCCTCTCGGTGGAATGTCATCCAATTGGCTTGCAAGCATGTGACTTGGTAACAAGGGATCACATATCACGAGCGAAAAGAGTACTTACGTGCACGAGGTTGAACTAGGTATGCGAGATACCGACGATCATAACCTCGGATAAGTAAACTATCGTGAGACAAAGGGAAATTGGTATCGTATGTAAGTGGTTCATTCGATCGCAAAGTAATCGAGAAATATGGGAGCCATATGAATTTCCAGATTCCTCTATTGGTTATTGTTCGAGAAGTGTCTCGATCATGTCCGCATAATTCACGAACCGTAGGGAGACACACTTAAGGATTCGGACGTTGTTTGAGTAGTTATGGTATTATGAGAAAGAGACCGAATGTTGTTCGAGTCTCGGATGGGATCCGGATATCACGAGGTGATCCGGAATGGTCCGGAGAATAAGATTCATATAAGGAAAGTCCCGCTTTGAGTTCGGGAATGATTCCGTGTTTTCATCTGAATGTTCTAGAAGGTTCCGGATTGTCCGGCACTCCGGGGGGGAGGGGTACATGAATGTGTCATTACATATTGGAATGATTGCATCATGTACTAAGTGTTCTTGCTGTTCCAAAAACATGAAAGTAAAATTGCCAGTTTGAAAGTCAAACGGCAAAAACAGGAAACTGTGGGAAACAGGAAACTGTGGGAAACAAGCAAGAGGAGTTGGAACCAACCTGGAGGAGGAGTTGGACTCCTCCAGGCCGGCGCCCAGCCCTAGGCCGAGTTGGGGAGGGACTCCTCCCTGGCGCGCCAAGGCCCTCCACCTATATAAGGAGGGCAGGGCCTCCCTAGATACACAACTTTCTACCTCTAAATCTCCGGTTTAGAGCCGTTTTGGTTTAGAGCTTCTAATTGCTTTAGCCAGCTGTTTAGAGCCTTCTAATTGGTTTAGAGCCTTCTAATTGGTGTGTCTAATTACTAGACCACTAATAGCCTCTCTCATAAGCTCCACCATACTGCACCGGCTTAAGGCGAAGCCTCAGGATTTCCCTCTACTTCCTGTACCACGCAGCCGAATCGCGAGGAGAGTGCTACAACCTCCGCTCACTGTAACAAGGAGAGGAAGGTCTTCATCGAAAATCGAACGTGTGACCGATCATGGGAGCGCTGCTTAACATGGCGCCGAAGGATCGTCTACACGATCTTGAGATCGGAAGAGTACGACTACATCACCCACGAGAATCCGCTCGTTAAACGCTTTGGAATCTTCGAGGGTAAGTTATACCATCGACTCGTTGCTACAATCTAGTAGATAGATCTTGGCTTGTTTGTTTGTATGCGATAGAAAATTTTGTTTTCCATGCTACGAACCCCTCAAAGGGTATCGAGCCGTCTATATGTAGATCTGCCAGACGAGTAGAACACAATGGTCATTGTGGGCGTTGATGCTTTTATTGTCGATTGCTTCTTGTGTACTTTGCATCTTGCGGTATGTTGGGATGAAGCGCCCGGCTAACCTTACATGACATCGTTCATGAGACTTGCTCCACGCTTGACATGCAACTTGTATTGCATAAGTGGCTTTGCGGGTGCCTGTTTCTCCTAGCATAGTTAAGATCCAATTTACAACGGGTGATCAACAATGCTAGTATCAATGTTGTGGTTCTTGTTCGTAAGTTAGAACGACACTTATTGAAAGCCCCAAAGCACGTAAAATATGCAAAGAAAGTAGAGGCGTCTAACTTTGTTTTGCAGGGGTGTGCAGTGATGTGATATGGCCATGATTGTGATTATATTTGATGTATGCAATGTTCCTTATTGTAAGTCGGCAACCGGCAGGAGCCATATGGTTGTCTTTAATTTATGTTAATACCCGCGTGTCTATTCAAAGTAGTTGTAATAGTTGAAGCCGGTGGACGACAACCATGGAGAAGCGTCATTGACCTTGATGCAATGCCGGTGATGATGGAGATCATGTTCGTGCTTGAAGATGGAGATCGGAGGCACAAAGAAGAAAGGCCATATCATATCACATATATATTGAATTGCATGTGATGTTAATCCTTTATGCATCTTCTATTGCTTAGTAGACGACGGTAGCATTATAAGATGATCCCTCATGCACATCAATTTCAAATCATAAAGTGTTCACCCTTAGTTAGCACCGTTGCTAAAGCTTGTTGTTTCGAAGCACCACGTGATGATCGGGTGTGTTAGATTCGCAAGTGTATACAACGTGAGCAAGCCAGATTTGCTCATGCGAAACTAAGGTTTGATCTTGAAGAGCCTAGCATGTACGTACATGGTCTCGAACACGGATCACCGAAAGGTAAAGCATGAATCATATAGTAGATATGATGAACATGACGATTGTTCGCCATTGAAACTATGTCAACTCGTGATGATCGGTGTTGATATGGTGGATTTGGTTCAGGTGATCACTAAAACAATGTGAGGGATATTGTTTTGAGTGGGAGTTCACCTAGTTTAATTTTATTATTAATTTGAACTCAATTTGTCATAAACTTAGTCTAAACTATTGCAAATATGTTGTAGATCAATGGCAGCCCCTACCATCAATTTTAATGCGCTCCTAGAGAAAGAAAAGTTGAAAAACAATGGAAGCAACTTCATGGATTGGTTCCGCAATTTGAGGATTGTCCTCACAATGGTAATTTGACCTATGTCGGATGCACCATGGGTGACCCAATTGCCCAATGCTCCGATGAAGTAAAGAATGTTTACCTCGCTCTAAGAATCAAGACTCCATAGTTCAGGTGCTATCTTGTATGGTTTGGAATCGAGCTTAAAAGGTTTGAGGATTCGACCCATATGATATTGTCGAAGATCTCAAATTGATTTTTGAGACTCATGCGGCAATTGAAAGCTATGAGGCTTCAAAAGTTCTTTAACCGCAAGATGGAAGAGGGCAGCTCACAAGGTGAGCATGTGCTTAAGATGTCCGCACGCAAACAAACTTCAAAGCTTGGGTATAGTGATTCCTAATGCTTTGGGGATTTAACGTGTCCTCCAATCACTACCACCAAGTTACAAGAACTTTGTGATGAACTACAACATGCGTAATACATGAACAAGACGCTGCGAACTCTTTGCCATGTTGAAATCTGCGAAGTGGAGATCAAGAAAGAGCACCAAGTGTTGTTGGTCAATAAGACCACCAAATTCAAGAAAGGCAAGTCTAAGCAAAAGGGACACTTCAAGAAGGGTGGTAAGAAAGCTACCACGCCGAAGAAGACCAGGGCTGGACCTAAGCCCGATCTCGAGTGCTTTTACCGCAAGGGAGAAGGTCATCGAAGCGGAATTGCCCAAAGTACTTGGCGGATTTGAAGAACGGCAACATCAAGAAGAAAGGTATATCCGATATACATGTTATTGATGTGTATCTCACTAGTACTCGTAGTAGTGCTCAGGTATTTGATAATCTTTGTTCGGTTGCTCATATTTGTAACTCAAAAGCCGCAGAATAAACGGAAGCTAGCGAAGAACGAGGTGACGATGCGCTGGGAAACGGATCAAAGGTTGATGTGATCGCGGTCGCACGCTACCCCTTCATCTACCATCGGGATTAGTTTTATACTTAAATAATTGTTATTTGGTGCCTGCGTTGAGCATGAACATTATATCGGGATCTTGTTTATTAAGTAGACTTACTTGTTTAAATCGAGAATAATGGTTGTTCTATTTATATGAGTAATATGTTTTATGCACATGCACCTTTGATAGATGGTCTATTCTTATTGAATCTCGATAGTGGAAATACACATATCAACAACATTGAGGCTAAACGTTTGAAATCAAACGATAATTCGACCTATATGTGGCATCGTGCCTTGGTCACATCGGAGTGAAACGTATGAAGAAACTCCATTCCGATGGACTTCTTGAATCACTTGATTTTGAATCACTTGAAAGATGCGAAGCATGTCTGATGGGTAAAATGACTAAGACTCCATTTTCTGGTATGATGGAGCGAGCTACGGACTTATTGGAAATCATACATACCGATGTGTGGTCCAATGAGTGTAGCATCGCTGTGGTTACCGTTATGTTCTTACCATCACTGAGGACTTTAGTAGATATGGGTATATCTATTTCATGAAACATAAGTCCGAAACTTTCGAGAAGTTTAAGGAGTTTCAAAGTGAGGTAGAGAATCAACGTAACAAGAAGATTAAATTTCTACGTTCGATCGTGGAGGTGAATATCTAAGTTACGAAGTTTGGCGAGCATTTAAAGAAGTGCGAATACTTTCAATTGACACCGCCGGAACACCACACAGAATGGTGTGTCCGAACGTCGTAATCGAACTCTCTTAGATATGGTTCGCTCTATGATGTCACTTACAGATTTACCGCTATCATTTTGGGGTTATGCATTAGAAACAGCCGCATTCACTTTAAATAGGGCACCGTCTAAATCCGCTGAAACGACACCATATGAATTATGGTTTGGGACGAAACCTAAATTGTCGCTCCTTAAAGTTTGGGGATGCGCCTATGTAAAGAAGTTACAGCGGACAAGCTTGAACCCAAAGCGAAAATGCGTCTTCATAGGATACCCAAGGAAACTATTGGGTATACCTTCTATCATAGATCCAAGGCAAAATCTTCGTTAAGAATGGATCTTTTCTAGAGAAGGAATTTCTCTCGAAGAAGTGACTGAAGGAAAGTAGAACTCGACGAGGTTGTCGAACCTTCTCTCGAATTGCGAGTAGCGCAGACCTGAAGAAGTTCCCTGGTGCCTGCACCAATAAGAGAGGAAGCTAATGATGATGATCATGAAACTTCGGTTGAAGTTGCTACAGAGCTCCTGAGGTCAACGAGAACTCGTACCACCTGCATTGGTATGATTCCGTTATGAATGTCATGGTGGTGGACAACACCGATGACCCCGAGACATATGAGGAAGCGATGATGAGCCCAGATTCCAATAAATGGCAAGAAGCCATGAACCGAGATTGGATCCATGTACGAAAACCAAGTATGGACTTTGGTGGACTTACCGGATGGCCGGAAGGTCATCGAGAACAAATGGATTTTCAAGAAGAAAACAGATGATGGTAATGTTATCGTCTATAAAGCTCTACTTGTCGCAAAAGGGTTTCGACAAATTCAAGGAGTTGACTACGATGAGACTTTCTCACCGGTAAGCTAAAGTCTGTGAGGATTATGTTAGCAATCGCGCATATTATGATTATGAGATATGGCGATGGATGTCAAAACAGCATTCCTCAATGGAGACATTGATGAAGAGTTGTATATGATGCAACCCAAAGGTTTTGTCGATCCTAAAGATGCTAACAAGGTATGCAAACTTCAACGGTCCATCTATGGATTGAAGCAGCATCCCGGTTGGAATCAACGCTTTGATAAGGTAATCAAAAGTTTTGGTTTTATACAAACTTATGGAGAAGCTTGTATGTACAAGAAAGTGAGTGGGAGCTCAGAGCATTCTTAATATGTATGTGGATGACATATTGTTGATTGGGAATGATGTAGACCTTCTTAATAGTGTCAAGGAATATTTGAATAATAGTTTTTCAATGAAGGATCTTGGCGAAGCAGCTTACATATTAGGCATAAAGATTTATAGAGATAGATCAAACGCCAAATATCATTGTCACGAGTACATATTTGGACAAAGTTCTAAAGAGATTTGGAATGGAAGAAAGCAAGAAAGGGTTCTTGCCCATGTTGCTAATACGACCTTGAGTAAAACTCAAAGTCCGACATCGGCGTAAGATAGAGAAAGGATGAGTAAGACTCCTATGCCTCAGCCATAGGATCTCTAATGTATGCCATGCTATGTACTAGACCCGACATTGCATATGTGTTAGTTTAACTAGCAGATATCAAAGTGATCCAGAGTGGATCATTGGACAATGATCAAAAACATCCTTAAGTACTTGAGAAGAACTAAGGATATGGTTCTTTCTTATGGAGGTGATGAACATCGTTGTTAATGGTTACACCGATGCTAGTTGGAACACCGATCCGATGATTCTAAATCACAATCCGGATCGTATTTATTTTGAATGGTGCAGCAGTTAGTGGAGGAGTGCAAAGCAAAGCGTGGCAAGATCTTCAATGAATCGAATACATGGTCGCCTTGAGGCTTCACAAGAAGCGATATGGATGAAAGAGTTCATTACAGCTGGGTGTGGTTCCAAGTGCTGGACCCAATGTCTATCTATGTGATAACAAGGGCGCCATAGCCAATGCGCAAGAACCAAGGTCACACAAGAAGTCAAGCATATCAAGCTGCTTTCACGCTATTCGAGAACATATCCAGATGGTGATATAAAGATTTGCAAAGTACACACAAATCGAATGTGGCGGATCCATTGACTAAACCTCTCCGAGGGCAAAATGACCAACACCAAACTGCCATGGGTGTTCGGTATATTACCATGTAATCTAGATTAGATGACTCTAGTGCAAGTGGGAGATCTGGAGATATGCCCTAGAGGCAATAATAAATGTAGTTATTATTATATCTTTGTGTTTATGATAAATGTTTACATTCATGCTATAATAGTATTAACAAGGAAACCATTAATACTTGTGTGATTTGTAAACTTAATTTGAAGTCCCTAGTATAGCCTCTATACTTCACTAGCTTGTTGGTTGATTAATGATTGTGGTTTCCCTATCATGAACATTGAGATGTTATCAACAACAAGATCATATCGTTAGGAGAATGATATGGTGGACATACTCCTAGAGATAAGCGTAGCATAAAGATCAAGTCATTTCAATAGTTCAATTGCTATATGCTTTCTGATACATAGTAACCTAATTCCTTCGACCATGAGATCATGCATATCACCTTTACCGGATGGATGCTTTGATGACATCAAACACCACACCGAATCGGGTGGCTATAAAGGTGGCATTAAGTGTTCGGAAAGTATTGGTTGAAACACATGGATCAAGAGTGGGATTTGTCCATCCACATGACGGATAGATATACTGGGCCCTCTCGGTGGAATGTCATCCAATTGGCTTGCAAGCATGTGACTTGGTCACAAGGGATCACATATCACGGAACGAGAAAAGAGTACTTATCAGTAACGAGGTTGAACTAGGTATGCAGAGATACCGACGATCATAACCTCGGATAAGTTATCGTGAGACAAAGGGAAATTGGTATCGTATGTAAGTGGTTCATTCGATCGCAAAGTAATCGTAGAAATATGTGGGAGCCATATGAATTTCCATTCCTCTATTGGTTATTGTTCGGAGAGGTGTCGCGATCAGGTCCGCATAATTCACGAACCGTAGGGAGACACACTTAAGGATTCGACGTTGTTTGAGTAGTTATGGTATTATGAGAAAGAGACCGAATGTTGTTCAGAGTCTCGGATGGGATCCAGGATATCACGAGGTGATCCGGAATGGTCCGGAGAATAAGATTCATATAAGGAAAGTCCCGTTTGAGTTCGGGAATGATTCCTGTTTTCATCTGAATGTTCTAGAAGGTTCCGGATTGTCCCAAGACCGGGGGAGGGTACATGAATGTGTCATTAAATATTGGAATGATTGCATCATGTACTAAGTGTTCTTGCTGTTCCAAAAACATGAAAGTCAAATTGCCGCTTGAAAGTCAAACGGCAAAAACAGAAACTGTGGAAACAAGCAAGAGGAGTTGGAACCAACCCGAGGAGGAGTTGGACTCCTCCAGCCGGCGCCCAGCCCTAGGCCGAGTTGGGAGGGACTCCTCCCTCCTGGCGCCAAGGCCCTCCACCTATATAAGGAGGGCAGGGCTCCTAGATACACAACTTTCTACCTCTAAATCTCCGGTTTAGAGCCGTTTTGGTTTAGAGCTTCTAATTGCTTTAGCCAGCGGTTTAGAGCCTTCTAATTGGTTTAGAGCCTTCTAATTGGTGTGTCTAATTACTAGACCACTAATAGCCTCTCTCATAAGCTCCACCATACTGCACCGGCTTAAGCGAAGCCTCGGATTTCCCTCTACTTCCGGTACCACGCCAGTCTGCCGGAATCGCGAGGAGAGTGCTACAACCTCCGCTCACTGGAACAAGGAGAGGAAGGTCTTCGCCAGTACCAACGTGTGACCGATCATGGGAGCGCCGAACATGGCGCCGGAAGGATCGTCTACACGATCTTGAGATCGGAAAGAGTACGACTACATCACCCACGAGAATCCGCTCTCGTTAAACGCTTTGGAATCTTCGAGGGTAAGTTATACCATCGACTCGTTGCTACAATCTAGTAGATAGATCTTGGCTTGTTTGTTTGTATGCGATAGAAAAATTTTGTTTTCCATGCTACGAACCCCTACAAGGCATATATGGTGTAGGACATCCCCAAAGAGCACATCGAGATCACCCCTCTTAATAGTGCGGTGTTTCCTATTAGACTCAAGAGTAAATAAGAGAAAATAATAAACAACGCCACCGGCTCTCCATAAATAAATGAATGGGGGGTCTCCCATCGCCTATTACCAACAACACGCGGATTCTCACCTGTAGAGAAGCTAATAGAAACATTAGTCCATTCTCTAGATCCGATGTCATAGTTAACCAAAACACTAGATAAGGGCTAATTGCCCTTTCAATCTCCCCCTTTTTGGTTAACGATGACAAAACAAGCTAGAGTCAAAATATGATATTATGATATGATTAGATCTAGCACATAATAGCAAGCACATAGTGATAGGAAATCCAAGTAAAATAAGAGAACTGCAAAGTTGTCCAAACACACACACAAATAGTTCGATAGAGCAAATAAAAGCACAAGCCCATGAGACAAATAAGCAAAGTAGGGCTTGTGTATGAGGCAAATCATGAAAGAAGCAACTCAACTCTTTACCCCCCTCCTTTGGCATCGAGACCAAAAAGGAAGAAACGAGTGGAGAAACCGATCTAGCCACCGAGGTTGTCCGCATCGTCATTATCATAGGCTTCTTCCTCCTCTTCTTCTTCATCGTCACCCTCCTCTTCGTCCTCGCCCTCATCATCGTCATCCCCTGTAGATGTAGCACGACGCTGAGAGGAACTGGAAGTGGCAAACCCGGGGAACATAGATGGATAAAAACCCCTAAACATGTCCTCATCCAGCGGGGGCTTCTCAAAGTTGACATAAGGAACAGGAGCTAGAGCATTGCCCAAATCTGGCACTGGTCGACCACGCTCTGCCAAGAAGGCATTATGCTGCCTCCTGTTCTCCTGACTGAGCTCCAAACTACGGTGGGCAACATAATAGGAGGAGCGACACATATCCCATAAGCTGTTGAAGAACCGGGCAAGACCCTTCTTGCGAGGAAGAGCATGGGGAAGGTCCCTACGAGAGCGCGAGCCACTAGCAGACAGAGGATCATGAGCATGCTTGGTCCGGCGCTCAGATGGCAACATCTGGGGGAGCTCCACATGAGAGCCCCGGCGAGGTAAGGTGAAATCCTCCATATCTTCATGCGGACCTTTGGGGAGAGCAGCTGCAGGAACCGTGGCCTCAATCAAGCGCTAAACATACTGACAGAAATTGGGAGTCAAGCGCTTCTCAATGGACCGCTGAATCTCATTATAGATGAAGTCACACACATTGATCTTCCGGAGACGGCGAGGCTCACAGTAGTACAACAGATTCTTGTGGTGACCACGGACATCAACAGCATCACCAGCCTTGCTCACAAGATTGTAGCGGAAGAACCGATCAAGCACCATGTAGTAATAGTAGTAGTACATCCCTGACAAGCTAGGAGGATAATGGCTGGGATCACTAGGATAGCAGAAAAGTAACTGGTTGTCACTGAATGCCTTCTCAGAATGAATGCAGAAGCCAGAGACACTGTCAGGAGGGAAATCCAGGGCATGGCAGAAAGCTTCAAAAGAAGCCGAGTATGGCTTGGTGCCGGTCATCCAAGTGACAGTGCGAGCATCATCAGTGTGAAAGTAAGATGTGCAGAAGAACTAGCGAATGATATCGGGCATTAGCTTGACCTTGATTGTAGCAATAGCAAAGCGTCCATCTGCTTCAGGGCCACATCCACATGCTCGAAATCGGAGGAGAGGTAATGAGCATAGTGGTCCTCATTGAGATACCTGGGAGGAACAAAGAAACCCCGCTGCATACGAGTTGGCTCATTGTAAAAGTCATCCCAAAAGCACTTCTAGGTGTCAGTCCAGAACATCTTGTCAGCCCCTTGATAAGTGCGGTTGGTAAAGCGGTACGGATTCTGCCTCCTCAAGTCCCGCCACTGATTCACAGTAATATCCGAAACAGTATTGTAGTTGGGAGGAACTTCTTCTTTAGTAGGACCAAGATTGGACTTGCCTTTCATAGCGGATCTTCCAGCAGAGGCTTTCTTCTTCTGGCCAATTGCAGATCCAGAACCCCCTGTGAGAGCAGCTTTCTCTAGCTGACGTTGAGTGAGGCGAGGAGGAGGAGGAGGCCGTTGAATAGTGAGCTTCCTCTTTTTGCCGGTGTCGGGCTCAAAGTCGTTGTGTTCAGACTCTGCACAAGAAGCACACAAGAACGCAAGGAAAAGAAGAACAAATGAGTGTATATGCCATAGAGGAGCTCACAAGAACACATAACGAAGGTTGGGCAAGCGCATGGACAGAAAAATAGGCGAAAGAAAAATTTCGGCGCCAAGTCCGGCGGTACCGACCCTGTCGCCGGAATGATCGGCGACGGGTTCGGCGAACTGAAAGCTCGACCGGAAATTCCGGCGAGCAAGTCGGTCGACGGAAATTCCGTCGGCGGGTTTGGCGCGACCGGGCCTGGGACCTAAAAATTTGGGCAATCGACCGTGAAACTATCCATGACTTAGTACTTGCACAAACAACATCTCGAGGGAGAATAGAGGGTGAAACTAGGAGATTCTAGCATATTTACTCTACTAGGGGGATAGGGAGAACTAAGGGAGCACAAGACATGAAGGCTAGGGTTTCACCACAAAGAAAAAACAAGGGAATGAAGAGAGGAAAGAGCAAAAATACCCTCGGATGGCGAAGACGAAGCCATGCCCCCTCCCTTGCCAACGATAGGCACAAAGAAAGCACCACACGAGAAAGTGGGGAAGCACTCATGGATCTACCAATGCGTGCAAGGAGAGAGCAAAACCTTCGGTGAAAAGACTTGTAGAGGCCCCATCTACAACTTGGTGGAGTGGGGAGGGTTTTGGGTGGAGGGAAGGGCCTATAGGGGGTGGGGAAGCTTGGGGTGGCGTCCATGGAGGAGAGGAGGGCGTGGGGAAGAAAGAAAGGAATAGGAAGGAACTGCCCCACGCGCAGGCTATAAATACCCTTTTCAAAAAAATGAGCAATAAGTCCGGTCGGACCGGTGCCCACGCCGGAATTTCCGGCAAGAACATCGGCGAACCGACTTGTGGACCGGAAATTCTGGTGGCAACCGAAATTTTCGGCAGAGAACCGAAAACATGTTCTGAAAGGGTTTTCGGTCTGCTGCTGGAATTTTCGGCGGTCGCCGGAATTTTCGGTCGTCAGGCCGGTCGAACCGAAATTTTTGCCAAAAAATTTTTGAAGACAGCGAAACAAGTTGTTGATGTTTTGGAGATGAAATATTGTGAGGAATCATATGAGCATATACACAAGATCCAAGTGAAGACCAGAGAGAGAGAGCACTGTCCATAAGGCAAGGTCATGAAAAAGCAAAAGCAAACAGCAACCATGGACAAAGGATTTAGCTTGAAGCAACAATGCACCCAATACACAAAACCGACCATTTGGCGGAGGATTTATCCCCCTATGTTTAAGCACACATGTCATGGAGACTCAAAGATAGATGCTTGGACCCATATCATGACACGAGATCAATTTGTGTTGCACACATAGGTAAGCATCGGACCAAGAAATGGTAAGATGACCATCCCTACATGTGCTGCGCAACTAGTCTACATAGCATGTTAAGAGCAAGAATATAGTGCAAGAAGCAAATCAATCCAAGTTTTGGGGATCTAGGATACCGAGTTCTCGCCTCAACATGACAAACCGGGCTTCATCCAAAGGCTTCGTGAAGATATCGGCCAATTGGAACATCGTACCCGCATGAGTGAGATTGATATCACCATTTGCGACATGGTCACGTAGGAAGTGGTGGCGAATGTCAATATGTTTGGTGCGGCAATGTTGGACGGGGTTGTTGGCGATCTTTATTGCGCTTTCATTGTCACATAGAAAAGGCACCGTACCAAGAGACACACCATAGTCTTTCAAGGTTTGCCTCATCCATAACAATTGAGCACAAAAGATGTCATGGATATGTATTAAACGCGGTGGATAGGGCTGTGGAGTTTTGTTTCTTGGAAGACCAACTCACCAACGACCGGCCAATAAATTGGCAAGCCCCGGAGGTTGATTTCCGGTCAACCTTATCACCTGCCCAATCAGCATCCGAATAGCCAACAAGCTCAAAGGTTGACCCCTTTGGATACCAAAGCCCGAGAGTAGTAGTGAGAACAAGGTACCTAAAATCCAGTTGACCGCCATCAAGTGGCACTCCTTGGGAGCGTATTGAAAACGAGCACACATTCCAACACTTAACATGATATCCGGCCTAGAAGCACAAAGGTAGAGCAAGGAACCAATCATAGAACGATATACCTTTTTATCCACGTCCTTCTCACCTACTCCAAGGCCAAGTTGTCCATTTAGAGGCATGGGTGTCTTCATGGGATTAGCCTTGGCCATCTCGAACTTATTGAGCATATCCTTAATGTACTTCTCTTGAGAGATGAAAGTTCCATGAGGAAGTTGCTTTATGATGAAGCCTAGAAAGAACTTCAACTCTCCCATCATGGACATCCTAAATTTCATAGTCATCAACTCGGCAAAAGCTTTGTTATGAGATTCGTTAGTTCCACCAAAGATAATATCATCAACATATATTTGAACAAGAAATAAGCCACCCCCTTTAACCCGTTTGGTGAAAAGGGTGG
Organism: Avena longiglumis; assembly: GCA_030063025.1. NCBI lineage: Eukaryota > Viridiplantae > Streptophyta > Magnoliopsida > Poales > Poaceae > Avena > Avena longiglumis. Next base: position 152,027,385 of record CP125973.1, read on the forward strand.
AATCGACCTTACCCACGCTAAACCCATCCATAAGTAGAAAATCCCTAAGGTGCTCATACCAAGCACGAGGAGCTTGCTTTAGTCCGTAGAGAGCCTTATGGAGTAGATACACATGGTTGGGATAACGTGTGTTTTCGAAACCCGGGGGTTGAGCTACATATGCAACCTCTTTCAAGGGACCATTAAGAAATGCACTTTTCACATCCATTTGATAAAGCTTGAAGTTATGGAAAGATGCATAAGCAATCAAGAGACGAATAGCTTCAAGACGAGCAACGAGCGCAAAGGTGTCCTCATAGTCAATACCTTCTATTTGGGCATACCCTTGCGCCACTAACCTTGCTTTGTTTCTTATGACGACCCCGTTCTCATCTTGCTTGTTCTTGAACACCCACTTGGTCCCAATGACATTGATGCGATGATCTTTAGGCCTCTCCACTAGAGACCATCCTTCATTGCGGGTGAAACACTCGAGTTCTTCTTGCATGGCAATGACCCAATCTGGATCCTCCAAAGTCTCATGAACCTTAAGGGGATCAAAGTTGGACACAAAAGCATGATGCCTACAAAAGGTTGTGAGGTTCTTCTTCCTGGCACGGGTCTCGCTCCCTCTTGATATGCTTCCAAGGATATTGTTGACTTGAAGTCCACTTGCAATGGAGGCGGCCTTAATCTTTCGAATTGTGCCTTCATGATCAACAAATTCATCTTTTGAGGGACCTTGATCATTGACACCATATTGAGCTTGGCCTTGAGATGGAGGTTGATATTCCACTTGGTCTTTCTCAAAGGTTTGAGGGCTTGGTTCTTGTTCTTCTGTTTGCATAGCATCTCGAGTGAGATGTTGATCTTGTGATGCATTTGATGGCTCAACTTGGGTAGAGCTTGGCTCTTCTTGAGTTGATCTTGATTCTCCCCCATCATCTTGTTGAACATGAATGTGAGACTCGGTGGGCAAGATGTGCCCAATACCCATCAACTTGATGACTTGAAAAGAATCACCATGTCCTACATCACGAGAAGAAACTTGCCCCTCATGGGGGCCATTATTCTCCAAAAACTCCACGTCACAAGATACGTCAACACTACCATTGGTATTGTTGTGGTATCTATAGGCATGAGAGTTTTCCGCATAACCAACAAAAATACCCTCTATAGTTCTAGATTCGAATTTACCGAGCTTTTCCTTTTTGCTCTTGAGGAGGCACTTGCATCCAAAGACACGGAAGTAGTTGACATTGGGCTTCTTACTTGTGAGAATCTCATATGGAGTCATGTCAAAGGGAGCACGGAGGAAGAGTCGGTTCGTGTAGTGGAGCGCGGTAGCAATAGCTTCTCCCCAAAAATTGTGAGGGGACTTGAATTCACTCAACATTGTTCTTGCCATCTCAATGATTGTCCGGTTCTTCCTTTAAACAACACCATTTTGTTGAGGGGTATAAGGAGCTGAGAATTCATGCTTGATCCCCTCATATTCAACAAATTCTTGCATGGTGTAGTTCTTGAACTCGGTGCCGTTGTCGGTTCTAATAGTCTTGATCTCCACTCCTTGAGTGCGTTGAGCTTGCTTGGCGAAGATCATGAATTCCTTGAAGGTTTCATCCTTCGTCTTGAGAAGAAAGACCCAAGTATACCCTGAGTAATCATCAACAATGACAAGACCATATCTTCTTCCACCAAGAGAGTCATATCTCGAAGGCCCGAAGAGATCCAAATGGAGCAGCTCCAAGGGTCTTGATGTGGCCACCTTGGTAACGGAAGGATGATGCTTCCCAATTTGCTTTCCTGAAATGCAAGCACTACACACATGATCTTTATCAAAGGAGATACCGGTTAGTCCAATAATATGCTCACCATTTAGGAGTAGATTGAGATTTCCCATGTTGACATGGCCTAGGCGATGATGCCAAAGCCATCCCTTGTCATCCTTGTCCATTAGACATGTAGGAAGAGATTGGCTCTCATTCGAGAGGTCGACCACATAAAGGCCGTCTTCCACGTGTCCAATGAGAACCAAGATGAGATCATCACCCCTAAAGACATTCACAAAAGTTCTAGAGAAATAGGAGTCATAGTCGGCATCCGCGAGATGTTTAATAGAAAGAAAGTTGTAACCAAGGTTTTCAACATGTAGGACAGTCTCAAGAGTCAAAACCTTGGAAATTACTAACTTACCATAACCTAGTACCTTTCCTTTAGAGTTATCTCCAAAAGTGATGCTTGACATTGAGTTGACATCGTGAATGAATTGGTCAAGCCCACTCCTACCTCCGGTCATGTGATTGGTGCATCCACTATCAAACACCCATTTTGATCCACCGGAGGCATAACCCTACAAAATCAATTCTTTGATTTAGGAACCCATCGAGTAATGGGTCCCCTAGCATTAGCAACAAGATCCTTAGGTACCCAAATTGAGTACCACCTATAAGCATAACCATTTCGAGGACCAACATATTTGGCATATACATCTCCTTGAGTGCCCTTACATAGCACATAGGAAGGATTAGACTTTCCCGCATACTTGTGATTGGGATTGCCCCTCATGGCTCCCCCATTCACCACATTTATTTTAACTTGGTTAACCACCTTGTCACCTTATTTCACAAAGGTTATCTTCTTTGGTGGAATGGCATTGCTCGTGTTGTTCTTTGGATCAAAATCGACACCTTCCTTGGAAATTCTCATATTTTGACGGGATAAAATCTCATCTAGGATCTTTACCTTGGAGGTAGGTGCACGGCGCTCTTTCTCAAGTTGCTCTTTCAACTTATTATTTTCCTCAATGAGGTGAGATTGATCAAAGGTAGAGTTAGAGGTACAAGAATCATTTTCAACTATAATTGGATCCTTCAATGTACCAAGAGCCTTCTCATAGGACACCCGAAGTTGATCATGGTTCTCTCCAAGTTTTATGAGCTCACGCTTGACAAGCAAACTAGCCTTCTCAAGGTGCTCAGGGTCCTTGGTAAGAGAAGCATGAGCAACTTCAAGCTCTTTCTTTGAGGCATCAAGCTCTTAGGACAATGAGTTAGCCCTATCAATAGTGTCCATGTCTTTTGCTTTATCAATTTCAAAAATTTCAATTTGTAGTTTAAGAAAAGAATTGGTATTCTTTTCCTCACAAAGCTCTTGCTCAAGAAGATTGAATCTTTGTTTCTCATCATCAATATGAGATTCCAAGCTATCAATGGCCTCATCGCGTGAGCTAACAAGTTCCATTAATTGCTTGACTCTAGCACGAGCAATGGGAGGAAGAGACTTCATGATAGCATACATTTCTCTTATATATTCTTTACCAAATTCATCACTATCACGATCACTATCATGATCACTCTCAAGATCATCCAAGACACTAGATAGGGATGGAGGAGAGACAATTACCTTGGAGATTCTTGCCATAAGACAAGAACCGGTGATCTTGGGAATAGGAGAACTCTCGACGTAGTCCTTGGAGTAGTCGTAGGTGAGAGGTGAACCGGGTTCGACATATGCCAAACCGGTCACACCCACCACTTTATCCTTACCCCCACACTCCACGTCGGACTCGTCCTTGGAGCTCCTTTCCATGAGGCAAGTGGAGGTGACCTTGGGAGTAGGAGAGTCGTCGGTGTAGTCCTTGGTGTACTCATAGGTGAAGAGAGACCCGGGTTTGGCAAAGTCCAAACCGGCCACTCCAACCACCTTCTCTTCATCCTCTTCCTCATTGTCGGATATGTATTCTTGGCCTAGGAAGCCCTTACCATCATGCCTATTGTTCCTCTTGTATCTTTCATTGATGGGGTTGGTCTTCAATCTTGGTTTGGCACCTTCTTCATACTTAGGCTTGTCAAGCCTCTTCTCATATGGACACTTGTAGTCAAAATGGGTCGGCTCATCACAATTGTAGCACGTCCTATTCTTCTCACTTGATCCCATTGAACTTCTCCTTCTTCAGAACTTCATGTTCTTGGTGAAGAGAGCAAGTTGAGAGAGCATATCATTAACTCCATCAACATCACTATCTTCATCACTAGCAACATCTTCTTGCACTTGCTTGACCTTTAATGATAGAGAGTGGGAAGGCCCAATAGCACGGTTGATCTCCTTGATCTTTTGCCCTTCATCCGCCAAGTTATCCGTGGCAACTAGATAAGAGACTAGATCATCAGGAGTGAATTGATTAGCTCTATCAAGGATTTGCAAGTTCAAGGCAAGCTTCTTGTCGGTGACCACGACCATGGAGACAATCTTGGACTTGATAAGTTCATCATTCAAATTGAATACTTAATCATAATTCTCACACCCTAGGCCACCAATCTTCACGCGGAGGGCAACAAGTCTCTTGTATGCTTCAGCGATAGTCTCACCATCATGGTTCATGAACATGTTCATCTCTGACTTGGCAGCTTCATACTTGGATTTTTGGATAAGAGAGGTTCCCTCTTGGAGAATGACAATCCTATCCCAAAGATCCTTGGCGGTGGGGATGTCGCTAACTTGATCATGCAGAGTGCGGTGAAAGGCGCTCCTTATCTTGTCACAAGTCGTTGCATTTAGTTGACGGTCGTAGTACTCTCCCGGGGTGAGGTTGTTGGGATCATGAGGGTGGAAACCGGTGCATACAATCTACCAAAGCTCAACGCTGCAGCTGTGAAGATGAGATTCCATAGAAGCTTTCCAATGAGAGAAATGAGTTCCATCATAATGAGGTGCAGGACCCGAACCATTAATATGAGGCATGATGTTCTTTTGCTTAGGATAAACATAAGGGAATTGATTAGGGGGCGTGGAAGTTTTTGACGAGCCGCCCTCATGAGCGGACTCGGCATCCTTATCCTTTTCGGTGTCCATTGGTCTCCCTTGAGATACTACCAATGGATTACCAAGAAAAGCCCCATCGCCAATGGCCTTAAGTTGTCCTTCTAGGTAACTCATTCGAACAAGGAGATCGGAATCCGCCTTGGCCTTTTCAAGGGCACCCTTGGCTAAGATTTCACAAAGATCCTTGACCGAATAAGTCTTTTCCTCCTCATCATCGGAGAAAACCATCTTTTCTCTTAGGCGGTAAAGCCCTTAAAAGAGCCCTTGGCTCTGATACCAATTGAAAGTGTAAGATGGTTAACCTAGAGGGGGGGTGAATAGGTTTCTACAAAATTCTTTATAATCTTTTGCAAGTTTTAGGCTTTGCGGAATATAAGTGAGCCTAAATGCAAACTAGGTGAGGCAACCTAGATGATGTACAAGATACTTCAAGCTTGAAGGCTATCACAAGGTAAACAACGAGATCGGTTAAGGAATAACCGAAGCACGCGGAGACGAAGATGTATTCCCGTGTTCACCACCTTTGGGAAGGGGGCTACGTCATGTTGGAGAGGTGTGAGGTTCCATGAAGGATTCCTCACGCGCCACAAAGGCTCACCTTCTTCTCCGAGCCTATCCCACGAAGGAATAGCTCACTTACTCGTGGTAGACTTTAAGGTAGTCTCCAAACCCTCACAAACTTTCCATGGAGCAAATCACAAGCCGAATGCCTCCGGGCGACCCTAGCCGCCTAGGGTTTCCCACAAACCCAATAGTAACAAGCTAACTCGATGAACTCAAGGGGGAATGAACTTTGTCTTGGTGGAAACGTAGATCGGGACCTCCTCTTCCTTTCTACCAAAGGGATTTGGATTTGGTTGGGTAGAATGGGAGATCCTCAAGATTTTGTGTTTCAACAATGGGGGAGAGAGAGAGAGCTTCAAGAAATGAAATGTTAGCTCAAATTCCTAACCACATAGTGGAGAATAAAGGGGTATATATAGTGTGAGTGGAAAAAGAGCCGTTTGGGGGTTCCTGCGACAGAACCGGCAATAAGTCCGGTCGGACTGAGTTGCTCGCCGGAATTTCCGGCGATAGCTGCGGTCGACCGGACCCCACGCCGGAATTTTCGGCGGCGACCGAAATTCCCGGCGAACAAATGAAAGGCTATTCTGTAAGCCATATCGGTGTGCACCGGGAATTTCTGGTGGCAACTGAAAATTCTGGCGATAGCACCGGCGTTGCCGGCGCTTTTGCCGATTTCGCAGTAACCTCTTTTGACTCATTTTTCAAGGCATTTTCTCTCTTTCTTCGAACGGGTGTGTGTGGGTGGATGATGGGAGGCATATATGGTATAGGACATCCCCAAAAAGCACATCGAGATCACCCCTCTTAATAGTGTGGTGTTTCCTATTAGACTCAAGAGTAAATAAGAGAAAATAATAAACAAAGCCATCGGCTCTCCATAAATAAACGAATGGGGGGTCACCCATCACCTATCACCAAAAACCTGCGGATTCTCACCTGTAGAGAAGCTAATAGAAACATTAGTTCATTCTCTAGCTCTGATGTCATAGTAAACCAAAACACTAGATAAGGGCTAATTGCCCTTTCACGGTGGCTCCGCCTTGAAGGAGGACAAGATCCTTTGTGAGGCGTGGATGACAAATGGACAAGATCCAATTTGCAGCGACGAACAAAAAGGATCAACATATTGGCAAAGAAATCTACATTTACTACCATGAGCACAAGAAGTTCAAGCTCTACCGCATACATAGTGATCAAAATGAAGTCTCACTTCAAAGAGATGGGGTTTCATCAACGTGGAGTACAAAAACATTGTGGTGCCTATGATCATGTGCAAGATCATGAGTGATATCGGCATTGGAAACATGGTAATGTCTTGTCCATCTTGGTTCACATACACTACAAAAATACCTCCTCTCTCGGGCGCGACATTTTTTAAGAAAAAAGTACCTGCAAAAGTTGGTAATCCTGCAGATGAGCAATCACAACACCATTTTTCCATAGTGCCATATATAGTGCCAGGTTACGTGGTACGCAAGGGAATAGGTTTTTAATGTTGGGCTTGGCTAACGGAGGCATTTTCTTGTTCCATCATCTATTTTAAGCGTCGTTATTTGTTGGTCGTAACCTAGATAATGATCAAATACATCTCGCTGACTAGTTAGGTTTTGATTGCTGAAAGGTGTGGACCACTATTGGCCACCTAACCCTGACTCTTTATGAGTGACTTTGTAAAAAAAAATCGGCTGGACTCTTGTTGCTTAATTGTAGCTTAACTATACCTAATTAATTAATTTTGGTCCCTTTGTACAAGAGCGTCCCAGACTAAGTATGAACTGCCCTTGCACAAAGGGCACATACAATAAATCCTGAACTCCACTTTGTGTATATAAGACAGGGAACCTAGTCACCACCCCGCCACACTCATACAGCCAATCCTAGATAAGAACACTCTTCTCCGTAGTACGGCAGTTCATCCCATGTCGGATCACTGGTGGAAAAAGGGCCTCTGATCCGGGCATAGGGCTTTAGTCCCGGTTTTGGGCCGGACTACAACGGACTATAGCCCCCTCTAGTCCCGCTTCGACCCGATCGATAACAGCCACGTGGTTGTTTCAGCGTCGCGGGGGGCGGAAACCCTCTAGTCCCGGGATGTAACATCACCCGGGACTAAAAGGTTTCCTGCCGCGGCAGAGAATTGTGTGTTTCTCTGCCGCGGCAGAGATTGTGTATTTCCTTTTTTTGCCATTTCGTTCCTTTTTCGTTTTGTGTTTCACTATAATTCAAACATATATTTCAGTATACATATTATACGCTACTACATACACACTACACGTCGATGCATTTATATAATTAATCGATCCCTTGCAAGCATACATATAATCAATCATATCAAAAGGAAGAAATGTTTTGAAATTACATGGTCAATGATGAATATATATATATCATATCAGCTACATGGAGATGACTAAGGCAAATCGAGTTCCACTTCATCCGCATAATGCTCTCCATGTACATCAAGGACTTCCTTCATCATAAATCCCGCCAGCTCCACTTGAATTGCTCTTATGCGCTGGTCTGGCTCTAGTTTCTCCCGCAAATCATAAATATAATGTGAGTCAACTTTCCGCTCACTGGTCAACTCGCGGATGTACTCGCAGACGTAGTATCCACATAAATGAGTTCCCGGTGGCTGTTGTAAACTCTTCACCATTTTATAAGTTAACTCTTCTTTGAATGGACCTGGTATTTTTGGTCTGAACCGTGTCCAACACCTGCTCGATAAAGAAAATGAACAAAGAAGTTATTAGTTACTTGATATCAGAAAATGGATGAAAGAGGACGATATAATGCGATAATGATTGAAATTACTTATGGAGCATTGCTTTCATGTTGCTCCACTGCTCTTGGTCCCAACTTAATGAGTCGTGGACTTCAACTAGGGAGTTGTCAACTTGAATATTTAGCAAGATCCAGTGGAATCTGCGGATGTTTACATAAGCATATATGCATAGCTCATCCAGTAAGCAAAAATAAAATATGTACAAGATATAAACACTCACTTAAAGTTGTAAGGAAATATTATTTCCTTAACAAAATTATTCTCGGTTAAGAACCTGCATAGGTCTTCCTCCACGTCCTTGGAGTGATTCTTTAATGTATATTCATTAACGATATATGGGTAAATGAACCCAACGTCATATATTCTAGCTCTTTTGCATTCAAGCATCTTCATTCTGCAGAATATAATATCATCATACAAAAGGATATATAGTTAGAATAATATATTAAATGCAATGAACGAGCTGAGCTACAAACTTAATTATAGAAATATATCACTTACAGACAACAACTAATGATAGATTTGTCGAGGGTGCGCTGGTTGTATAACTGAAATAGTTCGGTCATTTGAAACTGTATCGAGTATGGTTTGAAGTGATGCTACTTTCTAACGTCCACCGGAAACCAATCTTTCTGATGCTTTTTTCTGTTTGCGACATGTACCATTCGTGCAGATTTCGCATATGTGTGGATAGATGCGCGAGCTCCTCATTACTGACTAGAGGCTCCCCTTGGACATACTGTCGTACTATCTTACCCACTGGCGTATCTTCATAGCCTAAATATTGACCAAGAGACATATTTGCTTCGTTAGCAAGTGCTTTGGCCTGCGATACAGTGATTCCCATAAGTGCAGCATTATTACGGGCTCTGGGTCCATTATTTGCATGTCCATATCCATTTCAGCTCTGAAGGCCTTGTCGAGGTCTGAAATGACTTTGAGCGGGGCGACCGATTGATTCTTCTGTGCTCCGAGCTAGGCAACTTGCTTCCCGCTTTTTGCACTTGTAATTTTTTTCTTCTGTGCTTGCTTAATAATCTCCCGGTCATAGTCTGATTCCAGATTCATCGATATCTGGGATGGTTGCTCAAGAAAGGACTTAGCCCACTTTTTGGTTTTTTCATTATATACCGGCTTTAGCTCAGGCTTTTTGGGTGCAAAATGCGCCTTAACTTGGGCAGCCACATCGTGTTAGTTTCCTCATCGGTCTTGTCATAAGGTCTCTTTGGAAGAGCCGGCGGGATGTCGACTATCTTCGCCGTTTGACCTTTCTTCGATGTGGGGCGCGGGGGACCGTCGAACTTCCGTTTCTTCGACGAGGTAGTAGAATTGCATGGAGGCAGAGGCGGATATCGAGTATTGCACGGAGGCGGAGATCGAGTTGATGTACTCCTGCTGCGGCGATCGTCAGCGGGGCGGGGTGGACTTGGAGGTTGGCGATAATCAGGTTGGGGTGGACTTGGAGGTTGACGATATTCGATGCGGGGTGGACTTGGATTCCTCGGAGTCGGTGGCCTTGGCGCCGAGCCTGGAAACTTGATGTACTTCTAATTCCATAGAATGATGTTGCGCTTGACATCTCCTAGTTTCGTAAGGCCTTCAGGCGTAGCGATTTCAATCTCTAGGTCCGCAAAATCCTCCACTATGTCATCCACCGTGACACGAGCATAGCCTGGTGGAATCGGAAGTGAATGGTGGAGTGCTCCAGGTATACAAGGTAAAGTAGTGTTGATCACCACCTTGAAGGACAGGTTGTTCATTGGCTGATGAAGCTCACATTGTGCCATCTCTCTGACATCATCCACGGGGTAGTGAGGAGCCGGTGCATCATCCAACAGTGCTTGATCATCAGCCCGGACCTCCATGGAAGCCACGCTGCTTCTTTGCTGGCTAAGATCCAATGCAGAATCATCAGACCGTGGGTGAGTTGACGACGGCGGCCTTTGGCTAATTTCATGCATGAGGTTTTTCAGATCAGCTAGGTCCTGCTCTACCCTGGAGATCCGGTCTGCCTCCTGGTCCTTCTTTCTCTGGCAGAATCGGCATCGCATCGAGGAAACCCTTTCTTCCACGAGACACCGGCGCCTTTGCCTCGTGTTCGTCCTCCCTTTTCAGGATTCCCTAGGGCGTGTGTCAGCTCGTCGTTCTCTCTCTCGGGACGGAACAATCCCAATTGAGCATCGTTTATTGCTTGAATAAGGTCTTGGGAAGTTTTTAGAATTTTATCATGAAATAATGTCTTTCCTGTTTCTGGGTCCAAGGATCCCCTGTGCCCGTACCACCAGTGCTTTGACCTCTCGGTCCATCCATCTGTACCAGGAGTGACGCCTCTAGCCCTCATGTTCTTCTCCATAGTTTCCCACTTAGGGACGACACTCTTGTAGCCACCTGTCCCCATTTTATGATGGTATTTCTTGTTGGTAGCATTTAACGCGTTCTTTGCCGACTTTGCCTTTGCTTTATCAGATTGCTTGTACTGTACAAAATCGGGCCACTGTTCTCTCAACTTCTCGTTTACTCCTGTGAAGTCTAGAGTTTTCTTATGGTTCCGGTACAGTTCAGCCATCTTGCTTAGAACCCACTCCTTCACTTTCGCTCTACTTTCAAGCCCACACGGCCTTGGGTTAATACCATCTACCTCAAATTCTTCATACTTTGGAGGTAGTATGAAATGCGCTATGAGCTTCTGTCAAAGGTCATCTTTGGCATCATCGGTGACATAGCTAGATTCTTCACCGGATTTCTTTGACTGATTCCATTCTTGGATGATGATCGGCAGGTTGTCCCTAACAAGCACCCCACATTGATTTATAAACATCCTCCGGTGCTTCTCTGGAGCAATCGGTTCACCGTCATCATCTATTTCTTCGATGGTGAACCTCTGATTACCATCCAACTTTTTGTTCGGCCCTCGTTTTGTTCAAGTTGTCGATTGTTTCGATCCGGTGGGCTAAAAGAAGAAGAGAGAGTGATTAGTATATATCTAGATCAGTTAATGAATAGAGGTAACACGAGACTTTATATATATATGTACCTCGCTGGATCCTATCGAGGGGCCATCATTATTGTTGTTATTTGTTTGCCCTTCGTCCATCTGGTCTTCCTCTTGGTACATTAGGTTTTCCTCTAGTCCATCACCGGATGGATTCAGATATGAGGATATCTCTTCCTCGAGCAAAATATCTTCGCCGGTAGTAATATTAAGAGGAATTTCACCTCTTATCATGCCCTGAAGAAAACCTTCACCGATGCGACCAGGATCTTCGGATGGATCCATGACTTAATTATCTATAACAAAAAGAGAGTTAAACAGGTTAGAAAAAACAATAATCCTTATAACTAAAACAATATAATCCTAAATATAATAATCCTAATATTATTTGTGCTAATACAATAATCACAATAACTAAAACAAAAAAACCTAATAAAACAATAATCCTAATATTATTTGTGGTAAAACAAAAAAATAACTAAAACAATATAATCCTAATAAATAAAACAAAAAAACTATACAAACCCTAATAACTAATCCTAATAACTAAAACAATACTATAGAAACTATTATGATCTATTGTAGTAATACTAATCCAAATAACTAAAAAACTATAGAAAAAATATAACAAGAAACTAAAAAAAATATAAAAGTACTAACATTTATATAATAATAATATAAATACTAAGAATAACATTTATATAAAACCTAAATATTACTAATAATAATAATAAATATTACTACAAAAACCTAAATATACTACTAATTAATACTAGACTAATTATACAAAAACCTAAATATATAATTAATACTAGACTATATAATTAAATAACCACCTCCGGGGAGGTGGGCGTGGAGGAACAGCAGTCTGGCGAGTCTTGGCCAGGCGGCAGTGAGGCGGTGGGGGCGGTGACACGTCTGGCGGGCAGTGCCTGGCACGCGACACGTCTGTGGCGGTGACACGGCAAGGCGACGCGGAGGCTCGGCGATGCGGCGTGTGGCGGCTCTGCATGCGGAGGCTAGGAGGCGGCGGCAGCGCTGAATCGGCCGGCGGCCTCCCCTATTCTCTGCGTCGATGGCGCCTTCTTGTCTTCGTCGTCAAATCTTGCTAAGTGCTGGGTGTGCGCGCCAGGGGCGAGCGTGTGGTATATAAAGGGTCACCCCTTTAGTCCCGGGCTAAGCCACCGTCCGCGACTAAAGGGTATTTAGTCCCGGACCGTGGCTTAACCCGCGACTAAAGACCCCTCCCCCCCCTTTAGGGACATATTTCTTTAAGATTCCCATGAACCTCTCAAAGGGGAACATATTATGTAGAAATACAGAACCGAGAATGGAAATCTCTTCGACTAGGTGAACCAGCAGGTGCGTCATAATATTGAAAAAGGATGACGGGAACACCAACTCAAAACTGACAAGACACTGGACCACATCATTCTGTAACCGTGATAGATCTTCAGGATTGATTATCTTCTGAGAGATTGCATTGAGAAATGCACATAGCTTCACAATGGGTACTCGAACATTATCTGGTAGAAGCCCCCTCAATGCAATCGGAAGCATTTGCGTCATAATCACATGGCAGTCATGAGACTTTAGGTTTTAGAACTTTTTTCTGCCATATTTATTATTCTATTTATATTCGACGAGAAGCCAGACGGGACCTTAATACTGCTTAGGCATTAAAAAAATATTTTCTTCTCTTATTTGGTAAGAGCGTAGCTGGCATGACCTTGAAACCATTCTGGATGCAGGCCATCTGGGTCTTTCATACGTTGATGGTTCTTTCATGCTTCCGGTGTATCTTTTGTCTTCCCATACACGCCCAAGAAGCCTAGCAGGTTCACGCAAAGATTCTTCGTCACATGCATCACATCGATGGCAGAGCGGACCTCTAAGAATTTCCAATATGGTAGCTCCCAAAATATAGATTTCTTCTTCCACATGGGTGTGTGTCCTTCAGCGTCCTTCGGAACAGATTTTCCTCCAGGACCCTTTCCAAAGGTTACTATTTGATCCAAATCTTTGACCATATCAAATATATCAGCACCAGTACGCTCCTTAGGCTTAAATGCGGTGACATGCCGCATCGTTGAAATGCTTGCCTTTCTTTCTTAAGGGATGCTTGGCCAAAAGAAATCGACGATGCTCATTGTATACATTCTTCTTACAATGTTCCAAATATATACTTTCAGTCTCATCTAAACAGTGTGTGCATGCATTGTATCCCTTGTTTGACTGTCCTAAAAGGTTACTAAGAGCAGGCCAATCATTTATTGTTACGAAAAGCAATGCTCGGAGGTTAAATTCTTCCTGCTTGTGCTCATCCCACATGCGTATCCCGGGTTCATGCCACAACTATAAAAGTTCTTCCACTAATGGCCTTAGGTACACATAAATGTCGTTGCCGGGTTGCTTCGGATCTTGGATCAACACAAGCATCATAATGAACTTCCGCTTCATGCACAACCAAGGAGGAAGGTTATAGATGCATAGAGTCACGGGCCAGGTGTTGTGACCGGAGCTCTGCTCCCCAAAGGGATTCATGCCATCTGTACTTAGACCAAACCTTAAACTCATTGCGTCATATGCAAATTCCGGGTACTTTCTATCGATTTTTCTCCATTGCGACCCATCAGCGGGGTGTCTCAACATACCGTCTAACTTACGTTCCTCTTTATGCCATCGCAACAACTTGGTGTGCTCTTTGTTTCTGAATAAGCGTTTCAACCATGGTATTATAGGAGCATACCACATCACCTTGGCAGGAACCCTCTTCCGGGGGGCTCGCCCTCAACGTCACCAGGGTCATCTCGTTTAATCTTATACCGAAGTGAAGTGCATACCGCGCATGCATCCAAATTATCATACTCCTCACCGCGGTAGAGGATGCAGTCATTAGGGCATGCATGTATCTTCTGAACCTCTAAACCTAGAGGGCAGACAACCTTCTTTAACTTAAATGCGTCTTGGCAATACGTTATCTTTTGGAAGCATATTCTTCATTATTTTCAGCAACTTTTCAAATGAGGAGTCAGATATAGCACACTCAGCCTTCCATCGCAGCAATTCCAGTGTGTTGCCCAGCTTTTTCAGACCATTTTCGCAATTTGGGTACAACAACTTTTTGTGATCCTCTAACATGTGATTGAACTTCTCCCTATCATTTTCAGTTTCACAATCTCTTCGTGCATCGGCAATGGTCCGACCAAGATCATCAGCGGGTTCATCATGTGTCTCTTCTTCATCCTCCCCTTCAGCATCCCCCATGGAAGTATCTCCGTACTCAGGGAAACCATGATAGTTATCATCATCCTCCTCTTTCTTATTGTCTTCCATTATAACCCCTCTCTCTCCATGCTTGGTCCAACAATTATAACTGGGCATGAAGCCGGACTTCAACAGGTGGCTATGAAGGGTTTTTGAGTCAGAGTAATCCTTCTGATTCCTACATCCATTACATGGACATAATACAAAACCATTGCGCTTGTTTGCATCAGCAACACGGATAAATTCATGCACGCCATTAATGAACTCGCCAGAACGTCGGTCAATACCGTACATCCATTCCCGGACCATCTGCATTATAGTAAAAGTATATCAAAAACCATTACACAACATGATCAAATTATTACAAGTTATATTGAGAGATTTTAGAGCATTAATTTTGAATTTTGAAAAATTTACATGCACCAATTTGTGAATTGGAGAAAACAACCAACATGATAAATGTGGAGTTTTTTATTATTGTTCTATCAGTGAAACCCTCATTCCATTCTAAGCTCTGAAACTTTAAAATTACACATTTCAATTTTCAGTAACTATGTGCCTAATTAAAATTTGTTACACATATATATCAAAATCCTTCTAGCTACTTCTAAAGCGTGCATGCATTGATCCATATATCTATACTTCTAGAGCATTATAGAGCTAAAGTAGCAATAAGAGATGAAAGAATGAAGTTCTAACCTTTTAAATCTTTGGATTTAGGTGTTGCAAACTAAATCTTGACAAATCGTGAGAAAAAAAATGGCATGAACTCTCTTATTTCTTTGAGAAAAATGGCCACCATATGCTTTAGGACAGCAGGACAGAAAGCAGAATATATAGTGGTGGACAACTAGTCCCGGGCTGTGATACGACCCGTAACTAATAGTCCACGAAAGGACCAGCTGGCCTGCTCCAGGTTATTAGTCCCGGGCCGTATTACGGACCGGGACTAATGACCTGGTCCGGCCAGGGACTAGTGACTACGGCCGTTTCTAGCCGTTAGAGGCCTCACGGCCCGGGACTAGTGCTCCCACTAGTCGCGGGCTGTGCCAGGCCGGGACTGCTGGCCTTGTTCACGTCGAACCGAAGATGGTTTCTCCAGTAGTGGATCTTGAACCCGTGCGGATCTTGTACGACCATTGAATCATGCAGGATCTTGATCAACCATTCAATCTCCGCGAGATCTTCAGAGGAAGTTCAATCCACACAGGTTCTTGAGTAGCCCATTCAATCCGGGAAGGATCTTGAGCGGCCCGTTCAATACGTGTCGGCTCAAGAGCGGTTGGATTCCTCGCTGTCATTCTCAATCTGCATGTTTGTTCTCCATCATTTATCCACAACCCATTTCTTGTTCTTTCGGATCCACATGCTAGTTTATTTTTCTCCAAAATGGTCATCTATATTTATTTTTCAGGTCAGTTCCGTGACGAGTTCGTTAGCCATGGCGTGTGTAAGAAGGTTCTGAGATGACTGTGATGATGTTGATGCCATGTAGAATAAAGAGGCTCTCAAGAAATATAGGGATACTTAGGATTTTTTTAGTTAGTTCTATTAGATCTAGAATCTCTGAATAGAGAGGGGCTCCAGAGCCTTTAATTAATTTGTAGAATTCACATTAGCACCTCCTAGTTCTAAAATCTAGACGAGATCGATAAAGTTAAAAAATGTCGATCTCATAAGAAAAGGTTACAGTGCAGTATGATCTAATTGAATAGAGAGGGCTCAAATCCAGTGTAATGTAACAAATATTTTATATACCAATAAATTGGATTTTTTTAAATGCAATGGAATTAGCAACATAGATTGATTATTATTAATGTAATTAATTGTTGTGACGCTAGAAGGTGTAACACGACATACAATGCGCCATTACATGACACTAAATTTCCGTGTCTTCGGTAATGTACCGAGGTGTATCATCTATGGTGTCACGGAAGCGCTACCTCGGAGGATGACGATGTGCCGAGCAAAAAAAACGTCGTCTATCCACCTTTTCCGACACAGTTATCCCTGACGCCTTTTTTTGCGCCAACGCGAGTGCGGTGATTATATGTGTGCCTCATCGTCTATAACCGACAACGCTGGCCCTCTGTGTTGTTGTGGTACATAGCTTGTCCATTTTGGTTCACATACATTGTATATGGGCATTTTTTTTGTGGTCTCTCATCGTTTTGTATAGGTGACCCAAGCTATGGAATACTTCAAAAGAGGTATGACAAAATTAACCCATTGTTGGATGATGATCTAAGAAATGTCCAAAGTGGAAAAGAAGGTTTTCCCTCTTCCAAAAGGGTATCGAAGGATCGAAGAAGCTTGCAATTGATGGATCGGTCATCGATCTTGAGGATGGTGGACTAAGCACGGGTAGCCCGCACAATGGCCATGTCGTTCGGACAAGGATCCACCATGCAGAATCTTAACTACCAAGTCACATTACTTGTATTGCAAGAAACATTGAAAGGATTGATTGCGTAGAAGGAGGAGGCCAATGCCAAGAGGGAGGAGAAGCCACCATTAGATGCTTTGTTGACCTCACGAGGAGAGATCTTATGGCCAAAGAGGCCAAGCTCATGGCCAAGGAGTCCAAGCTCACGATGATAGACTTGACCATCTTGGAGTTGGAGCTCTTATGGCCCGAAGAGGCCAAGCCAAAGTGAAAGCCATTCAGGACGAGGCCAAGCTCATGGCCAAGGAGTCCAAGCTCTCGATGATAGACTTGATCATCTTGGAGCCGACTCAAATGGCTTGGTTTCAGAAGAAGTAAAACGTCATCCGCAACTGCGAAGCATGATCTCATTCATGCTCTATCTCTTTTGTGTATTTTCTATTAAGCTTGTCTTAATTTATACTATGATTCGGTATTATGGCATGTGAACTCCGTTGTTTGCTAATTTGTGGTAAATTTTTTTGCTAGTGTAGTGTATATTGTTGTCATTTTCTTCATTCATATGTTGCCAATTGGTACAAATTATGGCTAAAACTGGTCAGACGGGGGTTGTTCGACCAAAATGAGTCTGAGCCGTTTGGACACACCCCACCGAAACCTGGCCCGGGTGAGACAAAGGCCAATTTCTAATGGACTGGTCCAAACGGACCATTTCGGACATCTCTGTTTTGGATTGGCCCGCTGGAAATGCCCTAAATCTGGACAACAAGAATGGAATATTATCTTTCACAATGAAAGTCAATATGGAACTATGGAAGCACATTGACATGGCATCTATAGAACAAAACCAGCCATCAAAAAACAATTATCAGAATGGCTCCAGTGGCTCCAGCAATACCTATAGTTCTTCTTTTTTTACCCTTGTATCCTTTGATTTGATGTTTCTTTTGCTCCTGCACAGGTAGAAATAAAGGCCATGCGAAGAAGTAAAACATAACGAACCAGCTAAAAACTTGGATTGATTGCCTATACAAGTATACCTCAAACCAATGATGTACAAAACCTTTCGGCCACCTCACGTCTCAAATATCTTCCCTATTTATGCTACATTTGCTATGACGCTAACCTGTAATCCTACGCTAACTCTTGATACAGCTAACCTCTCCTCTACCACCCTACTAATTCCACCCTCTGGCAAAGTTCACAGAACACCCTGTTCCTCAGCTTCTGCATTGAAGCGACAAAATAGCAAGACATACACCCTGTTCCCTTGGTAACAAGTCACTGAAGTCAGTCCATTTCTACTCGAAACCAGGAAGCTACACTCGCCCTCTGGCACAGGGTCAGTCCATTTGTAAGACCTTAATGTTCCCACTAGAATTAGCGGAAAGAAGTGTTGAAGACTGTCCTCTCCAACACACACATGAGATGAACTGCGATTGATCGTCAATCTCCTGGCCTGATATTGGGTCTGTGACGTTGAACTTGTACGCCAGGACTGGCATCGGAAATGCTTTGTGGTAGACAAAAACCTGATGTATAGTGCGACAGAAGCGAAAGTTAAGCATTTCAAGCGAACCATGTTCAAGAGAAAGAGCAACTGCAAACAAGTATGAAATTGTCAAAAAAGTAATCATGACCCGGATTTCCACATAAACTTCATTGGCGGGCATGTCATTCTCCTTCTATAACTAGCGCATAGGGCGTGAAAGTATACCTTCTACACCATTCAGCAATTTTATTTTGAGAATTTAAGGTTGCTAATAAACCTTGCCACATAATGACACATTATTTGTACTGCAAATAGCAAATGCAGCTTAGAACTTAGCAACGATCTGTATTAGCATTTCATCTTAAACTTTGATTTCCATCTGTCTACAGAAAGTGATTACTAACAGAAAAGAGGAAAATTTACTCAATCCAATGAATGCAGTGTATATAGGCTGTAGAACTGTAATATGCAAAGGAGAGGTGTGACAAGGGAGAGGACCCCTCGGTGTATTTTTAAGCAAAGGGTGAGAGAACACTGGTTTATTCATCCAACAGGGACCAAAACCTGGACAACCAGAGCACATAGTGCCACCCCTTATCACTGATCTATAGCTTGGTTCTCAGTATAACTATCTTCAGAGTACAGGAAAAAAAAGTCGGACCACCTTAGGATGCATACCTCATTTGTTTCTGACCCAGTAGCGATGTAACCATCAGAAATGGAAAGGCCAACAAAATTCTGGTCAGTAGGAATACGTAAGTTAGTCATCCAGCATAACATCGAGAACACAGTTCAAAAGTATTTAAAGAAGGAAATGAGGTAGATTTAATCTCGAACTTCAAACCATACTTCTGCATAATTATTTGTTTGAAGCAAGGCCATGATGAGCTGAAACTTGCTGTAGTACACAGACTAACCTATGGGTAGGTGCAAGAGAACTAATTTAAACAACAGACTGATCCAACAACAGAGCGCTATGCTGAGAAACAACAGTTGTCACTAAACATGTAGGACATACGATAGATATGCCACAATTTAAGGGCATCAAACAAAAAATTAGAGTGATAAAGGTTGAACTTGATAATGAGTTTTGCTCCGGTGTCCTCCCCCTCCTTTCAAACTTATAGAAAACTAAAAACAGAAGGACGTCCAGGATTGGCCGATACCCCTTCATGCCCTCCGAACCGAAGGGGTATTGATTAATCCTGGGCATCCTTGTGTTTTCAATTCCCTAAGTTTGAGAGAAGGAGGACACCAAAGCACACCTCCTTGATAATAACCATTTCTAGAACAATGTCATGAGAAGAGAACAAGCACATGCAGGAACAGTCACAAAAAAGACTATGCAGGACATCTAACCTTTGTATTTGTATGCCCTGTAAATGTCTGAACTGGAGTATCAATTATCCTTGCTTGATTCATAGACAAGTCCCAAAGCTTCAATGAGTTGTCAGTGGAACCAGATACTATGGTTGATGCATCTAAATACTTAACATAGCTCACAGTTTTTGTGTGTCCAACTAATGTACAGTAAGGGGCCCGTACGTTGCGAAGATCATAGCAGTAAATCTTGTGATCTGCTGAGCCAATTGCAATGGAGCGAGCAGAATCAGGTTGAAATTGTACAGAGCAGACATTTGCCCTTGTTCTGATAGTGCCAATACTCCCAGCCTGCAGAGTTCATGGGAAAATGTTACTGCAATGTAGGGCAAGATTGTTACAATCACATACGAGCTTGATAACCACATTATCGTAATTCAAAAGCTGACATACAGCAGGCGTAAGAATAGAATTGCCTGATTCATACTCCACAGCTTCACCGAACCATCATCACTCCCACTAACCAATTTGGTTGGATCTGCAAGTGAGAAGTCTACTGACCACACACGCCTCTCATGCTCCCTCATTTCAACAAAAACTTGGCTCCTAGTAACATCCCAAACCTGAAATGGGAATGAGATAGTCCTCATAATGTGGTACTATAATGATCACATTCAAATGCAAAAATGAAAGAAAACCAATCCTCAAAGGAACATACCTGTACAAGACCATCAAAGTCACTAGATGCTATATGACTCTTCATGTAACTGTTCCAGCATATACAACTTAGTTTTGATCTATTAGACATCTCAACCACAGGATAGTGAATGTCACGGTGTTCATTTACGATCATATTATATTCAAACACTTTTATTTTCTTATTTACACCAGCAGTTGCAAAAAACTCCTTATCCCGGTCAAAGCCTACAGAGCACACTAAATTTGATGAGTTCAGCAGATCGCATTGCTTCAGTTCAGCCCGAACTTTCAACTGGCTGAACGACAGGTACCTGCACAATCCTTCAAGGAAAGAGTTCATCCAACCTCTTTGCCTTCTACCAGAATGCCCTTCCAAAGCAAAATCATCTATTGAACTACCCTCGGTCCCAACAGCTGACCCAGTAGTCCTCTTGACAACTTGATTACAACTACTTATTGGATTGCCAACTTGCCTTGACAACTTGGATCTTGTTGCAAAATATGCTGTTTCAAGTCTTTTGAAGTTTTTCATTAACCTGGAGCTTTTTGACAACACGCTTTCTTGTATTAACACAGATGATGGCACTGTTCTGGAACATTCGTCCTGACTACGATTGTGTTCCTCCATATCAACAGCAAGCAATTCAGGTCTGAAACGCTTTCTGGATCCACAGTCACTCTGATCCTCAACAGTTCCAGAGGATACCTCTTTATCCAACTCAATTGAGAAGTTTCCGCACTGGCCAAGAGCTGACTGCTGGTGGAGTACCTCATTAATGTCAGAAGACAGAAAGGCAACAGTGTCCTGCAAATTGTCTGCTATATCCTGCTTTCTCTTCTGCAATTGGAGAAGAAAATCCAATAAGAGCTCTTGTTCTTCTATCTCTTCACGTAACCGAAGTGCAGCCTCACGCTCTTCTAGACTATTCCTTGATTGATTAAGGAACTCACTTTGTAGCACCTCACTGTCGAATAAGAGAAAGAAAAAACATGTCGTCAACAGTCAAAATGGAGGTCCAACCTCCTTAGGGAAGTAATGGGGAAAAGATTCTGACGAGTTATAAGTTGCCTTATCTGTATATATAGCTTTACAAACCCTATTTTCTTAAATAAGTAGTACGTCATCTCAAGTTCAAACAAGATAAATGAGGACCTGCAGGCGCGGCCACCTGACACGGACTAGCTCTTGGCTCTGCCTACAGTCATGGCTCCAATTTACTTACTTCTCTTTGCTATGTTAGGGCAGCTCCTATGTTAGACGCTCTGTTTATTCTTACTTCTGTTGTTATTTTGGTCTCGGTCGTGGCCATAGTGCGGTGTTATATACACTATACTCGTGCCTTCTTTGACGGTTTCTTCTAATACAAAAGGATACACTTTTGGGCATATTCTAGAACAAAAATATGATAAAATGATGACCAAGAAACATGATATGGCAAGAGAACACTTCAACAAACAAGTTTTCATGCCCACGTGGACGCTCTCGATTAAGCTAGGAAAAGGCATTAATCATATTGTACGCCTATCCTATACAAAAATATATGTAATCGCAATATTTTGTGCCAAACTTGCACATTCATGATCTGTGCAAGAGAGACAAGATATTAATGACTACTACAGCGAGTAGCAACAGTGTAAACTTTCTTGGAGAACACATAGGTTTGCATGGTGTACATACACAAATATTCTCACAGGTTATGAAAATGTGCAAGCACCTTTTCCATCCGTGAGAGTCTGCACAGTGCACTTATGATCACCTCATATTCTACATACTTGCATAGACTACTATACCTCCAGAAAATAAATGGTGGTACATGTAAAAAATGGAAGAAAAAAGGATGATCAACTACCATATCGTAACAGCGTGCAAGCAAGACAATTTTTTAGTGTGAATCTACTTCAGTATTTGTATCAGATGTACTTTTTCAGAAAAACCTCCATAGCACGTTAATACGTTAAGACCATCAGAGAAGAAAACACCCATCCCCACAAACAAAGAGAGAAGGATGTGTGCAATGATATTTTGTGCCAAAATCGCACATTCATGATCTGTGCAATGACTAATACAGCAAGTAGCAACTGCGTAAGTTTTCTTGCAGTACAAATAACTTTACACGATTCTCACAAATTCTGAATGTGCAAGCGCCATTTCCATCAGTGAGTGCATGCACAATGTACTTATGAGTTATGACCACCTCGTATTTCGACATACTTTCACAGACTACTATATCTCCAGAAAACAAACTGCGGTACATGTCAAAAATGGAGAAAAAAAAAGATGGTCAATGCATGACTATTTTTTAATGTGAATCTACTTCAGTAATTGTATAGTATGTATTATTATTATTATTTGAAAAAAAAACTCCAGAGAACAGTTCTACATCAAGGTCTTCATCCAAGAAGAAAACACGTGTCCCCACAAAAAAAAAATGGCACCTTCATTGAGTTCAGCTTCTTAATGTTTTAGATTATGTGAACAAATTGTACAATTAGTGGCATTATTTCGAGTATATATGCACCATACAGATCTCTATAAGATGTTGTGGTAACCACAAACCATCAGTGATTACGATGATGAAGTTGAATTTCAGAGAAGCAGCACAAAAGGCCTACCCATGGAAGTGCACGAGCCAAGAGCTAGTTATTCCTACGCCCATTCCAAAGATGAAACTTCAATAAGTATTATTCAACTGAGGCGAAATCTAGTGTTAGTGCGCCATGAAAGTTACAACCCTTTTTTTTCCTTATCCGAGACAATTATCTAGATGATACTTTTCTGAACTCATTGCTATCAAATATCAGTACTAGTTCATGTCAATAAAATTTAAACCCGTGTACTTTAGCATGCAGGGAAAACATGCAGTGACTAAAATAAACAAGCAAGCCCTGTTCTCAGCGATACTTTACAGTTTACAGTACGGCACACGCATATATATCAATGTGAAACAAGATCAAACGCACCTCATCTTGGGGCGGGTGTCGGGTACAGGATGCATCATCAACTGGCAGAATGATGCTTCCTTGGGCCACTTGAGCAGCAACCGTGGCGGCAAGACACGGTAGCGCAGGTTGGCCATTGCCCGCATCTTTTCCTCCAACGTTTCGAAGCTGCAAAACAGCTGCAAACAGCCGTAGCGGAACAATCTTAGCAATGGCAACATGATATACCGAAAATATGTAAGAGAAGAGAAGATCCATGTGGTGTCGAGCAGCGCACACCTCGAACAAGAGCACCCCTAATCTGTACACGTCGGAGGCGAAGGTAGCGGCGCCGTTGTCTTGGGCTTCCTCGGGGCTGGTGTACCAATTGAGCTCCATCGCCAGCACGCTCTTGAGCGGGAACCCCTTGTCGCCGCGGCCGCCCCCCTCTCGGGCCGCTCGCCGCGGAGGCTCGGCGTCATGCTCGGCGTCCTCGGAGGCGTCGTCGGAGCCGGAGGCGTCTGATCCCGAGGCTGACTCGATGAAGGCGACGCGGGAGAAGGGCGGGGAGACGACGAAGCAGGACGGGCGCGCGCTGCCGACGGCGACGCCCTGCGCGTGCGCGACGGACACGGCCTCGGCCACCTGGCGGAACACGTGCAGGCACTCGGGCGCCTCCACCGCCCGCCCCGGCCGGTCCAGCCACTCTCTTAGACTCACCTCGCCGACCTCCTCCTCCCCTCCTCTCCGCTCTCTCCCGTCGCTGGTGTCGTCCGCATCACCCCAAGGCCGTCCTCCGCCAGCAGCAGCAGCACGGGTCCCGTCCATGCCCGGCCGCGGCAAGTCTACCCCATGCCCGGATCACCTCCTGCTCGCTGCGGCGTCCCGGTCCACCCGCTGCTCCCCAGACCCCATCCACGCAGCCAATGCCCCCAAGGAGATAAGGATCTGAGGCCGCGGGCAGCGCGACCAGAGCCGAGCGTGTGACTGTGTGCTTGAGAGAGAAAGAGAGGGCGAGAGAGAGGAGCAGAGTAGAGGCGAACAGCGAGCCACACAAACGCGCTTTTAAACGGAGCCTTGCTCAGTTGCTCCTCCTCTTTTCCCCCACGCCTCCCCAGCCACACCCTTGCCCGCCGCGCCTCGAACTGCACACCCCGCAGCAGGCCGCAGCGCAGTTAGTTCGAGTTCAAGGCAGCCAAGCGACCAGCGGCTCCCCACCCCCTCGCCGATCGAACTGCCCACCACACCACAGTACAGTGCCCCCGCGCTAGACACCAAACCTAATCTAACCCGAGAGAGAGAGAGAGAGAGAGAGAGAGACGGAACGGGAAACACCCCAAGCTAGCGAGGACGCTTCACGCCACCAAAAAGATACTGTATACTCCTACGTGCGCGCTCCCTGCTCCTCCCATCGGCGCGGCGTGTCTTGCCGTGCCTTCCCCCAGCCAACTGATACGGTTCCAAGAATGATCTGCGTCGAACACGGGGAAGCGAGGACAACCCCGAACAGAATTAGAAAAAGGAGCGGCCTCCGGTGACTCACGTCATCCGGCGCTATCCGCTCAACTGGCTTCCGGGCCCCGCGCGCCACGCGTGACCCACCGGTCGGCGGCTCCCCTACCCGCCGGCTCAGGTGACAGAAACCCGCGGCGATAGCACTTGGATTTTCAAAACAGCCGGCAAATTAAAAACTGAAGTACTAGTAGTAGTACTACTCCAGTAGCCCGAGCGAGCGAGTAGGTGCTCCATTAAGAAACTGGACGTGGCGCGGGATTAGCGCATGAGCAGATTAGCCAGCGACTAACGAAATGATGAGTGCTACTAAATAACCTATTGGGTGACGGGTCGCTGTCGGTGGGCCCACGTCATACATTCCGCCAGTCAGTGGCCGCCTGCGCTTTACGGGACCTACGTGGCGCCACCAGGGCCGCGCGTCAGGTGGGAGACTCGAGGCTGCTCATGCAGGGGGCCACGCACGCACCCACCCCATCTACGCTCGCTCGCAGTCGCTGCCACGGCCTCGTGGAGCGTCGCTGCCTCCCCGGGTACGGCCGGCCGCACGAAGGCTAGAGATTAGCTTTGTTTAATCGCGATCTAGGTCCAGAGTATCAGCCATAAGTGGTAACCTAGTTGCACGATGGTTGGATTAGGGAGACTAACCAAAAGTTTCCAGTTTAATCCACTTGCTTGAGAGTGGACGGCACAATTATTGTACTCCCTCGGTTCTTTTTTTTTTTTTTGGAACGGTAAAAGGGCCAAGAGGATCCGAGAAGCTGCAAATTAATAAACGTGGCAGGTACAAATTACGGTTTGGCCAGATTAAGAACTACAATGACAAAATGAAGAAGGCTAACACTTACAAAAAGCACCCTAGGACTAAAACATAGAAAGCAATCAAGTCCTCGGGGCCTCGCCATGATCTCCCATGACCTCCGACCATGGCGAGGTCGAGGTCTCTGCTCGTTACGCCTTGAGCAGGAGAAGAAGCAAACCCACCTTCTTGGCGGCAATGGGGACAAACCACTTGTCGGTGCCAAGTCGTCGAGCTCGCTTCAAGCTTGACGGGGCCTCCAATGAGGTTGAAACCCTTGGCCGCCTTCGGCAGGCAATGACGGCCGCCACCAAAGGACCACTGCGAAAAAAAGATCTCGAGGCGCAGCTTCGAGAAACCATAGCACCCATATGAAGCGGGCTTGGAATCACGAAGGCGAACTTGAGGCGCCACCTTCTCTCCTCGCCACGCCCGGCCACGGAGAAAGCAGGAACTCAAAGCCAACTCGCGACCAAACACCGGCTGATGAAGGGCTCCCGAGTCGAGCACCACCGCAGAACGAGCCCGAGCATCGACGCGCTTATTACGAGGATTCGCATGGAGCAACATCACGACGCCTTCCTCCTCGAAGGTCATCGAGAATTACCAGCGGCCTCTGCCGCCGCGCGATCGTCAGAGACAAAATCCATTACCTCTTCCTCTAGTGGTCGCAGCCTTAGCATCCCTCTTCGCCACCACCACGGCGGAGGAGAACTAGCAGTCATCAACACGGAAAGAAGAGGCAAACAAAAGTCGAGCACAAAGCAGTCATAAGAAGCTCCATCCCCCGCCACCATGGCCGGACCAAGGGAGCATCCAAACTCCAGCGACTTCCAGCTCAGCAGCCTTTATTGGAGATGCGAGCCCCACCCCAACACAACCCTCACCGAGGCAAGGGGCAAGGGGCCAGCCTGACCTCCCTGGCACCGGCCACCAAACACAGGACAAGCCCCAAAACACCCTACTACTACTACTGACCAACGCCCCTCCACCATTTCGGCCAGCCCGGCCGAGGCTTCAGCGGCCTTGGAGAAAACTAGGAAGGCAGGCGGAGGATAAGGTTGGGAGGGAGAGTGCGTGTGCGTCGTATCGGTGGAACGCGTGTACGCCTAGTTTCGATTTGGAAACACGAGCATACGCACCTCACCACCCACCTACATGCCCGACATGGGGTAGTTCTTTTTTTACTCCCTCGGTTCTTATTAACTTTATCAAAATCTGTATGTGTCTAGTTAAATATTTAAAATAGATGTATTCGTATTTATATAAATTTGAGATTTTTAATATAGACCAGAGAAACTATTGTATTCTCTATAACGTGTGGGTCGAAGAAACCGGTGAACGGGTCATGCGCTCTCGGTCCAAGCTATCATGTGTAGTCATCGCTATATGATCTTGGCCAGTCATAGTGCAAAGTAACATACACTAGTATCACACATATGATAGTAGCTCTATAGTGGTTAGTATCATATGATAGCATCATAATATTATCATATTTAATTTTTTCTACGATCTGAATACAATTATCTGTATAAAATGTATTTGTTATTAAATTACCTAGTTCTACGTGATATGGTACGGTATCATACCACTACCACTAGCACATCTCTCCTTATTAATTATGGTGCACATTAGATTTTTACCAAAATGACATGCACTATACTTTTATGATACTAGCACTATGACTAGCCTCAAATAGCTGTTTATAGTTTTTATTGTTTTTTGGCTTATTTAGTGCTATTAATGATTATTAATATATTAATAATATTTTCGTAAAAAAGAAGAACCGGAGGACCTCACCACAAGAAGCAGGCGCAGGCAGTCCATATAGACACAGCTCGCAAAAATTGCACATCTTCCTATATTTTTTGTTGATAGTTGTTTTAGTAACATGGAAAGAAGTTTTTAAAGATATTTCTACAAGTAATCTCAGGAAAAATAGTTGAGGCAAACAACTTTGCATATTTGGCAACGAGTAAAATTCGGTCACATTGCTTTATTTCAGGCTAGCCCTCTTTCAGTCTCTCCATTCGGGATACGCGGTTTACGGTAACTGAACATGGTTTAGGGTCCCATCGACGATCACTTCGTTGTATTTGTTGACATGGCAACTAGCCGACCCCACTATTAGTCCTTCTAGACGTTAAATGAAAGCATACAGGGCTTTCTAAAAAAAATTGCTTAGCTACTACATATGTCTCTCCAAATGAAATTCCTTACCCTAGAATCTCAATCCCTAGGCCGCCCCTTCCCTATAACCGTGGACCTTAGACCAGCTCCGGTAAAAAAAACTACCTAGCGGCACCTCTCGTCTGATGTCGCTGGATCTGGCCTTCCATCGTCGGAGCTCGTCGCCTTCTCCCCAATGTTTGTGTCGAGCTTGAGGTGTTGCTCTATGCCGCTTGTCCCCGCCCGTTGAAAGTGCATGGATTGCCCATATGGCTTTGATAATTAATGAAAAATTATATGGACCAATGGTTGCATTGAGCTATTCATGAAGGGGTTATCCATATGCAATGCTTACAGATCATATGTTGGTTTCAAGGTTAAAAGAAGAAGATCAAGTGATGAATAACGTGGTATTCAAGGTGTGATCCAAAGAATGGTCATATGACGTTTATCCTATTGAAAGCATGTCTTGAAGAATAAGAAAGAGTAAGCCTTCATGCTTACCTTTAAGATATCATCATATTTAATAGACAAGATAAGATATAAGGTTGATGATACATCCCAAATGTATCTACTTTTTCAAGCACTTTGCTCGATGATTTGGTCCAAAATCTTCTCCCACTTGGATAGAACTGCTAAATCTAACGCTGTTTTTAGCAAAAGTCTTCTTTCTGTCAGTTTTTGTGGGAAATAAAATCAAGAAAAAATACCATAACAGTTTTTCAAATAATGAAGCCTGGAAACTTGGAATCAAGAAAATGGAGCCACGAGGCCCAAAAGGGATCAGGTGGCGCGCCCAGTATGGGTGGGCGCGCCACCCAGGGCCTTTTGGCCCTCGAGCGTCGTATCGGCCTCTCCTTTGGCGTACTCCCTTATATACCCAAAAAAGCCTAACCCCCAGAAGCACGAAGTGTTTTGCAAAACAGAGCGCCGCCAAAGTCACGGTCTTCATTTCGGGGGTCAGATTGGTCCTGCTCTCCACCTCGAACAGTGGGATTTCGAGGTCTTCTTCACCACCATCATCATCAACATCATCACCAACGACCATGAGTTCATCCCCCATCATCATGTGTGAGTTATTCCATGTGGGCATGTGAGGTGGGTGGGGATTGGATGAGATCCATCATGTAATCATCCATATGTATCGAGATTTGAGGTGTTTATCTTATAGACATTCTTGTATGAGTGTTGGTACACTTTTTCTATATTTAATACTTGTTGATAGGGATCGAGTGACATGATTTCAGTACTGAACTTTTATTGCCCAATCATATATTTGAGTTTGGTATGTATTTGAAAAGTGTATTACCTATTATTATGTTGAACCTGTGAACCCTAAAGTGACAATTAGAGAAAACAATATGAATATATGATAGTTTGAGGATATTGTGTGTTCATAAAGTGTTAATGCTTTGTTCCGGTCTATTTGAAAAGGTAGATATTAATTGCCTATAGTACCAAGTTGGCCCCAGTAAAATGGGCAGGCAGGACAAAAGATATTATGCAAACTTACATGCATGATTATGTTTGGAGCACACATCTACACACAACTAAATTAAAAATAAATGTCATGTTAATAGGATACATTATATAATGGATATAATTCATACAACACCCTGATATCACCTCATGTCTGCGTTTTAGACACTAGAAGTTTCACAACACTGCTTTCGGTAAAAACTAAAAATCTGCTACTTTATTTACTGCTTTGAATTAACTGTCATAAATTACCATTTTCTTTGCAAGTTTATTGATATACAGGTGTGATTGAAAGTGGCATATCAATTGATAAAGTCTTATTGGTATTCTTGTGTTCCCTTTGAGTCGAACTATAAATTTGGGTAATACTTTCCATCGAAGATTTTAGCGATCCCCTATACTTGTGGGTATCAGTTGATCAAGTCAAAAGTGCAAAGTGTGGAAGTCATGTTTTGACCAACACCCAAAGTATCTTTCCATGGGCTTGCACCAAGATAAATATTTCATATAGCCAACGAGAGAATGCCATCAAGTGGTGATTATCATCAAGATTGAGAAGTCAAGTTCAAAATGAGCCATCCCAAAAAGATCGTATGCTTGAAGCTTGTCGTGAAGACGTGCATAAGTGATTTTTTTCCATAGTGGAGTATGCAAGGGCAATTAGTGAAACTTCACCAAGCGAGTGCATTCAAGGAAGGTGTTCCAACTTGAAGACGGGCTTATTATTCCCTTTGTTCTTGTTGGAGGGATTTTTCTTAAATATGTTGGTGCTAGGTCGGCCTTCACCTACTTTCTCAGTAGTGATATTTTCTCGATCCTTCTCCTCGACATCAAGACAATATCATATTTTCAATCGGTATCTCATGTCTCTTGTCGTTGATAGTTGTGGGGAAGTTCCTTCGTAAAGGATGTTGGAGATATGCCCAAGAGGCAATAATAAAGTGGTTATTATCATATCTTCATACTTATGATAAATGTTTACATACCATGCTATAATTGTATTAACCGGAAACATTAATACTTGTGTGATTTGTAAACATAAAAGAGTCCCTAGTAAAGCCTCTTGTTAAACTAGCTTGTTGGTTAATATATGATCATGGTTTCCTGATCATGAACATAGAGATGTTATTAACAACAGGGTCATATCATTAGGAGAATGATGTGATGGACATACTCCTATAGTTAAGCGTAGCATAAAGATCAAGTCATTTAATATAGTTCAATTGCTATATGCTTTCTGATACATAGTAACCTAATTCCTTCGACCATGAGATCATGCATATCACCTTTACCGGATGGATGCTTTGATGACATCAAACACCACACCGTAATAGGGTGGCTATAAAGGTGGCATTGAGTGTTCGGAAAGTATTGGTTGAGACACATGGATCAAGAGTGGGATTGTCCATCCATATGACGGATAGATATACTCTGGGCCCTCTCGGTGAAATTTCATCCAATTAGCTTGCAAGCATGTGACTGGCTCACAAGGGATCACATATCACGGGAACGAGAAAAGAGTACTTATCGATGCGAGGTCGAACTAGGTATGCAGAGATACCGACGATCAAAACCTCGGATAAGTAAACTATCGTGAGACAAAGGGAAATTGGTATCGTATGTAAGTGGTTCATTCGATCGCAAAGTAATCGTAGAAATATGTGGGAGCCATATGAATTTCTAGATTCCTCTATTGGTTATTGTTCGGAGAAGTGTCTCGATCATGTCCGCATAATTCACGAACCGTAGGGAGACACACTTAAGGATTCGACGTTGTTTGAATAGTTATGGTATGATGAGAAAGAGACTGAATGTTGTTTAGAGTCTCGGATGGGATCCGGGATATCACGAGGAGATCCGGAATGGTCCGGGGAATAAGATTCATATAAGGAAAGTCCCGTTTCGGAGTTGGAGAATGGTTCCGGTGTTTTCATCGGGAATGTTCTAGAAGGTTCCGGAATGTCCGGCACTCCAGGGGGGAAGGTGTACATGAATGTGTTATTTCAAGTTGGTATGAATGCATTATGTACTTGGTGTCTTCGCTGTCCAAAATAAAGGGTTTATTCAAATCCTAGTTTGAAAAGTCAAACGGCTAGTTTGAAAAGTCAAACGGCAGTTTTTGGAAAGAGGAGAAGGAAGTTTGAAACCGAGTTGGGGAGGAGTTCCCTCCTCCAACCGGCGGCCTACCTCCAAGCCGAGTTGGGAAGGGACTCACCTCCCCTTGGCCGCACCTCCCACATATAAAGGGAGGGGCAGGGCTGCCCCTCCAAGACACACAAGATCCTCTCCTCTAAACCCTAATTTGGTGCCGCCACCTCCTGTAGCTGCCGCCACCTCCTAGGGCTCACCTTGGCGCCGACTTGGGCAAGACCCAAACCCTAGCCGCCGCCCAATCACCTCTTCCTCGGCGTGTCTAAACCCTAGATCGTCGAGGGCTCTCTCATAGTCCACCATACTCGCTCCGGCTTAAGGCGAAGCCCTGCGAGATCTCCCCTCTACTTCCGGTACCACGCCGTTGTCTTTCTTGAATCGCGAGGAGAGTGCTACAACCTCCGCACTGCTGGAACAAGGGAGAGGAAGGTCTTCGTCAGTACGAACGTGTGACCCGATCGGGAGCGTCAAAACGCAGCCGGAAGGATCGTCTACACGATCTTGAGATCGGCAAGTGTACGACTACATCACCCACGAGAATCTGCTCTCGTTAACCGCTTTGGAATCTTCGAGGGTGAGTTCCTCTATCGACTCGTTGCTACAATCTAGTAGATAGATCTTGGCTTGTTTGTGTGCATGCGTTAGAAATTTTTTTTTTCCATGCTACGAACCCCTACAGTGGTATCAGAGCCGTGTCTATATGTAGATCTGTTGCACGAGTAGAACACAATGGTCATTGCGGGCGTTGATGCTTTTATTGTCGATTTCTTCTTGTGTACTTTGCATCTTGCGGTATGTTGGGATGAAGCGGCCCGGGCTAACCTTACATGACATCGTTCATGAGACTTGCTCCACGCTTGACATGCAACTTGTATTGCATAAGTGGCTTTGCGGGTGCCTGTTTCTCCTAG
Source organism: Avena longiglumis (assembly GCA_030063025.1). NCBI lineage: Eukaryota > Viridiplantae > Streptophyta > Magnoliopsida > Poales > Poaceae > Avena > Avena longiglumis. Next base: position 152,059,633 of record CP125973.1, read on the forward strand.
CATAGTTAAGATCCAATTTACAACGGGTGATTAACAATACTAGTATCAATGTTGTGGTTCTTGTTCGTAAGTTAGAACGACACTTATTGTCGGGGGTGTACCCCCGGGTACCCCAGAGTTGATATATAAAAGGATCTCTGAATATGGATGGAGGATTTGATAAGAGAAATACGCATACATAAGTAGAGAAATATGGCACAAAGGAAGAAAACTAAGAGGAAAAAAGATAAAAGACAAACTGGGCCGAATTATACTTAATTCGGCCTAATCCTAGTTAAACTGGACCGGAACTGCACTCCCAGGGCCGAATTAGGCCTGCCAAGGCCGAATTACTAGACACTGGGCCGAACTATTCATCTCGGCCCACCACGTCAGCTCCCTTTGCCAAAATCCCAACAGGAAACCCGCATGGGCCGAGGTCCTTCGAAGAAGCCCAACGTGCACTGAGGTGACCCGTCGCTGGAGCTCTTTCCCCGGGTGGGCCGGTAGGAGCAGTGCGGCCCACCGCGGGGCCTTCTCCCCAGCAACCTAGCACCAACAGGCGGCGGGAGTGCGCCGAGTCCCCGGGTGGGCCGACTTCGGCTTCATCGGCCCAAATCGCCGAGCTACCAGGCAGACCCGGTTGGGCTGCGTTGTGCCGCCACTCATGGGCCGAGGTCAGTGATCCGGCTGGGCCCCGGCTGAGGCCAGAAATAGTCCGGATGGGCCTCTGTTTCCAACAAATGCAGCCAGGCCGAATCAATTAAGAAGAAGGCCGAGATACCACTTCGTCAAAGGCGTCCGGACCGAAGTATTTCACCCCGTACATCTCCATATTCATCTCCTGAAGCTCCCTCGATCGCTACAGCAACGCGCCATCAAGTTAATACAAGCCTTAATGGTGACATGCCAGTCTTGGGACGCCCATGGCTCAGACTGGCACGTGGCGAGGGGAATATGCCATTGGCATCAAGAAGATGTTGGGGAATATGCCTGGCATCTCCAAAGATGCCAAGGCATATGCTGATCATCTAGGAAGATACCAGGAATATGCTAAGCAGATGCCAAGCGTAGGGAACAAGTTTTGTCCCCTGGGCTCCCCTTTATAAGGAGCGCCAGGGGGATCGTTCACAGGGGAGGCCCGAAGGGCTCCTCCCCTCTCTGCTCACTAGGAGCTCTCCTTCTTCCTCTTCCTCTACTCTCACAGAGAGATCTAGATAGAAGCATAGGAGATACAGCTCAAGGAGCATGATTGTAGCCGCAAGTATGGCAAGATTATAGGAGATTAGATGTATAGAGTGAGGTGTTATCTCCACTTGAGAGCTTCAATCCAATATACATTGCATTTCCCTTGGTTCATACGAGTGCGGTCTTCACTGCATCATCCCTCCCCGGATTCCTCCACGTCCATCGGCCCCAACTTTAGCCTACCCATGGCATATGCCGTGATACAACCACGACATTTGGCGCCCACCGTGGGACCTTTAGTGTCGTTGGTTGGGTTTCCATCCGGACGGGAACATCTACATCAACTTCTTCCTCACAGGGCTCATTTAGCTTCACCAAGTCAACTGAGAACAGCGAGGTAAGCGCAGAGACTCTCCAAGTCTAACTCATCAAAGGAGGTAAGACTCACCGAGAAGAACTCAGGCACTACTCCAAGCTTACTGTAAGTACCAAGTAACTCAGCAGGGCAAGTATGACCTAGCAAGACTCACTCAAACACTTCTCCAAATATACTGTAAGTGCCAGATAACTCAGCCGACTACACTCAATCCTTCACCCCGGGGAGAAAATAACTCAATCCGGGGACTAGTCAACTTATCCGTAGAGTCATCTCTAGATTAAGAGAGCGCTATGTTGATTTAGATCTGTACTCCAGCCAGCTTATCTGTTAACTCGGCCATAAGTTGAATCATCTTATTTGAGATTCAGTTAGATTTTGAGTCAGTTAGTTTATGTCTTGGATTACCCATTAACTCAGCTCACCAGCCAGCTTATCTGTTAACTCGGCCATAAGTTGAATCATCTTATTTGTGATTCAGGTAGATTTTGAGTCAGTTTATTTATGCTTTGAATTGTCCTCTAACTCAGCTTACCAGCCAGATTTTTGTTGATTCGGATATAACTTGAAGTAAATTTGTTTATGTTTTGAATTAACCTTTAACTCAGCTCAGTAAATTGTCTCTGATTCGGACTGACATTTGATTCAGCTTGCCAGGGTACTTTATAATTCAGATTGGTATTCAGACTCGGCGTACTAATTGTATCTCTGATTCAGGCCGAAGCTTTATTCAGTTCGCCAGATTGCCAGGTTATGTTATGACTCAGATTGATATCTCACCATCTTGCTAGGTTATCCCATATCTCGGATGACTATTGGCCAGCTTATCATATCTCGAATCTATATCTCATATCTACATCTCGAATCGGATCTCTCAGCGGTTAGCCCTATTATCATATCCCAAAGCTTAATCTCGGATCTATATCTCGGATCCATATCAAAGGCAAGTTATCGCCATCACACCAAATCAAGCTATATCGTGGCAAATAGATAACTCAGACTAAGTCAATTTGGAGTAAAGTAACTCGGATTGGAGTTGAGTTAACTCGGATTTGGGATGAGTTAACTCGGATTTGAGTAATATAACTCGGATTTGAGTAATATAACTCGGATTTGAGTCAGATGACTCAGATTTAAGACATAAAGTCAAAATCAAGTAAAGTAACTCGGATTTGGGATGAGTTAACTCGGATTTGAGTAATATAACTCGGATTTGAGTCAGATGACTCAGATTTAAGACATAAAGTCAAAATCAAGTAAAGTAACTCGGATTGGAGTTGAGTTAACTCGGATTTGGGATGAGTTAACTCGGATTTGAGTAATATAACTCGGATTTGAGTAATATAACTCGGATTTGAGTCAGATGACTCAGATTTAAGACATAAAGTCAAAATCAAGTAAAGTAACTCGGATTGGAGTTGAGTTAACTCGGATTTGAGTAATAAAACTCGGACTTGAGCCAGATGACTCAGACTTACATATAAGTCAATTTTGAGTAAAGTAACTCGGATTTGGGATGAGTTAACTTGGATTTGAGTAATATAACTCGGATTTGAGTCAGATGACTCAGATTTAAGACATAAAGTCAAAATCAAGTAAAGTAACTCAGATTGGAGTTGAGTTAACTCGGATTTGAGTAATAAAACTCGGACTTGAGCCAGATGACTCAGACTTACATATAAGTCAATTTTGAGTAAAGTAACTCGGATTTGGGATGAGTTAACTCGGATTTGAGTCATATAACTCGGATTTGAGTCAGATGACTCAGGACATAAAGTTAGAATAAAGTAATTCGGATTTGGGATGAGTTAACTCAGATTTGAGTCATATAACTCGGATTTGAGTCAGATGACTCAGACTTAAGACATAAAGTCAGAATCGAGTAAAGTAATTCGGATTTGGGATAAGTTAACCCGGATTTTAATCATGTAACTCGGATTTGAGTCAAATGACTCAGACTTAGGCATAAAGTCAATTTTGAGTAAGGAAACTCGGATTTGGAATCAGATGACTCGGATAGAAACTTACCCAAAGGGGTTAAGACCAGTGCCCATGATGGCCAGAAGTCTAAGAACTTACCCAAAGGGGTTATGACCAGTGCCCATGATGGCCAGAAGTCCAGAAACTTACCCAATGGGGTTAAAAGAGCAGTGCCCAAGAAGGCCAAGACTCATAACTTACCCAATGGAGTTAAAAGAGCAGTGCCCAAGAGGGCCAAGACTCATAACTTACCCAATGGGGTTAAAAGAGTGGTGCCCAAGAAGGCCAAGACTCATAACTTACCCAATGGGGTTAAAAGAGCAGTGCCCAAGAAGGCCAAGACTCATAACTTACCCAATGGGGTTAAAAGAGCAGTGCCCAAGAAGGACAAGACTCGTAACTTACCCGATGAGGTTAAAAGAGCAGTGCCAAAGAAGGCAGGAACTCACTAATTACCCAAAGAGGTTAAAGGAGCAGTGCCAAAGAAGGCCAGAACTCACAAATTACCCAAAGAGGTTAAAAGAGCAGTGCCCAATAAGGCCAGAACTCACAACTTACCCAATGAGGTTAAAAGAGCAGTGCCTAATAAGTCCAGAACTCACAACTTACCCAATGAGGTTAAAAGAGCAGTGCCCAATAAGGCCAGAACTCACAACTTACCCAATGAGGTTAAAGGAGAAGTGCCCAATAAGGCCAGAACTCACAACATACCCAAAGAGGTTAAGACCAGAGCCCAAGAAGGCCAGAAGTCCAGAAACTTATCCAAAGAGGTTATGACCAGAGCCAAAGCAGTCCAGAAGTCTAAAAACTTACCCTAAGGGGTTATGACCAGTGCCCATGATGGCCAGAAGTCCAGTAACTTAACAAAAAAGGGTTATGACCAGAGCCCAAGAAGGCCATAAGTCGAAAAACCTGCCCAGAAAGGTTACGAGCAGAGCCCAAGAAGGACAAAGTCACAAACTTGCCCAAGAAACATTATGCGGCCAAGAAATATATGACAAAGAAGTTGTATGACAGAAAACAACTCTGGGAATATTTAAATATAAAGCCCATGAGCGATTCTAAAAATCCCACATGGCCTCGGGGACTAATGTCGGGGGTGTACCCCCGGGTACCCCAGAGTTGATATATAAAAGGATCTCTGAAGATGGATGGAGGATTTGATAAGAGAAATACGCATACATAAGTAGAGAAATATGGCACAAAGGAAGAAAACTAAGAGGAAAAAAGATAAAAGACAAACTGGGCCGAATTATACTTAATTCGGCCTAATCCTAGTTAATTAAACCGGACTGCACTCCCGTGGGCGAATTAGGCCTGCCAAGGCCGAATTACTAGACACCGGGCGAACTATTCATCTCGGCCCACCACGCCGCCTCCCTTTGCCAAAATCCCAACAGAAACCCATGGGCCGAGGTCCTTCAAGAAGCCAGTGATCGAGGTGACCCGTCATTGGAGCTCTTCCCGGGTGGGCCGGTAGCAGTCTGCGGCCACATGGCCTTCTCCAAAGACCTAGCACCAACAGTGGCGGAGTGCCGAGTCCCCGGGTGGGCCGACTTCGGCTTCATCGGCCCATCGCCGAGCTACCAGGCAGACCCGGTTGGACTGCGCTGTGCCGCCACTCATGGGCCGAGGTCAGTGATCCGGCTGGGCCCCGGCTGAGGCCAGAAATAGTCCGGCCGGGCCTCTGTTTCCAACAAATGCAGCCAGGCCAAATCAATTAAGAAGAAGACCGAGATACCACTTCGTCAAAGGCGTCCGGACCAAAGTGTTTCACCCCGTACGTCTCCATATTCATCTCCTGAAGCTCCCTCGATCGCTACAGCAACGCGCCATCAAGTTAATACAAGCCTTAATGGTGACATGCCAGTCTTGGGACGCCCATGGCTCAGACTGGCACGTGGCGAGGGGAATATGCCATTGGCATCAAGAAGATGCTGGGGAATATGCCTGGCATCTCCAAAGATGCAAAGGCATATGCTGAGCATCTAGGAAGATACCAGGAATATGCTAAGCAGATGCCAAGCGTAGGGAACAAGTTTTGTCCCCTGGGCTCCCCTTTATAAGGAGCACCAGGGGGATCGTTCACAGGGGAGGCCCGAAGGGCTCCTCCCCTCTCTGCTCACTAGGAGCTCTCCTTCTTCCTCTACTCTCACAGAGAGATCTAGATAGAAGCATAGGAGATACAACTCAAGGAGCATGATTGTAGCCGCAAGTATGGCAAGATTATAGGAGATTAGATGTATAGAGTGAGGTGTTATCTCCACTTGAGAGCTTCAATCCAATATACATTGCATTTCCCTTGGTTCATACGAGTGCGGTCTTCACTGCATCATCCCTCCCCGGATTCCTCCACGTCCATCGGCCCCAACTTTAGCCTACCCATGGCATATGCCGTGATACAACCACGACACTTATTGAAATCCCCAAACCACGTAAAACATGCAAAGAAAATTAGAGGCGTCTAACTTTGTTTTGTAGGGGTGTGCTGTGATGTGATATGGCCATGATTGTGATTATATATGATGTATGCAATGTTCCTTATTGTAAGTCGGCAACCGGCAGGAGCCATATGGTTGTCTTTAATTTTTGTTAAGACCCGCGTGTCTATTCAAAGTAGTTGTAATAGTTGAAGCCGGTGGACGACAACCATGGAGAAGCATCATTGACCTTGATGCAATGTCGGTGATGATGGAGATCATGTTCATGCTAGAAGATGGAGATCGGAAGCACAAAGAAGAAAGGCCATATCATATCACATATTATGAATTGCATGTGATGTTAATCCTTTATGCATCTTGTATTGCTTAGTGGACGACGGTAGCATTATAAGATGATCCCTCATGCACATGAATTTCAAGTCATAAAGTGTTCACCCTTAGTTAGCACCGTTGCTAAAGCTTGTTGTTTCGAAGCACCACGTGATGATCAGGTGTGTTAGATTCCGCAAGTGTATACAACGTGGGCAAGCCAGATTTGCTCATGCGGAAGCTAAGGTTTGATCTTGACGAGCCTAGCATGTACAGACATGGTCTCAGGAACACGGATCACCGAAAGGTAAAGCATGAGTCATATAGTAGATATGATGAACATGTTGATTGTTCGCCATTGAAGCTACATCAACTCTCGTGATGATTGGTTTTGATGTGGTGGATTTGGTTCGTGTGATCACTAAAACAATGTGAGGGATGTTGTTTTGAGTGGGAGTGTAGGGGTTCGTAGCATGGAAAACAAAATTTTTCTATCGCATACAAACAAACAAGCCAAGATCTATCTACTAGATTGTAGCAACGAGTCGATGGTATAACTTACCCTCGAAGATTCCAAAGCGTTTAACGAGAGCGGATTCTCGTGGGTGATGTAGTCGTACTCTTTCCGATCTCAAGATCGTGTAGACGATCCTTCCGGCGCCACGTTCCGGCGCTCCCATGATCGGTCACACGTTCGACTCGACGAAGACCTTCCTCCCTTGTTCCAAAGAAAATGGAGGTTGTAGCACTCTCCTCGCGATTCCTAAAAGACAACGGCGTGGTACCTAAGTAGAGGGAAATCCCAGGCTTCGCCTTAAGCGGTGCGGTATGGTGGAGCTTATGAGAGAGGCTATTAGTGGTCTAGTAATTAGACACACCAATTAGAAGGCTCTAAACCAATTAGAAGGCTCTAAACCATGGCTAAAGCAATTAGAAGCTCTAAACCAAAACGGCTCTAAACCGGAGATTTAGAGGTAGAAAGTTGTGTGTCTAGGAGGAGCCCTGCCTCCTTATATAGGTGGAGGGCCTTGGCCAGGAGGGAGGAGTCCCTCCCAACTCGGCCTAGGGGGCTGGCTGGAGGAGTCCAACTCCTCCTCCGGGTTGGTTCCAACTCCTCTTGCTTGTTTCCCACAGGTTTCTGTTTCCCACAGTTTCTGTTTAGCCGCTTGACTTTCAAACTGGCAATTTGACTTTCATGTTTTGGAACAGCAAGAACACTTAGTACATGATGCAATCATTCCAATATGTAATGACACATTCATGTACCCTCCCCGAGTCTTGGACAATCCGAACCTTCTAGAACATTCCGATGAAAACACCGGAATCATTCCCGAACTTCAAACGGGACTTTCCTTATATGAATCTTATTCTCCGGACCATTCCGGATCACCTCGTGATATCCGGATCCCATCCGAGACTCGAACAACATTCGGTCTCTTTCTCATAATACCATAACTACTCAAACAACGTCGAATCCTTAAGTGTGTCTCCCTACGGTTCGTGAATTATGCGGACATGATCGAGACACTTCTCAACAATAACCAATAGAGGAATCTGGAAATTCATATGGCTCCACATATTTCTACGATTACTTTGCAATCGAATGAACCACTTACATACGATACCAATTTCCCTTTGTCTCACAATAGTTTACTTATCCGAGGTCATGATCGTCGGTATCTCTGCATACCTAGTTCAACCTCGTTACCGATAAGTACTCGTTTCTCGTTCCCGTGATATGTGATCCCTTGTGACCAAGTCACATGCTTGCAAGCCAATTGGATGACATTCCACCGAGAGGGCCCAGAGTATATCTATCCGTCATGTGGATGGACAAATCCCACTCTTGATCCATGTGTTTCAACCAATACTTTCCGAACACTTAATGCCACCTTTATAGCCACCCGATTCACGGTGTGGTGTTTGATGTCATCAAAGCATCCATCCGGTAAAGGTGATATGCATGATCTCATGGTCGAAGGAATTAGGTTACTATGTATCGGAAAGCATATAGCAATTGAACTATTGAAATGACTTGATCTTTATGCTACGCTTATCTATAGGAGTATGTCCACCATATCATTCTCCTAACGATATGATCTTGTTGTTGATAACATCTCAATGTTCATGATAGGAAACCACAATCATTAATCAACCAACAAGCTAGTGAAGTATAGAGGCTATACTAGGGACTTCAAATTAAGTTTACAAATCACACAAGTATTAATGGTTTCCTTGTTAATACTATTATAGCATGAATGTAAACATTTATCATAAACACAAAGATATAATAATAACTACATTTATTATTGCCTCTAGGGCATATCTCCAACAGTCTCCCACTTGCACTAGAGTCATCTAATCTAGATTACATGGTAATATCTAGAACACCCATGGCGGTTTGGTGTTGGTCATGTTTTGCCCTCGGGAGAGGTTTAGTCAATGGATCCGCCACATTCGGATCTGTGTGTACTTTGCAAATCTTTATATCCCCATCTGGATATGTTCTCGAATAGCGTGAAAACGCAGCTTGATATGCTTGACTTCTTGTGTGACCTTGGTTCTTGCGCATTGGCTATGGCGCCCATGTTATCACAAGAGATGATAGACATTGGGTCCAGCACTTGGAACCACACCCACTCTGTAATGAACTCTTTCATCCATATCGCTTCTTGTGAAGCCTCCGGGCGACCATGTATTCGATTCGTTGAAGATCTCGCCACAACGCTTTGCTTTGCACTCCTCCATTCGCTGCACCATTCAAAATAAATACGTGTCCGGATTGTGATTTAGAATCATCTGGATCGGTGTTCCAACTAGCATCGGTGTAACCATTAACAACGAGTTGTTCATCACCTCCATAAGAAAGAACCATATCCTTAGTTCTTCTCAAGTACTTAAGGATGTTTTTGATCGCTGTCCAATGATCCACTCCTGGATCACTTTGATATCGATAGTTAAACTAACAATGTATGCAATGTCGGGTCTAGTACATAGCATGGCATACATTAGAGATCCTATGGTGAGGCATAGGGAGTCTTACTCATCCTTTCTCTATCTTACGCCGATGTCGGACTTTGAGTTTTACTCAAGGTCGATTAGCAACATGGGCAAGAACCCTTTCTTGCTTTCTTCCATTCCAAATATCTTTAGAACTTTGTCCAAATATGTACTCGTGACAATGATATTTGGCGTTTTGATCTATCTCTATAAATCTTTATGCCTAATATGTAAGTCGCTTGCCAAGATCCTTCATTGAAAAACTATTATTCAAATATTCCTTGACACTATTAAGAAGGTCTACATCATTCCCAATCAACAATATGTCATCCACATACAGTATTAAGAATGCTACAGAGCTCCCACTCACTTTCTTGTAAATACAAGCTTCTCCATAAGTTTGTATAAAACCAAAACTTTACCTTATCAAAACGTTGATTCCAACTTCGGGATGCCTGCTTCAATCCATAGATGGACCGTTGAAGTTTGCATACCTTGTTAGCATCTTTAGGATCGACAAAACCTTTAGGTTGCATCATATACAACTCTTCATCAATGTCTCCATTGAGGAATGCTGTTTGACATCCATCGCCATATCTCATAATCATAATATGCAGCGATTGCTAACATAATCCTCACAGACTTTAGCTTCGCTACGGTGAGAAAGTCTCATCGTAGTCAACTCCTTGAATTTGTCGAAACCCTTTTGCGACAAGTCGAGCTTTATAGATGATAACATTACCATCGACATCTGTTTCTTCTTGAAAATCCATTTGTTCTCGACAGCCTTCCGGCCATCCGGTAAGTCCACCAAAGTCCATACTTGGTTTTCGTACATGGATCCAATCTCGGATTTCATGGCTTCTTGCCATTTATTGGAATCTGGGCTCATTATTGCTTCCTCATATGTCTCGGGGTCATCGGTGTTGTCCACCACCATGACATTCATAACAGAATCATACCAATCTGGAGTGGTACGAGTTCTCGTTGACCTCCGAGGCTCTGTAGCAACTTCAACCGAAGTTTCATGATCATCATCATTAGCTTCCTCTCTTATTGGTGCAGGCACCACAAGAACTTCTTCCGGTGCTGCGCTACTCGTAATTTCGAGAGAAGGTTCGACAACCTCGTCGAGTTCTACTTTCCTTCCAGTCACTTCTTTCGAGAGAAATTCCTTCTCTAGAAAGGATCCATTCTTGGCAACGAATGTTTTGCCTTCGGATCTATGATAGAAGGTATACCCAATAGTTTCCTTCGGGTATCCTATGAAGACGCATTTTTCCGCTTTGGGTTCAAGCTTGTCCATTTGTAACTTCTTTACATAGGCTTCGATCCCCAAACTTTAAGGAACGACAATTTAGGTTTCGTCCCAAACCATAATTCATATGGTGTCGTTTCAACGGATTTAGACGGTGCCCTATTTAAAGTGAATGCGGTTGTTTCTAATGCATAACCCCAAAATGATAGCGTAAATCATAAGTGACATCATAGAACGAACCATATCTAAGAGAGTTCGATTACGACGTTCGGACACACCATTACTGTTGTGGTGTTCCCGGTGTCAATTGTGAAAGTATTCCACTTCTTTAAATGCTCGCCAAACTCGTAACTTAGATATTCACCTCCACGATCGTAAGCGAGATATAATCTTCTTGTTACGTTGATTATCTACCTCACTTTGAAACTCCTTAAACTTCTCGAAAGTTTCGGACTTATGTTTCATGAAATAGATATACCCATATCTACTCAAGTCATCTGTGAAGGTAAGAACATAACGATAACCACAGCGATGCTACACTCATTGGACCACACACATCGGTATGTATGATTTCCAATAAGTCCGTAGCTCCATCATACCGTAAAATGGAGTCTTAGTCATTTTTCCCATCGACATGCTTCGCATCTTTCAAGTGATTCAAGAAGTCCATCGAATGGAGTTTCTTCATACGTTTCACTCGATGTGACCAAGACGACGATGCCACATATAGGTCGAATTATCGCTGATTTCAAACGTTTAGCCTCAATGTTGTTGATATGTGTATTTCCACTATCGAGATTCAATAAGAATAGACCATCTATCAAAGGTGCATGTGCATAAAACATATTACTCATATAAATAGAACAACCATTATTCTCGATTTAAACAAGTAACCGTCTCGCAATAAACAAGATCCGATATAATGTTCATGCTCAACGCAGCACCAAATAACAATTATTTAAGTATAAAACTAATCCCGATGGTAGATGAAGGGGTAGCGTGCCGAGCGATCACATCAACCTTTGATCCGCTTCCCACGCGCATCGTCACCTCGTTCTTCGCTAGCTTCCGCTTATTCTGCGGCAAAGACCTTTTTCGAGTTACAAATATGAGCAACCGAACCAATATCAAATACCCAGGCACTACTACGAGTACTAGTGAGATACACATCAATAACATGTATATCAGATATACCTTTCTTATTGATGTTGCCGTTCTTCAAATCCGCCAAGTACTTTGGGAAATTCCGCTTCGAGGACCTTCTCCTTGCGGTAAAGCACTCGATGTCGTGCTTAGGTCCAGCCCTGGTCTTCTTCGTCGGCGTGGTAGCTTTCTTACCACCCTTCTTGAAGTGTCCCTTTTGCTTAGACTTGCCTTTCTTGAATTTGGTGGTCTTATTGACCAACAACACTTGGTGCTCTTTCTTGATCTCCACTTCGCAGATTTCAACATGGCAAAGAGTTACGCAACGTCTTGTTCATGTTCGCATGTTGTAGTTCATCACAAAGTTCTTGTAACTTGGTGGTAGTGATTGGAGGACACGGTAAATCCCCAAAGCATTAGGAATCACTATACCCAAGCTTTGAAGTTTGTTTGCGTGCCTGCACATCTTAAGCACATGCTCACCGACGGAGCCCTCTTCCATCTTGCAGTTAAAGAACTTTTCGTAAGCCTCATAGCTTTCAATTGCCGCATGAGTCTCAAAAATCAATTTGAGATCTTCGACAATATCATATGGGTCTCAATCCTCAAACCTTTTCTCAAGCTCGATTCCAAACCATACAAGATAGCACACTGAACTATGGAGTACCGATTCTTCCGAGCGAGGTAAACATTCTTTACTTCATCGGGAGCATTGGCTGCAGTGGGTCACCCAATGTGCATCCAAAGACATAGGTCAAATTACCACCGTGAGGATAATCCTCAAATTGCGAGAACCAATCCATGAAGTTGCTTCCATTGTTTTTCAACTTTTCTTTCTCTAGGAGCATTAAAATTGATGGTAGGGCTGCCATTGATCTACAACATATTTGCAATAGTTTAGACTAAGTTTATGACAAATTGAGTTCAAATTAATAATAAAATTAAACTAGGTGAACTCCTCAAAACAATATCCCTCACATTGTTTTAGTGATCACAGAACCAAATCCACCATATCAACACCGATCATCACGAGAGTTGACATAGTTTCAATGGCGAACAATCGTCATGTTCATCATATCTACTATATGATTCATGCTTTACCTTTCGGTGATCCGTGTTCGAGACCATGTCTGTACATTCTAGGCTCGTCAAGATCAAACCTTAGTTTCGCATGAGCAAATCTGCTTGCTCACGTTGTATACACTTGCGAATCTAACACCCGATCATCACGTGGTGCTTCAAACAACAAGCTTTAGCAACGGTGCTAACTAAGGGTGAACACTTTATGATTTGAAATTGATGTGCATGAGGGATCATATTATAATGCTACCGCCGCCTACTAAGCAATACAAGATGCATAAAGGATTAACATCACATGCAATTCAATATATATGTGATATGATATGGCCTTTCTTCTTTGTGCCTCCGATCTCCATCTTCAAGCACGAACATGATCTCCATCATCACCGGCATTGCGTCAAGGTCAATGACGCTTCTCCATGGTTGTCGCCCACGGCTTCAACTATTACAACTACTTTGAATAGACACGCTGGTCTTAACATAAATTAAAGACAACCATATGGCTCGCCGGTTGCCGACTTACAATAAGGAACATTGCATACATCAAATATAATCACAATCATGGCCATATCACATCATCAAGACACCGCAAAACAAAGTTAGACGCCTCTACTTTCTTTGCATATTTTACGTGGTTTCGGGCTTTCAATAAGTGTCGTTCTAACTTACGAACAAGAACCACAACATTGATACTAGCATTGTTGATCACCCGTTGTAAATTGGATCTTAACTATGCTAGGAGAAAGCAGCACCCATAAAGCCACTTATGCAATACAAGTTGCATGTCAAGCGTGGAGCAAGTCTCATGAACGATGTCATGTAAGGTTAGCCCGGCCGCTTCATCCCAACATACCGCAAGATGCAAAGTACACAAGAAGCAATCGACAATAAAGCATCAACGCCCACAATGACCATTGTGTTCTACTCGTCTGCAGATCTACATATAGACACGGCTCGATACCCTTTGTAGGGGTTCGTAGCATGGAAAACAAAATTTTTCTATCGCATACAAACAAACAAGCCAAGATCTATCTACTAGATTGTAGCAACGAGTCGATGGTATAACTTACCTCGAAGATTCCAAAGCGTTTAACGAGGCGGATTCTCGTGGGTGATGTAGTCGTACTCTTTCCGATCTCAAGATCGTGTAGACGATCCTTCCGCGCCACGTTAAAGCCGCTCAGCAAGTCGGTCACACGTTCGGTACTGACGAAGACCTTCCTCTCCTTGTTCCAAAGCAGGCGGAGGTTGTAGCACTCTCCTCGCGATTCCCAAGCTGACAACGGCGTGGTACCTAAGTAGAGGGAAATCATGAGGCTTAAGCCGCGTGCAGTATGGTGGAGCTTATGAGAGAGGCTATTAGTGGTCTAGTAATTAGACACACCAATTAGAAGGCTCTAAACCAATTAGAAGGCTCTAAACCGCTGGCTAAAGCAATTAGAAGCTCTAAACCAAAACGGCTCTAAACCGGAGATTTAGAGGTAGAAAGTTGTGTGTCTAGGAGGAGCCCTGCCCCTCCTTATATAGGTGGAGGGGCCTTGGCGCGCCAGGGGAGGGAGTCCCTCCCCAACTCGGCCTAGGGCTGGCCACCGGCTTGGAGGAGAGAAACTCCTCCTCCAAGTCGGTTCCAACTCCTCTTGCTTGTTTCCCACAGTTTCTGTTCCCACAGTTTCTGTTTTAGCCGTTTGACTTTCAAACGGCAATTTGACTTTCATGTTTTGGAACAGCAAGAACACTTAGTACATGATGCAATCATTCCAATATGTAATGACACATTCATGTACCCTCCCCCGGAGTGCCGGACAATCCGAACCTTCTAGAACATTCGATGAAAACACCTAATCATTCCCGAACTCCGAAACGGGACTTTCCTTATATGAATCTCATTCTCCGGACCATTCCGGATCACCTCGTGATATCCCGGATCCCATCCGAGACTCCGAACAACATTCGGTCTCTTTCTCATAATACCATAACTACTCAAACAACGTTCAATCCTTAAGTGTGTCTCCCTACGGTTCGTGAATTATGCGGACATGATCGAGACACTTCTCCGAACAATAACCAATAGAGGAATCTGGAAATTCATATGGCTCCCACATATTTCTACGATTACTTTGCGATCGAATGAACCACTTACATACGATACCAATTTCCCTTTGTCTCACGATAGTTTACTTATCCGAGGTTATGATCGTCGGTATCTCTGCATACCTAGTTCAACCTCGTTACCGATAAGTACTCTTTTCTCGTTCCCGTGATATGTGATCCCTTGTTACCAAGTCACATGCTTGCAAGCCAATTGGATGACATTCCACCGAGAGGGCCCAGAGTATATCTATCCGTCATGTGGATGGACAAATCCCACTCTTGATCCATGTGTTTCAACCAATACTTTCCGAACACTTAATGCCACCTTTATAGCCACCCGATTCTGATGTGGTGTTTGATGTTATCAAAGCATCCATCCGGTAAAGGTGATATGCATGATCTCATGGTCGAAGGAATTAGGTTACTATGTATCAGAAAGCATATAGCAATTGAACTATTGAAATGACTTGATCTTTATGCTACGCTTATCTATAGGAGTATGTCCACCATATCATTCTCCTAACGATATGATCTTGTTGTTGATAACATCTCAATGTTCATGATAGGGAAACCACAATCATTAATCAACCAACAAGCTAGTGAAGTATAGAGGCTATACTAGGGACTTCAAATTAAGTTTTCAAATCACACAAGTATTAATGGTTTCCTTGTTAATACTATTATAGCATGAATGTAAACATTTATCATAAACACAAAGATATAATAATAACTACATTTATTATTGCCTCTAGGGCATATCTCCAACAGGGAGTTCACCTAGATTAATTTAATTATTAATTAGAACTCAATTTATCATAAATTAAATCAAAGTGAATTTGCATAGTTGTTGTAGTCATTGGCATCCGTTTACCACCTTGCGCTTAGTTATAATTGAGATGATAGAACTATAGAATTCTGGTTAGTTACTTTACGAACTGGTATCGTATTGTTTTGAAGTATTAATCTAAAGTTTAAAAGTCCTATTGCAAACTTTCAGTAAGTTCCGGTTACTCCATGAAGTTTAATAATTGGTATTAAATCAAGAGTGACAATTCCAAGTGTTAGTGTATGAGTATCGTGTTTGTCTCCATGATTCTTGATATTCAAAGGATTGTCTTAATATCAAGGTTATCTAGGATCTGAAAGAGTTGTTTCAGAAACCATGATGTGTGGAAGATATTGTGATATCTGAAACGAAGTTTTGGTTGCAACATGATAGAGTATAATATGGCAAAGTTCATGTGTCTCATATTTTGATGAGAATTTGCAAAAGGGTTGGAGACACTTGCTGTCCTAATCCTCCAAAAGGTTTTGGATAGCAACATTATACTCGTAATTCATCGTTATAAGCTAAAAGTAGCTTGATCATGGACGATTCCATGATAAGGGTGAATATTTGATGTAGGTAAAATGTTTACTACACCAAGAGATTACTAAAGAAAGGAATTTGAAAGAACACCAAACATTTGATGATGGTGATCTACTTCAAAGTGCAAGTCCAAAGACATTGGTATTTAACTATACACGCTTTGGACTATGTGTCATATGTATGACTCCATTATTGATGTTGCTCGATTCTTTCAAGCGAAAAGGAAATCTTGAAAGAGAATCTCATAAGTATATGGCAGAAAAGAAAAGACTAGAATTGTTCAGTTTAAGTATATAGATGATATACATGTTATGGCTATATTCTTTGCTTATTAAACAATGTGGTTCTTAAGTATTTGATACTGAATTTGTTGGTGTGAATCGTCATACGAAACAACACAATTCATGAACTACAATGGCCTAAGTAACTAGCAAAAGAATATGTGATGTTGTTCATCGAGAACAAATAAAGGGTTATTGTGTTGCTCGTTAAACATCAAAGCTTGCCTTCAAGATTTGTTTTATCAGGTATTATGAGAACAAAAGGGTTGTTCAAATAATTGCCGTAATCCCTAAAAGATGGATGATTCACAAATCTCGTTGGAGAAATCACATCCATAAAACTAGTGCTAAATATGTCGAAAGATAAATTGATTGAAAGATCACTTAGGAAGTGACATCGCCGTTTAAATTATATTGGAAAGAAAACATGAAGAAACTCCATGTGGATGGAATTTTGGAGTATTTTGATTTTGATCAAATGACGCTTGTGAAACTTTCCTAGAGATAATTAAAACTTCGTTCATAGGCCAAAAGGGAACGAATGACTAGCTTATTGGAACTTGTACATATTGTTGTACAAAGTCCATCATGTGTAGTCAAAAGCGATGGATTTCAACTTCATATGCTTTCTCCGAAAATTTGAGTGAATATATGAATATTTACTTAATAAGGATGAAGTATGAAACATTTGAAAAGTTCAAAGACTTTCAAGATGAAGTGAAAAATCATTGTAACAATAATATAAATAGATTATGATAGGATCATAAAGGAAGATATTTGAGTTACAAGTTTAGCATAATACCTAAGATTTAAGGAATCGTTCCGTGGATTTGCATTTCCTGAAACACCATAAGAGTATGGAGCATTCGAGATATGTAATTAAACCTTGTTTGACATGGTGAGATCAAAGGTGTAATTCATAAAATGTCATTATATTTTAAAGATTAAAAGCTTGGGAGACTACCGTTTTTCCACTGAAAAGAGCTTCATCATAATCCGTTGAAATGACACCATATGTTATGGTTTGGGATAAAACCCAAGTTGTCCTTTCTTAAAACATTGGTATGCTATGCATAAGAAAGATGTTTGCAACCAAAGTCGGATGAACCTGTCTTTGTTAAGTATTCCTCCATAAACACCGGAGACAAAAGTGTTTGTTGCTTAGAACGTCAAGTTTCTTTGATAAGAATTTTTTCATGAAAAGTTAAGTGGGAGGACAATAGAACTTTGATATGGTTAAAAGAACCTTAGCTATATGTGCAAAGTTGCGCAGCGCCGAAAAGTGTTCCGGAGGCAGCAACAATGCTCATGGCTCACGTGCCTCAAAGGTTGTGGTCACGGAGATCTAAGTTCCTATTGAAACAAGTAGGTCGGGTAAACAATCAAATACCAAGATTTGAGAGTTAAATCATTATTTGACAATAATGATCCGACTACATGCAAAGAAGCGATGATGGGCCCTGACTCCGTCTAATGGCTTGAAGCCAAAAAATCCGTGATAGTTCCACACGAAAAATCAAGTTTTGAACTTGAAGGACCCTCAAGAAAGGTGTAAGACCTTACAGTCGTGTTTGGATCTATAAAGAAATAGACATGGATGTTTTGCATCTATGAAATAGTCGACATGTTGGGAAAGAGTTCACAACAATGTTCAAGGATTGACTATGACAAGATTTGATCTTTCATAGTGATATTTAGTCTAGACGGATTGATGTAGCAACCACTACATATAATTTTGTTATATGGTAGTTGAATAAACAAACCAAGTTCTTCTAATAGAATTGTTACCTAGGACATGTGCATAACACGGTCCATAGGGTTTTGTTAATTCAAAGGACGCTAAAAGCATATGCAAACTTCAAATGGTTGAAGTAAGCATAGCGGAGTTGGAATCTTCACTACGATGAAACTGTTAAAAGAGTTTAATTTCATCAGAGACAATGAAGATGCTTGCATTTGCAAGAAATTAAGTGGGAGCGCTAAGACATATTTCTAATACATTATGTGGAGGACATATTGTTGATTAGAAAAGATGTATCTTTTATTAACACATATTAAGAATTTCATCCTGATGAAAGACTTAGGCGAAAACCAAATATTTGGCATCAATAGACGCCAATATGGTTGTGCCAGAAGTACATAGATAAGATATTGAATGAGTTCAATATAGAAACTACAAGAAAGGTTCTTGTTGCATAGAAAGGATTGAATGAGTTCAATATTGATGATATATTCAAGTGTATTGACATTTGGTAAGTGAAACAAAGATTCAAGTATAGATTGATACTTGATTCATGAAATCACAAAGAGTATTTATATCCATCATACTGTGATATGTACAAATCCAGATATGTCCTATGCTCTAAATGTTGTGAGCATATACCAGAATGATTCATAAGATGATCATTGGACGATAGTAAGGATATTCTTATGATCTTATGGAAGAACTAAGAGTATATTGTTTTGTAAAAGTGACAAATAGATGGTTAGTTCATTGTAAAAGTACTACATTGATACTAGTTTTTTCACAAAGTACAAATTAAGTTTATCTCAATCTAAACTAAGGGTGGCACAATGTAATGGAAAGTAAGTTCCATAAATGGATTTGGATGAGTTCCAAAGTTAAGACATTGTGACAGATACTACAACAAAAGGCTAAGTATATGACTGCAATTATAGCAGCAAAGTATTGCATGTGTGTCAAGTAGTTTGTTATCAAACTAGGTGTAGTTCACAGTGGGATAGTACTATGAAGATATATTGTACGACAATATTATCAACATGTTTTAACCCCAAAGAACTAAAGGTCACACCAAAGGACCAAATTAGTACGAAGCCATCTCATTAGAGATGAGTGATGCATAGAGACGCAAATACATGCAATTACACACGGACCTGGAAGTGTCAGATCCGGAGATCAGTTGACCACTAGCAATCGTGTACATACAACACGGGAAAGCCATAGGTGTTGAATACACAAAGGTTTGAAACTAGATTATTGACTCTAGTGCAAGTGGGAGACTGTTGGAGATATGCCCAAGAGGCAATAATAAAGTGGTTATTATCATATCTTCATACTTATGATAAATGTTTACATACCATGCTATAATTGTATTAACCGGAAACATTAATACTTGTGTGATTTGTAAACATAAAAGAGTCCCTAGTAAAGCCTCTTGTTAAACTAGCTTGTTGGTTAATATATGATCATGGTTTCCTGATCATGAACATAGAGATGTTATTAACAACAGGGTCATATCATTAGGAGAATGATGTGATGGACATACTCCTATAGTTAAGCGTAGCATAAAGATCAAGTCATTTAATATAGTTCAATTGCTATATGCTTTCTGATACATAGTAACCTAATTCCTTCGACCATGAGATCATGCATATCACCTTTACCGGATGGATGCTTTGATGACATCAAACACCACACCGTAACAGGGTGGCTATAAAGGTGGCATTGAGTGTTCGGAAAGTATTGGTTGAGACACATGGATCAAGAGTGGGATTTGTCCATCCATATGACGGATAGATATACTCTGGGCCCTCTCGGTGAAATGTCATCCAATTAGCTTACAAGCATGTGACTGGCTCACAAGGGATCACATAGCACAGGAACGAGAAAAGAGTACTTATCAGTAACGAGGTCGAACTAGGTATGCAGAGATACCGACGATCAAAACCTCGGATAAGTAAACTATCGTGAGACAAAGAGAAATTGGTACCGTATGTAAGTGGTTCATTCGATCGCAAAGTAATCGTAGAAATATATGGGAGCCATATGAATTTCCAGATTCCTCTATTGGTTATTGTTCGGAGAAGTGTCTCGATCATGTCCGCATAATTCACGAACCGTAGGGAGACACACTTAAGGATTCGACGTTGTTTGAATAGTTATAGTATGATGAGAAAGAGACCGAATGTTGTTCGGAGTCTCGTATGGGATCCGGGATATCACGAGGAGATCCGGAATGGTCCGGAGAATAAGATTCATATAAGGAAAGTCCCGTTTCGGAGTTGGAGAATGGTTCCGGTGTTTTCATCGGGAATGTTCTAGAAGGTTCCGAATGTCCACTCGGGGGACATGAATGTGTTATATCAAGTTGGTATGAATGCATTATGTACTTGGTGTCTTCGCTGTCCAAAATAAAGGGTTTATTCAAATCCTAGTTTGAAAAGTCAAACGACTAGTTTGAAAAGTCAAACGGCAGTTTTTGGAAAGAGGAGAAGGAAGTTTGAAACCGAGTTGGGGAGGAGTTCCCTCCTCCAACCGGCGGCCCACCTCCAAGCCGAGTTGGGGAGGGACTCCCCTCCCCTTGGACGCACCTCCCACCTATAAAGTGAGGGGCAGGGCTGCCCCTCCAAGACACACAAGATCCTCTCCTCTAAACCCTAATTTGGTGCCGCCACCTCCTGTAGCTGCCGCCACCTCCTAGGGCTCACCTTGGCGCCGACTTGGGCAAGACCCAAACCCTAGCCGCCGCCCAAGCACCTCTTCCTCGGCGTGTCTAAACCCTAGATCGTCGAGGGCTCTCTCATAGTCCACCATACTCGCTCCGGCTTAAGGCGAAGCCCTGCGAGATCTCCCCTCTACTTCCGGTACCACGCCGTTGTGCTGCCGGAATCGCGAGGAGAGTGCTACAACCTCCATTTTCTGGAACAAGGAGAGGAAGGTCTTCGTCGAATCGAACGTGTGACCGACTGTGAGCGCCGAAGGAGCAGCCGGAAGGATCGTCTACACGATCTTGAGATCGGCAAGTGTACGACTACATCACCCACGAGAATCTGCTCTCGTTAACCGCTTTGGAATCTTCGAGGGTGAGTTCCTCTATCGACTCGTTGCTACAATCTAGTAGATAGATCTTGGCTTGTTTGTGTGCATGCGTTAGAAATTTTTTGTTTTCCATGCTACGAACCCCTACAAAGGAGCCATCCTTGCAATAATTCATCCATCCATAAATTGTTGGTAAGGTATACTTGAGGAGTTTGAGATCTTTCCAATGCAATGTATCTCATGAGCTCTTTCAAACTATAGAACAATTGTTCACTCTCCATGATATATAATTCACTAACTGTATCTGTTGCGTTGAATTTAGTACTCGGTGCATCCTAGAGCTCCTTAATTTATGTCTATTATATGCATATGAACATCACATAAACAAGCACTACGTGTGTATTCTCTAGGGAGATTATTGGCTTCCTCGAACTTTCTTTGATCTTCATCAGACATAATTCCTTCAGGATTTCCACTAATAACCCAGATGATTTTCAAATCGGTAAGCCGCAAGGTGGCCTTAACTTTCCACCTCAAAGTACACACAAGTACATTTATCCAACTTCAGTGCACCCATATGTAATTATTGCATACAATAAGATTTTCGGGTTGTTGGGTACTTAGGAAATTTTGTGATTAATTCCATAATATTAAACGTGACTCAAAACAACTATTACCATCGTGTAATTCGAACATATTAGATGCATTGCACAACATGATGAATTGTAGCACCAAAACATGTAATCGCAATATATGTTTAAACATTAGATAAGAGCACAACACGCGGCCCCTGTCGTTGACCTACCTCCCAGACCTCTCCTTCCCCGTTGTTGTCGCCGCCAGAGGAGGTCGTCCGATGGTGAATGGCAGGGCGCGCCTGCCCGCTTTTCTTTCTTATACCCTAGCGGTTTGTATCCATCGATCTGCCTAAAAGTTTGTTGGCTCGACTTGGCTCCGCAAATCTGCATCTGAGGTCGCCGACTAGACCTGTCTCGGCTGATTCGCTATCCGCTATGCCAAGGGCAAGTTGGTATAGGAAATTGGTGGATGCCCATTGACACACGCCTAGTCTTCAAGATGATGTGTCAAGTTCGTGGGCATCGGTTTTGCGCCGAGAGAGATCATCCTCGTAACTGGCATTGGGTGGTACAGTACATTGTAGGAAGCTTTGTGGGGTTGGCGCTACTCAGCTCCCCAACCAGGTCTCCACACTGGTAGGCTAGTGGTTGATCTTACATCAGGGCCCCACTATTGTTGGCACCTTCAGGTGTGCCAAGACACTTTAGCTATGATTACAATGGTGCTAAAAATTAGGATGAATAGTAAGATGGTTGCGTCGGATGACTACTATATTTTGATGGCTCAGTTTAGTTCGAGATTAAAAGTGATAGTGGAGATGAGTTTGGTTGTGGTGAAGTCCGCTAGTCGGATGATCGATGTTTTGCAGCAGTATCGGCAAGTGGGGGCGGCAACACAAGGTAACTTCATTCTTGGTGGTGGTCTCAGACACCAAGTCTCGATATTCGAGGTGATAACCCTAGGTCTGACCTTACTGGTTGTACCTGGAAACGGCGGTTCTCTATTCGTCTCCTTGTTGAAGGCGTTGTTTGGAGTTATTGTTGGACTTTCTTTGAGGTGAAAACTCATGATCTTTGATCAGGTGACGTAGGTTTTTATGCACTGTTTTCTTCTTAGAGGTGTCATTTTTGAAGAACTTTTTGAGTCTGGGTGTGGCTTTTGGTGGTGGTAGTTCCTACTGCATTGATGATCAGTTTAGCGAGGCATTTTTTCCTTTTCTTTTATTTTGGATGTGTGCGTTCTTAACATATCAACTAGCATTGGACATTATGTTGTTGTAGAGACCGGGTTTAACTGATATTGCTTGAAATTAATATATTCCCCCATCAAAAAAGAGCACAACACACATAATGATCGTTTGGAGACAAAGTAAACGTAGGTTCCATAATGGAGACTGGTCGTTTGTTGATAAAGGCATTGTAGGTGCCATCGTGAAAATGTTATTAATGACAACGGAGACCGTTTGAAAAAGCCGGCGGTGGATATGGTGGTATGGATGATAGACGATCCGTCATGAAAACACGAGCAGTCATGCAGAGCGTTTCCCCAAAACTTTTGTCATCCTCACCCATACAGAATCACAAAGGCAAGAAATCAACAATGGGACACAAAACCTTAAACTCCGTTTGCGGTATGTTTTTTGTCGTCCATGTTGCATGCCAACACCATCATGATCCCAGCAATGGCCACACTGAGCTAGGCTAGGCGAGCATGGTGTTTCCTTTCTCTATTTGTTCCAATCACTAATTGATATGGAAATGCTCCACTATGGGCGTGTACAGCTTTCCGTAACTCTACCGTGGAGCAGCGTCGAACATGCTAAATCCATGAAGCTGGATCCGCGAAGCTAGGCCAATATGTTTTACAAAACCTGAAGCAACGACAGATTAGAAAAATGAGGAGCAGTACCTATCTACAGCGTTTTGTGTGGACAAAGATGGAGGGTCTTGTTGGGCATAGACTAGAAGGGTCAAATGTAAGCCACTATTTCTTCCTTATTTCTTCCTAGAAGGGCTTGCAGCCGAGCACAATAATGAAGCTTACTTGAATGTTTGTTTCTCCATCCAAGACACTGTAGTCGAGAACGTATCTAGTGAAACGGACGAATCTGTGCAACAGTTGAACCCATGGCACATGAACCGTTGGATTGGAAATAGAGTGGGGAAGTTGGGTGGTACATGACAGGTGGTGAGGGAGGCCACAGAGCAAAATTCTCTAACCTTAGCTTCCCATCTTGAGTGTTACATAGGTGCAGGAGATGATTGAATTGGGGAATAGGGATACTATCGCGCAGTTGACCAACTCTACGAGAGGTCCACTTCGTAAATGTACCACCAACCCATCTAGTAGTTCAATCTTGTCCATCTATTTCAAATCCCATGGTCCATCTTCTACCGGTGCAGCAGGTGCATAAATTGAGTGGTTTCATGAGATACGTTCTCGTGCCGGATAAGTTGGACTATATCCAAATACGCCATATCAGGATGTCTAGCTCTCCTTCCCCAAGCTGATGTGTCTAACGCCACAACTCTTCATAAGGTTTTGGATCTTTATTTTGCAAGCTCGGGTCAGCTTGTTAGTGAGGCAAAGTCTAGTGTATTTTTCAGCCCTAACACTGGTGAAAATGAAGGAGGAGATTTGTATGAAGCTTAACATTGTTACTGAATCTTTGTCAGATAAATACTTGGGTCTACCAGAGCTAGTGGGTGCAGATCAGAGCAACTCTTTTCAGCGTCTTGTTGGGAGGATTATTAAACGTATTAATGGATGGAATGAAAAGCTACTTTTCATGGGAGGGAAGGAAATACTACTCAAGGTAATTGCTCAGTTCGATTCCAGATTATGCAATGTCGGTGTTTAACTTGCCTAAGAAGATTTGCAAAGAAAATAAATAATGTTGAAAGGGCATGTATGCCCTCATGTGTGGTGTTGGTAATGAATGACAATCTCTATGGACTAATGTGTAAATTGAGTTTCACTTGTAGGTTTTCCCATTGGAATCGCTTGGGCCATGTGTTGGTCTCGAAGATGAAGAAATTAAGAAGGATGAGAAGAAATGTCCAAGGGCTATGTGCCCTTTGGAATCATGAAGAAAGAAGGAGCTCAAAGGTTGATCAAGACAAGTGCAAAGAGTTGAATCTCGATGGATCAACTCTCAAGAAGGATTTAAAAAGGGAAAGTTCAAGATGCGTCATCTCTAGAAGATCTCATGCTTGAAGCTTTCCATCCTCATGATCATGGAGTGATGAAGACAAGTTCAAAGAAGAGATTTATCCATGGAGTATGGGGGAGCAATTTGAAAGTCTTCATCAAGCAAGAGCGAGCAAGAGAAATCAAGAAAGGTGTTCCCTCTTGAGAAGAACAAGACGGTATACATCAAGTTCAAGCGGAATGCTCAAGGCAAAGGTATGATCTTGATAGGACTTCTCTTTTGTCGTACTATCAAGAGGGGCTCTCAAGCGAGTGTCTTCATCGCAACGTTCAGGGAGAGCTCAAACCTTTGCATACATAGAATCATTTTTCTTGGTTGTTAGTTGGTTCTTGTCCATGAGAGAATCTAGAGTTTGTGGTTATCATCATAACAAGCTCTAGTTTATCATCTAAGGGTTTCCCTTGCATATCTTATTGCGGTTATTGATCTTGTGATTTTTCTCACCCCACACCTTGGGACATACATCATATATATATTCATGGTATTTTCTCCCTTGGTGATACCCAATATTTCCAACAAAATCAGTATTTTCTTCCTTGGTGATACGCAATATTTCCAACAAATATTTTTCCGCTGGTAGTTCCGGTGGAAGATCCGGTTCTTCTTCCGCTCACGTACTATATCCTCCATGTCTAGTTTGTTGTATTTGAGGAATTTGGATCGGAAGTTAAGGCGAAAATTCCGCTCTGGCCTAGTTGCCGCCGGAAGTTCCGGTTGAACATCCAGCTCTTGTTCCGCTCACGTACTGTAACCTCTCGGTTTTATGCTCTCTATTTGTCGGATCTTCGGTCGAAATTTCTGTCGATAGTACCGTTCTCAGCGAAAGTTCCGGCCAGGATCATGTTTTTAGTCTTTCGAATCGATGTTTTCTAAATGTTGGCTGGGTGCCACCGGAAATTCCGGCCTCCCACCGGAAGTTCTGGCCATGGTCGTAAATGCCCATAACGGGCAAATCTGGGATCCTTTTAAAAGGGGCTCCTCTTCTCCTTCATGGGTACCATCTCTTTTCTTGGTTCTTGGCTCTCTCTCTCCTCCATTGCTGACCTTGAAGATCTTTTCCTCTTCCCTTCCCCCTCATATGATCCTTGCATCTTTTTGAGGGATTTGAGAGAGGAGATCTAGATCTACAATCCTTCCCAAGCCAAATCCCTTTTTTGTGAAGGAATCATTGGGATCTAGATCTTGGAGAGTTTTGTGTTCGCTTGTATTCTTCCTCCCTTATTCCCCCAATATCCTTTGTAGCTGCGGTGACCCAACATACCACTGCATGATGTAGTACACTATAGTCGTTGACATAATACCAATGAAACACCGTTCACTAGTATTACATCCCTCAGAGTGGTACAACAGAAAAACAACGGGTCCAATACATGGATAAAGGTTACAACTCACTCTATACACAAGATCTAGAGAACACTCTAGGTTAAAGAGAGAGAAATAACTTCTTACAAATAAGAATCAAAGATAAACAACGCAAAAACTATTATACTATTAAGACTAGTATTTTAACTAAGGGGTTGACATTGCTGCTATTGCAATGCACTACAGAAATAGGTTCTTTGGCTAGAGATTATATTCCTATCTAATCAGTAACTTCATCTTCACTTGAGTTGATGTATATGTTGACTTCCTTGTCTTTGTTTAAGAGCTTTAGCTTTGGATGATTATTCCTGGAGCATAACTTGATGTAGATATTGTCTGCACTGGCTCCAGAATCTAGCAAGGGTTAAGAAGATACGTTGAGTACGAGCGTACTCAGCAAGTCCACTAGAAAAGGAGTGTTTGATGCACTATATCTATAGCCACAGACCATAGGTCGTAGGCAATGCAGGTTTTCATAAACATTTCTTCAAATGTTGCTTTTATTCTGAAAAGCTATGTCCGTCAGCCTTCACGGGTTTACCAGAACTTTCATGGAGTTCCTTTCCCGCCGAGTTCGTAGATCCTTCCCGGAACAGGGAGTAACAAGTTACAGTTCTTACACTCTGCAGAGGTGAGTTACTTTACCCATGAGAGATCAACTCTTTGTTGCACAACCGGGCAGCTTATTCCCGTCCACAATTCCATGATGTGGGGCCCAGAAGATGATCCAAGCTAATCACTGCCCCCTTCGCGACCTCGCATGCCTCCTTGGTGTACACCATGCCGACACATTGAATTACGGCAATGGTTTGTACATACTGTTAGATGGCAGAACTATCGTGGGACGATGAGGGTTCCCACCCATATGCTGCATATCCTCTACGAATTACAAATTAGTATTCACGCTACGAGTGATAACAGCCACGACCTGCACATCCGGCTACATGCGAGAGGAAGAAGATACAACTGACTTCTCCGTCCCATTACAAATCTCATGGTTAACGCGTGATATACGGCGCAAGAATCACTGGCGACATTGGTTGTTAAGTCCTAGATAATATGTTCCTTTACCACCGGAACTTTCATAGTAGGTTATTACCTAATGGTAAATAACCTATAATCATATTATTATAAAAATAGTGTTTTCTGACCTTTTTCAAATGCAGGTGATGACAACACTGGATTTGCAAAATACTTTACAGAAAATAATCAAAGGACATGAGCAAGTGTGAACTTACCTTGTGATTGCAAGATTATGCACTCACGGTCTTCAAGACAATATAAGATCCAATATCTGAAATCAACATCATTGGTCCGGTAAGGACTAATGTTTAAAGAAGCAATATGCTTTTATGCATTAGTAATGTAATGCAAGTTGATAAACTTGAATCCCGGGGACAACGTTGATCTAGGGTTTGGATACTGGAAATGGTTTCTTTGGAATGTGTTGCCCTTTTTAGATTAAGTTTCACACTTGTGCTTCTTATTAAGGCTTGTGAGTATGTGTGAAACAATATGTAATTACAATATTATAAAAAAATGAGATACATACAAATGTGAAATGCTACTCAAGATTGTTTACACTATAATTGTTTATCTTCAAATTTTACTTTACTAGTAATGTCACTAATAAGGAACTTAAGTGTTTACAATCGGAAGTATGCAAGTAAAGTTTGAAACAATGTAATTTTGATTAATTGTCATCTATTGATTATGATGAGAGTCCTTGAATTTAATTTGTTAAGAGTTGGAAATATTATTATAAGGTTTGTTGATTGAAGTGGCAAAACAAATAACTTTTGAAGAAAAGATTCCTTTTCTAAGGTCTCAACAATTTTGTGGTTAATCAAATGTGGTCAAGGTTGTTTGTGCTTGCTTGAATAGTTTGTATTTGATATGCTTTATGACTTAACTACAACAGACCAAAGTTAACTATAAAGCATAGAATAATGTCTTTAGTATTATATTTAAAGTCTTGTAGACTAAAGTTAACTTTAAAAAACATTGATGGATTTAAGGTGTAATGCTTATGATATTTGTACCTTGTGTACTTTATAATGTTTCCTTAAGGTTACTTAAGAATGGTTATAATTTTTCTTGGTGTAGTGGTTTTCTTGATTTTATAATTAAATAGAATCATTTATCTTTTTATGAATGAATGGTTATAACTTGTAATCAAGGTAATAATATTATTTAACTCTTTATGAATTCACAATGGTGTTTTGGTATATTGATAAACTTGTGGTTAAAGTAATGGAAAAGATTTAATTTAGTCACAATTATTCTTGAAGATTTTATAATTGTTAAAGATCTTTTTAGAAAATAAACTACACATATGGTTGAAGGATAATTCAATAAAATTGTATTTAAAATGTGTTGGACCAATTGATTTTATATTATAAACATTTAGGACTAATATTATTTATTAGACTCAATGTATTAATTTTATAAATATTAGTAGTTTTTATTTACCCTTTTATGAATTATTAACTAAGGAAATAGGTTTAACTTTAAGTTGTTAAAATGTTTTAATTTTTTACCTCAAAAGTGAAATATTATATTTTTAACATGTAGGTATTATTTTTGTGATCATTTTGGTATATTACATTTATTTTTATGATTTATAAATAATAAGATATGTTTTTATAAGGTTTATTACTTAATAGATACTTAATAAATAATAAATATTTAATTAGGTGAAATAATAATGCATGATTATAGTTTTAAATTATAGTTCTTATTTTTCTAGGATTTTTGGTATTTTATTTATATTTTTAACATTAACCAATATTAAATATGAATTTTCAAAGTATTAATACTTCTAAAATCTTAAGTAAATAATATTTATTTAAATTGTTCTCATAAGAATGTTTGATAATAGTTTAATGTTATATATTTATTTTTCTGAAAATTTTCATATATTAAACATATTTTTCTGAATTATAAAGCAAAATATACTAAATTTACAAGATTTAATTACTTTATTTCAATTTCTGGAATGTTTATATTTGAATTAATATTGTTTTAGCAATTTTCTAAACAGACGCAAAACCTTTTATACCGCACACATATCTAACCCTAGTCACTGACTAGTGGGCCTGTGGCCACGTCATTAGCCACGCGTGCAAAGACTAAGTCAAACCGGCCGACTATGCATGGGATGATGCGAGCATGACATCACCGGAGGTAATCCTCTCAGATCGATGGTTGATCTTGCGATTTGGTGTGCGCGCGGGGCAGTGGTTATGCTTATCGGAAAGAGGGCACGATGGGGAACCTAACAGTGGCGGCGCCGCTAGTTAATGGTCGCCGAAAGTTGGGCAACGACGGCGAACAACGACGGTGGTGTCAGGTGCTTGTGGTGGGAGCGAACTAGAGCGAAATACAGAGAATCAAATGTACTGGAAGAACCAGTGGCTCACCAGGATTGCAGTGGAGTGCATGGCGTGACCAGAGGTGGTTGGAATCGATGAGGACCACGGTGGCCAGACTTCGAGAAGATGATCTCGTGGCGTCGATTCGCGCCTCCCCACTTCGATTCCTTTGACCAAGAGGATCAGAAGAACAAGGCGAGGATTGTTGATTGATCAACGAAGCACGGGAGATCTCAGAACGTCGGCAATCGATCGCATATTGGAGCTCGGGTTTTGGTTCAGAAGAAGAACTAGAGAGAGAGGGTCTCAGAGGGGGAAATGGGGATGAGGACGAGCAGAGACGTCGCAGTGGCAATCTTATCCCCACCCCAAGCGTCGGTGGCGGGCATCGCAGCGCACGGCGGCGATGGACAGCATCGGCCACTGCCACCGAGAAGCTTCCAGTAGACGAGGAAGACGACGGAGGTCTTTTTTGCGGATACCCCCCTGGCATAATTTCCAACTTAACCCCAAGTCCTTCTTCGGTCCCACCCGTCAGTCACTGTGGGAACAAGATGGGCTTGCCAATGGGCCAAAATAGCCTACACATGGGTAGTAGATAAATAAGAAAGAAAATGGGCCACGACTAGGAACTGGGCTGACCTGTTCCTCTTCCTTTTCTTTTAAATTTTCCATATTCTATTTTCTTTTCTAGCTTTTTTATTCAAGCAATTGTTTTGAATTTTATTTATGGAAATTCTTTGCTGAATACAAGCAACAATAATAAAGTTATCAATTTGTGAACTTTTATTATATAATGTTACATTTCTTTATTTTCTTATATAAATCTTTCCTTTTAGTATTTGTAAGGGCCTTTGTTATTAATTTCCTTTATATGATAACCCATTGATTATATGTTATTTCCTTATTTCTTTATAAAAATTAATTCTAATTAATTTTATAGTTTGGAGGGAAATTCTTATATTATGATCCTATATCATTATTTGTTGTATGATATACAAAAGAATTAATATGGTTAATATTACTCCCATGAATCTAGGGGAAATCAAGGTATATATATTTTATTATGGCTAATATAAGAGTTAAGGTTTGAATTGAAAATGCTTACCCTAGAGTTTAGGGTTCTTAATATACTTATATTATTTTGTTGATGTGAGTCAAGATTTATGGCTAAACATATTGTCTTTATGTTTGTGATCTTTAACGCTATCCCCCTTTAAGATTGGAAGTTATTATCTGGAATGTCTGATGGAAAAGAATTGATAAAGATAACTCCTAAGCACATATGGTTATGATAATTGGAAATGACAGAGATGTGCTTAAGTGATTTGCTATAGGAGAATATTCCTATAAGTCATTGTGGAAACAAGATGATAGATCAATCAGATGAAATGGATATTATGTTTGATTACAGATTTAGGGTTTAGTGTTTACCAAGATTTCCTATCTTCCCTAATTCAGAATTCTTGACTTCTACTTAAAGAATTCCTTTCCTAGATATACTACTCCTTCATATCCATCATCATGTGCTAACATAATGAGCTCTGCTACACAATAATATTCTTATCCACCTTTAATTCTTCTAAATCCATTTATAAATCCAATAAGCTTGACACTAAAAACCTTTCCTAATTATTTTATATCTATACTTGGTTATATCTACTACTCTATTGCTGATAACCTCTAATTTAACAAATATTTACTTATAACTCCATTCATACTCTTCCTTAATCATCCATCACCAACATTACTCTAATATATATATATATGTATCAAATCCTACTTCACCTCAAGTGTTTAATATTTCCCAAGAGGAAAATACTAAATCTATAATTCAATGCTGCTCTAACATCATCCTAATCATACTATCTTATCTCTACTTGACTCCAATATCTTATATTAGAGTTCAACCACGTTTTACCCACCAATGTCACTTATACTGGATATAAGCATTCAATCTTGGTGACTAAAGCATAATCATTATAATCCTTTGATCCTTTATGGTTTAGGTTTCCAATTAGCTAATCAAGGATTCCTCAATAAAACATTACAGTTGTATTGAAATTATCTTCTTAATATCTCTAGTGGATTAGGGAATGTTTATTCATGGACTATACCTACTTAGTCCCATAGGATTACTCTTTGGTCTCTATCTTCAATGTTCATCCTTATAATCCTATTTGTTACCATATAATTAGATCTTCCATATAACTCTTCTATTTAATAAGTAGTGAGTTAACTCCTTCAGTTACCATATTGATTTGATTCCCTTCAATCACTCCCATCCTATAGATGATATCGGATCTAGCATTAATACTTACCTCTTCTCACTATTTTCTTTATAGGCTTTAAGTGAATGCTTTGATATGGACAAGAGTTGATAGATTAATAATTAATGGGTTAAAAATTGGTAAATAAATAGTTGATTACTCAACTTTGATGAACAACAAATATGAGAATAGGGTTTAGTAGAGATGGTAAGGATTGATATGGAAAGAAAGATATGGGGTGAATGGTCTTGGCTTAGTTTCCTTCCTAACTAAAGAGTTAGGGTGAAGTGTTACCATGTTTCTCATGGTATAATAGATAAGGTTGAATAGGTCAATAGTTAGTTATTATATTCTTGTTACTTGGTATTCATGAGTTATTGTAATGAATACTAGGATGTGATCACCTAGGGATCTAATTACCATCATTAAATGTGTAATGGTTTAATTTTATTATATTTGATCTACCCTTAGATCAAATCATGTTTACCCAAATAAGGTTTTAGCAAAGGTCATATTGAAACTTATCGCAGTCAACCTGATGATCTACTTCAATTCCATCAAGTTGAGATAAGCTTCAATCACTTTGACAAGTTTTGTTCAAAAGCGCGAAAATTATTCGGATTTTCTATGCATGAATGCAATGCACACATCCGGGTTCAGCTTATTTCTAAGCTCTAATGCTGGGATATTACAGTAGCTTTGTTGGAATTTGGGAGAGAAGGACTCGCCCTTGCATTTGTTGCATAGGTTTGAGTTATCATCGAAGATTCGGCGAGTACAAGCTTGTGGGATTGTTACTCTTGGGTTCTTGGAGCCCTAAACAGTTGTGTGGTTGGGTTTTTGACTTCTTATGACCTTTTGTGGTCTTGTAGCCTTTTGTGGATTTGTTGGCCTTTTATAGCGTTGTAGCCTTTTGTGGCTTTGTTGTTGGGAGCATCCAATTGAGTTGTGGAGATAACCCCAACCTTGTACGGGTTTTGGTGACCGTCCTCAAGTGTCCCTTAGTGGATCGTGAGTAAGCCTTTGTGGTGAGCTCACGAGAGAATAGGGTGAACTTTTTGTGGCGCCGGTGAGTTGTGTGTCTTCGCAGCCGGGGTGAGGCCTTGTGTGGCGTTGGGTGAGCATCGAGCCACCACACCTCGAGGTGAGCCATTTGTGGCGTTTGGAGGGCATTGCGCCATCGCACCTCTCCAACGGATACGTAACTTTTTTGGAAGTGAACTTCAGGATAAAAATCTTCGTCTCTGCGTCCATCGGTTATCTCTTAACTAAGCCCTTTACTTATGCACTTTCCATTGTGATAGCCTTCGTGCTTGAAGTATTTTATCTTGCTATCACCTTGTTGCTTGTATTGCTTAGCATAGGTTGTTGGTGCACTTAGGTGAACCTTATGGTTAGGTTTTGTGCTCAATAAATTAAATGTTAGTTTTATTCCGCATTTATTTGATCCTAAACCGTAATAATTTTAAAAGCCTATTCACCCCCTCTAGGCGACGTCCATTGCACTTTCAAATGCAATTACTCGGTTTTGGTGTGGAGGAACTGATCAGAATAGGAAGATCCACTAGCTGTCATGGTGGAAGATGTCAGTTCCTAAGCAAGATGGCGGCATGGGCTTTCGAGATTTACATTGTTTTAACCAAGACATATTGGCTAAGCAATGTTGGAGGCTGCTAAGTGATCCTGACTCCAATACAAGGAGCATTGTTTTAACTCAAATGGTACCAACGATCTAAAGCAAAATTCATTCTGGAAGAAGATGCGAATACAAGGTACTTCCATGCTATTGCCAATGGCAAGCATAAGAAGAAACTTATGCACTCTCTGATCCAGGATGAAGGTATGATTGAGGGATAGGAGCATCTGAAGTCATATATTACCGCTTAATATAAATCCTTGTTTGGGGCCCTAGTGGAAAATTCATTCTCTCTGGACGAGTCCCGAATGGTCGATATCCCCCTGGTTTCTGTCGAAGAAAACAGTTTTCTAACTGCCTCATATACCAAGGAATAGGTTAAGAGAGCTGTTTTCCAAATGGAACATAACAAAGCGTCAGGGCCGGATGGCTTTGCAGCAGAATTTAACCAAAAATTCTTGGATGTTATCAAGGAGGACCTGATGCATTTGTTTGGGTTTTTACAAGTCAGACAGTTGGATCTCTTTAGACTAAACATTGGCAATATAATTTTACTGCCTAAGGTTAACAATGCAGAACGTATATAACATTATCGTCCAATCTGCTTGCTTAACGTTAGCTTTAAGATTTTTACTAAAGTTGCCACGATTAGACTAAACTCAGTTGCTGACCATGTTGTGCCTGTCTCAAACTGCGTTCATGCAAGGAAGAAATATCCTAGATGGTGTTGTAATTTTGCATGAAACAATCCATGAACTACACTCAAAAAAATTAAATGGTGTACTGTTCAAGATTGACTTTGAGAAGGCATACGACAAGGTTAATTGGTCTTTCCTCCAGCAAACACTCCGCATGAAAGGTTTTTCTGAGGAGTGGCGTGCTCTCATTCAGTCGTTTGTGTCTAGGGGTAGTATTGCCATTAAAGTAAATGAAGATACTGGAAAATACTTCCAGACCAAGAAAGGATTGAGACAAGGGGATCCATTATCGCCTTTACTATTTAATATAGTGGCTGATATGTTGGCCATCCTTATTGAGAGAGCAAAGGCTGATGGTCAAATTGAAGGATTAGTTCCACATCTTATTGATGGTGGACTCTCTATTCTTCAATACGCTGATGACACAATCCTTTTTATGGAACATGATCTGGAGAAGGCTAAGAATCTGAAATTAATTTTATCAGCATTCGAGGAGCTATCTGGACTTAAAATTAACTTCCATAAGAGTGATTTGTATTGTTTCGGCGAGGCCCAAAACGAGGCTCACCTATATGCTGAAATTTTCGACTATGGCCAGGGACAATTTCCAATCAACTATTTGGGAATACCGATTCATTATCGGCGTCTCACAATTGCTAAATGTAAACTTGTTGAGGAAAGGCTACAAAAATGTCTTAATAGTTGGAAAGGCAAATTATTATCCCTTGGTGGAAGACTAGTACTCATAAATTCAGTACTTACTAACATGGTATTGTATATGATCTCATTTTTCCAATTACCTAAAGGTGTCTTGAACAAAGTGGATTATTTACATTCAAGATTCTTTTGGCAAGGGGACAGTGAGAAAAAAATATCGATTGACCAGATGAAATGTGGTTTGCCGCCCGAAGGATTATGGTGGACTAGGCATACATGATTTGCAAGTCAAAAACACCACGCTCCTAGGCAAATGACTTTTTAAACTACTTACAGAAGATGGTGTTTGGCAAACCATGTTATGGAGGAAATATGTGGGATCCAAAGCTGTGTCTCAAGTGGTTTGGAAACCCGGTGATTCAAACTTTTGGGCGGGCCTTATGGCCACCAAAAAACATTTGTTTCATTTTGGTGCTTTTGAGATTAAGGATGGATCACAGATTAGGTTTTGGGAAGATAAGTGGCTTAGCCAAACTACTCTTCGCGAATAATATCCAGCTCTATATTCGATTGTTAGACACAAAGGGAATATAATTTCCACAGTGATGTAAGACAACCCTCCTAATGTGTCTTTCAGAAGAAGTCTCATTGGTCCTTGACTGGTATCTTGGAACAATCTACTATTACGATTATCCACGATACAATTGTCGGACGGTGTTGACGTGTTAAAATGTAAATTACTAGAAAATGGTAAATTTTCCGTTGGCTCACTATATAGAGCATTGGTTCAACCTGATATCCCGGTCGATGATAATAGTAAAATTTGGAAAATAAAAATACCCCTTAAGACAAAGATATTTGCATGGTATCTACGGAAGGGTGTAATTCTAACAAAATATAATCTTGTAAAGAGGAATTGGCATGAAAGTACACAATGCGTTTTTTTCATCACGAGGAGACAATTCGTCATTTATTTTTCCATTGCAAATTTGCTCGTTCTATATGGTCATTCATTCAAATATCTCCTCCAAGTTCAGTAACCAATATTTTTGGTAATTGGCTGCATGGAATTGTTGATAAGTACAGAACTTTGTTTAGGGTGGGAGCGTTTGCCATTATATGGTCGCTATGGATTTGTAGAAATGACAAGATTTTTAATAACATTGTGTCTTCTCCTATGCAGGTTATTTATCGAGCTACGACTATCCTCCGATTATGGACTATTCTCCTACGCATGAAGTTACGCGACTTATCTGTGGTGGGATGTACGTGATTGGAGGACACAGTAAGGGATATTTTCTTCCGACATGGATGGCCACGTGATTTGAGGATTGATCTACTTTAGATTGAAGACAATCTTTTTGATAGTGCATTTTTGTAATACTTGTCTTCCTTTTATTCCCTTGTTCTATCGTTCGTGTGGCTGTGTGCATCTTAGTTATGCAGATGCCGGGTGTAAACATTAAACATTTTATGTTAATACAAGCGCCCATTTCCAAAAAAAAAAGTGATCCTGACTCACTTTGCGCTTAGGTCCTTAGGGAGAAATACTACCCAGATGGTGATCTGTTAAAAGCAATGTTGAAGAAGGGCTCGTCATTTACATGGCAAAGTATCATGTCTGGTTTGAAAACATTCAGATGTGGGTGTATTTGGAGGGTAGGAGACGGCTCAACAATAAATATTTGGGCTGATCAATGGGTTCCTTCTAGCCCAAATCGTCAGATTATGACACCTCATGGAAATTGTCTACTCTCTAATGTTGAGGACATCATCAATCATGTTGCAGAGAGCTGGGATGAAGGACTTGTTAGATATAATTTATGGCCAATTGATGTGGAGAGAATTCTACAAATCCCTCTACCTAGTCATGGATAACTTGATTTTATTGTGTGGCATCTGAATAAGTCAGGAGTTTTTTCTGTAAAGTCGGCTTATCATGCAGAATGGAAGGCAATGTACAGTCGAAGATTGGAGAGGGGTGATGGAACATGGAACGAACATATCAACACCTCATGCCGTGTGGCAAAAAATCTAGAATGCTAAAGTACCAAGAAAGGTATAGATCTTCAATTGGCGTGCCTTACATGGGATTGTTCCTTGTCACTGTACGCTGGCAAATAAACACATAAATACCGTTGTTGAATGTCCGGTGTGTAATGTGGATCCAGAGGATTTAAAGCACACGCTATTTCGGTGCGAGAATGCAACTAAAGTATGGAGAGAACTAGGACTCCATAATATGATATGCAAGGCTCTGGAGGTCGATCTGGCTGGATCAATGGTATTAGAGGAGTTGGTGTGTTCTGAAAATGAAGGTACGGACACTGAACAACCATCAACTGAAACTATCCTACTAGTATCTTGCTGGTATATCCGATGGATGAGAAGGCAAGTGAAAAATAATGAACCGAGGGCCAATGCTGGGAAGAGCAGCGATGAGCATTAGAGATATTGTTGCTAATAATGTCAAATTGAGAGGGACAAACACAATTGTGAGAAGACGTGGATGGTGCAAACCAGTCGGTGGAGTACTAAAACCGAATGTTGACACAGCTTATTCAGCGGACACACGAACTGGGGCTATGAGTGCTATAATTAGACTCTGGTGAAAACTTTATTGCCGCTTCATGTACTCCCCTCCGTCCAACAAAGGATGTCGCGACTCGCGAGGGATATTTTACAAAAAAGCCCTCAAACTTTCCCGACACAACCCGCGGTCCCTCATCTTCTTCCCCCATCTCTTCCGCCTCACCCGCACCGGCAGCTCCCTCGCCTGCGCTCGCGCAGCCCAGTTCTGGCTCCCTCGCCGGCCACCACGCCCTCACCTGTGCCGCCTGCTCCGCCGCTGCATCGCCGACCAACTTCTTCGTCATGGTCGACCAATAAGAACCCCACGAGGAGGGGAGATCAATAGGAAAGCTTGCGGGTAGTCCATGGCATCGCGCAGGCGAATGCTCCTCAAGGTCATCATCCTCGGCGATAAGGCCTCGTCCCCGCTGCAAACCCGACCCCGCAGGTCCTGTCTCAATCTTCACCGCCCCATGCAGCAACATCTACGCCAGAGGCCTCGCCCCTGCCTTCACCGCCCCCTGCAGCAACATCTACGCCAGAGGCCTCGCCCCTGCCTTCACCGCCCCTGCTGTACCCCCGACCTCGCCCCCGTATTCACCGTCCCCGGGCTGTAGCCAAGGTTGGTTCCTGTCTCCTCCCTTCTATGGTTCAAGAAATTGCAGACTTTTGATCCAGCTAATTATGCAAAATACTTTGGAAGAATTGTTTCTTTTAACAATTTGTGAGCAAATTGACAGTAAAAAAAGATAATTGTTCACCACATGAACCCAAAAGTGGAGAAGGGCATTCTGGCAAAAATTATCATGTTTCTGAATTGGTCAAGCCAGCAAGGGTCGCAGAAATTGATTTATAGTTTAGGGTATGGCCAATCTGTATGTATCAATGGTACACAAGTAAATTCAAGAAAAAAGGTGAAGACGACGAGAGATTCAGAAATTCTGTTGCTAATGAAGATGCAACACCTGTTTTGAATTTACCCTAAGGTGTCCACAATTTTGTTGTTTAGGTGGAGTGGGGACTGACCTAAACAATATTCTGGAAATACAAATTCTGGTGATAGGTTGCAACCTGCAGGCTGCAATTGATTTAAAAACAATAACCTGGATATGTGATCAAATTGTATTTATACTTGTATAAATGAGCAAACTGATTTATAGGAGTTGTTGTTCTTTACTGAATTTACTCGAGGAAAAGATGAGTTGCATGATCTACTCCTTCTAATTACTCCACTGTCATTTACTCCTGTTAATTACTCCTGCTAGAACTGCTACTCCTGCTAACATAGAAAAGTACCCGTGGGATCTTGAACTCCAATTAAAGCTAAGTGGAGTATTTATCATGAAAGGAAAAATTCTATAGTGTTGCTCTGTCTTAGATGTTTTTATAGCATGCTTGTCTAAATAAATCTGGAAATGCAAGATAGGAACTAGCATGCCTGATGGAAATGAAAGGAGAAGAAAAGAATGCTATACTGAATGCTTAAGGATTGGAGTAGTAATAAGGAAAAGAAAATCACTTTTAAAATGAATATCTGATAAACATACTATATACTCTTTGTTTGTACTTCCTGAATATGTTCAGCCAGAGGAGTTAACTTCCATCAGGTACCTATGTTCTCAGGTGGCATCTAATTCTGCGGCTGTCGGCAGCAGGAGCAACAAGTTCCAAGCAAGAGTTTTAGAGCCAAATAAATGTGTGTACTTGATCATTGAGCCAAGTGCTTTGGGGATTCACCAAATTGGTTCATCTGCGGTGCGTCGCGCAAAGGGACTGGAGTGGAGAAGTCAAGGCATCCATTGCCAATAAGATAGCTGGTGTTGAGATAGCTTTGGAGAACATGTTTTCTCCTGTTTTCCTGTAATAGAGTAATGTATAGATGTGGCTTCTGTTGTAATAGGATAGATGTTGTAGCAGCCTGTAACTCTTCACAATGTTGTCGAAATAAATAAAAAGATGGTATTACTCTGAATATAATTGTCCTGTTGCATACTTGTCTCTGAATAAGGGATAAGATGGAGTCATGGCAATGTAAGAATTTGTCCTTGTAGGCCAGGCACAATAGAAACTTACACATTGTACAACGCTAACTTCTCATCAAATTTGATCATATTAGCTACACTTTTTCTTGTTCTTGGATCAGCTACACTTGTTCTTGTTCTTGGATCAACTACACTTTCTTGTTCTTGGATCAGCTACACTAGTAGCTGGTGCTTGCTACTAGTAACCCTGGTGCTCAAGTTCTACATGTATTAAGTGGCTGCTGCTCATATTTTAGTATTCCAACGCACATGTCAATTGAAGCTCAAACAACATTGTTTCTAATTTAGAGCAAGGTATCGATTGGAGCTCTAGTCTAATTATCTTGAAACATTAAACTGTAATTAAGCATATGATATTCCTAGGCTGAGTTTCTTTAGTGTCAACTTGTACTAAGATTTTGACCATACATGATCTGAACATATACCATTTACAGTATTGGTTTCTGTCAACTTGCCCCTGCATATTTATTGATTTTGTAGATGTAAGTTTGGGAACACCAGTTAAATTGGATGCAGAGACTCAGATTCGCATTGAAAAGCAGAGATGTGTTCTTTCCCTTTTCCTTTTTCTCCGCGAATCTTTCTGACCGTAGCTTGTTTAATGCCCACATTATTCTTAAGCACCACTGCTTTGTTGCACAAGAGTATATGAGCATCTATTTTACTGAAACTGACGTGCTATTATGAAAATCTGAATCTATAATTACATCTCACTCCAATGTTACCACTGTTCGGCAAGCACCGGTAGTGCAACCGTGCAAGCATCGGAGGTCTACTCGCTGGGATCCAAGGACAAGTTGCTTCCAGTGGCTGCTCATCCTCATGATGACTTGGATGTTTGTCATGGTAGTTCTACTCATACGGGTCACCTGATGTCACCGCCGCCCCTAAGATCATGTTGTCTGCTTGAAACAGTTCTGATATGCACATAAGCATAAACATGTATTCTAGAAGGAGCATCATCTGGGTGGTAGGAAGATCGTTGGAGGAAAGATTCCTAAAACCTATGCATTTGGGGTTCCCGGCAATCTCCTTCAGACAACGCTAAGCAATGTGGTACTTGTGACTTGCAAGGTGAGACAAAATTCTAGAAGAAAAAGAAAACTTGAGACACATCTGAAGCTGAAACTGACTGAAACCTTGACTATTTGGTTTACTTGATGTTTGCTTTATGCTGAATACATTGCAATGTTCCTGTTGACTGCAAGTCCTGATTTTGAATTCACTTCAATTTTTCAAGTTTATGCTAAATCCATAAGCACATCTGAAACTGACTGAAACCTGTAATTCTTCAGAGAAGCAGCACCAGGGGAGCAGCAGCACGAGCTCCATCGGCCACAACAGGGGAGAAGCAGGGGAGCATGGGCGCGTGCGTGGTTGGCACTTGGGTTGTGCCGCTGCTAATTTTTGGTCACCGGAGGAGGCCCAAAGGCGTTGAGCTCGTGTGGTGAAGCGGCGGCCAGAGTGGGAGGAGACGGACTCGATTCCCTCGATCTACGGCTTCCCGACAAGTGTGTCTCGAGGAAGGCGTATATCTCGGCGAGGCAGAGCTCCTGGCCGATCGGAGGAGGGCGGGGGCTGTTCCACGAGGCTAGGGCGGAGGAGGCCGGCAGCGTCCACAAGAGGGGTGTCCGCGTCCGCGAGAGGGGATGACGCTCAGACGGAGGGAGAGCTCGAGGCCGGAGCGGGAGCTTTGTGGCCTTTCTCCCCCGTGGCGGACGTCGAGGACGCCGGAGACGAAGACGAGACAAAATCCCAGTTTGAAACTCAAATTGAAGGATAAATTTGATACGTTTTCACTATGTTACGGGACTTTTTTGCAAAAACGGATTTGAACTGTGTTTCCGACATCCTTTGATGGACGAAGGGAGTAAATAAAGTGTACCACTTATTCCGATCAGGAGCTGCATC
The DNA here is from genome assembly GCA_030063025.1 of Avena longiglumis. NCBI lineage: Eukaryota > Viridiplantae > Streptophyta > Magnoliopsida > Poales > Poaceae > Avena > Avena longiglumis. The sequence continues at coordinate 152,101,219 of CP125973.1, forward strand.
AGTCGCACGACTCGTACAATGTGCAGGCTTGCACTGAACATCTCCCTCATTCTGGATACAACAGCCCGTGGCTGACTGCTTCGGAATCACGCAGTCCCCACGGCAGAACCCTGCTTCGTCTTCCTTGCTTGCGACACTGGCGGCAAATCTGTTTTGCTCGATGACGATGCCAGTCAATGAGACAGTGCCATTTCTTTCATAAATTGGCACACTGATCACCAAAAAAAATCTATCGTCGGGCCATAAATCCGGAGGGAAAATCATAAAATTTGATCACAACACTGGCGGATCTAAATAGGTTTACACACCTGCTCACCGGATTAGGGGAAATCCAGCTTTCCACCTACCGCGCTGCCAGTGGTGTGCTCCTTGGCTGCACCGTTCTCACTGGCGTCCACCGAGCAGCCTCCCAGCTCCATCTTTGTCCTGTGTCAGGGTGCAGGTGTGACTGTCCGCGGAAGGCTCGCATACGTCCGTATAATTCCACATAATTTAAGTAGGTGTCTTATGGGAACCCGCAAAACTTACGCGGGTGTCCACTATTCTACGATGTCCATATATACCTGCAAATACGTTACTGTAATTATTGCTTATATAATGTTCATAAAAATATTTTAATTATTGCTTATATAATGTTCATAAAAATATTTTAGTACATAATACGATCAATATTTGGCATTTCAATGTATTAATTGTTTTTCCACTTTCTGAGTGACTCGTCATTTTTCTTATTAGACATAATATTTGCTTGATTGGGAAATTTCTACTTCTTTCCATCCAAATTAATGTTCTCATATTTGATTAGATTCGGATGTATCTAGTACTAAAATATGACTACATATATTCGAATCTAGACAAATATAAAAATATTAATTTAGATCGAAATAGTTTTTTTGATGTTTGCTCGATCGTGGGCTTCCCACGGAAACCCACCATTTTTTCTTGTTTACCCGTGCATGTCTCACATAGTCTTTTATATGGGCTTGGGTAGTGGGCTCCGTGGGCAGCCCACTCCCACCTGCACCCTGAGTCCTCGGGCGGGCGTCGGGGGTGGTGGACGGTAGATGGCGGACTGGGCGGTGGAGGGGGAGCGGCGAGAGTCAAGGACGGGTCGAGTCTACGTCGGTGGCTTCTTCGAGGGCTGCGCCGCTCACCTCGGGATAGAATGTATTTTTTGGAGGCCGATAGGTTGGAATTATGTAGATGGAGAACTGAACTAGACCATACGTATCACGGGCTGATTATTTAGGACGTTGCTATATAGCAATCTATATGAGAAAGTTAAAATTTGGCGGCCTTTCGGATGCACCGTATTTTGTTAAGCACTAAATGACAAGATTTTTGATTAGCCAGCTCAATTCAAACACGAAAATTTAAAATGTTTCTAGATCCAATCGTTTGTCCGAATCAAGATCCATTTTTACTGTTAGGCTAATCGTGACGAGATCTTCGAAACTAGATTACATATTGGTATGTTCTAATAAAAAAAATTGACTAAAAGTTATCCACAATAATATGTAAGTTATACACAACTATAAAATTATCCATAGATTACGTATTAGAAATGAGTAACTTTTTGTTTAGACATAAGTTATTCATCAGTAACACGAGAGTTATTCAGACTTCAACATGTAAATTACCCACCAAATAACATTTAACTTATCCACCATTATAAAAATTTATCCAAAGATAGAATATGGCTCGGGTTCGTTGTCCGTCACCGCTCTCACAGCGTATGTACAACTCAACCTCAAAAGACTACCGTGTCAAATATCAAACAAAATTATTTTAAAGAAACTAAATCTAAGTTTTTTTACATGCGATATAAATAAATGGAGTCTTATGTCCACCCACATGCAACTAGTAATCTAGCAGCTCGACTTCGTCGTCCGTCGTTGCTACCATGGCGTTCGAGTGACGAAGCCTTGAGGGGTTTTAAGGTACCGAGCCTTAAACGCACGTCGATGCTAACGCATTGAAGACAATAAAGTCTTAGTACCCTAACAACTAAATTACCGCGTTCCAATCAAACTTGCTCAACACGTATGCGAGAGCGCCTCTATTCAACATGTTCATAGGGTAGGTAACTTATGTGTTATTGGATAGATAACTTAAATATTATGGCATGGATAACTCACGTGTTTGGGTGGATAACATAGGATCTAGTTTTAAAGATCTCGTCGCGACTAGTCCAACAATGAAAACAAATTTTACATCAGTCAAATGGTTTGATCTATAAAATATTTTAAAATTTTAATATAAATCTAAACGCACGCGTTTGCACCTCCTATCAGGTTTTGTAAACGGGCGAGTAGAATTTCCGTTGTTTTATGCGCAAACATACTTTCCTTTACCATGGTCTACATGGACGACAGGTTCCTGTTCCGTCTAGTTTAGGTTATTTGACGGCCGTCTAATTTTCATAACAGTGAGTCTCTAAATGATACGCCACGTCATGTCAACACCCGGATTTTTCAATCCTAGATGCCAGTTATGCCATACATCGCAATCCCATGATTATCATTTTTGCGAGACATAACAGAATTGGATACCATAGTACATCATCCATTATAAACTTCACATAAGTTCTTACACGAATAGGGATCTCATGATCCAGTTCTTAATACAACATCAAGCAGCAGAATACGTAATAATAACGGTAGCGTAGGCGAAGCTCCATCTTCGGGGTCACAGACAATGCTGACGATAGGATATGATCCTAGTTGTCGTAACCTTCCTGGGGTCCATCTTCTAGGTACTCCTCTTCATAGTCTTGCCATGGGAATATCCAGGGACAAATCCATGAGTACTCTTTAAGTACTCGCAAACTAATACTAACAGGTAAAAGGGTTTTTGGATAATAGGACACTAGGCTCTAGGGTTGTTTTGCAAAAGCCAGATTTATCTCTACTAAGTTCCAAAGCTAGTCAAAATTTTATAACTCCTAAGTGGGATCTTGTAACTCATGTCACAACTCTGTTGTGGTCAAGTTAAAGTCTCAATTCATTTCACAGGTCATTTTGAAAAAGTCTGACGGGGGAACAGTATGGCCACTCCAACTGTCCATAACCACGAACGCGGCTATTCGAATAGTTTGACACTCTGCAGAGATTGTACACTTTCACCACAACATTCGATACATCCGTCAGGACAAATCCTGAATTCACCATACTCAGTATGTGGATAATCAATCCTAACCTTTCAATTACACGCCCTAGTATAAGCACCTCTCCTGTGAGTTTGGCCTCCCAACCATGACCAACTGTCATCTTGGGTACTACACAGGTGGACAATCTTCACAAGGTAGCCTCAGCTCAGACCTTGGCCGTGAGGGAGCTAATACTAAGGTACATAAGTTTCCAGTCAAGCCCTACCCAATATTCGGGTATTGTGGTTGTACGATAAAATTGGAATGGTATCGCATCCAGACAACCATCAGTTTTATAAAAGGGCTAAGGCTCATGTCTCAATATTTTCATCACCAAAATCATCAGGTGTTCGAAAACACATGTCCAAAACATTTCAATAGAATGATCCATCATTCCAAGGTTTTCATAACCATTTTTCCACCAAGTATTACCATCTAAAGTTGATCAAGTTTTATGCTTAGCACTAGCATATACAAGTGGGGTTAAGCACTAATGAGGGGTGGTAAACTAGGGGAGTTTCAACTATGTATAACCTTATATCTCAGGATGGTATCAAGGTGTCTAATCTTAGGCCAAATTTTATGCTCTTTATGCAACCTTCAGATAACGTTCTAGTATCTACCAAACTCTTAAGTAAACTCTAAGTAAGCTTTGATAAAGAAATAAAGTAAGAAGCTTGCAAATAAAACTAGGATTGGTTTCTTAAGTGGGTATGATCATATATGCTTAAAGCATATAGTAGGCATGGTAACAAGCAAGTATTTGCTTGCATAGGTAAAGTATCTTGCAAGTGTTATCTTGCATCAATGTCAATATAAGCTTGCTAAATTGCAAGTGTTAGCTTGCAAGGTTACTAGCTTGCCTTGTGCAGAGCAGTGGTTGAAGTTCTCCTCGGCTTCTTCTTCGTAGTATCCTCCTTCCTCCTCGTATCCTTGGTCGGTACTAGCGTCTATGAATAAATACGAGGTACACAATCACCAAACAATACTTAACTACTTGCAATCATCACACACAAGGGTCCTATAGATGATCTAGCATCATCTCTAACATTACAAGGTTAAGGCTTGGTTTAATTCCTTTTATTTTTAGAAAAGTAATTTCTACTCATTGAAAAACTACTTAAGATTTAATATTCTCCAACCCAAACATGGTATCATGTTTACACATGTCATCACCACATATTTTAGTTCATGGGAATGTGATTTAAAATGGTGTCACAATTTAATAAGGTTTTACCCTTTTATTTTATTTAAATAACATGACTAGAAATGCTTATGTTGCATTCTTTTATTACTTGAACATTATTTCTGCAAGTAAACCTATATATTTTTATATATTCTGAAAGGTATGGTTAAATGTGATTTTTGAGAGTTGGAATCAACTCAAAAGCTATTATGGTTTAAATTTGAAAAATGTTTGAATGCAGAAAAGCTTCTGCTTGTTATTTTTACCATGGATGATCTATAGATCCAAATTACTTGAATCCAACGGGCTTGGATTCAGCATTCACAGACCTTTCCAACAAAATTGGTTTCATTCCATTTGGTGCACTGAATTGATCTGGATTGATTTTTGAAAATGGGTACAGAAGTGTGTTCGAATTAAAAAGAAAAAGATTTAATTCAAATCACCGGCTGCTGAAAAGTTCTTCGGGCACCTGCTAAGTGCTCCGCTGGCTACTTAAGTGGGTGTCCCCACTTGCCAGTGAGACAGGAAGGGGCGAAGCGGTACGGGGCAACGTGGGTCGTTCGATCTGATTCTAATCCAACGGATGGGAGTCATCGTCGACGCGAGACAACGCCGCCGAGAAAGAAACCTAGCGCGGCCAGTGAGGGTTGTTGGGGGCTCACCGGGATGCTGGCGAGGGTCGGCGAGGCGGACGAACGACGGCGAAGCGAACTTCGAGGGTGGTCGCGGCTCTCGGGTGGAAGAAATCGATGGCTCCCTTCTTCTCCAGAGGCGACGGGCTCTGGTGAAATTCCGGCGAGGTGGTGCTCGCCTTGCTCCGGGAACGGTGTGGCACGATCAGTGATGAGAGGGGAGTGAGATGGTGTGAAGAAATCGAGCGGGGGTGGCCTCTATTTATAGTCGAGCGAGGGGACCGACGGGGCGCACGATGAGCTCGTCGGGGGCGATGTTACATGCGGCTATTGGCATGGGCGAGGGTAGGGGACGGTGCGGTGTTCCCTGGCGATGCTCAACGACATGGTTTCGAGGCGTGGGGCGGTGCGGCTTGGTCTGGAACATGCGACGCTCTGAGCGGCAGAGGCGGCGTCTTCGACGACGAGCGGTGGCTGTGAGGCATGGGGCGGTGAACGGGGATGTCTGGCGGTCTCCTGGGTCGGTGGGGATTATGTATGCACGCGGCGAGGGCGGCGCACGGTCTGTGGGCTTCGGTCGAGGGTGGCGCTCTGGCGCACGCTCGACATGGTCGCTGGCGGTCTGGGCGCGGTCCGTGCGTGTGGTCCAGTGGTTGGGAAGGTTCGAGCGGTGGACAGGGAGTGGCGGTGGAAGGTGGGCCGCCTCCTAGACATGCTGGCTAGGCTTGCTGCTGCTCCTAGCTTGCTGTCGACTATGGGGTGGCAAGGGTGTGCTCGGTTGTTCACCATTAATGGCAATGGTAATCTCACAGTGGTGCTAGTGCTTGGTTAATCTTCCTAGATGATCTACTGAGCTGGTTGTGAGCTAAATAGGGAACAAGTTAGGCCAATTGTTCTGCACACTATAGTGTTTGATGTTTGTTTGATTTGTATCTGCAACCTGTTTGATGAAATGGCCGCATGAATTCAAGTTTTGAATTTTGAAAAGATTTTTGGTGGGTTTGCTAGGTTGGTCTTTGGTGAGTCCATGAGATGCTTGGGTTTTGAAAGTTGAGCTTGTTTGAGTGGTTTTTGAAAAAGTGGGATCTTCCATATGATGAAGATTCAATTTTGAATTGTCATTTAGACTATGCATTTGAAAGTTTCTGGATGATCACAAAGTGGGCCTTGATACCTTGTTATGAGTACATTCAAGGGGTGCAAAGATCCAGAAAAGTTTCTGTTAGGTTCTGAAAGTTTGAGACAACCAAAGTAGGCATGGGAGTTAAATTGGTCAAAGTGACCATTCCTTTAATATATTTGTTTTGATTTACTTGTCTTTAGGAAAAGTGGGAAATGTTTTAGATGATGTTTATTTCACCTAAGGAACATTTTACAAGCAATGAAATAATCAAACAAGGTGGTTCCAAAGAATTTCAAAATCCATGCATACACATATGCATGCATTCATAATTTTATTTAGAAAAGTTTTTGTTAATCCTAAATGTTGATGACTAGTGCTTGCTGATCCAAGCTTAGTATTTTTGGGATGTTACAAACCTTCCCCCCTTAAACCAAATCTCGTCCCGAGATTTGAAAAAGGACGAAAAGATTACCTAGGATTTGAAGAGATCGGGAAACTCCGTCCTGATGTGATCTTCGCTCTCCCAGGTAGCTTCCTCTTATGTGTGGTTGCTCTACTGAATCTTGAGAAACTTGATGCTTCGGGTTCGGGTAGTTCGAAATGCTTCTTCCAAAATATGGATGGGTACTTCGGGATAGGTCAGGTCATCGTTTATCTCTATGGTCTGATGGTCGATATTCTTGAACACTTCGGTCTTCTAGGGGACTTAGAGACACTTGCGAAGTAATGAGATATGGAACACATTGTGCACTGCTGACATCTCTTCGGGTAGCTCCAATTGATACGACACTTCTCCTCGACGCTTCAGAATTTTGAAAGGTCGGATATATCTGGGGGCTAACTTTCCTTTGAGTTGGAAACGCTGCATTCCCTTCAATGACGACACTTTCAGATAAACAAAATCTCCTATGTTGAAGGCGAGGTCTCTACGTCTCTTGTCGGCGTAACTCTTCTGTCGGGATTGGGCGGTCTTGAGGTGCTCACGAATCTTGTGGACCTTCTCTTCTGCTTCTCGTAGGATGTCGGGTCCGAAAATCTGACTCTCTCCTACTTCCGACCAGTTCAAAGGGGTATGACACTTCCTTCCGTACATGAACTCAAATGGGGCCATTTGCAAACTGGCTTGGTAACAGTTGTTGTAGGAAAATTCTGCAAACGGCAAACAGTCTTCCCACTTGGATCCATATTCTAACACACATGCTCTCAGCATATCTTCGAGTATTTGATTTACTCGCTTCGTTTGTCCATCGGTCTGAGGGTGATACACGGTACTGAAATCTAAGCGGGTTCCTAAACCTTCTTGGACTTTCTTCCAAAATCTCGAGGTAAACTGAGTTCTTGATCGAATCGATGTTCTTGGGGACTCCGTGCAAACTGATGATTCTAGCGATGTATAACTCCGCTAGCTTCGAAGTCTGATATGTGGTTTTGACGGGCAAGAAATGGGCGACTTTGGACAATCTGTCCACTATGACCCAGATAGACTCATTTCCCCTACTAGAAGTAGGCAGTCCAGTGATAAAGTCCATTCCTACAGAATCCCATTTCCATTCCGGAATCTGCAATGGTTGCAACAATCCAGCGGGTCTTTGATGTCCTGCCTTGACTCGCTAACATATATCACACTTGGCGATATAGCTTCCGATTTCTCTCTTCATCTTATGCCACCAAAATTGCTCTTTCAAATCCTGATACATCTTAGTTCCTCCGGGGTGGATAGAATAAAGAGTATCATGAGCCTCTTTCAAAATAACTTCTTTCAACTCAGAATCTGCTGGTACACAAAGGCGTCCTTTGTACCACAGAACTCCTTCTTCGCCTTCGGTGAATCCGGGTACTTTGACAGTACCGATACGACGCTTGATTCCATCGATACTAGCATTTCCCTTCTGCGCCTCTTTGATCTGACTGATCAAAGTGGGCTGGAGTTCTATGCTAGCCAAAAATCCTTCACTTACTAATTCTATTCGAAAATCTTCCATCTCTTTGTGCAAGCTTGGTTGCTCCTTCAAAATCATAGAGTTCAAGCGGCACGGCAATCTGCTAAGGGCATCTGCGACTACATTGGCTTTACCAGGGTGATAGTGAATGTCCAGATCGTAATCCTTGATTAGCTCAATCCATCTTCTCTGTCTTATATTCAGCTCCTTCTGAGTGAATATATACTTCAGACTCTTGTGATCCATATAGATCTCACAACGATTTCCCATCAGGTAATGTCTCCATGTCTTCAGGGCTAGAACTACGGCTGTGAGTTCGAGGTCATGGGTTGGGTAATTTTGCTCATGTTGCTTCAGTTGTCGAGATAGATAAGATATAACTTTGCCTTCTTGCATTAGCACACATCCGAGACCAATCTTGGATGCGTCACAATACACATCGAAGGGCTTCGTGATATCCGTCATGATTAAGATTGGGGCTGATATCAATCTCCTCTTGAGTTCTTGAAAACTCGCTTCACACTTATTTGTCCATTCAAACTTCTTGTCCTTCTTCAGCAATTGGGTCATGGGTCGGGCGATACTCGAGAATCCTTCTACGAATTTGCGGTAATATCCCGCTAATCCGAGAAATGCACGAACTTGGGTTTGAGTGGTTGGGGCTTGCCAATCTTCTACATCTTTCACTTTGGCAGGGTCAACGGCAATTCCTCCGGCTGATACAATGTGACCGAGGAATCCTACCTCCTGTAACCAGAATTCACATTTGCTAAACTTGGCATACAACTGATGCTCTCTAAGGGTTCCAAGAATGGTCCTTAGGTGTAGCTCATGTTCTTCTGATTTGGAATAAACCAGAATGTAATCGATGAAAACAACGACAAACTTATCCAGGAAGTCCATAAAAATCTTATTCATGAGGTTCATGAAATAAGCTGGGGCATTGGTTAATCCGAAAGACATGACTGTATACTCGTATAGTCCATATCTGGTGGTAAAGGCAGTCTTTGGAATATCCTCTGCACGAATCTTGAGTTGATGATAACCAGTTCTAAGATCAATCTTAGAAAATACTTTGGCACCGGTCTGTAGGGGTTCGTAGCATGGAAAACAAAAAATTTCTATCGTATACAAACAAACAAGCCAAGATCTATCTACTAGATTGTAGCAACGAGTCGATGGAATAACTTACCCTCGAAGATTCCAAAGTGTTTAACGAGAGCGGATTCTCGTGGGTGATGTAGTCGTACTCTTTCCGATCTCAAGATCGTGTAGACGATCCTTCCGGCTCCTGCAGCGCTTCAGCTCGGTCACATCGTTCGGTACTGACGAAGACCTTCCTCTCCCTTGTTCCAAAGAAAATGGAGGTTGTAGCACTCTCCTCGCGATTCAAAGACAACGGCGTGGTACCTAAGTAGAGGGAAATCCTGAGGCTTCGCCTTAAGCCGGAGCGAGTATGGTGGAGTATGAGAGAGGGCTATTAGTGGTCTAGAGATTAGACACACCAATTAGAAGGCTCTAAACCGTAGGCTAAAGCAATTAGAAGCTCTAAACCAGAACGGCTCTAAACCGGAGATTAGAGGTAGAAACTTGTGTGTCTCAAGGAGGAGGCCCTGCCCCTCCTTTTATAGGTGGAGGGGCTTGGCGCGCCAGGGAGGGAGGGGAGTCCCTCCCCAACTCGGCCTAGGGCTGGCCGCCGGCTTGGAGGAGAGGAACTCCTTCTCCAAGTTGGTTTCAACCTCCTCTTGCTTGTTTCCCACAGTTTCCTGTTTCCCACAGTTTCCTGTTTTAGCCGTTTGACTTTCAAACTGGCAATTTGACTTTTCAGTTTTGGAACAGCAAGAACACTTAGTACATGATGCAATCATTCAATGACACATTCATGTACCCTTCCCTTCGAGTGCCGCCAATCCGAACCTTCTAGAACATTCCCGATGAAAACACGGAATCATTCCCGAACTCAAACGGGACTTTCCTTATATGAATCTTATTCTCGGACCATTCGGATCACCTCGTGATATCCGGATCCCATCCGAGACTCAACAACATTCGGTCTCTTTCTCATAATACCATAACTACTCAAACAACGTCGAATCCTTAAGTGTGTCTCCCTACGGTTCGTGAATTATGCGGACATGATCGAGACACTTCTCCAAACAATAACCAATAGAGGAATCTAGAAATTCATATGGCTACATATTTCTACGATTACTTTGCGATCGAATGAACCACTTACATACGATACTAATTTCCCTTTGTCTCACGATAGTTTACTTATCCGAGGTTATGATCGTCGGTATCTCTGCATACCTAGTTCAACCTCGTTACCGATAAGTACTCTTTTCTCGTTCCCGTGATATGTGATCCCTTGTGACCCAGTCACATGCTTGCAAGCTAATTGGATGACATTCCACCGAGAGGGCCCAGAGTATATCTATCCGTCATATGGATGGACAAATCCCACCCTTGATGCATGTGTTTCAACCAATACTTTCCGAACACTCAATGCCACCTTTATAGCCACCCGCCACGGTGTGGTGTTTGATGTCATCAAAGCATCCATCCGGTAAAGGTGATATGCATGATCTCATGGTCGAAGGAATTAGGTTACTATGTATCAGAAAGCATATAGCAATTGAACTATTGAAATTACTTGATCTTTATGCTACGCTTATCTATAGGAGTATGTCCACCATATCATTCTCCTAACGATATGATCTTGTTGTTGATAACATCTCAATGTTCATGATAGGGAAACCACAATCATTAATCAACCAACAAGCTAGTGAAGTATAGAGGCTATACTAGGGACTTCAAATTAAGTTTACAAATCACACAAGTATTAATGTTTCCTTGTTAATACTATTATAGCATGAATGTAAACATTTATCATAAACACAAAGATATAATAATAACTACATTTATTATTGCCTCTAGGGCATATCTCCAACAGTCTCCCACTTGCACTAGAGTCATCTAATCTAGATTACATGGTAATATACCGAACACCCATGGCAGTTTGGTGTTGGTCATGTTTTGCCCTCGGGAGAGGTTTAGTCAACGGATCCGCCACATTCAGATCTGTGTGTACTTTGCAAATCTTATATCCCCATCCTGGATATGTTCTCGAATAGCGTGAAAATGCAGCTTGATATGCTTCAGCTTCTTGTGTGACCTTGGTTCTTGCGCATTGGCTATGGCTCCCATGTTATCACAGTAGATAGACATTGGGTCCAGCGCACTAGGAACCACACCCAGCTCTGTAATGAACTCTTTCATCCATATCGCTTCTTGTGAAGCCTCAAGCGACCATGTATTCGATTCGGTTGAAGATCTCGCCACAACGCTTTGCTTTGCACTCCTTCACTAAGCTGCACCATTCAAAATAAATACGATCCAGATTGTGATTTAGAATCATCCGGATCGGTGTTCCAACTAGCATCGGTGTAACCATTAACAACGAGTTGTTCATCACCTCCATAAGAAAGAACCATATCCTTAGTTCTTCTCAAGTACTTAAGGATGTTTTTGACTTGTCAATGATCCACTCTGGATCACTTTGATATATGCTAGTTAAACTAACGACATGCAATATCGGGTCTAGTACATAGCATGGCATACATTAGAGATCCTATGGCTGAGGCATAGGAGTCTTACTCATCCTTTCTCTATCTTCTGCCGATGTCGGACTTTGAGTTTTACTCAAGGTCGATTGAGCAACATGGGCAAGAACCCTTTCTTGCTTTCTTCCATTCCAAACCTCTTTAGAACTTTGTCCAAATATGTACTCTGTGACAATGATATTTGGCGTTTGATCTATCTCTATAAATCTTTATGCCTAATATGTAAGGCTTCGCCAAGATCCTTCATTGAAAAACTATTATTCAAATATTCCTTGACACTATTAAGAAGGTCTACATCATTCCCAATCAACAATATGTCATCCACATATAGTATTAAGAATGCTACGAGCTCCCACTCACTTTCTTGTAAATACAAGCTTCTCCATAAGTTTGTATAAAACCAAAACTTTTGATCACCTTATCAAAGCGTTGATTCCAACCGGGATGCTTGCTTCAATCCATAGATGGACCGTTGAAGTTTGCATACCTTGTTAGCATCTTTAGGATCGACAAAACTTTTGGGTTGCATCATATACAACTCTTCATCAATATCTCCATTGAGGAATGATGTTTTGACATCCATCTGCCATATCTCATAATCATAATATGCAGCGATTGCTAACATAATCCTCACGGACTTTAAGCTTCGCTACGGTGAGAAAGTCCCATCGTAGTCAACTCCTTGAATTTGTCGAAACCCTTTTGCGACAAGTCGAGCTTTATAAACAATAACATTACCATCGAGATCTGTTTTCTTCTTGAAAATCCATTTGTTCTCGTGACCTTCCGGCCATCCGGTAAGTCCACCAAAGTCCATACTTGGTTTCGTACATGGATCCAATCTCGGATTTCATGGCTTCTTGCCATTTATTGGAATCTGGGCTCATCATCGCTTCCTCATATGTCTCGGGGTCATCGGTGTTGTCCACCAACATGACACTCATAACGGATCATACCAATGCAGGAGTACGAGTTCTCGTTGACCTCCGAGGCTCTGTAGCAACTTCAACCAAGTTTCATGATCATCATCATTAGCTTCCTCTCTAATTGGTGCGAGCACCACTGGAACTTCTTCCGGTCTGCGCTACTACAATTCGAGAGAAGGTTCGACAACCTCGTCGAGTTCTACTTTCCTTCAGTCACTTCTTTGAGAGAAATTCCTTCTCTAGAAAGGATCCATTCTTAACGAAGATTTTGCCTTCGGATCTATGATAGAAGGTATACCCAATAGTTTCCTTGGTATCCTATGAAGACGCATTTTTCCTTTGGGTTCAAGCTTGTCCTGTAACTTCTTTACATAGGCTTCGCATCCCCAAACTTTAAAGAACAACAATTTAGGTTTCTTCCCAAACCATAATTCATACGGTGTCGTTTCAACGGATTTAGACGGTGCCCTATTTAAAGTGAATGCGGCTGTTTCTAATGCATAACCCCAAAATGATAGCGGTAAATCTGTAAGTGACATCATAGAACGAACCATATCTAAAAGAGTTCGATTACGACGTTCGGACACACCATTACGTTGTGGTGTTACCGGCGGTGTCAACTGTGAAAGTATTCCGCATTTCTTCAAATGCTCGCCAAACTCGTAACTTAGATATTCACCTCCACGATCAGAACGTAGAAATTTAATCTTCTTGTTACGTTGATTCTCTACCTCACTTTGAAACTCCTTAAACTTCTCGAAAGTTTCGGACTTATGTTTCATGAAATAGATATACCCATATCTACTCAAGTCATCCGTGAGGGTAAGAACATAACGATAAACACCAGCGATGCTACACTCATTGGACCACACACATCGGTATGTATGATTTCCAATAAGTCCGTAGCTCGCTCCATCATACCTGAAAATGGAGTCTTAGTCATTTTCCCATCGGACATGCTTCGCATCTTTCAAGTGATTCAAAATCAAGTGATTCAAGAAGTCCATCGAATGGAGTTTCTTCATCTGCACTCAATGTGACCAAGACGACGATTGCCACATATAGGTCGATTATCGCTGATTTCAAACGTTTAGCCTCAATGTTGTTGATATGTGTATTTCCACTATCGAGATTCAATAAGAATAGACCATCTATCAAAGGTGCATGTGCATAAAACATATTACTCATATAAATCGAACAACCATTATTCTCTGACTTAAACAAGTAACCGTCTCGCAATAAACAAGATCCCGATATAATGTTCATTCTCAACACAGGCACTAAATAACAATTATTTAAGTATAAAACTAATCCCATGGTAGATGAAGGGGTAGCGTGCCGACCGCGATCACATCAACCTTTGATCCGTTTCCCACGCGCATCGTCACCTCGTTCTTCGCTAGCTTCCATTTATTCTCAAGACTTGTTTGAGTTACAAATATGAGCAACCGAACCCGATTATCAAATACCCGAGCACTACTACGAGTACTAGTGAGATACACATCAATAACATGTATATCGGATATACCTTTCTTCTTGATGTTGCCGTTCTTCGGATCCGCCAAGTACTTTGGGCAATTCCGCTTCGAGGACCTTCTCCTTGCGGTAAAGCACTCGGTTTGTGCTTGGGTCCAGCCTTGGTCTTCTTCACACGTGGTAACTTTCTTACCACCCTTCTTGAAGTGTCCCTTTGCTTAGACTTGCCTTTCTTGAGTTTGGTGGTCTTATTGACCAACAACACTTGGTGCTCTTTCTTGATCTCCACTTCGCAGATTTTAACATAGCAAACAGTTCGCAACTCTTTGTTCATGTTACGCATGTTGTAGTTCATTACAAAGTTCTTGTAACTTGGTGGCGTGATGGAGGACGGTAAATCCCCAAAGCATTAGGAATCACTATACCCAAGCTTTGAAGTTTGTTTGCGTGCCTGGACATCTTAAGCACATGCTCACCGACGGGCTGCCCTCTTCCATCTTGCAGTTAAAGAACTTTTGAAGCCTCATAGCTTTCAATTGCCGCATGAGTCTCAAAAATCAATTTGAGATCCTCGACAATATCATATGGGTCGACTCTTCAAACCTTTTACGAAGCTCGATTCTAAACCATACAAGATAGCACTTGAACTATGGAGATCGATTCTTCCGGCGAGGTAAACATTCTTTACTTCATCGGGAGCATCACCGCAGTGGGTCACCTAGCGGTGCATCCAGACATAGGTCAAATTACCGGTGTGAGGACAATCCTCAAATTGCGGAACCAATCCACGAAGTTGCTTCCATTGTTTTTCAACTTTTCTTTCTCTAGGAAGCATTAAAATTGATGGTAGGGGCTGCCATTGATCTACAACATATTTGCAATAGTTTAGACTAAGTTTATGACAAATTGAGTTCACATTAATTAATGAAATTAAACTAGGTGAACTCCCTCAAAACAACATCCCTCACATTGTTTTAGTGATCACACAAACCAAATCCACTACATCAACACCGATCATCACGAGAGTTGATATAGTTTCAATGGCGAACAATCGTCATGTTCATCATATCTACTATACGATTCATGCTTTACCTTTCGGTGATCCGTGTTACGAGACCATGTCTGTACATGCTAGGCTCGTCAAGATCAAACCTTAGTTTCTGCATGAGCAAATCTGGCTTGCTCACGTTGTATACACTTGCAGAATCTAACACACCCGATCATCACGTGGTGCTTCGAAACAACAAGCTTTAGCAACGGTGCTAACTAAGGGTGAACACTTTATGATTTGAAATTCATGTGCATGAGGGATCATCTTATAATGCTACCGTCGTCACTAAGCAATACAAGATGCATAAATGATTAACATCACATGCAATTCATAATATGTGATATGATATGGATATGGCCTTTCTTTGTGCTTCCGATCTCCATCTTCAAGCACGAACATGATCTCCATCATCACCGCATTGCATCAAGGTCAATGACGCTTCACCATGGTTGTCGCCCACCGGCTTCAACTATTACAACTACTTTGAATAGACACGCTGGTCTTAACATAAATTAATGACAACCATATGGCTCCCCGGTTGCCAACTTACAATAAGGAACATTGCATACATCAAATATAATCACAATCATGGCCATATCACATCATCAAGACACCCCTGCAAAACAAAGTTAGACGCCTCTACTTTCTTTGCATATTTTACGTGGTCTGGGGCTTTCAATAAGTGTCGTTCTAACTTACGAACAAGAACCACAACATTGATACTAGCATTGTCGATCACCCGTTGTAAATTGGATCTTAACTATGCTAGGAGAAACAGGTACCCGCAAAGCCACTTATGCAATACAAGTTGCATGTTAAGCGTGGAGCAAGTCTCATGAACGATGTCATGTAAGGTTAGCCCGGGCCGCTTCATCCCAACATACCGCAAGATGCAAAGTACACAAAAAGCAATCGACAATAAAAGCATCAACGCCCATAATGACCATTGTGTTCTACTCGTGCAACAGATCTACATATAGACACGACTCTGATACCACTATAGGGGTTCGTAGCATGGAAAACAAAAAATTTCTATCGCATACAAACAAACAAACAAGCCAAGATCTATCTACTAGATTGTAGCAACGATTCGATGGAATAACTTACCCTCGAAGATTCCAAAGTGTTTAACGAGAGCGGATTCTCGTGGGTGATGTAGTCGTACTCTTTCCGATCTCAAGATCGTGTAGACGATCCTTCCGACGCCATGCTCCTGCAGCTCCGCAATCGGTCACATGTTCGGATTGACGAAGACCTTCCTCTCCCTTGTTCCAAAGAAAGGCGTAGGTTGTAGCACTCTCTCGATTCCGACAACCAAGTGGTACCTAAGTAGAGGGAATCCATGAGGCTTCGCTTAAGCCGAGCGAGTATGGTGGAGTATGAGAGAGGGCTATTAGTGGTCTAGATATTAGACACACCAATTAGAAGGCTCTAAACCGCAGGCTAAAGCAATTAGAAGCTCTAAACCAACGGCTCTAAATCGGAGATTAGAGGTAGAAACTTGTGTGTCTCAAGGAGGAGGCCCCGCCTCCTTTTATAGGTGGAGGGCTTGGCGCCAGGAGGGAGGAGTCCCTCCCAACTCGGCCTAGGGCTGACGCCGCTTGGAGGAGAGGAACTCCTCCTCCAAGTTGGTTTCAACCTCCTCTTGCTTGTTTCCCACAGCTTCCTGCTTCCCAGCCTGCTTTCCAGCTCGCTTTTAGCCGCTTGACTTTCAAACCGCAATTTGACTTTTCAGTTTTGGAACAGCAAGAACACTTAGTACATGATGCAATCATTCAATGACACATTCATGTACCCTCCCTTTCGAGTGCTTGACAATCCGAACCTTCTAGAACATTCCGATGAAAACACCTAATCATTCCCGAACTCAAACGGACTTTCCTTATATGAATCTTATTCTCCGGACCATTCCGGATCACCTCGTGATATCCCGGATCCCATCCGAGACTCGAACAACATTCGGTCTCTTCTCATAATACCATAACTACTCAAACAACATCGAATCCTTAAGTGTGTCTCCCTACGGTTCGTGAATTATGCGACATGATCGAGACACTTCTCCGAACAATAACCAATAGAGGAATCAGAATTCATATATCCACATATTTCTACGATTACTTTGCGATCGAATGAACCACTTACATACGATACCAATTTCCTTTGTCTCACGATAGTTTACTTATCCGAGGTTATGATCGCAGATCTCTGCATACCTAGTTCAACCTCATACGATAAGTACTCTTTTCTCGCTCCTGATATGTGATCCCTTGTGACCCAGTCACATGCTTGCAAGCTAATTGGATGACATTCCACCGAGAGGGCCCAGAGTATATCTATCCGTCATATGGATGGACAAATCCCTCTTGATCCATGTGTTTCAACCAATACTTTCCGAACACTCAATGCCACCTTTATAGCCACCCGCCACGGTGTGGTGTTTGATGTCATCAAAGCATCCATCCGGTAAAGGTGATATGCATGATCTCATGGTCGAAGGAATTAGGTTACTATGTATCAGAAAGCATATAGCAATTGAACTATTGAAATTACTTGATCTTTATGCTACGCTTATCTATAGGAGTATGTCCACCATATCATTCTCCTAACGATATGATCTTGTTGTTGATAATATCTCAATGTTCATGATAGGGAAACCACAATCATTAATCAACCAACAAGCTAGTGAAGTATAGAGGCTATACTAGGGACTTCAAATTAAGTTTACAAATCACACAAGTATTAATGTTTCCTTGTTAATACTATTATAGCATGAATGTAAACATTTATCATAAACACAAAGTTATAATAATAACTACATTTATTATTGCCTCTAGGGCATATCTCCAACACGGTCAACTGATCAAACAAATCTTATATCTTGGGAAAGGGGTACTTGTTCTTGATGGTGACATCATTCAACTTCCGATAATCCGTACACAAACGGTTACCTCCATCCTTCTTGTCCACAAACAAGACAGGTGATCTCCATGGGGACGCACTTGGTTCAATCAATCCAATTTCCAGCATGCAATCCAGTTGCTTCTTCAATTCTGCTAGCTCCGACGGGTTCATACTATAGGGTCTCTGGGCTATGGGTCCAGTTCCGGGGATTAGTTCAATGATAAACTCGATATCTCGATCTGGGGGCATACCGGGCAAAACATCTGTAAATACATCGGGGTATTCACAGACTATCCGGACTTGGTAAATGGTAGGTTGGGCTATACTCTTGTTGCATTTGAATTGACGAGGTAAGGTTTCAGATATATGCTCGACTGATATTCCGGTGGTACTGGTCATAGTGATGGCTTTCTTGGCACAGTCAATCAATCCTTTATGTTTGGACATCCAATCCATTCCTAGTACTACTTCCAAACCTTTAGTTCCGATTACTATAAGATTTGCATAAAAATCTATGCCATGGATTCGGATAGGGACGACTTTGCAAATTTGCCTAGCCTTTGTGGTTGATCCGGGAATTTGCACAATCATCCATGCTTCAATTTGGTGGGTTGAATTTTACTAGTGCATGCAAATTCTTCGGTGACAAATGAATGCGATGCACCAGAGTCAAACAACACTCGTGCAAGTACTGAATTAACAGAAAATATACCCAGCACGACGTCTGGCGCTTCCTGAGCTTCTTCAACATGCATGAGAAAAAGACGGCCATTGCGGTTGAGTGAATTCCCTGGGGAAAATATTCTTTCGGGCTGAACACGACGCAGCTGCTGAGCTGGGGCATTGGCATTGGGGGCTGTAGCATTCTTCTTGTTGGGGCACTCATTGGAATAGTGGCCTTTATTTCCACAGTCATAACAAGTCACTTGCGACTTGTCCTTGGCCGCGACAGGCACAACATTACTTCCAGTCCTAGGGGCGGTGTTGGTGTTGGCGGTAGCATTGTTGTTGTTGAACTTGGGTGGGGCACGATTGAAATTGCTAGCGTTGCCGGGGTTGTTGTGATTTCCTTCGGGTCTAGGGTTTCCACGGTTGGGATAGATGGGGAGGGTCATCGGGGTTCTGTTGGTTCTTGGGGCAAATCCTGGAGATGGGTTGGGGCGATACTTTGGGGTCTGATGGGTTCCTGGCTGATGCATCATGCGACGCTTGCGGTTCTCATTGGCTTGGGTGATCTTTCCTTCCATCTGAATAGCGGAGTCGACAAGGGCTTCAATATCCGCAAAAGGGATATTGACTAATACCGTCTGCATCTCGTCATGTAGACCATTCAGGAATCTTTCTTTCTTCTTGGCTTCAGTGTCTATTTCATCCGGGGCATACCTAGCTAATGACAAAAATTTGTCACGGTATTCCACTACAGTCATCCTTCCTTGCTTTAGCTCTTTGAACTCGTCTCTCATTTTCTTGATCAAACCCGGTGGCACATGAGTTCTGCTGAACTTGACCTTGAATTCCTCCCAGGTCATCATCTGGCCTCCGGTCATTGCACGAACACTGTTCCACCATGCTCTAGCATCTCCGGCTAGATAATGGGTGGCAAACAGAACTTTCTCGTTGGATTCCACTCCAGCGACTTCTAGGTTATTTTCCATGGTTTGCAGCCAATCATCGGCGTCTAGGGGCTCTTCCGACTTAGTGAAAACAGGTGGGTTGGTGTTCTGAAAATTTTTGAGCTTAGATCCATGGTTGTCCTGATTTCCGTGGCCTTGGTTGTTGTGGGCTAGTTGGGCTATCTGCTGCAGGGTAGCTAGGTTGGCTTGACGTTCCGCTCTTTCAGCTTCACGGTCAGAAGTCAACATTTGCAGAATCTGCAATATTGGGTTCGGGGCTGAACCACTTCCTCCACGTGGCATCTGAAGATTGAGATAGATCATGAGAAAAGAGGGAAATTTCTAAGGTTTCGGGGATTTTGAAAAGTTTTAAAGGTTTGACTCAGATTTTCTAGCAACTTGCTTTTCATTCATTCATAGCACACAGTACAACACACACCACAACACAGAAAAACAGATGGTTTTAAGAACCATTCTGAGAACTACAATACAGTGGGACCGAATATTACTCACTACGCTAGTGCTCAAGTGCTACTAATCCTAGGAGTCTGTGGCTTCATCATCTTCATCATCATCGATGAAGGCGAAATCATCCTCATCGGTGAAGAAGTCCATGGCTTGATCCTCCAGAAAATCATCGTCATCGCTGAGATAGGAGTAAGGGTCTCCACGAAGATCCTCTCCGGCATTCTCCCTTTCCTCCAACTGCATGTCTCTCTCGTGGATGGTCTCCTCCAAAGATGAGATGCGGTGGCGAAGACGGGAAATGATGCGCTCCTTCTTGTCGAGCTAACGACGGCGAGACTTGCGATCCTTTGCTAGCATTGCGATGGTCTAATCCTTCGTCTTGATGATGGCAGACTTGTGGTTGGAGTAGTCACGGCAGTTGTCCAACTCCTGCTGACGATCGTACATCATGAAGCTAAGGTGGTCCAATTGAGTCTTCAGCTCGGGGTGGTATGGGGCTTCCAGGGGTTGTCCATTTGCATCACGCCTTGGGCAAAACTCAAAGCGAGTACCCTTGATCTGATTGATGCTCTGCCCACACAGACGGGAAAGAGCTTCCTGCATTGCTCTGGCAAGTCCATCGAGCCAGTTGTTTTCCCTCAAGGTAAACTAAATTCCCTCCGCAGTGGGAGGTTCAATCTTTCCTCGGAGACTTGCAACAATTAGCCACTGCAGGTCTTCTCCTCCTTGATCATTGAGCTGAGCTCCGAAGAACTCGGGGTGCGGACGCTCCAGAAGTTCCGAAAGCTGGTCCAAATCCCTCTCAAAGATAAGGTCTCCTCCATTCCCAAGTTGGTAAAACTTGCTGTACTTCACGTCCATTTATAAAAATAGAGGATGAGTAGGTTAGCAAAGTGATCAAGTGTGTCAAAATTTTAGGTATTTTGCAAGAGTTTTTGAGGAACATGAATTTTTATGAAAGAATCAAAGAGATAAGAATGAGAATAAGTTTTTTGTAAATATTTGTTTTCTTTGGTTTTGAAACTAAGTTTTTGGTTCAAACGTCCAGTCTAACTAGGGTCTCCTATGGTCAGGATGGCTCTGATACCAACTTGTCAACACCCGGATTTTTCAATCCTAGATGCTTGTTATGCCATACATCGCAATCCCAGGATTACCATTTTTGCGGGACATAACATAATTGGATACGATAGTACATCATCCATTAAAAACTTCACATAAGTTCTTACGCGAATAGGGATCTCATGATCCAGTTCTTAATACAACATCAAGCAGCGGAATACGTAATAATAACGGTAGCGTAGGCGAAGCTCCATCTTCGGGGTCACAGACAATGCTGACAATGGGAGATGATCCTAGTTGTCGTAACCTTCCTGTGGTCCATCTTCTAGGTACTCCTCTTCATAGTCTGGCCATGGGAATAGCCAGGGACAAAGCTATGAGTACTCTTTAAGTACTCGCAAACTAATACTAACAGGTAAAGGGTTTTTTGGATAATAGGACACTAGGCTCTAGGGTTGTTTTGCAAAAGCCAGATTTATCTCTACTAAGTTCCAAAGCTAGTCAAAAATTTATAACTCCTAAGTGGGATCTTGTAACTCATGTCACAACTCTGTTGTGGTCAAGTCAAAGTCTCAATTCAATTCACAAGTCATTTTGAAAAAGTCTGACGGGGGAACAGTATGGCCACTCCAACTGTCCATAACCGCGGACGCGACTATTCGAATAGTTTGACACTCTGCAGAGATTGTACACTTTCACCACAACATTCGATACACCCGTCAGGAACAAATCCTGAATTCACCATACTCAGTGTGCGGATAATCAATCCTAACCTTTCAATTACACGCCCTAGTATAAGCACCTCTCCTGTGAGTTTGGCCTCCCAACCATGACCAACTGTCATCTTGGGTACTACACAGGTGGACAATCTTCACAAGGTAGCCTCAGCTCAGACCTTGGCCGTGAGGGAGCTAATACTAAGGTACATAAGTTTCCAGTCAAGCCCTACCCAATATTCCGGTATTGTGGTTGTACGATAAAATTGGAATGGTATCGCATCCAGACAACCATCAGTTTTATAAAAGGGCTAAGGCTCATGCCTCAACATTTTCATCACCAAAATCATCAGGTGTTCGGAAACACATGTCCAAAACATTTCAATAGAATGATCCATCATTCCAAGGTTTTCATAACCATTTTTCCACCAAGTATTCCCATCTAAAGTTGATCAAGTTTTATGCTTAGCACTAGCATCTACAAGTGGGGTTAAGCACTAATGAGGGGTGGTAAACTAGGGGAGTTTCAACTATGTATAACCTTATATCTCAGGATGATATCAAGGTGTCTAATCTTAGGCCAAATTTTATGCTCTTTATGCAACCTTCAGATAAATTTCTATTATCTACCAAACTCTTAAGTAAACTCTAAGTAAGCTTTGATAAAGAAATAAAGTAAGAAGCTTGCAAATAAAACTAGGATTGGTTTCTCAAGTGGGTATGATCATATATGCTTAAAGCATATAGTAGGCATGGTAACAAGAAAGTCTTTGCTTGCATCGGTAAAGTATCTTGCAAGTGTTAGCTTGCATCAATGTCAATATAAGCTTGCTAAATTGCAAGTGTTAGCTTGCAAGGTTACTAGCTTGCCTTGTGCAGAGCAGTGGTTGAAGTTCTCCTCGGCTTCTTCTTCGTAGTATCCTCCTTCCTCCTCGTATCCTTGGTCGGTACTAGCGTCTATGAATAAATACGAGGTACACAATCACCAAACAATACTTAACTACTTGCAATCATCACACACAAGGGTCCTATAGATGATCTAGCATCATCTCTAACATTACAAGGTTAAGGCTTGGTTTAATTCCTTTTATTTTTAGAAAAGTAATTTCTACTCATTGAAAAACTACTTAAGATTTAATATTCTCCAACCCAAACATGGTATCATGTTGACACATGTCATCACCACATATTTTAGTTCATGGGAATGTGATTTAAAATGGTGTCACAATTTAATAAGGTTTTACCCTTTTATTTTATTTAAATAACATGACTAGAAATGCTTATGTAGCATTCTTTTATTACTTGAACATTATTTATGCAAGTAAACCTATATATTTTTATATATTCTGAAAGGTATGGTTAAATGTGATTTTTGAGAGTTGGAATCAACTCAAAAGCTATTATGGTTTAAATTTGAAAAATGTTTGAATGCAGAAAAGCTTCTGCCTTGTTATTTTTACCATGGATTATCTATAGATCCAAATTACTTGAATCCAACGGGCTTGGATTCAGCATTCACAGACCTTTCCAACAAAATTGGTTTCATTCAATTTGGTGCACTGAATCGATCTGGATTGATTTTTGAAAATGGGTACAGAAGTGTGTTTGAATTAAAAAGAAAAAGATTTAATTCAAATCACTGGGCTGCGCGGGAAAAGTTACTGGGTCGGCCTGCTAAGCGCAGTACTCCCGCGGGCTGCTTAAGTGGGTGTCCCCACTTGCCAGTGAGACAGGGAGGGGCGAAACGGTACGGGGCAACGTGGGTCGTTCGATCTGATTCTAATCCAACGGCTGGGAGTCATCGTCGACGCGAGACAACGCCGGCGAGAAAGAAACCTAGCGCGACCAGTGAGGGTTGTTGGGGGCTCACCAGGGTGCTGGCGAGGGTCGGCGAGACGGACGAACAACGAAGTCGACGACGGCGAACTCAGGGGTGGTCGCGGCAGCTCCTGGGGTGGACGAAATCGATGGCTCCCTTCTTCTGCAGAGGCGGCGGGCTCCGGTGAAATTCCGGCGAGGTGGTGCTCGCCTTGCTCCGGGAACGGTGTGGCACGATCAGTGACGATAGGGGAGTGAGATGGTGTGAAGAAATCGAGCGGGGGTGGCCTCTATTTATAGTCGAGCGAGGGGACCGACGGGGCGCACGGTGAGCTCGTCGGGGGCGATGTTACATGCGGCTATTGGCATGGGCGAGGGTAGGGGACGGTGCGGTGTTCCCTGGCGATGCTCAACGACATGGTTTCGAGGCGTGGGGTGGTGCGGCTTGGTCTGGAACATGCGACGCTCTGAGCGGCAGAGGCGGCGTCTTCGACGGCGAGCAGTGGCTGTGAGGCATGGGGCGGTGAACGGGGATATCTGGCGGTCTCCTGGGTCGGTGGGGATTATGTATGCACGCGGCGAGGGCGGCGCGCGGTCTGTGGGCTTCGGTCGAGGGTGGCGCTCTGGCACACGCTCGGCATGGTCGCTGGCGGTCTGGGCGCGGTCCGTGCGTGTGGTCCAGTGGTTGGCAAGGTTCGAGCGGTGGACAGGGAGTGGCGGTGGAAGGTGGGCTGCCTCCCAGACATGTTGGCTAAGATTGCTGCTGCTCCTAGCTTGCTGTCGACTATGGGGTGGCAAGGGTGTGCTCGGTTGTTCACCATTGATGGCAATGGAAAGCTCACAGTGGTGCTAGTGCTTGGTTAATCTTCCTAGATGATCTACTGAGCTGGTTGTGAGCTAAATAGGGAACAAGTTAGGCCAATTGTACTGCACACTATAGTGTTTGATGTTTGTTTGATTTGTATCTGCAACCTGTTTGATGAAATGGCCGCATGAATTCAAGTTTTGAATTTTGAAAAGATTTTTGGTGGGTTTGCTAGGTTGGTGCTGGTGAGTCCGCAGATGCTTGGGTTTTGAAAGTTGAGCTTGTTTGAGTGGTTTTTGAAAAATTGGGATCTTCCCATATGATGAAGATTCAATTTTGAATTGTCATTTAAACTATGCATTTGAAAGTTTCTGGATGATCACAAAGTGGGCCTTGATACCTTGTTATGATTACATTCAAGGGGTGCAAAGATCCAGAAAAGTTTCTGTTAGGTTCTGAAAGTTTGAGACAACCAAAGTAGGCATGAGAGTTAAATTGGTCAAAGTGACCATTCCTTTAATATATTTGTTTGATTTACTTGTATTTAGGAAAAGTATGGGAAATATTTTAGATGATGTTTATTTCACCTAAGGAACATTTTACAAGCAATGAAACAATCAAACAAGGTGGTTCCAAAGAATTTCAAAATCCATGCATGCACATATGCATGCATTCATAATTTTATTTAGAAAAGTTTTTGTTAATCCTAAATATTGATGACTAGTGCTTGCTGATCCAAACTTAGTATTTTTAGGATGTTACACGTCACCATAGTACACCAGCGATGCCCATGTATTTCCATTTTCTTCGAGAGCCCTGGATTTAGGCCACCCTTTAGGCCATCCCTCATTTAACTGCTGCTCCAACCAATGAACGATTGGTCCAGAAAACGAGTCTATTTAGACCCGGGTGCCAAAACTTCACTCCCTTCTACTCCCTCCATCTCAAGGCTTAAGGTCTATAACTTCTCTAAAAAGTAAAGCCATGTAAAGTTCAACCAAAAATTTAGAAAAAACTATCAAGAACTATTATATTATATAGATACTATGTAAAAACATGTTTCATGATGTATGAAAAGGTACGAATTACATATTGTAAATATTTATATTTTTCTCTAAAAATTTGGTCAAACTTTAGGTAGTTTGATTTTTGACAAAAGTTATATATCTTAAGCCTTGAAACGGAGGTAGTACTACTTAATTAATTAGATCTTACATAACATCGTTATTTTTCACTTTAAAGATAATAAAATCAACTAGTAATATGTACTCTCTCCATTCGGGATTACTAGACCGAAAAGCTTTTTCGGATGTTTCTGATTTTTTAGCCCGGAGCATTAATTGTCTCTTAATCTTCGTGCATCCAATCTCTATAATTTCTTTCCACGCTATGCATGCGCTCCGTATCCCCGGTTTCCTATTCTGATTAATGAGTAATGAAAAGATAGCAATTAAATAAGCATTCAAGAGAGAATTAATCGGCGTTTTAATCCGTGAGTTTTGGTCCTCCGGCCTACTAATCCCGAATAGAGGGAGTACATGTTACTATTCTAAGTTACTTAGCAAACTCTTATAGTGTTGTTGCTTTTTGGTTAGCACTATGACTCTTAGAGCATGTATAATGCAAGGTGCTTAGGACTGTGCTTAAAAAAACAAACCGTTTTTTAGCATTGGTGTTTATTTATACTAGATAGATGCCTAACTAAACATCTCTTTTATAAAAATAAGCACCTTAATAAAATGGTGGGTTTATTTTTATAAGCACTTCTCTAAGCATCTTCCATTATGTATGCTCTCATAGTGTTGTTGCCTGCTGGTCATCCCAAGTCGTCGCTAAAATGGAAGTTGGGTGTGGTGGGGGATGCTTTAAAGGAGGCATTGTTTGATTCTCAGTATACTTCCTCCGTCCCGGTCTGAAGACGTCCTGGTTTGAAGGACATAGTTTGTAATTTTAGCCCTAGGTGTCTTCTAATTGGATTATTTATTAGTATGAAGAAGAACATACACGAGGAAAAGAAGAGTCAGCCGGCCGGAACGGAGAGAGTAGCAACTTAAACTGGTCTCATCTCATGAATAAGAAGCCTAGGTTTTAGGAAAGAAGTTAAAAGACACATTTAGGAATATAAGTAGCGACTCATTCCTTCACAAGCACGGACAGGCATCAAAGCCTTCTAGTACAACCGAACATTTCAGGGAAACAATGAAGCACACCACAACTTAAACTGAAAACACTATGGGTACTTCAGTTTTGCAAGATGTTCAGCCCTTATTCCGGCAGAGGCTGGGAAGTGAATTAAGGCAAACGAATCGATCCCACCAGTGATTCTCTTCTTCATTGACGTCCTCTGCCGCTTGGTCCATGGGTACTTGAACGGCTTTCGAGGATTACCCCGGCACTTCCTACAAGCCAGCCTATGATACAGGAACACATCCTCCAGATTTACTGCTGCTTCCATGACATGCCTGATAAACTTAAGCATGTACTCTTCAGATTGGAAGCCAAATATGGTGAGCGTGACCAGACTTTTGTGCTGGAAATTAGATGCAGGTGATTCCCACTCTACACCCTTATTGTCGCTATACGAGAGTGCTTTCCTCTTCTCGTTATCTGTTTCCATTTTACACAAATGATCCCACACCTGAGTGGCGTAGGGCAAACATAAAGTAGAAACAGGTTATTAATTTTGTAAACCTTTGTATTCCACGCAGAACAATTAAAGAGAGCAAGTTCTAGGTAAGAATATACCGTCATGTATAGCTCCTTTAGGAGGGGTGCAGCTTTAAGGATGAACAATGTCCAGGTGAGTTCATACCCTTCAGGAATTTCATCTAGATTCACAAACCTTAGTTGGCTAAAAACTGATGCCAGTTTTTTCGTCAAGCACTCTGGTTGAACCCAGATCTGCAACAAACAAACTAGTAATGAAATGAGCAGAAAATAAATAAAACCACAGCTAGCAAAACATCAAACTTAACTTACCTTTTCACCTTTAAATCCTAGCTTCAGGTCTCGCACGGAGGTACCATGAAGAAACTTACTTAACTCGATCATCTCGTGCCAACTGAGACCAGTATTAGTGAGGTTGAAGGCCTCAAGCAATGGGACATAGCAAACAGAAAGTGGATAATGGTAAGCGATCCAACCCTCAAAAGTCATCCGTGCGAGTTTCGGGAGCCAGTTTAGAATAACTTTTGAAAAAAGACAATCAACGATACCGAGGACGCTGATTTGGGAATGATCTACTTGCAGCGTTGTCATATCTCCCGAGTCACAATTGAACAGACGCAGATCCTTTAATCGCTTGCAAAGGATGAGAATGTTAGTGATGTCTGATTCACCAAATCTCAAATTTTCAAGGTGCAGGCGTGTGAGACCACTGAAAGTATCTCGGCAAGCATCAAAGAATAAGATGAATTGTTTCCCATAGCTGGCTATATTATCATCAACGCACTGGGTGGCATCCCTCTCTGTCATTATGGTGAATTCAGCCATCTCAACCTTGTGTGTCGCCATGGTCTGGGCAACAGCACGTCCAATGGATATGGGATCACCATCTTTTAAGAAGAAAGTGATGGACAGTAGATTGATGGTGTTTCGGATTGAATCCCTGCGTGCTAGGATGCTCGTGGTTGCTTCAACCACAGCTCTATTGCTCTGAACCACTTCATTAGTCTCGAATATTGGCCCATTGTGAGGCAGAAAATCAAGAACACTTACTATAAGTTGAGAAAGCATGGAAGGGAGCAGACTCCACCGTCTGGAGAGAACGCTTGTTCTGACAGCATTGGGGACAATGAGTCTGTCAAGAACAGTGAGCAAAATGTCGTCAGGCAAGTTGCTGAGCCTATCGTCCCGGTTTCCTTTCTGCATTTGAGAGAAGGAAAGAAATCAGACTTGATATAGTCTCAAATATGCAGTTATTATATAGTCCCAAAGAGGCTAAGGTGCACAATTTTGCCTTTTAGTCCCAAAAAGAGGGCAATTTGGACGTTTTCACATTAGACGAGATGCAGTTTTGATAGTCTCAAAAGATGGCCTTAAAAGGTATATCCTTTTTGAAATTTCATGAGAAAATCTGCAATTTTTACCACTAATTCGACTGTAACAAATTTAGTACTCCCTCCATCTCAAAATAGATGTTGCAATTTTGTCAAAATTTAGATAAATCTTTATAGTAAATGTTTGGGGCATCTATTTTGAGACGGAGGGAGTAGAAGAAAGAACACGAGGAACTCACCCCCATGGCTCCGGGTAGATCTGCTGATGCAGCCCGTCCTACGACCGCTACTACATCTACTCCCACGAGCTACCCAAGTGGACCCATGACTCGCGCCCGAGCCAAACTCCTTCAAACTAAGGTGAACTCGCTCCTCTCCTTGTGTGACTTCGACGCACCCTTAGATGGCTTGCTACTTCACACGCAAACTCTGTGCATCATCAGGTACGAAGAAGCCACCAGTCACTGCCAGACGCAAGCGGTACTACCGGTTGGGACGACCGGTACTACCGCTGCAAGCGGTCCTACCGCCTCCTCCTACCGCTCGTCACAGGAAGCACCACTCCACGCCCCAGAAGCAAGCGGTACCGGTCCTCAAGAATCGGTACTACTGGCAGTACTACCGCCCTCCTACCGCCGCCACAGCGCCCGACGGAAGCTCCAGGCCCTCAAGCGGTACTACCGCTCGAAGGTACTACCGGTTACTACCGGTACTACACTGCGGGTACTACCGTCCCGCAGACCCTGATCGCCTCGATTCCCTCAGGCCTTGTAACCCAACCTATAATTTACCTTCTCATTCAAACTACCCTGTTTTGTGGCTGGACTATATATAGCCCCACCTCTATTGTAAACGCCGACTTGGATAATAATAGATATTGAGGAAACCCTTTGAGGACTTATATCTATTGGTCTCATGCTCCTACCAAGGAGCACCGGATTATCCACCCCCCTCTTGGATCTTGCCTAGTGCGTTCAAGTTGTACAAGGCCTTGGGTTCTCGATTTCGCCCCAAGTCGTCAAGGTCTCACCAAGCACCTCATCCCCGTTGTTGGCGTGGAGAGCGAGCTCACCAACACCGATCCTAGGGATTATGTTGGACGGTTGTCACCGGCGTGAGGAGTAGGCGTGTATCGTGTTTGGTGTGAGTGTGTTCGTGGTTTTCATCGCTTCCTCGATTTCATCCCCGACCACCCCTTTCCTCGTTCCTCGTGGAATTGTGGAAAGATCGGCCAACCCTGTGGTTACCCCCTAACATATTGGTATCAAGAGCACGGTTGATCACGAATTTCCCCCCAATTTTTCTTTTATCCGCCTTAAAATCGAAAATCCTACCAAAAAGAGCCCCAATTTGCCTTCGGATCGATCTCTGGATTTGGTGAGTTTTTCGTGGTTTTGGTCCATAGATCTGCTGCTTTGGGAGTCGATCTATAGCCCCTGTTGTTCCTAGCCCAGCCTTTCGGTCAGATTTCCCACGAATTTGAGGTTTTTGGAACGATCATCGCGTTCCAGTCCTGTGCCTAGCGGTACTACCGGCTGTGCAAGCGGTACTACCGCAAGTAACCGGTACTACCGGTAGTACAAGCGGTACTACCGCTCACCGGTACTACCGGTTGTCGCAAGCGGTACTACCGCTCGCCACTGGCCGTGCCTCCTGCCCTTTGACGCCTCGTTTTCATTCGCTGACCTTTTCCACCTCGCTTGTTCGTGTTTCGCGTGTTTGTCGCCATTTTCACAACAGCTTCCGCATCAACGTCATACCGCGCTCAACGACACCGCGACACTCGAACATCTTCCCCCACCAACGGTTGCAAGTCGTCAACAATACCAAAGGTATAACTTGCACCACCTTGACAAATTTCCATATCTTCCTTTGTGTGTATCTATCCTATGAGAGCAACTCATTTTGTGTTTGTCTAAGCATTGTGCACTTGCCTTCGGAAAGTGAGAGTGTGAGGCCAAATACAAAAGCTAACATAGTAGCATAGCAAGGGAGAAAAAGAGAAAGAATTAAAAAAAAAGATAAAATAGAAAGATACATAGTCTCCCCAATACATAGAGAATACCAAGCTTGTAAGCCAAGAAAGAGAGAAGAAAGAGCGCACTGAGGCAAGTGCACAAATCTATTGCTTATCCTCTTTTGGCAAACGAGTTGTGGTCTCTCCTCGAGTTGGCACGACAACCGAGCGTAGTCTTCGTTAGGACCTTTTGTGCTCATTTTCATAGTCGTGCTAACCCCGTTTATCTCCACGTGTGTGTTTTCCGTGTTTTTCGTAGATCGTATCCTTTTGCTTTTGATCTTTGGTTCTTTACCACGTAGAACAATAACCTTTTGCTTGGATCGTTTCGTTTGGTTTTCCACAATCCTAACCTTCCACCAAAAGCCTTTTGAGAGTTGTAGCATATTTACGTGAGTTTCTTGCCATTTCGCTTTGCACGCTTTTCGCTCTTTTGTGTGGCAATTGGTTTGATATAATCTCCAAGGTGAGGTAAAAGGCTAACTCTACGCACCCTTTCTCTCCATATACAACCCTTGTGGCTTTGCATCATGGACATGCATGGAGAGCCATCCCAACCACCACCACCTCCGGAGGATGACACACAATTCATGACAAGATGGGACCATTGGAAGGTCCGAGGAGAATTCAACTATCGTTGTGAAGCTCACGAGCGGCGCCAAGATGAACAATTTAGCGAGGCCCGTGTGGAATTCAAGAACATCGACAACTGCTTCGAAGAAGTCCGTGGCCAAATGCATGCCATGCAACACAACCTCGGTCATCAAAATGAAGCTCTTGGTCGTGCACTCGCCTCAACGGATGAGAAGCTTCAACGCATCATTGATGGACTCGCAAGGCCACGCTCGCGCGAATCAAGATCATCTCGGCACCCCTCAAGTGAATCAAGTGCTCCTCGCCGTCACGCTTCAAGGCACCGGGATGGACCCGTTCTGCGATCCACGAGCTCTTCGCAAGCGGTACCATCTCCGCGTCACTCCGCAACGTCAAGCTATGATGGTGACCTCTCCGCAAGACCCCCAAGGCGCGAAGCGAACCGGCCACAACCAAGGGCACTTGTGATTCAACAAGAGCAACCTCGCATGGACCGCCAAGGCCATCGACGTCGACATGTCCCTTCAACAACAAGTGACGCTTCCGAAGAGGACGAACAAGATCACCGTCGCCGTGAAGCACTCGAAGATCCTCCAAGGCGTCATCATCGACATGATCGTCCACGTCGGCACCATGATGGTCATGACGAGCCTACCCTACACCAAGAAGAAGAAGAAGAGCAGCCCATTGCGCATGCGGCTCGGCGTCCTCCTCGCCACATGGCACAAGCTAATGCTCCTCGGCATCAACCACGACAAGAACAAGAGCAAGCTCCCCAAGCTCGTCGTGAGGACCATCAACCTCCTCCTCGTCCTCAACCACGACAACAAAACGAGCAAGCTCCCCAAGCTCGTCGTCAACAACAAGTTCCACCACCAAACGCGGCACCTCAACAACCGCAAGAGGAACGCAACAATCACCAAGCAAGACATGAGAGCTCGGATGATGATGACCGCCCAAATCATGGCAACCGACGCAACCGGAACCGCAATGGAGAAGAAACTTTCGGCATGCTCAAATTCACCATGCCCAAGTTCACCAGTTCCAATGAGCCCGAGGAATATCTCTCTTGGGAACTCAAGGTCGACAAGATCTTCCGCATGCACAATTATAGCAATGAGAAGATGATGGCCATGGCATCCCTCGAGTTTGATGAGTATGCCAACCTTTGGTGGGAACAAGTCCAACTCGCTCGCGAAGCGAAAGAAGAGCCTCCAATCGCAACTTGGCAAGATATGAAGGCTCATATGAGATCCCGCTTTGTTCCTTCGCACTACACGCGTGACCTCTTCAACAAGCTTCAAACGCTTAGTCAAGGGACAAAGACCGTGGAAGAGTACTTCAAACAAATGGAGCTCAACATGATTCGTGCCAACATCGAAGAGCGAGATGAACAAACAATGGCACGCTTCCTCAATGGCTTGAACCATCCCATCAAGCGCATCACCGAGTTCCAAAAGTACAACAACATGGTTGAGCTTGTGCACATCGCATCCAAGGCCGAGCGCCAAGTGCAAGAGGACATCAAGTACAACAAGCCAAAGACGTACTTCACCTACAAGCAAGCGCCAACCACTACTCCAACAACACCAAGTGGAAGCTCCCCAAGTACAATCAAGCTTCCCTTCAAGCCAACTATTCCCCAAGGAAAACAGCCCCCAAGTGGCAAACACACAAGGGATGATCAACCATTCAATGGTGAATGCTACAAGTGTGGAGGCAAAGGGCACAAGTCGAATGCATGTGGAAACAAGAAAGTTTTGTTCATCCATGACAACGGTGATGAAGAATACTTGAGTGAAGACGAGTTTGATGCAAGGGTCAAGGAAGCCATGGCAAGGCAACATTTGGAAGAGGACCAAGAACTTCTTGTGTGTGAGCATGACGCAAGTCCATCGCTTGTGGTCACAAGGGTCTTGACTACCCAAGCCAATGAAAATGAAGACCAACGCTCGAACATCTTCCAAACTCGTGCCGGCAT
The DNA here is from genome assembly GCA_030063025.1 of Avena longiglumis. Lineage (NCBI taxonomy): Eukaryota > Viridiplantae > Streptophyta > Magnoliopsida > Poales > Poaceae > Avena > Avena longiglumis. The sequence goes on from CP125973.1 coordinate 152,134,300, forward strand.
CAATGGGAAGTCCATCAAAGTTGTCATCAATGGAGGGAGTTGCCACAACCTCGCAAGCACAAAATTGTGTGAGAAACTCAACCTCACCCGTCATCCACATAGACACCCCTACCATATCCAATGGCTAAGTGACCAAGGATCCGTCAAGATCAAGCACACCGTCTCGGTGACGTTCTCCATTGGGCACTACAAGGACACGGTGGAATGTGACGTGGTTCCAATGACGGTTTGTCACATGTTGCTCGGAAGACCGTGGCAATATGACAAGCGTGCTTTGCATAATGGTCACTCAAACACTTACACTTTCAAATGGCTTGATAAAACTTGTGTGTTGCAACCAATGACTCCTAGCAAAATAATTGCGGACAATGCAAAGGCTTTAGCGAGGCGCATCACGAAAAACACCTTGTGAGAAGAGTGGCGAGAGAACCACACCATAGTGAGTGAGAGCTACAAGCCAAACTCGAGTGGAAAAACTAAGAGTGTTCTTCTTGCCACCAAAAGTGAGATGAGAGAAGTGCGAACAACCCATCCATCTTGCACTACGTCCTCGTATGCAAGGGACTAGCGCAAGGAACTAACGACTTGACAAATGTTCCTCCTTCTTTGATGGCTGTTTTGCAGGAATTCCAAGATGTATTTCCCGAAGAGCTTCCTCATGGCCTTCCCCCTCTTCGTGGAATCGAGCACCGCATCGACCTCATACCCAAGACCACTCCCAAACCGCGTGACGCATTTAACCCGAAGAGAGACGAAGGAGATCGAAGGCCAAATCAACCAACTCGTCTCCAAAGGTTTGATCCAAGTAAGCACTAGCCCAAGCGCAGTTCCCGTGATCCTAGTCCCGAAAACGGATGATACGTTGCGGTTATGCATGGACTGCCGTCCAATCAATGCTATCACCGTGCGTTATCGACATCCTATACCGCGTCTTGATGACATGCTTGATGAGTTATGTGGAGCCACTATATTTTCGAAAATTGATCTTCGTAGTGGCTACCATCAAATTCGCATGGCTGAAGGTGATGAGTGGAAAACCGCCTTCAAGACCAAGCTTGGTCTCTATGAATGGTTGGTTATGCCTTTTGGCTTATCCAATGCCCCATCTACCTTCATGCGCCTCATGAACCATATTTTGCGATCTCTCATTGGAAAGAGTGTAGTTGTTTACTTTGATGACATTCTTGTCTATAGCAAGTCACTAGAGGAGCATGTTACTCATGTTAAGGAGGTCCTCCAGATCCTTCGTCATGAAAAGCTTTATGCTAATCTCCCCAAGTGCACTTTTGCAAGAGACAAGCTGATTTTCCTTGGTTTTGTTGTGTCTTCTAATGGCATAGAAGTGGACGTCTCCAAAGTCAAGGACATACGAGATTGGCCCACCCCTACAAATGTTAGTGAACTTCGTAGTTTTCATGGGTTGGCTGGCTTTTACCATCGCTTTGTGAAAGATTTTTCTACAATTGCTTGCCCTCTCAACGAATTGACCAAGAAGAATGTCACGTTCGTTTGGGGAAAAGCACAACAAAAGGCTTTTGATGATCTCAAAAAGAGGCTCACCGAAGCACCACTTCTTGCATTGCCGGATTTCACAAAAACCTTTGAGATTGAATGTGACACTAGTGGTATTGGCATTGGTGGCGTCCTTATGCAAAATGGGCGTCCTATTGCTTACCATAGTGAGAAACTTGATGGCGCACGCCTCAATTATCCCATTTATGACAAAGAACTTTTTGCCTTGGTTCGTGTTCTTCAAGTGTGGCAACACTATCTTTGGCCCAAAGAATTTATCATCCATTCCGACCATGAGTCGTTGAAGTATCTTAAGGGCCAAGCCAACTTGAGTAAAAGACACGCAAAATGGGTTGAGTTTATGGAGTCTTTTCCTTACATTGTAAAATACAAGAAGGGCAAAGAAAATGTGGTGGCGGACGCCTTGTCTCGAAAAAACACAAGCCTTCTTACACGACTCGAAGTCAATGTCTTGGGTCTTGAGGACATCAAATCTTTGTACGCGTCCGACTCTTTCTTTGGACCAATATTTGCACAATGTTCAATAGACAAAGGGATTGATGATTTCTATTTGCATAAGGGTTTTCTTTTCAAACAAAACAAGCTTTGCATTCCGAAATCGTCTCATGGTGGAGGCCTTATGGGTCACTTTGGCCGTGACAAGACATATGACATGCTCTCCACTCACTACTTTTGGCCAAAGATGAAGCCTTGACGTGGAGCGCCACGTTCAACGATGCACTACATGTATCCAAGTTAAGTCCAAGTCCAACCCCTTTGGTCTTTATATGCCATTGCCTATTCCTGATGCACCTTGGTCGGACATTAGCATGGACTTTGTGTTAGGCTTGCCTAGATCGAAACATGGTCATGATTCCATATTTGTAGTCGTGGATCGCTTTTCAAAAATGGCACATTTCATTCCGTGCCATAAGACCGATGATGCTTCACATGTAGCAAATTTATTTTTCAGGGAAATAATTCGGCTACACGGCGTGCCAAGAACAATCGTCTCCGACCGCGACGTAAAATTCATGAGCTACTTCTGGAATACCCTCATGGCCAAGCTCGGCATCAAGCTCCTCTTCTCGTTCGCCTCGCATCCTCAAACCGATGGACAAACCGAGGTCGTCAATCGAAGTCTTGGCACACTTCTCCGGGTGTTGATAAAGAAGAACCTTAAAGACTGGGAGGAATGCATTCCTCACGCCGAGTTCGCCTACAACCGCGCCAAGCACTCCACCACCATGAGGAGCCCGTTCATGATCGTCTATGGCTTAGAGCCTCTCACCGTGCTCGATATCCTTCCACTTCCACTTCATGAACGTGCCAATATGGACGTTGTCAAGCGTGCCCAAGCAATGATGAAACTCCATGAAGACACACGATCTACTATCGAGCAACAAGTCCTTCGCCAAGCATCAAGGCTAAACAAGACCAAGAAAGAGATGATCTTTGATGAGGGCGACCTTGTATGGATACACTTGAGTAAAGACCGCTTCCCCAAGGAACGCGACTCCAAGCTAAAGCCACGAGGCGATGGACCATTCAAGGTGCTAAAGAGGATCAACAACAACGCCTATGTGATCGATATACCAACATCGAAGTATCTTGTGAGCTCGACATTCAATGTCAAGGACCTCTCACCCTACCATGGCGAAGAGGAAGTTGTGACGGTTGAAGAGTCGAGGCGACTCTTTCCCAAGGGGAGCCGATGCAGCCCCACGACCGCTACTACATCTACTCCCACGAGCTACCCAAGTGGACCCATGACTCGCCCGAGCCAAACTCCTTCAAACTAAGGTGAACTCGCCTCTCCTTGTGTGACTGACGCACCCTTGGATGGCTTGCTACTTCACGCAAACTCATGCATCATCGTGCACGAAGAAGCCACCGATCACGCCAGACGAAGCGGTACTACGGTTGGGACGACTGCACTACCGCCCAAGCGGTCCTACCGCCTCCTCCTACCGCCACAGAAGCACCACCACGCCCGAAGCAAGCGGTACTACCGGTCCTGCAGAACCGGTACTACGGTGGCAGTACCACCCCCTCCTACCGCCACAGGCGCCTCGACGGAAGCTCCAGGCCCTCAGCGGTACTACCGCTCGAGCGGTACTGGGTTACCACCGTACTACCGTTACTGGCCGGGTACTACGTCCTGCTGACTGATCGCCTCAGTTCGGCCCTGTGCCTTGTAACCCAACCTATAATTTACCTTCTCATTCCGAAACTACCCCTGTTTTGTGGTTGGACTATATATAGCCCCCACCCTCTATTGTAAAAGCTCAGACTTGGATAATAATAGATATTGAGGAAACCCTTTGAGGACTTATATCTATTGGTCTCATGCTCCTACCAAGGAGCACCGGATTATCCACCCCCCTCTTGGATCTTGCCTAGTGCGTTCAAGTTATACAAGGCCTTAGGTTCTCGGTTTCTCGCCCCCAAGTCGTCAAGGTCTCACCAAGCACCTCATCCCCCGTTGTTGGCGTGGAGAGCGAGCTTCGCCCAACACCGATCCTAGGGATTATGTTGGACCGGTTGCCACCGGCGTGAGGAGTAGGCGTGTATCGTGTTTTGGTGTGAGTGTGTTCGTGGTTTTCATCGCTTTCCTCGATTTCATCCCCCGACCACCCCCTTTCCCCTCGTTCCTCGTGGAATTCGTGAAAGATCGGGCCAACCCAGGGTTACCCCCCCAACATCTGCCGATGTCCGTGAAGGATGAGGGGCTGCTGGTCGCCGGAGATGGGAGACCTTGGTGGATTCCTTGCCACGACTGAGATCTGATGGCTTCCTGGCTAACCAACTGACCATTTTATATTGGCTTCGTTTCCGCCTCTGACTGCACCTTGTTGGAGATAGAAAACGAGACAGATTCAACCTTCTTCTGTAATCTACATCTGAAAGGGGGTTGAATTCGGATTAGAGCAAGGAACCTATGTCGGACTGCAGCTCGGAAAGAGGCTTGATTGCAGATCGAAAGATCGAAAAGGAGCTGCTTATTTGTGTGCCCACTCTAAAGCACCACTCTAGCCTCATATGGAGGCTTCGATGGCGACGGCGCGAAGAGAGAGTTCGAAGCTCGAGCGACGGCGGGACAGCCTGCATATCTCTCACCTCCAATCTCGCTGTATCCCTCCCCCTTCCCCCTCTCTCTCTAACCCTAAGTGGCAGCGTGATAGGGAATCAGTGATGCAGGGGCAGCAGGGGACCGAACGTGAAATATATATAGGGCGATGCTATACGCGGCGCGTCCCGCACCGCTTGAAGCGAGCCCAAGATTGGCCGGCCCATTACCCGGCGATCCTTCTTTGCTGCTGATCCTGGTATGCGTCTTTTTTTTAATAGGACTTCAGCATTAGAAAAATATCGAACAGTACAAAGCATCTATTATTTATATTTATCTTTATTACTACCTGTGATCTATATTAATTATTGTAAAAATAAATATATTTAGGCATGTTTTAATACTCCCTCCGTCCTAAGATAGATGTCTCAAATTTGTCAAAATTTAGATGAATCTAGACATTATTTAGAATATAGATCATCCAAAAATTGAAAAACCCCAAGACATCTATTCTTGGACGACAAAGGGAGTACTAGATACATCACAATTAAATATGGACCTAATAATCCAGCGACAATTATTACTTCCTCGGCGACAACCAAATGGCCACGGTGGGCTTCCTCGGGTCAAATGGGCCCGTGGTTTATCAGGCCTTGTCCCGTGGAGGCGCGCCGCTTACCCTACGGCCGGCAAGCAACACTGAAAAACTAAAATACACTAGCTGAATGCCCGTGCGTTGCCACGGCGAGAAAGATTTTATTTATGTTGTGTTACGAAGGTGCAAATCTAAAAATTTGTAAAGAGAGCCACTTGATTGCGAACCGCGGGATCTTTTAAGACGTGATATACCCTCACTTAAGAAAAATAGTTCGATCTCTTCTATACACACAAAAAACTTTCTCATTCTCTTTTAGGTCAGGATGACTGTTCCGTGCTTACGTTAGTCGTTTTCAAGTCTTCGAAACACAATCACTCACTCAGGTTTGACATCAGACCCATGATCATTGACTGCAAAATGTAGCATTTTAATATGATAGGTTTGCTTTACTCTTACAACGTGGTAATGAAAACAGGCCCATATGCCCACAACATCATAGATATCACCAGATCTGTTATAAACTTTCAGGTGTTTCTTTTATTCTCTTCATGTTAAACTACAGTAGTTTTTTTTTGCATAATCACAATTTTTTTCTTTCATGATATGTATTGTCGATGGTTCAGAACTCAACGGGATGATTAAAATAGGACTATGTGTAAGATACTAACTGAGAAGCCAATAAGATATAATAGAGGAGCATGTCACTTTGCTGAATCTTTATTCAGCTGTTCACTTAAAGAAACCCAGATTCCTCTAAAAAAAAAACTTAAAGAAACCTAGATGGGTTAAATCCACCACTGTCACCATGCTAAGCCCTTGTATAACTTTGATAGTTCAACAGTTTCCCCTGATTGCAGCCATCATGAGGGTAATCTTGTGGTAATCATATCTTAAATCATTTCAGGCACTTGACTAATTATAGGCAACTTATAAGCAGGTAACAAACTAAAAACACATGGTTTGATACAAATTTACTCGGGTGACCCATTAAATTCACTCAGTGGCTCCTCGTCGTGGGCTATAAACGCGTTCTGAATCCTAAACTGCATACAACACCATTACACGTGAGTTCTGAACTCTGAATCTTAGGCTCTACTGCTCTAGTGTGCACTCTCAGATTACTGAAACGAGGCACACGCGAGAGGGTCATGCTCCTCAAACCAGTCGGCCCACTCCTACATGCCTGCCACCACTACCGCAGGGTCTCCGTGGGCATCCGAGTCGTCGGCGCCGCCCTGGACTGATTCTTCGCGTCCGTGCCCTCGCCGCCTCTGTCCGTCGACGCCGCCCTGGATTGATCCCTGCGGCACCACCTTACCGTGCGGGAGAGCTTCACCCAGAGGACCACCGCGCCCGACGCTGGAGGGAGAACGCTTGCAGTCAATGTCTCTCCCCTACAACAGCTTCCCTCAAAACTCCTATTTGAAAGCTGCAAACCAAGAACAAATATGAATTCTTCCGCAAGAAATCGAAGAGAAATTGGGAAGCTTTCTTCAAAAATTGGGGAGGAAACCCACATCAAAACTATATTCAGATTTCTCTTCGGTAGATGCAGATCAATAAAAGAGAAAAATCGTGGCCAAATCAGGCATGATTTAAGAAATCGATCAGGGATTCCCCGTTAGATACCTCGCCCACTCCGGTCGCCCTGGAGCTCGCGGTGGCCGCTGCCTCACCATCTGGTCGCCCAGAAGCGCCTGTGATAGAAGAGTGGTTCCCGGCGACGGGGAAGCCGTTGCTGGGGCGTTCAAGGCAGGGGGTGAAGACGGTCGAGGCCTCCTGTGCTCTATCCATGTGAGCTCAGATCGAGCCAGATTTACTGAACAGTGTATTTGACTTGCAAAAAACAAATCGAGCCCCACGGGTGAAAGAAGAATTGGATTTAGCACAAACCTCCACAAAATCTTAAATCCCGACCAAAACATAAGCACATAGCATCACCTACCGAGTCACTGAGCTGCATGCTTGCCGAATTCATGGCCGAACCCTTCATGCAGCCCCACCATGCCCGACGGCGATGGCAACAGAGTGGCCTGACGGGTGGGCGTCTACGAGCGCTGGCGCAAACTCCACTACGCCACTCACCTCCGCCTCCTCGATTGCGGTGTCAGCGCCTTGGAGTTGGAGGTCGTGTGTCCGCCTTCGCCAGATGCACACGAGGGTGGGGAAGAGAAAGACGAGGGGAACAGGATGGATTGATCGAGTTTTTTTGGGTGAAAGAACGAACCGTTTTTCATTGCAGGTGGCAGTAGGGTAATTACTACGTTGGTGGGAGGGCAAAATCGACCAACAAAAAATCGGAACCAAAAATTGGACGGACGAACCTACCTCTGTGTAAATTAGTAGATAGAAGATAGATAGATAGATAGCTAGATTTATGAGAAATTCATGGTCAATCTAATTAGTTTTAGTAATCCACATTATGTTAATAAAACATAGGATGACTTAGCAGTTCATTGACATAGCCAGTGTTTCATACATACATTTGGGGGGCATGGTGAATCCAATACTATAAACATGATTACAATGTCAAAAGAAACAACTTAAAAGGGATAAGAAGGTTAAAATATAATGTAGACAATCAGAAACTCTAACAAACTCAGAATATAATGACAAGTTGATGGCCAGTCCTCATTCACAAGGAAATTACAAGTGCCTGGGGCATTTGTTCAGAAGATGGCACACAAGATAAGCACAAAGGTACAATACCTCTACTCCATACACCACTCTCAACAACATGGTACAACCAAACTATGCAAGCTGAGATAGATTGTTCAAGATCCATCAATTTGGACAACATCGTCAAGGGTTTTTCACATTATGGTGCAATGGCTCCTTTCTTCAGCTGGAGGTGCCCCATTTTGCTGATATCTGGTCCCATCTGATGGGTTGTATGTAAGTTGGCTCATGTCCAGACCATACTGCGCCAGACAGAATATTCAAAATACTGTTTAGTAACGAAATAAATAATACCTATGATCAATGGAAAAAAATATATGCTAATGATCAATGATGTTGAAACCGGCCTATCATGTATATACCTATGAACAATGGAAAAAAATATATGCTAATGATCAATGATGTTGAAACCGGCCAATCATGTATATACCTTCTCTCTCCTTTGGCTCCACGCATCGTTTCTGCTTGCACGTTGGTCAAGTGTTGGCACAGGAACACCAGTAGCCGGAGCATTCAAGAGGATGTCAGACGCTATTGCTTCGGGCAGTTCCAATGATTTCATCATCAGTGTCATACTCAGCAGGTTTGTTCATTTCCCTGACAATCAGAGCTAACAAGAAAAGCAATACCTGCATATCGGTCAACACTAGTCTACCTGTGCTAGACCAGCTATAGCTAAAAGAGATGTATAATCAACATTTTTTATTCTCGCTCATCCCCTCATCCAGTACCATGGGGTTTGTGAAACCAGCTATAACGTATTCACACTGAGGAGATTATAGACAATGACATAGTATAATGAATATGTATTAGGTAAAAAAAGAATGTAGCTTAAGCTGGTAACAACTACATATTCAGGACAGGATTAATGAGCTATTCACTGTGTAGGAAGACTACTGGAAAGAAAAGGCACAAAAAGAATATGCTTGAGTTTTCTCTTTGTACGCGAGCTGAAAAGAAGGATTGCACAAACAGGGTTCAACTCTCAGCTACGGAAGTGTAGATCAGATAGTACTCTCCAAGACTTCGGTCAATGGTAAGTTCATATGTAATAATGCACAGTAACCATGTAGTATTCTAGTGAAGATGGCAATCAAAAAATTGGAAACAAAGTGATGTCAGTTGTAAGAATAAGAAACACGAAGGCATCATGTTGTATTCAGTAAGTCCAAATTCAACAAAGTCTTGAAAGGCTTCAATCTCACAGCAATGTTAAGGAAACAACATTAACCTAAAAATATTGGTGGTAAGACACAAACCTGTTTGCACAACAATCACTATGGGAGCACACCATGAATGGATGAACCTGAGAAAGAGAAACAATAACAGAGGTGAACGGATCAGCTTTGAGAGTTTGACTATGGGAGCACACCATGACTGTCTTGAAAAAATTAATTATGACAGGAATTCCAGAGCACAAGCCTGATCTCAAGTGGACATCATCCAAACTAAATAAGCCTAGAGGTGGCATCTGAAGGTACTTGGAGCCTTCATTGCTAGCCTCAGCTCTCTCCATTAATCGCCTTCGTTGCTGATAACCTTATGATAGAAAGGTTGATCACTCCAACATGGATGAAAGAGTCGCCGCTAATTGTGTGTGACGGATAAGGACAGTTATAACACGTATGTTCCACATTGTCTTCTTTGGCAGCCGCAACGATGGTGATAGAGGACAGGAGAAAGAATGTGTGCCGAAACAAAGTAAGTTGGAGCTGGCCAAAATATATTGAAATGATTCCAAAGGACGATGCATTTGGATCAGACTACAAATTAAACACACCACAAAAACAACCATGATAATTTGAGACCGCAGATGGTCCAAAGTATGTTAATGTGCTGGTAAGATCACAACCCAAGAGTGCACTAACATAGGCAAGAAAGGACCAAATAGGAGAGGCAACAATAAGTCAATATCAATCATCTCCTTCAGTTATTTCACGAAGCAGATTTTGTGTGTAAGGCCACAACAAAAGGAGTTAAGAAATGGATTGAGGTCATTGGCACCTGGTTACATGCTTGAGGCCATGAGAGCTACCTTAAGTGTTTAGAAGCCGGCATATGGGTGGAACACCTCTGCTCCTCATCACCGCTCGCCACGGAGGACACCTCGTGTGACCTGGTGCTATTCAAAGATCAGAGAACATAAGTTGTTGCCTGCTTCAATGAAATCATAAATAAGAAAACAGAACAAAATTAACTCTTAGACCCCAAGTTTTAATTAAAAAGGTTATCCTTTTCTGGTACAATGAAATCATCTGCCTACACAAGCTATGAGCAGCTTGCATAAACGTGGGACTTCTCCCCTATTCTTTATTAGACTGAAGCTAAGGAGTATAAATAAGCGAGTTCATCAACCAATCTACTCTCAGAAAAGGCCATCAACCTAAGTACATTTGTGTGGAGTAGATCAACCTTTTCTAGGTACGATACTTGTTTGAACAATCTGTGTATTTAAGAGCAAGATTGTTGTCTTGGATATCCGTGTTCCATTACTAACCAGAACAATTACACCATGTAAGAATTGAGTTGTTCAGAGATTGGGCATGGTGAAACAAAAACCAAGCTGATGCCTGATATGCTATGTGAGTCTATATCATCTAACAATAAGGGGCACCATTATTTGGAATCGATCACGTGGGATGCAGTGTCGATATTGGTATTTTCACTCTCCAATTACAATTTCGCTTAATGAATTTACTAAGCATGACTGGACATGATATATTTTACAGTTCCCTTGTAGTCAGGTTCACTATGAGGAACATTTCAGTGAGATGTTTTATTTTGCAAGATCAACAATTCTTGGAGCAGATCAACACTACTTGTACAGAGGGTTTAAAAATGTACAGAAACTACATGTGTGAAGCAAAGGCAGAAAAAATGAAGAAGCTAGCTATACATAAACCAAATAGATTCGATTCGATAAAGTTCAACAAAAATTGGATTGGGTGCCATCTGCAAGATAAAATTAAATTAAATATGAACATGTGAGAAATAAGCTAAGAAAGAACCTGGGCATCAAAATATCCTATAACCATGCAAACATAATCATCTAGCTAGAATATAAGTAAAACATAGCAAACAAGCTGCACGGAAACATGGTTGAGTCACGGACAAAAACACATTATTCTGCTACTTTTGTTAATAATTGTTATTCAAAACAATCATCACAAAACAAGTGCATCGTTCAAGAGTGTAAGCCTAACAATGAACACACATAAGAATATGGGCATAAAGTACAGCCACGAAATAAAATTAGTGTTGCTAACAGCGGGATTGGAAAACGAAGTAAACATCCCATGCTCAAATTCGAGCGGGATCAGACACAGAATAAGCACATCAAAACATGCATGGATGTAGTGTATGCATATAATCAAACAATACAGTATAGATAAATTCAGAGATTTATTCTCACAGGCCATATAAAGTAACTTAGGAACGTATGTTTAATACCCATACATGTAATGAAAACCTGAGAAGTATTTCTTCCTGGTAACTACTGTGATTTCCATCCTTCCTGACTTCTTTCTCCTCTGCTTTGATCCTTGAATCCCTGCTTTCACCTCCCTGTATGTTCATAGAGGTCACCTAGTCAGAAACTTTTCACCCAATTGCAGGAGTCTCTGACTGGTAGAGGCTAGGGTTCTACCGGAGTGGTAGGTTGTAGGGGTGGAAGTGTTTGCGGGGGGAGAGAAGGGCGGCGCCCGGCGGGCGCCCGGCGCGCCGTCGCGGAGGCTGAGGAGGGCGGCGGCGGAGGCAGGAGAAGGCCGACTCCTCTGGGAGTCGGCAATAATAACATTGATTATTGCTTAAACCTAAAAGTCTGATTACAACTCTTTATATAATAAAATAACTGGGCTAAGCCCCTAATTTGGCCCACTATTGGGCCTCTTCCTGGCATAGGAGATGCCGACCATAACATCTCTCCCCGCCTTCTCAAACAGCTCGTCCTCAGTGAACATCGAGAAAGTGCTGCTGGAACTCCTCAAGCTTCTCCCATGTAGCGTCCTCCGTGGGCAATCCAGCCCACTGCACCAGTACATGCCAAGCGCCCCGACGCTGCTGCGCCTTCAACACCTTCTCAGGACCCGGGAGCACGCGACCACTATCATGAGGAGGAAGTGCCGGCGCCTCGGCCGGAGGATCTCCCTTGTGAGCCTTCAGCAAGCTCACATGGAAGACGTCGTGGATGCGGGAGCCCACCGGCAGCTCCAAGCGGTAGGCGAGCGTGCCGACACGCTCCAGCACGCGAAAGGGCCCGGCATAGCGAGGCCCCAACTTGCGCTTGGCGCGCGGATCCAGGGACTGCGCCGTCCTGTGAAGTAGGCGCAGCCAGACCCAATCGCCAACGGCGAACTCAGCGTCGCGATGATGAGCGTCGTAATACTTCCGCGCCAGCTGCTGTGCCTGGAGAAGACGCTGGCGCGCCTCAGCCAGAATCTCATCACGGGTCCGTAGCAAGTCGCCCGCGGTCTCAGAACGGGCCGAGCCCGCCTCATATGGCAGCATCCTCGGTGGCGGGCGCCCATAAACCACCTCAAAGGGAGTGGCGTGCAGGGCGGAGTGATAGGAGGTGTTGTAGAAGTATTCCGCCCATGCCAACCAATCCACCCAAGCGCGCGGACGATCTCCTGTAACACAAAGAATACATGGCAACAATCTTGTTAACCACCTCGGACTGGCCGTCTGTCTGCGGATGGAAGGCCATGCTCATGCGAAGCTTCACACCCGCCAGCCGAAAGAGATCGCGCCACACATGCCCCGTGAACACGGGATCCCGGTCGCTGACAATGGACGACGGGAACCCATGAAGGCGCACGATGCCGTCGAAGAAGGCCCGGGCCACGGACGCGGCTGTGTACGGATGGCCAAGCGGAATGAAGTGGGCGTACTTGGAGAAGCGGTCGACCACCGTGAGGATGACAGACTTGCCACCCACCTTAGGGAGGCCCTCGATGAAGTCCATGAAGATATCCGCCCACACCTGCGAGGGAACGTCCAGCGGCTGCAGCAGCCCCGCCGGCCGTAACGTCTCCGTCTTATTGCGCTGGGACGTCACACACGACCCTACCAAGTCGCGGACCAGCGCACCATCACCAGGAATGTAGAAGTCATCACGGAGACGCTTGAGCGTCTTTTGCACACCCTCGTGGCCTGCCAAGTGCGCGATAAGCAGGGTCTGTTGACGAAGGTCGTATTGATCGGGCACGAAGATGCGGCGCCCATGGAGAAGCAGCCCCTCGGCCAGGCGCCATGGCAGGGCTAGCTCCCCCGCGTTGAGGCGCTGGCGCAGCGCCTGGGCATCCGCGGCGCCCACCGTGGCCCGGCGGATGTCGTCGATGAAGGTGAAAGAGCGGATGCACATGACCGCGCTGACGCCGCCGAGGGATTCCGCAAGCTCCTCCGTGTCGCGGCGAGAGAGCGCGTCGGCGACCGTGTTGAGGCGGCCCGGACGGTACTCGACGGTGAAGTCGAACCCGAAGAGCTTGCTGATCCACTAGTGCTGCGGAACGGTGGAGAGGCGCTAATCGAGCAAGAACTTCAGGCTGTAATGATCCGTGCGAACACGGAAAGTTCGCCCCCACAGGTAGGGCCGCCACAATGGCCTGGCTGAACCAGCCCGATGAGCTCGCGCTCGTACGCCGCGAGCTTAAGATCGCGAGTGGCGAACGGCCGGCTGAAGAAGGCCAGCGGCCCCTCCCCTTGATGGAGGACGGCGCCAAACACGATGCCGGAGGCGTCGCAGTCCACGACGAATGGTCGGTCGAAGTCCGGCATCTGGAGCACGGGCCCTGTCGTGAGCGCCCGCTGAAGCGCCTAGAACGCCTCCGTTGCCTCCGCATCCTAGGCGAAGGCGTCGCGGCGAAGGAGACGGGTCAGAGGCGCGGCGATGAGGCCAAAGTCCCGGATGTACTTCCGGTAGTAGCCCGCGGGCCCCAAGAAGCCGCGAAGAGCCCGCGGTGACTACGGCGTTGGCCATGCAGCGACCGCCGCGACCTTGTCAGCATCCATCGCGACGCCGCCCGCCGTGATCACATGTCCCAAGTACGCGACGGAGGTCGTGCCAAATGAGCACTTCGAGCGCTTGAGGTAGAGACGATGCGCTCGAAGCTCGTTGAAGACGATGGCGACGTGTTGTAGATGCTCCGCCCACGATGCACTGTAGATGAGAATATCATCAAAGAAAACGAGCACAAAACGGCGTAAATAGGGGCTGAGCACGTCATTCATCAAAGCCTAGAATGTTGCCGGCGCATTGGAGATGCCGAACGGCATCACCAAGAACTCGAAGTGGCTGTGGTGGGTGCGGAACGCCGTCTGCGCGATATCATCCGGATGCATTCGCACCTGGTGGTAGCCCGAGCGCAGGTCGAGCTTGGTGAAGAAACGCGCCCCGTGTAGCTCGTCCAAGAGCTCGTCCATGACCGGGATGGGGAACTTGTCCTTGGACGTCACTGCATTGAGCACGCGGTAGTCGATGCAGAAACGCCACGAGCCGTCGGGCTTGCGCACCAAGAGCACCTGGCGCCAAGAAGGGTGATGTCGAAATCCGGATGATACCCTGGGAGAGCATGACTGCCACCTGGCGCTCGAGCTCGTCCTTCTGTAGCTGGGGGTAGCGGTACGGACGTACTGCGACAGGCGGCGTCCCCGGCAGTAGGTGGATGCGGTTATCGCAGGCCCGCGCTGGAGGTAGGCCCTGTGGCTCGGTAAAGATGTCGCTATGTTGCTGCAGAAGGTCGTCCAGGAGCGGATGCGTCTCGTCGAGGGTGGCAGCCCGGAGCTGCCGAGGCCCGTCCACTGGACGCGGCGGCCGCCCGCGCGCCAGAAGATGAGGGACAGCGCGTCAAAGTCCCAGAGGATGGGCCCGAGAGTGGACAGGAAGGCGACGCCGAGGATGAAGTCGTAGCAACCCAAGTTGATGCCGACGCAGTCCACGAAGAAGTGCTCGTCGCCGATGGTGATGGGCACCTATCGAGCCACGCCCTGGCATGCTAGGCGGTCCCCGTTGGCGACGGTGACGCTAAAGTGCCCGGCTCCCGACGGCTGAAGTGCCCGGCTCCCGACGGCTGCAGTGCGAGCCGTCGCATGGCGTCGCCGGACAGGAAGTTGTGCGTCGAGCCCGTGTCCACAAGCGCGGTGAGGCGCTCCCCGCCGATCGTCACCGGCAGAAGCATGGTCTTCGCCGTCTTGATGCCTGCCAACGCGTGGAGGGAGACGACGAAAGCCGTCGCGTCGACCGGCCCATAGGTCGTGGCGCTCGGCTCGGGAGCGGCCCCGGCGTCGAGATCCAGGGTGAGGGTCTCGCCGTCCTCGTCATCGACCGTCTCCAAATAGAACAGGCGAGCGCACGTGCGACCTGGTGCGTAAGGCTCGTCGCAGTTGAAGCATAGGCCCTTGCGACGCGCCGAAAGCTTTCGGCCGTCGTCGAGCGGTAAAGGCCGTGTAGGCGCCGCAGGAGTCGCAGGGGCAGCCGCTGGCGCGCCGGGTCGGCCGGGGCGTGGGAGGCGGGCTCCGCCTGGAAGGACCGCCAGTATGGCGAGGTCGCGCTTTCGTATGCCCGGGCGTAGTACATGGCGGTCTGCAGGTCCTGCGGCTCACGCAGCTCCACGTCGACCCGGATGTGGTCGGGAAGGCCGCCCACGAAGAGCTCGGCGCGCTGACGAGCCGTGACGTCGGGTGCATGGCACGCCAACGATTGGAAGCGATCGGCGAATTCCTGCACCGACGAGGTGAACTGCAGGCGCCCCAGCTCGGCTAGGCGGCTCCCGCGTTCCGCGGGTCCGAACCGGAGGAGGCACATGTCGTGGAAGCGCTCCCACGGCATCCGCCTCGTCCGCCGAGGCGTAATACCACGTCTGGCGGCTCCGCGAGGTGGTAGAAGCGACCCATGTGCGGTGACGCCACTTTTCACGCCCGGAAAAATTGCTCGCCGGTTAAGCCAATTGAGGGTCGGTGGCACCATCATAGGTGGTGAACTCCAACTTGGTGTAGCGGGCGGGCGGAATGACGGCGGCGGACTGCTGGGCGAGTAGGCGGTAGCCGCTTCCCGATAAGGATCGCCAGAGTCAAGCCACCGGAGGCGAGTGTCTGCGGCCAGTGGGGGCACGGTCGGTGGGCGGTGTGAAGACCGCGCTTCTACGCAGAGGCCGGGATGGCGACGCCGCCACTTGATGTTCGTGATGGGACGCCCAGGTGGCGGCCGGGGCAGTGGAGGCGGCGTGTGGCGCGGCGGGCGGCGGTGGAGCGGTCACGGTGGGCGGCAGCCCGTCGTCCCCTGAGAACGTCCGATTAGCGATCGCCAAGGTGAGATCGTTGATGGCCGTGAGTGCCTTCAGAGAGGGCGGTGCCTGGGTCGAGCCGAGCGACGGGGCCAGCCGGCCCGGAGGTGGTCGGTGCAGCCGTGGTGGTGGCGGCGACGGTGGTGGGGTGGCCCAAAGACATGATCGAACCGAAGCTATTTGATACCAAATTGGTAGAGGCTAGGGTTCTACCGGAACGGGGGCGTAGGTTGTAGGGGTGGAAGTGTTGCGAGCGGGGGAGAGAAGGGCGGCGCCGCGTCATGGCGAGGAGGGCCGGCGGATAGGGCTGGCGGTGGCGGAGGCAGGAGAAGGCCGACTCCTCTGGGAGTCGGCAATAATAAGATTGATTATTGCTTATAAACCTAAAAGTCTGATTACAACTCTTTATATAATAAAATAACTGGGCTAAGCCCCTAATTTGGCCCACTATTGCGCCTCTTCCTGGCATAGAAGATGCCGACCATAGCACTGACATATCAAGTCGTCGATGCAGCCACAAATACTTATATCTCGGCTGACAACAAGGGAAGAAAATCCTATGCGACCAGGTCGTACAGCCCCAACGGTGGACCAACTCATGCGGATGACACCTGGCAACACCAATCGGAAGCATTCAGGCAACTTATCTCAGTTTTCCAGTTAATAAATTCTGATCCTCTTCTTCACACCGCCAAAATTCTCGTGGATCCAGCGGCCCTCGCGGCTGCGCGCTCATAGGTGAATTGGATCTAGCGGCCCTCGCGGCTGCGCGCTCATAGGTGAATTGGCCGGCGCAGCGCTCGCTGCTCTCTCACAAACATTCAGGCCAACTCATGTTGTTGCCTACTTGCCTGATCACGTCATCTCAAGACTGAAAGGTAGATTAAAAGAGACAGGAAGACGAACAACGATGGAAGGCTCGATAATGGATTATTCGACGTGGGAATTGAGAAGCTAAAAGGGAATTAGTTATCCGTGGCCTGATTGCACTCCGATTGGAGACATAAATCGCTGTTTATTTTTAATCACAGATGGCTGCTAGGGAGACACAAATCTAACTGGAAACTGGGATAAGTTGCCTGATTTTTTGAGATTGGTGTTGCCACGTGTCACCTGTATGAGTTGGTCCACCGTTAGAGGCTGTACGACCAGGTCGCATAGGATTTCTTTCCCTTCGGTCGCACTTATAATCGGTGCAGGGATTTTGATAGCATCGAAGGAATCTAGTCGGAGATCTTGGGCAAAGCCTCGATACAAACAACACACAAGCACCAAAACATACACGCATGGTCACTGGTGTGCGTCACCTGGCCTCCAAGCGGGCGGGCGTCGATGCGATGTTGCAGAAGAAAAAGGAAAACATGCACGCTCCTGCTCGCAGGGAGGCGATGGAGAGGGAGATGCTCGGCCGACAGGGGACGCGCTGGGCGCACGGCAGAACGCAGGCGGATGGCGGCGACTTTCGGGAACGGCGGGGCCTGCATGAGGAAGAGGAGGCGGTGGCTGGCGCTGCAAGCAACGAGATGGTGCGGGCCCGGGTCGGACTCGGCGGCGGCCAGAGGCGGCACTGCAGAATCCAGCAACGGAGAGCTCAGGAACGGCGAGGTGCTCGCGGAGAGGACAAGGTGGCGGACGGCGAAGCCGCACGCTGGGGACGACCGACGGCGAGCAGCTGTGGCCGGTGGCGGCTCAACGGGGGAGAGGCGCTGGAGAAGGTCGAGCTGAGGCAGGGCGGGTCGGCGACGGTGGCGGTCCCGCTAACGATGGGAAGCAGAGGCGAGGCCGATGAGGGGCGCCGAGGAAGGAGGAGGCAGAGAGGGCCCGAGCAGCGACGGTGGCGCGGCCTGGGTGGAGACAAGGCGCGGGAAGGGGCCGGAGGACAGCGACCGAAGGCGCGACGGCCCGATCGACGGCGACCACGGAGTTCGGCGAAGAAGCGGCAGGCGGCGCTTGGGGATAGGTCGGGAGGTTGCTGCGGAGGAAGGAGAGAGGCGAGGGCGCCGGTCGTTGCAGGAATAGAGGGTCGGGGACGGGACTGCGGGCATCAACACGTGAGAGAGGAGGGTGGGACCCGCGTCGAGGCGAGCGACGCGTGAGGCGTGCAGCGCTGCGTGAGGCGTACGCGAAAGGAGAGAAAAAATAAGGGTGGGAAACCGCGGACAGGGTGGGGAGAGTGGGTGGGTCCGATCGCGTGGTGGGGTGGTGGCGTAGAGCTGGGTTGACTGCGCGGGATGCGTGCGTGTGTTGTGTCTTGTGTGTGGGCAGCACGGGTGGAGTGTGGCGGCAGGTGGTGTGGGTTGGCGGCGGCGGTATAGGGATGGGGTAGGAGTTAGGGTTAGGGCATGTACATTAGTTTAGTCACCGGTCGTCTTTAGCAACCTTCCACCTCATCTCTAGACGGTAGTAAAGATATCCTCTACAATAGATTACTTTCATTGTTGTCTGTAGGACCACGAAATTTTAGCTAATTGAAGATGGAGCACGATCTCTTCGAGGCCACAAATGCGCCACGAGTGAGCGAATTTCACTTGAACCGACCGTCTGCAAATTTAGAGACGACCCCTCTCTATTTCCTTCTTCTCTTCCCTCCAGCTCACCAAATATCCTAACCGGCGTCCCTTACAGACAGCTGACTAGACGTCTTTGTACATGCCCTTAGGGTTAGGCTAGGGTTTAGTCTAGTGGGGTAGTAAGTGCCCTGTTGGCTAGCCCTTTGGGCCTGGCCGACTGGGCTGCCTCCCCCACTAACAAAATATTTTATATTTATTATTTTTTTCTTATAAAACAAAACATTTGTGAAAAGGTTTTCGACAAATAAAAGATCCTGATGGATCTATGGTTTTGATTTGAACGAAGAGGGGAATATCTAGAAAATAAAATAGATTTTTGAGAAATAGTTTTAGGCGAATAAATGCATGGTGATGCACATAATAAAAACAACAACGATTTTCTAGTAGTGGATTTAACCGGGGTGCTACAAAACGGGAGCAGAAAGAAAGGGACTAGGGGATCTGGTTGTTGCCGGCCCTGTCCTCTCTCCCCAAGGACAAGGAAGGGGGGACCTCCATGGCCGGCGAGACGGCTAGCCCCGTACCCATCGACGAAGGGCACTCCACCACGCACTGCCCAGCCGTCCTCTCCACAATCGGGCATCAGAAATTACGATTTTGCCCCCAAATAGCAAGGCAATTTGCGGGGCAACCACGGCGCGCCGCAGTCCGTCCCAAACACCCACAAACACCGTGCTCGCTGCCCCCTATGCTCTCAGCCAGTGCATCCCGCGACAACGCAAGCCCACAAATCAGTAGGGACAGCTAGGTTTGTGCGGGTGAGAAAAAACGGATGGCAGAGATCGCCAGATCCAACGACGCGGACCACCACGGCGCCGGAGAGGCCCTGGGAGGCTCTCCTTTCCGCCTCCCATATTTCTTTTAGATCAGACATGGCGGCATGTGATTTCAAGAATGGCTTAGCATTTTAAGGCACGTGAAAGTGGCTCAAATGGATGACTGGTTGAGGCATGTTTGGTAGTGCCTTTTGAGACACTTAAAATGACTAAACATTAGTGTGCCTCAAAAAACTGTTCACTCGAGGCACAACTAATGGTGCCATAATTTGTTAACCATTGAGTGTCTCTAAAAGCAAATCTTTTGTAGCACTTTTATTTGTGCCTTAATTGTTATAATTTTAGTGGCATTTTTAGAATAATTCCTTTAAAAATTGTTCTTTTGAGGCACAAACAAAAGTGTCACAAATAATTCAACATATTTTTCGAAATATTTGAGGCATTATTGATAGTGCCTCCAAATGTTTAACTTTTAGTAGCATTTTTTCATCCCCCCCCGAGTTCTCTTATCTATTTTTGATTTGTGCGGAGGGCTTCTCGTGTATGTTGAAATATTATGGTGCTGGACATTTATCCCGGGAAGTCCGGGTGGGTATTCACTATCCCTGGATATCTCATCTAAATTTGCATACGATTGTATAGTATTTACACATGCGACAACAGAGGATGCTAATAGATTATAGGAAATTTAGCCAAATGGTGAATAAGCAGAAATCTGCTATTTCTTTAGTGCTAATGTGGATGATTATATTGAAGGGTTTCGCGGCATAGTAAATCAAAATTTTCTACGAATGCGAACAGAGGGAAAGCCAAGATCTAATCTAGGAGATGCAAACAACGAGAAAGATTGGATTAGATCTTCATACCCTTGAAGATTCGCACAGCGGAACGTTCTTCGGAACGTGGGTGATGTAGTCGTACTCGCTTCTCCTCCTCGCGATCCGATCCGATCTAGCACCACAAGTGGCGGTGCCTCCGTGAGATGCACACGTGCAGCACCTTGACGTCTCCTCCTTCCTCGGTCCAACAAGAATGGTGGAGAGACGGATTGGATCTACAACACGATGGCGCGGTGTATATGGTGGAGAGTTTCTGCAGCAGGGCTTCGCCTACACACAGTCGGGAGGGAGAGAGAAAGGAGGGCAGCAGGACGGCTAGCTCTTGGAGGGGAAGGTGTGTGTGTGTGTGGGGGGGGGGGGGTGGTGCGCCCCCAGCCCTCTTTATATAGAGGGGTGGGCGGCTGCAACCCTAGCCCCCTCCCCCAAGCCAAACCGGCGGCCCCAAGGAGAAGGAGTGGGGGGCAAGGACCCCCCCCCTTCTAGAAACTCTATCTAGAGTTTAAACCTCTCTTGGCCGGCTGGGCCCTATGGGGCCTTGTGCCCCTGGCCCAATGCGGCCAGGGCACTCCCTCATAGGACCATGCCCCCTCCCGGAAGGTGGGGCCACGTTGGTCCCCTTCCGGAAGGTTCTAGAAGCTTCCGGTACAATACCGATTAACCCGGAACAATTCCGAACTCCAAAACTGCCTTTGCCTTATATGAATCTTATTCTCCGACCACTCGGAACCTCTCGATGTCCCGGATCCCATCCGAGACTCCGAACAAAAACTCATAAACCAATTATCCAATCTATCCTAGCGTCAAGACACGTTAAGTGTGTGACCCTGCGAGTTCGAGAATATGCAGACATGATCTTCTATCAATAATCAACCGCGGGGTCTGGAAACCCATATCGACTCCCACACATTCATCGATGATCATATCGGATGAACCACGATGCCAGGATTCAATCAATCCCATATTTATATTCCCTTCGTCTCGCGATATTTTACTTGCCCGAGATTCGATCGCTTGCATGGCCATACCTAGTTCAATCTCGCTCACGGCAAAGTACTTTACTGCTCCGTAATCCGATATCACTTTGTGATTAACTCCTTAACCACATGCTTTCAAGTGGTGTTGATATCGATTACAGTGGGCCCAGTATATCTCTCGACTTGGGAGGGACAAATCCCATCTCGATACATACAACCCAACAGATACTTTCCGATCACCTGAGAGACACCTTTATGATCACCCTCTCATAGGATGACGTTTGATGACCTCAAAGCTTTCTTCCGATACCAGGGAGTTGTATTATCTCATGGTCTAAGGAATACAATATTTGACATAAGAAAAGCTTCGCAAAGACGAACACGATGACACGATCTAATTGCTTCGCTTAGTTTGGGTTTGTCCATCATATCATTCTCCCAATGATATGATCTCATTATTAATTGACAACTCATGTCCATGGTTAGGAAACCTTAACCATCATTAATCAATGAGCTAGTCCTTAGAGGCGTACTAGGGACACGTCGTTGTTCACAAACCACACAAGTATTAAAGTTTCCGCTTAATATAATTCTAGCATGGAATATAAACATTATCATGAATAAGAATTATAATAATAACATCTTTATTATTGCCTCTAGGGCATAATTCCAATAGTCTCCCACTTGCACTAGAGTCAATAATCTAGTTTACATTTGGCAACAATATCACACCCATGGCACTGAGGTGCTGATCATGTTTTACACGTGGAAGAGGTTTAGTCAATGGATCTACGACATTCAGATCTGTATGTACTTTGCTAATCTTCAGATCTCCATCTGCTATATAATCTCGGATTATATGAAACTTGCGGTTGATATGCTTGGTCTTTGGATGATATCTTGGTTCCTTAGCGAGTGCTATGGCGCCAGTGTTGTCACACAATATCTCCAGTGGGTCCAATGCACTTGGAACCACGCCAAGATCAGTGATGAAGTTCCTGATCCAAACTCCTTCACTTGACGCTTCTGCAGCAGCCATGTATTCCGCTTCTACTGTAGATCCCGCGATCACGCTTTGCTTGCAGCTTCTCCAGCTCACAGCTCCTCCATTCAAAATATAAACGTATCCTGTCTGAGACTTAGAATCATCCTTGTCGGTGTCAAAACTAGCATCAACGTAAACTTTTACGACAAGCTGTTCATCACCCCCATAGACTAAGAACATTTCTTTAGTTCTATTTAGGTACTTTAGGATGTTCTTCACGGTTGTCCAGTGTTCCACTCCTGGATCACTTTGATATCTGCTCGTCAAACTAAGAGCATTGGACACATCGGTCTAGTACACAGCATGGCATACATGATCGAACCTATGGCCGAGGCATAAGGCACTTTGCTCATAGCTTCCCTATCATTTACCGTAGCTGGACACCGAGCCTTGCTCAATATCTTACCTGACAACATAGGCACTGAACCTTTCTTTGCCTTATCCATTCTGAACCTTTTCAGAACTTTGTCTAGGTATGTACTCTGGCTTAAAGCTATCAAAGGCCTTTTGTCTATCTCTATAGATTTTGATGCCCAATATATAAGCAGCTTCACCTAGGTCTTTCATTGAAAAACACTTGTTCAAATAACTCTTCACATCGTTAAGCATGTTGATGTCATTTCCAATAATCAATATGTCATCCACATATAGTACCGTAAACGCCACCGAGCTCCCACTCACTTTCTTTTAGATGCAAGCTTCAGAGCAATTTGGAAGAAATCCAAAGCTCTTGATCACTTGATCAAAACGAAGGTTCCAACTCCGAGATGCTTGCTTCCCATAAATAGAACGTGAAGTTTGCATACTTTATCAAGATCCTTAGGATCGACAAAACCTTCGGTTGCATCATATACAACTCTTCATCAATGTTGCCATTGAGGAAAGCGATCTTGACATCCATCCGCCATATTTCATAATCATGAAACGCAGCAATTGCTAATAAAATCCGAATGGACTTAAACATCGCTACGGAGAGAAAGTCTCATCGTAGTCAACACCTTGAACTTGTCGAAAACCTTTCGCAACAAGTCGTGCTTTATAGACGGTAACATTACCATCCGCTCCGCTTTCTTCTTGAAAATCCATTTGCACTCAACGGCCTTTCTCGCTAGGAGGGTCCACCAAAGTCCATACTTGGTTTTCGCTCATGGATCCCAATTCGATTTCATGGCTTCCACCATTTCTCAAAGTCCGGCTCATCATCGCCTCATAGCTCAGAGGTTCACCGCCTTATACTAACAAGACAGTCAAGACAGGTTGCCGCACCACTCAGAGGGGCACGCGACCTTGTCGACCGCGACGCTCAATAGCAAGATCGTCCAAGCTTCATGATCCTTGTCATTAGCTTCCTCTATCGTTGGTGCAGCGCATGGAACAATTTCAGGTCTTGCGCTACTCTCCAATTCAAGAGAAGGTTCAATAACCTCATCTAGCTCTACTTTCCTCCCACTCACTTCTTTCGAGAGAAACTCCTTCTCAAGAAAGGAACCGCTTTTTGCATAAACACTTTGCCTTCGGCCTGTGATAGAAGGTATACCCAATAGTTTCCTTAGGGTATCCTATGAAGACACATTCTCCGCTTTGGGTTCGAGCTTGTCCCATCAACTTCTTGACGAAGCTTCAGATCCCCAAACTTTAAGAAACGACAACTTAGGTTTAGCACCAAACCATAGTTCATACGGTGTCGTCTCAACAGATTTAGATGGTGCCCTATTTAAAGTGAATGCAACGGTTTCTAATGCATAACCCCAAAATGATAACGGCAAATCAGTAAGAGACATCATTGGTCGGACCATATCTAATAAGGTTCGATTTGCTCGTAGACACACCATTGCGTTGTGGTGTTCCGGTATGGAGTTGTGAAACGATTCCACTTGCTTTAAGATGCGTGAGAAAATCATAACTCAAATATTCACCTCCACGATCGGATCGTAGAAACTTAATCTTTCTATTATGATGGTTCTCCACTTCATTCTGAAATTCTTTGAACTTTTCAAACGTTTCAGATTTATGTTTCATTAAATAGATATACACATATCTACTTAAGTCATCGGTAAAAGTGAGAAAATAGCGATATGCACCGCGCGTCGAAACACTCATCGGTCCGCATACATCGGTATGTATGATTTCCAACAAGTCCGTTGCTCGCTCCATCATACCGGAGAACGGGGTTTTGATCATCTTGCCCATGAGGCATGGTTCGCATGTGTCAAATGATTCAAAATCAAGAGACTCCAAAAGTCCATCAGAATGGAGTTTCTTCATGCGCTTTACACCAATATGACCTAGACGACAGTGCCACAAATAAGTAGTATTATCACTATCTACTTTGCATATCTTAGCCTCAATGTTATGGATGTGTGTTTCATCCCTTTCGAGATTTAGAAGAAATAAACCATTCACAATAGGTGCATGACCATAAAAGATGTTACTCATATAAATAGAACAACCATTATTCTCCGATTTAAATGAATAACCGTCTTGCAATAAACACGATCCAGAAATAATGTTCATGCTCAACGCAGGCACATAATAACATTTATTAAGGTTTAAAACTAATCCTGAAGGTAAAACTAAGGAGAGCGTGCCGACGGCCATCACATCAACTCTTGATCCATTGCCAACGCACATCGTCACCTCATCCCTCGCAAGCCGCCGTCTATTACGTAGATCCTATTTCGAGTTACAAATATTATCAACTGAACCGGTATCAAATACCCAGGCACTACAATGAGGGCTAGTAAGGAAAACATCAATAACATGTATATCAAATATACCTTTGATGGTGCCAGCCTTATTGTCCGCTAAGTACTTCGGACAGTTGCGCTTCTAGTGACCCTTGTCCTTGCAATAGAAGCACTCAGTGTTCGACTTAGGACCGACTGAGCTTCTTCTCGAGGGCAACGCGCTTGCCGCCTTTCTTGAAGGGCTTCTTTGCACCTTACCTTTCTTAAAGGAGGGCTTGTTGACCATCAACACATGATTATCCTTCTTGATGTCCACCGCAGCCTCTTTCACCATTGGAAGAGCTTGGTGATCGATCAGTGGAACCAATCTGATTATGAGTCACTACAAAACTTTTGTAGCCGGGAGGGAGTGATTGTAGAACCTGTCAATCTTGAGCTCCTCCGAATCGTGCATTCCAGTTGCTCAAGCGTTGAGTGTAGCCCGTCATCTTAATGGCGTGCTCACTAACGGAACTCCCTTCCTCCATCTTGCGCTTAGAGAACTTCTAGATCTCATATCTCTCGGAACGGGCCCGAGTCTTAAACATGGTTTTCAGCTCTTGAGAATCTCAAAGGGCCCGGATAGTCTTCAAAACGATTTTGAAGTTCGGTTCCATAGCAAACAACATGGTGCTCTTAATCACACCATAATCATCTTTGCGCCGATCGACAGATGCTTTCTCATTAGCCGTGATTGCAGGGGGTCACCTAACGCTTTCCCAAGGACATAGTCCTTCTGATCGCCAGTGAGAATGATTCTTAGATTGCGGAACCAATTGGTGAAGTTAGACCCATTGTTTCTAAGCTTTTCCTTCTCAGCAAAAACGTTGAAGTTGAAGTTGGACTTAGCCATGTGATCTACAGTATTTGCAAGTACAAATTAGAATATGTTCATGATAACTAGTTCAACTTAATCAAATTACTAGATGAACTCCCACTAAATTCAACATCCCTCAAGTTGTTTAGTGAACACGATCCAAATTCACCACACCTAATCCGATCATCACGAGAAGAGATGTGGCTTCAATGGTGGACAACGAAGTGTCGATCATATCATTCATATGACTCATGCTTAACCTTTCGGTTCATGTGTTCCGAGGCCATGTCTGTACATGCTAGGCTCGTCAAGTCAAACCCAAGTATTTCCGCGTGTGCAAAAACTGGCTTGCACCCGTTGTATGTGAGCGTAGAGTCTATAGCACCCGATCATCACGTGATTCTTGGACACGACGAACTTTCGCAACGGTGCATACTTGGGAGAACACAATTTTTATCTTGATCTTTAAGTGAGGAATCATCTTATAATGCTACCGTCGCGATCTAAGCATAATAAGATACATAAAAGGGATAAACATCACATGCATATAACTTTATGTGACATGGTATAGCCAATCTTCGCGCAATGATCTCCATCTTGTGCGTGCCGGCATGATCTCCATCACTCCACCATGATTGCCTCCACCACGAATAGCAACTATAACTATTGCTAACTACTTAGCGATAAAGTGAAACTATTACATGGCGTATAAGAAGTTGACACACATGTCATACACAATTATAAAGACAACCATATGGCTCCTGCCGGTTGTGTACTCATCGACATGCAAGTCGTGAAACATTACAAAACATGATCATCGCATACATTATACACATCACATCTTGGGCCATACCATATCACGTAAAACACTCTCGCAAAAACAAGTTAGACGCCTACTTTGTTGTTGCATGTTTTACGTGGCTTATGGGAGTAGATGCTAAGAACGATTCTTACCTACGGAAAGCCACAACGGTGATATTATGGTTGCCAAACTCCGGTGTTAATCCCATGGCAACTATAGTGAGAGAAACTGACATCCACCAGCCGCATGTGTGGAACAAGCCACACATCAAGTGCGGAGCCGGTCTCGCGAACGACGTCGCGTAAGGTTGGCCTGGACCGCTTCAATCTCACTATCCCGCGTCATAAGAAGAACACAAAAAAGAGGCTTGCAACAGAAAACATCAACGCCCACAACAACCATGTTGCGTTCTACTCGTGAAACACATATACGCATAGATCTAGCTCTGATACCACTGAAGGGTTTCGCGGCATAGTAAATCAAAAATTTCTACGGATGCGAACAGAGGGAAAGCCAAGATCTAATCTAGGAGATGCAAACAACGAGAAAGATTGGATTAGATCTTCATACCCTTGAAGATTGGCACAGCGGAACGTTCGTCAGAACGTGGGTGATGTAGTCGTACTCGCTTCTCCTCCTCGCGATCCGATCCGATCTAGCACCACAAGTGGCGGTGCCTCCGTGAGATGCACACATGCAGCACATCGACGTCTCCTCCTTCCTCGGTCCAGCAAGAATGGTGGAGAGACGGATTGGATCTACAACACGATGGTGCGGTGTATATGGTGGAGAGTTTCTGCAGCAGGGCTTCGCCTACACACAGTCGGGAGGGAGAGAGAGAGGAGGGCAGCAGGACGGCTAGCTCTTGGAGGGGTGTAACACCCTCAGAATCGACCCTATGCAAGTTTTAGCGAAAACCCGCCAAACCCGCATAGAAACGATTCAAAGGTGCCCACCAGGCACTTTCGTGCGGGTGGAAAACGAAGTAATAACATTACACAACAGTCCTCGATGGGGCCCACAGAACAGATATATATATACAGCAGCGACTCAAAGAGTCAAGAATACAAATATACGATACAAAGATCCAAATCACCTATAAAACGATAGAGCGTCCGACTATGGACAAGATGCAAATGGGGCTAAGAGCCCTGAAGAATAACCAATGGCGTCCATAACCCTGCCCAGGCCAAGCCGGAAGGGTAACCCTGCTAACGACGTCGATCTCAAAACCTGCTTAAACAAAAGGGGTGCCGACAAAGGGCAAAGGAAAAAGAGGAGCGTCGATCGAGGCCGACACCGAGACTAGAATTGGCGGTCCTCGCCTACATAGGTATGGTGGATCAAGCGGCAGCAAAGATGCACTAAACAACCCACAGAGACTCGATACAACCGACGGCTATCGAGAGGGTAAGAAAGGCCTATCCGAACTGCATCGATACTAACACCAAACAATCCCAACCTGGTATTCCCCCTCGAGACCAAACGAGGAAGTCAACCGAGGAACTCACACAGTTGGCAGTTTTATTTATTCAGTTATCGTTGCAGCAATTACTAGTCAGGTTTAGATAATCATCCTGATAAAATAAGCAGTGGGCACTTTTAGTTAACCATTCCGTTGTAGTTACGACACTTACTAGTCAAATACAATTAACATGAGATAACCCAAAACCCAGCAGTTGTTGGTACTTTTATTTAGCCATTCCGTTGTAGTTGCAATACTTACTAGTCAGATACAATCGTCGCAAGCGACAAACCAAACAAGCAATTGTGGGCAGTTTTATGTAGCCATTCCATTATAGTGAAGCTGATTACTAGTCATTATAAAGTCAAATTTATAGCACTACTTTAGTTATGCTTGTCTATGATCGAGATCTTCGCTCCAAGTCGCCCATAACCGCATGACACGGCTTTCGAAAAGTTTTACCCGGTGGGGTGCACCAATAGCAACACACGCCGATCAACCTCGAAAACCAAATCAAAACCCAACGAGGCCTTCACGACAAAGCAATCACAGGATTCGTAACTATTTCAGGCCACCCTTAAAGTAGACCAACGAAGCGACGGCCCGAGACGGACTCAAGGTTGTGGGGACGGCTGTGAACGACTGGGAACCCAAAACTGGGCTTGTCGACACCGCGGAATCGTGCCACGATCCTAAACAGTACAGTGTGCTATCCATCGCACAATCGTAAATAAAGCAGTAGCATGACATAAGTACAGGATAGTAATAAAACCTCAAACTAGTTTGTGGCCCCAAGAAATAAGACTGAATCAAGCTCTGGCTCAGGGGGGTCCCATAATCCTCCCGGATGTGGATAGCGCGATAAATCAAGGAACATGTATCAAGTACTCGGGGTCCTACGGGACACAAGTGGGCGGTCGGAAACCAAATATTATCTATCACCCACCGATGCCTCTGCTTACTTACTTCAATTTTAGTTGTTAAACAGGAATTAAGTGAGCGATAAGTAAAACCATGATCATCTCCAACGTCAACATGCGGCAAAACACCAACAACTGTGGCACTTGACGACACGCAACAGCACTTGAGCAGGCGACTACGACGCGCAAGTCCAACTATCTACCAAACAACAGGTAATAGGGTGTGTCCAAGGCAATATACGGCTGCAAGGGATATCACGGGTACGAAAACTAGAGCAACGCGACATAGATAGCAGTAGATCAACAGGAGGGGAATAAATACTATAAAAGTAAGATAGGTAGAAAGGGGGAGATGCTCGCCTGAAAACATTGCCGAAGGTTCAACCGAAGATCGGGTCGACACTCGCATCAACTCAACGGCCCAATCCGCGAAGAAGCAAAACACTAGAAGGAACACCGGATGCAATATTTAATACAACGGCAGAAGATCGGCATGATGCATGTATGAGGTATGGCATGGCAAAGATGCGATGCGATTAGGTCAATATTAAGTGGAACCGGGGTCCCGACAATCAATTAGGTGGTTCATGTTGTTTAGCTACCCCGCAATTTAAATGTTGTTTGAACATGGCAAAATATGGCACCGGTTCGCTACACCAATTTAAATGAGGCCAATATAAGACTAGATTTTCCCGCATATGGGCCCCATATTTAATT
The DNA here is from genome assembly GCA_030063025.1 of Avena longiglumis. Taxonomy (NCBI): domain Eukaryota; kingdom Viridiplantae; phylum Streptophyta; class Magnoliopsida; order Poales; family Poaceae; genus Avena; species Avena longiglumis. Next base: position 152,164,089 of record CP125973.1, read on the forward strand.
ATTAGGTGAATCGGCATAAGGCCCCCAAACCACAGACAAATATGCATGCAAGTATGGCAATTTAATATGCATCAATTTGTTAATACATTTATAAAATAGGGCTCGAGAAAAGGGGTCACACATTAGGGTTCGGGCGATCTTGGGGTTCCGGGGGTTCGGGGTCCGGTCTCAGGGTTCAGGGTTCGACGGGATCGAGGTTCGGACTCCGGGATCGTTCTCATATAATGGAGGTAGATCTTGTCGCATCCGGGAAGCAGGACTTGGTTCGGCGTCCGGGGCGCACCGGACTCGCCCTGGTCGGTGTCTCTCTTGTCGGGCCCAGACGTGCCGGTCCGACGTCGGGACGAAGATCTTGATGTTCTGCGTCAGTGTCCTTACCGTCCGTGTTCTCGAGCAACGCATCCGGGAAGGAGTACTTGTCGCACCGGGGTCTTCGGATCCGTGAAGTAGATCTTGGCGTGCGGGTTCGGGATCGGTCTTCGAGTCCAGAGGGGTCTTGTGGTTGGTGCCGATGTCGATCTTGGAGGTTACTTGGCCACATTGTCGTTCTTGTCGAGGGTGTGGTCCGGCTCACAACTTCGGAGAGGATCACCCATCCATCCATTGGCTCCGTCACCTTCTCTTGCCGCATGGTACATCTTTGATATATACGGAGTTGTCGGTCGATCTTGGCGGCCACGGTACAAAGCGACAACAAGAGACAAAGATCTTATACGCAGGAGGCCTTGCTGGCAGCAGAGCGCAGAGCGGAGGCCCAGGCAGGGCGCCGCGAAGGCAGAGGTCCCAAGACACCGGCACAGCAGGCGAGAAGGCACGGGAGGCGACGCTGCACCTCGAGGAGGACGAGGACGCCTGGGAGCAGAGGAGGCCGGTGGGCGCCGAGGCAGCGCGGCCCAGGTATGGCCGAACGCGAGGAGGGGTGGCGCATCGCACGCAGACGACGGCAGGGCGGCCCAGAGGCGGTCGGGAAGGCTCGCAGGGTCGGCTGCCGCGAGGCTCGAGCTGGCACGGCTGGAAGCCGACGAGGCAGAGCTCATCGCCGCTCGGCGAGAGAGGGGAGGCAGCGGAAGATCGGACGCCGAGGAGGAGGCTCGGGAGGAGGCGAGCAGGCGCTGGAAGCGAGGGAGCCGGGCCGGCCCGGAGGCGAGGCTGGAGGCGGCCCTGCAACGGGCGGGCGGCCGGTGGCGACGCCAGGAGAGGAGGCCGGGAGGTGCAGAGGAGGCGGGCGGGCGCGGGCGGCAGAGGGGGCCTCCGGAACTAGGAAACGCGCACGGTGAGGCGAAGGAGCAGCCTCGGGAGGGGCAGGACGCTGATGTGTGAGGCCAGCGGAGAAATGGGCGAAAGGGAGAGAGAGCAGTGAGGGAGGAGGAGGGCGGTGGCGAAGTGGGGGGACTGGCGGCGACGCCATGGGAGGAGAGGGAGCACGCAGGGAGGGAGTCAGAGGGGAGGTGGGGGTCGGTGGAGGTGGGTCCCAGCGGGCTGAGTTGGTGGGGAAGTGGTTGGTGGGTAGAGGGAGAGAGAGGGTAGAGCGTGGGTGTGGGTGGCGTGTGTCTTTGAAGGAGAGGGGGCTGTGGGGAGAGAGAGAGAGGTGGGGAAAAGGGGTAGGATTAGGTGGCGGCCTGGAATAGGTTAGGGGAAGGGGCAGGGTGACGTGGCGAGAGCCGATTGGAGGGAGTGAGGTGGCTGGAGGGGTGGGTAGATTAGGTTGGGTAGTTTAGGGATTTGGAATCTGATTTATTCAGGGGTGGTCGCCGGTCAATTGGCCTGCCGATCAGCCCCTAAAATAATTAAATATTTTATTTATTTCAAACAGGGATTTTGCAAACCGATAGCAGACAAAACAAAATAATCCGGAGACCCGGGTTTTGCGTTTGAACAAAGACGGGGAGTTTTAGAAAACACAAAATAGGTTTTTCTGCAAATAGTTTTATGCAAGCAAATGCAAGATGATGACGATGCTCAAATGCAATGTGGCATGATGACATGAGCATGCAGTCATGACGATGCAATGCACAAAAACAACGCGATTTTCTAGTAGTGGTTTTGCGGGATGCCACAAGGGGAAGGTGTGTGTGTGGGGGGGGGGGGGGGGTGCGCCCCCAGCCCTTTTTATATAGAGGGGTGGGCGGCTGCAACCCTAGCCCCCTCCCCCAAGCCAAACCGGCGGCCCCAAGGAGAAGGAGTGGGGGGCAAGGAAACCCCCCTTCTAGAAACTCTATCTAGAGTTTAAACCTCTCTTGGCCGGCTGGGCCCTATGTGTTGGAATTATGCCCTAGAGGCAATAATAAAGATGTTATTATTATAATTCTTGTTCATGATAAAGTTTATATTCCATGCTAGAATTGTATTAAGCGGAAACATTAATACTTGTGTGGTTTATAAACAACGCCGTGTCCCTAGTATGCCTCTATGGACTAGCTCATTGATCAATGATGGTTAAGGTTTCCTAACCATAGACATGAGTTGTTGTGGCATCCCGCAAAACCACTACTAGAAAATCGCGTTGAATTTGTGCATTGCATCGTCATCATCATGCATTGTTTGCCAAAACTATTTTCGCAAAGCCCGTTTTGTTTTCCAAACGCCCCATCGTTATTCAAACGTCAAAACCCGGGTCGCCGGATTATTTTGTTTTGTTGCTATCGGGTTGCAAATGGCCCAATTAAATTAAATAAAAGATTTAATTGTTTTAGTTGAGGGCGATCGAGGCAGGTATTAACGACCACCCGTTTAAACAGATCGGTCCCCAATCAGCCCCACCTAAATCCTAGTCCCACCAAATTCTATCCTACCCACCAACCGCAGACCGCCACCTCACCCACTCACCCTTTTCCTACCCACTTGCCACCTCACCCATCCAGCCACCCTTTATTCCTAAACCTACCTAATCTACCCACCCCCTCCACATCACTCCTACCTATCAAGACACGCCACCTCAGCTCCCTCTCCCCAACCAACCAACGAGCACGCCACATGGACCTCACTCAGCCACCCCATGCCACTTGACGCACTCCAGCGCCCGACCCACTCCTCTCCCTCTCTCCCTTCCACCTGTCCCCACCCAGTCACACCGCTAGCCCCCGATCCAACCGTCCCCAGCCACTCAGGTCCACCGCCACCCCCACGCCCAGCCTCCCCTCGGGCCCCACCGGACCCACCCTCACCGCCCCGCCATGCCCGCGTCCTCTCCCCTCCACGAGGCCCCGAGCCGTGCTCCCCGCCCAACCTCGGCGCCGGCTGTCCGCTCCCGGCCAGCAAGTTCCACTCACGCTCACCAAGCGCCGCCTCCAACCTCGCCTCCGGCCATGGCGCCTCCACCACCTGCCGCGCCTCCCATGCCACTGCGCCGCCTCTGCGCCCTCCGCGCCCCGCGCCCGCCTCTGCGCCGCCCCTCAGCCGCCCTGCTCGCTTCCTCGCCTCGGTGCCTCATGACCGTCGCCGGCCGCCTCGGCTTCCGCGTCCACCGGCGCCCGCCATCCTCCCGCCGCCGCTTCCTCCCGCCCGGCTGCCGCCCGGACTCCAGCGCCTCGGCCCGGCCTGCCCGCCTCCGCGCCGCCCCGCCTGAGCCCGTCTCCGGCGACCACCGCCCGCCGGCGTCCCGGCTCCGCCCGCCTCGTCCTCGAACCCCGCCCAGGCCTCCGTCGCTGTGCCGCCTGCGCCTCCAAATGTCGCCGGACTCCGCCAGGAACTCCACCCCGCGCGTCCTCGCGCCGCCGCATGCGTCGCCTCTCGCAGGTGTAGGTCTCCCTCGGGCCTGTCCTGGCCGACGTCCATGATGCGGCCGATGAACCGCTCCGTCGTCCAGAGCGGAGTTTATCTCCGTGTAGCTGTCCCGGCACCCCAAGATCTTCTTCGGAGATGTACCCGGGAGGAGAACCTCGAACTCGTACCCTGCCAAGACCAACGTTGATGTAATCCGAAGACCATGAACGTTAGCGCCGGATGCAAGATCTACATGACCCGAAGACCCGACCCTGAGGATCTGGAGACCGATCTCGGCACCGAAGACCGAACCTCGACACGTCAAGCTCTCCCTCCCGGACCCCGAAGGCCGGACCCGGCCCGACAAGTTCTTCTGCTCGGATCCGAGAACCCTGAGACGCTGGACCCTCGAGTTCCCCCTCACGGACGCCAAGACCGCCGCACCGACGCCATGTTCTCCCTCCCAAACCCGATGACCGCCATGATCTTCGTCCCGGACACCGAGTCCGCCGAGAACCCCCGATGTGACAAGCACCTCATCCCGAACGCCATGACCGTCAACGTGATCCGAAGACCCCGGATGCGCCAAGACCTACCCGATATCCGAGGACGTTCCGCCGAGACCGATCCGTCGAACCCTGGACCCCGAGACCGGACCCTGGACCCTGTCGAACCCCGAACCCCGGAACCCCAAGATCGTCGAGCCCCCTCTAATGTGTGACCCCTTTTCCTCGAACCCTATTTTACAACATAATAACAATTGTTGCATATTTAATTGGTCATGCATGCATACATTCATGTGGTTTGGGGGCCTTATGCCGATTCACCGAATAATTAAATATGGGGCCCATATGCGGGCAAATCTAGTCTCATATTGGCCTCATTTAAACTTGTGTAACGGACCGGTGCCATATTTTACCATGCTAAAACAACATTTAATTTGCGGGGGATCTAAACAACTCGAACCATCTAATTAATTGTCGGGACCCCGGTTCCACTTAACATGACCTAATTGCATCGCACCTTTGCCATGTCATTCATTATACATGCATCATGCCGATCTTTTGCCGTAGTATTAAATATTGCATCCGGTGTTTGTTCTAGTGTTTTGCTTCTTCGGTTTGGGGCCGTTGAGTTGATGCGAGTGTCGCCCGATCTTCGGTTGAACCCTTCGGCAATGTTTTCAAAGAGCATCTTTCCTTTCTACCTATCTTACTTTTATAGTCTTTATTCCTCCTGTTGATCTATTGCTATATGTGTTGCGATGCTCTAGTTTCCGCATCGATATATCCCCGCACCTTATATTGCCTCGGATACACCCTATTACCTGTTGTTTGGTAGATAGTTGGACTTATGCGTCGTGGTTGCTTGCTCCAGTGCGGATGTGTCGTCAAATGCCACATTCTATGAATTGCCGCATGTTGATGTTGGAGATGATTCTAGTTTTACTTATCGTCACTTTAATTTCTGTTTAACAACTAAAATTGAAATAAGCGAGAGGCATCGGTGGGTGATAGATAATATTTGGTTTCCGAACGCCCACTTGTGTCCCGTAAGACCCCGAGTACTTGATACCTGTTCCTTGATTTATCGCGCTATCCACATATGGGGAGTATGGGCCCCCCTTAGCCAGAGCTTGATTCCGTCTTATTTCTTGGGGCCACAAAGTAGTTTGGGGCTTTATTACTATCCTGTACTTATGCCATGCTTTACTGCTTTATTTACTATTGTGCGAGGTACTGCACTTAATCTTGTTAGGTAAGCGGGATGTTTTCGCGGTATCGACAGTCCCCGATTGGGGACCTGCTGTCGTTTACAGCCATCGACGCAAACCTTGAGTCCGTCTCGGAGCTTGCTTACTCCGTTGCGGGTATACTCCATGGGGTGGCCCCCTGAAATATTTCTGAATCTTGTGATTGCTCTGTCGTGAGACCTCGTTGGGTTTTGATTTGGTTTTTCCGAGGTTGATCGTGTGTGTGTTGCTATTGGTGCACCCCGGCCGGGTTAAAACTTTCTGAAAGCCGTGTCCGCGGTTATGGACGACTTGGAGCACAGTATCTCGATCATAGACAAGCATAACTAAAGTTTACTGTTATAAATTTGACTTATAATGACTAGTAATCAGCTCCACTATAATGGAATGGCTAATTAATACTGCCCACAATTGCTTGTTTGGTTGTCGCTTGCGACCATTGTACCTGACTAGTAAATCTTGCAACTACAACGGAATGGCTGAATAAAAGTTCCAACAACTGCTGGGTTTATGGGTTTTCTCATGTTAACTGTATCTGACTAGTAAGTGTTGCCACTATAACGGAATGGTTAACTAAAAGTGCCCACTGCTTAATTTATCAGGACGATTATCTAAACCTGACTAGTAAAGTGCCGCAACTATAACTGAATAAGTAAAACTGCCAACCGTGTGCGTTCCTCGGTTGACTTCCTCGTTCGGTCTCGAGGGGGAAACACCAGGATGGGTTTGTTTGGTGTTAGCTTCAGGTTGGATCCGGTTAGGTCATGCTTACCCCTCTCTGATAACCGCCAGTTGTATCGAGTCTCTATAGGTTGTTTAGTGCATGCTGCCGCTGCCGCTTCAGTCCACCATACCTATGTAGGCGAGGACCGCCGAATTCTAGCCTCGCTGTATCGCCTCGATCGACGCTCCTTCTTTGTTTTCCTTTGCCTTTGTCGGCACCCCTTTGTTAAGCAGGTTTTGAGATCGACGTTAGCGAGGTTACCCTTCCGCTTGGCCTTGGCAGGGTTATGGACGCCATTGGTTATTCTTCAGGCTCTTAGCCCCATTTGCATCTTGTCCGTAGTCGGACGCCCATCGCTTTTAAGGTGATTTGGATCCTTGTACCGTATATTCGTATTCTTGACTCTTTGAGTCATTATATATATCTGCTCGTGGGTCCCATCGAGGACCTGTGTAATGTTATTACTTCGCTTTCCACCCGCGAAAGTGCTGGTGGCACCTTTGAATCGTTTCTATGCGGTTTGGCGAATTTTGCTCAAACTTGCATAGGTCCGATTCCGAGGGTGTTACTGAGTGGTATCGAGCTCAGCAGCGATACCCCACAAGTCCAAAGTAGGATAACCTAGCTAACGGCAAGTAGAGTGTCAAAACTATTTTTGCAAAATCGGTTGGATAGTTCTGATTAGGTCTGATTTTATTCCTTACCCCTCTGCTATTCTTCTCTTATCTCTACGTGTTTTGAATCCGCTCTCTTCTTTTTCTTCGAGTCCAGGAATTCTCGTGGTTGGGTTTCCGTCGTACCTTTAGGGTTTCGCGTCCTCCTCTGATAACGGTGATCTATCATCTGGTGTTCAAGCTGCCTGAGGAATCCGTCTAAGGTGTCACCACTCTTTATTCCTTGTTTGTGCCTTCCGGTGTTTTCCGACGCGACGACATCCTCTACGCCGGATCCGATGCAGAGTCTGCATCACTCCGTTGTTCCGAACCTCGCTTGTCGAGATCTTCAGTCTGATTCTGAGAATGGTTGCACTCTTTTCTACTGATTGTGCAGAGTAATAGTTTGGGTGCGTGATGGATTGGCCCCCATGCCGACTACCCCTTCTATTCGCTTTTGTACATTGCAGTGGACAAGAATGCATCGGTTCCCCTTTCCGAAAGTTAGAGGTGGCTTTATTTGTTGATACCTCTACCTTCGAACTTTTGTCCCCGGAGTGTTCTCCCGACGATCACGGACAACGACCCCTTGTTGGTGGTGTCGCGAGGATCTACACGAAGCGCGAAGACGCAGTTCGCCGACCTTCCTTCCGGTACCATGAGGCGGATCTCGAGGGCGAGATCCCTTGTTAGTGGTGTCGAATTGTGGCATCCCGCAAAACCACTACTAGAAAATCGCGTTGAATTTGTGCATTGCATCGTCATCATCATGCATTGTTTGCCAAAACTATTTTCGCAAAGCCCGTTTTGTTTTCCAAACGCCCCATCGTTATTCAAACGTCAAAACCCGGGTCGCCGGATTATTTTGTTTTGTTGCTATCGGGTTGCAAACGGCCCAATTAAATTAAATAAAAGATTTAATTGTTTTAGTTGGAAAGGCCGAACGGTATGATGACCCGAACGACCACCCCGTATTAAACAGATCGGTCCACCCCAATCAGCCCCCACCTAAATCCTAGTCCCACCAAATTCTATCCTACCCACCAACCGCAGACCGCCACCTCACCCACTCACCCTTTTCCTACCCACTTGCCACCTCACCCATCCAGCCACCCTTTATTCCTAAACCTACCCAGAAATCTACCCACCCCAGCCTCCACATCACTCCTACCTATCAAGACACGCCACCTCAGCTCCCCTCTCTCCCCAACCAACCAGAGCACGCCACATGGACCTCACTCAGCCACCCCACATGCCACCGCACGCACCCAGCGCGCCCCGACCCACTCCCTCTGCCCCGCGGGCCCCTTCCACCTGTCCCCACCCGGCAGTCACACCCGCTAGCCCCCCCCGATCCAACCGTCCCAGGCCACTCACCTGGGTCCACCGCCAGCCCCCCACGTCCAGCCCGCTCCCCCCTGTGGCCCCACCGCCCCGGACCCACCCTACCGCCGTCCCACTGCGTGACAGCCCTCGTCCCTTCCTCATCCACGAGCCCCCCGAGCCGCGTGCTCCCCCGCCCAACCTACTCCGCGCCACCCTCCTCCTCCTGGTTTCCCTCGCCCGTGGCTGCCAGCCCAGCGCCAGTTCCACTCCGCATGGCCACCAAGACGCCGCCTCCCCGCCTCAACCTCGCCCACTCTCCGGCCATGGCGCCGCCCACCTCGCCCCTCGCCGCCGCCTGCCCCGCCCGTCGCCGCCCTCACTTCCGGCTTCCTGAGCCCGTCGCGCCATCTTCCCGCCTCGCTTCCCCTCGCTGCCGCCTCGCCTCTCCGCCGCTTCCTCTCCGTTCCGCCGCTGCCTCCGCCGCCTCGCTGCGCAGCCGAAGCGCCCGCCGAGCCCGCCTCCGCGACCGCCGGCCCGCCCGGCGCCGCTCCGCCCGTCCTCGAACCCCGCCCGTGCCTCCGCTGCCGCCGCCTCCAGATGTCGCCGGACCCCGCCAGGAACTCCACCTCGCGTCCTCGCCGCCGCCCATCTCGCAGTGTAGGTCTCCTGCCTGTCTCGCTGGGACGCCCATGATGCGGCTGATGAACCGCCGGCTCCCGTGAGCGGAGTTTATCTCCGTGTAGCTGTCCCGGCACCCCAAGATCTTCTTCGGAGATGTACCCGGGAGGAGAACCTCGAACTCGTACCCTGCCAAGACCAACGTTGATGTAATCCGAAGACCATGAACGTTAGCGCCGGATGCAAGATCTACATGACCCGAAGACCGAACCTCGACACGTCAAGCTCTCCCTCCCGGACCCCGAAGGCCGGACCCGGCCCGACAAGTTCTTCTGCTCGGATCCGAGAACCCTGAGACGCTGGACCCTCGAGTTCTCCCTCACGGACGCCAAGACCGCCGCACCGACGCCATGTTCTCCCTCCCAAACCCGATGACCGCCATGATCTTCGCCCCGGACACCGAGTCCGCCGAGAACCCCCGATGTGACAAGCACCTCATCCCGAACGCCATGACCGTCAACGTGATCCGAAGACCCCGGATGCGCCAAGACCTACCCGATATCCGAGGACGTTCCGCCGAGACCGATCCGAACCCTGGACCCCGAGACCGACCGGACCTGTCGAACCCGAACCCGGAACCCCAAGATCGTCGAGCCCCTCTAATGTGTGACCCTTTTCCTAACCCTATTTTACAACATAATAACAATTGTTGCATATTTAATTGGTCATGCATGCATACATTCATGTGGTTTGGGGGCCTTATGCCGATTCACCGAATAATTAAATATGGGGCCCATATGCGGGCAAATCTAGTCTCATATTGGCCTCATTTAAACTTGTGTAATGGACCGGTGCCATCTTTTACCATGCTAAAACAACATTTAATTTGCGGGGGATCTAAACAACTCGAACCATCTAATTAATTGTCGGGACCCCGGTTCCACTTAACATGACCTAATTGCATCGCACCTTTTCCATGTCATTCATTATACATGCATCATGCCGATCTTTTGCCGTAGTATTAAATATTGCATCCGGTGTTTGTTCTAGTGTTTTGCTTCTTCGCGGTTTGGGCCGTTGAGTTGATGCGAGTGTCGCCCCGATCTTCGGTTGAACCCTTCGGCAATGTTTTCAGGCGAGCATCTTCCTCTTTCTACCTATCTTACTTTTATAGTCTTTATTCCCTCCTGTTGATCTATTGCTATCTGTGTTGCGATGCTCTAGTTTCCGTACCCGATATATCCCCTGCAGCCTTATATTGCCTCGGATACACCCTATTACCTGTTGTTTGGTAGATAGTTGGACTTGCGCGTCGTAGTTGCTTGCTCCAGTGCGGATGTGTGTCGTCAAATGCCACAGTTGCTGATGAATTGCCGCATGTTGATGTTGGAGATGATTCTAGTTTTACTTATCGTCACTTTAATTTCTGTTTAACAACTAAAATTGAAATAAGCAGAGGCATCGGTGGGTGATAGATAATATTTGGTTTCCGAACGCCCACTTGTGTCCCGTAAGACCCCGAGTACTTGATACCTGTTCCTTGATTTATCGCGCTATCCACATATGGGGAGTATGGGCCCCCCTTAGCCAGAGCTTGATTCCGTCTTATTTCTTGGGGCCACAAAGTAGTTTGGGGCTTTATTACTATCCTGTACTTATGCCATGCTTTACTGCTTTATTTACTATTGTGCGAGGTACTGCACACTGTACTGTTTAGGTAAGCGGGATGTTTTCGACGATCGGCCCCGATTGGGGACTTGCTGTCGTTACAGACCATCGACGCAAACCTTGAGTCCGTCTCGAGCTTGCTTACTCCGCTATGGTATACTCCATGGGTGGCCTCAAATATTTCTGAATCTTGTGATTGCTCTGTCGTGAGACCTCGTTGGTTTTGATTTGGTTTTTCCGAGGTTGATCGTGTGTGTTGCTATTGGTGCACCCCGCCGGGTTAAAACTTTCAAAGCCGTGTCCGCGTTATGGACGACTTGGAGCACAGATCTCGATCATAGACAAGCATAACTAAAGTTTCTGTTATAAATTTGACTTATAATGACTAGTAATCAGCTCCACTATAATGGAATGGCTAATTAATACCCACAATTGCTTGTTTGGTTGTCGCCATGCACCATTGTACCGACTAGTAAATCTTGCAACTACTAGCGGAATGGCTGAATAAAAGTTCCAACAACCGCCGGGTTTATGGGTTTTCTCATGTTAATCAGATTCGACTAGTAAGTGTTGCCACTATAACGGAATGGTTAACTAAAAGTGCCCATCGCTTAATTTATCGTGATTATCTAAACGACTAGTAAAGTGCCGCAACTATAATCGAATAAGTAAAAGCCAACCGTGTGCGTTCCTCGGTTGACTTCCTCGTTCGTCTCGAGGGGAAACACCAGATGGGTTTGTTTGGTGTTAGCTTCAGGTTGGATCCGTTAGGTCATGCTTACCCTCTCGATAACCGCCATTGTATCGAGTCTCTATAGGTTGTTTAGTGCATGCCGCCTTTGCCGCTTCACCATACCTATGTAGGCGAGGACCGAATTCTAGCCTCGCTGTCTTCGCCTCGATCGACGCTCCTTCTTTGTTTTCTGCCCTTTGTCGGCACCTTTTGTTAAGCAGGTTTTGAGATCGACGCCGTTAGTGGTTACCCTTCCGCTTGGCCAGGCAGGGTTATGGACGCCATTGGTTATTCTTCAGGGCTCTTAGCCCCATTTGCATCTTGTCCGTAGTCGGACGCCCCATCGTTTTTAAGGTGATTTGGATCCTTGTACCGTATATCTGTATTCTTGACTCTTTGAGTCGCTGTTATATATATCTGTTCTGTGGGTCCCATCGAGGACTGTTGTGTAATGTTATTACTTCGTTTTCCACCCGCACGAAAGTGCCTGGTGGGCACCTTTGAATCGTTTCTATGCGGGTTTGGCGAATTTTGCTCAACTTGCATAGGTCCGATTCCGAGGGTGTTACAGTTGTCAATTGATAATGAGATCATATCATTGGGAGAATGATATGGTGGATAGACCCAAACAAAGGAGAGCAATTAGATCGTGTCATCGTGTTCGTCTTTGAGAAGATTTTCCTATGTCAAATATTGTATTCCTTAGACCATGAGATAATGCAACTCCTCGACCGAAGAAAGCTTTGAGGTCATCAACGTCATCCTATGAGAGGGTGATCATAAAGGTGTCTATCGGTGATCGAAAAGTATCTGTTGGGTTGTATGTATCGAGATGGAATTTGTCCTCCCAAGTCGGAGAGATATACTTGGGCCCACTTAATCGATATCAACACCGCTTGCAAGCATGTGGTTAGGAGTTAATCACAAAGTGATATCGGATTACGGAACGAGTAAAGTATTTTGCTGAACGAGATTGAACTAGGTATGACGGTACGACGATCGAATCTCGGCAAGTAAAATATCGCGAGACGAAGGAATATATATATGGGATTGATTGAATCCTGGCATCGTGGTTCATCCGATATGATCATCGATGAATGTGTAGAGAGTCAATATGGGTTCCTGCACTGTTGATTATTGATAGAAGATCATGTTTGCATATTCTCGAACCGAGGTCACACATAACGTATCTCGACGCTAGGATAGATTGGATAATTGGTTTATGAATTTTTGTTCGGAGTCTCGGATGGGATCCAGGATATCACGAGAGGTTCCAGAATGGTCCGGAGAATAAGATTCATATAAGGCAGTGCAATTTTTGGAGTTCGGAATTGTTCCGGGTTAATCGGTATTATACCTAAGCTTCTAGAACCTTCCGGAAGGGACCAACGTGGCCCCACCTTCCGGGAGGGGCATGGGCCTATGAGGAGTGTCCTGGCGCATTGGGCCAGGGGCACAAGGCCCCATAGGGCCCAGCCGATTCTAGAGAGATTTGACTCGTTAAATCTCGGGATAGAATTTCTAGAAGAGGAGAGTTTAAATCGTTTAAACTAGAGATATGATTTCTAGAAGGAGAGTTTAAATTGTTTAAACTAGAGATAGGCTTGGAGGAGGGCAAGGGCTGGCCGCCTCTATATATAGAGGGTGGTGCGCCTTCCCCACACACCTTCCTCCAAGCCCTAGCAGCCTTGCTACCTTCCTCTCCTCCCGACTGTTTGTAGGAAGCCCGCAGAAATTCTCCACCATATACACCACGCCGTGTTGTAGATCCAATCTATCTCTCCACCATACTCGCTGGTCCGAGGAAGGAGGAGACGCCGAGGTGCTGCGTGTGCATCTCACGGAGGCACCGCCACTTGTGGTGCTAGATCGGATCGGATCGCGAGGAGGAGAAGCGAGTCGACTACATCACCCACGTTCCGATTTAACGTTCCATTGTCGAATCTTCAAGGGTATGAAGATCTAATCCAATCTCTCTCGTTGTTTGCATCTCCTAGATTAGATCTTGGCTTTCCCTCTGTTCGCATCCGTAGAAAATTTTGATTTACTATGCCGCGAAACCCCTTCAGTGGTATCAGAGCTACATCTATGCGTAGATGTGATTCACGAGTAGAACGCAACATGGTTGTTGCGGGCGTTGATGTTTTCTGTTGCAAGCCTCTTGTTTGTGTTCTTCTTATGACGCGGGATAGTGAGATTGAAGCGGTCCAGGCCAACCTTACGCGACATCGTCATGAGACCGCTCCGCACTTGACGTGTGGCTTGTTCCACACATGCGGCTGGTGGATGTCAGTTTCCCTCACTATAGTTGTCATGGGATTAACACCGGAGTTTGGCAACCATAATATCACCGTTGTGGCTTTCCGTAGGTAAGAATCGTTCTTAGCATCTACTCCCATAAGCCACGTAAAACATGCAACAACAAAGTAGAGGCGTCTAACTTGTTTTTGCAGGGAGTGTTTTCTGTGATATGGTATGGCCCAAGATGTGATGTGTATATTGTATGCGATGATCATGTTTTGTAATGTTTCACGACTTGCATGTCGATGAGTACACAACCGGCAGGAGCCATATGGTTGTCTTTATAATTGTGTATGACCTGCGAGTCAACTTCTTATACGCCATGTAATAGCTTCACTTTATCGCTAAGTAGTTAGCAATAGTTGTAGTTGCTATTCGTGGTGGAGGCAATCATGGTGGAGTGATGGAGATCATGCCGGAACGCACAAGATGGAGATCATTGCGCGAAGATTGGCTATACCATGTCACATAAAGTTATATGCATGTGATGTTTATCCCTTTATGTATCTTATTATGCTTAGATCGCGACGGTAACATTATAAGATGATTCCTCACTTAAAGATCAAGATAAAAACTGTGTTCTCCCCAAGTATGCACCGCTATGAAGTTCGTCGCTTCCAAGCATCACGTGATGATCGGGTGCTATAGACTCACATACAACGGGTGCAAGCCAGTTTTGCACACGGAAATACTTGGTCTAACTTGAGCCTAGCATGTACAGACATGGCCTCGGAACACAAGAACCGAAGGTTAAGCATGAGTCATATGAATGATATGATCGACACTTCGTTGTCCACCATTGAAACAACATCTCTCGTGATGATCGGATTAGGTGTGGTGAATTTGGATCGTGTGCACTAAACAACTTGAGGGATGTTGAATTTAGTGGGAGTTCATCTAGTAATTTGATTAAGTTGAACTATTTATCATGAACATAGTCTAAATTGTACTTGCCAATATCAGAGATCACATGGCAAGTCCAACTTCAACTTCAACGCTTTTGCTGAGAAGGAAAAGCTTAGAAACAATGGGTCTAACTTCACCAATTGGTTCCGCAATCTAAGAATCATTACGTCATGGACAAAAGGACTATGTCCTTGGAAAGCGTTAGGTGACCCTCAAGAATCGGCTTACCGATGAGAAAGCTGTCTATCGGGCAAGCAAAGATGATTACGGTGTGATTAAGAGCACCATGTTGTTTGCTATGGAACCGGAGCTTCAAAATCGTTTTGAAGAGTATCCGGGCCCTTCGAGATTCTCGAGAGTGAAAACCATGTTTGAGACTCGGGCCCGTTCGAGAGATATGAGATCTCGAGAAGTTCTTTAAGCGCAAGATGGAGGAAGGGAGTTACATTAGTGAGCACGCCATAAAGATGTCGGGCTACACTCAGCAACGCTTTGAGCAACTGGAATGCACGATTCGGAGGAGCTCAAGATTGACAGTTGCAATCACTCCCTCCCAGCTACAAAAGTTTTGTAGTGACTCATAATCAGATTGGTTCCACTGATACGATCACCGAGCTCTTCGCAAAGCTGAAGGCTGCGGAAGTGGACATCAAGAAGGATAATCATGTGTTGATGGTCAACAAGCCCTCCTTTAAGAAAGGTAAGGGAGCAAAGAAGCCCTTCAAGAAGGGCGGCGGCAAGCGCAATGCCCCTGCTGAGAAGAAGCTCAGGTCTGGTCCCAAGCCGGACACTGAGTGCTTCTATTGCAAGGACAAGGGTCACTGGAAGCGCAACTGTCCGAAATATTTAGTGTCGTGGGAATGACCACGGCAGATGCTGCAATCGGCAGCGAGTAGTAGAACGAAGGGCAAGGGCGGCCAGCCATCTGCGGTGCGAGATGAGGGCGGAGACTGTGGTTTTACCTGTGTTCGGCCCCGGAGGGTAAAGACCTACTCTGCTAGATTGTATTATGGAGGTTTACAATGGGCGAACTTCGGCTAGGCGGCGAGTTGCTTGTGTATGAGGAACGCATTCTACTCACCCCTTAGGGAGGTTTATATAAGCTTACCTCCCTAGGGTTTACATATCTCAACCGATTCGGTTACAACTTTGTCAATCGTTTAACTTTCACCGATCGGGCCTATCTACTACTTTGGGCCTTGACCTCCGATGCTGGTACCTGATGGGCCTTGATCCACTCGCCGTTCTGAGCCCACTCGCCAGCCTTTGGGCGGTCGGAAGCGTCCGAGGATACCCGGTAGGCATATCCCCATCGAGTCCCGAGGCCGTCGTTGATTAGGCGCGGGTGGCTCTGGCGATCGAGTATACGGCTTCAAGTTGGCATCCAGTCGAATCGTCGGCGGGCTCCTGTACAAAGGGAAAAATCCGGCAAACCGAGTCGTGTCTCGGGCGAATCAAACCAACGGGTCGCAGCCTCGACGAGTAACTTAGCGAGCCGAGTGGCAGGAGGCGGACCGTCGGGTGTGGTCAAACTAGCCGTTAAGGTAACTTAACGGTAACTTTCGGCGTAATCATCGCGCGGTAACGGTCCCCTAATTTGGCGGGCAGCTCCCGCTATATAAGAGGGACGGTAGGTTATCGGAAAACCAACCGCCCACCATTTCTTCCGAGTACGCACATCCTTCGTCCGCTAATTTCGCGATCTGATCGACCCGCAAGCCTCCGACCTCCAATCAAATCCTCAGCCATGGCCCTCTCCACTGAACCTTGGGGCAGATCCAAATGCACCAGGGCGCAACTGGCCTCCTTCGAGGAGGCCGGAATCCTTGGCAGTGGCTGGCGAATCCAGCGGGGAGAACGACCCGAACCCAGCGAGAGTTCATCTGCTTCACTAGTCACCTCGGCGGGGCTTAGGGTTTCCCTTCTCTATTCTTCCCTGCGCCTACTACGAGATCCAGCCCTCGGATCTGGGTCCCCATAGCATCGGCGCTCGCCATCTTTGTGGCGTTACAGTGTTATTTGGGCTGCCGGCCCTACTTTCCCTTGTGGCAAGATCATTCCATGGGACGGATCACCGCGAGGCGAGGCGGCCCAATGCTAGCCAGCGGCTTAACCTTCAACTGAAATCCAAAGCCTCCTTCTTGACTGATGCTGCCGGCCAAAGCAATGTGACTGAAAAAGTCTTGGTTTTATGTGACCGAGGCGACCCCGTAAGGCAGGCGGCGATCCATACTCGGCCGACCGCTCGAGCCACGCAATCTCCGTGTCGCCAAGCTACCCGACGACCAGCGGATGGTCGTCGGACGAGATGCTCCGAGCCATTCGCGGTGCGAAGAAGAAGGGCTCAGACGGTGAACTCTGTACAACTGGCTGGCGGCGGCGTCGTTCACTCGCCCAACGAGCATTATATGTACCGACACGGGCGAGAAGACTCGACGAAGGCCTGCCTCGCCAGTGGAAGCGGAGGACTACCTCTGGCGCCAAGAGGATCACCCAAGCGGCATACGGATGCGCAGCCGGGCTCCTCCATACACCACAAGCGTCCGCCCCAACGGTAATAATCTGATCTCATTCGCGATGCAGCATATGCGATCGCGGTAATTCTAACTTTCTTCCATGTTTAACGCAGTTATTTCAAGTGGTGGAAGGTGGCTCCCACCCGATGACGAGTTCTGGGCCATCCGCCCGGGACAAGCGAGTCGCCTCCCGCCGAGGGCAATGAGGACGACGAGGACGAATCCGAGGAAGAGATCGCCCCACTGATCCGAAAGACCCGCGGGCAACGTCAACGCGAGCTCGAGGCGAGCAAGAGCCTCGAGCGTCATGATGATGACGAGGAACTCCCGGAGACCACCTCGCTCCGTCAAGCCACTCCCGCAAAGAAGAAGAAGGAGAAAGAGGCGAGGGCCCCCCTGAGGAGGAGGACGAAACCGCCGAGGATGGTCTCACCGCCACGCTCGGCGAGCGGTTCCGATGCCCACAGCTCGGCCGACGACGGGGCGGCTCCGGCAACAGCCACGCTGGATGCGCCATCCATGGAGGCACCGCTGGCTTCACTACCTCCGCCCTTCGCGCCGGTCTCCGGGCTAGGGGCGGCTCCGGCCGAGGCGACTTCGCCTCGCAAGGAGGTCCCGAGCGTGGCGGTTTCGCCTCGCGAGGAGGCTCCGAGCGTGGCGGTCTCGCCTCGCAAGGAGGCTCCGGCCGCGGCAGCTCCACTTCACGAGGGGGCCTCCGTCGACGGTGTCCCGGAGGCACCAACCGCTACCTCGACGTCAAAGAAGCCCTCCGTATCTTGGGCCCCTGGCGTCCTGGAACTGGGGCTTAGTCGCCGGGCCACATTGGAGAAACCGGCCGGCCTCCGTACTGGGCTGCGCTTCATTCCAGTCGCCAAGTAAGTGCACTCGGCCTTCATCTTCCTCTCTTAGTATTTAGATTGTTTTGACTGAGTTGTCTTGATACACAGGACCGGAGTGAAGAAGATGGGCCACCCGACGGTGGCCAAGGTGCCCTCCGCCGCTAGCGAGGAGGACCCTTCTCGTAAGAGGAAGGCGGACGAAGTCGCCGCCGCCACGGAGGGCAGCAAGAGGGCCAAGGGCGACGACATTGTCGCCGTCTCTGATGACACGGCGACCGCTGCGGCTGGGCCCGCTGTGGAAGCATCCGCATCCACGAAGGGGGGCATTTCGTTGCCTAGGCCGGAGGAGGCGAGCTCCCTTGGAGCGGGCGCGTCAATCGCTACCTTCCCCCGCTTCATGACCAAGGCGGCCACGGCGAGTGCGGCTGCGACTGCGAGCCCTGCTCCAGAGATCGCCGGCGCCGAGATTGACCAACGTCGCGGACACACACCGGCGCTGCTTGCGTCTGTGGACGCGGCGCAACTGCACGGCATGCTTGGCGCGGCCATCCAGGTACCTCCAGTCCCCGAGGATCAGGTCGGTGTTTTGCAGCGGCCTGATTCTTTTTTAGCTATTTGTTTTGTGCGTTCGAGTCCAGTCCCCGAGTGCGCACTCGCTAAATTATAGCGGGTGGGCACTGAGTATTTTTCGAGCCGCCCGGTCGATGCGCACTCGCTAAATTGTAGCGGGTGGGCACTGAGTATTTTTCGAGCCGCCAGTCCCCGAGTGCGCACCCACTAAATTTTAGCGGGTGGGCACTTAGGAGTTTGCATGTGTGCTGACTTTGAAGATGTACAGGGTCTGCAGCTGGAGTCGGCCGAGCGATTGGCTGCGGCGTCTTGAAAGGAACTGGGCTCTCCGAGCGAACAAGGAACTTCAGGTTGTGGCTGCGCAGTGAGGTGGCTCGCCAAGAGCTTGTCCCTGCTGGAGGCTGGGCGGTGCGATGCATTGGGCACCGCCCGAGAAGATCGCCGACCTCGGCGAGGGAGGCGAAGAAGAAGCGAGTTCGTGACAGGCGGCGAAGGCTGCCGTTGTGGCCGCGGAGGACGATCAAAAGGCGTCTGAAGCCATCATTGTTGGGCTTCAGAACGACCATACATTGCTTCAAAGTTTTATCACGGGGCTCGCCCGCCCTTTGCTTGGTGAGTGCGTCTTCCTTGCCTTTACGATTGTACTGTTTGTGGTTTCCATTGTACTCATAGTTGTCTCCTTCTCGCAGGTCGTGTGATCGGCTGCCAAGAAGAAGCGGATTCTCTTGACGCGAGGGAGTGCGTGAACATGCTCGTCGACTCGGCGACGCTGTCGGCGACCTGCATACGCGCCTACCTCCAAGAGATGTCGCCCACGGAGGTCATTCCCAGTGACCTCGTTGAGGTGTGGGAGTATTTGGAGAAGGCACCCGCGGTCGTAGAGTTCATGACGGTCGGCGTTTCGTCATGGAGCATCGACGGCCTTGAGCCTTGGGCTCGCCCACTTCCCGAACTTGATCTCGATGATGTGGCAGTGGATATCCTTCATCGACCGGCGCGGTGGATCTGTCCGAGGTCCTAAAACTGCAGGAACGTCGCCCGCGACTCGAGCGCCCGCATCGCGACTTCAAGGTTGAGCAGCCTTTCCGCCAGCAATGGCGGGCGGTGACGACGTATCCATCGAACCCATACACGCGTTCATCCGTGGCGGGACTGGTGCCTCTTCTTCGACGCCGCAAAGTAGTTTAGTTTGCCCAAATGTGTTAGCAGCTCGCCGAGTAGGCATATCTTGTAATGTGAGACAATGCAAAATGCGATTGAATGGAACGTTGTGTTCATTTTGCTATTTTTGCGTGTTTTGGGTTGATTTTGGGTGAGTCCCCAGCGTCCGCCCTTTGTTGGGTTCCCTTGTATATGATGTTTTGTTGTTTATCATGTGTATGTTGGTTGAGTCGACTCGCGAACTCGGAGAGTCGCAAGGCGACTCCTCGAGTGCTCTATACTTTACCGTTTTCCGTCTGTGAACGGCGGGTGGCCGAGTCCCGGCGTGGTACTTGGTAGTTCAAGGCGCGACTCGAGGGTGGTTGAGGACTGAGCGTTGGTGTGGCGTCGCTCTGCCTGGCCCGGTGGGTCGGCGTGGCGAGTCTGGGCATGCTCTCTTACTTGGCGTTTTCCTGTCGATCGAGGCGGTATTCAGTCCCGGCGTGGTACTTAGCCGTTCGAGTCGCTATGCCGAGGATGCAGAGGACCGGGTCGCTGTGGGAAGCGAGGATGATGTCTTGGTTCGTAAAACCAGTCGAGCTAGGCGACTCGATGGGGCTCCGGTTGGCGTTTTGTGGGCGATGCAAGACCTGAAATGACTCGGTGCTCCTACATCGCACTACTTAGCCGTGCGGTCGCCGTGCCAGGGTTGACTTCTGTTGTAGCATGACGCGTTAATTACGAGTGCGAGTGGCACAAGGCATGGAGAGTAAACGAATTTTGCGGAACCGTTCTTTTATTCATAGCGATGGAGAGTACACATGTGGGGTTCTAGGTATAGAACTTCCGGAGATTTACATTCCACGGCCGCAGCGTCGAGTTCACCGTCCCCGCGACGTCGAGGTAGTAGGCGTCGTTGCAGTCTGCGCCCGATAGCGAGCAGGCCTTCCCATGGAGGGAGATCTTGTGCATGCCCTTCTTGTCTGGATGAGGCGTAGCACCAAGTCGCCTTCTGGAAGGTGCGGGTTTTCACCGTCGGCTGTGGTAGCGACGGCCCTTGCGATAGATAGCGGTGCGCGATCGGGCGAGGTCGCTTCGTCGAGTTGGTCGAGCCCATCTTGGCGGGCCAGTTCGTTTGGCCTCCGTATAGTGGACGATCCGCGGCGAGTCGTGTTCGAGGTCGGTTGGCATGACGGCTTCGTAGTAGACCATGAAGAAGGGGTGAATCCGTCGACCTGTTGACCGAGTGCGGATTCCCGGATATGACGGAGGAAGCTCGTCGACCCAACACCGGTGCGCTCAAGTGGTACTTGGAGTCGGCAGGCCGTGGAGGATGCTTTGGTTGGCTCGTTCCGCCTGGCCGTTGGATTCCGGGTGTGCGACTGACGCGAGGTCGAGCCGGATGTGGTGCTCCTCGCAGAACTCGGCCATTGCTCCCTTGGCGAAGTTTGTGCCGTTGTCCGTTATGATGCTGTTGGGGAAACCGTAGCGGTATATGAGCTCGCGTAGGAACTTAGTGGCAGTCTTCCCGTCGCATTTCCGGACCGGCTTGGCTTCTATCCACTTTGTGAATTTGTCGACGGCGACCAGCAGGTGGGTGTAGCCAGAGGGGGCCTTCTTGAAGGGGCCGACCATGTCCATGCCCCACACGGCGAATGGCCAGGTGATGGGGATTGTTTTGAGCGCCGAACTTGGAACGTGCGTCTGGTTGGCGTACCGGCACCGGCGCATCGCTGGACGATATCGGCGGCATCCGCGTGTCGGTGGGCGATAGAAGCCGTGTCGCATGGCTTTGGCGACCGAGGCCAAGGCGCAATGGTGGCGCGATCGCTGAGTGAATGTCGTGTAAGATTTTTCGTCCTTCGCCGGTTGGTTATGCAGCGTTGGAATACGCCGGTGACTGCGCTTGTGTAGCTCGCCGTCGATGATGGTGTAGGACTTGCATCGGCGAACAATCATTCGGCGCTTGTCTCGTCTGCGGGCAGGTTGCCGTCTCGGTAAGCGATGTAGGGCTTGGTCGGTCGTGCGGCTCGGTGGCAGTGCGACCAAGGTTGCCTCTGGTTGGGCGGGACTCAATGTCGATCTCCTTGAGGAGAGAGACGGCGTGAAGATGGTGTCGAGGAACACGCCGGTGGTGGTGCGGATCGAGCTGACCCGATGCGAGAGGCGTCGGCCTCCTCGTTTTCCTCCTGTCGATCCACTCGACCGAGTAGCGGTGAAGTGGCGCCCACCTTGTCCACCTCTTGGCGGTATGCCGCCATGGTAGGAGACGGCGTCGGTGCCGCGACTTGACCCTGCAACGAGGTCGAGTCTCCATAGCACCGGCGATTGACGCTCATTTCCTTTGCGGCTCGCATGCCGTGGAGTAGGGCCTCGTATTCGCCATGTTGTTGGTGCAGGCATGAATTGAGGCGGAGGATGTAGCGGAGCTTGTCGCCTTTGGTGAGGTCAGATTATCCCGCTCTGCGCCGTCCGTGTTCTTGGACCCGTCGAGTGCAAGCTCCGGATGGAGTCGGGCGGCTTCTCGGCTGGGCCTCTTCGGTCGGCGAGGAAATCGGCGATGCTGCGACTTGATCGCCTCGTGGCTCGTACTTAATGTTGTGGACGCCGATCTCGGCCCACTTGGCGACCGCCCGTCGCCTCGCGATTCGGATGATGTCTTGTAGTGGAGCAGAGAAGCGACCGTGATGGGGTGCTCCTGGAAGTAGTCTGGCGTCGCTGAGCTCAAGACCGCGTATACCAGCTTTTGGCTGTGGGTATCGTGGCGCGACTCCGTTAAGACCTCTGATGTAGTATACCCGCCGGATCGGGCGCTCTTTCCTTCCTCTGGTCGCTCGACGACCATTACAATGACGACGACGCTCGGACGCCGCGACGTAAACCAGCATGGGCTCCTTGTCGACGGGTGCGGCGGTAGAGGTCGGCGAGTAGCACCTTTTGAGGTCGCGAGGCGTCGTCGCCTCCTTGTCCCCTTTGGAAGGTGGGATTCTTGCATCAAGCGGTATAGTGGCATCGCCTTTTTCGTGACGGGGATGAAGCGATCGAGCCGCTACGCCCGCCAGCTTCGGACGTCGCGAGCACTCGGGTTTGCCGGCAGGCGATCGTGTCGATCTTTGTTGGGTTTGCCTCTATTCCTCGTTTGGAGACGACGTACCTAGCAATTGCCGGGTACACAAGGTGCACTTGCCTGGGTTGAGCTTTATCTTGTACCTCGCAGTTGGCGAAGGTCTCCGCTAGATCGGCGAGTAGATCGCCTTGGCGAGCGGATTTTACGACCACGTCGTCGATGTAGACGTGGATGTTGCGGCCAATTTGGCTCGCGAGGCATTCTTGCATGCACCGCTGGTAGGTCGCCCCGGCGTTCTTGAGGCCGAAGGTCATGGCGGTGTAGCGAAGGCTCCGAATGGCGTGATGAACGCCGTCTTCTCTTCGTCCTCGACAGCCATTTTGATCTGGTTATACCCAGAGTAGGCGTCGAGGAAACACAGCGACTCCGAGCCCGCGGTGGAGTCGATGATTTGATCGATCCGCGGGAGGACGAACTGCTCCTTTGGGCGCTATTCAGGTTTGTGTAGTCGATACACATTCTCAGTCCGTTTTCTTTTCGACCGTGACTGGGTTTGCCGGCCACTTGGAGTATTTGATTGGCGAATGAAGCCGCAGCGGCGCCGCACTTCTTCGGCGATTGCTCGACGGCGCTCTTCATTGAAGGGTGGCATCGCTGTTGATGTCGCACTTTGGGGTCGGCGTTTAGTTTGTGCTCGTGAGCTCCCTAGGGACACCGGGCATGTCGGAGGGTTTCCATGCGAAGATGTCCCTGTTCTCACGGAGGAACTCGATGAGCGCGCCTTCCTATCTTGGGCTCATGCTGTCCCGATCGTCACCGTGGCTGGGTCGCTGGGACCAGCTCGGACGGTCTTGGTGTCGTCGTGGCCTCAAAGGTTGAGGTGTTTGTGCCCTCCGAGTTGGGCTTCTTGAGTATTGTGGGTCGTCGTTGTTGACCCGCTCGCGTGTTGGCGAGCTCATCGGCGTGACTAGCTTCCGCGATCACAGCGTCGGCGAGTTCGGCTCCTTTGGCCTCGCATTGGCGGCCATGTCGGTCGCCGTTGATGGTGATGACGCCGCCGGCCGGAGCTTCATCGCGTTATGCAGCGTGGTGTGCCGCCATGAATTTGGCGAACGCTGGCGCCCAGGCGCAATGGTAAGCTGTCGAAGGGCACCAGCTCGAGACGATCCGCTCGGTGCGGAAGTTCGCGGTGCGAAGGTGACGGGTAGCGTGACCTTGCCGATCGGTACGCCGACCGGGGCGATGCCGTGGAACGTGGTGTGGGTTGTCTCGATCGCCATTGCGGGAGCGCATCGCTGAAGGTGTCGAGGTAGAGGATGTTGATGGAGCTGCCGTCCGCCGTAGTCTTGGGGGAGCGATGATCGCCTACCTTGGGCTTGACCACCGGGCGACTCGTCACGGGTACTCGATGCGTGGCGAGTGGTCTTGCGGCTCCGGTGATAGGCTGCTCCGACCAGTTCGAGGCGGGGGCGTCTGCTGGGCCAGCGTTGACGGCGGCGCTGGGCGATGACCTTCTTCTCGCTCGTGTTGAAGCCGTGAAGGTGGAGCGAGCCGCCACTTTGCCGAATTTTCCGCCATTTTGGGTCGTTGTCGGTGTCCTCCGCGTGCGTGCCTTCTCGATCTCCCCGAGGTGTGGCGGTGGCGGTGGTGTGCGGGCTTTCCTTCCTGCTGTGAAACGCATGGTTGGTTAAGGAGGGCCGGATCGAACCTTGGCTTGTTCTTGTAGTTCCCGCCGCGTTGCTGCTCCGTCACGGCGGTAGCTCTTGGGGTCGCGCCAGCGTGCTCAAAGATTGGCGATTTAAGTCGACTACGTATCGTTGCGGCGCTTGCACGTGAGGCGAGTGCCATCAGAAGCGTAGGTCTGCTCGGCGGCCGCGTCGCTGCCACCCGTGCCGTTGTCCGCCCGACTCGTCGTCGACGTCTTGATTGGGATCTTCCTCGGCGATCGTTTGGCGATCTCGAGGAGGTCGGGATGTTGTCGAGTGTGCGGGTGTCGCTTGAGCTTGGCGACCGAGGCTCGTGGCGGCACGAGGTCTTGAAGCAATGGATGGCGGTGTCGGGTGGATGCCGACCGCTGTACCGAGCTCTTGCCACCGTTGGACCCAGCTGGTCGACTCGCGGGTCCCCGGACGATCGCTCCAGGTCCTCGATGGTGGTGGCGGGTGTAGGAGCACTCAAGTGCCCGACGGCGTCTCGCATTTCCTCCGTGAGTCGATATCGTCACGGGGAGCGTGTTGATCCATTGCCCGCACGTCCCTCCATCATCGTGGGAGGTAACGGGCGGCGAGTAGGTTTGTGACCCGCGATCCCCATTGCCATGAGGTATGTGTCAAGCCGCATCAGGGGTCGTCAGGAGTCGATTTTTCGATCTCCTTCGCGCCTTGAAGTTGGGTGGGTACTTTTCGCCTCGGATCATTGGTCCGGCACTTGGGCCCTAGCCGATCGAGCGACCCATAGGCTCGCCATCGCGGCGGTAGTTAGGTGTGCCGCAAGTCGTCGGGTGGCGTGGCGCGAGTTCTGATTGGCGGCGATATGAGTGCGGCGTCGATTGGCTCTCCATTGGCGGCGGCGAGGTTGGTCGCCGCCTGGGATCGCTTGTCGAGAGTGCGCATTGCGGGTCGTCGTTGAGCTGCGGTGGCTCGTGGCGGGCAATTGAGGGTGTTTGCCACCGGACGGCCGCTTGAGGCCGCCCTACTCGGAGGAGCGCGAGTACACTCGCCCTGCAGTCGGCGCCGCTTCGCTGTTCTACGGCCTTCGCGAGTAGGGCCGGACGCATCGATCTCGTAAGGCACCGCCGCGGTTGCCGGATGTTGTCGGCAGCGCTCGGCCACGAGGTTGTCCATCGGGGTGGAGAACGGTGGAAGGCCGTTCGCGCGCCCCGTGAGGAGACGACTATCCGCGGCTGGTCCTCGAGGTGCGGTTGGGTGGTGGTGGGGCACCCATCGCCGTTGATCTGGCGGAGGGCGGTTGCTTCCTCCCGGTGGCGCTCGCATCGCGCGCCGCTATGCGAGCCGGGTCGTTCGCCGGGTTCGTGGCGCGCTGAACGGTGGGGTTCAGCGTGACCTGATCCGCTGCTGGTGGTAGCGCGCCTCGCGCTGTCACCGCCGAGGTGAAATTTTTCGCCGCCTGCCTGCATCGCCCGCCGCCAGCGGAGTTCCTCGACCTCCGCCGCCGTGGCTAGGAGGGATCGGGTGGAAAGGGTCCTCCGGCGGATCGGTGCCGTAGCCATGTAGGCCGCGGCGGCATGATCGGCACCATCGTGGAGGTCGGCGGAGTTCTCGACCCGAGGAGTCAAGATCCCGAGGATGGAGGGGTCTCAAATCTCCCGCTGGAGACTGGCGATGGAGCGGACGAGGCCGCGGTAATGGATCCGCGAGTGACGCCGGTCGCCGAGTCGGCCGCTTGTGAGGGTCGCGTCTTCCACGGCCGCTGAATTCTCGGCCACGTTGTCGGGCCGAGTCGCATTTCGAGGCGGTGGATCGCGATCGGCTCTCGGAGCCGATCGCGTGGTGGCGACTCGCGGATGCGAGCCGAGTCCTCCGAGGCGGCGATGTCGGTGAGGCCGACGAAGAGGCTGATCGTGCCGATCGGCAGATCACGCCAGGCGTGACGGTCGCGCCACGGACGTAGCTGCTTGGCAAGATCTGGAGCATCTCGCCGATCGCTATCATGCGCGCCGTGCACTGCCTCGTTGATGGGCAGATTGATCTCGCCGAGAACACCGACCGGCCAGCCCCACTGGGCGCCACTGCCGTGGGAATGACCACGGCAGATCTTGCAATCGGCAGTAGTAGAACGAAGGGCAAGGGCGGCCAGCCATCTGCGAGATGAGGGCGGAGACTCGTGGTTTTACCAGTTCGGCCCCCCGGAGGGTAAAGACCTACTCCTGCTAGATTGTATTATGGAGGCGTTTACAATGGGCGAACTCGGCGGCTAGGCGGCGAGTTGCTTGGGTGTATGAGGGAACGTACCTCTACTCACCCCTTAGGGAGGTTTATATAAGCTTACCTCCCCTAGGGTTTACATATCTCAACCGATTCGGTTACAACTTTGTCAATCGTTTAACTCAGACCGACTGGGCCTATCTACTCGCCTGGGCCTTCGACCTCCAGTCGCCTGGTACCCTGATGGGCCTTGATCCACTCGCCGTTCTGCAGGCCCACTCGCCAGCCTTTGGGCCAGTCGGAAACGTCCCGCTGAGGATACCCTAGTAGGCATATCCCCATCATTTAGCGGATAAGAAGGCTGGCACCATCAAAGGTATATTTGATATACATGTTATTGATGTTTTCCTTAATAGCCCTCGTTGTAGTGCCTGGGTATTTGATACCGGTTCAGTTGCTAATATTTGTAACTCGAAACAGGAGCTACGGAATAGACGGCGGCTTGCGAGGGATGAGTTGACGATGCGCGTTGGCAACGGATCAAGAGTTGATGTGATGGCCGTCGGCACGCTCTCCTTAGTTTTTCCTTCGGGATTAGTTTTAAACCTTAATAAGTGTTATTATGTGCCTGCGTTGAGCATGAACATTATTTCTGGATCGTGTTTATTGCAAGACGGTTATTCATTTAAATCGGAGAATAATGGTTGTTCTATTTATATGAGTAACATCTTTAATGGTCATGCACCTCTTGTAAATGGTTTATTTCTTCTAAATCTCGAAAGGGATGAAACACACATCCATAACATTGAGGCTAAGAGATGCAAAGTAGATAGTGATAATACTACTTATTTGTGGCACTGTCGTCTAGGTCATATTGGTGTAAAGCACATGAAAAACTCCATTCTGATGGACTTTTGGAGTCTCTTGATTTTGAATCATTTGACACATGCGAACCATGCCTCATGGGCAAGATGATCAAAACCCCGTTCTCCGGTATGATGGAGCGAGCAACGGACTTGTTGGAAATCATACATACCGATGTATGCGGACCGATGAGTGTTTCGACGCGCGGTGGATATCGCTATTTTCTCACTTTTACCGATGACTTAAGTAGATATGGGTATATCTATTTAATGAAACATAAATCTGAAACATTTGAAAAGTTCAAGGAATTTCAGAATGAAGTGGAGAACCATCGTAATGTAAAGATTAAGTTTCTACGATCCGATCGTGAGGCGAATATTTGAGTTATGATTTTCTCACGCATCTTAAAGCAAGTGGAATCGTTTCACAACTCACGCCACCCGGAACACCACAGCAATGGTGTGTCTGACGCATGGAATCGAACCCTATTAGATATGGTCCGATCAATGATGTCTCTTCTCGATTTGCCGTTATCATTTTGGGGTTATGCATTAGAAACCGCTGCATTCACTTTAAATAGGGCACCATCTAAATCCGTTGAGACGACACCGTATGAACTGTGGTTTGGTGCTAAACCTAAGTTGTCGTTTCTTAAAGTTTGGGGATGCTTTACGTCAAGAAGTTGATGCCGGACAAGCTCGAACCCAAAGCGGAGAAATGCGTCTTCATAGGATACCCTAAGGAAACTATTGGGTATACCTTCTATCACAGAACCAAGGGCAAAGTGTTTGTCGCAAAGAACGGTTCCTTTCTTGAGAAGGAGTTTCTCTCGAAAAAAGTGAGTGGGAGGAAAGTAGAGCTAGACGAGGTTATTGAACCTTCTCTTGAATTGGAGAGGAGCGCAGCACCTAAAATTGTTCCAAAGGTGCTGCACCAACAATAGAGGAAGCTAATGACAAGGATCATGAAGCTTGGACGATGTTGCCATCGAACGTCGCAGTCGACAAGGTCGTGCCCTCCTGAGTGGTACGGCAACCCTGTCTTGACTATCTTGTTAGTAGAAGACAGTGAACCTACGAACTATGAGGAAGCGATGATGAGCCCAGACTCTGAGAAATGGCTAGAAGCCATGAAATCCGAATTGGGATCCATGAGCGAAAACCAAGTATGGACTTTGGTGGACCCTCCTAGCGACCGAAAGGCCGTTGAGTGCAAATGGATTTTCAAGAAGAAAACAGACGCGGATGGTAATGTTACCGTCTATAAAGCACGCTTGTCGCAAAGGTTTTCGACAAGTTCAAGGTGTTGACTACGATGAGACTTTCTCTCCCGTAGCGATGTTTAAGTCCATTCGGATTTTATTAGCAATTGCTGCGTTTCATGATTATGAAATATGGCAGATGGATGTCAAGACTGCTTTCCTCAATGGCAACATTGATGAAGAGTTGTATATGATGCAACCAGCAGGTTTTGTCGATCCTAAGGATGCTAGTAAAGTATGCAAACTTCAGCGTTCCATTGATGGATCAAGCAAGCATCTCGGAGTTGGAACCTTCGTTTTGATCAAGTGATCAAGAGCTTTGGATTTGTTCCAAATTGCTACGAAGCTTGTATCTACAAGAAAGTGAGTGGGAGCTCGGTGACGTTTCTGGTACTGTATGTGGATGACATATTGATTATCGGAAATGACATCAACATGCTTAACGATGTGAAGAGTTATTTGAACAAGTGTTTTTCAATGAAAGACCTAGGTGAATCTGCTTATATATTGGGCATCAAAATCTATAGAGATAGACAAAGACGCCTGATAGCTTTAAGCCAGAGTACATACCTAGACAAAGTTCTGAAAAGGTTCAGAATGGATAAGGCAAAGAAAGGTTCGAGGCCTATGTTGTCGTAAGATATTGAGCAAGGCTCGGTCCACCACGTAAATGATAGGAAGCTATGAGCAAAGTGCCTTATGGCTCGGCCGTAGGTTCCATCATGTATGCCATCTTTGTGTACTAGACCGGATGTGTCCAATGCTCTTAGTTTGACGAGCAGATATCAAAGTGATCCAGAGTGGAACATCGACAGCCGTGAAGAACATCCTAAAGTACCTAAATATAACTAAAGAAATGTTCTTAGTCTATGGGGTGATGAACAGCTTGTCGTAAAGGTTACGTCGATGCTAGTTTCGACACCGACAAGGATGATTCCAAATCTCGCACGGGATACGTTTATATTTTGAATGGAGGAGCTGTGAGTCGAGAAACTGCAAGCAAAGCGTGATCGCGGGATCTACAAAGGAAGGAATACATGGCCGCAGGTTGCGTCAAGTGAAGGAGTTTGGATCGAAACTTCATCATCGAGCTTGGTGGTTCCAAGTGCATTGGACCCATTGGAGATATTGTGTGACAACATCGCGCCATAGCACTCGCTAAGGAACCAAGATATCATCCAAAGACCAAGCATATCAACATAAGTTTCATATAATCCGAGATTATATAGCGTATGGAGATCCAAGATTAGCAAAGTACATACGGATCGAATGTCGCAGATCCATTGACTAAACCTCTTCCACGTAAAACATGATCAGCACCTCGATTGCCATGGGTGTGCGATTGTTGCGGATGTAAACTAGATTATTGACTCTAGTACAAGTGGGAGATTGGAATTATGCCCTAGAGGCAATAATAAAGATGTTATTATTATAATTCTTGTTCATGATAAAGTTTATATTCCATGCTAGAATTGTATTAAGCGGAAACATTAATACTTGTGTGGTTTGTAAACAACAGTTGTCCCTAGTATGCCTCTATGGACTAGCTCATTGATCAATGATGGTTAAGGTTTCTAACCATAGACATGAGTTGTCAATTGATAATGAGATCATATCATTGGGAGAATGATATGGTGGATAGACCCAAACAAAGCGAGCAATTAGATCGTGTCATCGTGTTCGTCTTTGCGAAGCTTTTCTTATGTCAAATATTGTATTCCTTAGACCATGAGATAATGCAACTCCACAGTACGGAAGAAAGCTTTTAGGTCATCAAACGTCATCCTATGAGAGGGTGATCATAAAGGTGTCTCTCGGTGATCGGAAAGTATCTGTTGGGTTGTATGTATCGAGATGGAATTTGTCCTCCCAAGTCGGAGAGATATACTGGCCCACTCGTAATCGATATCAACACCGCTTGCAATCATGTGGTTAAGGAGTTAATCACAAAGTATATCGGATTACGGAACGAGTAAAGTACTTGCCGTGAGCGAGATTGAACTAGGTATGACGGCATCGACGATCGAATCTCGGGCAAGTAAAATATCGCGAGATGAAGGGAATATATATATGGGATTGATTGAATCGCATCGTGGTTCATCCGATATGATCATCGATGAATGTGTGGGAGTCAATATGGGTGCCTGACCCTCTGCTGATTATTGATAGAAGATCATGTCGCATATTCTCGAACCCGCGGTCACACACTTAACGTGTCTCGACGCTAGGATAGATTGGATAATTGGTTTATGAATTTTTGTTCGGAGTCTCGGATGGGATCCGGGATATCACGAGAGGTTCCGGAATGGTCCGGAGAATAAGATTCATATAAGGCAGTGCAGTTTTTGGAGTTCGGAATTGTTCCGGGTTAATCGGTATTGTACCGGAAGCTTCTAGAACCTTCCGGAAGGGGACCAACGTGGCCCCACCTTCCGGGAGGAGTCATGGGCCTATGAGGGAGTGTCCTGGCCGCATTGGGCCAGGGGCACAAGGCCCCATAGGGCCCAGCCGATTCTAGAGAGATTTGACTCGTTTAAATCTCGGGATAGAATTTCTAGAAGAGGGAGAGTTTAAATCGTTTAAACTAGAGATAGGATTTCTAGAAGGGAGAGTTTAAATTGTTTAAACTAGAGATAGGCTTGGAGGAGGGGCAAGGGCTGGCCGCCCCCCTCTATATATAGAGGGGTGGTGCACCCCCTTCCCCCACACACCTTCCTCCAAGCCCTAGCAGCCTTGCTACCTTCCTCTCTCCCTCCCGACTATTTGTAGGGGAAGCCCTGCAGCAGAAATTCTCCACCATATACACCACGCCGTCGTGTTGTAGATCCAATCTATCTCTCCACCATACTCTCTGGTCCGAGGAAGGAGGAGACGTCGAGGTGCTGCACGTGTGCATCTCACGGAGGCACCGCCACTTGTGGTGCTAGATCGGATCGAATCGCGAGGAGGAGAAGCGAGTAAGACTACATCACCCACGTTCCGATTTAACGCCTCCAGCGAATCTTCAAGGGTATGAAGATCTAATCCAATCTCTCTCGTTGTTTGCATCTCCTAGATTAGATCTTGGCTTTCCCTCTGTTCGCATCCGTAGAAAATTTTGATTTACTATGCCGCGAAACCCCTTCACTATGGGGCCTTGTGCCCCTGGCCCAATGCGGCCAGGGCACTCCCTCATAGGCCCATGCCCCCTCCCGTAAGGTGGGGCCACGTTGGTCCCCTTCCGGAAGGTTCTAGAAGCTTCCGGTACAATACCGATTAACCCGGAATAGTTCCGAACTCCAAAAACTGCACTGCCTTATATGAATCTTATTCTCCGGACCACTCCGGAACCTCTTGTGATGTCCCGGATCCCATCCGAGACTCCGAACAAAAACTCATAAACCAATTATCCAATCTATCCTAGCCGAGACACGTTATGTGTGACCGGGTTCGAGAATATGCGTACATGATCTTCTATCAATAATCAACCGGGTCCGAAACCCATATTGACTCCACACATTCATCGATGATCATATCGGATGAACCACGATGCCAGATTCAATCAATCCCATATTTATATTCCCTTCGTCTCGTGATATTTTACTTGCCCGAGATTCGATCGCTTCGGTGCCATACCTAGTTCAATCTCGCTCACGAAGTACTTTACTCGTTCCGTAATCCGATATCACTTTGTGATTAACTCCTTAACCACATGCTTGCAAGCGGTGTTGATATCGACACGAGTGGGCCCAAGTATATCTCTCGACTTGAGGGATAAATCCCATCTCGATACATACAACCCAACAGATACTTTCCGATCACCGAGAGACACCTTTATGATCACCCTCTCATAGGATGACGTTTGATGACCTCAAAGCTTTCTTCCGATACCAGGAGTTGTATTATCTCATGGTCTAAGGAATACAATATTTGACATAAGAAAAGCTTCGCAAAGATGAACACGATGACACGATCTAATTGCTTCGCTTATTTTGTTCATCCATCATATCATTCTCCCAATGATATGATCTCATTATTAATTGACAACTCATGTCCATGGTTAGGAAACCTTAACCATCATTAATCAATGAGCTAGTCCTTAGAGGCGTACTAGGGACACGGCGTTGTTCACAAACCACACAAGTATTAAAGTTTCCGCTTAATACAATTCTAGCATGGAATATAAACATTATCATGAACAAGAATTATAATAATAACATCTTTATTATTGCCTCTAGGGCATAATTCCAACATATATGAAGATGGTTCTTCATGAAGGTATGGAAATACCAACTGAGGCGTTGGTTGAAAAGTATTTGGGACTTGATACGTCGGAAACGTATCTATAATTTTTGATGTTCCATGCTTGTTTAGTATCTACTCTGCTATGTTTTGTCTATACTTTGAGGTATTTTTATACACTTTCTGGTACTAACCTATTAACAAGATGCCACAGTGCCAGTTGCCTTTTTTTTCTGTTTTTGGTTTCAGAAAGGCAGAAAATCAATATTCTCGGAATTGGACGGGACAAAAGCCAAAGTCAATATTTTATCGTGGGCATCACGAAGCCAAAAGGGGAGACGGAGAGGTGCCAGAGGGCCACCACCCCCCAGGCGCGGGCTAGGGTGTGGCCCCTCCGGCTGCCTCCCAGCCTCGCCTCTTCGCCTATAAGAAGCCCCTGGGGAGAAAACCCTAAAAGAATCCATCATACTTCCAGAAAAACCTCCGCTGCGCCGCCGGCATCGAAGGGGGGATTCGGGGGACAGAAAGTCTCTGTTACAGCACCCTGCCGGGACGGGGAAGTGCCCCGAATCCATCTCCATCGATCTCCATCGCCATTGCTGATTCCCATGATGAGGAGGGAGTAGTTCTTCCTCGAGGCTAAGGGCTCTACCGGTAGCTATGTGTTCATCTCTCTCTCTACGCATGATCTTGTTGTGGTCATGAGCTTTGTAACTTAGTAGATCTACCTTGCTACTCAAGTGCTTTAATAGATATCTGCTCTCCCCATGTGTGTGAAAGTGATAGCGTGTATGTCATGGTGGCACTTAGGTTTGAGTCTACATAAATACTCTTTGTGCTTTAATAGATCTATGATTTTCCCCACGTGTGTGAAAGTGACAGCGTGCATACCGTGTGTGACACTTTGGCTAGATTGAATATTTGTTATGAGTTATATTTGGAGTTTGATGTCTCTATGAAATTGTGGTGTTTGTTGGAACCATCTAGCGCTCAAGGTGACAGTGTGGGGTTATCTAGATTGGGGAAGGCGGACTTTGAGGAGTGCTGTTATAGCCCTACTGATGATTAGAGTGTCCAACCGGAGAGTAGTTAAGAGTAGTATCATGAAGAGAGGATATTTATATGAGAGAGTGTTCACTAGTGAAAGTATGATCCCTAGGCCTTGTTTCTAAACATTAAAACACCGTTTGCATCTAGATCTGTTGCATGTTTGCTTGCTTTAGTATTTACCTCACCGTCAAGCTATTTTCTGGCACCGTTACCACTTGTATTTCACTATCTCTTCGCTTAACTAGTGCACCTATACACCTGACAAGTGTATTGGGTGTGTTGGAGACACAAGAGACTTCTTGTATCTTGATTGCAGGATTGCTTGAGAGAGAATACCTTTGACCACTTCCTCCCTGAGTTCGATAAATCTTGGGTAATCCACTTAAGGAAAACTTGCTGCTGTTCTACAAACCTCTATACTTGGAGGCCCAACAACTGTCTATAAGAATAGAAGTGCGTAGACATCAGGACTACCAACAGCCTTAGGGCGGTCCACGGATGATCAGTTTGATCATATTGTTGCGACTATCAAGAAATTGGTGAAAGGATGGGCACCAAGGTTACTAAATAGTGCAGAGAAGTGTTGATTAAAGCTATATGCCAAGAAATTCCGACTTATTCGATGAGCTGTTTTAAGCCGTCTAAAAAAATCAATTAAGAAGATTACCGCGGTTGTGGCGCGGGTTCTGGTGGGGTGGTGATGAATCAAAAAGGAAAATTCATTGGGTTAAGTGGTATGATCTTGCTATACCCAAAGCATGTGGTCGTATGGGTTTTAAGGATTTCATGCTCTTCAATAAAGCTATGTTAGCGAAACAAGGGTGGCGTCTGATTTCTAAGCCAGTTTCACTATGTGCAAGAGTATTCAAAGGAAAGTGTTATCATGAGGGGAGTTTTTTGACAGCAGGAAATAGAAGGAATTCTTCCCATACGTGGAGAGCAATATTTTATGGATGGGAGGCCCTTAATTTAGGGTTGATCAAACGTATAGGTGATGGGGAGAGTACAAGGATTTGGGAAGATCTGTGAATTCCATCTAATCCGAGCTTAAAGCCTATAGTGAGGAGACCCACATCAGATGTTATGTTTGTGCATGAATTAATAGATCCGGTTTTAGGAGGTTGGAATGAAGAGAAGTTAACAACAAAAGTTGCCCCTGTTGACAAATAAGAAATTCTGAAAATCCCGCTGGGACGTTTAGAAGATGTTTGGGCATGGCATATTGAAAGGCATGTCAACTTTATGGTTAGATAAGTCTAAAGAGCAATGCTACAAGCAAATGGCAATATAAATCCAAAGATGGGTTCTAGGGATACTGAAAAATCTTACTAGAGGAAATTATAGAAAATGAGGGTGCCACTAAAGGTACGTAATTTTTGGTGGAGAGTAATGAAGGGCTACATGCCATGTTGAGTTGTACTCAAAGAACGCCATATTGAGAAGATTGCTTTCTGTCATGCATGTGGTAGAGAAAAAACTATACGCCACACTCTATTTAATTGCACATGGGCAAAACTTTTTTGGTGGAAATCCCTGAACTACACCCAACAACTTGGGCTATTGATCTCATTGATAATCCCACGATAGGTGCAAAAGATGTTGTTGTCATTTTATGTGGTGATTGGGCGGTGTGGTTTGAGAGGAATTGTTAAAAACATGGTGAACAAGTCTATTAAGTGGGTTGTGGATATTGCGTTGGATCTATCTATCACTGGTTAAGCAAGATCCAAGCGAGTCTCTTCAACTCGTCAGAAGTGGCAGCCACCAGAGGAAGGGATACTGAAACTAAACGTTGATGCAGGATTTTTCTCGGATGCGGGAGAAGGTGCAACGGGACTGGTCATTCGAAACCATGAAGGCTCTTTGGTCTGGGTACAAGCCATATGGTACAGCCAGGCTGCAAATGCATTGGTCATGGAGGCGATCACGGTATGTGATGGTGTAAAGCTTGCATATGATCTTGGTTTATCATGTATTGAGCTGGAGACGGATGCAAGTGAAGTTGTCAAGCTTTGGAATGATAGGACTCACGACTGATCCGAGATTGCTCTGGTTTTGAAGGAAATAGAAGATCTCATCAGTAATATGGAATTATTCTGTCTAAAGTTCATTGGGAGGGAAGCGAATGAGAGTGCACGCCTCTATGCCAAACAAGCTTCAGCTAATAGACGTAGGTGTTTTTGGATAAATTATGTTTCTAGATTTGTAGATGATTGTTTTATGAACGATTGTAAGCCAGATGATTAATGAATGAAATCTATTGATTCTAAAAAAGAGTTCCATCCAACTGAGCCCTCGATGTTAACTTTTACCCGGTCAGTGCCGAGATCAACCAACACCAATCAGCGGCCGCCACAGTAGTGATGTTGGTGTCCATCGGTGGCAGCATCGAGCGGGACGTCCTGGAGTGCCCGATCTGTATGGATCCCCTCCAGCCTCCCGTCTTCCAGGTCTCATCCCTACTTCTCTTTATGAATTTATTTCCCCTTATTGTTCGTTTCAATTAGATCGACAGCCGTCATAATCATGCTTGCAACAAAACAAAATTAGTTATGGCATAAAAAAGATACAAGAACTCCAAGGCAAAATAAATCATCGAGGCTTAACTGACTTTTGTTCAGTCATATGAATGCGTGAGCATGTGCCAAGTCGTTTCAAATAAAACATTCAGAGGAGGATACCATAATGTCATACCAAGTAATGAATAGAACAATGCAAGAAAACACTCATATGATATGCTACAAACTATTAGCAAGTTGGAGCTAATCATAAGAGAACAAGAACTACTAAGAATCCAATAAATAACATACACCTTACATAAACAGACTAAGCATGCCCACAATGATGAGTATATGTACAGAAATGAAAACAAATAGAGTTCATTACCGGCCTCTTACCACACCTCGAGTTGTCATAAATCATCATTATTGCCTTTCACTTGTGTGGCTTGAATAATGACATGAAACCAAACTCCAAAGGAGTCGCTGAGGACTGTTGAACTCTGCAATGAACTTTACAAAACCAGAAAAGAACAACAAATATTTTTGGGTTTTTGAATTTTTTAAAGCAAGAACTGAAGGCAAAAGCAAACAAAGAAAACAAATCAAAGCTAAAAAGAAGGAAAAGCAAACCAAAGCTAAAACACAAAGAAACAAACAAAGAGAAACAACGAAAATATTTTTGGTTTTTTTGTGTTTTGGGAAACAGAAACAAAAAACTAAAAAGAAAGCGAAACATGGATATACAAAGTACCGATGGAACATGATATGTAGATGATTGTGATGTCGGTATACCTCCCCCAAAGCTTAGGCTTTTGTCCTAAGTGGAGATCAATCCCAGCCTGACCAAGAAGGAGTGCCTCCATAATGTGACGAAGAGGCCCCTTCGTCCTGGTACGTGCTCGAGAAAGCCCCTGTATAGTGCGCAGAGTAGTCATAAGAGGGCGCATCCCTCGGGTAGTGCCCGTGGAAACCAAGCACGCGGATCTGATCGTCCATCTCCTCCTTGGAGCGTGACCATGGCCTCCTACAAATACTGAACAAAGTAGACCGTCGCAAAGGAATTTCCCTCTCATCCCCGTCAGTAAACATCATCTGTAAACTAAACTCTCAAGGCTAGAGCCACTAGTAACAAAGTTATGCGCTTTCATGGTAGCTAGATCAAGCCTCTTTGTGCCAGCACTATATCATTCGGATCAACAGAAAGATCCAAGGCAGCAACTACACGTGCAGTAATAATACCCCCATAGATGGGTCCTCTAGCAGCTAGGCGACGAGTAAAGAGAGAACCAAGATTATACCTGGTTCCATTGTTAAGAGCAACAACTAGAAAAGCCAAATAATAGTTGGAAATATTGCTAGTGTTCTCCATACCAAGAATGCTAGTGGCAAGATAATAAGCAAAATATCTGAGAGCCGGGAGTTGAATATTTCTTGTCTTCCCGCGCTGGGTTGTGCGGTCATCATCATTTGTTACCCATGGTAGAGCTCCAACAAATCAGCGGGTCGACCTTGAATCTTCTTCACCGTCATAGCCTTGCCAATACCCATAATGCTGCAAAATCTTTCCAACGTCATGGTAAAGGGCCTACCATAGATTTTGAATGAAATCTTTGAGCTGTAAGGGGTGTTAGTGAAAGTGAAACTCTCCACAAAATTTTTGGTGAGCAAAGCATATTGCTCACTCTCATCCTTCATGTAGTCGATTAGACCAACCCTCTAAACAAGAATTAATAAATCATCGAGGATCCCTACAGCTTGCAAGAAGGCAAAACAAGGGAGGGTAGAAGGGTGCACATCTCCCTCATCTTCCTCATTGCCAAAACGCGGCGCAATAAGATCCTCATTGTATGATGGCCTAATTTGAGAGGCTGGTCTTGAAGACCTTGCCCTCCTAGGTGCATCTCTTTCAAACACTTCTCCAAAAGTATGGTTGTCCATGGCCCTTTTTCTGAAATCTTTAGACAAACATCAAACCAAGTGATTTCCAAGTTAATAAATGATGGTAAACTACTATAGAAACTTGCTAAAGGGATAAACATGCATCAAAATGAATTTACTAAGCATAGAACGAGCATGCACGCTCACATAACCTGTCACCTACAGTAGCAAAAAACTCAAGATACAATCCACCAATGAAAAATATAATTGGACAAGCGGAGGAGGCACATACCGGAGAGCAACCCTCCAAAAATCAGCAACAAAGATGGGACGAGCAAGGAGATCTAAAATAGAGAGCAAGAATAGCAAGAACTCAAGCTATGTGAAGTTTTCCGGTGTTTTCAAGAGAGAGAAAGAAGTGGAGGGAAGGAGGCTAAGTGGAGGGCCAGGGGTGGCCCACACCTGGGCCAGGCGCGCCCTAGGGCTGGCTGTGCTACCAAGGGCTGTGCCTGCCTAGTGGGTCCCCCTAGGTCACTCTAGGTGCCCCTCTGCCCCGTTTAGCATCAAAATTTAATATGAATTTTCTGGAATTTTGCGGGAAACTTTATTTTTGGCCAATTTTCAGGAAATGAAAATTGAATTTCTCGCAGAAACAGATTTTTCAAAGACGTAAAAGAAAATCAAAACCAAAACTACAGAAGTTATTAGATACTGTAACAAGCAAGCAACTAGCAAAACTAAGACTAACAAGAGGAAAAACAAATATTGGAATGGAGAAAAATAAAAGTGAGCGAGGATAATCATTGTGAAAACATTGTTTTTTTCATTAAAATCCCTTTGTTAACAAGGTTGATCAAGTCTTGTTACCAAAATAATTTTATATGAAACAAAATTTTGCATTTTACTAAATGATTATGTTACCTCAATCTTGATAGCAATAGTCCCAATCATAATAGTTTCAAAATTTTCTTGTGGAATGGGACAATATATTTCTCCAACCTTGATGCCCTCAATATTTTCAACTGAACTTAGGACATAACTCTTATCAATCTTCTTGGGGAAATAGACAGTATGATCTTTGTCATTAATATTAAAAGTTACTTTTCCTTGATTACAATTGATGACAGCACCTGCAGTATTAAGAAAAGGTTTCCCAAGAATAATAGACATATCATCATCTTCATGCATCTCAAGCACAACAAAATCAGTTAAAACCAAGAAATTATGAGCCACATGAACAGGAACATCCTCACATATACCAACAGGAATAGTAGTGGACTTATCAGCCATTTGCGAAGATATATCAGTTGGTATCAATTTTTCTAGTTGAAGTATCTTGTAGAGAGAAAAAGGCATAACACTAACTCCAGCTCCCAAATCGCACAAATCTGTTGTAACATAATTATTTTTAATAGAGCAAGGAATAGTTGGAATACCCGGATCCCCAAGTTTCTTTGGAACCTTACCATTGAAAGAATAATTAGCAAGTAAAGTAGAAATTTCCTCATTAGGAATCTTCTTTTATTAGAGACAATATCCTTCATATACTTTGAATAAGGAGGCAACTTAATAGCATCAGTCAAAGGAATTTGCAAAAATAAAGGTTTCATCCACTCACAAATCTTATTATAGTGTTCTTCTTCCTTTGACTTGTGTTTCTTATTAGGAAAAGTCATTGGTTTCTGCACCCAAGGTTCTCTTTGACTACCATGTTTATTAGCAACAAAATCTTCCTTAGTGTACTTAGTGTTCTTAGTGTGCTTTTCATATTCTTCTTCAATTTCTTCCTTATCAGGAGCATCATTGTTATCATTACCACTTTCAGTTTCAGCATCAGAGACAAATATACTTTTAGGATCTATAGTAGGTTTAGAAGGTTCCTCAAACTGTTTTATGTTTCTTTTTCTTTCTCTTAGAACAAGTACCAATATTTTCAGCTTGTTGAGAATCCTGCTCAATTCTTTTAGGTTGTCCCTCAGGATATAAGGGATCCTGAGTGGTAGCACCATTCCTAGTTCTAATTTCATAAGCATGTTTATCTCTAGAAGCATTAACTATCATATCTTTTTGTACTTTATAAAGTTGATCAATTTGAGTTTGAACCATTTGGAAATGTTTAACAGGCATTTTAACATCATTAGAAGTTCTTTCCACAATATCTTTCAACTCATTAATAGCTCTAGAGTTTTCCAATAAATGATTCTAAACTTGTTTATTAAAATTACCTTGTTTAACAATAAAAGTATCAAGTTCCTCTAAGCATTGATCAGGAGAGTTACCATAATGAATATCACCTTCATCAAAATGTTGGAGAGAGTGTACCTCAATAGTGGATGAGCGGGAAATTGGCTTACATAATTATTCTATAGGAGGTAAATTCTTCACATCTTCAGATTTAATACCCTTCTCCTTAAGACATTTCTTAGCTTCTTTCATCACTTCATCATTTAATTCAATCACTCCTCTCTTCTTTGGTGTTGGTGTTGGGGTTGGTTCAGGCACAATTGGTTCAGGTGTAGTTGGATCAGGTGTAATTGCCTCAACTATAGTCCAATCATCATAATTTTTGCTTATTTTAGCCATTAATTCCTCAGCTTATTCAGGAGTTCTTTTCCTGAAAACACAATTAGCAAAACTATCCAGTTATGTCCTAGATCCATTAGTTAGTCCATTATAATATATATATCAAGAAGCTAATTTTTAGGTAATGGACATCCAGGATGTGCATGAATCAAAGCACAGAACCTTGCCCATGACTCAGGCAATTTCTCCTCTTCTCCCTGTTTAAAATCAAAAGGTTTCTGCAAAACAGCATGTCTAGCACTAGGAGGGAAATATTTCTGAGAGAAAGTAGAAATCAAGCAATCAGGGCTATCAATGGATCGAGGAGGTAAATTATTAAACCAAGCTTTAGCTTCTCCTTTTAGTGAAAAATGGAAAATTCTAGCAACAAAGTAGGTGCGCATCTTAACATCATCAGAAAAATAAGGCACTCATAGTAGAAAGCTCAGTCATATGTGCCACAGCCCTTTCATTCTCAGTCCCACAAAAAGGTTCTTTCTCCACAATGTTTATATAGGATAAATCAAGAGAGAAATCATAATCTTTATCTTTAATGTTTATGGGAGAAGTGGCAAACTTAACATCAGGAGATATTTTAGGTATAATAGTATGTTTATCAAGAAGTCTCTTAATAGCACTAGCACCACGTGTGTTTCAATATTCTTCAATAAATTCATTAGTCATTTCAATATAACCATCATTAATATCATAACTCTCTCTAGACCCAGGTGAGCTAACATGTGTAATAGTATCTTCATTAGGAGTTTCAGTGTTTCCCAGTATAGTTCTAGCAATAGTAGCATCTAGGAAAGGACCTAATGAACCACTCTCATCAAGCACAGTAGAAGTAACATCATGAGCATCAGAAGCAATTTCAGCAGTAGTAGGAGTGTGTGTATCACGTGTATGTGGTGGTGGTGTAACAAGCTTACTTATAACAGATGGTGAATCAAGAGCAACATAGGTGTTTAGAACTGTACCTCTTCTTGTAGTGGATGGTAATATAGGAAATTTCCCATCACGAGTTTTCCCCATGATGAAAAGGATAGCAGCAAACAATAATAGATCCAAGTGAACTTACAAATAAATCTATGCTTCCCGGCAACGGTTCTAGAAAATAGTCTTGATGACCCACAAGTATAGGGGATCGCAACAGTCTTCGAGGGTAGTATAACCCAATTATTGATTCGACACAAGGAGAGCCAAATAATATTTATAAGCCTTAAAAACTGAGTTGTCAATTCAGCTGCACCTGGAAATAGTCTTGCTCACAACAGTTTATCAGTAGCAACAATTTTGTAGTAGCAATAACAAAGTAACAGTAAAATAAAAGCAGTAGTAACAATAGTAGCAAACAATAGGATTTGAGTGCAGTAGGCATAGGGATGGATGGACGGGCGTTGCATGGACAAGACTATTCATGTAATATCAAGATCTAGGGCATTTGCAGATAAATAAGTTAAAGCATCCAAGTACTAAACAATCATAGGCATGTGTTCCATATATAGTCATACGTCTCGCAATGAGAACTTGCACAACATCTTTTGTCCTGCCAGCCCGTTGCAGCGGGGCCTCAATGGAATCTACTAGAAATTAAGGCACTCCTTTTAATAGAGTACCGGAGCAAAGCATTAACACTCCATAAACACACGTGATCCTCATATCACAGATATCCCCTCCGGTTATCCCAATTTCTGTCACTTCGGGGCCTCGGGTTCTGGACAATGATATGTGTAAACAACTTGCAGATAAGATCACAAACAATACTATCATCATGAATCAATAACATGTTCAGATCTGAGATCATGG
The DNA here is from genome assembly GCA_030063025.1 of Avena longiglumis. Lineage (NCBI taxonomy): Eukaryota > Viridiplantae > Streptophyta > Magnoliopsida > Poales > Poaceae > Avena > Avena longiglumis. The sequence continues at coordinate 152,206,635 of CP125973.1, forward strand.
AACTCGGGCCCTAATGACAAGCATTAAGCATAACAAGTTTCAACAATGTCAAAAATCACTAACAAAGATACTAGGCACCATTCCCTAACAATCTTATTCGATTACATGATAGATCTCATCCAATCCCTACCATCCCCATAGCCTACAGCGGGTGATTAATCACTCATGGATGGGGGAAACATGGATGGTTGATGGAGAGGCGTCGGTGATGATGATGGCGATGATCTCCTCCAATTCCCCGTCCTGGCAGGATGCCAGAACGGAGTTTCTGGTTCCGAATCGCGGTTTCTGGTAGTGGCGGCGTAGTGGAATTCTATCTAGAAAAACGTTGAACCCCCTCTTGTCGTGGTATTGCCGACGAGTACACCATGGAGGGGTCCTCACAGTGCGTGTTTAGAGACGTGGGGGAAGGCGGACGGTTGACGAATACGAGGTAACACAGCTTACCCAGGTTTAGATCCCACAACGGTGGCGGAATCCTACTCCTGCTATAAATCACTATAATGGCAATACACCGAGTTACAGGGATTGGTTTGCTATGCGAGGTTATGTGAAGTTGTGCCCTAAAGGATCCCATAGGCCCGACTTATATAGTCGCCAGGTCCTAGGGTTACAGGGAAAAGTCCTAGTCGGACAGGTTACAGAGTCCTACACGGTCTATTACTAGTCTAGTGTGTCTTGCACTCCAAGGCTCCGAGTATGTCGGTGACTCCTTCGTAGCCTTCCTTTATCTGGCATGGGCCTCCCTTCTGGATCCATCTAACTGGGCCACCCAGCAGGCCACGTGCCATGCTACCAACTATGGGCCACCCGGGTTATTCGGATAAGAGACATGCTATGAGGATACCCATATAGCATATCCCCAACAGTAGCCCCCGGAGAACTCCGAGATATTGCGTTGTCTTGCCTCTTCAGGTTGAATGCTCCGTCTAGATGGATGTTGGCAAATCATCAAGCAATATCTTGTAGTCCTCCCAAAGAACCTTGCAAGGTTTTCTCCGTCTTCCATTTGTAAGTCGGATATTTGCTGAATCTTCTATCGTACTCTTCCGTAGCCGATCTGGATCCGACCATGCCGGAATCTTCCGATGTGATGGTTCATCTGCCTATGATAGCTAGGGCGACGTAGACATAGGTCAGCAATGCCTCGTAACTCACACATGCAGAGAACACAACCATGTCCACTTTTCCCGCGCGATCGATACGAACCGTTGGCGGCGACGGTTGGTACGTGGCGAAATTTCCGCGCACGCCTCCGCACATGTCGTCTATGCGACAACCATTCGATCAAGCTGCACGAATATTGATGCCGGAGACCATAAATAGTAACTGCGGTGGAATATTTACTTTTTCACCTTATTCTCCCCTGCATCGTCTTCTTCCTCCAGCGAGCGCCTCGTCGAGATCTCCGCGTAACGTGCGAAAAACCCTAGCTCTCCAATGTTCCCAGTCACCACCGTACACACCCAATGGCCAGCAGCAACTCCTCTCCTCCATGGTGGCGCCGGGCGAAGCCACGGCAAAGCCGGCGAGCTTCATCGTCGTGCCCCTGGTCATCCCCAAGTCCGCGGTGGTCGAAGCCACCGGCGGCAACCATAATCCAGCGGCGCTGGAGCTGCTGGAGGAGGAGTTCGATTCGCACAAGGGCGACTGGAGCGGTTCGGATATCAGGGACCGCGATATGAAAGAACTGATCAACGAGGGCTACCTCCCCACGACGGAGGGGCTCGCCTAGCGGGCGCCGCCGGCCGGCGAGGTCACACCTTCTCCCCAAGCCAGAGAAAAGGTGTACCTCAAAGCACAGATGGTACGTGGCGTCTCCCTGCCCATCTCCAACTTTTTCCTTGCTGTCCTGAATCATTACCGAGTACAGCCACAAAACCTCTCCCCCAATAGCATCTTAGCGCTCAGCAACTACGCGGCGCTCTGCGAGGGTTATTTAGGGATTAGGTCTAGGCTAGATCTCTTCATATATTTCTTTACCGTCAAGCGCGAAGCCGGAGCCGGCAAGGACGTGCTTAGAAATTGTGGAACCATTAGTTTTAAGATCCGGACTGGCCGGCGCTTCCCCTACATCGCCGGCCATGAATCCTGCAAGAATTGGCAGTGGACGTACTTCTACGGCCCAGATATCCCTCTCGCTGGCCGAGAAGTCACGTACCCGGACTTTGTCAATGGAGCAGCCGCTGAAGCCTCGACATGGAGATCCCATGCCTCCCTTCCCTCCGACATCGATGCTTCCCACGCTATAAGGCGGATATAGTGGTTCATAGAGACGGGTTTGACCGGATTGGACCTAGCCATGTGCTGGTTCATCAGGCGGATCCAGCCTCTGCAACACCGCTTGAAGCTGATGCACGAGTATTCCAACGATAGAAGGTATTGCCTCTACATCTCCGATGACAATTTCTCGAGCGACTCCGTCAAGCTCCGCCTCAAGGACATCGTCAAGGTGAAGGACAAAAAGCGTGGCTTCACCATCACCTACGACATGTTCGTAGAGAGCAAGTTCCCAAAGGTAATTGTTTATTCTTCCTGTATGACATATACTCCGGTTCTTTCGTCTAGCCATTACCATCTCATCTAACACGATGGTTCTTCACTTAACAACTCAGCGACATAGATGAGGACAACATGGCTCCTCAAATCTATGATCCAAAGATGAAGGAAGTCACCGTCGTGTCCGACGACGATGCACCGTTGGCGCGAAAGCGGAAGAGATCCACCTCTGACGCTGCCGACGGAGGCAAGAAGAAGAATATGGAGGGTGGAGCCTCCAAGAAGACTACCGCCGCCCTGGAGGCGGAGAAAAGAAAGGTTACTGGGATTCCCTTTGCTAAAGCACCCCCTCTTGTGTAAGCTTCTTTCCCTCAGACATTGTCCATTGCTTGTCTTGTTCCCATACTTATGCATTTTGCACGTTTCAGGAAGAAAGCCACAACCAGCTTGAAGAAGACCTCCAAAACTTTGGGGGCTTCTAGAACCATCAAGGATATGCTGCATCGCGATGTATCTCCTGCCATCGCCCCTGTCACTCCCATCGTCCAGCCCTCGTCTTCTCCGACAAGTTCTCAAGCTAAAGAAGCATCTGGCCCTTCCGCCATGGAAGTGGACTCGGGCGCCTCCACAGAGCTCGCTGTTGTCGGCGAACAGGAGACGCAGAAAAGTGTCGCACACCAAATGCCTGAAGCTCCGGCTAAGGATGCCATGGGTAGCGGTAAGGCGGTGGTGGAAGGTGTTACATCTGCCGAAGGCGGCACCCCCGCACCCAAGAAGACCATAGAGTTCCCAAAGATAGTCTATCCGGTACATACGTCGGGTAGCACTGCTCTGGTTCCTGGTGCGGCGCCGACATCTCCAACGTGCGGTCTCGAGGAGCTTCTCCGGCAATCAAAAATCTTGCAAGGAAACAGTGTATCCTTCGGCAAGTTGCTGGCTAAGAGTGCTACCAACCTCAAGATCATTGCACTTGTAAGTTTTATTTGCCTTTTGCATTTCATATGAGTATCCCACTGTAGCCCCCGAGGATTTAGACGGAAAACCATAGGTATTTGAATCTAAATGCTCTAAGAGTGACTAAGCTAGAAAACTTCTCACTATAGCCCCCAAGCATATAGTTTGAATGAATTATGCCGACTAGATGCTTTTAGAGTAGCATACGCAGTGTTTATAAATTTCGATACTATAGCCCTAAGGCTTATAGTTGTAACTGAATTAGTTCCGACTAGATGCTTAAAGAGAAGCTAAGCCACGTCCGAGTTAAAAACTTTATACTGTAGCCCCCAAGCTTCTAATCGAAAACTGAATTAGTTCCGACTAGATGCTTGAAGAAAGATTAAGCATATTGCTAAGTTAAAAAACTCTCGCTATAGCCCCAGAGCGTCTAGGTGGAAATTTTCCGGCTAGATGCTCCAAGTAGACCAAACAACATTTAACTTTATTTTTTCCATAGAATGAGAATGCTCACAGGGGCATGGCCAACGACAAGTACCAGATGATGCACGCGGACTTGGAAGCTGAAAAGGGTAAAACTGCCTTCTTGAAGGAACAGATCATCAAGAGCAAGCATCTATTTTTCCTTTCTTTTTCGTATTCCGACTTGATATTGTGTATTCTCTGAGTACTCACCGTGTACTTTTTCTTTCTCCAACCTGCAGAAACCATTTCCAAGGCTAAGGATATTGTCAAGCAATCCAAGCATATTCAGTAGCTGGATAGCGAAAACAAGATCCTTAAGAAGGAGAGGGAGGAGATGCTGAAAATGCATGAAGACTCGATGAAAGCCCTGCAGTACTCCGCCAACAAGGAGATGAACCGTTTGAAGGAGGAAATCACGATCTTAAAAGATCAGAAGAAAGCCGCCGATGAGAAAAATCAACACCATCATGAAGCGTATAAGATCCTCCAACAAGAACGGGACTCCATGGCGGAGACTCTTTGGCAGGCTGAGGCCAGCATCTTCAGTAAGTGATTCTCTGTCTTGGATTTCCGTAGTCTAGATACTCTGAATTTTTGAACTCATGCGCTCCTTTTCGGGAATTCACAGCTCCTATGGGTTTAACCCGGTCGCCTCCTCCGCCAAAATAATGCATGGTCCTTGCTGGCAACTTTATCAACACCGTCATCACGCAGACCAAAGAGATTTCCAAGTCCCTCCAGATTAACATCAAAGCATCGCACTCTGTGGCAAAGTTCTCGGAGATCCTACGTCGAGCCCCCGAGCGTATCTCAAGCTAGAAAGCTTCATGTGCATGGGCCGGCGCCAGGATGGCATTGTCAATGGTAAAGGCACACTACGAGAATGCCGACATCGACACGGTAACCTCCGGTATCCCCGACGTAGACGACGAAGGCCAAAAGATAAACCACGATAACTTGGCGTCGCTCGCGGGTTATGACACCAGAGTCGCCGAGTTGGTCGAAGTTAACGTCTTTGTGCCCATGAAAACCATTGAAGACAAAGACCAAAGCTCCTCCAAGTCCCTCAACACTGCCGACTTCGAGGGAGGTGACTCTCCTGCTGCCGATGATGTTGCTTCCAAGTCGCCTGCACCAGAGGAATAAAAAAACTTGTAATATTTGTTTCCTCTCTAACGTGTTATGTGGAAAAAACTATGTATTAACTTAAGGTGGAGAACAATAATGTGTCCTGCTACTTAAGAACTAGTTCTAGCATGTATATATTTTTAAGCAAGTGCTGGCTTATCCATTACTTTGGTTTTTATGCTTGACCTTTCGTGAGTCGGAAGACTCGTTGTCGGAACCATGCGCTCAGGCGATGATTGTGGCATCCCGCAAAAACCACTACTAGAAAATCGCGTTGAATTTGTGCATTGCATCGTCATCATCATGCATTGTTTGCCAAACTATTTTAGCAAACCCCGATTTGTTTTCCAAACGCCCCATCTTAATTCAAATGCAAAGCCCGGTCTCCGGATTATTTTTGTTTGAGTGCTATCGGTTTGCAAACGGTGTTAACAAAACAAATAAAAAATATATTATTTTAGCGGGGGCAGTCGAACGGGCCGTTTCGACCCGAACGACCACCCCCAGGTTTTACAAACGGTCCACCTCTAATCCTATTCCTACCAACTAACCTACCCACACCCTCCCTCCACCTCACCCCAACCAATCGGTGTTCGCCACGTCACCTTGCCCCAACCCCCCAACCAACCAGAGGCAGCCACCTCATCTCACCCCTCTCTCCCCTCTCTCTCCCACCAGCCACTTCCCCACCACACACGCGCTGCACACACCCAAGCCACACACGCACCCAGCCAACCCCACCCGCTGCAGCTGGGCCCCACGCGCGCAGTCCCCCCTCTCCACCTGCCCAATCCCAGCACCCCGGCCCCACCCCAGGCACGCACGCACGCAACCAACCGCCGGCCGCCCACCTCCCTGCAGCTCCCTCCACAGCAGCCTCCTCTGGCAACCGCCTCTGCGTCAAGGCGCGCGCCGCCCGCTGGACTCACGCCTCATGGACTGCTCCGCCTCCCTGCAAGCTCGGCGACCGCCGGCCGTGTCTCCTCCTCCCTCAGGCTCGCCTGCTGGCCACCGCTGGCCACGCCACCGCCAAAGACGCCTCAAGCGTCCCGCCTCAAGACGCTTCGCCCAGCCCTCCGTCCTCCGCTGGCTCTCTCCCATGGCGCCGTCTCCTCGCCGCTCCGCGCCCGCTCCGCCGAGCCGCCTCGCTCCTCTCCTCTCCGGCCGCCCTCTCTTCGCCAGCGTCTTCATGGCAGCCGCTTCGCCGAAAGTGCCGCCTCCGTCGAGCTCGCAGCGGCCGTCGCCTCCGCCTGAAGCCCGAGGCCTCCTCGCCGACGTCCTCGCTGCCCCTGCCGACCCTCCGTCGCCCGTCGAGCGCGTCGCCTGACAGGCCTCCGCCCGTCGGCCACGCTGCCACCAAGACCCGACGCGACCAAGCACGCCCTGCCTCGCGGTGCCGCCCGTTCACCTCGCTGCCCTGCCTGCCAGGCACCGCGCCACCGCCAGCCGACCCCACCTCCGGTCGGCCGCTGCGTCGACCTCGTCTGCTTCCGGTAGCCGCCACCAACCGCGTCGCGCGTGCCCAAGGCTGCTGTGCATGTTCTTCCTTTGGGGCGTTGATCAGTAAGGTGCCGCACGAGGGTTGACAAGATGGTGGGGCGTGATGATGCGATCTCGGCTAAAATCTCCCGGATGTGGATAACTAAGACATGTGGGTGTACAAATCTACAATCAGGCAAGTAAGTCACCGAAGATCAAGACAAGATGCCGTCGGTACCGAACTCCAGGGACTCCGCCACGGAGCATCAAGTACTTCTACACGGACGCGCCACAGATTTGGAGGAACCCTCGGACGCCAAGTCCGCCTCATGAACCCCGAAGACCAAGCCTCGACACCCCGAACCCGGTGCCGCGCCAAGACCTCCTATCCGGATCTGAAGACCGAACCCGAGCGCCAAGGTCGCCTTCCCGGACCCTGAAGATCGATCCGAAGCGCCAGGACCTGAACCCGAAGGACGCCAAGATTGCCATGAGAACGCCCCCGAACGTTGACACCGACTCGATGGCGCGAGCCCGGCAAGATCCTCGCAACGGCAAGATCGACCCCGTGGAACCGACAAGATCGACCACACCGACGCCATGATCTCCCTCACGGAAGTTGAAGACCGTTCCGATACCTCGAACCCCTCCGAGCCGCCAAGACCTACCTCCGTCATCCGAGAACGATCCCGTCGAGACCGATCCGTCGAACCCTGGACCCCGAGACCAACCTCAACCCGGAACCCCAAGATCGCCAAACCCCTCAATGTGTGACCCTCTCCTCGAGCCCTATTTTATAAATGAAATAATAACTTGTTGCATATTGAATTGTCATACCCGCATGCATATCTGTGGTTTGGGGGCCTTATGCCGATTCACCTAATAATTAAATATAGGGGCCCATATGCGGGCAAATCTAGTCTCATAATGGCCTCATTTAAACTTCTGTAGCGAACCGGTATCAAATCTTGCCTTGTTATAACAACATTTAAATTGCGGGGAAGTTAAACAACATGAACCACCTAATTAATTGTCGGGACCCCGGTTCCGCTTAATATGACCTAAATGCATCGCATCTTTGCCATGTCAGGCATCATACATGCATCATGCCGATCTTCTGTCGTTGTATTAAATAGTGCATCCGGTGTTATTCTAGTGTTTTGCTTCTTCGCGGATGAGGCCGTTGAGTTGATGTGAGCTTCGCCCCGATCTTCGGTTGAACCTTCGACAATGTTTTCAGGCGAGCATCTCCCCCTTTCTACCTATCTTACTTTTATAGTATTTACTTCCCTCCTGTTGATCTATTGCTATCTGTGTTGCGATGCTCTAGTTTCCGTACCCGTGATATCCCCTTGCAGCCATATATTGCCTTGGACACAACCTATTACCTGTTGTTTGGTAGATAGATGGACTTGCGTGTCGCAGTCGCGTGCTCAAGTGTTGTTGCGTGTTGTCAAGTGCCACAGTGGTTGATGTATTGCCGCATGTTGATGTTGGAGACGATCATAGTTTCACTTATTGTTCACTTTAAATCCTGTTTAACAACTAAAATTGAAATAAGTAGAGGCATCGGTGGGTGATAGAAAATATTTGGTTTTCGAACGCCCACTTGTGTCCCGTAGGACCCCGAGTACTTGATACATGTTCCTTGATTTATCGCGCTATCCACATCCGGGAGGTATATGGGACCCCCAGAGCTTGATTCATCTTATTTCTTGGGGCCACAAACTAGTTTGAGGTTTTTACGATCCCGCATTTATGCCATGCTACTACGTATTTAAATTGTGCGAGGAGCACACTGTACTGTTTAGGTAAGCGGAGTGTTTTTGCGGTATCGACAAGCCCAACCACAATTTCGGGTTCCCGATGCTGACAGCCACGCAAACCTTGAGTCCGTCTGGTCGAGTCAGCTGCTATGGTCTACTCAATGGGGTGCCCCCCTGAAATAATTCTGAATCCTGTGATTGTTCAATCGTGAAAGCCTCGTTGGGTTTTGATTTGGTTTTTCCGAGGTTGATCGAGCGTGTGTTGCTATTGGTGCACCCCGGCCGGGTAAAACTTTCTGAAAGCCGTGTCCGCGGATATGGACGACTTGGAGCACAATATCTCAATCATAGACAAGCATAACTAAAGTTTATTGCTATAAATTTGACTTTATAATGACTAGTAACCAGCTTCACTATAATGGAATGGCTAACTAATACTGCCCACCATTGCTTGTTTGGTTTGTCGCTTGCGACCATTGTACCTGTCTAGTAAGTATTGCAACTACAACGGAATGGCTGAATAAAAGTACCAACAACTGCTGGGTTTTTGGGATTATCTCATGCTATTCATATCTGATTAGTAAGTGTTACAACTATAACGGAATGGTTGATTAAAAGTGCCTACTGCTTACTTTATCAGGATGAATATCTAAACCTGATTAGCAAAGTGCCGCAACTACAACTGAATAGGTAAAACTGCCAACTGTGTGAGTTCCTTGGTTGACTTCCTCGTTTGGTCTCGAGGGGGAAACACCAGGACGGGTTTGTTTGGTGTTAGCTTCAGGTTGGGTCCGGTTAGGTCATTCTTATCCCTCTCTGATAACCGCCAGTTGTATTGAGTCTCTATAGGTTGTTTAGTGCATGCTGCCGCTGCCGCTCAGTCCACCATACCTATGTAGGCGAGGACCGCCGAATTCTAGCCTCGCTGCATGGCCTCGATCGACGCTCCTTCTTTTTCCTTTGCCTTTGTCGGCACCCTTTGTTTAAGCAGGTTTTGAGATCGACGCCGTTAGCGTGGTTACCCTTCCGTCTTGGCACAGGGGTTACGGACGCCATTGGTTATTCTTCAGGGCTCTTAGCCCCATTTGCATCTTGTCCGTAGCTGGACGCTCTATCGTTTTCAAGGTGATTTGGATCTTTGTATATTATATTTGTATTCTTGACTCATGGAGTCGCCGTTATATATAGATCTGTTCTGTGGGTCCCATCGAGGACTGTTGTGTAATGTTATTACTTCGTTTTCCACCCGCACGAAAGTGCCTGGTGGGCACCTTTGAATCGTTTCTATGCGGGTTTGGCGGATTTCGCTGAAACTTGCATAGGTCCGATTCTGAGGGTGTTACAGAGTGGTATCAGAGCTCAGCAGTTGCGATACCCCACAAGTCCAGCCTGTAGGATAACCTAGCTAACGGCCAAAGTAGAGTGTCAAAACTATTTTGGAAAAATCGGTTGGATAGTACTGATTAGGTCTGATTTTACTCCTTACCCCTCTGCTAGTCTCCTCTCACCTCTGCGTGTTTTGAATCCGCTCTCTTCTATTTCTTCGAGTCCAGGAATTCTCGTGGTTGGGTTTCCGTCGTACCTTCAGGGTTTCGTTTCCTCCTTTGATAACGGTGCTGCTACGTCTGGTCTTCATGCTACCCGAGGAATCCTTCGTCTATGGTAACCGTCTTGTTCCTTGTTTGCGTTATCCGGTGTTTTCCGACGCGACGACATCCCCTACGCCAAATCTGATGCAGAGTCTGCATCCCTCCTTTGTTTCCGAACCTCGCTTGTCGAGATCTTCAGTCCGATTCCGAGAATGGTTGCACGCTCTTCTACTGATTGTGCAGAGTAATAGTTTGGGTGCGTGATGGATTGGCCCCCATGCCGACTACCCTTTCTATTCGCTTTTGTACATTGAAGTGGATGAGAATGCATCGGTTCCCTCTTTCCATTGAAGCTAGAGGTGGCTTTATTTGTTGATACCTCTACTTTCGACCTTTTGTTTCCGGAGTGTTCTCTCGACGATCACGGACAACGACCTCTTGCTAGTGGTGTCGCGAGGATCTACATGAAGCGAGAAGATGCAGATCGCCGACCTCCCTTCCGGTACCATGAGGCGGATCTCGAGGGCGAGATCCATTGTTAGTGGTGTCGAATTGTGGCATCCCGCAAAAACCACTACTAGAAAATCGTGTTGAATTTGTGCATTGCATCGTCATCATCATGCATTGTTTGCCAAACTATTTTCGCAAACCCCGATTTGTTTTCCAAACGCCCCATCTTAATTCAAATGCAAAGCCTGGTCTCCGGATTATTTTTGTTTGAGTGCTATCGGTTTGCAAACGGTGTTAACAAAACAAATAAAAATTATATTATTTTAGCGGGGGCAGTCGAACGGGCCGTTTCGACCCGAACGACCACCCCCAGGTTTTACAAACGGTCCACCTCTAATCCTATTCCTACCAACTAACCTACCCACACCCTCCCTCCACCTCACCCCAACCAATCGGTGTTCGCCACGTCACCTTGCCCAACCCCCACCCAACCAGAGGCAGCCACCTCATCTCACCCCTCTCTCCCCTCTCTCTCCCACCAGCCACTTCCCCACCACACACGCGCTACACCCACCCAAGCCACACACGCACCCAGCCAACCCCACCCGCTGCAGCTGGGCCCCACGCGCGCAGTCCCCCCCTCTCCACCTGCCCAATCCTAGCACCCCGGCCCCACCCCAGGCACGCACGCACGCAACCAACCGCCGGCCGCCCACCTCCCTGCAGCTCTCTCCTCCCCGCCTCGCTGCCGCAACCTCCCCGCGGCCAGCAGCTGACCCGCCGCCGGGACCTGCGCCTCCTCGCGGACCTGCTCCGCCGCTCCCACAAGCTCCGGACCGCCCGCCCCGTGTCTTCCTCCTCCCCGAGCTTCGCTGGCCGCGCCCGCCATGGCCACCGCCGGCCACAGCGCCTCCGCCTCCTCGACGCCGACCCTCCGTCCTCTCCATGGGCTCCCTCTCTCATGGCCGGTCTCCCTCGCTCCGCTGCGTTCAGCCGCCCTGCTCCGCCCCGGCCGCCGCTGCCCTCCTCCTCTCCTCTCCGGCGCCGCCCTCTCTTCACCCGCGTCTTCCAGCATGAGCCGCCTGCGAGTGCCGCCTCCATCGAGCCTGCGTAGCCCCGGCCGTCCGCCTCCGCCGCGGAAGCCCGCGAGGCCTCCCCGCCGTCCCCTGCCGACCCTCCGTCGCCGTCGAGCCGCGTCGCACAGTGCCTCCGCCCCGAAGCACGCCCCTGCCTCGTCGGGTCGCCGCCGTTCACCCCTCGCCGTCGTCCCTGCCCGGCCAGGCACCGCGCCACCGGCCGTGCCGACCCCACCTCCGACCGGTCCCGGCCTGCGTCGACCTCGTCTGCTTCCGGTAGCCGCCACCAACCGCGTCGCGCGTGCCCAAGGCTGCTGTGCATGTTCTTCCTTCGGGGCGTTGATCAGTAAGGTGCCGCACGAGGGTTGAAAAGATGGTGGGGCGTGATGATGCGATCTCGGCTAAAATCTCCCGGATGTGGATAACTAAGACATGTGGGTGTACAAATCTACAATCAGGCAAGTAAGTCACCGAAGATCAAGACAAGACGCCGTCGGTACCGAACTCCAGGGACTCCGCCACGGAGCATCAAGTACTTCTACATGGACGCGCCACAGATTCGGAGGAACCCTCGGACGCCAAGTCCGCCTCATGAACCCCGAAGACCAAGCCTCGACACCCCGAACCCGGTGCCGCTCCAAGACCTCCTATCCGGATCTGAAGACCGAACCCGAGCGCCAAGGTTGCCTTCCCGGACCCTGAAGATCGATCCGAAGCGCCAGGACCTGAACCCGAAGGACGCCAAGATTGCCGCGAGAACGCCCCCGAACGTTGACACCGACTCAATGGCGCGAGCCCGGCAAGATCCTCGCAACGGCAAGATCGACCCCGTGGAACCGACAAGATCGACCACACCGACGCCATGATCTCCCTCACGGAAGTTGAAGACCGTTCCGATACCTCGAACCCCTCCGAGCCGCCAAGACCTACCTCCGTCATCCGAGAACGATCCCGTCGAGACCGATCCGTCGAACCCTGGACCCCGAGACCAACCCCGAACCCCGGAACCCCAAGATCGCCAAACCCCTCAATGTGTGACCCTCTCCTCGAGCCCTATTTTATAAATGAAATAATAACTTGTTGCATATTGAATTGTCATACCCGCATGCATATCTGTGGTTTGGGGGCCTTATGCCGATTCACCTAATAATTAAATATGGGGCCCATATGCGGGCAAATCTAGTCTCATAATGGCCTAATTTAAACTTGTGTAGCGAACCGGTATCGAATCTTGCCTTGTTATAACAACATTTAAATTGCGGGGAAGTTAAACAACATGAACCACCTAATTAATTGTCGGGACCCCGGTTCCGCTTAATATGACCTAAATGCATCGCATCTTTGCCATGTCAGGCATCATACATGCATCATGCCGATCTTCTGCCGTTGTATTAAATAGTGCATCCGGTGTTATTCTAGTGTTTTGCTTCTTCGCGGATGAGGCCGTTGAGTTGATGTGAGCTTCGCCCCGATCTTCGGTTGAACCTTCGACAATGTTTTCAGGCGAGCATCTCCCCCTTTCTACGTATCTTACTTTTATAGTATTTACTTCCCTCCTGTTGATCTATTGCTATCTGTGTTGCGATGCTCTAGTTTCCGTACCCGTGATATCCCCTTGCAGCCATATATTGCCTTGGACACAACCTATTACCTGTTGTTTGGTAGATAGATGGACTTGCGTGTCGCAGTCGCGTGCTCAAGTGATGTTGCGTGTTGTCAAGTGCCACAGTGGTTGATGTATTGCCACATGTTGATGTTGGAGACGATCATAGTTTCACTTATTGTTCACTTTAAATCCTGTTTAACAACTAAAATTGAAATAAGTAGAGGCATCGGTGGGTGATAGAAAATATTTGGTTTCCGAACGCCCACTTGTGTCCCGTAGGACCCCGAGTACTTGATACATGTTCCTTGATTTATCGCGCTATCCACATCCGGGAGGTATATGGGACCCCCGAGCGAGCTTGATTCAGTCTTATTTCTTGGGGCCACAAACTAGTTTGAGGTTTTTACGATCCGTACTTATGCCATGCTACTTTACGTATTTAAATTGTGCGAGGAGCACCTTGTCTAGGTAAGCGGAGTGTTTTCGAATCGACAAGCCCAGCCACACTTTCGGGTTCCGATCGTTTCCACATACGCAAACCTTGAGTCCGTCTCGAGTCAGCTAGCTCCGCTATGGTCTACTCAATGGGTGGCCCCCAAATAATTTGAATCCTGTGATTGTTCACCGTGAAAGCCTCGTTGGGTTTTGATTTGGTTTTTCCGAGGTTGATCGGCGTGTGTTGCTATTGGTGCACCCGCCGGGTAAAACTTTCAAAGCCGTGTCGCGGATATGGACGACTTGGAGCTGATATCTCGATCATAGACAAGCATAACTAAAGTTTATTGCTATAAATTTGACTTTATAATGACTAGTAACCAGCTTCACTATAATGGAATGGCTAACTAATACTGCCCACCATTGCTTGTTTGGTTTGTCGCTTGCGACCATTGTACCTGTCTAGTAAGTATTGCAACTACAACGGAATGGCTGAATAAAAGTACCAACAACTGCTGGGTTTTTGGGATTATCTCATGCTATTCATATCTGATTAGTAAGTGTTACAACTATAACGGAATGGTTGATTAAAAGTGCCTATCGCTTTTATCGGATGAATATCTAAACTCGATTAGCAAAGTGCGCAACTACAACTTCTGGCGAATAGGTAAAGCGCCAACTGTGTGAGTTCCTTGGTTGACTTCCTCGTTTGGTTTCGAGGGGGAAACACCAGGACGGGTTTGTTTGGTGTTAGCTTCAGGTTGGGTCCGGTTAGGTCATTCTTATCCCTCTCTGATAACCGCCAGTTGTATTGAGTCTCTATAGGTTGTTTAGTGCATGCTGCCGCTGCCGCTCAGTCCACCATACCTATGTAGGCGAGGACCGCCGAATTCTAGCCTCGTGCTTGGCCTCTCGATCGACGCTCCTTCTTTTTCCTTTGCCTTTGTCGGCACCCCTTTGTTTAAGCAGGTTTTGAGATCGAAGCCGTTAGCAGGGTTACCCTTCCGGCTTGGCCTGGGCAGGGTTACGGACGCCATTGGTTATTCTTCAGGGCTCTTAGCCCCATTTGCATCTTGTCCGTAGCTGGACGCTCTATCGTTTTCAAGGTGATTTGGATCTTTGTATATTATATTTGTATTCTTGACTCATGGAGTCGCCGTTATATATAGATCTGTTCTGTGGGTCCCATCGAGGACTGTTGTGTAATGTTATTACTTCGTTTTCCACCCGCACGAAAGTGCCTGGTGGGCACCTTTGAATCGTTTCTATGCAGGTTTGGCGGATTTCGCTGAAACTTGCATAGGTCCGATTCTGAGGGTGTTACAATGATGCCCAATGGCACCGTCAATAACCTAAGCACAAAATCACCGACAATAAGTGCCAAAAGTCACTACCCCAGAATCCACATAAAAACGACAAAGAACGTGTAGATCAGAAAACTTAAGCTAACGCCCGTAGGTGGAATTTTCACAAGTGCAATTGCAAAGCTTGTGCATAAAGGTTTTATACGATCCAAAAATGAACACTAAAGGAGGTAAAAGACTCAGAAATATGAGTGAACCAAAGAGCTTTATTTCATTGATCATATAAGATGTACACATTAGATAAAAAATGCTAAGTGTAGAAAGGACGTAGCTGTGCTATGTTCCATGGCCGATCAAGCTCCGGGTAGTCATCATCCGGGTCACGTCGCTTACGCTTATGATCCTCATTGGGTCTATCCTTCAGTTCACGATTTTGAACGAGGTAGTAAGACCCATTGAGTAGCGCCTTGCTTATGATGAACGGTCCTTCCCATGGCGTGGATAATTTGTGTGACTTCTTCTGCTTAAGTCGGAGCACCGGGTCCCCCTCTCTAATAGAGTTATGCCTAACGCGGCGACTATGGTAGCTGCGTAGCTTCTACTGGTAAATGGCGGATCTTTGGCATGCCAAAATGCGCTCCTCCTCAAGAAGGTCCACATCTAGGCGTCTGGATTCTTCAGCGTCATCTTCGTCGTAGGCGGCAACCCTTGGTGCATAGTGAAGTATGTCGGAAGGTAGGATGGCTTCTACTCCATATACCATGAAGTAAGGGGTGTATCCGGTGGATCTGTTGGGTGTAGTTCGTAAACTCCACATCACAGATGGCAATTCTTCTGCCCAGGATCCATCTGCTCTATGCATCGGTGCCTCAAGACGTGGCTTTATTCCCTATAGAATTAATCCATTGGCTCTCTCAACTTGACCATTGGATTGTGGGTGTTCCACAGATGCAAGGTCAAGTCGGATGCCCTTCTCCCAATAATAAGCCTCCACTTCTTCGAGTGACAAGTTGCTACGGTTGTCGGTGATAATGCTATGTGGGAGACCAAATATCACCACTAGATCTCGAACAAACCTGAGGGCAGTTGCCCCATCAAGCTTTCTAGTGGGTTTAGCTTCTATCCATTTACTGAATTTATCAACTGCTACAAGCAGATGTGTAAACCCACATGGTGCCATTTGTAACGGTCCCACCATGTCTAGCCCCCAGACTGCAAACGACCAAGTTATTGGTATTGTTCGCAATTCTTTAGCAGGAACATGTGGTTGCCGGGCATAATACTTGCATCCCATGCATGTCTCAACCAGCTTGTCGGTGTCCGCCTTCGCGGTCAGCCAGTAGAATCCTTGCCGGAAGGCTTTCGCGACCAACGATCGAGGAGCGGCGTGATGCCCGCAATCTCCGAGATGGATTTCGTGTAGGATTTCAATACCTTCTTGCTAGGAAACACACTTGAGGTATAAACCAGTAGTGCTTCTTTTGTAGAGCTATCCATTGATTATGGTATAGCCCTTTGCTCGACGTACTATTTGCCGTATTTCAACTTTGTCGTCGGGCAAATTTTCGTGTTCGAGATATTCCATGAACAGTTTTGTCCAAGCCGGAGGGACCTTTGCCACCATGTGGACAAAAGAGTCAACTCTGTCCGGGTTGTCGATGTCTGCTCCCTTCACGGATGGTGTCCATAGATGCTCTAGGAAAACTCCTGGCGGAATTCGTTTGCACCCTGATCCAAGCTTAGACAACAGATCAGCCGCCTCGTTTTGCTCCCTAGGTACATACTTGACCTCGTAGCCCAAGAAGATCTTGGCTATCTCGTCCACTTCGTCTCGATATGCCGCCATCATAGGGTTCCGCGCATTCCAGGTGCCAGCCACCTGCTGGGCAACCAAGTCAGAATCTCCACATCAAACTATGCACTTGATGCCAATATCCTTGGTTACGCGTAATCCGTGAATGAGTGCTTCATACTCCGCCATGTTGTTCGTAGCCTCGAAGTGGATTTGCAGAACGTAGTGTAGCTTGTCCCCAGTTGGTGATTGTAGCAGTACACCAGCCCCCGAGCCGTTGAGCAGCTTTGATCCGTCAAAGGGCATCACCCAGTATTCTGGTTCCGGTAATGGGGTAGCATCTGGCCTCTCCGTCCAATCTATAATAAAATCCGCCAAGGCTTGTGATTTGATAGCGTCGCGTATCTTGTAGGTGATCTCGAAGGCGGCAAGTTCAATGCCGCACTTCGCGACCCTTCCTGTAGCATCGCTGTTGTTGATAATTTCGGACAGTGGAGTCTTGCTCACCACTATGATTGGGTGCTCCTGAAAGTAATACCTCAGCTTCCGAGAAGCAAGGAATACTCCATAATTTATCTTCTGGTAGTGCAGGTAACGCTGCTTGGACTCCATCAAGACCTCGCTTACATAGTAAACTGGTCGTTGAACTCCGTGCTCATAGCCTGGTTCCTTCCACTCTACCACGACGACGATGCTGATTACCCGGTTGGTGGCCGCCATGTAAATTAACATGGGCTCTCCAGGCTCGGGTGCTGCAAGGATGGGCGCCGAGCAAAGAATATCCTTGAGCTGCTTCAATGATGCGTCTGCTTAGTCCGTCCACGTGAATTTGTCCGCCTTCTTCAGCAACTTGTATAGCGGCAGAGCCTTCTCTCCAAGTTGGCTGACGAACCGACTAACTGCTGCAACACAACCTGTTAGTCGTTGTATGTCCTTTAGGCATGTCGGATGGTTTATGTTTAAGATGGCCTTGATTTTCTCCGGGTTGACCTTGATTCCACGTTGGGAAACGATGAAGCCCAAAAATTTGCCGGTTGGAACCCCGAAGACGCACTTCTTAGGGTTAAGCATCAAGTTGTATTTTCGGAGATTATCAAAGGTTTCTTGTAAGTCGGAGATTTAGTCATTTGAATTTTTAGACATCACCGCTATATCATCCACATAGGCATGAACGTTCCAACCAATCTGATCGTGTAGGCAAAGTTGCATTGTTCGCTGGTACATAGCACCTGTGTTTTTCAGCCCAAAGGGCATCGTAACATAGCAAAACATGTCGTAGGGAGTAGTGAACGAAGTGGCCAATTGGTCCGACTTCCTCATCTTGATCTGGTGGTATCCTGAGTATGCATCGATAAAACACAAAAGTTCCAAGCCAGCCGTCGAGTCAATGACTTGGTCAATGCGAGGCAAAGCAAACGGATCTTTGGGACATGCTTTGTTCAAGCCGGTGTAATCAACGCACATTCTTAATTATTTGGTTCCCTTTTTGGGGACAAGTACATGATTGGCCACCCATTGGGTGTGAAGGACTTCTCGGATAAAACTAGCCTTAAGTAACCTAGCTATATCTTTGCCTATGGCGCGTGTATTCTCATCTCCAAAGCGTCGTAGAGGTTGCTTTACTGGTTTGTATTTTGGATCAATGTTTAAGCTGTGCTCGACAAGTTCCCTAGGTACACCTTTCATGTCGGCAGGTTGCCAGGCAAAGATGTCCTGTTCTCACGGAGGAACTCGACGAGCGCGCTTTCCTATTTGGGATCCAGGTTCGTCCCAATGGTGGTGGTCTTGGAGGCATCGCCTACCACAAGTTCCACTAGCTTGGTCTCGATGGCGGCCTTGAATGCTGGAGCGGAGCCAGAAATCTGTTTCTTCGACGCGGGCATCTATGAGGCATCGACCTTGCTCTGCATATCTTTGAATTCTTCGCTGTAGAGGATAGCTTCCGCGTAGGCTGCTTCTCCAATCTCACAGTCCCTAGCTTTGGCAAAGCTTCCGGATACGGTGATGACACCGTTTGGTCCGGGTACCTTGAGTTTGTTGTAGACGAAGCATGGCTTGGCCATGAAGGTGTTGAATATGTCGCGGTCGATTATGACGTGGTACACGCTCTTGAAGGGGACCACCTCAAAGGTCATGCGCTCTTGGTTGTAATTATTGACATCACCAAAGGCTACCTGAAGTGTGATGCACCCAAGGGACTGAGCCTCCTGACCAGGAACTATGCCATGGAAGATGGTGTTGGTCCGCCTTAGGTTTGCCTCCATCAAGTTCATCTTCTGCAGTGTATCCAGGTACATGATGTTGATGCTGCTTCCACTATCCACCATACACTTGGTGAACTCATTGTCGTCAATCAAAAGGTTGATGACCATGGCGTATTGGTTCTCCGTAGGGATAAGGTTTGGGTGATCCTTCCTGTCCCAAGTAATTGGAATCTCCGACCAGCGCAGGAACTGGGGAACTGGGGGTAGAGTCGCCATCAGTATCCTCATGGAGGTCTTTTGTTGTCGGACGGTGGGGGTGCCAAGGAAAGTATGGAAAATGGCCGCCTTCTTCTCGAAGGGGTTCTTGCCTTTGCCATCGCTCTTGGCGGCGTGCTTGGGGTCAACGTCCTCGTCCATGTCACTTGAATCCTTGGACTCCTCTTCCTTCTTCTTCCCCTTGCACTTGCCTCGCGGTCTATTCTTCCGACTTTGCTTGTAGCCGGACTCCAGCTCCTCCTTGAGGTCGTTGACGAACTTGCAGTGTTGATTGGTATGGGTGGCCTTGCCGTTGAAATAGAGGTGTACGAGGCACGACATATCGCGGTACTCTTCGTAGGTTTGGGGAACACGGAGCGCTGCTGAGGTAGTTTCACTGCCTCGCTGATGCCCTCGACCGGCTCCCCGTCCTCGGCCACGTTGTCCGCCATCACCTTGTCCTACGAAGGTCACAGTGACCATGTCGGGAGTTTGCTTTTCTTCTGGAGCGGTTTTCCGCTTTGTGCTGCTGTTCCTCCGAGCTTGAGTTGGAACGGCCGTTGTCGGTAGAGAGCCGCGAGCATCGTCGTCGGCAGCTGCAAACTCACTAGCCAACTGAATCATCTGGTTCAAGTCAAGCTGGTTATTGTCCTGCAAGCGCTTTAGCTTATGTCGGAGCAACGTGCCCCTTTCCAACCCATCGATGAAGGCGGCCATGGCGGTCTGGGCGTGCACTCCTGCGCGTGAATTCTTCATATCTAGCCAACGGGAGAGGTAGGCGCGAGATGTCTCGTCTTTCTCTTGCACACACCGCTGTAGATCGCCAACAGTGTAGGACGTTTGTACGTACCCTAGAAGTTCTTGGTGAACGCCTCTTGCATGTCCAACCAATTGCAGATGGATCTTTCTGGCAAGTCATCAATCCATTGACGGGTCGTGCCTGCCAACATTAATGGGAGGTACTTGACGACGACTTTGGGGCTACCCCCGGCGATCTCCACCACGTTGTCGTAGTCCTGCAACCATGTAGCTGGCTTGGCGGTGTCGTCATAGGGCTTGATGGTCTTGTCAATCCGGAAACCTTTGGGGTAAGTTGCGGACCGTATTGCAGGTCCAAAGCAACGTGGTCCCAAGTATGGTCCTTCCCGGGCTTCGTGGATCTTGTCTATCCGCGAACATGCGTCATATGGCTCCGGGCTTCTTTTCTTCTTGTCAACAGGGGATGGGATACGTGAATGATGCGGGCCCCCTCCGCCATGGTGACTGCTAGGTGGCGACGGAGGCGGAGGTGGCGGTGGGTTAGCCTTCTTGTTGTTACCCTCCTGCGACGCCTCACGCTTGTCACGTTACTTGTCGGACGCGGAGGGTCATGGCGTGACCTACTCTTGTGTCCCTGGTTGCGCTCTCCGTCATGACGGGTCTACTCTGTGTTGTCGTGTATGACGATGCCGCTCTGCCTTGGTGGGGGCATATCCGTACAACGGTGAGCCTTGGGGTCTTCGCGATGTCGGGGGGAGCGGGGTGGTGGCGATGGGAGACGAGGTTGGGCCTTACCTCCATGGTTGGAGGATATGGGGATAGCATCCTTCCTGTTGCGTGCATCCCTCCGTCTTCGTTCTGACGAACCCGTCTGAGACCTGACATCAAGAGGAGATTTGTCCCTTGGCGGCTTATACTGGCTAGACTGGCAAAGTGCTGGGTCCAACTCCAGCCTCTGAGAGATGGCCTTTTCCTGCTGCTTCACCGCCTTGGCCACTAGGTCATAGACCTGGTCCATCGCCTCAGGTGATCTATCCTGCTCCAGAAGGGTCTTGGCGACGGCGAGGTTGAGGAGAGGAGTGGGCATCACCTGTCTGCCTTCACTGTCAATGTATGTCTTGGCCTGTGCCGGCTTCGGGGGAGCCCATCCTATGTTTCGCCATACACCAGGATCGTTGATGACGCGAGCAGGAGCTTTCTTGGCCTTCTGTTGCTGCAGTAGAGTCTTGTACTCAACCTCCATTGCTCTAGCTTTCTCTATGGATTTCTGCGCGTTGACCAGATCTCGATCTAGCTTAGCGCCTTGCTCCGTGATGGCCCGCGCTTCCTCCAGCAGTTGCTGGCGCTTCTTGTCAAGTTGGGTCACGTTCCGGATATGAGCTACGGCCGGTGGCTCGACGAGGAGATTGCCGTACATCACTCTATCAGCTGGAGTAACTTGGGCAGCAGCAGACGTAGATGCCGGAGGTGGCAAGTTTGCAGTGCCGTTATTTCTCGGGCCGGTGCCGACTTCCTGCGGCTGTTGCACTGGGTTAGGCGGAGGGGGCATGACCTTTGCGTGATCATTGTCAGCAGCAACAGGTGGTCCCTTCCCTTTGTCCAGAGCTGTAGGTGGAGCTCGTCCGGGTTGATCTTCATCCATCGTCATCCCAATGGTGACGAACACCTCTCGAGACGTGACGGTGTTGTTGGCTTGCTCGTCATGCGTGTACTCGTCCTCCATCTCCTGCATCGTGGAGTCTAGATCTTCTGGACTGAAGTCTATCTCCTCTGAATCTGCACTGAAGTCGACGTATAGCGCGTCAATCACAGAGTCAGAGGGTGCCAGGACTTCCTCGATGACGGGGGGGGGGGGGGGGGGGGGGGCAATAGCAGCGACGATGACTGGAGGTGGTGTGGCGGTGGCTGACTCGGAGGGGCTCCGTCCATGAGCGCAAGCGCTGTCTGAGCTGCCTCTTCGGCCTCCACATAGTTGTTGACGGTGTTTACCATGCTTCCGAAGGTGAGGTGTCCTGAAGCCTGCTGCCGTCTTAGAGAATGCCGGAGAAGCGTTCCATGGTCTATTCCTTCCACAAAGTGATACATAGCATCATCATTGGGGTAGTGGGCCAGATCGACTCGTATACGGAGCAACCTAGCAAGGTAATCGTGTGGGTTTTCGCCCTCTCTCTGAATGCAACGCGCCAGATCGAAGATGGTAACCACGTCGACGAACTTGGATCTTTGTTGTCCAGACACACGGACAAAGCCGGCAGACTTGCAGTGATCTTCCACCGTTATATCCTGCACAGGGGCGGTTTGGGTGGGCCTTGAATTTTTCTAATCTTTGCCAGCAAACTACGAATAGAGATCTGACATCGATCCTTCCGCTAATGTATACTGCCCGTATGTGGTCCGTTCGGGTCTTGATGCTCCTCCGACTCCAAGGGAACTAGTGCTCGAGTCGGTTTCGCCAATGAAGAGGTGGATGTCTCCGATGGTAACGTTCGAACACCGCATAGGGTTCGTCTTCACCGGGATCTAGAACTCGTCGGGAGGGACGATCGGAACATTGCTGGAGAAGAGAACGTGACCAATGGATATGGTTTTGCCGATTCCCGTGAAGATCTTTGTCCTCGCCCGCTAAATAGCCTGAAGCGCCTCTTGCCCCACGGTGGGCGCCAACTGTCGTGGTATTGCCGACGAGTACGCCATGGAGGGGTACTCACAATGCATGTTTAGAGACATGGGGGAAGGCGGACGGTTGACGGGTACGAGGTAACACAGCTTACCTAGGTTCAGATCCCACAACGGTGGCGGAATCCTACTCCTGCTATAAATCACTATAATGGCAATACGCCAAGTTAAGGGATTGGTTTGCTATGCGAGGTTATGTGAAGTTGTGCCCTAAAGGCTCCCATAGGCCCGACTTATATAGTCGCCAGGTCCTAGGGTTACAGGGAAAATTCCTAGCCAGACAGGTTACAGAGTCCTACACGGTCTATTACTAGTCTAGCGTGTCTTGCACTCCAAGGCTCCGAGTATGTCGGTGACTCCTTCGTAGCCTTCCTTTATCCAGCATGGGCCTCCCTTCTTGATCCATCTAACTGGGCCGCCCAGCAGGCCACGGGCCATGCTATCAACTGTGGGCCACCCAGGTTATCCGGATAAGAGACATGCTATGAGGATACCCATATAGCATATCCCCAACACCTCTGTTTTTAGGTCAGAGGGCTTATGTAGGCAAAGGGGGAGACCGAGGGTGTGCCCGAGGTGGCCACACCACCCCCAGGCGTGGCCTGTCCTGGCCCGCGCGACCAGGTGTTGTGGGCCCCTTGTGGCCCTTCTCCGTCTTGTCTTCTGGCTCCGTGAGTCTTCTGGCAAAATAGGAGTTTTGCGATATTTTCGGGATTTTTCCTAAAAATTGATTTCCTGCACAAAAACTAGACACCAAAGTAATTCTACTAAAAACAACGTCAGTCTGTGTTAGTTGTATCCAAATCACACAATTTTCCTCCAGTGTTCGGGAAAGTAGATACATTTTGGACGTATCACCTCTCCTCGTCGGAGTCCTCCTCCTCGTAGTCCCACGGGTCGACGTCACTCTCCTCCACTTTTGCCTCCAACTGCTCCATGAACGCCTCCTCGTTGCCCGAATCGGAGTCGCTGGCTCCTCTATTCCTCTCGCCCTTCTTCATGGTGGTCTCGCATGCTTTCCTCCGGCGCTCCTCCGTCTTGGCTGTTGCTTGGCGCTCCTCCGTCTCTACCGGTGCAACGCGCTTCTTGGGTGCGGTGGGTATGACAATCTTCGACGTTGCAGTGTCCTCGAGCGCCGATGTCGATGGATCCATATGCGGTTGGACATGTCGTGGTGCCTCAGATGGCTACCGGCGGGCACGAACGATGCCGCGATGGTCAGCCAGTGACAAGGATCTTCCATTGCCACGACACGGTTCCATGCTGCACGAGGAAGTTGTTCAGAAATGCGCGATGGCGGGTACGCAGATTTGGGTGCCGATCCTATTAGGGGCGCCAGGAGCATCTCATAGTCTAGTCATGTAAAAATTGTGCTACATCATAAAATATCTATGTACTGGGAGTGTTGTCACATAACAAACTACAAATGCATCGTGTGGCAGCGTCGGGTAGTGTCTAGTGCGTGCCTGTCGACGTGGAGTTGAATGTTCTAGCATGTTTTGTCCGTGCAGTAGTTCCGCGCATCATGACAACCCCTTGAGCACGCACACACGCTGTAGGTGAAGCCCGTAATTACTTCCTCCCTCGTCTATTCCCACCCCGGGCCCTTTATTCACGGGATACTAGGCGGCGCGCACCAAAGCCCCCGCTGAACCGTCCATCTCATTAAAGCCAGTCCAATCGAGTCCCATCGTGTGGGATTTGGGGTTTTATTCCCTGGTTCTGCCAGACACGCTTCTTTGATAAGGAAGCAACATAGGCCATCGATTAAAAAATGAACGGTGGATGTAGGTTGAGATAGCACCGGAGACGGTGGTCTTTTATAAGACTGTACCACAGACTGTACTCTTTGACCATTCTGCCCCGCACATCACTTTCTTATTCCTCCTGCCCCCACCTTCCTCCATCTGCATTAGACATGGCTCCTTGGAGGAGAGGTAGATTGATCGTGCGCGCGAAGAGAATGGAGAGAACTCGCTGCCTTGGACTTCCTGCTCAACCAGCTGCTCATTCTCTCCCTCGCACAGAGACCCAATCTCTCCTAGCAATGTCGCTGAATGTTCCAGCAGGCTGGGGCTCCTCCCGCTCCCGGTACAGTCTTCTTCTTCTTCTCTATTTTCTTATTCTCTGTTTTCTTCTTCTTCTATGTCTACTTCTTATTCTTCTTATTATTACTATGCTACATATTCTAGGGTGGCCATGGACCCTAAATGCAGCACGATGGCGGCGACGCTGAATGTTGCAGCAGACCAGGGATCCTCCCGATACAGTCTTCTTCTTCTTCTATGTATACTTCTTATTATTCTTATTATTACTATGCTACATATTCCAGGGCGGCTGTGGATCCTGAAAGCAGCACAATGGCGGCGGCGGTGCTGAATGTCCCAGGAGGCCAGGGCTCCTCCCGGTACAGTCTTCTTCTTCTTCTGTTTCTTCTTCTTCTATGTCTACTTCTTCTTCTATGTCTACTTCTTATTCTTCCTGTTACTCTGCTACATATTCCAGGGCAGCCGTGGACCCTGAAAGCAACATGATGGTGGTGGCAGCGCTGAGTGTTCTAGCAGGCCAGGGATCCTCCCGGTACAGTCTTCTTCTACTTCTTCTGATATGTCTACTTCTTCTTCTTACTCTGCTACATATTCTAGGACGGTCGTGGATCCTGAAACCAGCACAATGGCGGCGTCGCAGAACCCGTTCGGCCCTGTTCCCCGGATCAACGAGGTAGGAAATCCCGACATGCATTTGGTTTTATTTTTGAGATTCTAAATGTGGAAATATTATCGTGTCTCCCCGCAAGTAGACTCCAAGTAGGGACCACGCTCAATCTTCGTAGACATATTTGGGGTTTTTGTGACTTGAATATTGTGCTTCCCTGGAACATGCAGTACAATTATAGAGTACCTATTTTAAATAACATGAATGATGCAGCAAGAGAAGGCCGATTGCCGTGACAAGGTGGTCGCGATCAATGCCAAGATAGACAACCAACTGCAGGGTGCATGCTCCCTAACCCAGGCAAATGATCGCCTTCAAAGGCATTTGTCTCTGTAGAAGGATATCACGCTTGATTTTTCACTTAACATCAAGAGGCTCGAAGCAGAGCGCGACGAGCTGGAGAGGGTGATCGACGAGCTGCATAAGTTGATCGCACACAACTTTTCCAAACAAGACCTGTCCATCAACTTAATTACGAAGCTCTTGTGTGACAAGAAGAATATCGAGAATAGATGTGTCCTCCTGCTGGACGAAGCCACCAAGTCACATAGAGAATGCATCAGTGAAGCAAAGGCTGCCATCGAAGCCTACAATGACAGGGTCCGTTGCCTGGATGCATTAAGACAGATGAAGGAGAACATGGACCGAGGTCTCACCATGCCCAAGAGTCCAAACAAGGAGAACGGAGAGCTAAGGGCAATGCCCAATTCAGATTCCGAGTAGAGGGGGGGGCATGAATCTCAGTTCATGCTCCGCTGCTTTTGTAATTTATACATGTCATGCAATTAAGGAATCTTGGAGCAACTCCTTATTTCTTTGTTTATCTTACTTGCCTGTCAACTGAAATATGGGTTTGTGTTCTCATGAATGGTCATCATCCTTTCTTTCCATTATGTATCTGAGCTTGGAATTAGAGTATGACTATGCCACTACTATTTGGTTACATTGGAAAAACCCATAGCACCCTTAGTTGGATATAGTCCCACGTTGCTTTGAAATTGAAATTAGGACTATGCCACTACTTTATCCTGTTGAATTGGGAAAAAGGCTATATTGCTCTGAAATTGAAATTAGGACTATGACACTACTTTATCCTATTGAATTGGGAAAAAGGCTATATTGCTCTGAAATTGAAATTGGGACTATGCCACTACTTTATCCAGTTGAATTGGGAAAAAAAGGCTATATTGCTCTGAAATTGAAATTAGGACTATGCCGCTACTTTATCTTGTTGAATTGGGAAAAGGCTATATTGCTCTATCATATAAATTAGAAATATGCCACTAGTTTATTTAGTTGAATTGGGAAAATCCTATATTGCTCTCACATTATCTCTGGAATTAGGATTGTGCCACTAGTTGATTTTGTTAAATTTTGAACAATCCTTGATTGCTCTGTCCTTCAAATTATGACTTTGAAACTAGTTAATTGTTTAAATTGTGGAAACTAATCACATATTTTTGTTGCAGCAGAAGAGGCGAAAGCTCAACCCAGAATTGCCAACCTGGCTAAAGGACAAGATGGCTATCCAAATGGAGAAGCAGAATTTTTAGAAAGTGTCCCATGACTGCCTGAGAGAAGAAGTCACAATCCTTTATGACAAGTGCCACAATCTGAAGGTGGACATCGCTGGCTGGAAGGAGCTTCACAGAAAAGTATCGCCTCGGCGCGTGCGAAGGAGGACATCATCAAGGATCTCATGGTGATAATCTTAAGCTTATTGATAAGCTTGTCGCTTCCTAGACGGAGCACTTGAACCAGCGGGAGGCGCACATCCAAGAACCAAGGGAGCAGGTAAAAACCAAAGCGGACCTGATCGAACAAACCCTCAAACTGGAGCTTCTCAGAAAGGAAAACGAGCATCTCTCCACCAGGCTCAGTGCAAACTATAAGTTCCTCTGAAATTAGTTTGCAAACTATGTGTTCTGATGGACCAAATCATGTTTTATCCATGTATTAGTGATTTTGTAAACATGGACCTCTCTCTATACAAACTATGCTTTCTTCTGAAAGTTTATTTTTCTCAAGGATTGAGTTTGGATTAGTCCAGATATCACAATTGCAAGTCTTACAGTTAACTAGTTTCAGATATTGCCACGACACTAGAATTTCTTTGATCGTCTGTAGCTTGTCCTTGTTCACCTCACGCTCCTTCTTCAGATCCTTCAACAGCTCCACAATGCAGTACGTAGATTCTTATTATCTTCCATGAGCTGATCCCTCTCCTTTTCTGCCTTCTGAATCTTCCATGCAGTTCCCACCACCAAGTTCCCATTGATTGTGTCATTTAGTTCTAACCGCAAATGTTTGATTTCCTGTTCCAGCTCCTTATTTCCTACCAAGAGCTTGTAATTTTTTACAGCTCCATCACGGGCATCTGTAAATCTCCCCGACCTTTCGAGCTCATACATATCCCACAACTGGGCCACACATTTCTTAAGTATGTCTAGCCACTCAAGATCCACCCACTCTACTTCTTTACACACCGGGCCAACCTAATAAAAACATGGGACCTAATTATCAACATAACACTACACAATTTTCTTCATGTCTCCATTATACATAACAAAAGCAAACCTAATTTGTATAGCCCAAAAACCTTCTTCCAGTGTTACTGCCTTCAAATGCAACATATTTCCTCAGTTTTAGCCCATGGTCACATGGTACTTCCCAATCGAGATCTAGGCCCTCCCAATCGGGGTCGTAGATCGTGAGTGGTACCTATAAGGGAACGAAAAGCTAGAAATAAACATGATTGCATGCACATTTCAAGTCTTGGGTCGAGGTAATTACCAATGCCTAACCATTGCCGATAAAACAAAGGAACTCACATCAGGGAGGGAAGACTCGATGTTGGAGAGAAAGTTGTTGCTGCTCGACTGGTCAACCTCGTCGTTCCAGGGCGGCATGGCGAATGCGGCCACGGCGATGCGTCAGCGATAGTGAGGAGAGAGAGATTAGGGTAGTGAGTGGAGGGAGAAGGAGTGGGGAAAGTGAAGTGCGTCAACGTTGCAATATTGACTAAATTGGCATGCTACAATGGTTTAATTGATACAATGTCCCGTGGCTGGATTACTATCTCATATCTAATAGTTTTTCTCTTCCTTCATTATAATTTGTAATATTAATCATGTACTTCCTCCTTCCCAATTTGTTTGACTTATAGAAACATACAAAATTTTATGTACCAAACAATATAGGATTATGGTTTAGGGTCTAATGAACTATTTATTGTACTAACCCCTTAACCCTTATTCCTAAATCCTAGACCTCTGTGTCCAATAGATCATTGTCTCCTACTTATTAAGTTTTTTCCTAAACCCTACGCTCGTTCATCCATGATAGTACTTCCTTATAAGTAACCGATAGTTATCCAGCGATTAGTCAAATTACTGATCCCACAGAGCATTATATTACATCATAATCATGTCAACTACAAGGTACTTATATATCACCTTGTTCAGTGATGGTTTAAATGAATGATATGTCCCAAAATCCCAACAGCTCACGACACATTATATTACAATTTCTCAACAATCATAATCTCAAAAACAAATTTATCACATCATCTCAGCAAACACAATCATGTTAACTACAATGTACCTGTGTCTTATTACAACAAAGATGCTTTCCTCGAGTGATATGTCCGAAAATCTCAACATCTCATAGAACATCTGATTGCAATATCTGAACAAACACGACCACATCAACACAGTTTCAAAGCAACAACAATCTTTGTTACAAATACAAGCAGGGGAGCCCTGCAGTCTATCTGACAAGCCCTGGGTAGCAGCTCTCATCAGATCTGATCAACATCTATCGCCTCATTCTGTTCAGCCACAACAGGGGCATATGCATCCACTACAACCTGTCCAACAACATCAGAAATGGCAGCCAAGAAGAACACCTTCCTGATTTGCTTCTTTCATCGCATAATCTACATCAGATCATCGGTATCCAAAACCTCTATGAACTCTTGCTTATTATGATGCCACCACCGGAGTCGTGCCATCTACTTAGAGCCAATAATGATTTCCTTACCAATCATCTCTCTCAGTTCAACAAGAGTTATGTTTTTGGAATCGATGGCTATCTCTAGAGTACATGACGAAATTGGCTTATTAACTCCGCCATCAAGTTTTGTTGTGTATGAATCCACCTCAGGTGTATATTGAACTTAGATTGGTCAGCATTTTGTGGTCTGTAAACTCGAGCAGCAGAAGCTCTGGCAGCAAGATCTCTAGTATATGCATACATATCATCAATCATCGCTTCAACTTTCACCAGACGATCAGCTGCAAAACACTCCCAAAGCATATGAAGCTCATGGGAGTGCTCAATTTGCACATAGGTATCACTCATGTTACGCCACACTAATTTTTCCCTCTGTGTAGATCCCCAAGGAATTCTAGAATGAAGTATATCTATCAACTGCAAAATAGACACAACCTCTTTGTAGTTGACAAGCATACGCACATCCTGCCCGAACACAACCCTCTCACAACCAAAATCTAGTTTTGCAGTGTACTGGCGGACATGAACCGTGAACTCATATAGGTCCGCTGCATCGAAGCTATTCCTAATTTGATTAAAAATGGGACCTTTCAGTTCATTCAACACTACTTTGTAGTAACTAATCTACTTGCAAGTCAAGGCACACAAAAGAAAAAAATCACCTCTTTCTCTTCTCCCGGGTGGTTTTATTCGAGATCTAGGTTGCAGACCCCGCACTACAGCCGAACACTCCGCCGCTGGCCTAGATTTTCTCTTCAACCCGCTGCCCGTAGGTACCCGTTTAGCAGACTTCTGGCTGACCTCCTCGCTAACCTGGGTTGCAGACCCCGCCGCTGCTTCGCTTGTCTATCATTGTGCCCAAGATGCTAGCTCCGACAAAGACGAATCAGTCACCGATGTAGCTACCACCTTGGCCTCTCTTGACATGCCGCCGCCGGATTCAGTGTGTGTGTGTGTGGGGGGGGGGGGGGGGGGGGAAAAAAACGACCGTCACCGAACCGGATTCATTATAGGGGAGGGAGAAAAAGGACTGTCGCTGCCGCTGCCGGATTCGATGTCGGGGGTTACGAAAGTACAAAAATGGATTTTCCTGTGAGGCACGTGGACGGTGACTTAGAAGGGGCACAACAGGGGCACGGCAGGTACTAATGTAACAGAATATCCTGACATAACGACTAAGAGTTAAAAATATTTGGTTTGGCCACCATTCACTCGAAATGCCCCTCTCGGTAATTACCCCTCCAACTTTTCGGATCACGGTGATTCGCAACTCGGACCTCGTGATGCCTTCGCATGCAAACTTTTGGGCCGCAAAGTAGTATTCCCCCAAGCGAGGGCACATCCGATGTTTTGGTACTCTGGCACCAATGACCCGACAAGAGTTATGTAGGAGGAGATGTCTTCGACTGACCTTAATAGGGCGCTTCGACCCCTGTTGAAGCACAAGGCCGATGAGGATTTGTCAGGGAAGTCTCTGACTTCCCCCTTCAACGCGAAGAAGGAGGTCCCTTAGGTGAAACCTGCAGTTGCATGTAATTATTTTTCGTGTGCTCATTGCCTGATATTTTTCTTTGACTGAATTTTTGCTTGTGTTGCTAACTCGCAGAACTTCAAGGTAGCGGGCATCATGCCACCTCTGCCTGAACAGTTCGAGGATGCACCAGATGCTAGGGACGCAAAGTCTGAGACCGAGCTCCCCCCTGTGCAGTCGCCTTCCACAGAAGCCCCCGAGCATTGTGAAGGGAAAACTTGAAAGAGGTCTTGGAGCGAAAGTTCCAATGGGGCGACACCGCCAATACCGAGGGGTCCTGCATCCCTAGAACATCATGGTGGGGATGAGGGTGTAGAGTCCCCCATCCCTGTTGTGCCTATTCGAACCATGGCTCCTCAGCCGTCGGCCAAGAAGAAGAAGAAGGAGAAGAAAGGGGCTCCTGTCTTCAACTTATCAGACATTCCATCATAAGTTATTCCGATCATATCTTGTTGTGCTATTGATTTTCTAAGTATTAGCTTGTTGTTGATTTGGTTCCTTGTATATGATAGCAGGAATACTTCGCGGAGTCGAAGCTTGCTTCGTCGTTCCCTAAGATGGTGGCCAACTCCGATGATGATAACTCGAGCTCCCTGTGGCAAGGGGCTCGTGCGATTGTTGCTTGGTAGAAACAAGCAAAACCTTTGGAGTCTTTAGCTGACCACGTTGTAGCACCCCGGGTAAAACCACTACTAGAAAATTGCATGTTGTTTACTATTTTCTGCATCATCATGACATCATCATCATGCCACCTTGCATTGAACTTATAATTAAATTGTTTCTTTATAATTTGGCACTTACATTTGGTTCTTGATAATTGTGTTTGATCTTTGTATTTTGACTCTCTTTATTTTACCCTCCCTCTACTCTATCTCTAGTTGGTGCCATTTGTTATGGAGCCATAATGTCTAAATTATACTCTTGAGTATTGTTGTTTTCTATTTGCAAAAATGCCCAAATTGAGTTAGGGGCATCATCTCTTGATTCTACTCCCTCTCTCTAATTTATGGTCTCCATCTTGTCCATTTGATCTAATCTAATTCTACCACATAATGCACATGTGGTATCCATTTTTGTATTCGTATTTTAAATCATTCCATGTGCCATAGTGTGGTTCCAACCATTCAAACTTGACCATGTTCTAATTCTAGTGTTGTTTTTCCTAGCTCTCACTCAATCTACCTCAAGTCCATGTGCCATATTACTCTCTTTCTATTCAATACATGCACGTGTGCTTTAATCAATCCCAATTTACATGTGGTCTTGTGCATCTTTTGCTTCTTTTATCTTATTTGCATTCATTCAAACCTTTCCCTAATCACCTATTCATATATCCCGATCAAGCCTCTATTTAAAATCACCTAAAAAAATCTCAAAAGTTTTAAGTGAGTTTGCTTGTTTGAATTTGATACAACACAATACAAACAAACGAAAATGAAAACAGAAAATAATAAGGAGAGAGAAAATAGACACAAAGGCTCGTGTAAAATTTTGCCCCAAAACTAGCCCCATCTAGTCTACTTTGGACTATATAAATATTCTAATCTTTTACTTTACCCAAACCCTAGCTCTAATCTGAGATCCAGTCTAAAATCCCCCACCTCTCTTTGTCCTCCGCCGCCACGAGGTTCTATGGCTTTCCTCGTCATCAGCCAGAAGCTAATCTATGATGGCAGCGTACAAGATTCTTCAAGAGTTTAGCTAGCTAAGAAGAACCAAGTCGATTCATTCACCACACCGCCATCAAATCCTTGTCCTTTGATTCAACCAGTAGGAGGCAGAGAATATCCTAGCTTAGTAGATCGCCGCCGCCTGCTCCCATCGATCTAATTCCACGCCATCACTCCACCTTGTTTTGTTGCTGCCCAGCATCACACTTTTTTCCTAGCGCCACAGCCCAGCAGCATAGCGCGGACACCCGCTGCCCCTTCGATGTGCGCTGGAGCCGCTCCACCATGTGTTTGCTCCGCCGCCAACCACCCCGCTTGAGCCAGTGCCGGCTGAACACCGGTCCCATCGCGACAACAGCATCAGGAAGCTCCACTTCACCACCCGCCCTTGGCCTTTGCTCCATACCCGTATACTCCTATTGTTCCGTGCAGCAGCAGCGCCCCGCCTCCACTGTTCTCATGTGAGTCAACGCTCGCCGGCTGTCGCATGCAGGCACCAGAACTAGTCGACCAAGGACTGCCGCCCTGCCCGCTCTTGCTTCTACATGCGCGCGCCAAGCTTATCTCGCCATACAGCATCCCAGTGACCGCGTCCTCGCTCGCCACGCAGATTCTTGTCTCTGTGTCCACCTTCCAAGACTCCGCATGTACACAGGGTGTTTGGGTAAATTCCTGGACCATGTCGCGCTTGTCTGCATATGACAATGGAGCTAGCAGTGTCCGCTGCATCCCGGCGCGTGTGCATAGACTTTGAGCAAGTGACAGAGAAAGTCTAGCTACTTTGTCTCGTCTCAGGCTGGCTACAATTGTCCCTGAGTATGCCTGGTCATCGACCACTTCTTCAGTCCTTTGCCCAGGCCACTTCTACCATATCCGTTGCCGTCTCCGACCATGCACATGTGCCTCCACAACACTGCCACCCCGATCCGTTGGCATGCAAGATATTGGCGTGGCCAGTGTCTATTTCTCGCCATCGACAATGAAGCTGGGACCTCAATATCTTCTTCCTGTACTCGAAGACCGTCTTCACGGAAACCTAAAGACCAATCCTCGATCCTAAGACCAAGGCTGATCCACAAGACCACCCATCCTCGAACCCAAGATCTCCGACTTGACATGTGTGATCCCTATCTGAGACCTCTATTTTCTAATATAACAGGTTTTTGGCTAGCAAGGTTGGGTAGCAAGCAAAATAATTGAAGGAAACAAACAAACCTATAAGTGATAATCCAAATATGCAATCTTCCTTGAAGACACGAAAGATCTTAAATAAAGAATACTAAGCTTATGAGCCAATCAAGAAAGAAAATAAATGATACAAAATACCTGTAAGCTCTTTTCTCTTTTCCTTTTAAACCTCAAAAAGTGTTGCTACTGACCAGAGCTTGGTTTGCCAAAACCAATTTAGATCTACTTGATGCTTCTAAAGTGATACCAATACTGATCAACAAGATCAATCATATAATAGAGATTGCAAACTAAAATAAGAAGTGCAAAAAGTAAAAGATGGAACTTCTCATTAATATTCCATAAAGACACTCACACCAAGGGATACATAGCTAACTAACTAAAGGAGAGATACTTCCACAATGCAAAACAACCTATAAGATAACTTCTCTACCCAAGATATGAAACTACTAAAAAGGTAAAAAGATAAAAGATAATGATGTGATACCGCGGCACTTCCCCAAGGTTGGAACAAGCCAAGGGGATGCCAAACCTGATGACAAATTACTACTTTGGTGGTGGTGCTGTTCCCTTGTCATCATCAGACTTCCAAGGGAAAGGCTCCCCATCCATAAAGGATGAATTAGTCTCAAATATCCTGAAACTAGCAGCAGAGCTTATGTGTTTAAACCTAGCCTCATACTCATAGTTTTGATTTTGTATGTCGTAGAGCTGTGCTTGCAATTGATTGATGGTTTGAATGAGTGAGAGGATTTCATCTCGAAGCTCAGCGACCTTCTCCTTGTGCTTGGCGATGAGTTCTGAACTCATCTTATGGATGATGTCCACTTCGCGTTCCGCCATCTTCTTGTACCTAAAAACTTCCTGCTCGAGCGCTTCCATCCTATCTTCCAGGATGCCTTCTCCTTTAGGTCTCTGTACTTCTTTTATCTGTACCATCCCATCCTTGAGTAACAACTCCTTGGGGTGAACCTTTAACTCATACATGTACGGTTTGATGACATCCGTGGAGGAATCCTCCATGGGTGATCCAGAGGAAGACATTCTGGATCCAAAACTGAGAATCTGCCTGATGGAAACAGATCGAAACAAAACACGACGAGAACACGATATCCGAACCTCAGGGGATCCGGGGGGTATACATTACGAAGTTTCACGACATAAGGAAGGTACTATGCAAAAACAGGGCGATGACGGACTCCAGGGGCGGCCAGCTGGGGCCCACGCCACTTGTGGGTGTGGCCCACTCGGGCTCCGTTTCCTCCTCTGTTTCATCTCATAACCTTCCATATGTAATAAAAACATCAAAAAATATAAAGAAAAAGGTTTTTCGCAAACCTTCTGTTTGCAGAACTTTTACCTACTCAAAGACGAACTCTGCATATTCTGGAGTTTGGTTTTTGATAAATTCTTCCCGGGTCACCATTTGAATAATATCAACATCTTCATTATAAGAATCTCCAGAAATATAATGTTTGAGCCTTTGACCATTCACCACCTATGTAGTGTCGTCCTTCAAAGAAGATATTTTGGTAGACCCTGAACGATACACCTCCTCGATAACAAAAGGTCCTTCCCATTTTGAGAGTAATTTCCCTGCAAAAAATCTGAGATGAGACATATACAAAAGAACTTTCTCACCAACATGGAACTCCCTTTGAGAATTCTCCTATCATGCCATATTTTTACTTTTTCCTTAAAGATTCTAGCATTTTCATAAGCTTCACTTCTCCACTCATCTAAGGTACTCAAGTCAAGCAATATTTTCTCACCAGCAAGTCTAAAATCTTTATTCAGTTCTTTCACTGCCCAATAAGCTTTGTGTTCTAATTATAGAGGCAAGTGACAAGCTTTACCATAAACCATTTTGTAAGGAGACATTCCCATAGGATTTTTATAAGCAGTTCTATAAGCCCATAAAGCATCATTCAACTTTTTAGCCCATTTTTTTCTACATCTCCTTAACACTCTTTTGCAAGATAGTTTTAATTTCTCTATTTGAAAGTTCTACTTGCCCACTGGTTTGGGGGTGATAAGCTGAAGCAATTCTATGGTTAACATCATATTTAGCAAGAGTATTCCTAAAACCACCATGAATAAAATGAGAACCTCCGTCAGTCATGAGATATCTAGGCACACCAAACCTAGGAAAAATAACATCTTTAAGCATTTTTAAAGAGGTCTTACCATCAACAATGTTCGTAGGTATGGCTTATACCCACTTTGTAACATAATCAACAACAAGAAGAATATGAGTATACCCTTTTGAAGGAGGGAAATGACCCATAAAGTCAAATCCCCAACAATCAAAAGGTTCAATAACAAGAAAATAATGCATAGTCATTTCATTGCGTCTAGAAATGTTACCAACTCTTTGACATTCATCACATGATAAAATATACTTCCTTGCATCCTTAAAAAGAGTAGGCCAGTAAAAACCAGATTGTAAAACTTTGTGTGCAGTCCTATCCCCAGCAAGATGTCCTCCATAAGCACTACCATGACATTTTCTTAATATCTCTTGTTGCTCATATTCTGGGACACATCTCCGCATAATACCATCTACTCCTTTATATAAATGTGGGTCATCCCAAAAGTAATGCCTTAGATCATAAAATAATTTCCTTCTTTGATGGGTTGTAAAGGTTGGAGGTAAATACTTGGAAATAATAAAGTTAGCATAATCAGCATACCAAGGACTCTCTTGCGGTCTTACCCTTATTGCATCCAACTGTTCATTTGGAAAACTATCATTAACATGCAAAGGGTCAAAAGAAACGTTTTCCAAACGAGATAAATTATCAGCAACAGGATTTTCAGCACCTTTCCTATCTACAATATGCAGATCAAACTCTTGTAAAAGCAACACCCATCTAATAAGCCTAGGCTTAGCGTCTTTCTTTGCCATAAGGTACTTAATAGCAGCATGATCAGTATGAATGGTAACCTTTGAATCAACAATATAAGGTCTAAACTTATCACAAGCAAAGATTATAGCTAAGAACTATTTTTCAGTAGTAGCATAATTCTTTTGAGCAGCATCTAGAGTATTGCTAGCATAATGAATAACATTCAACTTTTTATCTACTCGTTGCCCAAGAACAACACCCACAACAAAATCACTAGCATCACACATAATTTCAAAGGGTAAATTCCAATCAGGTGGTTGAACAATAGGAGCAGTAGTCACACATAGTTTCAAAAGCTTCCTTACAATCATCATCAAAAACAAAAGGTACATCTTTTTGAAGAAGATTAGTAAGGGGCTTTGAAATTTTGGAGAAATCTTTAATAAACCTCCTATAGAAACCAACATGACCAAGGATACTACAAATACCTTTTATATCCCTAGGGAAAGGCATCTTATCAATTGCTTCAATTTTGGCTCTGTCTACTTCAATACCTCTTTTAGATATTTTGAGTCCAAGAACAATCCCTTCATTAACCATGAAGTGGCATTTCTCCCAATTAAGAACAAGATTAGTTTCTTCGCATTTCTGCAAAATTTTATCAAGGTTGTGCAAAAAATTATCAAAAGAAGTTCCATAGAAAAAGAAATCTTCCATGAAAACTTCCACAATTTCTTCACAAAACCCATGAAAGATAGCAGACATACATCTCTAAAAGGTAGCAGGAGCATTACATAAACCAAAAGGCATACGCCTATAAGCATAAGTTCCATAGGGACAAGTGAAGGTGGTTTTCTCTTGGTCTTGTGCTCTCACAGCAATTTGAGAGAACCCAGAATAACCATCAAGAAAACAAAAGTGAGTATTTTTAGACAATCTTTCTAGCATTTGATCGATAAAAGGAAGATGATAATGATCTTTCTTAGTAACTTTATTAACCTTTCTAAAATCAATGCACATCCTATAACCAACCACCACTCTTTGAGGTATAATCTCATTATTTTCATTAGGCACAATAGTGATTCCCCCTTTCTTTGGGACACAATGAACAAGGCTAACCCATTGACTATCAGCAATAGGGTAAATAATAACAGCATCAAGGAGTTTTAATACCTCATTTCGTACCACATCCTTCATATTAGGATTTAAACGGCGTTGATGTTCAACAACTGGTTTTGCATCAGGTTCTATATTAATAACATGCTGACATATAATAGGATAAATCCCTTTTTGTTCATCAAGAGTATACCCCATAGCTCCTCGGTGTTTCTTCAATATTTCCAATAATCTTTCCTCTTCCTTCCCTAAAAGTTTAGAACTAATAATAATAGGATATATTTTCTTATCATCTAGATAAGCATATTTAAGATCATCAGGTAGAGGTTTTAAATCGAAAACAGGGTCCCCTTTAGGTGGTAGTGTGGTACCCAAATCTTCCACAGGTAGGTTATGCTTAAGTAATTCAGGTTGATGAAGGAAAACCTCGTCAATCTCATTTCTTTCCTTCATGAAGACCTCACTTTCATGATCTTCCATATATTGCTGCAGGGCATTGTTAGGAGCAAGAAAAAATAGCAGAGAGTTGTTCAATCCTGAAATCCTCATTAGCATAAGGAGTTTTAGCAAATTTAGAAAAATTAAACTCATAAGATTCTCCATCAAACTTAGTTAAAACTTTCTCCTTATTACAATCTATAATAGCCCCACGAGTATTCAAGAAAGGTCTACCAAAGATAATAGGACAGGTTTTACTAGCTACTGAACCAAGTACTAGAAAATCAGCAGGATATTTAATCTTAGCACAAAGAACCTCCACATCTCTTACAATGCCAATTGGATAGACTGTCTCTCTATTAGCAAGGTGAATAACCACATCAATGTCCTCAAGTTCACAAGGACCAATTTCATGCATAATTTCCCTGTAAAGATCATAAGGAATAGCACTAGAACTAGCACCAATATCACATAAACCATAATAGCAATGATCACCAATTCTCATAGATAGCACAGGGTCACTAGTTTTTCTAGCTTTTCTAGGATGAGAGACAATATTTAAAGCGTCTTCACAGAAGTCAATGTGCTCATCCTCTATATTTTTAGTGACAAGATCTTTCACAAGGGATACTACAGGTTCGATGTTTATTTGCTCATCAGGTTCCATAGTTTTCTTTGTACTTTTTCTAACCACATTAGCTATGATAGAATGTTCCTTTACCTTAGCAAGAAAAGGGATTTTCTCAACATAAGGTTCAGGCAAAATAGGATCAACAGTACAAACTTCAATGCTAGCAGGAACATGGGTAACAATATCTTTATAAGGTGCATGGTACTTGTCCCACTCCTTTTTGGGAATTTCAATATAAGAGGAAAATGCCTTAAAACAATTTGCAAGAACTTGAGAATCAAGACCATACTCAGTACTAATATCACGGAAGTCATCAGTTCCCATAAAAGATTTAATGCATTCATAATCATAATTTATACCTGACTTTCTTCCTTTGTCATTCTCCCATGCTTCAGTATTCTATCGAATACGGTCTAGGAGATCCCATTTAGCTTCTTCATTCATACGTGTGAATGATCCAGCACAAGAAGCATCTAGTAAATCTTTATCATGAAGAGAAAGTCTTGCATAAAATTTATTGATAATAATATTATTAGGGAGTTCATGAATAGGACATTTAAGCATTAGTAACTTCAATCTCCCCCAAGATTGAGATGTACTCTCCCCATCACGAGGCCAAAAGTTATATATTTGATTCATATCCTTATGAATCTCACTGGGAGGGTAGAATTTAGAGTAAAAGAGAGGTACTATTTCCTCCAATTCCATAGATTATCCATTTTTCAGCAGCTTATACCATTCTTCAGCTCTTCCTTTCAGTGATATAGAGAGTAACTTCTTCTTCACATGTTCAGTTGTGATACCTGCACACTTAAACAACCTGCATAATTCATGGATAAAAATCAAATGATCACCAAGATGGACAGTTCCATCCCCAAAATAATAATTATCCATAACACGATCAACAATACTTATAGGTATCTTAAAAGGATCTATTTCAACAGGTGGTGGTTCATCTACTACCCTAACAGTGGTAGCAGTTTTCCCAAATAGGAAACCAAGTGGGTTATCCATATTGGAAATAAAGTAACAAACATAAATAAAAAGCAATACTCACGGTAGAAGCTTCCTTTACCAGTTCCACTTTTCAATAGCGCTTCACTCCCCGACAATGGCGCCAGAAAATAGTCTTGATAACCCACAAGTATAGGGGGTGTATCGTAGTACTTTCGATAAATAGGAGTGTTGATCCCAACGAGGAGAAGAAGGTGTTGACTAGTGGTATGGAGCAGGAAATATCTGTAAATACTTAGCAAACATATTTTTAGGGGTTTTCTGATAAAGCAAGGAAATAAAGTGCAAGTAAATAAAGACAGCAAATAATTGCATCAAGTGTCCCTATACTTTCTTAGCAAAGGACAAGACGGTGAAAATACTAATAAGGACCAAACGTTCTCTAGGACACATGGGAATACTGTCAAGTGTTTTTGTTTCATATAGCTGATTAATCTTCTTTGGTTTTATAAGTGTTGTCTGGGTGAACTTGTGCTAATGTACCGACCTTACTAGGACTAATACATACTTGTGATTAAACCCCTTGCAAGCATACGCAACTACAAGAAAGCAATTAAGATAAAAACCTAACCACAACCTTAAACTATGAGATCCTACACTCCCTTGTGTAATTGTTTCCTAACGGAGGTTCAGGTTTCTGTCACTCCGACAACCCCACGATTAGTAGCCAAATACATAATGCATTCTCCTAGGCACATAAATGGTGAAGTATCATGTAGTCGACGTTCACATGACACCACTAGAAGAATAACACCACAACTTAAATATTAAACCATTGAATAATACCTCAACACAATTCCGCTACTAACAACATGACTTCTCCCATGTCCTCAAAAACTAAACGAACTACTCACAAGACATCATATGGATCAAGATCAGAGACGATATAATGATGGATAACAATCTGAACATAAACAATAATTCAATGGTTCCACTCATGAGCATCAACTACAATAGTAATCAACATCGGAAAAGTTTCCCCTAATTACTATGCAAGATTCAACACGATTGTTACAGCGGGATGGAGTTGAGATGATGGTGCTGGTGGATATGATGGTGTGGATGATGATGATGATCCCGATGAAGTCTATTTTGATGATGGTGGATGATGGTGTTGATGGCGACGATCTCCCCTCTCCGGAAAGGAATTTCCCCAACAGAAATCTGTCTATCAGAGAGCTCTTTCTCTCTCGGTGTTTTCACCCCGCAGAGGCGGCGAAATATTTCTGTGGTCGCTCTCCCCGACTTTAGGGTTTCGAGGAGAAGATATAGGCGAGAGGGCGGATCCAGAGGTGGTCCAGGGTGGCCACACCCCCTGTAGGCGTGGGCTAGGGTGGCCGCACCTGGGGGATGTGGCCCCCTATGGCCCAACTCCGCCTCCCCTTCTGGCATCCTTCGTCTTCTCGGGAAATATAATTTTCTGTAGTTTCTCTGGTATTTTTATGATCTTCGCGAAATTTCATCAAAACACCGTTTTTTCCATCAGAATCCTGACTCCGGCAGTTCATCCTCCAGGAATCATCCTACATGCAAAAATATATGAAAAGACATAAGTATCACCTCTTCAAATGAAATATATCAATGAATAGGGGCAGATTATGATATAGAATGATGATGCAAATTGGACGTATCACACGGTTCATGCACTGCCTTGTTGTACTATGTTTAACTTCTTTCGTACGATAGTGCACGAGTTGCACCACTCGTTGCACTTCTTTCGGTCGACAGTGCACGAGTTGCACCGCTTGTGTACTGCCTTATTTGCACTGTGTTGAACTTCCTTTGGTTGCGAGCACTACATGAGCAGCTAGGCAGCTTAGTAGCGCGGGTGAACTTCCATACGCCATATGTTGAGCTGTCGTGCGTCCGGAAATACGCGCGCTACCGAGCGGCCAAACACGCGCGTGTTGCGGCCGAAACGTGTGCTTCCTGGAGAGCGCGCTCCCGTTAGTTGTCCTCCGCTATTATTATTTATAGCTTTTTTGCTCGAGGGCGAATAACAGCTAAGCTTGGGGATGTTGATATCTCTAAATTTCGACACTTTTTGTCGATTATTTTCCTTTGATTTTTGCCGGGTTTCGTTGGATTTTATCTTTCAACTAATGTTAACATCGTGAATTAGTGAAACATTGGTTTCTTGTGGTGAATTTTAGGTAATAAACATTTTTGGACTTGAAGAATTTATGAGCTAATTATAATCAAAGAAGTAAATCCTCGATTGAATCCCCCTTCATTAGAGGCATCACGGGCATATAATGACCACTGGTACGGTCAGAGCACGCATGTACTGTCCGCTCGTATGACCCTCAAGTGTCTTTGTTATATCAACACAAGCAATTTTCATATTGGGGGAGAGAGGAAAAACACAACACAACCACTGCAAACCATTCCAGAAGACGAGAGATTAGATATGAAGGAGGAGAATAACATCACCTCATTCCTCGAAGATTTCTATCCTCTAACCCATTCACTCCACCATCATTCCCACTTGTATTGAGAGAGAGAGAGAGAGACTGGCACTTGTAAGGTCAGGGTTTGATTCTTTGATCTTGTATTGACTTGTATTTGGTTTGATCTCCAAACGGTAATATGGCTTGCTACGGTAAAGTTGAGATGATTTCCCTCTGCAATATTATTATGTCTTTGATCTACCTTTCTCTCATATCTGAGTAAATCCCCATTGGCGTGCAAGATGTAGGGGATTGGTGAGATGTGATGTGTCTCCCTTATTTCCATCTATTTTTGATTTTTTCATGATTATTATAATGTGTGAATGAATATCTATGTTTGTCTAATGCTTGTTATCTAATTTAAGGGCCCAGATAACATGATCCCGATATCTCATAAATATCAACTTGTTTACTAGCGAATCGACGACCCCCGAGTGACATGGTCAATATCAATGAGGAGCTAGTACTACTTGAGAATAAATAATAAACCATCAAGATTAAAGCCTTGATTCGGTCAAAAGACCTTAATTAATGTGTTAACCATTATTATGGTAACAGGTAGATGGATCATTGGGACAAGGAGGAATTTTCCATGAGGACTCCTAGCCGGTATACGGGTTGCTTGCCTAATCACTTATGAGTAAGAAGTATCATAATCACTTATCCCATTTCATCCATTTGGCACATTCACTATCACCATGAACTGCTTCTTTCCGCTCCTAACTTCTCATCTGCAGGAACCCCGAGCACTTTCATCGTCTTTTTAGTTTTATGTTATTTAACTTTTTACATCTACCTTTACTTAAGTTTCCTCTATTAGTCACTCACTACTTTCCGCCTCCAACACTTGCAGTCAATTCACTCAAGACAACATGACACCTTGGGTGCGACAGAAACAACGCATAAAAAACATTTACCGAAGCTCCTTATTGGGATCGATATAAAAACTAGAATTAATACTTCCATGAAAACACCCTCTGACGAACCTGTGCACTTGCAGGCCATCATCACATGTATGCATGTGGCACTGCTGGCCGTGGACATGCCCCGGTGAGCCCTAAAATCCATGCAGGCTACTAAACACCCCCTCGATGTTTGAAATGGGACGAGCGACCGGAGGAAACCTGGAACAGTTCGGTAGATTTGTGCTCCATCAGTTTTAAAATATAAGATATTTTATCTTTTGTGTTATGGAACCGAGGGAGTAATTGCTTGTTTATTGTGATGTAAAGAGTGGGACAAGTAGTGCACATATATTGTGCGACTAGGACCGACATGCAGTAATATATATGTCAAACGACCAATCTAGACCTTCTAATAAAGGATGAAAGGTTTATTGTTGTTCATCCCGCTTTTATGTTTCTAATTTTTTCCCCGACATTTCAGATTAATTACAGAATGTGCCACCAGCAAGTCAAGATATTGGCTTTGTCTTTTTTTAGAAAATAAGGGCTTTATTAAATTCATGTAAGATTACATTTAGTGTGCATCACCGGTACTACAAACGTTGGCTCTCGGCCAGTCCATGTACATTATGTTTTACATGATGAAGCTTTCTTGGCATAGTAACGCGCTGCCAAATTAGAATTCCTAGATATGTAGGAAATCTCAAAAGAGCTCAACATTTTACTAATCTCCTCGATCTGGAGAAGAATCTGTGTAATCTGTGCCCTATGATTCTTCCTATTTCTCCACATGTTTACTAGCATTTGAGATTATGTCTCCACTCTTAAATTGCAATTACTCCAGCGAACAGAAAAGGCAGCACCGTCTCTCATAGCTAAAGCCTCTGTATGAAGAGCATTTTTCATTGCTCCATACCACCAACCTCTTGATCCAAGGACCCTTCTATATGAATCTCTGATAATGTAGCTTGTTGATCTTGTATGTTCCTTCCCATTAAAAGCACCATGACAGTTAAATTTGAGTACACCAGCTTCTGTCTTTGTCCATCATGTAGTAATATGTGTAGTCGTATGTACTTCTGCCTTTGGCTTGACTTCTTGTGCCAGATCAAGAGCAGTTTCAACTGCCCATTTGCATGCAGCTCTCCAAGTTCTAGTTCTCTCACAATGGCGTCGATTATTTCTCTCACACCAAACAACCCACATTCCGCATAATATTTTACCAATATGATCAGAAGGGCATATGGAAGCATCAATAATATCTCTAGCCCATGTTACTGGATGTAGAGGGGTAGTTTTATACCTGTCAAAGATTTCATCTCCTCCCAAAATCACCGAAGCACCGAGCAAAGGGGCACTCCAATAAAGCATGGTAAGTTTTTTCCTTATCAGCTCCACAGTCGCTGCATTGAGTCAACTTTTTAACATGACGTTTTTGAAAATTATGTCGGACTGGTACAAAATCATGAACTACATGCCACAAAAAAGATTGAATTTTTGGTGGAGCATGTAATTTCCATATTGATTTCCATGGATCACCTAGGATTGCATTGGATGATTCAGTCTTGTCTTTCTTGTTTTGTGCCTCTCGAGACAACATAATATAGGCTGGCCTGACAGTATATAGAACACTATTCTCCGGTGCCCAGGCCCATTGATCATCCTCAAGTTTCCCCAACGAGATTCGACCAACTGCATCAGCATCAAGAGGCTGCGGATTTTTCTTGAGGGAATTATGGTTCTAGCTATTATTTATCATCAAGTCAGAGACCATCCTTGCTGTAGCATTTTCGCCTTTACCTAATGGTTTC
This sequence comes from Avena longiglumis, assembly GCA_030063025.1. Classification (NCBI taxonomy): domain Eukaryota; kingdom Viridiplantae; phylum Streptophyta; class Magnoliopsida; order Poales; family Poaceae; genus Avena; species Avena longiglumis. The sequence goes on from CP125973.1 coordinate 152,251,404, forward strand.
AATCCCGGAACCCTAGGTATCCAATTATCCTTCCACACATCTGTAGATGAATCTTTAGTGGTCTTTATAACTGAGCTTGTGTTGCCTTGTATGAATACATGTTTTCTCTCTTCGAGCTTGTAGAAGAAATAAGGATGCAAGGCATTGATTTCCAATGATAAGCTATTTCACAACCATTAATTTATTATCGACCCTTCCTGCTCGAGGACGAGCGAGGTCTAGCTTGGGGAAGTTGATGGCTGTGAAATACCACCTATTTTAGCCATATAAATTGTGCCATTTATCTCTCATATCATGTTTCTTCAAGCTATAGCTATGCCTTATATGCATGACTTCTAGTTCTCATTCTACTTTCATATGAGCTTTGCACATTTAGTAGTTTAGGTAGAATATTATCATTTTCCTTGTCTATGACATGTGTGTAGTTGTTGATGATGATTATGAATGAAAGAAAGTCAAAAGAATCAAAGAGAGCATAGTAAGGAGGAGCTGTAGGGACCAGACTTAGCCATTTGAGAGGTTGAAAAAGTGATTTTCTCAAGATTCTAAAAATAAATATCCAAGACCATGGGATTTTATCCCTCCTCAATACAAATCCAACGAGCCGAAGAACACCTAAAACGGAGTTTGTATGAAGAAATAATGACCAAAATACAAGAGTATATTGCAAGTATGACGACCAACTATACGGCTGGAGCTCCGGCCGTATAGTTTCAAAAAACATCGGGAACGACGGGATTTGGCCCCAGAAAATCTCCAGAAGCTTCCCAAAGTCATATGACGGTATTAGGGGTATCCTAGGGCACCCCCAAGGCCTATATAAAAAGGGGAGGAGCCAAGAGAGAACCACCACGCCATATCCTCCACCACGACGGTGCCCTGCCGACGTGCTACCGCCATAGATGCCTCCAATCAGATCTACACCATCACCACCACATAAGAGGAGAAGGGACTAGGATCTTGAAGGCCTCTGCATCAATCTACATCGTCATCTTCATCAACAACGTCTCCATCATTGATACCCTTTGTTTACTTGTTGTAATTCTAGATTGAACCTTGGATTTGCACTTGTTCTCAATTGTATCATCATACTTCATCCATATTATATCCATGACGTTGATTGCCTTCATGTGTGAGTAGTTTCCTTTGTTCATGGGGAGATGGAGAAACCCTACTATGTGATTGAATTGAGATAAAGATTATTATGTGATATTGTTCATTATGTGTCTGTGTTAATTGTCTTCATCTTGATGTTGGGTGAAGCGCGCCACTCAATATTTGCCTCAGTGAGGACTTGATGAAGGGAATTACTTGTTGGTAGATGGAAGGACAATAGCACTTATTGCTACTATAAATTAGTTGTCATTCTTTACATACTAACTTGAGGAATCAAGGAGAACTCATCAAGCCATGTCCATGCCACGGGAGAAATCCCTTAATAGCGTAGTAATTCGACTGAAGTCGATTATTGTCTGCTGTGATTATGACGGATGATGTGAGCAGTGGTTGCTGCCTATTCGGAGCTCCTCCCACACATATCATAACTGGTCTTATTCATTATAATAATTTTGATCACTCTTTATAAATTACTAGTGGTGGATCCGCTACTCCCTGAGAACTGTTTCCATCATATGCAAACCTTCGTAATCATAATCGCATGCTCTTGTTTACTTACAGCTTTAGTTTACTTATTGTTCTCTTATTTTAATACCCAAAAATATCTTTTATACAACAATCGCATTTTATCTTATTACTTAGAACTTTATTTAGTATTTTTATATCAGTATTTAGATCAAGAGTTATTTATACTTCAGACTCCTGCTCCCTGTGGGATTGATATATTTATTTCGAAACTAGCTTCAAACGATCTGTGCACTTGTAGTCGTCAAGCTATTTTCTGGCGTTGTTGCCGGGGAGCTAAGCGTTGTAGGTCTTTTAGCTTTTGTTTATTTATTTTAGTTTTACTAGATTTTGTTTTAAGATTTCTTTATTTACTGCATTTGTATTTTTGCTTTGTTTACAAAACAAAAACCCATAAAAATATTTTTTACTAATCATGTCGTCCAAGATGACTACCTTTGATAAGATGAAATCTATAATGAAGGAGTCAAAGGGAAGGACTTTGGGAGATATTCATAAAAGGGAAGTAATATTAAAAGAATGGTTGACTTGGGTGGACAAGTATTCATCCACACTATGTGTCGCTTATCAATTAAGTTCTGATTATTGTGAATCTCCAGATCACTTCAATTATCAATGTAAGAATAATTTTGATACCGAACTAGGAGGATATAATAGAGATGAGTTTAAATACCTTGCTAGGGAGGACACATTACAATTTGTTCTTTTTACTGGTCGCAAAGAGTTGTTATTTCGTTTAAGAGATATACAGGTAGAAAGTAAACCACTTGATATGATCTATAAATAAGTTCACCCTATATTCTGCTATTGCCAAGATAACTTCCATGATAATGAATTTATTTTTTGGCGGATTAAAGCTGCCATGGAAGAATCTAAACTTTTGCAAGGTGCTCCAAAAGATAATGTCGAGGGAACTCCACTTGAAGAGCCTCCACCTAAATCACCGGAACATGTTTTTAATAAAGAGGTGGCACTTGATGTTGCACCCTCTCAACTAGTGGAAGGTAAGCCCAAAGGTAAGACTACTCTTGAACATGAGAAGCTCGCAAGGGAGGAGTATCTATTAAAGAAGCGAGAAGTACTAAATCAATGGATGATAAGGGTGAATGATTATTCATCCATACTATGTGCCTCATACAAGTAGTTTGTTTGTAGATTCTGCGGATCCAAAGTTCATATCGCTTACCAATGTAAGTATAACATTGATCCCGCATTAGAATCTTACAATAGAGATAAGTTTAAAAGCTTAGTTGATATGAATGTTCTAGAATTTGCAGTTTATACTGGTTGTTTAGAGTTGCTTTTTTCTATGAAAAATATTCGAAAAGGATGCCAGAAGCATGATGACATCTATAAATACGTTCATCTCATGTTTTCATTATGCTATAAGAAATTTATGGATAATGATTTATTGATCACTGTTCATGAGCAGATTTCAGGCCGCATGGAAAAGCCTAGCCTTTTGCAGGAACGGAAATTTAAAGAGAAGGCAACATCACTCAAAGAGCCTTCACCGAAATCGCCTGGACATATTGCTAATGAAGAAGTGATGCTTGACGTTTCACCCTCTCAACTAGTGGAAGGTAATCCCGAAGGTAATAATATCGCTGAGCTACTCGCGAATTATCTTAGTAAGAATGAAGAGGAGCAACTTGATCAACCACTTGAATCTCCTACTTCTGAAAATAACTTTCCACACACAAATAGTATGCATGCCAATGATATCTCATTCTCTAGTAGTGATTTCTATAAGTCCCAAACTTATGGTGATTGTTCTAAGGAGGATTCGTGCCTATGCAATGATTTTGGGGACTTTGGTAATGAACTAGAGATAAATCCGTGTAGTATTAATGAGAAGATTTCGGAAGAGCACATCTTTGATGAAATATTTGTTGATGATGCTTCTTTTTGTGACTGGATTAATAACTCTAGAACTGATGAACTTGTTAGCAAGGGTGATGAACTAGAGGATAGAGACACTTTTGATTTTTTTTTCCTCCTACTAAAGATGAGTATTATGAAGTGTTCCCTCGTGATAATGTAGCCCAAGAAGAGTACTCCCTCCGATCCATATTCCTTGTCGTTGAAATGGATGTATCTAGCACTAAAACATGTCTAGATACATCCATTTTAGTGACAAGTAATATGGATCGGAGGGAGTACTGTCGGGGGTGTACCCCCGGGTACCCCAGAGTTGGTAAATTAAGTAAGTCAACAAAATACGTATGTATGAAAATGGTATTAAATATGAGTACAAAGGATAAACAGAAAAGGATAAAGGGAAAAAGAGGACCTGGGCCGAAGTAGACTTAATTCGGCCTGCTCCCACTACTCCTCCTAGGCCAGACAACAGCGTTGGGCCGAATCAAATGTCAGTTCGGCCCACCAGACCGAACTACAACCGAACCAGCAGCCGCCCAAGATTCTCCTCCTCGCTCCCGCCAAGCCGCCTCCGCGCCTGCTCACCTCATCGCCAGCATCCCGCTACGCTTCGCCGATCGATCCCCCGAGTGGGCCGAGATGAGCAGGATTCGGCCCACCTCGGGTCATCGCCATCACCCCAAGGTCCTCCCGCCAAGGCGCCTCTTCGATCCCGCCAGATCCCTCTGTCGCCGACCTCCCGCCAGCGTCCTCACCATACGTCGCCCGGGTGGGCCAGATTCGGCCCACCGCGGGACTCCTTCCAAGCCAACCTCTGCACCTCCTCCAGCAGCCCGGGTGGGCCAACACTGTGGCCCGTCCCGGGGTATCTGCGCCCCAAAGCTCCGCCCCATGGGCCGAAGTAGACCAAACCCGGCTGGGCTGCCTCCACTTCGGGCCGACTAAGAAGGGGAGCCGGCTGGGCCCTCACTAATTCGGCTGGGCTGCTTTATCACCCCAGGCCGAATTAATTCCTTCCTAGGCCGAATTTCCACTATTCCCTAAGCTCTTGGGCCGAGTTACGATGACCTGAACGCCCTGTTATTCATCTCCAGATGCCTCCACAATCTCTGCAAGCACGCGCCAGCGGATCAAGACAAGACCAACAAGTATTGTGCCAATCTTGGGAGCCCACCAGCTCAGACTGGCACATGGCGTATGGGATATACCCATGGCATCTAACAAGATGCCAGGGATATGCACTTAGCATCAAATAAGATGATAGGTAATATGCCTGGCATCTCCAAAGATGCCAAGGCATATGCTCAGCATCTCAGGAAGATGCCCGGAATATGCCGTCTAGATGCTAAGCGTGTAGCACAAGATTTGTCCCCTGGGCTCCCATTTATAAGGAGCACCAGGGGGATCGTTCACAAGGAGGCCCCGGAGGGTTCCTCCCCTCTTAGCTCAATAGGAGCTCTCCTTCTTCTTCCTCCTCCACTCTCATAGAGAGATCTAGATAGAGGCATAGGAGATACAGCTCAAGGAGCATGATTGTAGCCACAAGTATGGCCAGATTATAAGAGATTAGATATAGAGAATGAGGTGTTATCTCCACTTGAGAGCTTCAATCCAATATACATTGTATTTCTCTTTGTCCATACGAGTGCGGTCTTCACTGCATCATCCCTCCCCGGATTCCTCCACGTCCATCGGCCCCAACTTTAGCCTACCCATGGCATATGCCGTGATACCACCACGACATTTGGCGCCCACCGTGGGGCCTTCTAGTGGCGTTGGTTGGGTTTCTATCCGGACGGGAACATCTTCATCAACTTCTTCCTCACAGGGCTCATTCAGCTTCACCAAGTCAACAGAGAACAAAGAGTAAGCGCAGAGACTCTCCAAGTCTAATTCATCAAAGCAGGTAAGACTCAGCAAGAAGGACTCAAGCATTTATCCAAGCTTACTGTAAGTACCAAGTAACTCAGCAGGAGAGGTACGACCTACCAAGACTCACCTAACCACTTCTCCAAGTATACTGTAAGTGCCAGATAACTCAGCCACCTACACTCAATCCTTAACCCCGGGGAGAAAATAACTCAACCCGGGGACTGGTCTACTTATCCGTAGAGTCATCTTTAGATTAAGAGAGCGATATGTTGATTTAGATCTGTACTCCAGCCAGCTTATCTGTTAACTCGGCCATAAGTTGAATCAGCTTATTTGTGATTCAGTTAGGTTTTGAGTCAGTTAGTTTATGTTTTGGATTATCCATTAACTCAGCTCTCCAGCCAGCTTATCTGTTAACTCGGCCATAAGTTGAATCAGCTTGTTTGTGATTCAGATAGGTTTTGAGTCAGTTAGTTTATGTTTTGGATTATCCATTAACTCAGCTCACCAGCCAGCTCGTTATTAACTCGGATAGAAATTGAATAAGCTCGTTTATGATCCAGGTAGAATTTGGGTCAGACTACTTATGAGTCGGATAGAGTTTGAGTAAGTTTATTTATGCTTTGGGTTGTCCTTAAACTCAGCTTACCAGCCGACTTATTGTTAATTCGGATATAACTTGAGGTTAATTTGGTTATTCTTTGAATTGACCTTTAACTCAGCTCAGTAGATTGTCTCTGATTCAGACTAACATTTGATTCAGCTTGCCAGGGTAAATTATAATTCGGATTGGTATTCAGACTCAGCGTACTAATCATATCTCTGATTCAGGTCGAAGCTTTATTTAGTTCACCAGATTGCCAGGTTATGTTATGACTCGGATTGATATCTCACCATCTTGCCAGATTATCCCGTATCTCGGATGACTATTGGCCAGCTTATCATATCTCGAATCTATACCTCATATCTACATCTCGAATCAGATCTCTCAGCGGTTAGCCCTATTATCATATCCCAAAGATTAAATCTCGGATCTATATCTCGGATCCATATCAAAGGAAAATTATCGTCATCACACCAAGTCAAGCTATATCATGGCGAATAGGTAACTCGGATTTAGGATGATTTGACTCGGATTTGAGTCAGATGACTCAGATTCGGGATGCAAGTCAAAATTGAGCAAAGTAACTCGGATTTAGGATGAGTTAACTCGGATTTGAGTAATGTCATTCAGATTTGATCCAGATGACTCAGACTTATATATGAGTCAATTTTGAGTAAAGTAACTCAGATTTGGGATGAGTTAACTCGGATTTGAGTCAGATGACTCAGATTCGGGATGCAAGTCAAAATTGAGTAAAATAACTCGGATTTAGGATGAGTTAACTCGGATTTGAGTCAGATGACTCAGATTCGGGATGCAAGTCAAAATTGAGTAAAGTAACTCGGATTTAGGATGAGTTAACTCGGATTTGAGTAATGTCATTCAGATTTGAGCCAGATGACTCAAACTTATATATGAGTCAATTTTGAGTAAAGTAACTCAGATTTGGGATGAGTTAACTCGGATTTGAGTCAGATGACTCAGATTCGGGATGCAAGTCAAAATTGAGTAAAATAACTCGGATTTAGGATGAGTTAACTCGGATTTGAGTCAGATGACTCAGATTCGGGATGCAAATCAAAATTGAGTAAAATAACTCGGATTTAGGATGAGTTAACTCGGATTTGAGTCAGATGACTCAGATTCGGGATGCAAGTCAAAATTGAGTAAAGTAACTCGGATTTAGGATGAGTTAACTCGGATTTGAGTAATGTCATTCAGATTTGAGCGGATGACTCGGACTTATATATGAGTCAATTTTGAGTAAAGTAACTCAGATTTGGGATGAGTTAACTCGGATTTGAGTCAGATGACTCAGATTCGGGATGCAAGTCAAAATTGAGTAAAGTAACTCGGATTTAGGATGAGTTAACTCGGATTTGAGTCAGATGACTCAGATTCGGGATGCAAGTCAAAATGGAGTAAAGTAACTCGGATTTAGGATGAGTTAACTCGGATTTGAGTAATGTCACTCAGATTTGAGCCAGATGACTCAGACTTATATATGAGTCAATTTTGAGTAAAGTAACTCAGATTTGGGATGAGTTAACTCGGATTTGAGTTATATTAATCGGATTTGAGTCAGATGACTCCAAACATAAAGTCAGAATCGAGTAAAGAAACTCGGATTTGGGATAAGTTAACCCGGATTTAATCATGTAACTCGGATTTGAGTCAAATGACTCAGACTTAGGCATAAAGTCAATTTTGAGTAAGGAAACTCAGATTTGGAATCAGATCACTCGGATAAATACTCACCCAAAGAGGTTAAAAGAGCAGTGCCCAATAAGGCCAGAACTCACCAATTACCCAAAGAGGTTAAAGGAGCAGTGCCCAATAAGGCCAGAACTCACCAATTACCCAAAGAGGTTAAAGGAGCAGTGCCCAATAAGGACAGAACTCACTAATTACCCAAAGAGGTTAAAGGAGCAGTGCCCAATAAGGCCAGAACTCACAAATTACCCAAAGAGGTTAAAGGAGCAGTGCCCAATAAGGCTAGAACTCACAAATTACCCAATGGGGTTAAAAGAGCAATGCCCAAGAAGGCAAGAACTCATAACTTACCCAATAAGGTTAAAAGAGCAATGCCCAAGAAAGCAATAGCTCGAAACTTACCCAATGAGGTTAAAAGAGCAATGCCCAAGAAGGCAAGAGCTCATAACTTACCCAATGAGGTTAAAAGAGCAAAGCCAAAGAAGGCAGGAACTCGTAACTTACCCAACGAGGTTAAAAGAGCAATGCCCATGAAGGCCAGAGGTCCAGAAACTTACCAAAAGGGGCTATGACCAATGCCCATGAAGGCCAGAAGTCCAGAAACTTACCCAAAGGGGTTATGACCAGAACCCAAGAAGGCCAGAAGTCGAAAAACTTGCCCAGAAAGGTTATGAGCAGTGCCCAAGAGGGACAAAGTCACAAAATTGCCCAAAAGGATTATGCGACCAAGAAATATATGACAAGGAAATTATATGTCATAAAATAACTCTGGGAATATTTAATATGAAGCCTATGCACGACTCTACGAATCCCACATAGCCTCGGGGACTAATGTCGGGGGTGTACCCCCGGGTACCCCAGAGTTGGTAAATTAAGTAAGTCAACAAAATACGTATGTATGAAAATGGTATTAAATATGAGTACAAAGGATAAACAGAAAAGGATAAAGGGAAAAAGAGGACCTGGGCCGAAGTAGACTTAATTCGGCCTGCTCCCACTACTCCTCCTAGGCCGCATACAGCGTTGGGCGAATCAAATGTCGATTCGGCCCACTGCACCGAACTACACGAACCAGCAGCGCCCTCCAGACTCCTCCGCTCCCCAAGCCGCCTCGCTACCGCTCACCTCATCGCCAAGATCCCATCAAGGCCGGCCGATCGATCCCCCTAGTGGGCCGAGATGAGCAGGATTCGGCCCACCTCGGGTCATCGCCATCACCCCAAGGTCCTCCCGCCAAGGCGCATCTTCGATCCCGCCAGATCCCTCTGTCGCCGACCTCCCGCCAGCGTCCTCACCATACGTCGCCCGGGTGGGCCAGATTCGGCCCACCGCGGGACTCCTTCCAAGCCAACCTCTGCACCGCCTCCAGCAGCCCGGGTGGGCCAACACTGTGGCCCCGGGTATTCTACCAAAGCTCCGCCCCATGGGCCGAATTAGACCAAACCCGGCTGGGCTGCCTCCACTTCGGGCCGACTAAGAAGGGGAGCCGGCCGGGCCCTCAGTAATTCGGCTGGGCTGCTTTATCACCCCAGGCCGAATTAATTCCTTCCTAGGCCGAATTTCCACTATGCCCTAAGCTCTTGGGCGAGTTACGATGACCTGAACGCATACTATTCATCTCCAGATGCCTCCACAATCTCTGCAAGCACGCGCCAGCGGATCAAGACAAGACCAACAAGTATTGTGCCAATCTTGGGAGCCCACCAGCTCAGACTGGCACATGGCGTATGGGATATACCCATGGCATCTAACAAGATGCCAGGTATATGCTCTTAGCATCAAATAAGATGCTAGGGAATATGCCTGGCATCTCCAAAGATGCCAAGGCATATGCTCAGCATCTCAGGAAGATGCCCGGAATATGCCGTCTAGATGCTAAGCATGTAGCACAAGATTTGTCCCCTGGGCTCCCATTTATAAGGAGCACCAGGGGGATCGTTCACAAGGAGGCCCCGGAGGGTTCCTCCCCTCTTAGCTCAATAGGAGCTCTCCTTCTTCTTCCTCCTCCACTCTCATAGAGAGATCTAGATAGAGGCATAGGAGATACAGCTCAAGGAGCATGATTGTAGCCACAAGTATGGCCAGATTATAAGAGATTAGATGTAGAGAATGAGGTGTTATCTCCACTTGAGAGCTTCAATCCAATATACATTGTATTTCTCTTTGTCCATACGAGTGCGGTCTTCACTGCATCATCTCTCCCCGGATTCCTCCACGTCCATCGGCCCCAACTTTAGCCTACCCATGGCATATGCCGTGATACCACCACGACAAGTACTATGAATTATATCCCGATGTTGTTATTAAAGGTAAAAGGTTTGAATTTATATGTTATTATCTAATACTTTTGTTGAAGCTATCTAGCGAGGTATGCTCACCACACATGGCGCATCAATCATCATTTGTGAGCAATAATACATTTATCTACATGACTCCGATGCACCGTAAGTGGGTGAGACTTCGACCAGGCTACAATAGTAAGTGCCCCAAACTTATTTTGGAGGTAAGAATAAAATTCTCTGTCTCCTATCTATTGAAATAATAATGGAGAAAAGCCTAGCTACTTGGCTATAAGAAAGAGCTTCCTGGGAGGCAACCTGGAAGTCATAAGGTGTCTTTCTTAGTTTTGTGTCTTGAGTCAAGATGTATTCATGTTGCATTGGCATTTTTATTCTTTGCATGATTTGCTATTAGAGTTATCTTGTTGTAGTTTTCAAAATGTAGAATTTATTGCTACTATGTGTTGCATAACTCGGTGGTACTAAAATTCATGTTTTTATATATGTTGTTGTTGGTAAGCAATTTCTACTGTTATTTTTCTGTCAAAACATGGTGTTTTTCTAAGTTTCAGGTTAAGAAAGAATTCTTGAAGAAACATAAATTTTTGGCGAGTACAAAAGGTTTAACGACCAACTATACGACGAGAATAAAAATTCCAGTCATATAGTTGCGGCCATATAGTTACCTATGACTTCGTCAATTTTCTTGCAAAGGGTACAGAAGGTTTAACGACCAACTATACAGCGGGAATAAAAATTCCGGTTGTATAGTTCCGGCCATATAGTTATCAATGCCTTTGTAAAAAAAATCCAAGGTACAGAAGTTTTAATGACCAACTATACGATGGGACCGATTTGGTCCGGCCGTATAGTTGCGACCGTATAGATATCGACACCTCCTTCGAATTTTTATTTCAGTTTACTACACGTTTGACGACCAACTATACGACGGGAAATATTTTTCTGGCCGTATAGTTTCTATGAACATGATTCCAAGGTCTGGGTAAAGTAACTAAAGTTCAGAGATTATTCTATTTTTATTTCTTCTTCCTCTAAAACCTCGAAACACCACTTAGGAGCTTCTCCTATGTTCTAAAGAAGCAGAGCATATGTAAACAATAAAGTTCTACCTCAGAAACCTCCTATATTGTAATTTTCTATATAAGATCATGTTTTCTTTTTACTTTATTTTTATCGATTGGGTGAACGAACTTCGTGCGTACATCAAACAGATGTCTTTTATTTTGTGTTATTTTTGCAGGGACTTAAACCTTGTGTGACGACATGTACGGTAGTGCCAACCGTGCAAACACTCGCATGAGCCACTTTGTTGCTTTAATTCAACAGTCTACCTAGTAATGTTTGGTAAAACTTTCCAACTCGAACCTCTTTTAATAAGCACATATGGGCTGCACACTCGTGTTTCATATTTTTTCTCACTTACACTTCATCAAAATATGGGAGTATGTACAACTCTTGGACCTAGTTTGTTGACTTAAGCATGGTGCTTAGGTTGATGAACTGACTCAGTGGGACTTGTGTTTTTATCACTTGTGAGCTAATCCCCATGTTTTTAAAAAAAATGTTTTATTTTCTTCTTAGTTTCCAAGCAGGTTCTTTGTCCATCAAAAGAGAGGTTACTTGTACCTCAATCGTAAAGTGTGTCACCCTTTGTTTTCAACTAAGCTTGGGGAGGTAACCACTTATCACACTCTCTTTTGGAAACTGTATTTTCTCTTTTCTTTTGGTAATATACTCAATTTTAGTTCTTGCAAAGTTCTAAGCTTGGGGAGGTTACTTCTGCATGTGTAGAGTCTTGTGCCATGTTCATATTTGATGAAGGTTTGATGCAATCATGTATCCCGCTGTTTTTGAATGCTTGCTTAAGTGATACTAGTTTTGTATTTATATGGGGATACACTTTCTCATGATAGGCACCATAGGAGTTGACTTAGAGCTTGTATGCATCTTGCCAAATTGTTTATCAAGCTTGTGACAATATTTGTGATCCTCTAGAAAACATTGCCACAATATCTACACTTGGAAAGAATGAATACTTGATCAAGATATTTTGAAATTTGTTGGTTGTCACCAAATAGCTTTGTCTTAAATGAATAGGTTATGCTTGACCCCATAGTGTCAAAACAATAGACTTCATAGTTTGCTTACAGAAGGAGTTGTCAAATGGAAATGATATTTTGAAGTTTTAAGTTCTATGCTAAATTAAGTGTTGTTTAATTGTCTTTAGAGTTTAGCCTTAAAGATACTCAACACCATAAATGTGATGATCGACGTGATAATACTCTTTGAAAGGTTTTGTTTGAAGAAACTAATGTTTATCGGTAATTGAGATGCATGCCAAATCTTAACTTGTTGATTAAAGTATGATATTGCTTTACGTGTGTCTGCACCACTATCGCACAACATGGGATGCTAACAACTCCCTGGCCTTTGAACAATCCAAAAGGAGGAAACTCTCAGAGTTTGCCTATGAGTTGCCTAACATATGTAGCAGAAATGCTATATTTGGGTATGCATTGGTATTCTCATGGGCCTGCGTTCAAAGCAAAAGAGGGAATACTCATCTGACCATTATGAGAAATCGTTATACCGAAAAGGGAAACCTTGGTAATGGTCACGAGTATCCATTCTTAGCATGTACAGTCTGATTAAACACACTAAGTTTTGGCATGATCTCATTACTAACGAATTGAAGTTTTGAAAGACAAAGAATAGAAAATGAGTGTTTGATAGCCATGATTCATTGATGTGGATGACCAAATGAGACACTCTAATGCTATGCTTCTTTTGACATGTTCTCACATTTCCTTTTGGCATAAATCTCGTTACTAAGAGATAGACTTTCTAAAAGCTCAATAACTGATGTTTGCACTTGAGAGCCTTAACTAGATGACATGATTGGGTAGAATCGATAAACTTTATTCCTATTTATGCTTGACATCTATTTGTGACTAAGTTTTGTCTCATAAAAATAATGATATGAAAAGGTGCAATAAGAGGATCACAAGTTTGTTTGCAAGTTAGATTCACTGTTGACATGGAGCATATAAGTTTTAATGAATCTTTAGTGGTCTTTATAACTGAGCTTGTGTTGCCTTGTATGAATACATGTTTTCTCTCTTCGAGCTTGTAGAAGAAATAAGGATGCAAGGCATTGATTTCCAATAATAAGCTATTTCACAAGCATTAATTTATTATCGATCCTCCCTGCTCGAGAACGAGCAAGATCTAGCTTGGGGAAGTTGATGGCTGTGAAATACCACCTCTTTTAGCCATATAAACTATGCCATTTATCTCTCATATCATGTTTATTTTAGCTATAGTTATGCCTTATATGCATGACTTCTAGTTCTCATTCTACTTTCATATGAGCTTTGCACATTTAGTAGTTTAGGTAAAATTTTATCATTTTCCTTGGCTATGACATGTGTGTAGGTTTTGATGATGATTATGGATAAAACAAAGGCAAAACAAACAAAGAGAGCATAGTAAGGAGGAGCTGCAGGGACCAGACTTAGTCATTTGAGAGGATGAAAAGGTGATTTTTTTAAAGCTTCTCAAAATAAAGATCCAACACCATGGGATTGTGGCCCTCGTCAATACGAATCCAACGAGCCAAAAAACACCCAAAACAGAATTCGTATGAAAAAATGATGTCCAAAATACGAAAGGGTACTACAAGTATGACGACCAACTATACGATCCGGCCGTATAGTTGCCAAAAACATCGGGAACGACGGGATTTGTCCCTAGAAAAGCTCCAGAAGCTTCCCAAAGTCATATGACAGTATTAGGGGTACCCTAGGACACCCCCAAGGCCTATATAAGAAGAGGAGGAGCCAAGAGAGAGCCACCAAGCCATATCCTCCACCACGGCGGTGCCATGCCGCCGCGCTACCGCCATAGACGCCTCGAATTAGATCTACACCATCACCACCACATAAGAGGAGAAGGCACTAGGATCTTGAAGGCCTCCACATCTTTATACATCTCCATCTTCATCAACAACATCTCCATCACCGATTTCCTTTGGTTACTTGTTGTAATTCTAGATTGAATCTTGGATTTGCACTTGTTCTCAATTGTATCATCATACTTCATCCATATTCTATCCATGATGTTGATTTTCTTCATGTGTGAGTAGTTTTCTTTGTTCTTGGGGAGATGGAGAAATCCTAGTATGTGATTGAATAGAGATAAAGATTATTACTCCCTCCGACCCATATTAACTGACTTGGATTTGACAAAATTTGAATGAACCTATATACTAAATAGTGTCTAGATTCATCTAAATCTAGACAAATGTGAGTCAATTAATATGGGCCGGAGGGAGTATGTGATATTGTTCATTATGTGTATGTGTTAATTGTCTTCATCTTGATGTTGGGTGAAGCGTGCCACTCAATATTTGCCTCACTGAGAAATTGATGAAGGGGATTAATTGTTGGTAGATAGAAGGATGATAGCATTTATTGTGACTATAAAGTAGTTGTCATTCTTTACGTACTAACTTGGGAAATCAAGGATAACTCATCAAGCCATGTCCATGCCACGGGAGAAATCCATTAATAGCGCAGTAATTCGATTGATGTTGATTGCTGTCTGTTGTAGTTATGACGGATGATGTGAGCAGTGGTTGCTGCCTATTCGTCCATATATGGAGCTCCTCCCACACATATCATAACTGGTCTTATTCATTATAATAATTTTGATCACTCTTTCTAAATTACTAGCGATGGATCCGCTACTCCCTGAGAACTCTTTCCATCATCTGCAAACCTTCGTAATCATAATCGCATGCTCTTGTTTATTTACAACTTTAGTTTACTTATTGTTCTCTTATTTGAATACCCAAAAATATCTTTTATACAACAATCGCATTTTATCTTATTACTTAGAACTTTAGTTAGCATTTCTATTTCAGTATTTAGCTCAAGAGTTATTTAGATTTCAGACTCCTGCTTCATGTGGGATCGATATATTTATTTTGAAACTAGCTACAAACGATCCCAGAGTACTTGTCTTCTAAAGCCTCTTTATCGATCCCCAAAATTTGTCGGACAGAGGTTTTAACTTCATCTACACAGTTAGAGCTGAAGAATACAACTGATTTGTTTGTTCACCAGCCGTCCCAAACCTTTATGATATTTCTCCATAATTCTTTGCAGGTGTTCTGCTCCGTGGTGGGAAACTTGTGTGAAGACAAGATAATCGTCAGCAAAAAGCAAGTGCGAGATCGACGGTGAGTGAATGCCTACCCGTACATCTTTATATAGGAATCGGGGTCCTGAAAACTTGAGTAAATATGATAGCCCTTCTGTATAAAGTAGAAAGAGATATGGTGATAACATGTCACCTTGTCGAATTTCTCTTGACGGTTTGAATTTCTCTGACAATTGCCCATTCACCCTAACCAAGAAGGATACTGATTCCACACATCTCATGGCAATATTAATCTAGTTAACATCAAAACACATCTTAATCATGAGGGATCGTAAGTATGGCCATTCTACCCAGTCATACGCCTTAGCCATATCCAGCTTAATCGCACAAGCTCCTGACTTCCCTTTCTTTTCTTCAAATAGTTTATACATTCATATGCGATGAACACATTATCCATAATAAGTTGTCCCAGTATAAAAGCACTTTGCTCAGCTGATATGATCTCGTTCATAATTATCCTAAGACGGTTTGCAAGTACTACTTTAGAGCAAAGTTTATATATCACGTTACATAAAGAGATAGGTCTGTAATCCGAAAGTAACTGAGGATGTCTCACCTTTGGAATCAGCACAATGATCGTGGAATTCATTTCCTCCGGAAAAAATCCACCATTCAAGAAGTTTATCACCACTTCACACACATCCTTCTTTAAAATATCCCAATGGGTTTGAAAAAAAAACAGTTGTAAAACCATCAGGGCTAGGGGTTTTGTTGGGTTTCATCATGTAAAGGGATTTCTCTACTTCCTTCTCCGTAAATGGACTACAAAGTATCATGTTCATTTCATCCGTAATTTTTCGAGGTACATGCTGGACAACCATCTCTAGCTGAAGGTCTTTCTGGGCTGTGAATAGGGTAGAAAAGTAGTTTATGGCCATTAATTGTAGATCCTTTTGTTCATGAAAAATAACACCATCCTCTCTCCTCAAGGTCTGAATAAAATTTTGTCTTTTTCGTTGCTTACACTTAGCTTGAAAGAACGACGTGTTTCAGTCGCCTTCTTTTAGCCACTGCACTCTTGATCGATGTCTCATCATCACCTCTTCTCAAGCTAGTAATTCAGACATGCACTTTAGTAAATACCTCTCTTCCTTTGTTGGTCCTGAATATAGGTTCTGACTACGAATATTCTCAAGTCTAGTATGCAACTTCTTCAGTTCACAATGTACTGAACCAAACGAATTATAACTCCATTTGTATAGAGCCATCTCCATATTCTCCAAAGCATTTTCAATATCCTGCATGTTTTGCCCTGTGGAGACCCAGGAGGATTTAACTATCTGAAAATATGAAGGATCTCAACGCCACATATTTTCATACTTGAATTGGTATCGTCCTCCTCCACCTCCAGCTCCACGAGAGGTATCATCCCAGATTTTGATTAATAATGCACAGTGGTCAGATTCAACGATCTGAATATGAATAACCGAGCTTGTCCCAAATCGATCCAAGAATTTTTCATCCGCAAGGGCCCTGTCCAGCCTTACCTTTACATTCTTGTCGCCCTCCTGTCGGTTGTCCCATGTATAAGGCAAAACGGAATATCCGAGATCAGTGAAATTACAATATTCCGTTGCTTCTCTAAATCCAGCAATCTGCCACTCCTCTCGGTTATTCCTCCCAAAGTATTCTTCTGCCATGAGCACTTCATTGAAATCTCCTGCACATAACCAGGCGAGGTTGGATAAATGTCAAAGAAATTTCAGCTACTGTCGTGACTCGTTTCTTAGTTGTCGATTTTGTTCACCATAAAAGCCCGTAAATCTTGAATCATCGCCACCTGAGTCATCGGTAATCCACACATCAATGCACGACTTGTTGTAACCTTTTAGTCGAATATTGAGATCATTTTTCCAGTACATCACTAGATCACCACCTCTAGTACTAGAACAATCTACACCAAAAGAATTCTCAAATCTGAGCTTCCATCGCAAATTCTCAGCACTCCTAGCACACATCTTTGTCCCGGAGAGAAAAACCACCTTCGGTTTGTATATCTCCACGAGATGGCGAATTTCCTGAATTGTTGCAAAGCCTCCACAACCTCGAAAGTTTAAACTCAAGAGGTTCATGTTTCAGTGAACTAGAGAAAAATTGGGGCAGAAGCAGGCTTCTTTCAGGTACTATCTGACCGACCCAAAACTGAGCAAGGTGCAGCGGAAGGAAAACAAAGCAGAGGATTCTCAGCAATCCAAGTTGTTTGGAGGAGGATTTGACTGGCCCAGAGAACATAAACAGAGCAGAAACAAAGTGAATGGCAACAGGAGAGAGTGGGGGCAGGCAAACCTTCTTTAGTGCTTGCAAAAAACGCTAGAAGAGCCTCTGTAAAGCTGGGCGATTCCAGCCGTGGTATCTAGATGGCCATTTGAGGTTTCTCCTCCTTCTTCATAAGTGTCGCGATAGCTGCGAACTGGCTGCACACGGCTTGAGATGCCGACGGGCTGATTCCGGCCTAGAACTTCTTTAGATCAACGATTCAGCTTGGACCGGAGCAGATTATATGAGACAGAGGTTGGATGAGCAGGGAATAGCTTGAATCACTGGATTGAAAGGGTAGAGGAGGAGATGGATGACAGGGGAAGAGAGCTAGTGATGAGTGCATATTTGCATCATGTTTTACATTGTTATTTTGCATTGTAGATGTAGGATCTTGGTATTTTACGGCGTTCACATGCACTTTTTATGATTATTTTCACCAGGATCAGATCAGATGATGGATCCAAAGGACACAATTCTTGGAGCAGTTGTACTGGAAAGAAAAGGAGCCAAAAACTACGTAAGTCGCTTATTTGGGAAATATTAATAATATCAGAAGAAAACCCGAAGCGAGAAGCGGAGACAGAAGAGTTGACGACCAACTATACGACGGGTCGCCGTATAGTTCATGTTATATAGTTGGTGCCATCTCTAGCTCCTCAAATAGTTTCACCCCGTGCAACTGGTTCGGGGAGACGACATACAGAACACCCAGAAATCATCGAAACCTAACCTCCGGAAGGCATCTGGAGGAGGAACTTTCCCTAAGGATCCATCTTCGCCCTACGCAGATATGGGAGGCCAAGGCATCGATCTCCATCTTCATCACCACCATCATCTCCATCCATTCCATCTAGATCTTGTTGTAATTCTTGCACTAGTTGTGGATTTATACAAGTACTATTCATCAATGATCGCTTTCATTACTATTACTATGATGTTGTCTGCCTCCATGTCCGAGTACATCATTAGTTCTTGGAGAGATGGAGAAATCCTAGTATGAGATTGAAATAAGATAAAGTTTATTATGATATTCATCGTCGTGACCATGTGTTATATTGTCTACATCTTGATGTTGGGAGAAGTAGACCTCTTCAATATTTGCCTCTTGTGGGGACTTGATATAGGAAACTACTTGTTGGTAGACGGAGGAATGTTAGCACTTACAGTGACTATAAAGCTCTTCAATATTTGCCTCTTGTGGAGACTTGATGTAGGGAACTACTTGTTGTTAGACGAAGGAATGTTAGCACTTACAGTGACTATAAAGCTGTTGGCATCCCTTACGTATCTGGAGCCGGGCTCCCTGCCGTCTCGACACCGCCCTCCACGTGAACGCCTCCCTCTCTGACGCCAAGGGCCCACCCGAACAATCCACGTCAACAGATAGCGCCAAAACCGGATCGTGGCGCTATAACGCCGCCGCCACCAGAACTCCTAGAACCGGCAGCAGTGACATCCGCCAAGGTGGCAGCGGGCCCCTCCAAGGCTGAATCACTGATATAAGTCATACCAAATAATTTTACTCCTACATTGCCGTCCAGTTGAAGTTCAACGAAATAGGTGAAACAAAGTTAACAGGTTTGCACAGAAAGCTTATTGCAATTTAATACATATATTTGACAATGTACAAATGCAGTCTATAACAACTAATGATCAAGCTCTCACTGGTCGCGCTGGGTTTGCCTCCCTGCAGAGAGTGAAACAATGCATTCTTGGACCATCTGTTGGACTTTTCTCTTCAGAAGCTTGTCCTTCACACCAGAAAGCATGCTACGGTAAAACATCTCCAAGCGAGCGAGTTCATCGGTATCTGACGAATCCAAGATGTTCTCAAACTCCTTTCTGATATCAAAGACAGCAGATTCTTGAAGCGAACGCGGAAGCATCCGTTCGTCCATTGGCTTGCGAAATATTGAAATGTGAAGTATGTTAGCATATCTCTCCATGAGTGTCAGTTTTGACCTAAGGAACTGTAGCTCCTCTGAGGCAGCAGATAACTTCTGCTCCAACTCGGTGTTAGTGTGGTCATTCACTCTTGATGTTGATGCCTGCGCTTGGTCCTCATGAATTTCCTGGAAGTTCTCGTCAAGAGGAGGCCACATCACAACACATGGAGTGTAACTGTCGGTAGTCTGTTCTCTCCCGAGCACACCACTCCGGCCTCGACCCCATGCCCACATCCTATACCCGTCACCGGCAACAAGAACCGTGTGGGCAGCTCCGCAGGCAACCTGCACCGGACCAAGAAACTTGAACCCATTTGTCTCAGGAGACTGAACCCTTATGGGATATAGAGCATCCCCTGCGTCTATTCCTGAAAAGCTAGCTTCTGGGCACAATCCGAGACCTCTCTCCATTCCCCAGCACCACACCTCCCCATCGGAGGAGACAACTGCTGTGTGGAACAATCCACAATCAAGAGAGATAAGGAAGGAACCTGTGGGTAAGCCATCAACAGGCTGTGGGGAACAAATGGAGGCAGTTGTTCCATGGCCAAGCTGCCCATTGTCACCGATCCCAAATGTCCAGCACCGAGATTCAAGATCCTGATCAAAAGACTTTTTATTCGTGAGCACAGCAGTGTGCCAAGCTCCACATGCAATTTCATACACCTCCCAAGCAGAGCCTTCACTAAATTCCGAGATAATAGTGGGACGAGACCTACTTTCCTTGTCACCTAGACCCAACTGGCCATGGTTGTTGTTGCCCCAGGAATAACAAACAAGGTCACCTCCTGTATAGGTCTCCCCAGCACTAACTGCAGCTACCACATGCTCATTACCACAGGCAACCTTGACTACAGTGTGACCATGGAAATCCCACACAGGCAGTGGGACTGAGCTAGTTGCTATACAGAACTCTCCATCATCAGTCTGCTGCGGGCAATTTCCCCACATCCACAGGGCACCAAGACTGTCTATGGCAAATGACATCATGCCCCCAGCTTTCACAGAAGCCAGCTATAACAAACATACAACAGGATTACTTAAGCAGAAACTTCTCAAGCTTAGAGTCTTGTAAACTGTTGAAAAAGGGTGCTCTGTGTATACCTTCAAAGGGGTCTGCGCAAGAGTGCTCTGTGCTTCATCCTGCAGTGTTTCAGGAGAACCCAAATCTTGAAAACCCTCAACCAAAGATGGAAAAGGGGAATTTTCTTCCCCATAGCCAAGCTGGCCATCCGTTATATAGTCAAGAAAGTAAAATACCCAATACTGACAAGGATATTAGTAGAGTGACTTCGAGATCATAGAGCTCAAAATTACACAAGCAGTATAAAGGATACAAATATTGTAGCCCCATGACCAGAGTGAGCCTTCATCTGCAATGTTGGATATTATTCAGAACCAATGACAGATGAGTCTCAACCTTCATCGTATTTATTAATTGCTCTTCACTACTATTGAGCCTAAGAACCATTTACAGTTAAGACTAGTAAACCTCTAAATAGGCACCACAAAGGGAAAACCAATTTACATGCACCAAGAAACCTAGACAAACAAAGGATGTTCTGTGTACTGGATATTCTCACTATATCACTTCAGTATTTAAAATATAATATCAGACCAGACCACATGAACAGTTGCATAAATAAGCTGCAGAAAAATCCGATGCAGATGCATGCACACATTGCGTGAAAGCCAGATATCACTTCCTTGGGAAATCAGGTGCAAGCACACATGGCCTGGACTATGGGTATCATTCGATTTAGTACAAACTTTTGTCATCCTTTTTGCTAAATGCACCCAAGCATTGAATGGAACCATTTCATTCCACTTTTTTGGTCCAACCGAACATAGGATGGAACCATTCCATTACACATTTTTGGTTCTAACCAAACGTAAGAATGGAACCAACCCATTCCACTAGAATGGAACCATGACATTCCATTCCACTTTGTTTCCGAACCGAACACACCCTAAATCACCGGCAAATCAAACTGACAGATTAGTTGACAACCTCCTTAATGGAATCAGGCCATTCATCACTACTCCGGAGTAGTATTTTAAGTTTTGACTTTTGAGTGTAGGATTACTTCCAATTCTCGGCCTAGTGCATCGACCACTACTCTCCAGAAGCCACACAGGCATCGCAATGCTGCAAGTACTTCAGACAATATTTTCCCAAGTTGCTGTACACACTGTCCAGTTTCGCTTTTCACTACTCCGTATCACAAAGACAACGGGATAGAGGCATAGAGCACGAACCGTCGAGCGCGAGGCTGTGGTATGCGCCGGCAGCGACTGCGGCGAACCTGGTCCGCTGTCCCCCGCCGCCAGCAGCGAAGGCGGGCACGACGGCTTTGGGCACGTGCTCGTCCGCCTCGCGGCCGTTGCCGAGGCGGCCGAACGTGCCCCGCCCCCATGAGTACACCTCCCCGTTACCTGCAAACCACACACACACAACAAAAACACCCCTCAGATCCCGAATTCCGGCGATACCCGGAAGAATTCTGCGGGCAAGCGGCGGGCGCCGTTACATGTGAGGGCGAGCGTGTGGGCCTCGCCGGCGGCGACGGCGCAAACCTTGGGCGGCATCTGCGGGGAGTAGCGGTGGGGCGGAGGAGACGGCAGATGAGGAGCAAGAGAGCACGAGTACAGGCGGAAGCATTACCGGGAGATGAAGGTAGCAGTTAAAAAGGTCGTGGAAAGGGAGACGATAAAGGACTCAAGATTCGAGCGAACCAAACGGGTAAGGCAAGCCGCCTCCTGTGTCGACGTTGTCGTCTTCGCTTTTTCTCCGAGAGCTATCCTGATATCGGTTCGTGCGTGTCGCGCGCTGCGTCACTGGAGATACAGCTGCGATGCCGTGCTTGGAATTTTTGGGAGAGGTAGGTGCGCTGATTGGGGGAGTGTGATGTAAACAAGTGTCGATGTAGACAATCGTCTGTACAGAAATGCAGACAAGTGTCTAACTGAAGATGGAAGCAATGAAGGAGTTCAAATTCTGCATCATCGAGAAAGAAGCAGAACTTGTCTGAAATACACAGACTTGCAAATTGCATTTTGTACAGGCAGCGAACATCGGTTACAAGCTTAGGTTGTCCACGGGTTCAGGTTCAGGTTCATGCATCGTCTTACAGGAACAGCAGTTTCAGCAGCCAGAAAGATGAACTCCTTGGAAAGGAGTGCTAGTGCTAGTCAGTAAGCTACAATCCCACACACTCACAGATTTGACAGCCAGATAACATCGATGATGGTGGATGCCGCAAGAAAGCTGCAGCTGATAAAGGCGCAAGCGATGGAGGCTGCCGAGAGGTCGCAGAAGCGTGGCAAAGGCTTGCAGAAGTTGGGAAGCGCCGTGTGTTGGATGCCCGTGCGGTTCAAGTTTGCGACCGCTGCCGCTGCTGATCCTGCACTCATCATCGCATAGGCAAAGACCTGCAAGGAGGGTACCAGCTGCCTGTGTTATTCTTCAATTCCGTCGAAGTCTAGTAGAGTTCCAGGAGTTCAGATGGTATTTGTCATGCTAAAAAAAAGGTCATGAACTACCGAAGAAGCAACTAGTGCTAGATAAGACTACGACTTGTAAGGATGAGTTAGTCTGAAGTCACCTCGGAAACAAGCTTTGGAAGCAAACAAAAGCTTAAGGACAAACATCGTAAAGAAAGCTTGGATCAAGTCATGGTCTCCCAGTTTTTTCCCTGTTAAGGATTACTGGAATAAATGTTTCGTGATCGTTCTTCCAGATTTCTTCAATCACTTCAATGTGACTTGCCAAATGGCATATCTAATTAGCCGTAATGTATCAGTGCTCAAAAGAAAAGATAAATGATCTTCTCAGCAACATTATTTTGATTGGGAGGAGTGCGCAGATATGCAATAGTATCTACCAAGCATTCCATAATGAAGTAGTACTACTTGGTAGTTTGTGTGCTAAAATCCATACTGTGACTACTATAAATCATTCTTCAACTTATAAATATATGAAAAGTATTGAAGTACCCGTGACAACATGAGAAAACAAAACGCCGAGTTACCTATTTATTTCATTAAACATCAACGCTGAAAAACAAGATATACGTTTACGGTTTACCATGTATCAACAGCTAAGATGGCTTCTTTAGTAATGCCACTCACGTGCATACCAACATGTGACAATATTTTTTTCAAAACTAGTTTTTCTTACAAGCATTAACTTGTTTAAATATTCCTTTGCTCTTCATCTAGTTGCCTGCCACTATGGAGTTGACCCCTCTTTTCTAAACAAAAACTATTTTTTTGCACTCACGGATTTCTATTTTACATTTAACACAACCAAATCTCCATACTTGTGCATGAAAGTATACACAATGTTCAAATCTGCTTGCTAACAAAAGTGCACAATCATACTTTAGATAAGTTTATGAAGTCATCACATGCTGTGTATTCTCGCACACATAAGGCTAAAACGTTCAGTCATAAAGGGCACAATGGGAATACTCTGCAACAGTCCACACTTACATGCACAAAAGTCAGAATAGTTTCAAACGGTAAGCTTTTTTCCGAAATGGAGCAAGACCCCGGCCTCTGCATCCATCGATGCACACAACCTTACTAACGTTAAGCTATTAAAAGGAAGTATTTTCGATCGTCTTCTATGGCTAGGGAATAACATTTCATAAAGGAAATTGTTTTTATGCACTCCCTCCAATTCATAAAGGAAATTGCTTTTATAGACCAGAGGGAGTAGCAAATATATAGACATGACAAGTTAATGACAGAGAAGACTAAATACACTGTACTAAGGCCCACTTGCTAGCATGATACTATTTCTCCAATGGTAACACAGAACTAACCCAATCAATGCCCCGCCTATAGTAGTAATGTGATACTGGATACTGACCTGGTCAACAAAAATTATAGTGACCCACCCATAAAATACATACTCCTAACTGATGTTCTAGTTTTGTCCTAGTCTCGAGAATTCCTTATTTGACACTATTAGAAAATATGATTCCCTATTTGACACCGGAATTTTTTTCCTTCCTTATTTGACACTTGCTCTAATTTTTTTGCCTTATATGAAACTCTAGTTCATTTCGAGCACCAACGGTGTTAAAGTGAGACATCAAAAGACCCTTATGCCCTTGGTGAAGAAAAAACCTTGTAGTACTTTTTTTTTCTCATGGCTGTGGCTGTGTTGGCGCCATCACGATCGCTGCAGAGGCAGATGGAGTCGCTCCATTTCCGGCGCGCTGACGCAGGTGGAGGGGTTGCCCGTGCATGTATAAGAGTATATATATCCAGGCGTGTAATCTTGCTGAATACTAAGTTGAACTAAGCAATGAAGAAAGAAATAAAAGACATGATAAGTCGTTTAGCTATCCAAATCGAGAGCAGAGATTCTGGTGTTTGCATGTGCATTTGGCATCTAGCCAAAAGCACCGGCCCAGTCTAGTATGTGCGCTGTCTCCTCGGAGATTTGAGCTAGCTTTGTACTAACATACAGTACGGTCGTACTCGTAGGAAAGTATTCGACGCCCTACGCCAGCCAGAAAGACACAAGCCGCAGGGCACAGCGTGGTAGACTGGTAGGAGGTGGAGCGGATGCATTCATCACCTGCGTGCGTCGTCCAGAGCAGAAGCAAGTCACACAGAAGCTGTTGGCGGAAATCTTCTCCTCCAGGCCAGGTCTCGGGATTTTTTTTTTGTTTTTGTTTTTGTTTTGGACAGGTTCACGGCAGGGTATTTTGGTCCACCCGGAAAAAAAACTAACGGAATGATGCAACGGAACAAACGATTGTGTCATATAAGGAAAAATATTTTAGACCAAGTGTCATATAAGGAAGTAAAACTTTCCGAGTGTCAAATAAGAAATCATATTTTCAGGTAGTGTCAAAAAAGAAATTCTCTCACATAAAAATGTGCTAATATGTACAACCTTAAGTATATATAGTATGGGAGTATATATTCTATGATGAATCTAATGAAATTGATTGGTGTTGCAGGTGTTGATACATTTTTCTAGAATTCAATTAATTTGGAACAGAGAGAGTATTACATACTCCCTCCGATCCATATTAGTTGACTCAGTTTTATCTAGATACAGATGAATCTAGACTAAATACTTAACTAGATACATATAAATCTAGACAAAGTTGAGTCAACTAATATGGGTCGGAGGGAGTAGCATAAAGGAAACTGGCGGTGCTAACAGTGAAATAAGGTACTCCCTCCGTTCCACAATATAAGCCTTTTTAGCAAGCTAGGCTTACATTGTGACACAGGTGTTGGTACATTTTTCTAGAACTCAATTAATTTGGAACAGAGAGAGTATTACATACACAGCATAAAGGAAACTGGTGGTGCTATGCAGACACCACAAACAGTGAAATAAGGTACTCCGTATGAAACAACATGACAAAATATGCAATCGAAGCATTAGAGCATTCATAACCACGATAATGACTAGACGTTGCAAAATCAAATCACAATGACAAAGAATTGGCAGACCTGATCACCAGCTAACAGCATCCAGGCGTAGCGCCTAGTCGGAACCACAGGAACTTTCTTCAAGGCCTTGTGTGCAATCAACAGAAGTTGTGCGAGGGAGTAGGCAGCTGCCGCTGCAGATATCCCAACCAAGAATCTGAAGTTACGGACAACACCAGCGGAACTCAGTATTCTCTACGAGCTTATTTACAGATTTCATAGTGTGTAACAGTTAAAAAACTTACTCCAGAGAATCAGAGAAGGACCAATTGGCATAGAGTGTAATCTCAATGCCAAAGATGATGAGACTACCCCGTTGCTTGGCGGAGATCATTAG
Source organism: Avena longiglumis (assembly GCA_030063025.1). Taxonomy (NCBI): domain Eukaryota; kingdom Viridiplantae; phylum Streptophyta; class Magnoliopsida; order Poales; family Poaceae; genus Avena; species Avena longiglumis. The sequence continues at coordinate 152,277,645 of CP125973.1, forward strand.
TGACATCGAGAGCAGCGCCATCAAGAGGGCTGCAGCTCTCGTGACCACCATGGCCAGGTCCAACCGTGGACATCTTGGTGCTACATACGTTGTAGGCTCCAGCACTGTGTTGCTCCCCATGGCTGGCTTCTGGATGCCAAGCTCCGGGCCATTCTGGCCATTACCATAGGAAGCCATCCGTGGTTCTCCTGGTTGGGGTTTTCTGTTCCTAGAAGTGTACTGCTAACAGAGGGTTTTGGCTATGATGTTTTTAACTTTTAGCATGGTGCTGCAACTGAAGTTAAAAGATGTCTCTGGTTGAGCACCCATGTCATATGCATATATGCTGCACCCGTGAGTGCTTTTTGTACTTGCTGTCTCCATGCTTTGACAAAAGCAGCACGTCTTTCGAGCTACACAAAGACCTGCAAATTGTTTGCTGTTAGCCTACTAGTACTAGTGAGATTTTAGCTGGCAACTGCAGTAATCCCCAGGTGTCACGAGAATGTAAAAAACTAGTGATAAGTATACTCCTATATTAATGGCCTCAACTTTATCTAGATTTATATGTATCTAGTTAAGTATTTAGACTAGATGCATTCGTATCTAGACAAAGTTGAGGCCATTAATATGGACCGGAGGGAGTAGCTATAGTTGCTACAAAAACAAAACAGTCGCATGGGATTCTTTTCGTTCTTTTTCAAAATATGCGCTGGAGTCTGTATTCTACCAAATGTAATGGGCTGAGGGGAAACCAAGAGACAGTAATACTGACAAATTGCAGTCACATTCGGTTATTTGGGATACAATACGGTTGCTCAAATATTAAGGCAGGCTAGCTTAAGACTGATATGGAGTATGGTTCGTTAAGGCAGAAGTGAGTGTCAGTTTCACTAGATTTGTATATTTTACAAAGATTTAATATCGCGCTCAAAACACTTATAATCACTAGAAAACACATCACTGCATTGGCTAAAACCATCAGAGTAATTTAACTGGAGCAAGTAAGTGTTGGGTGTTGGGCTGTTGGCAGAACTATAAAAATAGGATAGTGTGTCATATACAACCAGATTTGAGAATCAACCAGCAACCAGCAAAAAGCGACCAGTCAACTGAGGATAGCTGGTACTGTTAAAAGCTTTATCACAGCATGGGACTCGCAATAACTTCTCAAAGTGGTTGACATGCTAGTATCAACTTAAAAGAGATCATTTACAGAATTATTCAATGATTCATAACATGCTGCAATCTTTACCTGGTCTGCTGGTCATAGTTTACCTAACCAGTTAATTAGGCTGTGATAGTTTTGATGGTCCATCCATCAGATCTGTGGGGTGTCATAACAACAAAGGGAATATGATTAGAAAAGGTAAAACCAAATGAAATTTCATCATGATTTTAAGAACGAGATTGGAAAACTATGTTCTGCACAAGCATCAGTGAAGCAGAGAGCAAACCCTTTAATATTTCAATGGCAGCCGTTCTGCAGAGCTATAGGCTGCAGCCCAGGAACTTCGTTACTTTCCTACCCGACATCATCTTCCTCACCATGTGTAACATCACCCTGCATTCCAGCAGCAGCATATATTTTGGACAGCACTACATAAACCCCGTCGTTCCATGGCTCAGCCTCTAGTAGTCGCTCTACCGCCCACTTGCCAACACACACATTACTGTTATTCTCGCATGCACCAGGCAATGTTCTCCATATCACCACATTTGCCTCCATCTGCATTCTGTGTTCAACCAAAGCACGCATGTCCAACATCCCAATTTTACCGAGCATATCCACCACACATCCATAGTGTTCAACGGCTGGTTTTACCTTAATCTCTCCATCTTCCATTTGCTTCAGCAAACTCATCCCAGTATCTACCAGTCCTCTGTGTGTGCAAGCAGAGAGCACTGCCACCATCGCCACCTCGTTCCGTGGCACCCCTTCACTCTTCATTTCATTAAAACATGTTTACTGCATGCTGCGCCTCACCATGAGTTGCAACTTGCAAGTGCTGTTATCATGGTCGTCCACTACGAGTCTACGACACATCCCTGAGAGGCATTTTTGTGAATACCCTTCATGCAAGGTCTGTGTGGCCGCATTTGGCACACACATCAACCAACGTGTTGGAAGGACAGCGTCATGTCAAGCCGGCCCGAGCGCTTGCGTTTTAACATGCACTTGTGCAACTGCTCCACCAAGCAAATATCTCCGTCAGCGCAGCAAGCCGACATGACACTCACCATGGTCAGATCATCTGGTACCACACCACACCTCCGCAACTTGGTAAACAATTCCAACGCCTCTTTCGATTCCCCAGCTTGAGAGAGGCCGCCTATGATGGCGTTCCACGTACCGAGTCCCTGCTGAGGGTTTTCGTCGAGCACCCTGCGGGCAGCACCCAGGTGGCCAGCCTTCGCACAGCAGCTGATGAGCGCGCTCTCTCAGTGAAGGGGTGGCGCGCGAGGCCGAGCTTCGAGGCGGCGGCGTGGAGCTGGCGGCGCAAGTTTTAGATGGGGGCCACGGCCTTGAGTGTGAGCAGGAAGGTATAGCGATCGGGGTGTGCGGCGTGGCGGAACATGTTGACTGCGACGTAGAGCCCGGCGTGGGGAGAGCCAATGCGTACGTAGGCTTGTGTGAGAGTGTTCCAGTGGAAGGGGAGGAGGAGGAGGCCGTGGCGCAGCAGGCAGGCGTGGAGCCGTAGCGGGAGGTGCTCGTCGGCGCATGACACGAGCCGAGCCACCGCGAGGTTGGAGCCGCTTACAATCCCGAATTAGGGAGGGGTGAGGCGGAAGCGGAAGGGGTCGGGCAGCGAGAGCGGGAGGATTGGGGACACCAACGGGTCGGGTCGCGATACCGGCAACATCGAGAATTTCGATTTTCGAACTGTAGACTCGTAGTCGACTTTTTTTTTTTTTTGACAGGAACTCGTAGTCGGAGATTGATGAAACTAGCCTAAGGTCCCGTCCCATGTAGCTCCTGGATCTCCTGAGAGCATCTCCACACAATAATAGGCCACCTGTTTTTTTGGTTTTTGGTCACAAAATATTTGTCTCCTATCTCAGATGATGAAAATAGGGCACTAGCCACTAGTTCAATTACAGATGTCCTAAAATGGCACACCGCATAGAAACCACATTTAAAAATAAAACTTCGAAATTTAAGCATATTTGGACATGACACTTTAAAATTTAAACAAGTTTAGATTTTTTTGAAGCAACTGGCAGGAGCGGTGCCTCTTCATAAAGTAGAAAAAAATTGGCTAGTTTATAAGAAAAACTAGCGAAAATCGTACAACCCAAACGTCACACACCGATCTTGATGCCGCGCACTACACGAGTCGACGACACTTTCACCCAAGCAAGAAGAGGTGCCACTCAGAAACAGAGAGCTCTAGAGCCGCCGCTCCGACATCCACACCGGTCCCGAGACCGCGCACACTGGCGAGAACCGAAACACCCAAAAACGCAACACAACGGCCCTGAGGCCGCGCACCACATGAGTCGTCGACGCTTTTTCCCAAGCAAGAAGGGACGACACTCAAAACACGAGAGCTCCGGAGCCGCCGCTCCGACGTCCACACCGATTCTGAGACCGCGCACTTACCTAGCCGACGAAGCAGATGCCAAGCAAGGCGAGCCAGCTTTGCCTAGCGGAGTACTAGACCTCCAAGGCATCGCCCCCAAGGAGCATACGACCATGACGCCGCCGATGCCCGCTCTGAACAGAAGCCAGAGCTCGGGTTTTCACCCAAAGAGTCTGAGACTCCAAACGACGAGGGAGGTGAAGGAGCTCCTCTACAATGCCTCCAACAAGGGGAGCGATGTCCGAGGACACCGACGCCGTCGGTCTCGACTGAGGTCGATGCAGTGCTTTCGCGCGGAGTTCACCATACCCGAATTCACCATACCCCAAGTCGTTGAAGTCGAGTCGACACCGCAACCAGGCCACAACACCACAACTGCAGCATCCTCCTCTGCTACCAGCACATCAACCTAGCCCACAACTGGCCCACACGACCCAGATCAGGCCCAAACGCGCTATGTCGCCTTGCCAGCAGCAGTAGCCGGTCGTGACACCCCTCTTCTAGGTCGGTCATGCACAGCCGCGACCACCTCCCGCTGCCAAACGCCCCGAACGACCGCGGCCCGCATGGCCCAAGGCAACCCAGATCAGGCCCGGCCCAGCGCCGCGGCCGCCGCGCCCAGGACCACCACCAACCTCCGCTGCTGCATCCACCACCATTGCTGCCTCCATCACCACACCACCTCCATCAATCGCGTAGGAGTTGTAGGCGTAGGAGTTGTTGTCTCCCAAACAAACTTAGACTCGACATCCATGCTAGACAAACTCCTCATCATCATCTTTCTTCTTCTAAACCATAGGTCGGATGACTACATAAGCTGGTTTACGGGCATCCCTCAATGATCACAATCTTTGTAACATGTACACATGTTGTCGTTATAGTGATTTATAGCAAGAGTAGGATCCGGTCACCGTCGTCAGATTTGAACCTGGTAACTTTTGTACAGCCATCCTTGCGTACTTGTCAGAAACCTCCGACTGTTGGCACCCACCATGGGTCTAGCGGTACATGGAACACAGATCTGGGCAAGATGCACCTTCATGGGTATTAGCGAAATTATCACCATCGAATGCATAATGTATGCCGGCAACATCCCCATCATCCCCAATGATGAAGCCTGGGTGTCGGCTAACAGTCCATGACCAACTACAACATCGTGTCATTCAGACGCATCCACGTCTTCATTGGCTACACCGACACTAGAGAAAGCTCTTCGAACATCGAATTCACAACAAGGCCCGCCCAACCCACCCATGCGGTGATGAAAATCGTGTGTCAAATATGGATCTACTCTGTCAGAGACGATAGAATTCCAAGTCTGTGAAAATTCAAAACCCACCCTACCTTTCCTTGAGGCGGATATTGCGGTGGAAGACATATCTAAGTCAGATCTCCCATTTGATCTCCCGGGCTTAGGCTATGTCATATCTAGATCCTCCTCTAACGATGCCAAAGATAGAAACGAATCTGTTCCCAAAGCTATCGATGAGGAAACCAGTGACTTAGTGTAACATCCCAGGATTAGCACCTAGAATTAGAGAAGACACATGTGTGTGCATTGTATTCATGCATCAGAAAATCTGGGAATTTTTCACGCAAAACTAAAGAATCTATAGAGGGATCGAGATCTCTCTTGTTCTGATGAAAACATCAGGGCAGGTGCGATAGATTTTAACATGAACTTTGTAGAATTCTTTATTTAGGGGGAAAGATATTCAAACATGAATTTGAGTTTCACATTTGAATTCAAATGAATTTAGAAAAAAATCCACAAATTGAATTAGAGAATATTTAAATATTTATCAGAAATGGAACTTCTTGAATAAAGTAATATGATCTTATAATAGATAGATGATAATAAAGTAATTGGAACAAATATTACAAAGTTTTACATTTATTCAAATGGAAAATAATATTATGATAATATAAGAATAATAAAAATGAAATAAAAGTTGAATTAGTAATTACACACAAGATATAAATATGTACAAGTTCCAATTTTCAATAATGGAGAAAACGTTTACTTTATTATCATATAAATAATGTTACAATGTCTTTATAATTTCCTGGAATAATTACCATAAGAATAATATGATATAAAGAAACTTGAAATTGAAATACAAATGGTAAATTAATTACAACAATAAATAAGAATGGAATTCATATTTATAAATAAGATATAAATATTACAGGATCCAAATTATAGAAAGGAAGAAAATTTGAACTTTATTATTAAGGGTACAATGTCTTATAGTCTACAAAAGAAAAACAAAATTACATGAATAATAAAAGGAATCCTAAAAACTAATCCTATCCATTTTCTTCATTTCTTATACCTTCACTATCTTTGTCTCTGCAAAAGAAACAAACAAACAAGATAAATAATAAACAAGGGGTTAGTTTATTAGTTGTACTCTCAGATTTGGCCTAGAGGTGCTAGAGCATGAATTCATCATCGAGTATGTATTAAAAAGGGGGCCAAATCATAGTATTTGTTCTTAATTATATAGTGGCCTCAGCACAACATCATTGGCTTGGGGCAAATTTCACCAAAGTAAGGAGAGAGGCAAGTTTCACCAGAACAGTAAAGGCAAATGGTAATTCCAGGAGATATATCAGGTTTCCTTTGATCTGATCCACAACAGAGCAAACAATTAGGCATGCGGCACACACATCACTGCATGTATATGTGCCGTCATCACATCATGCACTTCACATGGAGTACAAAATAGAGTTCTTTTTGTCCCAAGTCGTAGCAAGAAAGCCTAGCTACAACACTTCATCATATCATTACTTCTAGATCACAGCTTGTCCAAGAAAGAAACCATAGCTTTTCTACTATCCCAAGAACACCATCAAGAACATCACTTGTTCTTATCAGTTCTTCACAAGAACAGCAAGAGCACACTTCCATACCAAATAAACAAATCATCCAATCATGGGTAGCTAGTTGAGTTAACCAGACTCACAAGAAGAAGGAGAAGGATAGCAGCAACCATAGGAGGAGGAGGCCAAGGGCTATATCAAGGGGAGCAGATCCATATTAGCAGTTTCACAAGATCAACAAGCAACCACAAGTTACAGTCAAGCTTCAGCAACCACAACAGGTTGCTATACCACTAATCATGCATAGTATCTGTTCTTGTTTTATTTCACCATCATAAACAAGGGCATAAAGGGGGTTATTGCAAATCAATATCTATTCAACTACTCTGCACCTAGAATTTGTCTAGGAGAATTAGAAGAATAGTTTATCTCTCTGAATTGCATAGAAGTGTTATGCGAATTCATCATAGAGAGTAGAAGGAAACCAAGCAAGTATCTATTTTTATGAATATGAGTGCCTCAGTATTTTGCATCATTGGCAGGGCAAAAGTAATACGTCGGAAACGTATCTATAATTTTTTATGTTCCATGCTTGTTTAGTATCTACTTTTCTTTTCTTTGTCTACACTTTGAGGTGTTTTTATATGTTTTCTGGAAGTAACCTATTAACAAGTTTCCACGGTGCTAGTTGCATGTTTTCTTCTGTTTTTGGTTCCAGAAAGGCAGAAATCAATATTCTCGGAATTGGACGAGACAAAAGCCAAAGTCAATATTTTACCGTGGGGAACACGAAGCCGGAGTACGAGACGGAGGAGGGCCTTGAGGGGGCCACACCCCCTGGCCGTGCGGGTGGGCCCACCCTACGCCGGGGGGTGGGGTGCAGCCGTCCCGGGCACCCCCTCGGCTTCCCTCTTGGCCTATAAGAAGCCCCCGATGTAGAAACCCTAGGGACCCTGTCAAAACTCCACGAAACCGTCTGTAGCCGCCGCCACCATCATCCCTAGATCGGAGGAATCTAAAGTTCTTCCTGGCACCCTGCCAGAGGGGAGATCATACCGAAGGCCTTCTTCTCCGGTATGAAGCGTGAGTAGTTCCACCTTGGACTACGGGTCCATGTAGTAGCTAGATGGTTGTGTCTCCTCCTTATGCTTTCATGTATAGATCTTGTGAGCTCCGTTCATGATCAAGATCTAATCTATTTGTAATCATGCATGTTATGTTTGCGGGGATCCGATGGATATTGAGATTACTATGTCAGATTGATTAATGGTTTTGTCTTATTGATCTATCATGTCTGTGTTATTTGTGATCTTGCATGCTCTCCGTTATTAGTAGATATCTTGGCCAAGTAGTTGCTAGTGACTCCAAGAGGGGGTATTTATGCTCGATAGTGGGTTCATGCCTCTAGTTTACAAGGGAAGTGACATAAATCTCTTCGGTTGTAGATGTGTTGTTGCCACTAGGTAGAAAACAACAGTCTCTTGTTCATGGAACAGGTGGATTGTTTACCTTACACACTTTGCTTAAAGAAGTTGTCTGTTGCTTGCAACTTAATACTAGAGGGGGTTTAGATGATAACCTGAAGGTGGACTTCTAGTCATAGATGAAGTTGGATGGCGGTCTATGTATATTGTTGTATTGTCCAATCGAATCTCATATGATCTTTTTGTCTAGTATTGCATTGTTATGCCTTGCTCAGTTCCTGTCAATTGCCCTGCTGTAATTTGTTTACCCTTCATGCCATGTTGTTTATCTAAGGAGAGCACCTCTAGTGAACTATGGACCGCGGTCCAATCTTTGAAGTGTTCGCGGCATAGAAAACAAAAAAATTCCTATGATGGGAACTAAGTAGCAAGATCTATCTACTAGATATAAACAACGGGCGGATGTATATCCATAGATAACATACCTTTGAAGACCGACAAAGCTTAATGAGTTGAACTCGTGGTTGATGTAGACGATCTCAAGATCGAGAGGAAGTCCTAGCGCCGCAAAGCAGCAGCGCATCCGTGTTCGCACACACGTACAAGACACTGAACAACCTCCGCCTCCTCGCTCCAGTGATGCAGCGAAAGCACAAACCTTTCTTGCCGAATAGCCACCGAGAACATGTATCTCGCTAGTCCGAGACCATGAGGGATAAATTCTAGAGGGGAGAGAGATCCTTTACGAGGAGGTGTGAGTGAGAGAGAGGGAGAGGGGTGCCTTTTATAGGAGATGGGGGAACCCCAAGGGGGTGGCCGGCGCATGGGGCTGCCCCCTTGCCCTCCCCTCATTCATGTGGGTGGACACTCCACTCACAAAATTCCTTTAAATTCCCTCCACTCAAAATCCCACTCAAAATTGCTACTAAATTTCCACCAAATTTAATGCAAACTCTCATTAAACAAAACTCTTTTTATATATTCAGAATTTTGTCAATTACTTTAATGACAAACATTCACATATAACCCCTTGCTAGAATTCCATTTCACATGCAAAAACACTTTCTGTAATTTCACCCGAAAACCTGTTTCGGTATCTAGTGAAATAAATTTCTGCGCTTGTTATTCTTTCTGGCATGAAACTTTTGCTCCAATTGGATGTCAGTGTCCCTTAAGTGTGTCACCCTACGGTTCGCGAATAATGTGGACATGATCGAAACCCTTCTCCGATCAATAATCAGAAGCAGGACATGGAGATCCATACTGACTCCCACACATTCAACTATGACTTTCCTGTGATCGTCGGAACCTTTTACTCTAGTATCTTAATCCCTTTGTTTCATGATATATTACATGTCCGAGATTCGATCATCGGTATCTCCATACCTAGTTTGATCTCGTTGCCTACATGCACTCTTTTCTCGTTCCCGTGATATAACATTCTAGTGATCAAATCACTTGCTTGCAAGCTAACCAATGTGATATCACCGAGAGGGCCCAGAGTATATCTATCAGTCATTGGGATGAACAAATTCCACTCTTGATACATAAGCCTCAACATAATACTTTAGTAGTTTTGAAGCCATCTTTATAATCACCCAGTTGCGGTCTAACGTTTGATGTCATCAAGAAACTCTTCTGTGTTAGTGATTGACATGATCTCATGGTCTAAGGATTAGGATCACTTCGTAAGTTGTTTATAGCAATATAAACTCAATGACTTTGATCATAATGCTATACTTCAGATGAATGTTCATCACATCATTACACTAATGTTGAGATCTAGTTATTAACAACATCCAATGTCTATGATCAGGAAACTGTGATCATCTTGTTAATCAACAAGCTAGTTTATGAGAGAGGCATAACTAGGAACTTTTTGTTTGTTTATTAAACACACATGTATTAACGTTTCCGTATTAATACAATTATAGCATGCAAAATAAACATCTATCATATACTTGGAATACACATAATAAATACTTTATTATTGCCTCTCATGGCATATTCCCTTCAATCTTTACCATTGATACATCTTCCACTGTTACTGTTTACTTGCTGCAAACCATCATCACCTTCCAAACCATACAGTTAATCCTTTGTTACAACAACCGGTGAGATTGACAACCTCACTGTTAGTTGGGGCAAAGTCTTGAGTTTGTGTTGTGCAGGCTTCCACGTTGCTTGCAACACCTTTGGGACGTTTCCTTCCTCCTACTGGTTCGATAACCTTGGTTTATTACTGAGGGAAAACTTGTTGATGTACCGCATCATACCTTCCACTTGGGGTCTCCCAATGAAGTGCTGATGCACGCATCAAGACAATTTCTAGCGCCATTGCCGGGAGGCTAAGCACGTCTTCACAAGGGGAGTCCTCCTCAACCTTTCTCTTTACTTTGTTTTTAGTTTGCTTAGTTTCTTTTGTTTGGTTTTGTTTGTCTCTTTTTATCAAAAACTCCAAAAAAAATTAGTTTAGTTTGGTTTGCTTTCTCTTATAAAAAACACACAAAAAATAGTTCCTGCTCTAGTTGCTGGTCCGCTATTGCCTTGATTTGTCATACTTTCTATCAATGGATGGTTTCTTTGAAACTAGTTCTTATTGGCAAGGTGGTTTCACGGAAGAAGAAAAGTATTATTATAAGGAACACCATTTGTCACAAAAAGGGAAACACTTATGGGAACAAATTGATAAATTGAATATTATTGCTAGAGAGGTGTGCTCTACGTATAATGTTACTTATTGCTTTGATAAATCTTGTTGCTGTAGGAGGTATAAACACCTGCCTTTTCAATGTGAGTACAATGATAATGTTACCATATATTATTATGTTGAAGGAAATTATGACTTTTATGATGTGGAACAAATCGAAGAAGTTATTGCTTTCAAGGGTGCATTTGAACTTGCCAGTTTGCTTAAAAATACCGATGATGCACCTTATGAATATGAGGTTTTTGAGATACTTAAATTTTGCTTTGATAATTACAAGGAATAAAATGGCTATATTATTGAATATTTTAATAGATGCTTTTCACAAACGGAAGATACTAATGCCTTACAGGAGCCTATGGAAGAAGAAATTGCTGAAACAGGAAGCTCATTAGATGAAAATAAGGAGGAGAGTGATGAACAAAAGGGGGATGAATGTTATGCTCCCGTGGATTCTTTTGAAATATCTACTATGGGTAAAACGTGTGATGATGTTCTTATGCCTATTACCTATAGTAGTGATCATGATTGGGAAAAGCACACTACTTTTGATATTGAAAACCTCTTTGGTACCAATTCTGAAAATTCGATTGCCTATGATGATACTTTACCTCCAATTTATGATGATTACAATGATGATATTGATATTTTTAGTCCACCTACTATTGAGGAGAAAATTGATTGTGATTACAATATGCCTCCTATATTTGATGATTATGGTGATGAGAATAATAATGATAGCTATTTTGTTGAATTTGCTCCCACTACTTATGTGGAGATTAATAATCATTTTATGCATGTGGCCCATAATAAAAATGTTTTATTTGATATTTATATTGTTAATTTTATTCATGATGCTAGTGAAAGTTATTATGAGGGAGGGAAACATGGTCTTATGTATCTCAACAATATTAAGTTTCCCCTCTTTATGTTGAAAATATTGAAGTTGCACCTGTCTTGCTTTCCTATGCTTAATGCTTTGTGCTTTCATGAATTGTTTCTTTACAAGATTCCTATGCATAGGAAGTGGGTTAGACTTAAATGTGTTTTCAATTTGCTTCTTTATGCTCTCTTTTAATTTAATTCATAATTCTTATGTTAGCGTCTTCTCAAACTATTGTGCCTAACTTAAAGGCGTTAAAGAAAAGTACTTGTTGGGAGATAACCCAAGTGATGGGGATGTACCTACCGGGGTATACCCAGCAGGACGTTTCCGACTGGCCCAGGAACTGGCGAGTGGGCCTGCGAGACAGCGACTGGATCAAGGCCCGGCATGGATCCAAGCGACTGGAAGCTGAAGGCCCAGGCGAGTAGATAGGCCTAGTCGGATTAGGTTAAACAAGTACCGAAGCCTTAACTGATTCGGTTGAGATATGTAAACCCTAGGGGAGGTGAGCCTATATAAACCTCCCTGCGGGGCGTGTAGAGATACGTTCCATCATACACCCAAGCGACTCGCCGCCTAGCCGTCGAGCTCGCCGATTGTACCACCTTCATAATACAATCTAGCAGGAGTAGGTCTTTACCCTCCAGGGGGCCGAACCTGGGTAAAACCTTGTGTCTCCGCCCTCATCTCGCACCGCAGATGGTTGGCCGCCCTTGCCCCTTGTTCTACTACTCGCTGCCGATTGCAGCATCTGCCGTGACCATTCCCACGACAGTGGCGCCCATCGTGGGGCCTGGCCGGTCTGGCCGGTGTTCTACGGCGAGATCCAATCTGCCCATCAACGAGACGGTCGCCACCGGTCGCATGATAGCGATCAGCGAGATGCTCCAAATCTTGCCGAGCAGCTACGTCCAGGCGGCGCGACCCGTCACGCACAGCGTGATCCTGCCGGTCGGCATGATCAGCCTCTTCGTCGGCCTCACCGACGTCATCGTCTCGGAGGACTCGGCTCGCATCCGCGAGTCGCCGCCACGCGATCGGCTCTCCAAGAGCCAGATCCGCACGATCCATCGCCGCCTCGAGTACAACTCGCCCACAACGTGGCGGCTTCAGTGACGCAGAAGACGCGGCCCTCAACGACGACGCCGACTCGGCGACCCCGGCGTCACTCGCCGGATCCATCACCGCGGCTTCACCCGCGGGCTCCATCACCCAGGTCTCCAACATGGGAGACTTCGAGGACCCCTCCATCCTCGGGATCTTCGACTTCGACTCCGGGTCGGAAAATTCCGCCGACCTCCGCGACGGAACCGGTCGCCACGCCGCGACCTACATGGCAACCGGCACCGAACCGCCGGAGGATCCCTTCTCCACCCCGATCCCTCCTAACACCACGGCAACGGAGGTCGAGCAAGCCGAGCGCGAAAAATTTCGCCTCGAGCAGGTGACGGCGCAGGAGCTATCGCGCTACCACCAGCAGCGGATCAGGTCGCGCCTGAACCCCACCGTCCAGGGGCGCGCCCTGAACTTCGACGATGAAAACGACCCGGACCGCGTGGTCGAGCGTGCGATCTGCGAGAACGCGCCACCAGGAGGAAGCGCCCGGCCCCCACCAGGGTCGACGGCGATGGGCGCCCCACCTCCACCCAACCGCACACCCCTCAGGGACCAGCCGCGGATAGTAGTCTCCTCACGGGAGCGAGACACAAACGGCCTCCTACTGTTCTCCACCTCGATGGACAACCTCGTGGCGGGCCGAGCAGCAGCCGACAACATCACGGCCACCGGCGATGGTGCCCTACAGATCTAGTACGTCAGGGCCCTGCTCGCAAAGGCCATCGAGCAGCAAAACGCAGGCGCCGACTCGCAGGGTCGAGTATACTCGCGTTCTTCGGGAAGCAGAGCGGCGTCGAGCGGCCGCCCAATGGCGGCAAACACCCTCAACTGCCCGCCACCAGAGCCACTGTAGCTCCAACACCGACCATGAGCGCACTCTCCCTGTGACCCGGGCGACCAACTTCGTCGCCGGCGGCGGTCAACCCATCGACGCCCGCACCCACATCATCAACAACCAAAGTTGGCGCGCACGCCAGCCCGACGACCTGCGACACACCCTAACCAATCGCCGCGACGGCGAGCCAATGGGGTCGCTAAGTCGACTCGGCCCCAAGTGCTTCGGGCCGATGATCCGAGGATAGAAGTACCCGCCGAACTTCAAGGCGCCGAAGGAGATAGAAAAATCGACCCTGCACGACCCGCCGTCTGGCTCGATACATACCTCATGGCGATGGGGATCGCAGCCACACCGACCGCTAGCCGCCTGCTACCTCCCCTAATGATGGAGGGCGTGCGGCGATGGATCAACACCTCCCCGTGATAGTATCGACTCCTGGGAGGAGATGCGCGACGCCTTCGTCAGGCACTTCGAGTGCTCCTACACCCGCGCCACCACCATCGAGGACCTGGAGCGATGCGTCCAGGGACCCCGCGAGTCGACCCGCAACTGGGTCCAGCGGTGGCAAGAACTCTGGTACAACGCGGTCGGCATCCACCCGGACACCGCGATCCATTGCTTCAAGACCTCGTGCCGCTACGAGCCTCTGGTCGCCAAGCTCAAGCGACATTCTCGCACACTCGAAAACATACCGGACCTCCTCGAGATCGCCAAACGGTACGCGGAGGAAGATCCAAACCAGGAAACCGACGACGAGTCGGGAGGTCAACGCCGCTGGCGGCAGCGGCGACGACGGCGGTCCCCTACGCTCTGACAACACTCGCCTCACCGGCAAGCGCCGCAGTGACGGGCGAGTCGACTTCCTCGCCAACGCTGGGCACGCACAACGCGAGCCCAAAAGCTTCCGCCGCGACAGAGGACAATGCCGCGACGGCGGCAACTATAAGGCCAAGCCAAGGTTCGACCCCGCGGCCCTCCTTAACCAACCTTGTGCGTTTCATAGCAGGGAAGGGAAGCCCGCAACGCACACAACCGCCGACTGCCACACCCTCAGGGAGATCGAGAAGGCACGGCGAGCACGGGAGGACCCCGACAACGACCCGCCAAACGGCGGAAAATTAGGCAAAGTGGCTGGCTCGCTCCATACCTTCACGGGCTTCAATACGAAGCGCGAGAAGAAGGTCATCACCCGCGCCGTCGCCGTCAACGCGGTGGCTCAGGTGGACGTTCCCCAGTTCCTCAACTGGTCGGAGCAGCCCATCACCTGGAGCCGCCAGGACCACTCGCCACGCATCGAGTACCCAGGCCGAGTCGCCCTGGTGGTCAAGCCTAAGCTCGGCGACTACTGGCTCCCCAAGACATTGATGGACGGCGACAGCTCCATCAACATCCTGTACCTAGACACCTTCAGGCGGTTGCGGCTCCCGCAGTCGATGATCGAGACAACCCACACCACGTTCCATAGCATCGTCCCCGGTCGGAAGGCATACTCGATCGGCAAGGTCACGCTGCCAGTCACCTTCGGCACACCAGCAAACTTCCGCACCGAGCGGATCGTCTTCGAGCTAGTGCCCTTCGACGGCCCTATAATCGCGTCACAGGCGCCAGTATTCGCCAAGTTCATGGCGGCGCCACTCGCGCATAACGCGATAAAGCTCCCCGGGCCGTGCGGCGTCATCACCATCAACGGCGACCCCGACATGGCCGCCGAGTGCGAGGCCAAAGGAGCCGAACTCGCCGATGCCGTCATCGCGGCAGAAACCAACCACGCCGATGAGCTCGCCAAGTACGCGAGCGGGGTCAACAACGACGACCCCACCATACTCAAGAAGCCCAACTCGGAGGGCGCAAACACCTCAACCTTCGAGGCAACGACGCACACCCGCACCGTCGAGCTGGTCCCAGGCAACTCCATCCAGACGGTGACGATCGGGACGGGCATGAGCCCAGCCTAGGAAGTGTTGGAATTATGCCCTAGAGGCAATAATAAAGATGTTATTATTATAATTCTTGTTCATGATAAAGTTTATATTCCATGCTAGAATTGTATTAAGCGGAAACATTAATACTTGTGTGGTTTGTAAACAACACCGTGTCCCTAGTACGCCTCTATGGACTAGCTCATTAATCAATGATGGTTAAGGTTTCCTAACCATAGACATGAGTTGTCAATTGATAATGAGATCATATCATTGGGAGAATGATATGATGGACAGACCCAAACTAAGCGAAGCAATTAGATCGTTTCATCGTGTTCATCTTTGTGAAGCTTTTCCTATGTCAAATATTGTATTCCTTAGACCATGAGATAATGCAACTCCCTGGTACGGGAAGAAAGCTTTGAGGTCATCAAACGTCATCCTATGAGAGGGTGATCATAAAGGTGTCTCTCAGGTGATCGGAAAGTATCTGTTGGGTTGTATGTATCGAGATGGGATTTGTCCCTCCCAGGTCGGAGAGATATACTTCGGGCCCACTCGGTAATCGATATCAACACCGCTTGCAAGCATGTGGTTAAGGAGTTAATCACAAAGTGATATCGGATTACGGAACGAGTAAAGTACTTGCTGTGAACGAGATTGAACTAGGTATGACGGTACCGACGATCGAATCTCGGGCAAGTAAAATATCGCGAGACGAATGGAATATATATATGGGATTGATTGAATCTTGGCATCGTGGTTCATCCTATATGATCATCGATGAATGTGTGGGAGTCAATATGGGTGCCCAGACCCCGCTGTTGATTATTGATAGAAGATCATGTCCATATTCTCGAACCTCAGGTCACACACTTAACGTGTCTTGACGCTAGGATAGATTGGATAATTGGTTTATGAATTTTTGTTCGAGTCTCGGATGGGATCCGGATATCACGAGAGGTTCCGAAATGGTCCAGAATAAGATTCATATAAGGCAAGGTGCAGTTTTGGAGTTCGAATTGTTCCGGTTAATCGGTATTGTCGGAAGCTTCTAGAACCTTCCGGAAGGGACCAACGTGGCCCCACCTTCCGGGAGGGGCATGGGCCTATGAGGGAGTGTCCTGGCGCATTGGGCCGGGGCACAAGGCCCCATAGGGCCCAGCCGATTCTAGAGAGATTTGACTTGTTTAAATCTCGGGATAGAATTTTTAGATAAGGGAGAGTTTAAATCGTTTAAACTAGAGATAGGATTTCTAGATAAGGGAGAGTTTAAATTGTTTAAACTAGAGATAGGCTTGGAGGAGGGCAGGGCTGGCCGCCTCTATATATAGAGGGTGGTGCGCCTCCCCCACACACACACCTTCCTCCAAGCCCTAGCAGCCTTGCTACCTTCCTCTCCCTCCCGATCGCTTGTAGGCGAAGCCCTGCAGAAATTCTCCACCATATACACCACGCCGTCGTGTTGTAGATCCAATCTATCTCTCCACCATACTCGCTGGTCCGAGGAAGGAGGAGACGCCGAGGTGCAGTCGCGTGTGCATCTCACGGAGGCACCGCCACTTGTGGTGCTAGATCGGATCGGATCGCGAGGAGGAGAAGCGAGTACGACTACATCACCCACGTTCCGACGAACGTTCTGCTGTGCGAATATTCAAGGGTATGAAGATCTAATCCAATCTCTCTCGTTGTTTGCATCTCCTAGATTAGATCTTGGCTTTCCCTCCGTTCGCTCCGTAGAAAATTTTGATTTACTATGCCGCGAAACCCTTCAGTGGTATCAGAGCTAGATCTATGCGTAGATGTGTTTCACGAGTAGAAGGCAACCTGGTTGTTGCAGGCGTTGATGTTTTCTGTTGCAAGCCTCTTGTTTGTGTTCTTCTTATGACGCGGGATAGTGAGATTGAAGCGGTCCAGGCCAACCTTACGCGACGTCGTTCGCGAGACCGGCTCCGCACTTGACGTGTGGCTTGTACCACACATGCGGTGGTGGATGTCGTTCTCTCACTATAGTTGTCATGGGATTAACACCGGAGTTTGGCAACCATAATATCACCGTTGTGGCTTTCCGTAGGTAAGAATCGTTCTTAGCATCTACTCCCATAAGCCACGTAAAACATGCAACAACATGGTAGAGGCGTCTAACTTGTTTTTGCAGGGAGTGTTTTCTGTGATATGGTATGGCCCAAGATGTGATGTGTATATTGTATGCGATGATCATGTTTTGTAATGTTTCACGACTTGCATGTCGATGAGTACACAACCGGTGGAGCCATATGGTTGTCTTTATAATTGTGTATGACCATGAGTCAACTTCTTATACGCCATGTAATAGCTTTACTTTATCGCTAAGTAGTTAGCAATAGTTGTAGTTGCTATTCGTGGTGGAGGCAATCATGGTGGAGTGATGGAGATCATGCCGAACGCACAAGATGGAGATCATTCTTGCGAGGATTGGCTATACCATGTCACATAAAGTTATATGCATGTGATGTTTATCCTTTATGTATCTTATTATGCTTAGATCGCGGTAGCATTATAAGATGATTCCTCACTTAAAGATCAAGATAAAACTGTGTTCTCCCCAAGTATGCACCATTGCGAAAGTTCGTCGTGTCCAAGCATCACGTGATGATCGGGTGCTATAGACTCTCGCTCACATACAACGGGTGCAAGCCGGTTTTTGCACGCTGAAATACTTGGGTCTAACTTGACGAGCCTAGCATGTACAGACATGGCCTCGGAACACAAGAACCGAAAGGTTAAGCATGAGTCATATGAATGATATGATCGACACTTCGTTGTCCACCATTGAAACCACATCTCTTCTCGTGATGATCGGATTAGGTGTGGTGAATTTGGATCGTGTTCACTAAACAACTTGAGGGATGTTGAATTTAGTGGGAGTTCATCTAGTAATTTGATTAAGTTGAACTATTTATCATGAACATAGTCTAAATTGTACTTGCAAATACTGTAGATCACATGGCCAAGTCCAACTTTAACTTCAACGTATTTGCTGAGATAGAAAAGCTTAGAAACAATGGGTCTAACTTCACCAAATGGTTCCGCATTCTGAGAATCATTCTCGCTGGCGGACAAAAGGACTATGTCCTTGAGAAAGCGCTAGGTGACGCCCTTATAGATGCGCGGTGATGAAAAGTTGTTTATCGATCGCAAGGATGATTATGATTTGACTAAGATCGCCATGTTGTATGCTATGGAATCGGATCTTCAAAATCGTTTTGAGGAGTTCGGGCCCTTTGAGATTCTCGAGCCGAGCCAAAACATGTTTCGGACTCAAGCCCGCTCGAGAGATATGAGATCTCTGAGAAATTCTTCAACTACAAGATGGAGGAAGGGAGTTCCGTTAGTGAGCACGCCATTAAGATGTCGGGCTACACTCAACGCATTGAGCAACTGGACTGCAAGATTCCAGAGGAGCTCAAGATTGACACTCTTAGCTACAAAGTTTTGTAGTTGATCACAATCAGATTGGTTCCACGATATGATCACTAAGCTCTTTGCTAAGATGAAAGTAGCGGTGAACATCAAAAGAATAATCATGTGTTGATGGTCAACAATCCCCACCTTTAAGAAAGGTAAGGGAGCAAGGAAGC
This sequence comes from Avena longiglumis, assembly GCA_030063025.1. NCBI lineage: Eukaryota > Viridiplantae > Streptophyta > Magnoliopsida > Poales > Poaceae > Avena > Avena longiglumis. The sequence goes on from CP125973.1 coordinate 152,296,544, forward strand.
TCTTCAAGAAAGGCGGCGTTGCCCTGCCGAGAAGAAGCTCAAGTCTGGTCCCAAGCCGGACCTTTAGTGCTTCTATTGCAAGGACAAGGGTCATCTTTGGGCATCGTCCAAGTACTTGGCGGACAAGAAGGCTGGCACCATCAAAGGTATATTTGATATACATGTTATTGATGTTTTCCTTACTAGCCCTCGTTGTAGTGCTGGGTATTTGATACCGTTCGATTGCTAATATATGTAACTCAAAGCAGCTACGGAATAGACGGCGGCTTGCGAGGGATGAGGTGACGATGCGCGTTGGCAACGGATCAAGAGTTGATGTGATGGCTGTCGGCACGCTCTCCTTAGTTTTACCTTCGGGATTAGTTGTAAACCTTAATAAGTGTTATTATGTGCCTGCGTTGAGCATGAACATTATTTCTGGATCGTGTTTATTGCAAGACGGTTATTCATTTAAATCGGAGAATAATGGTTGTTCTATTTATATGTGTAACATCTTTTATGGTCATGCACCTCTTGTGAATGGTTTATTTCTTCTAAATCTCGAAAGGGATGAAACACACATCCATAACATTGAGGCTAAGAGATGCAAAGTAGATAGTGATACTACTACTTATTTGTGGAACTGTCGTCTAGGTCATATTGGTGTAAAGCGCATGAAGAAACTCCATTCTGATGGACTTTTGGAGTCTCTTGATTTTGAATCATTTGACACATGCGAACCATGCCGCATGGGCAAGATGATCAAAACCCCGTTCTCCGGTATGATGGAGCGAGCAACGGACTTGTTGGAAATCATACATACCGATGTATGCGGACCGATGAGTGTTTCGACGCGCGGTGGATATCGCTATTTCCTCACTTTTACCGATGACTTAAGTAGATATGGGTATATCTATTTAATGAAACATAAATCTGAAACATTTGAAAAGTTCAAGGAATTTTAGAATGAAGTGGAGAACCATCGTAACAGAAAGATTAAGTTTCTACGATCCGATCGTGGGGGCGAATATTTGAGTTATGATTTTCTCACGCATCTTAAAGCAAGTGGAATCGTTTCACAACTCACGCCACCCGGAACACCACAAGCAATGGTGTGTCGAGCCTTGAATCGAACCCTATTAGATATGGTCCGATCAATGATGTCTCTTACTAATTTGCGTTATCATTTTGGGGTTATGCATTAGAAACCGCTGCATTCACTTTAAATAGGGCTCCATCTAAATCGTTGAGACGACACCGTATGAACTGTGGTTTGGTGCTAAACCTAAGTTGTTTCTTAAAGTTTGGGGATGCGAAGCTTACGTCAAGAAGTTGATGCCAGACAAGCTCGAACCCAAAGCAGAGAAATGCGTCTTCATACGATACCCTAAGGAAACTATTGGGTATACCTTCTATCACAGAACCGAAGGAAAAGTGTTTGTCAAGAACGGTTCCTTTCTTGAGAAGGAGTTTCTCTCGAAAGAAGTGAGTGGGAGGAAAGTAGAGCTTGACGAGGTTATTGAACCTTCTCTTGAATTGGAGAGTAGCGCACCTGAAATTGTTCCAAGGTCACCGCACCAACAATAGAGGAAGCTAATGACAAGGATCATGAAGCTTGGACGATGTTGCATCGAATGTCGCGGTCGACAAGGTCGCGTGCCCCTCTGAGTGGTAATGCAACCTGTCTTGACTGTCTTGTTGGTAGAAGACGGTGAACCTCGAACTACGAGGCGATGATGAGACAGACTCGAGAAATGGGTGGAAGCCATGAAATCAATTGGGATCCATGAGCGAAAACCAAGTATGGACTTTGGTGGATCCTCCTAGCGGCGAAAGGCCGTTGAGTGCAAATGGATCTTCAAGAAGAAAGCGGACGCGAATGGTAATGTTACCGTCTATAAATCACGGCTTGTCGCAAAGGTTTTCGACAAGTTCAAGGTGTTGACTACGATGAGACTTTCTCTCCGTGGCGATGTTTAAATCCATTCGGATTTTATTAGCAATTGCTGCGTTTCATGATTATGAAATATGGCGGATGGATGTCAAGACGCTTTCCTCAATGGCAACATTGATGAAGAGTTGTATATGATGCAACCCGAAGGTTTTGTCGATCCTAAGGATGCTAGTAAAGTATGCAAACTTCGTTCCATTTATGGATCAAGCAAGCATCTCGGAGTTGGAACCTTCGTTTTGATCAAGTGATCAAGAGCTTTGGATTTGTTCCAAATTGCTACGAAGCTTGCATCTACAAGAAAGTGAGTGGGAGCTCGGTGACGTTTCTGGTACTATATGTGGATGACATATTGATTATCGGAAATGACATCAACATGCTTAACGATGTGAAGAGTTATTTGAACAAGTGTTTTTCAATGAAAGACCTAGGTGAAGCTGCTTATATATTGGGCATCAAAATCTATAGAGATAGACAAAGACGCCTTGTAGCTTTAAGCCAGAGTACATACCTAGACAAAGTTCTGAAAAGGTTCAGAATGGATAAGGCAAAGAAAGGTTCAGTGCCTATGTTGTCAGGTAAGATATTGAGCAAGGCTCAGTGTCCAGCTACGGTAAATGATAGGGAAGGTATGAGCAAAGTGCCTTATGCCTCGGCCATAGGTTCCATCATGTATGCCATGCTGTGTACTAGACCGGATGTGTCCAATGCTCTTAGTTTGACGAGCAGATGTCAAAGTGATCCGAGTGGAACCTTTGGACAGTGAAGAACATCCTAAAGTACCTAAATAGAACTAAAGAAATGTTCTTAGTCTATGGGGGTGATGAACAGCTTGTCGTAAAAGGTTACGTCGATGCTAGTTTCGACACCGACAAGGATGATTCTAAATCTCAGACAGGATACATTTATATTTTGAATGGAGGAGCTGTGAGCTGGAGAAGCTGCAAGCAAAGCGTGATCGCAGGATCTACAATAGAAGCGGAATACATGGCTGCTGCAGAAGCGTCAAGTGAAGGAGTTTGGATCAGAAACTTCATCACTGAGCTTGGCATGGTTCCAAGTGCATTGGACCCACTGGAGATATTGTGTGACAACACTGGCACCATAGCACTCTCTAAGGAACCAAGATATCATCCAAAGACCAAGCATATCAACCACAAGTTTCATATAATCCGAGATTATATAGCAGATGGAGATCTGAAGATTAGCAAAGTACATACGGATCTGAATGTCGCAGATCCATTGACTAAACCTCTTCCACGTGTAAAACATGATCAACACCTCAGTGCCATGGGTGTGAGATTGTTGCCAGATGTAAACTAGATTATTGACTCTAGTGCAAGTGGGAGACTGTTGGAATTATGCCCTAGAGGCAATAATAAAGATGTTATTATTATAATTCTTGTTCATGATAAAGTTTATATTCCATGCTAGAATTGTATTAAGAGGAAACATTAATACTTGTGTGGTTTGTAAACAACACCGTGTCCCTAGTACGCCTCTATGGACTAGCTCATTAATCAATGATGGTTAAGGTTTCCTAACCATAGACATGAGTTGTCAATTGATAATGAGATCATATCATTGGGAGATTGATATGATGGACATACCCAAACTAAGCGAAGCAATTAGATCGTTTCATCGTGTTCATCTTTGCGAAGCTTTTCCTATGTCAAATATTGTATTCCTTAGACCATGAGATAATGCAACTCCCTGGTACCGGAAGAAAGCTTTGAGGTCATCAAACGTCATCCTATGAGAGGGTGATCATAAAGGTGTCTCTCAGGTGATCGGAAAGTATCTGTTGGGTTGTATGTATCGAGATGGGATTTGTCCCTCCCAGGTCGGAGAGATATACTTCGGGCCCACTCGTGTCGATATCAACACCTTGCTAAAGCATGTGGTTAAGGAGTTAATCACAAAGTGATATCGGATTACGGAACGAGTAAAGTACTTTCTGTGAACGAGATTGAACTAGGTATGACGGTACCGACGATCAAATCTCGGGCAAGTAAAATATCGCGAGACGAAGGGATTATATATATGGGATTGATTGAATTCTGGCATTGTGGTTCATCCGATATGATCATCTATGAATGTGTGGGAGTCAATATGTGTGCCCAGACCCCGCTGTTGATTATTAATAGAAGATCATGCGCATATTCTCGAACCGCGGTCACACAATTAACGTGTCTTGACGCTAGGATAGATTGGATAATTGGTTTATGAATTTTGTTCGAGTCTCGGATGGGATCCGGGATATCACGAGAGGTTCCGGAATGGTCCGGAGAATAAGATTCATATAAGGCGGGCAGTTTTGGAGTTCGAATTGTTCCGGGTTAATCGGTATTGTACCGAAGCTTCTAGAACCTTCGGAAGGGACCAACGTGGCCCCACCTTCCGGGAGGGGCATGGGCCTATGAGGGAGTGTCCTGGCGCATTGGGCCAAGGCACAATGCCCCATAGGGCCCAGCCGATTCTAGAGAGATTTGACTCGTTTAAATCTCGTGATAGAATTTCTAGATAAGGGAGAGTTTAAATCGTTTAAACTAGAGATAGGATTTCTAGATAAGGGAGAGTTTAAATTGTTTAAACTAGAGATAGGCTTGGAGGAGGGGCAAGGGCTGGCCGCCCCCTCTATATATAGAGGGTGGTGCGCCTCCCACACACACACCTTCCTCCAAGCCCTAGCAGCCTTGCTACCTTCCTCTCCCTCCCGACTGTTTGTGGCGAAGCCCTGCAGCAGAAATTCTCCACCATATACACCACGCCGTGTTGTAGATCCAATCTATCTCTCCACCATACTCGCTGGTCCGAGGAAGGAGGAGACGCCGAGGTGCTGCGTGTGCATCTCACGGAGGCCGCCACTTGTGGTGCTAGATCGGATCGGATCGCGAGGAGGAGAAGCGAGTACGACTACATCACCCACGTTCGATGAACGTTCCGCTGTGCGAATCTTCAAGGGTATGAAGATCTAATCCAATCTCTCTCGTTGTTTGCATCTCCTAGATTAGATCTTGGCTTTCCCTCTGTTCGCTCCGTAGAAAATTTTGATTTACTATGCCGCGAAACCCTTCAGGAAGACGCGCTCATCGAGTTCCTCCGTGAGAACAGGGACATCTTCGCATGGAAGCCCTCTGACATGCCTGGTGTCCCTAGGGAGCTCGCTGAGCACAAGCTAAACGCCGACCCCAAAGTGCGACCCGTCAAACAGTCGCTGCGGCCCTTCAATGAAGAGCGCCGCCGAGCCATCGCCGAGGAGGTGCAGCGTCTACTCGCTGCAGGCTTCATCCGGCCAATCAAGTACTCCAAGTGGCTATCAAACCCAGTCCTGGTCGAGAAGAAGAACGGGACCTGGAGGATGTGTATTGACTACACAAACTTGAACAGCGCCTGCCCAAAGGAGCAGTTCGTCCTCCCGCGGATCGACCAAATAATCGATTCCACCTCAGGCTCGGAGTCGCTATGTTTCCTCGACGCCTACTCTGGGTACAACCAGATCAAAATGGGTGTCGAGGACGAGGAGAAGACGGCGTTCATCACACCATTCGGAGCCTTCTGCTACACCGCCATGACCTTCGGCCTCAAGAACGCCAGGGCGACCTACCAGCGGTGCATGCAAGAGTGCCTCGCGAGCCAAATTGGCCGCAACATCCACGTCTACATTGATGACGTGGTCATAAAGTCCGCTCGCCAGGGTGACCTACTCGCCGACCTGGAGGAAACGTTCGCCAACTTGCGAAAATACAAGATAAAGCTTAAACCAGGCAAATGCACCTTCGGTGTACCAGAAGGACAACTACTGGGGTACGTCGTCTCCAAGCGAGGGATCGAGGAGAACCCCACCAAGATCGACACGATCGCCCGACTCGGCAAACCCGAGTGCCTGCGCGACGTCCAGAAGCTGGCCAGGCGAGTAGCGGCTCTCAGTCGCTTCATCCCCCGCCTGGGTGAAAAGGCGATGCCCCTATACCGCCTGATGCGCAAGAACCCCACCTTCCAGTGGGACAAGGATGCGGATGACGCGCTTCGCGACCTCAAGAAGGTGCTACTCGCCGCACCGCTACTCGCCGCCCCCGTCGACAAAGAACCCATGCTGGTTTACGTCGCGGCTTTCGAGCGCGTCGTCAGCGCCGTCATGGTCGTCGAGCGACCGAAGGAAGGAAAGGAGCGCCCAGTACAGCGACCGGTGTACTACATCAGCGAGGTCCTCACCGAGTCGCGCCACCGATACCCGCAGTACCAAAAGATGGTATACGCGGTCTTCAGAGCATAGTGGCGCCTGCCGCACTACTTCCAGGAGCACCCGATCACGGTCGTCTCCTCAGCACCGTTGCAGGACATCATCCGCAACCGCGAGGCGACCGGGCAGGTCGCCAAGTGGGTCGTCGAGATCGGCGTCCACAACATCAAATACGAGCCACGAAAAACGATCAAGTTGCAGGCCCTAGCGGACTTCATCGCCGACTGGGAAGAGGCCCATCAACCAGAGAAGCTGCCATACCTCCATTACTGGAGCCTGCACTTCGACGGCTCCAAGAACGCGGACGGCGCAGGCGCAGGGATCGTGCTAACTTCACCGAAGGGCAACAAGCTCCGCTACGTCCACTTGCTCGACTTCACACCCTACACCAACAACATGGCCGAGTACGAGGCCTTACTCCACGGCATGCGAGCTGCCAGGGAGATGAACGTCAACCGCCTACGCTGCTACGGAGACTCCGACCTCGTCGCTGGGCAAGTCGCTGGCACCTGCGACGCCGTCTCCCCCACCATGGCGGCGTACCGCCAAGCAGTGGACAAGCTGGGCGGACACTTCGCAGGCTACTCCGTCGAGTGGATTGACAGGCGGAAGAACGAGGAGGCCGACGCACTCTCTCGCATTGGGTCGGCTCGACTCGCACCACCCGCCGGCGTCTTCCTCGACACAATCACCAAGCCATCAGTCTCTCCCCCGAGGGAGATCGACATCGGAGTCCCGTTACAACCGGAGGCAGCCCTGGTCGCACTCGTCACCGAGCCAGACGACTGGACCAAGCCCTACGTCGCCTACCTGGAGGCCGGCACCTTGCCGGCAGACGAGACGGACGCTCGGATGATCGCACGCCGATGCAAGTCCTACACCATCATCGACGGCGAGCTCCACAAGCGCAGCGTCACCGGCGTGTTCCAACGCTGCGTCCAACCCGCCGAAGGACGCAAGATCCTCCACGACATCCACTCCGGCGACTGCGGCCACCACGCCGGCGCCCGCTCTCTGGTCGCCAAGGCTATGCGGCATGGCTTTTACTGGCCCACCGCACACGCCGATGCCGTCGACATTGTCCAGCGGTGCGCCGGGTGCCAGAAGTACGCCAACCAGACGCACGTGCCGAGCTCAGCGCTCAAGACAATCCCCATCACCTGGCCATTCGCCGTATGGGGCATGGACATGGTAGGCCCCTTCAAAAAGGCTCCCTCCGGCTACACCCACCTCCTGGTCGCGGTCGACAAATTCACAAAGTGGGTGGAGGCCAAGCCAGTCCGGAAATGCGACGGGAAGACCGCCACTAAATTCCTAAGCGAGCTCATATATCGCTACGGGTTCCCAAACAGCATCATCACGGACAACGGCACCAACTTCGCCAAAGGAGCCATGGCCGAATTCTGTGAGGAACACCACATCCGGCTCGACCTCGCATCAGTCGCCCACCCGGAATCCAACGGCCAGGCGGAACGGGCCAATCAAAGCATCCTCCACGGCCTGAAGCCGTGACTCCAAGTACCACTCGAGCGCACCGCCGGGTGCTGGGTCGAGGAGCTACCCTCCATCATTTGGGGCATACGCACCTCGGTCAACAGGTCGACAGGATTCACCCCCTTCTTCATGGTGTACGGCGCCGAGGCAGTCATTCCCACCGACCTTGAGCACGACTCGCCGAGGGTCGTCCACTACACGGAGGCTGCGAACGTACTCACACGACAGGATGGAGTCGATCAACTCGACGAGGCACGCGACCTAGCTCGCTCGCGCACCGCCATCTACCAACAAGGACTCCGCCACTACCACAGCCGGCGGGTGAAAACTCGCACCTTCCAGGAAGGCGACCTGGTGCTGCGCCTCATCCAGGACAAGAAGGGCATGCACAAGCTTTCCCCTCCATGGGAGGGACCATTACCATCGGGCGTGCTGCAACGACGCTTACTACCTCATCGACGTCCGCGGGGACGGCAAACTCGACGTCAAGCGACCATGGAATGTAAACCTCCTACGGAAGTTCTATTCCTAGAACTCCACATATGTACTCTCCAGTCGCTATGAAATAAAAAGAATCGGTTACCGCAAATTGCGCCTACTCTCCGTGTCTTGTGCCACTACTTTTCGTAACAGCGTCAAGCTAACCGCAGAAGTCAACCTTTGGTAAAGCGATCGGCACGGCCAATTAGTGCGATGCAAGAGCACTGGGTCACCTCAGGTTTTGCATCGTCCACGAAAAACGCCTACCCGGAGCCCCATTGGAGTCGCCTATCCCGACTGGCTCTACGAGCCAAGACAACTGCCTTCGCTTCTCACAGCGACCATGATCCTCCGCATCCTCGACATAGCGACTCGAACGGCCACGTACCACGCTCGGGGACTGACGACCAGTTCAGCGCGAGCGGCTCGGGAAAACACCAAGTATGAGAGGATGCCCAGGACTCGCCATGCGACTGAACCAACGGGCCAGGCAGGAGTGATGCGCTCAAACTAACGCGCCAAGTCCTCACCCACCCTCGAGTCGCACCTAGAACAACCAAGTACCACGCTCGGGGACTCGGCCACCCGACCTCGTTCGCGCAAGGGAAAACGGTGAAGTACAAAGCACTCAAGGGAGTCGCCTTGCGACTGGCTCTCCGAGTCCGGGCGAGTCGACCATAATACCAAAACATTCAAAAACCACAAACACATCACACACGAGGTAAACCCCACAAAAAGGGCGGACGCGCTCGGGGACTCGTTCAACCCTCAATCGGAAAACATATGACAAGTCACAAAGCAAACACGATATCTCATTAATAGCACGTTGCAATCATCTCAGAATACAAAATATGCCCAAATGGCAGATCTGCTACTAACGCCCCAGGGCAAACTACTCTATTCCGCAGGCTTCGACGACGACTCGCCAGCACCCTTGTGATTGTGGATGAACGGCGTGTACGGGTTTGACGGGTACGTCGTCAGCTCACCCGCCATCGCCGCGCGGAAGGGATGCTCGACCTTGAAGTCCCGGTGCTGCAGCTCGGGGTCGTTGGGCGCGACGACCGTTTCCTGGTAAGGAAGGAGGTCGCCCATCGCCCAGACGCGCTTGGAGTACACCACGGCGCGACCCGTCAACTTGAGCACCTCGGAGATCTCCACCTTGCCAGTCGACGACGGGTAGCCACTCATCACATTGTCCAGATCGAAATCTTCTGGAAAATGAGCAAGCCCAAGGCTAAGTGCCGTCGCCGCTCCACGCCGGAACGCCGATCGCGTCATGAACTCAACGATCGATGGCGCCTTCTCCAAGTACTTCCACACCTCGACAAGGTCGCTGGGAATTACTTCCGTGGGCGATATCTCCTGGAGGTAGGCTCGGATGCATGTCGCCGACAACGTCGCCGAGTCGACGAGCGTGGCCACACATTGCCGCGCGTCGAATGAGCTCGCCTCTTCCGTGCTATCAAGGATGCAACCTGCGGATAGAAGATAACAGTGAGTACATCGGATATTACGAAAAGACACATGCAATAGGCAAGGGCAGACAAACTCACCAATCAAGGGGCGGGAGAGATCCGTGATGAAGCTCTAAAGAGAAGTATAGTCGTCCTGAAGCCCAGCAACAAGGGCGTCAGAAACTTTACGCTCCTCCGCGGCGGCCGTAACGGCGGCCTTGGCTCGACCATCCGCCGAACTCGCCTCCTCTTTCGCCTCCCTCAGCTCGCGCTCGAGCTCGACGATCCACTTCTCAGTCGGGCTCAACGCCGATTGAGCCGTTGCCAACTCACCCGCGGGGACAAGTCCCTGTCGAGCCTCTTCTGCCTTCGTGGCAACTGCATGAAGCCCCTTATTCGCCTCTTGGACGGTGGCTAGTTCCTTCTCCGCGTGGTGTTTCGCTGCCAATCGGTCAGCTGACTAACGTTGCAGACCCTGCACACAATTCAAACAGTTAACCAAAGCGAAATCCTAAGTGCCCACCCACTGAAATTCAGCGAGTGCGCACTCGGGGACTGGCAATCAAGAAATCCTAAGTGCCCACCCGCTGAAATTCAGCGAGTGTGCACTCGGGGACTGGCAATCAAGAAATCCTAAGTGCCCACCCTCTAAAATTCAGCGAGTGTGCACTCGGGGACTGGACGCGAAAAATAACAACAAGACACTAAAAGAATCAGACCGCTGCAACTCACCGGCCTGATCCTCGGGGACTGGACATACCTGGATGGCTGCGCCAAGCATGCCGTGAAGCTGTATCGCATCCACAGACGCGAGGAGAGCTGGCGTGTGCCCACGACGCTGCTCGACCTCCGCGTCGGCGACCCCAGGTGCACGGATCGAGGGCGAGGTCCCACTCGCTGTAGCCGATCTAGCCATGAAGCGCGGGAACGTGGCGATGGAGGCACCGGCACCAAAGGAGACCGGCTCGGTCACCCCAGGCGAGGGAGCACCCTCCTTTGTGGGTACGGCCGCCTCCATTGCGGGTTCATTCGGCACGACCACCGTGTCGTCGGAGATCGTGACGACATCGTCGCCCTTGGCCTTCTTAGCGCCATCCGCAGGGACGACGACTTCGTCCGCCTTCCTCTTGCGGGAAGGATCCTCCTCGCTGACGACGGGTGGCACGTTAGACACGGTCGGGTGGCCTATCTTATTCGCTCCGGTCCTGTAAATCGATCATGTGAGCGAGATAATTCAAGCTGCTATGGAAGACAAAAGTAGGTGAGCGAACTCACTTGGCGACCGGAATGAAGCGTAGCCCCGTGCGGATGCCTGCCGGCTTCTCCAGTTCGGGGCCCAGTCGGCGGCTGAGGCCCATCTCCAGGACGTCGCATGCCCAAGACACGGACGACTTCTTCGTCGTCGAGGCTGCAACGGGAGCTTCTGGGACATCTTCGGCAGAGCTTCCCTGCGAGGTGAAGCCGCCGCGGCTGGAGCGGCCCCTAGTCCAGAGACTGGTGCGAATGGCGGAGGCATCGAGGCCAGTGGCACCTCGACAGTGGTCGTGTCCAGCGCGGCTGCCGTCGGCGGCGCCTCGTCCTTGGTCGGGCTGGGGGCGTCGGAGCTGCTCGCCGAATGCGGTGGCGAGGCCGGCCTCATCGGCTTCGTCTTCTTCTTCGGAGGAGCCTTCGACTCCTTATCCTTCTTCTTCTTCTTCGACGGAGTAGCCTGGCGGCGCGAGGTGGTCTCCGGAAGTTCGTCATCGTCATCATGACGCTCGAGGCTTTTACTCGCCTCGAGCTCACGCTGACGCTGCCCGCGAGTCTTGCGGACCAGCGGGGCGACCTCCTCCTCGGACTCGTTGTCGCCGTCGCTCTCATCGCTCGGTGTCGCCCTTGGCGGGAGGCGACTCGCCCATGTCCTGGACGGACGAGCTCGAATTCTCGTCATCTGAAGGCGGGAGCCATCCTTCCACCACTTGGAATAGCTGCAATGAACACAAAATGAAATTAGAATGACCGCGACTGCAAAAACTGCGACTGCGAATGATGCGAGGTGACTTACCGTTGGGGCTGGATGCTTTGCGGTGTAGGGGGCGACCCCTGCCTTTGCGTCCAGGTACACCGCCTGGGTGATCTTCTTCAGCGCTGGGGTGTAGTCCTCGAGCTTCCACTCGGCTAGGCAGGACTTCGTCGAGTCCTCCCGGCCCGTGTATTGGTACATATAGTGGTCGCGCCGAGCCAGAGGGACGAGCCGCCGCCCGAGCCAGCAGTTATATAAGTTGATCGTCTGGAGGCCCTTCTTCTTCAGACCGCGGATGGTTTGAAGCATTTCGTCCACGACCATCCGCTGGTCGCTGGGGAGCTTGCCGACTTGAAGTCGGCGCGGTTCGTACCGGTTGGCAGAATATCGTGGGATCATCGTCTCGCCCTCCGGGGTCGCCTCGGCAACGTAGAACCAAGACTTCTTCCAGTCGCTCGCCGCCTTGGCGGGCAGCATCAAGTCAAAGAACGAAGCCTTCGACTTCAGCTGGAATGTTAGGCCACCCGCGGCAAGCATTGGGCCGCCCGCTTCCTGGCGGATGATCCGTCCGTGGAACAGATCTTGCCATAGAGGGAAAAGTAGGGCCAGCAGCCCAAGTAGCACTCGCAGAACGCCATGAAGATGGCGAGCTGCTCGATGCTGTGTGGACCCAGGTCCGACGGTTGGATCCCGTAGTAGCGCGAAGCCGGAAGAAACAGGACGTGAAATCCTAGCCCCCGTTCTAGGTTGCTGGTGAAGCAGATGAATTCCCCCTCGCGCGGGTTCAGGGTCACCTCTCCGGCCGCGGGGATGTGCCAACAGCCGGCGCGCAGGATCCCGGCCTCCTCGAAGGACGCCAGTTGTGCCCTCGTACACTTAGATCTACCCCAAGGCTCGGTGGAGAGGGCCATGGCGGAAGGATTTGTGGGGGGTCGGAGGATTTCGGGTCGGCTGGATCGCGATGCGAAGGAAAAGCGTCTGTCGGAGGAAATGGCGAGAAGGTGGTTCTCTGATCGCCTGCCATTCCCCTTATATAGCGGTTGTTACCCGCCAAATCAGGGAGTCGTTACTACGCGGTGATTACGCCAAAAGTTACCGTTGGATTACCCCAACGGCTAGTTTGACCATGTTTAACGGTCCAACTTTAGCCACTCGGCTCGCCGACCCGATCACTATGACAGTGTTTCGCCGACTCGACTCGCCAAAGCTGCGATCAGGATGACTAGTTTTCTCCTTTATCTTTGAGCCGCCCGATTCGATGGATGTCTACTCGAGCCGTATACTCCATCGCCAGCCATCTACGCCCAATCAACGGCCTCGGGGACTCGATGGGGATGTACCTACCGGTATACCCAAAGGGGCGTTCCCGGGCCCAGGAACTGGCGAGTGGGCCTGCGAGACAGCGACTGGATCAAGGCCCGGCGTGGATCCAAGCGACTGGAAGCTAAAGGCCCAGGCAAGTAGATAGGCCCAGTCAGATTAGGTTAAACAAGTACCGAAGCCTTAACTGATTCGGTTGAGATATGTAAACCCTAGGGGAGGTGAGCCTATATAAACCTCCCTGCGGGGCTTGTAGAGATACGTTCCATCATACACCCAAGCAACTCGCCACCTAGCCGCCGAGCTCGCCCATTGTACCACCTTCATAATACAATCTAGCAGGAGTAGGTCTTTACCCTCCGGGGGGCCGAACCTGGGTAAAACCTTGTGTCTCCGCCCTCATCTCGCACCGTAGATGGCTGGCCGCCCTTGCCCCTCGTTCTACTACTCGCTGCCGATTGTAGCATTTGCCGTGACCATTCCCACGACACCAAGATTTTCCTCGAGTCTTGGAATTTATTACTTCAGTAATGACCTCTCCTTATCCTTTTTGTTTGATTTTTGTGCCAAGAATGACCTCTGATGAGAGGGAAGTAAGATTTGACGAGTTGCTGTCCCGAAACAGATTTATGTCCTCCACCATAAAAAATTCGTGAGGAGTCTCTGTAAGTCGGATTGAGCTGAAAATTTACGAATAAATCCCCCAGTATGTTAGCTAACTTTCATTAGTTCAACACGTTTTGATTTGAGCAATAGAAGATTTAAAAAAAACGGTTTCTACCTGCTGGTCTGTTTTGACAGATTTCTGCCATTATTTGCATCTGCTTCTTATTGATTCCTTTTTGAGTTCTATTTTGGAGAATTGAGATTTTTGAAGGAGTTGCTACAGCAGCTTGTGTTTTTAGTGAAAAGTTTTGCTGTTCCAAAGCTAAGTCCAAAGGTCTATTATATTTTGAATACACTAATGTTGCTAATGAAGATTGTGTGAAGTTTTGTATGAAGGAAAAATTTCAGTTGTAGAGAAAGAATGATGTAATGAGATGAAGAATGGACAAAAGCTCAAGCTTGGTGATGCCACCCCAGTGTCACCCCAATAAATATCCAAGAGGTACAAGTGTCAAAGCTTGGGGATGCCCAAGGCATCCCCTTCTTCATCAATAAAAAGCTCAGGTCTGTCTAGACACTTTGTTTTTATTGTTTCATGCACTGTTGTATTGTTCTTGGAGCGTATTAGTTTTCATTTGCTTTGCTCAGTTTGTTTAGTTTGCTTGAATAAAGTAGTTTGGACCCCGTTCTCGCTGTGTTGTTTTAAATAAGTTGATTGTTGTTGGAATAGAGTAGAAAGTTCTTGCTTGGAAGTGCAAGAGGAGCTTGCATTAACTGTGACTTAGACTTTAGCATGACATGCTAGGTGTTGTTTTGACCTTATGCTTAATGATTATTGTTGTATCATGACCTGTTCCAAACATTTGGAATTGCTTAGTGTGCCTTGAAGAAATCATGCGTTGTTTTAGCATACAAAAGCATAGTATTGTGGTATTCTCCTTTGATGCTTTGTTTGGGTTGACTTGGCACATGCTCACACCATGTTATGACTATGACAAGTCACCATAGCCTCTATGATCATCTATTCCTTGACTTTAAGTACCACTATATGCTTTGATAAGTAATGTTTTGTCGCTCTGCATGATTATGACCATTATTGCTCTCTTAGTTGGTTGCTCCCAGTCTTTTGCTAGCCTCCACTTGTATGAGTAAGCTCTACTCATGCTTCCAACTCCCAAGAAACCCAGTTATTCCAAAGTGTCCACTATAAATTCCTATGCATGGTGTGTTACACCATTCCAAGTATATTCTTGTTTTCAGCTATCTTCCAATTAAAAGGTATTTTGTTATGTGAAAACTTAGTGATTAAAGCCCTCACAAACTTGTTATATTCTTTGCCCCTAATAAACTTGAACCATTGTGTCGTCTATGTTGTATATGCTTGCACTTATACGTTGGAATTAGCAGAACCATGTTGTCATGGGGAACGTTTTCAACATTGCACTTGTACTTTGTACACAGTTGATATCATGCTCTTTTGTCTATGGATGTCATCAGTGTGAAATAAAGAGGGAGCTTGTAAGTCCATGGAGTTATGTATTTTGTGTTAGAGAAACGCCTGGGCCGCTAGCCTAAGTCATGCCTAATCATGGTGGAAACTTGCAGCATCACCATAATGAGCTATTTGTGAAGCATCCTCAATAAAAAGCTATGCACATAGTAAATAAAAAGATTGCTGAGATGCTCATTGTCTGCTTGCCTTGTCATTTTGGTTATGGGATAGCTCCAGTACCATGTGCAAGGGTTACCCCGTTGGTGGTTCTCTATGATACACATGTACTTACTATGACAAGAACTTACAGGTGACTAAAGTTGAGTAGCATGAGGTGTGGCCCTCGTATTCAAGGAACATGAGATTGCCAACTTATACTTTGTCAAGCATATACTCCATATTTTGTTCACATTAACCTTAATCACTTCAAGATGCTTATGATAGGGGCAATGAGGGCTGAAAGCTAACAAGTACCATAATTTTTGAAAGCTCTTTTTGAAACTTGAAATCCCTGATTCCCTTTATGAAAGTCCTTTATTCCACTATTATATTGATTCTCCACCTTCTACCTTTAGGCACCATTAAGAGAGCATAGTTGACATTCTTAGTTCTATGTGCAGTGTCCCAAAACTTATTGATTGATGCATATTGTGGTATTACTTATTCTTGTGCTACTTGTATCTAGTCACTCTTATGAACTTTGAAGGTGTCCTATGCATCTATTTGCTACTCTACGAGGGACAAGCTGAATGCTATGTGAAACAAACAAATGTTTTTTAATGCATGTTATTCATGATCTTTGTTTGTAACCTTTCATGTTGCATGCATAGTTACTTTGTCTTATTGTCAGAACTCCATCTTTCATGCACATGTTTAGAGTTCTTTGATACCATCTTTCAATGCTTGCAAATGGTTTGATCTTGGTTTGGATGGTGCATGTCACCTCAAAAATTATTCTTTTATCACTTCCCTACTCGAGGAGTAGGAGTTAAGCTTGGGATGCTTGATACGTCGGAAACGTATCTATAATTTTTGATGTTCCATGCTTGTTTAGTATCTACTTTGCTTTGCTTTGTCTACACTTTGAGGTGTTTTATATGTTTTCTGGAACTAACCTATTAACAAGTTGCCACAATGCCAGTTGTCTGTTTTCTTCTGTTTTTGGTTCCAGAAAGGAAGAAAATCAATATTCTCGGAATTGGACGGGACAAAAGCTAAAGTCAATATTTTACCGTGGGGAACACGAAGCCGGAGTACGAGACGGGGGAGGGCCTCGAGGGGGCCACACCCCTGGCCACGTGGGTGGGCCCATCCCGCGCCTGTGGGGGGTGCAACCTCCTCGGGCACCCCCTCGGCCTCCCTCTTCACCTATAAGAATCCCCCGATGCGGAAACCCTAGGGACCCGATCAAAACTCCACGAAACCGTCTGTAGCCGCTTCCACCATCATCCCTAGATCGGGGGATCTGAAGTTCTTCCTGGCACCCTGCCGGAGGGGAGATCATCCCGGAGGCCTTCTTCTCCGGTATGAAGCGTGAGTAGTTCCACCTTGGACCACGAGTCCATGTAGTAGCTAGATGGTTGTGTCTCCTCCTTGTGCTTTCATGTATAGATCTTGTGAGCTTCGTTCATGATCAAGATCTAATCTATTTGTAATCATGCATGTTGTGTTTGCGGGGATCCGATGGATATTGACATTACTATGTCAGATTCATTAACGGTTTTGTCTTATTGATTCTACCATGTCTATGTTGTTTGTGATCTTGCATGCTCTCCGTTATTAGTAGCTATCTTGGCCAAGTAGTTGCTAGTTACTCCAAGAGGGGGTATTTATGCTCGATAGTGGGTTCATGCCTCTAGTTTCCAAGGGAAGTGACAGAAATATCTTCGGTTGTAGATGTGTTGTTGCCACTAGGGAGAAAACAACGGTCTCTTGTTTGTGGAACAAGTGGATTGTTTACCTTACACACTTTGCTTAAAACAGTTGTCTGTTGCTTGCAACTTAATACTGGAGGGGGTTCGGATGATAACCTGAAGGTGGACTTCTAGTCATAGATGAAGTTGGATGGCGATCTATGTATATTGTTGTATTGCCCAATCGAATCTCATAGGATCTTTTTGTCTAGTATTGCATTGTTATGCCTTGCTCAGTTCCTGTCAATTGCCCTGTTGTAATTTGTTTACCCTTCATGCCATGTTGTTTATCTAAGGAGAGCACCTCTAGTGAACTATGGACCCCGGTCCAATCTTTACCATTGATACATCTTCCACTATTACTATTTACTTGCTGCAAACCATCATCACCTTCCACACCATATAGTTAATCCTTTGTTACAGCAACCGGTGAGATTGACAACCTCACTGTTAGTTGGGGCAAAGTCTTGAGTTTGTGTTGTGCAGGTTTGCACGTTGCTTGCAACACCTTTGGGACGTTATCTTCCTCCTATTGGTTCGATAACCTTGGTTTCTTATTGAGGGAAAACTTGCTGCTATACCGCATCATACCTTCCACTTGGGGTCTCCCAACAAAGTGCTGCTGCATGCATCAAAAAACAGCAGATCATACCATTATGGGATCACCACTGTGCACACTCTAATGAGGCACCACAGTGGCATATTCCAAATAGTAGAAGCCACTAAGTTGTTTAACACAACACATCAATTACCAAATTTGTTCTTATTAGATTTTGTTAGGAGCAAATAGTGGTGTAGGGAATAGCCCTCAGATCTGCATACACCTGGATGTAAGGATCATCATAGAGCATATAGAGTTGCAACCATAACATCTGTTTCTCTATCATATGTTGGCCTCAGTTTCCACATCATTGGCAAGGAAATAATCCACCATTCTTTTTCATCATTGCATCATCAGGTATATGATCTTATAAAGTAAAACCACTAAGCATAGCAGATCATGCACAATAGGAAAACATTATGCACACTCCAATGGAGGCACCACAGTGGTAGCTATGAAGCAAAAGCCTTGCTAAATGAGACAATCACATCAGCCCAAATAAAAGAAAATCATCTTCCTAGCCAAATCCTAGGAATCATTTATAATTATCTTACTATCATGTTGATAGTATACATATTTGGTCACTTCCTCACCTATTAAGAATTCAAATCATTTTACTAAGTATAAACACTAGGAATCATTTGGAGATAGTTATCAACATATAAACAAGCTTACCACTTATAACAAGTTCATAGCAAAACATATCTTCTTGAGAAGTAGGTTTCTTGGATACAAAACCAAGGATCAAGAATACAACTTCACTATCACATGTGTCAAATATCATTATATTCACTAGCAACTGATAAATATAGTATCCACTTTCTACCATAAATTCCAACTAGAATCCAGATCAGCAGAATAGCTCACTAACCAATAACAGAGCACTGTTAAGTAAACTAAACTCACCACCATAGAATCACTAACCCAAATTAGTACCACTAGAGCACTTGCTCATCCAAGTTCAGGGATTTTGGCTAGCAATTAATCAACAACAAACAATCATAGCAGAATCATGGATCAGGGCCATCAGCACGAAGGCTGGTCACATGGAATCAGAGCTCACCGAGGGTGCCGAGCACCTGGAGCGTAGGCTTGACGAAGCCATAGAATAGCTCATGTCCAACACCATCAACGAATCAGCGGAAACACCAGATGTCGGGGTTATGTTGTCTGCGTCATCCTATAGGTATCAGGAACAGGAGACAACCGGGGTTGCGCCTGCGCACCTTCCCACCGACATCGAGTTAAGGAAGGTGAAGTCCAGGTCAACGGAGAGCATAAGGAGACCACAACCAACCATGGTCGTAGACATTAGCAGTAGCACCACACCACCATGGGAAGGCCGAGGCCTGGTGGTTGAGCTAGGGCTCGATGTAGAATACACAGGTGTCGAGGTTGTGTAGTAAGAGCTCAGCGAGGTCGACAAGGAGGCTCGCTTGACTAGGAGAGGCGGCCAAAACTCTGGTTCATGGAGATGCGCTCCAGTGGACCAATCCCTAGGCGGCGTTAGGGTTTCGGTCAAGCGATTGAGTAGAGAGAGAGCAGCATCATAGCTCAGAGAATCAGTGGAGGAGGCGACAACAGAGCCGTATTAGCGGAAGCGGACGGTGGTGGCCAGGGAAGCAACAGGAGGCGGCGATGGCAGCGCCCAGGAGCGCGAGAAGAGAAAACGAGAGGAGAAGAGAAGCTTCGGGGAGATGAGGCGAGCTATAGTCTGGGTCGGTTTGACCGATCCAATACCCCAGTTGGTCTAACTTATACCATTGTTGGGTGCCAGGCCCATCTTAAAATAAAATAAAATAATTCAAGGAAAAAATACAAATTTACAAAAATGACCCTAAAGATATTTAAAGCTTTAGAAAAATATAAAAAAATCATAAAAATATATATAATATATCTAATCAAACACAAAAATGAGATCTATCTAAGAAAAATATATAACCACTTGTTTGAGTTAAATAAAATACCACTAAATATTAAAGCCACAAGAGTTCTCAATAAATTATAACAATATAAGGAAATATCTTAAAATAAAAATCATTTTTGTATATAAAATAAATTTAGTATATTTTATAAAAATACTAACCTATTTTGTTTAAATATGAAGTAAATTTTCAAATACATTCAATCCTTTACGAAATTTTATAAACATAAGACTAATACTTAAAAAAATCATTTTTAAAATCTTAAATAAATATATTATACTAGAAAAATATTAAATGTAACATTAGTAAGGTTTTCAAAAATTTAAAAGTAATAAATCCTTATCTATTACCTATTCTATTATAATAAGATAACTATTTTGTTAATTCAATAAAATTATTTCCTAAGTAAGAAATAATCACATTTCCTTATAAAACAATAAATCCTTTAAGCTTAATTACTAAGTATAAATCCATGATTAAAGACTCATAATGATACTTAAAGGTAAGTTATTAACCTTGTAATACTGTTTTGAAACTGTAAATTAAAATTCAAAATCATAATCTTTACAATAACTTTATACATATTTCACTGATATTAAGAGTGAATGGTCTTAATATCTAAATAATAGTTAACATGACTTTAAATCTATCACATTAATAATATCATCCAAATTATACTTTCATTAAATAGTTGCATATTATTTTCATAATAGCAAGACAAATTTAATCTAATCATTCACTTAACTATAAAGTGAATAATTCCACACCTTAATCATACTTATCATAAATCCAAAACTAGAGAACAATTAAAACAAATTAAACCTTAAGTTTATTTACCCTTTTAAAGTTAACTTTAGTCTCAAATGCTTATAAACATCATGTCTAATAAACTACTTATATTTTTATAGTTAACTTTAGTCTATTCAATTAAGACATAAAGTATCTCAAGACCAAACTAATCAAACAAACGCCAAGTGACATCGACCACATTCTATTAACCTTTAAAGATTATTTGAACCTTATCAAAGAAACCTTTTATCTGAAGGTTATTCTTTTTGCCACTTCAAACAACAACTCTATAATAGTTCCTCTAACTCTTAACAACTCAACCCAAGGACTTTTATCATAGTCACCAGATAACAATTAATCATAATCACATTACTTTATCCTTTAATTATATATTTTGGATTATTAACACTTAAGTTCCTTATAAATGCCATTACTTGTAAAAGTAAAACTTGAAGATAAACCAACTCTTAAAAGAATCATCTAAACTCACTTCACTCAAAGTATTTGGGGATCCACTTTGGGAGTTTTATAAAATGCATAGCATTACTTATGCATAACTGCATACTGCTTCTTTAAACATTAGTCCTTACCGGACCAATGATGCTAATTTCAGATATTGGATCTTATATTGTCTCGAAGACCGTGATTGCATAATCTTGCAATCACAAAGGCAAGTTCACACTTGCTCATGTCCTTTGATTATTTTCTATCAAATATTTGCAAACTGTTGTGTCATCACCTACATTTAAAAAAAATCGAAAACATTATTTTCATAATAAACTTGAAGTATCGGTTACTGATCCAGGGTGATCAACTAATCTATTAAGTCTGGCAGTTGGAATGCCAATGCACATGAATATATCATCTAGGACTTAGTAACCAATGCCGCCCATGATTCTCACGTCGTATATTACGCGTTAACCATGAGATCTATATGGGCACTGGGGAAGTCAGCTGGATCGGCTCCCTTTCGCATGCATCGGACACTGTTCTGGGCATTTGTAAGTTGCAGATCATGGGTATAGCCGTTTTATACGGGGAAGTTCTACCATGGATCTAGGCTTACAAAAGATAGATTTCTAGTGTTAATGGTTGTTGTGTGTATCAAACTAAGGTATAGCTGCTTTATACGGGGAACAGTCTACCTTGAGTCTGTGCATACAACAATTGCGCTATATGCGGGGTCACGGAAAAGGACAGTGATTGGCTTGAATCTTAGGTTGGGCCTCAAACCAAGGAAGTTTGAACATGGACATACTCTCGGCCATGCAACAAAGCTTAAGATCTCTCATGGGTAAAACAATGCACCTCTGCAGAGTGTAAGAACTATAACTTGTTACTCCCTGTTCCGGGAAGGAGCTGCGAACGCTACAGAAAAGGAACTCCATGAAAGTTCTGGTAAACCTATGAAGGCTGACGGACATAGCTTTTCATAATAAAAGCAACCTTTGAAGAAATGTTTATGAAAACCTGCATTGCCTACGATCTATGGTCTATGGTTGTAGATATAGTGCATCAAACAATCCTTTCTAGTGAACCTGCTAAGTACGCTCGTACTCAACGTATCTTCTTAACCCTTACTAGATTCTGAATCCAATACAGCCTACGTCTACATCAACTTATGCTCCAGGAATCATCATTAAAATCTCAAACTCTTCAATGAAGTCAAAGAAGTCAACATATACATCAACTAAAGTGAAGACGAAGTTGATGATTAGATAGGAATATAACCTCTAGCCATAGAACCTACTTCTGTCGAGTATTGCAATAGCAACAATACAAACCAAATAGTTAGATGCTAATCTTATTAGCATGATATTTATGAGTTGATTATTTATGATACTTTTTGTTAGAAGTTTCTCTCTCTCTCTAACCTAGAGTCTTCTCTGGATCTTTTGTAAAGATTCGAGTTGTAACCTATAGTCATGTCTTGGACATGCTTTGTTTCTGTTGTACCACTCTAAGGGATGTAATACTAGTGAACGGTGTTTCATTGGTGTTATGTCAATGACTATAGTGTACTACATCATGCAGTGGTATGCTGGGTCACCGTAGCTGGTATCAGAGCATATACTTTGACCTTAGGATTGAAACCCTTTTAGGAAGATCTGTAGGTTGGATAGTGACTATAGAAGCCATCTGATCTAAACCAAATATTCTTATGAGTTGTGATAAGTATCCACTTGAGGATAACTTTGTCACAAGATGTATAAATCATCTTTCTTAGGAGTAGTTATCCATCTTCTCTCGGTAAAGTGCTATATATAGTGTCTTCCGAAGGAGATATAATCCACAAAGATACCTTAGAAAAGCCAATTGGTTGTAGTAGAGTGGATCAAGTTTAGGATATCACCTGAAGTCGCATAAAAGGTGAAGCCTATCAATAGAATTCAAGTAAGGCAGTAAAAATCTTATTGTTAATTGATAACAATAGACAACATAACGAAGACCATTAGAGCATGTATAGATGTCCGAAGAAGTAAATCATGTGGGATTCACTGTGTTGCATAATCAGGTATAGTTCTCTGTGTTGCAATGCCAAAAGTGTCTTCATGACTAATCCGATTGTGGAAAACCATCTCTTCGAAGCTAAGAAAGCCGCGGTTGAGAAGGAAAGCCTCGGGAGTCGCACTTTGGGCTGGTCTATTGGTTATGAAAAAATATTTCTTCTTCTTTGGATCATTTTTCGTTAAGGATGTTCCGGAAATTTGTTTATGGAAGGATAAGTGGATGGAAAATTGGTACACTCCGGAAACAATCACCTATATAATTCTGCTGGGCGCTGTTGGAAAATCCGATGGTTCGGCAGATGAGTTGCTTCGTAGATGGCGTCAGGAGCTTGCTAGCGAGAGGGTGCTAGGGTGATTCGTTGTGCTGTTTTTTTTCTTGTTTTTGGTCTCTGTAAAATGTTGTTTTGTGCTAGACTTCTCCCAGGTTGTTTGTTAGCTGGGTTTTGTTCCCCGTAAGCTTTCATGGACGATTTCACAGCTCGTTTCCCTCGTGACTCTCTTGGTCGCAGTTAATGGGAGGGTTTTGCCCCTATTTGTCTAATAAAAAATCAGACATTTAACGAATTAGCAGACATTTAATGAACCGGTACTTAGTACATAGATTTATATATATAGTGATGATACATTTTGGCTAGCATACATTTTTGCTAGATTAGATTATAAAGTTTTGATGTCTAACTACCACACAACCTTGAATAAACAGTTTACGCAAGGCACATGGGGTGCACTGATAGCATGGATACTTAAACATTTGCCGAAGGTAACAGTTTACATGACTGGTCGTTTTGCATGTCACTGACGCAATGTGTCAGTCTGACTAGCAACATCAACGCAAAATTAGATACATAATCACACATAATTAGGGTCTCCCGGGAGTTAATACTACTGGATGTGAGATATATTCTGTCATAACGAATCTCCAACCTCATAACGGACGTCATCTAAGGGTGTGTGTGTGTGGGGGGGGGGGGGGGGGGGGGGGGGGGGGGGGGGGTATAGCCACCGGGTGGTAGTAAATCCACACTCAGTTAAAATATTTGTGTGGTATCTTCATCGATGAGTGTTCTTACCAAAGACAACCATGCTAAAAGGAATTGATATGGTAGTACATATGTGTTTTTGTCACTAGGATGAGGCAATTAAACATTTATGTTTGCAATGCAAATTTGCCCGTTTTATATGGTCGATCCAAGTAGCTTCTGGTTGTATCATCCACGTAGTGTTGCTAATATATTTGACGACTGACTTCATGTAATTGATCACAGGTTTATAATTCTTATTATCGTGGGAGTGTTTGCCGTATTTGGTTGATATGGTTATGTAGAAATGATGAGTTTTTCAACAATAAAAGGTCACCTTTTATGCTGATTATCTACAGGAACACCAGTACACACCATTTATGGTTGTCTATACAATATGTGGAGAATCACGGTATATTTACGGAGGTGTGTATATGTTTGGAGTTTACGACAAAGGATTTTTTTATCCAACATGGATGACAATCGTGATCTAGGGTTGGGCGTTGGACCATCGTCTCCTTAGAGATTTACAGTTTCTTCAAGATTACTTGTATTTCACTCTTTTTTTATGGTTAGGATTGTTGTGGCCATGTTCATCCTAGTTATGTAGAGGCCAATTGAAATGGTTGAACTTTTTAAGTCATACAAGAAATCGAAAAAAAGAGAAAGTCCATGCTACTCATGCGAATTCTTCTTAAGAAATCCAAGTAAAGCAATGCATAAAATAAATTTGTATAGTTTCATTAAATCAAAGAAGCTCTACAAGGGAAAATTCTTAATTTCAGGATATATATTGTTTTAAATAAAGAAGGCCATTGAGTGCACACACGGACACAGTCACCACTGACCAGTAAAAAAGAAAAGCGAAAAACAGTACTTATCAGGATATTTGCAAACTAAGATCATCCTCAACGTTCACCATGATCTCCTCTTCCAGCCGCCTGGCGACGCCACCGGCGAGCTTCTCCAGGAAACCCACGAAGCCTTCGAGCGTCCACCCCTTGACCGGATCGGCCTCGAACGACCACGTGACGGCGCACCCCGCCAGGTCGGGCTCGACGCCGATGGTCGCCCGGTACCGGCCGAACCCCTTGTTGGTCTCCACCATGACGTAGCTGTAGGAGCGCCCCGCCGCGTCGACCTCGACGAGCCGCTCCTTGGACCAGCCGACCGCTTCCCCCGGCACGGCCATGTTCACCGGCCCCGCGCAGTATCGGACGCACCCGGGCTGGCCGTCGGCGCCCTCCAGCCTCCGGCACGTCCGTACCGACGGGACCCACTTGTCGAGGGAGCAGAAGTCTCGCAGCAGTGCCCACGCCTGGTCGGGCGTCGGCCCCTCCACCGCGGCGCGCACGGTGCCGCGCCACTCGGGCGCCGGCGCCGCTTCCCGGTCCAGGCCGTGATCAGCCATGTATATCTCTCCTGTTGCTCGTGCAGCTCTCGGCGAGCGTCGCCGTCAGGTGTGCGGCTCGTGCTGCTGCCGTGCAACGTCGAGATCGTGGTGACTGGTGAGTATGGCGAGAGGGGTTCCGGCTGGGAGATATACAACGCGGATCGCGACAGGCGCGGCAGGTTGTACTACGTCCAACCGAGCGCATGCCTAGGCTGAGTTGTCTCGATCATGCGATCGTGCGATTCGTGTCCAGTCTCCAGTGGCGGCCCGGTGGAAGGCGGAAAGTGCTGGGTGCCTAGCTAGCTAGCTGGCACGACTGGATAAGTCCGCGGGAGAAGCTCGTCACTTTGTGTTGTAGGCTCTTTCCAAAGTGCCGATCCACTTTGGATTTCTTTCCTAGAGCTTTTGATTTGGAAAAAGATGTCGTAGTATATGTTTAATCGTTTGTATACGCACATGCGTGTACGTGATATATGGCTGGTACGGCATGTCAAATGCTCACTTTCAAAAAAAAAAGGCACACACTAATTAACCCTGGCACTTTTTTTTCACGCGTGAGGATGATACTACCTCCTCGAAACAGGCATACGCCCAGCTTTATAAATAAAACAACATCCATACAAGCGAAACCACGAGAGTCCAAAGTTCACCACAACACACACCCCACGAACAACACACACAGATACATGGGAGCCTATAAGACTCGCTCAGCGACCGGACGGGGAAGCAAGCTGGCGCGCCGCCCCAATCAGGTGCTCGATCATCCCGTCTAGCCGCGCCCTGTCCTGCTGCCTATTCAAAGGGTACCACTACTGCAAAAAAGCCAAGAATTTGAAGATCGAGTCAGAGGCACGGCGAAGAAAGACACGCTCGATGACCATCTTGTTACGAATGGTCCAAAGAGTCCAGGTCATTCCTGCGAACACAAACTAGAAGAGGCGCCTCCTCCTGCCGGTTTGGTTTGCATTAGCTTCCAGGACTTCCCCAAGGTGTGTGGCCTGCCAAGATGGCCCCAGAGCCTCCCGGGCGAAGTTCCAGAGGAAGCGAGCGGCGGGGCAGGAGAAGAAGATGTGATGTCCCGTTTCCGGGACTGCACAAAGGGGGCATAGGCCATTCCCAGGGCCATGGCACTTGGCCACCTCCACACCTGAGGGTATCCGGTCACGCAACATCTGCCAAAGGAAAATCTTGATCTTTAGAGGGAGGGGGCCTTCCAAAGGGGGGCCGTCCAGGTGATGAAGGGCCCACCAAACAAGGCTCGATACATGGATCCCATGGTAAATACGCCCGAGGGCGAGAGGTGCCAAGACAGACTATCCGAGGATTGGGGCTAGGACAGGGGCAACAGGAGGTTGTCCCTCATCCCCTCCCACGTCGCCCGCTCGGCCGCCCCCAGGTTCCGGCGGAAAGCAACCTGCCAAACCCTAGCTTGGAAGGCATCAGCCACCAAGAGCAGTGGGTCCGCGTAGATCGCGAACAACGCGGGAACCTCGTGGCATAAGGGGCATCCTCCCACCCAAGGGTCGAGCCAGAAGATGGTGCTCCTCCCATTCCCAATGGAAATGGAGAGCCCCTTCCGGATCGCCGGCTTGATGGACAGATCTCCAAAACCGAGATCCCTCCCGACGCTCACAAGCTAGGAGAAGGCGCCCGTGCAGGTACTTAGCTTTAACTAGCTGCAGCCATAGGCCCCCATTGTCAGTCAGAATGCGCCAGACCCACCGCAACATCAGAGCCACATTCATATGGCGAGAGGAGGTGATCCCAATGCCCCCAAGAACCCTGTGGGCGCAGATGTTCGCCAACTTCACCATATGGTACTTTTGGTGACTGTCATTCGCCATCCAAAAGAACCCCGAGAGCTCCTTGTCGAAGTTGGCGTGCACGCCCTCCGGAAGGATATAAAGCCCCAAGATATACATGGGGAGGCTAGAAATACAAGCATCAATGAGGATGGTTTTGCTCCCCTTGGATGTAAACATGCCTTGCCATGGTTCAGATTTCGCCTTAACCCGACCCATAAGGGGCTCCAGTGTAACACCCTCTTGAGTCGACCCTATGCAAGTTTTAGCGAAACCCGCCAAACCTGCATAGAAACGATTCAAAGGTGCCCACCAGGCACTTTCGTGCGGGTGGAAAACGAAGTAATAACATTACACAACAGTCCTCGATGGGACCCACAGAACAGATAGATATATAACAGCGACTCCATGAGTCAAGAACACAGATATACAATACAAAGATCCAAATCACCTTGAAACTGATAGAGCGTCCGACTACGGACAAGATGCAAATGGGGCTAAGAGCCCTGAAGAATAGCCAATGGCGTCCATAACCCTGCCAGGCCAAGCCGGAAGGGTAACCCTGCTAACGAGGTCGACCTCAAAACCTGCTTAAACAAAAGGGGTGCCGACAAAGGGCAAAGGAAAAAGAGGCGTCAAGATCGAGGCCAGATTACAGCGAGGCTAGAATTCGGCGGTCCTCGCCTACATAGGTATGGCGGACTGAAGCGGCAGCGGCAGCATGCACTGAACCTATAGAGACTCGGTACAACTGGCGGCTATCAGAGAGGGATAAGAAAGACCAATCCGGAACCAACCTGGTGTTGGGAATATGCCCTAGAGGCAATCATGTATGATGATATTTCCCATTGTATTCATAAAGTTATTAAGTAGTCCTTGTATAAACATCTGATGTGTATCATTGAATATGTGATTCAGTTGTGGAACTATGCATTCATGTTGTTTGTACTAAATATCCTTGGTCATTGAGGTTGTGTTGGACACACAACTTAGACCAATGTGAAAGTTGGCTTGATGACTCGGTTCCACTTGTCATGGGCATGGAGATGCTATTCCAACTTACACAGACTAGGCTAAAGAGTTTAGCGAGTCGGATTGACCCATATTGAGGTACAACAAACTAAGCTGTCATTTGTATATCTCAATCAATGTAATCCTTAGACCTGAGGTTGTTGCATAGTCCGAGTTGAGGATCACCGACTTAGGTTCTCACAACGCTGATCCGTGAATCAAGCGATTATAAAGGCGGGGTTCGGATCGAGAATCAAGCTGCGTGATGTGAATAACCAAGATGGGATTTTCCCTCCACTCGGAGAGATATTCTCCGGCCCTCTCGTGAGATATGATTCGAAAGCATGGCCATGCGACTCGGTTAAGTGTTAACGAGGCAATCGACTAAGAGTTAGTCGGGTGAATCACTTATCTTGGATCGAGAAGAGAGTCGGACTATTTAAGGGATGACATATATTCGCCTATAGTCTGACAAGGTATATCGTGAGGCAAAAGGGACTCAGACGTAAGTCGCATTGGAAAGGCAAGTCGTCATGACTCTTTGGTACTTGGGAATCGGTATGTTCTGCTAGGAGCCGATGCCGATTGATCGATTGTGAGTTGGACTCTAATCGTGTCCAAGTAACCATGAGCCTGCGGGGTCACACACTTAAGAGTGGGAGCAAGTTCGGATTGGATCTGAACATATAATCTGGTTGGGTTAGACCTAAACCGGATTAGGACTGAGTTAGTGAGTTGGACTCACGGTGACTAGTGTTATATGGGCTTTAGTGAATGGGTCGCGCGAGCAGAGCCCACGTTCACTCCCTATATATAGTGGAGCACAACCCGTAAAGGTTAATCGTTGTTCGGTTAGGTCATTCCATGTGTTGGAAACCCTAGCTCCACAGCAGTCCAGCGCCAGAACGAACCTAGCGATTCGCCGGTGCTCCTCCTTGTGCGTGTGGATACCAGAGAGGTGTCACGATCAGCACCGGGACGATCGGATCGTAAGGATCGTGATCGCATCAACCGACGCTTCATCGGAATCCGCAACCGCGTCTAGTGGTAAACCTCGTGGCCTTCTACCTCGGCTAGGTCTTGGGATCACCACGTTAGAGGAAAAGTTTTGTTTTATCTCTGTGGCCCAACAAAGGGTATCGAGCGATAGCTTCGGTTTTAGGTTTCGAGATCTCGCATATGTGATATGCGGTAGGCTATAGATGAGATCTATGTGCTGTTTTGGTGGTCGATCTATGAGATAGATCGGTTTTGTATGAAGTTGATTGGATCAACTGTACTCGGGGAATGGTAGATCTGATTTCCGTGATCATATCACGAGGTCGTGGAACGACATACCCCTACCGGTCGGCTTCCGCCATCGGGGTAGACTGTGACACGTAAATCCAGAAGCGGTGATCGAAGATCAAAAAGTTTGATCGAATCGGAACGATGATCGGAATCCATGTTCGGATCGTAGATAAGATCTATGTTTTCGGAAAAATCGTCGCTGCACCGCGAGGGTGCTGCCCTTCGATCCCGCCCGCTATCCGGCTAAGCGGGACCGCCGGCTTCCTCGTCAGAGCGCCTTAGATGTCGTTCGAGTTTCACAACGGTAGATATTGTATCTATGCATAACTTGTTTTTGCAGGAAGTTGTGAATGGTATGGTTCATGTGCATGTGATGTATGTGTGTAATCCATACGTGATCTGCGAATCACGGTTTTTGTCAGCCGGCTGGAGCCTAGGTGCTGTCATTTTATTGTATAACGACCTGCGTGTCAGATTCTCTATGTAATTTACTTTACTAAGCTAGTGTAGCTGTTTGAGAACCCGGAAGGCATACAAGGCGTTGTACATGTCGGCGACATGGAGTAAGACGGCAAGTGACAAGAGTTGACACGAGTCGTATTACAGGCTTTATGGAGATGGAGATCGCCATGAAGAGAGCCATACCATTTCACATTATAATTGCTTTATTTTGTGTTATTGTTATGTCTCAGTTTTACCTCTATTAGATAGTCGGTAAAATATAATCCCTCAAAGAAGGTCTAGTCGGTTTTCCCGCCAGTGTTTGCACCATCACAAGTCGGACATTTTTGGTAGTGGGCTCATAAAATTGAGGTGCTGCCAATTCTTTTCGACTAGGTGGGTTCGAGTCGGACTCTTACTGCAGAAACACTCGGTAAGCTAGACGGGTCTATCACAACGGTTGTGGGACTCGGGAAAGGTCGGATGGGAGCCGGGCATGTGATGCCACCCGTCCAATGAGAGTCGCATGAGATGCGATTGACAAGGAGTTGTCTACCTAGATCACTTGGCGGCTAGCGGTGATGCTAAAGCTCACTAGCCAACTTGCTTATTTAGGATCCTGAATCACTAAGTAACCATCGGAGGGGTGTTGGTTCTAGTGGGAGCATAAAATATTAAAATGTTTAATGTGCTTGCTCTTTTATGAATACATGTCTTAAGTGTTTTGCATATTTTCTGTTGTAGATCATGGCACCAAGTAGCAGTCACTCTCAGTTATCCGGTTTTGCGTTGAGAACCATTCTTGAGAAAGATAAACTGAACGACACTAATTTTACCAACTGGTATCGAAATCTGAGAATTGTTCTCAAACAAGAAAAGAAGGACCATGTCCTAGACAACCCACTTCCAGATGAGCCGAATGAGAATGCGACCGTCACAGCCACCAATGCCTACCGTCGGGCTAAGGATGAGTCCACGGATATTAGCTGTCTTATGCTTGCTCACATGGAACCGGACTTGCAAAAGCAGTTCGAGCATGTTGAGGCCTACGATATGATCGAAAGCCTCAAAAGTATGTTCCGAGCTCAAAGCGAAGACCGAGGTATCAAGTCTCGGGCTTTGCTGAGTTGCAAGCTTAAGGATGGTGATCCACCGAGTCCGCATGTGATCAAAATGGTTGGTTACGTGCGGTCTGGAAAGGCTTGGCTACCCCATAAGCGAAGAGTTCGCTACGGATATAATTCTGAACTCTCTTCCTAGTGCATATGGGCAGTTCATTTCGAACTACCACATGCATGGTATGGATAAGAAGCTCACTGAATTACATGGGATGCTCAAGCAGGCAGAGGCGGATCTCAAGAAGGGCACCAGTCAAGTGTTGATGGTGCAGAATAAGGCTAAGTTCAAGAAGAGTTCTTGGACCAAGAAGAAGGCTAAGTCAGGAGGAAAGCAGGCTCAGGACCTTGTCCCAAGCGCTTCCTCAGGGACTAAGCCATCTCCTTCAGCCGGATCCACTTGCTTCTACTGCAAGGCGGATGGCCATTGGAAGAGGAACTGCAGCAAGTACTTGGCCGACAAAGCCAAGAGTGGAGGTATGACTTCCGACTCAGGTACACTTGTTTGCAATGTTATAGACATATATCTTCGATGCACCTAATAGTTCTTGGGTATATGATACCGGATCGATTATTCACATCTGCAACTCGTTGCGAGGGAGTAAGAACTAGGAGCGTAGCAAGAGGCGAGGTTGATATTCGAGTCGGCAACAAAGCAAGAGTTGCTGCGTTGGAAGTCGACGCGATGCAACTTCATTTACCTTCCGATTCATTATGGAACTAAATAATTGTTATTATGTTCCAAAGGCTCGATCGAAACTTTATTTCTGCTTCATGTTTGATGAGGCAAGGCTATGAGTCGAGTATCAAGAATAATCTTTGTTCTTTGTATTTGAATGATATGTTTCACGGCTTTGCACCCGTCCAGGACGGGTTATTTATTTTGAATCTTGATGGTGAGTTGGTTTATAACATAAATGTTAAAAGGTTGAAGCCAAATGATCTGAATATGACTTACTTTTGGCAATGTCGGCTTGGTCATATAAATTGGAAACGCATGAAGAAGCTCCATGATGATGGACACCTAACTTCGTTCGACTTGGAGTCGTTCGAGACATGTGAATCTTGCCTACTCGGAAAAATGACCAAGACACCTTTTGCAAAGAGTTGCGAAAGGCGTCCGACTTGTTGGGACTAGTACATAGTGATGTATGTGGACCAATGAGCACGACGAGGGTGGTTATGAGTACTTCATTACCTTCACTGATGATTTGAGTAGGTATGGATATATCTGCTTAATGAAACATAAGTCGGAAGCCTTTGAAAAGTTCAAAGAATTCCAGAATGAAGCACAGAATCAACTCGGCAAGAAAATAAAGTTTCTCCGGTCAGACCGAGGAGGCGAGTACATGAGCCATGAGTTTGATGACCATCTGAAAAGTTGTGGAATAGTTCCTCAACTTACTCCGCCAGGAACGCCACAAAGGAATGGTGTTTCGGAAAGGCGGAATCGGACCTTGTTGGACATGGTACGATCAATGATGAGTCGGACAGATCTGCCTTTATCATTTTGGGGTTATTGTCTAGAAACAGCGGCGTTCACACTAAACAAAGTACCATCAAAATCGGTAGAGAAGACACCGCATGAGATGTGGACAGGCAAAAGGCCGAGTTTGTCTTTTCTTAAGATTTGGGGTTGTGAAGCTTTTGTCAAGCGACTTCAGTCGGACAAGCTTACGGCCAAGTCGGATAAATGTATTTTCGTGGGGTATCCGAGGGAAACCTTGGGTTATGTGGCATCCCGCAAAACCACTACTAGAAAATCGCGTTGAATTTGTGCATTGCATCGTCGTCATCATGCATTGTTTGCATAAAATTATGTTTGCAAAGCCCGTGTTGTTTTCTAAACGCCCCCTCTTGATTCAACATCGGAAACCGGGTCGCCGGAATATTTTTGTTTTGTTAAAACTGTTTTGCAAACGGCCCGTTTAATTAAATAAAACTTTCAATCAATTTTAGCGGGCGATCGAGCGGGCGATTTAGCCCGACGACCACCCGAAAAAACCAGATCGGTCTATTAATCCTATGGCTACCTAAAACCTACCCACACACCCAAGCCACCTCACCCCCAATGACCTGCTGCCACCTCGGCTTCCCTCTCCTCTACCAATCCAAGGTCGCCCGTCACCCCCGGCCTCTCCCTCTCAACCCCCGCCACCCACCCACGCCCACGGACGCACACGACACCACAGCAGACGCCCCCAGCGTTCTCCCTCACGACCGGCCTGGGCCCGTCCCGCTAGCCCACCGACCACATGCATCTTCCCCACAGCCCTCTCTTTCCTTCTCTCCTTCCCGTGCTCCCTCGCCCCTCGGTCCCAGCCCGCCTCCGCCTCAACCTCCCTCGCCTCCCTGACCCGCCCGCCTGCTCCTCTCCCAGTAGCCGCCACTTACGCCGCGCCACTGCGCCTAACCTCGCTCCATCGCCCGTCACTCGCCCCACCGACGTCCCGAGCAGTCCTCTCCGTGCCTCCCGCCTCTCGCCGCGTTCCGACTCCCGCCTGCCTCGTCACCGCCGCGCAGCCTCCAGTGACCCTCTTCTCCGCACTGCCCTACCCGCCTTGCCAGTCCCCACCTCACCTCGCGACCGCTGACCTCCGCGCCCGGGCCTCGCCCGCCCGAGCCTCGACCTCGCCAGCGCTGCCTCGGCCGCCGCTCGGCGTCATCGCCCGCCTCCGTCGCCACCCCTCCGCCTGCCTCGCTTCCCTCGCCTCCTCCGTCGGCCCGGACTGAGCTCGCCCGGCTGCCGCCGTGGACCTCCGCCGCTCCAGCGTCTGCGTCCCGCCGCCAGCGCTTGCTGTCACCGTCGCCCATAGCGCCCGGCCCGGCCGCTTCCACCGTCGCCCGCCATAGCGTCCGCCGAGTCCCTCCACGCCGCCCCGCCTCGGCCACACGAGGCCCGTCCCCGACCGAGGGCTGCGGCGACCGTGGAGCCCTGCTCGTCCTCCTCGTGGGGTGCCCGAAGTGCGGCCCCACGCCGCTGTTCGTTGAGTCCGCGTCACCGTTCCTCTGTTGAGGCCGTTGGTGGCCCGGTTGCTGCTATCGGTTCAAGTACAGAACGACAAGATCCGCCTCCCGGAGCGACGACCCTTGGACACCAAGAACTATCGACAACATGACCAAGACCTGAACCCCGATAACCATGATCCCCACGGCAGAACAACAAGACCTTCGAGGTGGGACCGACAAGATCTTCTCCTCGGTACACCGGGAGCTCCCCTGAACGCCAAGCTCGTCGAGTTCAGGACCCTCAAGATCTCCGTCTCGGACACGGCATGGATTCCCCTCGGACGCCAAGGTCTCTAAACGGTCCGCGAACAACGAGGACCGTGCGACAAGTACTCCTTCCCGAACGCCGAACCCGCCGAGACCCGGATGCGCCAAGACCTACCCTGAGATCTGATCCCCGTCGAACCCTGGACCCTGTCGAACCCTGAACCCCGAACCCCAAGATCGTCGGGACCCCTAATGTGTGACCCTTTTCCTCGAACCCTATTTTATAACATAACAACTTGTTGCATGTTTAATTGTCATCTCGCATGCATATCTGTGGTTTGGGGGCCTTCCGCCGATTCACCTAATAATTAAATATGAGGCCCATATGCGGGCAAATCTAGCCTTATATTGGCCTCATTTAAACTTGTGTAGCGAACCAGTATCTTATCTTGCCTGTTTAACAACATTTAAATTACTGGTTAGCTAAACAACTTGAACCGCCTAATTAATTGTCGGGACCCCGGTTCCGCTTAATATGACCTAAATGCATCGCATCGTGCCATGTCATACATCATACATGCATCATGCCGATCTTTTGCCTTAGTATTAAATATTGCATCCGGTGTTTATTCTAGTGTTTTGGCTCTTCGCGGATAAGGCCGTTGAGTTGATGCGAGTGTCGACCCGATCTTCGGGGAAAACCTTCGGCAATGTTTTCAGGCGAGCATCTCCCCCTTTCTACCTATCTTACTTTGCTAGTATTTACTTCCCTCCTGTTGATCTTTGCTATCTGTGTTGCGATGCTCTAGATTTCGTACCCGTGATATCCCTTGCAGCCATATATAGCCTTGGACGCATCCTATTACCTGTTGTTTGGTAGCTAGTTGGACCCGCGTGTCGTAGTCGCTTGCTCAAGTGTTTTGCTTGTCGTCAAGTACCACCTTTGTTGGAGAATTGCCGCATGTTGACGTTGGAGATGATCATGGCTTTAATTATTGTTCCACTTTAATTCCTGTTTAACAACTAAAATTGAATTAAGCAGAGGCATCGGTGGGTGATAGGTAAGATTTGGTTTCCGACCGCCCACTTGTGTCCCGTAGGACCCGAGTTCTTGACACCTGTTCCGAGATCGAGCGCGCTAACCACAGGTGGGGAGATATGGGCCCCCCATTGATAATTACCTGATTTCAAAGTATTGTCTTTGGGGCCACAAGTAGTTTAGGCTTTATTACTATCCTGTACTTATGCCTTTACCGCTTTATTACGATTGTGCGGTCGCACTGCTGTCTTTTAGGCGGAATGTTTTCAGACGACAGTCCCGATTGGGGACTGCTGTCGTTCTGACCATTGTCGCAAACCGAGTCCGTCTGAGACCGCCGACTTCTTGGTGTACTTAGTGGGTGGCCCCGTGCTTGCTTTGGGTGCAGGAACGTCGTGACTTAGGCCCGCCGACATACCGATGGGTGTATGTTAACCGATCGGCAAAAGGGTCAAGTGCTTGTGGATACTTTGGTGCACCCTGCGGTTTAATCTTTTCGAAGCCGTGTCGCGGTTATGGACGACTTGGAGCACGGTTTGATCATAGACAACTATAACTAAAGTTTCTTGTTTTAAATTGACTTGTATCCGATATGACTAGTAATCAGCTTCACTACAACGGAATGGCTAAGTAAAAGTACCAATAACTGTTGGGTTTTGGGTTTATCTCATGCTATCTCATGCACGATTAGTAATTGTTGCAACTATAACGGAATGGTTAACTAAAAGTGCCCACTGCTTACTTTATCAGGA
This sequence comes from Avena longiglumis, assembly GCA_030063025.1. NCBI lineage: Eukaryota > Viridiplantae > Streptophyta > Magnoliopsida > Poales > Poaceae > Avena > Avena longiglumis. The sequence goes on from CP125973.1 coordinate 152,332,384, forward strand.
TGATGATCTAAACCTGACTAGTAAGGTGCCGCAACTATAACTGAATAAGTAAAATTGCCAACTGTGTGAGTTCCTCGGTTGACTTCCTCGTTTGGTCTCGAGGGGGAAACGCCGGGATGGGTTTGTTTGGTGATCGCTTCAGGTTGGATCCGGTTAGGTCATTCTTATCCCTCTCTGATATCCGCCAGATGTATCGAGTCTCTATAGGTTGTTTAGTGCATCTTTGCCGCTTGATCCACCATACCTATGTAGGCGAGGACCGCCAATTCTAGCCTCGCTGCAGTCTTGGCCTCGATCTTGGCGCTCCTTCTTTTCCTTTGCCCTTTTGTCGGCACCCTTTTGTTTAAGCAGGTTTTGAGATCGGCGCCGTTAGCGGGGTTACCCTTCCGGCTTGGCAAGGCGGTTATGGACGCCATTGGTTATTCTTCAGGGCTCTTAGCCCCATTTGCTTCTTGTCCGTAGTCGGACGCTCTATCATTTTCCAGGTGATTTGGATCTTTGTATATTATATCTGTATTCCTGACTCATTGAGTCGCCTCTGTATATATCTGTTCTGTGGGTCCCATCGAGGACTGTTGTGTAATGTTATTACTTTGCTTTCCACCCGCACGAAAGTGCCTGGTGGGCACCTTCGAATCGTTTCTATGCGGGTTTGGCGAGTTTCGCTAAAACTTGCATAGGGCCGATTCGAGGTGTGTCTGAGTGGTATCTGATCTCAGCAGTTGCGATACCCCACAAGTCCAGCCTGTAGGATAACCTAGCTAACGGTCGAAGTAGAGTGTCAAACTATTTTTGAAAATCGGTTGGATAGTTCTGATTAGGTCTGATTTTACTCCTTACCCCTCTGCTATTCTCCTCTTATCTCGACGTGTTTTGAATCCGATCTCTTCTCTTTCTTCGAGTCCAGGATTTCTCGTGGTCGGGTTTTCCGTCGTACCTTCAGGTTTTCGCTTCCTTCTCTGATAACGGTGTTCTACCATCCGGTGTTCAAGCTGCCTGCTGAATCCGTCTGCGGTGTTATCATTCTTTGTTCCTTGTTTGTGCCTTCCGGTGTTTTCCGACGCGACGATATCCTCTACGCCAGATCCGATGCAGAGTCTGCATCACTCCTTTGATCCGAACCTCGCTTGTCGAGATCTTCAGTCTGAATCCGAGGGTTGGTTGCATAATCCGTCTATTCGTGTACCGGGAAATGCTTTGAGTGCGGGATGGAGTCGCGACCATACCACTACTCTTATCATTCGCCTCTGTACATTGAATAGTGGATCGATGCAATTTTACCCCGTCCATGGAAGTTAGAGGTGGCCTTACCTTTAACTTCGTCCGTTGTTTTCCGGAGTGTTCTCTTGATGATCGGGATCAACGACCTCTTGTTAGTGGTGTCGCGAGGATCTACACGAAGCGAGAAGACGCAGAGCGCCGACCTTTCCTTCCGGTACCATGAGGCGGATCTCGAGGGCGAGATCCCTTGTTAGTGGTGTCGAATTGTGGCATCCCGCAAAACCACTACTAGAAAATCGCGTTGAATTTGTGCATTGCATCGTCGTCATCATGCATTGTTTGCATAAAATTATGTTTGCAAAGCCCGTGTTGTTTTCTAAACGCCCCCTCTTGATTCAACATCGGAAACCGGGTCGCCGGAATATTTTTGTTTTGTTAAAACTGTTTTGCAAACGGCCCGTTTAATTAAATAAAACTTTCAATCAATTTTAGCGGGGCAGTCGAACGGGCCGATTTAGCCTGAACGACCACCCCAGAAAAACCAGATCGGTCCGTCTATTAATCCTATGGCTACCTAAAAACCTACCCACACACTCAAGCCACCTCACCCCACCCAATGACCTGCTGCCACCTCAGCTTCCCTCTCCCCCTCTACCAATCCAGTGCCGCCATGTCACCCCTGGCCTCTCCCCTCTCAACCCCCCTGCCACCCACCCACGCCACGCATAACACGCACACAGCCGCCCAGCCTTCTCCTCCACATTTGGGCCGTCCCACCTAGCCCACCGACCTGTGCATCTTCCCACACCTTGACCCTCTTTCCTTCTCTCCTTCCGTGCTCCCCTCGCCCCTCGGTCCCGCCCCCGCCAACCTCCCTCGCCTCCCCTTGCCCAGCCTCCTCCAAGCGCCGCACGCCACCTACCAACCGCCCCCTCGCTCCATCGCGGACCGCCTCGCCCAAGCGTCTCGAGGCCGCTCCCTCCGCCGTGCCTCCCTCGCCTCGCGCCCGCCCGTTGCCCGCCCGACTCCCGCGGCCTGCCTGTCACCGCGCGCAGCTCCACGTGACCCTCTCCTCCGCACAGGCCCTACCCGCCGCCAGTCCCCACCTCGCGCCCGCGCGACCTCCGCCGCCGGGCCTCGCCCGCCCGAGCCTGCCTCGGCTTGCCCGCTCGCCGCCGACGCCATCGCCGCCACGCCCTCCGCCACCTCACTGCCCCTTCCCTCGCCTCCTCCGCTGCCCGGACCCAGCTGCGCATCCCGCCGTGGACCTCCCGCCGCCTCAGCGTCGCCGCCCCGCGAAGCGCTTCCGTCATCGTCGCCCATAGCGCCCGGCCCGGCTTCACCGTCCGCCACTGGCGTCCGCCGAGTCCCTCCACGCCGCCCGCCTCGGCCACGAGGCCGTCCCGACCGAGGGCTGCGGCGACCGTGGAGCCTCGCCCTCCTCGTGGGGTGCCGGCGGCCCCACGCCAGTTCGTTGAGTCCGTCACCGTTCCTCTGTTGAGGCCGTTGGTGGCCAGTTCTTGCTATCGGTTCAAGTGCGAGCGACAAGATCCGCCTCCCGGAGCGACGACCCTTGGACACCAAGAACTATCGACAACATGACCAAGACCTGAACCCCGATAACCATGATCCCCACGGCAGAACAACAAGACCTTCGAGGTGGGACCGACAAGATCTTCTCCTCGGTACACCGGGAGCTCCCCTGAACGCCAAGCTCGTCGAGTTCAGGACCCTCAAGATCTCCGTCTCGGACACGGCATGGATTCCCCTCGGACGCCAAGGTCTCTAAACGGTCCGCGAACAACGAGGACCGTGCGACAAGTACTCCTTCCCGAACGCCGAACCCGTCGAGACCCGGATGCGCCAAGACCTACCCTGAGATCTGATCCCCGTCGAACCCTGGACCCTGTCGAACCCTGAACCCCGAACCCCGGAACCCCAAGATTGTCGGGACCCCTAATGTGTGACCCTTTTCCTCGAACCCTATTTTATAACATAACAACTTGTTGCATGTTTAATTGTCATCTCGCATGCATATCTGTGGTTTGGGGGCCTTCCGCCGATTCACCTAATAATTAAATATGAGGCCCATATGCGAGCAAATCTAGCCTTATATTGGCCTCATTTAAACTTGTGTAGCGAACCAGTATCTTATCTTGCCTGTTTAACAACATTTAAATTACGGGTTAGCTAAACAACTTGAACCGCCTAATTAATTGTCGGGACCCCGGTTCCGCTTAATATGACCTAAATGCATCGCATCGTGCCATGTCATACATCATACATGCATCATGCCGATCTTTTTCCTTAGTATTAAATATTGCATCCGGTGTTTATTCTAGTGTTTTGGCTCTTCGCGGATAAGGCCGTTGAGTTGATGCGAGTGTCGACCCGATCTTCGGGGAAAACCTTCGGCAATGTTTTCAGGCGAGCATCTCCCCCTTTCTACCTATCTTACTTTGCTAGTATTTACTTCCCTCCTGTTGATCTTTGCTATCTGTGTTGCGATGCTCTAGATTTCGTACCCGTGATATCCCTTGCAGCCATATATAGCCTTGGACACATCCTATTACATTGTTTGGTAGCTAGTTGGACCCGCGTGTCGTGTCGCTTGCTCAAGTGTTTTGCTTGTCGTCAAGTACCACCTTTGTTGGAGAATTGCCGCATGTTGACGTTGGAGATGATCATGGCTTTAATTATTGTTCCACTTTAATTCCTGTTTAACAACTAAAATTGAATTAAGCAGCGGCATCGGTGGGTGATAGGTAAGATTTGGTTTCCGACCGCCCACTTGTGTCCGTGGACCGACCAGTTCTTGACACTGTTCGAGATCGAGCGCTAACCACAGTGGGGAGATATGGGCCCCCATTGATAATTACCGATTTCAAAGTATTGTCTTTGGGGCACAAGTAGTTTGGGGCTTTATTACTATCCACACTTATGCCATGCTTTACCGCTTTATTTACGATTGTGCAGGTAACGCATAATCGTCTTTTTGAAGCGGAATGTTTTGTATGACAGTCCCGATTGGGGACCCGTCGTTACAGCCATTGTCGCAAACCCCGAGTCCGTCTCGAGACCGCCGACTTCGTTGCGGGTGTACTTAGTGGGGTGGCCCCCCGTGCTTGCTTTGGGTCTGGGAACGTCGTGACTTAGGCCCCGCCGACATACCGATGGGTGTATGTTAACTGATCTGGCAAAAAGGGTCGAAGTGCCTGTGGATACTTTGGTGCACCCCTGCAGGGTTTAATCTTTTCGAGAAGCCGTGTCCGCGGTTATGGACGACTTGGAGCACAGTGCTTGATCATAGACAACTATAACTAAAGTTTACTGTTTTAAATTGACTTGTATCCGATATGACTAGTAATCAGCTTCACTACAACGGAATGGCTAAGTAAAAGTACCAATAACTGTTGGGTTTTGGGGTTTATCTCATGCTATCTGTACCTGATTAGTAATTGTTGCAACTATAACGGAATGGTTAACTAAAAGTGCCCACTGCTTACTTTATCAGGATGATGATATAAACCTGACTAGTAAGGTGCCGCAACTATAACTGAATAAGTAAAATTGCCAACTGTGTGAGTTCCTCGGTTGACTTCCTCGTTTGGTCTCGAGGGGGAAACGCCAGGATGGGTTTGTTTGGTGATCGCTGAGTTGGATCCGGTTAGGTCATTCTTATCCTCTCGATATCCGCGGATGTATCGAGTCTCTATAGGTTGTTTAGTGCATCTTTGCCGCTGCGCTGATCCACCATACCTATGTAGGCGAGGACCGCCGATTCTAGCCTCGCTGTCTTGGCCTCGATCGACGCTCCTTCTTTTTCCTTTGCCCTTTGTCGGCACCCCTTTTGTTTAAGCAGGTTTTGAGATCGACGCCGTTAGCAGGGTTACCCTTCCGGCTTGGCCTGGGCAGGGTTATGGACGCCATTGGTTATTCTTCAGGGCTCTTAGCCCCATTTGCTTCTTGTCCGTAGTCGGACGCTCTATCATTTTCCAGGTGATTTGGATCTTTGTATATTATATCTGTATTCTTGACTCATTGAGTCGCCTCTGTATATATATCTGTTCTGTGGGTCCCATCGAGGACTGTTGTGTAATGTTATTACTTTGCTTTCCACCCGCACGAAAGTGCCTGGTGGGCACCTTAGAATCGTTTCTATGCGGGTTTGGCGAGTTTCGCTAAAACTTGCATAGGGCCGATTCTGAGGGTGTTACAGGTTACTACTTCTACAACCGAGAAGAGGGCAAAGTGTTTGTCGCTCGGAACGGTGTCTTCCTTGAGAAAGAGTTTCTCAGTCGGGGAGTAAGTGGGAGCACGGTGCAACTCGAAGAAATTCGAGAGGAATCGGCTAATGGCGAATCGGCAAAAACCTTGGAGGTTGAGCCGATCATGGCAGCTGAGCCGACAGCAGCACCTGTACTACGAAGATCGACAAGATTACGAAGTGTTCGTGATGTGTTACTGTTAGACAGTGATGAGCCGGCAAATTATTCGGAAGCGATGGTGGGATCTGATTCCGAGTCATGGCTTGGAGCCATGAGATCCGAGATAAAGTCCATGGATGAAAATCAAGTTTGGAACTTGGTTGATCTGCCAGACGGTGCAAGACCCGTCGAGTGCAAATGGGTCTTTAAGAAGAAAACTGATATGGATGGAAATGTTTCAATCTATAAAGCACGTCTTGTCGCGAAGGGGTTCCGACAAGTTCAAGGAGTTGATTACGACGAGACTTTCTCGCCCGTAGCGATGCTTAAATCAGTTCGGATCATGTTAGCTATAGCGGCCTATTTCGACTATGAGATATGGCAGATGGATGCCAAAACGGCTTTCCTTAACGGAAATTTAACCGAGGACGTGTATATGATACAGCCCGAGGGTTTTGTCGATCCAGCTAATGCTGACAAGGTATGCAAACTTCTGAAATCCATTTATGGGTTGAAGCAAGCATCTCGGAGTTGGAATATTTGTTTTGATGAGGTAGTCAAATCGTTTGGCTTCATCAAGAGTGATCATGATTCTTGTTTGTACAAGAAGTTTAGTGGGAACAAAGTAAATTTTCTAATCTTATATGTGGATGACATATTACTGATTGGAAATGATGTCCAGATGTTGCAAGAAACCAAGGAATCATTGGAAAGGAGTTTCTCAATGAAAGACTTGGGTGAGGCAACATACATCCTCGGAATCCGGATCTATAGAGATAGATCAAGGAGGCTCATTGGATTGAGTCAGAGTACTTATTTGGACAAAGTGTTGAAAAGGTTCAACATGGAATTGTCTAAGAAGGGGTTCTTACCGATGTCCCATGGTGTAAAACTTAGCAAGACTCAGTGTCCTTCGACAACTGATGAGCGAAGTAGGATGAGTGCGATTCCATATGCTTCTAGCTTGGATCCATCATGTACGCCATGATTTGTACTAGGCCGGATGTTTCCTATGCTCTAAGTGTTGTGGCGATACCAGGTGATCTCGAGAGATCCATCGATAGCGGCTAAAAATATCCTAAAGTACTTGAGAAGCACTAAGGATATGTTCTTGGTTTATGGTGGTGAAGATGAACTCAGTGTAAAGGGTTACACGGATGCGAGTTATCTCACCGACTCTGATGATTCTCGTTCGCAATCCGGATACGTGTTTATTATAAACGGAGGTCCGTGAGCTGGAAAAGTTCCAAGCAAGAGCGTATGCGCATCTACAATGTAGGTTGAGTATATTGCCTCGGAGGCAAAGGAAGCTGTTTGGATGAGGAATTTCCTCATGGATCTTGGTGTGGTTCAGGGCTCGTCCAATCCATTGGACGTGTATTGTGACAACAATGGTGCTATTGCACAAGCCAAGGAACCTAGACAACACCAGAAGAACAAGCACATACTCATGCGGTACCACCTAATCCGCCAGTTCGTGGATCAGGGTGATATCAAGTTATGCAAGGTACACACGGATGCAAATATTGCGGATCCGTTGACAAAGCCGTTACCCCAGCCGAAGCATGAGGCGCACCTGAGAGCCATGGGCATTAGATGCTTAGACATGTGATGTCGGAAGATTGACTCTAGTGCAAGTGGGAGACTGTTGGGAATATGCCCTAGAGGCAATCATGTATGATGATATTTCCCATTGTATTCATAAAGTTATTAAGTAGTCCTTGTATAAACATCTGATGTGTATCATTGAATATGTGATTCAGTTGTGGAACTATGCATTCATGTTGTTTGTACTAAATATCCTTGGTCATTGAGGTTGTGCTGGACACACAACTTAGACCAATGTGAAATTTGGCTTGATGACTCGGTTCCACTTGTCATGGGCATGGAGATGCTATTCCAACTTACACAGACTAGGCTAAAGAGTTTAGCGAGTCGGATTGACCCATATTGAGGTACAACGAACTAAGCTGTCATTTGTATATCTCAGTCAATGTAATCCTTAGACCTGAGGTTGTTGCATAGTTCGAGTTGAGGATCACCGACTTAGGTTCTGTCAAACGCTGATCCGTAACTGGGCAGTTATAAAGGCAGGGTTCGGGTCGACTAAGAATCAAGTTGCGTGATGTGAATAACCAAGATGGGATTTTGCCCCTCCACTCGGAGAGATATTCTCTGGGCCCTCTCGTGAGATATGATTCGGAAAGCATGGCCATGCACGACTCGGTTAAGTGTTAACCGAGGCAATCGACTAAGAGTTAGTCGGGTGAATCACTTATCTTGGATCGAGAAGAGAGTCGGACTATTTAAGGGATGACATATATTCGCCTATAGTCTGACAAGGTATATCGTGAGGCAAAAGGGACTCAGACGTAAGTCGCATTGGAAAGGCAAGTCGTCATGACTCTTTGGTACTTGGGAATCGGTATGTTCTGCTAGGAGCCGATGCCGATTGATCGATTGTGAGTTGGACTCTAATCGTGTCCAAGTAACCATGAGCCTGCGGGGTCACACACTTAAGAGCGGGAGCAAGTTCGGATTGGATCTGAACATATAATCTGGGTTGGGTTGGACCTAAACCAGATTAGGACTGAGTTAGTGAGTTGGACTCACGGTGACTAGTTTTATATGGGCTTTAGTGAATGGGTCGCGCGAGCAGAGCCCACGTTCACTCCCTATATATAGTGGAGCACAATAACCCAGAAAGGTTAATCGTTGTTCGGTTAGGTCATTCCATGTGTTGGAAACCCTAGCTCCACAAAGCAGTCCGGTAACGAATGAACCTAGCGATTCACGGTGCTCCTCCTTGTACGTGTGGATACCAGCAGAGGTGTTGTACGATCAGCACCAGGACGATCGGATCGTAAGGACTGCACTGCATCAACTGACGCGCTTCATAAGTAATCCGCAACCGCGCGTCTAGTGGTAAACCTCGTGGCCTTCTACCTCAGCTAGGTCTTGGGATCACCACGTTAGAGGAAAAGTTTTGTTTTATCTCTGCGTGGCCCAACACCTGGTACTACCATCAAACAAACCCATCCTGGTGTTTCCCCCTCGAGACCAAACGAGGAAGTCAACCGAGGAAACTCACACAGTTGGCAGTTTTATTTATTCAGTTATCGTTGCAGCACTTACTAGTCAGGTATAGATAGTCATCCTGATAAAATAAGCAGTGGACACTTTTAGTTAACCATTCCGTTGAGATTGTAATACTTACTAGTCAGATACATATAGCATGAGATAACCCAAAACCCAGCAGTTGTTGGTACTTTTATTTAGCCATTCCGTTGTAGTTGCAATACTTACTAGTCAGGTACAATGGTCGCAAGCGACAACTCAAACAAGCAATTGTGGGCAGTATTATTTAGCCATTCCATTATAGTGAAGCTGATTACTAGTCATTATAAAGTCAAATTTATAGCACTACTTTAGTTATGCTTGTCTATGATCGAGATAATGTGCTCCAAGTCTCCCATAACCGCGGACACGGCTTTCAGAAAGTTTTACCCGGCCGGGGTGCACAAATAGCAACACACACTCGATCAACCTCGGAAAAACCAAATCAAAACCCAACAAGGCCTTCACGACAAAGCAATCACAGGATTCAGAATTATTTCAGGGGGCCACCCCTTAAAGTAGACCCGCAACGAAGCCGGCCGGCTCCGAGACGGACTCAAGGTTGTGGGGACGGCTGTGAACGACTGTGAACGACTTGAACAAGCGACTACGACGCGCAAGTCCAACTATCTACCAAACAACAGGTAATAGGATGTGGCCAAGGCGATATAAGGCTGCAAGGATTATCACGGGTACGGAAACTAGAGCATCGCAACACAGATAGCAATAGATCAACGGGAGGGAATAAATACTATAAAAGTAAGATGGGAAGAAAGGGGGAGATGCTCGCCTGAAAACATTGCCGAAGGATCAACCGAAGATCGGGTCGACTCTCGCATCAACTCAACGGCCTTATCCGCGAAGAAGCAAACACTAGAAGAAACACCGGATGCAATATTTAATACTACGACAGAAGATCGGCATGATGCAGGTATGATGCATGACATGGCAAAGGTGCAATGCAATTAGGTCATATTAAGCGGAACCGGGGGTCCCGACAATTAATTGAACGGTCCAAGTTATTTAGCTACCCCGCAATTTAAATGTTGTTTTAACATGGCCAAAAGATAGTATCGGTTTGATGCACAAATTTAAATGAGGCCGATATGAGACTAGATTTGCCCGCATATGGGCCCCATATTTAATTATCAGGTGAATCGGCATAAGGCCCCCAAACCACATGATAATATGCATGCGAGTATGACAATTCAATATGCAACAAGTTTGATGTTTAGCATTTATAAAAATAGGGGTTCGGATAAGGGTCACACATTAGGGGGTCTCGACGAACTTGGGATTCCGGGGTTCGGGGTCGGTCTCAGGGTTCGGATCCGGGGTTCGGCCTCGGCGGTGCGTTCTCTGATAACGGAGGTAGATCTTGGGGTTCCGGTGAATAAGGACTTGGCGTTCCGCGGTGAAGTGCTTGTCGTTCCGGTGGCGACCTTGGCGTCAGGGTTCGCGGTCATCGGTAGATCTTGTCATCGCTTTGGTATTGGTCTCGACACATACGATGGAGATCTTGGGGTACCCTCTTGATTGTCGGAGGCGAACTTGGGGCCCGACACCGGGGTCTTCAGGGTTCGACGAGATCGGCCTTCGGGGTCCCGGACGCCGGGATCGGTCTTCGGTTTTCCATGTTGGCGCAACCGAGGTTCTCGGCGTTCTTGAGGGTTGCAGCGTTCGGGCTCTGGATCCGGGTCCGACGGAGTTCAGTGTTTCGTGTCGAAGGCCTTGGCGTTTCGCCTCCTCGTGATGGTCTCGGGGCGTCGAATCCGGGAAGTAAATCTTGGCGTTCTGTGAAGGCGATGTTGTCGGCTCCCCGCCAAAGGCCTTGGGGTTCACGCTTCGGAGGTCGGTGACGAGCTTGTGCGGTACTAGGTACCTCATAGCACTCCTTCGGTTCCTAGTTGTTGATTTTAGGTTCCGTCTTCATCCATCGCTGGCGGACTTGGAAACAGAGGTCACGCGGCTTGGCGAGCAGGGGCGAGCGCCGAGGAGGTCAGGGTGCGGTGGTTCGACGGAGGCGCTGGTGGAGCGGGAAGACGAGGATCAGGGCGCTCGGGCGGCAGGATCCGGACGTGGCGAAGGCGGAAGACGGGAGGCGCCGGGGAAGCTTCGGGACGGCAGGCGCGCTTGAGGCGGGCTCGGCGAGGCGACCGCGAGGCGGGTGGCGAAGCTCGGCTCGGGCAGGGCGGCGAAGCTACAGGCGACGGCGGCGATCTGGCTGCGGGAGCAGCGAGAGGGCCGGGCGAGGCTGCCGGAGAGGGCGGAGGACGGTCCGGGCGAAATGGGCGGAGTAGCGAGGAGGGCAGCGAGGCGCGGCTGGAGAGGGCGGAGGACGGCAGCAGCGGCCTGGGAGGCGAGGTGAGACGGGGCCGGGCGGGTGAGCGGGAAGGCCGGAGGAGACGGGCCGGGACGCGGGGCGAGGGAGCAGGACGCGGGCCGGCAGGGAGGCGGGAGGAGGCCGTGGCGAGAGGATGGAGGCGGCGGAGGCGGGCGGTGGAGCCTGGGTCGGGAGGGCACGGAGCTCGCTGGCTGGCAGCTCACGGGCGACGGAGGGAGCGGGCGGTTGGCGAGGTGGAGGTCGGCAGAAGCGGGCGGAGGCGGGTGAGGTGGCATGAGCGGAGGAGGGGACGCAGAGGAGCGGGCTGTCATGTGGGAGGGGCAGGGCGTGTGGCGCCAATGGGAGGCGGAGAGCTCCGAGGGAGGAGGGGAGCCGAGAGAAGGACGGCCAAGGCTGGGGGAGACGCGAGGGAGAAGGTGGGAGGTGGGCCGCGGGAACAGGGGCAGGTGGTGGGGCCGGCTTGCAGGGTGGGGCCAGGAGAGGTGAGGCATGTGTGGTGTGCTGTGTGCGTGGTTTTGAGAGAGAGAAGGAAGGGAGGGGAGAGAGAGAGGAGGGGTGAGGTGGCGTGTGGCTAGTGGGGGTGGGTTTAGTCTAGGTGGCAGATGGGGATTGGTTGAGGGAGAGAGATGGGGTGAGGTGGCGAGAGGAGATTGGGTGGGGTGAGGTGGCTGGAGGGTTGGGTAGACTAGGTTGGGTAGACTAGGGATTTAGGCGGGCCGATTTTTATTCCGGGGGTGGTCGTTCGGGTCGATTCGGCCCGTTCGACTGCCCCCACTAAAATAATTAAATAACTTTATTTATTTAAAACAAAGCTTCTGCAACCCGATAGCAGACAAACAAAATAATCCGGAGACCCGGGTTTTGGTGTTTGAATAAAGATGGGGCGTTTAGAAAACAAAAACAGGTTTTTCCGCAAATAGTTTTGTGCAAGCAAATGCAAGATGATGACGATGCTCAAATGCAATGTGGCATGATGACATGAGCATGCGGTCATGATGATGCAATGCACAAAAACAACGCGATTTTCTAGTAGTGGTTTTGCGGGATGCCACAATTCGACACCACTAACAATGGATCTCGCCCTCGAGATCCGCCTCATGGTACCGGAAATAAAGGCGGCGACCCGATCCTTCGCGCTTCGTGTAGATCCTCGCGACACCACTAACAAGGGTCGTTGTCCGTGATCGTCGAGGGAAACACTCCGGAAAACAAAGGCGAAGGTAGAGGTATCAACCAATAAAGCCACCTCTAGCTTCCGTGGACGGAGTAAAATCGCTGGATCCACTTACTCGATGTACACGAGCAAATGATAAGAGTAGTCGGATGGTGATCAGTCCATCGCGCACCCAAACCATTACTCTGCACACGAATAGGCGGATTATGCAACCAACTCTCTAATCGATCAAGATCTCGACAACGAGGTTAGAACAAAGGAGTGATGCGCACTGATCGGATCCGCGTAGATGATGTCGCGTCGGAAAACACGAAGGCACAAACAAGGAACAAAGAATGGTACCATTTAAGGATTCCTGACAAAGATGAAGACCAGATGTAGCAACACCGTTACCAAAGGAGGAAGCGAAACCCTGAAGGTACGACAGAACCCAACCACGAGAAATCCTGGACTCGAAGAGAGAGATGAGAGCGGATTCAAAACACGTAGAGGTAAGAGGAGAATAGCAGAGGGGTAAGGAGTAAAATCAGACCTACTCAGAACTATCCAACCGATTTTGAAAAATAGTTTTGACACTCTACTTCGGCCGTTAGCAAGGTTATCCTACAGGCTGGACTTGTGGGGTATCGCAACTGCTGAGCTCTGATACCACTCTGTAACACCCTCTTGAGTCGACCCTATGCAAGTTTTAGCGAAACCCGCCAAACCTGCATAGAAACGATTCAAAGGTGACCACCAGGCACTTTCGTGCGGGTGGAAAACGAAGTAATAACATTACACAACAGTCCTCGATGGGACCCACAGAACAGATAGATATATAACAGCGACTCCATGAGTCAAGAACACAGATATACAATACAAAGATCCAAATCACCTTGAAACTGATAGAGCGTCCGACTACGGACAAGATGCAAATGGGGCTAAGAGCCCTGAAGAATAGCCAATGGCGTCCATAACCCTGCCGAGCCAAGCCGGAAGGGTAACCTCTAACGAGGTCGACCTCAAAACCGCTTAAACAAAAGGTGCCGACAAAGGGCAAAGGAAAAGAGGAGCGTCAAGATCGAGGCCAAGACAGCGAGGCTAGAATTCGCGGTCCTCGCCACATAGGTATGGTGGATCAAGCGCAGCGCAAGATGCACGAACCTATAGAGACTCGGTACAACTGGCGGCTATCAGAGAGGGATAGGAAAGACCTATCCGGAACCAACCTGGTACTACCATCAAACAAACCCATCCTGGTGTTCCCCCCTCGAGACCAAACGAGAAAGTCAACCGAGGAAACTCACAGCTTGGCGGTTTTATTTATTCGATTATCGTTGCAGACTTACTAGTCGGTATAGATAGTCATCCCGATAAAATAAGCGAAGCACTTTTAGTTAACCATTCCGTTGAGATTGTAATACTTACTAGTCAGATACATATAGCATGAGATAACCCAAAACCCAGCAGTTGTTGGTACTTTTATTTAGCCATTCCGTTGTAGTTGCAATACTTACTAGTCAGGTACAATGGTCGCAAGCGACAACTCAAACAAGCAATTGTGGGTAGTATTATTTAGCCATTCCATTATAGTGAAGCTGATTACTAGTCATTATAAAGTCAAATTTATAGCACTACTTTAGTTATGCTTGTCTATGATCGAGATACTGTGCTCCAAGTCGTCCATAACCGCGGACACGGCTTTCAGAAAGTTTTACCCGGCCGGGGTGCACAAATAGCAACACACACTCGATCAACCTCGGAAAAACCAAATCAAAACCCAACGAGGCCTTCACGACAAAGCAATCACAGGATTCAGAATTATTTCAGGGGGCCACCCCTTAAAGTAGACCAAGAACGGCCGCCGCCCGAGACGGACTCAAGGTTGTGGGGACGCCAGAACGATGGGAACCCAAAACTGGGCTTGTCGACACCGCGGAATCGTGCCACGATCCCAAACAGTACAGTGTGCTCCTCGCACAATCGTAAATACAGTAGTAGCATGGCATAAGTACAGGATAGTAAATAAAACCTCAAACTAGTTTGTGGCCCTAAGAAATAAGACTGAATCAAGCTCTAGCTCAGGGGGGTCCCATAATCCTCCCGGATGTGGATAGCACGATAAATCAAGGAATAGGTATCAAGTACTCGGGGTCCTACGGGACACAAGTGGGCGTTCGGAAACCAAATATTATCTATCACCCACCGATGCCTCTGCTTACTTCAATTTTAGTTGTTAAACAGTAAATAAAGTGAACGGTAAGTGAAGCCATGATCATCTCCAACATCAACATGCGGCAATACACCAACAACTGTGGCACTTGACGACACGCAACAGCACTTGAACAAGCGACTACGACGCGCAAGTCCAACTATCTACCAAACAACAGGTAATAGGATGTGGCCAAGGCGATATAAGGCTGCAAGGATTATCACGGGTACGGAAACTAGAGCATCGCAACACAGATAGCAATAGATCAACAGGAGGGAATAAATACTATAAAAGTAAGATGGGAAGAAAGGGGGAGATGCTCGCCTGAAAACATTGCCGAAGGATCAACCGAAGATTGGGTCGACTCTCGCATCAACTCAACGGCCTTATCCGCGAAGAAGCAAACACTAGAAGAAACACCGGATGCAATATTTAATACTACGACAGAAGATCGGCATGATGCAGGTATGATGCATGACATGGCAAAGGTGCAATGCAATTAGGTCATATTAAGCGGAACCGGGGGTCCCGACAATTAATTGAACGGTCCAAGTTATTTAGCTACCCCGCAATTTAAATGTTGTTTTAACATGGCCAAAAGATAGTATCGGTTTGATGCACAAATTTAAATGAGGCCGATATGAGACTAGATTTGCCCGCATATGGGCCCCATATTTAATTATCAGGTGAATCGGCATAAGGCCCCCAAACCACATGATAATATGCATGCGAGTATGACAATTCAATATGCAACAAGTTTGATGTTTAGCATTTATAAAAATAGGGGTTCGGATAAGGGTCACACATTAGGGGGTCTCGACGAACTTGGGATTCCGGGGTTCGGGGTCGGTCTCGGTTCGATCCGGGTTCGCTCGGTGCGTTCTCGATAACGGAGGTAGATCTTGGGGTTCCGGTGAATAAGGACTTGGCGCCCGCGGTGAAGTGCTTGTCGTTCGGTGGCGACCTTGGCATCGTGGTTCGCGGTCGCAGAGATCTTGTCATCGCTTTGGTATTGGTCTCGACACATACGATGGAGATCTTGGGGTACCCTCTTGATTGTCGGAGGCGAACTTGGGGCCCGACACCGGGGTCTTCAGGGTTCGACGAGATCGCCTTGAGGTCCCGGCCGGATCGGTCTTCGTTTTCCATGTCGCAACCGAGGTTCTCGGCGTTCTTGAGGGTTACAGCGTTTCGCTCGATCCGGTTCGACGGAGTTCGGTGTTCCGTGTCGAAGTCCTTGCGTTCGCCTCCTCGTGATGGTCTCGGCCGAATCCGGAAGTAAATCTTGGCGTTCCGTGAAGGCGATGTTGTCGGCTCCCCGCCAAAGGCCTTGGGGTTCACGCTTCGGAGGTCGGTGACGAGCTTGTGCGGTACTAGGTACCTCATAGCACTCCTTCGGTTCCTAGTTGTCGATTTTAGGTTCCGTCTTCATCCATCGCTTGCGGACTTGGAAACAGAGGTCACGCGGCTCGGCGAGCAGGGGCGAGCGCCGACGAGGTCAGGGTGCGGTGGTTCTACGGAGGCGCTGGTGGAGCGGGAAGACGAGGATCGGGCTCGGCCGGCGGACGCGCGGAAGGCGGAAGACGGGAGGCGGCGCCGGGAAGCTCGGGACAACGGGCGCGCTAGAGGCGGGCTCACGGCGAGGCGACGACCGCGAGGGCGGTGGGCGAGCCGCTGGGGGGCGAAGCTTGCCAAGGCGGCGACGCGGCGAGCTGGCTGCGGGCGGGCAGCGAGGAGGGCTGGCGAGGCTGGAGAGGGGCGGAGGACGGTCCGGGCGAGCTGGGCGGGGCGAGGGGCGAGGAGGGCGAGGCGCTCACCGAGAGGGAGAGGACGGTCCGGCAGCAGCGCCTGGGGAGACGAGGTGAGACGGGGCCGGGTCGCGAGGGGCGGGCGCCGAGGAGACGCGGGCGGACGCGGGCGAGGACGGCGGGACGCGGGCCGACAGGGAGGTGGACGGAGGCCGGTGGCGGAGAGGATGGAGGCGGCGGAGGCGGGCGGTGGATCCCGGGTCGGGAGGCGCGAGGTCGCCGGGGCTGAGGCGGGCTCGGGCGACGGAGGGAGCGGCGGTTGGGCGAGGTGGAGGTCAAGAAGGAAGCTGGGAGGCGGGCGGAGCAGGGCTCATGAGCGGAGGAGGGGACGCAGAGGAGCGGGCGGCCATCACACTGGGAGGGGCATGGCGCGGAGGCGAGGAGGCGCAGCGAGAGGAGGGAAGGGAGAAGGGGCGCAAGGCCGAGGGAGACGCGGTGAGGGAGAAGGTGGGAGGTGGGCCGCGGGAACAGGGGCAGGTGGTGGGGCCGGCTTGCAGGGTGGGGCCAGGAGAGGTGAGGCGTGTGTGGTGTGCTGTGTGCGTGGTTTTGAGAGAGAGAAGGAAGGGAGGGGAGAGAGAGGAGGGGTGAGGTGGCGTGTGGCTAGTGGGGGTGGGTTTAGTCTAGGTGGCAGATGGGGATTGGTTGAGGGAGAGAGATGGGGTGAGGTGGCGAGAGGAGATTGGGTGGGGTGAGGTGGCTGGAGGGTTGGGTAGACTAGGTTGGGTAGACTAGGGATTTAGGCGGGCCGGTTTTTATTCCGGGGGTGGTCGTTCGGGTCGATTCGGCCCGTTCGACTGCCCCCACTAAAATAATTAAATAACTTTATTTATTTAAAACAAAGCTTCTGCAACCCGATAGCAGACAAACAAAATAATCCGGAGACCCGGGTTTTGGTGTTTGAATAAAGATGGGGCGTTTAGAAAACAAAAACAGGTTTTTCCGCAAATAGTTTTGTGCAAGCAAATGCAAGATGATGACGATGCTCAAATGCAATGTGGCATGATGACATGAGCATGCGGTCATGATGATGCAATGCACAAAAACAACGCGATTTTCTAGTAGTGGTTTTGCGGGATGCCACATCCAGGTCCCTAGATAGGATCCTGGTGTCCCTGACTGGCATCCCCAGGTAATTCAGGGGGAAGGTTGCCAGTAGAGAATTGAGGTTATCATCTATCCGTTGTTTCTCGTCCAAGGGGTAACCCAAAACCATCACTTCGCTTTTGTCAAAGTTAATTTTGAGGCCAGACATGGCCTCAAAGCAAAGGAGCAGGAATTTTAGGTTGATGATGTCCTGGTCCGACCCCTCCACCATAAGCATGGTATCATCCGCATATTGGAGGTGGGTAACTCCCCCTCCAGGGATAAGATGCCCCACCACACTAGAAATGTGGCCGGAGATCTTGGCTTTCTCCATGATCTCCGCCAGGGCATCAACCGCAGCATTAAACAAGATTAGAGATATCGGGTCCCCTTGTCTCACCCCACATGAGGGTTTAAAGTACGGCCTGACCTCCCCATTAATGTTTATTGCCGTGTTCCCACTCATGACAATCTGCATGATCCAACCTACCATGAGATCATCAAGGCCCCTACGCTGGAGTACCTGGCGCAGAAAGGCCCAATCTAGCCTGTCATACGCCTTTTGGAAGTCCAGCTTCAGGAAAACTCCCCGATGGCGACGGACCTTCACCTCGTGAATAATATCATGGAGTGCCAAGATCCCATCATGAATGAATCTGCCTTTAAGGAAGGCAAACTGGTAAGGGTGCGTCAGGCGCTCCATGAGAGGAGCTAACCTACGGGCACATACCTTGGACACAATCCTCTGGATCACATTGATCACCGTGATTGGCCTAAACTACTGAATCTCCGTGGCTCCCACCACCTTGGGGATCAGAGTGATAACTCCAAAGTTCAGTATCGACATCACAAGGGTCCCGATATAAAACTCCTGAAACATGGGCATAACAACCCCCTGGATACTCTCCCTGAACTTCTAGAAGAAAATATCAAGAAGGCCATCCGGGCCCGGGGCCGAGTTAGCCTTCATCTCCATGATGGCCTGCTCGACCTCCACTGGCAGAAATGAAAGCGTGAGCTCCAGGTTCTCCGTGTCAGAGACCCTGGCTCCCTCTGGCCAAAATTCCCCAGCTAACGCGACCCCGGAACGGGTGCCAGCAGAAAAAAGCTCCTTGAAGAAGGAGTAAATATGGGAGGTGACGTCTTTGGCCTTCTCCAAGAGACGACCGCCATCCCAGAGGCAGGGGATAGAACATTTCCTACGCCTGCCATTAGCAATGGCATGGAAGTAGGCGGTGTTCGCATCCCCTTTAAGGAGCCAGTTCTGTCGGCTCCGTTGCCGCCAAAACGTCTCCTCCCCCCCCTCGAAAAATCTCCATGAGCGAATCCTCCAGCGTGTACCGCTAGAGCCATTCCTCCATAGAGAGGCCTACCGTGTTTGATGCCCGATCTAAGTCCTGGATGGCTGTGAGGAGGTCACATTTCTTGCACCGTAGCTCGGCTCCAAGGTTAGCTCCCCACCTTCGCATGAACTGGCGAGCCAACAGAGCACAAGAATGCCACACATCCACCTCCGAGCGTGCCCTCTGAACTGAAGCAGTCGTCGATATCCACTTGGCCCGAACCATCTCCACAAACCCTGGTTGTTGCAGCCAGAAGTTCTCGAAGTGGAAGCGGCTTAGCTTTGGTGGAGAACCTCCCCCAGTCGAGAGAAGGAGAGGGCTATGATCATACCTGTAGGGTTTCGTAGCATGGAAAACAAAAATTTTCTATCGCATACAAACAAACAAGCCAAGATCTATCTACTAGATTGTAGCAACGAGTCGATAGAATAACTTACCCTCGAAGATTCCAAAGCGGTTAACGAGAGCAGATTCTCGTGGGTGATGTAGTCGTACTCTTTCCGATCTCAAGATCGCGTAGACGATCCTTCCGGCCATGCTCGGCGCGCTCCCGATCGGTCACACGCTCGGTACTGACGAAGACCTTCCTCTCCTTGTTCCAAAGAAAAGGAGGTTGTAGCACTCTCCTCGCGATTCCTAAGACAACGGCGTGGTACCTAAGTAGAGGGAGATCCTGAGGCTTCGCCTTAAGCCGGAGCGAGTATGGTGGAGTATGAGAGAGAGCTATTAGTGGTCTAGGGTTTAGACGCACCAATTAGAAGGCTCTAATCCGAAGGCTAGTGCAATTAGAAGCTCTAAACCAAAGCGGCTCTAAACCGGAGTTTAGGGCTAGGATTTAGATTAGAGGATAGGAACTTGTGTGTCTAGAGGAGGAGGCCCTGCCCCTCCTTTTATAGGTGGGAGGGGCGGCCAAGGGGAGGGGAGTCCCTCCCCAAGTCGGCCTTGGTTGGCGCGCCGGCTTGGAGGGACTCCTCCCCCAAGTCGGTTCCAACCACCTCTTGCTTGTTTCCCACAGTTTCCTGTTTTAGCCGTTTGACTTTCAAACTGGCCATTTGACTTTTCAGTTTTAGGATTCAATTTAATCCTTTATTTGGAACAGCGAGAACACTTAGTACATGATGCAATCATTCCAATATGTAATGACACATTCATGTATCCCTTCCCCGAGTCTGGCCGACATTCCGAACCTTCTAGAACATTCGATGAAAACACCTAATCATTCCCGAACTCAAACGGGACTTTCCTAATATGAATCTTATTCTCCGGATCACCTCGTGATATCCGGATCCCATCCGAGACTCAACAACATTCGGTCTCTTTCTCATAATACCATAACTACTCAAACAACGTCGAATCCTTAAGTGTGTCTCCCTACGGTTCGTGAATTATGCGGACATGATCGAGACACTTCTCGAACAATAACCAATAGAGGAATCTGGAAATTCATATGGCTCCCACATATTTCTCGATTACTTGCGATCGAATGAACCACTTACATACGATACCAATTTCCCTTTGTCTCACGATAGTTTACTTATCCGAGGTTATGATCGTCGGTATCTCCGCATACCTAGTTCAACCTCGTTCGATAAGTACTCTTTTCTCGCTCCGTGATATGTGATCCCTTGTGAGCCAGTCACATGCTTGCAAGCTAATTGGATGACATTCCACCGAGAGGGCCCAGAGTATATCTATCCGTCATATGGATGGACAAATCCCACTCTTGATCCATGTGTTTCAACCAATACTTTCCGAACACTCAATGCCACCTTTATAGCCACCCAGTTACGGTGTGGTGTTTGATGTCATCAAAGCATCCATCCGGTAAAGGTGATATGCATGATCTCATGGTCGAAGGAATTAGGTTACTATGTATCAGAAAGCTTATAGCAAATGAACTATATTAAATGACTTGATCTTTATGCTACGCTTAACTATAGGAGTATGTCCATCACATCATTCTCCTAATGATATGACCCTGTTGTTAATAACATCTCTATGTTCATGATCAGGAAACCATGATCATATATTAACCAACAAGCTAGTTTAACAAGAGGCTTTACTAGGGACTCTTATTTTAGTTTACAAATCACACAAGTATTAATGTTTTCGGTTAATACAATTATAGCATGGTATGTAAACATTTATCATAAGTGTGAAGATATGATAATAACCACTTTATTATTGCCTCTTGGGCATATCTCCAACAATACCCAACCCTCGTAACCGCCTGCAGGGAGCTCAAGGGGTAGTCCAGCTCCCAATCCACAGACACTAGGACCCGATCCAGCACACTCCTGATCAGGTCCACCCGGTTGTTCGACCGGGTGTATTTGCCCCCCACGTGGGGGATCTCCCGTAGAGCGAGATCAGCAATACAGTCATTGAACATGCGCATCCTAGAGAGGTCCACAATATTGGAGCTCTTCTCATCTGGGGACCTAATAAGGTTAAAGTCCCCCGCCACCACCACAGGGCTAGTGCAACTCTCCACCTTAGTAGAGAGCTCAGCCAAGAACTCCGGGGAGCGGCGATGGTCTGCAGGGCCGTAGATAATGATCACCTCCCAACTGAGGTGGGATCGTCTATGGGTGAGTGCCATACTCACGAAGAATTCCCCGCGGTCCATATACTCCACATCAAAGGTTTCCTCCTTGGCACCCAGGAGGATCCCCCCGGAGTGGCCAGTAGCCGGCAACCAGTGCCAGACAAACCTGTGGCGGCTCAATCCCTGCAACTCAGGGATCGAGAAGTCCTGCCTAATCGTCTCCTGAAGGCCAACAATATCAACATCCTCCTGTCTCAAATAGTCCCTCAGCTGCTGCCTGCGACCATCATTTCCAAAGCCCCTGATGTTCCAATCGAAGAGGAAGATCGGGCGACTCATTGGGAAACACCACCAAGGGGTGTCCCCTTACGAGGGACGGATCGGGCCCTACCTCCCGTCGAGGGCCTGGACGCAGGCTTGGGAGGCCTCCCTCTCTTCCCTCCCTGGGGGGACGCGAGGGCGGGCTCCGCAAGCAACGGACGAGGCCTGGATCCTAGCCAGCCTCTCCTGCTCTGCCTGAGCGCGAGAGGCCGCCAGTACGCCATCATAAACCTCCTTCGCCTTTAAGGCCACAATCTGTTCCAGGCGAGGGCCGCGTTCCTCTCTAAACACGATCCCACTGTCCCTGGCAACAACATCTAGGCGCTCCTCCGGAATGTTCGCCCAATCATATGTTCGTCGTATTGAAATAAGGAATTTAAGGTTCAATGTAAGAGAATTTTACTCTAATCTCTCGGTTTGCACTAGTTATTGTACTAGATGTGCTTGCTTGGCTCCTCACTCGGAAATTGCTCAATATCCCAACAATAGGTACTTCCTCCGTTCATAATTAGATTGTATTCTGGATTTAGTCAAAGTTAAACTTTTTAAAGTTTAACCAAATATCTAGCAAAACATAAAAGTACCTACGATGTAAAACTTACACTATTGAAATCTTTGTAAGTTATATTTTTATAATATATGCATTTGGAACAATAAATATTGATATATTTTTGTATATTCTTGATCAAAGTTAATAAAATTTGACTTAAAAGATCCTAGAACGCGAAGTAACAAAAAAAACGGAGGGAGTATTCTTGTTTTGTGGTATTAGGTAGGTCAGAATTTGCCCCTCGTTTTAGCCGTTCCGCGTTGTTCAATATATAGTGGCTCCTTTAGCTACTCCGGCCTCGGCAGTATGTGTGTCGGCGGATCCAACGATGAGATCATATGGACATGTAGCTCTTCAAGTGTCCATCACTTCGACCCTCCTGGCTGTGGTGGCGATAATACTTAATACAGTCTTCTTTGGTTTTCGCAACACTTGTGACATCGGATCTATTGATGCGATCGCGTGGATGTGTTTTTCCACTCCCTCTGCGGAAGCAATGGGAGTTGGATGTGTTTTCGTTTGGTCGGTGGTGGTGCCGCAACACCCATGTTGTTCCGGTTATTCTGTCGACTCGGGTGGGGGGAGGGGGGCTAACATCATCTTATTCTCGGGGCGATGGATCCTTCGGGATTGACGTCACTGACGCTTCCCGCAGAGTTTGGTGACTTCTCGATGATTGCCACCCTGTGCATACTATAAGCGGAATGGAAGGATGAAAAATTCCCTAAGGAGCAAATTGTATTTTTCTTTTTTGATAGAGTTTTTTCTGTTTGATTAATATATAGCTTTAGCTTGTTAGTAAAAGACAAGGATTCAATGGAAGAAAACGAACCAGTTGGCATGATTAATATATAGCTTCAGCTCATCCACAAAAGAAAAGGATTCAATGTACTACCTCCCATTCTAAAAAAGTGTTTCAGTTCTGAACTAGAGTTAGTTTAAAACCGTGACACTTATTTAGGATCGGAGAGAGTAGTAAGAAAACAACCCGTTGGCATTCGTAAAACACACCCTAAGGATCGAATTGCATTTTTCCTTTCTCCTAGAGTTTCTTTGTTGTTTGATTAATATATAACTTCAGCTCTTTCGCAAAAGAAAAGGATTCATTGTAAGAAAACGATCCAATTAGTTTCACAAAACAATACTCGATCAGTTGTGGGTATGTAGATCTGTTATAAAAGAAAATTTGATTAAATTATTTTCGCAGCACAAAAAACGTAAATTCGCCCACCGTGGGGCTCGAACCCACGACCACAAGGTTAAGAGCCTTGCGCTCTACCAACTGAGCTAGACGGGCTATGATGTCTCATTGGATAAACTTAAATTGTACTCCCTCCGTTCGAAAATATAAGACATTCTAGCTTTATAAAATGAATGTATCTAGACATCTTTTAGGGTCTTCCAACCTATACACTAAAAGACGTCTAGATATATTCGATTCACAAAGCTAAAACGTCTTATATTTCCGAACAGAGGGAATAGTATAGATGAGATAAGACTACGACGTCAGGAAGAAAAAATAGTACTGCTGTTGAGAAGATTTTGCATCCCAAAATGTTCTTGTAGCTTTGAATCCTTAACTTTCGCACGGTTTCATTTACGGATAATCTCAAGCCTAAAAGACTTGACGTTCAGGTACAAGGCCTTGCACAATACTTCCATGCTGTATCTACTCATTCGTGCAAGCACCAGGGCATAACCATGGGCAGCGAGAACTAATACCAAAAACCGCAAGGCAGTAAGCATTGCAATCTACATGACAAAATGTACGCATATACTTTCTATCTCTGTTGGAAATTAAACGACTTTATGCAGTAAGCATATATGATAGCAAAGGAGACAGTGAAGACAGCCAGCACTGCTCCCACGACGCCCATGAAATCTTGATCATACCCGAAGAAGCTCTTGATGAATTGTCCGACCTGCTGATCAGGTTGACCAGGCACCTTGATCATATCCTCAACATCTCCATATTGTGACACAACAAGCCCGTAAACTGTCCATGCCACCGGGCAAAGCCAATAGTACCAAATCCACCATTTTGGGATTTTCTGATGTAAAAAAGGCATCAATTTGATGAACATAAACACATAGCAGCACAAGAGGCTTGGGAGTTCTTAAAAGTTGTCTGTAAAAGGAAAAAAGGAAAGTGGCTCACCGATCTTGCGACGAAGAACCCTGAGAAGAGATTGAAGAAGGAGTAGAAGGCAGCAGCAAATATAGAAGCAACTTGACCATTTGGCGATACGGAGACAGTCATCATGCCATAGTAAGTGAAATACAGGAAGGTCAAGAATGAAACATAGAAGAACCACAAGAACTTTACTAGTGTCCACTGGAAAGACATCATCGGGTAGACGATAACAGTATAAACCACAGCCTCAACGAACACATATGGTATCTCCACGACAACCTGAACAGAAAAAAATCAGTGGATTGGCATCAAAGAGTTATGCACGGTCTATTAAACTGTTAATGTTACTGACCTGAGATAGAGCATAGGGTATAGCTGAGTACATTCCAGCTGCCTGCTCTCTGTAAAAGACAGTCCTTTCCACAGCAATGAGGGGTTGAACAGTTATACAATTCTCACAACCAACAAACATGACAGCGGCATACATTGATCCAACAATGACCAAAACATCTGCTGAGCTATTCCTGCACCACATAACAAAGGACTTAGGATATAGTAAATTCACTTTAGGAAGAATCAATGGTTGCACACATAATAGCTTCGCATTATAAAACATACATCTTTTGACCAACCCTCCAAAATATAATCCCAAGCAGTAAAGCCGTAAAAAGTGCAAAGAACATCCTGACGAGATTGTAATCAGGACTTCTCCAATAAGTCCACCACTGCTTCCAGAGACATATTTTAAACTGACTAAAGGAGCTCAGCGAGTATTGAGTAGGGAAGTAAAGGTCGCTGGTACCAGGAGGTGGCTTGCTCAGTTCTTTGACTAATGCTTTGTTCCGCCTGAAATTTTAATACATGCAAGGAAATATTTATTATAAGCGTCTGAAGAGTTCAAGGTGCAAAAAGAGGCAAGTCCATTCTTCCACAAGTTGCAGGATCTGAAGTTCATAGTGGTGTATCACTAATTTACCACAAATTTTTAAGTAGTGAATGCTGGTGTTGTAATGGTTTCTGCACTTCTACATAGATGTTTCTTTCTTTTGAAAATGCTCCAATCCAGTTTACAGGACAAATTTGATGGCACACTGCACTTACTGATACATAGTCGAAGATTTGTAATGTTCAGCAAAATCAATCTTCAGTCGAACTTCTGCTGCCGCAGAGCTTACATCCAGCATCCATGTAGCTGGGTTGCACTTGTCTACGATCTTTGGGACTCCAGGAATTTCCTGATTTGTACAGTAATATATAGAACATTAATATTATGCCGTGATCTAAGAAGCAACTTGAAATACGGGAACTCCAGGTATGAAGGCACTCTCATAGTTATAGGAATGAGGAATAGAGTGAATTCCACTATGATCGCAAACATACCCCTATGTCTTTGAAAATTCAAATAATGCTTGCAGTTTGGTTATGAAATTAGTATAACAGCCTTGCCAGGTAAATGAGATAATTTGATATGCAAGTGGGTCACCAGTAGGTTACCCTCCATGTCCTTTAGTTAAAAATAATAATAAAATGAACAAACTTTTACAATGACATCATCGTTTTGGAAAGTTAGTTCATTTTTTTGATCTAAAGAGGGTAGATGGTATCCTAATGGTGACCCGCTTGCATCTCTATAGATAATTCCTGTGGAGTACCTCTGTTCAGAAGTAAATGATGTTTTAGAGAGAACTAGGTTCAAAATTCCTTATATGGGGTATTCTGGTAGAATTTTCACTAAGTGGGGAAATATGTGCCACAAATGAATAAGTCGGGGGGTAAAAAAAATAGAATTCACTCTATAGAATATGTTACAAGGTACCACCACAACAAAACAGGAAATGTAAAGCTGTGTGAATAATGGGAAGTACTCTGGGTATCAGATCACAAACCTGAAAGTATTCAACAACTTTATGAGAGTTCCTACCCAGGGGCCCAGAATATATGACCTGGCCTCCTCTTTTCAGTAATAGGAGCTGCATGGTGAAACCCCAGAACATTATCATGTACCGAAGTATAAATAGAGTATATGAGTAGAACATATCTCAAACATGCATTACCTCGTCAAAAGCTTCAAAAATGTCAATACTTGGTTGATGGATAGTGCAGACAACAGTTCTTCCAGTATTGACAGTGTTCCGAACAGTTCTCATAACAATTGCAGCAGCTCTTGCATCAAGACCTGAAGTTGGTTCGTCCATGAAGATAATTGAGGGGTTTGCCACAAGCTCTACAGCAATTGTCAACCTCTTTCTTTGTTCAGTTGATAGCCCGCTCATACCAGGGAGACCCACAATAGCGTCCTTGAGACCGGTAAGTTCAATCAGTTCCATTACCTCATCCACAAATGCCTACATACAGAAATCAGAGTTAATCCATCTGAAGAAGTTAATCAATTTCATCCCCCCTCTCTGAAAAAGGATCTCCATTCACGATTTTACCCAAGAAAACACCACAGAGAGTACCATAGTAACCATACAACTCACTACTTACAGAAAACAGTTGAAAACTGATGCTGTAAGCAGAGACAGGAGCTAACCTTCTTTTCTCGATCAGTGACCTCCTTAGGCAGGCGCAGGAAAGCAGAGAAGAGTAGCGACTCCCTGACTGTGATCTGTGGAGAGTGGATGTCATTTTGCTCGCAGTACCCTGACACTCTTGCAAATGTTTCCTGGTTCTTAGGATAACCGGATATATAGACTTCACCTTCAATATAGCCACCAGTTTTCCTCCCAGATAAGACATCCATGAGGGTGGTCTTTCCAGCACCACTCACACCCATAAGGGCAGTAAGAACACCAGGGCGAAAACCACCAGATATCCCTGACAGCAGCTGAAGTTTATCAGCGGTTACTCCTTGAGTCTTCATCTCCTGAAAGATTAACATCTCGCAAATGAGATTACAGGTTATAAATCACATAGCATCTCAAGTTTTGGAAGATATGTGTCCTGCATATGGATGACACAAAAAATACTCCCTCCGTACGAAAATAAGTGACTTGGGGTTTGTCTAGATTCGCATGTATCTAGACACGTTTTAGTGCGTAGATACATGCAAATTTAGACAAATCCAAATCAGTTATTTCTGGACGGAGGGAGTACGTAATTTGTACCACCAAGTCCACACAGACTGCGCATGATCATGCATTGACTGATAAAAAGCAACCATTGAAAAGTAGTTGTTCTAAGAAAACATGATCTTGCAGAACTTGAAGTTCGTTTGCATAATAGAAAATGTTCTCCAGACTAAAATGATGTACTTGATGCAGCATGATAGGGAAAGTTCAGTCAAAGATTAAGGATGGAAGTGGGTACCCTCTTTAGTACAAAAAAATGAACTAAGTTTTGACAAATCATCACTTTTTGATAAAACTAGTTCATTCATTTGAACTAGACTAAAATTGAGGGTACCCTAAAGGTTCCAAGCTGCCATCTCTATCAAAGATACATCATGGGCAATGATATGGAATGAAGTTAAAGAAAAAGAATAAAAGGACAAGCATACACACCGCAGGCATATCAACATAGTAATTTATCTCGTTGAAGGACATGGAGAGAGGTTCAAATGGAAGAACCATCCCTTTTCCTGGAGCATCTCGGGCAGCTGAATACCTATTAGAAGTATCTGGGGAACGGCCACGTAATTGTTCAAGCACCTTATCCACTACAAAATAAGAACTGATTAGAGATAGCCAACATAAGTAGTGTGTCATTCTCCAAACATCGGAGAAGAGCGAATATGATTCTTTTGGAGAACAAAAGCTTACATGTGATCATTGAGTTCTGGGATGCAGATTCTATTGTCGGAACTGTAGTTCTCTGCTTTATATGTGTCTCTCTTTTTTGCTCATGGACATTCTCCGTACTTATATCAGTTTCTTCAGGCAAGATGGCTTGTGGTTTTCCAATAGCTAATGTAAGGTACACAACAATGAAAAAATTATTGATACCAAACAACAAAGTTGTGTCTTCGAATGATATCTATTTACACAAAGACACGAAAGTTGCCAAACTATGGAAAGTTCTCAGATGCAAGCCATGACTTACGGTTTAGGATCATAAGCGATATTGTGAATAGCACATTGAACAGAACGGTGAACCCTAGAAGGGCACCTGTTCCAATCCAGTACCACTCACTGTTGGTGAAGATACCTGCGTTTTCTAGAACTGCTACTCCTAATGGCCTTCCATCAGCTATCTACTGATACAGAACAAAAATAGTCAAGCACAATGACTTCTATGAGAACAAAGCAGTAGGATGATCTTGACTTGACTTACAGATTGGTCCATCCACCTTGGAGAATGCATCTCATTGGAGGCAAGAGCAATGTATGCATAAGTCATAGGTGAAGACCAATAACCCCATATTAGCCATTTTGGAATTTCATCTGTAACAATGAGAATTGGTTTAAATCTGAAGTAACATTTGAAAAAATTATAAGTTACAGTGATTTATTTCCATTGCTACGTCAAAACTATAAATAAGGTTTAAATAAGTGATTTAAGCCTTTTGAGATATATGGTGCTTGTATTTATTTCAATAGATCCGTTTCTGATTTTGTTTTCAAGAATAGGCATTGACAGTAAGAGGCCCAAATGGCACTCTTACCTGCACCTACATGTATTTTCCTGTTCCGAAACTATTGATAATTTCTGGAGTTCCGTACCCATGGCACCGAGGTAACAATGTGATGGAAAACATGGATGATTACCTCTTGGTAGGATGAATCCTCCCAGTACAAACATGATCAAAAGGATAAGAGATCCTGCAGTATTAGTCATGACAACCGTCCTGCATATTCCGGCTACAACCCTGAACAATCCTCCAGCTGCCTGCTGGATCAAGAAGACTGTAATCAGATGCTTGAAGAACCTGTGGGAAGAGAAGCACTGTTAGGTCCACAAAGCAAACATATAATTCGATACTATTTCACAAACTAGCGAGATGCCGCACCTGCTAGCTTCAGGGGCAAAGCCTATGAGGTAGTAGCTTATTACAACCCAAATTATCGACTCAAACAAGGACATAGGAACTTTCAGGAGAACATTTGGAAGTGTAAAATGCCATGGCTTGTAAAACAGAAAATCCCTATGTTTGTAGAACACAGGGAGCCTTGCGAGAGTAAGGGTTGCCTCAGCAAAACCATTGAACATGTTAGCTATGAGGACAAATATAAGTGCCCCAATGTAGACTTGGCCATCTTCCTCATTATTTTGACGGAGCTGTGTCCGCAAGAAAACTGTTGATGCTACTAGCGCAACTATGATTCCCTTCAAAAGAAAGAAAGACAAAAAATCACATGCCCGTTTAACAATCTGTCATCGACAACTAAAGAAAAGATGATGAAGAGACACAAGTTACGAGATGATCAAACTTATGATAAATGTTTAGAACATTGTTCTATACTAGTAATATAATAGTACTGGGCCATTTAGGGCTGGATCTAGGTACCTGAACAATTTTGAAAACGTAGATAAACGAATTTCTCTGCATGAGAAGCCATTCCTTGGAGAAGGAGGTCTTGAGAAGCTCCATAGCTGGAACAGACTGCTGGGAGAAAGCCAGAGCAGATTTGTGGATTTTTCTCTTGTTGAAAGGAACCGAAAGCTGCTTTTTTAGGCTCTTCCCCATGTGGAACTTTTTGAACTTTGCAACAAACTCAGGTACTGTTACATAGCGATAAGGCTTATCATCCCGTATCCAGTATTGCTCCTGGTCTTTCTTTGATGTAACCTATGAAAAGTTGCATTTGTCAGAACCAGGTGTGGCTGGAAAGATAAATTGGATGTACTAACAACTTTAATAAATTGATATTCGTAACAACTCTAAGATGTCAACTATAGATGGCACATGAACTCGTCAACAAGCTAACAACACTAGTAGAAGATGATGTTTCTTATTCTAGAAAATTGGATGTTTTACGGGGTTCGATACATACAGGTATGCCAGGTCTGACATAGTATTATAAGTAACTTCAAAACTTTGATATGCCAACGAACCTCTTGCAAGAAATCAGCAGCGCCTTTCCTCTCGGGGCAGCGGA
The DNA here is from genome assembly GCA_030063025.1 of Avena longiglumis. Classification (NCBI taxonomy): domain Eukaryota; kingdom Viridiplantae; phylum Streptophyta; class Magnoliopsida; order Poales; family Poaceae; genus Avena; species Avena longiglumis. The sequence goes on from CP125973.1 coordinate 152,362,683, forward strand.
AGCCGCACCTCTCGAAGAACTCGAGCACATACTCCCTGGGACCCTGGTAGACGATCTGCCCCTCGGAGAGCAGCATGACGTCGTCGAAGAGGTCGAAGATCTCTGGCGCGGGCTGGAGCAGCGACACCAGCACGGTGGCCTCGCCCAGGTGGACGATCTGCTGGATGCACCTGACGACCTGGAAGGTGGTGGAGCTGTCCAGGCCGGTGGATATCTCGTCCATGAAGAGCACCTTGGTCGGGCCAACCAGCATCTCCCCTGCAACCAAATTAATCGCGATACGGTGTCACGCCCACCAACGGGGGAGAAGCAGAATCGAGGGTTTGAGGCGGTGAAATGGACGCGCAAAAAACTAGCTAGGTACCTGTGGTGAGGCGCTTCTTCTGGCCGCCGGAGATGCCGGTCCGCATTTCGTCGCCGACCATGACGTCGGCGCACATGTCCAGCCCGAGGATCTGCAGATACCGGCGGCATTAGGGACGGGGACAGCAGCGCCAAATGCGTCGAGGCTCGCGGGAGGGAGTGGGAAAATCAACAGAGTCTCCCTTCGTCACTCTAAGCAGGCGCGGCAAACGGGCGAACGCCTTGTGTGCGTGCGTGCGTCCTCCCTGCCTATTTTCTACTCCGACGTCTTGTCTGCGGCTCCGCGCTGTGAGAGCTAGTTCTGCTCCGGCCCTTTTCGGTCCAGCCGTCCAGTGCATGTGCGATGTTGGATATTGTAAAGCCACACCAAGCAAATAGGCTTAGGCCCAGCAGACATCCACTAGGACGAAAGGCCGAGCTACATGTAGCCCATTTTTTTAAAAATTTCGAAAACTTATATTATCACTTCAAATAGTCTGAAAAAAACATATACAGGGACATATGAATGTCTAATATAATTTTTTGATCGGATTATATTTTCATCTGTAACCTACACAAAAAAGACAAGTGTGGAGACAACAATATATTTCTGAAATGCCTAACTTAGAGCCATATTTTTTATTTTTCGTGCAACCCAAAATATAATGTATTTTCAATAGAATTTTACACAGCTAATAGAAATCACCGGTCACATATCTATGTAATAAATTTACTGACTATTGTTTTTTTAATACGGGGCTACATGTAGCCTAGGCCATTCCGTATCACCGTGTCCTCTGTGGTAACATCGCTATCCACCATAGTTCACGCTACAGATTTGCCATTTGGCAGAACAATGTTTTAGTAGCTGGCGTATACGGCGAGTTTGCCATTTGGCTGGTTTGAGTGTGTTAAATAGTGATATCATGTTCAAAGATACATATTGGAGACCACGACAATGTTTAAAACATCACCTATTTACAAACGGATCGGAGATGGTACTATGAGGACGACTATTTCTAGGTTGACTAAAAATAATTAGCTCTCAGATTTATAATAGAGTAGATAGGAGATGCGCTTGGTCGTGTTGCCCTTAGTTTGTCCGTGAAGAAAAAACCATGGTTGCCAATAAGTTTCCAGACTTACACTGATTCGAAAAAAAGGAGACTTACCCTGAGAATGTAGTCTGTCTGCAGGGTGCCCCCTTCAACTGAAGTGGCCTGCCGATCAACACAAGAGAAGATTCAGACATCAGAACTAGTACATGTTAGACCACGAATTGGATAGAGTGGCGCCCGCGCGTACCTTCATGAACAGGTCAACCTCTGGGTCAGGGTAAATCCCGAGCTGCCTCTCCTTCTTCGTCAGCTCCTGGAGCAGCTCTGCACACGATCGAAACATGTATGCATCAGATCAGAGGAACTGCTAGCTAGTCCGAATTAATGAACTTTTATATCGTGAAGCAAGCTACGAGAAGGGCTAGGTAGCTCACCGTATCTCTGGCCTACCCCCTGGCACCTGGCCGAGAAGTCGAGGGTCTCCTTGACGGTCATCTCGCCGGCGTGGACGTCGTTCTGGCTGATGTACGCCGCGGTCTTCTGCGGCACGAACTCGTCCAGCCCGTACCCGTTGTACGTCACCTCACCGCTCACCCTCAGAGAAGGATCCAGCTTGCCGGCCAGTGCCAGCAGCAGCGTCGTCTTGCCAGAAGACGGCGGACCGAGCAGAAGCGTCATCCTGAAGGAGAAAACATCAGGTTAAATTCAGAGCTGTACATCATCAATCAGGTCATGGTGCAACAGCTGCAACCGTGCCGTGCATACCTCGACGGCCTTACGACGCCGGAGACGTTCTTGAGGATGTGGAGGGTCTTGGTCTTGCCGAGGCTGACCCCGGCGAGCCCCAGCATGGAGTCGACGGCGTCCAGCGCCGCGTTCGTGAGCGTGGGCAGCATGCGGTCCCCGACGTGGCACTCCGCCTCCACGCTCAGGCTCCGGAACCTCACCTCCGCCGTCGGGATCTGGATGCCCGCGCTGCCAGAACACACGTCACACAATAAGACGCAACGCAACCACATGACACCACCCACTCTCGATTCAGAGACAGCTAGCGCACGTACTGATCAATGCGCGCGCGGAGCTTCTTGAGGAACCGCTCGTTGTCCTCCTCGGCGACCTTGAAGACGCACTCCACGAACGCCTGCCGCTGAGTGAGCTCCAGCATGCGCACATCCACCTCCTCGCCCGGGCCGCGCCGGCGCTCCGACCGCAGGATGGCCGTGCGCAGACGGTCGAACGACGGAAGCCGCTCCAGCGCGGCCCACCGCAGAGCCTCCTCGTCATCGCTCTCGCCGTTGCTGCGGTGCCGCGACGAGCCTCCCGAGAAGTACACGCTCACGTCCGGGCTCCCCATGCTCTGCAGGCTCCGGCTTAGTATATCCATGGCGCCGGCCGGCTAGCATGCGCGCGCGCACTCCTTCCTTCTTCGATAGATCGGTTGCTACGTTGAAGCGGGAGTATCAAGGGTCGCGTATATATGTGTTGGCCGATCAATCAGCATTCCCATGGGGGTCCCAGCCCGGATCTTCTGCTGACATGTGTGTCATTTTTTACACAAATTCCCTCTTTTACTTCTCTGTACCAAAAAAAACTCCGCCTGCTTCAGCTCTCTCTCCTTTCCAAACATAAAATATGCGTTAGCTTCATGTATCTGAACACTTTAATGTGTATATGTTCACTAACTTTGCTCCGAACCTATATACTAAAAGATACATACCCAAAGATATATAGTGTGTTACAGAAAAATTCTAAAACATCTTATATTTTAAAACGAGAGAGTATGCAGCTAAAAGGTTCGCTCACAAAACAAAGAAAAAGACTACCTTACCGGAGGCCTCGCTGGAGACATCGTAGCAAAATATTTATGATATCATAACAAAATCAACATTGTCAGAGACCTTGTTGGAAACCTCGTAACAAAAAAGTTGTGCTATTGTAGCCAGGGCCGGTCCTGAGGGGGGACTAGCGGGGCAGCCGCCCCGGGCCCCAAAACAACAGGGGCCCAAAAATATATAGTTCTAGTATACATTTTTAAAAAAGTTTTTTCTATTGGGTTGTCGACGCCGAACACCTCGACTCCGAGGCATTGATCAACACCGCTTCGTCGCTTCCTTCTCGATTGATGAGACGACGATCGATTCCCACTTCCTAGGCAGGACGGGTCATCAGGTCCCAGGACTCCTAACGTCGGTTACTACTCGTTTCCCGACTCGCGAGTCTGAAATCTCCCGTCGCGAGCATGTCGTTGCTTCGGCGCTTCCCCTGGTCCATGACTCCCTGCCTCCCTGGATCGGACCGTCCTTCAGTCCTTTGCTCTTTGCGTCGATGATCGACCACCACCTCCAGACGCAATTTCGCAATGTCCATCGACGAGACGAAGATCGATCGCCTCGGCCTGCCTGCTCTCCCGCCCACGCCTAGCCCATACCTCTGCTGGTTACACTCGCCCTAATTCTTAGTTCATAGTTCTAATTAGTACATGTTGTTCTCGTTTGTAGCGTCCGAGGTTAACTGATTCTGGCGCCCAATACCGGTGCTCAGAAAAGAAAAAAGAGACAATAAGGAAAGAAATTAATAGAATCGCAGAGAGAATCTTTTCATAAATTTTTGAAGAGCAACACGAGTACTTCGCAGAAATCAGATGAGTTGACGCTAGTTCTTGTGGGGGAACAGACTAATGTTGATCTAGAAAATAATGTCATCGGTACATAAGACAATGTTCATATCGACGTAGATGATGACAATGTGAGTAATTGAAGAACTATTTGAGATCTTCAATGTCTCATAAGAGGTTAAATGGTTTGGCAAGTTTATGCATCGAGAAAAAGTTAGTGAACAAGATTGATATTGATTCCATTGTCACGGACTTTGCTTCTAGGAATTTTCAGAGATTTGAAGGTATCATGTAAACATTGTTATTTTTATAAGAAGATTATAGCTGGAAGTGTACTTAAAATATTTAGTTTTCATCATCTCATATATGCATAAAAATTTATAGTAAGGGGGCCAAAATTTTAGTTTCGCCCTGGGCCCTCGAAATCTCAGGACCGGCCCTGATTGTAGCAAAACCGACTTCAGTGTAGACATCGTAGCAAAAGAAATGTACTGCTGTAGCAAAATACAAAATGGTTGTAGCAAAACAATTCTACCTATTATGCAAATTCAGAGAAAGTGTGGTGCAAAAAAAAGCAGAATGAGTAGCAAGAAAATTCTTCACATGATTCAAAATGAAAAAAACTGTTGTAGCACAAAAATTTCTCAACGGCCACATCCCCTCCACTGCTCGCCTACCCACAACACGCAATAAATCTTGCGTCATTGGCATCGCTAATCACATCATTTAGTGGGACCGTCATCGCCGGTCGAGACATTGTCTTTGTTTGCTCGCAGCTTCCGCCATGGCAGTGGTTGGATGGACAGACTGTCCTTGCAACAACAATTACAAGAGGGAGGAGATCTAGGGTGGATCAGCTTGGCTGGAACGACGCTAGCACGATGCGGGGCATGTGCTTGGACGGTGGTCTAAGCAATCCATGGACTGCCCTAGGCATGCACGTGCTGAAGATGTAAATGTGCCCTAGAAGCAATAATAAATGGATTTATATTTCTATTTAATAATTAAGTTTATTGTCCTATGTCATAACTCTATTAGTTCCAGATAATGTGTGTTTGGAGGAAAACTCTAATGCATGTGTAAAATTATAAAAACTGTTTAGATATGCCTTGTCCTGTCTCTAAGAGTAGTTCATGTATTATTGATAATCTTGGTTTCCTGACTATTGGGAAATACAAAAGGGTTGTAGGGTTGTTGATGACATATGTGATCAAAGTTGTCACGAGAACAATGAAGATGGATATATCCAATTTGATATACAGTCAAAGACATCGTCAATATTATTATCGGAGGTTTCTCAAGACAAGTATTACCGTTACTAAAAGATCGTTGGAACATAAGACACATATAAACTTGGATACAATATGGACATAGCGTAACACGTCAAACGTTACCTAATGACTGGGTAATTATAAAGTTGGTATTTGCTCTTACCGGATATTATGTGAATGTTATATATGATGTAGTTATGGAAATTGCTACTCCTGACGATGGAGATATACACTTTGGTCCTACTCATGTATTATGAGTTCGTCACCATCTCGCCGGACAAGTGATCAAGTTGTTAATCACAGAAACATTGATAATAAGGAATGGATTAAAAGAGAACATGACGGGTAATGAGGATAACATAGTGTTTTCCCTCAAGTTATGTAAATTATCGAGAAGTAATGTGATGTATATCAGAAGTAATACAGAAGATCCAAACAGTAAATATCTTTGCCTTATGTGTGGTGGATCATTAAGTACATGAAGGTACATATGTTGATAATTGTCGCGAAATGTATTTCGGACATGTCCACATATATTCGAACCCAAAGGGTCACACACTTAAGGGTTTAGCTACGAATGTGAGTGCGATTGAAGATATGTATGAAGTAATTTTGAAGGTTGTTCGGAGAGTCTCGGATTATGATGGATGATAGCGCGTGGTAGGCGCTTCGTTGGAAGTCCCCAAGAGCAAGGTGTGATAAGCACATCAGCAAGTTTTCCCTCAGTAACAGACCGAGGTTATCAGACCAGTAGGAGGAAGAAAACGACTCAAAGGTTTTGCTAGCAACTTGGAGACCTACACAACACAAACTCAAGACTTTGCTCCAACGAACAGTGAGGTTGTCAATCTCACCGGTTTGCTATAACAAAGGATTAACTATATGGTGTGGAAGGTAATAGTGGTTTGCAAAAAGTAAACAGTAACAGTGGAAGATGTATCAATGGTAAAGATTGGACCGGGGGTCCATAGTTCACTAGAGGTGTTCTCCTTAAGATAAACAAACATGGCATGCTAGGTAAACAAATTACAGCAGGGCAATTGATATGACTGAGCAAGGCATAACAATGCAATACTAGACATTCATGATCCTATGAGATTCGATTGGGCAATACAACAAGATACATAGACTGCTATCCAACTGCATCTATGACTAGAAATCCACCTTCAGTTTATCATCTAAACCCGCTCCAGTATTAAGTTGCAAGCAACAGATAACTGCTTTAAGCAAAGTGTGTAAGGTAAATAATCCACTTGTTTCATGAACAAGAGACCGTTGTTTTCTCCCTAGTGGCAACATCACACCTACTACCTTAGTGATTTATGTCACTTCCCTTAGATTAAATAGAGGGATGAACCCACTATCTAGCATAAATACCCCCTCTTGGAGTCACTAGCATCTACTTGGCCAAAATAGCTACTAGAAACGGAGAGCATGCAAGATCACAAACAACACAAACATGATAGAATCAATAAGACAAAACCATTAATCAAATCTGACATAGTAATCTCAATATCCATCGGATCCCCGCAAACACAACATGCATGATTACAAATAGATGATCTTGATCATGAACGGAGCTCACAAGATCTAAACATGGTAGCACAAAGGAGGAGATACAACCATCTAGCTACTACATGGACCCATAGTCCAGGGTGGAACTACTCACACTTCATACCGAAGGCTGGCATGATGAAGAAAAAGGCCTCCGGGATGATATCCCCTCCGGCAGGATGCCGGAAAGAGCTTCAGAACCCCCCTCGATCTAGGGACGATGGTGGCGGTAGCTATAGACGGTTTAGTGGAATATTGATCGGGTACTTAGGGTTTCTACATCCGGGGGTCTTTCCTATCTCTAAACATGAGCATGAAAGATGGAGTTCTAACAGTAAGACAAAGTAACTATGCATGCAACATGAAAGGTTACAAACAAAGATCATGAATAACATGCATTGAAAAACATTTATTTGTTTCACATATAGAAAACATGGCATAGTGGCATTCAGTTTGTCCCTCATGGAGTAGCAAATAGATTCATAGGACACCTTCAAAGTTCATAAGAGTAGCTAGATACAAATAGCACAAGAACAAGCCATATCAACAATATGCATCAATCAATAAGTTTTGGGACAATGCACATAGAACTAAGAATGACAACTATGCTCTCTTAACTGGTGCCTAAAGGTAGAAGGTGGAGACTCAATATAATGGTGAAAGAAAGGCCCTTCATAAAGTGAAGTAGGGATTTCAAGTTTCAAAAATAGCTTCCAAAAATTATGGTACTTGTTAGCTTCCAGCCCTCATTGCCCCTATTATAAGCATCTTGAAGTGATTAAGGTTAAAGTGAACAAACTATGGAGTATATGCTTGACAAAGTATAAGTTAGCAATCTCATGTCCATTGAATACGAGGGATGCTCCTCATGCTACTCAAGTTTAGTTACTTGCAAGTTCTTGTCATAGTAAGTACATGCGTATCATAGAGAACCACCAACGGGTACCCCTTGCACATGATACATGAGCTATCCCATAATCAAAATGACAAGGCAAGCAGACAATGAGCATCTCAGCAATCTTCTTATTTACCATGAGAATATGGTGCTTTTTTATCTCTTTCCTCTTTTCTCATATATTTTTATTTTTTCTCAATCTCTTGTTCTCTATCTCTTTTTTTTCATAAGAAGAATGCTTCATATATGTCACTATGGTGATGTTGCAAGTTTCCACCATGATTAGGCATGGCTTAGGCTAGCGGCCCAGGCGTTTCTCTAATACACATACATAACTCCATGGACTTACAAGCTCCCCTTTCATTTCACACCGACGACATCCATAGACAAAAGAGCATGATATCAACTGTGTACAAAGTATAAGTGCAATGTTGAAAACGTTCCTCATGACAACATGGTTTTGGTATTTCTAATGTATAAGTGCAAGCATATACAACATACATGACACAATGGTTCAAGTTTATTAGGGGCAAGAAAAATAAAGTGTGCCATCAAGTTCGTGAGAGCTTTAATCACTAAGTTTTTACATAACAAAATACTTTTTAATTGGAAGATAGTTGAAAACAAGAATATACTTGGAATGGTGCACACCATGCATAGGAATTTATAGTGGACACTCTGGAATAACTTGGTTTCTTGAGAGTTGGATGCATGAGTAGAGCTTACTCATACAAGTGGAGGCTAGCAAAAGACCGGGAGCGACGAACTAAGAGAGCAATAATGGCCATAATCATGTAGAGCAATAAAACATTACTAATCAAAGCATAAAGTTGTACTAAAAGTCAAGGACTAAATAATCATAGAGGCTATGGTGACTTGTTCATAGTCATAACATGGTGTGAGCATGTGCCAATTCAACCCAAACAAAGCATCAAAGGAGAATACCACAATACTATGCTTTTGTATGCTAAAATAACGCATGATTCCTTCAAGGCACACTAAGAAATCCCAATTATTTGGAACAAGTCATGCTACAAAAATAATCACTAAGCATAAGGTCAAAACAACACCTAGCATGACATGATAAAGTCTAAGTCACAGTCAAAGCAAGCTCCTCTTGTACTAGTCAAGCAAGAACTTTCTACTCCACTCCAACACCAATCAACTTATTTGAAACAACACATCGAGAATGGGGGTCCAAACTACTTTATTCAAGCAAACTAAGCAAATCAAACAAAAACTAAGACGCTCCAAGAACAACACAACAATACATGAAACAATAAAAACGAAGTGTCGAAGGGGATGCCTTGGGCATCCCCAAGCTTTGACGCTTGTACCTCTTGAATATTTCTTGGGGTGACACAGGGTGGCATCCCCAAGCTTGAGCTTTTGTCCATTCTTCATCTCATTACATCATTCTATGTCTACACCTAAAAATTTTCCTTCATACAAAACTTCACACAATCTTCATTAGCAATATTAGTGTATTCAAAAGATAATAGATCTTTGGGTTTAGCTTCAGAACAGCAAAACTTTCACTAAAACACAAGATACTGTAGCAATTCCGTCAAAAAGTTCATTTTTCCAAAAAAGAACCCAAAAAGGAATCAATAAGAAGCAAATGCAAATAATAGCAGAAATCTGTCAAAACAGACCAGCAGGTAGAAACCGATTTTTTTGAAGACCTTTTATTGCTCAAATAAAAAAGTGTTGAACTAACGAAATTTAGCTAACATACAGGGGTATTTTTTTCAGAAAATATCAGCTCAATCCGACTTACAGAGATTCTCACGAATTTTTACGGTGGAGCACAAAAATCTTACTCCCCAAATCTTACTTCTTTCTCATTAGAGGTAATTCTTGGCACAAAAAGAAAATAAAAAGGATAAGGAGAGGTTATTACTAAAGTAATAACTTCCAAGACTCAAGAAAACTTTTGGGTTATCTTCCAGTAAATACTTTTCTTTAACATCTTTAAGTTAGGCACAAGAAGCAAGAATCAAGTATTTTCAAATGAAGAAGCATTAACACCAACTATCTTGCTCCTACCTTTCTTACCTTTCTTCTTCTTTTTAGGGAATATGTTATTGATTATTGGAGAAGCAAAATGCATAATGCCTTTTCCCACATCTATTATTGCTCCAAGGTGTTTCAACAAGGATCTTCCAAGTGTAATTTGTCCTTTTCCTACACATTCAGTAACAAGATAATCAGTAGACACCATTTTCCCTGAGATTTTTGTAAACACATCTTCAGCTATTCCAATGGGTAATAAAGTTGCATTATTGGTAAGAGATATTTCTTATCCTCCTTCAGAAAGTCCCCGCAGATTCAAAGACTCGTAGATATCTTTAGGCATAAAGCAAAATTCAGACATGATATCATAGCGAGCATCAAAAGTTTCACTATTTATAGAAACTTTTATTGTAGGTGTTGGAGATATGCCCTAGAGGCAATAATAAATATAGTTATTATTATATCTTTGTATTTATGATAAATGTTTACATTCATGCTATAGTATTAACAAGTATTAATATTATTATAGATTACATGCATGCTATAATGTTTCCTTGTTAATACTATTATAGCATGAATGTAAACATTTATCATAAGCACAAAGATATAATAATAACTATATTTATTATTGCCTCTAGGGCATATCTCCAACAGTCTCCCACTTGCACTAGAGTCAACTAATCTAGATTACATGGTAATATACCGAATACCCATGGCAGTTTGGTGTTGGTCATGTTTTGCCCTTGGGAGGGGTTTAGTAAACGGATCCGCCACATTCAGATATGTGTGTACTTTGCAAATCTTTATGTCACCATCTTGGACATGTTCTCGAATAGCGTGAAAACGTAGCTTGATGTGCTTCAGCTTCTTGTGTGACCTTGGTTCTTGCGCATTGGCTATGGCGCCTATGTTATCACAGTAGATAGACATTGGGTCCATCACACTTGGAACCACACCGAGCTCTGTAATGAACTCCTTCATCCATATCGCTTCTTGTGAAGCCTCCGAAGCAGCTATGTATTCCGATTCAGTTGAAGATCTCGCCACAACGCTTTGCTTTGCACTCCTCCAGCTAACTGATGCACCATTCAAAATAAATACGTATCCAGATTGAGATTTAGAATCGTCTGGATCGGTGTTCCAACTAGCATCGGTGTAACCATTAACAACGAGCTGTTCATCACCTCCATAAGAAAGAACCATATCCTTAGTTCTTCTCAAGTACTTAAGAATGTTTTTGACCGCTGTCCAATGATCCACTCCTGGATCACTTTGATATCTGCTAGTTAAACTAACTGCATATGCAATGTCGGGTCTAGTACATAGCATGGCATACATTAGAGATCCTATGGCTGAGGCATAGGGAGTCTTACTCATCCTTTCTCTATCTTCTGCCGTTGCTGGACTTTGAGTTTTACTCAAGGTCGTATTGGGCAACATGGGCAAGAACCCTTTCTTGCTATCTTCCATTCCAAATATCTTTAGAACTTTTTCCAAATATGTACTTTGTGACAATGATATTAGGCGTCTCGATCTATCTCTATAAATCTTTATGCCTAATATGTAAGCTGCTTTGCCAAGATCTTTCATCGAAAAACTATTATTCAAATATTCCTTGACACTATTAAGAAGGTCTACACCATTCCCAATCAACAATATGTCATCTACATATAGTATTAAGAATGATACAGAGCTCCCACTCACTTTCTTGTAAATACAAGCTTCTCCATAAGTTTGTATAAAACCAAAACTTTTGATTACCTTATCAAAACGTTGATTCCAACTTCGGGATGATTGCTTCAATCCATATATGGACCGTTGAAGTTTGCATACCTTGTTAGCATCTTTAGGATCGACAGAACCTTTGGGTTGCATCATATACAACTCTTCATCAATGTCTCCATTGAGGAACGTTGTTTTGACATCCATCTGCCATATCTCATAATCGTAATATGCAGCGATTGCTAACAAAATCCTCACAGACTTTAGCTTCGCTACTGGTGAGAAAGTCTCATCGTATTCAACTCCTTGAATTTGTCGAAACCGTTTTGCGACAAGTCGAGCTTTATAGACAGTAACATTACCATCAGCATCTGTTTTCTTCTTGAAAATCCATTTGTTCTCGACAGCCTTCCGTCCATCCGGTAAGTCCACCAAAGTCCATACTTGGTTTTCGTACATGGATCCAATCTCGGATTTCATGGCATCTTGCCATTTATTGGAATCTGGGCTCATCATCGCTTCCTCATATGTCGCAGGGTCATCGGTGTTGTCTACCAACATGACACTCATAACGGGATCATACCAATCAGGAGTGGTACGAGTTCTCGTTGACCTGCGAAGGTCTGTAGCAACTTCAACTGAAGTTTCATGATCATCATCATTAGCTTCCTCTCTTATTGGTGCAGACACCACAGGAACTTCTTCCGGTGTTGCTCTACTCGCAAGTTCGAGAGAAGGTTCAACAACCTCGTCGAGTTCTACTTTTGTAACACCCTCAGAATCGGACCTATGCAAGTTTGGGCAAAATTCACCAAACCCGCATAGAAACGATTCAAAGGTGCCCACCAGGCACTTTCGTGCGGGTGGAAAACGAAGTAATAACATTACACAACAGTCCTCGATGGGACCCACAGAACAGATATATATATAACAGCGACTCAGAGAGTCAAGAATACAGATATAATATACAAAGATCCAAATCACCTTGAAACGATATAGCGTCCAGCTACGGACAAGATGCAAATGGGGCTAAGAGCCCTGAAGAATAACCAATGGCGTCCATAACCCTGCCCAGGCCAAGCCGGAAGGGTAACCCTGCTAACGGCGTCGATCTCAAAACCTGCTTAAACAAAAGGGGTGCCGACCAAGGGCAAAGCAGAAAAACAAAGAAGGAGCGTCAGTACTGAGGCCAGTACACGGCGAGGCTAGAATTCGGCGGTCCTCGCCTACATAGGTATGGTGGACTGAAGCGGCAGCGGCAGCATGCACTAAACAACCTATAGAGACTCGATACAACTGGCGGTTATCAGAGAGGGGTAAGAATGACCTATCCGGATCCAACCTGAAGCTAACACCAAAACAAACCCATCCTGGTGTTTCCCCCTCGAGACCAAACGAGGAAGTCAACCGAGGAACTCACACAGTTGGCAGTTTTATTTATTCAGTTATCGTTGCAGCAGTTACTAGTCAGGTTTAGATAATCATCCTGATAAAGTAAACAGTGGGCACTTTTAGTTGACCATTCCGTTATAGTTGCGGCAATTACTAATCAAATCTGAGATAGCATGATATAATCCCAAAACCCAGCAGCTTGTTGGTACTTTTATTCAGCCATTTCGCTAGAAGTTGCAATACTTACTAGTCGATACAATTGTCTGGCGACAACCAAACAAGCAATTGTGGGCGTATTGATTAGCCATTCCGTTATAGTGAAGCTGATTACTAGTCATTATAAGTCAAATTTATAGCGAGATAAACTTTAGTTATGCTTGTCTATGATCGAGATATCGTGCTCCAAGTCGTCCATATCCGCGGACACGGCTTTGAAAGTTTTACCCGGGGTGCACCAATAGCAACACACGCCGATCAACCTCGGAAAAACCAAATCAAAACCCAACGAGGCTTTCACGATGAACAATCACAGTTCAGAAATATTTGAGGCCACCCTTAAGTAGAATCCATAGCGAGTAAGCAAGCTCGGCGGCCTCAAGGTTTGGCTAGACGGTACGTGAACGATCGGGAACCCAAAAGGGCTTGTCGACACCGCGGAATCGTGGTCCGATCCTAAAGATGCAGTGTCGCACAATTTAAATACGTAAAGTAGCATGGCATAAGTACAGATAGTAAAAACACCTCAAACTAGTTTGTGGCCCCAAGAAATAAGAATGAATCAAGCTCGCTCGGGGGTCCCATATACCTCCGGATGTGGATAGCGCAAAATCAAGGAATTATCAAGTACTCGGGGTCTTACGGGACACAAGTGGGCGTTCGGAAACCAAATATTATCTATCACCCACCGATGCCTCTGCTTATTTCAGTTTTAGTTGTTAAACATGAATGTAAAGTGAATGATAAGTAAAGCTAGAATCATCTCCAACATCAACATGCGGCAATACATCAACAACTGTGGCACTTGACGACACGCAACAGCACTTGAGCAAGCGACTACGACGCGCAAGTCCAACTATCTACCAAACAACAGGTAATAGGATGTGTCCAAGGCAATACAGGGCTGCAGGGAATATCACAGGTACGGAAACTAAAGCATCGCAACACAGATAGCAATAGATCAACAGGAGGGAAGTAAATACTATAAAAGTAAGATAGGTAGAAAGGGGGAGATGCTCGCCTGAAAACATTGTCGAAGGGTTCATCCGAAGATCGGGGCGAAGCTCACATCAACTCAACGGCCTTATCCGCGAAGAAGCAAAACACTAGAAGAAACACCGGATGCAATATTTAATACAACGGCAGAAGATCGGCATGATGCATGCATGATGTATGACATGGCAAAGGTGCGATGCAATTAGGCCATATTAAGCGGAACCGGGGTCCCGACAATTAATTATATGGTTCGAGTTGTTTAGAACCCCCGCAAATTAAATGTTGTTTAGCAAAGCAACAGATGGAAACGGTTCGCTACACATGTTTAAATGAGGCCAATATAAGGCTAGATTTGCCCGCATAAAGGCCCCATATTTAATTATTAGGTGAATCGGCATAAGGCCCCCAAACCACAGATATGCATGCGAGATGACAACTAAATATGCAACAAGTTATTATGTTATAAAATAGGGTTCTCGGATAAGGGTTCACACATTGAGGGGTCTCGACGGACTTGGGGTTCCGGGGTTCGGGGTCGGGGTCCAGGGTTCGACGGGTTCGGTCTCGGCTAAAGAGGTAGATCTTGTCGCATCCGCGGTGGTCGGGCCATGTTGTCGGTCTTGACGTCTCACGCGGAGTCCTTGACGTTCCGGCAGAAGTACTTGTTCTGGCGTCGGGGCATCGGATTCGCCCCGATTGGTGTCGATCTCGTCGTCGATGGCGAACTTGCGGGGATCGGTTACCGGGGTCTTCGGGTCCGTGAGGTAGATCTTGTCGTACGGGATCCGGGGAGACGAACTTAGCGTACTCGCGTCGGCGATCTTGACGTTCGGGTTCTCGACGTCGCATCCCGGGGAGAAGGTCTTGTGGCATCCGGGGCGTCGGGTTATGTCGTCTGTTTTGTTGTTTCACGGCGGAGATCTCGGCGTTCCGTGTCTCGGTGTCTTCGGGTTCCATGAAGAAGAGCTTATGTTCCAGATTTGTTATAGATGGAGAACTTGGTTCGGCATCGGCAGTCGGGAGAATAACACCCAACATCACATCAACATCCCCACATCGGCACACCAACTAGAAGATCTTGGATAGCCACTTAACATCAGATCTGGGCATAAGGACAACACCATCTAATCCGACAGGAAACATGGATGTTGAACTACGACACATGAGGACAGAGACAAGAGTACCAGTCGCACCTACGGGAAAACACATTGTCCAGGACAGCATGAAACGGTGATCTCCGGCAGAGAGGAGGCGGCCAAAAGCTGCTGTCGCGAAGGCGAAGACCTAGCGTAACGAACATGGGCGCAGGTCTGAAGCGTCTCGGATGGAGGTGGAGGGACGGCCAGGAGCAGGGACCGCGATGGGGACCGAGCGGGCGGCGGTGCTCACGAGCACCGACGGCGGCCTCGCACATGGAGATAGACGAGCAGGAGGCGAGGAGAGCAGCGAGGCTGCCAGCGACGGCGGCGCCGGCGCCGGGGCTCGCGGACAGGATGATGCAGCGGCAGGAGAGGAGGTCGAGGTCGGAGAGGGAGCTTACGGCGGAGAGATGAGATGCCGGTGGCGAGGACGCCCGGCGAGGGCGCCTGAGGAGGAGGTTGGAGGGCGCTGGCGGCCGGAGGGAGGAGGCGGCGGCGGCCGGGGCAGCAGGAGCGTGGGGCGGCGAGGTGGTGAGGCGGTTCTCGAGGAGGCGAGGCGAGCGAGGCGAGGCAGGGTGAAGGAAGACGCAGCGGCAGGGGCTCCGGCGGGAGGTGGGCGAGGCGGAGCTTGAGCTGAGCGCCGGGCCGAAGGGGAAGGCAGGCGGCGGACAGTGGGACCCAGCGAGAGGAGGGGATGTGGAGCGGTCAAGGAGGCGTGGGAGAGGAGCCCAGGGTGGGGCCAGGTTCGAGAGCGGGTTGGGTCATTGGTGTGGGAGGTTCTCGCTGGATCCCGTGGGCGTGGGGCCAGAGTTGGTGGGGTTGGGGCGTCGTGTGTTGTGGCTGGTGTGCGTGGGGGGTCGGAGGTGTGTCTTGAGAGAGAGGTGAGGAAGGCCACGTGGCGGTGTGGGATAGTTAGAGGGAGTTAGCAGGGTGACTTGGCGGGCTCTGAATGGTGGGAGTGAGGTGGAGGGTGTGTGTGGGTAGGGAACTGGGTAGCTTCAGGATTTAGAGGCGGACCGTTTGTCAAAATCTGGGCGCTCGTCTACTCGCCCGCTCGATCGGCCTCACACTAAAAATAATTTAATATTTATTTTATTTTCAAATATCTTTGTAACTAGTTTTAGACAAACAAAATATCCGGAACATCCGGGGGTTGGCGTTTGAATAAAAGATGGGGCGTTTGGAAAACAAATCGGGGTTTGTAAAATAGTTTTATGCAAACAATGCCTTATGATGATGATGCAATGCACAAATTCAACGCGATTTTCTAGTAGTGGTTTTGCGGGATGCCACAATTCGACACCACTAACAATGGATCTCGCCCTCGAGATCCGCCTCATGGTACTGGGAGGAAGGTCGGCGACCTGAATCCTCTCGCTTCGTGTAGATCCTCGCGACACCGCTAACGAGGGTTCCTTCTTCCATCTTGAATCGGCGACACCACCAACAAAGGGTCGTTGTTCCTGATCGTCGAGAGAACACTCCGGAGAAACAACGGACGAAGATAGAGGCATCAAACGACAAGGTCACCTCTAACTTCCATTAGAAGAGGGAAAAGTTACATTGATCCACCGGTTCGATGTACAGAGCGAAACGATGAGTCGGGTAGGGTGATCAGTCCGTCCCGGACCCAACTATCAACTCTATACATGGGTAGGAGAATCAGGTAACTCAACTCTCGAGATTTAGACTGAAGATCTTCATAGGCGGTATCCGGAACAAAGGAATGCTGCCAGCAGAAATCGTATGAAAGACACACTGATTAGGTTCCGCGATGGTTCCATTGGCATGAACAACACATGCTCAAGGTTAACCCCAACTTCACCAACGTTCGTCCTTCTCATATGTTTTCCAACGACACTGATATCCAGCAAGGAACACATAGGGATAAAGAGCTCAAGATTAAAAGATTGGAGGAAGATTCAACAGACAAGTTGCAGATTGATGATCGTAGCACCTCCGTTACAAAAGGAAGAAAGCGACACCCTGAAGGTACGACGGAAAACCCAACCACGAGAAATCCTGGACTCGGAGAGAGAGGAGAGGGCGGATTCAAAACACGTAGAGATAAGAGGAGAATAGCAGAGGGGTAAGGAGTAAAATCAGACCTGACCAGAACTATCCAACCGATTTTGCAAAATAGTTTTGACACTCTACTTCGGCCGTTAGCTAGGTTATCCTACAGGCTGGACTTGTGGGGTATCACAACTGCTGAGCTCTGATACCACTCTGTAACACCCTCAGAATCGGACCTATGCAAGTTTGGGCAAAATTCACCAAACCCGCATAGAAACGATTCAAAGGTGCCCACCAGGCACTTTCGTGCGGGTGGAAAACGAAGTAATAACATTACACAACAGTCCTCGATGGGACCCACAGAACAGATATATATAACAGCGACTCAGAGAGTCAAGAATACAGATACAATATACAAAGATCCAAATCACCTTGAAACGATATAGCGTCCAGCTACGGACAAGATGCAAATGGGGCTAAGAGCCCTGAAGAATAACCAATGGCGTCCATAACCCTGTGCCAAGCCGGAAGGGTAACCCTGCTAACGGCGTCGATCTCAAAACCTGCTTAAACAAAAGGGGTGCCGACCAAGGGCAAAGCAGAAAAACAAAGAAGGAGCGTCAGTACTGAGGCCAGTACACGGCGAGGCTAGAATTCGGCGGTCCTCGCCTACATAGGTATGGTGGACTGAAGCGGCAGCGGCAGCATGCACTAAACAACCTATAGAGACTCGATACAACTGGCGGTTATCAGAGAGGGGTAAGAATGACCTATCCGGATCCAACCTGAAGCTAACACCAAAACAAACCCATCCTGGTGTTTCCCCCTCGAGACCAAACGAGGAAGTCAACCGAGGAACTCACACAGTTGGCGCTTTATTTATTCGATTATCGTTAAAAGCGGTTACTAGTCGTGTTTAGATAATCATCCCGATAAAGTAAGCAGTGGGCACTTTTAGTTGACCATTCCGTTATAGTTGCGGCAATTACTAATCAAATGAGATAGCATGATATAATCCCAAAACCCAAAGGTTGTTGGTACTTTTATTCAGCCATTTCGTTGTAGTTGCAATACTTACTAGTCGATACAATTGTCTGGCGACAACCAAACAAGCAATTGTGGGCGTATTGATTAGCCATTCCGTTATAGTGAAGCTGATTACTAGTCATTATAAGTCAAATTTATAGCGAGATAAACTTTAGTTATGCTTGTCTATGATCGAATCATGCTCCAAGTCGTCCATATCCGCGGACACGGCTTTGAGAAAGTTTTACCGGCCGGGTGCACCAATAGCAACACACGCTCGATCAACCTCGGAAAAACCAAATCAAAACCCAACGAGGCTTTCACGATTGAACAATCACAGATTGAAATATTTGGGGCCACCCTTAAGTAGAATCCATAGCGGAGTAAGCAAGCTCGAGGCGGCCTCAAGGTTTAGCTGGCTAGACGGTGAACATCGGGAACCCAAAACTAGGCTTGTCGACACCGCGGAATCGTGGTCCGATCCTAAGCGATCAAGGTGCGTTACCTCGCACAATTTAAATACTGAAAGTAGCATGGCATAAGTACAGGATAGTAAAAACACCTCAAACTAGTTTGTGGCCCCAAGAAATAAGAATGAATCAAGCTCGGCTCAAGGGGTCCCATATACCTCCGGATGTGGATATAGCGCAAAATCAAGGAACAGTATCAAGTACTCGGGGTCTTACGGGACACAAGTGGGCGTTGAAACCAAATATTATCTATCACCCACGATGCCTCTGCTTATTTCAGTTTTAGTTGTTAAACAGAATGTAAAGTGAATGATAAGTAAAGCTAGAATCATCTCCAACATCAACATGCGGCAATACATCAACAAGCGGCACTTGACGACACGCAACGACTTGAGCAAGCGACTACGACGCAAGTCCAACTATCTACCAAACAACATGTAATAGGATGTGTCCAAGGCAATACATGCAGGAATATCAGTACGGAAACTAAAGCATCGCAATACAGATAGCAATAGATCAACAGGAGGAAGTAAATACTATAAAAGTAAGATAGGTAGAAAGGGAGATGCTCTTTGAAAACATTGTCGAAGGGTTCATCCAAGATCGGTGAGCTCACATCAACTCAACGGCCTTATCGCGAAGAAGCAAAACACTAGAAGAAACACGGATGCAATATTTAATACAACGGCGGAAGATCGACATGATGCATGCATGATGTATGACATGGCAAAGTGCGATGCAATTAGGCCATAAGCGGAACCGGGTCCGACAATTAATTATATGGTTCGAGTTGTTTAGAACCCCCGCAAATTAAATGTTGTTTAGCAAAGCAACAGATGGAAACGGTTCGCTACACATGTTTAAATGAGGCCAATATAAGGCTAGATTTGCCCGCATAAAGGCCCCATATTTAATTATTAGGTGAATCGGCATAAGGCCCCCAAACCACAGATATGCATGCGAGATGACAACTAAATATGCAACAAGTTATTATGTTATAAAATAGGGTTCTCGGATAAGGGTTCACACATTGAGGGGTCTCGACGGACTTGGGGTTCCGGGGTTCGGGGTCGGGGTCCAGGGTTCGACGGGTTCGGTCTCGGCTAAAGAGGTAGATCTTGTCGCATCCGCGTGGTGGCCATGTTGTCGGTCTTGACGTCTCACGCGGAGTCCTTGACGTTCCGGCAGAAGTACTTGTTCTGGCGTCGGGGCATCGGATTCGCCCCGATTGGTGTCGATCTCGTCGTCGATGGCGAACTTGCGGGGATTGGTTGCCGGGGTCTTCGGGTCCGTGAGGTAGATCTTGTCGTACGGGATCCGGGGAGACGAACTTAGCGTACTCGCGTCGGCGATCTTGGCGTTCGGGTTCTCGACGTCGCATCCCGGGAAGAAGGTCTTGTGGCATCCGGGGCGTCGGGTTATGTCGTCTGTTTTGTTGTTTCACGGCGGAGATCTCGGCGTTCCGTGTCTCGGTGTCTTCGGGTTCCATGAAGAAGAGCTTATGTTCCAGCTTTGTTATAGATGGAGAACTTGGTTCGGCATCGGCAGTCGGAAGAATAACACCCAGCGTCACCTCAACATCCCCACATCGGCACACCAACTAGAAGATCTTGGATAGCCACTTAACATCAGATCTGGGCATAAGGACAACACCATCTAATCCGACAGGAAACATGGATGTTGAACTACGACACATGAGGACAGAGACAAGAGTACCAGTCGCACCTACGGGAAAACACATTGTCCAGGACAGCATGAAACGGTGATCTCCGGCAGAGAGGAGGCGGCCAAAAGCTGCTGTCGCGGAAGGCAGAAGACCTAAGCAGAACGAACATGGAGGCGCAGGTCTACAGGGGGCGTGCTCGGATGGAGGTGGAGGGACGGCCAGGAGCAGGGACCGCGATGGGGACCGAGCGGGCGGCGGCGCTCACGAGCACCGACGGCGGCCTCGCACATGGAGATAGACGAGCAGGAGGCGAGGAGAGCAGCGAGGCTGCCAGCGACGGAGGCGACGACGCTGGGGCTCGCGGACAGGATGCACGGCGACAGGAGAGGAGGTCGAGGTCGGAGGAGAGGGAGCTTGCACGGCGGAGAGATGAGATGCCCCGGTGGCGAGGGCCTGGCGAGGAGGAGGCGCCGCGGAGGAGGTTGGAGGTGCGGGGCTCAAGCGGCGCCGAGGGCGAGGGCGGCGGCGGGCGGGCAGCGGGGCGTGGGGAAGCGACGAGGTGGCCGGCGGTTCTCGAGGAGGCGGGCGAAGGCGAGGCAGAGTGAAGGAAGACGCAGCGGCGGCTGGGCGGGAGTTGGGCGAGGCGCTGAGCTTGAGGCGCTGGGCCGAAAGGGAAGGCAGGCGGCGGACAGTGGGACCGTAAGCGAGAGAGAGGGATGTGGGCGGTCAAGGGGCGTGGGAGAGGAGCCCAGGGTGGGGCCAGGGTTCCAGGGAGCGGGTTGGGTCATTGGGCGTGGGGAGGTTCTCGCTGGATCCCGTGGGCGTGGGGCCAGGAGTTGGTGGGGGTTGGGGCGTGTGTTGTGTTTGGGTGCGTGGGGCTCAGGAGGGTGTGTCTTGAGAGAGAGAGGTGAGGAAGGCCACGTGGCGGTGTGGGATAGGTAGAGGAGTTAGCGGGGTGGCGTGGCGGGCTCTGAATGGTGGGAGTGAGGTGGAGGTGTGTGTGGGTAGGGGGGGTAGCTTTAGGATTTAGAGGCGGACCGTTTGTAAAAATCTGGGCGGTCGTTGGTCTACTCGGCCGTTAAACGCCCCACACTAAAAATAATTTAATATTTATTTTATTTTCAAATATCTTTGTAACTAGTTTTAGACAAACAAAATATCCGGAACATCCGGGGGTTGGCGTTTGAATAAAAGATGGGGCGTTTGGAAAACAAATCGGGGTTTGTAAAATAGTTTTATGCAAACAATGCCTTATGATGACGATGCAATGCACAAATTCAACGCGATTTTCTAGTAGTGGTTTTGCAGGATGCCACAACTTTCCTTCCAGTCACTTCTTTTGAGAGAAATTCCTTCTCTAGAAAGGATCCATTCTTGGCAATGAAGATTTTGCCTTCGGATCTATGATAGAAGGTATACCCAATAGTTTCCTTCGGGTATCTTATGAAGACGCATTTGTTCCGCTTTGGGTTCAAGCTTGTCTGGCTGTAACTTCTTTACATAGGCTTCGCAACCCCAAACTTTAAGGAACGACAATTTAGGTTTCTTCCCAAACCATAATTCATACGGTGTCGTTTCAACGGATTTAGATGGTGCCCTATTTAAAGTGAATGCGGCTGTTTCTAATGCATAACCCCAAAATGATATCGGTAAATCTGTAAGTCACATCATAGAACGAACCATATCTAAGAGAGTTCGATTACGGCGTTAGGTCACACCATTACTCTGTGGTGTTCCCGACGGTGTCAATTGTGAAAGTATTCCGCATTTCTTCAAATGCTCGCCAAACTCGTAACTTAGATATTCACCTCCACGATCAGAACGTAGAAATTTAATCTTCTTGTTACGTTGATTCTCTACCTCACTTTGAAATTCCTTAAACTTCTCGAAAGTTTTGGACTTATGTTTCATGAAATAGATATACCCATATATACTCAAGTCATCCGTGAAGGTAAGAACATAACGATAACCACCGCGCAATGCTACACTCATTGGACCACACACATCGGTATGTATGATTTCCAATAAGTCCGTAGCTCGCTCCATCATACCAGAGAATGGAGTCTTAGTCATTTTATCCATCAGACATGCTTCGCATATTTCAAGTGATTCGAAATCAAGTGATTCAAGAAGTCCATCGGAATGGAGTTTCTTCATACGCTTCACTCCAATGTGACCAAGACGACAGTGCCACATATAGGTCGATTTATCGCTCGATTTCAAACGTTTAGCCTCAATGTTATTAATATGTGTATTTCCACTATCGAGATTCAATAAGAATAGACCATCTATCAAAGGTGCATGTGCATAAAACATATTACTCATAAATCGAACAACCATTATTCTCGGACTTAAACAAGTAAGCGTCTCGCAATAAACAAGATCCCGATATAATGTTCATGCTTAACGCAGGCGCCAAATAACAATTATTTAAGTATAAAACTAATCCCGATGGTAGATGAAGAGGTAGCGTGCCGACCGGGATCACATCAACCTTTGATCCATTTCCAACGCGCATCATCACCTCGTTCTTCGCTAGCTTTCGTTTATTCTGCACTACCTGTTTCGAGTTACAAATATGAGCAACGAAACCAGTATCAAATACCCAGGCACTACTACGAGTACTAGTGAGATACACATCAATAACATGTATATCGGATATACCTTTCTTCTTGATGTTGTCGTTCTTCAAATCCGCCAAGTACTTTGGGCAATTCCGCTTCCAGTGACCTTCTACCTTGCAGTAAAAGAACTCAGTATCAGGCTTAGGTCCAGCCTTGGCCTTCTTCGTCGGTGCGAAAACTTTCTTACCACCCTTCTTGAAGTGTCCCTTTTGCTTAGACTTGCCTTTCTTGAATTTGGTGGTCTTATTGACCATCAACACTTGGTGCTCTTTCTTGATCTCCACTTCTGCAGATTTTAACATGGAGAAGAGTTCTGGCAACTGCTTCTTCATGCTTTGCATATTGTAGTTCATCACAAAGTTCTTGTAACTTGGTGGCAGTGATTGGAGGACACGGTAAATCACCAAAGCATTAGGAATCACTATACACAAGCTTTGGAGTTTGTTTGCGTGCCCAGACATCTTAAGCACATGCTCACTGACGGAGTTGCCCTCTTCCATCTTGCAGTTAAAGAACTTTTCAGAAGCCTCATAACTCTCAACTGCCGCGTGAGTCTCAAATATCAAATTGAGTCCACGGACAATATCATGTGGGTCTGTGTTCTCAAACCTTTTCTGAAGCTCTGATTCCAAACCATACAAGATAGCACATTGAACTGTGGAGTACTGATTCTTCCGAGCGAGGTAAACATTCTTTACTTCATCGGTAGCATCGATTGTAGGGTCACCCAAATGCATCCAAAGACATAGGTCAAATTACCAGCATTGAGGACAATCCTCAAATTGCGGAACCAATCCGCGAAGTTGTTTCCATTGTTTTTCAACTTTTCTTTCTCTAGGAACACATTAAAATTGATGGTAGGGGCCGCCATTGATCTACAACATATTTGCAATAGTTTAGACTAAGTTTATGACAAATTGAGTTCTAATTAATAGTTAAATTAATCTAGGTGAACTCCCACTCAAAACAATATCCCTCACATTGTTTTAGTGATCGCACGAACCAAATCCACCACATCAAAACCGATCATCACGAGAGTTGATGTAGCTTCAATGGCGAACAATCAAAATTTTCATCATATCTACTATATGACTCATGCTTTACCTTTCGGTGATCCGTGTTCCGAGACCATGTATGTACATGCTAGGCTCATCAAGATCAAACCTTAGCTTCCACATGAGCAAATATGGCTTTCTCATGTTGTATACACTTGCAGAATCTAACACACCCGATCATCACGTGGTGCTTCGAAACAACAAGCTTTAGCAACGGTGCTTACTAAGGATGAACACTTCAGAACTTGAAATTTATGTGCATCAGGGATCATCTTATAATGCTACCGTTGTTAACTAAGCAATACAAGATGCATAAAGGATTAACATCGCATGCAATTCATAATGTGATATGATATGGCCTTTCTTCTTTGTGCTTCCGATCTCCATCTTCAAGCACGAACATGATCTCCATCATCACCGGCATTGCATCAAGGTCAATGACGCTGCTCCATGATTGTTGTCCACCAGCTTCAACTATTACAACTACTTTGAATAGACACGCGGGTCTTAACAGAAATTAAAGACAACCATATGGCTTGTGCCAGTTGCCAACTTACAATAAGGAACATTGCATACATCAAATATAATCACAATCATGGCCATATCACATCACAGCACAGCCCTGCAAAACAAAGTTAGACGTCTCTAATTTTCTTTGCATATTTTACGTGGTTTAGGGCTTTCAATAAGTGTCACTTTAACTTACGAACAAAAACCACAACGTTGATGTTTGAACTATCAAGTGCCCGTTGTAAATTGGATCTATACTATAATGGGAGAGACAGGCACCCGCAAAGCCACTTATGCAATACAAGTTGCATGTTAAGCGTGGAGCAAGTCTCATGAACGATGTCATATAAGGTTAGCCCGGGCCGCTTCATCCCATCATACCGCAAGATGCAAAGTACACAAGAAGCAATTGATAATTAAAGCATCACCGCCCATAATGACCATTGTGTTCTACTCGTGCAACAGATCTACATATAGACACGACTCTGATACCACTGTTGGGGTTCGTAGCATGGAAAACAAAAAATTTCTACCGCATACAAACAAACAAGCCAAGATCTATCTACTAGATTGTAGCAACGAGTCGATAGAATAACTCACCCTCGAAGATTCCAAAGTGTTTAACGAGAGCAGATTCTCGTGGGTGATGTAGTCTTACTCTTGACGATCTCAAGATCGTGTAGACGATCCTTCGGCTGCGTTAAAGCCGCTCCCGATCGTCACACGCGTTCGATTTCGATGAAGACCTTCCTCTCCCTTGTTCCAGCAGGCAGCGGATGTTGTAGAACTCTCCTCGTGATTCCGGTAGCACGACGGCGTGGTACCGGAAGTAGAGGGGAGATCTCGCAGGGATTCGCCTTAAGCCGGAGCGAGTATGGTGGACTATGAGAGAGGCCTTGGCGATCTAGGGTTTAGAGGCACCAAGGATAGAGGGCTAGGCCGGCGGCTAGGGCAAGGGGAGGGCCCCAACTCGGCGGCTAGGGCAAAACCCTAGGGCGGCGGCGACTTGGTGGCCGGCGTCTAGGGTTAGGGTTTGGTGGAGAGAGGTGTGTATCTAGAAGGGTTTCATTAGGAGAATGGTATGATGGACATACTCCTATAGATAAGCGTAACATAAAGATCAAGTCATTTTAAATAGTTCAATTGATATAAGCTTTCTGATACATAGTAACCTAATTCCTTCGACCATGAGATCATGCTTATCACCATCATCGGAAGGATGCTTTGATGACATCACACCACACCGTAACTGGGTGGCTATAAAGGTGGCATTGAGTGTTCAGAAAGTATGGGTTGAGACACATGGATCAAGAGTGGGATTTGTCCATCCATATGACGGATAGATATACTCTGGGCCCTCTCGGTGGAATGTCATCCAATTGGCTTGCAAGCATGTGACTGGCTCACAAGGGATCACATATCATGGGAACGAGAAAAGAGTACGTATCGATAACGATGTTGAACTAGGTATGCAGAGATACCGACGATCAAAACATCGGATAAGTAAACTATCGTGAGACAAAGGGAAATTGGTATCGTATGTAAGTGGTTCATTCGATCACAAAGTAATCGTAGAAATATGTGGGAGCCATATGAATTTCCAGATTCCTCTATTGGTTATTGTTCGGAGAAGTGTCTCGATCATGTCCGCATAATTCACGAACCGTAGGGAGACACACTTAAGGATTCAATGTTGTTGAGTAGTTATGGAATGATGAGTAAGAGACCGAATGTTGTTCGGAGTCTCGCATGGGATCCGGGATATCACGAGGAGATCCGGAGAATAAGATTCATATAAGGAAAGTCCTGTTTCGGAGTTTGGGAATGATTCCGGTGTTTTCATCGGGAATGTTCTAGAAGGGTCCGGAAGGTCCGGCACTCCGGAGGGGCAGGGTACATGAATGTGTCATAACAAGTTGAGATGGTTGCATCATGTACTAGGTATCATGGCTGGGCAAAATAAAGGGATAAATCAAATCCTAGTTTGAAAAGTCAAACGCCAATTTGAAAAGTCAAATGGCAGTTTTGCTTGGTGGAGGGAGAGTAGGAAACCTACCTGGGGAGGAATTACTCTCCCTCCACCCGCCGGTCAAGGAGGCCGACTTGGGGGAGGACTCCCTCCCCTTGGCCGGCGCCCTCCCACCTATAAAAGTAGGGGCAGGGGTGCCCCTCTAGACCTACACCTCTCTCCACCAAACCCTAACCCTAGCCGCCGGCCACCAAGTCGCCGCCGCCCTAGGGTTTTGCCCTAGCCGCCGAGTTGGGGCCCTCCCCTTGCCCTAGCCGCAGGCCTAGCCCTCTCTCCTTTGTGCCTCTAAACCCTAGATCGCCAAGGCCTCTCTCATAGTCCACCATACTCGCTCCGGCTTAAGGCGAAGCCCTGTGAGATCTCCCCTCTACTCCTTGGTACCACTGTCGTCTTCGGAATCACGAGGAGAGTGCTACAACCTCCGCTGCCTTTGGAACAAGGAGAGGAAGGTCTTCATCGAAAATCGAACGTGTGACCGATTGCGGGAGCTGCTTAACGCAGCAATGGGAAGGATCGTCTACACGATCTTGAGATCGGCAAGAGTACGACTACATCACCCACGAGAATCTTCTCTCGTTAAACACTTTGGAATCTTCGAGGGTGAGTTATTCTATCGACTCGTTGCTACAATCTAGTAGATAGATCTTGGCTTGTTTATTTGTATGCGGTAGAAATTTTTTGTTTTCCATGCTACGAACCCCAATAGTAGGAAACTATTTTGAAGGCTCAAAATTTATTGGAACATAACCATGGTGCTCTCTAAGCATGTTATAACAATTGTTCAAAGCAATTGTACTGGTCTCAAGAGTGTTCAACCTAGCATAAATGTCTATAAAAGAAGAATCAGACTTGTTAGGCATATTATAAATTATAATCAACTTCTTTATAGCATCCAAAGCTTCATCCTAAGTACATCAAAAAAATATTTCTCATCTACAACATCCAAAGCATATCTATAACAAAGAACAATACCGCTGTAGAAACTATTAATAACCAAGCTAAGACTCATCTTAGGCTTAGTTTTCCTTTGTAAATCAGAGATTCTAGACCAAGTTTCTTTGAAACTCTCTTCACTTTCTTGCTTGAAAGTAAAGATCCATTCCATAGGTGACATAGGGATTGGACCAAAACCAGACATGGTAGCAACTAGAGCAGGAACTAATTTTTTTATGTTTTTGAAAAGAGAAAGCAAACCAAATAAACTATTTTTTGGAGTTTTTAATAAAAAGGCAAACTAAACCAAGCAAACAAAACTAAGCAAAACAAAAACAAAGTAAAGATAAAGGTTTTTAAGGACTCCCCTTGTGAAGACGTCTTTAACCTCCCTGGCAACGACGCTAGTAAACTTGTTGATAGCGTGTGGTAGGCGCTTCGTTGGAAGACCCCAAAAGCAAGGTGTGATGAGCACATCACCAAGTTTTCCCTCAGTAAGAGACCGAGGTTATCGAACCAGTAGGGGGAAGGAAACGACTCAAAGGTGTTGCTAGCAACTTGGAGACCTGCACAACACAAACTCAAGACTTTGCTCCAACGAAAAGTGAGGTTGTTGTTGGAGATATGCCCTAGAGGCAATAATAAATGTAGTTATTATTATATCTTTGTGTTTATGATAAATGTTTACATTCATGCTATAACAGTATTAACCAGAAACATTAATACTTGTGTGATTTGTAAACTAAATTAGAGTCCCTAGTAAAGCCTCTTTATAATACTAGCTTGTTGATTAATAGATGATCATAGTTTCTTGATCATGAACATTTGAGATGTTGTTAATAACAAGGTCGTATCATTGGGATAATGTTATGATGGACATACTCCTATAGATAAGCGTAGCATAAAGATCAAGTCATTTTAATAGTTCAATTTCTATAAGCTTTCTGATACATAGTAACCTAATTCCTTCGACCATGAGAGCATGCTAATCACCATCACCGGAAGGATGCTTTGATGAAATCAAACACCACACCGTAACTGGGTGGCTATAAAGGTGGCATTGAGTGTTCGGAAAGTATGGGTTGAGGCACATGGATCAAGAGTGGGATTTGTCCATCCATATGACAGATAGATATACTCTGGACCCTCTCGGTGGAATGTCATCCAATTGGCTTGCAAGCATGTGACTGGCTCACAAGGGATCACATACCACAGGAACGAGAAAAGAGTACTTATCAGTAACGAGGTTGAACTAGGTATGCAGAGATACCGACGATCAAAACCTTGGATAAGTAAACTATCGTGAGACAAAGGGAAATTGGTATCGTATGTAAGTGGTTCATTCGATCGCAAAGTAATCGTAGAAATATGTGGGAGCCATATGAATTTCCAGATTCCTCTATTGGTTATTGATCGGAGAAGTGTCTCGGTCATGTCCGCATAATTCACGAACCGTAGGGAGACACACTTAAGGATTCGATGTTGTTGAGTAGTTATGGAATGATGAGTAAGAGAACGAATGTTGTTCGGAGTCTCGGATGGGATCCGGGATATCACGAGGATATCCGGAATGGTCCGGAGAATAAGATTCATATAAGGAAAGTCCTGTTTCGGAGTTGGGGAATGATTCCGGTGTTTTCACCAGGAATGTTCTAGAAGGGTCCGGAAGGTCCGGCATTCTGGAGGGGAAGGGTACATGAATGTGTCATAACAATATGGAATGGTTGCATCATGTACTAGGTCACTTGGCTAGGCAAAATAAAGGAAGAAATCAAATCCTAGTTTGAAAGTCAAACGCCAATTTGAAAAAGTCAAACGACAAGTTTGCTTGGTGGAGGAAGAGTAGGTAACCTACTTGGGGAGGAAGTCCTCCTCCCTCCACCCGCCGGACAAGGACGCCGAGTTGGGGGAGGACTCCCTCCTACCAACCGGCCATCCTCCACCTATATAAGGAGGGGTAGGGCGCCCCCTACCCCTCACACCCAAAACCCTAACCCCAAGCCACCGGCGCCACCACCTCCTTGAGCCGCCGCCTAGGGCACCACCAACTCGGAGAGTTGGGGGTTTTCCCAAACCCTAGCCGCTGGCCAAGCCTCCCACCCTTGGTTCTTCTAAACCCTAGATCGCCAAGGCACCTCTCTTGCTCCACCATACTCGCACCGGCTTAAGGCGAAGCCCTACGGGATATCCCCTCTACTTCCGACACCACGTCGTCGTGCTGCCGGAATAACGGAGAGTGCTACAACCTCTGCTGCCTGCTAGAACAAGGGAGAGGAAGGTCTTCATCGAGTACCGAATGTGTGACCGACTATGAAAGCGCTACCGGAACGCAACGCCGGAAGGATCGTCTACACGATCTTAAGATCGACAAGAGTACGACTACATCACCCACGAGAATTTGCTCTCGTTAACCGCTTTGGAATCTTCGAGGGTGAGTTCCTCTATCGAATTGTTGCTACAATCTAGTAGATAGATCTTGGCTTGTTTGTTTGCATGCGGTAGAAAATTTTTGTTTTCAATGCTACGAACCCCTACAGTGGTATCAGAGCCAGGTATATATGTAGATCTGTTGCACGCGTAGAACACAATGGTCATTGTGGGCGATGGTGCTTTTATTATCAATTGCTTTTTGTGTACTTTGCATCTTGCGGTATGATGGGATGAAGCGGCCTGGGCTAACCTTACATGACATCGTTCATGAGACTTTCTCCATGCTCAACATGCAACTTGTATTGCATAAGTGGCTTTGCGGGTGTATGTCTCTCCCATTATAGTATAGATTCAATTTACAACGGGCACTTGATAGTTCAAACATCAACGTTGTGGTTCTTGTTCGTAAGTTAGATCGACACTTATTGAAAGCCCCAAAACACGTAAAACATGCAAAGAAAATTAGAGGCGTCTAACTTTGTTTTGAAGGGGTGTGTTGTGATGTGATATGGCCATGATTGTGATTATAGTTGATGTATGCAATGTCCCTTATTGTAAGTTGGCAACCGGCAGGAGCCATATTGTTGTCTTTAAATTCTGTTAATACCCACGTGTCTATTCAAAGTAGTTGTAATAGTTGAAGCTGGTGGATGACAACCATGAAATGACGCCATTGACCTTGACGCTATACCGGTGATGATGGAGATCATGTTCGTGCTTAAATATGGAGATCGGTAGCACAAGAAGAAAGGCCATATCATATCACATATTATGAATTGCATGTGATGTTAATCCTTTATGCATCTTGTATTGCTTAGTTAACGACGGTAGCATTATAAGATGATCCCTCATGCACACAAATTTCAAGTTCCAAAGTGTTCATCCTTAGTAAGCACCGTTGCTAAATCTCGTTGTTTCGAAGCACCACGTGATGATCGGGTGTGTTAGATTCTGCGGGTGTATACAACATGAGCAAGCCAGATTTGCTCATGCGGAAGCTAAGGTTTGATCTTGACGAGCCTAGCATGTACAGACATGGTCTCGGAACACGGATCACCGAAAGGTAAAGCATGAGTCGTATAGTAGATATGATGAACATGTTGATTGTTCGCCATTGAAGCTACATCAACTCTCGTGATGATCGGTTTTGATGTGGTGGATTTGGTTCGTGTGATCACTAAAACAATGTGAGGGATATTGTTTTGAGTGGGAGTTCACCTAGATTAATTTAACTATTAATTAGAACTCAATTTGTCATAAACTTAGTCTAAACTATTGCAAATATGTTGTAGATCAATGGCGGCCCCTACCATCAATTTTAATGCGTTCCTAGAGAAAGAAAAGTTGAAAAACAATGGAAGCAACTTCGCGGATTGGTTCCGCAATTTGAGGATTGTACTCAATGCTGGCAGTCGACCTATGTGCTGGATGCACCGCTGGGTGAACCACCTGCTACTACTACCGATGAAGTAAAGAATGTTTACCTCACTCGGAAGAATCAAGACTCCAGTCAAAGGTGCTATCTTGTATGGTTTGGAATCGGAGCTTCAGAAAAGGTTTGAGAACCAATACCCATATGATATTGTCCGTGAACTCAAAATTATTTTTGAGACTCACGCGACAGTTGAGAGTTATGAGGCTTCTGAAAAGTTCTTTAACTGCAAGTTGGAAGAGGGCAGATCCGTCAGTGAGCATGTGCTTAAGATGTCTGGGCACGCAAACAAACTCCAAAGTTTGGGTATAGTGATTCCTAATGCTTTGGAGATTTACCGTGTCCTCCAATCACTACCACCAAGTTACAAGAACTTTGTGATGAACTACAATATGCAAAACATGAACAAGACATTGCCAGAACTCTTCTCCATGTTGAAATCTGCAGAAGTGGAGATCAAGAAAGAGCATCAAGTGTTGTTGGTCAAGAAGACCACCAAATTAAAGAAAGGCAAGTCTAAGCAAAAGGGAAACTTCAAGAAGGGTGGTAAGAAAGTTACCGCACCAACGAAGAAGACCAAGGCTAGGCCTAAGCCTGATACTGAGTGCTTTTACTGCAAGGGAGAAGGTCACTGGAAGCGGAATTGCCCAAAGTACTTGGCGGATTTGAAGAACGACAACATCAAGAAGAAAGGTATATCCGATATACATGTTATTGATGTGTATCTCACTAGTACTCGTAGTAGTGCCTGGGTATTTGATACTGGTCCGGTTGCTCATATTTGTAACTCAAAACAGGTACTGCAGAATAAATGGAAGCTAGCGAAGAACGAGGTGACGATGCACGTTGGAAATGGATCAAAGGTTGATGTGATCGCGGTCGGCACGCTACCTCTTCATCTACCATCGGGATTAGTTTTATACTTAAATAATTGTTATTTGGTGCATGTGTTGAGCATGAACATTATATCTGGATCATGTTTGTTGCGAGACGGTTACTTGTTTAAGTCCGAGAATAATGGTTTGTTCGATTTATATGAGTAATATGTTTTATGCACATGCACCTTTGATAGATGGTCTATTCTTATTGAATCTCGATAGTGGAAATACACATATAAATAACATTGAAGCTAAACGTTTGAAATTGAGCGATAACTCGACCTATATGTGGCACTGTCATCTTGGTCATATTGGAGTGAAGCGTATGAAGAAACTACATTCCGATGGACTTCTTGAATCACTTGATTTTGAATCACTTGAAAGATGCGAAGCATGTCTGATGGGTAAAATGACTAAGACTCCATTTTCTGGGATGATGGAGCGAGCTACAGACTTATTGGAAATCATAGATACCGATGTGTGTGGACCAATGAGTGTAGCATCGCGCGGTGGTTATCGTTATGTTCTTACCTTCACGGATGACTTGAGTAGATATGGGTATATCTATTTCATGAAACATAAGTACGAAACTTTCGAGAAGTTTAAGGAATTTCAAAGTGAGGTAGAGAATCAATGTAACAAGAAGATTAAATTTCTACGTTCTTATCGTGGAGGTGAATATCTAAGTTACGAGTTTGGCGAGCATTTAAAGAAATGTGGAATACTTTCACAATTGACACCGCCGGGAACACCACAACGTAATGGTGTGTCCGAACGTCGTAATCGAACTCTCTTAGATATGGTTTGTTCTATGATGTCACTTATAGATTTACCGCTATCATTTTGGGGTTATGCATTAGAAACAGCCGCATTCACTTTAAATAGGGCACCATCTAAATCCGTTGAAACGACACCGTATGAATTATGGTTTGGGAAGAAACCTAAATTGTCATTCCTTAAAGTTTGGGGTTGCGAAGCTTATGTAAAGAAGTTACAGGCGGACAAGTTTGAACCCAAAGCGGAACAAATGCGTCTTCATAGGATATCCGAAGGAAACTATTGGGTATACCTTCTATCATAGATCCGAAGGCAAAATATTCGTTGCTAAGAATGGATCCTTTCTAGAGAAGGAATTTCTCTCGAAAGAAGTGACTGGAA
This sequence comes from Avena longiglumis, assembly GCA_030063025.1. NCBI lineage: Eukaryota > Viridiplantae > Streptophyta > Magnoliopsida > Poales > Poaceae > Avena > Avena longiglumis. Next base: position 152,396,125 of record CP125973.1, read on the forward strand.
GGAAAGTAGAACTCGACGAGGTTGTTGAACCTTCTCTCAAAGTTGCGAGTAGCGCAACACCGGAAGTAGTTCCTGTGGCGCCTACACCAATAAGAGAGGAAGCTAATGATGATGATCATGAAACTTCGGTTTAAGTTGCTACAGAACCTCGCGGGTCAACGAGAACTCGTACCACTCCTGATTGGTATGATCCCGTTATGAGTGTCATGTTGGTGGACAACACCGATGACCCTGCGACGTATGAGGAAGCGATGATGAGCCTAGATTCCAATAAATGGCAACATGCCATGAAATCCTAGATTGGATCCATGTACGAAAACCAATTATGGACTTTGGTGGACTTACCGAATGGCTGGAAGGCTGTCGAGAACAAATGGATTTTCAAGAAGAAAACAGATGCTGATGGTAATGTTATTGTCTATAAAGCTCGACTTGTCGCAAAAGGGTTTCGACAAATTCAAGGAGTTGACTACGATGAGACTTTCTCACCAGTAGCGAAGCTAAAGTCTGTGAGGATTATGTTAGCAATCGCTGCATATTACGATTATGAGATATGGCAGATGGATGTCAAAACGCCATTCCTCAATGGAGACATTGATGAAGAGTTGTATATGATGCAACCCAAAGTTTTTGTCGATCCTAAAGATGCTAACAAGGTATGCAAACTTCAATGGTCCATATATGGATTGAAGCAAGCATCCCGAAGTTGGAATCAACGTTTTGATAAGGTAATCAAAAGTTTTGGTTTTATACAAACTTATGGAGAAGCTTGTATTTACAACAAAGTGAGTGGGATCTCTGTAGCATTCTTAATACTATATGTAGATGACATATTGTTGATTGGGAATGATGTAGACCTTCTTAATAGTGTCAAAGAATATTTGAATAATAGTTTTTCAATGAAAGATCTTGACAAAGCAGCTTACATATTAGGCATAAAGATTTATAGAGATAGATCAAGACGCCTAATATCATTGTCACAAAGTACATATTTGGACAAAGTTCTAAAGAGGTTTGGAATGGAAGATAGCAAGAAAGGGTTCTTGCCCATGTTGCCCAATACGACCTTGAGTAAAACTCAAAGTCCAGCAACGACAGAAGATAGAGAAAGGATGAGTAAGACTCCCTATGCCTCAGCCATAGGATCTCTAATGTATGCCATGCTATGTACTAGACCCGACATTTCATATGTTGTTAGTTTAACTAGCAGATATCAAAGTGATCCAGGAGTGGATCATTGTACAACGGTGAAAAACATCCTTAAGTACTTGAGAAGAACTAAGGATATGGTTCTTTCTTATGGAGGTGATGAATAACTCGATGTTAATGGTTACACCGATGCTAGTTGGAACACCGATCCGGATGATTCTAAATCTCAATCTGGATACGTATTTACTTTGACTGGTGCAGCAGTTAGCTGGAGGAGTGCAAAGCAAAGCATTATAGCGAGATCTTCAACTGAATCGGAATACATAGCTGCTTCGGAGGCTTCACAAGAAGCGATATGGATGAAGGAGTTCATTACAGAGCTCGGTGTGGTTCCAAGTGCGCTGGACCCAATGTCTATCTACTGTGATAACATGGGCGCCATAGCCAATGCGCAAGAAACAAGGTCACACAAGAAGCTGAAGCACATCAAGCTACGTTTTCATGCTATTCGAGAACATGTCCAAGATGGTGACATAAAGATTTGCAAAGTACACATAGATCTGAATGTGGCGGATCCACTGACTAAACCTCTCCCGAGGGCAAAACATGACCAACACCAAACTGCCATGGGTGTTCGGTATATTACCATGTAATCTAGATTAGTTGACTCTAGTGCAAGTGGGAGACTGTTGGAGATATGCCCTACAGGCAATAATAAATGTAGTTATTATTATATCTTTGTGTTTATGATAAATGTTTACATTCATGCTATAACAGTATTAACCAGAAACATTAATACTTGTGTGATTTGTAAACTAAATTAGAGTCCCTAGTAAAGCCTCTTTATAATACTAGCTTGTTGATTAATAGATGATCATAGTTTCTTGATCATCAACATTTGAGATGTTGTTAATAACAAGGTCGTATCATTAGGAGAATGGTATGATGGACATACTCCTATAGATAAGCGTAGCATAAAGATCAAGTCATTTTAATAGTTCAATTGCTATAAGATTTCTCATACATAGTAACCTAATTCCTTCGACCATGAGATCATGCTAATCACCATCATCGGAAGGATGCTTTGATGACATCAAACACCACACCGTGACTGGGTGGCTATAAAGGTGGAATTGAGTGTTCGGAAAGTATGGGTTGAGGCACATGGATCAAGAGTGGGATTTGTCCATCCATATGATGGATATATATACTCTGGGCCCTCGCGGTGGAATTGTTGGAATTATGCCCTAGAGGCAATAATAAAGATGTTATTATTATAATTCTTGTTCATGATAATGTTTATATTTCATGCTAGAATTGTATTAAGCGGAAACTTTAATACTTGTGTGGTTTGTGAACAACACCGTGTCCCTAGTACGCCTCTAAGGACTAGCTCATTGATTAATGATGGTTAAGGTTTCCTAACCATAGGCATGAGTTGTCAATTGATAATGAGATCATATAATTGGGAGAATGATATGATGGACAGACCCAAACTAAGCGAAGCAATTAGATCGTGTCATCGTGTTCGTCTTTGCGAAGCTTTTCTTATGTAAAATATTGTATTCCTTGGACCATGAGATAATACAACTCCCTGGTATCGGAAGAAATCTTTGAGGTCATCAAACGTCATCCTATGAGAGGGTGATCATAAAGGTGTCTCTCAGGTGATCGTAAAGTATCTGTTGGGTTGTATGTATCGAGATGGGATTTGTCCCTCCCAAGTCGGAGAGATATACTTCGGGCCCACTCGGTAATCGATATCAACACCGCTTGCAAGCATGTGGTTAAAGAGTTAATTACAAAGTGATATCGGATTACGGAACGAGTAAAGTACTTGCTGTGAACGATATTGAACTAGGTATGATGCAAAGACGATCGAATCTCGGGCAAGTAAAATATCGCGAGACGAAGGGAATATATATATGGGATTGATTGAATCCTGGCATCGTGGTTCATCCGATATGATCATCGATGAATGTGTGGGAGTCAATATGGGTTTCCAGACCCCACTGTTGATTATTGATAGAAGATCATGTCTGCATATTCTCGAACCCGCAGGGTCACACACTTAATGTGTCTCGACGCTAGGATAGATTGGATAATTGGTTTATGAGTTTTTGTTCAGAGTCTCGGATGGGATTCGGGACATCACGAGAGGTTCCGGAGTGGTCCGGAGAATAAGATTCATATAAGGCAGTGCAGTTTCCGGATCATGTCGGATTGCACAAGATGAAGATCATTGCGCGAAGATTGGCTATACCATGTCACATAAAGTTATATGCATGTGATGTTTATCCTTTTATGTATCTTATTATGCTTAGATCGCGACGGTAGCATTATAAGATGATTCCTCAATTAAAGATCAAGATAAAACTGTGTTCTCCCCAAATATGCACCGTTGCGAAAGTTCGTCGTGTCCAAGCATCACGTGATGATCGGGTGCTATAGACTCTACGCTCACATACAACGGGTGCAAGCCAGATTTGCACACGCGGAAATACTTGGGTCTAACTTGACGAGCCTAGCATGTACATACATGGCCTCGGAACACATGAACCGAAAGGTTAATCATGAGTCATATGAATGATATGATCGACACTTCGTTGTCCACCATTGAAACCACATCTCTTCTCGTGATGATCGGATTAGGTGTGGTGAATTTGGATCATGTTCACTAAACAACTTGAGGGATGTTGAATTTAGTGGGAGTTCATCTAGTAATTTGATTAAAAGTTGAACTATTTATCATGAACAGAGTCTAAGTTGTACTTGCAAATACTGTAGATCACATGGCCAAGTCCAACTTCAACTTCAACGTTTTTTCTGAGATAGAAAAGCTTAGAAACAATGGGTCTAACTTCACCAAATGGTTCCGCATTCTGAGAATCATTCTCGCTGGCGGACAAAAGGACTATGTCCTTGAGAAAGCGCTAGGTGACGCCCCTGCTGTAGATGCGCCGGCTGATGAGAAAGCTGTTTATCAGTCGCGCAAGGATGATTATGATTTGATTAAGATCGCCATGTTGTATGCTATGGAATCGGATCTTCAAAATCGTTTTGAGGAGTTCGCCGGGCCCTTTGAGATTCTTGAGGAGCTGAAAACTATGTTTCAGACTCAGGCCCGTTCTGAGAGATATGAGATCTCTAAGAAATTCTTTAACTACAAGATGGAGGAAGGGAGTTCCGTTAGTGAGCACGCCATTAAGATGTCGGGCTATACTCAACGCCTTGAGCAATTGGACTTAAGATTCCAGAGGAGCTCAAAATTGACACTCCTAGCTACAAAAGTTTTGTAGTTGATCACAATCAGATTGGTTCCACTGATATGATCACTGAGCTCTTCGCTAAGATGAAAGTAGCGGAGGTGAACATCAAAAAGAATAATCATGTGTTGATGGTCAACAAGCCCCCCACCTTCAAGAAAGGTAAGGGTGCAAAGAAGCCCTTCAAGAAAGGCGGCGGCAAGCGCGTTGCCCCTGCTGAGAAGAAGCTCAGGTCTGGTCCTAAGCCGGACACTGAGTGCTTCTATTGCAAGGACAAGGGTCACTGGAAGCGTAACTGTCCGAAGTACTTAGCGGACAAGAAGGCTGGCACCATCAAAGGCATATTTGATATACATGTTATTGATGTTTTCCTTACTAGCCCTCGTTGTAGTGCCTGGGTATTTGATACCGGTTCAGTTGCTAATATTTGTAACTCGAAACAGGAGCTACGGAGTAGACGGCGGCTTGCGAGGGATGAGGTGACGATGCGAGTTGGCAACAGATCAAGAGTTGATGTGATGGCCGTCGGCACGCTCTCCTTAGTTTTACCTTTGGGATTAGTTTTAAACCTTAATAAGTGTTATTATGTGCCTACGTTGAGGATGAACATTATTTCTAGATCGTGTTTATTGCAAGATGGTTATTCATTTAAATCGGAGAATAATGGTTGTTCTATTTATATGAGTAACATCTTTTATGGTCATGCACCTACTGTGAATGGTTTATTTGTTCTAAATCTCGAAAGGGATGAAACACACATCCACAACATTGAGGCTAAGAGATGCAAAGTAGATAGTGATAATACTACTTATTTGTGGCACTGTCGTCTAGGTCATATTGGTGTAAAGCGTATGAAGAAACTCCATTCTGATGGACTTTTGGAGTCTCTTGATTTTGAATCGTTTGACACATGCGAACCATGCCTCATGGGCAAGATGATCAAAACCCCGTTCTCCGGTATGATGGAGCGAGCAACGGACTTGTTGGAAATCATACATACCGATGTATGCGGACCGATGAGTGTTTCGACGCGCACTGGATATCGCTATTTTCTCACTTTTACCGATGACTTAAGTAGATATGGGTATATCTATTTAATGAAACATAAATCTGAAACATTTGAAAAGTTCAAGGAATTTCAGAATGAAGTGGAGAACCATCGTAACAGAAAGATTAAGTTTCTACGATCCGATCGTGGGGGCGAATATTTGAGTTATGATTTTCTCACGCATCTTAAAGCAAGCGGAATTATTTCGCAACTCACGCCACCCGGAACACCACAGCGCAATGGTGTGTCTGAACGCCGGAATCGAACTTTATTAGATATGGTCTGATCGATGATATCTCTTACTGATTTGCCGTTATCATTTTGGGGTTATGCATTAGAAACCGCTGCATTCACTTTAAATAGGGCACCATCTAAATCTGTTAAGACGACACCGTATGAACTATGGTTTGTTGCTAAACCTAAGTTGTCGTTTCTTAAAGTTTGGGGATGCGAAGATTACGTCAAGAAGTTGATGCCGGACAAGCTTGAACCCAAAGCGGAGAAATGCGTATTCATAGGATACCTTAAGGAAACTATTGGGTATACCTTCTATCAAAGAACCGAAGGCAAAGTGTTTGTCGCAAAGAACGGTTCCTTTCTTGAGAAGGAGTTTCTCTTGAAAGAAGTGAGTGGGAGGAAAGTAGAGCTAGACGAGGTTATTGAACCTTCTCTTGAATTGGAGAGTAGAGCAGCACCTGAAATGGTTCCAGTGCCGCCTGCACCAACAATAGAGGAAGCTAATGACAAGGATCATGAAGCTTCGGACGATGCTGCTACTGAGCGTCGCAGGTCGACAAGGTCGCGTGCCCCTCCTGAGTGGTACGGCAACCCTGTCTTGACTGTCTTGTTAGTAGAATACAGTGAACCTACGAGCTATGAGGAAGCGATGATGAGCCCAGACTCTGAGAAATGGCTAGAAGCCATGAAATCCGAATTGGGATCCATGAGCGAAAACCAAGTATGGACTTTGGTGGACCCTCCTAGCGACCGAAAGGCCGTTGAGTGCAAATGGATTTTCAAGAAGAAAACGGACGCGGATGGTAATGTTACCGTCTATAAAGCATGGCTTGTTGCGAAAGGTTTTCGACAAGTTCAAGGTGTTGACTACGATGAGACTTTCTCTCCCGTAGCGATGTTTAAGTCCATTCGGATTTTATTAGCAATTGCTGCGTTTCATGATTATGAAATATGGAAGATGGATGTCAAGAGTGCGTTCCTCAATGGCAACATTGATGAAGAGTTGTATATGATGCAACCCGAAGGTATTGTCGATCCTAAGGATGCTGATAAAGTATGCAAACTTCAGTGTTCCATTTATGGACTGAAGCAAGCATCTCGGAGTTGGAACCTTCGTTTTGATCAAGTGATCGAGAGCTTTGGATTTGTTCCAAATTGCTACGAAGCTTGCATCTACAAGAAAGTGAGTGGGAGCTCGGTGACGTTTCTGGTACTATATGTGGATGACATAATGATTATCGGAAATGACAGCAACATGCTTAACGATGTGAAGAGTTAATTGAACAAGTGTTTTTCAATGAAAGACCTAGGTGAAGCTGCTTATATATTGGGCATCAAAATCTATAGAGATAGACAAAGACGCCTGATAGCTTTAAGCCAGAGTACATACCTAGACAAGGTTCTGAAAAGGTTAAGACTGGATAAGGCAAAGAAAGGTTCAGTGCCAATGTTGTCAGGTAAGATATTGAGCAAGGCTCAGTGTCCAGCTACGGTAAATGATAGGGAAACTATGAGCAAAGTGCCTTATGCCTCGGCCATAGGTTCGATCATGTATGCCATGTTGTGTACTAGATCGGATGTGTCCAATGCTCTTAGTTTGACGAGCAGATATCAAAGTGATCCAGGAGTGGAACACTGGACAGCCGTGAACATCCTAAAGTACCTAAATAGGACTAAAGAAATGTTCTTAGTCTATGGGGGTGATGAACAGCTTGTCGTAAAAGGTTACGTCGATGCTAGTTTCGACAAGGATGATTCTAAATCTCGAACGTGATACGTGTATATTTTGAATGGAGGAGCTGTGAGTCGGAGAAGTCGCAAGCAAAGCGTGATCGCGATCTACAGAGAAGCGGAATACATGGCTGCCGCAGGCCAAGTGAAGGAGTTTGGATCAGAACTTCATCATCGAGCTTGGCGTGGTTCCAAGTGCATTGGACCCACTAGAGATATTGTGTGACAACATCGCGCCATAGCACTCGCTAAGGAACCAAGATATCATCCAAAGACCAAGCATATCAACATGAAGTTTCATATAATCCGAGATTATATAGCGGATGGAGATCCAAGATTAGCAAAGTACATACGAGATCTCAATGTCGCAGATCCATTGACTAAACCTCTTCCACGTGTAAAACATGATCAAGACCTCGATTGCCATGGGTGTGAGATTGTTGACAAATGTAAACTAGATTATTGACTCTAGTGCAAGTGGGAGACTGTTGGAATTATGCCCTAGAGGCAATAATAAAGATGTTATTATTATAATTCTTGTTCATGATAATGTTTATATTCCATGCTAGAATTGTATTAAGCGGAAACTTTAATACTTGTGTGGTTTGTGAACAACACCGTGTCCCTAGTACGCCTCTAAGGACTAGCTCATTGATTAATGATGGTTAAGGTTTCCTAACCATAGACATGAGTTGTCAATTGATAATGAGATCATATCATTGGGAGAATGATATGATGGACATACCCAAACTAAGCGAAGCAATTAGATCGTGTCATCGTGTTCGTCTTTGCGAAGCTTTTCTTATGTCAAATATTGTATTCCTTGGACCATGAGATAATACAACTCCCTGGTTTCGGAAGAAAGCTTTGAGGTCATCAAACGTCATCCTATGAGAGGGTGATCATAAAGGTGTCTCTCAGGTGATCGGAAAGTATCTGTTGGGTTGTATGTATCGAGATGGGATTTGTCCCTCCCAAGTCAGAGAGATATACTTCGGGCCCACTCGGTAATCGATATCAACACCGCTTGCAAGCATGTGGTTAAAGAGTTAATCACAAAGTGATATCGGATTACGGGACGAGTAAAGTACTTGCTGTGAACGAGATTGAACTAGGTATGGCCATGCGACGATCGAATCTCGCAAGTAAAATATCGCGAGACGAGGGAATATATATATGGGATTGATTGAATCCTAGCATCGTGGTTCATCCGATATGATCATCGATGAATGTGTGGGAGTCAATATGGGTTTCGCACCCGGTTAATTATTGATAGAAGATCATGTCTGCATATTCTCGAACCCGCAGGGTCACACACTTAACGTGTCTCGACGCTAGGATAGATTGGATAATTGGGTTATGAGTTTTTGTTCGGAGTCTCGGATGGGATCTGGGACATCACGAGAGGTTCCGGAGTGGTTCGGAGAATAAGATTCATATAAGGCAGTGCAGTTTTTGGAGTTAGGAATTGTTCCGGGTTAATCGGTATTGTACCGGAAGCTTCTAGAACCTTCCGGAAGGGGACCAACGTGGCCCCACCTTCCGGGAGGGGGCATGGGCCTATGAGGGAGTGCCCTGGCCGCATTGGGCCAGGGGCACAAGGCCCCATAGGGCCCAGCCGGCCAAGAGAGGTTTAAACTCGAGATAGACCTTCTAGAAGGGGGGGTTTCCTTGCCCCCCACTCCTTATCCTTTGGGGCCGCCGGTTTGGGCTTGGGGGAGGGGCTAGGGCTGCGCCCCCCCTCTATATAAAGAGGGGTGGGGGCGCACCAACCCCCTACACCTTCCCCTCCAACCCTAGCCGCCCTGCTGCCCTCCTCTCTCCCTCCCGACTGCTTGTAGGCGAAGCCCTGCTGCAGAAATTCTCCACCAATTGCACCGCGCCGTCGCGTTGTAGATCCAACCCATCTCTCCACCATACTTGCTGGACCAAGGAAGGAGGAGACGTCGAGGTGCTGCACGTGTGCATCTCACGGAGGCACCGCCACTTGTGGTGCTAGATCGGATCGGATCGCGAGGAGGAGAAGAAGCGACGACTACATCACCCACGCCCGACGAACGTTCACTGCAGAATCTTCAAGGGTATGAAGATCTAATCCAATCTCTCTCGTTGTTTGCATCTCCTAGATTAGATCTTGGCTTCACTCTGTTCGCATCCGTAGAAAAATTTGATTTACTATGCCGCGAAACCCTTCAGGAATGTCATCCAATTGGCTTGCAAGCATGTGACTGGCTCACAAGGGATCACATACCACGGGAATGAGAAAAGAGTACTTATCAGTAACAAGGTTGAACTAGGTATGCAGAGATACCGACGATCAAAACCTCGGATAAGTAAACTATCGTGAGACAAAGGGAAATTGGTATCGTATGTAAGTGGTTCATTTGATCGCAAAGTAATCGTAAAAATATGTTGGAGCCATATGAATTTCCAGATTCCTCTATTGGTTATTGATCGGAGAAGTGTCTCGGTCATGTCCGCATAATTCACGAACCGTAGGGAGACACACTTAAGGATTCGATGTTGTTGAGTATTTATGGAATGATGAGTAAGAGACCGAATGTTGTTTGGAGTCTCGGATGGGATCCGGGATATCACGAGGAGATCCGGAATGGTCCAGAGAATAAGATTCATATAAGGAAAGTCCTATTTCGGAGTTGGGGAATGATTCTGGTGTTTTCACCAGGAATGTTAAGGGTACATGAATGTGTCATAAAAATATGGAATGGTTGCATAATGTACTAGGTCACTTGGCTTGGCAAAATAAAGGAAGAAATCAAATCCTAGTTTGAAAGTCAAACGCCAATTTGAAAAAGTCAAACAGCAAGTTTGCTTGGTAGAGGGAGAGTAGGAAACCTACTTGGGGAGGAAGTCCTCCTCCCTCCACCCGCCGTCCAAGGAGGTCGAGTTGGGGAAGGACTCCCTCCTCCCAACCGGCCACCCTCCACCTATATAAGGAGGGGTAGGGCGCCCCCTACCCCTCACACCCAAAACCCTAACCCCAAGCCGTCGGCGCCACCACCTCCTTGAGCTGCCGCCTAGGGTACCACCAACTCGGCGAGTTGGGGGTTTTCCCAAACCCTAGCCGCCGGCCAAGCCTCCCCCTTTGTGCTTCTAAACCCTAGATCGCCAAGGCACCTCTCTTGCTCCACCATACTTACTGCTTGCGGCTCGAAAGATCTCCCTCTACTTCCGACACCACGCCGCTCGCCGGAATCGCGAGAGAGTGCTACAACCTCCGCTACCTTTGGAACAAGGGAGAGGAAGGTCTTCATCGAAAATTTAACGTGTGACCGATCGTGGAAGCGCTGGCGAACACAAATGAAAGGATCGTCTACACGATCTTGAGATCGACAAGAGTACGACTACATAACCCACGAGAATCTGCTCTCGTTAACCGCTTTGGAATCTTCGAGGGTGAGTTCCTCTATCGACTCGTTGCTACAATATAGTAGATAGATCTTGGCTTGTTTGTTTGCATGCAGTAGATATTTTTTGTTTTCCATGCTACGAACCCCTACAGTTGTCAATCTCACTGGTTTGCTATAACAAAAGATTAACTGTATTGTGTGGAAGGTAATAGTGGTTTGCAGAAAGTAAACAGTAACAGTGGAAGATGTATCAATGGTAAAGATTGGACCGAGGTCCATAGTTCACTAGAGGTGTTCTCCTTAAGATAAACAGGCATGCTGGGTAAACAAATTACAGTAGGGCAATTGATAGGACTGAGCAAGGCATAACAATGCAATACTAGACATTCATGATCCTATGAGATTCGATTGGGCAATACAACAAGATACATAGACCGCCATCCAAATGCATCTATGACTAGAAATCCACCTTCAGGTTATCATCCGAACCCCCTCTAGTATTAAGTTGCAAGCAACAGATAACTGCTTTAAGCAAAGTGTGTAAGGTAAATAATCCACTTGTTCCGTGAACAAGAGACCGTTGTTTTCTCCCTAGTGGCAACAACACATCTACAACCTTAGAGATTTCTGTCACTTCCCTTAGATTAAATAGAGGGATGAACCTACTGTCTCGTATAAATACCCCCTCTTGGAGTCACTAGCATCTACTTGGCCAAGATAGCTACTAGAAACGGAGAGCATGCAAGATCACAAACAACACAAACATGATAGAATCAATAAGACAAAACCATTAATCAATCTAACATAGTAATCTCAATATCCATAGGATCCCCGCAAACACAACATGCATGATTACAAATAGATGATCTTGATCATGAACGAAGCTCACAAGATCTAAACATGGTAGCACAAAGGAGGATATACAACCATCTAGCTACTATATGGAACCGTAGTCCAAGGTGGAACTACTCACACTTTATACCGGAGGCTGGCATGATGAGGAAGAAGGCCTCCGGGTTGATCTCCCCTCCGGCAGGGTGCCGGGAAGAGCTTCAGATCCCCTCGATCTAGGAACGATGGTGGCGGAGGCTACAGACGGTTTTGTGGAATATTGATCGGGTACTTAGGGTTTCTGCATCGGGGGGTCTTTATAGGCGAAGAGGCGTGGCATGGGGCGGCCAGGGTGGTCACACCCCTCCCCAGGCACGGCTAACCCTAGCCCGTGCCGCCAGGGGGTGTGGCCCCCTGGTGCCTCCCCTCTGTCTCGTACTCTGGCTCCGTGATCCCCACGGTAAAATATTGACTTTGGCTTTTGTCCCGTCCAATTCCGAGAATACTGATTTTCTGCCTTTCTGGAACCAAAAAAATAGAAGATAACAGGCAACTGGCACTATGGCATCTTGTTAATAGGTTAGTACCAGAAAATATATAAAAACACCTCAAAGTGTAGACAAAGCAAAGCAAAGTAGATACTAAACAAACATGGAACATCAAAAATTATAGATACGTTTCCGACGTATCAATGGAGGTGTCTGTAATATCACAAAAAGTGTTTGGAACGGTTTCAAACATGTTATGGATGGTAATAGAATGATTTATAAAGGATCCAGGATATTTCTAAGGTGTTCGAAACTTCAAAAAATCATAAATATGGTAAAACGACAAAAGGAATTGGACTTGGAGTTTATGGTTCAAACGACAGAACATCATGGAATGCATAGGCGTCATTATGGGCATCCCGGTTCCGCTAATGACCATTGATATGCGAGGGTTCTCGGTCATGTCTTTGATGTTCCCTAACCGTAGGATAACATACTTAAGGGTTCTATGACGCTTGAAGATCATTATGGAATCACTGGGATCACCATTGGAAAGAAGAGAGTAAACCATAAGTGTTTCAGTTAAATTCTAAAGTTGTTCGGAGTAATCGAAAAGGAGTTCTTGATCATGAGAAAAAATTATATATGATTTTTATATTAATTATATGAATTAATTAATAAAAATCCAATTTAAAAATGATTTTTGAGATACTTCCCTATCGGCACAATTCCCTCCGGGAATGGGCCCGATAGGGAATTTATCCAAAAATCATTCCCTTTCTCCATATATAGATGGGAATAGGGAGAGGGAAAATACACATAAAAATTAGGAACTTCCTAATGCAATATTCCTTAGGGATTTTTCCTTCTCTCTCCGTTGAATCTTGTGTGCACGGTTTCAAGAAGAATTGCATGCGTGGGAGATAACACCATCCCGACACGCCATCACACTGCTCGATCCCAGTTCCAGAAGGTCTACTTCCGCATCCCGGATGGATCAGGAAGAACGGGAGTAATCGTCGGACACGGGACGTGTGCAAGATCACGGAGGTGCTTCCACTTGTGGCACAAGAGCTTTCCTACAAGGACCTGGAGGTGAAATTGGAGGAGCGACACGACCTTAAGGTTGTCTACGAGTATGACTACATCTTCAATGTTCTCGCGAACGTAAACGCTTTCGGTATATAAGAGTATGTCGCAAAAACCTCCTTCCTATTACTACATTAACTTATAGATAGATCTTGGAAGTGGTGTTGCGCTAGCTATGTTTTTTTTGTTTTCTGCTGAAAACCCCTTCACTTCCTATAAACCTCTTGTTCTTTAGCAAACCTATGATCTTTCTCTTTTTGAGGTCTGCTTATTGTCTTCACAAATTTGGACAATTTAGGATAGATACCACATGTTAGAAAATATCCCTTGTTGTATGGGTTTCCGTTGAGATCAAGGTTGAACACATGAGCGTTACCTTCTGCATGTATAGCGAACATCGGTGGGCGTTAAAGCACATTCGTGTCATTGTGAGACTCTGTCATATCGAATAAAGAGTGTTAAATTCAAAGATCCTATGATGCAACTGCCTTGAGTATGATCATGCATCCATGGGCATGACCTTTGAATTGCCCTGCAAACCAAATGGAAATTCTTTAAATTCCAATGCATGCAATCTATGCTTCCAGTTATCCAAGAAAACCCTCTTTTCTCAATGGTCGATAGAAGGTGGCCAGTGTCCTCTATTGTTGGTTCTCTTAAGTAAACTTGGCCGAACACCTGACGTACTACACGGAAAAACCCATACATGCTCTCCGGGCATGTGGCATCGCTCGTGCGCATGTACTCATCCTAACAACAACAATGCATTTTTGGTATGACCCGAGGCCAGGCTTACCGGTGGCATCTCTCTTCATATGAAAGTAATCATCATGAGCCCTCACGCCTTGAATAATTTTTATGAGCATGGACCTTCTCGTTTGGTACCATCATTAGAACTGAGCCTGAGTGTACACCACATTGGTGTGCTAGAAGTATTTGTTGTAGAGATGGACATGACCCTGGTCCCTTTTCCGATCCAATGCCAGCACCCTTCCCTTCACCAAGTCCTTGTACTTTGGTCCCTCATTGTCGTCTTGCTCATCGATCTAATCATCGGGAGAGTCATCAGAGGTGTCGATGAAATGCGTGTAGAAGAACTCATCTCAGCTATCCATATGATCTGTACAAACAATAAACAGGACATGGTCGCATATACAAGCCCTAGTCCATTTCCAAATTACCAAAAAGAGTCCGCATAAATATGAGGCCTTAGCTGGACAATTGGCCGAACAGGTGGTGGACGCAACGGTCGTGCCTGTGTGCGAGTAGACACATCGGGATCTCAGAGGACGATGACACACATGGGATAGGCCACGTCCACGGCCTGGCTTGTGGCCATGGTGGCAAGCGAGGACAATATCAGAACCTTCCTCCGGCGTTGGCTCCCGGTCTTGACCATGTTCAGTGTCTAGCTCCAGCAGCAGCATGAGAGATCCAGCTCAAGCGGTCCTATAGCTACAGTTGGATGAAAGAAGTGGCCGAAAAGGGTCCAACGACGTAGGCGGGGTTCGTCGACGGTGCCACGGGAGGGGGTGATTGGAAGGTGGCGTTGACAAGCGGACCCCATGAGAACAAGAAGAGAGCGTGCGCGGACACGGACATGCCACAAACCTAGACCAAATTGAACCGTGCCACGAGAGGGGTCAGACTTGGGGTTCGGGAGGAGGCAATTGGCGGGTGGCGATGACGGGTGGACCGCACGAGAACAAGAAGAGGACACACACAAACTCAGACATACCACAAACCTGAGGATAGATCTACGACCCGCATGTCCGACGAAGACCCAAAACGAATATCCCGATTGGGTTGGACAGGGATGCCCATCTGGGACACCCGTTTGACATTGGACAGAATTGCCATTTGGGGGCTCCCGTTGGACACTGGATTTGGACGTCCGCGCAGCCCTATTCGGCGGCCATACGGGGGAGGTCTGAGAGCTGGAGATGCTCTAAACGCGAGCGCGACAGAGTCTCATCCTAGAAAATGCCGGCGGCTACATCGGCCGGCGAGATTCGTCACTTCTGATGCCGATGGATTTTACTCGGAGACGGATAGGGATATGTTGCGGGACAGCTCTCATGCGGCACACCCGGTCACTCGCGCGCCCCAGCTAGCCTCATCGAAAAGGAAAGCTGGAATTTTTTTGGAGCGTCTCTTGTGCCTGCTTTGTGGCAGTAGAGACCAGTCGACGGGAACAAAGGGATGCAGCGAAAGAACAAATGGCGAGGGCTGAGCGAGCATCTCGGTGTCCCAGTCGCAAACCTTGGTGCCGCTCTGGTTGGAGCCTTGTCTTTGACGGATTCAATGATTGGCCCGCGGTTGCATCATCAGTAACCCCAAATAACAGCATCAGACTGAGCGTAACCCCAAATTATTCTCCTCGCCTGCTGCCAGATACTGATCGACTGGCACTGTAGTCCTCGTCGATCGCTACTGCTGCTTGCAACACTGTAACTGATGGCGTACGGCGTTAGCTATGATGCACTGGCCACTGGTAGGTTGGTGCGATATGGAAAAATGAGAAAAGGTCCCGGGCCAGTTGTGAGCTAGCTCTGACGTGCTTAATGATGAAGTGCTTGCTTTGGAGGTAGCAGCATCGTTGTTTCTACCTGCGGAACCTGCTGACAGAAGTGACAAACACGACAGTAACCTTATGATTCTCGTCGTTCCTGTCTCTCTAGCGAGCGTCATTAGTGACATAGCTGCATACGGATCAATACTATATATCACCGATCTGTCCAAGTAGACGTTTTCGGAACGCCGAAAAAAAAATCAGTGAGGGGCTTGTTCTTATCTATCAAAAGCGCCGCTTGCGAGATTCTGAATTGGGGGGAAGGTGGACACGTTCCCTCCTGTAGCGACCCAAGGTCCTGTTCATGGCGGGGGCCTCCCCCCCCCCCCCCCCAATGGCAGGTTGCGGAGGTCCCCACTAAGAAAATATGTGCTAGCCAGTGTCCCCCACCCCCCCAACTCCTCCGCCTCACCAACTTCGCTCGCCGGCGAGAACTCCGTTTTTTCGCCTATAGCTCGACACATTGAGTCTCAATCTGGAGTTTCCAGTCGGTTGACCCTGGCGATCTTCGAGGATGGAGGCCCCAATGAGCCGTGTGGCTGTGCGCGAACCGCGGAAGAGCCTGGAGCACAAGAGAGGGATGGGGATGCGGAACTCGGAGATGGGAGTGATGTTCGTCGCCGATTGGGGGATTCGGAAACCCCGCTCGGTAAGGTTTCTCTCTGGGGATCGGGATCTAGGAGCTTCAATCTCTGCATCGACTCCTTCGAACCCATCTCCATTGTTGCAAGCAGCGAGGGTGAGGCATCGGTCTCAGAGGAAGCGCAGGACTATGTCTCTGAACAAACATGTGCGGTGCCGCAAATCCAGCATGCAATTGATGGATCGAGAGGAAAAGTCAGTGACGAGAACCAAGCGGGGGAGACCTCGCAGAGCGACCTCGCCGTTCTCGAGGCTGGAGCAGAAGCTATGCAACCCTCTCATGAAGCTTTGCAACACAATTCAGATGATCCCAGATTTCTCGAGGAAGGAACTGGGTGCAGCAGTAGGGTTGCTGGACCTCAATCTTCAGTTAACCCTATTCAGCAATCTTCTGAGTGCTTTGCGATAGATTCAGAGATGGAAGTGAGCTTTGTATGTTGGCGGGAAGAGAGAACTGAGGAATACAGAGGAGGTCAGCATAGGAAATTCAGCTTGTGGAAGAGTCATGGAGATAAAGGGGATGTGCTGGGGGAAAGTTGGATTGATGGAGGCATGGAGGGCTTTATCTCTCAGCTTTGGGTTTGTCCTTTGCAGCCCATGTGCCATCAACTACTCCCACCCCCACCCCCACCCAGGAATCCACCTGCCCCTCCATATAAAAACAAGGGGGGGGGGGGTAAACCCTAGACCACTTTCCTCCCCCCTTTACCTGGCGGCGGTGGTAGAGCTTACTTTACGCTTACAGTGCTTGGGGTTGGAGGATCCAGATCCTGGTGTAGTTTCTGACTGTATGGACATGGGAGATCGAGGCAGAGGGGGCAAAGGGAGAGGAAGAGGGGGAGGCAGTGGCCAAGACAGTTGGAAGATGCAACAAGGAGGTCAATCTCAGATGCAGCAACCCCAGAATCAGCTCAATCCTTATGAGTTTGGGCAGTTCAACCCACAGTTCTTCTCCAACCAACCTCCTTTTGGGTTCCATCCAGGTAATATGCCACCACCTTGGGGATTCAACAACCCTTTTCCTCCTTTTCTAGCCCAATAGAAGTTTGGCTTGCAGTCCAATCAATGGATTGCCCGCCAACAACAACAAAGTATGCAAGCTCCTGATCAGGCTGAGAAGACAAAGTCCCAAGGTCAGCAGAAGAGTAATAAGAAGCAAGCTACTGCCTAGAAAGAAGTTGCTCTGTCTCAGACTGACAATACTCAGTGGAATTATGTACATGCCATCTACTGGTGTTGTGGAGAAGCTGGGCATATACAAGCTAATTGTGAGAAAACTCTGGTATGTTTCATATGCAAGAGTTCCTCACACACTATTGACAAGTGCCCTGTTTGGAAGAGGCCTCACCAGATGGCCAAATATATTGGCAGTGGTGCACCTGGTCTGGGCTTCTACCATATTGAGATGCCTGATTCCGTGGCAAACCCTGTGGCTTCTACTAAAAACTGTGGTATTGTACTGGTGGAAGAAGGCTCTCTGACTGAAAAATAACTAGTTGTGGAATTTTCCAAAATCTACAAGACCAACTGGCCCTGGCAGATTAGGGAACTAGGGACTAAAAACACTTTCCTGGTTAATTTTCCTCCTCACATTGTGGTAGAACAGGTGATAGGTTATCCCAAATTTGGTGTCTCAAAACCAAGTGTGTGGGTCAAGGTGGAAGCTTGGAGTGATGATCCAGAACCATTGGAATCTCTGAAACAAACTTGGGTGAAAATCACAGGCCTGCAAACCAAGTGCTGTGAGTGGAACACTTTGGATCAAGTTGTATCCACTTATGGGATTCTTGTGGATGTAGACAGGATGAGTATCTTTAGAAATAATGCTAAGGAGGTGAGGGTGCTTATCAAGTGCAAGTACCCTTCAAAACTTCCTGCTGGTAGGCTCTTTAATTTTGAGGATCAGCTGTTTCATCTGGGGTTTGTGATAGCCACCGCTGTTCCAATGGCTGAGGAAGAGGATGCTCTGACTGAGGATCAAAATAGACAAGACAGAGGGAATGGTGAAGACGGTACTGGTCATTATGGGGGTAGTGGGAAAACTGGCTTGTCTGGTGGTGGTACTTTCTCTCAAACAAGTAGTGGGATTACTGGCAGAGAGAATGGCCAAAACTCCAGTAAAGTCAGAATGGCTACAGATTCTCCCATTCAATCCACTGGAGTTTTCCAGTTGTTGGTGCAAAGAGATTTAGTGGATGCTAAGGGGAACTTCATTTGGGACAAATCTCTTGTGGCTCCTAATCAGAAGTGGAAGCTCACAGATTTTGGTTTGATGGACAGTCTGAAGAGATGGAGTTCTCACAAGAAGGACCTGATGTGGTTTCACAGTTTGTGTCTAGATGTGTTGCTCTTCCTGATGATATAATGCCTACCTTCAAAGATCTAGTGGTGAGGGAAAGGGATGATTCACTACTCACACAGAAGGCTACTAAAAAACAAAAGCAGTGGGGCCCTATGTAGCCAACTAGACAGAGTGCTAGGGTGGACAGGTCCAGAAACATACTGGAGAAGGCAATGGATTTGAAGAAAGTTACCAATTTGGAGGTTCCTAAGAGCATGAAAGGTATAATGTCGACCAATCCTTTCTCTGCTCTGGCTACTTCTGATATTGAAATGTTAACTGATAAGATACGTATTGATATCTCCAGTGATAATTCTGTTAACACTAGTGTTAATGCTTGTAGTTCTTCCCTTCATACTAGTTCTTCATCTGTACTTGAGAGTGCAGACGAGGAAGCAGAAGGATGGTTATAAGTTATTCACAAGTCTCGGGACAAGCACCCCAGGAAAAAAAATGATCATGATTAGTCTCTTTTGGAATAGCAGGAGTATTAGTCCTCCAGGTAGGCAGAAATATATAGATGATAATATTAGGCCTCTTAAAGTAGATTATATTGGTTTTCAAGAAACGAAGAAAATAGTTTTAGTAACTCTTTTTTGAAAAATCTACTTGGGAATAGGAATTTTGCTTGGAATTTCCTTCCTTCCCAAGGGACTGCTGGTGGTATTTTAGTGGGTGTTAATTAGATCTTTTTTATGTTATTTCTTGGGATATTAGATCCTTTTCAGTTAGTGCTATTCTTAAGAATAAGATTATTAATTATACTTGTAGAATTACTATTGTCTATTGTTCAGCTTATGAAGAGAAAATGCAGGACTTTATCTGAGCTTCATGATCTTTTTTAAAACTAGGATGGCCCAGCTCTGATAGGGGGGATTTTAATCTTGTTAGATCCCCTGAAGATAAATCCTCTAGAAATGTAGACTTTAAGTGGGTTGATAAATTTAATGTGTGGGTGGATCTTTGGGCCCTCATGGAAATTGGCCTCTCTGACAGGTCATATACTTGGGGGAATAACCAAGCATATCTGATTATGTGTAAGTTAGATAGAATTTTCTGTACCACTAGTTTTGATAATAAATTCCTTTTGGCTAGTGCTAGGGCTTTAAATAGGCTGGGAAGTGATCACACCCCTAGTTTGGGATTCAGGGGAGGAAGTTCTTCTAAAACCTACTAGGTTTAAATTTGAGAAATGGTGACTTAGCAGACCTAGCTTTAAAGACATTGTTTGCAAAGCATGGTCTCTCAATGTAAACAGTTGATCCTTTAGAGATTTGGCAAAATAAGGTTAGATATTTTAGGAAGCTAGCTAAAGGCTAGAATTTTAATATTGAGGCTGCAATTAGGAAAACAGAAGAGATCTGATGGATGAATTTTATATGTTAGATATTAAGTCTGAGAATCACCCTCTTTCAGATGAGGAGAGAGGTAGACTAGACTTTATTTACTTAGAGCTTCATAAATATTGGGTTCTTGAGGAAACAAAGGCTAGATAGAGATCCAGATATAGGAATGTTTTGGAAGGAGACAAGAATACTACATATTTTCATGCAGTTGCTAATCAACATAGGAGGAAGAAAATGATTAGTGTTCTAGATGGTCCCGAGGGACCTGTCATAGACATCAAAGATATGCTTAAGGTAGCTACTGATTATTATAAAAATTTGTTTGCCTAGGACCGTATACCTGATATTCAGTTGAAACAAGACTTCTTTTCTGAGGGGGAGAAGGTTAGTGATGCTGAAAATTTGGGGTTGGGAGCTGCCTTTACTGAGGAAGATATTGGAATAGCCGTTTGTCGTTCTTATGTTGAAGGGGCCCCTGGCCCTGATGGTCTTTCCTTTATGTTTTATCAAGCTTTTTGGGATGTCATTAAAGGTGACCTTATATCCATGTTTAATGCCTGGCATGAAGATAAGTTGAATATTTTTAGACTGAATTTTGGTATGATTAATTTAATCCCAAAATAAAATGATGCTAGAACTATGAAAAAATTTAGACCTATTAGTTTATTAAATTGCTCCTTCAATTTTTTTACTAAAGTTTTGACTAATAGACTAGCTATTGTTATAGGGAGGTTGATATCTCCAAACCAATCTGCCTTTATTAGAGGGAGGTTTATTTTAGAGAGTGTAGTGAATGCTCATGAGGTTCATAGGAGTAAAAATAAAGGTCTGGTTCTTAAAATAGATTATGAAAAAGATTATGATAGGGTAAAAATTATTGTTTGAGGTCTTAGAGCTTATAGGTTTCTGTCCAATCTTTATTAGATTTATAAAGCAAATTACTAGGGGGGATCGATTGGGGTTAAAGTCAATGATTTTGAGAGTGACTTCTTCCTTTCTGGGAAAGGTCTCAGACAAGGGGATCCTATTGCTGCTCTTCTCTTTAATATGATGATTGATGTTTTCTCTAGGATGTTAATTAAAGGTGTTGAGTGTGAGGCAGTTAGAGGGTTGTGTCCTAACTTCATTCCTGGGGGGATTGTTTGTCTGCAATATGCTGATGACACTCTCCTTTTTTTAGAGGCGGATGAATCTGTAGCTACAAACTTGAAATGGATCCTTACCTGTTTTGAGAAAATCTCTGGAATGAAAATTAACTATCACAAGAGTGAGATTATTCCCATTAACATGGATGAAGTAGAAACTAATCCTTTCTTAGAGATTTTTTATTGTATTATGGGTAGTTTCTCTGTTAAATATTTAGGCATCCCCTTACATTTTGAGAAACTTAAAAGAGAGGACTTACAGCCTTTCATAGAAAATCTTCTTAGTAGAATTACTGGCTGGAGAGGGAAACTCCTTTCCTATGCAGTAAATAAAGTTCTGATTCAAGCTTGTTTATCTAGTATTCCTATTTACCTTCTATCTTTCTTTAAATTCCCTAAATGGGATATCAAGCTCCTTGATTCCCATTTAGCTACCTTTTTTTGGGAATGATGAAGAAGGTAATCATAAGCTGCATTTAGCTAATTGGCCCTCTGTTTGCATGAAGAAAAACTTTGGAGGTTTGGGTATTCCAAATCTTCAGGATTTGAATCTGTGCTCACTAGGTTCCTAGATTAAAAGGTATATCTAGGGGGAGGGAGCCTTGTGGAGGAAAGTGATAGATGCTAAGTATAAAACCAATTCTCCTAACATTCTATGTTGTTATGATGGTCATCCTTCCACCTTCTGGAAAGGGATCATGTGGGCCTCTAGGGAAGTAGACATAGGTTATAAATGGCATGTAGGAAATGGTAAGTCTATTAGATTCTCGGAGGACATATGGTTTGGTAACTTTAACTTAGCCACTCAATTCTGGGAGATTTACCTAGTTTCTAATCAATAAACTAAGACAATAGCTGAATTGTGGGATGGTACACAACTTAAGTGTGACTTTAGAAGAACCTTTGATGAAAATATGATGCTTCAGTGGCAAGATTTATTAAATATAACCCAGTCCATTATCTTCTCTGAGGATGAAGATCAATTACTTTGGCAGTATGAAATCAAAGGGCATTACTCTTCTAGTTCGATGCACTCTTTGGTTAATTTTAGAGGTATTACTCCAATTTATATCCCTCATGTTTGTAAACTTCTTATTCCACCTAGAATTCATGCTTTCCTTTGGCTTTTATCCCATAATAAAATTTTGACTAGGGATAATCTTAGAGCTAGAGGGATCCCAAAACCTTTAGAATGCAATTTATGTAAATAAATAGAATCTGTTCACCATTTATTTTTTGAGTGTATAGTTTCTAGAATGTTATGGACAAAGGTGCATGATACTTTTGGTGTATTAATCGTAGATTTTGAATCTCTTGCTTCGAAGTGGCTTGATAATAAGAAACATTTACATTTAAATGTTGTTTCTTCGGCTGTTCTTTGGAGCATTTGGAATAATAGAAATAGCCTTGTCTTTAACAAGACATCTTGGATTAATTTGAAGCAGGTTTGGCGCCTGGTTCTCTCTTACCTGAAGGTGTGGCAGGTGAAGTCCAAAGACCTAGAGGGAGGGAAGATCGCCCTCTTCATGGAAAAAATGATATGCAGACTGAAAAGTCCAAAGACCTAGAGGTAGCAGTAGCAGTAGCAGTAGCAGTAGCAGTAGCAGTAGCAGTAGTAGTATGCTCTATCTAGTTGCCCTTGTTTTAGAACCTTCTAGAGCTAAGGCTTTTTTTATTTTTTCTGTTTTTAGTCCTTAAATCTTTTGTGGTACTTGGACTTGGTGGTTTCATTATCATTAATGGATCTGGAAACAGATTCCCTTTCGATCTAAAAAAAATCGATGAACAATGCATCAAAGACGGATGGAACAGTCCCTAAATCCGGACATGTGCCCGGCCAACCGGCAATAGCAAGGGTCCGTTTGGCAGCCCTCCACTCCCAAAAAATTGGTGGCTCTTCTCCACTCCCCGTAAGTATCGCTCCACCGATCTGATTTAGCTATGAGGTTCCGTTCGGCGACGCTCCACTCCTGTGAGCAGCGGGCTGCCAGCCCATTCAAATTAGATGTAGCCTGTGTGATAGGTTCTGGTCTAGTAGTATAATAGGCTTTGAGCAATTCCTGGTCTGATTGATGAATTTTATTCATTTTTCATAACACGTATGCACGTAATGGCTGAGCAGAAAGCTAATGGATACTGATGCTAGCTAGAAGACGATTAGCCAAATGAATAAAATATTATATTTCCTTTGTGCGTAAATAATTGATTTAGTTTTGTCTAGATTCGAATATATCTAGCCGTATTTTAGTGTATATATACATTTAAATTTGGACAAATTCAAGTCATATTTCTATGCGAAGGGAGTAGCACAAAATGATATGTCTCCACACTAAAAGAACCATGTTTGCATATGTTTACAAATTAAAATAGCAACATGCAGAGTCATTTATTGCTAACATAACCTGGAAATTATCGACCTAGAGCAATGACAGTAGCTAGTTGATCTCTAAACTCATCCATGTCACGACCACTTGTCTCGGTAGTTGATGAATCAGATGCACATGTTGGAACTACATACCGTCTATATCGTTCTGAAATTGTTGGCACATAATTTAGGTCCCTATCACACCGTTCAAAATGACATCCTCTCTATCATGTGCGCGAATATAATTGTGCAATGTCATACATGCAGCAATGATCATCTTCTGGGTTTCAATTGGGTAGCTAGGCATCTTGAGTAAAATTTGCCATTTCATCTTCAAAACCCCGAACCTCTATCTATGCTACTGCGCTTGGACGAGTGGATCTTATTGAACTTCTCTTCGGGAGTTTTTGGTGCTACACCTCTGTGGAACTCTGGGACATGATATATTTATCCTTTGTAAGGTGCGAGGTATCCAAACCTGTTTGGATAGCCAGCATCTACAAGATAGTACTTTCCTACACAAAACAAAGAGAATGATGCTTATGTTTTATGATAGATGACATTAGTTGTGATGAATATAGAAAAGCTCACCCTTTGGAGGATGGGAAATATGTCCCGGTCCTTATCGATTGCATGATAAATCACACTTGTGTCATGCATAGCGCTAGGTTGTACAATTGAAGCGTAAGTGAAATGCATATCAAAATCACATATTGCCATCACATTCATCGTAACTGCGCCAGTTCTTCCAATGTACCTAACTTTATTTTCTTCAGGAACAACAACCCTAATGTGAGTCCCATCGATTGCACCAATGCAATCTTTGAGATGTGGAAATGCTTGTCTATCATTTTTAATCCTAGGATGCACAATGTGGAAATTTGGTTCTTTAGGCTTCAAGTAGTGCGCTGCCATCTTAACCACACAAATGAGTACCTCATGAAATTTGCGGTGGACAGTATCTGGTGAATGTTTGAAACGGTTCTGGGTTCTTCTATTTGATTCGCAACCCCCCAAGATCCACAGGAACATAGCAAGAGACTCATAACTGCTAACAGAGGGGGAATGTTTGAGGCCATACCGCTCCACCAACATGTCATGAAGATCAAAGAAAACCTTTGGACTCATTCTCAGCATCGTATAGGTCTCTCCGGGTGTGTCAATAGTCTCTTGCAACCATCCAAACCCACTTAAGATAGATGTCCTAGGCGGGGCCTTCATCACCCAATTCTCACAATACTTACCAACTATGTTTGATGCACCTGAACAAATGATCGACATTTTTTGTGCATGGTGGCAGACCATTGTTTTCTTCATTTCATAGTACTTCTCATCATCACTATCGCTATCAGATGATATCTGCACATATTCAACGAATAAGTCACCAAACATAAGTTATCAACATACACCCATAGTTAAAAAATAATACATAGATAAATATTATCTGAGTACTTATTACAAGCCAAATATAACTAAATTGTTAAACAATGCAAGAAAATGGTTTCAGAAACATCACTCATACTTCAAATATATCCATCTACTTAGGGTACTTGTTTTCGTACTTCCTGCGGAGCCAACCCAATCGAGATGCAACACCCATGTGCAAAAACATCTCTCTTTGGTCTCTCTTCACAAACAACTCAGTAGCAAAGAAGTGCTCATCACTACCTTCTGTTGCACCGCAAGCAAGCACCTCATTCATGACAGAGGTAACTGATGTGGCGTCATCATTTTTTATGAAAGACTCAAATGATAAATGCGACTTCTCAGCGATGTCACCAATCCTTGTAATTTGCTCATGCATAACTTGTGCAGTCTTGGGTTTCTTGCTCTTGTCATGGACAAACTTTCCAAGCCTCTTAATTGTCGAACCACTTGCTTCTTCATCAGTAGGATTTGGTGGTGCTTCGGTATCATCCAAATCGCAATCCACGACATTATCGACATTTAATGCGGCACGTAATACTTTACTAGAAGGAGGTGGTACACCTGATCCGGGATTCCAATGATCAGTACCATCACTAGTGATGTCTTCAAACATGACCTTCAAGTTTTGCTCATTACGAAGTCCTTGCTTTTTAAACTTGTTACATCCTTTAATATCCTGTAATACAAAACATTTTTCAAATAATAATAATATAATAAATTTCAATATGGAAAAAAATAAGCATGACTACTCACTTTCTTTGCCTTCTTCCACCACTCATCATCTTGTATCACAATGTTCCGCTCATAGTCCCATCCCGCTCCAGTCTCCCTCGGTCTTAGTTTCTTGAATATGTTATAATCAATTTCCAGTTTGTCCCACTTGTTCTTCAATTGGTCTCTCTTGTACTCCAAACCTGTTCTTATTGTGAACTGTTTTGCCACTTCCTCATATGCATTGGGAGTCGAGTGAGTGTTCGGCCTATTTCCCGTCCTCACTTGCTCGGCAAACAACTTGGTAATAATTCGAGTGTTATCATCGGTCCATTCGGCAGTCATGATCAAAACTCTTCTATAAAAATTCAAGTCATTTGTGTATACTACTGAAATTTTGTATCATACGAATATTTTGAATTTTAATGAATTTATCATACTCCCTCAGATCCATATTAGTTGACTTAACTTTGTCTAGATACGGATAAATCTAGACTAGATACATATAAATCTAGACAAAGTTGAGTCAACTGATATAGGTTGGAAGGAAGTATAACAAATGCATGCATCAATCGTTGCGTATTGCCAGCTTAATTAAGCTTTGCAAAGGGAGCAACAACAATGGGACCATGGAACTGTGTTAGCATCATAGATGTATGCACGGACAATAGTACTTCATAGAGCATACATGCGATGACATATGGTTTTCGATCATGAAAGCTAGCCGGACAGACAATTGTTTCTGTACGTTCGTGGTGTGTGCTTGCGTTCTTGATGATACAGTTCTAGACGTCCATGGTGTGTTCTATAAAGTATGCATATATACAAGAAGAGACCCGGCCAATAAAATTAAGATGGGTGAGAGACCGGTTGGATACTGAAGACAGTCACGACACGACCATGAGACTCACCGTGGATGACAGGAAGCGGCGGAGGAGTTCTCGTTCTGACGGCGTAGCACTTGGAGGCGGCGGCCGGAAATCCGTGGCAGCGGCACAGATCAGTTCGTGGCGATGAATCACGTAGAACCGGTCTCGTGAGATCCTGATGGAAGTTCGAATCAGATCCGCCGGTCCAATCAGCGGCGGCGGCAGCTTTCAGTCGATCAGTGGCATGGGGCGAGAAGATATACTAGGGCTCCGCCGCCATGGTCACTTACGACGTGAGAAGAGGATAGTATGAGGGATGAGGTCTGTAGAGAGATAAGGACGTATCGTTTCGTTTGATTCTTTTACTAATCGGTGGCAGTTGGACTTAATTTTCATCCACTCCTTACTTTTCCTTTTGGAGGAGCGACGGTAGGCTGGCTCTGCCTTTTAGGGCAGAAGGCCAAAGCGCTCCGGCCAGTTCGATCCGTGGAGCCAGTGCGTTCGGCGCAGCTCTGCTCACTCCGTAGCTGGAGTCAGAAGCTGGAGGACTGCCTCACGGAGCCTAATATGATTTCAATTTGATAAAAAAAACAATGTCATTATAATCTTAAAAGGATTTTCCGGCCTATGAATAATTTTTTTGATCGGCCACTCAGTACGTGCACCTTGAATCCATGAGCTAAGGAATACCCTGGAAAATTATCTGACCGCACTGAGTTAAGGAAGTACCACCAAGCGCCCTTGAAAATGATACGGCAGCAAAAATGATTTTCGGACTTGCGGTGAGCGTGGATCGAACACGCGACCTTCAGATCTTCAGTCTGACGCTCTCCCAACTGAGCTATCCCCGCTTTGATGATATCAAATAATGCACAGATTACTTAAGAATGCGGTACTGTACAAATGTTGTATCATATTCTCCCATTAAAAAATACAGTCGATTCGGTTGCACTTTCTCTAACTAATAAAATAATCCATCTGTCTTAAAATAGATGTCTCAGATTGTCAAAATTTAAATAAATTTGGACACTATTTAGTATATAGATTCATCCAAATTTTTGACAAACCCACGACATCTATTTAAAGACGGATGGAGTACTTAAAAAATGTATAGTTTCAGTTTAAACTATCAAACTCGGGTGTGCAATGCATGATTTTTTTTGCTATATCTACCACATACGATATACGTATTTCATAGTCATATTTGCGGTAAAGTTGTCGCGAAATGGCAATCCATTTGATACACGTCCCATTCGACCACCCATACAAGCATATTACTTCCTCGTACGACATTGTGTATCATGGGAAAGTTTCATTTCATTCGAATCATTATTTTATGCTTTAGTAACTTTTTGAGCTCAAAACATAAGAAAATATCATATCATAAACCATTCATCCAAATGGAACGAAAATTTCATTGGATTCACAATCAATTATTCTGGATTTTTTTTTTACTTTTCTGAGCTGTTTGGATTTTGAGTTCAGAATTTAGGTTAACCATGTTGGCTCTTGGTAGGAGGACAGACAAGACGGGACGTGGCTTTTTTTTTTGCTCCCGGGTGCATATGCACTGTTTATTTAAATTTGATTTTTGTTAAAATTTGAAATGCTAAAAAAATATATACACGTAGAACTCCAAGTTTTAGGTGCGTCCAAAGTCTTTTCACGAAAAACATTTTAGGTGACTTGTGCAAAAAAGACAAAATTTGGTGCTAAAGTAACGTGTTCTATGATGCAAAAATTTGTTTTTTTAGACATCACACAAAACATATCAGTTTTCGGTGGAATGAATCCGTGTACACCTTAAAAATTAAAGCTACTAACAAAATCAACTTTTTAAAAAATGTTTTTTTATACCGAATGCATATGTGTAGAAAGGGGTTTCCGGACAAGACGGGCTAAATCACACGGTAGTCAGTGGGTCTCAGTCCATAGCGGTGGTGAGGCCCAGGCATGGTAGGCCGGTGGTAGCATCATCGACTCATCATAGTCCACATGTTCGCCTGGCCCATGTTTGTGTGCAATTCAAAGGGGTAACTGATTACTGTTGAAGAGCGAGAGTTTTGTGCCAATTGGTGAAGCCGTGAAGGTGCTGTTGTAAGCTGAAATCTACACGCACGCATGTTCTTGATCATCTTTGATATGACAAACTGGAATGATCTGGAGAACTCCCGTTCTGAATCATTCCAAGTTGCCGGCAGCGGTGTGGCCATGCCGCCAGCACATTTCTACGGCCAGTCCAAGTCTAAAGTGGTGTATCATGTATCCAGGAATCCAGGATACCCAATTTGCCATTTGGAATCGCCTTAGACAATCTCTGGGAATAGACTCCTAGGACCATTTCAAGCAATGGAAGCTTGCACCAAACGGCAAAGAAATATCTGCACAGATTCAGCACCCGGATAACCTGGATATCAAATTGTACCCTTTGGCCCGGGTTTTCCACAACAAGCATGTCCTTTTTTTTTTTGCAAAATGGAGGTGATACCCGACCTCATAAAAAACGATGTACACGGTATTTTTAATTATTATTCAACAAAGCCTTAAAAAGAGAATACAAAGATTAATCCAAAGCCATCTTACCAACGACAACTATCGCAACACCAACAACCTTGATGAAGGGGTTGGCCATGTCAGGACCATTGCCTGACCTCACACTTACACGCATCATCATAAGAACCAGAGGCTTCACCTAACCGCCCAACAACGAGTCGGGAGCATAATCCAGGCCGACAGACTATCAACACACGTTAGCACACAAGCTCCAAAAATCGTCACGTCCATCTTCCGCCAACCCATTTTCGAAACAGGGATCAAGGCATTAACCTTGTCAGGTCTGCTGACACGGCGCTCGACAACGCCTTCGTCCTGCGTGCGCATCCATCAACATGCATTCGTCGCCGAGATTCCGCTGCACCACTCCGTCGAGAACCATTATTGTCAACGCAGTAGAAACACATTGTTCCACCTCCTGACCAGTCCCTTCGACGTCTGCTCCAAAAAGATGCCCTCAAGAGAGGTAACGACGCCAAGTGTCGCCATCATCCGATCTGAGCAGCCCAAGTGAAGTGACAAGACCAGCGAACACGATGCATTCAGCAAGGTAGCGACCCCGCCGTCGTCCGCCAAGACCCACGTCGAAGCTCGGTTTTCACCGGCTGCCACGTCACCCCAAACTAGTCATCGGCAGGAACACCACTGCCGGTGCTCAGTATGGGATCCCAATATCCGCACATAAGACCCAACCTGTTCACCTACTCCGGCCTGAGGCCGCTGTCCCGATGCCCGTGTGGTACGAGCAGAACATAGGTCATCGTCCACGCGCAGGAGTTGGCCTAGGCGCACGAGCGTGCCACCACGGCCTTAGAGGCCCCGACATGCCCAGATCGATGCCAACACCGCAGCCTTCCCACCGCCTCGCAGCACTCCTGCCGTCGCCGTCGCCGCCGCAAAAGCACAGCAACCAGAGTAGGATCGGGCGCCAACCTACCCCCAAGGTCACGTCCAGCGAGAGCTCCATCGCTGCCGTGACGCGTGGGCTTTGCCCGGTGACACCTTCGGCGGTGGCTGAGAGAGGGAGAGAGGTCAGAGACACCTTCGTGTTATGGCGGATTTGCCCGTCCTCGCAAAACCATTACCAGAACCAAGCAAAGCATGTCGTAGTAGAGCTTTTTGTAACAAACAGACGAAAAGTCGTCGAATTAAGACCACAAAAAACAGCACATCAGAGAAGCAACAATTCATATAATTATGACAACCTTAGGGCATGTATAGTGCTAAGAGAAGGCAATCTCTTCATATCATTTAAAGAAAACACAATATATAACTTATACAATGCATTATCTCTTATTGTTGTCTATAGCAATTAATATGAATTAACTATTTTTAGTAAGAAATTGGTTGGCTAAGTGAGGAAGATATATGTTACAATAAAGAAAGTAGTCTTTTTCTATTTCTAAAAGATCATCCCTTTGCTAAAGGAAAATAACCTTCTCTTTATTGTTTCTCTCTCCTCCAACTAAACAAAATCCCAATGTGGCAAGTATAAGAGAAGGCTGATGTCACCCTATTGTACATGCCCTAAGAGAAAGCTAGGGAATATATGCCTTCTCTTAGCTCTCCACATCATTTAGAAAAGATACAATATATGAGTTATACAATGCATTATCTCTTATTGCTATCTCTAGCAATTAATAAGAATTAACTATTTTTAGTAAGAAATTGGTTGGCTAAGGGAAGACATATGGTACAATGGAGAAAATAGTCTTCTCTTATTTTTAAAAGATCATCTCTTATCTAAGAAAAGATAACCTTTTTTTCCTTGTTTCTCCCTACTCCAACTAAACAAAAAATTCAACATGACAAACATAAGGGAAGCCTTTTTTTTCCAGATTTGCAACAAAGCTTCACAAATTATCCATGGCCCTGTTGCCTCCCGGAGTAATGCCGTGGTGGTTAGTGTATAGTAATCGTGAACACATTTGTTGGTCGCCTTTTGAGTTTTTGTCTGCGGATTTCTGCGCTGGCACGCCGCTGCTTGTTGCCGGATGCCGGTACTGGTAGCCTTGGTTGGAAAAGAAACATGACTCATACACGTACCTACATTATTTGTTCACAAGCCTATCTCGCTTTATTCTCTACGGAGTACACGTCTGACATCTCATTCAGATAGGCCCATGCAATTAACGTGCGCAAAATACAGTAGTATAAGCTTTGCGAAACTTTTTTTAGGGAAAGTTTTATTCTCCTCGGATTGGGAGTACTTTGGAGGGATTTTTATAAGAAATTTTATCTCTTTATTTTATGTTAGTACGATATGGTGCAAATATTTGAACTGGACAGACTAATTTGTGACATTGTTTCCAAGAAGAGGATTTGACATAATTTATAGCACAGAACGTCAGTGATCAGGTACAGATGAGGACTTTCTTCTTTGGTCTTGTAACATGATTCCCCAAGTCACTCAGTGGAGAAAGGAGGATGCATCTTTTTTTTTACTTTTCAGTCTTTATCTCAAAGTACAAAGGAACCAACATACCATACTGCACCATACACGAAACCTAGTCTATTTGAGATTTTCTTTTAAAGAAAATATGGAAGAGAAAAAGGAAACAGAATATTCAGCAAAGTGAAAAGATAGATTATCTCAAAAGCACACGTGCCCACGGTGCCCACTCACGCACATACGTGGGATGTGAGGAAAAATAATTAATTTAGCTATTCAGAAAGTTGATATCCACACAAAAGCTAAACCACCTTTTAATTAGAAAGAACTTTTATTTCTCTTAATTTGAAAAAAAATGTGCCACTTGTACAGAATTTTTGGATAGATAATTGGAGACAAATTCATTTACACGTGCTCTGTCGGGCCAGTGGCACATTAGTCATGCTCTGCCCATGATTAGGGTTTGATGACGGCCATGCGAGACTGCATGATGCAAAATCATTAATTTTCTATAAATGGAGCATGTGATGCAAGATCATTTACATCTCAAGAAAGCTGATATCCACGCAAAAACTACATCTCTTTTTGATTAGTTAAGAAAAACCTCTTTTTCGTTTGATAGAGAAAAATCAGAGGCAACATCGTTTAGAAACCGAAATAAAGAAGTTTCAACAACAAAACTGTAATATGAGTCTAATGCTACCATATTTTCCTCGACAATATTGCATATCTATCTATCTATCTATCTATCTACTAATTTACACAGAGGTAGGTTCGTCTAGACAGTTTTTGGTTCCGATTTTTCATTGGACCGATTTACCCCTGGCTATTGGAGATATTTACCCGCCACTACCCTTAGTAAATCATACCGGTTGGTATCTATCCACAAATCCCCTTCTCCTCTGCCTCCGCTCCCGCTGGAAGAGATAGGCTACCGCGTTCAAGGGAAAGGGAGGCCACAGGATCCCTCGTCGGAGACGTCGAGGAGGATACGGCGTCGGGCGGGGGAGCTAAAGGCGGAGCTCGCCCGGAGTGGACGGGGTACCCACGAGTCAGTTCTTTTTTCTTCCTCTCTTCCGTTACTCCAGCGCAACACCGTCCCCTTCTCCCACGCGCCCCACCCCCTGCTTCTTCCCCGCCCCGTTCACCGGCGCCGCCGGGTTCTCCCCGCTGTGGAGGGCCGGATTAGAGTGTGCCAGGCTGGGATCCAAGCATTCAGTTAGGATCTATTCTCTTCTATGGATGGAGGGAAACGAGGTCGCTGTTGCGGGATCTATTCTCTTCAACCTTGGAGGTCAACCGCGTGAGAGTTCAGTCCGGATTTGAGGGAAACTAGGTCGTCGTTGCAGGATCTCTTCTCTTCGACCTTGGAGGTCAGCCGTCGTGAGAGTTCAATCAGGGTTACGAGTAATCTGGCCATTTTTGGCCGGGAATCGATGCCTACAGCGATGGGGAGGGCCTCACCACAAGGAATTGGTCCGAGGTGGTGCCATCTCTCCGGCTTTTTGGAGGCGGCGGAGGTGATCTCCACGGGAATCGCTTCGGGAAACTAGCGGTCTTGGGCAGTGTGTAGTGCGGACGAATTTGGCGGGGGCTTCCTCCGCGCAGCCGGCATGGGACAGACAGACCAAACAAGGGAGATGGAGGCAATTGAAGGTCCTTGACTCGTTGTTAGTGCTGCTAAGCCATCACGCATGGAACCAGTGCCACCTCGGCCTCTCACCTCGACCTTGCTATTCATGAGCATCCACTTTCCCCGACCTCTGTATTCCTGTCCAGGTTCCCTTGCCTCCAGATGTACCCCAAGGTTAGGTGCCAATGATTATTTTATCTGTATAAGAACAGTTTGGATTGTGAATGATCATGCGTAAGTTCCTCATTAATTTCAATTTAACAAATTATTCCATAGTGCTGAATTAGTAGTAAGAAAGTGACTATTATTGTGAGATTGGCATACCTGCAATTGTGTGCAATCCGGTCTAGGTAGATCAATTGGTTGTTTTAGCTATCACACACGACTTGTTGTTTTTCGAACGGTGAATTTGAGTTAAATTTATTCAATTAAAGCTGGCTTTTGGCTACTGTGTACACGTCGAATGCATATGGGGCATGTACACCAATCATCACACAAGACCTGCTGTAATTTCTGGTTGCGGTGTTTGTGTTGATGCCTCAAAAAGGACACAGCTAAATTTGATACTCCCTCTGATCTAAATTTGTTTACTTAGTTTTGTTTAGATTCGGATGTATCAAGCACGAAAACAAGTCTAGATACATCCAAATTTAGACAATTTAAGTCAGGTAATTTGAATCAAAGGAGTATATAAATGAGACATGATTTTGATTATTAAGAAATAAGAATGGCTATCTGAATGTATTTCTTTGTTGAGGCCTGCTTGGCCACTGGTTGATCACATAGTATGCCACTACTACTAGCACCACACGGCCACTGTTCCTTGTAAACTTTTGCAATTTGTTGAAGTTGCTATCATTTCCTTCGACAGAGCTCACATGAAGGAAAAGCAATGAGAGAAATGGGAGCGCCTACATGCCACCCTAGATCCCCACCGCCACGCAGAATTCGGAGTTGGTCGCACCACCGCGACGTTAAACCGACCTTGCGACCAACATCCACGTCTCTGGCTTCCTCCTGTCCCGCCGTTGGCTAGCGTGTGGCTCTCGCTCGATCCCTCCCGCAACCGCCGGCGCTGGTAACCGTCAACACCCTTTCGTCCTCTTCCCCCGACGAGGCAAGACCGGTGGTAAATACCATCGATGAGGCCCTCCCGCACTGTCCCCATCCAATCCCGTCCCGACAACCCTTGCGCCTAGATGCCCACCAATGACTTTTTTCTTACTGTTTGAAATAGTCGATTAGGGGATTAATCCATGGCAGATTTCCACATTCGGCCACCGGCAATCTCCATTTCCTCCGGCCGGTAGAACAGGACAACAACGACCACAAGCCTGGAGTAACCGTGGCAACGCACGGGCATTCTGCTAGTACTGTATAATATTTTATAGTGCCGAAAGCATTACATGATTTTGGTACAGAAAGGACGACCATGAATTAATTAACCTTGAATCTCAGTGTTAAAATATTTCCATCGATCTTAGCGTCGCATCATACAGCCACACAACAGTTAAACTTTCAGATAACAAAAGCCACTGAGACTGAGCTCACGCAATAAACATAAAATGTGTAAAAATAAGAGAACAAAAAAAAGGCTAGAGGAGTGTCGTAACAAAGTCTAACCTGCCAACCACGTCGTGTAAAATCTTTATGGCCACCCGCTCCACATGATCAACACTGCTACTACCTCCATACCAGTTTATTGGGCTAACACGAAGTTCAAGAAAAAAGTTTGACCATAAAATTTATTAATAAAACATGAGTTATATGTCACAAATATTATACCATTGAATTGATATTTAAAAGCTCTTTCCAATGATATAATTTTTGTGACATATGATTCATATTTTTGTTGATCAAATTTATAGTCAACATATTTCTTGGGCTCCGTGTTAGCCCAACAAACCGGTATGGAGGGAGTAGATGATAATTACGTAATTCTGACAAAGAAAACATCTTCCTCCTTCGGGTACCACAGAATCAAATATCCCTATACTATAGGGGAGGGACGAATTTGAACATTTTCTCCAAATTAAACAGACACACATGTTTTGCTACAGACAAACACTCCAGGATCCATTCTTATTCAAAAAATCATAGGCATGGGTGAGGTAACATCTTCTTCTTGAAGTGATAGGACGACATTATGGTTCCCTGGGGATCCAAGGATCATGCCACAATCAGACCTTGCTACCATTTCTAATCCTCAAAATAATTCCTTTATAAAAATTCTCATATATGACTCCTTTCCAGAGTGATAATGAATTGCTATTGATTACCGTATCCAAGGACGAAGCTTTATTATGCTCCATTTAGAAATAGTCTCATACACTTACTTCTCTGTGATGTCAGCCCTAAGTACTACATTCTCTTTCGGAGATAACTGCGGAATATCATGGGTTTGCTCCTCTACCATATAGATAAGGTATTGGGCCGGTGCCCCCAAACAGTTTCTTATAGTTTTGGTAATATAATCCTTTAGCTTAGATTCCCCAACAATAGTCCTTTATTTTGTTCTAAAAAAGGTTTAGTTGGAAGGAAACCAGCCGGAGGGTTCACACAGATTTGAGTCAAGTGTAAGACCCTCATTGGTTATCTTGCTGTTTATGCCGTTTGGTACTCCACTAATGAAAGCAAAGCCAACACAAACTAATGGAGGACCCAGCATATATCAGCAGCAAAGCATTGATTCTTCCTTCCAGATGGGCTAGAAACTGATGGCCAGATCTCTTAGCTGTATCTTTGCCTGAAGCTATAAGAAACAAGTACTCGGAGCGGCGAGCAGATTTTGCTGGTCATCATAATGTAGTTTGACAGTGATGAAGATGTAACAATGACAAATTGGCATAGACACTAGTGGGGGTACTTTAAATTCTTAATTATTACTTTTCTTAGTTTATTTTAGCATCGCAATGAAAATTACAATATCTGCTCAGTTAATTGTTAAGATTCTCTTTTGTTTGATATTGAAGGGATTGTTACTGCATCCCAAATGGTAACGCTTATCTGAACTTTTGAAATGAAGGGCTTCTTGTGGTACAGTAAAACATAACAAATAAAAGAAGAGCACAATTCAGTGCAAAGCTAGGTTATAATGACAAGAACATTTATGCTCAATCACAATCAAGACAATGCTGTAATATTGTATCATGCATTATTGAAATTTCAGCGTATCATCCTCCCATCCACCAAAAAGCTGTTATGTTGTTGCTTTGTTGCACAAGCACAACCTTCTTTTTTCTCCCAATCAGTGTTATGTTCCCTTCTTACTAATAAAAATATACGCTATTTTGGTGGAAGAAACATAGTGCTTTAGGATTTACACTATTTAGACTTTAGAGTGTCTTGTTTTTTGAGATGGGACATAAATGATCCCATTTTGTCAGGACAAATGAATCAGATATGAGTTGTGTTGCACTATTTCTATTTCATGTGAATCTCTTATGTAACTACTCACGTCCAGTGCATGCATACACTACTTCGTCTGAAGTGCTAAGCCTGCAAGGAAATGTGGACAATATCCCAATACTTCAGCAGGACGAAATCTCCGAAACCGAAGCATGTGAACCACGATCTAGCATGTTTCTTTTTCACGGGATCCGATCATTGGCAGTTGCAGATCACCGGATTTTTAAAATTCACCCGATCGATCCTGTGATGATTGAATATTGTGATCTGCCATTCTTTCATCCCTCCCTTTGGAAGTGCCCTCTAAAGCAGCTAAGGGCATATACTAGGAGAGCTTTGCAGTCCTTTTCAAAAATATATAGAATATGCAAAAGGAAAAAAAGACAAAAGAAGCAAAAGCAACTATGCAAAAGAGGGTGTGGACTATGTATCTAGCCAACAGTTGTGTGACAGAGCCATGACAAGGACACATGAGATACATGTATATCAGATAATGAGAATTAATACCATTCAGCAAAAAAAATAGTAACACTTAAATATATATAAGAGTTGCTTGAGGTTACTTTTGCATCCTACGCTTTGATTGAGAACTCACTAGACTTTCAGAAAATTCAGTAACTTCAACAGTACAGAGATAATTTCCTTTTATGTTCAAAATATTTTTACCCTTTCTCTACATACACATGACTTCAAATAAAATTCAAATTTTTGTCAAAATCCCCTCGGGCTTTTTTTGAATTTCAGTCATTTTTCAAGTGAAAATTTTGGTCAGAATATTAGCAATGGATGAGTACGCCACAAGTTTTGGATGTAATGTGGGTTCCAACAAAATTATTAGCCTATGGCCCGTGGGCCTAATTAGCTAGTTGATCATACCAAAAAAGAGGAAAAGGCACATTTCCACTAGGCGACCATGAATTAATTTAGGTTAAAATTGGTACAGAGATAACGACTTTGAGGTGTCTTAAGGAAGACAGGATCTACATGTCTGATGCTCATGATACTGTTCAGATTAGCAAGTCTTTCAAATGAGAGACTGTCAACCAGGGCCGGTCAAACATCGGTTCAATTCTCTGAAGCAGACCGACATCAGATGAGCAATGTGAACGGATCTTGTGCATTTGTTTTTTATTAAATAATAAAATGCCTTTGATTTGCTATTGGTCAGAATATAAACGTGTATAAACTACAGAAGAACTCTTGTTTGTAGCACGTATGGAGTATGGTTCTCCTGCAGTACATGTTCATTTTAATATATACTGTACTCCGTATATAAAAACATGCACCCCTGAGGAAGTAGCTGATCCAGTCCTTCAAAAAGTAGACCGCTAATTAATTCAGTCTATCAAGAGGGACATTCAGGTCGTTGAACAATCAGGGGGAGAGATCACGTGCCCTAACTTTGTCTATATCTATCATGTGCCCTAACTTTGTCTATCTATTTTGCTCTTGTAACACGTACGATTTGCATTATGTTCAAGAAGAGCTCCTGCTATTTTTTCCTACACAAAAGGATGTGCACATTTTGATTAGTGTTTATCTTAGCATTTATTTGTTCGAAGGTAAGGTTCTACTCTTTCCATCTCTGCCTACATACTTTTGTTCAAATTTGACTAACAAACATGTGTTATCTGCCAAGAGATTAATAGGCAACCATTGTAAGGAAGTGAGAACCTGTGGGAGGTTTTTTACGGTTCATATACATGGAGGTTTATTAATTTAAAGCCAAAAACTTGATGCTTGTACCTATCTAAAAAAACATCGCATACTGCTGAGTGATGCATGCATATTTTCCGGTGCGTCAAAAGTGAAGCAGCAAGAACAGCACTACTCGCCCCAAAAAAAGAAGAAGAGGAGAATACTCTACTCACATTGACCGCCATGCGCTATTCAAACCTAGAGCTTAATTAGGGCGTGCAAAACGGTACGAAAATAGCTTCTGATGGATCAATTTAATACTACTAGTATCACTGACCTGTCTGGCACCCATAATTTTCTATCAAACTTGTCCTAGCTAAAGAACAAAACAAGAGCTACTAGCTAGTTGCTTTCGATGTACATCATGTGTTGAAATTTGCAGCTGCGTGCAACCGGAAAATGGATTAGTGGGTTGGGTAAAGAAGCAGATGTGTGTTTAAAGTAAGTATTTTTCAGGTAAACGTAAAGCGCTTTCATTAAAGTTATGAGACACCTTTTACTGAGAAGCCTTTTCGTGATTAGCTTACTTGATCGGCAGCATCATTGCATTGAAATTTGGAAATGATGAGCTCATCATATTATAGTTGTGCACTCAAATGCAAGTAAGGGAATGTGTTAACCAAGCAATAATAGGCGGTAATTAGTAGGAAGCAAGCACGGCATAGTTTTTAAAAGATAAATCAGCACAATCTCACCAACTGGATTAGTTTCGAGAATTTATGTTCATATTTATGAATATCGTTTAGGCGTTCCATTTTAAAATAATCCTATCACAACCTCACCTGCTTGATTCATTTTGACTCCCTGTAGATTAGAATCTGTGTTCCTATTTGTTATACCATTGAGAGGGTACGTTTTTTTTCTGACTCCCCATAGACTAGAATTTTTGTTCCTATTTGTTATACCATTGAGAAGTTTTGTTTTCATTTCAACCCCCTGTGGACTAGAATTTGTGTTCCACTAGTCCTTATGTGCCTTTGAGATGGTTTGGAGACATCCAATGTAGGAGAGGAGGTATGTGAATTGCCTCATAGAAGCAGAAAACATGTGGAGGGGGCATGGAGGAGGTGAGGTGTTGGAGATGGTGATGGGAATAATTTATGAGAATGACAACAGAGAGTAATTGAACTCCGACTAGTGGGGAACAAGAGGGGACGTGATGGAAAAGGCAATCATATTGCCTCAAGTCAATTTTATCTAATGAACAATATGTGAAAACATAAGAAAATATAGCTGACACGACATGTTATGCATTACTCCCTCCGTTTGGAAATATAAGATGTTTTAGGTTTGTAAATGAGATGTATCTAGACGCCTTTTAGTGTCTAGATTCGTTTGAACCTATACACTAAAACATGTCTAGATACATCTTCTTCACAAATCTAAAACATCTTATATTTCTAAACGGAGGGAGTAGAAGATAATAATATACACATTCATGATTATTTATAAAATTTTACAACATATTATGACATAAAGCGGGTATGAGAGAGTGCATTGGGTTATGTTTGTTCACACTGTACTCTCTTCAGAAACAAAAGATTTGATAATGAATTGCTTTCTTTATATAAAATTTATGTGTCGGTGCTTCTTGTAAAGCTCTCCTGATCCTAAATTGGAGTGTAATGTTCTATAATCTGCCTGCCAGTGTCTAACCTCGCAGCCCTTCAGTTTTTTTTTTGTAAATAAGCTAGTAGCAGTTTTTCTTCTTCTTTAGCTAGAGGCCGGCTTTTGCCCGCCGTAGTTCCCCTCAACTATATAAAATTTCTGCGACCCAATTGGTGTCACCAAATTAGTTCGTTGTTTTTGAGTTATTTCTTGTATACTAAGAGAATTTACTTATAATAGTGATCTTGTGTATCGTAAACTACATATTGAGTAAATCTTGGTCAAAAGGGATATCAAATACTCATATGTTTCAAAATAAGGGAGGAAATATTTAGATCTACCATGGACAGGGACACGGTCCAAATTAATCTATTCATCCTTGAGTGCTACTACCTCCATTTCCATATTAACTGTACGTAGCCGATTTGAAAAGCAAAAGCGCTGTCACGCGTACTTTATACAGACACGCATGACTGTCTAAATTATACTACGTATGACAAATAATTTGTGATGGACAACCTCCTAACCGGCAGTATTTGAGTCTTTCACGGTATTGATACCACCGAGTATGTTGGTATAGCTAGTAAGATTGAAACGACATCTCTTTTGCTCTCCTAGCTTTATACCCCACAAAAGCAATTTCACTTGACTAAGGTAGCAATTATGGCAACCTGCATACTTTATCAGAGACCAAACCCTACATTACACTACAGGCCCAATTGGCAAAAAGGTTACATTCACAAAGATAAGGTAAATCCTATTTATATAAGCATTACTTAGATATGAAACATCACACAAGAAAAGTAAAAAACACTAATGATTATAATATTAAGCCCGCAGCCTCATCGGCGAGGCAATGGGATACATATAGTCTATGTCTGGCGGGCAGAAATTACTACTAGATCGTTCGAAGTTACAGGGGAAAAGAACCCAGCACTACGTTGTGTTCACGTGCCTTCATGATGATGTTGGTAGTGTATTGCTGTTTTTATACTCTATTATGTACATACGAAACATCAGTATCATGTTTTTTTTTCTTGTGCGACTGAGTGAGGACGCTGTAACCGACCAACTTTCAATGCCAAAGTTAACAACGACCCAAGACCACATCACGCGCGCGTGTGTGAATTCCTGTGCTATATAAAGCCCCAGTGAGTGAAGCAGTCCATTGCAGCAAAGACGCCACAACAAAGCCAGCGATCGGTGTGCTGGGTAGTGCCACTCTGGTACCACTACCGTGCTACACCACCCGTACGTGCAGCGCACAATAACTAAAAGATGAGCAGCGCCCCGGCGAGCACCGGCGGCGGCGGCGGCGAGCGGCGGAGCATCCGGGGCCTGTTCAAGTTCGCGGACCGGGTGGACGTGGTGCTCATGGTCTTGGGCACGCTGGGCGCCATCGGCGACGGGTGCTCCACCAACCTCCTCCTCATCTTCGCGAGCGACGTGATGAACTCGCTGGGGCGCGGCCACGCCCAGCAACAGGGTCGCGCCGCCGGCGTCGACTTCATGCACGACATCGAGAAGGTAGTTATTTGGTGCTGGAACACATGAATTCTGTACACATTTTACCGTCCATTTCCCAGTGCAAGTGACACTAACACTTTGGTCGCTGTTGCTCGCCTCGATCTGCAGTCGTGCCTGAACTTCGTCTACTTGGCGTTCGCCATCCTGGTGGTGGCGTCCATGGGTAAACCTCCGAACTTGCTGCAGTGATAGATAGATCTGTGTAGCTTTCCGAGTATTTGTCCTCACAAAAAACTCGTGTACGCGTGGACACATATGCAGAAGGGTATTGCTGGAGCCGGACGAGCGAGAGGCAGGTGCTGCGGATCAGGCACCTGTACCTGCAGGCCATCCTGAGGCAGGAGGTGGCCTTCTTCGACTCGCAGGAGGCCACCACCTCCGAGATCATCAACAGCATCTCCAAGGACGCCTCGCTCATCCAGGAGGTCCTCAGCGAGAAGGTACACACACCACACCACCAACCCAGTCAAGTCAAACCGCCTGATTTTCCTGGCTAATTTGATGATTCCTTAATTATAGGGTCTAGCTAGTCTTCAGGCCACGCCTCATTTTATATTGTTCGGTCCATAGATGATAGATCCACCTTTTGAAGTTGGAAGCTTCTTGCTTCTTGGCGGATTTGGGATTAATTTGTAGTGCTAGTAGCAGCAGTGCTTAGTTAGTTTAAGACGAGCTTACTTAGTACTGGCAGCAGTCCCCTTTGAGACGGTGACATACCTACCCTGTTTCGCTAACCTAGGTCGTCACCGAATCCGTAGCGAATCAAATAGTACGCCTTATCTGTCAAGCTCTGCCATAAGAAATTGCTAAAAGGAAGTAGACATACCGGAGGAAATATGGGAGCACATGAGGAACACAGTATGAGATCGTCACTGAATCCGTACTGAATCAACTAGTTTAAGTAGTTGATGGTAGCAAACTAGTAGTATCACTTGATCTTGTCGCCAAATCTAGACGGTAGGGATGTTTTATATGTCATGCTCTGCCCAAAAAGAAATGCAAAAAGGAAAATTGGCTGGCTAAGAGGTAGACCGACAGAGGAAATGTCGGAGCACATGAGGACCTCAGCATGTAAGGAGAATGTTCACATACTTCCTAAAACAACGACTGCGTTAAAACAGGTGTAGAAATGTAGTACCATACCTGATCTATCGGAGCCGAGGTCATTAACAACCCCAAAACTATATATAGTAGTAGGGTTAAGTAGTTGATCTGGACTTGATAAAATAATAATTTAGAGCATAAGAAATTGCTAAAAGGAAGTAGACATACCGGAGGAAATATGGGAGCACATGAGGAACACAGTATGAGATCGTCACTGAATCCGCACTGAATCAACTAGTTTAAGTAGTTGATGGTAGCAAACTAGTAGTATCACTTGATCTTGTCGCCAAATCTAGACGGTAGGGATGTTTTATATGTCAAGCTCTGCCCAAAAAGAAATGCAAAAAAGAAGATCGGCCAGCTCAGAGGTAGACCGACAGAGGAAATGTCGGAGCACAATGAAGACCTCAGCATGTAAACGAATGTTCACATACTTCCTAAAACAACGACTGCGTTAAAACAGGTGTAGAAATGTAGTACCATACCTGATCTATCGGAGTCGAGGTCATTAACAACCCCAAAACTATATATAGTAGTAGGGTTAAGTAGTTGATCTGGACTTGATAAAATAATAATTTAGAGAAAAAGATCAGCAATAACCAACCTTGGAATCCAAGAAAGAATAACAGCAGAACTGAGTGCTAGTAGTAGCAGCAGTTGTTAGTTTAAGACGAGCTTACTAAGTACTGGCAGCAGTCCCCTTTGAGACGGTGACATACCTACCCTGTTTCACTAGCCTAGATCGTCACCGAATCCGTAGCGAATCAAATAGTACGACTTATCTGTCAAGCTCTGCCATAAGAAATTGCTAAAAGGAAGTCGACACACGGGAGGAAATAGAGGTGGGAGCACATGAGGAACACCAGTATGGGAGCACATGAGATCGTCACTGAATCCCTACTGAATCAACTAGTTTAAGTAGTTGATGGTAGCAAACTAGTAGTATCACTTGATCTTGTCGCCAAATCTAGACAGTAGGGATGTTTTATATGTCAAGCTCTGCCCAAAAAGAAAGGCAAAAAAAAGAAAATTGGCTGGCTAAGAGGTAGACCGACAGAGGAAATGTCGGAGCACAATGAGGACCTCAGCATGTAAGGAGAATGTTCACATACTTCCTAAAACAATGACTGCGTTAAAACAGGAATAGCTGATCTATCGGAACTGAGGTCATTAACAACCCCAAAACTATATATAGTACTACTAGTAGGGTTAAGTAGTTGATCTGGACTTGATAAAATAATAATTTAGAGAAAAATATCAGCAATAACCAACCTTGGAATCAAAGAAAGAATAATAGCATAACTGATGTGCTCTTCTTGATTCTTTGATCTTGAACAGGTTCCTCTATTCCTGGTGCACTCTACAGTCTTCGTCTCTGGACTGGCCTTCTCCACCTACTTCTCCTGGAGGCTGGCTCTGGTTTCCTACCCTCTAGTCCTGCTCCTCATCATCCCTGGCCTCATCTACGGCAAGTACCTCCTGTATCTCTCCCGCGAATCGCGCCGCGAGTATGCCAAGGCAAACTCCCTGGTCGAGCAGGCACTCAGCTCCATCAAGACCATCTACTCCTTTACAGCAGAGAAAGGGATAATCCAGAAGTATACGGCGATCCTTGACAAGACCATCAACCTGGGGATCAAGCAGGGCATTGCCAAAGGTCTCGCTGTCGGGTTCACTGGCCTCGCTTTCGCCATTTGGGCGTTCCTCGCCTGGTACGGCAGCAGATTGGTGATGTACCACCATGAAAGCGGAGGAAGGATATACGCTGCAGGAATATCCTTTGTTCTCGGTGGCCTGTATGTTCCCCCCTCCTCCCCTACTGACTTACATTTGATTATTGTAGAATAGAAGCTCAACTTACAAATAACCTGAAATATTGCAGAGCCCTTGGAATGGCACTCCCAGAGCTGAAACATTTCATCGAGGCTTCTGTTGCTGCCACGAGGATTCTCGAACGGATAAACCGTGTGCCACAGATCAACGACGATGACCCAGAGGGGCTTGTTTTGGATCAAGTCCGCGGCGAGATTGAGTTTGAATCCGTCCGCTTTGTGTACCCGTCGAGGCCTAATATGACAGTCCTCAAAGACTTCAACCTCCAGATTCCTTCTGGTCAAACAATTGCTTTGGTCGGGTCCAGTGGCAGTGGCAAGTCTACTGCAATAGCATTGGTGCAGCGCTTTTATGATGCTACTGAAGGAACTGTCAGGATCGACGGAGTGGACATTAAGAAACTGAAACTCAGGTCGATCAGGAGCAAGATGGGACTTGTCAGCCAAGAT
The DNA here is from genome assembly GCA_030063025.1 of Avena longiglumis. Lineage (NCBI taxonomy): Eukaryota > Viridiplantae > Streptophyta > Magnoliopsida > Poales > Poaceae > Avena > Avena longiglumis. Next base: position 152,440,959 of record CP125973.1, read on the forward strand.
CATGCGCTGTTCGGCACGTCCATAAGAGAGAACATCTTATTTGGCAAACCCGATGCAACCCTGGATGAACTCTATGCAGCAGCCATGACAGCAAATGCTCACAACTTCATAAGGGGGCTCCCAGAGGGATATGAGACCAAGGTATGTTTGTTCAACATAAGGAAACAGACATTCAAGTGCCATAATTCCCTTTCTCCCTTTGCCTCATTGGTGCTTTTACTGTCATTGTAGATTGGTGAGCGTGGAGCATTGCTATCAGGTGGCCAGAAGCAGCGCATAGCCATTGCAAGGGCGGTCATCAAGAACCCTGCTATACTTTTGCTCGATGAAGCCACAAGTGCACTTGACTCAGAATCAGAGAAGCTGGTGCAGCATGCGCTTGATCAAGCATCTATGGGAAGAACAACACTGGTAAGCTCTTCCTGCTTCAGAAAGCTAAGCTTAGACTTTATCAAATCCTTGGCACTAGAGCACTCATTCTATATTATTACTACTGATCAGGTCGTAGCTCACAAGCTTTCCACCGTGAAGCATGCCGATCAGATTGCGGTAGTTGATGCGGGTACCATAGCTGAAATTGGCACACATGATGAATTGATTAACAAGGGTGGCCCATATTCACGGCTTGTGAAACTCCAGAAGATGGTGAGCTACATTGATCAAGAAAGTGACCAATTTAGGGCCTCCTCGGCAGCAAGGACCAGTGCCAGCCGTCTCAGCATGTCCAGAGCAAGTCCCATGACACTTACGCCAGGTGTGTCAAAGGAAACTGAGTCATATGTTTCCCCACCTGCACCCTCCTTCTCCAGGCTTCTTGCCATGAATGCACCAGAGTGGAAACAAGCAGTCATAGGAAGCATATCCGCATTGGTATATGGTTCCTTGCAGCCCATCTATGCTCTGACCATCGGAGGTATGATTGCTGCATTCTTTGTCCAGGACCGCAATGAGATGAATGCAATTATCAGCCGGTATGCAATGATCTTTTGTTCATTGTCCATCGTATCCATAGCTGTTAATCTATTGCAACACTACAATTTCGCCTATATGGGGGAGCATCTAGTTAGACGCATCCGAGTCCAAGTACTTGAGAAGATCTTAACCTTTGAGGCAGCATGGTTTGATGAAGACACTAACTCAAGTGGTTCACTGTGCTCTCGTCTAAGTGATGAGTCCTCTCTTGTCAAAACCCTTGTTGCAGACAGAATCTCCCTGCTTCTTCAAACAGCTTGTGGTATTGTAATTGCAGTGACAATGGGCCTCGTAGTAGCATGGAAACTTGCTCTTGTCATGATTGCCGTTCAGCCCTGCACGATGGTCTGCTACTATGCCAAGAAGATAGTTCTCTCAAATGTGTCAAGGGACTTGGCAAAGGCTCAGTATCAAAGTACTCAGATTGCCATAGAAGCTGTGTACAACCACAGGATGGTGACCTCCTTTGGATGCTCATCGAAGATTCTTCAGCTCTTCGAGCATACACAAGAGGAACCATTGAGGAAAGCAAGGAAGAAGTCGTGGGTAGCAGGGATAACCACAGGGCTGTCACCTTGCCTCACATTCCTATCATGGGCACTGGACTTCTGGTATGGCGGGAAATTGGCACAGTCCGGGGAGATCACCGCGGGCGATGTCTTCAAAACCTTTTTCGTCTTGGTGAGCACAGGAAAGCTGATTGCGGATGCTGGCAGTATGACATCCGACCTCGCAAAGGGTGCAAATGCTGTTGCTTCAGTGTTCGAGGTCCTAGATAGGAAATCTATCTCCCCGCAAAATTCACAGGTAACACATTAATACTCTCATGGGCATCGTGTAGAATCAGCATCCTTGAAAAAAATGATGCGTTTTTCAGTGCTACATTGCTGTATTAGATAAAATAACACAGCTATACTGCAGGTGGAAAAGGACAACCCGAAGAGCAAAATACAAGGAAGAATAGAGTTCAAAAAGGTAGATTTTGCATATCCAACAAGACCAGAATGCCTAATCCTGCAGGATTTTAGCTTGGACGTCAAGGCAGGAACAAGTATTGGCCTGGTGGGTAGAAGTGGATGTGGTAAATCTACTATCATAGGTTTGATCCAGAGGTTCTACGACGTTGATAGAGGTGCAGTAAGGATTGATGGTGTGGATGTGAGGGAGATGAATATTCTTTGGTTTCGAGGATTTACAGCTCTAGTCAGTCAGGAGCCGGCGATGTTTTCTGGTAATGTCAGGGACAACATTGCCTTCGGTAAACCAGAAGCTGATGAAGAAGAGATTGTGGAAGCTGCTAAATCCGCAAATGCACATGAATTCATCTCGTAAGTCTTCGTTATATTTACTGTTTGCACATATATGTTAAGCTATGTACTGCCACTAGCCCACTATCCAACATACGTATGGAATTTATAGCTTACTCCTTTTCAGATCTCTGAAGGACGGATATGATACTGATTGTGGAGAGCATGGTATCCAACTATCAGGAGGACAGAAGCAAAGAATAGCAATTGCGAGGGCAATAATCCGCAATCCAGCTATACTACTACTTGATGAAGCAACAAGTGCTCTTGACGCACAGTCAGAGCAAGTGGTGCAGGAGGCACTTGATCGAATCATGTCAGGGAGGACCACAATCGTGGTGGCACATCGACTAAACACGATCAAGAACGCAGACTCAATAGCCTTCTTAGGAGAGGGCAAGGTGATTGAGCGTGGTACTTATCCACAGCTCATGAACAAGAAGGGTGCATTCTATAACCTGGCAACCCTTCAGAAATAAACTGATTGTATAATGTAACTACTGCAATAAGTAATTATAGTGTATGATCAGCATTCATTGACAAGCTTTGAACCCAAAAAAATCAGTCATCGGCTTAATTTAGGAGGCTTTACTAAACAACATAAAACAAGCACGTGTTTGTGCATTACAAGTCATGTTTTTTCTCCACTCCTGATAAACATGCTACAACTTTTAAAACACTGTTAAAGGATATTACTTGACAAGTGGAGCATAGCCAGAAGAAGAAATACCTACAACTGAACAAGGTCATCTTTGTACTATTACTTGAAAATGATATTTAGGAGGCTTCCTTTGGATATCTCAATCTCCTTCCTCATGTTATCCATCTCTACCTTAACCAATGCCTCAACATCAATTAATCCAAGTTCACTCGAGGCTAGCCGCTCTTTTACTTCAACAATAATCTGCTCATAGCTTTTCAGAACTATCTTAACCCTTACTCTTTCCATAAGAGACTTCTGGACTAAACTCTCTTGCTCAGTAACCTGATGCACCAATTTCTGCATTTCATCCTTCATCATCATGGACTGCTGCAAGTCTTTGATCTCACCCTGAAGCGCATGCAATTTTTTCTTCTGTTCTTGCAATGTCGAGACAGCTATGCTACCATCAATCGTTGCTCTCTTGTAATCTACTTCCAAGGAAGTGTACACACTTTCCAGTTCTTTGAGCTGCAACTTAAGCTGATCCTGTAGCTTTGTGAAAAATTCTTCCTTCCGGCTCACCATATTGAAATTGAGAACCTCCTTGATTCTTTTAGCATGCTCTAGTAATGCAATCACTATCCTTTGAGCATCAACCTCCTCAAGACACAAATCACATTTAAGAATTTCTTTCTGCACAACAGCTTCAATTATACCTGCACACAGTAGATCTGAAGGACGACTCTGAATGATTCCCTGAACATGTGAAATGATCCTCATAAAGTTGTCCCGCTGAATACGAAGTAAAATTTCCTCATCGGGATTGGCATTTACCAAGGGCTTCCATGCCAAATATAGCTCATTTACTCTCAAAGATGTCACTCCGGACTTAGTTGGTGGTGATGAATCTATGCACCCTCTCCCCATGTCACCTATTGTTGGCTTGAGTCTCTTGCAGTCTTGAGATAAGGAACCTAAAAAGACACAAATTGATTTAATTGCAGTATGAGATGTTAGAAGCACTTGTAGCTTTGTAAGTTCAAACTAAGACAAGATCGAGCATACCAATAATATGCTGACGATCTCCTTCTGAAACAATGTCTGGCTTCTCGTAGAGTAAAGACACTTGAGCTGCTCTGTCCTCCACCAGATCAATTGTGCTGGTTACCGATAATTCCAACACTCCAGGTCTTTCTTTCAATCCACTCTCTGTGCTGCCCCGGGAATTCTTCAAGTGCGCCAGTCTTGGTGACCTTCGTGGTGTTCCAGAAGCCTGTAGTGACCGTGACTTGCCGCTTTTCCTCTTCCGTTTGTAGGACAAATCACATAACTCATGCTCATCAACTAGCTTGGTCTTTACTACTGCCAGGTCAAACTGCAGTGGCTTATTCGATAAGTTTGGCTCCTCAGTACTGCTCTTCCTGCTATCACGTATTTGACTAGAACAATCATCCTCTGGAGGGAAGAAGCGTCGTAGTTGCGTCTTTATAAAATCAACTGATCAATAAAAGACGTTTCAGTATGATAGATATAAAAATGGTAAAAAAATAGGTAATTAAAATACTTACATTGCAGAACAAGTTTCTTCTTTAGAAACTGATTCTTAATTTTTGGGTTGCCTCTACATACATCAAAATCTTCTGCGGCCGCATCCGAGTTCCACTTATACAAACAAAGTGTAGCACAGAATAAGTCAATTGTCACTTTGTCAAGATGAAATCTTCTCATTACTTCATCTATTGCTTTAGCTTTATCATCATCCATTGGCACCTTCAGCAACAAGTATGTCTTTAACTCATCCTTTGAACCATCTTCTTGATGAAGTTGTAGGTCAGTGAAGCTGTGTGATGAAATATGCTCATTCCCTTGAGTACTTCTTTGAAAGGGAACTATCTACAAGTTGATACAAAGTAATCAGTTTAAGGAGAGAAATAATACTACTAAGATACTAATCAACAATTTTAAACTTTTGCTCCTCTGTGAACCCGATGTGAGGTATATGAAATAACAAAATGACGTTAGGACTTGACATGAAAGCAACTCTTATGATCCCAAAGCTTCTGAGTCAAAGAAAAATTCATGTTTTTGTTTTACCAATCATCTTATGTTCTATGATTCTAAATGAGCTTATGTGACCACACTTGCAAATATAACATATGTTAACTATTTGGGCAACAAAGTGATTCTACATAAACAAGAGAATAGACAAAACCGATACAGAAAATGACTTGTACAAAATTTATTTAATTGTTTGCCCAAGATTAGAACAGAATATTACTTCAGTATCAGATTGATCTGGTATCTTAACCAGTGAGTGGCTATGCTTGACATTATTAGCGGTCTTCGTTAATCCATCACCACTATGTCCCTTCTTACCAGAGGGGGAAATATCCTTCTCAGTAGCTTGAGCACCAATTCCTGAAGAAAGAACTGCTTTCTCACAAGCATTCCAACCAAAAACCGAAACCATAAAATTCATTCTCTTGTCGTATCTGAAGAGGAGGAACTCGTATTCCCTCAAAGAATTGTCCACCACAAACTTCGGCCATCCGGCTGTCAGAAATACGCAACGATCAACCTTCTCTAGTTCAACAACCCAAGCCTTGCCTTCTGAACGCTTAAGCGTGACTCTAACAGATGGTGCCGCTGAGATTTCACAACCCTTGATGCCCACCTCTGGAATGTGAGTGAGGAAGTCTCGAGGTATCTCCTGCATGTGAAAGCAAGGTAAGGGCATGCCTTAAGGCTATTATCAGTTTATCACTTTGCTGCAAATGACATTTTGATGTAAAAGACTAGTTACTGCAATATAGAGAGTCAGATGCAAATGGCACGCATGTTGTTTAACCATGTATCTCACTGAAAACCCTAGGCTCAAAATGTAAAGCTTAGCTTTCACTTTTGCAGATTGTTGCCAGATGTTATATATAAACAAGCATATCATTTGAAGTTTAGAACTACCTGCCTAGATCGCATCACTTGAAAATGTTACACATCGATCGCACGCACGCACGTGCAAACCAATTTTTTAGGAAGACGAACATGCAAACCATGGGATTCCGTTCTTTATTTGAAAATAGCAAACATGTGATCCATATGAGGCATCCAATCCACACCCAAAAAAAAAAACTTCGCGCAAAATTAGACCTGGATGCCCCCAACCCACCAATCGGATAGCACATTTCAGTAATAGTATACACAATGCAGAGGATCTTGGCCGGATTAAACACAACAACAGGAAGGGGAAAAGTGGGGGCAGGAACCCAACTGAAGCGCGTTATTTTTTTTTCGCCTTCGAGAACGAGGCCAAAAAATGCGCACATGCAAACAACTGAAACAAAGGGGGGGCCCAAATCAGGAATACGCACGAGTCGGCGGGCGAAGTCGCCGACGAGGACCTTGAAGAAGCGAGGCCTCCCCTCCTCCTCCTGCTCCTCCATGGGTGAAATCCACAGATCGATCTCCCTCTCCCTCTCGCTCCCTCCGTTTCCCAGCAGAGAGAGGCAGTGGAGAGACCTGGCTGGAGGCAACGAGTGAAGTGCGCTGCGGGGTGGGTGGCTAGCGCGATGATGAACCTTGAAGACTTGCCGTCGCCTCGGCAGAATCGGTCCTGCCCTGTCAAAGGCGGAAAGTGCTCCTTCTTTATTGCCACCTGGAGAGCGGGTTCGTGCTGCGCAGTGTGCACGGCTTGTCAGAGATGGAAGGGGCTGCTTAGGGCATGTACAATGCTTTGAAGCGTCGCCTCTTCTCTCCACATCATTTAGAGAATACGATATATAACTCAGAACGATTATCTCTTATTGCTATCTCTAGCAATTAATAAAATTAACTATTTTTAGTAAAAAAATGGTTGATTAAGAGAAGGCATATGGTACAATGGAGAAAAATAGTCTTCTCTTATTGCTAAGAGATCATCCCTTAGCTAAGGGAAGACAACCCTCTCTCTCTTATTTCTCTCTCCTCCAACTAAGCAAAAATCCAACGTGGCGAGCATAAGGGAAGGCTGACGTCACCGCATTGTACGTGCCCTTACATCCATCACGTCCGCCTCCTATCGCTTAGCTGTTTTCAGGACACTCGGGACGTGTGACGCGGGACGACCTATCCAAGTGCAATTAAACACGTTCGGCTCGAATGCATCGAATCGGGGTTTGGTTGCGTCGGCTCAGATGCGCGCGGACAGCACGGACGTCGTTTCTGAGCTTGCTACTGCCCACCCACCAGCCATCTTGACTCGCGACATTGATTTTAGACACACGCAGCGGCAGCGATATAGAGGCACTGATGAAAGGCTGACCGGCGACAGTCTGCGTCATCAATGGCGACGCGGCGACACGCTGACTGACTGGACGACACGCTCTCCACCGCCGCTGTAGGCGCCGACCGACACCTGCTCTCTTGGAATTTGGTGAGTTTTGGGTTGTTGGTCTATTAGACAAATTCTGAAATTCTTTTTGGCCCACTTGTATATGGCAGCATATGACTGTGCTAGTGGTGCTAAAGTTTAATCCCACATTACTAGTGAAAGGGGAGTTGGACCACCTTATATAGTAGAGTGTTATACCACTCACTAATGTGTGACAAGGAGAGAAGCCCTCGCGCACTCCTTCTCTGACGCCGCCCGCCTCGCCTCGTCACGACGCGCGCGGTGGGTTGCGGGAATCTCGTCGATCCGAGTTTTATTTTGCTGGTTGGAAAAACTAATTATGAGTCATTAAAGGACGCGTTAATTACATCCGTTTTCAGTTTTTATGAACATGGGTTGTTATCGACTCAGACGTGGGTTGTGTCCCAGAATCTCCCTGACCTGCACTATATAAGCGTCTGCGCTAAACCTAATCGGTAATCAATTCACACACGCGCCTACCTCCAGAACCTTGCGTCGCTGCCTTCGTCTTCTCCATCCCGGCTTGCGGCGTGCACTACAGATCGGGATAGTAGGCCTCCGGAACCCCGCCTCTCGTGAACCTGTACGAGTGAGGGGCGATCAGGTTTTTGGGGAGCGCTCAAGCACGACTACTGGCAAACACGACGTCGTCCGACGACGAGTTCCCGAATAACGACGAGTTCCGGACGTCAGCGACCTCTTCGGCAACCTCAACATGGGCGCCAGCTCTGCTGCGGCTACTGCCGCAACTGCAGCGTATGTGATTTCAATCTCTCTCTTTCGGATTTTGCTAGAGTTTCTAGGTCTAGCGTTTGGCGTAGATCTGATAGGTTTATCTTGTATAGATATAATCTGTTTACCTACTTTGTTGATCTGCATGATTGGTTTTAGTATTGTCTGTATGATCATGCTTTATCAGTTTATTATTCAAATTAAATCATATGGATTATTGCTTATATTTTCATCAATCCAAAAACCTAATTATAGGCAACTGAATTCCACTGGTGTAGTCGCGGCTACTAGACCACCTCCTTTTGATGGCATGCACTATAAAAGATGGCGCAAGAGAGCAGTTCTCTGGTTTAAAAACCTAAACTACTATAGCGTCACTCTTGGCAAGCCTGAAGGAGATCTTTCTGCTGAGCAGGAAGCGACCTTTAAGAAAGCCGATACCATGTTTATGGCGCCCTTGTTCAGTGTTTTTGGGGACAACATTGTTGACCTGTATATGTTATTTGATAATGGCAAGAATGCGTGGGAAGCGCTCGAGGACAAGTTTGGGGTCTCGGACGCTGGCACTGAGTTGTATGTCATGGAGCAATTTTATGACTACAAGATGGTTGATGAGCGCTCTGTCGTTGAGCAATCTCATGAGATACAATCGCTTGTCAAAGAACTTGAGCAGTTCAAATGTTCTTTAACGGACAAATTTGTGGTCGGTGGCATTTTTGCCAAGCTTCCTCCCTCGTGGAGGAACTTTGCTACTTCTCTGAAACATAAGAGACAAGAGTTTTCCGTTACGGATCTCATTGGGTCTCTTCATGTGGAAGAGAAGGCGAGAGCAAAGGACAAAACTGCTCGAGGATTTGAGGGAGATTCTACTGCCAATTTGGTGCAGAAGAAAAACTTCCAATCCCACAAGTTTAAGAATAAGAACAAAACTGAAGGAAAAGGGAAGTTTGATGGCAAGAACAAGGCCACACACTCAACCAACTTCAAGAAGAAAAATTATAAGAGGACTGGCTCTTGCCACGTTTGTGGTGATCCTGATCATTGGGATCCTAGCTGTCCAACTCGCTTTGACAAGCGTCAACATGGGAACAGCGGCAAGACCGCTAATGTTGTTATTAGCGATACTGAGATGAAGAATGCTAGCTATGGTATTTTACCTACTATCCTTTCAGTATGTCATTTTCCTGATTGGTGGATAGACATGGGTGCTAATACACATGTATGTTCTGATATTTCCATGTTTTCCTCTTATCAGGTCTCAAGGACTTCTTCCGTGCTGATGGGAAATGGCTCACGTACTTCTGTTCATGGTGTTAGTACGGTAAATCTGAAGTTTACTTTGGGGAAGACCGTACAGCTGAAGAATGTGCAGCACGTTTCCTCCATCAATAAGAATCTCGTCATTGGATCGCTTTTATGTCGAGATGGCTTTAAGTTGGTTTTTGAGTCCAATAAATTTGTAATTTCTAAGTATGTACAATTTGTTAGAAAGGGTTATTAGTGCGGAGGTATGTTCCGCTTGTCTTTGTCAGACTCATGTACTAAAGTTATTAATCATGTTTGCAATGATAATGAGTCCAATGTTTGGCATTCACGACTCTGTCATATTAACTTTGGTTGTATGACGTGGCTAGCCAATATAAGTTTAATTCCGAAATTTACCACTGTAAAAGGTTCTAAGTGCCAAGTTTGTGTGCAAGCAAAGCAACCCCGCAAGTCTCATACGGCTACGGAACCGAGAAACTTGGCACCGCTAGAACTTATACATTCAGATCTTTGTGAGATGAATGGTGTGTTGACAAAAGGTGAAAAAAGATATTTTATAACGTTGATTGATGACTCCACTAGATACTGCTATGTTTATCTTCTAAAATCTAAAGATGAAGCTTTGAACTACTTCAAAATCTATAAATCTAAGGCAGAAAACCAACTTGATCTTAAAATCAAGCGGCTAAGGTCGGATCGTGGTGGAGATTACTTTTCAAACGAATTTGATTTATTTTGTACTGAACATGGTATTATACATGAGAGGACGCCTCCCTACTCACCTCAGTCAAATGGGGTGGCCGAAAGAAAGAACCGCACTCTAACTAATTTGGTTAACGCCATATTAGATACATCGGGTCTTTTCAAGGAATGGTGGGGGGAGGCGCTAATGACTGCGTGTCATGTCCTAAACCGTGTTCCCATAAAGTATAAAACCATAACTCCATTTGAGGAATGGGAAAAGAAAAGGCTTAAACTCTCTTACTTATGAACTTGGGGTTGTTTGGTGAAAGTCAATATTCCAATACCCAAGAAGCGAAAGCTTGGACCAAAAACCGTTGATTGTGTTTTTCTGGGATATGCTTTTCATAGCGTTGGCTATAGATTTTTTATAGTAAAATCTAAGGTATCCGACATGCATGTTGGTACAATTATGGAGTCGAATGATGCGAATTTCTTTGAGTATGATACGCCCAATTTGCATCACCACTCTATATCATAATTTACCTCTATTGATTGATATTTGTCTTCTTATGAGGTATTACTTATGGCTTTTTCATCTGTTTATGCATGTTGGATGATTCCTGGAGGATGGACTGTCGGAGTCTGGATTCTGATGGAAAAGAAGGCGTTCGGTGCAATTTCGAAAAGATCAGAAAAATACCAGAAAAATATGGAAACGTATTATTTCTCCAAAAGAATGAGGGGGCCAAAAGGAGGGACAGATATGGGCCTCAGGGGTCCCACACCCCCTAGGCGCGGGCCCAACTGACCCCGTGCCTCCGACTCCGCCCCTTCGCCTATATCTTCCCTATGGAACCCTAATACCAGGGGGCGACCATAGATAGATTTCCGCCGCCTCTGGGGGGCGGAAAACGTTGAGAGAGAAATATCTCTCCGGCGGACAGATTTATGCCGGGGAATTCCTTCCCGGAGAGGGGAGACCATCGCCATCAACACCATCATCAAGTTAGGCTTCATCGGGATCATCATCATCCACACCATCATCTCCGCCAGCACCAGCACCACCACTCTGTCCCGCTGTAACAATTGTGTTGGATATTGCTTTAGTTCATTAGGGGAAACCTTCCTGGTGTTGATTACTATTGTAGTTGATGCTTGTGAGTGGAACCATTTGATTATTGTTTATGTTCAGATTGTTATCCATTACCATATCATCTTTGATCTTGATCCATATGATATCTTGTGAGTAGTTTGTTTAGTTCTTGAGGACATGGGAGAAGTCATGTTGTTAGTAGTGAATATGTGATGAGTTATTATTCAATGGTTTGGTATTTAAGATGTGGTGCTATTCTTCTAGTGGTGTCATGTGAACGTCGACTACATGACACTTCACCATTTATGGGCCTAGGGGGATGCATTGTGTATTTGGCTACTAATCGCATGGTTGCCGGAGTGACAGAAACCTGAACCCCTGTTAGGACACCTTTGCACAAGGGAGCGCAGGATCTGAGAGTTTAAGGTTGTGGTTAGATTTATATCTTAATTACTTTCATATAGTTACGGATGTTTGCAGGAGGTTTAATCACAAGTGTGTATTAGTCCTATGAAGGGCGGTATGTTAGCACAGGTTCACCCACACAATACTTACAAAAACCAAAGAAGAGTACTCAGTTATTTGAAGCGAAAGCACTTGACAGAATCCCCATGTGTCCTCGAGAACGTCCGGTCCTTATAAGTATTTCCACCGGCTTATCCTTTGCTAAGAAATGATTGGGCCACTTGCTCTGTTTGTTCGTTACTTTTGTTACTTGCTCTTTGTTTTGTTGCCTTGTCAGAAAACCACTAAAAATCTGTTTGCTAAGTATTCATAGGGATTTCCTGCTCCATATCACTGTTCAGCACCTTCTGCTCCTCGTTGGGATCGACACTCCTATTTATCAAAAGTACTACGATACACCCCCTATACTTGTGGGTCATCAAGACTATTTTCTGGCACCGTTGCCGGGGAGTGAAGCGCTATTGAAGAGTGGAATTGGTAAGGGAAACTTTTACTGTGAGTATTGCTTTTGTTACTGCTTGTTACTTTGTTTCCAATATGGATAACCCACTTTATTTTCTTTTTGGGAAAACTACTACCGCTGGTAGGGTAGTAGATGAAACACCTCCTGTTGAGATAGATCATTTTAACATACCTACAAGTATTGTTAATCATGTTATGGCTAATTATTATTTTGGGATGGAACTATCCATCCCGGTGATCACTTGTTTTTTATCCATGAATCATGCGGGTTGTTTAAGTGTGCAGGTATGATACGTTGGAAACGTATCTATAATTTTTTATGCTCCATGCTTGTTTAGTATATACTTTGCTTTACTTGTCTACACTTTGAGGTGCTTTTTACATGTTTTCTGGTACTAACCTATTAACAAGTTGTAACGATGCGGATGCCTTTTCATGTTTTTGGTTTCAGAAAAGTTAGTAAAGAAATATTCTCGGAATTGGACGGGACAAAGGACAAAGTCAGTTACTTTCCGTGGGGAACAAGAAGTCCAGAGGAGAGCCGGAGGAGACAGGCCCACCCCAGGCGCGGGTGGGCCCCACCCCGCGCTTGGCTAGGGTTTGGTCGCCCTCTCCCCCTTCGCCTATAAGAAGCCCCCGATGCAGAAACCCTAAGGACCCGATCAAATATCCATGAAACTGTTTGTAGCCGCCACCATCGTCCCTAGATAGAGGGGGATACGAAGTTCTTCCCGGCACCCTGCCGGAGGGGAGATCATCCCGGAGGCCTTCTCTCCGGTATGATGCGTGAGTAGTTCCACCTTGGACTATGGGTCCATGTAGTAGCTAGATGGTCGTATCTCCTCATTTGTGCTTTCATGTATAGATCTTATGAGCTCCGTTCATGATCAAGATCTAATCTATTTGTAATCATGCATGTTGTGTTTGCGGGGATCCGATGGATATTGAGATTATTATGTTGGTTTGATTAATGGTTTTGTCTTTATGATCCTATAATGTCTGTGTTGTTTGTGATCTTGCATGCTCTCTGTTGTTAGTAGCTATCTTGGCCAAGTAGTTGCTAGTGACTCCAAGAGGGGGTATTTATGCTCGATAGTGGGTTCATGCCTCTAGTTTCCAAGGGAAGTGACAATAATCTCTTCGGTTGTAGATGTGTTGTTGCTACTAGGAGAAAACAACGGTCTCTTGATCATGGAACATATGGACTATTTACCTTACACACTTTGCTTAAAACAGTTTTCTGTTGCTTGCAACTTAATACTGGAGGGGGTTCGGATGATAACCTAAAGGTGGACTTCTAGTCATAGATGCAGTTGGATGGCGGTCTATGTATCTTGTTGTATTGCCCAATCGAATCTCATAGGATCTTTCTGACTAGTAATTGCATTGTTATGCCTTGCTCGGTTCTTGTCAATTGCCCTGCTGTAATTTGTTTACCCTTCATGCCATGTTGTTTATCTAAGGAGAGCACCTCTAGTGAACTATGGACCCCGGTCCAATCTTTACCATTGATACATCTTCCACTGTTACTTGTTTTACTTGCTGCAAACCATTACCTTCCACGCCATACGTTTAATCCTTTGTTACAGCAAACCGGTGAGTTTGACAACCTCACTGTTCGTTGGGGCAAAAGTCTTGAGTTTGTGTTGGGCAGGTCTCCGCGTTGCTTGAAACACCTGTGTGACATTTCCTTCCTCCTTTTGGTTCGATAACCTCGGTCTCAACCGAGGGAAAACTTGTTGCTTGCTGCTTCACACCTTGCTCTTGGGGTTCCCAACATGCTGTGCGTAGACAGTCGTCAAGCTTTTCTGGCACCTTTGCCCGGGAATAAAGGGACATCAAACTTCTTCCTCCCATTCAAGCACCAACCAGCCAACAAGCTTTTCTAGCGCCATTGCCGGGGAGGCTAAGGACGTCTTCACAAGGGGAGTCCTTCACTTCCTTTCTCTTTACTTTGTTTTTAGTTTGCTTTGTTTATTTTGCTTGGTTTTGTTTGCCTCTTTCCAAAAAACACAAAAAAAATAGTTCCTACTATAGTTGCCACTTTGCTCTAGCGCACCATGTTGCTCCCAAAGTTTGCCCTAAAAGATCTTGCAATAGTTAGTGGCTCTATAATTGGGAAAGATGATATTGAAGAATTCTTTAACTATGTTAGCAAGCATGAGGATATTGAGGATAAATCTATAGCAGAGCTTGCTCCTAATTATGAGATTGTCGCAACTTCTTTAGTTCATATGTTGGAGGCTAGGTTTGTTAGCCTTAACCCCTTCATGCAATTCTTGTTCCTAAAACTAAAAGAAGAATAGAATGCTGAAAAGGGAGAGTTCATTCTTGAAACTTTATCAAAAGAATTGCATGATGTTGCTAGGGAGGCCAAAAAGGTTTTTGAACGTTTCAATATGCTAGGTTCAAGTGTAGATGTTGTGGGTGTTTCTGATAAAACTAATCCTAGAGAGGAATTCAATATACACATACCCTTTAAGCTTGTTGGAATGCATGAAGCCTTTGAAAAGAATTTTGATTGGATTACCCCTGAAAATCTTTTTGATGAAGGTAGTAGACCAAAGAGAGATGAGAAAGGACCCTCCAAAACCCATTTGGATGAGATACCTTTCATAGTTGAAGATTTTGCAAGTATGAATGTTAATGCTTATTCATTTGAAAATACTTGATTCTTCTTGCTTCTTGTGCCTAACTTAAAGGCCTTAAAGAAAAGTACTTGTTGGGACATAACCTAAGAGTTTCCTTGAGTATTGGAAGTTATTACTTCTGTAATGACCTCTCCTTATCCTTTTTGTTTGCTTTTTGTGCCAAGAATGACCTCTAATGAGAGGGAAGTAAGATTTGGGGAGTTGTTGTCCTGAAACAGATTTCTGCCCTCCACCAAAAAAATCGTGAGGAGGCTCTGTAACTCGGATTGAGCTGAAAATTTATGAGTAAATCCCCCAGTATGTTAGATAACTTTAGTTAGTTCAACACTTTTTTATTTGAGCAACAGAAGATGTTCAAAAAAATTGGTTTCTGCCTGCTGGTCTGTTTTGACAGATTTCTGCCATTATTTGCATTTGCTTCTTATTGATTCCTTTTTGAGTTCTCTTTAGGTGAATTGAGCTTTTTGAAGGAGTTACTATAGTAGGTTGTTTTTTTAGTGAAAAGCCTTTATGTTCTAAAGCTTTGCCGGGGGTCTAATATCTTTTGAATAAGCTAATATTGCTAATGAAGATTGCGTGAAGTTTTGTGTGAAGGAAAATTTTCAGGTGTAAAGAGAGAATGATGCAATGAGATGAAGAATGGACAAAAGCTCAAGCTTGGGGATGCCACCATGGTGTCACCCCAAGAAATACCCAAGAGGTACAAGCTTCAAAGCTTGGGGATGACCAAGGCATCCCCTTCTTCATCAATAAAAAGCTCAGGTCTGTCTAGACACTTCGTTTTTATTGTTTCATGCACAGTTATGTTGTTCTTGGAGCGTCTTAGTTTTCATTTGCTTTGCTTAGTTTGTTTAATTTTCTTGAGTAGTTTGGACCCCCGTTCTCGCTGTGTTGTTTTGCAAATAAGTTTGCTTGGTGTTGGAAAGGAGTAGTAAGTTCTTGCTTGAAGTGCAAGAGGAGATTGCATTGACTGTGACTTAGACTTTAGCATTACATGCTAGGTGTTGTTTTGACATTATGCTTAGTGATTATTGTTGTAGCATGTCTTGTTCCAAACAATTGGGATTTCTTAGTGTGCCTTGAAGAAATTATGTGTTGTTTTAGCATGCAAAATCATAGTATTGTGGTATTCTCCTTTGATGCTTTGCTTGGGTTGACTTGGCACATGCTCACACCATGTTATGGCTATGACAAGTCACCATTAGCCTCCATGATCATTTAGTCCTTTACTTGTAGTACCACTGTTTGCTTTGATTAGTATGCTTTGTTGCACTGCATGATTGTGGCCATTATTTCTCTCTTAGTTGGTTGCTTCCAGTATTTTGCTAGTATCCACTTGTATGATTAAGTTCTACTCATGCCTCCAACTCCCAAGAAACCAAGTTATTACAAAGTGTCCACTATAAACTCATATGCATGGTGTGTTATACCATTCCAAGTATATTCTTGTTTTCAACTATCTTCCAATTAAAAACTATTTTGTTATGTGAAAACTTAGTGATTAAAGCCCTCACAAACTTGATGGCACATTTTATTATTTGCCCCTAATAAACTTGAACCATTGTGACAACTTTGTTATATATGTTTGCACTTATAAGTTGGAATTAGCAGAATCGTGCTGTCACGGGGAACTTTTTCAACATTACACTTGTACTTTGTACTCAGTTGATATCATGTTCTTTTGTCTATGGATGTCACCAGTGTGAAATAAAGAGGGGACTTGTAAGTCCATGGAGTTTGTATCCTGTGTTAGAGAAACGCCTGGGCCGCTAACCTAAGCCATGCCTAACCATGGTGGAAACTTGCAGCATCACCATAGTGACATCTATGAAGCATTCTTCTTAAAAAAAGAGACACATTGAGAAAAGAGGAAAGAGAGAAAGAAACACCATATTCCCATGGCATATAAGAAGATTGCTTAGATGCTCATTGTCTGCTTGCCTTGTCATTTTGGTTATGGGAAAGCTCCTGTACCATGTGCAAGGGGTACCCCGTTGGTGGTTCTCAATGATATGCAAATACTTACAGTTACAAGAACTTACCTGGACCCAAAGTTGAGTATTCATGAGGTGTGGCCCTCGTATTCAAGGGACATGAGATTGCCAACTTATACTTCGTCAAGCATATACTCCATCTTTGCCACTTTAACCTTAACCACTTCAAGATGCTTATGATAGGGGCAATGTGGACTGAAAGCTAACATGTAGCATAATTTTTGGAAGCTCTTTTTGAAACTTGCAATCACTGCTTCCTTTACAAAAAAGGCCTTTCTTCCACCACTATTGAGTCTCCACCTTCTACCTTTAGGCACCATTAAGAGAGCATAGTTGTCATTCTGTGTGCAGTGTTCCAAAGCTTATTAATTGATGCATATTGTGATGTTACTTGTTCTTGTGCTACTTGTTTCTAGTCATCCTTGTGAACTTTGAAGGTGTCCTATGCATCTATATTTCTACTCTATGAGGGACAAGCTGATTGCCACTATGTTATGTTTTCTGCATGTGAAACAAACGTTTCTCAATGCATATTATTCATGATATTTGTTTGTAGCTTGTCATGTTGCATGCATAGTTACTATGTCTTATTGTTAGAACTCCATCTTTCATGCACATGTTTAGAGTTCTTTGATCCCAGCTTTCAATGCTTGCAAATGGTTGGATCTTTATTGTGAGGGTGCATGTCACCTAAAAAATTATTCTGTTTATCACTTACCTACTCCAGGACGAGCATGAGTTAAGCTCGGGGATGTTGATACGTTGGAAATGTATCTATAATTTTTTATGCTCCATGCTTGTTTAGTATCTACTTTGCTTTACTTGTCCACACTTTGAGGTGCTTTTTACATGTTTTCTGGTACTAACCTATTAACAAGTTGCAACAGTGCCAGATGCCTGTTTTCTGCTGTTTTTGGTTTCAGAAAAGTTAGTAAAGAAATATTCTCGGAATTGTACGGGACAAAGGACAAAGTCAATTACTTTCCGTGGAGAACAAGAAGTCCAGAGGAGATCCGGAGGGGCCGGCCAGAGGGGCCAGACCCACCCGAGGCACGGGTGGGCCCCACCCCGCGCCTGGCTAGGGTTTGGTCGCCCTGGTCGCCGCCTCGGTCTCCCTCTTCGCCTATAAGAAGCCCCTGATGCAAAAACCCTAAGGACCCGATCAAATATCCATGAAACCATCTGTAGCCGCCGCCACCATCGTCCCTAGATCGGGGGGATTTGAAGTTCTTCCCGGCACCCTGCCGGAGGGGAGATCATCCCAGAGGCCTTCTCTCCGGTATGATGCGTGAGTAGTTCCACCTTGGACTATGGGTCCATGTAGTAGCTAGATGGTTGTATCTCCTCATTTGTGCTTTCATGTATAGATCTTATGAGCTCCGTTCATGATCAAGATCTAATCTATTTGTAATCATGCATGTTGTGTTTGCGGGGATCCGATGGATATTGATATGTTGGTTTGATTAATGGTTTTGTCTTTATGATTCTATCATGTCTGTGTTGTTTGTGATCTTGCATGCTCTCCGTTGTCAGTAGCTATCTTGGCCAAGTAGTTGCTAGTGACTCCAAGAGGGGGTATTTATGCTTGATAGTGGGTTCATGCCTCTAGTTTCCAAGGTAAGTGACAATAATCTCTTCGGTTGTAGATGTGTTGTTGCTACTAGGGAGAAAACAACGGTCTCTTGTTCATGGAACATGTGGACTGTTTACCTTACACACTTTGCTTAAAACAGTTGTCTGTTGCTTGTAACTTAATACTGGAGGGGGTTCGGATGATAACCTGAAGGTGGACTTCTAGTCATAGATGCAGTTGGATGGCGGTCTATGTATCTTGTTGTATTGACCAATCGAATCTCATAGGATCTTTCTGACTAGTAATTGCATTGTTATGCCTTGCTTAGTTCCTGTCAGTTGGCCTGTTGTAATTTGTTTACCCTTCATGCCATGTTGTTTATCTAAGGAGAGCACCTCCAGTGAACTATGGACCCCTGTCCAATCTTTACCATTGATACAGCTTCCACTGTTACTTGTTTTACTTGCTGCAAACCATTACCTTCCACACCATATGTTTA
This sequence comes from Avena longiglumis, assembly GCA_030063025.1. Lineage (NCBI taxonomy): Eukaryota > Viridiplantae > Streptophyta > Magnoliopsida > Poales > Poaceae > Avena > Avena longiglumis. Next base: position 152,459,687 of record CP125973.1, read on the forward strand.
ATCCTTTGTTACAACAAACCGATGAGCTTGACAACCTCATTGTTCGTTGGGGCAAAGTCTTGAGTTTGTGTTGTGCAGGTCTCCGTGTTGCTTGAAACACCTGTGTGATGTTTCCTTCCTCCTTCTGGTTCGATAACCTCGGTCTCAACCGAGGGAAAACTTGCTGCTTGCTGCTTCACACCTTGCTCTTGGGGTTCCCAACAGGCTGTGCGTAGACATGCGTCAAGCTTTTCTGGCACCTTTGCCCGGGAATAAAGGGACATCAAACTTCTTCCTCCTAGTCAAGCACCAGCCAGCCAACAAGGTATCAAAACTGAACAAGTGAATAAGAAGTTACTCTCCATATCCTTGAAAGGGAGAGCTGAAGCATGGTATAAGCTGCTGAAGAATGGACAATCCATGGAATGGGAGGAGATGGCATCTCTCTTTTACTCTAAATTTTATCCTCCCAGTGAAATCCATAAGGATAGAAGTCTTATATATAACTTTTTGCCTCTTGATGGAGAGAGTACAACTCAAACTTGGGGGAGACTGAAGTTACTCATGCTTAAATGTCCTATTCATGAACTCCCTAACAATATTATTCTCAATAAATTTTATGCTAGGCTTTCTCTTCATGATAAAGATTTACTAGATGCTTCTTGTGCTGGATCATTCACACGTGTGAAGGAAGAAGCTAAATGGGATCTCTTAGACCGTATTCAAGATAACACTGAAGCTTGGGAGAATGACAAAGGAAGAAAGTCAGGTATAAACTATGATTATGTATGCATTAAATCTTTTATGGGAACTGATAACTTCCATGATATTCGCAATGAGTTTGGTCCTGATTCCCAATGTATTGCCAAATGTTTTAAGGCCTTTGCCTCTTACATAGAAATTCCCAAGAAGAAGTGGAATAAGTACCATGCTCCGTATAAAGATGTTGTTAGTCATGTCCCAGTTAGAAGTACTCAAATTTGTACTAATAATCACAGTGTGCCTGAACCTCATGTCGAGAAAATGCCTTTCCCAGCTAAGGTAAAGGAGTATTCTATGATTATTAGTGCAAATAACAAAGGTACAATGAAAACTGTGGATCCTGATAAGCAATTGAATGTTGAACCTGTGGTAGCTATTGTGAAAGACCCTGTCAATAGAAATAGACAGGATGAGCACATTGTCTTCTGTGAAGACGCTTCCAATATTATCTCTCATCCTAGTAAGGCTAGAAAAGCTAGTGTTCATGTGCTTTCTGTTAAAATTGGTGATCATTGCTACTATGGTTTATGTGATATTTGTACTAGTTCTAATGCTATTCCTTATGAGCTTTATAGGGAAATTATGCATGAGATTGGTCCTTGTGAGCTTGAGGACATTGATGTGGTTATCCACCTTGCTAATAAGGAGACCATTTGCCCCATTGGCATTGTAAGAGATGTGGAGGTTCTCTATGGTAAGACTAAATATCCTACTGATTTTCTAGTGCTTAATTCAGCAGCTAGCAAAACTTGTCCTATCATTTTTGGTAGACCTTTCTTGAACACTTGTGGAGATATTATTGATTGTAAGAAGGAAAAAGTTTTAACTAAGTTTGATGGAGAGTTTTATGTGTTTAACTTTTCCAAATTTGCTAAAGATCCTTGTGAAAATAGCTTGCCTAATAAAGATTTCAGGATGGAACAATTTGCTTCTATTGATCCAGTCTATGACCTTGGACCTATTTTTGGTGACTATAAGTATGCTTACTCTGATGATAAAGTTGTTCCCAGTGATAGTTATATTATCAACTTTATTCAAAGTGCTACTGAAAGTTATTTTGAGAGAGGGAAACATGGTTTTATGCATCTCAATGATGTTAAGTTTCCCCGTTTTATGTTGAAAGCTTTAAAGTTGCATATGTTTTGTCTTCCTATGCTAGTGGCTTTTTGTTTCAACAATTCGTTTTCTCATGATACCCCCATGCATAGGAAGTGGGTTAGACTCAAGTGTGTTGGTTATTTGCTTCTTGATGCTCTCTTTCACTCCAGATATATACATCCTATGTAAGCATCTTTGGAAGTTTCGAGCCTAACTTAAAGGCATTAAAGAAAAGTACTTGTTGGGAGATAACCCAAGAGTTTTTTCGAGTCTTGGAAGTTATTACCTCTATAATAACCGCTCCTTATCCTTTTTGTTTTGGTTTTTTTGTCAAGTTAAACTACTTTTGTGAAGTAGAGGAGTTGTGAAAAGTGGCTGTCCTGGGACAAATTTCTGTGTTGTATTGTAAAAATTCGTGAGGGATCTCAGTACTCCGGATGGAGCTGCATTTCTCTGTGCTTGTTCTCCAAGTTGTTACCCAACTTTCATCAGTTCTGCACTTTTTGATTTGATCAACAGAAGGTCTTCGAAAAAAATCAATCTTTACCTGCTGGTCTGTTTTGACAGATTTATGCCGTCATTTGCATTTGCCTCTTACAGAAGCTTTTGTTTTGATGAGTTTTCAGTTGACATGTGTACCAAAGGTTTGTTGTTTTTGCTTACAATAATGTTGTTATTGAGTTTGTGCAAGGGTTTTTACAAGAAGGAAATTTTCAGGAGAAAGAGAAAAGGAATCTACAGAGTTCGTCTTTGAATAGGTAAAAGTGGTGAAAACAGAAGGTTCGTGAAACTCCAATCTTTTTATATTTTTGATGTTTTTAATACATAAGGGAAGTTACGAGACGTAACTGGAGAGGAAACCGAGCCCAGGGTGGACAAACCCACCCAGACGCGGGCCTAGCCTGGCTGCGCCTAGAGGGGGTTTGCCACCCTCGAACTCCTTCTCCGCTTCGTTTCCATATCGAAACCTTCCTTATGCATTGAAACTTCATAATATATAACCCCCAGGTTCCCCGAGGTTCTTGCACCGTGTTCTCGTCATGTTTTCGTTTTGATCTGTTTCTGTCAGGAAATCTTCTCAAGTTTAGAGCACCATGGCCTCCGCCAACGACAAAGGCAAGAAGCCCGAGGAAGAAGAACCTCAAGTGCCCAAGGAGGAGGAGATTTCGGTAGGGTATGAAGGTGACATGGAGGAGGAGAAGCAACCGGACACTCACGCTACCGTCGCAAGCATTGGTTTGGTGGCACAACCTACCAAGCTTAAGAGGACAACACGGATGTCTACAGGAGGGAAATCTCGACGTCATACTCTCTCTCCACAATCATATCCTCCACGTAACAAGAGACCTTTCCATACACTTATACATGAATATCAATATCAACATGTGCCCAAAGGGAATTTTCCCTCGGTTTGGGATATGCCTCGTTCTAACAATGCAGAGAAGGATCATGCTAAGGATGAAGAGTGGGGAAAGAATAACAAGAACTGGGATTCTCAGACTGACATGATCATGAGCCGTATAGAGCAAAACTCGGAGCTAATCCGTACTCTTACTTTTGAGTTCGAAGAGTTGAGGAAACTTATTGAGGAGCTTATCAAGAGAACACCACCACCACCGAGGGAGTAATTTGTCATCAGGTTTGGCATCCCATTGACTTTTTCCAAGCTTGGGGGAGTGTCGTGGTATCACCACCATTATCTTTTATCTTTTACCTTTTTAGTGGATCCATATCTATGGTAGAGAGGTTATCTTATAGTTTGGTTTGCATGTGGAAGTATCTCTCCTTTAGTTGATTATCTTTGTGTCCCTTGGCGTGAGTGACTTTATTGGAATATTAATGAGAAGTCTCATCTTTTACTTTTTGCACTTCTTATTTTAGTTGGCAATGTCTATTATATGATGGATCTTGTTGATAAGTATTGGCACCACTTTGGGATCATCAAGTGTATCTAAATTGGTTTTGGCAAACCGAGTTCTGGCTAGTGGCATTAATTTGAAAGAAAAAGAAAGAAAGAAAAAGCTTACAGGTATTTGGTATCATTTGTTTCCTTTCTTATTGGCTCATAACCTTAGGATTCTTTATTTAAGATTCTTTTGTATCTTCAAGGAAGATTGCATGTTTGGCTTTATTACTTATATGTTTGCTTGTTTCTTTCAACTCTCTTGCTTGCTACCCAGCTTTGCTAGCCAAAAACCGTTTTGAGAAGGCATACTTCTCATGTTTCCAAAATCCTTTGAACCCAAAATTTTTGCCACTTATGTCCACCATATCTACCTAGTAGCTTTTGCTATTCCTAGCAAATTCTCAAGCTTCATCTACCTTTCGAATTAAAAAGTATTTTGTTATGAGAAAACTAGTCAGTAAAGCTCTCATGAACTTGATGGCACACCTTTTACTTGCCCCTAATAGACTTGAACCATTGTGAACATCGAAGTTGTATATGCTTGCATCTATACGTTGGAATTAGCAGAACTGTGCTGTCATGGGGAATGTTTTCAACATTGCACTTGTACTCTGTACACAGTTGATATCGTGCTCTTTTGTCTATGGATGTCAATGGTGTGAAATAAAGAGGGAACTTGTAAGTCCATGGAGTTTGTATTCTGTGTTAGAGAAACGCCTGGGTCGCTAGCCTAAGCCATGCTTAATCATGGTGGAAACTTGCAGCATCACCATAGTGAGTCATCTATGAAGCATCCTCAATAAAAAGCTATACACATGGTACATAAAAAGATTGTTGAGATGCTCATTGTCTGCTTGCCTTGTCATTTTGGTTATGGGAAAGTTCCTGTACCATGTGCAAGGGGTACCCCGTTGGCGGTTCTCAATGATATGAAAATACTGTGCTTGCTAATTACTCCGTCAATGGTAAGGTTCCGAAGAAACTTGGTGACCGAGGTATACCAACTATTCCTTGCTCTATTAAGAATAATTATGTTAGAACTACTTTATGTGATTTGGGAATTGGAGTTAGTTTTTTTTTAACGGGGGAGGGGTCTGGAAGGACCCCGATGATGCTTATATTATAAGGGGTGGAGTACAACTTACAAAGAGGACCAGAAAGAAATAGAAAATTACACACAGGCCCTGGATTCTTCCAAAGGAGACCCTGGAACAGAGAGAGCAAACGCAATCAAGTCCAGAGCATCTCCAAGCTCCTCCTCCACCGCGATTCCGTCGCCGCCGAGCACAGTCAACTGCTTCACCACCGGGGACTTGGCCACTTGGGGTGGAGCAGCGGGAGCCAACTGCCTCGGAAGCAAAGATAATCCATGAAGGCTTCGAGGCCTGGAGGTAAAGCACCCTACACCGGCGGGCCGGTGAGAAGGGATGGAGCGGCAGCCCTACTGCCATGAAGACCAGCATCCAGGCGGATCCAAGCCGCCGACGAAGCGATGCTGATGAAGAGCTCCAAAGAAGATGGGGAGGCTGCCTTCCAGCCAAAGATGTTGATAGCCGAAGCGCCGTCAACGAATATCCTAGCTGGCGAGATCCGTGCCACCGAGACCGATACATCGCCGTCGCCAGCACACAGGCGCCAGCAGCCATGCTCTCCACCTTCTCCCCCCGCCACCACGGCCAGCCAGAGAAGGGGAGAGGAACCGCTGCCAAGCCTGCAACAAAGCTCCAGCACGAGCCTTATTCGTGGAGGAGACGAAGGCAGCACACCACACTGCAGCAAGCTCCTTCCACTGGAGCACCACAACGAGCACCGCCGCCGCCATTCGCCAGATCTGACTCGCTAGATCCAGCAGATTCCTCCCGGCATATCGCCATGACACGGCACAAGGACAACACCTAGACCTACTAGAACTACTAGAACCTACATCTACAGAGGCGCTGCTCCTCCGCCGCCTCCCACCGGCTACTCCGGCGAGAGGGGCTCGGGAGAGGCCAGAGCTCTCTCGCACGACTCTCAAAGCAAGGGAGGGGGTGGAAAGGGTTAGTTAGTATGTTATGTTCTAAAGTGCCGATTGATGGATCGAATTGGAGTTAGTGTTATGCCTTTTTCTCTCTACAAAAGACTCCAGCTAGAAAAGTTGATACCAACTGATATATCTTTGCAAATGGTTGATAAGTCAACTACTATTTTTGTCGGTATATGCGAGGATGTTCCTATTCAAGTGGCTCATAATTGCTTGGTTTTAAATGATTTTGTTGTGCCTGAAATGCCTGAAGATGATAATATGTCTATTATTCTTGGGAGACCTTTTCTTAATACTGCAGGTGCTGTCATTAATTGTAATCAAGGAAAAGTAACATTCAATATTGATGACAAAGAGCATACTATTTATTTCTCCAAGAAGGTTGTTAAGAGATATTGCCTGAATTCCATTGAAAATATTGAGAGCATCAAGGTTGGAGAAATATATTGTCCCATTCCACGAGAAAACTTTGAAACTATTATGATTGGGACCATTGCTATAAACTATGAGGTAACATAATCACCTTGTGGAACGCAAAGTTTTGTTTCATATAAGATTGTTTTGGTAACAAGACTTGATCAACCTTGTTAACAAAAGGATTTTTTTATGAACAAAATAATGTTTTCACTGTGGTTATACTTGCTTTCTTTTACTTTTCTCCTTCCTAGTCTTTGTCTTTCTTTTGCTAGCTTTGGTTTTTCTAGTTGTTTGCTTGTTTGTTTTTCTTAGAGCTCATGTAGTTTGGCTTTTGGTTTGCTTTTGATTCTTCTGAAAAAACCGTTTCTGCGAGAAAATCAATTTTCATACCCTGAAAATTGGCCAAAAATAAAGTTTTCCGAAAAATCCCAGAAAATTTAAAATAATTTTTTCCTCAAAAAAGGGGCAGAGAGACACCTGAAGTGACCCAGGGGGCCACCCCAGGCCACCACACCCATGGTAGGCACGACCTACTAGTGGGCGGCGCCTGGGGGGTCTGGCCCACTTGGGCCCCTCCAGGCTGCCTCCTCAAAGCCATCTTCTTTCTCTCTCCCAAAAAACACCGGAAAACTTGCTCAAGCTTGAGTTCTTGTTGTTCTTGCTTGCGATTTTCGATATCCTTGATCAGCCCATCTTTGCTGCTGATTTTTTGAGAGATTGTTCCTTGGTATGTGCCTCCTCCACTTGTCCAATTAGATTTGTGATTGGTAGATTGTATCTTGAGTATTTTGCTGCTATAGGTGACAGGTTGTTTGAGCTTGCATGCTTGTTCTATTCTTAGAAATTTTATTCTGATGCATGTGTAGTCCTCTAGCAAGCTCCTATAGTAGTTACTCATCATTTATCAACTTAGAAATCACTTGGTTTGATGCTTGTCTAAAATTTCAGAAAAGGGAAGTCATGGACCACCACACATTTGGTGAAATATTTGAGGGTGATGCACCTAGAAGGGCAAGGCTTCCAATATCATCCACCAGTGTCAGGCCCTCATACAATGAGGATCTCCTCACTCCGCGATTTGGTGACGAGGGATATGAGGGGGATGCGCATCCCTCCGCCTTTCCTTGCCAAACCTTCTCGCGGGCTGCTAGGATTCTTAATGATTTTATGACCTTGTTTCGGAGGGATGGTATAATGAGTCTTATGCAGGATGAGAGCACGCAATATGCTACGCTCACCAAAACATTTGTGGAGAGTTTATCCTTTACTAACAGTGTGTTCCATCCAGCTGGGTCATTGAAGAAATTTTGTGGGGCTCTTGGACTTGGTACAGCTGGGTCAGCAAAGAAGATTCCAGCTCAACCCGCTGATTTGTTGGAGCTTTACCGAGGAATAATCAATGATGATAGCTGTAGAGCTCAACGGGGAAAGATAAGAAACATTCAGCTTCCAGCCATCAGGTACTTCACTTACTATCTAGCCACTAGTGTTCTTGGTAGAGAGAACACTAGTAATATTTCCAGCTATCATTTGGCTTTCTTAGCTATTGCGCTCAACAATGATACCAAGTATAATCTTGGTTCTCTCATTGCTCGTCGTTTAACATCTAAGGGACCCATTTATGGGGGAATTATTGCTACGCGTGTTGTTGCTGCCTTGGATATAGCTGTTGATCCAAATGATACAATCTTGACTCCTGAGAGGCTTGATCTTGCTGCCACGAAGGCGCATCATTTTGTCACCACTAGCTCTGCCCTTGAGAAGTTGGTTTATAGAATGTTGTTTATTGACGGGGAAGAGAGAGAGATCCCTCTCCCCCAAACCACTTTGTTCAGTATTTCTCAGGGACCTTTTTCACGCTCCAAGGAGGAGATGGATGATTTACCGCGCTCCCTTAACTTCCATGGGCACTATCAGGAGGAAGCGCCCTCATATGACCCCATTGTACACTACACGGGGGAGTCCTCGAGCTCGTACCAAGACGAGGGAGCCTCCTCATCATACTACGGAGGTGCATCTACCTGGGCACCATGGGATTGAGCCCCACTTAGGACAAAAGCCTAAGCTTGGGGAGAGGTATACCGACATCACACTCATATATATATCATGTTCGGCCGGTTCTTTGTATATCCATTGTTTCGCTTTTTTTTTGGTTCTTGTTGTTTCTTTCTCAAAAACCCCCAAAAATACCAAAAATATTTTCGTTGTTTCTCTTTCTTTGCTTTGGTTTGCCTTAAAAGAAAATTCCAAAAATATTTTGCTTTGTTTGGTTTGCTTTTTCTTTGTTTGTTTTTGTTTTGTTTGCTTTGTTTAAAAAATTTGAAAACACCAAAAATATATGTTGTTCTTCTTTGGTTTTATGAGTTCTTTGCAGGGTTCAGCCGTCCTCAGTGGATTTTGGTTTCATGTTATTATTCAAGTCACACAAGTGAAGGGCAATAATGAAGATTAAGATAACTCGAGGTGTGGTAAGAGGCTGCTAACGAACACTATTTGTTTCATTTTTGTACATAAACTCATCATTGTGAGCATGCTTAGCCTGTTTGTGTAAGATGTATGTCATTATGGATGCTAAGTAGTTCTTGCATGTCTATGATTAGCTCCATCTTGCTAATAGTTTGTAGCATGTCATGTGAATGTTAGCTTGCATTGTTTTATTCATATTTTGGTATGATATTGTGGTATCCTCCTCTGACTGTTCATATGAATCGAATTGGCACATGCTCACTGACATGGTTATACCCTATGGGTACCCGATGTTAGCATTACCTGGTCCGGCCCGACGGAAGGCCCACTCGACGACCTACCAGGGTCCATGATGCCTATGACGGTTCGGCTGCTATGAAGCCCATATGGACACGGACTCCCAAGCGCACAAGACAAGGAAAGCTCAAGACTAGAGTTTGAATACAACTTGTAACCTACTCGTATCGGTACCTGAGACCTAGTCTCCCCATATATAAAGGCTAGGAGGGGCCAACGAGGAGGGCACCCCCCGATAGACTAGACCACAACAGATCTACAGATCTAGATCTCACATACAATCTCTCTCATACTTTCGCATACACACCTCCACGCTAGATTGCATCTGCGCACCCCTGTAACGTTCGGTTCCGCCATAATCAAGAGCATACAAGCAGGAGTAGGGTTTTCCCTCCGGGGGCCTGAACCTGGGTAAACCTCATGTCCCCGTGTTGCTTGTTTGCTAACCGTTCCGCGATCTCCAGCATCTCCATCTTCTCCAAAACCCAAGTCCGTAACAATGGGCATTGACGAGATCAAACCTCGTCAATTGGCGCCGTCTGTGGGAATTGGGGACGCTGATCGTGCGACCGCGAAGGTTACATCATAGAGGATCTACGATCCGCTGGTTTTCAAGAACAGATCATCTTCCGGGTGGGATCCCTCACCGCCGTCGTCCAGATCGCATCTGGTTCACAACCTCTTCGACATCATCATCTACATCAAGCTGATTCTGCTTCCGTCACGTGAAATCGAGCTTCACGTTTAGATCGTACATCAATGCTTCGCGTGGGCGATAACTTTTCCATCTAGTGCAGAGCCTAATCAGATCCAGCTCGTGGATCTACAACTGTGTGCGTACATGTGGTCGTACGCATAAACACAACAACAGTGCATGAACAAGTTTCAGCGCAAGCAAGACTCGATCGGCAGACTGGTTTGAGATTTTCCCAACTCGAATCAATTATTGCCATGCTGCAACCAAGTCAGAAAAACGAAGCAGCAGGCAGAGTCCAGCTTAGAATCAACAATGGAGGAGAAGAACCAATTCGGCACGGCAAGTGATTTCCGGCCATGCAAAGTCAGCGACAATAAAAAAGGATTGGACAACACGAGTCATATCAGAAATTTCATACAGGATTTACTTAAGTCCCTTGAAGAAGAAAAGTCATGGATGGCTGACTCATGAAAAAATCTATGCAACAATCCTCTTAAATCACGTTCGCACGAGAACAAGTTTATACTGAAAATAAAAAGCATGCTGGCCAGCGATCGGTTTGACTTCAACATTGCCATCGTGTTTAAACCCCATCCACCGCGTCGACTCCCAGGACACTATGTCATCATGTCCGGCTCCGCATCGAATTCATCCAACTACATTGATTTTACATTCGGGGGATGTGCCAACTTCATCGCACGATCCGCCACGGTTTTCGACTCCGACAACTCGGGGGCTCCCTCCGCTTCGACGATCTGCCACGGTCTTTAACATTGGCGACCCGCTGCGGTCTTCGGCTGCGGTGACCTGCTACATCTTTTGGATGCGGAACTCGCTGTCGCCATCGATCCCAGAAACCCGTCGGTGCTATGACCGTGATCCGCCGCGTGACCCGCTATCGAGTCAACTTCTTCAGGACAACCAACAAAGCTAAGTTTCCCTCTAATTAGAGCTGATTTATTTTTTAACTCGCACTTGAAATACTCGGGGGTTGCGCCCTCTTCGAGTAACCTAATGTGCCATCGGCTCCACGCACTCGAGCACCTCATACGCGATAGTCCGAGTAGCTGATTCTGCCTGATCGTCGAATCCTTGAACTCCGAGTGCCTCGGCAAGGTACTGAGACTAAGGGTAATTAGGCTAACGAAAAGGCCTAGCATACAGTGCAAAAGTGTCGACTCGATCGGCACCAGAATCTTACTACACAAGCCGACAGGCAAATATTTCTTGCAAGATACAAGTACTTCACAAATTTTTATGTTTTCTGCAGCTTACAAGGACGTCGACTGCGTCGAGCTATTCTATCGGGTCCTCCAACTGTTGGAGATATGCCCTAGAGGCAATAATAAATGTAGATATTATTATATCTTTGTGTTTATGATAAATGTTTATATTCATGCTATAGTAGTATTAACAAGGAAACATTAATACTTGTGTGATTTGTAAACTTAAATTGAAGTCCCTAGTATAGCCTCTATACATCACTAGCTTGTTGGTTGATAAATGATTGTGGTTTCTCTATCATGAACATTGAGATGTTACCAACAACAAGATCATATCGTTAGGAGAATGATATGGTGGACATACTCCTATAGATAAGCATAGCATAAAGATCAAGTCATTTTAATAGTTCAATTGCTATATGCTTTCTAATACATAGTAACCTAATTCCTTTGACCATGAGATCATGCATATCACCTTTACCGGATGGATGCTTTGATGACATCAAACACCACACCGTAACTGGGTGGCTATAAAGGTGGCATTGAGTGTTGGGAAAGTATTGGTTGAAACACATGGATCAAGATTGGGATTTGTCCATCCATATGACGGATAGATATACTCTGGGCCCTCTTGGTGAAATGTCATCCAATTAGCTTGCAAGCATGTGACTGGCTCACAAGGGATCACATATCACGGGAACGAGAAAAGAGTATTTATCGGTAACGGGGTTGAACTAGGTATGCAGAGATACCGACGATCATAACCTCAGATAAGTAAACTATCGTGAGACAAAGGTAAATTGGTATCGTATGTAAGTGGTTCATTCGATCGCAAAGTAATCGTAGAAATATGTGGGAGCCATATGAATTTCCAGATTCCTCTATTGGTTATTGTTCGGAGAAGTGTCTCGATCATGTCCGCATAATTCACGAACCGTAGGGAGACACACTTAAGGATTTGACGTTGTTTGAGTAGTTATGGTATGATGAGAAAGAGACCGAATGTTGTTCGGAATCTCGGATGGGATCCGGGATATCACGAGGAGATCCGGAATGGTCCGAAGAATAAGATTCATATAAGGAAAGTCTCGTTTCGGAGTTCGGGAATGATTCCGATGTTTTCATCGGGAATGTTCTAGAAGGTTCCGGAATGTCCGGCACTCCAGAGGGGAAGGGGTACATGAATGTGTCATTACAAGTTGGAATGATTGCATCATGTACTAAGTGTCATCGCTGTTCCAAATAAAGGATTAATTCAAATCCTAGTTTGAAAAGTCAAATAGCTAAATTGAAAAGTCAAACGGCTAAATTTGGAAAGAGGAAAAGAGGAGGAAGGGGAAACCGAGTTGGGGAGGGAGTCCCTCCTCCCCAAGCCGGCGCACCACCCAAGCCGAGTTGGGGAGGTACTACACTCCCTCCCCTTGGCCGGCCGGCCCCTACACCTATATAAGGAGGGGCAGGGCTCCCTCCTAGGACACACAAGTACCTCTCCTCCAAACCCTAGCTTGGCGCCACCACCTCCTGCAGCTACCGCCATAAACTTAGTCTAAACTATTGCAAATATGCTGTAGATCAATGGCAGCCCCTACCATCAATTTTAATGCGTTCCTAGAGAAAGAAAAGTTGAAAAACAATGGAAGCAACTTCGCGGATTGGTTTCGCAATTTGAGGATTGTCCTCACGGCTGGTAATTTGACCTATGTGCTGGATGCACCGCTAGGTGACCCACCTGCAGCTGATGCTCCCGATGAAGTAAAGAATGTTTACCTCACTCAGAAGACTCACTCCAGATTCGGTGTGCTATCTTGTATGGTTTAGAATCGAGCTTAAGAAAAGGTTTGAGAATTGCACCCATATGATATTGTCGAGGATCTCAAATTGATCTTTGAGACTCATGCGACAATTGAAAGCTATGAGGCTTCCGAAAAGTTCTTTAAGCGCAAGATGGAAGAGGGCAGCCTCGGTGAGCATGTGCTTAAGATATCTGGGCACGCAAACAAACTTCAAAGCTTGGGTATAGTGATTCCTAATGCTTTGGGGATTTACCGTGTCCTCCAATCACTACCACCAAGTTACAAGAACTTTGTGATGAACTACAACATGCAAAACATGAACAAGACGTTGCCAGAACTCTTTGCCATGTTGAAGTCTGCAGAAGTGGAGATCAAGAAAGAGCACCAAGTGTTGTAGGTCAATAAGACCACCAAATTCAAGAAAGGCAAGTCTAAGCAGAAGGGACACTTCAAGAAGGGTGGTAAGAAAGTTACCACGCTAACGAAGAAGACCAAGGCTGGACCTAAGCCTGATACTGAGTGCTTTTACTGCAAGGGAGAAGGTCACTTGAAGCGGAATTGCCCAAAGTACTGATGGGTTTCGCGGCATAGTAAATCAAAATTTTCTACGGATGCGAACAGAGGGAAAGCCAAGATCTAATCTAGGAGATGCAATCAACGAGAGAGATTGGATTAGATCTTCATACCCTTGAAGATTCAAGCAATGGAACGCTCGTGAACGTGGGTGATGTAGTCGTACTCGCTTCTCCTCCTCGCGATCCGATCCGATCTAGCACCACAAGTGGCGGTGCCTCCGTGAGATGCACACGCAAGACTCGACGTCTCCTCCTTCCTCGTACCAGCAAGTATGGTGGAGAGATAGATTAGATCTACAACACGACGGCGTGGTGTATATGGTGGAGAATTTATGCTGCAGGGCTTCGCCTACAAACATTCGGGAGGGAGAGAGGAAGGGCAGCAGGGCAACTAGGGTTTTGGAGGCAAGGTGTAGGGGGGAGGGGGCGCACTAGCCCTCTATATACAGAGGGGGGGCGGCCAGCCCTTGCCCCTCCTCCAAGCCTTGGGCCGGCGGCCAAGGGAGGGAGAAGTGGGGGGCAAGGACTCTCCCCCTTCTAGAAACCCTATCTCTAGTTTAAACGAGTTTAAACTCTCTAGGATCGGCTGGGACCTATGGGGCCTTGTGCCCTGGCCCAATGCGGCCAGGACACTCCCTCATAGGCCCATGCCCCCTCCCGGAAGGTGGGGCCACGTTGGTCCCCTTCCGGAAGGTTCTAGAAGCTTCCGTACAATACCGATTAACCCAACAATTCAACTCCAAAACTGCAACTTTATATGAATCTTATTCTCCGAACACTCCGGAACCTCTCGTGATGTCCCGGATCCCATCCGAGACTCCGAACAAAAACTCATAAACCAATTATCCAATCTATCCTAGCATCGAGATACGTTAAGTATGTGACCCTGTGGGTTCGAGAATATGTAGACATGATCTTCTATCAATAATCAACAGCTGGTCCAGGCACCCATATTGACTCCCACACATTCATCGATGATCATATCGGATGAACCACGATGCCAGGATTCAATCAATCCCATATATATATTCCCTTCATCTCGATATTTTACTTGCCCGAGATTCGATCGTCGGCAGTCATACCTAGTTCAATCTCGTTCACGAAGTACTTTACTCGTTCCGTAATCCGATATCACTTTGTGATTAACTCCTTAACCACATGCTTGCAAGCGGTGTTGATATCGATTACGAGTGGGCCCAAGTATATCTCTCCGACTTGGGAGGGACAAATTCCATCTCGATACATACAACCCAATGTATACTTTCCGATCACCGAGAGACACCTTTATGATCACCCTCTCATAGGATGACGTTTGATGACCTCAAAGCTTTCTTCCGATACCGTGGAGTTGTATTATCTCATGGTCTAAGGAATACAATATTTGACATAGGAAAAGCTTCGCAAAGACGAACACGATGATACGATCTAATTGCTTCGCTTAGTTTGGTATCCATCATATCATTCTCCAATGATATGATCTCATTATCAATTGACAACTCATGTCTATGGTTAGGAAACCTTAACCATCATTGATCAATGAGCTAGTCCATAGAGGCGCATTTAGGGACACGGTTTTGTTCACAAACCACACAAGTATTAAAGTTTCCGCTTAATACAATTCTAGCATGGAATATAAACTTTATCATGAACAAGAATTATAATAATAACATCTTTATTATTGCCTCTAGGGCATAATTCCAACAGTATCCCACTTGCACTAGAGTCAATAATCTAGTTTACATTTGGCAACAATCTCACACCCATGGCACTGAGGTGCTGATCATGTTTTGCACGTGGAAGAGGTTTAGTCAATGGATCTGCGACATTCAGATTTGTATGTACTCTGCTAATCTTCAGATCTCCATCTACTATATAATCTCGGATTATATGAAACTTGCGGTTGATATGCTTGGTCTTCGGATGATATCTTGGTTCCTTAGCAAGTGTTATGGCGCCAGTGTTGTCACACAATATCTCCAGTGGGTCCAATGCACTTGGAACCACGCCAAGCTCAGTGATGAAGTTTCTGATCCAAACTCCTTCACTTGACGCTTCTGCAGCAGCCATGTATTCCGCTTCCACTGTAGATCCCACGATCACGCTTTGCTTCTCCACAGCTCCTCCATTCAAAATATAAACGTATCCTGTCTGAGATTTGGATTCATCCTTGTCAGTGTCAAAACTAGCATCGACGTAACCTTTTACGACAAGCTGTTCATCACCCCCATAGACTACGAACATTTCTTTAGTCCTATTTAGGTACTTTAGGATGTTCTTCACGGCTGTCCAGTGTTCCACTCCTGGATCACTTTGATATCTTCTCGTTAAACTAAGAGCATTGGACACATCCGGTCTAGTACACAACATGGCATACATGATGGAACCTATGGCCGAGGCATAAGGCACCTTGCTCATAGCTTCCCTATAATTTCATCAGAATGGACACTGAGCCTTGCTCAATATCTTACCTGACAACATAGGCACTGAACCTTTTTTGCCTTATCCATTCTGAACCTTTTCAGAACTTTGTCTAGGTATGTACTCTGGCTTAAAGCTATCAAGCGTCTTTGTCTATCTCTATAGATTTTGATGCCCAATATATAAGCAGCTTCACCTAGGTCCTTCATTGAAAAACATTTGTTCAAATAACTCTTCACATTGTTAAGCATGTTGATGTCATTTCCAATAATCAATATGTCATCCACATATAGTACCAGAAACGTCACCGATCTCCCACTCACTTTCTTGTAGATGCAAGCTTCATAGCAATTTGGAACAAATCCAAAGCTCTTGATCACTTGATCAAAACGAAGGTTCCAACTCCGAGATGCTTGCTTCAGTCCATAAATAGAACGCTGAAGTTTGCATACTTTATCAGCATCCTTAGGATCGACAAAACCTTCGGGTTGCATCATATACAACTCTTCATCAATGTTGCCATTGAGGAACGCAGTCTTGACATCCATCTGCCATATTTCATAATCATGAAACGCAGCAATTGCTAATAAAATCCGAATGGACTTAAACATCGCTACGGGAGAGAAAGTCTCATCGTAGTCAACACCTTGAACTTGTCGAAAACCTTTTGCGACAAGCCGTGCTTTATAGACGGTAACATTACCATCCGCGTCCGTTTTCTTCTTGAATATCCATTTGCACTCAACGGCCTTTCGGTCGCTAGGAGGGTCCACCAAAGTCCATACTTGGTTTTCGCTCATGGATCCCAATTCCGATTTCATGGCTCCCAGCCATTTCTCAGAGTCTGGGCTCATCATCGCTTCCTCGTAGTTCGTAGGTTCACTGTCTTCTACTAGCAAGATAGTTAAGACAGGGTTGCCGTACCACTCAGGAGGGGCACGCGACCTTGTCGACCTGCGACGTTCGATGAGCGGCATCGTCCAAGCTTCATGATCCTTGTCATTAGCTTCCTCTATCGTTGGTGCAAAGACTTTGGAACAATTTCAGGTGCTGCGCTACTCTCCAATTCAAGAGAAGGTTCAATAACCTCGTCAAGCTCTACTTTCCTCCCACTCACTTCTTTCGAGAGAAACTCCTTCTCAAGAAAGGAACCGTTCTTTGCGACAAACACTTTGCCTTCGGTTCTGTGATAGAAGGTATACCCAATAGTTTCCTTAGGGTATCCTATGAAGACGCATTTCTAT
Source organism: Avena longiglumis (assembly GCA_030063025.1). Classification (NCBI taxonomy): domain Eukaryota; kingdom Viridiplantae; phylum Streptophyta; class Magnoliopsida; order Poales; family Poaceae; genus Avena; species Avena longiglumis. The sequence continues at coordinate 152,476,585 of CP125973.1, forward strand.
GCTTTGGGTTCGAGCTTATCCGGCATCAACTTCTTGACGTAAGCTTCACATCCCCAAACTTTAAGAAACGACAACTTAGGTTTAGCACCAAACCACAGTTCATACGGTGTCGTCTCAACGGATTTAGATGGAGCCCTATTTAAAGTGAATGCAGCGGTTTCTAATGCATAACCCCAAAATGATAACGGCAAATCAGTAAGAGACATCATTGATCGGACCATATCTAATAGGGTTCGATTCCGGCATTCAGACACACCATTGCGCCGTGGTGTTCCGGGTGGCGTGAGTTGTGAAACGATTCCACTTGCTTTAAGATGCGTGAGAAAATCATAACTCAAATATTCACCTCCACGATCGGATCGTAGAAACTTAATATTTCATTTATGGTTCTCCACTTCATTCAAATTCCTTGAACTTTTCAAATGTTTTAGATTTATGTTTCATTAAATAGATATACCCATATCTACTTAAGTCATCGGTGTAAAGTGAGGAAATAGCGGTATCCACCGCGTCAAACACTCATCGGTCCGCATACATCGGTATGTATGATTTCCAACAAGTCCGTTGCTCGCTCCATCATCTTGGAGAACGGGTTTTGATCATCTTGCCCATGAGGCATGGTTCGCATGTGTCAAATGATTCAAAATCAAGAGACTCCAAAAGTCCATCAGAATGGAGTTTCTTCATGCGCTTTACACCAATATGACCTAGACGACAGTGCCACAAATAAGTAGAATTATCACTATCTACTTTGCATCTCTTAGCCTCAATGTTATGGATGTGTGTTTCATCTCTTTCGAGATTTAGAAGAAATAAACCATTCACAAGAGGTGCATGACCATAAAAGATGTTACTCATATAAATAGAACAACCATTATTCTCCGATTTAAATGAATAACCGTCTTGCAATAAACACGATCCAGAAATAATGTTCATGCTCAACGCAGTACATAATAACATTTATTAAGGTTTAAAACTAATCCCGGTAAAACTAAGGAGAGCGTGACGGCCATCACATCAACTCTTGATCCGCTGCAACGCCAGATCGTCACCTCATCCCTCAAGCCGTCTATTCCAGTAGCTCTGCTTTGAGTTGCAAATATTAGCAATCAACCGGTATCAAATACCGAGCACTACAACGAGGGCTAGTAAGGAAAACATCAATAACATGTATATCAAATATACCTTTGATGGTGCCAGCCTTCTTGTCCGCTAAGTACTTGGACGATTCGCCCAAAGGACCCTTGTCCTTGCAATAGAAGCACTCGATGTCCAAACTTAGGACCAGACTTGAGCTTCTTCTCCAGGAGCATTGCGCTTGCCGCCGCCTTCTTGAAGGGCTTCTTTGCTCTTACCTTTATTAAAGGAGGCTTGTTGACCATCAACACATGATTATCCTTCTTGATGTCCACCGCAGCCTTGACTTTGCGAAGAGCTCGGTGATCGTATCGATGGATCCAATCGATTATCATCACTACAAAACTTTTGTAGCTGGGAGGGAGTGATTGCGAACCACATCAATCTTGAGATCCTCCGAATCGTGCATTCCGCTTGCTCAAGCGTTGAGTGTAGCCCGTAATCTTTATGGCGTGCTCACTAACTAACTCCCTTCCTCCATCTTGCGATTAAAGAACTTCTCGGAGATCTCATATCTCTTAACGGCCCGAGTCCGAAACATGGTTTTCAGCTCCTCGAGAATCTCAAAGGGCCCGGATACTCTTCAAAACGATTTTGAAGCTCGGTTCCATAGCAAACAACATGGTGCTCTTAATCACACCATAATCATCTTTGCGCGATAGACAGACTTTCTCATCACCAAATAGATTCTTGCAGGGGGGTCACCTAACGCTTTCCCAAGGACATAGTCCTTTTGTCCGCCAGACAGAATGATTCTTAGATTGCGGAACCAATTGGTGAAGTTAGACCCATTGTTTCTAAGCTTTTCCTTCTCAGCAAAAACGTTGAAGTTGAAGTTGGACTTGCCATGTGATCTACAGTATTTGCAAGTACAATTTAGACTATGTTCATGATAAATAGTTCAACTTAATCAAATTACCAGATGAACTCTGTCACATCCCAAGATTTTCCAAATCTTGTAATGTGAAAATAAATGAATAAAATAAAATTTTGTTTGATTTTCAGAGCCAGAAGAAACTTTTTGAATTCCAATAGGAATCTTCAAACCTAATTTGAACAAATAAATTCCAAAAGGATTTAAAAACATAAAACAATTAACAAAGGAAAATAATGTATTTTGGAAATACTATTTTGGATCTTTTAATAAAAGATTTTGTTTCCTAATGAAAAGGTGGATTTATAAATAAAGATTATTTTATAAAACCAAATTAAACTTGGCCAAGATTTTGAAACAAAAGGGTTTTCTTTGGATTAAAATAATAAAAGTTTATTTTAAATAAAGTAATAAAGATTTAGCATCCAACCTTATTTGAGTATAAAAGGTTTTACCAAATTAAATTGAAACATCAAAACTTATTAAATTATTTAAAATAAGTTTTCCCAATATTGGATATTCACAAATAAAACTTATTAAAGTGTTTTTGACTTTACTTTAGATTTTAAAATAAATATTCCCAATAAAACAAACCCTAGTGGATTTAATAATGAAAGTCTATTTTATATTAAATAGTGGACTCTAAAATAAAATGTTATTTTGTTTTAAAACAAATTTCTCAATATTATATATTCCCAAATTAAACCTACTAATTTTTATTTTAAATATTTAGGTTTCAAATAAAGATTTTATTAATAAAATCAAACTCTATTTGATTTAATAACTAAAGCCCATTTTATTTAATTATTAATGGACCCTAAAATAAAAGGTTATTTTGTTTTAAACAAGTTTTCCAAATATTCTTTATTTCCAAATGAAATCTCTTGATTGGTTTTGAAAATATTTGGATTTAAAATGGGATTTTATTAAAATAAACCAAACCCTATTTTATTAATAAACCATAGTCCATTTTATTCAATTAATTAATAAATGGAACCTAAAAGATTTAAAATAATATTTTATTTTAGAATGTGAATTATGATGTTAGGCGAACGATTCATATTTGAAAAGCTTGATGATTGTTTGAATCATTTTGAATGTGTTTGGTTGTTTGAATTTCAAACAGGAAAATAGAATTAGAAAAGAAAAGGAATCGAATGAAAAAAAAATAAGAAAACATACCCAACCACTACCCCGCCCAAACAGCCCATCTAGCCCACCTCTCCACCCCGAACTGCTTTTCACCGATCAAACAACCCATAAGCCCCCAAGTGGACCCCTCATTTCTTTTTTTCCCACCGAACGGCCCCACCTGTTCTTCTTCTCCACCATGCGACCGTTCCTCGCCGTTCTCGCCGTTGAATGCCGTAAATCCTCTTCTTCGCCGAGTAACCCACCAGCCACTCCCTCTTAACCGCCTCTTTCCCTCTTCTGCTTCCCTCGACGCCACCTCTATCCGCCACTGTGTCATGCCATTTCCTTCTGACCTCCTCTGCTCCGGCGACCATTCTCGATTCCGGCAGCTCTCACCACTTTCCTCCCCGAACACACGAGCATGCTCATCGCACCCTAGCGCATGTTTCGTGCCATTCAATCAACCGAGGCGCCAGAGCACCAACCTCGACAACATCTGCCGCTGCGCTACGCCTCACTCCGGTGAGTACCCCGGATGGTTTCCGTCGCCTTTCCACTCTCGTTCACGCCGACAGCGTTGCCTTGACCTCACGATCTGACCGCGCCTCTTTTGCCTTAGGGTGGTCTCCGGTGGCGCCCTCGACCTCGACAGAGCCGCCGTCGCCCGAGCAACTCGGCGAGGATTACGCTGTCTCCGTCGCCCTTCATCAACCAAGGTGGCAAGTTGAGCATCCCGTGCCACGAACACGATGAGCCCTCTCCTCCTTCCTCGTTTCTGTTTCGCTAGCGCCAATGCAACCGCTTTGGCCGCCGTTGTTATCACGCCGCCGGTTCGTGACCGTTTGATAGGAGCCGTCCGATATCAATCAAGTGGGTGAGATAGAACGACTTAAACGCAAAGGGGTATGCAATCTGGCCCGTGCGATGTAACTTAATCCAACGGCTTTCATCGCGTGATCCAGACGAACCGGTATTGGCCAATCACGGTGCGACGCGTGTCAGTAGTTTAGTTAAAACAGATTTTTGAAATCAGATTGATATGCAATATTCAAATCCTTATAACTTTCAAACCACACGTCCAAATTTTGCAAATTTTATATCAATGAATTCAGGAGAACAAGCCCTATCCAACCCTACCCTTAGTTTAGCAAATAGTATTTGATAGATTGTTTGATTTTGCAGATTCTTTTGTGTGCTTGCTAACATTAGAAAAATCATTTAAAAATGATTTTTGAGATCAAACCTTTGCCAATTGGTATGTTGTAACCCTACTGACCCTAGGAACCAACCCATGATTTGGAAAATGAATTTGGAAAAGTTTGGAATGGATTAATTAGTTTAGTCCATTTCTAGCCAAATAAAATTATTGATTTTATTATAAAAATGATTATGGGAAGAAAACTTTGAGTAGATGGTTTGGACCAAACCTACTGACCAAAACACCAAGTTTTGCAATAGCAACTCATTTGGTGAACCCTATGGGCTAATGTCTTAGTAAAAAAATATTTCCACACCACATAAAATAACACTTTGTTTTGAAAATGGTTTTAAAGTGAAACCTTTAGCAAATGACTTGGCCACTTTAGGAAATGACCATTAGATGTACCCAAATGACTATGACCCACTAGGAACCACTTTTTCAAACAAAACAAAGCTTGGCATGCTTGCATGCATTTCTTTGACTTTGTTATTTATGTGTGTTGTTTTGCTTGATTGGTAGATTGAGTTTGTGCCTTGCTTGATTGATTTGTAGTGACTTGAAGAGTGTGATTGTTGCAAAGATCAAGAAGAGAACCTATACTCTACCAAAAAGGCAAGTGATGCTTCATACTTTTGTCCTATTACTTTCTCTATGCATTAGTGAATTTTGCTAAGTAAAACTTGCATGGATTTTGCTAAGTATAGATCTTGCTATAGGAAAACATAGTAATGAATCCTTAGTAGGATTTTCATAAGTTAAAGATTCTTAATACTACCAAGCTTAGCCTAGCTAATAGAAAACATGGGTGGAATATATATTCACACTATGGAAAAATATTCTAAGTCTGAGGACTTAAGTTTTGTTTAATAAAACAACTAAGTTAATGAATCACCTGGGTGGAATGGGCTTGCTTGGTGGAGAATGGTTGAGTGGTTCACAATGCCATAGGCTTGGATTGTGTATCTCACTTGTGGAATGCCACCCAGGAAACAAAGAGATTTGAGATGTCAAATGTTGAGAAGCTTCAAGTGCAACCACTTGGCAATATGGGCTCTGCCATGATCATATAGGTTGCAAGAACTTAGCCAAATGGAGTGGGTGGTAGTGTTTGATAGGTTGGAGCGTCCATTTTGGTCTAAGGGAAGGCTTCGAAGATTTTGTCTTGGGAAACCAAGTCTTGTGGGTAAAGTGCACCACCTCTGCAGAGTGTAAAATCTAAGTACTTTGCCATGTCCCTGGTAAAGGACAATTTGAGCATCAAGACATGGAAACAATCAAGAATCTCATCATTCAAATTTCTAAATTAAAATCCTGTGGATTGAACAAGGGTTGTTTGAATTCTTCAATCATTGATGGAGAGATGGCTTGGTACAAGGATCTTGAAATCTTTGATTGAGGGAAATGATTTTGTCAAGCAAAAACTTAGTATTTTCAAAATGATAAGAAAAATCTAATTTGAGCAATGCAAGCCTCAACTCCACTTAGCCAAATGCATTTAGATGATAGACTCCACTATATTACCATAGTATCACTTGCCAATACAATTCAAATGTATTGACCCTTTGTGGCTGTAACTTGTATGTTGCAGGTTTGATTGTCTTAGTGAAGATTGATTGTTTAGGATTACAAAGTCTACAACATCACTGTGGCACCTTGAAGATGAAGGACCCATGACTATATTTATTCCGCTGCAATGTAATGTAATAGCCCAATGAGCTATGTTTGATGTAATAAAATTATGTTATTCCTGGTTATAAAGTTATATTATGACCCTTGTTTCTTGATATTACATCTAAACTGTGGATGCTAGCTATTGATCCAGGGACTAGCATTGTAAAACACAGGAGGGATCTACCACATTGGGTAGGGACCCCTTACAAACTCCCACTAAATTCAACATCCCTCAAGTTGTTTAGTGAACACGATCCAAATTCACCACACCTAATCCGATCATCACGAGAAGAGATGTGGTTTCAATGGTGGACAACAAAGTGTCGATCATATCATTCATATGACTCATGCTTAACCTTTCGGTTCTTGTGTTCCGAGGCCATGTCTATACATGCTAGGCTCGTCAAGCTAGACCCAAGTATTTCCGCGTGTGCAAAACTGGCTTGCAGCCGTTGTATGTGAGCGTAGAGTCTATAGCACCCGATCATCACGTGATGCTTGGACACGACGAACTTTCGCAACGGTGCATACTTGGGGAGAACACAATTTTTATCTTGATCTTTAAGTGAGGAATCATCTTATAATGCTACCGTCGCGATCTAAGCATAATAAGATACATAAAAGGATAAACATCACATGCATATAACTTTATGTGACATGGTATAGCCAATCTTCGCGCAATGATCTCCATCTTGTGCGTTTCGGCATGATCTCCATCACTCCACCATGATTGCCTCCACCACGAATAGCAACTACAACTATTGCTAACTACTTAGCGATAAAGTAAAGCTATTACATGGCGTATAAGAAGTTGACTCGCAGGTCATACACAATTATAAAGACAACCATATGGCTCTGCCGGTGTGTACTCATCGACATGCAAGTCGTGAAATATTACAAAACATGATCATCGCATACAATATACACATCACATCTTGGGCAATACCATATCACAGAAAACACTGCAAAAACAAGTTAGACGCCTCTACTTTGTTGTTGCATGTTTTACGTGGCTTATGGGAGTAGATGCTAAGAACGATTCTTACCTACGTAAGCCACAACGGTGATATTATGGTTGCCAAACTCCAGTGTTAATCCCATGACAACTATAGTGAGAGAAACGACATCCACCACCGCATGTGTGGTACAAGCCACACGTCAAGTCGCGAGCGGTCTCGCGAACGACGTCGCGTAAGGTTGGCCTGGACCGCTTCAATCTCACTATCCGGCCATAAGAAGAACACAAACAAGAGGCTTGCAACAGAAAACATCAACGCCGCAACAACCATGTTGCGTTCTAATCGTGAAACACATCTACGCATAGATCTAGCTCGATACCACGATGGGTTTCACGGCATAGTAAATCAAAATTTTCTACGGATGCGAGCAGAGGAAAGCCAAGATCTAATCTAGGAGATGCAATCAACGAGAGATTGGATTAGATCTTCATACCCTTGAAGATTCGCACAGCGAACGCTCGTTTAACGTGGGTGATGTAGTCGTACTCGCTTCTCCTCCTCGCGATCCGATCCGATCTAGCACCACAAGTGGCGGTGCCTCTGTGAGATGCACACGTGCAGCACCTCGACGTCTCCTCCTTCCTCGGACCAGCAAGTATGGTGGAGAGATAGATTGGATCTACAACACGACGACGTGGTGTATATGGTGGAGAATTTCTGCTGCAGGGCTTCGCCTACAAACAGTCAGGAGGGAGAGAGGAAGGGCAGCAGGGCAACTAGGGTTTTGGAGGCAAGGTGTAGGGGGGATGGGGCGCACCAGCCCTCTATATATAGAGGGGGGGCGGCCAGCCCTTGCCCCTCCTCCAAGCCTTGGGCCGGCGGCCAAGGGAGGGAGAAGTGGGGGGCAAGGACTCTCCCCCTTCTAGAAACCCTATCTCTAGTTTAAACGAGTTTAAACTCTAGGATCATTTGGGCCCTATGGGGCCTTGTGCCCCGGCCCAATGCGGCCAGGACACTCGCTCATAGGCCCATGCCCCTCCCGGAAGGTGGGGCCACGTTGGTCCCTTCCGAAGGTTCTAGAAGCTTCGGTAACAATCGATTAACCCGAACAATTCAACTCCAAAACTGCACGCTTATATGAATCTTATTCTCCACCACCTAACCTCTCGTGATGTCCGGATCCCATCCGAGACTCGAACAAAAACTCATAAACCAATTATCCAATCTATCCTAGCGTCGAGACACGTTAAGTGTGACCTGACCTGGGTTCGAGAATATGCGTACATGATCTTCTATCAAAAATCAACAATGGGTCAGGCACCCATATTGACTCACACATTTATCGATGATCATATCGGATGAACCACGATGCCAGGATTCAATCAATCCCATATATATTCCCTTCAGACGCGATATTTTACTTGCCCGAGATTCGATCGTCGATGCATCACATACCTAGTTCAATCTCGCTCACAAAATACTTTACTGCTCCGTAATCCGATATCACTTTGTGATTAACTCCTTAACCACATGCTTGCAAGCGGTGTTGATATCGATCACCGAGTGGGCCCGAAGTATATCTCTCCGACTTGGGAGGGACAAATTCCATCTCGATACATACAACCCAACAGATACTTTCCGATCACCTGAGAGACACCTTTATGATCACCCTCTCATAGGATGACGTTTGATGACCTCAAAGCTTTCTTCCGCTACCAGGGAGTTGTATTATCTCATGGTCTAAGGAATACAATATTTGACATAGGAAAAGCTTCGCAAAGACGAACACGATGATACGATCTAATTGCTTCGCTTAGTTTGGGTATGTCCATCATATCATTCTCCAATGATATGATCTCATTATCAATTGACAACTCATGTCTATGGTTAGGAAACCTTAACCATCATTGATCAATGAGCTAGTCCATAGAGGCGTACTAGGGACACGGTGTTGTTCACAAACCACACAAGTATTAAAGTTTCCGCTTAATACAATTCTAGCATGGAATATAAACTTTATCATGAACAAGAATTATAATAATAACATCTTTATTATTGCCTCTAGGGCATAATTCCAACAAGTACTTGGCGGATTTGAAGAACGGCAACATCAGGAAGAAAGGTATATCTGATATACATGTTATTGATGTGTATCTCACTAGTACTCGTAGTAGTGCCTGGGTATTTGATACTGGTTCGGTTGCTCATATTTGTAACTCGAAACAGGTGCTGCAGAATAAACGGAAGCTAGCGAAGAACGAGGTGACGATGCGCGTGGGAAACGGATCAAAGGTTGATGTGATCGCGGTCGCCACGCTACCCCTTCATCTACCATCGGGATTAGTTTTATATTTAAATAATTGTTATTTGGTGCCTGTGTTGAGCATGAACATTATATCGGGATCTTGTTTATTGCGAGACGGTTACTTGTTTAAGTCCGAGAATAATGGTTGTTCGATTTATATGAGTAATATGTTTTATGCACATGCACCTTTGATAGATGGTCTATTCTTATTGAATCTCGATAGTGGAAATACACATATTAATAACATTGAGGCTAAACGTTTGAAATCGAGCGATAACTCGACCTATATATGTGGCGGTCGTCTTGGTCACATTGGAGTGAAGCGTATGAAGAAACTCCATTCCGATGGACTTCTTGAATCACTTGATTTCGAATCACTTGATAGATGTGAAGCATGTCTGATGGGTAAAATGACTAAGACTCCATTTTCTGGTATGATGGAGCGAGCTACGGACTTATTGGAAATCATACATACCGATGCATGTGGTCCAATGAGTGTAGCATCGCGCGGTGGTTATCGTTATGTTCTTACCTTCACGGATGACTTGAGTAGATATGGGTATATCTATTTCATGAAACATAAGTCCGAAACTTTCGAGAAGTTTAAGGAATTTCAAAGTGAGGTAGAGAATCAACGTAACAAGAAGATTAAATTTCTACGTTCTGATCGTGGAGGTGAATATCTAAGTTACGAGTTTGGCGAGCATTTGAAGAAATGCGGAATACTTTCATGATTGACACCGCCGAACACCACAGTAATGGTGTGTCCGAACGCGTAATCGAACTCTCTTAGATATGGTTCGCTCTATGATGTCACTTACAGATTTACCGCTATCATTTTGGGGTTATGCATTAGAAACAGCCGCATTCACTTTAAATAGGGCACCATCTAAATCCGTTGAAACGACACGCATGAATTATGTTTTGGGAAGAAACCTAGATTGCTCCTTCCTAAAGTTTGGGGTTGGCCTATGTAAAGAAGTTACAATGGACAAGCTTGAACCCAAAGCGGAAAAATGCGTCTTCATAGGATACCCAAAGGAAACTATTGGGTATACCTTCTATCATAGATCCGAAGGCAAAATATTCGTTGCCAAGAATGGATCCTTTCTAGAGAAGGAATTTCTCTCGAAAGAAGTGACTGGAAGGAAAGTAGAACTCGACGAGGTTGTCGAACCTTCTCTCGAAATTGCGAGTAGCACAGCACCGGAAGAAGTTCCTGTGATGCCTGCACCAATTAGAGAGGAAGCTAATGATGATGATCATGAAACTTCGGTTGAAGTTGCTACAGACCCTCGCAGGTCAACGAAAACTCGTACCACTCCAGATTGGTATGATCCCGTTATGAGTGTCATGTTGGTGGACAATACCGATAACCCTGAGACATATGAGGAAGCGATGATGAGCCCAGATTCCAATACATGGCAAGAATCCATGAAATCCGAGATTGGATCCATGTACGAAAACCAAGTATGGGCTTTCGTGGACTTACCGGATGGCCGAAAGGCTGTCGAGAACAAATGGATTTTCAAGAAGAAAACAGATGCTGATGGTAATGTTACTGTCTATAAAGCTCGACTTGTCGCAAAAGGGTTTCGACAAATTCAAGGAGTTGACTACGATGAGACTTTCTCACCAGTAGCGAAGCTAAAGTCTGTGAGGATTATGTTAGCAATCGCTGCATATTATGATTATGAGATATGGCGATGGATGTCAAACAAAGATTCCTCAATGGAGACATTGATGAAGAGTTGTATATGATGCAACCCAAAGGTTTTGTCGATCCTAAAGATGCTAACAAGGTATGCAAACTTCAACGGTCCATCTATGGATTGAAGCAAGCATCCCGAAGTTGGAATCAACGTTTTGATAAAGTGATCAAAAGTTTTGGTTTTATACAAACTTATGGATAAGCTTGTATTTACAAGAAAGTGAGTGGGAGATCTGTAGCATTCTTAATACTATATGTGGAAGACATATTGTTGCTTGGGAATGATGTAGACCTTCTTAATAGTGTCAAGGAATATTTGAATAATAGTTTTTCAATGAAGGATCTTGGCGAAGCAGCTTACATATTAGGCATAAAGATTTATAGAGATAGATCAAAATGCCAAATATCATTGTCACAAAGTACATATTTGGACAAAGTTCTAAAGAGGTTTGGAAAGGAAGATAGCAAGAAAGGGTTCTTGCCCATGTTGCCCAATACGACCTTGAGTAAAACTCAAAGTCCGACATCGGCAAAAGATAGAGAAAGGATGAGTAAGACTCCCTATGCCTCAGCCATAGGAACTCTAATGTATGCCATGCTATGTACTAGACCCGACATTGCATATGTTGTTAGTCTAACTAGCAGATATCAAAGTGATCCAGGAGTGGATCATTGGACAGCGGTCAAAAACATCCTTAAGTACTTAAGAAGAACTAAGGATATAGTTCTTTCTTATGGAGGTGATGAACAACTCGTTGTTAATGGTTACACCGATGCTAGTTGGAACACCGATCCGGATGATTCTAAATCACAATCTGGATACGTATTTATTTTGAATGGTGCAACAGTTAGCTGGAGGAGTGCAAAGCGTTGTGGCGAGATCTTCAACCGAATCGAATACATGGTCGCCGGAGGCTTCACAAGAAGCGATATGGATGAAAGAGTTCATTACAGTGGGTGTGGTTCCTAGTCGCTGGACCCAATGTCTATCTCTTGTGATAACATGGGCCATAGCCAATGCGCAAGAACCAAGGTCACACAAGAAGTCAAGCATATCAAGCTACGTTTTCACGCTATTCGAGAACATGTCCACGATGGTGACATAAAGATTTGCAAAGTACACATAGATCTGAATGTGGCGGATCCATTGACTAAACCTCTCCCGAGGGCAAAACATGACCAGCACCAAACTGCCATGGGTGTTCGGTATATTACCATGTAATCTAGATTAGATGACTCTAGTGCAAGTGGGAGACTGTTGGAGATATGCCCTAGAGGCAATAATAAATGTAGTTATTATTATATCTTTGTGTTTATGATAAATGTTTACATTCATGCTATAATAGTATTAACAAGGAAACATTAATACTTGTGTGATTTGTAAACCTAATTTGAAGTCCCTAGTAAAGCCTCTATATAATACTAGCTTGTTGGTTAATAGATGATTGTGGTTTCCCTATCATGAACATTGAGATGTTATTAACAACAAGATCATATCGTTAGGAGAATGATATGATGGACATACTCCTATAGATAAGCGTAGCATAAAGATCAAGTCATTTCAATAGTTCAATTGCTATATGCTTTCTGATACATAGTAACCTAATTCCTTCGACCATGAGATCATGCATATCACCTTTGACGGATGGATGCTTTGATGACATCAAACACCACACCGTAACTGGGTGGCCATAAAGGTGGCATTGAGTGTTCGGAAAGTATTGGTTGAAACACATGGATCAAGAGTGGGATTTGTCCATCCATATGATGGATAGATATACTCTGGGCCCTCTCGGTGAAATGTCATCCAATTAGCTTGCAAGCATGTGACTGGCTCACAAGGGATCACATATCACGGGAACGATAAAAGAGTACTTATCGGTAACGAGGTTGAACTAGGTATGCAGAGATACCGACGATCATAACCTCGGATAAGTAAACTATCGCGAGACAAAGGGAAATTGGTATCGTATGTAAGTGGTTCATTCGATCGCAAAGTAATCGTAGAGAAATATGAATTTTCAGATTCCTCTATTGGTTATTGTTCGGAGAAGTGTCTCGATCATGTCCGCATAATTCACGAACCGTAGGGAGACACACTTAAGGATTCGACGTTGTTTGAGTAGTTATGGTATGATGAGAAAGAGACCGAATGTTGTTCGGAATCTCGGATGGGATCCGGGATATCACGAGGAGATCCGGAATGGTCCGAAGAATAAGATTCATATAAGGAAAGTCTCGTTTCGGAGTTCGGGAATGATTCCGATGTTTTCATCGGGAATGTTCTAGAAGGTTCCGGAATGTCCGGCACTCCAGAGGGGAAGGGGTACATGAATGTGTCATTACAAGTTGGAATGATTGCATCATGTACTAAGTGTCATCCATGTTCCAAATAAAGGATTAATTCAAATCCTAGTTTGAAAAGTCAAATAGCTAAATTGAAAAGTCAAACGGCTAAATTTGGAAAGAGGAAAAGAGGAGGAAGGGGAAACCGAGTTGGGGAGGGAGTCCCTCCTCCCCAAGCCGGCGCACCACCCAAGCCGAGTTGGGGAGGTACTACACTCCCTCCCCTTGGCCGGCCGGCCCCTCCACCTATATAAGGAGGGGCAGGGCTCCCTCCTAGGACACACAAGTACCTCTCCTCCAAACCCTAGCTTGGCGCCACCACCTCCTGCAGCTACCGCCGCCCCCTAGGGTTGCCCTAGCCGCCGACTTGGGGTGCCCCAAACCCTAGCCGCCGGCTCTAGCACCTCCTCCTTGGTGTGTCTAAAACCTAGATCGTCGAGGAGCACTCTCATACTCCACCATACTCGCTCCGGCTTAAGGCGAAGCCCTGCGAGATCTCCCCTCTACTTCCGGTACCACGTCGTTGTGCTGCCGGAATCACGAGGAGAGTGCTACAACCTCCGCTTCCTGCTGGAACAAGGGAGAGGAAGGTCTTCGTCGAGTACCGAACGTGTGACCGACTGCGGGAGCGCTGCCGGAACGCAGCGCCGGAAGGATCGTCTACGCGATCTTGAGATCGGGAAGAGTACGACTACATCACCCACGAGAATCCGCTCTCGTTAAACACTTTGGAATCTTCGAGGATGAGTTATTCCATCGACTCGTTGCTACAATCTAGTAGATAGATCTTGGCTTGTTTGTTTGTATGCGGTAGAAAATTTTTGTTTTCCATGCTACGAAACCCTACAGTTTGAGTAGTTATGGAATGATGAGAAAGAGACCGAATGTTCTTCGGAGTCTCGAATGGGATTCGGGATATCACGAGGAGATCCGAAATGGTCCGGAGAATAAGATTCATATAAGGAAAGTCCCGTTTCGGAGTTGGGTAATGGTTCCGGTGTTTTCATCGGGAATGTTCTAGAAGGTTCCGGAATGTCCGGCACTCCGGAAGGGAAGGGTACATTGATGTGTTGTATCAAGTTGGTATGATTGCATCATGTACTAAGTGTCATCGCTGAACAAAATATAGGGATTAATCAAATCCTTGTTTGAAAAGTCAAACGCCAAGTTTGAAATTCAAAAGACAATTTTGGGAAGTGGAGAGGGAGGTGGAAACCGACTTGGGGGAGGAGTTCCTCCCACCGCCAAGACCACTGTTGGGGAGGGACTCCCCTCCCCTTTGCCGGCCCCCTCCACCTATATAAGGAGGGGCAGGTCACCCCTCCTAGACACAAGTTCCTACACCTCTAACCCTAGCCCCAAGCCGCCGCCGCCTCCATAGCCGCCGCCGGCCCTAGGGCAAACCGCCGCCGCCGTCTAGCTAAACCCTAGCCGCCGGCTTGCCCCCTCCTTGGTGTGTCTAAACCCTAGAACACCGAGGGACTCTCTCATACTCCACCATACTCGCTCCGGCTTAAGGCGAAGCCCTGCGAGATCTCCCCTCTACTTCCGGTACCACGCCAGTCACTTTAATCGCGAGGAGAGTGCTACAACCTCTGCTTCTTTGGAACAAGGGAGAGGAAGGTCTTCGTCGTAGAACGCAGGTGACCGATCGGGAGCGCAGGAAGGATCGTCTACGCGATCTTGAGATCGGGAAGAGTACGACTACATCACCCACGAGAATCCGCTCTCGTTAAACACTTTGGAATATTCGAGGGTGAGTTATTCTATCGACTCGTTGCTACAATCTAGTAGATAGATCTTGGCTTGTTTGTTTGTATGCGGTCGAATTTTTTTTCCATGCTACGAAACCCTACAGTGGTATCAGAGCCGTGTCTATATATAGATCTGTTGCACGAGTAGAACACAATGGTCATTGTGGGCGTTGATTCTTTTATTGTCGATTGCTTCTTGTGTACTTTGCATCTTGCGGGATGTTGGGATGAAGCGGCTCGGGCTAACCTTACATGACATCGTTTATGAGACTTGCTCCACGCTTGGCATGCAACTTGTATTGCATAAGTGGCTTTGCGGGTGCCTGTTTGTCCTAGCATAGTTAAGATACAATTTACAACGGGTGATTAACAATACTAGTATCAATGTTGTGGTTCATGTTCGTAAGTTAGAACGACACTTATTGAAAGCCCCAAACCACGTAAAACATGCAAAGAAAGTAGAGGCGTCTAACTTTGTTTTGTAGGGGTGTGCAGTGATGTGATATGGCCATGATTGTGATTATATTTGATGTATGCAATGTTCCTTATTGTAAGTTGGCAACCGGCAGGAGCCATATGGTTGTCTTTAATTTATGTTAAGACCCGCGTGTCTATTCAAAGTAGTTGTAATAGTTGAAGCCGGTGGACGACAACCATGGAGAGGCGTCATTGACCTTGATGCAATGCCGGTGATGATGGAGATCATGTTCGTGCTAGAAGATGGAGATCGGAAGCACAAAATAAGAAAGGCCATATCATATCACATATTATGAATTGCATGTGATGTTAATCCTTTATGCATCTTGTATTGCTTAGTAGACAACGGTAGCATTATAAGATGATCCCTCGTGCACATAAATTTCAAGTCATAAAGTGTTCACCCTTAGTTAGCACCGTTGCTAAAGCTTGTTGTTTCGAAGCACCACGAGATGATCGGGTGTGTTAGATTCCGCAAGTGTATACAACGTGAGCAAGCCAGATTTGCTCATGCGGAAACTAAGGTTTGATCTTGACGAGCCTAGCATGTACAGACATGGTCTCGGAACACGGATCACCGAAAGGTAAAGCATGAATCATATAGTATATATGATGAACATGTTGATTGTTCGCCATTGAAACTATATCAACTCTCGTGATGATCGGTGTTGATGTGGTGGATCTGGTTCGTGTGATCACTAAAACAATGTGAGGGATATTGTTTTGAGTGGGAGTTCACCTAGATTAATTTTATTATTAATTTGAACTCAATTTGTCATAAACTTAGTCTAAACTATTGCAAATATGTTGTAGATCAATGGCAGCCCCTATCATCAATTTTAATGCGTTCCTAGAGAAAGAAAAGTTGAAAAACAATGGAAGCAACTTCGCGGATTGGTTCCGCAATTTGAGGATTGTCCTCACAGCTGGTAATTTGACCTATGTGCTGGATGCACCGCTGGGTGACCCACTTGCATCTGATGCTACCGATGAAGTAAAGAATGTTTACCTCACTCGGAAGACTCAGTACTCCACAATTCAGTGTGCTATCTTGTATGGTTTAGAATCGGAGCTTCAGAAAAGGTTTGAGAACCAATACCCATATGATATTGTCGAGGATCTCAAATTATTTTTGAGACTCACGCGACAGTTGAGAGTTATGAGGCTTCTGAAAAGTTCTTTAACTGCAAGTTGGAAGAGGGCAGATCCGTCAGTGAGCATGTGCTTAAGATGTCTGGGCACACAAACAAACTTCAAAGCTTGGGTATAGTGATTCCTAATGCTTTGGGGAATTACCGCATCCTCCAATCACTACCACCAAGTTACAAGAACTTTGTGATGAACTACAACATGCAAAACATGAACAAGACGTTGCCAGAACTCTTTGCCATGTTGAAATCTGCAGAAGTGGAGATCAAGAAAGAGCACCAAGTGTTGTTGGTCAATAAGACCACCAAATTCAAGAAAGGCAAGTCTAAGCAGAAGGGACACTTCAAGAAGGGTGGTAAGAATTTTACCACGCCGACAACAAAGAAGACCAAGGATGGACCTAAGCCTGATACTGAGTGCTTTTACTGCAAGGGATAAGGTCACTGGAAGCGGAATTGCCCAAAGTACTTGGCGGATTTGAAGAACGGCAACATCAAGAAGAAATGTATATCCGATATACATGTTATTGATGTGTATCTCACTAGTACTCGTAGTAGTGCCTGGGTATTTGATACTGGTTCGGTTGCTCATATTTGTAACTCGAAACAGGTGCTGCGGAATAAACGGAAGCTAGCGAAGAACGAGGTGACGATGCGCGTTGGAAACGGATCAAAGTTTGATGTGATCGCGGTCGGCACGCTACCCCTTCATCTACCATCGGGATTAGTTTTATACTTAAATAATTGTTATTTGGTGCCTGCGATAAGCATGAACATTATATCGGGATTTTGTTTATTGCGAGACGGTTACTTGTTTAAGTCCGAGAATAATGGTTGTTCGATTTATATGAGTAATATGTTTTATGCACATGCACCTTTGATAGATGGTCTATTCTTGTTGAATCTCGATAGTGTAAATACACATATTAATAACATTGAGGCTAAACGTTTGAAATCGAGCGATAACTCGACCTATATGTGGCACTGTCGTCTTGGTCACATTGGAGTGAAGCGTATGAAGAAACTCCATTCCGATGGACTTCTTGAATCACTTGATTTCGAATCACTTGAAAGATGCGAAGCATGTCTGATGGGTAAAATGACTAAGACTCCATTTTCTGGTATGATGGAGCGAGCTACGGACTTATTGGAAATCATACATACCGATGTGTGTGGTCCAATGAGTGTAGCATCGCGCGGTGGTTATCGTTATGTTCTTACCTTCACGGATGATTTGAGTAGATATGGGTATATCTATTTCATGAAACATAAGTCCGAAACTTTCGAGAAGTTTAAGGAGTTTCAAAGTAAGGTAGAGAATCAACGTAACAAGAATATTAAATTTCTATGTTCTGATCGTGGAGGTGAATATCTAAGTTACGAGTTTGGCGAGCATTTGAAGAAATGCGGAATACTTTCACAATTGACACCGCCGGGAACACCACAGCGTAATGGTGTGTCCGAACGTCGTAATCGAACTCTCTTAGATATGGTTCGTTCTATGATGTCACTTACAGATTTACCGCTATCATTTTGGGGTTATGCATTAGAAACAGCCGCATTCACTTTAAATAGGGCACCATCTAAATCCGTTGAAACGACACTGTATGAACTATGGTTTGGGAAGAAACCTAGATTGTCGTTCCTTAAAGTTTGGGGTTGCGAAGCCTATGTAAAGAATTTACAAATGACAAGCTTGAACCCAAAGCGGAAAATGCGTCTTCATAGGATACCAAGGAAACTATTGGGTATACCTTCTATCATAGATCCGGCAAAATCTTCGCTGTTAAGAATGGATCCTTTCTAGAGAAGGAATTTCTCTCGAAAGAAGTGACCTGAAGGAAAGTAGAACTCGACAAGGTTGTCGAACCTTCTCTCGAATTGCGAGTAGCGAAGACCGGAAGAAGTTCTGCGGTGCCTGCACCATTAGAGAGGAAGCTAATGATGATGATCATGAAACTTGGTTGAAGTTGCTACAGCCTCGCAGGTCAACGAGAACTCGTACCACTCCAGATTGGTATGATCCCGTTATGAATGTCATGTTGGTGGACAACACCGATGACCCCGAGACATATGAGGAAGCGATGATGAGCCCAGATTCCAATAAATGGCAAGAAGCCATGAAATCCGAGATTGGATCCATGTACGAAAACCAAGTATGGACTTTGGTGGACTTACCGGATGGCCGGAAGGCTATCGAGAACAAATGGATTTTCAAGAAGAAAACAGATGCTGATGGTAATGTTACTGTCTATAAAGCTCGACTTGTCGCAAAGGGGTTTCGACAAATTCAAGGAGTTGACTACGATGAGACTTTCTCACCAGTAGTGAAGCTAAAGTCTGTGAGGATTATGTTAGCAATCGCTGCATATTATGATTACAAGATATGGCAGATGGATGTCAAAACAGCATTCCTCAATGGATACATTGATGAAGAGTTGGATATGATGCAACCCAAAGGTTTTGTCGATCCTAAAGATGCTAACAAGGTATGCAAACTTCAACGGTCCATCTATGGATTGAAGCAAGCATCCCGAAGTTGGAATCAACATTTTGATAAGGTGATCAAAAGTTTTGGTTTTATACAAACTTATGGAGAAGCTTGTATTTACAAGAAAGTGAGTGGGAGCTCTGTAGCATTCTTAATACTATATGTAGATGACATATTGTTGATTGGGAATGATGTAGACCTTCTAAATAGTGTCAAGGAATATTTGAATAATAGTTTTTCAATGAAGGATCTTGGCGAAGCAGATTACATATTAGGCATAAAGATTTATAGAGATAGATCGAGATGCCTAATATCATTGTCACAAAGTACATATTTGGACAAAGTTCTAAAGAGGTTTGGAATGGAAGATAGCAAGAAAGGGTTCTTGCCCATGTTGCCCAATACGACCTTGAGTAAAACTCAAAGTCCGACATCGGCAGAAGATAGAGAAAGGATGAGTAATACTCCCTATGCCTCATCCATAGGATCTCTAATGTATGCCATGCTATGTACTAGACCCTACATTGCATATGTTGTTAGTTTAACTAGCAGATATCAAAGTGATCCAGGAGTGGATCATTGGACAGCGGTCAAAAACATCCTTAAGTACTTGAGAAGAACTAAGGATATGGTTCTTTCTTATGGAGGTGATGAACAGCTCGTTGTAAATGGTTACACCGATGCGAGTTGGAACACCGATCCGGATGATTCTAAATCACAATCTGGATACGTATTTATTTTGAATGGTGCAGCAGTTAGCTGGAGGAGTGCAAAGCAAAGCGTTGTGGCAAGATCTTCAACTAAATCGGAATACATGGCTGCTTCGGAGGCTTCACAAGAAGCGATATGGATGAAAGAGTTCGTCACAGAGCTGGGTGTGGTTCCTAGTGCGCTGGACCCAATGTATATCTACTGTGATAACATGGGCGCCATCGCCAATGCGCAAGAACCAAGGTCACACAAGAAGCTGAAGCACATCAAGCTAAGTTTTCACGCTATTCGAGAACATATCCAAGATGGGGATATAAAGATTTGCAAAGTACACACAGATCTGAATGTGGCGGATCCATTGACTAAACCTCTCCCGAGGGCAAAACATGACCAGCACCAAACTGCCATGGGTGTTCGGTGTATTACCATGTAATCTAGATTAGATGACTCTAGTGCAAGTGGGAGACTATTGGAGATATGCCCTAGAGGCAATAATAAATGTAGTTATTATTATATCTTTGTGTTTATGATAAATGTTTATATTCATGCTATAATAGTATTAACAAGGAAACTTTAATACTTGTGTGATTTGTAAACTTAAATTGAAGTCCCTAGTATAGCCTCTATACATCACTAGCTTGTTGGTTGATAAATGATTGTGGTTTCTCTATCATGAACGTTGAGATGTTATCAACAACAAGATCATATCGTTAGGAGAATGATATGGTGGACATACTCCTATAGATAAGCATAGCATAAAGATCAAGTCATTTTAATAGTTCAATTGCTATATGCTTTCTGATACATAGTAACCTAATTCCTTCGACCATGAGATCATGCATATCACCTTTACCGGATGGATGCTTTGATGACATCAAACACCACACCGTAACTGGGTGGCTATAAAGGTGGCATTGAGTGTTTGGAGAGTATTGGTTGAAACACATGGATCAAGATTGGGATTTGTCCATCCATATGACGGATAGATATACTCTGGGCCCTCTCGGTGAAATTTCATCCAATTAGCTTGCAAGCATGTGACTGGCTCAGAAGGGATCACATATCACGGGAACGAGAAAAGAGTACTTATCGGTAACGGGGTTGAACTAGGTATGCAGAGATACCGACGATCATAGCCTCAGATAAGTAAACTATCGTGAGACAAAGGGAAATTGGTATCGTATGTAAGTGGTTCCTTCGATCGCAAAGTAATCGTAGAAATATGTGGGAGCCATATGAATTTCCAGATTCCTCTATTGGTTATTGTTCGGAGAAGTGTCTCGATCATGTCCGCATAATTCACGAACCGTAGGGAGACACACTTAAGGATTCGACGTTGTTTGAGTAGTTATGGAATGATGATAAAGAGATCAAATGTTGTTTGGAGTCTCGAATGGGATTCGGGATATCACGAGGAGATTCTTGAATGGTCCGGAGAATAAGATTCATATAAGGAAAGTCTCGTTTCGGAGTTGGGGAATGGTTCCGGTGTTTTCATCGGGAATGTTCTAGAAGGTTCCGGAATGTCCGGCACTCCGGAAGGGAAGGGTACATTGAGGTGTTGTATCAAGTTGGTATGATTGCATCATGTACTAAGTGTCATCGCTGAACAAAATAGAGGGATTAATCAAATCCTTGTTTGAAAAGTCAAACGCCAAGTTTGAAAGTCAAACGACAATTTTGGGAAGTGGAGAGGGAGGTGGAAACCGACTTGGGGGAGGAGTTCCTCCTCCCACCGCCGGCGCACCACCAAGCCGAGTTGGGGAGGGACTCCCCTCCCCTTGGCCGGCCCCATCCACCTATATAAGGAGGGGCAGGGCTCCCCTCCTAGACACAAGTTCCTACACCTCTAACCCTAGCCCCAAGCCGCCGCCGCCTCAATAGCCGCCGCCGTCCCTAGGGCAAACCGCCGCCGCCGCCTAGCTAAACCCTAGCCGCCGGCTTTGTTAGACCCCTCCTTTATAAAGGAAAGGATCCCTGTGATTGCAATGCTAGTCCCTGGATCAATGCTAGCATCCACAGTTTAAGATGAAGTACAAAGATACAAAGGTCGTTTATTACATTCATTCCAGAGATAAAACATAGTCTTTTACAACTCAGGGCCATAGGCCTAATACAAGAGTTTAATGAATAAGTAAATAAACATAAGTCTTCATCTTCATGTGCCACAGGCAAGCATGTTGAGTGTATACTCATGACTCCTATTCATCATCAGAGTAACCTGCAACATCACAAGTTACAGCCATAGAGGGTCAATACTTTGGAATAGTATTGGCAAGTGATACCTTAGTATATTTAAGTGGAATATTTTACTATATGCATTTGGCTAAGTGTAGCTTGGCTTGCTTTGCTTAAAAAATAGGTTTTCCTATTAGTTGAAATCACTAAGCTTTCTTTGTCAAAACATTCCCAAGGATCCACCAATAGACATTGAGGTCCTTCACCCTTGTTCACCCACAAATTTATACTTAGAAGTTGGAGTGATGAGATTCTTGTAGCTTCCATGTCTTGATGCTCAATGTGTCCATTTCCCTGGACAAGGCTAAGTACTTAGTTTTTCCATCTGCAAAGGTTGTGCACTTTCCCCACCAGACTTGGTTTCCCAAGACAGGACCTTTCAGAAGCCTTTCCTTAGTCAAATGGACGCGCTCCAACCTATCATCCCATCTACCACCAACTGTCCAAATGACTAAGTTCTAGCAACCTATATGATCAAGGCAGAGCCCATATTGCCAAGTGGTTGCACTGTAAGCTTTCTCAACACTTGGCCTCTAAATCCCTTTGTGCCTGGGTGGCTTACCACAAGTGAGATACACAACCCAAGTCCATGGCCTTGTGTAACCACTCAACATAACCCATACTTTCCATTCCACCCAGGAGGTTCATTTGACTCAGTGGTTTTATTAGGAAAGTATAAGTCTCATGACTTAGAAATATTTTCTTCATAGTAAGTGTAGTTTTCACCAACCCTTGTTTTGCTATAAGCTAGGCTAAGCAAATTATGGCAACTTATCTTTAGGGATAATTCCTTAGCAATTCTACTAGACTACATAGGATTTCCCATCTTTTGCATTAGACAAAATAACATGCAATACTATAACAAAATACCTAATGCTAGTTCAAAACATAGGACAAATATATTCATGTAAATATCACTTGCCTTGGTAGTGGGGAGAGTAGCACTCTTCACAATCACAATCACTAGCAAAATCTACACAAGAAATTATAGCATACCATTACACACAAATATATACATCCAAATATAATATGAATGCATGCATGCAAGAATTTACTAAGTGGTGATTTTTGAAAATTCTACCAAGTATGCTCATGTCTACAGAAACTTAACAAGTCACAAATTTGCCAACTAAACTTATTTGGCTCCAATACAATTTACTAAAATAAACCTCTAATTAAAATGGCCTTAAAACATGTTCTACAAATAAAATCATCTTAACTGTTACTATATGCTAAATAAATTGGATATTCAGAAAGGTCTTGTTTCACTGAATCCAACGGTATAAAATTTATAAAATTCTAACGTGGCAATCAAAAGTTATAAGCATTTGAATTTGGTACAAATTTCTGATTTTAAATCTAATTTTAGATCTAACCCTAGCCACGCGTCATTTGTGATTTGGCGCTGCATTCGTTGGATCACGCTCTGCACCGCTGGATCTAAACAGATCGAACGCTCTAGATCGCGTACCTCTTCGGGGTTAAGTGGTTCTATCCTAACGCTACGATACAGATCTAACGGTCTAAAACAACCGCGGCAAGATATCGGCGTTATGGCCGGGCGACGGCGACGGTGGCGGCCAACGTGATCGCTAGGTGGATGGGGGAGATGCTCACCGAGATCGCGAGGGTGTGGGGATGCTCGACGTGTGAGCGGCTCGGCAAGGGGCGCTCAGGGTTGCTGTAGATTTCTCGCCGGAGTTGGATCTGGCAGCGGTGGTTCTGCTCGAGGTCGGTGGCGACGTTGCAGATCACTAGGATGCCAAAGGAGGGTGTGGTTAGATGCGGACGATCACGGAGAACATGCGAGCGTGAACGACAAGGTTCGGGGCGGTCTGGACTTACCACTAGATCTCGCCGGAGTTCGTGCGAGACGGTGGCGGCGATCGTTGACGCGTTGCGGCTACGGTTCATGCGCAGTAAACGGAGGGTGTCAGAAGGTGAACAGAGACTCACTGAACAAGATAAAATAAACGCGAGACCGAGGGGAACTCTAGGCTCACCGGAATTTGCCGGCGTAGTCGTCGGAGACGGCGGGGTTGCAGAGAGCAATGCGCGCAGCCTGGGGGCGTTCTTTGCTTGGGGTTTGGGGGAAAAGAGAGAGGGGGCAGAGGGGGTTCTTATAGCTTGATCATGAGCAAGAATCACTCGGCCATTGATTCGAATTGACGTCGCGAATTAAACACAGGAAAAGGCCGCGTTGATTGGGGATGAACTGGTCGTGCGGGTGAAGACGATGCTGACGTGGAGGAGGCCCGCTTGTCAGCGACGTGCGCGAGGTGGAAGTGGGTCTCACATGTCGGTGGCCAGCGTCTTCAGCAAGTCGGAGGAAAAGGAATGCCGGTGGGCTTTTGGGCTTGATTCATTGCTGAAGTAAACCTGGCGCTCGGCCTTTTCTTTTGTTTAAGTCTTTTCTTTTCTAATTCTATTTTACGGAATGATTTTGATATGAATTCAAATCCTTTTGAATTCATACAAAATGGGATCTTTTGGGGTTCGTGGTTTCAATTTGACACTTAACTAAGTAGTTACCTTGTAAGGTCCTGGTCAAGCTTGGGTGTTAAACAAAGCAAGTTTTGTCTTTAGTTTGTGAATGAATGAAATAGGGTTTAGAAAATATTTCTAAATTGTAAACTTGGGTAAAAATGCTACACCTAATCTTTCCAACAATGGATGCAAGTAATCAAGTTCCTAAACAATCCAATCCCAAAGGGTGTTGGCCAATTGAGTTAAATTTGCACACATGAAATCATAGTTCAAACTTCTGTCTCCAAATGATTTTGAGAAAAACCCTAAATGGATGAATGATGCAAGGATGCTATGAATGAGTTTTGGATTATGAATTTAGGGATGTTACAATCTAACCCCCTTAAGATGAATCTCGCCCTCGAGATTCGGGTTGGCTAGCAAATAGGTGAGGGTGGTCTTTCCGAAGATCATCTTCTCTTTCCCATGTTGCTTCCTCTTCGGAATGATTGTTCCATTGCACTTTACAAAACTTGATAGTCTTGGTCCTGGTAACTCTTTCTGCGGTCTCTAGAATCTTGACAGGCTTTTCCTCATAGGTGAGATCACTTTCTAGTTGGACTTCTTCCAAAGGTATGGTATCCTTCAAAGAAGTTTCTTCCATTTCTGGGTGACACTTAAGGTGACTCACATGGAATACATTATGAACAAATTGTGAGATTCCGCAATTCAACTTCATATGCAACTTCTCCTTTGCGACTTAGAATCTTGAATGGCCCAACATATCTTGGTGCCAACTTCCTTTGAATCAAACCTTTTCACTCCAAGTGGTGATACTCTAAGATAAGCTCTATCCCCAACTTCGTAGGTGACTTCTCTACGCTTAGAATCCGCGTAGCTTTTCTGTCGGGACTGTGCTATTTTCAATCTGTCCTTAACCAGTTTGACTTTCTCTTCGGCGTCTTTGATAAGATCAGGTCCAAATAAACTTCTCTCTCCCACGCCATTCCATAGTAATGGGTTGGTACACTTCCTTCCGTAGAGCAACTCAAATGGTGCCATTCCAATACTAGTTTGATGACTATTGTTGTAAGAGAATTCTGCGTAAGGCAGGCTTTCATCCCAACTTGCTCCATAATCTAAAGCACAGGCTCTCAACATGTCTTCAAGAATTTGGTTGGTCCTTTATGTTTGTCCATCCGTTTGGGGATGAAAGGCAGTACTGAATTCCAATCTCGTTCCCAAAGATTCATGAAGCTGTCTCCAAAAGTGAGAAGTGAACTGAGTTCCTCTATCCGACACAATACTCTTAGGCACGCCGTGAAGGCATACAATTCTGCTCATGTAGATTTTTGCTAACTTGGAACTTGTATAAGTTGTCTTCACGGGTATAAAATGAGCCACCTTAGTTAAGCGATCCACTACCACCCATATGGAATCATACCCTGATCTGGTCCTTGGTAATCCGGTAATGAAATCCATACCAATATTTTCCCACTTCCATTCTGGAATAGGCAGTGGTTGAAGCAAACTCTTTGGTTTACGGTGCTCGCTTGACTCTGCTACACACATCGCATAAAGCAATATGTTCTGCGACGTCCCTTTTGAGATTGTTCCACCAAAACCTTTCCTTCATGTCCATGTACATCTTGGTATTTCCCGGGTGAATAGAATATGGAGAGTTGTGAGTGAAGGGAATATGCCCTGAGAGGCAATAATAAAGTGTTTATTATGTGTATTCCAAGTATATGATAGATGTTTATTTTGCATGCTATAATTGTATTAATACGGAAACGTTAATACATGTGTGTTTAATAAACAAACAGAAAGTTCCTAGTTATGCCTCTCTCATAAACTAGCTCGTTGATTAACAAGATGATCAAGGTTTCCTGATCATGGACATTGGATGTTGTTAATAACGGGATCACAAAATTAGTGTAATGATGTGATGAACATTCATCCGAAGTATAGCATTACGATCAAAGTCATTGAGTTTATATTGCTATAACAACTTACGAAGTGATCCTAATCCTTAGACCATGAGATCATTTCAATCACTATCACGGAAGAGTTTCTTGATAACATCAAACGTCACACCGTAACAGGTGATTATAAAGATGGATTCGAACTAATAAAGTGTTATGTTGAGGCTCATGGATCGAGAGTGGAATTTGTTCATCCCGATGACGGATAGATATACTCTGGCCCTCTCGGTGATATCACATTGATTAGCTTGCAAGCAAGTGATTTGATCACTAGAATGTTATATCACAGGAACGAGAAAAGAGTGCATGTCGGTAACGAGATCAAACTAGGTATGGAGATACCGATGATCTAATCTCGGACATGTAATATATTGTGAAACAAAGGGATTAAGATACTAGCGTAAAAGGTTCCGACGATCACAAGAAAGTCATCGTTGAATGTGTGGGAGTCGATGGGTCTCCGGATCCCGCTTCTGATTATTGATCCGAGAGGGGTCTCGATCATGTCCGCATTATTCACGAACCGTAGGGTGACACACTTAAGAGACACCGACATCCAATTGGAGCAAATGTTTCATGCCGAAAGAATGAACAAGCGCAGGAATTTATTTCACTAGATACCGAAACAGGTTTTCGGGTGAAATTGCATAAAGTGGTTATGCATGTGAAATAGAATTCTAGCAAGGGGTTATTTGTGAATGTTTGTCATTAAAGTAATTGACAAAATTCTGAATAAAATAAAAGAGTTTTATTTAATGAGAGTTTGCATTAAATTTGGTGGAAATTTAATGGGTTTTTTGAGTGGACTTTTGAGTGGAGGGAATTTAGAGGAGTTTTGTGAGTGGAGTGTCCACCCACATGAAGAGGGGAGGGCAAGGGGGCAGCCCCATGCGCCGGCCACCCCCTTGGGGTTCCCCCCCCCCTCCTCCTATAAAAGGAGCCCCTCCTCCTCACTTGTCTCACACACCTCCTCGTGAAGGATCTCTCTCCCCCTCTAGAATTTATCCCCCATGGTCTCGGACTAGCGAGATACA
The DNA here is from genome assembly GCA_030063025.1 of Avena longiglumis. Taxonomy (NCBI): domain Eukaryota; kingdom Viridiplantae; phylum Streptophyta; class Magnoliopsida; order Poales; family Poaceae; genus Avena; species Avena longiglumis. The sequence goes on from CP125973.1 coordinate 152,504,227, forward strand.
TGTTCCCGGTGGCAAGAAAGAGTTGTGCTTCCGCTGCATCGCTAGAGCGAGGAGGCGGAGGTTGCTCGGTGCCTCGAGCGTATGTGCGAGCACGGATGCTTGCTAATTTGGCGCTAGGACTTCCTCTCGATCTTGAGATCGGCAAGAGATCGTCTACATCAACCATGAGTTGAACTCGTTAAGCTTTGTCGGTCTTCAAGGGTATGTTCTCTACGGATATACATCCGCCCGTTGTTTGTATCTAGTATATATAGATCTTGGTATATAGTTCACATCGTAGGAAAATTTTTGTTTTCTATGTCAGCGAACCCTACTACAAAGGGTATCGAGCCGGATCTATGCGTAGATACTTTACAGGTAGTACACATATGAGTATGTGGGCGATGATGATCATGTTGTTGCTCCTTTGTTGTGATTTTGGATATTGGTGGCATAGTGGGATGAAGCGGCCCGGACAAACTTTACATGTCCTCGCACATGAGCCTGTTCCACGCTTGACATGCAACTAGTTTGCATAAGTGGCTAGCGGTGTCTGTCTCTCCTACTATAGTCAATATCTATTTTGCAAGCGAGTTGTCAACAATTTGATTATCCTCGTTGTGGTTCATGTTCGTAGGTAAGAACGGTTCTATCTCGAAAGCCCTAAGCCACATAAAACTTGCAATGGATAAATTAGAGGCGTCTAGTTTAGATTGTTCTTTGGGCTAGTGTTATGATATGGTAGTGTTGTAAGTAGAAGTATGAGATGATACTCTTACAACACACATAGCGTGTAAAGTCCATAGACCTTGGATTTACACATATAGGTATGATAGTGATCATACCACGATGCACATGATAGAGATCATCTGCGGGAACCATATAATTTCACTAATAAACATATGATGTTTGATTACATCTTATATTGCTTGTTTAGCGCTTTGTTAAGCATAATAAGATGATCCCTCATTTAAATATCAAGATAAGAATGTGTTCTTCCTTTAGTATGCACCGATTATGTTTTCGTCGCTCCAAGACATCACGTGATGATCGGGTGTTCTTGGATCCACGACCATATTTCGGTGTAAAAGCTTACACACGCAAATACTAAGGTTCTAACTTGGCGAGCCTAGCATGTACGACATGGCCTCGAACAGACCGAAAGGTTAAGCATGAGTCATATAGTTGATATGATTCCCATTTGATGCTCTCCTTTGAAGCTATACCGACTCACGTGATGATCGGACTTGGTATAGTGGATTTGGTTCATGTAATCACCAAAAGGACACGAGGGATGTCGCTTTTGAGTGGGAGTTCATTCGTAATATAGATTAGTTGAACTCGATCTATCATATACTTAGTCTAAACTTTACAAATTCTGTTGTAGATGGCACCACCTGTTTTTAATTTCAATGCGTTCATGGAGAAAGAGAAACTAGCAACGAACGGTAGCAACTTTACTGAATGGGCCATGAATTTGAGGATTCTCCTCTCTGCTGCACAAAAGCAATATGTGCTAGAAGCGCCGTTAGGCCCCCCACCTTTGATGATGCCCCGACGAGGAGAAGAATGTCTATCGACTCGTCAGAGAACCACAACTTAGTTCATTGCGGCATATTGTATGGGCTAGAGCCGAACTTCAAAGCGTTTCAAAACGGCAATGCATTTGATACAATGGGTGAGTTGAAAATGATTTTCGACACACATCTGCTGTAGAGAGCTACAGCTTGAGAAAAGTTCTTTAGTCAAGCATGATGGAAGAGCACAGCTCCGTTAGTGAGCATGTACTCAAGATGTCGGGGATTACCGATAAGCTTGTGTCCTTGGGAATAACGATTCCCATTGACTTAGGCATCCATCGTGTTCTGCGGTCTACCACCTAGCTATAAGAGCTTCGTGATGAACTATAATATGCAAGGCATGAAGAAGTCTCTCCCGAGCTTCACAATGCTTAAACCGCAGTGGAGATCAAAAGGAACATCAAGTGTTGATGATCAATAGGAACACTGGTTTCAAGAAAGACAAGAAGGAAAACGGAGGAAGTAAGGCGGCAAGCTTTGTTGCAGCGCTGAAAAGAAACCCGAGTTGGACCTAAGTCCGATTCGAGTGCTACTATTGTAAGGGAATGGCCATCGAAGCGAATCGCCCAAGTATCTGGCGCACAAGAAGGCCAAAGGCAAACAAAGGTATATATGATATACATGTTATTGATGTGTACTTGACTAGTGATCGCAGAGCACCGGGTATTTGATACGTTCGATTGCTAATATTTGTAACTCGAATCGAGGTCGGAACAAGCGACCGCTAGCAAGGGGTGAGGTCAAGATGCGTGTCGGCAATGGATCAAGCGTTGATGTAATCGCCGTCGAACGCCGCCTCCACTTACCGTCGGGATTAGTCATAAACTTAAATAAATGTTATCGGTGCACCTTGAGCATGAACATTGTATCTGGATCATGTTTGATGCAAAGTGGTTATTCATTTAAATCTGAGAACAATGGTTGTTCCATTTATATGAATGAAATCTTTTATGGTCATGCACCGATGATGAATGGTTTCTTTCTGTTAGATCTCGATGATAATGTTACACATATTCATAATGTTGATGCTAAAAGGATTAAACTTAATGATGATATATCCGCATATATGTGGCACTGCCGTCTAGGTCATATTGGCATTAAACGCATGAAGAAGCTCCATTCGGATGGACTTTTGGAATCACTTGATTATGAATCATTTGATACATGTGAGCCATGCCTTATGGGCAAGATGACTAGAACGCCGTTTTCCGGTTCAATGGAGCAGGCGATGATTTATTGGAAATCATACATTCGATGTATGTGGTCCAATGAGTGTGTCGGCGCGAGGTGGATATCGTTATTTTGTTACTTTCACGGATGATTTGAGTAGATACGGTTATATCTACTTGATGAAACACAAGTCTGAAACCTTTGAAAAGTTCAAGGAATTTCAGAATGAAGTGGAAAATCATCGTAATAGAAAGATCAAATTTCTACGGTCCGACCGTGGAGGTGAGTATCTAAGTTACGAGTTTAGCACTCACATGAAAGATTGTGGAATTGTTTCACAACTCACACCTGCCGGAACACCACAGCGAAATGGTGTGTCGGAACGTCGTAATCGTACTTTATTAGATATGGTTCGATCTATGATGTCTCTGACGGACTTGCCGTTGTCATTTTGGGGTTATGCACTAGAAACTGCTGCATTCACTTTAAATTGGGCACCATCTAAATCCGTTGAAAAGACACCGTATGAATTGTGGTTTGGAAACAAACCTAAGCTGTCATTTCTTAAAGTTTGGGGTTGCGATGTTTATGTGAAGAAACTTCAACCGGATAAACTCGAACCCAAAGCGGAAAAATGTGTCTTCATAGGATACCCTAAAGAAACTATTGGGTATTCCTTCTATCACAGATCCGAGGGCAAGGTTTTTGTTGCCAAGAATGGATCCTTTCTAGAGAAAGAGTTTCTCGCGAAAGGTGTGAGTAGTCGGAAGGTAGAACTCGAAGAGGTTGTGGAACCTTCTCTTCAAAGTATGGCGAGTAGCGCAGCGCCGGAAGTTGTTCCGGAGTTGGCTCCACCTGTTGAAGAGGGAACTAATGATAATGATCATGAAACTCGAAGAGAGTACCCGAACCTCGCAGGTCAAACAGACGCGTCAGCTCCCGAGTCAGACGGAAATCTGTCATAAATTTCATGGTTGATGAAAATAATGACCTGCGACGTATGAAGAAGCGATGATGAGCCCGGATTCCAACAAATGGTTAGAAGCCATGACATCCGAGATGGAATCCATGTATGAAAATCAAGTTTGGAACTTGGTGGAATTACCTCACCACCGAAAGGCCGTGGAGAACAAATGGATTTTCAAAAGAAAACGTGCGATGGTAATGTGACCATCTATAAAGCTCGACTTGTCGCAAAGGGGTTTCGACAAATTCAAGGAGTTGACTACGATGAGACTTTCTCTCCGTAGCGATGCTAAAGTCGATTAGGATTATGTTAGCAATTGCATATTTCGATTATGAAATATGGCGATGGATGTCAAAACCGCTTCTCAATGGTAATATTGAAGAAGAGTTGTATATGATACAACCAAAGGGTTTTGTCGATCCTAAGGATACTAACAAGGTGTGCAAGCTTCAGCGATCCATCTATGGATTGAAGCAAGCATCGGTTGGAATCTCCGCTTTGATGAGGTGATCAAAGAGTTTGGATTTGTCCAAACTTATGGAGAAGCTTGTATTTACAAGAAAGTGAGTGGGAGCAATGTGGCATTTCGATATTATATGTGGATGACATATTATTGATCGGAAATGATATAGAACTTTTAAACAGTGTTAAAAGTTATCTAAACAAAATTTTCAATGAAGGACCTAGGTGAAGCGTCATACATATTAGGCATAAAGATCTATAGAGATAGATCTAGGCGCCTAATAGGGCTATCATAAAGTACATACCTTGATAAGATTTTAAAGAAGTTTAAAATGGACGAAGTAAGAAGGGTTCTTACCTATGTTGCAAGGCAAGACATTGAGTAAGACTCAAAGTCCCGCTTGGGAACAAAGAGAGATAATGGACAAAGTCCCTATGCTTCAGCCATAGGCTCTATAATGTACGCCATGCTATGTACAAGACCGGATGTGGCACACGCTATTAGTTTGACTAATAGGTACCAATCGGATCCGAGTTCGAACATGGATAGCGGTCAAGAATATCCTTAAGTACTTACGAAGAACTAAGGATATGTTTCTTGTATACGGAGGTGAAGAAGAGCTCGTCGCTAAGTGTTATGTCGACGCTTAGCTTTGACCGATCCGGATGACTCTAAGTCTCAATCCGGATCGTATTTCTCATGAATGGCGAGCGGTTAGTTGGAGGAGCTCCAAACAACTGTGGTAGCGGGATCAACAACGGAGGCGAATATGTTGTTGCTTGGCGGCTCGGGAAGCGATTTGGATGAAGGAGTTCATATCCAACTAGGAGTTGTGGCAAACGCGTTGGATCCAATGGTGATCTATTGTGACAACAATGGTGCCATTGCCAATGCCAAAGAGCCAAGGTCTCACAAGCATTCCAAGCATATTAAGCGCGCGGTTTCACTCCATCCATGAGCATGTCAAGGATGGAGATATAAAGATTTAGAAGTACATACGGATCTCAATGTAGCGGATCCGTTGACTAAAACTCTCCCTAGAGCAAAACATGATCAACACCGAACTCAATGGGTGTTAGATTTATCACTATGTAACTAGATTATTGTCTCTAGTGCAAGTGGGAGACCAAGGAATATGCCCTGAGAGGCAATAATAAAGTGTTTATTATGTGTATTCCAAGTATATGATAGATGTTTATTTTGCATGCTATAATTGTATTAATACGAAACGTTAATACATGTGTGTTTAATAAACAAACAGAAAGTTCCTAGTTATGCCTCTCTCATAAACTAGCTCGTTGATTAACAAGATGATCAAGGTTTCCTGATCATGGACATTGGATGTTGTTAATAACGGGATCACAAAATTAGTGTAATGATGTGATGAACATTCATCCAAGTATAGCATTACGATCAAAGTCATTGAGTTTATATTGCTATAACAACTACGAAGTGATCCTAATCCTTAGACCATGAGATCATGTCAATCACTATCACCTAAGAGTTTCTTGATAACATCAAACGTCACACCGTAACGGGTGATTATAAAGATGGATTCGAACTAATAAAGTGTTATGTTGAGGCTCATGGATCGAGAGTGGAATTTGTTCATCCCGATGACGGATAGATATACTCTGGGCCCTCGGTGATATCACATTGATTAGCTTGCAAGCAAGTGATTTGATCACTAGAATGTTATATCACGAACGAGAAAAGAGTGCATGTCGAACGAGATCAAACTAGGTATGGAGATACCGATGATCGAATCTCGGACATGTAATATATCGTGAAACAAAGGGATTAAGATACTAGCGTAAAGGTTCCGACGATCACAAGAAAGTCATCGTTGAATGTGTGGGAGTCGATGGGTCTCGGATCCGCTTCGATTATTGATCCGAGAGGGTCTCGATCATGTCCGCATTATTCACGAACCGTAGGGTGACACACTTAAGAGACACCGACATCCAATTGGAGCAAATGTTTCATGCCGAAAGAATGAACAAGCGCAGAATTTATTTCACTAGATACCAAAACAAAGTTTTCGGGTGAAATTGCATAAAGTGGTTATGCATGTGAAATAGAATTCTAGCAGGGGTTATTTGTGAATGTTTGTCATTAAAGTAATTGACAAAATTCTGAATAAAATAAAGAGTTTTATTTAATGAGAGTTTGCATTAAATTTGGTGGAAATTTAATGGGTTTTTGAGTGGACTTTTGAGTGGAGGGAATTTAGAGGAGTTTTGTGAGTGGAGTGTCCACCCACATGAAGAGGGGAGGCAAGGGGCAGCCCCATGCGCCTGCCACCCCTTGGGGTTCCCCTCCTCCTAAAAGGAGCCCTCCTCCTCACTTGTCTCACACACCTCCTCGTGAAGGATCTCTCCCTCTAGAATTTATCCCCATGGTCTCGGACTAGCGAGATACATGTTCCCGGTGGCTATTCGGCAAGAAAGAGTTGTGCTTCCGCTGCATCGCTGGAGCGAGGAGGCGGAGGTTGCTCGGTGCCTCGAACGTGTGTGCGAGCACGGATGCGCTGCTAATTTGCGGCGCTAGGACTTCCTCTCGATCTTGAGATCGGCAAGAGATCGTCTACATCAACCATGAGTTGAACTCGTTAAGCTTTGTCGGTCTTCAAGGGTATGTTCTCTACGGATATACATCCGCCCGTTGTTTGTATCTAGTATATATAGATCTTGGTATATAGTTCACATCGTAGGAAAATTTTTGTTTTCTATGTTGCGAACCCTACAGTGAGCCTCTTGTAGAATCAGTTTCCGCAACTCCGGATCTTGTGGAACACAAATACGTTTACTGTGCCATAAGGTGCCTTGTTCGTCTATACGGAAACTCTTGGCTTTCCCTAGACTTATATTTTCCTTAATCTTTTCAATTTCCTCATCAGTCTTCTGAACTTCTCGGATCTTGTCCAATAGAGTGGGTTGAACATCTAAGGATATGAGATGTCCTTCTGGTACAATCTCCAATCTGAGTTCTTTGAATTGCTTACACAAGTCATCTGGCAATTCCCCTTTGGTAAGGCCATTTACAAACGTCTTACGACTTAGAGCATCGGCTACCACATTTGCTTTACCGGGGTGGTATTGCAAACTTAAGTCGTAATCCTTGATAAGTTCTAACCATCTCCTTTGCCTCATGTTGATTTCTTTCTGGGTGAAGATGTACTTCAAGCTCTTATGATCGGTGAACACTTCACACCGCTTACCCAAAAGGTAATGTCTCCATGTTTTGAGTGCATGGACGTGAGGCCAACTCAAATCATGAGTAGGGTAATTTACTTCATGAGTTTTGAGTTGTCTCGAAGCATAGGCTACGACTTTACCATCTTGCATAAGTACGGCACCCAAACCTTGATGAGACGCATCACAATATACTTGGAAATCCTTTTCCAAATCTGGCAGACATAGAACTGGTGCTGTCACAAGTCTCTTCTTCAGCTCTTGGAAGCTGACTTCGCAACCTTCAGTCCAAGCAAATTTCTTGTCCTTCTTTAGCAATTCTGTCATTGGCTTAGCAACCTTCGAGAAATTTTCAATGAAACTTATGTAGTAACCTGCTAAGCCGAGGAAACTATGAACTTCTTTCACATTCTTGGGTGATTCCCATTCTGTCATAGCTGAAACCTTAGCAGGATCAACTGCCACACCATCCTTTGTCATAACATGACCAAGAAAACCAACTTCCTCTAACCAAAATTCACACTTGCTGAATTTGGCATAAAGTTTATGCTCTCTTAACTTTTCAAGTATCAAGCGCAAGTGTCTTTCATGTTCTTCCTTGCTCTTGGAGTAGACTAGGATATCGATGAAAACGACCACAAACTTGTCAAGGAATTCCATGAATACCTTATTCATCATATTCATGAAGTATCTTTGGAGCGTTGGTTAAACCAAAAGGCATCAGTGTACTCATACAAGCCATACCTTGTTGTGAATGTTGTTTTAGGTATGTCTTGCTCTCTTATCTTGAGTTGAAAATAACGACCAAGATCAATCTTCGAGAACACACACGCTCCTTCTAATCGATCAAACAAGTCGTTGATTCTTGGCAAAGGATATTTGTTCTTGATGGTCACCTCGTTGAGAGAACGGTAGTCAATACACAATCTTTGCGTTCTATCCTTTTCTCCACAAACAATCTTGGGGCTCCCCAAGATGAAGAACTTGGTTGAATAAACCCTTCGCAATCGTTCTCCTAGTTGCTTCTTGAGTTCTTTCAGTTCATCAACCGACATTTTGTACGGTCTTTTAGCTATTGGTCCGTAACACGGTACCAAATCTATCGAAACTCCACATCTCTATCTGGTGGCATTCCTGGTAATTCTTCCGGAAACACATCCGAATACTCACACACAATTGGCACACTGTCCATGCTAACCCCCTTAAGAGAATTCAGTTTACTTCCCTTGGATTCAAAGTTAGATCTGAATTTTATTCTTTTTCCTTCTGGGGTTGTGAGTGCAACTGTACGATTAGCACAATCTAATACTCCTTCATACTTAGCCATCCAATCCATTCCCAAAATTACGTCTAGTCCTTGGGAATCTAGGATTATCAGGCTTACTGGAAACTTATGTTTTCCAAACTCTATGACAAGGTCCCGGCATCCAAGACTTACTATCATGTCTCCCGGAGAACTAACTTTTATTGGACACCCAATGTTTTCAGATGCAAACCCATTTCTATCAACAAATGCTTTTGATATGAATGAATGAGATGCACCAGTATCAAAGAGTACAAATGCTGGAATGGTATTGAGTCTGAACTTACCAGCAACGGCATCAGGCTCTTCATAGACCTCCTCCACATTGATGTGGTTAACCTGTCCTTTCTGGAAAGGATTCGGCTTGTTAGGTCCTTCTACCTTCTTCTCAGGGCACTCATTAGCATAATGCCCCAGTTTCTTGCATTTGAAGCACTCAACTTGACTGATGTCCTTTTTAGCATGCTGACTTCCACTTCCACTACCATTCCCACTGTGGTGGCTCTTATGTCCACTCTTGTGGTTCTTGTATTTGTCATTGTCATGACTGCGGTGATGCTTGTTGTCATGACGGTTGTGGTTGTGGTGTTTGTTGAATTTCCCATGCTTATGGGATCCTGAGCTGCCACTGTCATCATAGTGAGATCGTTTGTGAGACGATCCCGAGCTGTGCTTGTCGGAGTGTTTCCTCTTCCTACTCTCGACTTGCTTCATTTTATTTTCCAAAATAGCAGCCTTGTCACACAACGACTGATAAGTTGGAACATATGCCACAGACAACTATAGGTTCAGCTCATCATTCAAACCTTCCAAGAACTTTTCATTTCTCTTGGCATCAGTATCAACCTCATCCGGTGCATAGCGCGCCAGATTGTTGAACTCTTCTATGTACTCAGCCACGCTACGGTGGCGCTGCTTCAGGTTATGAAACTCCTTCTTTTTCAGACTCATCATTCCTGATGAGATATGAGCAGTGCGAAAGCCATCTTCAAAGATGTCCCAAGTCACTTCATCAATAGGAGTGGTAATTTGGAAGTTGTCCCACCATGTGGCGGCTGGTCCTTCCAAGAGATGTGCTGCGAACCTGACCTTTTCAGCATCCGTGCAACCCACGGTCACTAAGTCCTTGTTCACAGAACGTAGCCAGTCATTGGCTACCATGGGATCAGTTGTTCCCGAAAACTTTGCTGGCCTCAAACGCAGAAATCCGGTGAGCATATCAAAACCCGGAGTGTTGTTGTTGTTGTTGTTGTTGTTGTTGTTGTTGTTGTTATTGTTGTTGTTGTTGTTGTTGTTGGGGTTGTTGTTGTTGTTGTTATTCTGGTTCTGGATGAATGTTGTCATCATTTGCATAAGCTGTGTTTGCGCATTCATCATTTGTTGCATTTCCGGGGTGATGTTGTTGGGGTTGGGGTTTGTGACGGGAGGCATCTGTGGTTTGTTCAAGTAGATAAGAATGAGATACCCATAGATGTTTTATGCACAATACATCATAAGCAAACACATAACAAGCAACGTAAGAATAAAAGTTCAACAACCACATAATAAGCTCATGAAGTAAAACACACAAGTGGCAAGCCATCCACATGTCGGATGGTCCAAATATAAGTTCACAATAACAAGTATGAATATGAAAAGTAAATGAGTAGTCAAGTCTACTCATCAGCGTCAATCTCCTCCTCGAAGGTAAGACCTGCTTCCAACACGGTCTTGTTCTCCTCAATCGTAGTGGTCAAGGAATCAACCTTGGCCTTGAGAGCCCTCTTCCGGGAGCGAAGCCTCTCAATAACCATCTGTTGCGCTCAAGCTCGAAGTCCTTGGACTTCGCCTCGATCATGTCCCGGATTTTCTTGTTCCTATCCCGGACGCCGCTTTCTCTTGACTCTTGAACTTGCGGTCCTGGGCCTCAAACTTTGTCTCCATTTCTTTGATCATCTCATCCTGCATGCGAAAAGCTTGTCCTTCTCGCGTAGTCAGACCAAGCTCGTCATTGCCAAGCATGACGTTCGTCCTATCTGTGTCCACGTGCCGGAGGAGAGTCTCTAAGTCCTGGAGATAGAGACGTATCGGCTCTGCCGTGTCCCTCGAGTCGTCCTCAAAGTTGATGGAATCTCCATCATCATCACGCCTTCCGAAGACGTGGAAGTGAGTGCCCCTAACCTGTCGGGAGTGACGGCCTAATAAGCGTCCTATCAGGTCCTGCATGACTACCTCCATGCCTCTCTCCCTGTCATCGTGCATCAGCTTGAAGACGATGGCCTCTGTAGTAGGCTCAGTCTGGCGTCCTGGCTGGGTCACCTTGAAGCCCCAGAGGTCCTTCCTCTCGAACTTGGTGAGTGGGTACACCGTGATGGTGGGAAGAGGGAGATTGAGCAAAGTGGTAAGCTCAATGATACGGGGTACGAAACGAGTAACCTGGAACTCCTCAATAGTGCTGACGGCAATAGGCATCTATTTATAAAATTGAAAAGTTAGAACAACACTATTTAAGATGAACACAAAACAACCATATCTTACATAACCATGGAACACAAATATCACACAAGTCATGCATACACAAATCCATTACATCATACAAGGTTCAATTTATTTAAGGTATCATTTTGAAAAATAAGGTGATAGATGGTGGTCCAACTAACGAAGTGTCCTTACAATCCAATCTCACGGGATCTATTAGCAAACACAATGTTTCTAGAGGCAATCCACCAATCTTGCTCTCTTGACTCTATCACTAAGTCTATAACATCTCCCCTTATCTCTTGGTTGGTGTCTTCCAACTCTTGAGTAAGCTCCTTCTCTTTCTCTAAGTCCTTTTGGAGGTTGAGCATTCTGCACTTGACTCTAGCACTTAGTTCTTTGATAGTCCTCCAAGCTGCATCCCTGGCTGACTCAAAGAATGTGGTGTGCATTGAAGTGTTGGTGTACATGCAGAATCCCCTTTCCTTGTGGTTGTCTTCCTTGTTTTTGTACAAGTGAAGTTGCACCCACCAATACTCCACTCCTTCATCCATCACTGGAAAGCCCTTGTACACAGCTGCACCATGTGCATCCATTGCCACCATGAGGTCCTTGAGAATATTGGGAAACTCAGTTTCACACTCCAAGGTCATGGTCATGAGTGGTCCTTTCTTCACGGCTTCGTTGATGGAGTTCATCTACAAATGGAGTTGAGAATGAAAAGATTAGAAAAGTTTTACGAGAAGAATAGACAAGTGTAGAAGTAGTTGAAAAAATTTCCTTAGTGGTTTTCAAATCCTAGGGTCATAATCCTACAGCAACACACGGTTCGATACCATCTGTTAGACCCCTCCTTTATAAAGGAAAGGATCCCTGTGATTGCAATGCTAGTCCCTGGATCAATGCTAGCATCCACAGTTTAAGATGAAGTACACAGATACAATGGTCGTTTATTACATTCATTCCAGAGATAAAACATAGTCTTTTACAACTCAGGGCCATAGGCCTAATACAAGAGTTTAAGGAATAAGTAAATAAACATAAGTCTTCATCTTCATGTGCCACAGGCAAGCATGTTGAGTGTAGACTCATGACTCCTATTCATCATCAGAGTAACCTGCAACATCACAAGTTACAGCCACAGAGGGTCAATACTTTGGAATAGTATTGGCAAGTGATACCTTAGTATATTTAAGTGGAATACTTTACTATATGCATTTGGCTAAGTGTAGCTTGGCTTGCTTTGCTTGAAAAATAGGTTTTCCTATTAGTTGAAATCACTAAGCTTTCTTTGTCAAAACATTCCCAAGGATCCACCAATAGACATTGAGGTCCTTCACCCTTGTTCACCCACAAATTTATACTTAGAAGTTGGAGTGATGAGATTCTTGTAGCTTCCATGTCTTGATGCTCAATGTGTCCATTTCCCTGGACAAGGCTAAGTACTTAGTTTTTCCATCTGCAGAGGTTGTGCACTTTCCCCACCAGACTTGGTTTCCCAAGACAAGACCTTTCAGAAGCCTTTCCTTAGTCAAATGGACGCGCTCCAACCTATCATCCCATCTACCACCAACTGTCCAAATGACTAAGTTCTAGCAACCTATATGATCAAGGCAGAGCCCATATTGCCAAGTGGTTGCACTGTAAGCTTTCTCAACACTTGGCCTCTAAATCCCTTTGTGCCTGGGTGGCTTACCACAAGTGAGATACACAACCCAAGTCCATGGCCTTGTGTAACCACTCAACATAACCCATACGTTCCATTCCACCCAGCAGGTTCATTTGACTTAGTGGTTTTATTAGGGAAGTATAAGTCTCATGACTTAGAAATATTTTCTTCATAGTAAGTGTAGTTTTCACCAACCCTTGTTTTGCTATAAGCTAGGCTAAGCAAAGTATGGCAACTTATCTTTAGGGATAATTCCTTAGCAATTCTACTAGACTACATAGGATTTCCCATCTTTTGCATTAGACAAAATAACATGCAATACTATAACAAAATACCTAATGCTAGTTCAAAACATAGGACAAATATATTCATGTAAATATCACTTGCCTTGGTAGTGGGGAGAGTAGCACTCTTCACAATCACAATCACTAGCAAAATCTACACAAGAAATTATAGCATACCATTACACACAAATATATACATCCAAATATAATATGAATGCATGCATGCAAGAATTTACTAAGTGGTGATTTTTGAAAATTCTACCAAGTGTGCTCATGTCTACAGAAACTTAACAAGTCACAAATTTGCCAACTAAACTTATTTGGCTCCAATACAATTTACTAAAATAAACCTCTAATTAAAATGGCCTTAAAACATGTTCTACAAATAAAATCATTTTAACTGTTACTATATGCTAAATAAATTGGATATTCAGAAAGGTCTTGTTTCACTGAATCCAACATTATAAAATTTATAAAATTCTAACATGTCAATCAAAAGTTATAAGCATTTGAATTTGGAACAAATTTCTGATTTTAAATCTAATTTTAGATCTAACCCTAGCCACGGTCACTACTGTGATTTGGCGCTGCATCGCAGTTGGATCACGCTCTGCAGCCGCTGGATCTAAACAGATCGAACGCTCCAGATCGCATACCTCTTCTGGGTTAAGTGGTTCTATCCTAACGCTACGATACAGATCTAACGGTCTAAAACAATCGGTCAAAATCAAGCGCATATCGGTCTTGCGGCGGGCGACGATTGCAGTGGCCCGGCGGTACAGATCGCTAGGTGGATGGGGGAGATGCTCACCGAGATCGCGAGGGTGTGGGGATGCTCGACGTGTGAACGGCTCGGCAAGGGGCGCTCAGGGTTGCTGTAGATTTCTCGCCGGAGTTGGATCTGGCAGCGGTGGTTCTGATCGAGGTCGGTGGCGACGTTGCAGATCACTAGGATGCCAAAGGAAGGTGTGGTTAGATGCGGACGATCACGGAGAACATGCGAGCGTGAACGACAAGGTTCGGGGCGGTCTGGACTTACCACTAGAACTCGCCGGAGTTCGTGCAGAAGACGGTGGCGGGCCGTTGGCGTTGCGAAGCTACGGTTCATGCGAAAGTAAACGGAGGGTGTCAGAAGGTGCACAGAGACTCACTGAACAAGATAAAGTAAACGCGAGACCGAGGGGAACTCTAGGCTCACCGGAATTTGCCGGCGCAGTCGTCGGAGACGGCGGGGTTGCAGAGAGCAATGCGCGCAGCCTGGGGGCGTTCTTTGCTTGGGGTTTGGGGGAAAAGAGAGAGGGGGCAGAGGGGGTTCTTATAGCCTGATCATGAGCGAGAATCACTCGGCCATTGATTCGAATTGACGCCGCGAATTAAACACAGGAAACGGCCGCGTTGATTGGGGATGAACTGGTCGTGCGGGTGGAGACGATGCTGACGTGGAGGAGGCCCGCTTGTCAGCGACGTGCGCGAGGTGGAAGTGGGGTCTGCCTGTCAGCGGCTGAGCGTGCTTCAGCGTCTTGGAGGAAAAGGAATGCCCCGGGTGGGCTTGCTGGGCTTGATTCGTTGCTGGGCCAGAAACCTGGCGCTCGGCCTTTTTCTTTTGTTTAAGTCTTTTTCTTTTCTAATTCTATTTTATGGAATGATTTTTGATATGAATTCAAATCCTTTTGAATTCAAACAAAACTGGGGATCTTTGCAGGGTTCTGTGGTTTCAATTTCAGACACTTAACTAAGTAGTTACCTTGTAAGGTCCTGGTCAAGCTTGGGTGTTAAACAAAGCAAGTTTTGTCTTTAGTTTGTGAATGAATGAAATAGGGTTTAGAAAATATTTCTAAATTGTAAACTTGGGTAATAATGCTACACCTAATCTTTCCAACAATGGATGCAAGTAATCAAGTTCCTAAACAATCCAATCCCAAAGGGTGTTGGCCAATTGAGTTAAATTTGCACACATGAAATCATAGTTCAAACTTCTGTCTCCAAATGATTTTGAGAAAAACCCTAAATGGATGAATGATGCAAGGATGCTATGAATGAGTTTTGGATTATGAATTTAGGGATGTTACAGGCTTGCCCCCCTCCTTGGTGTGTCTAAACCCTAGAACACCGAGGGACTCTCTCATACTCCACCATACTCGCTCCGGCTTAGGCGAAGCCCTGCGAGATCTCCCCTCTACTTCCGGTATCACGTCTTGCCTTTGAATCGCGAGAGAGTGCTACAACCTCCATTTTCTTTGGAACAAGGGAGAGGAAGGTCTTCGTCGAGTACCGAACGTGTGACCGACTGCAGAGCGCTGCCGGAACGCAGTGCCGGAAGGATCGTCTACGCGATCTTGAGATCGGGAAGAGTACTTAAACACTTTGGAATCTTCGAGGGTGAGTTATTCTATCGACTCGTTGCTACAATCTAGTAGATAGATCTTGGCTTGTTTGTTTGTATGCGGTAGAAATTTTTTGTTTTCCATGCTACGAAACCCTACACCAACAGGAGTCGACAAAACAAATGGCTACGCCATAAACTGAAGACCCGAGTCGAAACCCTCCTCGGATGGTTGCATCGCTTGATGCTACACAGGCGCGACGCTGACTATGTACCCGACAGAAGCAATGACGTCGACTTCATCCGGAATGTCGAGTCCTTCCGGATAAATGTCGCACGACTCCGCTACGTCGACTCCTGGTTCCTTATGTGTGAGACGCTGACTCGATGCACTTCCGGGTCAGTGGTTTCTCCTCGCATGAGTCTCCACTTGAGTCTGCGACTCGAATAGACACTCGGGGGCTACTCCCATCAGGAGCGCTGGTCGCGCACCCGATGTACTTCCGGGTCAGCGGTACGCCCATGAGATTTTCGGATACAGCTACATGATACCAGACTCGAGTCTCTACCCGAGTCTACGACTCCGCCAGACACTCGGGGGCTACTCCTATCAGGAGCGTTGGCCGCGCACCCAAAAATAAACAAAACACTACATCACTGAACTATTTCTTCGAGTCCTACGTCGAGTCTGCGACTCCACTATGGACTCGGGGGCTACTCCCATAGGGAGGATAGATTCAAGCATCCGAAAAATTTGTGTCCTGCGGACTGGAAGTTGAACAACGGCTGAATTAAAGTCTCCGCTCGAGTCTAAGACTCGAACAGACACTTGGGGGCTACTCCCATAGGGAGCGCTGGTCGCGCACCCTATGAATTCTTCGAGTGCGATCCTTCGGATCAGCATGCAAAAACTTTTCGGCAACTCTGCCCCAATTAACGCCAAGTGAGCAACATCCTCCTTGGCCACCCGAAACACCTCTGCAGTGATAAACATTCGGATGATGTGTCTACGACACAAAGATAAGACCTACAGATATCATCTGATGGCCTGATAACGCACACGATTGCGCTCTGCTAGTAAGAATCCGTGCCAACAGGCGCGATGAAAAACCCCGACGGACGCGTTGGGTACATCATTTAAATTCACTGGAATTCCACTCTTGTAAGTCCTCCGCGGCCTGAGTCGAATTACGCCAGCATATGTTCCGGGTTCGAGTCGAGGGACTCGAATCTGAAGAAGATCGTGTTGTTTTGTCCTAAGACAGTTAATTGGCAACGATCCATCGGGAGAGTCAAGCACACGCATCAACAGTCCCTACACACTCAAATCATTCTTTGATGAACAAAAACAACTGCACCCGAAAGATTGAAGAGTCCTCAGCCGAATCTGCGATTCGACTGAACACTCGGGGGCTACTGACATGGTTATACCCTACGGGTACCCGATGTTAGCATGTCTGGTCCGGCCCGACGGAAGGCCCACTCGACGACCTACCAGGGTCCATGACGCCTATGACAGTTCGGCGGCTATGAAGCCCATATGGACACGGACTCCCAAGCGCACAAGACAAGGAAAGCTCAAGACTATAGTTTAAATACAACTTGTAACCTACTCGTATCGGTACCTGAGACCTAGCCTCCCCATACATAAAGTCTGGGAGGGGCCAACAAGGAGGGCACCCCCCCGATAGACTAGACCACAACAGATCTACAGATCTAGATCTCACATACAATCTCTCTCATACTTCCGCATACACACCTCCACGCCAGATTGCATATGCGCACCCCTGTAACCTTCAGTTCCGCTGTAATCAAGAGCATACAAGCAGGAGTAGGGTTTTCCCTCCAGGGGCCTGAACCTGGGTAAACCTCGTGTCCCTGTGTTGCTTGTTTGCTAACCGTTCCGCGATCTACAGCATCCCCATCTTCTCCAAAACCTAAGTTCATAACAATGGGCATTGACGAGACCAAACCTCGTCACTCACGCATGCATATGACTAATCAATAGTCAGTAAGCCTCGATGATTTATTTTGCCTCAGAGTTCTTGTATCACTTTCATGCCATAGTTAGTCCTGTTTTGTTGCAAGCATGATTATGACAATTATTGCTCTCTCGTTTGTCGCTCCCTCTCTATTGCTAGCCTTCACTTGCACTGATTATGAGATCTACAAATGTTTCCAACTCCGCAAACCAATATTGCTAGTTGTGTCCATCATACCTACCTATTAGCATCATTTGCCATTTCAGTGCATATTCAATATACCTTGTTTTCTTCCAAATAAAATGTTTGTCTGTTTTGAGAAAGTTAGTTAGTAAAGCTCTCACGAACTTGATGGCACACTTTATTCCTTGCACTTAATAATCCTGAACCATTGTGACTAGTCCATGAAAGTTATATGCTTGCAAATTATATGCTGGGAGTCAGCAGAACCGTGTTGTCACGGGGAATGCTTTTAACACATTTTTGGATATCCTATCCAGTTGATACTTTGCTCTTTTGGTTATGGATGTCGACGATTTGAAATAAAAGGGGAGCTTGTGAGTTCATGGAGTTTATACATTGTGTTAGAGAAACGCCTCGGACGCTAGCCTAAGCCATGCCTAATCATGGTGGAAACTTGCATCATCACCATAATGAGTATCTATGAAGCATCCTCAATAAAAATCTATGCATATGGTAAATAAAAAGATTGCTGAGATGCTCATTGTCTGCTTGTCTTGTCATTTTGGTTATGGGAAAGCTCCTGTACCATGTGCAAGGGGTACCCCGTGTAGGGTTCGCAGCATAGAAAACAAAAAATTTCCTATGATGTGAACTATATACCAAGATCTATCTACTAGATACAAACAACGGGCGGCTGTATATCCGTAGAGAACATACCCTTGAAGACCGACAAAGCTTAACGAGTTCAACTCGTGGTTGATGTAGACGATCTCTTGCCGATCTCAAGATCGAGAGGAAGTCCTAGCGCCGCAAATCAGCAGCGCATCCGTGCTCGCACACACGTTCGAGGCACCGAGCAACCTCCGCCTCGCTCTAGCGATGCAAATGAAGCACAACTCTTTCTTGCCGAATAGCCACCGGGAACATGTATCTCGCTAGTCCGAGACCATGGGGATAAATTCTAGAGGGGAGAGAGATCCTTCACGAGGAGGTGTGAGAGACAAGTGAGGAGGGCTCCTTTTATAGGAGGAGGGAACCCCAAGGGGTGGCGCATGGGGCTGCCCCTTGCCCTCCCTCTTCATGTGGGTGGACACTCCACTCACAAATCTCCTTTAAATTCCCTCCACTCAAAAGTCCACTCAAATTCCCATTAAATTTCCACCAAATTTAATGCAAACTCTCATTAAATAAAACTCTTTTATTTTATTCAGAATTTTGTCAATTACTTTAATGACAAACATTCACAAATAACCCCTTGCTAGAATTCTATTTCACATGCATAACCACTTTATGCAATTTCACCCAAAACCGTTTCTATCTAGTGAAATAAATTCGCGCTTGTTCATTCTTTCGGCATGAAACATTTGCTCCAATTGGATGTCGGTGCCTCTTAAGTGTGTCACCCTATGGTTCGTGAATAATGCGGACATGATCGAGACCCTCTCGGATCAATAATCGAAGCGGATCCGAGACCCATAATCGACTACACATTCAACGATGACTTTCTTGTGATCGTCGGAACCTTTTACGCTAGTATCTTAATCCCTTTGTTTCACGATATATTACATGTCCGAGATTCGATCATCGTTATCTCCATACCTAGTTTGATCTCATCGACATGCACTCTTTTCTCGTTCTGTGATATAACATTCTAGTGATCAAATCACTTGCTTGCAAGCTAATCAATGTGATATCACCGAGAGGCCTGAGTATATCTATCCGTAATCGGGATGAACAAATTCCAATATCGATCCATGAGCCTCAACATAACACTTTATTAGTTCGAATCCATCTTTATAATCACCACATTACGGTGTGACGTTTGATGTTATCAAGAAACTCTTCCTGTTAGTGATTGACATGATCTCATGGTCTAAGGATTAGGATCACTTCGTAAGTTGTTATAGCAATATAAACTCAATGACTTTGATCGTAATGCTATACTGGATGAATGTTCATCACACCATTACACTAATGTTGTGATCCCGTTATTAACAACATCCAATGTCCATGATCGTGAAACCTTGATCATCTTGTTAATCAACGAGCTAGTTTATGAGAGAGGCATAACTAGGAACTTTCTGCTTGTTTATTAAACACACATGTATTAACGCTTCCGTATCAATACAATGATAGCATTCAAAATAAACATCTATCATATACTTGGAATACACATAATAAACACTTTATTATTGCCTCTCAGGGCATATTCCCTTTAGTCTCCCACTTGCACTAGAGACAATAATCTAGTTACATAGTGATAAATATAACACCCATTGAGTTCGGTGTTGATCATGTTTTCTCTAGGGAGAGTTTTAGTCAACGGATCCGCTACATTGAGATCCGTATGTACTTTACAAATCTTTATATCTCCATCCTTGACATGCTCATGGATGGAGTGAAACCGCGCTTAATATGCTTGGAATGCTTGTGATACCTTGGCTCTTTGGCATTGGCAATGGCACCATTGTTGTCACAATAGATCACCATTGGGTCCAACGTTTGCCACCACTCCTAGTTCGATATGAACTCCTTCATCCAAATCGCTTCTGAGCCGCTCAAGCAAAGAACATATTCGGCCTCCGTTGTTGATCCCGCTACCACAGGTTGTTTGGAGCTCCTCCAACTAACCGCTCCGCCATTCATGAGAAATACGTATCCGAATTGAGACTTAGAGTCATCCGGATCGGTGTCAAAGCTAGCGTCGACATAACACTTAGTGACGAGCTCTTCTTCACCTTCGTATACAAGAAACATATCCTTAGTTCTTCGTAAGTACTTAAGGATATTCTTGACCGCTATCCAGTGTTTCGAACCTGGATCCGATTGGTACCTACTAGTCAAACTAATAGCATGTGCCACATCCGGTCTTGTACATAGCATGGCGTACATCTGGATTGAGACTTAGAGTCATCCGGATCGGTGTCAAAGCTAGCGTCGACATAACACTTAATGACGAGCTCTTCTTCACCTTCGTATACAAGAAACATATCCTTAGTTCTTCGTAAGTACTTAAGGATATTCTTGACCGCTATCGAGTGTTCCGAACCTGGATCCGATTGGTACCTACTAGATAAACTAATAGCATGTGCCACATCCGGTCTTGTACATAGCATGGCGTACATTATAGAGCCTATGGCTGAAGCATAGGGGACTTTGTCCATTATCTCTCTTTCTTACGCCGAAGCCGGACTTTGAGTCTTACTCAATGTCTTGCCTTGCAACATAGGTAAGAACCCCTTCTTACTTCCGTCCATTTTAAACTTCTTTAAAATCTTATCAAGGTATGTACTTTGCGATAGCCCTATTAGGCGCCTAGATCTATCTCTATAGATCTTTATGCCTAATATGTATGACGCTTCACCTAGGTCCTTCATTGAAAATTTGCTGTTTAGATAACTTTTAACACTGTTTAAAAGATCTATATCATTTCCGGTCAATAATATGTCATCCACATATAATATCAGAAATGCCACATTGCTCCCACTCACTTTCTTGTAAATACAAGCTTCTCCATAAGTGTGGACAAATCCAAACTCTTTGATCACCTCATCAAAGCGGAGATTCCAACTTCGTGATGCTTGCTTCAATTCATAGATGGATCGCTGAAGCTTGCACACCTTGTTAGCATCCTTAGGATCGACAAAACCCTTTGGTTGTATCATATACAACTCTTCTTCAATATTACCATTGAGAAACGCGGTTTTGACATCCATCTGCCATATCTCATAATCGAAATATGCAGCAATTGCTAACATAATCCTAACTGACTTTAGCATCTCTACGGGAGAGAAAGTCTCATCGTAGTCAACTCCTTGAATTTGTCGAAACCCCTTTGCGACAAGTGGAGCTTTATAGACGGTCACATTACCATCAAAGACGCTTTCCTTTTGAAAATCCATTTGTTCTCCACGGCCTTTCGGTCGTGAGGTAATTCCACCAAGTTCTAAACTTGATTTTCATACATGGATTCCATCTCGGATTTCATGGTTTCTAACCATTTGTTGGAATCCGGGCTCATCATCGCTTCTTCATACGTTGCAGGGTCATCGTTTTCATCAACCATGAAATTCATGACAGGATTTCCGTCTGACTCGGAGTCGACGCGTCTGCTTGACCTGCGAGGTTCGAGTACTCTCTTTAGGAGTTTCATGATCATTATCATTAGTTCCTCTTCAACAGGTGGAGCCAACTCCGAACAACTTCCGGCCAAGGCTACCCGCCATACTTTGAAGAGAAGGTTCCACAACCTCTTCGAGTTCTACCTTCCGACTACTCACATCTTCGTGAGAAACTCTTTCTCTAGAAAGGATCCATTCTTGGCAACAAAAACCTTGCCCTCGGATCGTGATAGAAGGAATACCCAATAGTTTCTTTAGGGTATCCTATGAAGACGATTTTTCCGCTTTGGATTCGAGTTTATCCGGTTGAAGTTTCTTCACATAAACATCGCATCCCCAAACTTTAAGAAATGATGCTTAGGTTTGTTTCCAAACCACAATTCATACGGTGTCTTTTCAACGGATTTAGATGGTGGAATTTAAAGTGAATGCAGCAGCTTTCTAGTGCATAACCCCAAAATGACAACGGCAAGTCCGTCGGAGACATCATAGATCAAACCATATCTAATAAAGTACGACACGACGTTCGACACACCATTTCATTGTGGTGTTCCGGCAGTGTGAGTTGTGAAACAATTCCACACTCTTTCATGTGAGTGCTAAACTCGTAACTTAGATACTCACCTCCACGGTCGACAGAAATTTGATCTTTCTATTACGATGATTTTCCACTTCATTCTGAAATTCCTTGAACTTTTCAAAGGTTTCAGACTTGTGTTTCATCAAGTAGATATAACCGTATCTACTCAAATCATCCGTGAAAGTAACAAAATAACGATATCCACCTTGCGCCGACACACTCATTGGACCACATACATCAGAATGTATGATTTCCAATAAATCTGTCGCCCGTTCCATTGAACCGGAAAACGGCGTTCTAGTCATCTTGCCCATAAGGCATGGCTCACATGTATCAAATGATTCATAATCAAGTGATTCCAAAAGTCCATCGAATGGAGCTTCTTCATGCGTTTAACGCCAATATGACCTAGACGGCAGTGCCACATATATGCGGATATATCATAATTAAGTTTAATCCTTTTAGCATCAAAATTATGAATATGTGTAATATTATCATCGAGATCTAACAGAAATAAACCATTCATCATCGATGCATGACCATAAAAGATTACATTCATATAAATGGAACAACCATTGTTCTCAGATTTAAATGAATAACCACTTCGCATCAAACACGATCCAGATACAATGTTTATGCTCAGTGCAGGCACCATATAACATTTATTCAAGTTTATAACTAATCCCGACGGCAAGTGGAGAGGCAGCGTTCCGACGGCGATCACATCAACGCTTGATCCATTGTCGACACGCATCTTGACCTCACCCCTTGCTAGCGGTCGCTTGTTCCGCAACCCCTGATTCGAGTTACAAATATTAGCAACTGAACTGGTATCAAATACCCAGGTGCTACTGCGATCACTAGTCAAGTACACATCAATAACATGTATATCATATATACCTTTGTTTGCCTTGCCGGCCTTCTTGTCTGCCAGATACTTGGGGCAGTTGCGCTTCCAGTGGCCAGTCCCCTTACAATAGTAGCACTCGGAATCAGACTTAGGTCCAACTCGGGTTTTTCAGCGCTGCAACAAGGCTTGCCGCCTTACTTCCTTCCGCTTTTCCTTCTTGTCTTTCTTGAAACCAGTGTTCCTATTGATCATCAACACTTGATGTTCCTTTTTATCTCCACTTCGCAGCTTTTAAGCATAGATGAAGCTCGGGAGAGACTTCTTCATGCCTTGCATATTATAGTTCATCACAAAGCTCTTATAGCTAGGTGGCGAGACTACGTAACACGATGGATGCCTAAGTCAATGGGAATCGATATTCCCAAGGACACAAGCTTATCGGCGAATCCGACATCTTGAGTACATGCTCACTAACGGAGTGTGCTCTTCCATCATGCAACTAAAGAACTTTTACGAGCGTTGTAGCTCTCTACAGCGACATGTATGTCGAAAATCATTTTCAACTCACCCATTGTATCAAATGCATTGCCGTTTTAAACGCTTTGAAGTTCGGCTCTAGCCCATACAATATGCCGCAATGAACTAAGTTGTGGTCCTCTGACGAGTCGATAGACATTCTTCTCCTCGTCGGGGCATCATCTAAAGGTGGGGGCCTAGCAGCTTCTAGCACATATTGCTTTTGTGCAAGAGAGGAGAATCCTCAAATTCATGGCCCATTCGGTAAAGTTGCTACCGTTCGTTGCTAGTTTCTCTTTCTCCATGAACACATTGAAATTAAAAGCAGGTGGTGCCATCTACAACAGAATTTGTAAAGTTTAGACTAAGTGTATGATGGATTGAGTTCAACTAATCTATATTACGAATGAACTCCCACTCAAAAACGACATCCCTCGTGCCTTTTTGGTGATTACATGAACCAAATCCACTACACCAAGTCCGATCATCACGCGAGTCGGTATAGCTTCAAAGGCGAGCATCAAATGGGCATCATATCAACTATATGACTCATGCTTAACCTTTCGGTACGTGTTCGAGGCCATGTGCATACATGCTAGGCTTGCCAAGTTAGAACCTTAGTATTCAAGTGTGTAACTGTTTTACACCCGAAATATGGTCGTGGATCCAAGAACACCCGATCATCACGTGATGTCTTGGAGCGACAAAAAAATAATTGGTGCATACTAAAGGAAGAACACATTCTTATCTTGATATTTAAATGAGGGATCATCTTATTATGCTAACAAAGCGCTAAACAAGCAATATAAGATGCTATCAAAACATCATATGTTTATTAGTGAAATGATATGGTTCCCGCAGATGATCTCTATCATGTGCATCGTGGTATGATCACTATCATACCTATATGTGTAAATCCAAGGTCTATGGATTTTACACGCTATGTGTGTTGTAAGAGTATCATCTCATACTTCTACTTACAACACTACCATATCATAACACTAGCCCAACAACAATCTAAACTAGACGCCTCTAATTTATCCGTTGCAAGTTTTACGTGGCTTAGGGATTTCGAGATAGAACCGTTCTTACCTACGAACATGAACCACAACGAGGATAATCAAATTGTTGACAACTCGCTTGCAAAATAGATATTGACTATAGTAGGAGGGACAGACACCCGCTAGCCACTTATGCAAACTAGTTGCATGTCAAGCGTGGAACAGGTCTCATGTGCGAGGACATGTAAAGTTTGTCCGGGCCGCTTCATCCCACTATGCCACCAATATCCAAAATTACAACAAAGGAGCAACAACATGATCATCGCCCACATACTCATATGTGTACTACCCGTGTAAAGTATCTACGCATAGATCCGGCTCGATACCCTTTGTAGGGTTCGCATAGAAAACAAAAAATTTCCTACGATGTGAACTATATACCAAGATCTATCTACTAGATACAAACAACGGGCGGATGTATATCCGTAGAGAACATACCCTTGAAGACCGACAAAGCTTAACGAGTTCAACTCGTGGTTGATGTAGACGATCTCTTGCCGATCTCAAGATCGAGAGGAAGTCCTAGCGCCGCAAATCAGCAACGCATCCGTGCTCGCACACACGTTCGAGGCACCGAGCAACCTCCGCCTCCTCGCTCCAGCGATGCAGCGGAAGCACAACTCTTTCTTGCCGAATAGCCACCGGGAACATGTATCTCGCTAGTCCGAGACCATGGGGATAAATTCTAGAGGGGGAGAGAGATCCTTCACGAGGAGGTGTGAGAGACAAGTGAGGAGGGGGGCTCCTTTTATAGGAGGAGGGGGGAACCCCAAGGGGGTGGCCGGCGCATGGGGCTGCCCCCTTGCCCTCCCCTCTTCATGTGGGTGGACACTCCACTCACAAATCTCCTTTAAATTCCCTCCACTCAAAAGTCCACTCAAATTCCCATTAAATTTCCACCAAATTTAATGCAAACTCTCATTAAATAAAACTCTTTTATTTTATTCAGAATTTTGTCAATTACTTTAATGACAAACATTCACAAATAACACCTTGCTAGAATTCTATTTCACATGCATAACCACTTTATGCAATTTCACCCGAAAACCTGTTTCGGTATCTAGTGAAATAAATTCCTGCGCTTGTTCATTCTTTCGGCATGAAACATTTGCTCCAATTGGATGTCGGTGTCTCTTAAGTGTGTCACCCTATGGTTCGTGAATAATGAGGACATGATCGATACCCCTCTCGGATCAATAATCAGAAGCGGGATCTGGAGACCCATACTGACTCCCACACATTCAACGATGACTTTCTTGTGATCGTCGGAACCTTTTACGCTAGTATCTTAATCCCTTTGTTTCACGATATATTACATGTCCAAGATTCGATCATCGGTATCTCCATACCTAGTTTGATCTCATTACCGACATGCACTCTTTTCTCGTTCCTGTGATATAACATTCTAGTGATCAAATCACTTGCTTGCAAGCTAATCAATGTGATATCACCGAGAGGGCCCAGAGTATATCTATCTGTCATCGGGATGAACAAATTCCACTCTCGATCCATGAGCCTCAACATAACACTTTATTAGTTCTGAATCCATCTTTATAATCACCCTATTACGGTGTGACGTTTGATGTTATCAAGAAACTCTTCCGGTGTTAGTGATTGACATGATCTCATGGTCTAAGGATTAGGATCACTTCGTAAGTTGTTATAGCAATATAAACTCAATGACTTTGATCGTAATGCTATACTTCGGATGAATGTTCATCACACCATTACACTAATGTTGTGATCCCGTTATTAACAACATCCAATTCCCATGATCAGGAAACCTTGATCATCTTGTTAATCAACGAGCTAGTTTATGAGCGAGGCATAACTAGGAACTTTCTGTTTGTTTATTAAACACACATGTATTAACGTTTCCGTATCAATACAATTATATCATGCAAAATAAACATCTATCATATACTTGGAATACACATAATAAACACTTTATTATTGCCTCTCAGGGCATATTCCCTTCACCCCGTTGGCGGATCTCTATCATGTATTTGCAATGACAAGACTTACATGTAACCAAAATTGAGTAGCACGCAGAGCGGCCCTCGTACTCAAGGGACATGGGATTTCCAGCATATGGTCTGTCAAGCATACGATTCAGAGTGGACCTCACTTTCACCTTAACCATATGAAGATGCCTATGATAGGGGCAATGAGAGATCAAAGCTAATGAGTACCTTCCTTTCGGCATTAGGAAGCCTTTCAAACTTTTCAAAACCGTTTTCACTAACTTGTTGAGTCACCACTTATTCTATGAGCACCTTCTTGAGAGCATAGTTGTCATTCTTGTGTTTGTTCCAAAACTTGATTAATTATGTCATGACTTTGATGCTTGTATATCTGATATCTTTACCTCTAGTCTTCACTTGAACTTCAGAGGTGCCTTGGCATTCATATTGTGCTCTACAAACAAAGGCAAGCGAGATACCACTCTATCATACCTTACTATGAGCATCGTAATGTTGCTTATGTTTATGTTTCATGCTACTTACTATTATTGAGTTGGCTTCTCTTCATAGCTTGCAATGACTATTGAGTATACTTAGTTGCATACTTCTTATTATGAATGGTTTAAGCATCTACTCATGTGCTGAGAATATATACATCATATGAAGCAAATGTGTTCGTGAAAGTTCTTTTATCGCACTCAGTTTTCAACTGAATTGCTTGAGGAGAGCAATAATCTAAGCTTGGGGGGAGTTGATACGTCCAAACGTATCTACTTTTCCGAACACTTTTGCTATTATTTCTCCTCTAAACTTGTGTGATTTGGATACAACTAACACGGACTGACGCTGTTTTCAGCAGAATTACCTTGGTGTCTTGTTTTTGTGCAGAAAATGAACTATCAGGAAAAATCCTGGAAAATATACCAAAAATTATATTTCACCAGAAGATCCACGGAGCCATAAGACGAGACAGAGAAGGGGCCTAGGGGGCCCACACCCCTGCCAGGCGCGGGTGGGCCCTGCCCCGCACCTAGGGGGTGTAGCTGAAGGGTTTCGCGGCATAGTAAATCAAAATTTTCTACGGATGCGAACAGAGGGAAAGCCAAGATCTAATCTAGGAGATGCAATCAACGAGAGAGATTGGATTAGATCTTCATACCCTTGAAGATTCGCACAGCGGAATGTTCGTCGGAACGTGGGTGATGTAGTCGTACTCGCTTCTCCTCCTCGCGATCCGATCCGATCTAGCACCACAAGTGGCGGTGCCTCCGTGAGATGCACACGTGCAGCACCTCGACGTCTCCTCCTTCCTCGGACCAGCAAGTATGGTGGAGAGATAGATTGGATCTACAACACGACGGCGTGGTGTATATGGTGGAGAATTTCTGCTGCAGGGCTTCGCCTACAAACAAATGGGGAGAGAGGAAGGTAGCAAGGCTGCTAGGGCTTGGAGGAAGGTGTGTATATGGGAGGCGCACCCCTCTATATATAGAGAGAGGCGGCCAGCCCTTGCCCTCCTCCAAGCCTATCTCTAGTTTAAACAATTTAAACTCTCCCTTATCTAGAAATCCTATCTCTAGTTTAAACGATTTAAACTCTCCTTATCTAGAAATCCTATCTCTAGTTTAAACGAGTTTAAACTTATCTAGATCGGCTGGGCCCTATGGGGCCTTGTGCCCTGCCCAATGCGCCAGGACACTCCCTCATAGGCCCATGCCCCCTCCAAGGTGGGGCCACGTTGGTCCCCTTCCGAAGGTTCTAGAAGCTTCCGTACAATACCGATTAACCCGAACAATTCAACTCCAAAACTGCAATGCCTTATATGAATCTTATTCTCTGACCATTCCTAACCTCTCGTGATATCCCGGATCCCATCCGAGACTCCGAACAAAAATTCATAAACCAATTATCCAATCTATCCTAGCGTGAGACACGTTATGTGTGACCCTGCGGGTTCGAGAATATGCATATGATCTTCTATCAATAATCAACAATGGTCAGGCACCCATATTGACTCCCACACATTCATCTATGATCATATCGGATGAACCACGATGCCAGGATTCAATCAATCCTATATATATTCCTTCGTCTCGCGATATTTTACTTGCGAGATTCGATCGTCGATCAGTCATACCTAGTTCAATCTCGTTCACAGCAAGTACTTTACTCGTTCCGTAATCCGATATCACTTTGTGATTAACTCCTTAACCACATGCTTGCAAGCGGTGTTGATATCGATTACCGATTGGGCCCAAAGTATATCTCTCCGACTTGGGAGGGACAAATTCCATCTCGATACATACAACCCAACAGATACTTTCCGATCACCTGAGAGACACCTTTATGATCACCCTTTCATAGGATGACGTTTGATGACCTCAAAGCTTTCTTCCGATACCAGGGAGTTGTATTATCTCATGGTCTAAGGAATACAATATTTGACATAAGAAAAGCTTCGCAAAGACGAACACGATGACACGATCTAATTGCTTCGCTAAGTTTGGGTTTGTCTACCATATCATTCTCCCAATGATATGATCTCATTATCAATTGACAACTCATGTCTATGGTTAGGAAACCTTAACCATCATTGATCAATGAGCTAGTCCATAAAGGCGTACTAGGGACACGGTGTTGTTCACAAACCACACAAGTATTAAAGTTTCCGCTTAATACAATTCTAGCTTGGAATATAAACTTTATCATGAACAAGAATTATAATAATAACATCTTTATTATTGCCTCTAGGGCATAATTCCAACAGTAGCCACCCTAGGCCCCCCCTCGGGTTCTCTCTGCACCTATAAGTTGCCTTTTAACCTAAAAACCGAGGGGGGTTCGATAGTTTTCCAGAGAGAGTTCCGCTCCGCCACCGCCACCAGAAACCAAGTTTCGGATCCAAAAACTCCGTTCTGGCACCGTGCCGAGACATGGGAATTTGGAGAGGATCATCGCCATCGTCATCACAAGCGCATCTCCATCAACAACCGATGTTTCCCTCATCCATGAGTGAGTAATCCCCCGCTGTAGGCTTCGGGATGGTAGGAATTGGATGAGTTCTATCATGTAATCAAATAAGATCTATTAGGGCCTAGTGCCTAGTATCTCCTTTAGTGCTATTTGACTTTGTTGCAACTTGTTGTGCTTAATGCTTGTCACTAGGGCCCAAGTGCCATGATCTCAGATCTGAACTTATTATTAAATCATTATGATAGTATTGTTTGTAATCTTATCTGCAAGTTGTGTACACATATCATTATCCGGATCCAAAGGCCCCAAAGTGACAATAATTGGGACAACCGGAGGGGATGACTGTGGTGTGAGGATCACATGTGTTCACGGAGTGTTAATACTTTGCTCCGGTGCTCTATTAAAAGGAGCACCTTAATTGCCAGTAGTTCCCTAGAGGCCCCGCTACCACGGGCCGGCTGGACAGAAGATGTTGTGCAAGTTCTCATTGCGAGCATGTATGACTATATTTGGAGCGCATGCCTAGGATTGTTTAGTACTTAGATGCTTGTTATTATTTATCTGCAATGCCCTAGATCTTGAAGTTACATGTTTAGACTTGTCCATGCAACGCCGTCCATCCATCCCTATGCCTACCGCACTCGAATCCTACTATTACTGTTACTATTGCTCCTGTTTTGCTGCTGCTCCTGTTGCTACTATCAAACTGTTGCTACTGATAAACTTCTGTGAGCAAAAACTATTTCCAGGTGCAGCTGAATTGACAACTCAGTTGTTAAGGATTGCAAGTATTATTTGGCTCCCCTTGTGTCGAATCAATAAATTGGGTAACACTACCCGCGAAGACTGTTGCGATCCCCTACACTTGTGGGTCATCAAGAGCTAGCTCCACCCACATGAATAAGGGGAGAGGTGGGGGCACCACCTTGGCTGTCGGCCATGGGAGAAGCTGCCCCCTCCCCCTATAAAAGGCACCCCTCCCCCACTTCTGTAGCATCCCAGTTGTCTAACACCTGTAATGCTACTTGTTATAATAATAAAAGGGCCACTTCCAACATATAATTGTTGCATCATCATCATATCATGCTCATGTCATCATGTCACCTTGCTTTTGAACATCATATAAAACCCCTTCTTGTTGGTTCTTATCTCATGTGCATTATTAATTGTAGTTGCCTCTTGATATTGTATTTGGTTCTTGATATATTGCTAAATGCCCAAGTTGATTTGGGGGCATATCTCTTATTGACTCCACCATCTTTTCTCACCACCTTATAATTCCACCATCCAATTAATATGAGCTTGGCATTTTATTTGAGTTTTCCTCTAGCTCATGTTGGTTGGTTGGATTCCACCATAATCTTTTGCTTGGTCCTTATTCCAATTTTGGAGATGCAAAATAATAATGCCATGAAATTACATTGTCTTCACAAGTATCAGCAGGGCATTAAATATTCTGCATGGGCCATGCAAGTACCATCTTGTGCTTGTCTTTGGTTTTATTTTGGTTTTTGAGTTGACCATCTCCATCTCTTTGCCTCTCTCTTGGTTTGATATATCTTGATCTTGCCAAAATCCTACCACCTTTTCCCTCTCTTTTTCTTGTCTTGTTCTTGTGAGCTTGAGTGGATCATGCTTGATCAACTCAAGACCATAAACCCTCTCTTCTTTTCTTGATCTTGCTTGAACCAATTGGGGCATGCATGATTCAAGAAAACCTAGACCACACCTCTCTCTCTCCCTCTCCCTCTCTTTTCTTGCCTTGATCTTGTTTGAACTTGTCTAGAGCATACATGATCAAGTCAAGTACCATTCCATCTTATCCTTCTCTCTCTCT
This sequence comes from Avena longiglumis, assembly GCA_030063025.1. Classification (NCBI taxonomy): domain Eukaryota; kingdom Viridiplantae; phylum Streptophyta; class Magnoliopsida; order Poales; family Poaceae; genus Avena; species Avena longiglumis. Next base: position 152,535,683 of record CP125973.1, read on the forward strand.
CTCTAACCCTCTAATCTAGCTCTCCCTAACCCCTACCCCCATACCCAAGTCCCATCCTAGTTAAACCCTAAAATGCACCTAAACTATCTAAATCTAGCTAACATGTTCCTCCTTCTCTAGCTAAACCTTGCTCACCACCATGACCTACCCTAGCTTGGCCCCCTCTCCCCCTGGCCCCACCTAGCCACCCAAACCAAACCCTAACCGAGCCATGCCCCCTCTCTCTCATACCCTAGCTCCAACCCGACCCTAGCCCGAGCCTCCTCTCTCTTTGCATGGTGTGCCCCCACCCGAACCTGACCTGCCCTGCCCCACCTGGAAGCCTCCCCTACCTGCCCTGCCCTGCCCTGGCCGTACCGAGCACGTGAGGAGCTGGAGAAAAGGTGGCCGAGGCCATCCTTATCGCCAGCTACCCCACACGGCAACCACGGCACCCTTCCCCCCTCTGGCCTTATCTACCCCCCTCTCTCAACCTCCCCTGCCCCCCAGATCCATCCCAGAGGCCTCGCCTTCCCTCTTCCCTCACCCTCTCCACCGTCTACCTCTGAACGCCGGCCACCGTCGGGTTCCGTTCGTCGTCATCGATCCAGGAGGCGCAGGCGGGAGAGAGCGTGTCGGCGTGGTCGCGTAGGACGTCCGCAGACGCCACCGTACCCGCGAGGAGACGCCCTTCAGAGCCCGCACGCCGACGCCGCGGAACCCTAGCACCGGCAGCGTCGCCTCGACGCCAATCAAGCGCCGCCGAACCATCTGCACGGCACACTCGCGGTGAGCCCCTAACCTCCTAGACAACCTCGCCTCTCGCTAGTTTCTGGTTGCGCGCCCGCTCGGTCGTCGAACACCGTCGGTGCACCGCGTCACCTTCGCTGCACCCTCCGCCGCCAGAGCCTACCTAGCCGCTACCCTGCAAAGACGTCAACCACGCCCTAGCGCGGTGGCTCCGCCCCTCCAAGTTCGCGTCATGAAGTTCGAGGCCGATCCTCGCCATGCCACGCGCCAAGCGAGGCTGGGAAGAACAACAGTGGGCCTTGGCTCTTTTGCACAGGCCCCCTCCCCCAACCTTTTTCCTAATTCCGCGGTCCAGTTAGCCCCACCAGTCAGCGACGGTGGCCTTTTCTAAAAAGGCTCCCGTGTTTTCCTGGAAACAACCCGCAGTCCTCCCCACGCACGCGTGTTCAATTAGCGAATACCCCCTGCCCTTTTCTCTTCCACAACCGCAGTCCTACCAGGCCACCAACAAGGACTGTGGCCTTTTTGTAAAGGTACCCTGACTTCTCCACCTCAACCCATGTACCTCTTCCTCTTCCGACCACGTGGGTGCCAACAAGATCGTGCCCACTCGCCGTAGGCTGGTTCTGCTACAGGTGACAAAAGTGTCACTTTTTTTTTTTATATATATACTTTACAAATTGTTTTAAATTCCAAATTCAATCAGTTTTTAATAATTTTAAAACTACAAATCCAAATTAAACAAATGTTATATGTTTCTGAACCAGAAAAATGTGAGGATTTCAAATATGCTAATTAAATTACCTTTTGAACATTTTGTAACACCCTCAGAATCGGACCTATGCAAGTTTTAGCAAAATTCGCCAAACCCGCATAGAAACGATTCAAAGGTGCCCACCAGGCACTTTCGTGCGGGTGGAAAACGAAGTAATAACATTACACAGCAGTCCTCGATGGGACCCACAGAACAGATACATACAACAGCGACTCAATGAGTCAAGAATACAGATATAATATACAAAGATCCAAATCACCTTGAAACGATATAGCGTCACTACGGACAAGATGCAAATGGGGCTAAGAGCCTCAAGAATAACCAATGGCGCCCATGACCCTGTGCCAAGCCGGAAGGGTAACCTCGCTAACGACGCCGATCTCAAAACCGCTTAAACAAAAGGGGTGCCGATAAGGGCAAAGGAAAAGAAGGAGCGTCGATCGAGGCCAAGACACGGCGAGGCTAGAATTGGGTCCTCGCCTACATAGGTGTGGTGGATCGAGCGGCAAAGATGCACTAAACAACCTATAGAGACTCGACACAACCGGCGGTTATCGAGAGAGGATAAGAGTGACCTATCCGGATCCAACTGAAGCTAACACCAAACAAACCCATCCGGTGTTTCCCCGAGACCAAACGAGGAAGTCAACCGAGGAACTCACCGCTGGCCGCTTTAATTATTCATTATCGCTGCAGCTATTACTAGTCAAATATAGATAATCGTCCCGATAAAGTAAGCGGTGGGCACTTTTAGTTAACCATTCCGTGATAGTGGCAACACTTACTAGTCGACATCTTAGCATGAGATAACCCTTAAACCCAAAGCAGCTTGTTGGTACTTTTATTCAGCCATGCCGCTAGAAGTTGCAATACTTACTAGTCAGTACAATTATGGCGACACTCCAAACAAGCAATTGTGGGCGATTATTTAGCCATTCCATTATAGTGAAGCTGATTACTAGTCATTATAAAGTCAAATTTATAGCAATAAACTTTAGTTATGCTTGTCTATGATCGAGATCTTGTTCAAGTCGTCCATATCCGCGACACGGCTTTCGAAAGTTTTACCGGCGGGTGCACCAATAGCAACACACGCCGATCAACCTCGGAAAAACCAAAACAAAACCCAACGAGGCTTTCACGACCGAACAATCACAGATTCAGAAATATTTCGGGCCACCCCTTAAGTAGATTCCGAACGGTTAGCTGACTCGAGACGCCTCAAGGTTTGTGGGGCCGCGGTAAACGATCGGGAACCCGAAAGTGTGGCTGGGCTTGTCGATACCGCGTAAACGGGTCACAAATCCTAAACAGTACAGTGTGCTCCTCGCACAATTTAAATACGTAAGTAGCATGGCATAAGTACAGGATCGTAAATAAAACCTCAAACTAGTTTGTGGCCCCAAGAAATAAGACTGAATCAAGCTCTGGCTCAGGGGGGTCCCATATACCTCCCGGATGTGGATAGCGCGATAAATCAAGGAACAGGTATCAAGTACTCGGGGTCTTACGGGACACAAGTGGGCGTTCGGAAACCAAATATTTTCTATCACCCACCGATGCCTCTGCTTATTTCAATTTTAGTTGTTAAACAGAAAATAAAGTGAACGGTAAGTAAAACTAGAATCATCTCCATCATCAACATGCGGCAAAACATCAACAACTGTGGCACTTGACAACTCGCACTTGAGCAAGCGATCGCGACACGCAAGTCCAACTATCTACCAAACAATGTAATAGGATGTGTCCAAGGCAATATAGGGCTGCACGGTATTTCACAGGTACGGAAACTAGAGCATCGCAACACAGATAGCAATAGATCAACAGGAGGGAAATAAATACTATAAAAGTAAGATAGGTAGAAAGAGGGAGATGCTCGCCTGAAAACATTGCCGAAGGGTTCAACCGAAGATCGGGGCGAAGCTCACATCAACTCAACGGCCTTATCCGCGAAGAACCAAAACACTAGCAGAAACACCGGATGCTATATTTAATAAAATGGCAGAAGATCGGCATGATGCATGTATGATGGATGACATGGCAAAAGTGCAATGCAATTAGGCCCGATTAAGCGGAACCGGGGTCCCGACAATTAATTATATGGTTCAAGTTGTTTAGCTACCCCGCCATTTAAATGTTGTTTAGCAAGACAACAGATGGAACCGGTTCGCTACACATGTTTAAATGAGGCCAATATGAGACTAGATTTGTCCGCATAAGGCCCCATATTTAATTATTAGGTGAATCGGCATAAGGCCCCCAAACCAATGTGATGCATGCGAGATGACAATTTAATATGCGACAAGTTATATTATGTTATAAAATAGGGTTTTCGGGAAGAGGTTCACACATTAGGGGTCTCGACGATCTTGGGGTTCCGGGGTTCGGGGTTCGGGGTCGGTCTCAGGGTCCAGGGGTCGACGGAAACGTTCTCGGACTCAGAGGTAGGTCTTGGCGTTCGGAACGAAGCACTTGTCGCGCCGGAGTCTCGGTGTCCGGGGTGACGTTCTCAGCGTCTTCGAGTCGGTGGCCTTGACGGTATCGGGTTCGGACTCCGGATCCAGGCACGGTCTTAGCGCTCCGTCTTCAGTGTCGTTGGCGAACTCGGGTTCGATACCGGGGGTCCTTCGGAACCTTGAGGCGGTCTTGCGGTCGTTGGGTACGGGCTCGGCGTCCGAGGGAAGTTCTCGGCGCTCCGTGAGGGCGTTCTTGACATTGTGGTGGCCGATGGAGATCTTAACGAAGGTCGTGAATTCTTCTGGTTCCGTGATGTAGATCTTGTGGGTCCCACCGCGAAGGCCTCGGGTTTTGGCTTCGGTTGCCGATGATGGTCTTGGATAGTCGCCACATAGTCGTCAAATATCGTCTTGGTGTCCATCGGGTTCAACTTCCTGCATCGACGTCAGCGACGGGCGGCCAGAGCACAGGTGGGCGGAGGCTCGCGGGCGTCCGGCGACAGGACGAGCTCCTGTGGACTCGGCGGGAGGATGATGACGGGCGGCCCGGCAGAGGAGCAGAGGCCAGCAGGCGGGGCCGCGACGGCGAACGGCGGGCCGAGCAGCGGTGGCGTCGGAGGAGGTCGACGGGCGGCCAGCGAGGGAACGCGCTCATGGGCGGCTGCCGAGGCGAGGCGCAGTCCGCTGGGCAGGGCTCGGAGAAGGGGCGAGGCGGGCGGACGGCGATTGCAGCGGCAAAGGCGGGCCGCAGCAGGGCGGTGGTCGCTGGGGTCGCCGATGCGGGTTAGGCGGTCACGCTGGCGGGCGACGCCATGGCGCTGCCGCGGCAGACGGCGGCCAACGGGCGGACGCCGGATGCCGCGAAGAAGCGGGACCGTCCAGAGGGCGAGGCCGGGCGATGTCGGCGGCCTCCTGGCTTAGGTGGCGCGAGGCGCTGGGGATCTGCGGCGGCAGCGAGGATGGCGGGCAGGGCTCGACGCGGGTGGTGGCGTGGCGCGCCGGCAAGGCCGAGGAGCGAGAGGCGGCTAGGCGCGGGGCTCATGGAGAGAGGAGATGGGCTGGGCCCGCGAGCCGCGTTGCCGGGCGTGTTGGAGGCAGCGAGGCGGAGGTCCGCGAGGAGGTTGCTCGGCGGGCGCAGTCCATGGAGATGGGCGGCGGGCGAAGCGCCGGGCGGAGGCGGTGAGCAGGCGCTGAGCGCTGGCTGAGGAGGAGCTGGGAGGAGGAAGAGGCGCTACCGGGCTCGCGTCATGCCATGGGAAGAAGGAAGAGGACGCGGGAAGAGAGAAGGAGAGAGAGAGGGCAGGTGGTGTGTGGGCGGGGACAGCGGGGCGCCAGGCAGGGGCAAGTGGTTGGCTCAGATCGGGCAGGCGGCATGTGCTGTGTGGGCCGCGTCGGTGGGTGGGGTGAGCTGGGTGAGTGGGTTGAGTGGTGGGGGGGGAGGAGAGAGAGAGGAGGCCACGTGGCGGCTGCTGGTTGGTGGGGGGAAGAGGAGAGGGTGAGGTGGCGCAAGGGGAGTGGCCAGGGTGAGGTGGAGGGTTGGGTGTGGGTAGATAATTGGGTAGGTTTAGAAATTAGGTGGACCGTTTTAAACATGGGGTGGTCGTTCGGGTCTATCCGGCCCGTTCGCCCAAAACAATATAATAATTTTATTTAATTCTAAAACGCATCGTTTTGCAAAACATAGCCGACAACAAAATAATCCGGAGGCCCGGGGTTTTGCGTTTGAATTAAGATGGGGCATTTTAGAAAACAAAACGGGCTTTGCGAAAATAGTTTTGGCAAACAACGCATGATGATGACGATGCAGTGCACAAATTCAACGCGATTTTCTAGTAGTGGTTTTGCGGGATGCCACAATTCGACACCACTAACAATGGATATCGCCCTCGAGATCCGCCTCATGGTACCGAAAGGAAAGGTCGGCGATCTGCGTCTCCTCGCTTTGTGTAGATCCTCGCGACACCACTAACAAGGGTTCATCCTCCATCTTGAAATCGGCGACACCACCAACAAAGGGTCATTGTTCCTGATCGTCGAGAGAACACTCCGGAGAAACAAAGGACGAAGGTAGAGGTATCAAACGATAAGGCCACCTTTAACTTCCATTAGAAGAGGGAAAAGTTACATTGATCCACCAGTTCGATGTACAGCGAGCGATGAAGAGTCGGGTAGGGTGATCACCCATCCCGTACCACACTATCAACTCTATACATGAGTAGGAGAATCGCACAACTCAACTCTCGAGATTTAGACCAAGATCTTCATAGGTGGTATCCGTAACAAAGGGATGCCGCCAGTAAATCGTATGAAAGACACAATGATTAGGTTCCGCGATGGTTCCATTGGCATGAACAACACATGCTCAAGGTATACTCCAACTTCACTAAAGCTCGCCCTTCTCATATGTTTTTCAACGACACCGATATCCAAAGAAGGAACACATATGGACAAGGAGCTCAAGAACAAAAGATTGGAGGAAGGGTACAGGACAAGTTGCATTGATGATCGTAGCACCTCCTATACAAAGGAGAAAACGAAACCCTCAAGGTGACGGAAACCCAACCACGATAAATCCGGACTCAAGAGAGAGATGAGAGCGGATTCAAAACGCGTAGAGGTGAGAGGAGAATAGCAGAGGGTAAGGAGTAAAATCGCACCTAATCGTAACTATCCAACCGATTTTGCAAAATAGTTTTGACACTCTACTTGACCGTTAGCTAGGTTATCCTACAGTGGACTTGTGGGTATCGTAACTCGAGCTCGATACCACTCAGAACACCCTCGAATCGGACCTATGCAAGTTTTAGCAAAATTCGCCAAACCCGCATAGAAACGATTCAAAGGTGCCCACCAGCACTTTCGTATGGTGGAAACGAAGTAATAACATTACACAGCAGTCCTCGATGGGACCCACAGAACAGATACATACAACAGCGACTCAATGAGTTAAGAATACAGATATAATATACAAAGATCCAAATCACCTTGAAACGATATAGCGTCCAGCTACGGACAAGATGCAAATGGGGCTAAGAGCCCTGAAGAATAACCAATGGCGTCCATGACCCTGTGCCAAGCCGGAAGGGTAACCCCGCTAACGACGTCGATCTCAAAACCCCTTAAACAAAGGGGTGCCGACAAGGCAAAGGAAAAAGAAGGAGCGTCGATCGAGGCCAGTACACGGCGAGACTAGAATTCGGCGGTCCTCGCCTACATAGGTGTGGTGGACTGAGCGGCAGCGGCAGCATGCACTAAACAACCTATAGAGACTCGACACAACTGGCGGTTATCAGAGAGGGATAAGAGTGACCTATCCGGATCCAGCCTGAAGCTAACACCAAACAAACCCATCCTGGTGTTTCCCCCTCGAGACCAAACGAGGAAGTCAACCGAGGAACTCACACCGTTGGCAGTTTTAATTATTCAGTTATCGTTGCAGCTATTACTAGTCAAATATAGATAATCGTCCTGATAAAGTAAGCAGTGGGCACTTTTAGTTAACCATTCCGTGATAGTGGCAACACTTACTAGTCAGATACAGTTAGCATGAGATAACCCTTAAACCCAGCAGTTGTTGGTACTTTTATTCAGCCATGCCGTTGTAGTTGCAATACTTACTAGTCAGGTACAGTGGTCGCAAGCGACACTCCAAACAAGCAATTGTGGGCAGTATTATTTAGCCATTCCATTATAGTGAAGCTGATTACTAGTCATTATAAAGTCAAATTTATAGCAATAAACTTTAGTTATGCTTGTCTATGATCGAGATACTGTGCTCCAAGTCGTCCATATCCATGGACACGGCTTTCGAGAAAGTTTTACCGGGGTGCACCAATAGCAACACACGCCGATCAACCTCGGAAAAACCAAAACAAAACCCAACGAGGCTTTCACGATGAACAATCATAGGATTCAGAAATATTTCGGGGCCACCCCTTAAGTAGATTCCATAACGGCTAGTGACTCGAGACGGCCTCAAGGTTTGTGGGGCGGTGATCGGGAACCGAAAGTGTGGCTGGGCTTGTCGCTACCACGTAAACGGGTCACAATTCCTAAGATCAGTGTGCTCGCACAATTTAAATACGTAAAGTAGCATGGCATAAGTACAGATCGTAAATAAAACCTCAAACTAGTTTGTGGCCCCAAGAAATAAGATCAATCAAGCTCGCTCGGGGGTCCCATATACCTCCCGGATGTGGATAGCGCGATAAATCAAGGAACAGGTATCAAGTACTCGGGGTCTTACGGGACACAAGTGGGCGTTCGGAAACCAAATATTTTCTATCACCCACCGATGCCTCTGCTTATTTCAATTTTAGTTGTTAAACAGAAAATAAAGTGAACGGTAAGTAAAACTAGAATCATCTCCATCATCAACATGCGGCAAAACATCAACAACTGTGGCACTTGACAACTCGCAACAGCACTTGAGCAAGCGACTGCGACACGCAAGTCCAACTATCTACCAAACAACAGGTAATAGGATGTGTCCAAGGCAATATAGGGCTGCACGGTATTTCACAGGTACGGAAACTAGAGCATCGCAACACAGATAGCAATAGATCAACAGGAGGGAAATAAATACTATAAAAGTAAGATAGGTAGAAAGAGGGAGATGCTCGCCTGAAAACATTGCCGAAGGGTTCAACAGAAGATCGGGGCGAAGCTCACATCAACTCAACGGCCTTATCCGCGAAGAACCAAAACACTAGCAGAAACACCGGATGCTATATTTAATAAAATGGCAGAAGATCGGCATGATGCATGTATGATGGATGACATGGCAAAAGTGCAATGCAATTAGGCCAGATTAAGCGGAACCGGGGTCCCGACAATTAATTATATGGTTCAAGTTGTTTAGCTACCCCGCCATTTAAATGTTGTTTAGCAAGACAACAGATGGAACCGGTTCGCTACACATGTTTAAATGAGGCCAATATGAGACTAGATTTGTCCGCATAAGGCCCCATATTTAATTATTAGGTGAATCGGCATAAGGCCCCCAAACCAATGTGATGCATGCGAGATGACAATTTAATATGCGACAAGTTATATTATGTTATAAAATAGGGTTTTCGGGAAGAGGTTCACACATTAGGGGTCTCGACGATCTTGGGGTTCCGGGGTTCGGGGTTCGGGGTCGGTCTCAGGGTCCAGGGGTCGACGGAAACGTTCTCGGCCTCAGGGGTAGGTCTTGGCGTTCGGAACGAAGCACTTGTCGCGCCGGAGTCTCGGTGTCCGGGGTGACGTTCTCAGCGTCTTCGAGTCGGTGGCCTTGACGGTATCGGGTTCGGACTCCGGATCCGGGCACGGTCTTAGCGCTCCGTCTTCAGTGTCGTTGGCGAACTCGGGTTCGATACCGGGGGTCCTTCGGAACCTTGAGGCGGTCTTGCGGTCGTTGGAGTACGGCTCGGCGTCGAGGAAGTTCTCGGCGCTCCGTGAGGGCGTTCTTGACATTGTGGTGGCGATGGAGATCTTAACGAAGGTCGTGAATTCTTCGTTCCGTGATGTAGATCTTGTGGGTCCCACCGCCAAGGCCTCGGGTTTTGGCTTGCCGATGATGGTCTTGGATAGTCGCCACATAGTCGCCAAATATCGCCTTGGTGTCCATCGGGTTCAACTTCTGCATCGACGCCGGCGACGGCGGCCAGAGCACAGTGGCGGAGGCTCATGCGTCCGGCGACAGATTTAGCTCGAGGACTCGCGCCGGGAGGATGATGGCGGCGGCAGAGGAAGCGAGAGGCTGGCGCAGCGGGGCAGCGGACGGCGCGGGCCGAGCAGCGGTGGCGTCGGGAGGAGGTCGACGGGCGGCGGCGAGGGAACACGGCTCATGGCGGCGGCTGCCGAGTCAGGGGATGTGGCTCCGGGAGAAGGGCGGAGGCGGGCGAAGGAGCGACTGCCGAGCGCCGGCAGGCAAGCCTTGTGGCGCTGCCTTGAGGAGTGTGGCGGCGAGCAGTGGTCGCCGGGGTCGTCGATCTTGGGTTAGGCGATCCGATGGGCGACGCCATGGCGCTGGGCGGCGCTGCGCAATGACGGCGGGCGACGGGCGCCGGATGCCGCCGAAGGGCGGACCGGCAGGCGAGGCGAGGCAGCGATGTCGGGCGGCTCCTGGCTTAGGTGGCGGCCGAGCTGGGGCTCTGGCGGCGCAGCGAGGATGGCGGCAGGGCTCGACGCGGGGTGGTGGAGCGGCGCCGGCGCCGCGCCAGCGAGGGCTGGGAGCGGCGGAGGTCAGTGAGGAGTTGCTCGGCTGCTGAGGCTTGGTCGCCATGAGGAGATGGGCCAAGCGGCAGCGGGCGGTGAGGCGGCGGCGGCGGCGGGCGGCAGCAGGGAGGAACGGAGGAGGAGGCCGTGCGGTGGCTCGCGTGCAGAAGAGAAGGGCAGGAGAGAGAGAGGGCCCTGAGGCAGGTGGTGGTGGGGCCAGGGGCCAGGTGGGTGGGCGCGCCAGAACAGGCGGTGTTGGCTCGGGATCAGGCGGGCGGCATGTCTTTGTGTGGGCCGCGTCGGTGGGTGGGGTGAGCTGGGTGAGTGGGTTGAGTGGGGGGGAAGGAGAGAGAGAGAGAGGGGGCCACATGGCGGCTGCTGGTTGGTGGGGGAAGAGGAGAGGGTGAGGTGGCGCAAGGGGAGTGGCCAGGGTGAGGTGGAGGGTTGGGTGTGGGTAGATAATTGGGTAGGTTTAGAAATTAGGTGGACCGTTTTAAACATGGGGTGGTCGTTCGGGTCTATCCGGCCCGTTCGACTGCCCCGCAAAACAATATAATAATTTTATTTAATTCTAAAACGCATCGTTTTGCAAAACATAGCCGACAACAAAATAATCCGGAGGCCCGGGGTTTTGCGTTTGAATTAAGATGGGGCGTTTTAGAAAACAAAACGGGCTTTGCGAAAATAGTTTTGGCAAACAACGCATGATGATGACGATGCAGTGCACAAATTCAACGCGATTTTCTAGTAGTGGTTTTGCGGGATGCCACACATTTAAAATTCCAAGTTGAATTAAATTACCATAATTGCCACTAGAACTTAAATAATTAATAACTTTTGATTTATAATTCCAAATTTAACAAATGATATGTCTAAAATGATCAGCTCGACGAGACCTTTCTGTTTATGCTATCCATGACTTCAATGGCAGCATGCATCATATAAATATATAGTAAACAGCAATTGTTATGACAACAAAATGTGATCCAAATCCCCATCAAAATGTTATTACTTGTCTTCCACACCTCACCATGCCATGCTACCTTATTGCCATGTAAATTGTGCATCATTCATCATGGCATGATTGTTTGCTTGACGCATCTTATTCATATGCTTGTGCTCTATATTCATGTTGGCCTTGTTTGTTTGGTTTTTCTCGGATAGACACTGAGCAGGGGTTATATCAAGAGAACCAGGAGCACTACCCAGATCCGTCCCTCGCTTCAACTGAGTTGTCAGGCAAGCACTTCCACATGCTTGCATACATACAATACCTATTGCCTCTATCTTATTCTTGCATCATTGAGTCGCGATTGCATTAAATTGAATCCCAAGTATGCATAGCCTTTACTTTTAAACCCCACCAAGCTTGTTCCTCCATCCCATGAGCCATTACTACAGGAGTTGTTTGAGCCATGCGAGTCGTAGAACAGCATGTGTAGGGTATGTGAGCGTCTGATGGATAACGAGGTACCTAAACAACTTAACCTGGGTAGTAATGGGATAACTAATGAAAGCGGCACCGGTGAGCAATATCTGCTATTTGGTTTTTCCTGCTCACTTGTGTCCCGTAAGACCCCGAGTACTTGATTCCTGTTCCTTGATTTATCGCGCTATCCACATCCGGGAGGTATATGGGTCCCCCCTGAGCCAGAGCTTGATTCCGTCTTATTTCTTGGGGCCACAAACTAGTTTGAGGTTTTTATTTACTATCCTGTACTTATGCCATGCTACTGTTTATTTACGTTTGTGCGAGGAGCACTGCATCGCTTAGGTAAGCGGAATGTTTTCGCGGTATCGGCCGATCCCGATTGGGGATCTGCTGTCGTTCTGACCATTGTCGCAAACCTTGAGTCCGTCTCGAGCTAGCCTACTCCGTTGGGTGTACTCAAGGGTGGCCCCTCAAATATTCTCAATCTGTGATTGTTCGATTGAAAGCCTCGTTGGGTTTTGATTTGGTTTTTCCGAGGTTGATCGAGCGTGTGTTGCTATTGGTGCACCCCGGCCGGGTAAAACTTTCTGAAAGCCGTGTCCGCGGATATGGACGACTTGGAGCACAGTTTCTCGATCATAGACAAGCATAACTAAAGTACCGCCTTAATCTGACTAAGTAATTTGTCTAGTAAATAGTGCAATACTCATGGAATGGTTAATAAAATTGCCAACGGATGGGGGTTGTTAAAGCTTCCTCGTTGGTAAGCGAGGAGGGGGATGGATCTGATGAAATTACTATTATAACTGTTGTTCTTAATTCACGGACATCCGTCTATCATTGGTTAGGCGGGTGGTTAGCGTTTATCTGTAGAACTGCTAGGGTTTATCTTTCGCTGCAATTGCGTCACCCCAGGTTGTGTCCCCTTTAGAGGCATTAAGACTTGCTGAGTACCCTTAGGGTCTCACACGATAAATTATTGGTTCAGATGAACAGGTACCCTCACAGGACGGATACTGGGTGGAAGAAGCCGAGGACGTGGGCAACGATCGTTCGGTGTAGAGATTCCGGGAACGGGGATCCGTGAGATCTGTGGTTGGGATGTGCTTATTTCTATGGCATCTTATGCTGATTTGCTTCTTATTCGTACTCGGACTTGTTTGCCGCTTCCGCATGATACTCTGATGTGTGTTGTATGAGGAAGTATTCTAAAATATTAGATCTATCTAGGTCATTTGAATCTTGCCGTATGGCGTTGCTATATTTCCTTTCTTTCTAGATGGTATGGCTCCAATGTACTCTTGTATGGTGGCTTGCATACATACCCACTTGTGTATGTAGTTGATCCCTTCGCCTGCCGATTACGCCGCCCGTACAGGTCCCGTTGAGATGGTAGTGGTTGGGACAGCCGAAAGGTCTACCCGTGAGTGGCTTTTGGGGCCCCACCGTACTATTTCAACCACTACCGCTCATCCAGGCTTGTATCTAGGAGCGTAATTCACCGAGGTAGTTACAACTTCTCACTCACACCTTCTCACGAAGGATCTCTCTCTCCCCTCTAGTACTATTCCCCCATGGTCTCGGCTTACCGAGATACATGTTTCCGGTGACTTTTTCTAGAGCAAGAATTTGCTGCCTCTACTGCATCGTTGGAGCGAGGACTCGAAGGTTGTCGGAGGACCGTACGTGTGTGCGATCATGGATGCTTCGCTACGTTGGTGCTGGACTTCTACTCGATTTTGAGATCGACAAGTGAACGACTACATCATCTACGAGTCCAATATCAAAAAGTTTTGTTGTTCTTCAAGGGTATATATTCTATGGATGTATATCCGCTCATTGATTGTATCTCGATAGTTTGATCTTGGTGCTTAGTGGTTCCCATTGTAGGAATTTTTTTGTTTTCTATGTTGCGAACCCAACACATAGATTTTGGTAGGACGGATGAAAAATTCGGTTGAATCATCACCACCAACCCCAATTTAACAGTAAAGATATGCACTTTGCTTGCAATTTTAGGCTTCAAGTTAATCTTAGATTCAAATTATCATTGATTTGCAACTCTGTTATCTATGTCGGGCATGGTGATAAAATAATTTAATTATCATGAGTAAAAAAATATAGCTAATTCAAATGATGTACGCAAAGGAACATACACATGAACTACGGATCTCATCTTTGGCGATAATTGTTGCTCTGTTTTGAGGTCTTAGATGGCAAGTTTTGCCCTCCGGTGATGAATTCTAGGTGGTCTACCAAAAACTTATGTGTAATTTTACACTATTATGGATAATTATCAATAGATTGAGGGACATTTTCTCTTTAAGAAATGATATATGAAACGTGTAGCAGAAAAGCGGTGGAGATTGAGATGCTCAAAATATAAGTAGTACTCCCTCATTTTAACTCACTGAAACTACACACTAAAAGATGTCTAGATACATTATCTTTACAAAACTAAAATATCTTATATTATATAAACAAAGGGAGTATATAGATTTGGATCTCAGTTAGGTATATTGCGGAGGAAAGTTGGCTACCCAGATCCTCTCTCATCTATCCAAATAGAACCTTAGAAACAATGCACGAGGCTATCTCCTGGCCAGTTTTTGAGTGGAGATTTGGTGTACGTGAACACCAATACTCTCGTTTGATTAAAAATAAAATAACAATTATAAGTTTTATAGAAAATATAAAAACATATTCGGATATAGGCAACGATGTATGCCACAAATATGCAAAATATCAATTTTAAATATTTATATTATAAGCTACACAAAAATAGCAAAAATATGGATTTGAGTATACATATTTTTAAAACTCTAAATTTCATCACACTTTATCATTTTTGTGTAGCTCATGGTATCAAGAATTTTGGGTTGCGAATTTGTATACTAATACAATATTGACTTTGCTCGGAATTTATCTTTATTTTTCTAAACTTATAAATATAATTTATATATTATAGATAAAGGGAGCACCGGACCTCGGGAGACTAGAAACTTTCCCCTAGTTTTCTATTTTTTTATTTTATATTAACTAGAGAAAACTGTATATAACACCAAGGTTTGGTGTCATTGTTACACAAAACATACAAACAAAACACTACTTGCAGCAAACCCAAGGTTTTAGTCTAATATGTTGCACCTGGCCCAAATAGATGAATTAGAACCTTAAAACATGTCAGTCCTGTATTTTTGTACCGTATATGAGTATAACCGTATGTAGAGTATATCTAGAGTATATTGCCTGGTCCACCAGTTCAAAAGTATATCAAAGTAATATTTAGTTCATATGGTCAGATGTCGATGGACTCTATGATATTCACAATGGTATATTGATGCTCCAATATTTTGATGTGCATACTCTATATTTTCTACAGATATGCTCCCATTTTTAAATTTAGCGTATATAATTGTGGTATACCATACATAAATACAGGATCCACGCGCCAATTATGTTTTAAGGCACTATAATTCTCTATTTGGGCTGGTTGCAATAGATTAGACCAAAACCTGGGGTTTGCTGCAACTAATGTTTCGTTTCTATGTTTTGTGCAACAATGACACTAAACTTTGGTGTTATGTGCAATTTTCTCAGAAATCCTGAAAAAGGCCGACCTTCTCAAAGGTTCGTTCCGCGTGTTGTCGTCGTGCCAAGTTGCGTCTTATCCTTGACATGGTTCTCCTAGTGGTGCTCTGCATGATTATCAAGTGTCACAACGATGAGAAGCAATGTGAGATTACGATGAGAGAGAGAGATATATGGAGGGTAAGGATATAGATGTTTCCTTTTTATTTTTAGAATCTGATGATTCAAAACGAAATATCTTGAGAACCGTTTGTCCAAATTATGAACCGTTTTCATATTTGAGTTCTTGGTGCCGAGATCTTTAAAAGTAGATCCATGTTGATAGGTTTTAAATATCTTCTTTTTATACTTTCAAAATCGTTGCGTTCGTGCTTTAGATTATTTTAGTTTTGTATTTTTGTACTTTAGGTTCTTAGTGTACTTTGTGTTACTACACATTTGTACTTTCGTGTAGATTGGCGGTGAGAACACTTATACTTTTATGTACCTCGACTTCTATTATAGTAGTATTTTTATGTACTTGACTCTAAGCATGGTTGTATTTTCTTATACTTCGGCTCTAAGTACAGTTATATCTGTGTGTAAAAACACTTGTAATTTCGTGTACTTTGGCAGTGAGTATACTTGTATTTTTCTATACTTTGGTTTTTTTACTATACTTTTGGTTTTTTATACAGTAATACTTTCGTGTACTTGGCTTTAAGTAAGGTTGTACTTTTGTGTACTTCGCCTCTAAGTTATAGTTTTATTTACTTAGTCTATAAGTACTGTTATACTTTTATATATAATTGTATAATTATAATTACATCATTAACTATTTTATTTTCACAGGGTATCACCAGCCCCGTCGATGGGCATGTTCGAAGTGATCGATCGAACCAGGCCCCCGAATACCTGTAGCCCAGCGCTATTTTCTCTTCTCATGCTTGCGCGACCCGGTTCGAGCAGAGAACTGCCAAAATCCCCATCGCCAATTCGTCCAATCCACGCTCAGCTCGCGTTGTGCCGGCGTGCCCCCGTCTCCCGATCGTTGTTCTCTTCTTGTTCCTCGTCCAAGCGCAATATTGCGCCTTGTTAGACCGTGCAGGTATGAGCCGCTGCTGCTGGTGTAGTTTATTACAAGATCCAGTTACAAATCCATACGATCTTTGTCCATCAACCAGTGATTCTTCCTAGAGTAGCTAAATGTTTCTTGATCTGCCAGTGCAATTTCAAGATGCAAAAAAGCAAGTCTTTTGTACTTTGTAATTACCTTGTCTAGATTAGGATCGTTCACTGCTACCTTGAGCAGCTGAAAGAAATAAAACAAACCTATCAAAAGATACAGTAGATTATTTCTACCATGAATCATGGTAGCAAAATCTGATATGATAAGTTTTGTCCAATGGAGTCATCTGATTGTACAAGGGGCTGAAAATAAGAATGAGATGTAGTTCCAGTATATTACTTTAGTGCCATACTTAATATTTTAAAATAACTACTTTATATATTTCTAAACATTGTACGGAAAACTACATTATAAAGTTGTAGTTCGAACAAAAATTAAAACCCTTTTTTATAAGTCGCACCGGGCCCCCAAAATCCTGGAGACGGGTTATCACCAGCACGCCACTGTGCAACTTCAGGCTCGTGAGCAGACCTTCACTGATGTCGGTCTTTTAATAGCCATACCTGCAATTTTCTCTACTCCGAGTATTAACTAAGGAACCGACTATCTCGCTTCTTATAAGGCCCAAAACGGCCCATGTGTAACTGCAGTTTCAGAATTCCGGCCCAGAATGATCTTCTTGCGAAACACTCCGTTCTTCTCCGTTTCCTCTTCCTCTTCGCGTTCTACACTGCTTCGGTCTCGTTCTTCCCTTTTCTTTTCTTGAGCAGCCGCTTCGCTCGCTCCACCCGATCTCCTCCCGCAAACCCGAAGGAACCGACGAGGTTGTCCGCGATACGGCCATGGGCGACAGCCAGTACTCCTTCTCCCTCACCACCTTCAGGTTTGCGCTCTCTCTATCTCTCTATCTCTCTCTGTCTCGCATGAGCGAGCTCGCCCAGCAGCCTCTCCCCAGAAGCTCCCGCCATCCGTCTGATGGCGCCTGCGTGCTGGTTTCTGCTCCCTCCGTGTTCGGGTCTTCCAGATCGGCGGTGGCCGCGAGCTCCTGGGCGCCGGCGTTTGGCGTCCCGGCGCCGCTCCTATTTGCTGCGCCCACTCCCCCTAGGCCCTAACCTCCCTCGCCGGCGGCGGCTCGGTGTGCCAGCTCCATCTTCTTCTCTGCGAGATCCGCCCCATTATCGTGCTAGCGCGCGCGTCTCTTCTGGCATCGTGCTCGAGTCTGTCTCCATATTCTCGTTGTTCAGACCAATTAGCTAGTTCCACCTATGTCCTGACGGGTTGCCACCCCGCGGAAGTAATTCTCATCCTCGGAGTTATCTCTTCTTGCTTTCCACCGATGTTTTGTGTGGCTTGTTGTTCATCTTTATGTTGATTCGCTAACCACTATGATTGGGTTGCTTCTTTGCAATGATGCTGGTATCTTTCGAGTTAATATAACAAAGGGAATGGTGGGATTTTCTCCCCCTGTCATTCTGACATTTGCCCCGATTTTATTGCAGCCCGTCAGGGAAGCTGGTGCAGATCGAGCATGCCCTCACGGCCGTCGGATCCGGCCAAACATCGCTTGGCATCAAAGGTACTTTCTGCTATTAGTGGTCTTATATGCTGCCAGCATCGGTTTGCATCGGAGGATTTGTGATTTTCAGACAAGTTTAGACAGCGATGGGTGGGTTTTATGTATTTCAGATAACATTAGGTCAATGCCGATGGTTTCCATTCTTGTTTATCATGTGTTAAGTTCACACTTCAGGGTTCGACATCATACGGACTGGGCCGTTGCTAATATCTGTGCTTTAGTTAGGTCTTCTCTTGTATCTTTGTCATCGTAGAAACACTTGGTAGTATTTACAGTTTTACACTACTAGCTGTGGGACTTGTCGATTGCACTGTGTGCCATGGAAATCATTAATCTGCATAAATTCAGGGTTCCAGTGCCAAGGCCTCTTTAACCACATAAGAAATAATTACTAAATCTCTATGCCCTTCTGCATTCTGCTGCCCATAGTCAAGGCTACTGTGCCAACTTATGAACACTAGACTGTTTGCAGATTAAATGCCCTATTCTCCATTATGAAATTGCACAATGGCCTGAGCTTTAGGAGTTTCTTGATGTCTACGGAGCTAATATTCTAATGCATTTAATAGACACCCACTTTGCTGATTTCTCTATGTGAATGGGTTTGTCAGGTCATGTTTGTTTTAAAGTTGTGTTATTCTACATTCTGCTTATAAGTGCGAAGTTGATGTTTGGCATAACATGTTTTCTGAAGTAGTTGGATGTTCTGTGAACTTTTTAGTTCATAGGAGCACGTCCATGTAAAGTTTGGAGTTCTTCCTACCTTCTTGTGTTTAGATGTTCCAAGGAAATTGCTAGAGTTTCTTCTTAGCAAAGTTTGATTTTTATTGACCTAGAGTTCAATTATTTTTGCTTACTCGTAGAGTGGCGTTTTGATGTCTATTCACCGAGTCCCTGTGGGACTTATAGAATCATAAATTCATGATAAGTGCAAAATTGCACATTATATGTGTTACCTTCCTTTCCAGCATACCGGGTAGTTTGCTTTTCAGCATACCAAGTAGTTGTTTTGTGCTGCTGAAATTAAAAAGCAATATCTTAGTTTTTCTCCCATGGTTTTGTATTGACAACTGACTGGAACTGATCTTTGATATCACATAAAAAACTTAATGTTTGACACGCACTCTTTATATAGCTACATTAGCACCAATACGTTTCTTTATTCTATTGAAATTACTAATGATTGGATGAATTTTAGCTTAGTATCTATGGTGCATATTTTCTTGTCAGTTTTTTCTTTCACTTTTCTATTGTATCTATTGTATGTGGTAATGCCCATAATCTACAACCTTGTCATTTCCTTTCCTCGGTGACTTGCCGATTCTGAGATATATGTGTCATGTTTGCAGCTGCCAATGGTGTAGTTATCGCCACAGAGAAGAAGTTACCGTCTATTTTAGTGGACGAAACATCTGTAAGTGTGATACCATTCTTAACATAAATTTCTTCTTTGCTTGACATCCTTTGATATCTCAAAAACGGCTAATTAATCTGTTTCTGTAAACTTCTAGGTGCAAAAGATTCAATCATTGACTCCAAATATTGGAGTTGTCTATAGGTACTTTTCCAGTGTTGCTTAATTTTGTAATTCATTTCTCTATCTTGTATATATTTCAACTAGTGTAAACATATTTATTTCTGTTACTGTGTTACCCTTACCACAAGTAAATGCTGTATTGATTATAATGTTCTTAATTCAGTGATGTATGAAATACAGTGATGTATGAAATAGTCTTGCTGTGTTGGGTGCTACATTTTATTTTATTTTCACTTTTATCACTGATGAGCTGGTCTGTGGATATGTAGAAGGATAAAATGAAAAACTTGTCTGAAGGTTCCTGCCTTTATGTGTTTCACCTTGTACTGTAGACGACCCTGAAAAGCCAAAAATTTAACTTATCCAAGGTATGCAAGGAAACCAGCTGATAGATCAAATCAATGTAAGGTATCTTAGTGAACATGAATCGTCCACCCTTTCTAAGCCTCCCCCCGCCCACCGAGGAATGGGCAAGCAGGGAATATAATTTGATTTTCTATTTGTTATTACCATGCAAACTATGTGTAGTGGGTCAACGCACATCATTGGTTGACCATGGAAGTGCACGATGGAGATCAGTAACTAGACTTGTGCCAACAGCTAAGCAAACGGAATAACCACATTTTTTTTTCAAATTGGTTACTGCATCTCCCAGCTTGCCTGCATGGCTCCATTAGTACAGTTTCCAATCGATGTTACTGAAATTTGGTGTTTTCTTGCAATTTCCATTTGTCTCTTGTTGTATGTATAAGCACTTACCTACTCATTGTTTTCAGTGGGATGGGTCCAGATTTCCGTGTTCTTGTCAGAAAAAGTCGGAAGCAGGCACAGCAGTATTATCGGTTGTACAAGGTATATTCATGACTGTTTGGTTTAGATTTTCAAAAAGTACTTGCACATTTGGTAAAAACATCATTTTCATAAATTGCTACTTTGGATAATGTGCAGGTAACCTGTATCCATGTTTTCTCATTATTTCAGTAGTAAATTATGTTTCCTGATTATTGCTCATTTCCAAATGCAGGAAACAATCCCTGTTACCCAGCTTGTCCGAGAGACTGCTGCTGTTATGCAGGAATTCACACAATCTGGGTATGTTACTATACTTGGCACTTTTTAATACCACTATGGGAGTTGTGAAATTGTTAAAATCAGTTGTGTACTTTTTATACCTAAACTACTACAAGAAAAATAAGTTCATTGGTAAATTTACCGAATGCTTCACAACACCATTTGATTTAACTTGTTTTTGATGATAAGACCCAAATATGTATATGTACTGTAACCTTGATATCTGACTTAATTGTGAAACACATCAATGCGTTGCACATTTACAATGTCAATATATAGGACCAGAGTAAACTGTGCGCAGCTGATTTGTTAGATTTTCTCTTAACGGGTCAGCTCGAGAAACTGCGGTTTGAAGATGCTACACGCACGACGTAACTCGATTGGCATACATGTAATGATATATAAGATTTGATTGTCATATACTCCCTCCTTCCCGAAATAAGTGACTTCGATTTGTCTAGATTCGCGTGCACCTAGACATGTTTTAGTGTTTATATACATACAAATCTAGACAAACCCAAGTCACTTATTTTGGGACGGAGGGAGTAGTATAGTACCTTTTACATATGTTAGACGAAAGTTCAGTTCATACTTCATAAAAATATGTACTTATTAAGACATACATCATCATCTTAAAAAACACTACTTTCTTTAACTTCTTATACATACGATGTAACATGTCGTACTCATGACCTTATTTTTTGCAGTGGTGTAAGACCATTTGGAGTATCGCTGTTGATTGCTGGGTATGATGACAATGGCCCGCAGTTGTATCAGGTATGTGCATAGAGCTACATGATAGAGACCTTGCTATTTTCCTTCCCGCTATTTCAGATTCAGTCGCATGTTAATTTTGATTTCAATAACAACGCACTGGATGTGTATTATTGGGTTTACCACTTATCTTCTACTTTTGACTGAAACCTGTCCTGTACTCATTTATGGTGTAATTAATAAAAATGCTGGATTTCTCATTGTTTTGTTCTTTAGGTTGACCCATCAGGATCTTACTTCTCCTGGAAAGCATCAGCTATGGGAAAAAATGTGTCAAATGCAAAGACGTTTCTTGAGAAAAGGTAGATAGAGAATCTGTCTATCCTACCACTAATATTGGTCACTGTTGAGGCTTCAGTGCTGTTTTTGTTAATCTGATGATCATAATAAATTGCATTCTATTACTGCTTGATCTTCCATTTGTTCATTAATACAAGTATATCATGTATGTTATCAAGGTTATTTTTTTTGTGGTTATTTGATTTAACTGACATAGCTTTTACTTGTAGATACACAGAAGATATGGAGCTTGATGATGCCATCCATACTGCAATTCTGACTCTGAAAGAAGGGTAGCTACATTTTTCTATTAGCTGGCTTATGCTGCCAATTCGGTAGCTTATTGAGTACCTGACTGTTTCTGGACTTGCAGATATGAAGGTCAAATCTCTGCCAACAACATTGAAATTGGAGTTATTCGAGCTGACCGTGAATTCAAGTATGTATAAGAAAGTCAATGACACTGTTTTTACTGCAACATAGTAATGAACTGCAGTATTCCTTTTGCCTCCTTTTGCATCCCTTGCTAACTTCTGAACATGAGTAATAACTTCCATCTGTTTCACTTATAAATGATCTTTGCCTGTTGTTCACAGAATATGTTCAATACGTTTGTGCTTCTAGTCCCGTTTAATCGGTTATAATAACTGCCATAATAAGGCTGCTGGATCAAAGTACAAAATTCCTCTCTGCATTCTGACTAGTAACACTTCCTGTACAAAATGCAGAGTCCTAACTCCAGCAGAGATCAAGGATTTCCTGGAAGAGGTGGAGTAAGCTGCCCGTTGACAATTTACTCGTGAACTGAAAAATTCGAGTTGTAAACGAGATTGATAGTGAACAGATGAATCAAATGTGTGATCTCTTTATTGATGATGTTGGGTTATATATGCATGTTGAAAGGGTGTGAGGAAGTATTCTTCACTCTCGTCCATTGGTGTTTGGTAGCTCCAAGGACACTCAGAAATATGAAACCTCGGCTCCTAGGATCTCCCATCCATCTTCCAGTAATATAAATAGATCTTTCTCTACGTTTGGAGATCGAACAATATGGGTCTATTTTATATAGGAGTATATGACTTGGCCATTCTGAATTTCTCCAAAAAAAAATGCATATGGACAGCTTGATGTACCATAAGACATACATTGACTTAAGATTTAACAGTACATGGTGTGCTTTGCTTTGAGACTTGTCGCATGCATGGGAGAACTTCGATATATAACTTTGTAATCCCTCTGTTTCAAAATATAAGATGTTTTAGCTTTGTGAAGCAAATGTATCTAGACTTCTTTTAGTATATAGGTTTACTCAGTTGTGAAGTGAATCTAGACATTAAAATAAGTCTAGATATATTCTTTTCACAAACCTAAAACATCTTATATTTTGGAACTGAGGGAGTAGTAACGATGATATAAGGTATTGAAAAACGATTCAACTCTTGTCTAGAAAATATGTTTCCAGTCTTGTGCTATAAGCCTTGCTATGTGTTGTAACACCACGTTGTTCTCATCTTAGGTTTATTGACCGAGCTACTTCTTCCTGGATTGCATCCTTTAATTCTGTCTTGTTCTTTGATCACATCCTTACATCGAGCCTAGTCCTAGTGTTTTTCACTCCTCCACTGCCATGGTCTTTGGATCTGGATTGTTCTAGAGGTTGTTTGCTCATACTAGAGAAATGTATGTTGACAACTGTATACTTTTGGTTATATGTTTCTTCAGAATCTATAGAGTCGATTGAAATCTCGTTTACTCGTAGTGACCGTCTATAAATTTCCTATTACGGTTGAGTCGGGTATTCCACTATCCTAGTCATCGTGTGCACGTGTCTGTCAACGTGAGGTTTACTATCATCTACTAATTCGATGGGGTTCTTCCTTTGTTTCCTCTGTTATACTTGCGGTTAGTTGTAGTGACAGTCTATTTTCTCCTAATATGGTTGACTAAAAGCCATAAATTCGATGGGGTTCTTCCTTTCTCTCCTTTGCTTCTTTAGAATCTATAGAGTTGATTGAAATCTCGTTTAGTTGTAGTAACAGCCTATGTTCTCCTAATATAGTTGAGTTGGGTATTCCACTATCCTAGTCACTGTGCACTATTAAATGTCTATCAACGTGAAGTTGACTACCACCTTCATACCGGTTTGTTGGACTAATACGGAGTTCAAGAAAAAAAAATTGACCATAAACTTTATCAATAAAAGATGAGTCATATGTCACAAAAATTATACCATTGGATTGGTATTTAAAAGCTCTTTCCAATGATATAATTCTTGTGACATGATTCATATTTTATTGGTCAAATTTGTAGTCAAATATATTTTTTGGACTCTGTGTTAGCCCAATAAACCGGTATGGAGTGAGTATCAAAGGGGTGCTTCCTTTGTTGCTTGCGGGGAGTTGAACCCTTATGTGTGGTCATACTCGTACCCTGTCCCTTTTTATTGGAGAGTTGAGTTTTCATTGGTGCCCTGTTCTTTTGAACATGTTGCTGACAAGATTATATGAGTTTATGAAACCTTCATAATCAGTAAATGAGCCCGGTAGGTCATTTGCGATGTTGTTGTAAATTGATGTCTTTTTGAACTTAAAGAGGTCGAGCCTGGTAGGTCATTTGCGATGTTGTTGTAAATTGATGTCTTTTTGAACTTAAAGAGGTCTGATTCTTGAGTACTCCCTCCGTTTCTACATGCTAGGCCACTTCATATTTTAAGTACTTAAACCACCAAATTTACCAACAAAATATAAGCTCCATGCCACAAAAATATATACCATTGAATTCACATACCAAAAAAAATGAGATATTCTCATATTTTGTCTATCAGATTATCACTCAAAATTAGGCTCGAAAAATGAAGTGACATTGTACATAAAAACTGAGGCAGAAACGTACGGGACTACCGATATAGGGAGGCCTCCCAAATGGCGTTTAGGAGGGCAATTTTGGGGGTTATGTTGGAGTTGCTATAAAGTAAACAAATTTAGAGTCGAGAAGTAATAGCGACAACACGCGGGCAGCACTTCTGAAATCCTTCTAACCAAAGAAGGATCAGACACTGAGCATGACATGAATTGAGAAGAAAAGGACACAGAATATAACTCGGATGAACTTAACCGAAAATTTTATTTATATAATACTCTGACTCACTGGCTTGTCCAGCCATTATTAGGCAGACTATCCTGAAAATCTCTTTGTCTTTTTTTTGAAAGTTGAAAATCTCTTTGTCGTTCCAACAATCCACTGAACACCCACTGGAGCTGAGGTGAAGATGAAGCATCCGAGGTTTCCCGGGAAAACAGAAGCAAACTATTTCACAAAAGGAGGAAAAGAAAATCTGACAGCCTAAAAATGTGCTAGAAGAATGAACAAAACAATATCTCAGCCGAGCAAGCAGACTAATTAGCTTGCTAAATCTGGAGCGCAGAAGCAATTGAATCTGCCAGACTGAGAACTTCAAATGGCCGCCTGTCCTTGACCGCCTCGACAGTGA
Organism: Avena longiglumis; assembly: GCA_030063025.1. Classification (NCBI taxonomy): domain Eukaryota; kingdom Viridiplantae; phylum Streptophyta; class Magnoliopsida; order Poales; family Poaceae; genus Avena; species Avena longiglumis. Next base: position 152,560,702 of record CP125973.1, read on the forward strand.
GAGGGCACGAGTCAGTAATCCAAAAGTGGCTCAGGGCATGCTCCGGACCCTCTGAAACATTTACAATAAACAAGTTGGTAACTTTGTTCAAGAAAACACAAAACAAATTAAAAAATGATGAACTAGCAAAAGTCCACCATACATAGATAACCATGTGACAGTAGCTTGGAGTTGAAAACTTGTAGGAATGGCAATTGGCACGAACAATCAAAAGGTATTTGGGTAGTGCTTGCCACAAGGTGTTTAAACAAAAGAATTTTATTTGTATAAGGAAAGTTTACAGGGTAGGATGAAGCCTAACTGTATCAATGGTGAATTAAGATGCGAAGAATATAACATCAGAGTTGAAACCTCATGGATTGCTACTGGCATGAACAATAAAAAGGGGGATCCAAATTGCTTTACACAAATTGGTGTCTCAGGGCATTAGGGTAAAACGATATTACACTGTGGTCATATCATCAAGTAGAATAAAAGGAATAGCACAGGATATTTGGAGTCCAAAATCTTGTATGGGTGGCAACTAGCAAGAATAAACACAAGGTTTTTATACTGCTTCACACAAATTGGTGTCTCACGGTGTCATATTGTGGTTAGTGACGTTAGGATATGACACAGCTCCAGTGCATCAACAAGACAACGGGGAAATATAATGCAAGGAAAAACAAAAGATTTTATGTGTGGCAGTAGGAATTAGAAGCCCTTTTCGTTGATATCTTTAGGATTTCATCCCATGCAAGCCAAAAGTCGGAAAAGTATGCAGGTAGAAGCTGACTTAGTAAAAAGGAAAAAATTATTTTCCCTTGGTGGTGAAGGACAGCTCATGTGTTGCTCTTTGGAGAAGTCAAGAACTCAGTTGTGCAGTCAAACATGTTTGGTAGCATGGTAGGTGAAATAATAAATGGTTTATCAATGGCAAATGTAAGAAAAAAGGTAAACACAGGTTTACCAACCGAACCAGCCGCTCTAATTTGGTTACATAGAAGTGAAATGTATCAGCTGAGAAAGAACTAATTTGTTCTTAATCATATCAATTTCCTCTAATTTGAGAGCTCTAAAGAGAAAAACAATAAAAATACTATGGGAAACTTTATAGCATGCTAATATTAGGAAGCTAATTACCTCCATTATCATGCTTGAATTTCTCCCATGACTTGTTGGGGAAAATGCCATGTGTCACGTACGCACTAACCTTTGCTGCTCCATGAGCAGCCAACACTTTCTGGACAGGAAACTAGAGTATCAGTTTGCAATATTGATTAAGTCCTTGTCTTGAAGAACAACAAGGATATATGAGTTGAAGATCCATAATTAATCACTACGATAAAATAAAGAGTTCAAAGCCATAGAAAATTTGTTACCTGGCATTCAATCAAAGTACCACCAGACTGCACCAAGTCATCCACTATAACAACATGACGGCCTCTAGCATCTCCTTCTTTTATACGTACAATTCTCTGATCACCTTCTCTAACTTTGTTGCATATAATCTATTTCAAGACATTTTATGGAAAACAAGTCATTATACAATAAATAGATAATAATGCCAATTTATCTTGGTATTTGGAGGTAACAGGACAGAGCATATTTAACCATAGGAAAATGTTGAAGTTGCTTATAGAAGCGCTTCCATGCTCCATCATCTGGGAAAGCTATGGCTATCTGAAAAACATATTGGAGTTATATCCAGACTGCATACATATAACAGTGTCAATTAAAAACTTATTTTCATCATTTTATGTCAGAACTCGGGCATACTTACGTTATCAGAGTCAGGTAGCTCCTGAAGCCTAGTTTTCAGCAAGGGGATGCCACTCTCAAAACATGGTAAGATTGCATCTCCGAAGTAGAATCTCTCCTAATGTATTGATGCAAGCAAGTTAATGATTTTTTTTTTGAAGAACAGGTGAAGTCAATTGGATGATATGGGCGAAATTGACTTACCTGCAAAGCATGAATATCAAAAATCACTAAACTGGTTGGACCACCTCTCGATATTGGTATGTGCGACAAGCTTCTAGCGAGCGTAAAGGCGGTCGCAACATCCCCTTCGTCCTCCATACGCTCGGAAGTCCCAGTTGGGAAAAACGGGAGTATCAGAGTAAACGAAGCAATGAACAGCTTTGGCAGATTGTATATGATCGACAGCTGCTCAAATATGACACCGGGCGAGCTAAACGATGCTAAGAAGGCAACGTGCCGCCCACGGATGTTCTGGGCATTCGGTATGAACAAATCTGGGAACCCGTCGGGAAACTTCCTGAAAAGATTCAAGCACGTGTTAACAGAACTAGAGGGAAGTTTGGTGTAGCTTTGCTAACATCAAAATAACTTGTTGCTGAGATAGATTTGTAAGAAGTATTTCGAAAGTCCTTGTAGCTACCTATAAATAACTACGGTTAGAAGTTCAGAACATGGTGACGATTTGCAGTTCCAGTTCTACAATTTTGAGCCATAAGCGGCGTTTGTGGAAGGAGTTACAGTTTCTACGTGAATAGTAATATCAGTCTGATTGACTGTACCATGCTTCCATTGCAATTGTTTAGACAATTGTTTTTAGCACATTTGCTTATTAGGCCTGAACTAGAGCAATCGAGACACTTGGCTCAGGCAGGTTCAGAGCTTGGGGCTAAAATTTGTATATACCCGAAGAATCCATATACCGGTCGCACCAAATAAAAATTCATCAAACATCAAAGGAGAGAAAACAAAACAACGCGATACTAGAGTTGAAGGGGTGGCTTGGGTGGGGACCTCCAGGAGATGGAGCAGAGCTGGATGTCGTCGTTCCTGGCGGCCACCTGCCGGGCGAGATCCGTCATCTCCTCGCAGTGGTAGAGCAGGATGCTCTTCTGGTCCCCTGCGCCGCCGGACATCTTGGGCACGGCGAGCGGCTTGACGTCGGGGTGCAGCACGTGGAGGCCGGCACCGTTGGCTGTGCCGATGCTGCGGGCCCCGCCGAGGTGGAGGCTCGCGTGGAGCCTGCCGGGCGCGGATGCGGGGGCGGGGGCGGGGGCGGAGGCTCCAGGGGATGCCCAAGGGAATGCGAGGCTGGACTTTGGGCCCGGGTGCGCGGGCGGGGCTGCTGGGGTTTTGGCGCGGAGAGCGGCGGGGGAGGCGGAGGCGGCCGTTGCCATCTCCTCTGCCTTCGTCGCTTGTCACGCGCGGCGGGCGGGAGGGGGATGGGCTGGGCTGGACCGGTCGGTTGTGATGTGGCAGGTGAGGGCGGGTCGCGGTGCGTGCGTTTATGTACTAGGCATGGCCCACGTTCGATTATCGTGGGATTTGACTTGAGATTTGGCGGCGTAGGCGCACCGGCGGCGGCCGGCTGGGTTGGTGGTGGTGCAGTCCAAGGCGGACTCGCGACTATGGCGTATGCCTGCCGGTGGCGGTGTAGTAGTCATCATCAGACGATAAGGATCCAAGTCGCCATATTTTTGTCTCAGACGCTGGACCTGGCGTCACGTGTTTAGGTTCGTGTCATTTTTTTTTAGTTTAGAACGTGATTGCGATCTAATTAGTTCTATACTCATAGACTTACTCTCTAGCGTCCTTAATATATCTAGCACTAAAACATATCTAGATACATCCGATTTAACGACAATTAATAAGCATATCTTTTACCAACTTAACTTTAATCTATTAAAAAAATCCTTTTAATGTAAATGGAAGGATCTTAGGATTTTCTTACTAGGAATTGTGCTCCGAAAAAGGTTTTCGTTTGGGTTTTCCGGCGTAGGGTGTGTTTGGTTACCTATGGAGTTCTTCGGTTAGGCTCGGCATAGCACGCTTCATTGGGGACATGCCCAACAGAAATTTGATCATAAGAGTCGAAATGAATGTCGGATGTCTAATTTAGGCTCGCCAGACGTAACTGTCATTATTTTATGTTGCATGCATTAAGAGGGTTATGCATATATCTTCTTAGCATGGTGAACTTATCTTATATTTTTTCGTCTACAACATCACAACTACAAATAACTCATAACCACTTCTCCTATGATTCTTGAAACAAAATACTTCTTTTATTAGAGTTGTGTGGAACGATAGAAAAAGCTGCGGCTCAAAGTAATCTTGGAAATATCAATTGTGTGCGTGTGTGCGTGCGTGCGTGTGCGTGTGCGTGCGTGTGTGTGGAGAATTTCACAAAATCGAACTCAATGAACTTTGAACAAAAACACAAAATTGGAGAGCTACCATTGACGAAAGTTGGAACCATTGATTAAAATGGAATAACCTTATCAATGAAGACTTATTTTTGTGTAAACACGAACCTAGATATTGATGCAAGATAATAGAACCAAGAGAGAGAGAGTAAGATTAGATGATACTGGAAAATACTAAGATACATGGATACAAGTAGATACATTTCATCTACTTTATAAAGAACTTATAACTACTTCGGCTACGATGTTTAAAGTAAAAAAACATACAACATAAAAGTTGTTCGGAATGGCAATTTGAAGCTATTGCTTAGAATAACTATTAAAAGACTGCCCTGCTCAATGATTTAAAAAAAAATCAGTTTTTGTGAACTTTGAGCAAAAATCAGAAAGTTGGAGCTGATCACGAAAGTATAATTGTCACATTAATGCAATTTTTTTGTGTATGGGTCATCAGAAACCAAAGTATTGCTCTATAGAGTACATGATCAAGAAAAAAAAGGAAGATTACGATGAGAGGTATACCGGAAACACATAAGAGATAAAATTCATATAATCATGAAACAACTCATAAGCACCTGTTATGAATTCTCAAAACATAAATTTTTACAACATGAAAGTTGTGTATAATGGCGAGATGGAGGTACAACACACATGAATATTAAAAGGACCAGTCATGCAAGACTAAGTTGATGAAAGCTACAATTAACAAAGCAGGGAACCGATGGCATGAAATTGATCTTGGTTCAACCCGCAACCAAACACGTTCATATTGGACGAATACTGTGCAATCAGTTTGATGGAAAGGAAATTCTAGCTAGTGTTGTTATAAAAAACGGAAATTTGAAAGAAAATCGTAAAATGGCTTTTCGCCTATGTCAAAAGTCACAAACATGTGGCCGGGGCCGATCAACTTTTTTTTTAGATGCCCCCCGATCAGCCGGAGTTGGCGCTGCGGCGAGCGCACGGCGTTCGGGGGATTCGTAGGGTTGACAAGTACTCCTACTGCAGAGCAGAGGCTGAATCTATCCGCATGGACCACGCACCAATCCTGGCTTACTCTGTAGCGTCGGCGAGGTAATATAGCCGTATAGTACAACAACAGCAGCGACCGGCTGCGTCCAATTTCTTGCACGGTTTTGTTACGAGCGACGTCGACTTCCATCGTTTCCACGTTCCTGCGAGGGCCTTCCCGCACTGTCCACGCGAAGGTTAAACAGAGAAGCTTCTCGGTTGCTTTTGACGCGAAAACTCTTGTCTTGTTTTTGGACCGCAGGTGTGGGGAACGTGCGCGTTAGACCAAACATCTGAACGTTGGTGAAACCAGTGTCATATGATACACCGGGGCACCAAATTAGGCCGGGGAAAACACTTCAGACTTGCATCGTACGCATGGACTGCCTCGCGAGATTGCAATTCGGAGCTAGTAGTAGTTACAGCTGGGGTCAAGCAATTCGGAGCCTGACCGCCGGCACGGCGGGCTCGACGACCCGGAAAATGTGGATGCGGAACTCGGCGGCGGCGACGAGCTCGAAGACGCAGCAGTCCCCTTCCTCGAGGCAGTTGCCGCGAGCGAAGGCGCACCACCCGCGCGACAGCCGGTCCCTGGTGTTGGGGATGTACAGCACCGGCCACGCCCTGCCGTCCGGGCCCCGCAGCGTCACCTCCGTCCTCTCCCGCGCCAGGTGCTGCCGCGAGAACCCCGTCGGGAACCTCTGCACCATGCACGCACGGTCGTCAGCAACCATTTACTCTCTCAGACACAGCACAGGGAACCTCTGCGGCATGCTCACCATCATGAAGGAGTAGTAGACGTGCATGGTGCTCATGCGGATGACGCAGTACGGCCGCGACGACCGGAACGCCTGCGCGAGCTCCATGGCGCGCTGCCGCTCCGCGCGCGCCACGGGACGCCGCCGGGACACGTACCCGTTGTACCGCTGCACCGACGCGGGGATGCTGGTGGTGGCGGCGGCGGCGAGGTCGACGTCCTGGATGCTGCGCGTTTTCGGTACCGCCGCGCAGCCGTTCTGCTTGGTATGAGCCCCGGCAGCTGGCCCGTCGTGGTTCGGCGACGGTGGTGTGGCGATCAGGCACAGCGGGAGCTCGTCGTCGGCGTCCGCTGATTCGGGCTTCACTGCTGCGTTGTTGTGCTCCCCGGCTGATCCTGCAATTAAAAACCGTTGCAGCTCTGATAAGGTCCAGTCAAAAGCTGCAAGCGCTGGGTTCCAGAAAATAATCTGCAAGCGCTACACAAGCAAAATTGCCGTTGCCGACAATTCGTGGCCCTGTGAATCGCCACGGCGTGACGATATGCGACATGAGATGTGCTACACGATGTTCGTACACAAAATGTACGCCAAACAAAAGTTGGAGCACAGATAACCACCAAAATCTTACAGTCCTGTGATTAAGGCGCCCCTGATGAATGCAGGCTAAGAGAATTTTCGATTAAAAGGAATTTCGAATCTTTTTTTTAAGGTATAAGGAATTTCGAATCTTTTTTGCAGAACTTGGATCCTCTAGTACTCTCTCCGGTCCATATTAATGACCTTAACTTTATCTAGATTATTATGTATCTAGTTAAGTATTTAGACTATATGCATTCGGATCTAGATAAAGTTTAGGCCATATTAACCTAAGGGAGTATTTAATTTACTTGTGTAGGCTAGGCCTGTGGGTAAAAAATTCTATTACTCCCTCCGTCCCAAAATAAATGTCTCAGATTTGTCAAAATTTAGATGAATCTAGACACTATTTAGTATATAAATTTATCTAAAATTTAAAAAACCTAAGACATCTATTCTTGGACGGAGGGAGTACAAGTTTTATGGTGGTTGACATTTCTAGGGACCACCTTATTTCAAGGGAAATTTACACCCAATCAAAACATCGAACTAGAGTTTTTTGTTTAAAATAAATTCTGGTACAAATTCTTGGATATGTCAATGTCTAGGTTGTCTGAGAAATTTTCACGTCCAAGTCGATGGTGCTGGGTGTTTGATAAAATGTTTAATTCTCCAAAATATATGTGCATCTCAACAAAAAAAAAGACATTGAACAGATCATAGCGTCGACTTGGCCATAGGAAAATTTAAACTTTAATAAAATCTTTGGATCGAATTGAAGGGCTTAAAAGGAACCTAGTATTATTACCGGAATCTGACATCTCAAAATAGCATACTACTCACTATGATTTATAATTCTTGGTTTTAGTTTAAATTTGAACTTCAATCATGACAAGAATTATGAAATCCGATTTTGAATGCTAGAACGAAGAAGAATAAAGGGACTAATAAGTACCACTTGACTGGCCCAATTCCGGCGTGGAATTGGAGCACGGAGCCTGCAGCTGCCGGTCGCTAGGCCCACGGTACGGGACCAGCTCCGTGCCAACCGAACCGTTTTTGGCCCGCGCGGCGGCCTTCATCGGCCGGCCTCGTTTCTTGCTCGGCCGGGCCTCGCCGCCACATCCGCCGACGAGAAGCAGGTCCTCCCGCTCGCACGCCGACTTGTCGAACACCATCGCGGCGAAGCGCGTGCCGCCGTCGTGGCGGAAGACGAGGAACTCCAGCTCCCGCAGCGCCTGGTCCTGCACGAACTTGGCCCATCCCGAGGTGAAGAAGGTGCCCTCGGCTGTCCGGCGGATGACGACCTGCCACGCCCGGCCGCTGGGGCCCTCCAGGGTGGCCGCCATGGACGCCTCCTTGAGCCGGCCCTTGGCCCTTCTCGACGCCTCCCAGGGGATGTGCTTGCAGAAGTTTGGCGGGATCTTCTGCATTTACATGCATGCATGGAAGGAAGGAAGAATTAATCATGGACATTGTTGGGTGGATATATATATGAAGAATTTTTCAAACACTTTGGATCGATCGGCGCATATTCCTTACTAAAGCGTGACATATATATGCCTTCTTCATTCGTACATAATTAAGCATTGCATCTACCGATCGTTCACTCACCAGGCGCTTCTTGTAGTCGCCGATAAGCACCTTGAAGAAGTGCGGCCGCCTGTCACCCGACGCCCACGGCGATCGCACCGCCGCGACCGGCATCGGTAGATCCTCGCGCGGCCGGGGTCAGGGAAGAGATGCCGGTAGCCTGCCGAGAGCTCGCGGAGATATCGAGGAAGCGAGGGGGCACTGACCGGCCGGACGGGAAGCAGACGCGAGAGCTCGGCTTTTGATGGGGGCAGTTTTTGGCTGTGGCGTGGAGCGCGCGGTCTCCATTTCACGCGCGCAGTACCAGCTGCTGTGATTAAACTACTACGGCCAAAAGCCCCCCGGAAAACAGGGTGCGTACGACACGAATGCACCCTCTCCACCCGTATGAAACAACCGTTGCCACTGACAATCTGGCCCTACCCAGGCAACCCTCGGCCCGCGCCCTGAGTCGTGAAACTGCTCAGGGCATAAGCATTGGTTCAGACAGGTGATGTCTGTAATACAATTTATAGACAATATTATAAATAACTTGTACAATAGTCTGTCTGTAACATATCTATTTTTAGCAATACTTTATGTGAGTACAAGTTATAGACACCACTCATACAACAACAAAATTATCGTCTATAAGCTGTCTATAAGATTTCTATAGACGGTCTACAACTTTATAGACAACCTCACTCTCTCTCCTTTCCACGTCATCAAAATCACTTATAACCTTCCCTTGCAGACAGCTTAGTCAGCACTATTGTACATGCCCTCATGAAAACCATGCTACATGAAACGAGTACAGACACATCCGGAAAGGTCGGATGTATATTTACTTTACGGAAAATCATCAGAGGTTTATGGTAATTTCGACATAAACTTGTTTTATTTTTGCGGGTGACATAAACTTGTTAACTTATTGACAGCATGCTCAAAGTTCTACATATAGCTCATGTTACCCGCAATTGATGGCGTTGTGGGGGCACGGAGCTACTCCCTCCATTTCAAAATATAAGATGTTTTAGGTTTGTGAAAAAGATGAATCTAGACTTTTTAGTATGTAGGTTCACTCAACTTTAGGATGAATCTACACACTAAAAGAAGTGTAGATTTATTATCTTCACAAACCTAAAACATCTTATATTTTGAAACGGAGGGAGTACGTGACAAGATGGTATCATGTGTCCATGGCATCGTGTTACTAAAATAAATGAAATACTATAGATAAATTTCTCATGAGTAGACATTTCTGTGACAATGACGGCCACGCAGATCGTACATCTAGTAATATATAAATAATGCCATGCCGTGATCACAAAAAAGCACACATGGTTACAGTCATATCAATTTATTAGAGTATATTTCAATTTGTTGTCATGTCGAACAGTTAACCCTTTATTATTGACGGTTAAAAGGTTTTACTCTAGCGAGAGTGTCCAATAATAGAGGTCATACGAGTGGTTTTACGCATGATTGTATGAGTAACATCTAAGACGTGCAAATAATCTGAAAAACCTTACACGACCTCACTCTCACACTATCCCTTCAATGTGTTTTAATTTAATTTCTATGGAAAAAAGTTTGGTTGAATTTCCAACTTAGTTACACACGGTAATTTGTTTTTTTAAACAAGATTACACGCGGTAATTTGGGCGCAATATGACAGAAAATGTGTCAAAGCGAGCTATCACCGAAAAGCAGCGGTAATAGCAATATCACTATGAGAGATCATCTTTGCGGGATTATAGAGTATATTTCGATGTGTTGTCACATCAAAGACTTAACCCTCCATTATTGATGGTTAAAAGGTTGTTGTAGTAAAATGTCCAATAATAGAGATTATATGGCAGTTCTAAAATTAGTCGGGGAGTGCCTAAGATGTGACAACAATCTGAGACACGTTCAATCGATTTGATTTCCCTAGAAAAAAATTAAATTGGATTTCCAAATGGGTTACACTGTGATTTGGGCACAACATGACAAAAAAACCATGTATCCGAAGACTAGTCATATGTGTGGCCGTACCAATATGGCAGTGTACCTCCCTTGGCTATCACTATCAGTACTACGAAATTGTGACTGTTTCATTTTGCAACTGCATAATCTCACTTTAGCCAACCTAGCTAGATTCGTTGCTGTAGTCCATAGGTCTCTTGCTCAATCAGATGAGAATTGCCGCTGGTATATTACTCCATGATTAATTGGAACTTTCATAACAGTGATGGATTGGGAACCAAACATGGAAACTTGGACGGTGTCACTTACGCCCAAAACAAAAAGGGATCGGCCTGGCCAGCTGCTACGTGCTACCACGTTGGTTAACTTATTGTCAACATGTTCAAAGTTCTATGTAGCTCACGGTACCCGTAAATGTGGTGTTGATGTGTTACTGAAATAAATGAATTACTTTAGACAAATTTCTCACGAGTGGACATTTTTGTGACATAACTACTGCATAGATCATACATCCAGTAATGTACTACCTCCGTTCCATAATGTAAGCCTTTTTTTAGCAAACTAAAACAGCTTGCTAAAAAGTTTTATATTATAGAACAGAGGGAATACATAAGTACCATGCAGTGATCATAGAAAAGCACACACGGTTACAATCATGTCACTATGTGGGATCGGCTTTTTAGGATTATTAGAGTATATTTCAATTTTTTTGTCATGTCAAAGAGTTCATCCTCTATTATTGATGGTTAAAAGGTTACTCTAGTAAAAGTGTCCAATAATAGAGGTTACATGGTGGTTTTATGCATGGTTGGCTGACTAGCGTCTAAGATGTGCCAATAATCCTCACTCTCACATTATCTCTTCAATGCGTTTAAATTGGAATTCCAAATGGGTTACACTGTGATTTGGGCACAACATGACAAGAAAACTATGTATCTGAAGACCAGTCATATGTGTGGCCGTACCAATATGGCAGTGTACCTTTTATTTCACCTCCCTTGGCTATCACTATCAGTACTACGGAATTGTGACTGTTTCATTTTGCAACTGCATAATCTCACTTTAGCCAACTGTATAATGTTTGGCTAGATTCGTTGCTGTAGTCCATAGGGTCTCTTGCTCAATCACATGAGAATTGCCGCTGGTATATTACTCCATGATTAATTGGAACTTTCATAATAACTGTGATGAATTGGGAACCAAACATGGAAACTTGGACGGTGTCACTTACGCCCAAAACAAAAAGGGATCGGCCTGGCCAGCTGCTACCACGTTGGTTAACTTATTGTCAACATGTTCAAAGTTCTATGTACTCGTGGCCAGTAGCTCATGGTACCCGTAAATGTGGTGTTGATGTGTTACTGAAATAAATGAAATACTATAGATAAATTTCTCATGAGTGGATATTGGTGTGACATAACGACTGCATAGATCGTACATCTACTAATGTACTATCTCCGTTTCACAATATAAGCCTTTTTTAGTAAACTGTTAAGTAGTATCATGTAGTGATCATAGAAAAGCACACATGGTTACAATCATGTCACTATGTGGGATCGGCTTTTTAGGATTATTAGAGTATATTTCAATTTTTTGTCATGTCAAAGAGTTAACCCTCTATTATTGATGGTTAAAAGGTTACTCTAGTAAAAGTGTCCAATAATAGAGGTTACATGGTGGTTTTATGCATGGTTGGCTGACTAGCGCCTAAGATGTGCCAATAATCCGAGAAGATCTCTCTCACATTATCTCTTCAATGTATTTTAATTTGATTTCTCTAGAAAAAGGTTTGGTTGGATTTCCAACTTAGTTACAGACGGTGATTTGGGCACAACATGCCAACATGACAAAAAAATGTGTCAAATAGAGCTGTCACCAAAAAGCAGCGGTAATAGTGATATCACTATGAGAGATCACCTTTTCTAGATTATAGAGTATATTTCGATCCGTTGTCATGTCAAAAGACTTAACCCTCCCATTATTGATGGTTAAAATGTTGTTGTAGTAAAATGTCAAATAATAGAGATTATATTGATGGTTAAAAGGTTTTACAATTAGCCGACAAATGCCTAAGATGTGAAAACAATCTGAGAAACCTTACACGATCTGGCGCTTACGTTAAATCGATTTGGTTTCCTAGAAGAAAATTTAATTGGATTTCCAAATGGGTTACACCATGATTTGGGCACAACATGACAAAAAAAAACCATGTGTCCGAAGACTGGTCATATGTGTGGCCGTACCAATATGCAGTGTACCCTTTATTTCACCTCGCTTGGCTGTACGTACTACGAGACCGAAGTTGCAACTGTTTCATTTGCATTGGATAATCTCAAACTAGCTAGATTCGTTGCTGTAGTTCATAGGTCTCTGCTCAATCAGATGAGAATTGTCGATGGTATCTTACTCCATGATTAGTTGCAACTTTCATAACAGTGATGAATTGGGAACCAAACATGGAAACTTGGACGGTGTCACTTACCCACAAAACAAAAAGGGATCAGCCTGGCCAGCTGCTACCACGTTGGATTTTTGCTTTTCGGAACATGCAGCGACCAGAGCCATAGTTCATCTCTGGGCGTCGTACCCACGGCCCCCAGGATGAGAATCTTTTCAGGTGCCGACACCAAAGAGCCAAACATGCCTGCGGCCAAGTAGTCTAAGCAGCAATACCATATTTATCTCAAAAAAAAAAAAATACTCCCTCCTCCCCAAAATAGATGGTTCATCCAATTTTAACAAATCCACGACTTCTATTTTGAGACGGAGGGAGTAGCATATTTAACACAAGCAGTACAACTACAACCATACTACCACAACCATACTACCAAGGAAGAAACTGTAGGAGCTTTTATTCCAGATTTATCCTTCTTCACTCAACCGCAAGGACGATAACTTGTCCGATGAGAAAACAAGTGTTTAACTTATACTCCCTCAGCCAACCTAGACAAATCTATGACATCTAATTCAGGGCGTAGAGAGTATTATATGGCCACCAAGTCATTTTACATCACATTGCAATGGAAACACCGCAGAACAAGTGGTAGCAAAAGGAAATACTACTGCACATGAACAAAAGAAAACAGAACATGGACAAGATCCGGATACACAGCTTAACCACAACATCTAGTATACTACTGAACCAGGTAGTGTCCTCAAGGGATTTTGCAGCAAGTAGTTGGATAAATAGTACTAGCTGTACATAAGCGGAATGGATCATCGGTAGTTGCGGTAAATCGGGCTGTACATGCAGCTCTCTGCATACTTGACCAGGTCCTTTGGCCGAGGGCGCCTACTTGCCAGGCCTGCACGTGAGATGAATTGACAATGAGCAAAGAACATAATATAAGCATATATTTACCTTTCTTAAGAACAAAATACGGAAGGATGATGCTGACCAAGTTCATATGCCTTTGCTGCAACATTGGCTGCAATGTGAGCAGAGATCTTTCTGATGTTTGAGAAGGGAGGATAAATGAGTCCTTTGTCAAAATTCTCCTGTGTCACCTGCTGAGCCAGGGCCTCCGCTGTTCCAGGAAAGGGATGCATGATCAAAGTCAATTAGATGGTTCAGAATATGTTTCGAGACGACCTAAAGTATGCATACATACACAAAGTTTTTCTTAGTTGTTTTTTACTACACCTTTTTTTGGCTGCTCATGCAAATGCAGCCAATATGTGACAATGTGGTTACATTTTAACAGTTGATGGTAAGCGATATGTTACTTACAAGCTGCAAGGAGCATGTCATCATGCACGCGGATTGCCCCAGACATCACCACACCAAGGCCAAATCCTGGGAAGATATAGGCATTGTTTGCCTGAGGACCAAGATCAGTTTAACTTCAGACTGTTTGTAGCAGATAGAAGTTTTGCAATGAACAGTGAGTTATTCAAACCTGGCCAGGCACATGTATCTTGCCATTGTACTCCACTGGGTCAAATGGGCTTCCAGTTGCAAATACTGCTCGACCCTGGTATGTTAGCGCAGAAATATTACTGATGATAACGTTGCATAGCTCCATGGATAAGAATTTTCTGGATAAAAGGCGAGGTGACTTCTGATAGAGATCATTACCTTGCTCCATGTATAGGCTTGTTCAGCCGTGCACTCAGCCTGCGACGTTGGATTGGACAGCGCAAGAATGATAGGCATCTACAATTTTATATTACCAAACACCGTTACCAGCTAACTTCAATGGTTCAAAAGGGCACAGAAGTAACAAGTTGACATGGTGAAAATTACCTCGTTAAATGAGGAAATGGCTTCAACAACCTCCTGCGTGAAAGTCTGTCCCTTTCCAGACGTGCCAATCAAAACTGTTGGTTTGATAGCCTGGAATGGTGGAAGACACATTTGGGTCAGAAGCTAAGCTTGTAAGTATTCAGATGACTGCCAACAACTAAGGTAAGCCCATTAATTTTTTTCCTTTTCAGAAGTGCACTCATACATTGACTGCATCTAAGAGGTTGTCAACGTGCTCGTGCTCATGAGCCCATGGTTTCTTGAAGTGTTGAAGGGACTCCTTTCGTGTACTGACGATCAGGCCCTGTCAATTAAAATTAGCATCTACTGTTAGGAAGGAGGATAACACTGAAGTTCTGGGACAAACAGTGAAACTAAGAGACACGAGGTATTCAGGAAAAAATAAACCTTTGAATCGACAAGCCAGATTTTCTTGCGGCATTCTTCTATTGGGGTTTCTGTCTGCATAGGCAAACAATTGTTAGGCCATCTAGATTCTAGATATGTATGCACAAGCTCCAAATGACAGAGAAACCAAACAGAAAAAATGCACAACCTGTCTTGACATCTCAAGAGCTATAAGTTCTGCAATACCTGTCCCAGCCTGCATGTACGAGAGCAAAGCTATTGGTTACTGGGAAAAATGTGAAGGGAAATTGCATCTGAGAGAATGAGAAATACAGCCTTCAAATACCGATATTGAGAAGCATACAAGTTTTATTTAGATTCTGCTGAACTCGAAAGCAATGGCCTGGGGATATTGAGAAGGATACAAGTTTTATTTAGATTCCACTGAACTCGAAAGCAAAGGCATGGGGATATGTGCCAACATTTTCAAGGTGATTAACATTCTTTGTTAAATTTATAGCTGGCCACTCAAATGACCATGCATGCGCACAGATTCCCATGAGAGATCCAACGGAATCCAGAGGTGGAGCCATGGCTCCATGGTTCTTCCAAACGTTAAACATTAAGTATTCCAAACGTTAAACATTAAGATCTATGATTACTTGTCACTGGAACTCTAGAAGAGTAGTGACTCGCCTAATATCTACTCTGAATTGGATACTTGGAGATGCCATTTGGATAGTTTAGTTAATCCAGGTGGTCTTGTTCAGCTATTGGAGCTCTACAGATCACTAGCACCAGCCAAGTACAAAAATAGTAGTAATACATTAACATCTTATAGAAAACTTTGAGGCTAAGAAAAGCCAGAATGCTTCCTTTGTGAAAATTGATAAGCATACAGAAGAGACCTCTCCAGCTCCCAGGAACAGGTAGGTGTGCTCTGCCAATGTACCGCCAACCAATTTTAGTGCTGCAACAAGCCCAGCAAGGACCACGGAAGCTGTTCCCTGCAATGTATAAACAGTATAAGAAATTGATATTTAGCACATTTGAATAAACCCCAGCACACAATTGTACTGACAACAAACTTTTTGGGCAGCTCCATGGTAGCAACATTTAATCATGTTTACAGATGCTGTACATTTACAATAGACTACATCATAAGCAATCGAGCATACATCCAGTAACATTACCTGAATGTCATCATTAAACACGAGGTGGGTGGTACCATATCTTGCAAGGAGATCAAACGCATTATGGTTTGCAAAATCCTCAAACTGCAAATAAAAAGCTGTTAATTATGTTTCCACATATTTAGAATATAGCTTTGGCATAGTTTACCTGAATGAGAACTTTCTCCCCATAGTTTTGTTTCACAGCAGACATAAATTCATGCAGAAAATCAGCATACTCCTGATAAAGACACAAAGAAATTAAGAATTTCAGGTGGTAACTAGTGCGAGTTAGCAAAATAGGCAGAAGCAATTATCGTTGTTCAACCTGGCCTGTGGCCCTTCTTTGTCTCAAGCCAATGTAAAACTCATCATTCAAAAGCTGCTCATTATTTGTACCGACATCCAATGTGATTGGCAAGCACTTCATGAATATCAATAACATGTTAGTTAATGCAACGAGACATGGCAGTCCGACAAAAATAAGGTAGATTTAAGTGACAACTTACAGAAGATGGACGAACCCCTCCCAAAGCAGTGTAAAGGGAAAGCTTACCAACAGGAATCCCCATTCCCTATGTAGAAAATATTGCAATCAACACAAGAGCTGAGAGGTATTTCATAAATTTTCAAGACACATATCAGAAAATACCTGACAACCAAGATCCCCAAGCCCCAGAATCCGCTCACCGTCTGTAACAACAATAACCTGAATGCTCCTCTCTGGCCAGTTCTTCAACACCTCGAGGATCTTTCCCCTGTACAATAAACCAAGATTCCATATGAGCATGAACAGACAATAGAGTCCCAAAATACAAAGTAAAAAAAAAACACAAAACAAAACGTACTTCTCTTTTAAGCTGATATAAAGACCCTGAGGACGGCTGAATATGGAGCCATACTTTTGGCAGGCCTCGCCAACAGTCGGAGTGTACACAATAGGAAGCAGCTCCTCAACATTGTCAATAAGGAGCTTGTAGAAAAGTCTCTCATTCCCCTCCTGCAATAGAGATCGAAACAGCATAGCTGAAGTGCATATTCACATCAGCTATACTATGAACAATAGGAAAAATGCAGAAGCCTGGAAACTTAGTGAACACTTACCTGAAGGTCCATCATAGCCATGTAGCGCTGCAGAGGTAGCTGGTACTGGCGAATGTTTTGCATGATCTTCCTCTCCTGATAATATAAGAGTACACGAGATCAGACATGCACGCCCACTTGAAATGGTTGATGAAAATATCAATCAAAGGTCGTTGAACCTGGAGCTCCTGGGATATGACCGTTGGTGGCAAAAGGCCACGAAGGTAGTGTGTCTCACGCTCCTTCTCTGTGAATGCAAGCCCCTTGTTGTAGCGTGGATCCCTCAGCAAATTATAACCGCTGCCACACACCAAACAAGTCTGAATTTCTGCATGCCAAATTATGATTCGAAACGAACAAAACAGATTTTGCTCCAGCATCTACAGCCACTATTATTGCTAAATGACTCAAATTCTACCCTGACAGTATTATGAGTAGGTGAAGTACCACTACTGTCGGTGTCAACTACCACATAGCTTAAGACCAAAACAATTTGGCGAACTCTGGGATACAAAAATGAAACCTATCGAAATTTGATCATGTCAAAACCTGAAGCGCCATGATTAAAAATTCTTGGGATTGCCAACTTCTAAGTTGCCTGAATTTCCCTTTCATCCGAGTCACCTTTTGAAATATCGAGTCAATATCCAACCATCATAATCCCAACGTATTTATGCACAATCTAGAGAGTACAATTACCACAAGAAAAAATCTAAGTTGCACACGTTCAATATCACAATCCTAGGTGACTGAGATTTGAGGGAACTTAGAATTTTTTTTTTTTAGGGGAACTGAGAATTGGTTAAAAAAACTGTTCTGAACTCTGATCACCGAAAGCCCCAGAACATCATATAACCGTACTAAAACGCTCGTCTCTAGCGGAGAAACAGAAATCCCTTGTCCCATGCCACGGCGGACTGGATCAGAAAGCTTATCCTAAGTAATTTGAAGCAGCAGTACTAAAAAATGAACCGGGACGGAGTATCTAGACCCAGCAAACCCTCCCAGTTGGACGCTCACCTCGCGACGGAGACGGTCCACGGCGTGACGAGCTGCTCCTCCGTAGCGCGGTCCTCGCCGTAGGTGTCCTCGACGCCACCGCCCACCGTCGCTGTGTCGTCCATGTCTAGCACGCAGGGCGCCCCGTCTCCCCGTATCCCCTTCATGGTGCTCTCCATCTCCCCCTTCGCCTCTGCCGATGTCACAAATCCCCTGGTACCAGCGCACCACCTCGACCACCACCAAGCCGACGCCGCCGCCGCTAGCCCCCGCGTCTCCCCGCACAGGTGGCACCCGCAGCAACCACTCCGGAGACCGCTTGAGCTGCTCCCCTGGTATTGCCACTGCCGCGCTAGTAGCTAAGAATGGATGGAGCAGTGGTGTTTATCAAAGGCGGTGGTGTGGTCAGTGCGGAAGCAAGGATATTATTGTTGCTGATGATTCAAGGCACAATTGGGCAAATACTTTTTTGGTGCCGTGGACTGAATGAAGAAGGGGGCGGGAGGCGCGAGATTACCGGGAGGAATGGGGCGCGGAGGGCGCGCATGGCCGCTGCCGAACGGGCCCCGCCGCCCTGACAGCGACGGGGAGGAGTCTCGCCCGGCGGCGGGAGAGGTGGAGGAGCCGGGAGGAATGAAACAATTGGAAAGCTCGAAACGTGGTTGGTCCGTGGCTGGATTTGCGACAAATCAAGGCTCCATGACAAGTGGAGCAATATTGTTGAAAGAGTATCAAGATAATTCCAAATAGAGGCCCATTTTTAATGATGTTGCAAAATATGACTCTCTCCCCGTGTCATCCCCTGAGAGGTGACTCGTGGGAAGGGTGGCAAACCCTAGCCTGCTGCCACACCTCTCCCTTCCCCTTCATTTTCTCTCAACGTCACTAGAAGTGGCTGTCGAGTAAGCTCTCGCAACATTGATGAAAGTGGTGGCGAGGCTTTAGTCGTTCCGCCTCTTGTGATAGCCGCGTCGCCTCTTGCAATGGACTCTAAACACTAGGTCATGGCTCCGGGTGGCAGTGATGACGTTGTCTGACGGGCAGCGACCGTGGGTGTTGGCCCGCGTTCTTGGTCGTGCAGGCGGCTGGGTGGCTGTGAGCGTATGGTGTGGCACGTTGGGCACATGTTGTCTCTGTGCGTCAAATTTGAGGAAATCACCGTCTCTGTCCCGGGAGGTTTGCTTCCCTTGGCTAGACCCGCTCGAAATGGCTGAGTGGAAGGTGGTGGGAGCTTGGGACCAGGGGACACTGGGCCAGCGGTGGCCACAATGTCTTCGACTCCCTAAGCATTGATTCCCTCCTTGCTGGCTTCGTTGAAATCTCTTCCCTCCCACCCATCCCCTCTTGCCCAGGGTGAAAGCCCTAACCTCCCTACTTCGGTGGTTGCAGCGTTGTGACGTTGTTTCCCTTCCTAAAGGCACTGTCTGAGGGCTGCTGGGGTTGGATGGCGAGTTTCGGTGACCAGAGACAAATTTTGGCGGTGCTCTATGATGACGATGTCATGTATCAAATATGGAGATTCCATTTTGGTGTCCTTCTCCACCCTGTGGCCCTGCCCGCCAAGAAGAGGGGAAAGGGTTCCCTTCTAGGGTTGCAGTGTTCTCCTAATGGTGGCAACCGCCCGATGTTTGGACGAGCTACGTTTTGCCGTGGTGATGTTCTTTGTGTGCCACTTTCCTCCCGTACGCCTTCATTCAACAACTCGCGGCTTCTAGGTGGTGGTGTCGTGGTGTGCCGGTGCTTGGGAGGGGAGAGGGGGGTTCTCTGGTGCGACAGCCGTGCTTGATCTCTCCCATGGCCATTTGGTTGACTCTACTCTAGCGTGTTCTCGTGTGAACCTATATGCCTGTCTACGGTGCGACACTCTTCGAACCAGGGTGAGTGGGAAGGGTCCCTTTACGGAGACAGAGACGATGAGTCAGGTCGGCAATGGTTCTACATAGCATATTATTCCACTGATGGTGCCTTCTTCCCCCGCTTCTTCGTCCGCTCTGGAAGACGATGGTTTCAACGATTCAAGTGGGGCTTCTTTTTTCTATCTTTTGTATGCTTGTTCTGAGCCTCTAAGTTGTGTGTATACACTCCATATGTGCTGTTTTCGGTGTTATTGATTTAACGCAGGGCTATCGGATTCAGTAAAAAAATTATGTCACAGAATTGACGAGGTTTCTCTCTCTCAATTAAGATGCAAATATACCGCTAAAAATAGTCAAAAGCCAAGAAAGGAGCCGTCGCCTCTCTTAAACCTAGCCCCCTCCAACACCTACACCTCCTCCATAGATCGGTTCCCCACCTCCGCCCGGTCTCACCGGTGTCAGAACGGGTGGGGAACCCGATCTATGGGTGGATATTTTAAGAAAAAATAGTGTTTCTACAAGATTAGGTTAGGGTTTTGGTATACATCTTCTTCTTGGCGCCTATGTCAATGGAGATGATATCATCCGCAATAAGTGATCTTCGGCCCTTTGTTAGCCGATGAGATCTTCCCGGTGTTAATGGTGGTGTTGTAAGATTAAAGTTCTATAGGTACGGTTTTTTAGATCTTGATTCGCTAGATCGATCTTGGATTTTCTTCTCATGGTTGCCACGAGGAGGATTATCCTCGCAATATTAGTCCCGGCTGCTATGTCCTCGACAATGGAGCGACTTCCCTGCGACGATGATAGGCTATTCGATTTCTTTTCCCTAGAATACTGGTGGTGATACTCTTGCCGATGTTGATAAATTATTCTAATGGCTGCACGCGTGCATGTATCCTTGGCATTGCGGCTCAAATTGAAATTATGGAAGAATCTTCGTTGGTATTTACATGTCTATGGTTTGACACAGTGTCATGTTTATTAGGATGACTTTAGACAAGTGCAAGATTATGTCATGAAAGAACAAGATTTCGAAGACCTTCAAGATTTTCTCGTCTTCTTTTAGATTTTATTTTGTAGTCGTTGAAGACAGTTTATGTATCTCATGTACTATTTATTACTATGAATATGAATATATGTGGTATTGATTGTCAAAAAAATACAAATAAACATGTTTTTTTCCATTTAAAGATACTACTTCACGAGAGACAATCATCAAGGAATTTTAGCTTCATGATAATACCCTTACAATTGTGTCAATCCGGGGTCATTTCAAGGAAACTAATCTGATGGAGCGATGGTCTAACGCTGACAGAGTGACAGTCGCTTTTGAAAGTTGATATCAGAAACTAAAATGAAATGGAAGGCGACGTCTCGTTGTTGATTGAGCTCCTCCCCCGTCCCAGTTAGCAGCAGTGGACCACCACCCTCCGACGGATGATCTAGGAGGCCTCCGTAGATGTTAACACGAAACAAACTTCTGCAATGCATGATCCCTCAAAAAAACCCTTCTGCAATGCATGATCACGTGAAAGCCTTCGTTAAACCATTCCGTCACGTATCCTAACTGTAGAGTTCAGTGGTTAACTGATTGCTCTGTCTAAAGCGACGTGGCTTTCAGTTCTCTCGGCTTCTCGTCCTCTTATTTTGTTTTCTTGTATGAGTGGGATCGTTTCTCTTCTTCAAATCTCCATCACTTGGACTCTTCAATATTAGCACCTCTAGCGGGCGTCACCAGTTTGACCTAGACGCTACGAAATAATGTTCGGTTTGGGAGCGGCTGGACACCTGTCTAGACCGATGAAGGTGGGTGCCTCCAATGGCATCACCAATAGACCGGCCCTCTTCATTTTAGCCATTGACTTTTCATATTAGCCATTTCATTCTATTTCCATGATTTCCTAGCTTTAAACACACGAATATCAATAAACTAAGTAGGCATAAATCAAGTTCCGACATAGCTCCTGCTGGCCCCAACATAGCTCCACCACTGCATAGGCAGATGAATCAATCGCTGAGACATCTTCATGCGCTTGTTAGGCCTTTTTCAATAGGGTGTATCTTAGCAGAGCTTTTAAAATTTAAGAAATAAATATCATAATGGGGTATATCTTAGATGGTATTTCTTAAAGATGTTGTATTTAATGATTTCATGCTCATGCATGTGTGTGATCGTTCTCAGTCAAATCGCTATTCCTTGGTTACTTGAACGGCCATACGAAATACTTGCGTAAATAGAGTACCACCGAAGATTAGAATTTTTATGTGATTCTTACACCATAAAGTGTTACTCACAAAAAATAATTTGGTAAAAAGAAATTGGCAAGACAACAAGATGAATCAATACAACATCTATTCATAGAGTGTCCTCTCACAAAAGTGGTATGGCGTATTGTACATATAGCCTTGAATATAACACCTCCAACTAGTATTAATAATTTATTTGGCAATTGGTTAGTGGGTGTACCTGATTTAATTAAAGTATAGACCATAATAGGTGCTTGTGCTTTACTTTGGGCTATATGGAACATATATAATGATTATATTTTTAACAAAGCAAGAAATACTTTCTTTATACAGATTATCCCACAGACTACTCACTAAATTCGTATGTGGTCCTTCCTACAACCTGTGGACAAACGAGACGCCATGGATATTGTGCAGCCGGCTAGAATCGGTGGCACGGGATTTATACAATCAGTGCAGCTGGCGTTTTGATTATAGGTTAACATGTTGATGCAGAGCCATTTCATGTTCTCTTTTTTCCTTAGACGGTTGATACATGTCTCAACACTATATGACCCATGATGTAATCGATTGTAAACAATGACGTTAAAATAAAGTAATGCCGGGGCTAAGTCCCCATTTTAAAAAAAAGCTAAGTTTTTTTTGCCTATGATAACATGCAAGTGGTGTATCTTAGATATACAACATCCTTCTCTTTTATCATTAAATAGGTATCACATAAGATTTTTTTTAGGATAAATCGCTAAGAGACTCCCATTGTAAATGCCTTAAACCAAGCATTCGTTTTTGGGTCCATGTTGTTTGTATTGGTTGTCAAGATCTCTCCCTCCTCGGCCACCAATGCTAGCCTCACTAGCTTTGTCTTTTAGCCTTTTGATATAGTGTATCTTAGCACATTATTATAGGAGTTATAAATACCTAAGAGACAACCTCCCCAATGCATTGTATCTTAGAGGTTGTATCTTAATTTAATGTTGTTACTCTCATACATGTATTTGATTGGACTATATTGTTGCTGTTTTTCGTTGTCTTCTCCTGATCTGGACGCGGAGGTTGTGTCTGCCATGGATGTTTGATCTAAGCGATGGTGGTGATGAACTCTCCTGGAGAAGTGAAGCCATCTTTTTCTGCAGATCCAAATCGGAGGCATGCAGCCAGCCGATTATCCAAGCCGCATCGAGGCTAGCAAGCTTGCCAGCGAGACCCGGCGCTCCTTCAACCTCCATCGTGAGGCCAGTCAGAAGCAGAGGCGTGTTGGAAGGAGGACCCAATTATGTTTTTTTGTTTATCTTTTAGGGTGCTCTTTGTAAAGCGTTTGGACCTGTTTTTCTTTTCCTATTTGTTAGGGTCCTGCGTGAAAATGTGTAGCTCCACCGTCGTTATTTAATTTAAGGCTTCTTGCCCCTTCCGGGGCTCTCCTAAAAGATTGGACTATCAACTCTTTTTGTCTATGACTATGTGCAAGGGGTGTATATTGTGGCATCCCGCAAAACCACTACTAGAAAATCGCGTTGAATTTGTGCATTGCATCGTCATCATCATGCATTGTTTGCCAAAACTATGTTTGCAAAGCCCGTGTTGTTTTCTAAAACGGCCCCTCTTGATTCAACATCGAAAACCGGGTCGCCGGAATATTTTTGTTTTGATTAAAATTGTTTGCAAACGGTCCGTGTAATTAAATAAAACCTTTAATTAATTTTTAGCGGGGCAGTCGAACGGGCCGATTTAGCCCGAACGACCGCCCCAGAAATCAAATCGGTCCACTCCAACCTGCCCCTCTAAATCCTAAGTCTACCCACTAGTCTACCCAAACCTCCCCTCCACCTCACTCCATCCAATCAGTGTGTGCCACCTCCTCTCACCCTCCCCCCCTAACCAATCAGCAGCTGCCACTTGGCCCCTCACTCCTCTCTCTCCTCTCAAACCTCTCTCAGCCACACACACACACAACTCCACACCGGATCCCACCTCCCCCACCTGCCCCGGTCAACACCCCTGCCCGTGGGACCCGCCAGGCCCACCCTCCCCAGGCACGCGTCCCACGCGGCGTGCGCTCCCTTCCTGCCTTCTTCCACCTCGCGGCCAGCAGCCTCCCTGCCCCATGCGCCTCCCGTCCTGCACCTCGGCGCCCTCCCGACCGCCGCCTCTCCTCCCGCTGGCCGCCACGCCACCGCACCCCGCCAACCTCCGTCCGCGCCTCAGTCGCCGCCTCAAGTTCCACCTCCGCGAGCCCCAGTCCCCAAGCGCCTCCACTCGACCCCACTGCCACCGCCCTCCTCCCTCACGCGTCCCGCCTCGCCCTCTCTTCCGCTCGCCGTCTCCACGCTCCCTCCTCTCCTTGTGCCCCGCATGCTCCTCGCCCTTTCAGCCCCGCGCCGCCCGTCGCGCCGCCGCGTCTGCCCGCCTCAGCGCCCGGACCGCGTCCCCGCCGCCACCGCACCTGCCGTCTGCCGCTCCCGCCCGCGTCAGTGGTCGACACGTCCCCGCCGCCGTTCGCCGTGGCCGCCCCGCTCGGCCAGCCACCCGCCCGCGTCTCCACCCTCCGGCCAACCGTTCGCGCCCGTGTGCGCAGCGCCGTCTGCGCCCCTTCTCCGTCTGCGGGCGACCCGACCCCGTCGACCTCCGAGCCGCCGCCGTTTTCCCTGGCGTCCCCAAGCGCCGCCGCCGCCCGGGCCCCCCCTCGCCGCTGGCGCCGCCTGCCTCCCCCTCAAGCGTGCCCTCCAAGTTCCGGCGCCGTCCTCCAAGCCGGTCCCTTCTCCGGCGTGTGTCGCGCGTTCACCATGTGCACGTTCGGTTCCTCGTATCCAGGTGTTTTGGCTTTGGTCTTGTCAGTTGGTGTGCCTGCTAGTTTGGTGATGATGCTGTCATGTGGCGACGAAGTGAGCTGAAGGTCAACAAGGTCGCAGCAAGATCTCCGAACCCTCCCGACGGACAAGACCTTCGATTCGGGAGACCGCGTTTGCCATCAAGGATAAGATCTCCGTCATGGACACGACATGGACTTCCCCGGTCGCCAAGGTCTCCAAACGGTCCGCGAACAACGAGGATGGTGCGACAAGTACTCCTTCCCCGGGACGCCAAGTCCACCGGATCTATGGCCGAGCCCCCGATCCCGATCTGAAGACCGAGAACCGCGACACTCCAAGGTCTCCTTCACGGACGTTTCCGAACCTCGACACGCCAAGAACTCCCCCCCCCGGAGCCGAAGGTCCGGAGCTCTGCTTCATAGAACGCCAAGTACCCCGAAGACCGTTCCGTTGAAACCCCAAGATCATCAACGACACCCGAGCTCGACACCGGCAGCTAAGATGGCCCCACGAGACCGTCGACAAGAAACCACGAACCCCGGAACCCTGAGTTCTCCATCAAGGACGCCAGGACCGTCGACATGACCCAAGTCCCGCACCCGGAGGCGCCAAGACCTACCGTCGAGAAGCGGAACCGAACCACGGACCTGTCGAACCCCGGAACCCTAACAAGATCGTCGAGCCCCCTCTAATGTGTGACCCCTTTTCCTCGGACCTATTTTATAACATAATAACAACTTGATTACATATTGAATTGTCATTCTCTCATGCATCTCATCGGTTTGGGGGCCTTATGCCGATTCACCTAATAATTAAATATGGGGCCCATATGCGGGCAAATCTAGTCTCATATCGGCCTCATTTAAAACTTGTGGAGCGAACCGGTGATATATCCTGCCTTGTTAAACAACATTTAACTTGCTGGGGGGTCTAAATAACTTGAACCATATAATCATTTGTCGGGACCCCGGTTCCGCTTAATCTTGACCTAATTGCATCGCTTTCTTGCCATGCATCATACATGCATCATGCCGATCTTACGCCAAGTATTAAATATTGCATCCGGTGTTTCTTCTAGTGTTTTGCTTCTTGGCGGATAAGGCCGTTGAGTTGATGTGAGCTTCGCCCGATCTTCGGAAAACCTTCGACAATGTTTTCAAATGAGCATCTCCTCTTTCTACCTATCTTACTTTTATAGTATTTATTCCTCCTGTTGATCTATTGCTATCCGAGTTGCGATGCTTTAGTTTCCGACTGTGATATACCGTGCAGCCCTACATTGCCTTGGACACACCCTATTACATTGTTTGGTAGATAGTTGGACTTGTGCGTCGTAGTTGCTTGCTCAAGTCTTGATGTGTGTCGTCATATGCCACGATTCTTGATGAATTGCCGCATGTTGATGTTGGAGATGATTCTAGTTTTACTTATCGTCACTTTACTTTACATTTAACAACTAAAATTGAATAAGCGAGAGGCATCGGTGGGTGATAGATAATATTTGGTTTCGAACGCCCACTTGTGTCCCGTAAGACCCAGTACTTGATACTGTTCCTTGATTTTGCGCTATCCACATCCGGGAGGTATATGGGACCCCCCTGCGCCAGAGCTTGATTCATTCTTATTTCTTGGGGCCACAAACTAGTTTGAGGTTTTATTTACGATCCTGTACTTATGCCATGCTTTCCTGCTTTATTTACGATTGTGCGACCGATAGCACTTTGTCTTTGTTAGGAAGCGGAGTGATTCTGCGGTGTCGACAAGCCCGTTTGGGGTTCCCGATCGCTCCGACCATTGTCATGAACCTTGAGGCCGTCTCGGAGCTTGTCTACTCCGTTGCGGATTCTACTTAAGGGGTGGCCCCCTGAAATATTTCTGAATCCTGTGATTGTTCAGTCGTGAAAGCCTCGTTGGGTTTTGATTTGGTTTTTCCGAGGTTGGTGGAGCGTGTGTTGCTATTGTTGCACCCGGTAGGTAAAACTTTTACGAAAGCCGTGTCCGCGGATATGGACGACTTGGAGCACGATATCTCGATCATAGACAAGCATAACTAAAGTTCTGCTATTAATTTGACTTATAATGACTAGTAATCAGCTTCACTATAACGGAATGGCTAATTAATACTGCCCACAATTGCTTGTTTGTTTGTCGCCATGCAGATGTATCGACTAGTAAGTATTGCAACTTCTAGCGAATTGGCTGAATAAAAGTACCAACATCTCTGGGTTTATGGGTTACCTCATGTTGAATGTATCGACTAGTAAGTCTGCCACTATAACGGAATGATTAACTAAAAGTGCCCACCGCTTACTTTATCGGGATCATTTAAACTTGACTAGTAAAGTCGCAACTATAATCGAATAAGTAAAGCGCCAACCGTGAGTTCCTCGGTTGACTTCCTCGTTTGGTCTCGAGGAAACACGGGATGGGTTTGTTTGGTGATAGCTTGAGTTGGATCCGGTTAGGTCATTCTTATCCCTCTCGATATCCGCCGGATGTATCGAGTCTCTATAGGTTGTTTAATGCGTCTTTGCCGCTTGATCCACCATACCTATGTGGCGAGGACCGAATTCTAGCCTCGCCGTGTCTTGGCCTCGATCGACGCTCCTTCTTTGTTTCTGCTTTGCCCTTTGTCGGCACCTTTGTTAACAGGTTTGAGATCGACGCTGTTAACGGGGTTACCCTTCCGCTTGGCACAGGCGGTTATGGGCGCCATTGGTTATTCTTGGGGCTCTTAGCCCCATTTGCTTCTTGTCTAGTGTGGACGCTCTACCGCTTCAAGGTGTTTTGGATCTTTGTACTTTATATCATTCTTGACTCTTTGAGTCATTTGTTATATATATCATTACGTGGGTCCCATCGAGGACTGCTGTGTAATGTTATTACTTCGTATTCCACCCGCACGAAAGTGCCTGGTGGGCACCTTTGAATCGTTTCTATGCGGGTTTGGCGAATTTTGCTAAAACTTGCATAGGTCCGATTCTGAGGGTGTTACATATATTAGCTAGTATAACAAGACCTATCCCCTTCTTAATTGACATGCCACATAATCATTTTGCCTAGGATGTCACGCTAAAAGACTCCCACACTAGTAGGAAAATGTCTTTAGCAGTCATTTTGTCAGTGGCGTGCTCTAGAAAGAACACGCTATTACTAGGAGCCAACATATTAGTGGCGTCTCAAATATACAGAATGCCACTACTAAGCTTAACTGTGGCGTTGAGTGTACCATGTACACCACTACTAAAGCGGATTCACAGGTGGAACCGGGTCAAATTTAGGCGTGGCAATTGGAAGTTGCAAACGCCACCAACACCTACAGTTCTAGTGGCGTTCACAGGAAAGAAACACCGATGTTATCCTAGAGTCGAACTTTACCATCCAGTGCTGCCCCTACACGCATCTCCCCCCATCACTCCCTCTCCCTCTTCCCCAACCTCCCCTCCCTCTTCCCAACCGCGTCGACTGTCGCCGCACCTGCGTGCACCACATCAGCCGCCCCCGCCTCCACCGCATCCACTCCTCCACCTGCTGCCTCTTTCCTGTCGTTGTCTCGTCCCCGTCTCTCTCTCGCCGCCTCATCCCCATCTCGACGCATCCGTTTCTCCACCCGTCGCCTCGTCCACGTATCCCCCTCACCACCTCATCCCCGTATCCGCGACCTCCTGCGTCCACCGCCCCTCGCAACCGCCTCGAGCCACCGCCAGTGAGCCCCTCTCCCCCTCTTTTTTACTTGTTTTAGAGTAGATGATTTAGATGGTTTAGTGTAGATGATTTCAGATGATTTAGTGCAGATTTAGTATATAATACTTTAGAGATATTAAATTTGGGCTCAATTTCTAGATATAGGAAATGATTTTAGTATATAATGTAGATTTAGTATATAGTAGCAAATGTCCATGATTTTAGAGGTAGAAAATCTAGATAATTTTAGGGATAGATGTAGCAAATGTTCATGATAATTTTAGGGATAGATGTAGCAAATGTTCATGATAATTTTAGGGATAATTTAGTGTGAGTGAGCCTTGTGATATGTACAAATAAATAATTTGTGCATTCTACTTGGCTCGCTCATTCCATCCATAAAATTATTTTGTGTATATTGCAAATATGAGGCCTTTTTTTATCTTAGCGAGCCTTGTGATTAATTAACGAGTGATTTATATTAGATAAGGCAATGTGTAAGACTTGTATGTATAAAATAACTATATTTTTCTTGTAGAGGACATGACATTGTGTCAAGTTTGTTACACGGCCTATAGCGATGATACTATGTCAGGCTCGCTATTCCAACTTCGTCTCATACGAGGTCGATTTGAGCGTTCATTGGTATGTACTCCCTCCGTTCCAAAATATATGTCTTAGATTTTTCAAATTTTGGATGAATTTATATACTAAATAGTGTCTAGATTCATCCAAATTTTGACAAATTTGAGACATCTATTTTGAGACGGAGGGAGTATAATTTTCCTATTTAAATTCTTAAATTTTCTTTTCATACTATTATCATTTTTTTAGTTAGTTTTTTTCATGTTTAGACTATCTCATATAATTTAAGGAGGGACTCCAATATAATAACAGGAGAAAGCGTGGAGTTTGAATCTATTGGGCGAACATATTTGTTGACTTGCGCAAAGAGCGAGCAATGACTCGTCTTGCGGGTTCTTCATCAAGAAGGTTCATTTCCAAAAACCAAATCTCCTCTGTTGTGTACCTGTTTTTTTTTGCAATGGGAGCTCTTGGTCCAAGAATCATTGTTGTATATATGAACGATGAGGAGGATGAAGGCGATGAGGATATGGACGATGAGGATGAGGGCAATGACAAGGATGAGGGAGATGAGGAGAAGGACGAGGATGAGAGCGATGAGAAGCAAGCAAAACCATTGGAATATATAATTGTCGCTCAGAGATGCAAGCTTACTCATAGTGAAGAGTGCTATCTTGTCGATAATATTTCTTCAAAAAATTCCTACATCGTACTAACACTTGTCACTCACTTGACCAGGACGCATATTCAGCTACATGATATGATATGTTTTCACTTATCATTCTTTCTTTAGTTCCTATTGTATTTGTATTGTATGGTAGTTATAAGATTTCTAACTTCTGCATCTTAATTAGAAACTACCATTAAGAATGGTTTTTTCTCTTCAAATTTCTGAAGAAATCTTGGCTGGAATACGCTTTGGAGCAACAAGTGTTGTAAGCGTCATTTCGTACAAGACAATGAGTGATGGCTGCATCATCTTCAACATCCAGGAGTGGAAGAACTTTGTTGAAGCTCATGATTATCTATAAGTTGGGCAAGCCATTCTTATCACCGGAAGGACCACTTCACGCCATAACATTCAGATAATTTTCGTCATTGACATCATCTTTCATAGTGACTAGCTAGTTTCTTATGATGGTTTGTTAGTGTAGATGCAACTTGTGATATTTTAAACTGCTTGTTTATAATTTGTGGCAAACCAAATCGTTATTTTCTTGCTTATGTGAATATGTATTTCGTGATGTTACATTGTTGTTATATTCCAGCCTTTAATCAAAAATATGCAACACCTTTTTTTTTTCAAATTTTCAAAATTGCATGTGAATTTCGAGAAACACCATAAATTGTACATATAGTATTGGCGTTATATCTCCTAGTTGTGGCGTTTAGACCGAACGCCACCAGTACAAGCGGTAATGTGACGTTTACATAGGACGACACCACTACTCCCTACCAGTGGCGTGAGATTAGTGACGTGCGGCTTAAATGTCACTAACCCCTTTTTCGAACGCCACCACTAGGCCGTTTCCTACTAGTGCCATTGTGAAAGGCCTTATTCCACCTTAAGTTTTTTCGGTTTCACTTTGAGCTTCTCGGTTTCAATCATTGGTACATGAAGCCTATGTTTTTCTGTCTAAATGGCCATCATGTTTAAGCCATAGCCACTTTCTCCGCTTGCATCACCATGAAGATCGCCCACCATCCATCCTTCCTTTGCTCCTTCAACTTAACCCTCTTCCTACTCAAGCTTATCGTTTTAACATTCTGCCCAATGATTCTTGCGCCGAGTCTGGTTATAACATCGCACACTTTGCTAGCATCCTTCGCCTTCTTCAAGCCTAAACAATGTTGTGGGGGTGGGTTGACCAGAAGTCTTGTTTTTTTGGGCCAATCATGTGGCATGTACTATTGGGTGAAGAAAGTCGGAGATTTGGATGGAAAAAAGTGGTTGTTCGAAGTTTCACTGAAATCTTTTTTCACAAATATGAAGATGATTTTTACGTGTATTTTTGTTATAAAATATGTTATATTTTGAGATAAAGAAAAATCCAAAAAATTGGCTCTACACAGTGGACATTGAAAATTAGTTTTGGTTTTTATATTTGTCATTTTTGTGTAGGTTGCATATGAAAACATATATCTATAAAATTTTATGCATAGATACCGGAGATCTAAATATGTACTTTGATATATTTTAAAAAACTGAAACAAAAAGAGAAGGTTTTGAATTTTTCAAAACTCAGGCTACATGTAGGCTGAGCTCCGTTTGAGATTTCCAGAGGATTTTTGGCAACAAATTCCTTTTTCATCTCCCATCAAGCCAAGCAACATATGTTCTAACATAAAGAAAGAAATTTGTAAGTAAACGACAAATTTGCCCTCTATGAGAACATACGTCCAGAGCTGCATATAAACGACAAATTTGTAAATACCATCATTCGAGGAAGAAAGAAATTTGCCCTCTATGAGAGCTTTGTTCCTAATATTCTAAAGCGCCCAAGAAATTGCCGAGAGAAAGCGCCCAAGAAACCACAACATGCGCCATGCAAAAGCGAAAAGAAATGAGAGAAGGAGGTCACCCAGCTGCACCCAAAAGAAGGAAGCTAAGCTGCAACTGAAGATAATGTGGTTCTGATTCGGTCTGTCGACATTGTGGGCATAACCCATCACCGGCCCAAGTCGCTTTTGAACTTGATTCTGATTCATGATCACCACTAGGCAGCCGCACGCCCTCTAGCAAACTGCCACATAAATGTTATCAACTACTCCCTCCGTTTAGAAATATAAGATGTTTTAGGTTTGTGAAGAAGATGTATCTAGACATGTTTTAGTGTATAGGTTCAAATGAATCTAGACACTAAAATATGTCTAGATACATCCATTCACAAACTTAAAACATCTTATATTTCTAAACGGAGGGAGTACTAGTAGTTATATTATGAATGAAATCAAGATATATATTATTTAAATGACTAAACTGAATCATGCGTCGTCAACAAACGAATTTTGGATGGTTTATCTGGTGATTTTTTATACTCCATTTAATTTTATTTCAGAAAAATACGTAAACAGGGTCAAAGGAAAAAAGAAAAGGAGGGACCTAGTGTTTGTGCCCGGTGTAGATGTGTAGAGTACAGGGCATGCTTATCAGTTATCATCATCCGAAATGTACGCATCGAGCCCATCTTTATCCAGAAGAGAGAAGCCCACACGGCCACAGTATAAAGTACCATCCACAGTCGCCTCCCTCCTCCATAGGGTTTTCCTGCGGCCGAACGAACCTGAACTCAGCCTGTGCAGCACACCTTCTCGTCTCCTCCAATCTCTGACGTCGGCGCCCCGGGCAACTCCAACCATGGCGGAGTCGAAGGCGAAGGTCCCCCCGGCGATCACCCTGCGCACCCGCAAGTTCATGACCAACCGCCTCCTCTCCCGCAAGCAATTCGTACGAAACCCTGGCATGGTCATCTGAGCCCTCCTTCTCTGCCGCATCTAACCTCTGATCACTAACGCGCTCCACATTTCAGGTGCTCGAGGTGATCCACCCCGGCAGGGCCAACGTCCCCAAGGTGAGATCTAGATCCCGATCATACGTGCATCTAAGTAAAGATCGATCTAGTGATCACACCGTCTGGGTTTGTATGTGCAGGCGGAGCTGAAGGACAAACTAGCCAAGATGTATGACGTGAAGGAACCCAACTGCATCGTCGTGTTCAAGTTCCGCACACACTTCGGAGGAGGAAAATCCACCGGATTCGGACTCATCTACGATAACCTCGACGCCGCCAAGAAGTTCGAGCCCAAGTACCGCCTCATCAGGGTATGTTGCCACTGCTGATTTACTAATCTGATCTAAGTGCTTACCTATATGAGGCTTGGTAGTTGAGCTTTGACGTGTGTAATTCAGTCCCTTTCTTGATTAGTATCACTATTATAATGCCATAACGCGTAGGAGCGCATGCTGATCTGAAATTGGAATTGATTGTATGCACTACTAAATATAAAAAGTACCACTTCCTCTGATCTATAATAAGTGTCGCTAACATTTATTATGGATCTTAGGGAGTAGTACTAGTTATCTGTCTATTCCATATTTAGATGTTTTGAGTTGGTCATACTGTCATGTGCTGATTTGTTTTCGTGAGTATTTGGATGAGAAGTTTATGGATGCAGCAGTAGGGTATATTTTTGAATGCTGTTGTCTATTGTAAATTGTGTTCCTGACTTGTTGTAATGTGTTACCACCTGTTTGCAACAACATAGTTGCTGCCAACGTGTTTTAAATTCATCATGGTATTTTTTCTGTGATTAAGGATACTTAGAAAAAAAGTAGGGATGCAAGAAAGAGGTTGTACGGTGCCTTCTTGCATTGGAACATTTTGCCTTCCACATAGTCTGCCTTTTGATGTACCATATTTTAGTTAAAGATCACTAAGAATATATAATGCTGATATATACATTCAATTGGGGAATGTTTGTGTGTGTTGCAATTTGAACACAAATCATGAATTAGATGAGGATCATATGAGAGGACACTGTCATCTCCTATGACCGGGATGCAGCAACAATGAACAGAACTCGTAGCCTCTATGTTATGAAATGTATAGTCTTGTTAACTATGTTGCTCTCTTTATTGTGTATCCAAGAACTCTTGTGTGTTTTGATCGATGTTAACTATAGCCTATATTTCTGTGCATGTTTTGATCGATGTGAACTAGATGTGAAATTGTTATGAAGAGTAGTAACAAAATAGCTGTTCTTGTGTGTGTGTTTCTGAATTTTCAGTGCATTGTGTTAATTATCTGTTTCAAATTCTCCCTTGTGGTCATGTATGTTATTACAGCAATTAATTTCCTCTGTTCCTTTTGCCAGAACGGTCTTGCTACTAAGGCTGGGAAGTCTCGCAAGCAAATCAAGGAGCGTAAGAACAGATCTAAGAAGATCCGCGGTGTCAAGAAGGTTAGCTACTTATAATGATACTGCAATTTCCGGATCTGTTTGCTACTTTCTAGCAGTAACTGGCATTGTTGTTATGTTGAATTCTTTTGCTTCTGCAGACCAAGGCTGATGTTGGGAAAAAGAAGTAAACATTCATCCACATTTGATTCACCGGCCTGTTACACTAGTTGGTCTGGTGGCGTCAACATAATAATGCCCCTGCTAGTTTTTCCCCTCTGCGCTCAAGGTTTTTCTGTTCCTGGATGTGAACCTAGTTAGTTTGGCAGACATTCACATTCATGCATAGGGATGAAGTGTTCATGGAATGCTGTAACTTGAAAAACAGCAACTATATCATCCAAATTAGTGTGTGACATGCAGCTTTTATTTGTTACCTATCCACGCCATATCTATATTTGGTTAAATTTTAATCATGCACCTCGTGTCTGCTAAGCTTGCGTGCTTCGAATGCCGGGTACCAAAGGTCATACTAGCGCAAAATTCCTGTTTGTAATGAGCAACTGGTTTATATAATTCCTGTTCGAATTTTTTGAAGCAGAAACATTATCATTCTGTAGGATGTAAGAGGAATTCATTTATCTTTTAGAGATAATGTCTTTCATTACTCACTAGGACATGATGATCCTGCCTAGCACAACCAGTTCTTCCTGTTGGTAGGCTAGCACGGTTCCTGAATCCTGATCTGAGCAGGCAAACAACAGCCTCACTTTCTGTTCCTGACGGCGCTCTTGACCATGTTCCCTGGAAGGGAGGACGACGGCGTGACGGCCTTCCGTATCTTGAAGAGGTTCCATGCTGTGCCCACAGTGTGGCCGACTGTCGCGAACGCGTCCTCGGTCGCCTCCCCTGCGCTGTCTCCGTACCTATATCACAGCAGAAACTAATCAACTACTGCTTTCGAAATGATAGTATGATTTTCGAACAGACAATGCACATATATGGGTTCAGATGTCCTCAGATGATCATGTTCTTACCTCTTGGACACGGCACCAGAAACAACGTTGGAGGTTGCAGCAAGGGACCTCTTCTCGGCAGCCTCTACCGCGTCCATGACTTTATCTGTCAGTCACATAATAACCAATGAAAAAGCTTTGCATATCAGGGCAAGGTCCGATCGACGAGTGTTTGTTTGCAGGGCACTCACTGATGCCATCGAGGGTGGCCAGGATGACCTCTCCGGGGACGGTGGAGAGGAAGGCTTTCCCTTGGTTGGAACGAAGCAGCGGCGCGGTCATGGACCCCGCCACCGAGAGGACCGTGTCGAGCATGGACTTGCTCATCTTCTCGGACATCTCCGATAGCTCCCTGACCCTGAGCAACCAGGACCGGCGGCACAGCCAGCCGTTCATCACACCCGCCGGTACAAGTAGTAATCCACACAAGCTGGAAACTGAGAGATAGTAGTAGTTGGGTTACCTCTTGAGGCTCTTGCTGACACCTCCACGCTTGGCACCTGCCTTGTTGTTCCGGTCAGCTCCATCGAATCATTTGCTCGCGCTGCCGGCAGCTTGAGGACTAATCAGATTGGCTCCCCGTTGAACCTGAAGGAAAATGGACTCAGAGCAGTGGCCTTGGCCCTTGTGGTAGGACTAGGAGTAACAGACAGGAGAGACAGAGACGACCAGAGTCCAGAGTTATATATGTACCTGGTTGGCATAGACATCGCTGCACATGAAGATGCCCTTGACGAGGTGACCGGTGCCCGCGCCGATGGCCTTGGCGAGCACGCCGTTGTAGCTCTCTATCCTCGGCGCGAACTCGTTCCAGTACCCATCCGACGACGGTGGCGGCGGCCTTGAGCCCTTGGGCGGCGCCGAAGGCGTGGAGAAGCATGAGGTTGACTTGAGGAGCGCGTCGAGGGACGCCAGCAGCGTGGCGTCAGCGACCGTGCCGTCGAAGGAGACACCGTAGTTGAGGAGCGCGCCGTCCATGTCTGGCAGCGTGAAGAGGTAGTGCAGCCGGTCGAGCCTGATCACCGGCTCGTCCCTCGCCAGCGGCCACCCGAGGTCGCGGCCAACGCGCACCACGGTGGCCACCACGGCCATGTCGTCCTTGACGATCCTCACGACGGAGAGCTCGCCACGGCCGAGCTCGAGTGGCCCCTCGGAGCCTGCCGTCATCAGGTACACCGACGCGCCAGGGACGCGGAGCAGCGTCTCCTCCCGGATGCCCCTCGGCCTCGGCGCCGAGGACATGGCACCGCAGCAACCCATGACTTGCTGCTACACACACAGACAGGTGATTCAGAAGATTGTTTGTGATGAGCTGAAACTAGTATACAGGCAGGCAGGCTGTTGATGGTGCTGTGGCTTTCAGATACATATATATTAGATAGACAGACAGGAGAAAGAACGAACAGAAGAGGTCTGCCCAGACGGAATAAATCCATGGCAACTAGGTGGTGCTTTCTCGCTCCTTTGCGGCCCTCCAGCGCCTTTATTCCATCCTTCGGGGTTAATACATTCGGGGACACCTAGAGGATGATATTGGAATAACCATGGCCCCAAGGTCGGCAGACATTCTTTGTTTGTACAAGCTACAAAGTAAATACACTATACAAAAAAAGAGTACTTGAGACAAGGGGAATAATATGGCCATGAAGCTATCACATCGACGGATCCCTTCATACAA
The DNA here is from genome assembly GCA_030063025.1 of Avena longiglumis. NCBI lineage: Eukaryota > Viridiplantae > Streptophyta > Magnoliopsida > Poales > Poaceae > Avena > Avena longiglumis. The sequence goes on from CP125973.1 coordinate 152,597,376, forward strand.
AAAGGTTATGATCCTACAGGCAAAACCATTAGACCAAACAAGAGCCAGCTTCTACCAAATTCACTCATCCACAATAATATTTCTACCATCAGCCTTGTGATGCAGTTTCTTCTCCATTGCTGCGACAAGCGCACCACCCCGGTGGATAACTCCACTACTCCAGGCTCCAGCATGAATTTTGGTACTGCTGCCATGTACAAAGTTGTTGAAAAAAAATCCACAAATGGTCAAATTTCAAAATAATAATAATAATCGAAACAGTTTCTATAACTAAAATGAACATCATTACGCAGTTGATGATGAATATTTGTCAGTTACAAAATTACAGACTACTTTCGCAACGCTGAACTGCTGCTATGGCTTCTTCTTTTCTCAAACATGCATCTAAGTGCATGCTATTTTGGACTACGAAGATGATGGTATGGCTCCTGAATCAAAGGACCTATCAGATTAAGCATTCTTGGGCCTGGAGGTGCTGAGAATAGGAGGCTGCCAAGAGAGCAGCCCCAAGGCCTGAGCCATCACTGACGGGCTTAATTACAACCGAGGATGCCACCTCCTCCCCAAGCATTTCACTCAGAGTGCTCTCCATGCACTGGGCGAAGAAAGTATAGTACTTGTAGACTCCGCCGTCCACAGCGATCACTGTCCTTCGCTTGTCGGGCCTGTCGGTAACCAGACCGAGCTTTTTGAGGATGCCGTGTATCCCGGCAGCAGCAAGTCGTGCGCCACGCCTGGCAACAACCTCGCAGACATCCACAACCAGTTTTCTTGTTTTTCTTGAGCTGCTTTCGATCTGAAAACCATATGGGACAGAAAAGGGGTTGTTTGGGTTTAGTGGTAGGAGTTAAAAAAGGCAGTAGTATTAAATTTTCATTGTTGAGAGCGAACGATGAAAAATACCTCAAAGATTTCACTTAGTTTGATTCCAACTGTTTTGAGATCAGTTGGGTTACCTCTTGAGTACTTGAGACAAGGGGAATAATATGACCATGAAGCTATCACATCGACAGCTCACATTATACAAAAAGGTTATAATCCTACAGGCAAAACCATTAGACCAAACAAGAGCCAGCTTCTACAAAATTCACTCATCCACAATAATATTTCTGTAGTTGCCAACAGGCAAGAACCCTGGAGAATTTGAGAAAGAAAGAGATGAACTCGTGTGTGAGAGAGACTCTAAAGCTTTTGGTGCTGCATACAACTTGCAGCGTTTTCTGGTTTCTGTTATTCCTTTTATACTGTCGAGTACAAAGCCTAACAAACAAAATGAAAAATCAGCACACGATTGAGTTAAGCTCCGTGCCATCCCACGTAGCCCCGATCTTGCGCTGCAGCCCTCCGGGAGCGTGCCAGTCGTGCCATCCCACGACGCGGTCTCGGAGGCGATCTAACCTATCTAGTTGAAGACTAGGACTAGCTAACCAACCGGTGAACAAGCTCACGCAGCTGGGCGATTATTTGCTAAGGGAAAAACCCTGACGAAACTGAAACCTAACACCTACACCAGCTAGACGATGAACAGAACAACAGGATTACTACTTCAATTCAACCTCTAATCCGAATGTGATGCCTTCACCTCGATGACGCCAATACGCTGCCGCATCTCGTAGAATTTGGCGCGTGGGAGCGCCTTGGTGAGGATGTCACCCATCTGATCATTTGTGCTGACATGCACCACATTGATCTTCCCTTCTTCCACACACTCGCGCATGTAGTGATAACGGGTGTCGATATGCTTCGTACGCTCATGGAACACCGGATTCTTGCACAATGCTATGGCAGACATATTGTCTATGCAAAGCTTCGTCTTCTCTGGATCTCTTCCATGTACTTCTCTAAGAAGTCTGCTCAGCCACACCCTCTGAGTTCCATCGCTGGCAGCGGCAATGTATTCCACTTCACAGCTTGACAGAGCGATGGACTGTTGTTTCTACGATGACCATGTGATCACGCTTTGTCCCAGGAAGAACACGACTGCGCTGGTGCTCTTCCGCTCGTCCTTGTCTCCGGCGTAGTCACTGTCGCTATATCCGACAAGCTTCTGCCCTGAACCTGCACGGTAACAACAGCCTAGACCGATTGTTCCCTTGAGGTATCTCAGTATCTGCTTCACGAGCGCCCAATGCCCAACTCCAGGTGACTCCATGAATCTGCTGGCGAAGCCCACGACGAACGCTAGGTCTGGACGCGTATTCACCAAGTACCGCAAACTGCCAATGATGCTGCGGTACAGGGTGGCATCCACAGCATCGCCGCCATCGTTCTTTCCGATCTTCAGTCGAGCTTCCATCGGAGTGCTGCACGGGTTGCAGTCCTGCATCCCTGCCGCTTCCAGAATCTTGACAGCGTAACTTGCCTGACAGAGAGTGATTTGCCCCTCTTTCTGCTCCACTTCGATCCCCAGATAGTAACTCAGGGGTCCAAGATCGCTCATGCGAAACAGATTGTGCATCTGCTCCTTGAACAGCCTGACGTCGTTGCAGTTCGAACCGGTGATAACCAGATCGTCAACATAGACGCCCATGAGCAGGAATGCATCGGCGTCGCCACGCCGGTACAGAGCGTGCTCACTGGGACATCTCTCAAACCCCAATGACTGCAGCGAGTCATGAAGCTTGGCGTTCCACGCCCTAGGAGCTTGACGCAGATCGTAGAGGGCTTTGTTCAGCTTGAGGACGTGAGTGATGTTCTTGCTGTCGATGAAACTAGGTGGCCGATGGATGTACACTTCCTCGACGAGCTCACCGTTGAGAAACGCTGACTTCACGTCCATGTGATGCACCTCCCAGCTAGAGTGAGCTGCGAGTGCAAGCAGGAGGCGGATTGTTTCGATCCGTGCAACAGCGGCATAGACCTCGTCGAAGTCAATTCCCTGTCGCTGCGCGTACCCTTTGGCCACCAACCTTGCCTTGTGCTTGACGACGCGCCAGTCGGATCCTTTTTTACCTTGAACACCCATTTAAGTCCAATGGCGCGATGACCTCCGGGCAGAGAGGTTAGCTCCCATGTGTCATTGTCGTGGATCGACCGCATCTCCTCCTCCATCGCTCCTCGCCAGGCAGCGTCGGCGAGCGCGTGCTCAACCGAGCCTGGCTCCTCCGCCGCGGCCAGGCATAGGCCATTGGTCTCCCATTCATCCTCAGGATAGAGGTTGTTTGGGACGACGATCCCGTGGCTCGCACGGGTTTGCATCCGATGTTGCAGTGGTGGTGGAGGTGCGACGCGATTTGGTGGTGCAGCTGGTGAGGCCTCCAAAGATGTGAAGCGCCGCGGCGTGTCTGCCATGCGGCAGTATGGCGGCGCGCACGGTGTCGCTGAACTTGCCGCTCCTGAGGGACTCGAGGTAGGTGTGTAGGGCGAGGGAGGCGTTGGTACCGTACTCGCCTGCGTGCCTGCCGCCGGCCCGACGTCGTACATCACTATGAACTGCTCCTCCATGTCCAGAGCGCTCGTCGTGCGCCATGGCCACGGCCGATCCTCCTCTAAGATCACATCACGAGTGACGCGCAGCTTGCGAGCAGAGGGATCGTAGACACGGTACGCCTTTGATCCCTCCTCATATCCGACGAAGACCATCGGCGTGGAGCGGTCGGAGAGCTTGGTGATGCCGGGGCCGACGTTCTTGACGTGGACGGTACAGCCGAAGGTGCGCATGTAGCAGACGTTCGGCTTGCATCCCTTTCATGCCTCATACGGCGTGCAACCCTCCAGACTCCGCGTCGGAGCGCGGTTGAGGATGTGCATGGCGGTGCGCACGGCTTTACCCCAGAACGCCACCGGCATGTCCATGCTCTTGAGAAGGCTACGGGCCATCTCGACGACGGTCTGGTTCCGCCTCTCTACCACCCCGTTTTGTTGTGGAGAGTAGGGAGCGGTGGTGAAGTGCTTGACGCCGTGCTCGTCGCAGAAGGCCTCGAATTCCTTTGAGTTAAACTCGTCGCCGCGGTCCGCGCGGAGCACGCCGAGACGCAGGCCACTGTCTCAGCGAGTGCCTTGATCCGCTTGATGAAGCGAAGTGCTTCGTCCTTGGTGGGGATCGTCTCGATCCACATGTACCTGCTATGATCATCAACAATGAGAAGGAAGTATTTGTTCCCGCCAAGCGTCGCCAGCGAGATAGGACCTCAGAGGTCGCCGTGGAGGAGCTCGAGGCCGCGCGTGGCGCGGTAGCTTGTGGCACGAGGGAACGGGCAGTGCGGTCGCTTCGAGGGCGCAGCCACAGAACTAGTCGACACGCTCGATGCGAGGCATCCCTTCCACCATGTTCTTGGCGCCAAGCTCGTACAGGCCGAGGAAGTGTAGGTGTCCGTACCTGGCGTGCCAACGCCATGCCGTGTCTCCTGCCTTTGCAAGCAGACACACGGGCGCCTTTTGAGTGTGACGGTAGAGGCGGTTGCGCATCAGCGGCGCTGCGCCGGCAAATGCGGCGTTGGTCGTAGACACACATCGCGTCGTCCTCGATCACCGTCCTGTAGGCGATCTCGTCCGGTGGCGGTGGCGATGCTCGTCTTGCGAGCAAGGTATCGAATACCGTCGCTCAGCACACGATGCTCGCTGCCCCTGCACACGAACATGACCACGCCGCGTCCGACGATCTCCACCTGTGAGCCATCTCCAAAGCGAACCATACCTCGCACAGAGTCGTCGACGGTGGAGAGCATCTCCTTGCAGCCCGTCATGTGGTTGCTGGAGCCGGAGTCCAGGTACCACCGTCGATCGTCCGTGGGCACCGGAATGACACGCTCCTCGTTGAGGAATACGTTCTGGACGCCGGCGTGGTCCACTGTCTGCAGTGGCTGCCGCTCGATGATCGTCGTGGTGGCCATCATCATCACCGCCGCTGCAGGTTCTGGTTCAGGCTCAGCCTGCGACAGGTCCAGCTCGTGGAGCTTTTCCCTGTCGCGCTTTGCCTTTCGACACTCCTTGTCGAAGTGTCCCTCGATGCCGCAGTAGTGGCATGCGCCCTTTTTCTTCTCGCCAGAGCCGCCGCCAGCGCTTGACGACGGCCTGTCACCCCCGTGGGCCTTTTTCTTACCCCGGGGTTTGCCTTTCTTCTTGCCGGGAGATTTGGAGCCGGAGTTGCCGCCGCTGCTATTGCGTTGGCGTTGGCGCTCCGCCCACTCCTCCTCGATGAGCGGCGCCCTCCGATTCTGTGCGGTGGCTCGTCTTCTTCGTCGCGCTCCTCGCAGACGACCAGGCGCCCGGCGAGTTCTTCGAGCGGCATGGTCTTCAGATCGAGCAGCGACTCGATGGAGGCGACCATCTGCTTGTACATGCGCGACACCAGCCGCAGCATCTTCGTCACCTTGTACTCGAGGCGGTCGCCGAGGAGCTCGAGGTCGTCGGTGATCGCCGACATGCGCAACAACGCCTCGATGCCCTCTCCGGCCTTGAACGTGAGCTTGTCATAGTCACCATGGCGCGTCTGCGCTTTTGCCTCCCGGACGCGCTCGACGCCCAGGCGCATGGTCTTCAGCGTGTCCCACGCCGCCTTCGCCGTCTCCTTGACCGCGAGTGTGCGCAGGAGTTCCGGGGGAACTCCGCCGAGGATGACGGAGATCGCGCGCCGGTCGTCACGTGGTTCACCGACGCCGGTGCTTACCACGTCCCACAAGCCTGCAACCTGCAACTTTACCTTCATCAGAAGCGCCCACTCGACGTAGTTCGTGCGCGTCAGTGGCGGTACTCGCCCGCCGTCGTCGTTCTCGCGGATGATCCGCTCGACCACCACGGCGTCACCCCCGTCGGCCGTGAGCCGTGCCATCGGCCGAGGGGTGAGTGTTGCCCTTGGTGTCGCGGATACCGAAGCCGCGGCCTTCCCGATCTTCTCTGGTTTTCGTCAGAGGCTGACATCTCCGGTTAGAACGAACGCCTGACGCTCTGATACCACTTGTAGTTGCCAACATGCAAGAACCCTAGAGAATTTGAGAAAGAAAGAGATGAACTCCGTGTGTGAGAGAGACTCTAAAACTTTTGGTGCTGCGTACAACTTGCAGCGTTTTCTGGTTTCTGTTATTCCTTTTATACTGTCAAGTACAAAGCCTAACAAACAAAACGGAAAATCAGCACACGATCGAGTTAAGCTCCGTGCCATCCCACGTTGCCCCGATCTTGAGTTGCAGCCCTCCGGAAGCGTGCCAGTTGTGCCATCCCACACGCGGTCTCGGAGGCGATCTAACCTATCTAGCTGAAGACTAGGACTAGCTAACCAACCGGTGAACAAGCTCACGCAGCTGGGCGATTATTTGCTAAGGGAAAAACCTGACGAAACTGAAACTTAACACCTACACCAGCTAGACGATGAACAGAACAGCAGGATTACTACTTCAATTTCTACCATCAGCCTTGTGATGCAGTTTCTTCTCCATTGCTGCGACAAGCGCACCACCCCGGTGGATAACTCCACTACTCAAGCATGAATTTTGGTACTGCTGCCATGTACAAAGTTGTTGAAAAAATCCACAGACGGTCAAATTTCAAAATGATAATAATAATCGAAACAGTTTCTATAACTAAAATGAACATCATTACGCAGTTGACGATGAATATTTGTCGATTACAAAGTCTGAGCTACTTTACATAGCGCTGAGCTGCTATGGCTTCGTTTCTCAAACATGCATCTAAGTGCATGCTATTTTGGACTAGGAATTTGATGGTGTGGCTCTGAATCAAAGGACCTATCAGATTAAGCATTCGTGGGCACGAGGTCTTTGAGAATAGGAGGCTGCCAGAGAGCAGCCCAAGGCTGAGCCATCAGCAGCGGGCTTAATTACAACCGAGGATGCCACCTCCTCCCAAGCATTTCCCTCAGTGGTCTCCATGCCTTTGGGCGAAGAAAGTATAGTACTTGTAGACTCCGCCGTCCACAGCGATCACTGTCCTTCGCTTGTCGGGCCTGTCGGTAACCAGACCGAGCTTTTTGAGGATGCCGTGTATCCCGGCAGCAGCAAGTCGTGCGCCACGCCTGGCAACAACCTCGCAGACATCCACAACCAGTTTTCTTGTTTTTCTTGAGCTGCTTTCGATCTGAAAACCATATGGGACAGAAAAGGGGTTGTTTGGGTTTAGTGGTAGGAGTTAAAAAAGGCAGTAGTATTAAATTTTCATTGTTGAGAGCGAACGATGAAAAATACCTCAAAGATTTCACTTAGTTTGATTCCAACTGTTTTGAGATCAGTTGGGTTACCTCTTGAGTACTTGAGACAAGGGGAATAATATGACCATGAAGCTATCACATCGACAGCTCACATTATACAAAAAGGTTATAATCCTGAGCAAAACCATTAGACCAAACAAGAGCCAGCTTCTACAAAATTCACTCATCCACAATAATATTTACAGAGTTGCCAATGTGCAAGAACCCTGGAGAATTTGAGAAAGAAAGAGATGAACTCGTGTGTGAGAGAGACTCTAAAGCTTTTGGTGCTGCATACAACTTGCAGCGTTTTCTGGTTTCTGTTATTCCTTTTATACTGTCGAGTACAAAGCCTAACAAACAAAATGAAAAATCAGCACACGATTGAGTTAAGCTCCGTGCCATCCCACGTAGCCCCGATCTTGCGCTGCAGCCCTCCGGGAGCGTGCCAGTCGTGCCATCCCACGACGCGGTCTCGGAGGCGATCTAACCTATCTAGTTGAAGACTAGGACTAGCTAACCAACCGGTGAACAAGCTCACGCGGTGGGCGATTATTTGCTAAGGAAAAACCACGGCGAAACCTAACACCTACACCAGCTAGGCGATGAGCAGAACAACGGATTACTACTTCAATTCAACCTCTAATCCGAATGTGATGCCTTCACCTCGATGGCCAATGTCTGCCGCATCTCGTAGAATTTGGCGTGGGGCGCCTGGTGAGGATGTCACCCATTCGATCATTTGTCCGACATGCACCACATTGATCTTCCTTCTTCCACACTCGCGCATGTAGTGATAACGGGTGTCGATATGCTTAAATGCGCTCATGGAACACGGATTCTTGCACAATGCTATGGCAGACATATTGTCTATGCAAAGCTTCGTCTTCTCTGGATCTCTTCCATGTACTTCTCCAAGAAGTCTGCTCAGCCACACCCTCTGAGTTCCATCGCTGGCAGCGGCAATGTATTCCACTTCACAGCTTGACAGAGCGATGGACTGTTGTTTCTACGATGACCATGTGATCACGCTTTGTCCCAGGAAGAACACGACTGCGCTGGTGCTCTTCCGCTCGTCCTTGTCTCCGGCGTAGTCACTGTCGCTATATCCGACAAGCTTCTGCCCTGAACCTGCACGGTAACAACAGCCTAGACCGATTGTTCCCTTGAGGTATCTCAGTATCTGCTTCACGAGCGCCCAATGCCCAACTCCAGGTGACTCCATGAATCTGCTGGCGAAGCCACGAACGCTAGGTGCGGACGCGTATTCACCAAGTACAAAGCGCCAATGATGCTGCGATGCGGTGGCATCCAACATCGCCGCCATCGTTCTTTCCGATCTTGATCGAGCTTCCATCGGTCTTTGCCGCAGGTTGCGATCCCCGCATCCCTGCTTCCAGAATCTTGACAGCGTAACTTGCCTGACAGAGAGTGATTTGCCCCTCTTTCTGCTCCACTTCGATCCCCAGATAGTAACTCAGGGGTCCAAGATCGCTCATGCGAAACAGATTGTGCATCTGCTCCTTGAACAGCGGCGTCGTTGCGATTCGACGGTGATAACGGATCGTCAACATACGCCCATGAGCGAGAATGCATCGGCGTCGCCGCCCGATGCAGGCGTGCTCACTGGGACATCTCTCAAACCCCAATGACTGCAGCGAGTCATGAAGCTTGGCGTTCCACGCCCTAGGAGCTTGACGCAGATCGTAGAGGGCTTTGTTCAGCTTGAGGACGTGAGTGATGTTCTTGCTGTCGATGAAACTAGGTGGCCGATGGATGTACACTTCCTCGACGAGCTCACCGTTGAGAAACGCTGACTTCACGTCCATGTGATGCACCTCCCAGCTAGAGTGAGCTGCGAGTGCAAGCAGGAGGCGGATTGTTTCGATCCGTGCAACAGCGGCATAGACCTCGTCGAAGTCAATTCCCTGTCGCTGCGCGTACCCTTTGGCCACCAACCTTGCCTTGTGCTTGACGACGCGCCAGTCGGATCCTTTTTTACCTTGAACACCCATTTAAGTCCAATGGCGCGATGACCTCCGGGCAGAGAGGTTAGCTCCCATGTGTCATTGTCGTGGATCGACCGCATCTCCTCCTCCATCGCTCCTCGCCAGGCAGCGTCGGCGAGCGCGTGCTCAACCGAGCCTGGCTCCTCCGCCGCGGCCAGGCATAGGCCATTGGTCTCCCATTCATCCTCAGGATAGAGGTTGTTTGGGACGACGATCCCGTGGCTCGCACGGGTTTGCATCCGATGTTGCAGTGGTGGTGGAGGTGCGACGCGATTTGGTGGTGCAGCTGGTGAGGCCTCCGATGGCGAGCGCCGCGGCGTGTCTGCCGCTGCGACAGAGTATGGCGAGGGCGCGCACGGTGTCGCTGAACTTGCCGCTCCTGAGGGACTCGAGGTAGGTGTGTAGGGCGAGGGAGGCGTTGGTACCGTACTCGCCTGCGTGCCTGCCGCCGGCCCGACGTCGTACATCACTATGAACTGCTCCTCCATGTCCAGAGCGCTCGTCGTGCGCCATGGCCACGGCCGATCCTCCTCTAAGATCACATCACGGTGGCGCTGCGGCGAGAGGATCGTGAACCGATGCGCCTTTGATCCCTCCTCATATCCGACGAAGACCATCGGCGTGGAGCGGTCGGAGAGCTTGGTGATGCCGGGGCCGACGTTCTTGACGTGGACGGTACAGCCGAAGGTGCGCATGTAGCAGACGTTCGGCTTGCATCCCTTTCATGCCTCATACGGCGTGCAACCCTCCAGACTCCGCGTCGGAGCGCGGTTGAGGATGTGCATGGCGGTGCGCACGGCTTTACCCCAGAACGCCACCGGCATGTCCATGCTCTTGAGAAGGCTACGCCATCTCGACGATGCAGTTCCGCCTCTCTACCACCCCGTTTTGTTGTGGAGAGTAGGGAGCGGTGGTGAAGTGCTTGACGCCGTGCTCGTCGCAGAAGGCCTCGAATTCCTTTGAGTTAAACTCGTCGCCGCGGTCCGCGCGGAGCACGCCGAGACGCAGGCCACTGTCTCAGCGAGTGCCTTGATCCGCTTGATGAAGCGAAGTGCTTCGTCCTTGGTGGGGATCGTCTCGATCCACATGTACCTGCTATGATCATCAACAATGAGAAGGAAGTATTTGTTCCCGCCAAGCGTCGCCAGCGAGATAGGACCTCAGAGGTCGCCGTGGAGCTCGAGGCGTGGCGCGTAGCTTGGCACGAGGCGAGGGTGCAGTCTTTGCTTCGAGGGGCGCAGCCACGCGTAACTAGTCGACACGCTCGATGCGAGGCATCCCTTCCACCATGTTCTTGGCGCCAAGCTCGTACAGGCCGAGGAAGTGTAGGTGTCCGTACCTGGCGTGCCAACGCCATGCCGTGTCTCCTGCCTTTGCAAGCAGACACACGGGCGCCGCCTTTTGGAGTGTGACGGAGTAGAGGCGGTTGCGCATCCGCGGCGCACACGCCAGCAGCTGCCGGCGTTGGTCGTAGACACACATCGCGTCGTCCTCGATCACCGTCACATGGCGATCTCGTCCGGTGGCGAGGGCGATGCTCGTCTTGCGAGCAAGGTATCGAATACGTCGCTCAGCACACGATGCTCGCTGCCCCTGCACACGAACATGACCACGCCGCGTCCGACGATCTCCACCTGTGAGCCATCTCCAAAGCGAACCATACCTCGCACAGAGTCGTCGACGGTGGAGAGCATCTCCTTGCAGCCCGTCATGTGGTTGCTGGAGCCGGAGTCCAGGTACCACCGTCGATCGTCCGTGGGCACCGGAATGACACGCTCCTCGTTGAGGAATACGTTCTGGACGCCGGCGTGGTCCACTGTCTGCAGTGGCTGCCGCTCGATGATCGTCGTGGTGGCCATCATCATCACCGCCGCCGCTGCAGGTTCTGGTTCAGGCTCAGCCTGCGACAGGTCCAGCTCGTGGAGCTTTTCCCTGTCGCGCTTTGCCTTTCGACACTCCTTGTCGAAGTGTCCCTCGATGCCGCAGTAGTGGCATGCGCCCTTTTTCTTCTCGCCAGAGCCGCCGCCAGCGCTTGACGACGGCCTGTCACCCCCGTGGGCCTTTTTCTTACCCCGGGGTTTGCCTTTCTTCTTGCCGGGAGATTTGGAGCCGGAGTTGCCGCCGCTGCTATTGCGTTGGCGTTGGCGCTCCGCCCACTCCTCCTCAGTGAGGAGCAGGCGCCCTCCGGTTGCTGCAGCTGGCTCGTCTTCTTCGTCGCGCTCCTCGCAGACGACCAGGCGCCCGGCGAGTTCTTCGAGCGGCATGGTCTTCAGATCGAGCAGCGACTCGATGGAGGCGACCATCTGCTTGTACATGCGCGACACCAGCCGCAGCATCTTCGTCACCTGCTTGTACTCAGAGACGGGGTCGCCGAGGAGCTCGAGGTCGTCGGTGATCGCCGACATGCGCAAGGCAAACGCCTCGATGCCCTCTCCGGCCTTGAACGTGAGCTTGTCATAGTCACCATGGCGCGTCTGCGCTTTTGCCTCCCGGACGCGCTCGACGCCCAGGCGCATGGTCTTCAGCGTGTCCCACGCCGCCTTCGCCGTCTCCTTGACCGCGAGTGTGCGCAGGAGTTCCGGGGGAACTCCGCCGAGGATGACGGAGATCGCGCGCCGGTCGTCACGTGGTTCACCGACGCCGGTGCTTACCACGTCCCACAAGCCTGCAACCTGCAACTTTACCTTCATCAGAAGCGCCCACTCGACGTAGTTCGTGCGCGTCAGTGGCGGTACTCGCCCGCCGTCGTCGTTCTCGCGGATGATCCGCTCGACCACCACGGCGTCACCCCCGTCGGCCGTGAGCCGTGCCATCGGCCGAGGGGTGAGTGTTGCCCTTGGTGTCGCGGATACCGAAGCCGCGGCCTTCCCGATCTTCTCTGGTTTTCGTCAGAGGCTGACATCTCCGGTTAGAACGAACGCCTGACGCTCTGATACCACTTGTAGTTGCCAACATGCAAGAACCCTAGAGAATTTGAGAAAGAAAGAGATGAACTCCGTGTGTGAGAGAGACTCTAAAACTTTTGGTGCTGCGTACAACTTGCAGCGTTTTCTGGTTTCTGTTATTCCTTTTATACTGTCAAGTACAAAGCCTAACAAACAAAGCGGAAAATCAGCACACGATCGAGTTAAGCTCGTGCCATCCCGTTGCCCGATCTTGAGTTGCGACCCTCGAGCGTGCCAGTTGTGCCATCCCACACGCGGTCTCGGAGGCGATCTAACCTATCTAGCTGAAGACTAGGACTAGCTAACCAACCGGTGAACAAGCTCACGCAGCTGGGCGATTATTTGCTAAGGGAAAAACCTGACGAAACTGAAACTTAACACCTACACCAGCTAGACGATGAACAGAACAGCAGGATTACTACTTCAATTTCTACCATCAGCCTTGTGATGCAGTTTCTTCTCCATTGCTGCGACAAGCGCACCACCCCGGTGGATAACTCCACTACTCAAGCATGAATTTTGGTACTGCTGCCATGTACAAAGTTGTTGAAAAAATCCACAGACGGTCAAATTTCAAAATGATAATAATAATCGAAACAGTTTCTATAACTAAAATGAACATCATTACGCAGTTGACGATGAATATTTGTCAGTTACAAAAGTACAGGCTACTTTCGCAACGCTGAACTGCTGCTATGGCTTCTTCGTTTCTCAAACATGCATCTAAGTGCATGCTATTTTGGACTAGGAATTTGATGGTGTGGCTCCTGAATCAAAGGACCTATCAGATTAAGCATTCGTGGGCCTGGAGGTGCTGAGAATAGGAGGCTGCCAAGAGAGCAGCCCCAAGGCCTGAGCCATCACTGACGGGCTTAATTACAACCGAGGATGCCACCTCCTCCCCAAGCATTTCCCTCAGAGTGGTCTCCATGCACTGGGCGAAGAAAGTATAGTACTTGTAGACTCCGCCGTCCACGGCGATCACTGTCCTTCGCTTGTCGGGCCTGTCGGTAACCAGATCGAGCTTTTTGAGGATGCCGTGTATCCCGGCAGCAGCAAGTCGTGCGCCACGCGTGGCAACAACCTCGCAGACATCCACAACCAGTTTTCTTGTTTTTCTTGAGCTGTTTTCGATCTGAAAACCATATGGGACAGAAGAGGGGTTGTTTGTTTTTAGTGCTAGGGGTTAAAAAAGGCAGTACTATTAAATTTTCATTGTTGAGGGCGAAATATGAAAAATACCTCGAAGATTTCGCTTAGTTTGATTCCAACTGTTTTGAGATCAGGTGATGTATCATGATGCATCGTCAACATGTGAAATGTCCTGGAACACAACAGAAACCGTGCCTTTTTAATGACAGTTGTGGGAATACTAAGCAGTTAAGTTAGTCGGTTGTTGTAATTTTACTGGCAGTATGTCATCCATGATACAAGAAATATAAATCATGCGATTTTCTTGCTTAAGGTATTCTATACTCCATCCGATCAGATTTAATTGATGATTAGATTAACATACTTTAGAATGTATGGGATCTCAAGTTTTGGAGGTATACTGTCACCAAAAAGAGCAGCTTGTTGAGACATCTGTAACAAGATTCTTCGGACAATTTCTCCCATATACATACCAGAAGTCAACTTCTCGTAAATCTGGAAGGAAATAATCTAGGCTCATCAACCACAAAACAGGGAGGTGCCATTGCTGTAGTATATAAAGGGCAACATTGCAATACCTGTTCTCCAGGATTCAGACTTTCTGCATCCAAAGCTTGATCAAATTCAGTGAGTGGAAGATGAGCGGACTTAAAATTTCCCCACTCCATGTTTATTACCTGTAATACAAAGAGAAATAATTAAAATCATCATATCAATTGGTTAGACCTCACTATTTCTTGTTCTTGTGATATTGTAAGTAATAGAAGAGTAGCTTGTATGATTTTGGCAGCGGTGCGAAGTGCAGTAATGGGTGCAGAAGTGAAGACTAAGACACTCACCATGTCTCCAGACTTGGGCAGGGGGGCATGCCATTTAGGAATTGCATGTGCCTGCTCTATGTATGCTGCATTAGTACCTGTTCCCAGTATAATAGCAACCATAGTATCATTATCTACATATCTCCCAGCAGCCAGAGTCCCGACCGTATCATTTACCTACAAAAGTAGCATCCTATATTTCAGACTATCGAAATATAGAAATGATATTTAACTGTTAAACTATTTTGCAATAGTATAATCCCGAGTAAGCATAATCTGTACTTCTTATAAAGCAAAACCCCACTAACTACAGTGAATGTTAGTCTATCTCTTCGTTCAAGCTATACACATCAACTATTCCTTTAGCCATCCATGTCATCTCCACCAACATTCATTGATAGTCTACCTCGACATGCATCCACGTCATCTATATTTTTCATCCAATTATCCTCATCACCAATTTCGAATATACAACTATTTCATGCCAATTAAATTTTGGGTATCGATGATTTTGACCAATGGAATTTTGCATATTTGTATAGAAACTCCATGTTTCATGTATTTAAGTATTTTACACCCTTTCATTTATATGATAGAGTTCTTTGGGAAATTCCGCACGGGGTGTCCTTCAAGTACAGATATAAGAAGAAACTTACCAATGTTGAGACTTTCATAACAAGTCCTTGACGTATTATAGCCTCGTTTAGTTCAGCCACGATATCTTTGCCAACCTGACTTCAGAAAAAACATGAAGGTAAATTATTCATATGCTCATAGCTATTTGCACAATGAAAATCATATAAACATATCACCAAACTGAAACTCCAAATAAATACAGGATTTATCCTATTTTATAGTTTTGATCCAGGATGACACTAGACATTGTTTTCTGTGAGAATCTTTAATTTGGTTTCAGTAAGGAAGGGGCAATATGCTGACCATTTCATCAATTGCAAAACTCTTTGTCCATTTGATAAGAGTGCCAGATGAAATCGAAGTTTGCTTCAC
Source organism: Avena longiglumis (assembly GCA_030063025.1). Classification (NCBI taxonomy): domain Eukaryota; kingdom Viridiplantae; phylum Streptophyta; class Magnoliopsida; order Poales; family Poaceae; genus Avena; species Avena longiglumis. The sequence continues at coordinate 152,612,449 of CP125973.1, forward strand.
AGGGAAGGAGAATGTAAAACCGAGTTCTCTCTGGACGCCCTCTGGAAGATGATAGTCTTCACCCTCAGAGGCAACGAACTTTGCTAAAGAAGCGGCGATAAAATCAAATAGTTCCTGAAATTTTACACCACATATGCAAGATTAGCAAAAAAATCCAAACCATGAATGAGATGAACATTATGGCAAGTGGACATCATCATTACATGCGAACTTCTGGACATTAAATGCTGTGGAATGGATACCCCTTCAGATTCTTGCTTGATAACTCGTCGTTCCTTGCCCCCTAATTGAACTCGTAAAACACGAAAGTTTGTTCCTCCGAGGTCAAGTGCATAAAACAGCCCTTTCTCACCCCTTCAAGATTTGACTAAGTGAGATCAGATGTATTGTAATGAAAATGCAACTCGACACAGCAGTTGAAATATAAGACAGTCATAGAGACACAACTTAAAAATCATGTAACTACATCTACATATGCTATACATTATACAACATAGAATTTTTATGTGCAATGTCTGTGCTGCAATTGTATAAATTTCTTTGTATAATTACCCTGTCTGTCACCATTCTGCATAATTCGGGCACAAGCAAAGCCCCTTTTGGGATTTACCTCCTAAGAACGAAAGAAACGCGACGTGTCCATTTCCCATTAATTCGGATGGATAATCGGTGCTACTCGGTATCAGCCTTAACTAAAGAGGTGGGGATTTTTACCCGGAGGGGAGGGAGTCAACGTAGGTGACGAGCATCTTCAGCTTGCTCCCGTCCTCGGAGGCCAGCCCCGCGCGCATCTCCACCTCCATCGCGGCTGACACCTGCTGCAGCCGCGCCGCCGGCACCGCGCACCGCTCCTGCAGGTCCAACAGCACCGCGGCCGCGCGCGCCCATCGCTTTGCCTCCCGTAGCCTCTGGCGCACAACGGAGGCAGCTGCGGCTGCGAGCACTGCCGCACCTGCTAACGCCGCTGCCTTCCGCATGGATGCCGTTGGGCTCGCCCTCCCTTCCGGCTCTGCCCTCGGCCGTATTTGTGAGTTTTGACTCTGAGACTTGTGAGTCAACCAACAGAGCGACTTCTTCGCTAAACTGAAAGCTGCTCCAGTTCCTCTTCGGTCTGAATCTGAAGTGGACCGTGCTAGCCGTTGGTTCCCGATCGGTGGTGGGATGGGACCCAAAACAGAGTCCGTTTGAGCGACGCCACGGACTGCGGATACGGACACAATCTCTGCGCTCGTCTTTTTGGTTAGAGCATCTCCACCCTTAGCGTACCTTGCTGAAATCCGGATCAAATTTTAGCCGGATGGAATAAGTTTTTTTTGCCTGGGTACGTTGAGTTTTCTACTTGTGTATCCAGGCGAGTTCTCGTGTTTGACTAAAATTTAACAAATTTCGTAAACTTTGGACAATATAAACTGTTATGGATGAATATGGCGAACTTTAGGTGAATATGGTCGACATGAACGAACTTTGGGTGATATGGACGAACTTTGGGCGAATATGGGCGATACAGACGAACTTTGGGCGAATATGCCCGAATTTTGGGCGAACTTTGGGCGAATATGGTCTATATAGACGAACTTTGGGCGAATATGACGATATAAACGAATTTTGGCCGAATATGGGCGAATATGCCCGAATTTGGCGAATATGCCAGAATTTTGGGCGAATATGGTCTATATGGACGAACTTTAGGCGAATATGGCGATATGAACAAATTTTGGACGAATATGGGCGAATACGGACGAACTTTGGGCGAGTATGGGCGAATATGGGCGAATATGGGCGAACTTTGGGCGAATATGAGAACTTTGGATGAATATGGACGAATATATGCTGACTAGGCTGGTCCACTTGCCGAATTCGCTTCGTCCGACGTTCCCAGGGCGTACCCAGGATCATGGGTATGGTCTGGATAGTCTGGACCAAAGTTGACCCAAATCCGGACGAAAACACGTTCATGGGTACGCGACTCGAATTTTAGTGTCCGGACCTATTTTCGACGTCCGAATCGGCGTCCTGGGTAGCCTAGTAAAGCATCTCCAGATCCTCATAAAAACGTGAGTTTACGTGTGGGTTGGTGTAACAGACAATTTGCGATCCTTTAAAGATCCCGGTGGCAGCGACCCGCCCGCTCGCATTTCCGGTGCGTACACACAATTACCGCTATCAATTAACAAAGCTGTCCGGTTTTTCCCGTTACGGACACCCATTTTTTCTTTTGATTCCCCCTAAACCCTAAACGTCCCTTCGTCGTCTTCGCGTATATAAACCCGTGGTCGACCGGTTTATCCCCATCCTTCACACTCTCTTCTTCCCGTCGCCATAGAGAGGCCCAATCTAAACTTCTACGAGATCGTGATGTTCGCCCACTACAACATCCTCGAATCGCCGCGCATGAGGCTTTCGGCTGGCTTCAAGCTCAGCTATGCCAGGTGCCTATGGCGCCGCTCTTGCATCACAACGAATTGGCGATGCATATCGAGGAGCGTCGCTTCTGAAGGGCGAAAGAGGCGATGGCACGGTACTGCCATCAGCGTGTCTTGACTAAGTGGTTCAGAAGGAGGCGAAAAGGCGGACTTTTCGTTGTCGAGCTCACGACAGCTCCACCCGGATTTGTGCAACCCTGAAGGGAGGCAACACTTCTAGGTAGTGCCTAGGCATACGACCTCCACTGTTATCGAGGCGGCGCATCGTGAAGAATTCATTGAAGGAATATGCTCGAGAGGCAATAATAAAGTGGTTATTATCGTATTCCTTATTTATAATAACTGTTTATTTTGCATGCTATAATTGTATTAATACGGAAACGTTAATACATGTGTGTTTAATAAACAAAAAGGAAGTTTCTAGGTATGCCTCTCTTATAAACTAGCTCGTTGATTAACAAGATGATCATAGGTTTCCTAATCATGGACATTGGATGTTGTCGTTAATAACAAGGTCACAACATTGTTGGAATGATGTGATGAACATTCATCCGGAGTATAGCATTACGATCAAGGTCATTGTGTTTATATTGCTATAACATCATACGAAGTAATCATAGTCCTTAGACCATGAGATCATGTCAATCACTAACACCGGAGGAGTATCTTGATAACATCAAACGTCACACCGTAACAGGATGATTATAAAGATGGGTTCAGTGCCACGAAGGTGTTATGTTGAGGCTCATGGATCAAGAGTAGAATTTTTCTATCCCTATGACGGAGAGATATACTCTGGGGCCTCTTAGTGATATCACATTAGTTAGCTTGCAAGCAAGTGATTTGATCACTAGAATGTTATATCACGGGAACGAGAAAATAGTACATGTCGGTAACGAGATCAAACTAGGTATGAAGATACCAATGATCGAATATCGTACATGTAATATATCGCGAGACAAAAGGATTGAGTTACATGCGTATAAGGTTCACACGATCACAAAAGTCATCGTTGAATGTGTGGGAGTCAGTACGGATCTCCAGGTCCCTCTGCTGATTATTGATCGGAGAGGGGTTTCGATCATGTCTACATTATTCGCGAATAGGGGTGGAATCGAGCCGGCTCGGGCTCGGCTCGGTCAGGCTCGAGGAAAATCGAGCCAAGCCTGGCTCGGCTTGTGTACAAAAAATAACTGAAAAGTGGGCTCGTGGCTCGGCTCGAGAAGCTCGCGGTTCGCTCAGACGGCTCGACGAGCCGAGTGTTATTCAACCCACGTCGCTTGATTCCTTTTATCCCATCGTCCTTCCTCATCGAGATGCTTGATTCCCCTCGCCCCGTCGCTTTCCCTCATCTCGCAAGGGCCGGCGTCGCCACCAACACCGGCCGCCGCCACCCGATTTCCTCCTCCATGGCTACCCCTACCCCCTGATCCTGCCAATTCGCTCCCCTAGGCCCTAGCATCGGGGCTTAGCACCCTAGCAGCGGCCGAGGCGCTCTCTACATGTCGCCTAGCAGGCCCATGCCCTCCGCTCGCCAGCTCTCTCCAATTGCCTAGCCTGGTCCATCATCTCGCTCAATCAATAGCCAAAACTCCTGGGCACGACAGGGTGGTTACTAGAGTATTGGACAGTGACTAGCTGTTTGGCATCTACCTGACCTGCTGTTAACAAATCATCAGTACAGTCCGCAACGACGCAACCCGAGTGATATACTGTATATGCAGAGTGGATTTATCCTGTATGTTGCACACTATGGGGGTGCTACTTCTCTTTTTCCCCTATTCCATTGATAACCCAAAGACGATCGGCACACACGTGTGTATTTTCTTTTGAAAATAAATTCTTGATATCCCTTATAGTTTCAGATTAGAATTGTTCATTCTCTCCTGTTGTTTTCTGAATTTTTCTACATTGTGAGACTATTGGACTAATTACACACATGATGTATATTAGTATAATGTTGAGAATCATGGAAGTGATGATTTATTGATCAATTATTGCATTTACCATGTTACATGTAGCTATATATACTTGTGAAATGTTATGCTTCTAGAAATATCATAAAAAACAAAATTGATCGAGCTTTCGAGCCGGCTTGCGAGCTTCACTGAGCTGGCTTGTCGAGCCTCGAGCCTCAGTTGTAGGGTTTAAGCTTGGCTTGTACAAGCTCCAAGCCGAGCCGAGCCCGAGCCAAAACATGTCGAGCCCAAGCCGAGCCTCGAGCCTCGAGCTTGGTGTCCACCCCTATTCGCGAATCGTAGGGTGATACACTTAAGAGATACCGACACCATTTGGAGCAAATAAGATGCCAGAGAAAGAAAAGGAAAGCGCAGGAATTTATTTCACTAGACACCGGAATCGTTTCGATTGAAATTGCTGAAACTGGTTCTGCATGTGAAATTGAATACTAGCAAGGGGGTTTATGTGAATGTTTGTTAATTAAAGTAATTAAAAAAATTCTGAATAAATAAATAAAAAAGTTTTATTTAATGAGAGATTGTATTAAATTTGGTGAAAAATTAATGGGATTTGAGTGGGAATTTGGGTGGAGAAAATGGAGGTTCTTATTTATGTGAGTGGAGATTCCACCACATGAATGAGGAAGAGGTGGGGACACCCTCTATGGCCGGCGGCCATGCTCCCTTGGGTTGCCCCCCTCCCCTATATTAGGATCCCCTCCTCTCACTTCTCACTCATACCTCCTCGCGAAGGATCTCTCTCCCCCTTTAGAATTTCCCCATGATTTCGGATCGGCGAGAACATGTTCTCGGTGGCTTTTTCTAGAAGGATTTGTTGTTTCCACTGCTTCGCTAGAGCGAGGGTGTGGAGGTTGTCGGAGTACCCAGACGTGTGTGCGATCACGGATGCACCACTGCTTTGCGGTACTAGACTTGATGATGCTGGACCGGCTGGACCAGATGGACTTCATCACGATCTTGAGATCGACAAGCGTTCGACTATACCAACCATGAGTACAACCTCTTTAACGCTATTCGGTCTTCGAGGGTATGTATTCTATGGATGTATATCCACCCATTGCTTGTATCTAGTACATAGATCTTGGTACTTAGTTGTTCCCATTATAGGAATTTTTTTGTTTTCTATGATGCGAACCCTTCAGTGGTATCAGAGCCGGATCTACGCGTAGATGCTTTGCACGAGTAGTACATATATGTATATTGGTGGCATAGTGGGATGAAGCGGTCCGGACAAAATTTACATGTCCTCGCACATGAGACTTGTTCCACGCTTGACATGCAACTAGTTTTGCATAAGTGGCTTGCGGGTGTCTGTCTCTCCTACTATAGTCAATATCTGATTTACAACGAGTTGTCAATAATTTGATTATCATCGTCGTGGTTCCATATTCGTAGGTAAGAACGGTTCTATCTCTGAAAGCCCTCAGCCACGTAAAACTTGCAATGGATAAATTAGAAGCGTCTAGTTTAGATTGTTGCTGGGCTAGTGTCATGATATGATGATGTTGTAAGCAAAAGTATAAGTCGGTACTCTTACAACACACATAACGTGTAGGTTTCATAGACCTTAGCCTTACACATAAAGGAATGATAAAGATCATACCACGGTGCACATGATAACGATCAAGTGCAAGGACCATATCATTTCACTTTTCACATAAGATGTTTTTGTTGCATCTTATATTGCTAGTTTGGCGTTTTATTAGCATAATAAGATGATCCCTCATTTAGATATCAAGATAAAAAATGTGTTATTCCTTAAGTATGCATCGACAATGTTTCGCCGCTTCAAGACATCACGTGATGATCGGGTGTACTTGAATCCACGAGCATATCTCGGGTGTAAGACAGTTTTACACACGCGAATACTAAGGTTCTTACTTGGCGAGTCTAGCATGTGCAGACATGGCCTCGGAACACGGACCGAAAGGTTAAGCATGATCCATATGTTTGATATGATGACCATATGGATGCTCGCCTTTGAAGCTACACCGACTCAACGTGATGATCGGACTTGGTATAGTGGATTTGGTTCATGTAATCACGAAAAAGACACGAGGGATGTCGTTTTTGAGTGGGAGTTCATTTCTAATTTGGATTAGTAGAACTCAATTTATCATAAATTAAATCAAAGTGAATTTTCATAATTTGTTGTATTCATTGGCATTCGTTCACCACCTTATGCTTAGTTGTAGTTGAGATAATAGAATTATAGAATTCTGGATATTTACTTTACGAACTGGTATAGTATTGTATTGAGTGTCAATCTAAAGTTTAAAGTCCTATTGCAAAATTTTAGCAAACTTTGTTTACTCTATGAAGTTTAATAATTAGTATTAAATCGAGAGTGACAATTCCAGTGTTAGTATCTAAAGTATCATGTTTGCCTCCATGATTTTTGATTTAAATATCGAGATTATCTAGGAGCTGAAAGAATTGTTACAGAAATCATCATGTGTGGCAAATATAATGATATCTGAAACAATGTTTTGGTTGCAATATGATAGTGTATAATATATGTTCTCATATTGGATGAGAATTTGCAAAGGTTGGAGATGCTAGACATCCTAATCATCCAAAAGGGTTTTGGAAAGTAATGTTATACTCATGATTCGCCTTTATAAGCTACATTAGCTTGATCATGAAAGTCGTCATGATAAGGATAAATAGAATATGTATGTAAAGTGTTTACTACACTAAAAGATTACTAAAGAATGGTTTTTTGAAAGAACGCCAATCATTTGATGATTGTGATCTACTTCAAAGTGCAAGTCCAATGGTATTAGTATTTAAATATACACGCTTTGGACTATGTGTCATGAATATGGCGCCACTTTTGATGTTGATAGATTCTTTTAAAAGGAAAAGAAAATGTTAAAAGAGAATCTATAAAATATATTTGGCAGAAAAGAAAAGATTGGAAATATCCAATTTAGGTATATGGATGATATACATGTTATGGTTGTATTCTTTACTTGTTAAACAATGTGGTTCTTAGGTATTGAATACCGAATTGGTTGGTATAAAATTTCATACAGAATGACGCAATTCATGAACCACAATGGCCTAAGTAACTAGCAAGAGAATATGTGATGATGTTCATCAAAAACAAACAAACCGTTGTTTGTATTTCTCGTTGACATCAAAGCTTGCCTTCAAGATTTGTTTTAATAATAGTTATTTAAATCAGGTATTATGAGAACAAATATTGTTTAAATGATTGGATGATTTACAAATCTAGTTGGAGAAATCACATCCATAAAAACTAATGCTAAAATGTCGCAAGACAAATGATTGGAAGATCACTTACGAAGTGACATCGCCGTTTAAATTATATTGGAAATAAAACATGAAGAAAATCTATTTTTATGGATTTTTGGAGTCTTTGATTTGATCAAATGATGCTTGTGAGACTTTCCTCGGGATAATTAAAACTTCGTTCAAAGGCCAAAGAAGAACAAACGACTAAATTAGTGGAATTTATACATATCGATATATGCAGTCCATTATGTGTAGTCATACGCGATGGACTTCAACTTCATATGCTTTCTCCGGAAATTTGAGTGAATATTCACTTAATGAGAAAGAAGTATGAAATATTTGAAAACGTTTAAAGAGTTTCAAGATGAAGTGGAAAATCATTGTGACGAGAAAATAAATAATTCTTGATTTTATCATAAAGGGATTTATTTGAGTTGCAAGTTTAGCAAAACACCTAGATTTGCATCTCCCGAAACACCATAGGAATATGGCGTGATTGATATTTGTAATGAAACCCTATTTGACATGGTTGGATAAAAGGTGTTATTTATAAAACTGTCATTATGTTTTAAAAGATTAAAAGATTTAGAAACTATCGCTTTTACACTGAAAAGAGATCCATCTTGATCCGTTGAAATGACACCATGTAAGTTATGGTTTGGGGTAAACCCCAAGTTGTCCTTTCTTAAATTTTGGTATGCTAAGCATAAATAAGATGTTTACAACCAAAGTCGGATGAGCATGTCTTTGTAGGTTATTTTGAATAACCATTGGATATTCCTCCATAACACCGATGACAAAAGGGTTTGTCGCTTGAAACGTGAAGTTTCTTGAAAAAGGATATTTTCAAAAGTTAAGTGGGAGGACAAAAGAACTTTGATAAGGTTAACAAACCTTAGCTATATGTGCTGAGTTCTGCAACGTCGGAAAACGTTCCAGAGGCAACCACAATGCTCATGGCTCACGTGTCTCAAAGGTTGTAGTCATGGAGGTCTAAGTTCCTATTGAACCAAATAGGTCGGATAAACAATCAAATGCTAAGATTTGAGAGTAAATCATTGTTGTTTGACAATGATGAACCGACTACATGCAAAGAAGCGATGGTGGGCCCTGACTCCGTCAAATGGCTTGAAGCCATAAAATCCGTGATAGTTCCATACACGAGAAATCAAGTTTTGAACTTGGAAGACCCTCAGGAAAGGTGTAAAAACCTATTGGTCGTATTCGGATCTATAAAGAAACAGACATGGATATTTTACATCTATGAAATAGTTGACACGTCATAAAGAATTTTATGACAATGTTCAAGGAGTTGACTATGACAAGGTTTGATCTTTCATAGCGATATTTAGTCTGGACGGATTAATGTAGCAACCACTACATATAATTTTGGTATATGGTAGCTGAATAAACAAAACAAAGTTCTTCTAATAGAATGGTTACCTAGGATGTGTACAAGACACGGTCCAAAGGGTTTTTATTAAATTCAAATGATGCTAAAAGGACATGCAAACTTCAATGGTTGAAGTAAACATCGCGGAGTTGGAATCTTGACCATGATGAAAAGAAGTTTTCATCAGAAGACGATGAAGATGCTTGCATTTGCAAGAAACTAAGTGGGAGCACTGAGACATATTTCTAATATATTATATGGAGGACATCTTGTTGATTGGAAATGATGTATATTTTATTGACAAAAGTTAAGAATTTCATTTAGATGAAAGACTTAGGCAAAACCCGAATATTTAGCATGAATGTCTACATGGATAAACTGTGACGCTAATATGGTTGTGCCAAACGTACATATATGAGATATTGAAGGAGTTCAATATAGAAACGACAAGAAAAGTTTCTTGTCACATGGAAAAGAATTGTATCAAGATTCAAGTGTATCAACACTTAATAAGTGAAACAAGATTCAAGTGCTTTGACACTTGATGAGTGAAATCACAAGAATTTTTTGATCAATCATACCATGATATGTACACATCCAGATATGTCCTATGCTCTAAGTGTTATGAGCATATACCAGAATGAATCATGAAATGATCATTGGACGATAGTAAGGATATTCTTATAATCTTTTGGAAGAATTAAGAATATATTCCATTTGTATAAGAGACAAATAGTTCATTGAAAAATGATACTAGTTTTGTCACAAGATACAAATTAAGTTTATCTCAGTTTAAACTATGAGTGGCACAATGAAATGGAAAGAAAGTTTCCATGATGGATTTGAATGAATTCCAAAGTTAAGACACTATGACAGATACTACAACAAAAGACTAAGTATATGACCGCTATAGTAGCAACAAAGGAGGACATTTGTGTCAAGTAGTTTGTTATCAAACTAAGGTGTGGTTCGCAACGGGATAACACTAAATATATATTGTACGACAATAGTATCGACATGATTTAACACCAAGGAACTAAAGGTCTCACCAAAAGACCAAATTTATACAATGCCATCTCATTAGAGAATGAGTGATGCGTGAAGACGCAAAGACATGCAAATACACACGGACCTGAAAGCGTCAGATCCGTAAATTATGTTAACCACTTGCAATCGCGTATATGGAACACCAGAAAGCCATAGATGTTCAATACGCAAAGTTTTCAAACTAGATTATTGTCTCTAGTGCAAGTGGAAGACTGAAGGGAATATGCCCGAAAAGCAATAATAAAGTGGTTATTATCGTATTACTTATTTATGATAAATGTTTAATTTGCATGCTATAATTGTATTAATACAGAAACGTTAATACATGTGTGTTTAATAAACAAAAAGGAAGTTCATAGGTATGCCTCTCTTATAAACTAGCTCGTTGATTAACAAGATGATCATAGGTTTCCTGATCATGGACATTGGATGTTGTTAATAACGAGGTCACAACATTGTTGAAATGATGTGATGAACATTCATCTAAAGTATAGCATTACGATCAAGGTCATTGTGTTTATATTGCTATAACATCATACGAAGTAATCTTAGTCCTTAGACCATGAGATCATGTCAATCACTAACACCGGAAGAGTATCTTGATAACATCAAACGTCACACCATATCAGGTTGATTATAAAGATGGGTTCAGTGCTACGAAGGTGTTATGTTGAGGCTCATTGATCAAGAGTGGAATTTTTCCATCCCGATAACGGAGAGATATAATCTGGGCCCTCTCGGTGATATCACATTAGTTAGCTTGCAAGTTAGTGATTTGATCACTAGAATGTTATATCACGGGAACGAGAAAAGAGTACATGTCGGTAACGAGATCACACTAGGTATGGAGATACCGATGATCGAATCTTGGACATGTAATATATCGTGAGACAAAGGAATTGAGTTACATGCGTATAAGGTTCACACGATCACAGAAGTCATCGTTGAATGTGTGGGAGTCAATACGGATCTCCAGGTCCGCTGCTGATTATTGATCGGAGAGGGGTATCTATCATGTCTGCATTATTCGTGAACCGTAGGGTGACATACTTAAGGGATACCGACACCATTTGGAGCAAATAAGATGCCAAAGAAAGAAAAAGAAAGTGCAGGACTTTATTTCACTAGACACCGGAATCGTTTCGGTTAAAATTGCTGAAACTGGTTCTGCATGTGAAATTGAATACTAGCAAGGGGTTTATGTGAATGTTTGTTAATTAAAGTAATTAACAAAATTTTGAATAAATAAATAAAAGAGTTTTATTTAATGAGAGATTACATTAAATTTGGTGGAAATTTAATGGGATTTGAGTGGAGAAAATGGAGGGTCTTATTTATGTGAGTGGAGCTTCCACCACATTAATGAGGGAGAGGTGGGGGCACCCTCTATGGCCGACGGCCATGCCCCCTTGGATTGTCCCTCCCCTATATAAGGAGCCCCTCCTCTCACTTCTCACTCACACCTCCTCGCGAAGGATCTCTCTCCCCCTTTAGAATTTCCCCATGGTCTCGGATCAGCGAGATACATGTTCTCGATGGCTTTTTATGGAAGAATTTGTTTCTTCTGTTGCTTCACTCGAGCGAGGGCGCGGAGGTTGTCGGGGGGGGGGGGGTATCCGGACATGTGTGCGATCACGGATGCACCACTGCTTTGCGGTGCTGGACTTGATGATGTTGGACCGGCTGGACCAGATGGACTTCATCACGATCTTGAGATCGGCAAGCGTTCGACTACATCATCCACGAGTGCAACCCCGTTAACACTATTCGGTCTTCGACGGTATATATTCTATGGATGTATATCGACCCGTTGCTTGTATCTAGTAGATAGATCTTGGTACTTAGTTGTTCCCATCGTAGGAAATTTTTTGTTTTCTATGCTGCGAACCCTTCATTCATGAGGAGGGCGAACGCCACTGGGATCATCGACATCGATTCCAACAAGGAGGAGGCCGACGGGGAAGCGAAAGACATCGTCGATGACTAAGACGGTGACAACAACATAGTCGATTAGGGTTACTTTAGCTTTCATTTTTATCTATGTATGATAGGTTCATATTTAGATCAATGGAGAGTTTAGAATTTGAAATGGTATCTTGTATATCCATAGCTACCGTCTCAATTGGCAAGCGTAATCTTCCTCTCGCGGTGACCTTCGGCCTACGCGGGTGGGTAACGGTAGCGGCAGGCGGCATCAAGGCTTCTGCGCGGGAGAAATCGGCCTAGCGCGGCCGGAATCGACGGTGGCGCGCGATGGCGATGCGCGATAGTTTTGTAGCAGGGAGGAGGGGAACAAGTGACATCTTAGGCTGAAATGTCCCTCTTGCCAAGCGTTTCCAGTGATACGGTCCAGCGTCGGGTCGGCAAACCCATGTATCTAAGGGCTGGGGGTGAGTTTTTTATGTCCCTCTCAAAAAGATATAAAGGCCCAGGTGGTATGTGGTGTCTGGTCTGTCCACTTCTTTCGTCTGAAACCTCAGACTGACGGTTATTTTAAGGATTCATCCTTTTTAAGGGTTTGCTAGAGATGCTCTCACACAACAGGGGCGATCCATTTTTTAATTTTAAACTTAGTCATACATAGGCAACTTAACATTTAATTTGAGGTAAACTTTTAATGTTGTGTTGTCACAACCACTCAAATTCGTGGATGGTGTTATGGTGATCCAACACACCAAGTGGGCAGGTTATTGGCATAACACTTATGGAACACCGTTCCACGAATATTACATCCAACATAATAGCATAACAAAAACATCGCAAGACCATATCCATATAATAGATATGCAGAACTTCTTTACACAATGACGTTTTCTAGGTGAGTTTTTTTTAACGAAAATGCAAAAAGAACGATTCTTAGACTACGCTATGACTAATTCTATCTCTAATACTACATGGCTTATCAATGATAGTACAACAATGCTCTATGGAGATAGGGTTCTAATATTTGGGGATTGGTACCCTCTACGCTTAAGCTTGGTTTCCACCATCTTTGATACAATATTGGCCATTGTGCTCATGTTTACTAGTCCCGGCTTCTGGTAGTGATTCTTCCTTGTTGTTTTATTGGGTTTGGGTGACGTCTTTGGCTTCTGAGAGAGCAAGGGTTAAGATACAAACGGGTACAAGCGTACTCGGTAAGTTCTAACTATCTGGGTGTTTGATGCACTATTTACGGTTGTGGATCCAAGGCCCTAGACTAATGCAAGTTTTCTAAAACATTTTCTTCAAAAGGTTAATTTTATTCAGAACTATGCCCTCCAGTCTTCATGGGTTGCATATAATCTTTTATTATCTTGTACCATACAAGTATAATTTCAACATAATTCATGTTCAAATTTAGGCCAATTCCCATTGTTGTCTTATATCTAACTCAACACTAGATTAACTTTTAACACTTCAGTCATTTTAAATACAAAAGTAAAAATATGTTTCCTTAGTTTTAGATGCATGCTATGCAAATGCACATATTCTATATCTATCTTTCACTGTGTCCTATTCATCTGGTTGTTATAATTTTTTTTCAGGATTACATATAAATGGTCTAAATACCCGTTACAAGTTTCAATAGAAAACTCGTTTTTAATATAGAAAAGAACAAACTTGTGGTTATATAAAGGAGAATGTGTGTATGTATTCATGTATTTTATTTTTCAAATTTCTTTTAGCACCAGAAGTGTTTTTTTTAAAAGTTTCAAAAACTGAGAGCACAAGCGACTCGGCAACTTCTTGCACTTTTCGAACAAAAGTATGATTACAATTTACTATGTTTGGAATATGCCTAGATGCAATCATAGAGATTACTATATTTTCTTGTTTCTATTGTTTCGGTGTTGTTTACATTTCTATTGTATCTTTTACTACCCATCTGCTTTTTTATGTTGCATTTTTTTTTAAAAAAATACTACTTCATCTTAAGTTAATTGACTTGATTTTGTCTAGATACGCATTTATCTTTTAGTTTCAAGGTACGAGCGTATCTGGAGTCTAGACAAAGATGAGTCAATTAATTTACGATAAAAGGAAGAAAAAATTTGTGGACAGAGAAAATGAAAATAAAAGATTTAAGGATCTATCCAAAAGGAGCGTCAAAATGTCACTAATGTCGTTTAGAAAAAATGCCACTAATGAAATTTGAAGTTCTAATTTGAGAGATAACATTCAGAAGTTGGAGAATCGGAGTACAGTGGTATCAAGCATCAACAAGGGAGTCTTTATTAGATCAACATTCATAAAACTCGTAACAAAAACGACAGAGATATACATCTATTAGATCCTCTATACAACTTTGCTCCATGTCACATGGCCACCAATGCATCTCCGTGGTGCTCATGAATCGAAGTCCTCATCGAGATAATCGAGCTCGTCTCCGTAGAAGTAACAGATCCCCTTCAGGTTCTGCCTTAACTTGTGCCGGCTGCCCTTGCACGATGTCCTTGCCCCGAAACGCGCAGCCGCCGGCCGACGATCTTGGGCTTCCTCTTGTACGAACGATGACGGCCATCCCGCCGAGTAGTATCCATAACTCGCGGCCGGCGCCGGAGGAGGAACTTGCGTCTCCTCCTCTTCCACGACGGACTTCCTGCCGAGCGCCAAGAGAGCGCGGCGTCCGCCGGACTTGGACTGGTTGGTGGGCTTCCGCGGCGCCCTGATGAAGCCGCCGTTGGCCACCACCTGGCCGTCCACGACGTGCACCGCGCGGCGCTTGCCCTCCGGGTCCACCAGCTCGCGGTCGTACACGCGCACCCACCCTCGCTGCCGTCCCTCGCGCCGCATCTTCGCTCCGTTCCTTGGTTTGCTTGGTGGTTTCTGTGTGGCGAGACGAACGCTGCCGGTGGTCAATTTATACGCACGCGAGGTGACTGGCTTCACTTCCTTGGCAGCCACGGGTCTTGTTGGTGTCGTTGTCGGCAACTTGGGGTCCAAGTTTCTGACAGATTGACCTGGGCTGGACGTGCTCGATCAACTAGCCGGCCAGAGCACAAACAGAATTTGCGTTATTGGGTCTTGTTGGGCTTGGGCTTTTAAGAATTTTTCTTTTGAACTAGGGGCGGTCTTAGAGGGACCTAAAACCTTTCATTAAAACGATGAGCGTCAAAAAAAAATTTTAAAACGATGACATGATTACAAAGAGGAGCAGCAAAGGAGTAGGAATTACAATCAAGCCTGTACTTTTTGCACTACGGACCCTAAAATTCTCAGAGAAAATGCCATTGGGTCTAGCTCCAATGCCACCGCTTCTGCACACCACGATGCATCCAAGAACAACGCCACCGGTGAGATGACCACTTGGGGCGAGGTGCCAGGATCCAACTGCATCATAGCTCAGGGGCCTCCGCATTGACATAGAAGCCTGGAGGTTCGATTTCACCTGCAAAAGCCGTCCAGGAGGAACCGTCGCCGACGTCGAAGGTGGGAGAAATCGCCCTTCTACTATCTTGGAGGGAAGTTGTCGAAGAGCCGCCGTGATTCCACTCCCAGGAGCGGCTTCCGCACTCCCCTTGTAGAACCCGCGCCAATCGATGTTCTAGCTATCAAGCACGATTCTGCCCAAAGACACCGACAGTTATCCAACGGTTCACAAGCAAGTGGAGGAGGAGATAAGAACCTACGGTTGAGATGTATCCGATGCATTATTACTCATTTAGTGTTGTAATTCAATTTACTGTTACTAGAACTCCACTGTAATAACTAGATTATATATGGTCCGCTATGCCGTGAAGAAGAGGAAAGAAGGAAAAACATAAATCAGTAATCTCTAGCTTATCTAGGGTTCTTCCTCTTCAGGATCTAGAGTGGTGATGTGTATCGATTCCTGAATATCTACTACCAAATTCACCAATCCATCCCCAGTCCCCTCTAGGGTGTTATAATGGTCTCAGAGCTACCACGATTCTTGGCATAAACTCGGTTAAGGAAAGCGATATGGGGATCAAAATCTTCTGGATCGAGGTGGCAAACCGGAACGGGAAAAGAAGGGTGGTTGGGATCTCTCTAAAATCCCACCCTCCTCACCCATTTCGCGGCGGCGGGGGTACTGGTAAACGAAGTGTAGGGTTTCGTAGCATGGAAAACAAAAAATTTCTACCGCATACAAACAAACAAGCCAAGATCTATCTACTAGATTGTAGCAACGAGTCGATAGAATAACTCACCCTCAAAGATTCCAAAGTGTTTAACGAGAGCGGATTCTCATGGGTGATGTAGTCGTACTCTTCCCGATCTCAAGATCGCGTAGACGATCCTTCCGACGCTGCGTTTCGGCAGCGCTCCCGCAGTCGGTCACACGTTCGGTACTCGACGAAGACCTTCCTCTCCCTTGTTCCAAAGAAAAGCGGAGGTTGTAGCACTCTCCTCGCGATTCCCAAGCGACAACGTGGTACCGAAGTAGAGGGAGATCTCGCAGGGCTTCGCCTTAAGCCGGAGCGAGTATGGTGGAGTATGAGAGAGTCCCTCGACGATCTAGGGTTTAGACACGCCGAGGAGGGGGCAAGCCGGCGGCTAGGGTTAGCTAGGCGGCGGCGGTTTGCCCTAGGGCGGCGGCGTCAATGGAGGTGGCGGCGCCGGCGACTTAGGGTTTGGAGGAGAGGATCTTGTGTGTCTAGGAGGGAGCCCTGCCCCTCCTTATATAGGTGGAGGGGCCGGCCGACCAAGGGAAGGGGAGTCCCTCCCCTACTCGGCTTGGTGGTGCGCCGGCGGTGGGGAGGAGGGACTCCTCCCCAACTCGGTTTCCTCCTCCATTTCCACTTCCCAAAAATAGCTGTTTGACTTTCAAACTAGCCGTTTGACTTTTCAAACTAGGATTTGAATAAACCCTCTATTTTGTTCAGCGATGACACCGAGTACATGATGCAATCATACCAACTTGATATAATACATTCATGTACCATTCCCCTCCGGAGTGCCGGACATTCCGGAACCTTCTAGAACATTCCCGATGAAAACACCGGAATCATTCTCCAACTCCGAAACGGGACTTTTCTTATATGAATCTTATTCTTCGGACCATTCCGGATCTCCTCGTGATATCCCGAATCCCATTCGAGACTCCGAACAACATTCAGACTCTTTCTCATCATTCCATAACTACTCAAACAATGTCGAATCCTTAAGTGTGTCTCCCTACGGTTCGTGAATTATGCGGACATGATCGAGACACTTCTCCGATCAATAACCAATAGAGGAATCTGGAAATTCATATGGCTCCCACATATTTCTACGGTTACTTTGCGATCGAATGAACCACTTACATACGATACCAATTTCCCTTTGTCTCATGATAGTTTACTCATCCGAGGTTATGATCGTCGGTATCTCTGCATACCTAGTTCAACCTCGTTACCGATAAGTACTCTTTTATCGTTCCCGTGATATGTGATCCCTTGTGAGCCAGTCACATGCTTGCAAGCTAATTGGATGACATTTCATCGAGAGGGCCCAGAGTATATCTATCCGTCATATGGATGGACAAATCCCACTCTTGATCCATGTGTTTCAACCAATACTTTCCGAACGCTCAATGCCACCTTTATAGCCACCCAGTTACGGTGTGGTGTTTGATGTCATCAAAGCATCCATCCGGTAAAGGTGATATGCATGATATCATGGTCGAAGGAATTAGGTTACTATGTATCAGAAAGCATATAGCAATTGAACTATTAAAATGACTTGATCTTTATGCTACGCTTATCTATAGGAGTATGTCCACCATATCATTCTCCTAACGATATGATCTTGTTGTTAATAACATCTCAATGTTCATGATAGGGAAACCACAATCATCTATTAACCAACAAGCTAGTATTATATAGAGGCTTTACTAGGGACTTCAAATAAGTTTACAAATCACACAAGTATTAATGTTTCCTTGTTAATACTATTATAGCATGAATGTAAACATTTATCATAAACACAAAGATATAATAATAACTATATTTATTATAGCCTCTAGGGCATATATCCAACAGTCTCCCACTTGCACTAGAGTCATCTAATCTAGATTACATGGTAATATACCGAACACCCATGGCAGTTTGGTGCTGGTCATGTTTTGCCCTCGGGAGAGGTTTAGTCAACGGATCCACCACATTCAGATCTGTGTGTACTTTGCAAATCTTTATATCCCCATCTTGGATATGTTCTCGAATAGCGTGAAAACGTAGCTTGATGTGCTTCATATTCTTGTGTGACCTTGGTTCTTGCGCATTGGCTATGGCGCCCATGTTATCACAGTAGATAGACATTGGGTCCAGCACACTAGGAACCACACCCAGCTCTGTAATGAACTCTTTCATCCATATCGCTTCTTGTGAAGCCTCCGAAGCAGCCATGTATTCCGATTCAGTTGAAGATCTCGCCACAACGCTTTGCTTTGCACTCCTCCAGCTAATCGCACCATTCAAAATAAATACGTATCCAGATTGTGATTTAGAATCATCCGGATCGGTGTTCCAACTAGCATCGGTGTAACCATTAACAACGAGTTGTTCATCACCTCCATAAGAAAGAACCATATCCTTAGTTATTCTCAAGTACTTAAGGATATTTTTGACCGCTGTCCAATGATCCACTCCTGGATCACTTTGATATCTGCTAGTTAAACTAACAACATATGCAATGTCGGGTCTAGCACATAGCATGGCATACATTAGAGATCCTATGGCTAAGGCATAGGGAGTCTTACTCATCCTTTCTCTATCTTCTGCCGATGTCAGACTTTGAGTTTTACTCAAGGTCGTATTGGGCAACATGGGCAAGAACCCTTTCTTGCTATCTTCCATTCCAAACCTCTTTATAACTTTGTCCAAATATGTACTTGTGACAATGATATTTGGCGTCTCGATCTATCTCTATAAATCTTTATGCCTAATATGTAAGCTGCTTCGCCAAGATCCTTCATTGAAAAACTATTATTCAAATATTCTTTGACACTATTAAGAAGGTCTACATCATTCCAAATCAACAATATGTCATCTACATATAGTATTAAGAATGCCACAGAGCTCCCACTCACTTTCTTGTAAATACAAGCTTCTCCATAAGTTTGTATAAAACCAAAACTTTTGATCACCTTATCAAAACGTTGATTCCAACTTCGGGATGCTTGCTTCAATCCATAGATGGACCGTTGAAGTTTGCATACCTTGTTAGCATCTTTAGGATCAACAAAACCTTTGGGTTGCATCATATACAACTTGTTGGGCCACGCGGAGATAAAATAAAATTTTCTCTAACGTGGTGATCCCAAGATCTAGCTGTGGTAGAAGGCCACGAGGTTTACCACTAGACGCGCGGTTGCGGATTACTGATGAAGCGCATCAGTTGATGCAGTGCAGTCCTCACGATCCGATCGTCCTGGTGCTAATCGCACAGCACCTCTGCTGGTATCCACACGTACAAGGAGGAGCGCCGGCGTGAACTGCTAGGTTCGTTACGGCGGCTGGACTGCTGTGGAGCTAGGGTTTCCAACACATGGAATGACCTAACCGAACAACGATTAACCTTTCTGGGTTACTGTGCTCCACTATATATAGGGAGTGAACGTGGGCCGCTCGCATGACCCATTCACTAAAGCCCATATAACACTAGTCACCGTGAGTCCAACTCACTAACTCAGTCCTAATCTGGTTTAGGTCCAACCCAACCAGATTACAGATTTGGATCCAATCCAAACTTTCTCCCGCTCTTAAGTGTGTGACCCCGCAGGCTCATGGCTACTTCGACACGATTGGAGTCCGACTCACAATCGATCAGTCGGTAGCGGCTCCTAGCAGAACGTGCCGACTCCCAAGTACCAAAGAGTCATGACGACTTGCCTTTCCAATGCGACTTACATCCGAGTCCCTTTTGCCTCACGATATACCTTGTCAGACTATAGGCGAATATATGTCATCCCTTAAATAGTCTGACTCTCTTCTCGATCCAAGATAAGTGATTCACCCGACTAACTCTTAGTCGATCGCCTCGGTTAACACTTAACCGAGTCGTGCATGGCCATGCTTTCCGAATCATATCTCACGAGAGGCCCAGAATATCTCTCCGAGTGGAGGGCAAAATCCCATCTTGGTTATTCACATCACGCAGCTTGATTCTCATCGACCAACCCTGCCTTTATAAGCGCCACGGATCAGCGTTGATGTAACCTAAGTCGGTGATCCTCAACTCGGACTATGCAACAACCTCGGTCTAAGGATTACATTGATTGAGATATACAAATGACTTAGTTCGTTGTACCTCAATATGGGTCAATCCGACTCGCTAAACTCTTTAGCCTAGTCTGTGTAAATTGGAATAGCATCTCCATGCCCATGACAAGTGGAACCGAGTCATCAAGCCAACTTTCACATTGGTCTAAGTTGTGTGTCCAGCACAACCTCAATGACCAAGGATATTTAGTACAAACAACATGAATACATAGTTCCACAACTGAATCACATATTCAATGATACACATCAGATGTTTATACAAGGACTACTTAATAACTTTATGAATACAATGGTAAATCTCATCATACATGATTGCCTCTAGGGCATATTCCCAACAGTCTCCCACTTGCACTAGAGTCAATCTTCCGACATCACATGTCTAAGCATCTAATGCCCATGGCTCTCAGGTGCGCCTCATGCTTCGGCTGGGGTAACGGCTTTGTCAACGGATCCGCAATATTTGCATCCGTGTGTACCTTGCATAACTTGATATCACCCTGATTCACGAACTGGCGAATTAGGTGGTACCGCATGAGTATGTGCTTGTTCTTCTGGTGTTGTCTAGGTTCCTTGGCTTGTGCAATAGCACCATTGTTGTCACAATACACGTCCAACGGATTGGACGAGCCCTGAACCACACCAAGATCCATGAGGAAATTCCTCATCCAAACAGTTTCCTTTGCTGCCTCCGATGCGGCAATATACTCACCTACAGACGCATACGCCTCTTGCTTTGAACTTTTCCAGCTCACAGCACCTCCGTTTATAATAAACACGTATCCGGATTGCGAGCGAGAATCATCAGAGTCGGTGAGATAACTCGCATCCATGTAACCCTTTACACCAAGTTCATCTTCACCACCATAAACCAAGAACATATCCTTAGTCCTTCTCAAGTACTTTAGGATATTTTTAGCCGCTGTCCAGTGGATCTCTCCAGGATCAGCCTGGTATCTGCTCACAACACTTAGAGCATAGGAAACATCCTACTAGTACAAATCATGGCGTACATGATGGATCCAATCAGAAGCATATGGAATCGCACTCATCCGACTTCGCTCATCGGTTGTCGAAGGACACCGAGTCTTGCTAAGTTTTACACCATGGGACATCGGTAAGAACCCTTCTTAGACGATTCCATGTTGAACTTTTCAACACTTTGTCCAAATAAGTACTCTGACTCAATCCAATGAGCCTCCTTGATCTATCTCTATAGATCCGGATTCCAAGGATGTATGTTGCCTCACCCAAGTCTTTCATTGAGAAACTCCTTTCCAATGATTCCTTGGTTTCTTGCAACATCTGTACATCATTTCCAATCAGTAATATGTCATCCACATATAAGATTAGAAAATTTACTTTGTTCCCACTAAACTTCTTGTACAAACAAGAATCATGATCACTCTTGATGAAGCCAAACGATTTGACTACCTCATCAAAACGAATATTCCAACTCCGAGATGCTTGCTTCGACCCATAAATGGATTTCTGAAGTTTGCATACCTTGTCAGCATTAGCCGGATCGACAAAACCCTCGGGCTGTATCATATACACGTCCTCGGTTAAATTTCCGTTAAGAAAAGCCGTTTTGACATCCATCTGCCATATCTCATAGTCGAAATAGGCCGCTATAGCTAACATGATCCGAACTGATTTAAGCATCGCTACGGGCGAGAAAGTCTCGTCGTAATCAACTCCTTGAACTTGTCGGAACCCCTTCGCGACAAGGCGTGCTTTATAGATTGAAACATTTCCATCCATATCAGTTTTCTTCTTAAAGACCCATTTGCACTCGACGGGTCTTGCACCGTCTGGCAGATCAACCAAGTTCCAAACTTGATTTTCATCCATGGACTTTATCTCGGATCTCATGGCTCCAAGCCATGACTCGGAATCATATCCCACCATTTCTTCCGAATAATTTGCCGGCTCATCACTGTCTAACAGTAACACATCACGAACACTTCGTAATCTTGCCGATCTTCGTAGTACAGGTGCTGCTGCCGGCTCAGCTGCCACGACCGGCTCAACCTCCAAGGTTTTTGCCGACTTGCTACTAGCCGGTTCCTCTCGAATTTCTTCGAGTTGCACCGTGCTCCCACTTACTCCCCGACTGAGAAACTCTTTCTCAAGGAAGACACCGTTCCGAGCGACAAACACTTTGCCCTCTTCTCGGTTGTAGAAGTAGTAACCCAAGGTTTCCCTCGGATACCCCACGAAAATACATTTATCCGACTTGGCCGTAAGCTTGTCCGACTGAAGTCGCTTGACAAAAGCTTCACAACCCCAAATCTTAAGAAAAGACAAACTTGGCTTTTGCTGTCCACATCTCATGGTGTCTTCTACCGATTTTGATGGTACTTTGTTTAGTGTGAACGCCATGTTTCTAGACAATAACCCCAAAATGATAAAGGCGATATGTCCGACTCATCTTTGATCGTACCATGTCCAACAAGGTCCGATTCCGCCTTTCCGAAACACCATTCCTTTGTGGCGTTCCTGGCGGAGTAAGTTGAGGAACTATTCCACAACTTTTCAGATGGTCATCAAACTCATGGCTCATGTACTCGCCTCCTCGTTCCGAATCAAGAAACTTTATTTTCTTGCCGAGTTGATTCTGTGCTTCATTCTGGAATTCTTTGAACTTTTCAAAGGCTTCCGACTTATGTTTCATTAAGTAGATATATCCATACCTACTCAAATCATCAGTGAAGGTAATGAAGTACTCATAACCACCCCTGGTTGTCGTGCTCATTGGTCCACATACATCACTATGTACTAGTCCCAACAAGTCGAACGCCCTTTCGCAACTCTTTGCAAAAGGTGTCTTGGTCATTTTGTCGAGTAGGCAAGATTCGCATGTCTCGAACGACTCCAAGTCGAACGAAGCTAGGAGTCCATCATCATGGAGCTTCTTCATGCATTTTCAACTTATATGACCAAGCCGACAGTGCCAAAAATAAGTCATATTCAGATCATTTGGTTTCAACCTTTTAACATTTATGTTATAAACCGACTCACCATCAAGATTCAAAATAAATAACCCGTCCTGGATGGGTGCAAAGCCGTGAAACATATCATTCAAATACAAATAACAACCATTATTCTTGATATTCGACTCATAGCCTTGCCTCATTAAACATGAAGAAGAAATAATGTTTCGACTGAGCACTGGAAAATAATCACAATAATTTAGTTCCATAATGAATCCGGAAGGTAAATGAAGTTGCATCGTGCCGACTTCCAACGCAGCAACTCTTGCTTTGTTGCCGACTCGAATATCAACCTCGCCTCTTGCTACGCTCCTAGTTCTTACCAGTCCCTGCAACGAGTTGCAGATGTGAATAACTGATCCGGTATCATATACCCAAGAACTATTAGGTGCATCAGCAAGATATATGTCTATAACATTGCAAACAAGTGTACCTGAGTCGGAAGTCATACCTCCACTCTTGGCTTTGTCGCCAAGTACTTGCAGTTCCTCTTCCAATGGCCATCCGCCTTGCAAGAGAAGCAAGTGGATCCGGTGAAGGAGATGGCTTAGTCCACGAGGCGCTTGGGACAGGTCCCGAGCCTCCTCCTCGACTTAGCCTTCTTCTTAGTCCAAGAACTCTTCTTGAACTTAGCCTTATTCGCACCATCAACACTTGACTGGTGCCCTTCTTGAGATCCGCCTCTGCCGCTTGAGCATCCCATGCAATTCAGTGAGCTTCTTATCCATACCATGCATGTGGTAGTTCAAATGAACCGCCCATACGCACTAGGAAGAGAGTTCGAATTATATCCGTAGCGAACTCTTCGCTTATGGGGTAGCCAAGCCTCTCCAGACTGCGTAACCAACCATTTTGATCACATGCGGACTCGGATCACCATCCTTAAGCTTGCAACTCAAGAAAGCACGAGAGACTTGATACCTCTCGGTCTTCGCCGAGCTCGAACATATTTTGAGGCTTTCGATCATATCGTAGGCCTCAACATGCTCGAATCGCTTTTGCAAGTCCGGTTCCATGTGAGCAAGCATAAGATGCTAATATCCGTGGACTCATCCTTAGCCCGACGGTAGGCATTGGTGGTCGACGATATGCATTCCCATTCGGCTCATCTGGAAGTGGGTTGTCTAGGACATGGTCCTTCTTTTCTTGTTTGAGAACAATTCTCAGATTCGATACCAGTTGGTAAAATTAGTGTCGTTCAGTTTATCTTTCTCAAGAATGGTTCTCAACGCAAAACCGGATATCTGAGAGTGACTGCTACTTGGTGCCATGATCTACAACAGAAAATATGCAAAAAAAAACACTTAAGACATGTATTCATAAAAGAGCAAGAATATTAAACATTTTAATATTTTATGCTCCCACTAGAACCAACACCCCTCCGATGGTTACTTAGTGATTCAGGATCCTAAATAAGCAAGTCGGCTAGTGAGCTTTAGCATCACCGCTAGCCGCCAAGTGATCTAGGTAGACAACTCCTTGTCAATCGCATCTCATGCGACTCCTGTTGGACGGGTTGCATCACATGCCTCGGCTCCCATCCGACTTTCCCCGAGTCCCACAACCGTTGTGATAGACCCGTCTAGCTTACCAAGTGTTTCTGCAGTAAGAGTCCGACTCAAACCCACCTAGTCGGAAAGAATTGTCAGCACCTCAATTTTATGAGCCCACTACCAAAAATGTCCGACTTGTGATGGTGCAAACATCAAGGGAAACCGACTAGACCTTCTTTGAGGGATTAAATTTTACCGACTATCTAATAGAGGTAAAACTGAGACATAACAATAACACAAAATAAAGCAATTATAATGTGAAATGGTATGGCTCTCTTCATGGCGATCTCCATCTCCACAAAGCCTGTAATCCGACTCGTGCCAACTCTTGTCACTTGCCGTCTTACTCCATGTCGCCGACATGTACAACGCCTTGCATGCCTTCCGGGTTCTCAAACAGCTACACTAGCTTAGTAAAGTAAATTACATAGAGAATCCGACACGCAGGTCGTTATACAATAAAATGATGACACCTAGGCTCCAAAGGCTGACAAAAACCGTGATTCGCAGATCACGTATGGATTACACACATACATCACATGCACATGAACCATACCATTCACAACTTCCTGCAAGAACAAGTTATGCATAGATACAATATCTACCGGCGTTGTGAAACTCGCAACGATATCTAAGGCGCTACGACAGGGCGAAGCCGGCGGTCCCGGACATGGATTCCGACCATCGTTCCGATTCGATCAAACTCTTTGATCTTCGATCACCGCTTCTGGATTTACGTGTCACAATCTACCCCGATGGCGGAAGCCGGTAGGGGTATGTCGTTCCCGACCTCGGCGATATGATCACGGAAATCAGATCTACCATTCCCGAGTACGATTGATCCAATCAACTTCATACAAAACCGATCTATCTCATAGATCGACCACCAAAACAGCACATAGATCTCATCTATAGCCTACCGCATATCACATATGCGAGATCTCGAGCCTAAAACCGAAGCTATCGCTCGATACCCTTTGTTGGGCCACGCAGAGATAAAACAAAAACTTATTCCTCTAACGTGGTGATCCCAAGATCTAGCTAAGGTAGAGGGCCACGAGGTTTACCACTAGACGCGCAGTTGCGGACTACTGATGAAGCACGTCAGTTGATGCAGTGCAGTCCTCACGATACGATCGTCCTGGTGCTGATCGCACATCACCTCTGCCGGTATCCACACGTACAAGGAGGAGCGCCGGCGGCGAACTGATAGGTTCGTAACGACGGCTGGCCTGCTGTGGAGCTAGGGTTTTCAACACATGGAATGACCTAACCGAACAACGATTAACCTTTCTGGGTTACTGTGCTCCACTATATATAGGGAGTGAACGTGGGCTCTGCTCGCGCGACCCATTCACTAAAGCCCATATAACACTAGTCACCGTGAGTCCAACTCACTAACTCAGTCCTAATCCGGTTTAGGTCCAACCCAACCAGATTACAGATTCGGATCCAATCCGAACTTGCTCCCGCTCTTAAGTGTGTGACCCCACAGGCTCATGGCTACTTGGACACGATTGGAGTCCGACTCACAATCGATCAGTCGGTAGCGGCTCCTAGCAGAACGTGCCGACTCCCAAGTACCAAAGAGTCATGACGACTTGCCTTTCCAATGCGACTTACATCCGAGTCCCTTTTGCCTCACGATATACCTTGTCAGACTATAGGCGAATATATGTCATCCCTTAAATAGTCCGACTCTCTTCTCGATCCGAGATAAGTGATTCACCCGACTAACTCTTAGTCGATCGCCTCGGTTAACACTTAACCGAGTCGTGCATGGCCATGCTTTCCGAATCATATCTCACGAGAGGGCCCAGAGAATATCTCTCCGAGTGGAGGGGCAAAATCCCATCTTGGTTATTCACATCACGCAGCTTGATTCTCGATCGACCAACCCCGCTTTATAAGCGCCTAGTTACGGATCAGCTTGATGTAACTAAGTCGGTGATCCTCAACTCGGACTATGCAACAACCTCGGTCTAAGGATTACATTGATTGAGATATACAAATGACAGCTTAGTTCGTTGTACCTCAATATGGGTCAATCCGACTCGCTAAACTCTTTAGCCTAGTCTGTGTAAGTTGGAATAGCATCTCCATGCCCATGACAAGTGGAACCGGGTCATCAAGCCAACTTTCACATTGGTCTAAGTTGTGTGTCCAGCACAACCTCAATGACCAAGGATATTTAGTACAAACAACATGAATGCATAGTTCCACAACTAAATCACATATTCAATGATACACATCAGATGTTTATACAAGGACTACTTAATAACTTTATGAATACAATGGGAAATCTCATCATACATGATTGCCTCTAGGGCATATTCCCAACACAACTCTTCATCAATGTCTCCATTGAGGAATGCTGTTTTGACATCCATCTGCCATATCTCATAACCATAATATGCAGCGATTGCTAACATAATACTCACAGACTTTAGCTTCGCTACTGGTGAGAAAGTCTCATCGTAGTCAACTCCTTGAATTTGTCGAAACCCTTTTGCGACAAGTCGAGCTTTATAGACAGTAACATTACCATCAGCATCTGTTTTCCTTTTGAAGATCCATTTGTTCTCGATAGCCTTCCGGCCATCGGGTAAGTCCACCAAAGTCCATACTTGGTTTTCGTACATGGATCCAATATCGGATTTCATGGCTTCTTGCCATTTATTGGAATCTGGGCTCATCATCGCTTCCTCATATGTCTCAGGGTCATCGGTGTTGTCCACCAACATGACACTCATAACGGGATCATACCAATCTGGAGTGGTACGATTTCTCGTTGACCTGCGAGGCTCTGTAGCAACTTCAACCGAAGTTTCATGATCATCATCATTAGCTTCCTCTCCAATTGGTGCAGGCACCACATGAACTTCTTCCGGCGCTGCGCTACTTGCAATTTCGAGAGAAGGTTCGACAACCTCGTCGAGTTCTACTTTCCTTCCAGTCACTTCTTTCGAGGGAAATTCCTTCTCTAGAAAGGATCCATTCTTGGCAATTAAGATTTTGCCTTCGGATCTATGATAGAAGGTATACCCAATAGTTTCCTTCGGGTATCCTATGAAGACGCATTTTTCCGCTTTGGGTTCAAGCTTGTCCGGCTGTAACTTCTTTACATAGGCTTCGCATCCCCAAACTTTAACTAACGACAATCTAGGTTTCTTCCCAAACCATAATTCATACGATGTCGTTTCAACGGATTTAGATGGTGCCCTATTTAAAGTGAATGCGGCTGTTTCTAATGCATAAACCCAAAATGATAGCGGTAAATCTGTAAGTGACATCATAGAATGAACCATATCTAAGAGAGTTCGATTACGACGTTCGGACACACCATTACGCTGTGGTGTTCCCGGCGGTGTCAATTGTGAAAGTATTCCGCATTTCTTCAAATGCTCGCCAAACTCGTAACTTAGATATTCACCTCCACGATCAGAACGTAGAAATTTAATCTTCTTGTTACGTTGATTCTCTACCTCACTTTGAAATTACTTAAACTTCTCGAAAGTTTTGGACTTATGTTTCATGAAATAGATATACCCATATATACTCAAGTCATCCGTGAAGGTAAGAACATAACGATAACCACCGCGCGATGCTACACTCATTGGACCACACAGATCGGTATGTATGATTTCCAACAAGTCCGTAGCTCGCTCCATCATACCAGAGAATGGAGTCTTAGTCATTTTACCCATCAGACATGCTTCGCATCTTTCAAGTGATTCGAAATCAAGTGATTCAATAAGTCCATCGGAATGGAGTTTCTTCATACGCTTCACTCCAATGTGACCAAGACGACAGTGCCACATATAGGTCGAGTTATCGCTCGATTTCAAACGTTTAGCCTCAATGTTATTAATATGTGTATTTCCACTATCGAGATTCAACAAGAATAGACAATCTATCAAAGGTGCATGTGCATAAAACATATTACTCATATAAATCGAACCATTATTCTCGGACTTAAACAAGTAACCGTCTCGCAATAAACAAGATCTCGATATAATGTTCATGCTTAACGCAGGCACCAAATAACAATTATTTAAGTATAAAACTAATCCCGATGGTAGATGAAGGGGTAGCGTGCCGACCGCGATCACATCAACCTTTGATCCGTTTCCCACGCGCATCGTCACCTCGTTCTTCGCTAGCTTCCGTTTATTCTGCAGTACTTGTTTCGAGTTACAAATATGAGCAACCGAACCAGTATCAAATACCCAGGAACTACTACTAGTACTAGTGAGATACACATCAATAACATGTATATCAGATATACCTTTCTTCTTGATGTTGCCGTTCTTCAAATCCGCCAAGTACTTTGGGCAATTCCGCTCAAAGGACCTTCTCCTTGTAGTAAAGCACTCAAGATCGTGCTTAGGTCCAGCCTTGGTCTTCTTCGTCGGTGTGGTAACTTTCTTACCACCCTTCTTGAAGTGTCCCTTCTGCTTAGACTTGCCTTTCTTGAATTTGGTGGTCTTATTGACCAACAACACTTGGTGCTCTTTCTTGATCTCCACTTCTACATATTTCAACATGGCAAAGAGTTCTGGCAACGTCTTGTTCATGTTTTGCATGTTGTAGTTCATCACAAAGTTCTTGTAACTTGGTGGTAGTGATTGGAGGACACGGTAAATCACCAAAGCATTAGGAATCACAATACCCAAGCTTTGAAGTTTGTTTGCGTGCCCAGACATCTTAAGCACATGCTCACTGACGGAGCTGCCCTCTTCCATCTTGCAGTTAAAGAACTTTTCAGAAGCCTCATAGCTTTCAATTGCCGCATGAGTCTCAAAAATCAATTTGAGATCCTCGACAATATCATATGGGTCTGAATTCTGAAACCTTTTCTGAAGCTCCGATTCTAAACCATACAAGATAGAAGTGAGGTAAACATTCTTTACTTCATCGGCAGCATCAGCTGCAGGTGGGTCACCCAGCGGTGCATCCAGCACATAGGTCAAATTACCAGCTGTGAGGACAATCCTCAAATTGCGGAACCAATCCGCGAAGTTGCTTCCATTATTTTTCAACTTTTCTTTCTCTAGGAACGCATTAAAATTGATGGTAGGGGCTGCCATTGATCTACAACATATTTGCAATAGTTTAGACTAAGTTTATGACAAATTGAGTTCAAATTAATAATAAAATTAATCTAGGTGAACTCCCACTCAAAACAATATCCCTCACATTGTTTTAGTGATCACGAACCAAATCCACCACATCAACACCGATCATCACGAGAGTTGATATAGTTTCAATGGCGAACAATCGACATGTTCATCATATATACTATATGATTCATGCTTTACCTTTCGGTGATCCGTGTTCCGAGACCATGTCTGTACATGCTAGGCTCGTCAAGATCAAACCTTAGTTTCCGCATGAGCAAATCTGGCTTGCTCACGTTGTATACACTTGGAATCTAACACACCGATCATCACGTGGTGCTTAGAAACAACAAGCTTTAGCAACGGTGCTAACTAAGGGTGAACACTTTATGACTTGAAATTCATGTGCATGAGGGATCATCTTATAATGCTACCATCGTCTACTAAGCAATACAAGATGCATAAAGGATTAACATCACATGCAATTCATAATATGTGATATGATATGGCCTTTCTTCTTTGTGCTTCCGATCTCCATCTTCTAGCACGAACATGATCTCCATCATCACCGGCATTGCATCAAGGTCAATGACGCTTCTCCATGGTTGTCGTCCACCGGCTTCAACTATTACAACTACTTTGAATAGACACACGGGTCTTAACATAAATTAAAGACAACCATATGGCTCCTTCCGGTTGCCAACTTACAATAAGGAACATTGCATACATCAAATATAATCACAATCATGGCCATATCACATCACTGCACACCCCTGCAAAACAAAGTTAGACGCCTCTACTTTCTTTGCATGTTTTACGTGGTTTGGGGCTTTCAATAAGTGTCGTTCTAACTTACGAACATGAACCACAACATTGATACTAGTATTGTTAATCACCCGTTGTAAATTGGATCTTAACTATGCTAGGAGAAACATAAAGCCACTTATGCAATACAAGTTGCATGTCAAGCGTGGAGCAAGTCTCATGAACGATGTCATGTAAGGTTAGCCCGGGCCGCTTCATCCCAACATACCGCAAGATGCAAAGTACACAAGAAGCAATCGACAATAAAAGCATCAACGCCCACAATGACCATTGTGTTCTACTCGTGCAACAGATCTACATATAGACACGACTCTGATACCACTCTAGGGTTTCGTAGCATGGAAAACAAAAAATTTCTACCGCATACAAACAAACAAGCCAAGATCTATCTACTAGATTGTAGCAACGAGTCGATAGAATAACTCACCCTCGAAGATTCCAATGTGTTTAACGAGAGTGGATTCTCATGGGTGATGTAGTCGTACTCTTCCAGATCTCAAGATCGCGTAGACGATCCTTCCGACGCTGCGTTCTGAAGGGTTTCGTGGCATAGTAAATCAAAATTTTCTACGGATGCGAACAGAGGGAAGCCAAGATCTAATCTAGGAGATGCAAACAACGATACCGATTGGATTAGATCTTCATACCCTTGAAGATTCGCACAGCGGAACGTTCGTCGGAATGTGGGTGATGTAGTCGTACTCGCTTCTCCTCCTCGCGATCCGATCCGATCTAGCACCACAAGTGGCGATGCCTCCGTGAGATGCACACGCGCGGCACCTCGACGTCTCCTCCTTCCTCGGACCAGCAAGTATGGTGGAGAGACGGATTGGATCTACAACACGACGGCGTGGTGTATATGGTGGAGAATTTCTGCAGCAGGGCTTCGCCTACAAACAGTCGGGAGGGAGAGAGGAAGGCAGCATGACGGCTAGGGTTGGAGGGGAAGGTGTGGGGGGTTTGTGTGCCCCCATCCCTCTATATATATAGGGGGGCGCAGCCCTAGCCCCTCCCCCAAGCCCAAACCGGCGGCCCCAAAGGATAAGGAGTGGGGGGCAAGGAAACCCCCCCCCCTTCTAGAAGGTCTATCTCGAGTTTAAACCTCTCTTTGCCGGCTGGGCCCTATGGGGCCTTGTGCCCCTGGACCAATGCGGCCAGGGCACTCCCTCATAGGCCCAAGCCCCCTCCCGGAAGGTGGGGCCACGTTGGTCCCCTTCCGAAAGGTTCTAGAAGCTTCCGGTACAATACCGATTAATCCGGAACAATTCCGAACTCCAAAACTGCCGCCTTATATGAATCTTATTCTCCTGACCACCCGAACCTCTCGTGATGTCCCGGATCCCATCCGAGACTCCAAACAAAAACTCATAAACCAATTATCCAATCTATCCTAGCGTCGAGACACGTTAAGTGTGTGACCTGCGGTTCGAGAATATGCGCATGATCTTCTATCAATAATCAACAGCGGGTCAGGCACCCATATTGACTCCCACACATTCATCGATGATCATATCGGATGAACCACGATGCCAGGATTCAATCAATCCCATATATATATTCCCTTCGTCTCGCGATATTTTACTTGCCCGAGATTCGATCGTCGGTACCGTCATACCTAGTTCAATCTCGTTCACAGCAAGTACTTTACTCGTTTCGTAATCCGATATCACTTTGTGATTAACTCCTTAACCACATGCTTGCAAGCGGTGTTGATATTGATTACCGAGTGGGCCCGAAGTATATCTCTCCAACTTGGGAGGGACAAATCCCATCTCGATACATACAACACAACAGATACTTTCCGATCACCTGAGAGACACCTTTATGATCACCCTCTCATAGGATGACGTTTGATGACCTCAAAGCTTTCTTCCGATACCAGGGAGTTGTATCATCTCATGGTCTAAGGAATACAATATTTGACATAAGAAAAGCTTCACAAAGACGAACACGATGACACGATCTAATTGCTTCGCTTAGTTTCGGTCTGTCCACCATATCATTCCCCAATGATATGATCTCATTATTAATTGACAACTCATGTCCATGGTTAGGAAACCTTAACCATCATTAATCAATGAGCTAGTCCATAGAGGCGTACTAGGGACACAGTGTTGTTCACAAACCACACAAGTATTAAAGTTTCCGCTTAATACAATTCTAGCATGGAATATAAACATTATCATGAACAAGAATTATAATAATAACATCTTTATTATTGCCTCTAGGGAATAATTCCAACAGTCTCCCACTTGCACTAGAGTCAATAATCTAGTTTACATTTGGCAACAATCTCACACCCATGGCACTGAGGTGTTGATCATGTTTTACACGTGGAAGAGGTTTAGTCAATTGGATCTGCGACATTCAGATCCGTATGTACTTTGCTAATCTTCAGATCTCCATCTGCTATATAATCTCGGATTATATGAAACTTGCGGTTGATATGCTTGGTCTTTGGATGATATCTTGGTTCCTTAGCGAGTGCTATGGCGCCAGTGTTGTCACACAATATCTCCAGTGGGTCCAATGCACTTGGAACCACGCCAAGCTCAGTGATGAAGTTTCTGATCCAAACTCCTTCACTTGACGCTGCGCAGCCATGTATTCCGCTTCATCGTAGATCCCGCGATCACGTTTTGCTTGCGCTTCTCCACTCACAACTCCTCCATTCAAAATATACACGTATCCTGTCGAGATTTAGAATCATCCTTGTCGGTGTCAAAACTAGCGTCGACGTAACCTTTTCACGACGAGCTGTTCATCACCCCATAGACTAAGAACATTTCTTTAGTCCTATTTAGGTACTTTAGGATGTTCTTCACGGCTGTCGATGTTCCTCTGGATCACTTTGATATCTTTCGTCAAACTAAGAGCATTGGACACATCGGTCTAGTACACAAGATGACATACATGATAGAACCTATGGCGAGGCATAAGGCACTTTGCTCATAGCTTCCCTATCATTTACCGTAGGCTGGAGCCTTGATCAATATCTTACACGACAACATAGGCCTTTGAACCTTTCTTTGCCTTATCCATTACGAACCTTTTAGAACTTTGTCTAGGTATGTACTGCGGCTTAAAGCTATCAAAGGCGTCTTTGTCTATCTCTATAGATTTTGATGCCCAATATATAAGAAGCTTCACCTAGGTCTTTCATTGAAAAACACTTGTTCAAATAACTCTTCACATCGTTAAGCATGTTGATGTCATTTCCGATAATCAATATGTCATCCACATATAGTACCAGAAACGTCACCGAGCTCCCACTCACTTTCTTGTAGATACAAGCTTCGTAGCAATTTGGAACAAATCCAAAGCTCTTGATCACTTGATCAAAACGAAGGTTCTAACTCCGAGATGCTTGCTTCAGTCCATAAATGGAACGCTGAAGTTTGCATACTTTATCAGCATCCTTAAGATCGACAAAACCTTCAGGTTGCATCATATACAACTCTTCATCAATGTTGCCATTGAGGCACGCAGTCTTGACATCCATCTACCATATTTCATAATCATGAAACGCAGCAATTGCTAATAAAATCCGAATGGACTTAAACATCGCTACGGGAGAGAGTCTCATCGTAGTCAACACCTTGAACTTGTCGAAAACCTTTCGCGACAAGCCGTGCTTTATAGACGGTAACATTACCATCCGCGTCCGTTTTCTTCTTGAAGATCCATTTTCACTCAACGGCCTTTCGGTCGCTAGGAGGGTCCACCAAAGTCCATACTTGGTTTTCGCTCATGGATCCCAATTCGGATTTCATGGCTTCTAGCCATTTCTCAGAGTCTGGGCTCATCATCGCTTCCTCATAGTTCGCAGGTTCACTATCTTCTACCAACAAGAAAGTCAAGACAAGGTTGCCGTACCACTCAGGAGGGGCACGCGACCTTGTCGACCTGCGACGTTCAGTAGCAGCATCGTCCGAAGCTTCATGATCCTTGTCATTTGCTTCCTTTATTGTTGGTGCAGGCGGCACTGGAACAATTTCAGGTGCTGCGCTACTCTCCAATTCAAGAGAAGGTTCAAGAACCTCGTCTAGCTCTACTTTCCTCCCACTCACTTCTTTCGAGAGAAACTCCTTCTCAAGAAAGGAACCGTTCTTTGCGACAAACACTTTGCCTTCGGTTCTGTGATAGAAGGTACACCCAATAGTTTCCTTAGGGTATCCTATGAAGACGCATTTCTCCGCTTTGGGTTCGAGCTTGTCCGGCATCAACTTCTTGACGTAAGCTTCGCATCCCCAAACTTTAAGAAACGACAACTTAGGTTTAGCACCAAACCACAGTTCATACGGTGTCGTCTTGTGGCATCCCGCAAAACCACTACTAGAAAATCGCGTTGAATTTGTGCATTGCATCGTCATCATCATGCATTGTTTGCCAAAACTATTTTCGCAACACCCGTTTTGTTTTCTAAAACGCCCCCTCTTGATTCAAACATCAAAATCCGAGTCGCCGGAATATTTTGTTTTGCCCGATATCGGTTTGCAAAAGCTTTGTTTGAAATAAATAAAATTTATATTTATTTTGGTGGGGCAGTCGAACGGGCCGAGTAGACCGAACGACCGCCCCAGATTTTAAAACGGTCCACCTCCTAAATCCTATAGCTACCCAGCTATCTACCCCAACCCAGCCTCCACCTCACCCTGGCCACTCACACGCTGCCACCTCACCTTTTCTCTCCCCCAACCAACCAGAACCTGCCACTTGGCCTCTCCCTCCACTCACCCTCCTCTCCTCTAAACCCACCCAAAGAACTCAACCCACACCCTCCCTGCACGCGGGCCCCGCCCAGACGCATCAAGACACCTGCCTCCCCCGGTCCCAAACTCCCCACCTGCCCACACCTCCCAACGCGTCCCCACGCGGGACCCACCCTGTCCCCCACCTACCGCGCGCCCACCCCGTCCCCTACCTCGCGCACGTGTGCAGCCTCCCTCAACCCACCCCGACGCCGGTGCTCCCCTCGCCACCTTCCTCATGACCCCCTCCCGCCAAGCCACCCTCTCCTCGTGGTTCCTCGCCCGGCGACCCTCACTTCTTGGCTCCCGCCCACTGCTTCTCCTCTCTCTCTCACTCCTTCCGGCCTCATGCCTGCTCGCCCTTCGCCCTTTGCCTAGCCTCGCGGTCTCCCTCACTTGCCCGCCTCTCGCTTGCTTCCTCACTTTGTGCCTTCCAGCTGCAACCGCCCGCCTCGCTTGCTCACCAAGACGGCCCACTGCGTCGCCAGCGCCCTCGGAATCGTCGGTCCGCCTCACGTGTTCCCGGCCTCCCCGCGGGCCCGCCTCACCGCCGTCGCCCGGCACCGGTGGTCCCCGCAGCCGCCTCTGCCTCGAGCTCACCTCAGGCGCCCACCGACCTGCGACCGGCCGTGCGCGACCCTGTGGCTGTTGTTCTAAAAGCGTGAACATCGCTCGATGACCCGTCCCGGCGAGACCAACCGTTCTCCGTCGAACCCCCCCTCCAAGATCGCTGACGCAAGTTCGACACTGAAGACGAGACGGACGCCAAGATCTTCTGCCTGGAACCCGCATGATCTTCCTCTTGAACGCCAAGATCGTCTCGACCACGACGTTTGAAGATTGGGCCTGGCGCACCCCGAGGACCCTGACGCCGTTTGGAAGTTCGCCACCGGTAAATAAGGAGGAACCCTCAAGGATTTCGACACGGAGCGTCAAGGTCGCCTCACGGAATCCGAAGCGCGGACCCGACAAGTTCTTCTCGAACGACAAGATCATCGTCTTAGAACCCGAAGGCCACCGTGCGACAAGTGCTTCGTCCCGAACGCCATGACCGACAACGTGACCCGAAGACCCCGGACGCGCCAAGACCTACCCCTGAGTTCGAGAACGACCTCGCCGAACCCTGAACCCGGAGACCGACCCCGAACCCCGGAACCCAAGATCGTCGAGCCCCCCCCCCTCTGATGTGTGACCCTTTTCCTCGAACCCTATTTTATAACATAACAACTTGTTGCATGTTTAATTGTCATCTCGCATGCATATCTGTGGTTTGGGGGCCTTATGCCGATTCACCTAATAATTAAATATGGGGCCCATATGCGGGCAAATCTAGCCTTATATTGGCCTCATTTAAACTTGTGTAGCTAACCGGTATCTTACCTTGCCTTGTTAAAACAACATTTAAATTGCGGGGGTTCTAAATAACTTGAACCATCTAATTAATGTCGGGACCCCGGTTCCGCTTAATATGACCTAATTGCACCGCACCTTTGCCATGTCATGCATCATACATGCATCATGCCGATCTTCTGCCGTTGTATTAAATATTGCATCCGGTGTTTCTTCTAGTGTTTTGCTTCTTCGCGGATAAGGCCGTTGAGTTGATGTGAGCTCCGCCCCGATCTTCGGTCGAACCCTTCGACAATGTTTTCAGGCGAGCATCTCCCCCTTTCTACGTATCTTACTTTTATAGTATTTACTTCCCTCCTGTTGATCTATTGCTATCTGTGTTGCGTTGCTCTAGTTTCGTACCCGTGATATCCCTTGCAGCCATATATAGCCTTGGACACATCCTATTACCTGTTGGTTGGTAGATAGTTGGACCCGCGTGTCGTAGTAGCTTGCTCAAGTGTTTTGCTTGTCGACAAGTACCACAATTGTTGGAGGATTGCCGCATGTTGACGTTGGAGATGATCATGGTTTACTTATTGTTTACTTTAATTCCTGTTTAACAACTAAAATTGAATTAAGCAGAGGCATCGGTGGGTGATAGGTAAGATTTGGTTTCCGACCGCCCACTTGTGTCCCTGGGACCGAGTTCTTGACACTGTTAGAGATCGAGCGCTAACCACAGGTGGGAGATATGGGCCCCCATTGATAATTACGATTTCAAAGTATTGTCTGGGGCCACAACTAGTTTGAGGTTTTATTTACTATCCTGTACTTATGCCATGTTTACCGCTTTATTTACGTTTGTCGAGGAGCACACCTTGTCTTATTTAGGATCGGGACACGTTTTGCGGTGTCGGCGGTCCCGTTTGGGCGTCTTGTCGCCACCGCCGTCCAAACCCCGAGTCCGTCTCGAGACCGGCCGACTCCGTTGCGGGTGTCGACTCGGTGGGGTGGCCCCCATGTACTTGCTTTGTGTCTGGGAACGTCGTGACTTAGGCCCCGCCGACATACCGATGGGTGTATGTTAATTGATCTGGCAAAAAGGGTCGAAGTGCCTGTGGATACTTTGGTGCACCCCTGCAGGGTTAAATCTTTTCGAGAAGCCGTGTCCGCGGTTATGGACGACTTGGAGCACAGTGTTTGATCATAGACAACTATAACTAAAGTTTACTGTTTTAAATTGACTTGTATCCGATATGGCTAGTAATCAGCTTCACTACAACGGAATGGCTAAGTAAAAGTATCAACAACTGCTGGGTTTTGGGTTATCTCATGCCAATTGAATCTGACTAGTAAGTGTTGCCACTATAACGGAATGATTAACTAAAAGTGCCCACTGCTTACTTTATCAGGATGATTATCTAAACCTGACTAGTAAAGTGCCGCAACTATAACTGAATAAGTAAAACTGCCAACTGTGTGAGTTCCTCGGTTGACTTCCTCGTTTGGTCTCGAGGGAAACACAGATGGGTTTGTTTGATGGTAGTATCATGTTGGATCCGAATAGGTTTTCGCACCCTCTCGATAGCCGCCATTGTATCGAGTCTCTATAGGTTGTTTAGTGCTTGCCTGCCGCCGCTTGATCCACCATATCTATGTAGGCGAGGACCGCGAATTCTAGCCTCGCTGTATTGGCCTCGATCGACGCTCCTTCTTTTCCTTTGCCCTTTTCGGCACCCTTTTGTTTAAGCAGGTTTTGAGATCGACGCCGTTAGCAGGGTTACCCTTCCGGCTTGGCCTGGGCAGGGTTATGGACGCCATTGGTTATTCTTCAGGGCTCTTAGCCCCATTTGCATCTTGTCCGTAGACGGACGCTCTATCGTTTTCAAGGTGATTTGGATCTTTGTACCGTGTATTTGTATTCTTGACTCTTTGAGTCGCTGCTGTATATATATATCTGTTCTGTGGGTCCCATCGAGGACTGTTGTGTAATGTTATTACTTCGTTTTCCACCCGCACGAAAGTGCCTGGTGGGCACCTTCGAATCGTTTCTATGCGGGTTTGGCGAGTTTCGCTAAAACTTGCATAGGGCCGATTCTGAGGGTGTTACACGTCTCAACAGATTTAGATGGAGCCCTATTTAAAGTGAATGCAGCGGTTTCTAATGCATAACCCCAAAATGATAACGGCAAATCAGTAAGAGACATCATTGATCGGACCATATCTAATAAGGTTCGATTCCAGGCTCGTACACACCATTTATTTGTGGTGTTAGGGTGGCGTGAGTTGTGAAACGATTCCACTTGCTTTAAGATGCGTGAGAAAATCATAACTCAAATATTCACCTCCACGATCGGATCGTAGAAATTTAATCTTTCTGTTACGATGGTTCTCCACTTCATTCTAAAATTCCTTGAACTTTTCAAACGTTTCAGATTTATGTTTAATTAAATAGATATACCCATACCTACTTAAGTCATCGGTAAAAGTGAGAAAATAGCGATATCCACCGCGCGTCGAAACACTCATCAGTCCGCATACATCGGTATGTATGATTTCAAACAAGTCCGTTGCTCGCTCCATCATACCGGAGAACGGGGTTTTGATCATCTTGCCCATGAGGCATGGTTCGCATGTGTCAAATGATTCAAAATCAAGAGACTCCAAAAGTCCATCAGAATGGAGTTTCTTCATGCGCTTTACACCAATATGACCTGAGCAGCGATTACCACAAATAAGTAGTATTATCACTATCTACTTTGCATCTCTTAGCCTCAATGTTATGGATGTGTGTTTCATACCTTTAGAGATTTAGAAGAAATAAACCATTCACAATAGGTGCATGACCATAAAAGATGTTACTCATATAAATAGAACAACCATTATTCTCCGATTTAAATGAATAACCGTCTTGCAAAAAACACGATCCAGAAATAATGTTCATGCTCAACGCAGGCACATAATAACATTTATTAAGGTTTAAAACTAACCCCGAAGGTAAAACTAAGGAGAGCGTGCCGATGGCCATCACATCAACTCTTGATCCGTTGCCAACGCGCATCGTCACCTCATCCCTCACAAGCCGCCGTCTACGCCGTAGCTCCTGTTTCGAGTTACAAATATTAGCAACTGAACCGGTATCAAATACCTAGGCACTACAACGAGGGATAGTAAGGAAAACATCAATAACATGTATATCAAATATACCTTTGATGGTGCCAGCCTTCTTGTCCGCTAAGTACTTCGGACAGTTGTGCTTCCAGTGACCCTTGTCCTTGCAATAGAAGCACTCATTGTCCGGCTTAGGACCAGACATGAGCTTCTTCTCAGCAGGGGCAACGCGCTTGCCGCCGCCTTTCTTGAAGGGATTCTTTGCACCCTTACCTTTCTTGAAGGTGGGCTTGTTGACCATCAACACATGATTATCCTTTTTGATGTCCACCTCCGCAGCCTTCAGTTTAGCGAAGAGTTCGGTGATCGTATCAGTGGAACCAATCTGATTGTGAGTCACTACAAAACTTTTGTAGCTGGGAGGGAGTGATTGCAGAACCCTGTCAATCTTGAGCTCCTCTGGAATCGTGCATTCCTGTTGCTCAAGGTGTTGATTGTAGCCCGTCATCTTAATGGCGTGCTCACTAACGGAACTCCCTTCCTCCATCTTGCAGTTAAAGAACTTCTCAGAGATCTCATATCTCTCGAGCGGGCTGAGTCAAAACATGGTTTTCAGCTCTTCGAGAATCTAAAAGGGCCCGGGATAGTCTTCAAAACGATTTTGAAGTTCCGGTTCCATAGCAAACAACATGGTGCTCTTAATCACACCATAATCATCTTTGCGCGACTGATAGACAGCTTTCTCATCAGCCGGCGTAGTTGCAGCAGGGGGGTCACCTAACGCTTTCCCAAGGACATAGTCCTTTTGACCGCCAGAGAGAATGATTCTTAGATTGCGGAACCAATTTGTGAAGTTAGACCCAATGTTTTTAAGCTTTTCTTTCTCAGCAAAAACGTTGAAGTTGAAGTTGGACTTGGCCATGTGATCTACAGTATTTGCAAGTACAATTTAGACTATGTTCATGATAAATAGTTCAACTTAATCAAATTACTAGATGAACTCCCACTAAATTCAACATCCCTCAAGTTGTTTAGTGAACACGATCCAAATTCACCACACCTAATCCGATCTTCACAAGAAGAGATGTGGTTTCAATGGTGGACAACGAAGTGTCGATCATATCATTCATATGACTCATGCTTAACCTTTCGGTTCATGTGTTCCGAGGCCATTTCTTTACATGCTAGGCTCGTCAAGTTAGACCCAAGTATTTCCGCGTGTGCAAAAATGGCTTGCACCCGTTGTATGTGAGCGTAGAGTCTATAGCACCCGATCATCACGTGATGCTTGGACACGACGAACTTTCGCAACGGTGCATACTTGGGGAGAACACAGTTTTTATCTTGATCTTTAAGTGAGGAATCATCTTATAGTGCTACCGTCGCGATCTAAGCATAATAAGATACATAAAAGGATAAACATCACATGCATATAACTTTATGTGACATGGTATAGCCAATCTTCACGCAATGATCTCCATCTTGTGCGTGCCGGCATGATCTCCATCACTCCACCATGATTGCCTCCACCACAAATAGCAACTACAACTATTGCTAACTACTTAGCGATAAAGACAAACTATTACATGGCGTATAAGAAGTTGACACACAAGTCATACACAATTATAAAGACAACCATATGGCTCCTGCCGGTTGTGTACTCATCGACATGCAAGTTGTGAAACATTACAAAACATGATCATCGCATACATTATACACATCACATCTTGGGCCATACCATATCACAGAAAACACTCCCTGCAAAAACAAGTTAGAATCCTCTACTTTGTTGTTGCATGTTTTACGTGGCTTATGGGAGTAGATGCTAAGAACGATTCTTACCTACGGAAAGCCACAACGGTGATATTATGGTTGCCAAACTCTGGTGTTAATCCCATGACAACTATAGTGAGAGAAACTGACATCCACCAGCCGCATGTGTGGAACAAGCCACACGTCAAGTGCGGAGCCGGTCTCACGAACGACGTCGCGTAAGGTTGGCCTGGACCGCTTCAATCTCACTATCCCGCGTCATAAGAAGAACACAAACATGAGGCTTGCAACAGAAAACATCAACGCCCGCAACAACCATGTTGCGTTCTACTCGTGAAACACATCTACGCATAGATCTAGCTCTGATATCACTGAAGGGTTTCGCGGCATAGTAAATCAAAATTTTCTACGGATGCGAACAGAGGGAAGCCAAGATCTAATCTAGGAGATGCAAACAACAAGAGAGATTGGATTAGATCTTCATACCCTTGAAGATTCGCACAGCGGAACGTTCGTCGGAACGTGGGTGATGTAGTCGTACTCGCTTCTCCTCCTCGTGATCCGATCCGATCTAGCACCACAAGTGGCGATGCCTCCGTGAGATGCACACGTGCGGAACCTTGACGTCTCCTCCTTCCTCGGACCAGCAAGTATGGTGGAGAGACGGATTGGATCCACAACACGACGGCGTGGTGTATATGGTGGAGAATTTCTACAGCAGGGCTTTGCCTACAAACATTCAGGAGGGAGAGAGGAAGGCAGCAGGGCGGCTAGGGTTGGAGGGGAAGGTGTGGGGGGTTGGTGCACCCCCAGCCCTCTATATATAGAGGGGGAACAGCCCTAGCCCCTCCCCCAAGCCCAAACCGGCGGCCCCAAAGGATAAGGAGTGGGGGGCAAGGAAACCCCCCCTTCTAGAAGGTCTATCTCGAGTTTAAACCTCTCTTGGCCGGCTGGGCCCTATGGGGCCTTGTGCCCCTGGACCAATGCGGCCAGGGCACTCCCTCATAGGCCCAAGCCCCCTCCCGGAAGATGGGGCCACGTTGGTCCCCTTCTGGAAGGTTCTAGAAGCTTCCGGTACAATACCGATTAATCCGGAACAATTCCGAACTCCAAAAACTGCACTGCCTTATATGAATCTTATTCTCCGGACCACTCCGGAACCTCTCGTGATGTCCCGGATCCCATACGAGACTCCGAACAAAAACTCATAAACCAATTATCCAATCTATCCTAGCGCCGAGACACGTTAAGTGTGTGACCCTGCGGGTTCGAGAATATGCAGACATGATCTTCTATCAATAATCAACAATGGGTCAGGCACCCATATTGACTCCACACATTCATCGATGATCATATCGGATGAACCACGATGCGTGATTCAATCAATCCCATATATATTCCCTTCGTCTCGCGATATTTTACTTGCCCGAGATTCGATCGTC
Source organism: Avena longiglumis (assembly GCA_030063025.1). Lineage (NCBI taxonomy): Eukaryota > Viridiplantae > Streptophyta > Magnoliopsida > Poales > Poaceae > Avena > Avena longiglumis. Next base: position 152,655,657 of record CP125973.1, read on the forward strand.
GGTACCGTCATACCTAGTTCAATCTCGTTCACAGCAAGTACTTTACTCGTTCCGTAATCCGATATCACTTTTTGATTAACTCCTTAACCACATGCTTGCAAGCTTTGTTGATATCGATTACCGAGTGGGCCCGAAGTATATCTCTCCAACTTGGGAGGGACAAATCCCATCTCGATACATACAACCCAACAGATACTTTCCGATCACCTGAGAGACACCTTTATGATCACCCTCTCATAGGATGACGTTTGATGACCTCAAAGATTTCTTCCGATACCAGGGAGTTGTATTATCTCATGGTCTAAGGAATACAATATTTGACATAAGAAAAGCTTCGCAAAGACGAACACGATGACATGATCTAATTGCTTCGGTTAGTTTGGGTCTGTCCACCATATCATTCCCCAATGATATGATCTCATTATTAATTGACAACTCATGTCCATGGTTAGGAAACCTTAACCATCATTAATCAATGAGCTAGTCCATAGAGTCGTACTAGGGGCACGGTGTTGTTCACAAACCACACAAGTATTAAAGTTTCCGCTTAATACAATTCTAGCATGGAATATAAACATTATCATGAACAAGAATTATAATAATAACATCTTTATTATTTCCTCTAGGGCATAATTCCAACACGTTCCGGCAGCGCTCCCGCAGTCGGTCACACGTTCGGTACTCGACGAAGACCTTCCTCTCCCTTGTTCCAGCAGGCAGCAGAGGTTGTAGCACTCTCCTCGCGATTCCGGTAGCACAACGGCGTGGTACCGGAAGTAGAGGGGAGATCTCGCAGGGCTTCGCCTTAAGCCGGAGCGAGTATGGTGGAGTATGAGAGAGTCCCTCGACGATCTAGGGTTTAGACACGCCGAGGAGGGGGCAAGCCGGCGGCTAGGGTTAGCTAGGCGACGGCGGTTTGCCCTAGGGCGGCGGCGGCAATGGAGGTGGCGGCGCCGGCGGCTTAGGGTTTGGAGGAGAGGATCTTGTGTGCCTAGGAGGGAGCCCTGCCCCTCCTTATATAGGTGGAGGGGCCGGCCGACCAAGGGGAGGGGAGTCCCTCCCCTACTCGGCTTGGTGGTGCGCCGGCGGTGGGAAGGAGGGACTCCTCCCCAACTCGGTTTCCTCCTCCTTTTCCACTTCCCAAAAATAGCCGTTTGACTTCCAAACTAGCCGTTTGACTTTTCAAACTAGGATTTGAATAAACCCTCTATTTTGTTCAGCGATGACATCGAGTACATGATGCAATCATACCAACTTGGTATAACACATTCATGTACCCTTCCCATCCGGAGTGCCGGACATTCCGGAACCTTCTAGAACATTCCCGATGAAAACACCGGAATCATTTTCGAACTCCGAAACGGGACTTTCCTTATATGAATCTTATTCTCCGGACCATTCCGGATCTCCTCGTGATGTCCCGAATCCCATTCGAGACTCCGAACAACATTCGGACTCTTTCTCATCATTCCATAACTACTCAAACAATGTCGAATCCTTAAGTGTGTCTCCCTACGGTTCGTGAATTATGTGGACATGATCGAGACACTTCTCCGATCAATAACCAATAGAGGAATCTGGAAATTCATATGGCTCCCACATATTTCTACGATTACTTTGCGATCGAATGAACCACTTACATACGATACCAATTTCCCTTTGTCTCACGATAGTTTACTCATCCGAGGTTATGATCGTCGGTATCTCTGCATACCTAGTTCAACCTTGTTACCGATAAGTACTCTTTTCTTGTTCCCGTGATATGTGATCCCTTGTGATCCAGTCACATGCTTGCAAGCTAATTGGATGACATTTCACCGAGAGGGCCCAGAGTATATCTATCCGTCATATGGATGGAAAAATCGCACTCTTGATCCATGTGTTTCAACCAATACTTTCCGAACACTCAATGCCACCTTTATAGCCACCCAGTTACGGTGTGGTGTTTGATGTCATCAAAGCATCCATCCGGTAAAGGTGATATGCATGATCTCATGGTCGAAGGAATTAGGTTACTATGTATCAGAAAGCATATAGCAATTGAACTATTAAAATGACTTGATCTTTATGCTACGCTTATCTATAGGAGTATGTCCACCATATCATTCTCCTAACGATATGATCTTGTTGTTAATAACATCTCAATGTTCATGATAGGGAAACCACAATCATCTATTAACCAACAAGCTAGTATTATATAGAGGCTTTACTAGGGACTTCAAATTAAGTTTACAAATCACACAAGTATTAATGTTTCCTTGTTAATACTATTATAGCATGAATGTAAACATTTATCATAAACACAAATATATAATAATAACTATATTTATTATAGCCTCTAGGGCATATCTCCAACACGAAGGTGACGAAGGTAGAGGCGTCTCACTAGACGGGTCGGCGGCGGCGGCACTGCTTGGGCGCAAATCAAAGGTTATGTCACGGTTGCTAGAGAAATACTCTCTCCGGCGGTAAAATCCCAGTGACGACCTTGATTGGTGTGCCTTCTTGGAGGCTGGATCACGCGTCGGCGGTAGACAAGGTCCGACGATGGCTCCAACCAGAGCTCAGACGGCGACGGGGGGATCGTTTGATGCGCAAGCAGTGGTCGAACGTCTCGAGTTAGAGATGTTACAAAATCATGGAGAAATCACGGATCTAAAGCAGTCGACGGCGGGGATCACTGAAATCTAGCAGAAGATGGTGACAATGGAAGGGCTAAACACAATCCTACAGAAATATCTAGTGACTACAGATAAACCACCATCCCAACTAGGTATAAACTCCTCACTAAACTTACATGATCAGTGTCAGTTTCCTCCACTATTAGTCAACATTCCGATGGTTATTACTGTCTGGTCTAGTGGTCCGTATATGCAACCTAAAGTAACAACAAACTTGGCACCGATCAGTACTGCTATAGGCCCTACTCATGTTAAGACTGACAATATTCAGTACACAACTGTGGGAGGAAGAAACACCACCCAATGCCTGAATTCCCACTTCCAAACCCCTCCCATCAATAACCCACAACCATATAAACCCATCCACACAAAACACCCACCCAACCCAGGAATCTGGCTAGCCCAAGGATTTCCTAATCAACAACATGTTCAACAACCCACTTACAACTAAATCATGGTCCATTTCCTTCCATTACAAGAGATACAACCATAGTCCAACACTATAGTGAGAACTGAGAACAAAAATCATATAGTACAACAGTTGGGGTAGTATCTTATTATGCTGATGTAGTTTTAAAAGGCCCAAGACTTGAAATACCACTATTTGCTGGGATGATCCTATTGGATGGATGCAACAACGTGAGAAGTTTTTTGACATATGAGTGACTCCATATGACTAATGGGTGAACATAGCTTCAGGTCATTTCTTTGGCAAAGCAAATGTTTGGCTTAAGAACATCTGCATTCCCTGGAAAATGGTGGACTGGCAGCAGTTTTGTCAGATGATAGCAGATCTCTTTACGCAAGAAAATGCCCATGAAGCTGTCAAGAATTTGAAAGACATTTAGCAAACAACTTCTGCAGCAGTATACATTGAACAATTTGAGGAGTGTGTGCAATTGGTTAGAAGGGATCACCCATACTTACAAGAAGCCTTCCTGATGAGCTCCTTCATTGGTGGCTTACGAGCAAATATTAAACATGATGTTAGTGGACAAAGGCCTACAAGTATGCTAGAAGCATACTGGTTTGCTAAGGTTTATGAGAATTTTGCAGCAGCTAAAAAATCATACTATTAAGGACATTATGGCAAACACAAAGCGATATTTCCTCAAACCAACTTCAGAATACCAACACATAAACCAATCCAACATACTCTGGATGAAAGACAAGCACCACAACATGGACCACCATACAGATCGACTAGACAATGCTGGTAATGCAAAGAACCTTGGAACATGGAGCGCCGTTGTAGGCAAGGAAAAACACTGCACATAATACAAAAACTGGATGCTGAAGAATCCCTAGAAATGGTGAAAGCTATTGTTGCTTCCCTACTGAACCTACATACCATACTGCTCCTAATACCCTAAATAATACACCTAACAAACCAGAATTGATGCAGTTTTCTATAGATGTTGTTGAAGGAACTAATGGTGTAGAAACATTCTCCCTGCTATTAAAAGTAGGGAAGCAACAGTAGCTCCAACACATTTATAACAAGATGTGGCACTGGTGGATAGAGGCAGCTCCAACACATTTATGAACTATGAATTTTCCATTGCTAGCAATTGTTACATAAAGAAAATAAGTGCTAAAAAAATATCCATTGCTGGGGGAGGTTATCTGATTTCTAATTCAACTATAACTGCTTTGCCATACACAATCCAAGGCAATTCATTAGGTTCCAATTTCCATGTTCTTCCTCTGGAAACATATGATGTAATTCTTGGGATTGATTGGATGTACGCCATGTGTCATGTTACACTAGACCTACCACTCAGGCTATTGACAGTTCATCAACAGGGCAAATCCATTAACTTAACATACCACACTGTCCCTCCTAAGAACTGCATTTTTGCTAATAAATTCATGAACAAGGTATTGTCCAAACCAGTACTTGGATATATCATCTAAATTCATGCACTGCAACCAGACTATAAGTAGCAACTGCAACCAATCTTAGCTGATATAGCCAAACTGGTAGAATCTTTTGACGCAGTATTCTCTGAATCCTCTGAACTACCACCTAGCAGGACATGTGATCATTCAATCATCTTACAACCTGAAGCTACCCTATTGGAAAGTTTTAGAGGTCTGCTCTGCAATTGACGTGATGCACATGATGAAAAATCTTTGCGTGAACCTGCTAGGCTTTATGGGCATGTATGAAAAGACAAAAGATACACCAGAAGCATGGCAGGACCGGCAAGATATGAAATACCAAGACGGTCTACATCCAATGAAGATGGATAAAGGATGTCTAAGTGCTACCAGCTATGCTCTTACCAAAGAAGAGAAGAAAATATTTTTTGAAGTTCTGAGCAGTATGAAGGTCCCGTCTGGCTTCTCGTCAAATATAAATGGAATAATAAATATGAAAGAGAAAAAATTCCAGAACCTAAATTCCCATGACTGCCACGTGCTTATGACACAATTGCTTACAGTTGCATTGAGGGGGATTCTACCGGAAAATGTTCGACTACCCATTGTGAAGCTATGTGTATTCCTCAATGCTATTTCTCAGAAGTTAATCGATCCAGAAATTCTACCAAGGTTATAGAATGATGTGGTCCAGTGTCTCGTTAGTTTTGAGTTGGTGTTCCCACCATCCTTATTCAATATTATGACACATCTCCTGGTACACCTAGTCAACGAGATTACCATTCTAGGTCCTATATTTCTACACAATATGTTCCCCTTTGAGAGGTTCATGGGAGTCTTGAAGAAATATATTCATAACCATGCTAGGCCATAAGGAAGCATCTTCAAGGGATATGGAACAGAGGAGGTCATTGAGTTTTGTGTTGACTTTATTCCTGACATTAAGCCGATTGGTGTTCCTGCATCGCGGCATGAGGGGATACTGCGTGGAAAAGGCACGTTAGGAAGGAAATCGATAGTATGTAGTGACAGGCATTCTTTCACTCAATCACACTACACAGTTCTACAAAATTACACCTTGGCAGGTCTGTATATCAAGGAACACAAGAATATTGTATGCTCCAACAAACCGGGGAAGCATGACTCCTGGATTAGAGATGAACACATGAAGACTTTCGGTGGTTGGCTGCAAACACATCTCATGAATAACAACACTATATGTGATCTACTATACTTGTTGGTCAGCTCACCATCTTCGACTATATGGGTACGAGATAAATGGGAATACATTTTACACGATCGCCCAAGATAAAAATAGCACCAACCAAAACAGTGGTGTCTGCTTTGATGCAATAGACCACAATGAGTCAAAGGACACATATTATGGTTACATAGAGGAGATATGGAAACTTAACTATGGACCTACTTTTAAGGTCCCTTCGTTTTGGTGCAAATGGGTCAAGCTAACAGGAGGCGGGATAAAGGTAGACCAGAAGTACGGAATGACAACTGTGGATCTTAACAATCATGAGTACAGAGACAAACCATTCGTCCTAGCCAATGACATGGCTCATGTTTTCTATGCGAAGGACATGTCTACCAAACCGATAAAGAAAATATAAGCAAACGAATACATCATCAAACGATGAACCAAAGCACCACATAGTTCTTTTAGGTAAAAGAAACATCATGGGAGTGGAGGACAAGACAGACATGTCAGAAGATTATGATAAGTTTCATGAAATTCCGCCCTTCACAGTGAAGGATGACCCAAGAATCATGTTAATTGATGGAGATGATCCATGGTTACGGCCACACGGTCATAAGCAAGCCGTATGATGTATTCTGAATTTTGCCTTTGGTGGTTTTTGAGATGCAATCAATATATACCAAGTTAAAAATTGCATTGGATCTCTGAATAAACATCATATTGTGAGTCTAAATATGAATTTTTCAAAAGAAACATGAACATTAGATCATGTACCTATAGTTCAAACCTGACCCACTTCCTACCGGTTCGGCAGACATTTGTCTTTCTCACCAGGGATGGACGGAAAGGTCTGAGATCTTCCGGTTGGGACATTGTCCATTTAAGGTGTTCTAGTATTTTTTAAAAATGTGGTGGTAGCATTTTGAATGAGAATTTTGGTGGTTGCTTCACAAAAAAACCTATTTTTTGCGCTCGGAAAATGGCTTTTCCGTGCGACGAAAAGGAAAACTTCCTCCTGCAACATTGTTAGTCATCCCATGATGCACATGTGTGCACAATATGGGCACAATATCACAAACTAGGCACCGCTTCTAGCCATAACATTGGTCATTTGACCCGAAAGTGAGGAAACCTCGAACATGATAGGTCATTTCGTGAAGGTTTTTTTTGAGACATAACCAATTAACCAATTTTGGTATTTTTACTTGCAAATATGTCACATAATATGACACCACATGAAGGATTTACATTATCTGGACCATTTCTGAATTTCTTATGCATGTTTCAAAATTTCCCCACTTCAAACTATGGTCAAAACTGCGCGCATGAAGAAAGGTGTTGAGGCTCGCTAAAACTTGTATTAGATCTCTGAAGAAACATCATATTGCGAGTCTAAATATGATTTTTCTCAAAAAATCATGAGCATTAGATCATGTACCTGTAGTTCAAACCGGACCCACTTCCTATCGGCTCGGTAGACATTTGTCTTTTTCACCAGGGATGGATTCAAAGGTTTGAGATCTCCCGGTTGGGACATTTTGCATTTAAGGTGGTCTCGTATTTTTGAAATATGTGGTGGAGCATTTTGGTGGTTCTTAAAAAGCCCGTTTTTGGCGCTTGGAAAATGGATTTTCCATCCGACAAAAAGGAAAACTTCCTCCTGCAACATTGTTCGCCATCTCATGATACACATGCATGCACAATATGGGCACAATATCACAAACTATGCCCCGATTCTAACCATAACATTGGTCATTTAACCTGAAAGCTAGGAAACCTCGAACATGATTTAGTCTTGGATGGTAACTCTAACCAGGACTAAAGATGAACCTTTAGTCCCGGTTGTAGACATCAACCAGGACTTAAGGGGTTGCGGCAAGCTGGGGCCGACACGAACCATGTTTAATCCTGGTTGGGGTCTCCAACCGGGACTAAAGTTGGAGACACCAACCGGGACTAAACATGAGTGGCAACACCATGCCAGTGAGTAGCGACATTATGCCAGTGAGTGGCGACACTATTTCGATGGGTGGCGACACTATTTTGGTGAGTGGCGACACTATGCCAGTGAGTGGTGACATTATGACTGGGGTGAGTGTAGACATTATGTCATGAGTGTCGACACTATGTTGTGGTGCTTAATATATAAATAGGCATCCTTGTGAAGTTATCAACTGCAAGCAAGATGGTGTGCGAGAGGAGGGACACCACTGCAGCGAGCTTAAATGAGATGCCTAAGGATCCAGTCCTCGAGCATCTTCCATGAGCTCTCCATAGAGGAACTCCCTAATATGTGAAATTTGTTAGATCCCCGACGTGTTAATGTATTTAGTTCTTGATTGTTGCAACAACCAATGATTAAAATGCTAGGGCGCCACTAAACATGTGTGCCTTCATTTCGGATGTGATCCTGGGGGCGGTGTCAGGGAGCCTTGTGATATGAACAAGGACATATTCTGGACATCCTACTTGGCTCGCTGACTCTGTCCCTATGATTTTTGTGTCCAACATAAGTATGAGGCCCTATAGTACTTGATCTTCATAGTTTTGGTTCTTATTTCTGTTGCAACGGATGATGATTAAAATGCCAGGGCACCACTCACAAGAATGCAACAACATCTTCATAGTTCGGGAAATGGTCCATTAGTCCCGGTTCATAAGGGCCTTTAGTAAGGGTTTCCGAACTGGGACTACGGAATCGGTACTAAAGGCCCACCTTTAGTACCGATCCAGCCACAAACTGGTACTAACACTCAAGATATTTATTAATATTAAAAAACGAGGAATATAGAATCGGGACTAAAGCCCCCTTTAGTCCCGGTCTAGCCACAAACCGGTAATACGGAATCGGTACTAAATCCCCCCTTTAGTTATAATCATGTCTAGCCCTATAGTACACAGCTTCAGGGTCGACTTCATCTTCGTCTTCGTCGTCGCTAGGCGCACGTGGCTGGATCCTTAGCCCAGACATGGCATATTCTGGGGCACCTACCACTCCGGCTTCGGATTCACGACGCATGGGGGATGGGGCTCCTGGATGATGACACCGCTATGCCCGCGGACTTCACCACCACCACCCTTCTTTGTGGCTCTATGACGGTGAAAGTGCGGGCACCACAGGAAAGGACGATCTCCCTAGGCGATGTAGCGCATCACGCCAATGATACTCCGGTTCTCCCACCACAAGTGGCAGCCGAATCATTGTGGTTCATCGGGGGCGGGCCGTCACCTTCGTACCTGGCGAGCTCCCTTTTCCCGCCGGTTAGCGAAGAAGGCATTCCAGGTGTTGTAGTTGTCGGGATCCCGATGGGGATCCATCCGCTCCTCCGGCATGATCTCGAGGTAGAAGTGGGTCGTGATGGCTGGCTGGCGGGCGGAACCTTGAGGATCAGGAGGGAGAGGAACCCCTCCAGCGCTCAACATCTAGTCGGTGGGCAGCCGGTAGCCCGACGATCATGGGTAGCTGGAGGTGCACAATGCCTCGGTCTCCTCGAGATTCATAATGGCCCAGTATGCGATGTCCATTTTTTGAGAGGGGAAGGTGTGGATGGCCATGACGGTCGGCTAGATATAGAGGGAAAGGGACGTAAAACATGGTGGGAAGCGGAGGAAAATGACAGGAAAGCATGGCGTGTGGCTTGACGACTCTGAGAATGGCGGGAAATATCTTTAGTCCCGGTTAGTTGCTCTAACTGGGACTAAAGGCCCCCCAAATATCTTTAGTCCTAATTAATAGTTTTGGACTAACTATAGAGAAAATAAAATGGTTTTGAATTAGTCAATCAAATTCATACACTTTTTATGTTCAAATTTTTTATCAGATTTAAAAGTATACAAAAGATATGATTTAATGCATTTTTCATTCAAAATATGCCAAAAATATTAGTTGTATAACAAAGTATGATAATAGATTTAAATTATAGATCTTCTTTTTTTGCAAATTTGGATATATAATACATAATTTTCTTCATTATAGAATGATAGATATAGGTTTTATAATATTTACTATTTTTGTTCGTTTAATTTTTTATTACAAAAATCACCTTAACTCCTGGATCCAGCCACGAACTGAGACTAAAGGGTTGTGGCGGCAACTGAAAACGCCTAACCAGGACTAGAGGTTGTTGGTAAAATACCAATCTCTCTTCTCCCGGTTCGAACCATGAGTCGGGACCCCTAAATAATCTTCTCCATGCCGCTGCCGTTTCTCCTATCAACGAAGAATCCTCGCCTCCTTCCGCATGTTGGACCGAAGCCCAGCCGTTGGAGGAGCGTTGCCCTGTTGTTCCCGCGCCACCCTGGCCCGCCATTTCCCGCACTGTGCCACCCCGTGTCATTCGCCGCGCCGCCCCGTCGAACCCGCGCCGGCCATCCCTGTGTCGCCCCTTCGTCGGAGTTTCGCCGGAGTAAGTACTAGCTATTAAGTGCTCCCGAATATTTTTTTCTTTTTTTTCTTAGTTTAGATATTGATTAGTTTAGGTTCATTAACAGGTTTAGATTTAAATTAGTGTAATTAATTATGTTTAGCATTATTAGTTTATATATGTTTAGGTTTATTAGGTTTAGTTTTAGGATTCAGGTTTAGGTTTAGGAGTTAAACTTGTTACAATTTTATAATAGATGACATAAACCCTTGTTAGAATTTTATTAGTTTAAAATTTTAGGATAGATGGTTTAGGGTTTGAAATAAACACTTGTTATAATTATATATATGTATGAACGGTTTAGGCAGGAGCGCAACACACATATTGTAAATAAGTGAGATGGGAAATGCCCATCCCGCATTTCTGTAAATACATAGTATATAATTTAGTACAAATGCCTACTTCAGGATATGTCGATCTTGCATCCTCGTCGTCTAGTCGGCGGGAATGACGGAGGAGTACTAGACTCCACTGGGCATGTCTGAGACTGGCTCTGCCAGGCTGGCACTGGGAGGTGCTACCTACAGGGAGGCGTAGCTTGGTGAGGAATCCGAGTGTCATCGTCGACCCAGAGCTTCTTTGGTGGTTGTCGCATGGTCCATAATCGGTGTAGAGGGAGCCGCCCGCAAGGAGGTGGTACAACTTTGTGTCAGTGAGGAGTACGAGCACGTCCATCGCTATATAGTGATGTTGGATGCCAGGGTCTCCGATACTTGGCAGTTTCTTCAGGGATCTCACCGGAGCTATACTCCTGTGATGGTTCCTTCTCTTTGGGTGTTCACATCCCGCGGCTCAGGAACCATGAGTCGACGCCGAGTTTGACCGAGATGTTATTCGAGATGTATTAGGGATATTATATGATATTAGTACTTTGTTATTATTCGAGATCGCTGTATTAGAGATATTATATGATATTAGTACTTTATTGTTATTCGAGATCGATGTATTGGAGATATTATATGATATTAGTATTTTTTTGTTATTCGATATATTATATGATATTAGTACTTTGTTGTGATATGGTACATTGTTAATTTTATTACTCATATGCATATTATTTCATACAGTTATTCTATGGACTTAAACGATAGAGAAGGTGAAGAGCGCCTGTTCCACATGATACGAGGTGATGAAGAGCTCCCCTATCAAGGTGGAGCACTCCCCGATCATGGTGGAGCGCTCATCGATCAAGGTGGATCGAAAGACTTTGGAGCGGAAGATGGCTCATAGTTTCTGAATGAGTCTTGTGATGGAATGGAGATAGAACCTTCAGTCGAAGCACAGACGAGTTTTAATTGTGATGAAGGCTTAGAAAATGATGGACCGGCCTTAACAAAGTCTGGCAATGTATATTATTAAGCCTCTTGTGATCATCACTGGATTGATGCATTAATTGATTTGTGTGTATATATATTAACGAATGTTTCTTATTTTATACCTCCACATCGACCAAGTCTGGTAAAACTAGTAAATGAGGCCCGACCAAAGGGCTGTTCACCGATGCACATGTCATAATTAAGGTCATCTCTCTAGAGGACAAACCGTTGCTTCCAATAAGTAATGCAAACACATTTGTGCATCAATGCGGATTTATTGTTTGGGACAACGTCCCAATCAATATTAACAACTGGAATAAGCCAGCAAAGGGAGATGGAAACCCTATGAGTTTTGTCGAGGACAGATACAAAGACATATTATGGGAGAAGCTCATTTCACCCTACCGGTCTTGGAGTATGAGCAGGCCACAAATGCTATGAGGTCCAAAGTCAAGCATTTCGCTCATAAGAAGATGGCCGAACAATTCAATAACAATAAGAAAATATTATATAATGAATATCTCGAGGAAAAACAAGTTCCAGAATTCACCGGCACACTAGAGAAGCAGTGGGCTCACTAGGAAAGCTTTCTGGACTATAAGAAACCAGAAGTAGCAAAAAAGGTCTAAAAGAATAAAGAAAATGCTGCAAAAACGAAATATCACCATAAGATGGGTATACGTGGCTACAGGACTTTCGTGCCTAAGTGGGAGGAAGCCGAGCGAGCCTTGCATGAACAAGGGATCACTCCAGCTATAGAGGACTGCCCATTAGTGTAAGAAATTGGTTACTTGCGCATGGGGCGAAGTATGACATGGAAACAGGGGAGTTAATATTGGATGAAAAGACAAAAATTTCTACACCCCATGAAGCAATTGTTAAAACAATCTAGGAGGTTTGAGAGGGTATGTTCAAACTCGACAGAGAGAACGACGAGCTGACAAAGGCCCTCGGGAATCCTAAAAACCAGGATGAACATGAGGCTTTTGAACTTTTGTGCCATGGAAGACTGGGTTTCCCGAGGATAATGAATCTTATAGAAGCCGAGTGAGAGCAAAGAAGTGGAAGGAGCAGGAGAAGGCAGACCAGTTGCGTAGCATAGAAAGAAAGAACAAAGAAATATATGCCATGCTAAAGGAGCAACAAAAGCAACTGGATGAAATGCGCCAGCAAGGGCCAACTCATCAGCCGCTGCAACAAAGTGCCAACGGCCCATCTCAGTGGAGAAGCAGTGTGGCTTCCACGGCAGCCGATCTAATAGATCGCTACCCCGTGGATAATATCACTAAGAAGACAAGTTGTGAGCTACATGTGGGAGTGATGAACTTATCCTTCAAGGCGGATCTCGGCCATGCTTTATCCTGTTAACCTGGAGCACCATTGCAATATGAATCACTGGAACTTGACATCCCTAGAGCTGAAGATGAGATGGCACTAGGAGAAGTCAGGGGTTGTATCATTCTATGGCGCAAGAAATACATCGTGTTTCTAGGCTCGGCGCCCAGGCCACCACCGTCTCCTATGAGTCAGCTGAGTCTGCCGCCTCCAGCAAGTCCACATGATGAGGAGTGGGACGACCACCATATGACGAGTCCGCTGCCACGTCAGCCTACTCCTCCGCTACGTCAGCCCACTCCGCAGCCATGTTAGCCGAAGAAGGCGGCCTCTCGATCGACTAGTACTACTACTTAGAAGAAAGGTAATATGGTGAAGAAAACCCCGCCGCCTCCTCCCAAGTTACCTTACGAGATGACTAATGACGAAACCAAAGAGATCAGCGATGCCCAAGTGAAAGCCTTTTTTGCACTCAAAGAGCCTGAGCCAAAGAAAATATTTGATCTGAAAGACAAAAAGCGGGCTAAGAGTTTTATTGAGCAACCATTGCAATATGAGATAAATAAGGCTGATGACTATAAACACTGTATGATCTAAATTGGTAAGAAGAATAAAAGAAGTAGTAGAGCAAGAAGCGAGAAAAGAGACGTTGCCCAACTCGGAGAGAAGGCAAAAAAATCGATCTCCCTGCTCAAGGTGTTACCCAATTTTGATCATGATCAGGGTTTCCTCATCGATCAAGTGGTAGAGTTTGCTAGAGGTGCTTGTATTATTGTTGATCAAGCGCAAGGCGGACATGTACCCATGCACATAGAAATATCATGGAAATATGAATACATAAAGCCTCTAGTCAGACCTGAGGAGGTCGAGCTTCTACCAATACAAATGCGAAGACTCCATGAGTGGTACAAACATGTCACTAAGTGCGAGGTAATAAGGGATTGATTAATAATTCTCCTTGTGAAAGTTACAAATGAGCATTTCATAGGTGAAGACGAGATCCAAATTTATTTTGAGGAATTCTATATGTTATTCAAACTCGACGCCCTTGACTTGAGTCTTGTCAATTCCTATTATTTGTAAGGTGGTTCATTTTCTACGATAAAGTCTCTAACTCAGCTCGTTCATTACATGTAATTATCCTGACTATGCTATTATGCAGAATGAAGAGCGAGGAATGTGACAGAAGGGGAATCATTGACACTGGGTTCATCGACCCACGCCGAGTTAATGAACCATTGCTACGGGAGTACCCCAAGGATATGGAGCGTAACTTACTAAGGTTCATAAAGAGGCAACAATACAAAAAGAGAATAATATTTCCTTACAACTTTAGGTGAGAGTGTTGTTGTCTTGTACACATTCACTTTTTCTTACTCTATGTTAAGTGTAATTGATGAGTTACTGACGTATATAAACGTGTGCAGCTTCCATTACATTATGCTAATCATTGAAGTTGACGTTGAAAGATTTGAAATCAAGAACCCACTAAAGAAAGACGAAGCCGAGTACGCAAGCATTAAAGATGTGCTCTAGAGGTAATTTCAGTCATTATCAGTCTCTTTCGTTTATTTCCTGAGATATCAAGTAACTACTAAGTCATTTTTTGACGGGCAGGGTTTAGAAAGAATTCACCAAGAGTACAACGGGTGAATTTAAAGATGAGCTTAGTTTTTATCCGGTCGAGGTAAGTAGTACGAGCTACGTCCGCGCATCTCTTCAATTCTAGTTTCAATTCCATTAAATCATGCTTGATTATTATTTGGTTGAATTCTATTCTCGCAAAGTGCGACTGGAAGCCACGAGGGACTAATTGGTAGGTATACTTCATGTGTGAGTACATTCGCTCGGAGGTCAGTGAGCGGGATGGATGTTGGGGATATGCTATATGGGTATCCTCATAGCATGTCACCTATCCGGATAACCCGGGTGGCCCACAGTTGGTAGTATGGCCTATGGCCTGCTGGCGGCCCAGTTAGATGGATCTAGAAGGGAGACCCATGCCGGATAAAGGAAGGCTACAATGGAGTCACCAGCGTACCCGTAGCCTTGGAGTGCAAGATACACAAGACTAGTAATAGACGGTGTAGGACTGTGTAACCTGTCCGGCTAGGACTTTTACCTGTAACCCTAGGACCTGGCGACTATGTAAGTCAGGACTATGGGAGCCTTTAGGGCATGCTAACATAGACTTTCTAGTCACCTCGCACAGCGAACCAATCCCTGTAACTCGGCGTATTGCCCTTATAGTGATTTATAGCAGGAGTAGGATTCCACCACCGTCGTGGGATCTGAACCTGGGTAAGTTGTGTTACCTCGTACCCGTCAACCGTTCGCCTTCACTCACGTCTCTAAACACGCACTGTGAGGACCCCTCCATGGCATACTCGTCGGCAATACCACGACAGTTGGCGCCCACCGTGGGGAAAGAGGCGCTTCAAGCTCTTCAGCGGGTGAGGACCAAGATCTTCGCGGGAATCGGCGAAACTGTAGCCATCGGTCATGTTCTCTTCTCCGTCAACGTTCCGATCGTCCCTCCCGACGAGTTCTGGATCCCGGCGAATACGAACCCCATGCGGTGTTCAATCGTTCCTATCGGAGACATCCACCTCTTCATTGGCGAAACCGACTCGGGCACTAGTTCCCTGGGAGTCGGAGGAGCATCAAGGCCCGCACGGACCACCTACGGGCAGGATACATTCGCAGAAGGATCGATGTCGGATCTCTCTTTGGAGTTTGACGGCAAAGATCGGAAAAATTCAAGGCCCACCCAAACCGCCCCTGTGCAGGATATAAAGGTGGAAGATCGCTGCAAATCCGCCGGCTTCGCCCGTGCGTCTGGACATCAGAGATCCAAGTTGGTCAGAGTGGTTACCATCTTCGATCTGGCGGGTTGCATTCAGAGAGAGGGCGAAAATCCCCGCGATTACTTGGCTAGGTGGCTCCGTATACGAGCCGATCTGGCCCACTACCCCGATGATAACGCTCTGTATCGCTTCGTGGAAGGGCTGGACCGCGGCACGCTTCTCCGGCATTCTTTAAGACGGCAACAGGCAACAAGACGCCTTACCCTCGAAGAGATGGTGAGCACCGTCAACAACTACGTGGAAGCTGACACAGCAGCCCAGATGGCGATTGCGCTCATTGACGGAGACCCTCCGATTCAGCCGCCGCCACCACCGCCTCCGGCCGCCATCATCGCAGCTGCGCCGCCACCTCCAGTCATCGTCGCCGCTGTTGCACCTCCACCGCCCGTCATCAAGGAAGTCCTGGCACCATTCGACTCTGTTATTGACGCGCTTTACGCTGACTTCAGTGCAGATTTAGAGGAGATAGATTTCAGTCCAGAAGAGCTAGACTCCGCCATGCAGGAGATGGAGGAGGAATACATGCGCGACGAGAAAGCCAACAATGTCGTCATGTCTCGAGGAGTGTTCTTCACCATTGGGACGACGATGGATGAAGATCAACCCGGACGAGCTCCGCCTACAGCGCTGGATAAGGGGAAGGGGCACTCATTGCTGCTGACAATGATCGCGCAAGGGTCATGCCTCCTCCGCCTAACCCAGTGCAGCAGCCGCAGGAACTCGGCACCGACCCGATCAACAACAACACCGCAAACTTGCCGCCTCCGGCATCTACGTCTGCAGCAGCCCAAGTTACTCCGGCTGATAGAGTGATGTACGGCAACCTCCTCGTCGAGCCACTGACCATTGCTCATATCCGGAACGTGACCCAGCTTGACGAGAAGCGCCAGCAGCTGCTGGAGGAAGCGCAGGCCATCACGGAGCAAGGCGCTAAGCTAGATCGAGATCTGGTCAACGCGCAGAAGTCCATAGAAAAAGCTAGAGCAATGGAGGTCGAGTACAAGACTTTGCTGCAGCAGCAGAAGGCCAAGAAAGCTCCGGCTCGCGTCATCAACGATCTTGGTGTACGGTGCAACCTAGGATGGGCTCCCTCGAAGACGGAACAAGCCAAGCCTTACATTGACAGTGAAGGCAAGCAGGTGATGCCCACCCCACTCCTTAACCTCGCCGTCACCAAGACCCTTTTGGAGCAGGATAGATCGCCCGAGTCAGTGGAACAGGTCTATGACCTAGTGGCCAAGGCGGTGAAGCAGCAGGAAAAGGCCACCTCTCAGAGGCTTGAGTCTGACCCAACGCTCTGCCAATCTAGCCAGTATAAGCCGCCAAGGGACAGATCTCCTCTTGATATCGGGTCCCAGACGGGTTCATCAGAACGAAGACGGAGGGATGCGCGCAACAGGAAGGATGCTATCCCCATATCCTCCGACCACGGAGAAAAGGCCCGACCTCGTCGCCCATCGCCACCGCCCCGATCCCCCCCGACATCGCGAAGATTACAAGGCTCACCATCGTACGGATATGCCCCCACCAAAGCAGTGCGACATCGTCATCCACGACAACACGGAGCAGACCCGTCATGACGGAGAGCGCAATCAAGGACACAGGATGTAACGCCCCCGAATCGGGTCTATGCAGATCTTAGCATTTCCCGCCAAAATCCGCATAGAAGCGATTCAAAGACGCCCACCAGACACTTTCGTATGGGTGGGATTTGATTACAAGTAGTTACATCACAATAGTTTACAACAGGATCCACAAGAAACTTATATATACAACAACGACTCAATGAGTCAAGAATACAAATGATACAATACGAAGATACAACTCAAGAAGAAAGCAAGACAGTATCCGAGGGACAAGATCCAAATGGGACTAAGAGTCCTGAAGAATAACAGGCGGTGTCCAACCCTGCCCAGGCCAAGCTGGAAGGGTAACCTTGCTAACGTTGTCAATCGCATACCTGTCAAGCCAAGAGGGTGCCGACAAAGGGCAAAGGAAAACAGAAAGAGAGCGGTCAGTACTGAGGCCATTACACGGCGAGACTAGAATTCGGCGGTCCTCGCCTACATAGGTATGGTGGGCTCAGCGGCAGCAAAGCTTGCACTATCTAACTTATAGAGACACACTACAACTGCGGCTATTAGAGCGAGATAAGAGAGCGCTATGTTGTAACAAGAATATAACACCAAACATAACCCATCCGAAGATTTCCCCCCTCGAAGACCAGTCGAGGAAGTCCCCTTGCAGAACACACACGGTGGTAATTTTAGTTAAACCGGTGTTTAGTTGATAAGGCTAATTACTAATCATATTATTAGAGGCAAAACATTAGTGGCGTTGTCTATGATCATGACACTATACTCCCGAGGCGTCCATAACCGTGGACACACGCTTCTCGAAAAGATTTACCCTGCAGGGGTGCACTACTGTACCCAAACGCATGCTCAACCCATCAGGCAACATATCACGCGTGCCTTTCGAATCTCACAACAAGAACTGTCCCATAACTACGCGCATATCCAGAGGCATCACCTACTGTGTTTTACCCACACAAGAGATACAGCTGATTCTCCAGGTGGCACAACGTTTGAGTCTATGGCTGGGCGATGATCGGAAGACAACTTGTAGAGCTCCATCCCACCTCTGACACGATATCCTAGTTTTATGCAATGCAAGCCATGGCAGTCCACCAAAACATCAAGTCCGAATACATATCAACTCACCCATGTCCGAGGACATAATATGCGTATGCACCAAATGGAAAACCAATTTTGTAACCCTCTGGATATACGAATAGCGCCGGTAGTTGAGGGGGGATCCCATAGGCCCCCGCGTTTGGTTAGCGTGATCAACTCAGAACTGGTATCGTAGAACGAACATGTCCTAGGTCGGCTCAAGCAGTTCCCAAAGGTGGTCCCTGCCAGGGCCTTATCATTAGGTGAAACCATAACCAACAATGTCAGATTAATTATCTTATCACCAGCCAGATCCGAGTATCATGTTCCACCTGTATGAGAGCGATACTAAGCATGCCTATGACTCGCAAGGACAAAGCTAGCTAATCAAACAAGGCAATAGGATAACCAAGGCAATATAGTGGATCAGGGAAATAAAGGAACGGTACTATAGAATCGAAAATAAGGATAGCAATAGATCAAAGGAAGGAAGTAAAGACTATAAATGCAAAATAGGTAGAAGGGGGAGAATGCTCACCTGTGGGACAAAGTGAGGAAGCCGGAGGCTTGTCGCAACTCGCATCCACTCATCGTCCTATTCGGTGAAGAAGCAAAGTACTAGAAAGAACACCCGATGCACTATTTAATAATACAGCGGAAGATCCGACATGTTTATGATATGATGCATGGCATGGTAATATGCGGTTCCACTTAGCAATATTAAGCGGAATAGGGATACCGATATTTAGTTAGATGGTTCATGTTGTTTAGATACCCCGCAATTTAAATGTTGTCTTAACAAGGTAAAATATATCATCGGTTCGCTACAAAAATTTAAATGAAACCAATATAAGACTAGATTTGCCCGCAAATGGTCTCCATATTTAATTATGAGATGAATCGGCATAATGCCCCCAAACCACACAGATATGTATACAACCATGAAAAATTTATATGCATCAGATATATATTATATATTATAAAAATATGGGTCTTGAGAAAGGGGTCGCACATCAGGGTTCGGCGAACTTGGTTCCAAGGGGTTCGGAGCCTTCAGATCGGGGTTCTCCGGATCAGGCTTCAGATCTGTGTGGACGATCTTGGCGATGTCCTTGTGCATCTTGTTCTTGTTTGCCAGATTGCGACATCCACATAGAAGAACTTGGCGCACCAGTGTTCAGTCTTCAGATCCGTGAAGGAGACCTTGACAGTTTCCATCTCTAGTTATCGAAGGTGAACTTGGTCCCAGTAGCGGCGATCATCGGGAGATCTTGTGAAGGCTTTGTATAGTAACCAGCGTCAGCACCACAGTGGTACTCACATAGTGTAGCGTCGGGGACACAAACACATTAGGAGCAAAATAGGCACTATCGATTCACAGGGACAGACCAGGACGAGCTACGGAGGGAGACAAACACGGATGCGGCAAAGCACGAAGTCCTGGGATCGAAACAAAACCAGGAGAGGGTTCACACATGCAGCTCGATGCAGATACCAGCACAGCGAGACCGAGGTGAAGCCCCTAGGCAATGGCGCTGCGCAGGAAGAGGATAGGGCGGCGCCGCGAGCTTGTAGGGATGGTCCTGGCCACGACGCTGATTGGGAGGGGGCTGGCAGCGCTGAGATCGATGGGGAGACGAGAGAGGAGGGCGTGCGTGTGTTGCATGGGTCTGGCGGCGGCGGTGTGTGTGTGGCTGCGGAGCTAGGTAGAATTAGGGTTAGTTTGTCTAGGGTTTGGGGAGAAAAAGAAAGAAAGAAATGGACAATTTATGTAGTTTAAAGTAGACTAGTTGGGGCTAGTTTTGCACTAAAACTTTAGACGGGCTTTTAGCCTAATTTTATTTATAAAACAAGAAAAGCTTTTGCCACGAGAAATATTATTTGTTTAATTTTAAAATATGAACGAGGGACGGGTTTAATAAAACCACATGGATATTTGGTAAAACAAAAATATGGTTTGATAAAATAATTTTACGGATAAAATATGCATGATAATGTCATGATGATGCAAAAAATAAAATAACAATCAATTTCTAATTTTTAATATTTTCCGGGCATTACACAGGAGTAGGTCACGCCATGACCCCCCGCGTCCGACAAGCAACCGTGACAGGCGTGAGGCGTCGTAGGAGGGTAAAAGCAAAAAGGCTAACCCACCGCCACCTCTGCCTCCGTCACCACCAAGCAGTCACCATGGCGGAGAAGGCCCGCGTCGTTCACGCAGCCCATCCCCTGTTGACAAGAAGAAGAACCTGTAGCCATACGATGCACATTCACGGATCGACAAGATCCACGAGGCCCGGGAAGGACCATACCTGGGACCACGTTGTTTTGGACCTGCAATACGGTCCGCAACTTACCCCAAAGGCTTCCGGATTGACAAGACCATCAAGCCCTATGACGGCACCGCCAAGCCAGCCACATGGTTGCAGGACTACGGTAACACGGTGGAGATTGCCGGAGGCAACCCCAACATCGCCGTCAAGTACCTCCCGTTAATGTTGGCAGGCACTGGTTGGACATGCAAGAGGCGTTCACTAAGAACTTTGAGGGTACATACAAGCGTCCATGCACTGTGGGCGATCTACAGCGGTGCGTGCAAGAGAAAGACGAGACATCTCGCGCCTACCTCTCCCACTGGCTGGACATGAAGAATTCCTGCGCAGGAGTGCACGCTCAGACCGCCATGGCGGCCTTCATTTATGGGTTGGAAAGGGGCACATTGCTCCGACATAAGCTGAAGCGCTTGCAGGACAATCACCAGCTTGACTTGAACCAGATGATTCAATTGGCTAGTGAGTTCGCAACTGACGCCGACGATGATCGTGGTTCTTGCCGGCGAAAGCCGTTCCAACTCAACCTCGGAGGAACAGCAGTACAAAGCGGAAAACTGCTCCAGAAGAAAAGCAATCTACCGACATGGTCGCTATGACTTTTGCAGGACGAGGTGATGGTGGGCAACGTGGCTGAGGAAGGGGAGCTGGTCGTGGGAAGCAGCGAGGAAGCGAAACTACCTCGGCGCCACTCCACGTTCCCCAAACCTACAAGGAGTACTGCGATATGCCGTGCCTTGTACACCTCGACGTCAACGACAAAGCCACCCACACCGATCGACACTGCAAGTTCATCAACGACCTCAAGGAAGACCCAGAGTCCGTCTACAAGCAAAGTCGGAAGAACAGACCGCGAGGCAAGGGCAAGGGGAATAATAAGGAGGAGAGTCCAAGGATTCAAGTGACATGGACGAGGAAGTTGACCCCAAACACGCCGCCAAGAGCGACGACAAGGGCAAGAACCCCTTCGCAAAGAAGGCTCCAGTCTACCACACTTTCCTTGGCACCCCCACCGTCCGACAACAGAAGACCTCTCTGAGGATCCTGATGGCCACTCTCCCCCAGTTCCCCAGTTCATGCGCTGGTCAGAGGTTCCAATCACTTGGGACAGGACGGACCACCCAGACCTTATACCTATGGAGAACCAGTACGCCATGGTCATCAATCCTTTGATTGACGGCGTGGAGTTCACCAAGTGTATGGTGGATAGTGGAAGCAGCATCAACATCATGTACCTGGATACACTGCAGAAGATGAACTTGATGGAGGCAAACCTAAGGCGGACCAACACCATCTTCCATGGTGTAGTTTCTGGTCGGGAGGCTCGGTCCCTTGGGTGCATTACACTTCAGGTTGCCTTTGGCGATATTAACAATTACCGCCAAGAGCGCATGACCTTCGAGGTGGTCCCCTTCAAGAGCTTGTACCACGTCATATTCGGCCGCGACATATTCCACTCGTCCATGGCCAAGCCATGCTTCGTCTACAACAAACTCAAGATACCCAGACCAAACGGTGTCATCACTGTATCCGGAAGCTTTACCAAGGCAAGGGACTGCAAGATCAATGAAGCAGCCGTTGCAGAAGCTGTCCTCTATAGCGAAGAATTCAAAGATATCCAGAGCAAGGTCGATGACTCAGAGATGCCCGTGTCGAAGAAGCAGATCTCCGACTCCGCTCCTGCGTTCAAGGCCGCCATCGAGACCAAGCCGGTGGAACTTGTGGTAGGCGATGCCTCCAAGGTCACCGCCATTGGGACGAACCTGGATCCCAAATAGGAAAGAGCGCTCGTCGAGTTCCTCCGTGAGAATAGGGACATCTTTGCCTGGCAACCTGAAGGGTTTCGCGGCATAGTAAATCAAAATTTTCTACGGATGCGAACAGAGGGAAAGCCAAGATCTAATCTAGGAGATGCAATCAACGAGAGAGATTGGATTAGATCTTCATACCCTTGAAGATTCGCATGACGGAATGTTAAATCGGGCGTGGGTGATGTAGTCGCATCGCTTCTCCTCCTCGCGATCCGATCCGATCTAGCACCACAAGTGGCGGTGCCTCCGTGAGATGCACGTGCAGACCTCGGCGTCTCCTCCTTCCTCGGACCAGCAAGTATGGTGGAGAGATAGATTGGATCTACAACACGGCGTGGTGTATATGGTGGAGAATTTCACGCAGGCTTCGCCTACAACATGGGAGGGAGAGGAAGGTAGCAAGGCGCTAGGGCTTGGAGGAAGGTGTGGAGTAGTGGGGAAGGGGGCACCACCCTCTATATATAGAGGCGGCGCCCTTGCCCTCCTCCAAGCCTATCTCTAGTTTAAACAATTTAAACTCTCCTTATCTAGAAATCCTATCTCTAGTTTGAACGATTTAAACTCTCCCTTATCTAGAAATCCTATCTCTAGTTTAAACGAGTTTAAACTTATCTAGATCGGCTGGGCCCTATGGGGCCTTGTGCCCCTGCCCAATGCGCCAGGACACTCCCTCATAGGCCCATGCCCCTCCCGGAAGGTGGGGCCACGTTGGTCCCCTTCCGGAAGGTTCTAGAAGCTTCCGACAATACCGATTAACTTGGAACAATTCAACTCCAAAAACTGTCGCCTTATATGAATCTTATTCTCGGACCATTCCGAACCTCTCGTGATATCCCGGATCCCATCCGAGACTCGAACAAAATTCATAAACCAATTATCCAATCTATCCTAGCGTGAGATACGTTAAGTGTGTGACCTCGGGTTCGAGAATATGCGACATGATCTTCTATCAATAATCAACAGGGTGCAGGCACCCATATTGACTCCACACATTCATCGATGATCATATCGGATGAACCACGATGCCGGATTCAATCAATCCCATATATATATTCCCTTCGTCTCGCGATATTTTACTTGCCGAGATTCGATCGTCGGTGCCGTCATACCTAGTTCAATCTCGTTCACGGCAAAGTACTTTACTCGTTCCGTAATCCGATATCACTTTGTGATTAACTCCTTAACCACATGCTTGAAAGCGGTGTTGATATCGATTACCGAGTGGGCCCAAGTATATCTCCGACTTGGGAGGACAAATTCCATCTCGATACATACAACCCAAGATACTTTCCGATCACCGAGAGACACCTTTATGATCACCCTCTCATAGGATGACGCGTTTGATGACCTCAAAGCTTTCTTCCGGTACAGGAGTTGCATTATCTCATGGTCTAAGGAATACAATATTTGACATAGGAAAAGCTTCAAAGATGAACACGATGAACGATCTAATTGCTTCGCTTAGTTTGGTCTCATCCATCATATCATTCTCCCAATGATATGATCTCATTATCAATTGAAAACTCATGTCTATGGTTAGGAAACCTTAACCATCATTGATCAATGAGCTAGTCCATAGAGGCGTACTAGGGACACGGTGTTGTTCACAAACCACAAAAGTATTAAAGTTTCCGCTTAATACAATTCCAGCATGGATTTAAAACTTTATCATGAACAAGAATTATAATAATAACATCTTTATTATTGCCTCTAGGGCATAATTCCAACACAACCTGCCGACATGAAAGGTGTACCTAGGGAACTTGCCGAGCACAGCCTAAACATTGATCCAAAATCCAAAACAGTGAAACAACCTCTACGACGCTTTGGAGATGAGAAGTGACGCGCCATTGGAAAATAGATAGCTAGGTACTTAAGGCTAGATTTATCCGAGAAGTCGTTCACACCCAATGGTAGCCAATCCTATACTTGTCCCCAAAAAGGGAACCAATAAATTAAGAATGTGCGTTGATTACACCGGCTTGAACAAAACATGTCCCAAAGATCCGTTTGCTTTGCCTCGCATTGACCAAGTCATTGACTCGACGGTTGGCTCGGAACTTTGGTGTTTTCTTGATGCATACTCAGGATACCACCAGATCAATATGAGGAAGTCGGACCAATTGGCCACTTCATTCACTACCCCATACGACACGTTTTGCTATGTCATGATGCCGTTTGGGCTAAAAAATGCAGGTGCTACCTACCAGCGGACAATGCAACGTTGCCTTCACGACCAAATTGGTCGGAACGTTCACGCCTACGTGGACGATATTGCGGTGATGTCTAAAAAGTCAAATGACTTAATCTCCGACTTAAAAGAAACCTTTGATAATCTCCAGAAATACAACATGATGCTTAACCCTAAGAAGTGCGTCTTCGGGGTACCAGCCGAAAAATTGTTGGGTTTCATCGTTTCCCATCGCGGAATCGAGGTCAACCCGGAGAAAATCAAGGCCATTTTAAACATAAACCGTCCGGCATGCCTAAAGGACATTCAACGACTAACAGGTTGTGTTGCAGCAGTTAGTCGGTTTGTCAACCGACTTGGAGAGAAGGCTCTGCCGCTGTACAAGTTGCTGAAGAAGGCGGACAAATTCACATGGACGGACGAAGCTGACGCAACATTGAAGCAGCTCAAGGAGATTCTTTCCTCAGCGCCTATCCTTGTAGCACCCGAGCCTGGTGAGCCCCTGTTAATCTACATGGCGGCAACCAACCGGGTAATCAGCATCATCGTCGTGGTGGAGCGGAAGGAACCAGGCTATGAGCACGGAGTTCAACAACCAGTTTACTATGTGAGCGAGGTCTTGACGGAGTCCAAGCAGCGTTACCCGCACTACCAGAAGATAGCTTATGGAGTATTCCTTGCTTCTTGGAAGCTGAGGCACTACTTTCAGGAACACCCAATCACAGTGGTGAGCAAGACTCCACTGTTCGACATAATCAACAACAACGACGCTACAGGAAGGGTCGCGAAGTGGGGCATTGAACTTGTCGCCTTCGAGATCACTTACAAGCGACGTGATGCTATCAAGTCACAAGCCTTGGCAGATTTTGTTGCAGATTGGACGGAGATGCCAGATGCTACTCCGTTGCCGGAACCAGAGTACTGGGTGATGCACTTTGACGGATCAAAGCTGCTCAACGGCTCGGGGGCTGGTGTATTGCTCCAGTCACCAACAGGATACAAGCTACACTACGTTCTGCAGATCCACTTTGAGGCTACAAACAACATGGCGGAGTATGAGGCACTCATTCACGGACTGCGTGTAGCCAAGGATATTGTCATCAAGCGCATAGTTTGTTGTGGAGATTCCGACTTGATTGCCCAGCAGGTGGCTGGCACCTGGAATGCGCGGAACCCTATGATGGCGGCATATCGAGACGAAGTGGACGAGATAGCCAAGTGCTTCTTGGGCTATGAAGTCAAGTATGTACCTAGGAAGCAAAACGAGGTGATTGATCTGCTGTCTAAGCTTGGATCAGGGCGCAAGCAAATTCTGCCAGGAGTTTTCCTAGAGCACATGCACACACCATCTGTGAAGGGAGCCGACATCGACAAACCGGATAGAGCTGACTCTTTCGTCAACATGGTGACCAAGGTCCCTCCGACTTGGACAAAACCGCTCATGGAATATCTCGAACACGGAACTTTGCCCGACGACAAGGTCGACAGACGGCAAATAATACGACGAGCAAAGGGTTATACCCTAATAAATGGGCAACTCTACAAAATGAGCACTACTGGTGTATACCTAAAGTGTGTTTCCCAGCTAGAAGGTATGGAAATCCTACGCGAAATCCATCTCGGAGATTGCGGGCATCACGCCGCTCCTCGATCGTTGGTCGCGAAAGCATTCCGGCAAGGATTCTCTTGGTGACATGACGACGACAAGCTGGTTGAGACATGCATGGGATGCCATTATTATGCCCGACAACCACATGTCCCTGCTGAAGAATTACGAACGATACCAATAACATGGCCATTTGTAGTCTAGGGGCTAGACATGGTGGGACCGTTACAGACGATACCTTGTGGGTTTACGCATCTGCTTGTAGCAGTTGATAAATTCACTAAATGGATAGAAGCTAAACCCATTAGAAAGCTTGATGGGGCAACTGCCCTCAGGTTTGTCCGGGATCTAGTGGTGAGATTTGGTCTCCCACATAGCATTATCACCGACAACGGCAACAATTTGTCACTCGGAGAAGTGGAGGCTTATTGTTGGGAGAAAGGCATCCGACTTGACCTTGCTTCTGTGGCACACCCATAATCCAATGGTCAAGTTGAGCGGGCCAATGGATTAATTCTGCAGGGAATCAAGCCATGTCTTGAGGCACCACTACATAGAGCAGCTAGATCCTGGGCGGAAGAATTGCCATCTGTGCTGTGGATTTTACGAACTACACCTAACAGATCCACTGGCTACACCCCTTACTTCATGGTATATGGAGCAGAAGCCATCCTGCCTTCCGACATCCTTCATGATGCACCAAGAGTTGCCGCCTACGACGAAGATGACGCTGAAGAATCCAGACGCCTATATGTGGACCTTCTCGAGGAGGAGCGTGTTTTGGCATGCCAAAGATCTGCCATCTACCAGCAGAAGCTACGCAGCTACCATAGTCGTCGCGTTCGGCATCGCTCGTTTAAAGAGGGGGATTTGGTGCTCCGACTTAAACAGAAGAAGTCGCACAAATTATCCCTGCCATGGGAAGGACCGTTCATCATAAGCAAGGAGCTACTCAATGGGTCTTACTACCTTGTTGACAATCGTGAACTAAAGGATAGGCCCAACAAGGATCATAAGCGTAAGCGACGTGACCCGAACGATGACTACCCGGAGCTTGATCGGCCATGGAACATAGCACAGCTACGTCCTTTCTACACTTAGCATTTTTTATCTAATTGTGTACTCCTTATATGATCAATGAAATAAAGCTCTCTGGTTCACTCATATTTCTGAGTCTTTTACCTCCTTTAGTGTTCATTTTTGGATCATATAAAACCTTTATGCACAAGTTTTGCGATTGCACTTGTGAAAATTTCGCCTACGGGCGTTAGCTTAAGTTTTCTGGTATACACGTTCTTTGTCGTTTTTATGTGGATTCTGGAGTAGTGACTTTTGGAACTTATTGTCGGCGATTTTGTGCTTAGGTTTTTGACGGTGCCATTGGGCATCATCACCTGAGTGCATGGTTCTGACAAAGAGTCTTCCGACTCACGAAAATTCAAGCATAAGAACCAAAGTAATGGATAAGCCAACACTTGCTTAAACATATATACATGCTGGAAACTAGTTCTTGAGTAGCAGGAAATAACATCCATTATTTTCCGCCTTAAGTTACATCAATAAGTTTTTTCCGCAAAGGCACCAAAGGTGAAACAAATATTACAAAGTTGTTCTTCATTCCTTTGGCGCAGGAGACTTAGAAGCAGCGTCGTCACCAGCAGGAGAGTCACCCTCGAAGTAGGCGGTGTGAAGAGACTCGGAGGATATTTGGTTGACGCCATCGATGGTGTTCATCGGCACGAAGACATTGATGTAGACCAAGTCGGCAACTCTGGTATCATAACCCGCGAGCGACGACAAGATGTATTGATGATTAATCTCTTTACCATCGTCGTCCACGTCGGGAATGACAGAGGTCACCGTGTCGATGTCGGCATCTTCGTAGTGTGCCTTCACCATTGATAGAGCCATCCTTGCGCCAGCCCGTGCACATGAAGCTTTCCGAGTACTTCACCACGGAGTCCGATGCCTTGATGTTTATCTAAAGGGGCTTGGCGTTCTCCTTGGCTTGCGTGATGGCAGTGTTGATGAAGTTTCCGGCAAGAACCACGCATTCCTTTGGCGAAGGAGGCGACCGGGTTAAACCCAGTGGAGCTGTAAAATTCCAACAAGGAGCGCATGAGTTCAACGATACAGAGTACCCAGACTACATAAATTCAAGACAGAGAAAACTTACTGAAGATGCTGGCCTCAGCTTGCCAGAGGGTGTCCGCCAAGGATTGTTTCTCTTGTTGGAGGAGCTTGTACGCCTCGCTATGGCGTTGACTTTGCTCATCGGCAGCTCGCTTCTGATCTTTTAAGATCGCAATCTCCTCCTTCAAGTGATTGATTTCCTTGGTGGCGGAGTCCTGCAGGGCCTTCATCGACTCCTCATGCATTTTCAGCATGTCCTTCCTCTCCTGCTTAAGAATTTTGTTCTCGCTGTCCAGCTCTTGAATATTCTTGGACTGCTCGACAATATTCTTGGCCTTGGCGATGGTTTCTGCAAGTCGGATAAAGCAAAGTACAAAGTGAGTACTCGGAGAATATGGGCACAAAACCAAGTCGGAATGCGGAAAAGAAAACAGACGCTTGCTCTTGATGATCTGTTCCTTCAAGAAGGCAGTTTTACCCTTTTCAGCTTCCAGGTCTGCGCGCATCTTCTAGTACTTGTCGTTGGCCAGGCCCCTCCGAGCATTCTCGTTCTGTGGAAAAAAGGAAAAAAGTTAAACGTTGTTTAGTCTGCTTGGAGCATCTAGCCAGAAATTTTACACCTAGACGCTCGGGGGCTACAGCGAGAGTTTTTAACTTAGCAATATGCTTAGCTTTTCTTGAAGCATCTAGTCGAAACTAATTCAGTTTTCGATTAGAAGCTTGGGGCCTACAGTATAAAGTTTTTAACTCGGATATGTGCTTAGCTTTTCTTTAAGCATCTAGTCGGAACTAATTCAGTTTTCGATTAGAAGCTTGGGGGCTACAGTATAAAGTTTTTAACTCGGATATGTGCTTAGCTTTTCTTTAAAGCATCTAGTCGGAACTAATTCAGTTACAACTAGAAGCTTGGGGGCTACAGTATTGAAATTTATAAACACTGCGTATGCTACTTTTAAAGCATCTAGTCGGAGTAATTCATTCCACCTATATGTAGGGGTTCGTAGCATGGAAAACAAAAAAATTCTATCGCATACAAACAAACAAGCCAAGATCTATCTACTAGATTGTAGCAACGAGTCGATGGAATAACTTACCCTCGAAGATTCCAAAGTGTTTAACGAGAGCGGATTCTCGTGGGTGATGTAGTCGTACTCTTTCCGATCTCAAGATCGTGTAGACGATCCTTCCGGCTGCGTTAAGTAGCTTCCGCATCGGTCACATCGTTCGGTACTAGACGAAGACCTTCCTCTCCCTTGTTCCAAAGAAAGCGGAGGTTGTAGCACTCTCCTCGCGATTCGTGACAACGGCGTGGTACCTAAGTAGAGGAAATCCGAGGCTTCGCCTTAAGCCGGAGCGGTATGGTGGAGTATGAGAGGGCTATTAGTGGTCTAGGGATTAGACACACCAATTAGAAGGCTCTAAACCGCAGTCTAAAGCAATTAGAAGCTCTAAACCAAAAGCGGCTCTAAACCGGAGATTAGAGGATAGGAACTTGTGTGTCTAGAGGAGGAGGCCTGCCTCCTTTTATAGGTGGAGGCTGGCCAGGAGGAGGGAGTCCCTCCCAACTCGCCTAGGTGGGCGGCTTGGAGGAGAGGGACTCCTCCTCCAAGTTGGTTTCAACCTCCTCTTGCTTGTTTCCCACAGTTTCTGTTTCCCACAGTTTCTGTTTTCCACAGTTTCTGTTTTCCATAGTTTCTGTTTTAGCGTTTGACTTTCAAACCGGCAGTTTGACTTTCAGTTTTGGAACAGCAAGAACACTTAGTACATGATGCAATCATTCAATGACACATTCATGTACCCTCCCCACGAGTCTTGGGACAATCCGGAACCTTCTAGAACATTCCGATGAAAACACCTAATCATCCCGAACTCAAACAGGACTTTCCTTATATGAATCTTATTCTCCGGACCATTCCGGATCACCTCGTGATATCCGGATCCCATCCGAGACTCGAACAACATTCGGTCTCTTTCTCATAATACCATAACTACTCAAAACAACGTCGAATCCTTAAGTGTGTCTCCCTACGGTTCGTGAATTATGCGGACATGATCGAGACACTTCTCCGAACAATAACCAATAGAGGAATCTGAAATTCATATGGCTCCACATATTTCTCGATTACTTTGCGATCGAATGAACCACTTACATACGATACCAATTTCCTTTTGTCTCACGATAGTTTACTTATCCGAGGTTATGATCGTCGGTATCTCTGCATACCTAGTTCAACCTCGTTCATCGATAAGTACTCTTTTCTCGTTCGTGATATGTGATCCCTTGTGACCCAGTCACATGCTTGCAAGCTAATTGGATGACATTCCACCGAGAGGGCCCAGAGTATATCTATCCGTCATATGGATGGACAAATCCCACTCTTGATCCATGTGTTTCAACCAATACTTTCCGAACACTCAATGCCACCTATATAGCCACCCAGTTATGGTGTGGTGTTTGATGTCATCAAAGCATCCATCCGGTAAAGGTGATATGCATGATCTCATGGTCGAAGGAATTAGGTTACTATGTATCAGAAAGCATATAGCAATTGAACTATTGAAATGACTTGATCTTTATGCTACGCTTATCTATAGGAGTATGTCCACCATATCATTCTCCTAACGATATGATCTTGTTGTTGATAACATCTCAATGTTCATGATAGGGAAACCACAATCATTAATCAACCAACAAGCTAGTGAAGTATAGAGGCTATGCTAAATTAAGTTTACAAATCACACAAGTATTAATGTTTCCTTGTTAATACTATTATAGCATGAATGTAAACATTTATCATAAACACAAAGATATAATAATAACTACATTTATTATTGCCTCTAGGGCATATCTCCAACAGTCTCCCACTTGCACTAGAGTCATCTAATCTAGATTACATGGTAATATACCGAACACCCATGGCAGTTTGGTGTTGGTCATGTTTTGCCCTCGGGAGAGGTTTAGTCAATGGATCCGCCACATTCAGATCTGTGTACTTTGCAAATCTTTATATCCCCATCCTGGATATGTTCTCGAATAGCGTGAAAACACAGCTTGATGTGCTTCAGCTTCTTGTGTGACCTTGGTTCTTGCGCATTGGCTATGGCGCCCATGTTATCACAGTAGATAGACATTGGGTCCATGGACTAGGAACCACACCCAGCTCTGTAATGAACTCTTTCATCCATATCGCTTCTTGTGAAGCCTCTGAAGCAGCCATGTATTCCGATTCAGTTGAAGATCTCGCCACAACGCTTTGCTTTGCACTCCTCCAACTAACTGCTGCACCATTCAAAATAAATACGTATCCAGATTGTGATTTAGAATCATCCGGATCGGTGTTCCAACTAGCATCGGTGTAACCATTAACAACGAGTTGTTCATCACCTCCATAAGAAAGAACCATATCCTTAGTTCTTCTCAAGTACTTAAGGATGTTTTTGACCGCTGTCCAATGATCCACTCCTGGATCACTTTGATATCTGCTAGTTAAACTAACGATATGCAATGTCGGGTCTAGTACATAGCATGGCATACATTAGAGATCCTATGGCTGAGGCATA
Organism: Avena longiglumis; assembly: GCA_030063025.1. NCBI lineage: Eukaryota > Viridiplantae > Streptophyta > Magnoliopsida > Poales > Poaceae > Avena > Avena longiglumis. The sequence goes on from CP125973.1 coordinate 152,687,684, forward strand.
GGAGTCTTACTCATCCTTTCTCTATCTTACGCGATGTCGGACTTTGAGTTTTACTCAAGGTCGATTGAGCAACATGGGCAAGAACCCTTTCTTGATTTCTTCCATTCCAAACCTCTTTAGAACTTTGTCCAAATATGTACTCTGTGACAATGATATTTGGCGTTTGATCTATCTCTATAAATCTTTATGCCTAATATGTAAGCTGCCGCCAAGATCCTTCATTGAAAAACTATTATTCAAATATTCCTTGACACTATTAAGAAGGTCTACATCATTCCCAATCAACAATATGTCATCCACATATAGTATTAAGAATGCTACTGAGCTCACTCACTTTCTTGTAAATACAAGCTTCTCCATAAGTTTGTATAAAACCAAAACTTTGATCACCTTATCAAAGCGTTGATTCCAACTGGATGCTTGCTTCAATCCATAGATGGACCGTTGAAGTTTGCATACCTTGTTAGCATCTTTAGGATCGACAAAACCTTTGGGTTGCATCATATACAACTCTTCATCAATATCTCCATTGAGGAATCTGTTTTGACATCCATCGCCATATCTCATAATCATAATATGCGCGATTGCTAACATAATCCTCACAGACTTTAGCTTCTCTTGGTGAGAAAGTCTCATCGTAGTCAATTCCTTGAATTTGTCGAAACCCTTTTGCGACAAGTCGAGCTTTATAGACAGAAACATTACCATCAACATCTGATTTATTCTTGAATCTCCATTGGTTCTCGACAGCCTTCCGGCCATCCGGTAAGTCCACCAAAGTCCATACTTGGTTTTCGTACATGGATCCAATCTCGGATTTCATGGCTTCTTGCCATTTATTGGAATCTGGGCTCATCATCGCTTCCTCATATGTCTCGGGGTCATCGGTGTTGTCTACCAACATGACACTCATAACGGGATCATACCAATCTAGAGTGGTACGAGTTCTCGTTGACCTCCGAGGCTCTGCAGTAACTTCAACCGAAGTTTCATGATCTGCATCATTAGCTTCCTCTCTAATTGGTGCAGGCACCACAGGAACTTCTTCCGGTGCTGCGCTACTCGCAATTTCGAGAGAAGGTTCGACAACCTCGTCGAGTTCTACTTTCCTTCCAGTCACTTCTTTCGAGAGAAATTCCTTCTCTAGAAAGGATCCATTCTTGGCAACAAAGATTTTGCCTTCGGATCTATGATAGAAGGTATACCCAATAGTTTCCTTCGGGTATCCTATGAAGACGCATTTTTCCGCTTTGGGTTCAAGCTTGTCCGGCTGTAACTTCTTTACATAGGCTTCGCATCCCCAAACTTTAAGGAACGACAATTTAGGTTTCTTCCCAAACCATAATTCATACGGTGTCGTTTCAGCGGATTTAGACGGTGCCCTATTTAAAGTGAATGCGGCTGTTTCTAATGCATAACCCCAAAATGATAGCGGTAAATCTGTAAGTGACATCATAGAACGAACCATATCTAAGAGAGTTCGATTACGACGTTCGGACACACCATTACGCTGTGGTGTTCCCGGCGGTGTCAACTGTAAAAGTATTCCGCATTTCTTCAAATGCTCGCCAAACTCGTAACTTAGATATTCACCTCCACGACCAGAACATCGAAATTTAATCTTCTTGTTACGTCGATTCTCTACCTCACTTTGAAACTCCTTAAACTTCTCGAAAGTTTCGGACTTATGTTTCATGAAATAGATATACCCATATCTACTCAAGTCATCCGTGAAGGTAAGAACATAACGATAACCACCGCGCGATGCTACACTCATTGGACCACACACATCGGTATGTATGATTTCCAATAAGTCCGTAGCTCGCTCCATCATATCAGAAAATGGAGTCTTAGTCATTTTTCCCATCAGACATGCTTCGCATCTCTCAAGTGATTCAAAATCAAGTGATTCAAGAAGTCCATCGGAATGGAGTTTCTTCATACGCTTCACTCCAATGTGACCAAGACAGCGATTGCCACATATAGGGTCATTATCGCTGATTTCAAACGTTTAGCCTCAATGTTGTTGATATGTGTATTTCCACTATCGAGATTCAATAAGAATAGACCATCTATTAAAGGTGCATGTGCATAAAACATATTACTCATATAAATCGAACAACCATTATTCTCTGATTTAAACAAGTAACCGTCTCGCAATAAACAAGATCCCGATATAATGTTCATGCTCAACACGGGCACTAAATAACAATTATTTAAGTATAAAACTAATCCCGATGGTAGATGAAGGGGTAGCGTCAACCGCGATCACATCAACCTTTGATCCGTTTCCCACAGCATCGTCACCTCGTTCTTCGCTAGCTTCCGTTTATTCTGCAAGACTGTTTGAGTTACAAATATGAGCAACCGAACCAAGATTCAAATACCGAGCACTACTACGAGTACTAGTTAGATACACATCAATAACATGTATATCAGATATACCTTTCTTCTTGATGTTGTCGTTCTTCAGATCCGCCAAGTACTTTGGGCAATTCCGCTTCCAGTGACCTTCTCCCTTGCAGTAAAAGCACTCAGTTTCAGGCTTGGGTCCAGCCTTGGTCTTCTTCGCCGGCGTGGTAACTTTCTTACCACCCTTCTTGAAGTGTCCCTTTTGCTTAGACTTGCCTTTCTTGAGTTTGGTGGTCTTATTGACCAACAACACTTGGTGCTCTTTCTTGATCTCCACTTCGCAGATTTTAACATAGCAAACAGTTACGGCAACTCTTTGTTCATGTTACGCATGTTGTAGTTCATCACAAAGTTCCTGTAACTTGGTGGCGTGATGGAGGACACGGTAAATCCCCAAAGCATTAGGAATCACTATACCCAAGCTTTGAAGTTTGTTTGCGTGCCCGGACATCTTAAGCACATGCTCACCGAGAGCTGCCCTCTTCCATCTTGCGGTTAAAGAACTTTTCGAAGCCTCATAGCTTTCAATTGCCGCATGAGTCTCAAAAATCAATTTGAGATCCTCGACAATATCATATGGGTCGACTCTTCAAACCTTTTCTCAAGCTCGATTCTAAACCATACAAGATAGCACATGAACTATGGAGTCTTGATTCTTCCGAGCGAGGTAAACATTCTTTACTTCATCGGAGCATCACCGCATGTGGGTCACCAATGGTGCATCCGGACATAGGTCAAATTACCAATGTGAGGACAATCCTCAAATTGCGGAACCAATCCGAAGTTGCTTCCATTGTTTTCAACTTTTCTTTCTCTAGGACGCATTAAAATTGATGGTAGGGGCTGCCATTGATCTACAACATATTTGCAATAGTTTAGACTACGTTTATGACAAATTGAGTTCAAATTAATTAATGAAATTAAACTAGGTGAACTCCCACTCAAAACAACATCCCTCACATTGTTTTAGTGATCACACGAACCAAATCCACTACATCAACACCGATCATCACGAGAGTTGATATAGTTTCAATGGCGAACAATCGTCATGTTCATCATATCTACTATATGATTCATGCTTTACCTTTCGGTCATCCGTGTTCGAGACCATGTCATGCATGCTAGGCTCGTCAAGATCAAACCTTAGTTTCGCATGAGCAAATCTGGCTTGCTCACGTTGTATACACTTGCAGAATCTAACACACCCGATCATCACGTGGTGCTTCGAAACAACAAGCTTTAGCAACGGTGCTAACTAAGGGTGAACACTTTATGACTTGAAATTCATGTGCATGAGGGATCATCTTATAATGCTACCGTAAATACCAAGCAATACAATATGCATAAAGGATTAACATCACATGCAATTCAATAATATGTGATATGATATGGCCTTTCTTCTTTGTGCTTCCGATCTCCATCTTCAAGCACGAACATGATCTCCATCATCACCGGCATTGCATCAAGGTCAATGACGCTTCTCCATGGTTGTCGTCACCGGCTTCAACTATTACAACTACTTTGAATAGACACGGGTCTTAACATAAATTAAAGACAACCATATGGCTCACGGTTGCCAACTTACAATAAGGAACATTGCATACATCAAATATAATCACAATCATGGCCATATCACATCATCACACCGCAAAACAAAGTTAGACGCCTCTACTTTCTTTGCATATTTTACGTGGTTTGGGGCTTTCAATAAGTGTCTTTCTAACTTACGAACAAGAACCACAACATTGATACTAGCATTGTTGATCACCGTTGTAAATTGGATCTTAACTATGCTAGGAGAAAGCAGCACCATAAAGCCACTTATGCAATACAAGTTGCATGTTAAGCGTGGAGCAAGTCTCATGAACGATGTCATGTAAGGTTAGCCCGCCGCTTCATCCCAACATACCAAGATGCAAAGTACACAAAAAGCAATCGACAATAAAGCATCAACGCCCACAATGACCATTGTGTTCTACTCGCACAGATCTACATATAGACACGACTGATACCCTTGTAGGGGTTCGTAGCATGGAAAACAAAAAATTCTATCGCATACAAACAAACAAGCCAAGATCTATCTACTAGATTGTAGCAACGAGTCGATGGAATAACTTACCCTCGAAGATTCCAAAGTGTTTAACGAGGCGGATTCTCGTGGGTGATGTAGTCGTACTCTTTCCGATCTCAAGATCGTGTAGCGATCCTTCCGGTGCTGCGTTCGCAGCGCTCCATGATCGGTCACACGTTCGGTACTCGACGAAGACCTTCCTCTCCCTTGTTCCATCAGGCAGCGGAGGTTGTAGCACTCTCCTCGCGATTCCGGCAGCACAACGGCGTGGTACAGGAGTAGAGGAAATCCATGAGGCTTATTAAGCCGGAGCGAGTATGGTGGAGTATGAGAGAGGGCTATTAGTGGTCTAGGGATTAGACACACCAATTAGAAGGCTCTAAACTGCAGTCTAAAGCAATTAGAAGCTCTAAACCAAAAGCGGCTCTAAACCGGAGATTAGAGGATAGGAACTTGTGTGTCTAGAGGAGGCCTGCCCTCCTTTTATAGGTGGAGGGCGGCGCCAGGGAGGAGGAGTCCCTCCCCAACTCGGCCTAGGTGGGCGGCGGCTTGGAGGAGAGGACTCCTCCTCCAAGTTGGTTTCAACCTCCTCTTGCTTGTTTCCCACAGTTTCTGTTTCCCAGTTTCTGTTTTCCACAGTTTCTGTTTTAGCGTTTGACTTTCAAACTGGCGGTTTGACTTTTCAGTTTGGAACAGCAATAACACTTAGTACATGATGCAATCATTCAATGACACATTCATGTACCCTCCCGAGTCTTGGGACAATCCGAACCTTCTAGAACATTCCCGATGAAAACACGGAATCATTCCCGAACTCGAAACGAGACTTTCCTTATATGAATCTTATTCTCCGGACCATTCGGATCACCTCTTGATATCTCGGATCCCATCCGAGACTCCAACAACATTCGGTCTCTTTCTCATAATACCATAACTACTCAAAACAACGTCAATCCTTAAGTGTGTCTCCCTACGGTTCGTGAATTATGCGGACATGATCGAGACACTTCTCGAACAATAACCAATAGAGGAATCTGAAATTCATATGGCTCCACATATTTCTACGATTACTTTGCGATCGAATGAACCACTTACATACGATACCAATTTCCTTTTGTCTCACGATAGTTTACTTATCCGAGGTTATGATCGTCGGTATCTCTGCATACCTAGTTCAACCTCGTTCGATAAGTACTCTTTTCTCGTTCGTGATATGTGATCCCTTGTGAACCAGTCACATGCTTGCAAGCTAATTGGATGACATTCCAAGAGGGCCCAGTATATCTATCATCATATGGATGGACAAATCCCACTCTTGATCCATGTGTTTCAACCAATACTTTCCGAACACTCAATGCCACCTTTATAGCCACCCGATTCGGTGTGGTGTTTGATGTCATCAAAGCATCCATCCAGAAGGTGATATGCATGATCTCATGGTCGAAGGAATTAGGTTACTATGTATCAGAAAGCATATAGCAATTGAACTATTGAAATGACTTGATCTTTATGCTATGCTTATCTATAGGAGTATGTCCACCATATCATTCTCCTAACGATATGATCTTGTTGTTGACAACATCTCAATGTTCATGATAGGGAAACCACAATCATTAATCAACCAACAAGCTAGTGAAGTATAGAGGCTATACTAGGGACTTCAAATTAAGTTTACAAATCACACAAGTATTAATGTTTCCTTGTTAATACTATTATAGCATGAATGTAAACATTTATCATAAACACAAAGATATAATAATAACTACATTTATTATTGACTCTAGGGCATATCTCCAACACTATATGCTTGGGGGCTACAGTGAGAGGTTTTCTAACTTAGTCACTCTTAGAGCATATAGATGCAAAAACCTATGGTTTTCTGTCTACATCCTCGGGGGCTACAGTGGGATACTCATATAAAAAGCAAAAGTCAAAGAAAACTTACAAGTCAATGATCTTGAGGTTTGTAGCGCTCTCGGCCAGGAGCTTGCCAAAGGATTCGCTGTTTCCTTGCAAGATTTCTGCTTGACGGATAAGCTCCTCTAGACCGCACGTCGGATATGTCGGTGCCGCACCAGGAACTATAACAGTGCTACCCGGAATAAGTACCAGATAGACTATCTTCGGATAAGTTATGGACTTCGTGGGTGCGAGGGCGCCGCCTACGGCAGAAGTACCTGCTTCCACCACCACCTTACCACTAACGATGGCATCCTTAGCCGGAGCTTCAGCCATTTGGTGGGCGGCACTCTCCTGCGTTGCCTGATTGCCGACAACAGCAACCTCGGTAGAGGCACCTGAGTCCACTTCCATGGCGGAAGGGCCAAATACCTCCTTAGCTTGTGAGCTTGTCGGGGCAGACGAAGGCTTGACGGAGGGAGTGGTAGGGGCGATGGCGGGAGATGCGTCGCGATGCAGCATGTCCTTGATGGTTCTAGAAGCCCCCAATTTGGATGTCTTCTTGAGACTGGTCGTGGCTTTCTTCCTGAAACGTGCAAAATGCATAAGTACAGGAGCAAGACAGATAAATAGACAATGTCGGAAGGAAATAAGCTTACACAAGTGGGGGTGCTTTGGCAAAAGGGATCCCAGTAGCTTTTCTCTTCTCCGCCTCCAGGGCGGCGGTAGTCTTCTTGGAGGCTCCACCCTCCGTCTTCTTCTTCTTGCCTCCGTCGGCAGCATCAGAGGTGGAGCTCTTCCGCTTTCGCGCCAACGGAGCATCGTCGTCGGACACGACCGTGACTTCCTTCATCTTTGGATCGTAGATTTGGGCAGCCATGCTATCCTCCTCTAGATCGCTAAGCTGTTAAGTGAGAGGTCACCATGTTAGATGAGATGACATTTGAAAGACGTAAGAACTGGAGTATATGTCGTACACGGAAAATAAATACCTACCTTTGGGCACTTGCCGTCTATGAACATGTCGTAGGTGATGGTGAAGCCACGCTTCTTATCCTTCACCTTGACGATGTCCTTAAGGCGGAGCTTGATGGAATCGCTCGAGAAGTTGTCCACGGAGATGCGGAGGCTATCCCTTCTGTCACTAGTATACTCGTGCATGAGCTTCGCGCGGTGCTGCAGAGGTTGGATTCGCCTGATGAACCAGCACATGGCTAGGTCCAAGCCGGTCAAACTCGTCTCTACGAACCATTCTATCTGCCTTATGGCTCGGGTAGCATCGAGGTCGGAGGGAAGGGAGGCCTGGGATCTCCATGACGAGGCTTCAGCGGCGGCTCCGTCAACGAAGTCCGGGTACATCACTTGTCGGCCAGCCAGAAGAATGTCTGGGTTGTAGAAGTACGTCCGTTGCCAATTTTTGCAGGACTCATGGCCGACGATGTCGGGGAACCGCCGGCCAGGTCGAATCTTGAAGCTTATGGTGCCACAGTTCCTAATTTCTTCCTTACTGGCTCCGGCTTCATGTTTGACGATGAATAAGTACACGAAGAGGTCTAGCCTAGGATTTATCCCTAAGTATCCCTCGCAGAGCGCCGCATAGTTGCTAAGCACTAAGATACTATTGGGAGAAAGATTCTGGGGCTGGACTCTATAGTGACTCAAGACGGAGAGGAAGAAATTGAGATGGGCAGGGAGACGCCGCGTACCAGTTGGGCTTTGAGGTACACCTTTTCTCTGTCTTGGGGAGAAGGTGTCACCTCGCCGGCCGGCACCGCCCGCCAGGAGAGCCCCTCCGTCGCAGGAAGGTAGCCTTCAACGACCAGCTCTTGGATATCACGCTCAGTGATGTCTGAGCCGCGCCAGTCGCCCTTATGCGAGTCCAGTTCCTCCTCCAACGGCTCCAGCGCCGCCAGATTATGGTCGCCGCCGGTGGATTCAACCACCGCCGAAACGGGGATGACCAAACCCTCTGGGGGCACGACGACGGAGCTCGCCGGCTTCACCGCGCCTTCACTCGACGCCGCCATCGATGGGGAGGTGCTGTTGCTAGCCATGGAGTGAGTCTGGGGGTGACTGATGTGGATTGGGGCTAGGGTTTTTCGAGAGTTTCTGCGGAGAGCTCGAGGAGGCACGCGCTTGAGGAAGAAGATGATGCGGGGAGAGAGTGAGGTAAAAAGTGGAAATTCCACCACGATTACTATTTATCATCTCCAGCGTCAAGATTCGTGCATCTTGATACGGTTGCCACGTAGACGACGTGTCCGCGAACGTGCGCGGAAATTTTGCCACGTCTCCAACCGTCGCCGCCAACGGTTCGTATCGCTCGTGCGGAAAAATCAGACATGATTGTGTTCTCTGCATGTGTGAGTTACGAGGCATCGATGACCTAAGCCTACGTCGTCCTAGCTGACATAGGCAGATGAGCCGTCACATCGGAAGATTTCGGCATGGATGGATCCAGTCCGGCTACGGAAGAGTACGATGGAAGATTCAACATTTCTCCGACTTACATATTGAAGACGGAGAAAACCTTGCAAGGTTCTTTGGGAGGACTACAAGATATTGCTTGATGATTTGCCGACTTCCATCTAGACGGAGCGTTCCACACGAAGAGGCAAGACGGCGCAAGATCTCGGAGTTCTCCGGGGGCTACTGTTGGGGATATGCTATATGGGTATCCTCATAGCATGTCACCTATCCGGATAACCCGGGTGGCCCACAGTTGGTAGCATGGCCTATGGCCTGCTAGACGGCCCAGTTAGATGGATCCAGAAGGGAGGCCCATGCCGGATAAAGGAAGGCTACTGTGGAGTCATCAGCGTACCCGGAGCCTTGGAGTGCAAGATACACAAGACTAGTAATAGACGGTGTAGGACTCTGTAGCCTGTCCGGCTAGGACTTTTCCCTGTAACCCTAGGACCTGGCCACTATATAAGGCGGGCCTATGGGAGCCTCTAGGGCACGATAACATAGACTTTCTAGTCACCTCGCACAGCGAACCAATCCCTGTAACTCGGCGTATTGCCCTTATAGTGATTTATAGCAGGAGTAGGATTCCACCACCGTCGTGGGATCTAAACCTGGGTAAGCTGTGTTACCTCGTACCCGTCAACCGTCCGCCTTCCCCCACGTCTCTAAACACGCACTCTGAGGACCCCTTCATGGCGTACTCGTCGGAAATACCACGGCAATGGAGCGACACTTCTAGATATACATGAACAATATATTCACAATTATTACCATCAATTGTGTTGAGTGTCATTCGTAATATTTTTGTTATGACGAGTGATATTCATATTGATATCCTTCTTTTATATATAGTTGTCAAGATTGCGGGAGGATCTCCAATTGAAGGAGCGCCTTAGTAGCAATTCAAGAGGAATTGGCGGAATTTTTGGTTGACCATGTCGTAGACCTAAGGGGAAAATTCCATACCACGGGACTCCCGTGATTTAATGATCTCCATATAATCGAATAGACGGGATCTAGTTCCGGTTGTGATCTCCATGTAACCAAATTGTATAAATATATATCAACATGTAATATATTCGAACAAGCATGAAGAAAGATGCACTGAAATCTATATAATCATGACGATGTTGTGTGTAATGGGTTCCTTCATTGTACGTCACTTACGCAAACCTCTCCATCCTCTATCGATCCTCCTGCCACGACAGACCCCCCCCCCCCCCCAAAATTCTGCCGTGGCAGAACCTGTTGCCCCACCATCACCGGCTGTCGCGACAGCCGAACCTCTAAAGTGCTGCCACAGTAGAGCTCGTGTAGTCCCGGCTCATAGCATGAACCGGGACTAAAACTCCCCACCCCTTGCTCTCCACCGCTGCCACGTGGTCCTACTTTAGTCCTGGTTCGTAAGAGATCCGGGACTAAAGGGGGGCTCTAGACCCGATTCCGTAGTCCCGGCTGCACAACCAGGACTAGAGCCTCTCTAGAACCGGGACTAGAGCCACATTCTCGACTAGTGAGTATAATTAGGTGTACGTAAAGCGCCTAATAATGTCATGCTCCCCGTCAGCGGTGTTACATGCATACATAGGGGCAACACCATAGGAAGGCCACTCACGAGTGTGGACACATCTCCGGCGAGACGCTAGCTAGCTCTTCCAACAATGGCGACTACACTGCGTTGTTTATCTCTTACCCCTTCTTGGCATAAAGTAACCACATTGGCACCTAGAACGCGTCGAATACGGCTAGGCCATTATTCATGTGCGATTCGGCATGGTGGTACTTCTAGGACGAAGATCGGCATGAGCTAAGGCCGCAAGAAGAAATGAGAAGAGCTAATAGGATTGGATGAAAGATGAAGACGAAGGGATTTTCGTAGGGGACCTCTACCTCATGGTGGAAGGCACGGGTTTAAGGAACAAGGGCGAGGCACCATGTCAGAAAACAAGATGGTGCGATGGGAATTGACAGAAAGCCTTGTAGTGCGCGACCTGCAGATCCGCGATCATCAGACAACAATAGTATGTGCATCGTAGAGGCATGTAGATTTGCCGGATCCATGCGTATGGGTAAGAGGCGTTCTCCCGTGCGATTTGGACCCACCGCACTTTGTCCACGCAAGAACCCGTGCACGGCGATGACTTCTCGTTGGCATCTCAGATCGCGCTGATCCCCACCACCCGTCGTGTGTGGAGCTCTCCCGCACTCAAAACGACTCTCACCCACGTCCCATGATGCGTGGAAAAGAGAGCGTGCGCGGTCCACCATTCGGCGGGACAAAAAAATGCGGGAGGAATCTTAAGCCCAGCTTTACAATGGGACTATCTCCCAAGAGAGAGGGCTCCGTCGACCAAGAGGAAAAGAGGACGTGGGCATTTGGTAGCTCTTAGTTACTCCGATATGGAGAACAAAAGTATGATTACAATGTTTGAGATATGATCTAGATGTAATCATGTAGATGATTATATTTTTTTATCCGTGGTTTACTGATTGTTCCTTGAATTATATATTTGTATAACCAGCTGTAATACTTGCATCGGTACTAGTGGTGCATTGTGAAAAAGCACTTCCTCTATTTTAAATTAGTTAACACATGTTCAATGAACCTCACGGATTAGCGGATCCACAAGGTATGCCGGATATGCACAGGCATACCCTGCGCCAAGCCATGCAAGCTTAACCGATTTGGCAGATTAACCGAGCCCTTAGTTAGCTAGCTATCAGATGCATGCAAGACCGCCAAGCGTGCAAGATTAATCAAAGAATACATGCAACTATGCAAGACCGCCACCATGCATATCTCGTTTAAGTAAAAAAACTAAGCTAAAGCATGTAAAGCCTGCAGCCAATGCATGCCTCGATTCAGTGCACTGTGTTGATTAGCTTTGGTAGTTACTTAGTACCAGCTGATTGATTAGTGCGTTGATTTGGATAATAATCTATCTGTATGTTTTGAAAAAAACATCTAGCTACTGTCATTACAGGACGCGCATGATACGAGGGTTAAAAGTTGTCGGCGTAGGCAAAAAAACCTCGGTGTATGCTACGCCGACTGTTGCCCTCAGCATAGGCTATTCAGCAAAGATCTTCCTCAGCAAAGCACGCGGAGGCCAAATATTAACCATTTTAATTATAATACAAAATATCTTTTTATCAAATTATTATACTCCCTCGACCCATATTAGTTGACTCAAACTTTTTAAATTTGGATGAACATATATACTAAATAGTGTCATCCAAATTTTGACAAATTCAAGTCAACTAATATGGGTCGAAGGAAGTATCATATTTCATAATTATTATTTCCTTTATATCGAAAAATCCACCTTTGTCAATAGGAAAGCTAAATTTTTGATGCGGCATACCCTTTTCTAAAATCCTAGGTCCGCCGCTTGGATTTAGAAAACAATAATTAGGAGCGGAGGGATTATTTTTTGGGCAGAGAAAATGAAAACAAAGCTTACAGCTAGGTTCTGTACAAAAGGAGCGTCAAGATGTCACTAATGAAATTTGAAGTTCTACTATGAGATCTGATCAGATAACACTCAGAAGTTGGAGAATCGGGATAGAGTCGTATCAAGTATCAACTAGGAAGTCTTTATTAAATTAACATTAATAAAACGACAAAGGTACACATCCATTAGATTAGACCCTCTGTACAGCTAGCTTTGTTTCATGTCACATGGCCACCAATATAATGCATCTTCCGTGGTGCTCATGAATCGAAGTTGTCGTCGGAGAGATAATCGATCTCGTCTCCGTAGAAGTAACAGATCCCCTTCAGGTTCTGCCTTAACTTGTGCCGGCTCCCCTTGCACGATGTCCTTCCCCCCGAACGCGCAGCCGCCGGCCGACGAGCCTGCGCTTCCTCTTGTACGACGGCGTGTGCGTACCCGAACGAGGACGACGGCCATCCCGCCGAGTAGTATCCATAGCTCGCGGCCGGCGCCTCCTCCTCTTCCACGACGGATTTCCTGCCGAGCGCCAAGAGAGCGCGGCGGCCGCCGGACTTGGACTGGTTGGTGGGCTTCCGCGGCGCCCTGATGAAGCCGCCGTTGGCCACCACCTGGCCGTCCACGACGTGCACCGCGCGGCGCTTGCCCTCCGGGTCCACCAGCTCGCGGTCGTACACGCGCACCCACCCTCGCTGCCGTCCCTCGCGCCGCATCTTCCCTCGGTTCCTTGGTTTGCCTGGTGGTTTCTGTGTGGCGAGACGAACGCTGCCGGTGGCCAATTTATACATGCGCCATGCGCGGGGTGCCTGGCTTCACTTCCTTGGCAGCCACGGGTTCTACTAGTTGGTGTCGTTGTCGGCAACTTGGGGTCCAAGTTTCTGCCAGGTTGACCTCGGCTTGACGTGTTCAACTAGCCGGCCAGAGCACGAGCAGAGTTTGCGTTATTGGGTCTTGTTGGGCTTGGGCTGAGGGCGTGTACAATGATACATAGTCAGCCGTCTGTAACGTGCTACACATAATAAGAAATTGAATGACGTGTGAAAAGAGTAACGAGAAAACGACCGAGTCCGTTGGTAAGAATATAGACGGTTTGTTCCCATAAAAAACGGCGCCTATAGACGACCTACTTCCCGTTGTATGCAGAGCGTCGCGTGTCATGACTCATGGGTCAGTGGACCGTTTTATTCCAAAAGGCTCAGCCCGCTTTCCCCAGAAATAAGCTGCCGTGGAGTGTTCCATGCAACCAGGATATGTGCCTTAGAGACGATGAAAAAGACGACCCGTTGTAGGATGTGTCTACAGCGCTAGCTTTGCATGACCTAGATACCTATTATAGACGACTGCCCGTCTAAACCAGTGTACATGCCCTCAGCCGATTCACTAGATGGAAGCACGCAGGCCAGGGTCAACTGTCAGCCGAGTGTAACCCTCAAAAAAAAAAAACTGTCAGCCGAGTGTGGTAGGACCATCTTGCCCTCTTGAAGTTGTTAGCATAAATCTGCCACACTGAGGTCAAATTTTCCGAATGGTACGAGTCGATTCCTAATCGCAAAAAACCTACCACATCAAAACCAAGTTTTTTGCAAAATACACTGATTCACATTTAATCATGAATTGACACCTAAACTTGACAGTAGGCCCACCTATAAGGTCTAACATGGCAGAAACATTAGCAATTTGGACTAGGTCCCACATGTCAAGCCAACTAAAAAAAATCTTAATTCCCAAAATAAAATAACAAAACATCCCCCACACTCGTCAGCCGTCGTGCCATGGCCGATCCAGGGCATGGCCATCATCCTCACATGCCCACGCCGACAAGCGCCATTACCTAGCCCTACTCCCTAGCCCCGTTCCCTCCACCGCGACATGGATGAACGCCATGGACCAGGCGGCGTCGGCAGGCAGCGCCAGTGATAAGGAAAATCGGTGACGAGGCGCATCGACCTGAGCAAACTGAGGACGGTTTCTTCCTTCCTAGGTTGACCTCTACCTCTCCGTCAAAGAATGGTTGTTGCAACCATCGGCATCATCGGAATTGAGCTCGTCTTCCTCACTGTCGGCAAAGCTCGTCTTCCTCACGGTCGGCAGGACGCGGAGCTGTGTTAGGGGAGCGACGATTGGCGGTGCTCGCCGGCGAGTAGGAAGGCTGCCGCATGGGCTGGTGGGGGCTGGGCATCACCGTCGGGTAGCTACCGCTGGTGGTAGAGAGGAAGAAGAGAGATGGGAGGCTTATAGGTGGGGGCTGGGCATCACCGTCGGGTAGCTACCGCTGGTGGTAGAGAGGAAGAAGAGAGATGGGAGGCTTATAGGTGGGGCCACATCCACCTCAGTGGAGGAGTCAATGGAGTGGGAGAAAAATTCGGGGGAAAACATAAATTTTACTTTTTAGTCGTGCTGACATGTGGATCCGACGCCACGTCATCAATTTGGCCATGACAAACAGGCGCCATCTGTCAGAAACGGTGTCGATTCATGATCAACGTGTAATTAGTGTTTTTTTTAAACTTGGTTTTAATGTGGTAGTTTTTAGCGATTGGGACATCAACAAGTATCAATTTGGTCATGACAAAGAGAGCCCATATGTCAGAAACGATGTCAATTTGTGATCAATGTGCAATCAGTGTTTTTTGTGAAAATTTGGTTTCGACGTGGTAGTTTTTAACGATCAAGACATCAACTGGTACCATTCGGAAAACTTGACTAAAAATATGGTAATCTTATGCCAACAACTCTGCCGCGTTGACATGGCGGCACATTTCCTATTCGACCTCGAGCCAATATGAACTGATTTGGATGCGTACATCGTGGCGCCCTGTTCTTCCCGATTGCTAGAAGAAGGCCAGATTAAAATAGGCAAAGACGTGCACTAATAACCAAATTAATTGAGCGTTTCTACCAAATTCATCATGCACTTGGTCTAGCTAATTTCCGTTTCCTCTTTCGAAGGAGGCGCCTGGTGGTCATCATCATCATCAGCAGCAGCAGCAGCAGCAGCAGCCATGTCGCGCCACGGCTCCGTGCGTACGGCGGTGTGGTCGCTGGTCTCCATCTGCTTCGCCCATGTCGCATTGCTCGCTCGGGGCCAAGCTCCAGACACTCGCGGTAAGCTGCGAAACAAAGCAATGCCTTCCGTCGTCATGTCATCATCGTAGCTGCACATTGCAAGGAGAGCGAGTTCTCACTTTACGATTGCAGGTTTCATCAGCATCGACTGCGGCAGCCCTCCGAGCACCACCTACGTCGATACGCTCACCGGCATACCGTACGTCTCGGACGCGGAGTTCGTCGACAGCGGCGTCAGCCACAACGTCTCCGCGGAGTACGTCGACGCCAGTCTCCCGCGACAGTACTACGACCTCCGGAGCTTCCCCGCCGGCGCCCGGAACTGCTATACGGCGAGGCCCCTGACACCGGGCACCAAGTACCTGGTCCGCGCCACGTTCCTCCACGGGAACTACGACGGGCTCGGGGGCCTCGCCGTGTTCGACCTCTACCTCGGCGTCAACCTCTGGCAGACAGTGAACGTCTCCAGCGTCTCCAGCGTCTTCCGCGCGGAGATCATCAGCGTCGTGCCGGACGACTACGTCCATGTCTGCCTCGTCGGGAAGAAGGGGCTCGGCACGCCCTTCATCTCCGGCCTCGAGCTGCGCCCGCTCGCAGACGCGCTCTACCCCGTCGTGGCAAACGCTTCCATGTCCATGGCCGTCCACGGCCGCCACAACTTGGGACCCGACGACGAGTCGCTCATCATAAGGCACGCACGCAGAAATCTACCGCCAACTTCTTACGGCCAGTGGATGTGTGTATGCTTACAGATGGATGCAAGACTGTCAATTTCAGGTACCCACATGATCCCCACGACCGCATCTGGAAGGTGCTGGCGAACCCGCGGTCATGGGTCCCGACGAACACGACTGCCGCCGTCCGCTACGTCGTCGGAGACCAGTTCGAGGTGCCGTCCGCCGTGCTGCAGACGGCCGCCACGGTGGACGACGGCTTCAGCGTGCAGTTCTACTGGGACGCCGCCGACTCGAACAGGGCGCTCGTCTACTTCGTCGCGCTCCACGTCTCCGAGGTCAGGGCGCTCAACAGCAGCGAGGCCAGGATCTGCGAGATCTACCTCAACAACGACCTGTGGCTACTGAAGCCGATCTCACCGGTGTACCTGTACTCCAGCACCGTCTTTGGGACGGTGACCGGGAAGACGCAGTACACCTACAGGATCGAACCCACCGGCAACTCCACGCTGCCGCCCATACTGAATGCGCTCGAGATCTTTGTCATGGTGCCCACTGCAGAACGTGCGACTGATGGAGGAGATGGTATATATATGGTCTCAGAATCTCATAAGTACTATTTCGTGTCTCTGTGGTTTACATTAATCTGAATTTCGTCATGATTTAGTGATTGGTCAAAGGACGCTTGCTGACATTTTCTTGTATTCCACCTGATTTGGGCGGTCTAGTGAGTGCTATTATGGCCATCAAGGCCAAGTATCGGATCAAGAAGAACTGGATGGGCGATCCGTGCGGTCCCAAGAAATACTTGTGGGACGGTGTGAGTTGCAACTATGCAATCTCTGGCTCACCAAGGATCATATCTCTGTGAGTTTCTGCATGATGAAAAACTTTCAGTCTTAAATAGAGGATGCAGTAATAAGGTAGCATATATGTGACCGTTGGATTGGTATTTGTTGCAGAAACTTATCCTCCACTGGATTGACTGGAGAAATAACAAGTGTTTTCAGAAATCTCACTGCTCTTGAGAACTTGTATTTATGCCCTTCCTAATCTGCTACTCTCATCCACTATCAATATGTTCGTGCTGTATACATTCTTTGCAAAGTACTAATAGTTACCAGAATCCTTGATTTTTCAGGGATTTATCTCTCAACAATTTGACAGGGAGTATTCCTGAATCCCTAGCACTACTATCTTCGCTTGCTTCCCTGTAAGATCATTGACTATGAGATTTCTACTTTAACTGCAGTGAAGAAAAAAAAATCATTCTCGTGACCTGTTTTTCCTCAGAGATTTAACCGGCAACAAGTTCAATGGATCAGTTCCAGAAAGTCTTCTTAAAAGATCGCAAGAAGGATCACTGACATTAAGGTATTACAAAATAAATTTTCCCTATAGCGGGTAAGAGTATAATTATGTACTGGTAACTCCTTTCAGAATAAAACAAACAATCACGGGCTGTCAGAACTGACAACTCACAATCCTATTGTGAAGTATACTACTATAGTAGACAAAGGATCAAAACATCTGAACATTTTTCTGTATAAGGTTTCAGTAATAGTCTATGTGTGTCTGTGAAAATCATAGAAAATTGGGAAGTTTCTTTATCCAGCCTCTTATCCTGTAATACTCAGGAATACTCCCTGTCAATACTCACTATGTTTTATTGACAGTAGTTATCCTGTAATACTCACTATGTTATACTCAGGAATACTCCTCTTATCCACTGTCAATACTCACTATGTTTTATGACCCTCCTCTTTGGTGATGTTAGAATTGAAGCGAATGTGGGAAGCAACAATAATGGCTCCTCCGAGTCCGATGGCCAGCCACAGGGAACAAAACGTAACAGGAATACTGCCGTAATTGTCTCTGTGGTTGTCGTCGTAGTTATACTGGTGGTGGTGGCAGTGCTAATTGTCACAGTGTGCCTTTGCAGGAGAAGGACTGAAAATGGTGATTTCTATTGATTGGAAACCAAATACTTGTCTAAGTGTTGTTAAAGGAAAAAAATAGTATCTCACATTCTTTGTTACTGACAAAATTCTGTTTATGTAGATCCTTCCGTGAGACCGCTAAATGGAACTAACTCAAAAGAAGAAAATGATGATGCCGTCACTTTGCAATTTGATACCCGTCAGTTCACTTATAAAGAGCTAAAGACTATCACAAATAGCTTCGAGAAGTCGATTGGAAAAGGTGGGTTTGGAGTAGTCTATCTTGGCTACTTGGAAGATGGAACCCCTGTCGCGGTCAAAACACGTTCAGAATCGTCATCTCAAGGGGTTAATGAGTTCTTAGGAGAGGTTAGGTTTCTTCCAGTTCATTTCCTCTCATTCTTATACTACCTGTTTTCTTTCCGATGTACTCCCTCCGTTTCAAAATATAAGATGTTTTAGCATTGTAAAGCAGATGTATCTAGACTTTTTTTAGTATATAGATTCACTCAGTTGTGGAGTGAATCTAGACACTAAAACAAGTCTAGATACATTCTCTTCACAAACTTAAAACATCTTATATTTTGAAACGAAGGGAGTATGTGTTTAGTTAATCAAACAAATATACTCAACTACTGTAAGTAACAGGTAATGTTCAATATTCTGCACAAATGAAATGTATGTGGTCACTTACTGACATAACTACTGTATTCTGAATTGCATTTCAGGCTCTGCATTTGATAAGAGTTCATCACAGGAACCTGGTCAATCTGGTTGGCCACTGCAAGGATGGACAACACTCGGCGCTTATCTATGAGTACATGTCCGAAGGGACATTACAAGAGAAGCTAAGAGGTCGGTACCGACTGACAATCGGCGTGTACTCTCATCCCTGAAACTCCTACTGATTTTACTTGCATTGTGCAGAAAATTCCCCTGACTTTGTGCCCCTGTCATGGCGCCAACGGTTAAGGATCTCGCTCGACTCTGCTCAAGGTTTGCTAGCTTGAGTTGACATCATGCACCCTTTTCTTCACTGTCGGAAACCAAGTTTTGATTGATTAATTATGATTCACGCGACAGGCCTGGAATACCTGCACAAGGCATGCAAGCCTCCCCTGATCCACAGGGATGTGAAGACCGCCAACATACTCCTGAACGGTAGCAACCTGGAGGCAAAGATAGCCGATTTTGGCCTGTCCAAGGCCTTCAACAACGACCTCCAGTCCCATGTATCCACGCGAGTGGTGGGCACCCCAGGATACCTCGACCCAGAGTAAGTTCGTTTCTACTGCCAAAAATCGCAGAAAATTAAGGTGAAGCCGAAATCGCTCCCTGCCCTGACACATGCTCTGCTGCAGGTATTACACTTCGTTCCAGCTGAGCGAGAAGAGCGACGTGTACAGCTTCGGGATAGTGCTCCTGGAGGTGGTGACGGGCCAGCCCCCGATCCTCCCGGAGAGCGTGCACATCGTCCAGTGGGCGCGGCAGAGGCTCGCCAAGGGCGACATCGAGAGCGTGGTCGACGGCAACATGCAGGGGCGGTACGACTTGAACTCCGTCTGGAAGGTGGCCGATCTCGCGCTGAGGTGCACGGAGCAGGCGTCAAGCCAGAGGCCGGCCATGGCCGACGTCGTCGTCCAGCTCAAGGAGAGCTTGGAACTGGAAGAGGGCTGCGAGAAGGTGCAAAGCTCGTATGCGTATGCCGGAAGCGGCGACATGTATGCGGAAAGCGGCGATGCTAGAAGCCAGAGTACCAACAGCGGGATGGCGCTAGATTTTGTGAGCGGTCCTGCAGCTAGATAGCAAGATTCTTTTAAAAACAGCACACACAAAAGCTTTACCTCTATCCATTAAATAAGAAGCGAGTTTTTACATGTACATTGGAGCAAAAGAGATCTCCCAAAAACAAGGAATAAAAATGATAAATCTCCCAGCATAATATAGCTCAAATGGTACGCGTCTACGGACATTAAATTTTTTGCATCGGTCTTGATTCTCATATGCATTTGTATCATTTGCAACATGGTGAAATATATAGTTGATGTAAAATTGTACCTACTGTCTTTTGGTTCAGCACTCTGCATTCTTCTTTCGTGACACCCTATCTTGTCTTTCACAATTTTCTTATACAAATCCTTATAATAAAGGATCTCTTCCATCACGATTTCCATAATGAGTAATTTGAAGAATCAAGTTTTATCATATGCCACTTGTAGTGATGCCTTCTTCCAAAGCTATTGCGAGCTTAAAAGGACTATGTTTTTCTAAGTATTTTGGTGTTGATGATAATCCCACTTGTGGTTTAATTATGTGTTTGAGTTTCAGGTTATTCGGTTTTTATGGAGCTTGTGGACGTCTCTCTTGAAGTCGCTGAAGACGGCGGCCTTTGTTTTTGCCTTCCTCTTTATTTATTGCTTTAGGTCGCCGTACTATCAAGAGGGGGTCTACCTCGAAAGGTTGTGGGAAATCACTATTTCATGCACAAACCATACATGCACCGACACAGCCATCCTATTTTCAGCGAGAGAGTGACCTTTGGAGTTGTTTGTGCTGTTTGTGTCCTGACCGAAAGTTCTGGCCAAGCCCCGGAAGTTCCACTCAGGGTTCTCTGCGGGACTGAGTGCGGGAGAACTTTTGGCTCAACTTCCGGCGCAATTTGTTCCCACGTACTGGATACTTCTGTATGGAAGCGTGCTATTTGGCGGAACTTTCACTGGAAGTAGCTCCGGTAGTTCCGGTCAGCAGACCTGGTCAAGCCTGACCGGAATCTGTGATCGGTACTACCCCAGCTTCTTCCGCTGGGATCTTGAGCGGTACTTCCGCCCAGCCGCCGGAAGTTCTGGTCAGGTGGTTCGCGGTCGAGAAACTTCCGCTCCAAATTCTGGTCACGTACTGTATGTCTCTGTATTGAAACAACGTATTTGACGGAACTTGCACCGAAACTTGCTCCGGAAGTACTACCGGAAGTTCCGCTCAGTCTGACCGGAACTTCCGGTCGTACTTTGGAGCGTCCACCGACAGCTTTCGAGCCGTTGGAGGAATGCTGAGCGGAAATTCCGGTCCCCCACCCGAACTTTCGGTGGTGTCGTGAACATTCAAATGGCTCCTTTTGAAGGGGGCCTATTTAAGGCACCCTTCTTCTTCCTCCCATCTTATCTCTTCAATTTATCTCTCCTCCATTTGTAGGGGTTCGTAGCATGGAAAACAAAAAAATTCTACCGCATGCACACAAACAAGCCAAGATCTATCTACTAGATTGTAGCAACGAGTCGATAGAGGAACTCACCCTCGAAGATTCCAAAGCGGTTAACGAGAGCAGATTCTCGTGGGTGATGTAGTCGTACACTTGCCGATCTCAAGATCACGTAGACGATCCTTCCGTTGCGTTAAGCGCCCCTTGATCGGTCACACGTTTCGGTTTCGACGAAGACCTTCCTCTCCCTTGTTCCAAGAAATGACGGAGGTTGTAGCACTCTCCTCGCGATTCCGGCAGCACGACGGCTTGGTACCGGAAGTAGAGGGGAGATCTCGCAGGGCTTCGCCTTAAGCCGGAGCGAGTATGGTGGACTATGAGAGAGCCTCGGTGATCTAGGGTTTAGACACAGCAAGGAGGAGGATCTAGAGCCAGCGGCTAGGGATTGGAGCAGCCCAAGTCGGCGGCTAGGGTTTCCCTAGGCGGCGGCAACAGGAGGTGGCGGCGCCGGCGACTGGGAGCTAGGGTTTGCGGGGTGCTTGGTGTAGGTCTTGGAGGGGCAGCCCTGCCCCTCCTTATATAGGTGGAGGGGGTGCGCTAGGGGAGGGGAGTCCCTCCCCAACTCGGATCCCACTTGGGCCGGCGGTGGAGGGAGGGAACTCCTCCCCAAGTAGGTTTCCTACTTCCCCTCCACCTTCCAAAATAGCCGTTTGACTTTTCATATTGGCGTTTGACTTTTCAAACTAGGATTTGATTAAACCCTTTATTTTGTTCAGCGATGACACCTAGTACATGATGCAATCATTCCAACTTGATATGACACATTCATGTACCCTTCCCCTCCGGAGTGCCGGACATTCCGGAACCTTCTAGAACATTCCCGATGAAAACACCGGAACCATTCTCCAACCCCGAAACAGGACTTTCCTTATATGAATCTTATTCTCCGGACCATTCCGGATCTCCTCGTGATATCCCGGATCTCATTCGATACTCCGAACAACATTCGGTCTCTTACTCATCATTCCATAACTACTCAACAACATCGAATCCTTAAGTGTGTCTCCCTACGGTTCGTGAATTATGCGGACATGACCGAGACACTTCTTCGATCAATAACCAATAGAGGAATCTGGAAATTCATATGGCTCCCACATATTTCTACGATTACTTTGTGATCGAATGAACCACTTACATACGATACCAATTTCCCTTTGTCTCATGATAGTTTACTTATCCTAGGTTTTGATCGTCGGTATCTCTGCATACCTAGTTCAACCTCGTTACCGATAAGTACTCTTTTCTCGTTCCCGTGATATGTGATCCCTTGTGAGCCAGTCACATGCTTGCAAGCTAATTGGATGACATTCCACCGAGAGGGCCCAGAGTATATCTATCCATCATATGGATGGACAAATCCCACTCTTGATCCATGTGCCTCAACCCATACTTTCTGAACACTCAATGCCACCTTTATAGCCACCCAGTTACGATGTGGTGTTTGATGTCATCAAAGCATCCTTCCAGAGATGGTGATTAACATGATCTCATGGTCGAAGGAATTAGGTTACTATGTATCAGAAAGCTTATAGCAACTGAACTATATTAAATGACTTGATCTTTATGCTACGCTTAACTAAGAAGTATGTCCATCACATCATTCTCCTAATGATATGACTCTATTGTTAATAATATCTCTATGTTCATGATCAGGAAACCATGATCATATATTAACCAACAAGCTAGTTTAACAAGAGGCTTTACTAGGGACTCTTTTATGTTTACAAATCACACAAGTATTAATGTTTCCGGTTAATACAATTATAGCATGGTATGTAAACATTTATCATAAGTATGAAGATATGATAATAACCATTTTATTATTGCCTCTTGGGCATATCTCCAACAGTCTCCCACTTGCACTAGAGTCAATAATCTAGTTTCAAACCTTTGTGTATTCAACACCTATGGCTTTCTGGTGTCGTATGTACACGATTGCTAGTGGTCAACTGATCTTCGTATCTGACACTTCCAGGTCCGTGTGTAATTGCATGTCTTTGCGTCTCTACGCATCACTCATTCTCTAATGAGATGGCTTTGTATAAATTTGGTCCTTTGGTGTGACCTTTAGTTCTTTGGGGTTAAAACATGTTGATAATATTGTCGTACAATATATCTTCATAGTACTATCCCACTGTGAACTACACCTAGTTTGATAACAAACTACTTGACACAAATGCCCTCTTTTGCTGCTATAATAGCAGTCAAATACTTAGCCTTTTGTTGTAGTATCTGTCACAATGTCTTAACTTTGGAACTCATCCAAATCCATTATGGAACTTACTTTCCATTATATTGTGCCACCCTTAGTTTAGATTGAGATAAACTTAATTTGTACTTTGTGACAAAACTAGTAGCAATGTAGTACTTTTACAATGAACTAACCATCTATTTACCACTTCTACAAAATAATATACTCTTAGTTCTTCCAAAAGATCATAAGAATATCCTTACTATCGTCCAATGATCATCTTATAAATCAATCTGGTATATGCTCATAACATTTAGAGCATAGGACATATCTGGATTTGTACATATCACAGTATGATTGATAAAATACTCTTTGTGATTTTATACATCAAGTATCAATCTATACTTGAATCTTTGTTTCACTTACCAAGTGTCAATACACTTGAATATATCATCAATATTGAACTCATTCAATCCTTTCTGTGCGACAAGAACCTCTCTTGTAGTTTCTATATTGAACTCATTCAATATCTCATCTATGTACTTCTGGCACAACCATATTGGCGTATATTGATGCCAAATATTTGGGTTTTGCCTAAGTCTTTCATCGAGATGAAATTCTTATCCTGTGTTAATAAAAAAATACATCACTTCCAATCAACAATATGTCTTCTACATAATGTATTAGAAATATGTCTTAGTGCTCCCACTTAATTTCTTGCAAGTGCAAGCATCTTCATCGTCTTTGATGAAATTAAACTCTTTTAACAGTTTTATCACAGTGAAGATTCCAACTCCGCGATGCTTACTTCAACCATTGAAGTTTGCATATGCTTTTAGCATCCTTTGAATTGACAAAACCCTTTGGACCGTGTCATGCACACGTCCTTGGTAACCATTCTATTAGAAGAACTTGTTTTGTTTATTCAACTATCACATAACAAAATTATATGTAGTGGTTGCTACATTAATCCGTCTAGACTAAATATCGCTATGAAAGATCAAATCTTGTCATAGTCAACCTTTGAACATTGTTGTAAACTCTTTCCCAACATGTCGACTATTTTATAGATGTGCAACACCCATGTCTATTTATTTATAGATCTAAACACAATTGTAAGGTCTTACACCTTTCTTGAGGGTCCTTCAAGTTCAAAACTTGATTTCTCGTGTATGGAACTATCACGGATTTTATGGCTTCAAGCCATTTTATGGAGTCAGGGCCCATCATCGCTTCTTTGAATGTAGTACGTTCATTATTCTCAAATAATGATTCAACCCTAAAATCTTGGTATTTGATTGTTTACTCGACCTACTTGGTTCAATAGGAACTTAGATCTCCGTGACCACAACCTTTGAGGCACGTGAGCCATGAGCATTGTTGCTGCTTCCGGAACACTTTTCGGCGCTGCGCAACTTTGCACATATAGCTAAGGTTCTTTTAACCTTATCAAAGTTCTATTGTCCTCCCACTTATATTTTCACGAAAAATTCCTTCTCAAAGAAACTTGACGTTCTAAGCGACAAACACTTTTGTCTCTGGTGTTATGGAGGAATACTTAGCAGTTATACAAAGACAGGTTCATCCAACTTTGGTTGCAAACATCTTTCTTATGCATAGCATACCAATGTTTAAGAAAGGACTACTTGGGTTTTATCCCAAACCATAACTTTATATGGTGTCATTTCAACGGATTATGATGAAGCTCTTTTCAGTGGAAAAACGGTAATCTCTAAAGCTTTTAATCTTTAAAATATAATGGCAGTTTTATGAACTACACCTTCGATCTTACCATGTCAAACAAGGTTTAATTACATATCTCAAACGCTCCATACTCTTATGGTGTTTCGGGAAATGCAAATCCACGGAACGATTTCTTAAATCTTAGGTATTATGCTAAACTTCTAACTCAAATATCTTCCTTTATAATCTTATCATAAACTATTTATATTCTTGTTACAATGATTTTGCACTTCATCTTGAAAGTCTTCGAACTTTTCAAATGTTTCATACTTCATCCTTATTAAGTAAATATTCATATATTCGCTCAAATTTTCGGAGAAAGCATATGAAGTTGAAATCCATCGCTCTTGATTACACATAATGGACTTCGTACAACAATATGTACAAGTTCCAATAAGCTAGTCATTCGTTTCCTTTTGGCCTATGAACGAAGTTTTAATTATCTCTAGGAAAGTTTCACAAGCGTCATGTGATCAAAAACAAAAGACTCCAAAATTCCATCCACATGGAGTTTCTTCATGTTTTCTTTCCAATATAATTTAAACGGCGATGTCACTTCCTAAGTGATCTTTCAATCAATTTGTCTTTCGACATTTTTAGCACTAGTTTTATGGATGTGATTTCTCCAACGAGATTTGTGAATCATCCATCTTATATGGATTACGGAAATTATTTGAACAACCCTTTTGTTCTCATAATACCTGATAAAACAAATCTTGAAGGCAAGCTTTGATGTTTAACGAGCAACACAATAACCCTTTATTTGTTCTCGATGAACATATTCACATATTCTTTTGCTAGTTACTTAGGCCATTGTAGTTCATGAATTGTGTTGTTTCGCATGACGATTCACACCAACAAATTCAGTATCAAATACTTAAGAACCACATTGTTTAATAAGCAAAGAATATAGCCATAACATGTATATCATCTATATACTTAAACTGAAGAATTCTAGTCTTTTCTTTTCTGCCATATATTTATGAGATTCTCTTTCAGTATTTCCTTTTCTGTTTGAAAGAATCTATCAACATCAATAGTGGAGTCATACATATGACACATAGTCCAAAGCATGTATAATTAAATACCAATGTCTTTGGACTTGCACTTTGAAGTAGATCACCATCATCAAATGTTTGGTGTGCTTTCAAATTCCATTCTTTTAGTAATCTCTTGGTGTGGTAAATATTTTACCTACATCAAATATTCACCCTTATCATGGAATTATTCATTATCAAGCTACTTTTAGCTTATAAAGATGAATCGCGAGTATAATGTTGCTCTCCAAAACCTTTTGGTGGATTAGGACAACTAGTGTCTCCAACCCTTTGCAAATTCTCATCAAATATGAGAACATGACTTTTGCCATATTATACTCTATCATGTTGCAACCAAAACTTCGTTTCAGATATCACAATATCTTCCACACATCATGGTTTCTGAAACAACTCTTTCAGATCCTAGATAACCTTGATATTAAGACAATTCTTTGAATATCAAGAATCATGGAGACAAACATGATACTCATACACTAACTCTTGGAATTGTCACTCTTGTTTTAATACCAATTATTAAACTTCATGGAGTAACCGAACTTACTGAAAGTTTGCAATAGGACTTTTAAACTTTAGATTAACACTTCAAAACAATACGATACCAGTTCGTAAAGTAACTAACCAGAATTCTATAGTTCTATCATCTCAATTAAAACTAAGCACAAGGTGGTAAACGGATGCCAATGACTACAACAA
This sequence comes from Avena longiglumis, assembly GCA_030063025.1. Lineage (NCBI taxonomy): Eukaryota > Viridiplantae > Streptophyta > Magnoliopsida > Poales > Poaceae > Avena > Avena longiglumis. Next base: position 152,714,611 of record CP125973.1, read on the forward strand.
CTATGCAAATTCACTTTGATTTAATTTATGATAAATAGTGTTCAACTTTTAATCATATTGCCATTGAACTCCCACTCAAAACAATATCCCTCACATTGTTTTAGTGATCACACGAACCAAATCCACCACATCAAAACCGATCATCACGAGAGTTGATGTAGCTTCAATGGCGAACAATCAACATGTTCATCATATCTACTATATGACTCATGCTTTACCTTTCGGTGATCCGTGTTCCGAGACCATGTCTGTACATGCTAGGCTCGTCAAGATCAAACCTTAGCTTCCGCATGAGCAAATCTGGCTTGCTCACGTTGTATACACTCGCAGAATCTAACACACCCGATCATCACGTGGTGCTTCGAAACAACGAGCTTTAGCAACGGTGCTTACTAAGGATGAACACTTTAAAACTTGAAATTGTGTGCTTGAGGGATCATCTTATAATGCTACCGTCGTGAACTAAGAAATACAAGATGCATAAAAGGATTAACATCACATGCAATTCATAATATGTGATATGATATGGCCTTTCTACTTGTGCTTCCGATCTCCATCTTCAAGCACGAATATGATCTCCATCATCACTGGCATTGCATCAAGGTCAATGACGCCGCTCCATGGTTGTCGTCCACCAGCTTCAACTATTACAACTACTTTGAATAGACACGCAGGTCTTAACAGAATTTAAAGAAAACCATATGGCTCCTACCGGTTGCCAACTTACAATAAGGAACATTGCATACATTAAATATAATCACAATCATGGCCATATCACATCACAACACACCCCTGCAAAACAAAGTTAGACGCCTCTAATTTTCTTTGCATATTTTACGTGGTTTGGGGCTTTCAATAAGTATCTCTCTAACTTACGAACAAGAACCACAACATTGATACTAGTATTGTCAATCACCCGTTGTAAATTGAATCTTAACTATGTTGGGAGAAACAGGCACCCGCAAAGCCACTTATGCAATACAAGTTGCATGTCAAGCGTGGAGCAAGTCTCATGAACGATGTCATGTAAGGTTAGCCCGGGCCGCTTCATCCCACCATCCCGCAAGATGCAAAGTACACAAGAAGAAATCGACAACAAAAGCATCAACGCCCATACTGACCATTGTGTTCTACTCGTGCAACATATCTACATATAGACACGGCTCTGATACCACTATAGGGGTTCGTAGCATGGAAAACAAAAAAATTCTACTGCATGCACACAAACAAGCCAAGATCTATCTACTAGATTGTAGCAACGAGTTGATAGAGGAACTCACCCTCGAAGATTCCAAAGCGGTTAACGAGAGCAGATTCTCGTGGGTGATGTAGTCGTACACTTGCCGATCTCAAGATCGCGTGAGCGATCCTTCCGGCAAGGCTGCTCCTAGCGCCCCGCAATCGGTCACACGTTCGATTTTGACGAAGACCTTCCTATCCCTTGTTCCAGAAATGGAGGTTGTAGCACTCTCCTCGCAATTCCGGCAGCACGACGGCGTGGTACCAGAAGTAGAGGGGAGATCTCGCAGGGCTTCGCCTTAAGCCGGAGCGAGTATGGTGGACTATGAGAGAGCCTCGGTGATCTAGGGTTTAGACACAGCAAGGAGGAGGATCTAGAGCCAGCGGCTAGGGATTGGATCAGCCCAAGTCGGCGGCTAGGGTTTTCCCTAGGCAAGCAGATGGCGCCGGCGACTGGGAGCTAGGGTTTGCGGGGTGCTTGGTGTAGGTCTTGGAGGGGCAGCCCTGCCCCTCCTTATATAGGTGGAGGGGGTGCGCCAGGGGAGGGGAGTCCCTCCCCAACTCGGATCCCACCTGGGCCGGCGGTGGAGGGAGGGAACTCCTCCCCAAGTAGGTTTCCTACTTCCCCTCCACCTTCCAAAATAGCCGTTTGACTTTTCAAATTGGTGTTTGACTTTTCAAACTAGGATTTGATTAAACCCTTTATTTTGTTCAGCGATGACACCTAGTACATGATGCAATCATTCCAACTTGATATGACACATTCATGTACCCTTCCCCTCCGGAGTGCCGGACATTCCGGAACCTTCTAGAACATTCCCGATGAAAAACACCGGAACCATTCTCCAACCCCGAAACAGGACTTTCCTTATATGAATCTTATTCTTCGGACCATTCCGGATCTCCTCGTGATATCCCGGATCTCATCCGAGACTCCGAACAACATTCGGTCTCTTACTCATCATTCCATAACTACTCAACAACATCGAATCCTTAATTGTGTCTCCCTACGGTTCGTGAATTATGCGGACATGACCGAGACACTTCTTCGATCAATAACCAATAGAGGAATCTGGAAATTCATATGGCTCCCACATATTTCTACGATTACTTTGCGATCGAATGAACCACTTACATACGATACCAATTTCCCTTTGTCTCACGATAGTTTACTTATCCTAGGTTTTGATCGTCGGTATCTCTGCATACCTAGTTCAACCTCGTTACCGATAAGTACTCTTTTCTCGTTCCCATGATATGTGATCCCTTGTGAGCCAGTCACATGCTTGCAAGCTAATTGGATGACATTCCACCGATAGGGCCCAGACTATATCTATCTGTCATATGGATGGACAAATCCCACTCTTGATCCATGTGCCTCAAACCATACTTTCCGAACACTCAATGCCACCTTCATAGACACCCAGTTACGGTGTGGTGTTTGATGTCATCAAAGCATCCTTCCGGAGATGGTGATTAACATGATCTCATGGTCGAAGGAATTAGATTACTATGTATCAGAAAGCTTATAGCAAATGAACTATATTAAATGACTTGATCTTTATGCTACGCTTAACTATAGGAGTATGTCCATCACATCATTCTCCTAATGATATGACCCTGTTGTTAATAACATCTCTATGTTCATGATCAGGAAACCATGATCATATATTAACCAACAAGCTAGTTTAACAAGAGGCTTTACTAGGGACTCTTTTATGTTTACAAATCACACAAGTATTAATGTTTCCGGTTAATACAATTATAGCATGGTATGTAAACATTTATCATAAGTATGAAGATATGATAATAACCATTTTATTATTGCCTCTTGGGCATATCTCCAACACCATTAATACCAGAGCTTCATCTTCCTAGATCTCTCTCCCTAGCCACTCAAACCTCTTGATCTTTTGAGGAGTGGGAGAGGTGACCTAGATCTACACTTCCACCAAAGGAAATTTGATTCCTCCCACCCATCCTTTGTGGACCTTGTTACTCTTGGGTTCTTGGAACCCTAGACGGTGTAGGACATCCTCGGAGTTAAGGGCATGCGTTGTGAAGCTATGTGGTGTCGTTGAGGGCCTCCAACTGAGTCGTGGAGCTTCCCCCTTAACCTTGTTGTAAAGGTTTCGGTTGGCGCCTTTAAGGTCACCGGTTAGTGGATTGTGAGGCCGCCTTTGTGGTGGTGCTCACCGAAGAAGAAGGTGAGGCCTTTGTGGCGCTCGGGTGACCTTGTGTGGCCCCGACACCTCTCCAACGTAGACATAGCTTCCTTGGAAGTGAACTACGGGAATTACATGTCCGCGTCTCCTCTCCGGTTTACTCGCTCCACACCTTTACTCTCGTCCGTTACCGTTCTATTGCTTGTTGTATGTTCTCTAGCATATAGGATTGCTCATCTAGTTGCATATCTAGAGAACTTTACTTATTGCAAAGCCTAAACTTGAATAAAAGATAAAAATGTGTAGTCTCCTATTCACCCCCTCTGGTCGACCAAAGTTGGTACTTTCAATTGGTATCAGAGCCAAGGCTCTTACTTCGGGCTTTAAGCCTAAGAGACGATGGCTGACAATGAGTGTGGTGGTAGTGATAACTCCAAGAATTTGGCCTCTATGGAATACCTCAAGCAATTGGAGACTTCCATGTTGACCAAGTTTGAGAAAATGATGACTCTCTTGCAGTTGCTTAAGCCTAACCCCATGGTGTTCACTCCTATTGCTACACTTCATGCCATCGAGCCTCCTCCCAATGTTCCGGCGACCGCCCCCGTGGTGAATCCCGTGGCTATCTCCACTCACTTGGGTCTTGGCTTTGTTGCTCAAACAACTTCCAAGGCCCCAAGCGAGAGCACCAAGGGGCTCGGCGACTTATCCTCCAAAGAGGTAAAGGGGGAAAGGATTACTCGGCAGTGCCCCCACCTCCAAAGTACACTCCGGACCCACCAATTCCCATGCCACATATCATTCCTCAAGGATCATTACCCATGCTAGATACATCAAATTTTGCTAATTGGCAATATCTAATGCAATCTCATATTTCCAGCTCTTCTACTGAGTTAATGAGGATTTTGGAAGAGGGCTTCTCTCCATATGACCCAAATAAGTTGACTCAAGGTGAAGTGGTGTACAAGCAACTCAATGCCACTGCTTTGGGCATGATTCAAAAGGCGTTGAATCCCAATGACTTTGCTCACATTCGCCAATTCACCATCGCCAAGTAAGCTTGGGATCATCTCACCGAGCTATTTTTGGGAAATGTTAGCATCCAAAGCTCCAAGTTTGAAGAGATCAACAATGAGTGTGATAGTTTCGCTATGCAAGATGATGAGACACCCGAAGACATGTATAGGTGGCTCAAGGTCCTAGATTGCACCATGAGGGACCTTGTAGCTACCTATGTGGATGACAAGTTTATGAAGAGGAAGTTTGTTCAAGCTCTCCTTCCATTTGAAGAACAAAATCTCAACTCCATCAAGGGAAGAACCAACTTTCACATCATGACATCTGAAGAAGTCTTAAGTGATGTGATTGCCATGACCATTGCCAAGAAGAATGCGAAATCTGCTCGTGCTCATGCTTTCGGGTCACAAAAGGTGAATCTTGCCTTGAAGGCCAATGCGGTGCAGGTTGATGATGAATATGACGCTAGTGAGTGGTCTCAAGAGGACCTCAAGTATGCTTTCAACGAACATCTTGCCCTTGCCTCAAGAGCTTTTTGGAACAAGCTAGGGATGAATCCAATATCAAGGGACAACGCAAGATTGAACTCAACAAACAAGGCCCCCAAAGTGAGGTCATTCTACAATTACAATGACAAGAGTCACTTTGTGTCAAGTTGTCCCTTTGAGAACCGAGAAGACAATGGTGGACGCCTCATTCTCAAGATCAAGTCAAGACCTCCTCGTCCTTTGAACAAGAACTTCGCCGTCAAGAATGTTGCCAACAAGGAATGGGATATGGTGGCACTACATCTACTCCATGATTGTCCCTTTTCGACTCCCCCAACGAGAACATCATCTCCTCCAACTAAAAGTGTCTCATGGCCAAGGCCATCGATGTAACACCCAAGCCCACTCCTAAACCCATCTCTAGTGAACCTTCCTCTCTTGATCTTGAAGGTCTAGAGATAAATAAAGAGATGGTAGACATATGCGAGTTCATTTCTACCTTAGATGAAGAGACTAAAACTTGCTTTGATGCTTTGCTTTGTCAACTTGATCATGCTAGGGATGCTTTATATGAAAAGGAAGAACTTCTTGACTTTCTAACTGGCCCTAAGTAAAAATGAAAGAGATGCCGCCGATGAAATTGCTTCACTCACACAAAGTATTGAGGATGAAAAAAATATGAGAATCAATCTTGAGGAAAATGTCTCTAAGCTAGTAGATGACCATAACATATCCATGTGCTCCCTCACTAAAGAACTTGATTATGCTCTATGACGAGGTTCGATCTCGTCAATGCTCATTGTTATGGACTTGGTGAAATGGATCGTATGGGCACCTAGAGGGGGGTGAATAGGTGCTAACCAATTTTTAATACTTTTCAATTTTAGGCTTGACACAAAGTAAATTCTCTAGATATGCAACTACGAGAATTTCCCTATATGTAACCCTAACTACTAAGCACGTAAAAGAGGGGCGAGGAAACCGTAGTGGAGCACGCGGAGACACAGGGATTTGTTTTACCGCAGTTCCTTCCTTGTTAAGGGAAGTACATCTGCGTTGGAGGGGTGGGAGGTTCTAAGACCACCACGCCACAATAGGCCTCACCCTATTCTCCGATGGATCTCGCCACGAGAGGCCTGATCCACCTTCTCCACTATTGGATCCCTTCGAGGCGGCAACCGGTGCCTTTTACAACACTATCAGGGCACACACCCACAACCGAATTGGGGGATCCCGAGATGACAACAAGCTGCCACAAGAACAAGGTTTATCAATATAAACAAAAACAAGGATCTAGGTATTTGCAAGAAATACTAGATCACGGGTTCTCCAAATGAATGGAGAGGAGATGAAGCGCTTGATTGCTGATGATGAAGATCGAGTTCTCCTCCTTCAATTCCACAAGGGATGGGGCCTTTGGGTGGATCTAGGTGTAGCACTCTTGGATGAAGCTTTCAGATCTGATCTGGTCTTTTTCGAGATGAATCAAGAGTTCTGGCAGGAGGGGGAAGGCTGTCTTAAATACCCCTCCCCAGATCTGGCTGTTGCACAACTTTGGGGGCGGATTATCCGCCCCCCACTTGGGGCGGATTATCCGCCCCTGGGAAAACTCCGCCCCAAGGGCGGATTATCCGGGGAAAACTCCGCCCCCTCTCTGGGGCTTGCGCCACGGTGAATCTTGGTGAAGATCTTGGGGGACGGATTATCCGGCCAGGCCGGAAAGTCCGGCCAATACTCCGCCCCCTATCTGGGGCTTGCGCCTTGGCGATGAGTAGGGGGGCGGATTATCCGGCCCCCTTGCTAGGCGGATTATCCGGCGGGGCCGGAAAATCCGGCCAAAATTTCGCCCCCCTTCTGGGGCTTGCGCCAACTTGGGAAGAGGGAGGGGCGGATTATCCGCCTGGTGGGGGCGGATAATCCGCCCCCCCAAAACAGAATCCTTTCCCTTTTTCTCATAGGTGGCTACAACACTTCAACACACATTAAATGATCCTTGATATTGTTATCTAACACACAAAACACTAGGGATTATAAAATGTTCTTTCAATCTCCCCCTTTTTGGTGTTAGATGACAGTATTAGGATTTGAAATAAAACCGGCAAATGCCACCTTAAATAATGAAAGACGCTCCCCCTAGATGTGTGCATATTTAAGATTTGCATTTGAATACAAATACACACACTAGGGAGAACACTACTTCCATAACCAAGATAATTGAAACGAGGTGGTTTGGGAAACAAGGTCATACCACCGGGATGAGAATATAGCCAAAGCATACATAGATAATCCCATGAATCCATATGCCATCAAATATGCTCCATAATTCCAGAATTCCATGAGGTCCATAATAGATAAATCCAGAATTCCATGAATACCAAACATAGTACCAAACATAGTCTTACATAGACAAACACAAATATCAAAAGAGTTCACGCTAGAAAATGCACAAGCAAGCAAATAAAAACGATTAAAAGAGAAAAGCTTGTGCCCGACCCTTGCAAATCCACGAGACCTAATAGAACTACTTCTCCCCCTTTGGCATCGAAACGCCAAAAAGGAAGAAGAGAGATGCTAACGCCCCTGGAGATCACTCCTCCTCATCCTCGTCGTAGTCATTCCCGTACCCTTCCTCTTCATCATACTCATCATCATCGTCATCAGCTGGAGGAGTGGGTGCCCTCGGTGGAGGAGGAAAGAGGCAACTCTTGAGCTGCCATAGTTGATCCCTGAGGTGTTCCACTGAGCATACGGATCCGGAGCAGTGGGAGTAGGTGGATGGCCAGTGGCACCTGAGACATGGTGGAGGATAAGCTGTTGCGTGTGATCCCTCTTATGATCCCTGCGGTACGCCTCATATTGGCCCTTGTGAATGTCAATACCCATGCAAAGAATGTTCCGTTGGAACCAAGTAAGCTGCTTGACCTCGCGTGCCATTGGGGACACCGTGGAACGACGACCACTAGCCCGAGCATCACGCATGAAGGACTCCGGGGCAGTGGAAGGGTGATGGGTCTTCTGAGCCTTGTTGTAGATTTTCTTGGGCTTGTGAAGTACATCCAGAGCAGTGCCAAAATCCTCATGTGGCAACATATGCTTGACGAGCATCATTATGAACGGAGCATAAGGAATAGAGAGCCTGTTGATCATAGCATCTGTCATCTCATGATAAATATAGTCCATGACATCCAGCTTGTAACATGTGGCTGATCCAGAGTTAGTGGCACACTCGTGAGCAAACGCAAGAAGTGGAACCAGGTGGCCACGGATCCTGTCATTGTTGCCACCACTAGGAGCGATGCAATCCCTAAAAATGCCAACAAGGGCTGCATACAAGGGAGAGAGACCAGCGAAAGTACCAGCGACTCCATCAGAGGAAAGGCAAGGAGCAAGTGCAGTATCCTTGGAGGGCTTTAGAGGAGAAATGATACGGTGGCCCGAAGGAGTGTCACGGCCATGGAATGCATAACCAAGAACCTACCCAAAGGTGCGAAAGTCCGACTGAATCATGGTTGTCCATGTCATCCACTTCATAGTGCAGCGCTCATCACCGCAAATCACCAGAGTTGAGAAGAACTGCCGCACCACAGAGGAATCATAGTTGCATTGGATAGTCATGAGGTGGTGCAGCCCCATCTTGTTGGTCACATCTAGTGCCTCAATGAGCCTTGTCTTGGATTGAGCCTCAGTCAAATTGATGGGACGCATGGGGCGAATCTTGAGAGTAGCATAGACATCATCATGAATAGCCCAAAAGTGGGCATTCCAAAACATTTCGTCCTCGAGGGGACCATCGCTGTCAGCCTCATCATAATAATCAGTCTGACGAATGGTGGCGTACTGAAGACTATCCATAGCCTTGTAATTGGGCCGAGACTGTTTGCCCTTGCGATATGCGGTCCTCTTAGTTTTCTTACTTGCATCTGCCATCCGTTCAGCCTCTCTTGCTGCTCTGCTGACCTCGGTCTCGTCAATGAACTTCCCGTCTGCAGTGGGCTTGAGATAACGGGGACGGGGACGACGGGCGAAGGTCTTGGTCGGCTTGGAACCACCTGTGAAAAGCATTAGAGGGATAACATGGAGATAAGTATACACACAAGTCCAGGAGAAAAACACGAATAAAGAGTAGCAATGCACCCCATAACCAATGAAGTGCATTTGCAGAAGCAGAACCAAAACAGACCATATTTTACTCTCCAGGCCGGATTATCCGGCCCTGGCAGGGGCGGATAATCCGCCCCCCGTAGAAAATTTCTGGATTGGCTCAGATCTACCATGGCAAAGCAGATCGGGTACTAGGGTTGCAAGTCTACTGATTCTAGCATGTAAGGAACAACACCAAGAACCTTCTACAATGAGATTTCCACCAAATAAAATACATCGCATACAAAAGGAGAGAGATGAGGGAGTTACCCTCACTCATTGGAGGAAAATCGCGGAGGAGAAGATACCCGGAGGCGAGGTGAAGAAGATCCGGAGAGAGCCCGGAGAATCCGGTGGTCGAATCGACTCCGGGAGAGGCGGATGCTCCGGCGGTGAGAGGTAGGGTTGGGGAGGATCACGCCTGTTTGAGCCTGCCCTCCCCGACCCAGCCTATAAGGGGCTGATTTCGCCCGGGGCGGATAATCCGCCCCCCACTTAAGGCGGATAATCCGCCCTCCCCCCCAGAAATTCTGTAAAATGCAGAATCAAGCCAGAGCAACCTAGCAAACCTCTCGATGGTGTTTTAGAGGACTTGTGTGCAAGAATAGATGGTTCAAGGAGGGAGAGAAAGGCTTGGGTTGAGAGCATCAAACTGAGATGGTACTACACACCCAAATTTGCAAGAATCAAATCAATCAAAAGCCAAATTTGAGTGTGTTTTCCATAAGAACATGAGATATGCAAGAAAATCCAACGAGACCCATGAAAAACCAACTCTTCTCAAGGAAGAGGGCGGTGGCCGAAGCCACCATGTTGGAGCGCATGGCATGACACAGTGAAGATGTATCTTGAGTTCAAAACCAATTCTCATCGATGACCCACATATCAAAAAATGATATTAAGGGAAATGATTTTACTTGCTTTCGGCATTATGGGGGGAGGGTTGACCCAATAAATTAGGACCACATTCCCCCTATGTCTATGCCCACATATAAACCAAATACATGAATAAGAGCAAGTGAGTGTGCAAGGGTAATCAAGCCAAGCTCCTTGAATCTATGATATTTAGCTCATTCCTCAAACAACAAAATCTTGCTTCATCAAGAGGATTCGTGAAAATATCAGCAAGTTGGTTCTTCGTGCTCACAAAGGATAGAGCAATATCTCCACGAGCAACATGACCCCGAATAAAGTGGTTATGAATCTCTATATGTTTTGTTTTTGTATGCTGCACGGGATTGTAAGCAATTTTGATAGCACTTTCATTGTTGCATAATAGAGGCACTTTGTCACAATTAACACCATATTCCTTTAAAGTTTGCCTCATACATAACAATTGAGTACAAGCACTTGCAGCAGTAACATATTCAGCTTCGGCGGTTGAGAGTGAAATACAATTATGTTTCTTTGATGACCAACACACTAGAGACCTGCCCAAGAATTGGCATGCACCAGAGGTTGATTTCCTATCATCTTTGTCACCATCCCAATCTGAATCAGTGTAACCACATATATAGAAACTTGAACCCTTGGGATACCATAACCCAAATTTGGGGAATGAACCAAATATCGGAAGATTCGCTTGACTGCCACTAAGTGGCTTTGTTTAGGAGCGTCTTGGTACCTTGCACACACTCCTACACTTAACACGATATCGGGCCTAGATGCGCAAAGGTAAAGGAGAGAGCCGATCATGGATCGGTATACCTTTTGATCCACGTCTTTACCCTTGGGATTGAGCTCAAGATGACACTTTGTTTGCATTGGGGTAGCAACGCCATTGAGATCCGTCATCTTGAACCTTTTGAGCATGTCTTGGATGTACTTAGCTTGATTAATAAAGGTTCCCTCTCTAAGTTGTTTGATCTCAAATCCAAGAAAGAATCTCAGCTCACCCATCATGGACATCTCAAACCTGTCAGTCATAAGCTTTGAAAATTCATCGTTAAAAGCTTGGTTAGTAGAGCCAAAAATAATGTCATCTACATAAAGTTGGCATACAAAAAGCTCCCCATTAACCTTCTTAGTAAAAAGAGTGGGATCGATTTGCCTAACTTCGAAACCACGGTCTAGCAAAAGCTCTTTAAGGTGCTCATACCACGCACGTGGGGCTTGTTTAAGGCCATAGAGCGCCTTATCGAGTTTGTAGACATGGTTCGGGAATTTGGGGTCCTCAAACCCCGGGGGCTGCTTGACGTATACTAACTCATGTAGAGGACCATTAAGGAAAGCGCTCTTAACATCCATTTGTTGTAATTTAAAATTATGATGGGCTGCATATGCAAGAAGGATACAGATGGACTCAAGACGAGCCACATGAGCGTAGGTCTCGCCAAAATCAATTCCTTCCACTTGAGAGAATCCTTGAGCCACGAGTCGTGCTTTATTCCTCACAACAATGCCATTTTCATCCTGTTTGTTCTTGAAGATCCACTTGGTGCCGATAACATTGCGGCAATCCTTTGGTTTTTCTACGAGCTTCCAAACTTTGTTGCGTTCGAAGTTATTGAATTCTTCATGCATTGCAGCAACCCAATCAGGGTCTTCAAGAGCATCAAAAACCTTCTTTGATTCAACCATGGAAATGTGAGCTTGATGATCACAGAAGCTAGCAAGTTCTCTTCTAGTGGACACCCTTCGTCGTAGATCACCAACAACCTTGTCAAGAGTGTGACCTCTTAGTTCAAGGTTCCGATCAGCACGAGCCTTGCGATGAGCCTCAATGTCCTTATTGTTTCTAGGAGGAGTTGATTCAATAGTTGTATCCTTGTCTTGATTACTGCCCTGCCCTTGATCTTGGTCTTCGTTAACGCCAGAAGATTGTTGCTGAACATTTTCTTCAGGCCCGGATAATCCGCCCCTTGGAGGGGCCGGACTATCCGGCCTGGGAGGTGAAGTACCAGAACCATCTTCCTGAGAATGCCTGACGGGAGTTGGAGACCCAGGGCCGGATAATCCGCCCTCGGGGGCCGGAGAATCCGGCCTGGGAGCTTCAGAGTTGTTGACTTCTCCTTCGGATCCTCTGGAACGAGTTGGAGTGCCAGGGGCGGATTGTCCGCCCCTTGGAGGGGGCGGATAGTCCGGCCTAGGACTACCAACTTGTCCAGAGGACAGATGATCTTCAGCAGATTGTGGTGTTGGTGCAGGATTTTCTCCAACAGTAGGAGCTTGTTGATCTTGTGTAGATGAGGGCTCCACATGTGTGGAGCATTGTCCTTCCCGATCTGCCACAAGGGGTTCCTCAATGGGGCGGAAAAATCCCACTCCCATTCTTCTTATGGCATCTTGGGGTATTTCAACATCTGCATCACAAACATCAAGTTGCCCTACAAAGGAGCCGTTATTTTCATCGAACTCCACACTACAAGATTCTACAACAATCCCAGTGAGATTGTTGTAGACTCTATAAGTGTGGGATTCGGCACCGTAACCAACAAAAATACCTTCTAAAGCCTTGGACTCAAATTTTGACAAACGGACACCTTTAATAAGAAAGAAACACTTACACCCGAATACCCTGAAGTATGAGATGTTTGGCTTGTTACCGGTAAGTATTTCATATGGAGTCTTGTCCAAAATCTTTCTAAGGTTGAGCCGGTTAGATGAGTGACAAGCAGTGGATATGGCTTCAGCCCAAAAATTATAAGGAGACTTGAATTCATCTAGCATAGATCTTTCCATATACATCAAAGTCCGGTTCTTCCTCTCGGCTACACCATTTTGTTGAGGGGTGTACGCAGCGGAATATTGATGTCTAATTCCCTCTTCGCTAAGAAACTCATTTAAAGTGTAGTTCTTGAATTCAGAGCCGTTGTCACTTCTAATTGCCAAGATAGGAACATTGTGTTGACGTTGAACTTCATTGGCAAAGTCGATGATAGTTTTTTGAGTCTCACTTTTCAGCTTGAAGAAATAGACCCATGTATATCTTGAGTAATCATCGACAATGACCAAGCAATATTTCTTCCCACCGAGACTTGCATGAGAAGGAGGAACAAATAAATCCACATGAAGTAATTCCAAGATCCTCTTTGATGACACAATAGTTTTCCTCTTGTGGGGAGAGTCATGCATTTTTCCTTCTACACAATCCCTACAAACACGATCTTTGGCAAAAGAGACATTGTATTTTAGTCCAAGGATGTGGCCACCCTTCTGGAGACTTTGCAAAGTTCTCATATTGACATGGTCTAAACGGCGATGCCATAGCCATCCCACGTCGGCCTTTCCGAATAGACACATCGGACCCGAAGTGGTTTTCCCCGATAAGTCCACCACATATAGGTCATTTTCGGCGTATCCAACGAAAGCGACCTTTAGAGACTTGCTCCACAAGAGTACCACCAAATCATCATCGATAAAAATGGCAAAACCCATCTTGCCAAGGGCACGAACAGAAAGAAGGTTGTAACCGAGGGTCTCAACAAGCATGACGTCCACGAGAGAGATATCGTGGGAAACCACAACCTTGCTAAGACCCAATAACTGAGATTTTGACTTATCACCATAGGAGACTGTGATATTATCATGATTTGGACACATCTCCGTGATGATCTCCTTGCTTCCGGTCATATGACTAGTGCAACCACTATCCAGCACCCATTTTGACCCACCGGAAGCATAGCCCTGCAAGAAAATTAGTTCTTGGTTTTAGGTACCCATTTTTCAATGGGTCCTTTCATGTTAGTAACAAGGGTCTTTGGGACCCAAATATACCAAGCAATATATTCATCAAAAGGACCAACATAATAAGCATAAACATCGCCATAGTCATCACAAAAGAGTTCATAATTCGGATTGTGAGCCCCTGCAAAACCAATATTATTAGTCTTGTCTTTTGTGACATTCTTCTCAGCGGTGCTTATCTTTGATTTCACATTCTTGGTCTTGTTCTTCTTGGTTTTCTTCTTATTGGACTTGGTGACATACCCAAGTCCCTCTTTACCATGATTTGACCTTTGCTTGCCAAGGACTTCATCAAGCACACCTTTGTCCTTGGTAGTGATGTCCTTGATCACTTGTTTTTCCACACTAGTATTTTCTTTGTTACTACATGTTGAGTTGGACGAGCTAGGAGTGTCATATTTGGCCAATCGACTTTGAAGCTGATCATGTGACTCATTGAGAATAGAGAACTCGTTTTTCAACGCCTTGTGAGCATTGTCAAGTTTTTCCAATTCCTCGGAGAGTCTATCATGAGCAGCCCCAAAGTCAATCCTTTCCTTCTTTAACTTCTTTGCTTTGATGACAGCATTGTCACGTTCCTTAACAAGTTTAGTTACAATTTCTTCATGTGACTCTTCCACAGACTCGAGCCTCTCTTCAAGAGAGACCCGAGCTTCTTCTTCTTCTTCAAGAGCATTTTTTAGGGATGCAATTTCCATTGCATCCTCCCTTTCAATTCTGCCCTTTTCTTCGAGGAGTGCTTCGTTTTGGTCCAGCTGATCCATAAGAGCTTCAAAACGAACTTTGTGCTCACCTTGAAAGTTAGTGTAGAAATAATCCAAAGCAATAATCTCTTCTTTAACCTTAAGACTAGTAGGATCATCCATGTCTATCATAGCCTTGGGGAAAGAAGAGTTAGAAGAAGTTACCTCGGAGCTTCTTGCCATGAGACAAGTAGCATTCTTGTTGATGATGTTTTCGTTCGGAGAGTCGAAGAGAGAAGTTGATGTAGATGTGGTGGCTATAGCAGCCACCTCTTGAGAGCTATGGTCCTCGTCCTCATCCTCACTCCCCGATGAATATTCTTCTTGAGCCACTAGAACAATCTTTGGTTGCTTCTTGAAAGGAGCATTCTTCTTTACAAACTATTTCTTACGTGGAGCTTTTGATTTGTCCTTAAAAATGAGTCTTCCTCCATTATCCTATCTACTTTGATATGGACACTCAGCTACGAAGTGCAGCCGGTCACCACAATTGAAGCATGTTCTCAGCTTGGGACCATTTTCCTTTCTTCCATAGGCTCCACTCTTGCGATCTAGTTCAGCTTTAGCCTTGGCTGGATCTTTCCAAAAGTTTCTTGCATAAAGAGCCAAGTATTGTCCGTGGATCCTTTTTATATCCTCGGGACAGTCCAGACCTTCTACCGCATATTCATCATGATCAATCACACTAGTCTTCAAGGCCATGTTGACCCCCTTTTGCATCCCCATAGCTCGAGCACGAGCATCTTCGACATTCTTGGCCGCCACTTTGAAAGAAGCCATTTCTTGCATTACCTCATTGGATGACATGAGGTGATAGTTATGCCTACCTTGGAGACTTTTCAAATCTGTGGGCTCAAATGGCATAAGAGCACTGACATACTTGCGCTTGATCCAAGCATAATCAACATGAGCTGCACCGTGGTTTTTAAAGGTTGTGGCTATTGCCTTGAGCCTCCTATACATGTCCTCGTGGTCTTCTCCATCCAGCATATATAATCCTTCAGCTTCATTGCTCAAGGCATCATATCTATTCCTTCTCATACTTTCATTTTCGATGAAGAGCTCAGTGAGGGCATCCCAAGCTTCTTTAGCTGTGCTAAGATGCTGAATGTGTGGCATGTCTTTGTCACCCACACCAAGTTGTATCATGTGTAGAGATGTAGCGTTGAGTTGGCTATCGACCACTTCTCTTCTTGTGAGATTGTTGGGGTTTCCAACATGAA
The DNA here is from genome assembly GCA_030063025.1 of Avena longiglumis. Lineage (NCBI taxonomy): Eukaryota > Viridiplantae > Streptophyta > Magnoliopsida > Poales > Poaceae > Avena > Avena longiglumis. Next base: position 152,730,312 of record CP125973.1, read on the forward strand.
GACCATTTTCGATGATCTTCCACAACTCTATGGAGGAACTGCACACATGATATTTCATCAAAAATTGCCATTGAGAGAAAGTAGATGCAGCAAGTTTGGGTGGATCACCCCTATTATGTATATGTGGGTGAGGGATAGGCGGATCAGGGGAATACACATGAGAAACCTCATTGTATCCATCCTTACCGCTATCCTTTTTCGAGGAGGAGCTCTTGCTAGTATCATCACCAACCACTTCGTTATCTTTGGAAACAGTTTTACCCGTTTCCTTGGATTGTGGAGTGGTGTCCTCAGAGTTATATGGAGGTGATGCTGCGGATGTGGAGAGACGCATTATCAATTGACGCATCTCTTCCATCTTAGCCTCCATTGAACTCACCAAGGTTGTTTCCAACGTCTTGAGATCGTTCATGGTGACTACCTCCGGAGCATCACTCCCATCTACCTTGGAACCCATACTACTCTTAGGTGGTTAAGCCCGAAATAAGAGCCGAGGCTCTGATACCAATTGAAATGGATCGTATGGGCACCTAGAGGGGGAGGGTGAATAGGTGCTAACCAATTTTTAATACTTTTTCAATTTTAGGCTTGACACAAAGTAAATTCTCTAGATATGCAACTACGAGAATTTCCCTATATGTAACCCTAACTACTAAGCACGTAAAATAGGAGCGAGGAAACCGTAGTGGAGCACGCGGAGACACATGGATTTGTTTTACCGCAGTTCCTTCCTTGTTAAGGGAAGTACATTTGCGTTGGAGGGGTGGGCGGTTCTAAGACCACCACGCCACAATAGGCCTCACCCTATTCTCCGATGGATCTCGCCACGAGAGGCCCGATCCACCTTCTCCACTATTGGATCCCTTCGAGGCGGGAACCGGTGCCTTTTACAAAACTATCGGGTCACACACCACAACCGAATTGGGGGCTCCCGAGATGACAACAAGCTGCCACAAGAACAAGGTTTATCAATATAAACAAAAACAAGGATCTAGGTATTTGCAAGAAATACTAGATCGGGGGTTCTCCAAATGAATGGAGAGGAGATGAAGCGCTTGATTGCTGATGATGAAGATCGAGTTCTCCTCCTTCGATTCCCCAAGGGATGGGGCCTTTGGGTGGATCTAGGTGGAGCACTCTTGGATGAAGCTTTCAGATCTGATCTGGTCTTTTTCGAGATGAATCAAGAGTTCTGGCAGGAGGGGGAAGGCTGGCTTAAATACCCCTCCCCAGATATGGGTGTTGCACAACTTTGTGGGCGGATTATCCGCCCCCTGGGAAAACTCCGCCCCAAGGGCGGATTATCCGGGGAAAACTCCGCCCCCTCTCTGGGGCTTGCGCCACGGTGAAGCTTGGTGAAGATATTGGGGGGCGGATAATCCGGCCCCCCTAAGGGGCGGATTATCCGGCCAGGCCGGAAAGTCCGTCCAATACTCCGCCCCCTCTTTGGGGCTTGTGCCTTGGCGATGAGCAGGGGGTGGATTATCCAGCGGGGCCGGAAAATCCGGCCAAAATTCCGCCCCCCTTCTGGGGCTTGCGCCAACTTGGGAAGAGGGAGGGGCGGATTAATCCGCCCCTGGTGGGGGTTATCCGCCCCTGGTGGGGGCGGATTATCCGCCCCCCAAAAAACAGAATGCTTTCCCTTTTTCTCATAGGTGGCCGCAACACTTCAACACACATTAAATAATCCTTGATATTGTTATCTAACACACAAAACACTAGGGATTATAAAATGTTCTTTCACTTGGGTTTTGGAGAAGATGGGGATGCTGGAAGTCACGGAACGGTTAACAGACAAGCAACACAGGGACACGATATTTACCCAGGTTTAGGCCCCCGGTGGGAAAACCCTACTCCTGCTTTTCTGTTCTTGATTACGGCGGAACCGAAAGTTATAGGTGTGCGCAGATGGAATCTGGCGTGAGGTGCGTATGTGGTGAGTTGATAGATCCTTCTCGTCGTACCCTCCTGGCCTTTATATAGATAGGCAGGTCTCGGGTTTGGTCGAGTCGATTACAAATTAGGGTTGATACCCTTTGAAATTCTATCTAATCTAGACTTGTCCTCCAAGGAGTCGAAAACCGCCACGGGCTTGGTCCACCCGAAATCTTCATGGGCTGTGTGTCCTTGCGTGGGCCTTCCTTGGGATGGACCAGGTATACCAATGTCGTGTACCCGTGGGGTATATCCATGTCAGTAGCCCCCCGAGTGTTCAGTCGAATCGTAGATTTGGCTGGAGACTTCTTCAATCTTTCGGGTGCTATGGTTTTTAGCCTGTTATTTCAAGGAGAAATTTTTTAGTTCATAGGGAATGTTGATGCGTGTGCCTGTCTCACCCGGTGGATCAGGGCCAGTTAACTGTCATAGGACAAAACAACACGATCTTCATCAAACTTGAGTCCCCGGACTCGAATTCGGAACGATTGCTGGTGTGATTCGACTCAGGCCGTTGCGGTCTTATAGGAGTCGAATCTCTGTGATTTTCAAGTGATGTAACTATTGCGTCCGTCGGGATTTTCATCGTGCCTGTTGACACGGGAGTTTACTAGCAGAGCGCAGTCAGGTGCGTTACCAGGCCATCAGATGATATCTATAGGGCTTATCTTTGCGTCGTGGACACAACATCCGAAGTTTTATCACTGCGGAGGTGTTTCAGGTGGCCAAGGAGACTGCTTCTCACTTAGCGTTGGTTTAGGTAAAGTTGCCGAAAAGATTTTGTTGTATTTTGATCCGAAGGATCACAATCAAAGAATTCATGGGGTGCACGGCCAGCGCTCCCTATGGGAGTAGCCCCTAGTGTCTGTTCGAGTCGTAGACTCGAGCAGAGACTTTAGTTTAGTCGTTTTTAGTGTAAGTCCGAAGGACACAATTTTTTCGGATGCTCAACCAATTCTCCCTCTGGGAGTAGCCCCCGAGTCCATAGTGGAGTCACAGACTCGACGTAGGACTCGAAGATAATGTCGAGGTGATGTTACTTTAGTAATTTCTCACGTGTGCGGCCAACGCTCCTGATAGGAGTAGCCCCCGAGTAATTTCTCAAATCGTAGATTCTTGTAAGTACTTCAATGATCGGTCGAAATTTTCAAGCCGTTGTTGGATTTGCCTTGATGACGTCAGTGCTGACAATTGGTGATCTCAACCGTCTGCGGCTACAGAGATGATGCGACGAGACGATCGTGGGTCCTACCGCCTGACTTGATGTTGACTAGTCACGCATAGACGTGGTGTTGGGGATATGCTATATGGGTATCTCATAGCATGTCTCTTATCCGACTAACTCGGGTGGCCCATAGTCGGTAGCATGGCCTATGGCCTGCTAGGCGGCCCAGTTAGGTGGATCCAGAAGGGAGGCCCATGCCGGATAAAGGAAGGCTGCGGTGGAGTCACCAGCGTACCCGGAGCCTTGGAGTACAAGATACACAACACTAGTGATAGACGGTGTAGGACTCTGTAACCTGTCCGGCTAGGACTTTTCCCTGTAACCCTAGGATCTGACGACTATATAAGTCGGGCCTATGGGAGCCTTTAGGGCATCGTTTTTACACACACCTCGCACAGCGAACCTATCTCTGTAACTCGGCGTATTGCCATTATAGTGATTTATAGCAGGAGTAGGATTCTGCCACCGGCAAAGATCGGAAAGCATCAAGACCCGCACGGACCACCTACGGGCAGGATGCGTTCGTGGAAGGATCGATGTCGGATCTCTCCTCGGAGTTTGCCAGCAAAGATCAGAAAAATTCAAGGCCCACCCAAACCGCCCTTGTGCAGGATATAAAGGTGGAAGATCACTCCAAATCCGCCGGCTTTTTCCGCGCGTCTGGACAACAAAGATCCAAGTTCGTCGATGTGGTTACCATCTTCGATCTGGCGCGCTGCGTTCAGAGAGAGGGCGAAAACCCCCGCGACTACCTCGCCAGGTGGCTCCGTATACAGGCAGACCTGGCCAATTACCCCGACGATAACGCTTTGTATCACTTCGTGGAAGGACTGGACCGTGGCACGCTTCTCCGACATTCTTTACGTCGGCAGCAGGCAGCAGGACGCCTTACCCTCGAAGAGATGGTGAGCACTGTCAACAGCTACGCGGCACCTGACGCAGCAGCCCAGATGGAGCTTGCGCTCAGAGACGGAGAACCTCCGGTTCAGCAGCCGCCGCCACCGCCTCCCGCCGTCATCGTCGTAGCAGCACCACCACCTCCAGTCATCGTCGAGGCTGTCGCACCTCCACCGCTCGTCATCGAGGAAGTCCTGGCACCCTCCGACTCTTTCATTGACGTACTTTACGCTGACTTCAGTGCAGATTCAGAGGAGATAGACTTCAGTCCAGAAGAGCTAGACTCTGCTATGCAGGAGATGGAGGAGGAGTACTCGCGCGACGAGCAAGCTAACAACACCGTCATGTCTCGAGGGGTGTTCATCACCATTGGGATAGTGATGGATGAAGATCAACCCGGGCAAGCTCCGCCTATGGCGCTGGAAAAGGGGAAGGGGCCACTCATTGCTGCCGACGATGATCGCGCAAGGGTCATGCCTCCTCCGCCTAACCCAGTGCAGCAGCTGCAGGAACTCAGCACCTGTCTGAGCAACAACAACACCGCAAACTTGCCGCCTCCAGCATCCATGTTGGCAGCAACCCATGTTACTCCAGCTGATAGAGTGATGTACAGCAATCTCCTCGTCGATCCACTAACCGTTGATCATATCCGGAACGTGACTCAGCTTGACGAGAAGCGCCAGCAGCTGCTGCAGGAGGCGCAAGCCATCGCGGAGCAAGGCGGTAAGCTAGATCGAGATATGGTCAACACGCAGAAGTCCATAGAGAAAGCTAGAGAAATGGAGGTCGAGTACAAGACTCTGCTGCAGCAGAAGGCTAAGAAGGCTCCGGCTCGCGTCATCAATGATCCTGGTGTACGGCGCAACCTAAGATGGGCTCCCTCGAAGCCGGCACAGGCCAAGCCATACATGATAGTGAAGGCAAGCAAGTGATGCCCACCCCACTCCTTAACCTCGCCGTCACCAAGACCCTTCTGGAGCAGGATAGATCACCTGAGGCAGTAGAACAGGTCTATAACCTAGTGGCCAAGGCGGTAAAGCAGCAGGAAAAGGCCACCTCTCAGAGGATTGAGTCTGACCCAGCGCTCTATCGATCTAGCCAGTACAAACCGCCAAGGGACAGGTCTCCTCAGGATGTCAGATCATAGACGGGTTCATCAGAACAAAGACGGAAGGATGCGCGCAACAGGAAGGATGCTATCCCCATATCCTCCGACCAGGGAGAAAAAGCCCGACCTCGCCGCCCATCGCCACCGCCCCGATCCCCCCGACGTCAGGAAGAATACAAGACTCACCATCGCACGGATATGCCCCCTCCAAAGCAGTGTGGCATCGTCATCCGTGACAACGCGGCGCAGACCCGTCATGATGAAGAGTGCCACCAAGGACACAAGAGCAGGTCACACCACGACCCTCCGCGCCCGACAAGCAACCGTGACAGGTGTGAGGCGTCGCAGGAGGGTAACAGCAAGAAGGCTAACCCACCGCCACCTCCGCCTCCGTCGCCGCCAAGCAGTCACCATGGCGGAAGAGGACCGCGTCGTTCACGTAGCCCATCCCCTGTTGACAATAAGAAGAAGAAACCCGGAGCCGTACGATGCATGTTCACGGATCGATAAGATCCGCGAGGCCCGGGAAGGACCATACCTGGGACCATGTTGCTTTGGACCTGCAATACGGTCCGCAACTTACCCCAAAGGTTTCCGGATTGACAAGACCATCAAGCCCTATGATGGCACCGCCAAACCCGCCACATGGTTGCAGTACTACGGCAACGCGGTGGAGATTGCCGGAGATAACCCCAACGTCGTCGTTAAGTACCTCCCGTTAATGTTGGCGGGTACGGCCCGTCAATGGATCGACGACTTGCCAGAGAAATTTATCTACAACTGGCTGGATATGCAAGAAGCATTCACCAAGAAATTTGAAGGCACATACAAGCGTCCCTACACTGTGGGCGATCTATAGCGGTGCGTGCAAGAGAAAGACGAGACATCTCGCGCCTACCTCTCCTGTTGGCTAGACATGAAGAATTCCTGCGCAGGAGTGCACGCTCAGACCGCCATGGCCGCCTTCATCGATGGGTTGGAAAGGGGCACGTTGCTCCGACACAAGCTGAAGCGCTTGCAGGACAATCACCAGCTTGACTTCAACAAGATGATTCAGTTGGCTAGTGAGTTCGCAGCTGCCGACGATGATGCTCGTGGCTCATTGCCGGCAACAGTCGTTCCAACTCAAGCTCGGAGGAACAGCAGTACAAAGCGGAAAACCGCTCCAGAAGAAAAGCAATCTACCGACATGGTCGCTATGACTTTTGCAGGATGAGGAGAAGGCGGATAACGTGGCCGAGGAAGGGGAGCAGGTCGCGGGAAGCAACGAGGAAGTGAAACCAACTCGGTGCCGCTCCGCGTTCCCCAAACCTACGAGGAGTACCGCGATATGCCATGCCTCGTACACCTCGACGCCAACGGCAAGGCCACCCATACCAATCGACACTGCAAGTTCGTCAACAACCTCAAGGAAGACCCAGAGTCCGGCTACAAGCAAAGTCGGAAGAACAGACCGCGAGGCAAGGGCAAGGGGAAGAAGAAGGAGGAGGAGGAGTCCAAGGATTCAAGTGACATGGACGAGGATATTGACCCCAAACACGCCGCCAAGAGCGACGACAAGGGCAATAACCCCTTCGCAAAGAAGTCCCCAGTCTACCACACTTTCCATGGCACCCCCACCGTCCGCAACAGAAGACCTCTCTAAGGATCCTGATGGCCACTCTCCCCCCAGTTCCCCAATACCTCCGCTGTTCGGAGGTTCCAATAACTTGGGACAGGACGGACCACACAGACCTTGTGCCCACGGAGAACCAGTATGCCATGGTCATCAACCCATTGATTGACGGCGTGGAGTTCACCAAGTGCATGGTGGATAGTGGAAGCAGCATCAACATCATGTACCTGGATACACTTCAGAAGATGAACTTGACGGAGGCAAACCTAAGGCGGACCAACACCGTGTTCCATGGCGTAGTTCCTGGTCGGGAGGCTCGGTCCCTTGGGTGCATCACACTTCAGGTAGCCTTTGGCGACGTCAATAATTACCGCCAAGAGCGCATGACCTTTGAGGTGGTCCCTTCAAGAGCGTGTACCATGTCATATTCGGCCGCGACATATTCCACACGTTCATGGACAAGCCATGCTTCGTCTACAACAAACTCAAGATACCCGAACCAAACAGTGTCATCACTGTATCCGGAAGCTTTACCAAGGCAAGGGACTGCGAGATCAATGAAGCGACCATTGCGAAGCATCCTACAAATAAGAATTCAAGGAGATCCAGAGCAAGGTCAATGACTCAGAGATGCCCGCGTCAAAGAAGCAAATCTCCGACTCCGCTCCTGCGTTCAAGGCCGCCATTGAGACCAAGCCGGTGGAACTTGTGGTAGGCGATGCCTCCAAGACCGTCGCCATTGGGACGAACCTGGATCCCAAATAGGAAAGCACGCTCGTCGAGTTCCTCCGTGAGAATAGGGACATCTTTGCCTGGCAACCTGCCGACATGAAGGGTGTACCTAGGGAACTTGCCGAGCACAGCTTAAACATAGATCCAAAATGTAAACCAGTGAAACAACCTCTACGACGCTTCGGAGATGAGAAGAGACGCGCCATTGGCAAAGAGATAGCTAGGTTACTTAAGGCTGGGTTTATCCGAGAAGTCCTTCACACCCGATGGGTGGCCAATCCTGTACTTGTCCCCAAAAAGGGAACCAATGAATTAAGAATGTGCGTTGATTACACCGGCTTGAACAAAGCATGTCCCAAAGATCCGTTTGCTTTGCCTCGCATTGACCAAGTCATTGACTCGACGGCTGGCTCGGAACTTTTGTGTTTTCTTGATGCATACTCAGGATACCACCAGATCAAGATGAGGAAGTCAGACCAATTGGCCACTTCGTTCACTACCCCATACAACACGTTTTGCTATGTCATGATGCCCTTTGGGCTGAAAAACGCAGGTGCTACCTACCAGCGGACAATGCAACGTTGCCTTCACAACCAAATTGGTCGGAACGTTCACGCCTATGTGGACGATATCGCGGTGATGTCAAAAAAGTCAAACGACTTAATCTCCGACTTAAAGGAAACCTTTGATAATCTCCGAAAATACAACATGATGCTCAACCCTAAGAAGTGCATCTTCGGGGTTCCAGCCGGCAAATTGTTGGGCTTCATCGTTTCCCAGTGCGGAATCGAGGTCAACCCGGAGAAAATCAAGGCCATCTTAAACATAAACCGTCCGACATGCCTAAAGGACATTCAACGACTAACGAGTTGTGTTGCAGTAGTTAGTCGGTTCATCAGCCGACTTGGAGAGAAGGCTTTGCCTCTATACAAGTTGCTGAAGAAGGCGGACAAATTCACATGGACAGACGAAGCAGATGCAGCATTGAAGCAGCTCAAGGAGATTCTTTCCTCAGCGCCCATCCTTGCAGCACCCGAGCCTGGAGAGCCCCTGTTAATTTACATGGCGGCAACCAACCGGATTATTAGCATCGTCGTCGTGGTAGAGCGGAAGGAACCAGGCTACGAGCACGGAGTTCAACGACCAGTTTACTATGTGAGCGAGGTCTTGAAGGAGTCCAAGCAGTGTTACCCGCACTACCAAAAGATAGCTTATGGAGTATTCCTCGCTTCTCGGAAGCTGAGGCATTACTTTCAGGAGCACCCAATCACAGTAGTGAGTAAGACTCCACTGTCCGACATTATCAACAACAGCGACGCCACAGGAAGGGTCGCGAAGTGGTGCATTGAACTTGCCGCCTTCGAGATCACCTACAAGAGGCGCGACGCTATCAAGTCACAAGCTTTGGCGGACTTTATTGCAGATTGGACAGAGATGCCAGACGCTACTCCGTTGCCAGAACTAGAGTACTGGGTGATGCACTTTGACTGATCAAAGTTGCTCAACGGCTCGGGGGCTGGTGTATCGCCATACCACCAAAGGAGACAAGCTGCACTACGTTCTGCAGATCCACTTCAAGGCTACAAACAACATGGCGGAGTATGAAGCACTCATTCACGGACTACGTGTAGCCAAGGATATTGGCATCAAGCGCATAGTTTGATGTGGAGATTCCGACTTGGTTGCCCAGCAGGTGGCTGGCACCTGGAACGCGCGGAACCCTATGATGGCGGCATATCGCGACGAAGTGGATGAGATAGCCAAGATCTTCTTGGGCTACGAAGTCAAGTATGTGCCTAGGGAGCAAAACTCTGATCTACTGTCTAAGCTTGGATCAGGCCGCCAGGAGTTTTCCTAGAACATCTACGCACACCATCCGTGAAGGGCGTCGACATCGACAACCCGGAGAGAGCTGACTCTTTCATCATAATGGTGACAAAGATCCCTCCGGCTTGGACAAAACCGTTCATGGAGTATCTCGAACACGAAACTTTGCCCGACGACAAAGTCGAAAGACAGCAAATAGTACGACGAGCAAAGGGTTATATGATAATCAATGGGCAACTCTATAAAAGGAGCACTACTGGTGTATACTTAAAGTGTGTTTCCCAACTAGAAGGTATGGAAATCCTGCGCGAGATCCATCTCGGAGATTGCGGGCATCACGCCGCTCCTCGATCATTGGTTGTGAAAGCCTTCCGGCAAGGATTCTACTGGATGACCGCTAAGGCGGATGCCGACAAGCTGGTTGAGACATGCACGGGATGCCAGTATTATGCCCGACAATCACATGTTCCTGCTGAAGAATTGCGAACAATACCAATAACTTGGCCGTTTGCAGTCTGGGGGCTAGACATGGTGGGGCCGTTACAGACGGCACCGTGTGGATTTACGCATCTGCTTGTAGCGGTTGACAAATTCACCAAATGGATAGAATCTAAACCCATTAGAAAGCTTGATGGGGCAACTGCCCTCAGGTTTGTCCGGGATCTAGTGGTGAGATTTGGTCTCCCACACAGCATCATCACCGACAACGGAAGCAACTTGTCACTCGGAGAAGTGGAGGCCTATTGCTAGGACAAAGGCATCCGACTAGACCTTGCATCTGTGGCACACCCACAATCCAATGGTCAGGTTGAGCGATCCAATGGATTAATTCTGCAGGGAATCAAGCCACGTCTTTAGGCACCGCTACATAGAGCAGCTGGAGCCTGGGCGGAAGAATTGACATCTGTGTTGTGGAGCTTACGAACCACACCCAACAGATCCACCGGCTACACCCCTTACTTCATGGTATATGGAGCAGAAGCCATCCTACCTTCTGAAATCCTCCACGATGCACCAAGAGTTGCCGCCTACAACAAAGATGACGCTGAAGAATCCAGACGCCTAGATGTGGACCTTCTCGAGGAGGAGTGCGTTTTGGCATGCCAAAGATCCGCCATCTACCAGCAGAAGCTACGCAGCTACCATAGTCGCCGCGTTCGGCATCGCTCGTTTAAAGAGGGGGATTTAGTGCTCCGACTTAAGCAGAAGAAGTCACACAAATTATCCCCGCCATGGGAAGGACCGTTCATCATAAGCAAGGCGCTTCTCAATGGGTCTTACTACCTTGTCGACAATCGTGAACTCAAGGATAGACCCAACAAGGATCATAAGCGTAAGCGATGTGACCCGGATGATGACTACCCGGAGCTTGATCGGCCATGGAACATAGCACAGCTACGTCCTTTCTACACTTAGCATTTTTTATCTAATTGTGTACCTCTTATATGATCAATGAAATAAAGCTCTTTGGTTCACTCATATTGCTGAGTCTTTTACCTCCTTTAGTGTTCATTTTTGGATCATATAAACCTTTATGCACAAGTCTTGCGATTGCACTTGTGAAAATTCCGCCTACGGGAGTTAGCTTAAGTTTTCTGGTCTACACATTCTTTGTCGTTTTTATGTGGATTCTGGAGTAGTGACTTTTGGCACTTATTGTCGGCGATTTTATGCTCAGGTTATTGACGGTGCCATTGGGCATCATCACCTAAGCGCATGGTTCTCACAACGAGTCTTCCGACTCACGAAAAGTCAAGCATAAGAACCAGAGTAATGGATAAGCTAGCACTTGCTTAAAAAATATACACATACTAGGACTTAATTCTTAAGTAGCAGGATACGACAACCATTGTTTTCCGCCTTAAGATTACATCAACAAGTTTTTCTCGTGCACACACCAAAGGTGAAACAGAAATTACAAAGTGTTTTTCATTCTTTGGGCGCAGGAGACTTGGAGGTCGCATCATCACCAGCCGGAGAATCACCCTCGTCATCGGCGCTATGATGAGACTAAGAGGAATCTTGGTTGACGTTGTCGATGAGGTTCCTGGGCACGAAGACGTCAACGTCCACCAACTCGGCAACCCTGGTGTCATAACCTGCGAGTGATGATAGGATGGCTTCATGATCGATCTCCTTGCCGTCATCATCCACGTCGGGGATACCAGAGGTCACCGTGTCGATGTCGACATCTTCATAGTGTGCCTTCACCATAGACAGCGCCATCCTTGCGCCATCCCGTGCGCATGAAGCTTTCCAGCTCGCGACACGCTCGGGGGCTCGGCGCAGAATCTCCGAGTACTTCGCCACGGAGTCGGAGGCCTTGATATAAATCTGAAGGGGCTTGACAATCTCCTTGGCTTGGGCGACGGCGGTATTGATGAAGTTGCCGGCAAGAATCATGCATTCTTTGTCCGAAGGAGGCGAGCGGGTTAAACCCATAGGCGCTGAAAATTCCGACAAGGATCGCATGAATTCAATAAAATCTAAGTATCCAGACTATAGGAATAAAAGGCGGAGGACACTTACTGAAGATGCTGGCCTTAGCCTGCCAAACGGTGTCCGCCAAGGATTCCTTCTCTTGTTGGAGGAGCTTAAATGCCTCGATATGGCGAAGGTTTTGCTCATCAGCAGCTTGCTTCTGATCCTTTAGGATCGCAAGCTCCTCCTTCAAGCGATTGATCTCCGCGGAGGCGGAATCCTGCAGGGTTTTCATGGAATCCTCGTGCATCTTCAGCATCTCTTTCCTCTCCTCCTTCAGGATCTTGTTCTCGCTGTCCAGCTATTGGATATGCTTGGACTGCTCGACAATGTCCTTGGCCTTGGCAACATGTTCTGCAAATCGGAGAAAACAAAGTCCATAGTGAGTACTCGGAGATTGCGGGCTCAAAAGTAAGACGGAAATGCGCAAAAAGAAAACAGACTCTTGTTTTTGATGATCTGTTCCTTCAAGATGGCAGTTTTACCCTTTTCGTCTTCAAGATCTACGCGCATCTTCTGATACTTGTCATTGGCCATGCCCCTCCGAGCATTCTCGTTCTATGGAAACAAATATAAAGTTAAGTCGTTGTTTGGTCTGCTTGGAGCCTCTATTCGGATATTTTCCACATAGATGCTCGGGGGCTACAGCGAGAGTTTTTAACTTATAAATATGCTTAGCTTTTCTTTAAGCATCTAGTCGGAACTATTTCAGTTACAACTAGAAGCTTGGGGGCTATAGCATTAAAAATTATGAACACTGTGTATGCTACTCTTAAAGCATCTAGTCGGAGTAATTCATTCCATCTAAATGCTTGGGGGCTACAGTGAGAGTTTTTTCTAACTTAGTCACTCTTAGAGCATATAGATGCAAAACCTATGGTTTTCCGTCTACATCCTTGGGGGTTACAGTAGGATACTCATATGAAATGCAGAAGGCAAAGTAAAACTTACAAGTGCAAGAATCTTGAGGTTTGTAGCACTCTCGGCTAGCAGCTTTCCAAAGGAAATGTTGTTTCCTCGCAAGATATCCGCTTGTCGGAGTAGCTCCTCAAGACCGCACGTCGGAGATGACGGCACGTCGGCACTCCTCCAGGAACCATAGTTGTGTTACTCGGCAGGAGTGCCGGGTAAACTATCTTCAGGAACTCGAAGGGTTTCTGGGGAGTAGGGGCGCCGCCTTCGGCAGAGGTACCATCTCCCACCACCGCCTTGCCTCTACCGATGGCATCCTTAGCTGGAGCTTCAGCCATTTGAAGAGCGGTGCTCTCCTGCGACGCCTGCTCGCCGACAACTGCGAGTTCGGTAGAGGCGCCAGAGTCCACTTCCATGGCAGAAGGGCCTGGTGCCTCCTGGACTTGAGAGCTTGTCGGAGTAGAGGAGGGCTTGATGGCAGGAGTAGCAGGGGCGATGGCGGGGGAGGAGTCACGATGCAGCATATCTTTGATATTTCTAGAAGCCCCAAGAGTGTTGGAGGACTTCTTGAGGCTGGTTGTGGCTTTCTTCCTAAAACGTGCAAAATGCATAAGTACAGGAATAAGACAGATAAATAAGACAATGTCGGAGAATGAGAGGCTTACACTAGGGGGGGCGCTTTGGCAAACATCCCTGGCTTTCTTTTCTCGCCTGTGGCGGCAGATTCTTTTGGAGGCTCCACCCTCCGCCTTCTTCTTCTTGCTCCGTCGGCGTCGAGGTGGAGCTCTTCCGCTTTCGCGCCAACGGGACATCGTCGTCGGACACGACCGTGACTTCCTTCATCTTTGGATCATAGATTTGGGCAGCTAGGTTGTCCTCATCTAGATCGCTAAGCTGTTAAGTGAGAAATCACCGTGTTAGATAAGATGACACTGGCAACACAGAGAAAACTGGAGCAATGTCATACACAGAAAATAAATACCTACCTTTGGGCACTTGCCGTCTACATACATGTCGTAGGTGATGGTGAAGCCGCGCTTCTTATCCTTCACCTTGACGATGTCCTTCAGGCAGAGCTTGACGGAGTCGCTCGAGAAGTTATCCACGGAGATTCGGAGGGTATCCTTCTGATCACTGGTGTACTCGTGCATGAACTTCGCGCGGTGTTGCAGAGGTTGTATTCGCCTGATGAACCAGCACATGGCTAGGTCCAAGCCGGTCAAAACCCGTCTCTACGAACCACTCGATCCGCCTTATTGCGCGTGAAGCGTCGAGGTCGGAGGGAAGAGAGGCATGGGATCTCCATGTGGAAACTTCAGCAGCGGCTCCATCCACGAAGTCTGGGTACGTCACTTCTCGGCCCGCCAAAGGAATGTCGGGGCCGTAGAAGTACGTCTGCTGCCAGTTTTTGCACGACTCGTGGCCGACGATGTCGGGGAACCGTGTAACACCCTCAGAATCGGACCTATGCAAGTTTGAGAAAAATTCGCCAAACCCGCATAGAAACGATTCAAAGGTGCCCACCAGGCACTTTCGTGCGGGTGGAAAACGAAGTAATAACATTACACAACAGTCCTCGATGGGACCCACGTGAGCAGATATAACAATGACTCCATGAGTCAAGAATACAAATATAATATACAAAGATCCAAATCACCTTGAAAAGCGATAGCGTCCAGCACGGACAAGATGCAAATGGGGCTAAGAGCCCCAAGAATAACCAATGGCGCCCATAACCCGCCTGTGCCAAGCCGGAAGGGTAACCTCGCTAACGACGATCTCAAACCTGCTTAAACAAAAGGTGCCAAAGGGCAAAGGAAAAGAAGGAGGCCAAGATCGAGGCGACACGGCGAGGCTAGAGTTCGGCGGTCCTCGCCTACATAGGTATGGTGGACTGAAGCGGCAGCGGCAGCATGTACTAAACAACCTATAGAGACTCGATACAACTGGCGACAATCAGAGAGGGGTAAGAAGGACCTATGCGGATTCTAACATGATACTACCATCAAACAAACCCATCCTGGCGTTTCCCCCTCGAGACCAAACGAGGAAGTCAACCGAGGAACTCACACTGTTGGCAGTTTTACTTATTCGGTTATAGTTGCGGCACTTTACTAGTCAGGTTTAGATAATCATCCTGATAAAGTAAGCAGTGAGCACTTTTAGTTAACCATTCCGTTATAGTGGCAACACTTACTAATCAGGTACAATTAGCATGAAATAACCCAAAACCCAGCAGTTCTTGGTACTTTTATTCAGCCATTCCGTTGTAGTTGCAAGATTTACTAGTCAGGTACAATGGTCGCAAGCGACAATTCAATCAAGCAATTGTGGGCAGTATTATTAACCATTCCATTATAGTGAAGCTGATTACTAGTCATTATAAAGTCAAATTTATAGCAATAAACTTTAGTTATGCTTGTCTATGATCGAGATACTGTGCTCCAAGTCGTCCATATCCATGACACGGCTTTCGAAAGTTTTACCGCCGGGTGCACCAATAGCAACACACGCTCGATCAACCTCGGAAAAACCAAATCAAAACCCAACGAGGCTTTCACGACTGAACAATCACAGGATTCAGAAATATTTCAGGGGGCCACTCCTTGAAGTACACCCGCAACGGAGTAAGCAAGCTCCGAGACGGACCCAAGGTTTGGGTGGACGGCTGTGAACGACTGGGAACCCAAAACTGGGCTTGTCGACACATGAATCGTGTCCCGATCCTAAAAGACAAAGGTGCTATCTGTCGCACAATTTAAATACATAAGTAGCATGGCATAAGTACAGATCGTAAATAAAACCTCAAACTAGTTTGTGGCCCCAAGAAATAAGACTAATCAAGCTCCTGGGGGTCCCATATACCTCCCGGATGTGGATAGCGCGATAAATCAAGGAACAGGTATCAAGTACTCGGGGTCTTACGGGACATAAGTGGGCGTTTGGAAACCAAATATTATCTATCACCCACCGATGCCTCTGCTTATTTTCAATTTTAGTTGTTAAACAGGAATTAAAGTGAGCGATAAGTAAATCTATGATCATCTCCAACACCAACATGCGGCAATACATCAACAACTGTGGCACTTGTCGACACGCAACATCACTTGAGCAAGCGACTACGACGCGCAGGTCCCACTATCTACCAAACAACAGGTAATAGGATGTGTCCAAGGCAATATAGGGCTGCACGGTATATCACAGGTACGGAAACTAAAGCATCGCAACACAGATAGCAATAGATCAACATGAGGGAATAAATACTATAAAAGTAAGATAGGTAGAAAGAGGGAGATGCTCGCCTGAAAACATTGCCGAAGATTCAACCGAAGATCGGGGCGAAGCTCACATCAACTCAACGGCCTTATCCGCGAAGAAGCAAAACACTAGAAGAACACCGGATGCAATATTCAATACAACGGCAGAAGATCGGCATGATGCATGTATGATGTACGACATGGCAAAGGTGCGATGCAATTAGGTCATATTAAGCGGAACCGGGTCCCGACAATTGATTATATTGTTCAAGTTATTTAAAACCCCCGCAAGTTAAATGTTGTTTAACATGGCCAAAAATATAGCACCGGTTCGCTACATCAATTTAAATGAGGCCGATATGAGACTAGATTTGCCCGCATATGGGCCCCATATTTAATTATTAGGTGAATCGGCATAAGGCTCCCAACCCACAGACAAGGATGCATGCATGAACATTTAATATGCGACAAGTTATATTATATTATAAAATAGGGTTCGGGAAGGGTTCACACATTAGGGGTTCGACGATCTTGGTCCGGGGTTCGGGTTCGACAGGTCCGGTCAGGTTTTGTTCAGTTCGACGGAAACGTTCTCGGCGGAAGCGTTCTCGGGTTTCTGGGGTAGATCTTGGCGTTCCGAGAAGCCGGACTTGGTTCGGTGTCGGGGCGCATCGGATCTTCCGGGTCGGTGCCGTTCTTGTCGTCGTGAGATCTTGTCGGGTCCCACGGATCGATCTTGCCGCTATGGCGGTCTTGTCGGCCCGCGCCATCAAGTCGGTCTTGTCGTTTCACGACGGAGATCTTGGTGTTCGGTTCTCGGCGCCTTCGGATCCGAGAGGAAGGTCTTGGCGTTCGGACATCGGATCCTCGAGACCGGTCTTCGCCTCCGTGGGAAGATCTTGTGGAACCGGCGAGTTCGGGTTCATCCGGGTCCGGTGTCGATCTTCGGGTACAGCAGGTTCTCGAAGGGTAGATCTGGTAGAGGTTGGCGTGAGCTGGGTCTTGCAACAACACTGCACAGGAGGCGTGGCCATGTCATCATGTACTCGAACCGGTAGCAGCAACCGGACCACCAACGGCCATGGGGACGCCCGAGAACATGGACGGATGTACACGGCGACGCACACGCGCAGAGAGGGCACGACGGCGCTGCTGCAGGTGGCGCGACGCCGGCGGGCGCCAAGGAGGTGCAGAGGGCTGGAGGGCGGAGTCATGACGGCGACGGCGGGCCGAGAAGCGGTGGCGAAGCGCGACGCGGTCGGGCGAGGTTGCGGGCGCCGCGACGGGCGGAGCAAGCAGCGGAGGGAAGCGCGGAGGCGCTCAAGGGCCGGGCGAGGCGGACGGGCAGAGGGAGGTCGAGGCGGGCGAGGCGGCGGACGGACGCGAGGGACTCGGGCCTGGAGGCGAGGTTGGTGAGGGCGGCGAGCTCAGGTGAGGCGGCTGGCTGGCCAAGTGAGGGGCAAGGCGGGCGCAGGGCAAGGGAGGTTGCGGCTGCCCTCGGGAGGAAGAAAGGAGGAGAGAGGCGAGCCGACAGGGGGGCCGGGTGGGGCAGCGGCAGAGGCCTGTGGCGCCTGGGGATGTGGGATCAAGTGAGCACGCGGGCAGAGGGTGGCCAGGGCGTGGGACCGGCTGGTGAGATGGGTGGAGGGAGAGGGAGCTGGAGGGTGAGGTGGAGCGATCTGGTTGGTGGGAGGAGAGGAGAGGGTGAGGTGGCGCAAGGGGAGTGGCCAGGGTGATGTGGCTGGGGTGTGTGGGTAGGGTTTTAGGTGGCTTTAGGATTTAGAAGGGCGGGTTAGGTGGACCGATCTGTTTTTGTACGGGGGTGGTCGTTCGGGTCATTCGGCCCGTTCGACTGCCCCACTAAAACTAAATAAATATTTTATTTGATTTACACGGGCCGTTTGCAACCCGATAGCACTCAAACAAAAATAATCCGGAGACCGGGCTTTGCATTTGAATTAAGATGGGGCGTTTGGAAAATAAATCGGGCTTTGCGAAAATAGTTTTATGCAAACAATGCATGATGATGACGATGCAATGCACAAATTCAACGCGATTTTCTAGTAGTGGTTTTGCGGGATGCCACAAACCGCCGGCCAGATCGGATCTTGAAGCTTATGGTGCCGCAGTTCCTAAGCTCCTCCCCACTATGTCCGGCTTCACGTTTGACGGTGAAGAAGTACACGAACAAGTCTAACCTAGGCCTAATCCCTAGGTAACCCTCACAAAGTGCCGCGAAGTTGCTAAGCGCTAAGATACTATTGGGGAGAGGTTATGGGGTTGGACCTTGAAGTGGTTCAAGTCGGACAGAAAGAAGTAGGAGATGGGCAGAGAAACGCCGCGTACCAGCTGAGCCTTGAGGTACACCTTTTCTCCGGCTTGGGGAGAAGGTGTCACCTCGCCGTCGGCCGCCGCCAAAGAGCCCCTCCGTCGTGGGGAGGTAGCCTTCGGCGACCATCTCTTGGATGTCACGGCCGGTGATGTCCGAGCCGAGCCAGTCGCCCTTGTGCGAGTCTGGCTCTTCTTCCAGCGGCTCTAGCGCCGCCAGATTGTGGTCACCGCCGGTGGTTTCAATCACCGCCGACGCGGGGATGACCAGGCCCTCTGGGGGCATGACGACGGAGCTCGCCGGCTTCACCGTGGCTTCGCTCGACGCCGCCATCGACGGGGAGGAGCTGCTACTAGCCATGGAGGACTGGGAGGACTCGACTGATGCAAAGGGAGGCTAGGGTTTCTTCGAGTTTTTCTGCGGAGAGCTCGAGGAGGCATGCGGCTGGAGGAAGAAGATGATGACGCGAGAGAATGGGGTGAAAAAGTGGCAAGTGTCCCACGGTTACTATTTATCTTACTCTGCGTCAAGATTCGTGCAGCTAATCGGACGGTTGCCGCGTAGACGACGTGTTCGTGAACGTGCGCAGTAATTTCTCCACGTCTCCAACCGCCGCCGCCAACGGTTCGTATCGCTTGCGCGGGAAAATCGGATATGATTGCGTTCTCTGCATGTGTGAGTTACGAGGCGTCGCTGACCTAAGCCTACATCGTCATAACTGACATGGTAGATGAGCCGTCGCATCGAAGATTCCGGCATGAACAGATTTAATTCGACTACGGAAGAGTATGATGGAAGATTCAGCATTTCTCCGACTTACTCATAGAAGACGGAGAAAAACCTTGCAGGGTTCTTTGGGAGGACTACAAGATGTTGCTTGACGATTTGCCGACATCCATCTAGACGGAGCATTCCACGTGAAGAGGCAAGACGGCGCAAGATCTCGGAGTTCTCCGGGGGCTACTATTGGGGATATGCTATATGGGTATCCTCATAGCATGTCTCTTATCCGACTAACCCGGGTGGCCCATAGTCGGTAGCATGGCCTATGGCCTGCTGGGCGGCCCAGTTAGGTGGATCCAAGGAGGCCCATGCGGATAAAGGAAGGCTACGGTGGAGTCACCAACTGCACCTGAGCCTTGGAGTACAAGATACACAAGACTAGTGATAGACAGTGTAGGACTCTCAGAATCGTCCGCTAGGACTTCTCCTCAGAACCCTAGGATCCGACGACTATATAAGTCGGGCCTATGGGAGCCTTTAGGGCATCGTTTTACACACACCGCACAAATAACCTATCTCAGAACTCCGGTATTGCCATTATAGTGATTTATAGCAGGAGTAGGATTCCGCCACCGTCATGGGATCTGAACCTGGGTAAGCTATGTTACCTCGTACCCGTCAACCGTCCACCTTACCCCACGTCTCTAAACACGCACTGTGAGGACCCCTCCATGGCGTACTCGTCGGCAATACCACGACACGTGGCGAAAAATACGGCGTCTCCTCGGTTTCCGTGCGTAGTGGATGGCGTGCTGGCGACGGTTCAGTGTAGTGTTGACACATGTATGGTGATATTTGAGTGGCACGCTATGGGCTTCTCGATCGACAGCTCGTGTACATCGTTTCTGTCCTTTTATACCGTAGGGAAATCGTGATTTGTTTTTACCATTCGTCATTTGCTCATCTCCATTATCTCCATTTTCACGAGCCTTTCTGCCCTCCGTTGCGCACTGGACATTCTCCGCATGTTTCCTTCCTTCTTCTTGCGCTCACATAGCCGCACTCACCGCTGCAAGATGGGCAAGTCGAAGAAGACAACTGTTGGAGCTAGTTCGAGCGCCGCTGGCGGCGGCAAGAAGGTCGCCGCTACGGCCCGCGCCACTGACGGTGGATGGAAGCGCACGGATATGCGCGAGGCGGATCTGCACAAGCTATGTGATGCTGGATTGATCTCCAAGGACAAGGAGGACGCCATCCTCCCAAGCCAAGAGGTAATTCCTCGCCCACCCGAAGGGTTTCGGGTGATGTTTTATGCCTTCATTGTTTGAGGCCTTTCTTTGCCCGTCCATGAATTCCTTCGTGGGCTCCTTTTTTCTACGGGATTCAGTTGCATCATCTCTCTCCAAATTCTCTTCTCCATATCGCTCATTTCATCACTCTGTGTGAGTGCTGGCTTGGTATCGAGCTGCACTTTGGCCTCTTCCGGAAACTCTATTCTGTGAAGAGGCAGTCCGGCACCAGCGGAGGTGGAGGAGCTCTACCAGCATGTGGAGGCACTTCAGCTGGTGGTCGAAAAGGAGGTCAACAATGTCGATATCATCCGCACCTTCCTCAAGCGTCGGGTGCAGCCGCTCCAAGCGAGGGCGCACCCGATGTTCCTGTATGCTAGCCGCAGCGATCCGACAAGGGTTTCACCTGAGGAGTTGTCTTCGGGTGACCTTGATAGAGCCCTTCGGCCCCTGCCGAAGTCCAAGGCCGACGAGGACCTCCCGGGGAAATCCTTGACCTCCCCCTTCAGCGCCAAGAAGGCTGTTCCGCAGGTGGAAACTTGTAGTTTGCGCGTTGCGCTTTTTCGAGTATCGTGTTGCTTGTTAGTGTTACTGATCTTGTTTTCTTTTGTTTTTTGTTTGCAAGGCCTCAAGGTAGCAGGGATGACGCCACCTCAACTTGAGAAATTCCTAGTTGCGCCTCCGAATCCGAGCTTCCTCCAGTGTAATCTCCTACCTCGGAAGCCCCCGAGCAGAGCGAAGGGCGGACCCGAAAGCGCTCCCGGAGTGAATCTTCGGATGGGGCGACACCACCAACTCCAAGGGGTCTGTCCTTCCTCGAGCAGCACGGTGAGGACGAAGGTGCGTCGTCTGCGCCTTTCCTTGTCGTGCCCATTCAGGCGGTGGCTCCGCAGCCGCCGGCCAAGAAGAAGGAGAAGGCAGCTCATGTCTTCAATTTGTCGAACATCGAGTCGTAAGTCATTTGTTTTAGTCTTTCTTCGATGCTCATATTCATAGTTGTTGCTTGTTGCTGATTTGATAAGTGCTAGCAGCAACCCTTCAGAGGAGTCCCTCAACAAGGACACCGAAGAAGTCATTGCGGAATCAAAGCCGACTGCTTCGTTTCCTCAAGTGGTGGCCAACTCCGAGGGCGAGGATTCGAGCTCCGTGAAGCGTGAGGCTCGTGCACTCGTCACTCAGAAGGCGGTATGCAAACCTTCGGAGTCCACACCTGAGCACGTGAGTGTTGTTCTTTTATTGCATGGGGGAGCCCCGAGTCCTTTTTATCTGACCTGTTGGTCTTTTTGCTTTGTGGGGGGGAGCCCCTGAGCTCTTTATTCATCAGGTTTGTTTGCTTCTTCTATAGCCTTTTGTCCACAGCGCCAATCTTCTGATCCAGTAGCATCTGGCGTTGGAGGATGAGCTCAAGCAGCTCTAGGGTGCGTAGCCTTCACCGTCGTTTATTTTTCAAGTGCAACAAATTTGCCTTTTCTATTTACCCAATGCTTCTTCATGCTGCAGATGAGAACAATGTTGTTCTACGTAGGCTGAACGCACTCGAAAAGAGTCTCGACCAAGCAGAGAAGAAGGCAGCTAATGCTGCGGAAGCCAAGGAGCGCCTGCAGAAGGAGGCCAAAGATCACGAGCAACAGGTTGTGGTCATTGCAGCCACTCGGGAGAAAGCCATGGCTGACAAGCTCATGGCTTCTTCCAAGGCTATCTCTAGTAAGTTGCTCTTATATCCTTTGGGTGTTATGTTTTTTAGTGCATTTTATCCTTTCTCAATCGAGTGTTCTCTTCCTCTTCTTGCCAGATTCCTCTGGCATTACGTTTGATCGTGGTGCGCTGGAGCACGGAGATGTTTTGGACGATGCTTCTGCTGCAATCAAGGATCGCTGCTCCACTGTCGTTGGCTCCCTGGATAAGGCAAAGAAAGTGCTCACGCGCTTCTAAAAGGAGGTCGTCCCCAAGGGCGTTGCCCTCGACGACATTGATTCCCATGCAGATGCTCTGTTGGAGGATGCTCTGGCGGACTACAAATGCAAGCAGAAGGGCATCGGTGCTTCCATGGGGCTAGCCATGGCGATGGAATCCGGAGATGAGATGGACCTGTCTCAAGTCACGTCCAGGATGCCGACAGCGACGGATGGCTCCGAGGTAGCTTTCGCCCTTTTTGCTTCTCGCTGTAAGCATTACGGGCCCAAGCTCATCGACCTCCTGGCCGATTATGCGGCGAAGCAGCAACAAGAGGCCAAGAGCAGACAGTCTGGCTCCGAGGCTGCTCCAGATGCTGGTACTTAGGCCCTTGTACTATAGCTAGTGTAGATTTTTTACTGCTGCTGTCTTTTGTAACAAAATTTGGGTGAACAAGTCCCACTTTGCCATGAGGTGGCCTTATTTATGTATATGAGTCTATCTTTTAACTGCTATCAAAAGTCTTTGCAATTTTTCATATTTTCCTGTTTACCCCTAGGGTCCTTCGGGTGAGGCTCCAATGATTACTCCTCCTGCACCTGATCCTCGCCCATCAGTTGGTCTTCCTACGTGACCGCGTCCGTAGTTTGGAAAAAGACATCCTCAGCATCCGCGATCACGCAGATGTGTGGAAGTCAAAGGCTGAGTGAGCTGCTACCAGGGAAGAGTTCTTGCTTGGAGAATTTTAGCAGATGGGAAACCAACTCCAATGTGAGTATTTGTGAACTGATGCCTTTTTTTAGTGCGCCGCATCTTATGTTTGACTCACCCGTTGTTTGTGCAGTTGTGAATCTCATTCCAAAGGAAGAGAAGGAGCGCGTCGCAATTCGGATGAACCACCTGACGCAGCAAGAACTGGAGGCCGGTGGCTTTTTCTGGATGGATCGCGATCGAGCAATCATCCTTGCGACGGTGCAAGACCGCCTACACCAGGTTCTTCTGGTGCTGAAGCAGGCGAGGTCGTCACTTGCGGCCATTTGGTCCATCATGTTTCCTCTAAATGCTGCACCTTCCAGCTTTTTGGGTCTTCTTGGGAAGTTTCGGAATGTAGGCCACGTCAAGGAGTTGGTGCGGCATCAGTTGATTGCTGGGGTGAAGGCATCCCTTTCTCTTGTTCGGCTGTATCGTCGCTGAAAGAACATGTGGGCCCCCATGTGTGGTTTTGGTAATTAATGACAATCTTGATGGACTAATGTGTGTATTAAGTTATACTTGTAGGATTTGTCCATTGGCATCGCTTGGAGCATGTGTTGCTTCAAGGTCGATGAAATGCAAAGAAGATATGTTTTGCAAGCTCAGTATGCGCCATCTACAGAAGATCTCATGTTTGATGCTTGCCATCCTCGGTGATCATGGATCGATGATGAGGAATCAAGAAAGGCGTTCCATCTTGAGAAGGTCAAGTTCGTTTACATCGAACTCAAGTGGAATGCTCAAGGCAAAGGTATAATCTTGATAGGTTTTCCAATTTTTCCGGTCTCATATTGTGTGTGGGAGACCGGGTTTAGGATAGATAACCGTACTATCAAGAGGGGCTCTCGAATGAGTAACTCGATCATATCGTTCAGAGAGAGCTCAAACCTTTGCATACTTGCATCATCGTATTTGGTTGTTATTTGGTCTTAGTCATGTGTGGATATAGATCTTGTGGTAATCTCCATAACAAGCCCTTGTTCATCAAAATCGGATCTTCCGTTTGTATCTTCAGGCGATTTTGATCTACGCGGTTTTTCGGTTTCTCACCAAGTGAGGTATCTCACATTATTATACTTGATACATTCTCACTTGGTGATAACCAATATTCTCACTTTATAGGTAAACTCATGTCGTCCTCTTTCCAACGCAATTGGAATCGGGTCGATCGGAGTTACCAATCAAAAGTTATAGCCGTTTGAATATCTGCCGTTTTAAAAGGAAAAGGAGAAAATCAGGTTTCTGGGCCAAACAGTAGTACCGCCCGGGCGGACCGGTACTACTGCCCGCCCCTGAGCACTTCCCAATTCTTTTTGTCTCGTCTAGTATCTTTTTCCGGTTGTACCGGACGGCCCGGTAGTACCGCCTGGCTACCAGCCGGCCCAGATAATTTTCCCAGGTGCATATCGCCCAGCTTGCTCCATCCTACCAACACACACACAGCCCCGCTCGCAGCCACGATCCCGCACAGCCGCAGCTGGCCCCACGCACGCGTTGCCGCCCGCGTTGACTCCCGCTCACGCGTCCGGCTCCGCGCCAGCTGGCCCCCGCGTCCCGCCGCGATTCCCACCCCGCGCGCCCACGTGCTCAGGTGCCGCTTGGCCCGCCGCCGCCACTCACGCTGCTGCCCCACCGCTGCCGCTGGTCCCTGCCCGCTCGCCTCGCGTCCGCTCGCACGCTCTCCCTGCGTGTTGACCCACGCTGTCATTGCCGTCCGCTTGTTTCTAGCCTCGCACTACTACCCCCACCGGCGCCCTGCTCTCGGCAGCACGCACTGCCGCCGCAGATCGCTAGCTGGGCCAGGCCGCCATGCACCCTGCTGCTGGCCCTACACCAGTGCGCACTGCCTTGCTTGCTCTGAGCTCGCCCATTGACCCGATTTGGTTTGATTCGTTCGATTTACTGGGACAGGTGCGGTAGTACCGTTCGATACTATCGGACCGTTCAGGAAAACCGCCACAATGGGTAGATTTAGCCTGATTCTTTAAATAGCTTTCCTCATCTTTATTTTTGGGCTGCTTCCTTTTCTATTAGTCTAAGCTTTGTCCACACTTGCTCTAGATTTTGAAGCTTGACTAATCTCTCCCCCTCCGATGATTCTTGCCCATATTTGAGTGGAAGAGAGAGGAGATCTAGATCCACGTTTTGACCTAACCGATTCATCTCTTTGTGAGTGTATCTTTGGGGATCTAGATTTTGGGGGATTTCGTGTCCCTCTTTGATTCCTCCTCTCTTGTTCCCCCAATAGCTTTAGTAGCATTGTTGGAACTTGAGAGTGAGGTATTGGAGCATCTTTGTGGTGTTCTTGCAATTTGCATTCGGTGCATCGGTGTGAGTTCTCCTCGGAGGATTTGGTTTGAGTTATGCATTGGAGCTTGTCCCTCTTGGGTTCTTGGAACCCTAGATGGTTTTGTGGACTTGGTGGCGTTTGTTGGGAGCCTCTAATTAAGTTGTGGAGAAGTGCCCCAACCTTGTGAGAGGTTCCGGTTGCCACCGACAAGTGCATCGATAGTGGAAGCATGGATCGATCCCATTGGGGTGAGATTCACCGGAGAATAAGGGAGGCATTTTGTGGCTTTGGTGGTTTGATACCACCCCCTCTCCAAACGAGACGTACTCCATGTTGGGAGGAACTCGGTAAAATATCGTCGTCCCCGCGTGCCTCGGTTATCTCTATACCCGAGCTCTTTACTTATGCACTTTACATTGTGATAGCCTTCGTGCTTGAACTAATCTATATCTTGCTATCGCATTGTTGCTTGTATTGCTTAGCATAAGTTGTTGGTGCACATAGGTGAACCCTAGTTGTTCTAGGTTGTGCTTGACAAAGTAAACGCTAGTATAATTCCACCTTTGTCGAGCCACCCTCGGAAAAGTTTTAATCGCCTATTCACCCTCCTCTAGGTGACATACGTATCCTTTCAGTCGCGATGTCAATCTCACAGAGATAGCGGCTGGACCACCTCCTCCTCCATGTGGCAATGTATGGGATATGCGTCCCCACTACGCGGCTGTAGCGCAGTATGCCAAAGAGATCATGGATTTATTCGAGGAGCGGACGAATGTGATGCTCCAGAACAATTAGGTCCTGTAAAGAAAAACGAGATATTGTAAAGTTTGTATTTATTCGAGTGGGCTTGTAGTTCCCTTTTGTAAAGTGTATATGTATTAGCACATGGTGCAATTGTAATGTGCATGTCCTTTTCGTTAGCCTGACGTGGTCAGCTACTCAGGTAGTATGCATTGTTTTCAGTCGACGAAGTCGTGATGTGAGGCGTCTGAGCGTATTTAGCGAGAAGTAATGCAAGGTGAAAAATATATTTGGGCTAAGGAACTTAGATTTTATTCATAGAAAACGAGGGGGTACATTGTTCAGCTGAATAGCCTTATTGAAAGAAAAGGGTAACTAGGGGTAGAAGCTTCGCAGTCGTGCGACGTTGCAGGGGTTGGAGTATTCGAATCCTGATGCGACGTCCATGAGGTGGTAGGCGCCACCTGGGATGACTTCGATGACAATGTAGGGTCCTTCCAAGGGTGACTCAAGCTTCTTGTTACCTTCTTGCTTGAGTCACATGACGAGGTCTCCTTCGACGAAGGACCTTGGGTGAAGCCGACGGCTGTGGTTGTTGTGGAGGCTCTGCTGATAGACCGCTGAGCGAGTCGCGACAATGTCGCGTGCCTTGTCGAGTGTGTCGATGGCGTCTTCGAGTGTTGCCAATGATTCAGATTCGCTGTAAGCGACAACCCGTGGGGCCTTATGGCGTACCTCGGCGGGTAGTATGGCTTCGGCTCCATGCATCATGAAGAAGGGCGTGCAGCCAGTTGAGCTGTTTGGAGTTGTACGAAGGCTCCAGAGAACCGAAGGTAGCTCGTCTTCCCAGGCTCCCGCAAGCCTTTCGAGTGGGCATAGTAGGCGCTTCTTGATGTCGTTGACTATGAGGCCGTTGTCATTTTCGACCTGTCCGTTGGTCTGCGGGTGCGCCACAGAGGCATATGATATGTTGATGCCGAGGTTCCCGCAGAAGTCTCGGAATTCCTTTGAGATGAAGTTCGAGCCGTTGTCCGTTATGATGCTATGGGGCACGCCAAACCTGTAGACAATGGACTCGAAAAATTTGATGACAGTTTTGCCGCTTTGGTTGGTGACGGGCATGGCCTCAATCCACTTGGTGAATTTGTCAACTGCCACCAGGAGGAAGACGTGGCCTCCTGGTGAGGACTTTGACAGTTTGCCAATCATGTCGAGGCCCCACTGAGCGAAGGGCCAGGCCAGCGGTATGGGCCTTAGCTCGGATTCTGGCATGTGTGGCTTGCCCGCGTACCTCTGACAGGCGTTGAACCTCTAGACAATGTCCTTGGTGTCGTTCATTGCGATTGGCCAGTAGAACCCAGCTCGTAGAGATTTTTCGACTAGGGCGCGGCTGCCAGCGTGATGGCCACAGATACCCTCATGGATGTCTTGGAGGATGCTTTTGCCGTCACTGATGGTGACGCATCATTGGAGCACGCCCGAAATGATGCGCTTGTACAACTCGCCATTGATGATAGTGAAGGCTTTTAACCGGCGAGAAATGCGCCAGGCATCTGTCGGATCATCGGGCAGTTGATTATTTATCAGGTACTGAAGGTATGGTTGCGTACATGTCTCTTCAACCGCCATGACCTGCATCAGGCTAACCAGCTCGGCCTCTGTGTCGAGCTTCTCGGGTCCTTCTTGTCCTTTGGGTAATGCAGCCCCCGAGTGCTCTGCTTCTTCGGCTGAGCCTTTTGGGAATTTTCTCATGATGGAGGGTATGCAGATTTGTTCGAGGAACACTCCTGGTGCCACTCGCACGTAGGTGGATACAATGTTGGCGAGCCTGTCAGCTTCTTCATTGCTTTCCCTGCCGACGTGTCGAAGCTCGCAGCCATCAAAGTCCCCTTCAAGTGAGTTGTAGAGCGCGCAGTACACGACCATGTTGGCGCTATGCGCGTTGCACTCGTTCATCGTCTGATGGACGACAAGGTTCGAGTCGCCATATATGACAAGGCGTGTTGCGACGCATACCTTGGCCATCCTCATGCCTTGCATGAGGGCCTCGTATTCGGCCTCGTTGTTAGAGGCGTGAAATTTCATCCGAAGGACACATTTCATCTTGTCGCCTTGAGGGGACGTCAGTATGACGCCAACCCCTGCTCCAGCCTCGCACTTGGAGCCGTCGAAGTGCATCGTCCAGGACTGCGACATGTCCAGAGTATCCGACAGCTGGAGTTCCATCCAGTGGATGAGGAAGTCAGAGAGGACCTGAGACTTGATGGCGGTGCGCCGCTCGTAGACTATGTCTAGAGGGGACAATTCGATGCCCCATAAGGCTATGCGCCCCGTGGCTTCGGGGTTGTTCAGGATGTTCGACAGCGGGGCGTCGTTGACGACCATGATCTGATGCTCCTAGAAGTAGTGGCTCAACCAATGCACCGTCATGAATATGCCATAGGCGAGCTTCTGGTAGTGATGGTACCTCTGTTTTGTCGGGGCAGTACCTCGCTGAGGTAGTAGATTGGGCGTTGGACCCCGTGGGTCTTGCCATCTTCGGGTCGCTCGACCATGAGTATGGTGCTTACCACCTAATGTGTGGATGCAATGTATAGCAGCAAAGGCTCCCGTTCCTTCGGCGTGACCAGGATAGGTGATGTGGAGAGCAGCCGTTTGAGGTCTTCGAATGCATCGTCCGCTTCGGGTGTCCACTCGAACTTGTCCGTCTTGCGCATCAGCTGGTAAAAGGGGAGGGCCTTCTCACCCATTCGGCTAATGAATCTGCTCAACGCCGCGATTCGCCTAGCTAGCTGCTGGAGGCCTTTGAGGTTCTTTGGCTTCTCCATGGCCAGTATGGCCCTGTTTTTCTCCGGGTTCGCCTCGATGCCTCGTTGGGAGATGAAGTACCCGAGTAACTGTCCGGACAGGATGCTGAAGGCACACTTGTCTGGGTTTAGCTTGATCTTGTAGCGATCAAGGTTATCGAACATCTCGCGGAGATCGTCGATGAGCGTCTTGGCCTTCCTGGTCTTGATTACTATGTCGTCAACATAGACCTGGATGTTGCGGCCTGCATGCATGCATCTCTGGTATCCTTCAGACATGCCTGCATGCATCTCTGGTATGTGGCACCTATGTTCTTTAGACCGAAAGGCATGGTGTTGTAGCAGAATACCCCGAACGATGTGATGAACGCCGTTTTCTCCTGGTCTTCGACCTTCAGACGAATCTAGTTGTAGCCTGAGTAGGCATCGAGGAAGGAGAGTTTCTCGCATCCTGTAGTCGAATCGATGATTTGATCGATCCGTGGTAGAGGGAAGTGGTCCTTTGAACAATGCTTGTTGAGCGATGTGAAGTCCACGCACATCCGTAGGATATCCGTGTCCTTTTTTGGTACCAGTAAGGTGTTGGCCAGCCACTCGCTTTCCTTGATATCCCTGATGAAGTTGGAATCGAGCAGTCTGTTGAATTTGATTCCAATGGCTTCGGCTCTTGGTTCGGATAGTCAACGGATCGACTTCTTGACTGGCTTCGCATCCGGAAACACATTGAGTGCATGCTCGGTGAATTCCCTGGGAACTCCTAGCATGTCCACAGGACACCAGGCAAAAATTTCCCAGCGCTCACAGAGAAATTCGATGAGCGCGATTTCCTATGCATGACTGTGGTCATTGGCGATCAACTCCATTTTGGAGGCGTCCGTTGGGTGGACCTTCACCTTCTTCGTGTTGACTGTGGAGTCGAACGACATATTAGGTGTGTTTTGCCTGGTGACTAGGGGTGCCCCGTTGTCTGTCACCTCTCTGAGCCTCGTGAGCTCCTCCTGCATGCCGAACGACTGGGAGATTCTGTTGAAGTCTCTGTTGCAGTTGTCGGACCTAGTGAAGCTTCCTTGGACGGTGATGATGCCCCTAGGTCCTGGCATCTTCAGTAGCAGGTACGCATAGTGCGGTACTGCCAAGAATCTTGTGAATGCCACGTGGCCAAGGATGGCATGATATTTTGATGGCTAGTCCACTACTTCGAACTCTAGACGCTCGCGCATAAATTTTTTGGGCTGGACGAAGATGACGTCGAGCCATATCTTGCCTAGGGGATATATGCCCTTCCCTAGGACTATGTCGTGGAACGTCGTGTGTGATTTCTCCAGGATGCACGGCGGGATCCGCATCGCTGCGAGTGTGCTGGCGAACATCAGATTTATGCCGCTACCGCCGTCCATGAAGACGCGTCTCATTTCAAATCCCCCGCGATCTGGGCCTCGAGCACGGCAACATGACCTAGGCGAGGGATCTGGTGTGGGTGATCTGAACGATCGAACATGATGCAGGACTCCGAGCCACTGTGGTACTCAGGTATGGCTGGTGGAGAGGTTATAACCAGACTGACTTGGCGGGTGATCTTCTTCTGCACCCTATTGATTGGGCGCCCTTTCTGGATCATCAGGGATCCTTTTGGTGGTGGGTACCCACCTGCACCATTGTTTGGTGCTGGTGCGACCGGCGGTTGCGACGGTCCGCCGGGTGGTGGTGGAGGAGCTTCGTGGGCGATGTCACCTGGTGCGGGTGCGGGTCCGAATCCAGGGTTCACGGTCTGGCGCCGCATTTGCGTGAGGCCCTCGCTGAGCTTTTGGAACTCTCGGCAGTCCTTGAGCATGTGGCTGGCCTTCTTCTTACCATCTTGCTTGTCGATGTAGAAGTGGATGGTGCAGGGACCAGACACCTTGTCGTATGCCGAAGGCTCGTCGTCGTAGTTGCGATGTTGCCACATTTGTGTGGGTCGCCCGCCGTCGCGGTAGTTGCTGCTGCGGTATCCGCTTTTGCGGTTGCCATCATCGCGCCGATCGACATATCTAGCCGCAACCATGTCGACTCTGTCATGATCGTCATAGACGCGCGATCTTATTTTGTTGCGGCATTCACGTCTACAGCCGTAGTCGTTTTCGTCATCTGAATGCACTTGGTTGACGGAATCCTCGCCATCTTCCATCGGTTGGCGATGTCCATGAGGTGGTCAAGTGTCTTGGGCTTGACGCGCCCAAGATCCTCCTTGAAATCTGGGCGCCTGGCACCGTCCTTGAAGGCATCGATTGCTCTTTCCTCGGAGATGTGCGCGGCAGAGTTCTTAATGTGGGACCATCGTAATATGTACAAGCGGATGGACTCGCTTGCCCGTTGGGTGCCGGCCCGCAGCTCTTCGATTGAGGCTGGCCTCTTGCCGGTGCCCTTGAAGTTGCGGATGAAGCTATACGCCAGCTCTTACTAGCTTCGGATGGAGCCGGAGGATAGGCTGCTGACCAAGACCCTGGCCGCGCCTGTCAGCTGCAGCTGAAGGCATTGTAAGGCGGTGTTATTGTTTCCGCCGTGGAGGTTGACCAACGATAAGTGATCGTCGAGCCAAGCCTTTGGCTCCTGCGTGCCGTCGAACTTCGGGTTGTCCGAAGGGAGCTTAAAATTTTTCGGCATCCGCGTTTGCCGAACGGATATGCTGAAGCATCTGGCTCCGCACAGCTCTCCGTCCCACTCCTCTTCGGACTCAGTTGAGCACGCGCGTTTAGCATGTGACTTGTCGATCTTGCATTGGGTCAGCTCGTTGCGAGCGTCATAGTTGCTGATGCGGCACCGTGGGCTCCTGCGGCGCCGGGGTAGGTCATGCTCTTCCTCTTATTCTTCAGATGAGGGTGTGCGATTTCGAGTGAACTTGATCGCAGCTTTTTTCTTCGACTCCGCAGGAGCTTCGTCGTGGAGCGTAGCTCCGACGATTCCAAGGCCTGCTAGTGCAGACTTATGCATTGCGTTTTTCGGGTCGCCCACCGGAGGTGGGTTGGACGCGAGATAGGTGGTGGCGGCCATGATCGCAGCCTGCAGCGTCTTCGGCATGACATTTTCGTGCGAGTCCATCGCCATGAAGGACGTGTTGAGGGCCAGGGTGACCTCGCCTCATGCGGCGGGGTCCATGTGCTCCATGCGGGAGCGATACTTGTTGGCGTTGTTGCCATGTGAAGTGGAGCTGCCAACGGCGGAGAGAG
Organism: Avena longiglumis; assembly: GCA_030063025.1. Taxonomy (NCBI): domain Eukaryota; kingdom Viridiplantae; phylum Streptophyta; class Magnoliopsida; order Poales; family Poaceae; genus Avena; species Avena longiglumis. The sequence goes on from CP125973.1 coordinate 152,762,329, forward strand.
CATCTCGCAGTGCGCCGGACTCCACAACTGCCTTCTGATGCTTTTCGAGCTCCTCCATCAGCTTCACCTGTCGGTTGTGCTCATCGATTAGGAGGAGGTGGTAGGCCATCAGCAGATCTCGGGAGGCATCCACGGGTAGGATTTTGTTGCCTGCCACGGCTTCGTGTGCTTGGCGCCAGCCTTCCTCATCGAGGTTGATATGTTCATAGCCGCTAACTTTGTTGGCCCTATTAGGCGGGTTTCCCCCGTTTCCTCTGTTCCCAGTTTGTGGGTTGGGAGGGAATTGGGTGGTGGATTGCCACTCGAACCTTGCGGTGGGTCTGCTCCATTGTTGATGGTGGCGCATAGGTAGCGCTCGCAGAGCGGGCTGCTGCTGCCGCAACTTTTAGACCCGGAACCATAGGTTCCTTCATCCGAAGGGGGGCCGCATAGATCGGAGTTGCAACTGCCGCTTTCATCCGAATTGCTTGTCAGTGTTGACGCCTGCAACACGCTAATGGGTGGGACCCACGAAGTGGGCCTGATGGATGGTGGTGGAACCCGCTCTGGGAGGCGGAGGGTGCCGGTATGCCCTACCTGGAAGCAGAAGCTCCCGAACAGCATCTCGAGCCCGTCGCCGAAGGACTCGAAATCCTTCATGGTGGCCCGCGAGTGGGCGGTGAAGTCGAAGGCGCCGAAGAGGAGGTGACTCTCCGTCGCTGATGAATTGTAGATCGCTCCGGATGGAACCTTCAAAACCGCACGACCAACGTCCCCGTTCCCCACGGATGACGCCCATTGACGAGGTTCGATCTCGTCATTGCCTATTGTTATGGACTTGGTTTTTGGAGAAGATGGGGATGCTGGAAGTCGCAGAACGGTTAACAGACAAGCAACACAGGGACACGAGATTGACCCAGGTTTAGGCCCCCAGAGGGAAAAACCTAATCCTGCTTGTCTGCTCTTGATTGCAGCGGAACCGAAAGTTATAGGGGTGCGCAGATGCAATCTGGCATGAGGTGCGTATGTGGTGAGTTGAGAGATCCTTCTGGCCTTTATATAGATAGGCAGGTCCCGGGTTGGGTCGAGTCGGTTACAAATTAGGGTTGATACCCTTTGAAATTCTATCTAACCTAGACTTGTCCTGGAGTCGAAAACCGCCACGGGCTTGGGTCACCCCAAATCTTCATGGGCCGCGTGTCCTTGCGTGGGCCTTCCTTGGGTTGGACCAGGTATACCAATGTCGTGTACCCGTGGGGTATATCCATGTCACTCTAGCTTTGGTTAAGGTTCTTAAAAAGGAGAAAGTTGAGTTTGGTGTTGGTCATGATAGGAATCGAGAGGATATTGAGAAACTCAAAGAGGAACACAAAGTCTTGGAGAGCAAATTCTCAAGTTTTTTCGAAGCACATGAGAAACTTCAAACTCAACTAACTTGTGAACTTGCTAAGTCTTCCGCTGTGCAAATTATAGACTTGTCTAGTCCTCCTAACCCTTGTTGCAAGCATGAGAATATCATTGAAGAGAACAAGGTGTTGAAATATAAACTTGCCAAAGTGCAAGTCAACAAGCAAGTTGTTGAGTGTGCTCCCAAGCCAAAGAACAAGAAGAACATGAAGAGGGGAAAGAACAAGGGCAATGCTCAAAGGGCCTCTCATGGTCCTACTCTCTTGAAAAGTGACAACTTTGTTGGAAAGAATAACCCCTCTTACATTGTTTGCAAATCTTATGATGATCATGTTTGTGCAAAATATGTTGGAACTTCATACGCACATGATTATCATTGGAACATTTGGGTGCCAAAGACCCTTGTCACTAACAAAAAAGGACCCATTGCAAAATGGGTACCTAAAACCAAAGCTTGATTTTCTTGTAGGACTATGCTTCCGGTGGAGCAAAATGGGTGCTTGATAGCGGCGCCACAGGTCATATGACCGGGAGCAAGTCCATCACGTCGGATATAAGGCCTAATCTTGTAAATACCATGGTCTCCTACGGTGATAAAACAAGTTCTCAGGTATTGGGTTTTGGCGAAGTGGTGGAAACCCCAAATGTATCCTTGGTTGACGTCATGCTTGTCAAAACCCTTGGCTACAATCTCCTTCTAGTTTGTGCTCTTGCAGTTATGGGTCTTTCTTCTTTCTTTAATGAGCATTCTGTGGTCCTCATATGGAGCAAGTCCCTCATGGTGGCCTTCGTAGGGTATGTAGAGCATGACTTGTATGTGGTGGACTTTTCGGGGACCACCACTCCACATGCTCTATGTCTCTATGCTAAGGACGACAAGGGCTAGTTGTGGCATCGCCGCCTAGCCCATGTCAACATGAGCACTTTGCAAAGACTTCACTCCGAGGGCCGCATCCTTGGTCTTAACGATGTTTCTTTTGCCAAAGATCCTGTGTGTAGGGCTTGTATTGAAGGAAAGATGCATGAAACTCCCCACAAGGCTCTCAATCAAATCACCATGGAGAGATGCTTGGAACTCCTACACATGGATCTCTTTGGTCCTCCATCAAATCACCATGATAGTCTTGGAGGAAAGAAGTATTTCTTGTTTAGTGTGGATGATTTCTCAAGATACACTTGAGTGTTTTTCTTCAAGTACAAAAGTGAAACTCAACAAACCGTCATCGAATTTGCAAATAAAGTTCAATAGAAACACAATGCAACCATTCTCTCCATCCAAAGTGACAATGGCACTGGGTTTAAAAACTATACTTTGGATGAGTTCCTTAGTGATGAAGGTATCAAGCATAAATATTCCACTCCATATACCCCCCAAAAAATGGTGTAGACGAAAGGAAGAACTTTACTTTGATGAATGCGGCCCGGTCTATGTTAGCGGAATTCAAGTCTCCATACAACTTTTGGGCCGAGGCCATATCTACCGCTTTCCATGCAACCAACCGGCTCTATATTCGCAAGAAAAAGAACAAGACCCCTTATGAGCCGCTCACCGGAAACAAGCCAAATGTTAACTACTTTCGAGTGTTTGGTTGCAACTGCTACATTCTTAAGAAAGTAGTTCGTTTTTCCAAGTTTGAATCCAAGGCACAAGAAGGAATTTTTGTTGGTTACTCAAATCACTCTCATGCTTATAGAGTTTACAACAAAGCCAATGGAAGAGTTGAAGAGACGAGCAACGTGAAGTTTGATGAAGACCACGAGTCTCTTATAAGGCAAGATGGTATTCATGATCCAAGTGATGAAATTCCTCCAAAGGCCATAAGAAGAATGGGTGTGGGATTCTTCCGCCCATTAAGGAATCCTGAAAGTGCAATGAACGTCGCCTAGAGGGGGGGGGGGGGTGGATAGGCTTTTAAAATTATTACGGTTTGGGCTCAAATAAATACAGAATAAAACTAACATTTAATTTATTGAGCACAAAACCTAACCACTAGGTTCACCTAAGTGCTCCAACAACCTATTCTAAGCAATACAACCAACAAGGTGATAGCAAGATGAAATACTTCAAGCACGATGGCTATCACAAAGTAAAGTGCATAAGTAAAGGGCTTGGTTGAGAGATAACTGATGGACGCGGAGACAAAGATTTTTATCCCGAAGTTCACTTCAAAAGAAGCTACATCTCCGTTGGAGAGGTGCGATGACACAATGCTCTCCGAACGCCACAAATGGCTCACCTAGGGGGTGTGGTGGCTCGATGCTCACCCAACGCCACACAAGGCCTCATTCGTATGCGAAGGCACGCAACTCATCGGCGCCAAAAAAAGCTCACCCTATTCTTCCATGAGTTGCCATAAAGGCCTACTCACGATCCACTAAGGAATACTTGAGCGCGGTCATCAAAACCCGTACAAGTTTGCGGCTATCTCCACAACTCAATTAGAGGCTCTCAACAACAAAGCCATAAAAAGCCACAACGTCACAAAAGGCCAACAAAGTCACAAAAGGCTACAAGTCTATAAAAAATCATAAGAAGTCAACAATCCAACCACACAACCGTCTAGGATTCTAAAAATCTAAGAGTAACAAGCCCATAAGTTTGAACTCGCCGAATCTCCACGGCGAACTCAAACTTACCGTTTCTTTTAGTGCCATAGTCTTGTTGAAAAAAAACGCCTGACAGTGTGACTATGACCCTCATTCTGATTTCTCTTATCCAAATTTAATTTAAATTTATTTAGATACAAATGTACTAGCATTTAAACTTGACTAGATACATGTATATCTAGTCTAAATGAATTAAAACTTGACTAGATACGTGTATATCTAGTCTAGATGAATCTGGGTAGGAGGGAGTACTGTTTCTTGGTGCTAGCCAAACCACACCTCCACTCCACGCCTACGCGACCCTCGTTCCGATTCTCCAGCCAAGCAGCAGGCGCTCCTGCACAGGATGAGCTCCGCGGTGGCGGCAGGTGTGGGGAAGGTCGTATGCGTCACCGGCGCCTCGGGGTACATAGCGTCCTGGCTCGTCAAGCTCCTCCTCGTCCGTGGCTACACCGTCCGCGCCACCGTTCGGGACACCGGTGAGCAGCCACGTCTCTCATGTCTCCCCATCCCTTGCTTCGCTCTGGCAGTTCCCCTCTAGTTGGATCCATGTTTGGTGGAATTGTTACGCGATGGAATAATCGGTTATAGGTCCAGTTGGTCCCCTTGAGGATTGGTTCATCCGTTGATGGGGGATTAGGTATTTAATCGAGGTAGATTTTATGGAGGTAAACTTGTTATGATCGATTACCGGATCTGATTGGACACCTTTATAATCTCAAAAGGAAAGAAAAAACAGGGCCTTAATGCAAGGAAGAAGCTGTTCACACTCTTCTATACTAAAAGTAGTACTTTTTATGCTGCTGTGAGGATAATGTCGGGTATCTCAGTACTGCAAGTCTGCAACCATATACTTAGTCTTAAGAGTCAAATGGCAGGCATTGTGACTTCTGGATAAAAACTACAGAACTGACTTCGTATAGGAGTGTTGTTAGTGTATTGCCTGATATGTCGTCTTCGACTGTCATTTTTCTCACTAGAGCGTCTCCAGTCGCGTCATTTTTTTCACTAGAGTGTCTCCAGCCGCGTCCCCAAACGATGCCCCAAAGGCCTATGGGGCACGCCGGGCGAAATAACATGCCCAGTCGCATGCCCCAAAGGCTGTTTCTGTCCGGCGCAGCCCAATAGAGTATCCGGCGTGCCGAGGCCATCCCTGCTCTACAGGGGACGTTCTGGGCACGCTGGACAACGCTTTGGCGACGTGGTGTGCGGGCGACATGGTGCATGGTGAGGCTGGTCGTCATCATTAACTAGTCATCGCCTACCTCTGGTCAACACGAGTCCGTGTCGGTTCCCCAGGCGGTCGCAGGGAGGCATCCCGTCGTTGCAGCGACGTGTCTATTCCCGTCGCCTTCTGCAGCGGCGTAATGCCCGCTCCCCTGCCGTTAAATATCCTAGCCCTCAGCTTCCTCTGGCCACAAGCCACACCGCCGCCAAGCTCTCGCCACACTGCTCCTCCACACCACACACTCTCCATGGCTACAGGTTCCGGGGGAAGGGGCCGCGGTTGTGGCGGACGGGGCAGGGGCCGTGGCCGTGGCCGCGGACGATCAACGACGCCTTCGCGCTCGCCGTCACCGATGGTGGAGGACACCCATGACTTCGAGTTCTTCATCTCCATCCATGAAGATCCTTTGGGCAAGAAGAAACTCCCAGACAAGTTTACTCAATTTCTTGACAGGCAGGAGCCTGCCGAAGTGATGCTGTGGATGGCAGGCCGCTGTGCTTGCCTGTGGCGGGTGGACGTGCTGTTCGACGGGCAAGGATGCATGTTCCTCGACAAGGGCTGGGAGCAGTTCGTCCGCGCATGATGTGCAGCTCGGCCCATCCTGAACTTCACGTATGAAGGCGATGGCGTGCTCTCCGTGAAGGTATTCGACGGCACGACGTGCTGTCGACATCACCTCAAGGATAGTGACGACGACAGCGAGATGAAGCTACTAGTTTAGGTTTCATCTTTGTTGTTTCTATTTCTATTTCTATGTAAACCAAGTAGCTCAAAATCGGTTTGATAAAGGTGTAATTTGGATTCGTCAGTTTGGGAGCGCCGTTTGGGAACAGGCGTGCCCCAAACGCGGCACGGCGCGTCGGCATCCTCCAAGCGATCAATCTGGCGCTTTCGCCGGACATCGCTTGGGGGACGCGACTGGAGACGCTCTTATGTTTCGGATGGTAGGAGGTCAAAATTAAAATAAACTGAAGCTTTAACAGTGGTAGGTGGAGTGTTTTCAACGCATTGCAATGCTAACTACTGTTCTGTTTTTTCAGCTGATCCAAAGAAAACATTGCACCTACAGGCCCTGGATGGAGCTAAGGATAGACTGCACCTGTTTAAAGCAAGCTTATTAGAGGAAGGCTCTTTTGATGATGCCATTGGCGGTTGTGAATGTGTTTTCCACACGGCTTCTCCCTTTTATCACAATGTCAAAGATCCCAAGGTTTGTATCCTGGTTATTCTGTGAAAAATTACAGACAATGTTTTGGTGTTGATCTCAAGATAGAAATGATCACATGTCAACATATTTTCCCTTAAAGTGCGTTGCATCACGGGACTATTGATATGTACAGTTTTAGTGCATCACAGCATTAAAGTGTATTCATATATGAACGCTGCAAAAAAAGTGTATTCATATATAACTAAATTACCGCACTATATTTGAACACATGCATTCTTCTTCTGCATGTCACCCTAGAGTTGAACATGTCCTTCCGCCTTTTACAGTAGGTCATTTCCTCTGTTTATATGTTGTGGTATTTGTACTTTACAACGCACTATCCGTTCACATGTTTGCTGCAATTATAGTTTTATTCTGTTTGAGAATGTCCAGTAACCACCTTACCACCATGCCCTCCTATCTGTTTTTTCTTATGCACGTACGCGGACTTTTCAACAGCTAAAGTTTTATATAATGTTTGGCATCGGTCAGGTGTTTTCATCACCTGATCGGATGACTCCCCTGTTGTCTGTGCTCACTTAAATGTGAAATCTGGACTGTCGATGCAACATATAACCCTCCCACACAATGTTTTTATGTACATGGAACATCATTGCAACATTTTTCCCGTACTCAGCTGATTTGAATTGTTTCCCATCTTTATCACTAAGTTATGTTTGTATACACATGTATATATTTCAGGCTGAGTTACTTGACCCAGCAGTCAATGGAACACTCAATGTTCTGCGTTCCTGCAAAAAAGCTTCTATTAAAAGAGTGATTGTAACGTCTTCAATGGCTGCTGTTGGCTACAATGGGAAACCAAAAACTCCTAATGTAGTAGTTGATGAGACATGGTTCTCACATGCAGAGCTATGTGAAAAGGGTCAGGTAATATGACTTTATGCGCTGATAAAACTCTCTGTTTTTCATATTGGAGTGGTAATTCACAGTAAGAAATATGTCTGGCTCTGATTGCTTGTTTGCTCTATATATGATGTCTATCACTCCGCCTGCACTAAAATCCCTTGTTTTGTGTACTTGATGATGTGTACCAATTCCGCAAAGGCGGCGTGCATATTAATACACATTTTTCCTAGGAAAGAAGATGGTGATACCATTGCTTGGTTTTTGTGTTTCCGCACAAGGATGTAGATTGAGTAGTCCAACGAAATACATAATGCATCTTGTTCGATGTTTATTCGTGCCATACTTGGTTAAGTCAACACTTATGCCAGTATGTGATAGATTGCCAGTCTCTGTTCTACTAAACAATTGCAGAACAGCTCTGCATCAGCACATTAGTTAGTCAAGATTTTGCTGGATATAAACATAGTGCCTCATAGATGTTGAAGCGACATATAATCACTTCACTACTTGTCGTGGTGTGGAACACGGCAGTGCCATCGGGGATGGCTTGAGAGGGACACTTAGGATGCAATCGGTGGCTCACGCAACGGGTTGGATACGAGGAACTGCAAACACAGCGACCTACCCAGGTTCGGGGCCTCTCTGTGAGGTAACACCCCTACTCCTACAAGATCTACTATATGGGGGCAAATGCCCAATACAAGTGCTCCTGGAGCTGTTTCCTTAGCCACTATCGAGGGCTAGAGGAAGAAGATGATCTAGAGGAAAACTCTACTGAATGTCAATCTACCTAGAACCCTAGCTCTACCCTCCCTTATATACTGGCTTGGGAGAGGTAGGTTACAATTTCGGGATCTAGGGTTTACTGTTGACTTTGGGTTTACAAAGCAGGGCAGCTGTCGGGCCCAGCCGATGGACCAGGACCCAGTCAGCCTCCAGTACAGCGGTGGACGGCGCTACAGTGGCCCAGCGCCCTCCTTTGAGGCATCATCCTTAGCTTTAACGGTTACCCGGGGATTCTTTAGCGGTCAGCCGACAGCGCCACTTTATCTTTGTCCAGTAGCGCCGTTCAGGGCGGCATGCCAGCCTGTCTGGTGACGGGAGGAATCAGAGGCGTGCCCCGCAAGGAGCATCACCCCCTCCGTATCCCCCATCGAATCCGAGGCGGGCCGGGTGGAAACGGCCACCCAGCCGGTTCTTCTGGCTTTTCGGCTAGACGGGCCAGCCAGGAAAGCTTTAAGCTCCAGCCGGGTAGGACTAGCCATCCGGCTGGTGTTCTCTCGTTGTGCAGCCATCCGGCCGTTAGCTTCTGGAGCCGGCCTTCTTAGGCCTGGCTTACCCCATCCGGGGGTCATCCCCCCGACACTACTATTACCCTACGACTGACATTTGCACTTGCCATTATAAATATGTCCCTACTATTACCATATAACTCACACCTGCACTTGTCATTATAAGTACTCCCTCTGTTCACGAATGTAAGACATTCTAGCCTTTTCTAAAACACATGAATGTGGACGTGTTTTAGTATATAGGTTCATTCATTCTGGAGTGTATCTAGTCCACTTTGAAATATCTAAAAAGTATTACATTAGTGAACGGAGGGAGTACATCGTTCTCCTAGGGGATATGCATTTGATTCCTCGTACTGACTGTAAGCTGAGCTGTGGTTTCTACTTTCTGACAGAGTTATTCCTATATTTGTTACCTGACTTGAAAAGTAGACATTTTAGTTCTTAAAAATTCTAATTCCACCTCCTTTTGTATTTCCATCTTTTATCCATACTTTATTGTACATCATTTCTATTCTCGAATGTTGTTCTGCTTCAGCAATGGTATGTGCTATCCAAGACCCTTGCTGAGGAGGCTGCATGGAAGTTCTCAAAAGATAATGCATTTGAAATTGTTACAATAAACCCAGCAATGGTCATTGGTCCCCTGTTGCAGCCTACATTGAATACTAGTGCTGAAGCAATATTGAAGCTAATCAATGGTATGTGGCTTGACGAATTAACTTTTCTGAAGTTAACTCTTTGCAAGTATGTAAGGTAGAACTCTGTTATGCCTACACCGATTTTAAAATTTTCATTTTTTGAGAGAATGCCCCAGTTTTCCATCAAAACAGTTTTTGCAAACAAGATCAAAATATTCCAAGCAATGTTAAATTCCATTTTCATTTCCTTTCTTGTTCTGTTTTGTAAGCTGACTTAAGTGCTGTGAGATATTGCTATATTGGAATGATTCCACTCTTAATTATTTATGTAGCTAACTGTTTGTGCATCATAAATCCACGAATTACATGCTTGGTGAATATTATGAATCTTTTAAGGAATATAAATAAGATGACTGTTTAAATTACTCGGGTTGTGTTACCGTCATGTGGTTTTGCCTGGTCTGGCCTATGGTACCTTGTGTTTCTCTGTGGCCTTGCTTCCATTTATTTGAACACTTTGGAGCTTTGTTGCGATGAATATATGCTATGTCTAAAAGAGTTCAAATTACAGTGGTTTTACCAAAACAAGTCTACTCTAACAAGAAATCCTTCCTATTTTCATGCAGGATCATCTTCTACGTACCCTAATTTCAGCTTTGGATGGATAAACGTTAAAGATGTTGCCCTGGCACATATTCTTGCATATGAAGTTCCATCAGCAAATGGAAGATACTGCATGGTTGAAAGAGTTGCTCACCACTCAGAGCTTGTCAATTTCATACACAAAATGTATCCCGACATTCCCGTGCCACACAAGTAAGTTAAAATTCTTTGTAAGCACTTTCTCAAGTTACTCCACTGGAATCGAATCGAGAACAATATCTTGTTGGGTATTATTTCTTCCTTAGTTTATTTCTTGTCGAGGACTGGGACATACTCCCTCTATTTTGAAATGTGAGGCACAGAAATTTATTCATAGGTCAATGTTTTCTAAGTTTGAAGTTTATAGACAAAAACATCAACATTTACAATACCAGATCATCACCAGTGTTTTCTTTTTCTCTGCTCTGCAGGTGTGCTGATGACCAGCCATTTGTCCCAACCTACCAGGTATCGAAGGACAAGATAAGAAGTTTGGGAATGGAGCTGATTCCCCTGGATACAAGCATCAAGGAGACTGTCGAGAGCTTGAAAGAGAAAGGATTTTTTACTTTTGAGTCGAGCCACCTGTGAAACAGCAAAAGCAGTTCCCTTGTGTTCTCGTATCACTAGTAGCAGACACCATGTCATTTGTGGTTTTGTCATATTGTGGTTTGTGGATTCGTCATGATTTCGTGGATTCGAGTTGAGACGGTTATAATCTAGAGAAAGGATCCGTGCTCGTCTTGGAAGGCTGCTCAATGATTTGGACACGGTGGCCGCCTGATTGGGTTGCCAACTTGCCATCAATACGTGTTGAGAAATTTGCATAAACCAGCAACTCCTGGGGCAAATTTTGCGCAGACCAGCAAACCAACAACGCTATGCATAATATGTTGCAACGACTGTAATTATCATACTTCCTTCAATCCATATTAATTGACTTATACGAATGTATCATATTAATCGACTTATATAAATGTATCTAGTCAAGTTTGAAAATTGCGTGTGGGCAACATATCCCCGCTATGTCTAATTATACTATAGCTTAACCTTGGTGACATGCATGAGACTCATTATGTGTGTATGGAGTTATGTGTGTATGGAGTGTGGTCCTAGACAGGTTCCATGGAGATTTTTTTTAATTTTTTTTTAAAGATTTAAAAAGTTTTAGTAAAAGTATTAGGATACAAATAATGATTTATAATACACGTGTACAAAATCTTACGTAAAAATACTTTGTATTCTGATCTTCTAAAAAAGAAATAAAATCAGATTAGTGCAAATTTGAATGAGCCTCTCTTTTTTAAAATTTGTTATAGTTGTCTCTTTTGTTGCGTCCCAAATATAAAGTATTTTCCATTAAATTTTTGTAGACGTGTATTTCATATAGTTATATATTTTTTCTAAAATATTTGACGAATTTAATATTTTTAAAAAACAGGCTCCACGGAGCCCGTGCTTTAAAGCAATTTTCCGTAGAATTGACCCTCTCTATTCGTTTTCCTCGAGAGCCCCGGGCTAGGGTTTCCGGATGCCGTCTATGATTCTCCAATTGCTACCACACTAAGCCTGCTCAGCCGCAACTCTTTTAGGCCGCCTCACCCGGCCTTATCTCGACCACCGTGCGGCCATGCGCAAGGAGGGGTGCATGGAATCGTTGCTCCGGCGAAGGTGTCGCGCAGGAGGACGAGCCGGCGGTGATGAGGTGCTACATGAGGTACTTGTCAGGCGGGGCTTGGAGACACATCTCAAGGCAGGGTCTTTGGCATGGAGTTGAGCCTGCAGAGGAGGCGTGGGGACGCCGACTCTGGTGCAGCATTGTGTGGGAGAGGGAGGCGCCTGGGCGGGTCACTCCGCCTAAACCTTCCCGGCCGTCTTTGCCTAGAGACGAGAAAAGACACTTCCTCCTCAGACCATCCATCCTTCTCATCTACTCCTCTCCTCCACTCTCAACTCTCTCTTCTCTTTCAACTGTGAGCAATAAGCAGACATCCTAAGTAGGCGTTGTTGTGAATATGGTGAGTGTAGAATTTACCCTCGGGTTGAGCTGTCATTTCCTACTCCCCAACTCTTTTTTTTCCTTTTTCTTCTCAATTTGCAAAATTTACTACAGATGGACATAATTCTTTCTTAATTTTATATCACCAATCCTTCATGTGTTAATTTATTGGTTAGAGAAATCATGTGCTTAGAAAAAGGAAATAAACATTTATTTATTTATAATCTAGAAATATCCATTTGTATTCTAATAATAAGATTGAGTCTAAGTGCTAACAATACTTCACCAATTAATCATGTACGATTATAAAAAAAAATCATATACGCACTATTAGTGTATTAAAAGAACTGAACCTAAAAGTGAAATAAGGACGTGACCGAAAACTCGCGTGATCGATCGCAATATCTAACGCGATATACACGCCCACATAGTCGTTGTTAATTCCCCTGACGTTATTATCTTCTTATAGCAAGCTAGTTCTCCAATTTACTAGTCTAATTATATTCTAAGAAGACAACAACGAAAACCATGCCCCGTTTGTTCTTCCAAGTCGCAGGAGATGGGACTAGCGACAGAAGCGAGAAAATGATGCAAAACTATCACATTTGAGCCACTCTTGTTAAAAATCTACTACCTTAGGGATTTTTGACACATAAAAACCACTTTTGGGGTAGAGGTATGACATAAAGCTCTAACTCATCGTGTTTAGGCCTCTAACAACATTCCTGGCAGGTGGGGCCTGTTGTCAGTGCTGACGTGGCACCGACTTGACGGAGGGAGACAACGGCCGTGAGGCGCGCAACGAAAGCAATCGTTATGGCAGCCTCTCCTTGTCGATTTCAGTAGCTACCTCCTTGTTGCTCTCTTTCCCCACTCTTCTCCAGCTCGTCGTCGCCGTGCCGCCGTACCACCGCCGCGAGTTCTCCCCGTCACTGACCGTTGTCCCCATGGTTTCGTGGAGCGACGGAGAAGAGTCGTCGCACTACCCGACCTCGTCTGCAATGTGAGTACTCTACACCTGGAGATCTCCTGCACCTGCGTTCGATTTCTAGTTGAATTAGATTTGGTGATTCTTCGTAATCAGGTGGTTCCTTCTCTAATTTCTGCCACGTTTCAACATGTTAGAGTATGAACAACACCTACATTTAGATTTTTGTGGTTTAGCCGACGATGGGGAGGAGCCTGTGCTCTGCAAGTGCGGATTTGTGGCTGCCAAATTCGTAGCTGCCAAATTCGTAGCATGGGGGGGGGGGGGCTGTAACACTGGAAGGAGGTACCTAGCTTGTGAAGGGCAGGTATGTGAGTATTTCATAATTAGTATAGATAGTCAATGCTGGTAATCTCAGTATGTGTTAATTTATAGTCTTTCTTAACTGATGTAGGAAGGAGAGAAGTGTTCATATGTGCATTGGGTTGATCCAGTGTGGCCAGATGCTCTGATAAAAGCAATGAGCAAGCTCTGGGAGATGTTTGCAGATGCTAAACAAGGCAGGGTGAATGATGCACTGGACCACATTGAGAAGAAGTTTGATTTTGAAGACTAAATTAAGAAGCTGAACCAAGATCTGAAGAAAGCTTAGGATGAAGTTGAAAAAGAAGTGAAAGAGAAGCATGTGACTTTAGCCCTTAAGGCTAAAGCTGAACAAGCTCTGATGGCTGCAAGGGCTAAAATTCAGGATAAAAGGACCACTGAAGCAACAACTGTCAGCATGCACAAATATTTGTTGATGAAGGCAAAGAAAGATAGGGACAAGTACATGGAGGAGAAGAGGAAGCTACAGCGCATTGTATCAAATTTGCTAAAGGAGAAAGATGGCTACATGGTCAAGATAGAGGAGATTGTTGAGATGTATTTTTATTATGATGTGAGCAATGGTTTAATTATGCTTTGAACAATGGTTTAATTTGTGAGCTGTAATATGTAGTTTAATTATGGTTTGAATTATGAGCTTGTTGTGAACAATTGAAATTATCTATGAACAATGGAAAATATGTGTGATGTTGAAATTATCTGTGTTGTTTTATATATGTGAACAATGGAAATTTTCTAGATAGTCTCATTCATTTGAAAGGGCAGATAAAATTACTGGCAGATAAACAACACACACTTGATCATTTTCTCCAAAATACCAGCAGATAGTCTCATTCATTTAGAAGGGAACATGTTCAATAGAGAGGAATATTCAGCATACATCTAGAGGTCCAACATTTTGCACAACAAACACTTAAAATTAGAGGTTTAACATGTAGCAGAATGACAACAGATGCATTTGCTCCAGCATTCAGACATTTCCACCATCTAGAGGTCCAACATGTGCATCTCTCCCAGCAGATGCATTTGCCCCAGCATTTAAATAGGACATGAAGCCTCTTTCTTTCCTAGGTGCAACAAAAGATGATCTTGCTGCAGCAGTTGATGATCTTGGTGGACTTGGAGCTGGTTGAGCTTGGGGAGGTGCAACACTGGATGATCTTGGTGGCCTTGGAGCTGGTTGAGCTTGGGGAGGTGCAAAATTGGAAGTTCTTGGTGGCCTTGGAGCTGGTTGATCTTGAGGAGGTGTAGCACCTGAATAAGATGCTACATCTGGCTTTGTCCTGTTAGCCTGTTATGAAGCATAGTTTAATTAGCAGAAAATTTTCTACATGTGTTATGAAGCATAGTTTAATTAATCACTGATAGTTTCTGTACCTTGTGATTGTTTTTCCTTAATGCAAGATCTGGTCTAAGAGGTTGTGAGCAGCTTGTATATTTGTGTCCTTGCAGTTTGCAGTTACTACAGGTGATAGTGGCCATCCTGGAAGATTATTTTGGCTTTGGTACTTCAGATTTTCCTTTCCTTCCTTTTTCTTGCCTTCTTCCCTTCTGGTGATCTTTAAAACCAGGTGGCATGATGTCTTCGGTGTCAGTTTTGTTCCATCTATGTTTCTATGGCATGGGATAGAATACATGCCTGTAGCATTTGAAGAAGAAAGGTTTCTTGTAGAATTTAGACACATAATCTTCTGGATATTCACCAGCTTTGTATATGGCACTAACAGCATGATTGCATGGCAATCCAGATAGATCCCACTTCCTACAAGAACAACTTCTTTTTATCAGATTCAACTCATAAGTGTGATATCCACTTTGCACCTGCCACAGTCCATCATCTTCCCTTTTTGGCACACAATTCCTTGCAAATTTCTTGTTCAATTCTTGTTTTTATGCATAAAATGGTGTGATCTCCCATGATGCTTTATGTCTTCCTTTCCTCTTTTCATCAAACCTAACCATATGTTTTTAATAAATCCCTACAAGCATTGTCACAATGGGTTTGTTTCTCTCATCTAGGATATATCTGTTGAATACTTCACTCAAATTGTTGTTGACCAGATTTGTCTTGCAGTTTGTATCAAAGGCCCACCTTGCCCATGTGTGCACAAGAATTTTGGACAACCACTACCAAGCAAGCTCACATTGCTTGTTCATTTCTTCCATTGCATTGTCAAAACCATGTTTGGTGTAAGAATAAGCAGCATTGTCCATGCATTTCTTCAAGTCCTCTCCTCTGAAGCCTGCTGTCTGAAAGTTGGCATAAATGTGCCTAAGACAGAATTTGTGGGGAGAGTTTGGGACACATTTGACACAGCTTTGATTAGCCCCTTTTGCCTATCAGACATTATTGTGTAGTGGCCAAACTGTCCTTCTTCTCCACCTAGGGCTTCCTTCAATTGTTCAAGAAACCACTGCCAATTAGCAGTTTTTTCCTTAACAACTATAGCCCATGCAATAGGATAGATATTATTGTTGCCATCTCTACCAGTAGCTGCTAAAATTTGAGCTCCTGTTGTGAGTTTGATGAAGCAGCCATCTAAGCCAATGAAGGGCCTGCCTCCTTGCACTTCACATGAGACAAAATAATTGTTTGTTTACTCTTGTCTCTCATCACAGTTAAAACTAGTTTTTAGACCTTTCATACTTCCTGACCATCTCTTCCACCTTACAATTTCTATCCTCAATTTCTATCCCAGTCAGTCCCCCCTTTCTGATTTTACATAGTACATTGAATCAGACAAACCATAACCTTCCTTCTCCATCAGTGACAACAAATTCAGAAACCTAATATCCGATCTTAGCATTTTTGTTTGCACAAATTTAGCACCATCAAATTGAATGTAAAGATCCCAAATCTTTGAATGTGGCCTAAAACAAAGATAAGAGAATGTGCAACAATTATTTTCTACTACTAAATCTCACTAAATTAGACACAAATCATAACTGTTGAATCCCCAAAGTCAGAGAAGAGAAATGAAGCTTACCGCCGTCGGAGACATAGTGGTTGAGCGGGTCCTCACTTAATTGGCTTGCCGTAGCCAGCTGAGCTGAAGAAGATTCCTGCTCCGGCTCCGGCGCAGCGTCCTGGTCCGGCCCCGACGCGAGATCCATCGACTCGCGGTCTTCATCAGAGTCCAAATCAATGGACCCCATATTGAATCCAGGCCCGAAAAGCACCTGCCGCACGAAACGACCGCTGCCGCCTCCACTTTGACCCCCTCCGTCGCCGTCCTCTGTCCCGCTGCCACTCGCCATTGCTATCCTATCCTCGTGGGGGAGGCAAAGTAACTAAAACAGCTGAGCCACGAGGGGACAGAGGCTGCCCTAACAACCGCTTTTTTCACGCGCCTCATGGATGTTGTCTCCCTCCGTCAAGTCCGTGCCACATCAGCATTGACAACGGGCCCCACCTGCCAGGAATGTTGTTAGAGGCCTAAACACGATGAGTTAGAGCTTTCTGTCACACCCCTACCCCAAAAGTGGTTTTTATGTGTCAAAAATCCCTAAGGTGGTAGATTTTTAACAAGATCGTCTCAAATGTGGTAGTTCTGCGTCATTTTCTCGACAGAAGCACCCGTTTATTCTGTCCTCTCGTTCCCCAACAACTCTGGCAGGGGGGTATCCATCCGCGGCCGCACGGCCTCTCCTCCATATCCCTCCCTTCCTCATCCCCATACAGGAAGGCCCATGTGCTCTTCAACCTCCTCAAGAGGGACTCCGAGCCCTTCATCCGGTGTGACACCCCGCCCCCGTAGGACACCCAGCGGCATCTCGCCGCGCGGCGAGGAGGAGGTGCCTGCGCTGGTGGTTCTTCTAGGGCTTGGCGTGCTCTCGGGCACTGCGGTTCATGGTCCCCCATCCACGAACCCATGGGGCTCGACCTCGGGCGTCGCATCGACCGTAGGGTTGCCGACCTCTCCGCCAAGATCACCGCCTGGTGCGACGCCGAGCACTCCTATTCCACACCTGCAGCAACACCGCCTGGCTCGCATGGAGCGATAAAAACTCACCATCCCTCTTCTCTATAAGCACTTCGATTCTGTTTCTATTGGAAGTTATTTTGTTGGTGAAAATCAAACTCTACATATATGAGGGTGTCACGGGTTTATCATCTAGGACATCCAATTCAGGTTTGAGATTCGTGCAAACAGTTAGCCATATTGCAATAACGACCCTACTTTACCTTTATTTTTAGTCGGCCGATCCTTTCAGCAGAAAAACGCCTCTATGGTACGACATGCATGAAATAAACTAATAGGAAATTGTTGTGAGTGACTTCAATCCATGTCATTACCAAGCACGAATCAACAAAAAAATCGGATCAAAATTTCTTTAGATACAACAATCCAAGTATCCAACAGCAGTGAACAAACTTCTTCAGATCCAATTTGCACGTACATGATTTTCCTCAAGAACAAAAAACAAAAAAAAACGAATCTCCATAAAGAAATACGAGTCTTCTTCCAAGAAAAAGGGGAACCACCGCATCTAGGGGTGGTCATGGATCCATGCCCTACAAACCCAGATCCCTGCCCTCCAAGCCCAGATCGGAGGAGGGAAAGGATCCTCGGAGTGGTCGTCATAGCCTGAAGAGAAAGCCTCCACTCTGGCCATCCCTCGCAGATCCATGGCGTCACCAGTCGCATCGCCGGGAAGAGGAGGACATGAGCCGCATCGACGGGCGGAGAAGGTCGTCGGCCCATCGCCGGGCAGGGGAGGGGATTGATGACCCACAAGTACCCACAAGTATAGGGGGTATATCATAGTACTTTTGATAAATAGGAGTGTCGATCCCAACGAGGAGCAAAAGGTGTTGACTAGTGGTATGGAGCAGGAAATCTCTGTAAATACTTAGCAAACGGATTTTTAGGGGTTTTCTGATAAAGAAAAGAAATAAAGTGCAAGTAATAAAGACAACGAAAAATTGCAGCAAGTGGCCCAATCCTTTCTTATCAAAGAACAAGCCAGCAGAAATACTTATGAGGACCAAACGTTTTCAAGGACACATGGGAATACTGTCAAGTGCTTTCGCTTCAAATAGCTGAGTAGTCTTCTTTGGTTTTGTAAGTGTTGTGTGGGTGAACCTGTGCTAATGTACCGACCTTACTTAGACTAATACATACTTGTGATTAAACCCATTGCAAGCATCCGCAACTAAAAGAAACCAATTAAGGTATAAACCTAACCACAACCTTAAACTCTGAGATCCTGCACTCCCTTGTGCAATGGTGTCCTAACAGGGGTTCAGTTTCTGTCACTCCGACAACCCCACAATTAGTAGCCAAATACACAATGCATTCCCCTAGGCCCATAAATGGTGAAGTATCATGTAGTCGATGTTCACATGACACCACTAGAAGAATAGAACCACAACTTAAATACTAAACCATTGAATAATATCTCAATTCAAATCCACTACTAACAACATGACTTCTCCCATGTCCTCAAGAACTAAACGAACTACTCACGAGACATCATATGGATCAAGATCAAATATGATATGGTGATGGATAACAATCTGAACATAAACAATAATCCAATGGTTCCACTCACAAGCATCAACTACAATAGTAATCAACACCGAGTTTCCCCTAAGAACTATGCAAGTATTCAACACGATTGTTACAGCGGGATGAAGTGGTGATGATGGTGCTGGTGGAGATGATGGTGTGGATGATGATGATGATCTCGATGAAGTATAGCTTGATGATGGTGTTGATGGCGCCGATCTCCCCTCTCCTGGAAGGAATTTCTCTAGTAGAAATCTGTCTGCCGGAGAGCTCATTCTCTCTCGGTGTTTTCCGCCCCGCAGAGGCGGCAAAATCTTTCTATGGTCACCCCCCGTGTATTAGGGTTTCGAGGAGAAGATATAGGCGAGAGGGCGGAGCCAGAGGGGGGCCAGGTGGGCCACACCCCCTGTAGGCGCGACCTAGAGGTGGTCCGCACCTAGGGGGTGTGGGACCCCTGTGGCCCATCTCCGCCTCCCCTTCTGGCATTCTTCGTCTTCTAGGAAAATAGTATTTTCCGTAGTTTTTCTGGTATTTTTCTGATCTTCACGAAATTGCATCAAAACACCTCTTTTTCCATCAGAATCCTGACTCCGGCAGTCCATCCTCCAAGAATCATCCAACGTGCAAAAACAGATGAAAAGACATAAGTAACACCTCTTAATATGAAATATATCAATGAATAGAGGAAAATTATGATATAGAATGGTGATGCAAATTGGACGTATCAACTCCTCCAAGCTTATACCTTCGCTTGTCCCCAAGCGAAAAATGAGCTCAGTAAACATGTCCACAGGTTTATGGAGTGAAGTGTCGATAAAAGAATACGGACAAGAAGCATCACACTTACCATTACACAACTCATAGAAGAAAGCAACTCACCATTATATAACTTAGCTTGCAACAAGTATATGAGTCACAATAGAGATGCATAAATATAAATCATAATTGGGATTGGCAAACTTTGTTCTTGGTCAGAGAATAGCTGGCAAACACTTTCACAAATAAAGCTTTTGTAGAAGTTTCACAACAAGAGTACTCTTTGCTCAAATATAAAAGGTTTTTCACAATGAAGGCTTTTAAAGTAATACTCATTAGATAAGAGTCTTGTGCAAATAAGGAATATAAAGAACATGATTGAATAAATCACCATATGAATGCTTAAAACACAACAACTCAAATGCTTGCTAGAGATAGAGAGGAAAAAGGTTTACTGACTCAACTTAGAAGTAGGAGAAAGTCCCTTCATAGAGGGAAGCAGGGATTTCAAGTTCATAAAGAGCTTCCAAAATATTATGGTACTTACTAGCTTTGAGCTCTCATTGCCCCTATCATAAGCATCTTGAGGTGATTAAGGTTAAAGTGAACAAAGATGGAGTATATTCCTGACGAAATATAAGTTGGCAATATCATGTCCCTTGAGTATGAGGGCCACTCCTCATGCTACTCAACTTTAGTTACCGGTAAGTTCTTGTCATTGTAAGTACATGCGTATCATAGAGAACCGCCAACGGGGTACCCCTTACACATGATACAAGAGCTATCCCATAATCAAAATGACAAGGCGAGCAGACAGTGAGCATCTCTGCGATCTTTTATTTTCTATTTGCATAGGTTTTTATTGAGGATGCTTCACAGATTGCTCACTATGGTTATGCTGCAAGTTTCCACCATGATTAGGCATGGCTTAGGCTAGCGGCCCATGCGTTTCTCTAACACACATACATAACTCCATGGACTTACAAGCTCCCCTTTTATTTCACACCGACGACATCCACAAACAAAAGAGCATGATATCAATTGGATATGTATCCATAAGTGTTGAAAGCGTTTCCCGTGACAGCTCGGTTCTGCTAATCCCAGCGTATAGATTCAAGCATATAAAACTTCGATGACACAATGGTTCAAGTTTATTAGGGGAAAGAAAATAAGGTGTGCCATCAAGTTCGCGAGAGCTTTAATCACTAAGTTTTCACATAACAAAATAATTTTTAATTCAAAAGATAGATGAAGCTTGAGAATTTTCTTGGAATAGCAATAATGCTAATAGGTAGGTATGGTGGACACAAATGGCACAGGCTTTGGTTCAAAGGGATTGGATGCATGATAAGTATGCCCTCTCAAACATGTTTTTGGCTAGCAAGGATGGGTAGCAAGCAAAAGAGTTGAAGGAAATAAGCAAACCTACAAGTGTTGAAGCCAAACATGCATTCTTCCTTGAAGACACAAAAGATCTTAAATAAAGAATACTAAGATTATGAGCCAATCAAGGAAGAAAATAAATGATACAAAATACATGTAAGCTTTTTCTCTTTTCCTTTCAAACCTCAAAAAGTGTTGCTACTGACCAGAGCTCGGTTTGCCAAAACCAATTTAGATCTACTTGATGCTCCCAAAGTGATGCCAATACTTATCAACAAGATCAATCATATAATAGAGATTGCAAACTAAAATAAGAAGTGCAAAAAGTAAAAGATGAGACTTCTCATTAATATTCCATAAAGGCACTCACACCAAGGGATACATAGATAACCAACTAAAGGAGAGATACTTCCACAATGCAAACCAACCTATAAGATAACTTCTCTACCAAAGATATGAATATACTAAAAAGGTAAAAGATAAAAGTTAATGATGTGATACCACGACACTCCCCCAACCTTGGACAAGCCAAGGGGATGCCAAACCTGATGACGAATTACTCCTCCGGTGATGGTGGTGTTCTCTTGATAAGCTCTTCAATCAGTTCCCTCAAATCCTCAATCTCGAAGGTTAGAGTACGAATCAACTCCGAATTATGCTCAATGTGGTTCATGATCATGTCAGACCGAGAATCCCAGTCCTTGTTATTCTTTCCCCACTCTTCCTTCTTAGTGTGTTCCTTCCATGCATGGTTAGAACGAGGCAGAACCCCAAAAGAGGGAAAGTTTCCTTTGGGCACCTATTGGTATTGTCGCTCAATTAAGAGAGTATGGAAAGGGTTCTTGGTGCATGAAGGAGATGACCGTGGAGCGAGGACATGACGTGGGATTTTCCCTCCTGTAGACATCAGTGCTGTCCTCCTAAGCTTGATAGTGTTTTCCACCACTCCAATGCTTGCAACAATAGCGCGGGTGTCCGGATGCTCGTCCTCCTCCATGTCTTCTTCATCCCAACCAAGATCTCTTCCTCCTTGGGGTTTTGAGGATCATCTTCCTCGGGCTTCCTGCCTTTGTCGTTGGCAGAGACCATGGTGCTCTAAACTTGAGAAGATTTCCTGACAGAAACATATCAAAATGAAAACACGGCGAGAAACGATATACAAACCTCGGGGGATCGGGGGGGGGGGGGGTTATATATTACGAAGTTTTAAGACATAAGGAAGGTAATGTGTGAAAATGAGGTGGAGACGGAGTTTAGGGGGCTCACAACCCCTCCAGGCGCGACCAGCTGGGGCCCGCGCCTAGGGTGGGTGTGGCCACCGTGGCCTCCATTTCCTCCTCTGTTTTGTCTCGTAACCTTCTGTATGTAATAAAAACATCAAAAATATAAAAATATTAGGCTTTCACGAACCTTCTGTTTTCACCACTTTTTTCCTACTCAAAGACGAACTCTGCAGATTCCTTCTCTCCATCTCCTAAAAATTTCTTTCATACAAGGCCTTACACAAACCTCAATGGCAACGTTAGTGCATGCAAAAACAATAAACCTTTAGGTTCAAAATTCAACTGAAATCCATCAAGACAAAAGCTAATGTAGCAACTCCTTTCCAAAAGCCTAAAAAGAATCTGAAAGGGAATCAATATAAGAAGCAAATGCAAATGATGGCAGAAATCTGTCAAAACAGACCAGCATGTAAAGATTAGTTTTTTCGAAAAACTTCTATTGCTCAAATAAAAGAGTGTAAAACTAATGAAAGTTGGATAACAACTTGAAGGACAAGCACATAGAAATACAACTCCATCCATTGTATTGGGCTCCTTCACGAATTTTCACAATGCAGCACAAAAATCTGTCCCGGGACAACCACTTTTCACAACTCCTCTACTTCTCAAAAGTAGTTGAACTTGACACAAAAACCAAAATAAAAAGGATAAGGAGCAGTTATTACTAAGGTAATAACTTCCAAGACTCAACAAAACTATTGGGTTATCTCCCAAGAAGCACTTTTCTTTAATGCCTTTAAGTTAGGCTTGATAATTTCAAAGATGCCCATATAAGAGATATATATTTAAAGTGAAAAAGAGCATCAAGAAGCAAATATCCAACACATTTGAGTCTAACCCACTTCCTATGCAAGGGGGTCTCATGGGAAAACAAATTATTGGAACAAAATGCCACTAGCATAGGAAGACAAAACAAATGCAACTTCAAAGCTTTCAACATAAAACAGGGAAAATTAATATTATTGAGATGCATAAAACCGTGTTTCCCTCTCTCATAATAACTTTTAGTAGCACTTTGAATAAAGTTGACAATATAAATATCACAGGAAACAAATTTATCATCAGAATGAGCATACTTACAATCATCAAAAAGAGGTCCAAGGTCATAAACTGGATCAATAGAAGCAAGTTGTTCCATCCTGAAATCTTCAATAGGCAAGATATTTTCACAATGAGCTTTAGAAAATTTGGAAAAGTTAATCTCATAAGAATCTCCATCAAACTTATTTAAAACTTTCTCCTTCTTATAATCTATAATAGCTCCACAAGTGTTCAAGAAACGTCTATAAAAAATGATAGGACAAGTTTTACTAGCTGCTGAATTAAGCACTAGAAAATCAGTAGGATACTTAATCTTACCACAAAGTACTTCCACATCTCTTACAATACCAATAGGGCAAATGGTTTCCTTATTAGCAAGGTGAATAACCACATCAATGTCCTCAAGCTCACAAGGATCAATTTCATGCATAATTTCCCTATAAAGCTCATAAGGAATAACACTAGAACTAGCACCAATATCACATAAAACATAATAGCAATGATCACCAATTCTAAGAGAAAGCACAGGGACACTAGCTTTTCTAGCTTTACTAGGATGAGAGATAATATTAGAAGCGTCTTCGCAAAAGACAATGTGCTCATCCTCTATATTTCTAGTGACAAGATCTTTCACAATAGCTACCACAGGTTCAATGTTTATTTGCTCATCAGGTTCCACAGATTTCTTTGTACCTTTGTTATTTGCACTAAATATCATAGAATACTCCTTTACCTTTGCTGGGAAAGGTGTTTTCTCAACATAAGGTTCAGGCAAAATATGATCAGTAGTACAAACTTCAGTATTTCTAACAGGAACATGATTAACAACATCTTTATAAGGTGCATGGTACTTATTCCACTTATTTTTAGGAATTTCTATGTAAGAGGCAAAGGCCTTAAAACAATTGGCAATACTTTGAGAATCAAGACCATACTTAGTACCAATATCATGGAAGTCATCAGTTCCCATAAAGGATTTAATGCATTCATAATCATAGTTTATACCTAACTTTCTTCCTTTGTCATTCTCCCATGCTTCAGTGTTTTCTTGAATACGGTCTAGGAGATCCCATTTAGCTTCTTCCTTCATACGTGTGAATGATCCAGCACAAGAAGCATCTAGTAAATCTTTATCATGAAGAGAAAGCCTAGAATAAAAGTTATTGATAATAATATTGTTAGGGAGTTCATGAATAGGACATTTAAGCATTAGTAACTTCAGTCTCCCCCAAGATTGAGTTGTACTCTCTCCATCGTGAGGCCAAAATTTATATATCAGATTCCTATCCTTATGAATCTCACTGGGAGGGTATAATTTAGAGTAAAAGAGAGGTACTATTTCCTCCCATTCCATGGATTATCCATTCTTAAGCAGCTTATACCATTCTTCAGCTCTTCCTTTCAATGATATAGAGAGTAACTTATTCACCTGTTCAGTTGTGATACCTGCACACTTAAACAACCCGCATAATTCATAGATAAAGAGCAAGTTATCACCAGGATGGACAGTTCCATCCCCTAAATAATAATTATCCATAACACGATCAACAATACTTGTAGGTATCTTAAAAGGATCTATCTCAATAGGTGGTGGTTCATCTACTACCCTAACAGTGGTAGTAGTTTTCCCAAACAGAAAACCAAGTGGGTTATCCATATTGGAAACAAAGTAACAAACAGAAATAAAACGCAATGCTCATAGTAGAAGTTTCCTTTACCAGTTCTACTCTTCAATAGCGCTTCACTCCCTGGAAACGGCACCAGAAAATAGTCTTGATGACCCACAAGTATAGGGGGTGCATCGTAGTACTTTCGATAAATAGGAGTGTCGATCCCAACGAGGAGCAGAAGGTGATGACTAGTGGTATGGAGCAGGAAATCTCTGTAAATACTTAGAAAACGGATTTTTAGGGGTTTTCTGATAAAGCAAAGAAATAAAGTGCAAGTAATAAAGACAACGAACAATTGCAGCAAGTGGCCCAATCCTTTCTTAGCAAAGGACAAGCCGGTGGAAATACTTATGATGACCAAACGTTCTCGAGGACACATGGGAATTCTGTCAAGTGCTTTCGCTTCAAATAGCTGAGTAGTCTTGTTTGGTTTTGTAAGTGTTGTGTGGGTGAACCTGTGCTAATGTACCAACCTTACTTGGACTAATACATACTTGTGATTAAACCCCTTGCAAGCATCCAAAACTACAAGAAAGCAATTAAGGTATAAACCTAACCACAACCTTAAACTCTGAGATCCTACACTCCCTTGTGCAATGGTGTCCTAACAGGGGTTCAGGTTTCTGTCACATAGGGAACCCCACAATTATTAGCCAAATACATAATGCATTCCACTAGGACCATAAATGGTGAAGTATCATGTAGTCGACGTTCACATGACACCACTAGAAGAATAGCACCAGAACTTAAATACTAAACCATTGAATAATATCTCAACTCAAATCCACTACTAACAACATGACTTCTCCCATGTCCTCAAGAACTAAACTAACTACTCACGAGACATCATATGGATCAAGATCAAAGATGATATGGTGATGGATAACAATCTGAACATAAACAATAATCCAATGGTTCCACTCATAAGCATCAATTACAATAGTAATCAACACCGGGAAAGTTTCCCCTAAGAACTATGCAAGTATTCAACACGATTGTTACAGAGGGATGAAGTGGTGATGATGGTGCTGGTGGATATGATGGTGTGGATGATGATGATGATCCCGATGAAGTCTATCTTGATGACGGTGTTGATGGCGATGATCTCCCCTCTCCGGGAAGGGATTTCCTCGGCAGAAATCTATCTGCCGGAGAGCTCTTTCTCTCTCGGTGTTTTCCGCCCTGCAGAGGCGGTGGAATCTTTCTGTGGTCGCCCCTCGTGTATTAGGGTTTCGAGAACATATAGGCGAGAGGGCGGAGCCAGAGGTGGGCCACATCCCCTGTAGGCATGACCTAGAGGTGGCCCGCTCCTGGGGGTTGTGGGCCCCCTTTGGCCCATCTTCGCCTCCCCTTCTAGCATTCTTCGTATTTTGGGAAAATAGGATTTTCCGTAGTTTTTCTGGTATTTTTCTGATCTTCGCGATCCATCAGAATCCTGACTCCAGCAGTCCATCCTCCACGAATCATCCAACATGCAAAAAAAATGAAAAGACATAAGTAACACCTCTTAATATGAAATATATCAATTAATTGAGGCGAATTATGATATAGAATGGTGATGCAAATTGGACGTATCAGTTATCCTGGCCGCCATGCCTCGACCGGGATTCAGTAGCGGGCCTCGACGGAGTGGGGTGTGGTGGGTGTGGGAGCCGGGAGGTGGAGGAATAGGGAGAATAGTTTGTAGGAGCCAAACCTTTCCCATATAAAACATACAATAGTAAAACAATGTAATTTGCATAAAAGAGTAAATAAGACATGCATAGGTAAAATATTAGGACAAGGCATATGAGCAAGAAGGTGGCTTGCCT
This sequence comes from Avena longiglumis, assembly GCA_030063025.1. Taxonomy (NCBI): domain Eukaryota; kingdom Viridiplantae; phylum Streptophyta; class Magnoliopsida; order Poales; family Poaceae; genus Avena; species Avena longiglumis. The sequence goes on from CP125973.1 coordinate 152,788,970, forward strand.
GTGACCAGACAGATGTCCCTTGACAGTTTTAGATAACTAGAATACCAAGTACAATAATAATAAGAGAAACCCGATCCCTCCTTCTTCTCGGCGTCACACAATCGCAACTATCGCTGTTATCGAGCATACATGCAAACAAACAATACACCAATCACTACAAGCATACAAGCATCAAACCATAAACCAAGTAAAGGATAAATGCATGATATACATCAGTAGGATGTTGGAGGTTTGATGTTGTTGGATTGGAAGGAGATTTGGAGGCATTAGGGAAAAAGGCTCCCTTTGGATTTCGAGTTTTGGAACTACCTAATAGAGGGGTTTTCGATCAAGGACTTGATATGTATGATACCATTGTGTAAAAATGATATCATCAGATAGGTATTGATAAAATGAAGCCAACAAAAGTGGTTTCACTATTTTATCAATTTCCCTTGATTTATAATGGATTTTATAGTGGATAAAACTCTAGTTTAAGGGAATAATTCACCAGAACTTCTATGGGGTTCCAAAAATTATTTTCTTGGGTGATTCACTAGTATTTTGTGGATTGAATCTAGATGAGTTAGAATCACCTCAAAACAATTACCAGAATGCCCTTGAGAAATTCCCAAAGACAGTACTTGAGGGTTTTTGTATTTTTCACCAGATTAAGTTTACATGAGATTTTTAGGTGATTCCAAGGGAAATGTTTAGGTACTAGAAATAAATTTCTGTAGAAATTGGAATCATCCTTTTTGGAATTAAATAACTCAAATGGTTAATTTATTGGTGAACAAACCATGCACATAAATGTTTAATTCACCATAATTCACTAAAATCTCAATAAACCCAGGGCTCCTGGGTTTTGGTACTGATTTGTATAGAGGTTTACTGTGAGTTCAAATTAGGTAAAAAACCCATTTGGTTTGACCTAGAGAAATTGCTAAACCCAGAAATGGCCTGTTTTGATTATTTTTGCTACATGCAAACTGGGAAGCAATTTAGGGTGAGGATAGTGGGATATGAATGGTATGTCTTATACCTTTCAACACCAATGGAGCCTGGGTCATTTGGATGAACCAAACTTATTGGAGAATTAATTTATTGTTATGGATAGATCTGGGTATAAGATTTGTCGTATTTAATCTAATTAAAGTTTTGGTGCAAAAATTGGTCTGCATGTTGGGGAAAACATGTGTGCATCAAAAAAATTTAGATCTGGGCAATTGGAAGGGTTTTCCATTTTTGTTTGCATTTAATTCAAACTGCTAAATTTCAGATCTAAAATTTAAAAGATAAGAGGAAGGGGATCGGGGCCTATGGGACAGATCTACAAAGGGGAGTGGGCCGCCGGAGGGCATCTGGCCCGAAGGAGGGGGACACACGCGGGCGATAGAAACCAGCCGACCAGAGTGGGCCGGCTCGCTAGCGCCACCCATCCCCGAAGGGGTATGGGGAGATCTGAGCCGTTGGTTTGACTCAGATCTGGCGGTGGCCGTGCTTCGTCTTCCCCGCGGTGAGTGGCGCTCGGGAGGAAACCCTAGAGGGCTTGGCGAAGCTCGGGGTGCTCACCTGGGGCCCGCTAACGTCGTAGAAGTGTGGGAGGAGGAGCGGCGGTCTGGGGTGACCTCGGGGAGGGGCGGAAGGGCTAGCTTCCATGAGGAAGTGAGCCTCGCGCTTCTGCCCCGAGAGGAGCTCGCCGGTGGCTCGCCGGGGTCACCTCCAGGGACTGTCCTGCATGGAAAGGAGGGCATGGTTAGATGCAGAGGAGGGAGGGGATCTTGACAAGGTCACATGCAGAGAGGGAGGAGTGGAGAGGGAAGATCGAGGCTCGTTTCTTTGTGGAGGCCGAGGGGCCTTCTCCTCCTCTTCCTGGGCAGTACAGAGCAGGGGAGCGGGGGAGAGAGCTCTAGGGAGGATAGGTGGGAGTATGGGGGAGAAATGAGGCCAGAGAGAGGAGCTGGAGTGGGTGGAGGCTTATAAACCGAGGTGATATGGTCTATGGTATACCATGCCCATGGGGGAAGCACGGGAGGGGTGGTGGCCATCCATTGGGAAGTAGGTGTGATGGAGAGAGGTCTCTGGTCGTGGTAGGGGACAGAGAGGTGAGGGGGGCTGCTGTAATGAGAAAAGAAAAGGTGTGACATGACCTTGCCTTTGTCTCCCCCTTGAACAACCATGTAGGACAAAGAGGTGGGGCATGCTATAGTGTTCTTCAACCAGAAGGGAGTGTGTGCTGCTAAGGTGGAGTACTTTACAAGCTTGGGATTGGTTTGGTGTTAATTTGAATAAAGGTTTGATGGTTTTGGCAACATTGATTGATTGGAGGCTTGTGAAGGAAGTTGACAAAATTGCATTGGGAAAAGTGTCTAAATGGTTCTGGTAGATAGAGTGGGTCAAATAATATCTTCATGATTTAAATGGGATTTTTCTGATGATTATCATCCCATTTAAATGCACTTCTTCAAAAAGTGCTGAAGTAAATTATGGAAGAAAAATTGATATTTTTTACATTGGGAAAGCTTGGTTTTTGATGTGATATGGTCCTAAATACGATAACACATATTGGAGGATTTTATTGGGATTTATTGTAGTGGAAACGTATTTTTGGAGAATTATTTCTTGTTTCTGCCATTTAAGAAAAAGGGCAAAAAGAAATAATAAGGAATCTGAAAAATATTTATTTTTGAGTTGTAAAGATGGGATATGATATATAGTCATCAAATGTGCCTTGAGTTGGCAAGGTGATTTGTAGAAAACAAACTTGCCTTTATAGACTAGGATTTTAAGATATTGGTAAATGCAGGAAATAAAATAGTTTAATAATCCAAATAATCGGGGGAATTATTTGGGGAACTTATATACAAGGTATAAGGGTTTACTTGGTGTAGGAATCAAGGTCAACCTTGGTTTTGAAGGGAAGTGGTGAAAAGAGGTGGAAACTAGATTCTTGGAGGATCTAGGGTTTGGTTATTCTGATGCCACCTAAACAGGGTTGGATTAGGGAGCTCATAGCTCACCTTGGTACAAGGGGTATATGGATGGAAAGACCAAGTAATGTAGATGATCATGGAATCATGAGTTGGGCTTGGTTGGATTTGAGGTGGTGTTGAGGAGATGGCCAACTTTGTTGAAAATAAGGCTGCCATAGCAGATACATCAGGTAGCCTCCGAAACCATGTGGGTTTAAGAAGCATAAGGCTTCAATGGAAACAAGTGAACTGGGGGTTGATAGTCCATGGTTTCTAGATCATGACCATGCAAATATTTGGTCAAGGGGAGGTGGTATATAGATGCGAGCTTCTGCCAAAGTAGGCATGTTGACTAGTTTTGCAAAAAAGCTTACCATGATGTCAACAAAATCATCATGGATGGGTGGGAACTAGAAAGGCTTAGCCAAGGGAAAGAGTGGGCTTTGGTAGTACTAAAAATGTACTACAATATGGTTCAAGTACATTCTCAAAAATGCACATAGGTTGGAAAAGGTAGAACTCCTAAGATTGAATCTAGATAAGAATTCTAGACTTAGCCATTTTGGCAGATTTAGGGTTTTAGATTAGAGTGCAAGTGGAGATGTTTTTGGGAGGATGCTACATTCCAAACCCATGATCAAGGATATGATGTTGAAGTGTTAACTAAATATATAGGACCCATGCTTAGATTGGGCTTCACTGAGTTGGAACTATTAGAAGGGTTTATCCCTAGATTGATCTGATTAGGAGGGGAGATGATCACCTTAGTGTCTTAGGATAGATCCAGACTTGGATGCTTGATGTGAGATTGATTATCACAAGCATAGATTTGGTCCTAGGGTATGAGCTACTAGATTAGCTCACTCTAGTTCCTAAGAAAACAAGGCAATCGACAGATCAAGGCAAATCATCAAGCAGCAGATCAAGGCAATTCATCTTGTCACTTATACACTACTACTAGGGTTACCATCAAGCCTAGCTTGAGGTAAGGTTGGGTATTTTGAGATTGGTGTGTCTTGAAGTAAGATAAGGATAATCTTGGTATTACTACCAAGATTGGAATAGAAAGGTTTTAATAAAGGTTTTTGGAAAACCTAGAGATAAGAGTAGTTGAAGATTCTGTCTTGAAAACATAAGGAGATAATATATAGGTCTCCATAGTTTTGTTGATAGAGACTAGTAAAGTATTTGGTTGTATCAAAGTCATCTTGGCTCAGGTTTTTGCAATGCCAGATCATTTGATAATATGAAAGATGAGCCAAGACATCCCTTTTGTAAAATAGTTTTTGTAAACTAGTGTTGGGATAAGAAGTATAGCAACTGATACACAATCAGTTGCAAGAGAACAAACAAGCAAGTAAACAAACATGGCACCTGTAACAAGAAAAAGTTTTTGTTCCTCCTGATTTTTGCCTTTTTGGACATTAAATCAGGGTTGCTGAAATTGGGATGTTACATTCATAAGGATAGAAATCTGATATATAACTTTTGGCCTCGTGATGGAGAGAGTACAAGTCAAGCTTGGGGGATATTGAAGTTATTAATGCTTAAATGTCCTATTCATGAACTCCCTAACAATATTATTATCAATAACTTTTATGCTGGGCTTTCTCTTCATGATAAATATTTACTAGATGCTTCTTGTGCTAGATCATTCACACGTATGAAGGAAGAAGCTAAATGGGATCTACTAGACCGTGTTCAAGAGAACACTGGAGCTTGGGAGAATGAAAAAGGAAGAAAGTCAGGTATAAACTATCATTATGAATACATAAAATCTTTTATGGGAACTGATGACTTCCGTGATATTAGTAATGAGTTTGTTCTTGGTTCCCAAAGTATTACCAACTGTTTTAAGGCCTTTGCCTCTTACATAGAAATTTCCAAAAAGAAGTGGAATAAGTACCAATCACCTTATAAAGATGTTGTTAGTCATGTTCCTATTAGAAGCACTGAAGTTTGTACTACTAATCATATTGTGCCTGAAACTTATGTTGAGAAAATACCTTTTCCAGCTAAGGTAAAGGAGTATTCTATGATGATTAGTGCAGATAATAAAGGTACTAAGAACACTGTGGAGCCTGATGAGAAATTGAATATTGAACCTATGGTAGCTATTGTGAAAGATCTTGACGCTAGAAATATAGAGGATGATCATATTGTCTTCTGTGAAGACGCTTCTAATATTGTCTCTCATCCTAGTAAAGTTAGAAAAGCTAGTGTTCCTGTGCTTTCTATTAAAATTGGTGATCATTGCTATTATGGTTTATGTGATATTGGTGCTAGTTCTAGTGCTATTCCTTATGAGATTTATAGGGAAATTATGCATGAAATTGGTCCTTGTGAGCTTGAGGACATTGATGTGGTTATTCACCTTGCTAATAAGGGAACCATTTTCCCTATTGGTATTGTAAGAGATGTGGAGGTTCTTTGTGGTAAGATTAAGTATCATGCTGATTTTTAGTGCTTAATTCAACAGCTAGCAAAACTTGCCCTATCATTTTGGTAGACCTTTCTTAAACACTTGTAGAGCTATTATAGATTGTAAGAAGGAAAAAGTTTTAACTAAGTTTGATGGAGATTCTTATGTGTTTAACTTTTCCAAATTTGCTAAAGCTCCTTGTGAAAATAGCTTGCCTAATGAAGATTTCAGGATGGAACAACTTGCTTCTATTGATCCAGTTTATAACCTTGGACCTCTTTTTGGTGATTGTAAGTATGCTCATTTTGATGATAAAGTTGTTTCCAGTTACAGTTATATCGTCAACTTTATTCAAAGTGGTATTGAAAGTTATTATGAGAGAGGGAAAACATGGTTTTATGCATCTCAATAATGTTAAGTTTCCCCGTTTTATGTTGAAAGCTTTGAAGTTGCATTTGTTTTATCTTCCTATGCTAGTGGATTTTTGTTTCAACAATTTGTTTTCTCATGATACCCCCATGCATAGGAAGTGGGTTAGACTCAAGTGTGTTGGTTATTTGCTTCTTGATGCTCTCTTTCACTTCAAATATTTGAAAGTTTCAAGCCTAACTTAAAGGCATTAAAGAAAAGTACTTGTTCGGAGATAACCCAAGAGTTTGGTTGAGTCTTGGAAGTTATTACCTCTGTAATAACCGATCCTTATCCTTTTTGTTTTGGTTTTTGTGTCAAGTTCAACTACTTTTGAGAAGTGGAGGAGTTGTGAAAAGTGGCTGTCCTGGGATAGATTTTTGTGCTGCATTGTAAAAATTCGTGAGGGATATCAGTACGTTGGATGGAGCTATATTTTTCTGAGCTTGTTCTCCAAGTTGTTACCGAACTTCCATTAGTTCTGCACGTTTTTATTTGAGGGACAGAAAGTTTTCTAAAAAATCAATCTTTACATGCTGGTCTGTTTTGACAGATTTCTATTATCATTTGCATTTGCCTCTTACAGAAGCCTATGTTTTGATGGATTTTAGTCAAAGTGTGAACCTAAAGGTTAATTGTTTTTTGCTTACACTAATGTTGCCATTGAGGTTTGTGTGAGACCTTGTAGGAAAGTAAATTCTAGGAGAAGGAGAAAAGGAGTCTGCAGAGTTTGTCTTTGAATAGGTAAAAGTGGTGAAAACAGAAGGTTCGTGAAACCCCAATCTTTTTATTATTTTGATGTTTTTAATACATAAAGAAAGTCACGAGACGTAACAAAGGAGGAACCGGAGGCCGGGGTCGCCAAACCCACCCCAGGCACGGGCCCCAGCTGGCCGCGCCTAGAGGGGGTGTGAGCACCCCGAGCTCCGTCTTTGCCTCGTTTTCGTATCAGCACCTTCCTTATGCATTGAAACTTCGTAATATATAACCCCCCAGATCCCCCAAGGTTCGTGCATCGTGTTCTCGTTGTGTTTTTGTTTCGATCCGTTTGTGTCAGGAAATCTTCTCAAGTTTAGAGCATCATGGTCTCCGCCAATGACAAAGGCAAGAAGCCCGTGGAGGAAGTAAAGTTGGAGGAACAAACCGCCGCAGGGTCAAGGGCACGGAAACCTACTTTTGTAGGAGAAATTAACACTGGACGTGCTTTTTCTCATAACATGCAGGGGATCATAGCCTCCGTTCCAGACTTCAGATCCCGCCCTGAGGCAGTGAAAGCCCTTCGAACCACTGATGAGTTTTGTGATAAGTACCGTGCTTTGAGGATGAAAGTGGATATACTTCAATAGGAGAATGACAAGCTTCGTGAGATGCTAGAGGGTTTTCTGACCCTAAACAAGGGAACACCACCACCACCGAAGGAGTAATTTTTCATCAGGTTTGGCATCCCCTTGGCTTGTTCCAAGCTCGGGGGGAGTGCCGCGGTATCATAATCATTATATTTTATATTTTACTTTTTTTGTGGATTCATATCTTTGGTAGAGAAGTTATCTTATAGTTTGGTTTGCATGTGGAAGTATCTTTCCTTTAGTTGATTATTTATGTATCCCTTGGTGTGAGTGCCTTTATGGAATATTAATGAGAAGTTTCATCTTTTATTTTTTGTACTTCTTATTTTAGTTTGCAATCTCTATTATATGATGGATCTTGTTGATCGGTATTGGCATAACTTTGGGAGCATCAAGTAATTCTAAATTGGTTTTGGCAAACCAAGTTCTGGTCAGAAGCAACACTTTTTGAGGTTTGAAAGAAAAAGAGAAAAAGATTACAGGTATTTTGTATCATTAATTTTCTTTCTTGTTGGCTCATAAGCTTAGTATTCTTTATTTAAGATCTTTTGTGTCTTCAAGGAAGACTGCATGTTTGGATTTATCACTTGTAGGTTTTCTTGTTTCTTTCAACTCTTTTGCTTGCTACCCAGCCTTGCTAGCCAAAAACCTGTTTTGAGAAGGCATACTTCTCATGTTTCCAACCCCTTTGAACTAAAACCTTTGCCATTTGCGTCCACCATATCTACCTATTAGCATTTGCTATTCCAAGCAAATTATCAAGTTTCATCTATCTTTCGAATTAAAAACTATTTTGTTATGTGAAAACTAGTTAGTAAAGCTCTCACGAACTTGATGGCATACCTTATTTTCTTTCCCCTAATAGACTTGAACCATTGTGTCATCGAAGTTGTATATGCTTGCATATATACGTTGGAAATAACAAAACCGTGCTGTCACGGGGAACGCTTTCAACATTGCACCTATACGTAGTACACAGTTGATATCATGCTCTTTTGTTTGCGGATGTCGATGGTGTGAAATAAAGAGGGAACTTGTATGTCCATGGAGTGACGTATGTGTGTTAGATAAACGCCTGGGCCGCTAGCCTAAGCCATGCCTAATCATGGTGGAAACTTGCAGCATCACTATAGTGGGCATTCTATGAAGCATCCTCAATAAAAAGCTATGCACATAGTAAATAAAAAGATCGCTGAGATGCTCATTGTTTGCTTGCCTTGTCATTTTGGTTATGGGATAACTCATGTACCATGTGCAAGGGGTACCCCGTTGGTGGTTCTTTATGATACACATGTACTTACAATGACAAGAACTTACCGGTGACCAAAGTTTAGTAGCATGAGGAGCGACCGTCGTACTCAAGGGACTTGAGATTGCCAACTTATATTTCATCAAGCATATACTCCATCTTTGTGCACTTTAACCTTAATCATCTCAAGATGCTTATGATAGGGGCAATGAGGGCTCAAAGCTAGTAAGTACCATAATCTTTTGGAAGCTATTTATGACTTGAAATCCCTACTTCCCTCTATGAAGGGACCTTTCTCCTATTTTCTAAGTTAAGACGGTAAACCTACTTCCTCTCTATCTCCAGCAAGCATTTGAGTTGTCGTGTTGCAAGCATTCATATGGTGATTTATTCAATCATGTTCTTTATCTTCCTTGTTTGCACAATACTCTTATCTATTAAGTATTACTTTGAAAGCCTTCATTGTGAAAAACCTTTTTGAGCAAAGAGTGCTCCTATTTTGAAAACTTCTACAAAAAGCTTTTTTTGAAACTGTTTGCCAGTTGTTCTCTGACCAGGAACAAGAGTTTTCCAATTCCAATTATGATTTATCTTTATGCATCTCTATTGTGACTCATGTACTTGTTGCAAGCTAAGTTATATAATGGTGAGTTGCTTTCTTCTATGAGTTGTGTAATGGTAAGTGTGATGCTTCTTGTCTGTATTGTTTTATCGACACTTCACTCCATAAACCTATGGAAATGTTTACTGAGCTCAGTTTTCTCTTGGGGACAAGCGAAGGTCTAAGCTTGGGGGGAGTTGATACGTCCAATTTGCATCACCATTCCATATCATAATTTGCCTCTATTCATTGATATATGTATTATTATGAGGTATTACTTATGTATTTTCCACTATTTTTGCATGTTGGATGATTCTTGGAGGATGGACTCCCGGACTCTGGATTCTGATAGAAAAAGAGGCGTTTTGATGCAATTTCGCGAAGATCAGAAAAATACCAGAAAAATATGGGAAAATTATATTTTCCCGGAAGACGAAGGAAGCCAGAAGGGGAGGCGTGGAAGGGCCGCAGGGGGGTCACACCCCCTAGGCGCGGGTCCCCCTGGGCCACGCCTAGGGCATGTGTGGCCCACCTGCTCGGCCTTCGACTCCGTCCCCTTGCCTATATCTTCCTCACGGAACCCTAACACCAGGGGGCGACCACAGATATATTTCCACCGCCTCTGCGGGGCGGAAAACACCGAGAGAGAAAGATCTCTCCAGCAGACAGATTTCTGCCGGGGAAATTCCTTCCTAGAGATGGGCGATCGTCGCCATCAACACCGTCATCAAGCTAGGCTTCATAGGGATCATCATCATCATTATCCAGACCATCATATCCACCAGCACCATCATCACCACTCCATCGCGCTATAACAATTGTGTTGGATATTGCTTTAGTTCTTAGGGGAAACTTTCCCGGTGTTAATTACTATTATAATTGATGCTTGTGAGTGGAACCATTGGATTATTGTTTATGTTCATATTGTTATTCATCACCATAGCATCTTTGATCTTGATCCATATGATGTATTGTGAGTAGTTCGTTTAGTTCTTGAGGACATGGGAGAATTCATGTTGTTAGTAGTGGATTTGTGTTGAGTTATTATTCAATGGTTTAGTATTTAAGTTGTGGTGCTATTATTCTAGTGTTGTCATGTGAACGTCGACTACATGATACTTTACCAATTATGGGCCTAGGAGAATGCATTGTGTATTTGGCTACTAATTGTGGGGTTGTCGGAGTGACAGAAACCTGAACCCCCGTTAGGACACCATTGCATAAGGGAGTGTAGGATCTCAGAGTTTAAGGCTATGGTTAGGTTTATATCTTAATTACTTTCCTGTAGTTGCGGTTGCTTGCAGGGGGTTTAATCACACGTATGTATTAGTCCAAGTAAGGTTGGTACATTAGCACAGGTTCACCCACACAACACTTACAACACCAAAGAAGAGTACTTAGCTATTTGAAACGAAAGCACTTGACAGAATTCCCTTGTGTCCTTGAGAACGTTTGGTCCTTATAAGTATTTCCACCGGCTTGTCCTTTGCTAAGAAAGGATTGGGACACTTGCTGCAGTTGTTCGTTGTCTTTATTACTTGCACTTTTTTGTTGCTTTATCAGAAAACCCCTAAAAATCCGTTTGCTAAGTATTTGCAGAGATTTCCTGCTCCATACCACTAGTAAACACCTTCTGCTCCTCGTTGGAATCGACACTCCTATTTATCGAAAGTACTGCGATACACCCCCTATACTTGTGGGTCATCAATCTAGCACTAAAACTTGAAGGGGAAATTGATTATAACCCCCTGTTCGTGCGCGTGGGCAACATAAGCCTCTTTCTTTGTTTGTCTCTCTTCTACTCGAACCCTAGGTTCATGAATTAAAGTGAGACTTCTATTTTATGATTTTTTTCCACCGTCACTCGAAAACTAGATTCATACTTGCCTTATATTTTCGTTAATTCAGTTAGAGGTCGTTTGGCATCCATGTATTCATTTCATTTAGTAGAAATGAACACATGGATCCATTCCATTTATATTATGATTCCAAAAACATCCACATGTTTGGCTGCCACCGGAATTTTGAAATGACGGGTCTGAGATAGGAATTAGGTTTATACATGGGGATATTTCAATGGATTTGCCAAATAAAATGAAGGCTCAATTCCATGCCAACCAAACAGCATAGGGATAGAATTGCAAAATGAATTCCAGGATTCCAGTCCTAAATGAAGGATACCAAACAACCTCTTAGAGGTTTCTAGATGGATGCTGAAGTTACTCTAGGATCTTTAAAACTACTTGTACTTGGTATTGAAAATTGGCTAAAATTGTTCTGCTTTGCTTGCTGGGTTGATCTACTAGTTCACTTGCTGGAATGGTGCCTAGGATCTCTATCTATCTCTAAAATTTCTAATCACTAAAGCTTGTGTCGGCTTGGGAGTTTGGGCACACTGGACAGTCCTTTTCTGGCACTAGTATTTTCTAGTTATGTTCGGAACATGGACATGGTGGAAGTTGTGGGTAGCTACGAGCAATAGACTAGTACATATCTGGCCTAGATTGGGTATTCTTGCGGCTTATGAACTGTGTCCGGACGGCTTCATGAGAGCCTTCTTTAAGGCTTGTTGGGATACAATAAAAAAGGACGTCATGGCAGTCATCCATCAATTCTCAAGTCTACATTGTAGTAATCTTTATTGGCTCATTTCCGTAAACATTGATCTTCTTCCCAAGAACAGAGGAGCCGAAGAGGTTACCGACTTCCGCCCCATAAGACTTATCCATGCCATTGTGAAACTCATCTCCAAAATGATGGCCGCTCGCCTTGCTCCTCACATGAACAAGGTTGTGTCAAAGGCTCAAAGTGCCTTCATTAAAACAAGGAGCATTCACGACAATTTCTTATATGTAAGAAACCTTGCGAGAAAACTCCACAAGACAAAAAAGGCTACACTCCTCTTTAAACTTGACATCAAGAAAGCTTTTGACTCGGTAATATGGGACTACTTGATGTAGGTGTTGCAACATTTGGGCTTCCCAAGTAAATTCCGGGATTGGATTTTGGCACTTCTATCCACTTCATCATCAAGAGTGCTTCTAAATGTAATAGCCGGTGATCCAATCAAGCATGGGAGGGGCCTTAGACAAGGAGATCCTTTATTGCCCCTCCTCTTCGTATTGGCTATTGACCCTCTTCATCATATTCTTTGCAAGGCCACCACTCAAGGTCTACTATACAATACTGGTGGGAGAGCCCCCATGGTTCGTACCTCCCTTTACGTCGATGATGCCGCTATCTTCATCAAGCCAATAAAGAGTGATATCAACTTCCTTGTTTTAACCTTGCAAAATTTTGGAGATGTCACCGAGCTTATTACAAATTGCGTTAAGAGTCAAGTGGCACCAATCTGTTGTGAAGGCCTTGATCTTGATGAATTTTCCAAGCCTTCCTGGATCCACACACCACTTTACCCATGAGATACTTAGGCCTTACATTGTCCGTGCACCGTCTTAGAATAAATCACTCCAACCTTTAGAAGACAAAGTGGCCGCCAAGATTGTTCCGTGGATGGGAAAACATGTCACGATGGTCGGGCGGGGCACCCTTGTCAAGTCGGTGCTGATGACTCCTTGATGGCGCCAGAAAATTTGGTGCTTGATGTGGAGTCTTGTTGGGAACCCCAAGAGCAAGGTGTGAAGAGTACAACAACAAGTCTTCCCTTAGTTGAGACCGAGGTTATCGAACCAGTAGGAGGAAGGAAACGTCACACAGGTGTTGCAAGCAACACAAACTCAAGACTTTGCCCCAACAAATCAGTGAGGTTGTCAAGCTCACCGGTTTGCTGTAACAAAGGATTACACGTATGGTGTGGAAGGTAATGGTTTGCAGCAAGTAAACAAGTAACAGTGGAAAATGTATCAATGGTAAAGATTGGACCGGGGTCCATAGTTCACTAGAGGTGTTTTCCTTAGATAAACAACATGGCATGAAGGGTAAACAAATTACAACGAGGCAATTGACAGGAACTGAGCAAGGCATAATAATGCAATTACTAGCCAGAAAGATCCTATGAGATTGATTGGGCAATACAACAATATACATAGACTGTAATCCAACTACATCTATGACTAGAAGTCCACCTTCAGGTTATCAACCGAACCCCCTCAAGTATTAAGTTGCAAGCAACAGACAAGCGCTTTAAGCAAAGTGTGTAAGGTAAAAAGTCCACATGTTCCATGAACAAGAGACCGTTGTTTTCTCCCTAATAGCAACAGCACATCTACAACCGAAGAGATTTCTGTCACTTCCCTTGGAAACTAGAGGCATGAAGCCACTATCAAGCATAAATACTCCCTCTTTGAGTCTCTAGCAACTACTTGGCCAAGATAACCACTAGAAGCGGAGAGCATGCAAGATCACAAACAACACAAACATGATAGAATCATAAAGATAGAACCATTAATCAAACCAACATAATAATCTCAATATCCATCGGATCCCCGCAAACACAACATGCATGATTACAAATAGATTAGATCTTGATCATGAACGGAGCTCACGAGATCTATACATGAAAGCACAAAGGGGGAGATACAGCCATCTAGCTACTACATGGACCCATAGTCCAAGGTGGAACTACTCACGAATCATACCGGAGAGAAGGCCTCCGGGATGATCTCCCCTTCGGCAGGGTGCTAGGAAGAACTTCAGATCCCCCCGATCTAGGGACGATGGTGGCGGTGGCTACAGATGGTTTCGTGGATTTCTGATCGGGTATCGAGAGTTTCTGCATCGGGGGCTTCTTATAGGCGAAGGGGCGAGTCTGGGAGACGACCAGGGTCCACCTGACCCCGCACCTAGGGTCCACCTGACCCCGCACCTGGGGTGGGTCTGGGCCCCCTGGCCAGCCCCTCCGGCTCTCCTCTGGACTTCTTGTTCCCCACGGAAAGTTAATGACTTTGGCGTTTGTCCCGTCCAATTCCGGAAATATTTTTTCACTAACTTTTCTGAAACCAAAAACAACAGAAAACAGGCATCTGGCACTGTTGAAACTTGTTAATAGGTTAGTACCAGAAAACATTGAAAAAGCACCTCAAAGTGTATACAAGTAAAGCAAAGTAGATACTAAACACGCATGGAGCATCAAAAATTATAGACACGTTTCCAACGCATCAACATCCCCAAGCTTAACTCCTGCTCGTCCTCGAGTAGGTAAGTGATAAAAGAATAATTTTGAGGTGACATGCACCCTCACAATAAAGATCCAACCATTTGCAAACATTGAAAGCTGGGATCAAAGAACTCTAAACATGTGTATGAAATATGGAGTTCTAACAATAGGACCTAGTAACTATGGATGCAACATGGCAAGCTACAAAAAAATATCATGAATAATATGTTTTGAAAAACGTTTGTTTGTTTCACATGCAGAAAACATAGCATAGTGGAAATAAGCTTGTCCCTCATAGAGTAGCAATATAATGCATAGGACACCTGCAAAGTTCACAAGGGTGACTAGAAACAAATAGCACAAGAACAAGTAATAACACAATATGCATCAATTAATAAGCTTTGGAACATTGCACACAGAATGACAACTATGCTATCTTAATGGTGCCTAAAGGTAGAAGGTGGAGACTCAAATAATGGTGGAAGAAGGGCCTTTTTTGTAAAGGAAGCAGGGATTACAAGTTTCAAAAAGAGCTTCCAAAAATTATGGTACTAGTTAGCTTTCAGCCCTCATTGCGCCTATCATAAGCATCTTGAAGTGGTTAAGGTTAAAGTGGCAAAGCTGGAGTATATGCTTGACGAAGTATAATTTGGAAATCTCATGCCCCTTGAATACGAGGGCCACACCTCATGCATACTCAACTTTGAGTCCAGGTAAGTTCTTGTCACTTTAAGTATTTGCATATCATTGAGAACCGCCAACGGGGTACCCCTTGCACATGCTACAGGAGCTTTCCCATAACCAAAATGACAAGGCAAGCAGACAATGAGCATCTCAGCGATCTTTTTATTTACCATATGCATAGCTTTTTATTGAGGATGCTTCATAGATATCTCACTATGGTGATGCTGCAAGTTTCCACCATGATTAGGCATGGCTTAGGCTAGCGGCACAGGCGTTTCTCTAACACAGAATACAACTCCATGGAATTACAAGTGCCCTCTTTATTTCACATCGGTGACATCCATAGACAAAAGAACATGATATCAACTGAGTACAACAAGGTACAAGTGCAATGTTGAAAACGTTCCCCGTGACAACACGGTTCTACTAATCCCAACTTATAAGTGCAAGCATATACAACAAAGTTGCCTCAATGGTTCAAGCTTATTAGGGGCAAAGAATAAAATGTGCCATCAAGTTTGTGAGGGCTTTAATCACTAAGTTTTCACATAACACAATAGTTTTTAATTGGAAGATAGATGAAAACAAGAATATACTTTGGAATGGTGTAACTCACCATGCATAGGAATTTATAGTGGACACTTTGGAATAACTTGGTTTCTTGGGAGTTGGAAGCATGAGTAGAACTTACTCATACAAGTGGAGGCTAGCAAAAGACTGGGAGCAACCACCTAAGAGAGCAATAATGGCCATAATTATGCAATGCAAAAAAACAAACTAATCAAAGCAAAGAGTGGTACTACAAGTCAAGGACTAAATTATCTTAGAGGCTAATGGTGACTTGTCATAACATGGTGTAAGCATGTGCCAAGTTAACCCAAGCAAAACATCAAAGGAGAATACCACAATACTATGCTTTTGCATGCTAAAACAACGCATAATTTCTTCAAGGCACACTAAGAAATCCCCATTGTTTGGAACAATACATGCTACAACAATAATCACTAAGCATAATGCTAAAACAACACCTAGCATGTCATGCTAAAGTCTTAGTCACAGTCAATGCAAGCTCCTCTTGCACTTCAAGCAAGAACTTACTACTCCTTCCCAAACACCAAGCAAACTTATTTGCAAAACAACACAGCGAGAGCGGGGGTCCAAACTACTAAAGCAAACTAAAAAAACTAAGCAAAGCAAACGAAAACTAAGACGCTCCAAGAACAACACAACTGTGCATGAAACAACAAAAGTGAAGTGTCTAGACAGACCTGAGCTTTTTATTGATGAAGAAGGGGATGCCTTGGGTATCCCCAAGTTTTGACGCTTGTACATCTTGGATATTTCTTGGGGTGAAACCATGGTGGCATCCCCAACCTTGAGCTTTTGTCCATTCTTCATCTCGTTGCATCATTCTCTCTCTACACCTGAAATTTTTCCTTCATACAAAACTTCACACAATCTTCATTAGCAACATTAGCTTATTCAAAAGATATTAGACCACTGTCAAAGCTTTGGAACATCAAGGCTTTCACTAAAAACACACGATACTTTAGTAACTCCTTCAAAGAAACTCAATTTACCTGAAGAGAGCTCAAAAAGGAATCAATAAGAAGCAAATGCAAATAATGGCAGAAATCTATCAAAACAGACCAGCAGGTAGAAACGAATTTTTTCGAACATCTTATGTTGATCAAATCAAAAGGTGTTGAACTAACGAAAGTTATCCAACATACTGCGGGATTTATTCGTAAATTTTGAGCTCAATCCGAGTTACAGAGCCTCCTCACGAATTTGTTTGGTGGAGGACAGAAATCTGTTTTGGGACAGCAACTCCCCAAATCTTAGTTTCCTCTCATTAGAGGTCATTCTTGGCACAAAAAGCAAACAAAAAGTATAAGAAGAGGTTATTACAGTAGTAATAACTTCCAAGACTCAAGGAAACTCTTGGTTTATCTCCCAACAAGTACTTTTCTTTAATGCCTTTAAGTTAGGCACAAGAAGCAAGAAGAATCAAGTATTTTCAAATGAGGAATTGCCCCTCTTGTTCCTTCTTTTCTCACCTTTCTTTTTCTTCTTAGGGAAGATATGATTGCTTACCAGGGGAGTAAAGTGCATGATGCCTTCTCCCACATCTATTACTGCCCCAAGGTGTTTCAGTAGAGATCTTCCAAGTGTGATCTATCCTTTGCCTACACATTCAATAACAAGATAATCAGTAGACACCATTTTCCCTGAGATTTTTGTAAACACACCTTCATCTATTCCAATGGGCAATATAGTGACATTTTTGGTAAGAGAGATTTCCTCTCCTCCTTCAATAAGCCCCCAAAGACTCAAGGAATCAAAAATATCTTTAGGCATGCGACAGAATTCAGACATGATATCACAGCGAGCATCAAAAAGTGTAGTGTTTATTAAGACTTTAATTGTAGGAAACCAATTTGAAGGCTCAGAATTTATGGGAACATAATCATGGTAAGCCCTAAGAGTGTGATAGCAACTATTCATGGCAGCAATACTAGTCTCAAGAGTGTTCAACCTGGCAAAAATATTTGTGAAAGAGGAATCAGACTTGCCAAGTGTATTATAAATTGCAATCAACTTTTTTATGGCATCAAAGGCTTCATCCTCAGTGCAAAGCAAAATATCTTTCTCATCCACAGCATCCAAAGCATATCTATAACGAATAACAATACCGCGGTAAAAACTATTAATAACCAAGCTGAGGCTTACCTCAGGCTCAGTTTCCCTCTTGAAAGCTGAGATTCTAGACCAAGATTCCTTAAAACTTTCTTCACTTTTTTGCTTAAAAGTGGAGATTTCTACCATAGGGGAAATAAAGGCAGGCCCCGACATGGCAGCAGCTAAAGCAAGAACTAATTTTTGTGTGTTTTTGAATAAGGCAAGCAAACCAAACTAGACTAATTTTTTGGTTTTTTTTTTAAAGAGGCAAACAAAACCAAGCAAAATAAACTAAGCAAACTAAAAACAAAGTAAAGAGAAAGGAAGTGAAGGACTCCCCTAGTGAATACGTCCTTGGCCTCCCCGGCAACGGCGCCAGAAAACTTGTTGATGACTCCTTGATGGCGCCAGAAAACTTGGTGCTTGATGTGGAGTCTTGTTTGGAACCCCAAGAGCAAGGTGTGAAGAGTACAACAGCAAGTCTTCCCTCAGTTGAGACCGAGGTTATCGAACCATTAGGAGGAAGGAAACGTCACACAGGTGTTGCAAGCAACGCGGAGATCTGCACAACACAAACTCAAGACTTTGCCCCAACGAATCACTGAGGTTGTCAAGCTCACCGGTTTGCTGTAACAAAGGATTAAACGTATGGTGTGGAAGGTAATGGTTTGCAGCAAGTAAACAAGTAATAGTGGAAAATATATCAATGGTAAAGATTGGACCGGGGTCCATAGTTCATTAGAGGTGTTCTCCTTAGATAAACAACATGGCATGAAGGGTAAACAAATTACAGCGAGGCAATTGACAGGAACTGAGCAAGGCATAACAATGCAATTACTAGCCAAAAAGATCCTATGAGGTTGATTGGGCAATACAACAATATACATAGACCGTAATCCAACTACATCTATGACTAGAAGTCCACCTTCAGGTTATCATCCGAACCCCCTCCAGTATTAAGTTGCAAGCAATAGACAACTACTTTAAGAAAAGTGTGTAAGGTAAACAGTCCACATGTTCCATGAACAAGAGACCGTTGTTTTCTCCCTAGTAGCAACAACACATCTACAACCGAAGAGATTTCTATCACTTCCCTTGGAAACTAGAGGCATGAACCCACTATCGAGCATAAATACTCCCTCTTGGAGTCACTGGCAACAGAGAGCATGCAAGATCACAAACAAGACATACATGATAGAATAATAAAGATAGAACCATTAATCAAACCAAAATAATAATCTCAATATCCATCGGATCCCCACAAACAAAACATGCATGATTACAAATAAATTAGATCTTTATCATGAACGGAGCTCACAAGATCTATACATGAAAGCACAAAGGAGGATATACAACCATCTAGCTACTACATGGATCCATAGTCCAAGGTGGAACTACTCACGAATCATACCAGAGAGAAGGCCTCTGGGATGATCCCCCCTCCGGCAGGGTGCCGGGAAGAACTTCAGACCCCCCAATCTAGGGACGATAGTGTCGGTGGCTACAAACGGTTTCGTGGATTTCTGATCGGGTACCGAGAGTTTCTGCATCGGGGGATTCTTATAGGCGAAGGGGCGAGTCCGGGAGGCGACCAGGGTCGCCAAACCCTAGCCAGGCGCGGGTCCACCTGACCCCGTGCCTGGGGTGGGTCTGGGCCCCCTGGCTAGCCCCTCCGGCTCTCCTCTAGACTTCTTGTTCCCCACGGAAAGTTATTGACTTTGGTGTTTGTCCCGTCCAATTCTGAGAATATTTCTTTACTAACTTTTCTGAAACCAAAACAGCGTAAAATGTGCATCCGCAATCGTTGGAACTTGTTAATAGGTTAGTACGAGAAGACATGTAAAAAGAACCTCAAAGTGTAGACAAGTAAAGCAAAGTAGATACTAAACAAGCATGGAGCATCAAAAATTATAGATACGTTTCCAACGTATCAATGCTTACAAGCATTTTCATTTATTTTGTCACCGTGCTTGGTGTCCCTATGGAGGTCCTCACGAAGATGAGCGTTTCTTTGGGCCGCGTGGGACAAGGTGACTGGAGGGAAATGTAAGGTCAATTTGGAAACGGTTTGCAAGCCTATAAAGTTTGGTGGTCTGTGAATCCTCAACCTCAAGAAGTTTGCCTCGGCTCTTCACATGCGGTGGATTTGGAGCGAATGGAGTGATGATCCAAAGCCTTGGGTTGGTCTTGGGACACATTGCAATGAAAAGGATAAGGAGCTTTTTGGGAAGGCAACAATTGTTACAATTGGAAATGGGGAAAAGGCTTCCTTTTGGAAGGCGGCTTGGCTCCAAGGATTGGCGCCAAAGGCCATTGCTACACTCATCTTCGACCTCTCGAAAAATAGGAAATGTTCGGTCATGAAAGCTTTGGAAAATGACTTTTGGGTCTTACAAATCAACATGCAAAGTGGCCTCTCCGTGGAGCATATTGTCCAATTCTCCAAGCTATGGGAAATGCTTCAAGAGGTTCATTTTTTACAGCGACACCATTGACAAGATCACATGGAAGCTTCCCAATGATGGGTGCTACTCGGCCAAGACCGCTTACAACATGCATTTTGAGAATCTCGCCATATCCCATTTTCCCTCTATTGTTTGTACGCCGTGGGCACCACCAAAGTGTTTTTTTGCTTGGTTGGTTATTCAAAATAGAGCGTGGACGTCGGATAGACTTCAAAAAATAGGATGTCCAGATTGTGGTCTATGCAAGCTTTGTAACCAAGTGCAAGATTTGGCCGACCACCTTCTCTTCAAGTGCTGATTCACCGTTAGAGTTTGGTCATCCTTGAAATATTGGCTTGGCCTTCATGACATTGAACCAAGAGATTGGCGAGTTATGAGCACGGTGAAAGAATGGTGGCTTCAAGGCATCCACAAGAGAGGGCATTCAATAAGGGAGATGGCTTCGCTTTCCATGTTGGTTTAATGGGAAATTTGGAAAGAAAGAAACACCCGGGTCTTCCGCAATACTTCCACAACGTCTACTATGCTTGTTATGAATATAAAATACAAGTAGGCAATGTGGTGCCTAGCCGGGGCCAAAGCATTGAGTAGTGTGTTGCCACGAAAGTAGGCCTTTTGTTTTGGCTTGGTTGTGGCCAAGCTTGCTTTGTAAGACCTCTGAAAACCTTTCTCCTTAATCAATGAAAATGGAAAATATTTTGACTCGTTTCAAAAAAAATATCTAATGAAGACAATTGTTTTATGAAAGGACAACTGCTGGCTCTGTGTAGGAGAATATATATGTGGCACCTGTGTCTGCAGATGTTTCTCTACACTATGAATACCAATCTGTGATATGTTGTAAACGTATCTATAATTTTTTATGCTCCATGCTTATTATGTATCAACTTTCTTATGTTTTGTCTACACTTTGAGGTATTTTTATACATTTTCTGGAACTAACCTATTGACAAGATGCCACAGTGCCAGTTTTCTGTTTTCTGCTGTTTTTGGTTTCAGAAAAGTTAGTAAAGAAATATTCTCGGAATTGGACGAAACAAAAGTCAAAGTCAATATTTTACCAGAGCAAAGACAGAGTCTAGAGGGGTAACGAAGAGGTGCCACAGGGCGGCCGCACCACCCCTTGGTGCGGGCCTACCCTAGGTCGCGCCAAGGCATGGTGTGGGCCCCCTGGCCCTCAACCGACCTTGACCCTTCGCCTATATAAGCACCCCGATGCAGAAACCCTAAGCACCCGATCAGAAATCCACAAAATAGTCTGTAGCCACCGCCACCATCGTCCCTAGATCAAGGGGGGTACGAAGCTCTTCCCGGCACCCTGCCGGAGGGGAGAGATCATCCCGGAGGCCTTCTTCATCACCATGCAAGCCTCCGGAGTGATGCGTGAGTAGTTCACCCTTGGACTATGGGTCCATACAGTAGCTAGATGGTTGTTTCTCCTCCTTTGTGCTATCATGTTTAGATCTTGTGAGCTCCTTCCATGATCAAGATCATCTATTTGTAATCATACATGTTGTGTTTGCGGGGATCCAATGGATATTGAGATACTATGTTCGATTGATTATTGATTCTATCATGTCTATGTTATTTATGATCTTGCATGCTATCCGTTGCTAGTAGATACTTTGTCCAAGTAGATGCTTGTAACTCCAAGAGGGGGTATTTACGCTCGATAGTAGGTTCATGCCTCTAGTAATCTGGGAGAGTGACAGAAACTTCTAAGGTTGTAGATGTGTTGTTGCTACTAGGGAGAAAACAATAATCCTTTGTCCATGGGGAAATTGTATTGTTTACTTTACACACTTTGCTTAATGCAATTATCTGTTGCTTGCAACTTAATACTGGAAGGGGTTCAGATGATAACCTTTAGGTGGATTATTAGTCATAGATGCAGTTGGATTACGTTCTATGTATTATGTTGTAATGCCCAATCAAATCTCGTATAGATCAAGATGTCTAGTATATGCATTGTTATGCCTTATCAATCTGTCAATTGCCCCGCTGTAATTTGTTCACCGAGCATGCTATTTATCTTATGGAGAACACCTCTGGTGAACTATGGACCCCGGTCCATTCCCTACCATTGATATACCATCTACCATTACCGTTTACTTACTACAAGCAATTACTATCTTCCACACTATACAATTAATCCTTTGTTTTTAGAAAATCGGTGAGATTGACGACCTCACTGTAAGTTGGGGCAAAGTATTGTGGATTGTGTTGTGCAGGTTCCAAGTTTCTAGCAACACCTTGGAGTTGTTTCCTTACTCCTACTGGTTCGATAACCTTGGTTTCATAACCGAGAGAAACTTGTTGTTGTGCTCATCATACCTTCCTCTTGGGGTTCCCAACGAGCTCTACATATCTGAGCCACCAAGCACTTTTCTGGTGCCATGGGAGATAAGGACAGCTTCAATCTCTTCCTACTCGTCAATCACTTTTCAGGGAGAAACAAGATTATCGCAAGGGGAGTCTCTCACAACCAATCTCTTTACTTTGTTTTTGTTTTTCTTAGTTTCTTTTGCTTGTTTATTTTATCAAAAATACAAAAAATTTAGTTGTACTGGTTTGCTTCTTTTTATCAAAAACACAAAAGATTAGTTCCTACTTCAAGTTGTTTTTATGACTAGTTCTGCTCCAATCACTATTTCATTATGGATAACCTACTTGGTTTCCTATTTTGGAAAACTACTATCACTGCTAAGGTAGTAGATGAACCACCGCCTGCTGAACCTGAAAGCTCATTAGATGAAAAAGAGGAGGAGAGTGAGGAACAAAAGGAGGAAGAATGGATTAGCTACCCATGCCTACCTTCCAATGAGAATAACTCTTTATCACTTGCATTATTTAATTATCCCCCATGCTTACCAAAGGAGGATGAATGTTATGTTCCTGTGGATTCTTTTGAAATATCTACCATTGGTAAAACTTATGGTAATAATTATGATCCTTTTATCTATGATAATCCATGCTATTTTGATAAATCTTATGATAATCCTTTACTTGTGCCTAACTTCGACAGGCATGGTACTAAAGAGTTTTGCTTAGAAAATGTTTATGATAAAGCTCTATATGATGGTCCTATATTGGTTGATAATATTTGTACTACTATTAAAAATGAGATTGTAGGGGTCTTGACTTTATCTTGGAACCTCACACCTCTTGAGAATGATCAGTCATCTTGTTATAACATTGTTAAAAGTGGGTTTGAAGGTTCTAATCCCACTATTTTTGAGCTTGATAAAAATTATAAAGCATACTTTATGTGATAGTTATATTGTTTAGTTTATTCATGAGGCTACTGAAAATTATTATGAGAGAGGAAAATATGGTTGTATAAGTTTTCATGGTACTGAAACACCTCTCTATGTGCTGAGAGTTTTGAAGTTACTCTTGTTTTATCTTCCTATATCTGTCACTTTGTTCTTTGTGAATTTATTTGCGTACAAGATTCCTATGCATAGGAAGTGGGCTAGACTTAAATCTGTTTTGAATTTTCTTCTTAATGCTCTCCTTTACTTCAATTAATATTTCTTATGTGAGCATCATCGAAATTATCATGCCTAGCTGAAAGGCGTTAAAGAAAAGCACTATTGGGAGATAACCCAAATGTATTTCAGTAAGTTTTTATTTTGTTGAGTCTTGGAAGTTATTTTCTTTGTAATAACCTCTACTTATCCTTTTTTGTGGTTTCTGTGCCAAGAATAATCTCTAATGAGAGAGAAGTAAGATTTGGGGAAGTTGATGTCTCGAAACATATTTTTGTGCTTCACTGTAAAAATTCATGAAAAATCCCAGTACATCGGATTGCACTGTAATTTTTTGAACATATGACCCAGGTTATTATCTAACTTTCGTTAGTTTAGCATGTTTCGATTTAAGCAACAGAAGGTCTTCGAAAAAATTGGTTTTTACCTACTGGTCTATTTTGACAGATTTCTGCCATTATTTGCATTTGCCTCTTAATCGGTTTCTTTTAAGTTCTCTTTGATCACTTGAGCTTTTAAAATAAATTTCTGTAGTTGCTTATGTTTTAATGGAAGTTTACTTGTGTTGAAAATAAACCCAAAGGCTTATTATCTTGAATACACTAATGTTGCTAATGAAGAATTGTATGAAGTTTTGTATGAAGGAATGTGATGAGATGAAGAATGGACAAAATCTCAAGCTTGGGGATGCCACCCGTGTCACCCCAAGAAATATTCAATAGGTACAAGTGTCAAAGCTTGGGGATTCCCAAGGCACCCACTTCTTCATCAATAAAAATCTCAGGTCTCCTTTCTAGACACTTTATTTTTATTGCTTCATGCACTATTGTGTTGTTCTTGGAGCGTCTTTGTTTTTGTTTTTAGTTTTATTTTATTGGTTTGCTACAATAAATTAGTTGGACCCCCGCATTCTCATTTTGTTTCAAATAAGTTGATTGGTGTTGGAAAAGAGTAGAAAGTTTCATGCTTATAGTGGTACAAAAGGAAGCTTGTTTTGACTGTGGCCTAGACTTTATCATGTCATGTTGGATGTTGCTTTGACCATATGCTTAGTGATTATTGTCGTAGCATGACTTGTTCCAAACAATTTATATTGCTTAATGTGCCTTGAAAGAATCATGCTTTGTTTTAGCATACATTTGGGCTGCTTTAAAGTTCGTGCGATGCAAGAAACACATGCGAACCAATACACCAAACGCCCTTATTTTTTCCCGGCCCATGCGAGAAACGGGAAAAGGGGTAACCAAACATGACCCTAGCGTCTCCTTCCTTCCCGAACAAGCGAGCGCCGCCTCATCCCCGATTCGCGTATCCCGCTGCCCTATCCCCCTATTGGCCTAACCACCCCGCCACGAGAGGTCGCCGCCTCCTCGCCGCGCCTATGCTCTCCCGTCCCCTCCCGTAGAGAAACTATGCCATGCTGCCTCGAGCCACCTCGGCCGTGGCGTCACGCCTCTGCCGAGCTTCGCTACCTCTCACCGAGCCAAGACGGACGCTGGCTGCTCCCATAACTCCTCCCCGCTGCCTCCTTCCCGCCATGTCCTCCCAAGCACCACCCGCCGCCACCTCGTGTCCCTAACCCCAAGCTCGCCTGCCACCGCCTCCAGCAACGCTGTCGTGGTCCCTGCCACCTCGTGTCCTGCTCCTCGTCCCGGCCACACAGCACCTCGACGCATGCGCCCTGATGACCCACAAGTATAGGGGATCACAACAGTCTTTGCGGGTAGTATTACCCAATTTATTGATTCGACACAAGGGGAGCCAAAGAATACTTGCAAGACTTAACAACTGAGCTGTCAGTTCAGCTGCACCTGGAAATAGTTCTTGCTAACAGAAGTTTATCAGTAGCAACATCAAAGCAACAGTAACAACAACAGTGAAATAGTAGCAATAGTAACAGTAACGGTAACAGTAGGATTCGAGTGCAGTAAGCATAGGGATGGATGGACGGGCGTTGCATGGACAGTCTAAACATGTAACTTCAAGATCTAGGGCATTGCAGATAAATAATAACAAGCATCCAAGTACTAAACAATCCTAGGCATGTGCTCCAAATATAGTCATACTTGCTCGCAATGAGAACCTGCACAACATCTTCTGCCTAGCCAGCCCGTGGCAGCGGGGCCTCTAGGGAACTACTGGCAATTAAGGTTCTCCTTTTAATAGAGCACCGGAGCAAAGCATTAACACTCTGTGAACACATGTGATCCTCACACCACAGCCATCCCCTCCGGTTGTCCTAATTATTGTCACTTTGGGGCCTTTGGATCCGGATAATGATATGTGTACACAACTTGAAGATAAGATCACAAACAATACTATCATAATGATTCAATAATAAGTTCAGATCTGAGATCATGGGACTCGGGCCCTAGTGACAAGCATTAAGCACAACAAGTCGCAACAAAGTCAAATAGCACTAATAGAGATACTATGCACTATGCCCTAACAGATCTTATTCGATTACATGATAGAACTAATCCAATCCCTACCATACCCAAGCCTACAGCGTGGGGTTACTCACTAATGGATGAGGGAAACATCGGTGGTTGATGGAGATGCGTTGGTGATGACGATGGCGATGATCCTCTCCAAATTCCCCGCCCGACAGGGTGCCAGAACGGAGTTTCTGGATCCGAATCTCGGTTTCTGGTGGCGGCGACGGAGCGGAACTCTTTCTGGAAAACTATTGAACCTCTGAGTTTTTAGGTTAGAAGGCAACTTATAGGCGTGGAGGGAGGCTGAGGAGCTGCCTGGGGTGGCCAAACCCCCTCCAGGCGCGGGGTTGTTAGGTCCCTCCTTTATAAAGGAAAGGATCCCTGTGATTGCAATGCTAGTCCCTGGATCAATGCTAGCATCCACAGTTTAAGATGAAGTACACAGATACAAAGGTCGTTTATTACATTCATTCCAGAGATAAAACATAGTCTTTTACAACTCAGGGCCATAGGCCTAATACAAGAGTTTTTAGGAATAAGTAAATAAACACAAGTCTTCATCTTCATGTGCCACAGGCAAGCATGTTGAGTGTAGACTCATGACTCCTAATCATCTTCGGAGTAACCTGCAACATCACAAGTTACAGCCACAGAGGGTCAATACTTTGGAATAGTATTGGCAAGTGATACCTTAGTATATTTTAAGTGGACTACAATACTATATGCATTTGGCTAGTGTAGCTTGGCTTGCTTTGCTCAAAATTAAATTTTCTTATTAGTTGAAATCACTAAGTTCTCTTTGTTAAAAAAAACATTCCCAAGGAAACCATCAATAGATATTGAGGTCCTTCACCCTTGTTCACCCACAAGTTTTTATTTAGAAGTTGGAGTGATGAGATTCTTGTGGCTTCCATGTCTTGATGCCCAAAGTGTCCATTTCCTTGGACAAGGCTAAGTACTTAGGTTTTCCTTCTGCAGAGGTTGTGCACTTTCCCCACCAGACTTGGTTTCCCAAGACAGGACCCTTCAGAAGCTTTTCCTTAGTCAAAATGGACGCGCTCCAACCTATCAACCCAACTACCACCATCTGTCCAAATTGACTAAGTTCTGGCAACCTATATGATCATGGCAGAGCCCATATTGCCAAGTGGTTGCACTGTAAGCTTTCTCCACACTTGGCCTCCAAATCCCTTTGTGCCTGGGTGGCATTCCACAAGTGTGATACACAACCCAAGTCCATGGCCTTGTGTAACCACTCAACATAACCCATACTTTCCATTCCACCCAGGAGGTTCATTTGACTTAGTGGTTTTATTAAGAAAGTATAAGTCTCATGACTTAGAAATATTTTCTTATTTGTAAGTGTAGTTTTCACCAACCCTTGTTTTTCTATAAGCTAGGCTAAGCAAAGTATGGCAACTTATCTTAGGGGTAATTCCCTAACAATACTATTAGACTACATAGGATTTCCCACCTTCCCATTAGACAAAATATTATGCAATAATATAACAAAATATCTAATGCTAGTTCAAAAACATAGGTCAAATATATATTCATGCAAATATCACTTGCCTTGGTAGTGTGGGGAGTAGCACTCTTCACAATCACAATCACAATCAAGATCTACACAAGAAATCAAAACATACAATTACACACATTTAAATATAACCAAAATTATATGAATGCATGCATGCAAGAATTTACCATGTGTTAAATTTTGAAAAATTCTACCAAGTGTGTGTTCATGACTACTGAAGTATAACATATCACAAGTTTGTCCAATAAACCTATTTGTCCATAACAAAAATTTTAAAAAGACATTTTTATATCTAAAATAGCCCCAAACTTGTTCCACAAATAAAACATTTTTAACTGTTACTATATGCTAAACAAAAGGTATATTCTGATAGGCCTTGTCTTGCTGAACTCAACGATATAAAGTTTGCAAAAATCCAACGTGTCGTTTGAAAGATATAAGCATTTGAAGTTTGAATCTAATTCAGATTTTGAATTCTGTTTTTAATCTAAAACTTTGCCACGCGTCGCGTTTCTACTGGCGCGTACCGGTTCGCACCGGATCACCCTTCTGAGCCGTTGGATCTAACTAACGTTGCGCGGCTCAGATCTGTCCTGCATTCTTCGATAAGTGAAGTGTTTCTCGCCAGGATCCAGATCTAACGGCTAAGATTCATCTAACCGAAACGAAGGGCGCCGGCGGTGACAGCGTGGCGCGTCGATCGATGTGGTGCGGCGTTCTAGGTCGTCCGCGAGAGGAGAGAGGGTATTACCAGGTTCCGGAGGTTGCTGAAGCTCGTGGTAATCTTGCTGGTGGAGGGCGTTCGGAGATGGGCTCTAGACCTCGTCGGAGTTTAAATGCAGCGTCAAGTGGGGTTGTCGAGTCGCCGATGTTCTGCGTCGCCTGAGCACGAACCAATGGGTTTAGAAGATGCGCAGGACAACTACGAACATGCTCGGGTGAACAAGAAAGCAAGGGGCGCTCGAAACTTACTGGGATTGCTCGTCGGAGTTCGCGAAAACGTCAGCCGCGGTCAGTTGTCGTCGTTGGCGAGGTTCCTCGTCGTGCTAGGCCAAAATAGGGACACTGTCAGATGCGCACGATGACGAGGATTCTATGCGTATCAACCAGAGGGCAAGGAGTGGTGGCTACTTACGGAGAGAGGTCGCCGGAGTTCGTGAAGAAGACGGTGGCGGCCTGTCGTCGACGTTGCCAACGCTAGGGGTCATGCGAAGACAAACGGCGAGTGTTAGAAGATGCGTATGAGTTCACTGAATAAGATAGTGTGAAAGGGAGACAGAGGGGAACTCGAGGCTCACCGGAATTGATCGCCGGAGGGGGCTCTGTCAGCGGCGATTCGCGGAGGTTTGAGGGCGGCCTGGGGGCGTGAGTGTGCGATTGACTGGGGGAAAATGATCGTGGGGTGGTGGGGATCTTATAGCCTGGGAGTCGACAAGAAACGCTTGCGTTAAATGGCCCAATTAAGTCGCGCCATCACCGGCAGTCACTGCAGCCGCGACGTGGTCGCGAGCGAGTTTTGGGGAAGACGATGACAGCGTGTCCAGGGTCCACTCGTCAGCGATGTGTGCGAGGTGGGTGTGGGGTCTGTCCGTCAGTGGCTCAGTGTGTGTGCTCGCGCGTGAGAGGAGGAAAAGAATTCCCCGGGTGGGCTTGCTGGGCTCGTTCTTCTGCTGGGCCAGATCCTAGCCGCGTGGCCCTTTTCTATTCAGATGCTCTTTTCTTTTTCTATTTCCAATTTCTGGTATGAATTTTGGTATGAATCCAAATCCTTTTGAAACCAGATTGCTTTGGAAATTTTTGTAGGGTTTTGTGGATTCAAAACAGTCACAAAACTAGGTAGTTGTATTGCAAAGCTTGGTCCAGCTTGGTTTTAATAGGAATTTGTTCCTGTTTGCAAACATTTGAAATGGGTTTTAGAATTTATTCCTAAATTTGAAATCTTTGGGGTTTAAAATTTCTCCTAATCTTTCCATCAATGAAGGCAAGCATTGAAGTATTTAAACATTCAAATATCAACAGGATGATGTTAAATTGGGACAATATGCCCACATGAAGTCATAACTCATATTCCATTTCTAAATGATTTTTGAGAAAAACCCTAAATGCATGAATGATGCAAAGTGATATGAATGAGTTTTAAAACTATGATTTTTGGGATGTTACAGGGGTTAGGTGGCCCCATGCCTGGGGTGGGTCTGGGCCCCCCTGGCCTCCTCTCTGTCTCCCCTTCTGGCTCCGTGGATCTTCTGGTGAGAAATAGTTTTTGGCATATTTTCCGAGATTTTTCCTGATAGTTCATTTTTTGCACAAAAACAAGACACCAAGGTAATTCTGCTAAAAACAGCGTCAGTCCGTGTTAATTGTATCCAAATCACACAAGTTTAGAGAAGAAACAATAGAAAAGTGTTCGATAAAGTAGATACATTTTGGACGTATCAACTCCCCCCAAGCTTAGCTTATTGCTTGTCCTCGAGCAATTCAGTTGAAAACTGAGTGCGATAAAAGAAATTTCATGAACACTTTGCTTCATATGATGTATATATTCTTGGCATAGGAGTAGATGCTTAGACAATTCATAATAAGGAGTATGAAACTAAGTCTACTCAATAGTCATTGCAAGCTATGAAGAGAAACCAACTCAATAATAATAAGTAGCATGAAACATAAACATAAGCAACATTGCAATGCTCATAATAAGGTACGATAGAGTGGTACCTCGCTTTCCTTTGTTTGAAGAGCACAATAAATGCCATAGCACCTCTGAAGTTCACATGAAGACTAGAAGTAAAGATATCAGAGATACAAGCATCAAAGTCATGACATAATTAACCAAGTTTTGGAACAAACACAAGAATGACAACTATGCTCTCAAAAAGGTGCTCATAGAATAAGTGGTGACTCAACAAAGTTGTGAAAACGGTTTTGTGAAGGTTTGAAAGGCTTCCCAATGCTGAAAGGAAGGTAATCATTAGCTTTGAGCTCTCATTTCCCCTATCATAGGCATATTCATGTGGTTAAGGTGAAAGTGAGGTCCACTCTGAATCATATGCTTGAAATACCATAGACTGGAAATCCCAAGTCCCTTGAGTACGAGGGTCGCTCCGCATGCTACTCAACTTTGGTCACCTGAAAGTTCTTGTCATTGTAAATACATGCATATCATCGAGAACCGCCAATGGGGTACCCCTTGCACATGGTACATGAACTTTCCCATAACCAAAATGACAAGGCAAGCAGACAATGAGCATCTTAGCAATCTTTTTATTTACCATATGCATAGCTTTTTATTGAGGATGTTTCCTAGATGCTCATTATAGTGATGCTGCAAGTTTCCACCATGATTAGGCATGGCTTAGGCTAGCGGCCCAGGCATTTCTCTAATACAATGTATAAACTCCATGAACTCACAACCGCCCCTTTTATTTCACATCGTCGACATCCGTAAACAAAAGAGCAAAGAATCAACTGGTTGAGATATCCAACAGGTGTTGAAAGCGTTCCCCGTGATAGCACGGTTCTGCTGACTCCGAGCATATAATAAGCAAGCATATAACTTTCATGGACTAGTCACAATGGTTCAGGATTATTAAGCGCAAGGAATAAAGTGTGCCATCAAGTTCGTGAGAGATTTCCTAACTAACTTTCTCAAAACAGAAAAAACATTTTATTTTGGAAGAAAACACGGCATATGGAATATGCACTGAAATAGCAAATGATGCTAATAGGTAGGTGTGGTGGACACAGCTAGCAATATTGGTTTTGGGAAGTTGGAAGCATAGGTAGAGCACATACTCAGTGCAAGTGAAGGCTAGCAATAGAGAGGGAGCGACAAACGAGAGAGCAATAGCTGTCATAATCATGCTTGCAACAAAATAGTACTAATTATGGAATGAAAGTGATATAATAACTCTGAGGAAAAATAAATCATCGAGGCTTACTGACTATTGATTAGTCATATGCATGCGTGAGCATGTGCCAAGTCGATTCACATGAACAGTCAGAGGAGGATACCACAATATCATACCAAAGTATGAATAAAACAATGCAAGCAAACATTCATATGACATGCTACAAACTATTAGCAAGATGGAGCTAATCATAGACAAGCAAGAACTACTAAGTATCCATAATGACATACACCTTACACAAACTGGCTAAGCATGCTCACAATGATGAGTATATGTACAAAAATGAAATAAATAGAGTTTGTTACCAGCCTCTTACCACACCTCGAGTTGTATTAATCTTCATTATTGCCCTTCACTTGTGTGACTTGAATAATTAGCATGAAACCAAATACACTAAGGATGACTGAACCCTGCAAAGAACTCACAAAACCAAAGAATAACAACAAATATTTTTGGTGTTTTTGGTTTTTTAGAAACAAGCAAACAAAGAAAAAACCAAACAAAAACAAAGCAAAATCTTTTTGGATTTTTCTCTTTTAAGACAAACCAAAGCAAAGAAACAAAGAAACAAACCAAGAGAAACAACGAAAATATTTTTGGTATTTTTGGGTTTTTGAGAAAGAAGCAACAAGAACCAAAAAGAAAGCGAAACAATGAATATACAAAGAACCGACCGAACATGATATATATATGAGTGTGATGTCGGTGTACCTCCCCCCAAGCTTAGGCTTTTGGCCTAAGTGGGGCTCAATAGCGCGGATATTACCCCCATGCTGGTGGGTCATCATAGGAATGATCATAGTCAGGCACACGTGATGAAGAAGAAGACGCGCCCCAATCAAATGAGGGCTGCTGGTATGAAGACTCTCCCAAGTTGGAGGGCTGAACCGAATTGTCTTCGACATCCTCTTCAACATTCTCCTCTTGATGGGAGAGTTCCCCCACATATGTGTCAACCTCCTCCTTTGTAAGTGACCATCCTTGCATGTTATCAAAGTTAAACAAAGCAGGTGCAGGCAAATAAACTATTTTCTCAGTCCTACCCTTTCTCCGACCTTGTTGGGCAAAAGATAATTCATATGGAAAACTTCTCACATTAGGTCCTAAGGAAACAAAACCATGCTGAATCATAGATTCAATATCAAGCCTCTCTATGGGGAACTGAAAATCTGAAAAGAGAGGCTCCAAACCATGGAAAGCTAGCAACCTAGAAGCAATGAGACCTCCACAAATTCCACCATTCTCACGGTTAAACAAAGCAGGTGCAGGCAAATAAACTATTTTCTCAGTCCTACCCTTTCTCCGACCTTGCTGGGCAAAATATAATTCATATGGCAAACTTCTCACATTAGCCCCTAAGGAAACAAAACCATGTTGAATCATAGGTTCAATATCAAGCCTCTCTATGGGGAACTGAAAATCTGAAAAGGGAGGCTCCAAACCATGGAAAGCTATCAACCTAGAAGCAATGAGACCTCCACAAATTCCACCCTTCACATGGTTGGTGATGAGACGGTGAGCTATCAAAGAACCCAAACTATAAGAACTATTCCTATTAAGAGCAGCTGCAATAAAAGCTAGATCAAAAGAAGACAACTTTCTAGCAGTCTTTCTAGCAAGAACACACTTGGTAATGAAATAGGCAAAGTATCTAATAGCTGGAAGCTGAATGTTCCGAATTTTACCACTTTCCTTTGAGAAGTCGAAACCTTGGCAAATCTCAGCATATAAATCCATAAGTGACTTCGGCCTCTCCTTGATCTTCTCACAAGATCCCCACTGAGGTACTCTAATTGCTGCACAGAGATCAGCAAAAGGCAGGTCGACGGGTATATTATATATTTTGTAATGGACCATGGGATTAGAAGTAGACCAAGTGAACCGGAAATCCTGCACAAAAGCCATGGTTAGCTTAACATATTGGATTGGTTCACCTTCAACAAAATGTTCCAACCCTGCATTTGTAACCATAGTTTGGAAATCTTGGAGGATCCCCGTAGCTCTCATAAATTCATGGCATGGATATATGGAAGGAAAAAACTGCCTCCTCACGATGAACCTTTATTAGCTCATGCACCATCAAGTCATATTGATTCAATGGATAAGCACTCATATTCTTTGCTGAAATTTTTAGACAACCATCAAACTAAGTGATTTCTAAGTTGATAAATGATGAGCAACTACTATAGGAACTTTCTAGAGGACTACACATGCATTAAACCAAAGTTTTTAAGCATAGAACAAGCATGTAAGCTCAAACAACCTGTCACCTATAGCAGCAACATACTCAAGATACAATCTACCAATCACAAATCTAATTGGACAAGTGGAGGAGGCACATACCAAGGAACAATTCCTCCAAAAATCGGCACTTGAGATGGGCTGGACAAGGAGATCGAAAATCGCGACCAAGAACAGCTTTGAGAAAGAAGGTGGCTTTGAGGAGGCAGCCTGGAGGGGCCAGGTGGGCCAGACCCCCCAGGCGCCACTAGTGGTGGGCCCGTGCCTACCAGAGGTGTGGTGGCCTGGGGTGGACCCCTGGGTCACCTCTAGTGCCTCTCTGCCCCTTTTTCGAGGAAAACTTTATTTTGCATTTTCTGGGATTTTTTGGGAAACTTTATTTTTGGCCAATTTTCAGGGTATGAAAATTGATTTTCTCGCAGAAACAGTTTTTTCAGAAGAAGAAAAAGCAAACCAAAAGCCAAACTACAGGATCTCTAAGAAACTAAAACAAGCAAACGACTAGCAAAACTAAAACTAAAGCAAAGACTAGGAAGGAAAAAGGAAAAGGAAAGCAAGTATAACCACAGTGGAAACATTATTTTGTTCATAAAAATACTTTTGTTAACAAGGTTGATCAAGTCTTGTTACCAAAACAATCTTATATGAAACAAAACTTTTCATTCCACAAGGTGATTATGTTACCCCATACTTGATAGCAATGGTCCCAATCATAATAGTTTCAAAATTTTCTTGTGGAATGGGACAATATATTTCTCCAACCTTGATGCTCTCAATATTTTCAATAGAATTTAGGCAATAGCTTCTAACAACCTTCTTGGGGAAATAGACAGTGTGCTCTTTGTCATTAATATTGAATGTTACTTTTCCTTGATTACAATTGATGACAGCACCTGCAGTATTAAGAAAAGGTCTCCCAAGAATAATATACATATTATCATCTTCAGGAATTTCAAGCACAACAAAATCAGTTAAAACCATGCAATTATGAGCAACTTGAGCAGGAACATCCTCATATATACCAACAGGAATAGTAGTTGACTTATCAGCCATTTGCAAAGATATATCAGTTGGTATCAACTTTTCTAGCTGGAGTCTCTTGTAGAGTGAGAAAAGCATAACACTAACTCTAGCTCCCAAATCACATAAAGCAGTTCTTACATAATTATTCTTAATGGAGCAAGGAATAGTTGGTATACCTGGATCACCAAGTTTCTTTGGAACCTTACCATTGAAGGAGTAATTAGAAAGCAAAGTAGAAATCTCCTCATTAGGAATCTTCCTTTTATTAGAGACAATATCCTTCATATACTTTGAATAAGGAAGCAACTTAATAGTATCAGTCAAAGGAATTTGCAATAATAAAGGTTTCATCCACTCACAAAACTTGTTGCAGTGTTCTTCCTCCTTTGACTTGTGTTTCTTACCTGGAAAAGGCATAGGTTTCTACACCCAAGGTTCTCTCTTTACCATGTTTATTAGAAATAAAATTTTCCTTTGTGTACCTAGTGTTCTTAGTGTGATTCTCAGGTTCTTCCTAAACTTCCTCCTTATCAGGAGCATCATTATTATTACCACTCTTAGTTTCAGCATCAGAGACATATATACTATTAGGATCTACAGCAGGTTCAAGTGGTTCCTCAACTATTTTATGTTTCTTTTTCTTTATCTTACGAGGACTACCACTATCTTCACCTTGTTGGGAATCCTTCTCTATTATTTTAGGGTGTCCTTCAGGATATAAAGGATCTTGAGTAGCTGCACCACTCCTAATTCTAATTCCATAAGCATGTTTATTTCTTGAAACATTAACTAGCATATCCTTTTGTACCTTAGCAAGTTGATCATGTTGAGTTTGAACCATTTGAAAGTGATTACAAAGAATTTTAATATCATTAGAAGTTCTTTCCACAATATCTTTCTGTTGGAATTATGCCCTAGAGGCAATAATAAATATGTTATTATTATAATTCTTGTTCATGATAATGTTTATATTCCATGCTAGAATTGTATTAAGCGGAAACTTTAATACTTGTGTGGTTTGTGAACAACACCGTGTCCCTAGTACGCCTCTATGGACTAGCTCATTGATCAATGATGGTTAAGGTTTCCTAACCATAGACATGAGTTGTCAATTGATAATGAGATCATATCATTGGGTGAATGATATGGTGGACAGACCCAAACTAAGCGAAGCAATTAGATCGTGTCACCGTGTTCATCTTTGCGAAGCTTTTCTTATGTCAAATATTGTATTCCTTAGACCATGAGATAATACAACTCCCTGGTATCGGAAGAAAGCTTTGAGGTCATCAAACGTCATCCTATGAGAGGGTGATCATAAAGGTGTCTCTCAGGTGATTGGAAAGTATCTGTTGGGTTGTATGTATCGAGATGGGATTTGTCCCTCCCAAGTCAGAGAGATATACTTTGGGCCCACTCGGTAATCGATATCAACACCGCTTGCAAGCATGTGGTTAAGGAGTTAATCACAAAGTGATATCGGATTACGGAACGAGTAAAGTACTTGCTGTGAACGAGATTGAACTAGGTATGACTGCAACGATCGAATCTTGGGCAAGTAAAATATCGCGAGACGAAGGGAATATATATGGGATTGATTGAATCCTGGCATCATGGTTCATCCGATATGATCATCGATGAATGTGTGGGAGTCAATATGGGTTTCCAGACCCCGCTGTTGATTATTGATAGAAGATCATGTCTGCATATTCTCGAACCCGCAGGGTCACACACTTAACGTGTCTCGACGCTAGGATAGATTGGATAATTGGTTTATGAGTTTTTGTTCGGAGTCTCGGATGGGATCCGGGACATCACGAGAGGTTCCGGAGTGGTCCGGAGAATAAGATTCATATAAGGCAGTGCAGTTTTTGGAGTTCGGAATTGTTCCGGGTTAATCGGTATTGTACCGGAAGCTTCTAGAACCTTCCGGAAGGGGACCAACGTGGCCCCACCTTCCGGGAGGGGGCATGGGCCTATGAGGGAGTGCCCTGGCCGCATTGGGCCAGGGGCACAAGGCCCCATAGGGCCCAGCCGGCCAAGAGAGGTTTAAACTCGAGATAGAGCTTCTAGAAGGGGGGTTTCCTTGCCCCCCACTCTTCCTCCTTGGGGCCGCCGGCCTTGGCTTGGGGGAGGGGCTAGGGCTGTGCCCACCCCTCTATATATAGAGGGCTGGGGGCGCACCAACCCCCCACACCTTCCCCTCCATCCCTAGCTGCCCTGCTGCCCTTCTCTCTCCCTCCCGACTGTTTGTAGGCGAAGCCCTGCTGCAGAAATTCTCCACCATATACACCACGCCGTCGTGTTGTAGATCCAATCCGTCTCTCCACCATACTTGGTGGTTCGAGGAAGGAGGAGACGTCGAGGTGCTGCACGTGTGCATCTCACGGAGGCACCGCCACTTGTGGTGCTAGATCGGATCGGATCGCGAGGAGGAGAAGCGAGTACAACTACATCACCCACGCCCGATTTAACGCTCATTGTCTGAATCTTCAAGGGTATGAAGATCTAATCCAATCTCTCTCGTTGTTTGCATCTCCTAGATTAGATCTTGGCTTTCCTCTGCTCGCATCCGTAGAAAATTTTGATTTACTATGCCGCCAAACCCTTCAAAGGGTATCAGAGCTAGATCTATGCGTAGATGTGTTTCACGAGTAGAACGCAACATGGTTGTTGCGGGCGTTGATGTTTTCTGTTGCAAGCCTCTTGTCTGTGTTCTTCTTATGACGCGGTATAGTGAGATTGAAGCGGTCCAGGCCAACCTTACGCGACGTCGTCATGAGACCGCACTTGACGTGTGGCTTGTTCCACACATGCGGCTGGTGGATGCCGTTTCTCTCACTATAGTTGTCATGGGATTAACACCGGAGTTTGGCAACCATAATATCACCGTTGTGGCTTTCCGTAGGTAAGAATCGTTCTTAGCATCTACTCCCATAAGCCACGTAAAACATGCAACAACAAAGTAGAGGCGTCTAACTTGTTTTTGCAGGGAGTGTTTTCTGTGATATGGTATGGCCCAAGATGTGATGTGTATAATGTATGCGATGGTCATGTTTTGTAATGTTTCACGACTTGCATGTCGATGAGTACACAACCGGCAGGAGCCATATGGTTGTCTTTATAATTGTGTATGACCTGTGTGTCAACTTCTTATGCACCATATAATAGTTTCACTTTATCGCTAAGTAGTTAGCAATAGTTGTAGTTGCTATTCGTGGTGGAGGCAATCATGGTGGAGTGATGGAGATCATGCCGGAACGCACAAGATGGAGATCATTGCGCGAAGATTGGTTATACCATGTCACATAAAGTTATATACATGTGATGTTTATCCTTTTATGTATCTTATCATGCTTAGATCGCGACGGTAGCATTATAAGATGATTCCTCACTTAAAGATCAAGATAAAAACTGTGTTCTCCCCAAGTATGCACCGTTGCGAAAGTTCGTCGTGTCCAAGCATCACGTGATGATCGGGTGCTATAGACTCTACGCTCACATACAACGGGTGCAAGCCAGTTTTGCACACGCGGAAATACTTGGGTCTAACTTGACGAGCCTAGCATGTACAGACATGGCCTCGGAACACATGAACCGAAAGGTTAAGCATGAGTCATATGAATGATATGATCGACACTTCGTTGTCCACCATTGAAACCACATCTCTTCTCGTGAAGATTGGATTAGGTGTGGTGAATTTGGATCGTGTTCACTAAACAACTTGAGGGATGTTGAATTTAGTGGGAGTTCATCTAGTAATTTGATTAAGTTGGACTATTTATCATGAACATAGTCTAAATTGTACTTGCCAATACTGTAGATCACATGGCCAGGTCCAACTTCAACTTCAACGTTTTTGCTGAGAAGGAAAAGCTTAGAAACAATGGGTCTAACTTCACCAATTGGTTCCGCAATCTAAGAATCATTCTCTCTGGCGGTCAAAAGGACTATGTCCTTGGGAAAGCGTTAGGTGACCCTCGCAATCGCTACCGATGAGAAAGCTGTCTATCGATCGAAAGATGATTATGGTGTGATTAAGAGCACCATGTTGTTTGCTATGGAACCGAACTTCAAAATCGTTTTGAAGACTATCCTGCCCTTTGAGATTCTCAAGAGCTGAAAACCATGTTTTACTCAGCCCGCTCGAGAGATATGAGATCTCGAGAAGTTCTTTAACTTCAAGATGGAGGAAGGAGTTCCGTTAGTGAGCACGCCATTAAAATGACGGGCTACACTCAACGCTTGAGCAACCGGAATGCACGATTCGAGGAGCTCAAGATTGACAGTGGTTCGCAATCACTCCTCCCAGCTACAAAAGTTTTGTAGTGACTCATAATCAGATTGGTTCCATGATACGATCACCGAGCTCTTCGCAAAGTCAAGGCCGCGAAGTGGACATCAAAAGGATAATCATGTGTTGATGGTCAACAAGCCCACCTTTAAGAAAGGTAAGGAGCAAAGAAGCCCTTCAAGAAGGGCGGCGTGAGCGATCGCCTTGCCCTGAGAAGAAGCTCAAGTCTGGTCCTAAGCCGACATCGAGTGCTTCTATTGCAAGGACAAGGGTCATCGAAGCGCAATCGTCCAAGTACTTAGCGGACAAGAAGGCTGGCACCATCAAAGGTATATTTGATATACATGTTATTGATGTTTTCCTTACTATCCCTTGTTGTAGTGCCAGGTATTTGATACCGGTTCGATTGCTAATATTTGTAACTCAAACAGAGCTACGGAATAGACAATGCTTGCGAGGATGAGGTGACGATCGCTGGCGTTAACGGATCAAGAGTTGATGTGATGGCCGTCGACGCTCTCCTTAGTTTTACCTTCGGATTAGTTTTAAACCTTAATAAATGTTATTATGTGCCCGTTGAGCATGAACATTATTTCGGATCGTGTTTATTGCAAGACGGTTATTCATTTAAATCGGAGAATAATGGTTGTTCTATTTATATGAGTAACATCTTTTATGGTCATGCACCTCTTGTGAATGGTTTATTTCTTCTAAATCGAAAGTGATGAAACACACATCCATAACATTGAGGCTAAGAGATGCAAAGTAGATAGTGATAATACTACTTATTTGTGGCAATCGTCTAGGTCATATTGGTGTAAAGCGCATGAAGAAACTCCATTCTGATGGACTTTTGGAGTCTCTTGATTTTGAATCATTTGACACATGCGAACCATGCTTCATGGGCAAGATGATCAAAACCCCGTTCTCCGGTATGATGGAGCGAGCAACGGACTTGTTGGAAATCATACATACCGATGTATGCGGACCGATGAGTGTTTCGACGCGCGGTGGATATCGCTATTTTCTCACTTTTACTGATGACTTAAGTAGATATGGGTATATCTATTTAATGAAACATAAATCTGAAACGTTTGAAAAGTTCAAAGAATTTCAGAATGAAGTGGAGAACCATTGTAACAGAAAGATTAAGTTTCTACGATCTGATCGTGGAGTTGAATATTTGAGTTACGATTTTCTCACGCATCTTAAAGCAAGTGGAATTGTTTCGCAACTCACGCCACCCGGAACACCACAACGCAATGGTGTGTCTGAACGCCAGAATCGAACCCTATTAGATATGGTCCGATCAATGATGTCTCTTACTGATTTGCCGTTATCATTTTGGGGTTATGCATTAGAAACCGCTGCATTCACTTTAAATAGGGCTCCATCTAAATCCGTTGAGACGACACCGTATGAACTGTGGTTTGGTGCTAAACCTAAGTTGTCGTTTCTTAAAGTTTGGGGATGCGAAGCTTACGTCAAGAAGTTGATGCCGGACAATCTCGAACCCAAAGCGGAGAAATGCGTCTTCATAGGATACCCTAAGGAAACTATTGGGTATACCTTCTATCACAGAACCGAAGGCAAAGTGTTTGTCGCAAAGAACGGTTCCTTTCTTGAGAAGGAGTTTCTCTCGAAAGAAGTGAGTGGGAGGAAAGTAGAGCTAGACGAGGTTATTGAACCTTCTCTTGAATTTGAGAGTAGAGCAGCACCTGAAATTGTTCCAGTGCCACCTGCACCAACAATGGAGGAAGCTAATGACAAGGATCATGAAGCTTCAGACGATGCTACTACTGAACGTCGCAGGTCGACAAGGTCGCGTGCCCCTCCTGAGTGGTACGGCAACCCTGTCTTGACTGTCTTGTTATTAGAAGACAGTGAACCTACGAACTATGAGGAAGCGATGATGAGCCCATACTCTGAGAAATGGCTAGAAGCCATGAAATCCGAATTGGGATCCATGAGCGAAAACCAAGTATGGACTTTGGTGGACCCTCCTAGCGACCGAAAGGCCGTTGAGTGCAAATGGATTTTCAAGAAGAAAACGGACGCCGATGGTAATGTTACCGTCTATAAAGCACGGCTTGTCGCAAAAGGTTTTCGACAAGTTCAAGGTGTTGACTACGATGAGACTTTCTCTCCCGTAGCAATGTTTAAGTCCATTCGGATTTTATTAGCAATTGATGCATTTCATGATTATGAAATATGGCAGATGGATGTCAAGACTGCGTTCCTCAATGGCAACATTGATGAAGAGTTGTATATGATGCAACCCGAAGGTTTTGTCGATCCTAAGGATGCTGATAAAGTATGCAAACTTCAGCGTTCCATTTATGGACTAAAGCAAGCATCTCGGAGTTGGAACCTTCGTTTTGATCAAGTGATCAAGAGCTTTGGATTTGTTACAAATTGCTACGAATCTTGTATCTACAAGAAAGTGAGTGGGAGCTCGGTGACATTTCTGGTACTATATGTGGATGACATATTGATTATCGGAAATGACATCAACATGCTTAACGATGTGAAGAGTTATTTGAACAAGTGTTTTTCAATGAAAGACCTAGGTGAAGTCTTATATATTGGGCATCAAAATCTATAGAGATAGAAAAAGACGCCTGATAGCTTTAAGCCAGAGTACATACCTAGACAAAGTTCTGAAAAGGTTCAGAATGGATAAGGCAAAGAAAGGTTCAGTGCCTATGTTGTCAGGTAAGATATTGAGCAAGGCTCAGTGTCCAGCTACAGTAAATGATAGGGAAGCTATGAGCAAAGTGCCTTATGCCTCGGCCATAGGTTCTATCATGTATGCCATGTTGTGTACTAGACCGGATGTGTCCAATTCTCTTAGTTTGACGAGCAGATATCAAAGTGATCCAGGAATGGAACACTGGACAGCCGTGAAGAACATCCTAAAGTACCTAAATAGGACTAAAGAAATGTTCTTAGTCTATGGGGGTGATGAACAGCTTGTCGTAAAAGGTTACGTCGATGCTAGTTTCGACACCGACAAGGATGATTCTAAATCTGACACAGGATACGTGTATATTTTGAATGGAGGAGCTGTGAGCTGGAGAAGCTGCAAGCAAAGCGTGATCGCGGTATCTACAGTATAAGCGGAATACATGGCTGCTGCAGAAGCGTCAAGTGAAGGAGTTTGGATCGAACTTCATCATCGAGCTTGAGTGGTTCCAAGTGCATTGGACCCATGGAGATATTTTGTGACAACATCGGGCGCCATAGCTCTCGCTAAGGAACCAACATATCATCCAAAGACCAAGCATATCAACATAAGTTTCATATAATCCGAGATTATATAGCGATGGAGATCCAAGATTAGCAAAGTACATACAGATCTGAATGTCGCAGATCCATTGACTAAACCTCTTCCACGTGTAAAACATGATCATCACCTCAGTGCCATGGGTGTGAGATTGTTGCCAGATGTAAACTAGATTATTGACTCTAGTGCAAGTCGGAGACTGTTGGAATTATGCCCTAGAGGAAATAATAAAGATGTTATTATTATAATTCTTGTTCATGATAATGTTTATATTCCATGCTAGAATTGTATTAAGCGGAAACTTTAATACTTGTGTGGTTTGTGAACAACACCGTGTCCCTAGTACGCCTCTATGGACTAGCTCATTGATCAATGATGGTTAAGGTTTCCTAACCATAGACATGAGTTGTCAATTGATAATGAGATCATATCATTGGGTGAATGATATGGTGGACAGACCCAAACTAAGCGAAACAATTAGATCGTGTCATCGTGTTCATCTTTGCGAAGCTTTTCTTATGTCAAATATTGTATTCCTTAGACCATGAGATAATACAACTCCCTGGTATCGGAAGAAAGCTTTGAGGTCATCAAACGTCATCCTATGAGAGGGTGATCATAAAGGTGTCTCTCAGGTGATCGGAAAGTATCTGTTGGGTTGTATGTATCGAGATGGGATTTGTCCCTCCCAAGTCGGAGAGATATACTTTGGGCCCACTCGGTAATCGATATCAACACCGCTTGCAAGCATGTGGTTAAGGAGTTAATCACAAAGTGATATCGGATTACGGAACGAGTAAAGTACTTCTTTGTGAACGAGATTGAACTAGGTATGACTGCATACGATCGAATCTCGGGAAAGTAAAATATCGCGAGACGAAGGGAATATATATGGGATTGATTGAATCCTGGCATCGTGGTTCATCCGATATGATCATCGATGAATGTGTGGGAGTCAATATGGGTTTCCAGACCCCGCTGTTGATTATTGATAGAAGATCATGTCTGCATATTCTCAAACCCGCAGGGTCACACACTTAACGTGTCTCGACGCTAGGATAGATTGGATAATTGGTTTATGAGTTTTTGTTCGGAGTCTCAGATGGGATCCGGGACATCATGAGAGGTTCCGGAGTGGTCCGGAGAATAAGATTCATATAAGGCAGTGCAGTTTTTGGAGTTCGGAATTGTTCCTGGTTAATCGGTATTGTACCAGAATCTTCTAGAACCTTCCGGAAGGGGACCAACGTGGCCCCACCTTCCGGGAGGGGTCATGGGCCTATGAGGGAGTGCCCTGGCCGCATTGGTCCAGGGGCACAAGGCCCCATAGGGCCCAGCCGGCCAAGAGAGGTTTAAACTCGAGATAGAGCTTCTATAAGGGGGGTTTCCTTGCCCCCCACTCTTCCTCCTTGGGGCCGCCGGCCTTGGCTTGGGGGAGGGGCTAGGGCTGCACCCACCCCTCTATATATAGAGGGCTGGGGGCGCACCAACCCCCCACACCTTCCCCTCCATCCCTAGCTGCCCTGCTGCCCTCCTCTCTCCCTCCCGACTGTTTGTAGGCGAAGCCCTGCTGCAGAAATTCTCCACTATATACACCACGCCGTCGTGTTGTAGATCCAATCCGTCTCTCCACCATACTTGCTGGTCCGAGGAAGGAGGAGACGTCGAGGTGCTGCACGTGTGCATATCACGGAGGCACCGCCACTTGTGGTGCTAGATCGGATCGGATCACGAGGAGGAGAAGCGAGTACAACTACATCACCCACGTTCATTTAACGCTCACAGGCTTGAATCTTCAAGGGTATGAAGATCTAATCCAATCTCTCTCGTTGTTTGCATCTCCTAGATTAGATCTTGGCTTTCCCTCTGTTCGCATCCGTAGAAAATTTTGATTTACTATGCCGCGAAACCCTTCACTTTCAACTCATCGATAGCCCTAGAGTTTTCCAATAAATGATCCTGAACTTGTTATTAAAATGACCTTGTTTAAGAATAAAAATGTCAAGTTCCTCTAAGCATTGATCAGGAGGCTTACCAGAAGGAATATCACCTTCATCAAAGTGTTGGAGAGAGTGTACCTCAATAGTAGATGAGTGGGGAATTGGCTTACATAATTCTTCTATAGGAGGTAGATTCTTCACATCTTCAGCTCTAATACCTTTCTCCTTTAGACACTTCTTAGCTTCTTTCATTACTTCATCATTTAATACAATAACTCCCCTCTTCTTTGTTGTTGGTGTTGGAACTGGTTCAGGAACAACTAGTTCAGGAGTA
Organism: Avena longiglumis; assembly: GCA_030063025.1. Classification (NCBI taxonomy): domain Eukaryota; kingdom Viridiplantae; phylum Streptophyta; class Magnoliopsida; order Poales; family Poaceae; genus Avena; species Avena longiglumis. Next base: position 152,833,389 of record CP125973.1, read on the forward strand.
ATAGGCTCAGGTGTATTCAGCTCAGTTGAAGTCCAATCATCATAATTCTTGCTTATCTTGGTCATTAATTCTTCACCATCTATAGGATTCCTTTTCCTGAAAACACAATCAGCAAAACTATCTAGGTAGGTCCTAGAATCATCAGTTAGTCCATTATAATAAATATCAAGAAGCTCATTTTTAGGTAATGGACATCCAAGATGTGCATGAATCAAGGAACAAAATCTTTTCCATGACTCAGGCAATTTCTCTTCTTCTCCCTGTTTAAAATCAAAAAGTCTCTGCAAAGCAGCATGTCTAGCACTAGGAGGAAAATATTTATGGAAGAAAGAAGCAATCAGGGCTATCAATGGAACCAGGAGGTAATCTATTAAACCAAGCCCTAGTTTCTCCTTTTAGTGAAAAAGGGAAGATCTTAGCAACAAAGTACTTGCACATCTTAAAATCACCAGAGAACAAAGCACTCATAGTAGAAATCTCATTCATATGAGCCACAGTACTCTCATTTTCAGTCCCACAAAAAGGTTCTTTCTCAACAATATCTAAATAAGACAAATCAAGAGAGAAATCATAGTCTTTATCTTTAATATCTATGGGAGAAGTGGCAAACTTAGGATCAAAGGACAGTTTAGGAATAATAGTGCGTCTAGCAAGGAGACTCTTAATAGCACTAGTACCATGTGTATTTCGGCACTCTTCAACAAAATCATCAGTGAACTCAATGTAACCATCATTAATATCATAACTCTCACTAGCCTCAAGTGAGCTAACAGGTGTGACAGTGGCTTCCCTAGGAGTTTCGGTATTTCCTAGACTATCCATAGTAGCATCTAGAAAAGGACCTAATAAACCACTCGCATCAAGCACAGTAGAAGTAACATCATGAGTATCAAAAGCAGTTTCAGATTCAGCAGTAGTAGCAGTGTGTGTAGCATGAGTATGTGGTGGTGGTGTGACAAGCTTACTTATAACAGACGGTGAATCAAGAGCAACAGAGGTGTTTAGGACTGTACTTCTTCTTGTAGTGGATGGTAAAATAGGGAACTTTCCATCACGAGACTTCCCCATGATGAAAGGAGTAGCAGTGAACAATAATAGATCCAAGTGAACTTACAAGTAAAGCTATGCTCCCCGGCAACGGCGCCAGAAAATAGTCTTTATGACCCACAAGTATAGGGGATCGCAACAATCTTCGCGGGTAGTATTACCCAATTTATTGATTCGACACAAGGGGAGCCAAAGAATACTTTCAAACCTTAACAACTGAGTTGTCAGTTCAACTGCACTTGGAAATATTTCTTGCTCATATAAGTTTATCAGTAGCAATAGCAAAGCAACAGTAACAGCAACAGCAAAAGTGAAACAGTAGCAATAGTAATAGTAATAGTAACAGTAGGATTCGAGTGCGGTAGGCATAGGGATGGATGGAAGGGCGTTGCATGGACGAGTCTAAACATGTAACTTCAAGACCTAGGACATTGCATATAAATAATAACAAGCATCCAAGTACTAAAAAATCCTAGGCATGTGCTCCAAATATAGTCATACGTGCTCGCAATGATAACTTGCACAACATCTTTTGTCTAGCTGTCGTGGTATTGCCGACGAGTACGCCATGGAGGGGTCCTCACAATGCGTGTTTAGAGATATGGGGGAAGGCGGACGGTTGACTGGTACGAGGTAACACAACTTACCTAGGTTCAGATCCCACAATGGTGGAGGAATCCTACTCCTGCTATAAATCACTATAAGGGCAATACGCCGAGTTACAGGAATTGGTTCGCTATGTGAGGTGTATGCTAATCGAAACTAGGTTGTCTGAAGTTGTGACCTAAAGGCTCCCATAGGCCCGACTTATATAGTCGTCAGGTCCTAGGTTTACAGGGAAAAGTCCTAGCCGGACATGTTACAGAGTCCTACACTGCTTACAACTAGTCTAGCGTATCTTGCACTCCAAGGCTCCGGGTGCATCGGTGACTCCTCCGTAGCCTTACTTTATCCAGCATGGGCCTCCCTTCTGGATCCATCTAACTGGGCCGCCCAGCAGGCCATGATCCATGCTACCAACTGTGGGCCACCCGGATTATCCGGATAGGACACATGCTATGAGGATACCCATATAGCATATCCCCAACAGTAGCCCATGGAGAACTCTGAGATCTTGTGCCGTCTTGCCTCTTCAGGGTGAATGCTCTATCTAGATGGATGTCGGAAAATCGTCAAGCAATATCTTGTAGTCCTCCCAATAACCCTGCAAGATTTTCTTTGTCTTCAACTTGTAAGTCGGAGAATTGCTGAATCTTCTATCGTACTCTTCCATAGCCAGACTGGATCTGTCCATGCCGTAATATTCTGATGTGATGGTTCACCTGCCAGTGACAGCTAAGACGTCGTAGACATAGGTCAGCAACGCCTCGTAACTCACACATGCAGAGAACACAATCATGTCCATTTTTCCCGCGCGAGCGATAAGAACCGTTGGCGGCGACGGTTGGCACACGTCGCCCACGCGTCAACCGGTCGATCATCTTGCACGAATCTTGACGTCGGGGGTTATAAATTGTAACTACGGTGTAACTTTATTTTTCACCTCATTCTCCTCCTGCGTCATCTTCTTCCTCCAACGAGCGCCTCCTTGAGCTCTCCGCGAGATTGCAAAAATCCCTAGCCTCTCAATCCTCCCAGTCACCACCTCAAACTCTCCAATGGCCGCAGCGGCTCTGCTCCCTCCATAGCGGCGTCAGGCGATGACGCGGCGAAGCCGGCGAGCACCGTCCTCGTGCCTCCAGAAGGCCTGGTGATCCCCAAGTCCGCGGTGGTCGAATCCACCAGCGGCGACCACAATCCAGCGGCGCTAGAGCTGCTGGAAGAGGAAAACGACTCCCACAAGGGGGACTGGCGGGATTCGGACATCAGGACCACGACATCAAGGAGATGCTCATCGAGGGCTACCTCCCTACGACGGAGGGGATCGCCTGGCGGGCGGCGCCGGCCGGCGAGTTCACTCCTTCTCCCCAAGCCAGAGAGGAAGTGTACCTCAAAGCCCAACTGGTACGCGATGTTTCCCTGCCCATCTCCAATTTCTTCCTAGTTGTCCTCAACCATTACCGAGTTCAGCCTCAAAACCTCTCCCCCAATAGCATCCTCGTGCTCAGCAACTATGCGGCGCTTTGTGAGGGTTACTTAGGGATTAGGCCTAGGCTAGATATCTTTATTTACTTCTTCACCATCAAGTGGGAAGACGGAGCTGGCAAAGAGGAGCTTAGGAACTGTGGCACAATTAGTTTCAAGATCCGGCCTGGTCGGCGGTTCCCCGACATAGTCGGCCATGAATCATGTAAAAATTGGCAACGGACGTACTTCTACGGCCCAGATATCCCTCTGGCTGGCCAAGAAGCAATGTATCCAGACTTCATCGATGGAGATGCCACCGAAGCCTCAACATGGTGATCCCAAGCCTCCCTCCCCTCCGACATCGACGCTTCCCGTCCTATAAGGCGGATAGAGTGGTTCGTAGAGACGGGTCTAACCGGATTGGACCTGGCCATGTGCTGGTTCGTCAGGCGGATCCAACCTCTGCAGCACCGCTCGAAGTTGATGCATGAGTACTCTAAGGAGAGGAAGGATAGCCTCCGCATCTCTGAGGACAACTTCTCCAGCGACTCCGTCAAGCTCCGCCTCAAGGACATCGTCAAGGTGAAGGATAGGAAGCGCGGCTTCACCATCACCTACGACATGTTCAAGGAGGGCAAGTGCCTAGAGGTACCTGTTTATTCTCCGTGTATGACATTTGCTCTAGTTCTTCCGTCTTGTCGTTGTCACCTAACACCTTATGATTTCACTTAACAGCTTAAGAGTCTAAAGGAGGACGAGATGACTCTCCAAATCTATGACCCAAAGATGAAGGAAGTCACGGTCATGTCCGACGATGATGTCCCGTTCGCGCGAAAGAGGAAGAGCTCTACCTCTGACGCTGCCGTCGGAGGCAAGAAGAAGAAGACGGAGGGTGGAGCCTCCAAGAAAACTACCGCTGCCCTGGAGGCGGAGAAAAGAAAAGTTACCGGGATTCCTTTTGCCAAAGCACCCCCTGTTGTGTAAACCTCTTTCTCTCCCGACATTATCCATTGCTTGTCTTATTCCTGTACTTATACTCTTTGCACGTTTCAGGAAGAAGACCACTACCAGTTTGAAGAAGACCTCCAAAACTTTGGGGGATTCTAGAAACATCAAGGATATGTTGCATCATGACGTGTTAATCCCAGCGTCCAGCCTACGCCTGCTCCGACAAGCTCACGGGCCAAAGATGCATCTGTCCCTTCCGCCATGGAAGTGGACTCAGGTCCGTCCGCGGAGCTTGCCGTTGTCGGCGGACAGGAAACGCAAGAAAGTACCGCAACCCAAATGGCTGAAGCTCCGGCTAAAGATTACATCGGTAGCGGTAAGGCAGTGGTGGAGAGTGGTACGTCTGCCGAAGGCGGCGTATTCGCACCCAGGAAAACTGTAGAATTTCCGAAGATAGTCTATCTGGCACTTACGCCAAGTAGCTCCGCTTTGGTTCCTGGTGCGGTGCCGACATCTCCAACATGCGGTCTTGAGGATCTTCTCCGGCAGGCAGAAGTCTTGCAAGGAAACAACCTTTCTTTTGGCAAGTTGCTTGCTGAGAGCGCTACCAACCTCAAGATCATTGCACTTGTAAGTTTTGTTTGCCTTTTGCATTTCATATGAGTATCCCACTGTAGCCCCCGAGGATTTAGACAGAAAACCATATGTCTTTGCATCTAAATGGTCTAAGAGTGACTAATCTAGAAAAATTCTCACTGTAGCCCCCAAGCATATAGTTTGAATGAATTATTCTGACTAGATGCTTTCAGAGTAGCATACGCAGTGTTTGTAAATTTCGATACTGTAGCCCCCAAGCCTCTAGTTGTAGCTGAATTAGTTCCGACTAGATGCTTAAAGAAAGACTACGCAGATGACTAAGTTGAAAAACTTTATACTGTAGCCCCCAAGATTCTAGTTGAAAACTGAATCAGTTCCGACTAGATGCTTAAAGAAAGACTAAGCATATTGCCCAGTTAAAAAACTCTCACTGTAACCCCCAAGCTTCTAGATGGATAGTTATCCGGATAGATGCTCCAAGTAGACTAAACAACGTTAAATTTTCTTTCCACGGAATGAGAATGCTCGGAGAGGCGTGGCCAACAAGAAGTACCAGAAGATGCGTGTGGACTTGGAAGCCGAAAAGGGTAAAACTGCCTTCTTGAAGGAAGAAATCACCAAGAGCAAGCGTCTGTTTTTCCTTTCTTTTTCGTATTCCGACTTGGTCTTGTGCCAACATTATCCAAGTACTCACTGTGTACTGTTCTTTCTCTGACTTGCAGAAGCCATTTCCAAGGCTAAAGATATTGTTGAGCAATCCAAGCATATTCAGCAGCTGGATAGCGAAAAAAAGATCCTTAAGCAGGAGAGGAAGGATATGGTGAAGATGCATGAGGACTCCATGAAGGTCTTGCAGGAGTCCGCCAATACGGAGATGAACCGCTTGAAGGAGGAAATCGCGATCCTGAAAGAGCAGAAGAAAGCTGCCGATGAGCAAAATCAGCGCCATCTTGAAGCGTACATGATCCTCCGACAAGAACGGGACTCCATGGCGAATACCCTCTGACAGGATGAGATTAGCATCTTCAATAAGTGATTCTCCGCCTTGTACTTCTGTAATCTAGATACTCTGAACTTTTTGTGTTATTGAACTCATGCGTTCCTTTGTCGGAATTTGTAGCTCCTATTGGGTTGACCCAGTCGCCTCCTCCGCCAAAAGAATGCATGGTCCTTGCCGGCAAATTTATTAACACAACCATCAAGCAGATCAAGGAGATAGCCAATCAACTCCAGATTAACATCAAAGCGGTGGATTCCGTGGCAAAATTTTCGGAGATTTTGCACTGAGCCCCGAGTGTATTGTAATCTGGAAATCTTCATGTACCCGGGCTGGTGCAAGGATGGCGCTGTCAATGGTCAAGGCACACTACGAAAACGCCGACATCGACACGGTGACCTCCGGTATCCCCAACGTGGACAACGATGGCCAAGAGATAGATCACAAGGCTATTTTGGCGTCACTCGTGGGTTTTGATACCAGACTCGCTGAGTTGGTCGACCCTAACGTCTTCGTGCCCATGAAAACCATTGACGGCAACAGCCAAAGCTCCTCCGAGTCCCTCAACACCGCCAACTTAGAGGAGGATGAGTCTCATGCTGCTGACGATGATACATATAAGTCGCATGTGCCAGAGGAATGAAAAACAATATGTAATATTTGTTTCCTCTGAAATTGTATGCGAAAAAACTACTTGTTAACTTAAGGCGGAAAACAATGGTTGTTATGTCCTACTACTCAAGAACTGGTTCCAGCATGTATATATTTTTAAGCAAGTGCTGGCTTATCCATTACTTTGGTTTTTATAATTGACTTTTCGTGAGTCAGAAGACTCGTTGTCGAAACTATGCGCTTAGGTGATGATGCCTAATGGCACCGTCAATAACCTAAGCACAAAATCGCCTGACAATAAGTGTCAAAAGTCACTACTCCAGAATCCACATAAAAACAACAAAGAACGTGTAGACCAAAAAACTTAAGCTAACGCCCGTAGGCGGAATTTTCACAAGTGCAATCGCAACGCTTGTGCATAAAGGTTTTTATATGATCCAAAAATGAACACTAAAGGAGGTAAAAGACTCATAATTATGAGTGAACCAGAGAGCTTTACTTCATTGATCATATAAGAGGTACACAATAGATAAAAAATGCTAAATGTAGAAAGGACGTAGTTGTGCTATGTTCCATGGTCGATCAAGCTCCGGGTAGTCATCATCCAGGGCACGTCACTTAAGCTTATGATACTTGTTGGGTCTATCCTTCAATTCACGATTGTCAACAAGGTAGTAAGACCCATTGAGTAGTGCCTTGCTTATGATGAACGATCCTTCCCATGGTGGGGATAATTTGTGTGACTTCTTCTGCTTAAGTCGGAGCACCAGGTCCCCCTCTTTGAACGAGCGATGCCGAACGCGGCGACTATGGTAGCTGTGTAGCTTCTGCTGGTAGATGGCGGATCTTTGACATGCCAATACGCGCTCCTCCTTGAGAAGGTCCACATCTAGGCATCTGGATTCTTCAGCATCATCTTCGTCGTAGGTGACAACTCTTGGTGAATCGTGAAGGATGTCGGAAGGTAGGATGGCTTCTGCTCCATACACCATGAAGTAAGGGGTGTAGCCGGTGGATCTGTTGGGTGTAGTTCGTAAACTCCACAACACAGATGGCAATTCTTCCGCCCAGCTTCCAGCTGCTCTATGTAGCGGTGCCTCAAGACGTGGCTTGATTCCCTGCAGAATTAATCCATTGGCTCGCTCAACCTGACCATTGGATTGTGGATGTGCCACAGATGCAAGGTCAAGTAGGATGCCCTTCTCCCAACAATAAGCTTCCACTTCTTCGAGTGACAAGTTGCTGCCATTGTCAGTGATAATGCTATGTGGGAGACCAAATCTCACCACTAGATCCCGGACAAATCTAAGGGCAGTTGCCCCATCAAGCTTTCTAATGGGTTTAGCTTCTATCCATTTGGTGAATTTGTCTACTGCTACTAGCATATGCGTAAACCCACATGGTGTCGTCTGCAACGGACCAACCATGTCCAGCCCCCAGACTGCAAACATCCCTTGAATTTTTTCGATCTTTGCCGGCAAACTCCGAAGAGAGATCCGACATCGACCCTTCCGCGAACATATCCTACCCGTAGGCGGTCCGTGCGGGTCTTGATGCTCCTCCTACTCCCAGGGAACTAGTGCCCGAGTCGGTTTCGCCGATGAAGAGGTGGATATCTCCGATGTGGATGATCGAGCATCGCGTAGGGTTCGTCTTCGCCGGGATCCAGAACTCGTCGGGAGGGACGATCGGAACGTTGCCGGAGAAGAGAACGCGATCGATGGATACGGTTTCTCCGATTCCCGCGAAGATCTTGGTCCTCGCCCGCTGAAGAGCCTGAAGCGCCTCTTGCCCCATGGTGGGCGCCAACTGTTGTGGTATTGCCGACGAGTACGCCATGGAGGGGTCCTCACATTGCGTGTTTAGAGACGTGGGGGAAGGCGAACGGTTAACTAGTACGAGGTAACACAGCTTACCCAGGTTCAGATCCCACAACGGTGGCGGAATCCTACTCCTGCTATAAATCACTATAAGGGCAATACGCCGAGTTACAGGGATTGGTTCGCTATGTGAGGTGTATTCTAATCGATACTAGGTTGTCTGAAGTTGTGCCCTAAAGGCTCCCATAGGCCCGACTTATATATTGGTCAGGTCCTAGGGTTACAGGGAAAAGTCCTAGCCGGACAGGTTACAGAGTCCTACACTGCTTACAACTAGTCTAGCGTGTCTTGCACTCCAAGGCTCCGGGTACGTCGGTGACTCCTCCGTAGCCTTCCTTTATCCGGCATGGGCCTCCCTTCTGGATTGATATAACTGGGCCGCCCAGCAGGCCATGAGCCATGCTACCAACTGTGGGCCACCCGGGTTATCCGGATAGGACACATGCTATGAGGATACCCATATAGCATATCCCCAACACCAGCCAGCCTGTGGCAGCGGGGCCTCTAGGGAACTACTGGCAATTAAGGTGCTCCTTTTAATAGAGCACCGGAGCAAAGCATTAACACTCCGTGAAGACATGTGATCCTCACACCATAGCCATCCCCTCCGGTTGTCCCAATTATTGTCACTTTGGGGCCTTTGGATCCGGACAATGATATGTCTACACAACTTGAAGATAAGATCACAAACAATACTATCATAATGATTCAATAATAAGTTCAGATCTGAGATCATGGCACTCGGGCCCTAGTGACAAGCATTAAGCACAAGAAGTTGCAACAAAGTCAAATAGCACTAAAAGAGATACTAGGGACTATGCCCTAACAAATCGTATTCGATTACATGATAGAACTCATCCAATCCCTACCATCCCCAAGCCTACAGCAAGGAATTACTCACTCATGGATGAGGGAAACATCGGTCGTGGATGGAGATGCGTTGGTGATGATGATGGCGATGATCCTCTCCAAATTCCCCGTCCCGACAGGGTGCCAAAATAGAGTTTTTGGATCCGAATCTTGGTTTCTAGTGGCGGCGGCGGATCCGAACTCTTTCTGGAAAACTATCGAACCCCCTGAGTTTTTAGGTCAGAAGGCAACTTATAGGCGCAGAGAGAAGCCGAGGAGCTACCTGGGGTGGCCAAACCCCCTCCAGGCGTGGGGTCAGGTGGGCCCGTGATTGGGGTGGGTCTAGGCCCCCCGGGCCTACTCTCTATCTCCCCTTATGGCTCCGTGGATCTTCTGGTGAGAAATAGTTTTTGGCATATTTTCCGGGATTTTTCCTGATAGTTCATTTTCTGCACAAAAACAAGACACCAAGGTAATTCTGCAGAAAACAGCGTCAGTCCGTGTTAGTTGTATCCAAATCACACAAGTTTAGAGAAGAAACAATAGCAAAGTGTTCGAGAAAGTAGATACGTTTTGGACGTATCACGCCCCGCCTCCTCGACATGGGAGCACTGCCCTGCCCCAAGCCTCCTTCGTCACCTGTTACCGTGTCCTCCTCCGGCCTTGCCCTGCGACCTCATCCCCACCAACAAGCATTGGCTTCCTCTGCCAGTCACCGCGGTTGCCCTTCTCGCCTCGCCCTCTGCCTTGGCGCCTCCTCCTCATCCTGTACTTTCCAGGGATGCCGAGTTCCACCGCTCGTGTTCGTCTTTGTCATGCACGTGCAAGCATGCCCTGGTGTTTTCTGCTACTGTTGCCCAACTCTCGTGGTTCCTGACCCTTTATGTTTGGGCTCAGCAATGTTGATGTTGTGGATGTGGATATGGCATGGGATGAACATGACATATGATCTGGTGCCGACAAGATCTTCGACGCGAGAACCCAGGGAGGACGACGTGGAACCATCAACACCGAAGCCGGCACCCCTAGGCTACCTACATGGACAATAAGACCTCCTTCCTAAAAACTGAAGACCTGATCCTGAAACTGAAACCTTCAGCATGCCAAGGACTATGGAACTCAAGGATCTCCTTCATGGATCCAACACACTCGGTGCCGAACCCGAAGACCGATCCCACCGAGCCCGAACCCGTCGAACCCCGAGACCCCCCCTAGATCCGAACCCCTGATGCGTGACCCCTTTTCCGAGCCCCATGTTTTTATAATATGATATCTACATGTTGCATATATTTTTACATGCTTGCACATATATCATGTGGTTTGGGGAATTATGTTGCTTCACCTCATAATTAAATATGGATACCATATGCGGGCTTTTGTAGTCTTATATTGGCTCCATTTAAACTTGTATAGTGAACCGATGTTATATTTTGCCTTGTTAATACAACGTATAAACTATGGGGTACCTAAACAACATAAACCACCTAATTAATTATCAGGACCTGGTTCTGCTTAATATTGCCTAATTGCATCTCACATTTGCCATGTCATACATCATACATGCATCATGCCCGATCTTCTGCCATAGTATTAAATAGTGCATCCGGTGTTTTCTCTAGTGTTTTGATTTTTCACGGATTAGGCCGATGAGTTGATACGAGTGTCGACCCGATCTCCGGATGAACCTTTGGCAGTGTTTCCCAGGCGAGCATTCTCCCTCTTTCTACCTATTTTACTTTTATAGTCTTTATTTCCTCATGTTGATCTATTGCTACCTGTGTTACGATGCTTTAGTCTTTTCGTACCCGTTTTATCCCTTGCATCCTATATTGTCTTGGACATCTCCTATTACATGTTGTTTGATAGACAGTTGGCCTTGCGAGTTGTAGTTTCTCTCTCAGGCGTTTCCTCATGTCATTGATATGTCCAAAATGTATCTACTTTCCCGAACACTTTTGCTATTGTTTCTCCTCTAAACTTGTGTGATTTGGATACAACTAACATGGACGGACGCTGTTTTCAGCAGAATTACCTTGGTGTCTAGTTTTTGTGCAGAAAATCAACTATCAGGGAAAATTCCAAAAAATATGCCAAAAATCCTATTTCACCAGAAGACTCACGGAGCCAGAAGACGAGACGGAGGAGGGCCATGAGGGGCCCACACCCCCTGGCCGCGCGGGCCAGCCCAGGCCGCGCCTGGGAGGGGTGTGTCCGCCTCGGGCACCCCCTCGGCCTCCCTCTTCGCCTATAAGAATCCTCCTAACCTAAAACCGAGGAGGGTTTGACATTTTTCCAGAAAGAGTTTCGCTGCGCCGCCACCACCAGAAACCGCGATTCGGAACCAGAAACTACGTTCTGGCACCCTACCAGTACAGGGAATTTGGAGGGGATCATCGCCATCATCATCACCGATGCCTATCCATCAACCATCCATGTTTCCCCCATCCATGAGTGAGTAATCCCCCGTTGTAGGGTATGGGGATGGTAGGGATTGGATGAGTTCTATCATGTAATCGAATAAGATTGTTAGGGCATGGTGCCTAGTATCTCTATTAGTGCTATTTGAATTTGTTGCAACTTGTTGTGCTTAATGCTTGCCACTAGCGCCCAAGTGCCATGATCTCAGATCTGAACTTATTATTGATTCATGATGATAGTATTGTTTGTGATCTTACCTGCAAGTTGTGTACACATATCATTGCCCGGATCCAAAGGCCCCGAAGTGACAGAAATTGGGACAGCCGGAGGGGATGGTTGTGATTTGAGGATCACATGTGTTCAGGGAGTGTTAATGCTTTGCTCCGGTGCTCTATTAAAAGGAGTACCTTAATTGCCCGTAGATTCCCTTGAGGCCCTGCTGCAATAGGCTGGCAGGACAAAAGGTGTTGTGCAAGTTCTCATTGCGAGCACATATGACTATATATGGAACGCATGCCTATGATTGTTTAGTACTTGGATGCTTTATCTTATTTATCTTCAATTGCCCTAGATATTGAAGTTACATGTTTAGACTTGTCCATGCAACGCCCGTCCATCCATCCCTATGCCTACCGCACTTATATCCTACTGTTTGCTACTATTGTTAGTACTGCCTTCGTTTTACTATTGTTGTTACTTTGAAATTGCTACTACAAAATTGTTTCTACTGATAAACCGCTGTGAGCAAGACTATTTCCAGGTAAATCTGAATTGACAACTCATTTGTTAAGGCTTATAAGTATTCTTTGGCTCCACTTGTGTCGAATCAATAAATATGGTAATACTACCCTCGAAGACTGTTGTGATCCCCTATACTTGTGGGTCATCAAGACTATTTTCTAGCATTGTTGCCGGGGAGCACAACTTTATTTGTAAGTTCACTTGGATCTATTATTGTCACCGCTATTCCTTTCATCATGGGAAAGTCTCGTGATGGAAAGTTTCCTATTTTACCATCCACTACAAGAAGAGGTACAATCCTAAACACCTTTGCTGCTCTTGATTCACCGTCTGTTATAAGTAAGCTTGTTACACCACCACCACATACACATGCTACACACACACTGCTACTACTGCTGAATCTGGAATTGCTTCTGATACTCATGATGTTACTTCTAATGTGTTTGATGCGAGTGGTTCATTAGGTCCTTTCCTAGATGCTACTATTGCTAGAACTATTTTGGGAAACACTAAAACTCCTAGTAAAGACACTATTACACCGGTTAGCTCACCTGAGTCTAGAGAGAGATATTGTATTAATGATAGTTACATTGAAATGACTGATGAATTTATTGAAGAGTATCAAAACACACGTGGTGCTAGTGCTATTAGGAGTCTCCTTGAGAGACATACTATTATTCCTAAACTGTCTCTTGATGCTAAGTTTGCAACTTTTCCAATAGACATTAAAGATAAATATTATGAATTCTCTCTTGATTTATCCTATATAAACATTGTTGAGAAAGAACCTTTTTGTGGGACTAAAAATGAAAGTGTTGTAGCTCATATGAATGAGCTTTCCAGTATGAGTGCCTTATTCTCTAATGATTTTAAGATGCGCAAGTACTTTGTTACAAAGATCTTCCCTTTTCACTAAAAGGAGAAGCTAAAGCTTGGTTTAATACATTACCTCCTGGATCCACTGATAGCCCTGATTGCTTGATTGCTTCTTTCTTTCAGAAATATTTTCTTCCCACTGCTAGACATGCTGCTTTGCAGAAACTTTTTGATTTTAAATAGGGAGAAGAAGAGAAATTGCCTGAGTCATGGACAAGGTTTTGTGCCTTGATTCATGCACATCCTGGATGTCCATTACCTAAAAATGAGCTTCTTGATATTTATTATAATGGACTAACTGATGAATCTAGGACATACCTAGATAGTTTTGCTGATTATGTTTTCAGGAAAAGAACTCATGCTGAAGCTAAAGAATTAATGGCTAAAATAAGCAATAATTATGATGATTGGACTTCAACTGTGCTAATTACACCTGAGCCTACTACACCTAAGCCAAATGTGCCTGAACCAACACCAACACCAAAGAAGAGGGGAGTTATTGCATTAAATGATGAAGTGATGAAATAAGCTAAGAAATGTCTTAAGGAGAAGGGTATTAGATCTGAAGATGTGAAGAATTTACCTCCTATAGAAGAATTATGTAAGCCACTTCCCCACTCATCTACTATTGAGGTACACTCTCTCCAACACTTTGATGAAGGTGATATTCCCTATGGTAAACCTCCTGATCAATTCTTAGAGGAACTTGATATTTTTATTGTTAAACATGGTAATTTTAATAAACAAGTTCAGAATCATTTATTGGAAAACTCTAGAGCTATTAATGAGTTAAAAGATATTGTTGAAAGAACTGCTAACGATGTTAAAATGCTTGTTAAACACTTCCAAATGGTTCAAACTCAAATTGATCAACTTGCTAAGGTACAAAAAGATATGCTAGTTAATGCCTCAAGAGATAAACATGCTTATGGAATTAGAACCATGAGTGGTGTAGCCACTCAAGATCTTTATACCCTGAAGGATATCCTAGAAGAATTGAGAAGGATTCTCAACAAGTTGAAAATAGTGGTAGTCCTCATAAGAGAAAGAAAAAGAAACATAAAACAGTTGAGGAACCCTCTGAACCCCCTGTAGATCCTAATAGTATATATGTCTCTGATGCTAAAACTGAAAGTGGTAGTGATAAAAATGATGCTCCTGATAAAGAAGAAATTGAAGAAGAACCTGAGAAGCACACTAAGAACACTAGGTACACTAAGGAAGATTGTATTGCTAATAAACATGGCAGTGAAAGAGAACCTTGGGTGCAGAAACCTATGCCTTTTCCCAATAAGAAACACAAGTCAAAGGAGGAGGAACACTATAACAAGTTTTGAGAGTGGATGAAACCTTTATATTTGGAAATTCGTTTGACTGATGCTATTAAGTTGCCTCCTTATTAAAATTATATGAAGGATATTGTCTCTAATAAAAGGAAGATTCCTAATGAGCAAATTTCTACTTTGCTTGCTAATTATTCCTTCAATGGTAAGGTTCCAAAGAAACTTGGTGACCCATGTATTCCAACTATTCCTTGCTCTATTAAAAATAATTATGTTAGAACTGCTTTGTGTGATTTGGGAGCTGGAGTTAGTGTTATGTCTTTTTATCTATACAAGAGACTCCAGCTAGAAAAGTTGATACCAACTGATATATCTTTGAAAATGGCTAATAAGTCTACTACTATTCATGTTGGTATATGTGAGGATGTTCCTGTTCAAGTGGCTCATAATTGCTTGGTTTTAACTGATTTTGTTGTGATTGAGATGCCTGAAGATGATAATATGTCCATTATTCTTGGGAGACCTTTTCTTAATGCTGCAGGTGATGTCATCAATTGTAATTAAGAAAAGTAAATTTTAATATTAATGACAAAGAGCATATTTTTTATTTTCCCAAGAAGATTGATAAGAGCTATTGCTTGAATTCCATTGAAAATATTGAGAGCATCAAAGTTGGAGAAATATATTGTCCCATTCCACAAGAAAGTTTTGAAACTATTATGATTGGGACCATTGCTATCAAGTTTGAGGTAACATAATAATTTTGTGAAATGCAAAGTTTTGTTTCATATAAAATTGTTTGGTAACAAGACTTGATCAACCTTGTTCATAAAGGAATTTTAATGAACAGAACAATGCTTTCACAATGGTTATACTTGCCCACTTTTATTTTTCTCCTCTCCAGTCTTTGCTCTTCCTCTTGTTAACTTTAGTTTTGCTAGTTGTTAGCTTGTTAGAGTGTCTTAGAACTTCTGTAGTTTTGGTTTTGGTTTGCTTTTTGCTTCTTCTAAAAAATACTTTTCTGCGTGAAAATCAATTTTCATAACCTGAAAATTGGCCAAAAATAAAGTTTCCCGAAAAATTTCAGAAAATTCATATTAAATTTTTCCTCGAAAAAAGGGGCAGAGGGGCACCTGGAATGGCCTAGGGGGACCCACCAGGCCAGCACACCCCCTGGTGGCGTGGCCAGCCTAGGGCGCACGTGGCCTGGGTGGGGTCCACATGTGGCCCTCCAAAGTGCCTCCTCGCAGCCACTTCTTTCTCTCTCCCAAAAAAAACACTGGAAAACTTTCTCAAAGCTTGAGTTCTTGTTGTTCTTGCTCCCAATTTTCGATCTCCTTGCTCAGCCCATCTTTGCTTCTGATTTTTGGAGGGATTCCGGTATGTGCCTCCCCCGCTTGTCCAATTATGTTTTTGATTGGTAGATTGTATCTTGAGTATTTTGCTACTGTAGGTGGTAGGTTATGCGATCTTGCATGCTTGTTCTATGCTTAGAGATTTCATTTTGATGCATGTTTAGCCCTCTAGCAAGTTTCTATAGTAGTTCCTCATCATCTATCAACTTGGGAATCACTTGGTTTGATGTTTGTCTAAAAATTTCAGAAATAGGGTCATGGACAACCACACCTTTGGAGAAGTGTTTGAGAGTTATGAACCTAGGAGGAAAACACCTTCGAGATCATCCTCCCGAGCTAGGCCATCATACAATGAGGATCTTATTACGCCGTGCTTTGTCAACGAGGCAGATGAGGGGGATGCACACCCTTCTACTTTCCCTTGTTTTACCTTTTTGCAGGCTGCAGGGATTCTCAATGATTTCCTAACTCTTGTTCGGAGGGTTGGACTAACTGATTATATGCAGGATGAGAGTGAGCAATATGCTATGCTCACCAAAAATTTTGTGGAGAGTTTCTCTTTTACTAACAACCCTTTCAGGACAGATGTGTCATTCAAAATCTATGATAGGCCTATCACCATGACATTGAAGAAATTTTGGGAAATTTTGGGTATTGGCATGGCTAGGACGGTGAAGAAGATTCCAGCTTAACCCGCTGATTTGTTGGAACTCTACCGCGGGGTAACTAATGATGATGACCACAGAGCCCAGCGCGGGAAGGTAAGAAATATTCAATTCCCAGCTATCAGATATTTTGCTTATTATCTTGACACTAGTATTCTTGGTAGGGAGAACACTAGCAATATTTCTAACTATCATTTGGCCTTTCTAGCTTCTTCACTCAACAATGAAACCAGGTATAATCTTGGTTCTCTCATTGCTCTTCGCCTAGCTGCTAGAGGACCCATTTATGGGGGTATTATTGTTGCACGTGTAGTTGCTTCCTTAGAACTTTCTGTTGATCCAAATGATACAATTTTGGCTCCTCAGAGGCTTGATCTTGCTGCCATGAAAGCGCATCACTTTGTCACTTCTAGCTCTACCCTTGAGAGTTTGGTTTATAGGATGATGTTTATTGATGGGGAAGAGAGGGAAATTCCTTTGCCACAAACCACTTTGTTCAGTATTTGTAGGGGACCTTGGTCATGCTCCAAGGGGGAGATGGATGATCAGCTACGCATTCTTGGCTTCCACGGACACTACCAGGGGATGCGCCCTCTTACGACCACTCTCTGCACTACACTTGAGCGTCCTCGAGCACGTACCAGGACGAAGGGGCCTCTTCGTCGCATTACGGAGGTGCACCTTCTTGGTCAAGCTGGGATTGATCCCCACTTAGGCCAAAAGCCTAAGCTTGGGGGGAGGTATACCGAAAGCACACTCATCTATATATCATGTTTAGTCGATTCTTTGTATATCCATGTTTCTCTTTCTTTTTGGTTTTTGTTTCTGCTTTCCCAAAACACAAAAAGACCAAAAATATTTTCATTGTTTCTCTTGGTTTGTTTCTTTGCTTTTTTAGCTTTGGTTTGCCTTAATAAAAATCCAAAAGGATTTTTCTTTGTGTGCTTACTTTAAAAAATCGAAAACACCAAAAATATATGTTCTTCTTCTTTGGTTTTGTGAAGTCCTTTGCAGGGTTCAGCGGTCCTCAGTGGAGTTTGGTTTCATGTTATTCAAGCCACACAAGTGAAGGGCAATAATGAAGGTTAATGACAACTTGAGGTGTGGTAAGAGGCTGCTAATGAACTCTATTTGTTTTCACTTTTGTACATATACTCATCATTGTGGGCATGCTTAGTCTATTCATGTAAGGTGTATGTTATTCATGGATGCTTAGTAGTTCTTGCTCTCGTATGATTGGCTCCAACTTGATAATAGTTTGTAGCATGTCATATGAATGTTTTCTTGAATTGTTTTATTCATAACTTGGTATGATATTGTGATAGCCTCCTCTGAATGTCTCATTTGAATCGACTTGGCACATGCGCACGCATGCATATAACTAAACAATAGTCAGTTAAGCCTCGATGATTTATTTTGCCTCAGAGTTCTTGTATCACTTTTATGCCATAATGACGCATGTTTTGTTGCAAGCATGATTATGACAGTTATTGCTCTCTCGTTTGTCGCTCCCTCTCTATTGCTAGCCTTTACTTGCACTGAGTATGAGCTCTACTCGTGCTTCCAACTCCCCAAAACCAACATTGCCAAAAGTGTCCACCATACCTACCTACTAGCATCATTTTCTACTCCGTGCATATTCATTATGCCTTGTTTTCTTCCAAATAAAATGTTTGCTTGTTATGGGAAAGTTAGTTAGTAAAGCTCTCACGAACTTGATGGTACACTTTATTTCTTGCAATTAATAAACTTGAACCATTGTGACTGTCCATGAAAGTTATATGCTTGCAAATTATAGGCTGGGAGTTAGCAGAACCGTGCTATCATGGGGAATTCTTTCAACATTGCACTGTACATTGTACCCAGTTGATATCATGCTCTTTTATTTACGGATGTCGTCGGTGTGAAATAAAAGGGGAGCTTGTAAGTTCATGGAGTTATATATATGTGTTAGAGAAATGCCTGGGCCGCTAGCCTAATCCATGCCTAATCATGGTGGAAACTTGCAGCATAACCATAATGAGCAATCTGTGAGGCATCCTCAATAAAAATCTATGCAAATAGCAAATAAAAAAATCGTTGAGATGCTCATTGTCTACTTGCCTTGTCATTTTGATATGGGATAGCTCCTGTATCATGTGCAAGGGGTACCCCATTGGCAATTCTCTATGATACACATGTATTTACTATGACAAAAACTTAGCGGTAACTAAAGTTGACTAGCATGAGGAGCGTCCCTCGTACTCAAGGGACATGAGATTTCCAGTTTATGGTCTGTCAAGCATATAACTCATATTCGACCTCACTTTCACCTTAACCATCTAAAGATGCCTATGATAGGGGCAATGAGAGCTTAAAGATAATGAGTACCATACTTTCAGCATTTGGAAGCCTTTCAAACTTTTCAAAACCTTTTAACTTCCTTGTTGAGTCACCACTTATTCTATGAGCACCTTCTTGAGAGCATAGTTATCATTCTTAGTGTAATGTGCTTGTCTCAAAACTTGGTTAATTATGTCATGACTTTGATGCTTGTATCTCTGATACCTTTACTTCTAGTCTTCACTTGAACTTCAGAGGTGCCTGGCATTCATGTTTTGCTCCACCATCAAAGGCAAGCGAGATACCACTCTATCATACCTTTTTATGAGCATTGCAATGTTGCTTATGTTTATGTTTATGTTTCATGCTACTTATTATTATTGAGTTGGAATCTCTTCATAGCTTGCAATGACTATTAAGTAGACTTAGTTTCATACTCCTTATTATGAATTGACTAAGTATCTACTCATGTCCTGAGAATATTTACATCATATGAAGCAAATGTGTTTGTGAAAGTTCTTTTATCGCACTCAGCTCAATGAATTGCTTGAGGACAAGCAATAAGCTAAGCTTGGAGGGAGTTAATACGTCCAAAACTTATCTACTTTCCCGACCACTTTTGCTATTGTTTCTCCTCTAAACTTGTGTGATTTGGATACAACTAACATGGACCTATCAAGCTTTCAGAATTACCTTGTTGTCTAGTTTTGTGCAGAAAATCAACTATCAGGGAAAATCCCGAAAAATATTCCAAAAATCATATTTCACCAGAAGACTCACGGAGCCAGAAGACGAGATGGAGGAGGGCCATGAGGGGCCCACATCCCCGGTCACATGCCGTGCCAGCCATGTGAAAGAACATGTTGGGCCCCATGTGTGGTTTTGGTAATTAATGACAATCTTTATGGACTAATGTGTGTATTAAGTTATACTTGTAGGATTTGTCCATTGGCATCGCTTGGAGCATGTGTTGGCTTCAAGGTTGATGAAATTCAAAGAAGATATGTTGGGCAAGCTCAATATGCGAGGTAGATGATGAGGAATTATGAAAGGCGTTCCATCTTGAGAAGGTCAAGACCGTCTACATCGAGCTCAAGTGGAATGCTCAAGTCAAAGGTATAATCTTGATAGGTTTTCCCTTTTGTCGGTCTCACTTTATGTGTGTGAGACCGGGTTTAGGATAGATAACCGTACTATCAAGAGGGGCTCTCGTATGAGTAATTTGGTCACATCGTTCGGAGAGAGATCAAACCTTTGCATACTTGCATCATCGTATTTGGTTGCTATTTGGTTTTATCCATGTGAGGATTTAGAGCTTGTGGTAATCTCCATAACAAGCTCTTGTTCATCAAAATCGAATCTCTCTTTTATATCTTGTTGCGATTTTGATCTATGCGGTTTTCCGGTGTCTCACCAAGTGAGGTATCTCACATTATATTACTTGATACTTTATCACTTGGTGATAACCAATATTTCAACTTTTTATTGGGAAGCCCTTATCGTCCTCTATCCAACGCAACTGGAATCAGGTCAATCGGAATAACCAAACAAAAGTTATCACCGTTTGTATTTTGATTTATTCGGTTTGAAAAAGAAAAGAAAAAAAGGGTTTGGCTGGGCCGACCGGTACTACCGTGGGCCAGTACCGGTCGCGCCTGGCAGCGCGTAACTCAACTCCTGGCCCATGCGGTAGTCCAGGCCGGCACTACCGACCCGTGCGGTACTACCGCCCCATGCGGCTGGTAGTACCGGGTCGACCACTCCCTGGCCCAGACTTCTTCCTCTCTAGCGCTGCTCCCGCTTGGCCCGCTTCCCACTGCCGCCGCGCTCGCTTGCCTCGCTTGGCCCGCCTCGCTCTGCCTCTCGCGTGCTGGGCCCCACTGTTGCGGCGTTGTCCCGCGTGCGCCGCTTCCGCCGCCAGCTCGCCAGGCGCGCATGCTGGGCCGCTCTGCCGCTGTTCACTCCGCCAAATCCTCTGGCGCAGCGACCGCTCGCCGCTCCCTAGCTGCTGGCCGCTGCTGCTGTTTATCGTGACGCTGCGAGCACGTCTGCCGCGCCGCTGCCGCTCTGCTGGTTCGCCGCCTGCCCCGCCCGCTGCCGCCATTATGCGTTGGTTCTGCTAGTTTCTCGAGATCGGTACTACCGGTTAAATCCGGTAGTACCAGTCCAGACCGAAAAATAGCCCCAACGGCCATATTTTCTGGGCCCCCTATTTAGCCTTGCCCGTTTTTAGTTTAGTATGCTTCTCTCTTATCCATTAGGCAAAACTTTGTCCACACTTGCTCTAGATCTTGAAGCTTGCCTAATCTTTTCCCTCCGATGATTCTTGCCCATTTTTGAGTGGAAGAGAGAGGAGATCTAGACCCACGTTTTGACCTAACCGATTCATCTCTTTGTGAGTACATCTTTGGGGATCTAGATTTTGGGGGATTTTGTGTCTCTCTTTGATTCCTCCTCTCTTATTCCCCCAATAGCGTTAGTAGCTTTGTTGGAACTTGAGAGTGAGGGATTTGAGCATCTTTGTGGTGTTCTTGCCATTTGCATTTGGTGCATCGGTTTGAGTTCTCTTTGGAGGATTTGGTTTGAATTGCTCATTGGAGCTTGTCCCTCTTGGGTTCTTAGAACCCTAGACGGTTTTGTGTCCTTGGTGGCATTGTGGCCTTTTGTGGCATTTGTTGGGAGCCTCCAATTAAGTTGTAGAGTTGTGCCCCAACCTTGTGAGAGGTTCCGGTTGCCACCGACAAGTGCACCGATAGTGGAAGCGTGGATCGATCCAGGGAGTGAGATTCACCGGAGAATAAGGGAGGCCTTTTGTGGCGTTGGTGGTTTGATACCACCCCCTCTCCAAACAAGACGTACTCCATGTTGGGAGGAACTCGGTAAAATATCGTCGTCCCCGCGTGCCTCGGTTATCTCTATACCCGAGCTTTTACTTATGCACTTTATATTGTGATAGCCTTCGTGCTTGAAGTAATCTATATCTTGCTATCACTTTGTTACTTGTATTGCTTAGCATAAGTCGGTGGTGCACATAGGTGAACCCTAGTTGTTCTAGGTTGTGCTTGACAAAGTAAAACGCTAGTTTTATTCCGCCTTTGTTGAGCCACTCTAGGAAAAGTTTTAATCGCCTATTCACCCCCCCAGGCGACATCCGTATCCTTTCACCATGCGGAGGTGTGGCCACTGGCACCCTCGGCCTCCCTCTTCACCTATAAGAAGCCTCGACCTAAAACCGAGGGGTTGATGTTTTCGAAAGAGTTCACACGCCACCACGAACAGCGATTGAACCGAAACTCAGGCACTGGGACGAGGAATTTAGAGGATCATCTCCATCATCATCGACGCCTCTCCATCAACTATCCATGATGAGTTGTGAATGCATGACTATATGGATGCCATGATTGTTTAGTACTTGATGCTTTATTCATTTATTCATTGCCTAGATCTTGAAGTTGCATGGACGAGTCTAAACATGTAACTTCAAGATCTAGGGCATTGCAGATAAATAATAATAAGCATTCAAGTACTAAACAATCATAGGCATGTGCTCCATATATAATCATATGTGCTCGCAATGAGAACTTGCACAACATCTTTTGTCCTGCCAGCCCGTGGCAGCGGGGCCTCTAGGGAACTACTGGCAATTAAGGTGCTCCTTTTAATAGAGCACCGAAGCAAAGAATTAAAACTCCGTGAACACATGTGATCCTCACACCACAGTCATCCCCTCCGGTTCTCCCAATTTCTGTCACTTCGGGGCCTTTGGATCCGCATAAGAATATCTGTACACAACTTGCAGATAAGATCACAAACAATACTATCATAATGATTCAATAATAAGTTCAGATCTGAGATCATGGCACTCGGGCCCTAGTGACAAGCATTAAGCACAACAAGTTGCAACAAAGTCAAATAGCACTAATAGAGATACTAGGCACTATGCCCTATTCGATTACATGATATAACTCATCCAATCCCTACCATCCCCATAGCCAACAGCGGGGGATTACTCACTCATGGATGAGGGAAACATCGATGGTTGATGGAGAGGCGTTGGTGATGACTTTGGCGATGATCCTCTCCAAATTCCCCGTCCTGACAGGGTGCCAGAATGGAGTTTCTGGATCCGAATCTTGGTTTCTGATGGTGGCGGCGGAGCGGAACTCTTTTAGAAAAACAACGAACCTCCCTCGGTTTTTAGGTCAAGGGGTAACTTATAGGCGAAAAGGGGGCCCGAGGGGGTGCCTGGGGTGGCCGCACCCCCTAGGCGCGGGATGGGCCCGCCCACGCCTGGCAAGGGTGTGGGCCCCCCCAGGCCTCCACTCTGTCTCGTCTTCTGGCTCCGTGGATCTTCTGGTGAAAGAGCATATTTGGCATTTTTTCCGGGATTTTTCCTGATAGTTGATTTTCTGCACAAAAACTAGACACCAAGGCAATTCTGCTGAAAACAGCGCCAGTCCGTGTTAGTTATATCCAAATCACACAAGTTTAGAGGAGAAACAATAGCAAAAGTGTTCAGGAAAGTCGATACATTTTGGACGTATCAGCCGACTTCATTGCGGGTAGCTTAGCAAGGTGGCCCCCATGTACATGCTTTGGGTCTGGGAAACGTCGTGTCCGAGGCCCCGTCGACAATACCGTTGGGTGTATGTTTTATGATCTTGTACCTACCTGATCTGACAACAAGGGTCGAAGTGTGTGGATACCTTGGTGCACCCCTATAGGGTTAAATATTTTGACAAGCCGCAATGCGTTATGGACAACTTGGAGCATAATTTCTCGATCATAGACAACTATAACTAAATTTTACTGTTATAATTTGACTTGTATCTGATATGACTAGTAAGTTGGATAACCACCATGGAAAGAAAGAATAAAATTGCCAATTGTGTGAGTTTCGTTGGCATGACTTCCTCGTTTGGTCTCGAGGGAGAAAATATCAGGATGAGTATGTTTGGTGGTAGTATCAAGTTGATTCCGAATAGGTCTTTCTTATCCCTCTCTGATAGCCGACAGTTGTATCGAGTCTCTACAGGTTGTTTAGTGCATGATTTGCTGCCGCTTCAGTCCACTAGTATACCTATGTAGACAAGAGTCGTCGAATTCTAAGTCTCACTGTGTACTGGCCCCAGTACTAACCGCTCTTTTTTTTTGCCCTTTGTCGGTGCCCCTTTTGTTTTAGCAGGTTTGAGATCGACGTCGTTAGCAGGTTTATGGACGCCATTGGTTATTCTTCAGGGCTCTTTCGTACTCGGATGTTATAGCGTTTTGAAGGTGATTTGGATTTTTGTACTGTATATCTATATTTTCGACTCAGTGAGTCGTTGTTGTATATATATGTTCTATGGGTTCCATCATGGACTATTGTGCAATGACATTACTTCGTTTTCCACCCGCACGCAAGTGCCTAGTGGGCACCTTTGAATCGTTTCTATGCGGGTTTGGCGGGAATCGCTAAAACTTGCATAGGGTTGATCCGAGGGTGTTACATGACACTAACTTCACCATACAACCACTAATAATATGGTAAAGAATGGAAACAAGCAAAAAAATACACAACTACTAGGCTAAGCCTTGGGAAGAAAAATGTTGCGCGTGTGACGATGGTGACTAGTCCAACCATATGTCAGATCTCGAGATTTCAATCCTCAAAGCGAGCTTCGATCCACCACCTTCAGCAAGGACACAACGCAGGCGCGCATCGACGTGGACTCACAAGAGATCTCGTGTTTCCACCGGAGCACTCATACTGGTCCATGAAGCCGCCTCTACCACCATTTCTTGTATATTTGCTAACACCCCAAAGACCGGATATCTTCAGACTAGATGACAATAGATGAACATGTCCCATACCGCCTCGCCACCTGTCACTGTCACACCACTTTCGATCGAGCAACAACTTGCATGACTTGATGCCTTCATGGGAGATAGCGTTTGTCGCACCTGTCGATGGTAGGCATGACTTAGCGCTTCTAGTGATTCTAAGTGTGTAGCACCTGTCGGCAAGGAGGGTAACGATGAATGGGGTGAGATGGTGAGAATAGTAGAGTTAGAGTTATATTATGATTGTGAGTCTCGTCTCTCGCGCTTCCTAACACTTGCAAAATCGAGACACGTTGCGATGTTGAAGGTTGAACGGATATTAGTGTGCTTTTAGAAACATGCAGCCACACACTCGATGGGGCGTAGGGTGTCAAGTGAGATCCCGCCAAAGTATCACTTCTAGTTCATTTTTTAAGTTTTTGCCCAAATTTTAAACTAGATTTTGGCAAAGAACTAAAAGTAAGACTTTGGTGGGTTATTTGTCAAAATCTAATTTCATTTTTTTTCCAAAATTTAAACTAAATTCTGACGATGAAGTAAACGTGAGACTTTGGTGGTATCACACATAACACCTTAATAGGACATTATCTTAGCTTAAGCTGCCCTGTTTGAAAAAACAAATTGGGGTAAAACCAAACCGGGCCTTGAACGCCCCACGGAGTCAAGCTCGCTCCCGTCTGTCATTTCGTGTCAGGCTCTCATGCCGGATGGCACCTGGCATTGAGGAAAGGAAGCTACCATGCACCTGTGTCTGCTCTTTTTTTCTTTTCTTTTGAGGAGGAAGTTGCTCTGTTCATGCGGTTGCTTCTTGAGAAGCAGTGTACCTAACTGCCCTGGTGACGAAAACTCAGAGGACATACGCACGGCCTTTTTCGTGCTTTGTAGACTCTCATATGTCATATTATTCCCTGCTTCCAAGATCACTTATCTTTTCTGACCTGTTACATCACTTCAGCTCCAGATTAAATTCTGGTGATCGATCACGATGTCACGCTGCGAATTGTTCCGACATTCACAAGTACGTACGCATAAATGCACTCATTGCACACGGTTCATGACATGGCATCTTAATTATCTCATGGCCACTAGCAACTTCGTCTCATTGCTCTTACGCCTATCTAACCTATCTAACGAAATGTCAGTATTTGGGGGCATGTCTGCTTGGCTGTAAAAAGTGCGATGGAAAATAGTCACCACAACTGTGGCAAAGTTCGACAAGAAAGTCTATACGCATGCATGTAGAGAGGATAATTATAATCTAGACAAAGGGACGCCAGACTTAGTAAATATGGACTATTAGTCCCATCCTCTTTGAGGATTATCATAAAATAATTAGCATAGTTTTGGGTGCAAACACTTTCTATATATTTGCATAAAACATATTTGTAAGTATGATAAAAAATCAAAAAACAAGCACGAACATAAATATTCAATTGAAACTTATCCATGTAAATTTTCATCAAATAACATGTTAAGAGTTCGCCGTTGTTGGATAGGAGTCGATGCTGTGTTTTAAAAAAAATCAAAAACGGAGGCATGTGCTAAATTTGAAATTAGGCCACGTAAGATCATAAATGGTATACAAAATATGAATACTTTACATTATTACATATAGTAGGTTTAACATTTTCTAAGGGCTTGTACAATTAGTTGAGGGGATTGCAAAAACTCTATCACAACGAGTCTTCGTGATGAGGTCTGGCCACCGTCAATAGCCAACCAAAAAGGTCATCAACGGTGACAAGGGAGGGATGATGTCGGAGAGAGGTGGAAATCCGTCATGATTCACCTTGGAGGCGGCGGGTCAAAAGGAAAATTCTAGTATTATTCTCTTATGAAGACTTCATTTGGTTGAAAGATGATCATTGATAGATTTGGGCCATGCATGTTTCACGCACACGTCTAGTTGAAAGGCTATATTAGACAAGCAACCAACTAAAATGTATTTGAAGTACACGGAGGAAGCTCACAGGATATAATTTATATGTCACGACATAAAAGGCCACACGTATTGTTATGATAGGTCGAGGTTCTAAAAAAACAGGGCCCTAAATTTTAGGACCTCACCTCACACATTCTCCTTGTATGGCTTGTCCCAATCGCCAAGCTCTCATATGATTTGTTTTCAATGTCATATATTTGTCCCAATCACCAAGCTCTAATCCGTTTTATTGAGCACCCCCGTATGTCCAAGAGCAATGCTCCAAGCTAGAAAGGTTAGAACAAGTGCTTAAGGATAGATGTTTAGTATTTGTCTCTTGGTCAAATTATTTTCATTCATCTTTTGCACGAATAGTTGGATATAGTTGTTTTGTCAAAAAATAACATGTAAACCTTTCCTTTTATGGTTGTTTTTCATAATTTAAGGACCAAAGTCAAATCTTTTATGAACCGTTAGATCTATGTATCAAACCGATCCCACCCTTCCACTTTTCACTAGTATATACATCTCCAAAGCTAACATTTATATTTCCACGTGTGTCTTGTATCCTGGTCCCTAGTACACTAAACTTGATTGGTTGCTAGTGCCTGGAGCGCGGCGCAACCCCCCACTTTTACTCCTTCATGTCGCCACCTTTGGCACTCGTTACCCTCTGACAATTTGGTGGAACCATGGCCGCGGTAGCCTTCCTTCACCTGAACTATGGTCTCTTGTTAATTTGGAGCCTTAACGGTATGGTATCCGTGGTTGCGGGAGTGGCGAATTGGCAATGGACATTACATGGTTTTAATTTTATCTAAGCGGTGATATTTCAGTTCCATTAATAGGATCCTTAAGTTGACAATCATACACGTTAATTAGTATGTTATCTTTCAAAACTTCGGATGTACATATAGATCATACAAGGACAAACAATCACAGCACGACGCGGAGATTTCGTAATGCGGTTCAGTGATCAACATCTACATCCGCGGGGCATGCTGCACATGTTAGAAAATTGTCTCCAACCAGACGTTTGAAATGTGCAACCACTTATATACACCTAAAGTTGCATAACTGCTGCGTGTCGAAAACCTGTCTTTATAGGGTACAACATGGTCTACACTTATATATATACAGGGTTTTATGCGACTAAGAAATAGAAAACCTAATTACAACACGCACGCACGCACGCACGTATCACGCTAGTTGAGCACTTGGTGGGTATTCGGACGTTCATAGAAGGACTGCAACTCCTGCAACGCTATGACCTCGTGGTAAGTTGAGGTCATCAGCAAGTCTTGAAAGGAGTCGAGCCAGCTGGCCGCCTCAGCGAAAGCTCGAGCATAGCAAGTGCCATCAAATTCAACCTGCAGGCTTCTCCCGCTAGACTCTGGCAACTGTGCTACTGTGTCATGCACGTCCACGGGCCACGTCGTGCTGCTACCTGCAGAACTACTGGCGGTCGGACTTGTTCCCAGAGGTGGCGGTGGCGACGACGACATGGACTCCCCGCCGGTGGACTGCTCCTCGATGAGCCCCATGAACTCCGCGTACAGCTGCTCCGATTCGTGCGTGAGCGTGAGGCCCCCGCCGTCTTCGACGGCCGTGGCGAGGGCTGTGTCGAGGTTGACGAGGGCCGGCGCCGGAGGAGCGGCCGGGGCCGGGAGAGGTGGTTGATCAACTCCGGAAGGGTCGGCGGCGGCGGCGATGCTGTCGCCGCCGGCAGGAGGAGTTGGTGGCGCGGTGCTGAGCAGGTAGTACCTCTTCTTGAGCTTGGTGTTCCAGTGGTTCTTGACGTCGTTGTCCGTCCGGCCGCGGAGCTTGGCCGCGATCACCGACCACCTGCGGTTGCAAACCACGTAGTACGAGAGTTCCAACAGGTGATCAGTTAAAAATCTATATCGTCATCAAAATTTTACTGAAGAGAGATTGATGCATGCACGTAGCTAGTCGATCCGTGATCCATACTTGCTTCCGATCTGAGCGTAGAGGGACAGTATGAGGGTGTCCTCCTCGTCGGTGAAGCCGCCGTGCCGGAGCGCCGGGCGGAGGTAGTTGAGCCACCGCAGACGACAGCTCTTGCCGCAGCGCCTAAGACCTGACACAGGAAAGGAACAACGGATGCAGGGTCGGTCAACACGCAGTCAGTTCTCACGTCTGCCATATACATACGCAAAGTAACTAGTTGACCATAACAAGACAAAAAAATGATAGGCAATGCGTGGGTACGTGACGTGACTGTGTCAGTTAACTACGTAAGCTCCATCAACCGTCAGCCAACATATATAGCTAGGCAGAGTCGTCACGATTCCGACACTCCAACAAACTCTAGGTAGCTGACAAAATGTTAATCCAAGCGACGAACGCAAGCTTTTCACCTCGCCACACCAACCACAAGGACAAAAATGTTACGTAGAGACTACATACTACTACTCGTAGTAGTTTGGTAGAATGAAAAAAAGAAAAAGAATTAAGCACCGCCGATCAGCGATTCTTCACGACTCTCTGTACGTACGTACATGCAGCGTGATCCAGTTAAAGGCCGATGAACTATACGTCGTATGCATAGCATGCATGAGTACTCCTATATGTATATGCAGGGTACGTACCTGCTTTCTGTGGCAGCGTGATCCAGTTGCCGGCATTGGCGAACCTCTGGACGAAGCTCCGGAGGACGGCGTCCTCCTCCCGCGACCACGGCCCACGCTTCACGCTCGTCTTGTCACAGCACGGCGACCTCCCCATCGATCGATCGATGATCCAAGATCACGGACCGGATGGGAGAGGCTGGGAAAGAACGGAGCACACTGAGGTTCCGGTGCTGCAGCCTCTCTCTCTCTCTCTCTCTCTCTCTCTCTCTCTCTCTCTCTCTCTCTCTCTCTCTCTCT
The DNA here is from genome assembly GCA_030063025.1 of Avena longiglumis. Taxonomy (NCBI): domain Eukaryota; kingdom Viridiplantae; phylum Streptophyta; class Magnoliopsida; order Poales; family Poaceae; genus Avena; species Avena longiglumis. The sequence continues at coordinate 152,862,681 of CP125973.1, forward strand.
CTCTCTCACTCACGGCAGGAAGTGGCCGGTTATATCGAGTGCCAAATGCACCGAGCAAGTTGACCAAGCATATATATACTCTCACTCTCGTCCGCATTTCAGAAAACTCCCAAGAGTTCAACCACTACACTGCTCAATTAAATTCGTACTGATCCTAGCTAGATGTGTGCCGTGCGTTTTATGCTGTACACAACTTGCATAAAATACGTACCAAGATAACCGTCGCTTAATCTAAAATACGTACAAAACACCAAGATAACCGTCGCTTGATCTAAAATACAAAACACCAGACATTATAATGTTGTGAAAGATTATATACAGTACGACCCTGGAATTAATGAATGCGAATAGAATGAAGGTTCTCAGAATTATTCCCCACCCTTCACATCGAGAGAGTAATCAAATATCATGCTTATACCACAAGTTTGACACCAACAGTTTGAGGCTGCAGAAGCCACGAGATAGGCCACGCCACAATGTCTATCTATTGGCGCCTTGCTCGTAATCTAGAGCATATAGTCCTAGAAAAACCTAACTCGGCAGGTACTTGCAACCACCACCGTACAGTACCACCGTAGTACCCTTACACTAGTGGTGCTCCTTGGACGTTCTGAGAGCTGTGAGGTCAATGTGTCCCGAATGTCTTAAACATCTAGAGATTATATCATATAAAATTCCAAAAGGTAAGAGATTGTATTATATCAAGTGCGATGCACTGAGCAAGTTGACCATAGTCTCACTCTCATCCGCATTTCAGAAAACTCCTAAGTGTTCAACCACTACTCCTCAATTATATTCGTAATGGTATTAGCTAGATGTTGGCGTGTGTTTTATGTTGTACACAACTTGCATAAAGTACGTACCCAAGATAACCGTCGCATGATCTAAAATACAAAACACCAAGATAACTGCCAAAGGGGTCTCTCTCGCGCACCTTGGCGAGGTGGCGGATGACTGTGGGATTGTTTTTCGGGGAGAGAAGGGCCCGCGTCTCGAGCAGCTAGCGGCCATTAAGGCGCGGGAGGGGTACGCGGGGGCGATCGCCGCTGCCCGGGCGCGTGACGCCCGGGAACGGGAACGCTCCCGGATCCTTATGGAGGACAGGCTTTCTGGGCCTGACCTTAGTAGGGATCCCCCTTCTGCCCCTGATGCGCTGGAGGATACCCAGATGCCCACCCCCTCGGGTAGGCAACGCGGGAGACCTCCCAAGGCTACTGCGTCCCGGTCTCTCCCCCTTCCCCCCCGCGCCCGCTCGGTCCCCACTAAGGGGACCGCCCCGGCCTGAGGGTCCTGATGGATTTCCCTCGGGCCTTCCGGATGTTCATTTGGAACATCCGGGGGTTCGGTCACGAGGGGCGGCGTCGGCAGATCAAGGACTACTTGCGTCGAGTTGCTAGATATTGTTGGCTTTCAGAGACGATTCGTCAAGACTTCTCCATCGTGGAATTGGAGGCCCTTAGCTGCAAGTTCTCTGGTCTGGCTCCTGCTTACAGCCACTGGGGCATCCTCCTGGGGGTAAAGGAGGATACCTTTGAGATTGATGATATGGACCGCGGGGATTTCTTCGTGAGCATGGCCCTCACCCATAGACAAACTCACTTCAAATGGGAGGTGATTATTGTCTATGGCCCCGCGGACCATAGGAGGTCCACTGAGTTTCTGCTCGAGCTCAAGTCGAAGGTGGAACGGACGGAGATCCCGGTGGTTATAGCTGGCGATTTCAATCTGATCCGCTCTATTGAGGACAAGAGCTCGGCTAACGTGGACCTCCCTAGGATGCGTATGTTCAACGACTGCATCGCGGACCTTGCTCTCCGCGAGATTACGCGGGTGGGCGCTAGATATACTTGGACAAATAAGCAACTCCATCCCATCCGCAGCATCCTGGACCGGGTCTTTGTTTCTGTTGAGTGGGAAGTGGCTTTCCCGCTGTGTTCGTTGAAGGCGGTCACTAGGATTGGGTTCGATCATACCCCGCTCCTCCTCTCTTCCGGAGGGGGTCGCCCCCCTCGTCTGAACCGCTTCCACTTTGAATCCTTCTGGCTCCAGAAGCGAGGCTTTGTGGAGGCGGTTCGGGCGCGTTGGCTGGCGGCGGCAACCTCGACCCCTCGGGTTTACTGTGCGGTGGACATCTGGCACCACTGTTCCAGGTTATCCCGCCAGTTCATGAGGGGTTGGGGGCAACTGAGGCGGACCTTCGTGCCCGTAGCGTCTCTTCTTGAGGCCATTCAGTCCTTGGATCGGGAGGCGGACTGCACGGCCTTTCGCCGAGGAGTGGTCCCATAGGTACTCCTTGAGTCCTCCATTATGGAGATCTACAAGGGAGAAGAGGCGTTCTGGCGGCAGCGGAGCCGCCAGAACTGGACTGTCCAGGGGGAGTCGAACACGGCTTACTTCCATGCCGTTGCGAACGGTAGGAGGAGGAAGTGCTCGATCCCCTGCCTCTGGGCGGGTGAGGTCATGTTGGAATCCCATCAGCCTGTCCGCCCATATTTACGCCTTCTACGGGATCTCTTCTCGCCCCTCGGTCTTTCGCTTGCGCCGGACTTCTGGGCGGCTGGGGCTTTGGTCTCTTCGACCGAGAATGAGGACCTTACCCGTCCTTTTCTCCTGGAGGAGGTGTCGGCAGCCCTTAAATCCATGAAGGCTAGTTCGGCCCCGGGTCCTGATGGGTTACCCGTGGCTTTCTTCCAGTCGTTCTGGCCTCAGCTCCAGCCGGTGGTTCTCCAGATGTTCCAGGAGTTCTATGTTGGGACCCTGGTGATGTCTTGCCTGAACCTTGGCGTGATTACCCTGATCCCCAAAGTAGTGGGGGCCACGGATATTCGCCAATTCCGTCCGATTACTGTGATTAACGTCATCCAGCGCCTTTTTGCCAAGGTCTGTGCTCTCCGGCTTGCTCCGGTGTTGGAGCGGCTTACTCACCCCCTTCAATTCGCCTTTTTGAAGGGACGCCTCATTCACGATGATGTCCTGGCCTTTCATGAAATTATTCATGAGGTCAAGACTCAGCGTCAACGTGGGGTGTTCCTCAAACTTGACTTTCAGAAGGCCTATGACCGCTTGGACTGGGCCTTCTTGAGGTTGGTGCTGGAAAGGCGGGGGTTTGACGACCGCATGATTCGCTGGATTATGCAATTCGTGATGAGCGGACAGACGGCGATCAACATTAATGGCGCGATTGGCCCTTACTTTCGTCCATCCTGCGGGGTTAGGCAAGGGGATCCTATTTCCCCTCCTGCTCAACGCGGTGGATGCTGGCTGAGATCTTGGATAGGGCTGGTAGCTGGCCACATCTCGGGGGTGGTGGGCCATCTGATCCCCGGTGGCGGGATCTCCCACCTCCAGTACGCGGATGATACCATGATCATGGTCCAGGGCTCGGCCCTCGATATCATTAATTTGAAATTCCTGCTCCTTTGCTTCGAGTCCCTCTCCGGCTTGACGATCAACTTCGACAAGAGTGAGGTGATGGTTCTGGGCTATTCTGATGAGGAGCGTCAGAGGATCGCTGATAACCTGAATTGTAAGTTGGCTGAGTTCCCCATTACCTATCTGGGGATGCCTATCCGGGAGACTAGAGTTTTGATCAAGGATCTGTCCCCCTTGGTCTCGAGGGTACGTTCACGCGCGGAACCCTGGAGAGCCCGCCTTACGTCCAAGGGGAGCAAATCCATTCTGATCAACTCCTGCCTCTCGAGCCTGCCCATGTACCAGATGGGCTTATACCTCCTGCCGGAAGGGACCCATGCTGACTTCGCCAAGGAGTTGTCTAGGTTCTTTTGGGCGGCTAGGTATGGGCACCAGAGATACCATATGGTCAAATGGGCAGATATCTGCTCTCCCAAGTGTCTTGGGGGATTAGGGATCCTCGACTCTCGGCGCTTTAATGTGGCGCTGATGTTGAAGTGGGTCTGGCGCATCCTCAGGGATGATGGTGGTCTCTGGCTGCAGCTGATCAAGGCTAAGTACCTTCGGGGTCGTCCTCTGCTAGCTTGTGAGCGGCGTGAGGGCTCGCAGTTCTGGAGGGCCATCCAGGAGATTAAGCACTTCATTGGCCTGGGGATCTCTTTCGCGGTGGGGGATGGCCAAGGGGTTCGGTTCTGGCTGGACCCATGGCTTCTTCCTATCCCATTAGGGGTCCAGTTTCCCGGCCTTTCGCCATCTCCTCCTCCCCGGCTCTTGTGGCGGACATCTTTGAGGCGCCACTGGAACATCCTGTTCGTCGCTACCTCGATGAAGTCGAGCCGCGGACCTCCGCTTCTCGGGACTCCTCCCGGAAGCTTAGCTCTTTCCCGGATTTGGCCTCATGGCAGCTGTCGGCCTCGGGGTATTCTCGGTTAGCTCGGCCTACGGGCCCTTTTCAGGACCGAGCTGTCCTGGACCCCCCTTGTGGAAGGCCCTTCCGCTTAGTATTCGGATTTTCGTTTGGCATTGCTGGGACAGACTCCCCTCGGGTGTCGAGGTCTCTAAGCGGCAGGGCCCGGGCAACGGCCGGTGTCCCCTATGTGGGACTCCGGAATCCTGTGCCCATATTATGTTCTCTTGCTCGGCTGCGCGTGCGTTATGGTCCTTCGTCCAGGAGGCGTTGGGGCCTGCTTGTCGGGCGCAGGAGCTCGGGGAGTTCTTGCAAACCCAGTCTTACAGGGCCGGAGGAGGGCGCCGCCTCTTCTGGCTCGTGTTTGCGGGCATCTCGTGGACCCTTTGGAACGTGCGTAATAAAATGGTGATTGAGAAGGTCTTCCCTTCCCGCGTGACTGACCCAGTTTTTTCTTTCTTTGCCTTTCTACAGCAGTGGTCTCCCCTGGTGCGCCAGCGTGACCAGGCGACCTTCGACGACTTGCTTCGGTCCCTGAGGGCAGCGGCGCTTCCCCTCTCGGCCCCGGCCCGGTCGTCCTCGGTGGCATGAGCTTCTGCAGTCGCCGCATCTTGCCTTTCTCCTTTTTTGTTTGGGCGTGCTTGTGCTGTGGCTGCGTTGCACCGTTTCTCTTTTTGCTTGGTTTCGGCCAGTTCGGACGTTGTATGAACCTTGTTTGTGGATGTTGCTTTATTTATAAAGCTGGGCGAAAGCCTATTTCGAGAGATAACTGCCAAAATATTATAATGTTGTGAAAGATCATATAATGTTGTGAAATTAATGAATAAGAATAGAATTCATAAGGTTCTCAGGATTATTCTGTGCCTTTCACATCGAACGAGTAAACAATCATGTTTGTACAAGTTTGACACATATAGTTTGAGGCCGCAGAACACACGATTGGGCAGACCACAATGTCTATCAATTGGCACTCCGCTCGTACTCTAGAGCCTATAGACCTTGAAAAATCTAACTCGGTCGTTGCTTGCAACTACCACCGTATAGTACTACCGTAGTACCCTATAGTAGTGGCCTCTTGAGAGCTGTGAGGTCAATGTGTCATGAATGTCTTAAACATCTAGAGATTATAGTATACTCCAAAAGGTAAGAGAGTCTTGCCAAAACTTTGATGTCACATTACCCAACACTATACATAGCATCACCACTACAGTACAAACGAGGATCTAATCGATCTCTTAGACAAGTTTGATAAAGGATGTCCAATAGATAAAAGTTTTGCTTAACTAGACGAGACAAGTTTCTTTTGTTGATTTGAGTGATATAAATTTTGACATGACCATTTTTTGAAACTTTAACTTTTCAGAACAATTGAAATATTAAAGATATAATAAATTCTCGCAAAAAAGTATATAATAAATAAAAACAGAATAGTGCATAAAGCAAGATCATCATCACAATTACAATGAGAAATAAACTTGGAAATTCCATTGCAAACAAATTACGATTAACAAATCATAAATATTTAAATCGATATTGAATAAATAAGTACAAAAGATGTGAAAAAATAATAAATAAATATTATAATGCTTTATTGAATATTTGAGAATATTTACATGATTTAGAAGCTGTAGTGTTCTAACTATTCTCTTGTGTAGTCTTGTCAGTTTGGCCATGCATGATGTATCGGCAACAATGATCCGCACGTGTTGGCGTGTTAGGTGTTGAGTTCATGTATCGGCATGTCGCATGATGCCAACTCCAGCGTGTTCTTGGCATGCTTAGAGTTCCCGTTGTTAATATTCCTGGGAGAATGTAATAGGTGGTGGACATGATGGGGCAATGTGACTTTATGTCTAAGACTATCGCAGGCACCTACTATGCCGGCGTGACAAAAGACTATTACACTTTGTGCAAGTTAAGTGACGTGTACAAATATTCTTGCTAAGAAGCACCTAGAAATAAATTATTACTACTACTCCGTTTCAAAATATAAGATGTTTTAGTTTTGTAAATCAAATATAACTAGAATTTTTTTTAGTCTATAGATTCACTCTAAAGTCTAGATACATTTGTTTTACAAAGCTAAAGCATCTTACATTTTAAAACGGAGGAAGTACTACGAAGCACACTCATCTATATATCATGTTTAGTCGATTCTTTGTATATCCATGTTTCTCTTTCTTTTTGGTTTTTGTTTCTGCTTTCCCAAAACACAAAAAGACCAAAAATATTTTCATTGTTTCTCTTGGTTTGTTTCTTTGCTTTTTTAGCTTTGGTTTGCCTTAATAAAAATCCAAAAGGATTTTTCTTTGTGTGCTTACTTTAAAAAATCGAAAACACCAAAAATATATGTTCTTCTTCTTTGGTTTTGTGAAGTCCTTTGCAGGGTTCAGCGGTCCTCAGTGGAGTTTGGTTTCATGTTATTCAAGCCACACAAGTGAAGGGCAATAATGAAGGTTAATGACAACTTGAGGTGTGGTAAGAGGCTGCTAATGAACTCTATTTGTTTTCACTTTTGTACATATACTCATCATTGTGGGCATGCTTAGTCTATTCATGTAAGGTGTATGTTATTCATGGATGCTTAGTAGTTCTTGCTCTCGTATGATTGGCTCCAACTTGATAATAGTTTGTAGCATGTCATATGAATGTTTTCTTGAATTGTTTTATTCATAACTTGGTATGATATTGTGATAGCCTCCTCTGAATGTCTCATTTGAATCGACTTGGCACATGCGCACGCATGCATATAACTAAACAATAGTCAGTTAAGCCTCGATGATTTATTTTGCCTCAGAGTTCTTGTATCACTTTTATGCCATAATGACGCATGTTTTGTTGCAAGCATGATTATGACAGTTATTGCTCTCTCGTTTGTCGCTCCCTCTCTATTGCTAGCCTTTACTTGCACTGAGTATGAGCTCTACTCGTGCTTCCAACTCCCCAAAACCAACATTGCCAAAAGTGTCCACCATACCTACCTACTAGCATCATTTGCTACTCCGTGCATATTCATTATGCCTTGTTTTCTTCCAAATAAAATGTTTGCTTGTTATGGGAAAGTTAGTTAGTAAAGCTCTCACGAACTTGATGGTACACTTTATTTCTTGCAATTAATAAACTTGAACCATTGTGACTGTCCATGAAAGTTATATGCTTGCAAATTATAGGCTGGGAGTTAGCAGAACCGTGCTATCATGGGGAATTCTTTCAACATTGCACTGTACATTGTACCCAGTTGATATCATGCTCTTTTATTTACGGATGTCGTCGGTGTGAAATAAAAGGGGAGCTTGTAAGTTCATGGAGTTATATATATGTGTTAGAGAAATGCCTGGGCCGCTAGCCTAATCCATGCCTAATCATGGTGGAAACTTGCAGCATAACCATAATGAGCAATCTGTGAGGCATCCTCAATAAAAATCTATGCAAATAGCAAATAAAAAAATCGTTGAGATGCTCATTGTCTACTTGCCTTGTCATTTTGATATGGGATAGCTCCTGTATCATGTGCAAGGGGTACCCCATTGGCAATTCTCTATGATACACATGTATTTACTATGACAAAAACTTAGCGGTAACTAAAGTTGACTAGCATGAGGAGCGTCCCTCGTACTCAAGGGACATGAGATTTCCAGTTTATGGTCTGTCAAGCATATAACTCATATTCGACCTCACTTTCACCTTAACCATCTAAAGATGCCTATGATAGGGGCAATGAGAGCTTAAAGATAATGAGTACCATACTTTCAGCATTTGGAAGCCTTTCAAACTTTTCAAAACCTTTTAACTTCCTTGTTGAGTCACCACTTATTCTATGAGCACCTTCTTGAGAGCATAGTTATCATTCTTAGTGTAATGTGCTTGTCTCAAAACTTGGTTAATTATGTCATGACTTTGATGCTTGTATCTCTGATACCTTTACTTCTAGTCTTCACTTGAACTTCAGAGGTGCCTGGCATTCATGTTTTGCTCCACCATCAAAGGCAAGCGAGATACCACTCTATCATACCTTTTTATGAGCATTGCAATGTTGCTTATGTTTATGTTTATGTTTCATGCTACTTATTATTATTGAGTTGGAATCTCTTCATAGCTTGCAATGACTATTAAGTAGACTTAGTTTCATACTCCTTATTATGAATTGACTAAGTATCTACTCATGTCCTGAGAATATTTACATCATATGAAGCAAATGTGTTTGTGAAAGTTCTTTTATCGCACTCAGTTTTCAACTGAATTGCTTGAGGACAAGCAATAAGCTAAGCTTGGAGGGAGTTAATACGTCCAAAACTTATCTACTTTCCCGACCACTTTTGCTATTGTTTCTCCTCTAAACTTGTGTGATTTGGATACAACTAACATGGACTGACGCTGTTTTCAGCAGAATTACCTTGTTGTCTAGTTTTTGTGCAGAAAATCAACTATCAGGGAAAATCCCGAAAAATATTCCAAAAATCATATTTCACCAGAAGACTCACGGAGCCAGAAGACGAGATGGAGGAGGGCCATGAGGGGCCCACATCCCCTGGCCGCGCGGGCCAGGCCAGGCCATGTGAAAGAACATGTTGGGCCCCCATGTGTGGTTTTGGTAATTAATGACAATCTTTATGGACTAATGTGTGTATTAAGTTATACTTGTAGGATTTGTCCATTGGCATCGCTTGGAGCATGTGTTGGCTTCAAGGTTGATGAAATTCAAAGAAGATATGTTGGGCAAGCTCAATATGCGAGGTAGATGATGAGGAATTATGAAAGGCGTTCCATCTTGAGAAGGTCAAGACCGTCTACATCGAGCTCAAGTGGAATGCTCAAGTCAAAGGTATAATCTTGATAGGTTTTCCCTTTTGTCGGTCTCACTTTATGTGTGTGAGACCGGGTTTAGGATAGATAACCGTACTATGAAGAGGGGCTCTCGTATGAGTAATTTGGTCACATCGTTCGGAGAGAGATCAAACCTTTGCATACTTGCATCATCGTATTTGGTTGCTATTTGGTTTTATCCATGTGAGGATTTAGAGCTTGTGGTAATCTCCATAACAAGCTCTTGTTCATCAAAATCGAATCTCTCTTTTATATCTTGTTGCGATTTTGATCTATGCGGTTTTCCGGTGTCTCACCAAGTGAGGTATCTCACATTATATTACTTGATACTTTATCACTTGGTGATAACCAATATTTCAACTTTTTATTGGGAAGCCCTTATCGTCCTCTATCCAACGCAACTGGAATCAGGTCAATCGGAATTACCAAACAAAAGTTATCACCGTTTGTATTTTGATTTATTCGGTTTGAAAAAGAAAAGAAAAAAAGGGTTTGGCTGGGCCGACCGGTACTACTGGGCGATGCCTACCGCTGGCAGCGCGTAACTCAACTCCTGGCCCATGCGGTAGTCCAGGCACTCTACCGACCCGTGCGGTACTACCGCCCCATGCGGCTGGTAGTACCGGGTCGACCACTCCCTGGCCCAGACTTCTTCCTCTCTAGCGCTGCTCCCGCTTGGCCCGCTTCCCACTGCCGCCGCGCTCGCTTGCCTCGCTTGGCCCGCCTCGCTCTGCCTCTCGCGTGCTGGGCCCCACTGTTGCGGCGTTGTCCCGCGTGCGCCGCTTCCGCCGCCAGCTGCCCTCGCTTCGCGCACGCCGCATGCCCGCCCGCCTGCCGCTACCGTTCACTCCGCTCAAATCCTTGTTGGCGCAAGCGCGCGACCGCTCGCTCTGCTGCTCCCTGGCCGCTGGGCCCGCTGCTATGCTGCTTGCCTATCGCACGCGCGAGCCCACGCGTCTGCTGCCGCCTGCTGCTCTGCGTTGGCCCGCCGCCTGGCCCCCGCCCGCTCGCCGCGCTGCGTTGGCCTGCTAGTTTCACAGACGGGCGGTACTACCGGTTAAATCCGGTAGTACCAGTCCAGACCGAAAAATAGCCCCAACGGCCATATTTTCTGGGCCCCCTATTTAGCCTTGCCCGTTTTTAGTTTAGTATGCTTCTCTCTTATCCATTAGGCAAAACTTTGTCCACACTTGCTCTAGATCTTGAAGCTTGCCTAATCTTTTCCCTCCGATGATTCTTGCCCATTTTTGAGTGGAAGAGAGAGGAGATCTAGACCCACGTTTTGACCTAACCGATTCATCTCTTTGTGAGTACATCTTTGGGGATCTAGATTTTGGGGGATTTTGTGTCTCTCTTTGATTCCTCCTCTCTTATTCCCCCAATAGCGTTAGTAGCTTTGTTGGAACTTGAGAGTGAGGGATTTGAGCATCTTTGTGGTGTTCTTGCCATTTGCATTTGGTGCATCGGTTTGAGTTCTCTTTGGAGGATTTGGTTTGAATTGCTCATTGGAGCTTGTCCCTCTTGGGTTCTTAGAACCCTAGACGGTTTTGTGGCCTTGGTGGCATTGTGGCCTTTTGTGGCATTTGTTGGGAGCCTCCAATTAAGTTGTAGAGTTGTGCCCCAACCTTGTGAGAGGTTCCGGTTGCCACCGACAAGTGCACCGATAGTGGAAGCGTGGATCGATCCAGTTGGAGTGAGATTCACCGGAGAATAAGGGAGGCCTTTTGTGGCGTTGGTGGTTTGATACCACCCCCTCTCCAAACAAGACGTACTCCATGTTGGGAGGAACTCGGTAAAATATCGTCGTCCCCGCGTGCCTCGGTTATCTCTATACCCGAGCTTTTACTTATGCACTTTACATTGTGATAGCCTTCGTGCTTGAAGTAATCTATATCTTGCTATCACTTTGTTACTTGTATTGCTTAGCATAAGTCGGTGGTGCACATAGGTGAACCCTAGTTGTTCTAGGTTGTGCTTGACAAAGTAAAACGCTAGTTTTATTCCGCCTTTGTTGAGCCACTCTAGGAAAAGTTTTAATCGCCTATTCACCCCCCTCTAGGCGACATCCGTATCCTTTCACCATGCCTGGGAGGGGTGTGGCCACCTCGGGCACCCCTCGGCCTCCCTCTTCACCTATAAGAAGCCTCCTGACCTAAAAACCGAGGGGGGTTCGATGTTTTCCAGAAAGAGTTCCGCTACGCCGCCACCACCAGAAACAGCGATTCGGAACCAGAAACTCCGTTCTGGCACCCTGCCGGGACGAGGAATTTAGAGGGGATCATCTCCATCATCATCATCGACGCCTCTCCATCAACTATCCATGTTTACCCCATCCATGAGTGAGTAATCCCCCGATGTAGGCTATGAGGATGGTAGGGATTGGATGAGTTCTATCATGTAACTGAATAAGATTGTTAGGGCATGGTGCCTAGTATCTCTATTAGTGCTATTTGACTTTGTTGCAACTTGTTGTGCTTAATGCTTGTCACTAGGGCCCGAGTGCCATGATATCATATCTGAACTTATTATTGATACATGATGATAGTATTTTTTGTGATCTTACCTGCAAGTTGTGTACACATATCATTGCTTGGATCCAAAGGCCCCAAAGTGACAGAAATTGGAACAGCCGGAGGGGATGGCTGTGATATGAGGATCACATGTGTTCACGTAGTGTTAATGCTTTGCTCCGATGCTCTATTAAAAGGAGTACCTTAATTGCTAGTAGATTCCCTTGAGGCCTCGCTGCAACGGGATGGCAGGACAAAAGGTGTTGTGCAAGTTCTCATTGCAAGCACGTATGACTATATATGGAATGCATGCCTATGATTGTTTAGTACTTGGATGCTTTATCTTATTTATCTGCAATTGCCCTAGATCTTGAAGTTGCATGGACGAGTCTAAACATGTAACTTCAAGATCTAGGGCATTGCAGATAAATAATAATAAGCATTCAAGTACTAAACAATCATAGGCATGTGCTCCATATATAATCATATGTGCTCGCAATGAGAACTTGCACAACATCTTTTGTCCCGCCACTGGCGGGGCCTCTAGGGAACTACTGGCAATTAAGGTGCTCCTTTTAATAGAGCACCGAAGCAAAGAATTAAAACTCCGTGAACACATGTGATCCTCACACCACAGTCATCCCCTCCGGTTCTCCCAATTTCTGTCACTTCGGGGCCTTTGGATCCAGACAGTAATATCTGTACACAACTTGCAGATAAGATCACAAACAATACTATCATAATGATTCAATAATAAGTTCAGATCTGAGATCATGGCACTCGGGCCCTAGTGACAAGCATTAAGCACAACAAGTTGCAACAAAGTCAAATAGCACTAATAGAGATACTAGGCACTATGCCCTATTCGATTACATGATATAACTCATCCAATCCCTACCATCCCCATAGCCAACAGCGGGGGATTACTCACTCATGGATGAGGGAAACATCGATGGTTGATGGAGAGGCGTTGGTGATGACTTTGGCGATGATCCTCCAAATTCCCCCGACAGGTGCCAGAATGGAGTTTCTGGATCCGAATCTTGGTTTCTGATGGTGGCGGCGGAGCGGAACTCTTTTAGAAAAACAACGAACCTCCCTCGGTTTTTAGGTCAAGGGGTAACTTATAGGCGAAAAGGGGGCCCGAGGGGGTGCCTGGGGTGGCCGCACCCCCTAGGCGCGGGATGGGCCCGCCCACGCCTGGCAAGGGTGTGGGCCCCCCCAGGCCTCCACTCTGTCTCGTCTTCTGGCTCCGTGGATCTTCTGGTGAAAGAGCATATTTGGCATTTTTTTCCGGGATTTTTCCTGATAGTTGATTTTCTGCACAAAAACTAGACACCAAGGCAATTCTGCTGAAAACAGCGCCAGTCCGTGTTAGTTATATCCAAATCACACAAGTTTAGAGGAGAAACAATAGCAAAAGTGTTCAGGAAAGTCGATACATTTTGGACGTATCAGCCGACTTCATTGCGGGTAGCTTAGCAAGGTGGCCCCCATGTACATGCTTTGGGTCTGGGAAACGTCGTGTCCGAGGCCCCGTCGACAATACCGTTGGGTGTATGTTTTATGATCTTGTACCTACCTGATCTGACAACAAGGGTCGAAGTGTGTGTGGATACCTTGGTGCACCCCCTATAGGGTTAAATATTTTTGACAAGCCGTGTACGCGGTTATGGACAACTTGGAGCATAATTTCTCGATCATAGACAACTATAACTAAATTTTACTGTTATAATTTGACTTGTATCTGATATGACTAGTAAGTTGGATAACCACCATGGAAAGAAAGAATAAAATTGCCAATTGTGTGAGTTTCGTTGGCATGACTTCCTCGTTTGGTCTCGAGGGAGAAAATATCAGGATGAGTATGTTTGGTGGTAGTATCAAGTTGATTCCGAATAGGTCTTTCTTATCCCTCTCTGATAGCCGACAGTTGTATCGAGTCTCTACAGGTTGTTTAGTGCATGATTTGCTGCCGCTTCAGTCCACTAGTATACCTATGTAGACAAGAGTCGTCGAATTCTAAGTCTCACTGTGTACTGGCCCCAGTACTAACCGCTCTTTTTTTTTGCCCTTTGTCGGTGCCCCTTTTGTTTTAGCAGGTTTGAGATCGACGTCGTTAGCAGGTTTATGGACGCCATTGGTTATTCTTCAGGGCTCTTTCGTACTCGGATGTTATAGCGTTTTGAAGGTGATTTGGATTTTTGTACTGTATATCTATATTTTCGACTCAGTGAGTCGTTGTTGTATATATATGTTCTATGGGTTCCATCATGGACTATTGTGCAATGACATTACTTCGTTTTCCACCCGCACGCAAGTGCCTGGTGGGCACCTTTGAATCGTTTCTATGCGGGTTTGGCGGGAATCGCTAAAACTTGCATAGGGTTGATCCGAGGGTGTTACATGACACTAACTTCACCATACAACCACTAATAATATGGTAAAGAATGGAAACAAGCAAAAAAATACACAACTACTAGGCTAAGCCTTGGGAAGAAAAATGTTGCGCGTGTGACGATGGTGACTAGTCCAACCATATGTCAGATCTCGAGATTTCAATCCTCAAAGCGAGCTTGATCCACCACCTTCAAGGACACAACGCAGCGCATCGGCGTGGACTCACAAGAGATCTCGTGTTTCCACGGAGCACTCATACTGGTCCATGAAGCCGCCTCTACCACCATTTCTTGTATATTTGCTAACACCCCAAAGACCGGATATCTTCAGACTAGATGACAATAGATGAACATGTCCCATACCGCCTTCGCCACTGTCACACCACTTTCGATCGAGCAACAACTTGCATGACTTGATGCCTTCATGGGAGATAGCGTTTGTCGCACCTGTCGATGGTAGGCATGACTTAGCGCTTCTAGTGATTCTAAGTGTGTAGCACCTGTCGGCAAGGAGGGTAACGATGAATGGGGTGAGATGGTGAGAATAGTAGAGTTAGAGTTATATTATGATTGTGAGTCTCGTCTCTCGCGCTTCCTAACACTTGCAAAATCGAGACACGTTGCGATGTTGAAGGTTGAACGGATATTAGTGTGCTTTTAGAAACATGCAGCCACACACTCGATGGGGCGTAGGGTGTCAAGTGAGATCCCGCCAAAGTATCACTTCTAGTTCATTTTTTAAGTTTTTGCCCAAATTTTAAACTAGATTTTGGCAAAGAACTAAAAGTAAGACTTTGGTGGGTTATTTGTCAAAATCTAATTTCATTTTTTTTTCCAAAATTTAAACTAAATTCTGACGATGAAGTAAACGTGAGACTTTGGTGGTATCACACATAACACCTTAATAGGACATTATCTTAGCTTAAGCTGCCCTGTTTGAAAAAACAAATTGGGGTAAAACCAAACCGGGCCTTGAACGCCCCACGGAGTCAAGCTCGCTCCCGTCTGTCATTTCGTGTCAGGCTCTCATGCCGGATGGCACCTGGCATTGAGGAAAGGAAGCTACCATGCACCTGTGTCTGCTCTTTTTTTCTTTTCTTTTGAGGAGGAAGTTGCTCTGTTCATGCGGTTGCTTCTTGAGAAGCAGTGTACCTAACTGCCCTGGTGACGAAAACTCAGAGGACATACGCACGGCCTTTTTCGTGCTTTGTAGACTCTCATATGTCATATTATTCCCTGCTTCCAAGATCACTTATCTTTTCTGACCTGTTACATCACTTCAGCTCCAGATTAAATTCTGGTGATCGATCACGATGTCACGCTGCGAATTGTTCCGACATTCACAAGTACGTACGCATAAATGCACTCATTGCACACGGTTCATGACATGGCATCTTAATTATCTCATGGCCACTAGCAACTTCGTCTCATTGCTCTTACGCCTATCTAACCTATCTAACGAAATGTCAGTATTTGGGGGCATGTCTGCTTGGCTGTAAAAAGTGCGATGGAAAATAGTCACCACAACTGTGGCAAAGTTCGACAAGAAAGTCTATACGCATGCATGTAGAGAGGATAATTATAATCTAGACAAAGGGACGCCAGACTTAGTAAATATGGACTATTAGTCCCATCCTCTTTGAGGATTATCATAAAATAATTAGCATAGTTTTGGGTGCAAACACTTTCTATATATTTGCATAAAACATATTTGTAAGTATGATAAAAAATCAAAAAACAAGCACGAACATAAATATTCAATTGAAACTTATCCATGTAAATTTTCATCAAATAACATGTTAAGAGTTCGCCGTTGTTGGATAGGAGTCGATGCTGTGTTTTAAAAAAAATCAAAAACGGAGGCATGTGCTAAATTTGAAATTAGGCCACGTAAGATCATAAATGGTATACAAAATATGAATACTTTACATTATTACATATAGTAGGTTTAACATTTTCTAAGGGCTTGTACAATTAGTTGAGGGGATTGCAAAAACTCTATCACAACGAGTCTTCGTGATGAGGTCTGGCCACCGTCAATAGCCAACCAAAAAGGTCATCAACGGTGACAAGGGAGGGATGATGTCGGAGAGAGGTGGAAATCCGTCATGATTCACCTTGGAGGCGGCGGGTCAAAAGGAAAATTCTAGTATTATTCTCTTATGAAGACTTCATTTGGTTCGAAAGATGATCATAGATAGATTTGGGCCATGCATGTTTCACGCACACGTCTAGTTGAAAGGCTATATTAGACAAGCAACCAACTAAAATGTATTTGAAGTACACGGAGGAAGCTCACAGGATATAATTTATATGTCACGACATAAAAGGCCACACGTATTGTTATGATAGGTCGAGGTTCTAAAAAAACAGGGCCCTAAATTTTAGGACCTCACCTCACACATTCTCCTTGTATGGCTTGTCCCAATCGCCAAGCTCTCATATGATTTGTTTTCAATGTCATATATTTGTCCCAATCACCAAGCTCTAATCCGTTTTATTGAGCACCCCCGTATGTCCAAGAGCAATGCTCCAAGCTAGAAAGGTTAGAACAAGTGCTTAAGGATAGATGTTTAGTATTTGTCTCTTGGTCAAATTATTTTCATTCATCTTTTGCGACGAATAGTTGGATATAGTTGTTTTGTCAAAAAATAACATGTAAACCTTTCCTTTTATGGTTGTTTTTCATAATTTAAGGACCAAAGTCAAATCTTTTATGAACCGTTAGATCTATGTATCAAACCGATCCCACCCTTCCACTTTTCACTAGTATATACATCTCCAAAGCTAACATTTATATTTCCACGTGTGTCTTGTATCCTGGTCCCTAGTACACTAAACTTGATTGGTTGCTAGTGCCTGGAGCGCGGCGCAACCCCCCACTTTTACTCCTTCATGTCGCCACCTTTGGCACTCGTTACCCTCTGACAATTTGGTGGAACCATGGCCGCGGTAGCCTTCCTTCACCTGAACTATGGTCTCTTGTTAATTTGGAGCCTTAACGGTATGGTATCCGTGGTTGCGGGAGTGGCGAATTGGCAATGGACATTACATGGTTTTAATTTTATCTAAGCGGTGATATTTCAGTTCCATTAATAGGATCCTTAAGTTGACAATCATACACGTTAATTAGTATGTTATCTTTCAAAACTTCGGATGTACATATAGATCATACAAGGACAAACAATCACAGCACGACGCGGAGATTTCGTAATGCGGTTCAGTGATCAACATCTACATCCGCGGGGCATGCTGCACATGTTAGAAAATTGTCTCCAACCAGACGTTTGAAATGTGCAACCACTTATATACACCTAAAGTTGCATAACTGCTGCGTGTCGAAAACCTGTCTTTATAGGGTACAACATGGTCTACACTTATATATATACAGGGTTTTATGCGACTAAGAAATAGAAAACCTAATTACAACACGCACGCACGCACGCACGTATCACGCTAGTTGAGCACTTGGTGGGTATTCGGACGTTCATAGAAGGACTGCAACTCCTGCAACGCTATGACCTCGTGGTAAGTTGAGGTCATCAGCAAGTCTTGAAAGGAGTCGAGCCAGCTGGCCGCCTCAGCGAAAGCTCGAGCATAGCAAGTGCCATCAAATTCAACCTGCAGGCTTCTCCCGCTAGACTCTGGCAACTGTGCTACTGTGTCATGCACGTCCACGGGCCACGTCGTGCTGCTACCTGCAGAACTACTGGCGGTCGGACTTGTTCCCAGAGGTGGCGGTGGCGACGACGACATGGACTCCCCGCCGGTGGACTGCTCCTCGATGAGCCCCATGAACTCCGCGTACAGCTGCTCCGATTCGTGCGTGAGCGTGAGGCCCCCGCCGTCTTCGACGGCCGTGGCGAGGGCTGTGTCGAGGTTGACGAGGGCCGGCGCCGGAGGAGCGGCCGGGGCCGGAGAGGTGGTTGATCAACTCCGGAAGGGTCGGCGGCGGCGGCGATGCTGTCGCCGCCGGCAGGAGGAGTTGGTGGCGCGGTGCTGAGCAGGTAGTACCTCTTCTTGAGCTTGGTGTTCCAGTGGTTCTTGACGTCGTTGTCCGTCCGGCCGCGGAGCTTGGCCGCGATCACCGACCACCTGCGGTTGCAAACCACGTAGTACGAGAGTTCCAACAGGTGATCAGTTAAAAATCTATATCGTCATCAAAATTTTACTGAAGAGAGATTGATGCATGCACGTAGCTAGTCGATCCGTGATCCATACTTGCTTCCGATCTGAGCGTAGAGGGACAGTATGAGGGTGTCCTCCTCGTCGGTGAAGCCGCCGTGCCGGAGCGCCGGGCGGAGGTAGTTGAGCCACCGCAGACGACAGCTCTTGCCGCAGCGCCTAAGACCTGACACAGGAAAGGAACAACGGATGCAGGGTCGGTCAACACGCAGTCAGTTCTCACGTCTGCCATATACATACGCAAAGTAACTAGTTGACCATAACAAGACAAAAAAATGATAGGCAATGCGTGGGTACGTGACGTGACTGTGTCAGTTAACTACGTAAGCTCCATCAACCGTCAGCCAACATATATAGCTAGGCAGAGTCGTCACGATTCCGACACTCCAACAAACTCTAGGTAGCTGACAAAATGTTAATCCAAGCGACGAACGCAAGCTTTTCACCTCGCCACACCAACCACAAGGACAAAAATGTTACGTAGAGACTACATACTACTACTCGTAGTAGTTTGGTAGAATGAAAAAAAGAAAAAGAATTAAGCACCGCCGATCAGCGATTCTTCACGACTCTCTGTACGTACGTACATGCAGCGTGATCCAGTTAAAGGCCGATGAACTATACGTCGTATGCATAGCATGCATGAGTACTCCTATATGTATATGCAGGGTACGTACCTGCTTTCTGTGGCAGCGTGATCCAGTTGCCGGCATTGGCGAACCTCTGGACGAAGCTCCGGAGGACGGCGTCCTCCTCCCGCGACCACGGCCCACGCTTCACGCTCGTCTTGTCACAGCACGGCGACCTCCCCATCGATCGATCGATGATCCAAGATCACGGACCGGATGGGAGAGGCTGGGAAAGAACGGGAGCACACTGAGGTTCCGGTGCTGCAGCTCTCTCTCTCTCTCTCTCTCTCTCTCTCTCTCTCTCTCTCTCTCTCTCTCTCTCTCTCTCTCTCTCTCACTCACGGCAGGGAAGTGGCCGGTTATATCGAGTGCCAAATGCACCGAGCAAGTTGACCAAGCATATATATACTCTCACTCTCGTCCGCATTTCAGAAAACTCCCAAGAGTTCAACCACTACACTGCTCAATTAAATTCGTACTGATCCTAGCTAGATGTGTGCCGTGCGTTTTATGCTGTACACAACTTGCATAAAATACGTACCAAGATAACCGTCGCTTAATCTAAAATACGTACAAAACACCAAGATAACCGTCGCTTGATCTAAAATACAAAACACCAGACATTATAATGTTGTGAAAGATTATATACAGTACGACCCTGGAATTAATGAATGCGAATAGAATGAAGGTTCTCAGAATTATTCCCCACCCTTCACATCGAGAGAGTAATCAAATATCATGCTTATACCACAAGTTTGACACCAACAGTTTGAGGCTGCAGAAGCCACGAGATAGGCCACGCCACAATGTCTATCTATTGGCGCCTTGCTCGTAATCTAGAGCATATAGTCCTAGAAAAACCTAACTCGGCAGGTACTTGCAACCACCACCGTACAGTACCACCGTAGTACCCTTACACTAGTGGTGCTCCTTGGACGTTCTGAGAGCTGTGAGGTCAATGTGTCCCGAATGTCTTAAACATCTAGAGATTATATCATATAAAATTCCAAAAGGTAAGAGATTGTATTATATCAAGTGCGATGCACTGAGCAAGTTGACCATAGTCTCACTCTCATCCGCATTTCAGAAAACTCCTAAGTGTTCAACCACTACTCCTCAATTATATTCGTAATGGTATTAGCTAGATGTTGGCGTGTGTTTTATGTTGTACACAACTTGCATAAAGTACGTACCCAAGATAACCGTCGCATGATCTAAAATACAAAACACCAAGATAACTGCCAAAGGGGTCTCTCTCGCGCACCTTGGCGAGGTGGCGGATGACTGTGGGATTGTTTTTCGGGGAGAGAAGGGCCCGCGTCTCGAGCAGCTAGCGGCCATTAAGGCGCGGGAGGGGTACGCGGGGGCGATCGCCGCTGCCCGGGCGCGTGACGCCCGGGAACGGGAACGCTCCCGGATCCTTATGGAGGACAGGCTTTCTGGGCCTGACCTTAGTAGGGATCCCCCTTCTGCCCCTGATGCGCTGGAGGCTACCCAGATGCCCACCCCCTCGGGTAGGCAACGCGGGAGACCTCCCAAGGCTACTGCGTCCCGGTCTCTCCCCCTTCCCCCCCGCGCCCGCTCGGTCCCCACTAAGGGGACCGCCCCGGCCTGAGGGTCCTGATGGATTTCCCTCGGGCCTTCCGGATGTTCATTTGGAACATCCGGGGGTTCGGTCACGAGGGTCGGCGTCGGCAGATCAAGGACTACTTGCGTCAGGAGTTGCCAGATATTGTTGGCTTTCAGGAGACGATTCGTCAAGACTTCTCCATCGCGGAATTGGAGGCCCTTAGCCGCTGCAAGTTCTCCTGGTCCTGGCTCCCTGCTTCTGGCCACTCTGGGGGCATCCTCCTGGGGGTAAAGGAGGATACCTTTGAGATTGATGATATGGACCGCGGGGATTTCTTCGTGAGCATGGCCCTCACCCATAGACAAACTCACTTCAAATGGGAGGTGATTATTGTCTATGGCCCCGCGGACCATAGGAGGTCCACTGAGTTTCTGCTCGAGCTCAAGTCGAAGGTGGAACGGACGGAGATCCCGGTGGTTATAGCTGGCGATTTCAATCTGATCCGCTCTATTGAGGACAAGAGCTCGGCTAACGTGGACCTCCCTAGGATGCGTATGTTCAACGCGCATCGCGGACCTTGCTCTCCGAGATTACGCGGGTGGGCGCTAGATATACTTGGACAAATAAGCAACTCCATCCCATCCGCAGCGTCCTGGACCGGGTCTTTGTTTCTGTTGAGTGGGAAGTGGCTTTCCCGCTGTGTTCGTTGAAGGCGGTCACTAGGATTGGGTCCGATCATACCCCGCTCCTCCTCTCTTCCGGAGGGGGTCGCCCCCCTCGTCTGAACCGCTTCCACTTTGAATCCTTCTGGCTCCAGAAGCGAGGCTTTGTGGAGGCGGTTCGGGCGCGTTGGCTGGCGGCGGCCACCTCGACCCCTCGGGTTTACTGTGCGGTGGACATCTGGCACCACTGTGCCAGGTTATCCCGCCAGTTCATGAGGGGTTGGGGGGCAAATCTGGGGGCGGACCTTCGTGCCCAGAAGGCGTCTCTTCTTGAGGCCATTCAGTCCTTGGATCGGGAGGCGGACCGGCACGGCCTTTCGGCCGAGGAGTGGTCCCATAGGTACTCCCTTGAGTCCTCCATTATGGAGATCTACAAGGGAGAAGAGGCGTTCTGGCGGCAGCGGAGCCGCCAGAACTGGACTGTCCAGGGGGAGTCGAACACGGCTTACTTCCATGCCGTTGCGAACGGTAGGAGGAGGAAGTGCTCGATCCCCTGCCTCTGGGCGGGTGAGGTCCTGTTGGAATCCCCTCAGGCCCTGTCCGCCCATATTTACGCCTTCTACCGGGATCTCTTCTCGGCATCGCCCCCCTCGGGTCTTTCGCTTGCGCCGGACTTCTGGGCGGCTGGGGCTTTGGTCTCTTCGACCGAGAATGAGGACCTTACCCGTCCTTTTCTCCTGGAGGAGGTGTCGGCAGCCCTTAAATCCATGAAGGCTAGTTCGGCCCCGGGTCCTGATGGGTTACCCGTGGCTTTCTTCCAGTCGTTCTGGCCTCAGCTCCAGCCGGTGGTTCTCCAGATGTTCCAGGAGTTCTATGTTGGGACCACAGTGATGTCTTGCTGAACCTTGGCGTGATTACCCGATCCCCAAAGTAGTGGGGCCACGGATATTCGCCAATTCCGTCCGATTACTGTGATTAACGTCATCCAGCGCCTTTTTGCCAAGGTCTGTGCTCTCCGGCTTGCTCCGGTGTTGGAGCGGCTTACTCACCCCCTTCAATTCGCCTTTTTGAAGGGACGCCTCATTCACGATGATGTCCTGGCCTTTCATGAAATTATTCATGAGGTCAAGACTCAGCGTCAACGTGGGGTGTTCCTCAAACTTGACTTTCAGAAGGCCTATGACCGCTTGGACTGGGCCTTCTTGAGGTTGGTGCTGGAAAGGCGGGGGTTTGACGACCGCATGATTCGCTGGATTATGCAATTCGTGATGAGCGGACAGACGGCGATCAACATTAATGGCGCGATTGGCCCTTACTTTCGTCCATCCTGCGGGGTTAGGCAAGGGGATCCTATTTCCCCTCTCCTGTTCAACGCGGCGGTGGATGCCCTGGCTGAGATCTTGGATAGGGCCAGAGTAGCTGGCCACATCTCGGGGGTGGTGGGCCATCTGATCCCCGGTGGCGGGATCTCCCACCTCCAGTACGCGGATGATACCATGATCATGGTCCAGGGCTCGGCCCTCGATATCATTAATTTGAAATTCCTGCTCCTTTGCTTCGAGTCCCTCTCCGGCTTGACGATCAACTTCGACAAGAGTGAGGTGATGGTTCTGGGCTATTCTGATGAGGAGCGTCAGAGGATCGCTGATAACCTGAATTGTAAGTTGGCTGAGTTCCCCATTACCTATCTGGGGATGCCTATCCGGGAGACTAGAGTTTTGATCAAGGATCTGTCCCCCTTGGTCTCGAGGGTACGTTCACGCGGAACCCTGGAGAGCCCGCCCACGTCAAGGGGAGCAAATCCATTCGATCAACTCCTGCCTCGAGCCTGCCCATGTACCAGATGGGCTTATACCTCCTGCCGGAAGGGACCCATGCTGACTTCGCCAAGGAGTTGTCTAGGTTCTTTTGGGCGGCTAGGTATGGGCACCAGAGATACCATATGGTCAAATGGGCAGATATCTGCTCTCCCAAGTGTCTTGGGGGATTAGGGATCCTCGACTCTCGGCGCTTTAATGTGGCGCTGATGTTGAAGTGGGTCTGGCGCATCCTCAGGGATGATGGTGGTCTCTGGCTGCAGCTGATCAAGGCTAAGTACCTTCGGGGTCGTCCTCTGCTAGCTTGTGAGCGGCGTGAGGGCTCGCAGTTCTGGAGGGCCATCCAGGAGATTAAGCACTTCATTGGCCTGGGGATCTCTTTCGCGGTGGGGGATGGCCAAGGGGTTCGGTTCTGGCTGGACCCATGGCTTCTTCCTATCCCATTAGGGGTCCAGTTTCCCGGCCTTTTCGCCATCTCCTCCTCCCCCGCGGCTCTTGTGGCGGACATCTTTGAGGGCGGCCACTGGAACATCCTGTTCCGTCGCTACCTCAGTGAAGTCGAAGCCGCGGACCTCCTGCTTCTCCGGGACTCCCTCCCCGGAAGCTTAGCTCTTTCCCCGGATTTGGCCTCATGGCAGCTGTCGGCCTCGGGGGTATTCTCGGTTAGCTCGGCCTACCGGGCCCTTTTCCAGGGACCGGAGCTGTCCTGGACCCCCCCCCTTGTGGAAGGCTCCCCTTCCGCTTAGTATTCGGATTTTCGTTTGGCAGCTGCTGCGGGACAGACTCCCCTCGGGTGTCGAGGTCTCTAAGCGGCAGGGCCCGGGCAACGGCCGGTGTCCCCTATGTGGGACTCCGGAATCCTGTGCCCATATTATGTTCTCTTGCTCGGCTGCGTTATGGTCCTTCGTCCAGAGGCGTTGGGGCTTGTCGGGCGCAGGAGCTCGGGAGTTCTTGCAAACCCAGTCTTACAGGCCGAGGAGGGCGCCGCCTCTTGGCTCGTGTTTGGGCATCTCGTGGACCCTTTGGAGCGTCGTAATAAAATGGTGATTGAGAAGGTCTTCCCTGCGTGACCCAGTTTTTCTTTCTTTGCCTTTCTACAGGTGGTCTCCACAGTGCGCCAGGCGACGGCGACCTTCGACGACTTGCTTCGGTCCCTGAGGGCAGCGGCGCTTCCCCTCTCGGCCCCGGCCCGGTCGTCCTCGGTGGCATGAGCTTCTGCAGTCGCCGCATCTTGCCTTTCTCCTTTTTTGTTTGGGCGTGCTTGTGCTGTGGCCCCAGCGTTTCGCCGTACCGTTTCTCTTTTTGCTTGGTTTCGGCCAGTTCGGACGTTGTATGAACCTTGTTTGTGGATGTTGCTTTATTTATAAAGCTGGGCGAAAGCCTATTTCGAGAGATAACTGCCAAAATATTATAATGTTGTGAAAGATCATATAATGTTGTGAAATTAATGAATAAGAATAGAATTCATAAGGTTCTCAGGATTATTCTGTGCCTTTCACATCGAACGAGTAAACAATCATGTTTGTACAAGTTTGACACATATAGTTTGAGGCCGCAGAACACACGATTGGGCAGACCACAATGTCTATCAATTGGCACTCCGCTCGTACTCTAGAGCCTATAGACCTTGAAAAATCTAACTCGGTCGTTGCTTGCAACTACCACCGTATAGTACTACCGTAGTACCCTATAGTAGTGGCCTCTTGAGAGCTGTGAGGTCAATGTGTCATGAATGTCTTAAACATCTAGAGATTATAGTATACTCCAAAAGGTAAGAGAGTCTTGCCAAAACTTTGATGTCACATTACTCAACACTATACATAGCATCACCACTACAGTACAAACGAGGATCTAATCGATCTCTTAGACAAGTTTGATAAAGGATGTCCAATAGATAAAAGTTTTGCTTAACTAGACGAGACAAGTTTCTTTTGTTGATTTGAGTGATATAAATTTTGACATGACCATTTTTTGAAACTTTAACTTTTCAGAACAATTGAAATATTAAAGATATAATAAATTCTCGCAAAAAACTATATAATAAATAAAAACAGAATAGTGCATAAAGCAAGATCATCATCACAATTACAATGAGAAATAAACTTGGAAATTCCATTGCAAACAAATTACGATTAACAAATCATAAATATTTAAATCGATATTGAATAAATAAGTACAAAAGATGTGAAAAAATAATAAATAAATATTATAATGCTTTATTGAATATTTGAGAATATTTACATGATTTAGAAGCTGTAGTGTTCTAACTATTCTCTTGTGTAGTCTTGTCAGTTTGGCCATGCATGATGTATCGGCAACAATGATCCGCACGTGTTGGCGTGTTAGGTGTTGAGTTCATGTATCGGCATGTCGCATGATGCCAACTCCAGCGTGTTCTTGGCATGCTTAGAGTTCCCGTTGTTAATATTCCTGGGAGAATGTAATAGGTGGTGGACATGATGGGGCAATGTGACTTTATGTCTAAGACTATCGCAGGCACCTACTATGCCGGCGTGACAAAAGACTATTACACTTTGTGCAAGTTAAGTGACGTGTACAAATATTCTTGCTAAGAAGCACCTAGAAATAAATTATTACTACTACTCCGTTTCAAAATATAAGATGTTTTAGTTTTGTAAATCAAATATAACTAGAATTTTTTTTAGTCTATAGATTCACTCTAAAGTCTAGATACATTTGTTTTACAAAGCTAAAGCATCTTACATTTTAAAACGGAGGAAGTACTACGAAGCGTTTCATAATCTCAGCGCAGACTGAATATTTTAATTGGTGAGTTAAAAGAAAGGGAGAGAAACAGATGGTCGTTTGCAATGGCACGACAAGGTCAATAGATTGGTTGCTCAATAATGCAGCAGACTGTGGGTACATGTACGCAATATCCATACATATACTTTTGTCATGATTATTGTTTCTTTTTAAACGGCCAGAATCTAACGGCATGTACTAATACAAATCCATTTTTAGCCCTCAAAGCTATCTAGAGATAATAATAAAAACAATTTATGCAATATGTCATCTATCATCTCCAACGTCTCACGTCTGAGCTAGGTTGCTCAAAAAAAGAACTCCAGCGTTTGATGCATGCGTACCTCTATTGTATTGAGGTAACCAAATTTTATGAGAATTCAAAAATAAATTACTACGAAACGTACGAATATTAGAGATGGCATGGGTTTGCTGCGGTCCGGTTGTGTTCCCCGGCTCAAAGTAATTTCCGGTAACAGGTAAAAATAAAGTAATTTGCGGCACAAAATATGTTGCTGCCCAGGATCGAACTGGAGACCTTCAGTGTGTAAGACTGACGTGATAACCACTACACCACAGCAACTGTTTGCTTAATTTGCATTTTACTCATTTTAAAGTAATACTTTAAGTTCATGACTCAAGGGGGTTCATTAGGGATCGGTTCCTGGATTACTGCGATCAACGCGCTCTCGGTAGATATGCATCGGAAGACCTGAACTGATATCCGCAAGCAGAACGGAGTAGCACATGTCAGTGAGGTTTTTCTTACATGTGCAATATTTATATTTACTCGATAAAAGGCTCTAACTTTCAAGCCGTATGCCTAAAGGCCCATCTAAGTAGTAATCGGTAATCCCTAATTCTCTAATTACTCCATACGCATAAAGTTCTAGATCACAGTTGCACGACTGGATGATGGCACGAGGCAGCCGCCAGACCAGGGGAAGGATAGAGACGGCTCCCCTCCTAGCGGACCGACTAAAATGCTACTGAAATGTTGTTGAAAATTGCTATAAAATCGCAGTTATGATTATTTTATATATCGTGTATCCATGATATCTGGTTTGGATCTAGGGCGACAACCATACCAATGGATATCTTTATGGACGGGCTAAAGAGAGGTTTATGGATTTGAATTTGGATTTAATTTTCCACACCAGATATATAGTATATAGCACAAATATAGGAATGACAAGATTTCTAATAATATTATATTTTCTTCCCTGCGGATTTTTTATAGCATTTTTTTTAATGTTGCCCTTCTTACTTTATTCTCTAGTCCTGTGAATTGATCGTCTTAGGATGTAAACATTGCTTTAAATAATAAAAGCGCCTACTTCTAAAAAAAAGCACAGATGAAGTATTCCATATGTAACATCATTCGGATCTTACAGCTTAGAGCCTGAGATCCGGAGACATCTCTGGACAAAGTCTTAAAGCCCTACCCAAAGTTCAAAAAATAAAGGTCGAAGCCCTCTCGAAAATTGTAGTGCACGCTATGGAATTCTATTACAAGGATTTGTACACCTAAGAGGCAAGAACAATACTACTACACACGACCCTCTAATCAGTGTGACAATCGTCTTGTCGACAACCCAGCCTACCCAGGTTTGATATGATTGATTGGCATTTGGTCATTCACTGTCTATATGGTGTATCCATGTGTCACGTTTGCAGTAACAAGTTGAGTCCAAGCAGTCACTGAATAATACTGGCTTCCTGCAAACAGAAAAAACACAAGTTAGCCCTTAATGTAAAGCTTCGCAGATAATAGAATCAACATAGACATAGATTTTAGAAAAAACTCGAATCAATCTAATAAACAGGAAGTATAGATAAATCTCTGTGGCCTAAAAAAAGTATAGATAAATCTCTGTGGGCTGGTAATGCCAGGAAACAACATTAGGGCAGGAGCATCCCTGGAAGTAGTCACATGCAGGAGCCCTACTTCAATATGTTCTTTGTGACCCAGCTTCCTAGAAAGGTCTCTGATTAATAGGGAGCTGGAACATCCCTTTTAATGGGTTCTATAACACTAGAAATAATAGCTATTAGGGCATCATATTCCCAAAAATATCACCTAGCAAATCAACCAGTGCCAATTGAACTTGATAACTTACATATTTATGAGATGTTCCAACTTCTGAACTTGCATATTCCACGACGTCCTTGCTCAAATGACGTGCGAATAGATTCCACCATATAAGATACAGAGGGAGATTCTAATAGCTCAATTTCCTGTCCCTGTTTATATGCATTGATAAGTAGATGGAAAAACCGCAAGTAACACAGAAACAGACCAAGTGTGCTTACCAGTTCAGCGAGTCGGTCTTCAAAACTACTGTGGCAACTGCTAGCTGGCATAAATACTTTCCGGTAAGCTTTCCTCAGACTTCGTACCTTGATTTTACGGGGAGGCCATAACAATCTTATGGAAGAAAGATAATTTACTTGATTCCAAAAATCTACAATATCTACTAGAGTTTAAGAACTAAAACTACAAACCCTCCAAAGTGTTGGAAATCCTTGAAAAAATGGTGCAGAAAGTAGCTGCCAGTTCATGCATATGGTAGTAGTTTCAAAAAGAATACAACATCTGTTTACGAATGATTGGCCCTTTTGACTAAGATTTCCAAGCCGAAATAATACTTCCTGATTCCTAAAACATGCATCAACAAATAACCGCTAGAACTCTACGCATGTGGCGAGAAACTTGGCAAGGAAGTGGATGTACAATCCCACTGGCCTTGGATCAAAAAATTGTAAAAGACATTGGTTTTGGCTCTTCCCGTGTCGCCTCTCCCGCGGGCGACCCGGGCACGCCCCCAACCTCTGCTAGCCACTCCACTGCACCCTTCCTTCCCCGCCGCCGCCGGCAAGCGCCGCCGGGCAAAGCCTGCGTGGCGTCGGCGGCGGCGGGCCTTCTTCTCCCGTCCGCGAGCGACCTGAGCGGGGCAGCGGGCCTTGCGGTGGCAGGGGACTACGCAAGCGCGTGTGCAAGCAGCGAGCTGAGGCTGGGCGCAAGCGCGCCGGGTGTCCGGTGTGAGGCGCAAGCGCGCTGGTGCTTCGACGGCGCGAGCGGAGCAGGATGGCGACGGGCTTGCAGCAGGCGGGCCCAATCTGGGCTTGCTCGGGCTCTGGCGGGCCAGCGCCATGGCGGCAGTTGTCGTGCGGGGAGCTGAGCGGGTTGAGCTGTTGTGGCCGGCCGCGCCCAAACGGGTGTCGGAGCGGATAGGCACCTGTAGGCGGCGCAGTTGAGGTAGGCCGTGCCCAAGCAGTGTCGGTGCGGACGGCGGCCAAACGGCGACTCGGGCGGTCGGGTGGACGGCGGCCAAGCGGCATCTCGGCCAAATGGCAGCTCGGGCGGTCTGGCAGACGGCGGCCAAGCAGCATCTCGGCCAAACAGCAGCTCGGGCAGATGGCCAGCAGCCATGACGGCGTGGATGCTATGGCGTGAGGTGCCATGGCTGTTGTATCATGCTGGTGTGTTTGGTGTTGACTGCAAGGTCCCTTGCTCAGCTGGTTGCGCTCATGTTCTTCGGGCTCCGAAGCGTGGCCCGACCGGCGCGGATACTACTCCAAGCGAAAGCTTTGCTCCGGCTCCGGCTCCGGCCAGTGCCGATGACGGCGGTGCCCTCGGGAGTCGTATTCCTTTCTGAAGGCGTCATCGTGGAGATATCCCTGCCGCCGCAATTGTCATGTGATCTCCGGGTGAAAACCCAAGCTCTTTGGAGCGGGCGACGACAACATCTATGCCGCTACCTTCTTGAAGGCGTCGCCTTGGAGTCTTTGACCTGTGGTGCAACAGGTTGCGGCAGCTGTGTGGGGTTCTTTGTGGTCAAGGGAAGTGGACGCCGGGGCGGCGGCTCCGGGAGGTTGACGTGCGGCGAGGTGGCGGCCTCAGATGGCTTTGCGGCAACGACTATATGAGGCGTGGTCGTGGCCTTGCAAGGCATGGGTGGCGTGCTGGTGCTGCAAGGGTAGCGAGTTCGTCGACCTGGCTGACTTGATCCAACTCTGAGGATCGGTCTAGCTGGCATGTCGGTGCAGCGGCACCGGACCTTTGGCGTAACGTTCGTGGTCTGCGAGCAGTCGTCTTGTGTAGCATGGGCTACAAGGCGTCTAGATCGTGCGGCGTTGCGGCTCGATATCGAGCGGGGGGAGTCGGAGCAGCGGCTCCGGACTTGGTGGCGTGTGTTTAGTGCAGCGGTGGTCTAGCGTTGTGTGGACACGAGGCTTCGCTGTTTGTGCTGTTTTTTTTTACTTGGGATGGCTTCCTCTCTAAGCCAACCTTTTTTATTTATTTTTGTATGTCGTTACCCTTTCTATTGCAATGGAATACAGCAGCTCACCTGCTGTGATTCAAAAAAAAAAACTCTACGCATGGCCGTCTTGCATTTGCCTCACTACTCGTCCTTGAGATATTATAATGGAAGGGCATTGCAACCATGTAATATCCAAATTGTGATTACTTATGCAGGATCTGGCAAAAAATGCCTAGTA
The DNA here is from genome assembly GCA_030063025.1 of Avena longiglumis. Taxonomy (NCBI): domain Eukaryota; kingdom Viridiplantae; phylum Streptophyta; class Magnoliopsida; order Poales; family Poaceae; genus Avena; species Avena longiglumis. Next base: position 152,892,864 of record CP125973.1, read on the forward strand.
TCCGAAAACAGATGTACAAGTAATGATCATTTTTCACATCATAATTGTTTGACACTATGGGCACAATCTGTGACTAGTTTAACCATATTATTAGATGATGCGTATAGAAAAAAGGGTAGCAGAAAGGGTGATTAGAATTTTCCATCCTCGCTATTGGCAAATATCCTTTCAATAAGGCACTGAAGTTAGTTTACAGCTTGCTTACTGTGAATTCACAAAAATGGCATCAGATGTTTAAGCAATTACCAATATCAGGAATTTGGACATGAGAAGTTGAGGACACTATTTTGAATACTCTCTTTGATTCAGGTATAAAATGAAGAAATATAGGTACTGCACGTATGATATCAATAAGGGCTGCAACTTCCAGTAACATATGCAAACCTCTTGGTCTGAGAAACCATTGCGTCTTAGACCTTCAAGATTCAGACCACGAAGCTCTGCTCTATCACCTGCAACCATCGTGTATCTTGGAACATCTTGTGCAACCTGATTCAAATAGAAATGAATATATTCATAATTTACAGATAAAATATTAAAAGTTTAGACACTCAATTGCAGTGCCAGAGACAGGCTGGAAACTTAAAGGTGGTTGTAACAAAGGTGTTATGGGCGTTTGGTTATTAGGGTTGCTCCCAAAATAAAGGAGATAAAGCGCATCGATTTCAAGTAAGCAATGAATCAAGTTGCCAAGAAACCATCAGAGCCTCACTTCCACCTCAGGGATTAGGCCCTGCAGGTGGATAGATACCATCAGAGCCTCACTTCCACCTCAGGGATTAGGCCCTGCAGGTGGATAGATGAGGCTGAGTGCATTATCCCTGATCTCCATATGCTATGAAGTCATGAACGTGACAAACATTGTCATAAGCCTTCCAACAAGCACACTGTAACTAAAAGAAAAATAACTATGGCATCAAATGACATTCGGCATGAGTACCTTTGTGCAGAGATAATAATGCATAATTTTTTGATAAAGTTTATCATGTATATCACTCTGCCTTTAGCATGCATTCCTGGTTTCTATTTACTATTTGCAGTATCTTACAACACAATTTAGCATATAGAGGGTCAATCAATTATTAAACTACATGACATCAATATCAACACTTCCCATAAGAATCTCTCCCATCGCGATAAACACCTAATGCACATGAACGTTATACTTTGTGAACCGATCGACCAACTTACCACAGAGCCTCCACCCAGAAATGAGAATGACCCAATATGACAAAATTGATGGACAACAACAGCCCCAGCAGTATGAGTATTGTCCTGAAACAAAGTCTCAGCGATAAAGAAATGGGCTCTCGAGAGAAAATACAAAGGAGGTTATCAGAAAAATTACTACTCACTTCAACAACAACATGACCACCAAATAGAGTATTATTGGCAAAAATGTTGTTGTTACCAATCTTGCAATCATGTGCTATATGGCAGGACCCCATTATAAGATTATTGTCACCAATAACCTATAAAAATGCTTGTTAGTAAAAGGGGAGAAATGAGTTTGGCAAATTATCTTTTAATCACAAGGAACCTGAATACCGTGCAGTCACAAGATTTAGAAGAGCGGTGAATAGAGCAGTACTCTCTGATCTCGTTGTTGTTACCAATTTGTAGAAAGCATTCATCTCCTGGCTAAACAGGACAAAAATACATCAATATTCCGCAAAAAGCATAAGATGTCAGGTAACCATATGAAATACTCGTCATTCTAGATTTAGGTGTGGTGCATGTGTCCGTGAATATAAAAAATAATGATTGACAAAACCAAAAATACAAGAGTAGTTGGCCTTGCATAAGATTGCATGAACGAGAAGCACTAAGCAACACTACATTATGTGGCATCAGTACACCAAAAGTTTAGTTGCTGCTAACCTTATATTTGAGATCTTGGCACTTAACTCCAACCACAGCATAGTTCCCAATCACATTGTTTTCCCCAATGATTGTTCGTCCAGGAAGATCTGCACCAAGGATAGCACCACTGCCAGAAACTTAATTCCACAGTATGAATCGGGGTAGAAGTATGTAACTGACGTGTTATATTTTCAGATCTCTTATGAATCTGCAACATGGATATCCTTGAAGTTGTTTGTAAAGTTCCAGCTTAAATGCTGCTGGATATGGTGTTGATCTTGACAAAAACTAAGCGCTCCACGTGGTGAGGAAAATCCTTTTCTAAAACAATAAACTCCTGATCACAGACCTAAAAGGAGATGTGAAGTATTTCCTAACCATTACCAAAATAATATATTACCAGTAAGTCAGTACCGACCTTGGAGCTCCATTCATCAGCCTCTTGTGATGTTATTCAAGTCATGGCCACAACAGCCTAATTTCACTACTGGTTGTATGTACTTTAACTTGGAACAATGTAAAAGTTCTTTCTCGCATATATTTTCTCGTTTGATACCAATTTAAATTTTTAATATCAGATTATGCAATTACAGAACTACAGAAAAAGAAAAAGCAGGAGCAAAAATAGGGAGAGGTGTCATCGTACGTGAGAACAACACATCCCTCTCCTAGCTCGGTATCTCCAGTCACATGACTCCCAGTGTGTAACTGACAAGCATCACCAATCTTCGCAGAAGCCCCAACGGTGCAAAATGGGCCTACTGACACACCCTGCAAAATGGTTCGTTCGATGCACATAAGAAAATTGGTTTTCTACCATAAAACGCCCAGCTAGAGAATACATGCCAAAAGCCTGAGGATCTACGAGGGCAGCACATTTCCTTGGAAGCAAAAGGTAATTGTCTTAGATTATGGAGCATTGCACTCGGCAGGGACTGTAAACACGAGTATCGCATGGGCCAGATCCAACAGCCCAAGCACGGCGGCTCCATGGATGGTTGGTCATAGTGTAGTACTGAAATAAGTAGCACGTGCACCACCACTAGTCTCCAGAAACTCACTCCGCCATCCCCGATGATGGGAGCAGGAGGGATCAGTGTGCTGGTGTGCCGCGTGCGTGTTTGGACAGCAAGCGGGAGGTTTCACCTGGCCGATGGTGGCGGCGGGGTGGACGATGGCGGCTGGGTGGATGAAGCTCGTGGACGCCTCCCTCGCGGATCCCTCGGAGACACCTGCGGGTCGGATGACATGAGCTATTAGGGGGTGAAGAGACTAGGTAAAAGTACGAGCAGACGAGACAAGTGAGGGGGAAGGCGGCACGCGTACTTGCGTGGAGATGGCGCGAGGCGACGAGGAGACGGGGGGAGAGGAAGCTTCGGGCGGCGTGAGAGACGGCGGCGGCGGCGGCCATGGGAGAGAGCGGAGAAAAGGCGGAGGTGGGAGAAAGGGGGGAAGTGGATCACCAACGGGAATGAGGTCAGTCAGGGTTACGTGTACCGCTGTGCCGATGCTGCCTGGGTGCGTCCATCAGCATTCCAGCGGCACAGGCGCACGACCACACGGGTGCGCACGGATGCGTGCGCGGCTTTTTAGCCAGACCGTCACCATAGGAGCAATCCGGCAACCTGCTCTCCGGCGAGATCGGCCAATATTGCTCTGTGTTTTTTGAGAAATCTAATAATCCCTCCGTTTTATAATATAAGTTTTTTTAGCAAACTAAAATAGCTTAATTGAAAGGCTTATATGTTTTATTATATTGTAAAACAGAGGTAGTAATTGTCTATGCACTCTCGTCTTACACGGTACACACGTCCTAGACTCCAGGGTCGTCCGATCTTTATCTCGTAGTCCAACCGAAACAACATGGAAGATGGGATGGGGAGCCCACCACTTTTTTCGACCGGTGTGCACTTCCGTGTGCACAATTCTCATTTTTCTCATCGCAATCCCCTTCTCTCTCCCTATGCACGTGCAATTTATGTTAATCGACGACGTTGCCTTCGGTGGGAAGACTTCACAAAATCTGTGGAGACGATCACGGTAGGAGCCTTCCTTAATGCGTTATTTTGCGCCACAAAGTCATTTTCATATGGGTTCCTCGTGCGTTGGTGGTGAGTGTAGCCGCTCTTGCCCCTCCCTCCCCCTCTGCTTTTTTGCTTGAGCTAACTTGAAATCCGACGAGTTGGCAGGACAGCTTAATTCCCCATGTGGTGGCATTTTACTCGAGTAGGGTCTGCGTTTCTAGGGTTCGTCGACCAGTTAGAGAGGATTTGTGTTGCTAGGGTTCACATGTTCTTCATATTACTTCTAAAGAAGATGTTAGTAGCGCATCGCATAGATCCACAACCCATTTTAAAAAGAAACATAAGCATGCATATGTGAATGAAATAAACCATGCATAAATGTTCTTATCGAATGGACGAGTGGTATAGTTCTGGGAAAATAGATGTGACAATTTGAACAGAAAATCTTGGTAAAATCAAAAGAAAATAGCATGTGATCAGCATATGAACAAGAACAAGATGTATTTATTGTTAATATTAACATCATGTGTTTATCTAGTAGCTCCCATGGTACAATATGATCAAACACTTTTGGTGAAAAAATATACATCTTGTGTATATTATCTATAAACTTAAGCTTGGTGAGATGCAAGCATTGTGAGGCTATTATCTATAAACTTAAGCTTGGTGAGATGCTAGCATTGTGAGGCTATCTATCAATAATGTGTCACTGACCTATGGACCTTGCTACTTTTTGGAGGTGTGGTTCTGTAGCTGCTGTTGTGTACGTGATATAGGTCTATAGGAGAACACATGACATTACACCCGGCTGCAACATATAGGTGAAATGCCTGCAAATTTACGACATTGATCACGCATTCCAGGATGCCATGTAGGCGGCAAGGCGAAGCTAGCTTATTCTTCTAGTATATTACAATTTACAACCATACTAATTATGCGTCTGTTCCATGAAGAACATACTGTATATCCTTATGAAAACTTCGAAGTATAAAAATACAACCTATGTGTATAAAACACAGTACGAAATGTACGAAATGTTCAATATTTATAATATCCTCAAATGTATGAAATGATCAAATAACTTCAGGTGAAAAAAACATACAACGTGTACAAAAAGTAATACATCCACTTAATGATTTTATGGGTTCGTTACATCCATATCACATTCTAAGCATAAAATACACCAAGATGAGATGAGAAACAAAAGAAATTAGTAAGCATTGTTTCTTCCAAAAAAATTTACATAAGACTACATATTGTTTTGAACAAAAAAATCAGAGAACTTCACAGAGTACTTCCATACTATAAATTACATCATGTAGAGGTTGGGATCACATGTATGTACATGTTGAACAAAAACTACATGGATTACTATGCAAAAAATTAAGAACCAAGACCACAAACACACAGCAAAGTAGTTGAAAAATTCAAGTCTAACATGGGTCTTAGTATGTCCACTCGAGGATAATATTTTCAGGGGCAAGAGAAATTAGCAGGGGCTTTGTCCGTCTGTGCCGGATCTCACGAGCAGCCGCACCTATAATATAGCAGTTACATCGCTACAACAACAACATCTATGTAAAAAAAATTGCACCTATAATCTGAAGAAACATCTAGTTAAACCACATCCGTACATCTAGATTGTGACAACAACATCTATGTAGAAAAAAATTGCACCTATAATCTGAAGAAACATCTAGTTAAACCACATCCGTACATCTAGATTGTGATGGCTGTGTGACTCACTATTGCTGGGATTTGTGTTATGAGCTGAAGATGACACATCATATCATAAATTGGAACAGGATAATAACATGCACAAGGGATTTGTAGTACCACACACAAGGTGATAAGCACACTAAAATAAGAGCACGTGTGGTTCGAAAAATGGGCAGTGGATCTAAATGTGGTGTGCTACTAACCCTTATGTAGACGAAGTATGAAGAATGGATGATCCCTAGCAACATAAATCCCCTCTAACTGGTCAACGGACCCTAGAAACGCATACCCTACTAGAGTAAAGTGCCTCCACATGGGGAATTACCATGTCGTGCAAACTCGTTGGATTCAAGTTAGCTAAAGCAAAAAAGAAACGGGGGAGCACCACCAGCACATGAGGAACCACTTTGTGGCACAAATCAACACATATAGGGAGGTTGCCACCATGGCCGTATACACATAATCCCCTCGGTGTAGTCCTTCTCACCAAAGGCAATGTCATCGAGGAGCAGAAATTGCACGCACACGGGGAGAGAGAAGGGGGTTGCGATGCAAAGAACGAGATTTTTTGTACACCGGTTCAAGCGGTGCACATCGGTCGGAAAAATTGTGGTCGGCTTCCCAACCCATCTCCCATGTTGCTTCGGTTGGACCCTAGATGAAGATCAGACGACGCCGAGACGTGTACACTACTTAAGACAAGAGAGTGCCTAGGCATATTAGATTTCTCAAGGATTTTATTGTTGGGTGAAAACATGTAATTGTGACATTATAATCGCCATAATGGCTATGAATAAATGCATTTACTTGTATTGGAAAATAACAACAATTACTGTTCACGGTAATAAAAAATATATGTAACATCCCGGTTCTGAAAAGACCGTGGCCTCTATGTGACATGCCAATCCCTGGATCGGTTCATTGGCCCACAATAGAGTAAGATAGATAACATAGCAAAATATCCGTGTATCATGAATAACAAAGATCCAGAGTACCATTATTACAATAAAAGCTTAGCTCAATGCTATCTCAAATTATTCAGGTAGCAACATAAATAAAGCAAATCCTCCATTCTTCAAATTGCCCACAAGTGAACAAGTGTCGAGTGGAGTACCGTGGCCTATAACGATCAATCAGAATCGGAATAACCTGCAACATGAAACGTAGCAGCCCTGAAGGGTCAATACATGGAATGTATGGCAAGTAGAGCTAGTAATGGAGACAATAGTACTAACATCTACATGCATATTTGGCAAGTGGAGTTGTGTCTGGCTTGCATTTGCAAATACATTTGTCCTACTTTCATAAACAGTTTTTTATTTTCTTTGAAAAAATCCCAATTAAGTTAACCCAACAAGATTAAAACAATTATGAAATTAGAATGAGCGAGAAACATGTCATGGAATCAGTATCAAGCAACTCAGATGTCCATAACCGGGGACATGGCTAATCGATTAGATTATACACCCTGCAGAGGTTTGTACACTTTACCCATGTGACTTGGCCAGCCCAGCTCGTACCATCACTCTCATTTTGAGTGGTGATAGGGAGAAGTCCAAGAAGAGACTGTTCGGGAAGTAGCACCCCAATCCCGACGCGCACCGGTCCAACCTACCAAAATTCTACATCTCTGGATACGCGGGTTCGGGTTACCACAACCTACTAAGTCCAACCAACCGCCCATTACATTATTGGCACATGGTTGTACACGTAAGCTACACAATAAAGAAGCCAATCAATTTCTCTCGATACCTGGGTGCCTTTCCACAATGAAACCACCAAAAATTATCAATACCATCACACCCAGGAGATTCATTGATTAAGTTGTTTTAGTTTTCACAAACCAATATTTTTAGAAACAAGTCTCAATGATGTGACCCAGCCCTCGTTCATCATAGCATGGCTAAGCACATCTACCAACGGTGGTTCATCTACAAAGAAGGCCCTACCACATAATAGGACATAGCATAGCGATAGTATCATCCTACACATGCATCTACAAAATACACGACAATGCATTGAAAATAGTAGGACGATATCATGAACAAAGTAGCATCTACTTGCCTTGGTTGTAGCGGTCGGAAGAACAATCCACACACGAGCAAGCGTTGCACTCGTCATAATCTACACGACACAATTGCAATCATAAACAAACAATTCACAAGCATATGCAACAAATATGATGCATGAATGCAAGAACGAAAAGTGAATTGGTGCTACAGCTGCACCACAACATCCTATACCATAATACTACCGATTGCATGCATGGAAAATAGTTTTAGCGCTAGGAAAACTATTAAGTAAAAGTGATGCTCACAACTAGAGCTAGAACTTAAATAATTCACTATCGGTAGTATACTGTTTGTAAAATCTTGGGAAGATTCTATCGCATAAGTATCGCTGATTAGAAACAGTACCAATTGGAATTACTCAAAAAGGAATTATAAAACTCCCCAAGTAATTAAAACACTGCAGAAAGCCACTAGACAGTTTCTGCAGAAGTTTTTAATGTAAGCCTATCTTTTTAATTCATGATGAGATTCCCCTCGTTCCACTGAATCCAGGGACATATCATACGCGATTTTTGGAGCTACGGATCTTTTTCTACGAATTTATTACTCCGAAAAGGCCATTAACTAGTTTGATTAAACTGTACTAAACCTTGCTGCAAAAGCCTGAACCAACGGTACAGCGAGATTCTACACGACTCACTGAATCTACACATATTTTATTTGCAATTTTTGGCCAAACGGTTTAATTTCTACGTAAATTACAAGATTCTACCGAAATCTGTCAACTAGAAGGATTAGCGAAATTGACCAGTCAATTGTGTCTGTTGACTGGTCAAAGCGTCTGCTGACTGGGCGCTGACTGAACGTCTGACTAGTCAACGCCAGAGTCTAACCGGTCAACTAACGATCTAAGCCGTTGATCTGAGATCTGACGGTGGCTGTTGTCTTACCGGAAACAAACGGCGAAACGGACGGCGGCGAGTTCCGGACAGCGGCGTCGGGGTTTTTCCTGCACGGATGTACACGGTCAGCGCAACGGACTTAAGACGTCAACGAGGCGCGCAAAACGGCGCGCGGAAGTGCGGTACGGACGAAACGGCGCGACGCAAAACGGCGCGCGTGTGGGTACGTGCATGCATGCATGCGTGTGCGTGTGTGCCTTGGCTGCGCAGCCAGCAATGGCCAGCGGCGGCGGCAAAGCAAGCGGCAAGCGCGCGCGGCGGCAGAAGCGATGGCGTAGCGGTGGTAGCGGTGGCTGGTCGGGCGGCAGCCGGGCCGGGCGGCCGAGTGCAAGGCGCCAGCGGCGTAGGCCGTGGCGAGGATGGCGAAAGCGGAGGAGAAGAGAGCGGCGGCCAGACCGGAGGCGGCGACGGCGAAAGGCGGCGGGCGGCGATGGCGCCGGATGCCGGCGCCTCGGAGGCGTCGCGTGAGGAGGAGGCGATGGCGGCGGGGATCGATCGAGGCAGGGGTCGGGCACGGGTTTCGAGGCCAGGTGGGGTCCTCTTTCGTGGGGCCTCACGCGGAATTCTAAACTGATTCGGTGCGGAGTTAGATTAGAACTCGGAAATCGGTCCGGAATTTCGGACCGTTTTCCGGCGATTCACTAAAACGGCCGCAACTTCTCCGTACGAGCTCCGATTCGAGCGATTCTTGCGCCTACAGGTTCGTATGGTCGAGGGGAACAATCTAGCGTCAAGGTTTGAGAGAAACCACTAATCTACGAGGGTGGTAAATGCTAGTCCTACTGAAGCTTCCCGTAGGAACCTCGTAGCAAAATAGAATAGGGTTTTGCAAATGGCGTTTCGCCGAACCTTTTCACTCGACGGTTTTGCATGGAAAAGCATGATGCAATGATATGAATGATATGCAAGACCAAATCTAAAATTTGGGATGTGACAATATAGCAAATCATGTTGGTATATGTCTAGTCGAGATAGATGAATCTTTTTTATGCGAGCAACACATTTTGCCTTGACAAAAAAAGAGAATTACCTACATGGAAATATTGACTAGGATCATTGCTTCTCAAACTCTGCATATAGCACATATACAAAGTTGTGAATGATCATGGCATGATATTACTAGTGAATTCGGCATGCAAAATCGTCGAGCTCGATGAACAACAAGCGGGCACACTGGTGACCCTGAATGTAATGCTCGTCATAGTGTAGCAGAGGCCTTGGCGGCCCTATTCTGCCATCTCGATAGGGGTGAGGTGCCGCATAGAGTGGGTAGGATCCATTGCAGGAGTAGCAGGGGCGCCTTGTGGCGTTGGACATGTCGTTGGTAGAGAGGTCGGGCCACGCACCCCAAGTTGTCGAATTATTGAAAGAAGGGCTTCTTTGGAGAGTAGATGATGGTCGTGACATTGATACATGGAGGGGTAGTTGGATCCTAGGGCTTCGTATTGCAAATCCCTAACTCGGAAGGTAAACATGTGCTATAGGACAGTTTCAGCTCTGGTTGATAGTGATGGCATGTGGAAAGCCGAATTAGTGCACAATTTGTTTGTGCCAATTGATGTCGAGGCCATATTGAGTATCAAACTCTCCCGGAGTTAGGGGTAGATGTTCTTCGGTGACCCAGCATACCACTGCATGACGTAGTACACTATAGTCGTTGACATAACACCAATGAAACACCGTTCACTAGTATTACATCCCTCAGAGTGGTACAACAGAAACACAGCGGGTCTAAGACATGACTATAGGTTACAACTCGACTCTTTACAAAAGATCCAGAGAACACTCTAGGTTAAAGAGAGAGAAAGGAACTTATTACAAAGAAGAATCAGAAATAATTAACTCATAACCAACATACTAATAGACTAGCATCTGAACTATTGGGGCTTGCATTGCTGTTGGGGGGATGACCCCAGGTAGGGTCAAGATAGCGGAAAAAAGGAACGAGCCTTTCTTACCATAGGCCAAATTATAATCTAAGTCGGCCGAGTCATGTAAGAGTCGGCCGAATGGGCCATGGCGTGGCAAGAATGGAGTGATTAACACCTTACTCGTCTGACGTATGAATTAAGTCATCCGAATAGGATTAATCAGTTTGTATGCAGGTGAAGGCCGAGCCGAGCTATGCGAGACGAGGCCGAGTAACGGGAAACTTGCAAGAGAAGGAGAAGGATCCCAGAGTCAAACCCTAGTTACAGGCTAGGAGGAATCTGCACAGGGCCAAGCACTAAGGACAAAGAGCAGAGCTGCAGAGGGGCAAACAAGCGTCACGGAGGTGGCAGTGAGGAAGACCGAGGCTCACATGTGAGGGCCTCTGGGTCTTTGCCGCCGATATAAGGGGGACACGAAAAGGAGTCCGCCGAGTTACCACTTTGGGACAAGCATATTCCAAGAATATGCTTGCCATGTCAGCCCTAGGAGGAGCCAAGGGACCCCTTTATAAGGAGGGGCACGGGCTCCTAGAGGAGGGATCGATTCATTTCACGGCTTAGGGCTTGCATTGTAACCTTCTTCCTCCTCTCCTTGATACAGCTCTAGGAGCACTTGTAACCCGATAGAGGAGAAATAAAGATCCAAGTTCTAGTCAGTTGTGTGTAGAAATCACTACATCTTCCCTCCCCAGATCCCACTAGCATCCATTGGCCCCATACTTTAGCCTACCCATGGCATCTGCCGTGCCACCACCACGACAGTTGGCGCCCATCGTGGGGCCAGCAGCGGTGCTAGCTGGAGTCATGATCCGGACGGGAAACTTCATCCACACCGGCGAGCGGGTTGTTTCTGGCCTAGTCCAGAGATTTGATATCTGGGACTACGTCAGCGACAATGCTGGCAATTTCAGGAGTAGAGCGCTCCCGCGCAACAATGTCTTCATCAACCTGGGTACACACAAGATCTACGTCGGCATAGACACCTCCTGCGTCTACCCGAGCCGAGTCATCCATGCAGGAGATCCTCCTCGTCGCGCAGCTGGCGCCGCGGGCGTTCGCTTCAAAGACGAGGTGATGATGACGGCGCCAGCACCAGCGGCAGGAGCAGGCGTAGGAGCAAGCAAGGACCCGAAGGTAGGAAGGCAGGTAACAACGAAGAAGGCAGCTCCAAGGCCAGCCGCTGCAGATCCACAGGTGATCAGGGCTGCCGAGGAGCAGTAGGTAACTCCAAAAGCGGCAAGGTTAAGGTGGCCACCGCTGGAGAGGCCGAAGAATATCCTCCAGGCAACGATAGATAACTTGACTACCCCTATAGCGCCGATAGTTGATCCGGCACGCGCATGCGAAGTTAGAAGAAACTAGACTAAAAGTGTTAGAGGAGGCAAAAAAAGGTGTCGGATTTGCAGGATTCCTTTAACAGGACATTGCGAGAATATGCTAGAGCAAACAAGATAGACACGGCCACAGACCGAGTAGATGATCTGAGGTTGAGAGGAAAGAACCTCATGAATGATATTAACAAAGAGCATGAAGCTCGACTAGATGATTCGGTCGATCCAGGTTTGCCGAGGTATAGTACCCCGGCAAAGAACCTCAGGGCGGCAAATGCAGCGGCCCTGGAATTGGAGGGATTAAGCAGGGAAGCCCGGCAAAAGCAGCAAGAAAGAGTGAATGAGCTGGTACGCATTGCGAACCAGCAGAATGAGGAAATTCTCAAGGCTAACCCGGCAAAACCAGGAGCTTCCCGCATGGTTCATTCGGCAGGAGATGCCCCCACATTATCTGCGGCAGCGGCATCCTCACCCGGAAACAATGCGCGGAAAGACAAAGCAGTAACTTCAGGAAAGAGAAACAAGCAGATTGTTCCGTATGACCCGACGATAGCCGGGAAGATCAATGAGAATAGAGGCAATGGAAGCCGAGGTAATAGTGGTGACAGAAACTCCGGTCGTGCAAACAGAGAACACGGAAACCTCGGAAGGGGAAACCATGAGAACAATAACCCGGCGGAGGGAAGGAGGAACCCTCCGCAGGATCATCAGCCGAGGCATGAGCCTCGGCAAGAACGAGAAGCAAGACCAGCTCCGCATAACCAGGCAAATGACAGATACAATGATGGTTACTTAGAGATGGAGTATGCAGAGCATGGTGGGCAAAGGCACTGTGGGATACAAGAAAGAGCTATCTATAGAAACTTTCCATCGACTGACGCAAGATTAAAACTGAACAGGTTGTACCGGTCCGAACTGTTGGAAGAACAGGGTCCGCCCGGCCCGGCGTGTTTTGGACCTCGGATTATGGGCGAACCACCCGTGCCGAACTTTCAGCTAGCGAGGGGCACGAAAACATACAATAGGAGCACAAAGCCGCAAGATTGGCTAATTGATTATGCCACGGCCGTAAAAATAGCAGGAGGAAACTTAAGATGGGCTGTAAGATACGTGCCATAGATGCTGGAAGGACCGGCCTGAGTCTGGCTAAATAATTTGCCAACAGGAAGTATCAATTGTTGGTTGGATTTTGAGGAAATGTTTGTCAGTAATTTCACCAGCACGTATAAGAGGCCAAACAGGCTACAACAGCTCTCTATGTGCAAGCAGAAGCCAAATGAAACGGATAGAGAAATCCTGACTCGGTGGTGTAACCCCAGGAACTCATGCGAGGGGGTTATTGAATCTCAAGCAATTGCCTGGTTCGCTCAGGGGTGCAGATATGGAAGTGTATTGTGGCAGAGATTGCAGAGATATATGTCAACCACATTGGCGGAAACAATCAGAGTAGCTGATTCATATGCCTTGGGTGATCCGACTCAACCAGAGCTAATGTCGGCAGAACATCGCGAGCAACACGATCATTATGCTCGGGATGGTGCCGGATCATCGCGACACAATGATTACAGAGGAAGAAGAAGGGAAGAGAGACCGGATTACAGATACGGCTCTAATCAAGTGGCAGCGGTTGTGTAGGATCAACCGAGTCATGGGAACAGTCAACGGCAAAAGAATGGTCCTCAGAAGTGGACGCCGAGGAATGAGGGAAATAAGCAGTGGACACCCGAACAAAAGAAACAATGGCAAGAAAGGCCGAAGTACACGTTTGAATCCATGTTAGACAGCCATGTAAATTCCACACGCCAAACACAGCTAAGCCAGCCAATCACACAACTCGCCAATGCGCCTGGATGAAAAGTGCAATGGGAAATCCGATGGCCATGCAAGCACCACCGCATCCAACGCATCTCCAGCAACAGCCATAGTTAACAGGGGGAAATGCGCAGTAGCTAATGTTACCACTGCCTCCTTCGAGGTATGAGAACTCGGATCGGAGGGATGCAGTGCACCAGGTGACAAATCAGAACCAATATGGAAGGGGAAACTTCGGGAACAATGGACGCAAAGACTACAAGAAACATCATCAATCCTGCTGTGTGTTCACAACAGAACAACAAGACAAACAAAGCGTACAACGCCGGCATATGGAGGTGAATGCAGTTATGCCGACAGTGCCGAGATATGTGCAGTGGTCCGATCAAGAGATAACCTGGAGCATAAGGGATCATCCAAAGATAATGCCAAATCCAGGATCATATGCCTTAGTACTAGACCCGACATTTGTCGGGCCGAGCATCAATGTGAAGTTCTCAAAGGTGCTCATAGATAATGGGAGTAGCATCAACATCATGTACAAAAACACAATGCACAAGCTCGGAATAACTCCGAATATGCTGCAGCCAACAAGGACCACATTCCATGGGATAGTTCCAGGGCTCTCGTGCGAACCCATAGGAAAAGTCCGAGTAGACGTATTATTCGGCACAAGAGAGAATTGTAGAGCGGAGAATCTGGAGTTCGAAGTGGTGGATTTGGAAAGTTGCTATCATGCCTTACTCGGACGGCCATCATTGGCTAAATTTATGAGCAGCTGCCACATTAGCTACATGAAAATGAAGATGTCAGGACCTCAGGGAGTAATAACAGTGGATGGAGATTATAGAAAATCAATGGAATGTTCTTCAGCCGGGTCAAATATGGCCGAGTCATTGGTAATTGCAAGGGAGAAAAGAAGAATTCAGGAGGTAGCAGCTCTAGCTCAGTCGACACAGCTTAATATGCCGGCACTAGCCAATCCGCATGGAAGTGTATCTTTCTAGCCGACTAAGGAGACGAAAAAGATCCATATTAATGATCAATTCCCAGAGCGCACCATCACAATTGTGCTGGCCTAGATGAAAAATAGGAAAGCGAGCTCACCAACTTCCTCCGTGAGAATCGGGATATCTTTGCTTGGTCAACACAGGACCTGCAAGGTGTACCGAGGGAGTTGGCTGAGCACTCTTTGCATGTAAGGCCAGGAGCAAGGCCGGTGAAGCAACCTCTCCACCGCTTCGCCGAAGACATGAGAAAAATAATAGGGGATGAGATAGCTCGGCTCCTTGCAGCTGGGTTTATCATGGAAGTGCTTCATCCGGATTGGCTATCAAATCCGGTGTTGGTAGAAAAGAAAAAGGATGACCCCAATGTAGCCATCGTATGGCGAATGTGCATCGATTACACGAACCTTAATAAGGCGTGTCCCAAAGATCCTTTTCCTAGGATAGACCAAGTCATTGAATCGACCGCAGGCTGTGAGCTGTTATCATTTATAGACGCGTATTATGGTTTTCACCAGATACCGTTAAACCTGGCTGATCAAATAAAGACTGCGTTTATCACCCCGTATGGGGCTTATTGTTATCGCACCATGCCATTCTACCTGCGTAATGCAGGAGCCACATACCAGAGATGCATGCAAAAATGTTTGCATGACCAAATTGGGAAGAATGTACAAGTATATGTTAATGATGTGGTTATAAAAACCAAAGAGAGCAACACGCTCCTAGAAGATATTCGGCAGACATTCGCGAACCTGAGAAGGTTCCGAATGAAACTTAACCCAGAAAAATGTAAATTTGGTGTGTCGGCCAGAAAATTACTCGGTTTCTTTGTATCTAGCCGAGGTATAGAGGCGAATTCGACTAAGATCAGAGCAGTTGAAAGAATGGAGCTGCCAAAATGCCTAAATGATGTATAGAAGTTCACTGGGTGTCTTGCCTCCTTGAGTCGGTTCATGAGTTGGCTAGGTGAAAAAGCATTACCTTTGTATCAATTGATGAAAAAATCCGACAAGTTCACCTGGACACCTCAGGCCAACGGTGCCTTTCATGAGTTAAAACAGATGTTGGTTACGGCACCAATCCTGGCTTCTCCATTGTCAAAAGAGCCTATGCTACTCTATGTGTCGTTAGTGCGGTAGTTGTTGTGGAATGAGATGAAGATGGTAAGTCGGTACAAAGGCCGGTATATTACCCAAGTGAGGTATTATCGGCCTCCAAGCAGAACTACCCACACTACCAGAAAATGGCTTACGAAGTGTACATGTCGGCCAGGAAACTCAAACATTATTTCGAAGAACACCCAATAAAGGTGATCTATGAGGCACCCATAGCCGAGATACTGAGCAACAAAGATGCAAGTGGCCGAATAGCAAAATGGGCCATTGAGTTATCACCTTATGCTCCGCAGTTCGATAGGCGAGATGCAATTAAATCTCAGGCAGTAGCTAACTTCTTCGTAGACTGGGCCGAAGTACAATACGAGCCTCCATTGCCAGATCTGAACTATTGGACAATGCACTTTGACGGGTCCAAGTTAATAAATGGACTAGGAGCAGTGATAGTGCTAACTTCACCGAGAAAAGATTAGCCTAAATATGTGCTGCAAATACACTTCGCTGCATCAAACAATGTAGCTAAATATGAAGCCCTCGTTCATGGCCTGAAAATGGAAAAAGAGATCAGAATACGTCGGATTTTGTGTTATGGGGATTTAGACCTCGTAGTACAACAAGTATCGAGGAATTGGGATGCGCTAGATGCGAATATGACCCTGTATAGGTTTCATGTGCAGAAAATCAGCGACTATTTTGATGGGTGTGAGTTCCATCACGTACCTCGGGCAGAAAATGATGCTGCGGACACACTATCGAAGCTAGGATCGACCAGACAATCAATTCCCCCTGGTATAGCTCTGGAACACCTGAGAAAACCGTCAATAACACCTTCGCCAGAGTCCAAGTCTATTCGTATCTCGGCCGAACAGACAGAAGGGTGTGTCCCAATGGACATTGACAAAGAGCATGATCCGAGTTACTCGGGGATTCGGTCGACCAACGGTTGGATCGGGAAAAGCCCACGACTATTATGTCGGTGGAAATCATGGAAATTGATGACATAATTTTCCTAGAAAAACTCGCGCCAACATGGGCACAACCCATATTCTCATTCCTCAAAGGAGAGATCTTACCGAATGATGAGGTTATGGCCAGGCAGATAGTGAGAAGAGCAAAAGCCTACACAATCATAAACAATGAGCTTTATAAGAGAAGTGTCACGAATGGACTACAACGATGCGTTGACTCGGTAGAAGGGCAGGAAATACTCTTGGATATACATCAAGGAGAATGTGGGCATCACGCCTCGTCCAGAGCCCTAGTGGCCAAAGCATTTAGGCATGGATTTTATTGGCCAACCGCGCTGAAGGAAGCAAAGGAATTGGTAACAAAATGTAACGGTTGCCAGAGATATGCCAGCAAGATAGACCTGCCTTCATCCGAGTTAAAAACAATACCAATCACTTGGCCATTTTCGGTGTGGTGTTTGGATATGGTAGGTCCATTTAAGCCGGCTCGCAGCGGAATGACTCATATTCTGGTCATGGTGGATAAGTTCACGAAATGGATAGAAGTAAAGCCAATAAGAAAGTGTGACGGGCCCACAACGGTGAAATTCCTCAAGGATATTATCTTGAGATACCACACAGTATCATCGCAGATAATGGCACAAACTTCGCTGAAGGAGCATTTGCTAGATTCTGCCAAGAGAAACACATAAGACTCAATGTGGCCTCGGTGGCTCACCCGGCATCGAATGGGCAAGTAGAAAGATCGAATGGACTGGTACTGTCAGGGATAAAACCTCGGCTGATTGAACCACTGCAGAGGTCGGTAGGATGCTGGATTGAGGAACTTCCAGCAGTGTTGTGGAACCTCAGGACCACCCCGAATAGATCACCGGGGTATACCCCGTTCTTTCTCGTATATGGGGCAGAAGCTGTACTTTCAGTCGACATAATGCATGACTCGCCAAGAGTGGATCAATACACAAGCGCCGAAGTAAACG
This sequence comes from Avena longiglumis, assembly GCA_030063025.1. Taxonomy (NCBI): domain Eukaryota; kingdom Viridiplantae; phylum Streptophyta; class Magnoliopsida; order Poales; family Poaceae; genus Avena; species Avena longiglumis. The sequence continues at coordinate 152,910,591 of CP125973.1, forward strand.
AGATATCACGGTAAGATGATGTGGATTTGCTAGAAGAAGCAAGAGAATTGGCACTCTCAAGATCAGCTATCTATCAGCAAGATCTCAAATGATATCATAGTAAGAAGGCCAGTCCAAAAGTTTTTAAAGAAGGAGATCTAGTTCTTCGGCTAGTGCAACGCACAGCCGGCATGCATAAGCTCTCACCCCCATGGGAAGGACCATTTATCGTGAGTAAGGAATTACACAACGATGCATACTATTTGAAAGGGCATGTATGCCCCCATGTGTGGTTTTGGTAATTAATGACAATCTCTATGGACTAATGTGTAAATTGAGTTTCACTTGTAGGTTTGTCCATTGGCATCACTTGGGCCATGTGTTAGTCTCAAGGTTGGAAGATGAAGAAATGTCCAAGGGCTTTGTTCCCATTGGAATCATGAAGAAAGAAGGAGCTTGAAGGTCGATCCAGGCATGTGCAAAGAGTTGCATCAAGATGGATCAACCTCAAGTTGGGATGAAGAAGAGCGAGCTCAAGATGTGCCATCTCTAGAAGATCTCATGCTTGAAGCTTGCCATCCTCGTGCTCATGGAATGATGAAGACAAGTTCAAAGAAGAGGTTTCCCCATGGAGTATGGGGGAGCAATTTACAAGTCTTCATCTTCATCAAGCAAGAGCATCCAAGAAAGGTGTTCCCTCTATAGAAGAACAAGACGGTCTACATCAAGTTCAAGTGGGTTGCTCAAGGCAAAGGTATGTTCTTGATAGGGCTTCTCTTTTGTCGGTCTCGTGTTGTTAGTTGGGAGACCGGGTTTAGGATAGATAGCCGTACTATCAAGAGGGGCTCTCAAGCGGGTGTCTCGTTTGCATCGTTCGGAGAGAGCTCAAACCTTTGCATTCATAGCATCATCTTTCTTGGTTATTATTTGGTTCTTGTCCATGAGAGGATCTAGAGCTTGTGGTCATCATCATAACAAGCTCTAGTTCATCATCTAAGGATTTCACTTGCATATCTTATTGCAGTTTTTGATCTTGCGAGTTTTCCGGCTCCACACTTTGGGGGATACTTCACATATATATTCATAGTATTTTCTCCCAAGGTGATACCCAATATTTCGTCGTTGTCTTTCCAACAAAATTGGTTTCATCCCGTTTGGAGTTCGGATGCAAAAGTTATTGCGTTTCTGGTTTTCTGGTTTCTGGAATTTCCCTGACCGGAAGTTCCGGCTTGCCATCGGAAGTTCCGCTAGGGCATTTTTGCTGCCGAAAGTTCTGGTGGAAGTTCTGGGTCTTCTTCAGCTCACGCTCAGTAACCTTCTGTTTTGGATGTGCTATTTGACGGAACTTCAGTCGGAATTTCCACCGGAAGTTTCGCTCTCACCGGAAGTTCCGGCCAGTGACCGGAAGTTCCGCTCAGGCCGAAAGTTCCGGTTGAATTTCCGGCTCTTGTTCCGCTCATGTTGAGTAACCTTCTATTTTCGTTGTGTCTATTTGACAGAACTTCTGTCAGAACTTTCACCAGAAGTTTTGCTCCCACCGGAATTTCCGGTGAACCGGCGGAAGTTCCGGCCATGATTCGTTTTTTCAGTTTCTCGCTCCGCAGTTTTCGACCATTGGCTGTGTGCCACCGGAACTTCCGGCCTCCCACCGGAAGTTCCGTCCAGGTGTTGCAAATGCCCATAACGGGCAGATCTAGGAGCCCTTTAAAAGGGGCTCCTCTTCCCCTTCGTGGGATACAACTTTTCTTCTTGGTTCTTGGATTTCTCTCTCTCCTCCATTGTCAACCTTGAAGAAGCTTTCCCTCTCCCTTTCCCTTCCTATGATTCTTGCATCTTTTTGAGGGATTTGAGAGAGGAGATCTAGATCTACAATCCCCCCAAGTCAAATCCCTTCTTTGTGAAGGAATCATTGGGATCTAGATCTTGGAGAGTCTTGTGTTCTTCCTCCCTTATTCCCCCAATAGCTTTTGTAGCTTTGTTGGAATTTGGGAGAGAAGGACTTGCCCTTGCATTTGGTGCATAGGTTTGAGTTCTCCTCTTGTGTTCTTCCTCCCTTATTCCCCCAATAGCTTTTGCAGCTTTGTTGGAATTTGGGAGAGAAGGACTTGCCCTTGCATTTGGTGCATAGGTTTGAGTTCTCCTTGGAGATTCGACGAGTTCAAGCTTGTGAGCTTGTTTCTCTTGGGTTCCTTGGAACCCTAGATGGTTGTGTGGTTGGGTTGTTGACCTTTTGTGGTCTTGTAGCCTTTTGTGGCGTTGTTGGCCTTTTGTGGCGTTGTTGGCCTTTTGTGGCATTGTTGGCCTTTTGTGGCTTTGTTGTTGGGAGCCTCAAATTGAGTTGTGGAGTTAGCCCCAATCTTGTACGGGTTCGGTGACTGCCCTCAAGCGTCCCATAGTGGAGCAAGTGCCCACCTTTTGTGGTGCGCACTTGGGAGAATAGGGTGAGACTTTTGTGGCGTCGGTGAGTTGCGTGCTTCCGCATCCGGGGTGAGGCCTTGTGTGGCGTTGGGTGAGCATCGAGCCACCACACCTCGAGGTGAGCCATTTGTGGCGTTCGGAGAGCATTGCGCCATCACACCTCTCCAACGGAGACATAGCTTCCTTGGAAGTGAACTTCGGGAAAGAAATCTTCGTCTCCGCGCCCATCGGTTATCTCTCAACCGAACCCTTTACTTATGCACTTTACATTGTGATAGCCTTCGTGCTTGAAGTATTTATACCTTGCTATCACCTTGTTGCTTGTATTGCTTAGCATAGGTTATTGGTGCACCTAGGTGAACTTAATGGCTAGGTTTTGTGCTCAATAAATTAAACGTTAGTTTTATTCCGCATTTACTTGAGCCTAAACCGTAATAATTTTAAAAGCCTATTCACCCCCCTCTAGGCGACTTCCTTTGTACTTTCACTATTTGATCGACGCTCAGACACCAGAAAAGAACAAGGCAAGCAAGTCCGGAGATGAGTCAAAAAGACCATGGAATGTGGCCTTACTTCGTCTGTTTTACACTTAGAAGACCTGTATTGCATCTAGCGACGTGATGTACCAAATTGATGTACCAGGCATGTATCAACAGTAACTCGGGGACTGCCCAGGGTTATTCGCCATTTTTATTTATGTGTGAAATTTTGGCAACCCAAGCAGTGGCTCGGGGACTGCCCAGTGTTATTCGTCATTTTATTTATGTGTGAAACTTCGGCAACCCGAGCAATGGCTCGGGGACTGCCCAGTGTTATTCGTCATTTTATTTACCTCGGAACAGAGTGCTTACCTCGGAAGAAGAGGACAAAGAGATTGAGGAAAGCAAAAAAATAACGTCGGCTAAGAAATACTCGGATAAGCAACGAGATGGAGTTAATGTCTGGAAACTGATGTGGCCTGCCCGAAGTTTCCGGCAGGACCGCACCAACTTCGGGGACTAATGTTGGGGGGATGACCCCAGGTAGGGTCAAGATAGCTAAAAGAAGGAACAAGCCTTTCTTACCATAGGCCGAATTATAAGCTAAGTCGGCCGAGTCATGTAAGAGTCGCTGAATGAGCCATGGCGTGGCGAGAATGGAGTGATTAACACATTACTCGACCGACGTATGAATTAAGTCGGCCGAATAGGATTGATCAGTTCGTATGTAGGTGAAGGCCGAGCCGATCTATTGGAGACGAGGCCGAGTAACGGGAAACTTGCAGTAGAAGGAGAAGGATCCCAGAGTCAAACCCTAGTTGCAGGCTAGGAGGAATCTGCACAGGGCCAAGCACTAAGGACAAAGAGCAGAGCTACAGAGGGGCAGACAAGCATCACGAAGGTGGCAGTGAGGAAGCCCGAGGCTCACATGTGAGGGCCTCTAGGTCTTTGCCGCCGATAGAAGGGGGACACGGAAAGGAGTCCGCCGAGTTACCACTTTGGGACAAGCATATTCCAAGAATATGCTTGGCACGTCAGCCCTAGGAGGAGCCAATGGACCCCTTTATAAGGAGGGGCACGGGCTCCTGAGGGAGGGATCGATTCATTTCACAGCTTAGGGCTTGCATTGTAACCTTCTTCCTCCTCTCCTTGATACAGCTCTAGGAGCACTTGTAACCCGATAGAGGAGAAATAAAGATCCAAGTTCTAGTCAGTTGTGTGTAGAAATCACTACATATTCCCTCCCTAGATCCCACTAGCATCCATTGGCCCCATACTTTAGCCTACACATGGCATCTGTTGTGCCACCACCACGACAATTGCTGCTATTGCAATACTGTACAAAAGTAGGTTCTATGGCTACATATTATATTCCTATCTAATCAGCAACTTCGTCTTCACTTGAGTGGATGTATATATTGACTTTCTTGACTTTATTGAAGAGCTTTAGCTTTTGATAATGATTCCTGGAGCACAAGTTGATGTAGACGTCGTCTGTATTGGCTTCAGAATCTATCAAGGGTTAAGAAGATACGTTGAGTACGAGCGTACTCAGCAAGTTCACTAGAATGGAGTGTCTAATGCACTAGATATAGCCACAGACCATAGGTCGTAGGCAATGCAGGTTTTCGAAAACATTTCTTTAAAGGTTGCTTTTATTCTGAAAAGCTATGTCCGTTAGCCTTCACAGGTTTACCAGAACTTTCATGGAGTTTGATCACCCACAAGTATAGGGGATCACAACAGTCTTCGAGGATAGTATTACCCAATTTATTGATTCGACACAAGGGGAGCCAAAGAATACTTACAAATTCAGTTGCACCTGGAAATATTTCTTGCTCACAGAAGTTTATCAGTAGCAACAGTTTGGTAGTAGCAACAGCAAAGCAGCAGCAAAACAAGAGCGGTAGTAACAGTAGAAGCAAACAGTAGGATATGAGCGCGGTAGGCATAGGGATGGATGGACGGGCATTGCATGGACGAGTCTAAATATGTAACTTCAAGATCTAGGGAAATTGCAGATAAATAAGAATAAGCATCCAAGTATTAAAAAATCATAGGCATGTGCTCGCAATGAGAACTTGCACAACATCTTTTGTCCTGCCAGCCCGTTGCAGCGAGGCCTCAAGGGAACTACTGGCAATTAAGGTGCTCCTTTTAATAGAGCACCGGAGCAAAGCATTAACACTTCGTGAACACATGTGATCCTCGCATCACAGCCATCCCTCGAGTTGTCCCAATTTACATCGCCGGGGCCTTTGGATCCGGACAATGATATGTGTACACAACTTGCAGATAAGATCACAAACAAAACTATCATAATGATTCAATAATAAGTTCAGATCTGAGATCATGGCACTCGGGCCCTAGTAACAAGCATTAAGCACAACAAGTTGCAACAAAGTCAAATAGCACTAATAGAGATACTAGGCACCATGCCCTAACAATCTTATTCGATTACATGATAGAACTCATCCAATTCCTACCATCCCCATAGCCTACAGCGGGGGATTACTCACTCATGGAAGAGGAAAACATTGATGGTTGATGGAGAGGAATTGGTGATGACGATGGCGATGATCCTCTCCAAATTCCTAGTCCCGACAGAGTGCTAGAACAGAGTTTCTGGTTCCGAAACGCGGTTTCTGGTGGTGGCGGCGCAGCGGAACTCTTTCTAGAAAAACGCCGAACCCCCCTTGGTTTTTAGGTCAAGAGGTAACTTATAGGCGAAGAGGGAGGCCGAGGGGGTGCCTGGGGAAGCCACACCCCCTCGAGGCGCGGGTTGGGCCCATCCACACGACAGGGTGTGTGGGTCCCTCAGGCCTCCCCTCCGTATCGTACTCTGGCTCCGTGAGTCTTCTGGTGAAATAGGATTTTTGGCATATTTTCCGGGATTTTTCCTGATAGTTGATTTTCTGCACAAAAACTAGAAACCAAGGTAATTCTGCTGAAAATGCCATCGTGTTAGTTGTATCCAAATCACACAAGTTTAGAGGAGAAACAATAGCAAAAGTGTTAGAAAGTAGATACGTTTTGGACGTATCAACTCCCCAAGCTTAGCTTATTGCTTGTCCTCAAGCAATTCGATTGAAAATCGAGTATAAAAGAACTTTCACAAACACATTTGCTTCATATGCTGTATATATTCTCAGCACAGGAGTAGATACTTAAACCATTCATAATAAGAAGTATGCAACTAAGTCTACTCAATAGTCATTGCAAGCTATGAAGAGAAACCAACTCAATAATAATAAGTAGCATGAAACATAAACATAAGCAGCATTGCAATGCTCATAAGAAGGTATGATAGAGTGGTATATCGCTTGCGTTTGTTTGTAGAGCACAATATAAATGCCAAGGCACTTCTGAAGTTCAAGTGAAGACTAGAAGTAAAGATATCACAGGTACAAGCATCAAAGTCATGACATAATTAACCAAGTTTTAAGACAAACACAAGAATGACAACTATGCTCTTAAGAAGGTGCTCATAGAATAAGTGGTGACTCAACAAGGAGGTGAAAAGGTTTTGAAAGGTTTAAAAGGCTTCCAAATGTTGAAAGTAAGGTACCCATTAGCTTTTGCCCCTATCATAGGCATCTTTATATGATTAAGGTGAAAGTGAGGTCCAATATGAGTTATATGCTTGACAGACCATAAACTCGAAATCCCATGTCCCTCGAGTACGAGGGCCGCTCCTCATGCTACTCAACTTTAGTTACCTGTAAGTTCTTCTCATTGTAAATAAATGCATATCATAGAGAACCGCCAACGGTTCCCCTTGCACATGATACAAGAGCTATCCCATAATCAAAATGACAAGGCAAGCAGACAATGAGCATCCCAGCTATCTTTTTATTTGCTATTTGCATAGATTTTTATTGAGAATGCTTCACAGATTGCTCATTATGGTTATGCTGCAAGTTTCCACCATGATTAGGCATGGCTTAGGCTATCGGCCCTGGCGTTTCTCTAACACATATATAACTCCATGAACTCACAAGCTCCCCTTTTATTTCACACCGACGACATCCGCAAAATATCAACTGGATATGTATCCATAAGTGTTGAAAGCCTTCCCCGTGACAACACGGTTCTGCTAACTCCTAGCCTATAATTTGCAAGCATATAACTTTCATGGACAATCACAATGGTTCAGGTTTATTAAGTGCAAGGAATAAAGTGTGCCATCAAGTTGGTGAGAGATTTACTAACTAACTTTCTCAAAACAAGCAAACATTTTATTTGGAAGAAAACAAGGCATAATGAATATGCACTGAATAGCAAATGATGCTAATAGGTAGGTATGGTGGACACTATTGGCAATATTAGTTTTGGGGAGTTGGATGCACAAGTAGAGCTCATACTCAGTGCAAGTGAAGGCTAGCAATAGAGAGGGAGCGACAAACGAGAGATCAATAACTGTCATAATCATGCTTGCAACATAACAGGACTAATTATGGCAAGAAAGTGATACAAGAACTCTCGGGCAAAATAAATCATTGAGGCTTACTGACTATTGTTTAGTCATATGCATGTGTGAGCATGTGCCAAGTCGATTCACATGAAACATTCATAGGAAGATACCACAATATCATACCAAGTTATGAATAAAACAATGCAAGCAAACATTCATATGACATGCTACAAACTATTAGCAAGCTGGAGCTAATCAAAAGAAAGCAACAACTACTAAGCATCCATAAATAACATACACCTTACATGAACAAACTAAGCATGCTCACAATGATGAGTATATGTACAAAAATGAAAACAAATAGAGTTCGTTACCAGCCTCTTACCACACCTCAAGTTGTCTTAATATTCATTATTGCCCTTCACTTGTGTGTCTTGAATAATAACATGAAACTAAACTCCACTGAGGGACGGCTGAACCCTGCAAAGAACTTCACAAAACCAAAGAAGAACAACAAATATTTTTGGTGTTTTCGATTTTTTAAAGCAAGCACGCAAAGCAAAAACAACCCAAGCAAAATCTTTTTGGATTTTTCTTTAAGGCAAGCCAAAGCTAAAAAGCAAAGAAACAAAACAAGAGAAATAACGAAAATATTTTTTGGTCTTTTTGTGTTTTGAGATAGCAGAAACAAAAACCAAAAAGAAGCAAAACAATGGATATACAAAGAACCAACGAAACATGATATATAGATGAGTGTGATGTCGGCATACCTCCCCCAAGCTTAGCCTTTTGGACTAAGTGGGGCTCAACTCCATGGTGACCAAGAAGGTGCACCTCTGTAATATGACGAGGAGGCCCCTTCGTCCTGGTACGAGCTCGAGGACTCCCCAGTGTAGTGCATAGAGGGGTCGTATGAGGGCGCGTCCCCTTGGTAGTGTCCATGGAAGCCAAGAATAGGCAGCTTCTCGTCCATCTCCTCCTTGGAGCGTGACAAAGGTCCCTGGGAAATACTCAACAAAGTGGTTTGGGGCAGAGGGATCTCTCTCTCTTCCCCGTCAGTAAACGACATTCTATAAACCAGGCTCTCAAGGGTAGAGTGATGCTAGACTCAAAAGGGAGGAAGAGTGCTTCGTTGGAAACCCCAAGAGCAAGGTATGAAGAGTACAATAGCAAGATTTCCCTCAGTAGAAACCTAGGTTATCGAACCAGAAGGAGGAAGGAAACGTCACACAGGTGTTGGAAGCAACATGGAGACCTGCACAACACAAACTCAAGACTCAGTCCCAACGAATCAGTGAGGTTGTCAAGCTCACCGGTTTGCTATAACAAAGGATTAAACGTATGGTGTGGAAGGTAATGGTTTGCAGCAAGTAAACAAGTAACAGTGGAAGATGTATCAATGGTAAAGATTGGACCGGGGTCCATAGTTCACTAGAGGTGTTGTCCTTAGATAAACAACATGGCATGAAGGGTAAAGAAACTACAGCGGGGCAATTGAATTGACAGGAACTAAGCAAGACATAACAATGCAATTACTAGCCAGAAAGATCATATGAGTTTGATTGGGTAATACAACAATATACATAGACCGTAATCCAACTGCATCTATGACTAGAAGTCCACCTTCAGTTTATCATCCGAACCCCCTCCAGTATTAAGTTGCAAGCAACAGACAACTGCTTTAAGCAAAGTGTGTAAGGTAAACAGTCCACATGTTCCATGAACAAGAGACCGTTGTTTTTTCCCTAGTAGCAACAACACATCTACAACCGAAGAGATTATTGTCACTTCCCTTGGAAACTAGAGGCATGAACCCACTATCGAGCATAAATACTCCCTCTTGGAGTCACTAGCAACTACTTAGCCAAGATAACCACTAGCAATGGAGAGCATTCAAGATCACAAACAACACAGACATGATAGAATCATAAAGATATAACCATTAATCAAACTAACATAATAATCTCAATATCCATCAGATCCCCACAAACACAACATGCATGATTACAAATAGATTAGATCTTGATCATGAACGGAGCTCACAAGATATATACATGAAAGCACAAAGGAGGAGATACAACCATCTAGCTACTACATGGACCCATAGTCCAAGGTGGAACTACTCATGAATCATACCGGAGAGAAGGCCTCCGGGATGATCTCCCCTCCGGTAGGGTGCCGGAAAGAGCTTCGGATCCCCCCGATCTGGGGACGATGGTGGCGGCGGCTACAGATGGTTTCGTGGAATATTGATCGGGTACTCAGGGTTTCTGTATCAGGGGATTCTTATAGGTGAAGGGGGAGACCGAGGCGGCGGCTAGAGGGGGCAAACCCTACCCAGGCGCGGGGTATGGCCCACCCGCACCTAGGGGGGTTTATCCGCCCTGGCACGCCTGCTCGTCTCTCCTCTGGACTTCCTGTTCCCCACAGAAAGTTATTGACTTTGTCCTTTGTCTCGTCCAATTCCGAGAATATTTCTTTACTAACTTTTAAAACCAAAAGCAGAAAATGCATCCGCACTGTTGCAACTTGTTAATAGGTTAGTACCAGAAAACATGTAAAAAGCACCTCAAAGTGTAGAAAAGTAAAGCAAAGTAGATACTAAACAAGCATGGAGCATCAAAAATTATAGATTCGTTTCCAACGTATCATAGAGCCAGCAGTGACAAAGTGATGCTCTTTCATGGCAGCAAGATCAAGCCTCTGAGGAGCCAAAACTGTATCATTTGGATCAACAGCAAGGTCTAAGGCAGCAACAACACATGCAGCAATAATACCTCCATAAATGGGTCCCTTAGCTGCTAAGCGACGATAAATGAGAGAACCAAGATTGTACCTAGTTTCATTGTTGAGCGCGGCAGCTAGGAAGGCCAAATGATAGTTGGAAATATTGCTAGTATTCTCCCTACCAAGAACACTAGTGGCAAGATAATAAGCAAAGTACCTAATAGCTGGGAGTTGAATATTTCTTATTGTCGTGGTATTGCCGATGAGTACGCCATGGAGGGGTCCTCATAGTGCGTGTTTAGAGACGTGGGATAAGGCGGACGGTTGACGGGTACGAGGTAACACAGCTTACCCAGGTTCAGATCCCACAACGGTGGCGGAATCCTACTCCTGCTATAAATCACTATAAGGGCAATACGCCGAGTTACAGAGATAGGTTGATGTGCGAGGTTGTGTGTGTCGATCTATGATCGTATGAGATTGTGCCCTAAAGGCTCCTATAGGCCCGACTTATATAGTCGTCAGGTCCTCGGGTTACAGGGAAAAGTCCTAGCCGGACAGGTTACAAAGTCCTACACCGTCTATCACTAGTCTTGTGTATCTTTCACTCCAAGGCTCCGGGTACGCTGGTAACTCCACCATATCCTTCCTTTATCCAGCACGGGCCTCCCTTCTAGATCCACCTAACTGGGCCGCCCAGCAGGCCATAGGCCATGCTACCAACTATGGGCCACCCGGGTTAGCCGGATAAGAGACATGGTATAAGGATACACATATAGCATATCCCCAATAGTAGCCCTCGGAGAACTCCGAGATCTTGCGCCGTCTTGCCTCTTCACGTGGAATGCTCCGTCTAGATGGATTTCGGCAGATCGTCAAGCAACATCTTGTAGTCCTCCCAAAGAACCCTGCAAGGTTTTCTCCGTCTTCGATTTGTAAGTCGGAGAAATGCCGAATCTTCCATTGTACTCTTCCGTAGTCGGATTAAATCCGTCCATGCCGGAATCTTCGATGTGACGGCTCATCTACCCATGTCAGCTAGGACGACGTAGGCTTAGGTCAGCGACGCCTCGTAACTCACACATGCAGAGAACGCAATCATATCCGATTTTCCCGCGCGAGCGATACGAACCGTTGGCGGCGACGGTTGGAGACGTGGCGAAATTTCCGCGCACGTTCGTGAACACGTCGTCTACGTGGCAACCGTCCGATTAAGCTGCATGAATCTTGACGCCGAGGATGATAAATAGTAACCGTGGGGCATTTTCCACTTTTTACCTCATTCTCTTTGCATCATCGTCTTCCTCCAGCCGTGCGCCTCCTCGAGCTCTCCGCGAGAAACCTCGAGAAAACCCTAGCCTCCATATGCACCAATCGCATCCAACCTTCACTCCAGGGCAAGCAGCAGCATATCCCCATCCATGGCGGCGTCGAGCGAAGCCGCGGCGAAGCCGGCGAGCTCCGTCGTCGTGTCCCCGAAGGGCTTGGTCATCCCCGCATCAGCGGTGATTGAGTCCATCGGCGGTGACCAAAACTTGGCGGCGCTAGAGCCACTGGAGGAGGAACCAGATTCGCATAAGGGCGACTGGCGCGGCTCGGACATCACCGACCGCGACATCTAGGAGATGGTCGCCGAAGGCTACCTCCCCGCGATGGAGGGGCTCGCCTGGCGGGCGGCGCCGGCCGTCGAGGTGACACCTTCTCCCCAAGTCGGAGAAAAGGTGTACCTTAAGGCTCAGCTGGTACGCGGCGTTTCTCTGCCCATCTACCACTTCTTCCTCTCCGTCTTAAACCACTACAAGGTCCAGCCCCATAACCTCTCCCCCGATAGCATCCTAGTGCTTAGCAACTTCGCGGCACTTTGCGAGGGTTATCTAGGGATAAGGCCTAGGTTAGACTTGTTCGTGTACTTCTTCACCGTCAAACGTGAAGCCGGACATAGTAAGGAGGAGCTTAGGAACTGCGGTACCATAAGCTTCAAGATTCGACCTGGCCAGCGGTTCCCCGACATCGTCGGCCACAAGTCCTGCAAGAACTGGCAGTGGACGTACTTTTACGGCCCCGACATTCCTTTGGCGGGCCGAGAAGTGACGTACCCGGACTTCGTGGATGGAGCCGCCGCTGAAGTTTCTACATGGAGATCCCATGCCTCCCTTCCCTCCGACCTCGACGCTTCTCGCGAAATAAGGCGGATCGAACGGTTCGTAGAGACGGGTTTGACCGGCCTGGACCTAGCCATGTGCTAGTTCATCAGGCGAATCCAACCTCTGCAGCACCGCGCGAATTTCATGCACGAGTATACCAGTGATCGAAGGGATACCCTCCGGATCTCCGTGGATAACTTCTCGAGCGACTCCGTCAAGCTCCGCCTAAAGGACATCGTCAAGGTGAAGGATAAGAAGCGTGGCTTCACCATCACCTACGACATGTTCTTAGACGGCAAGTGCCCAAAGGTAGGTATTTATTTTCCGTGTATGACATATACTCCAACTCTTCCGTCTTGCACATGTCATTTTGTCTAACACGGTGACTTCTTACTTAACAGCTTAGTGATCTAGAGAAGGGCAACCTGGCTGCCCAAATCTATGATCCAAAGATTAAGGAAGTCACGGTCGTGTCCGACGACGATGTCCTGTTGGCGCAAAAGCGGAAGAGCTCCACCTCTGATGCTGCCGATGGAGGCAAGAAGAAGACGGAGGGTGGAGCCTCCAAAAAGACTACCGCTGCCCTAGAGGCGGAAAAGAGAAAAGCCACCGGGATTTTTGCCAAAGCGCCCCCCTAGTGTAAGCTTCTCATTCTCCGACATTGTCTATTTATCTGTCTTGTTCCTGTACTTATGCATTTTGCACGTCTCAGGAAGAAAGCCACGACCAGCCTCAAGAAGACCTCCAAAACTTTGGGGGCTTCTAGAAATATCAAGGACATGCTGCATCGCGACGCCTCTCCCGCCATCGCCCCTGCTACCCATGCCGTCAAGCCCCCGTCTGCCCCGACAAGCTCACAAGCTAAGGAGGCACCATGCCCTTCCGCCATGGAAGTGGACTCTGGCCCCTCTACCGATCTCGCTGTTGTCGGAGAGCAGGCAACGTAGGAGAGCACCGCTCAACAAATGGCTGAAGCTCCGGCTAAGGATGCCATCAGTGGTGGCAAGGTGGTGGTGGAAGCTGGTACCTCTGCCAAAGGCGGTGCCCTTGCTCCCCAGAAACCCTTTGAGTTTCCGAAGATAGTTTACCCGATGCTCACGCCGAGTAACACAACTCTGGTTCCTGGAGGAGTACCGTCATCTCCGACGTGCGGTCTTGAGGAGCTCCTCCGACAAGCAGAAATATTGCGAGGAAACAACATTTCCTTTGGCAAGCTGCTAGCCGAGAGCGCTACAAACCTCAAGATCATCGCACTTGTAAGTTTACTTTGCCTTTTGCATTTCATATGAGTATCCCACTGTATCCCCCGAGGATGTAGACGGAAAACCATATGCTTTGCATCTATATGCTCTAAGAGTGACTAAGTTAGAAAAAACTCTCACTGTAGCACCCAAGCATTTAGATGGAACAAACTATTCTGACTAGATGCTTTAAGAGTAGCATACGCAGTGTTTATAATTTTCAATACTGTAGCCCCCAAGCCTCTAGTCAAGAACTGAATTAGCTCCGACTAGATGCTTAAAGAAAATCTAAGCATATTTCTAAGTAAAAAACTCTCGCTGTAGCCCCCGATCGTCTAGGTGGTAAGATTCCGACTAGATGCTCCAAGTAGACTAAACAACGGTTTAACTTTTTTCCTTTTTTCCATAGAACGAGAATGCTCGGAGGGGCATGGCCAACGACAAGTACCAGAAGATGCGCGCAGATCTTGAAGCCAAAAATGGTAAAACTGCCATCTTGAAGGAACAGATCATCAAAAACAAGAGTCTTTTTTCTTTTTTGCGCATTCCGTCTTGGTTTTGTGCCTTCATTCTCTGAGTACTTACTGTGTACTTTGTTTTCTCCGACTTTGCAGAACATGTTGCCAAGGCCAAGGAATTGTCGAGCAGTCCAAGCACATCTAGCAGCTGGACAGCGATAACAAGATCCTTAAAAAGGAGAGAGAAGACATGCTGAAAATGCATGACGAATCAATGAAGGCCTTGCAGGACTCTGCCACCGAGGAAATAAACCACTTGAAGGAGGAGATCGCGATCTTAAAAGATCAAAAGCATGTTGTCGATGAGCAGAATCACCACCATGGCGAGGCGTACAAGCTCCTCCAACAAGATAAACAATCCTTGGCGGACATCCTCTGGCAAGATGAGGCCAACATCTTCAGTAAGTTTCCTCCTCCTTGTATTTCTGTACTCTGGATACTTAGAATTTTTTGAACTCATGCGATCCTTGTCGGAATTTGTAGCTCCTATGGGATTAACCAGATCGCCTCCTCCAGCCAAGGAATGCATGGTTCTTGCCGGCAACTTCATCAACACCGCCATCACCCAAGCCAAAGAGATTGCCAAGCCCCTCCAGATACACATCAAGGCCTCGGACTCCATGGCGAAGTACTCGGAGATTCTGCGCCGAGCCCCTGAGCGTATCACAAGCTGGAAAGCTTCATGTGCATGGGCTGGCGCAAGGATGGCACTGTCAATGGTGAAGGCACACTACGAAGATGCCGACATCGATACGCTGACCTCTGGTATCCCCGACGTTGACGATGACGGCAAAGAGATTGATCACGAAGCCATCTTGTCGTCACTCGCGGGTTATGACACCAGAGTTGCCGAGTTGGTGGACATCGATGTCTTCGTGCCCATGAACACCATCGACAGCGTCAACCAAAACTCCTTCGAGTCCCACCATAGTGCCGACGCTGACGGTGATTCTCCGGCTGGTGACGATGCTGCTTCCAAGTCTCCTGCGCCAAAGGAATGAAAAACAACGTTGTAATATTTGTTTCATCTTTGGTGTATGCGCGGAAAAAACTTGATGATGTAACTTAAGGCAGAAAACAATGGTTGTTATTTCCTGCTACTTAAGAACTAGTTTCCAGCATGTATATATTTTTTAAGCAAGTGCTGGCTTATCCATTACTTTTGGTTCTTATGCTTGACTTTTTGTGAGTCGGAAGACTCGTAGTCGGAACCATGCGCTTAGGTGATGATGCCCAATGGCACCGTCAATAACTTGAGCACAAAATCGCCGACAATAAGTGCCAAAAGTCACTACTCCAGAATCCACATAAAAACAACAAAGAACGTGTAGACCAGAAAACTTAAGCTAACGCCCGTAGGCAGAATTTTCACAAGTGCAAACGCAAAGCTTGTGCATAAAGGTTTTACATGATCCAAAAATGAACACTAAAGGAGGTAAAAGACTCAGAGATATGAGTGAACCAGAGAGCTTTATTTCATTGATCATATAAGAGGTACACAATTAGATAAAAAATGCTAAGTGTAAAAAGGACGTAGCTGTGCTATGTTCCATGGCCGATCAAGCTCCGGGTAGTCATCATCCGGGTCACGTCGCTTACGCTTATGATTCTCGTTGGGTCTATCCTTTAGTTCACGATTGTCAACAAGGTAGTAAGACCCATTGAACAGCGCCTTGCTTATGATGAACGGTCCTTCCCATGGCGGGGATAATTTGTGTGACTTCTTATGATTAAGTCGGAGCACCAAATCCCCCTCTTTAAACGAGTGATGCCGAACGCGGCGACTATGGTAGCTGCGTAGCTTCTGCTGGTAGATGGCGGATCTTTGGCATGCCAAAACGCGCTCCTCCTCGAGAAGGTCCACATCCAGGCGTCTGGATTCTTCAGCGTCATCCTCATCGTAGGCGGCAACTCTTGGTGCATCGTGGAGGATGTCAGAAGGCAGGATGGCTTCTGCTCCATATACCATGAAATAAGGGGTGTAGCCGGTGGATCTGTTGGGTGTAGTTCGTAAACTCCACAGCGCAGATGGCAATTCTTCCGCCCAGGCTCCAGCTACTCTATGTAGCGGTGCCTCAAGACGTGGCTTGATTCCCTGCAGAATTAATCCATTGGCTCGCTCAACCTGACCGATGGATTGTGGGTGTGCCACAGATGCAAGGTCAAGTCGGATGCCTTCCTCCCAGCAATAAGCCTCCACTTCTCTGAGTGAAAAGTTGCTTCCGTTGTCGGTGATAATGCTATGTGGGAGACCAAATTTCACCACTAGATCCCGGACAAACCTGAGGGCAGTTGCCCCATCAAGCTTTCTAATGGGTTTAGCTTCTATCCATTTGGTGAATTTGTCAACTGCTACAAGCAGTGCGTAAACCTACAAGGTGCCGTCTGTAACGGTCCCACCATGTCTAGCCCCAGACTGCAAACGGCCAAGTTATTGGTATTGTTCGCAATTATTCAGCGGGAACATGTGGTTGTCGGGCATAATACTGGCATCCCGTGCATGTCTCAACCAGCTTATCGTGTCGCCTTGGTCACCGATAGAATCCTTGGAAGGCTTTCGTGACCAACGATCGGGGAGCGGCGTGATGCCCGCAATCTCCGAGATGGATTTCGCGCAGGATTTTCATAACTTCTAGCTGGGAAACACACTTTAGGTATACACCAGTAGTGCTCCTTTTATAGAGTTGCCCATTGATTATGGTATAACCCTTTGCTCGTCGTACTATTTGCCATCTTTCGACTTTGTCGTCGGGCAAAGTTCCGTGTTTGAGATATTCCATGAACGGTTTTGTCCATGCCGGAGGGACCTTAGTCACTATGTTGACGAAAGAGTCAGCTCTATCCGGGTAATCGATGTCGGCTCCCTTCACGGATGGTGTGCGCAGGTGCTCTAGGAAAACTCCTGGCGGAATTCGCTTGCGCCCTGATCCTAGCTTAGAGAGTAGATCAGCTGCCTCGTTTTGTTCCCTAGGCACATACTTGACTTCGTAGCCCAAGAATCTCTTGGCTATCTCGTCCACTTCGTCTCGATATGCCGCCATCATAGGGTTCCGCGAATTCCAGGTGCCAGCCACCTGCTGGGCAACCAAGTCGGAATCTCCACAGCAAACTATGCGCTTGATGCCAATATCCTTGGCTACATGTAGTCCGTGAATGAGTGCTTCATACTCCGCCATGTTGTTTGTAGCCTCGAAGTGGATCTGCAGAACATAGTGTAGATTGTCTCATGTTGGTGACTGTAGCAATACACCATCCCCCGAGCCGTTGAGCAGCTTTGATACGTCAAAGTGCATCACCCAGTACTATGGTTCTAGCAACGGAGTAGCGTCTAGCATATCCGTCCAATCTGCAACAAAATCCGCCAAGGCTTGTGATTTGATAGCGTCGCGTCTCTTGTAGGTGATCTCGAAGGCGGCAAGTTCAATGCCCAACTTCACGACCCTTCCTATAGAGTCGCTGTTATTAATAATGTCGGACGGTGGAGTCTTGCTCACCACTGTGATTGGGTGCTCCTGAAAGTAATGCCTCAGCTTCCGAGAAGCAAGGAATACTCCATAAGCTATCTTTTGGTAGTGCGGGTAACGTTGCTTGGAATCCGTCAAGACCTCGCTCACATAGTAAACTGGTCGTTGAACTCCGTGCTCATAGCCTGGTTCCTTCCGCTATACCACGACGACGATGCTGATAACCCGGTTGGTTGCCGCCATGTAAATTAACTGGGGCTCGCCAGGCTCGGGTGCTACAAGGATGGGTGCTGAGGAAAGAATCTCCTTGAGCTGCTTCAATGCTGCATCTGCTTCGTCCGTTCACGTGAATTTGTCTGCCTTCTTCAGCAACTTGTATAGCGGCAGAGCCTTCTCTCCAAGTCGGCTGATGAACCGACTAACTGCTGCAACACAACCTATTAGTCATTGAATGTCTTTTAGGCATGTCTGACGGTTTATGTTTAGGATGGCCTTGATTTTCTCCGGGTTGACCTCGATTCCACGCTGGGAAACGATGAAGCCCAAAAATTTGCCGTCTGGAACCCCGAAGACGCACTTCTTAGGGTTGAGCATCATGTTGTATTTCCGGAGATTATCAAAGGTTTCTTTTAAGTCGGAGATTAAGTTGTTTGAATTTTTAGACATCACTGCAATATCATCCACATAGGCGTGAACGTTCCGACCAATTTGGTCATGGAGGCAACGTTGCATTGTCCGCTGGTAAGTATTACCTGCGTTTTTCAGCCCAAAGGGCATCGTGACATAACAAAACATGTCGTATGGGGTAGTGAACAAAGTGGCCAATTGGTCCGACTTCCTCATCCTGATCTGGTGGTATCCTGAGTATGCATCAAGAAAACACAAAAGTTCCGAGCCAGCCGCCGAGTCAATGACTTGGTCAATGCGAGGCAAAGCAAACGGATCTTCGGGACATGCTTTGTTCAAGCCGGTGTAATCAACACACATTCTTAATTCATTGGTTCCCTTTTTGGGGACAAGTACAGGATTGGACACCCATTGGGTGTGAAGGACTTCTCGGATAAATCTAGCCTTATGTAACCTAGCTATCTCTTTGCCAATGGCGTGTCTCTTCTCATCTCCAAAGCATCGTAGAGGTTGTTTTACTGGTTTGCATTTTGGATCAATGTTTAAGTTGTGCTCGGCAAGTTCCCTAGGTACACCTTTCATGTCGACAGGTTGCCAGGCAAAGATGTCCCTGTTCTCACGGAGGAACTCGATGAGCGAGCTTTCCTATTTGGGATCCAGGTTCGTCCCAATGGCGGTGACCTTGGAGGCATCGCCTACCACAAGTTCCACCGGATTGGTCTCGATGGCGGCCTTGAACGCAGGAGCGGAGTTGGAGATCTGCTTCTTCGACGCGGGAATCTCTGAGTCATCGACCTTGCTCTGGATCTCCTTGAATTCTTCGCTGTAGAGGACAACTTCTGCAATGGCTGCTTCATTGATCTCGCAGTCCCTTGCCTTGGTAAAGCTTCCGATATGATGATGATGCCGTTTGGTCCGGGTATCTTGAGTTTGTTGTGTACGAAGCATGGCTTGGCCATGAACGTGTGGAATATGTCGCGGCCGAATATGACGTGGTACACGCTCTTGAAGGGGACCACCTCGAAGGTCATGCGCTCTTGATGGTAATTATTAACATCGAAAAAGGCAACCTGAAGTGTAATGCACCTAAGGGACCGAGCCTCCCGACCAGGAACTATGCCGTGGAAGATGGTGTTGGTCCACCTTAGGTTTGCCTCTGTCAAGTTCATCTTCTGCAGTGTATCCAGGTACATGATGTTGATGCTGCTTCCACTATCCACCATACACTTGGTGAACTCCTCGCCGTCAATCAAGGGGTTGATGACCATGGCGTACTAGTTCTCCGTGGGTATAAGGTCTGGGTGGTCCTTCCTGTCCCAAGTTATTGGAACCTTCGACCAGCGCAGGGGCTGGGGAACTGGGGGGGGGGATTAGTAGCCATCAGGATCCTCAGAGAGGTCTTTTGTTGTCGGACGGTGGGGGTGCCAAGGAAAGTGTGGTAGACTGGGACCTTCTTTAAGAAGGGGTTCTTGCCCTTGTCGTCGCTCTTGGCGGCGTGCTTGGGGTCAACGTCCTCGTCCATGTCACTTGAATCCTTGGACTCCTCCTCCTTCTTCTTCCCCTTGCCCTTGCCCCGCGGTCTGTTCTTCCAACTTTGCTTGTAGCCGGACTCCGGGTCTTCCTTGAGGTCGTTGACGAACTTGCAGTGTCGATTGGTATGGGTGGCCTTACCGTTGGCGTCGAGGTGTACGAGGCACGGCATGTCGCGGTACTCTTCGTAGGTTTGGGGAACACGGAGCGGCACCGAGGTGGCTTCACTTCCTCGTTGCTGCCGACGACCAGCTCCCATTCCTCAGCCACGTTGTCCGCCTTCTCCTCGTCCTGCAAAAGTCATAGCGACCATGTTAGTAGATTGCTTTTCTTCTGGAGCGGTCTTCCGCTTTGTACTGCTGTTCCTTCGAGCTTGAGTTGGAACGGCCGTTGCCGGCAAGGAGCCACGAGCATCGTCGTCGGCAGCTGCGAACTCACTAGCCAACTGAATCATCTCTGGTTCAATTCAAGATGGTGATTGTCCTACAAGCGCTTCAGCTTATGTAGGAGCAACGTGCCTCTTTCCACCCATCGATGAAGGCAGCCATGGCGGTCCGAGCGTGCACTCCTGCGCAGGAATTCTTCATATCCAGACAGCAGGAGAGGTAGGTGCGAGATGTCTCGTCTTTCTCTTGCACGCACCGCTATAGATCGCCCACAGTGCAGGGACGCTTGTATGTACCCTCAAAGTTCTTGGTGAATGATTCTTGCATGTCTAGCCAGTTGTAGATAGATTTCTCCGGCAAGTCGTCTATCCATTGACGGGCCGTGTCTGCCAACATTAACGGGAGGTACTTGACAGCGACGTTGGGGTTGCCTCCGGCAATCTCCATCGCGTTGCCGTAGTCCTGCAACCATGTGGCTGGCTTGGCGGTGCCGCCATAGGGCTTGATGGTCTTGTCTATCCGGAAACCTTTGGGGTAAGTTTCGGACCGTATTGCAGGTCCAAAGAAACGTGGTCCCGGGTATGGTCCTTCCCGGGCCTCGTGGATCTTATCGATCCGTGAACGTGCATCGTACGGCTCCGGGTTTTTCTTCTTTTTGTCAACAGGGGATGGGCTGCGTGAACGACGCGGGCCCCCTCCGCCATGGTGACTGCTTGGTGGTGACGGAGGCGGAGGTGGCGGTGGGTTAGCCTTCTTGCTGTTACCCTCCTGCGACGCCTCACGCCTGTCACGGTTGCTTGTCGGACGCGGAGGGTCATGGTGTGACCTGCTCTTGTGTCCTTGGTTGCGCTCTCCGTCATGACGGGTCTGCTCCGCATTGTCGCGGATGACGATGCCGCACTGCTTTGGTGGGGGCATATCCGTATGATGGTGAGTCTTGTAATCTTCGTGACGTCGGGGAGATCGGGGCGGTGGCGAAGGGCGACGAGGTCGGGCCTTTTCTCCGTGATCGGAGGATATGGGGATGGCGTCCTTCCTGTTGCGCGCATCCCTCCGTCTTCGTTCTGCTGAACCCGTCTGGGACCCGACATCTAGAGGAGATCTGTCCCTTGGCGGCTTGTACTGGCTAGATTGGCAGAGCACTGGGTTAGACTCAAGCCTCTGAGAGGTGGACTTTTCCTGCTGCTTCACCGCCTTGGCCACTAGGTCATAGACATGTTCCACTGCCTCAGGCGATCTATCCTGCTCCAGAAGGGTCTTGGCGATGGCGAGGTTAAGGAGTGGGGTGGGCATCACCTTGCCTTCCTTTGTCAATGTATGGCTTGGCTTGCGGCTTCGAGGAGCACATCCTAGGTTGCACCGTACACGGGATCGTTGATGGCCGAGCGGAGCTTTCTTAGCCTTCTGCTGCTGTAGCAGAGTCTTGTACTCGGCCTCCATTGCTCTAGCTTTTTCTATGGACTTCTACGCGTTGACCAGATCTCGATCTAGTTTAGCACCTTGCTCCGCGATGGCTTGCGCTTCCTCCAGCAGCTGCTGGCGCTTCTCGTCAAGCCGGGTCACGTTCCGGATATGAGCAATGGTTAGTGGCTCGACGAGGAGATTGCCGTACATCACTCTATCAGCTAGAGTAACTTGGGCTGCTGCAGACGTAGATGCTGGAGGTGGCAAGCTTGCGGTGTTGTTGTTGCTCGGGCCGGTGCCGAGTTCCTGTGGATGCTGCACTGGGTTAGGTGGAGGAGGCATGACCTTTGCACGATCATCGTCAGTAGCAATAAGTGGCCCCTTCCCCTTTTCCAGCGCCGTAGGCGGAGCTCGCCTGGGTTGATCTTCATCCATCGCCGTCCCAATGGTGACGAACACCCCTCGGGACGTGACGGCGTTGTTGGCTTGCTCGTCGCGCGAGTACTCCTCCTCCATCTCCTGCATAGCGGAGTCTAGCTCTTCTGGACTGAAGTCTATCTCCTCTGAATCTGCACTGAAATCAGCATAAAGCGCGTCAATGACAGAGTCAGAGGGTGCCAGGACTTCCTCGATGACGGGGGGTGGAGGTGCAATGGGCTCGACAATGACTGGAGGTGGTGGTGCTACTGCGACGATGGTGGCGGGAGGCGGTGGCGGCGGCTACTGAATCGGAGGTTCCCCGTCTCTGAGCGCAAGCTCCATCTGGGCTGCCGTGTCAGCTGCCATGTAGCTGTTGACGGTGCTCACCATCTCTTCAAGGGTAAGGCGTCCTGTTGCCTGCTGCCATCTTAAAGAATGTCGGAGAAGCGTGCCGCGGTCCAGTCCTTCCACGAAGTGATACAAAGCGTTATCATCGGGGTAGTGGGCCAGATCGGCTCGTATACGAAGCCACCTGACCAGGTAATCGTGGGGGTTTTCGCCCTCTCTCTGAACGCAGTGCGCCAGATCGAAGATGGTAACCACGCCGACGATCTTGGATCTCTTGTCGAGCCGCAGACGAAGTCGGTAGTTCTGATGATCTTCCACCTTTATATCCTGCACAGAGGCGGTTTGGGTGGGCCTTGAATTTTTCCGATCTTTGCTGGCAAACTCTAAAGAGAGATCCGATATCGATCCTTCCGCGAACGTGTCCTGCCCGTAGGCGGTCCGTGCGGGCCTTGAATTTTTCCAATCTTTGCCAGCAAACTCCAAAGAGAGATCCGACATCGATCCTTCCGCGAATGTATCCTGCCCGTAGGTGGTCCGTGCGGGTCTTGATGCTCCTCCGACTCCCAGGGAACTAGTGCCCGAGTCGGTTTCACCGATGTAACACCCTCAGAATCGGCCCTATGCAAGTTTCAGCGAAACCCGCCAAACCCGCATAGAAACGATTCAAAGGTGCCCACCAGGAACTTTCGTGCGGGTGGAAAACGAAGTAATAACATGACACAACAGTCCTCGATGGGACCCACAGAACAGATATATATACAACACGACTCCAAGAGTCAAGAATACAGATATACAATACAAAGATCCAAATCACCTTGAAAATGATACAGCGTCCGACTACGGACAAGATGCAAATGGGGCTAAGAGCCCTGAAGAATAACCAATGGCGTCCATAACCCTGCCCAGGCCAAGCCAGAAGTGTAACCCTGCTAACGACGTCGATCCCAAAACCTGCTTAAACAAAAGGGGTGCCGACAAAGGGCAAAGGAAAAAGAGAGAGCGTCGATCTTGAGGCGATGCAGCGAGGCTAGAATTCGCGGTCCTCGCCTACATAGGTATGGTGGATCAAGCGCGTGCAACATGCACTAAACAACCTATAGAGACTCGATACAACTAGCGGCTATCAGAGGGGGGTAAGAAAGACCTATTCGGAACCACCTGATACTACCACCAAACATACCCATCCTGGCATTTCCCCCTCGAGACCAAACGAGGAAGTCAACCGCGGAACTCACACAGTTGGCAGTTTTACTCATTCCGTTATAGTGGCGGCAATTACTAGTCAAATATAGATAGCATAAATCATCCTGATATAATAAGCAGTGGGAAGTTTTAGTTAACCATTCCGTTGTAGTTGCAACACTTACTAGTCAAATATACGATTGGCATGAGATATCCCCGAACTCAGCAGTTGTTGGTACTTTTATTTAGCCATTCCGTTGTGGTGAAGCTGATTACTAGTCATATCGGATATAAGTCAAATTATAGCAGTAAACTTTAGTTATAGTTGTCTATGATCGAGACCTGTGCTCCAAGTCGTCCATAACCGCGGACACGGCTTCTCGAAAAGATTTAACCCTGCATGGGTGCACCAAAGTTTCCACGCGCCGACCCTTTTGCGGATCGGTTAACATACACCCATCGGTATGTCGGCGGGGCCTAAGTCATGACGCTTCCGGACCCAAAGCAAGCACGGGGCCACCCCACTAAGTACACCATAACAACAAAGTCGGTCTCCGAGACGGACTCGGGGTTTGCGCCGATGGTCAACGACTGGGAACCCAAAAACTGGGCTTGTCGATACCGCGAAAACACTCCGCTTTCCTAAACAGTACAGTGTGCAGTACCTCGCACAATTTAAATTAAGCAGTACAACATGGCATAAGTACAGAATAGTAATAAAGCCCCAAACTACTTGTGGCCCCCAGTATAGTACTTGGAATCATTTACTAAATCGATGGGATGCCCATACATCCCACATGTGGTTAGTGCGCTCGATCTCGGAACAGGTGTCAAGAACTCGGGGTCCTACGGGACACAAGTGGACGGTTAACAACCGAATAACATCTATTGCCCACCTGTGCCTCTGCATTTACCTACTTCAATTTTAGTTATTAAACAGTAATTGAATTAAACGATAATTAAAGCCATGATCATCTCCAACATTAAACATGCGGCAATACTCCAACAACTATGGTACTGAACGACACGCAACATCACTTGAGTAAGCGACTACGACGCGCAAGTCCAACTATCTACCAAACAACAGGTAATAGGATGTGTCCCAGGCAATATATGGCTGCAAGGGATATCACGGGTACGGAAACTAGAGCATCGCAACACAGATAGCAATAGATAAACAGGAGGAAATAAATACTATAAAAGTAAGATAGGTAGAAAGGGGGGAGGTGCTCGCCTGAAAACATTGCCGAAGGTTCTTCCGAAGATCGGGTCGACACTCGCATCAACTTATCGGCCTAATCCGCGAAGAAGCAAAACACTAGAATAAACACCGGATGCACTATTTAATACAACGGCAGAAGATCGGGCATGATGCATGTATGATGCATGACATGGCAAAGATGCGATGCAATTAGGCAATATTAAGCGGAACTGGGGGTCCCAACAATTAATTAAACGGTTCAAGTTATTTAGATACCCCACAATTTAAATGTTGTCTTAACATGGAAAAAGATAGCACCGGTTCGCTACACCAATTTAAATGGAGTCCGGAATAAGACAAAGATATCCCGCATATAGACTCCATATTTAATTATGAGATGAATCGGCATAATGCCCCTAAACCACAGACAAGTATGCATGCATGAACAATTAATATGCGACAGTTTTATATCTAGCATTTATAAAATAGGGGCTCGGGAAAGGTTCACACATCTGGGCTCGGGAGATCTTGGTTACGGGGGGTTCGGGCCGGACTCAGGGTTCAACAGGGATCGAGGTTCAGATTCCAGATGGAGAACTTGTTGTGTCGAGACGGAGAACTTGGGTCCAAGCGGTCGATCTTGCCGTCGCGAAGATCTTGTCGGGTCCGTGTATCGGGTCGGTCTTGGCGTCCGAGATGCAGAACTTGGCATCCTCGAGGAAGTACTTGTCGTATCCGTGAAGAAGATCATGTCGGTCCACGAGGTTCGATCTTCGGGGTTCGACGGGTGTCTTGGCGTCCCATGAAGGCATCCTCGGTGCTCCGTGTCGAAGGCATCGGGGTCTCCGGGTAGGAGAACATGGAGTTCCGAGGGGTTAGAGGGATCGGTCTTCGGGGTTCCGATCATCGGATCCGTGAAGAAGAGCTCAGGGCCTTCGGTCCGAGAACGAGGTCTTCGCATTCTATGATGAAGTTCTTGCGGGTTCGCAGCCTCGGACAAATGCTCCGTGTAGTAGATCTTGACGTTTCGAATGTGTCGGGTTCAAGGGTCTTGTGCAACTTGTCGGGGTAGAACTTGGTGTCGCTCTGTCCTTGGAAGATCTTGGCGACATCACGATAGGGTTTGCCACAGAAGATGCTTCAGAGTACCAGACCCTCATACACAGGTGGTGACACATGATGTCCGTGGAAAACAAACGGCCTGCAAACTCCACTAAGCATGGTGTTCATCCGGCCTCCACGCGGAACACCGGTGTGGTTCGAGGCTTCCTTGGGCCAGCCACGCAGCGTCGCAGGACCTCGCAAAGGCGCCGAGCGACGTGGTCGGTGGCGGCTTGCCGACGCAAGGAGGCGAGGCGGCGGCGCTGGTCGACGGGCTGCCGCAAGTGGAGGCGGGCGAGGTGCCGGACGGCGGCGGGCGCATATGGTGGAGGGACGAGCCGTGGCGCTGGTTGAGCGGCTCGGTGCGGGCGGCGCCAGCGCGAGGGAAGGAAGGACAGCGGCACAGGGAAGACGGGAGGCGTGAGGAGGAGGCTGGCCGGGTGAAGCGAAGCGGGCGGATCTTGGCGGCGGCGACCCGTTGGTGGGAGGCCCAGCGAGGAGACGGGCGGAGGCTGGAGTCCGTGGCGGGACGGACGGCAGCGAGCTCATGCAGGAGGCGGGCACCGAGGCAGGCGACGGCCAGAGGTGGGAGAGGCAGCGGAGGAGGAGAGATGCAGGGGAGGGAGGGAGCGGTCGGGTGGGGCCAGAGGGAGCAGGCGTGCGTGTGTGGTGTGTGCTGGGGTGTGTTGCTGTGTGCGTTTGGTGGGTGTGCTGTGCGTGTGTGGGGCGGCAGGGGTGAGTGGGGAGTGGGGGTGAGAGAGGGGGTGGCCAGGTGGCGGGCTAGGATTGGATGGGGGAAGGGAGGGTTATGAGGTGGCGTGAGGTGATAGGGTGAGGTGAGGTGGAGGGGGGCTGGGTAGATAGGATTGGGTAGAAAAAGGGTCTAGGTTTTAGGTTTATTATTTTGTAAGATACTTATTTGTTTTGTTTTGTTTTAAATCTTTTTAGCAAATAATTTTTAGTTAAATAGTTTAGCAGATAATTATTGGACTTTGTTTCGAAATAAAAGAAGGGTAATTTTAGAAAACAAAAATAGGCTTACTGAAAATAGTTTCAGGCAAACAAATGCATGATGATGACGATGCTCAAATGCAATGCACAAAAACAACGCGATTTTCTAGTAGCGGTTTTGCGGGATGCCACAATTCGACACCACTAACAATGGATCTCGCCCTCGAGATCCGCCTCATGGTACCGGGAAGAAGGCGGCGATCTGAATCTTCTCGCATCGTGTAGATCCTCGCGACACCACTAACAAGAGGTCGTTGTCCGTGATCGTCGAGAGCACACTCCGGGAACAAAAGGTCAAAGGTAGAGGTATCAACAAATAAAGCCACCTCTAGCTTCGATAGAAAGAGAGAACCGATGCATTCTCATCCACTTCAATGTACAAAAGCGAATAGAAGGGGTAGTCGGCATGGGGGCCAGTCCATCACGCACCCAAACTATTACTCTGCACAATCAGTAGAAAAGTGTGCAACCATTCTCGGAATCAGACTGAAGATCTCGACAATCGAGGTTCAGAAACAAAGGAGTGATGCAGACTCTGCATCGGATCTAGCGTAGATGATGTCGTCGCGTCGGAAAACACAGGAAGGCTCGAGAAGGAACAAAGAATGGTACCACAGTAGACGTATTCCTCAGACAGCATGAACACCGAATGGTAGAACACCGTTATCAAAGGAGGAAGCGAAACCCTGAAGGTACGATGGAACCCAACCACGAGAAATCCTGGACTCGAAGAGAGAGAAGAGAGCGGATTCAAAACACGCAGAGGTGAGAGGAGAGCAGCAGAGGGGTAAGGAGTAAAATCAGACCTAATCAGAACTATCCCACCGATTTTTCAAAAATAGTTTTGACACTCTACTTCAGCCGTTAGCTAGGTTATCCTACAGGCTGGACTTGTGGGGTATCGCAACTGCTGAGCTCTGATACCACTCTGTAACACCCTCAGAATCGGCCCTATGCAAGTTTCAGCGAAACCCGCCAAACCCGCATAGAAACGATTCAAAGGTGCCCACCAGGCACTTTCGTGCAGGTGGAAAACAAAGTAATAACATGACACAACAGTCCTCGATGGGACCCACATAACAGATATATATATACAACACGACTCCAAGAGTCAAGAATACAGATATACAATACAAAGATCCAAATCACCTTGAAAATGATACAGCGTCCGACTACGGACAAGATGCAAATGGGGCTAAGAGCCCTGAATAATAACCAATGGCGTCCATAACCCTGCCCAGGCCAAGCCGGAAGGGTAACCCTGCTAACGACGTCGATCCCAAAACCTGCTTAAACAAAAGGGGTGCCGACAAAGGGCAAAGGAAAAAGAGAGAGCGGTCGATCTTGAGGCCAAGACACACGAGGCTAGAATTCGCGGTCCTCGCCTACATAGGTATGGTGGATCAAGCGGCGCAGCATGCACTAAACAACCTATAGAGACTCGATACAACTAGCGGCTATCGAGGGGGTAAGAAAGACCTATTCGAACCACGATACTACCACCAAACATACCCATCCTGGCATTTCCCCCTCGAGACCAAACGAGGAAGTCAACCGCGGAACTCACACAGTTGGCAGTTTTACTCATTCCGTTATAGTGGCGGCAATTTCTAGTCAAATATAGATAGCATAAGTCATCCTGATATAATAAGCAGTGGGCAGTTTTAGTTAACCATTCCGTTGTAGTTGCAACACTTACTAGTCAAATATACGATTGGCATGAGATATCCCCGAACTCAGCAGTTGTTGGTACTTTTATTTAGCCATTCCGTTGTGGTGAAGCTGATTACTAGTCATATCGGATATAAGTCAAATTATAGCAGTAAACTTTAGTTATAGTTGTCTATGATCGAGACCTGTGCTCCAAGTCGTCCATAACCGCGGACACGGCTTCTCGAAAAGATTTAACCCTGCATGGGTGCACCAAAGTTTCCACACGCACTTCGACCCTTTTTGCCAGATCAGTTAACATACACCCATCGGTATGTCGGCCGGGCCTAAGTCATGACGTTTCCCAGACCCAAAGCAAGCACGGGGGGCCACCCCACTAAGTACACCCGCAACAAAGTCGAACGGTCTCCGAGACGGACTCAGGGTTTGCGCCAGTGGCTGTAAACGACTGGGAACCCAAAAACTGGGCTTGTCGATACCGCGAAAACACTCCGCTTTCCTAAACAGTACAGTGTGCACTACCTCGCACAATTTAAATTAAGCAGT
Organism: Avena longiglumis; assembly: GCA_030063025.1. Classification (NCBI taxonomy): domain Eukaryota; kingdom Viridiplantae; phylum Streptophyta; class Magnoliopsida; order Poales; family Poaceae; genus Avena; species Avena longiglumis. The sequence continues at coordinate 152,939,402 of CP125973.1, forward strand.
ATAGCATGGCATAAGTACAGAATAGTAATAAAGCCCCAAACTACTTGTGGCCCCCAATACAGTACTTGGAATCAGGTACTAAATCGATGGGGTGCCCATACATCCCACATGTGGTTAGCGCGCTCGATCTCGGAACAGGTGTCAAGAACTCGGGGTCCTACGGGACACAAGTGGACGGTTAACAACCGAATAACATCTATTGCCCACCTGTGCCTCTGCATTTACCTACTTCAATTTTAGTTATTAAACAATAATTGAATTAAACGATAATTAAAGCCATGATCATCTCCAACATTAAACATGCGGCAATATTCCAACAACTGTGGTACTGGACGACACGCAACAGCACTTGAGTAAGCGACTACGACGCGCAAGTCCAACTATCTACCAAACAACAGGTAATAGGATGTGTCCCAGGCAATATATGGCTGCAAGGGATATCACGGGTACGGAAACTAGAGCATCGCAACACAGATAGCAATAGATCAAAAGGAGGAAATAAATACTATAAAAGTAAGATAGGTAGAAAGGGGGGAGGTGCTCGCCTGAAAACATTGCCGAAGGTTCTTCCGAAGATCGGGTCGACACTCGCATCAACTTATCGGCCTAATCCGCGAAGAAGCAAAACACTAGAATAAACACCGGATGCACTATTTAATACAACGGCAGAAGATCGGGCATGATGCATGTATGATGCATGACATGGCAAAGATGCGATGCAATTAGGGAATATTAAGCGGAACCGGGGGTCCCGACAATTAATTAAACGATTCAATTTATTTAGATACCCCGCAATTTAAATGTTGTCTTAACATGACAAAAGATAGCACCGGTTCGCTACACCAATTTAAATGGAGTCCGAAATAAGACAAAGATATCCCGCATATAGACTCCATATTTAATTATGAGATGAATCGGCATAATGCCCCCAAACCACAGACAAGTATGCATGCATGAACAATTGATATGCGACAGTTTTATATCTAGCATTTATAAAATAGGGGCTCGAGAAAGGTTCACACATCTGGGCTCGGGAGATCTTGGTTCCGGGGGGTTCGGGGCCGGACTCAGGGTTCAACAGGGATCGAGGTTCAGATTCCAGATGGAGAACTTGTTGTGTGGAGACGGAGAACTTGGGTCCAAGCGGTCGATCTTGCCGTTGCGAAGATCTTGTCGGGTCCGTGTATCGGGTCGGTCTTGGCGTCCGAGATGCAGAACTTGGCATCCTCGAGGAAGTACTTTTCGTATCCGTGAAGAAGATCATGTCAGTCCACGAGGTTCGGTCTTCAGGGTTCGACGGGTGTCTTGGCGTCCCATGAAGGCATCCTCGGTGCTCCGTGTCGAAGGCATCGGGGTCTCCGGGTAGGAGAACATGGAGTTCCGAGGGGTTCGAGGGATCGGTCTTCGGGGTTCCGACCATCGGATCCGTGAAGAAGAGCTCAGGGCCTTCGGTCCGAGAACGAGGTCTTCGCATTCTATGAAGAAGTTCTTGCGGGTTCGCGCCTCGGACAAATGCTACGTAGTAGATCTTGACGCTTCGAGGTGTCGGGTTCAAGGGTCTTGTGCAACTTGTCGGGTAGAACTTGGTGTCGCTCATCCTTGGAAGATCTTGGCGACATCACGATAGGGTTTGCCACGGAAGATGCTTGAGTACTGACCCTCATACACAGTGGTGACACATGATGTCCGTGGAAAACAAACGGCCCGCAAACTCCACTAAGCATGGTGTTCATCCGCCCACGCCGGAACACCGGTGTGGTTCGAGGCTTTGACGCTGGCCACGCAGCGTCTTGCAGGACCTCGCAGCGCCGAGCGCACGTGGCCGTGGCAGCTTGCCGACGCAAGGGAGAGGCGGGAGGCGACGCGCTTGGTCGACGGGGCTGCCGCAAGCGGGAGGCGGCGAGGTGCGACGACGGTGTCATGGGCGGCGCGCGCATGGTGGAGGGACGAGGCCGGTGGCGCCGGTTGAGGCGGCTTTGGCAGCGGCGTCGACGAGCGCCAAAGGCCGAGAGGAAGGGAGGACCGGCAGCCCTGGAGAAGACGGGCGAGGCAACAAGGAGGAGGAGGCCGGCGCCAAGGAGGCGGGCTGGCTGAGCTTACAGCTGGACCGTCAGTGGGGGGAGGCCCAGCTGAGGATACGGGCGGAGGGCGCTGAGTCCGTGGGCGGGACGCTGGCCCAGCATGACAGAGGCGGGGCACCGGAGACGGGCAGCACGTGGGAGAGAGAGAAGGCAGCGGAGAAGAAGGGAGGAGAGAGACGCGGGCAGGAGGGAGGACGCGGCAGGTGGGGGCCGAGGAGCAAAGGTGCGTGTGTGGTGTGTGCTAGGGTGTGTTCTTGCGTTTGGTGGGTGTCTTTGTGGTGTGGGGTGAGTGGGGAGTGGGGTGAGAGAGGGGTGGCATGGCGGGCTAGGATTGGATGGGGGAAGGGAGGGTTATGAGGTGGCGTGAGGTGATAGGGTGAGGTGAGGTGGAGGGGGGCTGGGTAGATAGGATTGGGTAGAAAAAGGGTCTAGGTTTTAGGTTTATTTTTTTGTAAGATACTTATTTGTTTTGTTTTGTTTTAAATCTTTTTAGCAAATAATTTTTAGTTAAATAGTTTAGCAGATAATTATTGGACTTTGTTTCGAAATAAAAGAAGGGTAATTTTAGAAAACAAAAATAGGCTTATTGAAAATAGTTTCAGGCAAACAAATGCATGATGATGACGATGCTCAAATGCAATGCACAAAAACAACGCGATTTTCTAGTAGCGGTTTTGCGGGATGCCACAACCGATGAAGAGGTGAATGTCTCCGATAGGAACGATCGAACACCGCGTAGGGTTCGTATTCGCCGGGATCCAGAACTCGTCAGGAGGGACGATCGGAACATTGCCGGAGAAGAGAACACGGCCGATGGCTACGGTTTCGCCGATTCCCGCGAAGACCTTGGTCCTCGCCCGCTGAAGAGCCTGAAGCGCCTCTTGACCCACGGTGGGCGCCAACTGTTGTGGTATTGCCAACGAGTACGCCGTGGAGGGGTCCTCACAGTGCGTGTTTAGAGACGTGGGGTAAGGCGGACGGTTGACGGCACGAGGTAACATACTTACCTGTGTTCGGATCCCACAACGGTGGCGGAATCCTACTCCTGCTATAAATCACTATAAGGGCAATACGCCGAGTTACAGAGATAGGTCGCTGTGCGAGGTTGTGTGTGTCGATCTATGATCGTATGAGATTGTGCCCTAAAGGCTCCCATAGGCCCGACTTATATAGTCGCTAGGTCCTAGGGTTACAGGGAGAAGTCCTAGCCGGACAGGTTACAGAGTCCTACACCGTCTATCACTAGTCTTGTGTATCTTGCACTCCAAGGCTCCGGGTACGCTGGTAACTCCACCGTAGCCTTCCTTTATCCGGCATGGGCCTCCCTTCTGTATCCACCTAACTAGGCCGCCCAGCAGGACATAGGCCATGCTACCGACTATGGGCCACCCGGGTTAGCCGGATAAGAGACATGCTATAAGGATACTCATATAGCATATCCCCAACACTTAGCTTTCCCCGCTGGGCTCTACGGTCATCGTCATTAGTTATCCCGTGGTAGAGCTCCAACAAATCGTGGGTTAAGGTGGAATCTTTTTCACCGTCCTAGCCGTAGCAATACCCAAGATCTCACAAAATTTCGTCAATGTCATGGAGTAAGGCCTGTTATAGATTTTCAAAGACACACCTAGTTTGAACAGGCTGTTAGAAAAAGAGAAACTCTCCACAAAGGTTTTAGTGAGCATAGTATACTGCACACTCTCATCCTGCATATAAATCGTTAGTCCAACCCTCCAAACCAAGGTTAGGAAATCATTGAGAATCCCAGCAACCCGTAAAAGGTAGGACAAGGAAAGGTGGAAGGGTGCACATCCCCCTCATCTCCCTCGTCGCCAAATTGCGGTGTAATGAGATCCTCATTGTATGAGGGCCTAGCTCGAGAGGATGATCTTGAAGGCCTTGTACTTCTAGGTGCATCACTCTCAAATATTTCACCATAGGTGTGGTTGTCCATGACCCCTTTTTTCTGAAATTTTTAGACAAACATCAAACCAAGTGATTTCCAAGTTGATAAATGATGAGAAACTACTATAGGAACTTGCTAGAGGGCTACACGTGCATCAAAATGAAATCTCTAAGCATAGAACAAGCATGCAAGCTCACACAACCCGACACCTATAGCAGCAAAATACTCAAGATACAATCTACCAATCACAAATCTAATTGGACAAGCGGAGGAGGCACATACCAAGGAGCAATCCCTCAGCAGCAGAGATGGGCTGAGCAGGGAGATCGAAAATCGGGAGCAAGAACAGCAAGAACTCGAGCTTGAAAAAGTTTTCCGGTGTTTTTTAGGAGAGATAAAGAAGGTGACTGGGAGGAGGAAACTTGGAGGGCCACAGGTGGGCCACACCCAGGCCAGGCGCCACCTGGGGCTGGCCGCGCCACCACGGGGTGTGTTGGCCTGGTGGTCCCCCTGGGCCACTCCAGGTGTCCCCCTGCCCCTTTTTTCGAGGAAAAATTTAATATGAATTTTTTTTCGGAAAACTTTATTTTTGGCCAATTTTCAGGGTATGAAAATTGATTTTCTCGCAGAAAAGATTTTTTTGGAAGAAGCAAAAGCAAACAAAAACCAAAACTACAGAAGTTCTAAGACACTCTAACAAGCAAACAACTAGCAAAACTAGAGCTAACAAGAGAAAGAGCAAATATTAGGTAGGAGAAAAATAAAAGTGAGCAAGTATAACCACTATGAAAGCATTGTTTTATTCATTAAAATCCCTTTGTTAACAAGGTTGATCAAGTATTGTTACCAAAACAATCTTATATGAAACAAAACTTTTGCATTCCATGAAGTGATTATGTTACCTCAAACTTGATAGCAATGGTCCCAATCATAATAGTTTCAAAACGTTCTTGTGCAATGGGACAATATATTTCTCCAACATTGATGCTCTCAATATTTTCAGTGGAGTTCAGGCAATAGCTCTTAGCAACCTTCTTGGGGAAATAGACAGTATGCTCTTTGTCATTAATATTAAAAGTTAACTTTCCTTGATTACAATTGATGACAACACCTGCAGTATTAAGAAAAGGTCTCCCAAGAATAATAGACATATTATCATCTTCAGGCATTTCAAGCACAACAAAATCAATTAAAACCAAGCAATTATGAGCCACTTGAATAGGAACATCCTCACATATACCAACAGAAATAGTAGTTGAATTATCAGCCATTTGCAAAGATATATCAGTTGCTATCAACTTTTCTAGCTGGAGTCTCTTGTAGAGGGAAAAAAGCATAACACTAACTCCAGCTCCCAAATCACATAAAGCAGTTCTAACATAATTGTTCTTAATATATCAAGGAATAGTTGGTATACTTGGATCACCAAGTTTCTTTGGAACCTTACCGTTGAAGGAATAATTAGCAAGCAAAGTAGAAATCTCCTGATTAGGAATCTTCCTTTTATTAGAGACAATATCCTTCATATACTTTGAATAAGGAGGCAACTTAATAGCATCAGTCAAAGGAATTTGCAAAAATAAAGGTTTCATCCACTCACAAAACTTGTTGTAGTGTTCTTACTCCTTTTACTTGTGTTTCTTATATGGAAAAGGCATAGGTTTCTGCACCCAAGGTTCTCTCTCACTACCATGTTTTTTAGCAATAAAATCTTCCTTAGTGTACCCAGTGTTCTTAGTGTGCTTCTCAGGTTCTTCCTCAACTTCCTCCTTATCAAGAGCATCATTTTTATCATTACCACTCTCAGTTTTAGCATCAGAGACAGATATACTATTAGGATCTACAACAGGTTCAAGTGTTTCCTCAACTATTTTGTGTTTCTTTTTCTTTCGCTTACGAGGACTACCACTACTTTCACCTTGTTGAGAATCCTGCTCAATTATTTTAGGGTGTCCTTCAGGATATAAGGAATCTTGAGTAGCTATACCACTTCTAGTTATAATTCCATAAGCATGCTTATCTCCTGAGGCATTAACTAGCATATCCTTTTGTACCGTTGCAAGTTGATCAATTTGGGTTTGAACCATTTGAAAGTGTTTACAAAGCATTTTAATATCATCAGCAGTTCTTTCCACAATATCTTTCAACTCACTAATAGCTCTAGAGTTTTCCAATAAATGATTCTGAACTTGTTTATTAAAATTACCCTGTTTAACAACAAATGTGTCAAGTTCCTCTAAGCATCGATCAGGAGTCTTACCATAGGGAATATCACCTTCATCAAAGTGGAGAGAGTGTACTTCAATAGTAGATGAGTGGGGATTTGGCTTACATAATTCTTCTATAGGAGGTAGATTCTTCACATCTTCAGCTCTAATACCTTTCTCCTTAAGACATTTCGTAGCTTCTTTAATCACTTCATCATTTAATGCAATCATTCCCCTCTTCTTTGGTGTTGGTGTTGGAACTGGTTCAAGCACAACTGGTTCAGGAGTAATAGGCTCAGGTGTATTTAGCTCAGTTGAATTCCAATCATCATAATTCTTGCTTATTTTAGCCATTAATTCTTCAACATTTGTAGGAGTTCTTTTCCTAAAAACACAATCAGCAAAGCTATCTAGGTATGTCCTGTTGGAATTATGCCCTAGAGGCAATAATAAAGATTTTATTATTATAATTCTTGTTCATGATAAAGTTTATATTCCATGCTAGAATTGTATTAAGAGGAAACTTGAATACTTGTGTGGTTTGTGAACAACACCGTGTCCCTAGTACGCCTCTATGGACTAGCTCATTGATCAATGATGGTTAAGGTTTCCTAACCATAGACATGAGTTGTCAATTGATAATGAGATCATATCATTGGGAGAATGATATGATGGATGTACCAAACTAAGCGAAGCAATTAGATCGTTTCATCGTGTTCATCTTTGCGAAGCTTTTCCTATGTCAAATATTGTATTCCTTAGACCATGAAATAATACAACTCCCTGGTATCGGAAGAAAGCTTTGAGGTCATCAAACGTCATCCTATGAGAGGGTGATCATAAAGGTGTCTCTCAGGTGATCGGAAGGTATCTGTTGGGTTGTATGTATCGAGATGGAATTTGTCCCTCCCAAGTCGGAGAGATATACTTGGCCCACTTTAATCGATATCAACACCGCTTGCAAGCATGTGGTTAAGGAGTTAATCACAAAGTGATATCGGATTACGAACGAGTAAAGTACTTGCCGTGAACGAGATTGAACTAGGTATGACTGCAAACGATCGAATCTCGGGCAAGTAAAATATCGCGAGACGAAGGGAATATATATATGGGATTGATTGAATCTCGCATCATGGTTCATCCGATATGATCATCGATGAATGTGGGAGTCAATATGGGTGCCTGCACTGCTGATTATTGATAGAAGATCGTGTTCATATTCTCGAACGCAGGTCACACACTTAACGTATCTCGACGCTAGGATAGATTGGATAATTGGTTTATGAATTTTTGTTCGAGTCTCGGATGGGATCCGGATATCACGAGAGGTTCCTAATGGTCCGAGAATAAGATTCATATAAGGCATTGCAGTTTTGGAGTTCGAATTGTTCGGTTAATCGGTATTGTCTAAGCTTCTAGAACCTTCCGGAAGGGCACCAACGTGGCCCCACCTTCCGGGAGGGGCATGGGCCTATGAGGGAGTGTCCTGACGCATTGGGCCAGGCACAAGGCCCCATAGGGCCCAGCCGATTCTAGAGAGATTTGACTGCTTAAATCTCGGGTAGAATTTCTAGATAAGGAGAGTTTAAATCGTTTAAATCTAGAGATAGGATTTCTAGATAAGGGAGAGTTTAAATTGTTTAAACTAGAGATAGGCTTGGAGGAGGGCAAGGGTCGCCCCCCTCTATATATAGAGGGTGGTGCGCCTCCACCCTACACATCTTCCTCCAAGCCCTAGCTGCCTTGCTACCTTCCTCTCCCTCCCGATTGTTTGTGGCGAAGCCTGCAGCGTAAATTCTCCACCATATACACCACGCCGTCGTGTTGTAGATCCAATCTATCTCTCCACCATACTCGCTGGTCCGAGGAAGGAGGAGACGCCGAGGTGCGCAGTGCATCTCACGGAGGCACCGCCACTTGTGGTGCTAGATCGGATCGGATCGCGAGGAGGAGAAGAGTACGACTACATCACCCACGCTCCGACGAACGTTCACAGCAAATCTTCAAGGGTATGAAGATCTAATCCAATCTCTCTCGTTGATTGCATCTCCTAGATTAGATCTTGGCTTTCTCTGTGCTCCGTAGAAAATTTTGATTTACTATGCCGCGAAACCCTTCAAAGGTATCGAGCTAGATCTATGCGTAGATGTGTTTCACGAGTAGAACGCAACATGGTTGTTGCGGCGTTGATGTTTTCTCTGCAAGCCTCTTGTTTGTGTTCTTCTTATGACGCGATAGTGAGATTGAAGCGGTCCAGCCAACCTTACGCGACGTCGTCATGAGACCGCCCGCACTTGACGTGTGGCTTGTTCCACACATGCGGCTGGTGGATGTCAGTTTCTCTCACTATAGTTATCATGGGATTAACACCGGAGTTTGGCAACCATAATATCACCGTTGTGGCTTTCTGTAGGTAAGAATCGTTCTTAGCATCTACTCCCATAAGCCACGTAAAACATGCAACAAAAAAGTAGAGGCGTCTAACTTGTTTTTGCAGGGAGTGTTTTCTGTGATGTGGTATGGCCCAAGATGTGATGTGTATATTGTATGCGATGATCATGTTTTGTAATGTTTCACGACTTGCATGTCGATGAGTACACAACCGGCAGGAGCCATATGGTTGTCTTTATAATTGTGTATGACCTGCGAGTCAACTTATTATGCGCCATGTAATAGCTTTACTTTATCGCTAAGTAGTTAGCAATAGTTGTAGTTGCTATTCGTGGTGGAGGCAATCATGGTGGAGTGATGGAGATCATGCCAGAACGCACAAGATGGAGATCATTGCGCGAGGATTGGCTATACCATGTCACATAAAGTTATATGCATGTGATGTTTATCCTTTTATGTATCTTATTATGCTTAGATCGCGACGGTAGCATTATAAGATGATTCCTCATTTAAAGATCAAGATAAAAACCGTGTTCTCCCCAAATATGCACCGTTGCGAAAGTTCGTCGTGTCCAAGCATCACGTGATGATCGGGTGCTATAGACTCTACGCTCACATACAACGGGTGCAAGCCAGTTTTGCACACGCGGAAATACTTGGGTCTAACTTGACGAGCCTAGCATGTACAGACAAGGCCTCGGAACACAAGAACCGAAAGGTTAAGCATGAGTCATATGAATGATATGATCGACACTTCGTTGTCCACCATTGAAACCACATCTCTTCTCGTGATGATCGGATTAGATGTGGTGAATTTGGATCGTGTTCACTAAACAACTTAAGGGATGTTGAATTTAGTGGGAGTTCATCTAGTAATTTGATTAAGTTGAACTATTTATCATGAACATAGTCTAAATTGTACTTGCAAATACTGTAGATCCAATGGCCAAGTCCAACTTCAACTTCAACGCTTTTCTTGAGAAAGAAAAGCTTAGAAACAATGGGTCTAACTTCACCAACTGGTTCCGCAATCTAAGAATCATTATGTCTGACAAAAGGACTATGTCCTTGAGAAAGCGTTAGGTAACCCTCGTAGAGATGCGTACCGATGAAAAAGCTGTTTATCAGTCGCGCAAGGATGATTATGATTTGATTAAGATCGTCATGTTGTATGCTATGGAATTGGATCTTCAAAATCGTTTTGAGGAGTTCGCCGGGCCCTTTGAGATTCTCGAGGAGCTGAAAAACATGTTTCAGACTCAAGCCCGTTCTGAGAGATATGAGATCTCTAAGAAATTCTTTAACTACAAGATGGAGGAAGGGAGTTCCGTTAGTGAGCACGCCATTAAGATGTTGGGATACACTCAGCGCCTTGAGCAACTGGACTGCATGATTCCAGAGGAGCTCAAGATTGACACTCCTAGCTACAAAAGTTTTGTAGTTGATCACAATCAGATTGGTTCCACTGATATGATCACTGAGCTCTTTGCTAAGATGAAAGTAGCGGAGGTGAACATCAAAAGAATAATCATGTGTTGATGGTCAACAAGCCCCCCACCTTTAAGAAAGGTAAGGGTGCAAGGAAGCCCTTCAAGAAAGGCGGCGTCAAGCGCGTTGCAATTGCTGAGAAGAAGCTCAAGTCTGGTCCTAAGCCGGACACTGAGTGCTTCTATTGCAAGTACAAGGGTCCTTTGGAAGCAATCGTCCAAGTACTTAGCGGACAAGAAGGCCGGCACCATCAAAGGTATATTTGAAATACATGTTATTGATGTTTTCCTTACTAGCCCTCGTAGTGCCCGGGTATTTGATACCGGTTCGCTAATATTTGTAACTCAAACAGGAGCTACGGAATAGACGGCTTACGAGGATGAGGTGACGATCGCGTTGGCAACGGATCAAGAGTTGATGTGATGGCGTCAGACGCCTCCTTAGTTTTACCTTCGGATTAGTTTTAAACCTTAATAAATGTTATTATGTGCCCGTTGAGCATGAACATTATTTCGGATCGTGTTTATTGCAAGACGGTTATTCATTTAAATCGAGAATAATGGTTGTTCTATTTATATGAGTAACATCTTTATGGTCATGCACCTCTTGTGAATGGTTTATTTCTTCTAAATCTCGAAAGGGATGAAACACACATCCATAACATTGAGGCTAAGAGATGCAAAGTAGATATTGATAATACTACTTATTTGTGGCATCGCTGCCTAGGTCATATTGGTGTAAAGCGCATGAAGAAACTCCATTCGATGGACTTTTGGAGTCTCTTGATTTTGAATCATTTGACACATGCGAACCATGCCTCATGGGCAAGATGATCAAAACCCGTTCCTCCGATGATGGAGCGAGCAACGGACTTGTTGGAAATCATACATAACGATGTATGCGACCGATGAGTGTTTCGGCCTACGGTGGATATCGCTATTTCACTTTTACCGATGACTTAAGTAGATATGGGTATATCTATTTAATGAAACATAAATCTGAAACATTTGAAAAGTTCAAGGAATTTCGTAATGAAGTGGAGAACCATCGTATGTAAATATTAAGTTTCTACGATCCGATCGTGGAGGTGAATATTTGAGTTATGATTTTCTCACGCATCTTAAAGCAAGTGGAATCGTTTCACAACTCACGCCACCCGAACACACCACAGCAATGGTGTGTCTGAACACGGAATCGAACCCTATTAGATATGGTCCGATCAATGATGTCTCTTCTTGATTTGCCGTTATCATTTTGGGGTTATGCATTAGAAACCGCATTCACTTTAAATAGGGCTCCATCTAAACTGTTGAGACGACACCGTATGAACTGTGGTTTGGTGCTAAACCTAAGTTGTCGCTTTAAAGTTTGGGGATGCAAAGCTTACGTCAAGAAGTTGATGCCGACAAGCTCGAACCCAAAGCGAGAAATGCGCCTTCATAGGATACCCTAAGGAAACTATTGGATATACCTTCTATCACGTAACCAAGGCAAAGTGTTTGTCGCAAGAACGGTTCCTTTCTTGAGAAGGAGTTTCTCTCGAAAGAAGTGAGTGGGAGGAAAGTAGAGCTAGACGAGGTTATTGAACCTTCTCTTGAATTGAGAGTAGCGCAAGACTGAAATTGTTCCAAAGGTCACCGCACCAACAATAGAGGAAGCTAATGACAAGGATCATGAAGCTTGGACGATGTCATCTCTTGAACGTCGCAGTCGACAAGGTCGCGTGCCTCTCCCGAGTGGTACGGCAACCCTGTCTTGGTGTCTTGTTAGTAGAAGACGGTGAACCTACGAACTATGATGAAGCGATGATGAGCCCAGACCGAGAAATGGCCGAAGCCATGAACCAATTGGGATCCATGAGCGAAAACCAAGTATGGACTTTGGTGGATCCTCCTAGCGACCGAAAGGCCGTTGAGTGCAAATGGATATTCAAGAAGAAAACGACGCGGATGGTAATGTTACCGCCTATAGCACGGCTTCGCGAAAGGTTTTCGACAAGTTCAAGGTGTTGACTACGATGAGACTTTCTCTCCCGTAGCGATGTTTAAGTCCATTCGGATTTTATTAGCAATTGCTGCGTTTCATGATTATGAAATATGGAAGATGGATGTCAAGACTGCTTTCCTCAATGGCAACATTGATGAAGAGTTGTATATGATGCAACCCGAAGGTTTTGTCGATCCTAAGGATGCTAGTAAAGTATGCAAACTTCAGCGTTCCATTTATGGACTGAATCAAGCATCTCGGAATTGGAACCTTCGTTTTGATCAAGTGATCAAGAGCTTTGGATTTGTTCCAAATTGCTACGAAGCTTGTATCTACAAGAAAGTGAGTGGGAGCTCGGTGACGTTTCTGGTACTGTATGTGGATGACATATTGATTATCGGAAATGACATCAACATGCTTAACGATGTGAAGAGTTATTTGAACAAGTGTTTTTCAATGAAATACCTAGGTGAAGCTGCTTATATATTGGGCATCAAAATCTATAGAGATAGACAAAGGCTGATAACTTTAAGCGAGTACATACCTAGACAAAGTTCGAAAAGGTTCGTAATGGATAAGGCAAAGAAAGGTTCAATGCCTATGTTGTCGGTAAGATATTGAGCAAGGCTCGGTGTCCAGCTGATGAAATGATAGGAAGCTATGAGCAAAGTGCCTTATGCCTCGGCCATAGGTTCCATCATGTATGCCATCTTGTGTACTAGACGGATGTGTCCAATGCTCTTAGTTTGACGAGCAGATATCAAAGTGATCCGAGTGGAACCTTTGGACAGCCGTGAAGAACATCCTAAAGTACCTAAATAGAACTAAAGAAATGTTCTTAGTCTATGGGGGTGATGAACGACTTGTCGTAAAGGTTACGTCGATGCTAGTTTCAACACCGACAAGGATGATTCCAAATCTCGAGACGGGATACGTGTATATTTTGAATGGAGGAGCTGTGAGTGGAGAAGCTGCAAGCAAAGCGTGATCGCGGGATCTACGAGAAGCGTAATACATGGCTGCTGAGCGTCAAGTGAAGGAGTTTGGATCATAAACTTCATCATCGAGCTTGGTGGTTCAAGTGCATTGGACCCTTGGAGATATTGTGTGACAACACGGCGCCATAGCACTCGCTAAGGAACCAAGATATCATCCAAAGACCAAGCATATCAACTGCAAGTTTCATATAATCCGAGATTATATAGCGATGGAGATATGAAGATTAGCAAAGTACATACGGATCGAATGCAGATCCATTGACTAAACCTCTTCCACGTGTAAAACATGATCAACACCTCGATTGCCATGGGTGTGAGATTGTTGCCAAATGTAAACTAGATTATTGACTCTAGTGCAAGTGGGAGACTGTGGAATTATGCCCTAGAGGCAATAATAAAGATTTTATTATTATAATTCTTGTTCATGATAAAGTTTATATTACATGCTAGAATTGTATTAAGCGGAAACTTTAATACTTGTGTGGTTTGTGAACAACACCGTGTCCCTAGTATCGCCTCTATGGACTAGCTCATTGATCAATGATGGTTAAGGTTTCCTAACCATAGACATGAGTTGTCAATTGATAATGAGATCATATCATTGGGAGAATGATATGATGGACATACCCAAACTAAGCGAAGCAATTAGATCGTTCATCGTGTTCATCTTTGCGAGCTTTTCCTATGTCAAATATTGTATTCCTTAGACCATGAGATAATACAACTCCACGGTATCGGAAAGCTTTGAGGTCATCAAACGTCATCCTATGAGAGGGTGATCATAAAGGTGTCTCTCGGTGATCGGAAGGTATCTGTTGGGTTGTATGTATCGAGATGGAATTTGTCCTCCCAAGTCGGAGAGATATACTTGGGCCCACTCGTGTCGATATCAACACGCTTGCAAGCATGTGGTTAAGGAGTTAATCACAAAGTGATATCGGATTACGGAGCAGTAAAGTACTTCGTGAGAGATTGAACTAGGTATGACTGCAATCGACGATCGAATCTCGGGCAAGTAAAATATCGCGAGACGAAGGAATATATATATGGGATTGATTGAATCTCGCATCGTGGTTCATCCGATATGATCATCGATGAATGTGTGGAGTCAATATGGGTGCCTGCACTTCCGTTGATTATTGATAGAAGATCATGTACGCATATTCTCGAACCTGCAGGTCACACACTTAACGTATCTTGGCTAGGATAGATTGGATAATTGGTTTATGAATTTTGTTCGAGTCTCGGATGGGATCCGGGATATCACGAGAGGTTCCTAATGGTCCGGAGAATAAGATTCATATAAGGCGAGGCAGTTTTGGAGTTGAATTGTTAAGTTAATCGGTATTGTCGGAAGCTTCTAGAACCTTCCGAAGGGGACCAACGTGGCCCCATCTTCCGGGAGGGGCATGGGCCTATGAGGGAGTGTCTGGCTGCATTGGGCCGGGGCACAAGGCCCCATAGGGCCCAAGATTCTAGAGATTTGACTCGTTTAAATCTCGGGGTAGAATTTCTAGATAAGGAGAGTTTAAATCGTTTAAATCTAGAGATAGGATTTCTAGATAAGGAGAGTTTAAATTGTTTAAACTAGAGATAGGCTTGGAGGAGGGCAGGTCTGCCGCCCCTCTATATATAGAGGGTGGCGCCTCCACCCTACACATCTTCCTCCAAGCCCTAGCTGCCTTGCTACCTTCCTCTCCCCCTCCCGACTGTTTGTAGGCGAAGCCCTGCAGCAGAAATTCTCCACCATATACACCACGCCGTCGTGTTGTAGATCCAATCTATCTGTCCACCATACTCGCTGGTCCGAGGAAGGAGGAGATGTCGAGGTGCTGCATGTGTGCATCTCACGGAGGCACCGCCACTTGTGGTGCTAGATCGGATCGGATCGCGAGGAGGAGAAGCGAGTACGACTACATCACCCACGTTCCGACAAACGTTCCGCTGTGCAAATCTTCAAGGGTATGAAGATCTAATCCAATCTCTCTCGTTGATTGCATCTCCTAGATTAGATCTTGGCTTTCCCTCTGTTCGCTCCATAGAAAATTTTGATTTACTATGCCGCGAAACCCTTCATGTCCTAGAATCATTAGTTAGTCCATTATAATAAATATCAAGAAGCTCATTTTTCGGTAATGGACATCCAAGATGTGCATGAATCAAGGCACATAACCTTGTCCATGACTTAGGCAATTTCTCTTCTTCTCCCTGTTTAAAATCAAAAAGTTTCTACAAAGCAGCATGTCTAGCACTAGGAGGAAAATATTTCTGGAAGAAATAAGCAATCAGACAATCATGGTTATCAATGGAACTAAGAGGTAATATATTAAACCAAGCCTTAGCTTCTCCTTTTAGTGAAAAAGGGAAGATCTTAGTAACAAAGTACTTGCGCATCTTAAAATCATCAGAGAATAAAGCACTCATAGTGGAAAGCTCATTCATATGAGCTACATCAATCTCATTTTCAGTCCCACAAAAAGGTTCTTTCTCAACAATGTCTAAATAGGATAAATCAAAAGAGAAATCATAATCTTCATCTTTAATAGCAAACTTGGGATTAGAGGATAGCTTAGGAATAATGGTATGTCTCTCAAGGAGACTCTTAATATCACTAGCACCATGTGTGTTTCGGCACTCCTCAACAAATTCATCAGTAAACTCAATGTAACCATCATTAATATCATATCTCTCTCTAGACTCAGGTGAGCTAACACTTGTAACAGTGTCTTCACTAGGAGTTTTAGTATTTCCTAGACCAGCCATAGTAGCATCTAGGAAAGGACCTAATGAACCACTCACATCAAGCACAGTAGAAGTAACATCATGATTATCAGAAGCAATTTTAGATTCAGCAGTAGTAGCAGTGTGTGTAGCATGAGTATGTGGTGGTGGTGTAACAATCTTACTTATAACAGATGGTGAATCAAGAGCAGGAGAGGTGTTTAGGACCGTACCTCTTCTTGTAGTGGATGGTAAAATAGGAAACTTTCCATCACGAGACTTCCCCATGATGAAAGGAGTAGCAGTGAACAATAGTAGATCCAAGTGAACTTACAAATAAAGCTATGCTCCACGGCAACGGCGCCAGAAAATAGTCTTGATGACCCACAAGTATAGGGGATCGCAATAGACTTCGAGAGTAGTATTACCCAATTTATCGATTCGACACAAGGGGAGCCAAAGAATACTTGCAAGCCTTAACAACTAAGGTGTCAATTCAGCTGCACATGGAAATAGTTCTTGCTCACATAATTTTATCAGTAGCAACAGTTTGGTAGTAGCAACAGCAAAGCAGCAACAACAGCAAAACAAGAGCAATAGTAACAGTAGGATATGAGTCTAGTAGGCATAGGGATGGATGGACGGGCGTTGCATGGACGATTCTAAACATGTAACTTCAAGATCTAGGGCAATTGCAGATAAATAAGAATAAGCATCCAATTACTAAACAATCATAGGCATGTGCTCCATATATAGTCATGCGTGCTCGCAATTGGAACTTGCACAGCATCTTTTATCCTGCCAGCCCGTTGCAGCGGGGCCTCAAGGGAACTACTGGCAATTAAGGTGCTCCTTTTAATAAATCACCTAAGCAAAGCATTAACACTCCATGAACACATGTGATCCTCACATCACAGCCATCCCCTCAGGTTGTCCCAATTTTTGTCACTTCGGGGACTTGGATCCGGACAATGATATGTGTACACAACTTGCAGATGACATGGTTATACCCCACGGGTACACAATATTGGCATACCTAGTCCATCCCAAGGAAGTCCCACGACAAGATACGCGGCATGTGGAGATTTCGGGTGGCCCAAGCCCATGACGTATTCGGATCCTTGGGGAACAAGACTAGAATAGATAGATTTTCAAAGGGTACAAACCCTAATATGTAACCGACTCGACCTGTGCCCGGGACCCGCCTATCTATATAAAGGCTAGGAGGGCACGACGAGGAGGACAATACTCACCTCATACGCACCTCATGCCAGATTGCATCTGCGCACCCCTGTAACCTTCGGTTCCGCCGTAATCAAGAGAAGACAAGCAGGAGTAGGGTTTTCCCTTCGGGGGCCTGAACCTGGGTAAACCTCGTGTCCTCGCGTTGCTTGTCTGTTAACCATTCCGCGATCTCCAGCATCCCCATCTTCTCCAAAACCCAAGTCCATAACAATGGGCATTAACAAGATCGAACCTCGTCAATTGACGCCGTCTGTGGGAACTGGGGACGCTGATTGTGCGATCGTGATGGTCCCACCCGGAGCGATCTATAACTCATTGGCGACAGAGAATCACCTCCTCTTCGGCACCTTCGACTTCACCTCCCACTCGCCGGTCACCCTAAGGGATTTCGAGTCCGTCGGCGACAGGCTCGAGATGCTGTTCGGGAGCTTCTGCTTCCACGTGGGGCAGACCGGCACCCTCCGCCTCCCAGAGCGGGCGCCACCACCATCCATCAGGCCCGCTTCATGGGTCCCACCCATTGGTGCGCTACGCGCATCAAGGCTGACAGACGAGTCATATGATAGCAACAGCTGCAACTCGGATCCGTGCGGCCCTCCCTCGGATGAAGGAACCTACGGTTCCGGATCCAAAAGTTGCGGCAACAACAATACAGTCCGCGGGCGTTACCTATGCGTCGTGGTCATCTAGAACGAATCGGAACTGCCGCCAGGTTCGAGTGCGCCAAACCCACCTTCCAACCCGCAAGGTGAAAACGGAGGTGATACGTCCAAAACGTATCTACTTTATCAAAAACTTTGCTATTGTTTCTTCTCTAAACTTGTGTGATTTGGATACAACTAACCCGGAATGACGCTGTTTTCAGCAGAATTACCTTGGTGTCTTATTTTTGTGCAGAAAATGAACTATCAGCAAAAATCCCGGAAAATATGCCAAAAATTATATTTCACCAGAAGATCCACGGAGGCAGAAGAAGAGACGGAGGTGAGGCCTAGGGGGCCTAGACCCACCCATGCATGGGCCCATGTGACCCCGCGCCTGGAGGGGGGTGCGGCCACCCCAGGAACCTCCTCGGCCTCCCTCCGTGCCTATAAGTTGCTTTTCGACCTTAAAACAGAGGGGGGTTCGATAGTTTTCCAGAAAGAGTTCCGCTCCACCGCTGCCACCAGAAACCAAGATTTGGATCTAGAAACTCCGTTCTGGCACCCTGTCGGGACGGGGAATTTGGAGAGGATCATCGCCATCATCATCACCAACGCATCTCCATCAACCACCGATGTTTCCCTCATCCATGAGTGAGTAATCCCCCACTATAGGGTTGGGTATGGTAGGGATTGGATGAGTTCTATCATGTAATAGAATAAGATCTGTTAGGGCATAGTGCCTATTATCTCTATTAGTGCTATTTGACTTTGTTGCAACTTGTTGTGCTTAATGCTTGTCACTAGGGCCCGAGTGCCATGATCTCATATCTAAACTTATTATTGAATCATTATGATAGTATTGTTTGTGATCTTATCTACAAGTTGTGTACACATATCATTGTCCGGATCCAAAGGCCCCAAAGTGACAATAATTGGGACTACCGGAGGGGATGGCTATGGTGTGAGGATCACATGTGTTCATGGAGTGTTAATGCTTTTCTCCGGTGCTCTATTAAAAGGACACCTTAATTGCCAGTAGTTCCCTAGAGGCTCACGCCACCTTTGGTGGCAGATGTAAGATGTTGTGCAAGTTCTCATTGCGAGCACGCATGACTATATTTGGAGCACATGCCTAGGATTGTTTAGTACTTGGATGCTTGTTATTATTTATCTGCAATGCCCTAGATCTTGAGGTTACATGTTTAGACTCGTCCATGCAACGCCCGTCCATCCATCCCTATGCCTACCGCACTCGAATCCTACTATTGCCGTTACTGTTAATATTGATCTTGTTTCACTGTTGCTATTGCTACTACCAAACTGTTGCTACTGATAAACTTCTGTGAGCAAGAACTATTTCCAGGTGCAGCTGAACTGACAACTCAGTTGTTAAGGCTTGCAAGTATTCTTTGGCTCCCCTTGTGTCGAATCAATAAATTAGATAATACTACCCGCGAAGACTGTTGCGATCCCCTATACTTGTGGGTCATCAAGACTATTTTCTCGCGCCGTTGCCGGGGAGCATAGCTTTATTTGTAAGTTCACTTGGATCTATTATTGTTCACTGCTACTCCTTTCATCATGGGGAAATCTCGTGATGGAAAGTTCCCTATTTTATCATCCACTACAAGAAGAGGTACAGTCCTAAACACCTCTGCTGCTCTTGATTCACCGTCTGTTATAAGTAAGCTTGTCACACCACCACCACATACTCATGCTACACACACTGCTAGTACTGCTGAGTCTGAAACTGCTTTTCATACTCATGATGTTACTTCTACTGTGCTTGATGCAAGTGGTTCATTAGGTCCTTTTCTAGATGCTACTATGGCTAGTCTAGGAAATACTGAAACTCCTAGTGAAGACATTGTTACATCTGTTAGCTCACCGGAGTCTAGTGAGAGTTATGATATTAATGATGGTTACATTGAGTTCACTAATTATTTTGTTCAAGAGTGCTGAAACACACATGGTACTAGTGCTATTAAGAGTCTCCTTGCTAGACGTACTATTATGACTAAGTTGTCCTCTGATCCTAAGTTTGCCACTTCTCCCATAGATATTAAAGATGAAGATTATGATTTATCTCTTGATTTATCTTATTTAGATATTGTTGAGAAAGAACCTTTTTGTGGTACTGAAAATGAGAGTGTTGTGGCTCATATGAATGAGCTTTCTACTATGAGTGCTTTATTCTCTGATGATTTTAAGATGCGCAAGTATTTTGTTGCTAAGATCTTCCCTTTTTCACTAAAAGGAGAGCTAGGGCTTGGTTTAATAGATTACCTCCTGGTTCAATTGATAGCCCTGATTGCTTGATTGCTTCTTTCTTCCAGAAATATTTTCCTCCCAGTGCTAGACATGCTGCTTTGCAGAGACTTTTTGATTTTAAATAGGGAGAAGAAGAGAAATTGCCTGAGTCATGGAAAAGGTTTCGTGCCTTGATTCATGCACATCCTGGAGGTCCATTACCTAAGAATGAGCTTCTTGATATTTACTATAATGGACTAACTGATGATTCTAGTACCTACCTAGATAGCTTTGCTGATTGTGTTTTCAGGAAAAGGACTCCTACAGATGCTGAAGAATTAATGACTAAGATAAGCAAGAATTATGATGATTGGACTTCAACTGAGTTGAATACACTGAGCCTATTACTCCTGAACCAGTTCCAACACCAACAACAAAGAAGAGGGGAGTTATTGCATTAAATGATGAAGTGATGAAGGAAGCTAGGAAGTGTCTAAAGGAGAAAGGTATTAGAGCTGAAGATGTGAAGAATCTACCTCCTATAGAAGAATTATGTAAGCCAATTCCCCACTCATCTACTATTGAGGTATACTCTCTCCAACACTGAGATGAAGGTGATATTCCTTATGGTAAGCCTCCTAATCAATGTTTAGAGGAACTTGACATTTTTATTGTTAAACAAGGGTATTTTAATAAACAAGTTCAGAATCATTTATTGGAAAACTCTAGAGCTATCCATGAGTTGAAAGATATTGTGGAAATAACTTCTAATGATATGAAAATGCTTTGTAAACACTTTCAAATGGTTCAAACCCAACTTGATCAACTTGCTAAGGTACAAAAGGATGTGTTGGTTAATGCTTCAGGAGATAAACATGCTTATGTAATTAGAACTAGGAGTGGTATAGCTACTCAAGATCCTTTATATCCTGAAGGACACCCTAAAAGAATAGAGCAGGATTCCCAACAAGATGAAGATAGTGGTAGTCCTCGTAAGAGGAAGAAAAATAAACATAAGAGAGTTGAGGAACCACTTGAACCTGCTGTAGATCCTAATAGTATATCTCTCTCTGATGCTGAAACTGGGAGTGGTAATGATAAAAATGAGTCTCCTGATAAGGAGTAAGGTGAGGAAGAACCTGGGAAGCACACTAAGAACACTAGGTACACAAAGGAAGATTTTATTTCTAATAAACATGGTAAAGAGAGAGAACATTGGGTGCAGAAGGTAAGAAACACAAGTCAAAGGAGGAGGAACACTACAACAAGTTTTGTGAGTGGATGAAACCTTTATTCTTGCAAATTACTTTGAATGATGCTATTAAGTTGCCTCCTTATTAAAAGTATATGAAGGATATTGTCTCTAATAAAAGGAAGATTCCTAATGAGGAAATTTCTACTCTACATGCTAATTATTACTTCAATGGTAAGGTTCCAAAGAAACTTGGTGATCCAGGTATACCAACTATTCCTTGCTCTATTAAGAATAATTATGTTAGAACTGCTTTATGTGATTTGGGAGCTGGAGTTAGTGTTATGCCTTTTCTCTCTATAAGAGACTCTAGCTAGAAAAAATGATACCAACTGATATTTCTTTTCAAATGGCTGATAAGTCAACTACTACTCCTTTTGGTATACGTGAGGATGTTCCTGTTCAAGTTGATCATAATTGCATGGTTCTACATGATTTTGTTGTGCTTGAAATGCCTGAAGATGATAATATGTCTATTATTCTTGGGAGACCTTTTCTTAATACTGCAGGTGCTGTTATCAATTGCAATCAAGGAAAAGTAACATTCAATATTAATGACAAAGAGCATGTTGTCTATTTTCGCAAGAAGGTTGTTAAGATCTATTGCCTGAATTCCGTTGAAAATATTCAAGGCATTAAGGTTGGAGACATATATTGTCCCATTCCACAAGAAAATTTTGAAACTATTATGATTGGGACCATTGCTATCAAGTATGAGGTAACATAATCAACTTGTGTAATGCAAAGTTTTGTTTCATATAAGATTGTTTTGGTAACAAGACTTGATCAACCTTGTTAACAAAAGGATTTCTATGAACAAAATAATGTTTCCACTGTGGTTATACTTTCTTTCTTTTTCCTTTCTCCTTCCTAGTCTTTGCTTTAGCTTTAGTTTTGCTAGTTGTTTGCTTGTTTGAGTTTCTTAGAGCTGATGTAGTTTGGCTTTTGGTTTGCTTTTGCTTCTTCTAAAAAAACTGTTTCTGCGAGAAAATCAATTTTCATACCCTGAAAATTGGACAAAAATATAGTTTCCCGAAAAATCCCAGAAAATTCAAAATAATTTTTTCCTCGAAGAAGGGGCAGAGTGGCACCTGAGGTAACCCAGGGGGCCACCCCAGGACACCAGGCCCCTGGTAGGCGTGGCCTACCATGTGGCGGCGCCTGGGGGGTCTGGCCCACCTGAGCCCCTCCAGGTTGCCTCCTCAAAGTCACCTTCTTTCTCTCTCCCGAAAAACACTGCAAAACTTGCTCAAGCTCGAGTTATTGTTGTTCTTGCTCACGATTTTTGATCTCCTTCTTCAGCCCATCTCAAGTGGTGATTTTTGGAGGGATTGCTCCTTGGTATGTTCCTCCTCCACTTGTCCATTAGATTTGTGATTGGTATATTGTATCTTGAGTATTTTGCTGCTATAGGTGACAGGTTGTTTGATATTGCATGCTTGTTCTTTGCTTAGAAACTTTGTTTTGATGCATGTGTAGTTATCTAGCAAGTTCCTATAGTAGTTGCTCATCATTTATCAACTTAGAAATCACTTGGTTTGATGGTTGTTTAAAAATTCAGAATAGGGAAGTCATGGACCACCACACCTTTGGTGACATATTTGAGAGTGATGCACCTAGAAAGGCAAGGCTTCCAAGGTCATCTACCAGTACTAGACCCTCAGACAATGAGGATCTCATCACTTCGTTATTTGGTGACGAGGGAGATGAAGGGGATGCGCACCCCTCCATCTTTCCTTGCCAAACTTTCTTGCAAGCTGCTTGGATTCTTAATGATTTCATGACTTTGGTGCAGAGGGCTGGACTAACAAGTTACATGCAGGATGAGAGTGCACAATATGCTTTGCTTACTAAAACATTTGTGGAGAGTTTCTCCTTTACTAATAGTATGTACAAGCCTTCCGTGTCCTTCAAAATTTATGGCAGGGCTCATTCTATGACTTCGAAGAAATTTTGCAAGGCCATTGGACTTGGTACAACTGGGCCATCAAAGAAGATTCAAGCTCTACCCGCTGATTTTTTAGAGCTTTACCGGGGAATAACCAATGATGATGACCGTAGAGCTTAGCGAGGGAAGATAAAGAACATTCAACTTCCAGCCATCAGGTATTTTGCCTACTACCTTGCCACCAGTGTTCTTGGTAGGGAGAACACTGGTAATATTTCCAACTATCAATTGGCCTTCTTAGCTGCTGCGCTCACGATGAGGATAAGTATAATCTTGGTTCTCTCATTGCTCGTCGTCTAGCTGCTAAGGGACCCATTTATGGGGGAATTATTGCTACTCGTGTTGCTGCTTCCTTGAGCATTGCTGCTGATCCACATGATACAGTTTTGGCTCCTCCGAGGCTTGATCTTGCTGCCATGAAGGCGCACCACTTTGTCACCACTAGCTCTACTCTTGAGAACTTGGTTTATAGAATGATGTTTACTGACGGGGAAGAGAGAGAGATCCCTCTACCCCAAACCACTTTGTTCAGTATTTCTCAGGGACCTTGGTCACGCTCGAAGGAGGAAATGGACGACAACCTGCGTTCTCTTAACTTCCATGGTCACTATCAGGAGGAAACACCATCATACGACCCCCTTGCGTATTACACAGGGGAGGCCTCGAGCTCGTACCAGGACGAGGGAGTTTCCTCAACATACTACGGAGGTGCATCTACTTGGGCACCATGGGATTGAGCCCCACTTAGGCCAAAAGCCTAAGCTTGGGGGGAGGTATACCGACATCACACTCATATATATATCACGTTCGGCCGGTTCTTTGTATATCCATTGTTTTCTCTTTCTCTTTGGTTTTTGTTGATTCTTTTTAAAACCCCAAAAATACCAAAAATATTTTTGTTGTTTATCTTGGTTTGTTTCTTTGTTTCTTTGCTTTGGTTTGCCTTAAAAGAAAAAAAATCCAAAAAGATTTTGGTTTGCTTTGTTTTTGTTTGGTTTTTCTTTGTTTGCTTATTTCTCAAAAATCGAAAACACCAAAAATATTTGTTGTTCTTATTTGGTTTTGTGAGTTCTTTGCAGGGTCCAGCCGTCCTCAGTGGATTTTGGTTTCATGTTAATTATTCAAGTCACACAAGTGAAGGGCAATAATGAAGATTAAGACAATTCGAGGTGTGGTAAGAGGCTGGTAACAAACTCTATTTGTTTCATTCTTGTACATATACTCTTCATTGTGAGCATGCTTAGTCTTTTTTATAAGGTGTATGTCATTATGGATGCTTAGTAGTTCTTGCTTGTCTATGATTAGCTCCAGTTTGCTAATAGTTTGTAGCATGCCATATGAATGTTTGTTTGCATTTTTTATTCATACTTTGGTATGACATTGTGGTATCCTCCTCTGATTGTTCATGTGAATCGACTTGGAACATGCTCACGCATGCATATGACTAATCAATAGTCAGTAAGCCTCAATGATTTATTTTGCCTCAGAGTTTTTGTATCACTTTCTTGCCATAGTTAGTCCTATTTTGTTGCAAGCATGACTATGACAGCTATTGCTCTCTTGTTTGTCGCTCCCTCTCTATTGCTAGCCTTCACTTGCACTGAGTATGTGCTCTACCCGTGCTTCCAACTCCCCAAAACCAATATTGCCAGATGTGTCCACCATACGTACCTATTAGCATCATTTGCTATTTCAGTGCATATTCCATATGTCGTGTTTTCTTCCAAAATAAAATGTTTGTCTGTTTTGAGAAAGTTAGTTATTAAAGCTCTCACGAACTTGACGGCACACTTTATTCCTTGCGCTTAATAATTCTGAACCATTGTGACTAATCCATGAAAGTTCTATGCTTGCTAATTATATGCTGGGAGTCAGCAGAACCGTGCTGTCACGGGGAACGCTTTCAACACTTTTTGGATATCTCATCCAGTTGATGCCTTGCTCTTTTGTTTACGGATGTCGATGATGTGAAATAAAAGGGGAGGTTGTGAGTTCATGGAGTTTATATATTGTGTTAGAGAAACGCCTGGGCCTCTAGCCTAAGCCATGCTTAATCATGGTGGAAACTTGTAGCATCACTATAATGAACATCTATGAAGCATCCTCAATAAAAATTTATGCATATGGTAAATAAAAAGATTGTTGAGATGCTCATTGTCTGCTTGCCTTGTCATTCTACTTATGGGAAAGCTCCTGTACCATGTGCAAGGGGTACCCCATTGGCGGTTCTCGATGATATGCATGTATTTACAATGACAAGAACTTTCAGGTGACATAAGTTGAGTAGCATGCAGAGCGACCCTCGTACTCAAGGGACTTGGGATTTCTAGTCTATGGTCTGTCAAGCATATGATTCAGAGTGGACCTCACTTTCACCTTAACCACATGAAGATGCCTATGATAGGGGCAATGAGAGCTCAAAGCTAACGAGTACCTTCCTTGCGGCATTGGGAAGCCTTTCAAACCTTCACAAAACCATCTTCACAACCTTGTTGAGTCACCACTTATTCTATGAGCACCTTCTTGAGAGCATAGTTGTCATTTTTGTGTTTGTTCCAAAACTTGGTTAATTATGTCATGACTTTGATGCTTGTATCTCTGATATCTTTATCTCTAGTCTTCATGTGAACTTTAGAGGTGCCTTGGCATTTATATTGTGCTTTTCAGACAAAGGCAAGCGAGATACCACTCTATCATACCTTATTATGAGCATTGCAATGTTGCTTATGTTTATGTTTCATGCTACTTATTATTATTGAGTTGGTTTCTCTTCATAGTTTGCAATGACTATTTAGTAGACTTAGTTGCATACTCTTTATTATGAATTGTCTAAGAATCTACTCCTGTGCTGAGAATATTTGCATCCTATGAAGCAAAGTGTTCATGAAAGTTCTTCCGTCGCACTTAGTTTTCAACTGAATTGCTTGAGGACAAGCAATAAGATAAAGCTTGGGGGAGTTGATACGTCCAAAACGTATCTACTTTCTCGAACACTTTGTTATTGTTTCTTCTCTAAACTTGTGTGATTTGGATACAACTAACAAGGACTGACGCTATTTTCAGCAGAATTACCTTGGTGTCTTGTTTTTGTGCAGAAAATGAACTATCAGGAAAAATCCCGGAAAATATGCCAAAAATTATATTTCACCAGAAGATCCATGGAGCCAGAAGAAGATACGGAGGTGAGGCATGGGGGGCCCAGACCCACCCCAGGCGCGGGCCCACCTAACCCCGCGCCTAGAGGGGGTGCGGCCACCCCAGGCACCTCCTCGGCCTCCCTCTGCGCCTATAAGTTGCCTTTCGACCTAAAAACCGATGGGGGTTCGATAGTTTTCCTGAAAGAGTTCCGTTCCGCCGCCGCCACCAGAAACCAAGATTCGGATCCAGAAACTCCGTTTTGGCACCCTGCCGGGACGGGGAATTTGGAGAGGATCATCGCCATCGTCATCACCAACGCATCTCCATCAACCACCGATGTTTCCCTCAACCATGAGTGAGTAATCCCCCGTTGTAGGCTTGTGGATGGTAGGGATTAGATGAGTTCTATCATGGAATCGAATAATATCTGTTAGGGTATAGTGCCTAGTATCTCTATTAGTGCTATTTGACTTTGTTGCAACTTGTTGTGCTTAATGCTTGTCACTAGGGCCCGAGTGCCATGATCTCAGATCTGAACTTATTATTGAATCATTATGATAGTATTGTTTATGATCTTATCTACAAGTTGTGTACACATATCATTGTCCGGATCCAAAGGCCCCAAAGTGACAATAATTGGGACAACCGGAGGGGATGGCTGTGGTGTGAGGATCACATGTGTTCATGGAGTGGTAATGCTTTGCTCCGGTGCTCTATTAAAAGGAGCACCTTAATTGCCAGCAGTTCCCTAGAGGCCCCACTGCCACGGGCTGGCTAGACAGAAGATGTTGTGCAAGCTCTCATTGCAAGCATGTATGACTATATTTGGAGCACATGCCTAGGATTGTTTAGTACTTGGATGCTTGTTATTATTTATCTGCAATGCCATAGATCTTGAAGTTACATGTTTAGACTCGTCTATGCAACGCCCGTCCATCCATCCCTATGCCTACCGCTTTTCGAATCCCATGTTACGTATCTTGTTACTATTGCTCTTGTTTCACTGTTGCTGTTGCTACTACCAAACTGTTGCTACTGATAAACTTCTGTGAGAAATAACTATTTCCAGGTGCAGCTAAACTGACAACTTAGTTGTTAAGGCTTGCAAGTATTCTTTGGCTCCCCTTGTGTCGAATCAATAAACTGGGTAATATGTTGGGCCACGCAGAGATAAAACAAAAACTTTTCCTCTAACGTGGTGATCCCAAGACCTAGCTGAGGTAGAAGGCCACGAGGTTTACCACTAGACGCGCGGTTGCGGATTACTGATGAAGCGCGTCAGTTGATGCAGTGCAGTCCTCACGATCCGATC
This sequence comes from Avena longiglumis, assembly GCA_030063025.1. Taxonomy (NCBI): domain Eukaryota; kingdom Viridiplantae; phylum Streptophyta; class Magnoliopsida; order Poales; family Poaceae; genus Avena; species Avena longiglumis. The sequence continues at coordinate 152,966,969 of CP125973.1, forward strand.
GTCCACAGGCGATCGCACCTCTGTGGTATCCACACATACAAGGAGGAGCACCGGCCCATCGCTAGGTTCGTTACGGCGGGACTGGCAGGAGCTAGGGTTTCCAACACATGGAATGACCTAACCCAACAACGATTAACCTTTCGGTTCGTGCTCCACTATATAGGGAGTGAACGTGGGCTCGCTCACGACCCATTCACTAAAGCCCATATAAAACTAGTCACCGTGAGTCCAACTCACTAACTCATCCCTAATCTGGTTTAGGTCCAACCCAACGATTCTGATTGATCAATCCGAACTTGCTCCAGCTCTTAAGTGTGTGACCCCAGGCTCATGGTTACTTGGACACGATTAGAGTCCAACTCACAATCGATCAATCGGCATCGGCTCCAGCGTAACATGCCGATTCCCAAGTACCAAAGAGTCATGACGACTTGCCTTTTCAATGCGACTTACGTCCGAGTCCTTTTGCCTCACGATATACCTTGTCGACTATAGGCGAATATATGTCATCCCTTAAATAGTCCGACTCTCTTCTCGATCCGAGATAAGTGATTCACCGACTAACTCTTAGTCGATCGCCTCGTTAACACTTAGCGAGTCGTGCATGGCCATGCTTTACAATCATATCTCACGAGAGGGCCCAGAATATCTCTCAGTGGAGGGCAAAATCCCATCTTGGTTATTCACATCACACGGCTTGATTCTCGATCGACCAACCACGCTTTATAAGCGCGATTCACGGATCGTTGTGTAACCTAAGTCGGTGATCCTCAACTCGGACTATGCAACAACCTCGTGTCTAAGGATTACATTGATTGAGATATACAAATGACAACTTAGTTCGTTGTACCTCAATATGGGTCAATCCGACTCGCTAAACTCTTTAGCCTAGTCTGTGTAAGTTGGAATAGCATCTCCATGCCCATGACAAGTGGAACCGAGTCATCAGGCCAACTTTCACATTGGTCTAAGTTGTGTGTCGGCCTGACCTCAATGACCAAGGATATTTAGTACAAACGACATGAATGCATAGTTCCACAACTGAATCACATATTCAATGATACACATCAGATGTTTATACAAGGACTACTTAATAACTTTATGAATACAATGGGAAATATCATCATACATGATTGCCTCTAGGGCATATTACCAACATAATACTACCCACGAAGACTTTTGCGATCCCCTATACTTGTGGGTCATCAGGAGGGAAAGGGGGAGCTCCATCGCTCAGGCCCAACGAAGGCAACGCCAACGCCTACCAGAAGATCAACCTCAGCGATGAAGGATGGCGCCAGGCACGCAAAGCTATGGTGGGCAACGTCATCCTACCTGTGAATTCTTCACGGGATCTACTGATGGCCTACCACCTCCTCCTGATCAACGAGCATAACCGGCAGGTAAAGCTGCAGGAGGAGCTCGACAAACATAAGCAAGAGGCTTCGGAGTCTAGTGCGCGGCGAGCTGCGCTCTCCGCCACTGGCGGCTCCAGCTCGCACGGCAACAACACCAACAAGCTTCGCTCCTGCACGGAGCACATGGTCCCCTCCACACGTCGCGAAGTCACCAGGGCCCTCAAGACGTCCGTCATGACGATGGACGTGAATGGCAACGTCATGCCGAAAACACCGCAGGCTGCGATCATGGCAGCCATTACATACCTCGTGTCCCATCCACCTCTGGTGGGTGACCCGAAGAGTGCTATGCACAAGTCCACGCTAGCTGGTGTTAGACTCGTCGGAGCTGCGCTCCACGACAAGGCTCCTGCGAAGCCGAAGAAGAAAGGTGTGGTCATGTTCACCCGTAGACCTACACCCTCATCCGACGAGGATGACAACGATCTGCCTCAACGTCGCAAGAGCCCATGGCGCCACATCAGCGACTACGACGCTCGCAATGATATCACCCAGCGGAAGATCAACAAAGCACGCGCTAAACATGCGTGCTTAACCGAATCCAACGAGGAAGATGACGGAGAGTTGTGCGGAGCTAGATGCTTCAGCCAATACGTTCGATGAACGTGGATGCCGAAATATTTCAAGATCCCTTCGGATACTCCAAAGTTCTACGACATGTAGGACCCAAAGGCATGGCTCAGTGATCACTGTCGTGGGAATGGTCACGGCAGATGCTGCAATCGGCAGAGAGTAGTAGAACGAGGGTCAAGGGCGGCCAGCCATCTGCGGTGCGAGATGAGGGCGGAGACACAGGGTTTACCCAGGTTCGGCCCCCCCGGAGGGTAAAGACCTACTCCTGCTAGATTGTATTATGAAGGTGGTACAATGGGCGAGCTCGACGGCTAGGCGGCGAGTCGCTTGGGTGTATGGTGGAACGTATCTCTACACGCCCCGCAAGGAGGTTTATATAGGCTCACCTCCCCTAGGGTTTACATATATCAACTGAATCAGTTAAAGCTTCGGTACTCGTTTAACCTAATCCATTTGGCCTATCTACTACCGGGCCTTGACTTCGATCGCTTGGATCCACGCCAGGCCTTGATCCAGTCGCCGTCCTGCAGGCCCACTCGGCGGTTCTTGGGCCAGTCGGAAACGTCCTGCTGGGTATACCCCGGTAGGCGCACCCCCATCAGTAGTCCCCGAGACCGTCGTCGATTAGGCGTAGGTGGCTGCTGGCAGTCGGAGTATACGGCTGCAAAGTAGACATCCAGTCGAATCGTCGGCGGGCTCCTATATAAAGGAGAAAACTAGTCATCCTGATCGCAGCTTTGGCGTGTCGAGTCGGCGAAACACTGTCATAGCGATCGGGTCGGCGAGTCGAGTGGCTGAAGTTGGACCGTCAAACGTGGTCAAACTAGCCATTGGGGTAATCCAACGGTAAATTTTGGCGTAATCATCGCGCGGTAACGGTTCCCTGATTTGGCGGGTAACAACCGCTATATAAGGGGAATGGCAGGCAATAAGTAAACCACCTTCTCGCCATTCCTTCCGATTGCGCGCACTTTCGCCTCCCTTCGCATCGCGATCCAGCCGATCGGAAATCCTCCGACCCCCCACAAATCCTTCCGCCATGGCCCTCTCCACCGAACCTTGGGGTAGATCTAAGTGTACGAGGGTGCAACTGGCTTCCTTTGAGGAGGCCGGGATCCTGCGAGCCGGCTGCTGGCGCATCCCCGCGGCCGGAGAGGTGACCCCGAGAGGGAGTTCATCTGCTTCACCAGTCATCTAGAACGGGGGCTAGGATTCCCCACGTCCCTATTCTTCCGGCGCTTCTGCGCCTACTCGAGATCCAACCATCATGCAGGTCCTCACAGATCGAGCACTCGCCATCTTCGTGGCATTCTGCGAGTGCTACTTGAGCTGACCCTACTTCCTCTCTACAGCAAGATCTGTTCCATGGGACGGATCAGCGCGAAGCGGGTGGCCCAATGCTTGCCGCAGGCGGCCTAACTTTCCATATGAAGTCGAAGGCTTCATTCTTCGACTTGATGCTTCCGCCAAGGCGGCGGCGGAAAAATCTTGGTTCTATGTTGCGAGGCGACCCGGAGGCGGCAGCGATCCCACGGTACTCCGCCAACCCGGTCGAACAGCGCCGTCTTCAAGCCGGCAAGCTCCCAGCGACCAGCGGATGGTTGTGGGCGAAATGCTCCAAACCATCCGGTCGAAGAAGAAGGGCCTCAGACGATCAACTTGTACAATTGCTGGCTCGGGCGGCTCGTCCCGGGCTCGGCCGAGCACTACATGTACCGATCTGGCGGGAGAGGACTCAGCGAAGTCTGCCTCGCCCGAATGGAAGCTCGAGGACTACACCATGCATTGAAGAAGATCACCCGGTGGTGTACACGGGCGCTGGCGGTCGCTCCCTACACCGCAGCGTCCGGCTAACGGTAATCACCTCGCTTCATTCGCAGTCGCAGTTTTTGCAGTCGCGGTCATTCTAATTTCATCTTGCGTTCATTGCAGCTATTCCAAGTGGTGGAAGGATGGCTTCCGCCTTCGGACGACGAGAATTCGAGCTCGTCCGTCCAGATATGTTTTTGGCGAAGTCGCCTCCCGCCAAGGGTGACGCCGGGAGCGACGAGAGCGACGGTGACGACGAGTCCGAAGAGGAAGTCGCCCCGCTGGTCCGCAAGACCCGCGAGCAGCGTCAACGTGAGCTTGAGGCGAGAAAAAGCCTCGAGCGTCATGATGACGATGAAGAACTTCCGGAGACCACCTCGCGCCGCCAGGCCACTCCGTCGAAGAAGAAGAAGAAGGAGAAAGAGGCAAAGGCCCATCCAAAGACGAAGACGAAGCCGACGAGGCCGGCGTCGCCACCGCACTCGGTGAGCAGCTCCGACGCCCCCAGCCCGGCCAAGGACGAGGCACCACCGAAGGCAGCCGCGCTGGACGCTGCCACTGTCGAGATGCCACTGGCTTCCATGCTTCCACCATTCCCCCTAGTTTCTGGACTGGGGGATGCTCCGGCTGCGGCAGCTTCACCTCGCAGGGAAGCTCCTGCCGAAGATGTTCCAGAGGCTCCCGTTGCGGCCTCGACGACGAAGAAGCCATCCGTGTCTTGGGCACGCGACGTCCTGGAAATGGGGCTCAGCCGCCGACTGGGCCCTAAACTGGAGAAGCCGGCCGGCCTCCACGCGGGGCTACGCTTCATTCCAGTCGCCAAGTGAGTTTGCTCACCTACCCTTGTCTTCCACAGCAGCTTGAATTATCTTGCTTACGTGATTGATTTACAGGACTAGAGTGAAGAGGATGGGCCACCCGACCGTAGCTAAGGTGCCACCCATCGTCAGCGATGAGGATCCTTCCCGTAAGAGGAAGGCGAACGAGGTCGTCGTCCCTACAGATGGCGGCAAGAAGGCCAAGGGCGATGATGTCGTCACGATCTCTGACGATGCGGCGGTCGCGCCGTCTGAACCCGCAATAGAGGCGGCCGCATCCACGAAGGAGGGCGCTCCCTCGCCTGGAGCGGCCGAGCCGACCTCCTTTGGTGCGGGTGCTTCCATTGCGACATTCCCGCGCTTCATGACCAAAGCAGCCGCAACGAGTGGAACTTCACCCTCGAGTCGTGCACCTGGGGTCGCTGATGCGGAAGTCGAGCAGCGTCGTGGACACACGCCATCTCTCCTCGCGTCCGTGGACGCGATACAACTTCATGGCATGCTTGGCGCAGCCATCCAGGTATGTCCAGTCCCCGAGGATCAGATCGGTGTGTTGCAGCGGTCTGATTCTTTTGGTGTATAATTGTTATTTTGCGCGTCTAGTCCCCGAGTGCGCACTCGCTGAATTTCAGCGGGTGGGCACTTAGGAATTTTTTTGATTGCCGGTCCCAGTGCGCTCGCTGAATTTCAGCGGGTGGGCACTTAAATTTTGAGTTTCGGTCCCGATGCGCCTCGCTGAATTTCAGCGGGTGGGCGAGATGTTGCTTTATTAACTTTGAATGATGTGCGAAGTGCACCTTGAATCGGCTGACCGATTGGCCGCGAAGCATCGCGCGGAGAAGGAACTGGCCGCCGTCCAGGAGGCGAATAAGGGGCTTCAGGCGGTTGCCGCACAGGCGGAGGAAGCTCGCCAGGGACTTGTCCCCGCGGGTGAATTGGCGGCGGCGCAATCAGATTTGAGCTCGGCTGAAGAGCGGATCGCCCATCTCGAGCGCGAGCTGCGGGTGGCGAAGGAGGAAGCGAGCTCGGCTGATGGGCGAGCCAAGGCCGCCATTATAGCCGCCGAAGAGGATCGTAAAGTGTCTGACGCCCTTGTTGCTGGGCTTCAGGATGACCATACTTCGCTTCAACACTTCATCACGGATCTCGCCCGCCCGTTGATTGGTAAGTGCATTTGCCTCTGCCAGTAACGTGTGCCTTTTGTGATGTCCGGCGTACTCATAGTTGTCTTCTACTCGCAGGTCGTATCATTGATAGCGCGGAAGAGGCGAGCTCATTCGACGCGCGGCAGTGTGTGGCCACTCTCGTCGATTTGGCGATATTGTCGGCGACGTGCATCCGAGCCTATCTCCAGGAGATATCACCCACGGAAGTAATTCCCAGCGACCTCGTCGAGGTGTGGAAGTACTTGGAGAAGGCGCCTGCGGTCGTTGAGTTCATGACGCGATCGGCGTTTCGGCGCGGAGCAGCGACGGCGCTCAGCCTTGGACTTTCTCACTTCCCAGAGGACTTCGACCTCGACGACGTGACGAGTGGCTACCCGTCGTCGACTGGCGCAGTGGAGCTTTCCGAGGTGCTCAAGTTGACGGACCGCGCCGCGATGTACTCCGAGCGTGTCTGGTCGATGGGCGACCTCCTTCCGTATCAGGAGACGGTCGTCGCGCCCAACGACCCCGAGCCACAGCATCGGGACTTCAAGGTCGAGCAGCCCTTCCGCGCGGCGATGGCGGGTGAGTTGACGACCTACCCGTCGAACCCGTACACGACGTTCATCCACAATCGCAAGGGTGCTGGCGAGTCATCGTCGAAGCCTGCAGAATAGGATAGTTTGCCCTAGGGCGTTAGTAGCAGGTTTGCCAGTTAGGCATATTTTGTAATTTGAGACAATGCTAAATACTATTGAATGAGACGTCGTGTCTGTTTTGTGACTTGTCATGTATTTTGTGTTTGAGGTTTGAACGAGTCCCCGAGCGCGTCCGCCCTTTTATGGGGTTTACCTCGTGTGTGATTTGTTTTTGGTTTTTGAACGTTTTGTTGTTGTGGTCTACTCGCCCGGACTCGAAGATCCAGTCGCAGGGCGACTCCCTTGAACGCTATATACTTCACCGTTTTCCCTTGTGAGCGGGGTGGTGTGAGTCCCGGCGTGGTACTTGGTTGTTCTAGGCGCGACTCAAGGGTGGTTGAGGACTTGGCGCGTTAGTTTGGGCGCATCACCTGCTGGCCGGTGGGTCAGCGTGGCGAGTCTGAGCATGCTCTCCTACTTGGCGTTTTCCGAGCTCGCGATGAACTGGTCGTCGGTCCCGGCGTGGTACTTGGCCGTTCGAGTCGCTATGTCGAGGATGCGGAGGACCATGGTCGCTGTAAAGCGAAGGCGATTGTCTTGGCTCGTAGAGCCGATCGGCAAGCGACTCCAATGGGGCTCCGGGTAGGCGTTTTTCATGGATGATGCAAGACCTGAGGTTACTCAGTGCTCTTGCACCGCACTACTTAGCCGTGCCGGTCGTTGTACCAAAGGTTGACTTCTGCGGTTAGCTGGACGCTGTTACTACGAGTGCGAGTGGCACAAGACACGGAGAGTAGGCGCAATTTGCAGTAACCGATTCTTTTTATTTCATCGCGACTGGAGAGTACATATGTGGGGTTCTAGGGGTAGAACTTCCGTAGGAGGTTTACATTCCATGGTCGCTTGACGTCGAGTTCGCCGTCCCCGCGGACGTCGATGAGGTAATAGGCGTCGTTGCCAAGTACTCGCCTGATGGCGAATGGTCCCTCCCACGGAGGGGAGAGCTTGTACATGCCCTTCTTGTCCTGGATGAGGCGCAACACCAGGTCGCCTTCTTGGAAGGTGCGAGTTTTCACCCGACGGTTGTGGTAGCAGCGGAGTCCCTGTTGGTAGATTGCGGTGCGAGACCGAGCGAGGTCACGTGCCTCGTCCGTCCTGGCGGGCGAGTTCGTTCGCAGCCTCCGTGTAGTGGATGACCCTCGGCGAGTCGTGCTCAAGGTCGGTGGGCATGACTGCCTCGGCGCCGTACACCATGAAGAAGGGGGTGAATCCTGTCGACCTGTTGACCGAGGTGCGGATGCCCCAGATGACGGAGGGTAGCTCCTCGACCCAGCACCCGGCGGTGCGCTCGAGTGGTACTTGGAGTCGTGGCTTCAGGCCATGGAGGATGCTTTGGTTGGCCCATTCTGCCTGGCCGTTGGATTCCGGGTGGGCGACCGACGCGAGGTCGAGCCGGATGTGGTGTTCTTCGCAGAATTCGTCCATGGCTCCTTTGGCGAAGTTGGTGCCGTTGTCCGAGATGATGCTGTTTGGGAACCCGTAGCGATATATGAGCTCGCGTAGGAATTTAGTGGCGGTCTTCCGGTCGCATTTCCGGACTGGCTTGGCCTCCACCCACTTTGTGAATTTGTCAACCGCGACCAGGAGGTGGGTGTAGCCGGAGGGAGCCTTCTTGAAGGGGCCTACCATGTCCATGCCCCATACAGCGAATGGCCAGGTGATGGGAATTGTCTTGAGCGCTGAGCTCGGCACGTGCGTCTGGTTGGCATACCGGCACCGGCGCACGCTGGACAATGTCGACGGCATCGGCGTGTGCGTAGGCCAGAAACCATGCCGCATAGCCTTGGCGACCAGGAGCGGGCGCCCGGCGTGGTGGCGCGATGCCGCCAGTGGATGTCGTGGAGGATCTTGCGTCCTTCGGCGGGTTGGACGCAGCGTTGGAATACGCCGGTGACGCTGCGCTTGTGGAGCTCGCCGTCGATGATGGTGTAGGACTTGCATCGGCGTGCGATCATCCGAGCGTCCGTCTCGTCTGCCGGCAAGGTGCCGGTCTCCAAGTAGGCGACATAGGGCTTGGTCCAGTCGTCTGGCTCGTTGACAAGTGCGACCAGGGCTGCCTCTGGTTGGAGCGGGACTCCGATGTCGATCTCCCTCGGGGGAGAGACTGATGGCTTGGTGATCATGTCGAGGAAGACGTCGGCGGGTGGTGCGAGTCGAGCCGACCCGATGCGAGAGAGTGCGTCGGCCTCCTCGTTCTTTCGCCTGTCGATCCACTCGACGGAGTAGCCTGTGAAGTGTCTGCCCCGTTTGTCCACTGCTTGGCGGTACGCTGCCATTGTGGGGGAAACGGCGTCGCAGGTGCCAGCGACTTGCCCAACGACGAGGTCGGAGTCTCCGTAGCAGCGTAGGCAGTTGACGTTCATCTCCCTGGAAGCTCGCATGCCATGGAGTAAGGCCTCGTACTCGGCCATGTTGTTGGTGCAGGGTGTGAAGTCGAGGCAGAGGATGTAGTGGAGCTTGTCGCCCTTTGGGGAAGTCAACACGATCCCTGCCCCTGCGCTGTCTGCGTTCTTGGAACCGTCGAAGTGCAGGCTCCAGTAATGGAGGTATGGCAGCTTCTCTGGCTGCTGGGCCTCCTCCCAGTCGGCAATGAAATCCGCTAGAGCTTGCGACTTGATCGCTTTTCGTGGCTCGTACTTGATATTGTGGACGCCGATCTCGACGGCCCACTTAGCGACTCGCCCGGTCGCCTCACAGTTCGGATGATGTCACCTACGGTCTTGAGAGACGACCGTGATCGGGTGCTCACGGAAGTAGTGCGGCGGCGCCGTTGCGCTCTGACCGCATATACCGGTTTACAATGCTGGGTATCTGGCGCAACTCGGTGAGGACCTCGCTGATGTAGTACATCGGCGGTATTTGGCGCTCCTTTCCTTACTCGTCGCTCGGCGACCATGGCCAATGGCGGCCGACGGCGCTGGAGGCGCGACGTAAACCAGCATGGGTTCTTTGTCGGCGGGGCGGCGAGTAGCGTGCGAGTAGCACCTTCTTGAGGTCGCGGCGCGTCATCCGCCTCCTTGTCCCCGGAAGGTGGGGTTCTTGCCCATCGGCGGTATAGGGGCATCGCCTTCTCGCCCAGCGGGGATGAAGCGGCCGAGAGCCGCTACTCGCCGGCCAGTTTCTAGGCGTCATTAGCGATCCGGGTTTACGGCCGAGGCGATCGTGTCGATCTTCGTGGGGTTCGCCTCGATCCCTCGGAGGCAGCGTACCCGATGGTTGTCCTGCTGGTACACCGAAGGTGCATTTGCCTGGGTTAAGCTTTATCTTGTACTTTCGCAAGTTGGCGAACGTTTTCGCCAGGTCGGTGAGTAGGTCGCCCTGGCGATCGGACTTTACGACCACGTCATCGATGTAGACGTGGATGTTGCGGCAAATTTGGCTCGCGAGGCACTCTTGCATGCACCGCTGGTAGGTCGCCCCGGCGTTCTTGAGGTCGAAGTCATGGCGGTGTAGCAGAAGGCTCCGAATGGTGTGATGAACGCCGTCTTCTCCTCGTCCTCAACGGCCATTTTGATCTGGTTGTACCTAGAGTAGGCGTCGAGGAAACATAGCGACTCCGAGCCTGCGGTGGAATCGATTATTTGGTTGATCCGCGGGAGGACGAACTGCTCCTTTGGGCAGGCGCTGTTCAAGTTTGTGTAGTCGATACACATCCTCCAGGTCCTGTTCTTCTTCTCGACCAGGACTGGGTTTGCCAGCCACTTGGAGTATTTGATTGGCCGGATGAAGCCTGCAGCGAGTAGACGCTGCACCTCCTCGGCGATTGCTCGGCGGCGCTCTTCATTGAAGGGCCGCAGCGACTGTTTGACGGGTCACACTTTGGGGTCGGCGTTTAGCTTGTGCTCAGCGAGCTCCCTAGGGACACCAGGCATGTCAGAGGGCTTCCATGCGAAGATGTCCCTGTTCTCACGGAGGAACTCGATGAGCGCGCCTTCCTAGGCTGGGCTCATGCCCGTCCCGATCATCACCGTCTGGCTGGAGTCGCCTGGGACCAGCTCGACGGTGCGGGTGTGCGTCGTTGCCTCGAAGGTTGAGGTGTTTGCGCCCTCCGAGTTGGGCTTCTTGAGTATGGTGGGGTCGTCGTTGTTGACCCCGCTCGCGTACTTGGCGAGCTCATCGGCGTGGTTGGTCTCTGCCGCGATGACGGCGTCAGCGAGTTCGGCTCCTTTGGCCTCGCACTCGGCGGCCATGTCAGGGTCGCCGTTGAATGTGATGACGCCGCACAGCCCGGGGAGCTTCATCGCATTGTACGCGTAGTGGGGCGCTGCCATGAACTTGGCGAACGCCTGGCGCCCCAGGACGCAGTGGTAGGGGCTGTCGAAGGGTACCAGCTCGAAGACGATCCGCTCGGTGCGGAAGTTTGCTGGTGTACCGAAGGTGACTTGCAGCGTGACCTTGCCGATCGGGTACGCCTTCCGACCGGGGACGATGCCATGGAACGTGGTGTGGGTCGTCTCGACCATCGACTGCGGGAGCCGCAGCCGCCTGAAGGTGTCTAGGTACAGGATGTTGACGGAGCTGCCGCCGTCCATCAATGTCTTGGGGAGCCAGTAGTCGCCGACCTTGGGCTTGACCACCAGGGCGACTCGGCCTGGGTACTCGATGCGTGGCGAGTGGTCTTGGCGACTCCAGGTGATGGGCTGCTCGACCGGTTGAGGCGGGAGCGTCCACGAGCCCCTGCGTTGGCGGCGACGCGGGCAATGACCTTCTTCTCGCGCCGTGTTGAAGCACGTGAAGGTATGGGCGAGCCAGCCACTTTGCGAACTTTCCGCCGTTTGGCGGGTCGTTGTCGAGGTCCTCCGTGCTCGCGTGCCTTCTCGATCTCACCGAGAGTGTGGCGTTCGGCGGTTGTGTGCGTTATGGCTTCCTTCCCCCTGTGGAAACGCACAAGGTTGGTTAAGGAGGGCCGCGGGGTCGAACCTTGGCTTGGCCTTGTAGTTGCCGCTGTCGCGGCGTTGTCCTCCGTCGCGGCGGAAGCTCTTGGGCTCGCGTTGTGCATGCCCGGCATTGGCGACGAAGTCGACTCGCCCATCACTGCGGCGCTTGCCGGTGAGGCGAGTGTTTCTGTAGCGTAGGTCGGACCGTCGTCCGCTGTCGTTGCCGCTCGTGCGGCGTTGACTTCGCGACTCGTCGTCGATTTCCTGGTTTGGATCTTCCTCCACGTACCGTTTGGCGATCTCGAGGAGGTCCAGTATGTTGTCGAGTGTGCGAGAGTGTCGCTTGAGCTTGGCGACCAGCGGCTCGTAGCGGCACGAGGTATTGAAGCAATGGATCGCGGTGTCCGGGTGGATGCCGACCGCATTGTACCAAAGTTCCTACCACCGTTGGACCCAGTTGTGGGTCGACTCGCGAGGTCCCTGGACGCATCGTTCCAAGTCCTCGATGGTGGTGGCGCGGGTGTAGGAGCACTCGAAGTGCCTGATGAAGGCGTCGCGCATCTCCTCCCAGGAGTCGATGCTATCCTGGGGGAGGGTGTTGATCCACTGCCTGCACATCCCCTCCATCATCAGGGGGAGGTAACGGGCGGCTAGCAGGTCGATGTGGCCTGCGATCCCCATCGCCATGAGGTCTGTATCGAGCCAAACGGCGGGATCGTACGAGGGGTCGTACTTTTCTATCTCCTTCGGCGCCTTGAAGTTTGGCGGGTACTTCTCGCCTCGAATCATTGGTCCGAAGCACTTGGGGCCGAGTCGACTGAGCGACCCCATGGGCTCGCCGTCGCGGCGATTGGTTAGGGTGTGTCGCAGGTCGTCGGGCTGGTGTGCACGCCAGCTTTGGTTGTTGATGATGTGGGTGCGGGTGTCGATGGGTTGACCGTTGGCGGCGACGAAGTTGGTCGCTGGCCTGGGGTCGTTGGTGGAGAGTGCCGCGTTCGCGGGTTGGTGTTGGAGCTGAAGTGGATCTGGTGGCGGGAAGTTGAGGGTGTTTGCCGCCATTGGGCGGCCGCTTGAGGCCGCTCTACTTCCTGAAGAACGCGAGTATACTCGACCCTGCGAGTCAGCGCCCGCGTTTTGCTGCTCGACGGCCTTTGCGAGCAGGGCCCTAACGTACTGGATCTGTAGGGCGCCGTCGCCGGTGGCCGTGATGTTGTCGGTTGCTGCTCGGCCCGCCACGAGGTTGTCCATCGGGGTGGAGAATAGTGGGAGGCCGTTAGCGTCTCGCTCCCGTGAGGAGACTACTATCCGCGGCTGGTCCCTAGGGGGTGTGCAGTTGGGTGGAGGTGGGACGCCCATCGCCGTCGACCCTGGCGGGGGGCGGGCGCTTCCTCCTGGTGGCGCGTTCTCGCAGATCGCGCGCTCGGCCACGCGGGCCGGGTCGTTTTCGTCGTCGAAGTTCGGCGCCCTGAGCGGTGGGGTTCAGCGACTGATCCGGCTGGTGGTAGCGCGATAGCTCTGCGCCGTTACCTGCCGAGGCAAAAATTCGCTCGGCTGCTCTTGCGCCGCCTCTGCCAGTTTCAGGCGGAGTTCCTCGACCTCCGTTGCCGTGGCGTTAGGAGGGATTGGGGTGGAGAAGGGGTCCTCCGGCGGCTCGGTGCCGGTCGCCATGTAGGTCGCGGCGTGGCGGCCGGTATCGTCGCGGAGGTCGGCGGAGTTTTCTAACTCGGAGTCGAAGTCGAAGATCCCGAGGAGGGAGGGGTCCTCGAAGTCTCCCACGTTGGAGACCTAGGTGATGGAGCCCGCAGGTGAAGCCGCGGTGATGGATCCGGCGAGTGACGCCGGGGTCGCCGAGTCGGCGTCGTCGTTGAGGGCCGCGTCTTCTGCGGCCGCTGAGTTTTCGGCCACGTCGCTGTGGGCCGAGTTGTACTCGGAGGCGAGGCGATGGATCGTGCGGATCTGGCTCTCGGAGAGCCGATCGCGTGGCGGCGACTCGCGGATGCGAGCCGAGTCCTCCGAGACGATGACGTCGGTGAGGCCGACGAAGAGGCTGATCGTGCCGACCGGCAGGATCACGCTGTGCGTGACGGGTCGCGCCGCCGGGATGTAGCTGCTCGGCAAGATTTGGAGCATCTCGCCGATCGCTATCATGCGGCCGGTGGCGACCGTCTCGTTGATGGGCAGATTGGATCTCGCCGCAGAACACCGGCCAGACCGGCCAGGCCCCACGGTGGGCGCCACTGTCGTGGGAATGGTCACGGCAGATGCTGCAATCGGCAGCGAGTAGTAGAACGAGGGGCAAGGGCGGCCAGCCATCTGCGGTGCGAGATGAGGGCGGAGACACGGGGTTTACCCAGGTTCGGCCCCCCGGAGGGTAAAGACCTACTCCTGCTAGATTGTATTATGAAGGTGGTACAATGGGCGAGCTCGGCGGCTAGGTGGCGAGTCGCTTGGGTGTATGGTGGAACGTATCTCTACACGCCCCGCGGGGAGGTTTATATAGGCTCACCTCCCCTAGGGTTTACATATCTCAACCGAATCAGTTAAAGCTTCGGTACTCGTTTAACCTAATCCGGCTGGGCCTATCTACTCGCTCGGGCCTTCAGCTTCCAGTCGCTTGGATCCACGCCAGGCCTTGATCCAGTCGCCGTCCTGCAGGCCCACTCGCCGGTTCTTGGGCCAGTCGGAAATGTCCTGCTGGGTATACCCCGGTAGGCGCATCCCCATCAATCACCTCTCATCCGTCAAGATGCACGGCGGAAACAGGAACACTTCCCTATAGTGCCTTCAGTTGTAGCTGACAGACGCAGCTCGGATCTGGCTTAGCAGCATGTCCTCCGGCTCCATCCGAAGCTGGGAGGAACTGGCATACAGCTTCATCCGAAACTTCAAGGGCACCAGCAAGAGGCCATCCTCAATCGAGAAACTGCAAGCCTGCACCCAACGTACCGGCGAGTCCATTCGCTCGTACATCCAATGCTGGTCCCACATCAAGAACTCCATCGTGCACATCTCCGAGGAAAGGACAATCAATGCCTTCAAGGACGGTGTCAAGCGCCCAGACTTCAAGGAATAATTTGGGAGCGTCAAGCCCAAGACGCTCGACCACCTCATGGACATTGACAACTGATGGGCAGATGGCGAGGATTCCCTCCACCGAACACATTCGGATGACAAGGACGACTATGGCCAGAGGCGCGAATGCCGTAGAAAACAAAGATCGCACGTCTACGACGATCGCGACGGAGTCGACATGGTTGCGGCTGGCTATGCCGATCGTCGCAACGACGGCAACCGTAGTAGCGGATACCGAGGAGGCAACTTCCGCGTCGGAGGGCGACCCACACAAACATGGCAACATCACAGTCGTGACGACAAGCCATCGGCATACGACAAATTGGATGGTCCTTACACCATCCACTTCTACATCGACAAGCAGGATGGCAAGAAGAAGGCCAGCCACATGCTAAAAGGCTGCCGCGAGTTCTAGAAGCTCAGTGAGGGTCTCACCCAAATACGATGCCAGATCGTGAACCCTGGATTTGGGCCCGCACCTGCACCAGGTGACATCGCCCATGGAGCTCCTCCACCACCACCCATTGGACCGTCGAATCTAGCAATCACACCTGCACCAAGCAACGACACAGGAGGATATCTGCCGCCAAAAGGGTCCCTGATGATCTAGAAGGGGCGCCCTACCAACAGGGTGCAAAAGAAGATCACCCGCCAAGTGAGCCTGGCGGTAGCCTCCCCACCGGCCATCCCTGAGTACCTCAGTGGCTCGGAGTCCTGCATCATGTTTGACCGTTCGGATCACCCACGCCATATCCCTCGCGCAGGTCATGCTGCCCTGGTGCTCGAGGCACAGATCAGAGGATTCGAGATGAGCCGCATCTTCATGGATGGCGGAAGCGGCATCAATCTGATGTTCTCCAGAACACTCGCAGCAATGTGGATCCCACTGTGCAGCCTAGAACAGTCAGACACGACGTTCCACGACATAGTCCTAGGGAAGGGCATATACCCCCTGGGGAAGATATGGCTCGACGTCATCTTTGGACAGCCCGAAAACTTTAGGCGCGAGCGATTGGAGTTCGAGGTGGTCGACTGGCCATCATAGTCCCATGCTATCCTCGGGCGCGTGGCATTCGCAAGATTCCTACCGGTACTGCACTACGCGTACCTGCTACTAAAGATGCCAGGACCCAGGGGCGTCATCACCGTCCAAGGTAGCTTCACCCGATCCGACCACTCACGAGACTTTAATGAATCTCGGTCGTTCGGCATGCGAGGAGCTCACGAGGCTCGAGAGGTGACAACACAGGCACCCGGTCTCGACAAAACACACCCGATATGTCGTTCGACTCCACAGTCAACACGAAAAAGGTGCAGGTCCAGCCGTCGGACGCCTCCAAGACGGTGCTGATCGCCAACGACCTCAGCCCCGCATAGGAAAGCGCACTCGTCGAATTCCTCCGTGAGCGATGGGAAATCTTTGCCTGGTGTCCTGCGGACATGCCAGGGGTTCCTAGGGAATTCGCCAAGCACGCACTCAATGTGTTACCCGATGCAAAGTCAGTCAAGCAGTCGATCCGACGACTGTCCAAACCAAGAGCTAAAGCCATTGGAATCGAATTCAACAGACTGCTCGATGCCAACTTCATCTGATAAATTAAAGAGAGCGAGTGGATGGCCAATACCGTGCTGGTCGCCAAGAAGGACACGGACATCCTGCGGATGTGTGTGGACTTTACACCGCTCAACAAATACTGTCCCAAGGACCACTTCCCTCTATCAAGGATCGATCAGATCATCGATTCGACTACAGGATGTGCGAAACTCTCCTTCCTCGATGCCTACTCAGGCTATAACCAGATTCTGATGAAGGTCGAAGATCAGGAGAAAACGGCGTTCATCACGCCGTTCGGAGTGTTCTGCTAAAACACCATGCCCTTCGGGCTGAAGAATGCAGGTGCCACGTACCAGAGGTGCATGGAGGCGTGCCTGAAAAACCAGATCGGTCGCAACATTCTATAGGGTTCGCAGCATAGAAAACAAAAAATTTCCTACGATGGGAACAACTATGTACCAAGATCTATCTACTAGATACAAGCAACGGGTGGATATACATCCATAGAATACATACCCTCGAAGACCGTATAGCGTTAACGAGGTTGTACTCGTGGATGATGTAGTCGAACGCTTGCCGATCTCAAGATCGTGATGAAGTCCATCTGGTCCAGCCGGTCCAGCACCATCACGTCCAGCACCGCAAAGCAGTGGTGCATCCGTGATCGCACACACGTCCGGGTACCACGACAACCTCCGCGCCCTCGCTCCAGCGAAGCAGCGGAAGCAACAAATCCTTCCAGAAAAAGCCATCGGGAACATGTATCTCGCTGATCCAAGACCATGGGGAAATTCTAAAGGGGGGAGAGAGATCCTTCGTGAGGAGGTGTGTTTTGAGAGGAGGAGAGGGGGCCTTTATAGGGAGAGGGGCACCCCAAGGGGCATAGCGCCCAGCCATGGTGGCTGCACCCACCTCTTCCAAATTCATGTGGTTGGAGCTCCCACTCAAAATGAAAAGCCTCCACTCCCATTAAAAGGCCTCCACTCAAAAATCCACTCACATGCATTAAATTTTCACCAAATTTAATGCAAGCTCTCATTTAAATAAAACTCTTTTATTTATTTATTCATAATTTTGTTAATTACTTTAATTAACAAACATTCACATAAAACCCCTTACACCATTTCAATTTCACATGCAGAACCAGTTTCAGCAATTTCAACCGAAACAGTTTCGGTGTCTAGTGAAATAAATTCCCGCGCTTTCCTTTTTCTTTCTCTAGCATATTATTTTATCCAAATGGTGTCGGTATCCCTTAAGTGTGTCACCCTATGGTTCGCGAATGATGTAGACATGATCGAGACCCCTCTCCGATCAATAATCGCTGGGACACAGATCCGTCTTGACTCCCATATTCAACAATGACTTCTGTGATCGTGTGAACCTTATACGCATGTAACTCAATCCCTTTGTCTCGCGATATATTACATGTCCGAGATTCGATCATCGGTATTCCCATACCTAGTTTGATCTCGTTACCGACATGTACTCTTTTCTCGTTCCCGTGATATAAAATTCTAGTGATCAAATAACTTGCTTGCAAGCTAATAAATGTGATATCATCGAGAGGGCCCAGAGTATATCTATCCGTCATCGGGATGGAAAAATTCCACTCTTGATGTATGAGCCTCAACATAACACCTTCGTAGCACTAAACCCATCTTTATAGTCACCCTGTTACCGTGTGACGTTTGATGTTATCAAGATATTCTTCCGGTGTTAGTGATTGAGATGATCTCATGGTCTAAGGACTAAGATTACTTCGTATGATGTTATAGCAATATAAACACAATGACCTTGATCGTAATGTTATACTTCGGATGAATTTTCATAACATCATTACACTAATGTTGTGACCTCGTTATTAACAACATCCAATGTCCATGATCAGGAAACCTTTGATCATCTTGTTAATCAATGAGCTAGTTTATAAGAGAGGCATAACTAGGAACTTCCTTTTTTTATTAAACACACATGTATTAATGTTTCCGTATTAATAGAATTATAGCATGCAAAATAAACATTTATCATAAATAAGGAATACGATAATAACCACTTTATTATTGCCTCTCGGGCATATTCCCTTCACATTCAAGTCTATGTCGACAACATAGTAATCAAGACCAGGGAGGCCAAGACGCTGATCGATGATCTTCGCGAGATGTTTGATAGTCTTGATCACTATAAGATCAATCTGAATCCAGAAAAGTGTGTCTTCGGCGTCCCATATGGCCAACTACTCGGCTACTTCATCTCCCAACGGGGGATCAAGGCGAATCCGAAAAAAATCAGGGCCATATTGTCCATGGAGAAACCGAAAAACCTCAAATGTGTCCAACAGCTAGCTGGGCGGATCGCAGCGCTAAGCAGATTCATCAGTCGCATGGGTGAGAAGGCCTAGCCCTTTTATCAGCTGCTGCGCAAGGTGGACAAGTTCTAGTGGACACCCGAAGCGGACGACTCATTCGAGGACCTCAAGCGACTACTCTCCACCTCGCCTGTCCTGGCTACACCAAAGGAGCGAGAGCCCCTACTGCTATACATCACAGCTACGCACCAAGTGGTAAGCACTGTAATCATGGTCGTGGTCGAACGACTTGAAGATGGCGAGACCCATGGGGTCCAACGCCCAATCTATTACCTCAGCGAGGTACTGACTCCAACAAAGCAGAGGTACCCTCACTACCAGAAGCTCGCCTACGGCATATTCATGACGGCTCGTCGGCTGAGCCATTACTTCCAGGAGCACCAGATAATGGTCGTCAATGAGGCACCACTGTCCAACATCCTGAATAACCCCGAAGCCACATGACGCGTAGCTCTGTGTGGCATCGAGCTGTCTCCTCTAGACATAGTCTACGAGCAGCGCAAGGCCATCAAATCGCAGGTCCTCCCTGACTTGCTCGTCCACTGGATGGAACTCCAGCTGCTGGACACTCCAGACATGACGCAATCATGGACGATGCACTTCGACGGCTCCAAGCATGAGGCTGGAGCAGGAGCTGGCATCATACTAACGTCCCCTCGGGGCGACCAGATGAAATACGTCCTTCGGATGAAATTTCGCGCCTCCAACAACGAGGCCGAATACGAGGCCCTCATCCATGGAATGCGGATGGCCAAGATCTACGGCGCAACGCGCCTAATCATCTATGGTGACTCGAACCTTGTCGTCCAGCAAATGATGAATGAGTGCGACGCTCACAGCGCCAACTTGAACGTGTATCGTGCGCTCTACAACTCACTCGAAGGAGACTTTGACGGCTACGAACTTCGGCATGTCGGAAGAGAAAGCAATGAAGAAGCTGATAGGCTCGCCAACATCGGCTCTACCTGTGCATGGGTGCCACCAGGTGTGTTTCTCGAACAAATCTGTGTACCCTCTATCAAAAGAAGGTTCCCAACGGCTCAACCGAAGAATTAGATCACTCGGGGGTTGCGCCACCCGAAGGACATGAAGGACCTAAAAAGCTCGACACCGAGGCTGAGCTTGTCAGCTTGATGCAGGTCATGGCGGTCAAAGAAACATGGACACAGTCGTACCTTCGGTACCTGATAAACAACAAACTGCCCGACGACCCAAAGGATGCCCGACGCATATCTCGCTGGTCTAAAGCCTTCACCATCCACAATGGCAAGCTATACAAGCGCAGTATTCCGGGTGTGCTCCAAAGGTGCGTCACCATCGGTGATGGCAAAACCATCCTCCAAGACATCCACGAGGGTATCTGCGGCCATCACGCAGGTAGTCGCGCCCTAGTCGCCAAAGCTCTAAGAGCTGGATTCTACTAGCCAACGACCATGAACGATGCTCAGGACATCGTCCGAAGGTGCAACGCCTTTCAGAGGTATGCGGACAAGCCGCACGCACTAGGATCAGAGCTAAGGCCCGTACCAATGGCCTGGCCCTTCGCCCAATGGGGCCTCGACATGATTGGCAAACTACCCAAATCTTCGAAAGGAGGCCACGTCTACCTCTTGGTCGCAGTCGACAAGTTCACCAAGTGGATCGAGGCCATGCCCGTCACCAACCAAAGCGGCAAAACTGTCGTCAAGTTCTTCGAGTCCATAGTCTACAGGTTTGTTGTGCCGCACAACATCATCACGGACAACGACTCAAACTTTATCTCAAAGGAATTCCAAGACTCTTGCGAGGGCCTTGGCATTAACATATCGTACGCCTCTATGGCGCACCCGCATACCAACGGACAGGTCAAAAAGGCCAACGACATCAAGAAACGCCTGCTATGCCCACTAGAACGGCTTGCGGGAGCCTAGGCAGAGGAGCTACCCTCCGTCCTCTGGAGCCTACGTACAACGCCGAACTTCTCAACTGGCTTCACGCCCTTCTTCATGGTACACGGAGACGAAGCCATGCTACCTGCCGAGGTACGCCACAAGGCCCCACGGGTCGTCGCCTACAACAAAGACAAATCATCGGCCGCGCTCGAATACGCCGCCGACACACTCGACGAGGCACGGGACATCGCTATGGCTCGCTCAGCGGTCTACCAGCAGAGCCTCCGCAATTACCATAGCCGTCGGCTGCGCCCAAGGTCCTTCGTCGAAGGAGACCTCGTCCTACGACTCAAGCAAGAGCGGTCGAAGAAGCTCAAGTCACCCTGGGAAGGACCCTACATCGTCACAGAAGTCATCCCAGGTGGCGCCTACCGCCTCATGGACATCGCATCAGGAGTCGAATAGTCCAACCCCTGGAACATTGCATACTTGCGATGCTTCTACCCCTGTCTACCTCTTTACTTTGAATAAGGCTACTCAGCCAAGGCTATTCAGCCGAACAATGTACCTCCTTGTTATGCTATGAATAAAAGTGTAACATCCTAGCATTAGAGCTTAGAAATAGGCTGAACACAGGTGTGTGCATTGCATTCATGCATCAGAAAATCCGGGGAATTTTTGCGCAAAACTAAAGAAGCTATAGAGGGATCGGGATCTCTCTTGTTCTAATGGAAACATCAAGACAAGTGTGATGGATTTCGACATGACCTCTATTGTACTTGTGTATTTTAGGGGATGACAACTCAAATTCGAATATTCAATTGATAGATTTGAATACTAAAAGAATTGGAAATTTAATTATAATAAAAGATAAGAGGTGAATTATTATTTATGAATAAGATGCAATATACACAATTATTCGAATTAAAAATTTAAAACACAAAAAGATAAGTATTTCTCTTGCCTTGGAGAAATGGGGTTTCGTTCATCATAGATGAGTGTTAGGAATTTGGGCATGACCTTTGTTGACTTTCTAATTTTGGGGAAACGAATTTGCATTCAAGACTTTAAATATGAGATCATACAATTCAAATATAACTTGGATTTAAATTTAAATCTTAAACTATTATAGGATATTACATAAACATAATACAAACTGGTATAAGTAATATAATCTTTATTACATAAATAAGAATTTAAGAAATTACAAGTTACAAATAATAAAGGTCAATTACAATAAGAGAATATACTAATATAATGTTTAAGAGGAAAAGGTAAATCTCCATTACTTTAATACAAATAATATAATGTTCTTACAAGTAAATAAAATTACAAATGAATAAAGGAAAAGATTCCTAAATCTACTCTTGATCCTTTATCTGTATCCTTTCATGAATCTTGATCCCTGTAAAACAACACAAAGGATAAAATAAAAAAAGAAAGGAAAATAAGGAAAAAAGGGGGTTAGTTGGTTTATTGCTCTCAGATATCAACAGTGTAGTGCACTGTTTTGTCTCCTCATTGAGCTGAATTGTTTTTAGAAGGGGCAAGTTTCACCAAATAAGATAGAATCTGTTCTTATCATATTAAACCTCAGAGCACCATCATTGTCCAGGGACAATTTTACCAAAGTCAAATAAAATGGGAATTGGTAAAACATCAGATTCTCACTTGATCTGATCCAATGGGGGTGAGACAAGCACCCAAGAAGCTCACACATCTGCATGGTGTTGTGCTGTCAAGCATAAGGGCATCACAAGGAGTACAAAGGTAAGCCCACAGCCGTAGCTAGCAAACCTTACCATCCAACATCCAAACAGTCCACATCCACAACCCCAGAACACTTGGTTCCACACTAAAGCTTCCACCAGCACCCTGGTTGCTTGGGAAAGCCATCCAGGAGCAGATCAAGAACAAGCCAGGAGCTGGGAGGAGCTGACCAAGCAACATGATCACCAAAGGACAAATGGGTAAACATGGTGGCAAAAGAGGAGGAGGCAAGAAGTACTAGTAGCAGATGATTCAACTCATCCTCACAATAATAACAGTGAGTAAGCATCATGTTCAACTTTAACATTTGTTCTAACCAGAGTAATCCATATAAACACAAATGTTTTTTAAAGGGGAATACTCTCAGTGTTGCATATAAATGATATGCACAATTCATCATAGAGTAGATTTTGTCAAGACAAACAATAAATGTCCTTGTTATCTACTTGTGCCTCAGTCTTTGCATCTTAGGCAAAGCCAAGTAATGAAAGGAGATTTTTGTCTTAACCTATGCTTTAGACCAGCATCACAAGCAATCAGGTTAAACAATTTTGTTTAGTCTTACAAGCAAGAGAAGCCAATAGAATAGGGTATCCAACAGCATATTCATGACCTACTATTGTGCACTCTCCAAGGTTGATGGCACCACAGTAGCAGCCAAAAACAACTAAAGTCACTAGAGTAATCGCTACTCATTAGCTAGCTCACAAAGTTATCCAAATCCAACAAATTCTATCATTTTCCCAGTTCAGTAAACTAGGAATCATTTTTGAATATGTAATTAATATCATTACTGAACCATAGGTTCAGTTCAGCAGGCACCTTTCATATATAAACTCAACATTGAGCCAAGTACATCATTCATAATCTACCACTATAAAATTAGATCAAATCATCTCCCTAACATTTTAGGGATCATTTTCACAAGTTGCTTATGGACTTACATCCATAATGAGAGTAGGATCGGTTGGATAGAAAATATCCTCGGAGACACACTTAGATGGATTGTTTATCAACATGGATAACTTAAGAAGGGCCTAACAACATGTTTTCCATCTGTGGACAAGGTCTCAGATCATACATCATTGACCTAAGCTACTGTTCACTAGTTTAGAACTATGTGGCAACAGATTCTTTAATGAACTACTACAGGGCACATTCCATAAAATGGTAGCACCTCTGTAGCAGTTTCATTCCTTTTTAACCATTTCTCAAATCAGAAGTACAAGTATAAGAAACTACACCAAGTTATTCTAATCATCTTCCTAAGTCACATCAACTAGGAATCATTCAACTAGTCACATCTGCAAGCCATTCTGTTGGGGATATGCTATATGGGTATCCTCATAGCATGTCTCTTATCCGACTAACCCGGGCGGCCCATAGTCGGTAGCATGGCCTATGGCCTGCTGGGCGGCCCAGTTAGGTGGATCCAGAAGGGAGGCCCATGCCGGATAAAGGAAGGCTACTGTGGAGTCACCAGCGTACCCGAAGCCTTGGAGTGCAAGATACACAAGACTAGTAATAGGCGGTGTAGGACTCTATAACCTGTCCGGCTAGGACTTTTCCCTGTAACCCTAGGACCTGGCGACTATATAAGTCGGACCTATGGGAGCCTTTAGGGCACAACATCAGATAACCTAGTATCGATTCATACAACCTCGCACAGCGAACCTATCTCTGTAACTCAGCGTATTGCCCTTATAGTGATTTATAGCAGGAGTAGGATTCCGCCACCGTTGTGGGATCTGAACCTGGGTAAGCTGTGTTACCTCGTACCCGTCAACCGTCCGCCTTACCCCACATCTCTAAAAACGCACTGTGAGGACCCCTCCATGGTGTACTCGTCGGCAATACCACGACAGTTGGCGCCCACCGTGGGGCAAGAGGCGCTTCAGGCTCTTCAGCGGGCGAGGACCAAGATCTTCGCGGGAATCGGCAAAACCGTAGCCATCGGTCGCGTTCTCTTCTCTGGCAACGTTCCGATCATCCCTCCCGACGAGTTCTGGATCCCGGCGAAGACGAACCCTACGCGGTGTTCGATCGTTCCTATCAGAGACATCCACCTCTTCATCGGCGAAACCGATTCGGGCACTAGTTCCTTGGGAGTCGGAGGAGCATCTAGACCCGCACAGACCGCCTACGGGCAGGGTACGTTCGCGGAAGGATCGATGTCAGATCTCTCTTCGGAGTTTGCCGGCAAAGATCAGAAAAATTCAAGGCCCACCCAAACCGCCCCTGTGCAGGATATAAAGGTGGAAGATCACTGCAAATCCGCCGGCTTAGTCCGTGCGTCTGGACAGCAGAGATCCAAGTTCGTCGGCGTGGTTACCATCTTCGATCTGGCGCGCTGCTCGTAGAGAGGGCGAAACCCGCGACATTCGCCAGTGGCTTCGGATACGAGCCAACCTAGCCCACTACCCCGATGATAACGCTCTGTATCACTTCGTCGAAGGACTGGACTGCGGCACGCTTCTCCGACATTCTTTAAGACGGCAGGAGGCAACAGGACGCCTTACCCTCGAAGAGATGGTGAGCACCGTCAACAACTACGTGGAGGCCGAAGCGGCAGCTCAGACAGCGCTTGCGCTCATTGACGGAGCCCCTCCGATTCAGCCACCGCCACCACCGCCTCTAGCCGCCATCGTCAGAAAGAAGACCGCCCACCATCACCTCCACCGTCATCGAGGAAGTCTCACCGACCTCTGTCATTGACGCGCTTTATGCTGATTTCAGTGCAGATTCAGAGGAGATAGACTTCAGTCCAGAAGAGCTAGACTCCGCTATGCAGGAGATGGAGGAGGAGTACTCGCGCGACGAGCAGGCCAACAACACCGTCGCGTCCCGAGGGGTGTTCGTCACCATTGGGACAATGATGGATGAAGATCAACCCGGACGAACTCCGCCTACGGCACTGGAAAAGGGGAAGGGGCCACTTATTGCTGCTGACGATGATCGCACAAAAGTCATGCCTCCTCTGCCTAACCCAGTGCAGCAGCCGTAGGAACTCGGCACCGGCCCGAGCAACAACAACACCGCAAACTTGCCACCTCCAGCATCTACGTCTGCAGCAGCCCAAGTTACTCCAGCTGATAGAGTAATGTACGGCAATCTCCTCGTCGAGCCACTGACCGTTTCTCATATCCGGAACGTGACCCAGCTTGACGAGAAGCGCCAGCAGCTGCTGGAGGAAGCACAAGCCATCGTGGAGCAAGGCGCTAAACTAGATCGAGATCTGGTCAACGCGTAGAAGTCCATAGAGAAAGCTAGAGCAATGGAGGCCGAGTACAAGACTCTGCTACAACAGCAGAATGCTAAGAAAGCTCCGGCTCGCGTCATCAACGATCCTGGCGTACGGCGCAACCTAGGATGGGCTCCCTCTAAGCCGGTATAGGCCAAGCCATACATTGACAGTGAAGGCAAGCAGGTGATGCCCACCCCACTACTTAACCTCGCTGTCGCCAAGACCCTTCTGGAGCAGGATAGATCGCCCGAGGCAGTGGAACAGGTCTACGACCTAGTGGCCAAGGCGGTAAAGCAGCAGGAAAAGGCCACCTCTCAGAGACTTGAGTCTAACCCAGCGCTCTGCTAGTCTAGCCAGTACAAGCCGCCAAGGGACATATCTCCTCTTGATGTCGGGTCCCAGACGGGTTCCTCAGAACGAAGACGGAGGGATGCACGAAACAGGAAGGATGCTATCCCAATATCCTCCGACCACGAAGAAAAGGCCCGACCGCGTCGCCCATCGCCACCGCCCCGGTCTCCCCGACATCGCGAAGATTACAAAGCTCACCATTGTACGGATATGCCCCCACCAAAGCAGTGTGGCATTGTCATCCGCGACAACATGGAGCAGACCCGTCATGACGGAGAGCGCAACCAAGGACACAAGAGCAGGTCACGCCATGACCCTCTGCGTCCGACAAGCAACCGTAACAGGCGTGAGGCGTCGCAGGAGGGTAACAGCAAGAAGGCTAACCCACCGCCACCTCCGCCTCCGTCACCACCAAGCAGTCACCATGGAGGAGGGGGCCCGCGTCGTTCACGCAGCCCATCCCCTGTTGACAAGAAGAAGAAAAACCCAGAGCCGTACGATGCACTTCGCGGATCGATAAGATCCACGAGGCCCGGGAAGGACCATACGTGGGACCACGTTGCTTTGGACCTGCAATACGGTCCGCAACTTACCCCAAAGGCTTCCGGATTGACAAGACCATCAAGCCCTATGACGGCACCGCCAAGCCAGCCACATGGTTGCAGGACTACAGCAACGCGGTGGAGATTGCCGGAGGCAACCCCAACATCGCCGTCAAGTACCTCCCGTTAATGTTGGCAGGCACGGCCCGTCAATGGATCGACGACTTGCCGGAGAAATCTATCTACAACTGGTTGGACATGCAAGAAGCATTCACCAAGAACTTTGAGGGTACATACAAGCGTCCCTGCACTATGGGCGATCTACAGCGGTGTGTGCAAGAGAAAGGCGAGACATCTCATGCCTACCTCTCCCGCTAGCTGGACATGAAGAATTCCTGCGTAGGAGTGCACGCTCAGACCGCCATGGCCGCCTTCATCGATGGGTTGGAAAGGGGCACGTTGCTCCGACATAAGCTGAAGCGCTTGCAGGACAATCACCAGCTCGACTTGAACCAGATGATTCAGTTGTCTAGTGAGTTCGCAGCTGCCGACGACGATGCTCGTGGCTCCTTACCGGCAACGGCCATTCCAACTCAAGCTCGGAGGAACAACAGTACAAAGCGGAAGACCGCTCCAGAAGAAAAGCAATCTACCGACATGGTCGCCATGACTTTTGCAGGACGAGGAGAAGGCGGACAACATGGCCGAGGAAGGGGAGCTGGTCGTGGGCAGCAACGAGGAAGTGAAACCACCTCGACGCCGCTCTACGTTCCCCAAACCTACAAGGAGTACCGTGATATACCATGCCTCGTACACCTCGACATCAACGGCAAAGCCACCCATACCAATCGACACTGCAAGTTCGTCAACGACCTCAAGGAAGACCCGGAGTCCGGCTACAAGCGAAGTCGGAAGAACAGACCGCGCGGCAAGGGCAAGGGGAAGAAGAAGGAGGAGGAGTCCAAAGATTCAAGTGACATGGACGAGGACGTTGACCCCAAGCATGCCGCCAAGAGCGACGACAAAGGCAAGAACCACTTCGCGAAGAAGGCCCCAGTCTACCACACTTTCCTTGGCACCCCCACCGTCCGACAACAGAAGACCTCTCTGAAGATCCCGATGGCTACTCTCCCCCAGTCCCCCAGTACCTGCGCTGGTCGGAGGTTCCAATAACTTGGGACAGGACGGACCACCCAGACCTTATACCCACGGAGAACCAGTACGCCATGGTCATCAACCCCTTGATTGACGGCATGGAGTTCACCAAGTGTATGGTGGGCGATGGAAGCAAGATCAACATCATGTACGGATACCGCGCAAAGATGAACTTGATGGAGGCAAACTTAAGACGGACCAACACCATCTTCCACGGCGTAGTGCCTGGTCGGGAGGCTCGGTCCCTTGGGTGCATTACACTTCAGGTTGCCTTTGGCGATGTTAATAATTATCGCCAAGAGCGCATGACCTTCGAGGTGGTCCCCTTCAAAAGCGTGTACCACGTCATATTTGGCCGCGACATATTCCACACGTTCATGGCCAAGACATGCTTCGTCTACAACAAGATCAAGATACCCGGACCAAACAACATCATCACCGTATCCAGAAGATTTACCAAGGCAAGGGACTGCGAGATCAACAAAGCAGCCGTTGCAGAAGCTGTCCTCTACAGCAAAGAATTCAAAGAGATCCAGAGGAAGGTCAATGACTCAGAGATGCCCACATCGAAGAAGAAGATCTCCGACTCCGCTCCTATGTTCAAGGCCGCCATCGAAACCAAGCCGGTGGAACTTGTGGTAGGCGATGCCTCCAAGGTCACTGCCATTGGGACAAACCTGGATCCCAAATAGGAAAGCGCGCTCGTCGAGTTCCTCCGTGAGAACAGGGACATCTTTGCCTGGCAACCTACCGACATTAAAGGTGTACCTAGGGAACTTGCCGAGCACAGCTTAAACATTGATCCAAAATCCAAACCAGTGAAACAACCTCTACGACGCTTTGGAGATGAGAAGAGACGCGCCATTGTCAAAGAGATAGCTAGGTTACTTAAGGCTAGATTTATCCGAGAAGTCCTTCACACCCAATGGGTGGCCAATCCTGTACTTGTCCCCAAAAAGGGAACCAATGAATTAAGAATGTGCGTTGATTACACCGGCTTAAACAAAGCATGTCCCAAAGATCCATTTGCTTTGCCTTGCATTAACCAAGTCATTGACTCGATGGATGGCTTGGAACTTTTGTGTTTTCTCGATGCATACTCAGGATACCACCAGATCAAGATGAGGAAGTCGGACCAATTGGCCACTTCGTTCACTACCCCATACGACACGTTTTGCTATGTCACAATGCCCTTTGGGCTAAAAAACACAGGTGCTACCTACCAGCGGACAATGCAACATTGCCTTCACGACCAAATTGGTCGGAACGTTCACGCTTACGTGGACAATATTGCGGTGATGTCCAAAAAGTCAAACGACTTAATCTCTGACTTAAAAAAACCTTTGATAATCTCCGGAAATACAACATGATGCTTAACCCTAAGAAGTGCATCTTCGGGGTCCCAGCCGGCAAATTGTTGGGCTTCATCCTTTCCCAGCATGGAATCGAGGTCAACCCGGAGAAAATCAAGGCCATCTTGAACATAAACCGTCCGACATGCCTAAAGGACATTCAACGACTAACAGGTTGTGTTGCAGCAGTTAGTCGGTTCGTCAGCCGACTTGGAGAGAAGGCTTTGCCATTGACAAGTTCTTTGAAGAAGCGGACAAATTCACATGGAAGGGAAGCGGATGCAGCATTGAAGCGCTCAAGGAGATTCTTTCTTGAACCCATCCTTGCGGACCGAACACAGAGCCCCTGTTAATTTACATGGCGGCAACCAACCGGGTTATCAGCATCGTCGTCGTGGTAGAGCGGAAGGAACCAGGCTATGAGCATGGAGTTCAACGACCAGTTTACTATGTGAGCGAGGTCTTGACGGAGTCTAAGCAGCGTTACCCGCACTACCAAAAGATAGCTTATGGAGTATTCCTTGCTTCTCGGAAGCTGAGGCATTACTTTCAGGAGAACCCAATCACAGTGGTGAGCAAGACTCCACTGTCCGACATCATCAACAACAGTGACGCTACAGGAAGGATCGCAAAGTGGGGCATTGAA
This sequence comes from Avena longiglumis, assembly GCA_030063025.1. Classification (NCBI taxonomy): domain Eukaryota; kingdom Viridiplantae; phylum Streptophyta; class Magnoliopsida; order Poales; family Poaceae; genus Avena; species Avena longiglumis. The sequence goes on from CP125973.1 coordinate 152,996,233, forward strand.
CTTGCCGCCTTCGAGATCACCTACAAGAGACGCGACGCTATCAAGTCACAAGCCTTGGCGGATTTTGTTGCAGATTGGACGGAGATGCTAGATGCTACTCCGTTGCTAGAACCATAGTACTAGGTGATGCACTTTGACGGATCAAAGCTACTCAACGGCTTGGGGGTTGGTGTATTGCTACAGTCACCAACAGGAGACAAGCTACACTACATTCTGCAGATCCACTTCGAGGCTACAAACAACATGGCGGAGTATGAAGCACTCATTCACGGACTACGTGTAGCCAAGGATATTGGCATCAAGCGCATAGTTTAATGTGGAGATTCCGACTTGGTTGCCCAGCAGGTGGCTGGCACCTGGAATGCGCGGAACCCTATGATGGCGGCATATCGAGAAGAAGTGGACGAGATAGCCAAGAGCTTCTTGGGATACGAAGTTAAGTATGTGCCTAGGGAACAAAAAGCGGCTGATCTGCCTAAGCTAGGATCGGTATGGCCATTCGCCAGGAGTTTTCCTAGAGAACCTGCGCACACCATCTGTGAAGGGAGCCGACATCGACAATACAGAAAGAGCTGACTCTTTCGTCAACATGGTGACTAAAGTCCCTCCGGCTTGGACAAAACTGTTCACGGAATACCTCGAACACGGAACTTTGCCCGACGATGAATTCGAAAGACGGCAAATAGTACGACGAGCAAAGGGTTATACCATAATTAATGGGCAACTCTATAAAAGGAGCACTACTGGTGTATACCTAAAGTGTGTTTCCCAACTAGAAGGTATGGAAATCCTACACGAAATCCATCTCGGAGATTGCGGGCATCACGCCGCTCCTCGATCATTGGTCACGAAAGCCTTCCTAAAGGATTCTCTTGGTGACCATGCGGACGACAAGCTGGTGAGACATGAATGGGATGTCAGTATTATGCCCGACAACCACATGTTCCTGCTGAAGAACTACGAACAATACCAATAACTTGGCCGTTTGCGGTCTGGGGGCTAGACATGGTGTCACATCCCAAGTTTTTCCAAATCTTGTTATGTGAAAAATAAATAAACAAAATAAATAAATGTTGAAATTCAGGGTGAAAAGAAACTTTTGTTTCTAAATGGAAACTTAAAATCCCATCTTGAACAAACTCTGGTTAACATTTGAATCCAAATAAATTCAAATCAAGTGGAATGCATTCCTCATAAATGCATCTGGAAATTTAAACACTTGAGAAATGAACCAAAACCCTAAAACCCTAATGGAAGAAAATCATTTCCAAGTTATCTCCAAAACTATGGATTTGATCCATATAAAAATTGGTCAAACAAATATTTCAAATTGATCAAGAATGATTATTAGAAATATTATAAAACCATATAAATTGGTTTCACTTAATTTGAAGCCATGGATAAAATTTTATGAATTTAATAAGATAAGGAAATTTAATTTCCAAAGCTAATAAAGCACTTATCTAAAATCCATACCAAATGGCAAGCAAATAATCCTAAAAGGATTAAAAATATAAACAATTAATAAATAAAGTTATAATAGTTGGAATCACTATTTTTGGGTCTTTAAATAAAAAGATATGGTTTTCATAAAGCAAAGGTAGAAATATAAATAAGGATTATTTTATAGAGCCAAATTAAATCTTGGCCAAGATTTTGAAATAAAATATTTCTATTTGATAAAAAGAGTACAGGTTTATTTCAATAAAATAATGAGGATTTATTAATATCCATTTTTATTAAAGTAAAGGCTTTTTCCATTTTAAATAAACACTAAAACTTGTTAATTTATTTTAAATAAGATTTCCAAGTGTTTTAGTTTTTCAAATGAAACCTACTGAAAAGGATTTTGGTATTATTTAGTTTTCAAAAAGAGTTTTAAAATAAATTAAAACCTATTTGAATTAAAGACTATGGTCTATTTAATTAATTATTAATAGATCCTAAAAAGAACAAAAGAATTATTTTGGACTTTCAAAATATGTTGATAAACAGAATTAAAATTCACCCAAAGTTTGGTGGTGATTTGAATTCAAATGGAGGTTGAAAATTATTATTAAATATTATTTAATTAATACTAGAGCCTATTTTAAATAATTAAAAGAACCTAAAAAGAATAAAAGATTTATTCTAAATTTGACTTCAGAATGTGGCAATAAAAAGTGTTTGATTATTCACAAAATTTGGCAAAATTTTGAATTCAAATGAGTGTTTGAATTGTTTAATCAAAATCAAAACAGAATTAAAGAAATGGAAAAGGAAAAACATTCAGAACAAAAAAATGAATCTGGCCAGCCCAGCCCACTAAGCCCACTCGCAGCCCACCTCTCCCTCTCTCCCCCGAAAAGTTTTCTCACCGCGGAAAGAACCCACTCTGTCGCTGACGACCAGGCCCCACTCCTCCTCCCACTCACTCGCTGACGACCAGACCCCACCGCCAGCTCATCGTCGTCCTCCCGACCAGTTCCTCCCCTCTCTCCTCCGGCAGTTCCCTGTTTTAACTCGCAGCTTCAATTCCCGTTGATTGTTCTTGTAACTCACCGCGTTACCTCGCCCTACTAATCACCCCTCTCTCCCCTTCAATTCCCCTCAGACACCGCGACAAGAGAGCCCCTAGGCCGCCCTGATTTGCGCTTAGACCACGCTCTGCTCCGACGAGCTCGCAATCAAATTCGGGCCACCACCGTCAGCCCCACTGCCGCCTGAGCACACGAGCTTGCTCGCCAGCATCCTCTGCACCTCCCAGCACTTTTCCCTCGCTCGCGCTCGCCCTGCAAGCTCAGCAACGACTCTGCCAGAACAGCGCCACCGTCTGCCGTCATTCCGACGACCTCTCCCCGTAAGTTCCGTCCTCCCCTCCCTCTCCTGATGACGCACGCATGGTCGCCAAACTCTTCCGCATCTAATGACACTCTTCGTGCGTCTTCTCGTGGCCTGCAGCCTCGCCTACGACGACTCCCGAACTTGCTGACGCCAGGAGCATCTCCGGCGAGGAATTCCGACTACACCCGTGCTCCCCTTGACTGACAAAGACCACGTTGAGCATCAGTACATCGTGACGATTCTGGTGAGCATCTCCCCCACTCCTCTCGCTTCCTGTAGCCGCCGCAGCACCGCTAGCATAGCGCCGCCGCCGCGCGCCACCGTCGTCGCGCCGCCAGTTAGTGGCAGGTTAATGATAGCCGTCTGATATAGATCCTAGAGACGTGATAGAATGACTAACCGAAGCGGTATGGAGCCATCCGCACCGTGCGATTTCATTTTAATCCAACGTCTCACAGCACGCGATCCAGCTGAACCATTTTTGTCCAATCAAAACAAGACATGTGTCCCAGAGTCTGTTTTAAAAACAGGATTTGTTCTATTAGACGTTCAATTTTGTAAAATTCATAACTTTCAAACCACACGTCCAAATTTTGCAAATTTTATATCAATGGATTCAGCAAAACAAGTAATTTCTGACCATGCACTTTGTTTAATAAAATGTTTCTGTTAAATTGGTCGTTTTTGCATAAACTTGTGTATGCATATTTGGAATACAAAAATTATTCTAAAATTAATTTTGAGATAAAAACTTTGGCAGATAGTTTGTTTTGAACCTACTGACCTTAGAAACCAACTCATGGATTTCAAAATGTATTTGGTAAAGCTAAGGAGTAAATCTTTGATTTAAACCATTTCTAGTCAAATAAAAATAATGCTTATGTGTTTAAAATGCTTTTGGTGGAAAACCTTTGGGAAATGTTTTGATTTAAACTCTTTGACCCTAAACACAAAGTTTTATGATTAGAAAACATATTTTGTGAGCCCTATAAAATTATTGCTTTACTAAAGACATTTTCAACCACATAAAATAATGATTTTGTTTAAAAAATGGTTTATAGGTAAAATCTGTTGCAAATAGTTTTGCCAGTTTATAAAATGACCAATAAGTGTATTAGAATGTTTATAACCTATTATAAACCACTTTTGTAAATAAAACAAAGTTTGGCATGCTTGCATGCATTGTTTTGTTTCTATTATTTTATGTGATATTTGCTTGAATGGTAGATTGAAATTGTGCCTTGCTTGATTGAATTGTAGTGATTTGAAGAGTGTGAATATTGCAAGATCAAGGAGTGAACTTATATCCTCTACCAAAAATTCAAGTGATGCTTCATACTTTTGTCCCATTATTTTCACTATGCATTAGTGATATTTCTAAGTAGGACTTGCATGGAATTTTTGCTAAGTATAAACTATGCCATGGGAAATCCTAGTAGATGAAACCTTAGTAGAATTATTCTAAGTTAAGATTCCTACTACTATCATGCTTAGCTTAGCTAGTAGAAAACAAGGGTGGAATATATATTCATACTATGGAATGTTTCCAAAGTCAAGGACTTGTGTTTGTTTAATAAAACAACTAAGTGAATGAATCACCTGGGTGGAATGGAAGGAATGGTTTGTGTTGAGTGGTTCACAAGGCCCATTTCTATGGTTTACCTTGTGTATCTCACTTGTGGATGGCCACCCAGGAACAAAGAGATTTGAGATGTCAAATGTTGAGAAGCTTCAAGTGCAGCCACTTGGCATTATGGGCTCTGCCTGGATCATATAGGTTGCAATAACTTAGCCAAATGGACAGTTGGTGGTAGGGGAATGATAGGTTGGAACGCGTCCATTCTGGTCTAAGGGAAGGCTTCTTGTCTTGGTGAAACCAAGTCTTGTGGGGAAAGTGCACCACCTCTGTAGAGTGTAAAATCTAAGTACTTAGCCATGTCCCTGGAAAAGGACAATTTGAGCATCAAGACATGGAAGCTATCAAGAATCTCCTCATCCCAATTTCTAAGTTAAAATCTTGTGGTTGAACCAGGGTTGAAGGATCACCAATTTCTATTGGTAGATGCCTTGGGTGATTTTGTCAAGCAAAAACTTAGTGTTTTCAAATGAAAAGGAAAATCTATTTTGAGCAAAGCAAGCCTAAGCTCCACTTAGCCAAATGCATATAGATGATAGACTCCACTATACTACCATAGTATCACTTGCCAATACAATTCAAATGTATTGACCCTTGTGGCTGTAACTTATTATGTTGCAGGTTTGTTTGATGTTAGTGAAGTTTATTGATTAGGATTACAAGTCTACAACCAACATGACTGCCTATGGCACTTTGAAGATGAAGGACCCCATGCTATTGTTATATTATGTTGCATTGTAATGAGATAGCCAAATGAGCTATGTAAGATGTAATAAATTATTTTATTCCTGGTTATAAAGTTGTATTATGACCTTTGTTTCTTGATATTACATCTTAACTGTGGATGCTAGCTATTGATCCAGGGACTAGCATTGTAAACACAGGGATCTCTACCTTATTAAAGGTTGGGAACCTTACACATGGTATCAGAGCATTGTGTTGCCTGTAGGATTTGTAAACCTAGGATTGGACAAACCCCTTAGAAAAATAGGAGTTGAATTTGTTCCAAAACATATTTGCAAACAATCTTGTAAACTCTTTCCTCAACCATTTTGGTTTTAATTCTACATCTTGTCTATTTCAACTTGATGGATAAAACCTACTCCATAGCCAAAGACTTCACCATGAGCAAAGGACTTCATAAACTCTAATGACTTCAACATCTTCAAGTGATTTCCACTACTAGGAAAACAGCTATAGGTAATCATCACATCCGTGGCTCACATGGTTGAAGTGCCCCACGGCTAAAACAGGCATGGCTCACCTGTGGGCAGTGCCCTACTAGTAACTAGAACAACCGTGGCGCACATGACTATAGTGCGCCACAAATGTGGGCCAGGCCTGTTGGCGGGCGCCAAACATCTCATGGCGCACTATAGCCATGTGCGCCACGGTTACCTTGTCTTCGTGGCGCACATGGGGGGTGCGCCACCTAAGCACGCCCTCTCTGCGAACCATCACAAGCATCATGGCGCACATGACATAGTGCGCCACAGAAGTTTGTACAACTTCATGCGCACTATGGCATGTGCGCCACAGTATGTAACATGCACCAACTCCACCCCCTCCCCCGTGGATCGCCTTTTAGGGTTTGCAAAAATAAAAGAAAATGATAAACACTTCAAAAATTAAATCCTTTCATATTTAGGTAGGTAATGTGGTATAGCTTCTAGTAAAATTAACAAAAATGAGTTTCGACTTTATTTGCAAAAAAAAGTTATGCCACGGTAAAAAGGCCGTAACTTTTGCATACGATGTCGAAAAAAAACGTATAATATAACAAAATGACGAACGAGATTCCAGATTCGCTTGCAACGCCTTTAGGTCGTTTAGCGATTTTTTAGAATCTCAAAATTCGAAAAGAGTAAAAAGTTATGGCAAAAACAAGATTTTTTGCTGCAGAAAAAAAAATTGAGGCAACTTACCCGTAGCGCACCACCACCTAGTGCGCCACGGATAATCTTGGGCGGGATTCAAATTTGAATCACCACCCCGCCCACCTACCCCTATTCCCTCCCTCTTCTCTTTTTCATTCTCCTCCCTCCTCCTTTTCCTTCTCTCTTCTCCTCCTCCTCCTCCTCCTCCTCCTCCTCCTTTACTTCTCCTCCTTCCCTTGCCGTGGCAGTGATGATGGCGGCGGCGGCAGCGACCTTCTCCTCCTCCTTGCAGTCATGACGGCGACGACCTCCTTCCTTGCGGCCTCCTCCTCGCCTCCTCCATCCTTGCGGCCTCCTCCTCCTTGCAGTCACGAAGAGCGACGACGAGCTCCGACGACCGCCGAAGACCTCCTTCTCCTTGCGGCAACCTCCTCCCTTCTCCAGCCACACCTCACTGCCTCTCTTCCTTGATGCCGGCGAGGAGAGCAAGTCCACGGCCTCCCGCACCTCCCTGCGGTGGTAGGTCGTGGCCACGGCCACCTCCCTGCCGAGGCGACATGACGGCGTCACGGACCCGATTGCTTTTGCAATTCAAAGCAGGGTGTTTTTGCATTTTTTGATTTTGAAAAAACATCCGTGGCGCATGTACCTACCCGTGGCGCACTGGTAGTGCGCCACGCCTATCTCGATATAACGTGGCGCACCATGCGGTGCGCCACGGCTAGTAGATAGGCCCGTGGCCTTGCATCGCTAGTGCGCCATGTATGCCTTTTCATGTGCGCCACGAATATGCGTTTTTCTAGTAGTGTTCAACCTTATTCTCAACAAGGACTTCAACCTTGGATATCACTAAGGATCACAAATGAGACAAGAATATTGTTCAAGACTTGAAGACTAAGGAAACACAACTTAGAAGGAACCATCATCTCTTTGAAGTTTTGTGACCAAGATTCAAGAAATTTTCCAAGGATACAAAGATCTTGTTCAAGAAGAATCAACCAAGAAGGATGGAAAGATCTCAAGTGAACCATATAGATGTACCACCATATTTAGTTTAAGTCAAACCCACCAACTTATGTGGTGTAACAAAAATAATTTTGGTTGCCTAAAAATATGCTTGAAACTTGTTGTTTGAATGGAATGTTTGCTTGTGATTGCTTGCACATTGCTTGAGTGAATTGTGATGTGTGTGATTAGAATTGATTCCCTAGAAAATCTTTTGCCTATTCTAATCCCAATCCAACCCAAGCAGATGATTTATCCAAGAGACTTCAAAATCAATAATGAAAACAACAACAACCAAGAGATGCACATGAGAGAACAACTAATAGCAAACCAAACCCAGTTGAACCAAGTGACAACTCAGTTTTTAGCCAACAACAATGGATTAGACCCAACCATACAAAAGTTTTTGGAAATTCAATCCCAATTGTTGCAAGGGATGGCCACTCAAATGATCAACATGGGAGACAACCTTTCCCAAGGAGTTTGTGACAACAAGGATGTCAAGGATGGTATTTTAGAAGGAACCCAAGCTTGCAATGTTTGTGGAAACAAGGATCACACTTCCAAGGAGCATGAAGATCAATGCCCCAATTGTGAAGAGAAACATCCAACTAATCAATGCCCCACATCTCAAGCTACTTGCTTCCTATGTGAAGGAAATAATCATGTCCCTATCCAATGCCCCATCTATTCCATAGTTCAACAAAGGAAACAAGGTGGAGTGCATCAACAGTTTGTAAACCCTCATGAAGGAACAACTTCTACCATGAAGGATGAAGGCAAAGTCAAAACTATGCATCATAAGGCCAAATCCAAAGTGACCACAAAGTGTTGCTACTCTTGTGAAGAAGAAGGTCATATCTCTAGTAAATGCCCCAAGAAGAGAGAAATATTTCCCACCTTTGTGGTGAAGTATGAAGAGCATGAACTTGAAGAACTCCTAGCTTTGAAGAGACCCAAGAAGAAGAAGAAGAAGAAATGCCCCAACCCAAGCAAGAAGGATATTACCCAAGAGCAATGTTACACTTGCAAAGAGATGGGACACTATGCCAATGAATGCCCAGAAAAGAAGAAGAACCAAAGAAACAAACAAAAGGCAATGATACCAAAGGAAAAGAAAGATATCAGCCAAGTGATGTGTTTCAATTGCAAAGAACCAGGACATTATGCAAGCAACTGTCCAGAAAAGATGAAGCACAAGATAAACAAGCCTATGAAGGATCTCAGCCTTGTCACTTGTTTCAAGGGTGGAAACAAAGGACACTATGCAGATTGTTGCCCAGAGGGATTTCAACAAGACCCCAAGCAAGCCAAGAAGTAATCTAGTTGTAAAATTTTTAAGGGTGGTAGTACCCCAGCTGCTTTGAGCCAACTTGTAACCCTAGCCTCCCCAAATCTCGGGACGAGATTTATTTTAAGGGTGGTAGCCTGTCACATCCCAAGATTTTCCAAATCTTGTTATGTGAAAAATAAATAAACAAAATAAATAAATGTTGAAATTCAGGGTGAAAAGAAACTTTTGTTTCTAAATGGAAACTTAAAATCCCATCTTGAACAAACTCTGGTTAACATTTGAATCCAACTAAATTCAAATCAAGTGGAATGCATTCCTCATAAATGCATCTGGAAATTTAAACACTTGAGAAATGAACCAAAACCCTAAAACCCTAATGGAAGAAAATCATTTCCAAGTTATCTACAAAACTATGGATTTTCTCCATATAAAAATTGGTCAAACAAACATTTCAAATTGATCAAGAGTGATTATTAGAAATATTATAAAACCATAGAAATTGGTTTCACTTAATTTGAAGCCATGGATAAAATCTTATGAATTTAATAAGATAAGGAAATTTAATTTCCAAAGCTAATAAAGCACTTATCTAAAATCCATACCAAATGGTAAGCAAATAATCCTAAAAGGATTTAAAAAGATAAACAATTAATAAATAAATTTATAATAGTTGGAATCACTATTTTTGGGTCTTTAAATAAAAAGATATGGTTTTCATAAAGCAAAGGTAGAAATATAAATAAGGATTATTTTATAGGGCCAAATTAAATCTTTGCCAAGCTTTTGAAATAAAATATTTCTGTTTGATAAAAAGAGTAAAGGTTTATTTAAATAAAATAATGAGGATTTATTAATATCCATTTTTATTAAAGTAAAGGCTTTTTCCATTTTAAATAAACACTAAAACTTGTTAATTTATTTTAAATAAGATTTCCAAGTGTTTTAGTTTTTCAAATGAAACCTACTGAAAAGGATTTTGGTATTATTTAGTTTTGAAAAAGAGTTTTAAAATAAAGTAAAACCTATTTGAATTAAAGACTATGGTCTATTCAATTAATTATTAATAGATCCTAAAAAGAAAAAAGAATTATTTTGGACTTTGAAAATATGTTGATAAACGGAATTAAAATTCACCCAAAGTTTGGTGGTGATTTGAATTCAAATGGAGGTTGAAAATTATTATTAAATATTATTTAATTAATACTAGAGCCTATTTTAAATAATTAAAAGACCCTAAATAGAATAAAAGATTTATTCTAAATTTGACTTCAGAATGTGGCAATAAACAGTGTTTGATTATTCACAAAATTTTGCAAAAGTTTGAATTCAAATGAGTGTTTGAATTGTTTAATCAAAATCAAAACAGAATTAAAGAAATGGAAAAGGAAAAACATTCAGAACAAAAAAAATGAATCTGGCTAGCCCAGCCCACTAAGCCCACTCGCAGCCAAGCTCTCCTCTCTCCCCCAAAACGTTTTCTCACCGCGGAAAGAACCCACTCTGTCGCTGACGACCAGGCCCCACTCCTCCTCCCACTCACTCGCTGACGACCGGACCCCGCCGCCAGCTCATCGTCGTCCTCGTGACCAGTTCCTCCCCTCTCTCCTCCGGAAGTTCCCTGTTTTAACTCGCAGCTTCAATTCCCGTTGATTGTGCTCGTAACTCACCCCGTTACCTCGCCCTACTAATCACCCCTCTCTCCCCTTCAATTACCCTCAGACACCGCAGCAAGATTGCCCCTAGGCCGCCCTGATTTGCGCTTAGACCACACTCTGCTCCGACGAGCTCGCAATCAAATTCCGACCACCACTTTGCGCCACCACGAGCTTGCTGCTTGCCAGATCCTCTGCCTCCGGCACTTTTCCCTCGCTCGCTCGCCACCAAGCTCGAACGACTACTGCCAGAATAGTGCCACCGTCTGCCGTCATTCCGACGACCTCTCCCTGTAAGTTTCGTCCTCCCCTCCCTCTCCTGATGATGCACGCATGGTCGCCAAACTCTTCCGCATCTAATGACACTCTTCGTGCGTCTTCTGCAGCCTCGCCTCGCGACTCGAACTTGCCGACGCCAGAGCATCTCCGTGAGAATTCCGACTACACCGTCGCCCTTGGTGACAAAGACCACGTTGAGCATCAGTATATCGTGACGATTCTGGTGAGCATCTCCCCCACTCCTCTCGCTTCATGCCTTGTGAGCGCCACCGCCGCGCGCCACCGTTGTCGCGCCGCCAGTTAGTGTCAGGTTAATGATAGCCGTCCGATCTAGATACTACAGACGCGATAGAATGACTAACCGAAGCGGTATGGAGCCATCCGCACCGTGCGATTTCATTTTAATCCAACGTCTCACAGCACGCAATCCAGCTAAACCGTTTTTGTCCAATCAAAACAAGACACGTGTCCTAGAGTTTGTTTTAAAAACAGGATTTGTTCTATTAGATGTTCAATTTTGTAAAATTCATAACTTTCAAACCACATGTCCAAATTTTGCAAATTTTATAACAATGGATTCAGCGAAACAAGTAATTTCTGACCATGCACTTTGTTTAGTAAAATGTTTCTGTTAAATTGGTGGTTTTTGCAGAAACTTGTGTAGGCATATTTGGAATATAAAAATTGTTCTAAAATTAATTTTGAGATAAAACCTCTGGCAAATGGTTTGTTTTGAACCTGCTGACCTTAGAAACCAACTCATGGATTTGAAAATGTATTTGGTAAATCTAAGGAGTAAATCTTTGATTTAAACCATTTCTAGTCAAATAAAAATAATGCTTATGTGTTTAAAATGCTTTTGGTGGAAAACCTTTGGGAAATGTTTTGATTTAAACTCTCTGGCCCTAAACACTAAGTTTTATGATTAAAAAACATATTTTTTGAGCCCTATAAAATTATTGCTTTACTAAAGACATTTTCAACCACATAAAATAATGATTTAGTTTAAAAAATGGTTTATAGGTAAAATCTTTTGCAAATAGTTTTGCCACTTTATAAAATGACCAATAAGTTTATTAGAATGTTTATAAACTATTATAAACCACTTTTGTAAATAAAACAAAGTTTGGCATGCTTGCATGCATTGTTTTGTTTATATTATTTTTTGTGATGTTTTCTTGAATGGTAGATTTAAATTGTGCCTTGCTTGATTGAATTGTAGTGATTTGAAGAGTGTGAATATTGCAAGATCAAGGAGTGAACTTATATTCTCTACCAAAAAGGCAAGTGATGCTTCATACTTTTGTCCCATTATTTTCCCTATGCATTAGTGATATTTCTAAGTAGGACTTGCATGGAATTTTTGCTAAGTATAAACTATGCCATGGGAAATCCTAGTAGATGAAACCTTAGTAGAATTATTCTAAGTTAAGATTCCTACTAATCATGCTTAGCTTAGCTAGTAGAAAACAAGGGTGGAATATATATTCATACTATGGAATGTTTCCAAAGTCAAGGACTTGTGTTTGTTTAATAAAACAACTAAGTGAATGAATCACCTGGGTGGAATGGAAGGAATGGTTTGTGTTGAGTGGTTCACAAGGCCCATTTCTATGGTTTACCTTGTGTATCTCACTTGTGGATGGACACCCAGGAACAAAGAGATTTGATATGTCAAATGTTGAGAAGCTTCAAGTGCAGCCACTTGGCATTATGGGCTCTGCCTGGATCATATAGGTTGCAATAACTTAGCCAGATGGACAGTTGGTGGTAGGGGAATGATAGGTTGGAATGCGTCCATTCTGGTCTAAGGGAAGGCTTCTTGTCTTGGTGAAACCAAGTCTTGTGGGGAAAATGCACCACCTCTGTAGAGTGTAAAATCTAAGTACTTAGCCATGTCCCTGGCAAAGGACAATTTGAGCATCAAGAAATGGAAGCTATCAAGAATCTCCTCATACCAATTTCTAAGTTAAAATCTTGTGGTTGAACCAGGGTTGAAGGATCACCAATTTCTATTGGTAGATTCCTTGGGTGATTTTGTCAAGCAAAAACTTAGTGTTTTCAAATGATAAGGAAAATCTATTTTGAGCAAAGCAAGCCTAAGCTCCACTTAGCCAAATGCATATAGATGATAGACTCCACTATACTACCATAGTATCACTTGCCAATACAATTCAAATGTATTGACCCTTGTGGCTGTAACTTATTATGTTGCAGGTTTGTTTGATGTTAGTGAAGTTTATTGATTAGGATTACAAGTCTACAACCAACATGACTGCCTATGGCACTTTGAAGATGAAGGACCCCATGCTATTGTTATATTCTGCTGCATTGTAATGAGATAGCCAAATGAGCTATGTAAGATGTAATAAATTATTTTATTCCTGGTTATAAAGTTGTATTATGACCTTTGTTTCTTGATATTACATCTTAACTGTGGATGCTAGATATTGATCAAGGGACTAGCATTGTAAACACAGGGATCTCTACCTTATTAAAAGTTGGGAACCTTACACATGGTAGGACCGTTACAGACAGCACCTTGTGGGTTTACGCATCTGCTCGTAGCAGTTGATAAATTCACTAAATGGATAGAAGCTAAACCCATTAGAAAGCTTGATGGGGCAACTGCCCTCAGGTTCGTCCGAGATCTAGTGGTGAGATTTGGTCCCCCACATAGCATTATCACCGACAATGGTAGCAATTTATCACTCGGAGAAGTGGAGGCATATTGCTGGGAGAAAGGCATCCGACTTGATCTTGCATCTGTGGCACACCCACAATCCAATGGATAGATCGAGCGAGCCAATGGATTAATTCTGCAGGGAATCAAGCCACGTCTTGAGGCACCGATACATAGAGTAGCTGGATCCTAGGTGGAAGAATTGCCATCTGTGATGTGGAGTTTACGAACTACACCCAACAGATCTACCGGCTACACCCCTTACTTCATGGTATATGGAGCAGAAGCCATCCTGCCTTCCGACATCCTCCACGATGCACCAAGAGTTGCCACCTACGACGAGGATGACGCTGAAGAATCCAGACGCCTGGATGTGGACCTTCTCGGGGAGGAGCGTGTTTTGGCATGCCAAAGATCCGCCATCTACCAGCAGAAGCTACGCAGCTACCATAGTCGCCGCGTTCGGCATCTCTCATTTAAAGAGGGGGATTTGGTGCTCCGACTTAAGAAGAAGAAGTCACACAAATTATCCCCGCCATGGGAAGGACCGTTCATCATAAGCAAGGCGCTGCTCAATGGGTCTTACTACCTTGTTGACAATCATCAACTAAAGGATAGACCAAACAAAGATCATAAGCGTAAGCGATGTGACCCGGATGATGACTACCCGGAGCTTGATCGGCCATGGAACATAGCACAGCTACGTCCTTTTTACACTTAGCATTTTTATCTAATTGTGTATCTCTTATATGATCAATGAAATAAAGCTCTTTGGTTCACTCATATTTCTGAGTCTTTTACCTCCTTTAGTGTTCATTTTTGGATCATGTAAAACCTTTATGCACAAGTTTTGCATTTGCACTTGTGAAAATTCCGCCTACGGGCGTTAGCTTAAGTTTTCTGGTCTACACCTTCTTTGTCATTTTTATGTGGATTCTGGAGTAGTGACTTTCGGCACTTATTGTCGGCGATTTTGTGCTCAGGTTATTGACGGTGCCATTGGGCATCATCACCTAAGCGCATGGTTCCGACAACGAGTCTTCCGACTCCTAAAAGTCAATCATAAAAACCAAAGTAATGGATAATCCAGCACTTGCTTAAAAAATATATACATGCTGGGAACTAAGTTCTTAAGTAGCAGAAAATAACAACCATTGTTTTCCGCCTTAAGTTACACCATCAAGTTTTTTCCGCGCATCCACCAAAGGCAAAACAAAAATTACATAGTGTTTTTCACTCTTTGGGCGCAGGAGACTTGGAAGCAGCATCGTCCCGAGCCGGAGAATCACCCTCAACGTCGACGCTATGATGAGACTCGGAGGAATCTTGGTTGACGCTATCAATGGTGTTCATGGGCACGAAAACATCAATGTCCACCAACTCGACGACTCTGGTGTCATAACCCGCGAGTGATGACATGATGGCTTCGTGATCAATCTCTTTGCCGTCATCATCAACGTCGGGGATGCCGGAGGTCACCGTGTCGATGTCAGCATCTTCGTAGTGTGCCTTCACCATTGAGAACGCCATCCTTGCGCCAGCCCGTGCACATGAAGCTTTCCATCTTGTAACACGCTCGGGGGCTCGACGAAGAATCTCTGAGTACTTCGTCACGGAGTCCGAGACCTTGATGTATATCTGGAGGGGCTTGGCAATCTCCTTGGCTTGGGTGATGGCGGTGTTGATGAAGTTACCAGCAAGAACCATGCATTCCTTGTCCGAAGGAGGCGAGCGGGTTAAACCCAGAGGAGCTGAAAAATCCGACAATGAGCGCATGAGTTCAATAAACTCTAAGTATCCAGACTACAGACATACAAGGCAGTGGAAACTTACTAAAGATGTTGGCCTTGGCCTGCCAGAGGGTGTCCGCCAAGGATTCCTTCTCTTCTTGGAGGAGCTTAAACGCCTCGCTGTGGCGTTGGTTTTGCTCGTCAGCAGCTTGCTTCTGATCTTTTAAGATCGCAAGCTCCTCCTTCAAGCGATTGATTTCTGCGGAGGCAGAATCCTGCAGGGCTTTCATAGAATCCTCGTGCAACTTCAGCATCTCTTCCCTCTCCTTCTTAAGGATTCTGTTCTCGCTGTCCAGCTGCTGGATGTACTTGGACTGCTCAACAATATCCTTGGCCTTGGCGACATGTTCTGCAAAGTCGGAGAAAACAAAAGTACATAGTGAGTACTCGGAGAATGAAGGCATAAAACCAAGACAGAATGTGAAAAAAAGAAAACAGACTCTTGTTTTTGATGATCTGTTCCTTCAAGATGGCAGTTTTACCCTTTTCGGCTTCAAGATCTGCGCGCATCTTCTGGTACTTGTCGTTGTCCATGCCCCTCTGAGCATTCTCGTTCTGTGGAACAAAGGAAAAAAGTTAAACTGTTGTTTAGTCTGCTTGGAGCACCTAGTCGGAAACTTTCCATCTAGTCGGAAACTTTCCATCTAGGCACCTAGTCGGAAGCTTTTTAAATTAGCAATTTTCTTTAAGCATCTAGTCGGAGCTACTTCAGTTCTCGATTAGAAGCTTGGGGGCTACAGTATAAAGTTTTAACTCGGAAAATGCTTAGCTTTTCTTTAAGCATCTAGTCGGGCCATGATTCAACAACTAGAGGCTTGAGGGCTATAGTATTGAAAATTATAAACACTGCGTATGCTACTCTTAAAGCATCTAGTCGGAATAATTTCTTCCATCTAAATGCTTGGGGGCTACAGTGAGAGTTCTTTCTAACTCAGTCACTCTTAGAGCATATAGATGCAAAACCTATGGTTTTCCGTCTACATCCTCGGGGGCTACAGTGGGATACTCATATGAAATGCAAAAGGTAAAGTAAAACTTACAAGTGCAATAATCTTGAGGTTTGTAGCGCTCTTGGCCAGCATATTGCAAAAGGAAATTCTATTTCCTCGCAAGATATCTGCTTGTCAGAGAAGCTCCTCAATACCGCACGTCGGAGATGACGACACTCCTCCAGGAACCAGAGTTGTGTTACTCGGCGTGAGCGCCGGGTAAACTATCTTCGGGAACTCGAAGGGTTTCTGGGGAGTAGGGGCGCCGCCTTCGGCAGAGGTACCAGTTCCTACTACCGCCTTGCCGCTACCGATGGCATCCTTAGCCGGAGCTTCGGCCATTTGTAGAGCAGTGCTCTCCTGCATCTGCTCACGACAATGAGTTCGGTAGAGGCGCCAGAATCCACTTCCATGACGGAAGGGCATGGTGCCTCCTGGGCTTGAGAACTTGTCGGGGCAGAGGAAGGCTTGACGGCAGGAGTAACAGGGGCGATGGCGGGGGAGGAGTCACGATGCAGCATATCCTTGATATTTCTAGAAGCCCCCAAAGTCTTGGAGGTCTTCTTGATGATGGTCGTGGCTTTCTTCCTGAAACGTGCAAAGTGCATAAGTACAGGAACAAAATAGACAGATAGACAATGTCGGAGAATGAGAATCTTACACTAGGGGGGTGCTTTGGCAAAAATCCCGGTGGCTTTTCTCTTTTCCGCCTCCAGGGCGGCGGTAGTCTTCTTGGAGGCTCCACCCTCCGTCTTCTTTTTCTTGCCTCCGTCGGCAACGTCAGAGGTGGAGCTCTTCCGCTTTTGCGCCAACGGGACATCGTCGTCGGACACGACCGTGACTTCCTTCATCTTTGGATCGTAGATTTGGGCAGCCAGGTTGTCCTCATCAAGATCGCTAAGTTGTTAAGTTAGAAATCACCATGTTAGATGAGGTGGTAATGGCAAGACGAAGAAACTGGAGTATATGTCGTACACGGAAAATACATATCTACCTTTGGGCACTTGCCGTCTACGAACATGTCGTAGGTGATGGTGAAGCCACGCTTCTTATCCTTCACCTTGACGATGTCCTTCAGGCGGAGCTTGACGGAGTCGCTCGAGAAGTTATCCACGGAGATCCAGAGGCTATCCCTTTGATCACTGGTATACTCGTGCATGAACTTCGCGCAGTGCTGCAGAGGTTGGATTCGTCTGATGAACTAGCACATGGACAGGTCCAAGACGGTCAAACCCGTCTCTACGAACCATTCGATCCGCCTTATTGTGCGAGAAGCATCGAGGTCGGAGAGAAGGGAGGCATGGGATCTCCATGTGGAAACTTCGGCGGCGGCTCCATCCGCGAAGTCCGGGTACGTTACTTCTCGGCCCGCCAAAGGAATGTCGGGGTCGTAGAAGTACGTCCGCTGCCAGTTTTTGCAGGACTCGTGGCCGATGATGTCGGGGAACCGCCGGCCAGGTTGGATCTTAAAGCTTATGGTGTCGTAGTTCCTAAGCTCCTCCCTACTATGTTCGGCTTCACGTTTGACGGTGAAGAAGTACACGAACAAGTCTAGCCTAGGCCTAATCCCTAGGTAACCCTCACAAAGTGCCGCGAAGTTGCTAAGCACTAAGATGCTATTGGGGGAGAGGTTATGGGGTTGGACCTTGTAGTGGTTCAAGACGGAGAGAAAGAAGTGGGAGATGGGCAGAGAAACGCCGTGTACCAGCTGAGCCTTGAGGTACACCTTTTCTCCGGCTTGGGGAGAAGGTGTCACCTCGCCGATGGTCTTGCTTGAGCCCCCTCCGTCATGGGAGGTAGCCTTCGGCGAGCATGTCTTGGATGTCGCGGTCGGTGATGTCCGAACTGCGCCAGTCGCCCTTGTGCGAGTCTGGCTCTTCTTCCAGTGGCTCTAGCGCCGCCAGATTATGGTCGTTGCCGGTGGTTTTGATCATCGCCGATGCGGGGATGACCAGGCCCTCTGGGGGCACGACGACGGAGCTCGCCAGCTTCGTTGTGGCTTCGCTCGACGCCGCCATCGATAGGGAGGAGCTGCTGCTGGCCATGGAGTGCTGGAACGATGCGACTGACGCAGAGGGAGGCTAGGGTTTTCGAGGTTTCTCGCGGAGAGCTCGAGGAGGCGCGTGGCTGGAGGAAGAAGACGATGATGCGAGAGGAATGAGGTAAAAAGTGGAAAGTATCCCACGGTTACTATTTATCGTGCTTTGCGTCAAGATTCGTGCATCTGATTGGACGGTTGCCGCGTAGACGACGTGTTCGTGAACGTGCGCGGTAATTTCTCCACGTCTCCAACCGCCGCCGCCAACGGTTCGTATCGCTTGCACGGGAAAATCGGATATGATTGCGTTCTCTACATGTGTGAGTTATGAGGCGTCGCTGACCTAAGCCTACGTCGTCCTAGCTGACACAAGTAGATGAGCCGTCGCATCAAAGATTCCGGCATGGACGGATTTAATCCGACTACGGAAGAGTACGATGGAAGATTCAGCATTTCTCCGGCTTACCATTCGAAGGCGGAGAAAACCTTGCAGAGTTCTTTGGGAGGACTACAAGATATTGCTTGACAATTTGCCGACATCCATCTAGACGGAGCATTCCACGTGAAGAGGCAAGACGGCGCAAGATCTAGAGTTCTCCGGGGGCTACTGTTGGGGATATGCTATATGGGTATCCTCATAGCATGTCTCTTATCCGACTAACCCAGGTGGCCCATAGTCGGTAGCATGGCCTATGGTGGCTTTGGCGGCGATTAGGTGGATCCAGAAGGGAGGCCCATGCCGGATAAAAGAAGGCTACGGTGGAGTCACCAGCGTACCCGGAGCCTTGGAGTGCAAGATACACAAGACTAGTAATAGGTGGTGTAGGACTCTGTAACCTGTCCGGCTAGGACTTTTCCATGTAACCCTAGGACCTGGCGACTATATAAGTCGGGCCTATGGGAGCCTTTAGGGCACAACATCAGATAACCTAGTATCGATTCATACAACCTCGCACAGCGAACCTATCTCTGTAACTCGGCGTATTGCCCTTATAGTGATTTATAGCAGGAGTAGGATTCCGCCACCATTGTGGGATCTCAACACAGGTAGTGTGTTACCTCGTACCCGTCAACCGTCCGCCTTACCCCACATCTCTAAACACGCACTGTGAGGACCCCTCCATGGCGTACTCGTCGGCAATACCATGACACATTCCTCAATAAACCAGGCCACTAGACTGAACCATAGCCAGTAAGTAAATGTTCATAAGCTAGTAATCTTACTGGAGCATATTGATAAAATACAAGATCAAAGACCATGTATCAAGAACAATACCAATACTCACTGATCATAACTTAATCGAACCACAGGTCACAAGTAATCTCGTCAAGCAAATAAAACCTTGTTACAGAGATGTAACCTTGATAGGGGGGTAATCACAGTAAGCATGCTTGACATGGCAAGGTAGATGGGGCATAGAGAGAAACGCAGTAGGGTAAGCACACTTACCCGAGGTCATCTCAAAAAGATAGAAGATGAAGTAGAGGAGTGGTCGGCGGCTATGAAGGGGCGGCAGCACGGGGAGCACCCCCGGAGGGGCGCTGCAACCTGCACCTGCAGCTCATCAGGAGCAGCCTGTGGAGAAGGGGTGAAGACCGTGAGCAACCCAGCACGACGTCGACGAAGCACCAAGGCGACTGAACCCTAACCCTAGCCTCGGGCGAGGGTCAGCGCGGTTAGGAGAAGACCCCAGAGGGGAATCGGCTTGGACAGGATTGAGCGGTGGCGTCGACTCAGTAGTCTTGCATCGCGGCATGGCCACGGCGGCGGAGTCTACTGGAATCGAGCAGTGTCAGGGGGCGACCATGGCAGCACCAGAGCGAGGACGAGAGAGATAAGGTCGAGCGTAGGGAAGAGGGGGTACTGGGTCGTTGGGTTGGTCCAGTGGCAACTGGTTGGGTTTCACCCTAAGCCAGTTGGGCTAGTTGGGTCCAAATGGGCCCATTGGTAAGCCTGGCCCAATTCCAAAGTAAAAATAAGAAACTATTTATCAAATCACTAAATGACCAAACTACCCCTGAACATAATTTATACCCTAGAAAAATATAAAAAATTCCAAAAATACTTATGATATATCAAAATGACCACAAAATAATATTTACCTAATAAAAATATAATTTAAGTGTTTAAAATAAATTTAAAGTAAAATAATTATGAACACCATTAAATCTTAAATGAAATTTTATAAAATAAAACAAAAATCCTAAAAATAAATAAAAATCATTTTTGTGTATCAAAATTACTCTATTATTTTATAAAAATACTAACTTAGAGTTTTACAAATAAAACATAAAACAAATATTTAAAGACACTTAATTCTTTGATGAATTTTATAAAAATAAATATTATATTTAAAAATAAATAAAATACATTTTTAAGGGCTTGAATAAATATATTACACTAGAAAAATATTAAATATATTATTAGAAAAGTATTTAATGTTTTACATAATACCTATTTTATGAATCTTTAAAAATAATTGATGAGTAAGAAATCACAATTCTTATAAAACCTTGAGCAATTAGAGTCTTTGTATCAAACTCCAAACCATAACTTAAATCCATAATCAAATTTAAGTATAACTTTTAACTTTAAAATATTCTTTTAAAAATCTTATTAAGAAACCTTTTAAATCAACATTGGGTATCACCCAGTTATATAATATGGTGAATAAGCATTATATCTTAACCATTATTAACATAACTTTAAATTCTAACAAATTACTAAGATCATCTAATTATGCTCCCATTAAATAAATACCAATTACTTTCTAAATAAGCAAAACAAATTTAATCTAAATCATTCACTTAAATGTAAAGTGAACAATTCCACACCTTAGTTAACTTTGTTTTTATAGTTAACTTTGGTCTATTTAAATTAAGACATAAATCAACTCAAGTCCAAACTCATAAATCAAACCCCAAAAAACAATGATAATGTCCTATTAACAATAAAGATTGTTTAAACCTTAGAAAGGAAATCTTTTGTTCAAATGTTATTCTTTTTGCCACTTCTAACAAAAATCTCATAGTAAGTTCCTCAATTATTCACAACTCAAACCGAAAGATGTTTATCATAGTCACCACATGACAATTAACCATAATCACCTCATTTCATACTTTATTTACATATTTGGGATTGTTAACACTTAGATTCCTTATAGAGACCATTACTTATAAAGTAAAATTTGAAGAGAAACCAACTCTTAAAAGAATCACTTGAATTCACTTCACTCAAAGTATTAGGGATTCAATTTGAGAGTTTTACAAAAATGCATAGCATTATTTATGCACAACTTCATATTGCTTCTTTAAACATTAGTCCTTACCGGACCAATGATACAGATTTCAGATATTGGATCTTATGTCGTCTCGAAGACCGTGAGTGCATAATCTTGCAATCACAAAAGGCAAGTTCACACTTGCTCATGTCCTTTTGATTATTTTCTGTAAAGTATTTTGCAAATCAAGTGTTGACATCACCTGCATTTGAAAAAGGTCAGAAAACACTATTTTGATAATAAAGTGAACTATTGGTTACTGATCCAGGGTGATCAGCTAATCTATTAAATCTGGCAGTTGGAATACCACTGTTCAGGACTATATCACCTAGGATTTAGTAACCAATGTCGCCAGTGATTCTTGCGCCGTATATTACGCGTTGACCATGAGATTTGGAATGGGACGGAGAAGTCAGCTGTATCTTTTCCCTCCTGCATGGAGCCGGATGTGCGGGTCGTGGCTGTTATCACTCATAGCATGCATATTAATTGGTAATTCGTAGAGGATATGCAACATATGGGTGGGAGCCCTCAACGTCCCACGATAGTTCCAGCATCTGAACGGTTTGTATTGCCTATTGCCTTAATTCAATAGGTGGGCATGGCATACACCAAGGAGACATGCGGGGTCGCGGAGAAGGCAGTGATTGGCTTGGATCTTAGGTTGGGGCTCAAACCAAGGAAGTTTGAACAGGATCATAATCCCGGCCGTGCAACAAAGCCTAAGGTCTCTCATGGGTAAAGTGACGCACCTCTGCAGAGTGTAAGAACTGTAACTTGTTACTCCATATTTCGGGAAGGAGCTGCAAACGCGGCGGGAAAGGAACTCCATGAAAAAGTTCTGGTAAACCCATGAAGGCTGACAGACATAGCTTTTCAGAATAAAAGCAACCTTTTAAGAAATGTTTATGAAAACTTGCATTGCCTACGACCTACGGTCTGTGGCTGTAGTTATAGTGCATCAAACACTCCTTTTCTAGTGAATTTGCTGAGTACGCTCGTACTCAAAGTATCTTCTTAACCCTTGCTAGATTCTGAAGCCATTAAAACTATGTTTGCATCAAGATATGCTCCGGGACTTATCAAGACCAGCTAAAGCTCTTCAATGAAGACAAGGAAGACAACATATATCTCAACTCAAGTGAAGACGAAGTTACTGATTATATAGAAATACAATCTCTAGCCAAAGAACCTATCTCTGTAGTCCGTTGCAATAGCAGCAATGCCAATTCCTTAGTTAAATACTAGTTTTAATAGTATAATAGTTTTGCGTTATTTATCTTTGATTCTTCTTCATAAGAGGTTCTTTCTCTCTCTTTAACCTAGAGTGTTCTCTGGATCTTATGTAAAGAGTGAGTTGTAACCTTTAAGCCATGTATTGGACCCGATGTGTTTTTGTTGTGCCATTCTGAGGGATTTAATACTAGTGAACAGTGTTTTGTTGGTGTTATGTCAACGACTATAGTATACTACATCATGCAGTGGTATGCTGGGTCACCGCAAAAATCTAAGTCCCTTGGCCGAAATTTCTTTTCTTTACATTACTTTTCACTATAACACGCTAGGGGGCTACGCCTCACCTCACGACCTCGTCGACTGAGAACAACGCATACAACCTGAGTAGCTGATACCGTCAGGCTAACGAAAAGGACATGCACATAACAAAGCACCACGTGCTACTATATACAAACTTTACAAAGGGCACTACGAGCCCACTCGAAAAATACAAATTTTACATCAAGTTTTTATTTACAGGACCTACCTATTCTGGAGAATCACATTCGCCCTCAGCTCGAACAAATCTACTATCTGTAACACCCTCAGAATCGGCCCTATGCAAGTTTCAGCGCTTCCCGCCAAACCCGCATAGAAACGATTCAAAGGTGCCCACCGAACGCACGTGCGGGAAAAGCAGTAATATCATTACACAATAGTCCTCGATGGAACCCACGAAACATATATATACAACAGCGACTCAAAGAGTCAAGAATATAGATATACAATACAAAGATCCAAATCACCTTGAAAACGATACAGCGTCCGAGTACGGACAAGATGCAAATTGAGCTAAGAGCCACGAAGAATAACCAATGGCATCCATAACCCGAGCCAAGCGGAAGGGTAACCCTGCTAACGACGTCGATCTCAAAATCTGCTTAAACAAAAGGGGTGCCGACAAAGGGCAAAGGAAAAAGAGGAGTGTCAGTACGGAGGCCAGTACATGGCGAGGCTAGAATTCGGCGGTCCTCGCCTACATAGGTATGGTGGACTGAAGCGGCAGCGCGGCATGCACTAAACAACCTATAGAGACTCGATACAACTGGCGGCTATCAGAGAGGGGTAAGAAAGACCTATTCGGAACCAACCTGATACTACCACCAAACATACCCATCCTGGTGTTTCCCCCTCGAGACCAAACGAGGAAGTCAACCGAGGAACTCACACCGTTGGCAGTTTTATTCATTCCGTTATAGTTGCGGCAGTTACTAGTCAAATAAAGATGGCATGAGTCATCCTGATATAATAAGCAGTGGGCAGTTTTAGTTAAACATTCAGTTGTAGTTGCAACACTTACTAGTCGAATCGATTAGCATGAGATATCCCAAACCCAGCGATTGTTGGTACTTTTATTTAGCTATTCCGTTGTAGTGAAGGCTGATTACTAGTCATATCGGATACAAGTCAATTTATAACGATAAACTTTAGTTATGGTTGTCTATGATCGAGAAGCGTGCTCCAAGTCGTCCATAACGCGGACACGGCTTTTCGAAAAGATTTAACCTGAGGGTGCACCAAAGTATCCACGCGCCGACCCTTCTTGCGGATCGTTAACATACACCCATCGGTATGTCGGCGGGGCCTAAGTCATGACGTTTCCCGGACCAAAGCAAGTACATGGGGCCACCCACTAAGCTACCCGCAACGAAGTCGGCGGTCTCGAGACGGACTCGGGGTTTGTGTGGGCGGAACGATCGGGAACCCGAAAAGATGATCGGGCTTGTCGACAATAAAACGTGTCACGGACCTAAACAATACAGGTGCAGTACTTCGCACAATTTAAATAAAGCAGTGAAGCATGGCATAAGTACGGGATAGTAATAAAGCCCCAAACTACTTGTGGCCCCCGGTACAATACTTTGAAATCAGGTACTAATCGATGGGGGTGCCCATACACCCCACATGTGGTTAGCGCGCTCGATCTCGGAATAGGTGTCAAGAACTCGGGGTCCTACGGGACACAAGTGGACGGTTAACAACCAAATAACATCTATTGCCCACCTGTGCCTCTGCATTTACCTACTTCAATTTTAGTTATTAAACAGTAATTAAAGCCATGATCATCTCCAACATTAAACACGCGGCAATACTCCAACAAGCTGGTACTTGACGACCGCATAGACTTGAGCAAGCGACTACGACGCGCAAGTCCAACTATCTACCAATCGACAGGTAATAGGATGTGTCCAAGGCTATATAAGGCTGCAAGGGATATCACGGGTACGGAAACTAGAGCATTGCAACACAGATAGCAATAGATCAACAGGAGGGAATAAATACTATAAAAGTAAGATAGGTAGAAAGGGGGAGATGCTCGCCTGAAAACATTGCCGAAGGTTCATCCGAAGATCGGGTCGACACTCGCATCAACTCATCGGCCTAATCCGTGAAGAACCAAAGCACTAGCACAAACACCGGATGCACTATTTAATACTACGGTAGAAAATCGGGCATGATGCATGTATGATGTATGACATGGCAAAGGTGCGATGCATTTAGGCCATATTAAGCCGAACCGGGGTCCCGACAGTTTATTGGATGGTTCATGTTGTTTAGATACCCCGCAAATTAAATGTTGGATTAGCAAGACAAAACATGGCTCCGGTTCGCTATGCCAATTTAAATGGAGTCCGGAATAAGACAAAGATATCCCGCATATAGACTCCATATTTAATTATGAGATGAATTGGCATAATGCCCCCAAACCACATGATATGCATGCGAGATTAACAATTAATATGCAACAAGTTTTATATATAGCATTTATAAAATAGGGCTCGGGAAAAGGTTCACACATTAGTGTCGAAGGTCTTGGGGTCTGAGGGTTCGGGTTCGATCTTCGGGTCTTGGTTCGGGGTCTCAAACTTTCGGATCCATGAAGAAGACCTTGGAGTTCTGTGGACGATGTTGGGTCAGCGATGCGTGGTGGCTTGTCGGAGCCGATCTAATCGAGGTCAGCATCATCGCCACTTCAACATCTATAAGGAATTGTCTTCGGGTTTTTAGTATGCACCATGTATACTTCATCTCAGCACCTCACGTGCCCACTGAAACTAGCAAACAGAAATAAAGGAAAGCACCAGGTCGGCAGGCAGAGACGGGCAGGGGTTGTGGTCGTGCTGTGGCCAACCCATGAGGAAAAATAGGACCGACGACGGTGGTGTCGGCTTGCTTGCTTGCGATGCAGGACGGCGAGCTCGTGCGGCTGGAGCAGGCGGCCAGCGGCGAGGAGGAGCGCACGTCGGCTCGGCAGGCTGTGGCGGCGAAGCGCGGGCGGCGGCGAGGGGCAGGTGGTCGGCGGCAGCGACGGTTGCCGGGAGGTCGGCGCGGCGAGAGCTCGAGGCACGCGACCTACAGAGGAAGGGAACGCGAGGCGGCGGCTGGGGCGGCTTGGCGGCAGCGGCTTGTCATGCGGCGAGGCGGTGGCGAGGTCGGCGAGGGACCAGCGATGGAGGCCCGGGGCGACGGAGGAGGACGGAGGAAAGGCGCAGGGAAAACAAGGACGAGGTCGGCCGAGAGGGGGGCTCATAGGGGCGGCCGCGTGCCTGGGAGAATGTGCTGGCGACGGCGACGGATCGGGGATGGGAGGTGGAGGCAGCGGCGCTGTGCGGGAGGATGCGAGGTCTCGCGTGGCGACAGGGTCGTGGGGAGCAGGTGCGGGACGCGGGGTGGTGGGGCCAGGGAGCGGGGCGTGCGTTGCGTGTGTGCTACTGCGCGTGGATTGGCTCCTGGCGGCGGCAAGGGCAGTGGGGTGGGGATTTGGGGGGATTAGGTTTAGGGTTAGAGGAACTAGGGTTCGCTAGGTTTTATTTTGGGTAGTAGGCGGTCTGGCCGGTTGGGCTTTGGGCCGGCCGGCTGGACTGCCTCCCCGAAACAAAAATAGTTTTATTATTTTTATTTAGTTTTAATTATAAAGCATTTTGTAAATAGTTTTTAGGTGAAATAAAAGATCTAGACAGATATAGGGTTTGGTTCGAAGGAAGAGGGAATGTATAGAAAACAAAATAGGATTTTTAGAAGATAGTTTTAGGCAAATAGATGCATGTTGATGTCATGATGATGCACAAATTATAAACAACAACGATTTTCTAGTAGTGGTTTTTGCGGGATGCCACAATTCGACACCACTAACAATGGATCTCGCCCTCGAGATCCGCCTCATGGTACCGGAGGGAAGGTCGGCGATCTGCGTCTTCTCGCTTCGTGTAGATCCTCGCGACACCACTAACAAGAGGTCGTTGTCCGTGATCTCACGAGAACACCCCGGGAAAAAAAGGTCGAAGGTAGAGGTATCAACAAATAAAGCCACCTCTAGCTTCGATAGAAAGAGGGAACCAATGCATTCTCATCCACTTCAATGTACAAAAGCGAATAGAAGGGGTAGTCGGCATGGGGGCCAATCCATCACGCACCCAAACTATTACTCCGCACAATCAGTAGAAAAGCGTGCAACCATTCTCGGAATCAGACTGAAGATCTCGACAATCGAGGTTCGGAACAAAGGAGTGATGCAGAATCTGCATCGGATCTGGCGTAGATGATGTCGTCGCGTCGGAAAACACTGGAAGGCACGAGAAGGAACAAAGAGAAGTCCACCAGACGAAGGATTCCTCGGATAGCATGAAGACCAGATGTAGCAACACCGTTACCAAAGGAGGAAGCAAAACCCTGAAGGTACGATGGAACCCAATGTGGCATCCCGCAAAACCACTACTAGAAAATCGCGTCGAATTTGTGCATTGCATCGTCATCATCATGCATTGTTTGCATAAAACTATTTTCGCCAAGCCGTTTTGTTTTCTAAACGCCCCACCTTTGTTCTAATGCAAACCCCGGGTCTCCGGATTATTTTTGTTTTGTCGCTATCGGGTTACAAACGGTCCAGTTAAATTAAATAAAATTTTAAGTTATTTTAGCGGGGATCGAGCGGGCGTTTAGGCCGAACGACCACCCTGTGTTTTACAACGGTCCACCCCAACCAGCCCCAGACAAATCCTACATCTACCCAACTTCCTACCCACCCCTATCTCCACCTCACTCCCCCCAATCAACTCTTGCCACCTCATCCCCATCCTTCCCCCCACCCAATCCTAGCCCTCCACCTCACCCCTCATCTCTCACCCCACCAACCTCCCTGCCTGGGACCCACCAGCCGCGTCCGGCCTGCCCCCAGCCGGCTCACCCCCAGCTCACACCCCACCCGCGCCCCTGTCCCTCTGTCCCGTGGCCCCCACACCCCGGGCTTACCCATGCCCCACCTCTACACCTGGGCCCAGCCCTCCCCCTCTCTCCTCACACGCTTCCCACCCCCGGTCCCACTTCTCTCTCTCTCTCTCCTCCCCACGCTCTCGTCCCCACGACAGCCTCCCTCCCGCCTTGTTCCAGCCTTGCTGCTGCCCTCACCGCCTCGCCTCCCACCTCCAGTGCGCGCCGCCGTCCGCCGCACCACTCCTCCCTCGCTCCGGCCGCCCTCGCCGCTGAGCGCCGCTGCCCCGCTCGGTCTTCCTCCGCCCTCTGTCACCCCACCACCGCGCTCCTCCACCCGCCTCACAGCCCGGCGCCCGGCGCCGAGCCAGCCACCGACCCTGCGGCCTTGCATCCGCCCCAGCGCCCTCTCCTCACCGCCACCCCGGGCCGAACCGCCCCCACCTCGCGTCCCCGACCCGCGAACCTCCGCCACCGCTGCGTCCTCCATGCCCTGCTCTGCACCGACCTCGCCGGCGCTCCGCTCAGCCGCCACCGCGTTCCCGCCCGAGCCGCCTCCGTCGAGCCCCCTCGTCGTCCTGCGGCCGGCCGCCTCGCCCCTCGTCCTTGGTGTCCCTCGGCCATGGCGCGCCGCGGCCTGGGCCTCTCCTCCGTCGTCGGCGAGGGGCTCGCGGCAAGGTGCGTGGCGGTGGAGCCCGCCCAGCGTAACGATGGCCGTGGCGCCCGACGTCGAGGAGTCTGGCTCGGTGGCCAAGGTGATCGCCTCGGTATGAGCATCTGCCAAGGGATTCCAGTGCGGGGTGATGACGGTGAACAGGCTCCACTGGCAGAACGAGGTCCTCAGGAAGAGAATCCAGCCCGGCGACACTGAAGCCGAGGTTACCCCCGAGCTGCTCAAGCGGATCAAAAGGGCTAAGAAGATGACAAAAATGTCTGAGAAAGTGGCAACGGGAATACTGTCTGGAGTGGTGAAGGATTTGATCTCTCGAAGACCTGGCCTTGTACAAGTTCACCATCAACAAGGTCCCCTTCGAAAACCACGGGCTCCACTTCCGCTACCAACAATTGAGGCCGGAACCCCATGATGTCCTTCATGGATTCGATGCACTCGGCGCCAAACCCGAACCGATCCGGATACCTCGACACCCCAAGGTCTTCTACATGGGCGACATGATCTTCGGTCACGGACGCCATGACCTCCTTCAAGAATCCGATGGCGAGACCACGAACCGATCTAGGCGCCAAGGCCTTCGCATGGAGTCGGCAAGATCATCCGGAAACACCAAGATCAAGCTACGCGGCCCGCAAGTTCGCGGCGTCGAGCGAATCTGGCGACTCGAAACCCCAAGTCCCGCTTCCGGGCAAGACCCTAACCCCGGGCCGAGAACGACCGGGCCGAGAATGACCCGTCAACCGGACCACGGACCCTGTCGAACCCCGAATCCCGGACCCCCAAGATCGTCGAGCCCCCTAATGTGTGAACCCCTCCCCGAAACCCTATTTTATCATATATAACAACTTGATGCATATTAACTGCCATACTTGCATGCATAATCATGTGGTTTGGGACCTTATGCCGATTCACCTCTAATTAAATATGGGGCCCATATGCGGGCAAATCTAGTCTCATATTGGCCTCATTTAAACATGTGTAGCGAATCGGTTCCATCTGTTGCATTGCTAAACAACATTTGAAATGCGGGGTTTCTAAATAACTTGAACCATTTAATTAATTGTCGGGACCCCGGTTCCACTTAATATGACCTAATTGCATCGCACCTTGCCATGTCATTCATCATACATGCATCATGCCGATCTTCTGCCGTTGTATTAAATATTGCATCCGGTGTTTCTTCTAGTGTTTTGCTTCTTCGCGGATAAGGCCGTTGAGTTGATGTGAGCTTCGCCCCGATCTTCGGGGAAGACCTTCGACAATGTTTCCAGGCGATCATCTCCCCCTTTCTACCTATCTTACTTTTATAGTCTTTATTCCCTCCTGTTGATCTATTGCTATCTGTGTTGCGATGCTTTAGTTTCCGTACCTGTGATATCCCTTGCAGCCTTATATTGCCTTGGACACACCCTATTACCTGTTTTTTGGTAGATAGTTGGACTTGCGCGTCGTAGTTGCTTGCTCAAGTGTTGATGTGTGTCGTCATATGCCACAGTTGCTGATGTATTGCCGCATGATGTTGATGTTGGAAGTGATCCTAGTTTTACTTATCGTCACTTTAATTTCTGTTTAACAACTAAAATTGGAATAAGCAGAGGCATCGGTGGGTGATAGATAATATTTGGTTTCGAGCACTTGTGTCCGTAAGACCCAGTACTTGATACTGTTCCTTGATTTATCGCGCTATCCACATCCGGAGGTATATGGGACCCCCGAGACGAGCTTGATTCATCTTATTTCTTGGGGCCACAAACTAGTTTGAGGTGTTCTTACTATCCTGTACTTATGCCATGCTACTTTACGTATTTAATTTGTGCGAGAACCTTTGTCTTGTTAGGATCGGGACACGCGTTCTGCGGTATCGACAAGCCCAGCCACACTTCGGGTTCCCGATCGTTTCTGGCCGTCCACCCAAACCTTGAGGCCGTCTCGGAGTCGGCTAGCTTCGTTGCGGATTCTACTTAAGGGTGCCCCACAAATATTTCTGAATCTTGTGATTGTTCGATCGTGAAAGCCTCGTTGGGTTTTGATTTGGTTTTTAGGGTTGATCGGCGTGTGTTGCTATTGGTGCACCCGGCGGGTAAAACTTTCTGGCCGTGTCGCGGATATGGACGACTTGGAGCCTGATATCTCGATCATAGACAAGCATAACTAAAGTTTACTGCTATAAATTTGACTTATAATGACTAGTAATTAGCTTCACTATAATGGAATGGCTAATTAATACTGCCCACAATTGCTTGTTTGGTTGTCGCTTGAACTACAACGAAATGGCTGAATAAAAGTACCAACAACTGCTGGGTTTTGGGTTTATCTCATGCTATCTGTATCTGATTAGTAAATGTTGCAACTACAACGGAATGGTTAACTAAAGGTGCCCACTGCTTATTTTATCAGGACGATTAACTAAACCTGACTAGTAATTGTTGCAACGATAACTGAATAAATAAAACTGCCAACTGTGTGAGTTCCTCGGCTGACTTCCTCGTTTGGTCTCGAGGGGGAAACACCAGGATGGGTTTGTTTGGTGTTAGTTTCAGGTTGGATCCGGATAGGTCATTCTCACCCCTCTCTGTTTTGACGCCAGTGTATCGAGTCTCTATAGGTTGTTTAGCGCGTGCTGCCGCTGCCGCTTCAGTCCACCATACCTTGGTAGGCGAGGACCGCCGAATTCTAGTCTCGCCGTGTACTGGCCTCGATCTTGGCAGCTCCTTCTTTTCCTTTGCCCTTTGTCGGCACCCCTTTTGTTTGAGCAGGTTTTGAGATCGGCGTCGTTAGCGGGGTTACCCTTCCGCTTGGCACTGGGCGGGGTTATGGACGCCATTGGTTATTCTTGGGGCTCTTAGCCCCATTTTCATCTTGTCCGTGAGCGGCTCTATCGCTTTCAAGGTGATTTGGATCTTTGTATATTATATACGTATCTTGACTCTTTGAGTCATTTGTCTTATATATACATGCCGTGGGTCCCATCGAGGCTGTTGTGTAATGTTATTACTTGTTTCCACCTTGCGAAAGTGCCTAGTGAGCACCTTTGAATCGTTTCTATCGGGTTTGGCGAATTTTGCTCAAACTTGCATAGGCCCGATCGAGGGTGTTCTGAGTGGTATCGAGCTCGGATTGCGATACCCCACAAGTCCAGCCTGTAGGATAACCTAGCTAACGGCGAAGTAGAGTGTCAAAACTATTTTGCAAAAACGGTTGGATAGTTCTGATTAGGTCTGCTTTTACTCCTTACCCCTCTGCTGTTCTCCTCTTACCTCTACGTGTTTTGAATCCGCTCTCGTCTCTTTTCTTCGAGTCCAGGAATTCTCGTGGTTGGGTTCCGTCGCGCCTTTAGGGTTTCGCTCCCTCCCTTGGTGACGGTGCTGCTACATCTGGTCTTCATGCTATCTGAGGAATCCGTCTGTTGTGGTACCATTCTTTGTTCCTTGTTTGTGCCTTCCGGTGTTTTCCGACGCGACGACATCATCTACGCCAGATCCGATGCAGAGTCTGCATCACTCCTTTGATTCCGAACCTCGCTTGTCGAGATCTTCAGTCGGATTCCGAGAATGGTTGCACTCTTTTCCACTGATTGTGCAGAGTAATAGTTTGGGTGCGTGATGGATTGGCCCCCATGCCGACTACCCCTTCTATTCGCTTTTGTACATTGAAGTGGATGAGAATGCATCGGTTCCCCCTTTCCATCGGAGCTATAGGTGGCTTATTGTTGATACCTCTACCTTCGACCTTTTTGCTCCGGAGAGTTCTCCCGACGATCACGGACAACGACCTCTTGTTAGTGGTGTCGCGAGGATCTACACGAAGCGAGAAGACGCAGTTCGCCGACCTTCCTTCCGGTACCATGAGGCGGATCTCGAGGGCGAGATCCATTGTTAGTGGTGTCGAATTGTGGCATCCCGCAAAACCACTACTAGAAAATCGCGTCGAATTTGTGCATTGCATCGTCATCATCATGCATTGTTTGCATAAAACTATTTTCGCCAAGCCGTTTTGTTTTCTAAACGCCCCACCTTTGTTCTAATGCAAACCCCGGGTCTCCGGATTATTTTTGTTTTGTCGCTATCGGGTTACAAACGGTCCAGTTAAATTAAATAAAATTTTAAGTTATTTTAGCGGGGGCAGTCGAACGGGCCGTTTCGACCCGAACGACCACCCCCAGGTTTTACAAACGGTCCACCCCAACCAGCCCCAGACAAATCCTACATCTACCCAACTTCCTACCCACCCCTATCTCCACCTCACTCCCCCCAATCAACTCTTGCCACCTCATCCCCATCCTTCCCCCCACCCAATCCTAGCCCTCCTCCCCTCATCTCTCACCCCACCAACCTCCTGCACCCAGGACCCACTGCCTGCCCCACCTTCTCACACCCACCCGTGCCCCTGTCCCTCTGTCTCGTGGCCCCCACACCCCGGCGGGCTCACCCCGCGCGCCCCCCCTCTACCTGCCAGCTGGGCCCAGCCCTCCCCCTCTCTCCTCACACGCTTCCCACCCCCGGTCCCACTTCTCTCTCTCTCTCTCCTCCCCACGCTCTCGTCCCCACGCGACCCCTCCGCTCCGCACATGTAGCCCCGCCTGCACCGCTGCCCTCACCGCCTCTCCCACCTCCGGTCTGGCCGTCGCCCTCCTCCTCCTCGCTCGGCCGCCCCTCGCCGCTGGCCTTGCCCGCTCGGTCTTCCTCGCCTCATCACCCACACCAGCCACGCTCCTCCACCCCGCCTCCGCGTTCCCGGCCTTGGCCGCGCGCCTCGCCCAGCCGACCTGCGGCCTTACGTCGCCCGCATCCACCGCCGCCCCTCACCTCACCGCCACCCGGGCGAACCCCCACCTCGCGTCCCGACCCATGAACCTCCGCCACCGTGCGTCCTCCGCGGCCCCTGCTCCCGCTCTGCACCGACCTCGCCCGCTCCCTCGAGCCGCCACCAGCGTTCGCCCGGCCATGCAGCCGCCTCCGTCGAAACCCCCCTCCGTCGTCCTGCCGCCCGCCTCGGAGCCCCTCCGTCCTTGGTGTCCCTGGCCATGGCGCCGCCGCTGGGGTCTCTCCTCCCTCCATCGTCGGCAGCGAGGGGCTCGCCGGCAAGGTGCGTGGCGAGGTGGAGCCCGCCGCGTAGCTTGATGGCCGTGGCGCCGAACGTCGAGGAGTACGGCGGCTCGGTGGCCAAGGTGATCGCCTCGGGCGCAGAGCATCTGCCAGGGATTCACAGTGCGGGGTGATGACGGTGAACAGGCTCCACTGGCAGAACGAGGTCCTCAGGAAGAGAATCCAGCCCGGCGACACTGAAGCCGAGGTTACCCCCGAGCTGCTCAAGCGGATCAAAAGGGCTAAGAAGATGACAAAAATGTCTGAGAAAGTGGCAACGGGAATACTGTCTGGAGTGGTGAAGGATTTGATCTCTCGAAGACCTGGCCTTGTACAAGTTCACCATCAACAAGGTCCCCTTCGAAAACCACGGGCTCCACTTCCGCTACCAACAATTGAGGCCGGAACCCCATGATGTCCTTCATGGATTCGATGCACTCGGCGCCAAACCCCGAAGACCGATCCGGATACCTCGACACCCCAAGGTCTTCTACATGGACGACATGATCTTCGTCACGGACGCCATGACCTCCTTCAAGAATCCGATGGCCGAGACCCTGAAGACCGATCTAGAGCGCCAAGGCCTTCGCATGGAGTCGGCAAGATCATCCGGAAACACCAAGATCAACTGCGCGGCCCCGGCAAGTTCGACAGCGTCCAGAACGAATGCGAGGCGACTCCGAAACCCCAAGTCCCGCTTCCCGGAACGCCAAGACCCTAACCCCCCGGAGCCCGAGAACGACCCCGGAGGCCGAGAATGACCCCGTCAACCCCGGACCCTGGACCCTGTCGAACCCCGAATCCCGGACCCCCAAGATCGTCGAGCCCCCTAATGTGTGAACCCCTCCCCGAAACCCTATTTTATCATATATAACAACTTGATGCATATTAACTGCCATACTTGCATGCATAATCATGTGGTTTGGGACCTTATGCCGATTCACCTCTAATTAAATATGGGACCCATATGCGGGCAAATCTAGTCTCATATTGGCCTCATTTAAACATGTGTAGCGAATCGGTTCCATCTGTTGCATTGCTAAACAACATTTGAAATGCGGGGTTTCTAAATAACTTGAACCATTTAATTAATTGTCGGGACCCCGGTTCCACTTAATATGACCTAATTGCATCGCACCTTGCCATGTCATTCATCATACATGCATCATGCCGATCTTCTGCCGTTGTATTAAATATTGCATCCGGTGTTTCTTCTAGTGTTTTGCTTCTTCGCGGATAAGGCTGTTGAGTTGATGTGAGCTTCGCCCCGATCTTCGGGGAAGACCTTCGACAATGTTTCCAGGCGAGCATCTCCCCCTTTCTACCTATCTTACTTTTATAGTCTTTATTCCCTCCTGTTGATCTATTGCTATCTGTGTTGCGATGCTTTAGTTTCCGTACCTGTGATATCCCTTGCAGCCTTATATTGCCTTGGACACACCCTATTACCTGTTGTTTGGTAGATAGTTGGACTTGCGCGTCGTAGTTGCTTGCTCAAGTGCTGATGTGTGTCGTCATATGCCACAGTTGCTGATGTATTGCCGCATGATGTTGATGTTGGAAGTGATCCTAGTTTTACTTATCGTCACTTTAATTTCTGTTTAACAACTAAAATTGGAATAAGCAGAGGCATCGGTGGGTGATAGATAATATTTGGTTTCGAGCATACTTGTGTCCCGTAAGACCCAGTACTTGATACTGTTCCTTGATTTATCGCGCTATCCACATCCGGAGGTATATGGGACCCCCTGAGCGAGCTTGATTCAGTCTTATTTCTTGGGGCCACAAACTAGTTTGAGGTGTTCTTACTATCTGTACTTATGCCATGCTACTTTCGTATTTAATTTGTGCGAGGAGCACACTTTGTCTTGTTAGGATCGGGACACGTTTCTGGTATCGACAAGCCCAGCCACACTTTCGGGTTCCCGATCGTTTGCCCGTCCACCCAAACCTTGAGGCCGTCTCGAGTCGGCTTAGTTCGCGGATTCTACTTAAGGGTGGCCCCTGAAATATTTCTGAATCTGTGATTGTTCGTCGTGAAAGCCTCGTTGGGTTTTGATTTGGTTTTCGAGGTTGATCGGCGTGTGCTATTGGTGCACCCGGCGGGTAAAACTTTCTTAAAGCCGTGTCGCGGATATGGACGACTTGGAGCCAGATATCTCGATCATAGACAAGCATAACTAAAGTTTCTTGCTATAAATTTGACTTATAATGACTAGTAATTAGCTTCACTATAATGGAATGGCTAATTAATAATGCCCACAATTGCTTGTTTGGTTGTAAACGCGACAATTGTATCGACTAGTAAGTATTGCAACTTCTAGCGAAATGGTGAATAAAAGTACCAACAAGCTACTTTGGGTTTTGGGTTTATCTCATGCTATCATGTCGATTAGTAAATGTTGCAACTTCTAGCGGAATGGTTAACTAAAGGTGCCCTTGCTTATTTTATCGGGACGATTAACTAAACTGACTAGTAATTGTTGCAGCGATAGCGAATAAATAAAGCGCCAGCTGTGAGTTCCTCGGTGACTTCCTCGTTTGGTCTCGAGAAACACGGGATGGGTTTGTTTGGTGTTAGTTTCAGTTGGATCCGGATAGGTCATTCTCACCCTCTCTGTTTTGGCCTTGATGTATCGAGTCTCTATAGGTTGTTTAGCGCGTGCTGCCGCTGCCGCTTCAGTCCACCATACCTTGGTAGGCGAGGACCGCCGAATTCTAGTCTCGCCGTGTACTGGCCTCAGTATTGACGCTCCTTCTTTTTCCTTTGCCCTTTGTCGGCACCCCTTTTGTTTGAGCAGGTTTTGAGATCGACGTCGTTAGCAGGGTTACCCTTCCGGCTTGGCCTGGGCAGGGTTATGGACGCCATTGGTTATTCTTCAGGGCTCTTAGCCCCATTTTCATCTTGTCCGTAGACGGACGCTCTATCGTTTTCAAGGTGATTTGGATCTTTGTATATTATATCTGTATCTTGACTCTTTGAGTCGCTGTCTTATATATATCTGTTCTGTGGGTCCCATCGAGGACTGTTGTGTAATGTTATTACTTCGTTTCCACCCGCACGAAAGTGCCTGGTGGGCACCTTTGAATCGTTTCTATGCGGGTTTGGCGAATTTTGCTCAAACTTGCATAGGCCCGATTCTGAGGGTGTTACACCCAACCACGAGAAATCCTGGACTCGAAGAGAGAGAAGAGAGCGGATTCAAAACACGCAGAGGTGAGAGGAGAGAAGCAGAGGGGTAAGGAGTAAAATCAGACCTAATCAGAACTATCCAACTGATTTTTCAAAAATAGTTTTGACACTCTACTTCGGCCATTAGCTAGGTTATCCTACAGGCTGGACTTGTGGGGTATCGCAACTGCTGCGCTCTGATACCACTCTGTAACACCCTCAGAATCGGCCCTATGCAAGTTTCAGCGCTTCCCGCCAAACCCGCATAGAAACGATTCAAAGGTGCCCACCAGGCACTTGCGTGCGGGTGGAAAACGAAGTAATATCTTTACACAATAGTCCTCGATGGAACCCACAAAACATATATATACAACAGCGACTCAAAGAGTCAAGAATACAGATATACAATACAAAGATCCAAATCACCTTGAAAGCGATACAGCGTCCGAGTACGGACAAGATGCAAATTGAGCTAAGAGCCCTGAAGAATAACCAATGGCATCCATAACCCTGCCCAGGCCAAGCCGGAAGGGTAACCCTGCTAACGACGTCGACTCAAAACCTGCTTAAACAAAAGGGGTGTCGACAAAGGGCAAAGGAAAAAGGAGCGTCGAGACGAGGCGATGCAGGCGAATTCGGCCGGTCCTACATAGGTATGGTGGATCAAGCGCGGAATACGGCATGCACTAAACAACCTATAGAGACCGATACAACAACTAGCTATCATAGAGGGTAAGAAAGACCTATTCGAACCAACCATACTACCACCAAACATACCCATCCTGGTGTTTCTCGAGACCAAACGAGGAAGTCAACCGAGGAACTCACACCGTGGCGTTTTATTCATTCCGTTATAGTTGCGGCACTTACTAGTCAAATAAAGATGGCATGAGTCATCGATATAATAAGCGGGGCGTTTTAGTTAAACATTCGTTGTAGTTGCAACACTTACTAGTCGACACGATTAGCATGAGATATCCCAAACCCAGCGCTTGTTGGTACTTTTATTTAGCCATTCCGTTGTAGTGAAGCTGATTACTAGTCATATCGGATACAAGTCAATTTATAACGATAAACTTTAGTTATGGTTGTCTATGATCGAAGCGTGCTCCAAGTCGTCCATAACCGCGGACACGGCTTTTGAAAAGATTTAACCTGCGGTGCACCAAAGTATCCACGCACTTGACCCTTTTGCGGATCGGTTAACATACACCCATCGGTATGTCGGCGGGGCCTAAGTCATGACGTTTCCCGGACCCAAAGCAAGTACATGGGGGCCACCCACTAAGCTACCCATAGCAGTCGGCCGGTCTCGAGACGGACTCGGGGTTTGTGTGGACTGTACGATCGGGAACCCGAAAAGATGATGGGCTTGTCGTCTGGTAACGTGTCACGGACCTAAACAGTCTGGTCAGATGCCGCACAATTTAAATAAAGCAGTAAAGCATGGCATAAGTACGGGATAGTAATAAAGCCCCAAACTACTTGTGGCCCCCGGTACAATACTTTGAAATCAGGTACTAATCGATGGGGGTGCCCATACACCCCACCTGTGGTTAGCGCGCTCGATCTCGGAACAGCTGTCAAGAACTTGGGGTCCTACGGGACACAAGTGGACGGTTAACAACCAAATAACATCTATTGCCCACCTATGCCTCTGCATTTACCTAGTTCAATTTTAGTTATTAAACAGTAATTAAAGCCATGATCATCTCCAACATTAAACACGCGGCAATACTCCAACAACTGTGGTACTTGACGACACGCAACAGCACTTGAGCAAGCGACTACGACGCGCAAGTCCAACTATCTACCAATCGACAGGTAATAGGATGTGTCCAAGGCTATATAAGGCTGCAAGGGATATCACGGGTACGCAAACTAGAGCATCGCAACACAGATAGCAATAGATCAACAGGAGGGAATAAATACTATAAAAGTAAGATAGGTAGAAAGGGGGAGATGCTCGCCTGAAAACATTGCCGAAGGTTCATCCGAAGATCGGGTCAACACTCGCATCAACTCATCGGCCTAATCCATGAAGAAGCAAAGCACTAGCACAAACACCGGATGCACTATTTAATACTACGGTAGAAAATCGGGCATGATGCATGTATGATGTATGACATGGCAAAGGTGCGATGCATTTAGGCCATATTAAGCGGAACCGGGGTCCCGACAGTTTATTGGATGGTTCATGTTGTTTAGATACCCCGCAAATTAAATGTTGGATTAGCAAGACAAAACATGGCTCCGGTTCGCTATGCCAATTTAAATGGAGTCCGGAATAAGACAAAGATATCCCGCATATAGACTCCATATTTAATTATGAGATGAATTGGCATAATGCCCCCAAACCACATGATATGCATGCGAGATGAACAATTAATATGCAACAAGTTTTATATATAGCATTTATAAAATAGGGCTCGGGAAAAGGTTCACACATTAGTGTCGAAGGTCTTGGGGTCTGAGGGTTCGGGTTCGATCTTCGGGTCTTGGTTCGGGGTCTCAAACTTTCGGATCCATGAAGAAGATCTTGGAGTTCTGTGGACGATGTTGGGTCAGCGATGCGTGGTGGCTTGTCGGAGCCGATCTAATCGAGGTCAGCATCATCGCCACTTCAACATCTGTAAGGAATTGTCTTCGGATTTTTAGTATGCACCATGTATACTTCATCTCAGCACCTCACGTGCCCACTGAAACTAGCAAACAGAAATAAAGGAAAGCACCAGGTTGGCAAGCAGAGACGGGCAGGGGTTGTGGTCGTGCTGTGGCCAACCCATGAGGAAAAAATAGGACCGACGACGGTGGTGTCGGCTTGCTTGCTTGTGATGCGGGACGGCGAGCTCGTGCGGCTGGAACAGGGCGGCGTCCAGCGACGGGGAGGCGGAGCGGCACGTCGGCTCGACGGGCTCGCGCGCGTGTGGGGCGCCGAAGCGGCGGCGAGGAGCTGTGGTGGCGGCGATGACGGTTGCCGGGAGGTCGGCGCGAGAGAGCTCGAGGCACGCGACCTCTGAGAAGGAACCGCGAGGCGGCGGCTAGGGCGGCTTAGCGGCAGCGGCTTACGCGACAGCGGCGGGTGGCGAGTCGGCGAGGGACCCGCGATGGAGGAGGCCCGGGGCGACGGAGGAGGACGGAGGAAAGGCGCAGGGAAAACAAGGACGAGGTCGGCCGAGAGGGGGGCTCATAGGGCGGCGTGCTGGGAGAATGTCTTTGGCATGGCGGATCGAGATGGGAGGTGGAGGCGGCGGCGCTGTGCGGGAGGATGCGAGGTCTCACGTGGCGACAGGGTCGTGGGGAGCAGGTGCGGGACGCGGGGTGGTGGGGCTAGGGAGCGGGGCGTGCGTTGCGTGTGTGCTACTGCGCGTGGATTGGCTCCTGGCGGCGGCAAGGGCAGTGGGGTGGGGATTTGGGGGGATTAGGTTTAGGGTTAGAGGAACTAGGGTTCGCTAGGTTTTATTTTGGGTAGTAGGCGGTCTGGCCGGTTGGGCTTTGGGCCGGCCGGCTGGACTGCCTCCCCGAAACAAAAATATTTTTATTTAGTTTTAATTATAAAGCATTTTGTAAATAGTTTTTAGGTGAAATAAAAGATCTAGACAGATATAGGGTTTGGTTCGAAGGAAGAGGGAATGTATAGAAAACAAAATAGGATTTTTAGAAGATAGTTTTAGGCAAATAGATGCATGTTGATGTCATGATGATGCACAAATTATAAACAACAACGATTTTCTAGTAGTGGTTTTTGCCGGATGCCACACTATTTCCTCAGCATGTTGTGCCACAACTGCATAATGCGGGCGCATGTCCCAAAGGGTGCCATCAGGCCGAAGGGGTGGCCCGGTCGCTACCTCTGCAAGGTTGACATCATGACGATGCAGCCGAACAAGGGACAATGCAGCTTTCACCCCAGCGATCAGCTGACGCCGCACCAACTCTTTGACGTGGCCCATGTTCCAAAATTCCGCCAGAAGGCCCCAAAGGGTGTAAGGTGCCTCATCCAAGGGGAACATGACAGCCCAAATGGACACTAGAGAAATCCTAGCCTGCTTCAGCACCCGAGAAACCTGGTGCACGCGATCTTGCATCGTCGCAAGGACGACGGCCCGGTCGCGGTCCATATAGAAGAAGCCACCAGCCTCGAGGGCCTGTTGCTGACATGGTTATACCCTGTGGGTACACAACATTAGTATACCTGGTCCAGCCCAAGGAAGGCCCATAAGAATATATGCGGCCTGTGGAGATTTTCGGGTGGCCCAAGCCCATGGCGTCTTCGGATCCTTGGAGAGTAAGACTAGAGTATATAGAATATTCAAAGGGGCAAACCCTAACTTGTAACCGACTCGATCTGTACCCGAGACCTTCCTATCTCTATATAAAGGCTAGGAGGGCACGGCGAGCAGGATCTTTCTAACCGCATACACACCTCCACGCCAGATTGCATCTGCGCGCCCCTGTAACCTTCGGTTACGCCATAATAAAGAGCAGACAAGCAGGAGTAGGGTTTTCCCTCCGGGAGCCTGAACCTAGGTAAATATCGTGTCCCCTGGTTGCTTGTCTATTAACCGTTCCACGATCTCCAGCACCCCCATCTTCTCCAAAACCCAAGCTCATAACAATGGGCATTGACGAGTCAAAACCTCGTCAATTGGCACCGTCTGTGGGAAATGGAGGCGCTGATTGTGCGATAGTGACGGTCCCGACCAAAGCGATCTACAACTCCTCGGTGATGGAGATACATCTCCTCTTCAGCGCTTTCTACTTCACCGCCCACTCGCCAACCACCATGAAGGATTTCGAGCCCGTAGGCAACGGGCTCGAGATTCTGTTCGGGAGCTTCCGCTTCCAGGTGGGACAAATCGGCACTCTCTGCCTCCCAGAGCGGGTGCCACTGCCATCAATTAGGCCCGCCTCATGGGCCCCGCATCCGAGCGTGCTACGCACGTCAACGCTGACAGATGAGTCATACAACAACAGCAGCTGCAACTCAGATCTGTGTGGCCCTCCGTCGGATGAAGGAACCTACGGTTCCGGATCCGAAAGCTACAACAGCAGTGATCCAATCCGCGGGTGCTACCAGTGCGCCGTGGTCATACAAAGCGACTTGGAACAACAACCACCAGGTTTGGGTGCCCACGTACCGCCACCCAACCCAGAGGGCGAAAACGGAGGAAACAAGAGGCAACCATCCCTCCCGCCCAACGAGGGCGACACTGCCGCCTACAATCGGATCAACCTCAACGAGGATGGCTGGCGCCAGACATGCGAAGCCGTGACGGGAAACAAGATCCTGCCCGTGAATTCTTCACGGGACCTGCTGATGGCATACCACCTCCTCCTCATCGGCGACACAATAGGCAGGTGAAGCTGCAGGAGGAGCTCGACAAACGCAAGCAAGCAGCCTCGGAGTCTAGCGCGCGGCGAGCTGCGCTCTCCGCCGCTGGTGGCTCCAGCTCGCACGGCAATCAAGCCAACAAGCATCGCTCTCG
The DNA here is from genome assembly GCA_030063025.1 of Avena longiglumis. Taxonomy (NCBI): domain Eukaryota; kingdom Viridiplantae; phylum Streptophyta; class Magnoliopsida; order Poales; family Poaceae; genus Avena; species Avena longiglumis. Next base: position 153,038,481 of record CP125973.1, read on the forward strand.
CACGGATAACATGGACCCCGTTGCACGTCGCGAGGTCACCCGAACCCTCAACACGTCCTTCATAGAGATGGACGTCAACAGCAACGTCATACCAAAGACGCCACAAGCTGCGATCATGGCAGCCACCAGAGATCTCGCGTCCCATCCACCTCCGGTGGGGGACCCGAAGAGAGCTATGCACAAGTCCGCACTAGCCGGGCTTGGACTCGTCGGAGATGCGCTCCACAATGAGGCTCCTGCGGAGCCGAAAAAGAAAGTTGCGGTCAAATTCAACCGCAGCCCCACACCCTCATCCGACGAGGAGGAAGACGAGCATGATCTACCTCGATGAGGCAAGAGTCTGAGACATCGCAGCCGCTATTATGACGCTCGAAGCGACCTCGCTCAGTGCAAGGTCGACAAGGCATGCACCAAACGCGCGTGCTCATCCGAATACGAAGAGGATGACGACGGAGAACTGTGCGGAGCTCGATGCTTCAGCAGATCTGTTTCGCGAACGCGGATGCCGAGAAATTTCAAGCTTCCTTTAGACACTCCAAAGTTTGACGGGACACAAGACCTGAAATCCTGGCTCAGCGACCACCTATCATCCGTCAAGCTGCACGGCGATAACAAAAACACCGCCCTACAATGCCTTCAACTACAGCTGACAGGCGCAGCTCGAATCTGTCTCAGCAGCCTGTCTTCAGGCTCAATCTGAAACTGGGAGGATCTGGCATACAGTTTCATCCGAAACTTCAAGGGCACAAGCAAAAGGCCAGCCTCAGTCGAGGAGCTACGGTGCTGCACCCAATGAATGGGTGAATCCATTCGCTCGTACATCTTACGCTGGTCCAACATCAAGAACTCCGCGTCGCACATCTCCGAGGAGAGAACAATTGACGCCTTCAAGGACGATGTCAAGTGCCCTGACTTCAAGGAGGAACTTGGGCATGTCAAGCCCAAGACACTCGAGCACCTCATGGACATCGCCAACAGGTGGGAAGATGGCGAGGATTCCCTCCACCGAGCGCATTCGGATGAGGAGGATGAATACGGCCGCAGACGCGAGCGCTGTAGCAAGCAAAGTTCACGCGTCTACGACAATCGTGACGGACCCGACATGGTTGCGGTTGGCTACACCGAATGCTGCAATGAAAGCAACCGCATGAGCAGAGGATACCGTGGAATCAACTTCCGTGACGGAGGACGCCTCACAAAGACGTGGCAACATCGCAACCGTGACGACGAGCCCTTAGCATACAACAAGTTGCCGGACCCTTGCACCATCCACTTCTACATCGACAAGCAGGATGGCAGAAAGAAGGCCAGCCACATGCTGAAGGATTTTCGTGACTTCCAAAAACTCAGCGACGGTCTCACCCAAATGCGACATCAGATCTTGAACCCCGGGTTCGGACCCTCACCTGCACCAGGTGACATCGCCCATGGAGCTCCTCCACCACCACCCGCGGGACCTTCGACTCAAGCAATCACACCCGTGCAAAACAACGGCGTAAATGGGTACCCCGCGCCGAAAGGGTCCCTGATGATCCAAAAAGGGCACCCAACAAACAGGGTGCAAAAGAAGATCACCCGCCAAGTCAGCCTGGCTGTGACCGCTCCACTCGCCATCCCTGAGTACCGCAGCGGCTCGGAGTCCTACATCACATTCAGTCGTTCGGATCACCCCGCCAGATCCCTCGCCCAGGTCATGCTGCCATGGTGCTTGAGGCGCAGATCGGAGGGTTCGATATGAGCCGCGTCTTCATGGACGGCGGTAGCGACATCAACCTGATGTTCGCTAGCACCCTAGCAGCAATGTGGATCCCATTGTGCAGCCTGGAACAATCCGACACAATGTTCCACGGCATAGTCCCAGGGGAGGGCATATTTCCCCTAGGAAAGATATGGCTCGATGTCATCTTCGGCAAACCCGAAAACTTTCGGTGTGAGCGGCTCGAGTTCGAAGTGGTGGACTGGCCATCACAATGCCATGCCATCCTCGGGCGCGTGGCATTCGCAAGGTTCCTGGCAGTACCGCACTATGCATACCTGCTACTCAAGATGCCAGGGCCTAGGGGAGTCATCACGGTCCAAGGTAGCTTCACCCGATCCGACCACTGCGATAGAGACTTCAACATAATCTCCCAGTCGTTCGGCATGCAGGAGGAACTCACAAGGCTTCGAGAAGTGACAGACAACGGGGCACCCCCAGTCTCCAGGCAAAATGCACCCGACATGTCGTTCGACTCAACAGTCAACACGAAAAAGGTGCAGGTCCACCCGACGGACGCCTCCAAGTTGGCGATGATCGCCAATGACCTCAACCTCGCATAGGAAAGCATGCTCATCGAATTCCTCTGTGAGCGCTGGGAAATCTTCGCCTGGTGTCCTGCGGACATGCTAGGAGTTCCCAGGGAATTCGCCGAGCATGCACTCAATGTGTTTCCAGACGCCAAGCCCATCAAACAATCCATCTGAAGATTGTCCGAGCCACGGGCCAAAGCCGTCGAAGTCGAAGTCAAGAGACTGCTCGACACCGACTTCATTCGGGAGATCAAGGAGAACGAGTGGCTAGCCAACACTGTGCTGGTCCCTAAAAAAGACGCAGACATCCTGCAGATGTGCGTGGACTTCACGTCGCTCAACAAGCACTGCCCAAAGGACCACTTCCCTCTCCCTCGGATCGATCAGATCATCAATTCAACTGCAGGATGCGAGAAACTCTCTTTCCTTGATGCCTACTCAGGCAACAACCAGATTTGACTAAAGGTCGAAGATCAGGAGAAAATGGCATTCATCACACCGTTCGGAGTATTATGCTACAGCATGATGCCTTTCAGGCTGAAGAACGCGGGTGCCACATACCAGCGGTGCATGCAAGCGTGCCTGAAGAGCCAGATTGGCCGCAACATACAGGTCTATGTTGACGACATAGTCATCAAGACAAGAGAGGCCAAGATATTGATCGACGATATCCGCGAGATGTTCGACAACCTCGATCACTACAAGATCAAGTTGAACCCAGATAAGTGCTCCTTCAGCGTCCCATCTGGACAACTACTTGGCTACTTCATCTCCCAGCGAGGGATCGAGGCAAACCCAAAGAAACTCCAGGCCATACTGGCTATGGAGAAGCCGAAGAACCTCAAAGGTGTCCAGCAACTAGCTAGGCACATCGCGGCACTGAGCAGATTCATCAACCACATGGGGGATAAGACCCTGCCCTTCTACCAATCGCCGCGCAGCGCACAAATTTGAGTGGACACAGAAGCGGATAACGATTCAAGATCCAGGCGACTACTCTCCACCTCGCCCGTCCTGGTCACGTCAAAGGAACGCGAGCCTCTGATGCTATGCATAACAGCCACGCATCAGGTGGTAAGCACCGTACTCGTGGTCGAATGACCCGAAGATGGCAAGACCCATGGGGTCCAACGCCCAATCTACTACCTCAGCGAGGTATTGACGCCAACAAAATAGAGGTACCCTCACTACCAGAAGCTCGCCTACGGCATGTTCATGACGGCTCGTCAATTGAGCCACTACTTCTAGGAGCATCAGGTGATGGTCGTCAAAGAGGCGCCGCTATCCAACATCCTGAACAACCTCGAAGCTACAGGACACGTAGCCCTGTGGGGCATCGAGCTATCCCCTCTAGACATAGTCTACGAGAAGCGCCATGCGGTCAAATCACTGGTCCTCCCGGACTTCCTCGTCCACTAGATGGAGCTCCAGCTGCCGGACAACCCGGATATGACGCAGTCATGGACGATGCACTTTGACGGCTGCAAGTGCGAGGCCAGAGCACAAGTTGGCGTCATACTGACGTCCCCACAGGGCGATAAGATGAAATAAGTCCTTCGGATGAAATTCCGCGCCTCCAATAATGAGTCCGAATACGAGGCCCTCATCCACGGCATGAGGATGTCCAAGATCTGTGGCGCAACACGTCTAGTCATCTACGGTAACTCGAACCTCGTCGTCCAGCAGACGATGAACGAGTACGACGCACACTTTGCTAACATGATCGCGTACTGCGTGCTCTACAATTCACTCGAAGGAGATTTCGATGGCTGTCGTGGTATTGTCGACGAGTACGCCATGGAGGAGTCCTCATAGTGCGTGTTTAGACACGTGGGGTAAGGCGGACGGTTGACGGGTACGAGGTAACACAGCTTACCCAGGTTCAGATCCCACAACGGTGGCGGAATCCTACTCCTTCTATAAATCACTATAAGGGCAATACGCCGAGTTACAGAGATAGGTTCGCTGTGCGAGGTTGTGTGTGTCGATCTATGATCGTATCAGATTGTCTGAAGTTGTGCCCTAAAGGCTCCCATAGGCCCGACTTATATAGTCGCCAGGTCCTAGGGTTACAGGGAAAAGTCCTAGCCGGACAGGTTACAGAGTCCTACACCGTCTATCACTAGTCTTGTGTATCTTGCACTCCAAGGCTCCGGGTACGCTGGTGACTCCACCGTAGCCTTCCTTTATCCGGCATGGGCCTCCCTTATGGATCCATCTAACTGGGCTGCCCAGCAGGCCATAGGCCATGCTACCGACTATGGGCCACCCGGGTTATCCGGATAAGAGACATGCTATAAGGATACCCATATAGCATATCCCCAACAGTAGCCCCCGGAGAACTCCGAGATCTTGCGCCGTCTTTCCTCTTCACGTGGAATGCTCCGTCTAGATGGATGTCGGCAAATCGTCAAGCAATATCTTGTAGTCGTCCCAAAGAACCCTGCAAGGTTTTCTCCGTCTTCGATTTGTAAGTCGGAGAAATGCTGAATCTTCCATCGTACTCTTCCGTAGTCGGATTAAATCCGTCCATGCCGGAATCTTCGATGTGACGGATCATCTACCCATGTCAGCTAGGACGGCGTAGGCTTAAGTCAGCGACGCCTCATAACTCACACATGCAGAGAACGCAATCATATCCGATTTTACCGCGCGGGCGATACAAACCATTGGCGGCGGCGGTTGGAGACGTGGCAAAATTTCCGCCCACGTTTGTGAACACGTCATCTACGCGGCAACCGTCCGATTAGCTGCACGAATATTGATGCCGAGGATGATAAATAGTAACCGTGGGTAATTTTCCACTTTTTACCCCATTCTTCTCGCATCGTCTTCTTCCTCCAGCCGCACGCCTCCTCGAGCTCTCCCTGAGAAACCTTGAAAACCCTAGCTTCCATCTACGTCAGTCACATCCGTCCATCACTCCATGGCGAGCAGCAACACATCCCCATCCATGGCGAGCAGCAGCTCATCCCCATCCATGGCGGCGTTGAGCGAAGCCGCGGCGAAGCTGGCGAGCTCCTTCGTCGTGCCCCCGGAGGGCTTGGTCATCCCCGCATTGGCGGCGATCGAGTCCACTGGCGGTGACCAAAACTTGGTGGCGCTAGAGCCACTTGAGGAGGAACCAGATTCGCATAAGGGCGACTGGCGCGGCTCGGACATCACCGACCGCCACATCCAGGAGATGGTCGCCGAAGGCTACCTCCCCGTGACGGAGGGGCTAGCCTGGCGGGCGGCGCCGGCCGGCGAGGTGACACCTTCTCCCCAAGCCGGAGAAAAGGTGTACCTCAAGGCTCAGCTGGTACGCGGCATTTCCTTGCCCATCTCCCACTTCTTCCCCTCCGTCTTAAACCACTACAAGGTCCAGCCCCATAACCTCTCCCCCAATAGTATCCTAGTGCTTAGCAACTTCGCGGCACTTTGTGAGGGTTATCTAGGGATAAGGCCTAGGTTAGACTTGTTCGTGTACTTCTTCACCGTCAAACGTGAAGCTGGACATAGTAAGGAGGAGCTTAGGAACTGCGGCACCATAAGCTTCAAGATTCGACCTGGCCGGCGGTTCCCCGACATCGTCGGCCACGAGTCCTGCAAGAACTGGCAGCGGACATACTTTTACGGCCCCGACATTCCTTTGGCGGGCCGAGAAGTGACGTACCCGGACTTCGTGGATGGAGCCGCCGCTGAAGTTTCTACATGGAGATCCCATGCCTCCCTTCCCTCCGACCTTGACGCTTCTCGTGCAATAAGCCGGATCGAATGGTTCATAGAGACGGGTTTGACCGGCTTGGACCTAGCCATGTGCTGGTTCATCAGGGGAATCCAACCTCTGCATCACCGTGCGAAGTATATGCACGAGTATACCAGTGATCGAAGGGATAGCCTCAGGATCTCCGTGGATAACTTATCGAGCGACTCCGTCAAGCTCCGCCTGAAGGACATCGTCAAGGTGAAGGATAAGAAGCGTGGCTTCAGCATCACCTACGACATGTTCGTAGACGGCAAGTTCCCAAAGGTAGGTATTTGTTTTTTGTGTATGACACATACTCCAACTCTTCAGCCTTGCACATGTCATTTTGTCTAACACGGTGACTTCTTACTTAATAGCTTAGCGATCTAGAGGAGGGCAACCTGGCTGCCCAAATCTACGATCCAAAGATGAAGGAAGTCACGGTCGTGTCCGACGACGATGTCCTGTTGGCGCGAAAGAGGAAGAGCTCCACCTCTGACGCTGCCGACGGAGGCAAGAAGAAGAAGACGGAGGGTGGAGCCTCCAAAAAGACTACCGCCGCCCTGGAGGCGGAAAAGAGAAAAGCCACCGAGATTTTTGCCAAAGCACCCCCCCTAGTGTAAGCTTCTCATTCTCCGACATTGTCTATTTGTCTGTCTTGTTCCTGTACTCATGCATTTGCATGTTTCAGAAAGAAAGCCACGACCAGCCTCAAGAAGACCTCCAAAACTTTGCGGGCTTCTCGAAATATCAAGGATATGCTGCAACGTGATGCCTGCCCCGCCATCGCCCCTGCTACTCCTGTTGTTGGGGAGGTGACCCCGGATAGGGTCAAGACAGGGGAAGATAAAAGGGGTCTGCCTTGTCATATTCCGAGTTACTGTTTATATCGGCCGAGTCATGTAAAGCTCGGCCGAGATAAGCACGGCCATGACACCTACGGAAGGAGCAATACCTTACCCGGCCAACATACGAGTTAAGTCGGCCGAGTGAGCCCGAATAACTTGAATGCAGGTGAAGGCCGAGCCGAGTTATGCGAGATAGGGCTGAATAACATGAAGATTGCAGGAGAAGGAGGTGCCTATAGTCAAACAAAAGTCATGGACTAGGAAGAATCTGAACAGGGCCAAGCACAAAGGACAAGGAGCAGAGCAGCAGAAGGGCAGAAGGAGGTCACAGAGGTGACAGTCATGGAGCCCGAGGCACGCAGGTGGGGGTTCTCTGGAACCTTGCCGTCATTAGAAGGGCAACACGGAAAGGAGGTCGCCGAGTTACTATATTGGGACAAGCATATTCCTTGAATATGCTTGCCACGTCAGCCCTAGAGGAGCCAAGGCACCCCTTTATAAGGGGAGGCGCGTGATCCAGAGGGGGGATCGATTCATTCAACGCCGTAAGGCTCGTGTAGTTTTTCTCTTCTTCCTGCAAACAACTCGAGGAGCACTTGTAGCCCAAGAGAGGAGAAATAAAGATCTGCATGTTAGTCATTTGTGTGTAAAAGTAACTACATCTTCCCTCCCCGGATCCCACTAGCATCCATTGGCCCCATACTTTAGCCTACCCATGGCATCTGTCGTGCCACCACCACGACAGTTGGCGCCCACCGTGGGGCCAGCAGTGGTGCTAGCTGGAGTCAAGATCCGGACAGGAAACTTCATCCACACCGGCGAGCGCGTTGTCTCTGGCTTAGTGCAGGGATTTGATATCTGTGACTATGTCAGTGATAACGCAGGCAGCTTCAGGAGAAAATCTCCACCACGCAACGGCGTCTTCGTCAACTTGGGCACGCACCAGATCTACTTCAGCATCGACACCTCCTGCGTTTATCCTCACCTAGTTATTGATGCAGGAGAGCCTACCCTCAGCGTTGCGAACGGTCCGCGTGGAGCACGCCCCGTCGGCAGCGCCGAGGTGATGGTCGTGGCCAGGGCGCAGACAGCAGCAGGAGGACAGGTGATCACAAAGCAAGCAGCTCCATAGCCTACCGAAGTAGATCCGTCGGCAGCCAAGTCAACCGAGGTACAGGAGACAACCCCAAAGGAAGCAAGGGTAAGATGGCCACCTCTGGAAAGACCAGAAAATATTCTCCAGGCAACTATAGATAATCTGACCATGCCTGTAGCGTCGATACTTGATCCGGCTAATGCTTAGGCTGAGTTAGAAGAGACTAGGCAGAAAGTACTGGTAGAGGCAAAAAAGGTGTCGGCCTTGCGGGAGTCCTTAAACAGGACTCTGCGAGAGTATGACAAGGCAAATATACTAGATGTTGCTCCTGAGCGGGTAGATGAATTACGATTGAGAGGAAAAAACCTCATGAATGATATCAACAAAGAGCATGAGACTCATAAGGAAGATTCAGTTGATCTAGGATTGCCGAGGTATAGCACCCCAGCAAAGAACCTAAGGGCAGCAAATGCCGCAGCATTGGAGTTAGAAGGATTGACCGGCGAAGCCTGACAGAAACAGCAAGAAAGAGTGAATGAGCTGGTACGCATTGCAACCAGCAGAATGAAGAAATGCTTAAGGCAGACCCGGCAAGACCGGGAGCCTCACGTATGGTTCATTCGGCTGGAGCAGCACCCGCACTATCTGTGGCAGCAGCATCCTCGCCCGGAAACAATGCGCGAAAAGATAAGGCAGTAACTTCAGGAAAAATAAATAAGCAAATTGTTTCGTATGATCCGGCAGTAGCCGGAAAAGTTAATGAGAACAGAGGCAATGGGAGCCGAGGTAACAGTGATGAAAGAAACCCTGGCCGTGCCAACAACGGTAATGGAAGCAAAGGTAATGGAGACCTCGGAAGAAGAAATCATGAGAACAGTGACCCAGCGGAAGGAAGGAGAGACCCACCGCCCAATCCCTGGCCGAGGTATGAACCTCGGCAAGAGCGAGAAGTGAGACCAGCTCACCATAATCAGGAAAACTAGAGGTACAACGATGGTTACTCAGATATGGAGTATGCAGGGCATGGTGGAAATAACCATCATGGAATACAAGAAAGAATCATTTATAGAAACTTGTCGTCAAATGATGCAAGATTAAAACTGGATAGGTTGTACCGGTCCTAGTTGTTAGAAGAGCAGGGTCCGCCTGGTCCAGCGTGTTTTGGACCTCGGATCATGGGCGAACCACCAGTGTCGAACTTTCAGCTGGCAAGGGGCACGAAAAGATACAATGGGAGCACCAAACCACAGGATTGGTTGATTGACTATGCTACTGCAGTAAAGATAGCTGGTGGAAACTTGCGATGGGCGGTAAGATATGTCCCACAGATGCTGGAAGGACCAGCCAGAGTATGGCTAAACAATCTGCCAGCAGGCAGTATCAACTTTTGGCTAGATTTTGAAGAGATGTTTGTCAGCAACTTCACCAGTACTTACAAAAGACCAAACAGGCCACATCAGCTTGCTATGTTCAAGCAAAGGCCGAATGAGACAGATAGAGAATTCTTGACTCGGTGGTGTAACCTTAGAAACTCATGTGAAGGGGTTATAGAATCTCAAGCAATAGCTTGGTTCGCTCAAGGCTGCCGATACGCCAGTTTTTTGTGGCAGAGGTTGCAAAGAGATATGCCGACCACCTTGGCAGAAACCATCAGGATAGCAGATTCATATACTTTGGGAGATCCGACACAACCGGAACTGATGTCGGCAGAACATAGAGAGCATCAGGATCAATATACGAGAGATGCATCCGGATCATCGAGACACAACAAGTTCAGAGGTAGAAGGAGAGAGGAAAGACCGGATTACAGATATACCTCCAATCAGGTGGCAGCAGTAGTGCAGGATCAGCCGAGTCACGAAAATAGTCAACGGCAGAAAAATGGTCCTCAGCAATGGACACCAAGGAATGAAGGGAAAAGGCAGTTGACACCAGAGCAGAAGAAGCAGTGGCAGGAAAGGCCGAAGTACACATTTGAATCCATGTTGGATCAACCGTGTAAATTTCACACCCCAAACCCGGCCAAGCCGGCTAACCATACAACTCGGCAATGCGCCTGGATGAAAAATGCAATGGGGAACCCGGCGGGCATGCAAGTGCCTTCTCATCAAGCGCATCAGCTGCAACAGCCACAATTGACTAGGGCGAATGCACAGCAGTTAATGTTACCCCCTCCTCCCCCGAGGTATGATAACTCGGACCGGAGAGATGCAGTGCATCAAGTAATGAATCAAGGTCAAGATGGAAGGACAAACCCCAGAAATAATGGACGTAATGATTACAGAGAACATCATGAGTCATATTGTGTGTTCACAACTGAACAGCAAGACAGGAAAAGTGTACAGCGCCGGTATATGGAGGAGAATGCAGTTATGCCGGCAGTACCAAGATATGTGCCTTGGTCAGATCAGGAAATAACCTAGAGCATAAAGGATCACCCGAAAATAATGCTGAATCCAGGGTCGTACGCACTCGTACTAGATCCGACATTTGTAGGGCCCAGCATTAATGTGAAATTTTCAAAAGTACTCATTAACAATGGGAGCAGTATCAATATCATGTACAAAGATATAATGCATAAACACGGAATAGTGCAGAATATGCTGCAGTCCACAAGAACCACATTCTATGGAATAGTGCCGGGACTTTCGTGCGAACCCATTGGGAAAGTCCGAGTAGATGTGTTATTTGGCACAAGGGAGAATTGCAGAGCGGAAAATTTGTAGTTTGAAGTGGTAGACCTAGAAAGTTGTTATCATGCTTTACTCGGACGGACGGCATTGGCCAAATTCATGAGCAGCTGCCACATCACTTACTTGAAAATGAAGTTACCCAGACCACAAGGGGTGATAACAGTAGCAGGAGATTACAGGAAGTCGATGGAATGTGCCTCGGCCGGTTCAAACCTGGCCGGGTCATTGGTGATTGCAAGAGAAAAAAGAAGGATTTGGGAGGTAGCGGCTCTCGCTCAGTCAGCACAGCTGAATATGTCAACGTTAGCCAACCCACATGGAAGTGTTTCTTTCCAGCCGACTAAGGAGACAAAAAAGGTCCAGATAGATGAGCAATTCCTAGAGCGCACCATCACGATTGGTGCCAGCCTAGATGCCAAATAGGAAGGCGAGATCACCAACTTCCTCCGTGAGAATCGAGACATCTTTGTCTGGTCAACTCAAGACCTGCAAGGTGTACCGAGGGAGTTGGCTGAGCACTCTTTGCATGTAAGGCCAGGAGCAAGGCCGGTGAAGAAACCTCTCCGCCACTTCGCCGAAGACAGGAGAAAAATAATAGGGGATGAGATAGCTCGGATCCTGGCGGCCGGGTTCATCATGGAAGTGCTTCATCCGGATTGGCTATCAAATCCGGTGTTAGAAGAAAAGAAAAAGGATGACCCAAATGAAGGGAATATGCCCTGAGAGGCAATAATAAAGTGTTTATTATGTGTATTCCAAGTATATGATAGATGTTTATTTTGCATGCTATAATTGTATTAATACGAAAACGATAATACATGTGTGTTTAATAAACAAACAGAAAGTTCCTAGTTATGCCTCTCTCATAAACTAGCTCGTTGATTAACAAGATGATCAAGGTTTCCTGATCATGGACATTGGATGTTGTTAATAACGGGATCACAACATTAGTGTAATGGTGTGATGAACATTCATCCGAAGTATAGCATTACGATCAAAGTCATTGAGTTTATATTGCTATAACAACTTACGAAGTGATCCTAATCCTTAGACCATGAGATCATGTCAATCACTAACACCGGAAGAGTTTCTTGATAACATCAAACGTCACCGTAATGTGGTGATTATAAAGATGGATTCAGAACTAATAAAGTGTTATGTTGAGGCTCATGGATCGAGAGTGGAATTTTTCATCCCGATGACGGATAGATATACTGGGCCCTCTCGGTGATATCACATTGATTAGCTTGCAAGCAAGTGATTTGATCACTAGAATGTTATATCACAGAACGAGAAAAGAGTGCATGTCGATGCGAGATCAAACTAGGTATGGAGATACCGATGATCGAATCTCGGACATGTAATATATCGTGAAACAAAGGGATTAAGATACTAGCATAAAAGGTTCCGACGATCACAAGAAAGTCATCGTTGAATGTGTGGGAGTCAGTATGGGTCTCCAGATCCCGCTTCTGATTATTGATCCGAGAGGGGTCTCGATCATGTCCGCATTATTCACGAACCGTAAGGTGACACACTTAAGAGACACCGACATCCAATTGGAGCAAATGTTTCATGCCGAAAGAATGAACAAGCACAGGAATTTATTTCACTAGATACCGAAACAGGTTTTCGGGTGAAATTTCATAAAGTGGTTATGCATGTGACATAGAATTCTGGCAAGGGGTTATTTGTGAATGTTTGTCATTAAAGTAATTGACAAAATTCTGAATAAAATAAAAGAGTTTTATTTAATGAGAGTTTGCATTAAATTTGGTGGAAATTTAATGGGAATTTGAGTGGACTTTTGAGTGGAGGGATTTTAAAGGGCATTTTGTGAGTGGAGTGTCCACCCACATGAATGAAGGAGGGGAGGGGGCATCCCCCATGGCGGCCACCCCTTGGGTGCCCCTCCTCCTATAAAAGGAGCCCTCCTCACTTGTCTCTCACACCTCCTCGTGAAGGATCTCTCTCCCTCTAGAACTTATCCCCCATGGTCTCGGACTAGCGAGATACATGTTCCCGGTGGCTATTCGGCAAGAAAGAGTTGTGCTTCCGCTGCATCCCTGGAGCGAGTAGGCGGAGGTTGCTCGGTGCCTCGAACGTGTGTGCGAGCACGGATGCGCTGCTGATTTGCGGCGCTAAGACTTCCTCTCGATCTTGAGATCGGCAAGAGATCGTCTACATCAACCACGAGTTGAACTCGTTAAGCTTTGTCGGTCTTCAAGGGTATGTTCTCTACGGATATACATCCGCCCGTTGTTTGTATCTAGTAGATAGATCTTGGTATATAGTTCACATCGTAGGAAAAATTTTATTTTCTATGCTGCGAACCCTACAGTGGTATCAGAGCCGGATCTATGCGTAGATACTCTACACGGGTAGTACACATATGAGTATGTGGGCGATGATGATCATGTTGTTGCTCCTTTGTTGTAATTTTGGATATTGGTGGCATAGTGGGATGAAGCGGCCCGGACAAACTTTACATGTCCTCGCACATGAGACCTGTTCCACGCTTGACATGCAACTAGTTTGCATAAGTGGCTAGCGGGTGTCTGTCTCTCCTACTATAGTCAATATCTATTTTTCAAGCGAGTTTCAACAATTTGATTATCCTCGTTGTGGTTCATGTTCGTAGGTAAGAACGGTTCTATCTCGAAAGCCCTAAGCCACGTAAAACTTGCAATGGATAAATTAGAGGCGTCTAGTTTAGATTGTTGCTGGGCTAGTGTTATGATACGGTAGTGTTGTAAGTAGAAGTATGAGATGATACTCTTACAACACACATAGCGTGTAAAATCCATAGACCTTGGATTTACACATATAGGTATGATAGTGATCATATCACGATGCACATGATAGAGATCATCTGCAGGAACCATATCATTTCACTAATAAACATATGATGTTTGATAGCATCTTATATTGCTAGTTTAGCGCTTTGTTAGCATAATAAGATGATCCCTCATTTAAATATCAAGATAAGAATGTGTTCTTCCTTTAGTATGCACCGATTATGTTTTCGTCGCTCCAAGACATCACGTGATGATCGGGTGTTCTTGGATCCACGACCATATTTCGGGTGTAAAACAGTTACACACGCGAATACTAAGGTTCTAACTTGGCGAGCCTAGCATGTACAGACATGGCCTCGGAACACGGACCAAAAGGTTAAGCATATAGTTGATATGATGCCCATTTGATGCTCGCCTTTGAAGCTATACCGACTCACGTGATGATCGGACTTGGTGTAGTGGATTTGGTTCATGTAATCACCAAAAAGGCACGAGGGATGTCGTTTTTGAGTGGGAGTTCATTCATAATATGGATTATTTGAACTCAATCTATCATACACTTAGTCTAAACTTTACAAATTCTGTTGTAGATGGCACCACCTGCTTTTAATTTCAATATGTTCATGGAGAAAGAGAAACTAGCAACGAACGGTAGCAACTTTACCGAATGGGCCATGAATTTGAGGATTCTCCTCTCTGCTGCACAAAAGCAATATGTGCTAGAAGCGCCGTTAGGCCCCCCACCTTTAGATGATGCCCCTGACGAGGAGAAGAATGTCTATCAGACTCGTCAGGAGGACCACAACTTAGTTCATTGCGGCATATTGTATGGGCTAGAGCCGGATCTTCGAAAGCATTTCGAAAACGGCAATGCATTTGATACAATGGGTGAGTTGAAAATGATTTTCAACACACATGCTGATGTAGAGAGCTACAACGCTTCAGAAAATTTCTTTAGATGCATGATGGAAGAGCACAGCTCCGTTAGTGAGCATGTACTCAAGATGTCGGGTTACGCCGATAAGCTTGTGTCCTTGGGAATATCGATTCCCATTGACTTAGGCATCCATCGTGCAGGTCTACGCCACCTAGCTATAAGAGCTTCGTGATGAACTATAATATGCAAGGCATGAAGAAGTCTCTCCCGAGCTTCACAATGCTTAAAACTGCGAAGTGGAGATCAAAAGGAACATCAAGTGTTGATGATCAATAGGAACACTGGTTTCAAGAAAGACAAGAAGGAAAACGGAAGGGAAGTAAGGCGGCAAGCTTGTTGCCGCTGAAAAACCCCGAGTTGGACCTAAGTCTGATTCCGAGTGCTACTATTGTAAGGGCCACATCGAAGCATAGCGCCCCAAGTATCTCGCGGACAAGAAGGCCGCAAGGCAAACAAAGGTATATATGACATACATGTTATTGATGTGTACTTGACTAGTGCTCGCAGAGCACCAGGTATTTGATACCGGTTCGGTTGCTAATATTTGTAACTCGAATCGGGGTGCGGAACAAGCGACCGCTAGCAAGGGTGAGGTCAAGATGCGTGTCGGCAATGGATCAGCGTTGATGTGATCGCCATCGGGCTGCCTCTCCACTTACCGTCGGGATTAGTTATAAACTTGAATAAATGTTATCTGGTGCACCGAGCATGAACATTGTATCTGGATCGTGTTTGATGCGGTGGTTATTCATTTAAATCGAGAACAATGGTTGTTCCATTTATATGAATGAAATCTTTTATGGTCATGCAGATGATGAATGGTTTATTTCTATTATATCTCCATGATAATGTTACACATATTCATAATGTTGATGCTAAAAGGATTAAACTTAATGATGATATATCCGTATATATGTGGCAACGCCATCTAGGTCATATTGGCGTTAAGCATGATGAAGAAGCTCCATTCGGATGGACTTTTGGAATCACTTGATTATGAATCATTTGATACATGTGAGCCATGCCTTATGGGCAAGATGACTAGAACGCCGTTTTCGGTTCAATGGAGCAGGCGGATTTATTGGAAATCATACATTACGATGTATGTGGTACAATGAGTGTGTCGGTTGCGAGGTGGATATCGTTATTTTGTTACTTTCACGGATGATTTGAGTAGATACGGTTATATCTACTTGATGAAACACAAGTCTGAAACCTTTGAAAAGTTCAAGGAATTTCGAATGAAGTGGAAAATCATCGTAATAGAAAGATCAAATTTCTATGGTCCGACCGTGGAGGTGAGTATCTAAGTTCTGAGTTTAGCACTCACATGAAAGAGTGTGGAATTGTTTCACAACTCACACCCTGGGAACACCACAATGAAATGGTGTGTCGGAATGTCGTAATCGTACTTTATTAGATATGGTTCGATCTATGATGTCTCGACGGACTTGCCATTGTCATTTTGGGGTTATGCACTAAGCTGCTGCATTCACTTTAAATCGGGCACCATCTAAATCCGTTGAAAAGACACCGTATGAATTGTGGTTTGGAAACAAACCTAAGCTGTCATTTCTTAAAGTTTGGGGATGCGATGTTTATGTGAAGAAACTTCAACGGATAAACTCGAACCCAAAGCGGAAAATGCGTCTTCATAGGATACCCTAAAGAAACTATTGGGTATTCCTTCTATCACAGATCCGAGGGCAAGGTTTTTGTTGCCAAGAATGGATCCTTTCTAGAAAGCAGTTTCATGAAAGGTGTGAGTAGTCGGAAGGTAGAACTCGAAGAGGTTGTGGAACCTTCTCTTCAAAGTATAGCGAGTAGCGCTTGGCGGAAGTTGTTCGGAGTTGGCTCCACATTGAAGAGGGAACTAATGATAATGATCATGAAACTCCAAAAAGAGTACTACCGAACCTCGCAGTCAAGCAGACGCTGCAGCTCCGAGTATGCGGAAATCTGTCATGAATTTCATGGTTGATGAAAATGATGACCTGACGTATGAAGAAGCGATGATGATCCCGGATTCCAACAAATGGTTAGAAGCCATGAAATCCGAGATGGAATCCATGTATGAAAATCAAGTTTGGAACTTGGTGGAATTACCTCACGACCGAAAGGCCGTGGAGAACAAATGGATTTTCAAAAGGAAAATTGATGCTGATGGTAATTTGATCGTCTATAAAGCTCGACTTGTCGCAAAGGGGTTTCGACAAATTCAAGGAGTTGACTACGATGAGACTTTCTCTCCCGTAGCGATGCTAAAGTCAGTTAGGATTATGTTAGCAATTGCTGCATATTTCGATTATGAGATATGGCAGATGGATGTCAAAACCGCATTTCTCAATGGTAATATTGAAGAAGAGTTGTATATGATACAACCAAAGGGTTTTGTCGATCCTAAGGATGCTAACAAGGTGTGCAAGCTTCAGCGATCCATCTATGGATTGAAGCAAGCATCACGAAGTTGGAATCTCCGCTTTGATGAGGTGATTAAAGAGTTTGGATTTGTCCAAACTTATGGAGAAGCTTGTATTTACAAGAAAGTGAGTGGGAGCAATGTGGCATTTCTGATATTATATGTGGATGACATATTATTGATCGGAAATGATATAGATCTTTTAAAGTGTTAAAAGTTATCTAAACAAGAAATTTTCAATGAAGGACCTAGGTGAGCGTCATACATATTAGGCATAAAGATCTATAGAGATAGATCTAGGCTCCTAATAGGGCTATCATAAAGTACATACCTTGATAAGATTTTAAAGAAGTTTAAAATGGGCCGGAAGTAAGAAGGGGTTCTTACCTATGTTGCAAGTCAAGACATTGAGTAAGACTCAAAGTCCCGGCAAGGAAGAAAAGAGATAATGGACAAAGTCCCTATGCTTCACCATAGGCTCTATAATGTACGCCATGCTATGTACAAGACGGATGTGGCACATGCTATTAGTTTGACTAGTAGGTACCAATCGGATCGTGTTGAACCTTTGGATAGCGGTCAATAATATCCTTAAGTACTTACGAAGAACTAAGGATATGTTTCTTGTATACGGAGGTGAAGAAGAGATCGTCGCTAAGTGTTATGTCGACGCTAGCTTTGACACCGATCCGGATGACTCTAAGTCTCAATACGGATACGTATTTCTCATGAATGGCGGAGCGGTTAGTTGGAGGAGCTCCAAACAACCTGTGGTAGCGGGATCAACAACGGAGGCCGAATATGTTCTTTGCCAGCGGCTCAGGAAGCAGTTTGGATGAAGGAGTTCATATCCGAACTAGGAGTAGTGGCAAGCGCGTTGGACCCAATGGTGATCTATTGTGACAACAATGGTGCCATTGCCAATGCCAAAGAGCCAAGGTCTCACAAGCTTTCCAAGCATATTAAGCGCCGATTTCACTCCATCCGCGAGCATGTCAAGGATGGAGATATAAAGATTTGTAAAGTACATACGGATCTCAATGTAGCAGATCCGTTGACTAAAACTCTCCCTAGAGCAAAACATGATCAACACCAGAACTCAATGGGTGTTAGATTTATCACTATGTAACTAGATTATTGTCTCTAGTGCAAGTGGGAGGCGAAGGAATATGCCACGAGAGGCAATAATAAAGTGTTTATTATGTGTATTCCAAGTATATGATAGATGTTTATTTTGCATGCTATAATTGTATTAATACGGAACAGTTAATACATGTGTGTTTAATAAACAAACAGAAAGTTCCTAGTTATGCCTCTCTCATAAACTAGCTCGTTGATTAACAAGATGATCAAGGTTTCCTGATCATGGACATTGGATGTTGTTAATAACAGGATCACAACATTAGTGTAATGGTGTGATGAACATTCATCCGAAGTATAGCATTACAATCAAAGTCATTGAGTTTATATTGCTATAACAACTTACGAAGTGATCCTAATCCTTAGACCATGAGATCATGTCAATCACTAACATCGGAAGAGTTTCTTGATAACATCAAACGTCACACCGTAACAGGGTGATTATAAAGATGGATTCAGAACTAATAAAGTGTTATGTTGAGGCTCATGGATCGAGAGTGGAATTTGTTCATCCCGATGACGGATAGATATACTCTGGGCCCTCTCGATGATATCACATTGATTAGCTTGCAAGCAAGTGATTTGATCACTAGAATGTTATATCACAGGAACGAGAAAAGAGTGCATGTCGGTAACGAGATCAAACTAGGTATGGAGATACCGATGATCGAATCTCGGACATGTAATATATCGTGAAACAAAGGGATTAAGATACTAGCGTAAAAGGTTCCGACGATCACAAGAAAGTCATCGTTGAATGTGTGGGGGTCAGTATGGGTCTCCAGATCCCGCTTCTGATTATTGATCCGAGAGGGGTCTCGATCATGTCCGCATTATTCACGAACCGTAGGGTGACACACTTAAGAGACACCTACATCCAATTGGAGTAAATGTTTCATGCCGAAAGAATGAACAAGCGCAGGAATTTATTTCACTAGATACCAAAAAAGTTTTCGTGAAATTGCATAAAGTGGTTATGCATGTGAAATAGAATTCTAGCAAGGGGTTATTTGTGAATGTTTGTCATTAAAGTAATTGACAAAATTCTGAATAAAATAAAAGAGTTTTATTTAATGAGAGTTTGCATTAAATTTGGTGGAAATTTAATGGGAATTTGAGTGGACTTTTGAGTGGAGGGATTTTAAAGGGCATTTTGTGAGGGGAGTGTCCACCCACATGAATGAAGGAGGGGAGGGGGCATCCCCATGGGCCGGCCACCCCTTGGGTGCCCCCTCCTCCTATAAAAGGAGCCCCTCCTCACTTGTCTCTCACACCTCCTCGTGAAGGATCTCTCTCCCCTCTAGAATTTGTCCCCATGGTCTCGGACTAGCGAGATACATGTTCGGTGGCTATTCGGAAAGAAAGAGTTGTGCTTCCGCTGCATCACCTGGAGCGAGGAGGCGGAGGTTGCTCTCGGTGCCTCGAACATGTGTGCGAGCACGCGCGCTGATTTGCGGCGCTAGGACTTCCTCTCGATCTTGAGATCGGCAAGAGATCGTCTACATCAACCACGAGTTGAACTCGTTAAGCTTTGTCGGTCTTCAAGGGTATGTTCTCTACGGATATACATCCGCCCGTTGTTTGTATCTAGTACATAGATCTTGGTATATAGTTCACATTGTAGGAAATTTTTTGTTTTCTATGCTGCGAACCCTACACCAAATGTAGCCGTCGTATGGCGAATGTGTATTGATTACACGAACCTAAACAAGGCGTGTCCCAAAGATCCTTTTCCTTTACCTAGGATAGACCAAGTCATTGATTCGACCGCTGGTTGTGAGCTGTTGTCATTCGTAGACGCGTATTCTGGTTTCCACCAGATACCGTTAAATCCGGCCGATCAAATAAAGACTGTGTTTATTACCCCGTACGGGGCTTATTGCTATTGTACCATGTCATTTGGCCTGCACAACGCAGGAGCAACGTACCAAAGATGCATGCAAAAGTGTCTACATGACCAGATAGGAAAAAATGTATAAGTATATGTAGACGATGTGGTTATAAAAACCAAAGAGAGCAAAACACTCCTGGTTGATATTCGGCAGACATTCACAAACCTAAGAAGGTTCCAAATGAAGCTTAACCCGAAAAAATGCACCTTCGGTGTACCATCTAGGAAATTACTTGGCTTTCTCATATCTAGCCGAGGTATAGAGGCAAATCCGACTAAAATACGAGCGGTAGAAAGAATGGAGCTGCAGAGGTGTCTAACTGACGTACAGAAATTCACAGGCTGCCTGGCCTCGCTTAGTCAATTTGTATGTCGGCTGGGAGAAAAGGCATTACCTCTATATCAACTAATGAAAAAGTCTGATAAATTCATTTGGACACCGCAAGCAGATAGTGCGTTTCATGAACTGAAGAGGATGTTGGTCACAACACCAATCCTGGCCTCTCCATTGTCAAAAGAGCCTATGTTACTTTATGTAGCTGCCACAAACAGAGTGATCAGTGCGGTGATTGTTGTGGAATGGAATGAAGATGATAAATCAATACAAAGGCCGGTATATTACCTAAGCGAGGTATTATCGTCCTCCAAACAAAACTACCCACACTACCAGAAAATGGCATATGGAGTGTACATGTCGGCGAAAAAACTTAAACATTACTTCGAAGAGCATCCGATCAAAGTGATCTGTGAAGCGCCCATAGCCGAGATATTGAGCAACAAAGATGCAAGCGGCCGAATAACAAAATGGGCAATCGAATTATCACCTTATGCTCCGCAATTCGATAGGCGAGATGCAATCAAATCTCAGGCAGTGGCCGACTTCTTCGTGGATTGGGCCAAGGTACAATATGAGCCACCGTTACCAGATCCGAATTATTGGATAATGCATTTCGATGGATCCAAGATGAGAAACGGCTTGGGAGCAGGGATAGTGTTAACCTCACCAAAAAAATATCAGCTGAAATATGTGCTGCAAATACATTTCGCCGCATCAAACAATGTAGCCGAATATGAAGCACTCGTCCATGGATTAAAGGTGGCAAAGGAAATTGGTATACGTCGGATTCTATGCTACGGGGACTCTGATCTGGTAGTACAGCAAGTATCAGGAAATTGGGACGCACTAGATGCGAATATGGCCCTATATAGGTTCCATGTGCAAAACATCAGCGGATATTTCGATGGATGCGAGTTTCATCATATACCTCGGGCGGAAAATGACGCTGCCGACACATTGTCAAAACTCGGATCAACTAGGCAGTCAATTCCCCTAGGTATCGCCTTAGAGCACCTAAGAAAATCATCAATTATACCATCACTAGAGTACGAGTCCATTCATATCTCGGCAGAATTAAAAGAAGGAAGTGTGCCAATGGAAATTGACAAAGAATGCAACCCAAGCTCTCTGAAAGCGAACCTGGCCATCGCACGAATAAATACATAGGGGTTCAAGGCAGTTATGTCGTCAGAAAACATGGAAATCGACAGTGAAATTGTCCCAGAGAAAAGCACGCCGGCATGGGCGCAGCCTATATTCTCCTTCCTCAAGGATGCAATCTTGCCGAGTAATGAGGTATTGGCTAAACAGACAATAAGAAGATCAAAAGCTTACACAATCATAAACAATGAGTTGTACAAGCGAAGCGTCACAAGTGTGTTGCCGAGATGTGTTGACTCGGCAGAAGGCCAGGAAATACTCCTGGATATACATCAGGGAGAATGTGGGCATCACGCATCATCCAGAGCGTTAGTAGCCAAGGCATTCAGGCATGGATTCTATTGGCCGACTGCGTTAAAGGAGGCAAAAGAGCTAGTAGAAAAATGTAACGGTTGCCAGAGATACGCTAGCAAGATATATAAGCCATCATCCGAATTAAAGACAATACCAATCACTTGTCCATTCTCTGTATGGTGCTTGGATATGGTAGGCCCGTTCAAGTCAGCTCGAGGCGGTATGACTCACATTCTGGTCATGGTGGATAAATTCACAAAATGGATCGAGGTAAAATCTATAAGAAAGTGTGATGGACAAACAACAGTGAAATTGCTCAGAGATATTATCTTGAGATATGGTTATCCACACAGTGTTATTACAGATAACAACACAAATTTTGCTGAAGGAGCCTTTGCTAGGTTCTGCCAAGAGAAGCACATAAGACTAGATGTTGCCTCGGTGGCTCACCCGGCATCGAACGGGCAAGTAGAAAGATCAAATGGACTGGTATTGTCCAGAATAAAACCCCAGCTCGTGGAACCTTTGCAAAGGTCGGCAGGATGTTGGATCGAGGAACTGCCAGCAGTGTTGTGGAGCCTCAGGACTACACCGAACATGTCGACAGGGTATACCCCATTCTTTCTGGTCTATGGGGCAGAAGTTGTACTTCCAGCCGACATAATGCATGATTCACCATGAGTGACCCATTACACGACTGCCGAGGTAAATGAGGTAGCTCGGCAAGACGACGTTGATTTACTAGAGGAAGCAAGGGAATTGGCACTATCAAGATCAGCTATTTATCAGCAAGACCTACGGCGATATCACAGCAAGAAAGTCAATCCAAGAGTCTTTAAAGAAGGAGATTTGGTTCTTCGGCTAGTGCAGCGCACAGCCGGCATGCACAAACTATCACCCCCATGGGAAGGACCATTCATCGTGAGCAAAGCATTGCACAATGATGCATATTACCTAATCGATGCTTAGTCACCAGAAAAGAACAAGGCAAACAAAGCCGGCGACGAATCGAAAAGACCATGGAACATAGCTTTACTTCATCCATTCTACTCTTAGGAGCCATCTATGGTGCTTTGTAATATGATGCTTCAAGTCGAAGTATCAACCGTGTATTAAACCTCGGCACCTCGAGCAGTGACTCGGGGACTGCCCTATGTTATTTCTTATTCTGAGTTATGTGTTAAACCTCGGCACCTCGAGCAGTGACTCGGGGACTGCCCTATGTTAATTCTTATTCTGAGTTATGTGTTAAACCTCGGCACCTCGAGCAGTGACTCGGGGACTGCCCTATTTAATTTCTTATGTTGAAGTATGTGTTGAACCTGGGCACCTCGAGCAGGGACTCGGGGACTGTGCCGTGTTATCTCTTATTCACGAATTATATGTTAAGTTTCAAGACCTCGGGCAGGGACTCGCAGACTGCGCCGAATTATCCCTTATCTGGGATCATGATTAAACCCCGGCGCCTTGAGCAATGACTCGGGGATTACCCCGTAATATTCTCTGCATTAACCCATGAAATATATTTTGGCAACTCGGTTTGCAAGTCGGAGATGGCCACATGGTCCAAGGTAATTCTTTGAGCACACGCAAGAACTCAATAGCCCAAGTGATAACTCGGGGACTAGTGGGTATAATCGACTATTTGTTGCCAGACACATAAAAGTTCCATAGCTCAACAAATGAGGATCTCTAAGGATAATGCAAAGTAATAATGATTACCATCATTCATGCCTTAGCGGCAAAAAGCAAAAAAGGTTCGCATCACAGGCCAGAAGATTGTTCCATAGACATCATACGCCCGGCATACCGGGGACTGGAAATAACTTAAGAGGTTTTTTGAACATAAACAGCGAAAAGGGCTAGAGCACCCTTAAGCGCCAGCAGCATGATCAGGGGCATCAGGAGCGGCTATCTCAACTGATGGCGGTGCAAACTCGGTCTCCTGTGCAGGGGCATCTTCAGGAACGGGGCGCTCCGAGGTAGACGGCGCCTCGGCCGAAGTTACTTCGCCTTCAACAGAAGCGATAGTAGCCTCGGGGGAAATCCTGGGCTGCTGAGGAACATTAGTTTGAGCTTGAGAGTGCCCAGTCCCCTTGGAATATGATGGCGCACCATCGTCCCCATCCGAGCTCGCATTAGAATCACGGGAGTTGTCCGAGTCACCCTCCGCCTCATCCTGGCTGGCCGAATCATCATCAGAGGTGTCCTCAATCTCGACGTCATCCGCTGGATTAGAAAGAAAACTCGTCCCTTCAATCGAATTGTGCACATCAGCATACTCAACCAGCTGAAAGGCACGAGCTTGGCGGCGAGCGACGAATTCTGGATTCTCAACCCAACGAGAGCCAGTGTGCAAGTTTATCAAGGTATCGAGTGAAATGTCCTCGTACCAAGACAGAACAGCCGTAAGTTTCATGTCAGCACCAGCCCTTCCAGCGGATTCCCTCCAGAGATTTAACTGGGTCTGGGATGCCATTAATCTCTACACAAGTATCTTGATCTCGTTAATATCTGGAGTTCCAGAAGTATTCGGCCATAGAACATGGTAGGCCCGAATAGCTGCTTGCACCAAATCCCTGCCCATAATCTTCATTGGCCCAATATCAGGGCCAACGGAAACCAAGAAGTCTTCCATTGAATATTCTGGACTCGAATTTGCGGGGACACCTCGGCGCTGGCGAGCAGAAATCACTGCTCTAGAGCTCACGGGCCTAGCTTCCGGAAAATGATCTACGCAAAATAAAGGTATATCGGTTAAAAATGAGAAAGAGAAGAAGATAACTCAGCCACGGTCAGAAACTTACGATGAATATAACTCAACATTTTCTGGAGATCCTGAGTCAAGTCAACCTTAGTCTTCTCAAAGCGAGTGATTTCCTCGCTCATCGTCCGATTCTTCAGTTCGGTGGCCTCGAGGAGTTCTTTATCTTTCTGCAGTTGCAGACTCAGCCGATTATTCTCTTCAGAGAACTCCTGATCAACTTTCTCTAACTCGGATTTTTGAGAAAGCTTGAGAGACTCAACCTTGGCACGTAACCGGGTTATCTCGTCATATTTCTCTTTTAGTTGCGCCGAATGAGTGGCGGCTTTCTCTAAAAAATGCAGCATCATATCAGGCATGGGTATGCATTCTTGATGTGATGCTGCAAATGTTTGTAACTCGGCTATACCAAAGCCAGAAGGTTATAAGAAACACAAGATAAATCTCGAACAAAAATCAATAGAGGAAAAGAATAACTAACCTTCTAGAGCCTTGACCTTCTTGTTAAGACGGATATTAAGATTATTGATATTACCTGCTTACCAGCAAAAATTGGGTTAGCACCTCAAGTTGAAAATATTAAGAACTTACAGGACAATACCAAGATTTGTTAAGTTACCAGTTTTCTTCACTACGGGGAGAACTTTCTCATACTTCTCTTCCAATTTCTTATGCGCACAAAGCAACCTTTGGAATTCGGCTGTCCGACGATCATGGGCAACCTAAAGTGCCAAAATGAATTAAACAGTTAAACATTCGAAGCTAAGACAGATCTGAATCAAGCAAAGATTAACTTGGATCTAGGAGACTGGATATTCAAAGCTAAGACAGATTCGAATCACGCAAAGCTTAACTCGGATCTAGGAGGCTGGATATTCAAAGCTAAGACAGATCCAAATCAAGAAAAGCTTAACTCGGATCTAGGAGGCTGGATATTCAAAGCTAAGATAGATCCGAATCAAGCAAAGCTTAACTCAGATCTAGGTGGCTAGGTATTCAAAGCTAAAACAGATCCGAATGCAGCAAACCTTATCTTGGACCTAAATAGCTGGATAATCAAAGCTGAGATACATCCAGATTCGGTAACGCTTAACATGGGATACGGATGAACCACTATGAATCAAAATCATACAAGAAATTTACTCGGCAAGTAAAGCACTTAAGCCTAACAAATCTTCCAAACGAACAACAAATTATTCGGTTGCAAGCTTCGGGGACTAGGGTATATATACTATCATTTGAAAAACTGACCAAACATCAACAGAAGCACTCACCTCGTTCATCTTATCGCTTTCAAGAACGATCTTGGCAGCCATATGCAAGCGACTGCTGATGTGGGAGAGCTAAAATGGCTGATTGCTCGAATTGCCCTCAAGCTGATCGGCAGCATTCCAATTATTGGCGTATTCCACAAAAGAGCCGAGGATGTTCCCGCTCTCAAGACGGTCAAGACTTTACCTCGCACCGTAGTGTAACCACCACGCCCTTGGGCTCTTGTGGAGAGTAAGCTGAGTATCAGCAGCCGGGGTGACAACAGGCTTAGCAGAGGAAACCCCCTTGCGGAACGCATCAGCGATGTTGGGTTGAGAAGAGCTAGCCGGCCCCTTCTGAGATGATGAAGTTCTGGTAACAACAACCTTCTTAGCCTTAGAAGAGATGTCGGCAGAGGCCGCAACCTCGGCACTTGGAGTGGCATCTTTGGGGGCCGGAGGAATTATGGTTTCCGAGGGCGCCGAGATGGTGATATCCTCGGCTGGAGTTGGAGTTGCGGTTGGAATTGTGGGGGTCAAAGGAATCTCGGGGGAAACTTCGGGGTTCGCAACAGAGGCAACAGGTTCGGTAGGAGGATCTACTGACGGAGTTATATCGGCGTCAGCAATGGAGACCGCGGTTACATCTTGCCGAGGTGATGTCTGAGTCGATGCAGGAGGAGAGTCAACGCGAGCGGGACTAGGAGCTCGAGTATCTTCAGGAGGCGGAGGAGAAGGCAGCCGAGTTGTATGACTCATCATACTCGGACCACTTGGCTTGACAGAAAGAGGAGCGCTTCAAAAGCACAGAAAGTCGAATCAAAAGACAGAAAGAGAGAAACAAGAAATACAAATGAAAATGAACTCACCCAGTAACTCCGGGCATGGTTTTACGCTTCGGAAGGTGCTGGGCTAACTTCTTTGTTCGCTTCTTGGGAGCAGCTTCGGAGAGACCTGTCGGAGCAGTACGCTTCCTCGAGGTAGTAGGAGGTTGGGAGGCGAGAGGCTCGGCGTCGTGCACCTGACCGGCCTGATTAGCTGGGAAAGTAGAAGCCGAAAATGCATAAGAGATAGGCATTGCGGCGACTACCTCAAGAATTTGGACATCGTTCGAGTCACCTTCCTCCCCGTGGGCCGAGGTCTTGCCACGGGCGCGAGCCGGAGTAACGTCCGACTTAGGAACAAACTCCTTCGAGTCAGGCTCCCCGCTATCCGGGGTGTTCCGATATGCGGTCCACGGGAGGGCTAGAACCTCGGCATCCTCGACCTTTTGCTCCGCAAATCTCTGCAAGAAAAGAGACAAAGAGGAATTAGCAAAAGGAGTCACAAACGCGATTAGTAAGAAAAACACAAATGCGTAAACTTACCTCGGGAGGGGAATTCCCGCGGGTGAACGGCTTCATCCCCAGGTCCAGTCCTCCGGCATATCAGTCTTGAAGATAGCTCGGACACGCTTGTAAATAAGATAGTCCTCGAGCTCAACCATTGAAACTCGGTTGGGATCGAGGGGACCGCTCATGTAACAGAGTTTGTGCGTGCGACGCTGGAAAGGGCAGATTCGGCTGCTGATGAAGGTGGTCATCAGATCCTCGCCACGTAGCCCGGCGCGGATCAACTCCTTCAGCCGAATCTCAAAGGCCACGGCCAAAGCATGGCTCTTCCTGGGGTTGTAATTCTAGTTCTTCTTGGAAGGGGGGCCGATGGAGAAGGCAGGGAGCCGAATCTTGTCTTCCTTTCCAGTGTTCTTGACATAGAAAAACGATCTATGCCATTTCTCGCAAGACTCGAGACCAGAAACACGAGGGAACTCGTATTTTCTCCGAGGTGTGATGGACGCGGCTCCACACTGGGTAAGCAACTTCTCAGAGGGGTGAAGGGATTTGTCTGGAACGACGTTAGATCAGATCTGAAGAATTTAGACCATACGGACACAGATGGCCAGAGGCCGAAGTATCCTTCCGAGGCCGAGATAAAAGCGGATAGGGAGGCGATGGCATTAGCCGGAAGGTGATGCGGCTGAAGGCCGAAGTAATCAAGGAAATCCCTAGCGAAATCGCTAAGGGGAAGGCCGAACCCACGAGCAAAGTGGGACATGAAAACAACGTACTCGCCTTTGTTGAGTACAGGAGAAGATTCGTTGCCGGGTAAGCGATATCTTACCTCGGCAGGAATCCGGCGAGTCCTAATTAGCCACTCGATCTCACGACGAGTGACGGAGGAACCCTGCCAGGAGCCCCGCTCTGGACCAGACGCTACGTCGTCGTCTTCGACGAGCAAGCCACTAAATGAACTCGACATAGGGTCGCCGGAGGAATCAACGGAAGAAGAACTAACGGCGGAACAAGGCTTAGAAGCGCAGGGCCCCATCATGGTTCTAAGCGAGGACGGCGGCGGAGCGGAATAGAACCGCCACGGAAAATATAGAAAACAACAGATGCGTCTAGGGAGGGAGCCTAGCGATGGGACAGTAGAGAAACTCATTGGCAACGGCGCCGGAGCAAGCGCACGGCGATGAGGTCGACGGAGTAGATGAACTGTGGCCTCGTCGTCGAAGATATCGACAATTGCGCAACCGCAGGAGCACGAGCAGACGCACGGGTGCGAGGAGGAAGAAGAGCAACGGTGAGCGAAGGGGGAAGTGAACCCTCTAGCCCCGTGCCCCTCTTTATAACCGTGCAGCCCTGGCGGTAGTGGGATCGTGCGTGCGAGCTCTAACCATGTAGATCGTGTGTGCGGCGGAACCTCTCGCGGCTGAGTGGAGCCACACCAAAGACCACACGACACAGGAGAGGATCAGGCCCCCTGACCGATGCGGTACGCGAGGCGTCACAGCGCCGGCGCGACAGGCGTAGTAATCACTGTAGCTTGTCAGTGGGCACTGTAGAGGAACAAAAAACTAGATAAATAATGATGAGTGTTAAACGTAGGACGAGGCGTGCACAAGAAGCTGCGTGGATACCTCGAACAGGAAAAAGTAACTCGGAGATGAGGAGAAATGAATATTGGGAAACTGATGTGGCCCGGCCGAGGTTACGAGCAGGACCACACCAGCTTCGGGGACTAATGTTGGGGAGGTGACCCCGGATAGGGTCAAGACAGGGGAAGATAAAAGGGGTCTCCCTTGTAATATGCCGAGTTACTGTTTATATCGGCTGAGTCATGTAAAGCTCGGCCGAGATAAGCACGGCCATGACACCTACGGAAGGAGCAATACCTTACCCGGCCGACATACGAGTTAAGTCGGCCGAGTGAGCCCGAATAACTTGAATGCAGGTGAAGGCCGAGCCGAGTTATGCGAGATAGGGCCGAATAACATGAAGCTTGCAGGATAAGGAGGTGCCTATAGTCAAACCAAAGTCACGGGCTAGGAAGAATCTGAACAGGGCCAAGCACAAAGGACAAGGAGCAGAGCAGCAGAAGGGCAGAAGGAGGTCACGGAGGTGACAGTCATGGAGCCCGAGGCGCGCATGTGGGGTTCTCTGGAACCTTGCCGTCATTATAAGGGGACATGGAAAGGAGGTCGCCGAGTTACTATATTGGGACAAGCATATTCCTCGAATATGCTTGCCATGTCAGCCCTAGAGGAGCCAAGGCACCCCTTTATAAGGGGAGGCGCAGGATCCAGAGGGGGATCGATTCATTCAACGCCGTAAGGCTCGTGTAGTTTTTCTCTTCTTCCTGCAAACAACTCGAGGAGCACTTGTAGCCCAAGAGAGGAGAAATGTTAGTCATTTGTGTGTAGAAGTAACTACATCTTCCCTCCCCGGATCCCACTAGCATCCATTGGCCCCATACTTTAGCCTACCCATGGCATCTGTCGTGCCACCACCACGACACCTGCCGTCAAGCCCTCGTCTGCCCCAACGAGCTCACAAGCTAAGGAGGCACCAGGCCCTTCCGTCATGGAAGTGGATTCTCGCCTCGAACTTCTTTGTCGTGACAGCAGGCGACGCAGGAGAGAACTGCTCAACAAATGGTTGAAGCTCCGGCTAAGGATGCCATCGGTGGCGGCAAGGCGGTGGTGGAAGATGGTACCTCTGCCGAAGGCGGCGCCCTTGCTCCCCAGAAACCCTTCGAGTTCCCAAAGATAGTCTACCCGGCGCTTACACCGAGTAACACAAATCTGGTTCCTGGAGGAGTACCGTCATCTCCGACATGCGGTCTTGAGGAGCTCCTCCGACAAGCAGAAATATTGCGAGGAAATAGCGTTTCCTTTTGCAAGCTGCTAGCCGAGAGCGCTACAAACCTCAAGATCATTGCACTTGTAAGTTTACTTTGCCTTTTACATTGCATATGAGTATCCCACTATAGCCCCCGAGGATGTAGACGGAAACCATAGCCTTTGCATCTATATGCTCTAAGAGTGACTAAGTTAGAAAAAACTCTTATTGTAGCCCCCAAGCATATAGATGGAACAAATTATTCCGACTAGATGCTTTAAGAGTAGCATACACAGTGTTTATAATTTTCAATACTGTAGCCCCCAGGCCTCTAGTTGAGAACTGAATTAGCTCCGACTAGATGCTTAAAGAAAAGCTAAGCATATTGCTAAGTAAAAAAACTCTCGCTGTAGCCCCCGAGCGTATAGGTGGTAAGATTCCGACTAGATGATCCAAGTAGACTAAACAACGGTTTAACATTTTTCCATAGAACGAGAATGCTCGGAGGGGCATGGCCAACGATAAGTACCAGAAGATGCACGCAGGTCCTGAAGCCGAAAAGGGTAAAACTGCCATCTTGAAGGAACAAATCATCAAAAACAAGAGTCTGTTTTCTTTTTGCGCATTTCGTATTGGTTTTGTGCCTTCATTCTCCGAGTACTTACTGTGTACTTTGTTTTCTCTGACTTTGCAGAACATGTTGCCAAGGCCAAGGACATTGTCGAGCAGTCCAAGCGCATCCAGCAGCTGAACAGCGAGAACAAGATCCTTAAAAAGGAGAGAGAAGACATGCTGAAAATGCATGAAGAATCAATGAAGGCCTTGTAGGACTCCGTCGTCGAGGAAATAAACCGCTTGAAGGAGGAGATCGCGATCTTGAAAGATCAAAAGTGTGCTGCCGATGAGCAGAATCACCGCTATGGCGAGGAGTACAAGCTCCTCCAACAAGAGAAACAATCCTTGGCGGACACCCTCTGGCAAGCTGAGGCCAGCATCTTCGGTAAGTTTCCTCCGCCTTGTATTTCTGTAGTCTGGATACTTTGAATTGTTGAACTCATGCGATCCTTGTCGGAATTTGCAGCTCCTATGGGTTTAACCAGATTGCCTCCTCCAGCCAAGGAATGCATGGTTCTTGCTGGCAACTTCATCAACACCGCCATCACCCAAGCCAAAGAGATTGCCAAGTCCCTCCAGATACACATCAAGGCCTCGGACTCCGTGGTGAAGTACTCGGAGATCTCTTGAGCCGAGCGTCACAAGCTGGAAAGCTTCATGTGCACGGGCTGGCGCAAGGATGGCACTGTCAATGGTGAAGTCACACTACGAAGATGCTGACATCGACACGGTGACATCTGGCATCCCCGACATTGACGATGACAGCAAAGAAATAGATCATGAAGCCATCTTGTCATCACTCGCGGGCTATGACACCAGAGTTGCCGAGTTGGTGGACATCGACGTCTTCGTTCCCATGAACACCATTGACAGCGTCAACCAATACTCCTCCGAGTCCCACCACAGTGCCGACGCTGAGGGAATTTCTCCGGCTGATGACGATGATGCTTCCAAGTCTCCTGCGCCAAAGGAATGAAAAACAATTTTGTAATATTTGTTTCATCTTTGGTGTATGCGCGGAAAAAACTTTGATGATGTAACTTAAGGCGGAAAACAATGGTTGTTATTTCCTGCTACTTAAGAACTAGTTTCCAGAATGTATATATTTTTTAAGCAAGTGCTGGATTATCCATTACTTGATCTGCGAGTCGCTTGATATCATCGGAAGCCACGCTTAGGTGATGATGCCAGCACCATCCATCTCGCTGCAAGACCATTGGATTGCAGCACAATGCACGTTGCAGGTCAGATGCAAGCTTTCTCACAGTTGTTTGATTCATAATTTGCCGGAATACACCTTTAGGATCACCGATGTCTTATTCTTAGATTGAACAGTGTAAAGAGCTATCAGATTATGTTAAATGCCGCCTTCTTTTCGTCTCGATATGCCCCCATCATAGGGTTCCGCACATTCCAGGTGCCAGCCACCTGCTAGGCAACCAAATCGGAATCTCCACAGCAAACTATGCGCTTGATGCCAATATCCTTGGCTACACGCATAGTTTTCCGACTTGGATATTGGCATCAAGCGCATAGTTTGCTGTGGAGATTCCGACTTGGTTTCAAACAGTGGTCGGCACCGAATGCGAACCCTATGATGGCGGCATATCGCGATTTAAGTGGACGAGATAGCCAAGAGCTTCTTGGCTACGAGGTCAAGTATGTGCCTAGGGAGCAAAACGAGGCGGCTGGTTCATCGTCTAAACTTGATCAGTATGCAAGCAAATTCGCCAGAGTTTTCCTAGAGAATCTACGACACCATCCGTGAAGGGCGCCGACATAAAACAACCGGATAGAGTGACTCTTTCACAACATGGTGACAAAGATCCTCCGCTTGGACAAAACGCTCATGGAATATCTCGAACACGAACTTTGCCCGACGACGAGGTCGAAAGACGGCAAATAGTACGACGAGCAAAGGGTTATACCATAATCAATGGGCAACTCTACAAGAGGAGCACTAATGGTGTATACCTAAAGTGTGTTTCAGCTAGAAGGTATGGAAATCCACGCAAATCCATCTCGAGATTGCAGGCATCACGCCTCGATCGTTGGTCGCGAAGCCTTCCGAAGGATTCTACAGACCACAAGGCGGACGCCGACAAGTCGGAGACATGCACAGATGCCAAGATATGCCATAACCACATGTTCCTGCGGAAGAATTGCGAGCAATACCAATAACTTGGCCGTTTGCAGTCTGGGGGCTAGACATGGTGGGGCCGTTACAAACGACACCATGTGGATTTACGCATCTGCTTGTAGCAGCTGACAAATTCACCAAATGGATAGAAGCTAAACCCATTAGAAAGCTTGATGGGGCAACTGCCCTCAGGTTTGTCCGGGATCTAGTAGTGAGATTTGGTCTCCCACATAGCATCATCACCGACAACGGAAGCAACTTGTCACTCGGAGAAGTGGAGGCCTATTGCTGGGAAAAGGCATCCGACTTGACCTTGCATATTGGCTCACCCACAATCCAATGGTCAAGTTGAGCGAGCCAATGGATTAATCCTGCAGGGGATCAAGCCACGTCTTGAGGCACCGCTACATAGAGTAGCTGGAGCCTGGGTGGAAGAATTGCCATCTATGCTGTGGAGTTTACGAACTACACCCAACAGATCCACCGGCTACACCCCTTATTTCATGGTATATGGAGCAGAAGCCATCCTACCGTCTGACATCCTCCACGATGCACCAAGAGTTGCCGCCTACGACGAAGATGACGCTGAAGAATCCAGACTCCTGGATGTGGACCTTCTCGAGGAAGAGCACGTTTTGGCATGCCAAAGATCCGCCATCTACCAGCAGATGCTACGCAGCTACCATAGTCGCCGCATTCGGCATCGCTCGTTTAAAGAGGAGGATTTAGTGCTCCGACTTAAGCAGAAGAAGTCACACAAACTATCCCCGCCATGGGAAGGACCGTTCATCATAAGCAAGGCGCTGCTCAATGGGTCTTACTACCTTGTCGACAATCGCGAACTCAAGGATAGACCCAACGAGGATCATAAGCGTAAGCGACATGACCCGGATGATGACTACCCGGAGCTTGATCGGCCATGGAACATAGCATAGCTACGTCCTTTCTACACTTAGCATTTTTTATCTAATCGTGTACCTCTTATATGAGCAATTAAATAAAGCTCTTTGGTTCACTCATATTGCTGAGTCTTTTACCTCCTTTAGTGTTCATTTTTGGATCATATAAACCTTTATGCACAAGCCTTGCGATTGCACTTGTGAAAATTCCGCCTACGGGCGTTGCTTAAGTTTTCTGGTCTACACGTTCTTTGTTGTTTTTATGTGGATTCTATAGTAGTGACTTTTGGCACTCATTGTCGGCGATTTTGTGCTCAGGTTATTGACGGTGCCATTGGGCATCATCACCTAAAGCGCATGGTTCCGACAAACGAGTCTTCTGACTCATGAAAAGTCAAACATAAGAACCAGAGTAATGGATAATCCAACACTTGCTTAAAAAATATATACATGCTGAAACTTAATTCTTAAGTAGCAGGATACGACAACCATTGTTTTCCGCCTTAAGATTACATCAACAAGTTTTTCCCGCGCACACTCCAGAGGTGAAACAAGAATTACAAAGTGTTTTTCACTCCTTGGGTGCAAGAGACTTGGAGGCCGCATCATCACCAGCCAGAGAATCACCCTCAGCGTCGGCGCTGTGATGAGACTCAGAGGACTCCGGGTTGGCATTGTCGAGAAAGTTCCTAGGCACGAAGACGTCAACGTCCACCAACTCGGCAACCCTGGTGTCATAACCCGCGAGTGATGACAGGATGGCTTCGTGATCGATCTCCTTGCCGTCATCATCCACGCCGGGGATACCAGATGTCACTGTGTCGATGTCGGCACCTTCATAATGTGCCTTCACCATGGACATCGCCATCCTTGCGCCAGCCCGTGCGCATGAAGCTTTCCAGATCGCGACACGCTCGGGGGCTCGGCGCAGAATCTCCGAGTACTTCACCACGGAGTCCGAGGCCTTGATATAAATCTGGAGGGGTTTGGCAATCTCCTTGGCCTGGGTGATGGCGGTGTTGATGAAGTTGCCGGCAAGAATCATGCATTCCTTGTTCGAAGGAGGCGAGCGGATTAAGCCCATGGGCACTGAAAATTCCGACAATGACTGCATGAGTTCAAAAATTCTAAGTATCCAGACTACAGAACTACAAGGCGGAGGACACTTACTGAAGATGCTGGCCTTAGCTTGCCAGACGACGTCCGCCAAGGATTCCTTCTCTTGTTGGAGGAGCTTAAATGCCTCGCTATGGCGAAGGTTTTGCTCATCGGCAGCTTGCTTCTGATCCTTTAGGATCGCAAGCTCCTCCTTCAAGCGATTGATCTCAGCAGAGGCGGAGTCCTGCAGGGCTTTCATGGAATCCTCGTGCATCTTCAGCATTTCTTCCCTCTCCTTCTTAAGGATCTTGTTCTGCCGCCCAAATCCGGATATGCTTGGACTGCTCGACAATATCCTTAGCCTTGGCAACATGTTCTGCAAGTCGGAGAAAACAAAGTACACATTGAGTACTCGGACATTATGGGCACAAAAGTAAGACGGAACGCAAAAAGAAAATAGACTCTTGTTTTTGATGATCTGTTCCTTCAAGATGGCGGTTTTACCCTTTTCAGCTTAAAGGTCCGCGCGCATCTTCTGGTACTTATCGTTGGCCATGCCCCTCCGAGCATTCTCGTTCTGTGGAAACAAATACAAAGTCAAGTCGATGTTTGGTCTGCTTGGAGCTTCTAGTCGGAAATTTTCCACCTAGATGCTCGGGGGCTATAGCGAGAGTTTTTAACTTAGCAATATGCTTAGATTTTCTTTAAGCATCTAGTCGGAGCTAATTCAGTTCTCAACTAGAGGCTTGGGGGCTACAGTATAAAGTTTTAACTCGGAAAATGCTTAGCTTTTCTTTAAGTATCTAGTCGGAACTAATTCGCCACAACTAGAGGCTTGGGGCTACAAAGACTTAAAATTATGAACACTGTGTATGCTACTCTTAAAGCATCTAGTCGGAATAATTCATTCCATCTAAATGCTTGGGGGCTACAGTGAGAGTTTTTTCTAACTTAGTCACTCTTAGAGCATATAGATGCAAAACCAATGGTTTTCCTTCTACAGTGGGATACTCATATGAAATGCAAAGGGTAAAGTAAAACTTACAAGTGTGATGATCTTGAGGTTTGTAGCGCTCTCGGCCAGCAGCTTGCCAAAGGAAACGTTGTTTCCTTGCAAGATGTCTGCTTGACGGAGTAGCTCCTCAAGACCGCACATCGGAGATGACGACACTCCTCCAGGAACCATAGTTGTGCTACCCGGCGTAAGCACCGGGTAAATAATCTTTGGCAACTCGAATGGTTTCTGGGGAGCAGAGGCACCGCCTTCAGCAGAGGTACCAGCTCCCATCACCGCCTTGCCGCTACCGATGGCATCCTTAGCCGGAGCTTCAGCCATTTGAAGAGCAACACTCTCCTGCGTCGCCTGTTCCCCGACGACAGCTAGTTCGGTAGAAGCGCCAGAGTCCACTTCCATGGCGGAAGAGCCTGGTGCCTCCTGGACTGGGGAGCTTGTCGGAGAAGAGGAGGGCTTGACGGCAGGAGTGGCAGGGGCGATGGCGGGAGAGGAGTCGCGATGCAGCATATCCTTGATATTTCTAGAAGCCCCAAGAGTATCGGAGGACTTCTTAAGGATGGGTGTGGCTTTCTTCCTGAAACGTGCAAAATGCATAAGTACAGGAATAAGACAGATAAATAAGACAATGTCGGAGAATAAGAAGCTTACACTAGGGGGGCGCTTTGGCAAACATCCCGGTGGCTTTCTTCTTTTCCGCCTCTAGGGCGGCAAGATTTTTTGGAGGCTCCACCTCCGTCTTTTTTTCTTGCCTCCGTCGGCCGTAGGTGGAGCTCTTTCTTTGCGTTAACGGGCATCATCGTCGGACACTACCATGACTTCCTTCATCTTTGGATCATAGATTTGGGCAGCCAGGTTGCCCTCCTCTAGATCGCTAAGCTGTTAAGCGAGAAATCATCGTGTTAGACAAGATGGTATTAGCAAGACGGAAAAACTGGAGCAATGTCATATACAGAAAATAAATTTCTACCTTTGGGCACTTTCTGTCTACGAACATGTCGTAGGTGAGGGTGAAGCCAAGCTTCTTATCCTTCACTTTGACGATGTCCTTAAGGTGGAATTTGACGGAGTCGCTCGAGAAGTTGTCCTCGGAGATCCGGAGGGTATCCCTTCGGTTGCCGGTGTACTCGTGCATATACTTTTGCGGTGCTGCAGAGGTTGGATCCGCCTGATGAACCAGCACATGGCTAGGTCCAAGCCGGTCAG
Organism: Avena longiglumis; assembly: GCA_030063025.1. Lineage (NCBI taxonomy): Eukaryota > Viridiplantae > Streptophyta > Magnoliopsida > Poales > Poaceae > Avena > Avena longiglumis. The sequence continues at coordinate 153,075,255 of CP125973.1, forward strand.
ACCCGTCTCTACGAACCACTCGATCCGCCTTATTGCGCGAGAAGCGTCGAGGTCGGAGGGAAGGGAGGCATGGGACCGCCATGTGGAGACTTCAGCGGCAGCTCCGTCCATGAAATCCGGGTACGTTACTTCTCGGCCCGCCAAAGGAATGTCGGGGCTGTAGAAGTACGTCCGCTGTCAATTTTTGCACGACTCGTGGCCGACGATGTCGGGGAACCGCCGGCCAGGACGGATCTTGAAGCTTATGGTGCCGCAGTTTCTAAGCTCCTCCCTACTGTGTCAAGATTCGTGCAGATAATCAGACGGTTTCCGCGTAGACGACGTGTTCGTGAACGTGCGCGGTAATTTTGCCACGTCTCCAACCGTCGCCGCCAACGGTTCGTATCGCTCGCACGGGAAAATCGGATATGATTACGTTCTCTTCATGTGTGAGTTACGAGGCGTCGCTGACCTACAGCCTACGTCGCCATAACTGACATGGTAGATGAGCCGTCCCATCGAAAATTCCGGCATGGACGGATTTAATCCGACAACGGGAGCGTACGATGGAAGATTCAGCATTTCTCCGAATTACTGATAGAAGACGGAGAAACCTTTGTAGGGTTCTTTAGGAGGACTACAAGATGTTGCTTGACAATTTGCCGGCATCCATCTAGACGGAGCATTCCACGGGAAGAGGCAAGACGGCGCAACATCTCGGAGTTCTCTGGGGGCTACTGTTGGGGATATGCTATATGGGTATCCTCATAGCATGTCACTTATCCGACTAACCCGGGTGGCCCATAGTCGGTAGCATGGCCTATGGCCTGATGGGCGGCCCAGTTAGGTAGATCCAGAAGGGAGGCCCATGCCGGATAAAGGAAGGCTATAGTGGAGTCAACAGCGTACCTGGAGCCTTGGAGTGCGAGATACACAAGACTAGTAATAGACGGTGTAGAACTCTGTAACCTGTCCGGCTAGGACTTTTCCCTATAACCCTAGGACCTGGCGACTATATAAGTCGGGCCTATGGGAGCCTTTAGGGCACGATAACTTAGACTTTCTAGTCACCTCGCACAGCAAACCTAATCTCTATAACTCGCGACATATTATAGTGATTTATAGCAGAGTAGGATTCCGCCACCGCTGGGATCTGGACTGGTAAGCTGTGTTACCTCGTGCACTGCACAACCGTCAGCCTTACCCCACGTCTCTAAACACACACTGTGAGGACCCCTCCATGGCGTACTCGTCGGCAATACCACGACAATTTCCGCCATGTAAATTAACAGGGGCTCACCAGGCTCGGGTGCTGCAAGGATGGGTGCTGAGGAAAGAATCTCCTTGAGCTACTTCAATGTTGTATCTGCTTCATCCGTCCATGTGAATTTGTCCGCCTTCTTCAGCAACTTGTATAGTGGCAGGGCCTTCTCTCCAAGTCGGCTGACAAACCGACTAACTGCTGCAACACAATCTGTTAGTCGTTGAATGTCCTTTAGGCATGTCGGACGATTTATGTTTAATATGGCCTTGATTTTCTCCGGGTTGACCTCGATTCCATGTTGGGAAACGATGAAGCCCAACAATTTGCCAGCTGGAACCCCGAATACGCACTTCTTAGGGTTGAGCATCATGTTGTATTTCTGGAGATTATCAAAGGTTTCTTTTAAGTCGGAGATTAAGTCGTTTGACTTTTTTAGACATCACCGCAATATCGTCCACATAGGCGTGAACGTTCCGACCAATTTGGTCGTGGAGGCAACGTTGCATTGTCCGCTGGTAAGTAGCACATGCGGTTTTCAGCCCAAAGGGCATCGTGACATAGGAAAACATGCCATATGGGGTAGTGAACGAAGTGGCCAATTGGCCCGACTTCCTCATCTTGATCTGGTGGTATCCTGAGTATGCATCGAGAAAACACAAAAGCTCCGAACCAACCGTCGATTCAATGACTTGGTCAATGCGAGGCAAAGCAAACGGATCTTTGGTACATGCTTTGTTCAAGCCGGTGTAATCAACGCACATTCTTAATTCATTGGTTACCTTTTGGGGACAAGTACAGGATTGGCCACCCATTGGGTGTGAAGGACTTCTCGGATAAATCTAGCCTTAAGTAACCTAGCTATCTCTTTGCCAATGGCGTGTCTCTTCTCATCTCCAAAGCGTCGTAGAGGTTGTTTCACTGGTTTGCATTTTGGATCAATGTTTAAGGCGTTTCAAGAAGTTCCCTAGGTACACCTTTCATGTCGGCAGGTTGCCAAGCAAAGATGTCCCTATTCTAACGGAGGAACTCGACGAGCGCGCTCTCCTATTTGGGATCCAGGTTCGTCCCAATGGCGGTGACCTTGGAGGCATCGCCTACCACAAGTTCCACCGACTTGGTCTCGATGGTGGCCTTGAACGCAGGAGCGGAGTCGGAGATCTGCTTCTTCGACGCGGGTATCTCTGAGTCATCGACCTTGCTCTGGATCTCCTTGAATTCTTCGTTGTAGAGGACAGCTTCTGCAACGGCTGCTTCATTGATCTTGCAGTCCCTTGCCTTGGTAAAGCTTGCGGATACGGTGATGATGTCGTTTGGTACGGGTATCTTGAGTTTGTTGTAGACGAAGCATGGCTTGGCCATGAACGTGTGGAATATGTCGCGGCCAAATATGACGTGGTACACGCTCTTGCGGGACCACCTCGAAGGTCATGCGCTCTTGACGGTAATTATTAACATCGCCAAAGGCAACCTGAAGTGTAATGCACCCAAGGGACCGAGCCTCCCGACCAGTAACTACGTCATGGAAGATGGTGTTGGTCCGCCTTAGGTTTGCCTCTGTCAAGTTCATCTTCTGCAGTGTATCCAGGTACATGATGTTGATGCTGCTTCCACTATCCACCATACACTTGGTGAACTCCACGCCGTCAATCAAGGGGTTGATCATCATGGCGTACTGGTTCTCCGTGGGTATAAGGTCTGGGTGGTCCGTCCTGTCCCAAGTTATTGGAACCTCCGACCAGCGCAGGTACTGGGGAACTGGGGGGAGAGTAGCCATCAGGATCCTCAGAGAGGTCTTCTGTTGTCGGACGGTGGGGGTTCCAAGGAAAGTGTGGTAGACTGGGGCCTTATTTGCGAAGGGGTTCTTACCGTTGTCGTCGCTCTTGGCGGCGTGCTTGGGGTCAACGTCCTCGTCCACGTCACTTGAATCCTTGGACTCCTCCTCCTTCTTCTTCCCCTTACCCTTGCCTCACGGTCTGTTCTTCTGACTTTGCTTGTAGCCAGACTCCGGGTCTTCCTTGAGGTCATTGACGAACTTGCAGTGTCGATTGGTATGCGTGGCCTTGCCGTTGGCGTCGAGGTGTACGAGGCACGGCATATCGCGGTAATCTTTGTAGGTTCCGAGGTGGTTTCACTTCCTCGTTGCTGCCCACGACCAGCTCCCCTTCCTCAGCCACGTTGTCCGCCTTCTCCTCGTCCTACAAAAGTCATAGCGACCATGTCGGTAGATTGCTTTTATTCTGGAGCGGTCTTTCGCTTTGTAGTGTTGTTCCTCCGAGCTTGAGTTGGAACGGCCGTTGCCGGCAAGGAACCACAAGCATCGTCGTTGGCAGGTGCGAACTCACTAGCCAACTGAATCATCCAGTTCAAGTCAAGCTGGTGATTGTCCTGCAAGCGCTTCAGCTTATGTCGGAGCAACGTGCCTCTTTCCAACCCATCGATGAAGGCGGCCATGGCAGTCTGAGCATGCACTCCTGTGCAGGAATTCTTCATATCCAGTCAGCGGGAGAGGTAGGCGTGAGATGTCTCGTCTTTCTCTTGCACGCACCGCTGTAGATCGCCCATAGTGCAGGGACGCTTGTATGTACCCTCAAAGTTCTTGGTGAATGCTTCTTGCATGTCCAGCCAGTTGTAGATAGATTTCTCCGGCAAGTCGTCGATCCATTGATGGGCCGTGCCTGCCAACATTAACGGGAGGTACTTGACGGTGACGTTGGGGTTGCCTCCGGCAATCTCCACCGCGTTGCCGTAATCCTGCAACCATGTGGCTGGCTTGGCGGTGCCGTCATAGGGCTTGATGGTCTTGTCAATCCGGAAACCTTTGGGGTAAGTTGCGGACCGTATTGTAGGTCCAAAGCAACGTGGTCCCAGGTATGGTCCTTTCCGGGCCTCGTGGATCTTATCGATCCGCGTACGTGCATCGTACGGCTCCGGGTTCTTCTTCTTTTTGTCAACAGGGGATTGGCTGCGTGAACGACGCGGCCCCCTCCGCCATGGTGACTGCTTGGTGGTGACGGAGGCGGAGGTGTCGGTGGGTTAGCCTTCTTGTTGTTACCCTCCTGCGACGCCTCACGCCTGTCACGATTGCTTGTCGGACGCGGAGGGACATGGCGTGACCTGCTCTTGTGTCCTTGGTTGCGCTCTCCGTCATGACGGGTCTTCTCCGTGTTGTCGCGGATGACGATGTCGCACTGCTTTGGTGGGGGCATCTCCGTATGATGGTGAGCCTTGTAATCTTCGTGACGTCGGGGAGATCGGGGCGGTGGCGAAGGGCGACGAGGTCGGGCCGTTTCTCCGTGATCGGAGGATATGGGGATGGCGTCCTTCCTGTTGCGCGCATCCCTCCGTCTTCGTTCTGATGAACCCGTCTGGGACCCGACATCAAGAGGAGATCTGTCCCTTGGCGGCTTGTACTGGCTAGATTGGCAGAGCGCTGGGTTAGACTCAAGCCTCTGAGAGGTGGCCTTTTCCTGCTGCTTCACCGCCTTGGCCACTAGGTCATAGACCTGTTCCACTACCTCGGGCGATCTATCCTGCTCCAGAAGGGTCTTGGCGACGGCGAGGTTAAGGATTGGGGTGGGCATCACCTACTTGCCTTCACTGTCAATGTATGGCTTGGCCTGTGCCGGCTTCGAGGGAGCCCATCCTAGGTTGCGCCATACACCAGGATCATTGATGACGCGAGCTGGAGCTTTCTTAGCCTTCTGCTGCTATAGCAGAGTCTTGTACTCGGCCTCCATTGCTCTAGCTTTTTCTATGGACTTCTGTGTGTTGACCATATCTCGATCTAGTTTAGCGCCTTGCTCCGTGATGGCTTGCGCTTCCTCCAGCAGCTGCTGGAGCTTCTCGTCAAGCTAGGTCACGTTCTGGATATCTGCAACGGTTAGTGGCTCGACGAGGAGATTGTCGTACATCACTCTATTAGCTGCAGTAACTTGGGTTGCTGCAGACGTAGATGCTAGAGGTGGCAAGTTTGCGGTGTTGTTGTTGCTCGGGCCGGTGCCGAGTTCCTGCGGCTGCTGCACTGGGTTAGGCGGAGGAGGCATGACCTTTGCGCGATCATCGTCAGCAGCAATAAGTGGCCCCTTCCCGTTTTCCACCGCCATAGGCGGAGCTTGTCCGGGTTGATCTTCATCCATCGTTGTCCCAATGGTGACGAACACCCCTCGGGATGTGACGACGTTGTTGGCTTGCTCGTCGCACGAGTACTCCTCCTCCATCTCCTGCATAGCGGAGTCTAGCTCTTCTGGACTGAAGTCTATCTCCTCTGAATCTGCACTGAAATCGGCATAAAGCGCATCAATGACAGAGTCAGAGGATGCCAGGACTTCCTCGATGACGGGCGCTGGAGGTGCAACGGGCTCGACGATGACTGGAGGTAGTGGTGCTACTGCGACGAAGGCGGCAGGAGGCGGTGGCGGCGGCTGCTGAATCGGAGGTTCTCCGTATCTGAGCGCAAGCTCCATCTGGGCTTCCGCGTAGCTGTTGACGGTGATCACCCTCTCTTCGAGGGTAAGGCGTCCTGTTTCCTGCTACCGTCTTAAAGAATGTCGGAGAAGCGCGTCGCGGTCCAGTCCTTCCACGAAGTGATACAAAGCGTTATCATCGGGGTAGTGGGCTAGATCGGCTCGTATACGGAGCCATCTGGCCAGGTAATCACGGGGGTTTTCGCCCTCTCTCTGAACGCAACGCGCTAGATCGAAGATGGTAACCATGCCGACGAACTTGGATCTCTGCTGTCCAGACGCACGAACGAAGCCGGCGGGTTTGTAGTGTTCTTCCACCTTTATATCCTGCACAGGGGCGGTTTGGGTGGGCCTTGAATTTTTCCGATCTTTGCCGGCAAACTCCGAAGAGAGATCCGACATGGATCCTTCCGCGAACGTATCCTGCCCGTAGGCGGTCCGTGCGGGTCTTGATGCTCCTCCGACTCCCAGGGAACTAGTGCCCGAGTCAGTTTCGCTGATGAAGAGGTGGATGTCTCCGATAGGAACGATCGAACACCGCATAGGGTTCGTCTTCGCCGGGATCCAGAACTCGTTAGGAGGGTTGATCGGAACGTTGCCGGAGAAGAGAACATGGCCGATGGCTATGGTTTCGCTGATTTCCGTGAAGACCTTGGTCCTCGCCCGCTGAAGAGCCTGAAGCGCCTCTTGCCCCACGGTGGGCACCAACTGTCGTGGTATTGCCGACGAGTACGCCATGGAGGGGTCCTCATAGTGCGTGTTTAGAGACGTGGGGTAAGGCGGACGGTTGACGGGTACGAGGCAACACAGCTTACCCAGGTTCAGATCCCACAACGGTGGCAGAATCCTACTCCTGCTATAAATCACTATAAGGGCAATACGCCGAGTTACAGAGATAGGTTCGTTGTGCGAGGTTGTGTGTGTCGATCTATGATCGTATCACATTGTCTGAAGTTGTGCCCTAAAGGCTCCCATAGGCCCGACTTATATAGTCGCCAGGTCCTAGGGTTATAGGGAAAAGTCCTAGCCGGACAGGTTACAGAGTCCTACACCGTCTATCACTAGTCTTGTGTATCTTACACTCCAAGGCTCCGGGTACGCTGGTGACTCCACCGTAGCCTTCCTTTATCCGGCATGGGCCTCCCTTCTGGATCCATCTAACTGGGCCGCCCAGCAGGCCATAGGCCATGCTCCCGACTATGGCCACCCGGGTTAGCCGGATAAGAGACATGTTATAAGGATACCCATATAGCATATCCCCAACAACGGCTGTGAGCTTCGCCGTGTTGGAAGGGAAAACAACGAGGAGGCCGATAGACTCGCCAACATCGGCTCCACTTGCGCACGGGTGCCGCCAGGTGTGTTCCTAGAACAAATTTGCGTACCCTCTATTAAAAGGAAATTCCCCAAGGATTCATCCGAAGAAGCAGAGCACTCGGGGGCTGCGCTACCCAAAGGACAGGAAGGACTCGAAAAGCTCGACACGGAGGTCGAGTTGGTCAGCCTGGTGCAGGTCAGGGCAATCGAAGTAACATGGACACAGTCGTACCTTCGGTACCTGATAAACAGAGAATTGCCCGATGACCCGACAGATGCCCGGCGCATATCTCGTCGGTCCAAAGCCTTCACCATCATCAATGGCGAGCTGTACAAGCACAGCATTTCGGGTGTACTCCAACGGTGCGTCACCATCGATGACAGCAAAACCATCCTCCAAGACATCCACGAGGGCATTTGCGGCCATCACGCGGGCAGCCGCGCCCTAGTCGCCAAAGCTTTACGAGCTGGATTCTACTGGCCAACGGCCATGACCGATGCCAAGGACATCGTCCAGAGGTGCAATGGCTGCCAGAGATTTGCGGACAAGCCACATGCACCAGGGTTGGAGCTCAGGCCCATACCCTTGGCCTAGCCCTTCGCCTAATGGGGCCTCGACATGATAGGCAAACTGCCCAAATCTTCTAAAGGAGGCCACGTCTACCTCCTGGTCGCAGTCGACAAGTTCACCAAGTGGATCGAAGCTATGCCCGTCACCAACCAAAAGGGCAAAACGGTCGTCAAGTTTTTTTTGAGTCCATAGTCTACAGGTTCGGCGTGCCGCACAACATCATCACGGACAACGGGTCGAACTTCATCTCCAAAGAATTCCAGGACTTCTGCGAAGGCCTTGGCATCAACATATCATACGCCTCTGTGGCGCACCCGCAAACCAACAAGCAGGTCGAAAAGGCCAACGGCCTCGTAGGCGGCGGCATCAAGAAACACCTACTCAGCCCACTCGAACGACTTGCGGGAGCCTGGGCAGAAGAGCTACCCTCCGTCCTCTGGAGCTTGCGTAAAACGCCAAACATATCAACTGGCTACACGCCCTTCTTCATGGTACACGGAGCCGAAGCCATGTTACCTGCAGAAGTACGCCATAAGGCCCCACGGGTCGTCGCCTACAGCAAAGCTGAATCGACGGCCTTTTCAAGACGTCGACACACTTGACGTAGGCGCGACATCGCTGGCTCGCTCGGCTCTAAGCAGAGCCTCCGCAACTATCACAGCCGTCGGCTACGACCAAGGTCCTTCGTCGAAGGAGACCTCGTCCTATGACTCAAGCAAGAGCGGCCGAAGAAGCTTGAGTCACCCTAGGAAGGACCCTACATCGTCACCAAAGTCATCCCAGGTGGCGCCTACCGCCTCAAGGACGTCAAGGCAGGAGTCGCATACTCCAACCCATGGAACGTCGCACAATTGTGACGCTTCTACCCCTAGCTATCCCTCTTTACATTCAATAAGGCTACTCAGCCGAACAATGTACCTCTTTGTTATGATATAAATAAAAGCTAAGTCCCCAGTCCCAAAACCTTTTTTCCTTACATTAATTTCCGTTACAACACACTGGGGGCTCCGCCTCACGACTTTGTCGACTAAACATAACGCATGTAAATCGAGTAACTGACCACGTTAGGCTAACAAAAAGGGAATGCATACAACAAAGCACCACGTGCTAATACAAATAATCTTTAAAATAAAGGGCACAACAAGCCCACTCGAAATATATACAAGTTTTACATCTATCTTTTTACAGGGCCTACCTATTATGAAGGATCACATGCGCCCGATGCTCAAAAATATCTACAATCTCTTCGGCATACTGCCTAACAGCCGCGTAATGTGGGCTCATGTCCCATAGGCCACCATCTTGTTGAGGGGGCGGCCCAGCCGCCACCACCGCATGATCAACATCTGGGCGGTGCAGCCGAACAAGCGACAGGGCAGCTTTCACTCCTGCTACCAGCTGCTGTCGCACCAGCTCCCGCACGTGATTCATGTCCCGAAACTTTGAAAACAAACCCCACAGGGTGGACGGCGCCTCATCCAAAGGAAACATGACGTACATAATAGACGCAAGGGAGGTCTTCACCTGTCTTAACACCCGTGAAACCTGATGAACACGATCCTGCACAGTCGCAAGGATAGTGGCCCGGTCGCGGTCCATCCAGAAAAAGCCTCTAGCTTCCATATCCTGTTGTGTGAGACAGTTTACCCGAACTGCAACGCGTTCCTTCTCCTCCCTCGTAACAAGGTTGGCACCTGCAGAAAATACAGAGTAAGATGGCACGCAAACAAGGTGCATCCGAAGACCTACAACAGCCCAAGAAAACTCACACTGCAGTTGCTCGCTCAACTGTCGTAGCTCCCCCATCAGATACTCCTCGCTGGCCATAGCTCGCTCAGTCTTCGACTTCCACACGTCCGCGTGGCCCCGAATGCTAAGGATCTCCTTCTCCAAGCTACGAACGCGATCACGAAGAAAAGCAAGATGCGACGCATCATCCAAAGATGGTTGCGTCTGAGGGACAGTCGGAGTATCCATAGGAGCCTCACCCGAAGGTCCCTAAAGGAGAGCAAGCAAGAATATGAACAACACATGTCTTGGGCAACATCTCGAAACATCATTTATATACATCAAAAGCCACTGCGTGGCACAAGGAGAAATTGTTCATCCGCCAAAGCATACATTACAAAAGCGGAAACACTATCCTAAGAACTACAACAAAGAAGACTAAGCACCCGCATCCGGAGTGGCCTCGAAGCCAGAGTGCCTGCTCTTGGCCTCCCCCTGCTGCTTCGCGGCATAGTCTGCTAGCAGATCGATAAGCTTCGGACCATAACGCTTACAGCGAGAGGCGAAGAGAGCAAAAGCTACCTCTGAGCCGTCCGGCGCCGTTGGCATCCGAGAGGTAACTTGGTGTAGATCCAGCTCTGCTCCGGATGCCATGGCCATGGCCAACCCCACGGAAGCACCGATTCCCTTCTCCTTGCGCTTGTAGGCCGCAGGAGCATCCTCTGCTAACGCATCCGCCAGAGAATCAACATCCTCAAGGTCAGCGCCCTTGGGAACAATCTCCCTGTAGAAACGCAGAAGGACCTCCTTGGCCTTAGCAAGGGAGCCAGCAACAGTACCGCAATGGTCTTCGACCGCCGTGGTGGCATCGTCCAGAGCGCTCCCGTGCTCCAAGGCACTGCAATCAAATGCAATGCCCGAAGCATCTAGAGCAAAGAAGAAAAACCAGGAATCGAATTAGGGTATGAAGACAGAGCAGCCGGAAAAACCAATATGCATGCAAAACACTTACCGGAAATGGCCTTGGCAGCAGCCATCATCTTCTCAACAAACTCCTTCTCTCGCGTAGCCGCAACAGTTGCAAGCTGCTCCTCGTGATCCAAAGCCTCCCGCTGAAGGCACTCCTTGGCCTCGGCAGCTGCGGCCAACTCCTACTGCAGGTGCTCCTTCGCCTCCATGGCGTCAGCAGCCTGTTTCTCCACGCGACCAAGACTCTTTTGCAGAGCGTCCAGTCGACGGAGGGCAGCATTATTTTCATCTTCAAAAGTATCAAGAACTGATATGAGCAATACAAGCTACATTCAGGCGACCAGACGAAAAAGAACAAGTACGACACGTACCTCGAATTTGCTGCATGCTGGCCTCCAGCGCCATATGCTGCTGAACAAGAAGGTTGGCACTGCGCACAAAAGGCTGCGGGAAGAAGCAAAAGCCAACAATCAAGAAAGCACCAGGGAAAAGGCTCGGGGGCTAAGCCCCACAATAAGGAAAGCAAGACCAGCAGGTCATCCGAAAATAGGGCTCAGGGGCTCCCCCCAGGGCAAGAGGAAAACAACTTACATGCTCAGATGGAGACTCCGAAGGTCTAGGTGCAGTCTTCTAGGAGACAATCACTCGAGCCTCCTGTGGAGAGGGGTTCGGAGCAGCACCCCTAGAGGTGGCCACCCTCTAAGAGGGAGGGGTCGTCGGCTTCGAATCCCCTTCGGTTTCCTGGGAGTCCTCACTAAGAGGGAGGGGTCATCGGCTGCAAGGAAAACATTCATCAAAGCAAGAATAAAAGCGCGCAAGACAAGAAAGAATAGCATCCGAGGGTACTTATGAGTCAATGTCTCTCAAATCAAAGATGGGCAGCACCCTCTTCTCTTTCTTCTCTTCCTTCTTCTTCTTCGCCAGCGGCTACGGAGCCACTGCCTGCAGAGGCACAGCCGGGAACGGCGCGGAAGAAGCACCGTCATCCTCGACATGGTGCATGAGGAAGGAGGCGTCCCTAGGCGTCGGCGGATTCGAGGCATCTGAAGAGTCGCTCGAGCTCCGTGCTCGCTTCCGGTCTGCCCCTCGCTTGCCTTAGGGGCATCCTAAGTTGGCGACTGCGCCGGCAGAAGCTCGGACTCGGAGTCCACGACTTCGTTGTCCGATGCAATCGTAAACTTTTTGGGCAGTGGAGGCACCATGCCAGCCACCTTGAACTCCTGCACGATGAAGACATCAAAGAACAATGCGAGCAATCCTAAGGAAAAGCACTTGAAAAAGGCGCAGCACGCACGTCGCAAATCTACACCTGTGGAACTGGTTTCGTGGCACTGAAGGGGGACGTCAACGACTTCCCCGGAAGATCCTCATCAGACTTGTACTTCAACAGCGGCTGAAGAACTCTATCGAGGTCGCCTCGGGATAACTCCTCGGTTGAGACCCTCGTCGGGTCATTGAGGCCAGCATAAGGAAACATCGGATGCGCCCTAGCCTGGAGCGGCTGCACCCGACATTTGAGGAAGGTGCGGATTATATCCACACCATTGACCTAACTACCAGGCTCCATTTGGAGCGCCTCCACCCGACGGTAGAGCTCCTCTACCTCTGCCACCTCGCCCTCCAGGATATGGTTCTTCCAGGATCTCTTCGGCAAGATGTCCTGGGCGGACTCGAAGGGGGCAAGGACAAAGTTTTGCCCGTCCACTGTGGAGTCGCGGATATAAAACCACTTCCTCCGCCAGTATTGGACGGACTCAGACATAGAGAAAGAGAAGAAGAGAATAGAAGATCGAAGGTAAATAACACAGCCGCCGAGCTGGTAGACCCCGCCGGTGCCAGATTGCCTCTTCATGGAATAGAGCTTCCAGAAGAGGCCAAAGTGCGGCTCGATACCGAGCCAGCACTCGCAAAAAGTAATGAATCGGGCGATGTGGAAAAGAGAATTGGGCGAAAGATGATGGAGTTGGATGCCATAGAAAAACAAAAGTCCACGAAGAAAATCGTGGACTGAGAAAGAAAGGCCGCGAAGAACAAAGGCAAACATTACCCGAAACCCTACGGGTGGACAGGGAATTACCTCGTCGCCGGGGATTTTGACGGCCTCCTTATCTCGCGGGATTAAACCCGCTTCACGCAGCTTGCGCAGGTCGCCCTCGCGCGTCTCCGTGCGAAGCCACCCGCCATCGGTGACGCGAGCGGCGGTGGTGCTTTTATTGCCGCCGGCATTAGAGCTTGAGACCGCTCCAACGGAGGATTTCTTTGACTTCACCATCGTGGCACGTCGATGCCGGCATTGTGCATGCAAGAACGAAGAAGAAAAGGACCAGAGAATGTCCAGCACGCAAGGAGAAAGCTTGTGAAAATGGAAGCAGTGAAAGCAAATGGCGAGGGGTGAAAACAAACCACCGTTTTTCCCCGCGGTTATAAGGATGAAGACAACGAACAAGAACCGTTCATCCAGAAGCCGTAATGCTAGGATCAGATCCAACCGTCTACGTGTCAACACAGCAGCAAACCGTCGCCCGGACGCCATCCACTACGCATAGAAACTAAGGAGACGCCGTAATTCTCGACACGTCGCGAATGACCAGTCAACTCCAAGTCAGAAAGTGGGACCCACGTTCGTCCAGTCACACACCTATGGCGCCACAGACGGTTGAGGTCACCGATCGTCAGCACTATGGTCATCAAAACCATGCTAGCAACGATTAGAAATCTTCGGCTGATAACTAAAAGTACTCACTCGAATCTACGATTCGAGCAACTACTCGGGGGCTACTCCTATCAGGAGCGTTGGCCGTGCACCCGAGGCATGAATAAGGTACTACACTACTGCTGATTCTTCGAGTCATACGTCGAGTCTACGACTCCACTAAGGACTCGGGGGCTACTCCCATATGGAGGATTGATCAAGCATCCGAAAAAATTGTGTCCTACGGACTTTAAGCTCAAATTACCTGAACTAAAGTCTCTACTCGAGTCTACGACTCGAACAGACACTCAGGGGCTACTCCCATAGGGAGCGCTAGTCGCGCACCCTATGAATTCTTCAACTGTGATCCTTTCATATAAAAAATGCAAAAACTTCGTGGCAACTTTGCCCCAACCAATGCTAAGTGAGAATCATCCTCCTTGGCCACCCGAAACACCTCCGTGGTGATAACATTTCGGATGTTGTGTCTACGACACAAACATAAGACTTGCAGATATCATCTAATGGCCTGGTAACGCACCTGACTGCGCTCTGCCAATAAAAAACCGTGTCAATAGACACGATGAAAAATCCTGACGGACGCGTTGGGTATATCACTCGAAAACTACTGGGATTCGATTCATGTAAGACCTGAGTCGAATTATGCTAGCATCCATTCCAGATTCGAGTCGAGGGACTAGAATCTGAAGAAGATCGTGTTGTTTTGTCCTAAGACAGTTAACTGGCCCTGATCCGTCAGGAGAGTCAGGCACACGCATCAACAATCCCTACGAATTAAAGTCATTCTTTCTCTTATGAACAGAAACAGCTACACCTGAAAGATTGAAGAGTCCTTAGCTGAATCTACGATTCGACTGAACACTCGGGGGCTGCTGACATGGTTATACCCTGCGAGTACACGACATTAGTATACCTGGTCCAGCCCAAGGAAGGCCCACACGAATATATGCGGCCTGTGGAGATTTCCGTGTGGCCCAAGCCCATGGCGTCTTCGGATCCTTGGAGAGCAAGACTAGAGTAGATAGAATATTCAAAGGGGTCAAACCCTAACTTGTAACCGACTCGATCTATGCCTGAGACCTGCCTATGTCTATATAATGGCTAGGAGGGCACGACAAGGAGGATCTCTCTCACCGCATACACACCTCCACGCCAGATTGCATCTGTGCACCCCTGTAACCTTCGGTTCGCCATAATCAAGAGTAGACAAGCAGGAGTAGGGTTTTCCCTACGGGGGCCTGAACCTGGGTAAATCTCATGTCCCCTGGTTTCTTGTCTGTTAACCGTTCCGCGATCTCTAGCACCCCCATATTCTCCAAAACCCAAGCTCATAACAATGGGCATTGACGAGTCAAAACCTCGTCAGTTGCGTCAGGCAATTCATCTGAACAATGACGCGCTCTTTTTCTTCCTTTGGAACAAGATTCGCACCTGCAGAACACACACCATGAGCAAACATGCAGAGCTTCACCTGAAAGAATAACAGTTCGCAAAGACTCACATTGCAGTTGCTCGCTCATCTGCCGCAACTCCCCCATCAAGAACTCCTCCCTAGCAGTGGCTCGCTTAGCCTTCGACTTCCACACATCTGTGTGGCCCCGAATTCCAAGGATATCCTTCTCCAAGCGGCAGACTCGGTCGCGAAGAAAAGCCAGCTGCGACGCATCATCCAAAGATGGTCGAGGCTCAGGATCATTCGGGTGACAATAGGAACCTCACCCGAAGGACCCTAGAGGCAAACAAATCAAGACATGAACATCACAAGTATATCTGGCAACAACTCGAAACATAAATTTATATACATCAAGGCCACCTCGTGGCATAAGTTGGGTTTGTACATCAGCAAAAGGTTACATTAAGAAAGCAAAAGGATAAACTATCCTAACTACAAAACATGGGCCTAAGAACCCCGCATCTGGAGTGTCCTCGGAGCCAGACTGCCTGCTCTTGGCCTCCTCCTACTGCTTCGCAGCATACTCCGCCAAAAGATCAATAATTTTTGGCCCATAGCACTTACAGCGAGAGGCAAAGAGGGCGAACGCTACCTCTGAGCCATCTACAGCCGTTGGCATCTGGGACATTATGTGCGGCAGATCCAGCTCCGCTCTGGACGCCATCTCCATCGCCAACCCCATGGAGGCGCCGATGCCCTTTTGCTTGCGCTTATACACCGCTGGAGCGTCCTCCGACAGAGAATCCGCAAGGGCGTCGACATCCTCAAGGGCGGCGCCCTTGGGGACAACCTCCTTATAGAAGCGCCTGAGCACTTCCTTGGACTTCGCCAAGGAGCCAGCAGTAGTGTCGTAGTGATCTTCGACCGCTGCAGTGGCATCGGCCAGAGCATCTCCATGATACAGCACACCATGATCAAACGTGATGCCTGAAGCGTCTGAACCAAAGAAGAAAAGTGACCGAATAAGAGCAAGACAAGACGCATTTGAAAAAACACGAGACCCAAAACAAGTGAAAGGAAACTCACTAGAGAAGGCTTTGGCTGCAGCCATAAGCCTATCTGCCATCTCCTTCTCGCGAGCAGCCGCAGCAGCAGCGAGTTGCTCCTTGCGATCGGCAGCCTCTTTCTACACGCGCTCCTTGGCCTCCGCAGCATCTGGGGCCTTCTTCTCCACTCGACCAAGGCTCTTCCCGAGAGCGTCCAGTCGATGGAGGGCCACATTGTTTTCATCTTCAACATCAAGAACCACCTAATCAATACAAGCAAAATACATGGGACGGACGAACTACAAAAAGGGTGAGTACATTACGCACCTTGAAGCCGCTGCATGCTAGCTTCCAGCGCCAAGTGCTGCTGGATAAGGAGGTTTCCGTCGTGAACAAAGGGCTGCAATAGAAATAAAAACCATCAGAAAAGGCCCGGGGGCTACGCCCCGCAAGAGCAACATAACCAACAGGTCACCCGAAAGGGCTCGGGGGATCCCCTAAGGGATAAAGTAGAAAATACTTACGTGTTCAGGCATGTACTCCGAAGTTCTGCATGCAGTCTTCTGAGTTACGACTACTCGAGCTTCTCGCTTGGAGAGGTTTGGGCCATCATCCCCAGAGTCGGCCACCACCTGAGGGTGAGGAGATGTCGGCTTCGACTCCCCTATAGCCTCTTGAGTGCCCTTGCTAAGAGGCTCCTCCGAAGAATGGTTGAAAGAAAAAAAATTGATCAGACAACAACCTACATTACCCAGACAGGTGACAGTAAACAAATCAGGTGAAGTCACTTACGAATCAATGTCCGATAAGTTGAAGACAGACGCTGCCTTCTGCTTCTTCTTCCTGGCCGGCAACTCCGGAGCTACCGCCCGAAGAGGCACGGCAGGAAAAGGTGTGGAAGAAGCACCATCATCCTCGCCATGGCGCTCGAGGAAGGACGGTCCCCTTGGATTTGGCAGGGTAGAAGCATCTGAAGACTCGCTCTGGGAGCGCTTTCGGGTATGCCCTTCACTCGCCTCAGGAGCATGCACAGTAGGCAACTGAGCTGGAGGAAGCTCAGATTCGGAGTCCACCTCCTCATTGTCTGGCGCCTCCCTAAACTTCTCAGGCAGAGGAGGCATAGACCCCGTAACCTGGAGACGCTGTAAGCGAAAAGAAAAAGAGAAACCATATAAGTAACAACAGCACACAGTAAAAACCCGAAAAAGCGCTACGCGCAAAAACAAACATCAACTAAGAGACCACTTTATTTCCGCTAAGAGGTGGGGTCAAAGATTTCCCCGGGAGGTCCTCATCGGCCTTGGCCTTCATCAGGGGACGAAGGGCCCTATCGAGGTCACCCTAAGATAACTCTTTGGATAAAACCCTTGTCGTATTGTTGGAGCCGGCATAGAGGAATATTGGGTGCGCCCTAGCCTGGAGCGGCTACGCTCGGCGCTTGAGGAAGGTTCGGATGATGTCCACACCGTTGACCTCTTTGCCTGGCACTAGCTGAGGAGCCTCCACCCGCTGGTAGAGTCTCTCCACCTCCGCAACTTCACCCACCAAGATGTGGTTCTTCCACCATCTCTTCGGGACAATCTTCTGCTCGGAGTCGAAGGGGGCAAGCTCATATTGTTGACCGTCTATATTAGCATCGCGGATGTAGAACCACTTTCGGCGCCATTGTTGGACGGACTCGCAGATAGAAAAGGAGAAGAATTGGACGAAAGAGCGGACAGGAATAATGCACCGCCAAGCGGATAGACTCCACCGGTGCCGGGCTGCCTCTTCACGGAATAGAGCTTCCAAAAGAGGCCAAAGTGTGGCTCGATACCGAGCCAACACTCACAGAGAGTTATGAAGCAGGCGACATGGAGAAGAGAATTGGGAGACAGATGATGTAACTGAATCCCATCGAAGAAAAGGAGTCCACGAAGGAAGTAATGGACAAGAAGCAAAACACCACGAAGGATGAAGGCAACAAACATCACCCGAAACCCTACGGGTGGACGGGGATTACCTCATCGCCAGGAAGCTTGATGTCCTCCTTGTTCTGGGGTATCAACCTAGAATTATGCAGCTTGCGTAGATCCACGTCGCGCACCTATGTGTGCCTTCACCCACCGTCTGTGATGCGGGTGGTCGTGGCGGCCTTCTTGCCGCCAGCGGCGGCGCTCGAACCCGCTCCAGCGGTGGTCTTCTTCGACTTGCCCATCGCACGACGTCGAGGGTGGCGGTGCGCATGGAGAAATGAAGAGGGAAATGATCGAAGAACTTCCAGTGCGCAGGGAAAGAAGAAAATCTCACGAAAATGAAGGAAATGGCGCTGAGCAAATGACAAAGGGTAAAAGAAAACTACTGTTTACTTACGGTATAAAAAGAGAAATACGACGCACACGAGCCGTTGATCCATAAGCCCTAGCGCGCACCCAAGATCCAACCCTACACATGTCAGCACAACAACGAACCATCGCCAGCACGCCGTCCAGTATGCACGGAAACCGAGGAGACGCCATAATTTTCGCCACGTCTGCGCGTGACTAGTCAACTTCAATTCAGACGACGAGACCCACGCCGTAATTCAGACCCGCCTATCTATATAAAGGCTAGGAGGGCACGGCGAGGAGAACAATACTCACCTCATACGTACCTCACTCCACATTGCATCTGCGCACCCCTGTATCCTTCGGTTCCACCATAATCAAGAGCAGACAAGCAGGAGTAGGGTTTTCCCTCTGGGGGCCTGAACCTGGGTAAACCTTGTGTCCCCGTGTTGCTTGTCTGTTAACCGTTCTGCGATCTCCAGTATCCCCATCTTCTCCAAAACCCAAGTCCATAACAATGGGCATTAACGAGATCGAACCTCGTCAGCATATAAGATCACAAACAATACTACCATAATGATTCAATAATAAGTTCAGATCTGAGATCATGGCACTCGGGACCTAGTGACAAGAATTAAGCACAACAAGTTGCAACAAAGTCAAATAGCACTAATAGAGATAATAGGCACCATGCCCTAACAATCTTATTCGATTACATGATAGAACTCATCCAATCCCTACCATCCCCATAGCCTACAACGGTGGATTACTCACTCATGGATGAGGGAAACATTGATGGTTGAAAGAGACGCGTTGGTGATGATGATGGCGATGATCCTCTCCAAATTCCCCGTCCCGGTAGTGTGCCAGAACGGAGTTTCTGGTTCCGAATCGCGGTTTCTGGTGGTAGCAGCATAGCGGAACTCTTTCTGGAAAAACGTCGAACCCCCCTCGGTTTTTAGGTCAAGTGGTAACTTATAGGCGAAGAGGGAAGCCGAGGGGGTGCCTGGGGCAGCCACATCCCCTCCAGGCATGGGTTGGGCCCACCTGCATGGCAGGGGGTGTGGGCCCCTCAGGCCTCCCCTCTGTCTCGTACTCTGGCTTCATGAGTCTTCTAGTGAAATAGGATTTTTGGCATATTTTCCAAGATTTTTCCTGATAGTTGATTTTCTACGCAAAAACTAGACGCCAAGGTAATTCTGCTGAAAACAACATCAGTCCGTGTTAGTTGTATCCAAATCACACAAGTTTAGAGGATCCGAGTTATAGGCTCGTTCACACTTCCTTGGTGTGAGGCCCAGACTAAGATCCAAGACAATCACTGCCTTCTCCGTGACCCCGCATGTCTCCTTGGTGTACGCCAGCCCACCTATTGAATTACGGCAATTGGCAGTACATACTGTTCAGATGCCGGAACTATCGTGGTACGTTGAGGGTTACCACCCATATGCTACATATCTCCTACGAATTACCAATTAATGCATGCTATGGAGATAACAACCATGACCCGCACATCTGGCTCCATGCGAGAGGAAAAAGATAGAGCTGACTTCTCCGTCCCATTCCAAATCTCATGGTCAAAGTGTAATATACGACGCAAGAATCACTAGCGACATTGGTTGTTAAGTCTTATATGATATAGTCCTGTGCAGTGGTATTCCAACTGCCAGACTTAATAGATTAGCTGATCACCCTGGATCAGTAACCAATAGTTCACATTATTATCAAAAATAGTGTTTTCTGACCTTTTTGAAATGCAGGTGATGACAACACTGAATTTGCAAAATACTTTACAGAAAATATATAAAGGACATGAGCAAGTGTGAACTTGCCTTTTGTGATTGCAAGATTATGCACTCACGATCTTCGAGACAATGTAAAAGAGCCAATATCTGAAATCAGCATCATTGGTCCGGTAAGGACTAATGTTTAAAGAAGCAAGATGCTATTATGCATAAGCAATGTAATGCAACTTCATAAACTCGAATCCCCGGAATAAAAGTTGTCCTAAAGTTTGGATACTGGAATTGGTTTCTTTGTAATGTGTTGCTCTTTTAGATAAGTTTCACACTTGTGCTTCTTATTAAGGCTTGTGAGTGTGTGTGAAACAATATGTAAGTATAATATCATACAACAATAAGATACACAAATGTGGAATGCTTCTTAAAGACTGCTTATATAAGAATTGTTTTATCTTCAAATTTTACTTTACAAGTAATGGCATTTAGAAGGAACTTAAGTGTTAAAAATCCTAAATATACAAGTAAAGTATAAAGTAATGTGATTATTATTAATTGTTATCTGTTGACTATGATAAAAGTCTTTGGATTTAGCTGTTAAGAGTTAGATATATTATTATAAGATTCGTTGTTTGAAGTGGCAAAAAGGATAAATTTCGAAGAGAAGGTTTCTTTTCTAAGGTTTAGACAATCTTGATGGTTAATAGAATATAATCGATGTCTTTTGGTGTTTACTCGGTTAGTTCTGTCTTGAGATGCACTATGTATTAATTGAAACAAACCAAAGTAAACTATAAAATACATAATAAAGTCTTTATCATAATGTTTATAGTCTTCTAGACTAAAGTTAACTTTAAGGACAAAGGTGGACTTAAGATGTAATGCTAATGGTATTTGTAATTTGTTCTCCTCATAATGTTTCTTTATAGCTAACAAATAAAAGTATTACTTTTATTTGAGTAATGGTTTCTCAATATTATAATGGAATAGAATCATTTATATTTTTATAGATGAGTGGTTATGGTTTGTAAACAAGGAAATAATATTACTTAACTACTTATGGATTCACTATAGTGCTTTGGTATTTTTATCAACTTGTGGTTGAGGTAAGGGAAAAGGTTTTATTTAGTCACAAATTATTCTTAAAGATTTTATTTTTGATACAAATCTTTTTAGAAAATAAACTAGACTTATGGTTGAATGATAATTCAATAAGATTGTATTTAAAGTGTGTTGAACCATTTTGACTTCATATTATCAATACTTAAGACTAATCTTATTTATTAGACCTTAGATGTATAATTTTTAGAATTATTAGCAAACTTTTATTTACCCTTATATGAATTATCAATTAAGGAATTAGATTTAAATTCAAGTTATTAGAGTGTTTGATTTTTATTTACTTCAAAAGTGTAATGTTATATTTTTAACATTTAGATATTATTTTTGTGATCATTTTGGTATATTAAATTTATTTTTGTGATTTATAAATATTAAGATATGATTTTTATAAGATTTATTATTTTATAAACACTTAATAAATAATAAATGTTTGATTAAGATAAATAATAATACATGATTATGGTATTAAGTTATAGTTCTTATTTTCTAAGAATTTTGGTATATTATTTATATTTTTAACATTTACCATTATTAAATCATGAATTATCAAAGTTTTATTATTTATAAAAACTTCATTAAATAATATTTATTTAAATAATTAACATAATAATATTTGGTAATAAAATTAAGTTATAGATTATATTTTTCTGAAAATTTTCATATATTAAACATATTTTTCTGAATTATAAAACAATAGTTATTGAATTTATAAGGTTTATTCATTTTATTTAGTTTCTGGAAATTATTTGTGTTTGGATTTATATTTTTTTATTTATTTACTAAACATATACTAACTTTTTATACCGCACACTAACCTAGCCCCAGTCACTGACTGGTGGGGCACTGGCCATGTTGGATGCCACATGGGCAGTAGACCGAGTCAAACCACTAACTCAGCAGAGATGACGTAATCTCGATGTCACGATGACATCAACGCATCCTCCACCGCCAGTACATGGTCACCGGCGGCAAACTATTGTGCCCTAGCGAGCAAGGTTGGTGTTGTCGGATAGAGGGGACCAAGGCGAATCTATTGGTGGTGACACCGCTTCTAATTGGTCACCGAAAGTGCACCAGCGACGAGCTTTTGCGACGGCCGACGACGGCGCTCAACGAAACTAGGTCTACAGCGAGAGCTAGCAAGTGGAAATAGGGTCTAGAGATGTGCAAGCTCACCCTGATACTGTACAGTGGTCGATGAGGACGATGGCGCTCCAGTATGGCCTAATCTTCACGGACTCCGACGATCACCGGCAAAAGGGAACGACAAAATCACCATGATTCAGAGCGCCCCTTGATTCACTGCTACCCCTCAAGCAACAAGGACGGCGTGGCGCTTCTCCTCGACTACTCCATGGTCTTTGGGGCAACCTCTACTGACGACGGTGGTCGAATATGGCCGGCTAGGGTTTCGGCCCTTCGTGGAATAGAGATGAAAAGGAGAGTGCAGGCGAGTGAATGAGAGGATGAGGACGGAAGTACATCGCGGTGGCGTTCTTATCCCTCCCGGCGATGACGGCGAGCATCTTGGCGCACCCCGACACGGAGGACAGCGACACACACCTGCTTCGGCCACTGTGCGAGGTGGTTGACGATGATAGCGAGGACGAAAGGGTAAGTTGGGATGGGCTGGTGTTGGGCCTTTGCAGAGTAAGCAGAAAATGTTGTCTGCTACACGCGACCGACGAATAGAACTTGGGCCATGGGCTGCAGTGAATGGTTATTCTGTTCCCTTTTCTTTTCAATTGTTTTATTGATATGTTGGAAATGTATCTATATTTGATGCCCCATGCTTGTTTAGTATCTACTTTGCTTTACTTGTCCACACTTTGAGGTGCTTTTTACATGTTTTCTGGTACTAACCTATTAACAAGTTGCCACAGTGCCAGTTGCACATTTTCGTTGTTTTGGTTTTAAAAGTTAGTAAAGAAATATTCTCGAATTGGACGGGACAAAGGACAAAGTCAATTACTGTGGGGAACAAGAAGTCCAGAGGAGGCAGGGGCAGACCCACCCAGTGGTGGGCCCCACCCCATGCTGGCTAGGGTTTGAGTCGCCTGGCCGCCTCCCTTCGCCTATAAGAAGCCCCCGATGCGAAACCACGAGTACCGATCGTAAATCCACGAAACTGCAGAGTCAGCCGCCACCATCGTCCCTAGATCGGGGATCTTAAGTTCTTCCGCACCTACGGAGGGGAGATCATCCCGGAGGCCTTCTCTTTGGTATGATGTGTGAGTAGTTCCACCTTGGACTATGGGTCCATGTAGTAGCTAGATGGTTGTATCTCCTCCTTTGTGCTTTCATGTATAGATCTTGTGAGCTCCGTTCATGATCAAGATCTAATCTATTTTTAATCATGCATGTTGTGTTTGCGGGGATCCGATGGATATTCAGATTATTATGTTGGTTTGATTAATGGTTTTGTCTTTATGATTCTATCATGTCTGTGTTATTTGTGATCTTGCATGCTCTCTGTTGCTAGTGGTTATCTTGGCCAAGTAGTTGCTAGTGGCTCCAAGAGGGGGTATCTATGCTCGATAGTGGGTTCATGCCTCTAGTTTCCAAGGGAAGTGACATAAATCTCTCCGGTTGTAGATGTGTTGTTGCTACTAGGGAGAAAACAACGGTCTCTTGTTCATGGAACATGTGGACTGTTTACCTTACACACTTTGCTTAAAGCAGTTGTCTGTTGCTTGCAACTTAATACTGGAGGGGGTTCGGATGATAACCTGAAGGTGGACTTCTAGTCATAGATCCAGTTGGATGGCGGTCTATGTATATTGTTGTATTGACCAATAAACCTCATAGGATCTTTCTGACTAGTAATTGCATTGTTATGCCTTGCTTAGTTCCTGTCAATTGCCCCGTTGTAATTTGTTTACCCTTCATGCCATGTTGTTTATTTAAGGAGAGCACCTCTAGTGAACTATGGACCCTGGTCCAATCTTTACCATTGATACATCTTCCATTGTTACTTGTTTACTTGTTTACTTGCTGCAAACCATTACCTTCCACACCATACATTTAATCATTTGTTACAGCAAACCGGTGAGCTTGACAACCTCACTGATTCGTTGGGGCAAAGTCTTGAGTTTGTGTTGTGCAGGTCTCCGCGTTGCTAGCAACACCTGTGTGACATTTCCTTCCTCCTACTGGTCCGATAACCTACCGAGGGAAACTTGTTGTTGTGCTGCTTCATACCTTGCTCTTGGGGTTTCCAACGAAGCGTCCCACGACAAGTACTGGGTGCCATCAAGCTATTTTCTGGCGTTGTTGCCGGGGAGGCTAAGGACGTCTTCACTAGGGGAGTCCTTCACATCCTTTCTCTTTACTTTGTTTTTAGTTTGCTTTGTTTCTTTTGTTTGGTTTTGTTTGCCTCTTTCCAAAAAAAAACCAAAAAAATAGTCTAGTTTGGTTTGCTTGCTTTATTCAAAAACACAAAAAAAAATAGTTCCTGCTCTAGCTGCTGCTGTTTTTGCTTGCCCACCTTTGCCAAAATGAACTCTGTTGAGAACACCAATTTGTGTGACTTCACTAGCACCAACAACAATGATTTCCTAAGCACACCTATTGCTCCACCTGCTACTGATGCTACCTTTTATGAAATTAAGCCTGCTTTGTTGAATCTTGTGATGAGAGAGAAATTTTCTGGTGCTGGTTCTGATGATCCTACTGCCCATCTTAATAACTTTGTTGAACTTTGTGAGATGCAAAAGTATAAGGATGTAGATGGAGATATTATTAAGCTCAAGCTTTTTTCCTTTCTCCTTGAGGGGAAAAGCTAAAGAATGGTTGCTTTCTTTGCCTAAAAATAGTATTGATTCTTGGACTAAGTGCAAAGATGCTTTTATTGGAAAGTACTGTCCTCTTGCTAAGATTATATCTATGAGAAGTGATATTATGAAATTTAAAAAGCTTGATACTGAACATGTTGCTCCTGCTTGGTAAAGAATGAAATCTTTGGTTAAAAATTGCCCTACTCATGGGCTCACTGCTTGGATGATTATCCATACTTTTTATGCAGGTTTGAACTTCTCCTCAAGAAACCTGTTGGATTCTGCTGCTGGAGGTACCTTTATGGGCCTCACTTTGGAAGCTACAACAAGGCTCCTTGATAATATGATGGTTAACTACTCTGAATGGCATGTTGAGAGAGCTCCACATGGTAAGAAGGTAAATTCTGTTGAGGAAACTTCCTCTTTGAGTGAAAAGATTGATGTTATTATGGCTATGCTTGTTAATGGGAAAGCTCCTCTAGATCCTAATAGTGTTCCCTTAGCCTCTTTGGTTGCTCGAGAAGAGCAATTTGATGTGAACTTCATTAGAAACAACAATTTCAACAACAATGCCTATAGGAACAATTTTGGTAGCAACAATAATTATAGGCCTTATCCTCCTAATAATGGCAATTCCTATGTAAGCTCTTACAATAATGCTAGAAGTGCCCCCTCTGAACTTGAAGTTATGCTCAAGGACTTTATTAGTAAACAAACCACTTTCAATAAGACTATAGAGGAAAAGCTTTTAACTGTTGAGAAAAATATATCCTCTTTGTCTGAAGCTCAAACTTCCTTGGTTAATAAAATGGCTGCTAAACCTGGAACTATGGAAAATACCTTTGCTACTGCTCATGCCATACAAGTTACTATTGATGAAAATGTTAGGTTGTTAGCTCAACTTCATGCTAAGTGGGAAAGGGAAGCTAAAATCGATAGAAAAAATAGTGTGTGCACCATCACCACTAAACCACAAGTAGTCCCTATTCCTCCTCCTACTATGCCTAAGCCTATTGATCCTACAACTAGTGATGCTAAGTTTGATTTTGATTTTGATGGTTGCAATATTTCTGAAGTGATTATGTTCCTACAAAAGCTTGCTAGAAGTCCTAATGCTAGTGACATGCATGTTTCCTTTACCAAACACATTACATATGCTCTTGTGAAAATTAAGGAAGAGAAGCTAAAACACAAAGATTCTATTACTAGGAAAGTAGAAGATAGTTGGGAACCCATTATTAATGTGCAAGTGAATTACTTTGATCTCAAAGCTTCATGGGATCTTGGTTCTAGTGTCTCTATTATGCCTAGGAAGATTTATGAAATGCTTGATTTGCCACCATTGGAAGATTGTTATTTGAATGTCCCACTCAATGATAATGCTAAGAAGAAACTCATGGGGAGTATTAGTGATGTTCTCATTATGGTTAACAATGCTTATGTCCCTGTTGATTTCTATGTTTTGGATGTTGAATACAATGCTTCTTGTCCTATTACCTTGGGAAGACCTTTTCTTAGAACAGTTGGTGCCATCATTGATATGAAAGAAGGCACCATCAAATATCAGTTTCCATTCAAGAAAGGTATTGAACAATTCCCTATGAGGATAGAGAAGTTTCTTTTTTCTCCTCCTTTGAAAGCAAGATTTGATGTTAATGCTTCCTCATTTGAAAACACTTGATTCTTCTTACTTCTTGTGCCTAACTTAAATGAGTTAAATAAAAGTACTTGTTGGGATATAACCGAAGAGTTTTGTAACTACCTCGGTGAATTACGCTCCTAGATACAAGCCTGGATGAGTGGTAGTGGTTGAAATAGTACGGTGGGGCCCCAAAAGCCACTCACTGGTAGTCCTCTCGGACGTCCCAACCACTACCCTCTCAACGGGACCTGTACGGGCGGCGTAATCGGCAGGCGAAGGGATCAACTACGTACACAAGTGGGTATGTACGCAAGCCACCATACAAGAGTACATCAGAGCCATACCATCTAGAAAGAAAGGAAATATAGCAACGCCATACGGCAAGATTCAAATGACCTAGATAGATCTATAATTTTAGGATACTTCCTCATACAACACACATCAGAGTATCATGCGGAAGCGGCAAACAAAATCCGAGTACGGATAAGAAGCAAATCGGCATAAGATGCCAGAGAAATAAGCACATCCCAACTACAGGTCTCACGGATCCCCGTTCCCGGAATCTCTACACCGAACGATCGTTGCCCACATCTTCGGCTTCTTCCACCCAGATCCGTCTCCGCGAGGGTACCATTCATTTGAACCAAATAATTTATCGTGAGACCCTAAGGGTACTCGGAAGTCTTAATGCCTCTAAAGGGGACACAACCTGGGTGACGAATTGCAGAAAGATAAACCCTAGCAGTTCTACAGATAACGCTAACCATCCGCCTAACCAATGATAGACGGATGTCCGTGAGTTAAGAACAACAGATTATAATAGTAATTTCATCGATCCATCCTCCTCGCTACCAACAAGGAAGCGGACGAACGACCCCCCATCCGTTGGCAATTTTATTAACCATTCCATGAGTGTTGCACTATTTACTAGTCAAGTTACTTAGTCAGATTAAAGCGGTACTTTAGTTATGCTTGTCTATGATCAAGAAACTGTGCTCCAAGTCGTCCATATCCGCGGACACGGCTTTCAGAAAGTTTTACCCGGTCGGGGTGCACCAATAGCAACACACGCTCGATCAACCTCGGAAAAACCAAATCAAAACCCAACGAGGCTTTCACGACTGAACAATCACAAGATTCAGAAATATTTCAGGGGGCCACCCCATTGAGTAGACCCGCAACGAAGCCAGCTGACTCCGAGACGGACTCAAGGTTTGGGTAGACGGCTGTGAACGACTGGGAACCCGAAAGTGTGGCTGGGCTTGTCGACACCGCGGAATCGTGTCCCGATCCTAAACAGTACAGTGTGCTCCTCGCACAAATTAAATACAGAAAATAGCATGGCATAAGTACAGGGTAGTAAATAAAACCTCAAACTAGTTTGTGGCCCCAAGAAATAGGACGGAATCAAGCTCTGGCTCAGGGGGGTCCCATATACCTCCCGGATGTGGATAGCGCGATAAATCAAGGAACAGGAATCAAGTACTCGGGGTCTTACGGGACACAAGTGAGCAGGAAAAACCAAATAGCAGATGTTGCTCACCGGTGCCACTTTCATTAGTTATCCCATACTACTCAGGTTAAGTTGTTTAGGTACCTCATTATCCAACAGACGCTCACATACCCTACACATGCTGTTCTACGACTCGCATGGCTCAAACAACTCCTATAGTAGTGGCTCATGGGATGGAGGAACAAGCTTGGTGGGGTTTCAAAGTAAAGGCTATACATACTTGGGATTCAATTTAATGCAATCGCGACTCAATGATGCAAGAATAAGATAGAGGCAATAGGTACTGTATGTATGCAAGCATGTGGAAGTGCTTGCCTGATAACTCAGTTGAAGCGAGGGACGGATCTGGGTAGTGCTCCTGGTTCTCTTGCTATAACCCCCCTTCGGTTCATCCGAGAAAAACCAAACAAACAAGGCCAACATGAATATAGAGCACAAGCATATGAATAAGATGCGTCAAGCAAACAATCATGCCATGATGAATGATGCACATTTTACATGGCAATAAGTAGCATGGCATGGTGAGGTGTGGAAGACAAGTAATAACATTATAATGGGGCTTTGGAACCACATTTGTTGCCATAACAGTTGCTGTACACTATATTTTTATATGATGCATGCTGCAATTGAAGTCAGGGATAGCATAAACAGAAAGGCCTCGTCGAGCTGATCATTTTAGACCTATCATTTGCTAAATTTGGAATTATAAAACAAAAGTTATTAATTATTTAAGTTCTAGTGGCAATTGGTGTAATTTAATTAAACTTGGAATTTTAATTGTGCAAAAGGCAAATTGGATGGCATATTTGAAATCCTGGCATTTTTCTGATCTCAATACATATATCATTTGTGTTATTTTGAGTTATAATGGAAAAGTTACTTTAAAACTGATTTGAAATTTGAATTTGGTTTTAAATTTTAATAGGTTTGATTTAAACAGATATTCCAGAAACTTTTGTCACACCCGTTGATCCCAGCCACAGCTACTGACCAGCGGGCCCATGCTGACTGGGTGCCCTCGCACGCTGGGATCGACTTACACCTCGGGTCTGCTTAGCCAAAGAGGATGACAGGCGGGCCCCGGGGCCACGCGGGTCCATCAGACAGCGGCGGTGGCAGGTCTGCCACGCGGCACAGCTGGGCAGGACCTCGGGTTGAGGGCGCATAAAGCCCAGGATCCTTTCTGCAAAACGCCCGCGAGGCTGACAGGTAGGCCAGAAGGATGCGGGTTGAGGGATTAAAAGCTCAGGGGGTTGATTGAAGCTTGGTACGGCCAGGCAGGCAGGGCGGCTTCCAGGTGGGTCCAGGGCGAGGCCAAGGGGCAGGGCAGGCTCGGGGTGGCTTCCAGGCAGGGAGGAAAAGAGGGGAGAAAAGGGGCTCGGGTTGGGGGTGGTGGTAGCCTCGGCTAGGGTGGGAGCTAGGGTTTGCCTTAGGGCATGGTTGGTGGTAGCTAGGTGGGGTAGGGCGGCCAGGTGGGTCCAGGGGTAGAGAGAGGGGGTGAGCTGGGCAAGGGATGGTGTGGTGTGCTAGGAAGCTAGAAAAGAGAGGAGATAGAAACCACTTAGGTTTTGGTTGGAATAGATGGGTTTAGGTGTAGATTAGAGGGGAATGGGGTGGCTTAGGGTTTAGGTTTAAGAGAGGGGGGTAAGATAGAGGGAGTGGCTTTTACTTGATCATGCATGCTCCAAACAAGCCCTAACAAGATCAAGGCAAGAAAAGAGAGAGAGGGAGAGAGAGATGATTATGTGGTGATGGGGTTTTTCTTTGGTCCATGCAAGCTCCAAATAATGACCAAGCAAGATCCAAGAGAAGAGGTGGGTTTTAGGTTTGTGCATGCCTCATGAGCACATGTGTGTACATGTAGCATGGGGATAGAGGTTTAGCTAAAGGGGGATAAATATAGATGATATGGTGAAGAATCTACAAGCCAAAACAAGATTTAAACAAAGGGAAGATGATCCATGCAAACAAAGCTAAAACATTCCCAAATACAAGAAAAAGGTGGCACTTGCATGGCCCATGCAACAATATTTGCCATGTGGGTATATTGTGAAAACAACATTATTTCATGTGGCATTAATCCTTGCATTCCCAAAGGTGGGCAAAGGCCAAGCAAAAGATTATGGGTGGGATCCAACCAACCAACATGAGCTAGAGATAACCCAAATTAAAATGCCAAGCTCATATTAATTGGATGGTGGAATATAAGGTGGTGAAAGAAAGGTGGTGGAGTTTAGAAGAGATATGCCCCCAACTCAACTTGGGCATTTAACAATATATCAAGAGCCAAATACAATATCAAGAGGCAACTACAATTAATAATGCACATGAGATAAGAACCAAACAAGAAAAGGGTTTTGTATGATGCTCAAATGCAAGGTGGCATGATGACATGAGCATGATATGATAATGATGCAGCAATTATATGTTGAAGTGGCCCTTTTATTATTACAACAAGTAGCATTACAGATGTCAGACAACTGGCATGCTACAACTCTCCCCCACTAAACAGGACTCTCGCCCCGAGATTCTAGGAAGAAGAAGAAGATACAAAGAGAGAAGGATGGTTGGCACGGAGTTCATCTTCACGCTCCCATGTGGCTTCATCAATGTAATGGTGTGACCACCGCACCTTGCAAAACTTGATGGACTTGTTGCGCGTCCTTCGCTCATGGTCTCAAGGATTTTGGTGGGTGTTCTTGATAAGACAAGTCTTCTTGGAGATCAATTAGCTCATGATCCACGGTCCTGCCGGGATCTTTGAAGCACTTCTTGAGCTGAGAGATGTGGAAAACATCATGGACGTTGAGTTTTTCCGGAAGCTCCAATGCATAAGCAACTTCTCCTCTTCTACCACGTATCTTGAAAGGACCGATGTATCTAGGAGCCAACTTTCCTTTGATCTGCAAGCGGTGTGTTCCTCTCATGGGAGTGACACGAAGGTACACGAGATCACCAGGGGCATATACCATATCCGTGTGCTTCCTGTCATAGTTGCTCTTCTGACGACTTTGAGCAATCTTCAGGTTCTCCAGAATGATATGCACCTTCTCCTCTCGAGTTACAATGTCGTGGCCAAACCAGATTCTTTCTCCCACCGACCAACCAATCGGAGTTCTCACTTGCGACCATAGAGAGCCTCGAATGGTGCCATCTTTAGACTCTTCCGAAGCTGTTGTTGTAGGAGAATTCAGCATAAGGAAGGCATTCCTCCCACTTCATGCCAAACGAGATGACGCAAGCCAAGCATATCCTCCGAATCGATTGATTCTTTCCACTTGTCCTTGATCGAGGGTGGTAAGCAGGTCTTGAAGTTCAACTTTGTTCCCAAAGCTTTTGGAAACTCTCCCAGAACTTTGAGGTGAAGATGCTCCCACGGTCGAACTGATTTCAAGTGGAACCCTACAGAGAGACAATTACTGATATAGAGCTCAGCCAACTGAATTCCAGAAATTGTTTCTTTGACTGGGAAGAAATGAGCCACTTTAGAAAGCCTGTCGATGACAACAAAAATTGCATTGTTGCCCTTCTGCGACCTTGGAAAGCCAGTGATGAAATCCATCTCTACTTTCTCCCATTTCCATTCCGGAGGTTTCAACGGCTGTAGAAGACCAAATGGTTTCTGATGGACAGCCTTCACCCTGTGACAGACATCACATTCTGAGACGTACTTAGCACAATACCGTTTCAACCCAGGCCACCAGTATTGTGTTTTCAAGTCCATGTACATCTTTGTGCTGCCAGGATGGATAGAAAGAACCGAATCATGCGCCTCCTTAAGAACTTGGTCTCTCAGACACGGGTAGTTTGGAACAAACATCCGGTGTTCAAAGAAGAACGTGCCTCGATCATCAACGTGAAAGGACTCATACTTCGGAAGGTCAAGCTTAGAGATGAGCTTTTTGGTGTGCGGATCACCAAGCTGACGAGAGCGAATCTGTTCTTCCAAGAGAGGAGTAGCCAGAAGGTTCAGGAGATGCCCTTGTTCCACAATTTCCAGGTTGAGTCGGAATTCCTCGCACAAGAGAGGCTGTTGCTCTTCCACCATGAGGTTGTTGACATAAGCTTTACGGCTAAGCGCATCTGCCATGACATTTGCTTTGCCCGGGGTGTAGTTGATGGTCACATCAAAGTCATTGATTGCTTCAATCCATCTCCTCTGGCGAAGGTTGAGATCAGGCTGAGTGAAGATATACTTCAAACTCTTGTGGTCCGAGAAGATCTCACAACGGTTACCAAGCAAGTAGTGCCTCCATAGCTTCAAGGCAAAGACAATTGCTGCTAGCTCGAGGTCATGTGTGGGATAGTTGATCTCATGCGTCTTCAATCGACGAGGCATAAGCAACCACCTGCTTTCTTGCATAAGGACCGCACCCAATCCTTGCAAAGAGGCGTCGCAGAATATCTGGAAAGGCTTAGATGTATCCGGAGGAACCAAGACTGGTGTGGAAGTGAGCTTCTCTTTGAGTGTCTCAAAACTTTCTTGACAGGCAGGAGTCCACAGGTACTTCTTGCCTTTCTTGAGGAGATCGGTAAGAGGCTTCGCTATCTTCGAGAAGTTCTGAACAAAGCGACGGCAATAGCTAGCCAAACCGAGAAAACTCCGCACTTCCTTGACATTCACAGGAGGAAGCCATTCAACTATTGTCTTCACGGTTTCCGGGTTGACTGCAATGCCCTTGGCAGAGATGACATGACCAAGATAGGTTACTTCAGGCAGCCAAAACTCACACTTTGAGAACTTTGCATACAAGCGGTTCTCACGAAGCTTGTTTAGGACACACCGCAGGTGTTCTTCATGCTCTTCCTTAGACTTGGAATAGACCAGAATGACATCCAGATATACCACGACAAACTTATCCAGGTATTCCATGAAAACGGAGTTCATCAGCCTCGAGAAGGTAGCAAGTGCGTTGGTGAGACCGAAAGACATGACCGTGTACTCATACAAGCCATAGCGGGTGGTGAAAGCTGTTTTGGGCACATCTTCTTTGCGAATCTTGATTTGGTGATAACCACTTCTCAAGTCCAGCTTAGAGAACACCACGCCTCTGCTAGTGATCAAATAGATCATTTATCCGTGGGAGAGGATATTTGTTCTTGATGGTTTTAGCATTGAGAGCCCGGTAGTCAACACATAGCCTATCGGTTGTGTCACGCTTCTTCACAAAGATTGTTGGGCTACCCCAAGAAGAAGTGTTGTGTTGAATGAAACCCAACTTCTCTTGTTCATCAAGTTGTCGTTTGAGTTTAGCCAACTCAGAAGGACCCATCTTGTATGGCCGCTTGGAGATAGGAGCCGTTCCAGGTTCAAGCTCAATCACGAATTCAACCTCGCGATCCCGGCCGGAGGCATAGCGCGCAACTCTTCAGAAAGACATCCGGAACTCACGGACCAGTACACTCTGAATAGCTTCCATAGCATCATCATTCGGAGCCGCCAAGGAATAGCTGGACAGGGAGTCGACTTGGTGAAAAGACTATATGGCCTTGAATCTTCGTAGAAACCGAAATGCTCAAAGACAATCAATCACAATCACATTTGTCGTCAACCAATCCATGCCCAGGATGACATCAATGTCAGAATTGCCCAAAACAATTAAAGAAGCCGAGAACGAAGAACCACCAATCTCAATTTGATTGCCATGACTGATATGTTCAGCCCTCATGTTTGCCCCAGGAGAAAGAACCATTAACCGCTTTTGGAGAGGAACCATGACTAACTCATTCTCATTTGCAAACTTGTGAGACACAAAAGAATGCGATGCACCAGAATCAAAGAGAACTCGTGCAGGGACTGAGTTAACGGAAAGCATACCCATCACAACTCCAAAGTGCGAGCTCACTTGAGAGGCGTTGACGTTAGCTTGGCACGAACAACCGCAGACCGGGCTTAGTGTTGATGTTGAGAGCCCGAGGTGGTGCACGAACCGAAGGAGAGCTTGTTGCATCTTGGCGGTGGAGGGAGAGCTTTGTTCTTCATCTGACAGTTCGATTGGGATGTCCATGATCTCCACATGTGAAACAAGCACCATGTGGACGTGGAGCGAGTAGCTGGGACTCCGCCAGCGCCTGGTAGTGGTTGTAGCCCACAGGAGCCGCAGTGGTGAAGTTTGGTGGCCTTGGCGCGAAACTTGCGTGTCTTGGTGGAGCCGGAGCGACGGTGGGGTGTTAGGAACCCGACACGCCGCTTAGAAGGAGCTGCCATAATCGCGCAGAGCTTGATGCATCCTGTTGTGT
This sequence comes from Avena longiglumis, assembly GCA_030063025.1. Lineage (NCBI taxonomy): Eukaryota > Viridiplantae > Streptophyta > Magnoliopsida > Poales > Poaceae > Avena > Avena longiglumis. Next base: position 153,109,036 of record CP125973.1, read on the forward strand.
TTCTTGGACTCCTCAAACATTTGCCCGCTTGCCTCCTCTTGCAGTCTTGTGTCAGTAGTTCCAGAAGGTTGCCGGCCTTGCATGCGTGATTGCATACTTGATCGACGCATTGAGCCCTTGCTCAACCTTTTCTCGCTTCTTGTCATCGATACCTCATCACCACCATAACGTGATAGATTCATGAAATTCCTGATATAGGTGTTGACGTTATCATTTCCTGCCAGTTGAGGAAAGCCTCCTTCATCCTTTCCATTACAATCTCTGAGAAACTGTTCTTTGAACGCCCAGTGAACCTCTCCCAAGTAGGTCGGAACCCAAAGGCACTTGCCTTCAAGTAGTTCTCCCACCAAAGAGTTGCATCTCCCTTGAGAAGGTGGGTAGCACACTTGACCCACTCCGGAACATCGCCAGCCTCGAGCAACCTTGAGATCTCACGCAGCCAATCATCCGCGCGTCCAGGTCGGTCGAAACATCAAACCGACGAGGGTTGAACTTGAGAAAGCTCTTGATGTCTCCACGCTTGGGAGGTGGAGGTAGTGGAGCAAACTCGCTTTTCCGACACTCTCCTCAAAGCGCCGTTCTCTTGCATAGCTGCCAAAGCATTAGCGATGTTTGACAATGAGCCCGGTCCGGAGGTATGTCCTCTTGCATGCGTGGTGGAGCCATCCTATCATTGATATAAAACTCAAGTCAGTACTATAATGGAAGATGATACTAATCCAAAATAGTACCAAGATGGAATTAACCAAGATTAAAGGATACAATTTACTGAGATGATATTAAAATATCAACAAAGTTCATAGCACCTAAAAGATATTAAGCATATCGCACACGACTGAAAAGGAGTGTGGTACACAAATATATCAAAGAAAAATTTTCCACAAATTTCGGCATTAAAATACCAATAGATGCGCAAAATTACTTAAGGAATCAAGATTAGTGACTCTACCTATTCAATATACAAAAGCGAATGATAAGAGTAGTGGTATGGTCGCGACTCCATCCCGCACTCAAATCATTACCCCGCACATGAACAAGTGGAACACATATCCTAACCCCTTCTTCTCACAACGAAACCTAAAGATGGTTAACTACGAAACGAACACCCCAAACAAGATAGCGTCGGATACAAAGAGGAAGATATATTGCGTCGGTTTGCAAAAGCCTGTCGGTATGGAATGTACCAACAGTTGATAACCAAAGGCAGATAAGATAACAACTTGGATGCAACAGATAGACAAGGGATTACACACACACACAACCTATGGTACTACGGAAACCCAGAACACGTGAATCCTAGTTTGAATTTTGAGAAGAGGATTGAAAACGTTGCACTTCCTTACCAGAAAAGGGTGGGTGGGGGGTAAGAAGAAAATGGAAGCAGTCCTACTCACGCTTTTGTTTTTCCCTAATATACATAACTACCAAAATATTTGCTAGACTCGACAACGACCGCTTGGTTGAAACCTCAAGGTCGGGATGGCTCGATACCAATTGTAACTACCTCGGTGAATTACGCTCCTAGATACAAGCCCGGATGAGTGGTAGTGGTTGAAATAGTACGGTGGGGCCCCAAAAGCCACTCACCGTAGTCCTCTCGGACGTCCCAACCACTACCCTCTCAACGGGACCTCAGACGGCGAATCTTGCGAAGGGATCAACTACGACACAAGTGGGTATGTACGCAAGCCACCATACAAGAGTACATCGAGCCATACCATCTAGAAAGAAAGGAAATATAGCAACCATACAAGAAGATTCAAATGACCTAGATAGATCTATAATTTTAGGATACTTCCTCATACAACACACATCGAGTATCATGGAAGCGGCAAACAAAATCCAGTACGGATAAGAAGCAAATCGGCATAAGATGCCAGAAATAAGCACATCCCAACTACAGGTCTCACGGATCCCGTTCCCTAATCTCTACACCGAACGATCGTTGCCCACATCTTCGCTTCTTCCACCCAAAGATCCGCTCATGCGAGGGTACTGTTCATCCGAACCAAATAATTTATCGTGTGAGACCCTAAGGGTACAAAGAAGTCTTAATGCCTCTAAAGGGGACACAACTGGGTGACGCAATTGCAAAAAAGATAAACCCTAGCTTCTACAGATAACGCTAACCATCCGCCTAACCAATGATAGACGGATGTCCGTGAGTTTAAGAACAACAGTTATAATAGTAATTTCATCGATCCATCCTCCTCGCTACCAACAAGGAAGCGATTTAACGACCCCATCCGCTGGCAATTTTATTAACCATTCCATGAGTGTTGCACTATTTACTAGTCAAGTTACTTAGTCGATTAAAGCGGTACTTTAGTTATGCTTGTCTATGATCAAGAAATGCTCCAAGTCGTCCATATCCGCGGACACGGCTTCGTAAAGTTTTACCGGTCGGGTGCACCAATAGCAACACACGCCGATCAACCTCGAAAACCAAATCAAAACCCAACGAGGCTTTCACGACCGAACAATCACAAGATTCAGAAATATTTCAGGGCCACCCCATTGAGTAGACCAACGAAGCCACCGACTCGAGACGGACTCAAGGTTTGGGTAGACGGTCAGAACGACCGGGAACCCGAAAGTGTGGCTGGGCTTGTCGACACCGGAATCGTGTCCCGATCCTAACAAGATCAAAGGTGCTCCTCGCACAAATTAAATACGTAAAATAGCATGGCATAAGTAGTGGTAGTAAATAAAACCTCAAACTAGTTTGTGGCCCCAAGAAATAGGACGGAATCAAGCTCGCCTGTGGGGTCCCATATACCTCCGGATGTGGATAGCGCGATAAATCAAGGAACAGGAATCAAGTACTCGGGGTCTTACGGACACAAGTGAGCAGGAAAACCAAATAGCAGCGTATGTTGCTCACCGGTGCCACTTTCATTAGTTATCCCATACTACTCAAGTTAAGTTGTTTAGGTACCTCATTATCCAACAGACGCCACATACCCTACACATGTTGTCGTTTCTACGACTGCATGGCTCAAACAACTCCTATAGTAGTGGCTCATGGGATGGAGGAACAAGCTTGGTGGGGTTTCAAAGTAAAGGCTATACATACTTGGGATTCAATTTAATGCAATCGACTCAATGATGCAAGAATAAGATAGAGGCAATAGGTAATCGTATGTATGCAAGCATGTGGAAGTGCTTGCACGATAACTCAGATTGAAGCGAGGGACTGATCCGGTAGTGCTCTGGTTCTCTTGATATAACCCCGCCAAGGTTCTATCCGAGAAAACCAAACAAACAAGGCCAACATGAATATAGAGCACAAGCATATGAATAAGATGCGTCAAAGCAAACAATCATGCCATGATGAATGATGCACATTTTACATGGCAATAAGTAGCATGGCATGGTGAGGTGGAAGACAAGTAATAACATTATAATGGGGCTTTGGAACCACATTTGTTGCCATACATTGCTGTACACTATATTTTTATATGATGCATGCTGCAATTGAAGTCGGATAGCATAAACAGAATGGCCTCACGAAATGATCATTTTAGACCTATCATTTGCTAAATTTGGAATTATAAAACAAAAGTTATTAATTATTTAAGTTCTAGTGGCAATTGGTGTAATTTAATTAAACTTGGAATTTTAATTGTGCAAAAGGCAAATTGGATGGCATATTTGAAATCCTGGCATTTTTCTGATCTCAATACATATATCATTTGTGTTATTTTGAGTTATAATGGAAAAGTTACTTTAAAACTGATTTGAAATTTGAATTTGGTTTTAAATTTTAATAGGTTTGATTTAAACAGATATTCCAGAAACTTTTGTCACACCCGTTGATCCCAGCCACAGCTACTGACCAGCGGGCCCATGCTGACTGGGTGCCCTCGCACGCTGGGATCGACTTACACCTCGGGTCTGCTTAGCCAAAGAGGATGACAAAGTGGCCCGGGCCACGCGGTCCATCGACAATGGCGGCAGTTCCGCCACGCGCACACCGGGCAGACCGCGGGTTGAGGGCGATAAAGCCAGCCCGCCCAGATCCTTTCGCAAAACGCCATGAGGCTGTGCAGGCCAGAAGAATGCGGGTTGAGGTATTAAAAGCTCAGGGGGTTTTCTACAAAAAAAACAAAGGGGCGGCACTGTGGATCTTCGTCGCCGCGATCTGACGAAAAACCTGCGCGCGCAGCGCAGAGCGGGCTCGAACGCGGGTCGCGGCCATGCGCGCGGGTGGGGCTAGCTAGTACGGCTGACTCGGGGAGGTTGCTAGGATGAAGCAAGGCGGCTAGGTGAGGCGCTCCGCGACGCGGCGACGCGGAGGACGCACGCGCACGCGACGCACCGAGAGCGTTCGACGCTAGGTCCGGCGAGCACGGTGATCTACGGCGAGGACGGAAGTGTCAGGGAGGTTCGGGGACTCACCGGAAAGCTGACGGTGCGGTCTGATCTGGCCGAGGAGCAATGCGGCCGAGGCGAGCTAGGGTTAGCGTCAGGCGCGTCGGTGCAGGGGACTGGCCTCCTCCTCCTCTGGAGCGTGCGTGGCGCGAGCGACGAAGCTTCCTCGACACCATGCAACACGATCGCCTCTGGATGTGGACCCCGGTGGCCCCGAGACGGGACGACGGTAGGGGTAGCCAGAGAGGAAGGGACGGCTGGGAAGATCTGCGAGGCAGAGGGTGAGAGAGGGGTAGATAAGGCCGAGGGGGTGAGGCGCCGTGGTTGCCGAGAAGGGTGGCCTCGGCCACCTTTTTCTCCACCTTCCTCACGTGCTTGGTACGGCCAGCAGGCGGCTTCGTGTGGGTCCAGGGCGAGGCCAAGGGGCAGGGCAGGCTCGGGGTGGCTTCCAGGCAGGGAGGAAAAGAGGGGAGAAAAGGGGCTCGGGTTGGGGGTGGTGGTAGCCTCGGCTAGGGTGGGAGCTAGGGTTTGCCTTAGGGCATGGTTGGTGGTAGCTAGGTGGGGTAGGGCGGCCAGGTGGGTCCAGGGGTAGAGAGAGGGGGTGAGATGGGCAAGGGATGGTGTGGTGTGCTAGGAAGCTAGAAAAGAGAGGAGATAGAAACCACTTAGGTTTTGGTTGGAATAGATGGGTTTAGGTGTAGATTAGAGGGGAATGGGGTGGCTTAGGGTTTAGGTTTAAGAGAGGGGGGGTAAGATAGAGGGAGTGGCTTTTACTTGATCATGCATGCTCCAAACAAGCCCTAACAAGATCAAGGCAAGAAAAGAGAGAGAGGGAGAGAGAGATGATTATGTGGTGATGGGGTTTTTCTTTGGTCCATGCAAACTCCAAATAATGACCAAGCAAGATCCAAGAGAAGAGGTGGGTTTTAGGTTTGTGCATGCCTCATGAGCACATGTGTGTACATGTAGCATGGGGATAGAGGTTTAGCTAAAGGGGGATAGAGATAGATGATATGGTGAAGAATCTACAAGACAAAACAAGATTTAAACAAAGGGAAGATGATCCATGCAAACAAAGCTAAAACATTCCCAAATACAAGAAAAAGGTGGCACTTGCATGGCCCATGCAACAATATTTGCCATGTGGGTATATTGTGAAAACAACATTATTTCATGTGGCATTAATCCTTGCATTCCCAAAGGTGGGCAAAGGCCAAGCAAAAGATTATGGGTGGGATCCAACCAACCAACATGAGCTAGAGATAACCCAAATTAAAATGCCAAGCTCATATTAATTGGATGGTGGAATATAAGGTGGTGAAAGAAAGGTGGTGGAGTTTAGAAGAGATATGCCCCCAACTCAACTTGGGCATTTAACAATATATCAAGAGCCAAATACAATATCAAGAGGCAACTACAATTAATAATGCACATGAGATAAGAACCAAACAAGAAAAGGGTTTTGTATGATGCTCAAATGCAAGGTGGCATGATGACATGAGCATGATATGATAATGATGCAGCAATTATATGTTGGAAGTGGCCCTTTTTATTATTATAACAAGTAGCACTACAGATGTTAGACAACTGGGATGCTACAAGTTTCCTTGAGACTTGGAAGTTGATACTTTTGTAATGACCTCTCCTTATCCTTTTTGTTTGCTTTTTGGGTCAATAATGACCTCTAATGAGAGGGAAGTAAGATTTGGCGAGTTGTTGTCCCGAAACATATTTTTGTCCTCCACCAAAAAAAATCGTGAGGAGGCTCTATAACACGGATTGAGCTCAAAATTTATGAATAGACCCCCCAGTATGTTATCTAACTTTATTTAGTTCAACACTTTTTGATTTGAGCAACAGAAGATGTTCGAAAAAATCGGTTTCTACCTGCTGGTCTGTTTTGATAGATTTCTGCCATTATTTGCATTTGCTTCTTATTGATTCCTTTTGGAGTTCTCTTCAGGTAAATTGAGCTTTTTGAAGGAGTTACTACAGTATCTTGTGTTTTTAATGAAAGGCCTTGCTATTCCAAAGCTTTGCCAGAGGTCTAATATCTTTTGAATACACTAATGTTGCTAATGAAGATTGTGTGAAGTTTTGTATGAAGGAAAAAATTTCAGGTGTAGAGAGAGAATGATGTAATGAGATGAACAATGGACAAAATCTCAAGATTGGGGATGCCACCATGGTGTCACCCCAAGAAATATCCAAGAGGTGCAAGCATCAAAGCTTGGGGATGCCCAAGGCATCCTCTTCTTCGTCAATAAAAAGCTCAGGTCTGTCTAGACACTTCGTTTTTATTGTTTCATGCACAGTTGTGTTGTTCTTGGAGCGTCTTAGTTTTTGTTTTCTTTGCTTAGTTTGTTTAGTTTGCTTGAATAAAGTAGTTTGGGCCCCCGTTCTCGCTATGTTGTTTTGCAAATAAGGTTGCTTGGTGTTTGGAAAGGAGTAGTAAGTTCTTGCTTGAAGTGTAAGAGGAGCTTGCATTGACTGTGACTTAGACTTTAGCATGATATGCTAGGTGTTGTTTTGACCTTATGCTTAGTGATTATTGTTGTAGCATGTCTTGTTCCAAAAAATTCGGATTGCTTAGTGTGCCTTGAAGAAATATGCGTTGTTTTAGCATGAAAAAGCATAGTATTGTGGTATTCTCCTTTGATGTTATGCTTGGGTTGACTTGGCACATGCTTACACCATGTTATGACTATGACAAGTCACCATTATCCTCTATGATCATTTAGTCCTTGACTTGTAGTACCACTCTTTGCTTTGATTAGTATGTTTTGTTGCTCTGCATGATTATGGCCATTATGCTCTCTTAGTTGGTTGTTCCCAGTCTTTTGCTAGCCTCCACTTGTATGAGTAAGTTCTACTCATGCCTCCAACTCCCAAGAAACCAAGTTATTCAAAAGTATTTTCAAGTATAAACTCATATGCACTATAAACTCATATGAGTAAGTTCTACTCATGTCCACTATAAACTCATATGCATGGTGTGTTACACCATTCCAAGTATATTCCTGTTTTCAACTATCTTCCAATTAAAAACTATTTTGTTATGTGAAAACTTAGTGATTAAAGCCCTCACGAACTTGATGGCACACTTTTTATTCTTTGCCCCTAATAAACTTGAACCATTGTGACAACTTTGTTGTATATGCTTGCACTTATAAGTTGGAATTAGCATAATTGTGCTGTCACGGGGAACGTTTTCAACATTGCACTTGTACCTTGTTGTACTCAGTTGATATCATGTTCTTTTGTCTATGGATGTCACCGGTGTGAAATAAAGAGGGAACTTGTAAGTCCACGGAGTTTGTATCCTGTGTTAGAGAAACGCCTGGGCCGCTAGCCTAAGACATGCCTAATCATGGTGGAAACTTGCAGCACCACCATAATGAGCTATCTATGAAGCTTCCTCAATAAAAAGCTATGCATATGGTAAATAAAAAGATTGCTGAGATGCTCATTGTCTACTTGCCTTGTCATTTTGGTTATGGGAAAGCTCCTGTACCATGTGCAAGGGGTACCCCGTTGGCGGTTCTCAATGATATGCAAATACTTACAGTGACAAGAACTTACCTGGACCCAAAGTTGAGTATGCATGAGGTGTGGCCCTCGTATTCAAGGGGCATGAAATTGCCAACTTATACTTCGTCAAGCATATACTCCAGCTTTGCCACTTTAACCTTAACCACTTCAAGATGCTTATGATAGGGGCAATGAGGGCTGAAAGCTAACAAGTACCATAATTTTTGGAAGCTCTTTTTGAAACTTGTAATCCCTGCTTCCTTTACAAAAAGGCCTTTCTTCCACCATTATCTTAGTCTCCACCTTCTACCTTTAGGCACCATTAAGAGAGCATAGTTGTCATTCTGTGTGCAGTGTTCCAAAGCTTATTAATTGATGCATAGTATGCTATTACTTGCTCTTGTGCTACTTGTTTCTAGTCACCCTTGTGAACTTTGCAGGTGTCCTATGCGTTATATTGTTACTCTATGAGGGATAAGTTGATTGCCCCTATGTTATGTTTTCTGTATGTGGAACAAACAAACGTTTTTCATTGCATATTATTCATGATTTTTGTTTGTAGCTTGTCATGTTGCATGCATAGTTACTATGTCCTATTGTTAGAACTCCATCTTTCATGCACATGTTTAGAGTTCTTTGATCCCAGCTTTCAATGCTTGCAAATGGTTGGATCTTTATTGTGAGGATGCATGTCACCTAAAAAATTATTCTTTTTATCACTTACCTACTCGAGGACGAGCAGGAGTTAAGCTTGGGGATGTTGATACGTTGGAAACGTATCTATAATTTTTGATGCTCCATGCTTGTTTAGTATCTACTTTGCTTTACTTGTCCACACTTTGAGGTGCTTTTTACATGTTTTCTGGTACTAACCTATTAACAAGTTGTCACAGTGCCAGTTGCCTGTTTTCTGCTGTTTTTGGTTTCAGAAAAGTTAGTAAAGAAATATTCTCGGAATTGAACGGGACAAAGGACAAAGCCAATTACTTTCCATGGGGAACAAGAAGTCTAGAGGAGAGCCCGAGGGGCCGGCCAGAGGGGCAAAACCTGAAGGGAATATGCCCGAGAGGCAATAATAAAGTGGTTATTATCGTATTCCTTATTTATGATAAATGTTTATTTTGCATGCTATAATTGTATTAATATGGAAACGTTAATACATGTGTGTTTAATAAACAAAAAGGAAGTTCCTAGTTATGCCTCTCTTATAAACTAGCTCGTTGATTAACAAGATGATCAAAGGTTTCCCGATCATGGACATTGGATGTTGTTAATAACGAGGTCACAACATTAGTGTAATGATGTGATGAACATTCATCTAAAGTATAGCATTAGATCAAAGTCATTGAGTTTATATTGCTATAACAACTTACAAAGTGATCCTAATCCTTAGACCATGAGATCATGCCAATCACTAACACCGGAAGAGTTTCTTGATGACATAAAACATCACACAGTAACTGGGTGATTATAAAGATGTCTTTAGAACTACTAAAGTGTTATGTTGAGGCTCATGGATCGAGAGTGCAATTTGTTCATCCCGATGACGGATAGATATGCTCTAGTCCCTCTCGGTGATATCACATTGATTAGCTTGCAAGCAAGTGATTTGATCACTAGAACGTTATATCACGAGGACGAGAAAAGAGTGCATGTCGGTAACGAGATCAAACTAGGTATGGAGATACCGATGATCAAATCTCGGACATGTAATATATCGTGAAACAAAGGGATTAAGATACTAGCGTAAAAGGTTCCAACGATCACAGGAAAGTCATCGTTGAATGTGTGGGAGTCAGTATGGATCTCCAGGTCCCGCTTCTGATTATTGATCGGAGAAGGGTCTCGATCATGTCCGCATTATTCGCGAGCCGTAGGGTGGCACACTTGAGGGACACTGACATCCAATTGGAGCAAAAGTTTCATGCCGGAAAGAATAACAAGCGCAAAAATTTATTTCACTAGATACCGAAACAGGTTTTTGGGTGAAATTGCAGAAAGTAATTTTGCATGTGAAATCAAATACTAGCAAGGGATTATATGTGAATGTTTGTCATTAAAGTAATTGACAAATTTCTTAATAACTAAAAGGAGTTTTATTTAATGAGAGTTTGCATTAAATTTGGTGGAAATTTAATGGGAATTTGAGTGGGGTTTTTTTGAGTGGAGGAAATTGAAAACCATTTGAGTGAGTGGAGTGTCCACCCACATGAATGAGGAAGAGGTGGGGGCAGCCCCATGGCTGGGCGCCATGCCCCTTGGGTGCCCCCTCTCTACTATAAAAGGCACCCCTCTCATCTCTCTCACTCACACCTCATCGTGAAGGATCTCTCTCCCCCTCTAGAATTTATCCCCATGTTCTCGGACTAGCGAGATACATGTTCCCAATGGCTATTCGGCAAGAAAGGGTTGTGCTTCTGCTGCATCGCTGGAGCGAGGAGGTGGAGGTTGCTCGGTGTCTTGTACGTGTGTGCGAGCACGGATGCGCTGCTGTTTTGCGGCGCTAGGACTTCCTCTCGATCTTGAGATTGGCAAGAGATTGTCTACATCAACCACGAGTTTAACTCGTTAAGCTTTGTCGGTCTTTAAGGGTATGTTCTCTACGGATATACATCCGCATGTTGTTTGTATCTAGTAGATAGATCTTGGTACATAGTTCCCATCGTAGGAATTTTTTGTTTTCTATGCTGTGAACCCTACAATGGTATCAGAGACGGATCTATGCGTAGATGTTTTGCATGGGTAGTACACATATGAGAATGTGGGTGATGATGATCATTTTATTGCTTCTTAGTTGTACTTTGGATATTGGTGGCATAGTGGGGTGAAGCGGCCCGGACAAACTTTACATGTCCTCGCACATGAGACCTGTTCCACGCTTCACATGCAACTAGTTTTGCATAAGTGTCTAGCGGGTGTCTATCTCTCCTACTATAGTCAATATCTAATTTGCAACAAGTTGTCAAAATTTTGGTTATCCTCGTTGTGGTTTATGTTCGTAGGTAAGAACGGTTCTATCTGCGAAAGCCCTAAGCCACGTAAAATTTGCAATGGATAAATTAGAGGCGTCTAGTTTAGATTGTTGTTGGGCTAGTGTTATGATATGGTGATGTTGTAAGTAGAAGTATGAGATGATACTCTTACAACACACATAACGTGTAGGTTCCATAGACCTTGGCCTTACACATAGAGGTATGATAGAGATCATACCACGGTGCACATGATGGAGATCATATGCGGAAACCATATCATTTCACTTATAAACATGTGGTGTTTGATTGCATCTTATATTGCTTGATTGGCGTTTTATTAGCATAATAAGATGATCCCTCATTTAGATATCGAGATAAAAATGTGTTCTTCCTTAAGTATGCACCAACAATGTTTCGTCGCTTCAAGACATCACGTGATGATCGGGTGTACTTGAATCCACGAGCATATCTCGGGTGTAAGACAGTTACACACGCGAATACTAAGGTTCTTACTTGGCGAGCCTAGCATGTACAAACATGGCCTCAGAACACGGACCGAAAGGTTAAGTATGAGTCATATGGTATATATGATGCCCATTTGATTCTCTCCTTTGAAGCTACACCGACTCACGTGATGATCGGACTTGGTGTAGTGGATTTGGTTCATGTAATCACCAAAAAGACACGAGGGATGTCGTTTTTGAGTGGGAGTTCATTTCTAATTGGATTAGTAGAACTCAATTTATCATATATTAAATCAAAGTAAATTTGCATAATTTATTGTAGTCATTGGCATTCGTTCACCACCGTATGCTTAGTTGTAGGTGATATAATAGAACTATAGAATTCTGAATATTTATTTTACGAACTGGTATCATATTGTGTTGAGTGTCAATCTAAAGTTTAAAGTCTTATTGCAAACTTTTAGCAAACTCTGTTTACTCCATGAAATTTAATAATTGGTATTAAATCGAGAGTAACAATTCCAGTGTTAGTATCTTAAGTATCATATTTGCCTCCATGATTCTTGATTGTTTTAATATCAAGTTTATCTAGGAGCTAAAAGAATTGTTTCAGAAACCATCATGTGTGACAGATATAACGATATCTGAAACAATTTTTTGTTGCAATATGATAGAGTATAATGTATGTTCTCATATTGGATGAGAATTTACAAAGGTTGGAGATGCTAGACATCCTAATCATCCAAAGGGTTTTTGGAAAGTAACGTTATACTCACGATTCATCTTTATAAGCTACATTAGCTTGATCATGAAAGTCGTCATGATAAGGATGAATATAAGATGTATGTAAAATGTTTACTACACTAAAAGATTACTAAAGAATGGATTTTGAAAGAATACCGATCATTTGATGATGGTGATCTACTTCAAAGTGCAAGTCTGAAGGTATTAGTATTTGAATATACACGCTTTGGACTATGTGTCATGTAGATGGCGCCACTGTTGATGTTGATAGATTCTTTTAAAAAGGAAAAGTAAATGCTGAAAGAAAATCTATAAAATATATTTGGCAAAAAAGAAAAGACTAGAAATATCCAGTTTAGGTATATAGATGATATACATGTTATGGTTGTATTCTTTGCTTATTAAACAATGTGGTTCTTGGGTATTGGATACCGAATTGGTTGGTATGAAATTTCATACGAAACGACGCAATTCATAAACCACAATGGCCTAAGTAACTAGCAAGGGAATATGTGATGATGTTCATCAAAAACAAACAAACCGTTATTTGTATTTCTCGTTGACATCAAAGCTTGACTTCAAGATTTGTTTTAATAAATGTTATTTAAATCAGGTATTATGATAACAAAGGTTGTTCAAATAATTACCGTATTCCATATAAGATGGATGATTTACAAATCTAGTTGGAGAAATCACATCCATAAAGCTAATGCTAAAATGTCGCAAGACAAATGATTGGAAGATCACTTATGAAGTGACATCGCCGTTTAAATTATATTGGAAAGAAAACATGAAGAAACTCCATATGCATGGATTTTTGGAGTCTTTGATTTGATCAAGTGACGCCTGTGAGACTTTTTTCGGGATAATTAAAACTTCGTTCAAAGGCCAAAGAAGAACGAACGACTAAATTATTGGAATTTATACATATCGATGTATGTAGTCCGTTATGTATAGTCGTAAGCGATGGATTTCAACTTCATATGCTTTCTCCGGAAATTTGAGTGAATGTTCACTTAATGAGAAAGAAGTATGAAATATTTGAAAAACATTTCAAAGTCTTTCAAGATGAAGTGGAAAATCATTGTAACAAGAAAATAAATGATTTATGATTTGATCATAAAGGGATTTATTTGAGTTACAAGTGTAACAAGAAAAATAAATGAATTACGATTTATCATAAATGGATTTATTTGAGTTGCAAGTTTAGAAAAACACCTAGATTTACATCTCCCGAAACACCATAGGAGTATGGAGTGTTTGAGATTTGTAATGAAACCTTGTTTGACATGGTTGGATCAAAGGTGTTATTTATTAAACTGCCATTATGTTTTAAAAGATTAAACCTTTAGAGACTACCGCTTTTACACCGAAAAGAGCTCCATCTTGATCCGTTGAAATGACATCATATGAGTTATGTTGTGGGGTAAAACCGAAGTTGTCATTTCTTAAATTTTGGTATGCTAAACATAAGTAAGATGTTTACAACCGAAGTCGGATGAGCATGTCTTTGTAGGTTATTTCAAATAACAATTGGTTATTCCTCCATAACACTAGGGATAGAAGGGTTTTTCGCTTGAAACGTGAAGTTTCTTGAAAAAGAAGTTTTTCATAAAAGGTTAAGTGGGAGGACAATAGAACATTAATAAGTTTAACGAACCTTAGCTATATGTGGTGAGTTGTGCAGCGCCGAAAAATAGTCCGGAGGCAGCCAGAATGCTCATGGATCACGTGCCTCAAAGGTTGCGGTCATGGGGGTCTAAGTTCCTATTGAACCAAGTAGGTCGGATAAACAATCAAATGTTGAGATTTGAGAGTAAATCATTATTGTTTGACAATGATGAACCGACTACATGCAAAGAAGCGATGATGGGCCCTGACTGTCAAATGTCTTGAAGCCATAAAATCCGTGATAGTTCCATACACGAGAAATCAAGTTTTGAACTTGGAAGACCCTCCGAAAAGGTGTAAAAACCTATCAGTCGTATTTGGATCTATAAAAAAACAGACATGGATGTTTCACATCTATGAAATAGTCGACATGTCGTAAAGTATTTTATGACAATATTCAAGGAGTTGACTATGACAAGATTTGATCTTTTATAGCGATATTTAGTCTGGACGGATTAAAGTAGCAATCACTACATATAATTTGGTATATGGTAGATGAATAAACAAAAACAAAGTTCTTCTAATAGAATGGTTACCTAGGATGTGTACATGACACGGTCCAATAAAAGGGCATGCAAACTTCAATGGTTGAAGTAAGCATCGCGAAGTTGGAATCTTCACCGTGATGAAAAGGAGTTTTTATCAGGAGACGATGAAGATGCTTGCATTTGCAAGAAATTAAGTGGGAGCGCTAAGACATATTTCTAATACATTATGTGGAGGACATCTTATTGATTGGAAATGATGTATATTTTATTGACAAAGGTTAAGAATTTTATTTCGATGAAAGACTTAGACAAAACCCGAATATTTAGCCTGAATGTCTATAGTGGATAGACTGTGATGATAATATGGTTGTGCCAAACGTACATATATGAGATATTGAAGCAGTTCAATATAAAAACGACAAGAAAAGGTTCTTGTTGCATGGAAAGCAATTGAATCAAGATTCAAGTGTATCGACACTTGATAAGTGAAACAAGATTCAAGTGCTTTGACACTTGATGAGTGAAATCACAAGGATGTTTTGATCAATCATACCATGATATGTACACATCCAGATATGTCCTATGCTCTAAGTGTTATGAGCATACACCAGAATGAATCATAAAATGATCATTGAACGATAGTGAGGATATTCTTATGATCTGTTGGAAGAACTAAGAATATATTTGTGTAGAGGTGACAAACAATTACAAATAGTTCACTATAAAGCGTTACATTGATACTAGTTTTGTCACAAGATACAAATTAAGTTTATCTCAATTTAAACTATGGATGGCACAATGAAATGGAAAGAAAGTTTCCATGATGGATTTGTATGAATTCCAAAGTTAATATATTGTGACGGATACTACAACAAAATGCTAAGTGTATGACTGCTATAGCAGCAGCAAAGGAGGGAATTCGTGTCAAGTAGTTTGTTATCAAACTAAGGTGTGGTTCGCAACGGGCTAACACCAAAGATATAATGTACGGCAATAGTATCGACATGGTTTAACCCCAAGGAACTAAAGGTCTCACCAAAAGACCAAATTTATACAATGCCATCTCATTAGAGAATGAGTGATGCGTGGAGACGCAAAGACATGTAAATACACACGAACCTGAAGTGTCAGATCCGTAGATTATGTTAACTACTTGCAATTGCATATATGGAACACCAGAAAGCCATATGTGTTCAATACGCAAAGTTTCTAAACTAGATTATTGTCTCTAGTGCAAGTGGGAGACTGAAGGGAATATGCCCGAGAGGCAATAATAAAGTGGTTATTATCGTATTCCTTATTTATGATAAATGTTTATTTTGCATACTATAATTGTATTAATACAGAAACATTAATACATGTGTGTTTAATAAACAAAAAGGAAGTTCCTAGTTATGCCTCTCTTATAAACTAGCTCGTTGATTAACAAGATGATCGAAGGTTTCCTGATCATGGACATTGGATGTTGTTAATAACGAGGTCACAACATTAGTGTAATGATGTGATGAACATTCATCCAAAGTATAGCATTACGATCAAAGTCATTGAGTTTATATTGCTATAACAACTTATGAAGCGATCCTAATCCTTAGACCATGAGATCATGTCAATCACTAACACCGGACATGTAAAAAGAGTGCATGTCGGTAACGAGATTAAACTAGGTATGGATATACCGATGATCGAATCTCGGACATGTAATATATCATGAAACAAAGGGATTAAGATACTAGCGTAAAAGGTTCTGACAATCACAGGAAAGTCATCGTTGAATGTGTGGGAGTCAGTATGGATCTCCAGGTCCCGCTTCTGATTATTGATCGGAGAAGGGTCTCGATCATGTTCGCATTATTCGCGAACCGTAGGGTGGCACACTTAAGGGACATTGACATCCAATTGGAGCAAAAGTTTCATGCCGGAAAGAATAACAAGCGCAGGAATTTATTTCACTAGATACTGAAACAGGTTTTCGGGTGAAATTGCAGAAAGTGTTTTTGAATGTGAAATGAAATACTAGCAAGGGGTTATATGTGAATGTTTGTCATAAAAGTAATTGACAAAAATCTGAATAAATAAAAGGAGTTTTATTTAATAAGAGCTTGAATTAAATTTGGTGGAAATTTAATGGGAATTTGAGTGGGTTTTTGAGTGGAGGAAATTGAAAGCCATTTGAGTGAGTGGAGTGTCCACACACATGAATGAGGAAGAGGTGGGGGCATCCCCATGGCTGGGCGCCATGCCCCTTGGGTGCCCCCTCGTTCCTATAAAAGGCACCCCTCTCCTCTCTCTAACTCACACCTCCTCGTGAAGGATCTCTCTCCCCTCTAGAATTTACCCCCATGGTCTTGGACTAGCGAGATACATGTTCCCGGTGGATATTCGGCAAGAAAGGGTTGTGCTTCCGCTGCATCGCTGGAGCGAGGAGGCGGAGGTTGCTCGGTGTCTTGTACGTGTGTGCGAGCACGGATGCGTCATTGCTTATGGCGCTAGGACTTCCTCTCGATCTTGAGATCGGCAAGAGATCGTCTACATCAACCATGAGTTTAACTCGTTAAGCTTTGTCAGTCTTCAAGGGTATGTTCTCTACGGATATACATCCGCATGTTGTTTGTATCTAGTAGATAGATCTTGGTACATAGTTCCCATCGTAGGATTTTTTTCTTCTATGCTGCAAACCCTACAAGACCCACCCCAGGCGCGGGTGGGCCCCACCCCGCGCCTGGCTAGGGTTTGGTCGCCCTGGCGGCCGCCTCGGTCTCCCCCTTTGCCTAAAAGAAGCCCCCGATGCAGAAACCCTGAGTACCCTATCAGAAATCCACGAAACCGTCTGGAGCCGCCGCCACCATCGTCCCTAGATCAGGGATATTTGAAGTTCTTCCCGGCCCCCTGCCGGAGGGGAGATCATCCCGGAGGCCTTCTCTCCGGTATGATGCGTGAGTAGTTCCACCTTGGACTATGGGTCCATGTAGTAGTTAGATGGTTGTATCTCCTCCTTTGTGCTTTCATGTATAGATCTTGTGAGCTCCGTTCATGATCAAGATCTAATATATTTGTAATCATGCATGTTGTGTTTGCGGGGATCCAATGGATATTGAGATCATTATGTTGGTTGAATTAATGTTTTTGTCTTTGTGATTCTATCATGTCTGTGTTGTTTGTGACCTTGCATGCTCTTCGTTGCTAGTGGTTATCTTGGCCAAGTAGTTGCTAGTGGCTCCAAGAGGGGGTATTTATGCTCTATAGTGGGTTCATGCCTCTAGTTTCCAAGGGAAGTGACAGAAATCTCTTCGGTTGTAGATGTGCTATTGCTACTAGGGAGAAAACAACGGTCTCTTGTTTATGGAACATGTGGACTGTTTACCTTACACACTTTGCTTAAAGCAGTTGTCTGTTGCTTGTAACTTAATATTGGAGGGGGTTCAGATGATAACCTCAAGGTGGACTTCTAGTCATAGATGCAGTTGGATGACAGTCTATGTATATTGTTGTATTGCCCAATCAACCTCATAGGATCTTTCTGACTAGTAATTGCATTGTTATGCCTTGCTTAGTTCCTGTCAATTGCCCCGCTATAATTTATTTACCCTTCATGTCATGTTGTTTATTTAAGGAGAGCACCTCTAGTGAACTAAGGACCCCGGTCCAATCTTTACCATTGATACATCTTCCACTGTTACTTGTTTACTTTCTGCAAACCATTACCTTCCACACCATACGTTTAATCCTTTGTTACAGCAAACCGGTGAGCTTGACAACCTCACTGATTCATTGGGGCAAAGTCTTGAGTTTGTGTTGTGCAGGTCTCCGTGTTGCTAGCAACACCTGTGTGACGTTTCCTTCCTCTTACTGGTTCGATAACCTCGGTTTCTTACTGAGGGAAACTTGCTGTTGTGCTGCTTCATACCTTGTTCTTGGGGTTTTCAACGAAGCGTCCCATGAAAACTACTGGGCGCCATCATTTATCTTTGTTTTTATCTTTTCCTTTTCAAGTTGAATTACCTCATTGATTTAAATATTCAGAAACTTTGTGAAATAACAAAATTACTACAGGAACTTATCAGACTAATTGTTCCAATATTTATTTATTATTTTCAAAGATTTAAACAATTTGGAAAGCATTTTTATTGATTGCAACAATTTATTACTTAGTGTTTTATAGGTTTACTTTTTATAATAAGATTTAAAAAAAAATGAATTTGATTTTCTCTTGATGAATATAATGATAATGGTTTAAGGTAGCTAAGGATATGCATAGAATATACCCATACTTATCATTATATAACAATCATTATATAAGATGATTTAATTATTAAGGTTCTTAAAATGGTAAATTTTATTATTCCAATTCCACTAATAGGTGAATAAGGTTTTAATCATCCTGGTTATGACATTAATTATACATTGATAATTATGATTGAAATAGAAGTTAGGGTTTTGAATTATAACTGTTTATCATGAGTTTTAGGAGATTTAATACACTTGTACTATTTTATAAATGTGTATGAACATTATGGGTGAAGACATATTGCCCTCATATTTTTGATCATGAATGATATCACCTTTTTAGAATAGTAAGATTATTCTCTAGAATAACTTATGAGAAGAAATGATAACTATATTTCCTATGCACATATTATTTTAATATCTTGAAATGACAAAGATATGATTACGTGATTTGCTATAGGAAAATATTCCTATAAGGCATTGTGGAAATAGGATGATAGATCAATCATATGAAATGGATATTATGTTTGGTTAAAGATTTAAGGTTGAGTGTTTACCAAGAAAAATTCCTATCTTCCATATTTCATAATTCTTGACTTCTACTTAAAGAATTCCTTTCCTAGATATACTACTCCTTCATTTACATCATCATGTGTTAACATGATGAGCTTTACTTCACAAGAATATTCTTCTCAATAATTTCTCCTCCTAAATCCATTTGTAAATCCAATGAGCTTGACACTAAAGCTCAACATGATTTCCTCATAGACACATCTCCCACTTCTGGAATGTTTCTAATGAATCCAATTCCATTTGAATGATTTCCCTCATACTTTACAAATTACTTTTGTAATCACACTTACAATTCTCAGAAGCTTGTCAACGAAGGTTTCATAACTTTCTCATATCTATGCTTGGTTATATCAACTACTCTACTGCTAATAACCTCCAATCCAACAAGCAGTTACTTCTAACTCCATTCATACTCTTCCTTAATTATCCATCCCTAATATTACTCCAATAGATGTATATATCAAATTCTACTTTCCTCAAAAGCTTACTATCCTTTAAGACGAATAACACCTCTTCAATAACTCCATGCTACTCTAGCTTCAGCTTAGTCATACTTTCTTATCTCTACTTATCTCTAGTATCTTATATTCCATCTTCCCAATATATCACTGTGACTTGTCATTACAATCTAGGGTAACATATCTATACTAGGGTTTAATCATGTTATATCCACCAATGTTACTTATATATGATATAATCATTCACTCTTAGTGACTTGAGTATGATCATTATAATCCTTTGATCATTTATGGTTTAGGTTTCCAGTTGGTTGATCAAGGCCTTCCTCAATACAACATTACAGTTGTATATAATTATCTTCTTAACATCTCTATTTGCTTAGGAGATATTATTCATTTACTATACCTACTTGATCCAATAGGATTACTCCTTGGTAACTATCTTCAATAATTATCCTTATAATCCACTGGTTACCATTACATATATGTATTCATGATAACTCTTCTATCCATTCAGGAGTGAGTTAACTCCATCAATTATCATATAGAGTTGATTCTCTTCAAACACTCCCATCCTATAGATGATATCTAGAACCAGCATTACCATCTACCTCTTCTTACTTATTTCTCTAAAGGCTTTAAAAGGAATGTTATGATAAAGACAAGAGTTGATAGATCAAGATTTAATAGTCTAAGAATTGATAAATCAATAGTTGATCACTCAACATCGATGAACAAGAGATATAAGGATGTGGTTCAATAGAGATGATAAAGATTAGTGGTGAAAGAAAGATATGTGGTGAATGGTCTTGACTTGATTTCCTTTCTACTCAATACAACTAAAGAGTTAGGGTTGAGTACTACCATGATACTTATGGTAGAAATATATAAGAATTGGTCAAGATTTAGTTATTAAATTCTTGTTACTTGAGTTATATTCTTAACTTGTATTCATGAGTTGTAGTGATGAATACTACGGAATGATCACTTAAGGATCAAATATTAATTATTAAGCAATGTGTTGTGGTTTAGTTTTATTATATTTGATATACACTTAGATCAAATTATCTTTACCCAAAATAAGTTTTTAGAAAATGTTATATTGATACATATCGTAGTCAACTTGATGATCTATTTTAATTCCATCAAGTTGAGAGAAGCTTCAATCACTTTGACAAGTTTTGTTCATCAGCTTATTTCTAAGCTCTAATGCTGGGATGTTACATATTCTTTCTTAGTAGCCAGAGTCTTCAGACATCTTTTCAGTTCATAGTGCATAAAAGCTTGGTCTTGCCGAACTACCTGAATAGTGTGCTTTTACGGAGTCGAGTGCAACGACCATAGGGAATAACCGACGATGGACAGAACTTTGGCAGTCTTATGTTCCGTCCAAGTTTAAGATGTTGCTTGAAAAGCTACATCTCTTGGCTTAGATATTGAATCGAGTAAGCTCAAGGAAAATGAAAGCTACAAGGATGTGAAAAATATGTGGGTCTGAACCCGAGACAATGGAACATGCTTTTGCCAGATGCCCGCATGCACGTCGAGTATGGAATGAGATGAGGACATTTTGGAATGTGCCTTATCCTCATGATCTTTCAAAGCCAAGCCACAATTGATTTCAAATACATTCTTTCTTTTCTCTCTTGTCGTGTAATTGTTTTATTGTAATTAATTGAGTCAGTTTCAATTCTTGTCCTCATATTGAAATAAATCGAGATTGATAAGGAGTTAATTAATGATGTTTGAGCATGTATTTATCTCCCGTTATACATCAGAGCGTTTTCGGGGCCGAATCCACTTTAAACTTGATAAATGTATTGCTACCGGGTCATTTGGAAGATAATACTATTTTGATTGCGCAGAGTATTTGGTTTGTTCGGAGCGAGGTCACTCGTGATAAGACCTTGCCACCAGTGGAAAGCTTGAAGAAGTTTCTCCGCGGCTATCTTAACTTGATACATAATCGTGTAGATACACCTATTGATACTTTCATAAGGGAAAACCACTCATGTGTTGTTGCTAAACCATGGGGTGTACCTTCTTTAGGATGGCTTAAGCTCACTATCAATGGTTCTTTGGCGTCTAATCATACCGTTGTTCTTGGTATGGTCTTAAGGCCTTACGGAATGTAGAAGGTTTGCTAATCTTCACATCGTGCAGGTTCGTGGAGGACTGTTCGGCTCCTCTGGAAGCAGAACTACGTGCATGCATTGAAGAGATGGATTTGGCTCTACACCGTTCCCTTCTTCCCATTATTATGGAAACTGATTATTCCGAACTTATGAATGCCGCTACTTCTTCTAAAAAAATAGATCTTCTTGTTGTTTTTTAATAGATGAGCTTCATGCTTTTAGTTAATTAAGATAGAATTTGTACCTTTGTAAATGGAACAATCGCATATTAGGGTTAGCTAGGTTGAACGCCACACTGCTACTTAGTTAGGGTTCAGACCGGAATCTGTACACCTTGTAATCCCACCTGTTTGAATAAAGTTTCTACTTGATGCCAAAAAAAAAAAAGTACAAGATCGTTTTTTTTTTTGAGGTACAAGATCGGATTTCTGCATCTGCAAAGGAGCAAACTAGTGTAAATGACCTATCTTACTCAGAAAGCAAATCTCAGTCGTCCGATGCCAGCCCACGGGTCCAGATGCCCGGACTCCCAACCCATTAACCCTCAGCCCTCCCGAGGACTACTATGCCAAAGAATCCCCACACTACCCCGTTTGTCTAAAATCCTAGCAGCATCTAAATAATCTAAATAACGTTGCAAAGTAGTCCACAGGGCGAGGGTATAATCGTAATTTCACGACTCTGAGCAGAAGTGGTAAAAAAGGTCCGACACAAAGGATATGAGCTCGTGCAGGGGTGCGGCTAGGGTTTCTCCTTCTCACACACTCCCCTCCCCTCGTCCCCAACCCCTCGCCGCCGCCGCATCCAAAACCTCTCTCCCCTCCCCTCATTCACCTCTTCTTCTAATGGCATATATCCGGCGAAGCTGCTAGCTCGCGCCTCTCATCTGCTCCCAGAATAGCTTGTTGATCTACCGCAGTCCCCCATCCCCGGCGTCACCGCCATGGCGACCAACAAGTTCGATCTTCTCGGTGCCGGCGACGACGACGACCTCTCGCAGCTGCTCGCTGCGGCGGCTGCGGCTGCACCGAAGGCCGAGGCGAAGAAGGCGGCGGCAGCGCCTGCTGGAAAGGGGGCCCAAGCTGCAGCGCCCGCCAAGTTGCCGACGAAACCCGCTCCCCCGGGACAGGCTGGTAAGTTTTAGCTGTGAGATCGTTAGATCTGGGTTTGGGGCATTTGGGCCTTTCCAGCTTTTGATTCGAATCGTTTGGTTCAAAATAAAGTTCTATGGTGGGTTTGCGCATGTTTACTCATAATCATTTCATTTAGATGTGGTATGCATTATTTTGCTTGTTTTTCTCCATTTATTAGTCTGTATCATGTCGGTTCTAAATAATGGTGATGCCATTTGTTGTGTTGGCTTGAGCTTTTCATCGCCTGAAAAGTTTGAATTTATAGCTTACTTCTAAGATACTGTTCGAACGTTCGATTAGTTTCTAGCACCACGAATTTCCGTTAAGCCCTTTATTTCGACATGTTTCAGTGAGGGATGGACGGAACGGTGGCGCACCATCACGCGGAGGATTTGGCCGTGGTGAACCTGGCCGCGGCAGAGGTGGGCGATATGGCCAGAACCGTGACTTTGGCAGTGAAAACACGAATGGCTACCAGGGTGGTTATGGTGGTGGGGTTAGCTCTGGAGATGGTGCTGTAACTGCAGGCGGAGACGGGGACAGGGAGAGAGGCCCTCGCCCCCCATACCGTGGAGGCGGAGGTAGACGTGGTGGTTACCGCAACGGTGAGTTTGATGATGACTCTGAGAGACCACCTCGGAGAAATTATGAGCGTCACAGCGGGACTGGTCGTGGCTATGGGATGAAACGAGATGGTGCAGGGCGTGGGAACTGGGGCTCTTCCAATGATGAAGGCCTTGCACAGTAAGTAAACTTCATGTATTGTTGTTTTTCATTACTTACTCAATTGACAAAGACAGACATAAAAGTTAGTTTTTTTGTGTATAATCAGGGAAACTGATGAAGCTCTGAAAATTGAGGAGAATGCTCCCATCTCCGAGAAGCAGGGTGAGCAGGATGATGCTCCAGCAACAGAGGAGAACAAAGATAACAAGGATGTTGCTGCAAAGGAGGAGGAAGAGAATGAAGAGGATAAGGTAAAGGCTACAATCTGGATGCAACTTATTTGTGGAGCTTGTCTTGTTATCTGTTGGTAGCATAGCTTATATTATGGCTGTTAGTTGCCCCTTATCTAATACTCCCTCTTACATAATTCTTGTTGTCATTTTAGTTCATTGAACTACAATCATGACAATAATTATGGAACGGAGGGAGTACACTTATCTTCACTGTTCCTATAATGAAAGTCTTGGTCAGTTAAAAAAGATTTTCATAATTTGCAGGAAACCCATAGGATATTCTTGAATAGGTATTGTTCACTTGTTAGTTCATAGGATTCTATCGTTCATACTCCCTCCGTTCCTCAGCTTAAGTCGTTAAAACTTGGGCTCGTCGAAGGTTAGGTAGAGAAATTAGCTTCCATACTTGCCCCTCATAAATCGCTGAACACCTCCTTTTATTTCCCTCACTTTTCTTCTGCAGCTGTGGCAAACTCCTCGTTACCAGCGTGCACTGTTGTGTTCACCTCGTTCCCATCCATGCAATAAACGGCTGCCATAAATCACCCCTACATGAACGCGCCAAGCAAACCAATTAGGCACCAGTTCGAGAGGAAATTAACCACCTCGTCGGAATTACTCCATTAACTGCTTGCCAATTTTAAAGGACGCGGGAAACAAGAGGGAGGGGCATATTCAGGATGTTGATGATTGTTAGGCATCTGTGCCTTATTCTTTGGTGAAAAACTGAGAAAATTTACGCCCTCTTCATTGAAACGGAGTAGGATTCTTCAGGAAGCCCACAGGAATAGTTTTCTTACTGTAGGTTCACAGGAATACTAACATTTCTCAAACCTCATTTTTCCTCATCCTTGCAAGTTCATCCATCATTTGTAGTTTCACAGCACAGTAGCACCTGGGCGAGATCCCAATTGGGCTCAAATTTTGGTGCCTATTTTTCTTAATGTTATATTATCTAGCTCCTTTTATACTTGTCTGGTGTCATCACACTAATCTCTGTGGTACTGATATTTTAATTTGTGCAGGAGATGACCCTAGAAGAGTACGAGAAAGTTAGGGAGGAAAAGCGGAAAGCACTACTTGCATTGAAGACTGAAGAAAGGAAGGTTGAAGTTGACAAGGACCTGCAGTCTCTGCAGCCACTGTCTACCAAGAAAACCAATGATGAGATTTTCATTAAATTGGTATGTTTACCAGTGTCTGCTATTTTAATCCTCACACTTCGGTAAATTTGGAACAATATAGTGATTATGCATGCGTCTTCTTAGAGTGCTGACAAGGATAAGAAGAAGGAAAGTACTGAGCGTGATGAGCGTGCCAAGAAGGTAATGACTTATCTGTATTCTTACTATGTAGCATGTCGTAATCCAGAGGGCAGTTTGTTGATGTCCAAATTAGTTCTTACATCTGTTGCTCTCACTTAAGGTTTGCCTGTTGAACTTGAGTGTTTGATGTTGTATTTTTGACTTCTAGTTGAGCCTTCTGTGTTTTCTCTAGAGTCCCAATTGGTTACAGTATTTTTCTGGGAGTTCCTTTTAATTTATACTTCTGTTCTTGTGTTAACTAGCAAATTCTGTACCAGTTAGGGTGAATTTTGATGTATCCTTCTGTTTTGGAATCTGGGATTTGTAATCAGCCATGCAATTGATAACTTGTGATATGAGTGGAAATAGAATTTTGAATCCGAATTAGCTAAATCTCAGTTTGTTTGGGTAAACGCAAGATGCAGGTTTAGCTAAACAACACATAATTTGTGTAGAAGTCCATTGTAGTTTTGATTGTTATGGTGTGCTCTGTGCTACCATTATTATTTTTCAAGTGAAAATAAGACTGCTATTTGAGAGAAAAATTGCTGGGTGATAACTTGGTAAATCTTTTGTTCAGTCGCTGAGCATCAACGAGTTCCTGAAACCTGCTGAGGGAGAACGGTACTATGGTGGTCGCGGTCGTGGAAGGGGACGCGGCGAGGGCCGTGGAGACCGTGGTGGTTTCAGAGGTGGATTTGGAGGGGGATACCAGCGTGGACCAGCTGCAGCACCATCCATTGAAGATAAATCACAGTTCCCGACCCTGGGAGGAGGGAAGTGAAAAGGTCCCGTGCTGTCTCCAGCGCTGCATTGTCTTTACTGGTGTCGCCTTTAAATTTTGCCCGACGTTGAATTATTGAGTCACGGTTAATTGGAACAAATAATGGTGTTGCATGTCAGTTTTCTTTCAACGTTTGTTACTAGACTTTGTATACCGGAGTTGAGTCGTTTGTCGGGATTAGCCTCTAGTTTTGTAGGCTAGATTTGTTTTTGGTAACAGAAACGTCTGCCATATTGTTTATTCGAAATGATATGGTACCAGCAATACAATTGGCGATTTGGTCTTGCCTCCGTGAAAGGAGGAACGGAGCGAGGGGTTTTTGGCCTCTTGCTGAAGCAAAGAGGGTGACATTGGTCCTCACGTTCCTCTTAGAAAGCAGGAAGAGATTTTGAAAAGCCCTTGCATTTTGCTGTCTCCACCGCCTCCGTCAGATCATGATTGCAAGGTGTCGATAACTTATTTTTTCATTCTTGCAGCCCCCGACAGGTAACAACCACCACTCCTATTAGTTGGTCGAACATTGTACAGTTTAACTCTGATAAAAATTAGACGAAGGGAGTAGCTGGGGATCGTGAACCTTTAGCAGTAAGGGCATAGCAGATTTTTTATAGAGTTAAATACAATAACAGTCCCTGTAGTTGTAGGGCTGACTTGATTTGGTCCTCGTATTTGGAATTTGCTGAATTTTACATGTATACTTGTAAATTGGGCTCGATTTAGTCCAATTTAATGTTTGCCGTCAAATTTGTGCTAACTTGGATAACACATAGACTAGAATCTTGCAAAAACACCCTCTAGCATCTGAGAAAATTGCAAAAACACGTGGACTAAACAACATATAGATTTTTCCGAACGCCTCTGCCGCCATTGCTCCGACGAGCAATTTTCTCCGGAGTAAGCTCCTCTATCGGAAGAGGACTACCCTATATGTCCCACGGAGCAAAGGCTCATAACGCCCGTTCGTGACTCCGTCGAGCTCGGATACCACCATAGGGCGATGTCTCGACAAGAATTAGTCGGCAAGCCAACATCATCATCGATTTTGGTGAATTCTGACGATTCCGAGCCTCGGAGAGCACCCCTATGCGTGTGAGCACTGGCACCTCGTTGTTGATGGCTAGCAACGACGCCGCGCCGCCATGGGCATCCGTCGCGTAGCCCTTAAAGGAGAAGTCATGTTGACTTGTCTTGATGAGGGACACGACCAACGGAGCAAGTCGTGTAACGCCCTGCCTCCTATTTTTTAAGCCACATTCCCAATTATATTTTTTTGTAATTTTCTCGGATGCGGTAGGGTGTTCTTACAAGATTCTAGTCCATGTGTCGTCTGTGTCAGGTCAAATTCGACGACAAAAATTGAATTGGACTAAATCGAGCCTGATTTATTAATATATGGCCAAAATTCAGCAAATTTCAAGTATAAGGACTAAATTGAGGAAGCCTGACAAATACAGGGACTGTTGATATATTTAACTCTTTTTTATATCCTACCGGTCCTTAATATAACTGCCTATACCACCCCGGTCTTCAAAAACATTTGAGGGGGCCGAAAATATCAATGCTCTAACCTTTACAAACTAGGGTTGGAAGGCTGAATCGACAGTGCCCTGCTGCTCTATCGTCAGTGGCGGACCTAAAAAAAATTTACCAGGTCTCACTGTATTAGCCGAACATATTTTTCATCTAGATTTAAGGATGTCACACACTACAAATGCTTAAAACTTATTGAAGAAATCAATTTTGTCCCGGTGTCGTGTGACCCCCAGTTGCATAGCATGGGTACGCCTCTGTCTATCGCGCACGAGCTTTGGTGGGAGGGACATTTCCGTCGCGTCTTCCCGCTTAATCTTGTGTCACCGTCACAGATATCTCTCCTCCTCACCGCTCTGGCCTGCCTTCCTATGTCCCCTTCTGTCGACTTTTTGTGTGCCTCTTCCCCTTCTGGACGCCTCCCAGACACCGCTAGCGAAACCCCCACCCCCTCCGGCAGATGTCGCGGTTGGCCCCGCCGTCAGCCAACTAGTGCTCATGTTGGGGACAGGCTTTGCCGACATGAAGCGGAAGCGGCTGGGGAACGTCGTCGTCCAGGGCAGCCATTGCTGACCGGAGCCACGGGAACTTTCCCACGGTCTTTGCTGCTCCCATTGTGTCTGTGTCTTGGTATCCGCATTTGGTTACTGTGATCATAATTGTCCATAACTACCATCGTCGATGTGGAAATATAGGAATAACTGTTTCATAATGTCTGTTAATGTATTTATGGACAATGTTAAAGAATCTAAAAAAAAAAACGATCGCCAAATATAGTGACTAAAAAAAGAAGAGGCACATAAAAATGAATCTCTACTTCTCTATCTCTATCTTCTCTATCTCTATCTCTATCTCTTCTCTTCTCTACTATCTAAAAAGAACCTCAGGTTCCGTCGTCGACCAATACGATCAAAGCGTTTCGTCAACAGACTCTTCCTCGTCCGCGCGACTGCATCCGCATAGAACCAGCGACAAAAATCACGCTAATGAAAAAGCCGCAGTAATAACTTCTCTGTTTCAATCCTAAAATAACGCCACGGGTTTCTCCATTCCTCCGGCCAGCGACATCCTACATCTTGTCCGCGGCCTCCTTCCCCCACCTTGCAGGTCGTAGCCCCGTCTCGCTGGACACCGCCGCCCTCGAGCTCCACGGCCTAGACAGCTTTTCCCCACACTCTTTCTTTCACCGAAACCCGCTCTCTGCTCCCATGTCTTTCTCGCCGACCGATCTGGGAGGAGGCCGCCATGGAAGGATGCCTTGGCCGGGATTCCTCGAGGCCCACACCGGTCGGCGCACGCCGCCACCGTAGCCGCTGGACCATGCGAGGAGCTCGGAGGCACGCCGGGCTACGGCCCCAGCCATGGGGGGCTTGAGGCGGCTCGTAGTTAGGGGCCACCGCCATGTCGGGGCAGGGCTTCCGGATGTCATCGCCTATGGTGTAGTGAATGTGTGCAAGATCTTGGAGACACGTTGCGCCATGGCCATGGCGGGGCTTAAGGCGGAACGCACTTAGGGGCCGCAATCCCGCATCCATGGTGAGGAAGGATGGCTCAGGCCCTGAAACGGGCTGGAGGAGGGAATCGGGGAGTCTGGTATGCTGCTCGCTCACTTGCCGTCGACGGAAAGCTTCTTATGTATGATTCGTTTGCGTCCTAGAGAATCGTATGTTCCCGTGCATCTTCACAAGGTATACCATTCCTAATCCCCCTGCCTAAACGAGTCTGAACTGATTGTGTTCCAGCTTATTTAACTGTAGTAGGAAATCTTTTGAGGATGGGAGAAGAAAGAAACGCTCTTGATTCTAATATTAGTTGTTCTTGAAATAATTAATTGACTATATTTTTAGTACTCCCTCCGAACCATATTAGTTGACTCAACTTTGTCTAGATACGGATGCATCTAGACTAAATACTTAACTAGATACATATGAATCTAAACAAACTTGAGTCAACTAATACGGAGGGAGTACTAAAAGATTTGCCAAAGAAAAATTCAGATTTGCATATTGCACTGTTCTCTAACTTGTATATATATGAGAAGGACAACCTTAGACGTGTTTTATTTTAATTGTTTCCTAATTCATATATGTGGTTGTTTAGTCCTACTTTTTGTAGTACTAAAATATTTTCTCTACTATCTAAAAAGAACCTCAGGTTCCGTCGTCGACCAATACGATCAAAGCGTTTCGTCAACAGACTCTTCCTCGTCCGCGCGACTGCATCCGCATAGAACCAGCGACAAAAATCACGCTAACGAAAAAGCCGCAGTAATAACTTCTCTGTTTCAATCCTAAAATAACGCCACGGGTTTCTCCATTCCTCCGGCCAGCGACATCCTACATCTTGTCCGCGGCCTCCTTCCCCCACCTTGCAGGTCGTAGCCCCGTCTCGCAGGCCTGGACACCGCCGCCCTCGAGCTCCACTGCCTAGACAACTTTTCCCGCACACTCTTTCTTCCACCGAAACCCTCTCTCTGCTCCCATGTCTTTCTCGCCTGACCGCCGATCTGGACAGGAGGCCGCCATGGAAGGATCTTGCTGGCAGGATTCCTCGAGGCCCACCGGTCGGCGTCGCACGCTGCCAGCTGTAGCCGCTGGACCATGCGAGGAGCTCGGAGGCACGCCGGGCTACGACCCCAGCCATGGGGGGCTTGAGGCGGCTCGTAGTTAGGGGCCACCGCCATGTCGGGGCAGGGCTTCCGGATGTCATCGCCTATGGTGTAGTGGATGTGTGCAGGATCTTGGAGACACGTTGCGCCATGGCCATGGCGGGCTTAAGGAACGCACTTAGGGGCCGCAATCCGCATCCATGGTGAGGAAGGATGGCTCAGCCCAAACGGGCTGGAGGAGGAATCGGGAGTCTGGTATGCTCGCTCACTTGCCGTCGACGGAAAGCTTCTTATGTATGATTCGTTTGCGTCCTAGAGAATCGTATGTTCCGTGCATCTTCACAAGGTATACCATTCCTATTCCCCTGCCTAAACGAGTCTGAACTGATTGTGTTCCAGCTTATTTAACTGTAGTAGGAAATCTTTTGAGGATGGGAGAAGAAAGAAACGCTCTTGATTCTAATATTAGTTGTTCTTGAAATAATTAATTGACTATATTTTTAGTACTCCCTCCGAACCATATTAGTTGACTCAACTTTGTCTAGATACGGATGCATCTAGACTAAATACTTAACTAGATACATATGAATCTAAACAAACTTGAGTCAACTAATACGGAGGGAGTACTAAAAGATTTGCCAAAGAAAAATTCAGATTTGCATATTGCACTGTTCTCTAACTTGTATATATATGAGAAGGACAACCTTAGACGTGTTTTATTTTAATTGTTTCCTAATTCATATATGTGGTTGTTTAGTCCTACTTTTTGTAGTACTAAAATATTTTCTCTACTATCTAAAAGAACCTCAGGTTCCGTCAACCAATACGATCAAAGCGTTTGTCATGACTCTTCCTCGTCATGCGATCGCATCCGCATAGAACCAGCGACAAAAATCATGCTGACGAAAAATCCGCAGTAATAACTTCTCCGTTTCAATCCAAAAATCACGCCGCAGGCTCCTCCACTCCTCCACCCAACGACATCCTACATCTTGGCTGCTGCCTCCTTCCCCCACCTTGCAGGTCGTAGCTCCGTCTCGCAGGCCTGGACACCGCCGCCCTCGAGCTCCACGGCCTAGACAACTTTTCCCGCACACTCTTTCTTCCACCGAAACCCTCTCTCTGCTCCCATGTCTTTCTCGCCTGACCGCCGATCTGGACAGGAGGCCGCCGCGGGAAGGATGCTGCTGGCCGGGATTCCTCGAGGCCCACCGGTCGGCGTCGCCGCCAGCTGGACCATGCGAGGAGCTCGGAGGCGCGCCGGGCTACGGCCCCAGCCATGGGGGGCTTGAGGCGGCTCGTAGTTAGGGGCCACAACCATGTCGGGGCAGGGCTACCGGACGTCGTCGCCTATGGTGTAGTGGATGCGTGGAGGAGCTTGGAGGTACGTTGCGTCGTGGCCATGGCGGGGCTTGAGGCGGCATGCACTTAGGGGCCGCAATCCCGCATCCATGGTGAGGCAGGATGGCTCAGGTCCTGAAGCGGGCTGGAGGAGGAGGGAATCGGGCAGTCCGGTATGCTGCTCGCTCACTTGCCATCGACGGAAAGCTTCTTATGTACGATTCGTTTGCGTCCTAGAGAATCGTACGTTCCTGTGCATCTCCACAAGGTATACCATTCATAATCCTCCCCTGACTAAACGAGTCTGAACTGATTGCGTTCCAGCTTATTTAACTGTAGTATAAAATCTTTTGAGGATGGGGGAAGAAAGAAACGCTCTTGATTCTAATATTAGTTGTTCTTGAAATAATTAATTGACTATATTTTTAGTACTCCCTCCGAACCATATTAGTTGACTCAACTTTGTCTAGATACGGATGCATCTAGACTAAATACTTAACTAGATACATATGAATCTAAACAAACTTGAGTCAACTAATACGGAGGGAGTACTAAAAGATTTGCCAAAGAAAAATTCAGATTTGCATATTGCACTGTTCTCTAACTTGTATATATATGAGAAGGACAACCTTAGACGTGTTTTATTTTAATTGTTTCCTAATTCATATATGTGGTTGTTTAGTCCTACTTTTTGTAGTACTAAAATATTTGGCAAAGAAAATTCAGATTCGCATTGGGCTGTTCCCTAACTCATATATATGAGAAGGACAACCTCGGATGTGCTTTATTTTAATTGTTACCTAATTCATATATTAGGTTGTTTAGTCCTTACTACTTGACTGAGGGGGGAGGGTGACGCCTGAAAGTAGAAAGGAAAGGGAGCATATTGTTTTGGACGGAGAATAAAAAAACTATTGCAATGCAAGTTAGTACGCATTTGTTCGTGGACATTTCCATGTTGATGATGAGCCTAAAGCATGCACATCACTTTTATTCGAACACTGTTCGAATTCATTGCAACCACTCATGTTCCAAAGTCAATAGGCAAGTTAACAACCCACATCGAATCTCTTCCCTGCTCTTTTCCCTCTGTACTGTTGGATATGCGGAAACTACTCACAGAATACCTAGCAAATTGGCTTATCCGTGAAAAGATCAACACCGGATTATTCTTGTTGTTCCCGGCAGGGAGATTTTAAAAGCCTGGCTCCCCTTTGGATTTTGCAGCAAAGAGGTAAAACTAAGCTGTGTTTCTTCTTATTTTACAAGAAATTTCCAAGGTTCTCACGTGGGTGTGAATAAAAATTGAGGATTGGACAGAAATTTGATCAGATTGATTGATGCGGTTGTTCCAGCACACACTAAGCTATGATAGATGAAGACGTGAGTGCTGGAATCAGCTACAGCCTTATATTGCTTCAAATAGATTTTGTTTTACACATGCGTTCGTGTTGAGTTTTGAGTAATATATTGTAGGTTTGTAACCTTCTTCTCATACAAATGTATTATTCACGACCAGTTCACTACGCACAAAATCTAAGCAATGACTGCTCTCGACATAGAGTTAATGGAATGGTTTGTGCATGATGAACTACTTACCTTTATTGTTCATCTTAATTAGTATTTCCTTCATGTCAAAGTAAATTACATCAGGTTGATCTATTCATGCGATTTTGTCCCTCTTTAATATAATGAAGGGCAATGCTAATCATCTATTACTAAATTTTTGTGCCAGGCGCAAAGATTAAGTTGAGCTGTGGGATCTGAAATTTTGTTGGTGAAAGTAAGTGTACTTTGTCTCTCCGTGTTGGCACATTTCTATTTGGTATTCAAATTGTTATTTCAATGCAGATTTTTATCGACATACTAAACCTAGAAACTTTTTAACATATTGTCTCTAAGAAAAAGAGTGGACTAAATGATTAAGCATGACCAAAATTTTCTGATAACAAATTACGACATTTCTAGGTTGTGCTTCATAAATTCAGTTTATATGAACGTGTGACGTAGGTTAATTTGCATAACAATTAAGTGAACCAATTAATTTATATGAAGACTTTAGTTTTTACACTATTTAATTAACATGTTAACCAGATGGAAATCTCAATTCTCATTTTTTCTGAGCTTTGTCATTTTCTCTCAGTAGTACATAGACCGGAGGGGAGTCTATGTGAGGAGAAGAGCTTGAGATGTTGCTGTTGTGTACACTCCTGGGAGTTGCTAGAAGGTGATGTTCTTTTTTACCACACTGCTCTTTGTTCAAGGCATCAAGTTTTATGTTCCTTTTTGTATTACGCTTTTTAGTGTCTAGGGACTTTTATAAATTAGCCACCATACTATTTTTAATCTTATACACAGATATGCCCTGATTATTCATTGCAGGAGCAGGAGTATAGACAAAACTGAAACCTTGACTTCTTAATTTGCTTCAGTTGCCCAAAGAGCCGAGATCTCGTAAAGGAAAAATTAGCTAGATCGGCATGTTTGGACCCGGGTGCGATCTATTTCACTTGTAAGCCTGTTTTGGAATCACAGTGGATGGCTTTAAAGGAGAAAGGATTTTTGGATTGTGTCCTACAATGCGAGTGACTTACACTAGAGTGAGCAATCTTGTTTTTTCATGCTTACCGTGGCAGGAAGTAGTTGATGCTTATAGGTTTAATGTGAATGGTGGTTTACATTTTTTATTCCACTGAATTTTCATGCCAAGTGAGCAAACTAATCATGATCAATCACTTGACTGACCATGCTTAAATGGATCTGGCGCAGTAGGAAACCTGGGTTAAAAGTATGAATACATTCAATGTAATGCTTTGGTGTTATTATGCTTGACTTTAGTGAAATATGATGACTATCAAATTTGTTCCCATGAGTTTCTGCTTTTTGTTTGGCTGCATTGTGTTACATATCTTTCTCCTGGCAATTTATTTGGTCTTCTAATCTTTCTATACTCCTTGGCCTTGATGGAAGCAAAGGAGTTCGAGTGAGGTGGTGATGAAGATACATGGCTTTAGCGCATGCGTATGATTGTCCTTGCTTGAGCGGTGGGCAGAGGAAGCAAAGGGTGTCTGTGAGCTTGTGTGTTTTCATCATAACATAGATATTTCTCTCCCGATGCAACGCACGGGCATGTTTTCTAGTAGAAAAGAAAAAAGTATTCTCTGGGCAAGCGAAGAAATGGCTGACAATAGAACGGGATTGTGGCCCATGGACGGTTCATGAAAAGCCCAGCGATATCTTCTGACAAGCTTCCCTGCTGGACTCAGATTCGTCCTCGATCCCCTTTCCTTTTCCGCCTCTCGTCCCTGGCCGCAATGCCCATGTGACTGCAGCGATCGCTCGTCGGCGTTGCTGTCCGTGGCTTCCGGTGGTCGCAGTAGAGGACGACGGAAGCCCTGTGGCCCTAACCCCGTCGACGACGCACTGGGCTTCCTGTGATCGGCAAGCCCGCGCCTGCCGTCTTGCCCTACTCGCCGATGCTTTTTGAGCCTCACCAGTCACCAGCCCACGCACTGGGGATCTGCAAGTCACGGGTAGGTAGCTTCTTTGAGGGTTTGAGTGTAGTACCGTGCTGCACTAGGATTATTCTTGTGCCCGCTTTGTACCCCAGACAGAGTCCGATCTATAGTAACTTGCAAACCAGGCAGCTCTCCGAAAGCTTGCAGTGTAGCTAGCTATTCCAATCTGGTCGAAAATTTCAGTAGCCTCAATTTTTTTTGACCCGGTTAAGTAGGCTCGATTGGCTCATATGTCAATAGTCATAGCTCATATAGTCATAAAATCAACGGCTGCATATGATTTCCGAATGCTTTATAGAGCAAAATCAACAGTCATCTAGCTCATATAGCCTCGGATTTTTTTTGACCCGGTTCAGAAGCCTCGATTATTCTTGTGTTTTCTAGATTTCTGAATGCTTTATAGAGCAAAATGTATATGTCTGGTTCCATTTTGCAACGAAGCCGGTGTTCACATGGCTCACGCATACACCTTCAAGTAGATTTCTGGATGCAGCCGGTATGTTTTGTAGGGTTTCAGTGCAGCGCAGAGTTGAACTACTTCACCTAATGAATAACACTGAACTAGTAATGGGTGCTCATGCTTTGAGCTGTCAGATTTCTAACTGCAAGTAAAGATGCAATGAATTTCAAGGTCACTGAATTGCTCACCTAATGAATAACACTGAACTAGTAATGAGGGGTCATGCTTTGAGCTTTATGGTGTTTATTATTGACTGGACACTGAATTGCTCGAGGTTTCCCAATGTAGCTGGACCGGACAGTCGGTGTTTATCAGTGCAGTAATCTAGGATTTGAGGAGTTCAATGCACTTAATCGTCGAACTATTTGTTCACAATGAGGGGTCATTCTTGGAGGACAAAGTTTGATGCACCAGTTGTTACAACCCACACGGCATCATCTCCCTTCAGAACGGAATCTGGACAGGAGATATGTTAAAGGTAATGGTACGAGTACAGACAGACACGTGGCCACACTTTGGACAAGCTATATCAGTATCATGCTCCAGATTGCTTCACTCAAGTATTTGAACATGATGGAGTATTTGCACATATCAGAGACTGCTGAACGGGCAACATAGAGATATACAAACACCTATCCCCATGGTCAGGTACAGAGGCTCACACCTGCATCCAGGATCAAATACTCTGCAACCGAGAGCGCTTCTTCTTCAGCACCATATGCCGAGATGTCATTATGCTGCAACTCATCAGGTAGCTATAGTAGGGAGGTATCTGAGATTTCCATGCAAGTACTTCAAAATTTCCACGAGGTATAGCTCTTCCAGACAAAATATCGTGCATTGTTAGCTTGGGAATTTTGTGCTGGGGAGAGCACACCTGATAACAGCGATGGGCTATAAGGGCTTCAGAACTGCCCGTCATCCTCCAGAGGTATATAGGTCGGTCTTTCTTCAAGAGATCAACTGGATGTTCGCCAAACATAAGTAAATGCTTGTTACTGAACTCTCTGACGTGCTCGAGAACCTTGCGCCAAAACCGGACATCAAGATTAGCTCTTAGAAACGTGCCAATTATGTTTGCATTAGGGAAAGAGGCATTCAGCTCAGCTGCAATCTCCATAGCTATAGATGATAGCTCTGGATAGTCCTCTCGACTAGCACTTCCGAGTGCAATCATCTTAAAAAGGTACCAGTAAGCTTCCTGGGGCAAAACATTCAGTTTGACAGCCCGAGTTGTTCCAAACTGCATGACATTTTCCGACCGACTTGTAACTATGACTTTGCTCCCGTGTGTCATATGGCTCAGTAAAGAGCACAACCTTTTCCATATTTCCTTTTCAAAATCCCCAATTAGTTCTATAATAATCAGTAACCTCCCATGTGATTCACCATTTCTGTGCTTAATAACACCACTCTCTTGCAGCTGCAGAGCATTCCCGTCTGCCTTCACGCCTTGGAGATCGTCTTCGGTGAAGAAAACTATAGAGGAGAAGTAATTGCGTACCCTCTTGTCATAGCAAACATGCTCAACAAGGGTGCTCTTTCCAACTCTTACTGGTCCAACTATCGGAAGAACACTCAAATTTCCTTTGCCAGGGGAGGCAATCTGCAGCAGAAAGCTCACAGTCCTCTCATACTCTGAGTGGCGACCAAACATGCACATGCCTGAAGACAAGTAGCTGCTGTAAGGCTGGCGGCACATCGGAGGATAGGACTTCAAGAACAACACAAACTCCTCCATGCCGGTGACAATCATCTCGAGGCCACATAGCACTTCCCTGAGCTCGTTGAGCCCCTTGCCGCCGGATACCATCTTCTTTGGCGTCCTGGCAGCGAGGCAGATACGCTTGGCGGGGCTGAATCTGCACAGGGCGAACCAGTCGTGGCTCACCTCATCTTTGGACATGGTATCGCCTTCTGCATGGCCTCTGCACGTGAAGGCGTCGAGCATGTAGTAGCCTCCATACATGCCGTGCCTCAGCGTGTCGAGCTGCCGGAGCATGG
Organism: Avena longiglumis; assembly: GCA_030063025.1. NCBI lineage: Eukaryota > Viridiplantae > Streptophyta > Magnoliopsida > Poales > Poaceae > Avena > Avena longiglumis. The sequence continues at coordinate 153,146,311 of CP125973.1, forward strand.
CTTGGTTAGTGATGTGCCGCCTCTCGGCCTCCTCGACGATGGCCTGGGCTCGCAGCAGCAAGGGGCGCAGCCGTTCCAGAGTCTCTCCTGCGCTTCCGATCTGCTGTCGGTGGTACCTGTCAACAAAGAAGGATATGGATTTGCTAATAACTTCGCCAAGAATCGCAGAGACGACCACTTCCATGGTGAATCCTTCTAGATGGAAGGAAAGAAGATGCTTTGTTTTGCTGTTTGGTTTCTTTTAGGAGGCTTTACTAATCTGAAGTGATGTTTCGAGGTCATATCTTTAGGCTCGGTGGCTTTGAGGTCCGAACAAATCCTAGTCACAAGGAAACATCAAGTTGCCAATATGTTAAATTGCACGGTAGCTACGAAGATGGAAGCAGCCACACCAGTGGTATTTTTATAAAAAAGTATCAGGACCAACTCTAGAGCCAGGTCAATAGAGAAAGCCTTTTGCTATCCCAGTTTGGTTGAAAGTGTTAGCAGTCTTGACTGGGTCATAAATAAATGCCATATACAAACCAACCTGTGGTTGAGTGGTTGTACCCCTAGCTCACCAGAGTTGGGTTTGGCACTGTGTGTTGCATAAAAGACGGAATATTCTTTCAGTGGGAGGAGACGTTCCCGTCGACAGCGAGGCGCGGTAGTGTTTCTATTATCACAATGAAAATTCCTATTTATTAGTACTATTGTTGTCACGGTGTCACCGTGTGATGTAGAGTACTTATGTTAATGTTGATGGCCTTGTTGTCAAAGTTGCAGCAGTCCATTATCAGAAATGAGGACTTCTATGCATCAAACCCAAATCACAACCTGCCTTTTTCCTTTCCCTCTTCTCTTCTTTGGCTGATTCACTTGTCTCACCACCAACAAGGGGACTTCCAAAATGGAGGCGATCAATAGCAGACGATGGCTTTGAGGTCTATCCTGGACAGCTACTGAAGCAGAGATGCAGCAGTTTCTTCAGCTTTGAGCCTGCATTGAGGAGGTGCACTTAACGGATGAGCAAGATTCAATCCATTGGCTGCCATGCGCTGATGGTATTTACTCGGCCAAATCAGCATATGAGGTCCAATTCCTGGGACAAATTCAGAAGCCTCGCCTTGAAAAGGTTTGGCGTGCCAAAATTGAAGGCAAGGTCAAGTCCTTCATGTGGTTAATGTTGAGAATTAGAAATTGCAGTTTGTGTGACCAAGAGCTTAACCATTTTCTGATGGGTTACAGTTATGCCAAGTAGGTCTGGGCTTCGTTTGTTGCTGATATGAACGCATCACTGGCGAGGATCTGCTATCAAGCGGCGTCAACACGAGCTTGGTGGAGTAAGATTCAGTTTTGCGTCCCTAAAGCACAAATGCGTCAAACTATCACTCTAGCTTGTTATGTACTAGTAGCATCATGCTACTAGTAAGGCGCTGGAGAAGGTGCTGTCAACAAGGAAGGCGCGAGCTCCGCGGGGATATACTCGGCGTGACTGACCGAGTAGACCAGGCAACGGCGGGCGACGCGGAGCTTGAGGAGGGCGATTTGGTGCAGTGGTTTACTGTCCTCGGAGCTCTGGCGCCCTTCATGGCATCATCCTCACCACTCTTACGACGCTCAAATCTAAGCTCGATTCTGGCGCCCTTAATCTTCACCGCGTCATCACCACTTCACGAGCTAGCGCCTGTGCCACCCACGTCCTTGAGAAGCAACGGCCAATTGAGCAATGGAAACTGGACCAAGAACTCTATAGAGAGAGCGCCGGATCTCAATCTAAAGCCGCCACCCACCACCTCCTCCTCCTCCCGCCGCTCGGCACCGAAATGCCGCGCGCCGGCGCCGCACCGGCGGCGGAGTCGCTCCTCCCTTGCGGGTTGCGAGCGGAGTACCTGCAGCGGGACGTGGTGGTGCTGACGTACGAGAGTCGGAACTCGCGGCGGGCGAGCACGAGGCCGGACAGAGCTCTCTGGAGAAGACGGTGTGGCTCTTCCCCGACCGGCATATGCACGCGCTCACCGCCTTCGTCTTCCCCCATGAGAACCGTAGCCGTCCCAAGCGCCTGATTGGGGATTTTCACCTCGACGGTTTTACTGTGGTTTTGCGGGTTCCAAACCAGCTAGCACCGCACCGCGCTGAATTTTCACAGGTTCGAGCCAATAAACCGTACAACCCGTACTGAACTCTTTGGTTGGTCTGGTGTGGATTGGTTTGTCGGTTTGACCGGGTTCAAACCAAATTATGACCGGGCTTAGTAGCATGGAATATCTGGAAGGAGCGTGGAGATGAGTGAGGTTGCCCTTGTGCAGCGAGTTAGGGAGGATGTAGCTCCAGTGGGTATGGCTTTCCTTTTATAGCTGTCAGAGTTTAGTTTAGTTTTTGGTTTCTTGAGTTTTTTCAGGGTTCTTGTAGCTATCTCTTGCCTTCTTTAGGCATGTACAGTTTTCCCCTCTACTATCAATGAATACAAGCAGAACTCCTGGGGGTAAAAAAAAAATGGAGGCGCTTCTCTCCTCAATAACAGATGATCTAGTCAGCCGAGCCCTGTCCATGGTAACCCAGAGATACTTGCAGTCCAAGGGAGCAGAAGAGGAGAAGCTCCAGAGGCTAAAAGTAGTGCTGCTGAGGATCGAATGCAAAATCAAGGATCACCATCCAGGCAATGCTTCAGCAGCTCCAGATGGTGAGAGAAGATATATACAGAGGCTACACCACCAGAACACGCTTGACGCCTTCAGATACCCAGCGCAGACAGACAAGGCCGAACACAAGGTGACCAATGGCCGTTCCCAGTCAAAATTCAGTCCTTCAAGTTTCAAACGTCTCTTCTTCTCCATGTGCAATACCCCAAGCATGGACTTCGTGCTTGATGTCCAGGGCAGAAAGAATCTAGACAAGATGCTCGGCATTCTCGAAAGAATGATCGGTGACATGAAGGAGTTCATCATATTCTTGGCCAGCTATCCCCGTGTTTCCTGGCAACCTTACAATGCATAACTGTTTCTTCATCAGGTTATGCAGGTTATGTTTGGCCGCCAAATGGAAAATGAGACAATTCTCAGCTTTCCGCTATGGAGGGAAGCTGTAGCTGCGGGCAATGGAAATCTGGGCGTGCTTCCCATGATCGGTGCACCAAGAGGGAAAAAAAGAGTACAGCTGTTGAGCATGTCTGGCTCGACGAGAGGGTGCGAGATCGCTTCTCGTTGATCATCTTCTTCAACGGAAATGATCTCGAAGGTGGAAACTTGGCCACTCTAAGATGTAATCAAGCATCAGAACCTAGGCAGGAGAGGGTTTGATATGAAAATGTGATTTCCAAGTGCATGTCTTAGGTTGCTGTCTTACAAAAATAAAGTGTACCTCCTTTTATCAGTGTGCTACATCTCCTTGATTAAATGTAGCAGCTTGCAGCCTGGGTCAACTTTGCAGGCTGAGTTGAAACTTGAAAGTCCAGACTCATCACCGAGTATAACTGTCTGGTATGCCTGATTGGCTTAACATTTCGTATCTGCAATGCAGACTGACAGAAAGCGAGTAGGAAGAAAGAAATGTTACTGACACAAACCCTTCCAGTTACTAGTCCAACACTATGAACATTTCAGATTTTTGAAGGACCTGTATCATTTCGTTCTAAATTCTTGCACTGCAAATGTCCTATGTGTAAAGGTAAAATGTTCAATGCGTTGCAACGCTAGTTCAACGCACATGTTTCATGCGTTCTAAACTAGGATCAAGCATGGTAATCTATGTTATTCCATGTAGAACGATAGAGAGAGATTGACGGAATATGTTGGATGTATTATTGAGACTCATGTGCGAGTATATATAGACGTATAGATGGCCATTTTGAAGTACAAATCAAGTTAGGCTAGGATGGCTAAGATCCTAACTATTCTAAACTATTATAACAACCGTCTCCATACAATACTCTAACAACCCCTCGCAGTTCATCGTGAGCAACTGAAACGTTGCAGACGGTCCGACTGGAGATAAACCGAAGTAGAACCAGTGGCCTGACATCCCCCATAATAGAAGCGGGAACGTCGTGGATAGTGTCGCGTCGCGTCGCGGTAGCTTGGACTATAGAGGAAGCTGATGATGCTCAAGCGAGGTGGTAGCCTTTGTGCCGATGTCGAGAAAGCCAAGAGCGTTGGGCAATGTCATGGTCGAGGTAGCCGTGCGAGGGGTCGCCGTGGTCGATGTCGTGGCCGGGGATGCCGGTGTCGAGGTAGCCGCACGTGAAGCCGCATGCGCATAGTGCATGAGGAGGATGACGGAAACGCGTCAAGGAAGTCATCGAGGATATCGATGCCGAAGCCGATGCAATCCGAGTCGTCGAGGACGAGGTGCGGTCATAGTTTTGCCAGAACTAGGCGCACGTCAGGGACGAACGCATACTCCGATTTTGCCAGAACCAAATATGCAAAGAAAAACTCGTGGTGACACGGTCGAGGCAGTCGTAGAGGGGTAGATGCCGAAGAAGACGTTGGCGAAGTCGATGAAGACAAGACGTCGATCCGAGCTTGCCAGACTCGGGAATGCATCGGGGACGAAGGCACTCCCAGTGTTGCTAGGACCAGGCATGCGAGGGACAGGGACCATTATGAACTTGTCGCCATGTGAGAGAGACTAGCAGAGTAGGCCTCCATAACGGTTGTGAGGCGTGGATCGGCGAAGGGAAAGATGCTGTCCGCGGTTGTCGGAGTAGAGGAGCAGGTGGTGTAGTCAAGGACGAGACAATGATGCTGACGGCGAAGTTGTAGTGGACGAAGACGTAGAAGGCGATGAAAACATCGACAACCTAGGGTGGTCGTGCTAGATGTGTAGAGTGGCGATAGGATAGTCGGCGGGACCTGCGACATCGAGAGTTCGCCTTGCAGGTTACCTTGTGAAGTGCGGCGGCGATGCTCGAAGTAGGTGAAGAAAAACCCAGCGATGTGACAAAGACCATGCACACAAGGCGAGGATCCATGCCTGTAGGAGATGGCGCGGTGGAAGACGAGGTCGTCGATGCGCGGGGACGACGAAGTAGACTGCGTGCAGCGACGCTACGACCCGAGGGGGCGGTATAGCTGTAGGGCGCAAGTCGGTGCAGCGGCTGGTAAACGAGTTAGATGGCAGATGGGACGCATCGGCTGCTCGCCTGCAAAAGTGTTATAATTGCGACAAGTAAATAACGATGAAGAAAGAGAAATCACAGCAAGGGAACACATATTTAACATGGAAAAATCTCTCCAACAAAGAGAGGAAAAAACCACAGGCGCTAGCCAGCGAAACTTCACTATATTGGGGAGTGTTTACAAATGTCGATAATTTCACAGATGCGATTTATCCCAGCCGATGGCTTACAAGAGGTTTATATAACGGTGGAAGCCTAGGTATTCGACGATCCATACCTTCGTCCCAAGCCTCCGACGATGGGTCTCGCTCCGCTCGTCAGAAGTTTTCCTATACTTTATAGAATTTGAATCAACATATAACAAAAAGGCTGATCGGCAGGCAGCAGTGCCGTTACTGGACACGACAGGCGAGGAAGAAGACGGACCGAGCATGGACCAAACGCGTCGGCCGCTGACGCTGACAGGGCTGGCCCGCGATGACCAGCCGTTTCACGCGCCATCTTCTCCACTCTTTCCCGTCAGAAACGAGGCATCTGGCGCCCCTACTTGTCCTCCGTGGGTTGGGTTCGGCCTGGAGACGCTGGATAACAAAATGGACTGTGCCGGCGCTAAATAAAATTTGGAGGGTGGACTGGGCGTCAATTTAGCCGGCGGCGCCTCCGATGGGGTTTTAGAGGCCCCGAGTGGAGATGCTCTAACCTATTAAAGTATTGGCGAAAATTTCAGTAGCCTCGATTTTTTTTTATTGACCCGGTTTAGTAGGCTCGATTGGCTTATAAGTCAACAATCATAGCTCATATAGTCGCAAAATCAACGGATGTATATCAATCTCTGTCCCTTGTTTTCAAAGGTGCAGAGCACATGTGAAGAAACAAAGGCGTTTATTCAGAACCCTTGCTTAAAAAAATGGTGGGGCAATTTGTTCACTTGCAGTGAAATTGTGAAAGCTCAAGCAGTTTGAGGGACAAATTCATAAATAGAATGGCAGACCAATGAAGTTCATGGTCATTCACGCTGTTTTACTGAGTAGACACTGATCTTTAGATTTCTGAAGGTTTTTTATAGAGCAAAATGTATAAGTCCGGTTCCATTTCACAAAGAAGCTGTTCACATGGTTCGCACATACACCCTAAAGTAGATTTCTGAATGGTTTCAGTGCAATACAGAGTTGAACTACCTGTTCACCTAATGAATAACACTGGACTAGTAATGAGGGGTCATGCTTTCAGCTGTCAAATTTCTAACTGCAAGGTCACTGAATTGCTCACCTAATGAATAACACTGAACTAGTAATGAGGGGTCATGCTTTGAGCTTAATGGTGTTTATTGACTGGACATTGAATTGCTCGAGGTTTCGCAATGTAATTGGACCGGGTGTTTATCAGTGCAGTAATCTAGGATTTTAAGGAGTTCAATGCACTTAATCATTGAACTATTTGTGCACAATGAGGGGTCATGTTTTTTTTGACAATCAATACCACACAAATAATACATGGTAGAGATACATGAGCTGACTCCAACGAATTACAAAATAAAATCTAAAAGAAACTAACAAATTTTCCAGGTCTTCGTACTCTTTCTTCTTCCATGACATAATCTTACACTTTCCTGAAGACAGTCAAACTAAACTGACATAGAAACCAAAGCAGAGACCTGTAAATACCAATGTTGGTTCTTCCATAATTTTAATTTGCGCCACAATGCCAAGGTTGCGTGCACACATAGCCATTAAAGTAATCAACCAATATCGGCAAGAGTACCAACACCAATATTTTAGGAAATAATAACCGAACAGCCTGATCAACATCACTGATAAACCGATAGTAGGAATCATCATTATCGAGAACATAGCTGCCGGGACAAATATTGCAAGAACAAAGCTCGCTGCAACCATGAGAAAAAAAAATTCCAAAATAGGGTCATGCTTGGAGGAGAAAGTTTGATGCACCAGAGGAATCTGGACAAGAGATATGTTAAAGGTAACGGTACGAGTACATACAGACATGTGGCCACACTTTGGGCAAGCTATATCAGTATCATGCTCCACCCAGATTGCTTCACTTGAGCATTTGAACATGATGGAGTATATGTACAGTAACAACAAAGAATTCCATTTCAACTCTAGCGGTATGTTACGCTATTATTATGGTTATACTCCCTCCGTTGTTTTAGGTTTGTAACCTAAAACATCTTATATTTTGAAATGGAGGAAGTATTTGTTACTAGGACCCAGGTTATCAGGTCTTGCTGCACAAATCAGAGACTACTGAACAGGCAACATACTGATATACAAACAGCTACCCCTATGGTCAAGTACAGAGGCTCACACCCTCATCAAGGATCAAATACTCTCCAACCGAGAGCGCTTCTTCAGCACATGTCGAGATGTCATTATGCTGCAACTCACCAGGTAGCTATAGTAGGGAGGTATCTGAGATTTCCATGCAAGGACTTCAAAATTTCCACGAGGTATAGCTCTTCCACACAAAATATCATGCATTGTTAGCTTGGGAATTTTGTGTTGGGGAGAGCACACCTGATAACAGCGATGGGCAATAAGGGCTTCGGAACTGCCCGTCATCCTCCACAGATATACAGGTCGGTCTTTCTGCATGAGATCAACTGGATGTTCGCCAAACATAAGTAAATGCTTGTTATTGAACTCTCTGAGGTGTTCGAGAACCTTGCGCCAAAACCCGACATCAAGATTGGCTCTTAGAAATGTGCCAATTATGTTTGCACTAGGGAAAGAAGCATTCAGCTCAGCTGCAATCTCCATAGCTATAGACGATAGCTCTGGATAGTCCTCTCCATCAGCTCTTCCGAGTGCAATCATCTTAAAAAGGTACCAGTAAGCTTCCTGGGGCAAAACATTCAGTTTGACAGCCCGAGTTGTTCCAAACTGCATGATTTTCTCTGACCGACTTGTAACTATGACTTTGCTCCCGTGTGCCATATGGCTCACTAAAGAGCACAACCTTCTCCATATTTCCTTATCAAACTCCCCAATTAGTTCTATAATAATCAGTAACCTCCCATGCGATTCACCATTTCTGTGCTTAATAACGCCACTCTCTTGCAGCTGCAGAGCATTTCCTTCTGCCTTCACGCCTTGGAGATCATCTTCGGCGAAGAAAACTATAGAGGAGAAGTAACTGCGCACCCTCTTGTCATAGCAAACATGCTCAACAAGGGTGCTCTTTCCAACTCTTACTGGTCCAACTATCGGAAGAACACTCAAATTCTCCGTGCCAATCTGCAGCAGAAAGCTCACAGTCCTCTCGTACTCTGAGTGGCGACCAAACATGCACATGCCTGAAGACAAGTAGCTGCGGCTGCAAGGCTGGCGGCACATCGAAGGATAGGACTTCAAGAACAACACAAACTCCTCCATGTCGGCGACAATCGTCTCAAGGCCACATAGCACTTCCCTGAGCTCGTTGAGCCCCTTGCCGCCAGATACCATCTTCTTTGGCGTCTTGGCAGCGAGGCAGAGACGCTTGGCGGGGCTGAATCTGCACAGGGCGAACCAGTCGTGGCTCACCTCAACTTTGGCCATGGCGTCGCCTTCTGCACTGCCTCTGCATGTGAAGGCGTCGAGCATGTAGTAGCCCCCGTACATGCCCTGCCTCAGCGTGTCGAGCTGCCGGAGCATGGCTTGGTTCGTGATGTGCCGCCTCTCGGCCTCCTCGACGATGGACTGGGCTCGCAGCAGCAAGGGGCGCAGCCGTTCCAGGGTCTCTCCTGCGCTTCCAGTCTGCTGCCGGTGGTACCTGTTAACAAAGAAGGATATGGATTTGCTAATAACATCGCCAAGAACTGCAGAGACGAGCACCTCCATGGTGAACCCTTCTAGATGGAAGGGAAGAAGATTCTTTGTTTTGCTGTTTGGTTTCTTTTAGAAGGCTTTACTAATCTGTAGTGATTTTTCTAGGTCATATCTTTAGGCTCGGTGGCTTTGAGGTCGAACAATTCCTTTAGCCACAAGGAAACATCAAGTTGCCAATATGTTAAATTGCACGCTAGCTCCGAAGATTGAAACAGCTACACCAGTGGTATTTTTATAAACAAGTATCAGGGACCAAGTCTAGAGCCAGGTAAATAGAGAAGCCTTTTGCTATCCCAGTTTGGTTGAAAGTGTTAGCAGGCTTGACTGGGTCATAAATTAATGACATATAGTCTAACATGGTAGTGTTTCTATTATCATAATGAAAATTCCTATTTGTTACTATTGTGGTCACTGAAGGACTGACTCACAATGGCGTACAATTTTGACGGCCTTGTTGCCAAAGTTGCAGCAGTCCATGATCAGAAATGGGGACTTCTATGCATCCAACCCGAATCACAACCTCCCTTTTCTCCTTTCCCTCTTCTCTTCTTTCATTGATTCACTTGTCTCGCCAGCAACAAGGGGGCTTCCAAAATGGAGGCGCATCTCTCCTGAATAACAGGTGATCTGGTCAGCAGAGCCCTGTCCATGGTAACACAGAGATACTTGCAGTCAAAGGGAGCAAAAGAGTAGAAGCTGCAGAGGCTAAAGGCAGTGCAGTTGAGGATCGAATAGGTGGGCAAGGGGTGGCACATCACGATCCAGGCAATGCTTCAGCAGATCCAGATGGTGAGAGAAGATATGTACAGAGGCTACTACACGCTTGACGCCTTCAGATACCCAGCGCAGACATACCCAGCGCAGACAGACAAGGTCGAATACAAGGTGACCACTGGCCATTCCCTTTCAAGACTCAGTTCTTCAAGTTCCAAACGTCTCTTCTTCACCATGTGCAATACCCCAAGCATGGACCTCGTGCTTGATGTCTAGGACAGAATGAATCTACAAAAGATGCTCGGCAGTCTCGAAAGAATGATGGGTGACATGCAGGAGCTCTATCCCCGTGTTTCCTGGCAACCTTACAATGCATAACTGTTTCTTGATCAGGTTATGAAGGTTATGACATTTTCCAAGTGCACGCCTTAGGTTGCTGCCTTACAGATATAAAGTGTACCTCCTTTTATCAGTGTGCTACATCTCCTCGATGAAATGTAGCAACTTGCTGCCTGGGTCAACTTTGCAGGCTGAGTTGAAAGTCCAGACTCATCACCAAGTATAACTGTCTGGTAAACCTGATTGGCTGAACCTTTCTTATCTGCAATACAGACTGACAGGAAACGAGTAGGAAGAAAGAAATGTTACTGACACAAACCCTTCCAGTTACTAGTCCAACACTTGAAAGGAAAATGAACATTTCAGATTTTTGAAAGACTTGTATCATTTCATTCTATAAATTCTTGCACTGCAAATATGTCCTATGTGTAAAGGTAAAATGTTCAATGCGATGCAACGCTAGTTCAGCACACATGTTTCATGCGTTCTAAACTAGGATCAAGCCTGGTAATCTATGTTATTCCAGACTTTATTGTTGCCAGTAGGCCTATTGCTTTCTTACTTCCACATTAGCCCAAATCAAAATTTAACTTGTGAATTGGCATACCCTGAGACCTTCTAGGTAGCAGCTTTCTTATCCCCAACGAAGTACAGAGAGAGAAAACAGAGAGCTGGAATCAGGCGTGCCACAGATCCATGGATAAATCACTCAGTAAACATGAGTTTAGACAATACATTGGATGAAATCGATGAGCATAACCAGGAATCGTGCTGACGAATTGACATCCAAGAGCATTTATGCGGTAAAATCACGCGACTCTAGGTCTAGGTACAGCAGAACGCACAACGAATCTACCACCATCCTGCGAGATCAGTACTATTTACCAATCAAGTCGTCGCAGAGGTCAGATAGGGAGGGCGGACCGGCTAAGCAGACCAGGTCCGCGAGCAGGACCGGGGCGGCGGCGGCGGCGGCGGTCTTGTGGGCGAGTTCCAGCGCGCTGCTGATGAGGCTGCGCGGCATGAGCTCCGGCTGCAAAGGCAATCGCTGATGGCGCTGCACCCAGCACACGACAGCGGCGGCCCTTGCCGCGCCTCCGCTGATCGCGCTCCCCGTCATCGGATTGCCGCGGGAGACGCTGGGCACCACCGGACCTTGATGTGGGGGAGAGACGAAGGAGTCCCTTAGGGCTCGCGATAGAGAGACTGCGAATACTCTGTCTCTGTGGACTGGAGGCCCCGGTTCTCTAGGCCCTTTATGGGCTCATGTTTTCTCTGTGGGCCAGATGTCATCCTTCTTTTCTTGCGCGATGAAACTTGGACAGTGTTTTCTAAAAATAAAGAAACTTGGACAGTGCGCTATATAACTACTCACTCCGTTCCAAAATAGATGTCTCAGATTTATCAATCTATATACTAAATAGTGTCTAAATTTATTTAAAATTTGACAAATCTAAGACATCTATTTTAGGATGGAGGGAGTATAATTTAGGAGCTGTAAAAATTGGTTGTAACACGTTATATTTTGTTGGACGCGGTTAGGGAGCCTCCGGATGCTCGGTAGGACAAAGAAGCCTTCGGTACGTTTTTGGCAACCCGGGAAGAAAACGGGGGAACGCGGGAATCCCGGGAATCCCGGCACGCTGTCCCCCTACCCCCACCTCCTGACCCCCTCGACCGGTTGTCCTCCACCTGGTATCTTCTTCTTCTGCAAGACAACACAGGCACCCACCCCACACCCTGACTCCTCCCTCCCTCCTCCTTCTCTCCTCCCCTGTCTCCTTTCTCCAGATCTTCATGGATGAGAAAAACAACACAAGAAATTGCTTCCAGATCTCTCTAGGCTAGAAGCCATAGTGAGCTCCCCCATAAAACCCCCAGGAGAAGGACACTAATAAAAAAGAAAGATAAAAACCTACCCCTCTCTGCTCTTACCTCTAGCATGTAGATCCAGATGTTACGGTCTTTTTGCTTCTAGCAAAAAATAGATCATGAAAAAAGACAAAATCTTTGCACAGATGATGTGAACAAACCCAGCTAGCAGCAAAACAACTTGCACAGATAAAATCTTGTCCAGCGGAGTCTTAGACTAGATCAATGCAAAGATGATATGCTCTGCAACTTAGAATCAAAGTAGTTGCTGGTAGTACCACACAGCAACACAGTAAAACCTTAGACAACAATTCCAGTACACAAACAAAGCCTGCCCATAGGAACCCCAGGGGGTAGTACCAAAAAGTCTTCCCCAGCAAAACCTTAGACAACAAAGTAGCTGCGGGTAGAACAGTATGTTTTGATTCAGTAGACAAGAAGAAAAGCACCATGGTCAACAGAAAAAAAGACATTTTTATGTGTTGATTCCCTTTGTCGCGTGGATGTCCTATTCTTGTTTGCGGTAGAAACTCGATTTGGGAAAAGAATATATGGAAACATATCAATACAGATGACAAAAGAAAAACATTAATTATGTAGTTGCTTTCAGCAAAAATACACCTATGTTGATTACTTAAACTGCCTAAGTTGCTTTTGTTGTGCAAAAAAAATCATGGTTTTTGAATTCAACAAATATACCTAAAAAATTGATCAAACAAACTGCCTAAGTTGCTTCTTTTGTACATACCTATGTTGATCATGGAAACTTTCCTAAGTTGGTTCTTTGTGCATGCAAAAATCACAGTAATTTTGGTTTTAGATGAATCAAAAAGTAACCCAAAAAAAGTTGTTTTTGTGATGTTTCTGCAGGATGTCTGGTTTGGATCTGAATGACCCCCCTTTAGAAGATGACAATGTTAATGAGTCGTAGTTTTGTACTCAGCCTCCCGCAACAGATTTTGTTCCCGATGTTGTTCTAGAATCTCCAGACCCAATGGTGCATGAGCAAGGTGCGGTGGGTGGTGATTCTTTTGAACACAGTGGCAGGGGCTGCATCACAATGGTCCACCGCCCGCTGCTGCTAACCACAACATGGATGCATCTACTCTTCATACAGAATCAACCACTTATCCTGACTTGGCAGAAGGTGCTGCTGGTATGAATGAGGAAGTTGCATCCAGCCCGCAGGAACCCTTCCTTGGGATGAGGTTCGACTCGATTTTGATAGCAAGAGATCATTACAATGCTTATGCTCTAAAGCTTGGTTTCTCAATAAAGGCTAATACTTCGAAGAGAGATAAGAACACAAACACACTTGAGAAACAACAATTTGTGTGTAACAAGTATCGCAGGCCAAAATCAGAAGAAGAAGAGCAAAGAGAAAAAATGACTGTGGTTGAATATGTCAGCCCTATTCAGATAGATGGTGACAGTGCAGAAGATGGAGAAGGTGTACCATCAAGATCAAAAAGTAGTAGCAGGCTTGGAGTTAAGCGCAAGAGGAAAATGATCAATCAAACAAAATACTCAGCTAGGATGTTTGTCAAATTGATTAATAACAAGTGGGAGGTGACCTATTTTGTTGCTGAGCATAACCATCCCATGGTTGTGAAGCCATCTCTCACAAAGTACTTGAGATCACACAGGGGCATGTGATGAAAAGGAATTCCTGAGGTGCCCACATAACTACAACTTAGAAACAGGTGTGTTTTTTAAAACCCAATTGCTTTTTAAAAAAAGAAGCTAACTGCCACATGATGTTGCTTGTGTGTTCGGGGATTTTAAGTTGCTTACTAATGATGGCAAAGTTGGTGCTTGCAAATGTTTAAGTTGAATTTTAAAAAGTACTAAGGTGGTTTCCTAATGTTTTTTGAATGTTTTATTTTATTTTATTTTATTTTCTAGTTGCTTCCAATGATGCTTAAGTTGGTGTCTGCATCATGCTTAAGTTGGTTCTGAAAACTACTTTAGTTGGTTCCTAATGATTACTTTTTGATTACTCATGATGCCTAGTTTTTTTGTTTTTGCATGTGTGTAGGGCGCATGATGGAGGTTATGTCTGAATTTTATGGCGAAGATGCTTTTGTCCCATATGGACCCAAGACAATATCAAACATGCGGTACAAATTCAGGAATGAAAACAGGGAGCTTGACATTGGTGAAATGCTCGAATACTTCAAGGAGTTGCAGCAAAAAGACTCGGAGTTTTATTTCAAATTCTCTTTTGATGTAGAGAACAGAGTAGAAAATATATTCTAGGTTGACAGTGTTGCAAGGAAAGCTTATGTAGAGGCGTACCATGGTTGTGTGTCGTTCGACAAAACTTTCTGTACAAATCGCTTCAACATGCCCTTTGCTCCGTTCATTGGAATAAACAGACATGGGTAAACATTTATGCTTGGCTGCGGTTTCATTAGAGATGAGAAGGAAGAAAGTTTTAAGTGGATACTCAGGGAGTTCCTTGAAGCGATGCATGGTGTACAGCCAGACAATATTATCACATATCAGGACTGGGCTATGGCGAGAGCGATTTCAGACATCTACCTTAAGAGTTGGCATAGAATCTGTCGTTGACACGTCATGAAAAACGCTAATGAGAAGCTGGGTTCGTTCCTAGGGCGGCATCCTGGTCTAGCTTATGATTTCAATGAATTCATTGATGAATGCATGTCTGTTGAAGAGTTTGAAGCAAGTTGTACTAAACTAATCGCGAAGTGGGAATTGTCGGAAAATGAGACTTTTGTTTCGTTAAAGAAGAATGCTCATACATGGGTTTCATGCTACTTCAGGGAGAGCTTCTTCCCATTTCTGCAGTCAACTCGGAGGAGTGAAGGTTTCGATGCAGTTCTAAAGCGCTGCATAAACCCCCAGAATTCAATTAAGCACTTTGTGAGGCAATATGAGAAGATCCAGGGGAAGATTTTGGGCAGGAAAGGCAACAATGATTATCGGACGGATGAGCTAGAGGTGAAGCCATGGTCCCCATTTCCAATAGAGAAGCATGCGTTGGCTGTTTATACTCGGGACATCTACCTACGGTTCATACTAGAATTTGAACTTATTTCCCGTTACAACGTGCAAACACCAGGCCAGAACATGTACTTGTTGGTTCCTAACAATATCAAGTGTTATCCTTATGGGTCTAGGAACTACATGGTAAATGCTAATGATGGACATTTCAACTGCGATTGTTGCAAGATCAAACGCGATGGTATTCTTTGTTGCCATGTACTAAAAGTGTTTACTCACATAGGAATTGATGAAATACGAGATAGGTTCATACTGAAAAGGTGGACTCAGCAAGCAATTGAGTGTGCACCGTTTCCTACAGATCTAGTACAAGATGATGTGATGCCTGAAGTGTCCCGGCAGAAACTACGATTTGCGAACTTGTCAAAATCATTTGTGCAAATGGCTAAGGTCCTTAGTGAATCAGATCAAGCGGAAGCCATTGCCCGTAGGCACATTAGGGAGATGAAAACAGAGTTTGCACAACTGGACAAAGTTCGGAAGAAGAAAGCAACCAAAAGAAATGTCAACTCTAATGTGCCGCACCAAACAGCAATTCCCAATGTGCAACAACAAACACAAGCTCCTAATGTGCAGCAGCAAACACCAGCTCCAAATGTGCAGCAGCAAACACCAGCTCCTAGTGTGCAACAGCAAACAACAGCTCCTAAAGTGCAACGTGCAACTTCCTCGGCTCCTAATGTGCGCCGTGCACCAACAACAGGTCCCAACCCCGAAGCAGGTTATGCGGTTACACCAAATAGAGAAGAATTTGTAGTTTTAAATCCTCCCAGGTCTAACACTAAAGGTCGGAAGAAAGGGAGAATACCATCTAGTATTGAGTTGCAAGCGAAAAAAATCATTCTATGTACCATGTGAAATTAGTCTGGCCATAATGCCGCGACTTGTACTTTTAGGTTGGGCCAAAAGTAGTGCAAATATGTAATTTGATTTGTTTTTGATTATATACCTTATTTCAGTTTGAGGATGGTTTTCCAGTTGCTAGTGTTCTTTGTAGAAGAGACCCATGTATGAGTCTGTAGCTTCCTGATGTTTGGCACATGTGATGAATCATATTTGGGAAGACTCCTACCGTTCTGGTGCTCAGCGTTGAATAAGGTGCAGATTCCGCATTCGTTGCTGCAATGAATAGAGAAATGAACGAAAAATGGTGTTAGTTAAGTTGTTTCTTGTAAACTGGAAAACAACTTTACTATGTTTTGAGAACAACTAATTAAACACTAGAGAATCAAGGAAACTCTAACCATATTGTTGTACATGAAAATCCATAAGAAACCTAATTATGCATGAGTATCCATTTACGTGTTCAGTATAAAAAGCAACTTAAGCATTGTGTTAAACCAACTTAATGGATCCTAGGATCCAACATAATGGTTTTTAGGATTCAAGTTTATTTTTGATGTTAAAACAAAACCTTTTGCAAGCTACATTCAATATAAAAACTTAAGTAAAAAAACATTAGTAACATTACACAACTTAGTCTATTTTAATAACCAACTTATATCCAACAGTATGCATAACTTTAGTATATGCAGTAACCAACTTTAGGAAAAACCCAGTAGCTGTAGAAGTGCAACTTTAGTATAGAGCCAAAAACAGTACACAACTTTAGCATATTTCAGTAACCAAACTTTAGTAAAAAACAATATATTCAGTGTGCAAAAAACATAAAGGCAAAACACAACTCAAAAAAATAAAAAAGTTACTGCATAACCAGAAATTTTGTTGCCGTTCTCACTTTGATGACTGCTTTGGAGGGTTGATATCTTCAACTTTGAATGTCGCGATCTGTATTGCTGAGCTTGAATAGTTCTCTTGCCATAAAGTCTTGATGGTAGCGACTATTTCCTCAACTTGTGCTGCGAGCTTCTTGTCTTCCAAGGACCTTATGGAATCGAGCACCTCAAATCTTTTGTCCCTTAAGTTAATGACAAAAAGCCAGTAGTGATTGACAGGGACTGGCGCGTCGGGTGCCAGATTTTCAAGTACAGGGAGGAGAGCCTGTGTTTTGCAAAGTTAAAAAAGTTGGTTGTTAAAAAAAATGAAAGTTGCGAATACGAGCTAAAAATGGAGAATAAGTACTTACATTGTGTTTCCTGTCAAGATGGGCAGGATCTTTTCTAGAATGCTTTTTATCACTCTTTTGTTATAATCTAGAACTTTCAGAAGAAACTGCAAAAAAAGAAAGCAGTAACCAAACTTAGCCATCATGAGGATAAGGCAAAAAAACCAAAGGAAAAAAAACAGCAAACCAACTTAGGCAGTTTCAATAACCAACTTAGGCAGTTTCAATAACACTTAGGCAGTTTCAATAACCAACTTAGAACCATCATAAAACCAACTTAAAAACTTATAAGCAACTAAGAAAATAAAAAGACAAAACTTAAGCATTCTAAAAAGATCATAAACCGTTCACAAAAAAAAGATCATAAACCAACTAGGTAGAATTTAGAACAAACTTAAGCATGTCGCAAGCAATAACTTACCATCGTAAAACAAGCAACTGTCAATAGGATGAAAAAATCAAGCATTCAAAAACATTCATGAACCAACTAAGTAGGATTTTGAACAAATCTAGCAAAGTTAAGAAACCAACTTGATGGATTTCAGTATACAACTTACTAAGGAAAAAAGTGCAAAACTTAAATGAATTCTGAAAAAATTACAACTTAATGAACCAATGTAAGCAAGTTAAACTAGAAAGAAGTTGTGTGGAGTATATTTACCGAAACCCTTAGAGGCATGACGAGCTTCTTTATCTTCTTAAGTTTTTGTAGCATTATGGATTCGATTCCGAGTTCCATTACAGTGTTCGACACCCACCTGCCTAGCAACATTGAGTTGGCTAGATCTCTTAGAGAAATGAAAAACTTGTCATAGCTGACAATAATTGGGGTCTTGTCAACATCTTGCCCCCTCCCAGCTCTTTTTCCATGTGCAGTAACTGTGTTGTATGTCTCTTTCACATCAGCAGAGCACGTAAAAACCCTTTTGTCAACATACGAGAAGTAAGGGGATTTCATGCAAGGTCCCTGCCTAACAATCCTCCATCCCTGTACTTGCGGACGCTCTGCTGCTGTAGTACTGCCAGATGCATTAGTGTTGAATGTGGACCCAGTCCCTGACCTTTCTAGTGTGTTCAAACCAGCATCAGGATGCTCTCTAACCACATATTTGGTTCCCACGAACTTGCGGGCCTCTGCTTTCTTGTCTTGGCAGATGCATCGGAGTTTACTGCAGCTTCAGTTCCTGTATCTGCTTGTGTGTCAAAACCAGTGTCAACTTGCTCACTAACCACAATGTCTATTTCTTGGATGCCTTTCTCCCTTTCTACTCTTTCAACAGCAGATACAACTTCTCTCCAAGTCTGGTCATCCCAATCATCGTCATAATTGAACCTTTCAGACTCCAAGTTTACAGGGGTTATAACTGACTATGGGAGGTTTGAAGCATTGTTGAGTCCCATGTTTTCATCCTTCTCTGGGCTATCCAAACCAAGATCAAGCTTGATCCAATCTTTCCTGCCATAATCTCTTTTTAACCAATGGATCTGATTTTGGTGCCGGTGGTGGACAAGTTTCACGCGTGGCCTCCTGCTTCCTGCTGCTGGTTGCTCCTCCATCTAGAGTACCTGCTCGTGCCAGTGGTGTAGTTGCAGTTTGCTTTAGCCATGTTTCGCCAACCTCGGGAGGGAATGCGCCTGCTGTATTACTTGTTGATGGGGATATGCCTACCGGGGTATACCCAGCAGGACATTTCCGACTGGCCCAAGACCGTGAGTGTGG
Source organism: Avena longiglumis (assembly GCA_030063025.1). Taxonomy (NCBI): domain Eukaryota; kingdom Viridiplantae; phylum Streptophyta; class Magnoliopsida; order Poales; family Poaceae; genus Avena; species Avena longiglumis. The sequence continues at coordinate 153,164,979 of CP125973.1, forward strand.
GCTGTGAGCAGCGAGTGAATCAAAGCCCGGCCCGAGAGTTGAGCGCGGCTGAAAGGCCCAGGCGAGTAGATAGGCCCGGTCGGACTAGGTTAAGCGACTATTGAAGGCTGTAACGAATCGGTTGAGATATGTAAACCCTAGGAGGTGAGCCTATATAAACCTCCCAATAGGCGAGTAGAGACACGTTCCCTCATACACCTAAGTGACTCGCCCTAGCCGAGCTCGCCCATTGTAACACCTCCATAATACAATCTAGCGGGAGGTCTTTACCCTCCGGGAACACACTGGGTAAAACCTTGTGTCTTTGCCCTCATCTCGCACTTGATGGCTGGCCGCCTGCCCCTCGTTCTACTACTGGCCGATTGCAGCATCTGCCGTGACAATTCCCCACGACTGGCGCCGTGGGGCCGGCGGTCTGGCGGTGTTACTGGCGAGATCCAATCACTTGACCGAGCAGGCCGCCACCGGCGCATTTTAAATGGTGGTGGCATGGCAGATGCCATGGGTAGGCTAAAGTATGGGGCCAATGGATGCTAGTGGGATCTAGGGAGGGAAGATGCAACTGATTCCACCCTCAAGTGGTTAAGACTAAGATCTTTATTTCTCTTCTCTTGGGTTACAAGTGCTCCTCGAGCTGTATACAGGGAGAAAAGATGAATCTCACCAGCCTAATGGTACACAAAGAGTCGATGCCCTCCTCAGGGTCCAAGCCTCCCCTTATAAAGGAGTGCCTTGGGTGCCCTTAGGGCTGACGAGGCAAGCATATTCGAGGAATATGCTTGTCCCAAAATAGTAGTTCGGCGGCCTCCTTTCCCTGTCGCCCTTCTAACGACGGCAAGGCTCCAGAGGACCCCTCCTGTGCGCCTCGGGCTCCAGGACTATCACCTCCGTGACCTCCTTCTGCCCCTCTGACGCTCTACATCTTTGTCTCTTGTGCTTGGCTCCGCTCTGATTCCTTCTAGCCTGCAGCTATAGTTTGACCTTGGGTTTCTCCTTCTCCTGCAAGCTTCGTATCACTCGGCCTTACCTTACCTTGCGTAACTCGACTTGTCCGTCACCTGCATCGAGATCACTCGGGCTAACCCGGATGACCCTTGCAGTAATTCGGCCGGGTAACTGCTTGATACACATACACGGGCTTCTCGCCTCCGTACCTCGGCCGACATATTCATGATTCGGCCGACCTAGACCGTAACTCGGAAACTAGACGGGGATTGTACCTCTGTCTTTCCCCGTCTCTGACCTACCCGAGGTCAACCCCCCGACATTAGTCCCCGAAGCTGGTGTGGCCCCGTCGATAGCTTCGGCCGGGTCATATCAGCTTCATTATATTCCTCAGTTTTGTTTCCGAGTTGTATCTTCTTCATCCGAGGTTTCCTCGTTCCTTCCCTCATACGCCATGTCCTACGTGTCACCCCATCATCGTTCTTCTAGTTTTTTGGTCCCTCTACAGTACTCAGCGACAGCTGATTAACTTTGTACTGCTTTGCTGCGCCCGCGACGGTGCCGTTCCCCTTGGGGATCGTAACGCTCTTCCTTCCTGTGTGGCCGTTGGTGTGGTTCCACTTATCGTCGTGCGTTCGTGCCGTACCCACGATCTACACGTTCAACCGCTACACCCACGATCCCACTACCTTGTTCGTGGCTCGATTATAAAGAGGGGGACGGCGTTTGGGGAATTTACTTTTCCCCTTCTCGCTCGTCTCCGTCCTCCTCCTTCCTTCCGCCGGCGCGTCCTCTCAGCTCGCCAGCTTGCTGCGAGCCTCCGTCGGTGAAGACTCCGCCGCAGATACTTTGCCTCGCTGCGCTCTGCGGCTTTGGCTCCGTCGCCGGTGAGTCCTCTCCGGTCGCATTGCCTGGATTTTCCCTAGACTCATCTGATTACGTGCTCGTGCGACGGTTCCTCTAGTTCTTCGCCATTGTTCTCGTGCAAAGTCCCGACGGGGCCTTGCAACTCTAAACTCCCCTCCGCCGCCAGTTTTTCCTCCGGCGCACATATGTCTAGTTCGTTTAGCGGCGCTCTGGTTGAGGATGACGACGCCGGCTCCGGGCCCGAGCGAGGCTCGTGGCAGGGCTCTTCTGTCACACGTCGCGAGATCGAGTGGCTCATCCGGACTCGAAGAATTCCCGCCGAGGTTTCTTGTCGTTTACCCGGCAGCGAATCCTCTCCGGATGTTAGGAAGGGCGAGTATGTGGTTTTTATGTCGCACTTCGCGCGTGGCTTCGGTCTCCCTCTTAGCGATTTCGCTAGAGAATTCCTCAACTACTTCGGCCTTCAGCCGCATCATCTTCCCGCGAACGCTATTGCTTCTCTTTCTGCTTTCATCTCCGCATCGGAGGGATACTTCGGCCTGTGGCCGTCAGTGCATGTCTGGTCGAAGTTCTTCCAGATTCGCTCCAACGTAGTTCCTGACAAATCTCTACATCCTTCCGAGAAGTTGCTTACCCAATGTGGGGCAGCGTCTATTACACCTCGGAGGAAGTCCGTGTTTCCTCGTGTCACCGGGTCGGAGTCGTGCAAGAAGTGGCACAAATCATTCTTTTATGTCAAGAACAGAGGGGCAGAGGACAAGATTCGGCTCCCTGCATTCTCAATTGGCCCGCCTTCTAAAGTGAACTAGCTCTACAATCCGAGGAAAACTCATGATTTGGCCGAGGCCTTCGAGATTCGGCTTAAAGAGTTGATCCGGGCCGGGTTATGCGGCGAAGACCTGATGGCTACTTTCATCGATGAGACGGATCGCCCATTCCGAGCGGACTCAAGCTGTGCTACATGAGTGGTCCTCTTGACCCTAATCGAGTCTCGACCGTGGAGCTGGACAACTACCTTATCTATAAGCGCGTCCGAGCTATCTTTAAGACAGAGATGCCTGAGGATTGGGATTGGGGATTAAAACCGTTCACCCGCGATCATCCGCCTCCCGAGGTGATCTTAATCAACAACGCTCTTCTATTCCATTGTTTTTGTAACGGGTTTATCTAACTTTCTTTTTCCTCGTCTTGCAGAGGTTCGCAGAGCAGAAAAACAAGGACGCCGAAGTTCTGCTGCTCCCTTGGCCCGCGGACAGGAGTACCCCGGATACTGGTGAGCCGGACTCCGAGGAGTTCGTCCCTAAGTCGGATCCTGCCCCGGCTCGAGCTCGTGGCAAGACTTAGGCACACGAGGAGGAAGGTGATTCGGACGAGGTCCAAATTCTTGAGGTAGTTGCCGCCATGCCTATTTGTTATGCATTTCCGGCTTCTACTTTCCCAGCTAATCCGGCCGGTCAGGTTCACGACGCCGAGCCTATTGCTTCTCGACCCCCCGTTACCTCGGGGAAACGCGGGGCTCCTGGTAGTGCCTCGGAGGCGGTTCCCAAGAAACGAATGAAGAAATCCGCTCCGAACCCTCCCAGGTGCAAGACTATGCCTGGGATCGCCGGGTAAGTTCCTTTTGCTTATATTTCTTGTTTCTCTCTTTACATTTTTCATCTTCTTGTGATTCTTCTTTCTTATTTTGCAGTGCTCCTCTTTACATTAAACCCGGTCCTAGTATGACTAGTCGCCCGATTAAACGCCGTCTCCTCCTCCCGGATGATACCAGATTCCTAGTCCTATTCGTCCGCTTCTCCTCCAGCTCGAATCGTCACCTCTTCGTCGCGATGTGCACGAGACCCTTCCATTGACACGGATTCGAACCGCCTCCAAGTTTTCGTCGAACCCGCCGCCTTCTATGGGTCCTAAGCTCTTGAGCCTCTATCTACTCCGGCGGTTTCTGACCATTCCTACCTCGGTAAAAGGTCGTTATCTCGGTGCCCTCTGCGACCATAACCCCTTCGCTCCTAAAGACGCCGTCCCCACTTCCGGCGTCACTTCTTCTTGATGCCTCCTCTAAGGAGAAAAGTTGCCGCCAAGACTTCCTCTTCTCGAAAGGTCTTGTCGGCTCTTCTCACCGAGTATTGCCGACGTGTTGCGTAAGGGAGCTGCGCCTACTAAAGTCCCGTTGCCTCGGCCGGCACCACTTGCTCTTCATAAGAGCCTGCGACGCCGTGGTCGAACGGCTGTCCGGTAAGGTCTTAACTCGGACATCCGGTGGAACGACCTCGGGGGCCGGTGGAGTATGCCAATAATTGGAACGCTGGCGATCGGTTTGAGGTAATCCTATGAACCAGCCCTTTCGACTTTTCGACATCGGTGCGTTTTGACCATGCTGCCAAGTTCATCGTTGATACCAACAAGATGAATGAGGTAATTACTGTTTCTCTGAGTTTTAAATTATTCTTCAGATGTTACTATATGCTCTAGTCCCCGAAACTTGCAAGGAAATAACTTGTTATATACTTGGAAATTTAATGATCTTTGACTTAATTTTATTTCTAGGGTTCGTTAATCCGGCCATCTAGATCCGAGTTAAGTTTTACTTGACTCGGATGCGCTTTCTCTTTGAATATCCAGCCACCTAGATCCGAGCTAAGTCCTGCGTGACTCGGATCTGATTCAGCTTTGAATATCCAGCCACCTAGATCCGAACTAGGTTCTGCTTGATTCGGATCTAATTTAGCTTTGAATATCCAGCCACCTAGATCTGAGTTAAGTCCTGCTTGACTCGGATCTGGTTTAGCTTTGAATATCCAGCCACCTAGAGCCGAATTAAGCTCTGCTTGATTCGGATCTAATTTAGCTTTGAATATCCAGCCACCTAGATCTGAGTTAAGTCACCTTGACTCGGTTTAGCTTTGAATATCCAGCCACCTAGAGCCGAATTAAGCTCTGCTTGATTCAGATCTAATTTAGCTTTTACTGTCGATTTATCATTTTGCCTCATTGCTCAGGTTGCACATGACCGGCGGACCGCCGAATTCCAGAGGTTGCTTTTTTTGCACCATATTTGGAAGAAAAGTACGAGAAAGTTCTTCCAGTGGTGAAGAAGGCTGGTATGTCGATAGTTCCTTTTCCTTATTTCCAACGTTCTCATGTATTTGTCCACGGAATGCCGGCTTACTTCTTGGTGAATAGGTAACATTAATAACTTCAATATTCGCCTTGAGAAGAAGGTCAAGAGCCTGGAAGGTTTGTTTCCTTTCTATTTTACACCTTATCCCTTTTAATATATATGCTAAGTTTCCTTATTGCATTTGGCTCTGGTAAAGCCGAGTTGCAAAACTTTGCAGTGTCACATCAAGATTGCATGCCCATGCCTGACGTGATGCTGCATTTTTTAGAACAAAACGCTACTCATTCGGCGCAACTATGAGAAAAAGATGATGAAATAGCTCGCCTGCGATCCGAGGTGGATACCCTCCGGCTTTCTCAGAAATCCGAACTAGAAAAGGTCGACCAAGAATTTTCCGAGGAGAAGAATCGGCTGACTTTGGAGCCGCAGAATAACAAAGAACTCCTCGAGGCTGCCGAACTTAAAACCCAGGGTTTGAGCGAGGAAATTGCTCGTTTTGAGAAGAGTAAGGTCGATTGGGCCAAAGACCTTCAGTTAATGATGAGCTACATTCATCGTAAGCTACTTGGCATGGCCGAATTATATTTTTCTTTTTTGTCGCGCTACCATCTGACCCGTTCATGCTTTGCGCAGATCATTTCCCCGAGGCCAAGCCCGTGAGTTCTAAAGCGGTCCTTGCAACTCGCGTGCGCCGAGGTGAACCTGTTACCGTTGATTCGGAATATTCAATGGAGGATTACTTGGTTGCCGTTGGTGCCGCAGTTGGTCCGATGAAAATTATGGGCCAGGACTTGGTGCAAGCCGCTATCCGAGCTTACCATGTGCTCTGGCCGAATACGTCGGGGACTCCTGATATCAACGAAGTCAAGTTATTGGTGAAAAGGCTAATGGCATCTGAGAGGCAGTTAAGTCTTTGGAGGGAATCCGCTGGGCGTGCTGGTGCCGATATGGCCCTTACTGTTATCATGTCATGGTATGAAGACATCTCTCTTGACATCCTGAGAAACTTGCGCACTGGTTCCCGCTGGGTTGAGGATCCCACTTTTGTTGCTCTTCGGCAAGCTCGCGCCTTCCAACTCGTCGAGTATGCCGACGTGCATACTTGGAATGAAGGGCCAAGTTTTCTCCTAGACCCGGATGAGGAGGTTGTAGTTGAGGACGCCTCGGATAATAACTCGGCTGAGCAAGGGGAAGGTGAGGATGACTCAGCCACATCCGATAGCTCCAGCTCCAGCTCAAGCTCAGACAGCAACGGCGATGCGCGGTCCTCCTCCAAAGGTACCGGTCATTCTACCGCTCGGACTGATGCTCCTGAGCAACCTCGGGCTTCCGCTGAAGTTGCACCTGGGTCCGCGGAGGGCGAGGCAACCTCAGCCGAAGTTCTTCCTACGTCGGAGTGCCCCGCACCTGACCAAGTCGCTGCCTCCCCAACGAACAACGCCTAAGTTATTTCGGATCCCTGGTATGCCGGGCGTATGATGTAGGCGAAGCATTTGTCCACTCTCTGTATGATTCAAACTCCTTTTGCTGTGTACTGCTGTGATATATACTCTTGTAGTTGTTACCATTTGGTTAAGTGGGTGTCCGTCCGAATTCTTATTTTGTTGGCCCTCTATTCCCTGACCTTTTAGGATTTACTTTCGCCTTTATCTTTTATGATTTATCCAGGCGTGAGCTCTGCATATCATACAATATTGATATGTTCTGAACAGGGATTGACTACTTCGTTGTGACAATATATGGTAATCGCTGGATCATTCGTTTATTGTGCGAAACTTCCGATATGTAAATCAAATTTCAGAGGTCGTATGAGACTAACACGGGTGTGCTCAGCATAAGATTGAGGTAGCATACGGTAGTCCCCGAGTCGCTGCTTTGGATGCCGAGGTTTAGATATTAATATGAAATTGATATAACCCATGGCAGTCCCCGAGTACCTGCTCTGGGCGCCGAGGTTCAAATACATAACACGAAATAGATATAGCATATGGCAGTCCCCGAGTTACTGCTCCGGGCACCGAGGTTAAAATACATAACACGAAATAGATATAAAATATGGCAGTCCCCGAGTCACTGCTTTGGTCGCCGAGGTTCATAACACAAAATAGATATAACATATGGCAGTCCCCGAGTTACTGCTTCGGGCGCCGAGGTTCAAATACATAACACGAAATAGATATAAAATATGGCAGTCCCCGAGTCACTGCTCTGGGCGCCGAGGTTCAGATACATCATTGGATCTTGACTTTGAGATATAATGCTACGAGTAGAATGGCCGAAGTAAAGCCACATTCCATGGACGCTTCGTTTCTTCGCCAGCTTTGTCTGCCTTGCTCCCTCCGGGGGACTGAGCGTCGATTAGATAATAGGCGTCGTTATGCAACGCTTTGCTCACAATAAATGGTCCCTCCCATGGGGGCGACAACTTGTGCATGCCGGCCGTGCGTTGCACGAGTCGGAGGACCAAATCTCCTTCTTTGAATACTCTTGGATTCACTTTCTTGCTGTGATATCGCCGTAAGTTCTGTTGATAAATAGCTGATCGTGATAATGTCAACTCTCTGGCTTCTTCCAGCAGATCTACGGCATCTTGCCGAGCTATCTCATTTGTCTCTGAGGTTGTGTACTGCGCAACTCTTGGCGAGTCATATATTATGTCGGCTGGAAGTATGGCCTCTGCCCCGTACACCAGAAAGAATGGTGTATAGCCTGTTGATCTATTCGGAGTGGTCCGGAGGCTCCATAGTACGGCTGGGATTTCTTCGATCCAACATCCTGCCGACCTTTGCAATGGTTCGACAAGCCGTGGTTTTATTCCTGATAGCACCAGTCCATTAGACCTTTCCACCTGCCCATTGGATGCTGGGTGAGCCACAGAAGCAATATCTAGTCTTATGTGCTTCTCTCGGCAAAATCTAGCGAAGGCTCCTTCTGCAAAGTTTGTGCCATTGTCCGTAATAATACTGTGCGGGTACCCATATCTTAAGATGATATCCTTGAGAAATTTTACTGCTGTGGGTCCATCACACTTTTTAATTGGTTTTACTTCAATCCATTTTGTGAACTTGTCCACCATAACCAATATGTGGGTCATTCCTCCTCGTGCCGGCTTGAATGGTCCCACCATATCTAAACCCCATACTGAAAATGGCCAAGTGATGGGTATTGTTTTTAACTTGGTCGATGGCATATGTATTCTGGTTGCGTATCTCTGACATCCATTGCATTTCTTAACTAACTCTTTTGCTTCTTTCAATGCCGTTGGACAATAAAATCCATGCCTGAATGCCTTGGCTACTAAGGCGCGAGATGAGGCATGGTGCCCACATTCTCCTTGGTGTATGTCTAGAAGGATTTCCTGACCTTCTGCCGAACTTACGCACTTCTGCAATACGTTTGTGACGCTTCTTTTATATAGCTCATTGTTTATGATTGTATAAGCTTTTGCTCTTCTTACGGTTTGTCTAGATAATACTTCATTACTCGGCAACATCGCGTCTTTTAGGTAAGAAAATATGGGTTGCGCCCATAACGGTGTTACTTTTTCTGATGTGATCTCACTATCTATCTCCATGTTCTCTGCCGACACACATATCTCGGCCTTCTCCATGATTGCGCTTACCTCGGCTGTCCTCCTCTTTAGGGGTTCCGAGTCATTCTGCGGATCTACCTCCATTGGCGTGTGATCTTCTGCAGAATTTGCTGGGATAAAGATAGATTCGGATTCTGGTGATGGGATTATTGATGGTTTCTGAGGTGCTCGGGGCAATTCGGAGGAATTGATTGCCGTGTTGATCCTAATTTTGACAGTGTGTCGGCGGCATCATTTTCTGCCCGAGGTATGTGATGAAATTCACATCCTTCAAAGTATCCACTGATTTTTTGCACATGGAACCTGTATAAAGCCATATTAGCATCTAATGCGTCCCAACTGCCCGATACTTGCTGTACTACTAGATCCGAGTCACCATAGCATAAGATTCGGCGTATACCAATTTCTTTTGCTACTTTCAATCCATGGACTAGCGCTTCATACTCGGCTACATTGTTGGACGCAGCAAAATGTATTTGCAATACATATTTCAATTGATCTTTTTTAGGCGAGGTTAACACTATTCCCGCTCCCAAACCATTCCTTAGTTTGGAACCATCAAAATGCATTGTCCAGTAATTTCGATCTGGCAATGGCGGCTCATACCGCACCTCGGCCCAGTCCACGAGAAAGTCGGCGATAGCCTGAGATTTAATTGCATCTCTTCTATCAAACTGTGGAGCGTATGGTGATAACTCGATCGCCCATTTTGCTATTCGGCCACTTGCGTCTTTGTTGCTCAATATGTCGGCTATAGGTGCCTCACAGATTACTTTGATGGGATGCTCTTCGAAGTAATGTTTAAGCTTTTTTGCCGACATATATACTCCATAAGCCATCTTCTGATAATGCGGGTAATTCTGTTTTGAAGTGGATAATACCTCACTTAGATAATAGACCGGCCTCTGAATCGACTTACCACTTTCAAGTCGTTCCACCATGACTACGGTACTAACTACTCTATTGGTAGCTGCTACATAGAGTAACATAGGCTCTTTTGATAATGGAGAAGCCAAAATGGGTGCCGTAACTAACATCTTTTTCAACTCACGAAATGCGAGGTCCGCCTGTGGAGTCCAAATGAATTTATCCGATTTTCTCATCGGTGGTAGGCGGCGGCGCCTTCTCTCTAGCCGACATACAAATCGACTAAGCGAGGCCAGGCAGCCCGTGAATTTTTGTACATCATTCAAACATTTTGGCAATTCCATTCTTTCTATTGCTCTTATCTTTGTTGGATTAGCTTCGATACCTCGGCTAGATACAAGGAAACCGAGTAACTTTCCTGCCGGCACGCCAAATGTGCACTTCTCTGGATTAAGCTTCATTCGGAACCTTCTCAGGTTCGCAAAAGTCTGCCGTATATCTTCTAGTAATGTTTTGCTTTCTTTAGTTTTGATGACCACGTCATCCACATACACTTGTACATTTTTTCCTATCTGATCATGCAGGCATTTTTGCATGCATCTCTGATATGTCGCTCCTGCATTTCGCAGGCCAAATGGCATTGTGCGATAACAATAAGCCCGTCGGGGTAATAAATCAGATCTTTATTTGCTCGGCGGATTTAACGGTATCTGGTGGAAACGAATCTGGCGTCTACAAGCGATAACGACTCACAACCAGGTCGAGTCAATGACTTGGTCTATTCTAGGCAATGGAAAAGGATCTTTCGGACATGCCTTGTTCAGGTTGGTGTAATCGATACACATTCGCCATACAATGGCTACATTGGGGTCATCTTTCTTCTTTTCTACTAGCACGGATTTGATAACCAATCCGGGTATAGCACCTCCATGATGAAACCGGCTGCGAGGGAGGAGCTATTTCATCTCCTATTACTTTTCTCCTGTCTTGACGGCGGAGAGGTTGCTTCACCAGCCTTGCTCGGCACGGCGTTCAAAGAGTGCTCACCAACTCCTCGGAACACCTTGCAGATCTTGAGTTGACCATGCAAATATGTCCCGATTCTCATGGAGGAAGTTGGTGAGCTCGCCTTCCTATTTAGCATCCAGGCCTGCACCAATAGTAACAGTACGCTCTGGGAATTGCTCATCAATCTGAAATTTCTTCGTCTCTTTAGTTGGCTGAAAGACAACCGCCATGAGGTTGGCGGGCCGGCATGTTCGATTGCCGGTGAGCAAGGGCTGCTACTTCTTGAATCCTTCTCTTTTCTCTTGCTATAACCAATGACTCGGCCAAATTAGATCCTTGTGAAGCACACTCCATTGACTTCTTGTAATCCCCTGCAACTGTTATCACTCCCTGTGGTCCGGGTAGCTTCATCTTCAGATAGTTTATATGACAGCTGCTCATGAATTTGGCGGTCTTGGGCGTCCGAGTGAAACATGATAACAACTTTCTAGATCCACCACTTCAAATTCTAAATTTTCGCTCTGCGATTATCTCTTATGCGAATAACATGTCCACTCGGACTTTACCGATGGGCTCACATGAAAGCCCTGGCACTATCCCATGGAAAGTGGTCCTCGTGGATTGCAGCATGTGTGGCATCCCGCAAAACCACTACTAGAAAATCGCGTTGAATTTGTGCATTGCATCGTCATCATCATGCATTGTTTGCTTAAAACTATTTTTCGCAAGTCTGTTTTGTTTTTTAAAACGCCCCGTCTTGTTTTCAAATTCAAACCGAATTTAGGAATATTTTGTTGCCTACTATCGGTTTGCAAACGGTGCATTGAAGTAAATAAAAGATTATATTATTTTAGTGGGGCAGTCGAACGGGCCGAATGACCCGAACGACCACCCCAAAAAAATACAACCGGCCCACCCCATTAATCCTACAGCTACCAACTAACCTACCCAGCCCTCTCCTCCACCTCACCCCAGCCTATCATCTCTCGCCACCTCACCTGGCCCTATACCCCCAACCAACCAGACCCTGCCACATCAGCCCCACTCCTCTCAACCCACACACACACTCACACCCAGCCGGTCCACACCCCCCAGGCCCACACCCACCAAGTCACACCTGACCCACCCGCCACCGGTCCCACCTGACCCACCCGCAGCAGGACCTCTCCTCTGTCTTCTTCCCCTCCCTGTGCGCCCTGCCTGGCCTCACCCTCTCTTTCTCTCGCCATCCTCTCTCCCTCATCTGCCCGCTCCATGAGCTCGCCCTCGCCTCCTCGGCGCTTCCCCTCCTCACATGGCGCTCCTCGCGGCCACGCGCCCGCCTCTCTCCTCCTCCCCTCTGCCTTGCCTCAGCATGCCACCCGTCGCCGCCCGCCATGATCGACACCATGACCCTCTCCTCCTTGGTCCGCCCGCCGCTCAGCGCTTGCCGCCTTTCCCTTCTCGCGCGCCCGGCGCTCACCACCCTCCGGCCGTCTCCGGCCCGTGCCGCCGTGCCCCTCCCGCGCCCGGCCCGCGCCACTGCCCGTCCGCCGCGTGCTCCTCCTCCTCGCCTCCTCTGCGTCGTCCGTCGCTCGAGCCTCCCAGCGGCCGCCTCTCCCGCCAGCGCCCCGGCGCCTCCCGTCGCCGCCCGACCTCGCCTCCCTCGGCTCCTCCGCCGCCGCGCCTCCGCCCGACCTCTCCTCCGTGACCTCAACCTCACAGCGTCGTGACCCGACCGCTGCGATCGCCGTCCGCCAAGCTCGCCCGTCGCGCCTCTGCTCGCGCCACGGCCATCGCCCGCGACCTCGCCTCCCTTTGCGGACCAGCGTCCCGAGCCTTCCCACAGGCTGCCTTCCTCATTTGTCGCCGCCGTCGCGGCCCCGCTCAGCGACCTCCTCGCCCGCCTCGGCCTTTGCGGCCACACCCGGCGCCATCCGAGTTCGACGCCGACCACTCACGACAGAGGGCGCCCTAACGGAGAGACGAGATCGCCACATGGACATCAAGTTCTCCGACACGGTTACGAAGACCCCTCGATATGGAGTCCAAGCCTCCTACATGGAACATCAAGACCTCCAACAACAGAACCCAGAACCAAGCGCACTTCGAGGGTCCGAAAGATCCGAAGACCGAACCTCGGACAACCGCGGAACCGACAAGTTCGCCTACCGGGACCGTCGACAAGATCATCTCTCGAGCGCCAGTCGCCACCGAGCATAAGTACTCCCTCGAGGACGCCAAGACCGACCCGACACGAGGACGCGACAAGACCTTCGCGATGACAAGAACGGCACCGACCCGGAAGAAGCCGATGCGCCCGACACCAAACCAAGTCCGGCTTCCCGGATGCGCCAAGATCGACCTCAGATATCCGAGAACGTTTCCGTCGGACCCTGGACCCCAGATCCGGAGCCTGCGACCGACCCCGAACCCCCGGATCCCCAAGACCGTCGAGACCCCTCAATGTGTGAACCCCCTTTCCGAGAACCCTATTTTATAAATGGTCAACTATATGAATTGTTGCATATTTAATTGTCATCTCGCATGCATATCTGTGGTTTGGGGGCCTTAGGCCGATTCACCTAATAATTAAATATGGGGCCCATATGCGGGCAAATCTAGTCTTATATTGGCCTCATTTAAATTTGTGCATCGAACCGGTACCATACCTTGCCATGTTAAGACAACATTTAAATTGCGGGGTAGTTAAACAACATGAACCACCTAAATAATGTCGGGACCCGGGTTCCGCTTAATATGACCTAATTGCATCGCACCTTCGCCATGCCATACATCATACATGCATCATGCCGATCTTCTGCCGTGGTATTAAATATTGCATCCGGTGTTTCTTCTAGTGTTTTGCTTCTTCGCGGATAAGGCCGTTGAGTTGATGTGAGCTTCGCCCCGATCTTCGGTTGAACCCTTCGGCAATGTTTTCAGGCGAGCATCTCCCCCTTTCTACCTATCTTACTTTTATAGTATTTACTTCCCTCCTGTTGATCTATTGCTATCTGTGTTGCGATGCTCTAGTTTCCGTGCCCGGATATCCCTTGCAGCCTTATAATTGCCTTGGACACATCCTATTACCTGTTGTTTGGTAGATAGTTGGACTTGCGCGTCGTAGTCGCTTGCTCAAGTGCTGTTGCGTGTTGACAAATGCCACAGTTGTTGGTGTATTGCCGCATGTTGATGTTGGAGAAGATCATGGTTTTACTTATCGTTCACTTTAATTCCTGTTTAACAACTAAAATTGAATTAAGTAGAGGCATCGATGGGTGATAGGTAATTTTTGGTTTCCGACCGCCCACTTGTGTCCCGTAGGACCCGAGTTCTTGACACCTGTTCCGAGATCGAGCGCGCTAACCACAGGTGGGGAGATATGGGCCCCCCATTGATTATTACCTGATTTCAAAGTATTGTACTGGGGGCCACAAACTAGTTTGAGGTTTTATTTACTATCCTGTACTTATGCCATGCTTTACTGCTTTATTTAAATTGTGCGAGATACTTTGTCTTGTTAGGATCGGGACACGATTTTGGCGGTGTCGATCCCGTTTGGGGATTTCTTTGTCGTTCACGACCGTCTACCCAAACCCTAAGTCCGTCTCGGAGACCGCCGACTTCTTGGTGTACTTAGTGGGGTGGCCCGTGCTTGCTTTGGGTGCAGGAACGTCATGACTTAGGCCCGACATACCGATGGGTGTATGTTAAGCGATCGGCAAAAAGGGTCAAGTGCTGTGGATACTTTGGTGCACCCTGGTTAAATCTTTTCGAGAAGCCATGTCGCGGTTATGGACGACACGGAGCGATGCTTGATCATAGACAACTATAACTAAAGTTTATTGTTATAAATTGATTTGTATCCGATATGACTAGTAATAAGCTTCACTACAACGGAATGGCTAAGTAAAAGTACCAACAAGCTATTTGGGTTTTGGGGTTATCTCATGCTAATTGTATCGACTAGTAAGTGTTGCCACTATAACGGAATGGTTAACTAAAAGTACCCATGCTTACTTTATCGGGATGATTATCTAAACGACTAGTAAAGTGCCGCAACTATAATCGAATAAAAGCGCCAAGTGTGAGTTCCTCGGTTGACTTCCTCGTTTGGTCTCGAGAAAGCGCCGAGATGGGTTTGTTTGATGATAGTATCGAGTTGGATCGAATAGGTCTTCCTCACCCCTCGATAGCCGCCAATAGTATCGAGTCTCTATAGGTTGTTTAGTGCTTTGCCGCTGCGCTTGATCCACCATACCTATGTGGCGAGGACCGCCAATTCTAGCCTCACCGTGTCTTGGCCTCGATCTTGGCGCTCCTCTTTTCCTTTGCCCTTTGTCGGCACCCTTTTGTTTAAGCGGTTTTGAGACCACGCCGTTAGCGAGGTTACCCTTCCGGCTTGGCACAGGCGGGGTTATGGACGCCATTGGTTATTCTTCAGGGCTCTTAGCCCCATTTGCATCTTGTCCGTAGTCGGACGCTCTATCATTTTCAAGGTGATTTGGATCTTTGTATATTATATCTGTATTCTTGACTCATTGAGTCGCTGTTATATAATTCTGTTCTGTGGGTCCCATCGAGGACTGTTGTGTAATGTTATTACTTCGTTTTCCACCCACACGAAAGTGCCTGGTGGGCACCTTTGAATCGTTTCTATGCGGGTTTGGCGGGTTTCGCTAAAACTTGCATAGGTCCGATTCTGAGGGTGTTACAACATGTTCTGCGATATTCCGAGTTTATGCATGGTATCTTTGTACATGATGTTGATACTGCTTCCATTGTCAATGAGTACTTTTGAAAATTTCACATTGATGCTTGGTCCAACAAATGTCAGATCCAACACAAGTGCATATGATCCTGGACTTGGCATTATTCTGGGGTGGTCCTTCATGCTCCAGAACACCTCCTGATCAGACCATGGCACGTATCTTGGTACTGTCGGCATAACGGCATTTACTTCCATATGCCGGCGCTGCACACTCTGCTTGTCCTGCTGTTCCGTTGTGAACACACAATAAGACTGGTGATGTTCTCTGTAATCATTACGTCCGGTATTTGCCGGATTCATCCTTCCGTCCTGGACTTGGTTTATTACTTGATGCACTGCATCTCTTCGATCCGAGCTATCATACCTCGGAGGAGGCGTAACATCGATTCTTTTATTTGCTCCGATTAATTGCGGCGATGCTTTGTTGCATGATGGGCGCTGAACTCCTGGGTTCCCCATCGCATTTTCATCCAGCGCATTGGCGGGTCGTATGATTGGCTGATGCGGATGGGTTTGATGTGTGAAATTTGCACGGCTGATCTAACATGGATTCGAACGTGTATTTCGGCCTCTCTTGCCATTGCTTCTTTTGCTCTGGGGTCCATTGCCTTTTTCCCTCATTTCTTGATGTCCACTGTTGAGGTCCGTTCTTTTGCCGTTGAGTTGCTCCATGATTCGGCTGATCTTGTGCTACTGCTGCCACTTGGGCCGAATTGTATCTATAATCCGGCCTCTCCTCTCTTCTTCTTCCTCTGAAGTCACGCCTGGATGACCCGGCCAATTCTCTCGCATAATGGTCCTGTTGCTCGCGATGATCTGCTGACATTAATTCCGGTTGGGTTGGGTCGCCTAATGCATAGGAGTCTGCTATTCTGATAGTCTCTGCCAGTGTGGTTGGCATATCTCTTTGCAGGCGCTGCCACAACATGCTGGCGTATCGGCAGCCTTGCGCGAACCAAGCGATTGCTTGCGATTCGATAACTCCTTCACATGAGTTTCTCAGGTTGCACCATCGAGTTAAGAACTCTCTATCTGTTTCATTCGGCCTCTGCTTGCACATGGCTAACTGTTGTGGCCTGTTTGGCCTCTTGTATGTGCTGGTGAAGTTCTTGTGAACATTTCTTGAAATCTAACCAACGATTGATCTTTACTGGTAGATTATTCAGCCATACCCTGGCCGGTCCTTCCAACATCTGTGGGACATACCGCACTGCCCATCTTAAGTTCCCACCCGCTATCTTCACAGCAGTGGCATAATCAATCAACCAGTCTTGTGGCTTGGTACTTCCATTGTATGTTTTTGTGCCTCTTGCTAACTGAAAATTCGGCACTGGTGGTTCACCCATGATCCGTGGTCCAAAACACGTCGGACCTGGTGGACCTTGTTCTTCCAACAATTCGGACCGGTATAGCCGATCCGGCTTTACTCTTGCATCACTTGCTGGCAAATCTCTGTACAGGATTCTATCCTGCATCCCATAGTGGTTTTTTCCACCCTGGATTGCGTATTCCACCTCGGAATAACCATCATTGTACCTTTCATTCATTTGATTGTGGCGAGCTGGCCTCACTTCTCTTTCCTGCCGAGGCTCATGCCTTGGTTGCGGGTTGAGCGGCATCTCTCTCCTTACTTGCCCGGTCTGGTTTTCATGATTACCTCGCGGGTTCTCTTCCGAGATCCCCATTGCCTCGGCCCCGTCCTTTTCCACACGGCCGTGGTTCCTCTCCCCTGTTACCTCGGCTTGCATTGTCTCTGTTCTCATTTGCCTTTCCGGCCATTGCGGGTCATATGGAACAATTTGCTTGTTCCTCTTCCACGAGGTTCTTGCTTTGTCTCTTGACGTTGTTTCGGGTGAAGATGTTGCTGCCGCGGATAAGCAGGCGCTGCCGTGCGAATGAACCATCCGCGAGGCCCCTGCCTTGCGGGTTAGTTCTGTATTTCCTCATTTGCTGGTTCGCGATGCGCAAGCTCATTCACTCTTTCTTGTTGTTTCTGCGAGCTTCCCGGTCAACCCTCTAACTCCAATGCTGCGGCATTTGCGCTCTCGGGTTCTTCGCGGGGTACTATACCTCGGCAAACCCAAATCACCGATTACGCCTGTGAGCTTCATGCTCTTTGTTAATGTCATCCATGAGGTTCTTCCCTCTTAATCTTAATTCGTCCACCCGCTCGGGCGCGATATCAAGCTTATTAGCTTTTGCATATTCTCTCAGGGTCCTGTTCAAGGACTCCCGCAGGGCCGATACTTTTTTGGCCTCTACCAGCACCTTTTGCCTGGTTTCTTCTAACTCTGCCTGAGCATTTGCCGGATCAAGTATCGGCGCTACAGGTGTAGTTAAGTTTTCTATGGTCGCCTGAAGAATGTTCTCTGGCCTTTCCAAAGGTGGCCCTCTCACTCTTGGTGCCTTTGGGGTGGTGTCATGTAGCTCGGTCGGGTTTGTCACTGGCGGGATTACCTCAGTGGGTTGTGGTGCGGTCTACTTGGGTGCGCCTTGTGCGCCTGCGGCGGGTTCTCTGCTTGACCCGGCTACTGCTGCTCCAGCTTGAGCTCCTGCGGCGACCATCACTTCGACGCTGCCTGCAGGATGTTCACTTGATGGACGGCTTGCTGCGCTAAGGGGTGGCTCTCCTGCAATAACAACTTGGTGAGGATAAATGCCAGTGATGTCGACGCCGACGTAAACCTTGTGCTCGCCCAGGCTGATGAAGACCCCATTGCCCGGTGGAGTTTTCCCCCTGAAGCTTCCTGCATTGTCGCTGACATAGTCACAGAGACCAAATCTCTGGACCAAGCCAGAAACAACGCGCTCGCCCGTGTTGATGAAGTTTCCCGTCCGGATCATAACTCCTAGCATTCTTGGCCCCATGATGGCGCCAACTGTCGTGGTGGTGGCACGGCAGATGCCATGGGTAGGCTAAAGTATGGGGCCAATGGATGCTAGTGGGATCTGGGGAGGGAAGATGCAACTGATTCCACCCTCAAGTGGTTAAGACTAAGATCTTTATTTCTCTTCTCTTGGGTTACAAGTGCTCCTCGAGCTGTATACAGGGAGAAAAGATGAATCTCACCAGCCTAATGGTACACAAAGAGTCGATGCCCTCCTCAGGGTCCAAGCCTCCCCTTATAAAGGAGTGCCTTGGGTGCCCTTAGGGCTGACGAGGCAAGCATATTCGAGGAATATGCTTGTCCCAAAATAGTAGTTCGGCGGCCTCCTTTCCCTGTCGCCCTTCTAACGACAAGGCTCGAGGACCCCTCACATGCGCCTCGGGATCTAGGACTGTCACCTCCGTGACCTCCTTACGCCCTCGACGCTCTGCATCTTTGTCTCTTGTGCTTGGCTCCTCTGATTCCTTCTAGCCTGCTATAGTTTGACCTTGGGTTTCTCCTTCTCCTACAAGCTTAGTATCCTCGGCCTTACCTTACCTTGCGTAACTCGGCTTGTCCACCTGCATCGAGATCACTCGGGCTAACCCGCCGACCCTTGCAGTGGTCGGTAATGGCGCTGATACACATACACGGGCTTCTCGCCTCCGTACCTCGGCCAACATATTCATGATTCGGCCGACCTAGACCGTAACTCGAAAACTATACGGGGATTGTACCTCTGTCTTTCCCCGTCTCTGACCTACCCGAGGTCAACCCCCCGACACGCATGATAGCGATCGGCGAGATGCTCCAGATCTTCGGCGGCTACGTCCGGCGCGCGACCGTCACGCTGGCGTGATCCTGCCTATCGGCACGATCAGCCTCTTCGTCGGCCTTACCGACGTCATCGTCTCGGAGGACTCGGCTCGCATCCACGAGTCGCCGCCACGCGATCGGCTCTCCGAGAGCCAGATCCGCACGATCCATCGCCTCGCCTCCGAGTACAACTCGGCCCACAGCAACATGGCCGGGAATTCAGCGGCCGCAGAGGATGCGGCCCTCACCGACGACGCCGACTCGGCGACCCCGGCGTCACTCGCCGGATGCATCACCGCGGCCTCATCCGCGGGCTCCATCGCCCAGGTCTCCGACGCGGGAGATTTCGAGGACCCCTCCATCCTCGGGATCTTCGAATTCGACTCCGGGTCGGAGAACTCCGCCGACCTCCGCGATGGAACCGGTTGCCACGCCACGACCTACATGGCCACCGGCGCCGATCTACCGGAGGATCCTTTCTCCACCCCAATCCCTCCTAACGCCACGACAACGGAGGTCGAGGAACTCCACTGGCGGGCGATGCAAAAGCAGGCGGCGCGAAAAATTTCGCCTCGGCGGTGGCGGCGCGAGCTGTCACGCTACCACCAGCGGATCGGTCACGCTGAACCCCACCGTTCAGGCGCCGAACTTCAACGACAACGACCCGGCCCGTGGCGGCCGCGATCTGCGAACAGCGCCACCGGGAAGCGCCCGGCCCGCCGGATCAGCAAATGGCGCCCCACCTCCACCAGCGGCACCCTCCGAGGACCAGGCGGATAGTAGTCTCCTCACGGGGCGAGACGCGAACAACCTCCCACCGTTCTCCACCCCAATGGACAACCTCGTGGCAGGTCGAGCAGCGGCGACACCATCACAGCCACCGGCGGCGCCCCTACGATCCAATCGTCGGGGCCCTGCTGCGAAGGCCGTCGGCAGCAAAAGCGGAGCCGACTCGGCGGTCGAGTATACTCGCGTTCCTCGGGAAGCGAGCGGCCTCCGGCCGCCCTGGCGGCAAACACCCCAAGCGCCCGCCACGAGCCGCTGCAGCTCCAACACCGACCCATAACGCGGCACTCTCCACCAACGACTCGGGCCGACAACAAACCTTGTCGCCCAGCGGCAACCCATCGACGCCCGCACCCACATCATCAACAACCAAAGCTGGCGCGCCGCCAGCCGGCGACTGCGGCACACCTAACTAATTGCCGCGACGTCGAGCCTATGGGGTCGCTCGATGACTCGGACCCAAGTGCCGGACCAATGATCCGGCGAGAAGTACCCGCCAAACTTCAAGCGCCAACAGATAGAAAAGTACGACTCCTCGTACGACCCCGCCGTCTGGCTCGACACATACCTCATGGCGATGGGGATCGCGGGTCACACCGACCTACTCGCCGCCCGTTACCTCCCCCTGATGATGGAGGGGACGTGCAGGCAGTGGATCAACACTCTCCCCGGGCGATGTCGACTCACGGGAGGAAATGCGCGACGCCGTCGGGTGCACTTTGAGTGCTCCTACACCCGCGCCACCACTATTGAGGATCTGGAACAGTGCGTCCAGGGACCCCGCGAGTCGACCCGCAACTGGGTCCAACGGTGGCAAGAGCTTTGGTACAACGCGGTCGGCATCCACCCGGACACCGCGATCCATTGCTTCAAGACCTCGTGCCGCTACGAGCCTCTAGTCGCCAAGCTCAAGCGACACTCCGCACTCGACAACATCCCGACCTCCTCGAGATCGCCAAGCAGTGCCGAGGAAGATCCGAACCAGAAGCGGCGGCGAGTCGAGGTCAACGCCGCAGGCGGCAGCGACGGCGGACGCCGAACCGACCCTACGCTTCTGGCGGCACCGCCTCATGGCAAGAGCCGGTGGACGGACGATCGACTTCGCCAACACCGGACGCAGCGGCTGAGACCAAGAGCTACCGCCCGACGGAGAACAGCGCGACGGCGGCAACTACAAGAACAAGCCAAGGTTCGATCGCGGCCCTCCTTAACCAACCATGTGCGTTCCATAGCAGGAAGGAAGCCGCGCACACCACCGCCGCCGCCACACCCTCAGGGAAATCGAGAAGGCACGACAAGCGCGGGAGGACCCCGACAACGACCCGCCAAACGGCGGAAAATTCGGCAAAGTAGCCGGCTCGCTCCACACCTTCACAGGATTCAACACGAAGCGCGAGAAGAAGGTCATCGCCCGCGCCGTCGCCGTCAATGCGGTGGCCCAAATAGGCGTCCCCGGTTCTGAACTGGTCGGAGCAACCATCATCACAGAGCCGGCAAGACCACTTCGCCGCGCCGAGTACCCGGGCGAGTCGCCTTGGTGGTCAAGCCCAAGGTTGGCGACTCGGCTCCCAAGACACCGATGGGCGGCAGCTCCATCAACATCCTCTACCTCGACACCTTGATGGTGCGGCTCCGCGATCGATGATCGAGCGACCCACACCACATTCCACGGCATCGTCCCGGTCGGAAGGCGTACCCGATCGGCAAGGTCACGCTGCCGTTACCTTCGACACCGGCAAACTTCCGCACCGGCGGATCGTCTTCGACTGGTTCCTTGACGGCCCCTACCACTCCGTCACAGGCGCGGGCGTTCGCTAAATTCATGGCAACGCCCCACTACGCGTACAACGCGATGAAGCTCCCCGGGCCATGCGGCGTCATCACCATCAACGGTGACCCCGACATGGCCGCCGAGTGCGAGCCAAAGGCCGAGCTTCGCCGACGCCGTCATCGCGGCGGAGACCACGCCACGAGCTCGCCAAATGCGGCGACGTCGACCCCACCATACTCAAGAAGCCCAACTCGAGGCGCGAGCACCTCAACCTTTGAGGCCATAGCGCTGCACGCCGCCGTCGAGCTGGTACCCGGCGACTCCGGCCAGACGGTGGCGATCGGGCGGGCATGAGCCCAGCATAGGAAGCGCGCTCGCCGAGTTCCTCCTTGAGCGAGGGACATCTTCGCATGGAAACCCTCCGACATGCCCGGTGTCCCTAGGGAGCTCGTGAGCACAAGCTAACGCCGACCCCAAAGTGCGACTGTCAGCGATCGCTGCGGCCTTCAATGAAGAACGCCCGTCGAGCAATCGAGGAAGTGCATCGTCTACTCGCTGCGGCTTCATACGGCCAATCAAGTACTCAAGTGGGTGGCAAACCCAGTCTGGTCGAGAAGAAAAGCGGGACACGGAGAATGTGTATCGACTACACAAACTGAGCAGCCTTTGCCCAAAGGCGATTCGTCCTCCAGCGGATCGACCAAATAATCGATTCGACCGCTGGCTCGAGTCGCTCTGTTTCCTCGATGCCTACCTGGGTACAACCAGATCAAAATGGCCATCGAACGAGGAAAACGGCGTTCATCACGCCATTGAGCCTTACGCTACCGCCATGACCTTCGGCCTCAAGAACGCCGGGCGACCTACCAGCGATGCATGCAAGAATGCCTCGCGAGCCAAATTGGCCCAACATCCACGTCTACATCGACGGCGTGGTGGGTCTGCTTGCCAAGCGACCTACTCGCCGACTGGCGAAAAATTTCGCCAACTGCGAAGATACAAGATAAAGATCAACCAGCAAGTGCACCTTGGTGTACCCGCGGACAACTCTTGGGTACGTCGTCTCCAAGCGAGGGATCGGCGAACCCCAAAGATCGACATGATCGCCCGACTCGGCAAACCCGAGTGCTGCGGCGTCGAGCTGGCGGGCGGTAGCGGCTCTCGATCGCTTCATCCCCTTTGGCGAAAAGCGATGCCCCTATACCGCTGATCGCCAAAAACCCCACCTTCCATTGGGACAAGGAGGCGGACGGCGCTCGCGACCTCAAAAGGTGCTACTCGCACCACTACTCGTCGCCCCGCCGACAAAGAACCCATGCTGGTTTACGTCGCGGCGTCCGGCGCGTCGTCGGCGTCGTGATGGTCGTCGGCGACGGAAGAAGGAAAGGCGCCGGTTCAGCCGGTGTACTACATCAGCGAGGTCCTCACCGAATCGCGCCGGTACCCTTGATACCAAAAGCTAGTATCTGCGGTCTTAGGGCTCGGCGTCGCACTACTTCCAGAACAACCAATCACGGTCGTCTCCTCGGCACCGCAAGACATCATCCGCAATCGCGGCGGCCGGGCGAGTCGCCAAGTGGGCCGTCGAGATCGGCGTCCACAACATCAAGTATGAGCCATGAAAGGCGATCAAGTCACGAACCGCGCACTTCATCGCCCGGCGGGAGGCCCGGCAGCGGAGAAGCTGCCGTACCTCCACTCGAGCTTGCACTTTGACGGATCCAAGAACGCGGACGCCGCAGCGCGAGGATAGTGTTGACTTCACCAAAGGCGACAAGCTCCTACATCCTCTGCCTCGACTTCACGCCTGCACCAACAACATGGCTGAATCGAGGCCTGCTCCACGACATGCGAGCCGCCAAGGAGATGAACGTCAATCGCCTCCGCTACGGAGATTCCGACCTTGTCGCGGGGCAAGTCGCCGCACTGCGCCGTTTCCCCTACCATGGCGGCGTACCGCCAAGCGGTGGACAAGCTGGGCGGCCACTTCACCGGCTACTCCGTCGAGTGGATCGACATGCGGAAAAACGAGGAGGCCGACGCCCTATCTCGCATCGGGTCGGCTCTACTCGCACCACCCGCCGGCGTGTCCCTCGACACAATCTCCAAGCCATCAGTCTCTCCCCCGAGGGAGATCGACATCGAGTCCCACTCAACGAGGCAGCCTTGGTCGCTTTTCGTCACCGAGCGAACCCGGACCAAGCCCTACATCGCCTACCTGGAAGCCGGCACCCTGCCAACAGACGAGACAGACGCTCGAATGATCACTCGTCGATGCAAGTCCTACACCATCATCGACGGCGAGCTCCACAAGCGCAGCGTCACCGGCATGTTCCAACGCTGCGTCCAACCGGCTGAAGGACGCAAAATCCTCCACGACATTCACTCAGGTGACTGCGGCCACCACGCCGCCGCTCGCTCCCTGGTCGCCAAGGCTATGCGACACGGCTTCTCGGCCCGCGCTGACGCCGCCGACATCGTCCGCGATGCGCCGGGTGCCAATCGCCAATCGCCGCGTACCGAGCTCGGCGCTCAAAACAATCCCCATCACCTGGCCATTCGCTGTGTGGGGCATGGACATGGTAGGCCCCTTCAAGAAGGCCCCCTCTGGCTACACCCACCTGCTGGTCGCCGTCGACAAATTCACGAAGTGGGTGGAGGCCAAGCCAGTCCGGAAATGCGACGGGAAGACCGCCACTAAATTCCTACGCGAGCTCATATATCGCTACGGGTTCCCCAACAACATCATCACGGACAACGGCACCAACTTCGCCAAGGGAGCCATGGCCGAATTCTGCGAAGAGCACCATATCCGGCTCGACCTCGCGTCAGTCTCCCAACCGGAATCTGTTGGAGATATGCCCTAGAGGCAATAATAAATATAGTTATTATTATATCTTTGTGTTTATGATAAATGTTTACATTCATGCTATAATGGTATTAACAAGGAAACATTGATACTTGTGTGATTTGTAAACTTGATTTGAAGTCCCTAGTATAGCCTCTATACTTCACTAGCTTGTTGGTTGATTAATGATTGTGGTTTCCCTATCATGAACATTGAGATGTTATCAACAACAAGATCATATCGTTAGGAGAATGATATGGTGGACATACTCCTATAGATAAGCGTAGCATAAAGATCAAGTCATTTCATTAGTTCAATTGCTATATGCTTTCTGATACATAGTAACCTAATTCCTTCGACCATGAGATCATGCATATCACCTTTACCGGATGGATGCTTTGATGACATCAAACACCACACCGTAACAGGTGGTTATAAAAGTGGCATTGAGTGTTGGAAAGTATTGGTTGAAACACATGGATCAAGAGTGGGATTTGTCCATCCACATGACGGATAGATATACTCTGGGCCTCTCGGTGGAATGTCATCCAATTAGCTTGCAAGCATGTGACTTGGTCACAAGGGATCACATATCACGGGAACGAGAAAGAGTACTTATCGATGTGAGGTTGAACTAGGTATGCGGAGATACCGACGATCATAACCTGTAAGTAAATATAACATGAGACAAAGGGAAATTGGTATCGTATGTAAGTGGTTCATTCGATCGCAAGTAATCGTAGAAATATGTGGGAGCCATATGAATTTCCAGATTCCTCTATTGGTTATTGTTAGGAGAAGTGTCTCGATCATGTCGCATAATTCACGAACCGTAGGGAGACACACTTAAGGATTCGACGTTGTTTGAGTAGTTATGGTATTATGAGAAAGAGACCGAATGTTGTTCGAATCTCGGATGGGATCCGGATATCACGAGGTGATCCGAATGGTCGGAGAATAAGATTCATATAAGGAAAGTCCGTTTTGAGTTCGGGAATGATTAGTGTTTTCATCGGGAATGTTCTAGAAGGTTCGGATTGTCCGGCACTCGGGGAAGGGTACATGAATGTGTCATTGATCATTGAATGATTGCATCATGTACTAAGTGTTATTGCTGTCCCAAATAAAGGATTAAATTGAATCCTAAACAGAAAAGTCAAATGTCCGGTTTGAAAGTCAACCGCCAAAACAAGAAACTGGGAAACAAGCAAGAGGAGTTGGAACCAACTTTGGAGGAGGTAGGACTCCTCCGGCGCCCAGCCCAAGGCCGACTTGGGAGGGACTCCCCTCCCCTGGCGCGCCAGGGACCTCCCTCCCATAAAAGGAGGGGCAAGGCTCCTCCCATAGAGGCTTTACTTTCTACTCTAGATCTCCGGTTTAGAGCTGTTTTGGTTTAGAGCTTCTAATTGCTTTAGCCAACAGTTTAGAGCCTTCTAATTGGTTTAGAGCCCTCTAATTGGTGTGTCTAATTACTAGGCCACTAATCCTCTCTCTCATAAGCTCCACCATACTCGCACCGGCTTAAGGCGAAGCCCTGCGGATCTCCCTCTACTTAGGTACCACGCCGTTGTCTTTGGGAATCACGAGGAGAGTGCTACAACCTCCACTTCTGGAACAAGGAGAGGAAGGTCTTCGTCGAGTACCGAAGTGTGACCGATTGCGAAGCTGCTTGGAGCGTGGCGCTGGAAGGATCGTCTACGATCTTGAGATCGGAAGAATCGACTACATCACCCACGAGAATCCGCCTCGTTAACCACTTTGGAATCTTCGAGGTGAGTTCCTCTATCGACTCGTTGCTACAATCTAGTAGATAGATCTTGGCTTGTTTGTTTGTATGCGATAGAAAATTTTTGTTTTCCATGCTACGAACCCCTACAAAGTATCGAGCCGTGTCTATATGTAGATCTGTTGCCGAGTAGAACACAATGGTCATTGTGGGCGTTGATGCTTTATTGTAGATTGCTTTTGTGTACTTTGCATCTTGCGGTATGTTGGGATGAAGGCCGGGCTAACCTTACATGACATCGTTCATGAGACTTGCTCCACGCTTGACATGTAACTTGTATTGCATAAGTGGCTTTATGGGTGCATGTTTCTCCTAGCATAGTTAAGATCCAATTTACAACGGGTGATCAACAATGCTAGTATCAATGTTGTGGTTCTTATTCGTAAGTTAGAACGACACTTATTGAAAGCCCCAAACCACGTAAAATATGCAAAGAAAGTAGAAGCGTCTAACTTTGTTTTGCGGGGTGTCTTGATGATGTGATATGGCCATGATTGTGATTATATTTGATGTATGCAATGTTCCTTATTGTAAGTCGACAACGGCGAGAATATATGGTTGTCTTTAATTTTATTAAGACCTCGTGTCTATTCAAGTAGTTGTAATAGTTGAAGCGGTGGGCGACAACCATGGAGAAGCGTCATTGACCTTGATGCAATGCGGTGATGATGGAGATCATGTTCGTGCTTGAAGATGGAGATCGGAGGCACGAAGAAGAAAACCATATCATATCACATATATATTGAATTGCATGTGATGTTAATCCTTTATGCATCTTGTATTGCTTAGTAGGCACGGTAGCATTATAAGATGATCCCTCATGCACATCAATTTCAAATCATAAAGTGTTCACCCTTAGTTAGCACCGCTAAAGCTTGTTGTTTGAAGCACCACGTGATGATCGGGTGTTCTAGATTACGCAAGTGTATACAACGTGAGCAAGCAGTTGCTCATGCGAAACTAAGGTTTGATCTTGTGAGCCTAGCATGTCGAGACATGGTCTTGGAACACGGATTACCGAAAGGTAAAGCATGAATCGTATAGTAGATATGATGAACATGATGATTGTTCATTGAAACTATATCAACTCGTGATGATCGGTGTTGATGTGGTGGATTTGGTTCGTGTGATCACTAAAACAATGTGAGGGATGTTGTTTTGGTGGGAGTTCACCTAGTTTAATTTCATTAATTAATTTGAACTCAATTTGTCATAAACTTAGTCTAAACTATTGCAAATATGTTGTAGATCAATGGCAGCCCCTACCATCAATTTTAATGCGTTCCTAGAGAAAGAAAAGTTGAAAAACAATGGAAGCAACCCGGATTGGTTCCGCAATTTGAGGATTGTCCTCACATTTGGTAATTTGACCTATGTCTTTGGATGCACCTGGGTGACCCACTGCACTTGCTTCCGATGAAGTAAAGAATGTTTACCTCGCTCGGAAGAATCAAGACTCCATAGTTCAATGTGCTATCTTGTATGGTTTAGAATCGAGCTTGAGAAAAGGTTTGAAGAGTCGACCCACATGATATTGTCGAGGATCTCAAATTAATTTTGAGACTCATGCGGCAATTGAAAGCTATGAGGCTTCGTAAAAGTTCTTTAAGCGCAAGATGGAAGAAGGCAGCTCGTCGGTGAGCATGTGCTTAAGATGTCCAGGCACGCAAATAAACTTCAAAGCTTGGGTATAGTGATTCCTAATGCTTTGGGATTTACCGTGTCCTACAATCACTACCACCAAGTTACAAGAACTTTGTGATGAACTACAACATGCGAACATGAACAAGGCGTTGCGAACTCTTTGCCATGTTAAAATCTGCGAAGTGGAGATCAAGAAAGAGCACCAAGTTTTGTTGGTCAATAAGACCACCAAATTCAAGAAAGGCAAGTCTAAGCAAAGGGACACTTCAAGAAGGGTGGTAAGAAAGCTGCTGCCACGAAGAAGACCAAGGCTGGACCTAAGCACTGGCCAGTGCTTTTCTTGCAAGGGAGAAGGTCCTTTGGGCGGAATTGCCCAAAGTACTTGGCGGATCTGAAGCGGCAACATCAAGAAGAAAGGTATATCGATATACATGTTATTGATGTGTATCTCACTAGTACTGTAGTAGTGCTGGTATTTGATCTTGGTTCGGTTGCTCATATTTGTAACTCGAAGCAGTCTTTCAGAATAGGCGGAAGCTAGCGAGGAGCGAGGTGACGATGCGGCGTGGGAAAGCGGATCAAAGGTTGATGTGATCGCGGTTGACACACTACCTCTTCATCTACCATCGGGATTAGTTTTATACTTAAATAATTGTTATTTAGTGCTGCGTTGAGCATGAACATTATCTCGGGATCTTGTTTATTGCGAGGCGGTTACTTGTTTAAGTCGAGAATAATGGTTGTTCGATTTATATGAGTAATATGTTTTACGCATGCACCTTTGATAGATGGTCTATTCTTATTGAATCTCGATAGTGGAAATACACATATCAACAACATTGAGGCTAAGCGTTTGAAATCAGCGATAATTACCTATATGTGCAATCGTCTTGGTCACATCGAGTGAACGTGAAGAAACTCCATTCCGATGGACTTCTTGAATCACTTGATTTTGAATCACTTGAAAGATGCGAAGCATGTCGATGGGAAAATGACTAAGACTCCATTTTTACGGTATGATGGAGCGAGCTACGGACTTATTGGAAATCATACATACCGATGTGTGTGGTCCAATGAGTGTAGCATCATGTGATGGTTATCGTTATGTTCTTACCTTCACGGATGACTTGAGTAGATATGGGTATATCTATTTCATGAAACATAAGTCCGAAACTTTCGAGAAGTTTAAGGAGTTTCAAAGTGAGGTAGAGAATCAACGTAACAAGAAGATTAAATTTCTACGTTACGATCGTGGAGGTGAATATCTAAGTTCTGAGTTTGGCGAGCATTTAAAGAAGTGCGGAATACTTTCACAATTGACACCGGGAACACCACAGGTAATGGTGTGTCCGAACGTCGTGTCGAACTCTCTTAGATATGGTTCGTTCTATGATGTCACTTACAGTTACCGCTATCATTTTGGGGTTATGCATTAGAAACACCGCATTCACTTTAAATAGGGCACCGTCTAAATCCGTTGAAACGAAACGACACCGTATGAATTATGGTTTGGGAAGAAACCTAAATTGTCGCTCCTTAAAGTTTGGGGATCTGAAGCCTATGTAAAGAAGTTACAAAGGACAAGCTTGAACCCAAAGCGGAAAATGCGTCTTCATAGGATACCCAAAGGAAACTATTGGGTATACCTTCTATCATAGATCCGAAGGCAAAACATTCGTTGCTAAGAATGGATCCTTTCTAGAGAAGGAATTTCTCTCGAAAGAAGTGACTGAAGGAAAGTAGAACTGACGAGGTTGTTGAACCTTCTCTTGAAATTGCGAGTAGCGCAGCACGGAAGAAGTTCTGTGGTGCCTGCACCAATAAGGGAGGAAGCTAATGATGATGATCATGAAACTTGGTTGAAGTTGCTCTGAGCCTCGGAGATCAACGAGAACTCGTACCACTCCAGTTGGTATGATTCCGTTATGAATGTCATGGTGGTGGACAACACCGATGACCGAGACATATGAGGAAGCGATGATGAGCCCAGATTCCAATAAATGGCAAGAAGCCATGAAATCCGAGATTGGATCCATGTACGAAAACCAAGTATGGACTTTGGTGGACTTACCGGATGGCGGAAGGTCATCGAGAACAAATGGATTTTCAAGAAGAAAGCAGATCTTGATGGTAATGTTACTGTCTATAAAGCTCGACTTGTCGCAAAAGGGTTTCGACAAATTCAAGGAGTTGACTACGATGAGACTTTCTCACCAGTAGCGAAGCTAAAGTCTGTGAGGATTATGTTAGCAATCGCTGCATATTATGATTATGAGATATGGCAGATGGATGTCAAAACAGCATTCCTCAATGGAGACATTGATGAAGAGTTGTATATGATGCAACCCAAAGGTTTTGTCGATCCTATAGATGCTAACAAGGTATGCAAACTTCAACGGTCCATCTATGGATTGAAGCAAGCATCCCGAAGTTGGAATCAACGTTTTGATAAGGTAATCAAAAGTTTTGGTTTTATACAAACTTATGGAGAAGCTTGTATTTACAAGAAAGTGAGTGGGAGCTCTGTAGCATTCTTAATACTATATGTGGATGACATATTGTTGATTGGGAATGATGTAGACCTTCTTAATAGTGTCAAGGAATATTTGAATAATAGTTTTTCAATGAAGGATCTTGGCAGCGACTTACATATTAGGCATAAAGATTTATAGAGATAGATCGAAGCCAAATATCATTGTCACAAAGTACATATTTGGACAAAGTTCTAAAGAGATTTGGAATGGAGGAAAGCAAGAAAGGGTTCTTGCCCATGTTGCTAATACGACCTTGAGTAAAACTCAAAGTCCGACATCGGCGAAGATAGAGAAAGGATGAGTAAAACTCCCTATGCCTCGACCATAGGATCTCTAATGTATGCCATGCTATGTACTAGACCCGACATTGCATATCTTTGTTAGTTTAACTAGCAGATATCAAAGTGATCCAGAGTGGATCATTGGACAATGATCAAAAACATCCTTAAGTACTTGAGAAGAACTAAGGATATGGTTCTTTCTTATGGAGGTGATGAGCGACTCGTTGTTAATGGTTACACCGATGCTAGTTGGAACACCGATCCGGATGATTCTAAATCACAATCCGGATCGTATTTATTTTGAATGGTGCAGCGATTAGCTGGAGGAGTGCAAAGCAAAGCGTTGTGGCGAGATCTTCAAGAATCGAATACATGGTGCTTGAGGCTTCACAAGAAGCGATATGGATGAAGGAGTTCATTACAGAGCTGGGTGTGGTTCCAAGTCTGCTGGACCCAATGTCTATCTCTTGTGATAACATAACATGGGCCATAGCCATGCGCAAGAACCAAGGTCACACAAGAAGTGAAGCATATCAAGCTGCGTTTTCACGCTATTCGAGAACATATCCGGGATGGGGATATAAAGATTTGCAAAGTACACCAGATCCGAATGTGGCGGATCCGTTGACTAAACCTCTCCGAGGGCAAAACATGACCAACACCAAACTGCCATGGGTGTTCGGTATATTACCATGTAATCTAGATTAGATGACTCTAGTGCAAGTGGGAGGCTTGGAGATATGCCCTAGAGGCAATAATAAATATAGTTATTATTATATCTTTGTGTTTATGATAAATGTTTACATTCATGCTATAATGGTATTAACAAGGAAACATTGATACTTGTGTGATTTGTAAACTTGATTTGAAGTCCCTAGTATAGCCTCTATACTTCACTAGCTTGTTGGTTGATTAATGATTGTGGTTTCCTATCATGAACATTGAGATGTTATCAACAACAAGATCATATCGTTAGGAGAATGATATGGTGGACATACTCCTATAGATAAGCGTAGCATAAAGATCAAGTCATTTCATTAGTTCAATTGCTATATGCTTTCTGATACATAGTAACCTAATTCCTTCGACCATGAGATCATGCATATCACCTTTACGGATGGATGCTTTGATGACATCAAACACCACACCGTAACAGGTGGTTATAAAAGTGGCATTGAGTGTTCGGAAAGTATTGGTTGAAACACATGGATCAAGAGTGGGATTTGTCCATCCACATGACGGATAGATATACTCTGGGCCTCTCGGTGGAATGTCATCCAATTAGCTTGCAAGCATGTGACTTGGTCACAAGGGATCACATATCACGGAGCGAAAAGAGTACTTATCGATGTGAGGTTGAACTAGGTATGCGAGATACCGGCGATCATAACCTCGGGTAAGTAACATATCGTGAGACAAAGGGAAATTGGTATCGTATGTAAGTGGTTCATTCGATCGCCAAAGTAATCGTAGAAATATGTGGAGCCATATGAATTTCGATTCCTCTATTGGTTATTGTTAGAGAAGTGTCTCGATCATGTCGCATAATTCACGACGTAGGGAGACACACTTAAGGATTCGACGTTGTTTGAGTAGTTATGGTATTATGAAAGAGACCGAATGTTGTTCGAATCTCGGATGGGATCCGGATATCGAGGTGATCCGGAATGGTCCGGAGAATAAGATTCATATAAGGAAAGTCCGTTTGAGTTCGGGAATGATTAGGTGTTTTCATCGAATGTTCTAGAAGGTTCCGGATTGTCCGGCACTCGGGGAAGGGTACATGAATGTGTCATTGATCATTGAATGATTGCATCATGTACTAAGTGTTATTGCTGTCCCAAATAAAGGATTAAATTGAATCCTAAAACAGAAAAGTCAAATGTCGGTTTGAAAGTCAAACCAAAACAAGAAACTGTGGGAAACAAGCAAGAGGAGTTGGAACCAACTCGGGAGGAGGAGGACTCCTCCAGGCGCCCAGCCCAAGGCCGACTTGGGAGGACTCCCTCCTCCTCAGCGCCAGGACCTCCCTCCCATAAAAGGAGGGCAGGGCTCCTCCATAGAGGCTTTACTTTCTACTCTAGATCTCCGGTTTAGAGTGTTTTGGTTTAGAGCTTCTAATTGCTTTAGCCAACAGTTTAGAGCCTTCTAATTGGTTTAGAGCCCTCTAATTGGTGTGTCTAATTACTAGGCCACTAATCCTCTCTCTCATAAGCTCCACCATACTCGCACCGGCTTAAGGCGAAGCCCTGCGGGATCTCC
This sequence comes from Avena longiglumis, assembly GCA_030063025.1. Lineage (NCBI taxonomy): Eukaryota > Viridiplantae > Streptophyta > Magnoliopsida > Poales > Poaceae > Avena > Avena longiglumis. The sequence goes on from CP125973.1 coordinate 153,197,727, forward strand.
CCTCTACTTCCGGTACCACGCCGCCGTTGTCTTTGCGGAATCACGAGAGTGCTACAACCTCCATTTTCTGGAACAAGGGAGAGGAAGGTCTTCGTCGAGTACCCGATGTGACCGATCATGAAGCGCTAAAGCGTGTGGCTGGAAGGATCGTCTACGATCTTGAGATCGGGAAGAGTCGACTACATCACCCACGAGAATCCGCTCTCGTTAACCACTTTGGAATCTTCGAGGGTGAGTTCCTCTATCGACTCGTTGCTACAATCTAGTAGATAGATCTTGGCTTGTTTGTTTGTATGCGATAGAAAATTTTTGTTTTCCATGCTACGAACCCCTACAGAATCCAACGGCCAGGCGGAACGGGCCAACCAAAGCATCCTCCACGGCCTGAAGCCGCGACTCCAAGTACCACTCGAGCGCACTGGGTGCTAGGTCGAGGAGTTGCCCTCATCTCGGGGATCCGGACCTCCGTCAGATCGACGGGATTCACCCCCTTCTTCATGGTCTACGGTGCCGAAGCAGTCATGCCCACCGACCTCGAACACGACTCGCCGCGAGTCGTCCACTATACGGAGGCTGCAAACGAGCTGGCCCGCCAAGATGGGGTCGACCAACTCGACGAAGCACGCGACCTCGCTCGGTCACGCACCGCCATCTACCAGCAAGGACTTCGCCGCTACCACAGCCGGCGGGTGAAAGCTCGCACCTTTTAGGAAGGCGACCTGGTGTTACGCCTCATCCAGGACAAGAAGGGGATGCACAAGCTTCCCCCTCCGTGGGAAGGCCCATTCGCTATCGGGCGCGTACTCGGCAACGACGCCTACTACCTCATCGACGTCCGCGGGGACGGCAAACTCGACGTCAAGCGACCATGGAATGTAAGTACTCCTAGAACCCCACACATGTACTCTCCAGTCGCTATGAAATAAAAAGAAATGGTTACCGCAACTTGCGCTTACTCTCCATGACTTGTGCCACTCGCACTCGTAAAAACAGCGTTATGCTAAACGCAGAAGTCAACCTTTGGTACAGCGATCAGCGCGGCTAAGTAGTGCGGTGTAAGAACCTTTGAATCACTTCAGTCTTGCACCGTCCACGAATAACGCCAACCCGAGCCCCATTGGAGTCGCCTAGCTCGTGGCTCTACGAGCCAAGACAACTCCCTCGCTTCTCCAATGACCTTGGTCCTCCGCATCCTCGGCATAGCGACTCGAGCGGCTAAGTACCGGATCGAAACCAGTTAAATGAGCGGTCGTGAAACGCCAAGTAAGAGAGCATGCCCAGGACTCGCCGCGCGACTGACCCCATGGGCCAGGCAGGAGTGACGCGCTCACACCAACGCGCTAAGTCCTCAACCACCCTCGAGTCGCGCCTAGAACTACCAAGTACCACGCTCGGGGACTCGGCCACCCGACCTCGTTCGCGCACGGGAAAACGGTAAAGTACAGAGCACTCAAGGGAGTCGCCTAGCGACTGGCTCTTCGAGCTTCGGTAGTCGACTAAAACATCAAAACACATAACAACAACACATACATCATATACGAGGTAAACCCCACAAAAAAGGCGCTCGGGGACTCGTCAAAATCAATCAAAAGCACACAAACAAATATCAAAATAGACACGACGTCTCATTCAATCACATGTTGCATTGTTTCATGTTACAAAATATGCCCGTGGCGTAACTGCCGCTAACGCCACAAGGCAACTACCCTACTCGCGAGCTTCAAGACGACTCGCCAGATCCGGCTCGCGGATGAACGCCGTGTACGGGTTGGATGGATACGTCGTCGTTCACCCGCCATCGCCCGCGAAAAGGCTGCTCGACCTTGAAGTCACGATGCGGCGGCTCGGGTCGTTTACGCGACAACCGCCTCTCCGGATGCAGAGGTCGCCCATTGCCGAACCGTTCGATGCGTGGCGGCACATTCTTGCAACTTGAGGACCTCGGACAGCTCTCGCGCCCGGTCGGACGATGGATACCCACTCGTCACATCGTCAATGTCGAAATCCTCGGGAAGTGGCGAGCCCAAGGCTCAGCGCCGTCGGCGCTCACGCCAAACACCGATCGTCATGAACTCAACGATCATGGCGCCTTCTCCAAGTACCTCCACACCTCAACGAGGTCGCTTGGAATCACCTCTATGGGCGATATTTCTTGGAGGTAGGCACGGATGCACGTCGCTGACAACGTCGCCGAATCGACGAGCATACTTACGCACCGCCTCGCGTCGAGCGAGCTCGCCTCTTCTTCGCTATCAATGATGCGACCTGCGAGTAGAAGACAATGATAAGTATGACGGACACCACAAAAACCACAACTATTATAAAGGGGAGATGCACTCACCAAGCAACGGGCGGGCGAGTCCGTGATGAAGCGGCGTGTGGTCGTCACGAAGCCCAGCAATAAGGACTTCCGACACCTTGCGATCCTCTTTAGCGGCTGCAATGGCGGCCTTAGATCGCCCGTCCGCCGAGCTCGCTTCTTCTCGCCTCTGCGATTCGCGCTCGAGGTCGGCGATCCATTGCTCACGGCACCAGGCGATCGCGCCGCCACCAACTCACCAGCGGGGACAAGCCCCTAGCGAGCTTCCTCTGCCTTCACAGCAGCAGTCTGAAGCCCCTTGTTCGCCTCCTGGATGATGGCCAGCTCCTTCTCCGCGCGCTGCTTCGCGGCCAACCGGTCCGCCGAATCCAGCTGCAGACCCTGCACATCACCAAAAAAGTCAGTCAAAACGAAATTCCTAAGTGCCCACTCGCTGAAATTCAGCGAGTGCGCACTCGGGGACTGGCGATCAAGAAATTCCTAAGTGCCCACTCGCTGAAATTCAGCGAGTGCGCACTCGGGGACTGGCAATCAAGAAATTCCTAAGTGCCCACTCGCTGAAATTCAGCGAGTGCGCACTCGGGGACTGGATGCGAAAATAAAAAAAAACGAGAAATTATAAGAATCAAGCCGCTGCAAAGCACCGACCTGATCCTCGGGGACTGGATGTACCTGGATGGCCGCGCCGAGCATGCCATGGAGTTGTATCGCGTCCACGGATGCGAGTAACGCCGGCGTGTGTCCACGACGTTGGTCGACTTCAGCATCGGCGGTCCCAGGAGCGTGGCTCGAGGGCGTAGCCTCACTCGCCGTGGCCGCCTTGGTCACGAAGCGGGGGAAGGTAGCGATAGAGGCACCCGCTCCAAGGGAGGTCGCTTCCGCCGTTCCAGGCAAGGAAGCACCCTCCTTCGTAGACGCTGCCTCCATCATGCCGCGGCCGGCCGTCATCGAAATTGTGACGACATCATCACCCTTGGCCTTCTTGCTGCCGTCCTGACGGCGACCTCGTCGCCTTCCTCTTGCGGGAAGGGTCCTTCGCTTGCGGCGGAAGGTACCTTGGCCCGGTCGGGTGGCCCATCCTTTTCACTCCGGTCCTGCGCATTAATCAAATCAACGAGACAATTGGAATAGTTATGGAAAATAAGGAAGGGTGGCGCACTCACTTGGCGGCGGGATGAAACGCAGCCCGTGAAGGCGGCCGGTTTTCGATTCAGGGGCCGGGCGATCGATCCCTAGTTCGGGCGTCGCGTGCCCAAGACACGGACGGCTTCTTCGTCATTGAGGCGGCTGGTGCCTCAGGACACCCTCGGCGGAGCCTCCTCGCGAGTTGGGGCCATTGGCCGGAGCCTCCTTGCGGCGAAGCCCAGCAATGGAGCCTCCTTGCGAGGCGAAGTCACCATAGCCGGAGCCTCCCCCAGCCCAGAGACTGGGGCGAATGGCGGAGGCATTGAGGCCAGCGGCACCTCCACGGTCGTCGCGTCCAACACGGTTTTCGCTGGAGGCGCGCCATCACCGGCTGGGCTGGGGGCATCAGAGCTGCTCGCCGAGTGTGGCGGTGAGGCCGTTCTTGACGGCTTAGTTTTCTTCTTTGGGGAGGCCCTTGCCTCCCTTTCCTTCTTCTTCTTCTTCTTCTTCTTCTTCTTCTTCTTCTTCTTCTTCTTTGACGGGGTGGCTTGACAGCGCGAGGTGGTCTCTGGGAGCTCGTCGTCATCGTCATGACGTTCGAGGCTTCTGCTTGCCTCGATCTCGTTGCCCTTCAGGTCTTTCGGACCAGTGGGGCGACCTCCTCTTCGGACTCGTCCTCGTAGTCTTCGTTGCCCTTGGTAGGCGGCGATTCGCCTATGTCCGGGCCCGAGCTCTCGTCATCCGAGGGTGGGAGCCACCCTTCCACCACTTGGAATACCTGCAACAAATACAAGACGAAATCAGAATTACCGCAACTGCATTTACTGCGACTGCGAGCAAGGTAAAGAAATTACCGTGGGAGCCGGACGCTTCGCGGTATAGGGGGCGACCCCAGCCTGCGCATCCAGGTACACCGCCTGGGTAATCTTCTTCAACGCTGGGAGATAATCCTCCAGCTTCCACTCGTCGAGACAGGCCTTCGTCGAGTCTCCCCGGCCCGTGTACTGGTACATGTAGTGGTCGCGGTGGGCGAGTGGGACGAGCCGCCGCCCGAGCCAGCAATTGTACAAGTTTATCGTTTGAAGGCCCTTCTTTTCGCACCACGGATGGTGCGGAGCATCTCGTCGACGACCATCCGCTGGTCGCGGGAGCTTGCCGACTTGAAGATTGCGCGCTCGGGCGACTAGCGAATACCGGGATCGCCACCTCGCCTCCGGGTCGCCTCGACCACGTAGAACCACGACTTCTTCCGATCGCTCGCCTTGGCGGGTAGCATCAGTCAAAGAAAGAAGCTTTGGACTTGAGCTGAACGTCAAGCCGCCCGGCAAGCATTGGGCTTTGCCTCCTCGCTGATCCGTCTGTGGAACAAATCTTGCCACAAGGGAAGTAGGGCCGGCACCCTTAAATAGCATTCGCAACGCCACGAAGATGGCGAGCGCTCGATGCTATGGGTACCAGATCTGAAGGTGGATCCGTAGTAGGCGCAAGCCGGAAGAATAGGGACGTGAAACCCTAGCCCCGCCGAGATGACTGGTGAACAGATGAATTCCCTCTCGCGGGTTTGGGTTCGTTTCTCTGCGAGGATACGCTAATAGCCGGCTCGCAGGATCCGGCCTCCTCGAAGGCCACCGTGTTCCTGTGCACTTGGACCTACCCCGGCTCGGTGGAAAGGGCCATGGCCGAGAGATTGGTTGGAGATCGGAAGATTTGGTCGGTGGATCGCGGAAGGAAAGAAAATGCGCGCACTCGGAAGAAGTGGTGAGGAGTTGGCTCTACGACTGCCTGCCATTCCCCTTATATAGCGGGAGTTACCCGCCAAATCAGGAAGCCGTTACCACGCGGTGATTACGTCAAAAGTTACCGTTGGGTTACCTCAACGGCTAGTTTGACCACGCCTGACGATCCAACTACGGTCACTCGGCTCGCCGACCCGATCACTAAGACAGTGTTTCCGCCGACTCGACTCGACCAAGGATGCGACCTAGATCATTGGTTGTCTCCTTTATACAGGAGCCCGCCGACGATTCATTGGAGCCTACTCACGAGCCGTATACTCCATCGCCAGGCCACCCACGCCTAATCACGACGGCCTCGGGGACTCGATGGGGATATGCCTACGGTATACCCAGGCAGACGTTCCGACCGCCCAAGACCATGGCAGTGGGCTGCAGAGCAGCGAGTGGATCAAAGCCCAGCCGAGTTGAGCGATCGGAAGTCAAGGCCCAGCGAGTAGATAGGCCCGGTCGGACTAGGTTAACGACTATTGAAGTCAGAATCAATCGGTTGAGATATGTAAACCCTAGGGGAGGTGAGCCTATATAAACCTCCCAATAGGGCGAGTAGAGACACGTTCCCTCATACACCCAAGTGACTCGCCGCCTAGCCGCCGAGCTCGCCCATTGTAACACCTCCATAATACAATCTAGCAGGAGTAGGTCTTTACCCTCCGGGGGGCCGAACCTGGGTAAAACCTTGTGTCTTTGCCCTCATCTCGCACCGCAGATGGCTGGCCGCCCTTGCCCCTCGTTCTACTACTCGCTGCCGATTGCAGCATCTGCCGTGACAATTCCCACGACACTTGTTGAGCCGCGAACATGGGTGTTTAGTGAGCATGGATGGTCTGGGAGGCCACGGTGCACCGCAACTTTATCCTCCTTCTCTGTTGCTGCACATCACCTCTTATGTCCAAATTCTGTAGTTTGAAGCACTCTGCTGTTAGCTTCTGTATTTCTTCCTCTCCTCCAACCTGATCTGTTTGTAGTGGAGGCACACTTGCAAGGGATGGTGCTGCCATTACTCCGGGGTCTGCGAACGGACTCCACGCGGAGAATGAAGGTGAATCAGCGCTTCTGTTTGCACCGACATCTGCATGGATTTCAGAATCACTGCATCTCTTCCTTAGGTTGCTAGCAGGACCATCGTGTCCCTTTGTTGGTGTTATCCTAGCAGATCTTCTCGGTGTCTTGTGCAAGTCACCGCCCTGGTCTCCCCCATGATCATCTTCCCTATCTAATCCATTGTCGTTATTCCTATCCTCATCATCTTCATCTTCCTCATCATTGCCATCTTCCCCATCGTCACCGTCGCTGCTGTCTTCAGACTCATCATCTTCATTGTTGTCGCTGTTGTCTTCGTCATCCCCATCGTCACCGTCGCCTCTACCAATCCTTTGTCTCTTCCTTCTCGCCTGAGCATGGCTAGAACTTTATGCGCTTTCCATAGTTCCAATAGCTTCCACAAAAGCACCAAGCCTGTTTGATATGTCCGTGCATAACTCCCCAAGCATAACAGCAATCTTCCTTTTGTGCTGCCAAAAACAAAAGAGAAAACAAATAAAATTACTGTTGGTTGCAACTTATCAGAAAAAATATAAAACCAGTTACAAAAAGGAAAAAACACAAAAAAGATACTTTAAAAACCAACATCCAGGAACCAACTTAGTACTACTTAGATCCAACTTAAGCATGCTGCATACAACAACATACCCATCATGAGCAAGTAACTTTTTTTAAAAAAATTCAAATCAAAAAGCATTCTGATAAAACAATTAGGAACTAACTTAGTGCTACTTAGATCCAACTTAAGCATGCTTCATACAACAACATACCCATCATGAGCAAGCAACTTTTAAAAAAAATTCAAATAAAAAGCATTCTAATAAAACATTAGGAACCAACTTAGTACTACTTAGATCCAACTTAAGCATGCTGCATACAACAACATACCCATCATGAGCAAGCAACTTTTTTAAAAAAAAAATCAAATCAAAAAGCATTCTGATAAAACATTAGGAACCAACTAAGTAGTACTTAGATCCAACTTAAGAATGCTGCATACAACAACATAACCATCATGAGCAAGCAACTTTAAAAAAAAAAGAAAAATCAAGCAACTAAAACCAAGTTAGGCAGTTTATGTCAGCAACTTAGTAATCAACTTAGTAACCAAGTTAGGCAGTTTCTGAAACCAACTTAGGTGTAACAGGAAAACAACTTAGCCGATTGTTAGTGTCCCTGCTTTTTTGCAGTAGTATGCAACATACATTTGGAGGGAAAAAACTAGTGAATGCAAAATAATCTAGGTTCACCTTATATGGAAAGCTCCGCGACAACTTTGAAGAAACAAAATCTTCAGTCCTTGTCATCCCCACAAAAATCCCATCAGTTATGTTTGCGCCGACACCTTCTTTCAGCTATGTTTTCATGTCATCAAAACACAGAAATAAAACTTGTTAGATGGTCCATGGCTATCCACGCGTCATTAGAGATAAAAAGAATAAAAAAATCAAGCACAAAAATTGAAAAGGAGTAAATGCTTACTTTTAGTTTCCCAAAGTCTCCATTGTCTTTAGAATCCTTGCGCGCAATAGCTTGTATTAGTTTATCATTCCATGCTTCAGCCCGGACTGGACAATTTTCTTTAGATTGCACCACCTCGTCAACCTCTAGAGAATCAAGGTAGAGGATCTGCATTGGAAAAGAGAGTATGACTATCTCTATTACAAATTTGATTTGTCACATAAAAAATAATGGGAAAGAGGGGAATTGTTTTCAGCAACTTTACCACGAGGTGATGGAGGCAGCAACACACAGACTTTTTCTTTGCTTCCATCTTCTTTACTTGTGTGGAAATTTGGTCAACAACAAATTGGGCAAAATTCGTCCTTCAAAATAGGTTGAGATCAACAAGGGACTTGTAGCACCTTGGACTGATACTAGAAGCGGTAGTCGGGCATACAAAGCAGCTTATTGCACCGGCAAAATATGCACGAAGGAACTTCAAGTCCGCCACCCCACCCATGTTTTTTATCATTTTGCACCAGTCGGTCCACTCCGGTGCTGAACCACTCTCTATGTTATATTCTCTGTTGAAGAACTCAATAGCTTCTGCCTCCATCTCATAACAAACAAGCTGCCCCTCGTTCGGGATCCCAAACACTTTCGTGTATGAATCTGCATTCACTGGGATTGTTCCCCTCCCTGGGATGGCAAGCTCGTTCTGCATGGGGTCAAATCAAGACATAACCCACATACTTAGATCCACTGGCATCTCCTTAGCCTGCACCTTTATCATCCCTCCCCATCCCCATTCTTGTATTAGAGTTTTCTGTTCTGGATACAAAATTTTGTTCAACTTAAACAACCTCGCGGGAGAATCGCGGTTCCTTCCAAGCTGTTGAAACTTTTAGCAAAAAAGCAAATTCAGTGTTGATCCTTAAAAAAAGTTAAAAGGTTTAGCCTCTGTTAACAGGGAAGAATAAAAAGTAGTAAGGCGTACGACAGTCTGTCTTTTCCGAGTAGGCTTCACCGTAACCGATTTTCCTTTGCCTACATCATGAGCAACTTGCTTGCTTCCCCTGCTGCATTATCTTCCGGTAAGCTCAGGTGGGCGCGTTTGGTATTGTCTTTAGCCATGTGTCCCTAGTGATATTCTACCCTGTAAAAAAGCCCAAAAGCAACTCAGCTTAGCACTATGTTCTTCCTGAAAAAACAGATATGCAGTATACAAAAAGCTAAAGTATATAAAACAACTTTGTATATACCCAGAATGCAATTTAGAAAACTTTTAAGACTACTTTTTAGAACCAACTTAAACATGCTGCAAACACCAACTTAGCTATTTTATGGGCAAGCAACTTTTAAAAACATGGAAAATCAAAAAGGTTTTAAAAACACATGAACCACCTAGGTAGTATTTTGGAACCAACTTAAGCATGATGGAACACACAACTTAACCATCACAAAAAACAAAGCAACTAAAAAAATCAAGCATTCAAAAAGCATTCAGAACTAAGTAGGATTTTGAACCAAATCAAGAAAGTTGGAATCATGAGCAAAAGCAAGTAGGTTGTATTTTGGAACCAACTAAGCAGGATTTTGAACCAATTTAAGCAAGTTGGGAGAAACAATTTATCCATCATGAGCAAAAAGCAAGTAGGTGGTATTTTGGAACCAATTATATAGTATTTTGGAACCAACTAAGCAGGATTTTGAAACCAATTTAAGCAAGTTGGGAGAAAAAAAAACTATACATCATGAACAAAAAAGCAACTAAAAAGAAAAGCGTAAGCATACTGAATTTAAAAGCCCAACTTAAAAAACCATGCTAGAGAAACAACTCATATATATACTACTGCCAAACACAAGAGTAGGAGCACTAACAAATCCATCGGCACACACTAACAAAAAGCGCATGATAGATCATGGGTCATGAAAATGCAAAAAACCATCCTGTACTTGAAGTAACAACTTAGCGCGTAATCATGCTGCATTTTGATTTGAATTTGGATTACCAAAACAGAGTAGGGCAGTAGCAAAAATACATCAGCACGCACTAACAAAAGGACAAAAATCATTGGAAAAACATACACCCCCTAGAACATATGCATGGCAGATAGATCACGGGTAATTGAGTAGATGTGGGATCATACACATGACACACACTAACAAGGGCAAAATCATCATCCTCAGAACATACACACCCCCTAGAACATACACACCTTGAAAGGATACGGATGTCGCCTAGAGGGGGGTGAATAGGCGATTAAAACTTTTCCTAGAGTGGCTCAACAAAGGCGGAATAAAACTAGTGTTTACTTTGTTAAGCACAACCTTAAAACAACTAAGGTTCACCTATGTGCATCAACAACATATGCTAAGCAATACAAGCAACAAAGTGATAGCAAGATATATATTACTTCAGGCACGAAGGCTATCACAATGTAAAGTGCATAAGTAAAGAGCTCGGGTATAGAGATAACCGAGGCACGCGGGGACACCGATATTTTAACAAGTTCCTCCCAACATGGAGTACGTCTCGTTTGGAGAGGGGGTGGTATCAAACCACCAACGTCATAAACGGCCTCCCTTATTCTCCGGTGAATCTCACCCCAATGGGATCGATCCACGCTTCCACTATCGGTGCACTTGTCGGTGGCAACCGGAACCTCTCACAAGGTTGGGGTACAACTCCACAACTTAATTGGAGGCTCCCAACAAACGCCACAAAAGGCCACAATGCCACCAAGGCTACAAACCGTCTAGGGTTCCAAGAACCCAAGAGGGACAAGCTCCAATGAGTAAATCAAACTAAATCCTCCGAGGAGAACTCAAACAGATGCACCAAATGCAAATGGCAAGAACACCACAAATGTGCTCAAACCCCTCACTCTCAAGTTCCAACAAAGCTACTAAAGCTATTGGGAGAACAAGAGAGGAGGAATCAAAGAGAGACACAAAATCCCCCAAAATCTAGATCCCCAAAGATGCACTCACAAAGAGATGAATCGGTTAGGTTAAACGATGAAAGATCTCCTCTCTTCCACTCAAATATGGGCAAGAATCATCGGAGGGAAAAGATTAGTCAAGCTTCAAGATCTAGAAGTGTGGACAAAGTTTAGCCTAATAGATAAGAGATGAGTTAACTAAACTAAAAAAGGGCAAAACCTTAGATAGGGGCCCAACAAAACTAGCTGTTTGAACATTTTTCAGAACAGACCAGTAGTAGTACCGGACCGGATCCAAACAACAAATCGCAAGGAAAAACGGCAAGGGGCCAGGCGAGCGAGCGAGCTGAGAAGAAAAAGCAACAATGGGTCTGGGGCCAGCGCAGCGATGGGACCAAGCAGCGACAGCAGCAGCAGCGCAGCAGCTCGGCAGTTGGCGGGGCCAAGAAGCGGCAGCAAGCACGCGCTAGTGGAAAAGCAGCAGCAGCTGGCCAATCAGGGCACCCACAGCGTTGCCATAGCCAAATAACTGTAGAAACTGAATTTGGCGTTTGAGAAAATTTGGCAGCAGCTGTACAATGTTGCCATAGCTAAATTGCTGTAGTGTGGGCCCCATTGCCTAATAAAACAACTTGGGAGTAAAAATATCTTCTCTCCAAGGACACCCAGGCCATTCGCGTGAGTTCGACGCCAGAATTTTTCCCCTTTCTAAATCCCCTCCATGGATTTGGATATCTTTGTCTCCCCTTTTCTACTGCTCTCAGATCCGACGAGTACTGACCGTAGCAGAGTATTTGTCGCGGCTATGAGCGGAGACGAGCGGTGGCGGCGAGCGCGGAGACGAACGGCGGCCGCGAGCGGAGACGAACGGCGGCCACATGGCCCAGTCGCCCACTCCAGCCGCAGACGTTGGCGACTCGCACCTCCCGCTCTCGGCCAGACGCAGGCGTGGAGTATCGGTATGGCCAGGCACCGGCGTGGAGCACACGCCCCAGATCACTCTCTGCATCTCAAGGCGGCCAGCCTCTCAGAGGAACCTGCAGCCAAGATCTCGTGATCTGTCGCATGTCCAGCTCGATGCAAATCGCACAGGTTTGCTAATCGATTCCTATATCATGTGTATGTGTGAATTTTTTGAGGAGGGAATACATGTTCCTTGTTTGATATTCTGTATCATTTGCGTACAGATTGAAGCACAACTGTTCGACAATTTACTCGTTTATTCATGATGCATGTTAGGAATCTGATTGTTCATCCATGTTTTGGTGGCCGGCTACTTGCAATATGTGGATTATGGGAAGGGGTTGGAATCTGGAATTTGCCAGCCGTTGGTAGCTGCAGCCGTCGGCAGCCAGAAGAGATATATTATTATATTGAAACTGAAGAATTTGGCATCGGAGCACCAAGTTGCTCCGGTTCTCTCTTTTCTTGGTTTGGAAACTAGTCCCACAGTGTAGAGAACTATAGTTCTAAAAGCCAAATTTTTATTTTGAAACCACTTTTGGCACAACGCTGTGGATGCCCTCAGGCGCGGTGCATGCAGCTGCAGCAGCTGGCCAAGCGGGTCAACGCGGGCGCAGGCAGGCAGCGCGCGGCTCGGGCCCAGCGGCAGCGAGCGGGGTGGCGCGCGCGCGAGTGAGCGAGCGAGCGAGAGGCGCGCGCAGGCGAGCGGCAGCGGGCGGGCGACGCGGATGAGATCTGGATCTGAAACGTACCAGGAGAAGAATCTGGGGAAAAAATGGGCTGTGAAGCGCTCGTAGGAAAATACATGGACCGACCGGTAGTACCGGCCCACCCGGGCGGTACTACCGGGCCGGTCCGGTAGGACCGGAAGTGGGTGCCGGGCCAAACTGAGAATAGGCTGTGCGTCTCAGGCTTGACCGGTACTGGGCTGCGGTAGTACCGGTCGGCTCAGAAAAATAAAATGCCTTTTCTTTTTCTGTTTTAAACCAAATAGAGGGCAAACTTAAACTGCGATAACTTTTGATTGGTAGCTCCGATTGACGGATTCTAATTGCGTTGGAAAGAGGACGACAATGGCTATCCTATAAAAAGTAAAAATATTGGTTATCACCAAGTGAGAAAGTATCAAGTAGAATAATGTGAGAAATCGAAAAACCGCATAAATCAAAATCGCAACAAGATACATATGGGAGATCCGATTTGATGAACAAAAGCTTGTTATGGAGATTACCACAAGCTCTATATCCTCACATGGATAAGACCGAATAACAACCAAATACGATGATGCAAGTATGCAAAGGTTTGAGCTCTCTCCGAACGTTGTGACCGAATTACTCATACGAGAGCCCCTCTTGATAGTACGGTTATCTATCCTAAATCCGGTCTCACACACACAACGTGAGACCGGCAAAAGAGAAAACCTATCAAGATTATACCTTTGCCTTGAGCATTCCACTTGAGCTCGATGTAGACGGTCTTTCCCTTCTCAATATGGAACGTCTTTCTTAATTCCTCATCATCGACCTCGCATATTGAGCTTGCACAACATATCTTCTTTGCATTTCATCGACCTTGAAGCCAACACATGCTTCAAGCGATGCCAATGGACAAATCCTACAAGTATAACTTAATACACACATTAGTCCATAAAGATTGTCATTAATTACCAAAACCACACATGGGGTCCCAACATGTTCTTTCACACCTAGAACATACACACCCTACAACATACACACCCCTAGAACATACACATGACAGATAAATTGGAAAGATCACAGTACTTGAGTAGTAACAACTTAACCATCATCGTGATGTATTTTTGATTTGGTTTAGATTTTCACTTATTATTGCTTCAACTTAAACACAAAAATTCCACATTCTCAGATGGATTTAGCCATGGAATTTAGTGGGGAGGCAGTACGAGTACCTCTGGTTGCTTGATGAAGTCAAAATCCCTGTAGAATCTTCTTCTTCGAGCAAAAACGAACTCCGCGCTCGAGGAAACTCGCCGCTCGCTCGATGCCACCACGGGTAGCCGACCTCGCCGTGAAGCTGCCTTGCCGCGGATCTTGACGACCTCGCCGTGAAGCTGCCTTTGACGTAGATCTCGCCGGTCCTTTCACCGAAGAGGTCGTCACCCCCACCACCAGGCTAGAGGGTGCAGATCCACACGCCGTGGATGCCCCTACACCCCCTCCCCCCCACCGAGGATCGAGCTCGCATCCCTCTGCCCCGCTCTGCTCTACTTCACCTCTGATTCAAGCAGACGCCGCGGGAGAAAAAAGGGATAGGAACGGGGGATGCAAGGACAGACGGTGTCGCCGCGAGCTTGAGGATGAATATACACCCCACCCGATCCTCCACCTCACGGTAGCCGACCTTGCCGCCTCGGCCGAGGCCGAGCTCGCCTCTGCCATGAACTCGCGCTGACGATAGCGCCACACACACGGAGAAAATGGGAGAAGGGGCCAGGACGGAGGCGTGGTGCGTGGTTTGAATGCGCAGGTGTGGAGCGGTCGAGGGCGCCACGTTCGAGTAGAATCATGCGGGCGATGCACGGCAGTGCGTGATCCGACAGTCATAAAACGGAGGCTGGAAAAGACAACGTGACCTCCAAGCACTTTTTAGCAATTGGGTATCTTGTTTTTCACACGCGGGTGGATGACGTCTCACCACGCGTTGTATTTTACAATGCGTGGTTCCTAGCGATTCACAAGGCTCTGTATTTTGTAGGGCGCATAGCATAAACACCAAATCTATATAAATAATTACCCTAAAAAATCTATATAAATATAACATCGAATAAGATTAAACATGCAAAATAATTTATCAATAAATAGTCTAATTATTATTACAACACAAATTGTTCATCGCCAATACAATAAATTGTTTATCAACAATACAACCAACATACAAGACACTAATTTTTTTTGTTGTCCAATCTATTTTCACTACTCCACAATGAGATCAATTTGAAGATCATCATGCACCTCACCGCACCGAATGGAATGCTACGAGGCAATGAAACGCGCCATCATCTCTTCTTTTCTCCTCACTTGCACGGAAATCTCATCAAATCATAATAGAAGTAGTCTAATTCTTGGCCACACTTATCCTGTGTGATCATCTTTTGCATGATCACACAAGAATTCATGATATACCAAAGGATCTCTTGATCCCAAAATTTATCCGGTCCTCTCATAATAGCAAATTGGGCTTGCAAATCCCAAATGCTCTGTACACATCTTTTCTTGCCGCCACTTGTGCATAGTGAAATTGAAGTTTTTTCTTACCTTTGGAATCTGAACTGGTTTCACAAATGTTTGCCACCTTGGGTAGATGTCGTCAGTAAGATAATAGTCATAGTTGTATGTGTGGTTGTTTGCTACAAACTCCACTAGTGGAGTTTCACCTAATGCAATCTTTCTCATAAGTGGAGACCGTTGAAGCACATTGATGTCATTGTAACAACCGGACATCCCAAAGAATGCATGCCAAAATCAAGTCTCCTGATCGGCCACAGCTTCAACGATTATGGTGGAATCCTTTTTGTAGCCTTGGAATTATCCATATCATGCCTCCTGACAATTATTCCAACTCCAATACATACAATTAATAGAGCCAAGCATACCTGGAAAGGGGCGTATCAAGTTTTTGTAGCCTTCATTCCGTTCCCTCCACACATTTTGCCAACCGAAAATGGAACCACCGTGCTTCGGCCTCTTGTTCACGTTCAAAGCTAAGAGTATGGCTAAATTCTCCTCTTTTTCGATGTCAAATTCTTCGTCGGCTGAATCGTACAAAGAGCTCGTCTACAAACATGTAAAATCGAACTACTATTTAATTTACGAACAAATCCTATAAAAAAGAAGGGTGGCGGCGGCAGATACATACCTTGCACGTGATTTGTCAAACACTGCGTGTGCACCCAGCCTTTGGAGGTGTTCACGGAGCGACGGAGGTGGTCGCGTATAAGAATGACAATTTTACCCATGGATATGGGTACCCGCGGTTACCATACCCGCGTGAAGGGTATGGGCATATTTATACCCACGGGTAATACCTATACCCTACCCGTTATGTTACGGGTATAGGCACGGGTATAGACTTGTACGCATGGGGTATAGGCATGGGTAATACCTATACCTTGTCTGTTTAAACTGACATGTCAAACTTACATATAAAGTGTTAACCTATGCGACCAAGAATCCTAGGGACAAGTATGCGATTGCCAATTCTAAACTTCGATACTTTCATGTACTTGTCTATCTATTATTAAGAAGATATAATTGTGTTTTTTTCAAATATATGTTATTGATGAACATAAAATTATGAATAACTTATATACTATTGGATCTACCCACTAGGTACTGTCACATCCCAAGATTTTACAAATCTTGTAATGTGAAAAATAAATAAACAAAATAAAATTTTGTTGAAAATCAGGGTGAAAAGAAACTTTTGTTTTTAAATGGAAACTTAAAATCCCAACTAGAACAAACTTTGGTTAAAGTTTGAATTCAACAAAATCCAAATCAAGAGAAATGCATTCCTCATAAAATGCATCTAGAAATTTAAACACTTGGAAAATAAATCCAAACCCTAAAACCCCAATGGAATAAAAATCATTTCCAAGATGTCTCCAAACCTATGGATTTGTTCCATATAAAAATTTGTCAACAAACATTTACAAATGATCAAGAATTACAAATAGAAATGTTATAATACCATAGAAATTGGTTTCACTTAATTTGGAACCATAAGTAAAATCTTATGAATTTAAATAAAATATGGAAAAGCAAATTCCAAAGCTAATAAAGCACTTATCTAAAATCCATACCAAATGGTGAGAAAATAATCCTAAAGATATTTAAAAAGGATAAATAAATATTAAATAAGATTTTACAAATTGGAATCACCAAGTTTGGATCACTAAATAAAAAGATATGGATTTTATAAGATAAAGAAAGAAATATTAAATAAGGAATATTTAAAGACCAAATTAAACCTTGGCAAAGACCATAAGCAAATGGAATGATTATAATCCAAATCCAAATGAAATAAAAGGATAAAGAATTTCCAAAATAAAATAAAGTGGCATTAACCATTCTATCCCTATTTTAATAAAGACAAATCTCTAATAGGAATAATTATGAATTCATGAGAAAATAGTATTTTGGAATTTACCCAAGTGAAATAAAAGTTGTTTAAATCAACTTAATTAAGATTAAAGAAATCTTCCAAATAAACTTTAGGAAAATAAAATTATATTTAATTCCATTGGAATTAAAATGAAAACCCAATTCAAATGATTTATGAAACATATTAAATACTTTCCAAATAATTCAAAGATGAATTATTTGAACCCAAATAAACAAATAAAAACCTACTGAAAGGATTTGGAAAGTTTAAAGAATTTAAATGGTGTTTAAAATATTACTAAAACTTATTTGGCTTAAAACTAGGGCCTTTTTGAATAATTAAAAAGACCCAAAAAGGAACAAAAATTTATTCCAAAATTGACATCAGAATGTGCTACTAATCAATATTTAAACCTACACAAAATCTGGCAAAGGTTTGAATTCAAATGAGTGTTTGAATTGCTTATTCAAAATCAAAACAGAAAAATCAAATGAGAAAAAGAGAAAACAAACAGAACAAAAAAAAGTGAAAGGAACAGCCCCGCCCACCTGGCCCAGTCCAGCCCACCTCTCCCTCTCACGAGCGAAACGTTTTCTCACCACAGACTTAACCCACGCCCTCACTGACGGATGGACCCCATTCCCTCTCTTCCTCTCTCACTGACAGACGAGCCCCACGACCACGTCAGCTTCTTCCCCACGCGACCTGTTCTTCCTCCTGTTACTGCCGATTGATTCGCGTCGTCAATTCTCTTCAATGCCGCGTGATCATCGCCCCCTGACCACACTCACTTAAACGCCCGTTTCTCCTCTTCCTTTCCCCCCAAACATCACGCCTCGAGAGCCACCAGGCTGCCCCCATTTTGCGTTGCACTGCCGCTGTCTCCGGCGAGCTCACCGAGCGATTCCGGCCAGCCACCGTCGCCCCTCGTCTCCTCGAGCACACAGAGTGGCATCAGCTCGTCCCCGCACGCCCCTGAACCTCGGCAAGGATAACCACTGACCGCCACCGTCGTATGCACCAGCTCCGGCGAGCTACTGACGCACAAACCGTGTGCCCCTCACATTCTGGTGAGTACCTATACAACCCCCAAAACCGTGCGCACCCTCCTGATGCTTTTCCTCGTTTGCTTGCATCACAGGCACTCGTCTTCGACCACGACCGGGCGCACCCGAGGCACAGCTCAACTCCGGTGAGCGATTAAGGCCATCCTCGTGCACCCCCTTGCCAGCCAGTACCACTTTAAGCTTCCCCATGCCACGACGAACCTGGTGAGCATCTCCTTACTCTTCCTTACTTCCTCTAGCGCTAGCTCCGCCACTAGCCGATCGTCGCTGTCGCGCGCTGCCGCGCGCTGCCGCTGAGCGCCGCCAGAGTTTGGTCAGATCGTCCCTAGCCGTTAGATGCAGATCGTAGGGATACGATAGATGACTTAACGAACCATTTTTGATCGATCTGTGCTGCATGATCTATTTAGATCTAACGCCTCTCGTAGCGCGATCCGGCGGCGATGCAAGCGAATAGAAATCGCCGCGTGTCCAGAGTCCGGTTAAAGCATTTGATCTATTAGATGCTAGATTTTGTAAAATCTATAACT
This sequence comes from Avena longiglumis, assembly GCA_030063025.1. NCBI lineage: Eukaryota > Viridiplantae > Streptophyta > Magnoliopsida > Poales > Poaceae > Avena > Avena longiglumis. Next base: position 153,216,099 of record CP125973.1, read on the forward strand.
TTTAATCTACACGTCCAAATTTTGCAAACTTTATATCAATGGATTCAGAAAAACAAGCCCTAGCCAACCATGCACTTTGTTTAGTAAAAATCTTCTGTTAAATTGTTTGTTTTTACAGAAACTTGTGTATGCATGTTTAGGATATAAAATTTATTCCAAAATGATTTTGAGGATAAAATCTTTGGCAAATGGTGTGTTTTGAACCTACTGACCGTAGGAAACAAATTGTGGTTTCAAAAATGTATTTGGTGAAGCAAAAGAATAAATCTTTGATTTAAACCATTTCTAGTCAAATAAAAATATGGTTTAATTGTTAAAAATGGTTTTGGAATAAAACCTTTGAGAAATGTTTTGGAAATAAACTCTCTGACCCTAAACACCAGGTTATATGGTTTGAAAACATATTTTGTGAAACCTATAGAATTCTGCCTTATTAAAAGCATTTCTTCACCACATAAAATAATGACTTGATCTAAAAATGGTTTATGAAGTAAAATCTTATACAAATGATTTTTCCACTTTATAAAATGACCATTAGGTGTTTTCAAATGTTTATGAACCATTAGAAACCACTTTTATAAATAAAACAATCTTTAGCATGCTTGCATGCATTGTTTTGTTACTATGATTTTATGTGATGAATTGCTTGAATGGTAGATTGAAATATTGTTTGCTTGATTGAATTGTAGTGTTTTGAAGTGTGTGAACATTGCAAAGATCAAGGAGTGAACTTATACCCTCTACCAAAAAGGCAAGTGATGCTTCATACTTTTGTCCCACTATTTTCACTATGCATTAGTGATGTTTATAAGTAGGACTTGCATGGAATTTTTGCTAAGTATAAACCATGCTATGGGAAATCCTAGTAGATGAAACCATAGTAGAATTTGCCTAAGTTAAGATTCCTACTACTATCATGCTTAGCTTAGCTAATAGAAAACAAGGTTGGAATATATATTCATACTATGGAAAAATTTCTAAGTCTGAGGACTTGTGTTTTGTTTAATAAAACAACTAAGTGAATGAATCACCTAGGTGGAATGGAAGGAATGGTTTGTGTTGAGTGGTCATGCAAGTCCAGTATGCTGGGGAAAACTTGGGCATCACCAAGTCCAGTATACTGGGGAAAACTTGGTGTCTCACTTGTGGATGGCCACCCAGGAACAAAGAGATTTGAAATGTCAAATGTTGAGAAGCTTCAAGTGCAGCCACTTGGCATTATGGGCTCTGCCTGGATCATATAGGTTGCAAGAACTTATCCAAATGGACAGTTGGTGGTAGGGGATGATAGGTTGGAACGCGTCCATTCTGGTCTAAGGGAAGGCTTCTGAAAGATCTTATCTTGGTGAAACCAAGTCTTGTGGTAAAAGTGCACCACCTCTGCAGAGTGACTAAGTACTTAGCCATGTCCCGGGCAAAGGACAATTTGAGCATCAAGACATGGAAGCTATCAAGAATCTCATCATCCAAATTTCTAAGTTAAAAACTTGTGGTTGAACAAGGGTTGAAAGGATCACCAATTTCTATTGGGGGATGCCTTGGGAAAGATTTTTGTCAAACAAAAACTTAGTGATTTCAAATGATAAGGAAAATCTATTTTGAGCAAAGCAAGCCTAAGCTCCACTTAGCCAAATGCATATAGATGATAGACTCCACTATACCACCATAGTATCACTTGCCAATACAATTCAAATGTATTGACCCTTGTGGCTGTAACTTGTTATGTTGCAGGTTTGATTGATATTAGTGAAGTTTAATGATTAGGATTACAAGTCTACAACCAACATGTCTGCCTGTGGCACTATGAAGATGAAGGACCCCATGCTATTGTTATATTCTGCTGCATTGTAATGAGATAGCCAAATGATCTATGTAAGATGTAATAAATTATGTTATTCCTGGTTATAAAGTTGTATTATGACCTTTGTTTCTTGATATTACATCTTAACTGTGGATGCTAGCTATTGATCCTGGGACTAGAATTGTAAACACAGGGATCTCTACCTTATTAAAGGTTGGGAACCTTACAGATGGTATCAGAGCATTGTGTTGCCTGTAGGATTTGTAAACCTAGGATTGGACAAAACCGCTTAGAAAAATAGGAGTTGTATTTGTTCCAAAACTTATTTACAAACAATCCTGTAAACTCTTTCCTCAACCATTTTGGTTTTGACTCTACACCTCTTCTATTTCAAACTTGATGGACAAATCCTTCTCCATGGCCAAAGATTTCACCATGAGCTAAGGACTTCATCAACTCTAATGACTTCAACATTTTCACCAAGGACTTCAACCTTAGATATTACTAAGGACTACAAGTGTGACAAGAAATATTGCTCAAGACTTGAAGACTAAGGAAACACAACTTAGAAGGAACCATCATCACCTTGAAGTTTTGATATCAAGATGCAAGAAATTCTCTAAGGATACAAACATCTTGTTCAAGAAGAATCAACCAAGAAGGATGGAAAGATTTCAAGTGAACCATATAGATGGACCACCATATTTAGTTTAAGTCAAACACACCAACTTAGGTGGTGTAACAAAAATATTTTTGGTTGCCTAAAAATGTGCTTGAACTTTGTTGTTTGAGTGGAATGTTTGTTTGTGATTTCTTGCACATTGCTTGTGTGAATTGTGATGTGTGTGATTAGAATTATTCCCTTAGAAATATTTTGCCTATTCTAATCCCAATCCAACCCAAACAGATGACTACTCCAAGGAACTCCAACATCAAGGATGACAACAATAACAACCAAGAGGTCAACATGAGAGACCAACTGCTTGCAAGACAAACCCAGTTGAACCAAGTGACAACTCAATTTTTAGCCAACAACAATGAGATAGACCCAAGCATGCATGAAGTTTTGAAAACTCAATCCCAATTGTTGCAAGGGATGGCTACTCAAATGATCAACATGGGAGACAACTCTTCCAAAGGAGTTTATGACAACAAGGATGACAAAGATGTTATTCTAGAAGGAACCCAAGCTTGCAACATTTGTGGAGACAAGGATCATACTTCCAAGGTACATGAAGATCAATGTCCCAATTGTGAAGAGAAACATCCAGCTAACCAATGCCCCACATATCAAGCTACTTGTTACCTATGTGAGGGAAACAATCATGTCCCTATCCAATGCCCCATCTATTCCATAGTTGAACAAAGGAAACAAGGTGGAGTGCAACAACTGATTGCAGACTACCATGAGAAAACCAAGTCTACCAAGAAGGATGAAGACAAAGGAAAATCTCAGCTTGTACCTCCAAGCAATATGGCCCAATTTAAAGGACCAAAGAGGAGACATATGTATTATCCAAGGAGTAATAAAAGGTCAAGGAGACCAGGAACTGTTCCTACCTTTGAGATAACATATGAAGAACATGAATTAGAAGCACTCTTAGCTTTGGAGAAACCCAAGGAAAAGAAGGACAAAAGCCATGTGCAATGTGGTCATTGCAAAGAAATGGGACACTATGCCAGTGAATGTCTAGAGAAGAAAAAGTATAAGGAGATTAGCCAAGTGTGGTGCAACAACTGCAAAGAGCTAGGTCATTATGTAGCAACTTGTCCACAGAAGATACGTGAAGAACTCAATCTTATCACATGTTACAATTGTGGTAACCAAGGACATTATGCAAGCAACTGTCCAGAAAAGATGAAGCACAAGATAAAGCCTATGAAGGATCTCAGCCTTGTCACATGTTTCAAGTGTGAAAACAAAGGACACTATGCAGATGTTTGCCCAGAGAGATTTCAACAAGATCCCAAGCAATCCAAGATGTAATCTAGTTGGAATTTTTTAAGGGTGGTAGTACCCTAGTTGCTTTGAGCCAACTTATAACCCCTAGCCTCCCCAAATCTCGGGACGAGATTTATTTTAAGGGTGGTAGCCTGTCACATCCCAAGATTTTCCAAATCTTGTAATGTGAAAAATAAATAAACAAAATAAAATTTTGTTAAAAATCAGGGTGAAAAGAAACTTTTGTTTTTAAATGGAAACTTAAAATCCCAACCGGAACAAACTTTGGTTAAAGTTTGAATTCAACAAAATCCAAATCAAGAGAAATGCATTCCTCATAAAATGCATCTAGAAATTTAAACACTTGGAAAATAAATCCAAACCCTAAAACCCCAATGGAATAAAAATCATTTCCAAGATGTCTCCAAACCTATGGATTTGATCCATATAAAAATTTGTCAACAAACATTTAAAAATGATCAAGAATGAGAAATAGAAATGTTATAAACCATAGAAATTGGTTTCACTTAATTTGGAACCATAAGTAAAATCTTATGAATTTTAATAAAATATGGAAAAGCAAATTCCAAAGCTAATAAAGCACTTATCTAAAATCCATACCAAATGGTGAGCAAATAATCCTAAAGATATTTAAAAAGGATAAATAAATATTAAATAAGATTTTACAAATTGGAATCACCAAGTTTGGATCACTAAATAAAAAGATATGGAATTTATAAGATAAAGAAAGAAATATTAAATAAGGAATATTTAAAGACCAAATTAAATCTTGGCAAAGACCATAAGCAAATGGAATGATTATAATCCAAATCCAAATGAAATAAAATGATAAAGAATTTCCAAAATAAAATAAAGTGGCATTAACCATTCTATCCCTATTTTAATAAAGACAAATCTCTAATAGGAATAATTATGAATTCATGAGAAAATATTATTTTGGAATTTACCCAAGTGAAATAAAAGTTGTTTAAATCAACTTAATTAAGATTAAAGAAATCTTCCAAATAAACTTTAGGAAAATAAAATTATATTTAATTCCATTGGAATTAAAATGAAAACCCAATTCAAATGATTTATGAAACATATTAAATACTTTCCAAATAATTCAAAGATGAATTATTTGAACCCAAATAAACAAATAAAAACCTACTGAAAGGATTTGGAAAGTTTAAAGAATTTAAATGGTGTTTAAAATATTACTAAAACTTATTTGGCTTAAAACTAGGGCCTTTTGAATAATTAAAAAGACCCAAAAAGGAATAAAATTTTATTCCAAAATTGACATCAGAATGTGCTACTAATCAATATTTAAACCTACACAAAATCTGGCAAAGGTTTGAATTCAAATGAGTGTTTGAATTTCTTATTCAAAATCAAAACAGAAAAATCAAATGAGAAAAAGAGAAAATAAACAGAACAAAAAAAAGTGAAAGGAACAGCCCAGCCCACCTGGCCCAGTCCAGCCCACCTCTCCCTCTCACGAGCGAAACATTTTCTCACCGCAGACTTAACCCACGCCCTCACTGACAGATGGACCCCATTCCCTCTCTTCCTCTCTCACTGACAGGCGAGCTCCACGACCACGTCAGCTTCTTCCCCACGCGACCTGTTCTTCCTCCCGTTACTACCGATTGATTCGCGTCGTCAATTCTCTTCAATGCCGCGTGATCATCGCCCCCTGACCACACTCACTTAAACGCCCGTTTCTCCTCTTCCTTTCCCCCCAAACATCACGCCTCGAGAGCCACCAGGCTGCCCCCATTTTGCGTTGCACTACCGCTGTCTCCGGTGAGCTCACCGAGCGATTCCGGCAAGCCACCGTCGCCCCTTGCCTCCTCGAGCACACAGGCGAGTTCCCCAGACCCAGGCGCACCTTCCCGTGGCATCATCTCGTCCCCGCACGCCCCTGAACCTTGGCAAGGACAACCACCGACCGCCACCGTCGTCTGCACCAACTCCGGCGAGCTATTGACGCCCAAACCGTGTGCCCCTCGCGTTCTGTGAGTACCTATACAACCCTCGAAACCGTGCGCACCCTCCTGATGATTTTCCTTGTTTGCTTGCATCCCAGGCACTCGTCTTCGACCACGACCGCGCGCACCCGAGGCACAGCTCAACTCCGGTGAGCGATTAAGGCCATCCTCGTGCACCCCCTTGCCAGCCAGTACCACCTTGAGCTTCCCCATGCCACGGCGAACCTGGTGAGCATATCCTTACTCTTCCTTGCTTCCTCTAGCGCCAGCTCCGCCGCGCGCTGCCGCTGAGCGCCGCCAGAGTTTGGTCAGATCGTCCCCAGCCGTTAGATGCAGATCGTAGGGATACGATAGATGACTTAACGAACCGTTTTTGATCGATCTGTGCCGCACGATATATTTAGATCTAACGCCTCTCGTAGCGCGATCCGGCCGAAGCGGTACCGACGAATAGAAATACGCCGCGTGTCACAGAGTCCAGTTTAAAACAGATTTGATCTATTAGATGCTAGATTTTGTAAAATCTATAACTTTTAATCTACACGTCCAAATTTTGCAAACTTTATATCAATGGATTCAGAAAAACAAGCCCTAGCCAACCATACACTTTGTTTAGTAAAAATCTTCTGTTAAATTGTTTGTTTTTACAGAAACTTGTGTATGCATGTTTAAGATATAAAATTTATTCTAAAATGATTTTGAGGATAAAATCTTTGGAAAATGGTGTGTTTTGAACCTACTGACCATAGGAAACAAATTGTGGTTTCAAAAATTTATTTGGTGAAGCAAAAGAACAAATCTTTGATTTAAACCATTTCTAGTCAAATAAAAATATGGTTTAATTGTTAAAAATGGTTTTGGAAGAAAACCTTTGAGAAATGTTTTGGAAATAAACTCTCTGACCCTAAACGCAAGGTTATATGGTTTGAAAACATATTTTGTGAAACCTATAGAATTCTGCCTTATTAAAAGCATTTCTTCACCACATAAAATAATGACTTGATCTAAAAATGGTTTATGAAGTAAAATCTTATACAAATGATTTTTCCACTTTATGAAATGACCATTAGGTGTTTTCAAATGTTTATGAACCATTATAAACCACTTTTACAAATAAAACAATCTTTAGCATGCTTGCATGCATTGTTTTGTTACTATGATTTTATGTGATGAATTGCTTGAATGGTAGATTGAAATATTGTTTGCTTGATTGAATTGTAGTGTTTTGAAGTGTGTGAACATTGCAAAGATCAAGGAGTGAACTTATACCCTCTACCAAAAAGGCAAGTGATGCTTCATACTTTTGTCCCACTATTTTCACTATGCATTAGTGATGTTTATAAGTAGGACTTGCATGAAATTTTTGCTAAGTATAAACCATGCTATGGGAAATCCTAGTAGATGAAACCATAGTAGAATTTTCCTAAGTTAAGATTCCTACTACTATCATGCTTAGCTTAGCTAATATAAAACAAGGGTGGAATATATATTCATACTATGGAAAAAATTCTAAGTCTGAGGACTTTTGTTTTGTTTAATAAAACAACTAAGTGAATGAATCACCTGGATGGAATGGAAGGAATGGTTTGTGTTGAGTGGTCATGCAAGTCCAGTATGCTGGGGAAAACTTGGGCATCACCAAGTACAATATACTGGGGAAAACTTGGTGTCTCACTTGTGGATGGCCACCCAGGAACAAAGAGATTTGAGATGTCAAATGTTGAGAAGCTTCAAGTGCAGCCACTTGGCATTATGGGCTCTGCCTGTATCATATAGGTTGCAAGAACTTAGCCAAATGGACATTTGGTAGTAGGGGATGATAGGTTGGAACGCGTCCATTCTGGTCTAAGGGAAGGCTTCTGAAAGATCTTGTCTTGGTGAAACCAAGTCTTGTGGGGAAAGTGCACCACCTCTGCAGAGTGAGAAATCTAAGTACTTAGCCATGTCCCAGGCAAAGGACAATTTGAGCATCAAGACATGGAAGCTATCAAGAATCTCATCATCCAAATTTCTAAGTTAAAAACTTGTGGTTGAACAAGGGTTGAAAAGATCACCAATTTCTATTGGGGGATGCCTTAGGAAAGATTTTTGTCAAACGAAAACTTACTGATTTCAAATGATAAGGAAAATCTATTTTGAGCAAAGCAAGCCTAAGCTCCACTTAGCCAAATGCATATAGATGATAGACTCCACTATACCACCATAGTATCACTTGCTAATACAATTCAAATGTATTGACCCTTGTGGCTATAACTTGTTATGTTGCAGGTTTGATTGATATTAGTGAAGTTTAATGATTAGGATTACAAGTCTACAACCAACATGTATGCCTGTGGCACTATGAAGATGAAGGACCCCATGTTATTGTTATATTCTGCTGCATTGTAATGAGATAGCCAAATGAGCTATGTAAGATGTAATAAATTATGTTATTCCTGGTTATAAAGTTGTATCATGACCTTTGTTTCTTGATATTACATCTTAACTGTGGATGCTAGCTATTGATCCAGGGACTAGCATTGTAAACACAGGGATCTCTACCTTATTAAAGGTTGGGAACCTTACAGGTACCCAATTTGTATGGGTACCTGGCGGGTATGTTATTATGGGTAAAGTTTTATACCTGCGACTATGTGTATGGGTAAACTTTTATACCCATTGAGTACACGGGTATGGGTATGGTATTGTTCTACCATGCCTATACCCTACCCATTGATATGCTTAGTCGCATACTAGCATAGGTGCTTGCGGACCGGCACACGAAAACCACTCAGAAAGTCAAACTAGAAAGCATATGTTTGATGCATCTTATGACCAATAAAGTCCCCCTTTTTGGGGGTCTAGACCCCTACGAGTGAGAAAAAAAGGGAGGAGGAAAGAAGCCCTTGTGAACTGTCATAATAAGTGACCGATGGGGGCGGCATAGCGTCGTGGTGTCCATGAAGGAGTTCTATGGTAGAAAACAAAAAATTCCTACATTGGAACATCCCAACTGCCCAATATCTATCTAGAAGTAATACAATAATGGTCGAGGTCCCGGGTACATACCAGTGTAGTCCAAAAGAGGTTAACATTTCGAGGGGAACATGGTTGATGTAGTCATGCTCGTAGCCGACCTCAAAGCAGCGAAGCTCCTCGCAAGTCACATCTTGCTCCATCATGCAGCAGTCCGGCTCACGACATCCAAGATGCCACTCTCGAAGGCACCCTCGTAGTTTCGTACATATATGGTGTACGATGACGCCCTCTGGTTCCCTGGTCCCTGTCGGTAGTGCAGAAGTAGATCTCTGGCTTGGAATCCCTGCAGCGCAACGGCGTGCTGCAGGTGCGTCGTCTCTTGTGTGTATAGTCCTTTCTTGGGAACATGGCAACACAAGGACACAACTAAAGAGAGAGAGGGAAAGTTTTCTAAGGAAAATGACTTAGAGAAATATCTCATATTGTTGTGTTTAATCCCACCCATGAGCACCCCTTTATATAGGCGGAGGGGTGTGTACCCTCCCCTTTGGGTGTCCCATGTGGGACTAAAATATTAAAGGAAAAAGGGACAAACGAGGGGCAGCCGGCTGGGCCTTAGGCGCCTAGCCCAACAAGCAGTAGCACATCAGTGCCAGGAGGCAGTGGCTAGGTGGGTTGGCGTGCCACTCGTGGCCCAGCTCGCGCCGTAGGCAGCAGCCTGCAGCATCAGTGCCCTGGGGTGGGCCGGCCTTAACGGTCCGCGGCGGTGAGGCGGCGGGGAGGCAGTGCCAGCCCACGTACGTGTGCTCACGCACGCCCTGGCCTTTGCCTGCATGGTCCGCAAGGCAGCCACTCGCTAGTGGCGGCTGCTGTTTGTCGCCCTCGTGAGACACTTTTTGCCTGCCGCTCGCGTGTCCGTCTGGGCTGGTTTAAAACTGGCCCAGAAGTGGTTGTTTGCTATTTTCTGTACCTTTTTCAGGGTGGCTTCCCCTGGGCCAATTCCCTCCGGGATTTTGGCCTATTGAGGAAGTTTTTCCTATAAATTTTAATTTAAACATTTATTTAGTATATAATAAATGCATATTATAATTTTCTATTTATCCAAAACACATTTTGGTCCTTTCCTTTCTTTCCTTTTGCAAAGAACTCCAGATCTCTCTTCGGAATGATTCCGTATTTCTCTTCCTCTACTGTGATTCCAACTTACATATGATCTCTATCTCATTGTACTCTTAAGTGTATTTCCCCACGGCCTGGGAATGGCACAAAAATAATCTCCATCGATGATCAATAGCGGGACCGGGATGCCCATATTGACCCATGTGCATTCAACGATGACAATATCGTTTGAACCGTAAATGTCGACTCCAATTCCCTTTGTTTCTGTGATATGACTTGTCCGAAATCTGATCATTGTATCATATACCTTGTTTAATCTTGTTACCGATCAGTTATGTTTCACTTGTTTCCTCGATATTACATCCCGTGACCTAGTCACATGTTGCAATATTATGAATGTAATCACACCAAGTCAGCCTCATGTATCTTACCCGTCACACGGGTGAACAAATCCCTCTATTGATAAATAGGCATCAACAGTTCCTCTAGACTACCTAACATACACCTTTATAGTCACCCAGTTAAGGAAATGACGTTTGATGCAGTTGAGGCATCCTCACGAGACAATGATTAATATGATCGCATTGTATAAGGAGAAGAAGACTATGCTTTTAACTATTATAACGATGAACTTTGTGACTTGATCGTGTCACAATCTTTGGGTAATGTCCGTCATATCATTCACTAATGCTATGATCTCGTTGTCAACTGGCATACAAGCTCCATGATTAGGAAACCTTGATCATCGATTGCCTAACGAACTAGTATGAATAGAGGCTACTAGGGACTTGGTTTGTTTCATACCAAACATGTATCAATGTTTCCAATTGATACAGTTATAGCACAATATGGAACTACTACGAACTAATTGATATATGACAATAAAACCCATTTCATATTTTCCTCTAGGGCATATCTCCTTTAGGCCGATGGTTGGCGGCGGATCTCGGAGCAACCCAGAGGCCCGATTTCATGTGGTGGTGCGCTGGCGGCGGCGCGAAATCAGAGGCAGCGACACCAGAGTAGGTGGGGAAATGGAGGTCGTCGGGCGCGCGTGGATTTTCCATGGAGGTTAAATTGTAGTTGGGAGTTTGCACCTGCCACTGATTTTTTCCGCATTGGAGTGCGAGCGACAGATATGTGGCATGCGATAGCGCAAATTGCTGCACGTGCTAATTCTTTTTACCGCGCAATATTTTACAACGGTTGCTGGAGAGCCTATTTCCGTCGCTAGCGCGCTAAATCAGCAATTTTTCCAGCACAGAGTGCATTTTAGCGCGTCTATTGGACATGCCCTAAGTTACGATCTCTATGACGAGTGCACAACATGAATACAGTTGCTACCTCCTTCAAACTTGAAATGGATGCCCTTAATGCGATTCCAAAGGTAATAGCAAGATATCTTCTTTCTTCCTACGTCATCTCCGTAAGAGAAATTTAATTAGAGCATCTCCACTTGGGGTCCCCAAAGGCCCCCTAAAGGCCTATGAGGGGTGTCGACGCTCAAAATCACGCCTATCTGTCCCTCACAAATTTTATTTCACGTCGCCACGACCCATTTTGTTATTCAGCACCCCTAGGCCAAACCCAACACATGGGGTGCAAGTGGGGTGCCAGATGGAGATGAAAACAACGTGGGACATCCCTGTCGGTGACCCACGCTCGCAAAGTCGCCCACATTCTGCATTTCCTCCTCCAACGACTATGATGACCCACAAGTATAGGGGGTGTATCGTAGTACTTTTGATAAATAGGAGTGTTGATCCCAACGAGGAGCAGAAGGTGTTAACTAGTGGTTTGGATCAGGAATTCTCTGTAAATACTTAGCAAACGATTTTTTAGGAGTTTTTGATAATGTAATGAAATAAAGTGCAAGTAAATAAAGACAACAAATAATTGCAGCAAGTGGCCCAATCCTTTCTTAGCAAAGGACAAGCCAGTTGTTTTACTTATGGGGACCAAACGTTCTCGAGGACACATAGGATTACTATCAAGTGCTTTCGCTTTATATAGTTGATTAATCTTCTTTGGTTGGATAAGTGTTGTGTGGGTGAACCTTTGCTAATGTACCAACCTTACCTGGACTAATACATACTTGTGATTATACCCCTTGCAAGCATCCCCAACTACACGAAAGTAATTAAGATAAAAACCTAACCACAGCACTAAACTCTGAGATCCTACACTCCCTTATGCAAAGGTTTCCTAACAGGGGTTCAGGTTTCTATCACTCCGGCAACCCCACAATTAGTATCCAAATACACAATGCATTCCCCTAGGCCCATAAATGGTGAATATCATGTAGTCGACGTTCACATGACACCACTAGAAGAATAGCACCACAACTTAAATATCAAACAATTGAATATTACTCAACACAATTCCACTACTAACAACATGACTTCTCCCATGTCCTCATGATGACCCACAAGTATAGGGGATCGCAACAGTCTTCGAGGGTAGTATTACCCAATTTATTGATTCGACACAAGGGGAGCCAAAGAATACTTATAAGCCTTAACAACTGAGTTGTCAATTCAGCTGCACCTGAAAATAGTTCTTGCTCACAGAAGTTTATCAATAGCAACAGTTTTGTAGTAGCAATAGTAAAGCAACAGCAGTAGTAAAACAAGGGCAAGAGTAACAATAGTAGCAAACAGTAGGATATGAGTGCGGTAGGCATAGGGATGGATGGACGGGTGTTGCATGGACAAGTCTAAACATGTAACTTCAAGATATAGGGTAATTGCAGATAAATAAGATAAAGCATCCAAGTACTAAACAATTATGGGCATGTGCTCCATATATAGTCATGCGTGCTCGCAATGAGAACTTGGACAACATCTTTTGTCCTGCCAGCCCCTTGCAGCGGTGCCTCAAGGGAACACTGGCAATTAAGGCACTCCTTTTAATAGAGCACCGAAGCAAAGCATTAACACTCCATGAACACACGTGATCCTCACATCACAGCCATCCCCTCCGGCTGTCCCAATTTCTGTCACTTCGGGGCATTTGTATCTGGACTATGATATGTGTACACAACTTGTAGATAATATCACAAACAATAATATCATCATGAATCAATAATAAGTTCAGATCTGAGATCATGGCACTCGGGCCCTAGTGACAAGCATTAAGTACAACAAGTTGCAACAAAGTCAAATAACACTAATAGAGATACTAGGCACCATGCCCTAACAATCTTATTCGATTACATGATAGAACTCATCCAATCCCTACCATCCCCATAGCCTACAGTGAGGGATTACTCACTCATGGATGAGGGAAACATGGATGGTTGATGGAGAGGCGTTGGTGATGATGATGGCGATGATCCTCTCCAAATTCACCGTCCCGGCAGGGTGCCAGAACGGAGTTTCTGGTTCCGAATCACAGTTTCTGGTGGTGGTGGCACAACGGAACTCTTTCTGGAAAAAATCGACCCCCTCCCCCGAGTTTTTAGGTCAGAAGGCAACTTATAGGCGAAGAGGAAGGCCGAGGGGGGTGCCTGAGGCGGCCACACCCCCTCCAGGCGTGGCCAGGCCTGGCCCGCGCGACAGGGGGTGTGGGCCCCTCAGGCCCCCACTCCGTCTCGTGTTCTGGCTCCGTGAGTCTTTTGGTGAAATATGATGTTTGGCATATTTTCCGGGATTTTTCGTGATAGTTGATTTTCTGCACAAAAACTAGACACCAAGGTTGAAAGAACATGTTGGGCCCCCATGTGTGGTTTTGGTAATTAATGACAATCTTTATGAACTAATGTGTGTATTAAGTTATACTTGTAGGATTTTTCCATTGGCATCGCTTGGAGCATGTGTTGGCTTCAAGGTCGATGAAATGCATAGAAGATATGTTGTGCAAGTTCAATATGCGAGGTCGATGATGAGGAATTAAGAAAGGCGTTCCATCTTGAGAAGGGCAAGACCGTCTACATCGAGCTCAAGTGGAATGCTCAAGGCAAAGGTATAATCGTGATATGTTTTCCCTTTTGTCGGTCTCTTGTTGTGTGTAGGAGACCGGGTTTAGGATAGATAACCGTACTATCAAGAGGGGCTCTCGTATGAGTAATTTGGTCACATCGTTCGGAGAGAGCTCAAACCTTTGCATTGTTGCATCATCGTATTTGGTTGTTATTTGGTCTTACCCATGTAAGGATATAGAGCTTGTGGTAATCTCCATAACAAGCTCTTGTTCATCAAAATCGGATCTCCCATATATATCTTGTTGCGATTTTGATTTATGCGGCTTTTCGGTTTCTCACCAAGTGAGGTATATCACATTATTCTACTTGATACTTTCTCACTTGGTGATAATCAATATTTCCAACGCATTTTGAATCGGGTCAATCCGAGCTACCGTTTAAAAGTTATGACTGTTTGAATATCTGCCGTTTTAAATGAAAAAGAAAAAGAAAAACTGCCGAGCGGTACTACCGCGGCCCAGTACCGCTCGAGCCTGGCACGCACAGCCCATTTTCTGTCTGGTCGAGGGAACTCTTTTTCTTCTATTCTCAGTTTTGATTGCACGAGCAGCATAACCCATAATTCGCCTTTTTTTCTTTCGTAAAATTAACCCAGTACACGCACCGGCTGTACCGGTCTGGTCCGGTAGTACCGCCCGGGTGGGCCGGTACTACCGGTCGGCCCAGATTTTTTGCCAAGTTTATCTTTTTAGATCCAGATTTGTCTCGCTCTGCACCCGGATCCGTGCACCGCCTCGGTTTTCGCTGCTGACTCTCGCGTTGACTCGCTGCGTGGCCGCGCCTCTCGCTCGCTCGCTTGTTCATTCTTGGGCCGCTGCAGCCTGCCGCTGTATGCAGCTGCCGCTGCTTCCTTCGAGCTGCCGTCTTCTTGCTGCTTGCTGCGCCGCTTGCTTCTTGCTACTCTTTCTCTCTCTCTAGCTGCGCCGCTTGGCCGTCTTGACGCGGCGTCGTCCTGTCACGCTTGCTGCTTGCTTTGCCCATCTGCGCTTGCTTTTTTTTCGGAACTTTGCGGTACTACCGGTTAATTCCGGTAGTACCGGACCGTTTCGAAAATTGCCCCAAACGGCTAGATTTTTGGGGCAACTATTTATACCCTTTGTCCTTTTTTAGTTTAGTCAACTCCTCTCTTATCTATTAGGCCAAACTTTGTCCACACTTGCTCTAGATCTTGAAGCTTGTCTAATATTTTTCCTCCGATGATTCTTGCCCATTTTTTGAGTGGAAGAGAGAGGAGATCTAGCCCCACATTTTGACCTAACCGATTCATCTCTTTGTGAGTGCATCTTTGGGGATCTAGATTTTGGGAGATTTTGTGTCTCTCTTTGATTCCTCCTCTCTTGTTCCCCCAATAGCTTTAGTAGCTTTGTTGGAACTTGAGAGTGAGGGATTTGAGCATCTTTGTGGTGTTCTTGCCATTTGCATTTGTTGCATTGGTTTGAGTTCTCTTTGGAGGATTTGATTTGAGTTACTCATTGGAGCTTGTCCCTCTTGGGTTCTTAGAACCCTAGACGGTTTGTGGCCTTGGTGGCATTGTGGCCTTGGTGGCATTTGTTGGGAGCCTCCAATTAAGTTGTGGAGTTGTGCCCCAACCTTGTGAGAGGTTTCGGTTGCCACCGAAAAGTGCACCCATAGTGGAAGCGTGGATCGATCCCGTTGGGGTGAAATTCACCGGAGAATAAGGGAGGCCTTTTGTGGCGTTGGTGGTTTGATACCACCCCCTCTCCAAACAAGACGTACTCCATGTTGGGAGGAACTCGGTAAAATATCGGTGTCCCCGCGTGCCTCGGTTATCTCTATACCCGAGCTCTTTACTTGTGCACTTTACATTGTGATAGCCTTCGTGCTTGAAGTAATATATATCTTGCTATCACTTTGTTGTTTGTATTGCTTAGCATAAGTTGTTGGTGCACATAGGTAAACCTTAGTTGTTTCTAGGTTGTGCTTTACAAAGTAAACACTAGTTTAATTCCGCCTTTGTTGAGCCACTCTAGGAAAAGTTTTAATCGTCTATTCACCCCCCCTCTAGGCGACATCCGTATCCTTTCAAAGGTAATTCTGCTGAAAACAACGTCAGTCCGTGTTAGTTGTATCCAAATCACACAAGTTTAGAGGAGAAACAATAGCAAAAGTGTTCGAGAAATTAGATAAATTTTGGACGTATCAACTCCCCCAAGCTTAGCTTATTGCTTGTCCTCAAGCAATCCAGTTGAAAATTGAGTGCGATAAATGAACTTTCACGAACACATTTGCTTCATATGATGTAAATATTCTCAGCATAGGAGTAGATACTTAGACAATTCATAATAAGGGGTATGCAACTAAGTCTACTCAATAGTCATTGCAAGCTATGAAGAGATTCCAACTCAATAATAAGTAGCATGAAATATAAATATAAGCAACATTGCAATGTTCATAATAAGGTATAATAGAGTGGTATCTCGCTTGCCTTTGTTTGTAGAGCACAAAATAAATGCCAAGGCACCTCTGAAGTTCAAGTGAAGACTAGAAGTACATATATCAAAGATACAAGCATCAAAGTCATGACATAATTAATCAAGTTTTGAGACAAGCACATTACACTAAGAATGATAACTATGCTCTCAAGAAGGTGCTCATAGAATAAGTGGTGACTCAACAAGGAAGTGAAAAGGTTTTGAAAAGTTTGAAAGGATTCCAAATGCTGAAAGTATGGTACTCATTAGCTTTGAGATCTCATTGCCCCTATCATAGGCATCTTTAGATGGTTAATTGTGAAAGTGAGGTCCAATATGAGTTATATGCTTGAGATACCATAAACTGGAAATTTCATGTCCCTTGAATACGAGGTCCGCTCCTCATGCTACTCAACTTTAGTTACCGGCAAGTTCTTGTCATAGTAAATACATGCGTATCATAGAGAACCGCCAACGGGGTACCCCTTGCACATGATACATGAGCTATCCCATAATCAAAATGACAAGGCAAGCAAACAATGAGCATCTCAGCGATCTTTTTATTTGCTATTTGCATAGGTTTTTATTGAGTATGCTTCACAGATTGCACATTATGGTTATGCTGCAAGTTTCCACCATGATTAGGCATGGCTTAGGCTAGCGGCCCAGGCGTTTCTCTAACACATATATATATATAACTCCATGAACTTACAAGCTCCCCTTTATTTCATACTGACGACATCCGTAAACAAAAGAGCATGATATCAACTAGGTACAATGTATAGGTGCAATGTTGAAAGCGTTCCTCGTGACATCACGGTTCTGCTAACTCCCAGCCTATAATTTGCAAGCATATAACTTTCATGGATAGTCACAATGGTTCAGGTATTAAGTGCAAGGAATAAAGTGTGCCTTCAAGTTCGTGAGAGCTTTACTAACTAGTTTTCCCATAACAAGCAAACATTTTATTTGGAAGAAAACAAGGCGTAATGAATATGCATAGAATATCAAACGATGCTAGTAGGTAGGTATGGTGGACACTGTTGGCAATGTTGGTTTTGGGGAGTTCGAAACACGAGTAGATCTCATACTCAGTGCAAGTGAAGTCTAGCAATAGAGAGGGAGTGACAAACGAGAGAGCAATAACTGTCATAATCATGCTTGCAACAAAACATGACTAATTATGGCATGAAAGTGATACAAGAACTCTGAGGAAAAATAAATCACCGAGGCTTACTGACTATTGTTCAGTCATATGCATGCGTGAGCATGTGCCAAGTCGATTCAAATGGAACATTCAGAGGAGGATACCACAATATCATACCAAGTTATGAATAGAACAATGCAAGCAAACATTCATATGGCATGCTACAAAATATTAGCAAGATGGAGCTAATCATAAGAAAGCAAGAACTACTAAGCATCCATAAATAACATACACCTTACATGAAGATAATAAGCTTGTCCACAATGATGAGTATATGTAAAAAAATGAAAACAAATAGAGTTCGTTACCAGCCTCTTACCACACCTCAAGTTGTCTTAATCTTCATTATCGCCCTTCACTTGTGTGGCTTGAATAATAACATGAAACCAAACTCCACTGAGGACTGCTGAACCCTGCAAAGAACATCACAAAACCAAAGAAGAACAACAAATATTTTTGGTGTTTTTGATTTTTTAAAGCAAGCACACAAAGCAAAAACAAACAATGGATTTTTCTTAAGGCAAACCAAAGCTAAAAAAACAAAGAAACAAACCAAGAGAAACAACGAAAATATTTTTGGTCTTTTTGAGTTTTGATAAAGCAGAAACAAAAACCAAAAGAAGGCGAAACATGGATATACAAAGAACCGACGAAACATGATATATATATGAGTGTGATGTCGGTGTATATCCCCCGAAGCTTAGGCTTTTGGCCTAAGTGGGGCTCAATAGCGCGGGTAGTAACCCCAAGCCGGTGGTTCATCATGGAAATGATCATAATCAGGCCCTCGCGATGAAGAAGAAGATGCGCTCCAATCATAGGAGGGCTGCTGCTATGAAGACTCCCCCATGTTGGAGGGATGAACCGAATCATATTCGACATCCTCTCCAACATTCTCCTCTTGCTGGGAGAGATCCGCCACGTATGTGTCAAACTCTTCCTCCGTGAGCAACCATCCTTGCCTGTTATCAAAATTAAACAAAGCAGGTACAAGAAAATAGACTACCTTCTCGGTCTTACCCCCTCTCCAACTATGCTTGACAAAGGATATCTCATACGGTAAATCTCTCACAGAAGCCCAAGAAGAAACAAAATTATGCTGAACCATGGAATTGAGATCAAGCCTCTCTATGGGGAACCGATAATCTGAATGGTGAGGCTCTAAACCATGAAAATCTAGCAAACGAGAGGCAATGAGGCCTCCACAAATTCCACCCTTCTCGTGGTTAGTGGTAAGACGGTAAGCTATTAAAGCACCCATGTTATAAGATATATCCCTATTCAAAGGAGCTGAGATAAAAGCTAGATCGAATGAAGATAACTTTCTAGCAAGAACACACTTGGTAATGAAATAGGCAACATATCTAATGGATGGGAACTGAATGTTCTGAATTTTACCACTTTCCTTTGAGAAGTCGCAACCTTGGCAAATTTCAGAATATAAATCCATAAGTGGCTTAGGCCTCTCCCTGATCTTCTCGCAAGATCCCCAATGTGGCACTCTAATAGCTGCACAAAAATCAGCAAAAGGCAAATCAACAACTATATTGTAGATTTTATAATGGACCATAGGGTTAGACGAGGACCAAATAAACCGAAAGTCCTGCACCATAGCCATGGTTAGCTTAACATATTGATATAGTTTCTCTTCAAAGAAACGTTCCAACCTTGCATTAGTAATCATAGTTTGGAAATCCTGGAAGATTCCCGCGGCTCTCATGAATTCATGGCATGGATATATGTAAGGGAAGACTTCTTCCTCACGATGGACTTTCATTGGCTCACGTACCATCAAATCACGTTGATTCAGTTGGTATGCACTCATCTTCCTTTTTGAAATTTCCAGACAAACATCAAACCAAGTGACATCCAAGTTGATAAATGATGAGGAACTACTTTAGGGGTTCGTAGCAGGGAAAACAAAAAATTTCTACCGTATACAAACAAACAAGCCAAGATCTATCTACTAGATTGTAGCAACGAGTCGATAGAATAACTCACCCTCGAAGATTCCAAAGTGTTTAACGAGAGCGGATTCTCGTGGGTGATGTAGTCGTACTCTTTCCGATCTCAAGATCGTGTAGACGATCCTTCCGGCAGCGCTCCCGCAGTCGGTCACATGTTCGGTACTCGATGAAGACCTTCCTCTCCCTTATTCCAGCAGGCAACAGAGGTTGTAGCACTCTCCTCGCGATTCCGACAGCACGACGGCGTGGTACCAGACGTAGAGGGGAGATCTCGCAGGGCTTCGCCTTAAGCCGGAGCGAGTATGGTGGACTATGAGAGAGGCCCTCGGTGATCTAGGGTTTAGACACACCAAGGAGAGGGGGCTAGGCCGGCGTCTAGGGCTTGGGGAAAGCCCCAATTCGGCGTCTAGGGTTTGCCCTAGGGTGGCGGCGGCTTCAGGAGGGCCGGCGGCTAGGGCTAGGGTTTTGGGTGGTGGAGGTGTAGGTCTAGAGGGGCACCCCCGCCCCTCCTTATATAGGTGGGAGGGCGCCGGCCAGGGGAGGAGAGTCCTCCCCCAACTCGGCCTCCAAGGCCGGCGGGTGGAGGGAGAGGAACTCCTCCCCAAGTAGGTTTCCTACTCTCCCTCCACCAAGCAAACTTGTCGTTTGAATTTTTCAAATTGGCGTTTGACTTTTCAAGCTAGGATTTGATTTATCCCTTTATTTTGCTCAGCGATGACACCTAGTACATGATGCAACCATTCCAACTTGTTATGACACATTCATGTACCCTTCCCCTCCGGAGTGTCGGACCTTCCGGACCCTTCTAGAACATTCCCGATGAAAACACCGGAACCATTCTCCAACCCCGAAACAGGACTTTCCTTATATGAATCTTATTCTCTGGACCATTCCGGATCTCCTCGTGATATCCCGGATCCCATCCGAGACTCCGAACAACATTCGGTCTATTACTCACCATTCCATAACTACTCAACAACATCAAATCCTTAAGTGTGTCTCCCTACGGTTCGTGAATTATGCGGACATGATCGAGACACTTCTCTGAACAATAACCAATAGAGGAATCTGGAAATTCATATGGCTCCCACATATTTCAACGATTACTTTGCGATCAAATGAACCACTTACATACGATACCAATTTCCCTTTGTCTCACGATAGTTTACTTATCCGAGGTTTTGATCGTCGGTATCTCTACATACCTAGTTCAACCTCGTTACTGATAAGTACTCTTTTCTCGTTCCCGTGATATGTGATCCCTTGTGATCCAATCACATGATTGCAAGCCAATTGGATGGCATTCCACCGAGAGGGCCCAGAGTATATCTATCCGTCATATGGATGGACAAATCCTACTCTTGATCCATGTGTCTCAACCCATACTGTCTGAACAATCAATGCCACCTTTATAACCACCCAGTTACGGTGTGGTGTTTGATGTCATCAAAGCATCCTTCCGGTGATGGTGATATGCATGATCTCATGGTCGAAGGAATTAGGTTACTATGTATCATAAAGCATATAGCAATTGAACTATTAAAATGACTTGATCTTTATGCTACGCTTATCTATAGGAGTATGTCCATCATATCATTCTCCTAACGATATGATCTTGTTGTTAATAACATCTCAATGTTCATGATAGGGAAACCACAATCATTTATTAACCAACAAGCTAGTATTATAAAGAGGCTTTACTAGGGACTCTAATTTAGTTTACAAATTATACAAGTATTAATGTTTCCTTGTTAATACTGTTATAGCATGAATGTAAACATTTATCATAAACACAAAGATATAATAATAACTACATTTATTATTGCCTCTAGGGCATATCTCCAACAGTCTCCCACTTGCACTAGAGTCAATTAATCTAGATTACATGGTAATATACCGAACACCCATGGCAGTTTGGTGTTGGTCATGTTTTGCCCTCAGGAGAGGTTTAGTCAACGTATCCGCCACATTCAGATCTGTGTGTACTTTGCAAATATTTATGTCACCATCTTGGACATGTTCTCGAATAGCGTGAAAACGTAGCTTGATGTGCTTCAGCTTCTTGTGTGACCTTGGTTCTTGCGCATTGGCTATGGCGCCCATGTTATCACACTAGATAGACATTGGTTCCAGTGCACTTGGAACCACACCTAGCTCTGTAATGAACTCCTTCATCCATATCGCTTCTTGTGAAGCCTCCGAAGCAGCTATGTATTCCGATTCAGTTGAAGATCTCGCCACAACGCTTTGCTTTGCACTCCTCTAGCTAACCGCTGCACCATTCAAAGTAAATACGTATCCAGATTGAGATTTAGAATCATCCTGATCGGTGTTCCAACTAGCATCGGTGTAACCATTAACAACGAGCTGTTCATCACCTCCATAAGAAAGAACCATATCCTTAGTTCTTCTCAAGTACTTAAGGATGTTTTTGACCGCTGTCCAATGATCCACTCCTGGAACACTTTGATATCTGCTAGTCAAACTAACAGATATGCAATGTCGGGTCTAGTACATAGCATGGCATACATTAGAGATCCTATGGCTGAGGCATAGGGAGTCTTACTCATCCTTTCTCTATCTTCTGCCGTTGCTGGACTTTGAGTTTTACTCAAGGTCGTATTGGGCAACATGGGCAAGAACCCTTTCTTGCTATCTTCCATTCCAAACCTCTTTAGAACTTTGTCCAGATATGTACTTTGTGACAATGATATTAGGCGTCTCGATCTATCTCTATAAATATTTATGCCTAATATGTAAGCTGCTTCGCCAAGATCTTTCATTGAAAAACTATTATTCAAATATTCCTTGTCACTATTAAGAAGGTCTACATCATTCCCAATCAACAATATGTCATCTACATATAGTATTAAGAATGCTAAAGAGCTCTCACTCACTTTCTTGTAAATACAAGCTTCTCCATAAGTTTGTATAAAACCAAAACTTTTGATTACCTTATCAAAACGTTGATTCCAACCTCGGGATGCTTGCTTCAATCCATATATGGACCGTTGAAGTTTGCATACCTTGTTAGTATCTTTAGGATCGACAAAACCTTTGGGTTGCATCATATAAAACTCTTCATCAATGTCTCCATTGAGGAACGCTGTTTGGACATCCATCTGCCATATCTCATAATCGTAATATGCAGCGATTGCTAACAAAATCCTCACAGACTTTAGCTTCGCTACTGGTGAGAAAGTCTCATCGTTGTCAACTCCTTGAATTTGTCGAAACCCTTCTTAAAAATCCATTTGTTCTCGACAGCCTTCCGGCCATCCGGTAAGTCCACCAAAGTCCATACTTGGTTTTCGTACATGGATCCAATCTCGGATTTCATGGCTTCATGCCATTTATTGGAATCTGGGATCATCATCGCCTCCTCATATGTCGCAGGGTCATCGGTGTTGTCCACCAACATGACACACATAACGGGATCATACCAATCAGGAGTGGTACGAGTTCTCGTTGACCTGCGCGGTTCTGTAGCAACTACAACCGAAGTTTCATGGTCATCATCATTAGCTTCCTCTCTTATTGGTGCAGGCACCACAGGAACTTCTTCCGGTGCTGTGCTACTTGCAATTTCGAGAGAAGGTTCGACAACCTCGTCGAGTTCTACTTTCCTTCCAGTCACTTCTTTCGAGAGAAATTCCTTCTCTAGAAAGGATCCATTCTTAGCAACGAAGATTTTTCCTTCGTATCTATGATAGTAGGTATACCCAATAGTTTCCTTCGGGTATCCTATGAAGACGCATTTTTCCGCTTTGGGTTCAAGCTTGTCCGGTTGTAACTTCTTTACATAGGCTTTGCAACCCCAAACTTTAAGGAACGACAATTTAGGTTTCTTCCCAAACCATAATTCATACGGTGTCGTTTCAACGGATTTAGATGGTGCCCTATTTAAAGTGAATGCGGCTGTTTCTAATGCATAACCCCAAAATGATAGCGGTAAATCTGTAAGTGACATCATAGAACGAACCATATCTAAGAGAGTTCGATTACGACGTTCGGACACACCATTACGCTGTGGTGTTCCCGGCGGTGTCAATTGTGAAAGTATTCCGCATTTCTTCAAATGCTCGCCAAACTCGTAACTTAGATATTCACCTCCACGATCAGAACGTAGAAATTTAATCTTCTTATTACGTTGATTCTCCACCTCACTTTGAAATTCCTTAAACTTCTCGAAAGTTTCGGACTTATGTTTCATGAAATAGATATACCCATATCTACTCAAGTCATCCGTGAAGGTAAGAACATAACGATAACCACCGCGCGATGCTACACTCATTGGACCACACACATCAGTATGTATGATTTCCCATAAGTCCGTAGCTCGCTCCATCATACCAGAAAATGGAGTCTTAGTCATTTTACCCATCAGACATGCTTCACATCTTTCAAGTGATTCAAGAAGTCCATCAGAATGGAGTTTCTTCATACGCTTCACTCCAATGTGACCAAGACGACAGTGCCACATATAGGTCGAGTTATCGCTCGATTTCAAACGTTTAGCTTCAATGTTATTAATATGTGTATTTCCACTATCGAGATTCAATAAGAATAGACCATCTATCAAAGGTGCATGTGCATAAAACATATTACTCATATAAATCGAACAACCATTATTCTCCGACTTAAACAAGTAACCGTCTCGCAATAAACAAGATCCCTATATAATGTTCATGCTTAACGCAGGCACCAAATAACAATTATTTAAGTATAAAACTAATCCCGATGGTAGATGAAGAGGTAGCGTGACGATCGCGATCACATCAACCTTTGATCCATTTCCTACGCGCATCGTCACCTTGTTCTTCGCTAGCTTCCGTTTATTATGCAGCACCTGTTTCGAGTTACAAATGTGAGCAACCGAACCAGTATCAAATACCCAGGCACTACCACGAGTACTAGTGAGATACACATCAATAACATGTATATCGGATATACCTTTCTTCTTGATGTTGCCGTTCTTCAAATATGCCAAGTACTTTGGGCAATTCCGCTTCCAGTGACCTTCTCCCTTGCAGTAAAAGCACTCAATATCAGGCTTAGGTCCAGCCTTGGTCTTCTTCGTCGGTGCGGTAACTTTCTTACCACCCTTCTTGAAGTGTCCCTTTTGCTTAGACTTGCCTTTCTTGAATTTGGTGGTCTTATTGACCATCAACACTTGGGGCTCTTTCTTGATCTCCACTTCTGCAGATTTTAACATGGAGAAGAGTTCTGGCAACTGCTTGTTCATGCTTTGCATATTGTAGTTCATCACAAAGTTCTTGTAACTTGGTGTTAGTGATTGGAGGACACGGTAAATCCCCAAAGCATTAGGAATCACTATACCCAAGCTTTGGAGTTTGTTTGCGTGCCCAGACATCTTAAGCACATGCTCATTGACGGAGCTGCCCTCTTCCATCTTGCAGTTAAAGAACTTTTCAGAAGCCTCATAGCTCTCAACTGCCGCGTGAGTCTCAAATATCAATTTGAGTTCACGGACAATATCATGTGGGTCTGAATTCTCAAACCTTTTCTGAAGCTCCGATTCCAAACCATACAATATAACACACTGAACTATGGAGTACTGAGACTTCCGAGCGAGGTAAACATTCTTTACTTCATCGGTAGCATCAGCTGCAGACAGGTCACCCAGCGGTGCATCCAGCACATAGGTCAAATTACCAGCATTGTGGACAATCCTCAAATTGTGGAACCAATCCGCGAAGTTGCTTCCATTGTTTTTCAACTTTTCTTTCTCTAGGAACGCATTAAAATTGATGGTAGGGGCCGCCATTGATCTACAACATATTTGTAATAATTTAGACTAAGTTTATGACAAATTGATTTCTAATTAATAGTTAAATTAATCTAGGTGAACTCCCACTCAAAACAATATCCCTCACATTGTTTTAGTGATCACATGAACCAAATCCACCACATCAAAGCCGATCATCACGAGAGTTGATGTAGCTTCAATGGCGAACAATCGGCATGTTCATTATATCTACTATATGATTCATGCTTTACCTTTCGGTGATCCGTGTTCCGAGACCATGTCTGTACATGCTAGGCTCGTCAAGATCAAACCTTAGCTTCCGCATGAGCAAATCTGGCTTGATCACGTTGTATACACTTGCAGAATCTAACACACCCGATCATCACGCGGTTCTTCGAAACAACAATCTTTAGCAATGGTGCTTACTAAGGATGAACACTTTAGAACTTGAAATTCATGTGCATGAGGGATCATATTATATTGCTACCGTCGTTAACTAAGCAATACAAGATGCATAAAGGATTAACATCACATGCAATTCATAATATGTGATATGATATGGCCTTTCTTCTTTGTTCTTCCGATCTCCATCTTCAAGCACGAACATGATCTCCATCATCACCGGCATTGCATCAAGGTCAATGACGGTGCTCCATGATTGTCTTCCACCATCTTCAACTATTACAACTACTTTGAATAGACACGCGGGTCTTAACAGAAATTAAAGACAACCATATGGCTCCTGCCGGTTGCCAACTTACAATAAGGAACATTTCATACATCAAATATAATCACAATCATGGCCATATCACATCACAGCACACCCCTGCAAAACAAATTTAGACGCCTCTAATTTCCTTGCATATTTAACGTAGTTTGGGGCTTTCAATAAGTGTCGATCTAACTTACGAACAAGAACCAAAATGTTGATGTTTGAACTATCAAGTGCCCGTTGTAAATTGGATCTATACTATAATGGGAGAGACATACACCCGCAAAGCCACTTATGCAATACAAGTTGCATGTTGAGCGTGGAGCAAGTCTCATGAACGATGTCATGTAAGGTTAGCCCGGTCCGCTTCATCCCATCATACCGCAAGATGCAAAGTACACAAGAAGCAATTGATAATTAAAGCACCACCGCCCACAGTGACCATTGTGTTCTACTCGTGCAACAGATATACATATAGACACGGCTCTGATACCACTGTAGGGGTTCGTAGCATGGAAAACAAAAAAATTTCTACCGCATACAAACAAACAAGCCAAGATCTATCTACTAGATTATAGCAACGAGTCAATAGAATAACTCACCCTCGAAGATTCCAAAGTGTTTAACGAGAGCGGATTCTCGTGGGTGATGTAGTCGTACTCTTGCCGATCTCAAGATCGTGTAGATGATCCTTCCGGCGCTGCGTTCCGGTAGCGCTCCCACAGTCGGTCACACGTTCGGTACTCGATGAAGACCTTCCTCTCCCTTGTTCCAGCAGGCAGCGGAGGTTGTAGCACTCTCCTCGCGATTCCGGCAGCACGACGGCGTGGTACCGAAAGTAGAGGGGAGATCTAGGGTTTAGACACACCAAGGAGAGGGGGATAGGCCGGCGGCTAGGGCTTGGGGAAATCCCCAAGTCGGCGGCTAGGGTTTGCCCTAGGGCGGCGGCTGCAGGAGGGCCGGCGGCTAGGGCTAGGGTTTTGGGTGGTGGAGGTGTAGGTCTAGAGGGGCACCCC
This sequence comes from Avena longiglumis, assembly GCA_030063025.1. Taxonomy (NCBI): domain Eukaryota; kingdom Viridiplantae; phylum Streptophyta; class Magnoliopsida; order Poales; family Poaceae; genus Avena; species Avena longiglumis. Next base: position 153,242,999 of record CP125973.1, read on the forward strand.
TACCCCTCCTTATATAGGTGGGAGGGCGCCAGCCAGGGGAGGAGAGTCCTCCCCCAACTCGGCCTCCAAGGCCGGCGGGTTGAGACACATATCACGATAGTTTACTTATCCGAGGTTTTGATCGTCGGTATCTCTGCATACCTAGTTCAACCTCGTTACTGATAAGTACTCTTTTCTCGTTCCTGTGATATGTGATCCCTTGTGAGACAGTCACATGCTTGCAAGCCAATTGGATGACATTCCATCGAGAGGGCCCAGAGTATATCTATCCGTCATATGGATGGACAAATCCCACTCTTGATCCTTGTGTCTCAACCCATACTTTCTGAACACTCAATGCCACCTTTATAACCACCCAGTTACGGTGTGGTGTTTGATGTCATCAAAGCATCCTTCCGGTGATGGTGATATGCATGATCTCATGGTCGAAGGAATTAGGTTACTATGTATCAGAAAGCATATAGCAATTGAACTATTAAAATGACTTGATCTTTATGCTACGCTTATCTATAGGAGTATGTCCATCATATCATTCTCCTAACGATATGATCTTGTTGTTAATAACATCTCAATGTTCATGATAGGGAAACCACAATCATTTATTAACCAACAAGCTAGTATTATAAAGAGGCTTTACTAGGGACTCTAATTTAGTTTACAAATCATACAAGTATTAATGTTTCCTTATTAATACTATTATAGCATGAATGTAAACATTTATCATAAACACAAAGATATAATAATAACTACATTTATTATTGCCTCTAGGGCAAATCTCCAACACTACTATAGGAACTTGCTAGAGGGCTAAACATGCATCAAAATGAAATATCTAAGCATAGAACAAGCATGCAAGCTGACACAACCTGACACCTATAGCAGCAAAAAACTCAAGATACAATCTACCAATCAAAAATCTAATTGGACAAGCGGAGGAGGCACATACAAAGGAGCAATCCCTCCAAAAATCAGTAGCAAAGATGGGATGAGCAAGGAGATCAAAAATCGACAGCAAGAACAAAAGGAACTCGAGCTTGAGAAAGTTTTTCGGTGTTTTTCGGGAGAGAGAAATAAGTGGCTGGAAGGGGGCACTTTGGAGGGCCATAGGTGGGCCCCACCCAGGCTAGACGCGCACTAGGGCTAGCCGCGCCACCAGGGGGTGTGCTGGCCTGGTGGGTCCCCCTGGGCCACTCCAGGTGTCCCTCTTCCCCTTTTATCGAGGAAAAATTTAATATGAATTTTTTGGGATTTTTCAGGAAACTTTATTTTTGGCCAATTTTTAGGGTATGAAAATTGATTTTCTCGCAGAAAAAGATTTTTTTAGAAGAAGCAAAAGCAAACCATAACCAAAACTACAGAAGTTCTAAGACACTCTAACAAGCAAATAACTAACAAAACTAAGACTAACAAGATAAAGAGCAAATACTAGGAAGGATAAAAATAAAAGTGAGCAAGTATAACCACAGTGAAAGCATTGTTTTGTTTATTAAAATCCCTTTGTTAACAAGGTTGATCAAGTTTTGTTACCAAAACAATCTTATATGAAGCAAAACTTTGCATTCCACAAAGTGATTATGTTAGCTCAAACTTGATAACAATAGTTCCAATCATAATAGTTTCAAAACTTTCTTGTGGAACGGGACAATATATTTCTCCAACTTTGATGCTCTCAATATTTTCAATGGAATTCAGGCAATAGCTCTTATCAATCTTCTTGGGGAAATATACAATATGCTCTTTGTCATTAATATTAAAAGTTACTTTTCCTTGATTACAATTGATGACAGCACATGCAGTATTAAGAAAAGGTCTCCCAAGAATAATGGACATATTATCATCTTCAGGCATCTCAAGCACAACAAAATCAGTTAAAACCAAGCAATTATGAGCCACTTGAACATGAACATCCTCACATATACCAACAGGAATAGTAGTAGACCTATCAGCCATTTGCAAAGATATATCAGTTGGTATCAACTTTTCTAGCTGGAGTCTCTTGTAGAGAGAAAATGGCATACCACTAACTCCACCTCCCAAATCACACAAAGCAGTTCTAACATAATTATTTTTAATAGAGCAAGGAATAGTTGGAATACCTGGATCACCAAGTTTCTTTGGAACTTTACCATTGAAGGAATAATTAGCAAGCAAAGTAGAAATTTCCTCATTAGAAATATTCCTTTTATTAGAGACAATATCCTTCATATACTTTCAATAAGGAGGCAACTTAATAGCATCAGTCAAAGGAATTTGCAAAAATAAAGGTTTCATCCACTCACAGAACTTGTTATAGTGTTCTTCCTCCTTTGACTTGTGTTTCTTATTGGGAAAAGGCATAGGTTTCTGCACCCAAGGTTCTCTTTCACTACCATGTTTATTAGCAATAAAATCTTCCTTAGTGTACCTAGTGTTCTTAGTGTTCTTCTCAGGTTCTTCCTCAACTTCCTCCTTATGAGGAGCATCATTTTTATCATTACCACTCTCAGTTTCAGCATTAGAGACAAATATACTATTAGGGTATACAGCAGGTTCAGGTGGTTCCTCAACTATTTTATGTTTCTTTTTCTTTCTCTTATGAGGACTACCACTATTTTCACCTTGTTGAGAATCCTGCTCAATTATTTTAGGATGTTCTTCAGGATATAAAGGATCTTGAGTGGCTATACCACTCCTAGTTCTAATTCCATAAGCATGTTTATCTCCTAAGGCATTAACTAGCATATCCTTTTGTACCTTAGCAAGTTGATCAATTTGAGTTTGAACCATTCGAAAGTGTTTACAAAATATTTTAACATCATTAGCAGTTCTTTCCACAATATCTTTCAACTCATTAATAGCTCTAGAGTTTTCCAATAAATTATTCTGAACTTGTTTATTAAAATTACCTTGTTTAACAATAAAAGTGTAAAGTTCCTGTAAGCATTGATCAGGAGGTTTACCATAGGGAATATCACATTCATTAAAGTGGAGAGCATGTACCTCAATAGTAGATGAGTGGGGAATTGGCTTACATAATTCTTCTATAGGAGGTAGATTCTTCACATCTTTAGATCTAATAACTTTCTCCTTAAGACATTTCTTAGCTTCTTTCATCACTTCATCATTTAATGAAATCATTCCCTTCTTCTTTGGTGTTGGTGTTGGAGCTGCTTCAGGCACAAATGGTTCAAGAGTAGTAGGCTCAGGTGTATTTAGCTTAGTTGAAGTCCAATCATCATAATTCTTGCTTATTTTAGCCATTAATTCTTTAGCATCTGTAGGAGTTCTTTTCCTGAAAAAACAATCAGTAAAACTATCTAGGAATGTTCTAGAATCATCAGTTAGTCCATTATAATAAAAATCAAGAAGCTCATTTTTTAGGTAATGGACATCCAGGATGTGTATGAATCAAGGCATAGAACCTTGTCCATGACTCAGGAAATTTCTCTTCTTCTCCCTGTTTAAAATCAAAAAGTTTCTGCAAAGCAGCATGTCTAGCACTGGGAGGAAAATATTTCTGGAAGAAAGAAGCAATCAAGCAATCAGGGCTATCAATGGATCCAGGGGGTAATCTATTAAACCAAGTTTTAGCTTCTTCTTTTAGTGAAAAAGGGAAGATCTTTGTAACAAAGTACTTGCGCATCTTAAAATCATCATAGAATAAAGCACTCATAGTGGAAAGCTCATTCATATGAGCTACAACACTTTCATTTTTAGTCCCACAAAAAGGTTCTTTCTCAACAATGTCTAAATAGGATAAATCAAGAGAGAAATCATAATCGTCATCTTTAATATCAATAGGAGAAGTGGCAAACTTAGGATCAGAAGACAGTTTAGGAATAATGGTACGTCTCTCAAGGAGACTCCTAATAGCACTAGCCCCATGTGTGTTTTGGTACTCTTCAATAAATTCGTCAGTCATTTCAATGTAACCATCACCAATATCATATCTCTCTCTAGACTCAAGTGAGCTAACAGGTATAATAGTGTCTTCACTAGGAGTTTTAGTGTTTCCCAAAATAGTTCTAGCAATAGTAGCATCTAGGAAAGGACCTAATGAACCACTCGCATCAAGCACAATAGAAGTAACATCATGAGTATAAGAAGCAATTTCAGATTCAGCAGTAGTAGCACTGTGTGTAGCATGTGTATGTGGTGGTGTAACAAGCTTACTTATAACAGACGGTGAATCAAGAGCAGTAGAGGTGTTTAGGACTGTACCTCTTCTTGTAGTGGATGGTAAAATAGGAAACTTTCCATCACGATATTTTCCCATGATGAAAGGAATAGCAGCGAACAATAATAGATCCAAGTGAACTTACAAATAAAGCTATGCTCCCCGACATTGGCGCAGAAAATAGTCTTGATGACCCACAAGTATAGGGGATCGCAACAGACTTCGAGGGTAGTATTACCCAATTTATTGATTCGACACAAGGGGAGCCAAAGAATACTTATAATACTTAACAACTGAGTTGTGAATTCAGCTGCACCTGGAAATAGTTCTTGCTCACAGAAATTTATCAATAATAGTTTTGTAGTATCAATAGCAAAGCAACAACATGTAACACCCCCGGTCACTCCGGACCGACGGCTGTCACTTCTGGTAGCTTAATAGGATCTCTAGACTAACCCCACAGACCAACACTAGTCTTTTTTGCGCACTTTGTCCTCACTCGTGCGCACCCGGTACCCACTTCCCGGTCGGTCACCCATCCTAGAATTGCTCTAGGCCAAGCACGCTTAACCTTAGAGTTCTTTTTGAATGAGCTTCCGGAAAATAAGTTGCAACTTGTTAGTATGGATTTCCACTCAATCCTATTGAGCCATGCACCAGGGTCTCACATACACCCACCCTTATAAGATCGACGTCCTCGTCGATCAACCACAAGACAGGAACGTCCCCTCTTGGAACACGTCGGTGCGTCTAGTGCCAGCACATTGCCATATCGTGTCCACTTCGGGCCACACACGCCATGCTACACATGTCCGCCAGGTAGCTTAATAGGATCTCTAGACTAACCCCACAGACCAACACTAGTCTTTTTTGCGCATTTTGTCCTCACTCGTGTGCACCCGGTACCCACTTCCCGGTCGGTCACCCATCATAGAATTGCTCTAGGCCAAGCACGCTTAACCTTATAGTTCTTTTTGAATGAGTTTCCGGAAAAGAAGTTGCAACTTGTTGGTATGTGTTTCCAATCAATCCTATTGAGCCATGCGCCAGGGTCTCACACAGCAGTAGAAAAACAAGGGCAATAGTAACAGTAGTAGCAAACAATAGGATATGAGTGCGGTAGGCATAGGGATGGATGGACGGGTGTTGCATGGACAATTCTAAACATGTAACGTCAAGATATAGGGCAATTGCAGATAAATAAGATAAATCATCCAAGTACTAAACAATCATAGGCATGTGCTCCATATATAGTCATGCGTGCTCGCAATGAGAACTTGCACAACATCTTTTATCCTGCCAGCCCGTTGTAGCGGGGCCTCAAGGGAACTACTGACAATTAAGGCACTTCTTTTAATAGAGCACCAGAGAAAAGCATTAACACTCCATGAACACACGTGATCCTCACATCACAACCATCCCCTCCGGCTGTCCCAATTTCTGTCACTTTGGGGCCTTTGGATCCGAACTTTGATATGTGTACACAACTTGCAGATAAGATCACAAACAATACTATAATCATGAATAAATAATAAGTTCAGATCTGAGATCATGGCACTTGGTCCCTAGTGACAAGCATTAAGCACAACAAGTTGCAACAAAGTCAAATAGCACTAATAGAGATACTAGGCACCATGCCCTAACAATCTTATTCGATTACATGATAGAACTCATCCAATCCCTACCATCCCCATAGCCTACAACAAGGTATTACTCACTCATGGATGAGGGAAACATGGATGGTTGATGGAGAGGCGTTGGTGAGGGCATATCTCCAACAGTCTCCCACTTGCACTAGAGTCAACTAATCTAGATTACATTGTAATATACCGAACACCCATGGCAGTTTGGTGTTGGTCATGTTTTTCCCTCGGGAGAGGTTTAGTCAACGAATCCACCACATTCAGATCTGTGTGTACTTTGCAAATCTTTATGTCACCATCGTGGACATGTTCTCGAATAGCGTGAAAACGTAGCTTGATGTGCTTCAGCTTGTGTGACCTTGGTTCTTGCGCATTGGCTATGGCGCCCGTGTTATCACAGTAGATAGACATTGGGTCCAGCGCACTTGGAACCACACCGAGCTCTGTAATGAACTCCTTCATCCATATCGCTTCTTGTGAAGCCTCCGAAGCAGCTATGTATTCCGATTCAGTTGAAGATCTTGCCACAACTCTTTGCTTTGCACTCCTCCAGCTAACTGCTGCTCCATTCAAAGTAAATACGTATCCAGATTGAGATTTAGAATCATCCGGATCGGTGTTCCAACTAGCATTGGTGTAAACATTAACAACAATTTGTTCATCAGCTCCATAAGAAAGAACCATATCCTTAGTTCTTCTCAAGTACTTAAGGATGTTTTTGACTGCTGTCCAATGATCCACTCCTGGATCACTTTGATATCTGCTAGTTAAACTAACAGCATATGCAATGTCGGGTCTAGTACATAGCATGGCATACATTAGAGATCCTATGGCTGAGGCATAGGGAGTCTTACTCATCCTTTCTCTATCTTCTGCTGTTGCTGGACTTTGAGTTTTACTCAAGGTCGTATTGGGCAACATGGGCAAGAACCCTTTCTTGCTATCTTCCATTCCAAACCTCTTTAGAACTTTGTCCAAATATGTACTTTGTGACAATTGAAAGAACATGTTGGGCCCCCATGTGTGGTTTTGGTAATTAATGACAATCTTTATGGACTAATGTGTGTATTAAGTTATACTTGTAGGATTTGTCCATTGGCATCGCTTGGAGCATGTGTTGGCTTCAAGGTCGATGAAATGCAAAGAAGTTATGTTGGGCAAGATCAATATGCGAGGTCGATGATGAGGAATTAAGAAAGGCGTTCCATCTTGAGAAAGACGTTCCATCTTGAGAAGAGCATGTGTTGGAGGAATGCTCAAGGCAAAGGTATAATCTTGATAAGTTTTCCCTTTTGCCAGTCTCTTGTTGTGTGTAGGACACCGGGTTTAGGATAGATAACCGTACTATCAAGAGGGGCTCTCGTATGAGTAATTCGGTCACATCGTTCGGAGAGAGCTCAAAACTTTGCATACTTGCATCATCGTTTTTGGTTGTTATTTGGTCTTATCCATGTGGGGATATAGAGCTTGTGGCAATCTCCATAACAATCTCTTGTTCATCAAAATCGGATCTCCCATATGTATCTTGTTGCGATTTTGATTTATGTGGCTTTTCGGTTTCTCACCAAGTGAGGTATCTCACATTATTGGAAAGCACTTGTCGTCCTCTATCCAACGCAATTGGAATCGGGTCAATCGGAGCTACCGTTCAAAAGTTATGACCGTTTGAATATTTGCCTATTCAGTTTGAAAAAGGAAAAAGAAAAAATATTTTCTGGGCTGTCCGGTACTACCGGGCCCAGTACCGGACGAGCCTGTTTTAGCATGCTCCCTTCCTGGCCTATGCGGTAGTCCAGGCCGGAACTATCGTCCGTCTTGATACTACGCTAAGCGACCGTAGTACCGGGCCCCACTCCAGCCCACTTCCTCTCACCCTGGCCAGCCACTGGGCTCCCCATGCTAGGCAGCCACCTCCTCCGCCGCCATCACGACCCTTCGCCGCTGGCTGCCTCCCACACACGCATGCTGCCACTGCCGCAGATCCCTGCGCCCGCCTCGTTGGCAGCCTCCGCTCTGCGTTGACTACGGTGCTCGCCGCCGCTGCAAGACCCACTCGTCGCCCGCTTGCTTCCCAAGACGACCCACTCGCTGCGTCTGCCGTCACTTTCTGCTTGGTGGCTGCCTTATTCTTGGGCCCCGCTGGCCTCGCTCGCTCGCTGTGTGCGTTTGTTTTCTCGTGCGGTAGTACCGGTTGAACCGGTACTACCGGTCCGTCCAGGAATTTCGCCCCAACGGCCAGATTTTGCCTGGTCCTTTAAATACCCTTTGCCCTTTTTCATTTTGGGTTGCTTCTTCCTCCTCCTTTTGTCTAAGCTTTCCCCCTATTTGCCTTACTCCTTGAGCTTGATTTCTACTCACCCCTCCATTTATTCTTTCATATATTTGAGGGGTAGTTGGAGGAGATCTAGATCTACGTTTTGACCAAACCAAAACATCTCTTTGTGAGTGTATCTTTGGGGATCTAGATTTTGGGGGATTTTGTGTCTCTCTTTGATTCCTCCTCTCTTGTTTCCCCCAATAGCTTTAGTAGCTCTGTTGGAACTTGAGAGTGGGGGATTTGAGCATCTTTGTGGTGTTCTTGCCATTTGCATTTGGTGCATCGGTTTGAGTTCTCCTCAGAGGATTTGGTTTGAGTTGCTCATTGGAGCTTGTCCCTCTTGGGTTCTTGGAACCCTAGACGGTTTGTGGCCTTGGTGGCATTGTGGCCTTTTGTGGCATTTGTTGGGAGCCTCCAATTAAGTTATGGAGAAGTGCCCCAACCTTGTGAGAGGTTCCGGTTGACACCGACAAGTGCACCGATAGTGGAAGCGTGGATCGATCCCATTGGGGTGAGATTCACCGGAGAATAAGGGAGGCCTTTTGTGGCGTTGGTGGTTTGATACCACCCCCTCTCCAAACGACACGTACTCCATGTTGGGAGGAACTCGGTAAAATTTCGGTGTCCCCGCGTGCCTCGGTTATCTCTATACCCGAGCTCTTTACTTATGCACTTTACATTGTGATAGCCTTCGTTCTTGAAGTAATATATATCTTGCTATAACTTTGTTGCTTGTATTGCTTAGCATAAGTTGTTGGTGCACATAGGTGAACCTTAGTTGTTCTTTACAAAGTAAACACTAGTTTTATTCCGCCTTTGTTGAGCCACTCTAGGAAAAGTTTTAATCGCCTATTCACCCCCCTCTAGGCGACATCTGTATCCTTTCAACAATGATATTAGGCGTCTCGATCTATCTCTATAAATCTTTATGCCTAATATGTAAGTTGCTTCTCCAAGATCTTTCATTGAAAAACTATTATTCGAATATTCCTTTACACTATTAAGAAGGTCTACATCATTCCCAATCAACAATATGTCATCTACATATAGTATTAAGAATGCTACAGAGCTCCCACTCACTTTCTTGTAAATACAAGCTTCTCCATAAGTTTGTATAAAACCAAAACTTTTGATTACCTTATCAAAACGTTGATTCCAACTTCGGGATGCTTGCTTCAACCCATATATGGATCGTTGAAGTTTGCACACCTTGTTAGCATATTTAGGATCGACAAAACCTTTGGGTTGCATCATATACAACTCTTCATCAATGTCTCCATTGAGGAACGCTGTTTTGACATCCATCTGCCAAATTTCATAATCGTAATATGCAGCGATTGCTAACATAATCCTCACAGACTTCAGCTTTGCTACTGGTGAGAAAGTCTCATCGTAGTCAACTATTTGAATTTGTCGAAACCCTTTTGCGACAAGTCGAGCTTTATAGACAGTAACATTACCATCAGCATATGTTTTCTTCTTGAAAATCCATTTGTTCTCGACAGCCTTCCGGCCATCCGGTAAGTCCACCAAAGTCCATACTTGGTTTTTGTACATGGATCCAATCTCGGATTTCATGGCTTCTTGCCATTTATTGGAATCTGGGCTCATCATCGCTTCCTCATATGTCGCAGGGTCATCGGTGTTGTCCACCAACATGACACTCATAACGGATCGCACCAACCAGAGTGGTACGAGTTCTCGTTGACTGCGAGGCTCAGAGCAACTTCAAGTTTCATGATCATCATCATTAGCTTCCTCTATTATTGGTGCAGCACCACGAATTTCTTCCGTCTTGTGCTACTCGCAAGTTTGAGAGAAGGTTCAGCAACCTCGTCGAGTTCTACTTTCCTTCCAGTCAATTCTTTCGAGAGAAATTCCTTCTCTAGAAAGGTTCCATTCTTGGCAACGAAGATTTTGCCTTTGGATCTATGATAGAAGGTATACCCAATAGTTTCCTTCGGGTATCCTATGAAGACGCATTTTTCCGCTTTGGGTTCAAGCTTGTCCGGCTGTAACTTCTTTACATAGGCTTCGCAACCCCAAACTTTAAGGAACGACAATTTAGGTTTCTTCCCAAACAATAATTCATACGGTGTCGTTTCAACGGATTTAGATGGTGCCCTATTTAAAGTGAATGCGGCTGTTTCTAATGCATAACCCCAAAATGATAGCGGTAAATCTGTAAGTGACATCATAGAACGAACCATATCTAAGAGAGTTCGATTACGACGTTCGGACACACCATTACGCTATGGTGTTCCCGGCGGTGTCAATTGTGAAAGTATTCCGCATTTCTTTAAATGCTCGCCAAACTCGTAACTTAGATATTCACCTCCACGATCAGAACGTAGAAATTTAATCTTCTTGTTATGTTGATTCTCTACCTCACTTTGAAATTCCTTACACTCTCGAAAGTTTCGGACTTATGTTTCATGAAATAGATATACCCATATCTACTCAAGTCATCCGTGAAGGTAAGAACATAACGATAACCACCGCGCGATGTTATACTCATTATACCACACACATCGGTATGTATGATTTCCAATAAGTCCGTAGCTCACTCCATCATACCAGAAAATGGAGTCTTAGTCATTTTACCCATCAGACATGCTTCGCATCTTTCAAGTGATTCGAAATCAAGTGATTCAAGAAGTCCATCGGAATGGAGTTTCTTCATACGCTTCACTCCAATATGACCAAGACGACAGTGCCACATATAGATCGAGTTATCGCTCAATTTCAAACGTTTAGCTTCAATGTTATTAATAATGTGTATTTCCACTATCGAGATTCAATAATAATAGACCATCTATCAATGGTGCATGTGTATAAAACATATTACTCATATAAATCGAACAACCATTATTCTCGGACTTAAACAAGTAACCGTCTCGCAATAAACAAGATCCCAATATAATGTTCATGCTTAACGCAGGCACCAAATAACAATTATTTAAGTATAAAACTAATCCCGATGGTAGATGAAGAGGTAGCGTGCCGACCGCGATCACATCAACCTTTGATCCATTTCCAACGCGCATCGTCACCTCGTTCTTCGCTAGCTTCCGTTTATTCTGCAGCACCTGTTTTGAGTTACAAATATGAGCAACCGAACCAGTATCAAATACCCAGGCACTACTACGAGTACTAGTGAGATACACATCAATAACATGTATATCGGATATACCTTTCTTCTTGATGTTGCCGTTCTTCAAATCCGCCAAGTACTTTGGGCAATTCCGCTTCTAGTGACCTTCTCCCTTGCAGTAAAAGCATTCAGTATCAGGTTTAGGTCCAGCCTTGGTCTTCTTCCCGGTGCGGCAACTTTCTTACCACCCTTCTTGAAGTTACCCTTTTGCTTAGACTTGCCTTTCTTGAATTTGGTGGTCTTATTGACCATCAACACTTGGTGCTCTTTCTTGATCTCCACTTCTGCAGATTTTAACATGGAGAAGAGTTCTGGTAACTGCTTGTTCATGCTTTGCATATTGTAGTTCATCACAAAGTTCTTGTAACTTGGTGGTAGTGATTGGAGGACACGGTAAATCCCCAAAGCATTGGGAATCACTATACCCAAACTTTGGAGTTTGTTTGCATGCCCAGACATCTTAAGCACATGCTCACTGACGGAGCTGCCCTCTTCCATCTTGCAGTTAAAGAACTTTTCAGAAGCCTCATAACTCTCAACTGCCGCGTGAGTCTCAAATATCAATTTGAGTTCACGGACAATATCATGTGGTTCATGGTTCTCAAACCTTTTCTGAAGCTCCGATTCCAAACCATACAATATAGCACACTGAACTATGGAGTACTGATTCTTCCGAGTGAGATAAACGTTCTTTACTTCATCGGTAGCATCAGCTGCAGGCGGGTCACCTAGCGGTGCATCCAGCACATAGGTCAAATTACCAGCATTGAGGACAATCCTCAAATTGCGGAGCCAATCCGCGAAGTTGCTTCCATTGTTTTCAACTTTTATTTCTCTAGGAACGCATTAAAATTGATGGTAGGGGCCGCCATTGATCTACAATATATTTGCAATAGTTTAGACTAAGTTTATGACAAATTGAGTTCTAATTAATAGTTAAATTAATCTAGGTGAACTCCCACTCAAAACAATATCCCTCACATTGTTTTAGTGATCACACGAACCAAATCCACTACATCAAAACCGATCATCACGAGAGTTGATGTATCTTCAATGGCGAACAATCAACATGTTCATCATATCTACTATATGACTCATGGTTTACCTTTCGGTGATCCGTGTTCCGAGACCATGTCTGTACATGCTAGGCTCGTCAAGATCAAACCTTAGCTTCCGCATGAGCAAATCTGGCTTGCTCACGTTGTATACACTTGCAGAATCTAACACACCCAATCATCACGTGGTGCTTCGAAACAACAAGCTTTAGCAACGATGCTTACTAAGGATGAACACTTTAAAACTTGAAATTTATGTGCATGAGGGATCATCTTATAATGCTACCGTCGTTAACTAAGCAATACAAGATGCATAAAGGATTAACATCACATGAAATTCATAATATGTGATATGATATGGCCTTTCTTATTTGTGCTTCCGATCTCCATCTTCAAGCACGAACATGATCTCCATCATCACCGGCATTGCATCAAGGTCGATGACGCCGCTCCATGGTTGTCGTCCACCAGCTTCAACTATTACAACTACTTTGAATAGACACGCGGGTCTTAACAGAAATTAAAGACAACCATATGGCTCCTGCCAGTTGCCAACTTACAATAAGGAACATTGCATACATCAAATATAATCACAATCATGGCCATATCACATCACAGCACACCCCTGCAAAACAAAGTTAGACGCCTCTAATTTACTTTGCATATTTTACGTGGTTTGGGGCTTTCAATAAGTGTCGCTCTAACTTACGAACAATAACCACAACGTTGATGTTTGAACTATCAAGTGCCCGTTGTAAATTGGATCTATACTATAATGGGAGAGACAGACACCCGCAAAGCCACTTATGCAATACAAGTTGCATGTTGAGCGTGGAGCAAGTCTCATGAACGATGTCATGTAAGGTTAGCCCGGGCCGCTTCATCCCATCATACCGCAAGATGCAAAGTACACAAGAAGCAATTGATAATAAAAGCACCACGCCTAATGACCATTGTGTTCTACTACTCGTCTGTGATCTACATATAGACACTCTCGATACCCTTTGTAGGGGTTCGTAGCATGGAAAACAAAAATTTCTACGCATGCAAACAAACAAGCCAAGATCTATCTACTAGATTGTAGCAACGAGTCGATAGAGGAACTCACCCTCGAAGATTCAAGCGGTTAACGAGATTCTCGTGGGTGATGTAGTCGTACTCTTGCCGATCTCAAGATCGCGTGAGCGATCCGTTGCGTTAAGCGGGCCTTGATCGGTCATGCGTTCGGATTTCGATGAAGACCTTCCTCTCCCTTGTTCCAGCAGGCAGCGGAGGTTGTAGCACTCTCCTCGTGATTTCGGCAGCACGACGGCGTGGTACTGGAAGTAGAGGGGAGATCTCGCAGGGCTTCGTCTTAAGCCGGAGCGAGTATGGTGGACTATGAGAGAGGCCTTGGCGATCTAGGGTTTAGAGGCACCAAGGAGAGAGGGCTAGGCCGGCGGATAGGGCTTGGGGAGGGCCCCAACTCGGCGGCTAGGGCGGCGGCGGTGACTTTCTGGCCGGCGGATAGGGTTAGGGTTTTGGTGGAGAGAGGTGGAGGCTAGAGGGGGCACCCTTGCCCCTTCTTTTATAGGTGGGAGGGCGCTGGACAGGGGGAGGGATTCCTCCCCCAAGTCGGCCTCCTTGGCTGGCGGTGGAGGGAGGAGGACTTCCTCCCCAAGTAGGTTTCCTACTCTCCCTCCACCAAGCAAACTTGTCGTTTGACTTATCAAATTCGCATTTGACTTTTCAAACTAGGATTTGATTTATCCCTTTATTTTGCTCAGCCATGATACCTAGTACATGATTCAACCATTCCACATTGTCATGACACATTCATGTACCCTTCCCCTCCGGAGTGCCAGACCTTCCGGAACCTTCTAGAACATTCCCGATGAAAACACCGGAATCATTCCCCAACTCCGAAACAGGACTTTCCTTATATGAATCTTATTCTCCGGACCATTCCGGATCTCCTCGTGATATCCCGGATCCCATCCGAGACTCCGAACAACATTCAGTCTCTTACTCATCATTCCATAACTACTCAACAACATCGAATCCTTAAGTGTGTCTCCCTACGGTTCGTGAATTATGCGTACATGATCGAGACACTTCTCCGAACAATAACCAATAGAGCAATTTGGAAATTCATATGGCTCCCACATATTTCTATGATTACTTTGCAATCGAATGAACCACTTACATACGATATCAATTTCCCTTTGTCTCACGATAGTTTACTTATCCGAGGTTTTGATCGTCGGTATCTCTGCATACCTAGTTCAACCTCGTTACTGATAAGTACTCTTTTCTCGTTCCCGTGGTATGTGATCCCTTGTGAGCCAGTCACATGCTTGCAAGATAATTGGATGACATTCCACCGAGAGGGCCCAGAGTATATCTATCCGTCATATGGATGGACAAATCCCACTCTTGATCCATGTGTCTCAACCCATACTTTCCGAACACTCAATGCCACCTTTATAGCCACCCAGTTACGGTATGGTGTTTGATGTCATCAAAGCATCCTTCCGGTGATGGTGATTAGCATGATCTCATGGTCGAAGGAATTAGGTTACTATGTATCAGAAAGCTTATAGAAATTGAACTATTAAAATTACTTGATCTTTATGCTACGCTTATCTATAGGAGTATGTCCACCATACCATTCTCCTAATGATATGATCTTGTTGTTAACAACATCTCAATGTTCATGATAGGGAAACCACAATCATCTATTAACCAACAAGCTAGTATTATGAAGAGGCTTTACTAGGGACTCTAATTTAGTTTACAAATCACACAAGTATTAATGTTTCCTGGTTAATACTATTATAGCATGAATGCAAACATTTATCATAAACACAAAGATATAATAATAACTATATTTATTATTGCCTCTAGGGCATATCTCCAACAGTATTTTCTTAAATACGGTCTAGAAGGTCCCATTTAGCTTCTTCCTTCATATGTGTGAATGATCCAGCACAAGAAGCATCTAATAAATCTTTATCATGAAGAGAAAGGCTTGCATAAAAGTTATTGATAATAATATTATTAGGGAGTTCATGAATAGGACATATGAGTATTAGTTACTTCAATCTCCCCCAAGCTTGAGTTGTACTCTCTCCATCAAGACGCCAAAAGTTATATATTTGATTCCGGTCTTTCTGAATCTCACTAGGAGGATAGAATTTAGAATAAAAGAAAGGTACAATTTCCTCCCATTCGATAGCTTGTCCATTTTTCAGCAGCTTATACCATTCTTCAGCTCTTCTTTTCAATGATATAGAGAGTAACTTTTTCTTAACTTGTTCCGTTGTGATACCTACACACTTAAACAACCCGCATAATTCATGGATAAAAAGCAAGTGATCACCAGGATGGACAGTTCCATAACACGGTCAACAATTCTTGTAGGTATCTTAAAAGGATCTAGCTCAGCAGGTGGTGGTCCATCTACTACCCTAGCGATGGTAGTAGCTTTCCCAAATAGTAAACCAAGTAGGTTATCCATATTGGAAACAAAGTAGCAAACAGATATAAAAGTAGTACTCACAGTAGAAATTTCCTTTACCAGTTCCACTCTTCAATAGCGCTTCACTCCCCGGCAACGGCGCCGGAAAATAGTCTTGATGACCCACACGTATAGGGGGTGTATCATAGTACTTTCGATAAATCGGAGTGTCGATCCCAATGAGGAGCAGAAGGTGTTGACTAGTGGTTTGGATCAGGAATTCTCTATAAATACTTAGCAAACTGATTTTAGGTTTTTTTTGATAATGTAACGAAATAAAGTGCAAGTAAATAAAGACAACAAATAATTATAGCAAGTGGCCCAATCCTTTCTTAGCAAAGGACAAGCCGGTTGTATTACTTATGAGGACTAAACGTTCTCGAGGACACATGGGAATACTGTCAAGTGCTTTCGTTTCATATAGTTGATTAATCTTCTTTGGTTGGATAAGTGTTGTGTGGGTGAACCTATGCTAATGTACCGACCTTACCTAGACTAATACATACTTGTGATTATACCCCTTGCAAGCATTCACAACTATAAGAAAGTAATTAAGATAAAAACCTAACCACATCATTAAACTCTGAGGTCCTACACTCCCTTGTGCAAAGGTTTCCTAACAGGGATTCAGGTTTTTGTCACTCCGGCAACCCCATAATTAGTAGCCAAATACACAATGCATTCCGCTAGACCCATAAATGGTGAAGTATCATGTGGTCGACGTTCACATGACACCACTAGAAGAATAGCACCACAACTTAAATATCAAACCATTGAATATTACTCAACACAATTCCACTACTAACAACATGACTTCTCCCATGTCCTCAAGAACTAAATGAACTACTCACGAGACATCATATGGATCAAGATCAGAGATGATATAATGATGAATAAAAATCTGAACATAAACAATAATTCAATGGTTCCACTCACAAGCATAAACTACAAAAGTAATTAACACCAGGAAAGTTTCCCCTAAGAACTATGCAAGATTCAACCCAATTGTTGTAGCGGGATGGAGTGGTGATGATGGTGCTGGTGGAGATAATGGTGAGGATTATGATGATGGTCCCGATGAAGTCTAGCTTGATGACAATGTTGATGGCGATGATCTGCCCTCTCCGGGAAGGAATTTCTCCGGTAGAAATATGCATGCAGGAGAGATTTTTCTCTCACTGTAGTTTCCACGTCGCAGAGGCGGCGGAATATTTTTGTGGTCGCTCCCCGATTATTAGGGTTTTGAGGAGAAGATATAGGCGAAAGGGCGAAGTAGGAGGTGGGCCAGGGTGGCCACACCCCTGGTGGTGTGGCCCAGGGTGGCCCATGTAGGGGGTGTGTGGCCCCCCTATGACCCATCTCTGTCTCCCCTTCTGGCTTCTTACGTCTTCTAGAAAAATAGGATTTTCCGTGTATTTTCTGGAATTTTCTGATCTTCGCGAATATTGCATCTAAATACCGTTTTTCCATCAGAATCCTGACTCCGGCAGTTCATCCTCTAAAAGTCATCCAACATGCAAAAACAGATGAAATAACATAAGTATCACCTCTTAAAAAGAAATATATCAATGAATAACAGTAAATTATGATATATAATAGTGATGCAAAATGGACGTATCAGACTACCACTCCATCAGCTCGTCGTGGGTCGTTCAGTCCGCTAGAGCCACCCTCGCAGCCGCTGGAAATACTCCCCATGCCCTTCCAATCGTCCTCCTCGCCCGCGTCGCCGCCACTGTTCCGTATCCTAGTAGCTCCAAGCCCGTGACACAACCACCCTGCCCACTAGGTGTTCGGAGGTTTGCCAAAGGCATGGATTCAGATGAGGAAGAGATGTTGTCCGCTTTGATGGACGACGAAGTCGTAGTTGCTACTGGCGCCCGAGACACCATCGACGACGACGATCATCTCATGATCATCGCTTCCCCCTAGGCATGATGGCCGGCGCCGAGGATAAACCGTCTGCTGGGGTTCGAAGCCTGGCGGGCGCAAGAGAAAGCCGAGGCAGAGGATGGAAGGCTACTACATGGTCTACGCCGACTACTTTGCCGACGATCCATTGCACGACGACATCACATTTCGGCCGTTTCGGAATGAGTTGGAAGCTTTTCCTGAAGAGCGTCGAGCAATTGAGAGAGTTTGACAACTACCTCAAACTAAAGAGAGATGCCATCAGCACGCTTGGTTTCTCCACAATACAAAAATGCATAGTTGCTCTCCAGATGATTGCATATGGAATTCCTGGAGGCACACATGGCGATTACCTCCGCATGGCCGAGTCCACAGCCATTGACTGCATGCACAGGTTTTTCAGGGCAATTGTGGCAGTTTATGGGAAGAATTACCTGAGAACACCCAATGCAGAAGCCACAACTCGAATCTTGGAACAAAATGTAGCAAAGGGTTTTCCTAAAATGCTTGAAAGCATTGACTGTATGCACTGGGCATGGAAGAACTGTCCATTCACGCACCAGGGCATGTACAAAGGTCACAAAGGATTATGCAGTGTGGTTCTTGAGGTTGTGCCAGATCAGGGTCTACGGATTTTACATGCTTTCTTTGGTATAGCAGGATCACATAATGACATCAACGTGTTGCAATGTTCAAATGTGTTCGCGAAGCTTGTTGAAGGCAGAGCTCCTCCAGTGCAGTTCGAGATCAATGACCACTAGTATGACAAGGGCTACTACTTGGCAGATGGCATCTACCCAAAATGGTCAACGTTTGTAAAGATAATCTCAAACCCTATGCCTCGAGGAAAGAAAGCTTGGTTTGTCACACAACAGGAGGCTTGTAGGAAAGATATGGAGAGGGCATTCAGTGTGCCGCAAGCTCGATTTGCCATTGTCAGGTACCCTGCCCTTACCTGGTCGAAAGATCAGATGTGAGAGGTCATGACTGCCTGTGTGATCTTGCACACCATAATCATTGAGAACGAGCGGGAGACTCCAGTTTTTGACACTGAACCATATTATCGCCAAGGTCCTCTTGCAGATATTAATCACCAAGTGCCATGTGTGTTTGCTTCTCTTCTCGCTAGGCGGCAAGAAGTTCGAGAAACAAATACTCATAGTCAACTACGAGTTGATCTGGTGGAGCATTTGTGGAAGCTCAAGAGGGCCAACTAGTTTGCCTATTTGTTTGTCTTTGTCTGTTATATTAAACTTTTCGAATTGTTTGTTTAATTTTATGAACTTGTAATAAATTTGATGATTATTTATTTTCCATATTGAACTTGTTGATTTGATAAAAAAAACTTATTAATTTTTGTATGGGGGTATGGGAAGCGTCCCCGTTCCTGAACCAATCCGACGCCCCTCGTACGGTCTAAAATTAGACCGCGCCGGACGACCTGGGGACTGAGTGGAGATGCTCTCACCCCGTAGTACTAGTTAGCAAGATGAAGAACCAGAGATGTTAATCGAGCAACTACAAAGCGAGGATGCAAGGTTGAAGAACACTAGTCAGTAGGCGGTACACACAAGTTTGACATCTCCCGCTAAAAGGACCATGCCTACTCCACATGTAAGTATGTACTGACAACAAGAAGATCTACAGAGTCAGACCAGCCGGGAGCGCTGCTTCCTAGGCAGCACCGGCGTCTGCACCGAGCAGCTCATCAAGTAGCTGTAGCAAGGAGGTATCTGCGACCTCCACGCCAGAGCCTCGAACCTCCCACGAGGCGCCGGCCTGCCGGACAGAACCTCCTGCAGCGTTATCCTCGGAACATCCTTCTCCTCAGGGCACGCCTGGTAGCAGCCGTACGAGACGAACACCTTGGAGGTCTCGGCCAGCCTCCAGAGGTACACATGCCGGTTCTTCTGCAGGAGGTCGTGCGGGTGCTTGCCGAACAGGTGGCGGTGCTTCTCCGTGTACTCCCTCATGTTGTGCAGGATGCTGCACCAGAACCGGGCGTCGAGGTTGGCCCTGAGCAAGCTGCAGGCGATGTTGGCGCCGATGAAGGACCCCTTCTCCTCCGTGCAGATGTCCATGGCGATGGCCACCAGCTTCGGGTGGTCCTCGGGGTTCGCGCTGCCGAAGGCCAGCGTCTTGAAGTAGTGCCAGTAGGCTTCTCGGTTCAGATACTTGAGCCTGAGAGCGTGCTCTGTCCCCAGTTTCTGAACGGCCTCCGACCTGCTCGTGACTATGATCTTGCTTCCGATCCCCTTGCAGAATGCCGACGAGCAGAGCCTCCTCCACCTCCCCTCGTCCGGGACTTCGTCTTCGGCCAGTTCGAGGATCACGAGCGAGATCTTACGCGCGGCGGCATCATGGCCCCGATGTTTGATCAGGCCATGGCCTCCCGGATCGTTCAGCCTCTCGTCGTCCTCGAGGTCGTCTCCGCTCATGAGAAGGATCGACGAGAAGTGGCCGCGCACCCTCTCGTCGTGGCAGACATGCTCGACGAGGGTGCTCTTCCCGACCCTTGCCGGACCAACCACCGGGAGCACGCCGACACCGATGCTCCCGCAGCTACACTCCGCTCGCAGCAGAAAGCTGGTGATCTGCTCCATTTCCTTCTGCCGCCCGAACATGATCTTCTCGAGGAGCAGGTGCGCGCTGTACGGCTGGCGGCAGACGCGAGGGTACCCACCGAGGAAGACGACGAACTCCTTCATGTCGTCGACCATGCTCCCGAGCCTGTCGACCGTGCGCTGCAGCTCCTCCTTGGTGTCGCCTCCGGCTGCGGGGAAGCAGAGGCGCTTGGCGGAGTTGAGCCTGGACAAGAAGCGGCATGGCGGTGGCGCGTCGGGTTCGTGGCTACGATGGCCGCCGTAGGTGATGAGGGCGTCGAGCACGTAGTGGCCCGCGTACATGGCCTCCCTCAGCGCGTCGAGCTGGCGGAGCATCGCCCGGTTGGTGACGCGCCGGCCCTCGGCCTCCTCGACGGTGACGCCCGCGCGCAGCAGCGCCAGGCGCAGCTGCTGGATGGCGTCCTCCGCGCTGCTCTGCTGCCGGTACCTCTGGACCACGAATGACACGGACCTGCCGAGGAGGTCGCTCAGGATCGCGGGCAGGAACATCTCCATGGCCACGGCAAGGCCGGCCTCCTCTGTTTTTTCCAGGGTGGAGTGGCACTGTGGCACCGTGCAATGTTCGATCGAACTGGATCTGATCTTTGCTGCAGTGGCTTGGAATAATATATCGTTCCAGGAACACAGGCAGCCGGGTTGCATACTTGTACATCGCGAGCATGTTTATGGGTTCTGACTTCGGCAGCGCAACGGAAGGAGCGGCGACTTCGCCATCCGGGATGGCGGCTATGCATGTAGTAGTACTTTTAATTACGCATCACATCGGCAGGGGCGATGGCGATCTTGCCGGGCAGGCTATCCGTCCAGGCACATCGGGGCATCGGGCAGCAAGCTAAAGCTCCTGCTAGCAAGTTGCTGCTATATGCAGGAGGGAGAGGAGGAAAGAGCTAGCGTGCTCGGTGCCGATGCATGCACCATCGCTGTCACGGCGTAATTGGGCGCGGCTTGTCCTATCTATTGTCGGGGCCTGCCTGGAGCTTCGCATCTTCCCTCCCTCTCATCAATCATCATGGCGAATTCCCTTTCATCAACACGCACGCACGGTCACTCCTTACGGCGGTGTGGCTTGTGAATGCAGAGGGTGCGAGGTAATCCTGACGCAACGGCGTTCTGTTTTCGGCGGCGGCTCCTGTGCGCGTTTCATTGCAGCAGCTAGTACAGAGTTCAGTTTGGTCAATGGAAATTAAATTAGCACTTTTGCTTCGGTCCCTCACCCCCTCCTCCTCCCTCTTTCAAATTTTGATAAACAAAAACTCGATTCCGATTGTTTAGAGGACCGTACGAACCCACTCAAACTCCGTATGGTCCTCTTAGACGTATACTCACCATATACATATGCTCATGTGCCTGCGGAGGCGAAAATCAGAAGTTATATAACAAAAACAAAAAAAATTAAAATATGACATATAAAGACGTAGATCGCGATAATAGGAGGTGGGATCAGCCGATCGGAACATGGATTATACCCAGTTCGACCAAGTACACATATATACGTGATCTCAATATGGGTTTTGACAGGTCAAAAAAATAAGACGGCCAATATAGTTTAAGTTTAGAGGTGGGACCGAAGCACACCTCTTAAATTAGATCACTATGCTTGAGGAATGTCTCATTATATATCCGCTTATTTCGCTCAGTACTTTTATGATGAGGCATGCCAAAGACTGTACAAGAGGAGATAATTTGACCCATCACAGTGGAAGAGAGGAAAACAACTGGTCAGGAGAACGACGCCGTGGCCACCAGGCCGAGTTCACACGCGCGGCGGCTGAACACGGTGGCTCATTATGGAAGCTTGCCCAGCCCTCACCGTCGCCGCTGCTCCTCAAGATGAAGAAGCTCTCTGCCAACGCCCTGTTGCCCTCCAGCAGGAACTTCTGAACTCGACAAAGACAGAGAAGGCCCAGCAGCAGTACCATGGCTGCTCTGCCGGAGGCTCAGATCACGAAATACTTAGGAGCCCGAATACAAATCACAAATTAGTCTGGAGATGCATAAAATGAAGCCACAAATTTGAAGCAAATGCTCGAGTACCAGCATACATTACAATCAGTAATCACTAGTCACACAACTAAATCACATAGCCTCGAATCTCCCATATAGGCCATAGGGCGTAGCACATCCTAACATGAATCCTGACAGTCATCTTGGCTGTTGGGGACTTGGTCCTAGCTTGAAAGATTCTCATGGAGTAGTAATTTGAATTCCAGAACTGGTCCTTGGCTTTGGTAATTCTCAACTGTATTCTGATGTGCATCAAACACAAGGAGCTGCCTGTGTTTATGCCCTCAGATATCCACCAGCCAAGCACCAGAACTGAGCACTGAAATTGTCCATTTGTAATCCACCAATCATGTATGAAGCCAAGAAAGGACCCTCCAGGCTCACAAATCATGTATGAAGCGAAGAAGGGACCCTCCAGGTTCTGCTGCAATCACTGTGGGTGCTTGGGATTTTTTCGAAACGGGGACAAAAGTGGTGCTTGGGATTTGCACTTTCAAATGAAAGCATCTTGAAAAACTACCACTAAGCTTCTGGATGCAACACAAAGCTAGCCAAAGAGCCTCTGTTGTTCCCAAGGAACATAATATTGTCGGCTGGTTATATAGAAGAAAAAAAGAATGCCAAGCAGCTTACTGAAGATTGAACCATAGCCATGCTCCCCGGCAATATTCCCCCGATAGCTCAATGATTATCAGCTGATTTTCCCATGAGGCCCAGTCTTGGTGCTTCAATATGACATTTTCCTCAGATTTGTCAGCTTTTCATCCATTAGGTAATTAGGCTATTCTCTCTGAAGACAACACCGAAGAGTAATGATTTGCTCACACTATCATCACGTCGAAAATGCCCAACTAGAGTGCTTTTCCTGACTTTTGTTGGAACAGTTATTGAAAATACAGATAAGTCCAGTAATAATAAAAATCTGTTTGCAGCAAAAACTTCACCAAGCGTTCAAATTCCATCGGGCAACTGAACAGACATTTCTCCAAAACAATGTGTGCAAAATGGCTAGAGGCGGACTGGAGGATGATTCCCCAGAAAAATAACAAACTCCTTCAAGTCGGCTATGGTCTTTTCTAGGGTAGCAATCGTACCTTGTAGATCTTCGATGTTGTTGCTACCAAACATCACTGTTTTTCTATAGTTACTGGAAAAACAAAGACATTTTGCAGCACCGAACAGAGATAATCCAGAGAAGTGACTCACCTCCTGCTCATCCCCTCTCTCTTCTTCAAGGGCTTGAAATCTCAACTTATCAAGCATGTAGTGGCCTCTGTGCATTCCTTCTATTAACAATCCCAGTTGTTGGAGCATCTCTCGGTTGTTAATAAGCCTACCCTCCGCCTCCTCGACGATGGTATGAGCTCTTAGAACCAATTGATTTAACCGCTCCAGATTGTTCTCGACGTCTGAAGGCTGCCAGTATTTCTTGATGGCAAAGGATACAGATCTGCTGACAATATCACCTATGAATGCAGGAACAATTATATCCATTGTGAACCTCCTTCGAAGTTGAAGCAATGAAACGAAAAGATAAACTGGGATACCAAGTGGTGGCAGTCTAATATGCCAGGTCTGTCTAGTCTTTCTTTAATAATTCCTTTCCTAACATATCACTCTCTTACGTTCTGTTTATATATAGCAATAGCTCTTCTGCTAGGTGCTAAAGTCCTGAAACCAAGAACAACTCTTAGGCTTTAAGTAGTGGTGTCTTGGATGTGGTGTTTGTCTGTTTGTCTTATTATAAGAAGCAACATCAGAATATTGTGCAGCTTTTATTTCGAGGAGAAGAACCAAGACAACAGGTATACATCAGAAGGAGAATGGACCCCCTACATCGCCTTCAGAGCTCACATATTGTGTAGTGTATGCTACCACACTTTTGGACTATTGCATCCAAAAACGACGGATGCTCAATTAGTGGTTGAGTGTTCCTACCGTTTAGCAGGACTTGCCCATCCCTTTCAGGTGGATGCATCAATAACAGAACACTGAAGGATGGCACCAACAGACAGCAAAGCATACTACTGATTGGAAAGGGCTGGTTTGGATGCATGAAAGAAATTAACATAGATCTTCATTCTTGTATGAGGAGAACACGCCAAGCAAGTGCAAAGTCCAATGCCAACAGAAGGAAGTAAACTAATAAATATTTCCTGAAAATTCGTAGCATCTTACAATATCATTAATCCATTATATATCTGTCGTCCACATATAAAAAACCTGTATTTTCTCCTGGAGACTAAGATCATCTTATATAAATTTAGCAGCTTCCTCTAGCTATCAGGTTCAAATCAAAAGCAACCAAGTGATGTTACATCTGTGGCGATTTGTTACCAAATTAGTATCAAAGAATGAACCTGAGATAGTGTGGTAGACCGATGACACGCCGCATCTTGCCACGCTCAACCACACTACCCGATAATTGAGCATCTCTGATCCTATCTGCAAGAATAAGACATGCCACTACTTGAACACTCTCCAACCAGATCAGAGCGAATCAAACATTATACTAGTCACAGGTCAAAGGAATTAGTTACCCATCACATCCGCGCAAAGATGATGTCGCGAGCTGCCGCTTCTGGGAAGATGGCGAGGTCATCGGGGCGATTCGAGGGGCGGTGACGGCAATGTGGTTTCCTCCTGCGGCAGAATCGGCACCAGCGACCACCATCAGGCCATGACTACCAGCCGCGCGGCCGCCGTCATGGGCATTTGATGGAGGGGTTAACCTCTTGGGTGCCCGATCTTCACGGATCTCGTGGTCAAATCGATGGGAAAGCGAGGGAAAAGGGAGAAGGTAGCGGAAGCGAACACACACCTCGCGAAGAACACGATGAACACACGCAAAACTCACACGATACAAGGCCGATTGCTCCCGAACGGCGGCCACCGGTCCGATAGAATCCTCGCAAGGAAAGATCGGTCAACGTGCTCCCTCAAATCCACATCGGAGGGAAGAACACCTTGAGGAGGTCTTGACGACTTGGCGAAACCGAGAACCCAAGGCCTTGTTCAACGATGGATGCGTGATGCAAAGTCCAATCGAGGTTGGTGACGATAGTCGGTCCCCTTGGTAAAGGGGATGAGGCAAAACTAGAGATTCCACAATGGGGGTTGTCTTTAGTCTATCATCTATGCCTAAGGGATACATGAGGGGTGGGGGCTCTATTTATAGGCCAGCCACTAAACAAGGGTAGTTTGGGAATAAACTAGGCGAATAGGTAAGTAAGGGGAATACATGGGCTGTGGCCCAACAGGTGCGCGCAGGCACACATGACCGGTAGTACCGGTCCGGCAACCGGTAGTACCGGTCGTCACCGGTAGTACCGCTCCCAACACGCTTGCGGTCTTGGAGCATCCGTTGGAGCCGTCAGTAGCGAGCGGTAGGAGGGGGCGGTAGTACCGCTGACCGGTAGTACCGGTTACGACAACCGGTAGTACCGCTTGGACCTGGCAGCTATCGACCTGTCTTCTTCCGTCTCCTCTTCCAAGCCTCCGTCTTGTCGGGCTTGATGTTCCGGGATTCCTCCCTTGCCTCCGTACTGGTCGGTGTGAACCTATCATGCATATGTGACGGAGTATGAAGTAGCATACCATTCAATAGGGCAGGAAGGGGGCTCGCATAGAGGAACAGATTCACCTTTGGAGTCCATGACGACTTGGCGTAAGTTGGGGACCTTGATGTAACGACCGTAGGTCGGCTGCATCATCTCCTCCTTCAAAAGAGTCGCCTCGACTCTCCATGTTCATCACGAAGTAGAAGAGGTCGAAGGACATCCTTGATCCTGGGGTTCACCATATAGTCGTCCTCGGGAAGATTGACTTGACAACACTTCAATGTTCCTTCACCTTCCATGAAGCCTACAAAGCTCGCGACAAAAGCGAAGCAACACTCAAAGCGTAGCCAATTCATGAAGATTATAGCATGAGTCCTCAAGTAGAAGGAAGTCACCTTAGCTTGTAGATATAGCTCAAAGAAGTGTAGCCATAGGTAACTCTCTTCGGTTCTTCTTGTCAACATATAGTCCATAGAGGTTGACGTGTATGCATTTGTACCTTCATACAACAAAGACCAAGCAACATATGTTTGTGTGTGATAGAGGAGCATGTCATTTGTGGCATGTCCATTCTTGTTCACAACACGATTAGCACAACTCAAGTATAGCAAACGGAATGCATATGCATGGTCAATGTGCATGGAAAATGTTTGAACATCATCCAAATGTGGAAACTCAAAAACTCCATATAACATAGAATTGGGGCATTCAAAGCATTGGATCCAAATTTCAAACAACATCTTTGATGCAAGAATAGGAGAATTTGGCAAAAACACACAAGGAAGAATGTCCAAAGAAACATCATTATGTGTGCAAACCAACCATTGGAAAGAGAAATTGTTCAACATGTTGGATGTCACACACAAATCATCAAAATCAAATTTCATGGGAATATGAGTATCCCAAGCGGAAGCCAAAGTAACGTGTTTGCAAACAAACGAAATGAAAGAGCAAGTGGTCCTTATGTTTGTTGCAACAACAAGACGAGATTCTTGGAAGTTTTCATGACAATACATGCTCTTCATGGAATTGCGGTTGCACACAAAACATCGGAAAGAGAAAATGTTCAACATTTTTGTTGCAACACACAAAACATCATTATCCAAAAGCAAAGAAACATGAATGTCACAAGGTGAGATAATACCATCAACATGCTTGCAATCAAACCATAGGAAAGAGCAATTTGCCAACATGAAAGATGCAAAGCATGCAAAAGGTATCAGAGCTGGGTTCGATCTTGAACTCACTTGTGGGATGCTCTCAAGAGCTCGTGTTGTCAACTCGTGCTCAACCGAGGTGGACATGATAATGCGGTACCTACACACATCATACACAAAAGGGAGAATGTGTGCATGGTAGATATACACATCATCCATCATGACGTATCTCTTCTTGTGCACATCACCATTAATGTCAATCAAGTATGAAAGTGATGCATGGTGAGTATGCAAGTGGGAACATGCTTATCATGGCCATCATCAAAATCTCCAAAATTGAGAAAGCTATGGGGCCATCTCATTATAACGCATATGATCAATATTGTTGGAAGCAAAACAAGTGAAATAGCAAGCACTCATCTTATCGCAAGCAACGGGAGAAATTGAATGACTAGCATGACAAGGCAAGTCCAAAGCAATTGGAGGATACACACAAGATGCATAGCATGGCATGTTTATGGCAATGATATCGCAATCAAACAATTCCACATGATCAATATTAAGCAAAGGCAAAGCATCACATGGGAATATGGATGAAGCATAAGTCATGTCACAAGTATCATCCATAACATACATATCCTCACAATTCATCATGTCCACTAGCGGGATCATGGCATCATCAACACCCTTATTTTTACCTTGGTCATACCTCTCATATGAAGTGGGTGTTGTGGAAGTAGTTGCCTCCTTGTGGACGACTTCGTCTTCTTCATGTAGCAATGGCGTCGCATCATCTTCGTGCACCATGTACATCTTCTCCAATTGAGGCATCATTGCTTCATGGCTTGGCGCGTCTTCATCCATGGAACCTAGCACAACACAAGAGAACACACTAGAGGTAGGGGGTAAGTTGTTAGAATTCGAAATGGTCTCACTTGACCTATCAACTACCACTCTCAACTCACTAGGAGTATCGCTCATGCCCTCCAAGTGGAAGCACTCAATCTCACATAAGGTGGAGTCACTCATGTCACTCTTGTTCTCACTCAAGTGGGCTAAGTGGCTCTCATACTCACATGGGATTGGTACCACATCATCACTCAAGCATATGGGGGTAGGCTCGGGTTCCTCAACTCCATGCGCCTCCTTTGGTGAAGGGAAAATCCCATGCTCACCATTCTTGACCTTGTCGCCTCCAAGGTTGGATGCCATAAGATGGGCATCATTTCTCTCCTCCATGGTCGAAGGGAAAATCCCATGCTCGACCGTCTTGTGGCCATCTCGTAGTAGTGGTGGAGGTAGAATCATGCTATCCAACTTGGCGAAGTAGGCGTCTACATTTTCCTCGTTCGCGAGGTCATAGAAGTCAAGCGTCGGCTTTGAAGCTTGATGGCGTGGAGGAAGGCTTGCTCTTGGTGCCATTATGGTGGTGGCACGAGTAGTTGAAGGTGCCCTATGATGGTGTCGACGTAGGTCATTGGCGTGCCTTGCCGATGGTTGATGTAGGTGGCGCACTTGGTCGTCCACATGACACTCGCGACGATGATCATTTGCCTTGGCACTCTTCTTGTGCTTGTGGTGCCTTCTTGAGCTTGCTTGAGCATTATGGTTGGTGCTCATCATGAATTTTTCGTCTTTATGGCGAAGATGCCTTTGACGATGTCTTGTATCCTCTTTATGGTGGCGATGCTCATGAGAGGATGTTTGTCGATGAAGAGTCTTTTTTCTTGGCGCCTCTTGATGCATATGGTGTTTGGACGCCACTCTTGGTTGGATAGGAGGTGGATCTTGGCGCCTTGGCGGTGATGAAGCTTGGCGCCTTGGAGATGGTAGAGCTTGACGCCATCTAGGTGGTGGCACATGTCGCCTTGGAGGTGAATCATCGAAGTAGGTGGTGCCCTTTGGTGTGGCACGCCTTGAAGGTCATGGAATCTTGATGATGCCTCCTCTTGCTTGGCGTAGTAGGCTTCCATCTCCATGCGGTGGAGGAATTCTTCATGGCTCGTGGAGGAGCCATCAAACTCGATGAAGTTCTCCGTGTCCTCCATGCTTGGCGAGGCGTCGATGTCGCTCAAGTCATCCATGCTTGGGGAGTAATTCTTGGTGTAGTACTCCATATCACCCAAGCATGTGGAGCCATTGTCGTAGTGCTCCATAGTCTCCATGCATGAGGAGCCATTGTCGATGTAGAGCTCCATGTCTTCCATGCATGTGGAGTCGTCGTAGGTGTAGTGCTCCGGGTCCTCAAAGCATGCGGAGCCATTGTCGGTGTTGTGCTCCGTCATGTCCTCTATACTTGTGGAGTCGTAGTCATGGTGGCTCATCATGTATTCTTCATAGATATCATCCTCGGTTCCGGAGTCCCTAGACATGATGCACAAGACCAAGTGGTGTATATGGAAGTGGTAGTGGGAGTTAGGGATACAACGTCAAACCTTACTTTATCTTGGAAGATCGTATCGTACAAGTGGCCACACTTGAGAGCAATAAACCAAGCAAAGTGAAGTTCACGCGGAACACCAAAACCAACTACGAACCAAAAAACAAACACACACAAGGCCTATGGTGGATAGGTATGGAAAGTGGCATGTCAAGAACCAATCCGAAATCAAGATGTTGTAATGGCAAGTAAAGAACCACAATGATCACCAAGCAAACAAGTTAATCCACAAGATAGGAAATATATACAAGGGAACACACACGATGGGATAAATGGGACTTGTGCGACGGAGAAAGTGAGCTAAGAACCAAATGATTACCTAGCGAAGACTATAAGCTCGTGTCACACAAGTACAAGGAGAGACGCTAGTTCGATTGCACAAAATTGGTGGGCTACAAGATATGCACAATAAGTACCACCTATATGATGTTCATCGAGCTTGCGCTTCCTATTCTATAAGGCACATGTATATCTCTTTCTTTTTTTCTTTCTATTTTTCTTTTTCTTTTTCTATATTTTTTTTCTTCTTTTCTCTCTTTTTCTTTTTATTTCTTTTTCACTTGCCTCTTCCTTGTGCCAACAACTATACAAGATAACTATATGAGAAGCGCTCACAATGTTTGCTCGGAATTCTACAAGGTATCAAATGTGCATAGCCCAAGCAATCATAAGAGGAACTAGTCTCAATAGGTGTTTGTTGCTCGCAAAGATAGTGGGGTTCACAAAGGAATGCAAGTGGGAGAAGTCATGAATGTTTATACCTTTAAATCGATCTTCACCCTTTATTGTTGGATTCCGCCTTGCTCACGGAATTTGGATGAAGTAGATAGCATGAACCACGTGGATAATGATGTAGGGCTCCTTCTCCTCTTGAAACGAGCTAAAGAACACCAAAATCCGAGTTCAGATGCAAAAGTTATGCCCAAAACGGTGAGAGGTGAAATCTGGAACTTGCTGTTTTTGATCGAATGGGCGGTAGTACCGGTCTTTGGGTCCGTAGTACGGTTAAGCGGTAGTACCGGTTTTGGACCCGTAGTACCGCTTGGACCTGGACGCAGATTTGACGTTGCGATTTTGGGGTGATTTGGGCGGAAAATCTTCAAGAAAAGCACCAAATCGAAGGGGGAAATCATGGGATTAGGCCATGGGAACGCAAAGGAAGGTAGATCAACAAGTTTAGCAAGCAATCCACGGATCAAAACCTACCAAAACGCACTCAAATCACAGATCGATCCAAAACACGAATTGGGGCTGTTTTTGGTGGAAATTTCGAATTTATGGGGAAAAGACCAAATCGATGAGAACTGGCAACCAAAAGCTGCGATACCGGATGATGGAGGGTTAACCTCTTGGGTGCCCGATCTTCACGGATCTCGTGGTCAAATCGATGGGAAAGCGAGGAAAAGGAAGCGGAAGCGAACACACACCTCGCGAAGAACACGATGAACACACGCAAAACTCACACGATACAAGGCCGATTGCTCCCGAACGGCCACCGGTCCGATAGAATCCTCGCAAGGAAAGATCGGTCAACGTGCTCCCTCAAATCCACATCGGAGAGGGAAGAACACCTTGAGGAGGGGCTTGACGACTTGGGGGCGAGAAACCGAGAACCCAAGGCCTTGTTCAACGATGGATGCGTGATGCAAAGTCCAATCGAGGTTGGTGACGATAGTCGGTCCCCTTGGTAAAGGGGATGAGGCAAAACTAGAGATTCCACAATGGGGGTTGTCTTTAGTCTATCATCTATGCCTAAGGGATACATGAGGGGTGGGGGCTCTATTTATAGGCCAGCCACTAAACAAGGGTAGTTTGGGAATAAACTAGGCGAATAGGTAAGTAAGGGGAATACATGGGCTGTGGCCCAACAGGTGCGCGCAGGCACACATGACCGGTAGTACCGGTCCGGCAACCGGTAGTACCGGTCGTCACCGGTAGTACCGCTCCGGGAGCGGTACTCGCTTGCGGTCTTGGAGCATCCGTTGGAGCCGTCGATGGCGGTAGGAGGCGGTAGTACCGACCGGTAGTACCGTTACGACAACCGTAGTACCGCTTGGACCTGGCAGCTATCGACCTGTCTTCTTCCGTCTCCTCTTCCAAGCCTCCGTCTTGTCGGGCTTGATGTTCCGGGCTTCCTCCCTTGCCTCCGTACTGGTCGGTGTGAACCTATCATGCATATGTGACGGAGTATGAAGTAGCATACCATTCAATAGGGCAGGAAGGGGGCTCGCATAGAGGAACAGATTCACCTTTGGAGTCCATGACGACTTGGCGTAAGTTGGGGACCTTGATGTAGTAACGACCGTAGGTCGGGCTGCATCAGCATTTGCTGCGGGTCCTGGTGGGAGCCTGGGAACGACGAAGACTCTGAAGAGATATCTGGGCATCATTGAGCCAGATAAGGCCCAATACATCACATAGCCTAGTAGAAAATGGACAGAAAGCTAGTTTAAAAAAAAAGATCTGTAGATAGGAAATGCAAAAAGTTACTCACTCTGCTCCTTTCTACAGTGTCTATATTTTCTAGCATAAAAATTAAAAAACACTCGTGGAGAGAAAATTACACCAAATTAAAGAACGTATGTGGAGAGAAAATCGCTCAAGTTATGTTTGTTTGATCCGAAGGAATCCATCAGTAATTGAGCTGAATCACATTCTACCATCACCGAGAAAGCTCCACTTCATATAAGTGTAGTAGTTAGTTGATCACATTCTTAACCAAAACTAGCTTTAGTCAATAATCCATAGAATGCTAGTATTACGAAGAATGTCAGAAATTGAATTCCTTGGTTGCACTGGTAGTGGTAGCTAACACAGTTGGTGATGGGGCAAGATAAACATGCCTGGCTCATGGATACGAATGGTGTGTTCCAAACTCAATGGTTCTACAAGTTTCTCATGGATTCTTGGATAATATAAATGTCATAGTTTTGTTTTTGGCTAGTAGTCATAGTTAGTTAGTTGACCGCATTGTTAACCAAACCAAGCTTTAATTCTTGGTTAAAATTCAGTAATTCATAGTATGCTTATTGTGTGATTTAAATTCAATAATCCACAATATGCTTATTGCCCAGGGAAAAAAGTTTAGAGACATATATTCTGGGACCCACCAAAATTTACAATTTTTTTTTAAAATCAGATCTTTTGGGAACTAATTCAAAATTTCTGGACTGTAGAAATTAGCAAAATTAAAAAAATTGGTTGAATTTTGAACTTTAGTTGTGCGTACCAGACAGCCAGCCGCTGCCGGAGCGCGGAGCGCGGAGCTACGCACACCTACCGCGGCCACACGCAGCCGTGCAGACTGCGTGCATGCCCCTGGCACTAGACTTACAATGATGGCACGGGCCTAACGTCACATGCACTTTAAGTTCAAAGTCATGGACGCATGACATAATAAAACGAACACTTACAAGAAAACTATAACCATGTATCATGTATGCATTTTACAGGACATACTCCTATAAGGACTAATATAACAACATCACATAATTAATTTGTACAATTTAGACATTATTTTTTTGAATGAATATTTTTCAGGTGCATATTTCACTAGCATAACAGGTTAACAACTTAATATATTCATATCACTCCAACATAACTAAGGAAATCTTGTTCCAACAAAGGGCCACCAAGAATTGGAGCACAAGTCGTTCTCAAAGAATATCATGCCATCCTCGACCAATTGCTTTGGCAGCATCCGATGGTGCCCTTGGAAGGAACTGTCATAGTCATACAAGGGCAATATGCCCAGCAGGGCTAACCTCAATATGTTCATTGCAGCAATACAATACAAAACAACACTGCAACGCATGCAAGAAATGCAATTATCCGTGGTTAGCACTATCTATTTTCAGGAAGCATTGTCACCATCGGCCATATTATTAGCACCGTCGATCCTATCGGAATACCCAAGGCTTATAAGAGCACGGTAACCTAGCCCCTGCCATTTCTTCAATTTAATTTCCCAGCGGGAGCTTATTCCACTCTCCACTAAGTGCTCTCGGTGTTACATAGAACAAATTAGCATGACTTGAAATCATTTCTAAATCAAAGATGTTAAAAAGAGAGACATGGAGGCCGAGGGCATTTTGATCTGCATGACTTCAGAAACAGAACTACAAATATGTATGAGTTGAATGCCATACCATATGGAAACCAACATGAAAGAAAAATTCCCTTGAAGTTGGTCTCAATCGAAACTCATGCAAAATATTACCAAAAAAATTCATACACGCCTCTACCTAACAATTCGAACAAGCTCCAAAAATTCTTAAGGGCTTGTTCGTTTTTAATGGAATGAATCCATGCTTGAAACTGATCCACACATGGATTTGGTGGATGTCATCTCTTCACCCAATCCCAACTAACCCTATTAATCCCTGCCCCATAATCCCATCTAAATTTCAATCATTCGGTTAATCCAGTGCTAGGCCATACAACCCCACAGGTGCCAGCCCTTCGTTCCGCTCTCTCTCTCGCTGAGGAAAATTTTTCACACATCGGTTGGGGATAAATTTTTTCCAGGAGGAATCAACGGTGTTGAACTGGATATGATGGGCCAAAATCCTTGTCCTGGAGTAAACGAAGACTAACTTTTGATGGGCTGGAAAAGATTACATGGCAGGGCTGGAAAACCGGAACCGGGCCGCAATCCAGGCCAATCTGTGCCAACGAGGGATTAAACGAACAAGCCCTAAGGAGTAGAATCCTCCAAAGTTTCCATGGAATTCATGGGAATCTAAGACACCCTTGGAGCAAACAGGGAACATAGCAATTACTTTGAACGTGCAAAGACCCATATGAGTCGCCCACATGATTGATTAAAACCATGGGCTTGCACATGGAACCTGCAAAACTGAATGCGGATACATGTCGATTAACTAAATGGTGAAACTGGAGCTGTGGTGAGAGATTCGCATGGTAACTCTCTGGCGGCGGCAAACAACAGGATTGATTATGTTTCTTTTTCTTTTTTTGCAAACAAAACATCAGGCAAGATATTGCGGCGGATGGTGCAATACAATACTAATCAATATCTCTACTATATAATTTGTATTGCCGTGGTTTTCGTCCTTTACGTTTTCGTACGTGCCGTTTATGCGCCATCGATCGCTTGGTCGCTACTTTCTGTTTAGCCTCCCGTAGAATCAGTTTCAGATACTATCCATCCAATCTGTCTTGGACCCATATACAAAGGGCTGGTTTTGCTATTTCTCCATAGTTCTGTCCCGGACATCCGATACGATACCCGCAAAAACCGCTCCATCGCCACCTCCCTAGCCGAGGTTTCCGGCGCCGCAGTATCAATTAGCAAGCTAGCACGTCAGCAGAGAGAACGATTTAGCTCAGACAGGGTCGGCGAGACTCAGAGGAGCAGCCGCGTGTGGATATCATCCTGTTTGCAGGGGAATGACAGGTGGGAGCGGCCTGCGAGGAGGCAGGAGACGCACGACCCTTGCTTGACGAGGGCTCACCGCTGGCCGAAGCTAACTATATTTTGTGGGCGCCGCCGGCGGAAGTACGGACCGGAGCAAGCAGGCTGAACTCACGATCTTTTTTCCGTCATCCCCTTGCTCGCCTCCGGTGGCTACTATCTAAATCCAAAACGCTGAAGTGCGGAATTCCAAGGCCCTTCTGCACCGTTGTGTCATTGCTACATATCGTCGCTCACGGCCCTCCTCAAAATCTTCCTCCTCCTTTAACCTCGAGCTCACCCAGTCCCACGCCATTTGAAGCACCATGGTGGGAGCCGAGGGCCACGCCCGCCGATTCGACCCTCTGCAGCCATGCTCTGCTCGGCTAGGAAGGAGGCGTTCCGATCCAACGACAGTGTCGCGTGCGGATGCCCCTGCATACCCCGCTATCTTGACGGCACAAGCTGTGTTGACTTCCTCGCCACATGAATAAGCAATAAGATGCCGGTGTGTGTTGACCAAATCCGCTCGTTGCCACTCCTCCCTCCAGCCGTGCCCTGGCTGCCATGCCACCCCGGGGCGAGCACACGACCAGCTCCAAGGCCAGGCAACAAGTCGTGCACGCCGCCGGACAAGCTCTGTCTCTGTAGCCATGCGATGAATCAGTAGCGACCTTGAGTCGCTTCTGGCTGGGCGGACGACGGCCATGGGACGGGAGCCACACGAGGCCGCCAAATTTCCTCGACGCCGCTTGGTATCCATGTACGCGGGCATCAGCTTGGCAAAGAAAAACAATGA
This sequence comes from Avena longiglumis, assembly GCA_030063025.1. Lineage (NCBI taxonomy): Eukaryota > Viridiplantae > Streptophyta > Magnoliopsida > Poales > Poaceae > Avena > Avena longiglumis. Next base: position 153,278,734 of record CP125973.1, read on the forward strand.
TTCTACGCGAACATCAGACATTCGAGGAGGCTGCAATGTGTGCATTGTGTAGCTGAATGGTTATTGTACGCAAGCTCCAGCTAGAGACTACCTTCATTTTTAATAAAACATGACGATGCATCCTAATAAGAAAAAGATGAATTGAATCAGCTTCTGCTTTACTCAAGGATCAGGATATCACATGTGAAAATAAAAATCAGGATATCATCTCAACCTCACGACGTTGCCTTCATCAGTTATATCAGAAAATAAATCGGTACTCTATACAACGTTTCCTGAAATTAGGCCTTTTTAGTTCATAGAATTATCTCATTTTCTGCGAGATAGAATTGTCTCTTACCCACTATCTGAAAGGTTTATTTCTTCATTGTAAAAATATTTTTTAACTGAACCATGTTTGCTTCATAACCATACGGACCAAATAAAAACAATACTACTGACAATTTTCAATCTGATTGAACTCAGTTCGCATGAGAATTTACAACACCTGAGCTACTTTTTATACCTAAATTTCATTACACTTGTGCTATTGATATCGAAATAATAGGTAACCATTGAAATTAGATTGTAAAATTAGCAGAAGAAATTAATAATTTTTTATTACTGTTGTATCAGTTGTGAATTTTTTTATTGGCCTTGTACCAATTTGACAATTAGACAAAACAATTGAGTAAATATTGTTGAAATTTGTAGAGTGCGATTTATTGAGACCATTGGAGTCCACCGGATTTTTTTTTTGCTTTCTACATATATGATGTTGAATTAAAAGTTAAAAGTTAAAAGATAATTTTTTTAAGATGTTTCGTGCACATACCTAACAATAAAAATGACAAGACATCGTGGCAACGCAAGGGCATTCAACTAGTAGGTTATGAGTTTGTTACCCTCACAACTTATACGCGGTCCAAACAACTGCCAAAAAATTACAGGTACCGTGGCCCTCATAGAGAAATCTAAGCAGCCGGCGGTAGATGAATATATTAACTTCCTAAACTTGGTACACAAAAAAAGTAGAAACCTAATGCAGATTCAAATCTACAACCTCGCCTCCTGGTAATCAGCCTCCGGGGTCTGGTCTCCACCACTACTGCCGCTGCCACCATTAGCGACACCGCTACCTGACACGTGTTGTTTGATCTTGGAAACAGCCTTTTTAGCTGCATCCAGCTTCTTCTTGATGTTGTCCAGACCATCATCAGCCATTGCTACTCTCAGATTAGAGCATCAATAGTCTAAACCGATTCTGTTTGACATTCTCATATTTTTCTGCAACTTTTTTTTACAGCAGGAGCTCACTTTCTCGTGAATTCTCTTTCCATCTCTGTATCCCCGTAACTCATCAAGGCACCAAGAGCACCTAAGTACCATTCATGTTGAAAGGATGCAGCTTGCACTTTACTCTGTGACCCGATGAAAATACCCAACAAGAGCACCTTTAAGCAGCAGAACAAATGGCCACCAGAATCGCTGACCTTCTCTGCACGTTGAAGAAACCTAGGAGGCCATGGTCACTGCTGCATTGTCACCCTCTCTTTGGTGTATCCTACAGCTTGGATTATGATATAAAAACCGGATGAGTACACCTTTGTGCCATGGAGAAGATGGAAATGGAGAGGGGCGCATCAATGGCCATGCAAGCCCATCAGGTCCTCTACTCTGAGGTCGCACCGGGACGCTCCCAGGAGGCGGGTTGGCCAGGGCCGGTTATAGGTAGTAATTTAGTCCAGGAGGATCAATTCCAGCAGCTTTCATCTGGTACATCATTCTGGCGGCTTCTCTGTACCATCCGCCGCGGGCATACCCCATGACCATGGCGTTCCAGCACACGGCGTCAGGCTCGCCACCGACTTCCTGGAATGCCCTTTCAGCATCCGCAAGCCGCTCTTGCTTCGCATACATGTGTACCAGACCAGACACGACGAATTGGTTTCTTTCCAAGCCTTGCTTGATGGCGTCGGCGTGCACTTGCTGTCCGTAGCACCTGTACTTGTCTGATTCTGCGCACACTGCGAGGATGGTCGACAGGGAGAAGCTGCTCCTGGCAACACCAGAGGACATCATGTCTCTGAAGACGTGGATGGCCTCATCCAGTAGGCCGTCTCGGTGGCAAGCTGTCATGAAGCTCGTCCAGGCAGCCTCAGGTATTGGCTCCTGGGAAGAACACCTCATTGTCTCAACCATCTGTCGTGCACTGTCATGCCGATTACTCTTGCAGTACAACTGCAGCAGTGAACTGCCAGTATCACCGCACACACCCTTTGTTTTGACAACAAGCGCATGTACCTGCTCCCCAAAGCTTAGTTTGCCCAACCGAGCACATGAACGCAGCACTGCCACAATGGCATGGTCGCGCAAATCACCAGCGAGCTCCTGTTCGTCATAACACATGGAGGAGAAAATCCTTATTGCTTCGTTATGGAAGCAGCCATCAGAGTACGCCGATACCATGGTTGCCCACGTGGTGCCGTTCTTGGCGGACATTTCGTCAAACATCTTGCGGGCCTCCACCGTGCCGCCACACCTCGCGTAGGCCAGCAGCAGCCGGTTAGCTAGTGGCAGGGGAAGGACAAATGTAGAGCGTTTGATGTGAGAGTGCACAGCAGCAACCTCGGCGACGACGACGGAATCCCTGAGGAGGGAGATGTAGACGTCCTCGTCGGGTGCGACGCAGAGCGCATCCATTAGGCGGAGCACGTCGCCAGCCCCGGAGGAGATTGCGTCCGTCGATAATTCATCGGTGTTTTCTTGGTTGCGGTTGGTGGGGGTGTCGTTGGAGGTGGTGGGAATGGGGAGCTTTGGGCGCGGGAAGAGAGGCGGCAGCGGCGGTGATTTAGGCGACTTCGATAGGGCCGACAACCGCTGAGTTCTTGTTGTCATGGTTGGGGAAGCGGCGGCGCTAGTGGGCAGCAGCCCGCGGCGGAGAGAATGGTGCGGAGCCGCGGTGGTGGTGCCGCCGAGCGGCTTCGTGAGGGTGAGGGAGCAACGCGCCATGTCCAACGACCAGGATTGATTATGTAGGACACTGTAATTGACTGAAGCAGTAGACCTTCGAAGTGTCACCTTCCTTGCCTGTCCCTCGGCCCTTGGATTGGATGCAACCGGATGGATGATTGTGAATTCGGACTGTATGGATGTACCATGGCCTAGCTGCTTTTGTCCACGACGATGATTGCCATCCATTGGCTCAGGACTTCAAAAGAATCATCTTCAAGCACCACTATGTCTACGAAAATGACATGTCTGAAGGTAACATGATTAAGAAAACGACGTTGGAGAGAGATGCTCATTGCTTTATTGTTTGCAATTTCGACCGACACAAGTTTCAGTACTTTCTCCGACCTATATTAGTTGACTTAGATTGTCTAAATACGGATATATCTAGTCAAGTTTTAGTGCTAGATACAATTCGTATTTAGATAAATTTGAATCAACTAATATGGATCGAAGGAATACATTTATTTGGATACGGGCAATATGATTCATGCCACCACCAGTTTTGGCCTTACACTGTTTATGTGAGTATAGAAAGCATGGCCATAGCCTAATGGAAATTCATGCTAAATGTTGCATAGGAAAAATTCACATGTGTTTCTATTCTATAAATCGAACAAATTCCATAAAAATGTTCTGAAGAAATAGAATCCTCAAAAAATCAAGATTAATTAAAACCGTGTGCTGCATAGTGCTTACCCACCCACCAGGAGTATACACCATGCTTGATCTGTCTGTTTTTGCAGATGCTGCATGGATATGCTTTGGTTTTCCAATGTCACTGGACTGGTGTTTGTTTTCAAAGAAATGACAGATCTGAAAGTATATGGAGGGAGAGATCATGTTCAGGGGCTCTCCGCCTGATTGTTTTATTATGCTTGGAATTGCAGAAAGTTGTTTGAGCGCATGTATCCGGAAACTTGAGCAATTTGAATTGTACCAACACCAATTTACCTTCTCGTAGTGACTATAGAAAGACTCGAAGAGGCGCAACATTTCACTTCACTACAGGGCAAAAATTACAGGTACAGGGTGAACATTCAGTTCAGTACATTTGTCTGAGCATGCCGATGCACTATACAATATAGTTCACCTTCTCCCCGCCGTCACCGGAGGCAGATCTTACAGGCAGAGACAATAAGGGACTAGCACCAGTTGACGATCCGATAGAAAGTGACGTGATCGGGCATTAATATTACAGTCTTGCAGAGGCTGAATGACTCAAATGGTGTAGTCCGACCACTGCTGTATGAAGGAGGTATGGTCCATGGACTCCCCCGGCATGTCATCGCCCTTCTTCCCTCCGATCAGCCTGGCGGGGTTCCCCACGGCCGTGCTCCTCGGGGGCACATCGATGAGGACGACCGACCCGGCACCGATCTTGGCCCCGGCGCCAATGAGCACGTTGCCAAGTATGGTCGCCCCGGCGCCAATCAAGACGCCGTCTCCGATCTTGGGGTGCCGGTCGCCCACCGCCTTGCCTGTCCCGCCGAGCGTGACGTGGTGGAGGATGGAGACGTTGTCGCCGACGACAGCGGTCTCGCCGATGACGACGCCGGTGGCGTGGTCCAGGAGGATGCCCTTGCCTATGGCGGCGGCCGGGTGGATGTCGACGGCGAATACCTCGGCGACCCGGGACTGGAGCGCGAGCGCGAGGGCGCGGCGGTTCTGCGCCCAGAGGACGTGCGCGACGCGGTGTGCCTGGACGGCGAGGAAGCCCTTGTAGTTGAGGAGGCAGTGGGAGAAGCCCGCGCAGGCGGGGTCCCGGGAGCGCACGGCGAGGAGGTCGGCGACGGCGGCGGCGCGGATGGTGGGGTGCGCGGCGAGGGAGCCGACGAAGAGGTCGTAGAGGAGCGTGGAGAGGAGGGTGGAGGAGCAGAGCTTGTTGGCGAGGTGGAAGGAGAGGGAGCGCTCGAGCGACGGGTGGGAGAGCACGGTGGCGTAGAGGAAGGAGGCGAGCGCCGGCTCGGCGTCGGCGTCGCGGCGCGCCTCGGCCTTGATCTGGGACCAGACCCAGGACTCGTCGTTGTCTGACTCCGGGGGCGGGTAGGAAGGCACGACGGCGGGGTGGAGCGCCGGCGGGGCGTGGCGGCGCTGCTGGGGAAGGGGATCTGTGCGGAGGGGCTGCCCGGCCGTCATCGTCGTCGCTCCGCCTCTACGATGCGTGGGCCGTTGGCGTGCGAGGGCGCCGTGACTCTCTGCCCCCGCCGTGGAAACGGATGTATAGGCGGGGGCCGCGGGAAAATATTTTTATGGGACCTGGTCCACAAGTGGACCAACTTACGATCGACACGCGATTTAGATCTGTAAAGCAGTTTTAAATCTGCTTTTTTTCTGCTTTGACATGTCGTTTCTTTGAAATTGGTCCACGCCTCTAAATCCGTGGACCAGGTCCCATAAAAATATTTTCCGGGGCCGCGTGCAGACACGTCCCTCCCGCGTCGTGGACCAGCCAATCGAAGCTTATCCTAACCTAAGGTGGTACACGCAACACGACACGACACGACACGGCACGGAGAGCACGACCCCGAGTTGCCGAGCGCAACCGGGGTGGGCCGGCTGCCTCCGGCGGCCCAGCTTGGTCTGAAAGCACGAGTTTGCCTGCCCTCGACAAAAGCAGGAGCGAAAACTGCCATGTGGCCTGTGGTGCGGCCGCGGCGACCAATGCAGCGGTGGCGGCCTTCCCGTCCCGCCGCTTCGAGCACCGCCGTTTCACATCTCCTGCCGCACTTGCCCCCGCAACCTGAGGTGCGTACCTTGACCCACCCGAGTGCCCTGAATGTCCTTAGGCGGCGGCCGACGATGTGTTCGACGAGCACATCTGCTTCGTGGCGGTTGATCCCGGAGCTTGCTCTGTACAGTTGTCTTCAGTGCTTCTCTTGCTGCAATGATCTGTTATCTGGAACCAAACACTTTATTCCAGTGCCTATGTCATAATATTCTCGGGCTGTAGGCAAAGGCCAGATCACCCTTGATTGCATGATCGCCGAGATCATTCAAAACAGAAGATGCGATTATGTTTTGGGGAAGGTGATTGGTACTCAGCTATTTATTATTCATGGAAATTATAAAACATCTGTGTACTTGTTTCTCAATGGAGATTCTTCTAATCAATAGTAGAAGAGTTATCTTCAGTATCAGCTGCATGATTTCCATTCCTGGGCTCTTGCTTACTGCTGTTCGACATGATAAGTTTTGGCTTTTTTTTTTAAGTATGAAAAAGACAAAATACTGATTTAAGTTGAACAATATGAACACGTGACATCATGTTTCTGCCGTAGTCGCTCAGTAGCCTTAATGTTAGTTCTGAAGATGGTTGAATTCCTGCAAAGAATCACTCACACTCTTCAAGTTAAGTTATGTACAAGACTGAATGGCTGTGAAGAATATCCTCTGTACAGTTGCTACGCGGCGGTTGATCCCGGAGCTTGCTCTGTACAGTTGTCTTCAGTGCTTCTCTTGCTGCAGTGATCTGTCATCCGGAAACAACACTTTATTCGTTCCAGTGCCCCATGTCATAATATCCTCGGGCTGTAGGCAAAGGCCAGATCACCCTTGATTGCCTGATCGCCGAGATCATTCAAAACAGAAGATGCGATTATGTTTTGGGGAAGGTGATTGGTACTCAGCTATTTATTATTCATGGAAATTATAAAACATCTGTGTACTTGTTTCTCAATGGAGATTCTTCTAATCAATAGTACGCAGAAGAGTTATCTTCAGTATCAGCTGCATGATTTCCATTCCTGGGCTATTGCTTACTCCTGTTCAGACATGTTACATTGCTTACTGCTGTTCGACATGATAAGTTTTGGCTTTTTTTTTTAAGTATGAAAAAGACAAAATACTGATTTAAGTTGAACAATATGAACACGTGACATCATGTTTCTGCCGTTGTCGCTCAGTAGCCTTAATGTTAGTTCTGAAGATGGTTGAATTCCTGCAAAGAATCACTCACACTCTTCAAGTTAAGTTATGTACAAGACTGAATGGCTGTGAAGAATTGTGTACTAGTCAGCTTCATCTTGACTGAATGCTCAAATAAGGACATTTGTTACTTGGGTCTATCAAAATGAGAAATATTTGCTGAGATACTGTTGCAATTTTTTTATACTGTGGTGTTCGTATTTGAGTCTCACCCAAAATTTCAATACTACGTCTACATTCTTATTCATTTTGCTTAACAACATGACTTTTCAGGTTGGTGGTCTGGCAGATGTAGTTACTGGCTCTTCACAGAAAGGGATAATCTAGCAGAGATTGTTCTTCCCAATCTTAAGGTTTGTGCGTCTTGGTTACCCATGCTCTGACACGTTTTCTGCATCTTTTATCTGGCATTTTTAAAAAGTTATATACCTGGTAGTCCTGCAGGTTTTATATGTTGATACACAATCCTATTTTGAGGGTAATATATTCAACAAAAACATTTGCATGGGAACTGTTGAAGGTTCAGACTCTTAAGCAACTCTATTTGACCTTATATAGAACATAAATTCAACAACTGTTATGCTAACTAAAATTCCCGTAAGCAGGTCTTCTATTCTATTTTATGGAGCCACAACATCCATGAAATTTTTATGGAGGCCCAATATTATTTAGAGCATGATGATTTAAACGTTATTTGTACTTTTGCCGTGCAGCGTTGGAACTCGGAACTTGGAGCTACTTCATCAATCAGGGAGAAAATAGGTGTTATCCACTGCCATGACTGGTAAACTGCATAATCAGAGTGCTATTGGTCAGGCAAGGGTAGCAGCTCAAACATACTGTTTCCATATGCCTTCACGAGCTTGGTTTTTTTTTTCCAGATTTAGTGCTTGGATTCATCAGCTGCAAATTAGGCATTTGCTGCAGATATTTATCTCCTCACATTAGGCACTGAATACACGTCGTCATGCCGTTTCAAAAAAATAAAATAAAATACATGTGCTCATGCTTGCTGTTGCCAACAGAGCTGATAAAGGACACGAACACACACTAAATTGTAAATTACCATAGTGAAGTTGTTGCAAAGAAGTTTTGGGCCTTCCTGTGAGTTTGCAATTGTATTCTGTATCCGATTATCCCGAACGGACTCTTCATATTTCCTTCATGGTGAGTGGTTTCGTTCTATTCAACCTTATGATTTTTTTCACGTCACTAATTTTTTGGTTTGACCAAAATTATGTGCAATGTCTTTTTTGTTGTTACAATTGAATCCTTCCTTTTCCGTTGGTCTTCCAGACAGTCAGGCACTGCAGGGAATCATTCCATACTTTAGATCGAACTCTCTCTTGTGTCATAAATCAATCAAATAATATTACATGATACAACCAGAATCAACAAATGTAGGTGGGCAAAATGCTTATTTCGCCACAGCCTATCAATTCCATGCTTCCCAATACCCTTTGGCAATACGCTCAAATCTGCGCATTCGATGTAGCACAATGACTTATGGCCTGATCAATCAATTGGCAGGGGCGAAGTTGGTAGCAAATGCCCATGCATTGTTGTTGACAGGGTCGACGATGTGGTCAGCAAGGTTCTCCAGGGGGCCCTTGCCGGTCACGATGGCCTGTACAAAGAATCCGAACATGGAGAACATGGCGAGCCGGACGTTCTTGATCTCCTTGACCTTGAGCTCTGTGAATGCCTCTGGGTCTTCAGCCAAGCCAAGAGGGTCGAAGCTTCCGCCGGGGTAAAGCGGGTCAACAATCTCCCCGAGTGGGCCACCGGCAACACGGTACCCCTCGACAGCGCCCATGAGCACGACCTGGCAGGCCCAAATGGCAAGAATGCTCTGTGCATGGACGAGGCTGGAGTTGCCGAGGTAGTCTAGGCCACCCTCACTGAAGATCTGAGATCCGGCCTTGAACCAAACTGCTTCACCGAATTTGACACCATTGCGAGCTAGAAGCTCTGGGAAGACGCACCCGAGCGCGCCGAGCATAGCCCACCGACAGTGGATCACCTCAAGCTCTCTGTTCTTGGTGAATGTCTCGGGATCGGCCGAGAGACCGGCTGTGTCCCAGCCATAGTCCCCAGCGAACTCACTAGTGAGGTAGGATGGTGGCTGCCCTGACAATGGTCCAAGGTAGAGGACACGGTCTGGGCCGTACCACGAGCTGCCAGATGCGGCAGGCTTGGACTTGGCGGTCGCCTTGCGCATTGTGATGCGGCCCTCGCCGAACACATTGGAGGTGGAGGAGGGCTTACCTGCAAGAGCTGGGGACGAGAGTGCCATGGTGGAAGCTGCCATTGCAGATGAAATGACAGGGGAGACTCTGTTGCTCGTGTTGTGCTTGAAAGCTGTAGGTCGTGGTGTGAAGTAGAGATCTAGAGTGGAGTTTAAATAGTGAGTGCACTTGTGACTTCGTGAGGGCATTACGAGGGCCTTAACCGCTATGTCGCTGCATGGATGGGCCTATCGATATCTCTCCTGATGCTCTGATTGGACATTGATCTCTTTGATTCTGTCTTAGCATGCCACCTGTGAACATATTGCTTACATGTAAAGGGTAACCTTATGAAAGCGGGCACAGCCAATCAGGAGATGGCATGTGGACATCTCGATTCCCAATAGGACTGGATAGGGAGTCAAGGCCAAGGTTTTGGTTCCCGGTAGGGAAAAAATCCCGAGGGTGGTCGGGATTTCCGGTTACCGCGGTTACCGGAAAATCCCGACCGGTTACCGGACGAATTTAAATTCTAAAATTCGAATTCAAAGTCATCGGAAAGACTATTTACAACGGCTTTTTGTTAAAATTCATAAATTTCAAAAAATTCAAATAATTTCGGGATTTTTTGCCCGGTAAACCATTTTCCCGAGGGTGGTCGGGATATCCGGTTACCGACCGGTAACCGGATTTCTCGACCGGTAACCAAAACGCTGGTCAAGGCAGCAATAGCCAATAGGATTATAGCCATATATCATGCAAGCATAATATTGGTGTCAAGTGGATTCCATATGCTCAATTCATTGGGTCATGCCATGCGGGTCCACAGTTTTATGGAGAAGCCAGATGCCTACATGAGGATGCATCACTTTACTTGTCTTAAAATACTTTTAACCTATAACTATCTTTTACTAGGATATGATTAATACCTAGAATCAAGATAACTCTTGTTATGAAAAGTCAAAATCGGCTTATGATTGTGTACTTGGTAGTACAAGATATTTTGTTGTTTTAGAAGAATATGGTGCTAAATGGTTTACTAAAATTGTCCGCACTTGGCATGCAAGGATTCTTCCCAATTCTTCTGGGAAGGGATTAACGAAATTGGTGCAAATTTTCTGCATTACAAAATGTGGCTTTTGTTTGTGTGTCCATATGTTCAGCTCTGATCCTCATTTTGTGCAGCACTTCTATAGTAGTATTGTGATACATAACTGAAAATTTCTGAACCAGGTTTGCTGCACTAAAGGGCTAGTTCCTCAGAACGGTCTAAATCCTATCAGGCATGCAATATACAGAAGTGCTGAGTTAGTAGAACAGTTTGGGCTCCTGGGTTCATGTCCCCACATATTCAGGTCTGCCTACTTCTCTTCTCAGTTTATTTTCTGTTCCCTCCGATTATGCTAAATCAGTGACAACTAATATGGAACAGGAGTATGAATTAAGACATGAACTCACTTTTTACCTCGTCTATACTTAATTTTCCTTAAATGGCCCGATCCTATTGTTTGATCACTCTCATGTATTTTTTGGTAGTGCCCGAGCGCTTTTACGTCCGAGAACTTGCTTACAGTGCATTTATTTTGCAGACGGAATTTGAGGGTGTTACCAACCATTTCCAGAAGAATAACAATATCTGACTAATTCTGAAATATTATGCGTTGTCTCACTGTATTTATGTGGCATCTGACATGTTCATCATTTAGTCAGTGTGCTTTGTTGCCTTACTCAAGGGGTCTCTGTGGCTTCACATTTTGAGGTATCTATAGCTTTAATGCAAACCATACAGTTACTAGCCAAGTAAAGCTAGCATGGAATGTGCGGCACATGGTTCATTTGGACTCGATTGGCACTTGCGAGGTCTTTCCTCATGTCATGAAATAATGGGCTCTATCCAATGTACATACAAATGACCTGTCTTGTGTTGTATTAACCTTCCCTTCTATAGGATCTAAAAAAATACTTCCCTTCTATACAACTTGCCCCATCTTTCAGTAGTCAATTTTTATTGGTGTATAAGTCTTCTTTTTATGTCCAAGTCTGACAATTTTGCATCAACCAGAATACCAGATGATAACAATAAGATATGTTTGTGTTCCAATTGTTAGAAAAACCTGCTGGCTGAGTGACATGTTAACAATCGATTATTCCTCCAATATCGTCTTGACACGGCATGACATCATTTATCTTCTTTTTATTGCTTCTATCAGTGTGTTCGAACTCGATGACAAAACAATACTAGTGGAACTCCAGAATGGCTTCACATTTTCTATGGCTGACGAGCAGGTGATTTTTATATCAACGTGTACATTCAATGAAAGTTTTCATATTTTCTGGATAGATCTCACTTGAGGAGACCATTTTAACAGGATCTAAGCAGTCCGTTGGAAAGAGCATTCAGGTACTGCACTATAGAGCTGATGGTCAGTAAACAGATAGTACAGAAGAACATGCAGATAGACTTCAGTTGGGATTCGCCAGTTTCACAGTATGGAGATCTTTATCAGAGTGTTGTTGCTCAGGTAAGGGTAGCAGCTCAAACACGGACTATTTCCACTGTCTTCATGAGCTTGTTTTCTTTTGTCAGATTCCATGTTTGGTTTCATCATCTGCAAATTATGCATTTGTTGCAGAATTATATATGTCTGCCCGCATTCATCATCACTTCAGTACGCTGAATACACGTGGTCATCGTTGCTAACGCCAACAGAGCTGATAAAGGACACAACCACACACAAAATAAATTACCATGGTGAAGTTGTTGCAAAAAAGGAACTTTTGGGCCTTCCTGTAAGTGAGCAATTATATTCTGTTGCTGATTATCCCCAGCGGGCCATCATATTTCTCTGATGGTGAGTTTTTGGTGTCCTTCTATTCAACCTTATGTTTTTGTTTTCATGTCATTAGTTTGTTGGTTTGACTGAAATAAAGTATTACCTCTGTTCCTAAATATAAGATGTTTTGGCAGGCTATTTTTTCCTACTAAAACATCTTATATTCAGGAATGGAGGTAGTAGAATGTTTTCTCTTTGATTGTTACAATTTAATTTTTCCATTTCCTTTGGTCTCCAGACTGTCAAGCACTGCAAGGAATCATCCCGTACTTAGTTCAGATCGATCTTTGCAATTCTACCTTACTCTTGTTTCATAAACCATCAGATAATGTACATGATACAACCCGAATCAACAAATGTAGGTGGGAAAAACAAAATACTTAATTCACCACAGCCTATCAGTTCCGTGCTTCCATTGACGTTTGGCACGAAGCTCAAAACCCTGCATTTGAAGTGGCCTGATCAATCACTTGCCAGGGGCAAAGTTGGTGGCAAATGCCCAGGCATTGTTGTTGACAGGGTCAACGATGTGGTCAGCGAGGTTCTCTAGGGGCCCCTTGCCAGTCACGATGGCTTGTACAAAGAATCCGAACATGGAGAACATGGCAAGCCGACCGTTCTTGATCTCCTTAACCTTGAGCTCTGCGAATGCCTCTAGATCTTCAGCCAATCCAAGAGGGTCGAAGCTTCCGCCGGGGTAGAGAGGGTCAATAATCTCCCCGAGCGGGCCACCAGCAACACGGTACCCCTCGACAGCGCCCATAAGCACAACCTGGCAGGCCCAGATGGCAAGGATGCTCTGTGCATGGACAAGGCTGGAGTTGCCGAGGTAGTCTAGGCCACTCTCACTGAAGATCTGAGATCCGGCCTTGAACCAAACTGCTTCACCGAATTTGACACCATTGCGAGCTAGAAGCTCCGGGAAGACGCACCCGAGCGCGCCGAGCATGGCCCACCGACAGTGGATCACCTCAAGCTCCCTGTTCTTGGCGAATGTCTCGGGATCGGCCGAGAGACCGGCTGTGTCCCAGCCGTAGTCCCCAGCAAACTCACCAGTGAGGTAGGATGGTGGCTGCCCTGACAATGGGCCAAGGTAGAGGACACGGTCTGGGCCGTACCACGAGCTGCCAGACGCGGCAGGCTTGGACTTGGCGGCCGCCTTGCGCATCGTGATGCGGCCCTCACCGAACACATTGGAGGTGGAGGAGGGCTTACCTGCAAGAGCCGGGGACGAGAGTGCCATGGTGGAAGCTGCCATTGCAGAGGAAATGACAGGGCAGACTCTGTTGCTCGTGTTGTGCTTGAAAGCTATAGGGCGTGGTGTGAACTAGAGACCTAGAGCTTGTGACTTCGTGAGGGCCTTACCTGCTATGTCACTGCATTGATGGGCCTATCAATATCTCTCCTGATGCTCTGATTGGACATTGGTTTCTTTGATTCTGTCTTAGCATGCCACCTGGGAACGTATTGCTTACATGTAAAGGGTAACCATATGAAAGTGGGCACAACCAATTGGGAGATGGCATGTGGACATATCGATACCCAATAAGACTGGATAGGGAGTCAAGGCAGCAATAGCCAATAGGATTATAGCCATATATCGTGCAAGCATAATGTTGGTGTCAAGTGGATTTTGTATGCTCAATTCATCGGGTCATGCCATGCGGGTCCACAGTTTTATGGAGAAGCCAGAGGCCTACATGAGGATATCTTTTACTAGCATATTATTAATACCTAGAATCTAAATAACTCTTGTTATGATAAGTCAATATCTGCTTATGATTGTGTACTTGGTACAAGATATTTTGTTGTTTTAGAAGAATATATGGTGCTAAATGGTTTACTAAAATTGTCCCCACTTGGCATGCAAGGATTCTCGCCAATTCTTCTGGGAAGGGATTAACGAAATTGGTGCAAATTTTCTACATTCCAAAATATGGCTTTTGTTTGTGTGTCCATATGTTCAGTTCTGATCGTCATTTTGTGCAGCACTTCTATAGTAGTATTGTGATACATAACTGAAAATTTCTGAACCAGGTTTGCTGCACCAACAGGCTAGTTCCTCAGAACGGTCTAAATCTTATCAGGCATGCAATATACAGAAGTGCTGAGTTAGTAGAACAGTTTGGGCTCCAGGGTTCAAGTCCCCGCATAGTCAGGTATGCCTACTTCTCTTCTCGGTTTATTTTGTATTTATTTTGTATTCCCTTCGATTGTACTAAATCAGCGACAACTAGTATGTAACGAAGGGAGTATGAATATGCCCGGCGACGGGTCTGGTGGTTCCGGGTGGCGGGGATGTGGTGGCGCCTTTCCTTGGCGGCGGGGCAGAGCTCCTGGCGAGCCCTCCTGACCTAGATCTGAGCCCACTGGGCTCCATCTGTGCTAGGGCGGGCCTGACTCTAGCCTAATTTAGGTGATGGTTTCTGTAGGATGGAGATGGCGTCCGCGTGGACTAGGGGTGGCACCGGCGGCGCGCCAGCGTGGCAGCGATGGCTTTACGGTCCTGATCTAGGCCCAGCCAAGGCTTGTTTGGGCCTTGTGTGCCCCTACTTATGTGTCCGGTTGCCTATTGCCAAAGGCGGTGGAGGGCGGTCCCTCCAGCGAGGCTGTCGTGCTACCCTCCGTCTCTTGCGGTCCCTCTTCTCCGTCTTGCAGGCCTCCCATCGGTGGCCACGGTGAGATGACGATGATGTCAGCAAGACCGTGTTGGGTGCGTTTTGGTGGGCGACAAGTTTGGTGGAGCGCCAGGGATCGATCGGGGTGGTTGTTTTTTGGGGGTCGGGAGAAATCCCCGTCAGCTCATCCAGCACCGATGCGGCGACACCTGAGGGTGCTACCTTCCTTCCACGACGTATCGGGGGAAACCCTAGGATAAGTCCGGGCAACAACGTCGTCGACGTCGCATCCCTTTTTGAGGGTGTTGCTTGATACGATTTGGAACGCTAGGAGTGGGATGAGACAACTTCGGAAGACGCAACGGTTGTGGGTCATCTTCGTTCCGTCGATCTGCGCAATGTTGGCATTTGTTTGTCTTTACTTTGTCTCTCTTTTCTTTTGGGTTGGATTGTGCTACTGCTCCAGCAATATGGATGGTTGTAATGTTTTTTTTTTCGATAACGGGCGTTTTTATTACTTAGAAAGTAACTTACACCCGGCCTCTGCATATAAATGCACACAGCCGACACACCAAACCACATGGTCCAAAACATAAAAATGAAAATACAGGCGAATTACATATCAAACTGAGAAATTATACGATGGTTGTAATGTGGTGGCTATATTAACATAGGGGGACAAAAAACCGTTTCGAGGAATAATTGGGGTGGTATGTGGACCCAGATCTTATCAGGCAATGCCATCTGACTTGTTTGGCAAGATGATACCATTGGTTGTTGTTTTGTCGCAGCATAATGTACGTGCATCGCGTAGTACCATACAAAGGCACGAACCTTACCTGTTACCACGCCGGAGTGCGTCCTGTCTAGTAGACACCAGGCACCGATTCTTCTACCCACATGAAAGCATCTAATCACGGTGACGTTGGTCCATGTGTCGGCCAAAGAATGCAAGTCCATGATACACGATGTTTAACTGTATATAGAATCGCATGGACTATCTATCCTTTTCCTCTTAGATGACTAATGTTGGCATTATTCTCTTTTGCCCATGCATGAATTATTCATGCACTAACTGAAAGGGAGAGGGGCATGCATTATTTGCACTTAGGAGCTCATGATGAGAACTTATTCTTTCCTTATCTGATAGAGTAGAATAACAAGGACGCAGCGAGCCTTCTCCACATATCTTCCAATATACTTACAAGGAAACAACACTACAACGCTATGGTTGCATTTAATTCTTTGTGTGCATCTTATTGTTTGCTAGCATTAGATACACAACGATAGTATTAAATAAGATGATTTCTAATTAATGCCAACCTAATTAATGCCAACTATAGTGTTTTTCCATTAGTGTGCACCACCAATAAAGTTCATAGTTACGAAGCAGACCGTAACGATCGGGTGCTAAACATATTTTTTGGGGAAAACGCAAAGACTTTGCGTTTCTTTTTATTGCATAGAAGAGTTTGATACATGTGGTTCTAGGGGTGATAACACCGAGACCGGCAGCTCTTGCTCTAACCCACAAGAGAAAATTGCACATGACACCAATGTTTGGTGTAGTTGTTGCACAAAACACAAAAACAAAAGTCTAGTTGCAGCTGACCCTAGATTTTCGTCTAACTCGTTGCACATAGCCCAAATAGAAGGATTTGGGGCCTTAACACGTATACGTATGTGGGTCTTTGTATTTCTCATGTACACCTCCTGTACAAATCTGGGTATGTACGTCCCGTTTTGAGTACTAGCAGTTTCATGCCTTTACGACTGAGCCGACCCACTACTCCACTCGGAAAAAAAAACCACTTCTCCATCTCCACCCGAGAGCGCAGCAGGCGGCGGGAGATGCGACCCGGTGATGAAGGTGGCGGCGCCGCCGGTATTGGCGGCAGAGATGGAGCCCCAGCGGCAGGGGGGATGGATTTCGGGGAGTACCTATCATTCACGTCCCTACTCGACCATTACCCCCCGCAGCTGCTACTCAGAGATGAAGGAAGCGGAGGCGGCGGCAGCAACGGTGGCGGCACGACGACGACGATGACGAGGGATTCTGAGGACGTCGTATCGCTCAATGGGTAATTCCCCTCTCAATCTGTGAACTTTGTGTCAATTTCGGGTTAGGGATTTGGATTAGTTTGAACTGAAGGACCCTAGGTTCCGTTCTTGGTGCCCCATAATTTCAGGTTGTGATCGACGTATAAGTGTAATGACGTTCTGAATGTTGTGACGTGATGTTGTCAATTGCAAGAACTGTTAGATGATTGTGCAATTTGATGAAAGATTTTGTGCACATTCGAAGATATTTTTAACTTCAGGATGCACATCAATTGCAGCTTATATTTATCAAAATTTGGAGCTTTAACCTGCCCTTTTGCAATTTTGGAGCTACGGTTGTGTGTAACTTGCTGACCAACTTCTTATTAATTTTGTAGGATGGAATTCTTTGTGGATTCGTAGTCAGGTCACATTCTAGGTACTGATTGGCGCCATATGGAAGGTGGTAAAGATGGTGATTCAGACTACGAAAATTATGACGACTTTCTTGTACGTTGTGAAGGTGACACTGATGTTGAGGAATGTTTCCCAACACCAATCCAAGAAGCTGTTGTAGAAGTAGTAAAGTCTACAACAGAAATTCAGAAGGAGGTTAGAGTTAAAGATGCCAAGTATAAGGCAGAGATGACAAGGGCAGCAAAGAGAAGGGCAACAGAAGGAGTAGTAGAGGGTGCGGGCATCACATTTAGTGACCAAGATAGCGATGACTGCAAGGAGCTAATGGATTCAAGTGATGATGATCATGCCGTGGACGGAAATGATTTGTCTAGAACAAAGAGAAAGAGTAGAGCTTAGAAGTTACCAAAGAGAACTTATTATGATGAATCGAGATTGGATGAAGATTATCAGTTTCTTCTTAATATGTGCTTTGAAGATGTACATCAGTTTAGGAGGGCACTTTTTAAACTATCATGTTGTTCATCAAAGGGATTGGGAATATTTGAGAAATGACAAGGACAGGACCACGGTTTGTTGCAAGTCTAGAGGCACATGCCCATTTGTAGTTATGACATCAACACTTACGGGAGAGACTACACATGTGATTCGGCAACTTGTCCTGCCTCACACATGTGGCAAGACTAATGAATCTTCAAGAATTAATAGTGTATGGCTGAGCAAGAATTACAAAGATCAAATAAGAAGCGACCCAGATATGAAGATATCAGCGTTCATGGACATGGTCAGGAAGGACCACGGTGTATCTATTTCCAAGGATATGGCTTACAGGGCAAAGAATAAAGCAATAGTGTCAATTAATGGACATCATGAGCAACAATACTTCACACCAGGTCGTGATGCGCAAAGGGCGGAGGAAGAAATGCAATGAGTCCTAGAATTTGTATGAAATGATCTGAACCATGTTATATGATCGCATAACCTGAATATTTTGTAGCTTGGTGCCAGGACACTGGAACTTGTAGACTGCTATGTGATACTATAATTTTGTAGTTTTTGAAGTGTTCGGTCACTTAATTTATGATATGTATATACTGCTGTATTGATGCTCAATTAGTATGTATGTGTATAAAAAATCTCTATGTTTTCCATAGTTATGCTGCCCAATTTTTTAAAATTGTTGTATACGGTATATCAATACAATGGCCGTCATGTATATACATGTTAAGGACCTAAATCACCTCTGTTTGGGCTAGGTGCAATGAGTTAGACGAAAAACTGTGGTCAGCTGCAACTGAAATTTTGTTCCCGTGTTTTGTGCAACAACTGCACTAAATATTGGTGTTATGTGCAATTTTCTCAACCCACAAGGCAGCCTCCTCACGGATTTCCACCGATTCATATACGTTGGAGTGCAAGGCATATCAGCAAGCCGACTCCCAGAAATTTAATTCCCCGAGATACAACGCTGAAGCGCAAGCAGCGCGACGAGCTCTGGGGCCGCGGCCGGCCACCGGAGGTGGAAGGGAGTGGCGAGGAGGATTGGAGAATGGAGTCGGGGCTGAGGAGAGATGGGTGGATATCGGGAGAGAAAAGCGGGAGCATGCGGAGGACTAGAGAAGTAAGCGTGGAGAGGAGATTGAGCGATGTTGGACCTGAAAAAGAGTGCTGGCCTGCCTGGGCACAGGCGAAATCATCGAGATCGATCGATGGTGGCACTGAGTCCTAGCAGCAGCTACTTTCCGAGCGGCGCCTCCAGTTAGCTCGATAGGTGCCTTCCGTTCTTGCGCCGCCGCGCCCGCTCGAGTCGTCGCCAGGCACGCGCACGTGGTGAGGAGACTACCAGGGACGGGCTCGCTGCAGTGGCGTGTCGCCATGGCGGGAAGTAGGCCGATGGCGGCACAGGGGGCGCGGCGCTTGCATCGGTGATGCGGGGGAGGCCGACGTCCTGGCGGCAAGGCGCGCAGGCCGCAAGAAGAGCCCAAGGCGGCCATGGGAGACGGGCTCGAGCAGATGCCGGTGTGAGGAGGGGGCAGCAAGGGCGAGGGCGGCGCTCGGGGGAGGTCGAGAGGGGCGGCAGCGACCGAGGATGGGGCGGCAGGTGGCGAGCAGAGGAAGAAGTCGACACAGTTGGTGGCGATCTGGGAGATCGTAGGGATCCCGTGCGGGGAGGGGCGTGGAGGTGTGCGTTGCGTGTGTGTGCTCCCGTGTTGCGTTTGTGCGTTGCCTGACAGCCTAAGTGCTGCGTGAGGTTGGGTGTGGCCAGCGTGCGTGTAGTGCGTTGTGTGTTACTGTATAATTTTATTTTAAAATATTTTCTAAGCACTAAACAACTGCACTGACCATGTGCTTATTTATTTAATTAATTTATTATTAGTTGGGTTAATTTTTTGTTGACATCCTGTATTTCTGTACGAGTAAAATCTCCTTCACAATTATGTGCAAGAGAATAATGTTGAGTGTATAGTAATACAGAAATCAGGTTTTACAAACGGTTGTTAAAATTGTTGTTATGCTTATACACGTTGGAGTTATTTTGGGATTGGATTTGTAACTTTATTTTTCCTAGAGAAGTATAGTCTTCACGGGATACAAGAATTTTATTTAGAAATAAAAGGTCTAGGGGACATCAATGATATGAGCATAGAATATTATTTCGCTTTATTGTTTGACACAATATTAAGAAATAGAAGTTCCAAGGGGACATCAATGATGACCGTTAGCAGCGTGAAAAGTAGATACGACGAGTACGAGCTCAGTATAGCGCACATTTTAAGCTTCCCGTGGCCCGTGACCGAATATGCTCGCCGAGAGAAAAGGTATATAAACATATTGTTTCTCCTTTCGCCGCAACGCGCGGTCATTTTGCTAGATTGCATCGATGAAAATAAAGCAAGCTGATCGGGAACCGAATAAGCATCACTACCATTGATCGATCTCTGAAATGAAATGAGATAAAAGAATTAAATCCTCATGTGCCAACAAGGAGGCCGCAGCGATGCACAAAGCAGACAACGCCTGAGGAAGGCGCATGAGATAGAGGATACCGAGGCGGGCACCATGCCAAGGAAGGGCTAGAGGAGACGGGTTCTCCATCTCCGTGCTGACCAGATCGGTGTGCGCCGCCGCGATGCCCTTACTGGGACACGCATTAGAGGGCGGGGCTCGGGGCAGGAGGGGGATGCGGCGACCTTGGGGGTGGTTGGTGTTAGCAGGGAGGCGGCGCTCGGAGGGTGGCAGGGCCCGAGGTGGTCCGGCGAGGAGGGATCTCGCGCAGGCCGGGCGTAGCTCCGGGCAGCGGGGGTCGGGAGGGGCGCGAAAGGATGTTGCGCGGGCGGCGGCACAACGACGAACCAGGGAGCAGGCAGGTGGTAGGGCACGCGTCGATGCGGAGGGACAAGGAAGAAGGGAGATGGTGGGGCGGTGGCGTCCGTTTCGTTGAGGTAGCAGTGAGTTGTGAGTGGGTGGGGCCGGGTTTGTCGGACACGGTTGGTGGCACTACGCGGGGTGGCACGGTCGCGACGCAATGAGCGAGCATCGTCGGGGTACGACGCGAGGGCGAGGCAAGTTGGCGTCTGGTTTGGTGTGGCGTGCGGTGAAACGCGGTGGTTAGCTGGCTGCGCGAGCAATGCACTTACTTTTTTGCGCGTGTGGAGCAATGCCCTTCCTGAGACACGCATTCGAGGGCGCCTCCGCGAGGACACCCTCTCCAGGCTGATCTGATATACTGTATGAACAGGTGCAAGACTGTACCTAAGAAAAAACAGATGCAAGACTAATTTTCAGTATACACCTATGAACTAGCTCAGGTCGGAGGGAGGAGAGAAAGTGCCCGTCCCCGTACTTGCCCGTGCTAGCTCGAGCTCCGCCGCAAGGCGCGGGCATGTTTCCTAGTAAAAATAAATAGAAAACTTCCCCAAGCTTAGGCTTTTGCAAGCCCTTCAAATCACTGAGGTGGCGGGAAAAAGCTATAACTCCAATTCGGTTTGGTGGCTTCTCCTCTTGATAAGGAACTTCTTGCTCCTCTTCTTGGTCCTCATCCTCATCCGGAATCTCCTCCTCGGGTTGATGTTGTTCAACCTGCACATCATATAGCAAACATCCCTCCTCGATAGAGAAGAGACCATTAGGCAAAAGAGCGGGGTAGAGACGCCCAACTCCTGCAATATGCAAGTAAAAACCACCACCTCTCCTAGTGAGCATTTCACAAGTTTTCAAAGTAGAGAAACCAACACGTCGCTCACCTAGCAATGGTTGAAAATTGTAGGGGTTCGTAGCATGGAAAATAAAATTTTCTACCGCATGAACACACAATCAAGATCTAATCTATGATCAAGCCAAGATCTATCTACTAGATTGTAGCATCGAGTCGATAGAATACTAACCCTCGAAGATCCAAAGCGGTTAACGAGAGCAGATTCTCGTGGATGATGTAGTCGTACTCTTGCCGATCTCAAGATCGCGTAGGCGATCCTTCCGGCGCAGCGTTCCGGCAGCGTTCCCGCAGTCGGTCACACATTCGGTACTCGATGAAGACCTTCCTCTCCCTTGTTCCAGCATGCAGCGGAGGTTGTAGCACTCTCCTCGTGATTCCGGCAGCACGACGGCGTGGTGTCGGAAGTAGAGGGGATATCTCGCAGGGCTTTGCCTTAAGCCGGAGCGAGTATGGTGGAGTATGAGAGAGGCCTTGGTGATCTAGGGTTTAGAGGGCACCAAGGGGAGGGCTTGGCCAGCGGCTAGGGTTTTGGGAAACCCTAACTTGGCGACTTAGAGGATGCCCTAGGCGGCGGCTGCACTGGAGGTGTCCGGCGACTTGGGGCTAGGGTTTGGGGTGTGAGAGGTGTAGGTAGAGGGGGCACCCCTGCCCCTTCTTTTATAGGTGGGAGGGCGCCGGTTGGGAGGAGGGAGTCCTTCCCCAACTCAGCCTCCTTGGCCGGCGGGTGGAGGGAGGAGGACTTCCTCCCCAAGTAGGTTTCCTACTCTCCCTCCACCAAGCAAACTTGCCATTTGACTTTTCAAATTGGCGTTTGACTTTTCAAACTAGGATTTGATTTCTTCCTTTATTTTGCCCAGCCATGATACCTAGTACATGATGCAACCATTCCACATTGTCATGACACATTCATGTACCCTTCCCCTCCGGAGTGCCGGACCTTCCGGACCCTTATAGAACATTCCCGATGAAAACACCGAAATCATTCCCCAACTCCGAAACAGGACTTTACTTATATGAATCTTATTTTTCGGACCATTCCGGATCTCCTCGTGATATCCCGGATCCCATCCGAGACTCTGAACAACATTCGGTCTCTTACTCATCATTCCATAACTACTCAACAACATCGAATCCTTAAGTGTGTCTCCCTACGGTTCATGAATTATGCGGACATGACCGAGACATTTCTCCGATCAATAACCAATAGAGGAATCTGGAAATTCATATGGCTCCCACATATTTCTACAATTACTTTGCGATCGAATGAACCACTTACATACGATACCAATTTCCCTTTGTCTCACGATAGTTTACGTATCCGAGGTTTTGATCGTCGGTATCTCTGCATACCTAGTTCAACCTCGTTACCGATAAGTACTCTTTTCTCGTTCCCGTGGTATGTGATCCCTTGTGAGCCAGTCACATGCTTGCAAGCTAATTGGATGTTCCACCGAGAGGGCGCAGAGTATATCTATCCGTCATATGGATGGACAAATCCCACTCTTGATCCATGTGTCTCAACCCATACTTTCCAAACACTCAATGCCATCTTTATAGCCACCCAGTTACGGTGTGGTGTTTGATGTCATCAAAGCATCCTTCAGGTGATGGTGATAAGCATGATCTCATGGTCGAAGGAATTAGGTTACTATGTATCAGAAAGCTTATAGCAAATGAACTATATTAAATGACTTGATCTTTATGCTATGCTTAACTATAGGAGTATGTCCATCACATCATTCTCCTAATGATATGACCCTGTTGTTTAATAACATATCTATGTTCATGATCAGGAAACCATGATCATATATTAACCAACAAGCTAGTTTAACAAGAGGCTTTACTAGGGACTCTTTTATGTTTACAAATCACACAAGTATTAATGTTTCCGGTTAATACAATTATAGCATGGTATGTAAACATTTATAATAAGTATGAATATATGATAATAACCACTTTATTATTGCCTCTTGGGCATATCTCCAACAGTCTCCCACTTGCACTAGAGTCAATAATCTAGTTTCAAACCTTTGTGTATTCAACACCTATGGCTTTCTGGTGTCGTAGGTACACGATTGCTAGTGGTCAACTGATCTCCGGATCTGACACTTTCAGGTCCGTGTGTAATTGCATGTCTTTGCGTCTCTACGCATCACTCATTCTCTAATGAGATGGCTTCGTACAAATTTGGTCCTTTGGTGTGACCTTTAGTTCTTTGGGGTTAAAACATGTTGATAATATTGTCGTACAATATATCTTCATAGTATTATCCCTGCTTTGAACTACACCTAGTTTGATAACAAACTACTTAACACAAATGCCCTCTTTTGCTGCTATAATAGCAGTTATATACTTAACCTTTTGTTGTAGTATCTGTCACAATGTCTTAACTTTGGAACTCATCCAAATTCATTATGGAACTTACTTTCCATTATATTGTGCCAACCTTAGTTTAGATTGAGATAAACTTAATTTGTACTTTGTGACAAAACTAGTATCAATGTAATTCATTTACAATGAACTAACCATCTATTTGTCACTTCTACAAAATAATATATTCTTAGTTCTTTTACAAGATCATAAGAATATCTTTACTATCGTCCAATGATTATCTTATGAATCATTCTGATATATGCTCATAACATTTAGAGCATAGGACATATCTGGATTTGTACATATCACAGTATGATTGATATAAATACTCTTTGTGATTTCATACATCAAGTATCAACCTATACTTGAATCTTTGTTTCACTTACCAAGTGTCAATACACTTGAATATATCATCAATATTGAACTCATTCAATCCTTTCTGTGCGACAAGAACCTTTCTTTTAGTTTTTATATTGAAATCATTCAATACATCATCTATGTACTTTCGACACAACCATATTAGCGTATATTGATGCCAAATATTTGGGTTTTGCCTAAGTCTTTCATCAGGATGAAATTCTTAATATGTGCTAATAAAAGATACATCATTTCCAATCAACAATATGTCTTCCACATAATGTATTAGAAACATGTCTTAGCGCTCCCACTTAATTTCTTGCAAATGCAAGCATCTTCATCGTCTCTGATGAAATTAAACTATTTTAATAGTTTCATCATAGTGAAGATTCCAACTCCGCGATGCTTACTTCAACCATTGAAGTTTTCATATGCTTTTAGCATCCTTTGAATTAACAAAACCCTTTGGACTGTGTCATGCACACATACTAGGTAACCATTCTATTAGAAGAACTTGTTTTGTTTATTCAACACATAACAAAATTATATGTCGTGGTTGCTATATTAATCCGTCTAGACTAAATATCGCTTAATGAAAGATCAGATCTTGTCAAAGTCAATTATTTGAACATTGTCGTGAACTCTTTCTCGATATGTCGATAATTTCATAGATGTGAAACATCCATGTCTATTTCTTTATAGATCCAAATATGACTGTAAGGTCTTGTACCTTTCTAGACGGTCTTTCAAGTTCAAAGCTTGATCTCTTGTATATGGAACTATCACGGATTTTATGTCTTCAAGCCATTTTGACGGAGTCAGGGCCCATCATTGCTTCTTTGCATGTAGTCGGATCATTATCGTTAAATAATGATTTAACTCTCAAATCTTGGTATTTGATTGTTTACCCGACCTTCTTGTTTCAATAGGAACTTAGTCCTCCGTGACCACAACCTTTGAGGCACATGAGCCATGAGCATTGTTGCTGCATCCGGAACACTTTTCGGCGTTGCGCAACTCTGCACATATAGCTAAGGTTCTTTTAACCTTATCAAAGTTCTATTGTCCTCCCACTTAACTTTTCACGAAAAATTCTTCTCAAAGAAACTTGACGTTCTAAGAGACAAACACTTTTGTCTTTGATGTTATGGAGGAATACTTAACTATTATTCAAAATAACATACAAAGATATGTTCATCCGATTTTGGTTGCAAACATCTTTCTTATGCATAGCATACCAATTTTTAAGAAAGGACAACTTGGGTTTTATCCCAAACCATAACTTTATATGGTGTCAATTCAACGGATTACGATGGAGCTCTTTTAAGTGGAAAAACGGTAGTCTCTAGAGCTTTTAATCTTTAAAATATAATGACAGTTTTATAAATTACACCTTTGATCTTACCATGTCAAACAAGGTTTAATTACATATCTCGAACGCTCCATACTCTTATGGTGTTTCGGGAAATGCAAATCCATGGAACGATACCTTAAATCTTAGGTATTATGCTAAACTTGTAACTCAAATATCTTCCTTTATGATCTTATCATAAACTATTTATATTCTTGTTACAATGATTTTGCACTTCATCTTGAAAATCTTTGACCTTTTCAAATGTTTCATACTTCATCCTTATTAAGTAAATATTCATATATTCACTCAAATTTGGAGAAAACATATGAAGTTGAAATCCATCGCTCTTGACTACACATAATGGACTTTATACAACAATATGAACAAGTTCCAATAAGCTAGTCATTCGTTCCCTTTTGGCCTATGAACGAAGTTTTAATTATCTCTAGGAAAGTTTCACAAGCGTCATTTGATCAAAAATCAAAAGGACTCCAAAATTCCATCCACATGTGGTTTCTTCATGTTTTCTTTCCAATATAATTTAAACAACGATGTCACTTCCTAAGTGATCTTTCAATCAATTTGTCTTTCGACATTTTTAGCACTAGTTTTATGGATGTGATTTCTCCAATGAGATTTGTGAATCATCCATATTTTATGGATTACGGAAATTATTTGAACAACCCTTTTGTTCTCATAATACCTGATAAAACAAATCTTGAAGGCAGGCTTTGATGTTTAACAAGCAGCATAATAACCCTTTATTTGTTCTCGATGAACATCATCACATATTCTTTTTCTAGTTACTTAGGCCATTGTAGTTCATGAATTGTGTTGCTTCGTATGACGATTCACACCAACAAATTCAGTATCAAATACTTAAGAACCAAATTGTTTAATAAGCAAAGAATATATCCATAACATGTATATCATCTATATACTTAAGCTGAACAATTCTAGTCTTTTCTTTTCTGCCATATACTTATGAGATTCTCTTTCAGTATTTCCTTTTCTATTTGAAAGAATCTATCAACATCAATAGTGGAGCCATATACATGACACATAGTCCAAAGCATGTATAGTAAAATACCAATGTCTTTGGACTTGCACTTTGAAGTAGATCACCGTCATCAAATTTTTGGTGTTCTTTCAAATTCTTTTCTTTAGTAATCTCTTGGTGTAGTAAACATTTTAACTACATCAAATATTCACCCTTATCATGGAATTATCCATGATCAAGCTACTTTTAGCTTATAACGGTGAATCACGAGTATAATGTTGCTCTCCAAAACCTTTTGGAGGTTTAGGACAACTAGTGTCTCCAACCTTTTCAAATTCTCATCAAATATGAGAACATGACTTTTTCCATATTATACTCTATCATGTTGCAACCAAAACTTCGTTTCAGATATCACAATATCTTCCACACATCATGGTTTCTGAAATAACTCTTTCAGATCCTAGATAACCTTGATATTAAGACAATCCTTTGAATATCAAGAATCATGGAGATAAACATGATACTTATATACTAACACTAGAATTGTTACTCTTGATTTAATACCAATTATTAAATTTCACGGAGTAATCGAAACTTACTGAAAGTTTGCAATGGGACTTTTAAACTTTAGATTAACACTTCAAAACAATACGATACCAGTTCGTAAAGTAACTAACCAGAATTCTATAGTTCTATCATCTCAATTATAACTAAGCGCAAGGTGGTAAACAGATGCCAATGACTACAACAACTATGCAAATTCACTTTGATTTAATTTATGATAAATAGTGTTCAACTTTTAATCATATTACCGTTGAACTCCCACTCAAAACAATATCCCTCACATTGTTTTAGTGATCGCACGAACCAAATCCACCACATCAAAACCGATCATCACGAGAGTTGATGTAGCTTCAATGGCGAACAATCAACATGTTCATCATATCTACTATATGACTCATGCTTTACCTTTCGGTGATCCGTGTTCCGAGACCATGTATGTACATGCTTGGCTCGTCAAGATTAAACCTTAGCTTCTGCATGAGCAAATCTGGCTTGCTCACGTTGTATACACTCGCATAATCTAACACACCCGATCATCACGTGGTGCTTCGAAACAACGAGCTTTAGCAACGGTGCTTACTAAGGATGAACACTTTAAAACTTGAAATTGTGTGCTTGAGGGATCATCTTATAATGCTACCGTCGTGAACTAAGCAATACAAGATACATAAAAGGATTAACATCACATGCAATTCATAATATGTGATATGATATGGCCTTTCTTCTTTGTGCTTCCTGTCAACACCCGGATTTTTCAATCCTAGATGCCTGTTATGCCATACATCGCAATCCCAGGATTACCATTTTTGCGAGACATAACAGAATTGGATACCATAGTACTTCATCCATTACAAACGATACACAAGTTCTTACACAAATAGGGATCTCATGATCCAGTTCTTAATACAACATCAAGCAGCGGAATACGTAATAATAACGGTAGAGTAGGCGAAGCTCCATCTTCGGGGTCACAGGCAATGCTGACAATGGGAGATGATCCTAGTTGTCGTAACCTTCCTGGGGTCCATCTTCCAGGTACTCCTCTTCATAGTCTGGCCATGGGAATAGCCAGGGACAAAGCCATGAGTACTCTTCAAGTACTCGCAAACTAATACTAACAGGTAAAGGGGTTTTTGTATAATAGGACACTAGGCTCTAGGGTTGTTTTGCAAAAGCCAGATTTATCTCTACTAAGTTCCAAAGCTAGTCACATTTTTATAATTCCTAAGTGGGAACTTGTAATTCAGGTCACAACTCTGTTGTGGTCAAGTCAAAGTCTCAATTCATTTCACAAGTCATTTTGAAAAGTCTGACGGCAGAACAGTATGGCCATTCCAACTGTCCATAACCACGGACGCGGCTATTCAAATAGTTTAACACTCTGTAGAGATTGTACACTTTCACCACAACATTCGATACATCCGTCAGGAACAAATCCTGAATTCACCATACTCAGTATGCGGATAATAAATCCTAACTTTTCAATTACACGCCCTAGTATCAACACCTCTCCTGTGAGTTTGGCCTCCCAACCATGACCACTGTCATCTTGGGTACTGCACAGGTGGACAATCTTCACAAGGTAGCCTCAGCTCAGACCTTGGCCGGGAGGGAACTAATACTAAGGTATATAAGTTTCCAGTCAAGCCCTACCCAATATTCGGGTATTGTGGTTGTACGCTAAAATTGGAATGGTATCGCATCCGCACAACCATCGCTTTATATAGGGCTAAGGCTCATGCATCAACATTTATATCACCAGAATCATCAAGTGTTTGGAAACACATGTCCAAAACATTTCAATAGAATGATCCATCATTCCAAGGTTTTCATAACCATTTTTCCACCAAGTATTCCCATCTAAAAGTTGATCAAGTTTTAAGCTTAGCACTAGCATCTACAGGTGGAGGTAGTAATAATGAGGGGTGGTAACTAGTGGAGTTTCACTAAGTCCAACCTTATATCTTAGGTGATATCAAGGTTTCTAGCTTAGGCCAAATTTTATGCTCCTTATGCAACCTTCAAAGACAACTGTCTGTATCTACCAAACTCTTAGGTAGACTCTAAGTAAGCTTTGATAAAGAAATAAAGTAAGAAGCTTGCCATAAAACTAGGATTGGTTTAGCCAGTAGGTAGGATCACAAGTATGGGTTGGTGGCATCAGTAGGGTATCTTGCAAGGGTTAGCTTGCACAATATCAGTATAAGCTTGCATAGTTACTAGCTTGCCTTGTGCGAGCGATGGTTGAAGTTCTCCTCGGCTTCCTCTTCGTAGTATCCTCCTTCCTCCTCGTAGTATCCTTGGTCGGTACTAGCGTCTATGAATAAATACGAGGTACACAATCACCAAACAATACTTAACTACTTGCAATCACCACACACAAGGGTCCTATGGATGATCTAGCATCATCCCTAACATTACAAGGTTAAGGCTTGATTTAATTCCTTTTATTTTTAGAAAAGTAATTTCTACTCATTGAAAAACTACTTAAGATTTAATATTCTCCAAACCAAATATGGGATCATGTTGACACATGTCATCACCACATATTGTAGTCCATGGGAATGTGATTTAAAGTGGTGTCACAATTTAATAAGGTTTTACCCTTTTATTTTAATTAATTAAAGTGGCTAGAAATGCTTATGTAGCATTCTTTTATTCCTTGAACAATATTTCTGCAAGTAAACCTATATATTTTTTATATATTCTGAAAGGGATGGTTAAATGTGATTTTTGAGAGTTGGAATCAACTCAAAAGCTTTTATGGTTTAAATTTGAAAAATGTTTGAATGCAGAAAAGCTTCTGCCTTGTTATTTTTGCTATGGGTGATCTATAGATCCAAATGACTTGAATCCAACGGGCTTGGATTAAGCATTCACAGACCTTTCCAACAAAATTGGTTTCATCCAATTTGGTGCACTGAATCGATCTGGATTGATTTTTGAAGTTGGGTGCTGAAGTGTGTTTGAAATGAAATAGAAAAGGTTTTAATTTGAATTCTTTGGTCTCTGGCTACGGAAATTCTAACGGGCGGCTTGCTAGCCGGTGCTCCCTTGGCTGCTTAAGTGGGTGTCCCCACTCGTCGGTGACACGGGCGGTATGGGGCAACGTGGATCGTTCGATCTAGTTCTAATCCAACGGTGAGGGTCATCGTCGACGCGAGACAGCTCGGTGAGAACGAAACCCAGCGCGGTGAGGGTCTTTGGGCTCACGGGCAGTCGAGTGCAGTCGGCGGGCGAACGACGAAGTCGGCGAACCTCCTGGTACCGGTGGCTTCTCCTGGGGCGGCTCCAATCGCTGGCTTCCTCCTTCTCCGACAGCGGCAGGCTCCAGTGAAATTCCGGCGAGGTGGTGCTCGCCTTGCTCTGAGAATGGTGTGGCACGATCAGTGAGGAGAGGGGAGTGAGATGGTGTGAAGAAATCGTGCGGGGGTGGCCTCTATTTATAGTCGAGCGAGGGGACCGTCAAGACGGTGAGATCGTCGACGACGTTACAGCGTGACTAATGGCATGTGCAAGGGTAGGGGACGATCTTTGTGTCTCTGGCGATGCTCAACGACATGGTCGCGAGGCATGGGGTGTGGTTTGGTCTGAGCGACCGGTGCTCTGCGGCGTAGGCGGCGTCTTCGACGGCGGGCGGGCTGTATGGCACGGGCAAACGGGATGTCTGGCGGTCTCGGTCGGTGGTGATCGTGTGTGCATGCGGTGAGGGCGGCGGCTGCATGGGTGATGGTCGAGGTGGCGCTCTGGCGCTCGGCATGGTCTGGCGTGTCTTGTGCGCATGGTCCGAGGCTTGGCAACGCCGCTGGGCAGGGAGTGGCGGTGGACGGCTGCCTCCCGGACATCTTGCCGGCTAGCTTCTTGCTCCTAGCTTGCTGTCCACAATGGGATGGCATTGAGGTGCTCGGCTGTTCACCATTAATGGCAATGGCAACTCACAGGGGTGCTAGTGTTGGGCTAATCTTTCTAGATGATCTACTGAGTTGTGTGTGAGCTAACTAGGGAACAAGTTAGGGAAGAATCACTGCACACTATAGTGTTTGATGTTTTGTTTGATTTGTGTCTGCAACCTGTTTGATGAAATGGCCGCATGAAATCAAGTTTTGAATTTTGAAATGATTTTTGGTGGGTTTGCTAGATTGGTGCTGGTGAGTCTGCAGATGCTTGGGTTTTGAAAGTTGAGCTTGTTTGAGTGGGTTTTGGAAAAGTGGGATCTTCCCATATGAAGAAGATTCAATTTTGAATTTTCATTTAAACTATGCATTTGAAAGTTTCTCGATGATCACAAAGTGGGCCTTGATACCTTGTTATGAGTACATTCAAGGGGTGCAAAGATCCAGAAAAGTTTCTGTTAGGTTTTGAAAGTTTGAGACAGCCAAAGTAGGCATGGGAGTTAAATTGGTCAAAATGACCATTCACTTCATATATTTGTTTTTATTTACTTGTGTTTAGGAAAAGTGTGGGAAATGTTTTAGATGATGTTCATTTCACCTAAGAAACATTTTGCAAGCAATGGATCACACAAACAAGGTGGTTTTTAAAGAAATTCAAAATCCATGCATACACATATACATGCATTCATGGGTTTACTTAGAAAAGTTTTTGTTAACCCTAATCTTGATGATTAGTGTTTGATGATCTAAGTTTGGTATTTTTGGGATGTTACAAACCTTCCCCCCTTAAAGAAAATCTTGTCCCGAGATTTGAAAAAGGATGAAAAGATTACCTAGGATTTGAAGAGATCTGGAAACTCCGTCCTGATGTGATCTTCGCGTTCCCAGGTAGCTTCCTCTTCTGTGTGGTTGCTCCACTGAATCTTGAGAAACTTGATGCTTCGGGTTCTGGTAGTTCGAATGGCTTCTTCCAATATACGGATGGGTACTTCGGGATAGGTTAGGTCATCGTTGATCTCTATGGTCCGGTGATCGATATTTTTGAACACTTCCGTCTTCTCGGGGACTTCGAGACACTTGCGAAGTAACGAGATATGGAACACATTGTGCACAACTGACATCTCTTCAGGTAGTTCCAATTGATATGATACTTCTCCTCGACGGTTCAGAATTTTGAAAGGTCCGATATATCTGGGGGCTAACTTTCCTTTGAGTTGGAAACACTGCATTCCCTTCAATGGCGACACTTTCAGATAAACAAAATCTCCGATCTTGAAGGCGAGGTCTCGACGTCTCTTGTCGGCATAACTCTTCTGTCGGGATTGGGCTATCTTGAGGTGCTCACGAATCTTGTGAACCTTCTCTTCTGCTTCTCGTAGGATGTCGGGTCCGAAGATCTGACTCTCTCCTACTTCCGACTAGTTCAAAGGGGTGCGACACTTTCTTCCGTACATGAATTCAAATGGGGCCATTTGCAAACTGGCTTGGTAACTGTTGTTGTCGGAAAATTCTGCAAACGGCAGACAGTCTTCCCACTTGGATACATATTCTAGCACACATGCTCTAAGCATATCTTCGAGTATTTGGTTTACTCGCTCCGTTTGTCCATCGGTCTGAGGGTGATACGCAGATGAAATCTAGGCGGTTCCTAAACCTTCTTGGACTTTCTTCCGAATCTCGAGGTAAACCGAGTTCCTCGATCCGATACGATGTTCTTGGGGACTCCGTGCAAACTAACGATCCTAGCGATGTACAACTCCGCTAGCTTCGAACTCTGATAGGTGGTTTTAGCGGGCAAGAAATGGGCGACTTTGGACAATCTGTCCACTATGACCCAAATAGAGTCATTTCCCCTACTAGAAGTAGGTAGTCCAGTGATAAAGTCCATTCCTACAGAATCCCATTTCCATTCCGGAATTTGCAAAGGTTGCAACAATCCAGCGGGTCTTTGATGTCCTGTCTTGACTTGCTGACATATATCACACTTGGCGATATAGCTTCCGATTTCTCTCTTCATCTTATGCCACCAAAATTGCTCTTTCAAATCTTGATACATCTTAGTTCCTCCGGGATGGATAGAATAAAGAGTATCGTGAGCCTCCTTCAAGATAACTTCTTTCAACTCTGAATCTGATGGTACACAAAGGCGTCCTTTGTACCACAAAACTCCTTTTTCGTCCTCGGTGAATCCGGGTACTTTGCATGTACCGATACGACGCTTGATTCCGTCGATACTAGCATTTCCTTTCTGTGCCTCTTTAATCTGACTGATCAAAGTGGGCTGAAGTTCTATGCTATCCAAAAATCCTTCACTTACTAATTCCATTCGAAAATCTTCCATCTCTTTGTGCAAACTTGGTTGCTCCTTCAAAATCATGGAGTTCAAGCGGCACGGCAATCTGCTAAGGGCATCGGCTACCACGTTGGCTTTACCAGGGTGATAGTGAATGTCTAGGTCGTAATCCTTGATGAGCTCAATCCATCTTCTCTGCCTCATATTCAGCTCCTTCTGAGTGAATATATACTTTAGGCTCTTGTGATCCAAATAAATCTCACAACGATTTCCCATCAGGTAATGTCTCCATGTCTTCAGGGCTAGAACTACGGCTGCGAGTTCGAGGTCATGGGTTGGGTAATTTTGTTCATGTTGCTTCAATTGTCGCGATAGATAAGATATAAATTTTCCTTCTTGCATTAGCACACATCCGAGACCAATCTTGGATGCGTCACAATACACATCGAAGGTCTTTGTGATATCCGGCATGATTAAGATTGGGGCTGAAATCAATCTCCTTTTGAGTTCTTGAAATCTCGCTTCACATTTGTTGGTCCATTCAAACTTCTTGTCCTTCTTCAGCAATTGGGTCATGGGTATGGCGATACTAGAGAATCCTTCTACAAATTTGCGGTAATATCCCGCCAATCCGAGAAAAGCACGAACTTGGGTTTGAGTGGTTGGGGCTTGCCAATCTTCTACATCTTTCACCTTGGCAGGGTCAACGGCAATTCCTCCGGCTGATACAATGTGATCGAGGAATCCTACTTCCTGTAACTAATTCACATTTGAACTTGGCATACAACCGATGCTCTCTAAGGGTTCCAAGAATGGTCCTTAGGTGTAGCTCATGTTCTTCTTCCGATTTGGAATAAATCGAATGTCATCGATGAAAACAACGACAAACTTATCCAGAAGTCCATAAAATCTTATTCATGAGATTCATGAAATAAGCGGGGCATTGGTTAATCCAAAAGACATGATCAGATACTCATACAATCCATATCCGTGGTAAAGGCGGTCTTTGGAATATCCTCTGACGAATTTTGAGTTGATGATAGCCAGTTCTAAGATCAATCTTAGAAAACACCTGGGCACCGGTCAACTGATCAAACAAATCCTCTATCTTGGGCAAGGGGTACTTGTTCTTGATGGTGACATCATTCAACTTTCGATAATCCGTACACAAACGGTTACCTCCATCCTTCTTGTCCACAAACAAGACAGGTGATCTCCATGGGGACGCACTTGGTTGAATCAATCCGATTTCCAACATGGAATCCGGTTGCTTCTTCAATTCTTCTAGTTCTGATGGGTTCATACTATAGGGTCTCTGGGCTATGGGTCCTGTTCCGGGGATTAGTTCAATGATAAACTCGATATCCCGATCTGGGGGCATACCGGGCAAAACATCTGGAAATACATCGGGGTGTTCGCAGACTATCCGAACTTGGTCAATGGTAGGTTGGGCTAGACTCTTGTTACACTTGAATTTGCGAGGTAAGGTTTCAGATATATGATCGACTCATATTCCGGCGGTACTGGTCATGGTGATGGCTTTCTTGGCATAGTCAATCAATCATTTATGTTTGGACATCCAATCCATTCCTAGTACTACTTCCAAACCTTTAGTTCCGAGTACTATTAGGTTAGCATAAAATTCTATGCCATGAATTCGGATAGGGACGACCTTGCAAATTTGCCTAGCCTTGGTGGTTGATCCGGGAATTTGTACAATCATCACATGCTTCAATTTGGTGGGTTGAATTTTACTAGTGCAGGCAAATTCTTCGGTGACAAATGAATGCGATGCACTAGAGTCAAACAACACTCTTGCAAGTACTGAATTAACAGAAAACATACCCACCACGACGTCTGGCGCTTCCTGAGCTTCTTCAGCATGCATGAGAAAAAGACGGCCATTGCGGTTGAGTGAATTTCCTAGGGCAAATCTTCTCCTGGTGGACACGGCCTGTCTTGGTGGGACATTGGCTAGGGCTGTAGCATTCTTCTTGTTGGGGCACTCGTTGGAATAGTGGCCTTTATTTCTGTGGCATCCCGCAAAACCACTACTAGAAAATCGCGTTGAATTTGTGCATTGCACCGTCATCATCATGCATTGTTTGCTTAAAACTATTTTGCAAAGCCCGATTTGTTTTCCAAACGCCTCATCTTTATTCAAACGTCCGAAAACCCCGGATGCTGCCGGATATTTTGTTTGTCAAAAACTATTTACAAAGTTCGTCGCAATCAATTAAAAATATTAAATTATTTTGGGCGGGGCAGTCGAACGGGCCGATTGACCCGAACGACCGCCCCAGAAATTAATCGGCCCAAATAGATCGGTCCACCTATTTTCCTAGAGTTACCAGCCAACCTACCCCAACCCTTCCCTCCACATCACCCCATCCTATCACAGGCTGCCACGTCGCCCTGCCTCTCCCCTCTACCAATCCCACCATGCCACATCACCCTAACCCTCCCCCTCTCTCTCCCTGGTCAACCCCCTCTTTTCCCTGGTCCCACGCGTCAGACCCCAACCCACCTGGGCCACCCCTTCCACCGATCCACCCTGTCCACTCCCCACCAACCTCCTGGCCCGTCCCCGCGTGGCCCCCACCCGGCAGCCCCATCCTCCCCCACGCGCCTGTGCTTCTTCCCCGGCGCCCCCGCTCTCCTCTCCCTCCTCTCTCTCTCCGCCACGCCGCGGCCCGCCCACCCATCTCATGCTCGCCTCTCCGTCGCCTCCGCCGCTCCTCTCGCCCGGCCGACCTCGCCACCACCCCGCTCAACCTCCTTCCTCCTCTGCTGCGGCTCAGCGAGGCTCGACCGCTCCGCCTCCCTCGCCCCGCGCCTCAGCGCCTCCAGCCTCTCCCATGAGCCTTCCCTCCTCCCGTCGAAGCCGGACTGCCGCCCGTCGCCCGCCTCCATTAAGCTCCTCTGCCGCTCCAAGGCCTCCCGCCAAGGCCGCTCCGCCTCTTCCGCCCGTAGCTCCCCTCCTCGCGCATCCCAGCCGCCTCGCCGGACCAGCGCTCCCTCGCTTCCGGCAGCTGGCCGTCCCTGCCGGTCCCAACCCCGACCACTGCTTCTCCTCCTCCCGGCCACATGCCCAGCTCGCCGCCGCCTCCTCGCGCTTCACCGTCGGCGGCCTCTCCGGCGACCTCGAACCGCCTCCACCCTCCGCGCCGCCGTCCGCCATTGTCGCGGATCGCTGCCCTGCTCGCCGCTGCCCGGCCTCGCCCACGTGTCTTGCGTTAAGCTTGCGGCGATCCCACCGACGCTGCGCTCGGCGCCTTGCGAGATCCTGCAGCGGCTGCGTGGCGGCGTCTGGAAGCTTGAACCACACCACGGTGTTCCGCGTGGAGGCCGGATGAACGCCATGCATAGTGGAGTTTGCAGGTCGTTTGATTTTTCCACGGACGTCAAGTGTCACCATACCTGTGTGAGGGTCTGGTCCTCCGAAGCATCTTCCGTGGCAAACCCTATCGGGATGTCGCCAAGATCTTCCAAGGACAGAGCGACACCAAGTTCTACCCCGACAAGTTGCTCAAGTCCCTTGAACCCGCCACCCTCGAGCCGCCAAGATCGCTTTGGAACGGAACAAGTACCACAACGCCAACGACAAGAGGCCGAACAAGATCTTCGACACGGAACGCCATGATCGCCAACCCGGAACACCGAGTGCGCCGACACGAACCCTAAGACCACACCTCGACACGCCAAGTTCACCAAGAACCGTTCCCGGAGTCCGGTTGTCGAGCCAAATCCGTGGAACCCCGAACCTTCCCAAGATCCGCGCTACGGGACAACAAGACCGACAACATGACCCGAAGACCACGGATGCGCCAAGACCTACCCCGGAGTCCGAGAACGACCCCGTCGAACCCTGAACCCCGAGGCCGAACCTCGAACTCCGGAACCCCAAGACCGTCGAGACCCCTCAATGTGTGAACCCTTCCCGAAACCCTACTTTTATAACATAATATAACTTGTCGCATAATAATTGTCTTGCATGCATACATCCATATGGTTTGGGGGCCTTATGCCGATTCACCTAATAATTAAATATGGGGCCCATATGCGGGCAAATCTAGTCTCATATTGGCCTCATTTAAATTTGTGTAGCGAACCGGTATCTTATCTTGCCTTGTTATAACAACATTTAAATGGCGGGGTTCTAAACAACTTGAACCACCTAAATAATTGTTGGGACCCCGGTTCCGCTTAATATGACCTAATTGCATCGCACCTTGCCATGCCATGCCTCATACATGCATCATGCCGATCTTCTGCCGTTGTATTAAATGTTGCATCCGGTGCTTCTTCTAGTGTTTTGCTTCTTCGCGGATAAGGCCGTTGAGTTGATGTGAGCTTCGCCCCGATCTCCGGTTGAACCCTTCGACATGTTTTCAAAGTAGCATCTCCCTTTCTACCTATCTTACTTTTATAGTCTTTATTCCCTCCTGTTGATCTATTGCTATCCGTGTTGCGATGCTTTAGTTTCGACTGTGATATACCGTGCAGCCCTATATTGCCTTGGACACATCCTATTACCTGTTGTTTGGTAGATAGTTGGACTTGCGCGTCGTAGTCGCTTGCTCAAGTGCTGTTGCGTGTCGTCAAATGCCACAGTTGTTGATGTATTGCCGCATGTTGATGATGGAGATGATTCTAGTTTTACTTACCGTTCACTTTAATTCCTGTTTAACAACTAAAATTGAATAAGCAGAGGCATCGGTGGGTGATAGATAATATTTGGTTTCCGAACGCCCACTTGTGTCCCGTAAGACCCCGAGTACTTGATACATGTTCCTTGATTTATCGCGCTATCCACATCCGGGAGGTATATGGGACCCCCCTGAGCCAGAGCTTGATTCCGTCTTATTTCTTGGGGCCACAAACTAGTTTGAGGTTTTATTTACGATCCTGTACTTATGCCATGCTACTTATGTATTTAAATTGTGCGACAGATAGCACCTTGTCGCTTTAGGTAAGCGGAGTGATTATGCGGTATCGACACCCCAGTTTTGGTTCCCGATCGCTTGTACCATTGACGCAAACCTTGAGTCCGTCTCAAGCTAGCTTACTTCGTTGGGTAGACTCAAGGGTGGCCCCTGAAATATTTCTCAATCCTGTGATTGTTCAATCGTGAAAGCCTCGTGGTTTTGATTTGGTTTTTCCGAGGTTGATCGGCGTGTGTTGCTATTGGTGCACCGCCGGTAAAACTTTTCTCAAAGCCGTGTCCGGATATGGACGACTTGGAGCACGATTCGATCATAGACAAGCATAACTAAAGTTTACTGCTGTAAATTTGACTTTATAATGACTAGTAATCAGCTTCACTATAACGGAATGGCTAATTAATACTGCCCACAATTGCTTGTTTGGAGTGTCGCTTGCGACCATTGTACCTGACTAGTAAGTATTGCAACTACAACGGAATGGCTGAATAAAAGTACCAACAACTGCTGGTTTCGGTTTATCTCATGCTAATTGTATCTGTCTAGTAAGAGTTGCAACTATCACGGAATGGTTAACTAAAAGTGCCCACTGCTTACTTTATCAGGATGATTACCTAAACCGGACTAGTAATTGCTGCAACAATAACTGAATAAGTAAAACTGCCAACGGTGTGAGTTCCTCGGTTGACTTCCTCGTTTGGTCTCGAGGGGGAAACGCCAGGATGGGTTTGTTTGATGATAGAATCAGGTTGGTTCCGAATAGGTCTATCTTACCCCTCTCTGATAGACGCCAATGTATCGAGTCTCTATAGGTTGTTTAGTGCATCTTTGCCGCCGCTCGATCCACCATACCTATGTGGCGAGGACCGCCGAATTCTAGCCTCGTGTCTTGTCCTCGATCTTGACGCTCCTTCTTTTCCTTTGCCCTTTGTCGGCACCCTTTTGTTTAAGCAGGTTTTGAGATCGACGTTAGCGGGGTTACCTTCCGCTTGGCTCGCAGGTTATGGACGCCATTGGTTATTCTTCAGGGCTCTTAGCCCCATTTGCATCTTGTCTGTAGTCGGACGCTCGATCATTTTCAAGGTGATTTGGATCTTTGTACATTATATTTGTATTCTTGACTCATGGAGTCGCCGTTATATATATATCTGTTTTGTGGGTCCCATCGAGGACTGTTGTGTAATGTTATTACTTCGTTTTCCACCCGCACGAAAGTGCCTGGTGGGCACCTTTGAATCGTTTCTATGCGGGTTTGGCGAATTTTGCTCAAACTTGCATAGGTCCGATTCTGAGGGTGTTACAGAGTGGTATCAGAGCTCAGCAGTTGCGATATCCCACAAGTCCAGCCTGTAGGATACCCTAGCTAACGGCCGAAGTAGAGTGTCAAAACTATTTTGCAAAATCGGTTGGATAGTTCTGATTAGGTCTGATTTTACTCCTTACCCTCTGCTATTCTCCTCTTACCTCTACGCATTTTGAATCCGCTCTCTTCTCTCTCTTCGAGTCCAGGATTTCCCGTGGTTGGGTTTCCGTCGAACCTTCAGGTTTTCGCTTTCTCCCCTTTTGTAACGGACGTGCTACGATCATCAATCTGCAACTTGTCTGTTGTACCCTTCATCCAATCTTCTGTCCTTGAGCTCTTTATCCACATGTGTTCCTTGCTGGATATCCGTATCGTTGAAAAACATATGAGAAGGACGAGCGTTGGTGAAGTTGGAGTATACCTTGAGCATGTGTTGTTCATACCAATGGAACCATCGCGAAACCTAACCATTGTGTCTTTCATACGATTCCTGTGGTATCTCCCGGTGTTTTCCGACGCGACGACATCCTCTACGCCAGATCCGATGCAGAGTCTGCATCCCTCCTTTGTTTCCGAACCTCGCTTGTCGAGATCTTCAGTCTAATTCCGAGAGTTGGTTGCATAATCCGTCTATTCGCGTGCAGAGTAATGGTTTGAGTGCGGGATGGAGTAGCTACCCTACCACTGCTCTTATCATTCGCTCTTGTACGTCGAATCAGTGGATCCAGCAATTTTACTCCGTCCACAGAAGTTAGAGGTGGCCTTATCGTTTGATACCTCTACCTTCGTCCTTTGTTTCTCCGGAGTGTTCTCTCGACGATCAGGAACAACGACCCTTTGTTGGTGGTGTCGCCGTTTTCAAGATGAAGAAGGAACCATCGTTGGTGGTGTCGCGAGGATCTACACGAAGCGAGAAGACGCAGAATGCCGACCTTCCTTCCGGTACCATGAGGCGGATCTCGAGGGCGAGATCCATTGTTAGTGGTGTCGAATTGTGGCATCCCGCAAAACCACTACTAGAAAATCGCGTTGAATTTGTGCATTGCACCGTCATCATCATGCATTGTTTGCTTAAAACTATTTTGCAAAGCCCGATTTGTTTTCCAAACGCCTCATCTTTATTCAAACGTCCGAAAACCCCGGATGCTGCCGGATATTTGGTTTGTCAAAAACTATTTACAAAGTTCGTCGCAATCAATTAAAAATATTAAATTATTTTGGGCGGGGCAGTCGAACGGGCCGATTGACCCGAACGACCGCCCCAGAAATTAATCGGCCCAAATAGATCGGTCCACCTATTTTCCTAGAGTTACCAGCCAACCTACCCCAACCCTTCCCTCCACATCACCCCATCCTATCACAGGCTGCCACGTCGCCCTGCCTCTCCCCTCTACCAATCCCACCATGCCACATCACCCTAACCCTCCCCCTCTCTCTCCCTGGTCAACCCCCCTTTTCCCTGGTCCCACGCTGGGACCCAACCCACCAGGCCACCCCACCCACCGATCCACCCCTGTCCACCCACCAACCTCTGGCCCGTCCCCTCACAGCCCCACCCGGCAGCCCAGCCTCCCCCACGCTGTGCTTCTTCCCGGCGCCCCGCCTCCTCTCCTCCTCTTTCTCTCCGCCACCGCCACCGCCTTCCCACCCATCTGCGAGCTCGCCTCTCCCCGTCGCCTCCCGCCGCGCTCCTCTCGCCGGCCGACCTCGCCACCACCCCGCTCAACCTCCTTCCTCCCCTGCTCTGTGGCCGCGCGCCGGCGAGGCTCGACCGCTCCGCCGTCTCCCCTCGCCGTCCCACCGCGCCTCCAGCGCCTCTCCCCGCGAGCCCTTCCTCCCGTGAAGCCCGCCGGACCGCCGCCCGTGCGCCTCCGCTCGCCGCCCCAAGCTCTTCCCGAGCCGCTCGCTCCTCCTCTCCACGCTGGGCCGGCTGCCGCCCGCGCCTCCGCCTCCGCCGTCGCCTACCCGCCTGGGCGAGCCCTCCTCCGGCCGCATCCCGAGCCGCTCCCTCGCCCGGACCAGCGCCTTCCCCTCGCTTCCCGCGCCGCTGCCTGCCGTCGGTCCCAACCCCGACCACCTGCTTCTCCTCTCCCGGGCGCGACCCCTGCCACGAGCTCCGTCCCGCCGCGCCCCCGGCCCTTGCCGCTGCCGCCTCGCGCTTCACCGACGCGTCGGCCTGCTCCCGGCCGCGGCGACCTCGAACCGCCTCCACCCTCCCGTGCCGCCGGCTCGTCCGCCATTGTCGCAGTGCGCCGTCCTCTGCTCGGCCCCGGCCCGCGTCGGCCTCGCGCCGGCCCACGTGTGCGCGTTCGCTTGCGGCAGTCCACCCCGACGCGTGCGCTCAGCGCCCTTGCGAGATCCCTGCAGCACGGCTGCGTGGCCAGCGTCCTGGAAGCTTCGAACCACACCCTGGTGTTCCGCGCGTGGAGGCCGGATGAACGCCATGCATAGTGGAGTTTGCAGGTCGTTTGATTTTTCCACGGACGTCAAGTGTCACCATACCTGTGTGAGGGTCTGGTCCTCCGAAGCATCTTCCGTGGCCAACCCTATCGGGATGTCGCCAAGATCTTCCAAGGACAGAGCGACACCAAGTTCTACCCCGACAAGTTGCTCAAGACCCTTGAACCCGCCACCCTCGAGCCGCCAAGATCGCTTTGGAACGGAACAAGTACCACAACGCCAACGACAAGAGGCCGAACAAGATCTTCGACACGGAACGCCATGATCACCAACCCGGAACACCGAGTGCGCCGACACGAACCCTAAGACCACACCTCGACACGCCAAGTTCACCAAGAACCGTTCCCGGAGTCCGGTTGTCGAGCCAAATCCGTGGAACCCCGAACCTTCCCAAGATCCGCGCTACGGGACGACAAGACCGACAACATGACCCGAAGACCACGGATGCGCCAAGACCTACCCCGGAGTCCGAGAACGACCCCGTCGAACCCTGAACCCCGAGGCCGAACCTCGAACTCCGGAAGCCCAAGACCGTCGAGACCCCTCAATGTGTGAACCCTTCCCGAAACCCTACTTTTATAACATAATATAACTTGTCGCATAATAAT
Organism: Avena longiglumis; assembly: GCA_030063025.1. Classification (NCBI taxonomy): domain Eukaryota; kingdom Viridiplantae; phylum Streptophyta; class Magnoliopsida; order Poales; family Poaceae; genus Avena; species Avena longiglumis. The sequence continues at coordinate 153,321,153 of CP125973.1, forward strand.
TGTCTTGCATGCATACATCCATATGGTTTGGGGGCCTTATGCCGATTCACCTAATAATTAAATATGGGGCCCATATGCGGGCAAATCTAGTCTCATATTGGCCTCATTTAAATTTGTGTAGCGAACCGGTATCTTATCTTGCCTTGTTATAACAACATTTAAATGGCGGGGTTCTAAACAACTTGAACCACCTAAATAATTGTCGGGACCCCGGTTCCGCTTAATATGACCTAATTGCATCGCACCTTGCCATGCCATGCCTCATACATGCATCATGCCGATCTTCTGCCGTTGTATTAAATGTTGCATCCGGTGCTTCTTCTAGTGTTTTGCTTCTTCGCGAATAAGGCCGTTGAGTTGATGTGAGCCCGATCTCGGTTGAACCTTCGACATGTTTTCAAAGCGAGCATCTCCCTTTCTACCTATCTTACTTTTATAGTCTTTATTCCTCCTGTTGATCTATTGCTATACGTGTTGCGATGCTTTAGTTTCGCACTGTGATATACCGCAGCCCTATATTGCCTTGGACACATCCTATTACCTGTTGTTTGGTAGATAGTTGGACTTGCGGCGTCGTAGTCGCTTGCTCAAGTCTTTATGCGTGTCGTCAAATGCCACGATTGTTGATTTATTGCCGCATGTTGATGATGGAGATGATTCTAGTTTTACTTACCGTTCACTTTAATTCCTGTTTAACAACTAAAATTGAATAAGCAGAGGCATCGGTGGGTGATAGATAATATTTGGTTTCCGAACGCCCACTTGTGTCCCGTAAGACCCCGAGTACTTGATACTGTTCCTTGATTTATCGCTATCCACATCCGGAGGTATATGGGACCCCCGAGCGAGCTTGATTCCGTCTTATTTCTTGGGGCCACAAACTAGTTTGAGGTTTTATTTACGATCCTGTACTTATGCCATGCTACTTATGTATTTAAATTGTGCGAGATAGCACCATTGTCTGTTTAGGTAAGCGGAGTGATTACGCGGTATCGACACCCGAGTTTTCGGGTTCCCGCCATGACCATTGACGCAAACCTTGAGTCCGTCTCAAGCTAGCTTACTTCTTGGGTAGACTCCAAGGTGGCCCCTGAAATATTTCTGAATCCTGTGATTGTTCAATGTGAAAGCCTCGTTGGGTTTTGATTTGGTTTTTCCGAGGTTGATCGGCGTGTGTTGCTATTGGTGCACCCCGCCGGGTAAAACTTTCAAAGCCGTGTCCCGGATATGGACGACTTGGAGCATGATCTCGATCATAGACAAGCATAACTAAAGTTTATCTGTAAATTTGACTTTATAATGACTAGTAATCAGCTTCACTATAACGGAATGGCTAATTAATACTGCCCACAATTGCTTGTTTGGAGTGTCGCTTGCGACCATTGTACCTGACTAGTAAGTATTGCAACTACAACGGAATGGCTGAATAAAAGTACCAACAACTGCTGGGTTTCGGTTTATCTCATGCTAATTGTATCTGTCTAGTAAGAGTTGCAACTATCACGGAATGGTTAACTAAAAGTGCCCACTGCTTACTTTATCAGGATGATTACCTAAACCGGACTAGTAATTGCTGCAACAATAACTGAATAAGTAAAACTGCCAACGGTGTGAGTTCCTCGGTTGACTTCCTCGTTTGGTCTCGAGGGGGAAACGCCAGGATGGGTTTGTTTGATGATAGAATCAGGTTGGTTCCGAATAGGTCTATCTTACCCCTCTCTGATTGACGCCAATGTATCGAGTCTCTATAGGTTGTTTAGTGCATGCTGCCGCTGCCGCTCAGTCCACCATACCTATGTAGGCGAGGACCGCCGAATTCTAGCCTCGCCGTGTACTGGCCTCAGTACTGACGCTCCTTCTTTTCCTTTGCCCTTTGTCGGCACCCCTTTGTTTAAGCAGGTTTTGAGATCGACGTCGTTAGCAGGGTTACCCTTCCGGCTTGGCTCCGGTGGTTATGGACGCCATTGGTTATTCTTCAGGATTCTTAGCCACATTTGCATCTTGTCCGTAGTCGGACGCTCGATCATTTTCAAGGTGATTTGGATCTTTGTACATTATATTTGTATTCTTGACTCATGGAGTCGCCGTTATATATATATCTGTTCTGTGGGTCCCATCGAGGACTGTTGTGTAATGTTATTACTTCGTTTTCCACCCGCACGAAAGTGCCTGGTGGGCACCTTTGAATCGTTTCTATGCGGGTTTGGCGAATTTTGCTCAAACTTGCATAGGTCCGATTCTGAGGGTGTTACAATTTCCATAGTCATAACAGGTCACTTGTGACTTGTCCTTAGCTGCGACAGGCACAACATTGCTTCCAGTCCTCGGGGCAGTGTTGGGGTTGGCGGTAGCATTGTTGGTGTTGAACTTGGGTGGGGCACGGGTGAAATTGCTAGAGTTGCCGGGGTTGTTGTGATTTCCTACGGTTCTAGGGTTTCCACGGTTGGGATAGGTTGGACGGGTCATAGGGGGTCTGTTGGTTCTTGGGGCAAATCCTGGAGATGGGTTGGGGCGATACTTTGGGGTCTGATAGGTTTCTGGTTGATGCATCATGCGACGCTTGCGGTTCTCATTGGCCTGGTTGATCTTTCCTTCCATCTGGATAGCAGAGTCGATAAGGGCTTCAATATCAACAAAGGGGATATTGACTAATACCGTCTGCATCTCGTCATGCAGACCATTCCGGAATCTTTCTTTCTTCTTGGCTTTGGTGTCTATCTCGTCCGGGGCATACCTAGCTAATGACAAAAATTTGTCACGGTATTCCACTACAGTCATCCTTCCTTGCTTTACCTCTCTGAACTCGTCTCTCATTCTCTTGATCAGACCTGGTGGCACATGGGTTCTGCTAAACTTGACTTTGAATTCCTCCCAGGTCATCATCTGGCCTCCGGTCATGGCACGAACACTGTTCCACCATGCCCTGGCATCTCCATCTAGGTAATGGGTGGCGAATAGGACTTTCTCGTTGGCTTCCACTCCTGCTACTTCTAAGTTATTTTCCATGGTTTTCAGCCAATCATCGGCGTCTAGGGGTTCTTCTGAGTTGGTGAAAACGGGTGGGTTGGTATTCTGGAAATTCTTGAGCTTAGATCCATGGTTGTCCTGATTTCCGTGGCCTTGGTTGTTGTGGGCTAGCAGGGCTATCTGTTGCAGAGTGGCTAGGTTGGCTTGACGCCCGCTTTCAGCCTTTGAACGGTCGAAGTCAACATTTGCGGGATCTGCAACATCGGGTCCGGGTTGAACCACTTCCTCCACGTGGCATCCAAGATTGATATAGATTATGAGAAAAGAGGAAATTGCTAAGGTTTTGGGTTTTGAAAAGTTTTTTTAGAGTTTGACTCAGTTTTTCTAGCAACTTGCTTTTCATTCAATCACTCATAGCACACAAGACAACACACATCACAACAAAGAAAACAGATGGTTTTAAGAACCATTCGAAACTACGATCTGATGGGACCGACTACTACTTACTACGCTAGTGCTCGGTGCTACTACTCCTGAGTCTGTGGCTTCATCATCTTGACATCATCGATGAAGGCGAAATCATCCTCATCGGTGAAGAAGTCCATGGCACGATACTCCGGAAAATCATCGTCATCACGAGATAGGAGTAAGGGTCTCCACGAAGATCCTCTCGGCATTCTCCCTTTCCTCTAACGCATGTCTCTCTCGTGGATGGTCTCTTCCAGAGGAGATGCGATAAGCGAACGGCAATAATGCGCTCCTTCTTGTCGAGCTGACGGCGGCGAGACTTGTGATCCTTTGCTATCATGGCGATGGTCTGGTCCTTCGTCTTGATGATGGCAGACTTGTGGTTGCAGTAGTCACGGCAGTTGTCCAATTCCTGCTGACGATCATACATCATGAAGCTAAGGTGGTCCAATTTAGTCTTCAGCTCGGGGTGGTATAGGGCTTCCAGTGGTTGGCCATTTGCATCACGCCTTGGGAAAAACTCAAAGCGAGTACCTTTGATCTGATTGATGCTCTGCCCACACAAACGGGAAAGAGCTTCCTGCATTGCTCTGGCAAGTCCATTGAGCCAGTTGTTTTCCCTCAAGGTAAACTGAATTGCCTCCGCGGTGGGAGGTTCAATATTTCCTCGGAGACTTGCAACAATTAGCCACTGCAGATCTTATCCTCCTTGATCATTGAGCTGAGCTCCGAAGAACTCGGGGTGTGGACGCTCCAGAAGTTCCGAAAGCTGATCCAGATCCCTCTCAAAGATAAGGTCTCCACCATTCCCCAGTTGGTAAAACTTGCTGTACTTCACGTCCATCTATAAAAATAGAGGATGAGTAGATTAGCAGAGTGATCAAGTGTGTCAAAATTTTATCTATTTTGCAAGAGTTTTTGAGGAACATGAAGTTTTATTAAAGAATTAAAGAGGTAAGAATGAGAATAAGTTTTCGTAAATATTTTTGTTCTTTGGTTTTGAAACTAAGTTTTTGGTTCAACATCCCATCTAACTAGGGTCTCCTATGGTCAGGATGGCTCTGATACCAACTTGTCAACACCCAGATTTTTCAATCCTAGATGCCTGTTATGCCATACATCGCAATCCCAGGATTACCATTTTGGCGAGACATAACAGAATTGGATACCATAGTACTTCATCCATTACAAACGATACACAAGTTCTTACACAAATAGGGATCTCATGATCCAGTTCTTAATACAACATCAAGCAGCGGAATACGTAATAATAACGGTAGCGTAGGCGAAGCTCCATCTTCGGGGCCACATGCAATGCTGACGATGGGAGATGATCCTAGTTGTCGTAATCTTCCTGGGGTCCATCTTCCAGGTACTCCTCTTCATAGTCTGGCCATGGGAATAGCCAGGGACAAAGCCATGAGTACTCTTCAAGTACTCGCAAACTAATACTAACAGGTAAAGGGGTTTTTGTATAATAGGACACTAGGCTCTAGGGTTGTTTTGCAAAAGCCAGATTTATATCTACTAGGTTCCAAAGCTAGTCACATTTTTATAATTCCTAAGTGGGAACTTGTAATTCAGGTCACAACTCTGTTGTGGTCAAGTCAAAGTCTCAATTCATTTCACAAGTCATTTTGAAAAGTCTGACGGGGGAACAGTATTATTCCAATCGTCCATAATCATGACGCTTATTCGAATAGTTTGACACTCTGCAGAGATTGTACAATTTCACCACAACATTCGATACATCCGTCAGGAACAAATCCTGAATTCACCATACTCAGTATGCGGATAATCAATCCTAACTTTTCAATTACACGCCCTAGTATCAACACCTCCCCTGTGAGTTTGGCCTCCCAACCATGACCACTGTCATCTTGGGTACTGCACAGGTGGACAATCTTCACAAGGTAGCCTCAGCTCAGACCTTGGCCGGGAGGGAACTAATACTAAGGTATATAAGTTTTCAGTCAAGCCCTACCCAATATTCGGGTATTGTGGTTGTATGCTAAAATTGGAATGGTATCGCATCCAGACAACCATCAGTTTTATATAGGGCTAAGGCTCATGCCTCAACATTTTTATCACCAGAATCATCAAGTGTTTGGAAACACATGTCCAAAACATTTCAATAGAATGATCCATCATTCCAAGGTTTTCAATAACCATTTTTCCACCAAGTATTCCCATCTAAAAGTTGATCAAGTTTTAAGCTTAGCACTAGCATCTACAGGTGGAGGTAGTAATAATGAGGGGTGGTAACTAGTGGAGTTTCACTAAGTCCAACCTTATATCTTAGGCTGATATCAAGGTTTCTAGCTTAGGCCAAATTTTATGCTCCTTATGCAACCTTCAGCACAACTGTCTGGTATCTACCAAACTCTTAGGTAGACTCTAAGTAAGATTTGATAAAGAAATAAAGTAAGAAGCCTGCCATAAAACTAGGATTGGTTTAACCAGTAGGTAGGATCACAAGTATGGGTTGGTGGCATCAGTAGGGTATCTTGCAAGGGTTAGCTTGCACAATATCAGTATAAGCTTGCATAGTTACTAGCTTGCCTTGTGCAGAGCAGTGGTTGAAGTTCTCCTCGGCTTCCTCTTCATAGTATCATCCTTCCTCCTCGTAGTATCCTTGGTCGGTACTAGCGTCTATGAATAAATACGAGGTACACAATCACCAAACAATACTTAACTACTTGCAATCACCACACACAAGGGTACTATGGATGATCTAGCATCATCCCTAACATTACAAGGTTAAGGCTTGATTTAATTCCTTTTATTTTTAGAAAAGTAATTTCTACTCATTGAAAAACTACTTAAGATTTAAAATTCTCCAAACCAAATATGGGATCATGTTGACACATGTCATCACCACATATTGTAGTCCATGGGAATGTGATTTAAAGTGGTGTCACAATTTAATAAGGTTTTACCCTTTTATTTTAATTAATTAAAGTGGCTAGAAATGATTATGTAGCATTCTTTTATTCCTTGAACAATATTTCTGCAAGTAAACCTATATATTTTTTATATATTCTGAAAGGGATGGTTAAATGTGATTTTTGAGAGTTGGAATCAACTCAAAAGCTTTTATGTAAATTTGAAAAATGTTTGAATGCAGAAAAGCTTCTGCCTTGTTATTTTTGCTATGGGTGATCTATAGATCCAAATGACTTGAATCCAACGGGCTTGGATTAAGCATTCACAGACCTTTCCAACAAAATTGGTTTTATCCAATTTGGTGCATTGAATCGATCTGGGTTGATTTTTGAAGTTGGGTGCTGAAGTGTGTTTGAAATGAAATAGAAAAGGTTTTAATTTGAATTGCTGGGCTGCGCGGGAAATTCTAACGGGCCGGCTTGCTAAGCGCAGTGCTCCCGCGGGCTGCTTAAGTGGGTGTCCCCACTCATCAGTGACACGGGGCTGGGCGAAGCGGTATGGGGCAACGTGGATCGTTCGATCTAGTTCTAATCCAACGGCTGAGGGTCATCGTCGACGCGAGACAGCTCCGGCGAGAACGAAACCTAGCGCGGCCAGTGAGGGGTGCTGGGGGCTCACCGGGGTACGGGCGAGGGTCGGCGAGGCGGGCAAACGACGAAGTCGACGACGGAGAACCTCCTGGTACCGGTGGCTTCTCCTGGGGCGGCTCCAATCGCTGGCTTCCTCCTTCTCCGGCAGCGGCAGGCTCCAGTGAAATTCCGGCGAGGTGGTGCTCGCCTTGCTCTGAGAATGGTGTGGCACGATCAGTGAGGAGAGGGGAGTGAGATGGTGTGAAGAAATCGTGCGGGGGTGGCCTCTATTTATAGTCGAGCGAGGGGACCGTCGGGGCGCACGGTGAGCTCGTCGGGGGCAACGTTACAGGCGGCTAATGGCATGGGCAAGGGTAGGGGACGGTCTTTGTGTCTCTGGCGATGCTCAACGACATGGTCGCGAGGCATGGGCGGTGTGGTTTTGTGCAGCAGGCGGTGCTCTGCAGAGGCGGCGTCTTCGGCGGGCGGTGGCATATGGCAGGCGGCAAGCGGGATGTCTGGCGGTCTCCTGGGTCGGTGGTGATCGTGTGTGCACGCGGTGAGGGCGGCGCGCGGTCTGTGGGTGATGGTCGAGGGTGGCGCTCTGGCGCACGCTCGGCATGGTCTGGGCATGTCTTGTGCGCATGGTCCAGGGCTTGGCAACGCTCGCGGCTAGGACAAGGAGTGGCGGTGGACGGTGGGCTGCCTCCCAGACATGCTGGCTAGGCTTGCTGCTGCTCCTAGCTTGCTGTCCACAATGGGGTGGCATTGAGGTGCTCGGCTGTTCACCATTAATGGCAATGGCAAGCTCACAGGGGTGCTAGTGTTGGGCTAATCTTTCTAGATGATCTACTGAGTTGTGTGTGAGCTAACTAGGGAACAAGTTAGGCAAGAATCACTACACACTATAGTGTTTGATGTTTTGTTTGATTTGTGTCTGCAACTTTGTTTGATGAAATGGCGCATGAAATCAAGTTTTGAATTTTGAAATGATTTTTGGTGGGTTTGCTAGATTGGTGCTGGTGAGTCTGCAGATGCTTGGGTTTTGAAAGTTGAGCTTGTTTGAGTGGGTTTTGGAAAAGTGGGATCTTCCCATATGAAGAAGATTCAATTTTGAATTGTCATTTAAACTATGCATTTGAAAGTTTCTCGATGATCACAAAGTGGGCCTTGATACCTTGTTATGAGTACATTCAAGGGGTGCAAAGATCCAGAAAAGTTTCTGTTAGGTTTTGAAAGTTTGAGACAACCAAAGTAGGCATGGGAGTTAAATTGGTCAAAATGACCATTCACTTCATATATTTGTTTTGATTTACTTGTCTTTAGGAAAAGTGTGGGAAATGTTTTAGATGATTTTCATTTCACCTAAGAAACATTTTACAAGCAATGGATCACACAAACAAGGTGGTTTTTAAAGAAACTCAAAATCCATGCATACACATATACATGCATTCATGGGTTTACTTAGAAAAGTTTTTGTTAACCCTATACTTGATGATTAGTGTTTGATGATCTAAGTTTGGTATTTTTGGGATGTTACACTTCCGATCTCCATCTTCAAGCACGGACATGATCTCCATCATCACCGGCATTGTATCAAGGTCAATGACGCCGCTCCATGGTTGTCGTCCACCAGCTTCAACTATTACAACTACTTTGAATAGACACGCGGGTCTTAACAGAATTTAAAGACAACCATATGGCTCCTGCCGGTTGCCAACTTACAATAAGGAACATTGCATACATCAAATATAATCACAATCATGGCCATATCACATCACAGCACACCCCTGCAAAACAAAGTTATATGCCTCTAATTTTCTTTGCATGTTTTACGTGGTTTGGGGCTTTCAATAAGTGTCATTCTAACTTACGATCAAGAACCACAACATTGATACTAGTATTGTCAATCACCCGTTGTACATTGAATCTTAACTATGTTGGGAGAAACAGACACCCGCAGAGCCACTTATGCAATACAAGTTGCATGTCAAGCGTGGAGCAAGTCTCATGAACGATGTCATGTAAGGTTAGCCCGGGCCGCTTCATCCCACCATCCCTCAAGATGCAAAGTACACAAGAAGCAATCGACAACAAAAAGCATCAACGTGCACAATGACCATTGTGTTCTACTCGTGCAACAGATCTACATATAGACACGGCTCTGATACCACTGTAGGGGTTCGTAGCATGGAAAACAAATTTTTCTACCGCATGAACACACAATCAAGATCTAATCTATGATCAAGCCAAGATATATCTACTAGATTGTAGCAACGAGTCGATAGAATACTAACCCCTTGAAGATCCAAAGCGGTTAACGAGAGCAGATTCTCGTGGATGATGTAGTCGTACTCTTGCCGATCTCAAGATCGCGTAGGCGATCCTTCCGGCGCTGCGTTCGGCGCTCCATGATCGGTCACACGTTCGGTACTCGATGAAGACCTTCCTCTCCCTTGTTCCAGCAGGCAGCGGAGGTTGTAGCACTCTCCTCGTGATTCCGGCAACACGACGGCGTGGTGTCGGAAGTAGAGGGGAGATATCGCAGGGCTTGGCCTTAAGCCGGAGCGAGTATGGTGGAGTATGAGAGAGGCATTGGTGATCTAGGGTTTATAGGGCACCAAGGGGAGGGCTTGGCCGGCGGCTAGGGTTTGGGGAAACCCTAACTCGGCGACTTAGAGGATGCCCTAGGCGGCGGCTGCACTGGAGGTGGCCGGCGACTTGGGGCTAGGGTTTAGGGTGTGAGAGGTGTAGGTACAGGGGGAACCCCTGCCCCTTATTTTATAGGTGGGAGGGCGCCAGTTGGGAGGAGGGAGTCCTCCCCCAACTCATACTCCTTCGCCGGCGGGTGGAGGGAGGAGGACTTCCTCCCCAAGTAGGTTTCCTACTCTCCCTCCACCAAGCAAACTTGCCGTTTGACTTTTCAAACTAGGATTTGATTTCTTCCTTTATTTTGCCCAGCCATGATACCTAGTACATGATGCAACCATTCCACATTGTCATGACACATTCATGTACCCTTCCCCTCCGGAGTGCCGGACCTTCCGGACCCTTCTAGAACATTCCCGATGAAAACACCGAAATCATTCCCCAACTCCGAAACAGGACTTTCCTTATATGAATCTTATTCTACGGACCATTTCGGATCTCCTCGTGATATCCCGGATCCCATCCGAGAGTCCGAACAACATTCGGTCTCTTACTCATCATTCCATAACTACTCAACAACATCGAATCCTTAAGTGTGTCTCCCTACGGTTCATGAATTATGCGGACATGACCGAGACATTTCTCCGATCAATAACCAATAGAGGAATCTGGAAGTTCATATGGCTCCTACATATTTCTACGATTACTTTGCGATCGAATGAACCACTTACATACGATACCAATTTCCCTTTGTCTCATGATAATTTACTTATCCGAGGTTTTGATCGTCGGTATCTCTGCATACCTAGTTCAACCTCGTTACCGATAAGTACTCTTTTCTCGTTCCCGTGGTATGTGATCCCTTGTGAGCCAGTCACATGCTTGCAAGCTAATTGGATGACATTCCACCGAGAGGGCCCAGAGTATATCTATCCTTCATATGGATGGACAAATCCCACTCTTGATCCATGTGTCTCAACCCATACTTTCCAAACAGTCAATGCAATCTTTATAGCCACCCAGTTACGGTGTGGTGTTTGATGTCATCAAAGCATCCTTACGGTGATGGTGATAAGCATGATCCCATGGTCGAAGGAATTAGGTTACTATGTATCAGAAAGCTTATATCAAATGAACTATATTAAATGACTTGATCTTTATGCTTTGCTTAACTATAGGAGTATGTCCATCACATCATTCTCCTAATGATATGACCCTATTGTTTAATAACATATCTATGTTCATGATCAGGAAACCATGATCATATATTAACCAACAAGCTAGTTTAACAAGAGGCTTTACTAGGGACTTTTTTATGTCTACAAATCACACAAGTATTAATGTTTCCGGTTAATACAATTATAGCATGGTATGTAAACATTTATCATAAGTATGAAGATATGATAATAACCACTTTATTATTGCCTCTTGGGCATATCTCCAACACGTCGCTCACCTAGCAATGTTTGAAACTCACCTAGGTTGATGCCTAGGGCAATGACAAGCACGGTGATGATGCCTCCACCTGTAATTGGTCCTTGGCTCTGGAAGGACTAGTGCTCCAGGTAGCGCACAAGAATTGCGCCCAAGTTGAGTGACAAGTTGTTGTTGAAAATAGCTTTTGTGAGGACTAAGCTATCCTCCCCATTGAGTCTTGTAAACTCGTTTCATGCCTGTAAGGTGCTGTCAATAACATAGAACAAATAGCGAATATTAGGATGTTGAATATTCTTCCCCTTGTTGACTCTATAAGTGAAACTCATTCTATTGTAATAGTGGTCTGGGAAGGGTCAATGCCAGTAAAAGATGCACGTAAAGAATTATCATCATTGTTTGGTAAACAAAGACAATTGCACCATTCATCAAGTGTTAATATATAATTGTTGTTCATAAGTCGGAAAGAAATCGTGTCCTCTCCATGCCATGTTTTAACGGTGCTTGTCAAAGAACTTAAGAATTCAAGAGTTTACCGGCGATAAGTAGGAACATCATGGAATACAAAGTTTTGCAGGCCAACTCTATTGCAAAGTAAATTAAAGTCATTAAAAATACCGAGTTGGTTCAATATAATGGGACAAGCCCACTTGGTTTCCTTCACTTCTCGGTTCTTTATCTTGTTGAAGCGATCACGTTGAAGTTTATTCTTGAACTGTATCCCCATGCGGTCCTAAGATGCAGCGGCAGCGGAAGCCCAAGAAGAACTCGCAGCGACACAAGAACGCGTTTGTCTCCTTGTGTTCATCTTCTAAAATAATAAGAGAGACACAAATAAAACTTTTTGATCCAATAATAATAAGCATAACATATTCCTCATCATAGCTGTGGCATCCCGCAAAACCACTACTAGAAAATCGCGTTGAATTTGTGCATTGCATCGTCATCATCATGCATTGTTTGCATAAAACTATTTTTTTTCGCAAGCCCGTTTTGTTTTCAAAACGCCCTCTTTGTTAAACGCCAAACCCCCCGGATGTTCCGGATAATTTGTTTGTCTAAAACTAGTTATAAAAGCTATTTGAAAATAAATAAAATTTTAAATTATTTTTAATAGGGGCAGTCGAACCGGCTGGTGACCCGATCGACCGCCCCAGGAAAACTAAAACGGTCCACCTAACCGCCCTTTCCAAAACCTACAGCTACCCAGAAAACTACCCAAACCATCCCTCCACCTCACTCCCTCCAATAGCATCCTGCCACCTCACCTAACCTCCCCCCTATCCAATCAGCCTCTGCCACGTCGCTCCCTCACCCTCTCTCCCCACTCCCAGCCGCCCCTGCACACTCACGCACACAGCGCGCGCACACAACCCACCAAACACCCCACCTCCTCTCTCCCTGCCACCGGGCCCCACCCCGCGTGGGCCCCTACCACCCGACCCACCTGGACAGCCTGGACCCGGTCCACCCTTCCCCAGACCGCCCCACCCTGGCCCCGCAGCACCACCCCCACGCGCCTGCCTCCCTCTCTCTTCCTTCCCTCCTCCTCGCACCCGACGTTCCCCTCTCTGGCTACCCCTCATCCGGCGCCGCCCAGTGCCCGTGACCCCATGGCCCGGCGCCGGCTCCTCCTTCCCCAACCTTCCGCCGTCATCTTCCTCTTCCGCCAGGCCGACCACGAGCCCTCCCATGCAAGCTTCTCCTCCATCGAACCAGGCCAGCGCTCCCGCCTCGCCCGGCTGCGCTGCCGTGTCGCCTCCAAGCCCAAGCCCCGCCTCTTCTCCCTCCAGACTGCCCGTCAGCTGGCACCCTCCGGCCGCCAGGCTGTACCCGCCGCCGTCTGCGCCTCGCCCTCACCTCGCAGCAGCTTCACGAGAACCCTGCCTCCGAGCCGCCGCTGCCAGGTCCCCCTCCTCGCGTCGCCTCGGCAAGGTCGCCTCAACCCCACCCATGGACGCCGCCAAGCTCGTGTCGCCTGTCCTCGTCAGCCTCCTTGCGCCCGCGCCTGGCCACCGTTGTCCTGGCAGGCCCAACCTCGTGTGTCCTCCTGCAGTGGCCGAGTACCCCAGCTGTGTGTATGTTTGGAAGCTCTCGTTTTCTGTCAGCACTGCTCCTAAAAGCTCCTGTAGTTATGTTTGTCTCGCAGCATTGTTTCCATCTTCCGCCATGTACAAGTTGGTGTCTCTCGGAATCGCAAGATCTTCTTTTAGGGACGCCCCCGACAAGTTGCACAAGACCCTTGAACTCGACACCCTCGCATCGACAAGATATTCTTCACGGAGCTTATGTCCGAGACCGAACCCACAGGACTTCATCCTAGAATGCGAAGACCTCATTCGGACCAAGGCCCGAGTTCTTCGTCACGGATCCGATGGTCGAACCCCGAACCGATCCGGGCCCGATCCGTAGACCACATGGGACGACAAGTACTCCGTCATGTACCCGTTTGGAGCAGACCCGAAGACGGCAGATGCGACAAGTACTTCTCCCCAGATCCGATGCCGAGGACCCGGACGCCAAGGTCGCCCATGCAAATACGGCAAGTGCTTCACCCCGAACGCCAAGACCGTCCCGGCTCGAGGACTCGACAAGATCTGTGCGGGCCCGACAAGACCTTCGCAACGGCAAGATCTAACCCCCGCTATCCGAGAACGATCCCGACGAACCCTGGACCCTGAGACCGACCCCGAACCCCGGAACCCCAAGTTCGTCGAGACCCCCTAATGTGTGAACCTTTCTCCCGAACCCTATTTTATCAATGATATCAACTTGTTGCATTTAATCATTCATCTCGCATGCACATCTGTGGTTTGGGGTCCTTATGCCGATTCACCTAATAATTAAATATGGGGCCCATATGCGGGCAAATCTAGCCTTATATTGGCCTCATTTAAACTTGTGTAGCGAACCGGTGATACTTTCTGCCTTGTTAAACAACATTTAAATGCGGGGTTTCTAAACAACATGAACCTATTAACTAATTGTCGGGACCCCGGTTCCGCTTAATATTGACCTAATTGCATCGCACCTTTGCCATGTCATCCATCATACATGCATCATGCCGATCTTCTGCCGTTGTATTAAATAGCGCATCCGGTGTTTCTTCTAGTGTTTTGCTTCTTCGCGGATAAGGCCGTTGAGTTGATGTGAGCTTCGCCCCGATCTTCGGGGAAAACCTTCGACAATGTTTTCAAAGCAGCATCTCCCTTTCTACCTATCTTACTTTTATAGTATTTACTTCCCTCCTGTTGATCTATTGCTATCTCGTATGCGATGCTTTAGTTTCCGTACCGTGAGTTACCGTGCAGCCCTATATTGCCTTGGATACATCCTATTACCGTTGTTTGGTAGCTAGTTGGACTTGCGTCGTAGTCGCTTGCTCAAGTCTTTGTGCGTGTCGTTCGAGCCACAATGTTGATGTATTGCCGCATGTTCATGGAGATGATTCTAGTTTTACTTATCGTCACTTCAATTTCTGTTTAACAACTAAAATTGAAATAAGCAGAGGCATCGGTGGGTGATAGAAAATATTTGGTTTCGACGCCCACTTGTGTCCGTGAAGACCCGAGTACTTGATACTGTTCCTTGATTTATCGCTATCCACATTCGGGAGTATGGGATCCCCGAGCGAGCTTGATTCCGTCTTATTTCTTGGGGCCACAACTAGTTTGAGGTGTTTTTACTATCCTACTTATGCCATGCTACTTTCTGTATTTAAATTGTGCGAGGAGCACCTGTCTTTATTAGGATCGGGACACGATTCGCGGTGTCGACAAGCCCAGCCACACTTCGGGTTCCCATCGTTCACACCGTCTACCCAAACCTTGAGCCGTCTCGAGTCAGTGGCTTCGTTCGGGATCTACTTAAGGGTGGCCCCTGAAATATTTCTGAATCTTGTGATTGTTCAGTCGTGAAAGCCTCGTTGGGTTTTGATTTGGTTTTTCCGAGGTTGATCGAGCGTGTGTTGCTATTGGTGCACCCCGGCCGGGTAAAACTTTCTGAAAGCCGTGTCCGCGGATATGGACGACTTGGAGCACAGTATCTCGATCATAGACAAGCATAACTAAAGTTTACTGCTATAAATTTGACTTTATAATGACTAGTAATCAGCTTCACTATAACGGAATGGCTAATTAATACTGCCCACAATTGCTTGTTTGGAGTGTCGCTTGCGACCATTGTACCTGACTAGTAAACCTTGCAACTACAACGGAATGGCTGAATAAAAGTACCAACAACTGCTGGGTTTTGGGTTATCTCATGCTAATTGTATCTGTCTAGTAAGTGTTGCCACTATAACGGAATGGTTAACTAAAAGTGCCCACTGCTTACTTTATCAGGTCGACTATCTATACCTGACTAGTAATTGCTGCAACGATAACTGAATAAGTAAAACTGCCAACTGTGTGAGTTCCTCGGTTGACTTCCTCGTTTGGTCTCGAGGGGGAAACGCCAGGATGGGTTTGTTTGATGGTAGTATCATGTTGGATCCAAATAGGTTCTTCTTACCCCTCTCTGTTTGCCGCCAGTTGTATCGAGTCTCTATAGGTTGTTTAGTGCATGCTGCCGCTGCCGCTCAGTCCACCATACCTATGTAGGCGAGGACCGCCGAATTCTAGCCTCGCCGTGTACTAGCCTCAGTACTGACGCTCCTTCTTTTCCATTTGCCCTTTGTCGGCACCCCTTTTGTTTAAGCAGGTTTTGAGATCGACGCCGTTAGCAGGGTTACCCTTCCGACTTGGCCTGGGCAGGGTTATAGACGCCATTGGTTATTCTTCGGGCTCTTAGCCCCATTTGCATCTTGTCCGTAGCTGGACGCCTATCGCTTCAAGGTGATTTGGATCTTTGTATATTATATTTGTATTCTTGACTCTTTGAGTCGCTATATATATATACATTCTGTGGGTCCCATCGAGGACTGTTGTGTAATGTTATTACTTCGTTTCCACCCGCGAAAGTGCTGGTGAGCACCTTTGAATCGTTTCTGCGGGTTTGGCGAATTTTGCTAAAACTTGCATAGGTCCGATTCGAGGGTGTTCTGAGTGGTATCAGAGCTCAGCAGTTGCGATACCCCACAAGTCCAGCCTGTAGGATAACCTAGCTAACGGCCGAAGTAGAGTGTCAAAACTATTTTTGAAAATCGGTTGGATAGTTCTGATTAGGTCTGATTTTACTCCTTACCCCTCTGCTATTCTCCTCTCACCTCTACGCGTTTTGAATCCGCTCTCATCTCTCTCTTCGAGTCCAGGATTTCTCGTGGTTGGGTTTCCGTCGTATCTTCAGGGTTCCGCCTTTCTCCCTTTTGTAACGGAGGTGCTACGATCATCAATCTGCAACTTGTCTGTTGTACCCTTCCTCCAATCTTTTGTTCTTGACCTCTTTCTCCATGTGTGTTCCTTGCTGGATATCAGTGTCGTTGAAAAACATATGAGAAGGACGAGCTTTGGTGAAGTTGGGGTTAACCTTGAGCATGTGTTGTTCATGCCAATGGAACCACCGCGAAACCTAATCAGTGTGTCTTTCATACGATTTCTGCTGGCAACACTCCCTTGTTTCCGAACCTCGCTTGTCGAGATCTTCAGTCTAATTCCGAGGGTTGGGTGCTTAATCCGCTTGTTCGTGTGCAGAGTAATGGTTTGAGTACGGGATGGAGTAGCTACCCTACCACTGCTCTTATCATTCGCTCTTGTACGTCGAATCAGTGGATCCAGCAGTTTTACTCCGTCCATGGAAGTTAGAGGTGGCCTTATCGTTTGATACCTCTACCTTCGTCCTTTGCTTCTCCGGAGTGTTCTCTCGACGATCAGGAACAACGACCCTTTGTTGGTGGTGTCGCCGATTTCAAGATGGAGGATGAACCCTCGTTAGTGGTGTCGTGAGGATCTACGCGAAGCGGGAAGATGCAGATCGCCGACCTCCCTTCCGGTACCATGAGGCGGATCTCGAGGGCGAGATCCTTTGTTAGTGGTGTCGAATTGTGGCATCCCGCAAAACCACTACTAGAAAATCGCGTTGAATTTGTGCATTGCATCGTCATCATCATGCATTGTTTGCATAAAACTATTTTTTTTTCGCAAGCCCGTTTTGTTTTCAAAACGCCCCGTCTTTTGTTTAAACGCCAAACCCCCCGGATGTTCCGGATAATTTGTTTGTCTAAAACTAGTTATAAAAGCTATTTGAAAATAAATAAAATTTTAAATTATTTTTAATAGGGGCAGTCGAACGGGCCGGTGACCCGATCGACCGCCCCAGGAAAACTAAAACGGTCCACCTAACCGCCCTTTCCAAAACCTACAGCTACCCAGAAAACTACCCAAACCATCCCTCCACCTCACTCCCTCCAATAGCATCCTGCCACCTCACCTAACCTCCCCCCCTATCCAATCAGCCTCTGCCACGTCGCTCCCTCACCCTCTCTCCCCACTCCCAGCCGCCCCTGCACACTCACGCACACAGCGCGCGCACACAACCCACCAAACACCCCACCTCCTCTCCACCACGGGCCCCCACCGTGGCCCCTACCACCCACCCACAGGCCTGGACCCGGTCCACCCTTCCCAGACCGCCCCACCTGGCCCCTGACACCACCCCACGCCTCCTCTCTCTTCCTTCCCTCCTCGCACCGACGTTCCCTCTCGCTACCCCTCATCCGCGCCCGGTGCCGTGCTCGCCATGACCCATGGCCGGCGCCCGGCCTCC
Organism: Avena longiglumis; assembly: GCA_030063025.1. NCBI lineage: Eukaryota > Viridiplantae > Streptophyta > Magnoliopsida > Poales > Poaceae > Avena > Avena longiglumis. The sequence continues at coordinate 153,338,888 of CP125973.1, forward strand.
TCCTTCCCCAACCTTCCGCCGCCGCTTGCCCTCTTCCCCGCCAGGCCGACCCCGAGCCCCTCCATGCCGCAAGCTTCTCCTCCAACCAGGCCACCGCTCCCGCCTCACGCCTCGCCAGCAGCTCGCCCTGTCGCCGCCCGGCCGCTCTGCCAGCTCCCCGTCGCCCAAGCCCGCCCGCCTCTTCTCCCTCCAAGACCGGCCCCTGCGTCCGCCTGGCGCCTCCGGCCGCCTGCCGCGCCCCGCCTTCGCCTCGCCTCGTGCACGACCCTCACCTCGCAGGCTTCACGAGAACCCCCTCCGCCGCTGCCAGTCCCTCGCGTCGCCTCGGCAAGGTCGCCTCAACCCCACCCATGGACGCCAAGCTCGTGTCGCCTGTCGTCGGCCTCCTTGCGCCTGCACAGCCACCGCTGTCTGGCAGCCCAACCTCGTGTGTCCTCTGCGGGCCGAGTACCCCTGTGTGTATGTTTGGAAGCTCTCGTTTTACGTCAGCACTGCTGCTAAGAGCTCCTGTAGTTATGTTTGTCTCGCAGCATTGTTTCCATCTTCCGCCATGTACAAGTTGGTGTCTCTCGGAATCGCAAGATCTTCTTTTAGGGACGCCCCCGACAAGTTGCACAAGACCCTTGAACTCGACACCCTCGCATCGACAAGATATTCTTCACGGAGCTTATGTCCGAGACCGCGAACCCACAGGGACTTCATCCTAGAATGCGAAGACCTCATTCTCGGACCAAGGCCCTGAGTTCTTCGTCACGGATCCGATGGTCGAACCCCCCCGAAGACCGATCCCGGAGCCCGATCCGTAGACCACATGGGACGACAAGTACTCCGTCATGTACCCGTTTGGAGCAGACCCGAAGACGGCAGATGCGACAAGTACTTCTCCCCAGATCCGATGCCGAGGACCCGGACGCCAAGGTAGCCCATGCAAATACGACAAGTGCTTCACCCCGAACGCCAAGACCGTCCCGGCTCGAGCACTCGACAAGATCTGTGCGGGCCCGACAAGACCTTCGCAACGGCAAGATCTAACCCCCGCTATCCGAGAACGATCCCGACGAACCCTGGACCCTGAGACCGACCCCGAACCCCGGAACCCCAAGTTCGTCGAGACCCCCTAATGTGTGAACCTTTCTCCCGAACCCTATTTTATCAATGATATCAACTTGTTGCATTTAATCATTCATCTCGCATGCACATCTGTGGTTTGGGGGCCTTATGCCGATTCACCTAATAATTAAATATGGGGCCCATATGCGGGCAAATCTAGCCTTATATTGGCCTCATTTAAACTTGTGTAGCGAACCGGTGATACTTTCTGCCTTGTTAAACAACATTTAAATGCGGGGTTTCTAAACAACATGAACCTATTAACTAATTGTCGGGACCCCGGTTCCGCTTAATATTGACCTAATTGCATCGCACCTTTGCCATGTCATCCATCATACATGCATCATGCCGATCTTCTGCCGTTGTATTAAATAGCGCATCCGGTGTTTCTTCTAGTGTTTTGCTTCTTCGCGGATAAGGCCGTTGAGTTGATGTGAGCTTCGCCCCGATCTTCGGGGAAAACCTTCGACAATGTTTTCAGGCGAGCATCTCCCCCTTTCTACCTATCTTACTTTTATAGTATTTACTTCCCTCCTGTTGATCTATTGCTATCTGTGTTGCGATGCTTTAGTTTCCGTACCCGTGAGTTACCGTGCAGCCCTATATTGCCTTGGATACATCCTATTACCTGTTGTTTGGTAGCTAGTTGGACTTGCACGTCGTAGTCGCTTGCTCAAGTGCTGTTGCGTGTCGTTCAGAGCCACAACTGTTGATGTATTGCCGCATGTTGCTGTTGGAGATGATTCTAGTTTTACTTATCGTCACTTCAATTTCTGTTTAACAACTAAAATTGAAATAAGCAGAGGCATCGGTGGGTGATAGAAAATATTTGGTTTCCGAACGCCCACTTGTGTCCCGTAAGACCCCGAGTACTTGATACCTGTTCCTTGATTTATCGCGCTATCCACATTCGGGGAGTATGGGATCCCCCTGAGCCAGAGCTTGATTCCGTCTTATTTCTTGGGGCCACAACTAGTTTGAGGTGTTTTTACTATCCTGTACTTATGCCATGCTACTTTCTGTATTTAAATTGTGCGAGGAGCACACTGCATCGCTTTAGGATCGGTACACGATTCATGTGTCGACAAGCCCAGCCACACTTTCGGGTTCCCAGTCGTTCCTGACCGTCTACCCAAACCTTGAGCCCGTCTGGTCGGTGGCTTCGTTGGGATCTACTTAAGGTGGCCCCTGAAATATTCTGAATCTTGTGATTGTTCACCGTGAAAGCCTCGTTGGGTTTTGATTTGGTTTTCCGAGGTTGATCGGCGTGTGTTGCTATTGGTGCACCCGGCGGGTAAAACTTTCGAAAGCCGTGTCCGCGGATATGGACGACTTGGAGCACAGTATCTCGATCATAGACAAGCATAACTAAAGTTTACTGCTATAAATTTGACTTTATAATGACTAGTAATCAACTTCACTATAACGGAATGGCTAATTAATACTACCCACAATTGCTTGTTTGGAGTGTCGCTTGCGACCATTGTACCTGACTAGTAAACCTTGCAACTACAACGGAATGGCTGAATAAAAGTACCAACAACTGCTGGGTTTTGGGTTATCTCATGCTAATTGTATCTGTCTAGTAAGTGTTGCCACTATAACGGAATGGTTAACTAAAAGTGCCCATCGCTTACTTTATCGGTCGACTATCTATACCGACTAGTAATTGCTGCGATAACGAATAAGTAAAGCGCCAACCGTGTGAGTTCCTCGGTTGACTTCCTCGTTTGGTCTCGAGGGGGAAACGCCAGGATGGGTTTGTTTGATGGTAGTATCATGTTGGATCCGAATAGGTTCTTCTTACCCCTCTCTGTTTGCCGCCAGTTGTATCGAGTCTCTATAGGTTGTTTAGTGCATGCTGCCGCTGCCGCTCAGTCCACCATACCTATGTAGGCGAGGACCGCCGAATTCTAGCCTCACCGTGTATTGGCCTCAGTACTGACGCTCCTTCTTTTTCCTTTGCCCTTGGTCGGCACCCCTTTTTGTTAAGCAGGTTTTGAGATCGACGTCGTTAGCAGGGTTACCCTTCCGGCTTGGCCTGGGCAGGGTTATGGACGCCATTGGTTATTCTTCAGGGCTCTTAGCCCCATTTGCTTCTTGTCCGTAGCTGGACGCTCTATCGTTTCAAGGTGATTTGGATCTTTGTATATTATATTTGTATTCTTGACTCTTTGAGTCGCTGCTATATATATCTGTTCTGTGGGTCCCATCGAGGACTGTTGTGTAATGTTATTACTTCGTTTTCCACCCGCACGAAAGTGCCTGGTGGGCACCTTTGAATCGTTTCTATGCGGGTTTGGCGAATTTTGCTAAAACTTGCATAGGTCCGATTCTGAGGGTGTTACAATAGCACACTAAAGAATCTCCTTAAAATAATAATATAGGCAAGAGAAACATTGCAATTAGTTCATAGTAGGTATCACCCTAGATTGATAATGACAATAGATCAGAGATGAATTTGCAAAAAGTAATTGGAGGATCGGAGGAGAAACATACCGTAGATCACTTGTGTGCGAGGAAATCGAACGAAATTGAGTGGAGATGAAGATCCCTTGAGGTTTTGAGAGAGTTGGGAGGTAGAAGAGAGAAAAAGGATTGAAGTTTTGGTGTTTTGGGTACCTTCCCGTGCGTTTAAGTGGTTGAACGCAACTATACGGTCGCAACTATACGGCCAGAACATTTTGTTCCCGCCGTATAGTTGGTCTGACGACAAAAATTAGGGTTTCTTAGGGTTTTTCGCAGGCGGCGATATCTATATGACTGGAACTATACAGCCGGAACATTTTTTTCCCGCCGTATAGTTGGTCGTTAAACCTTCTATATTCGGAGAAGAAAAATTGTCGATGGCTCAAATATCTATACGACCGGAACTATACGGCTGGAATTTTAATTCCCGCAGTATAGTTGGTCGTTAAAGGTACTGTAGTTGTCAAAAAAAAATTCTATTTCTTTTAGAATTCCTTATTAACTTGAAACTTAGCGAAACACCATGTTTTGACAGAAAAATGACAGACTAAATTGCCGACCAACATTAGCATGTATAAAACAAGAATTTTAGTACCACTGAATCTCTCCTCCTCAACTGGAGTTCTGTAGCACTCTTTATTCAACATAAAACTTAAACTAAAACTTAAACTTTACTCAAACCTTTATTTCACATGGGTTGCCTCCCATGCAACGCTCTTTTATGGTGAATAACTTGATCTTGATGTTGTTCACTTAGGACATATGAGTGGAACACCCACTCCAAAATAGTTGGCCTTCAAAGTGATGGTCTCCTTATCATCATGTTTGACTTTCTTCTTCTTGGAAAAATGAATAAAAAAAGGATTCCGCGAAGACAATTGAAGCTTCACATTCCCTTCATGTATATAATTAAGGCCTTAATAGTTCTTAAGAATGGACGACCTAATATGATAGGAGTAGTAGCATCTTTAGGCATGTCAACAATAACAAAATCACTAAGAACAGGACAACCTTTAATGTATAATAAAGTATTCTCTTTAATTCCTACTGCTTGTTTGTAGGTAAAATCTGCTAGATGTAATTTTAACTCTGTGATTTCAAAAGAGCCGAGATTAACTTATTAAAAAGACTCTTTGAAATTGTTGAAACACTTGCACCTAAATCACAAAGTGCAGCTATTTCATTAGTCCCAATTTTAATCTTAATAGTAGGCTCAAATATATCATCAAGCTTAACAGGTAATTTTTAGCAATTTTCTTATATTCTTCCCCAAGCTCACGTACCTTTATTGCTACCTGATTAACGAAGTGTTGATACATGGCTTTCTCATTTCCTTAACTTACCATAATCTTGATATTGATCCTTTTCACAAGATATTTAACCATGTAATTTGGTGAAGGAGCATTGCTATAGTCAAGTTCTTAAGGCTCCTCTCTTTGGATTCTTATCATCTTGAGGTCTTCAACTAGATTAGGCTCAGCTTTACCTGCAAATTTCTTGGAGGGCCTACAAATCATTCCTCAAACTCACAGCTTGGTTAGATAATTTACCAAGCATAACATCATGTTTCTCCGTTATTTTAACAAGGATATTATTTTGCTCAATTTGTGAGTCCATAAAAGACTTAAGAGTTTCTTGGAGACTACCATTACTTGATGCCATATTATCATTAGAGTTACCTGTAGGACTAGAATAGTGTTTCTGAAAATTTGGATTATAATTCTTCTTCTAAGCAGGGCTATAATCATTACGAGCTATGAAGTCTATTTCTTCAATATTTGGTTCTGAGATAGCTCTTACCTAGGTTTCCTTACCTTCGACGTCTAATATGAGCTCCAACTTAGCATTGAGTTCTCCATTTTCTTGAGGTGTGACGGAGTTCACCTTCTTTGTGTTTGATCTTTCCACATTCCATTGGGCATGGTTGTCTTGCATATTGTCTAGCAGCTGCTTTGCTTCAGTAATTTGTTTACCCATAAATGTTCTTCCAGCAGCAGTATCAAGCATAGACTCAGATACAGGGTTAAGAGCATTATAAAATAAATGTAGAATTAACCAATCTTCCATCCCATGGCTAGGACAGTTTCTCATGCATTCTTTCATTCTCTCCCATGCAAGCGCTAGTGGCTCACACTCTTCCTGTCTAAAACCAATAATATTAGATCTTAGTTGCATAGTCTTTGCAGGTGGAAAGAATTTAGTCATAAATAAAGAAGTACATTCCACCCATGATGCAATAGTATTTCTAGGCAAAAATAACAACCATTCTTTTGCTCTTCCTCTAAGAGAGAAAGGAAATAAACGCAACTTGACCGCATCGGGGTCAACATCTTTAATGCGCATCAAATCACATATTCCAGTGAAACTATTCAAGTGCACACCTGCATCCTCAACAGCGGAGTCTCCAAATTGATTATGTTGAACCAAACTTAAATAGTAGGGATTAATTTCATAATCTTTAGCAATAATTGCTGGCTGTGTAATAGGAGTACGCAAATAATCATTGTTGGGAGTTGCAAACTCCCCAAGCTTCTTTTTAGCCATATTTCCTATGTTTTTGGATTTTCTTAAACAAATACTAATGATGGTAAAAACAAGAATTAAAATACTAACTATTTTTTTGGGTTTTCAAATAAAGACTGAAAGCAAACTAACAAAATTTAAAACAAGAATTAAAACTAGCAAGGTTCCTACTAACCTCACCAGGGTAGCTATTGCTTCCCTGACAACGGTGCCAGAAAAAAAGGTTGATACCTTCGATCCGGATTATGGATGTAGTATAACTCTTTTTCCCTAGTAGACCTAGATTATCGAATCCTCAGGAAGCAAAAAGCATAGTAAGGTTACTTCAACGAACCTTCAGGAGTTTTAGAATTCTTTTTGTGTTTTACCGGACCAAGAGTCTGCGATCTTTTGTTGTTGTTGATGATGGAGAGAGAGAGGGCCTGGGGCTTTCGGTTTCACCAGTAGGTGTGCAAAACATCTGATGGGAATAAAAGATAATAAAGTATGCATGTAATTGTTAGAACAAGATAATTATATGTGGGCAGTGCATCCATACTTGTTATTGCCTCCACAACCGCTTATAGCAATAACCTACTAGTCTCATCCATAGAAGAAAAATAACTAATTATATGCATAGTGATGTCACCGCTAATCCCAAGTAAATCCCTAACATACAGCCGTACTACCCTTTCTGTCACTTGGGTTCCCAACCTGCAGATCAGTCATTACTCACACTCCCTATACCTGGATCAATCCTTGGGGTATTGGATACCTGACAAGTCCTTACATTGAGGAAAGAGAGGGTCAAATCATCAGGCCATACAAACTAATACATGATCCCATCTATGATAAATAATGTAGGGGTTCGTAGCATGGAAAACAAAAATTTTCTATCGCATACAAACAAACAAGCCAAGATCTATCTACTAGATTGTAGCAACGAGTCGATGGAATAACTTACCCTCGAAGATTCCAAAGCGGTTAACGAGAGCAGATTCTCGTGGGTGATGTAGTCGTACACTTCCGATCTCAAGATCGCGTAGACGATCCTTCCGGCGCTGCGTTCCGGCAGCGCTCCCGCAGTCGGTCACACGTTCGGTACTCGACGAAGACCTTCCTCTCCCTTGTTCCAACAGGCAGCGGAGGTTGTAGCACTCTCCTCGCGATTCCGGCAGCACAACGGTGTGGTACCGGAAGTAGAGGGGAGATCCTTGAGGCCTTAAGCCGAGGCAGTATGGTGGAGTATGAGAGAGAACTATTAGTGGTATAGGGTTTAGACACACCAATTAGAAGGCTCTAATCCGAAGGCTAGTGCAATTAGAAGCTCTAAACCAAAGCGGCTCTAAACCGGAGTTTAGGGCTAGGATTTAGATTAGAGGATAGGAACTTGTGTGTCTAGAGGAGGAGGCCCTGCCCCTCCTTTTATAGGTGGGAGGGGCGGCCAAGGGGAGGGAGTCCCTCCCCAAGTCGGCCTTGGGTGGCGCGCTGGCTTGGAGAGGAGGAACTCCTCCCCAAGTCGGTTTCAACCTCCTCTTGCTTGTTTCCCACAGTTTCCTGTTTTAGCCGTTTGACTTTCAAACTGGCCGTTTGACTTTTCAGTTCGGGATTCAATTTAATCCTTTATTTGGAACAGCGAGAACACTTAGTACATGATGCAATCATTCCAATATGTAATGACACATTCATGTACACTCCCCCCGGAGTGCCGGACAATCCGGAACCTTCTAGAACATTCCCGATGAAAACACCGGAATCATTCCCGAACTCCGAAACGGGACTTTCCTTATATGAATCTTATTTTCCGGACCATTCCGGATCACCTCGTGATATCCCGGATCCCATCCGATACTCCGAACAACATTTGGTCTCTTTCTCATAATACCATAACTACTCAAAACAACGTCAAATCCTTAAGTGTGTCTCCCTTCGGTTCGTGAATTATGCGGACATGATCGAGACACTTCTCCGAACAATAACCAATAGAGGAATCTGGAAATTCATATGGCTCCCACATATTTCTACGATTACTTTGCGATCGAATGAACCACTTACATACGATACCAATTTCCCTTTGTCTCACGATAGTTTACTTATCCGAGGTTATGATCGTCGGTATCTCTGCATACCTAGTTCAACCTCGTTACCGATAAGTACTCTTTTCTTGTTCCCGTGATATGTGATCCCTTGTGATCCAGTCACATGCTTGCAAGCTAATTGGATGACATTCCACCGAGAGGGCCCAGAGTATATCTATCCGTCATATGGATGGACAAATCCCACTCTTGATCCATGTGTTTCAACCAATACTTTCCGAACACTCAATGCCACCTTTATAGCCACCCAGTTACGGTGTGGTGTTTGATGTCATCAAAGCATCCATCCGGTAAAGGTGATATGCATGATATCATGGTCGAAGGAATTAGGTTACTATGTATCAGAAAGCTTATAGCAAATGAACTATATTAAATGACTTGATCTTTATGCTACGCTTAACTATAGGAGTATGTCCATCACATCATTCTCCTAATGATATGACCCTGTTGTTAATAACATCTCTATGTTCATGATCAGGAAACCATGATCATATATTAACCAACAAGCTAGTTTAACAAGAGGATTTAGTAGGGACTCTTTTATATTTACAAATCACACAAGTATTAATGTTTCCTGTTAATACAATTATAGAATGGTATGTAAACATTTATCATAAGTATGAAGATATGATAATAACCTACTTTATTATTGCCTCTTGGGCATATCTCCAACAAATAACATGCACAAAAGCTACATGGCTAGGCTGAAGCCCTTAGCCCAAAGATAATTACTCACACAGAGATGAAATCAACAACCAAAAAGATTGTAATGGAAATCATGAGATTAATAGCAAATAATCTTACAATGTCGCCAATTGGAGATGATATCTACTATTACAAGTGGTGGAATATGGCTAAGGTGGTGGAGAAGGGTTTGGAGATTAGATCTAGATCTTTTCCTCCAGCATGGTGGCTTCTGGTGGTAGGGAGAGTTAAGATCGAAAAAAGAGGCGTTTTCTCGTCGCCCGAAGCCTCTTTATATAGGGGTCCCTTCACGAAGATTGTTCTGTTTGACCTGGCGATGTTGGTGGAAACTATACGGCCGGAACTATATGGACGGAATAAAATTTCCGCCATATAGTTGGTCGTTAAAGGCATTGCCTCCACTTCACGACTCCAGGTTTCTTTGAGTTGTTGGAAATCTCGTATCTTTGACTTTAATGTTGTGATTCCCATCATCAAACGTCATTATCTGCGTAGGGAAAAATAACAAGACAGAATTGCATACCCCTTTGATCATTAGGCATTAGTGACAGGATTTAGAGAGATATTTCCTCAAAACTATGAATAATATCTAGTTTAAATGCGGACATGGATAGCTATATTTCACAACCATCAGAGTGCTTCTTGGAGATGATGATGGGATCCACGACTAGCGCATAGCTGCCAGGGCTAGGCAACACAGTGTAACACCCTCGTATCGGCCCTATGCAAGTTTTAGCGATTCACACCAAACCCGCATAGAAACGATCCAAAGGTGCCCACCAGGCACTTGCGTGCGGGTGGAAAACGAAGTAATATCATTACACATTAGTCCACAATGGAACCCATAGAACAGATATATACAACAACGACTCCAAGAGTCAAGAATGCAGATATACAGTACAAAGATCCAAATCACCTTGAAAACGATTCAACATCCGACTACAGAGAAGAAGCAAATGGGGCTAAGAGCCCTGAAGAATAACCAATGGCGTCCATATCCCTGCCCAGGCCAAGCCGGAAGGGTAACCCTGCTAATGACATCGATCTCAAACCTTCTCAACAAAAAGGGTGCCGACAAAGGGTAAAGAAAAAAGAGAGCGGTCAGTACTGAGGCCAGTACACGGCGAGTCTTAGAATTCGGTGGTCCTCGCCTACATAGGTATAGTGGACTGAAGCAGCAACGCAACATGCACTAAACAACCTATAGAGACTTGATACAACTATCGTCTATCAGAGAGAGATGAGAAAGATCTATTCGGATCCAACCTGCTACTACCTCCAAATATACCCATCCGGGTATTTCCCCCTCGAGACCAAACGAGGAAGTCAAGCCGAGGAAACTCACACGGTTGGCAGTTTTATTCACTCATTGCATGGTGGTTATCCAACTTACTAGTCATATCAGGTACAAGTCAAATTTATAACAGTAAACTTTAGTTATAGTTGTCTATGATCGAGATACTGTGCTCCAAGTCGTCCATAACCGTGGAAACGACTTTTCGAAAAGATTTAACCCTGCAGGGGTGTATCAAAGTTTCCACACGCACTTCGACCCTTGTTGCCAGATCAATTAACATACTTTCATAGGTATGTCGACGGGGCCTAGGACACGGCGCTTTCCCCAAAGCAAGCACATGGGGGCCACCCGAAAGATCTACCCGTACGAGGTATAGCTAATCCTCCTCGTACGAACTATAGGGTTGCATACACTTGCACAGGAGTAGAGGTCATAGACAAAATATTCCCGTGACAGAGTGCCGCACCTACGCAACAGTAATAAACGCTCATCTAGCAACATGTAATAAACATGGCATAACATGGCATGAAAACTTCAAACTAGTTTGTGGCCCCCAGAACAGTACTTTGGAATCAGGTATTAAGTCGATAGGGGTGCCCAGACACCCCACATGTGGTTAGCACGCTCAGTCTCGGAACAGGTGTCAAGAACTCGGGTCCTAGGTGGACACAAGTGAGCGGTTAACAACCAAATCTCATCATTACCCACCGGTTCCTCTTCATTAATTATATCAATTTTAATATTTAAGTAGCCAGCTATAATTAAAACCACGACCATCTCCACCTTTATAAATATGCCAACCCCCAACATCAGTGGAACATCGACAACGCGAAGCAACAACTATGCAAGCAACTATGACTCGCAGGGCCGACTGTCTATCAAACAACATGTAATAGAAAGTGTCCTAGGCAATATAGGGGCTGCAAGTAATATAACAGGGGTACGAAAACTAAAGCATCGCAATATGGATAGCAATAGATCAACAGGAGAAGATAAAGACTAGAAATATAAAATAGGTAGAAAGGGGGAGAATGCTTGCCTGAAAACATTGTCGAATATATATCCGAAGAACTTGTCGAAGCTCACAACATCTCATCTTCCTATCCGGGAAGAAGCAAAACACTAAAAGGAACAAGCGAGGCAACAATTACAACTAATGCGGAAGAATCGGCATAATCATGATTTGATGCATGACATGGAAAGTTAATGATGCAGCTCATGTTGAAAGTATGTCATTAGCAAAGTACAATGATGATACAACATTAGTGGGCATTATTAACAAGACATAATTATTTTCCAATTTTATCCATCATGTTCTCCTTGCATAACAGTTCTGATTTTATAAGTTCTCTATGATGCATGATGCAATTACAAGAATGGAATGCATAGTTGGAAAGGACTCATCGCGCTAATCGATTTAGACATATCATTTGTCGAATTCCAGTTTATGGAATTAAAGTTATGTATTTATTAAGAAAAAACATTTAATATCATTAATCCAATTTCGGAATTTAATTGTCCAAAGATTATTTTAAATGTCATATTATTGATCCTTGCATTTTTCTAAGCAAAAATATATATTGCAAGCAACATTTAGATTTATACAGTTGGAGTTAGGGAATTCAGATAATAGAATTATTACTTGAATAAACCAAATTTATAGTTGGCAAAATTTCATAATATTCAAAAGGCAACACCAGCGGCAGGTTTGAAACTCCCACATTTTTTAAACATTTTTAGATGACTCATTTATTGGATTTGGAATTGTTAGACAAAAGTTATGAAAAGTTCATTTTAATCATTTAGCAAAAGCATTTGTTTAATGGATAAATTTTAGATTGTCCAAAATAGAAGAGCGTATAACATTTCTAACGTACTACCGTTGTTCTACTACCAAACATAAGTTGCTTGCTGAAACAGATATATTATAGTGTATATTTTCTGAACTTAAACAGAAGACAGACGACAGATGGCAGAAAACAAAGTTCAGTTTAAAGATTCATCAATCCACTATAGGAAAAATAAAGCAGGTGGATCATACAAAGCTAGCCAGCTAGCTAGCTGAGGTGCGCGTGTCTTTGTGTAGAACATGGCGTGGGATGATCATCAGAAACAAGATAAACAACCGCAGTTGCTGAACTTAAAGTTACCCCTACTACCCGAGATGCGCACGGACACGGGAACCTTGAATACGACGCGGACATGCCGGAGGACGACCAGGACGCCGGGGACGACACGAACACGGCAACGCACGCAACGAGATCAACAAAATACACGGCATCGCAGACAACAGTGAATTAAACGGTAGAGAGGGGGAACACACGGAGAGGGTGCTCACCCAGAGCTCGCTGGCAAAACGGCCTAGATCGAGGTGGCTGGCGAGAGAGCTATGCGGTTCACAGGGATGCGGCGTCGACTTGAGGCTGCTCCTCCTCGCTCCTGGTACGGTACAGCTCAAGCAACTCGACTTCGTACTCTTTTGCGTGGCTCCGGCAGCGATGGTGTACAGCGGCGAGGCGGAAGAGATGGCGTCGGTAGTGGCAGGATGGGGGAAAAGCTAGGGTTGCTGGGATTTGGTTAGGTGGGGATTTGGTTAAGTCCTCCTCCTCCCGACCCCTCCTCCTCCCTCACCCACGTGGCGTTGCCGCGTCGAGCGGCCTCCTCTTCCCGCCGAGCCCTCCCTCCCATGGTCTCTCCTCCCCGCCGCCGTCCGGATCATCGCTAGGCAAAGACCTGGAGGCGTGGCGGTGGCGGCGGCGGCGGCTCTGATCGCGATCTGGCGGGAAGGCGGCGGCGTTTGTTCCGGCTGGTTTGGCGGTGGTGTTGCAGCGAGCGGCGGCCGGTGATCCTCGGCCTAGATGGCGGCATGCGGCAGCGGGGATCTGTCCCGTACGTTGGCCTCAACGCCGGTGCCCAGGCGACCCAGGCATTGCCATGACACTAGGGCGCTTGGGGCATCTATCCCCGGCATGGTGGTGGTGTCCTCCTTCTCCGTCGAAATGGTCGGCCGGGTGGTCTTGCCGTCTTGCGGCGGATCCTGCTAGTTTCCGGCAGGTGGCGTGTGGGCTGCTGGCTCGGTTTCAATAAAGGGGGTGGTCCTGGATCCCTCTCAAGCCAAGGCGACGATCTGTCGGATGTTGGTTTCCATTGATCTGATTTCTGTGTCGTGTTTCGGAAGGCTCCGCCGGCGAACTTCATAAGTGCTATCATGCCATGAGTTTGCTGGAAGGATTGAATTCAGTCGTACGCACCCATGTTTTACCCTGACCGTTTGGTTTCAGAGGGTGTGCTTCGAAGCTTTGTTGGTTGTTATTATCATGGGGCATATTCTTGTTCGATGGTGCTGATGGAGAAAGTCATGGAGACCGAGATCTGAGGACAGACAATGGTGGTTTGAGTCTGGTTGGTGATGAGGAATTGGCTAGGTGACTTGTGAATTGTAGCAGTGGCATGCAAGTGGAGGCGACTGCACAAGAGAGTTTCATGGTCCTACCTCTCAGGGTGAAAACTCAGGGTCTAACCTTAATTGGTTGTGCCTGACAATGGCCTTTTGAAGGTATTGTTTTAAGAGTGCGTACTTTCTTCAGGGTGAAAACCTAGATCTTTGATCGGGCGATGACGGTGTTTGTGCACTGTTCCCTTCTTGGAGGCGTCGTTTTTGGAGAAGCTGGACTTTTGGTGCTGTCTTGGTGGTGCTAGCACTATTGTTTCAATGAATGAGGCACTGTAGCGGGACTTTTCTTTTTTATAATTCTTCTTTCTTTTTTTTGGTTGTGTGCATGGCCGCTAAGGCAATGCGTTGTTGCAGAGGCTAGGTGTAATTGGTATTCTCTGATATTAATATATGCTTCTTTAAAAAAAAAGATGAGGATAAGGAGGACGGGAGACAAGCTACAAGCGACGTGGCCTCTTTTCCACCGTGTCACAAAGAAAGAAGAAAAAGAACAGGGAATATGAGGTGCACGGGAAGGTGCGTTGACTAGCTGGACTTCTTCTCTTCTTTATTTTTTTCCTTTTCGTTTTTTTATTTCTTAATTGTTCTATTTATTGTTTTAACAATTTCAATCAGCAAACTAATTCAAATTACTTTGAAACTTTTGCAGGTTATTTTTAATAGAGAATTTAGAGCAACAGAAAGATAAGAGGAAAATTAGCAAGAGGAAGAGATATGCCCACATATATAATATATGTATGTGCCAATTTGGACATTTTATAAGATTAGGATTTAAATAAAGGAACAAGCACCCTTTTGAAAATATTGGACCCTAGCAATAGTCTTTGTTGTAGAAAACAAAATAGAGATACAAAGAGGAAGAGAGTACGGTGATAGTAACAACAACACAAGGAAGACAAGATGAATGAAAGATTTAATATGATGCTCAAATGCAATCTGGCATGATGATATGAGCATGATATTATATGATGCAACGAAGTAATAAAATAATAAGCAAATTCTAATTAGGTAATTCCTAGGGTGCTACACACAGCCGGTTGGTCCTCCTTGCTCCACGTGATCGCTTGCTCGGACCGGTGCACGTACTGTGAAACAGGGGGAACAATAGCGTTCACGTCCATCTTGCGCCGTCGTTTGCTGTGCTTGGTTTTCGACTCGGTGAGGAAAATGTGGTAGTTACCCACTTGGCGAGGGTACCCATCATAGTCGTCCCGGCGGTTTTGGCATTCGCGGTTATCCGGCGAGCCACCGACTGGAGGAGGCGGGGGCGGTGGTGGTAATCCACCGGCTTTGGCCATCTTTTTCGTCCAGCTGCACTGGCGCGTCGTGCGGTTGGATGGCTTGTTACCGCCTCTATGAAACTTGCATGGCCCATCGAGCATCGACTCCATGGTGTACTTGGGCCGCGGGGGCCTGCCATCCGGCTTCTGCCTGTGGCTGTCTCCTGCAGTCGGATCTTCGTGGACTGATGCCACTTGCTTGGTGTCGTACCAGTTATCCGGTTGTTCGTCCTTCCTTTTGCCGTGATGGTTGTCATGTCCATGCTGCATGTGAAAGAACATATATTAATCCCTAGTGTTTTGTGTGTTAGATAACAATATCAAGGATTATTTTAATATGTGTCGAAGTGTTGCAGCTCTCTCTAAGAAAAAGGGAAAAGTATCTGCCTTGGGGGGCGGATAATCCGCCCACACCAGGGGAGGATAATCCGCCCCTCCCTCTTCCCAAGCAGGCGCAAGCCCCAGAAGGGGGGCGGAGTTTTGGCCGGATTTTCCGGCCCTGTCGGATAATCCGCCCCTCAGGGGGGCCGGATAATCCGCCCCCCTTGCTCACCGCCAAGGTGCAAGCCCCAGAGAGGGGGCGGAGTGTTGGCCGAACTTTCTGGCCCTGCCAGATAATCCGCCCTAGGAGGGGGCCGGATTATCCGCCCCCAAGATCTTCACCAACTCACGCAGGCGCCAGCCCCAGAGAGGGGGAGAAGTTTCTCCCGGAAAATCCGCTCTTGGGGCGGAGTTTTCCCAGGGGCAGATAATCCGCCCCCAAAGTTGCTCAACGGCCAGATCTGAGGAGGGGGTATTTAATCTAGCCTTCCCCCTCCGGCCAGATCTCTTGGTTCATTCGAAAAAGACAAGATCTGATCTGCAACCTTCATCCAAGAGAGCTCCACCTAGATCCACCCAAAGGCCCCGTCCCTTGGGGAATCGAAGGAGGAGAACTCGATATTCATCATCAGCAATCAAGCGCTTCATCTCCTCTCCATTCATTTGGAGAATCACCGATCTAGTATTTCTTGCAAATACGTAGATCCTTGTTTTGTTTATATTGATAAACCTTGTTCTTGTGACAGCTTGTTGTCATCTCGAGAGCCCCCAATTCGGTTTTGGGTGTGTGTGCCCCGTTAGCGTTGTAAAAGGCACCGGTTCCCGCCTCGAAGGGATCCAATAGTGGAGAAGGTGGATCAGGCCTCTCGTCGCGAGATCCATCGGAGAATAGGGTGAGGACTATTATGGCGTGGTGGTCTTAGAACCTCCCACCCCTCCAACACAGATGTACTTCCCTTAACAAGGAAGGAACTGCGGTAAAACAAATTCATGTGTCTCTGCGTGCTCCACTACGGTTCCTTCGCTCCTCTCTTTACGTGCTTAGTAGTTAGGGTTGCATATAGGGAAATTCTCGTAGTTGCATATCTAGAGAATTTACTTTGTGTCAAGCCTAAAATTGAAAAAGTATTAAAAATTGGTTAGCACCTATTCACCCCCCTCTAGGTGCCCATACGATCCATTTCAATTGGTATCAGAGCCCCGGCTCTTATTTCGGGCTTAACCGCCTAAGAGAAGTATGGGTTCCAAGGTAGATGGGAGTGATGCTCCGGATGTAGTCACCATGAACGATCTCAAGATGTTGGAAACAACCTTGGTGAGTTCAATGGAGGCTAAGATGGAAGAGATGCGTCAATTGATAATGCATCTCTCCACATCCACAGGATCACCTCCATCTAACTCTGAGGCTACCACTCCGCAATCCCCCACCCACATATACATAATAGGGGTGATCCGCCCAAACTTTCTGCATCTAATTTTACTCAATGGCAAGTTTTGATGAAATCTCATGTGTGCAGTTCCTCCATTGAGTTGTGGAAAATCATAGAAAAAGGTCTTCATGTTGGAAACCCCAACAATCTCACAAGAAGAGAAGTTGTCGATAGCCAACTCAACGCTACAGCTCTACACATGATACAACTTGGTGTGGGTGACAAAGACATGCCACACATTCAGCATCTTAGCACAGCTAAGGAAGCTTGGGATGCCCTCACCGAGCTCTTCATCGGAAATGAAAGTATGAGAAGAAATAGATATGATTCTTTGAGCAACGAAGCTGAAGTATTCTATATGTTGGATGGAGAAGACCACGAGGACATGTATAGGAGGCTCAAAGCAATAGCCACAACTTTCAGAAACCACGGTGCAGCTCATGTTGATGATGCATGGATCAAGCGCAAGTATGTCAGTGCTCTTATGCCATTTGAGCCCACATATTTGAAAAGTATCCAAGGTAGGCATAACTATCACCTCATGACATCCAATGAGGTAATGCAAGAAATGGCCGCTTTCAAAGTGGCTGCCAAGAATGCCGAAGATGCCCGTGCTCGAGCTATGGGGATGCAAAAGGGGGTCAACGTGGCCTTGAAGACTAGTGTGATTGATCATGATGAATATACCATAGAAGGTCTGGACTATCCCGAAGATATAAAAAGGATCCATGGACCATACTTGGCTCTTTATGCTAGAAACTTTTGGAAAGATCCAGCCAAGGCTAAAGCTAAACTAGAATGCCAGAGTGGAGCCTATGGAAGAAAAGAAAATGGTCCCAAGCTGAGAACATGTTTCAACTGTGGTGACCGGCTGCACTTTGTAGCTGAGTGTCCATATCAAAGTAGGGAAGATAATGGAGGAAGACTCATTTTCAAGGACAAGTCAAAGGCTCCATGCAAGAAACAGTTTGTAAAGAATAATGCTCCCTTCAAGAAGCAACCAAAGATTGTTCTAGTGGCTCAAGAAGAATATTCATCGGGAAGTGAAGATGAGGTCGAGGACGATAGCTCTCAAGAGCTGGCTGCTATAGCCACCACATCTACATCAACATCTCTCTTCGACTCTCCGAACGAAAACATCATCAACAAGAATGCTACTTGTCTCATGGCAAGAAGCTCCGAGGTAACGACTTCTAACTCTTCTTTTCCTAAGGCTATGATTGACATGGATGACCCTACTAGTCTTAAGGTTAAAGAAGATATTATTGCTTTGGATTACTTCTACACTAACTTGCAAGGTGAGCACAAAGTTCGTTTTGAAGCTCTTATGGATCAGCTGGCCCAAAACGAAGCTCTTCTCGAAGAAAAGGGCAGAATTGAAAGGGAGGATGCAATGGAAATTGCATCCTTAAAAAATGCTCTTGAGGAAGAAGAAGCTCGGGTCTCTCTTGAAGAGAGGCTTGAGTCCATTGAAGAGTCACATGAACAAATTGTGGCTAAAATTGTTAAGGAACGTGACAATGCAGTCACCAAAGCAAAGAAGCTAAAGAAGGAAAATATTGACTTTGGGGCTGCTCATGATAGACTCTCCGAAGAATTGGAGAAACTTGACAATGCTCACAAGGCGTTGAAAAATGATTTCTCCATTCTCAATGAGTCACATGATCAGCTTCAAAGTCGATTGGCCAAATATGATGCTCCTAGCTCATCCAACTCAACATATAGTCACAAGGAGAATGCTAGTGTGGAAAAAGAAGTGATCAAGGACATCACTCCCAAGGATAAAGGTGTGCTTGATGAAGTCCTTGGCAAGCAAAGGTCAAATCATGGTAAAGAGGGACTTGGGTATGTCACCAAGTGTAACATCCCAAAAATACTAAACTTGGATCATCAAACTCGAATCATCAAAATTAGGGTTAACAAAAACTTTTCTAAAATAAAAATATGAAAGCATGCATGGTGTATGCATTTCATTTGGAATTCTTTTGAACCACCTTGTTTGTGTGTTCCTTTGCTTGTAAAATGATTCTTAGGTGAAATAAACATCATCTAAACAATCCCCAAACTTTTCCCAAAGACAAACAAATCAAAACCATCAACTTAAGTGAATGGTCATTTTGACCAATTTAACTCCCATGCCTACTTTGGCTGTCCCAAACTTTCAGAACTTAACAGAAACTTTTCTGAATCTTTGCACCCCTTGATTCTACTCATAACAAAGTATCAAGGACCACTTTGTGATAATCCAGAAACTTTCAAATGCATAGTTTAAATGACAGTTCAAAATTGAATCTTTATCATATGAGAAGATCCCACTTTTTAAAAAACCACTCAAACAAGCTCAACTTTCAAAACCCAAGCATCTGCAGACTCACCAACACCAACCTAGCACACCCACCAAAAATCTTTTCAAAATTCAAAACTTGAATTCTTGCGGCCATTTCATCAAACACTTTGCAGACACAAATCATCAAAATCTTAAACACTATTGTGAGCAGTGATTGAAGCATAACTTGTCCCCTCTCTAGCTTACAAGCATCTCAGTAGATCATCTAGCAAGTTAAACCAAGCACTAGCCTCACTGTAAGCTGGGCAATGACATCAATGGTGAACAGCCGAAGCTCACCATGCCACCCCAGTGGAGACAGCAAGCTAGAAGGAGATTTAGCCGTGCCAACCTTGTCTGGGAGGCAGCCCATCGTCCACCGCCACTCCCTATCCCAGCCGCGAGCATTACCAAACCCTGGACCACACGCACGGACCGCGCCCGGCTAAAGAACCATGTCGAGCATGCGCGAGCGCCACGCCGACCGACGCCTACGCATCGCCGCCCTTGCCGCGTGCATACATGATCGCCACCTACCCAGGAGACCGCCAGACATCCCCGTTCGCCACCCCATGCCGCACAGCCACCGCTCGCCGTCGAAGACGCCGCCTCGGACGCGTAGGGCATCGCGCGTTCTAGACCAAACCGCACCGCCCCTACGCGCGTATTAAAGCCGTAGAGCATCGCCAGGAGACCACCAAGCGATCGCCACCGCCGGCCATGCCTCTAGCCGCCCGTAGCCATGTCGCCACCATCGCCTGCCCATCCCGTTCGGTCTCGTTGTCGCAACTATAAATAGAGGCCACCCCTAGCCGAATTGAGCACACCATCTCACTCCCCTCTCCTCACTGATCGTGCCACCCCGTTCCTGGAGCAAGGCGAGAATCACGGAGCTTGCCGCCTTGGAGAAGAAGGGGCCGATTGAGCCGCCCAGAGAAGCTGCCGGTTGGGAGGTTCGCCGTCGTCGACTTCGCTGCTCAGCCTCGCCGACCGCCCGAGCCCGTGAACCCAACGACCCCCACCGCGCTAGGTTTCGCCTCATGGCGTTGCCCAACATCGACGATGACCCTCACCTGGATTAGAACTAGATCGAACGCACCACATCGCCCCATACCGCCGCCCTGTCTCATCGACGTGGGGGACGACTTAACCAGCCCGCGTAAGCGCTGTGCTTAGCAGGCCGGCCTAGTATCGCTTCCCGCGCAGCCTAGTTATTTGAATTTAACCTTTTTCATTTTATTCCAAACACACTTCTGTACCCAGTTTCAAAAATCAACCCAGGTCGATTCAGTGAACCAAATTGAATGAAACCAATTTTGTTAGAAAGTTCTGGGAATGCTGAATCCAAGCCCGTTGGATTCAAGTCAGTTGGATCTGTAGATCATTCATGGTAAAAATAATAAGGCAGAAGCTTTTCTGCATTCAAACATTTTCCAAATTTAAAACATAATAGCTTTTGAGTTGATTCCAACTCTCAAAAATCACATTTAACCATACCTTTCAGAATATATAAAAATATATAGGTTTACTTACAGAAATAATGACCAAGTAATAAAATAATGCCACATAGGCATTTATAGCCACTTTAATTAATTAAAATAAAAGAGAAAAACCTTATTAAATTGTGACACCACTTTAAATCACATTCCCATGGACTAAAATATGTGGTGATGACATGTGTCAACATGATCCCATGTTTTGTTTGGAGAATATTAAATCTTAAGTAGTTTTTCAATGAGTAGAAATTACTTTTCTAAAAATAAAAGGAATTAAACCAACCTTTAATCTTGTAATGTTAGTGATGATGCTATATCATCTATAGGACCCTTGTGTGTGATGAATGAAAGTAGTTAAGTATTGTTTGGTGATTGTGTACCTCGTATTTATTCATAGACGCTAGTACCGACCAAGGATACGAGGAGGAAGGGAGATACTACGAAGAAGAAGCCGAGGAGAACTTCAACCACTGCTCTGCACAAGGCAAGCTAATACTTGCAATTTAGCAAGATTATACTGATAATGATGCAAGCCTAATACTACTGGTTGAATGTGCAAGCTAACACTTGCAAGATACTCTACTTTAGCAAGCCTTACTATACAAGTTAACCTTGCAAGCCTAATACTACTAGCTGAATGTGCAAGCTTATACTTGCAATTGGTCAAGCTAATACTTACTTGCTACTATGTCAACTATATGCCTTAAGCATATGTGATAATTTCCACTTGATAAACCAATCCTAGTTTTATTTGCAAGCCCTCTACTTTATTTCTTTATCAAAGCTTTAACTTAGAGTTGACTTAAGTGACTTGTAGATTCTAGAAAGATATATTGAAGGTTGCATAAAGAGCATAAAATTTGGCCTAAGCTAGAAAATCTTGATGTCATCCTAAGGCATAAGATTGAACTTAGTGGAAACTCCACTAGTTTACTATCCCCCATTAGTGCTTACCCCCACTTGTAGATTCTAGTGCTAAGCATAAAACTTGATCAACATTAGATGGGAATACTTGGTGAAAATGGTTATGAAAACCTTAGAATTATGGATCATTCTACTGAGATGTTTTGACATGTGTTTCCGAACACCTGATGATTTTGGTGATGAAAATGTTGAGGCACGAGCCTTAGCCCTTTATAAAACTAATGGTTGTCTGGATGCGATACCATTCCAATTTTATCGTACAACCACAATACCCGAAGATTGGGTCGGGTTTGACTGGAAACTCATATACCTTAGTACTAGTTCCCTCACGGCCAAGGTCTAAGCTGAGGTTACCTTGTGAAGATTGTCCACCTGTGCAGTACCCAAGATGACAGTTGGTCATGGTTGGGAGGCCAAACTCACAGGAGAGGTGCTTATACTAGGGCGTGTAATTGAAAGGTTAGGATTGATTATCCGTGATCTCGAGTATGGTGAATTCAGGATTTGTTCTGACGGATGTATCGAATATTGTGGTGAAAGTGTACAATCTCGCAGAGTGTCAAACTATTCGAATAGCAGCGTCCATGATTGATTGGAGTGGCCATACTGTTCCCCCGTCAGATGTTTTCAAAAGACTTGTGAAATGAATTGAGACTTTGACTTGACCACAACAGGGTTGTGTTATGAAATACAAGTTCCTACTTAGGAGTTATAAAATGGTGACTAGCTTCTCTTGCTTCTCAGCTTAGTAGAGATAAATCTGGCTTTTGCAAAACAACCCTAGAGCCTAGTGTCCTATTATCAAAAACCCTTTCACTTGTTAGTATTAGTTTGTGAGTACTTAAAGAGTACTCATGGCTTTTTCCCTGGCTATTCCCGTGGCCAGACTATGAAGAGGAGTACCTGGAGGATGGACCCCAGGAAGGTTACGACAACTAGGATCATCTCCCATTGTCAGCATTGCCTGTGACCCCGAAGATGGAGCTTCGCCTACGCTACCGTTATTATTACGTATTCCGCTACTTGAAGTTGTATGAAGAACTAGATCATGAGATCCCTATTTGTGTAAGACCTTATGTATGGTTTGTAATGGATGATGTACTGTGGTATCCAATTCTGTTATGTCTCGCAAAAATGGTAATCCTGGGATTGCGATGTATGGCATAACAGGCATTTGGGATTAAAAAACCGGGTGTTTACAAGTTGGTATCAGAGCCATCCTGACCATAGGAGACCCTAAATAGACTGGACGTTTGAATCAAAAACTTAGTTTCAAAACCAAAGAAAACAAATATTTACAAAAACCTATTCTCATTCTTATCCCTTTGATTCTTTCATGAAAATTCATGTTCCTCAAAAACTCTTGCAAAATACATAAAATTTTGACACACTTGATCACTCTACTAACTTACTCATCCTATATTCTTATAGATGGACGTGAAGTATAGAAAGTTTTATCAGTTGGGGAATGGAGGAGACCTTATATTTGAGAGGGATTTGGACCAGCTTTCGGAACTTCTGGAGAGTCCGCACCCCGAGTTCTTCGGAGCTCAGCTCAATGATCAAGGAGGAGAAGATCTGTACTGGCTAATTGTTGCAAGTCTCCGAGGAAAGATTGAACCTCCCACTGCTGAGGGAATTCAGTTTACCTTAAGAGAGAACAACTGGCTAGATGGACTTGCCAGGGCAGAGTATCAACCAGATCAAGGGTACTCGCTTTGAGTTTTGCCCAAGGCGTGATGCTAATGGACAACCCCTGGAAGACCCATACCACCCCGAACTGAAGAATCAGTTGGACCACCTCAGCTTCATGATGTACGATCGTCAGCAGTAGTTGGATAACTGCAGTGACTACTCCAACCACAAGTCTGCCATCATCAAGACGAAGGATCAAACCATCACCATGCTAGAAAATGATCGCAAGTCTCGCCGCCGTCAGCTCGACAAGAAGGAGCGCATCATTGCCCGTCTTCGACACCGTATCTCATCTTTGTAGGAGACCATCCACGAGAGAGACATGCAGTTGGAGGAAAGGGAGAATGCCAGAGAGGATCTTCGTGGAGACCCCTACTCCTATCTCAGCGATGATGATGATTTTCTGGAGGATCAGGCTATGGATTTCTTCACCGATGAGGATGATTTCGCCTTCATCGATGACGATGAAGATGACGAAGCCACCGATTCCGAGGAGTAGTATCACTTGAGCACTAGCGTAGTGATTAGTATTCGGTCCCACTATATCGTAGTTTCCAGAATGGTTCTTAAAACCATGTATTTTCTTTGTTGTGGTGTGTGTTGTATCGTGTGCTATGAATGAATGAATGAAAAGCGAGTTGCTAGAAAAATCCGAGTCAAACTTTAAAAACTTTTCAAAATCCCAGAACCTTAGAAATTTCCCTCTTTTCTCATGATCTATCTCAATCTTCAGATGCCACACGGAGGAAGTGGTTCATCCCCGAACCCGATGTTGCAGATTCTGCAAATGTTGAATTCTGACCGCGAAGCTGAAAGAGAGGAACATCAAGCCAACCTAGCCACCCTGCAACAGATAGCTCAGCTATCCCACGACAACCAAGGCCATGGAAATCAGGACAACCATGGATCTAAGCTCAAAAATTTCCAGAATACCAACCCACCTGTTTTCACTAAGTCAGAAGAACCCCTAGACGCCGATGATTGGCTGCAAACCATGGAAAATAACCTAGAAGTCGCCGGAGTGGAAGCCAACGAGAAAGTTCTGTTCGCCATGCACTATCTAGCCGGAGATGCCAGGGCATGGTGGAACAGTGTTCGCACAATGACTGGAGGCCAGATGATGACCTGGGAGGAATTCAAGGTCAAGTTTAGCAGAACCCATGTGCCACCGGGTTTGATCAAGAGAATGAGAGACGAGTTCAGAGAACTGAAGCAAGGAAGGATGACTGTAGTGGAATACCGTGACAAATTCTTGTCATTAGCTAGGTATGCCCCGGATGAGATCGACACCGAAGCCAAGAAGAAAGAAAGATTCTTGAATGGTCTGCATGATGAGATGCAGACAGTGTTAGTCAATATCCCCTTTGCTGATACTGAAGGCCTAGTCGACTCAGCCATCCAGATGGAAGGAAAGATCAACCAAGCCAATGAGAACCGCAAGCACTCACATGATGCATTAGCCAGGAACCCATCAGACCCCAAAGTATCGCCCTAATCCAACTCCCGGGTTTTCCCCAAGAACCCACAGACCCCCGATGAACCGTCCGACCTATCCCAACCATGGAAACCCTAGGCCCGGAGGAAATCACAACAACCCCGGAAACTCTGGGAATTTCAATCGTGCCCCACCTAAGTTCAACAACAACAATGCTACCGCCAACACCAACACTGCCCCGAGGACTGGAAGCAATGATGTGCCTGTAGCAGCAAAGGACAAGTCGCAAGTGACTTGTTATGACTGTGGAAATAAGGGTCACTACTCCAACGAGTGCCCCAACAAGAAGAATGCCGCAACCCCCAATGCCAATGCCCCAGCTCAGCAGCAGCGTCGTGTTCAGCCCGGAAGAAGGTTTGCCCCAGGGAATTCGCTCAACCGCAATGGCCGCCTTTTTCTCATGCATGCTGAAGAAGCTCAGGAAGCGCCAGACGTCGTGCTGGGTATGTTTTCTGTTAATTCAGTACTTGCATTAGTGTTGTTTGATTCTGGTGCATCGCACTCATTTGTCACCGAAGAATTTGCATGCACTAGTAAAATTCAACCGACCAAACTGAAGCATGTCATGATCGTTCAAATTCCCGGATCAACCACCAAGGCTAGGCAAATTTGCAAAGCCGTCCCTATCCGAATCCATGGCATAGATTTTTATGCTAACCTGATAGTACTCGGAACTAAAGGTTTGGAAGTAGTACTAGGAATGGATTGGATGTCCAAACATAAAGGATTGATTGACTGTGCCAAGAAAGCCATAACCATGACCAGTACAACGGGAATATCAGTCGAGCATATATCTGAAACCTTACCTCGTCAATTCAAGTGAAACAAGAGTATAGCCCAACCTACCATTGACCAAGTCCGGATAGTCTGTGAATACCCTGATGTATTTCCAGATGTTTTGCCCGGTATGCCCCCAGATCGGGATATCGAGTTTATCATAGAACTAATCCCCGGAATAGGACCCATAGCCCAGAGACCCTATAGTATGAACCCATTAGAACTGGCAGAACTGAAGAAGCAACTGGATTCCATGTTGGAAATAGGATTGATTCAACCAAGTGCTTCACCTTGGAGATCACCTGTTTTGTTCGTGGATAAGAAGGATGGAGGTAACCGTTTGTGTACGGATTACAGGAAGTTGAATGATGTCACCATCAAGAACAAATACCCCTTGCCCAAGATAGAAGATTTGTTTGATCAGTTGACCGGTGCCAAAGTGTTTTCTAAGATTGATCTTAGAACTGGGTATCATCAACTCAAAATTCGTGCAGAGGATATTCCAAAGACTGCCTTCACCACCAGATATGGATTGTGCAGTATCTGACATGTCTTTTGGATTAACCAATGCCCCCGCTTATTTCATGAATCTCATGAATAAGATTTTTATGGACTTCCTGGATAAGTTTGTTGTTGTTTTCATTGATGACATTCTAATTTATTCCAAATCAGAAGAAGAACATGAGCTACACCTAAGGACCATTCTTGGAACCCTTAGGGAGCATCGGATGTATGCAAAGTTTAGCAAATGTGAATTCTGGTTACAAGAGGTAGGATTCCTCGGTCACATTGTATCAGCCGGAGGAATTGCCGTTGACCCTGCAAAAGTAAAAGATGTCGAAGATTGGCAAGCCCCAACCACTCAAACCGAAGTTCGTGCATTTCTCGGATTGGCGGGATACTACCGCAAATTCGTAGAAGGATTCTCGAGTATCACCAGACCCATGACCCAATTGCTAAAGAAGGACAAGAAGTTTGAATGGACCGACAAATTTGAAGCGAGTTTTCAAGAACTTATGAGGAGATTGATTTCAACCCCAATCTTGATCATGCCGGATATCACGACGCCCTTTGATGTGTATTGTGATGCATCCAAGATCGGTCTCGGATGTGTGCTAATGCAAGAAGGCAAAGTTATATCTTATCTATCTCGACAACTGAAGCAACATGAGCAAAATTACCCAACCCATGACCTCGAACTCACAGTCGTAGTTCTAGTCCTGAAGACATGGAGACATTACCTGATGGGAAATCGTTGTGAGATCTATACGGATCACAAGAGTGTGAAGTATATATTCACTCAGAAGGAGCTGAATATGAGACAAAGAAGATGGATTGAGCTAATCAAGGATTACAATCTGGACATTCACTATCACCCCGGTAAATCCAATGTGGTAGCAGAGGCCCTTATCAGATTGCCGTGCCGCTTGAACTCCATGATCTTGAAGGAGCAACCAAGCTTGCACAAAGAGATGGAAGATTTTCGAATGGAATTAGTGAGTGAAGGATTTTTCGCTAGCATAGAAATCCAGCCCACTTTGATCAGTCAGATTAAAGAGGCGCATAAGGGAAATGCTAGTATCGACGGAATCAAGCGTCGTATCGGTACAAGCAAAGTACCCGGATTCACCGAAAACGAAGAAGGAGTTCTATGGTACAAATGACGCCTTTGTGTACCATCAGATCCTGAGTTGAAAGAAGTTATTCTGAAGGAGGCTCATGATACTCTTTATTCTATCCATCCTGGAGGAACTAAGATGTATCAAGATTTAAAAGAGCAATTTTGGTGGCATAATATGAAGAGAGAAATCGGAAGCTATATCGCCAAGTGTGATATATGTCAGCGAGTCAAGGAAGGACATCAAAGACCCGCTGGATTGTTGCAACCATTGCAGATTCTGGAATGGAAATGGGATTCCGTTGGAATGGACTTTATCACTGGAATGCCTACTTCTAGTAGGGGAAATGACTCTATCTGGGTCATAGTGGACCGATTGTCCAAAGTCGCCCATTTCTTACCCGTCAAGAACACATATCAGAGTTCGAAGCTAGCGGAGTTGTACATCGCTAGAATAGTTAGTTTGCATGGATTCCCAAAGAACATTGTATCGGATCGAGGAACTCAGTTTACCTCGAGATTCTGGAAGAAAGTCCAAGAAGGTTTAGGAACCCGCCTAGATTTCAGCACCACATATCACCCTCAGACCGATGGACAAACGGAGCGAGTAAATAAAATACTCGAAGATATGCTGAGAGCATGCGTGTTAGAATATGGATCTAAGTGGGAAGATTGTCTGCCATTTGCAGAATTTTCATACAACAACAGTTATCAAGCTAGTTTGCAAATGGCCCCATTTGAATTTATGTACGGAAGGAAGTGTCGCACCCCTTTGAACTGGTCGGAAGTAGGAGAGAGTCAGATTTTTGGACCCGACATCCTACGAGAAGCAGAAGAGAAGGTTCACAAGATCCGTGAGCACCTCAAGACAGCCCAGTCCAGACAGAAGAGTTACGCCGACAAGAGACGTAGAGACCTCGCCTTCAACCTAGGAGATTTTGTTTATCTGAAAGTGTCTCCATTGAAGGGAATGCAGCGTTTCCAACTCAAAGAAAGTTAGCCCCCAGATATATCGGACCTTTCAAAATTCTGAACCGTCGAGGAGAAGTGTCGTATCAATTGGAACTACCCGAAGAGATGTCAGCCGTGCACAATGTGTTCCATATCTCGTTACTTCGCAAGTGTCTCGAAGTCCCAGAGAAGACCGAAGTGTTCAAGAATATCGATCACCGGACCATAGAGATCAACGATGACCTGACCTATCCCGAAGTACCCATCCGTATTTTGGAAGAATCTTTCAGAACTACCCAAACCCGAAGCATCAAGTTTCTCAAGATTCAGTGGAGCAACCACACAGAAGAGGAAGCTACCTGGGGGCGCGAAGATCACATCAGGACAGAGTATCCCGATCTCTTCAAATCCTAGGTAATCTTTTTCGTCCTTTTTCAAATCTCGGGACGAGATTTTGTTTAAGGGGGGAAGGTTTGTAACATCCCAAAAATACTAAACTTGGATCATCAAACTCTAATCATCAAAATTAGGCTTAAAAAAAACTTTTCTAAAATAAAAATATGAAAGCATGCATGGTGTATGCATTTCATTTGGAATTCTTTTGAACCACCTTGTTTGTGTGTTCCTTTGCTTGTAAAATGATTCTTAGGTGAAATAAACATCATCTAAACAATCCCCAAACTTTTCCCAAAGACAAACAAATCAAAACCATCAACTTAAGTGAATGGTCATTTTGACCAATTTAACTCCCATGCCTACTTTGGCTGTCCCAAACTTTTAGAACTTAACAGAAACTTTTCTGAATCTTTGCACCCGTTGATTGTACTCATAACAAAGTATCAAGGCCCACTTTGTGATCATCCAGAAACTTTCAAATGCATAGTTTAAATGACAGTTCAAAATTGAATCTTTATCATATGAGAAGATCCCACTTTTTCAAAAACCACTCAAACAAGCTCAACTTTCAAAACCCAAACATCTGCAGACTCACCAGCACCAACCTAGCACACCCACCAAAAATCTTTTCAAAATTCAAAACTTGAATTCTTGCGGCCATTTCATCAAACACTTTGCAGACACAAATCATCAAAATCTTGAACACTATTTTGAGCAGTGATTGAAGCCTAACTTGTCCCCTCTCTAGCTCACAACCATCTCAGTAGATCATCTAGCAAGTTAAACCAAGCACTAGCCTCACTGTAAGCTGGGCAATGACATCAATGGTGAACAGCCGAAGCTCACCATGCCACCCCAGTGGAGACAGCAAGCTAGAAGGAGATTTAGCAGTGCCAACCTTGTCTGGGAGGCAGCCCACCGTACACCGCCACTCCCTGTCCCAGCCGCGAGCATTACCAAACCCTGGAACACACGCACGGACCGCGCCCAGCTCACCAGCAACCATGCCGAGCATGCGCCAGAGCACCACGCTCGACTAACGCCCACAGACCGTGCGCCGCCCTTGCCGCGTGCATACATGATCGCCACCCACCCAGGAGACCGCCAGACATCCCCGTTCGCCACCCCATGCCGCACAGCCACCGCTCGCCGTCGAAGACGCCGCCTCGGCCGCGTAGAGCATCACGTGTTCTAGACCAAACCGCACCGCCCCTACGCGCATATTAAAGCCGTAGAGCATCGCCAGGAGACCACCAAGCGATCGCCACCGCTGGCCATGCCTCTAGCCGCCCGTAGCCATGTCGCCACCATCGCCTGCCCATCCCGTTTGGTCTCGCCATCGCGACTATAAATAGAGGCCACCCCTAGCCGAATTGAGCACACCATCTCACTCCCCTCTCCTTACTGATCGTGCCACCCTATTCCCGGAGCAAGGCGAGTAGCACTTCGCCGGAATTTCACTGGATCCTGCCGCTGCTGGAGAAGAAGGGGGCCAGCGATTGGAGCCGTCCCAGGAGAAGCTGTCGGTACCAGGAGGTTTGCCGTCGTCGACTTCGTCGTTCGCCTGCCTCGCCAACCCTCGCTTGAGCCCCGGTGAGCCCCCAACGACCCCCACCTGCCGCACTTGGTTTCTGTCTCGCCGGCGTTGCCCAACGTCGACGATGACCCTCAGCCGTTGGATTAGAACCAGATCGAACGCACCACATCGCCCCATACCCTTCGCACCCCCTGTCTCACTGACGCGTGGGGACAGCGACTTAACCAGCCCGCATAAGCACTGTGCTTAGCAGGACGGCCCAGTATCGCTTCCCGCGCAGCCCAGTTATCTGAATTTAACCTTTTTTATTTTATTTCAAACACACTTCTATACCCAGTTTCAAAAATCAACCCAGGTCGATTCAGTGAACCAAATTGAATGAAACCAATTTTGTTAGAAAGATCTGGAAATGCTAAATCCAAGCCCGTTGGATTCAAGTCAGTTGGATTTGTAGATCATCCATGGTAAAAATAACAAGGCAGAATCTTTTCTTCATTCAAACATTTTTCAAATTTAAACCATAATAGCTTTTGAGTTGATTCCAACTCTCAAACATCACATTTAACCATACCTATCAGAATATATAAAAATATATAGGTTTACTTACAGAAATAATGACCAAGTAATAAAAGAATGCCACATATGCATTTCTAGCCACTTTAATTAATTAAAATAAAAGAGAAAAACCTTATTAAATTGTGACACAACTTTAAATCACTTTCCCATGGACTAAAATATGTGGTGATGACATGTGTCAACATGATCCCATGTTTTGTTTGGAGAATATTAAATCTTAAGTAGTTTTTCAATGAGTAGAAATTACTTTTCTAAAAATAAAAGGAATTAAACCAACCTTTAATCTTGTAATGTTAGTGATGATGCTAGATCATCTATAGGACCCTTGTGTGTGATGAATGAAAGTAGTTAAGTATTGTTTGGTGATTGTGTACCTCGTATTTATTCATAGACGCTAGTACCGACCAAGGATACGAGGAGGAAGGGAGATACTACGAAGAAGAAGCCGAGGAGAACTTCAACCACTGCTCTGCACAAGGCAAGCTAATACTTGCAATTTAGCAAGATTATACTGATAATGATGCAAGCCTAATACTACTGGTTGAATGTGCAAGCTAACACTTGCAAGATACTCTACTTTAGCAAGCCTTACTATACAAGTTAACCTTGCAAGCCTAATACTACTAGCTGAATGTGCAAGCTTATACTTGCAATTGGTCAAGCTAATACTTACTTGCTACTATGTCAACTATATGCCTTAAGCATATGTGATAATTTCCACTTGATAAACCAATCCTAGTTTTATTTGCAAGCCCTCTACTTTATTTCTTTATCAAAGCTTTAACTTAGAGTTGACTTAAGTGACTTGTAGATTCTAGAAAGATATATTGAAGGTTGCATAAAGAGCATAAAATTTGGCCTAAGCTAGAAAATCTTGATGTCATCCTAAGGCATAAGATTGAACTTAGTGGAAACTCCACTAGTTTACTATCCCCCATTAGTGCTTACCCCCACTTGTAGATGCTAGTGCTAAGCATAAAACTTGATCAACATTAGATGGGAATACTTGGTGAAAATGGTTATGAAAACCTTAGAATGATGGATCATTCTACTGAGATGTTTTGACATGTGTTTCCGAACACCTGATGATTTTGGTGATGAAAATGTTGAGGCATGAGCCTTAGCCCTTTATAAAACTGATGGTTGTCTGGATGCGATACCATTCCAATTTTATCATACAACCACAATACCCGAAGATTGGGTAGGGCTTGACTGGAAACTCATATACCTTAGTATTAGTTCCCTCACGGCCAAGGTCTGAGCTGAGGTTACCTTGTGAAGATTGTCCACCTGTGCAGTACCCAAGATGACAGTTGGTCATGGTTGGGAGGCCAAACTCACAGGAGAGGTGCTTATACTAGGGTGTGTAATTGAAAGGTTAGGATTGATTATTCGCATACTGAGTATGGTGAATTCAGGATTTGTTCCTGACGGATGTATCGAATATTGTGGTGAAAGTGTACAATCTCTGCAGAGTGTCAAACTATTCGAATAGCCGCGTCCGCGGTTATGGACAGTTGAAGTGGCCATATTGTTCCCCCGTCAGATGTTTTCAGAAGACTTGTGAAATGAATTTAGACTTTGACTTGACCACAATAGGGTTGTGATATGAAATACAAGTTCCTACTTAGGAGTTATAAAATTGTGACTAGCTTCTCTTGCTTCTCAGCTTAGTAGAGATAAATCTGGCTTTTGCAAAACAACCCTAGAGCCTAGTGTCCTATTATCAAAAACCCTTTCACTTGTTAGTATTAGTTTGCTAGTACTTAAAGAGTACTCATGGCTTTGTCCCTGGCTATTTCCGTGGCCAGACTATGAAGAGGAGTACCTGGAGGATGGACCCCAGGAAGGTTACGACAACTAGGATCATCTCCCATCGTCAGCATTGCCTGTGACCCCGAAGATGGAGCTTCACCTACGCTACCGTTATTATTACGTATTCCGCTGCTTGAAGTTGTATGAAGAACTAGATCATGAGATCCCTATTTGTGTAGGACCTTATGTATGGTTTGTAATGGATGATGTACTGTGGTATCCAATTCTGTTATGTCTCGCAAAAATGGTAATCCTGGGATTGCGATGTATGGCATAACAGGCATCTAGGATTAAAAAACTGGGTGTTGACACCAAGTCCAAGAAAAAGAAAACGAAGAAGAACAAGACCAAGAATGTGCAATCAAAGACAAGCACCACTGATAAGAATGTCACAAAAGACAAGACTAACAATATTGGTTTTGCAGGGTCTCACAATCCAAATTATGAACTCTTTTATGATGATTATGGCAATGTTTACGCTTATTATGTCGGCCCCTTTGATGAATATATTGCTTGGTCTATTTGGGTCCTAAAGACCCTTGTTACTAACATGAAAGGACCCATTGAAAAATGGGTACCTAAAACCAAGAAGTAATTCTCTTGCAGGGCTATGCTTCCGGTGGGTCGAAATGGGTGCTGGATAGTGGATGCACTAGTCATATGACCGGAAGCAAGGAGATCATCACGGAGATGCGTCCAAATCATGATAATATCACAGTCTCCTATGGTGATAAGTCTAAATCTCAGGTATTGGGTCTTGGCAAAGTTGTGGTTGCTCACGATATCTCTCTCGTGGACGTCATGCTTGTTGAGACCCTCGGTTACAATCTTCTTTCTATTCGTGCCCTTGGCAAGATGGGTTTTGCTATTTTTATCGATGATGATTTGGTGGTACTCTTGTGTAGAAAGTCTCTAAAGCTCGCTTTCGTTGGATACGTCGAAAATGACCTGTATGTGGTGGACTTCTCGGGGAAAACCACTTCGGGTCCAATGTGTCTATTCGGAAAGGCCGACGTGGGCTGGCTATGGCATCGCCGTTTAGCCCATGTCAACATGAGAACTTTGCAAAGTCTCCACAAGGGTGGCCACATCCTTGTACTAAAAGACAATGTCTCCTTTGCCAAAGATCATGTTTGCAGGGCTTGTGTTGAAGGAGAAATGCACGATTCTCCCCACAAGAGGAAGACTATTGTGTCTTCAAAGAGGATCTTGGAATTACTTCGTGTGGATTTATTTGGTCCTCCTTCTCATGCAAGTCTTGGTGGGAAGAAATATTGCTTGGTCATTGTCGATGATTACTCAAGATATACATGGGTCTATTTCTTCAAACTAAAGAGTGAGACTCAACAAACTGTCATTGACTTTGCCAACGAAGTTCAACATCAACACAATGTCCCTATCTTGACAATAAGAAGTGACAATGGCTCCGAATTCAAGAACTACACTTTGAATGAGTTTCTTAGAGAAGAGGGGATTAAACATCAATATTCCGCTGCGTACACCCCTCATCAAAATGGTGTAGCCAAGAGGAAGAACCGGACTTTGATGGATATGGCAAGATCAATGTTGGTTGAATTCAAGTCTCCTTACAATTTTTGGGCTGAAGCCATATCCACTGCTTGTCACTCATCAAACCGGCTCTACCTCCGAAAGATTTTGGACAAGACTCCATATGAAATACTTACCGGTAACAAGCCCAACATGTCATACTTCAGGGTATTCGGGTGTAAGTGTTTCTTTATTATTAAAGGTGTCCGCTTGTCTAAATTTGAGTCCAAGGCTTTAGAAGGTATTTTTGTTGGTTACGGTGCCGAATCCCACACTTACAGAGTCTACAACGAGCTCACTGGGATTGTTGTAGAATCTTGTAGTGTGGAGTTCGATGAAAATAACGGCTCCTTTGTAGGGAAAGTTGATGTTTATGATGCAGATGTTGAAATACCCCAAGATTCCATAAGAAGAATGGGCGTGGGATTTTTCTGCCCCATTGAGGAACCCCTTGTGGCGGATCGGGAAGGACAATGCTCCACTCAAGTGGAGCCCTCATCTACACAAAATCAACAAGCTCCTACTGTTGGAGAAAACTCTGCACCAACACCGCAAAACCTGCTAAAGATCATCAGTCTCCTGGACAAGATGGTAGTCCCAGGCCGGACTATCCGCCCCTCCAAGGGGCGGACAATCCGCCCCTGGCACTCCAACTTGTTCCAGGGGATCCAAAGAACAAGACAACAACCAAGAAGCTCCCAGGCCGGATTCTCTGGACCCCGAGGGCAGATTATCCAGCTCTGGCTCTCCAAGTTCTGTCAGGCATTCTCAGGAAGAAGGCGCTGGTGCTTCCTCTCCCAGGCCGGATAGTCCGGCCCCTCTAAGGGGCAGATTATCCGGCCCTGAAGAACAAACTCTAACAACCTCCTGGTGTTAACTCAGATCAAGTTTAAGGGCAAGGCAGTGGTCAAGACAAGGATACAAATACTGAATCAACTCCTTCTAGAAATAATAAGGACATTGAGGCTCGTCGCAAGGCACGTGCTGATCAGAACCTTGAACTAAGGGGTCACACTCTTGATAAGGTTGTTGGTGATCTACGAAGAAGGGTGTCTACTAGAAGAGAACTTGCAAGCTTCTGTGATCATCAAGCTCACATTTCCATGGTTGAACCGAAGAAAGTCTTTGATGCTCTTGAAGATCCCGATTGGGTGGTTGCTATGCATGAAGAATTAAATAACTTCGAACGCAACAAAGTTTGGAAGCTCGTAGAGAAACCCAAGGATTGCCGCAATGTTATCGGCACCAAGTGGATCTTCAAGAACAAACAAGATGAAAATGGCATTGTTGTGAGGAATAAAGCAAGAATCGTGGCTCAAGGATTCTCTCAAGTGGAAGGAATTGATTTTGGCGCGACTTATGCTCCCGTGGCTCGTCTTGAGTCCATCCGTATCCTTCTTGCATTTGCAGCCCATCATAATTTTAAATTACAACAAATGGATGTTAAGAGTAGATTCCTTAATGGTCCTCTACATGAGTTAGTATACATCAAGAAGCCCCCGGGTTTTGAGGACCCCAAATTTCCGAACCATGTCTACAAAATCGATAAGGCGCTCTATGGCCTTAAACAAGCCCCACGTGCGTGGTATGAGCACCTTAAAGAGCTTTTGTTAGACCATGGATTCGGAGTTGGGCAAATCGATCCCACTCTTTTTACTAAGAAGGTTAATGGGAAGCATTTTGTATGCCAACTCTATGTAGATGACATTATTTTTGGCTCTACTAACCAAGCTTTTAACGATGGATTTTCAAAGCTTATGACTGACAGGTTTGAGATGTCAATGATGGGTGAGTTGAGGTTCTTTCTGGGATTCGAGATCAAACAACTTAGAGAGGGAACCTTTATTAATCAAGGTAAGTACATCCAAGACATGCTCAAAAGGTTCAAGATGACGGATCTCAATGTCGTTTCTACTCCAATCCAAACAAAGTGTCATCTTGAGCTCAATCCCAAGGGTAAAGACGTGGATCAAAAGGTATACCGATCCATGATCGGCTCTCTCCTTTACCTTTGCGCATCTAGGCCCGATATCGTGTTAAGTGTAGGAGTGTGTGCAAGGTACCAAGCCGCTCCTAAAGAAAGCCACTTAGTGGCGGTCAAACGAATCTTCAGATATTTGGTTCATTCCCCAAATTTTGGGTTATGGTATCCCAAGGGTTCAAGTTTCTCTCTATGTGGTTACACTGATTCAGATTGGGCTGGTGACAAAGATGATAGGAAATCAACCTCTGGTGCATGTCAATTCTTGGGAAGGTCTCTAGTGTGTTGGTCTTCAAAGAAATAAAATTGTATTTCATTCACTCTCAACCGCCGAAGCTGAATATGTTGCTGCTGCAAGTGCTTTGACACAATTGTTATGGATGAGGCAAACTTTAAAGGAATATGGTATCAATTGTGACTAAGTGCCTCTATTATGTGACAATGAAAGTGCCATCAAAATTGCTTACAATCCCGTGCAGCATACAAGAACAAAACATATAGAGATTCGCAACCACTTCATTCGGGATCATGTTGCTCATGGTGATATTGCCCTATCCTTTGTGAGCACGAAGAACCAACTTGATGATATTTTCACGAAGCCCCTTGATGAAGCATTATTTTGTTATTTGAGGAATGAGCTAAATATCATAGATTCAAGGAGCTTGGCTTGACTACCCTTGCACACTCACCTGCTCTTTTTCATGTATTTGGTTTAGATGCGGGCATAGACATAGGGGGAGTGTGGTCCTAATTGATTGGGCCAACCCTTCCCCCATAATGCCGAAAGCAAGTAAAATCATTTCCCTTAATATCATTTTGTGATATGTGGGTCATCGATGAGCATTGGTTTTGAACTCAAGATACATCTTCGCGGTGTCATGCCATGCGCTCCAACATGGTGGCTTCAGCCACCGCCCTCTTCCTAGAGAAGAGTTGGTTTCTCATGGGTCTCTTTGGATTTTCTTGCATATCTCTTGTTCTTATGGAAAACACACTCAATTTTAGCTTTTGTTTGATTTGATTCTTGCAAATTTGGGTGTGTAGTACCATCTCAGTTTGATGCTCTCAACCCAAGCCTTTCTTTCCCTCCTTGAACCATCTATTCTTGCACACAAGTCCTCTAAACACCATCGAGGGGTTTTGCTAGGTTGCTTTGGCCTGAATCTGTACTTAACAGAATTTTCAGAGGGGGGGGGGGGCAGACTATCCGCCCTAAGTGGGGGGCGGATTATCCGCCCCGGGCGAAATCTGCCCTTTAAAGGCTGGGACGGGGAGGGCAGGCTCAAACAGAGCAGCCAGACCTCCCCTAACCCTACCTCAGCCCCCAGCCGCCGCCGGAGCCTCCGCCCCTCCCGGAGTCGATTTGACCACCGGATTCTCCGGGATCTCCCCGGATCTTCTTCACCTCGCCTCTGGGTATCTTCTCCTCCGCGATTTTCCTCCAATGAGTGAGGGTAACTCCCTCATCTCTCTCCTTTTGTATGGGATGCATTTTATTTGGTGGAAATCTCGTTGTAGAAGATCCTTGGTGTTGTTCCTTACATGCTAGAATCAGTATAATTGGAACCCTAGTGCCCGATCTGTTTTTCCATGGTCGATCTGGGCCAATCCAGAAAATTTCTGCAGGGGACGGATTATCCGCCCCTGCCAGGGCCGGATAATCTGGCCTGGAGATTGAACTCTGGTCTGGTTTGGTCCTGACTCCTGTAATGCACATCATTGGTTTATGGATAGCTTTGCTACTCTTTCTATTGTTTTTCTCCTGGACTTGTGTGTATGCTTATCTCCATGCTATCCCTCTCATGCTTTTCACAGGTGGTTCCAAGCCGACCAAGAGCTTCTCCCGTCATTCCCGTGCCCGTTATCTCAAGCCCACTGCAGAAGGGAAGTTCATTAACGAAACCGAGGTCAGCAGGGCAGTAAGAGAGGATGCACGGATGGCAGAGGCAGGAAGGAAACCTAAGAGGACCGCATCTCGCAAGGGCAAACAGTCTCGGCCCAATTGCAAGACTATGGATAGTATTCAGTATGCCACCATTCGCTAGACGGATTACTATGATGAGGCTGACAGTGATGGTCCCCCGAGGACTCTATGTTTTGGAATGCCCACTTTCGGGCTATTCATGATGATGTGTATGCCACCCTCAGGATTCGCCCCATGCACCCCAGGGCAAGGCTCCTTGAGGCATTGGATGTGACCAACAAGATGGGGCTCCACCACCTTATGACCATTCAATGCAACTATGACTCTTCCGTGGTGCGGAAGTTTTTCTCGACACTTGTGATTTGCGGTGATGAGCGTCGCACTATGAAGTGGATGACTGGGACCACAATGATTCAGCCGGACTTTCGCACCTTTGGGCAGGTTCTTGGTTATGCATTCCATGGCCGTGACACTCCCTCTGGCCACGCATCAACTGAAGCCATCCAAGGACGCTGTGCTCGCCCCTTGCCTTACTTCTGATGGTATTGCTGGTACTTTCGCTGGACTCTCTCCCTTGTATGCCTCCCTTGTTGGCATATTTAGGGACTGCATCGCTCCTAGTGGTGGCAACGATGACAAGATCCGTGGCCACCTGGTTCCTCTCCTTGCTTTTGCTCACGAGTGTGCCACTAACTCTGGATCAGCCACAGGTTACAAACTGGATGTCATGGACTACATTTATCATGAGATGACGGATGCTATGATCAACAGGCTCTCTATTCCTTATGCTCCTTTCATTATGATGCTCATCAAGCATATGTTTCCCCATGAGGATTTTGGCACTTCTCTGGATGGGGTTCACAAGCCCAATAAAATCTACAACAACGCTCAGAAGACCCATCACCCTGCCACTTCCCCGGAGTCCTTCATGCGTGATGCACGGGCTAGTGGTCGTTGTTCCACGGTGTCCCCAATGGCACGCGAGGTTAAGCAGCTCACTTGGTTCCAGCGGCACATTCTTTGCATGGGCATTGACACTCACAACGGCCAATATGAGGCGTACCGCAGGGATCATGAGAGGGATCACACACAACAACTTATTCTCCACCATGTCTCAGGTGACACTGGCCATCCACCTCCTCCCACTGCTCCGGAACCATATGCTCAGCGGAACACTTCAGGGATCAACTACGGAGAGCTCGAGATTTGCCTCTTTCCTCCACCACCGAGGGCACCCACTCCTCCAGCTGATGACGATGATGATGAGTATGATGAAGAGGAAAGGGACGGGAATGAATACGACGAGGATGAGGAGGAGTGATCTTCAGGAGCGTTAGCATCGCTCTTCTTCCTTTTTGGCGTTTCGATGCCAAAGGGGGAGAAGTAGTTCTATTAGGTCTCGTGGATTTGCAAGGGTCGGGCGCAAGCATCTATCTTTCAGTCGTTTTATTTGCTTGCTTGTGCCTTTTTAGCGTGAACTTATTTGCTATTTGTGTTTGATTATGTAAGACTATGTTGTGCTCCACTATGTTTGGTATTCATGGAATTCTGAATTTATCTATTATGGATCTCATGGAATTCTGGATTTATCTATGGAGCATATTTGATGGCATATGGATTCATGGGATTATCTAATGTATGCATCAGTATTGTTGGGATGTGCTTGGAGGCTATCAAGCTAATTATTTTCTTTGGCTATAATCACATCCCGGTGGTATGACCTTGTTTCCCAACCCACCTTGTTTCAATTATCTTTGCTATGAAAGTTGTGTTCTCTCTAGTGTGTGTATTTGTATTCAAATGCAAATTTTAAAATATGCACACATCTAGGGGGAGCGTCTTTCATTTTAATGTGGCGCTAGCTGGTTTCTTTGCAAATCCTAGTATTGTCATCTAACACCAAAAAGGGGGAGATTGAAAGAACATTTATTAATCCCTAGTGTTTTGTGTGTTAGATAACAATATCAAGGATTATTTTAATGTGTGTCGAAGTGTCGCAACTCTCTCTAAGAAAAGGGAAAAGTATTTGCCTTGGGGGCGGATAATCCTCCCCCACCAGGGGAGGATAATCCGCCCCTCCCTCTTCCCAAGTAGGCGCAAGCCCTAGAAGGGGGGCGGAGTTTTGGCCGGATTTTCTGGCCCCGCCGGATAATCCGCCCCTCAGGGGGGGGCAGATAATCCGCCCCCTTGCTGACCTCCAAGGCGCAAGCCCCAGAGAGGGGGCGGAGTGTTGGCCGGACTTACCGGCTTGGCCGGATAATCCGCCCAGGAGGGGGCCGGATTATCCGCCCCCCCAAGATCTTCACCAAGTCACGCAGGCGCCAGCCCCAGAGAGGGGGCGGAGTTTCTCCCGGAAAATCGCTCTTGCGGCGGAGTTTCCCCAGGGGGCAGATAATCCGCCCCTAGTGGGGGGGGCGGATAATCCGCCCCCAAAGTTGCTCAATGGCCAGATCTGAGGAGGGGGTATTTAAGCCAGCCTTCCCCCTCCTGCTAGATCGCTTGGTTCATTCGAAAAAGACAAGATCTGATCTGCAACCTTCATCCAAGAGAGCTCCACCTAGATCCACCCAAAGGCCCCATCCCTTGGGGAATCGAAGGAGGAGAACTCGATCTTCATCATCAGCAATCAAGCGCTTCATCTCCTCTCCATTCATTTGGAGAATCACCGATCTAGTATTTCTTGCAAATACCTAGATCCTTGTTTTGTTTATATTGATAAACCTTGTTCTTGTGACAGCTTGTTTTCATCTCGAGAGCCCCCAATTCGGTTGTGGGTGTGTGCCCCGGTAGCGTTGTAAAAGGCACCGGTTCCTGTCTCGAAGGGATCCAATAGTGGAGAAGGTGGATCAGCCCTCTCGTGGTGAGATCCATCGGAGAATAGGGTGAGGCCTATTGTGGCGTGGTGGTCTTAGAACCGCCCACCCCTCCAACGCAGATGTACTTACCTTAAAAAGGAAGGAACTGTGGTAAAACAAATTCCTGTGTCTCCGCGTGCTCCACTACGGTTCCTTCGCTCCTCTCTTTACGTGCTTAGTAGTTAGGGTTGCATACAGGGAAATTCTCGTAGTTGCATATCTAGATAATTTACTTTATGTCAAGCCTAAAATTGAAAAAGTATTAAAAATTGGTTAGCACCTATTCACCCCTCCCCTAGGTGCCCATACGATCCATTTCAGCATGGAGTGATGATGTTCACCCGGGTGCCGCCTTTCTGTCTGCTCGTCAGTGATGATTTGGCCTTGGTCGTCCACCACGATGGGATTCTTCATTGCCGCGTTTGTGGTGGCGTACTTGTCCGCGATCGCCATGACCCGAGCCATGGTTTCTGGATCCGCCCGGCTGATCTTGTGCTTCAGCATGGTGCCATCTCCGCAGCCGTTGGTGAAGAAGTCGAGCGTCCGATGCTCGCACACCCATTCGCAGGAGTTGTGCATGATCGTCCACTGAGTGAGGTAGGAGAGGCCGGACTCGTCCTTGCCTTGGATGCAAAGGGTGAGCTCGCGAGGCCGGCAGTTGACTTGTAGGTGCTGGTGAAGTTGCGAACGAATGCCTCCTCAAAGTCCAGCCAGGCGTTGATGCTGTTGAGCCATGTTTGTGCCGAGTCAAGGAGTATGAGTGGAACATAGCGCATAGCCACACGGCGGTTTCCATTTGCGATGCCTACCGAGTGCGACGTAGTCCACTAGCCAGTCCTCTGGCTTGACGGTTCTGTTATACCTTGGCGTGTATCTGGGGAGAGAAAATCCCTTTGGAAACGGTCCGTTCCGGATGCGCAGGACAAAGCATTTTGGGCCGGCCAGACTTTCTTCTTCCACCGCGCGTGACTGGACCAGGAGGTCGATGCGTTCACGCGCATCTTCCGGCTCGCGGGGGCCGAGCCGTCCTAAGAGGCGAGACACCTGAGGGGATTTACTACCACCATCTTTGTTGTTGGGGGCGCAATTCTCTCTTCCATGTCCGCCTCCGCCGGAGGGGGCGTGATTTCCGCTGGTTACTGCCGCCTCGGGAGGATGTTGGTTGCGGCCGCCCGATCTGCCACGCGGACGGTTGTTCTGCCTTGCGCCAGGCGGCGACGAGGCCTGCTGGTTCATACTTCCACTCGGGGCTGCCGGATCCTGCGCGCGGCGGGCGACTATGTCCCAGCTGTTGCCTCCTTGGCTCGGAGCTCCTTCTACCTGTTGTTTGTTCATGGTGGAAACGAGGAGCTGGACACGCTCTTGCTGACGAAGAAGTTCTTCTCCTTCGAGGTGCCTTAGTTCGGTGGCGGCCGCCTTAGATGCCCTCATATTCTTAGTGGGAGTACTGTAGACCGGTTGAACTATGTTCGCGCGTGAGTCGGCAATGCGGTCTAACTCCGAGGCGAGGTCTCCGTAGAAGAAGAAGAAAGGGGTACGGGAAAATAAAGGGGAGGCAACAACACAAACACGGGTGTGGGGCTGGCTCAGGCTCCCATCTTGTAACACTAACTTAGGTAAGTTATGGGTCCAACACTCACTTGAATAAGATGTGGGTCCCTGATGACCCACAAGTATAGGGGATCGCAACAGTCTTCGAGGGTAGTATAACCCAATTTATTGATTCGACACAAGGGGAGCCAAAGAATACTTATAACCCTTAACAGCTGAGTTGTCAATTCAGTTGCACTTGGAAATAGTCTTGCTCACAGTAGTTTATGAGTAGCAACAATTTTGTAGTAGCAATAGCAAAGTAACAACAACAGTAAAACAAGGGCAATAGTAACAATAGTAGCAAACAGCAGGATTCGAGTGCGGTAGGCATAGGGGTGTATGGACGGGCGTTGCATGGACGAGACTATTCATCTAACTTCAAGATCTAGGGCATTTTCAGATAAATAAGATAAAGCATCCAAGTACTAAACAATCATAGGCATGTGTTCCATATATAGTCATACGTGCTCGCAATGAGAACTTGCACAACATCTTTTTGTCCTACCAGCCCGTTGCAGCGGGGCCTCAAGGGAATCTACTGACAATTAAGGTACTCCTTATATCACAACCATCCCCTCCGGCTCTCCCAATTTCTATCACTTCGGGGCCTTTGGTTCCGGACAATGATATGTGTACACAACTTGCTGATAAGATCACAAACAATACTATCATCATGAATCAATAATAAGTTCAGATCTAGGATCATGGCACCCAGGCCCTAGTGACGAGCATTAAGCACAACAAGTTGCAACAAAGTCAAATAGCACTAATAAAGATACTAGGCACCATGCCCTAACAATCTTATTCGATTACATGATAGATCTCATCCAATCCCTACCATCCCCATAGCCTATAGCGGGGGATTACTCACTCATGGATGGGGGAAACATGGATGGTTGATGGAGAGGCGTTGGTGATGATGATGGCGATGATCTCCTCCAAATCCCCGTCCCGACAGGGTGCCAAAAAAGAGTTTCTGGTTCTGAATCACGATTTTTGGTGGTGTCAGCGCAACGGAACTCTATCTGGAAAAACATCGAACCACCTTTAGTTTTAGGTCAGAAGGCTTTATGTGGGTGAAGAGAGAGACTGAGGGGGTGCCCGAGGTGGCCACACCCCTCCCAGGAGCGCCCTGGGCGGGCCCGCGCGACCAGGGGGTGTGGCCCCCTCATTGCCCTCCTCCATCTCATCTTCTGGCTCTGTGAGTCTTCTGGTAAAATAGGAGTTTTGCCATATTTTCCGGGATTTTTCCCGAAAGTTGATTTTCTGCACAAAAACTAGACACCAAAGGAATTCTGCTGAAAACAGCGTCAGTCCGTGTTAGTTGTATCCAAATCACACAAGTTAGAGAAGAGATAATAGCAAAAGTATCCGGGAAAGTAGATACGTTTTGGACGTATCAACTCCCCCCAAGCTTAGATTATTGCTTGTCCTCAAGCAATTCACTTGAAAATTGAG
Organism: Avena longiglumis; assembly: GCA_030063025.1. Lineage (NCBI taxonomy): Eukaryota > Viridiplantae > Streptophyta > Magnoliopsida > Poales > Poaceae > Avena > Avena longiglumis. The sequence goes on from CP125973.1 coordinate 153,382,517, forward strand.
TGCGATAAAAGAAACTTTCACGAACACATTTGCTTCATGTAATGTAAATATTCTCAACATATGATCAATACTTAGACAATTCATAATAAGGGGTATGCAACTAAGTCTAATCAATAGTCATTGCAAGCTATGAAGAGATTCCAACACAATAATAATAAGTAGCATGAAACATAAACATAAGCAACATTGCAATGCTCATAAGAAGGTATGATAGAGTGGTATCTCGTTTGCCTTTGATTGTGGAGCAAAACATAAATGCCAAGGCACCTCTGAAGTTCAAGTGAAGACTAGAAGTAAAGATATCAAAGAGATAAGCATCAAAGTAATTAACCAAGTTTTGAGACAAGCACACTATACTAAGAATGACAACTATGCTCTCAAGAAGGTGCTCATAGAATAAGTGGTGACTCAACAAAGAAGTGAAAAGGTTTTGAAAAGTTTGAAATGCTTCCAAATGCTGAAAGTATGGTACTCATTAGCTTTGAGCTCTCATTTCCCCTATCATAGGAATTTTAGATGGTTAAAGTGAAAATGAGGTCCAATATGAGTTATATGCTTGACATACCATAAACTGGAAATATCATGTCCCTTGAATACGAGGGCCGCTGCTCATGATACTCAACTTTAGTTACCGTTAAGTTCTTGTCATAGTAAGTACATGTGTATCATAGAGAACCGCCAACGGGGTACCCCTTGCCCAATGATACAGGAGCTATCCCATATCAAAATGACAAGGCAAGCAGACAATGAGCATCTCAGCAATATTCTTATTTACCATGGGAAAATGGTGATTTTTTCTCTCTTTTTTCTTTTCTATATCTCTCTTTTTTATAAGAAGAATTCTTCATAGATTGCTCACTATGGTTATGCTGCAAGTTTCCACCATGATTAGGCATGGCTTAGGCTAGCGGCCCAGGCGTTTCTCTAACACATATACATAACTCCATGGACTTACAAGCTCCCCTTTTATTTCACATCGATGACATCCGTAAACAAAAGAGCATGATATCAACTAGGTATATATTTACAGGTGTTGAAAGCGTTCCCCGTGACAGCACGGTTCTGCTAACTCCCAGCCTATAATTTCCAAGCAGATAACTTTCATGGACAGTCGGAATGGTTCAAGTTTATTAAGTGCAACAAAATAAAGTGTGCCATAAAGTTCGTGAGAGCTTTACTAACTAATTTTCTCATAACAAGCAAACATTTTATTTGGAAGAAAACGAGGCATAATGAATATGCATGGAATAGCAAATGATGCTAGTAGGTAGATATGGTGGACACTTTTGACAAGTTTGGTTTTGGGGAGTTGGATGCACAAGTAGAGCTCATACTCAGTGCAAGTGAAGGCTAGCAATAGAAAGGGAGCGGCAAACGAGATAGCAATATCTGTCATAATCATGCTTGCAACAAAACAAAATTAATTATGGCATAAAAGTGATATAAGAACTCTGAGGCAAAATAAATCATCGAGGCTTGATACGTCCAATTTGCATCACCATTCTATATCATAATTTGCCTCTATTCATTGATATATTTCATATTAAGAGGTGTTACTTATGTCTTTTCTTTAGTTTTTGCATGTTGGATTATTCTTGGAGGATGAACTGCCGGAGTCAGGATTCTGATGGAAAAAGCGGTGTTTTGATGCAATTTCGCGAAGATCAGAAAAATACCAGAAAAACTACGGAAAATCCTATTTTTCTAGAAGACGAAGAATGCCATAAGGGGGGACCACACCCCCAGGCATGGGTGACGAGGTTTGATCTCATTAATGCCCATTGTTATGAGCTTGGGTTTTGGAGAAGATGGGGATGCTGGAGATCACGGAACGATTAGCAAACAAGCAATTCGGGGACACATAGTTTACCCAGGTTCAGGACCCCAGAGGGAAAACCCTACTCCTGCTTATCTGCTCTTGATTATGGCGGAACCAAAAGTTACAGGGGTGCGCAGATGCAATCTGGCGTGGAGGTGTGTATGCGGTGAGAGGTGCCCTCCTCGCCGTGCCCTCCTAGCCTTTATATAGATAGGCAGGTCCCGAGCATAGGTCGAGTCGGTTACAGATTAGGGTTTGCCCTTTGAAATTCTATCTACTCTAGTCTTGTTCTCGAAGCATCCGATGCATCATGGGCTTGGGCCACCCGAAACCTCCACGAGCCTTGTATCTTGTAGTGGGCCTTCCTTTGGGCTGGACTAGGTATGCTGATGTTGTGTACCCGTGGGGTATAACCATGTTAGTATCCCCCGAGTGCTCGGTTGAATCATAGATTCGGCTAATATTTCGGGTGTAGTTTTATGCCAGATTATAAGAAAATAGTTTTATTTTGTAGGGATTGTTGATGTGTGTGCCTGACTCTCCTGACGGATCAGGGCCAGTTAACTGTCATAGGACAAAACAACACGATCTTTTTCAGATTCAAGTCCCTAGACTCGAACCTGGAATGAATGTTGGTGTAATTTGACTCAAGCCGCTTAGGTCTTACAGGAGACGAATCCTAGTAGTTTTCGAGTGATATACCCAACGCGTCCGTCAGGATTTTCAACGCATCTGTTGACACGGTTTTTTACTGGCAGAGCGTAGTCAGTTGCGTTACCAGGCCATCAGATGATATCTGTAGGTCTTATCTTTGCGTCGTAGACACAACATTCAAAATTTTACCACCGCAGAGGTGTTTCAGGTGGCCAAGGAGATTGCTTCTCACTTAGTGTTGGTTTGGGAAAAGTTGCGAAAAGTTTATGTTTTGATCCGAAGGATCGTAGTCGAAGAAATCATAGGGTGCGCGGCCAACGATCCCTATGGGAGTAGCCCCCGAGTGTCTGTTCGAGTCATATACTCGAGCAGAGACTTTAGTTTAGTTGTTTTTGGCTTCAGGTCCGAAGGACACAACTTTTTCGGATGCTTGAATCAATCCTCCCTATGGGAGTAGCCCCCGAGTCCCTAGTGGAGTCGTAGACTCGATGTAGGACTCGAAGACTCATTAGTGGTGTAGTACCTTAATCATGCCTCAGGTGCGCGACCAATGCTCCTGATAGGAGTAGCCCCAGAGTAGTTGTTCGAATCGTAGATTCGAGGAAGTACTTATTTGATCAGTCAAAAAAATTCTAGCCATTGCTAGGATGCTTGATGACGTCAGTGCTAACGATCGATGACCTCAACCGCCTGCGGCGCCAGAGGTGACGTAACAGGACGAACGTGGGTCCCACTTCCTGACTTGGAGTTGACTAGTCATGCGCAACGTGCCGAGAATTACGGCATCTCCTCAGTTTCCGTGCATAGTGGACTGCGTGCGGGTGACGGTTCGCTGCTGTGTTGACACGTGGGCGATTGGATCTGTCCCTGGCGTTATGGCTTCTGGATGAACGGATCCTGTTCATCGTCTTCATCCTTATAACCGTGGGGAAAACAGTGATTTGTTTTCACCCTTTGTCATTTGCTTTCTCCGCTGCTTCCATTTTCACGAGCTCTTCCTCGCGTGCACTGGACGTTCTCCGATCCTTTCTCTCCTCGTTTCTGTGCGTGCATCGCCATCGTCGACGCTCTGCCATGGTTAAGTAGAAGAAGGCCTCTGCCGGAGCGGGATCGAGCGTCGGCGGCGGCGGCAAGAAAGGTGCCACCACCGCTCGCATCACTGATGGAGGGTGGAGGCGCATGGAGACGCGCGAGGGTGACCTGCGCAAGCTGCGTGGTGCGGGTTTAATCACGCAGGACAAGGATGACGTTAAGATTCCCGGCGATGAGGTAATCCCTCGTCCACCCGCAAGGTTTCGGGTGATGTTTGTCGAGTTTGTTCTCCGCGGCTTGTCGCTTCCTGTCCATGATTTTCTTCGTGGACTCCTTTTTTCTATGGCATCCAGCTTCATCATCTTTCGCCTAACACTCTCCTCCACATCGCATGTTTTATCACTTTCTGTGAGTGCTGGCTCGGTATCGAGCCGCACTTTGGCCTCTTCCAGAAACTCTATTCCGTGAAGAGGCAATCTGGCACCAGTGGGGTCTACCCGCTCGGCGGCTGCATTATTTCCCCCGATCTTCTGTTATGTTCTTTTCTTTTTCTATGTGCAAGTCCGTTCAATACTGGAAGAAGAAGTGGTTTTATATCCGCGACTCCACAGTGGACGGGCAAAATTTTGGCCTTGCTCCCTTCGACTCCTCCTAGGAGATCCTGCCGAAGAGATCCTGGAAGAACCATGTCATGGAGGGCGAGGTGGCGGAGGTAGAGAAGCTCTACTGTCGGGTGGTGGCCCTCCAGATGGTTACGGAGAAGGAGGTGAATGGTGTGCATATCATCCGCACCTTCCTCAAACATCGGGTGCAGCCACTCCAGGCGAGGGCGCATCCGATGTTTCTTTACACTGGCCGCCACGACCCGATGAGGGTTTCGGCCGAGGAGCTGTCCAGGGGCGACCTCGATAGGGCTCTTGGCCATTGCTGAAGTTCAAGGCTGAAGAGAACCTCCCAAAGAAGTCCTTGACCGCCCCCTTCAGTTCTTCGAATCCAGTTCCTTAGGTTTAGAACTACGTCATGCGCGTTGCGCTCTTTTTTATGATTGTTGTCTTCACATGAATAAGCGTTGCTTAATCATGTTCTTTATCTTCTTTTGCAGGAGCTGAAGTAGTTGGCATGATGCCTTCGCTGCCTGAAAAGTATCTAATTGCGCCAGACAACGAGGTTGTGGACTATGAGTCCGAACTTCCACCGGCGCAATCTTCAACCCACGAAGCCCCCGAGGCGAGCGAGGGGCAGACCGAAAGTGCTCCCGGAGTGAATCTTTGGATGCGTCGATGCCGCCTACTCCTCAGGGCCCTTCCTTCCTGGAGCGGCATGGCCAGGATGATGGTGCTTCTTCCGCACCGTATCCGGTTGTGCCTCTTCGAGCGGTGGCGCCGCAGCCACCAGCCAAGAAGAAGAAGAAGAAGAAGGAGAAGGCGCCGCCCGTATTCAATCTTTCCGACATTGACTCGTAAGTGGCTTTGTTTGCACTGTATTCTGTGAGTAATATTGTCTCTTGTTTTTGACCAATACTTTTCTTGCAGCCACTCCTCGGAGGGTTCTCTTGATGAGGGCACTCAGGAGGCCGTAGGGGAGTCGAAGCCGATGGCCCCTCCCTTTCAGATGGTGGCCGACTCTGAGGATGACGCTCTGAATCCCTCTCCGCGAGAGGCTCGGGTGGTCGTTACTCAAAAGACCGCACATGGACCTTCGGAGTATCCATCTAAGAACGTAAGTTTTCTGCTCCTTTTATCATCTTGGGGGGAGCCCCTGAGTCCTTTTCGGGTTGCTTTGTTGAATGTTTCGCTCTTTTTGGGGCGTAGCCCCCGAGCCCTTTTTCTGATGCTTTCTTGATTGTTTGCTTCTGCTTCTTTCCACAGCCCTTTGTGCACAGTGTGAACCTTCTCATCCAACAGCATCTGGAGCTGGAGGCCAGTATGCAGCAGCTTCGAGGTATGTAGTTTGCCTATTTCGGTTGTCTCTTTGCTTCGATTGACCCTTTGTTCTTGACATGTGCAGATGAAAATAATGCGGCCCTTCGTCGGCTGGACGCTCTTGACAAGAGCCTCGGTCGAGCGGAGAAGAAGGCTGGAGATGCTACGGAGGCGAAGGACCGCCTGGAGAAGGAGGTGGATGCTGCCGTCGAGGCTCAGGAGCGCCTGCGGAAAGAGTCTGCGGATCGCGAGAGGGAGCTTGCTGCTACGGCTGCCGCTCGCGAGAAGGAGATGGCTGACAGGCTTATGGCTGCGGCCAAGGCTTTCTCTGGTTAGTGTATTTGGTTCGTCCACCTTTTTTTGGCTGCTCCGTATCTCGTTCTTATTCGGGACCTTTTATTCTTTTATTTTTCTTAGATGCTTCGGGCATCGCGTTTGGTCACGGTGTGATGGAGCACTAGAGTGATCTTGACGATCCCACCACAGCGATCGAAGATCACTGCGGCACTTCTACTGACTCCTTGGCGAAGGCCAAGGAGGTTCTTCGACGCTTCTACAGGGAGCTTGTCCCCAAGGGCACTTCTCTTGAGGATGTCGTCGCTCTGGCAGATGCTTTGTCGGAGGATGCCCCTACGACGTACAAGCGCAAGCAGAAGGGCATCAGTGCCTCTATGGGGTTGGCCATGGCCATGGCATCCGGAGCAGAGCTGGATTTGCCGCACGTCACCTCCCAGATGCCAGTGGCCCTAGACGGCTCAGAGGTAGCCTTTGCTCCCTTCGCTTCCCGCTGTAAGCGGTATGGGCTGAAGCTTATTGACCTGCTGGCGCGGTACGCGACGAAGCAGCAGGAGGAGGCCAAGAGCAGGCAGTATGGCTCTGAGGCCACTCCATATGCGGGTGCCTAGGATAGCATATGCTCTTCCTTTTGTAATATGTACTTTTGCTGGTGAACAATCTTTCCTTGTGCCACACGGTGGCTATTAATGTATATAAGTTATTTTTTCAAGCTATCTTTAGAGATGTTTGTGATGTTCATCTCCTTGCTCGTTTGCCTTTAGGTTCCTTCGGGTGGTGCACCCATTGGTACTTCGACTGCTCCAGATCCGCGACCATCGTTGGATGAGGCGTCGCAACTTGTTTTCCTTCGCGACCGCGTCCGTAGCTTGGAGAAAGAGATCCTTGGTGTTCGAGGCCACACGGATGTGTGGAAGTAGAAAGCTGAGCGAACTACCACCAGAGAGGAGTATCTGATGGGGAACGGTGGCAGTTGAGCGAGCAATTGCAATGTAAGTTTCTTTTGAGCTGATGCTCGGTTTTGGATGCGCCTTGTTTGTGTGTCACCTTATTCTGAGTTTCTTGTAGGTGCCAACCTTGTTCCGAGGGAGGAGAAGGAGCGCGTTGCGGTTCGGATCAACTGTTTGACCAAACAGGACTTGGAATCTGGAGGCTTTTTCTGGATGGACCGCGACCGGGCCACCGTCCTTGTAGGATCGTGTTCATCACGTTTCACGGGTGCTGAAGCAGGGGAAAACTTCCCCGGTGTCGATTATGTATGTCATGTTTCTTCTGGACGAGGCACCGTCCACCCTTTGGGGTTTTTTGTCGAAGTTTCGAGACGTGAGTCACGTGAGGGAGTTGGTGCGGCACTAGCTGGTTGCAGGGGTGAAAGCTGCCCTTTCGCTTGTTCGTCTGCACCTCCCTGACGTTGATCCTGCGGCTGTGGTGGCTGGTCCGCCTCTTTGGCCAGACGCTGGCCTCTGGGACATGTGCCCGCATTTTGCGGCTGTTAGGCAGTATGCCAAAGAGATCGTGGATCTTTTGAGCATCGGGGACATGTGATTCTTCAAAATAGATAGGCCCTGTAAAAAAGATAGATGTAAAACTTGTATATATTCGAGTGGGATTCTTATGCCCTTTTCTGTAAAGTTTATTTGTGCTAGCACGTGGTGCTTTTGCTGTGTGCATGTCCTTTTCGTTAGCCTGACGTGGTCAGCTACTCAGGTTACATGCGTTATTCTTAGTCGACAAAGTCGTGAGTGAGGTGAAGCCCCCGAGCGTGTTATAACGAAAAGTAATTGCAAGGTAAAAGAAAATTTTCGGGCGAGTAACTTAGCTTTATTCATATCGTAATCGAGGAGGTACATTGTTCGGCTGAGTAGCCTTGGCTGGGTAGCCTTATTGCAAGTAAAGGGATAACTAGGGGTAGAAGCATCGCAGAAGTGCGACATTCCAGGGATTGGAGTATTCGACTCTTGACACGATGTCCTTGAGGCGATAGGCGCCGCCTGGGATGACTTCTGTGATGGTGTAGGGTCCTTCCCAGGATGACTCGAGCTTTGTCGGCCGCTCTTGATTGAGTCGTAGGACGAGGTCTCCTTCGACGAAGGACCTTGGTCGCAACCATCGGCTGTGTTATTTGCGTAGGCTCTGCTGGTAGACAGCTGAGCAAGCCGCGACGATATCGCATGCCTCGTCGAGTGTGTTGACGGCATCTTCGAGTGCGACCGTCGATTCAGCTTCGCTGTAGGCGACGACCCGTGGGGCCTTGTGGCGTACCTCGGCAGGTAGTACGACTTCAGCTCCGTGCACGATCAAGAAAGGTGTGAAGCCAGTTGCGATGTTCGGTGTTGTGATAGACTCCAGAGGATGGAGGGTAGCTCTTCTGCCCAAGCTCCCGCAAGCCATTCGAGTGGGCTGAGCAGGCGTTTCTTGATACCTCTGCCTATTAGGCCGTTGGCCTTTTCGACCAGCCCGTTGGTCTGTGGGTGCGCCACCGAGGCGTATGATATGTTGATTCTAAGGCCCTCACAGAAGTCCTGGATTTCCTTCAAGATGAAGTTCGATCCGTTGTCCGTGATGATGCTATGCGGCAAAATAACTTGACGGCCGTTTTGCCGCTTTGGTTGGTGACGGGTATGGCCTCGATCCACTTGGTGAATTTGTCGACTGCTACCAGGAGGAAGACGTGGCCTCCTAGCGAGGACTTTGGCAATTTGCCGATCATGTCGAGTCCCCATTGGGCAAAGGGCCATGCTAGTGGTATGGGCTGAGCTCCAATCCTGGTGCGTGTGGCTTGTCCGCAAACCTTTGGCAGCCGTTGCACCTTTGGATGATGTCCTTGGCATCGTTCATGGCCATTGGCCAGTAAAATCCATCTCGCAAAGCTTTGGCGACGAGGGCGCGGCTGCCTGCGTGATGACCACATATGCCCTCATGGATGTCTTGGAGGATGGTTTTTCCGTCACCGATGGTGACGCACCTTTGGAGCACACCCGAAATGCTGCGCTTGTACAGCTCGCCATTGTGGAGGGTGAATGCTTTGGACCGGCGAGATATGTGCCGGGCATCTGTCGGGTCATCGGGCAGTTCCTTGTTTAGCAGGTACCGAAGGTACGGCTACGTCCATGTATCCTCGATCGCCATGACCTGCATCAGGCTGACGAGCTTGGCCTCCGTGTCGAGCTTTTCACACCCTTCTTGGCCTTCGGGTGGCGTATCCCCCGAGCGTTCTGCTTCTTCGGGTGATCCCTTGGGGAATTTCCTTTTGATGGAGGGTACACAGATTTGTTCGAGGAACACACCTGGTGACACCCGTGCGCAGGTGGATCCGATGTTGGCGAGTCTATCGGCTTCCTCGTTGCTTTCCCTTCCAACGTACCGAAGCTCGCAGCCGTCAAAGTCTCCTTCAAGTGAGTTGTAGAGCGCGCGATACGCGATCATGTTAGTGGCATGGGCATCACATTCATTCATCGTCTGCTAGATGACGAGGTTCGAGTCACCATAGATGACTAGGCGCGTTGCACCGCAGATCTTTTCCATCCTCATGCCGTGGATGAGGGCCTCGTATTCGTCCTCGTTGTTGGAGGCGCGAAATTTCATCCGAAGGACGTATTTCATCTTGTCACCTTGCGGGGACGTCAGTATGACACCAGCTCCTGCTCCAGCCTCTCGCTTGGAGCCATCGAAGTGCATCTTCCATGACTACGTCATGTCTGGGGTGTCCAGCAGCTGGAGCTCCATCTAGTGGACGAGGAAGTCAGGGAGGACCTGAGATTTGATCGCCTTGCATCGCTCGTAGACTATGTCTAGAGGGGATAGCTCGATGCCCCACAGGGCTAAGCATCCTGTGGCTTCGGGGTTGATCAGGATGTTGGACAGTGGCGCCTCGTTGACGACCATTATCTGATGCTCCTGGAAGTAGTGACTCAGCCGATGAGCCGTCATGAACACGCCATAGGAAAGCTTCTGGTAGTGAGGGTACCTCTGTTTTGTTGGCGTCAGTACCTCGCTGAGGTAGTAGATTGGGCGTTGGACCCCATGGGTCTTGCCATCCTCGGGTCGCTCGACCACGAGTACGGTCCTTACCAACTGGTGCGTGGTTGCGATTTATAGCAGCAGTGGCTCTTGCTCCTTGGGCGTGACCAGAACAGGCGAGGTGGAGAGCAGCCGCTTGAGTCCCTCGAATGCGTCGTCTGCTTCGGGTGTCCACTCGAACTTGTCAGCCTTTCGTAGCAGCTGGTAGAAAGGCAGGGCCTTCTCACCCATGCGGCTAATGAATCTGCTCAGCGCTGTGATGCGCCCAGCTAGTTGCTGGACACTTAAGGTTCTTGGGCTTCTCCATGGTCAGTATGGCCCAGATTTTCTTTGGATTCGCTTCGATTCCTCGCTGGGAGATGAAGTAGCCGAGTAGTTGGCCAGATGGGACGCCGAAGGCGCACTTTTCTAGATTCGGCTTGATCTTGTAGTGATCAAGGTTATCTAACGTCTCGTGGAGACCGTCGATCAGTGTCTTGGCTTCCCTGGTCTTGATGACTATGTCGTCGACATAGACTTGTATGTTGTGACCGATCTGGTTCTTCAGACACGCCTGCATGCACCTCTGGTACGTGGCACCTGCGTGCTTCAGCCCGAAGGGCATGGTGTTGTAGCAGAACACCCCAAACGGCGTGATAAACATCGTTTTCTCCTGATCCTCGACCTTCAGTCGAATCTGGTTGTAGCCTGAGTAGGCGTCGATGAAGGAGAGCTTTTCGCATCCTGCAGTCGAATCGATGATCTGATCGATCTGTGGTAGAGGGAAGTGGTCCTTGGGGCAGTGCTTGTTGATCGACTGTTTGACCGGCCTTGCGTCGGGGAACGCATTGAGTGCATGCTCGACGAATTCCCTGGGAACTCCTAGAAGGTCCGCAGGACACCAGGCGAAGATTTTCCAGCACTCATGGAGGAATTCAATGAGCGCGCTTTCCTATGCGGGGCTGAGGTCGTGGCGATCATCGCCATCTTGGAGGCGTCGGTTGGGTGGACCTTCACCTTTTTCGTGTTGACTGTTGAGCCGAACGACGTATCAGGTGAGTTTTGCCTGGCAACTGGGGGTGCCCCGTTGTCTGTCACCTCTCGGAGCCTCGTGAGATCTTCTTGCATGCCGAACGATTGGGATATTCTGTTGAAATATCTGTCGCAGTGGTCCGATCAGGTGAAGCTTCACGGGCGTGATGGCCTGGTCCCGGCATCTTGAGCGGCAAATGCGCGTGGTCTTGATCGCTAGGAATCTTGCGAAAGCCACGCGCCCGAGGATGGTGTGGTACTGTGATGACCAATCCACCACTTCAAACTCGAGCCTCCCGCATCGAAAGTTTTCGGGTTTGCCAAAGATGATGTCGAGCCATATATTTCCTAGGGGATATATGCCCTTTCCTGGGACTATGCCGTGGAATGTTGTATCAGATTGTTCCAGGCTGCACAGCAGGGTCCGCATCGCTGCGAGGATGCTAGCGAACATCAGGTTGATGCTGCTGCCGCCGTCCATGAAGACGCAACTCATCTCAAATCCTCCAATCTGCGCCTCGAGCACCAGGGCAACATGACCTGGGCGAGGGATCTGGCGAAGGTGATCCGAGCGATCGAATGTGATGCAAGACTCCGAACCACTGAGGTACACAGGTATAGCAGGCAGAGTGGTTACAGCGATGCTGACTTGTCGAGTTATCTTCTTTTGCACCCTATTGGTAGGGTGTCCCTTCTGGATCATCCGGGCTCCTTTTGGCGAAGGGTATCCGCCTGTGCTGTTGTTTGGCGTAGGTGCAACTGCTGGATTCGATGGCCCCACGGGTTATGGTGGAGGAGCTCCGTGGGTGATGTCACCTGGTGCAGGTGCGGGTCTGAACCCAGGGTTCATGATCTGGCGTCGCATTTGGGTGAGGCCCTCGCTGAGTTTCTGGAACTCGCGGCAGTCCTTGAGCATGTAGCCGGCCTTCTTTTTACCATCCTGCTTGTCGATGTAGAAGTGGATGGTGCAGGGGCCCGACAACTTGTCGTATGCCGAGGGTTCGTCGTCATGGCCGCGACGCTGCCATGTTTGTGTTGGGTGTCCTCCGTCGCGGAAGTTGCCTCCGCGGTATCCTCCGCTGCTGCGGTTGTTGTCTACGTTCGGCATAGCCAGCTGCAACCATGTCGGGTCCATCGCAATCATCATAGACACGCGATCTTCGTTTGCTACGGTGTTCGCGCCTGCGGCCATATTCTTCCTCATCATCCAAATGTGCTGGTGGAGGGAATCCTCGCCATCTGCCCACCTGTTGGCGATGTCCATGAGGGCGTCGAGCGTCTTGGGCTTGACGCGCCCAAGTTCTTCCTTGAAGTCCGGGTGCTTGACTCCATCCTTGAAGGCGTCAATTGTCCTTTCTTCGGAGATGTACGCGGCCGAGTTCTTGATGTTGGACCAGCGAAAGATGTACGAGTGAATGGATTCACCCGTTCGTTGAGTGCAGGCCCGCAATTCCTCAATCGAGGCTGGCCTCTTGCTGGTGGCCTTGAAGTTTCGGATGAAACTGTACGCCAACTCCTCCCAGCTTCGGATGGAGCCTGAGGACATGCTGCTGAGCCTGTCAGCTGCAGTTGAAGGCATTGTAGGGCGGTGTTCTTGTTACCACCATGCAGCATGACAGACGAGAGGTGGTCGCTGAGCCAGGCTTTGGGTCATGCGTGCCATCGAACTTCAGAGTGTCCGAAGGAAGCTTGAAATTTTTTGGCATCCGCGTGCGCCGAACAGATCTGCTGAAGCATCGAGCTCCGCATAGTTCTCCGTCATCATCCTCTACGGATTCGGTTGAGCACGCGCGTTTGGCGCGTGCCTTGTCGACCTTACGCTGGGCGAGGTCGTTTCAAGCGTCGTAGTCGCGGCTGTGACGTCTTAGTCAAGGTAGATCGTGCTCGTGCTCGTCCTCATCGGACGAGGGTGTGGGGCTACGGTTGAGTCTGACCGTAGCCTTTTTCTTCGGCTCCATAGGAGCTTCTTTGTCGAGCGCAGATCCGACGAGTCTGAGTCCGGCTAGCGCGGACTTGTGCATGGAACTCTTCGGGTCCCCCACCAGAGGTGGATGGTACACGAGGTACGTAGGTGCTGCCATGATCGCAGCCTATGGCGTCTTCGGTATGACGTTGCCGTTGATGTCCATCTCCATGAAGGATGTGTTGAGGGTTTTGGTGACCTCACGTCGCACGGCGGGGTCCATGTTATCTATGTGAGAGCGATTATTGTTTGCGTGATTGCCGTGCGAGCTGGAACCACCAACGGCGGAGAGCGCAACTTGCTGCATGCTAGACTCCGAAGCTGCCTGCTTGCGTTTGTCGAGTTCCTCCTGCAGTTTTACCTACCTGTTGTGCTCGCCGATGAGGAGGAGGTGCTATGCCATCAGCAGATCCCGTGAAGAATTCACAGGTAGGATCTTTTTACCCGCCACAGCTTCGCGTGCCTGGCGCCAGCCGTCCTCGTTGAGGCTGATCCTCTGATAGGTGGCAGCGTCACCTTCGTTGGGCTGGAGGGGCGGTTGCCCTCCGTTTCCTCCGTTCACGTCCTGCGGATTAGGCGGTGGGTTGGGATCAGTCGAACTTGACGACACTTATGTTTCACCATGGATGACCACGGCGCATTGGTAGTGCCTGTAGATTGGATCGCTGGCACCGCAACTTTCGGATCCAGAACCATAGGTTCCTTTGACTGATGGAGTGCCACACAAATCTGAGTTGCGGCAGCTGCTGTCATAGGACTCATCTGTTAGCGTCGACGTGCGTAGCACGCTGATGGGCGGAACCCATGAAGCGGGCCTGACGGATGGCAGCGGCACCCGCTCTGGGAGGCGGAGGGTGCCAGTCTGCCCCACCTGGAAGCAAAAGCTCCCGAACAGAATTTCGAGCCCGTCGCCTACGGGCTCGAAATCCTTCATGGTGGCTAGCGAGTGGGCGGTGAAGTTGAAAGCGCCAAAGAGGAGGTGGCTCTCCGTCGCTGATGAGTTGTAGGTCGCTTCGGATGGGACCGTCACCATCGCACAATCATCGCCCCCTCTTCCCACAGACGACGCCAATTGACGAGGTTTAATCGCATCAATGCCCATTGTTATGAGCTTGGGTTTTGGAGAAGATGGGGATGCTGGAGATCACGGAACGGTTAGCAAACAAGAAACACGAGGACACGGAGTTTACCCAGGTTCAGGCCCCCGGAGGGAAAATGCTACTTCTGCTTGTCTGCTATTGATTATGGCGGAACCGAAAGTTACACGGGTGCGCAAATGCAATCTGGCGTGGAGGTGCGTATGCGGTGAGAGGTGCCCTCCTCGCCGTGCCCTCCTAGCCTTTATATAGATAGGCAGGTCCCGGGAATAGGTCGAGTCGGTTACATATTAGGGTTTGCCCTTTGAAATTCTATATACTCTAGTCTTGTTCTCCAAGAATCCGAAGGCATCATGGGCTTGGGCCACCCGAAACCTCCGTGGGCCACGTATCTTGCAGTGGGCCTTCCTTTGGGCTGGACTAGGTATGCTGATGTTGTGTACCCGTGGGTTATAACCATGTCAGCGGGCCACCCTAGGCCGTGCCTACAGGAGGTGTGGCCACACTGGCCGACCTCTAGCTCCGCCCTCTCGCCTATATCTTCTCCTCGAAACCCTAATACACGGGGAGCAACCACAGAAATATTCCGCCGCCTCTGCGGGGCAGAAAACGCCGAGAGAGAAAGAGCTCTCCGACAGACAGATTTCTGCCGGGGAAATTCCTTCCTGGAGAGGGGAGATCATCGCCTTCAACACCATCTTCAATCTAGGCTTCATCGGGATCATCATCCACACCATCATCTCCACCAGCACCATCATCACCACTCCATCCCACTGTTACAATTGTGTTGAATCTTGCATAGTTCTTAGGGGAAACTTTCCCGGTGTTGATTACTATTCTAGTTGATGCTTGTGAGTGGAACCATTGGATTATTGTTTATGTTCAGATTGTTATTCATCACCATATCATCTTTGATATTGATCCATATGATGTCTCGTGAGTAGTTTGTTTAGTTCTTGAGGACATGGGAGAAGTCATGTTGTTAGTAGTGGAATTGTGTTGAGGTATTATTCAATGGTTTAATATTTAAGTTGTGGTGCTATTCTTCTAGTGGTGTCATGCGAACGTCGACTACATGATACTTCACCATTTATGGGCCTAGGGGAATGCACTGTGTATTTGGCTACTAATTGTGGGGTTGTTGGAGTGACAGAAACCTGAACCTCCGTTAGGAAACCATTGCACAAGGGAGTGTAGGATCTCAGAGTTTAATAGTGTGGTTAGGTTTATATCTTAATTTCTTTCTTTTAGTTGTGGATGCTTGCAAGAGGTTTAATCACAAGTGTGTATTAGTCCAAGTAAGGTCGGTACATTAGCACAAGTTCACCCACACAACACTTATAGAACCAAAGAAGACTACTCAGCTATATGAAGCGAAATCACTTGACAAAATTCCCATGTGTCCTCGAGAACGTTTGGTCCTCATTAGTATTTCCACCGGCTTGTCCTTTGCTAAAAAGGATTGGGCCACTTGCTTCAATTATTTGCTGTTTTACTTACTTGCACTTTATTTCCTTGCTTTATCAGGAAACCCCTAAAAATCCGTTTGCTAAGTATTTACAGAGATTTCCTATTCCATACCACTAGTCAACACCTTCTGCTCCTTGTTCGGATGGACACTCCTATTTATCAAAAGTACTACGATACACCCCCTATACTTGTGGGTCATCAAGGCTTAACTGACGTTGTTCAGTCATATGCATGCGTGAGCATGTGCCAAGTCGATTCAAATGAAACATTCAGAGGAGGATACCATAATGTCATACCAAGTTATGAATAGAACAATGCAAGCAAACATTCATATGACATGCTACAAATTATTAACAAATTGGAGCTAATCATAAGAGAGAAAAAACTACTAAGCATCCAATAAATACATACACCTTACATGAATAGAATAAGCATGCCCAGAATGATGAGTATATGTACAAAAATGAAGACAAATAGAGTTCACTACCAGCCTCTTACCACACCTCGAGTTGTCGTTAATCATCATTATTGCCTTTCACTGGTGTGTCTTGAATAATAATATGAAACCACACTCCACTAAGGACCGCTGAACCCTGCAACGAACTTCACAAAACCAAAGAATAACAACAAATATTTTTGGTGTTTTTGATTTTTTTAAAGCAAGCACTCAAACCAAAAGCAAACAAAGCAAAAAAAAATCTTTTTGGATTTTTCTTAAAGCAAACCAAAGATAAAAAGAAAAGAAACAAACCAAGAGAAACAACGAAAATATTTTTGGTCTTTTTGTGTTTTGGGAAAGCAGAAACAAAAACCAAAAAGAAAGCGAAACATGGATATACAAAGTACCGACGGAACATGATATGTAGATGAGTGTGATGTCAGTATACCTCCCCCCAATCTTAGGATTTTGGCCTAAGTGGAGCTCAATAGCGCGGTTAGTAACCCCAAGCCGGTGGATCATCGTAGGAATGATCATAGTTGGGCCCTCGCGATGAAGAATAAGAAGCGCCCCAATCATAAGAGGGTTGCTGGTATGAAGACTCTCCCATGTTGGAGGGCTGAACTGAATCATATTCGGCATCCTCTCCAACATTCTTCTCTTGCTGGGAGAGCTCCGCCATGTATGTGTCAAGTTCTTCCTCCGTGAGTGACCATCCTTGCTAGTTATCAAAGTTAAACAAAGCAGGTGCAGACAAAGAGACTACTTTCTCAGACCTACCCCCTCTCCAACCACTCTTGACAAAGGTTATTTCATATGGTAGCTCACTCAAAGTAGCCGAAGGAGAAACAAATTTATGCTAAACCATGGAATTGAGATCAAGTCTCTCTATGGGGAACTGAAAATCTGAATGATGAGGCTCTAAACCATGAAAAGCTAATAAATGAGATGCAATGAGACCTCCACAAATCCCACCTTTCTCATGGTTAACAGCAAGAGGGAAAGCTATCAAAGCACCCAAGTTATAAGTTCTATCCCTATTCAAAGCAGATGAGATAAAAGCTAGATCAAATGAAGATAATTTTCTAGCAGTCTTCCTAGCAAGAACACACTTGGCAATGAAATAGGCAAAATATCTAATGGATGGGAAATGAATATTCCGAATTTTACCACTTTCCTTTGAGAAGTCGCAACCTTTACAAATTTCAGCATATAAATCCATGAGTGGCTTAGTCCTCTCTCTAATCTTCTCACATGAACCCCACTATGGCACTCTGATAGCTGCATAAAAATCATTGAAAGGGAGGTTGACAGCTATATTATAAATTTTTTAGTGGACCATGAGATAAGATAAGGAACAACTAAACTGAAAGTCATACACCACGGACATGGTTAGCTTAACATATTGGTAAGGCTCTTCTCCAACAAAATATTCCAACCCTGCATTAGAAATCATAGTTTGGAAATCCTGAAAGATCCCCGCAGCTCTCATAAATTCGGGGCATGGATATATGGAAGAGAAAACCTCCTCGTCGCGATGGACTTTCATTGGCTCAGGTACCATCAATTCATGTTGATTCAGTTGGTAAGCACTCATCTTCTTTTCTGAAATTTTTCGACAAACATCAAACCAAGTGATTTCCAAGTTTATAAATGATGAGGAACTAATATAGGAACTTACTAGAGGGCTAAACATGCATCAAAATGAAATCTATAAGCATAGAACAAGCATGGAAGCTCACACAACCTATCACCTACAGTAGAAAAATACTCAAGATACAATCCACCAATCAAAAATCTAATTGGACAAGCGGAGGAGGCACATACCAGAGAGCAATCCCTCCAAAAATTACCAGCAAAGATGGGATGAGCAAGGAGATCGAAATTAGGGAGCAAGAACAGCAGGAACTCAATCTTGAGAAAGTTTTTCGGTTTTTTGGGAGAGAGAAAGAAGTGGCTGTAAGGAGGCATCTTGGAGGGACAGGGGTGGGCCACACCTAGACCAGGCGCCACCTAGGGCTGGCCGCGCCACCAGGGGTGTGCTGGCCTGGTGGGTCCCCCTGGGCCAATCCAGGTGCCCCTCTTTCCCTTTTTTCATAAAAATATTTAATATGAATTTTCTGGAATTTTTTGGGAAACTTTATTTTTGGCCAATTTTCAGGTTATGAAAATTGATTTTCTCACAGATTTTTTTTTGAAAGCCACAAAAGCAAACCAAAACCAAAACTACAGAAGTTCTAAGACACTCTAAAAAGCAAACAACTAGCAAAACTAAGACAAACGAGACAAAGAGCAAATAACGCAAAGGAGAAAAATAAAAGTGAGCAAGGATAACCATGGTGAAAACATTGTTTTGTTCATTAAAATCCCTTTGTTAACAAGGTTGATCAAGTCTTGTTACCAAAACAATCTTATATGAAACAAAAATTTGCATTTCACAAAATGATTATGTTACCTCAATCTTGATAGAAATGGAACCAATCATAATAGTTTCAAAACTTTCTTATGGAATGGGACAATATATTTCTCCAACTTTGATGCTCTCAATATTTTCAATTGAATTCATGCCATAGCTCTTATCAATCTTCTTTGGAAAATAGACAGTATGCTCTTTGTCATTAATATTAAAAGTTACTTTTCCTTGATTACAATTGATGACAACACTTGCAGTATTAAGAAAAGGTCTCCCAAGAATAATCGACATATTATCATCTTCAGGCATCTCAAGCACAACAAAATCAATTAATACCAAGCAATTATGAGTCACTTGAACATGAACATCCTCACATATACCAACAAGAATAGTAGTAGACTTATCATCCATTTGCAAAGATATATCAGTTGGTATCAATTTTTCTAGCTGAAGTCTCTTGTAGAGAGAAAAGGCATAACACTAACTCCAGCTCCCAAATCACACAAAGAAGTTCTAACATAATTATTTTTAATAGAGCAAGGAATAGTTGGAATACCTGGATCACCAATCTTTGCAACCTTACCATTGAAGGAATAATTAGCAAGCAAAGTAGAAATTTCCTCATTAGGAATCTTCCTTTTATTAGAGACAATATCCTTCATATACTTTGAATAAGGAGGCAACATAATAGAATCAGTCAAAGGAATTTGCAAAAATAAAAGTTTCATCCACTCACAAAACTTGTTGCAGTGTTCTTCCTCCTTTGACTTGTGTTTCTTATTAGGAAAAGGCATTGGCTTTTGCACCCAAGGTTCTCTTTCACTACCATGTTTATTAGCAACAAAATCTTCCTTAGTGTACCTATTATTCTTAGTGGGTCTCTCAGGTTCTTCTTCAATTTCTTCCTTATCAGGAGCATCATTGTTATCATTACCACTTTCAGTTTCAGCATAGGAGACAGATATACTATTAGGATCTACAGCAGGTTCAGAAGGTTCCTCAACTGTTTTATGTTTCTTTTTCTTTCTCTTAGAAGAAGTACCTCTATTTTCATCTTGTTAAGAATCCTGCTCAATTCTTTTAGGATGTCCCTCAGGATATAAGGGATCCTGAGTGGTAGCACCACTCCTAGTTCTAATTTCATAAGCATGTTTATCTCTAGAAGCATTAACTAGCATATCTTTTTGTACTTTAGCAAGTTGATCAATTTGAGTTTGAACCATTTGAAAATGTTTAACAGGCATTTTAATATCATTAGCAGTTCTTTCCACAATATATTTCAACTCATTAATAGCTCTAGAGTTTTCCAATAAATGATTCTGAACTTGTTTATTAAAATTACCTTGTTTAAAAATAAAAATGTCAAGTTCCTCTAAGCATTGATCAAGAGGTTTACCATAGGGAATATGACCTTCATCAAATGTTGGAGAGAGTGTACCTCAATAGTGGATGAGTGGGAGATTGGCTTACATAATTCTTCTATAGGAGGTAAATTCTTCACATCTTCAGATCTAAACCCTTCTCCTTAAGACATTTCTTAGCTTATTTCATCACTTCATCATTTAATTCAATCACTCCCCTCTTCCTTGGTGTTGGTGTTGGAGTTGGTTCAGGCGCAATTGGTTCAGGTGTAGTAGGCTCAGGTGTAATTGGCTCAGTTAACGTCCAATCATCATAATTCTTGCTTATTTTAGCCATTAATTCTTCATCTTCTGCAGGAGTTCTTTTCCTAAAAACACAATCAGCAAAACTATCCAGATATGTCCTAGATTCATCAGTTAGTCCATTATAATATAAATCAAGAAGCTCATTTTTAGGTAATGGACATCCATGATGTGCATGAATCAAGGCACAGAACCTTGTCCATGACTTAGGCAATTTCTCCTCTTCTCCCTGTTTAAAATCAAAAAGTTTCTGGAAAGCAGCATGTTGAGCACTAGTAGGAAAATATTTCTGAAAGAAAGTATGTTCATCCCAAAATTTTCCAAATTTTGAAATGTGAAAAATAAATAAACAAAATAAATAATGGTTGAAATTTAGGGTGAAAAGAAACTTTTTGCTTCTAAATAGAAACACCAAGACCCTTCTTGAACAAATTTGAATAAAATGGAATCCAACAAATTTCAATCAAGTGAAATGCATTCATCAATGAATGTATCTTGAAATTTAAACACTTGGGAAATACACCAAAACCCTAAAACCCAAATGGAATAAATCATTTCCAAGATTTCTCTAAGACTATGGATTTGATCCATATAAAAATTTATCAAAAAACATTTATAAATGATCAAAAATGATAAACAAAAATATTATAAAACCATAGAAATTGGTTTCACTTAATTCGGAGCCATGGATAAAAACTTATGAATTTAATAAGTTAAAAGGAAATAATTTCCAAAGCTAATAAAGCTCCTATCTAAAATCCATACCAAATTATGGGAAAAATAATCCTAAAAGGATTTAAAAATAGAAACAAATATTAAATAAGATTCTACAAATTGGAATCACAAAGATTGGATCTTTAAATAAAAAGATATGGATTTTATAAAGAGAAGGAAGAAAATAAATAAATAAGGATTATTTAAAAGACAAATTAAATCTTGGCCAAATTCATAAAAATGGAATATATTAAATAATAAAAAGAAATAAAATATTATTTAAATAAAACTATATGGGCTTTGAACCATATTCAATTTTATTTAAATAAAGACAAATTGCCTAAATAAATAATAAAACCCAAGAAAATTATTTGGAAGATAAATTGGAACTTGAATTAAATCCACAAGCAAATGGAATAAAGATAATCCAAATCCAAATAAAATAAAGGGATAAATAATATTCAAATAAAAATTATATGGCATTAACCAAATTCAATTCTATTTAAACGGAGACAAAATCCCTAAAGTAAATGATTAATTAAATCATGAGAAAATAATAAATTGGAATTTTCCCAAGTGGATTAAAAAGTATCTAATTAAACTTAAAAATAATTATTTGAACAAAATCAAAATAGAAAATAGAAACAAAAAAAAGAAAAGAAAACAGAAGAGGAAAACAAATAGAAAATGAAGCCAACCTAGCCAGCCCAATAAGCCCCTGGCCTAGTAACCAGCCCACCCGACTCTCTCCTCTCTTCCCCTGGATGTTTATCACCGCGGCCTCTACCCACACCTCCACTGACTTTGCGATCCCACCAGCCACGTCATCTCGTCTTCAACGTCGCACTGACCACGCCCCTCTCTCTCTCTGCAGTTTCTGGTTCGATTCAAATCGTATAAATTCGTTTTAATGTCATGGTGATTCCGCCCCCGACCATGCTATATTAATCGCCTCCCTCTCCTCTCCATTTCCCCTCACACGCCACACCTCGAGAGCCCCCAGGCTGCACGTATTCTTGCTCGAACAGCTACTGTCTCCGACGAGCTCGTCGGCAAATTCCGGTGAGCACACGCCTCCCCCGGCCCTCTGGTTCAAGATATTTGGTTTGTCATCACCGTGCGCATCTACGGACCCCAACCTCGTGCTTTCTCATGCACCGAAGCGTCAGCTCCGTCATCGCCTGCAAGCCACCGTCGACTGCTTCAACTCCGGCGAGAGGTTGCCGACGATTCATCGCGCTCCTTGCCCTCTGGTAGGTCCCCTCGCAACCTCTGCAACCGTGCGCATCTCCCTAACATGTTGCCTTGCCTTCTTACGTCCCAGGAGCTCTCCCCCGTCAACGACAGTACGTGCCCGATGCTGACGCTAGCTCCGGTGAGGAATTCCCGTCGTCCCCGTGTGCCCCTTCGCCAACCACGGCCACGTTGAGCATCGTCACACTCCTGAGAATCTGGTGAGCCTCTCCGTTCACTCCCTCGCTACATGTAGCCGCCGCAATGCTTCTACCCGAGCGCGCCGCCGCCGTCCACCATCGCCAGCGCCGCCAGTGAATGACCAGTAGACGCGAGCCGTGGATTCAGATCCAAGCGATGCGATAGAATCACTTAACGAAGGGGTACGAAACGATCTGTGATGTGCGATTCACTTTAGATCCAACGCCCTGCGGTACCGTCCAATAGGAGCACGCCACGTGGCATGTGTTTTGTTTTAAAAACAGAAACATTTCTATTAGATGTTTCGATTTGTAAAATTCATAACTTTTAATCTATGCGTCCAAAATTTACAAATTTTATATCAATGGAATCACAAAAATGCAAACTTTGCAACCATGTCCTTAGTTTAGCATTTTGATTCTGGTAAATTGCTTGTTTTGGTAGAAACTTTTCTAGGCCTATTTTGAGTATAAAACTTATTCTAAAAATGTTTTTAGGGTAAAATATTTTGTAAATGGTTTGTTTTAAACCTATTGACCATAAAAACCAACTTTTGGATTTAAAAGTATATTTTGTGACACTAAGGAATTATTCCTTGAATAAAAACATTTTGAGTAAAACAAAAATTGTTGATTATGTTTTAAAAATAATTTTTGAGTAAAACCTTTTAAAAATGGTTGGATTTAAACTCTCTGACCGTAAACACTAAGTTTTGGATTTAAAAATGTATTTTATTAACCCTAGAAAATTATTACTTTGATTAAAGGCATTTCTAGTAAAATAAAATGATGCTTTGATTTAAAAAAGATTTTTAGGTGAAACCTTTTGTAAATGTATTTGATTTAAAACACTTTGACCATAAACATTAATATTGGTGTTTGAAAACATTTTGGCTAACACTAGAAATTATTCCTTTGATTAAAATCATTTTCTAGCAAAATAAAAATGATTTAAATGGCCATTTTCACTAACTTGATTTAAAATGGTTTTGTCACTTTTATAAATGACCAATAGGTGTTTAAAATGATTATAACCTTATTAGAAACCACTTTTCCAATAAAACAATCTTTTGCATGCTTGCATGCATTGTTTTGTTTTCATTATTTTATGCGATGAATTGTTGAATGCTAGTTTGAATTTGTGCCTTGATTGAAATTGTAGTGAACCTTGAAGAGTGTGACATTTGCAAGATCAAGGAGTGAACTTAGTTTCTCTACCAAAAAGGCAAGTGGTTCTTCAAACATTTAGTCCTAATATTTTTACTATGCATTAGTGATATTTCTAAGTAGGACTTGCATGGAATTTTACTAAGTATGCTATGCCATGGGAAATCCTAATAGATGATGCCTTAGTAGAATTTTCCCTAAGTTAAGATTCCTACTACTATTATGCTTAGCCTAGCTAGTAGAAAACAAGGGTGGATTATATTCATGTTATGAAATATTTCTAAGTCTATGACTTGTGCTTTGTTTAATAAAACAACTATGTGAATGAATCACCTGGGTGGAATGGTGTGAATGGATTTATGTTGAGTGGTTATAGAGGGCCAATAAACTGGCGAATACTTGTGTATCTCACTTGTGGAAAGTGTGGCATCCCGCAAAACCACTACTAGAAAATCGCGTTGAATTTGTGCATTGCATCGTCATCATCATGCATTGTTTGCCAAAACTATTTTCGAAAACCCCGATTTGTTTTCCAAACGCCCCAACTCATTTCAAACGCCAAAACCCGGGGCTCCGGAGTATTTTGTTTTGTCCGCTGTCGAATTGCAAAGCGTTGTTTAAAAATAAATAATTTAATTAATTGTTTAGTAGGCGAGCAGACGCCAACCCGACCCACGACAGCCCAGATTTAATTATCGGTCCAACCTGCCCCATCTAAATCCTATTCCTACCAACTAGTCTACCCCAACCCATCCCTCCACCTCACCCCACCCAATGATCTGCCGCCCCCTCAGTTTCCCTCTCCCCCTCTTCCAATCAAGTGCCGCCACGTCACACAGCCTCTCCTCACTCAACCCCGCCACCCCCACACAAACACACACGCATCCACGCACGCACGCACGCACACCACACAGCAGCACCACCCCACCCACTCAGCCCCACCTGCGGGCCCCACACCGCCCTAGCCTATCTCTCTCTCAACCCCTGGGCCCCACCACAAAGACCCTCCACTCACGCCTCTCCCTCCTCCTCCCAGTACCTCCAGCGTGCCCCCTTCTTCCCCGTGCACACCCCGCCCCACCTTCCCTCGGCGTGCCGCCCGGCCGCCGAGCTTCCTCCCACGGAGCCTGCCTCGCACCACCACCAGGCGTCCCGCCTCCGCCCGGCCGCGCTCCCGCCTCAGCCCGCCACCCTCCTCAGCCGCTCCGCCCGCCCTCACCCGTCCCTACCTCATGGCTCTCCCAGCCCCACCCGCTCCTACCCGTCCTCCGCCCGCCCGGCTCCCCCTCGCGCGCTCAAGCCTCCCCTGCGCCTTGTGCAGCCTCCGGAGCTCCTCCGCCGTCCCAGCCCGCGCCTCCCGCCTCCGCTGCAACCGCCGCCTCACGCTGGCCTTCCCCGACCCGAGCCGCTGCCAAGACGTCCTTCCGCTCCCTCACGCCCTCGCCTCGGCCCTGCGGCCGCGCCGCTTCGAGCTCATCGCCGTCGATCACCGCGACCCGTCTGGTCGATCTTCTGCTGTGCCGCCTCCGCTTTTGCCCTGCAGCCGTGGCCTTGTCGCGCGACACCAGCGAGGCCGGCCTCCTCTTCTGCCGTCCCCGAGCCTGGCTCCGCTGTGGTTTCGCCCAAGCCAGGTCGTCGCCATCAGCCCCTGTACGCGCGCGTGCCGTCTCAAGGTCATCTGCTGATCCACGGTACCCGAAGACGCCGGCCCCGTGTTCTCCCCCTCGTACCATCAAGTAATCCTTCAATGACATGAAGACCGAACCCTAACCAAGATCTCTGATCCCTCGATTCGGAGGCCGAGCCCAGAAACCCTGAGTGCCTCGACGGTCAGATTTCCACGGTGTAACGACAAGACCGGCAGCGGGACCGACGGCGCGGATGCGACAAGATCGTCGCCGGACGCCAAGACCGCCACATGGACGCCAAGTTCTCCTTTCCGGATGTGATGCTCGAGAACCGGACGGTGAAGACACCGACGCGACGCCAGTACTTTCCCGGACGCCAAGTCCGACCCGAGGACCGCGAGTCCGACAAGATCTGCAAGAACGACAAGACCGAGCCGGAAGGACCCGATGCGCCCCGATGCGACAAGTGCTTCGCCGCCGAAACGCCGAGTACTTCATCCCGGACACCGCGACCACGGATGCGCCAAGACCTACCCCGAACCCCAGATCCGTCGAACCCTGGACCCCGACCCCGAACCCCGGAACCCTAACAAGATCGCCGAACCCTAAATGTGTGAACCCTTCCCGAAACCCTATTTTATAACATAATAACAATGTGCACATTAAATTGTCATCTCGCATGCATATCATGTGGTATGGGGGGCCTTGCGATTCACCTAATCATTAAATATGGGGCCCATATGCGGGCAAATCTAGTCTCATATCGGCCTCATTTAAACTTGAGTAGCGAATCCATACTATAATCTTTCATTGTTAAACAACATTTAAATTGCGGGATCTACACAACTTGAACCGTTTATTAATGGTCGGGACCCCGGTTCCACTTAACTTGACCTAATTGCATCGCACCTTTGCCATGTCATCCATCATACATGCATCATGCCGATCTTCTGCCGTTTTATTAAATATTGCATCCGGTGTTCCTTCTAGTGATTTGCTTCTTCCGGATAAGGCCGTTGAGTTGATGTGAGCTTCGCCCGATCTTGGTGGAACCTTTCGGCAATGTTTTCAAAGTAGCATCTCCCCTTTCTACCTATCTTACTTTTATAGTCTTTATTCCCTCCTGTTGATCTATTGCTATACGTATGCGATGCTTTAGTTTCGTACATGATATACCGTGCAGCCCTATATTGCCTTGGACACATCCTATTACCTGTTGTTTGGTAGATAGTTGGACTTGCGGCGTCGCATTGCTTGCTCAAGTCTTGATGTGTGTCGCCATATGCCACGATTCTTGATGTATTGCCGCATGTCGATGTTGGAGATGATCATAGTTTTACTTATCGTCACTTTAATTTCTGTTTAACAACTAAAATTGAATAAGCGAGGCATCGGTGGGTGATAGATAATATTTGGTTTCGACGCCCACTTGTGTCCCGTAAGACCCGAGTACTTGATACATTCCTTGATTTTTGCGCTATCCACATCCGGAGGTATATGGGACCCCCTGAGCGAGCTTGATTCACTTATTTCTTGGGGCCACAAACTAGTTTGAGGTTTTATTTACGATCTGTACTTATGCCATGCTTCTTTGCTTTATTTACGATTGTCGAGGAGCACCTTTATCTCTTGTTAGGTAAGCGGAGTGTTTTCGCAGTGTCGACAAGCCCAGCCACACTTTCGGGTTCCCATCGTTTACAGCCATGTGAGACCTTGAGGCCGTCTCGAGCTTGCTTACTCCGTGGCGGATTCTACTTAAGGGTGGCCCCCAAATATTTCTGAATCTGTGATTGTTCGATCGTGAAAGCCTCGTTGGGTTTTGATTTGGTTTTCGAGGTTGATCGGCGTGTGTTGCTATTGGTGCACCCGGGTAAAACTTTCGAAAGCCGTGTCCGGATATGGACGACTTGGAGCACGGTATCTCGATCATAGACAAGCATAACTAAAGTTTACCGCTATTAATTTGACTTATAATGACTAGTAATCAGCTTCACTATAACGGAATGGCTAATTAATACTGCGCACCCTTGCGTGCTTGGTTGTCGCTCGCGACAAATGTATCGACTAGTAAGTATTGCAACTTCTAGCGAAATGGCTGAATAAAAGTACCAACAAGCTTTGGGTTTAGGGTTTATCTCATACTATCTGTATTTGATTAGTAATTACTGCAACTTCAATGGAATGATTAAATAAAAGTGCCCACTGTTTATTTTATCAGGATGATTATATACACCTGACTAGTAATTGTCACAACTATAACCGAATAAGTAAAACTGCCAACGGTGTGAGTTCCTCGGTTGACTTCCTCGTTTGGTCTCGAGGGGGAAATATCAGGATGGGTTTGTTTGGTGTTAGCTTCAGGTTGGATCCGGATAGGTCATTCTCACCCCTCTCTGATCACCGCCAGTTGTATCGAGTCTCTATAGGTTGTTTAGTGCATGCTGCCGCTTCAGTCCACCATACCTATGTAGGCGAGGACCGCCGAATTCTAGCCTCATGGTGTCTTGGCCTCGATCGACGCTCTTTCTTTGTTTTGCTTTGCCCTTTGTCGGCACCTTTGTTAAGCAGGTTTTGAGATCGGCGTCGTTAGCGGGTTACCCTTCGGCTTGGCACAGGGGTTATGGGCGCCATTGGTTATTCTTGAGGCTCTTAGCCCCATTTGCTTCTTGTCCGTGATCGGACGCCCTACCATTTTCAAGGTGATTTGGATCTTGTATTATTTTGTATTCTTGGCTCTTTGAGTCATTGTTATATATATATCGTCGTGGGTCCCATCGAGGACTGTTGTGTAATGTTATTGCTTTTTCCACCCTTGCGAAAGTGCTGGTGGCACCTTTGAATCGTTTCTATGCGGGTTTGGTGAATTTTGCCCAAACTTGCATAGGTCCGATTCTGAGGGTGTTACAGAGTGGTATCAGAGCTCAGCAGTTGCGATACCCCACAAGTCCAGCCTGTAGGATAACCTAGCTAACGGCCGAAGTAGAGTGTCAAAGTTATTTTGCAAAGTCGGTTGGATAGTTCTGAATAGGTCTGATTTTACTCCTTACCCCTCTGATGTTCTCCTCTTACCTCTACGTGTTTTGGATCTGCTCTCTTCTCTCTCTTCGAGTCCAGGAATTCTCGTGGTTGGGTTTCCGTCGTACCTTTAGGGCTTCGCTTTCTCCCCTTTTTGTAACGGAGTGCTACGATCATCAATCTGCAACTTGTCTGTTGTGCCCTACATCCGATCTTTTGTTCTTGAGATCTTAATCCATGTGTGTTCCTTGCTGGATATCAGTGTCGTTGAAAAACATCTGAGAAGGACGAGCTTTGGTGAAGTTGGAGTCGACCTTGAGCATGTGTTGTTCATGCCAATGGAACCACCGCGAAACCTAATCAGTGTGTCTTTCATACGATTTCTGCTGGCAATACTCCCTTGTTTCCGAACCTCGCTTGACGAGATCTTCAGTCTAATTCCGAGAGTTGGATGCTTAATCCGCTTATTCGTGTGCAGAGTAATGGTTCGAGTGTGGGATGGAGTAGCTACCCTACCACTGCTCTTATCATTCACTCCTGTATGTCGAATCAGTGGATCCAGCAATTTACTCCGTCCACGGAAGTTAGGGGTGGCTTTATCTGCGATACCTCTACCTTCGACCTTTTGTTCCCGGAGTGTTCTCTCGACGATCAGGAGCGACGACCCTTTTGTTGGTGGTGTCGCCGATTCCAAGATGAAGAAGGAACCCTCGTTAGTGGTGTCGCGAGGATCTACGAGCGCCAAGTATCGGCACCGACCTCCCTTCCGGTACCATGAGGCGGATCTCGAGGGCGAGATCCTTTGTTAGTGGTGTCGAATTGTGGCATCCCGCAAAACCACTACTAGAAAATCGCGTTGAATTTGTGCATTGCATCGTCATCATCATGCATTGTTTGCCAAAACTATTTTCGAAAACCCCGATTTGTTTTCCAAACGCCCCAACTCATTTCAACGCCAAAACCGGGTCGAGTATTTTGTCCTTGTCGAATTGCAAAGCGTTGTTTAAAATAAATAATTTAATTAATTGTTTAGTAGGCGGTCGAGCAGGCCAACCCGAACGACTTCCAGATTTAATTATCGGTCCAACCTGCCCCATCTAAATCCTATTCCTACCAACTAGTCTACCCCAACCCATCCCTCCACCTCACCCCACCCAATGATCTGCTGCCACCTCAGTTTCCCTCTCCCTCTCTTCCAATCAAGTGCCGCCACGTCACCCTGGCCTCTCCTCACTCAACCCCCTGCCACCCCCACACAGCAAACACACACCGCATCCACGCACGCAACACGCAAGCGACGCACACCACACAGCAGCACCACCCCACCCACTCAGCCCCACCTGCGGGCCCCACACCGCCCTAGCCTATCTCTCTCTCAACCCTGCCCGCGGGCCCCACCCTGACAGCACCTCCACTCACGCCTCTCCCTCCTCCTCCCAGGCAGTACCTCCCGCGTGCCGCTCCCCTTCTTCCCCGTCGCGCAGCACCCCCGCCCCCACCTTCCCTCTCGTGCCACCCGGCCGCCAGCGGCTTCCTCCCTTGAGCCTCGCCTCGACCACCACCCAGGCGTCCCCGCCTCCCGGCCATGGCTCCGCCTCCCGCCCTGCTCCCCTCAGGCCGCCTCGCCCGCCCTCGCCCTTCCGTCCTACCTCATGGCTCTCCTGGCCCGACCCGCGCTCCTACCCCGTCCTCTGGCCACGGCCCCGTCCCCTCGCGCTCCAAGCCTCCCTCTGCGCCCAAGCCCGCCGAGCTCCTCGGCCGTCCCAGGCGCGCCTCCCCATGCCCGCCTCCCGCTGCAACCGCCGCCTCCGCCGTCACGCGGGCCTTCCCCCGACCCCGAGCCGCCGCCGGCCAGCACGTCCTTCCGCCGCTCCCCTCACCGCCCTCTGCCTCGGCCCTGCGAGCGGCCGCCGCCGCTCGAGCTCATCGCCGTCGATCACCCGCGACCCCGTCCGTCGATCTTCTGCCGTGCCGCCGCGTCGCCTTCCGCTTTTGCCCTGCAGCCGTGGCCTTGTCGCGCGACACCAGCGAGGCCGGCCTCCTCTTCTGCCGTCCCCGAGCCTGGCTCCGCTGTGGTTTCGCCCAAGCCAGGTCGTCGCCATCAGCCTGTCTGCTGCGTCTTGCCTCAAGGTCATCTGCTGATCCACGGTACCCGAAGACGCCGGCCCCGTGTTCTCCCCCTCGTACCATCAAGTAATCCTTCAATGACATGAAGACCGAACCCTAACCAAGATCTCGATCCTCGATTCGGAGGAGCCCGAAACCACGAGTGCCTCGGCGGTCGATTTCACGGTGTAACGACAAGACCGGCAGCGAGGACCGACGATCATGGATGCGACAAGATCGTCGCCGGACGCCAAGACCGCCACATGGACGCCAAGTTCTCCTTTCCGGATGTGATGCTCGAGAACCGGACGGTGAAAGAAGACACCGACGCGGACGCCAAGTACTTTCCCCCGGACGCCAAGTCCGACCCGAGGACCGCGAGTCCGACAAGATCTGCGCAACGACAAGAACGGCACCGACCCGGAAGGACCCGATGCGCCCCGATGCGACAAGTGCTTCGCCGCCGAAACGCCGAGTACTTCATCCCGGACACCGCGACCACGGATGCGCCAAGACCTACCCCGAACCCCAGATCCGTCGAACCCTGGACCCCGACCCCGAACCCCGGAACCCTAACAAGATCGCCGAACCCTAAATGTGTGAACCCTTCCCGAAACCCTATTTTATAACATAATAACAACTGTGCACATTAAATTGTCATCTCGCATGCATATCATGTGGTATGGGGGCCTTTTGCCGATTCACCTAATCATTAAATATGGGGCCCATATGCGGGCAAATCTAGTCTCATATCGGCCTCATTTAAACTTGAGTAGCGAATCCATACTATAATCTTTCATTGTTAAACAACATTTAAATTGCGGGGATCTACACAACTTGAACCGTTTATTAATGGTCGGGACCCCGGTTCCACTTAACTTGACCTAATTGCATCGCACCTTTGCCATGTCATCCATCATACATGCATCATGCCGATCTTCTGCCGTTTTATTAAATATTGCATCCGGTGTTCCTTCTAGTGATTTGCTTCTTCGCGGATAAGGCCGTTGAGTTGATGTGAGCTTCGCCCCGATCTTCGGTGGAACCTTTCGGCAATGTTTTCAGGCGAGCATCTCCCCCTTTCTACCTATCTTACTTTTATAGTCTTTATTCCCTCCTGTTGATCTATTGCTATCTGTGTTGCGATGCTTTAGTTTCCGTACCTGTGATATACCGTGCAGCCCTATATTGCCTTGGACACATCCTATTACCTGTTGTTTGGTAGATAGTTGGACTTGCGCGTCGCAGTTGCTTGCTCAAGTGCTGATGTGTGTCGCCATATGCCACGATTCTTGATGTATTGCCGCATGTCGATGTTGGAGATGATCATAGTTTTACTTATCGTCACTTTAATTTCTGTTTAACAACTAAAATTGAATAAGCGAGAGGCATCGGTGGGTGATAGATAATATTTGGTTTCGAGCCCACTTGTGTCCCGTAAGACCCCGAGTACTTGATACTGTTCCTTGATTTTGCGCTATCCACATCCGGGAGGTATATGGGACCCCCGAGCGAGCTTGATTCGGACTTATTTCTTGGGGCCACAAACTAGTTTGAGGTTTTATTTACGATCCTGTACTTATGCCATGCTTTTTGCTTTATTTACGATTGTGCGAGGAGCACCTTTGTTTAGGTAAGCGGAGTGTTTTGCGGTATCGACAAGCCCACACACTTTGGGTTCCCGATCGTTTACCGACCTTGAGACCTTGAGGCCGTCTCGAGCTTGCTTACTCGTGGATTCTACTTAAGGGTGGCCCCGAAATATTTCTGAATCCTGTGATTGTTCAATGTGAAAGCCTCGTTGGGTTTTGATTTGGTTTTTCGAGGTTGATCGGCGTGTGTTGCTATTGGTGCACCCGGCCGGGTAAAACTTTCTCGGCCGTGTCGCGGATATGGACGACTTGGAGCACAGATATCTCGATCATAGACAAGCATAACTAAAGTTTACCGCTATTAATTTGACTTATAATGACTAGTAATCAGCTTCACTATAACGGAATGGCTAATTAATCGCCCACCCTTGCTTGTTTGGTTGTCGCGACAAATGTATCGACTAGTAAGTATTGCAACTTCTAACGAAATGGCTGAATAAAAGTACCAACAACTGCTGGGTTTAGGGTTTATCTCATACTATCTGTATTTGATTAGTAATTACTGCAACTTCAATGGAATGATTAAATAAAAGTGCCCACTGTTTATTTTATCAGGATGATTATATACACCTGACTAGTAATTGTCACAACTATAACCGAATAAGTAAAGCGCCAGCGGTGTGAGTTCCTCGGTTGACTTCCTCGTTTGGTCTCGAGGGGAAATATCGTGATGGGTTTGTTTGGTGTTAGCTTCGAGTTGGATCCGGATAGGTCATTCTCACCCTCTCGATCACCGCCATTGTATCGAGTCTCTATAGGTTGTTTAGTGCATCTTTGCCGCCTTGATCCACCATACCTATGTAGGCGAGGACCGCCAATTCTAGCCTCGCTGTCTTGGCCTCGATCGACGCTCTTTCTTTGTTTTACCTTTGCCCTTTGTCGGCACCCCTTTGTTAAGCAGGTTTTGAGATCGGCGTCGTTAGCCGGGTTACCCTTCCGGCTTGGCCTGGGCAGGGTTATGGACGCCATTGGTTATTCTTCAGGGCTCTTAGCCCCATTTGCTTCTTGTCCGTAGTCGGACGCCCTACCATTTTCAAGGTGATTTGGATCTTGTACCGTATTTTTGTATTCTTGGCTCTTTGAGTCGCTGTTATATATATATCTGTTCTGTGGGTCCCATCGAGGACTGTTGTGTAATGTTATTGCTTCGTTTTCCACCCGCACGAAAGTGCCTGGTGGGCACCTTTGAATCGTTTCTATGCGGGTTTGGTGAATTTTGCCCAAACTTGCATAGGTCCGATTCTGAGGGTGTTACAGAAAGCCACCTAGGAACAAAGAGATTTGAGATGTCAAATGTTGAGAAGCTTCAAGTGCAGCCACATGGCAATATGGGCTCTGCCTGGATCATATAGGTTGCAATAACTTAGCCAGATGGACAGTTGGTGGTAGGGGTGATAGGTTTGGAGCGCGTCCATTTTGGTCTAAGGGAAGGCTTCTGAAAGATCTTGTCTCGATGCATGTTGAGTCTTGTGGGGAAAGTGCACCACCTCTCGAGAGAGTAAAATCTAAGTACTTAGCCGTGTCCCCGACAATGGCCAATTTTAGCATCAAGACATGGAAGCTATCAAGGATCTCATCATCCCAATTTCCGAGTTAAAAGCTTGTGGTTGAACAAGGGTTAAAGGTTAACCAATTCCATTGGTTGTTCCTTGGGTGATTTTGAAAAACAAAAACTTAGTGTTTTCAAATGATAAGGAAAATCTATTTTGAGCAAAGCAAGCCTAAGATCCACTTAGCCAAATGCATATAGAAGATAGATACCACTACTCTACCATAGTATCACTTACCAATACAATTCAAATGTATTGACCCTTGTGGCTATAACTTATTATGTTGCAGGTTTGTTTGATGTTACTGAAGTGTGTTGATTATGATTACAAGTCTACAATCAACATGATTTCCTGTGGCACTTTGAAGATGAAGGACTCCATGCTGTATAGTTATTGATGCCGCATTGTAATGAGATAGCCAAATGATCTATGTAAGATGTAATGAATTATTTTATTCCTGGTTATAAAGTTGTATTATGACCTTTGTTTCTTGATATTACACCTTAAACTGTTGATGCTAGCTATTGATCCAGGGACTAGCATTGTAAACACAGGGATCTCTACCTTATCAGGTTGGGACCTCTACAAAGTAGCAATCAAGCAATCAGGGCTATCAATGGATCCAGGAGGTAAATTATTAAACCAAGCTTTAGCTTCTCCTTTTAGTGAAAAGGGAAGATTTTAGCAACAATTTACTTGCGCATCTTAAAATCATCAGAAAATAAGGCACTCATAGTGGAAAGCTCATTCATATGCGCCACGGCACTTTTATTCTCAGTCCCACAAAAAGGTTCTTTCTCAAAAATGTTTATATAGGATAAATCAAGAGAGAAATTATAATCTTTATCTTTAATGTCTATGGGAGAAGTAGCAAACTTAGCATCAGGAAATAATTTAGGTATAATAGTACGTTTATCAAGGAGACTCCTAATAGCACTAGCACCACGTGTGTTTTCGATACTCTTCAATAAATTCATCAGTCATCTCAATATAACCATCATTGATATCATAGCTTTCTCTAGACTCAGGTGAGCTAACAGGAGTAATAGTGACTTCACTAGGAGTTTCAGTATTTCCCAACATAGTTCTATAAATTGTAGCATCTAGGAAAGGACCTAATGAACAACTCTCATCAAGCACAGTAGAAGTAACATCACGAGCATCAGAAGCAATTTCAGATTCGGCAGTAGTAGCAGTGCGTGTAGCATGTGTATGTGGTGGTGGTGTAACAAGCTTACTTATAACAGACGGTGAATCAAGAGCAACAGAGGTGTTTAGGACTGTACCACTTCTTGTAGTGGATGGTAAAATAGGAAACTTTCCATCACGAGACTTACCCATGATGAAAAAGGATAGCAGCAAACAATAATAAATCCAATTGAACTTACAAAATAAAGCTATGCCCCCGACAACGGCACCAGAAAATATAGGGGATCGCAACAGTCTTCGAGGGTAGTATAACCCAATTTATTGATTCGACACAAGGGGAGACAAAGAATACTTATACGCCTTAACAACTGAGTTGTCAATTCAGCTGCACCTGAAAATAGTCTTGATCATAGTAGTTTATCAGTAGCAACAGTTTTGTAGTAGGAATAGCAAAGTAACAGCAGCAGTAAAACAAGGGCAATAGTAACAATAGTAGCAAACAGCAGGATTCGAGTGCGATAGGCATAGGGATGGATGGAAGGGCGTTGCATGGACGATACTATTCATGTAACTTCAAGATCTAGGGCATTTGCAGATAAATAAGATAAAGCATCCAAGTACTAAATAATCATAGGTATGTGTTCCATATAAACTTGCACAACATCTTTTGTCCTCCCAGCCCGTTGCAGCAGGGCCTTAAGGGAATCTACTAGCAATTAAGGTACTCCTTTTAATAGAGTACCGGAGCAAAGAATTAACACTCCATGAACACATGTGATCCTCATATCACAACCATACCATCCGGTTGTCCCAATTTATGTCACTTCGGGGCCTTTGATTCCGGACAATGATATGTGTACATAACTTGCAGTTAAGATCAAAAACAATACTATCATCATGAATCAATAATAAGTTCTGATCTGAGATCATGGCACTCGGGACCTAGTGACAAGCATTAAGCACAACAAGTTTCAACAAAGTCAAATAGCACTAACAAAGATATTAGGCACCATGCCCTAACAATATTATTCGATTACATGGTAGAACTCATCCAATCCCTACCATCCCCATAGCCTACATCGGGGGATTACTCACTCATGGATGGGGGAAACATGGATGGTTGATGGAGAGGCGTTGGTGACGATGATGGCAATGATCTCCTCCAAATCCTCGTCCCAGCAGGGTGCTAGAACGGAGTTTCTGGTTCCGAATAACGGTTTCTGGTGGTGGCGGCGCAGCGAAACTCTATCTGGAAAAACGTCGAACCCCCTCTGTTTTTAGGTCAGAAGGCTTTATGTAGGCGAAGAGGGAGGCCGAGGGGGTGCCCGAGGTGGCCACACCCCTCCAGCGGCACAGGGCTGGCCTGTGACCGAGTGTGGGCCCCTCGTGGCCGTCCTCCGTCTCATCTTCTGGCTCTGTGAGTCTTCTGGTAAAATAAGAGTTTTTCCATATTTTCCGGGATTTTTCCTAAAAGTTGATTTTCTACACAAAAACTAGACACCAAAGAAATTATGTTGAAAACAGTGTAAGTCCGTGTTAGTTGTATCCAAAGCACACAACTTAGAGGAGAAACAATAGCAAAGGTGTTCGGGAAAGTAGATACGTTTTGGACGTATCAGTCCCATGCTGATCTGGATAGGTGGAGAGAGGTTTTCACAATGAGCCCCAACCCAACGCAGTCCCGCTCCTCAGCATGTAACGGTAAGGCTGACAGACATCAATTTCTAGACTTTGTGAGAGTTACAGACAAGAGGTTGGTCAAAAGTGAGAAAAGTTTAGCATCTTGGCAAAAGTCGGTACAACTAAGGAATGAGGGGCACCAAAATAGAAATCCCTATAAACTAATGAGATATGATAATAAACATACTTTATGATTAGCATGTAGGGCATATCCCCAACACCTTATGCATCCCCAACATATGTGTGCACTCATATATTAGTATATAAGATCATCATAGAAGATAACTGTGAAGGAAATATGCCCGAGAGGCAATAATAAATTGGTTATTATCGTATTCCTTATTTATGATAAATGTTTATTTTACATGCTATAATTGTATTAATACGGAAACGTTAATACATGTGTGTTTAATAAACAAAAAGGAAGTTCCTAGTTATGCCTCTCTTATAAACAAGCTCGTTGATTAACATGATGATAAAAGTTTCCTGATCATGGACATTGGATGTTGTTAATAACGAGGTCACAACATTAGTGTAATGATGTGATGAACATTCATCCTAAGTATAGCATTACTATCAAAGTCATTGAGTTTATATTGCTATAACAACTTACGAAGTGATCCTGATCCTTTGACCATGAGATCATGTCAATCACTAACACCGGAAGAGTTTCTCGATGACATCAAACGTCACACCGTAACTGGGTGATTATAAAGATGGCTTCAGAAATACTAAAGTGTTATGTTGAGACCCATGGATCGAGAGTGGAATTTTTTCATCCCGATGACGGATAGATATGCTCTGGGCCCTCTCGGTGATATCACATTGATTAGCTTGCAAGCAAGTGATTTGATCACTAGAATGTTATATCACGGGAACGAGAAAAGAGTACATGTCGGTAACGAGATCAAACTAGGTAGGGAGATACCGATGATCGAATCTCAGACATGTAATATATCGTGAAACAAAGGGATTAAGATACTAGCATAAAAGGTTCACACGATCACAGAAGTCATCGTTGAATGTGTGGGAGTCAGTATGGATCTCCAGGTCCCGCTAATGATTATTGATCGGAGAAGGGTCTCGGTCATCTCCACATTATTCGCGAACCGTAGGGTGACACACTTAAGGGATACCGACACCATTCGGAGCATATGATATGCCAGAAAAAGAAAAGGAAAGCGCAGGAATTTATTTCACTAGAAACCGGAACTATTTCGGTTGAAATTGCTGAAACTGGTTCTGCATGTGAAATTGAAATGTTGTAAGGGGTTTTATGTGAATGGTTGTTAATTAAAGTAATTAACAAAATTCTGAATAAATAAATAAAAGAGTTTTATTTAAATGAGAGCTTGCATTAAATTTGGTGGAAATTTAATGCATGTGAGTGGATTTTTGAGTGGAGGCTTTTTAATGGGAGTGGAGGCTTTTCATTTTGAGTGGGAGCTCCACCCACATGAATGTGGAAGAGGTGGGGCAGCCCCATGGCTGGGCGCCATGCCCCTTGGGTGCCCTCTCCCCTATAAAGGCCCCTCTCCTCCTCTCAAAGCACACCTCCTCGAAGGATCTCTCTCCCCTTTAGAATTTCCCCATGGTCTCGATCGTGAGATACATGTTCCGGTGGCTTTTTACGGAAGGATTTGTTGCTTCCGTGCCGCTGGAGCGAGGGCGCGGAGGTTGTCGAGGTACCCGTGTGTGTGCGATCACGGATGCACCACTTTGCTTTGGTCTTGGACTTGATCGTCTTGGGCCAATGGACCAGATGGACTTCATCACGATCTTGAGATCAGCAAGCGTTCGTCTACATCATCCACGAGTACAACCTTGTTAACGCTATTCGGTCTTCGAGGATATGTATTCTATGGATGTATATCCACCCGTTGCTTGTATCTAGTAGATAGATCTTGGTACATAGATGTTCCCATCGTAGGAAATTTTTTGTTTTCTATGCTGCGAACCCTACAGTGGTATCAGAGCCGGATCTATGCGTAGATGCTTTGCACGGGTAGTACACATATGAGTATGTGGGCGATGATGATCATTTTATTGCTTCTTAGTTGTACTTTGGATATTGGTGGCATAGTGGGATGAAGCGGCCCGGACAAACTTTACATGTCCTCGCACATGAGACCTGTTCCACGCTTGACATGCAACTAGTTTGCATAAGTGGCTAGCGGGTGTCTGTCTCTCCTACTATAGTCAATATCTAATTTGCAACGAGTTGTCAACAATTTGGTTATCCTTGTTGTGGTTCATGTTCGTAGGTAAGAACGGTTCTATCTTCGAAAGCCCTAAGCCACGTAAAACTTGCAATGGACAAATTAGAGGCGTCTAGTTTAGATTGTTGCTGGGCTAGTGTTATGATATGGTGATGTTGTAAATAGAAGTATGAGATGATACTCTTACAACACACATAGCGTGTAAGTTCCATAGACCTTGGACTTACACATAAAGGTATGATAGAGATCAAACCACGGTGCACATGATGGAGATCATATGCGGGAACCATATCATTTCACTTATTAACATGAGATGTTTGATTGCATCTTATATTGCTATTTTAGCGTTTTATTAGCATAATAAGATGATCCATCATTTAAATATCAAGATAAGAATGTGTTCTTCCTTAAGTATGCACCGACAATGTTTCGTCTCTTCAAGGCATCACGTGATGATCGGGTGCACTTGAATCCACGAGCATATCTCGGGTGTAAGACAGTTACACACGCGAATACTAAGGTTCTCACTTGGCGAGCCTAGCATGTAAAGACATGGCCTCGGAACACGGACCGAAAGGTTAAGCATGAGTCATATAGTAGATATGATGCCCATTTGATGCTCGCCTTTGAAGCTACACCGACTCACGTGATGATCGGACTTGGTGTAGTGGATTTGGTTCATGTAATCACCAAAAAGACACGAGGGATGTCGTTTTTGAGTGGGAGTTCATTTCTAATTTGGATTAGTAGAACTCAATTTATCATAAATTAAATCAAAGTGAATTTGCATAACTTGTTGTAGTCATTGGCATTCGTTCACCACCTTATGCATAGTTGTAATTGAGATAATAGAACTATAGAATTATGGATATATACTTTACGAACTGGTATCGTATTGTGTTGAGTGTCAATCTAAAGTTTAAAGTCCTATTGCAAACTTTCAGCAAACTCTGTTTACTCCGTGAGATTTAATAATTGGTATTAAATCGAGAGTAACAATTCCAGTGTTAGTATTTTAAGTATCATGTTTGCCTCCATGATTCTTGATTGTTTTAATATCAAGTTTATATAGGAGCTGAAAGAATTGTTCCAGAAACCATCATGAGTGATAGATATAACGATATCTGAAACAATGTTTTGGTTGCAATATGATAGAGTATAATATATGTTCTCATATTGGATGAGAATTTACAAAGGTTGGATATGCTAGACATCCTAATCATCCAAAAAGATTTTGGAAAGTAATATTATACTCATGATTCGCCTTTATAAGCTACAGTAGCTTGATCATGAAAGTCGTCATGATAAGGGTGAATATAAGATGTATGTAAAGTGTTTACTACACTAAAAGATTACTAAAGAATGGATTTTGAAAGAATACCGATCATTTTTATGATGGTGTTCTACTTCAAAGTGCAAGTCCAAAGGTATTATTATTTGAATATACACGCTTTGGACTATGCGTCATGTATATGGAGCCACTTTTGATGTTGATAGATTCTTTTAAAAAGGAAAAGGAAATGCTGAAAGAGAATCTATAACATATACTTGGCAGAAAAGAAAAGATTGGAAATATCCAATTTAGGTATATATATCATGTTATGGTTGTATTCTTTGCTTGTTAAACAATGTGGTTCTTGGGTATTGGATACCGAATTGGTTGGTATGAAATTCCATACGGAACGACGCAATTCATGAACCACAATGGCCTAAGTAACTAGCAAGAGAATATGTGATGATGTTCATCGAAAACAAACAAACCGTTGTTTGTATTTCTCGTTGACATCAAAGCTTGACTTCAAGATTTGTTTTAATAATTGTTATTTAAATCAGGTATTATGAGAACAAAGGTTGTTCAAATAATTACCATATTCCATATTAGATGGATGATTTACAAATCTAGTTGAAGAAATCACATCCATAAAACCTAATGCTAAAATGTCGCAAGACAAATGATTGAAAGATCACTTACGAAGTGACATCGCCGTTTAAATTATATTGGAAAGAAAACATGAAGAATCTCCATATTCATGGATTTTTGGAGTCTTTGATTTGATCAAGTGACGCTTGTGAGACTTTCCTCGAGATAATTAAAAACTTCGTTCAAAGGTCAAAGAAGAACAAACGACTAAAATATTGGAATTTATACATATCGATGTATGTAGTCCATTATGTGTAGTCGTAAACGATGGGTTTCAACTTCATATACTTCCTCCGGAAATTTGAGTGAATTTTCACTTAATGAGAAAGAAGTGTGAAATATTTGAAAATGTTCAAAGACTTTCAAGATGAAGTGAAAATCATTGTAACAAGAAAATAAATGGTTTATGATTTTATCATAAGGGATTTATTTGAGTTACAAGTGTAACAAGAAAATAAATGAATTATGATTTTATCATAAAGGGATTTATTTGAGTTGCAAGTTTAGTAAAACACCTAGATTTACATCTCCCGAAACACCATAGGAGTATGGAGTGTTTGAGATTCGTAATGAAACCTTGTTTGACATGGTTGGATCAAAGGTGTTATTAATAAAACTGCCATTATGTTTTAAAAGATTAAAGCTTTAGAGACTACCGCTTTTACACTGAAAAGAGCTCCATCTTGATCCGTTGAAATGACACCATGGAAGTTATGTTTTGGGGTAAAACCCAAGTTGTCATTTCTTAAATTTTCGTATGCTAAACATAAGTAAGATGTTTACAACCGAAGTCGGATGAGCATGTCTTTGTAGGTTATTTCGAATAACAATGGGTTATTCCTCCATAACACCAAGGACAAAAGGGTTTGTCGCTTGAAATATGAAGTTTCTTGAAGAAGGAATTTTTTGTAAAAGTTAAGTGGGAGGACAATAGAACTTTGATAAGGTTAACGAACCTTAGCTATATGTCTTTGAGTTAGCTTGTCGAAATCGTTCCGAAGACTGCCATAATGCTCATAGCTTATGTGCCTCAAAGGTTGTGGTCACGGATATCTAAGTTCCTATTGAATCAAGTAGGTCGGTTAAACAATCAAATGCTAAGATTTGAGAGTAAATCATTATTGTTTGACAATGATGAACAGAATACATACAAAGAAGCAATGATGGGCCCTGACTCCGTCAAATGGCATGAAGCCATAAAATCCGTGATAAGTCCATACATGAGAAATCAAGTTTTGAACTTGGAAGACCCTCCGGAAAGGTGTAAAATCCTATCGGTCGTATTTGTATCTATAAGGAAACAGACATGGATGTTTCACATCTATGAAATAGTCGAAATATCAGTAAAGTATTTTACGACAATGTTCAAGGAGTTGGTAGATGAATAAAGTAGCAACCACTACATATAATCTGTTATATGGTAGATGAATAAACAAAACAAAGTTCTTCTAATAGAATGGTTACCTAGGACGTGTACATGACACGATCCAAAGGTTTTTTTTAATTCAAAGGATGCTAAAAAGGGACATGCAAACTTCAATGGTTGAAGTAAGCATCACGGAGTTGGAATCTTCACCGTGATGAAAAAGAGTTTTCATCAGGAGACGATGAAGATGCTTGCATTTGCAAGAAATTAAGTGGGAGCGCTAAGACATATTTCTAATACATTTTGTGGAGGACATCTTGTTGATTAGAAATGATGTATCTTTTATTGACAGAGGTTAAGAATTTCATTTCGATGAAATACTTAGGCAAAACCCGAATATTTAGTGTGAATGTCTATAGTGGATAGACTGTGACGCTAATATGGTTGTGCTAAACGTACATATATGAGATATTGAAGGAGTTCAATATAGAAACAACAAGAAACGGTTCTTGTCGCATGGAAAATAATTGAATCAAGATTCAAGTGTATCGACACTTGATAAGTGAAACAAGATTCAAGTGCTTTGACACTTGATGAGTGAAATCACGAGAATGTTTTGATCAATCATACCATGATATGTAGACATCCAGATATGTCCTATGCTCTAAGTGTTATGAACATATACCAGAATGAATCATAAATTGATCATTGGATGATAGTGAGGATATTCTTACGATCTTTTGGAAGAACTAAGAATATATTTGTGTAGAGGTGACAAACAATAACAAATAGTTCATTGTAAAACGTTACATTGATACTAGTTTTGTCGCAAGATATAAATTAAGTTTATCTCAATTTAAACTATGAGTGGCACAATGAAATGGAAAGGAGTTTTCATGATGGATTTGGATGTATTCCAAAGTTATGACATTGTGACGAATACTACAACAAAAGCCTAAGTATATGACTGCTATAGTAGCAACAAAGGAGGGAATTTGTGTCAAGTAGTTTGAAATCAAACTAAGGTGTGGTTCGCAACGGGCTAACACTAAAGATATATTGTATGACAATACTATCGACATGGTTTAACCCCAAG
This sequence comes from Avena longiglumis, assembly GCA_030063025.1. Lineage (NCBI taxonomy): Eukaryota > Viridiplantae > Streptophyta > Magnoliopsida > Poales > Poaceae > Avena > Avena longiglumis. The sequence continues at coordinate 153,425,011 of CP125973.1, forward strand.
GAACTAAAGGTCTCACCGAAAGACCAAATTTATACAATGCCATCTCATTGGAGAATGAGTGATGCGTGGAGACGCAAAGACATGCAAATACACACGGACCTGAAAGTGGCAGATCCGTAGATTATGTTAACCACTTGCAGTTGCGTATATGGAACACCAGAAAGCCATAGGCATTCAATACGCAAAGTTTTCAAACTAGATTATTGTCTCTAGTGCAAGTGGGATACTGAAGGAAATATGCCCGAGAGGCAATAATAAAGTGGTTATTATCGTATTCCTTATTTATGATAAATGTTTATTTTACATTCTATAATTGTATTAATACGGAAACGTTAATACATGTGTGTTTAATAAACAAAAAGGAAGTTCCTAGTTATGCCTCTCTTATAAACTAGCTCGTTGATTAACATGATGATCAAAGTTTCCTGATCATGGACATTGGATGTTGTTAATAATGAGGTCACAACATTAGTGTAATGATGTGATGAACATTCATCCGAAGTATAGCACTACGATCAAAGTCATTGAGTTTATATTGCTATAACAACTTACGAAGTGATCCTAATCCTTAGACCATGAGATCATGTCAATCACTAACACCGGAAGAGTTTCTCGATGACATCAAACATCACACCGTAATTGGGTGATTATAAAGATGGCTTCATAACTACTAAAGTGTTATGTTGAGACCCATTGATCGAGAGTGGAATTTGTTCATCCCGATGACGGATAGATATGCTCTGGGCCCTCTCGATGATATCACATTGATTAGCTTGCAAGCAAGTGATTTGATCACTAGAATGTTATATCACGGGAACGAGAAAAGAGTACATGTCGGTAACGAGATCAAACTAGGTATGGAGATACCAATTATCGAATCTCGGACATGTAATATATCGTGAAACAAAGGGATTAAGATACTAGCGTAAAAGGTTCACACGATCACAGAAGTCATCGTTGAATGTGTGGGAGTCAGTATGGATCTCCAGGTCCCGCTACTGATTATTGATCAGAGAAGGGTATCGATCATGTCCGCATTATTCACGAACCGTAGGGTGACACACTTAAGGGATACCGACACCATTCGGAGCAAATGATATGCCAGAAAAAGAAAATGAAAGCGCAGGAATTTATTTCACTAGAACCGGACTGCTTTAGGTTGAAATTGCTGGCGGTTATGCATGTGAAATTGAAATGTTGTAAGGGTTTTATGTGAATGTTTGTTAATTAAAGTAATTAAAAAATTCTGAATAAATAAATAAAAGAGTTTTAGTTAAATGAGAGCTTGCATTAAATTTGGTGGAAATTTAATGCATGTGAGTGGATTTTTGAGTGGAGGCTTTTTAATGGGATTGCAGGCTTTTCATTTTGAGTGTGAGCTCCACCCACATGAATGTGGAAGAGGTGGGGCAGCCCCATGGCTGGGCGCCATGCCCTGGGTGCCCCCTCTCCCCTATAAAAGGCCCCCCTCTCCTCCTCTCAAAGCACACCTCCTCGCGAAGGATCTCTCTCCCCCCTTTAGAATTTCCCCATGGTCTCGGATCAGCGAGATACATGTTCCCGGTGGATTTTTCTGGAAGGATTTGTTGCTTCCGCTGCTTCGCTGGAGTGAGGGCGCGGAGGTTTTCGGGGTACCCGTACGTGTGTGCGATCACGGATGCACCACTGCTTTGAGGTGCTGGACTTGATCGTGCTGGACCGGCTGGACCAGATGGACTTCATCACGATCTTGAGATCGTCAAGAGTTCGTCTACATCATCCACGAGTACAACCTCGTTAACGATATTCGGTCTTTGAGGGTATGTATTCTATGGATGTATATCCACCCGTTGCTTGTATCTAGTAGATAGATCTTGGTACATAGACATTCCCATCGTAGGAAATTTTTTGTTTTCTATGCTGCGAACCCTTCAACCTAATGCTGGCTCAGATCAATGTGTGTTTTTCTGGGGGTGAGTTGGCTGGGAAGGGTGGGTGTAGGACTGGGTAGCTTTAGGATTTACGAGTGGGCCGATTTAGTTTTCTGGGGGTGGTCGTTCGGTTGACGGTTGTTCGCCCAACGAAAATAATCTAATATTTTATTTGTTTTTAAATATCTTTTGTAACTATTTTTAGACAAGCAAAATATCCGGAACATATGCGGGTTTGGCATTTGAGTAAAAGTCGGGGCGATTAATATAGAAAACCAAAATAGGGTTTTTAGCAAAATGGTTTTAAACAGATGGATGCATGCTGATGTTATGATGATGCGCAGAGACAAACCATGCGATAATGATGATGCAATGCACAAAAACAACGCGATTTTCTAGTAGTTGTTTTGCGGGATGCCACAATTCGACACCACTAACAAGGGATCTCGCCCTCGAGATCCGCCTCATGGTACCGGAAGGAAGGTCGGCGATCTGCGTCTTCTCGCTTCGTGTAGATCCTCGCAACACCACTAACAAAAGGTCGTTGATCCCGTTCGTCAACACTCCGGATAAACAACGGACGGAAAATAAAGGTAAGGCCACCTCTAACTTCCATGGAAGGAGTAAAATTGCATCGATCCACTATTCAATATACCGAGCAAATGATAAGAGTAGTGGTATGATCGCGACTCCATCCCGCACTCAAAGCATTACTCTGTACACGAATAGACAGATTAGGCAACCAACCCTCGGATTCAGACTGAAGATCTCGACAAGCGAGGTTCGGATCAAAGGAGTGATGCAGACTCTGCATCGGATCTGGCGTAGATGTTGTCGTCGCGTCAGAAAACACCGGAAGGCGCAAACAAAGAACAAAGAATGGTACCACAGTAGACGGATTCCTCAGATAGCATGATCACCGGATAGTAGAACACCGTTGACAGAGGAGGAAGCGAAACCCTGAAGGTACGACGGAAAACCCACCACGAGAAATCCTGGACTCGAAGAGAGAGAAGAGAGCGGATTCAAAACACGCAGAGATAAGAGGAGAATAGCAGAGGGGTAAGGAGTAAAATTAGACCTAACCAGAACTATCCAACCGGTTTTGCAAAAATAGTTTTGACACTCTACTTCGGCCGTTAGCTAGGTTATCCTACAGGCTGGACTTGTGGGGTATAGCTGCTGAGCTCGATACCACTCAGAACACCCTCGAGAATCGGACCTATGCAAGTTTGAGCAAAATTCGCCAAACCCGCATAGAAAGCGATTCAAAGGTGCCCACCAGCACTTTCGTGCGGGTGGAAAAGCGAATAATAACATTACACAACAGTCCTCGATGGGACCCACAGAGCAGATATATATAACGACTCAAAGAGCCAAGAATACGGATACGGTACGCATCCAAATCACCTTGAAAAGGCGGAGGCGTCCGACTACGGACAAGATGCAAATGGGGCTAAGAGCCACGAAGAATAACCAATGGCGTCCATAACCTGCCCGGCCAAGCCGGAAGGGTAACCACGCTAACGGCGTCGATCTCAAAACCTGCTTAAACAAAGGGGTGCCGACAAAGGAAAAGGAAAAGAAGGAGCGTCGATCTTGAGGCGATGCAGCGAGGCTAGACCGGCGGTCCTCGCCTACATAGGTGTGTGGTGGTGGCGCGGCGGCAGCATGCATTGAACAACCTATAGAGACTCGAGACAACTGGCGGCAATCAGAGAGGGGTAAGAAAGACCTATTCGGATCCGACCTGAAGCTAACACCAAACAAACCCATCCTGGTATTTCCCCCTCGAGACCAAACGAGGAAGTCAACCGAGGAACTCACACCGTTGGCAGTTTTATTTATTCAGTTATAGTTGCGGCACTTTACTAGTCAGGTTTAGATAATCGTCCTGATAAAGTAAGCAGTGGGCACTTTTAGTTATTCATTCCGTTGTAGTTGCAGCAATTACTAATCAGGTACAGATAGCATGATGTAAACCCAAAACCCAGCAGTTGTTGGTACTTTTAATCAGCCAATTCCGTTGTAGTTGCCATACTTACTAGTCAGGTACAATGGTCGCAAGCGACAACTCGGAACAAGCAATTGTGGGCAGTATTATTTAGCCATTCCATTATAGGGAAGCTGATTACTAGTCATTATAAAGTCAAATTTATAGCAATAAACTTTAGTTATGCTTGTCTATGATCGAGATACTGTGCTCCAAGTCGTCCATATCCGCGGACACGGCTTTCAGAAAGTTTTTCCCGGCCGGGGTGCACCAATAGCAACACACGCTCGATCAACCTCGGAAAAACCAAATCAAAACCCAACGAGGCTTTCACGATGAACAATCACGAGATTCAGAAATATTTCGAGGGCCACCTTTGAGTAGATCCCGCAACGGTAAGCTAGCTTCGACGGCCTCAAGGTTAGCGCCAATGGTCATGGCGGTCGGGAACCCGAAAGTGTGGCTGGGCTTGTCGATACCGCGTAATCACTCCGCCTTCCTAAACAGTACAGTGTTCTCCTCGCACAAAATAAATACAGAAAGTAGCATGGCATAAGTACATGATCGTAAATAAAACCTCAAACTAGTTTGTGGCCCCAAGAAATAAGACTGAATCAAGCTCTGGCTCAGGGGGGTCCCATATACCTCCCGGATGTGGATAGCGCGATAAAACAAGGAACAGGTATCAAGTACTCGGGGTCTTACGGGACACAAGTGGGCGTTCGGAAACCAAATATTTTCTATCACCCACCGATGCCTCTGCTTATTCCAATTTTAGTTGTTAAACAGAAATTAAAGTGACGATAAGTAAAACTAGGATCATCTCCATCATCATCATGCGGCAATACATCGAATCGTGGCATATGATTTGACACAACACTTGAGCAAGCGACTACGACGCGCAAGTCCAACTATCTACCAAACAACAGGGAAATAGGGTGTGTCCAAGGCAATATACGGCTGCAAGGGATATCACGGGTACGAAAACTAGAGCATAGCAACACAGATAGCAATAGATCAACAGGAGGGAATAAAGACTATAAAAGTAAGATAGGTAGAAAGGGGGAGATGCTCGCCTGAAAACATTGTCGGAGGGTTCAACCGAGGATCGGGGCGAAGCTCACGTCAAATCAACGGCCTTATCCGCGAAGAACCAAAACACTAGAAGAAACACCGGATGCAATATTTAATACACGGCAGAAGATCGGGCATGATGCATGTATGATGTATGGCATGACAAGGTGCGATGCAATTAGGTCAGATTAAGCGGAACCGGGGTCCCGACAATTAATTAGGTGGTTCATGTTATTTAGAAGCCCCGCAATTTAAATGTTGTTTTAACAAGGCAAGATAAGATACCGATTCGCTACACCAGTTTAAATGAGGCCGATATGAGACTAGATTTTCCCGCATATGGGCCCCATATTTAATTATATGGTGAATCGGCATAAGGCCCCCAAACCACACAAATATGCATGCAAGTATGGCAATTAATATGCAACAAGTTGGTATCGTTTATAAAAATAGGGTATCGAGGAAAAAGGGTCACACATTAGGGTTCGGCAGATCTTGGGGTTCCGGGGTTCGGGGTTCGGTCTCAGGGTCCAGGGTTCGGCGGATCGTTCTCGGACTCCGGGGTTTAGGGTCTCGGATATCGGGGTTGGTATTGGCGTTCGGGTAGACGAACTTGGCGTGGCGTCGGGGCGCATCGGTTGCTTTCGGGTCGGTGCCGGTCTTGTCGGTTCAGTGGTTTCGATTGTCGGTGTCGGACTCGGGTCTCGGTACTGGAAGATCTTGGTGTTCTATGCGGTCGATCCTGCCGTTCCGGGATGGAGAACTTGTCGTCCGGGGGAGACCTTGGCGGTTTCTGGCCTCAGGTGGCATCTTGGCGTCCTGGGGGACGATCCTGTCGATGGGAAGAGCTTGGCATCTAGGTTCTCGGCGAACTTGGCATTCTGCAGGTTCGGGTCCTGGCGCTTCAGATCGACCTTCGGTTCGGGGACTCAGGGTTCAGGGGTCTCGGCGTCCGTGCGGCGGTCTTGGCATTCGGGTTCTTGCCTTGTTATCCGAGACGCAGATCTTGTCGCATGTGTGGTTGCCGGTCCGCGACATGGGCTTGGGTAGGGCGGCACATGTCGAAGGTCTTGTCGAGGTAGTCCCGATAGGCGTTCACGAGCATCTAGGTGGTAATTGCATCTATGGAAGATCTTGGTCAACATCAACACACAAGTCCAACAAAGGGACACCTGCACATACACACGAGGACAGCCACGACAGGCAAAGGCGCCTTGGCAGGGTGGAGTCAACCCCGTGGGCGTCGGGAGGCGGGGCGCAGATCGAGAAGGAGGAGCCCGGCGACGCACGGAGGGCAGAGGCTGCGGGAGCCCGACGGGATGCGGAGGGGAGGCCGGCGGTCGAGCTCGGCTCGAGGGAACGGCGGTGGAGAGGCCGGAGGGAACGCGGGCGACGGAGGGGCAGCGCAGCGAGCGCCGACGAGACAGGGAGGGACGGCGCCGGTGAGGCGCCATGAGAGGAAGGCGAGGAAGGCGGTGGAGGAGTCTTGAGCGGGCGGCGGTCGGGCGGGCTGGCGAGGTCGGTCGGGCGGGAGGGCGGGGGCGGCGGGCGGCAGACAGATGCTCGGGACGGCAGGCTGGCGGGGCTCATGCGCAGAGGAGGCGCGGCGGCGGACTCGAGGACGAGGAAGCCGGGCGGCAGGAGGAGGAGGTGGCCTGGCGCCTGGGAGACGCGGGCACGGCGCGTCGGGAGGAGGATGAGCGAGGCGGCGGCGAGAGAGAGAGGAGGAGGCGGCCAGGCGGTCGCAGAGGCGAGGCGAGCAAGCAGACGGGGAAGAGGAGGCGGTTAGGCGAGAGGAGATCTGGCGAGGATGGTGGCTACTGGCAAAGGCATGATCCGGCTGCCGGGCGATGAGTGAGGGCGAGGCGGCGTCGGGTAGGTGGGGAAGCGGGCGAGAGGAGGGTGAGGACGTGGGGGCGTGGCGGGAGGTAGGAGATGGCCTGGTCCACGGGTGGGTCCTGCAGAGGAGAAGGCGGAGGTGTCGTGTGGCGTGTTGGGAGTGGTGGGTTGGATGGGGGGTGGAAAGAGAGAGAGAGAGGGGGGCTGCTGAGGGGTAGGTGACGTGGCAGCTGCTGATTGGAGAGGGGGAGAAGAGAGATGAGGTGGCAGCATACTACTGGTGGGGGTGAGGTGGCTGGGAAGGGTGGGTGTAGGACTGGGTAGCTTTAGGATTTACGAGTGGGCCGATTTATTTTTCTGGGGGTGGTCGTTCGGGTCGGTTCGGCCCGTTCGACTGCCCCCAACGAAAATAATCTAATATTTTATTTGTTTTTAAATATCTTTTGTAACTAGTTTTAGACAAACAAAATATCCGGAACATATGCGGGTTTGGCATTTGAGTAAAAGTCGGGGCGATTAATATAGAAAACCAAAATAGGGTTTTTAGCAAAATGGTTTTAAACAGATGGATGCATGCTGATGTTATGATGATGCGCAGAGACAAACCATGCGATAATGATGATGCAATGCACAAAAACAACGCGATTTTCTAGTAGTGGTTTTGCGGGATGCCACAATTAACTGTATGGTGTGGAAGGTAATGGTGGTTTGCAGAAAGTAAACAGTAACAGTGGAAAGTGTATCAATGGTAAAGATTGGACCGGGGTCCATAGTTCACTATAGGTGTTCTCCTTAAGATAAACAAACATGGCATGCTGGGTAAAAAAATTACAGCAGGGCAATTGACAAGACCGAGCAAGGCATAACAATGCAATACTAGACATTCATGATCCTATGAGATTTGATTGGGCAATACAACAAGATGCATAGACCGCCATCCAACTACATCTATGAATAGTAATCCACCTTCAGGTTATCGATGGAGATGGCTCCGAGGGCACTTCCCCGTCCCAGCAGGGTGCCGGAACAGAGACTTTCTGTCCCCCGAATCTCCCCTTCCATGGTGGTGGCGCTGCAGAAGTTTTCATGGATTTATTTTGGATGCCCTAGGGTTTTTGGGTCGGAGGCTTCTTATAGGCGAAGGGGGAGGCCGAGGAGGCGTCCAGAGGTCCCACACCCTCCCCAGGTGCAGGCCAGGTTTGCCGGGCCCAGGGGGTCTGGCCACCCTCTAGTGCCTCTTCGTCCCTCCTTCTAGATTCGTGTCCCTCACGGAAAGTTCTTGACTTTGGTTTTTGTACCGTCCAATTCCAAGAATATTGATTTTATGCCTTTCTGGAAACAAAAACAGAATAAAATAGGCAACTGGCACTGTGCCATCTTGTTAATAGTTTAGTTCCAAAAAAGATATAAAAACACCTCAAAGTATAGACAAAGCAAAGCAAATTAAATACAAAACAAGCATGGAGCATAAAATTTTATAGATACGTTTCCGACGTATCAGAGCCTAGCATATTAAAACGTTTAAAGACCTTTTTGGCTTCCTTAGCAACATCATTGAACTCTTTTAGTAAAGTTTCTAGGATAAAATCTCTCTTTTCAGCATCCTCTTCTTCTTTTACTTTAAGAAACAAAATTTGCACCATGGGGTTAAGGTTAACAAACCTAGCCTCCAACATGTGAACTAAAGAAGCTCCAGCAATTTCATAATTAGGACCAAGTTCTGCTAAGGATCTATCCTCAATATCCTCATGTTTGCTAACATGATTAAATAATTCTTCAATATTTTCTTTCCCAATTATAGAACCACTACCTATTGAAAGGTCTTTCAGGGTGAACTTGGGAATCAACATGGTGAGCTAGAGCAAGGTTACAACTAAAGTAGGAACTAATTTTTTTTGTGTTTTTGATAAGAGAAAGCAAACCAAACCAAACTAATTATTTTGGAGTTTTTGATAAAAAGAGGCAAACAAAACCAAGCAAAAGAAACTAAGAAAAACAAAAACAAAAGTAAAGAGAAAGGTTGTGAAGGACTCCCCTTGTGAATCCGTCCTTAGCCTCCCCTGCAACATCGCCAAAAAATCTTGATGGTGGCTCGGATCAATGTAGAGCTTCGTTGGGAGTCCCCAAGAGGAAGGCGTGATGAGCACAACAACAAGTATTCCCCTAGTAAGAAACCAAGGTTATCGAACCAGTAGGAGGAAGGAAACGACTCGAAGGTGTTGCTAGCAACTTGGAAACCTGCACAACACAAACTCAAGACTTTGCCCCAACGAACAGTGAGGTTTTCAATCTCACCGGTTTGCTGAAAACAAAGGATTAACTGTATGGTGTGGAAGGTAATGGAGGTTTGCAGAAAGTAAAGAGTAACAATGGAAAGTGTATCAATTGCCCTGCTGTAATTTGTTTACCCAGCATGCCATGTTTGTTTATCTTAAGGAGAACACCTCTAGTAAACTATGGACCCCGGTCCAATCTTTACCATAGAAAGTAAAGAGTAACAATGGAAAGTGTATCAATGGTAAAGATTGGACCGGGGTCCATAGTTTACTAGAGGTGTTCTCCTTAAGATAAACAAACATGGCATGCTGGGTAAACAAATTACAGCAGGGCAATTGATAGGACTGAGCAAGGCATAACAATGCAATACTAGACATTCATGATCCTATGAGATTTGATTAGGCAATACAACAAGATACATAGGCCGCCATCCAACTACATCTATGACTAGTAATCCACCTTCAAGTTATCATCCGAACCCCCGTCCAGTATTAAGTTGCAAGCAATAGATAACTGCTTTAAGAAAAGTGTGTAAGGTAAACAATCCACTTGTTCCATGAACAAGAGACCGTTGGTTTATCCCTAGTAGCAACAACACATCTACAACCGAAGAGATTTCTGTCACTTCCCCAGATTAAATAGAGGCATGAACCCACTATCGAGCATAAGCACTCCCTCTTGGAGTCACTAGCATCTACTTGGACAAGATAGCTACTAGAAACGGAGATCATGCAAGATCACAAACAACACAAACATGATAGAATCAATAAGACAAAACTATTAATCAATATGACATAGTAATCTCAATATCCATCGTATCCCCACAAACACAACATGCATGATTAAAAATAGATGATCTTGATCATGAACGGAGCTCACAAGATCTAAACATGGTAGCACAAAGGAGGAGAGACAACCATCTAGATACTACGTGGACCCATAGTCCAAGATGGAACTACTCACGATTCATACCGGAGGCTGGCATGATGAAGAAGAAGGCCTCCGGGATGATCTCCCCTCCGGTAGGGTGCCGGGAAGAGCTTTAGATCCCCCCGATCTAGGGACGATGGTGGCGGCGGCTATGGACTGTTTCGTGGAAGATTGATCGGGTACTTAGGGTTTTGGTATCAGGGGATTCTTATAGGCGAAGAAGCGAGGCAGGGGGCACCTAGGGTGGCCGCACCCCCAGGCGTGGTCCAGGCCTAACCGCGCGACCAGGGGGTGTGGCCCCCTGGTGGCTCTTCTCCATCTCGTCTTCTGGCTCCGTGTTCCCCATGGTAAAATATTGACTTTGGCTTTTGTCCCATACAATTCCGAGAATATTAATTTTCTGCCTTTTCTGGAACCAAAAAAAGAAGAAAACAAGTCAACTAGCACTGTGGCATCTGGTTAATAGGTTAGTCCCAAAAAACATATAAAAATACCTCAAAGTGTAGACAAAGCAAAGAAAAGTAGATACTAAACAAGCATTGAACATAAAAAATTATAGATACGTTTTCGACGTATTAATAATGTATACTTGTATGCAACCAACAATGAACTATTTCACAATTTCCATAAATAGATCTACTCAAACATAGTCATAGAGAAACAATAGATAATGGGAAAATGATAGATTGGATCACACATCATGTTGGACAATTGATTGCAGTAGGTGGATGTAGAGGATCTCGCAATAGATGTTGATGATGACCACGCTGAAGGGGGTGGAGGAAACAAGAGGCAAATTCTTGCAGCGACAGCCTACAGACTCTCCATTTTGTGCTTTTCGATCCCCGCCTTCGTATGTTATAAGATCGCGTTAGGACCCTTTTTGTAGAAATTTTTTGGTCAAGACAAAGAGATTTGTGGTGGAATCGACGGCATCCGAGTAATAAGGTGTAAATCGAGGGTGGTGGCGTGGTCTCACTATGGGCACGCGCTACTGGGCCTCTTTCCCAGCCCATGAGCCTTCTGGTGATCTCCTGGTGCTCCAGCTGCTTCCCTTAGTGAAAAATACTCCTAGTAAAATCTCTAGGCCATTTGAATTTGTTTAGGTTCCTCGAAGATAAACATACACAAAACATGGTTTTCCCTGTCCTGCACAGTTAGCACCAAAGGAGAGGAGATTGTTTAGAAATCCCCAAAATCAATGTAAAACATGGATATAACATTCTATAACATGTAAATTCATAGGAATATGTCAATAAACTAGAAAGTTCATGTATGCATTTTACATGCATCACTGCCTTATCCGAGTGTCCCTCGATCGAGTTTTTTTAACCTGAGTCATCTATCGAGGAACTTCCCCAAGGTTTTTTCTGACTCCTGAACGTAGTGTGCCAGATCTGCAACGTCGGTGAAACCAATGAAGTGAGAACTGTAGGATCAGGTCTCGATTAGGAGATCCTCCCTGAATTCGTCTTCCACATTGATCTACACCTTTGGGGAAGGTTGGGTGGTTTATTTAGATATCAGGAAATCTGCCACCTCCGCGGACATATGAGATCCAGATTTTTCTTCCACCACGATCTCCGACCCTGGGAAGGTTTGGTGGGCTTGGATTTTTTAGAGATCTAGAATTCTGTCGCCTTCGCGTATATGTTATATTTGCATATTGCTTCCGCTGATGTCATCGCCGCCGGGGCGGGTTGGGCATGCTTCATTGTGCGTCAGATAGCAAAAGGATTGATAGAGCCTATGGAGATGTGGGTATCTCCAATAGGCATGATGGTGTAGCCGGCGACGTAGCTGTTAGTCGGAACCAGATCTCCTTATTAGGGATGATAGGGACGCCGATGGTGTACAGAACACAGCCGTTGGTGATGTTTTTGCTAATTACCATAAAAGTAGATCTCGCCCGGATCTGAACTCTCGAGGTCGCTTGCCCCATGGTAGGTTCCATGTTGTTGTATTGATGATAAGTACGCCATGAGGGGATCCTCGAGGCGTGTAAAGAAAGAGGGTGTGAGACATAAAGATGTATGGGATGAGGAGCACATAGGTTTACGCAAGTTCAGATCTGACTATGGTGGCCGTATCCTACTCCTACTATCAATTCATTATAATAGGCAAAGCCGGAGGTTATAGATGGTTTGAGGATTGGTTTCTCCTATGCAAGGTGAGATTGCTCGCCCTAGAGGATACCCATAGGATGTATTATATAGTCATCCGGTCTAAGGATTATAGGAGAAATCTATCCGGCTACGATACAAATTACAACATAGTCAGTAACTACTAAGCCTTGTACTCCATGTATTTTGTCATTAGGCCCAAGTTGGTAATTCTTCTGGGCCAACCTGTATCCGGATGGGATTCCGTCTATCTCGTTGACTGGGTCATCCGTGGAGACACATGCTCTAACCACAAATGGGTCGCCCTAGTCTCCAAGTATAAATTTTGGTTGCCGGTATACCCAGGAAGTATAACCCAAATTTATAGCAATTAAACTCAGTGAGACGATCAAAGGCCATGATCAAAGGCTATGCTTATTATTGGGTCTATCCATCGCATCATTCTCCTAATGATATGACCTCTTTATCAAGTGACATTGCATGTCCATGGTTAGGAAACTTTAACCATCACTTGACTAACAAACTAGTCCATAAGAGGCTTACTAGGGACACTGTGTTGTCTATAGTTCCACACATGTATTTATTCCAGTTCACACAACTATAGCATGGAGAATAAACACTTATCATGAACATGAAATATAATAATAACAACTTTATTATCACCTCTTTGGCATATTCCCAACAAGACATGGCATCTTGTCCCTCCTAGCTCCATAAAAAACTTGATCGATTGCAAGTGGTTCAATTGAATGAAGAAAAATGCACATGGCACTATTGAAAGATATAAATCTGGTCTCATTGCCAAGGGTTTCAAGAAATGCTATGGTATTGACTATGAAGATACCTTCAGTCATGTCAAAGCAGCCACTGTTTGCCTTGTCCTAACACTATCTGTTTCTCGCGGATAGAGTCTTCGTCAATTGGATATCAAGAACGCATTTCTTCATGGTGCTCTAGAAGAGGAGGTTTATATAAAACAACCACCTATGTTTGAAGATCATAACCTTCCACGTCATATTTGCAATCTTGACAAGGAACTATATGGTTTAAAACAAGCTCCACGTGCATTGCTCTCGAAGCTAAGCTCTAAGCTTCTTGCCCTTGGCTTCGTTTCCCCCAAGGCCGACACATCTCTCTTCATCTACCACAAGTCAGATATCACCATATTTGTTTTGATTTATGTTGATAACATCATTGTGACAATTTAAAAGCTCTTCAGATCAAGCCATTTTGGCCCTCCTACATGATTTATGTGGGGATTTCGCCCTAAAAGAACTTGGTGACTTACGCTTCTTTTTAGGCATTGAAGTCATGAAAACATCTTATGTCTTACATTTATTTTAGGAGAAATATGCAACTGACTTACTCTCTCGTGTTGGTATGACTAAATTTATTACATGTCCTACACCTCTTTCTGGGACGGATAAAGTGTCTCTCACTGATGGCACACCACTCGGGGTGGATAGCACTCAATACAGAAGTATTGTCGGCGCCTTACAATATTTGACCATTACACGCTTGGACTATCCTTTGTTGTTAACAAATTTATTTGTTTCCTTCATGCCCCCAGTACAGCACACTGGACAACGGCTTAAAGGATCTTGCGCTGTGTTCAAGGTACACTTCCAGTTGGCATTACTTTCCAAAAGACCTCCTCTACTCTTCTTAGTGCATTCTCGGATGCGAACTGGATGAGATGTCTGATAATAGATGTTTCTCTAGTGGATTTGCTATATTTTTTTTTGCTCTAATCTCATATCTTGGAGCGCACGAAAACAAGACATTGTATCTCACTTATGTCTATTCGTGCCACCCCATGCCTATGGTGTGACAATTTTGGCTCTGACTACTTATCTATAAATCTGGTCTTCCATACCCGCAATAAACATATTAAAATTGATTATCACTTTGTGAGTGAAAGAGTTACAAGCAAATTATTTGAGATGGTAGATGGTTTTGCAATCGGTCTAGCAAAACATAACTCGATCATGTAAAAAAAGCTTCCTCATGTACTCACGTTTCTGGTGGTTCAAAAGTGGCGGGCAGAGCAGGACCAACCTCATGTGGGAGATTCTCCGCATCCACCGATCGAATATCCACCAGGGATGCATCAGGACATCTTACCTGTTTTTGTCACATGGCCTTTAGTTGTCAATTGTCAGGAACCGGATCCTGTACCACCCATTTTCTCTCTATTCGCAAATCCTTGTCTTCCTGGAAAAAATAGCAAAATTTCCGTGTATAACTATGAGCACACCTAGATCACGCGAGAGAAGCATCTCTGCGTTCAAAATCACCTATTAAGCAAGCGAAAGGGTCTGGCAAGAAACATAATTACGTACTACTTTTTTTTATAACTCGATCAAATGTGAATTGAAGGTTTCGTCTAGTAATATTTTGTGGAGGCGCGAACCCAGCGCGCGCACGGAGTCGGGAGAGGATATCCTTTGGGCACATGCAGGAGCCCTCCGGGTCCTTCCGTCCTTCCTGCTCCGACCCGCAGAATTACGAACGGTTTCCGGGCCGAACTCTTATCACGTCCTTCCATTCTCGATCCGCCACTTTCCCGATAGTTGACCGGGCCACCCCCACCCATCGTATTTTTATTTTTTTCACGACCGTATCCCCTTCCCCTTATACCGCTGGTGGGCCTCAGTTTAATCAGAACGCACCGGGCATATCGGCTCCACCCACCTCGTAGCCTCTATCTGCTCTCGTTCATCCTCTTCCTGCATATTCTCCACCTCTCAGATCCATATCGTTCTACCTACACATTGGTGTTTACCATCAACCTCTCTAATCCACATAGGATTTACTGGTTATCTGTCGGTTGATCATGTCTCCATGGTTCGGTTTCGAAGAATCCGATGTAGGAGACTCGTCACTCATTCCAGATCTGGATCTATCCGTCCATGGCGATCTAGAATCTCAGGTTATCTGTAAAACACCTCCACGCAATTTTTCCGTCTAGATCTCGCAACGTCTCAATAATTGGCTTCCTCATGCTGTTTAGATCCATCAGTTCGGGTGGTATACATGCTTATCCTTTCTAATAGCTACCATACCAAAGACATATTAATCTTGTATATAAGGACAGCTTCTGGAAGTCAATTTATATTTCCAACCGTGGTTGGTCCCGTTCACATATATGTTCTCACGCATGTAGGTTGATTCATCCCCAATCAGTTTATATTTCTATCCCCTGTTTCACCTTTATAGCTGTAACTGGTGAAGCAAGCATTGATTCATGAAAGGAAAAATTCCTGTTCATTAACAACATACCTGTGTCCGCCTTTGCTTAACAAATTCATAAGTTAAGGTGCCTATATTGGATTCATTTTGTATAGCCCGCCAATATATAGCATTCACCGCACACTGACTACATAGTTTGCTGTTACATAGAGATGTATCCAGAACATTTAGTTTCTTAAAATCTCATACGAGAGCTGTTACGAGTCTATTTTTTGACCATGCAGTATCGATCAACTTTTAGACATTTGGTGAAAATATTGTATCACATTGCAGAAGTCAGAGCATAGTAAAAAATTATGGCCTGGTGCCTATTACTCCATGGTGATGAATGCGAACCAGACATCTCCTTATAGGTTAATCATTTTATTCTCGTGGATCTAGACAAGAATACGATAGTAGCATGCACATGCAGCCTAATATGCTCTCATTGTTTCTTTCTGACCAATGTCTATAAAAGTATTTTTAGGAATAACTATTTTATATTGACATGAATACGTTTTATTCATAGATGTGTGCAGGCAGTCAAGTTGGTCATGACATACCTCAGGAGGTGGAATACCCATGCTTCTTTGGCACTGAGATTAACACTTGTCACCGCTGTTTCCACGGGCATATGCCGGAGAGGAAGGTGGCGTTTGATATGGCTGCAACCGGCCGTAGATTCATCGGTTGCCCCCTCAAGGTTAGACTGCTAGATATTCGTTGCATTAAAAAAGTTGTCTAAGAAACTTCAATAAAGTGTGAGTGTTTACCGGTCAGTTATCATGGCAGGGTAGACAGAGATGCCGGTTTGTGATATGGATTGACAAACCGACCTGGAGAATTACGAACGGTTTCCGGGATGAACTCTTATCGCGTCCGTCCTTCTCCAATCCGCCATATTCCCGATAGTTGATCGGGTGACCCCCACACCCTCGTATTCCCATTTTTTGACGGTCGTATTCCCTCCCGCTTATACCACGGGTGAGCCTCAATCGAGTCAGAACGCACCTACCGGGCATCTCCGCTCTACCCCCAAACTCGTAGCCGTCTATAGTATTAGTCCCTATCTACTTTTGTTCATCTTCTTCGTGCCTAGTCTCCACCTCTTAGATCCATGTCGTATTAGCTAGATATTGGTTCTTACAGTAAATCTCTCATATCCACATAGAATTTACTGGTATTCTGTCGGTTGATCATGTCTCCGTGGTTCGGGTTCAAAGAATTCGTTGGAAGAGACTCATCACTCATGCTAGATCTGGATCTCTCTGTCCATGGCGATCTAGAATCTCAGGTACGCTCCGTAAACGACTTGCTTGCAATTTTTGTGTTAAAGATGCCGATAGATCTTGCACCGTATCAATAATGTGGTTCATCTTAATTATTAAAACCATTAGATCCGGTGGTATACATGATTCTCCTTTATAATAGCTTCCCGGTAATCAAGTTCGCATACTGTAGATCTATTAGTCTTCTAGATCTTGACAGTTTTTAGAAGACAAATTATTCTTCCAGCCGTGGTTGTTCCTTACACATATCTTTTCGCATGGTATTATGTCGGTTCGGCCCCAATTAGTGTAAATTTTGTCTTCTTTAATCACAAATATAGCCGGAATTGGTGAAGGTAAGCATTCAGATATGAAATAAATAAATATGCTGACTACCAACCTACCTGTGATGTCTTGAAATCAAAAATTACGGTATTAGGTTTAAAGACATCACGAAATGGTTTAGAGCATATATTTTTTACATCTAACCAATTCATACACAGATGAGAGCATGAGTTATAAAATATCAAATAATGTGAACTGTTCGGTTTTACTCTACACCTTCATATAAAGCCTGATGTCTGTATGACATACATTTTTTATAAATGTCCGATTGTGGACCGATGATTTGATGGCATCTTATTCACTACGATCTAGAGCAGACATTGGACGCTGACGGCATAGCTCACTGATGTATGCAGAACAGTCAGTTTGTTCATAACTCCTACTAGATATATGCCCAATCCATTTATTTTCCATGCAGTATCAATGAGCTTTTAGACATCCAGCGAATATATCATATTACATTGCATGCGGGAGAGCATAGTTAGATATTGTTGGTGATTTTTCCTTCGATCAAAAATAAAGTTCACCAGACACCTTCTCATAACTTAATGATATAAGTCTCGTGAATTTATGGGGATCAATTATTATAGCGCGGGATACTATCCTACAGAATTTTATAATATTGTAATGAAAAAAGAGTTTTTTCCTACAGAAGTCAAGCATATAGATAGTCTGTCTCATATACCGATATGTCGCAAAGATATCTGAACATCTATCTGCTGGATACGTAGTTTCTAGGTCATATAAAAAAATACACGGTAATCTTTATATGTTTTCATAAGGAAACTTTCCGATACATCTGACTATTATGTTAGCAGCATGCACACGCAGCCCGCGTTGCTGTCAATGCATCTACCTGATCCATCTCTATATATGTTACTTAGGATTTACTAATTGATATGAACTTGAATACGTTTTATTCACAGATGTGGACAGGTCGTCAAGCTTGCCTTGACATACCTCAGGAGGTGGAAGACCCATATTACTTTGGCACAGAGTTTTACACTTACCACCGCTGTTTCCATGGGCATATGCCGAAGAGGAAGGTGGCGTTTATGACATGGCTGCAACCGGCCGTAGATTCATTCCCAATTTAATCAGATATTTTTTTCAGTTGTGGCAGCAACCCTCGAAGCATTTCACGATTACTATGGCGACACGAGATGGACTGAACTGAAGTACCGTATAGATACTTATTTTCCAAACTGGAAATCTGACTATCAAATGTAAGGTGTTCATATGTAGTTGAAATTCATTCTATTTTTTTCCAATCTGGAGTTAAGTCAATATTGGGTAGCAATGAACAGAATTGTAACAATTTCCAAATTATATGGTCGGATCAAATTATCAGCACTTCTGAACCAGTATGCATAAACTCCTATATTCTTGATTGGACTTTTTTGGTTGCATTATAGAATGGAACTAGATGGATATCTCGAAAACCGACTTAAGGAGATGAATCCATGAATAATACATGTGTTATTATTGGAAAACCGACTTAAGGATATCTCTAGTCTGATCACACACTTTGTTAAAATACACCAACTATTGGAAATATGCCCTATAGGAATTAATACATGTGTTATTATTTATATTTCCATTATTATACTTAAGTATATATATTTTGTGTTATAACTAGGTTTGTTCCACAATATGAGATTCCGAGAAAAAACTAACAACCTGTGTAGAACTATAAACACCAAAAAAGATGCCTAGTTTTGCCTCTAAGATTGTTTTCATATTATGTGTATTACAAGGATGCCAGTAATGTGTGAGAATAAGTAATATAAATGGCAATGAAGCAAGAAGAACATGAAAGAAACCAACATCTAAATCTTGGCAGACTCGTGTTGGGGACAAGTTGGGTCCCTAGGTGGCTTACGAGTCGCGTGTTCAACCACCAAAGGCTTGGCAATATTTTTCCATATCAACCTTGTTCCACCTGGTTGGCATCCTAACTACACTGGCTTTCTTTTCTTTATTTCGATCACTATGTTGTATTAGAAGCACGATCTACCAATACACATGGTAATTCATAATGATATTTTTTGTTTCATTTGATAATTCTGTGTTTTCGCATATCAACACATTGGCTACTAGTAACGAGTGGCACAAAGCTGCATAAAATAGTCCATGTTGCTCCACATGTCAAGTTTTTAGAACATTCATGACAGACCAATTCCTAATTTTTAAAGTTCTTTGGAAATATTCATGACGTACCATTCTCTCATTTATAAAGTTCTTATCGATCGGAGGCCAGAAAATTAGTCATGTGTGATAGACCACCCATAAAAAACATGAAGATTAAGCATGTGCCACGGTTCACTACAACCTTATGACTAACTTTTTAGATATAGGCCATCTACAAAAATTCTTACAATTACAACAAGAAATCCTGGATTTGTGTCCATGTCGAAAGATACCTTCCTCTCTCTAGGACCTCCCCATGATGGTCAAGAAAAGCATGGATTGGAGAAAACTCGATACTTTCTCACGCACTGTCAAACATAGTGTAACTTTTATTTATCTCGTTAATCTCTAGCCTAATAACACACTAGTGTTAAAATACACAAACTTTTGGAAATATGTCCTATAGGAAATAATACATGTGTTATTATTTATGTTTTCGCTATTATACTTAAGTATATATTGTATGCTATAATTATGTTTGTTCCAAAATATGAGACACAGAGCAAAACCTAACACCCTGTGTAGAATTATAAACACCAAAAGAGAATCCTAGTTTTGCCTCTAAGATTAGTTTACATATTATTTTTAGCAAGTTTTCCTGACTATGTGTATTATTAGGATGCCATAATGTGTAAGAATAAGTAATTGAAATGGCACTGGAGGAAGAAGAACATGAAAGAAACCAACCACTATGATGAGGACATCCCTATACTTACACCTATCCCAATTATTACTCAAGATGTTCGAAAGCTAAGAAGGATCAGTCAAATAAGATCAAAATTGGACCCATTACAAGAGCTCGTTCTAAGCTACTATAACAACAGGTGAACTTGTTTTTTAATGAACCTGATGTTTTAATTAATGAGAATTTTATACTGCCTAAGTCTTTGCATTATTGTATGATCACGTACATGGGAGAAGAAGGCCTAGCACGGAGCGAGGAGCTGAAGCAAATTGAGCATGGCGTGTTAATCAATGAAGCACGTGCGAGGGAGGAGAGGGATGAAGCGCAAGGAGTTGTCAAGGAAAGAATCAACGCCACCGATTCTTCCATGGCAGAGAAACCTACTGAAAATCTGCCATGAGAGGAGTTCTACGGTGGCATAGACTCTGCCCATTATTACCGCAGCAGACTAGGTCTGCGTGCCTAGAGGGCTTCCATATTGGGTCGTCATGTATCTTAGTTGTAGTATTTTGCGTCTTGGACTCTTAGCCTAGCCGCCCCCTTGATCCTTAAATAGAGGGGAGCCGATTCTAGTTAGGGTTAGACCACGTTAAAACTATTTTGGAGTTGATTCTTTTTAAAACCCCTAAAACTACCCTGGGATCGAATTATCTACTGCAATTGAGCGTGATCTGTTATTCCATTTGAAATTAGTAGATTGCAAACTACCGTTCATGGTCGAAAGCTACGTGTGCAAGAGGGTGGTATTGTGAATATCCCAAAGGGTTCGAGAGATGTTGCATCAGCATCAGGGTTCGAGCGGGAGAGTTCATAGCTACAGGCTATTTATCTATCATCCGCCATCATCATCGACAGGTGCTTGCTGAGAAGATCGGGCCACCCCATATCATCTTGGTATCATATTTCCTCGTACTCGGTAAGCATCCACAAATCCATCTGTAGTTTAGTTTATTTTCAGTCCTATACAGAAAAAGGCCCACAAAAAGAATTGCCATGGACTAGATTGCATTGCTTTCGAGGTTTAGTTGCTGGTTGTGTTCTTATAGTAGATCTGATCTAGGTTTTGTTTCTTAGGAGTCTAGGTTTTCCTTCTAGTTCAATTTGCAATTTTAGATCTAGTTTGTTTCTTTAAATCGTGTCCTCCACCACTTATTTTCCGCCGCCACAAGTTCTAATCCGAACCAAGTAGAGGAGTCTTTGTTGTTTACTCTTGGCTGAGTTGGATTAAAAAAAAGGTTGCCGACTCTGCCGCGACATAGAAACATACCTAATCTCTGCCGTGTGTACGTCTTTGCCATGGATCCGAGTCTGGCGGCGACGATTTCTAGCAGTTTTCGCCACGTGTTATGCCCATGATTTCCACATGTTTCTTTCTTTGCGTTACACGTCTGCTGGGCAGAATTTTGTGCTATTTTCTACCATGACTTCTGCCCGGCACATTTTTAGCTTGTTTTCTGCCGCGTTACACTTCCACCACTACATTGACCTTGGTAATTTGACAACCTTAGCTACAACCAATCTATTCATAATTGATAGGAACTTGCCCATTGATACTAGGTTCCGCTTTTACAGGCCGCTCTTAGGATTTTGGTGATGTGCTTTGTATTTTGTCCGTGATCATAGTGTGATATATATATATATATAATAGATATTAAAAAAGAATTCAGTACAAAAAGAAATAGAAAGAAAAGGAGAAATTTTGCAAGCGGCATAGTGATATCTTTGTGCATCGGTAGATTGAGAAATCTTGTGCATGTTTACTTTGAGCATTGCTAGTGTCTCTCCAGCGCATTGCAACACCCTTCATAGTTGTATTGCCCTGTTTATCTCCACGTGTGTGTTTCTTGGGTTGTGCAATCAACACTAGGACTTCTTTGCAGTGTAATTAGGATACCATACCTACAGCTCTACCATAAATAAACTTGTGTGTCCTGTGATTGTTCTCCATATCCTTGATATTCACTTCATCACATCAGTGCATTAGTTGTTGATTTTGAAATGGTAAGGCGTCTGTATTCGCTTTGGAACGGTAAGATCTGCTTTCTTGTCAGTTTGGAGTGAGTTGTGAGTGTTCCACCATATCAATTTTGATTTTTAACCTACTAATCATGTCTTCTAGTGATGAAGTTGTTATGCAGAAAAACAGGATAGTGATCCTGTCAATTGGCGAGAATATGAAGAATTGAAATCTCATTTGACATGCGTGTTTAGTGCCACCACATATGGGATTGGCAAAACAATACAGGATGTGCAGATTGCATTGGGAGAGAATGAGACCGCAGTCACTAACATTCAGACACAAGTGACCGCTATCAACACCAATGTAACAACTTTGCAACGCTCTATCGATGCTCTGACAATAGCAATTGGGCAACGATGTACCACAACCACATGATGATGCCCAAGACAACGAGGAAGGAAGTAATGCCGAGGATGTACAACATCCCAACCAGGTAGGATGTGGTTGAGCTCCTCCACATGTTCATGGACGTGGCTTTGCTCCAGTTGGGTGTGCTTAGCGTGTGCCCCAAATCCTTGAGGATGGTTTGGGTAAGCCTAAATTTTCAATTCCTAAGTTTGATGGTTCACTTGATCCCGAAGATTACCTCACATGAAAGTTGACGATTGAGAAGTTGTGGCGTTTGCATGAGTATACAGAAGATAAGAAGGTAAAACTTGCAGCGTCAGAATTTGATGGATATGCATTACGTTGGTGGGATTCTATTGTGCAAAACAGAAGGGACGACAATGAAGTGCCTATGCAATCATGGAGAGAGATGAAGCTCATCATGAAGGATCGTTTTGTGCCTACTAACTATTTGCATTCAGTTTTTTGATAAGTTGACAAACTTGAGACAAGGAAACATGTCATTTGATGAGTATTATATGGAGATGGAGATGCTTATGCAGCATGCCAGATTACGTGAATCACTTGAGATGACTATGCAATGATTTTTAAACAATTTGAAGCTACCAATAAAGAGCATTCTTCGTCATCATAAGTATGAGACTATGAATGAATTGTTGCATCATGCAAGGGAGGCCGAATCACAGCTTGTTGAAGAAGCAAGGGCGCGTGCAAGATACCCTTCCACCATTCATTTTTCAGCAAGATCTACACAACCGCCCCATGCACCTGCATCTGCTGCGGCTGCAGGACACCCTACTACATCATCTTCCAAGCCTAAACCGTAGTCATCTTATGGTTCTCAAGCTAGGAAACCTGCTGCTCCTGCTGCTAGCTCGGGTTCCAACATGTCAACAACTTGTACTCGTGATGTGGAGTGCCATGCTTGTGGAGGAAGGGGACATTTCAAGAAGGATTGCCCAAACCGCAAGGTGATGTTTATCAATGACAATGGTGAGTACAAGAGTGGAGATGAGGTTGCTTTTTCTCACAATGACAATGGTTATGACCGTGAAGAGGGTCTGGACGCTTTTCCAGCACATGCGCCAACCATTGTGGTAGCTCCATGTATACTTAGTGTGCAGCCTATAGTTGATTCTCAGGCTGCAACTTGTTCCAAACAAAAGCTCTAGTTGGCCCAAACAAAGCTTGCAAAGTGATCATTGATGGAGGTAGCTGCAGAAATCTTGCAAGCAAGGAGTTGTGTGCCAAGCTGAGTTTGACTTATTTACCTCATCCCAAGCCATACTACATACAATGGTTGAGTGATAATGGTAATATGAAGGTAAACTACATGGTACGTGTGAATTTTGAGATAGGACCATATAAGGATTCCATTGATTTTGATGTGGTTTCTATGATTATGTGCCATTTACTATTGGGCCGGCCTTGGCTTTATGATCTCCATGTGCAACACAATGGTCGTGCCAATACTTATCACTTGGATTTGAAGAGAAAGAAAATTAATTTGCAGCCTATGACACCACAACATATTACGAATGAGTCTCGTCAAAAGATTGGAGTGAACCTACAAGAGCTAGGCGAGATAGTGTTACAACTGTGAATAATGTAAATGAGCCCCAAGAGAATGATATAATGAAAAGTGAGAGAGTGCCTAACCTATTAATACTAGCCAACAAAGAGGATATGAGAGAATTTAGTGAGGATCCTACATCCATGACGCTTGTGTTCATGTATAAGGGTGAGGTTTTGGTTTCTAACGACATGACCCCTATTTATCTTGGTGTATCTACTGTTTTGCAGGATTTTGGAGATGTGTACTAGATGATGTGCCAGCCGGATTGCCACCAATTTACGGCATAGAACATAAGATTGATTTGATCCCTGGAGCCACATTTCCAAACCGTGCACCCTACAAGACCAACCCTGAAGAAACAAAAGAGATACAGAAACAAGTACAAGCATTGTTGGATAAAGGGTATATTCATGTTTCTCTTAGCCCTTGTGTTGTTCTTGTTATTTTAGTGCCTAAGAAAAATGGTACCTGGTGTATGTGTGTATATTGTAGAGCTGTTAATAACATCACTATTTGATATTGTCATCCTATTCCACACTTAGAGGATATGTTAGATGACTAACTTTTTAGCTATAGTCCATCTACAAAAATCCTTTCAAGTACAACGATAATATCCTGGCCGTGGTGCCCATGTCGAAAGATACCTTCCTCTCTGGGACCTCCCCATGATGGTCTAGAAAAGCATGGATTGGGAAAAATCGACTGAGATCCAAAAACGCGTCATGTCCATCCAATAGATGAGTTTCATCAATCAATTGAGCTTAATCTTAAAAAAAGCATAATGTAGCAACATATAACCAATGTCGTTGGCTAGCGTGTAGGCAATTTTGGCCTATATAACCACTGGCAGCACGTGAAAATGATACTTGCACACGCGTTGTCGAATATAGTGTAACTTTTTTATCTCGCTAATCTCTAGCCCAATCACACACTCGTGTTAAAATACACCAACTATTGGAAATATTCCCTTTTGGAAATAATACATGTGTTTTTCTATAATTTAATTATTATGCTTAAGTATATATTGTGTGCTATAATTATGTTTGTTCCAAAATATGAGATACAGAAAAAAACCTAACAACATGTGTAGAACTATAAACACCAAAAGTGATTCCTAGTTTTTCCTCTAAGATTGGTTGTCATATTATTGTTAGCAAGTTTTCCTGACTATATGTATTACTAGGATGCCATAATGTGTGAGAATAAGTAATTGAAATGGCACTTAAGCAAGAATAACATGAAAGAAACCAACCGCTAAATCTTGGCAAACTCGTGTTGGGAACAAGTAGCGTCCTCGATCACCCAAGGTCTAACATTAATTTTCTATGTAAATCTTGTTTCACCTGATTGGCATCCCTACTACACTGGATTCCTTTTCTTTAATTCTATCATCATGTTGTATTAGAAGCATGACCTACAAATAAACATGGTAAGTCATAATCACATTATTTGTTTCATTTGATAATTCCATGTTTTCGTATATCAACACATTGCCTAGTAGTAACGAGTGGCACAAAGCTGCATAAAATAGTCCATGTTGCTCCACATGCCAAGTTTCTGGAACATTCATGACGGACCAATTCGTAATTTATAAAGTTCTTTTAAGATATTCATGACGTACCGTTCTATCATTTATAAAGTTCTTATCGATTGAAGAACAGAAAATTAGTCATGCGTGATAGACCATCCATCCAAAACATGGGATTAAGCATTTGTCACGGTTTACTAGAACCTTATGACTAATATTTTAGATATAGTCCATCTACAAAACTCCTTTAAAGTACAACGAGAAAATCATGGTTGTCGTGCCCATGTCGAAAGATACCTTCTTCTCTATGGGACCTCCCCATGATGGTCTAAAAAAGCATGTGGATTGTGGAAACTCGCGTGAGATCCAAGAAAACGTCATGACCATCCAATACATGAGTTTCATCAATCAATTGAGCCTAAGCTTCAAAAAGCATAATGTAGCAACATTTAAGCAATATCGTTGGCTAGAGTGTAGGCATTTTTGGCCGATATAACCAGTGGCAACACGTGAACGTGATGCTTTCACACGCATTTGTCGAACATAGTATAACTTTTATCTCATTAATCTCTAACCTAATCACACACTCATGTTAAAATACACCAATTGTTGGAAATATGCCCTATAGGACATAATGTATGTGTTATTATTTATATTTATATTATTATGCTTAAGTATATATTGTATGCTATAATTATGTTTGTTCCAAAATATGAGACACGGAGGAAAACCTAACAACCCGTGTAGAATTATAAACACCAAAATATATTCCTAGTTTTGCCTCCAAGATTAGTTGTCTTATTATTGTTAGCAAGTTTTCCTCACTATTTGTATTACTAGGATGCCATAATGTATGAGAATAAGAAATTGAAATTTCACTGAAGCAGGAAGAGCATGAAATAAACCAACCTCTAAATCTTGGTAAACTCGTGTTGGGGACAAGTTTGGTCCCTAGATGGCTTATGAGTCGCGTTATTGACCATCCAAGGTCTAACATTTTTTTGTGTCAATCTTGTTTCACCTGGTTGGCATCCCTATTACACTTGTTTTCTTTTCTTTAATTCGATCATCATGTTGTATTAGAATCACGACCTACCAATACACATTGTAAGTCATAATGACATTTTTTGTTTCATTTGATAATTTCGTGTTTCCATATATCAACAGATTGCCTAGTAGTAACGAGTGGCACAAAGCTGCATAAAATAGTCCATGTTGCTCCACATGCCAAGTTTCTGGAACATTCATGACGGACCAATTCGTAATTTATAAAGTTCTTTGAAGATATTCATGACGTACCGTTCCATCATTTATAAAGTTCTTATCGATTGGAGAACATAAAATTAGTCATGCGTGATAGACCATCCATCCAATACATAGGGATTAAGCATCTGCCACGGTTTACTAGAACCTTGTGACTAATTTTTTAGATATAGTCCATCTACAAAATTCCTTTCAAGTACAACGAGAAAATCCTGGCTGTCATGCCCAGGTCGAAAGATACCTTACTCTCTCCAGGACCTCCCCATGATGTTCTAAAAAAAGCATGTGGATTGTGGAAAACTCGCGTGAGATCCAAGAAAACGTCATGGCCATCCAATACATGAGTTTCATCAATCAATTGAGACTAAGCTTCAAAAAGCACAATGTGGCAACATATAAGCAATGTCGTTGGCTAGCGTGTAGGCATTTTATAACCAGTGGCAGCACGTGAACGTGATGCTTTCACATGCATTGTCAAACATAGTGTAACTTTTATCTCATTAATCTCTACCCTAATCACACACTCATGTTAAAATACAACAATTGTTGGAAATATGACCTATAGGACATAATACATGTGTTATTATTTATATTTCTATTATTATGCTTAAGTATATATTGTGTGCTATAATTATGTTTGTTCCAAAATATGAGACACAGAGGAAAACCTAACAACCCGTGTAGAATTATAAACACCAAAATATATTCCTAGTTTTGCCTCCAAGATTAGTTGTCATATTATTGTTAGCAAGTTTTCCTGACTATTTGTATTACTAGGATGCCATAATGTATGAGAATAAGTAATTGAAATGGCACTGAAGCAGGAAGAACATGAAAGAAACCAACCTCTAAATCTTGGTAAACTCGTGTTAGGGACAAGTTTGGTCCCTAGATGGCTTATGAGTCGCGTTATTGACCAACCAAGGTCAAACATTTTTTTGTGTGTCAAACTTGTTTCACCTGGTTGGCATCCCTACTATACTTGTTTTCTTTTCCTTAATTCGATCATCGTGTTGTATTAGAATCACGACCTACCAATACACATGGTAAGTCATAATGACATTTTTTGTTTCATTTGATAATTTCGTGTTTCCGTATATCAATAGATTGGCTACTAGCAACGAGTGACATAAAGCTGCATAAAATCGTCCATGTTGCTCCATATGCCAACTTTCTGAAACAATCATAACGTACCAATTCCAAATGTATAAAGTTCTTTAAAGATATTCATGGCGTACCATTCGCTTATTTAAAGACATATGGTTACTAGTAATTACATTTTTTGTTTCATTTGATAATTTCGTGTTTCCGTATATCAACAGATTGGCTACTGGTAACGAGTGACATAAAGCTGCATAAAATCGTCCATGTGCTCCATATGCCAAGTTTCTGAAACAATCATAACGGACCAATTCCTAATGTATAAAGTTCTTTCAAGATATTCATGACAGTATGCGAACCCTGTTCCACTTGGTTGGAATCCTAACTACACTGGATTTCTTTTCTTTATTTCGATCACTATGTTGTATTAGAAGCACATCTACCAATACACATGGTAATTCATAATGACATTTATTGTTTCATTTGATAATTCTGTGTTTTCGCATATCAACACATTGGCTACTAGTAATGAGTGGCACAAAGCTGCATAAAATAGTCCATGTTGCTCCACATGTCAGACCAATTCCTAATTTGTAAAGTTATTTGGAGATATTCATGTCGTACCATTCTCTCATTTATAAAGTTCTTATCGATCGGAGGCCGGAAAATTGGTCATGTGTGATAGACCACCCATCAAAAACATGAAGATTAAGCATGTGCCACGGTTCACTACAACCTTATGACTAACTTTTCAGATATAGTCCATCTACAGAAATTCTTACAATTACAACAAGAAATCCTGGATGTATGTCCATGTGAAAAGATACCTTCCTCTCTCTAGGACCTCCCCATGATGGTCTAGAAAAGCATGGATTGGAGAAAAGTCGATACTTTCTCACGCACTGTCGAACATAGTGTAACTTTTTTATCTCGTTAATCTCTAGGCTAATAACACACTCGTGTTAAAATACACAAACTTTTGGAAATATGTCCTATAGGAAATAATACATGTGTTATTATTTATGTTTTCGTTATTATACTTAAGTATATATTGTGTGCTATAATTATGTTTGTTCCAAAATATGAGACACAGAGCAAAACCTAACACCCTGTGTAGAATTATAAACACCAAAAGAGAATCCTAGTTTTGCCTCTAAGATTAGTTGTCATATTATTTTTAGCAAGTTTTCCTGACTATGTGTATTATTAGGATGCCATAATGTGTAAGAATAAGTAATTGAAATGGCACTGGAGGAAGAAGAACATGAAAGAAACCAACCACTATGATGAGGACATCCCTATACTTACACCTATCCCAATTATTACTCAAGATGTTCCGGCTGCTAAGAAGGATTAGTCAAATAAGATCAAAATTGGACCCATTACAAGAGCTCGTGCTAAGCTACTATAACAACATGTGAACTTGTTTCTTAATGAACCTGATGTTTTAATTAATGAAGATTTTATACTGTCTAAGTCTTTGCATTATTGTATGATCACGTACATGGGAGAAGAAGGCCTAGCACGGAGCGAGGAGCTGAAGCAAATTGAGCATGGCATGTTAATCAATGAATCATGTGCGAGGGAGGAGAGGGATGAAGCGCAAGGAGTTGTCAAGGAAAGAATCAACTCCACCGATTCTTCCATGTCAGAGAAACCTACTCAAACTCTCCCATGAGAGGAGTTCTACGGTGGCATGGACTCTGCCCATTATTCGACCACGGCTGAACTAGGTATGCGTGCCTAGAGGGATTCCATATTGGGTCGTCATGTATCTTAGTTGTAGTATTTTGCGTCTTGGACTCTTAGCCTAGCCACCCCCTTGATCCTTAAATAGAGGGGAGCCGATTCTAGTTAGGGTTAGACCACGTTAAAACTATTTTGGAGTTGATTCTTTTTAAAACCCCTAAAACTACCCTGGGATCGAATTATCTACTGCAATTGAGTGTGATCTGTTATTCCATTTGGAATTAGTAGATTGAAAACTACCGTTCATGGTCGATAGCTACGTGTGCAAGAGGGTGGTATTGTGAATATCCCAAAGGGTTCGAGAGATGTTGCATCAGCATCAGGGTTCGAGCGGGAGAGTTCATAGCTACATGCTATTTATCTATCATCCGCCATCATTATCGACAGGTGCTTGCTGAGAAGATCGGGCGACCTCATATCATCTTGGTATCATATTTCCTCGTACTCGTTAAGCATCCACAAATCCATCTGTAGTTTATTTTATTTTCAGTCCTATACAGAAAAAGGCCCACAAAAAGAATCGTCATAGACTAGATTGCATTCTAGTAAATCTGATCTAGGTTTTATTTCTTAGGAGTCTAGGTTTTCCTTCTAGTTCAATTTGCAATTTTAGATCTAGTTTGTTTCTTCAAATCGTGTCCTCCACCACTTATTTTCCAGCGCCACAAGTTCTGGTCCGAACCAAGTAGAGGAGTCCTTGTTGTTTACTCTTAGCTGAGTTGGATTTAAAAAGGTTGTCGGCTCTGCCGCGACATAGAAACATACCTAATCTCTGCCACGTGTACGTCTCTGCCATGGATCCGAGTCCTGCCACGACACGATTTCTAGCAGTTTTCGACCACGTGTTATGCCCGGCATGATTTCCACTTGTTTCTTTCTTTGCCTTACGCCACGCCCGCTGTAATTTTGTGCTATTTTCTGCCATGACTTCTGCCCGGCACATTTTCAGCTTGTTTTCTGCCGCGGTACACTTCCACCACTACATTGACCTTGGTAATTTCACAACCTTAGCTACAACCAATCTATTCATAAGTGATAGGAACTTGCCCATTGATACTAGATTCCGCTTTTACAGACTGCTCTTAGGATTTTGGTGTTGTGCTTTGTATTTTGTCCGTGATCATAGTGTGATATATATAATAGATATTAAAAAAAGAATTCAGTACAAAAAAAAATATAAAGAAAAGGGGAAATTTTGCAAGAGGCATAGTGATATCTTTGTGCACCGGTAGATTGAGCAATATTGTGCATGTTTACTTTGAGCATTGCTAGTGTCTCTCCAGCGCATTGCAACACCCTTCATAGTTGTATTGCCATGTTTATCTCCGCTAAATCTTGGCAAACTCGTGTTGGGAACAAGTAGCGTCCTCGATCACCCAAGGTCTAACATTAATTTTCTATGTCAATCTTGTTTCACCTGATTGGCATCCCTACTACACTGGATTTCTTTTCTTTAATTCTATCATCATGTTGTATTAGAAGCATGACCTACCAATACACATGGTAAGTCATAGTGCCATTATTTGTTTCATTTGATAATTCCATGTTTTCGTATATCAACACATTGCCTAGTAGTAACGAGTGGCACAAAGCTGCATAAAATAGTCCATGTTGCTCCACATGCCAAGTTTCTGGAACATTCATGACATACCAATTCGTAATTTATAAAGTTCTTTGAAGATATTCATGACGTACCGTTCTATCATTTATAAAGTTCTTATCGATTGAAGAACAGAAAATTAGTCATGCGTGATAGATCAACCATCCAAAACATGGGATTAAGCATTTGTCACGGTTTACTAGAACCTTATGACTAATATTTTAGATATAGTCCATCTACAAAACTCCTTTCAAGTACAACGAGAAAATCCTGGTTGTCGTGCCCATGTCGAAAGATACCTTCTTATCTCTGGGACCTCCCCATGATGGTCTAAAAAAGCATGTGGATTGTGGAAAACTCGCGTGAGATCCAAGAAAACGTCATGACCATTCAATTGAGCCTAAGCTTCAGAACGAATAATGTAGCAACATTTAAGCAATGTCGTTGGCTAGCGTGTAGGAATTTTTGGCCCATATAACCAGTGGCAGCACGTGAACGTGATGCTTTCATACGCATTTGTCGAACATAGTGTAACTTTTATCTCATTAATCTCTACCCTAATCACACACTCATGTTAAAATACACCAATTGTTGGAAATATGCCCTATAGGACATAATACATGTGTTATTATTTCTATTTCTATTATTATGTTTAAGTATATATTGTGTGCTATAATTATGTTTGTTCCAAAATATGAGACACGGAGGAAAACCTAACAACCCGTGTAGAATTATAAACACCAAAATAGATTCCTAGTTTTGCCTCCAAGATTAGTTGTCATATTATTGTTAGCAAGTTTTCCTGACTATTTGTATTACTAGGATGCCATAATGTATGAGAATAAGAAATTGAAATGGCACTGAAGCAGGAAGAGCATGAAAGAAACCAACCTCTAAATCTTGGTAAACTCGTGTTGGGGACAAGTTTGGTCCCTAGATGGCTTATGAGTCGCGTTATTGACCATCCAAGGTCTAACATTTTTTTTGTGTCAATCTTGTTTCACCTGGTTGGCATCCCTACTACACTTGTTTTCTTTTCTTTAATTCGATCATCATGTTGTATTAGAATCACGACCTACCAATACACATTGTAAGTCATAATGACATTTTATGTTTCATTTGATACTTTTGTGTTTCCATATATCAACAGATTGCCTAGTAGTAACGAGTGGCACAAAGCTGCATAAAATAGTCCATGTTGCTCCACATTCCAAGTTTCTGAAACATTCATGACAGACCAATTCGTAATTTATAAAGTTCTTTGAAGATATTCATGACGTACCGTTCCATCATTTATAAAGTTCTTATCGATTGGAGAACATAAAATTAGTCATGCGTGATAGACCATCCATCCAAAACATGGGGATTAAGCATTTTCCACGGTTTACTAGAACCTTGTGACTAATTTTTTAGATATAGTCCATCTACAAAATTCCTTTCAAATACAACGAGAAAATCCTGGCTGTCATGCCCATGTCGAAAGATACCTTCTTCTCTCTGGGACCTCCCCATGATGTTCTAAAAAAAGCATGTGGATTGTGGAAAACTCGCGTGAGATCCAAGAAAACGCCATGGCCATCCAATACATGAGTTTCATCAATCAATTGAGCCTAAGCTTCAAAAAGCACAATATAGCAATATATAAGCAATGTCGTTGGCTAGCGTGTAGGCATTTTATAACCAGTGGCAGCACGTGAACGTAATGCTTTCACATGCATTGTCAAACATAGTGTAACTTTTATCTCATTAATCTCTACCCTAATCACACACTCATGTTAAAATACAACAACTGTTGCAAATATGACCTATAGGACTTAATACATGTGTTATTATTTATATTTCTATTATTATGCTTAAGTATATATTGTGTGATATAATTATGTTTGTTCCAAAATATGAGACACAGAGAAAAATCTAACAACCCGTGTAGAATTATAAACACCAAAATAGATTCCTAGTTTTGCCTCCAAGGTTAGTTGTCATATTATTGTTAGCAAGTTTTCCTGACTATTTGTATTACTAGGATGCCATAATGTATGAGAATAAGTAATGAAAGAAACCAACCTCTAAATCTTGGTAAACTCGTGTTGGGGACAAGTTTGGTCCCTAGATGGCTTATGAGTCACGTTATTGACCATCCAAGGTCAAACATTATTATTTTTGTGTCCAACTTGTTTCACCTGGTTGGCATCCCTACTACACTTGTTTTCTTTTCTTTAATTCGATCATCATGTTATATTAGAATCACGACCTACCAATACACATGGTAAGTCATAATGACATTTTTTTGTTTCATTTGATAATTTCGTGTTTCCATATATCAACAGATTGGCTACTAGTAACGAGTGACATAAAGCTGCATAAAATCGTCCATGTTGCTCCACATGCCAAGTTTCTAAAACAATCATAACGGACCAATTCCTAATATATAAAGTTCTTTGAAGATATTCATGGTGTACCATTCGCTTATTTATAAAGTTCTTATCGATAGGAGGCTAGAAAATTAGTCATGCGTGATAGACCACCCATCCAAAACATGGGGATTAAGCATTTGTCATGGTTTACTAGAACCTTATGACTATTTTTTTCAGATATAGTCCATCTACAAAAATCGTTTCAAGTACAACGAGAAAATCCTGGCTGTCGTGCCCATGTCGAAAGATACCTTCCTCTCTCTGTGTCCTTCCCATGATGGTCTAAAAAAGCATGTGGATTGTAGAAAACTTGAGTGAGATCCAAGAAAACGTCATGGTCATCCAATACATGAGTTTTATCAATTAATTGAGCCTAAGCTTCAAAAAGCATAATGTAGCAACATATAAGCAATATCGTTGGCTAGCATGTAGGCATTTTTGTCCTATATAAACACATGCAACACGTATATGATACTTACACACGACTTTATAGATAAGTTCTATGTAGATACGTAGAACTTCACGCTAAACCCGTAAGTACTTGACTCTCCAAACGACCACGACTTTATAGATAAGTTCTATGTATGGTTAGCTTTGACCATCAGTCTATACATGAGTATGTACGAGATAAAATTTATCGCTCAAAATATTAATTCCCTGCGATTCAAATTAACTTTTTTAGATTTGTCTATTTTCAATTATATCTAACGCTAAACTATGCCTAGATACATCCAAATCTAATCAAATCTTAGAACGTTAATTTGAATCAGAGAGAGTAATAGAGATTTTGTTTGTTGACAAGGCATCAAGGCATACATATGTGCAACGGACCATTCACTTGTATTACACTAAAATCCAATTACAGTTCTTTTGAGATATTAATTAAATACCAATTGCTAATTTATAAAGTTTTTCTTGAGATATTCATGTCGCACCAACCTCTAATCTATAAAGTTTGTACGAGACGTAGCTGAGGAAGCAGGCAAGGGCGCGATTAAGGGCTGTTGCTCGTCTTTTTTCGAATGCCTCTAATCTAACGGGTGCGGGTGCGATAGCTTTTGCTTTTATGCATAAGTTATTTCACGAAGTACAACAGTCAATTTTAAAGCTGAACGGCTTGATATGTGCTATGCAGTCCCCCATGATCGACCACATAGTACTCATAATGGGTTGCCATGAATTTCTTGTACATAATTCCATAGAGTTCCATTCTGAAACTGGAATTAGGGCTATCAACGAGCCGAACTCGAGCGAACATTGTTAGGCTCGTCTCGAGCTCGGTAGAAGCTCGAGCCGAGCTCGAGCGAGCCTAGGTTGACCTTCGAGTCTACGTCTAAGCTCGAGTTCGGCTCGACCAAAGCTCGAGTAGGCTTGAGCTCGGTTCGTTGAAGCTCGGTAAAAAAAATTTAGTACATTGACATGCAGCTACATAGCAAGAAAATAGTAAAATTTGAAAACGAAATAGCAGAAATGGCTTGGAGTCTCATATAATAATAATCCAGTGCCAACATAACTATTTTAGCAGTCTTACAGCAGATAAAATAATAATAACAGTCTCAATTTTGCGGTTGTACAAAAATCACGAGCTTTATCGAACTGTTTGAGTTCGGCTCGTCTAAACTCGCGAGCTCGAAAACAGGCTCGAGCTTGGTTTGTTAGAGAGACGAATCAAGCTCGAGCCGAGCTGTTAACACGCTGAACTCGCACAGTTTATCAAGTCCGAACCTTTTTTGACAGCCCTAACTGGAATATCTCTTCACTGTTGACCACGACTCAGAAACTGGAAAAAAGAAAGCATGCATTTCTTTTCCATGCAGTCAAGTAGTTTCTTCGATCATCCATATAGCCTCCCATAGTTCCGACATGTCTTTGCCAACATGGTTTATTGTCAATTCCATAGAGTTCCATTCTAAAATTGAAATATCTCTTCATTGTTGATCACATCCGTGTAACCGAGAAAAATCATACAGATCATCCATATAGTTCCAAGTTGTCTTCCCTCCACCACCCCTACCCCAGGGGAGGACCCAGAGAAAATAATCAGTGGGGGCACAAGTGTTGAGTGGGGGCCTTTCTATTACTAATTAAAAGTTCTTTGTATTTTCCTTCCAAATTTAAAAGGATTGCCAAATTTGAGTGGTGGCCTTCCTTTGGATAATCTTCCTATGATAAGTTATTTCACGGAGTATAACACTTATTTTTAAAGGTGCTTCCAGGGTTCTTTAGAATTGTGCACTCTCCAACTTATAAAGTCCTTGATTCATACATGTTTATAATTTTAATAAACTGCATATGCTACTTCTGAAAATAATCGTGTATAGAATTGTCTAAGTTGGGTCTTAGACAAGTAGACAATCGATGAGAATTGTTTCCTTGGGACAAACTTTGTGGCTCCAGAAACCGATTAGAAACTTCTCAATGCAACTCATATGATTTCTCTAGAACCTCTATGAACTAGTGAAAACAAATCCACCTAAATTTTAGTTCACTAAATATTCTAAAACAAAATTCACTCAATATCAAATAAATTAATGATTAAAAATGATCAAAGATTTTATAGATCTTTTCCAATATTTGAATTCTTCTACTGGTTAACTATATTGGTCTTTCCCATATTTAAATTCTACTATCTTGAGTGTTTTGAACTATATGCAGCTCAATAAATTTTGCCGACTCTTTCCCATATTTCTCCAGGAAGCCATACGTAACCCTCCCCTTCCGTAACCCTCCCCTCCCGTGGAGATCCGCAGGTGCCACCGGAGGGCCCCTAGATCCCGCCGTCGTCGACCTCCCTCCTCTAGATCCCATCCCTCCACCGCTGCCGCTAGCGTCGGCCATGGTGGCGGCGGCCCTCTAGTACCTAAGGTGCTAGGGGTGGCGGCTGCGGCGATCTTCTTCAGAGGGGCGGCGCCGACGGAGCGGGTCGGGGCGGCAACCTCGGCCAGGCAGCGGCGTGTGCTCCTGCAGTTTTTTGTAGGTGGAGGCATCATGTCGTAGGCCTAGTACGCCCACCTAGGCCCGCCATCTTCTGGGCGGCGCGGATCAAGGGCTTGGCGGAGGAGGAGGTGTCATGGTGGGAGGCGATCTTGCGAGGTCTTCCTAGGAGGCGCTGGTGTGCGGCCGCATTGGCGGGCGGCGGTTGTGTCGGGTCTGGCTCGGATCCGATCTAGTCCTCTGGCTGCGGAGGCAGTGGCACGCTGGGTTTTGGCGAGCCACTTCGGTGACATGCTGGACTGTCTTCTCTTCTACCTCCGGTTGGTGGCGAGGGGGCTGCTGGCTCGGATTGAATAAAGGGGGTGCTCCTAGGGTCTATCTCATGCCAAGACGAAGGCACGCTTGATGTTGGTCTCCATTGATCAGGTTGCAGTGTCGTGTTCCGAAAGGCTCCGCCGACGAATTCTACAATGCGCATATGCCGAGAGAACGCTGGATCGGGTGGGATTCGATCGTGCGCATCCATGTTTTTACTCTGTCCGTTTGGGTTCATAGGGAGTGCTTCAAAGCTCTGTTGGCTGTTAATATCATGGGGCATGTTCTCGTCCCATGACGTCGACGAAGAATGTTATGAAGACTGAGATCCAAGGACTGACAATGGTGGTTCATGTCCTGGTGACGTTGGGGAATTAGCTTGGTGATTCGTGACTTGGAGCAGTGGTAGCAAGCAAGGGCGACAGTACAGGTGAAGGCCATGGTCCTATCTTTTAGGGTGAAAACCTAGGGTCTGATCTTAATTGGTTGTGTTTGGCAATGGCTTTGTTGAAGGTATTGTTTTGAGATCGTGGACTTTCTTCAAAGGAAAAACCTAGATATTTGATCGGGCAATGACGGTGTTTGTGCACTGTTCTCTTCTTGGATGCGTCGTTATTGGAGAAGATGGACTTCTAGTGCTGTCTTGGTGGTGGTAGTACTGTTATTTCAATGAATGAGGTACTGTAGCAGGACTTTTATTTTTTAAAATTCTTTTTTTGGCAATGTGCATCCATATAGCCGCTAGGACAATGCTTGTTGCAGAGGCTGGGTGTAATTGGTATCCTCTGACATTAATATATGTTCCTTTAGAAAAAACAAATTTTGATAGTTACAAAACAGTGTGCATACCGAATTCTAAAGATTACAGGTCATGATAAAAAATATTCATGACGCACCAAACTCTAACTTATAAAGTTCTTGCGAGATATGCATGGCGGACTACACTCTAATTTATATAGTTTCTATGGTCCATCTCCCTTTCACTATCAAATAAGATGTTGTGTTAGATAAATAGGCTAAATTTTTTCAAATCCATAACATCAAAATACTTGAACAAACATCTATCTTTTCCCATAATTATACCGACTCTAAGAATTGCTATAGAAATTTGTACGATAAAAAGAATTAAAACACATGTGGGGACAATTAACCATAGGTGATTCTAGTGCACGTTCGTATGATTCGAGTATCATTTTTAATAGACTGTCTTATCTTCTAATACATAAAGGAACTTAGAACACTTTTTTTTACCTTTGGTATCAACGACTTAATGAAGACAATGTCACCAAGCTCCAAAAAAATTCATAACGTGACCAATATTTGTAGTCAATACAAATGTTCCTATTCTACTCTGCCAAAAAAAAAGAATTTTCTCTCGCCTGACTACTTGAAGTTACACATTTATTTGAAATTATATGCAACCCAACAAATTTGTATGTTACTAAACAGTGCGCAACCAAATTGTTGAATTTAGTTATTCTGGATCTACCAAAGTTAGAACTTTTCTCTCGTAATGAGTTGTTTACATCTTATGATCACCAACTTATACAAGTTCCACATATTTAAAAAATTCCATGATCTTCTTGCAATCAATTTTTTTCTAATATCGTCGAGTTTGTCCTTTGACATTGGGCAAACCTTGGTGGTTCATACAAAGAATCATGGAACCGGAGAAACCTCAGTGAAACATATCTCGAGTTAACACAAGGAAAAAAAAGTTTAAAAAGTTATAGTGAAACAAAACATAACCGTCCATGTGACAACTATACGTATTGCTCATCTGACACAAGGACAATTGACCCACTATCGTCTCAATGTCCGATGCTTCCGTTCAAACATCATTTTTATACCAAAAGACTTAACTGCTACTCACTCTGTTTGAAAATATAAGATGTTTTAGGTTAGTGAAGCTAATGAATATAGACATCTTTTAGTGCGTAGGTTTAAACAAATATATACGCTAAAAGTTGTCTAGATACATTTACTTTACAAATAAAACATCCTATATTTCTAAAGGGAGGGAGTACTAATACACATCTTTTAGTGCGTAGGTTTAAATGAATCTACACGCTAAAAAATGTCTAGATTTAACTTACAAAACTAAAATATCTTATATTTTTAAATGGAGGGAGTACTAATACACTTAGAACATAGAAAATTAGAACAATTATTTTCATCTATGTACCGATTCCTTTGATGGAGTATTCTATCAACGCCATCCTGCTCGATGATCATATATGGGCCAAAAACGTCCATTGAGAAATTAGTCAGAGTGCACTATACAGTTCAGATACTCTGGGCATATAGTTCTTCAGAGTGAATCATAAATTTTGGCCGCTGCGGTTATAAATGGTATGATGTTTTTTCGTCTACAACCAATGTACGGCCGCTACTAGTCGCATTATTGTTCAGAATTGCTAGTGGATCTGACTCCGTGTTGACCAGCAGGCCAGATGTAACTCAAAGCTGCACCAGCTGTACCAGTGCGTACTACAGATGTGACATAAAGCTAGCCCCACCCCCACCAGTACCCTCCTTGTACCCACATAATCACCCGTGCTACACTTTAGGCATAAGCTTTGAGCAAAAAGTAAAATGTATCCACAACTTCTATATATGGTGTGTCCGTTTAGATAGTGATTATATATTTAAATTCCTCATTGTGTGTTCTTCAAAACGAGCCTAATTACTGATATATTTAAAGATGGGGAAAATCTATTTCAGATAGAGAATATATAGTTCTTCGGTTTCATTTTACAAAGTCCTATGAGACTGACTATTCCACGACACAATAAACCAACAGTGTTCACTGAAACCAATAGTATTCACTGACGAGTTCTGACATTATGTGCATAAAGTTCGACCACCGTGTACATGAAGTTCGGGTGTCCGGACACGGAACAATTTCAAACTGTTGTGCCTTGCAGTAAAGCTGGAAAAAATATACTCAACACAGACACCAACTTCGAGTTCAGCAAACACCAATTTCGAGTCGAGTTCAAAATTAGAAACTTGACTGTTTACACAATGCGTCAAGAACAGTCAAGAAATGGAACTCTCTCCATCCATATTTTATTTCGTGGATGAGGCAAGAAAAGACAAGAAATAAGCCAATAGTGCCTGAACATCAGAGCAATGAGTCTAGAAATCAGGCACGATATTGGAGATTGGATTTATGAGAAATTAGGGGACGCAGACCAAAAAATAGCGAATAAAACACAAAACAAAAATGTCGGGCACCGGCCAACGGTGGTTAGAGTCGATATGTCAACTGTTCAACGTTCCATTCACATAACATAGATCAACCTTATAACATAGAGATAACGAATACAGCTTCACATAAACCAACGCGCTTTTACGACACAACTACCTAATCAGATAGTTTCAAAATGGCACCACAGACGACACTACAAGCTGCACCTGATTAGATCAATTTCCACTTCTCCAGCTAAACTAGCGGGTAGATTAGGAACTGGTATGCTTCAAAAACAGGGGCACATATAAGCATTTTCAAAAAACAATTGCAAGTAAAAGAAACTGATATTAGATCGGTAACAACACAGAAAGGTCCACGGAGAAAACAAAAATACACCCAAGCCCTTCTGCATGTCGACCATGCCGGCGACACGGAGCTGTCGTTGGTGCGCCGTCGTAGCTGCTCCTCTTGATCCCTTGGATCGGTGCAATCCCCCAGTGAACGGGAAGTCGCTGAGCACCGGTCCTAGAGGACCTACCCCAGAGGCCACCATCATCGTCATCATCTTCTTCCACCAGATCTTCGAAAGCCAAATCAACCACGGACTCTGGCGAGGGGAAGTCGTGCACAACAGTTCCACAGCAGAGCTCCACACGTCGAAGCAGCAGATCCACGGCAGAGCTCCACACGTCGAAGGGGAAGACCGCCACCCGCAAACTCCAACCCGGCAGCATCTCCGCCTCCAAGACGCCACCGGCCGGTACCAAACCTACCCCTACGCTGCATACAAGCCTAGATCCGTGGATTCCCGAACATCCTGCCGCCGGAGCAGACTGCCGGAGCGAATCACGGAGGCGGAGGAATCCACGGATCTCTGTGAGCAAGGTGGGGAGACGAGATGTTCTCACAAAGTCGCCTCTCTCAACTATAGACGGGAGACAGGGAACGGCCAAGATCCATATAAGCATTTTCAATTAATTGGAGTATACCACAAGCAAATAGAAGTTTAGACATAATTTCAGCAGCGCCTGCAGGAGTTAACGAACGAAATTGCAATTGTCAGGAGATGGTCCTGGATAGAACGAACCTATTATTTCCATGGCCTAGAGAAATAGAGGCAACTGGCTTCCTCTTGAGTCGGACATGCCTCCGTGGTACTCAAAATTTCCGCACTCTCTGGGAGATTCGCCAAGCAGGGTGACTCCTGAAAATAAACTAACAAGTCAATGCTTTATTGAAGAGTTTTTCAGTGTGCATTACAAAGATAAGCCATAGCTGTGTATAAATATCAGTGTTAAGTAAACCAGAGTGTTGCCTAAATATATTCGAATATCAAACATAACAGTTAGTTACCAACCATAAATCAATTTAAATACATTGTATTCGACTTGCCGTTCAAGTAGAACTGTACTTAACACTTACTAAACACCCACTTTATAAATTCATAAATGATATGTTGCCTTCCAGCAGGGTCCATACCTAACACTTACTAAAGAACACTCATAAACAGATTCAGCCTGATTGCATAAAAATCAGAATTAGACACCACGATCCAACATAATATTTCCAGCCTGATTGTGAATAAAAAATGGACTCGCAGCCTACAAATTTATTTTCAGGCAAACCCAGATACCGGTGTACGTGAGCCGGCAAATAGTTCTTCAGCCTGCACTACAAAGTTCAGTGACGGTGTGCATAAAGTTCAATGCTACTTTAATCTTTTCCATCAAGTTTATAACAGTAAGTCTGATGAGTTCTTGTACGAGGCAAGAGAACAAGAACAGTTGATGAACTTTGTTATTCCACATCTCATCAGTCTCAATAAGAAATTTCACAAGAAATAAGAAAAAAAGGAAAGCATCACAATTAAACAAACTTTGACATTTTCTTGATTTCTTGGACAGCTCAATAACTCTAACAAAAAGTAGATGTCAAAAAAGAGATTGGAGATTGCAACCGTGAGAAAATAGGGGCTGCAGACCAAAACATAAAACATCCGCCCAATATGCAGCCCCAATCGTGGCGGCGATGCACGAGGGCAAGCACAGCAACGACGCAGCTAACTCCAAAAGCTCCCCCTTCGGCTACTCGGCTTGCCGCCGGCGCTCGTGGCCATCAGACCGCTTCCAGCAGCCGGCAACGGAGCCACAGTGCCTACTCGTCGGGTACTAGCCTCCTCGTACTGGGCGAGGTCAACACGGCCACGAGCACACGGCCATGTCAGATCCAGATTAGTAAGATAGAAGACTCGAATCTGATACTGAACACTAACCTCGCGCCCAGATCAGCTAACCGCCGCCTCCACTAAGCCGCATCTGGTGCCTGGATCTTCTCCGCGGCCGGCCGAGGGGGTGGATCTCTCGGAGAGAAGGAGAAGAAAAATATGAGATTCAAATCTCGTTGTTCCCTATATGCACTGAATGGGCAGCTGTTTGAGAACGTGGGGGGCCTGGGCGTCACGTCGGCGTATCGTATCCCGTATAAAGGTTGTTTCGTATTTGGCGTGGGCGCCCGTATAGATTGAAAACACTGGTCAACCCTGTCAGTCCGTGGGCCCGTCGTCCGAATCTTACCGCACGCACGAAGGGTCCAGATATGAGTTCGGCCGGGAAACCGTTCGTAAACGGCATTTTCGTTCCTGCTCCGGCTGTCCGATGCGAAACCCGAAGCTACCTCGCGTGTTCGGCCCGCGCGAGGAACACGGCGCGACGCAAGGAACCCCCGGACGCGAATCCGCATATGCGCTGGCATCAAATCAAACCAAACCGGAGCCCAATACCAAAACTGATACGGAAAGGCAGCGTACCATTGAAGATCGGTCGCCAACGCGCCGGAGTAATTGCAATTCCTAATCCTACCTCTATTCTTAGGCATCTCGTAATATTCCCTCGGCATCTTCCCCCGTCCCGGCTAGTATATAATCCCACCGCCGCGTCCAGACCTTTTCCTCGTCAAGAAGTTGTAAGACACACAGTAGCCAGACACACAACTGCAAGAAGCGCGCGATCGTCGAGATGGCCGGCGTCGTCGTGGTGTTCGACTTCGACAAGACCATCATCGACGTCGACAGCGACAACTGGGTCGTCGACGGTCTCGGCGCCACCGAGCTCTTCGACCGCCTCCTCCCCACCATGCCGTGGAACACCCTCATCGACACCGTCATGGGGGAGCTGCACGCGCAGGGCAAGACTCTCCACGACGTCGCCGAGGTGCTCAGGGCCGCGCCCATCGACCGGCACGTCGTCGCCGCCATCAAGGCCGCCTACAGCCTCGGCTGCGACCTCAGGGTCCTCAGCGACGCCAACCGTTTCTTCATCGAGACCATCCTCGACCACCACGGCCTCGGCGGATACTTCTCCGAGATCAACACCAACCCGAGCCGCGTCGACGCCGATGGCCGCCTCCGCATCGCGCCCTACCACGACTTCCACGCTGGCCCGCACGGCTGTGGGCTCGGCACCTGCCCGCCCAACATGTGCAAGGGCCAGGTGCTCGACCGCATCCGCGCCTCCGCCGCGGCGGACGGCGGCGGCAGGAAGCGGTTCATCTACCTCGGCGACGGGCGCGGCGATTACTGCCCGTCGCTGCGCCTGGCCATGGAGGACTTCATGATGCCGCGCAAGGGGTTCCCCGTGTGGGACCTCATCTGCGAGAACCCGGGCCTGCTACAGGCCGAGGTGCACCCCTGGAGCGACGGCAAGGACATGGAGGACACGCTGCTGCGGCTCGTCGGGAGGGTGCTCGTCGAGGAGAGCATGCTGCTACCACCGCTGGACTGCAAGCCGGTGGTCGCCGTCCAGGATGGCATGCCCATGCCGCTCGGCGTCAAGAACTGATCAATTATCCATGCATTGTGATTTGGGGATCGATACGTAGTCTTCTTATTTGGTTCCTGATCATCTGGTCCGAAGAAACTAATTATGGGTGAGGTGTTCGAGCGCCAATGGCGAGGTCGAATAATCGTGTGAGGCTTGCAGTATTAACTAGAAATAGTATATTGACTATTTTTGTGTGTGTATGGCAGTGTGTGTCGTTACTTGTTACTGAGCGTGCTAGCAATGG
Organism: Avena longiglumis; assembly: GCA_030063025.1. NCBI lineage: Eukaryota > Viridiplantae > Streptophyta > Magnoliopsida > Poales > Poaceae > Avena > Avena longiglumis. The sequence continues at coordinate 153,468,982 of CP125973.1, forward strand.
TAAATCTCGTTGTATCTCATCTAGACAAAAAGAATACACAAGTTGATGTGACGCAAATCAATTTCAGACGATCAATATTGTCTCAAACATGATGCTGCCCGTTAATTTGAATACTCACTCAGTTCAGATATAACTAACTTAGGTTTGTTTAGATTCGAACGTATCTAGACACGTTTTAACATATTTAGAAAAACTCAAATTAATTATTTCTAGACGAAGAGTGTATTATTTTCCTTAGTTAAGTTATTTCAGGTAGTACCTGCGATATGTAACAAGTGGGGTTGGATCGTGATCCTGGTCAAGCCTTATCCTCTCATCGGTTGAACTCAATCCCACCATCCCACGACTGAAGCTTAGCCGGCCTCCATTCCCGCTGCAGGCCACATGTTGCACGCACATCGCCTCCATCCTATGCCTCGGCTGGGCGTCGAGAGCCCTGACTCCTCGCTCGCGCGCCGGCTAGGAATGCCCTCTCTTTCACGCCGGGAGCCTTGTCCCCTTTCCGCGCGCCAACCGGAGTGCACCCTCCATCCTGCAAGCTAGGTTGCCCGGATACGGCGATACGGATACGGATACGGATACCGCGATACGCCGATACGATGATTTTATAAAAACACAGATACGAGGATACGTTTCTATATATATAATAATATTTAAAAATTACTGCTTTTTACCCAAATGAGAAATACTATATAATCCGTAGGAGTATAGAAGTATCTTGACAGGGTTGTTTGCCACAAAAGCTTGACAACTCTAGTGGTACAACTGTATCTCTCCCTTATCAGATATATTTTTTTAAAAAAATAATATAATACATAAGGAATAGGTATCCGTAGGTATCCAATACGTATCCGAGTATCCGACCGTATCTGATACGGATACGACACTTTTTTGCCGTATCCGTGCAACGCAGCCTGCAAGTTGAACGGGAGCGCAACCCCCTTTCCTCGCCTGCTCAGGGTGCCTCCTTGTGGCGTCGTGATTTTCTGTCGCCTTGGCGTGCATCGCCATAGCGGCCCGGGGTGCCCACCCTTCACCCATAGTGGCGCCTCGCTTGTTCTCTGGTCACATTGTCCTCTGCCATCGATCGGCCCCACCTCCACCTCACCGCGTGACTTTTCTAGTCGTAGGTGGAGCTCCCCATTGATGCTTGAGTCCCTAGACCATGATTATATTGTCTAACAGTTTATGATTCAATAAAAAATATTTTATTTTGCTCTTCATTTGAGAAGATTTTGAAAAGTATTTTATATAAAATATAAGGATTTAGATTTGAATTTTGATAAACTTGCAATTCTCATGCAAGGGTTGAACTTGCCGGGTAACTATGATATAATGCAGTTTAAAGGTTTTACATGACCATTGATCTCATGTCTGAAAATAATAATCATTGTCCTAGACAACGATTCGGTAAAAACCAGTTGATGATCTAATGCAACTAGATGAACGCAAATTCTTTAAGAGTTGTAATTCAATTTCTCTTGATTTGAATTACTTTGGCTTTTAGGTGCATTTTTAGGATTTTATTGAATTTCAATTTATCATTTTCATATAACTTACCTGAATTTCACTTTAGAATTTTCATATAATTTAAGAAAAGTACTTCGCAAAAATCAAAGTGTGTGTTTTCAAGTTGAAAATAATATTTCTACTTTTTAGGAAATATTATTTAGACTTGAAGGGTTTTTAGAGTATTTTTACTCCATTAAAAGTATTTCTTTAATTCCAATAATGAATTTGGAACTTTTATTTATAAAAAAATTTAATAATTATGAAAAAGTAGGATTTAGAATCCTTGTATTTTATTTTTGGAACTATTTTTATTTTATTTTCATGAATAATTATAGGGTCTTTTATGTTAATTTGCCTTTTTGGAAAATGTGAAATTACTAAAAAGACCCTCGCCTCACTGGTCACACCCATTTGGTCAAAACCAGTCGAGCCGGCCGTTCACTCTCTCTCCTCTCTCTCACGCACATATGTGCTCTGGTGACCGAGGGACGCCGCCTCCTCGCCATCGATTTTGGTCATTGTTAGCCTTCCTGGTCACCTCCATGTCTATCAAACTACTCCCCTTGCTTCCGTATACCATTTCACAGATCAGATTTGTACTTCTCCCTCTCGCGCGGCTGTGCTCTACCCTGTCCTAACCTAGGGTTTTGGCTCTGGTGGATCTGACGTGCCTAGCGCTACTCTAGTGACTCTCAACTATCGAGACGGTGCTAGAACTATCCTCTGGTGTCCCCCTATGTTGTGTGGTAGGCGTAGGTTGAGGTACCCACTCGTGGTGCTCCATGTGCCACTGTGGTGGTCGTCTTCCTCCTCTCCTTTTCCTATATGTTCTACTCTACTTTTTTCCGCTGGCTCGCTCTATTTAGGGTTAGCCTCTCCTACTGATGCTTCTAGGGTTTGGTCTTCTTCTAGACGCCTCTATAATATTCTAGTAGTTCCTATAGCATGTATGATGCGTATGCTACTTGTGTAGTTTATGAATTTAGGTTTAATCTAGGTTTAGTTCACAGAATTTCTTCAGTTTACAGTGTTGATAGTGAACTGTCTACTTCTTTAGTTAAGGTTTTAGGTGCTATTGTTAATGAATATCTAAAGTACTACAAGTCTTAGTATGCTATCTTGATTGCTTAATTGATCAATATTGTCACATGACTTAACTGAATTTCATTTGATCTATAGTCTAGTATTGCCTTGTTTGTTATCTACTTCTAGTGATTCTAGTTATTAGTGTGGTCAAAATCCACAACTCAATTATAGTATGCATTCTTAACCAAACTTGTTTAGTATTGTATAGGTTTGTTAGCCGTTGCTTAACCTTGTCAGGTAATGTTAGTTGCAAAGATACATTTATCCTTAATCTTGTCTTCATGTGAGTTATGATTTAGTTGCTTAAGCTTTTCCTGGACTATAATTTTAGGTTTAGTTGTGTAAGTGTGTTGATATTTCTCTTAGATAGTTTTCCTTACTTAATCTTGCAGTAATATTCGCATCAAATGAAAACTTTACACATTAATGCCCACCGTCTCTTCCTTAGGCCATTCATTTAGTTGATGCCTGAGGAAGTGCGGGTAGGTGATACTAGTATGGTTTTGCTTTTGAATGTCTAAGGTAATATTCTCTACCTTTACTATAATGGTTGTGCTAGTGTAATCATGTTGCCATAGTGTATGTGGTGTTCTTCATTTGTGAAGGTGCATAGATCTAGTCCACTAAGTACACTAGGTTTCTATCTAAACGCACACTCTCTCTTCTATAATAATATCCTAAAGTTTTAGTGTAGGGGTTCGTAGCATGGAAAACAAAAAAATTCTACCGCATTAACACACACAAGCCAAGATCTATCTACTAGATTGTAGCAACGAGTCGATTAGAGTACTCACCCTTGAAGATTCCAAAAAGGTTAACGAGAGAGATTCTCGTGGGTGATGTAGTTGTTCACTTGTCGATCTCAAGATCGCGTAGACGATCCTTCTGGCACCGTGTTCCAGCAGTGCTCCCGCAGTCGGTCACACATTCGGTACTCGATGAAGACATTCCTCTCCCGTGTTCTAGCAGGTAGCGGAGGTTGTAGTTCTCTCCTCACGATTCCGGCAGCACGACGACGTGGTGTCGGAGTTAGAGGGGAAATCCCGCAGGGCTTCGTCTTAAGCCGGAGCGGGTTATGGTGGATTAGTAGGGTTCCTGGCATCTAGGGTTTAGAAGCCGGAGAGGAGGAGGTGGGCCGGCGGCTAGGGAGGCGAGGGCGGTGCGGCGGCGACGACGACAGGCGGCGGCTAGGTGGGGTGGGGCTTGTGTTGGTCTTTGGGGGCACCCCTCCCCTCTATTTATGAGCGGGAGGGGCAACTTGGGAGAGGGGAGTTTGAATCCTACCCCAACTCCCTCTCCTTCTAGGCATGTGGTGGAGGGAGAGACGGATTCTCTCCTTCCTCCACGAGGAAATATTGTCTCAGTTTGACTTTTCAAACTTGCCTTTTGACTTTCAATTTTGGAGTTTAATTTCTTTCTTTTAAACGACTAGCCAAGTGACCTAGGACATGATGCAATCATTCCACTTAGTCATGACACATTCATATACCCTTACCCTTCCGGTCCAGTGAACCTTCTAGACCCTTCTAGATCATTCCGGTGAAAACACCGGAATCATTCCCAAACTCCAGAATTGGACTTTCCTTATATGAATCTTATTCTCTGGACCATTCCGAATCTCCTTGTGATATCCCGGATCACATTCGATGCTCCGAATAACATTTGGTTTTCCTACTTACATTCCATATCTACTAAACAACATCGAATCCTTAAGTGTGTCTCCATACGGTTCATGAATTATGCAGACATGATCGAGACTCTTCTCCGATCAATAACCAATAGAGGAATCTGGAAATTTATATGGCTCCCACATATTTCTACGATTACTTTGCGATCGAATGAACCATTTACATACGATACCATTTTCCCTTTGTCTCACGATATTTCACTTATCCGATGTTTGATCGTCGGTATCTCTGCATACCTAGTTCAACCTCGTTAGTGATATGTAATCTTTACTCATTACCGTGATATGTGATCCCTTGTGAGCCAGTAACACGCTTGCAAGCTAATTGGATGACATTCCACCGAGAGGGCCCAGAATATATCTATCCGTCATATGGATGGACAAATCCCACTCTTGATCCATGTGCCTCAACACATACTTTCTGAATACTCAATGCCACCTTTATAACCACCTAGTTACGAAGTGGTGTTTGATGTCATCAAAGCATCCTTCCGGTGATGGTGATTAACATGACCTCATGGTCGAAGGAATTAGGTTACTATGCATCAGAAAGCTTATAGCAAACGAACTAATGAAATGACTTGATCTTTATGCTACGCTTATCTATATGAGTATGTCCATCACATCATTCTCCTAATGATATGATCTTGTTGTTAACAACATCTCAATGTTCATAATCCGGAAACCACGATCATCTATTAACCAACAAGCTAGTATTATAAAGAGGCTTTACTAGGGAATCTAATCAGTTTACAAATCACACAAGTATTAATGTTTCCGGTTAATACAATTATAGCATAAATTTAAAAATTCATCATAAACACAAAGATATAATAATAACTACTTTTATTATTGCCTCTAGGTCATATCTCCAACATTCTCCCACTTGCACTCGAGTCAACTAATCTAGATTACATGGTAATATACCAAACACCCATGGCGGTTTGGTGCTGGTCATGTTTTGCCCTCGGGAGTGGTTTAGTCAACGGATCTGCCATATTCAGATCTGTGCGTACTTTGCAAATCTTTATGTCACCATCTTGGACATGCTCTGAAATAGCGTGAAAATGTAGGTTGATATGCTTCAGCTTCTTGTGTGACCTTGGTTCTTGTGCATTGGTTATGGCGCCCATGTTATCACAATAGATAGACATTGGGTCCAGCGCACTGGGAACCACACCGAGCTCTATAATGAATTCCTTCATCCATATCTGAAGGGAATATGCCCTGAGAGGCAATAATAAAGTGTTTAATATGTGTATTCCAAGTATATGATAGATGTTTATTTTGCATGCTATAATTGTATTAATACAGAAACGTTAATAAATGTGTGTTTAATAAACAAACAGAAAGTTACTAGTTATGCCTCTCTCATAAACTAGCTCGTTGATTAACAAAATGATCACAGTTTCCTGATCATAGACATTGGATGTTGTTAATAACGAGATCACAACATTAGTGTAATGATGTGATGAACATTCATCCGAAGTATAGCATTACGATCAAAGTCATTGAGTTTATATTGCTATAACAACTTATGAAGTGATCCTAATCCTTAGACCATGAGATCATGTCAATCACTAACACCGGAAGAGTTTCTTGATGACATCAAACGTCACACCGTAACTGGGTGATTATAAAGATGGATTCAGAACTACTAAAGTGTTATGTTGAGGCTCATGGATCAAGAGTGGAATTTGTCCATCCCGATGACAGATAGATATACTCTGGGCCCTCTCGGTGATATCACATTGGTTAGCTTACAAGCAAGTGATTTGATCACTAGAATGTTATATCACGGGAACGAGAAAAGAGTGCATGTTGGTAAAGAGATCAAACTAGGTATGGATATACCGATGATCGAATCTCGGACATGTAATATATCGTGAAACAAAGTGATTAAGATACTAGCGTAAAAGGTTCCGACGATCATAGGAAAGTCATCGTTGAATGTGTGGGAGTCAGTATGGATCTCCAGGTTCCGCTTCTGATTATTGATCGGGGAAGGGTCTCGATCATGTACGCATTATTCGCGAACCGTAGGGTGACACACTTAAGGGACACTGACATCCAATTGGAGCAAAAGTTTCATGCCAGAAAGAATAACAAGCGCATGAATTTATTTCACTAGATACCGAAACAGGTTTTCGGGTGAAATTGCAGAGAGTGTTTTTGCATGTGAAATGGAATTATAGCAAGGGGTTATATGTGAATGTTTGTCATTAAAGTAATTGACAAAATTCTGAATAAATAAAAGGAGTTTTATTTAATGAGAGTTTGCATTAAATTTGGTGGAAATTTAATAGCAATTTTGAGTGGAGGGAATTGAAAGGATTTTGTGAGTGGAGTGTCCACCCAAATGAATGAGGGGAGGGCAAGGGGGCAGCCCCCATGCGCTGGCCACCCCCTTGGGGTTCCCCCTCTCCCTCTCTCTCACTCACACCTCCTCGTGAAGGATCTCTCTCCCCCTCTAGAATTTATCCCCCATGGTCTCGGACTAGCGAGACACATGTTCCCGGTGGCTATTCGGCAAGAAAGGGTTGTGCTTCCGCTGCATCGCTGGAGCGAGGGGGAGGTTTCTCGGTGTCTTGTACGTCTGTGCGAGCACGGATGTGCTGCTGCTTTGCGGCGCTAGGACTTCCTCTCGGTCTTGAGATCGGCAAGCGATCGTCTACATCAACCACGAGTTCAACTCATTAAGCTTTGTCGGTCTTTAAGGGTATGTTCTCTACAGATATACATCAGCCCGTTGTTTGTATCTAGTAGATAGATCTTGGTACTTAGTTCCCATCGTAGGAAATTTTTTGTTTTCTATGCTGCGAACCCTATAGTGGTATCAGAGCCGGATCTATGCGTAGATGCTTTACACGGGTAGTACACATATGAGTATGTGGGCGATGATGATCATGTTGTTGCTTCTTAGTTGTAATTTTGGATATTGGTGGCATAGTGGGATGAAGCGGCCCGGACATACTTTACATGTCCTCGCACATGAGACCTGTTCCACACGCTTGACATGCAACTAGTTTGCATAAGTGGCTAGCGGGTGTCTGTCTCTCCTACTATAGTCAATATCTATTTTGCAACGAGTTGTCAGTAATTTGGTTATCCTCGTTGCGGTTCATGTTCGTAGGTAAGAACGGTTCTATCTTTGAAAGCCCTAAGCCACGCAAAACTTGCATTGTATAAATTAGAGGCGTCTAGTTTAGATTGTTGCTGGGCTAGTATTATGATATGGTGATGTTGTAAGTATGAGATGATACTCTTACAACACACATAACGTGTAAGTTCCATAGACCTTGGCCTTACACATAAAGGTATGATAGTGATCATACCACGATGCACATGATAGAGATCATATGCGGGAACCATATCATTTCACTAATAAACATGTGATGTTTGATAGCATCTTATATTGCTTGTTTGGCGCTTTATTAGCATAATAAGATGATCCCTCATTTAAATATCAAGATAAGAATGCGTTCTTCCTTTAGTATGCACCGATTATGTTTTCGTCACTCCAAGACATCACGTGATGATCTGGTGTTCTTGGATCCACGACCATATTTCGGGTGTAAGAAAGTTACACACGCGAATACTAAGGTTATAACTTGGCGAGCCTACCATGTACAGACATGGCCTCGGAACACGGACCAAAAGGTTAAGCATGAGTCATATAGTAGATATGATGCCCATTTTATGCTCTCCTTTGAAGCTACACCGACTCACGTGATGATCGGACTTTGTGTATTGGATTTGGTTCATGTAATCACCAAAAAGGCACATGGGATGTCGTTTTTGAGTGGGAGTTCATTCGTAATATGGATTAGTTGAACTCAATCTATCATAAACTTAGTCTAATTTACAAATTCTATTGTAGATGGCACCACCTGCTTTTAATTTCAATGTGTTCATGGAGAAAGAAAAACTTGCAACGAACGGTAGCAACTTTACCGAATGGGCCATGAATTTGAGGATTATCCTCTCTGCTGTACAAAAGGAATATGTGCTAGAAGCGCCTCTAGGCCCCCACCTTTCGAAGATGCCCCTGACGAGGAGAAGAATGTCTATCAGACTCGTCAAGAGGACCACAACTTAGTTCATTGCGGCATATTGTATGGGCTAGAGCCGGAACTTCGAAAGCGTTTTGAAAACGACAATGCATTTGATATAATGGGTGAGTTGAAAATGATTTTCGACACACATGCTGCTGTAGAGAGCTATAATGCTTCAGAAAAGTTCTTTAGCTGCATGATGGAAGAGCACAGCTCCATAAGTGAGCATGTACTCAAGATGTCGGGTTACGCCGATAAGCTTGTGTTCTTGGGAATAACGGTTCCCATTGACTTAGGCATCCATCGTGTTCTGCAGTCTCTGCCACCTAGCTATAAGAGCTTCGTGATGAACTATAATATGCAAGGAATGAAGAAGTCTCTCCCCGAGCTTCTGTCAATGCTTAAAACTGCAGAAGTGGAGATCAAGAAGGAACATCAAATGTTGATGATCAATAAGTACACTAGTTTCAAGAAAGACAAGAAGGGAAAACGGAAGGGAAGTAAGGGCGGCAAGCCAGTTGCCGTGCCTGAAAAGAAACCCCGAATTGGACCTAAGTCTGATACCGAGTGCTACTATTGTAAGGGGACTAGCCATTGGAAGCGCAACTGCCCCAAGTATTTGGCAGACAAGAAGGCCGGCAAGGCAAACAAAGGTATATATGATATGCATGTTATTGATGTGTACTTGGCTAGTGCTTGCAGTAGCACCTGAGTATTTGATACCGGTTCAGTTGCTAATATTTGTAACTTGAATCAGGGGCTGCGGAACAAGCGACCGCTAGCAAGGGGTGAGGTCAAGATGCATGTCGGCAATGGATCAAGCGTTGATGTGATCACCGTCGGAACACTACCTCTACACTTGCCGTCAGGATTAGTAATAAACTTGAATAATTGTTATCTGGTGCCAACACTGAGCATGAACATTGTATCTGGATCATGTTTGATGCAAAGTGGTTATTCATTTAAATCTGAGAACAATGGTTGTTCTATTTATATGAATGAAATCTTTTATGGTCATGCACCGATGATGAATGGTTTATTTCTATTGAATCTCGATAATAGTGTTACACATATTCATAATGTTGATGCTAAAAGGATTAAACTTAATGATGATATATCCGCATATATGTGGCACTGCCGTCTAGGTCATATTGGCGTTAAACGCATGAAGAAGCTCCATTCGGATGGACTTTTGGAATCACTTGATTTTGAATCATTTGATACATGTGAGCCATGCCTTATGGGCAAGATGCTAGAACGCCATTTTCCGGTTCAATGGAACGGGCGAAAAATTTATTGGAAATCATACATTCTGATGTATGTGGTCCAATGAGTGTGTCAGCGCGAGGTGGATATCGTTATTTTGTTACTTTCACGGATGATTTGAGTAGATACGGTTATATCTACTTGATGAAACCCAAGTTTGAAACCTTTGAAAAGTTCAAGGAATTTCAGAATGAAGTGGAAAATCATCGTAATAGAAAGATCAAATTTCTACGGTCCGACCGTGGAGGTGAGTATCTAAGTTACGAGTTTAGCACTCACATGAAAGAGTGTGGAATTGTTTCACAACGCACACCTGCCGGAACACCACATCGAAATGGTGTATCGGAACGTCGTAATCGTACTTTATTGGATATGGTTCGATCTATGATGTCTCTGACGGACTTGCCGTTGTCATTTTGGGGTTATGCACTAGAAACTGCTGCATTCTTTGTAAATCGGGCACCATCTAAATCCGTTGAAAAGACACCGTATGAATTATGGTTTGGAAACAAACCTAAGCTGTCATTTCTTAAAGTTTGGGGATGCGATGTTTATGTGAAGAAACTTCAATCGGATAAACTCGAACCCAAAGCGGAAAAATGCGTCTTCATAGGATACCCTAAGGAAACTATTGGGTATTCCTTCTATCACATATCCGAGGGCAAGGTTTTTGTTGCCAAGAATGGATCCTTTCTAGAGAAAGATTTTCTCGCGAAAGGTGTGAATAGTTAGAAGGTAGAACTCGAAGAGGTTATTGAACCTTCTCTTCAAAGTATGGCGAGTAGCGCAGCGCCGGAATTCGTTCCGGAATTCGTTCCGAAAGAGAGTACTACCGAACCTAGCAGGTCTAGCAGGACGCATGGAGCTCCCGAGCTGTACAGAAATCCTGTCATGAATTTCATGGTTGATGAAAATGATGACCATGCGACGTATGAAGAAGCGATGATGAGCCCAGATTCCAACAAATGGTTAGAAGACATGAAATCCGAGATGGAATTCATGTATGAAAATCAAGTTTGGAACTTGGTGGACTTACCTCATGATCGAAAGGCCGTGGAGAATAAATGGATTTTCAAAAATAAAACTAATGCTGATGGTAATGTGACCGTCTATAAAGCTCGACTTGTCGCAAAGGGGTTTCGACAAATTCAAGGAGTTGACTACGATGAGACATTCTCTCCCATAGCTATGCTAAAATCAGTTAGGATTATGTTACCAATTGCTGCATATTTCGATTATGAGATATGGCAGATGGATGTCAAAACCGTGTTTCTCAATGGTAATATTGAAGAAGAGTTGTATATGATACAACCAAAGGGTTTTGTCGATCCTAAGGATGCTAACAAGGTGTGCAAGCTTTAGTGATACATCTATAAATTGAAGCAAGCATCACGAAGTTGGAATCTCCGCTTTGATGAGGTGATCAAAGAGTTTGGATTTGTACAAACTTATGGAGAAGCTTGTATTTACAAGAAAGTGAGTGGGAGCAATGTGGCATTTCTGATACTATATGTGGATGACATATTATTGATCGGAAATGATATAGATCTTTTAAACAGTGTTAAAAGTTATCCAAACAGCAAATTTTTAATGAAGGAACTAGGTGAAGCGTCATACATATTAGGCATAAAGATCTATAGAGATAGATCTAGGCGCCTAATAGGGCTATCGCAAAGTACATACCTTGATAAGATTTTAAAGAATTTTAAAATGGACGAAAGTAAGAAGGGGTTCTTACCTATGTTGCAAGGCACGACATTGAGTAAGACTCAAAGTACGGCTACGGCGGAAGAAAGAGAGATAATGGACAAAGTCCCCTATGATTCAGCCATAGGCTCTATAATGTACGCCATGCTATGTACAAGACCGGATGTGGCACATGCTATTAGTTTGACTAGTAGGTACCAATCGGATCCAGGTTCGGAACACTGGAAAGCGGTCAAGAATATCCTTAAGTACTTGCGAAGAACTAAGGATATGTTTCTTGTATACGGAGGTGAAGAAGGGCTCGTCGCTAAGTGTTATGTCGATGCTAGCTTTGACACCAATCAGGATGACTCTAAGTCTCAATCTAGATACGTATTTCTCATGAATGGCGGAGCGGTTAGTTGGAGGATCTCCAAACAACCTGTGGTGGCGGGATCAACAACGGAGGCCGAATATGTTGCTGCTTCGGAAGCGTCTCAGGAAGTAGTTTGGATGAAGGAGTTCATTCCGAACTAGGTGTGGTTGCAAACGCGTTGGACCCAATGGTGATCTATTGTGACAACAATGGTGCCATTGCCAATGCCAAAGAACCAAGGTCTCACAAGCATTCCAAGCATATTAAGCGCCGGTTTCACAACATCCGCGAGCATGTCAAGGATGGAGATATAAAGATTTGTAAAGTACATATGGATCTCAATGTAGCAGATCCGCTGACTAAAACTCTCCCTAGAGCAAAACATGATCTACACCAGAACTCCATGGGTGTTAGATACATCACTATGTAACTAGAGTATTGTCTCTAGTGCAAGTGGGAGACTGAAGGGAATATGCCCCGAGAGGCAATAATAAAGTGTTTATTATGTGTATTCCAAGTATATGATAGATGTTTATTTTGCATGCTATAATTTTATTAATACGGAAATGTTAATGCATGTGTGTTTAATAAACAAACAGAAAGTTCCTAGTTATGCCTCTCTCATAAACTAGCTCGTTGATTAGCAAGATGATCATAGTTTCATGATCATAGACATTGGATGTTGTTAATAACGAGATCACAACATTAGTGTAATGATGTGATAAACATTCATCCGAAGTATAGCATTACGATCAAAGTCATTGAGTTTATATTGCTATAACAACTTACAAAGTGATCCTAATCCTTAGACCATGAGATCATGTCAATCACTAACACCGGAAGAGTTTCTTGATGACATCAAACGTCACACCGTAACTGGGTGCTTATAAAGATGGCTTCAGAACTAATAAAGTGTTATGTTGAGGCTCATGGATCAAGAGTGGAATTTTTTCATCCCGATGACGGATAGATATACTCTAGGCCCTCTCGGTGATATCACATGGGTTAGCTTGCAAGCAAGTAAAAATTCTGCCTCGAGCAGGTGACAGCGCAGGAGCTGTCGCGCTACCACCAACTCCGAATCAGGTCGTGCCTGAACCCCATCGTCCAGGGGCGCGCCCTGAATTTCGACGACGAGAACGACCCAGCCTGCGTGGCCGCGCGCGATCTGCGAGAACGCACCGCTAGGAGGAAGCACTCGGCCCCCACAAGGAGCAACGACCAATGGCGCCTCGCCACAACCCAACCGCGCACCTCCCAGGGACCAGCCAAGGATCGTGGTATCCTAACGGGAGCGAGACGCGAACGGCCTCCCGTTGTTCTCCACCCCAATGGACAACCTCGTCGCGGGCCGAGCAGCAGTCGACAACATTGCAGCCACTGGGGAAGGCGCCCTGAAGATCCAATATGCCAAGGCTCTGCTCGCCAAAGCAGTCGAGCAACAAAATGCAGGCGTCGACTCGCAGGGTCGGATGTACTCGTGTTCATCGGGAAGCAGTGCGGCCTCAAGCCGCCGCCCCATGGCGGCGAACACTCTCAATTGCCCGCCACCCGAACCCCTACAGCTCCAACACCGACCCACGAACATGGCACTCTCCACCAACAACCCTAGGCCAGCGACCAACTTCGTCGCCGCCAACGGACAACCCGTCGACACCCGCACCCACATCATCAACAACCAGAGCTAGCGCGCACGCCAGCCTGACGACCTGCGGCACACCCTCACCAACCGCCGCGACGGTGAGCCGAGGGGGTCGCTGAGCCGCATCGGGCCCCAGTGCTTCAGACCGATGATCCGAGGCGAAAGATACCCGGCGAACTTCAAAGCTCCGAAGGAAATAGAGAAGTACGACCCTTCATACGACCCCTCCGTGTGGCTGGATACCTACCTCATGGCGATGGGGATCGCCGGCCACACCGATCTACTAGCCGCCCGCTACCTCCCCCTGATGATGGAGGGGGCGTGCAGGTAATGGATTAACACCCTTCCCGCGGATAGCATCGACTCCTGGGAACATATGCGCGACGCCTTCGTCAGGCACTTCGAGGGTTCATACACCCGCGCCACCACCATTGAGGACCTAGAACGGTGTGTCCAGGGACCCCACGAGTCGACCCACAGCTGGGTCCAATGGTGGCAAGATCTGTGGTACAACGTGGTCGGCATCCATCCAGACACCGCGATCCACTGCTTCAAGACCTCGTGCCTCTATGAGCCCTTGGTCGCCAAGCTCAAACGAGCGTACCGCACACTCGACAACATACCGGATCTCCTGGAGATCGCAAAAAGGTATGTGGAGGAGGACCCAAACCAACAAACCGACGACGAGTCGGGAGGACACCGCCGCACGAGCGGCCACGACAACGGGAGACGACTCGACTTACGCTATAGCAACACTCGCCTCACCGGCAAGCGCCGCATTGACGAGCGAGTCGACTTCGTCGCCAACGCTGGATACGCGCAGCGCGAGCCCAAGAGCTTCCGCCGCGACAGGGGACAACGCCGCGACAGTGGTAACTACAAGGCAAAGCCGAGGTTCGACCCCGCGGCCCTTCTTAACCAACCTTGTGTATTTCACAGCAGGGAAGGAAAACCCGCCACGCACCCGACGGCCGACTGCCACTCTCTCAAGGAGATCGAGAAGGCACGGCGCGCGCGGGAAGACCCCGACAACAACCCGCCAAACAGCGGAAAATTCGGCAGCGTCGCCGGCTCGCTCCACACCTTCACAGGCTTCAACACAAAGCGCGAGAAGAAGGTCATCGCCCGCGCCGTCATCGTCAATGCGGTGGCCCAGATAGATATCCCCTAGTTCCTCAACTGGCCTGAGCAACAAATCACTTGGAGCTGCGCGGACCACTCGTCACGGATCGAGTATCCGGGCCGAGTCGCCCTGGTGGTCAAGCCCAAGGTGGGAGACTACTGGCTTCCCAAAACATTGATGGACGGCGGCAGATCCATCAACATCCTGTACCTGGACACCTTCAGGCCACTACGGCTCCCGCAGTCGATGATCGAGACGACCTACACCACGTTCCATGGCATCGTCCCCGGTCGGAAGGCGTACCCGATCGGCAAGGTGATGCTGCGAGTCACCTTCGGAACACCGACAAACTTCCACACCGAGCGGATCGTCTTCGAGCTGGTGCCCTTCGACAGCCCCTACCACTGCGTCCTGGGGCGCCAGGCGTTCGCCAAGTTCATGGAAGCACCCCACTACGCGTACAACGCGATGAAGCTACCCGGGCTGTGCGGCGTCATCACCATCCATGGCGACCCCGACATGGCCACTGAGTGCGAGGCCAAAGGAGCCGAACTCGCCGACGCCGTCATCGCGGCAGAGGCCAACCACGCCAATGAGCTCACCAAGTATGCGAGCGGGGTCAACAACGACGACCCAACCATACTCAAGAAGCCCAACTCGGAGGGCGGCAACTCCACTGCCTTC
The DNA here is from genome assembly GCA_030063025.1 of Avena longiglumis. Taxonomy (NCBI): domain Eukaryota; kingdom Viridiplantae; phylum Streptophyta; class Magnoliopsida; order Poales; family Poaceae; genus Avena; species Avena longiglumis. The sequence goes on from CP125973.1 coordinate 153,484,099, forward strand.
GAGACAACAATGCATACCCGCACCGTCGAGCTGGTCCCAAGCGACTCCAGCCAGACGGTGACGATCGGGATGGGCATGAGCCCAGCATAGGAAGGCGCGCTCATCGAGTTCCTCCATGAGAACAGGGACATCTTCGCGTGGAAGCCCTCTGACATGCCTCGTGGCCCGAGGGAACTCGCTGAGCAGAAACTCAACGCCGACCCCAAAGTGCGACCTGTTAAGCAGTCGCTGTGGCCCTTCAATGAAGAGCGCCACCGAGCCATCGCTGAGGAGGTGCAACGTCTACTCGCCGCAGGCTTCATCCGGCCAATCAAGTACTCCAAGTGGCTGGCAAACCCAGTCCTCGTCGAGAAGAAAAACGGGACCTGGAGGATGTGTATCGATTACACAAACTTAAACAGTGCCTGCCCGAAGGAGCAATTCGTCCTCCCGCGGATCGACCAAATCATCGATTCCACCGCGGGCTCGGAGTCGCGATGCTTCCTCGACGCCTACTCTGGGTACAACCAGATCAAAATGGCCGTCGAGGACGAAGAGAAGACGGTGTTCATCACGCCATTCGGAGCCTTCTGCTACACTGCCATGACCTTCGGCCTCAAGAACGCCGGAGCGACCTACCAGCGGTGCATGCAGGAGTGCCTTGCGAGCCAAATTGGCCGCAATATCCACGTCTGCATTGACGACGTGGTGGTGAAGTCCGGTCGCCAGAACGACCTACTCGCTGACCTGGCGGAAACATTCGCCAACCTGCGGAAATACAAGATAAAGCTAAACCCAGGCAAATGCACCTTCGGTGTGCCAACTGGATAGCTACTGGGTTACGTTGTCTCCAAGCGCGGGATCAAAGCGAACCCTGCCAAGATCAACAAGATCGCTCGACTCGGCAAACCCGAGTGCCTGCGCGTTGTCCAGAAGCTGGCCGGGCGAGTCGCGGCTCTCAGTCGCTTCATCCCCCGGTTGGGCAAAAAGGCGATGCCCCTCTACCTTCTAATGCGCAAGAACCCCACCTTCCAGTGGGACAAGGAGGCAGATGACGCGCTCCACGACCTCAAGGAGGTGCTACTCGCAGCACCGCTACTCGCCGCCCCCGTCGACAAGGAACCCATGCTGGTCTATGTTGCGGCTTCCGAGCGCGTCGTCAGCGCCTTCATGGTCGTCGAACGGCCAGAAGAAGGAAAGGAGCGCCCGGTGCAGTGACCAGTGTACTACATCAGCGAGGTCCTCACCGAGTCGCGCCAGCGCTACCCACAATACCAGAAATTGGTATACGCGGTCTTCAGAGCACATCGGCGACTGCCGCACTACTTCCAGGAGCACCCAATAACGGTCGTCTCCTCAGCACCGTTGCAGGACATCATCCGCAACCGTGAGGCGACAGGGCGAGTCGCCAAGTGGGCCGTCGAGATCGGCGTCCACAACATCAAGTACGAGCCGCGCAAGGCGATCAAGTTGTAGGCTCTCGCAGACTTCCTCGCCGACTGGGAGGAGGCCCAGCAGCCAGAGAAGCTGCCATACCTCCACTATTGGAACCTACATTTTGACGGCTCCAAGAACGCGGACGGCGCTGGGGCAGGGATCGTGTTAACATCTCCGAAGGGCGAAAAGCTCCGCTACGTCCTCTACCTCGACTTCACCCCCTGCACCAACAACATGGCCGAGTACGAGGCGCTACTCCACGGCATGCGAGCTGCCAAAGAGATGAATGTCAACCGACTGCGCTGCTATGGAGACTCTGACCTCGTTGCCGGGCAAGTCGCTGGCACCTACGATGTCGTCTCCCCCACCATGGCGGCATACCGCCAAGCAGTGGACAAGCTGGATGGACACTTCGCAGGCTACTCCGTCGAGTGGATTGACAGGCGGAAGAACGATGATGCCGACGCACTCTCTCGCATCGGTTCGGCTCGACTTGCACCACCCGCCGGCGTCTTTCTCGACACCATCACCAAGCCTTCTGTCTCTCCCCCCAGGGAGATCGACATCGGAATCCCGCTGCAACCAAAGGCAGCCCTGGTCGCACTAATCGCCGAGCCAGACGACTGGACTGCGCCATACGTCGCCTACTTGGAGGGAGGCACCCTGCCAGCGGATGAAACGGGCGCCCGGATGATAGCACGCCGCTGCAAATCCTTCGTCATCATCAACGGCGAGCTCCACAAGCGCAGCGTGACCGGCGTGTTCCAACGATGCGTTCAACCCGCCGAAGGACGTAAAATCCTCCAAGACATTCACTTCGGCGACTGCGGCCACCATGCCGGCGCCCGTTCTCTGGTCGCAAAGGCTATGCGGCACGGCTTCTACTGGCTCACCGCACACACCGACGCTGTCGACATTGTCCAGCGGTGCGTCGGATGCCACAAATACGCCAATCAAACCCATGTGCCAAGCTCGGCGCTCAAGACAATCCCCATCACCTGGTCGTTCGCCGTATGGGGCATGGACATGGTAGGCCCCTTCAAGAAGGCCCCCTCCGGCTTCACGCACCTCCTAGTCGTCGTCGACAAGTTCACAAAATGGGTGGAGGCCAAGCCAGTCCACAAATACGATGGGAAGACCACCACCAAGTTACTATCCGAGCTCATCTATCGCTACGGGTTCCCAAACAGCATCATCACAGACAACGGAACCAACTTCGCCAGAGGATCCATGGCCGAGTTCTATGAGGAACACCACATTCGACTCAACCTCGCCTCTGTCACCCACCCGGAGTCCAACGGCCAGGCAGAACGCGCCAATCAGAGCATCCTCCATGGCCCGAAGCCACGGCTCCAAGTACCACTCGAGCGCACCGCCGGGTGTTGGGTCGAGGAGCTACCCTCCGTCATCTGGGGCATCCGCACCTCCATCAACAGGTCGACAGGGTTCATCCCCTTCTTCATGGTGTACGGCGCCGAGGCAGTCATGCCCACCGACCTCGAGCACGACTCGCCAAGGGTGGTCAATTACACGGAGGATGCAAACGAACTCGCATGCCAAGACGGAGTCGACCAGCTCGATGAGGCACGCGACCTAGCTCTCTCCCGCACCGCCATCTACCAGCAAGGGCTCCGCCGCTACCACAGCCGCCGAGTAGACTCGCACCTTCCAGGAAGGCGACCTAGTACTGCGTCTAATCTAGGACAAGAAGGGCATGCACAAGCTCTCCCCCCCGTGGGAGGGACCATTCGCCATCAGGCGAGTCCTAGGAAACAACTCCTACTACCTCTCCGACGTCCGAGGGGACGGAAACCTCGACGTCAAGCGGCCATGGAATGTAAACCTCCTACGGAAGTTCTACTCCTAGAACTCCATACATGTACTCTCCACCCGCTATGAAATAAAGCTGATCGGTCACCGAAAATTGTGTTTACTCTCCGTGTCTTGTGCCACTCGCACTCGTAATAATTGCGTCATGCTACTCACAGAAGTCAACCTCTGGTAAAGCGACCGGCGCGGCCAAGTAGTGCGGTACGAGGGCACTGGGAAACTCCAGGCCTCGTAACGTCCACGAAAAACGCCAACCCGGAGCCCCACTGGAGTCGCCTAGCTCGACTGGCTTACCGAGCCTAGACAACTTCCCGCGCTCCTCACAGCGACCAAGGTCCTCCGAATCCTTGGCTCAGCGACTCGAACGGCCAAATACCTCGCTCAAGGACTGATGTCCAGTCACATACGAGCGACTAGGGAAAAACGACCAGTATGAGAGCATGCCCAGGACTCGCCATGCGACTGATCCTTCGGGTCAGGCAGGAGTGACGCGCTTACTTTAAATGCGCTTAGTCCTCACCTACCCTGGAGCTGCGACTAGAACCACCAAGTACCACGCTCGGGGACTCGGCTACCCGACCTCGTTCGCGCACGGGAAAACGGTCAAGTAAAGAGCACCCATGGGAGTCGCCCTGCGACTGGCTCTCCGAGCTCTGGCGAGTCGACCTTAATCCATTAAAAATTCGCAAACACATAACAAACGAGGTAAACCCCATAAAAAGGGTGGACGTGCTCGGGGACTCGTTCAATCAAAATCCAAAATCACAAAACAAATGACAAAACAACAAGAATTTCCTTCATAGCAGCACAAGTTGTTCCAAAATACAAGGAAAGTTCAATAGTTCTGTTGTACTAACGCCCAAGGGCACAACGCTTCTACTCCGCAGGTTTTGACGCAGACTCGCCGCCACCCCTGCGGTTACGAATGAAGGGCACGTACGGGTTCAACGGGTACGTCGTTAGCTCACCCGCCATCGCCGCACAGAACGGCTGCTCAACCTTGAAGTACCGATGCTTCGGCTCAGGATCGTTGGGGGCGACAACCGTCTCCTGATAGGGAAGGAGGTCGCCCATCGCCCAAACGCGGTCGGAGTACACCGCGGCCCGGTCCGTCAGCTTCAGCACCTCGGCAATCTCCACCGAGCCCGTTAATGAGGGGTAGCCACTCGTGACATCGTCAAGGTCGAAGTACTCCGGGAAATGGGCGAAGACCAAGGCTGAGCGCCGTCGCTGCCCCACGCCGGAAGGCCGACTGCATCATGAACTCGACCACCGACGGAGCCTTCTCCACATAGCGCCATACCTCGACAAGGTCACTGGGGATCACCTCCGTGGGCGATATCTCCTGAAGATATGCTCGAAGGTAAGTCACCAACAACGCGGCCGAGTCGACCAGAGTGGCTGTGCACTGCCGCGCGTCGTACGACTGCGCTTCTTCCACGTTATCAGTAATCCGGCCTGCAACACATCAATAAATAGTAAGCGACTTGTCGACATCACAATAATGTCAGTGCCACCGAGTATTGGGTAAAGGAGAACTTACCAATCAGCGGGCGGCAGAGGTCCGTGATGAAACGTTGAAGAGAAGTAAGGTCATCCTGCAGCCCAGCAACGAGCGCGTTAGATAATTTCCGCTCTTGAGCGGCAGAAGTAACAACAGCTTTCACACGCCCCTCCGCTGAACTCACTTCCGCCCTCGCCTCCTTGAGCTCACGCTCTAGGTCGGTGACCCGCTTTTTGGCCACGCTCAGAGCAGACTGAGCCGCCGTCAAGTCACCCACCGGGACAAGGCCCCGGCGGACTTCCTCTGCCTCGGATGCAATCGCTTGAAGCCCCATGTTTGTCTCCTAGACGGCAACGAGTTCCTTCTCCAAGCGACACTTTGCAGCAAGACGATCGGCCGATTCACGCTGCAGGCCCTGCGCACAAACTGCAACGTCAACAACAACAGACTTCCTAAGTGCCCACCCGCTGAAATTCAGCGACTAGGCACTCGGGGACTGGACATTGAAAATCCTAAGTGCCCACCCGCTGAAATTCAGCGACTAGGCACTCGGGGACTGGACGACATAAAAACATTAAGAATCCGACCACTGAAATTCAGTGGCCCGATCCTCGGGGACTGGACATACCTGGATGGTAGCGCCTAGCATGTCGTGAGTTCCAGCGCGTCCATAGATGCAAGCACGACCGGAATGTGCCCGCGACGCTGTTTGACCTCCACCTCGGCGACCCCAGGCATCCGAGCCACTCGCTGCGGCCGCCTTCGCCATGAAGCGAGGGAAGGTTCCTGCAGATGCCGCGACGCCACTCGGAGACGGCTCGACCACGTCGGGTGAGGCAACATCCTCCTTGGTATTCGAGGCCACTTCCGCCGTAGTCGGAGGTTCGCTCGGAGCAACCGCCAGGTCATCAGACACCGTGACAACGTCGTCGCCTTTCTCCCTCTTGACACCTTCGGCGGGAGCAGCGACTTTGTCGGTCTTCCTCTTCCGCGAGGAGTCCACCTCGGCGACGACTGGCGGAACCTTAGCCACGGAAGGATGGCCAATCTTTTTAACACCAGTCCTGTGAAACAACGATATGAATAAGACTGTCCGACTACAACGAAAAACAGGCAGATGAACAACACTCATTTGGCGACTGGTATGAACTGCAGTCCGATGCGGATGCTAGCCGGCTTTTCCAACTCGGGCCCCAACCTCCGAGTGAGGCCCGTCTCGAACACATCGTGTGCCCAAGACACTAAGGGTTTCTTCGAAGAAGAAGCCACGGCGGGAGCTTCCGTGATAACCGCTGCGGAAGCTTCCCTTGGAGGCGAGGCTGCTGTGGCTGGAGCAGCCCCCAAACCAAAGACCAGAGCGAATGGAGGTGGTAACGATGCCAGAGGCACCTCGTCCATGGGGGCAGCGTCATCCGGTGCCACGGTCGCGCGCGCCGCTGCGTCCTTAGCCGAGCTGGTGGCGTCGGAACTAGTCGCAGATCGGGGCGGATACATCTGTTTCGCCGGCTTCGCCTTCTTCTTCAGCGGAGCCTTCATATCCTTCTTCTTCTTCTTCTTCTTCTTCTTCGACGGTGTGGCCTCACGATGTGAGGTGTGCTCGGGAAGCTCGTCGTCGTCATCATTGTGGGGCTCGAGGCTTTTACTCGCCTCGAGCTCGCGCTGGTGTTGCCCGCGGGTCTTGCGAACTGTGGGGGCAGCGACTTCCACGGGCTCGTCTTCGTCGTCGTCGTCATCATCACCCTCGTTGCTCTCGGCGTCGCCTTTGACGGGTGACGACTCGCTCCCGTCCTGGACGGACGAGCTCGAGTTCTCGTCGTCTGCGGGTGGAAGCCACCCTTCTACCACTTGAACAACTACAATAAAAAACAAGAGAACGTCAGCACAACCGCGAATGCATCATCTGCGATTGCGATTGGTGAAGAAGTGATGGCTTACCGTCGGAGCCGGGCGCCTTGCAGTATAGGGGGCGACCCCAGCCTTCGCGTCAAGATACACCGCCTGGGTGATCTTCTTCAGGGCCAGGGTGTAGTCTTCGAGCCTCCACTCGGCGAAGGAGGACTTCGTTATATCGTCCTTACCCGTATACTCGTACATGTAGTGGTCGCGGTGGGCCACGGGCACGAGCCGCCGCCCGAACCAGCAGTTGTAGAGGTTGATGGTCTGGAGGCCTTTCTTCTTCAGGCCGCGGATGGTCTGCAGCATTTCATCGACAACCATCCATTGGTCCAGCGGGAGCTTGACGACCTGGAGCCGACGCGGTTCGGGCCGATTGGCGGAGTACCTTGGAAGCGCCACTTCGCCGTTTGGAGTCGACTCGGTGACGTAGAATCAGGACTTCTTCCATTCGTTCGCCGCCTTGGCGGGCAGCATCAGGTCGAAGAACGACGCCTTCGACTTCAGTTGGAATGTCAGGCCGCCCGCAACCAGCATCGGGCCGCCTGACTCTTCGCGGCTGATTCTCCCATGGAACATATCCTGCCACAGGGGGAAGTAGGGCCTGCAGCCCAGGTAGCACTCGCAGAACGCCATGAAGATGGCGAGCTGCTCGATACTATGCGGACCTAGATCCGATGGCTGGATCCCGTAGTAGGCGCAGAAGCGCCGGAAGAAGAGGGAAGTTGGGAAGCCCAGCCCCCGCTCCAGGTGGCTGGTGAAGAAGATGAACTCTCCCTTGCGCGGGTCCGGAGTCACTTCTCCGGCCGCGGGGATGCGCCATCTGCCGGCGCGGAGGATCCCGGCCTCCTCGAAGGATGCTAGTAGCGCCTTGGTGCATTTGGATCTGCCCCACGGTTCGGTGGAGGGGGCCATCGGTTGGAAGTTCGCGGAGGTCGGGGCTCTCTGGATTGTTTAGATCGCTATGAGGAGTGGAAAACGGAGACGAGCAAGATCGGAGGGAGAACAAAGAAGTGTTTCCCAGTTCGCTTATCATTCTCCTTATATAACGTTTGCTACCCGCCAGTTTCGGGAGCCGTTACTACGCGCTAATTACGCCGAAGTTACCGTTGGATTACCCCAACGGCTAGTTTGACCCCAATTGACGGTCCAACTTCATCCATTTGACTCGTCGCTCCACGTGACTCGACGATTCGCCGACCCGATCACTATAACAGTGACCGAGTATTCGCCGACCCGTACGCCGAGCTGTGACACGATTGGTCGCCGTTATTGCGACTAAAATGACTAGTCCTTCCTTTATTCAGGAGTCTGCCGCCGATTCGACTGGACGTCCGCATTACACCCGCATACTCCGACTTCCAGCGAACGCCTGCGACCAATCAACGACGGCCTCGGGGACTACTGATGGGGATATGCCTACCGGGGTATACCCAGCAGGACGTTTCCTACTGTCCCAAGCGCCAGCGGGTGGGCCTGCAGGACGACGACTGGATCGAGATTTGGCGTGGAATCCAGCGACTGGAAGCTGAAGGCCCAGAAGCGTAGATAGGCCCAGTCGGACTAGGTCGTAGAGTCACCGAATCCTTAACTAATTCGGTTGAGATCTGTAAACCCTAGGGAGGTGAGTCTATATAAACCTCCCTAGAGGACGCATAGAGGATACGTTCCATCATACACCCTAGCGACTCGCCGCCTAGCCGCCGAGCTCACCCCATTGTAATCTCACCATAATACAATCTAGCAGGAGTAGGTCTTTACCCTCTGGGTGTCCGAACCTGGGTAAACCCTTGTGTCTCAGCCCTCATCTCGCACCGCAGATGGCTGGCCGCCCTTGCCCCATGTTCTACTACTCGCTGCCGATTGCAGCATCTGCCGTGGTCATTCCCACGATAAGAAAAGGGTGCATGTCGGTAATGAGATAAAACTAGGTATGGAGATACCGATGAACGAATCTCGGACATGTAATATATCGTGAAACAAAGGGATTAAGATACTAGCGTAAAAGGTTCCGACGATCACACGAAAGTTATTGTTGAATGTGTGGGAGTCAGTATGGATCTCCAGGTTCCGCTTCTGATTATTGATCGAAGAAGGGTCTCGATCATGTCCGCATTATTCGTGAACCGTAGGGTGACACACTTAAGGAACACTGACATCCAATTGGAGAAAAAGTTTCATGCCGGAAAGAATAACAAGCGCAGTAATTTATTTCACTAGATACCGAAACAGGTTTTCGGGTCAAATTGCAGAAAGTGTTTTTGCATGTGAAATGGAATTATAGAAAGGGGTTATATGTGAATGTTTGTCATTAAAGTAATTGAAAAAATTCTCAATAAATAAAAGGAGTTTTATTTAATGAGAGTTTGCATTAAATTTGGTGTAAATTTAATAGCAATTTTGAGTGGAGGGAATTGAAAGGATTTTGTGAGTGGAGTGTCCACCCACATGAATGAGGGGAGGGCAAGGGGGCAGCCCCCATGCGCTGTCCACCCCCTTGGGGTCCCACCTCTCCTATAAAAGGCACCCCTCTCCCTCTCTATCACTCACACCTCCTCGTGAAGGATCTCTCTCACCCTCTAGAATTTATCCCCCATGGTCTCGGACTAACGAGATACATGTTCCCGGTGGCTATTCAACAAGAATGGGTTGTGCTTCCACTGCATCGCTAGAGCGAGGAGGCGGAGGTTGCTCGTTGTCTTGTATGTGTGTGCGAGCACGGATGCGTTGCTGCTTTGCGGCGCTAGGACTTCCTCTCGATCTTGAGATCAGCAAGAGATCGTCTACATCAACCACAAGTTCAACTCATTAAGCTTTGTCGGTCTTCAAGGGTATGTCCTCTATGGATATACATCCGCCCGTTGTTTGTATCTAGTAGATAAATCTTGGTACTTAGTTCCCACCGTAGGAATTTTTTTGTTTTCTATGTTGCGAACCCTACAATATCGCCTCTTGTGAAGCATCCTAAGCAGCTATGTATTCCGATTCAGTTGAAGATCTCGCCACAACACTTTGTTTTGCACTCCTACAGCTCACTGCTGCACCATTCAAAGTAAATACGTATCCAGATTGAGATTTAGAATCATTCGGATCGGTGTTCCAACTAGCATCGGTGTAACCATTAACAACAAGCAATTCATCACCTCCATAAGAAAGAACCATATCCTTAGTTCTTCTCAAGTACTTAAGGATGTTTTTGACCGCTGTCTAATGATCCACCCCTGGATCCCTTTGATATCTGCTAGTTAAACTAACAGCATATGCAATGTTGGGTCTAGTAAATAGCATGGCATACATGATAGATCCTATGGATGAGGCATAGGGAGTCTTACTCATTCTCTCTCTATCTTCTACCATAGCAATACTTTGAGTTTTACTCAAGGTCGTATTGGGAAACATGGGCAAGAACCCTTTCTTGCTATTTTCCATTCCAAACCTATTTAGAACTTTGTCCAAATATGTACTCTGTGACAATGATATTAGGCGTCTCGATATATCTCTATAAATCTTTATGCCTAATATGTAAGCAGCTTCGCCAAGATCCTTCATTGAAAAACTATTATTCAAATAATCCTTGACACTATTAAGAAGGTCTATATCATTCCCAATCAACAATATTCCATCCACATATAGTACTAGGAATGCTACAGAGCTCCCACTCACTTTCTTGTAAATACAAGCTTCTCCATAAGTTTGTATAAAACCAAAACTTTTGATCACCTAATCAAAACATTGATTCCAACTTCGGGATGCTTGCTTCAATCCATAAATGGACCATTGAAGCTTGCATACCTTGTTAGCATTCTTAGGATCGACAAAACCTTTGGGTTGTACCATATACAACTCTTCATCAATGTCTCCATTGAGGAACGCTGTTTTGACATCCATCTGCCATATATCATAATCATAATATGCATCGATTGCTAACAAAATCCTCACATACTTTAGCTTCTCTACCGGTGAGAAAGTTTCATCGAAGTCAACTCCTTGAATTTGTTGAAACTCTTTTGCGAAAAGTCGAGCTTTATAGACGTTTACATTACCATCAGCATCTGTTTTCTTCTTGAAAATCCATTTGTTCTCGATAGCCTTTTGACCATCCAGTAAGTCCACCAAAGTCCATACATGGTTTTCGTACATGGATCTAATCTCGGATTTCATGGCTTCTTGCCATTTATTGGAATCTGGGCTCATCATCGCTTCCTCATGTCACAGGGTCGTCGGTGTTGTCCACCAACATGACACTCATAACATGATCGTACCAATCGGGAGTGGTACATGTTCTCGTTGACCTGCGAGGTTCCGTAGTAATTTCGAACGAAGTTTCATGAGCTTCCTCTCCTATTGGTGTAGGCACCACAGGAACTTCTTCTGGTGCTATGCTACTCTCAAATCCAAGAGAGGGTTCGATAACCTTGTCGAGTTCTACTTTCCTTCTAGTCACTTCTTTCGAGAGAAACTCCTTCTCTAGAAAGGATCCATTCTTGGCAACAAAGATTTTGCCCTCAGATCTATGATAGAAGGTATACCCAATAGTTTCCTTCGGGTATCCTATGAAGGCGCATTTTTCCGCTTTGGGTTCAAGCTTGTCGGGATGTAACTTCTTTACATAATCTTCGCAACCCCAAACTTTAAGGAACGATAATTTAGATTTATTCCCAAACCATAATTCATACGGTGTTGTTTCAACAGATTTAGATGGTGCCCCATTTAAAGTGAACACAGATGTTTCTAATGCATAACCCCAAAATGACAAAGGTAAATCTGTAAGTGACATCGTAGAACGAACCATATCTACAAGAGTTCAATTACGACGTTCGGACACACCATTACGTTGTGGTGTTCCCGGCGGTGTCAATTGTGAAAGTATTCCGCATTTCTTCAAATGCTCGCCAAACTCGTAACTTAGATATTCACCACCATGATCAGATCGTAGAAATTTAATCTTCTTGTTATGTTGATTCTCCACTTCACTTTGAAATTCCTTAAACTTCTTGAAAGTTTCGGACTTATGTTTCATGAAATAGATATACCCATATCTACTCAAGTCATCCGTGAAAGTAAGAACATAACGATAACCACCGCGCGATGCTACACTCATTGGGCCACACACATCGGTATGTATGATTTCCAATAAGTCCGTAGCTCGCTCCATCATACCAGAAAATGGAGTCTTAATCATTTTACCCATCAGACATGCTTCACATCTTTCAAGTGATACAAAATCAAGTGATTCAAGAAGCCCATCAGAATGGAGTTTCCTCATACGCTTCACTCCAATATGACCAAGACGATAGTTCCACATATAGTTCGAGTTATCGCTTAATTTCAAATGTTTAGCTTCAATATTATTAACATGTGTATTACTACAATCAAGATTCAACAAGAATAGACCATCTATCAAAGGTGCATGTGCATAAAACATATTACTCATATAAATCGAACAACCATTATTCTCAGACTTAAACAAGTAACCGTCTCGCAATAAAAATGATCCGGATGTAATGTTCATGCTCAACGCAAGCACCAAATAACAATTATTTAACCATAAAACTAATCCTGATGGTAGATGAAGAGGTAGCATGCCGACCGAGATCGCATCAACCTTTGATCCATTTCCAACACGCATCGTCAGCTCGTTCTTCGCTAGTTTCCGTCTATTCCGCAACAACTGTTTGGAGTTACAAATATGAGCAACCGAACCAGTATCAAATACCCAGACACTACTACGACTACTAGTAAGATACACATAAATAACATGTATATCGGATATACCTTTCTTCTTGATGTTGACATTCTTTAGATCCGCCAAGTACTTAGGGAAATTTCGCTTCCAGTGACCTTCTCCCTTCCAGTAAAAGCACTCAGTATCAGGCTTATGCCCATCCTTGGTCTTCTTAGCATGCGCGGTAGCTTTCTTACCGCCCTACTTGAAGTTTCCCTTTTTCTTAGGCTTGCCTTACTTCTTGAAATTAGTGGTCTTATTGCGGTGACCCAGCATACCACTGCATGTGTAGTACACTATAGTCGTTGACATGACATCCACAAAACACCGTTACGAAAACATCACATCCCTCAGAGTGGTACAACAGAAACATTACGGGTCCATATTACAAACATACACACATTATTATTATTGCAATACTAGAAGTTCAAGACTTCATAAGATTCAAATTACAAACCATATATATAAAGTGTTTTAGTGGAAGTTTAAAGTAACCACTTGATCTTAGTGTTGAGCTCAACAACTTATTGTATAAGGTTCATGCTGCTCGGCTCAATTATTTCCTAGTACTACGGTAATTATTCTGACTCATGGTGCTCTCCTCCATAGACGATATCGTAGTCCACCCCTTCTACGGCACCATACATATTGGGCTCTTCATAGAAGACCTCCTCTTGGCTTTCAGCTGCATACATTGGAGTTTCTTCGGGATCCTCAGAGTCTAAGCAGGGGATCAAAGGAAAAGGTGAGTAACAGCGTTACCCAGCAAGTTCATTATATGCAAGGTGGGAAGGTTGATGCTCTATCTACCACCTCGTACTATAAGTCCTTGGCACTATGCTGTTTTTGTAAATCTTTCTTCAAAGATTGATTTTATTGTGAAAATATATGACCATCAACCTTCACAGGTTGACCATAACTTTGATGGAGTTCCTTTCCTGCCGCGTTCGTAGCTCCTTGTTGCACAACCGGGCGTACTTTCCCGTCCACTATTCCATGATGAGGGGCCCAGTAGGTGATCCAAGCCAATCACTCCCCTCTCCGCGACCCCCATATGTCTGCACAATCCTTCGGGGCTGGCTCACCTCCGTTAAGTCCCCTTCTAGGAGGGAACCCTGATGAGTTCTCGAAGACTCTATGAGCTGGTGGTGCCCATAGTAAATACCTTATAGGTCCGTCTAAACCTCCGGCAGCCACTCATAGATAATCTAGACACCAAAAATGTGGGGCCTAAGGGTGCCCACCCTTATGTTGGATCCGCACAAGGAATCACAACGTCACGTTAAGGTAGTCTTGCCCCCATACGAAAGGAAAAGGATACAACTGACTTCTCTGTCCCATTCCAAATCTCATGGCTAACGCATTATATACGGCGCTAGAATCACTGATGTCATGGGTTGTTAAATTCCTAGGTGATTATCATTGGTGCAAATAGAAACCTAAGTTCTATTGCTTCATTATATCATCACTTAGGATGATATCAATAATTTATTTACTTGAGAAAATAATATTTTCTTTCCTTTAACATAGATGATAACACACAATTTACAAATATTTTGGTAAAGACTCTTCAAAGGACATGAGCAAGTGATGAACTTGCCTTGTGATTGCAAGGTAGTGAAGTCGGATGCTTGCACTGGACCTTGAGCTTCTATGTCTTCAAAACATCATTATTGCCTAGTAAGGACAATATTTAAAGAAGCAATATGAATATGCATAGTAATGTAATGCATTATTTATTATTTATCTTCTTTGTGTGTTCTACACAATATTTTAGTTTCTGGAATACTTTAAGTAATAAAGAAATTTATTTTAAAGAATAACCTTTTAATATTTTATAAATATTAAATTCACTATTTTATAATGTAATATATTATTAATAGAGTTAAATATAAAAAATATGCAAGAGGAACTCTTGTATTTGTTTGTTTAATAATTTCCTTTTAGAATTAGCATTTAAATAAAAAAGGAATTTCTTTTGGTAACTCTAAATATTTATTTAGTATTTTTCTAAAATACTACAATAATAAAATACAATAAAAGTGTTTTTTATTTATTTTATCCTCTTTATTCAATATTATAAAATTCCATAAGGAATATATATTATAAAATTCTTGACTAAAAATTATATATATATAAATTATCTCATAATTTATTTAAATAGGTTGGATTATTATGAATCTGAAAATATATTATTTGTATTTTTCAGACTTCTATTTTATCTTCTAGAATTTATTCAATTCTAGGGTTATTTTGGTCTTTCATAATTTAATAAAATTTCTTTTAGGACATTTGGGCCAACTCATTTGACTTATTGGGCCAAACTTGGCCCAAGTGGCTTGGCCAAAGGATCTCCTCGAAGGGTTCTGGCCCTATCGGCCCATTCTCTTTGTCTCTCCCTCTCTCGTCCTTACCTCTTCTCCTTCTCGACCCCGTGCTCGCTGGCGCCGCCGTCGTGCGATTCCCTCCGTCGTGGTCCTCCATGACCGCCTCCATGGTGTATGGCAAGGTTGTCGACCATGCTCCTACGTCTTCTCCAACTCGATTTGGTTCTGGGCCCTCATGCGACTAGGATAGCCCCATCCCAATCCCTATGTTTTGGGGGGTGGTGTAGTTGATGCTGCCGTTGATGCTCCAGTGGTGCTGATGAGGTGCTCGTTTGTTTTCGTGTGCTGCTGTGGCCACCGTCATGGCTAGGTGCGGGTTGCAGCGCCCTCTGGGTGCTCCCCGTGCCGCCGTTATCTCGTCGGCCCCTCTGCTTCCTCTTCAATTCTTCAGCGAGGACCACAGGTAAGTTGGTTCTTGGTTATCCCCCATTCCTCTACCTTCTTTGAGTATGTCAGTGTGTAACTAGTGGCTATCCTCCCTTAGGGTTTGTACTGGTTCTAGGGTTCATCCCTGGTTCTAGGGTTCATCCCTCTGTGTGCTTGTAAGATGTTGATTTGATCTGGTAGTGATGCCTAGTATGAATTGTGCTCATTGTACCTTAAGGCTTACTGTCATGATTTGATTGTTTGATGCCACTGTGGATCTGATGCTAGTGGTTAAATAGTGTTGCCTCTGATTGGTGATTAATCTAGGTTAATCTGATGGCATAATTGTGAAATCTGATTGGTGAGATTGGTGCTTAGTGTGTTCACCTGCTGTCATTACTTTGATACTGACAGTAACACTGTTAGTGGTTGTTCACTGCATCAGTGGTTGTTGGCTTGTATGGTTATCAATAGATTGCACTTAATCATTGGAATCTGATGATACTTTGAAGATATCTAGATATGTTAGATGATCTTCGAGTGTAGTCTCAGGGAAATGATATCAATAGCTTGTGACTTTCCTTATGGTAACATGTTAATGGTTTGATTTTGTTGATAGAGTCTTCCCTTGTGACACCATTTTGCTATGGCACACAAGTGGTGATTCTATTACTGGCTTTACTTTGGGTCAGTGCTTAAGATTGGGTCAATGCAAAAATAAGTTGAAATCTTCTCTTGATATTTATGCCTATGATGTTGGTCTGAGGCTCTAGGGACTAGATTCCTATCTTCCCGTCCCTTCTAAATATGCTAAAGTATCATGGTTGCTCACTGGATCTTGGATCCTAGTTGGTTAATATAATTGGTTGGTTTGTAGCTTATGAAATCTGAGGTGCTACTTCTTTAGGAGATGTGGCTAGATTTTATATGAACAAATGATGGAATATTTTAGTTGTTTTAATATCACCAGATCTATGATGCTGGTCTGAGATTTTGATGGGTTTGCTAGAGTTTAATTCTAGTCTTTCTATTTCAAATCCTCTAGGATAGGTTCACCCCACTTGGGTGATCACTGAGAGGTAACTTATAAAACAACACATATTTTTCTATTTGGTTAAGATGAACAAATCATGTGGATGTTTTATGATACTCACCACAATAGTTGGTGATGGTGATGGCTTGTTTTTGTTGGTGGTGTTGCTGGATTGATCCGGTCCTTCACCTCTTGGTGTTGTTCTTGTTTCTCCTGATTCCTGTGCTTGGCCTTGATCAGCCCTGCACCTCCTAGCTCCTGCCACTTGACCTTGCTATCCACCTGATTCTCCCCCTCTTTATGTCACCATATGGTGATGCTAAGTTGATGTGGTGTGTAGTTTTAAATGGTGGTTTTCTTGGCTTGGATAGACTGAGCGTTCTTGGTGTGGTGATGAAAATGTAAAGACGCACTAGTAGCTTCCCACGGCTGTGCTTGGTCCTTTTATTTGGGTGAGTTGTTTTGGCTGTGTCGACAACACACCCCATGTAGTTAAGTGATTGTGCTGCCTGTGTGTCTGTTGCATGGTTGCGGATGAGATGAGTGAGGTGTCTCACCCTTTGATCCTTTTTACGGTTAACCTGCCTGGTGAAACTTGCCCCTTTTACTTGTTGTGATCATTTGACTTATGGCTTATTTATTATGAAAGATCAAATTCTTTCATATTGGTGTAACTTGTCCCTAAAAGATTTACTCAATGATGTAATCTTGAGTAGTGCAACTCACTGCTCTCTACTGATAGTAAAATTAATAATTTAACTTTCATTTTCCTTTTTTGTCTGTTCTATATTTTGCACGTACAAGATCTGTGGATTAAAGATTTAGTATAGGATTACTTAGATAAACAGATTCCTTTGTAATCTTTATTTCATTCTTTTGTATTAAATTTTTAATAATTTATTCATATAGACATCTTTCTCTTTTTGTAATTTCCTTAGTGTAATGAATTTTTATTAACTCTATGAGTTAATATTTGTAATTTATTCATGGTATAAAGATAAGGAATAAAAGATTCATTTCTTATTTGAATTTCGGTTACTTTTTTATTGTTTCTTGATAATATTACTAAATCATTTTGAAATTCATTCTAAAATATCAATTCTTAACTTTAAAATATAAACTCAAAGTTCAAATTCGAATTCAAATTCTTTTCCCCCAAAACACACTAATTCATAAAGATCATGTCAAAATTTATAACGATCACTCTCCACAGCTATTCCTACACTTAGAGAGTGAAAGAAACTCTGATCACTTTAGGTTTTTATTTGACGAAAAATTTACCCACATTTTACAGATGAATGCATGCATATCCACAAATTCCTACATCTACCCTTCATTGGTTCCTAAATGCTGGGATGTTACAGACTTCCCCCCTTAAATTAAACTTCGTCTCGAAGTTTACTGAAGTGTACATGAATAGTTCGGGACAGGCTTCTCTTAAGTCTTCCTCTTTCTCCCAGGTGGCTTCTCTTTCGGGGTGATGTTCCCACTGTACCTTACAGTACTTGATTGCCCTATTTCTTAGTCTTTTCCAGTTCTCTTCCAGATTTTTACAAGATTTCTCAACATAAGTCAAGTCTACTTGTAATTCTATCTCTTGATGTGTGATTACATCATCAGGAACTTTAAGACATTTCTAGAGTTGTGACAAATGGATAACATTGTGAACTTGAGCCAATCTTGGTGGTAACTCTAAAGCATAAGCTATGGTCCTGTTCTGACTCATTACTTTGAATGGTCCTATATATCTTGGACTCAATTTTCCTTTAGATCCGAACCTCTTAACTCCTTTCATTGGGCTTACTTTGAGATATACCATGTCTCCTATTTCAGGATGCCATGATCTTCGACTTAGGTCAGCATAACTTTTCTTCCTACTTTGAGCTATTTTCAATCTATCTTTGATTACATCGATAATATCTTGCCTTTCCTTGATATAGTCTGACGCAAATTCTTTGCTACTCCCAGGCTCATACCAACATATTGGTGATCTACACTTTATTCCATAGAGTACTTTGATAGCTGTTATTGTAGGAAAACTCTGCCAGTGGTAGATGATCTTCCCACGAACCTCCGAAATCTAATGCATAATCCCTAAGCATGTCTTCTAGTATTTGATTGGTTCTTTCAGTTTGACCCCCAGTTTCTGGATGATAGGCCGTGCTGAAATCCAATTTTGAACCAAGTGCTTCATGTAATTGCTTGCAAAATGCTGAAGTAAACACATATCCTCTATTAGTTACGATCTTCTTGGGTACTTCGTGCTTACTTACTATCTCCTTGATGTAAACTTCTACTATCTTCTCAGCATTGTCTTTCTGATTTACTAGAATAAAATGTGCACTTTTAGTGAGTCTATCAACAATAACCCATATCATATCCTTCCATTTTGGTGTCATGGGTAATCCTGTGATGAAATCCATACCAATTTCCTCCCATTTCCACTCGGGAATTTACAAAGGTTGCAATGGTCCTGCTGGACTTTGATGTTCAGCTTTTACCCTTTGACAAGTATGGCATTCTGACACATATTTTGCAATGTCTATTTTCATATTATTCCACCAGAATAATTCTTTCAAATCCATGTACATCTTAGTACTTCCTGGATGAATGGAATATGGTGTTTCATGTGCCTCTCGAAGTATCACTTCACGAATCTCTGACACATTTGGAACACAAAGACAATCCTAGAACCATAAAGATCCATAATCTCCTAAGCAAAAAACTGATGCCTGTCCTTGAGATATCCTCCGAATTTCTTCAGCAATAAAAGGATCATCAGCTTGATGTCTGAAAATTTCGTGCTTGAGATCACTATTCTGTTCTGCAACCGCCTACATAGTAGCTAATCCTCCAAGAGTTTCTGTCCTTATAAGTTGAAGTTCCAACCTTTCCAAATCTATCTATAGCTCTTTTGGTAGCTCCCGATTGTGTCGTGGTATTGCCGACGAGTACGCCATGGAGGGGTCCTCACAGTGCGTGTTTAGAGACGTGGGGTAAGGCGGACGGTTGACGGGTACGAGGTAACACTGCTTACCCAGGTTCAGATCCCACAATGGCGGCGGAATCCTACTCCTGCTATAAATCACTATAATGGCAATACGCCGAGTTACAAAGATTAGGTTCGCTGTGCGAGGTGAGTAGAAAAGTCTAAGTTATCGTGCCCTAAAGGCTCCCATAGGCCCGACTTATATAGTCGTCAGGTCCTAAGGTTACAGGGAAAAGTCCTAGCCGGACAGGTTACAGAGTCCTACACCGTCTATTACTAGTCTTGTGTATCTTGCACTCCAAGGCTCAATGCATGGTGACTCCACCGTAGCCTTCCTTTATCCGCATGGGCCTCCCTTCAGATCCAACTAATCGGCCGCCATAGGCCATGCTACCGACTATGGGCCACCCAGGTTAGTCGGATAAGAGACATGCTATGAGGATACCCATATATCATATCCCAAATAGTAGCCCCCGGAGAACTCCGAGATCTTTCGCCGTCTTGCCTCTTCCCATGGAATGCTCCGTCTAGATGGATGTCGGCAAATCGTCAAGCAATATCTTGTAGTCCTCCCAAAGAACCCTGCAAGGTTTTCTCCGTCTTCTACGAGTAAGTCGGAGAAATGCTTAATCTTCCATCGTACGCTCCCGTTGTCGGATTAAATCCGTCCATGCCGGAATCTTCGATGGGACGGCTCATCTACCATGTCAGTTATGACGACGTAGGCTGTAGGTCAGCGACGCCTCGTAACTCACACATGCAGAGAACATATTCATAGCCGATTTTCCCGCGCGAGCGAGACGAACCGTTGGCGGCGGTGGTTGGAGACGTGGCAAAATTACCACGCACGTTCACGAACACGTCGTCTACGCGGCAACCGTCCGATTAGCTGCACGAATCTTGACACAGAGTAAGATAAATAGCGGTCGTGGGACACTTGCCACTTTTTCACCTTATTCTCTCGCGTCATCATCTTCTTCCTCAAGTCGCGCGCCTCCTCGAGCTCTCCGCGAAAACCTCGAGAAACCCTAGCCCTGCTTCCTGCACCAGTCGCATCCTCTCCCTCCTCCATGGCTAGCAGCGGTTCATATCCATCAATGGCGGCGTCGAGCGAAGCCGCGGCGAAGCCGGCGTGCTCCGTCGTCGTGCCCCCAGAGGGCCTGGTTATTCCCGCATCGGCGGTGATAGAAACCACCGGCGGCGACCATAACTTGGCGGCGCTGGAGCCCCTGGAAGAGGAACCTGACTCGCACAAGGGCGACTGGCGCGGCTCGGACATCACCGGACGCGACATCCAAGAGATGGTCGCTGAGGGTTACCTCCCTAGGACGGAGGGGCTCGCCTAGCGGGCGGTGCCGGCCAGCGAGGTGACTCCTTCTCCCCAAGTCGGAGAGAAGGTATACCTCAAGGCGCAATTGGTACGCGGTGTTTCTTTGCCCATCTCCCACTTCTTCCTGTCCGTCTTGAATCACTTCCAGGTCCAACCCCACAACCTCTCCCCCAATAGCATCCTAGTGCTTAGCAACTTCGCGGCACTTTGCGAGGGTTACCTAGGGATTAGGCCTAGGTTAGATCTGTTTGTCTACTTCTTCACCGTCAAACATGAAGCCGGACATAGCAAGGAGGAGCTTAGAAACTACGGCACCATAAGCTTCAAGATCTGACCTGGCCGGCGGTTCCCCGACATTGTCGGCCACGAGTCGTGTAAGAACTAGCAGCGGACATACTTCTACGGCACCGACATTCCTTTGTCGGGCCGAGAAGCAACGTACCCGGACTTCGTGGATGGAGCCGCCGCTGAAGTCTCCACATGGCGGTCCCATGCCTTCATTCCCTCCGACCTCAACGATTCTCGCGCAATAAGGTGGATCGAATGGTTTATAGATATGGGTCTGACCGGCTTGGACCTAGCTATGTGTTGGTTCATCAGGCGGATCCAACCTCTGCAGCACCGTACGAAGGTCATGCACGAGTACACCGGTGACCGAAGGGATACCCTCCGGATCTCCGAGGACAACTTCTCGAGCGACTCCGTCAAGTTCCGTCTTAAGGACATCGTCAAGGTGAAGGACAAGAAGCGTGGCTTCACCCTTACCTACGACATGTTCATAAACGGAAAGTGCCCAAAGGTAGGTATTTATTCTCCATGTATGACATTGCTCCAATTTTTCCGTCTTGCTAATATCATCTTGTCTAACACGGTGATTTCTCACTTAACAGCTTAGCGATCTAGAGGAGGACAACCTGGCCACCCAAATCTACGATCCTAAGAGGAAGTAAGTCACAGTCGTGTCCGACGATGACGCCCCGTTGGCGCAAAAGCAAAGAGCTCCACCTCTGACGCTGCCGACGGAGGCAAGAAAAAGAAGACGGAGGGTGGAGCCTCCAAAAAGAGTATTGCTGCCCTGGAGGCGGAAAAGAAGAAAGCCGCCGGGATGTTTGCCAAAGCACCCCCCTAGTGTAAGCTTCTTATTCTCCGACATTGTCTTGTTTATTTGTCTCATTCCTGTACTTATGCATTTTGCATGTTTCAGGAAGAAATCCACAACCAGCCTCAAGAAGTCCTCCAAGGCTCTTGGGGCTTCTAGAAATATTAAAGATATGATGCATCGCGACTCTTCCCTGCCATCGCCCCTGCTACTCCTGCCGTCAAGCCCTCCTCTGCTCCGACAAGCTCCCAAGCCCAGGAGGCACCAGGCCCTTCCGCCATGGAAGTGGATTCTGGCGCCTCTACCGAACTCGCAATTGTCGGCGAGCAGGCGGCGCAGGAGAGCGCTGCTCTTCAAATGGCTGAAGCTCCGGCTAAGGATGCCATCGGTAGCGGCAAGGCGGTGGCGGTTGTTGGTACATCCGCCGAAGGCGGCGCCTCTGCTCCCCAGAAACCCTTAGAACTGCCAAAGATTATCTTTCCGGTGCTTACGCCGGGTAGCACAACTACGGTTCCTGGAGGAGTGCCGTCATCTCCGACGTGCGGTCTTGAGGAGCTACTCCGACAAGCAGACATCTTGCGAAGCAACAATGTTTCCTTTGGCAAGCTGCTGGACGAGAGTGCTACAAACCTCAAGATCATCGCACTTGTAAGTTTTACTTTACCTTTTGCATTTCATATGAGTATCCCACTGTAGCCCCCGAGGATGTAGACAGAAAACCATTGGTTTTGCATCTATATGCTCTAGGAGTGACTAAGTAAGAAAAAACACTCACTGTAGCCCCCAAGCATTTAGATGGAATGAACTATTCCGACTAGATGCTTTAAGAGTAGCATACACAGTGTTCATAATTTTAAGTGCTATAGCCCCCAAGCCTCTAGTTGTAATTGAATTAGTTCCTACTAGATACTTAAAGAAAAAGCTAAGCATTTTACGAGTTAAAACTTCATACTGTAGCCCCCAAGCTTCTAGTTGAGAACTGAATTAGTTCCGACTAGATGTTTAAAGAAAAGCTAAGCATGTTGCTAAGTTAAAAACTCTCGCTGTAGCCCCCGAGCACCTAGATGAAAAAATTTCCGACTAGGGGCTCCAAGTATACTAAACAATAACTTGACTTTGTATTTGTTTCCACAGAACGAGAATGCTCAGAGAGGCATGGCCAATGATAAGTACTAGAAGATGCACGCGGACCTTGAAGCTGAAAAGGGTAAAACCTCCATCTTGAAGGAACAGATCATCAAAAACAAGAGTCTGTTTTCTTTTTGCGCACTTCCGTCTTACTTTTGTGCCTTCCTTCTTCAAGTACTCACGGTGTACTGTGTTTTCTCCTACTTGCAGAGCATGTCGCCAAGGCTAAGGATATTGTCGAGCAGTCCAAGCATATCCAGCAGCTGGACAACGAGAACAAGATCCTTAAGAAGGAGAGGGAACAAATGTTGAAGATGCATGAGGATTCCATGAAAGCCCTGCAGGACTCCGCCTCCGCTGAGATCAATCGCTTGAAGGAGGAGCTTGCGATCCTAAAGGATCAGAAGCAAGCTGCCGATGAGCAAAACCTTCGCCATAGCGAGGAGTTTAAGCTCCTCCAACAAGAGAAAGAATCCTTGGCGGACGTTGTCTGGCAGGCTAAGGCCAGCATCTTTAGTAAGTATCCTCCGTCTTGTAGCTCTGTAATCTGGATACTTAGGATTTTTGAACTCATGCAGTCGTTGCATGAATTTTCAGCGCCCCTGAGTTTAACCCACTCGCCTCCTTCGGACAAGGAATGCATGATTCTTGACGACAACTTCATCAACACCGCCATTACTCAAGCCAAGGAGATCGCCACGCCCCTGCATATTTACATCAAGGCCTCGGACTCCATGGTGAAGTACTCGGAGATTCTGTGCCGAGCCCCCGAGCGTGTCGCAAGCTGGAAAGCTTCATGTGCACGGGCTGGCGCAAGGATGGCGTTGTCCATGGTGAAGGCACACTATGAAGGTGCTGAAATCGACACGGTGACATCTGGTATCCCTGACGTGGATGATAACGGCAAGGAAATTGATCACGAAGCTATCCTGTCATCACTCGCGGGCAATGACACCAGGTTTGCCGAGTTGGTGGATGCCAACGTCTTCGTGCCCAGGAACTTCCTTGACAACGCTGACCCTGAATCCTCCGAGTCTCCTCACAGTGGTGACGCTGAGGGTGAATCTCCGGCTGGTGATGATGCGGCCTCCAAGTCCCCTGCACCCAAGGAGTGAAAAACACTTTGTAATTCTTGTTTCACCTTTGGAGTGTGCATTGAAAAAACTTGGATGTAATCTTAAGGCGGAAAACAATGGTTGTCGTATCCTGCTACTTAAGAATTAATGCCCAGTATGTATATATTTTTTAAGCAAGTGCTGGATTATCCATTACTTTGGTACTTATGCTTGACTTTTCGTTAGTCGGAAGACTCGTTGTCGGAACCACGCACTTAGGTGATGATACCCAATGGCAGCGTCAAAAACCTTAGCACAAAATCGTCGACAATAAGTGCCGAAAGTCACTACTACAGAATCCACATAAAAACAACAAAGAACGTGTTGACCAGAAAACTTAAGCTAACGCCCGTAGGCGGAATTTTCACAAGTGGAATCGCAAAGCTTGTGCATAAAGGTTTATATGATCCAAAAATGAACACTAAAGGAGGTAAAAGACTCAGCAATATGAGTGAACCAAAGAGCTTTATTTCATCGATCACATAAAAGATACACGATTAGATAAAAAATGCTAAGTGTACAAAGGACGTAGCTGTGCTATGTTCCATGGCCGATCAAGCTCCGGGTAGTCATCATCCGGGTCACGTCGCTTATGCTTATGATCCTCGCTGGGTCTATCCTTGAGCTCACGATTTTCGACAAGGTAGTAAGATCCATTGAGCATCGCCTTGCTTATGATGAACGGTCCTTCCCATGGTGGGGATAATTTGTGTGACCTCTTCTCCTTAAGTCGGAGCACCAAATCCCCCTCTTTAAACGAGCGATGCCTGACGCGGCGACTATGGTAGCTGCGTAGCTTCTGCTGGTAGATGGCGGATCTTTGGCATGCCAAAATGCGCTCCTCCTCGAGAAGGTCCACATCTAGGCGTCTGGATTCTTCAGCTTCATCTTCGTCATAGGCGGCAACTCTTGGTGCATCGTGGAGGATGTCGGAGGGTAGGATAGCTTCTGCTCCATATACCATGAAGTAAGGGGTGTAGCCGGTAGATCTATTGGGTGTACTTCGTAAACTCCACAAGACATATGTCAATTCTTCCGCCCAGGCTCCAGCTGCTCTATGTAGCGGTGCCTCAAGACGTGGCTTGATTCCCTGCAGAATTAATCCATTGGCTCGCTCAACTTGACCATTGGATTGTGGGTGTGCCACAGACGCGAGGTCAAGTCGGATGCCTTTGTCCCAGCAGTAGGCCTCTACTTCTCCGAGTGACAAGTTGCTTCCATTGTCGGTGATGATGCTGTGCGGGAGACCAAATCTCACCACTAGATCCCGGACAAACCTAAGGGCAGTTCCCCATCAAGCTTTCTAATGGGTTTAGCTTCTATCCATTTGGTGAATTTGTCAACTGCTACAAGCAGATACGTAAACCCACACGGTGCCGTTTGCAGTGGCCTCACCATGTCTAGCCCCCAGACAGCAAACGGCCAAGTTATTGGTATTGTTCGCAATTCTTCAGTTGGAACATGTGGTTGTCGGGCATAATATTGGCATCTTGTGCACGTTTCGACCAACTTGTCGGTGTCCGCCTTCGCGGTTAGCCAGTAGAATCCTTGCCGGAAGGCTTTCACAACCAACGATTGAGGAGCGGCGTGATGCCCGCAATCTCCGAGATGGATTTCGCGTAGGATTTCCATACCTTCTAGCTGGGAAACACACTTTAGGTATACACCAGTAGTGCTCCTTTTGTAGAGTTGCCCATTGATTATGGTATAACCCTTTGCTCGTCGTACTATCTGCCGTCTTTCGACCTCGTCGTCGGGAAAAGTTCCGTGTTCGAGATATTCCATGAACGGTTTAGTCCAAGCCGGAGGGGTATTTGTCACCATGTTGATGAAAGAATCATCTCTATCCGGGTTGTCGATGTCGGCGCCCTTCACAGATGGTGTGCGTAGATGCTCTAGGAAAACTCCTGGCGGAATTTGCTTGCTCCCTGATCCAAGCTTAGACAATAGATCAGCCGCCTCGTTTTGCTCCCTAGGCACATACTTGACTTTGTAGCCCAAGAAGCTCTTGGCTATCTCGTCCACTTCGTCGCGATATGCCGCCATCATAGGGTTCCGCGCATTCCAGGTGCCAGCCACCTGCTGGGAAACCAAGTCCGTAATCTCCACAGCAAACTATGCGCTTGATGCCAATATCCTTGGCTACACGCAATCCGTGAATGAGTGCTTCATACTCCGCCATGTTGTTTGTAGCCTCGAAGTGGATCTGCAGAACATAGTGTAGCTTGTCTCATTTTGGTGACTGTAGCAATACACCAGCCCCCGAGCCATTGAGTAGCTTTGATCCGTCAAAGTGCATCACCCAATACTCTGGTTCCGGCAACGGAGTGGCATCTGGCATCTCCTTCCAATCTTTAATAAAATCCGCCAAGGCTTGTGAATTGATAGCGTCGCGTCTTTTGTAGGTGATCTCGAAGGAGGCAAGTTCAATGCCCCACTTCGTGACCCTTCCTGTTGCGTTGCTGTTGTTGATAATGTCGGATAGTGGAGTCTTGCTCACTACTGTGATTGGGTGCTCCTGAAAGTAATGCCTCAATTTCCGCGAAGCGAGTAATACTCCATAAGCTATCTTTTGTTAGTGCGGGTAACGCTGCTTGGACTCCGCCAAGACCTCGCTTACATAGTAAACTGGTCGTTGAACTCCGTGCTCATAGCCTGGTTCCTTCTGCTCTACCACGACGACGATGCTGATAACCCGGTTGGTTGCCGCCATGTAAATTAACAGGGGCTCGCCAGGATCGGGTGCTGCAAGGATGGGCGCTGAGGAAAGAATCTCCTTGAGCTACTTCAATGCTGCATATGCCTCGTCCGTCCATGTGAATTTGTCCATCTTCTTCAGCAACTTGTACAGCGGAAGAGCCTTCTCTCCAAGTCGGCTCATGAACCGACTTACTGCTGCAACACAACCTGTTAGTCGTTGGATGTCCTTTAGGCATGTCAGACGGTTTATGTTTAAGATAGCCTTGATTTTCTCCGGGTTGACCTCGATTCCGTGCTGGGAAACGATGAAGCCCAACAATTTGCAGACTGGAACCCCGAAGACGCACTTCTTAGGGTTGAGCATCATGTTGTATTTCCGGAGATTATCAAAGGTTTCTCTTAAGTCGGAGATTAAGTCGTTTGACTTTTTAGACATCACCGCGATATCGTCCACATAAGCGTGAACGTTCCAACCAATTTGGTCATGAAGGCAATGCTGCATTGTCCGCTGGTAGGTAGCACCTGCGTTTTTTAGCCCAAAGGGCATCGTGACATAGCAAAACGTGCCATAGGGGGTAGTGAACGAAGTGGCCAATTGGTCCGACTTCCTCATCTTGATCTGGTGGTATCCTAAGTATGCATCGAGAAAACACAAAATTTCCGAGCCAGCCGTCGAGTCAATGACTTGGTCAATGCGAGGCAAAGCAAACGGATCTTTGGGACATGCTTTGTTCAAGCCAGTGTAATCAACACACATTCTTAATTCATTGGTTCCCTTTTTGGGGACAAGTACAGGATTGGCCACCCATCGGGTGTGAAGGACTTCTCGGATAAACTCAGCCTTAAGTAACCTAGCTATCTCTTTGCGAATGGCGCGTCTCTTCTCATCTCCGAAGCGTCGTAGAGGTTGTTTCACTGGTTTACATTTTGGATCTTTGTTTAAGATGTGCTCGGCAAGTTCCCTAGGTACACCTTTCATGTCGGCAGGTTGCCAGGCGAAGATGTCCCTATCCTCACGGAGGAACTCGACGAGCGCGCTTTCCTATTTGGGATCCAGGTTCATCCCAATGGCGGTGACCTTGGAGGCATCGCCTACCACAAGTTACACCGGCTTGGTCTCGATGGCGGCCTTGAACGCAGGACCGGAGTCGGAGCTTTTCTTCTTCGAAGCGGGCATCTCTGAGTCATTGACCTTGCTCTAGATCTCCTTGAATTCTTCGTTGTAGAGGACAGCTTCTACAACGACTGCTTCATTGATTTTGCAGTCCCTTGCCTTGGTAAAGCTTTCGGATACGGTGATGACACCGTTTGGTCCGAGTATCTTGAGCTTGTTGTAGATGAAGCATGGCTTAGCCATGAACGTGTGGAATATGTCGCGGCCGAATATGACGTGGTACACGCTCTTGAAGGGGACCACCTCAAAGTTCATGCGCTCTTGGCGGTAATTATTAACGTCGCCAAAGGCTTCCTGAAGTGTAATGCACCCAAGGGACCGAGCCTCCCGTCCAGGAACTATGCCATGGAACACGGTGTTAGTCCGCCTTAGGTTTGCCTCCGTCAAGTTCATCTTCTGCAGTGTATCCAGGTACATAATGTTGATGCTGCTTCCACTATCCACCATGCACTTGGTGAACTCCACGCCGTCAATCAATGGGTTGATGACCATGGCGTACTGGTTCTCCGTGGGCACAAGGTCTGGGTGGTCCGTCCTGTCCCAAGTGATTGGAACCTCCGACCAGCGTAGGTATTGAGGAGCTGGGGGAGAGTAGCCATCAGGATCCTTAAAGAGGTCTTCTATTGTCGGACGGTGGGGGTGCCAAGGAAAGTGTGGTAGACTGGGGCCTTCTTAGCGAAGGGGTTCTTTCCCTTGTCGTCGATTTTGGCGGCGTGCTTGGGGTCAACATCCTCGTCCATGTCACTTGAATCCTTGGACTCCTCCTCCTTTTTCTTCTCCTTGCCCTTGCCTCGCGGTCTGTTCTTCCGACTTCGCTTATAGCCGGACTCCGGGTCTTCCTTGAGGTCGTTGATGAACTTGCAGTGTCGATTGGTATGGGTGGCCTTGCCGTTGGCGTCGAGGTGTACGAGGCACGGCATATCGCGGTACTCTTTGTAGGTTTGGGGAACGCGGAGCGGCGCCGAGTTGCTTTCACTTCCTCGTTGCTGCCCACGGCCTGCTCCCCTTCCTCGGCCACGTTGTCCACCTTGTCCTCATCCTGCAAAAGTCATGGCGACCATGTCGGTAGATTTCTTTTCTTCTGGAGCGGTTTTCCACTTTGTACTGCTGTTCCTCCGAGCTTGAGTTGGAACGGCCGTTGCCGGCAAAGAGCCACGAGCGTCGTCGTCGGTAGCTGTGAATTCACTAGCTAGCTGAATCATCTGATTCAAGTCAAGCTGATGATTGTCCTGCAAGCGCTTCAGCTTATGTCAGAGCAACGTGCCCCTTTCCAACCCATCGATGAAGGCGGCCATGGCGGTCTGGGGTGCACTCCTGCGCAGGAATTCTTCATATCCAGCCAGCGGGAGAGGTAGGCGCGAGATGTCTCGTCTTTCTCTTGCACGCACCGCTGTAGATCGCCCACCGTGCAGGGACGCTTATATGTACCCTCAAAGTTCTTGGTGAATGCTTCTTGCATGTCCAGCCAGTTGTAGATAGATCTCTCCGGCAAGTCGTCGATCCACTGACGGGCCGTGCCCGCCAACATTAACGGGAGGTACTTGACGGTGACGTTGGGGTTGCCTCCGACAATCTCCACCACGTTGCCGTAGTCCTGCAACCATGTGGCAGGCTTGGCGGTGCCGTCATAGGGCTTGATGGTCTTGTCAATCCGGAATCCTTTGGGGTAATTTGCGGACCATATCCCAGGTCCAAAGCAACGTGGTCCCAGGTATGGTCCTTCCCGGGCCTCGTGGATCTTATCGATCCGTGAACGTGCATCGTATGGCTCCGGGTTCTTCTTTTTGTCAACAGGGGATGGTCTGCGTGAATGACGCGGACCTCCTCCGCCATGGTGACTTATTGGCGGCAACGGAGGCGGAGGTGGCGGTGGGTTAGCCTTCTTGCTGTTACCCTCCTGCGATGCTTCGCGCCTGTCGCGGTTGCTTGTCGGACGCGGAAGGGCCATGGCGCGACCTGCTCTTATGTCCTTCGTTGTGCTTTCCGTCATGATGGGTCTGCTCCGTGTTGTCGCGGATGACGATGCCGCACTACTTTGGTGGGGGCATATCCGTATGATGGTAAGATTTATAGTCTTCCTGACGTCGGGGGATCAGGGCGGTGGCGATGGACGGCGAGGTTGGGCTCTTTCTCCGTGCTCGGAGGATATGGGGATAGCATCCTTCCTGTTGCGCGCATCCCTCCGTCTTCGTTCTGATGAACCCGTCCGCCATCCGACATCCTGAGGGGATCCGTCCCTTGGAGGTTTGTACTGGCTAGATTGGCAGAGCGCTGGGTCGGACTCAAGACTCTGAGAGGTGGCCTTTTCCTACTGCTTTACCGCCTTGGACACTAGGTCATAAACCTGTTCCACTGCCTCGGGCGATCTATCCTGCTCCAGAAGGGTCTTGGCGACGGCGAGGTTAAGGAGTGGGGTGGGCATCACCTGCTTGCCTTCACTGTCAATGTATAGCTTGGCCTGTGCCGGCTTCGAGGGAGCCCATCCTAGGTTGCGCCGTACACCAGGATCGTTGATGATGCGAGCCGGAGCCTTCTTAACCTTCTGCTGCTGGAGCAGATTCTTGTACTCGACCTCCATTGCTCTAGCTTTCTCTATGGACTTCTGCGTGTTGACCAGATCTCGATATAGTTTAGCGCCTTGCTCCGCGATGGCTTGCGCTTCCTCCAGCAGTTGCTGGCGTTTCTCGTCAAGCTGAGTCACGTTCCGGATATGATCAACAGTTAGTGGCTCAACGAGGAGGTTGCCGTACATCACCCTATCAGTTCGAGTAACATGGGCTGCTACCGACGTAGATGCTGGAGGTGGCGTACCTTTGATTAGGCGGAGGAGGCATCACTCTTGCGCGATCATTGTCAGCAGCAATAAGTGGCCCCTTCCCCTTATCCAGCGCCGTATGCGGAGCTTGCCCGAGCTGGTCTTCATCCATCGCTGTCCCAATGGTGACAAAAACACCCCTCGGGACATGACGGTGTTATTGGCTTGTTCGTCGCGCGAGTACTCCTCCTCCATCTCCTGCATAGCAGAATCTAGCTCTTCTGGACTAAAGTCTATCTCCTCTGAATCTGCACTGAAATCAGCATAAAGTGCGTCAATGACAGAGTCGGAGGGTGCCAGGACTTCCTCGATGACGGGCGGTGGAGGTTCAACGGCCTCGACGATGACTGGAGGTGGTGGCGCTGCTACGACGATGGCGGCCGGAGGCGATGATGGTGGTTGAATCAGAGGTGCTCCGTCAATGAGCGCAAGCGCTGTTTGAGCTGCCGCTTCAGCCTTCGCGTAGTTGTTGACGGTGTTCACCATGCCTTCGAAGGTGAGGCGTCCTGACGCCTGTTGCCGTCTTAGAGAATGTCGGAGAAGCGTGCCGTGGTCCAGTCCTTCCACAAAGTGATAGATGGCATCATCATTGGGGTAGTTGGCCAGGTTGGCCCGTATACGGAGCCACCTGGCGAGGTAGTCGCGGGGGTTTTTGCCCTCTCTCTGAATGCAGCGTGCCAGATCAAAGATGGTAACCATGCCGACGAACTTGGATATTTGCTGTCTAGACGCACGGGCGAAGCCGGCGGGTTTGCAGTGATCTTCCACCTTTATATCCTACACAGGGGCGGTTTGGGTGGGCCTTGAATTTTTCTGATCTTTGCCGGCAAACTCCGAGGAGAGATCTGACATCGATCCTTCCGCGAACGTATCCTGCCCGTAGACGGTCCGTGCGGGTCTT
Organism: Avena longiglumis; assembly: GCA_030063025.1. Taxonomy (NCBI): domain Eukaryota; kingdom Viridiplantae; phylum Streptophyta; class Magnoliopsida; order Poales; family Poaceae; genus Avena; species Avena longiglumis. The sequence goes on from CP125973.1 coordinate 153,515,504, forward strand.
GATGATTTCCGATCTTTGCCGGCAAACTCCGAGGAGAGATCCGACATCGATCCTTCCGCGACCGTATCCTGCCCGTAGGCGGTCCGTGCGGGTCTTGATGCTCCTCCAACTCCCAGGGAACTAGTGCCCGAGTCAGTTTCGTCGATGAAGAGGTGGATGTCTCCGATAGGAACGATCGAACACCGCGTAGGGTTCATCTTCGCCGGGATCCAGAACTCGTCGGGGGGGGGGGGGGGGCGATCGGAACATTGCCGGAGAAGAAAACGCGACCGAGGGCCACGGTTTCGCCGATTCCCGCGAAGATCTTGGTCCGCTGAGAAAACTGGCGCCTGCCCCACGGTGGGCGCCAACTGTCGTGGTATTGCCGACGAGTACGCCATGGAGGGGTCCTCACAGTGCATATTTAGAGACGTGGGGTAAGGCGGACGGTTGACGGGTACGAGGTAACTCAACTTACCCAGGTTCACATCCCACAACGGCGGCGGAATCCTACTCCTGCTATAAATCACTATAATGGCAATACACCGAGTTATAGAGATTAGGTTCGCTTTGCGAGGTGACTAGAAAAGTCTAAGTTATCGTGCCCTAAAGGCTCCCATAGGCCCGACTTATATAGTCTTCAGGTCCTAAGGTTACAGGGAAAAGTCCTAGCCGGACAGGTTACAGAGTCCTACACCGTCTATTACTAGTCTTGTGTATCTTGCACTCCAAGGCTTCGGGTACGCTGGTGACTCCACCGTAGCCTTCCTTTATCAACATGGGCCTCTTCCGGATCCACCTAATCTGGGCGCCCAGGCCATAGGCCATGCTACCGACTATGGGCCACCCGGGTTAGTCGGATAAGAGACATGCTATGAGGATACCCATATAGCATATCCCCAACAGATTGCTAGGCTGAATATCTGCACTCTTACGACTTAAAGCATCTGCTACAACATTGGCTTTTTCAGGGGTATAATTGATTGTCAAATCATAATCTTTGATTAGCTCTAACCATCGCTTCTATCTCATATTCAATTCCTTTTGAGTGAAGAAATATTTGAGACTTTTGTGGTCAGTGTATAACTCACATCTGGCTCCATAAAGGAAATGCCTCCATCCTTTCAAAGCAAAGACTGCTGCTGCTAATTCCAAATCATGGGTTGGATAATTGACTTCATGTGGTTTCAGTTTTCTTGATCCATAAGCAATTACTTTACGATCTTGCATTAATACCCAACCCAAACCTTCTTTATATGCATCACAATATACTGTAAATTCCTTCCCTGTTTCAGGAACTGCTAGAATTGGAGCGGTAGTTAATCTAGTCTTTAACTCCTGAAATCTTACCTCACACTTCTCATTCCAGATGAATGGTGTATTCTTCCTTAACAATTTGGTCATTGGTCCAGCTATCTTGGAGAATCCTTCAATGAACCTCCGATAATAACCAACCATACCAAAGAAACCTGGAATTTGTTTCACATTGGTTGGTGCAGTCCATTCTAATACTGATTAAACTTTGGATGGATTTACAGCAATCCCATCCTTACTGATCTCATGACCTAGGAATTCTACCTCATCTAGCCAGAATTCACACTTGCTGAACTTAGCATAAAGCTTATGTTCTCTTAGGATCTGCAATGCTATTCCAAAATGATTAGCATGCTCTTCCTTATCCTTGGAATATATCAAAATATCATCAATAAACACTATGACAAACTTGTCCAAGTATGGCATGAAGATTTTGTTCATTAGATTCATGAATATTGTTGGTGCATTGGTCAATCCAAACAGTACGACAAGATACTCATGGTGTCCATACCTTGAGACAAATGTTGTCTTTGGAACATCTTTCTGTTTGATTTTTATTTGATGGTATCCAGATCTCAGATCAATCTTGGAAAATACTCCAGCTCCTTTAACCTAATCAAATAGATCCTGAATTCTAGGTAATGGATACTTATTCTTGATGGTAACATTGTTGAGATTTCTATAGTCCCCACACATCCTTCTTCCTCCATATCTTTTATCTACAAAGATCACTGGTGTTCCCCATGGAGATACACTTGCCTGATTGAATCCTTTCCTAGCTAACTCATCAATTTTCTCTTTTAGTTATTTTAATTCCTTCGGAACCATCTTGTATGGTGCTAGAGCTATTGGTGCTGTACCCGGAATTAGATCAATAGTGAACTCTATCTCTGGATATGGTGGCATTCCTGGTAGCTCTGCTGGATAAACATCTTGAAATTCATTTACTACAGGATTATCTTCCAACTTGACCTCCTTCATTGAGTTCAACCGAAGATCCACCATGATATGACTATGCTTATCTACTTGATAAACTATCCTGGCTCCACTTGGAGTCTTGATTGAGACAGTTTTACCCTCACAATTAATCTGAGCCCCATGTTCAGTCATCCAGTCCATACTCAACACTACTGCAATTCCCTTCAAAGGAATCACATAAAGGTCCGAAAAGTAGGTACAACCACAGATCGAGATAACCTGATCTTGTTTAATGTGGCATACAACTAAATTTCCCCTGCCGTAACTACGGTCATATGGTTTTCTAACGCTGCCCTTCTAATCCCAAATTTATCATAGAATTCTTTAGAAATGAATGAAGTAGTTGCACCAGTATCAAATAGAACTTTTCCGGGATTGGTAAGGATATTGAGCGTACCTATCACTGCATGCTCTGAGTTATCCACCTCCTCCAGGGTTGCACAATTCAGCTCCCGGTAGGTATGTTCCTCTTGCCATTATTGTTCTTGACAAAATTTCCTCCTTTATTGAGTTGTCCATTGCCTCCACTGGTTTGTCCTCCACCTTTAACAGGACAACCACCTTGTGGTTTACTCGGGCAATTTGGCTTTATATGACCCCTCTAGCCACAAGCATGGCAAACTATTATTGGTTTCTGGCAATCCCTGCTTATATGCCCTGGAAGTTTGCAATTATGGCATATAATATTCCTTCCGGTTGGATTTGCACTCCGGTTGGAATTTTTGTTGTTGTAAGGTCTATTCCTTGGCTTGAACTTTAGATTGGGCTTGGGTTTACTTGCCTGAATCCTCTTAGTTTCCTTCTTGGCTCTCTTCGTTCTATCCTCTTGGACATTCTTGTAATCATCCTCAAAAGTGATAGCTGCATCCAGTAACTGCAGATAAGTTTGTTTATTGGCCAACCTCAACTACATCTTCATGAATGTATTTAACCCTCGTAGAAAACACTTCTTTATCTTTTCTTCAGTGCTCACTTCATCCTCGGCATAACAAGATAGTTGGGCTAAACTCCCGGATGTACTTCATGTCACTAGTATAGCCTTGATGAAGCTCCTAAAACTCCCTCCGCTTCAACTCCGTAAAACTTTCCGGAACATGATACTCACGGAACCTCTGCCTGAACTCTTACCAAGTATACTCTCTTCCTGGCTATTGCATAGCTAGCTGATTTTCCCACCATGATGCTGTAGGTCCAGTCAAAATATGAGTTGCATACCTCAGCTTTTCCTCATCATTACAACCTACAGTCTTCAGCTTTCTCCCCGTATCTGCTAGCCAATCTTATGCATCCATTGGTTCAGGGGCTAATGCAAAAGGTAATGGACTTTCATTCTGGAAGTCAGGAAGACTCACTCCTCCACCTTCAGGTGCTCTCCGGTTTCCAGCTCGTCCCAACAACTCTTCCATGAACTTGTTTTGGTTTTCTTGCATCATTTGCATGTACTGCATAAAATTCTTCTCCATTAGCGGCCTCATTGGTGGTGGTGGTGGTAATGTTCCCTAATTCCCGGCATCTGCATCTGCCTTCTCCTTGGCCTCACGCTCCATGCGCTGCTGCTCAGATTCAGTTTCTACACCAGATTCCATGACCCCTATTCCTGCAACATAAAGCGAATGCTCATAATTACATCATCACATATGTTCTGAGCTCAACTTTACGCACAAAACTAGTCACACAATGGAAATCAAAATCCAAATAAAATCCAAATATGCATTTTATATATTATATATTACAAACAACTTAGTAATACAAAGTCATTACAACATGTACCATATAGGTACACTAAACAACTTACAACACTTCCTCCTTTATTTCGCTACATCACTCTCTCGGATTACAATATGCAATACCCGATACTTCCTAATAAGTAACCTGCTTCTAGTATCCGCGATGCTCATCATACATGCCTGAAGTCCAACCGTGATGACGTAACGTCCGCCGCACAGTTTGTGGAACAAATGGACTTCCAGAAGGAACATACTCAGTATCTGAAGTATCAGGACTTGAGTCATTACTTAGCCTTAGTGCAGTGACTCCCTCCAGCTCAGCTGAAAAGTCTTCAGAACCCTATTCAATATTATTACCCACTTGCATCTCCTGAGCTTCATTCCTAGAATTGTCAACAGAATACGCAGATTCTGCTGCTCCACAGGTGCTCTGTTGGGCAAGATAGTTAAACACTGGATAATATATATTCCCTGGGTTTTGAGAAGATGTTGATGATTCAAAGACTCTCTCCTTAGGATCTTCTTCCTCATCCTAACTTTCTACAAACATGGTATTTCTACTACTGTTATTAGGATTGGTTCTCGCACCCATCCAACTGGATTGTCCAACATTTCTGTCAGACCCATCTATGGACATTTGATTCCCTTGGGATCCTTCAAATGATCCGATTATCCATCCATCATAATTCTCGATAGGAAGTTCTGAATCAGACTCTTCCTCAGAACCCCGTGGCACAGAATACCTCATATCTAATGCAGGATCATAGGTAGGTTCTGGTCTGGGCAAATAAGGATATGGTGTAAAAGATTCAGGATCTATGGGTATATCCTTAAAAATTGGGTTTGCTCTACTCCTTGCTTCTTTCTCCAGCTGGGATGCTAACTGTTTCCTTCTGTCTGGATCAGTTAGAACCTCTAACATGTCATTTTTATCTTCAACAATTACTTGATGTGTCTTATAAAAAGACGCAACAAGTGTTCGATATCAATCCATTAACTTGGAAGCTAACTTAGGATGCTTCTTTACCAAGGTAAGATGATCTGGTACTGGCTCCGAGTCTATAGAATCATGAGGAATCATAGAAAATGTGCTCCCTTCTAACTCTTTGGTTTTATGCTCCCGGATATTGGCTATCGCCTCCACAACAGCAACATGGTATGTTGCTAAATGACTCCTACCTTCACCTATAGGTAGATCGTGATATAATCCAACCTCCTCTGGAAGTTGGATACTCACACGATACTTGGATAGCATATGACCATCATAATAGGTTATTCACCGGAATTTTAGTTGGACAACTAAAAATCCTTAAAAGTTGACGAAGATGATTAGTGAATGACCATTGGTAATCATCAAGAGTCTCCTCTTTCCTTACCAAAGTTTGTTTTGGAAACTTTGGTGCCATAACTCTGTGTATCAAAAATATTTTTATTAGTAACCAATAATATATTGCATCATAACAAAGAATTATCGCACTAAAACATATAACAGAATATTCTAATTTGAATACCCATTATACTTTTTTAGAGAATTCTTTATCGTTGCTCTACACTCCTACAGGTAATACCCTTTACTAGGTTTCCAACCTAAGGTCAAAGCAATTTTCTCTGATACCAACTGCGGTGACCCAGCATACCGCTGCATGTGTAGTACACTATAGCCGTTGACATGACATCCACAGAACACCGTTCCGTAAACATCACATCCCTCAGAGTGGTACAACAGAAACATTGCGGGTCAATATTACAAACATACACACATTATTATTATTACAATACCAGAAGTTCAAGACTTCATAAGATTCAAATTACAAACCATATATATAAAGTGTTCCGGCAGAAGTTTAAAGTAACCACTTCATCTCAGTGTTGAGATCAATAGCTTATTGTATAAAGTTCATGCTGCTTGTCTCAATTAGTTCCTAGTACTACGGTAATTATTCTGACTCATGGTGCTCTGCTCCATAGACGATATCGTAGTCCACCCCTTCTATAGCACCGTACATATTGGGCTCTTCATAGAAGACCTCCTCCTGGCTTTCAGCTGCATACATTGGAGTTTCTTCGGGATCCTCAAAGTCTAAGCAGAGGATCAAAGGAAAAGGTGAGTAACAGCGTTAACCAATAAGTTCATTATATGCAAGGTGGGAAGTTAAATTCTCTATCTACCACCTCGGACTATAAGTCCTTGGCACTATGCATTTTTTTGTAAATCTTTCTTCAAATATTGATTTTATTGTGAAAATCTATGACCATCAGCCTTCACAGGTTGACTAGAACTTTGATGGACTTCCTTTTCTGCCGCGTTCGTAGCTCCTTCCCGAAACAAGGAGTAACAAGTTACAATTCTTACACTCTACAGAGGTGCGTTAGTTTACCCATGAGAGATCAACTCCTTGTAGCACAATCGGGCATACTTTCCCGTCCACAATTCCATGATGTGGGGCCCAATAGGTGATCCAAGAAAATCACTGCCCTCTCCGCGATCCCATATGTCTGCATGATCCTTCGGGGCTGGCTCACCTCCGTTAATCCCCCTTCCGGGCAGGCTAAAACTCTGATGAGTTCCCGAAGACTCTATGAGCTCGTGGTGCCCCTGGTAAGTACCTTATAGGTATGGATAAACCTCCGGCACCCACTCATAGATAATCTAGACACCAAAAACATGGGGACTAAGGGTGCCCACCCTTATGTTGGATCCGCACAAGGAATCACAACGTCACGTTAAGGTAGTCTTGCCTCCATACGAAAGGAAAAGGATACAACTGACTTCTCTGTCACATTCCAAATCTCATGGCTAACGCGTTATATACGGCGTTAGAATCACTGATGTCATGGGTTGTTAAATTACTAGGTGATTATCATTGGTGCAAATAGAAACCTAAGTTATATTGCTTCATTATATCATCACTTAGGATGATATCAATAATTTATTTACTTGAGAAAATAATATTTTCTTTCCTTTAACATAGATGATAACACACAATTTACAAATACTTTGGTAAAGACTCTTCAAAGGACATAAGCAAGTGATGAACTTGCCTTGTGATTGCAAGGTAGTGTAGTCAGATGCTTGCACTGGACCTTGAGCTTCTATGTCTACAAAACATCATTGTTGCCCAGTAAGGACAATATTTAAAGAAGCAATATGAGTATGCATAGTAATGTAATGCATTATTCTTATTTATCTTATTTGTGTGTTTTACCCAATATTTTAGTTTCTGGAATACTTTAAGTAATAAAGAAATTTATTTTAAAGAATAACCTTTTAATATTTTATAAATATTACATTCACTATTTTATAATGTAATATATTATTAATAGAGTTAAAATCTAAAAAAATTATTCGAGAGGAACTCTTGTATTTATTTGTTTAATAATTTCCTTTAAATTAGCATTTAAATGAAAAAAAGGAATTTTTTTGGTAACTCTAAATATTTATTTAGTATTTTTCTAAAATACTACAATAATAAATACAATAAAAGTGATTTTTATTTATTTTTATCCTCTTTCTTTAATTTTATAAAATTCCATAAGGCATATATATATATTATAAAAAATTTGACTAAAATTTGTATATATAAATTATCTCTTAATTTATTTAAATAGGTTGGATTATTATGAATCTAAAAATATATTATTTGTATTTTTTAGACTTCTATTTTATCTTCTAGAATTTATTCAATTCTAGGGTTAATTTGGTATTTTATAATTTATTAAAATTTCTTTTAGGACATTTGGGCCAACTCATTTGACTTATTGGGCCAAACTTGGCCCAAGTGGCTTGGCCAAAGGATCTCCCTGAAGGGTTCTAGCCCTATCGGCCCATTCTCTTTGTCTCTCCCTCTCTCGTCCTCACCTCTTCTCCTCCTCGACCCCGTGGTCGCTGGCGCCGCCTCCGTGCTATTCCCGCTGCCGTGGTCCTCCATGGCCGCTGCCATGGTGTATGGCAAGGTTGTCGACCACGCTCCTTTGTCAGCTCCAACTCGATTTGGCTCTGGGGTCCTCCTGCGGCCAGGCTAGCCCCATCCCGAACCCTAGGTTTTGGGGGTGGTGCTGTTGACGCCGTCGCTGATGCTCCAGTGGTGCTGGTGAGGTGCTCGTGTGTTTTCGTGTGCTGCTGTGGCCGCCGCCGCGGCTAGGTGCGGGTTGCAGCGCCCTATGGGTGCTCCCTGTGTCGCCATGAGCTCATCGACACCTCTTCCTCCTCTTCAATTATTCAGCGAGGACCATAGGTAAGTTGGTTCTTGGTTATCCCCCATGCCTCTGCCTTCTTTGAGTATGCTAGTGTGTAACTAGTGGCTATCCTGCCTTAGGGTTTGTACTGGTTCTTGGGTTCATCCCTGGTTCTAGGTTTCATCCCTCTGTGTGCTTGTAAGATGATGATGTGATCTGGTTGTGATGCCTAGTATGAATTGTGCTCACTGTACCTTAAGGCTTACTATCATGATTTGATTGTTTGATGCCACTTTGGATCTGATGCTAGTGGTTAAATAGTGTTGCCTCTGTTTGGTGATTAATCTAGGTTAACCTGATGGCATAATTGTGAAATATGATTGGTGAGATTGGTGCTTAGTGCGTTTACCTGCTGTCATTACTTTGATACTGACAGTAACACTGTTAGTGGTTGTTCACTCCATCAGTGGTTGTTGGCTTGTATGGTTATCAATAGATTGCACTTAATCATTGGAATCTGATGATACTTTGAAGATATCTAGATATGTTAGATGATCTTTGAGTGTAGTCTCAGGGAAATGATATCAATAGCTTGTCACTTTCCTTATCATAACCTGTTAATGGTTTGATTTGGTTGATAGAGTCTGCCCTTGTGACACCATTTTGCTATGGCACACAAGCGGTGATTCTATTACTGGCTTTACTTTGGGTAAGTGCTTAAGATTGGGTAAATGCAAAAATAAGTTGAAATCTTCTCTTGATATTTAGGCCTATGATGTTGGTCTGAGGCTCTAGGGACTAGATTCCTATCTTGCTATCCCTTCTAAATATGCTAAGGTATCATGGTTGCTCACTCGATCTTGGATCCTAGTTGGTTAAGATAATTGGTTGGTTTATAGCTTATGATATCTGAGATGCTACTTCTTTAGGAGATGTGCCCAAATTTTATATGAACAAATGATGGAATATATTAGTTGTTTCAATATCACCAGATCTATGATGCTGGTCTGAGTTTTTGGTGGGTTTGCTAGAGTTTACTTCTGGTCTTTATATTTGAAATCCTCTAGGATAGGTTCACCCCACTTGGGTGATCATTGAGAGGTTAACTTATAAAACAACACATATTTTTCTATTTGGATAAGATGAACAGATCATGTCGATGTTTTATGATACTCACCACAACAGTTGGTGATGGTGATGGCTTGATTTTGCTGGTGGTGTTGCTGGCTTGATCTAGTCCTTCACCTCATGGTGCAGTTCTTGTTTCTCCTGATTCCTGTGCTTGGCCTTGATCAGCCCTGCACCTCCTAGCTCCTACCACTTGACGTTGCTATCCACCTGATTCTCCCCCTCCTTATGTCACCATCTGGTGATGCTAAGTTGATCTGGTGTGTAGTTTTAACTAGTGGTTTGCTTGGCTTGGCTAGACTGGGTGTTCTTGGTGTGGTGATGAAAATGCAGAGATGCACTAGTAGCTGCCCACGACTGTGCTTGGTCATTTTACTTGGGTGAGCTGATGTGGCTGTGTCGATAACACACCCCATGCAGTTAAGTGATTGTGCTGCATGTGTGTCTGTTGCATGGTTGTGGATGAGATGAGTGAGGTGTCTCACCCTTTGATCCTTTTTTACTATTAACCTGCCTGGTGAAACTTGCCCCTTTTACTTGCTGTGATCATTTGACTTATGGCTTATTTATTATGAAATATCAAATTATTTCATATTGGTGAAACTTTCCCCTAAAATATTTACTCAATGATGTAATATTGAGAGTAAAATTAATAATTTAATTTTCATTTTCCTTTTTTGTCTGTTCTATATTTTGCAGGTACAAGGTCTGGGGATTAAAGATTTAGTATACGATTACTTAGATAAACAGATTCCTTTGTAATCTTATTTCATTCTTTTGTATTAATTTTGTAATAATTTATTCAGATAGACATCTTTATCTTTTTGTACTTTCCTTACTATAATGAATTTTTATTAACTCTATGAGTTAATCTTTGTAATTTATTCATGGTATAAAGATAAGGAATAAAAGATTCATTTCTTATTTGAATTTCTATTATTTTTTATTATTTCTTGATAATATTACTAAATCATTTTGAAATTCATTCTAAAATATCAATTCTTAACTTTAAAATATAAACTCAAAGTTCAAATTTGAATTCAAATTATTTTCCCCCAAAACACACTAATTCATAAAGATAATGTTAAAATTTATACCGATCGCTCTCTAGAGCTATTCCTACACTTAGAGAGTGAAAGAAACTCTGATCACTTTAGATTTTTATTTGGCGAAAAATTTACCCACATTTTATAGATGAATGCATGCATATGCACAAATTCGTACATCTACCCTTTGTTGGTTCCTAAATTTTGGGATGTTACACTTATTGACCATCAACACTTGGTTCTCTTTCTTGATCTCCAATTTCGCAGACTTCAACATAGAGAAGAGTTCTGGCAACGTCTTATCCATGCACTTCATGTTGTAGTTCGTCACAAAGTTCTTGTAACTTGGTGGTAGTGATTGAAGGACACGGTGAATCCCCAAAGCATTAGGAATTATTATTCCCAAGCTCTGGAGCTTATTAGCGTGCCCAGACATCTTAAGCACATGCTCACTGACGGAGATGCCCTCCTCCATCTTGCAGTTAAAGAACTTTTCAGAAGCTTCATAACTCTCAACTGCCGCATGAGCCCCAAATATCATTTTGAGTTCACGAACAATATCATGTGGGTCAAAGTTCTCAAACCTCTTTTGAAGCTTCGATTCCAAACCATACAAGATAGCACAATGAACTGTGGAGTACTAATTCTTCCGAGTACGGAAAACATTTTTCTCATCATCGGTAGCATCTTCTGTAGGTGGGTCACCTAGCGGTGCATCCAGCACATAGGTCAACTGACCAGCATTGAGGACAATCCTCAAATTGCGGAACAAATCCACGAAGTTGCTTCCAATGTTTTTCAACTTTTCTTTATCTAGGAACGCATTAAAATTGATGGTAGGGGTCACCATTGATCTACAACATATTTGAAATTGTTTAGACTTTTTTATGACAAATTAAGTTCTAATTGATAGTTAAATTAATCTAGGTGAACTCCCACTCAAAAAAACATCCCTCACATTATTTTAGTGATCACACGAAACAAATCCACTACATCAAAACCGATCATCACGAGAGATGATGTAGCTTCAAAGGCGAATAATCAACATGTTTATCATATCTACTATATGACTCATGCTTTACCTTTCAAAGGTCTGTGTTCCAAGACCATGTCTGTTCATGCTAGGCTCATCAATATCAAACCTCAGTTTCCGCATGATCAAATCTGGCTTGCTCCCGTTGTATACACTCGTAGAATCTAACACACCCTATCATCACCTGGTGCTTCGAAACAACGAGTCTTGGCAACGGTGCCTACTAAAGATTAACACTTTATAACTTGATATTTTGTGAGAGGGATCATCTTATAATGCTACGTAGCCTTCTAAGAAATACAAGATGCATAAAATGATTAACATCACAGGCAATTCAAAATATGTGATATGATATGGCCTTTCTTCTTGTGCTTTCGATCTCCATATTCAAGCACGAACATGATATCCATCATCACCGGCGTGGCGTTAAGGTCAATGGCACCGCTCCATGGTTGTCATCCACCAGCATCAACTATTACAACTACTTTGAATAATAGACACGAATGTCTTAACGAAATTAAAAGACAAGCATAAGGCTCCTGCCGGTTGCCGACTTACAATAAGGAACATTGCATAAATAATATATAATCACAATCATGGCCATATCACATCACATCACACCCCTTCAAAACAAAATTAGACGCCTCTAATTTTCTTGGCATATTTTATGTGGTTTGGGGCTTTCAATAAGTACCGTTCTAACTTACGAACAAGAACCACAACGTTGATGCTTGAACTATCAAGTGCCCGTTGTAAATTGAATCTTTACTACGATGGGAGAGTCAGACACCCGCAAAGCCACTTATGCAATACAAGTTGCATGTTGAGCGTGGAGAAAGTCTCATGAACGATGTCATGTAAGGTTAACCCGGGCCACTTCATCCCACTATACCGCAAGATGCAAAGTACACAAAAATCAAGTGATAATATGCAGTGACCCAGCATACCACTGCATGATGTAGTACACTATAGAAGTTGACATAACACCAATTAAACACCGTTCACTAGTATTACATCCCTTAGAGTGGTACAATAGAAACACAGCAGGTCCAAGACATGACTATAGGTTACAACTCAACTCTTTACATAAGATCCAGAGAACACTCTAGGTTAAAGAGAGAGAAATAAACTTCTTACAAAGAAGAACCAGAAATAATCAACTCATAACTATCATGCTAATAAGATTAGCATCTAATCAATTTGGCTTGCATTGCGGCTATTGCAATACTCTACAGAAGTAGGTTCTATGGCTAGAGATAATAATCCTATCTAATCGGCAACTTTGTATTCACTTTAGTTGATGTATATGTTTACTTCCCTGACTTCATTGAAGGGCTTGAGCTGTTGATGAAGATTCCTTTGAGCATAAGTTGATGTACACATCGTATTATTGGCTTCAAAATCTAGCAAGGGTTAAGAAGATACGTTGAGTACGAGCGTACTCAGCAAGTTCACTAGAAAGAAGTGTTTGATGCACTAGCTACAGCCACAGACCATAGGTAGTAGACAATGCAGGTTTTCGTAAACATTTCTTCAATGGTTGCTTTTATTCTGAAAAGCTATGTCCGTTAGCCTTCACAGGTTTACCAGAACTTTCGAGGAGTTCCTTTCCTCCCGCATTCGTAGCTTCTTCCCGGAATAGGGAGTAACAAGTTACAGTTCTTACACTCTGCAGAGGTGCGTTACTTTACGCATGAGAGACCTTAGCCTTGTTGCACAACTAAGTCATGACCTTGTCCATACTTCCTTGGTATGGGGCCCAGTCTAAGATCCAAGTCAATCACTGCCCTTCTCCGCAACCCCGCATACATCACAATTGTTGTATATCCACACTCAAGGTAGACATTTCCCCGTATAAAACGGCTATACCTTTGTTGGATACACACAAGAACCATTAACACTAGAAATCTGTCTTTTGTAAGCCTAGATCCACGATCTGCAACTTACAAATGCCCAGAACAGCGTCCGATGCATGCGAGAGGGAGCCAATCCAGCTGACTTTCCCAGAGCCATATAGATCTCATGGTTAACGTGTAATATACGGCGCGAGAATCACTGGCGACATTGGTTGTTAAGTCCTAGATATTATGTTCCTTTACCACCGGAACTTTCATAGTAGGCTATTACCTCATGGTAAATAACCTATAATCATATTATTATGAAAATAGTGTTATCTGACCTTTTTGAAATGCAGGTGATGACAACACTGGATTTGCAAAATACTTTATAGAAAATAATCAAAGGACATGAGCAAGTGTGAACTTGCCTTTTTGATCGCAAGATTATGCAATCACGGTCTGCGAGAGGATATAAGATCCAATATCTGAAATCAGCATTATTTGTCTAGTAAGGACTAATGTTTAAAAAATAAATATGTAGTTATGCATAAGTAATGTTATGCATTTTTTTTGTAAAACTCCCAAAGTGTATCCCCAATACTTTAAGTGAAGTGAGCCTAGGTGATTTCTTTAAGCGTTGGTTCATCTTTAAATTTTACTTCACATGAAACGCATTTATAAGGAACTTAAGTCTTAATATACAAGATATAAAAGTAGAGTGCAATCGTAATCTAAGATTGAGATTAGTTGCTATTTGGTGATTATGATGAAAGTCTATGTATTGGGTTGTTTAAGGGTTGAAGGAAATTGGTATAGAGTTATTGTTTGAAGTTGCAAAAAGAATAACATTTGAAGAAAAGATTTCCTTTCTAAGGCTTAAACAATCTTTATTGTTAATAGAATGTGGTTAATGTCTTTTGGTGTTTGATTGATTAGTTTGGACTTGAGATACTTTATGTCTTAATTGAAATAGACCAAAGTTAACTATAAAATATAAGTAGTTTATTAGACATGATGTTAATAATCTTTTGAGATTAAATTTAACTTTAAAAGGGTAAATAAACTTAAGGTGTAATTTGTTTTAATTATTCTCAAGTTTTGGATTTATGATAAGTATGACTAAGGTGTGGAGTTATTCACTTTATATTTAAGTGAATGATTAGCTTAAATTTGTTTTGCTATTATGAAAATAATATGTATCTATCTAATGGAAGCATAATTAGATGATATTAGTAATTTGTTAGGATTTAAAGTTATGCTAATTATTATTTAGATATTAAGATCATTCCCCCTTAATATCAGTGAGTGATGTATAAAATTATCTTTAAGGTTGTGGTTTTGAATTTTGACTTTAAGGTTTCAAAATAGTATTATTAAGTTAGTGATTTACACTTAAGTTTTATTATAAATCTTAGTTATGGTTTAGAACTTTGGTAATTAGATTTTAAATTTTTAATAGTTCTAAAGAAATATAATTATTTATTACTTAAGAAATGTTTTTAAAAGAATTTTTTAAAATAGGTTGTAGATAAGGATTTATTATTTTAAAATATTTAAAACTTTTCTAATAATATATTTAATATTTTTCTAGTGTGATATATTTATTCCAGACCTTAAAAATGATATATTATTTTTATGTTTATAAAATTCCATAAAGGATTAAATGTATTTGAATAGATACTTCATATTTTATTTATATAAAAAAATTAGGTTAGTATATTTATAAAATAGTAGTTTTACTTTTATACACAAAGATGATTTTTTATAGGATTTTTCCTTATTTTATGAAATTTCACTTAGGATTTAATGATGTTAATATTTATTTGGTTTATATTTATTTTAAACAAACAAAGTTATATTTTTATTAGGTAAATCTTATTTTTATGATAATTTTAACATATTAGATGTATTTTTATGATTTTTCTATAATTTTCTATAGTAAAAAATGTTTAGAGGTTATTCTGGTAATTCATTTGTTTTATTTTTATTTTATTTCTTATCCTAATCAATTTGGGCCGTTTGGTTGGGCACATGGGCCAAACTGGCCCAATTGGACCTGGATCGGGGTCACCTTGACTTAACGTCGCCGTTCTCCTGCTCGCCTCCGGCTTTGATTCCGGCGAACTCCAGCCACTCTAGCCAGTGTTGTGGGTCCTAATCGATGCGCCCCATCGAGCTTGACCTGCCTACCCAATTCAATTTGATTATTGCGTCACTACATGCCTACCACCAATCTCCGAACCCTAATTCCTCCATTTGCCAATACTCCGGCGGGACGACGATGTTTTCTGCAACTCTGGTGGTATGGCGTGGGTGTTTGGATGCTGAAGCCTTTCTGGTGGTGTGATTTGATGCAGTGCAGCGCGATGGCGCTCCTCATGTTGCTGTGATGCCGTGATGTGCTCCGCCTCTCTATTGTTGCCACTACTACTACTTCGGCGAGCTTGGACTCATCAGCAGGTTGGTACCACTTTCCCCCTCTCATAAACCTCTCTCTATCTTAGTATACATCCTTAATTAGGTTTATTTTCCTCCTTATTTTGTTGCTTAGTGTTTCACAATGGTTTGTTTGGTGAAAAATTGTGAGCATGTGACTCTTAGCTTGATTGAGTGTTCATGATGCTAGTGGTATATGAAGTTCTTGAAAAATACACATTATTAATGCAGTTATAAAGATGCTGAATTATGGTGGTTTGATTCTATGCTGCTAATGGTAGAGTTACTTGATGCCTACACACTTCTATTCTTGTAGACAGTTGTTGGGCCTCCAAGTGCAGAGGTTTATAGAACAGCAGCAAGTTTCCCTTAGGTGGATCACCAAAGGTTTATCGAACTCAGGGAGAAAGTTGTCAAAGGTATCCCTCTCAAGCAACCCTGCAATCAAGATAAAAGAAGTCTCTTGTGTCCCCAACACAACCAATACACTTGTCAGGTGTATAGGTGCACTAGTTCGGCGAAGAGATAGTGAAATACAAGCGGTAACGGTGCTAGAAAATAGCTTGACGGTGAGGTACAGACTAAAGGAAACAAGAAGGAAGCAAGCAAACATGCAACAGATCTAGATGCAAATGGTGTTTCAATGCTTAGAAACAAGGCCTAGGGATCATACTTTCACTAGTGAACACTCTCTCATAAATATATTCTCTTCAAGATACTACTCTTAACTACTCTCCGGTTGGACACTCTAATCCATGGTAGGGCTATAACATCACTCCTCAAAGTCCGCCTTTCCCAATCTAGATAACCCCACACTTTCACCTTGAGCGCTAGATGGTTCCAACCAACACCACAATTTCATAGAGACAACCAACTCAAAATATAACTCATAACAAATATATATGTAGTCTAGCTTAAGTGCCACACACGGCGCACACGCTGTCACTTTCAAATACGTGGGGAAAAGCATAGATCTATTAAAGCATGATGAGTATTTAAGTAGACTCTAGCCTAAGTGACACCATGGTGTGCGTGTTGTCACTTTCACACACATGGGGAGAGCAGATATATATTAAAGCACTTGAGTATCAAGGTAGATCTACTTGATTACAAAGCTCATGACCACAACAAGATCATGCATAAAGAGAGAGATGAACACACAGCTACCGGTAGAGCCCTTAGCCTCGAGGAAGAACTACTCCCTCCTCATCATAGGAATCATCAATGATGATGGAGATGGTGGTGGAGATCGATGGAGATGGATCCGGGGGCACTTCCCCGTCCCGGCAGGGTGCCGGAATAGAGAATTTCTGTCCCCCAAATCTGTAACATCCCAAAAATATTAAACTAGAATCATCAAACTCTATGCATCAAAATTAGGGTTAACAAAAAACTTTTATAAATAAAAATATGAAAGCATGCATGTGTGTATGCATCCCATTTTGAATTCTTTTGAATTGCCTTGTTTATGTGTTTCTTTGCTTGTAAAAGGATTCTTAGGTGAAATAAACATCATCTAGACAATCCCCATAATTTTCCCAAAGACAAATAAATCAAAACAAACAAAATAAGGGAATGGTCATTTTGACCAATTTAACTCCGATGCCTACTTTGGCTGTCTCTAACTTTCAGAACTTAACATAAACTTTTTTGTATCTTTGCACCCCTTAATAGTACTCATAACAAAGTATCAAGGCCCACCTCGTGATCATCCAGAAACATTCAAATGCATAGTTTAAAATTGAATCTTTATCATATGGGAAGATCCCACTTTTTCAAAAACCACTCAAACAAGCTCAACTTTCAAAACCCAAGCATCTACAGACTCACCAACACCTACCTAGCACACCCACCAAAAATCTTTTCAAAATTCAAAACTTGAATTCATGCGGCCATTTCATCAAACACCTTGCAGATGCAAATCAAATTAAATCCAAACACTATTTGGAGCAGTGATTTGAGCCTAACTTGTTCCCTCTCTGGTTGCAACTAGGCTTTAGTAGATCATCTAGCTCATTTGTAAACATCTAGCACCACTGTAAGCTTGGCAATGTCATCAATGGTGAACAGCCGAAGCCACCCATGCCACCCAGTGTAGACAGCAAGCTAGGAGAGGAACTAGTCGTTCCAACCTTGTCTGGGAGATCACCCATGCCTCACCGCCCCCTCTCGACCAGCCCTGCCTCGAAGACATCGACCAGAGCACCCAGGAACGCCGCGCCCGTGCCTCTGTCAACCATGCCGAGCGTGCGCCAGAGCGCCACCCTCGACACACGCCCAAAGACCGCGCGCCGCCCTCGCCGCGTGCATACGCGATCACCACCGTCCCAGGAGACCGCCAGACATCCCCGTTCGCTGCCCCATGCCTCACACCCACCGCTCGCCGTCAAAAACGCCACCTCTACCGTGCAGAGCATCTCATGTTCCAGACCGATTGCCACCGCCCCTACACGCGCATTAAAGCCATAGAGCATCGCCAGGAGACCACCGACCGATTGCCACTGCCGGCCATGCCTCTAGCAGCCCGTAGCCATGTCTCCACCGTCGCCTGCCCATTCCGTTCGGTCTCGTCGTCGAGACTATAAATAGAGGCCTCCCCTCTCAAACTCTTCACACCATCTCACTCCCCTCTCCTCACTGATCGTTCCACCCCATTCCTGGAGCAAGGCGAGCAGCATATCGCCGGAATTTGGCCGGAGCCGGGCGCCTCTGGAGAAGAAGGGCGCCGTCGATTTCGTCCACCCCAGGAGAAGATTCCGGTACTAGGAGGTTCGCCGTCGTTGTTCGCCCGCCTCGCCGACCCTCGCCTGAGCCCCGGTGAGCCCCCGACAACCCCCACCTTCTGCGTTAGGTTTCTGTCTCACCGGCGCCGCCCGACGTGGACGATGAGTAGCAGCCGTTCGATTAGACTTAGATCGTGCGGATGAGATTGCCCCGTACCGCTTGGCGTTTAAAGAGCCACCGGTGGTGGAACCTCCCTGTCGATTGAGCCCAAGTGAGTGACACCGGGCCGGCCCATTATCGTTTCCGGCGCAGCCCAGTCATTTGAATTTAACTTTTTCCATGTTAATTCAAACACAGTTTTGTACCTAGTTTCAAAAATCAACCCAGCTCAATTCAGTGCACCAAATTGAATGAAACCATTTTTTAAAAAGATATTGAAATGCTTAATCCAAGCCCGTTGGATTCAAATCATTTGAATCTATAGATCAACCTGGGTAAAAATAACAAGGCAGAACCTTTTTTTCATTCAAACATTTTTCAAATTTACACCATAGTAGCTTTTGAGTTGATTCCAACTCTCAAAAGTCAAATTTGATCATAACTTTCAGAATATATAAAAACATTTGGGTTTACTTACAGAAATAATGTTCAAGTAATAAAAGAATGCCACATAGGCATTTCTAGTCAATTTATTTAAGTAAAATAAAAGGTTAAACCTTATTAAATTGTGACACCACTTTAAATCACATTCCCATGGACTAAAATATGAGGTGATGACATGTGTCAACATGATCCCATGTTTGGTTTGGAGAATATTAAATCTTAAGTAGTTTTTCAATGAGTAGAAATTACTTTTCTAAAAATAAAAGAAATTAAACCAAGCTTTAATCTTGTAATGTTAGTGATGATGCTAGATCATTTATAGGACCCTTTTGTGTGATGATTGAAAGTAGTTAAGTATTGTTTGGTGATTGTGTACCTCGTATTTATTCATAGACGCTAGTACCGACCAAGGATACGAGGAGGAAGGAGGATACTACGAAGAAGAAGCCGAGGAGAACTTCAACCACTGCTCTGCACAAGGAAAGCCTAATACTACTAGTTGAATGTGCAAGCCTAATACTACTAGTTGAATGTGCAAGCCAATACTTGCAAGCTATTAACTTAGCAAGCTTATACTGATACTTGTGAAAGCTAACACTGTTGGAGATATGCCCAAGAGGCAATAATAAAGTGGTTATTATCATATCTTCACACTTATGATAAATGTTTACATATCATGCTATAATTGTATTAACCGGAAACATTAATACTTGTGTGATTTGTAAACTAAAATAAGAATCCCTAGTAAAGCCTCTTGTTAAACTAGCTTGTTGGTTAATATATGATCATGGTTTCCTGATCATGAACATAGAGATGTTATTAACAACATGATCATATCATTAGGAGAATGATGTGATGGACATACTCCTATAGATAAGCGTAGCATAAAGATCAAGTCATTTCAATAGTTCAATTGCTATATGCTTTCTGATACATAGTAACCTAATTCCTTCGACCATGAGATCATGCATATCACCTTTTGGGATGGATGCTTTGATGACATCAAACACCACACCGTGGCGGGTGGCTATAAAGGTGGCATTGAGTATTCGGAAAGTATTGGTTGAAACACATGGATCAAGAGTGGGATTTGTCCATCCATATGACGGATAGATATACTCTAGGCCCTCTCGGTGGAATGTCATCCAATTAGCTTGCAAGCATGTGACTGGCTCACAAGGGATCACATATCACGGAACGAGAAAAGAATACTTATCGATGCGAGGTTGAACTAGGTATGCAGAGATACCGATCATAACCTCGGATAATTAAACTATCGTGAGACAAAGGGAAATTGGTATCGTATGTAAGTGGTTCATTCGATCGCAGTAATCGTAGAAATATGTAGAGCCATACAATTTCCAGATTCCTCTATTGGTTATTGTTCGGAGAAGTGTCTCGATCATGTCCGCATAATTCACGAACCGTGAGGAGACACACTTAAGGATTCGACGTTGTTTGAGTAGTTATGGTATTATGAGAAAGAGACCGAATGTTGTTCGAGTCTCGGATGGGATCCGGGATATCACGGTGATCCGGAATGGTCCGGAGAATAATATTCATATAAGGAAAGTCCCGTTTGAATTCGGGAATGATTCTGTGTTTTCATCGGGAATGTTCTAGACGGGTCCGGATGGTCCGGCCCGCCGGGGGGGGGGGTACATGAATGTGTCATTGAATGATTGCATCATGTACTAAGTGTTCTTGCTGTACCAAAAACATGAAAGTCAAATTGCCAGTTTGAAAGTCAAACGGCTAAAACAGAAGCGTGGAAACAGAAACTGTGGGAAGCAGAAATGGGAAACAAGCAAGAGGAGGTTGAAACCAACTTGGAGGAGGAGTTCCTCTCCTCCAAGTCGGCGCCCAGCCCTAGGCCGAGTTGGGGAGGGACTCCCTCCCTCCCTGGCGCGCCTAGCCCCTCCACCTATAAAAGGAGGGGCAGGGCTCCTCCTTGAGACACACAAGTTTCCACCTCTAATCTCAGGTTTAGAGCCGTTTGGTTTAGAGCTTCTAATTGCTTTAGCCTGCGGTTTAGAGCCTTATAATTGGTGTGTCTAATCTCTAGACCACTAATAGCCCTCTCTCATACTCCACCATACTCGCTCCGGCTTAAGGCGAAGCCCTGCGGGATCTCCCCTCTACTTACGGTACCACGCCGTTGTGCTGCCGGAATCGCGAGGAGAGTGCTACAACCTCCGCTGCCTGCTGGAACAAGGGAGAGGAAGGTCTTCGTCGAGTATCGAACATGTGACCGACTGAGCGCTTGGAGCATGGCCGGAAGGATCGTCCACACGATCTTGAGATCGGAAGAGTACGACTACATCACCCACGAGAATCGCTCTCGTTAAACACTTTGGAATCTTCGAGGGTAAGTTATTCCATCGACTCGTTGCTACAATCTAGTAGATAGATCTTGGCTTGTTTGTTTGTATGCGATAGAAATTTTTGTTTTCCATGCTACGAACCCCTACGGTGGTATCAGTCGTGTCTATATGTAGATCTGTTGCCGAGTAGAACACAATGGTCATTGTGGGCGTTGATGCTTTATTGTCGATTGCTTCTTGTGTACTTTGCATCTTGCGGTATGTTGGGATGAAGCGGCCGGGCTAACCTTACATGACATCGTTCATGAGACTTGCTCCACGCTTGACATGCAACTTGTATTGCATAAGTGGCTTTATGGTGCCTGTTTCTCCTAGCATAGTTAAGATCCAATTTACAACGGGTGATTGACAATACTAGTATCAATGTTGTGGTTCTTGTTAAAAGTTAGAACGACACTTATTGAAAGCCCCAAACCACGTAAAATATGCAAAGAAAGTAGAGGCGTCTAACTTTGTTTTGCAGGGGTGTGCTGTGATGTGATATGGCCATGATTGTGATTATATATGATGTATGCAATGTTCCTTATTGTAAGTCGGCAACCGGCGGGAGCCATATGGTTGTCTTTAAATTATGTTAAGACCCGCGTGTCTATTCAAAGTAGTTGTAATAGTTGAAGCTGGTGGACGACAACCATGGAGCAGCGTCATTGACCTTGATGCAATGCTGGTGATGATGGAGATCATGTTCGTGCTTGAAGATGGAGATCGGAAGCACAAAGAAGAAAGGCCATATCATATCACTGATTATGAATTGCATGTGATGTTAATCCTTTATGCATCTTGTATTGCTTAGTAGACAACGATAGCATTATAAGATGATCCCTCATGCACATGAATTTCAAGTCATAAAGTGTTCACCCTTAGTTAGCACCGTTGCTAAAGCTTGTTGTTTCGAAGCACCACGTGATGATCGGGTGTGTTAGATTCTACAAGTGTATACAACGTGAGCAAGCCAGATTTGCTCATGTGGAAACTAAGGTTTGATCTTGACGAGCCTAGCATGTACAGACATGGCCTCAGGAACACGGATTACCGAAAGGTAGAGCATGAGTCATATAGTAGATATGATGAACATGTTGATTGTTCGCCATTGAATCTATATCAACTCTCGTGATGATCGGTTTTGATGTGGTGGATTTGGTTCGTGTGATCACTAAAACAATGTGAGGGATATTGTTTTGAGTGGGAGTTCACCTAGATTAATTTAATTATTAATTAGAACTCAATTTATTATAAACTAAATCAAAGTGAATTTGCATAGTTGTTGTAGTCATTGGCATCCGTTTACCACCTTGCGCTTAGTTATAATTGAGATAATAGAACTATAGAATTCTGGTTAGTTACTTTTACTGTTGGTATCATATCGTTTTGAAGTGTTAATCTAAAGTTTAAAAGTCCTATTGCAAACTTTCGGAAGTTCGATTACTCCATGAAGTTTAATAATTAGTATTAAATCAAGAGTAACAATTCCAAGTGTTAGTATATAAGTATCATGTTTGTCTCCATGATTCTTGATATTCAAAGGATTCTCCTAATATCAAGGTTATCTAAGGATCTGAAAGAGTTGTTTCAGAAACCATGATTTGTGGAAGATATTGTGATATCTGAAACGAAGTTTTGGTTGCAATATGATAGAGTATAATATGGCTAAAGTCATGTTCTCATATTTGATGAGAATTTGCAAAAGGTTGGAGACACTAGTTGTCCTAAACCTCCAAAAGTTTTGGAAGAGCAACATTATACTCACGATTCATCGTTATAAGCTAAAAGTAGCTTGATCATGGACGAATCCATGATGAGGGTGAATATTTGATGTAGGTAAGATATTTACTACACCAAGAGATTACTAAAGAAAGGAATTTGAAATAACACCAAACATTTGATGATGGTGATCTACTTCAAAGTGCAAGTCCAAAGACATTGGTATTTAACTATACACGCTTTGGACTATGTGTCATATGAATGACTCCACTAATTGATGTTGATAGATTCTTTCAAATAGAAAAGGAAATACTGAAAGAGAGTCTCATAAATATATGGCAGAAAAGAAAAGACTAGAATTGTTCAGCTTGAGTATATAGATGATATACGTGTTATGGATATATTCTTTGCTTATTAAACAATGTGGTTCTTAAGTATTTGATACTGAATTTGTTGGTGTGAATCGTCATACGAAACAACACAATTCATGAACTACAATGGCCTAAGTAATTAGCAAAAGAATATGTGATGATGTTCATCGAGAACAAATAAAGGGTTATTATGTTGCTCGTTAAAACATCAAAGCTTGCCTTCAAGATTTGTTTTATCAGGTATTATGAGAACAAAAGGGTTGTTCAAATAATTGCCGTAATCCATAAAAGATGGATGATTCACAAATCTCGTTGGAGAAATCACATCCATAAAACTAGTGCTAAAAATGTCGAAAGACAAATTGATTGAAAGATCACTTAGGAAGTGACATCGCCGTTTGAATTATAATGGAAAGAAAACATGAAGAAACTCCATGTTGATGGAATTTTGGAGTCTTCTGATTTTTGATCAAATGATGCTTGTGAAACTTTCCTAGAGATAATTAAAACTTCGTTCATAGGCCAAAAGGGAACGAATGACTAGCTTATTGGAACTTGTACATATTGTTGTACGAAATCCATTATGTGTAGTCAAAGCGATGGATTTCAACTTCATATGCTTTCTCCGAAAATTTGAGTGAATATATGAATATTTACTTAATAAGGATAAAATATGAAACATTTGAAAAGTTCGAAGACTTTCAAGATGAAGTGCAAAATCATTGTAACAAGAATATAAATAGTTTATGATAAGATCATAAAGGAATATATTTGAGTTACAAGTTTAGCATAATACCTAAGATTTAAGGAATCGTTCCGTGGATTTGCATTTTCCCGAAACACCATAAGAGTATGGAGCGTTCGAGATATGTAATTAAACCTTGTTTGACATGGTAAGATCAAAGGTATAATTCATAAAACTGCCATTATATTTTAAAGATTAAAAGCTTTAGAGATTACCGTTTTTCCACTGAAAAGAGCTCCATCATAATCCGTTGAAATGACACCATATAAAGTTATGGTTTGGGATAAAACCCAAGTTGTCCTTTCTTAAACATTGGTATGCTATGCATAAGAAAGATGTTTACAACCAAAGTCGGATGAACCTGTCTTTGTATGATATTTTGAATAACTGTTAAGTATTCCTCCACAAACACCGGAGACAAAAGTGTTTGTCGCTTAGAACGTCAAGTTTCTTTGAGAAGGAATTTTTCGTGAAAAGATAAGTGGGAGGACTATAGAACGTTGATAAGGTTAAAGGAACCTTAGCTATATGTGCAAAGTTGCGCAGCGCCGAAAAGTGTTCCGGAGGCAGCAACAATGCTCATGGCTCACGTGCCTCAAAGGTTGTGGTTACGAAGGTCAAAGTTTCTTTTGAAACAAGTAGGTCAAGTAAACAATCAAATACCAAGATTTGAGGGTTGAATCATTATTTGAGAATAATGAACGGACTACATGCAAAGAAGTGATGATGGGCCCTGACTCCGTCAAATGGCTTGAAGCCATAAAATCCGTGATAGTTCCATACACGAGAAATCAAGTTTTGAACTTGAAGGACCCTCGAGAAAGGTGTAAGACCTTACAGTTGTGTCTGGATCTATAAATAAATAGACATGGTTTTTTATCATCTATAATCGACATATTGGGAAAGAGTTCACAACAATGTTCAAAGGTTGACTATGACAAGATTTGATCTTTCATAGTGATATTTAGTCTAGACGGATTAATGTAGCAACCACTACATATAATTTTGTTATATGATAGTTGAATAAACAAAACAAGTTCTTCTAATAGAATCGTTACCTAGGACATGTGCATAACATGGTCCATAGGGTTTTGTTAATTCATAGGATGCTAAAAGCATATGCAAATTTCAATGGTTGAAGTGAGCATCGCGGAGTTGGAATCTTCACTATGATGAAACTGTTAAAGGAGTTTAAAAGTTCATTAGAGACAATGAAGATGCTTGAATTTGCAAGAAATTAAGTGGGAGCGCTAAGACATGTTTCTAATACATTATGTGGAAGACATATTGTTGATTGGAAATAATGTATCTTTTATTAACACATATTAAGAATTTCATCCCGATGAAAGACTTAGGCAAAACCCAAATATTTGGCATCAATAGACGCTAATATGGTTGTGCCAGAAGTACATAGACGAGATATTGAATGAGTTCAATATAGAAACTACAAGAAAAGGTTCTTGTCGCACAGAAAGGATTTAAAGAGTTCAATGTTGATGATATATTCAAGTGTATTGACATTTGGTAAAGTGAAACAAATAATCATGTATAGATTGATACTTGATGTATGAAATCACAAAGAGTATTTATATCAATCATACTGTGATATGTACAAATCCAGATATGTCCTATGCTCTAAATGTTGTGAGCATATACCAGAATGATTCGTAAGATGATCATTGGACAATAGTAAGGATATTCTTATGATCTTTTGGAAGAACTAAGAGTATATTATTTGTAGAAGTGACAAATAGATGGTTAGTTCATTGTAAAAGTACTACATTGATACTAGCTTTGTCACAAAGTACAAATTAAGTTTATCTCAATCTAAACTAAGGGTGGCACAATATAATGGAAAGTGAGTTACATAATGGATTTGGATGAGTTCCAAAGTTAAGACATTGTGACAGATACTACAACAAAAGGCTAAGTATATGACTGCTATTATAGCAGCAAAAGAGGGCATTTGTGTCAAGTAGTTTGTTATCAAACTAGGTGTAGTTCACAAAGGGATAATACTATGAAGATATATTGTGCGACAATATTATCAACATGTTTTAACCCCAAAGAGCTAAAGGTCACACCGAAAGACCAAATTTATACAAAGACATCTCATTAGAGAATGAGTGATGCGTAGAGACGCAAAGACATGCAATTACACACGGACCTGGAAGTGTCAGATCCGGAGATCAGTTGACCACTAGCAATCGTGTACATACAACACCGTAAAGCCATAGGTGTTGAATACACGAAGGTTTGAAACTAGATTATTGACTCTAGTGCAAGTGGGAGACTGTTGGAGATATGCCCAAGAGGCAATAATAAAGTGGTTATTATCATATCTTCACACTTATGATAAATGTTTACATATCATGCTATAATTGTATTAACCGGAAACATTAATACTTGTGTGATTTGTAAACTAAAATAAGAATCCCTAGTAAAGCCTCTTGTTAAACTAGCTTGTTGGTGAATATAGAGATGTTATTAACAACATGATCATGAACATAGAGATGTTATTAACAACATGATCATATCATTAGGAGAATGATGTGATGGACATACTCCTATAGATAAGCGTAGCATAAAGATCAAGTCATTTCAATAGTTCAATTGCTATATGCTTTCTGATACATAGTAACCTAATTCCTTCGACCATGAGATCATGCATATCACCTTTGCTGGATGGATGCTTTGATGACATCAAACACCACACCGTAACTGGGTGGCTATAAAGGTGGCATTGAGTATTCGGAAAGTATTGGTTGAAACACATGGATCAAGAGTGGGATTTGTCCATCCATATGACGGATAGATATACTCTGGGCCCTCTCGGTGGAATGTCATCCAATTAGCTTGCAAGCATGTGACTGGCTCACAAGGGATCACATATCACGGGAACGAGAAAAGAATACTTATCGGTAACGAGGTTGAACTAGGTATGCAGAGATACCGACGATCATAACCTCGGATAAGTAAACTATCGTGAGACAAAGGGAAATTGGTATCGTATGTAAGTGGTTCATTCGATCGCAAAGTAATCGTAGAAATATGTGGGAGCCATATGAATTTCCAGATTCCTCTATTGGTTATTGTTCAGAGAAGTGTCTCGATCATGTCCGCATAATTCATGAACCGTAGGGAGACACACTTAAGGATTCGACGTTGTTTGAGTAGTTATGGTATTATGAGAAAGAGACCGAATGTTGTTCGGAGTCTCGGATGGGATCCCGAATATCACGAGGTGATCCGGAATGGTCCGGAGAATAAGATTCATATAAGGAAAGTCCCGTTTCGGAGTTCGGGAATGATTCCGGTGTTTTCATCGGGAATGTTCTAGAAGGGTCCGGATTGTCCGGCACTCCGGGGGGGGAGGGTACATGAATGTGTCATTGAATGATTGCATCATGTACTAAGTGTTCTTGCTGTTCCAAAAACATGAAAGTCAAATTGCCAGTTTGAAAGTCAAACGGCTAAAACAGGAAACTGTGGAAAACAGGAAACTGTGGAAAACAGGAAACTGTGGGAAACAGGAAACTGTGGGAAACAAGCAAGAGGAGGTTGAAACCAACTTGGAGGAGGAGTTCCTCTCCTCCAAGTCGGCGCCCAGCCCTAGGCCGAGTTGGGGAGGGACTCCCTCCCTCCCTGGCGCGCCTAGCCCCTCCACCTATAAAAGGAGGGGCAGGGCTCCTCCTTGAGACACACAAGTTTCCACCTCTAATCTCAGGTTTAGAGCCGTTTGGTTTAGAGCTTCTAATTGCTTTAGCCTGCGGTTTAGAGCCTTCTAATTGGTGTGTCTAATCTCTAGACCACTAATAGCCCTCTCTCATACTCCACCATACTCGCTCCGGCTTAAGGCGAAGCCCTGCGGGATCTCCCCTCTACTTCCTGCACGCCACAGTTGCCGGAATCGCGAGGAGAGTGCTACAACCTCCATCCTCACTGGAACAAGGGAGAGGAAGGTCTTCGAGTAATTTAACGAGCGTGTGACCGACTACGGAAGAGATCGGAAAGAGTACGACTACATCACCCACGAATCCTCTCGTTAAACACTTTGGAATCTTCGAGGTAAGTTATTCCATCGACTCGTTGCTACAATCTAGTAGAAAGATCTTGGCGTGTTTGTTTGTATGCGATAGAAATTTTTGTTTTCCATGCTACGAACCCCTACAAAGGGTATCGAGCCGTGTCTATATGTAGATCTGTTGCACGAGTAGAACACAATGGTCATTGTGGGCGTTGATGCTTTTATTGTCGATTGCTTCTTGTGTACTTTGCATCTTGCGGTATGTTGGGATGAAGCGGCCCGGGCTAACCTTACATGACATCGTTCATGAGACTTGCTCCACGCTTGACATGCAACTTGTATTGCATAAGTGGCTTTGCGGGTGCCTGTTTCTCCTAGCATAGTTAAGATCCAATTTACAACGGGTGATTGACAATACTATAGTGTGACGTGATTCTTGCCTAACTTGTTCCCTAGTTAGCTCACACACAACTCAGTAGATCATCTAGGAAGATTAGCCCCAAAACTAGCACCCCTGTGAGCTTGCCATTGTCATTAATGGTGAATAGCCGAGCACCCCCATGTCACCCCATTGTGGACAGCAGGCTAGAGGAAGAACTAGCCATGCCAACCTTGTCTGGGAGGCAGCCCACTGTCCACTGCCACTCCCTGTCCCAGCCGCGAGCGTTGCCAAGCCCTGGACCACGCGCACAAGCCGCGCCCAGACCATGCCGAGCGTGTGCCAGAGCGCCACCCTAGACCAGCGTCCACAGATCGCGCGCCGCCCTCACCGCGTGCACACACGATCACCACCAACCCAGGAGACCGCCAGACATCTCCGTTTTCCGCCCCGTGCCATACAGCCACCGCCCGCCGTCGAAGACGCCGCCTCTGCTGCGCAGAGCACCGTCCGTTCCAGACCAAACCACACCGCCCCATGCCTCGCGACCATGTCGTTGAGCATCGCCAGGAGACACAACACCGTCCCCTACCCTTTCCCATGCCTTTAGCCTCCTATAACGTCGCCCCCGACGAGCTCACCGTGTGCCCCGACGGTCCCCTCGCTCGACTATAAATAGAGGCCACCCCCGCACGATTTCTTCACACCATCTCACTCCCCTCTCCTCACTGACCGTGCCACACCGTCCTTAGAGCAAGGCGAGCACCACCTCGCCGGAATTTCATCGGAGCCCGCCGCCTCTGGAGAAGAAGGGAGCCAGCGATTGGAGCCGCCCCAGGAGAAGCCACCGGTACCAGGAGGTTCGTTGTCGTTGACTTCGTCGTTCGCCCGCCTCGCCGACCCTCGCCCGTACCCTGGTGAGCCCCCAGCACCCCTCACTGGACGCGCTAGGTTTCGTTCTCGCCGGAGTTGTCTCGCGTCGACGATGACCCCCAACCGTTGGATTAGAACTAGATCGAACGATCCACGTTGCCCCATACCGCTTCGCCCAGCCCCGTGTCACTGACGAGTGGGGACACCCACTTAAGTAGCCCGCGGGAGCACTGCGCTTAGCAGGACGTCCCGTTAGAATTTCCCGCGCAGCCCAGCAATTCAAATTAAATCTTTTTCTATTTCAATTCAAACACACTTCAACACCCAACTTCAAAAATCAACCCAGATTGATTCAGTGCACCAATTTGAATGAAACTAATTTTTTTGAAAGGTCTGTGCATGCTTAATCTAAGCCCGTTGGATTCAAGTCATTTGGATCTGTAGATCACCCATAGTAAAAATAACAAGGCAGAAGCTTTTCTGCATTCAAACATTTTTCAAATTTAAACCATAAAAGCTTTTGAGTTGATTCCAACTCTCAAAAATCACATTTAACCATACCTTTCAGAATATATAAAAATATATAGGTTTACTTGCAGAAATAATGTTCAAGTAATAAAATAATGCTACATAAGCATTTCTAGCCACTTTAATTAATTAAAATAAAAGGGTAAAACCTTATTAAATTGGGACACCACTTTAAATCACATTCCCATGGACTACAATATGTGGTGATGACATGTGTCAACATGATCCCATGTTTAGTTTGGAGAATATTAAATATTAAGTAATTTTTCAATGAGTAGAAATTACTTTTCTAAAAATAAAAAGATTTCAACCAAGCCTTAACCTTGTAATGTTAGAGATGATGTTAGATCATCTATAGGACCCTTGTGTGTGATGATTGCAAGTAGTTAAGTATTGTTTGGTGATTGTGTACCTCGTATTTATTCATAGACGCTAGTACCGACCAAGGATACGAGGAGGAAGGAGGATACTACGAAGAGGAAGCCGAGGAGAATTTCAGCTACTGCTCTGCACAAGGCAAGCTAACACTTGCAAGATACTATACCTATGCAAGCTTATACTGATATTGATGCAAGCTAACCCTTGCCAGATACCCTACTGATGCCACAAACCCATACTTGTGATATGACTACTATATGCCTTAAGCATATGTGATCATACCCACTTGATAAACCACATCCTAGTTTTATGTGCAAGCTTCTTACTTTATTTCTTTATCAAAGCTTACTTAGAATCTACCTAAGAGTTTGGTAGATACTAGACAGCCAGTCAAGGTTGCATAAAGAGCATAAAATTTGGCCTAAGCTAGAAACCTTGATATCACCCTAAGATATAAGGTTGGACTTAGTGAAACTCCACTAGTTACCACCCCTCATTAGTACTACCCCACCTGTAGATGCTAGTGCTAAGCATAAAACTTGATCAACTTTTAGATGGGAATACTTGGTGGAAAAATGGTTATGAAAACCTTGGAATGATGGATCATTCTATTGAAATGTTTTGGACATGTGTTTCCAAACACTTTATGATTCTGGTGATACAAATGTTGAGGCATGATCCTTAGCCCTTTATCAAACTGATGGTTGTCTAGATGCGATACCATTCCAATTTTAGCGTATAACCACAATACCCGAATATTGGGTAGGGCTTGACTGGAAACTTATATACCTTATTATTAGTTCCCTCCCGGCCAAGGTCTGAGCTGAGGCTACCTTTTGAAGATTGTCCACCTGTGCAGTACCCAATATGACAGTGGTCATGGTTGGGAGGCCAAACTCACAGGAGAGGTGCTTATACTAGGGCATGTAATTGAAAGGTTAGGATTGATTATCCGCATACTGAGTATGGTGAATTCAGGATTTGTTCCTGACGGATGTATCGAATGTTGTGGTGAAAGTGTACAATCTCTTCAGAGTGTCAAACTATTCGAATAGCCGCGTCCGCGGTTATGGACAGTTGGAGTGGCCATACTGTTCCCCTGTCAGACTTTTCAAAATGACTTGTGAAATGAATTGAGGCTTTGACTTGACCACAACAGATTTGTGACTTGAAATACAAGTTCCCACTTAGGATTTATAAAATTGTGACTAGCTTTGGAACTTAGTAGAGATAAACCTGGCTTTTTGCAAAACAACCCTAGAGCCTAGTGTCCTATTATCCAAAAAAAAACCTTACCTGTTAGTATTAGTTTGCGAGTACTTAAAGAGTACTCATGGCTTTGTCCCTGGCTATTCCCATGGCCAGACTATGAAGAGGAGTACCTGGACGATGGACCCCAGGAAGGTTACGACAACTAGGGTCATCTCCCATCGTCAGCATTGCCTGTGACCCCGAAGATGGAGCTTCGCCTACGCTACTGTTATTATTACGTATTCCACTGCTTGATGTTGTATTGAGAACTGGATCATGAGATCCCTATTTGTGTAAGAACTTATGTATCGTTTGTAATGGATGAAGTACCGTGGTATCCAATTCTGTTATGTCTCGCAAAAATGGTAATCCTGGGATTGCGATGTATGGCATAACAGGCATCTAGGATTGAAAAATCCGGGTGTTGACAAGTTGGTATCAGAGCCATCCTGACCATAGGAGACCCTAGTTAGAGTGGACGTTGAACCAAAAACTTAGTTTCAAAACCAAAGAACAAAAATATTTACGAAAACTTATTCTCATTCTTACCTCTTTAATTCTTTAATAAAACTTCATGTTCCTCAAAAACTCTTGCAAAATAAATAAAATTTTGACACACTTGATCACTCTGTTAATCTACTCATCTTCTATTTTTATAGTTGGACGTGAAGTACATCAAGTTTTATCAGTTGGGGAATGGAGGAGACCTTATCTTTGAGAGGGATCTGGATCAGCTTTCGGAACTTCTGGAGCATCCACACCCCGAGTTCTTCGGAGCTCAGCTCAATGATCAAGGAGGAGAAGATCTGCAGTGGCTAATTGTTGCAAGTCTTTGAGGAAAGATTGAACCTCCCACTGCTGAGGGAATTCAGTTTACCTTAAGAGAGAACAACTGGCTCGATGGACTTGTCAGGGCCATGCAGGAAGCTCTTGCCCATCTGTGTCGGTAGAGTATCAACCAGATCAAGGGTACCCGCTTTGAGTTTTGTCCAAGGTGTGATGCTAATGGAGAGCCAATGGAAGCCCCATACCACCACGAGCTGAAGGCTCAGTTGGACCACCTCAGCTTCATGATGTACGATCATCAGCAGGAGTTGGATAATTGCCATGACTAATCCAACCACAAGTCAACCATCATAAAGACCAAGGATCAGACCATCGCCATGCTAGCGAAGGATCGCAAGTCTCGCTGCCGTCATCTCGACAAGAAGGAGCGCATCATTGCTCGTCTTCGCCACCGTATCTCATCTTTGGAGGAGACCATCCACGAGAGAGACATGCAGTTGGAGGAAAGGGAGAATGCCGAAGAGGATCTTCGTGGAGACCCCTACTCCTATCTCAGCGATGATGATGATTTTCTGGAGGATCAGGCTATGATGATCTTCGAGGATGACGACTACACCGTCTCCGAGGAGTAGTAGCACTTGAGCACTAGCGTAGTGAGTAGTATTCGGTCCCACTGTATCGTAGTTTCCAGAATGGTTCCTAAAACCATCTGTTTACCTTGTTGTGGTGTGTGTTTGTATCGTGTGCTATGAATGAATGAATGAAAAGCAAGTTGTTAGAAAATCTGAGTCAAACTTTAAAAACTTTTCAAAACCCTGAACCTTAGAAATTTCCCTCTTTTCTCATGATCTATCTCAATCTTCAGATGCCATGCGGAGGAAGTGGTTCATCCCCGGACCCGATGTTGCAGATCCTGCAAATGTTGGTTTCTAACCGCAAAGCTGAAAGAGCGGAACGTCAAGCCAACCTAGCCACCCTTCAATAGATAGCTCAGCTAGACCACAACAATCAAGGCCACGGAAACCAGGACAACCATGGATCTAAGCTCAAGAATTTCCAGAACACCAACCCACCTGTTTTCACTAAGTCGGAAGAGCCCTTAGACGCCGATGATTGTCTGCAAACCATGGAAAATAACCTAGAAGTCGCCAGAGTGGAAGCCAAAGAGAAAGTTCTGTTCACCACCCACTATCTAGCCGGAGATGCCAGAGCATGGTGGAACAGTGTTCGTGCAATGACCGGAGGACAGATGATGGCCTGGGAGGAATTCAAAGTCAAGTTCAGCAGAACCCATGTGCCACCAGGTTTGCTCAAGAGAATGAGAGACGAATTCAGAGAACTGAGGCAAGGAAGGATGACCGTAGTGGAATACCGTGACAATTTTTTTTCATTAGCTATCTCCAGCAAGCATTTGAGTTGATGTGTTTCAATCATTCATATGATGATTTATTCAATCATGTTTCTTATCTTCCTTGTTTTGCACATTGTTCTTATCTGAATGAGTATTACTTTGAAATCCATCATTGTCAAAAGCCTTTTATGTTTGAGAAAAAAGGACTCCTGTTATAAACTTCTTTACAAAAGCTTTGATTGAAAAAGTATAATTTGTCATCTGTTCTCTGACCAAGAACAAAGGTTGCCATTACCAATTATGATTTTTCTTTATGAATCTTTATTGTAACTCCCATGCCCATTGAAAGTTAAGCTATATAATGGTGAGTTGCTTTCTATTATGAGTTGTGTATTCGTGAATGTGATGCTTCTTGTTCGTATTCTTTTTATCAACACTTCACTCCATAAACCTGTGGGCATGTTTACTGAGCTTAGTTTTCGCTTGGGGACAAGCGAGGTCTAAGCTTGGGGGGAGTTGATACGTCCATTTTGCATCACTATTCTATATCATAATTTACTGCTATACATTGATATATTTCATATTAAGAGGTGTTACTTATGTTGTTTCATCTATTTTTGCATGTTAGATGATTCTTGGAGGATGAACTGCCGGAGTCAGGATTCTGATGGAAAAAGCGATGTTTAGATGAAATTTTCACGAAGATCGGAAAATACCATAAAATATATGGAAAATCATATTTTTCCAGAAGACGAAGGATGCCAGAAGGGGAGGCTGAGATGGGCCACAGGGGGCCCACACCCCCCCATGGGCGGGCCACCCTGTCCCACCTCTTGCTCCACCCTTTCGCCTATATCTTCTCCTCCAAACCCTAATACACGGGGAGTAACCACAAAAAGATGCCTCCGCCTCTGCGGGTCGTAAACTACAGAGAGAGAAAGAGCTCTCTGGCAGACAGTTTTCTGTCGGGGAAATTCCTTCCCAGAGAGGGGAGATCGTCGCCATCAACACCGTCATCAAGCTAGAATTCATCGGGATAATCATCATCATCATCCTCACCACCATCTCCACCAGCACCATCATCACCACTCCATCCTGCTGTAACAATTGTGTTTAATCTTGCATAGTTCTTAGGGGAAACTTTCCCAGTGTTGATTACTTTTGTAGTTGATGCTTGTGAGTGGAACCATTGAATTATTGTTTATTTTCATATTGTTATTCATCGTCATATCATCTCTGATCTTGATCCATATGATGTCTCATGAGTAGTTCGTTTAGTTCTTGAGGACATGGGTGAAGTCATGTTGTTAGTAGTGGAATTGTGTTGAGGTATTATTCAATGGTTTGACATTCAAGTTGTGGTGCTATTCTTCTAGTGGTGTCATGTGAACATCGACTACATGATACTTAACAATTTATGGGCCTAGGGGAATGCATTATGTATTTGGCTACTAATTGTGGGGTTGCCGGAGTGATAGAAACCTGAACCCTCGTTAGGAAACCTTTGCACAAGGGAGTGTAGGATCTCAGAGTTTAATGTTGTGGTTAGGTTTTTATCTTAATTACTTTCTTGTAGTTGCGTATGCTTGCAAGGGGTTTAATCACAAGTATGTATTAGTCCAAGTAAGGTCGGTACATTAGCACAGGTTCACCCACACAACACTTATCAAACCAAAGAAGATTATTCAACTATATGAAACAAAAGCACTTGATAGTATTCCCATGTGTCCTCGAGAACGTTTGGTCCTCATAAGTAATACAACCGGCTTGTCATTTTCTAAGAAAGGATTGGGCCACTCGCTGCATTTATTTGTTGTATTTATTTACTTGCACTTTATTTCCTTGCATTATCAAAAAACCCTAAAAATCCGTTTGCTAAGTATTTACAGAGATTTCCTGCTCCAAACCACTAGTCAACACCTTCTGCTCCTCGTTGGGATCGACACTCCCATTTATCGAAACTACTACGATACACCCCCTATACTTGTGGGTCATCACCTCCTAGTGCGTCTTACTCCCTCTCCTCCCTCGCACACTTACTGATATTGGAAATCGGTGCTTGTTCTTCTTGCAGCTCTGCTTCTTCTCCATGTAACGAGGTTCGATCTTGTCAATGACCATTGTTATGAGCTAGGGTTTTGGAGAAGATGGGAGTACTAGAGATTGTGGAACGGTTAACAGACAAGCAACTAGGGGACACGAGATTTACCCAGGTTTAGGCCCCTGGATGGAAAACCCTACTCCTGCTTGTCTGCTCTTGATTACGGCGGAACCGAAAAGTACAGGGGAGCGCAGATGCAATCTAGCGTGGAGGTTTGTATGCGGTGAAAAGGATGTCCTCCTCGTCATGCCCTCCTAGCCTTTATATAGAGATAGGCAGGTCTCATGCATAGATCGAGTCGGTTACAAGTTTAGGGTTTGCCCCTTTGAATATTCTATCTATTCTAGTCTTGCTCTCCAAGGATCCGAAGATGTCATGGGCTTGGGCCACCTGAAAATCTCCACAGGCCGCGTATATTCTTGTGGGCCTTCCTTGGGCTGGACCAGGTATGCCAATGTCGTGTACCCGTAGGGTATAACCATGTCAGTAGCCCCCGATTGTTCAGTCGAATTATAGATTTGGCTAAGGACTCTTCAATCTTTCGGGTGCAGCTGTTTCTGTTCATAAGAGAAAGAAAAATGACTTTAGTTCATAGGGATTCTTGATGCGTGTTCCTGACTCTCCTGATGGATCAGGGCCAGTTAACTTTCTTAGGACAAAACAACACGATCTTCTTCATATTCGAGTCTCTAGACTCGAACCTGGAACGGATGCTGGCGTAATTCGACTCAGGCCGTTGAGTTCTTACAGGAGTCGAATCCTAGTAGTTTTCGAAAGATGTACCCAACACATCTGTCGGGATTTTCATCGCGCCCGTTGGCACGGATTTTTACTAGTAGAGCGCAGTCAGATGCGTTACCAGACCATCAGATGGTATCTATATGTCTTATCTTTGTGTCGCTGACACAGGATCTGCAATTTTATCACCGCGGAGGTGTTTCGGGTGGACAAGGAGGATGTTACTCACTTAGCGTTGGTTGGGGCAAAGTTGCAAAAATTTTTTTGCATTTCGATCCGAAAGATCGCAGTAAAAGAATTCATAGGGTGCGCGACCAGCACTCCCTATGGGAGTAGCCCCCGAGTGTCTGTTCAAGTCGTAGACTTGAGCAGGGACTTTAGTTCAGTCGTTTTTAGCTTTAGGTCTATGGGACACAATTTTTCGGGTGCTTGAATAAATCCTCCCTATGGGAGTAGTCCCCGAGTCTGTAGTAGAGTCGTAGACTCGATGTAGGACTCGAAGAATCAATCATTGGTGTAGTACCTTAATCATGCCTCGGGTGCGGGGCCAGCACTCCTGATAGGAGTAGCCCCCGAGTAATTGCTCGAATCACAGATTCGAGTGAGTACTTTTAGTTGTCAACCGAAGATTTCTAACCGTTGCTAGTGTGGTTTTGATGACGTCAGTGCTGACGATTGGTGACCTCAACCGTCTGCGGAGCCAGAGGTGACATGACTGGACGAACGTGGGTCCCACTTTATGACTTGGAGTTGATTGGTCGTGCGCGACGTGGCGAGAATTACGACGTCTCCTCGGTTTCCGTCATAGTGGACGACGTGCAGGAAACGGTTCGCTGCTGTGCTGACATGTGGACCGTTGGATGTGACCCTGGCATTAGGGCTTCTGGATGAACGGTTCCTGTTCGTCGTCTTCACCCTTATAACCGTGGGGAAAACATTAGTTTGTTTTCACCATTCGCCATTTGCTTTCACTGCTTCCCATTTCTCGAGCTTTCTCCTTGCACGCTGGACGTTCTCCGGTCCTTTCCTTCCTCTTTCCTGTGCGCACACCACCGCCGTCGACCCTCCACAATGGTGAAGTCGAAGAAAGCCTCCGCCTGAGCGGGCTCAAGTGCTGCTGCCGGTGGCAAGAAAAGCACCACCACCGCTCGCGTCACTGATGGCGGGTGGCGGCGCACGGAGACGTGCGAGCGCGACCTGCGCAAGCTGCGTGATGCGGGTCTAATCCTGCAGGATAGGGAGGCCGTCAGGATCCCCGGCGATGAGGTAATTCCCCGTCCACTCGTAGGGTTTCGGGTAATCTTTGTTACCTTCGTTCTTCGTGGCCTTTCTCTCCTAGTCCACGATTTTCTTCGTGGACTTCTGTTTTTCTATGGCATCCAACTCCATCATCTTTCGCCTAATTCTCTTCTCCACATTGCCTGCTCGTCACTTTTTGTGAGTGTTGGCTCGGTATCGAGCCACACTTTGGCCTTTTTCGGAAGCTCTATTCTATGAAGAGGCAGTCTGGCACCGGCCGGGTTTACCCGCTCGGCGGCTGTATTATTTCCCTTCGATCTTCTGTTCTCTTCTTTTCCTTTTCTATGCCTAAGCCCGTCCAAAACTGGCGGAGGAAGTGGTTTTATATCCACGACTCCACAGTGGACAGGCAAAACTTTGGCCTTGCCTCCTTCGACTCCGCCCAGGAGATCTTGCCGAAGAGATCCTGGAAGAACCAAATCCTAGAGAGCGAGGTGGAGGAGGTAGAGGAGCTCTACCGTCGGGTGGAGGCGCTCCATATGGTTGCAGAGAAGGAGGTGAATGGTGTGGACATCATCCACACCTTCCTCAAACGTCGGATGCAGCCACTCCAGGCGAGGGCGCATCTGATGTTCCTTTACTCTGTCCGCCACGACCCGATGAGAGTTTCGGCTGAGGAGCTCTCCAGGGGCGACCTCGATAGGGCTCTCTGGCCGCTGCTGAAGTTCAGGGCCGAGGAGGATCTTCCCGGGAAGTCGTTGACGTCCCCCTTCAGTGCCACGAAACCAGTTCCGCAGGTGTAGATTTGCGACATGCGCGTAGCGCCTTTTTTCGAGTGCTTTTCCTTATGATTGCTTGTACTG
Source organism: Avena longiglumis (assembly GCA_030063025.1). Classification (NCBI taxonomy): domain Eukaryota; kingdom Viridiplantae; phylum Streptophyta; class Magnoliopsida; order Poales; family Poaceae; genus Avena; species Avena longiglumis. The sequence goes on from CP125973.1 coordinate 153,554,201, forward strand.
ATCGTTGATGTCTTCATTGTGCAGGAGCTCAAGCTGGATGGCATGGTGCGTCCACTTCCCAAAAGGTTTCCGATTGCGCCAGACAACGAAGTTATGGACTCCAAATCCGAGCTTCTGCCGGCACAGTCGCCAACTCTTGAAGCTCCCGAGGCGAGCGAGGGAAAGACCCAAAAGCAGGCACGGAGTTCGAGCGAGTCTTCGGATGCCTCGACTCCGCCGACCCCTAGGGACCCGTCTTTCCTTGTGCGCCACAATGGAGATGACGGTGCTTCTTCCTCACCTATCCCGGCCGTGCCCGTGTGGTCTATAGCGCCGTAGCCGCCGGCTAACAGGAAGAAGGAAGAGAAGAAAGAGAAGAGGGTGCTGCCCGTATTTAACTTGAGCGGATCGACTCGTAAGTACCTTAGTATGCTATTCGTTCTTGTTTTCTTGTCTTCTTGTTTTTGATTGGTGTTTTCCTTGCAGCCACTCCTCTAAGGGCTCTTTTAGTGAGGCCACTCAGGAGGCCGTAGGGGAGTCAAAACTGACGGCCCCTCCCTCTCAGACGGTGGCCACCTCTGGGGGCGATGCTTCAAAGCCCTCTCCGCAGGAGGCTCGAGTGATCATATCCCAGATGACTGCACCGGGACCTTCGGAGTCTCCGTCTGAGCATGTAAGTTATTTTTCCTTTTGTCCTGGGGGGAGCCCCCGAGTCTTTGTCGGGTCGGTTTTGCTCGACGTTGTGCTTGTTGCGGGGCACAGCCCCCGAGTCTTTGTCGGGTCGGTATTTTCTTTTGCTTCTTTCCATAGCCCTTTGTGCACAGTGCGAACCTGCTTATCCAGCAGCATCTGGCGCTAGAGTCCAGCATGAATCAGCTCCGAGGTACGTGTCTTTCTCTCTCTTATCTTTGTTACCTGTTGCTTGAATGTATCTTGTGTTTATCAAGTGCATCTTTGACACTTGGTAGATTAGAATAACGCGGCCCTTCGCCGTCTAGATGCTCTTGAGAAGAGCCTCGGTCGTGCGGAGAAGCAGGCTACGGATGTCGTGGAGGCGAAGGAGCGCCTGCAGCAGGAGTTGGCTGACGCCGCCGCGGCCAAGGAGCGTCTGCAGCGGGAATCTTAGGATCACGAAGAGAAACTTGCAATTGTTGCGGCTGCGCGCGAGAAGGAGGTGGCCGAGAAGCTGATGGCTGCGACCAAGGCCTTCTCCGGTATGTGTCTTGCATGTAGCTATTTTCTTGGATTTTTCGGCTGCGCTTTTCTTTATGTCCTTATTCGGCTCCTGCCTGTTCTTCTTTGCTCCAGATGCCTCGGGCATTGCGTTTGATCGCAATGCCTTGGAGCATGGGAGCGCTCTAGATGATGCCACGCAGCGATCGAAGATCGCTATGGAGCTGATGCTGTCTCCCTTGCTAAGGACAAGGAGGTTCTCCAGCGTTTCTACAAGGAGATCATGCCCAAGGGTGCTTCCCTTGAGGATGTTGATTCTCTAGCGGATGCGCTGTCAGAGGATGCGCCTGCGGCCTACAAGCGTAAGCAGAAGGGCATCGGAGTTTCCATGGGGCTAGCCATGGCCATAGTGTCCGGAGAGGAGCTGGATCTTCATGACGTCACCTCCCAGATGCCAAAAGCTCCCGACGGCTCCGAGGTAGATTTTTATCTCTTCGCTTCTCGCTGTAAGCGTTATGGGCCGAAGCTCATTGACCTTATGGCGGAGTATGCGGTGAAGCAGGAGGAGGTCAAGAGCAGGCAGTCTGGCTCTGAGGCCACTCCGGCTGCGGGTGCCTAGGATTTGTTGTTGTAGTTCCTGGATAGTTGTCTTTTCCTTTTGCTGTAATATTTTTCGAACAGTTTCCTTGTGCCACGTAGTGGCCTATTAATGTATATAAATGATGCTTCGGGCTTTTGTCCATGAAGCGTACCCTTCATAGTTTTGCTTGCTTGCCTTTAGGGTACTTAGGGTGAGGATCCCGTTGATGCTTCGTCTGCCCCTCAGCCGCGACCATCCTTGGATAATGCATCACAGCTTGTTTTCCTTCGTTACCGTGTCTGTTGCTTGGAAAAGGAGGTCCTTAGCGTTCGGGGGCACGCGGACGTGTGGAAGTCGAAGACCGACGCCGTCGAGGAGTATCCGATGGGGAGTCATGCGGTTGGCGTTAGCAGCTCTGATGTAAGTTTTCTTGAGATGCTGCTCGTTTTCGGATGCGCCTTGCTTGAGTGTCATCTTACTTTGTATTTTATGCAGGTGCCAACCTTGTTCCGAGGGAGGAGAAGGAGTGCGTTGAAGTTCAGATCAATTGCTTAACCCAACAGGATATGGAAGCCGGAGGCTTTTTCTGGATGGACAGCGATCGGGCTACTGTCCTTGCGACTATGCAGGATCATGCTCATTAGGTGTCACAGGTGCTAAGGCGGGTGAAGACTTCCCTGGAGTCGATTCTGTATGTCATGTTCCCCCTTGATGAGGCGCCTTCGGCTCTATGGGGTTTGCTGGCGAAGTTTCGAGACGTGGGTCACGTTAGGGAGTTGGTGCGACACCAGCTGGTTGCGGGGGTGAAGGCCGCCCTTTCCCTTTTTCGGCTCCATCGTCCTGATGTTGATCTTGCGGCTGGCGGCTGGGCCGCCCCCTCGAACAGATGGTGGCCTATGGGACATGCGCCCACATTATGCAGCTGTTAGGCAGTATGCCGAAGAGATTGTAGATATTTTTGAGCATCGGGCGCATGTGATCCTTCAGAATAGGTAGGCCCTGTAAAAAAGGTAGATGTAAAACTTGTATATATTTCTAGTGGTCTTGTTGTGCCCCTTGTTGTAAAGGTTATTTGTATTAGCATGTGGTGCTTGGTTGTATGCATGCCCTTTTCATTAGCCTGACGTGGTCAAGTACTCAGGTTTCCATGCGTTATACTTAGTCGACGAAGTCGTGAGGTGAGGCGGAGCCCCCCCGAGTGTGTTGTAAAAGAAAGTAATGTAAGAAAAAGGATGGATTTTCGGGCGAGACACTTAGATTTTATTCATATCGTAACGAGGAGGTACATTGTTCGGCTGAGTAGCCTTGGCTAAGTAGCCTTATTGAAAGTAAAGAGGGATAGCTAGGGGTAGAAGTGTCACAATTGTGCGACATTCCATGTGTTGGAGTATGTGACTCCTGACTTGACGTCCTTGAGGTGGTAGGCGCCACCTGGGATGACTTCGGTGACGATGTAGGGTCCTTCCCAGGGTGACTCGAGCTTTTTCGGCCGCTCTTGCTTGAGTCGTAGGACAAGATCTCCTTCGATGAAGGACCTTGGGCGTAGCCGATGGCTATGATAGTTGCGGAGGCTCTGCTGGTAGACCACTGAGCGATCTGCGGCGATGTCGCGTGCCTCGTCGAGGTGTCGACGGCGTCTTCGAGTGCTGCCGTTGATTCGGCTTCGCTATAGGCGACGACCCGTGGGGCCTTATGGCGTACTTCCGCAGGTAACATGGCTTCGGCTCTATGTACCATGAAGAATGGCATGTAGCCAGTTGAGCTGTTTGGTGTTATGCGCAAGCTCCAGAGGACGGAGGGTAGCTCTTCTGCCCAGGCGTTTCTTGATGCCGCCGCCTACGAGACCGTTGGCCTTTTTGACCTATCCGTTGTTTGCGGGTGCACCACGGAGGCGTATGATATGTTGATGCCAATGCCTTCGCAGAAGTCCTGGAATTTTTTGGAGATGAAGTTTGACCCGTTGTCCGTGATGATGCTGTGCGGCACACCAAACCTGTAGACTATGGACTCGAAAAACTTAATGGCCATTTTGCCCTTTTGGTTTGTGACGGCCATAGCTTCGATCCACTTAGTGAACTTGTCGACTGCCACCAGGAGGTAGACGTGGCCTCCTTTCAAAGATTTGGGCAGTTTTCCTATCATGTCGAGGCCACATTGGGCGAAGGGCCAGGCCAATGGTATGGGCCTGAGCTCTGACCCTGGTGCGTGTGGTTTATCCGCAAACCTCTGGCAGCCGTTGCACCTCTGGACGATGTCCTTGGCATCGTTCATGGCCGTTGTCCATAGAATCCAGCTCGTAGAGCTTTGGCGATGAGGGCGCGGCTGCCCGCGTGATGGCTGCGGATGCCCTCGTGGATATCTTGGAGGATGGTTTTGCCGTCACTGATGGTGACGCACCTTTGGAGTACACCCGAAATGCTGCGCTTGTACAGCTCACCATTGATGATTGTGAACTCCTTGGACCGGCGAGATATGCGTCAGGCATCTGTCGGGTCATCAGGCAGTTCTCTGTTTATCAGGTACCAAAGGTACGGTTGCGTCCATGTTTCTTCTATTGCCATGACCTGCATCCGGTTGACCAATGCGACCTCCGTGTCAAGCTTTTCGGGTCCTTCCTGTCATTCGGGTAGCGCAGCCCTTGAGTGCTCTGCTTCTTCGGGTTATCCCTTGGGGAATTTCCTTTTGATGGAAGGCATGCAGATTTGTCCGAGGAACACACCTGGTGGCACCCGTGCATCGGTGGAGCCTATGTTGGTGAGTATATCAGCTTCTTTGTTGCTTTCCCTTCCAACGTGTCGAAGCTCGCAGCCGTCAAAGTCTCCTTCGAGTGAGTTAGTGTGTACGTGATCATGTTAGCGGCGTGTGCGTCGCACTCGTTCATCGTCTGCTGGACGACGAGGTTCGAGTCACCGTAGATGACTAGGCGTGTTGCACCGCAGATCTTGGCCATCCTCATCTCGTGGATGAGGGCCTCGTATTCGGCTTCTTTATTGGAGGTGTGAAATTTCATCCGAAGGATGTATTTCATCTTATCGCCTTGCGAGGACGTCAGTATGACGGCAGCTCCAACTCCAGCCTCGCGCTTGGAGTCGTCGAAGTGCGTGATCCATGACTGTGTCATATCCGGGGTGTCCGGCAGCTGGAGCTCCATCTAGTGGACGAGAAAGTCAGGGAGGACCTGAGATTTGATTGCATGATGCTTCTCGTAGACTATGTCTAGAGGGGATAGCTCGATGCCCCACAGGGCTACGCGTCCTGTAGCTTTGGGGTTGTTCAGAATGTTGGACAGTGGCGCCTCGTTGACCACCATTATCTGATGCTCCTGTAAGTAGTGGCTCAGCCGACAAGCAGTCATGAACACGCTGTAGGCGAGTTTCTAGTAGTGAGGGTACCTCTGTTTTTTCTGCGTCAATACCTCGCTGATGTAGTAGATTGGGTGTTGGACCCCATGGGTCTTTCCTTCTTCGGGTCGTTCGACCATGAGTATGGTGCTTACCACCTGATGTGTGGCTACTATGTATAGCAGCAGAGGCTCGTGTTCGTTTGGTGTAACTAGGACGGGCGAGGTGGAGAGAAGTCGCTTCAGGTCTTCGAATGCGTCGTCTACTTCATGTGTCCACTAGAATTTGTTTATCTTGTGTAGCAGCTGGTAGAAAGTCAGGGCCTTCTCACCCATGCGGCTGATGAATCTGCTCAGTGCCGCGATGCGTCCAGCTAGCTGCTGGACACCTTTGAGGTTCTTTGGCTTCTCCATGGCCAGTATGGCCTGGATTTTCTTCGGGTTCGCCTCAATCCCTCGTTGGGAGATGAAGTATCCAAGCAGTTGGCCAAATGGGACGCCGAAGGTGCACTTTTCTGGGTTCAGCTTTGCGGTGACCCAGCATACCATTGCATGTGTAGTACACTATAGTCGTTGACATGACATCCACATAACACCGTTCCGTAAATATCACATCCCTTAGAGTGGTACAACAGAAACATTGTGGGTCCATGTTACAAACATACACATATTATTATTATTACAAAATCAGAAGTTCAAGACTTCCAAAAGATTCAACTTACAAACCAAAATATAAGTGTTTTAGCGGAAGTTTCAAAGTGAAACTTAAACTCCAAATTGAGCTCAACAACTTATTGCTATATATTGTTCATGTTGCTCGGATCAATTGGCTCCTATAACTATAGTAATTATTCTGACTCTTAGTACTCTCCTCCGTAGACGATATCGTAGTCCTCCCCTTCTACGGCTCCATACAAATTGGGCTCTTCATAGAAGACCTCCTCTTGGTTCTCAGTTGCATACATTGGAATATCTTTGGGATCCTCAGAGTCTAAGCAAGGGATTAAAGGAAAGGGTGAGTAACAGCGTTACCCAGCAAGTTCATTATATGCAAGGTGTGAAGTTTGATGCTCTATCTACCACCTCGGACTATAAGTCATTGGCACTATGAGGTTTTTTGTAAATCTTTCTTCAAAGCTTGATTTTATTATGAAAATCTATGACCATCAGCCTTCACAGGTTGACCACAACTTTCATGGAGTTCCTTTCCTGCCGCGTTCATAGCGTCTTCCCGGAACAGGGAGTAACAAGTTACAGTTCTTACATTCTGCAGAGGTGCGTTACTTTACCCATGATAGATCAACTTCCTTGTTGCACAACTAGGCATACTATCCCGTCCACAATTCCATGAGTGGGGCCCAGTAGTTGGTCCAAGCCAATCACTGCCCTCTCCGCGACCTCATATGTCTGCACGATCCTTCGGGGCCGGCTCACCTCCGTTAAGCCCCCTTTTGGGCAGGCTAAAACCCTGATGAGTTCCCGAAGACTCTATGACCTGGTGATGCCCTGGCAAGTGCCATATTAAATGGACTATTCCACTAAACACCATTCATAGATAATCTAGACACCAAAAGTGTGGGGCGTGAGTGTGCCCACCCATATGTTGGATCCGCACAAGGAATCACAACGTCACGTTAAGGTCGTCTTGCCTCCATATGAGAGGAAAAGGATACAACTGACTTCTCCGTCCCATTCCAAATCTCATGGTTAACGCGTTATATACAGCGCTAGAATCACTGATGTCATGGGTTATTAAATCCCTAATTGATCATCATTGATGCAAATAGAAACCTAAGTTCTATTGCTTCATTATATCATCACTTAGGATGATACCAAAGATTTATTTGTTTGAGAATTGTTTTTCTGGAATATTGATGATAACACACAATTTGCAAATACTTTGATAAAGGCTCTTCAAAGGACATGAGCAAGTGATGAACTTGCCTTGTGATTGCAAGGTAGTGAAGTCGGATGCTTGCACTAGACCTTGAGCTTCTAAGTCTACAAAACATCATTATTGCCCGGTAAGGACAATATTTAAAGAGGCAAAAATGATTATGCAAAGTAATGTAATGCATTATTTATTTTTGTGTGTTCTACCCATTATTTTATTTACAAAAATTCCTTTAATTAGTAAAGGATTTATAAATATTAATTATTATTACTTATTGAATATTGTATTTTATTTTATTTTCTTTTATTTTTATTTATTTAATAATTCTTTTAAGAATTATCATTTAAATACAAGAATTTCTTTTTATGATATTAAACATTTATTTAGTATTTTTCTAAAATACTACAATATTAACATATAATAAAAGTGATTTTTATTTATTTTTATCTTCTTTCTTTAATTTTTTAGAATTCCATAAGGAATATATATATTACAAAATTCTTGATAAAAATTATATGCATAAAAATTTATTTCTTCATTTATTTAGATAGATTGGATTATTGTGAATCTAAAAATATTTTATTTATAATTTCTAGATTTATTATTTTATTTTCTAGAATTTATTTAAGTTCAGGGTTATTTTTGTCATTTCTTAATTATTAAAACTTTCTTTAGGTTGTTTGGATGGCTTTGTTGGGCTTATTGGGCCCTTTTGGCCCAATTGATCAAGACCAAAAAGACTCCCCGGAGGGTTGGCCCTTTTAGCTCACTCTCCCGGTCCTTCTCTCTCGTCCTCATCCTCTCTTCTTCCTTGACCCCGTCGTCGCTGATACCACCGTCGGGCGATTCACGCCGCCGTGGTCCTCTCCGGCCGCCGCCGTGGTGCATGGCATGGTTGCTGACCCCGTTCCTTCATCTAGTCGATTTCTATTTGGATTTGGGGATCTCCTGTGGCCAGGCCGGCTCCATTCTGAAACCCAGGGTTTGGGGTGGTGCTGGTACTGCCGCCGCTGCGTGGTGCTGTGGGGTGTTCCTATGTTGCTGTGGTGGTGTTGCTCGACCTCAAGAATTGCTGTGGTAGCCGCCTCGGCTCGGTGCGGGTTGTAGCGCCCCTTGGGTGCTAATGGTTTTGCATGGATCCATAAGATTTATGGATTCTAGGGTGCTACTCTTTTAAGAGATGTGCCCAGAATTCATAATCTTGACTATGATTATATTGAATTATAAGATTTGGCCTTTATATCCAGGATCAGTGATGTTGGTCTAAGATCCTGGTTTTACTTGTATGATTTTCTTATGGCTATGACTTTAGTATTCAAAATCCTCTATGATGGATTCACCCCACTTGGGTGTTTTCTGAGAGGTTTAATATAAGACAACACATGAATTCTGATCTAACTTAGATAGACAGATCATGTGATTGTTTTATACTACTCACCACAACAGTTGAGTTGTTGGTGTTTTAACTGGTTAATCTTGTGGCTTGATCTTGCTGGTTGTGTTGCTGGCCTGATCTGGTTCTTCTCCTGATGCTGATCCTACTACTTCCAGCTCCTGGAAGCTTGTCCTTGATCTTGCTATCCACCTTCTGGTTCCTATTAGCTTGGCCTTGTCCTTGCTATCCACCTGATCCACCGTCTCCTTATGTCACCATCTTGGTGAGTACTGGGATGATCTGGTGTGTGGTTGGTTTGGTTTGGTTTGCTGTCGCTAGACTGCTGATGCTTGGTGTGTATGAGCAAAAGAATGGTACTGTTGTGCTTGCTCACGACTGTGTTGTGCTCTTTTGATTGTGTAGTCAGATGTGGCTATTTTGACAGCACACACCATGCATTTAGGTGTGTAAGCTGCTTGTGTTCCTGCTGCATCCTTATGGATATGCTCAGGGAGATAATCTTCCTTTTTATCAGATTACCATTTATCTTCCTGGTGAAACTTGCCCCTCTTACTGATTGGAATCATTGGACTTGTGGCTTATTTATTATGAAAGATTTAATTCTTTCATATTGGTGAAACTTGCCCCTAAAGATGAAAAGTGGAACAGTGCATCACACTCTTCACTACTGAGAGTAAAAATATCTTAACCTTTATTTTCTTTCTTTTTTTGTTCTCTGTTTTGCAGGTACAAGACTTGAGCATTTAAGATTAGAATAGGTTTTATTTTTATAGACTAGTTCCTTTGTAATATTTATTTTATTCTTTTGTAATCTTTATTTTATTCTTTTTTAATAAAGATGTAATATTTCTCAATATATAAATATTCCTCCTTTTATTATTTACTATTGGAAAGATTCTTTATCAACTTCATAAGTTACATTTTGTAACTTATTCATTGAATAAATAGATGGAATAAATATTCATTTACTTGATTGTGTTATGTTATTTAAAGTTTGAGTTACTAAATATTATTTCTTGATTAAATAATATTACTCAAACATAATCTTAATATATTAAAAATATAAATCCAACTCTCAAGTTTGAATTCAAATTTCTTTCCCCAAAACACACTAATCCATAAAGATCTTGTCAAAATTTATAACGATCATTCTCCAAGGCTATTCCTAAACTTAAAGTGTGAAATAAACTTTGATCACTTTAAGTTTTTATTTGGCGAAAAATTTACCCACATTTTTACAGATGAATGCATGCAAATTGCACAAATTCCTAAATCTACCCTTTGTTGGTTCCTAAATGCTGGGATGTTACTGACTTCCCCCATTAAATTAAACTTCGGATGGATTTACAGCAATTCCATATTTACTGATCACATGGCCGAGGAATTCTACCTCATCTAACCAGAATTCACACTTACTGAACTTAGCATAAAGTTTATGTTCTCTTGGAGTCTGCAATGCTATTCTTAAATGATCTGCATGATCTTCCTTATCCTTGGAATATATCAGAATATCATCAATGAAGACTATGACGAACTTATCCAAATATGGCATGAAGATTTTGTTCATCGGGTTCATGAATATTGCTGGTGCATTGGTAAAACCAAATGGTACTACAAGATACTCACGGTTTCCAGACCTTGAGACAAATGCTATCTTTGGAAGATCCTCTGTTTTTATTTTTATCTAATGGTATCCAGATCTTAGATCGATCTTAGAAAATACTCCAGCTCCTTTCATTTGGTCAAACAGATCTTGAATTCTTGGTAAGGGATACTTATTCTTTATGGTAACATTGTTTAGATTTCTATAGTCCCCACACATCCTTCTTCCACCATCCCTTTTATCCACAAATATCACCGGTGTTCCCCATGGGGATACACTTTCCTGAATAAATCCTTTTCTGGCTAACTCATCAATTTGCTCTCTGAGTTCTTTTAATTCTTTTGGTCCCATCATGTATGGTGCTTGATCTATTGGTGTTGTACCTGGAATTAGATCAATAGTGAACTCTATTTCCCAATCTGGTGGCATTCCAGGTAGCTCTGCTGGAAAAACATCTTGAAACTCATTTACTACAGGAATATTCTCCAATTTGACCTCCTTCATTGAGTTCAACTGAATATCCACCATGATATGACTATGATTATCTGTTTGATAAACTATCCTTGCTCCACTTGGAGTTTTGATTGAGACAGTTTTCTCCTCACAATTTATCTGAGCCCCATGTTCAGTCATCCAATCTAGGGGTGGGCATAAAAAACCGAAACCGAACACCGAAACCGAATTAACCGGAACCGAAACCGAATACACCGAATCCGAATTAGCCGAAACTAATTTCGGTTGGTAAATATGATTAACCGAATTTATAGTTATTAATTCGGTTTGGACTTTTTGTTAACCGAAATAACCGTACAAACCGAAAAATATACGTGATAGAGCTAAATATATTTGTGATATTTATAATTCTATCCCAGGCGTCCATTACTATACATAGATACTAGATCATGGGACAAAACATACATGCAAAAGCTGCCAGGACAGCCCATGCATGTACGTATGTCTCCAGCCACATGCATGTACATGTTCGTGGTTTAACTGTTAATGGTGTCTATGAATTTTGTTGAAAGTCTTTCAATTGTTTTCCTGTTTCGGATATAATCATGTATTTTAGCTAAACTCTCAACACGTACTACCTCCGTTTCAAGGCTTAAGGCGCACACGCTTTCCAAAGCAAAATTTGACCAAAAGAATTGAGCAACAAAATCTTGATTATATTATACATAATTAGTACCGTTGGATTCGTATTGTAAAATAGTTTTCAGTGATACTAGTTTTATACCAAAACTCGTTACGTATTTAGAGTAATTCTTGGTCAAAGAAAAAACACGCAAAACGAGGACGCCTTAAGCCTTGAAACGGAGGGAGTACAATTTATTAAATGTATATGATTTGAAAGATAGACATCATTTTTTTAACGAGCAAGATAGACATCATTCTTATTATGTTCTTTTTCTACACATGCGTTCAAGACATCAGCTAGCCATATATTGCTTTAGGTCCTCGCCGATCTGGAGGTTAATTCCGGTGCGCTGATGAGTGGTTTAGCTTGTATGGATCTGACATAAATTATGGCATAGTGTTGTTATTTTCAGAAGTTCGGTTAAAAACCGAACATCGAACCGAATTGTCCGCTAACCGAACTATCAATTAATTAGAAAACCGAAATAATTTCGGTGCCTATTTTGTAGAAACCGAATTATAGAAAAAACCCGAAAAACCAAACCGAATTAACCGAAAAAACCGAATGCCCACCCCTAATCCAGTCCATCCCCAGCACTACTGCAATTCCATTCAAAGGAATCACATAAAGGTCAGCAAAGTATGTACAACCACATATCAAAATAACCTTATCTTGCTTAATGTGGCGTACAATCACATTTCCCCGTGCCGTAACTACGGTCATAGGGTTTTCTAACGCTGCCCTTCTAATCCCGAATTTATCATAGAATTCTTCAGAAATGAATGAAGTAGTTGCACCAGTATCAAATAGAACTTTGCCGGGATTGGTAAGGATATTGAGCGTACTTATCATTGCATGCTCCAAGTTATCCACCTCCTCTCGGGTTGCGCAATTCAGCTTCCTGGTAGGTCCGTTCCTCTTGCCATTGTTGTTCTTGACATTATTTCCTCCTTTATTTGGCTGCCCAATAGCCTCCACTAGCTTGTCTTCCATCTCTAACCGGCCACCCTCCTTGTGGTTTGCTTGGACAATTTGGCTTTATGTGACCTCTCTGACCACAAGCATGGAACACAATTATTGGTTTCGGGAAATCCCTTCTCATATGCCCTGGAAGTTTGCAATTGTGGCATATAATATTCTTTACATTTGGATTTACACTTCGATTGGTATTGTTGCTGTTATATGGTCTATTCCTTGGTTTGAATTCCAGATTGGGCTTGGGTTTACTTGCCTGTATCCTCTTAGTTTCCTTCTTAGCTCTCTTCCTTCTATCCTCTTGGACATTCTTGTAGTCATCTTCAAATGTGATAGCTGCATCCAGCAACTGCTGATAAGTTTGCTTATTAGCCAACCTTAACTGCATCCTCACAAATGGATTTAACCCTTCCAGGAAACGCTTCTTCCTCTTTTCTTCCGTATTAACTTCTTCCTCAGCATAACGAGACAGTTGACTAAACTCACGAATATACTTCATGACACTAGTATATCCCTGCTAAAGCTCCTCAAATTCTCTCCGCTTCAAATCCATAACACTTTCCGGAACATGATATTCACGGAATCTCTGTTTGAACTTTTCCCAAGTGTAATCCCTTCCTGGCCGTTGCATGGCTAACTGATTTTCCCACCATGACGCTGCAGGTCCGGTCAGAAGATGAGTTGCATACCTCAGTTTCTCCTCATCATTACAACCTACAGTCTTCAACTATCTTTCTGTATTTGCTAGCCAATCTTCTGCATCCATTGGTTCAGGAGCTGATGCAAAAGGTAATGGCCTTGCATTCTGGAAGTCAGAAAGACTCACTACTCCCCATTTAGGTGCTCTCTGATTCCTAGCTCGTCCACCAGCTCTTCCATGAACTTGTTTTGGTTTTCTTGCATAATTTGCATACACTTCATAAACTTCTGCTCCATTGACGGCCTCATTGGTGGTGGTAGTGGTGGTAATGTTCCCTGATTTCCTGCATCTGCATCGGCCTTCTCCTTGGCCTCACATTCCATTCGCTGCTTCTCATTTTCGGTTTCTACACCCGTGTCCATGACCCCCTAGTCCTGCAACATAAAGCGAATACTCATAATTACATCATGCACATGTGTCACTACTAGAGAAAACCTTATGCGAGGCGCACCTAAAAGCATATGCGAGATGCATATCGTATGCGCCTCTAACTTTGAGCCACGCCTATTTTTTATATGAGGCGCATATGATATGCGCCTCCTATACTTCACATATCCGAGGCGCATATCGATATGTGCCTCCTATATTCTACATATGCGATACTTTCCATATGCGCCTCCTATATTGTGCATATGCGAGGCACATATTGATTCGAATGCGCCTCGTATATTATTTTTGAATTTCAAAAAAAGGTGGCCAGATCTAGATCTGGCTAGAATTTCGTCGGAGCTCGTGGGAGACCATGCTCGTGGCCACAACCTACCACCGCAAGCATGTGTGGGAGGCCATGTCCATGGGGATCACCGAAGATGGTGGAGGAGGATGAGGCCACCGGAGGTGGAGGAGGAGATGGTCGGTGTGGTTGTGGAGGCCATGGTCAGAGTGGTTGCCGGAGAAGGAGAAGGTCGCCGGGGGAAGAGGAGGAGGAGAGTGGAGAAGGAGGAGGAGAAGGGGAGAAGAACGGGAGATGGAGGAGAAGGAGAGATGGAGGAGAAGGAGAGATGGAGGAGGAGAGGTGTAGGAGAAGGACAAGTAGAAGAGGGAGAGGTGGTAGGTGTTATATAGGTGTGGTAGGTGGCTGTTTCGAATTTGAATCTGGACAGGTTATAGGAGGCTCATATTTCTCCATATGTGCCTCCTATACTTCAAACTATAGGAGGCACATATTGTTCCATATGTGCCTCCTATACTTCGAACTATAGGAGGCGCATATGACCATATGCGCCTTGCCTATGCGGCCCCTACCTTCACCCGGGCTTGCATGAGTTACTTGAGGAGCAATCTAGAGGAGCAAGAGACTTCACTTACATATGAGTGTCAACCAATGGAGGTTGAGCGAGCTACTATGGTGAATCAATGGGGGAAATGAGGTGGGGAGGAGGAGGGGGGCGACCAGATTTGTCTTGGTGGAGGAGGAAGAATTGAGACAAGTGAGTGGGGTGGTAGTTGGCTCCATGTGCAAAAAGCTGGAAAAAGGTGGTGCCAGGTTATAGGAGGCGCATATTGCACAATATGTGCCTCCTATAATTCAAACTATAGGAGGCGCATATAGCAATATGCGCCTCGCCTATGCGGCCACCTACCTCCACCGGGCCCACAGGAGTTACTTGAGGCACATATGACCATATGCGCCTCGCATATTATCAAATATAGGAGTTGCATATGACCATATGTGCCTCGCATATTCGAGCACCTACCAACACACGGGCCCACACAGATTATGCGAGGCGCATTCTGCCCATATGCGCCTCGCCTATCTCATATATAGGAGGCGCATATGCTAGACTGCGCCTCGCATAATCTGGGGTTGCTTGATTTCGCCCGTACAGGGATTATAGGAGGCACATTTTTATCATATGTGCCTCGCCTATTTTTATACTAGAGGCGCATGGAGAAGGAGTGTGCCTCTCCTATTTTATAGGAGGCACATATGGTCTAAATGTGCCTCCTATAAACATGTCTCCTATAGCCTTTTCTCTAGTAGTGTGTTCTGAGCTCGACTTTACGCACATAACTAGTCACACAATAAAAATCCAAATAAAATCCAAATATGCATTTCACATATTATACACTACAACACCTTAATAATACAAAGTCATTTTAACATATACCATATAGGTATAATCACAACACTACCTTATTCATCTAACTACATCATTTTATCGGATAACAATACATGGTACCCGATACTCTCTACTAAGCCGCCTGCTTTTAGTAACTACTACGCTCATCATACATGCCTGATGTCCAACTGTGATGACGTGACGATCGTCGCACAGTTTGTGGAACAAATGGCCTTCCAGAAGGAACATCATCAGTATCTGAAGTGTCAGGGCTTGAGTCATTACTCAACCTGAGCGCATTGACTCCCTCCAGCTCAGCTGAAAAGTCTTCAGAAACATAATCAACATTATCACCCACTTGCACCTCCTGAGCTTCATTCCTTGAGTCGTCAACAGAATACGTAGATCCTGCTGCTCCCCAGGTGCTCCGTTGGGCAAGATAGTTGAACACCGGATAATGTATATTCCCTGGGTTTTGAGAAGGTGTTGATGATTCAAACACTCTCTCCTCGGGATCTTCTTCTTCATACTGATTATCTATGAAAACGGTATTTCTACTACTGTTACTAGGGTTAATTCTTGCACCCATCCAACTAGATTGTCCAACATTTCTGTCAGAACTATCTATGGACATCTGGTGTCTCTGGGATCCTTCGGATGGTCCCATTCTCCAACCATCAGAATTCTTAATAGGAAGTTCTGAATCAGAACCCTCCTCTGAACCCTGTGGTACTGCATACCTCATATCTAAAGTAGGATCATATATAGGTTCGGGCCTCTGTGAATAAGGATATGGTGTAAAAGATTCAGGATCTATAGGTATATCCTTAAAGTTGGATTTTGTACTACTACTTTCTTCCTTCTCCAACTGGAATGCTAACTTCTTCCTCCTTTCCGGATTAGTTAGATCCTCTAACATGTCATTTTTATCTTTGACAATAACTTGATGTGTCTTATAAAAAGACGCAACAACTGTTCGGTATCTATCCATAAACTTGGAAGCTAACTTAGGATGCTTCTTAAATAAAGTAAGATGATCTGGTACAGGCTCCGAGTCTATAGAATCACGAGGAATCACAGAAAATGTGCTACCTTCTAACTCCTTGGCTTTATACTCCCGGATATTAGCTATCGCCTCCACAACAGCAACATGATATGCTGCTAAGTGACTCCTACCTTCACCAATAGGTAGATCGTGATATAATCCAAGCTCCTTTGGGAGTTCGATGCTCACACGATACTTGGATAACATCTGACCATCATAATAGGTTATGGTGTTCACTTGGATTCTAGTTGGACAAATAAAAATCTTTAAGAGTTGATGAAGTTGGTCCGTGAATGATCCTTGGTAATCATCGAGAGTCTCTTCTTTCCTTAACAAAGTCTATTTTGGAAACTTTGGTGCCATAACTCTGTATGTAAAAAAATATTTTAATTAGTAACCAATAATATATTGCATCATAACAAAGAATTATTGCACTACAATATATAACGGAATATTCTCATTCGAATACCCATTATATTTCTTTTAGAGAATTTTTTATTGTTGATACACACTCCTACATGCAATACCCTTTACTAAGTTTCCAACCTAAGGTCAGAGAAATTTGCTCTGATACCAACTGAGGTGACCCAGCATACCACTGCATGTGTAGTACACTATAGTCGTTGACATGACATCCACAAAAAACCGTTCCGTAAATATCACATCCCTCGGAGTGGTACAACAGAAACATTGCGGGTCCATATTACAAACATACACACATTATTATTATTAAAATACTAGAAGTTCAAGACTTCCAAAAGATTCAACTTACAAACCAAAATATAAGTGTTTTAGCAGTAGTTTCAAAGTGAAACTTAAACTCCAAATTGAGCTCAACAACTTATTGGTATATATTGTTCATGTTGCTCGGCTCAATTGGCTCCTAGAACTATAATAATTATTCTGACTCTTGGTACTCTCCTCCATAGACGATATCGTAGTCCTCCCCTTCTATGGCCCCATTCAAATTGGGATCTTCATAGAAGACCTCCTCTTGGTTCTCAGTTGCATACATTGGAATATCTCCGGGATCCTTAGAGTCTAAGCACGGGATCAAAGGAAAGGCTGAGTAACAGCGTTACCCAACAAGTACATTCTATGCAAGGTGGGAAGTTTGATGCTCTATCTACCACCTTGGACTATAAGTCCTTGGCACTATGCAGGTTTTTTTTTGTAAATCTTTCTTCAAAGGTTGATTTTATTATGAAAATCTATGACCATCAGCCTTCACAGGTTGACCAGAACTTTCATGGAGTTCCTTTCCTACCGCGTTTGTAGCTTCTTCCCGGAACAGGGAGTAACAAGTTATAGTTCATACACTCTGTAGAGGTGCGTTACTTTACCCATGAGAGATCAACTTCCTTGTTGCACAACTGGGCTTACTTTCCCATCCACAATTCCATGATGTAGGGCCTAGTAGTTGGTCCAAGCCAATCACTGCCCTCTCCGCGGCCTCATATGTCTGCATGATCCTTCGGGGCCGGCTCACCTCCGTTAACCCCCCTTTCGGGCAGGCTAAAACCCTGATGAGTTCCTGAAGACTCTATGACCTGGTGATGCCCTTGCAAGTGCCATATTAAATGGACTATACCACTAAACACCATTCATAGATAATCTAGACACCAAAAGTGTGGGGCGTGAGGGTACCCACCCATATGTTGGATCCGCACAAGGAATTACAATGTCACGTTAAGGTCATCTTGCCTCCATATGGGAGGAAAAGGATACAACTGACTTCTCCGTCCCATTCCAAATCTCATGGTTAACGCGTTATATACAGCGCTAGAATCACTGATGTCATGGGTTATTAAATCCCTAATTGATTATCATTGATGCAAATAGAAACCTAAGTTCTATTGCTTCATTATATCATCACTTAGGATGATACCAAAGATTTATTTGTTTGAGAAAATAATACTTTTTTTCTGGAATATTGATGATAACACACAATTTGCAAATACTTTGATAAAGGCTCTTCAAAGTACATGAGCAAGTGATGAACTTGCCTTGTGATTGCAAGGTAGTGAAGTCGGATGCTTGCACTGGACCTTGAGCTTCTAAGTCTACAAAACATCATTATTGCCCCGTAAGGACAATATTTAAAGAGGCAAAATGATTATGCAAAGTAATGTAATGCATTATTTATGTTTGTGTGTTCTACCATTATTTTAGTTACAAAAATTCCTTTAATTATTAAAGGATTTATAAATATTAATTATTAATATTTATTCAATATTATATTTTTATATTATATTATTTTATTTTTATTTATTTAATAATTCTTTTAAGAATTATCATTTAAATACAAGAATTTCTTTTTATGATATTAAACATTTATTAGTATTTTTCTAAAATACTACAATATTAACATATAATAAAAGTGATTTTTATTTATTTTTATCTTCTTTCTTTAATTTTATAAAATTCCATAAGGAATATATATTATAAAATTCTTCATAAAAATTATATGCATAAAAATTTATTTCTTAATTTATTTAGATTGATTGGATTATTGTGAATCTAAAAATATTTTATTTATAATTTCTAGATTTTTTATTTTATTTTCTAGAATTTATTTAAGTTCAGGGGTATTTTGGTCCTTTCTTAATTATTAAAACTTTCTTTAGGTTGTTGAGCTGGCTTTGTTGGGCTTATTGGGCCGTTTTGGCCCAAGTGATCAAGATCAAAAAGACTCCCAAATACCACCGCCGTCCTTCTCTCTCGTCCTCATCCTCTCTTCTTCCTCGACCCCGTGTTCACCGATACCACCGCCGGGCGATTCACGCCGTCGTGGTCCTCCTCGGCCGCCATCGTGGTGCATGGCATGGTTGCTGACACCGCTCCTTCATCTAGTCCATTTTGATTTGGATTTGGGGTTCCCCTGTGGCCAGGCCGGCTCCATCCCGAAACCTAGGGTTTGGGGTGGTGTTGGTACTGCTGCCGCCACGTGGTGTTGTGGGGTGTTCCTATGTTGCTATGGTGGTGCTGCTCGCCCTCAAGAGTTGTTGTGGTCGCCGCCTCAGCTCGGTGCGGGTTGCAGCGCCCCTTGGGTGCTCCTCGTGCCGCCGCGCTTGTCGACCCCTCTAATTCTTCTTCTAGAATACAGCTAGAACCTCCAGTAAGTTGTTCTTTCTTATCTCTCGTGCTCTCTGTACTATGGCTCCCTACCCTGTGTGTTTCTAGTGGCTACCCCTGATTAGGGTTCATGTCTTGATTAGGATTCATGCCCGGATTAGGGTTCATCCCTCTATTGTGGTTATATATGATGCATTGATATTAGTAGTAATGGTAATTGAGGATGATGAATGGTTGTTTGATGTGGATTACTGTTTATAATTGGGATTTGGTGATGCTAGTGGCTTACCAGACTAATTCCAGTGGGTAATTTGATATGGTTCAAATGATAATGCTACTGTGGAATCATTACTTGTGGATCCTAGTGATTTGGAAGTTCACTACTATCATGGTTTGGTTATTGACAGTGATTTTGTGAGTGATTTATTCACTGTATCTGTATTTGTTGGCTTATGGATTCATATGCAGATTTGGGTTAATTAGTTTCTTACAGTGATGTTCTGTATACATAAGCTTGGAAATGATTCCTGGTGATTGATACCAGGAAAATGATGATTAGTTGTTTGTCAGTTTATCTATGAAAGCTAGATACTTAATCTGCTTGGTTTAGAATCTGCTCTTTTGACACCATCTTGAAATGGCACACAAGTCTAGGTTCTACTCCTTGGCTTGATTCTGTTAATGCTTAAGATTGGATTAATGCCAAAGATAAGTTGGAAGCTTCTTTCTTTAATAAACATCAGTGCCTATGATGTTTTTCTGAGGCTTAGGAACTAGGTTCCTATCATGCTGTTCCTCATAGATATGTTCTGGTAGTGATACCAGTTACTTATTATGGAATCCCTTTGATAAAATGATTGGGGTGCTAATGGTTTTGCATGGATCCATAAGATATATGGATTCTGGGGGCTACTCTTTTAAGAGATGTGCCCAGAATTCATAATCTTGACTATGATTATATTGAATTATAAGATTTGTCCTTTATATCCAGGATCAGTGATGTTGGTCTGAGATCCTGGTTTTACTTGTATGGTTTTCTTATGGCTATGACTTCAGTATTCAAAATCCTCTATGATGGATTCACCCCACTTGGGTGTTTTCTGAGAGGTTTAATATAAGACAACACATGAATTCTTATCTAACTTAGATAGACAGATCATGTGATGGTTTTATACTACTCACCACAATAGTTGAGTTGTTGGTGTTGTAACTGGTTGTCTTGTGGCTTGATCTTGCTGGTTGTGTTGCTGGCCTGATCTGGTTCTTCTCCTGATGCTGATCCTACTACTTCCAGCTCCTGGAAGCTTGTCCTTGATCTTGCTATCCACCTTCTGGTTCCTGTGAGCTTGGCCTTGTCCTTGCTATCCACCTGATCCACCCCCTCATTATGTCACCATCTTGGTGAGTACTGGGATGATCTGGTGTGTGGTTGGTTTGGTTTGTTGTGGCTAGACTTCTGATGCTTGGTGTGTATGAGCAAAAGAATGGTACTGTTGTGCTTGCTGTAACACCCTCAGAATCGGCCCTATGCAAGTTTTAGCGAAACCCGCCAAACCCGCATAGAAACGATTCAAAGGTGCCCACCAGGCACTTGCGTGCGGGTGGAAAACGAAGTAATAACATTACACAACAGTCCTCGATGGGACCCACGGAACAGATATATATATATATAACAGCGACTCCATGAGTCAAGAATACAGATATAATATACAAAGTTCCAAATCACCTTGAAACGATAGAGCGTCCAGCTACGGACAAGATGCAAATGGGTCTAAGAGCCCTGAAGAATAACCAATGGCGTCCATAACCCTGCCCAGGCCAAGCCGGAAGGGTAACCCTGCTAACGACGTCGATCTCAAAACCTGCTTAAAACAAAAGGGGTGCCGACAAAGGGCAAAGGAAAAGAGGAGCGATCGAGGCCAAGACATGAGACTAGAATTCGGGTCCTCGCCACATAGGTATGGTGGATCAAGCAAAGGCGAGATGCACTAAACAACCTATAGAGACTCGGTACAACTAACGGCAATCAGAGAGGGGTAAGAAGGACCTATCCGGAACCAACCTGATTCTACCATCAAACAAACCCGCCCTGGTGTTTCCCCCTCGAAAACCAAACGAGGAAGTCAACCGAGGAACTCACACCGTTGGCAGTTTTAGTGATTCGGTTATCGTTGCAGCAATTACTAGTCAGGTCTAGATAATCATCCTGATAAAGTAAGCAGTGGGCACTTTTAGTTAACCATTCCGTTATAGTTACAACACTTACTAATCAGATAAAGATAGCATGAGATAACCCAAAACCCAGCAGTTGTTGGTACTTTTATTTAGCCAATCCATTGTAGTTGTAATACTTACTAGTCAGGTACAATGGTCGCAAGCGACGCTCCAAACAAGAAATTGTGGGCAGTATTATTTAGCCATTCCCTTATACTGAAACTGATTACTAGTCATTATAGAGTCAAATTTATAGCAATAAACTTTAGTTATGCTTGTCTATGGTCGAGATACTGTGCTCCAAGTCGTCCATAACCGCGGACA
Organism: Avena longiglumis; assembly: GCA_030063025.1. Lineage (NCBI taxonomy): Eukaryota > Viridiplantae > Streptophyta > Magnoliopsida > Poales > Poaceae > Avena > Avena longiglumis. The sequence goes on from CP125973.1 coordinate 153,575,700, forward strand.
CGGCTTTCAGAAAGTTTTACCCGCCGGGTGCACCAATAGCAACACACGCCGATCAAACTCGGAAAACCAAATCAAAACCCAACGAGGCTTTCACGACAAAGCAATCACAGGATTCAGAATATTTCAGGGGCCACCCTTAAAGTAGAACTAGCAACGGCCAGCCCAGAAGGACTTAAGGTTGTGGGGACTACCAGGAACGGGAACCGAAAGTGTGGCTGGGCTTGTCGACACCGCGAATCGTGCCACGATCCTAACAAGCAGCAGTGCTCCTCGCACAATCGTAAATACATAAGTAGCATGGCATAAGTACAGGATAGTAAATAAAACCTCAAACTAGTTTGTGGCCCCAAGAAATAAGACTGAATCAAGCTTTGGCTCAGGAGGGTCCCATATACCTCCCGGATGTGGATAGCGCGATAAATCAAGGAACAGGTATCAAGTACTCGGGGTCCTACGGGACACAAGTGCGCGTTCGGAAACCAAATAGTTTCTATCACCCACCGATGCCTCTGCTTATTTCAATTTTAGTTGTTAAGCGGGAATTAAAGTGAACGATAAGTAAAGCCATGATCATCTCCAACATCAAACATGTGGCAATACTCCAACAACTGTGGAACTTGACAACACGCAACAGCACTTGAGCAAGCGACTACGACGCGCAGGTCCAACTAACTACCACACAACAGGTAATAGGAGGTGTCCAAGGCAATATAGGGCTGCACGGGATATCACAGGTACGGTAACTAGAGCATCGCAACACAGATAGCAATAGATCAACAGGAGGGAATAAATACTATAAAAGTAAGATAGGTAGAAAGGGGGAGATGCTCGCCTGAAAACATTGTCGAGGGTTCATCCGAAGATCGGGGCGAAGCTCACATCAACTCAACGGCCTTATCCGCGAAGAAGCAAAACACTAGAATAAACACCGGATGCAATATTTAATACAACGGCAGAAGATCGGCATGATGCATGTATGATGTATGGCATGGAAAAGATGCGATGCAATTAGGTCAATGTTAAGTGGAACCGGGGTCCCGACAATATTTAGGTGGTTCACGTTGTTTAGATACCCCGCAATTTAATGTTGCATTATCAAGACAAAAGATAGCACCGGTTCGCTACACAAATTTAAATGAGGCCAATATAAGACTAGGTTTGTCCACATATGGGCCCCATATTTAATTATTAGGTGAATCGGCAAAAGGCCCCCAAACCACAGACAAGTATGCATGCATGACCAATTAAGATGCGACAAGTTGTATTATATTATAAAATAGGTTTCGGGAAGGGGTTCACACATTAGGGTTCGACGATCTTGGGGTTCCGGGGTTTCGGGGTCGGTCTCAGGGTCCAGGGTTCGACGGGTTCGGTATCGGTGGAAGCGTTCTCGGATTAATGGGGTAGATCTTGGCGCATCTGGGAAGAAGTACTTGGTTGGCGTCGGGGGCGCATCGGACTCGCCCTGGTCGGTGCCGATCTTGTCGTCGCGAAGATCTTGTCGTGTCCTCGTGTCGGGTCGGTCTTGGCGTTCGGGGTGAAGCACTTGGCGTTCTGCGTCGGTGTTCTTACCGTCCGTGTTCTCGAGCATCGCATCCGGGAAGGAGGACTTGTCGCATCCATGGTCTTCGGGTCCGGGGTTAGGGTCTTCGGATCTGGGTAGTAGATCTTGTAGCACGAGCGTCGATGCTCCCGGGACGGAGAACTTGTCGTTCAGGGTCTCGAGGTCCGTGATGCGTCCGTGTGGTAGGTCTTGGGGTACCGGTGTCATCGGGCTCCATCTCGCACATGGTCGTCGAAACACGCAGCAACGCAGATCTTGGCGACATCAGGCATCGGGACTCTTGTGACGAGGCGGTCTTGTGCTTCGGGTGGCGTCAAAGATCTTGGTGCGAAGATCATTAGGTCCATGTCGGTGTCCTTCAAAATCCAGAGAAGATCTTGATGTTCCGCGTAGGCCACACCGGCTTCATGTGGAGCCGAGAAGATGCCCCTGTAACGTAGAACTTCGCTGCAGCCGGGCGTTTGCGTTCGAGCATGCGGAAAACGCCACGGAGAGCGACTCAGAGGATGACGTCCCGGGACTGCGCTGGGACCGGCTGCAGCGGCCATGACCGAACGGAGGGAGGAGACGCTGGCGGTTCGGGAGGCGAGGGCGAGGAGGGTCGCCGAGCTTGGCGGAGGGCCGCGGACGCCGGGCGGGCGCGGAGCCACGGAGGAGAGGCAGTTGCGCCTACGGGAGGAAGGCTCGAGGTGAGGCTGCGGGAGCGCAGAGGAGGGTCCGGCGAAGGCGACTCCGGCGACGCCTGGCGAGGGGAGAGGGGGGCGAAGGGCGGCAGGGAGGCTGGGCGGGGAGCTCCATAGGCGGACGCTGGAGGGAAGGAGGTAGGCGAGGTCGGGAGGGTGGCTCGGGGCCGGCTGGGCGGGTCGACGGCAAGCGGGGCCGAGGCGCGGTCGCCGGGGAGGAGGAGAGGCGGACGCGGGCCGGGGAGGCGACGGTGGGCGGTGGAGGAGAGCCGGCGAGGGAGGGGCGAGCGCGAGGGCGGCGAGGGAGGCTCGGGGCGGCGATGGCGACGCGGCGAGGGGGACGGAGGGCAAGCTCGGGGGAGGAGGGCCCGGCCCTGGCGGCGGAGGTGAGGCGGAACGGCGGGGACGGGACACAGAGGAAGGCTGAGGGGAGAGGGGCGAGCGGAAGGGGAGCATGGGGGTTGGAGAAGGGAGCCAGGAGGAAGACGACGGGAGGTGGGAGACACGGGGCAGGGGTGGGCCAGGGTGCGGGACCCAGGGGAGAGGCGGGTCGGTGGGGGACAGGGGGAGTGGCTCGTGTGCGTGAGTGCGTGTGTGCTGGCTGGGGCTGGCTGGCAGGGGGTGGGGAAGTGGTGGTAGGCGTGTGTGGTTGTGTGGCTGGGGAGGTTGGGGTGAAAGGGAGAGGCCAGGGGGTGATGTGGCAGCGTCTGGTTGGAGGGGGTGAGGGAGAGAGGTGAGGTGGTAGCGTGGGACTGGTCCGGGTGAGGTGGACGGTGGGTGTGGGTAGATAGGTTGGTAGCTTTAGGATTTAGAGGGGGCTGATTAGGTGGACCGTTTTGAACCGGGGGTGGTCGTTCGGGTAGGATCGGCCCGTTCGACTGCCCCCACTAAAATAATTTAATATTTTATTTGATTAAAACAAAGCCTCTGCAAACCGATAGCAGACAAACGAAAATATTCCGGCGACCCGGGTTTTGCATTTGAATTAAAGACAGAGAGTTCAGGAAACAAAACCGGGCTTTTTAAAAATAGTTTTATGCGAACAGATGCAAGATGATGACGATGCTCAAATGCAATGTGGCATGATTACATGAGCATGCGGTCATGATGATGCAATGCACAAAAATCAACGCGATTTTCTAGTAGTGGTTTTAGCGGGATGCCACAATTCGACACCACTAACAAGGGATCTCGCCCTCGAGATCCGCCTCATGGTACCGGAAAGAAGGCCGGCGGTCTGCGTATTCTCGCTTCGTGTAGATCCTCGCGACACCACTAACAAGAGGTCGTTGTCCATGATCGTCGAGAGAACACTCCGGAAACAAAAAGGTCAAAGGTAGAGGTATCAACAAATAAAGCCACCTCTATCTTCGATAGAAAGAGGGAACCGATGCATTCTCATCCACTTCAATGTACGCGCGCAAATAGAGTGAGTAGTCGGCATGGGGGCCAATCCATCACGCACCCAAACTATTACTCTGCACAATCAGTGGAAAATCGTGCAACCATTCTCGGAATCAGACTGAAGATCTCGACAAGCGAGGTTCGGAAACAAAGGAGTGAAGCAGACTCTGCATCGGATCTGGCGTAGATGATGTCGTCGCGTTGGAAAACACCGGAAGGCACAAACAAGGAATAAAGAATGGCATCAATGGTAAAGGATCACTCAGATAGCATGAAGACCGGATGTAGCCACACCGTTACCAAAGGAGGAAGCGAAACCCTGAAGGTACGACGGAACCCAACCACGAGAAATCCTGGACTCGAAGAAAGGTAAGAGAGCGGATTTAAAACACGTAGAGGTAAGAGGAGAACAGCAGAGGGGTAAGGAGTAAAATCAGACCTAATCAGAGCTATCCAACCGATTTTGCAAAACTAGTTTTGACACTCTACTTAGGCCGTTAGCTAGGTTATCCTACAGGCTGGACTTGTGGGGTATCGCAACTGCTGAGCTCTGATACCACTCTGTAACACCCTCAGAATTGGCCCTATGCAAGTTTTAGCGAAACCCGCCAAACCCGCATAGAAACGATTCAAAGGTGCCCACCAGGCACTTGCGTGTGGGTGGAAAACGAAGTAATAACATTACACAACAGTCCTCGATGGGACCCACGGAACAGATATATATATAACAGCGACTCCATGAGTCAAGAATACAGATATAATATACAAAGTTCCAAATCACCTTGAAACGATAGAGCGTCCAGCTACGGACAAGATGCAAATGGGGCTAAGAGCCCTGAAGAATAACCAATGGCGTCCATAACCCTGCCCAGGCCAAGCCGGAAGGGTAACCCTGCTAACGACGTCGATCTCAAAACCTGCTTAAAACAAAAGGGGTGCTGACAAAGGGCAAAGGAAAAAGAGGAGCGTCAGTACTGAGGCCAGTACACGGCGAGACTAGAATTCGGCGGTCCTCGCCTACATAGGTATGGTGGACTGAAGCAGCAGCGGCAGCATGCACTAAACAACCTATAGAGACTCGGTACAACTAACGGCAATCAGAGAGGGGTAAGAAGGACCTATCCGGAACCAACCTGATTCTACCATCAAACAAACCCGCCCTGGTGTTTCCCCCTCGAAAACCAAACGAGGAAGTCAACCGAGGAACTCACACCGTTGGCAGTTTTAGTGATTCGGTTATCGTTGCAGCAATTACTAGTCAGGTCTAGATAATCATCCTGATAAAGTAAGCAGTGGGCACTTTTAGTTAACCATTCCGTTATAGTTACAACACTTACTAATCAGATAAAGATAGCATGAGATAACCCAAAACCCAGCAGTTGTTGGTACTTTTATTTAGCCAATCCGTTGTAGTTGTAATACTTACTAGTCAGGTACAATGGTCGCAAGCGACGCTCCAAACAAGCAATTGTGGGCAGTATTATTTAGCCATTCCCTTATAGTGAAACTGATTACTAGTCATTATAGAGTCAAATTTATAGCAATAAACTTTAGTTATGCTTGTCTATGGTCGAGATACTGTGCTCCAAGTCGTCCATAACCGCGGACACGGCTTTCAGAAAGTTTTACCCGGCCGGGGTGCACCAATAGCAACACACGCTCGATCAACCTCGGAAAAACCAAATCAAAACCCAACGAGGCTTTCATGACAAAGCAATCACAGGATTCAGAAATATTTCAGGGGGCCACCCCTTAAAGTAGAACCCGCAATGAAGCCGGCCGGCTCCGAGACGGACTTAAGGTTGTTGTGGGGACTGTGAACGATCGGGAACCCGAAAGTGTGGCTGGGCTTGTCGACACCGGAATCGCCACGATCCTAAATACAGTGTGCTCCTCGCACAATCGTAAATACAAGTAGCATGGCATAAGTACAGGATAGTAAATAAAACCTCAAACTAGTTTATGGCCCCAAGAAATAAGATCAATCAAGCTCGCTCAGAGGGTCCCATATACCTCCGGATGTGGATAGCACGATAAATCAAGGAACAGTATCAAGTACTCGGGGTCCGACGGGACACAAGTGGGCGTCGAAACCAAATATTTTCTATCACCCACCGATGCCTCGCTTATTTCAATTTTAGTTGTTAGCGGAATTAAAGTGAACGATAAGTAAAGCCATGATCATCTCCAACATCAAACATGTGGCAATACTCCAACAATCGTGGAACTTGACAACACGCAACAAGACTTGAGCAAGCGACACGACGCAGTCCAACTAACTACCAAACAACAGGTAATAGGAGGTGTCCAAGGCAATATAGGGCTGCACGGGATATCACAGGTACGGTAACTAGAGCATCGCAACACAGATAGCAATAGATCAACAGGAGGGAATAAATACTATAAAAGTAAGATAGGTAGAAAGGGGGAGATGCTCGCCTGAAAACATTGCCGAGGGTTCATCCGAAGATCGGGGCGAAGCTCACATCAACTCAACGGGCTTATCCGCGAAGAAGCAAAACACTAGAATAAACACCGGATGCAATATTTAATACAACGGCAGAAGATCGGCATGATGCATGTATGATGTATGGCATGGCAAAGATGCGATGCAATTAGGTCAATGTTAAGTGGAACCGGGGTCCCGACAATATTTCGGTGGTTCACGTTGTTTAGATACCCCGCAATTTAATGTTGCATTATCAAGACAAAAGATAGCACCGGTTCGCTACACAAATATAAATGAGGCCAATATAAGACTAGGTTTGTCCGCATATGGGCCCCATATTTAATTATTAGGTGAATCGGCAAAAGGCCCCCAAACCACAGACAAGTATGCATGCATGGCCAATTAAGATGCGACAAGTTGTATTATATTATAAAATAGGTTTCGGGAAGGGGTTCACACATTAGGGTTCGACGATCTTGGGGTTCCGGGGTTTCGGGGTCGGTCTCAGGGTCCAGGGTTCGACGGGTTCGGTATCGGTGGAAGCGTTCTCGGATTAATGGGGTAGATCTTGGCGCATCTGGGAAGAAGTACTTGGTTGGCGTCGGGGGCGCATCGGACTCGCCCTGGTCGGTGCCGATCTTGTCGTCGCGAAGATCTTGTCGTGTCCTCGTGTCGGGTCGGTCTTGGCGTTCGGGGTGAAGCACTTGGCGTTCTGCGTCGGTGTTCTTACCGTCCGTGTTCTCGAGCATCCCATCCGAGAAGGAGGACTTGTCGCATCCATGGTCTTCGGGTCCGGGGTTAGGGTGTTCGGATCTGGGTAGTAGATCTTGTAGCACGAGCGTCGATGCTCCCCAGACGGAGAACTTGTCGTTCAGGGTCTCGAGGTCCGTGATGCGTCCGTGTGGTAGGTCTTGGGGTACCGCTGTCGTCGGGCTCCATCTCGCACATGGTCGTCGAAACACGCAGCAACGCAGATCTTGGCGACATCAGGCATCGGGACTCTTGTGACGAGGCGGTCTTGTGCTTCGGGTGGCGTCAAAGATCTTGGGTGCCGAAGATCATTAGGTCCATGTCGGTGTCCTTCAAAAATCCAGAGAGAAGATCTTGATGTTCCGAAGTAGGCCACACCGGCTTCATGTGGAGCCAGAGAAGATGCCCCCTTGTAACAGAGAACTCGCTGCTGGGCGCTTGCGCTCGAGCATGCGGAAACGCCACGGAGAGCGACCAGAGGATGACGGCGTCCTGGGACTGCGAGCGCGGGGACCGGCCGCAGCGGCGCTCGCGGACCGAACGGAGGGAGGAGACGCTGGCGGCGGTTCGGGGAGGCGACGGCGGACGAGGAGGGTCGCCGGCGATCTTGGCCGGAGGACGCCGGGCGGGCGCGGAGCCAAGCGGAGGGAGACTTGCGCCGACGGAGGGGGAGGCTCGAAGGCTGCAGGAGCAGAGGAGGGTCCGCGGCGACTCGGACGCTGGCGAGGGGAGAGGGGGCGGGCGAGGGCGAGGGAGGCTCGGGCGGGGAGCTTGCAGCGGACGCTGGAGGGAAGGAGGTAGGCGAGGTCGGGGAGGGGTGGCTCGCGTCGGGGCCGGCCAGGGCGGGGTCGACGCGGCACCGGCGGGGCCGAGGCGCGGTCGCCGGGGAGGAGGAGAGGCGGACGCAAGCCGGAGAGGCGACGGTGGGCGGTGGAGGAGAGAGCCGGCGCGGGAGGGGCGAGCGAGGCGGCGAGGAGGCTGGGCGATGGCGCGGCGACGGGGGACGGAGGCAAGCTGGGAGGAGGGCCCGGCCCAGCGGCGGAGGTGAGGCGGAACAGGGACGGGAGATGAGGGAGGCCGAGGGAGAGGGGCGGAAGGGGAGCATGGGGTTGGAGAAGGAGCCAGAGGAAGACGACGGGAGGTGGGAGACACGGGCAGGGGTGGGCCAGTGCGGACCCGGGGGAGGTGGGTCGGTGGGGACAGGGGAGTGGCTCGTGTGCGTGAGTGCGTGTGTGGGGGCCGGGCCGGTGTGGGTGGGGTGGTGGTAGGCGTGTGTGGTTGTGTGGCTGGGGAGGTTGGGGTGAAAGGGAGAGGCCAGGGGGTGATGTGGCAGCATCTGGTTGGAGGGGGTGAGGGAGAGAGGTGAGGTGGCAGCGTGGGACTGGTCCGGGTGAGGTGGCCGGTGGGTGTGGGTAGATAGGTTGGTAGCTTTAGGATTTAGAGGGGGCTGATTAGGTGGACCGTTTTGAACCGGGGGTGGTCGTTCGGGTCGGATCGGCCCGTTCGACTGCCCCCACTAAAATAATTTAATATTTTATTTGATTAAAACAAAGCCTCTGCAAACCGATAGCAAACAAACGAAAATATTCCGGCGACCCGGGTTTTGCGTTTGAATTAAAGACAGAGAGTTCAGGAAACAAAACCGGGCTTTTCAAAAATAGTTTTATGCGAACAGATGCAAGATGATGACGATGCTCAAATGCAATGTGGCATGATGACATGAGCATGCGGTCATGATGATGCAATGCACAAAAATCAACGCGATTTTCTAGTAGTGGTTTTAGCGGGATGCCACACTTGCCCACGGCTGTGTTGATCTCTATTGATTGTGTAGTCAGATGGGCTGTGTTGACAGCACACACCATGCATTTAGGTGTGTAAGCTGCTTATGTGTCTGCTGCATCCTTATGGATATGCTTAGGGAGATGATCTTCCTTATTATCAGATTACCATTTATCTGCCTGGTGAAACTTGCCCCTCTTACTGATTGGAATCATTGGACTTGTGGCTTATTTATTATGAAAGATTTAATTCTTTCATATTGGTGAAACTTGCCCCTAAAGATTTACTCAATGATGAAAAGTGGAACAGTGCATCACACTGTTCACTACTGAGAGTAAAAATATCTTAACCTTTATTTTCTTTATTTTTTTGTTTTCTGTTTTGCAGGTACAAGACTTGAGGATTTAATATTAGAATAGGTTTTATTTTTTATAGACTAGTTTCTTTGTAATATTTATTTTATTCTTTTGTAATCTTTCTTTTATTCTTTTTTAATAAAGATGAAATATTTCTCAATATGTAAATATTCCTCCTTTTATAATTTACTATTGGAAAGATTCTTTATCAACTTCATAAGTTACATTTTGTAACTTATTCATTGAATAAATATATGGAATAAATATTCATTTACTTGATTGTGTTATGTTATTTAAAGTTTGAGTTACTAAATATTATTTCTTGATTAAATAATATTACTCAAACATAAACTTAATATTTTAAAAATATAAATCCAACTCTCAAGTTTGAATTCAAATTCCTTTCCCCAAAACACACTAATCCATAAAGATCGTGTCAATGTTTATAACAATCATTCACCAAAGCTATTCCTAGACTTAAAGAGTGAAAGAAACTTTGATCACTTTAAGTTTTTATTTGGCGAAAAATTTACCCACATTTCTACAGATGAATGCATGCAATTGCATAAATTCCTAAATCTACCCTTCGTTGGTTCCTAAATGCTGGGATGTTACAGACTTCCCCCCCTTAAATTAAACTTTCTCCCAAAGTTTGTTGAAGTGTAGCTGAACAGTTCTGGATAGGCTTTTCTTAAATCATCTTCTTTCTCCCAGGTGGCTTCTCTCTCGGGGTGATGTTCCCACTGTACCTTGCAGTACTTGATTGCACTGTTCCTCAACCTTTTCTAGTTTTCTTCCAAAATTTTACAGGGGTTTTCAACATAGGTCAAGTCTGCTTGTAATTCTATCTCTTGATGTGTGATTGCATCATCAGGAACTTTCAAACATTTCCGGAGTTGTGACACATGGAAAACATTATGAACTTGAGCCAATCTTGAGGGTAACTCTAAAGCATAAGATATTGTCCTGTTCTGGCTCAGTATTTTGAATGGCCCTATATATCTTGGACTCAACTTTCCTTTAACTCCGAACCTTTTAACTCCTTTCATTGGACTTAGTTTCAGATATACCATGTCTCCCACTTCAGGATGCCATGATCTTCGACTTTGATCAACATAACCTTTTTGCCTACTTTGAGCTATTTTCAATCTATCCTTGATTTTATCAATGATATCTTGTCTTTCTTTGATATAGTATGGCGCAAATTCTTTGCTATATCCAGGCTCATACCAACATATTGGTGATCTACATTTCCTTCCATATAGAACTTGATATGGAGCTGCCTTCAGACTACTCTAATAGCTGTTATTGTAGGAAAATTCTGCCAACGGTAGATGATCTTCCCACGAACCTCCAAAATCTAATGCACAAGCCCTTATCATGTCTTCCAGTATTTGATTGGTTCTTTCCATTTGACCCCCTGTCTCTGGATGATAAGTTGTGCTAAAATCTAACTTTGAACCAAGTGCTTCATGTAGTTGTTTCCAAAATGCCGAAGTAAACACTGATCCCCTATCAGTTACGATCTTCCTGGGCACTCCGTGCTTACTTAATTTCTCTTTGATGTAAAATTCCACTAACTTCTCGGCATTATCCTTATGATTTACCGGAATAAAATGTGCACTTTTAGTGAGTCTATCAACAATTACCCATATCATATCCTTCCATTTAGGTGTCATGGGCAATCCTGTGATGAAATCCATACCAATTTCCTCCCATTTCCTTTCGGGAATTTTCAAAGGTTGCAATGGCCCTGCTGGACTTTGATGTTCAGCCTTCACCCTTTGGCAGGTAGGACATTCTAATACATATTTTGCAATGTCTCTTTTCATGTTATTCCACCAAAATAATTCTTTTAGATCCATGTACATCTTAGTACTTCCTGGATGTATATATATGGTGTTTCATGTGCTTCTCAGAGTATGACTTCACGAATCTCAGTCACATCTGGAACACAAAGACGATTTTGGAACCATAAAGATTCATAATGTCCTAGGCGAAAAATTGATGTTTGCCCTTGAGATATCCTCCGAATTTCTTCAGCAATGAAAGGATCTTCTGCTTGATGTCTAAAAAGTCCGTGCTTAAGATCACTATCCTGTTCTGCAACTACCTGCATATTAGCTAATCCTCCAAGAGTCTTTGTTTTAATAAATTGAAGCTCTAATCTTTCCAAGTCCATCTGTAACTCTTTTGGTAGCTCCCGAATGCTAGGCTAAATATCTGCACTTTTACGACTTAAAGCATCTGCTACAACATTTGCTTTTCCCGGTGTATAGTTGAGTGTTAAATAATAATCTTTGATTAGTTCCAACCAACGCTTTTTCCTCATATTCAATTCCTTTTGGGTGAAGAAATACTTGAAACTTTTATGGTCAGTGTATAACTCACATCTGGCCCCATAAAGAAAATGCCTCCATCCTTTCAGAGCAAATACTACTGCTGCTAACTCTAAATCATGAGTTGGATAGTTGACTTCATGTGGTTTCAGTTGTCTTGATCCATAAGCAACCACTTTCCGATCTTGCATTAACACACAACCCAGACCTTCTTTAGATGCATCACAGTATACTGTAAAGTCTTTCCCTATTTCTGGAACTGCTAGGATTGGAGCGGTAGTTAATTTGGTCTTTAACTCCTGAAAACTTGCTTCACACTTCTCATCCCAATTGAATGGTGTATTCTTCCTTAACAATTTGGTCATTGGTCCAGCTATTTTGGAGAAACCTTCAATGAGTCTTCGATAATAACTAGCCATTCCCAAGACACCTCAAATTTGTTTCACATTGGTTGGTGCAGTCCGTTCTAGTAATGATTGAACTTTGGATGGATTTACAGCAATTCCATCTTTACTGATCACTACCTCATCTAACCAGAATTCACACTACTGAACTTAGCATAAATTTTATGTTCTCTTAGGGTCTGCAATGCTATTCTTAAATGATTTGCATGCTCTTCCTTATCCTTGGAATATATCAGAATATCATCAATGAAGACTATGATGAACTTATCCAAATATGGCATGAAGATTTTGTTCATTAGGTTCATGAATATTGGTGGTGCATTGGTAAAACCAAATGGTACTACAAGATACTCATGGTGTCCATACCTTGAGACAAATGCTATCTTTCGAAGATCCTCTGTTTTTATTTTTATCTAATGGTATCCAGATCTTAGATCGATCTTAGAAAATACTCCAGCTCCTTTCACTTGGTCAAAAAGATCTTGAATTCTTGGTAAGGGATACTTATTCTTTATGGTTACATTGTTCAGATTTTTGTAGTCCCCACACACTTCTTCCACCATCCCTTTTATCCACAAAGATCATCGGTGTTCCCCATGGGGATACACTTTCCTGAATAAATCTTTTTCTGGCTAACTCATCAATTTTCTCTTTGAGTTCTTTTAATTCTTTTGGTCCCATCTTGTATGGTTCTTGATCTATTGGTGTTGTACCTAGAATTAGATCAATAGTGAACTATATTTCCCGATCTGGTGGCATTCCAGGTAGCTCTGCTGTAAAAACATCTTGAAACTCATTTACTACAGGAATATTCTCCAATTTGACCTCCTTCATTGAGTTCAACTGAAGATCCACCATGATATGATAGTGCTTATATGTTTGATAAACTATCCTTGCTCCACTTGTGTAACACCCTCGGAATCGGCCCTATGCAAGTTTTAGCGATTCCCGCCAAACCCGCATAGAAACGATTCAAAGGTTCCCACCAGGCATTTCCGTGCGGGTGGAAAACGAAGTAATATCATTACACAATAGTCCACGATGGAACCCACAGAACAGATATATACAATAACGACTCAAAGAGTCAAGAATAGAGATATACAGTACAAAGATCCAAATCAACTTGAAACAATACCGCGTCCGAGTACGGACAAGATGAAAATTGAGCTAAGAGCCCTGAAGAATAACCAATGGCGTCCATAACCCTGCCCAGGCCAAGCCGGAAGGGTAACCCTGCTAACGACGTCGATCTCAAAACCTGCTAAAACAAAATGGGTGCCGACAAAGGGCACAGGAAAAAGAGAGCGGTCAGTACTGAGGCCAGTAAACGGCGAGACTAGAATTTGGCGGTCCTCGCCTACATAGGCATGGTGGACTGAAGTGGCAGCGTAGCATGCACTAAACAACCTATAGAGACTCGATACAGCTGTCGGCTACCAAAGAGAGATAAGAAAGACCTATCTGGAACCAAGCTAATACTACCACCAAACATACCCATCCTGGTATTTCCCCCTCGAGACCAAACGAGGAAGTCAAGCCGAGGAAACTCACACAGTTTGCAGTTTTATTCATTTATTCGATGGTGGTTGTCCAACTTACTAGTCATATCAGATGCAAGTCATGTTATAATAGTAAACTTTAGTTATAGTTGTCTATGATCGAGAACTGTGCTCCAAGTCGTCCATAACCGCGCACACGGCTTCTCGAAAAGATTTAACCCTGCAGGGGTGCACCAAAGTTTCCACACACACCTACACCCTTGTTGTCAGATCATGTAGGTACAAGATCACAAAACATACACCCAACGGTATGTCGACGGGGTTTCGGACACGACGTTTCCCAGACCCAAAGCAAGCACATGGGAGCCACCCCACTAAGCTACCCGTAACGAAGTCGGCCGATCTCCGAGACGGACCCAGAGGTTTGTGACAATGGCTGTAAACGACTGGGAACACAAAAGTGTGTCTAGGCTTGTCGATACCACGAAAATATTCCACATTTGTTCCTAAAAAGTACAGGCGCTCCACGCGCAATCGTAAATAAAGCAGTAAAGCATGGCATAAGTACAGGATAGTAATAAATCCCCAAACTACTTTGTGGCCCCGGTACAGTACTTTGAAATCAGGTACTAATCGATGGGGGTGCCCACACACCCCACCTGTGGTTAGCGCGCTCGATCTCGGAACAGGTGTTAAGAACTCGGGGTCCTACGGGACACCAGTGAGCGGTTAAAAACCAAATATTGTCTATTACCCACCGGTGCCTCTGCATTATTTACCTACTTTCAATTTTTGTTATTAAACAGTAATTAAATCCATGATCATCTCCACCATTAAGCATGTGCCAACCACCCAACAATGATGGAACATCAATAACGTGAAGCAGCACTTGAGCAAGCAACTACGACTCGCAAGGCCGACTATCTACCAAACAACAGGTAATAGGAGGTGTCCAAGGCAATATAATGGCTGCAAGGGATATCTCGGGTACGAAAACTAGAGCATCACAACACAGATAGCAATAGATCAATAGGAGGAAGTAAAGACTAGGAATATAAAATAGGTAGCAAGAGGGAGAATGCTCGCCTGAAAACATTGCCAAAGGTTCATCCGGAGATCGGATCGACACTCGCATCAACTCATCGGCCTAATCCGTGAAGAAGCAAACACTACAAGAAACACCGGATACAATATTTAATACTACGGCAGAAAACGGGCATGATGCATGTATGATGTATGACATGGCAAATATATGATGCAACTAGGCAATATTTGGAGGAACCGGGGTCCCGACAATTATTTAGAAGGTTCATATTGTTTGGCTACCCCGCAACTTAAACGTTATTTTAATAAGGCAAAACATGGCATCGATTCCCCTACACAAATTTAAATGGAGCCATTATTAAACTAGATTTGCCTGCATATGGTCTCCATATTTAATTATAAGGTGAATCGACTATGCAACCCAGACCCGTGAAATATGTATGTGAGCATGTACAGTTTTATATGCAACAATTGATATAGATTTCAATTATTATAAAAATATGGGGTCTCAGAAAGGGTCACACATGGGGTATCGGCGATCTTGGGGTTCACCGAGGGATCGGTCTTGAACTCCAGGATCGAGTCTTCGGAAGAAGGACTTGGTGTTCGGCATCATCGGATCCGTGAAGGACTCACGGCCTTCGGGTCTAGATCCGGTAGAAGTTCTTGTCGACAAAACATTACCACAACAGCCTTGGGTCACACAGAAGAATCACTTAACGCATACATCACATCCACAAGGATCTGTAGCTGCCTGTACCAACAACTCAACCGAAATTTGCCAAACCCTAGGAGCACACGTGAGGCAAGCACTTGGACAGGGCCAAAGCAAGCAAGGAGCCTCCCAAATGACGAGCTTGATAGGAGTGACAGGATTGGCGGAGGCGGCCGCGAGGTACATGACATTGGAGAGGGGCGACACAGTCGGTGATGCGCTCGAGGACGGGGGAGGCGAAGTCATCGCTGGCGGGGCAGCCTCGACGGCGACACGGTCAGAGAGGGGTCAACGATGGCGGCTCGAGCTTGAACGACAGTAGGGTGAGGCGGAGCTGGGCGAGGCGCACATGACGGTAGGGCTCGCGGAGCTCCGCGATAGAGGAGAGGGTAGGGCGGCCGTCCTTGGTGCCGAAGACGACGGACCCGATGACACTCTGCGCGAAGGCCGGGGCGGCGCAGAGAGGCTGAGTGGTGGCGGGGGCGGCTGCTAGAAGAGCTTTGCAACAGGGACAGAGCGACGGTGCCCGATGTTTGCAGGGACGGCAAGGTCGAGGTCCTGCAGGCGGCGAAACAGGGGCCGGCAATGACGCGGGTTTCGTGGGAGGAGCTCGCGGGGAGAGGGTGACGAGCCGGAGGCGCACGGCTGGGGAGAGGGATGCTAGGGAGGCGAGAGCTTGCAGCCGGGGAGGGAGGTTGCGGCGGCCAAAGGGAGAGCGGGACCACGGCCGGAGGAGAGGAGGGCCAGAGGCGGCGCTGCAGCTCAGGCTCACAGGTTGCAGACGCATCCTATAGGCGGCGCAGGGTGGGTTGCGTGGGTTGTACGCGGTGGGTTGGTGTGCGTCGGGTAGTGGGGGTGGGGCCAGGAGCGGGGCTGGGGTCGCGTGTGACGGGAGAGAGGGAGCGAGGCTGGAGGCGGTCAAGAGGGGATCGAGCCCACGGGGTGGGGCCAGGGTTCCATGGAGTGGGGGTGGTTTTTGGTGGTTCGACGTGAAAGGGTTGGAGGGTGGCGGCGGCTGTGGGGATGGGTGTTGCAGGTGTGCTGGGTGGGATTAGGTTTAGGTTTACAGGGTCTAAGTTTAGGGTTAGGGTTTGTGGGGTGGTAGGTGGCTGCCGGTTGGGCCTTTTGGGCCTAGCTGGTGGCTTCCACCCCCACTAAAAATATTTAGGGTTTTATTTTATTATATATTTATTTTAAAAGACTTTTGTAAATCATTTAGTCAAAACAAAATATCCGGACAATCGGGGTTTGATTTGAAATAAAAGACGGGATATTTAGAAAATAAATATAGGATTTTAGAAAATAGTTTTAGACAAACGATGCATGATGTCATGATGCTGCACAAAGTAGTAATTAGAAAGTGATTTTCTAGTAGTGGTTTTTCCCGGGATGCTACAATTCGACACCACTAACAATGGATCTCGCCCTCGAGATCCACCTCATAGTACAGGGAAGAAGGTCGACGATCTGAAACTTCTGTCTTCATGTAGATCCTCGCGACACCACTAACAAGGGTTTTTTATCCATCTTGAAATCTGTGACACCACCAACAAGGATCGACGCTCACGTTCGTCGAGAGAAAACTCCGTAGAAACAAATGATGAAGGTAGAGGTATCAAAAGATAAGGCCATCTCTAACTTCCATGAGAAGAGGAAAAGTTACAGTGATCCGCCAGTTCGATGTACAAGAGTGAACAGTAAGAGTCCGGTAGGGTGATCAGTCCATCACATACCCAAACTATTAACTCCATAGATGAATAGGCAAATCGTGCAACACAATTCTCGAAATTTAGAATGAAGATTTTCATAAGCGGTATTCGGAACAAAGGGGTGATGCAAGATCTGCATCGGATCTGATGTAGATGATGTCATCACGTTAGAAAACATCGGAAGATACAAAAGAAATTTTATGAAAATACATAACGATTAGGTTCCGCGATGGTTCCATTGGCATGAATAACACATGCTCAAGGTATACTCCAACTTCACCAATGCTCGTCCTTCTCATATGTTTTTCAACGATACAGATATCCATCAAGGTACACATACAGATAAAGGGTTCAAGAACAAAAAGACTGTATAAAGGGTACAACAGACAAGATGCAGATTTGTTGATCGTAGCACCACCGTTATAAAAGGGAGAAAGCGAAACCCTGAAGGTACGACGGAAACCCAACCGTGAGAAATCCTGGACTCGAAGAAAGATATGAGAGCAGATTCAAGACACGCAGAGGTAAGAAGAGAATAGCAGAGGGGTAAGGAGTAAAAGCAGACCTTATCAGATCTATCCAACCGATTTCTCCAAAATAGTTTTGACACTGTATAACGTCTGTTAGATAGGTTATCCTATAGGCTGGACCAATGGGGTATCATAACTGTTGAGCTCTGATACCACTCTGTAACACCCTTGGAATTGGCCCTATGCAAGTTTTAGCGATTCCCTCCAAACCCACATAGAAACGATTCAAAGGTGCCCACCAGACACTTCCGTATGGGTGGAAAACGAAGTAATATCATTACACAATAGTCCACGATGGAACCCACAGAACAAATATATACAACAACGACTCAAAGAGTCAAGAATACAAATATACAGTACAAAGATTCAAATCACCTTGAAACGATACCGCGTCCGAGTACGAACAAGATGCAAATTGAGCTAAGATCCCTAAAGAATAACCAATGGCGTCCATAAACCTGCCCAGGCCAAGCCAGAAGGGTAACCTTGCTAACGACGTCGATGTCAAAACCTGCTAAAACACAAGGGGTGCCGACAAAGGGAAAAGGAAAAAGAGAGCGATCAGTACTGAGGCCAGTACACGGCGAGACTAGAATTCGGTGGTCCTCGCCTACATAGGTGTCAACACCCGGATTTTTCAATCCTAGATGCCTATTAGGCCATACATCGCAATCCTAGGATTACCATTTTTGCGAGACATAACATAATTGGATACCATGGTACTTCATCCATTACAAACGATACATAAGTTCTTACACAAATAGGGATCTCATGATCCAGTTCTTAATACAACATCAAGCAGCGGAATACGTAATAATAACGGTAGCGTAGGCGAAGCTCCATCTTCGGGGTCACAGGCAATGCTGACGATGGGAGATGATCCTAGTGGTCGTAACCTTCCTGGGGTCCATCTTCGAGGTACTCCTCTTCATAGTCTGGCCATGGGAATAGCCAGGGACAAAGCCATGAGTACTCTTTAAGTACTCGCAAACTAATACTAATAAGAAAGAGGTTTTTGGATAATAGGACACTAGGCTCTAAGGTTTGTTTTGCAAAAGCCAGATTTATCTCTACTAAGTTCCAAAGCTAGTCAAAATTTTATAACTCCTAAGTGGGATCTTGTACTTCAGGTCACAACTCTGTTGTGGTCAAGTCAAAGTCTCAATTCATTTCACAAGTCGTTTTGAAAAAGGTCTGACGGGGGAACAGTATGGCCACTCCAACTGTCCATAACCGCGGACGCGGCTATTCGAATAGTTTGATACTCTGCAGAGATTGTACACTTTCACCACAACATTCGATACATCCGTCAGGAACAAATCCTGAATTCACCATACTCAGTATGCGGATAATCAATCCTAACCTTTCAATTACACGCCCTAGTATAAGCACCTCTCCTGTGAGTTTGGCCTCCCAACCATGACCACTGTCATCTTGGTACCGCATGTGGACAATCTTCACAAGGTAGCCTCCGCTCAGACCTTGGCCGTGAGGGAACTAATACTAAGGAATATAAGTTTCCAGTCAAGCCCTAACCAATATTCGGGTGTTGTGGTTGTATGCTAAAATTGGAATGGTATCGCATCCAGATAACCATCAGTTTTATAAAGGGCTAAGGCTCATGCCTCAACATTTTTATCACCAAAATCATCAAGTGTTTGGAAACACATGTCCAAAACATTTCAATAGAATGATCCATCATTCCAAAGTTTTCATAACCATTTCTCCACCAAGTATTCCCATCTAAATTTGATCAAGTTTTATGCTTAGCACTAGCATCTACAGGTGGGGGTAGTACTAATGAGGGGTGGTAAACTAGTGGAGTTCTAACTAAGTTCAAATCTCATATCTTGGGTTGACATCAAGGTTATCTAGCTTAGGCCAAATTTTATGCTCTTTATGCAACCTTCAGCACAACTGTCTAGTATCTACCAAACTCTTAGGTAGACTCTAAGTAAGCTTTGATAAAGAAATAAAGTAAGAAGCTTGCAATTAAAACTAGGATTGGTTTATCAAATGGGTATGATCACATATGCTTAAGGCATATAGTAGTCATATCACAAGTATGGGTTTGTGGCATCAGTAGGGTATCTGGCAAGGGTTAGCTTGCATAGGTCAACTTGATTAGTAAGGCTTGCCTTGTGCAGAGCAGTGGTTGAAGTTCTTCTCGGCTTCCTCTTCGTAGTATCCTCCTTCCTCCTCGTATACTTGGTCGGTACTAGCGTCTGTGAATAAATACGAGGTACACAATCACCAAACAATACTTAACTACTTGCAATAATCACACACAAGGGTACTATAGATGATCTAGCATCATTTCTAATCTTACAAGGTTAAGGCTTGGTTTAAATCTTTTTATTTTTAGAAAAGTAATTTCTACTCATTGAAAAACTACTTAAGATTTAATATTCTCCAAACTAAACTTGGGATCATGTTGACACATGTCATCACCACATATTGTAGTCCATGGGAATGTGATTTAAAGTGGTGTCACAATTTAATAAGGTTTTACCCTTTTATTTTAGTTAATTAAAGTGGCTAGAAATTCTTATGAAGAATTCTTTTATTCCTTGAACATTATTTCTGTAGGTAAACCTATATATTGTTATATATTCTGAAAGGTATGGTTAAATGTGATTTTTGAGAGTTGGAATCAACTCAAAAGCTTTTATGGTTTAAATTTGAAAAATGTTTGAATGCATAAAAGCTTCTTCCTTGTTATGTTTACTATGGGTGATCTATAGATCCAAATGACTTGAATCCAACGGGGTTGGATTAAGCATTCACAGGCCTTTCCAACAAAATTGGTTTCATTCAAAATGGTGCAATGAATCGACCTGGGTTGATTTTTGAAGTTGGGTGCTAAAGTGTGTTTGAATTAAAATAGAAAAGGTTTAATTTGAATTGCTGGGATGCGCGGGAAATTCTAACGGGCCGGCCTGCTAAGCGCAGTGCTCCCGCGGGCTGCTTAAGTGGGTGTCCCCACTCGTCAGTGACACGGGGCTGGGTGAAGCGGTATGGGGCAACGTGGATCGTTCGATCTAGTTCTAATCCAACGGCTAGGAGTCATCATCGACACAAGACAGCTCCGGCGAGAACGAAACCTAGTGCGGCCAGTGAGGGTCGCTGGGGGCTCACCGGGGTACTAGCGAGGGTCGGCGAGGAGGGTGAACGACAAAGTCGACGATGGCGAACTCAGGGGTGGTCGCGGCAGCTCCTGGGGCGGCTCCAATCGCTGGCTCCTTTCTTCTCCGGCAGCGGCAGGCTCTAGTGAAATTCCGGTGAGGTGGTGCTCGCCTTGCTCTGAGAATGGTGTGGCACGGTCAGTGAGGAGAGGGGAGTGAGATGGTGTGAAGAAATCGTGCGGGGGTGGCCTCTATTTATAGTCGAGCGAGGGGACCGTCGGGGCGCACGGTGAGCTCGTCGGGGGCGACGTTACAGGCGGCTAAAAGCATGGGCAAGGGTAGGGGACGGTGCCGTGTCTCCTGGCGATGCCCAACGACATGGTCACGAGGCATGGGGCGGTGTGGTTTGGTCTGGAACGGCCGGTGCTCTGCGCGGCAGAGGCGGCGTCTTCGACGGCGGGCGGTGGCTGTATGGCACGGGGCGGCAAACGGGGATGTCTGGCGGTCTCCTGGATCGGTGGTGATCATGTGTGCGCGCGGTGAGGGCGGCGCGCGGTCTGTGGATGCTGGTCGCGGGTGGCGCTCTGGCGCACGCTCGGCATGGTCTGGGCGCGGCTTGTGCGCGTGGTCCAGGGCTTGGCAACGCTCGCGGCTAGGACAGTGAGTGGCGGTTGACGGTGGGCTGCCTCCCAGACAAGGTTGGCACGGCTAGTTCTTCCTCTAGCCTGCTGTCGACTATGGGGTGGCATTGAGGTGCTCGGCTGTTCACCATTAATGGCAATGGCAAGCTCACAGGGGTGCTAGTGTTGGGCTAATCTTTCTAGATGATCTACTGAGTTGTGGGTGAGCTAACTAGGGAACAAGTTAGGCTCAAAACACTGCACACTATAGTGTTTGATGTTTTGTTTGATTTTTTTCTGCAACCTGTTTGATGAAATGGCCGCATGAAATCAAGTTTTGAATTTTGAAATGATTTTTGGTGGGTTTTCTAGATTGGTGGTGGTGAGTCTGCAGATGCTTGTGTTTTGAAAGTTGAGCTTGTTTGAGTGGTTTTTGAAAAAGTGGGATCTTCCCATATGAAGAAGATTCAATTTTGAATTGTCATTTAACTATGCATTTGAAAGTTTCTGGATGATCACAAAGTGGGCCTTGATACTTTGTTATGAGTACATTCAAGGGGTGCAAAGATCCAGAAAAGTTTTTAGGGTTCGAAAGTTTGAGACAGCCAAAGTAGGCATGGGAGTTAAATTGGTCAAAATGACCATTCACTTAATATATTTGTTTTGATTTACTTGTCTTTAGGAAAAGTGTGGGAAATGTTTTATATGATGTTCATTTCACCTAAGAAACATTTTACAAGCAATGGATCACACAAACAAGGTGGTTTTTAAAGAAATTAAAAATCCATGCATACACATATACATGCATTCATGAGTTTGTTTAGAAAAGTTTTTGTTAACCCTAATCTTGATGATTAGTGTTTGATGATCTAAGTTTGGTATTTTTGGTATGTTACAATAGGTATGGTGGACTGAAGCGGCAGCAAAGCATGCACTAAACAACCTATAGAGACTCGATACAACTATTGGCTACTAGAGAGAGATAAGAAAGACCTATCTAGAACCAAGCAAATACTACCACCAAACATACCCATCCTGGTATTTCCCCCTCGACCTCAAACAAGGAAGTCAAGCAGAGGAAACTCACACAGTTGGCAGTTTTATTCATTCATTCCATGGTGGTTGTCCAAGTTACTAATCATATCAGATGCAAGTCATGTTATAACAGTAAACTTTAGTTATAGTTGTCTATGATCGAGAACTGTGCTCCAAGTCGTCCATAACCGCGTACATGGTTTCTCGAAAAGATTTAAATCTGCAGGGGTGCACCAAAGTTTCCACACGCACCAACACCCTTGTTGTCAGATCATGTAGGTACAAGATCACAAGACATACACCCAACGGTATGTCGACGGGGTTTCGGACACGACGTTTCCCAGACCCAAATCAAGCACATGGGGGCCACCCCACTAAGCTACCCGTAACAAAGTCGGCCGGTCTCCGAGACGGACCCAGAGGTTTGTGACAATGGCTGTAAACGACTGGGAACCCGAAAGTGTGTCTGGTCTTGTCGATACCGCGAAAACATTCCACATTTTTCCTAAATAGTACAGGCGCTCCACACGCAATCGTAAATAAAGCAGTAAAGCATGGCATAAGTACAGGATAGTAATAAATCCCCAAACTACTTTGTGGCCCAGGTACAGTACTTTGAAATCAGGTACTAATCGATGGGGGTGCCCACACACCCCACCTGTGGTTAGCGCGCTCGATCTCGGAACAGGTGTCAAGAACTCGGGGTCCTACGGGACACCAGTGAGCGGTTAAAAACCAAATATTGTCTATTACCCACCGGTTCCTCTGCATTATTTACCTACTATCAATTTTTGTTATTAAACATTAATTAAATCCATGATCATCTCCACCATTAAGCATGTGCCAACCACCCAACAACGATGGAACATCAACAACGTGAAGCAGCACCTGAGCAAGCAACTACGACTTGCAAGGCCGACTATCTACCAAACAACAGGTAATAGGAGGTGTCCAAGGAAATATAATGGCTGCAAGGGATATCTCGGGTACGAAAACTAGAGCATCGCAACACAGATAGCAATAGATCAATAGGAGGAAATAAAGACTAGAAATATAAAATAGGTAGAAAGAGGGAGAATGCTCGCCTGAAAACATTGCCGAAGGTTCGCACGGAGATCGTATTGACACTCGCATCAACTCATCGGCCTAATCAGTGAAGAAGCAAACACTAGAAGAAACACTGGATGCAATATTTAATACTACGGCAGAAAACGGGCATGATGAATGTATGATGTATGACATGGCAAAGATATGATGAAACTAGGCAATATTAGGTGGAACCGGGGTCCCGACAATTATTTAGAAGGTTCATATTGTTTGGCTACCCCGCAACTTAAATGTTATTTTAATAAGCAAAACATGGCATCGGTTCCCCTACACAAATTTTAATGGAGCCATTATTAAACTAGATTTGCCCGCATATGGTCTCATTATTTAATTATAAGGTGAATCGACTATGCAACCCAGACCCGTGAAATATGTATGGGAGCATGTACAATTTGATATGCAACAATTGATATAGATTTCAATTATTATAAAAATATGGGGTCTCAGAAAGGGTCACACATGGGGTATCGGCGATCTTGGGGTTCGCCGAGGGATCGGTCTTGAACTCCAGGATCGTGTCTTCGGAAGAAGGACTTGGTGTTCGGCATCATCAGATCCGTGAAGAAGGACTCACGGCCTTCGGGTCTGGATCCGGTAGAAGTTCTTGTTGACAAAACATTACCACAACATCCTTGGGTCACAAGGAAGAATCACTTAACGCATACATCACATCCACAAGGATCTATAGCTGCCTATACCAACAACTCAACCGAAATTTTCCAAACCCCAGGAGCACACGCGAGGCAAGCACTTGGATAGGGACAAAGCAAGCAAGGAGCCTCCCGAATGACGATCTTGATAGGAGTGACGGGATTGGCGAACGTGGACGCGAGGTACATGACATAGGAGAGGGGCGACACAGTCGGTGATGCGCTCGAGGATGGGGGAGGCGAAGTCATCGCTTGCGTGGCAGCCTCGATGGCGACACGCTCCGAGAGGGTTCAACGACGGCGGCTCGAGCTTGAACGCCAGCAGGGTGAGGCGGAGCTGGGCGAGGCGCGCATGACGGTAGGGCTCGCGGAGCTCCGCAACAGAGGAGAGGGTAGGGCGACCTGCCGAAGCCGACGGACCCGACGACGCTCGCCGGGAAGGCCGGGGCGGCGCAGAGAGGCCGAGTGGTGGCGGGGGCGGCCGCTGGAAGAGCTTGGTGACAGGGACAGAGCGGCGGCGCCCGATGCTTGTAGGGACCACGAGGTCGAGGGCCTGCAGGCGCGAAACAGGGGCCGACAACGACGCGGTTTCTGTGGGAGGAGCTCTCGGGGAGAGGGTGATGAGGCGGAGGCGCACGGCCGGGGAGAGGGACGCTAGGGAGGCGAGAGCTTGCTGCCGGGGAGGGAGGTCGCGGCGGCCAGAGGGAGAGCGGGACCACGGCCGGAGGAGAGGAGGGCCAGAGGTGGCGCTGCGGCCCAGGCTCGCAGATCGCGGACGCGTCCTGTAGGCGGCACAGGGTGGGTTGCGTGGGTTATACGCGGTGGGTTGGTGTGCGTCAGGTAGTGGGGGGTGGGGACAGGAGCAGGGCTGGGGTCGCGTGTGACGGGAGAGTGGGAGCGGGGCTGGACGCGGTCGCAAGGGGATCGATCCCACGGGATGGGGCCAGGGTTCCATGGAGTGGGGGTGGTTTTCGGTGGTTCGACGTGAAAGGGTTGGAGGGTGGCGGCGGCTGTGGGAAGGGGTGTTGCGGGTGTGCTGGGTGGGATTAGGGTTAGGTTTAGAGGGTCTAGGTTTAGGGTTAGGGTTTGTGGGGTGGTAGGTGGCTGCCGTTTGGGCCTAGACGGTGGCTGCCTCCCCCACTAAAAATATTTAGGGTTTTATTTTATTATATATTTATTTTAAAAGACTTTTGTAAATAATTTAGTCAAAACAAAATATCCGGACAATCGGGGTTTGATTTGAAATAAAAGAAGGGACATTTAGAAAAGAAATATAGGATTTTAGAAAATAGTTTTAGACAAACGATGCATGATGTCATGATGATGCACAAAGTAGTAATTAGCAAGCGATTTTCTAGTAGTGGTTTTCCCCGGGATGCTACAACTTGGAGTTTTGATTGAGACAGTTTTCTCCTCACAATTCATCTAAGCCCCATGTTCAGTCATCCAGTCCATCACCAGCACTACTGCAATTCCTTTCAAAGGAATCACATAAAGGTCCGCAAATTATGTACAACCACAGATCGAAATAACCTGATCTTGTTTAATGTGGCATACAATCACATTTCCCCCTGCCGTAACTACGGTCGTATGGTTTTCTAACGTTGCCCTTCTAATCCTGAATTTATCATAGAATTCTTTAAAATGAATGAAGTAATTGCACCAGTATCAAACAGAACTTTGTCGGGATTGGTAAGGATATAGAGCGTACCTATCATTGCATGCTCCGAGTTATCCACCTCCTCTCGGGTTGCGCAATTCAGCTTCCTGGTAGGTCTGTTCCTCTTGCCATTGTTGTTCTTGACATTATTTCCTCCTTTATTTGGCTGCCCAATAGCCTCCACTAGCTTGTCTTCCATCTCTAACCGGCCACCCTCCTTGTGTTTTGCTTGGACAATTTGGCTTTATGTGACCTCTCTGACCACAAGCATGGCACACAATTACTGGTTTTGGGCAATCCCTGCTCATATGCCCTGGAAGTTTGCAATTATGGCATATAATATTCTTTATGTTTGGATTTACACTCCAATTGGAATTGTTGCTGTTATATGGTCTATTCCTTGGTTTGAATTCCAGATTGGGCTCGGGTTTACTTGCATGTATCCTCTTAGTTTCCTTCTTAGCTCTCTTCCTTCTATCCTCTTGGACATTATTGTAGTCATCTTCAAATGTGATAGCTGCATCCAGCAACTGCTGATAAGTTTGCTTATTAGCCAACCTTAACTGCATCCTCACAAATGGATTTAACCCTTGCAGGAAACGCTTCTTCCTCTTTTCTTCCGTATTAACTTCTTCCTCATCATAACGAGACAGTTGACTAAACTCCCGAATATACTTCATGACACTAGTATATCTCTGCTGAAGCTCCTCAAATTCTCTCCGCTTCAAATCCATAACACTTTCCGGAACATGATATTCCCGGAATCTCTGTTTGAACTTTTCCCAAGTGTACTCCCTTCCTGGCCGTTGCATGGCTAACTGATTTTCCCACCATGACGCTACAAGTCGGGACAGAAGATGAGTTGCATACCTCAGTTTCTCCTCATCATTAGAACCTATAGTCGTCAACTTTATTTCTGTATCTGCTAGCCAATCTTCTGCATCCATTGTTTCAGGAGCTGATGCAAAAGGTAATGGCCTTGCATTCTGGAAGTCAGAAAGACTCACTGCTCCCCATTTAGGTGCTCTCTAATTCCTAGCTCGTCCCAGCAGCTCTTCCATGAACTTTTTTTGGTTTTCTTGCATTATTTGCATACACTGCATAAACTTCTGCTCCATTAACGGCCTCATTGGTGGTGGTAGTGGTGGTAATGTTCCCTGTTTTCCTGCATCTGCATCGGCCTTCTCCTTGGCCTCACGTTCCATTCGCTGCTGCTCAGTTTCGGTTTCTACACTCGTGTCCATGACCCCCTAGTCCTGCAACATAAAGCGAATACTCATAACTACATCATGCACATGTGTTCCGAGCTCGACTTTACGCACATAACTAGTCACACAATGAAAATCCAAATATGCATTTCACATATTATACACTACAACACCTTAATAATACAAAGTCATTACAACATATACCATATAGGTATAATCACAATACTACCTTATTTATCTAACTACATCATTTTATCGGATAACAATACATGGTACCCGATACTCTCTACTAAGCCGCCTGCTTTTAGTAACTACTACGCTCATCATACATGCCTGATGTCCAACCGTGACGATGTGACGATCGTCACACAGTTTGTGGAACAAATGGCCTTCCAGAAGGAACATAATCAGTATTTGAAGTGTCAGGGCTTGAGTCATTACTCAACCTGAGCGCATTGACTCCCTCCAGCTCAGCTGAAAAGTCTTCAGAAACATAATCAACATTATCACCCACTTGCACCTCCTGAGCTTCATTCCTTGAGTCGTCAACAGAATACACAGATCCTGCTGCTCCCCAGTTGCTCCTTCGGGCAAGATAGTTGAACACCGGATAATGTATATTCCCTGGGTTTTGAGAAGGTGTTGATGATTCAAACACTCTCTCCTCAGGATATTCTTCTTCATCCTGATTATCTACGAAAACGGTATTTCTACTACTATTACTAGGGTTAATTCTTGCACCCATCCAACTAGATTGTCCAACATTTCTGTCAGAACTATCTATGGACATCTGGTGTCCCTGGGATCCTTCGGATGGTCCCATTCTCCAACCATCAGAATTCTCAATAGGAAGTTCTGAATCAGAACCCTCCTCTGAACCCTGTGGTACTGCATACCTCATATCTAAAGTAGGATCATATATAGGTTCAGACATCGGTGAATAAGGATATGGTGTAAAAGATTCAAGATCTATAGGTATAATCTTAAAGTTGGATTTTGTACTACTACTTGCTTCCTTCTCCTACTGGAATGCTAACTGCTTCCTCCTTTCCGGATTAGTTAGGTCCTCTAACATGTCATTTTTATCTTCGACAATAACTTGATGTGTCTTATAAAAAGACGCAACAAGTGTTCGGTATCTATCCATAAACTTGGAAGCTAACTTAGGATGCTTCTTAAAGAAAGTAAGATGATCTGGTACAGGCTCCGAGTCTATAGAATCATGAGGAATCACAGAAAATGTGCTACCTTCTAACTCCTTGGCTTTATACTCCCGGATATTAGCTATCGCCTCCACAACAGCAACATGATATGCTTCTAAGTGATTCCTACCTTCACCAATAGGTAGATCGTGATATAATCCAAGCTCCTTTGGGAGTTTGATGCTCACACGATACTTGGATAACATCTGACCATCATAATAGGTTATGGTGCTCACTGGGATTCTAGTTGGACAACTAAAAATCTCTAAGAGTTGATGAAGTTGGTCCGTGAACGATCCTTGGTATCATCGAGAGTCTCTTCTTTCCTTACCAAAGTCTGTTTTGGAAACTTTGGTGCCATAACTTTGTATGTAAAAAATATTTTAATTATTAACCAATAATATATTGCGTCATAACAAAGAATTATTGCACTAAAGTATATAACGGAATATTCTCATTCGACTACCCATTATATTTCTTTTAGAGAATTCTTTATTGTTGCTACACACTCCTACAGGCAATACCCTTTACTATGTTTCCAACCTAAGGTCAGAGAAATTTGCTCTGATACCAACTGCGGTGACCCAAAGATACCATCATGTGTAGTACATCAGAAGTTGACATGACATCCACAGAACACCATTCCGTAAATATCACATCCCTCAGAGTGGTACAATAGAAACATTGCGGGTCCATATTACAAACATACACACATTATTATTATTACAATACCAGAAGTTCAAGACTTCCAAAAGATTCAACTTACAAACCAAAATATAAGTGTTTCAGCAGAAGTTTCAAAGTTAAACTTCAACTCCAAATTGAGCTCAACAACTTATTGCTATATATTGTTCATGTTGCTCAGCTCAATTGGTTCCTAGAACTATAGTAATTATTCTGACTCTTGGTACTCTCCTTCGTAGACGATATCGTAGTCCTCCCCTTCTATGGCTCCATACAAATTGGGCTCTTCATATAAGACCTCCTCTTGGTTCTCAGTTGCATACATTGGAATATCTTCGGGATCCTCAAAGTCTAAGCAAGGGATCAAAGGAAAGGGTGAGTAACAGCGTTACCCAGCAAGTTCATTATATGCAAGGTGGGAAGTTTGATGCTCTATCTACCACCTCGGACTATAAGTCCTTGGCACTATGTAGGTTTTTTGTAAATCTTTCTTCAAAGGTTGATTTTATTATGAAAATCTATGACCATCAGCCTTCACATGTTGACCAGAACTTTCATGGAGTTCCTTTCCTGCCGCGTTCATAGATCCTTCCTGGAACAGGGAGTAACAAGTTACAGTTCTTACACTCTGTAGAGGTGCATTACTTTATGTAACATCCCAAAAATACCAAACTTAGATCATCAAACACTAATCATCAAGATTAGGGTTAACAAAAACTTTTCTAAATAAACTCATGAATGCATGTATATGTGTATGCATGGATTTTGAATTTCTTTAAAAACCACCTTGTTTGTGTGATCCATTGCTTGTAAAATGTTTCTTAGGTGAAATGAACATCATCTAAAACATTTCCCACACTTTTCCTAAAGACAAGTAAATCAAAACAAATATATTAAGTGAATGGTCATTTTCCCATGCCTACTTTGGCAGTCTCAAACTTTCAGAACCTAACAGAAACTTTTCTGGATGTTTGCACCCCTTGAATGTACTCATAACAAAGTATCAAGGCCCACTTTGTGATCATCCAGAAACTTTCAAATGCATAGTTTAAATGACAATTCAAAATTGAATCTTCTTCATATGGGAAGATCCCACTTTTTTAAAAACCACTCAAACAAGCTCAACTTTCAAAACCCAAGCATCTGCAGACTCACCAGCACCAATCTAGCAAACCCACCAAAAATCATTTCAAAATTGAAAACTTGATTTCATGCGGCCATTTCATCAAACAGGTTGCGGACACAAATCAAACAAAACATCAAACACTATAGTGTGCAGTGTTTTGAGCCTAACTTGTTCCCTAGTTAGCTCACACACAACTCAGTAGATCATCTAGAAAGTTTAGCCAAACACTAGCACCCCTGTGAGCTTGCCATTGCCATTAATGGTGAATAGCTGAGCACCTCAATGCCACCCCATAGTCGACAACAGGCTAGAGGAAGAACTAGCCGTGCCAACCTTGTCTGGGAGGCAGCCCATCGTCCACCGCCACTCACTGTCCCAGCCGCGAGCGTTGCCAAGCCCTAGACCATGCGCACAAGCCGCGCCCAGACCATGCCGAGCGTGCTCCAGAGCGCCACCCGCGACCAGTGTCCACAGACCGCGCGCCGTCCTCACCGCGTGCACACATGATCACTACCGACCCAGGAGACCGCCAGACATCCCCGTTTGCCGCTCCGTGCCATACAGCCACCGCCCGTCGTCGAAGACGCCGCCTCTGCCGCGCAGAGCACCGGCCGTTCCAGACCAAACCACACCGCCCCATGCCTCGCGACCATGTCGTTGAGCATCGCCAGGAGACACAGCACCATCCCCTACCCTTGCCCATGCCTTTATCCGCATGTAACGTCGCCCCCGACGAGCTCACCGTGCGCCCCGACGGTCCCCTCGCTCGACTATAAATAGAGGCCACCCCCGAACGATTTCTTCACACCATCTCACTCCCCGATCCTCACTGACCGTGCCACACCATTCTCAGAGCAAGGCGAGCACCACCTCGCCGGAATTTCACTGGAGCATGCCGCTGCCGGAGAAGAAAGGAGCCAGCGATTGGAGCCGCCCCAGGAGCTGCCGCGACCACCCCTGAGTTCGCCGTCGTCGACTTCATCGTTCGCCCGCCTCGCCGACCCTCGCCAGTACCCCGGTGAGCCCCCAGCGACCCTCACTGGTCGCGCTAGGTTTCGTTCTCGCCGGAGCTGTCTCGCGTCGACGATGACTCCCAGCCGTTGGATTAGAACTAGATCGAACGATCCACGTTTCCCCATACCGCTTCGCCCAGCCCCGTGTCACTGACGAGTGGGGACACCCACTTAAGCAGCCCGCGGGAGCACTGCGCTTAGCAGGCCGGCCCGTTAGAATTTCCCGCATAGCCCAGCGATTCAAATTAAATCTTTTTCTATTTCAATTCAAACACACTTCAGCACCCAACTTCAAAAATCAACCCAGATCGATTCAGTGCACCATTTTGAATGAAACCAATTTTGTTGGAAAGGTCTGTGAATGCTTAATCCAAGCCCGTTGGATTCAAGTCATTTGGATCTGTAGATCACCCATAGTAAAAATAACAAGGCAGAAGATTTTCTGCATTCAAACATTTTTCAAATTTAAACCATAAAAGCTTTTGAGTTGATTCCAACTCTAAAAAATCACATTTAATCATACCTTTCAGAATATATAAAAATATATAGGTTTACTTGCAGAAATAATGTGCAAGTAATAAAAGAATGCTTCAGAAGCATTTCTAGCCACTTTAATTAACTAAAATAAAAGGGTAAAACCTTACTAAATTTTGACACCACTTTAAATCACATTCCCATGGACTACAATATGTGGTGATGACATGTGTCCACATGATCCCATGTTTAGTTTGGAGAATATTAAATCTTAAGTAGTTTTTCAATGAGTAGAAATTACTTTTCTAAAAAATAAAAAGATTTAAACCAAGCCTTAACCTTGTAAGGTTAGAGATGATGCTAGATCATCTATAGGACCATTGTGTGTGATGATTGCAAGTAGTTTAGTATTGTTTGGTGATTGTGTACCTCGTATTTATTCATAGACGCTAGTACCGACCAAGGATACGAGGAGGAAGGAGGATACTACGAAGAAGAAGCTGAGGAGAAATTCAACCACTGCTCTGCACAAGGCAAGCTAAAACTTGCTAGACACTCTACTTTAGCAAGCTGATATTATACCAATGCAAGCTAACACTTGCAAGATACTATACCTATGCAAGCTTATACTCATATTGATGCAAGCTAACCCTTGCAAGATACCCTACTGGTGCCACAAACCCATACTTGTGACCCTACTTGCTTGTTAAAAACCAATCCTATTTTTATGGCAAGCTTCGTACTTTATTTCTTTATCAAAGGTTACTTAGAGTCTACCTAAGAGTTTGGTAAATACTAGATAGTTGTGCTGAAGGTTGCTTAAAGAGCATAAAATTTGGCCTAAGCTAGAAACCTTGATACCAGCCTAAGATATAAGGTTGGACTTAGTGAAACTCCACTAGTTACCACCCCTCATCAGTACTACCCCCACCTGTAGATGCTAGTGCTAAGCATAAAACTTGATCAACTTTAGATGGGAATACTTGGTGGAGAAATGGTTATGAAAACTTTGGAATGATGGATCATTCTATTGAAATGTTTTGGACATGTGTTTCCAAACACTTGATGATTCTGGTGATAAAAATGTTGAGGCATGAGCCTTAGCCCTTTATAAAACTGATGGTTGTCTGGATGCGATACCATTCCAATTTTAGCGCATAAACCACAATACCCGAATATTGGGTAGGGCTTGACGAAACTTATATTCCTTAGTATTAGTTCCCTCACGGCCAAGGTCCGAGCTGAGGCTACCTTGTGAAGATTGTCCACTGCACTCCAAGATGACAGTGGTCATGGTTGGGAGGCCAAACTCATAGGATAGGTGCTTATACTAGGGCGTGTAATTGAAAGGTTAGGATTGATTATCCGCATACTGAGTATGGTGAATTCAGGATTTGTTCCTGACGGATGTATCGAATGTTGTGGTGAAAGTGTACAATTTCTGCAGAGTGTCAAACTATTCGAATAGCCATGTCCGCGGTTATGGACAGTTGGAGGGGCCATACTGTTCCCCCATCAGACTTTTCAAAATGACCCGTGAAATGAATTGAGACTTTGACTTGACCACAATAGAGTTGTGATATGAATTACAAGATCCCACTTAGGAGTTATAAAATTGTGACTAGCTTTGGAACTTAGTAGAGATAAACCTGGCTTTTTGCAAAACAACCCTAGATCCTAGTGTCCTATTACCCAAAAACCCCTTACATGTTCGTATTAGTTTGTGAGTACTTAAAGAGTACTCATGGCTTTGTCCCTCGCTATTCCCATGGCCAGACTATGAAGAGGAGTACCTGGAAGATGGACCCTAGGAAGGTTACGACAACTAGGATCATCTCCCATCGTCAGCATTGCCTGTGACCCCGAAGATGGATCTTCGCCTACGCTACCGTTATTATTACGTATTCCGCTGCTTGATGTTGTATTAAGAACTGGATCATGAGATCCCTATTTGTGTAAGAACTTATGTATCGTTTGTAATGGATG
This sequence comes from Avena longiglumis, assembly GCA_030063025.1. Lineage (NCBI taxonomy): Eukaryota > Viridiplantae > Streptophyta > Magnoliopsida > Poales > Poaceae > Avena > Avena longiglumis. Next base: position 153,608,818 of record CP125973.1, read on the forward strand.
AAGTACTATGGTATCCAATTATGTTATGTCTCGCAAAAATGGTATTCCTGGGATTGCGATGTATGGCTTAACAGGCATCTAGGATTGAAAAATCCGGGTGTTCACAAGTTGGTATAAGAGCCATCCTGACCATAGGAGACCCTAGTTAGATTGGACGTTGACCCAAAAACTTAGTTTCAAAACCAAAGAATAAAAAAATATTTACGAAAACTTAGTCTCATTCTTACCTCTTTAATTCTTTCATAAAAATTCATGTTCCTCAAAAACTCTTGCAAAATACATAAAATTTTGACACACTTGATCACTGTGCTAATCTACTCATCCTCTGTTTTTATAGACGGACGTAAAGTACAGCAAGTCTTACCAACTTGGGAATGGAGGAGACCTTATCTTTGAGAGGGATCTGGATCAGCTTTCGGAACTTCTGGAGCGTCCGCACCTCGAGTTCTCCGGAGCTCAGATCAATGATCAAGGAGGATAAGATATGCAGTGGCTAATTGTTGCAAGTCTCCGAGGAAAGATTGAACCTCCCACTGCGGAGGGAATTCAGTTTACCTTGAGGGAAAACAACTGGCTCGATGGACTTGCCAGAGCAATGCAGGAAGCTCTTTCCCGTCTGTGTGGGCAGAGCATCAATCAGATCAAGGGTACTCGCTTTGAGTTTTGCCCAAGGCGTGATGCAAATGGCCAACCACTAGAAGCCCCATACCAACCCGAGTTGAAGACTCAATTGGACCACCTTAGCTTCATGATGTATGATCGTCAGCAGGAATTGGACAACTGCCGTGACTATTGCAACCACAAGTCTGCCATCATCAAGACGAAGGACCAGACCATCGCCATGCTAGCAAAGTAGTTCAAGTCTCGTCGCCGTCAGCTTGACAAGAAGGAGCGCATTATTGCCCGTCTTCTCCATCGCACCTCATCTCTAGAAGAGACCATCCACGAGAGAGACATGCAGTTGGAGGAAAGGGAGAATGCAGGAGAGGATCTTCGTGGAGACCCTTACTCTTATCTCAGCGATGACGATGATTTTCTGGAGGATCAGGCCATGGACTTCTTCACCGATGAGGATGATTTCGCCTTCATCGATGATGCTGAAGATGATGAAGCCACCGACTCCGAGGAGTAGTAGCACTGAGCACTAGCGTAGTGAGTAGTAGTCGGTCCCACTGTATCGTATTTCCAGAATGGTTCTTAAAACCATCTGTTTTTCCTTGTTGTAGTGTGTGTTGTACTGTGTGCTATGAATGAATGAATGAAAAATCAACTTGCTAGAAAAATATGAGTCAAACGTTTAAAACTCTTCAAAAACCCAAAACCTTAAAAATTTCCCTCTTTTATCATGATCTATATCAATCTTTAGATGCCACGTGGAGGAAGTGGTTCAGCCCCGGACCCGATGTTGCAGATCCTGCAAATGTTGACTTCGACCGCTGTCGAAAGAGCGAACGTCTGCCAACCTAGCCACTCTGCAATAGATAGCCCAGCTAGCCCATAACAACCAAGGTCATGGAAATCAGGACAACCACGGATCTAAGCTCAAGAATTTCCAGAATACCAACCCACCCGTTTTCACCAAGTCAGAAGAACCCCTAGACGCCGATGATTGGCTGCAAACCATGGAAAACAACTTAGAAGTAGCGTGGAGGAAGCCAACGAAAGTCCTGTCGCCACCCATTATCTAGCCGGAGATACCGGGGCATGGTGGAACAAAGCGTGCAATGACCGGAGGCCGATGATGACCGGAGGAATTCAAGGTCAAGTTTAGCGCGTAACCAATGTGCCGCCAGTTTGATCAAGAGAATGAGAGACGAGTTCGTGGAGTTGAAGCAAGGAAGGATGATCAGTAGTGGAATACTGTGACAAATTTTTGTCATTAGCTTTGGTATGCCCGGACGAGATAGACACCAAGCCAAGAAGAAAGAAAGATTCTCGAATGGTCCGCATGACGAGATGCGATGCAGTTAGTCAATATCCCCTTTGTTGATATTGAAGCCCTTGTCGACTCTGCTATCCAGATGGAAGGAAAGATCAACCAGGCCAATGAGAACCGCAGGCGTCGCATGATGCATCAACCAGGAACCCATCAAACCCCAAAGTATCGCCCCAACCCATCTCCAGGATTTGCCCCAAGAACCAACAGACCCCCTATGACCCGTCCGACCTACCCCAACCGTGGAAACCCTAGACCAAGAGGAAATCACAACAACCCCGGCAACTCTAGCAATTTCACCCGTGACCCACCCAAGTTCAACACCAACAATGCTACCGCCAATCCCAACACTGCCCCGAGGACTGGAAGCGATGTTGTGCTTGTCGCAGCCAAGGACAAGTCACAAGTGACCTGTTATGACTGTGGAAATAAAGGCCACTATTCCAACGAGTGCCCCAACAAGAAGAATGCTACAGCCCCTAATACCAATGTCCCAGCTCAGCAGCAGCGTCGTGTCCAGCCAGGGAGAAGATTTGCCCCAGGAAATTCACTCAACCGTAATGGCCGTCTTTTTCTCATGCATGCTGAAGAAGCTCAGGAAGCGCCAGACGTCGTGCTGGGTATGTTTTCTGTTAATTTAGTACTTGCAAGAGTGTTGTTTGATTCTGGTGCATCGCATTCATTTGTTACCGAAGAATTTGCCTGCACTAGTAAAATTCAACCAACCAAACTGAAGCATGTGATGATTGTACAAATTCCCGGATCAACCACCAAGGATAGGCAAATTTGCAAGGTCCCCTATCCGAATCCATAGCATAGATTTTTATGCTAACCTGATAGTACTCGGAACTAAAGGTTTGGAAGTAGTACTAGGAATGGATTGGATTTCCAAACATAAAGGATTGATTGATCGTGCCAAGAAATCCATCACCATGACCAGATAACCGGATATCAGTCGAGCATATATCTGAAACCTTACCTCGCCAATTCAAGTGTAACAAGAGTATAGCCCAACCTACCATTGACCAAGTTCGGATAGTCTGCGAATACCCCGATGTATTTCCAGATGTTTTGCCCGGTATGCCCCAAGATCGGGATATCGATTTTATCATTGAACTAATCCCTGGAACAGGACCCATAGCCCAGAGACCCTATAGTATGAACCCGTCAGAACTAGAAGAACTGAAGAAGAAACTGGATTCCATGTTGGAAATCGGACTGATTCAACCAAGTGCGTCCCCATGGAGATCACCTGTCTTATTTGTGGACAAGAAGGATGGAGGTAACCGTTTGTGTACGGATTATCGGAAGTTGAATGATCTCACCATCAAGAACAAGTACCCCTTTCCTAAGATAGAAGATTTGTTTGATCAGTTGACCGGTGCCCAGGTGTTTTCTAAGATTGATCTTAGGACTGGCTATCATCAACTCAAAATTCGTGCAGAGGATATTACAAAGACTGCCTTTACCACCAGATATGGATTGTATGAGTATACAGTCATGTCTTTTGGATTAACCAATGCCCCCACTTATTTCATGAACCTCATGAATAAGATTTTTATGGACTTCCGGGATAAGTTTGTCGTGGTTTTCATCGATGATATTCTGATTTATTCCAAATCATAAGAAGAACATGAGCTACACCTAAGGACCATTCTTGGAACCCTTAGAGAGCATCAGCTGTATGAAAAATTTAGCAAATGTGAATTCTGGTTACAGGAAGTAGGATTCCTTGGTCACATTGTATCAGCCGGAGGAATTGCCGTTGACCCTGCCAAAGTGAAAGATGTAGAAGATTGGCAAGCCCCAACCACGCAAACCCAAGTTCGTGCTTTTATCGGATTGGCGGGATATTACCGCAAATTTGTAGAAGGATTCTCTAGTATCGCCCGACCCATGACCCAATTGCTGAAGAAGGACAAGAAGTTTGAATGGACCGACAAATGTGAAGCGAGTTTTCAAGAACTCAAGAGGAGATTGATTTCAGCCCCAATCTTAATCATGCCGGATATCACGAAGCCCTTTGATGTGTATTGTGACGCATCCAAGATTGGTCTCGGATGTGTGCTAATGCAAGAAGGCAAAGCTATATCTTATCTATCGCGACAATTGAAGCAACATGAGCAAAATTACCCATCCCATGACCTCGAACTCGCAGCCGTAGTTCTAGCCCTGAAGACATGGAGACATTACCTAATGGGAAACCGTTGTGAGATTTACTCGGATCACAAGAGCCTAAAGTATATATTCACTCAGAAGGAGTTGAATATGAGGCAGAGAAGATGGATTGAGCTAATCAAGGATTACGACCTGGACATTCACTATCACCCTGGTAAAGCCAATGTGGTAGCCGATGCCCTTAGCAGATTGCCGTGCCGCTTGAACTCCATGATTTTGAAGGAGCAACCAAGTTTGCACAAAGAGATGGAAGATTTTCGAATGGAATTAGTAAGCGCAGGATTTTTGGCTAGCCTAGAACTTCAGCCCACTTTGATCAGTCAGATTAAAGAGGCGCAGAAGGGAAATGCCAGTATCGACGGAATCAAGCGTCGTATCGGTACAGGCAAAGTACCCGGATTCACCGAGGAAGAAGAAGGAGTTTTGTGTACAAAGGACGCCTTTGTGTACCATCAGATTCTGAGTTAAAAGAAGTTATCTTGAAAGAGGTTCATGATACTCTTTATTCTATCCATCCTAGAGGAACTAAGATGTATCAAGATTTGAGAGAGAAATTTTGGTGGCATAAGATGAAGAGAGAAATCGGAAGCTATATCTCCAAGTGTGATATATGTCAGCGAGTCAAGGCCGGACATCAACGACCCGCTGGATTGTTGCAACCTTTGCAAATTCCGAAATGGAAATGGGATTCTGTAGGAATGGACTTTATCACTGGACTACCTACTTCTAGTATGGGAAATGACTCTATTTGGGTCATAGTGGACAGATTGTCCAAAGTCGCCCATTTCTTGCCCGTCAAAACCACCTATCAGAGTTCGAAGCTAGCCGAGTTGTACATCGCTAGAATCGTTAGTTTGCACGGAGTCCCCAAGGACATAGTATCGGATCGAGGAACTCAGTTTACCTCGAGATTCTGGAAGAAAGTCCAAGAAGGTTTAGGAACCCGCCTAGATTTCAGTACCGCGTATCACCCTCAGACAGATGGACAAACGGAGCGAGTAAACCAAATACTCGAAGATATGCTTAGAGCATGTGTGCTAGAATATGGATCCAAGTGGGAAGACTGTCTGCCGTTTGCAGAATTTTCATACAACAACAGTTACCAAGCTAGTTTGCAAATGGCCCCATTTGAATTCATGTAAGGAAGAAAGTGCCGCACCCCTTTGAACTGGTCGGAAGTAGGAGAGAGTCAGAATTTCGGACCCAACATCCTACGAGAAGCAGAAGAGAAGGTTCACAAGATTCGTGAGCACCTCAAGACAGCCCAATCCCGACAGAAGAGTTATGCCGACAAGAGACGTCGAGACCTCGCCTTCAACATAGGAGATTTTGTTTATCTGAAAGTTTCGCCATTGAAGGGAATGCAGCGTTTCCAACTCAAAGGAAAGTTAGCCCCCAGATATATTGGACCTTTCAAAATTTTGAAGCGTCGAGGATAAGTATCGTATCAACTGGAGCTACCAGAAGAGATGTCAGATGTGCACAATGTATTCCATATTTCGTTACTGCGCAAGTGTCTCGAAGTCCCCGAGAAGACCGAAGTGTTCAAGAATATCGATCACCGGACCATAGAGATCAACGATGACCTAACCTATCCCGAAGTACCCATCCGCATTTTGGAATAAGATTTTCGAACTACCCGAACCCGAAGCATCAAGTTTCTCAAGATTCAGTGGAGAAACCACACAGAGAGGAAGCTACCTGGGAACGCGAAGATCACATCAGGACGGAGTTTCGAGATCTCTTCAAATCCTAGGTAATCTTTTCGTCCTTTTTCAAATCTCGGGACAAGATTTTGTTTAATGGGGGAAGGTTTGTAACATCCCAAAAATACCAAACTTAGATCATCAAACACTAATCATCAAGATTAGGGTTAACAAAAACTTTTCTAAATAAACTCATGAATGCATGTATATGTGTATGCATGGATTTTGAATTTCTTTAAAACCCACCTTGTTTGTGTGATCCATTGCTTGTAAAATGTTTCTTAGGTGAAATGAACATCATCTAAAACATTTCCCACACTTTTCCTAAAGACAAGTAAATCAAAACAAATATATTAAGTGAATGGTCATTTTGACCAATTTAACTCCCATGCCAACTTTGGCTGTCTCAAACTTTCAGAACCTAACAGAAAATTTTCTGGATGTTTGCACCCCTTGAATGTACTCATAACAAAGTATCAAGGCCCACTTTGTGATCATCCAGAAACTTTCAAATGCATAGTTTAAATGACAATTCAAAATTGAATCTTCTTCATATGGGAAGATCCCACTTTTTCAAAAACCACTCAAACAAGCTCAACTTTCAAAACCCAAGCATCTGCAGACTCACTAGCACCAATCTAGCAAACCCACCAAAAATCATTTCAAAATTCAAAAATTGATTTCATGCGGCCATTTCATCAAACAGGTTGCAGACACAAATCAAACAAAACATCAAACACTATAGTGTGCAGTGTTTTGAGCCTAACTTGTTCCCTAGTTAGCTCACACACAACTCAGTAGATCATCTAGAAAGTTAAGCCCAACACTAGCACCCCTGTGAGCTTGCCATTTCCATTAATGGTGAACAGCCGAGCACCTCAATGCCACCCCATAGTCGACAGCAGGCTAGAGGAAGAACTAGCCGTGCCAACCTTGTCTGGGAGGCAGCCCACCGTCCACCGCCACTCACGCCCCAGCCATGAAGCGTTGCCAAGCCTCGACCACGCGCACAAGCCGCGCCAGACCATGCCGAAGTGCGCGAGCGCCACCGCGACCAGTGTCATGCATCAGCGCGTCGTACTCACCGCACACATGATCACCACCGACCCAGAGACCGCCAGACATCCCCATTTGCCGCCCGTGCCATACAACCACCGCCGCCGAAGACGCCTGCCAGCAGAGCATCTGCCTTCAGACCAAACCACACCGCCCCATGCCTCGCGACCATGTCGTTGAGCATCGCCAGAGACACAGCACCATCCCCTACCCTTGCCCATGCCTTTAGTCACTGTAACGCCGCCCCGACGAGCTCACTGGCGCCTGACGGTCCCTCGCCGACTATAAACAGAGGCCACCCCGACGATTTCTTCACACCATCTCACTCCTCTCCTCACGACCGTGCCACACCATTCTTAGAGCAAGGCGCACTACCGCCGGAATTTCACCGAGCCTCGCCACGGAGAAGAAAGGAGCCAGCGATTGAGCCGCCCAGAGCCGCCGCGACCATCCCCGAAGTTCGCTGCCGTCGACTTCGCTGCTCGCCTCACGACCCTCGCCAGTACCCCGGTGAGCCCCCAGCGACCCTCACTGGCCGCGCTAGGTTTCGTTCTCGCCGGAGCTGTCTCTCGTCGACGATGACTCCCAGCCGTTGGATTAGAACTAGATCGAACGATCCACGTTGCCCCATACCGCTTCGCCCAACCCCGTGTCACTGACGAGTGGGGACACCCACTTAAGCAGCCTGCGGGAGCACTGCGCTTAGCAGGCCGGCCCGTTAGAATTTCCCGCGCAGCCCAGCGATTCAAATTAAATCTTTTTCTATTTCAATTCAAACACACTTCAGCACCCAACTTCAAAAATCAACCCAGATCGATTCAGTGCACCATTTTGAATGAAACCAATTTTGTTGGAAAGGTCTGTGAATGCTTAATCCAAGCCCGTTGGATTCAAGTCATTTGGATCTGTAGATCACCCATAGTAAAAATAACAAGGCAGAAGCTTTTCTGCATTCAAACATTTTTCAAATTTAAACCATAAAAGCTTTTGAGTTGATTCCAATTCTCAAAAATCACATTTAACCATACCTTTAAGAATATATAAACATATATAGGTTTACTTGCAGAAATAATGTGCAAGTAATAAAAGAATGCTTCATAAGCATTTCTAGCCACTTTAATTAACTAAAATAAAAGTGTAAAACCTTATTAAATTGTGACACCACTTTTAATCACATTCCCATGGACTACAATATGTGGTGATGACATGTGTCAACATGATCCCATGTTTAGTTTGGAGAATATTAAATCTTAAGTAGTTTTTCAATGAGTAGAAATTACTTTTCTAAAAATAAAAAGATTTAAACCAAGCCTTAACCTTGTAAGGTTAGAGATGATGCTATATCATCTATAGGACCCTTGTGTGTGATGATTGCAAGTAGTTAAGTATTGTTTGGTGATTGTGTACCTCGTATTTATTCATAGATGCTAGTACCGACCAAGGATACGAGGAGGAAGGAGGATACTACGAAGAAGAAGCCGAGGATAACTTCAACCACTGCTCTGCACAAGGAAAGCTAAAACTTGCAAGACACTCTACTTTAGCAAGCTGATATTATACCAATGAAAGCTAACACTTGCAAGATACATATACCTATGCAAGCTTATACTCATATTGATGCAAGCTAACCCTTGCCAGATACCCTACTGGTTCCACAAACCCATACTTGTGACCCTACTTGCTTGTTAAAAACCAATCCTAGTTTTATGGCAAGCTTCGTACTTTATTTCTTTATCAAAGCTTACTTAGAGTCTACCTAAGAGTTTGGTAGATACTAGACAGTTGTGTTGAAGGTTGCTTAAAGAGCATAAAATTTGGCCTAAGCTAGAAACCTTGATATCAGCCTAAGATATAAGGTTGGACTTAGTGAAACTCCACTAGTTACCACCCCTCATTAGTACTACCCCCACCTATAGATGCTAGTGCTAAGCATAAAACTTGATCAACTTTAGATGGGAATACTTGGTGGAGAAATGGTTATGAAAACTTTGGAATGATGGATCATTCTATTGAAATGTTTTGGACATGTGTTTCCAAACACTTGATGATTCTGGTGATAAAAATGTTGAGGCATGAGCCTTAGCCCTTTATAAAACTGATGGTTGCCTGGATGCGATACCATTCCAATTTTAGCGTACAACCACAATACCCGAATATTGGGTAGGGCTTGACTGGAAACTTATATTCCTTAGTATTATTTCCCTCACGGCGAAGGTCTGAGCTGAGGCTACCTTGTGAAGATTGTCCACCTATGCAGTACCCAAGATGACAGTGGTCATGGTTGGGAGGCCAAACTCACAGGAGATGTGCTTATACTAGGTCGTGTAATTGACAGGTTAGGATTGATTATCCGCAGACTGAGTATGGTGAATTCAGGATTTGTTCCTGACGGATGTATCCAATGTTGTGGTGAAAGTGTACAATCTCTGCAGAGTGTCAAACTATTCGAATAGCCGCGTCCGCGGTTATGGATAGTTGGAGTGGCCATACTGTTCCCCCGTCAGACTTTTCAAAATGACCCGTGAAATGAATTGAGACTTTGACGTGACCACAACAGAGTTGTGATATGAATTACAAGATCCCACTTAGGAGTTATAAAATTGTGACTAGCTTTGGAACTTAGTAGAGATAAACCTGGCTTTTTGCAAAACAACCCTAGAGCCTAGTGTCCTATTACCCAAAAACCCCTTACCTGTTAGTATTAGTTTGCGAGTACTTAAAGAGTACTCATGGCTTTGTCCCTGGCTATTCCCATGGCCAGACTATGAAGAGGAGTACCTCGAAGATGGACCCCAGGAAGGTTACGACAACTAGGATCATCTCCCATCGTCAGCATTGCCTGTGACCCCGAAGATGGAGCTTCGCCTACGCTACCGTTATTATTACGTATTCCGCTGCTTGATGTTGTATTAAGAACTGGATCATGAGATCCCTATTTGTGTAAGAACTTATGTATCGTTTGTAATGGATGAAGTACTATGGTATCCAATTCTGTTATGTCTCGCAAAAATGGTAATCCTGGGATTGCGATGTATGGCATAACAGGCATCTAGGATTAAAAAATCCGGGTGTTGACACTTTACCCATGAGAGATCAACTTGTTGCACAATCGGGCATACTTTCCCGTCCACAATTCCATGATGTGGGGCCCATTAGTTGGTCCAAGCCAATCACTGCCCTCTCTGCGACCACATATGTCTGCACAATCCTTCGGGGCCGGCTCACCTCCGTTAAGCCCCCTTTCGGGTAGGCTAAACCCCTGATGAGTTCCCGAAGACTCTATGACCTGGTGATGCCCTGACAAGTGCCATATTAAATGGACTATACCACTAAACACCATTCATAGATAATCTAGACACCAAAAGTGTGGGGCGTAAGGGTGCCCAACCATATGTTGGATCTGCACAAGTAATCACAACGTCACGTTAAGGTCGTCTTGCCTCCATATGAGAGGAAAGGGATACAACTGACTTCTCCGTCCCATTCCAAATCTCATGGTTAACGCGTTATATACGGCGCTAGAATCACTAATGTCATGGTTTATTAAATCCCTAATTGATCATCATTGTTGTAAATAGAAACCTAAGTTCTATTGCTTCATTATATCATCACTTAGGATGATACCAAAGATTTATTTGTTTGAGAAAATAATACTTTCTTTTTCTGGAATATTGATGATAACACAAAATTTGCAAATACTTTGATAAAGACTCTTCAAAGGACATGAGCAAGTGATGAACTTGCCTTGTGATTGCAAGGTAGTGAAGTTGGATTCTTGCACTGGACCTTGAGGTTCTAAGTCTACAAAACATCATTATTGCCCGGTAAGGACAATATTTAAAGAGGCAAAATGATTATGCAAAGTAATGTAATGCATTATTTATGTTTGTGTGTTCTACCATTATTATAGTTTAAAAAAATCCTTTAATTAGTAAAGGATTTATAAATATTAATTATTAATATTTATTGAATATTTTTTTTATTTTTTTATTTTTTTATTTATTTAATAATTATTTTATGAATTATCATTTAAATACAAGAATTTATTTTTATGATATTAAACATTTATTTAGTATTTTTCTAAAATACTACAATATTAACATATAATAAAAGTGATTTTTATTTATTTTTATCTTCTTTCTTTCATTTTATAAAATTCCATAAGGAATATATATTATAAAATTCTTGATAAAAAATATATGCATAAAAATTTATTTCTTAATTTATTTAGATAGATTGGATTATTGTGAATCTAAAAATATTTTATTTATAATTTCTAGATTTGTTTTATTTTCTAGAATTTATTTAAGTTCAGGGGTATTTTGGTCCTTACTTAATTATTAAAACTTTCTTTAGGTTGTTGGGCTGGCTTTGTTGGGCTTATTGGTCCGTTTTGGTCGAAGTGATCAAGACCAAAAAGACTCCCCGAAGGGTTGGCCCTTTCATCCCACTCTCCCCGTCCTTCTCTCTTGTCCTCATCCTCTCTTCTTCCTCGACCCCGTGGTCGGCGATACCACCGCCGGGCGATTCACGCCGTCGTGGTCCTCCCCGGCCGCCATCGTGGCGCATGGCGTGGTCGCTGACCCTGCTCCTTCATATAGTCCATTTCGATTTGGATTTGGGGCTCCCCTGTGGCCAGGCCGGCTCCGTCCCGAAACCTAGGGTTTGGGGTGGTGCTGGTACTGCCGCCGCCGTCGCGTGGTGTTGTGGGGTGTTTCTATGTTGCTGTGGTGGTGCTGCTTGCCCTCAAGCGTTGTTGTGGTCGCCGCCTCGGCTCGGTGTGGGTTGCAGTGCCCCTTGGGTGGTTCCCGTGCCACCGCGCTCGTCGACCCCTCTAATTCTTCTTCTATACTATAGCTAGAACCTCCAGTAAGTTGTTCTTTCTTATCTCTTGTGATCTTTGTACTATGGCTCCCTACCCTGTGTGTTTCTAGTGGCTACCCCTGATTAGGGTTCATGTCTTGATTAGGATTCATGCCCTGATTAGGGTTCATCCCTTTGTTGTGGTTATATATGATGCATTGATATTAGTAGTAATGGTAATTGAGGATGATGAATGGTTGTTTGATGTGGATTACTGTTTATAATTGGGATTTGGTGATGCTAGTGGCTTACTAGACTAATTCCAGTGGGTAATTTGATATGGTTCAAATGATAATGCTACTGTGGAATCATTACTTGTGGATCCTAGTGATTTGGAAGTTCACTACTGTTATGGTTTGGTTATTGACAGTGATTTTGTGAGTGATTTATTCACTGTATCTGTATTTTTTGGCTTATGGATTCATATGCAGATTGGGGTTAATTAGTTTCTTACAGTGATGTTCTGTATACATAAACTTGGAAATGATTCCTGGTGATTGATACCAGGAAAATGATGATTAGTTATTTGTCAGTTTATCTATGAAAGCTAGATACTTAATCTGCTTGGTTTAGAATCTGCTCTTGTGACACCATCTTGAAATGGCACACAAGTCTAGGTTCTACTCCTTGGCTTGATTATGTTAATGCTTAAGATTGTATTAATGCCAAAGATAAGTTGGAAGCTTCTTTCTTTAAACACCAGTGCCTATGATGTTGGTCTGAGGCTTAGGAACTAGGTTCCTATCCTGATGTTCCTCATAGATATGTTCTGGTAGTGATACCAGTTACTTATTATGGAATCCCTTTGATAAAATGATTGGGGTGCTAATGGTTTTGCATGGATCCATAAGATTTATGGATTCTGGGGTGCTACTCTTTTAAGAGATGTGCCCAGAATTCATAATCTTGACTATGATTATATTGAATTATAAGATTTGGCCTTTATATCCAGGATCAGTGATGTTGGTCTGAGATCCTGGTTTTACTTGTATGGTTTTCTTATGGCTATGACTTCAGTATTCAAAATCCTCTATGATGGATTCACCCCACTTGGGTGTTTTCTGAGAGGTTTAATATAAGACAACACATGAATTTTGATCTAACTTAGATAGACAGATCATGTGATGGTTTTATACTACTCACCACAGCAGTTGAGTTGTTGGTGTTGTAACTGGTTGTCTTGTGGCTTGATTTTGCTGGTTGTGTTGCTGGCATGATCTGGTTCTTCTCCTGATGCTTCTCCTACTACTTCCAGCTCCTGGAAGCTTGTCCTTGATCTTGCTATCCACCTTATGGTTCCTGTTAGCTTGCCCTTGTCCTTGCTATCCACCTGATCCACCCCCTCCTTATGTCACCATCTTGGTGAGTACTGGGATGATCTGGTGTGTGGTTGGTTTGGTTTGGTTTGGTTTGCCGTGGCTAGACTGCTGATGCTTGGTGTGTATGAGCAAAAGAATGGTATTGTATGTGCTTGCCCACGGCTGTGTTGAGCTCTTTTGATTGTGTAGTCAGCTGTGGCTGTGTTGACAGCACACACCATGCATTTAGGTGTGTAAGCTGCTTGTGTGCCTACTGCGTCCTTATGGATATGCTCAGGGATATGATCTTCCTTTTTATCTGATTACCATTTATCTGTCTGGTGAAACTTGCCCCTCTTACTTATTGGAATCATTGGACTTGTGGCTTATTTATTATGAAAGATTTAATTCTTTCATATTGGTGAAACTTGCCCCTAAAGATTTACTCAATGATGAAAAGTGGAACAGTGCATCACACTGTTCACTACTGAGAGTAAAAATATCGTAACCTTTATTTCCTTTCTTTTTGTTTGTTCTGTGTTTTGCAGGTACAAGACTTGAGGATTTAATATTAGAATAGGTTTTCTTTTTTACAGACTAGTTCCTTTGTAATATTTATTTATTCTTTTGTAGTCTTTATTTTATTCTTTTGTAATAAAGATGTAATATTTCTCAATATGTAAATATTCCTCCTTTTATAATTTACTATTGTAAAGATTCTTTATCAACTTCATAAGTTACATTTTGTAACTTATTCATTGAATAAATATATGGAATAAATATTCATCTTCTTGATTGTGTTATGTTATTTAAAGTTTGAGTTACTAAATATTAATTCTTGATTAAATAATATTACTCAAACATAATCTTAATCTTTTAAAAATATAAATCCAACTCTCAAGTTTGAATTCAAATTCCTTTCCCCAAAACACACTAATCCATAAAGATCATCTCAAAGTTTATAACGATCATTCTCCAAGGCTATTCCTAAACTTAAAGAGTGAAGAAGCTTTGATCACTTAAAGTTTTTATTTGGCGAAAAATTTACCCACATTTTTACATATGAATGCATGCAATTGCACAAATTCCTAAATTTACCCTTCGTTGGTTCCTAAATGCTGGGATGTTACAATCTTGATCGTGTAGTGATCGAGGTTGTCGAACGTCTCGCGAAGATCGTCGATTAGTGTCTTGGCCTCCCTTGTCTTGAAGACTATGTCATCTACATATTCTTGTATGTTGCGGCCTATCTGGCTCTTCAGGCATGCCTGCATGCACCGCTGGTAAGTGGCACCTGCGTTCTTCAGCCCGAAGGGCATTGTGTTGTAGCAAAATATTCCGAACGGTGTGATGAACACCATTTTCTCCTGATCTTCGACCTTCAGTAGAATCTGATTGTAGCCTGAGTAGGTGTCGAGGAAGGAGAGTTTCTCGCATCCTGTAGTTGAATCGATGATCTGATCGATCCGAGGGAGAGGGAACTGGTCCTTCGGGCAGTGCTTGTTGAGCGATGTGAAGTCTACGCACATCCGCAGGATGTCCGTGTCCTTTTTAGGGACTATCACAGTGTATTATAGCCAGTCGCTCTCCTTGATCTCCCGGATGAAGTCGGCGTCGAGCAGTCCGTTGACTTCGACTCCGACGGCTTTGGCCCGTGGCTCAGACGATCGTCGGATGGACTGTTGGACGGGCTTGTCATCTGGAAACACATTCACTGCATGCTCGGCGAATTCCCTAGGAACTCCTGGCATGTCCGTAGGACACCAGGCGAAGATTTCCCAGCGCTCATGGAGGAATTCGACGAGCGCGTTTCCTATGTGGGGCTGAGGTCATTGGCGATCAGCGCCGTCTTGGAAGCGTCTGTCGGGTGGACCTGCACCTTTTACGTGTTGACTGTTGAGTCGAACGACATGTCGGGTGCATTTTTCCTGGAGACTGGGGGTGCCCCATTGTCTGTCACCTCTCGTAGTCTTGTGGGATCCTCCTGCATGCCGAATGACTAGGAGATTCTGTTGAAGTCTCTGTCACAGTGGTCGGATCGGGTGAAGCTGCGCTGGACCGTGATGACGCCTCTAGGTCCTGGTATCTTGAGTAGCAGGTACGCATAGTGTGGTACCGCCAGGAATCTTGTGAATGCCACGTGTTTGAGGATGGCGTGGTATTGTGATGGCCAATCCACCACTTCAAACTCGAGCCTCTCGCACCGAAAGTTTTCGGGTTTACCGACGATGACGTCGAGCCATATCTTTCGCAGGGGGTATATGCCCTTCTGTGGGACTATCCGTGGAACGTTGTGTCAGATTGTTCCAGGCTGCACAGCGGGATCCTTATTTCTGCTGGGGTGCTAGCGAACATCGGGTAGATGTCGCTGCCACCGTCCATGAAGACGCGGCTCATCTCGAATCCTCCGATATGTGCCTCAAGCACCAGGGCAGCATGTCCTGGGTGAGGGATCTGGCGGGGTGATGCGAACGACTGAATGTGATGCAGGACTCCGATCCACTTAGGTACTCAGGGATGGCGCACTACTAGGAAAACAGCTATAGGTAATCAGCACATCCGTGGCTCACATGGTTGAAGTGCCCCACGGCTAAAACAGGCGTGGCTCACCTGTGGGCAGTGCCCTACTAATAACTAGAACAATCGTGGCGCACATGACTATAGTGCGCCACAGATGTGTGTGGGCCAGGGCCCTGTTGGCCACACACCAAACATCTGTAGCGCACTATAGTCATGTGCGCCACGGTTGTTAGGGTCATCTGTGGCGCACGTGTGCACTGTGCGCTACGCCTAAGCATGCCCCTCTGCTCAAACGCCACAAACTTCATGGCGCTTTCGGCCTAGTGCGCCACAGGAGTATGAGCATGGCGCACATGGTGTAGTGCGCCACGGATGTTTGTACTCCTGTGGCGCACTAGGGCGTGTGCACCTGGATGTGTCGATTTCTTTAGGACAGCACTTTATGTGCACATGTGTGACCACATCCACCACCCCACACTTCACTTTCCCCTTCTTCTTCCTCCTTATATCTAGTCGGGATCTTCTCCTTCCCACCTCAATTTCTCCACACATTCACCATTTTTAGCATGTAAAACTTGCTTTGGATGTTACATAAGTAATAGAGGAGGTCTCCGGTCTCTCATCTATCCTTCTCCGGTCGACGCGCGCACCTCTCCTTTCCATCTTTCTCGCGATCGGTCTCTCATCTCGGTAAGTTGTCCATGTAAGGATGTGTTCATGTGTATATGTATGATGTGCTCATATGTATGTAGATGATCGATGCTCATGATGTGTGTATGTGGAGAGGATCGATGGTCATATGTGTGTGTATATGGAGAGTATCG
This sequence comes from Avena longiglumis, assembly GCA_030063025.1. Lineage (NCBI taxonomy): Eukaryota > Viridiplantae > Streptophyta > Magnoliopsida > Poales > Poaceae > Avena > Avena longiglumis. Next base: position 153,625,199 of record CP125973.1, read on the forward strand.
ATGATGCTCATGCATGTGTACTATATGGAGAGGATAATGATATGTTCATGTGTGTATGGATCGGTCTCTCTCTCTTGTGTTTGTATGTGAACAAGTTGCCATTTGTTTTGCCAAAATGTTGATTCATTTCCATTTTGGCAAGACTTTGGCATTTCGCAAAGGTCCTAATTTTAGGATAGGTCATGCCGAAATTTTCTATCGACCATTGCATGCATGCATTCATTATGTGGTTCTAATAGACTTCAAAATTGTACCGTGTACATTGTGCAGGCAAAAATGGTCCGCATAATGAGCGAAGGCATCGTGGCTAGATTTTTGAAATGTGCGACGGCCGACATGATACGAAATAACAAGACAGATATAAGATGTCCGTGCAGAAGATGCAAACTCAACTGGGTGATCGACCCAGATTCCGGGAATCTGCAGGCGCACCTGCTCCGCCATGGTTTCATGGATGGATACACTCGTTGGATAAGCGATGACGTATATGATGGAGACGGTGAAGAAGGTGGCCAACATGACGATGATCATCATCACGGCGAGAACGGGCGAGATGATGAAGAGTCTCCTGGAGATGGTGAAGGTGCGGAAGCAGACCGGGATGATGATGATCTAGATGCCGGAGGAGCAGACGACGATGGAACAACGTCGGTGGGCGGGACCCTTATGTTCAAGAGCTGCTTCTCAAGCGGGCAGTAACGCCAGGATGCCGCTAGAGAAAGCCAAGCTTATGCAACTTGAGAAAGACGCAGTTACTCCATTGTATGAAGGATGCAGGCCCGATGATACCGGTTGAATGTAACGCTCAAGGCTATGGAGATGAAGGCACAAATTGAGCGACGCAAGCTTCGACGATATGATGGCATTCGCACGATCGTCTCTGGAGGAACACATGTCCAACTAGTATCGAGGATGCCAAGAAAATCGTCATCCTCTCGATCTACCGCACGTTAGATATCACGTATGCATCAACGATTGCATCATTTATCGGGCGAGGGCGGAGAAAACCACATGTCCGGTGTGCGGCGAGTCGATACAAAAGGGAAGAAAGCACCTCGAAAAGTGGTATGGTACTTTCCTATCACTCCTCGTCTGCGCTATTTCGCGGACCCTAAGGAAGTGAAGCTCATGCGATGGCATGCGGAAAGGAAGAAGCCGGAGATGATGATGACCCGAAAAGGATGAGCTGGCGCCCTTCGGGATGCTAGCGGTGGAAAGCATTGGACCTCGAATTCCCGATTCGGTGGAGATTCGAGGAACATCAGGCTTGGTGCGAGCACCGATGGACTCAATCCGTTCGGTAGCGAGCAGCACAGCACTTGGCCCGTGTTTGTATGGATGTACAACCTCCTCCATGGTTGTGCATGAAGAAGAAGTACATACAAATGAGTATGCTAATTCAAGGGCGAAACAACCTGGTACCGACATCAATCAGATCTCGGGCTGTTGAAAGAGGAGCTAGCCACGTTATGGGAATCTGGAGCCAATACTTACGACGCCGTCGCACAAGATTATTTCACTATGAGAGCGCGTTGGTCACTACGGTGCAAGACTATCCAGGTTGCGGGTATATCTCGGGCAGGTTATCCAAGGATTCTGCGCATGCGTTAGGTGCATGGATAACAAGCTATCTCCAACTAGAGAAAGATCCGGTCATCGAAAACCGTGTTCATGGCGCACCGGAGGTGGCTCGGCAAGAATGATCCATGGAGAAAACGTGGATACCTGTTCGATGGCAAATCGAGACCGAGGAATACCGGGCGTAGGAGCAGCGAAGAAGTGGAAGAGTTGCTGAAAACTGGAAAGATTGTCCTAAGCACGGAAAGAAGCGAAAGAGCAGCAACAAGACAAGCCGATGAAGGTATGGAAAACAAGATCTTTTCGGGAGTTGCCATCTTGGAAGTTTCTCCGCCGCCTCATAGCCTCGACATCATGCATATCACGAAAAAGCGTGTGCGAGTCTGCTCGCCACCATAATCAACATGCGATAGGACGAAGATGGTCCGAAAGCAAGGCACGACCTGATATGCTTGGGTATCCGGAAGGAGCTTCACGGACGCCTTTTCTCGATGATCGTGAAGATGACGATGATCATGAGTCGGAGACGACACAAGGTCGTCGGAAGGGTAAAATTTCAAGAAGAACGAATATTACGCCTCCTTCTTGCTTCACTCTAAGCGGATGAGATCAAACAGTTTTCAAGTGCCTTCTAGGAGTCAAATTTCCTACGGCTACGGGCAAGATAAGCGAGATACCTAGGCGAAGCGAGAGGTTCGATGGCATGAAGTCTCACGATGCCGTGCTAATGATGCAGTACTTCCGGTCGCACTAAGAGGGATAATGGATGAGCACGTCGTGAAAGCGTTATTTGGCCTATGCAAGTTTTTCGATGTCATCTCTAGGAAGTCGATTGGCTTGAATCAGCTCGGAAGGCTACAGGAGGAGATCGTGGTGATACTATGTGAGCTTGAGGTCTACTTCCACCCGCATTCTTCGACATTATGGTGCATCTGGTCCATGTCGTGGAGGACATCGTACAAATCGGGCCGATGTTCCTCCGCATGATGATGGCGTTCGAAAGGATGAACGGACACATCAAAGGATACGTTCGCAAGGTCCCGTCGGATGGAAGCATAGCCAAGGGCTTTCGGCGAAGAGTGCATCTCTTTCGCACGAATTATCTAGACATCGAGAACCTGTCGGTCTTCCGTCAATGACACCTTGGCAAGCTCGACGGATCTGGTCACCGAGAGGGTCGTCGCATACTGCATGCAGACTTCGATTTTCGACGCGCAGACTTTGATCGAGCAAACCTAATCGCGCTACAGCATTTAGAACTGGTCGATCCTTGGGTACAGAAGCACAAAAGGTTAATCGAGAAGAAGTACAGTGACCGGGGCATACAGAGGACGCAGGGAGAAATAATCAAAGAGCACAACTCAGATTTTACGCGTTGGTTTAGGCAGACGCTCCTTGATAATTCGCCGCGCTCGCATTCTTATGACACGGAAAAGATCATATTCACCTTGTCGCAGGGACCGATGCAAAACCTGGTGAACTATCAGGCGTATGATATCAACGGCTACACATTCTACACGGAGGAAAAGGACAACAAGTGTGATTATCAGAACTCAGGCGTAACGTCGGAATTCTACACCGATGACAACGTGAAGGAAAGATTCTACGGAAGAATCGAGGAGATCTGGGAGCTCGACTATTGTGGAGAAAAGGTGCCGATGTTCCGTGTCAGATGGGCAAAGAGCGTCGAAAGAGAAGACCGGTATTTCACAACCATGGTTATACCGGCAGCCAAATCCAAGGCCACGGTGCAAAGCGTGGCGCGAAAAATGAACCGTGGTACGGCTACCAAAGTGGACCAATGTTTTTCATTACCGACCCGACAAAGCCTAGCCGTGTCGTCGTGAGGAGAGGAAAAAGAAACATCATCGGAATGGATGGAGTCGCCAACGAGCAAGACTTGACCGATGCGGCGATCCAAAGATTGAAGATGACGACGACTACGATGCGACAACATACATCACAAGAAGAAAAGGACAACCCTACCCAAAAAGGTAGCCCGTTCGAAGAAGAAACATTAAAGTGCCGGGCTAAATTATTCAACCGCGACAAAGAAGGGAAAAAGATTGTAAAACGCTAGCTCAAAAAATATTGTAAAAGCGTGGTCGAAAAAAGATTGTAATATTCATGGACAAAGTATTATGAAATTTAGTTATACTTTGAATCATATTTGTAACACTTTTATGACATATATCACTACTTTTGGGCATTTTGGAATATTTAAAAGTATTTTAAAACAAAACAAAACTTGTATGGCATAAATCACCACTTTTGGACATTTTTGGAACATTTAAAAGTATTTTAAAATAAAAAAAAGTGGAGCACCAGGATTTGAACTTGGGTGCTCATAGTTTAGAATAGAGCTAAGGCGTAACCGTGGGCTATGACAGTACTAGTGCTAATGAAGGGTGGCGCCCTCTGTCAGTAGTCCAACACACATGGCGCACCACAGCCAAGTGCGCTACGGTTATCCGTAGCGCACTTGGCCAGGGTGCGCTACGCCTATGTGTGTTGGACGCTAGTCAACCGCGCCGCTCCATCTCACAGACACCACACGCACCGCGCCGCTGCATCTCACAATCGCTCTCGAGGCCGCACCGCTGCTGCCACCGCCGCGCTGCGCTGCGCTCTCGAGGAGGAGGAGAAGGCCCGCCACCGTGCTGCGCTCTCGAGGAGGAGGAGGCCCGCGCTTGTGGAGGAGGAGGCCGCTGCCGATCCGTGGAGGAGGAGGAGGCCGTCGCCCGTCGTCGTCCGCCCGTCAGAGGTAGCCCCTCCCCTGTCTCTCCCTCTCTCCCTCTCTCCCTCCCCTGTCTCTCCCTCTCTCCCCCTCTCTCTCCCTGATGGGGGTCTGCCTGTGGGCATAGCTTGCTAGGTTTCTAGGTTGCTAGGTTGAAAGAGTCCAGATTGCTAGGTTGAACCAAGGTCTGAACCAAGCCAGATTGCTAGGTTGCTAGGTTGCTAGGTCTGAACAATGATTTGATGGTGCTTCAAGATTCAGTTAGCAGTCACCCATCTGCTTGTTCAATACTCGGTTGTTCCTGGCCTTCTAGAGTGAGCGCAGACAGGCCACGAAGCACACTAGTGAAGCCTCCATTTGCATAGTGTCGTAGATTTGGAGATTAATACCTCAAATGTGTTTTATTTTCTTGCAGTATCCCACAGAGCCAAGTATTGATATAATTCATGCGCTAGCTTGCAGTCAAGACCAATGTAATGAATTGTATCTAGAGTAGGGAAGATGTATTGCCTCTAGAGCAGAGCAGATGTCACAGTGACATCGTAACACCATGCTTTAGTGTCATGTTATCCTTGGTATTGAGGCGCCCTCATGATGCTAGCCAGAACAATATACGGTGTTTGGGTGGTATGGCCCTGTTCTTGACCATTTAGCTTGGCACCAACGCATTCCTCTATCATATAAATATGGTAGGTGTTTATAGATGTGTTTGTTTCTCTCTTATCAGGCTCAACATTTGTGTTATACTGTGATGAATCGAGAAAGGCTAGGAACTGTGTTAGTTGATGTCTTTGGGATGCATCTATACAACACAGATTTTTGCTAGTGCTAGTGCTGACTAATGCTAGTGCTAGTACCAGTACCTAGTGCTAGTGCTAGTACTGACTAGTGCTAGTGCTAGTGCTGTTGTAAAACTTTGCTAGTGTTGTTGTAAAACTTTGCTAGTGTTGTTGTAAAACTTTGCTAGTTCTAGTGCTAGTACTGACTAGTGCTAGTACTAGTGCTGTTGTAAAACTTTGCTAGTGCTAGTGCTGACTAGTGCTAGTGCTAGTACTAGTACCTAGTGCTAGTGCTAGTGCTAGTACCAGTACCAGTACCTCAGAAGTTAAATTCAGACACAAACTTTGCTAGTGCTAGTGCTAGTACCAGTACCTACAGAAGTTAAATTCAGACACAAGAATGTGCTAGTGCTGACTAATTGTAAAACTTTGCCAAATGGCAAGCATTTGCAGAAGTATTTCTTGATTGATGTGATATACAGGAGCTGCTTTAACAACCAATAACCCTTATTGGAGATTATCAAGCAAGAGTTTGTGCTGGGTTGTTTCTTAACCAGCATCCTAACATTAGATCTCAACTAGCATCAATAGCTATTACAATGTTTGTGCTTGTGCTTGTATGAAGCACTTTATTATGTCGTGTATGCAGGTTCTTGTATGAAACGAGTCACGATTTTTGCCGAAATGTTGATTAACTTCCGTTTCGGCGGAAATCAGGCACTCCTAGTTTAAGAAAATTAGCAAAGGTCATGCCGGATTTTTCTGTGCATTTAACCAATTTTTTTTTTTATTAGTGCAAAGATGTGTGACAACGACGAGTCTGGATGTTCTAAGCGCATCGGCGCTGAAGGAGAACTCAGACCTCCGAATAAACAATTGACATTCTGGGAGGCGGCCCAGCGTCTAGAATACGATGAAGAATACCATCCTTCGGAGAGCGAGGATGATGAGATGGAAGACGCGGAGAAGCCGAAGGAACGGCGGACGATGAAACCACTGATGGCGGCGAGGGCACAGGGAGTGGTAGCAACCCTCCTAAGAAGAAGAAGAAGAAGAAGAAGAAGCCAAAGGACCGGCGCCCGAACACGGTCGGCACGGTCAGGGAGGAAATTACCGAAGTGAGCCCATCAGGGGTTCCTTTGGAGCCCGCCCTTGTCGTCAAAGGGTACGCTGGGCAAGTGGCGACGATCACCCGGACAACCATCTCGATCAACACCGAGAATCTCCGGCATAAAGATAATGGCCACTTGCGCACACTCCTCTTGAGCTGCACGCGGATACAAGTTCCCGCGATGTCGAACACAAATTATCATGGGAACGAAGTAAACAAATCCGCCCTCACAAAGATGAGCACCATACAGCCACTGGAGAACCGGATAAAGAAGAAGATCTATAAAGAAGGCAAAAGTCTCGAGGAGATCCAGAAGATTGACCCGAGATCACCGAAGATCGATTCACGGGAGTTCAAGGAGAGGTGTGAATCGAAGAGCCACGCCAATAGTAATCGGGGAAAGGCGCTGCAGGCGATGAATATAGGTCATCACCATCTCGGATCTGGTGGATACAGAACCGCGGAGGCCAAATGGAATAAGGAGGACGAAGAGTATAGATCCAAGGGGATAGATCCAAGGGGAGCGAGGAGGAAAACCGAGAGGTTCAAGAACTTAAGGCACAAGTGGCGCGGATCCCGCAGATCGTCCAAGACAACCTGGCAATCACCCTCACGTCCTTCCTGCCTACCTTGGTGGATTCAATAGCGAACTGGAGTGCGGGTGGTCGAGTAGGGCCGTGCCCGATTCCAAGCATGGTCAGCAGCCACTCGAACAACGCGGCGCCGACGAATCAGGCGAACTACGTGTTCGTGACTCCGCCCGCTAGCACCGCGGCGCCGCAAGTGTTGGTGACTCCCCCTGCCATCACCGCGGCGCCGGAGTACATGTTGGTGCCCCGCCATCGCCACGCAGCGGCACGGAGCTCAAGCACCCGTCGGTAGGGAGAATACCGGCGTCACCAGCGCCATCAAGCAGCCCTTCCGTCTCTTGCACGCCCGTCGCCGTATGCGGTGCGTCTACATTAGCCGATCTCGACACCATCACGGTAAACAAATTGCTTTAATTACCGCCTTTCATGCCATCTATATATTACTCTTGTGGCATCTCGCTCTGACGACGCCGTACATGTTTTCTGCAGACGGATGTTCCTTGCACTCTCTTATGCTACGTGAACAACAAGCTGAGGGATGTTGCCAAGGGTACCATCGTTCAACCCTTGCAGCGCACGTTCCACTCAAAGCCGATGCCAGATAGCGTGCACAGGGTTAAAATTAGTCGGGTGCTAAGGGGCTGCGACGACCTGGAACCTCCCATTCAACCCCCAGGAGCGGATGAAGAAGAGCCGTTTGTCCTCAGAAGTTGCTTCGGCTTGTTCTTGCTATGGCCAAAGAGCATGATCCGTTTGGGGCGGGGGCCATCACGCCCTGAACAAAGCACCGCTGTCGTGCAGCGACAAGCGGTGGCAAACCTACCGCCCTCGCCGTCACCTCCGCGGTGGGTCGGATGATCATGTTGATGATATGCACATGGCGCAGATCCGGCCGAGGACGCGAAGATCGAATGATCACTTCTTCAAGACTCGGTTGCAACGAAGAAGACCTAGCTTGTGGCCCCATAGAGAAAGCCACTATCACCAAGCCTGCTTGGTTCTCGAGACGCCTCAGCTTGCGCCTTACTGAGCCAGCTGATACAACCAACCGCCCTTTATTCTAAGCCGACACACTACATAGGGCGGCTGGTGCTCGATATGTGCCTGCCCGCTCTCCAAAAGGAAAAAAGGGCAGGAAAAGAAAATCTAGCAGCTCGAGCCAGCTGGTGGCGTCAACAACTGCAAATCCGATCAGGTTTCGGGACGGGCCACCAAGACCTGAGGGTATTATGTGGAGGATTCATGTGGCGGGTGAGCCCATGCTACCTAAGAATTTGCGGAAGCTCTCCAGTTCGGAACTGCAGAGTGTGCATGACGGCGATTTATAGAGAGACGCCTTCTATCGGAGAAAGATCCTCACCCGTATTCGTGGTTAAGGTGCCACCAGCTTGGGCTCACGACACCGCCTCATGGATCTGTTCTTCCTGCGGTTCGAGGACATCTTCAATATGTTCCACCTATACCCGCTGCACTATACCATGGTCCGTCTCTTTCTCACCTGGCCATCCAGATCATTAGAGAGAACACACCGGCATCGCTATAGTGGACCCTACTACATGCGTGATTTGCTTGGGTTCCCCGCCGAACGACGTATCGTGGCCTCGTACCTAAAAAGAATCCTCGTGGCGAACAAGACAAAGGAATACATTCTCGTGCCTTACTTTCTCGAGTAAGTCGTTATTCAGTCGCCACCGTCGATTGGCTTTATTAGATCATCATCATTCTTTTTCCAACACATTCCATTTGAATTTTTTGCGCAGAGATGAACACTGCACGCTCATCTCCTTATCGCCGAAGCATTCCCACGCCACGTATTTCGACTCGGGGAGTCTAGAAAAGAAGAAAAACTACGACAAGATCAAGGAAGTTCTGGATGATGCTCTCACTGGCTTTGCCTCGACGGAAGGCACCAGCTTTGTGCGTAAGAAGGTCAAGTTCGGCAGGCACGTCTTCAACCACGTAACGTAGTTCCCCTGCATGAAGCAGCCGGAAAACAGTAAGAAGGAAGCCTACTACGCACTCCATCACATGAGGGCGTTCCTACTTTTACCAGCAGAATTCTACGCTGCCAGATCATCTCAAACAGTGGGCCGAAGCAAAGGCCAAGATCAATGATTCGGATATTAGACAAGAGATGTATCGCATCCAGCAGCAGTTTGGGGCAATCATCTTTCGTGATGTCATGACTTCGGGGGGGATCTTCTACGGAGGAAATATCCCGAATAACCGTGACATAGAAGATCGCCTAGAGATGCAGGGTGACTATAGGAAGTTCATGACGAGATGTATGCGTTCTCCTGCTCCTAAGCCGAGCCTGAAGGCTTGATGTTGGCCTAGTTGTAGTTACAAACTATAGATGACCTTTGTGTGTGTGTGTGGACGACAAGTGAACTTATTTTGCTTATTATTATATATCGATAAATGCTTGGTTTTTTTGCTTACTATTTGCTCCTCCGCTCAATTTCCTCCTTCTTTTTCCTCCTTACTATTTTTCGAGAATAATGCTGATGATTGAAATGTCGTAGCACTATATATGTGAATGTGCTACGATGGGATTGTACGCTTGTGCTATGCACAAGTACTCAGTGTTGTGCATCCTACTTGGCGTCTGATTCCGTCAGTAGCATATTCCGTGTCCAACGACCTATGTATATATATGAGGCATGATTTTTGAGTTACTTTGGTCTTTTCGAGAATAATGTCGATGATTGAAATGTCGTGGCACACTATATGTGAATGTGCTGCGATGGGATTGTTCGCTTGTGCTATGCACAGGTCCGTGTTGTGCATCCTACTTGGCAACAGTTCCATCGTAGCATATTCCTGTGTCGAACAACCTAGTTATATATGAGGCATGCTTTCTGATTTTGGTGTTTTTGATTTAGGAGTACTTTCTATAAGTGTATCTTCATATGCGACTTTAATTATATATGTTTTTTTCAATAGTCGGTTAATTATTATTGTCAACTTATAGATGACGCTGCACGTCAGGTACAAGGGACGGGTTCCCGAGTCTACGATGATTGGGAAGATCCGGAGACAGTGCACCATTTCAGCGGCAATAGCTACAAAGGGTACAACACTATGGCGGAGGCGGAAGCTAGATACACGCGCTATCTAGCAGGAGTTAGGACAAGGAACCGGATGAAGACCTACACCTTCGTCGCGGCGGTGATCATGCTTATCTTCTTTGGTTATTTATCCCGCGTTTGTGTCTAGCTAGTTAGTTTAGATGTCTAGGCGAGCTTCCGAGCTCTAACTTGTTCGATCGACACATGTATTAGCATGTCACCAACTACTACTTTGTAACATGATCAAAACAATGTAACTTAGACTATGTATTCATGTATGAGACTTATCTATATGTATTTGTTTCAATCTTGTTTTTCATATTGAGTATTTATATATATAATTGTATATCTTGTATCTGTGTGTGTATATCTGCTGTAATATTGTATATAATCTGTATTGCGTATAATTTGGCTCAGAAATTAAAAAAAAATACATCTGTGGCGCACATGGTCTACCTTCTGTGGCGCACTACACCTAAAGCGCACCATGGAAGTTTAGTGGCGCACTAGGTAGTGCGCCACAGAAGGTCCCAGGGGTAGCGCACCATGCCAAACTTCTGTGGCGCACTTGGAGGTGTGCTACGCCTATCTCTGCACAACCGTGGCGCACTAGGCAGTGCGCCACGGCTGAGAGATAGCCGTAGCGCAAGGCCCGTGGCGCACTGCTAGTGCGCCACGGATGATGTTTCCAGGTGCGCCACTAACGGCCTGTTTCCTAGTAGTGGCGGTTGGAGCGGTCACAGCCAGGCTAACTTGGCAGGTGATCTTCTTTTGCACCCTATTTGTTGGGTGCCCTTTTTGGATCATCAGGGACCCTTTTGGCGCGGGGTACCCGTTTACGCCGTTGTTTTGCACGGGCGCGATTTCTTGATTCAAAGGTCCCACGGGTGGCGGTGGAGGAGCGCCGTGGGCGATGTCGCCTAGTGCAGGTGCGGGTCCGAACCCGGGGTTGAGAATATTCCGTCGCATCTGGGTGAAACCCTCGCTGAGTTTCTGGAACTCACGGGAGTCCTTCAGCATGTGGCTAGCCTTCTTTTTACCATCCTGTTTGTCGATGTAGAAGTGGATGGTGCATGGGCCCGACAACTTATCGTATGCCGAGGGTTCGTCGTCGCGGCTGCGGCGCTGCCACGATTGCGTTGGGCGTCCTCAATCGCGGAAGTTGCTTCCACTGTATCCGCCGCTGCTGCGGTTGTTTTCATTGCGGCGTTCGGCATAGCCAGCCGCAACCATGTCGGGTCCGTCGCGGTCGTCGTAGACGCGCGATCTTTGCTTGCTACGGCGCTCGTGTCTGCGGCCGTAGTCATCTTCCTCATCCGAATGTGCTCGGTGGACGGAATCCTCGCCATCTGCCCACCTCTTGGAGATGTCCATGAGGTGGTCGAGTGTCTTGGGCTTGACGCGCCCAAGTTCTTCCTTGAAGTCCGGGCGTTTGACACTATCCTTGAAGGCTTCGATCGTTCTCTCCTCGGAGATGTGTACCGCAGAGTTCTTGATGTTAGACCAGCGTAGTATGTACGAGCGAATGGATTCGCCCGTTCATTGAGTGCAGGCCTGCAGCTCCTCGATCGAGCCTGGTCTCTTGCTAGTGCCCTTAAAGTTTCGAATGAAACTGTACTCCAGTTCCTCCCAGATTTGGATGGAGCCTGAGGACAGGCTGCTGAGCCAGATCCGGGTTGCGCCTGTCAGCTGCAGCTGAAGGCATTTCAGGGCAGTGTTCTTGTTTCCGCCATGCATCTTGACGGACGACAGGTGGTCGCTGATCCAGGCTTTCGGGTCCTGCATCCCGTCGAACTTCGGAGTGTCTGAAGGAAGCTTGAAATTTGTCGACATCCGCGTTCGCCGAACAGATCTGCTGAAGCATCGAGCTCCGCAAAGTTCTCTGTCGTTGTCCTCTTCGGATTCATCTGAGCACGCGCGCTTGGCACGTGCCTTGTCGACCTTGCGCTGGGCAAGGTCGTTTCGAGCATTGTAGTCGCGGCTGCGACGTCTTGGGATCTTGCGTCGTCGAGGTAGATTGTGCTCGTCTTCCTCTTCGTCCGATGAGTGTGTGGGGCTACGGTTGAATCTGACCGTAGCCTTCTTCTTTGGCTCCGTAGGAGCTTCCTTGTGGAGCACATCTCCAACGAGTCCGAATCCGGCTAGTGCGGACTTGTGCATAGCTGTATTCGGGTCCCCAACCGGAGGTGGATGGTACACGAGATATGTGGTGGCTGCCATGATCGCAGCTTGCGGCGTCTTCGGGATGACGTTGTCGTTGACGTCCATCTCCATGAAGGACATGTTGAGGGTTCGGGTGACCTCGCGACGTGCAAGGGGATCCATGTGCTCTGTGTGAGAGCGATGCTTGTTAGCATTGTTGCCGTGTGAGCTGGAGCCTCCAGCGGCGGAGAGCGTATCTCGACGCGCGCTAGACTCCGAAGCTGCTTGCTTGCGTTTGTCGAGCTCCTCTTGCAGCTGCACCTGCCTGTTGTGTTCGCCGATGAGGATAAGGTGGTATGCCATCAGCAGGTCATGTGAAGAGTTCACGGGTAGGATCTTGTTGCCCGCGATGGCTTCGTGTGCCTAGAGCCAGCCATCCTCGCTGAGGTTGATCCGATTGTAGGCGGCAGTGTCGCCCTCGTTGGGTGGGAGGGATGGTTGTCTCCTGTTTCCTCCTTTTTCACCCTCTGGGTTGGGTGGCGGTACATGGGCACCCGAACCTGGTGGTTTTTCCTCCACGTCGCTTTCGATGACCACGGTGCACTAGTAGCATCCACGGATTGGATCGCTGCTGCCGCAGCTTTCGGATCCAGAACCATAGGTTCCTTCATCCGACGGGGGGCTGCATAGATCTGAGTTGTAGCTGCTGCTACCGTATGACTCATCTGTCAGCGTTGACGTGCGTAGCACGATGGGATGCAGGGCCCACGAGGTGGGCCTGATTGATGGAAGTGGCACCCGCTCTGGGAGGCGGAGGGTGCATGTTTGTCCCACCTGGAAGCAAAAGCTCCCGAACAGAATCTCGAGACCGTCGCCTACGGGCTCGAAATCCTTCATGGTGGCTGGCGAGTGGGAGGTGAAGTCGATAGCGCCGAAGAGGAGATGGATCTCCGTCGCCGAGGAGTTGTAGATCGCTTTGGTTGGGACCGTCGCGATCGCACAATCAGCGCCCCCGATTCCCATAGACGGCGCCAATTGACGAGGTTCGATCTTGTCAATGCCCATTGTTATGAGCTTGGGTTTTGGAGAAGATGGGGGTACTGGAGATCACGGAACGGTTAAAAGACAAGCAACCAGGGGACATGAGATTTACCCAAGTTCAGGCCCCCGGAGGGAAAACCCTACTCCTGCTTGTTTGCTTTTGATTACGGCGGAACCGAAAAGTACAGGGGTGCACAGATGCAATCTGGCGTGGAGGTGTGTATGCGGTGAAAAGGATGTCCTCCTCATTGTGCCCTTCTAGCCTTTATATAGAGATAGGCAGGTTCCAGGCATAGAACGAGTCGGTTACAAGTTTAGGGTTTGCCCCTTTGAATATTCTATCTATTCTAGTCTTGCTCTCCAAGGATCCGAAGATGTCATGGGCTTGGGCCACCCAAAAATCTCCACAGGCCGCGTATATTCTTATGGGCCTTCCTTGGGCTGGACCAGGTATGCCAATGACGTGTACCCGTAGGGTATAACCATATCACCACGCGCCATGCTCTTTATTATTTCAATCCTAATGATACACACATATAATGAATTAGGTAATATAAAGTTCTTATAAATAAAAGTATCATGTTCCACTAGAAATGAGTTCACCTCATAGTCATCATCTATTTGACTCAATTTCTCTTGTTCAAATAGTCAGAATCATTGTAATCCTTGTATATATCCTCATCATCCTCCCTTTTTTTAAGAAAATTCGTCTGCGGCTTTGGGTAAACTAAAAGTGGCAAAAATAACAACATGTACGCGCAATATATGTATATATAACATTTTTTATCATTTTTGTTGACATGATAATTATTTCAAATATACAAAATGCAACTCAAATTGCAAGTAGAGAAGATATAATTGACATATGGGAACAAAGCATATCTCATCAATCGGCGGTCACAATTGCAGGTATATATAAGTGAAGGTCATATAGTCATGATTATAATAAGGAACGCATAAGAGAGTCTTATTGTTCAATATTAATTCAACTGTCTTCACAGAAGATCGATGATCATATTTGTTACAAGCAAGGTCAAACCAATCCAAAATAGTCAGATGTATATATGTTGGATACCATGCTGCAACAACGTTACTCTGATTTATATGACCATGATTATTACCCGCAGAGTATAGGATGAAACTCAATTTGCAAACATAAAGGAAGTATATATCATTAGCACACTTATGCAACACGTTGTGGGATAAACACAAGGGGTATAAAATCATATTCGAATCTACATAGATTGGAACAATCCAACATATGTAAAGTTACTTTTGTTGGCTAGGCTATATCAACTGAACGAGAATTTACTTTCATATTATAACAAATTGTAGTATCTATCCCACCGCAAAGATATGTCGACACATAGTATATATGGCTAAAAACAGCAAGTTTGAATTCAGCAATTCTATATTCAGCAATTCTATCACAGGTAATGCATAGGCGATCCACCAGAAAATGATAATTCATTCTATAGTTACCAATTAGATTAAAAGTGAAATTGTAGGCATAGGTGCTAGAATGCGAAGGTAAAATTTCAGAAATCTTATCCATAGCACAATTCATACACATATGTTCATTTAGCATGATCGAATAGGCAATATCAATAGTTGGTACGCGAGCAAGTATTTCCTTATGTTTAATCAGTATGACATGATCAAAATTTGAATTTGGTAAACTATCACATTGTGTTGTAATATTAGTGCAAGGCAAGTCACAAGGAGGCATAAACAAAGCAATAGCCTCACAATAAATCAAAGTATTATGTTCCACTAGGAATGAGTTCACCTGATAGTCATCATCGATTTGACTCGATATTTCCTTCATGCTCAAACACTTGTAATCATTGTATTTCCTGTATATATCATCATCATTAGCTAGTTCATGCTCTTAATCATGGCATGTTTTATCAAAACGATCCCATATTTGACACAAACATGCATCTTAATATTCTCTTAATATTCCCCGCAAGGTTTCCAGAGGGAGTTTTCGTTGTCCATCCTGAAAAAACTTGTATTTTCTATTTTTTTAGTGCAAGATTTGTGAAGCAGCTTAACCACACTTCTCTGTCGGTACCACACATGTATACAAAAATACTAGACCACTTCAGTAAAATGATTCAACATCCAGTTGACGATGCAACACTTATGTGAATTTTTGAGATTTTATATGGATTCCTTCTATTCGGCAAGTAAGTGAAATTTAAACTTTTTTTGTTTTTTTGAACGAGAGCCAATATATTAGCAGCTAAAGAGTACATAACAGCTCTTACAAATAGATCTCTGAAGATCAAAGTCGATCCTAAAGCCTACAAGCACACAAAAAAAAGATGAAGCTGAAAACACAGGAAGTCTACGCGGAAGAACACAAAAGGAGCCTGCCAGGGATTCCATCGAGAACATGGAATTGCCACACCTGCAAATGTGTTCTTCAGGGGCCTCACAAAGCCCAACCATCCGTAGAACCAGCGGCTCAACCAGCAATCGAGATGGTACAGTCAAACGAGGTTGAAAGTTGAGCTGTAGATAAAGAGACTGCATCACCGAGCTCAACCCACGAGGATCTTCACCGCTGAATCTGGGGAGCGACAGCAGAGACAATCTCACATGTCTCCGGCGCACACACCCGAGCGACATGAAGATCGCGAAGACAACCTGAATAACAATTCTCAAGAGATCCTTAGTGAAACTTGAAGGCCCAAAAACTGCATCCCAAGATAAGAAAATCTGAGATAAACTAGCTGGAGCAGCCTGGCAACGAAGCACCATCGCTTTGAATCTCCAGATCCAATCCACGCCCAGTTCATATATACTCCATCCATCACCACGCTGGCCAGAGCAGATCAAAGTTCGAGCAGCACTAAGCTCAGAAGATCTCCAAAGGATAACAACGGCAACATGCCACCGTTCAGGAAGGCCAAGATCACAAGCCCCCAACGCGGGGGGCCTAGGCCACCAGGACGAAGACGAGGCCGCAACACCGCCGGAGCACTCCCCCACGCCACCGCGGCCGGCCGGGAGTGTCCCAGAAGCGAAGCAAGCTGCAGCAACACCATCTTCCCCCTCGCTACCACAGCCGGCCGGGAAGAACACAAGATCGCAGCACCACACCCTCTCTAGGTGAACCACGCCACCGGAATTATTCAGAGAAGCGCCGGCCTTCTCCTCCACTCCCCACACCGACCGCCGGAGGAACAGCAAAGGGAGAAAAGGCCCTAAAATCTCCGAGATCTGGGCGCCTAGATCCGGGATTTCGCTTCGACTACCGGGCAAACTGCCCACTACCGGCACAAAGCCAAACCTACACCTAATCCTATCTACTCCGGCGCCCCCCCCCCTCCCCCAACTCCGGCGAGCAGCGCCGCCGGAGAGGGCTTTGTCACTGGTAGAAAAGGTCCCATGCGTCCCGGTTGGTAAGGGCCAAGTCCCGGTTGCCCAACCGGGACGGGGCAATCGGGACTAAAGCTCTAACCATTAGTCCCGGTTGCCCCACCAACCGGGACAAATGGGGCACACGTGGCGGCATCAGAGCGCGAGGGGGGGTGGAGCATTAGTCCCGGTTCGTAACACGAACCGACTAATAACTTCCGCTGCAGATATTTAGCCCATTTCTGCGCCAGCGTAGAATTCATTTTGGCACATTTTGTTGCCGCGGCAGCATTTTCGCCACTTTTTTTGCCGCGGCAGAGAATTCATTTAGGTTGTTTTATTGTTTATTTAGTGTTTTGCACTTATCAACGAAGGAACCTTATATTATAGAAGATCATCATGATAACATTACATTCAATACACGGATCGAGTTCATGCACTACATACAAAAGTTGCTATTCGATGCTACCGGCCAATTTCTTGAAAGTTGCTATTTTTACAATTCCTATTGTCTATACACAGCCGAGTAGTATTCCCCTTGTGTGTTTAGGACTTCTGCATCCAAGAATCCCGCCAATTCCTCCTGAATTGCTCGTATGCGATCCTTTGGCAGAAGACCGTCCCGTAGACGTTCGATCTGATTTAAAAAGGAGTCAGCCTATATGAATATGAAACTAAACACAATTTGATTGTAATAAAAACTATAGAAATTGTTTACGACGTGGAGTTGCTCTAAATTTTGCACTTCTCATCGCACGTCACGGATGAACTCGCATACATAGTATCCACATAGATTGTTACCGTCCTGCGTCGGGCACTTTACGAGAACGAGTTCAATCAAAATAATAATCAAGCATGATAATAACTGTATCAAAACTAGAATCAAAGAGATGCGGATATAGCTAGTGGTGCTTACATCAAGTGGTTGAAATGTAAGCTCTTTCCAAACACCCCTAGCCTTCTTGGTGAACCGTTTCCAAGCGCCGGCGTAGAAAACGAATAAAATAAGTTATTAAGTACTTGATATCATAAAATTCACGAACGTTGCCGATATAGTGTCGTAATGATTAGAATTACCGTTGTAGAAGTATCTGCATGTCCTTCCACGTCTCAAGGGGTTTATGTTTCGAGTCCATGACTAGTACACGCCTTTGTCAAGCTGAATGATTAATGTAATATAGTGGTACTGCGAATGCGTAACTAATCAATTATATACTTAACATCGAGTGGCGAAATAGAAAGTGTATACAAGACAATAACACTCACTGGAAGTTGTAAGGAAATAGTATTTCCTTTGGTTTCTTGAAACCTTAACGCGTACTATATTATCCTCCGTATCCTGGGGCTTATTTTGAGATTAGCTTCATGAACCCAATATGGGTCAATGAAGCCAATGTCATAGATTTGTCCTCTGCTGCATTCGAGAATCTTCATTCTGCATATTACAAGATGATTATATACATGCAATAAACAAAATAATATAGCTGGAGACTAAATTAATTACGAATTAGGACTTACGGACAATAGGCACTCATGATCGATTTGTCCAAGGCCTTGATTGAATAATTGAAATAGTTCATCAAATTCAATGGATATCATGTCATCCTTATCTTTCCCATGATGCTTTTTGTAACCCTCAAGATTATCCGCTTAGCCCGGCCCTTGTGGCATGCATGTACCAGTTATGCAATCTTCATATTTTTGTTGGAAGATTGTTTACCTCCTCAGGTTTGACGAGAGGTTTTCCGTACTGGTATTGGTATGCTACTTCACTCACGGGGAAGAACTCTAACTGGTATAAGTACTGGTCAATACTCATACCTTGAGAAGTGGCAGCTTCTCAGACATAACTACCTACGGATCATACGCTTCGCCCCATATTTGCTCGACCCCACATTGGTTTGAGAAATCACCTTGAGAGGGGTGCAAGTCTGTTTTGCTTGTTCTCCGAGTCGGGCAACAGATTTCCGCTTGCATCAAGATCTTGCTCTTGAGGCTTTTTGTGCCGCATGTGACTTGAGAATAGAACGCTCATAGTCCGATGACAGCTTTGGCTCGGGTTGATGAAGATTCTTTAGCATTTTCAACACTTTGGCTTTTTCTTCTTTGGTCTGGGAACTCGATCTTTCGCCGCCTCAGCTTAGCAAAACGCTGCTTCCACATCAACGATCGCCGCAGCCTCCTTCAAGACAGTCATAAGCTCTCTTGGGAGGAACCATTGGTACTTTTGGAAGAGGCTCTTGTTTACGTTCGCGATCGCCACGACGACAAGAGTGGTACGCCACGCTTTTTATCCCGAGGCGCGGCGATGGCTCCCGCGGCGATGGCTGCACCGGAGATTGGTGAGGCGGCGAGCCGGGTGAGGCGACGGCTGCCGCGGCGGGCGACGACCGGAGACGGGTGAGGCGGCGGCGAAGATGGCCTTGGCGTGATTTCAAGCACGATACAATCCTTGGCCATAGAATGGTGACGCTTTTGCCACCCAAAGACACCACATCCCTTCACCAGGTAGTGAAGATCCAAAACCTCAAAGGTGGGCATGATTTCATCCACGCCGACAACAGCCCTCTGGAACCGGACGCGGTGGTAAGTTGGTGTGGGTCCAATTGGTAAGGCATAGCCGCCACCTTCATTGATATGTTCACAACTTTGACATGTAGCTCGCAGTGTCATCTCGTGATATCATCCAGGTAGCCAACAGGAGCCATCGTCGGTGCATCATCGGCATCGCCATTGTCATCACCCGGGACCTCGGTGGAAGCCACACTGCTTTTTCGATTATTCGATAGGCCGGTAGCATCGAATGCAGTGTGCTGCTGAGATGGGGCGCCGGTAGTACTTTGCTCTTTAAGTGTGTTAATTTCATCTTGTTGTTGCTTTAATCGTTCTTCAATTAAACCTGCATTCGCTCTTTCTGACTTTCTGCTTCAACTGCCGCCCTGTCCTTTCTCCTCTGACGGCTTCTATCAGGATATTTCTTCCTCTCTTCGGGAAACCCAGTCCTCCATGATTGGGAGCCTCTTGTGCCTCGTGTTCGTCCACATGTTCCTTATTTCCAAGGGCGAGTGTGAGCTCATCATTCTCTCTATCGGGAATGAAGTCCCCATCTTTAACAACCTTTACTGCTTTTCTAATCCTCTCGATTGGCAAGGGGTCTTCTTTATGTCGTATCTTATATATACACCTCCCTTCCGAGTCCAACATGCCCCCATGCCCGTAAAACCAATTCCTTGCACGTTCTACCCAATCGTCTGTCTCTGGGGTGATATTTTTATCACGCAATTCCTGCTCAAGTTTCTCCCACTTAGGAATGCCAACCCTGTAGCCACCTTGCCCCATAGTATGGTGATACTTCTTCTTAGCAGCATTCAGCTTATTCCTTTCAGACATTTTCTTAGCTTTTTCTGATTTCTTGTATTCCACAAACTCATCCCAGAATGGTTTTATCTTCTCAAACTGAATATTCTTGAAACCGGGAGTCTTATTTTTCACGACATAGTCAAGGTGCAATCTTTTCTTCCAGTTGGTGAAACACTGGGCCATCTTCTTCAAAGCCCACTCCCTGACCTTAGCCTCCATGGCTCTCCCATGTTGTAAGGCGTCCTCAACTGGATCCTCCGCATTTGGATCCAGCTCTATCTTCGGTAGTTTGAAATTAACCATGAGCCTCTTCCACAAGAAATCTTTGGCGTGGTTAGGGACAAATAAACATGTTCCTCTTCATCCGCATTAGCAGGCCTATTCCAATTTCTAATGGTGATCGGATTAAGTCCCTAACGATTACTCCGCATTGTGCCACAAATTTGGTTGCGACAACTTCGAGTTGTTGCCCGCCATCTTCGCCGACATCTTCGATCCTGAACCTCTCATGGTCTTGCAACTTTTGGTTGGGCCTCGTCGCTCTTTTCAAGAGATTCCTTCGATCCGAGGGCTAAAAGAAGAAAGATCGTCTACTATTTCTATATAGATAGCAGATGAATAATTAATGAATTGATTTATATTACATGCACCTCGCCGAGCTGTCGTCTTCTCGACACACAAGGCATCGCCTTCTCGCGGAAGGCAACACCTTCAACCTCAAACAAGTTGTCTACTCCGGTAAAGAGGATCACCTCACCGAGTTGTTCGTAAACGTTGATACGCCTAAATTATCTTCCCACGGATCACACCTTGGATCAACTCTTCCTTTTCTTCGTCTACGTGTGGGTCCATATTTTACGCATAGGTGGAAAACGAATAAGTCAAAGCGGCTAAAGGAGAAAGTTAAGGAGAAACCCTAATATATACATACACAATAATAAAAATGAAGAGAAACCCTAAACCTAGCTACAAAAAGGAAACTGTGTAGTAGATAGGTAACTCTAGCTAAAATAAACTAAAATCAATATTCCGGAGTTCCGAGGGGTGTAACCTAGTTCGGAGAAACCTCGGATGCATATGAGAGGGGAACATGAGTATAAGGCTACAAAAGGGAAACTATCCAGCAGATAGGTAACACTAGATACTAACAAAATACCATATTGGAATCGATTTAAGAGGGTTCAGAATGCGCTGGCGAAGGCACATCGTCGAACCCACATGCACCTAAGGGGTATTAATGATTCCTTATCTAACCACAGTGACTGACAATGTGAATCGGTTCTAGGGCTACCCACATTGACTGACCAGTGGGGCCGAAGACCAATAATACCAAACTAATTAATAAACCTAATAATACCTAACTAATAATAAACCTAATAATCAAAACACCGAAAAGAAAGGGAAACAATCAACACATGGCATCAATGCAATGCTCAAGCAAGTATGATGATATGACAAGTTAATTTGCATCGGAATGTAACCCCAAGACATGCTCGACGATTTAATCGGGGTTCCGACGGGTGAAAACCCTAACTCGGGGAAACTCCGGAACATATGAGAGGGGTGCATTTGTTCTTCTAATTATACTTGTCATTTAAATTGTTGAACAATGCATGATTATAGGTTAAATAGATAGGTTTCATTTTTCTGAACAATTTGATATATTATTTGTGTTTTTCTAACTGATAAATAAAAAGATATTGAATTTACAAGTTTATATCAATTTCTGAAAATATTAAATCATTTAAAATTGAATTACTGTGTCAATATGACATCAGCAAAGGGTTGGGTTTTTTTTTTACCAAGACAGAACCTAGCCACATCGAAAGTCTTTGGGCCCTAGGCCACATCAAGAAGCCACCGTGGGCCACGTCCCGGGCCGTGGCCACGTCGCTGGCCTCATGCCGCCGCGCGCCTACTACTCGCCAGCGCCGCGCCTACTCAAAATTAGCGGCGCGCCCTACATTGGTTCTTGAGAAGGTGGTACAACAACGGCGGCCAGCGACGCGAATCTAACGTCAGAGCATGAACTACGGTGAGAGGGAAGGAAGGAGGCATCCGGAAGGTTGCTCACCCCGAGCGCGTGAGGTTGGTCGGAGAGCGCGGGAGGTCGAGGTTGAGCGAATCGGCTGGCGAGCACGATCGGGTCGAGGAAGACGGAGTCGTGGCGGCAGCGCTGCACGCATGGACGGAGGCGGTCTTGCGGATGGAGCTGGCGACGCGTGGGCTCGAGCAGCTGGCCAGCGTTAGGGCGCGGCTCGGGCAACTTCTTCGTCGAAGCGTTAATGGGCGTCGGTGAAGCGAGATAAGTGATGGGGAAGGAAGAAGAAGAGGAAGGGCTAAAGGGTTATAACCAAGGACCTTTAGTCGGTTGGTGGCTCAACCGACTAAAGGGTTATCTCGTCGTTGGAGCCACCAACCGGACCTATACTCCAATATTTTCAGCAGACCAAGGGTTGGCCTGAGGTCTTTAGTCCCGGTTGGTGGCTCCAACCGACATATTCCCTTTTCAAAAATTCGTATTTTCTCTCTGTTCATTTTATATTTTATTTTGGGGTTTAAATTTGTATTGTTTTTTAAATGATAATTAATTTGGAATTTAGAAAAACTTTAAACATAAAAAGTGTTTGGATTTGAATAAATAATTCAAAACCATTTTCTGTTTTAAAAAATAATTAATGTAACCATTTAAAATATGAACCATTTACAATTAAAAATGAATTAACTTATATTTTTTTAATATCAATTTGGAATTTAGAAAAACTTTAAACATAAGAAGTGTATGGATTTGAATAAATAATTCAAAAACATATTCTATTTTTAAAAAATAATTAATGTAACCTTTTAAAATGAATTAACTTATTTTTTGAATATTAATTTGGAATTTAGAAAAATTTAAACATAAAAAGTGTTTGGATTTCAATAAGTAATTCAAAAACATTTTCTTTTAAAAATAATTAATGTAACCATTTAAACTATGAACCATTTACAATTAAAATGAATTAACTTATATTTTTAATATTAATTTGGAATTTAGAAAAACTTTAAACATAAAAAGTGTTTGGATTTAAATAAATAATTCAAAAAAGTGTTCTCCATACCAATGTCCACACACATGCATAATATGGGCACAACATCACAAACTATGCCGTGATTCAGCACATAACATCGGTCATTTGATGAAAGCCATGAAACCTCGAACATGATAGGTCATTTTGTGAAGGTTTTTTGAAACATGATCAATATACCAAGTCTGGTATTTTCCTTTCAACTATGTAACATAATATGACACCACGAAGGATTTTCATTGTTCGTTTTTTTTTTTGAATTTATTATGCCCTGTTTGAATTATCTGAATTTCTAACTATGGTCGAACCGGTGTGCATGAAGATAGGGGACGAGCATCGTTAGAACTTGCATTGGATCTCTGAAGAAACCACATATTGCGAGTCTAAAAATGATTTTTTCAAAAAATCACGGGCGATAGATCATGTACCTATAGTACAAACCGGACCCACTTCCTACCGATTCGGCAGACATTTGTCCTTTTTACCCGGGATGGACGAAAAGGTTTGAGATGTACCGGTTGGGAGATAGTCCATGTAAGGTGGTCTAGTATTTTAGGAAAATAGGACGGTAGCATTCTGAAACGGCATTTTGGTGGTTAATTCACAAAGCGACCGTTTTTTGCGCTCGGAAAATGGAAAAGGGCTTTTCCGTGCGACAAAAAGGAAAACTTCCTCCTGCAACATTGTTCTCCATACCAATGTCCACACACATGCATAATATGGGCACAACATCACAAACTATGCCGTGATTCAGCACATAACATCGGTCATTTGGACCGAAAGCCATGAAACCTCGAACATGATAGGTCATTTTGTGAAGGTTTTTGAAACATGATCAATATACCAAGTCTGGTATTTTTCCTTTCAACTATGTAACATAATATGACACCATGAAGGATTTTCATTGTTCGGATATTTTTGAATTTATTATGCCCGTTTTGAATTATCTGAATTTCTAACTATGGTCGAACGGTGTGCATGAAGATAGGGGCGAGCATCGTTAGAACTTGCATTGGATCTCTGAAGAAACCACATATTGCGAGTCTAAAAATGATTTTTCAAAAATCACGGCGATAGATCATGTACTGTAGTACAAACGGACCCACTTCCTCTGGATTCGGCAGACATTTGTCCTTTTACCGGGATGGACGAAAAGGTTTGAGATGTACGGTTGGGAGATAGTCCATGTAAGGTGGTCTAGTATTTTAGGAAAATAGGACGGTAACATTCGAAGCGGCATTTTGGTGGTTACTTCACAAAGCGACCGTTTTTGCGCTCATAAAATGGAAAAGGGCTTTTCCGTGCGACAAAAGGAAAACTTCCTCTGCAACATTGTTCTCCATACCAATGTCCACACACATGCATAATATGGGCACAACATCACAAACTATGCCGTGATTCAGACATAACATCGGTCATTTGGACAAAGCCATGAAACCTCGAACATGATAGGTCATTTTGTGAAGGTTTTTGAAACATGATCAATATACCAAGTCTGGTATTTTTCCTTTCAACTATGTAACATAATATGACACCATGCGAAGGATTTTCATTGTTCGGATATTTTTGAATTTATTATGCCCGTTTGAATTATCTGAATTTCTAACTATGGTCGAACCGGTGTGCATGAAGATAGGGGCGAGCATCGTTAGAACTTGCATTGGATCTCTGAAGAAACCACATATTGCGAGTCTAAAATGATTTTTTCAAAAATCACGGGCGATAGATCATGTACACATGGTACAAACCGGACCCACTTCCTGGGATTCAAGACATTTGTCCTTGTTACTCGGGATGGACGAAAAGGTTTGAGATGTACCGGTTGGGAGATAGTCCATGTAAGGTGGTCTTGTATTTTAGGAAAATAGGACGGTAGCATTCTGAAACGGCATTTTGGTGGTTACTTCACAAAACGACCCGTTTTTTGCGCTCGGAAAATGGAAAAGGGCTTTTCCGTGCGACAAAAAGGAAAACTTCCTCCTGCAACATTGTTCTCCATACCAATGTCCACACACATGCATAATATGGGCACAACATCACAAACTGTGTCGTGATTCAGCACATAACATCGGTCATTTGGACCGAAAGCCATGAAACCTCGAACAATATAGGTCATTTTGTGAAGGTTTTTTCGAAACATGATCAATATACCAAATCTGGTATTTTTCCTTTCAACTATGTAACATAATATGACACCACGCGAAGGATTTTCATTGTTCGGATTTTTTGAATTTATTATGCCCGTTTTGAATTATCGAATTTCTAACTATGGTCGAACCGGTGTGCATGAAGATAGGGACGGGCATCGTTAGAACTTGCATTGGATCTCTGAAGAAACCACATATTGCGAGTCTAAAATGATTTTTCAAAAATCACGGGCGATAGATCATGTACGTAGTACAAACGGACCCACTTCCTCGATTCTACGGACATTTGTCCTTTTACCGGGATGGACGAAAAGGTTTGAGATGTACCGGTTGGGAGATAGTCCATGTAAGGTGGTCTAGTATTTTAGGAAAATAGGACGGTAGCATTCTGAAACGGCATTTTGGTGGTTACTTCACAAAACGACCCGTTTTTTGCACTCGGAAAATGGAAAAGGGCTTTGCCGTGCAACAAAAAGGAAAACTTCCTCCTGCAACTTTGTTCTCCATACCAATGTCCACACACATGCATAATATGGGGACAACATCACAAACTATGCCGTGATTCAGCACATAACATCGGTCATTTGGACCGAAAGCCATGAAACCTCGAACAATATAGGTCATTTTGTGAAGGTTTTTTCGAAACATGATCAATATACCAAGTCTGGTATTTTTCCTTTCAACTATGTAACATAATATGACACCACGCGAAGGATTTTCATTGTTCGGATTTTTTTTGAATTTATTATGCCCGTTTTGAATTATCTGAATTTCTAACTATGGTCGAACAGGTGTGCATGAAGATAGGGGACGGGCATCGTTAGAACTTGCATTGGATCTCTGAAGAAACCACATATTGCGAGTATAAAAATGATTTTTTCAAAAAATCACGGGCGATAGATCATGTACCTGTAGTACAAACCGGACCCACTTCCTACCGATTCGGCAGACATTTGTCCTTTTTACCCGGGATGGACGAAAAGGTTTGAGATGTACCAGTTGGGAGATAGTCCATGTAAGGTGGTCTATTATTTTAGGAAAATAGGACGGTAGCATTCTGAAACGGCATTTTGGTGGTTACTTCACAAAACGACCCGTTTTTTGCGCTCGGAAAATGGAAAAGGGCTTTTCCGTGCGACAAAAAGGAAAACTTCCTCCTGCAACATTGTTCTCCATACCAATGTCCACGCACATGCATAATATGGGCACAGCATCACAAACTATGCCATGATTCAGCACATAACATCAGTCATTTGGACCGAAAGCCATGAAACCTCGAACATGATAGGTCATTTTGTGAAGGTTTTTTCGAAACATGATCAATATACCAAGTCTGGTATTTTTCCTTTCAACTATGTAACATAATATGACACCACGCGAAGGATTTTCATTGTTCGAATTTTTTTTGAATTTATTATGCCCGTTTTGAATTATCTGAATTTCTAACTATGGTCGAACCGGTGTGCATGAAGATAGGGGACGGGCATCGTTAGAACTTGCATGGGATCTCTGAAGAAACCACATATTGCGGGTCTAAAAATGATTTTTTCAAAAAATCACGGGCGATAGATCATGCACCTGTAGTACAAACCGGACCCACTTCATGCCGATTCGGCAGACATTTGTCCTTTTTACCCGGGATGGACGAAAAGGTTTGAGATGTACCAGTTGGGAGATAGTCCATGTAAAGTGGTCTATTATTTTAGGAAAATAGGACGGTAGCATTATAAAACGGCATTTTGGTGGTTACTTCACAAAACGACCCGTTTTTTGCGCTCGGAAAATGGAAAAGGGCTTTTCCGTGCGACAAAAAGGAAAACTTCCTCCTGCAACATTGTTCTCCATACCAATGTCCACACACATGCATAATATGGGCACAACATCACAAACTGTGTCGTGATTCAGCACATAACATCGGTCATTTGGACCGAAAGCCATGAAACCTCGAACAATATAGGTCATTTTGTGAAGGTTTTTTCGAAACATGATCAATATACCAAATCTGGTATTTTTCCTTTCAACTATGTAACATAATATGACACCACGCGAAGGATTTTCATTGTTCGGATTTTTTTTGAATTTATTATGCCCGTTTTGAATTATCTGAATTTCTAACTATGGTCGAACCGGTGTGCATGAAGATAGGGGACGGGCATCGTTAGAACTTGCATTGGATATCTGAAGAAACCACATATTGCGAGTCTAAAAATGATTTCTTCAAAAAATCACGGGCGATAGATCATGTACCTGTAGTACAAACCGTACCCACTTCCTGCCGATTCGGCAGACATTTGTCCTTTTTACCCGGGATGGACGAAAAGGTTTGAGATGTACCGGTTGGGATATAGTACATGTAAGGTGGTCTAGTATTTTAGGAAAATAGGACGGTAGCATTCTGAAACGGTATTTTGGTGGTTACTTCACAAAACGACCCGTTTTTTGCGCTCGGAAAATGGAAAAGGGCTTTTCCGTGCGACAAAAAGGAAAACTTCCTCCTGCAACATTGTTCTCCATACCAATGTCCACACACATGCATAATATGGGCACAACATCACAAACTATGCCGTGATTCAGCACATAACATCGGTCATTTGGACCGAAAGCCATGAAACCTCGAACATGATAGGTCATTTTGTGAAGGTTTTTTCGAAACATTATCATTGTGCGGTACACATTTAGTCCCGGATGTAGTCACAAACCGGGAATAAAAATATTTTCCGCCATTTCCCACCTCTTCCCGCCAAGTTTTCCCCCCCTTTCCTTTCTACTAGAGCTTTTAGTCCCGGATGTAGTCACTAACCGGGACTAAAGATATTTCCCGCCATTTCCCAAAGCTTCACGCCAAGTTTTCCCGCCCTTTCCCTCTATATTTAGGGTGATCGTGTCATGGCTATCCACACATCCACACCTTCCTCTCTTAGAACAATGGATAACGCCTACTGGGCCATTCTGACCCTCGAGGAGACCCCAGGCGTCGCCCCAACTACCCTTGTCCCACGGTACCGCCGCCCTTGCTGGATCTTTGCGCCGGAGGGGTTCCTGTCCCTCTTGTCCCTCAAGGTTCCTCACGCTAGGCGGCCATCACAAACCACTTCTACCACGAGCTCACGCCGGAGCAGCGGATGGATCCCTAGTGGGATCCCGACAACTATGACACCTGGAATGCCTTCTTCGCTAATAGGCGGGAAAGGGAGATCGCCAGGTACGAGGGTGATGGCCCGCCACCGGTGAACCACAACGAAGTCGGCCGTCGTATGTGGTGGGCGAACCGTACTATCATCAAAGTGATGCGCTACATCGCCGGGGGAGACCATCCTCACCTACGGTGCCCACGAGTCCACCCGCCACAGGCCCCACACTGTCCCGGCGGTAGCGGCATCGTCTTCCAGGAGACCCCTCTCCCAACCGCCGTGAATCCGAGGCTGGAATGGCCCCTGGTATATGCCATGGATGGGCTGAGGATCCCCGGAGTGGCAGGTGACGATGACGATGATGATGACGACGATGAAGACCACAAGCTGCGTACTATAGGACTAGGCATGATTATGACTAAAGGGGCGCTTTAGGCCTGAGTGTTAGCTAGTCGGTTTGTCGGTTTTAATATTAATAAATGTCTTAAGTGTTACCTAATAAATAGAGGGAAATGCCTATATAAAGAGGGTTCATATTTAGTCGGTTGGAGAAACCAACCGCGATCAAGGATTCTTGCAGTGGGCGACAACACTAATAATAGGGGTGAGTGTCGACATTATGTCGTGGCGGTTACCTTGTCCCGGATGGTGTCACCAACCGACTAAAGATGAATTTAGTCGGTTGGAGACACCAACCGACTAAAGATGAGTCAAGACTAATAATAGGGGTGAGTGTCGACATTATGTCGTGAGTGTCGACATTATGCCGAGCTGCTTGTACTATAAATATGCATCCTTGTGAGTCCCTCCTCTAGCCAGTTTGAGGCATCTCCAAGATGGTTTTAGAGAGCGAGGACACCACTACGGCCATTCAGGGATATGCGACGAGCCGATCCTCCGGCATCTCAGAAACTGGTCATATAAACACTCCTAATATGTGAAATTAGTTAGCTCAGGCGTATTGATCTAGTTAGTGAAGTTACAAGCTGCAAGATGGTTTTCGAGGCGAGGGACACCACTGCGGCCAGTTTGAGGAGATGCCGAGCCGGGCCAGTCCTCGGCATCTCCGAGAAACTAGTCATAGAGGCACTCCTAATATGTGAAATTAGTTAGCTCAGGCGTATTGATCTAGTTAGTGAAGTTACAAGCTGCAAGATGGTTTTCGAGGCAGGGACACCACTGACCAGTTGAGGAGATGCTGCCGACGAGTCCTCGGCATCTCAAGAAACTGGTCATAGAGGCACTCCGGTCCAGCCACAAACGGGACTAACACTCAAGACATTTATTAATATTAAAAGCGAGACTACAAAACCGGGACTAAAGGCCACAAACCCATGAAAGATATCCTTGGTCAAGCCACAAACCGAAAGACATGAACTAGAGTTACATAATATGAGCATGAACTTCTTGGCATATGTCATTCCTTATGACCGCTTCAGACGTAACCATGGAGCATCTTCTTTACTTAACGGAATGCTTGGGTCAGTTTTCCTTTGTGAAGGCGGAATTTCATCAAACTTATTATAATTTTCGACATGTCTGTCTTGTCCTCGATTCCCACGATGTTTCTTTTCCTGAAAGAACTATGTGACGCTTTGGCTCATCATATGATGTATTCGTTTGCATATTTTTTTCTTTTTTGATCGGAGGACATGTCCTTCACATAGAAAACCCAGACACATCATTGGCTAGGACGAATGGTTCATCTCTATAACCAAGATTATTGAGATCCACCTTGTCATTCCATTACAACTGGTCTATCTTTACCCTTCCCCATTCAAAGTTGACCCATTTGCAATGAAACAAAGGGACCTTAAAAGAGACTCCATATTCTAGTTCCCATATCTCCTCTATGTAACCATAATATGTGTCCTTTTGTCCATTCTCGTCTATTGCATCAAAGCGGACACCACTATTTTGGTTGGTGCTCTTTTTATCTTGGGCGATCGTGTAGAATGTATTCCCATTTATTTCGTACCTTGGAAATTCAATCTGATGAGAAGATGGTGACGGCCAACAAGTATATCCGATCTCCAAGTGGTGTCATTCAAGAGATGTGTCCGCATCCAACCACCGAAAGACTTCATGTGTTCATCTGTAATCCATGATTCAGCTTCCCGGGTTTTGGGCGTACAATATTCTTGTGTTCCTCGATATCTTGAGTGCCAAGGTGGAATTATGTAGAACTGTGTAGTGTGCTTTAGTGAAAGAATCCCCATCCCTACATAGCATTGCTTTCTTTCCCAGCGTGCCTTTTCCACTTAGTCTTCCCTCATGCCGCGAGTCAGAAACACCAATCGGCTTAAGGTCAGGAATAAAGTCAACACAAAACTCAATGACCTCCTCTGTTCCATATCCCTTGGAGATGCTTCCTTCTGGTCTAGCACAGTTATGAACATATTTCTTTAAGACTCCCATGAACCTCTCAAAGGGGAATATATTGGCAGAAATACCGGACCGAGAATGGCAATCTCTTCCACTAGATGAACTAGGAGATGCGTCATAATATTGAAGAAGGATGGTGGGAACACCAATTCAAAACTAACAAGACATTGTACCACATCCTTACAGAACCTTGATGAATATCTGGATTGATTACCTTCGAGATATTGCATTGAGGAATGCACACTTCATAATGGGTACTCGAACATTTTCGGTAGAAGACCCTCAATGCAATCGGAAGCAACTGCGTCATAATCACGTGATCATGAGACTTCAGGTTTTGGAACTTTTCTGCCATATTTATTATCCCTTTATATTAGATGAGAAGCCCGACGGCACCTTGATATCGTAAAGGACTTCAAAAAGATTTCCTTCTACCTTTGGTAAGAGCATAGCAGCACGACTTAAGTGACGCCCTTTATCCGTCTTGTTATCTGTATGCATGTTCTTTGGGTCTTTCATAATTTGTTGGTCCTCCGTGCTTGGTGTATCTTTTGTCTTCCCATACGCCTAGGAATCCTAGCAGGTTCACGCAGAGATTCTTCGTCACGTGCATCACGTCGATTGAAGAGCGGACATGCAGACTTTCCAATATGGCAGCTCCCAAAATATAGATTTCTTATTCCACATGGGTGCGTGTCTGTAAGCGTCGTTTTGGGCTGATTGACCGTCGGGATCCTTTCCAAAGATTACTTCTATGTCCTTGACCATACCAAATACATCATCACCCAGGGAGTTCAGCTTCTTCGGTGATCGCCTCACCTTTTAAATGCTTGCCTTTCTTTACGGATGATTGGTGGAAGAAATCGCCGATTCGCCAGTACACAACCTTCTTGCATTTATGCAAATATGTACCTTCGGTCTTATCTAAACAGTGGGTGCATGCCTTATATCCTTTGTTTTATCTGTCACGAAAGGTTACTAAGAGCGAGCCAATCATTGATGGTTGAATAACAACCCTCGTAGATTAAATGGCTCTGTTTGTTCTCATCCCATACGTACACCTGGTTTGCCCCACAACCGTAAGAGTTCTTCAAATAATGGCCTAAGGTACACATCAATGTCATTAACGGTTGCTTGCCTTGGATGAGCACTGCATCATAATGAACTTACGCTTCATGCACAACCAAGGAGGCAGGTTGTAGATACATAGAGTCACGGGCCAGTCTTTGTGCAGCTCTGCTCCCCAAAAGGATTCATGCCATCCGTACTTAGAACAAACCATAAGTTCCTTGCGTCACCGCAAAGTCCGGGAAGTCTCTCGATTTTTCTCCACTGTGACCCATCGGTGGGTGTCTCAACTTCCGTCTTTCTTACGGTCTTATTTGTGCCATCGCAACAACTGGCATGCTCTTTGTTTACGAACATGCGTTTCAACCTTGGTATTATAGGAGTATACCACATAACCTTAGCAGAACCCTCTTCCTGAGGGGCTCTCCCTCAACGTCACCAGGTCATCTCGTCGATCTTATACCGCAGCGTTGCATACCGGCATTTATCTAAATTCTCATACTCCTTACAGCGTGAGGATGCAGTCATTAATGCATGCATGTATCTTTTGCACATCTAATCCCAGAGGACAGAGAGTCTTCTTTGCTTCGTTGGTACTCTCGGGAAGTTCGTTATGTTTTGGAAACTTCGGCTTCATTATTTTCAGCATCTTTTCAAATGAGGAGTCAGTTAGACCACACTCTGCCTTCCATCGCAACAATTCCAGTGTGGTACCGAGCTTTGTGCTGCCATCTTCACAATTTGGGTACAACAATTTCTTGTGATCTTCTAACATGCCCTCTAACTTCAACTTCTCATTTTCTGTTTCACAGTCTCGCTTTAAATCAGAAATGACACTATCAAGTTCATCAGCCGGCTCATCTGATGCCCGTTCTTCACCTTTTTCCTCTCCATTGTCTTCCATTGTAGTATCACTATATTCAGGAAACATATGATGATAGTTGTTATCATCATCTTCTTCTTCACCATCTTCCATCATAACCCCTCTTTCCCCGTGCTTGGTCCAGCAATTATAGTTGGGCATGAAACCTTTCATAATCGGTGGTCGAATGATTTTCGAGGAAGAGTACTCCTTGTTGTTCCGACATTGAACACATGGACAACGTATAAATCCATTCTCTTTGTTTGCCGTAGCCACATCGATAAATTTATCCACGCCTTTGATATACCCGGCTACCCGCCGGTCACCGTACATCCATTCCCGACCGTTCATCTGCATCATATAAGTAAGTTTATCAAAAAATAGGACATCATAAATAGTGAAATAACCAATTCACACCGACACATGAATTGTATCAATGACCTAGAAAAGATAGATTGCTAACCTCGATCGAGGGAAATAAAGAGGAGAAAGCTCAAGTGCGTCTCGGACACCTTCTATATTTTTGTTCTATGAGAAATTCAACGGGATTTTTCACTCAAACATTTCAACAAACACCTTCAATGCATGCATGAGAAAAACTAGCACACCCCTCACCTTACACCATTCGAAAAAAGCAGTGGAGGCGAGAGGGGGCGTGCATTTATAGAGAGGGTCTTTAGTCGGTTGGAACCAACAGAACGGGACTAAAGGTGCGTACACGCCACGTGGTGTGGCCAAACCTTTAGTCGGTTGGTGGCTCCAACCGACGTATTCCCTTACCAACCGGGACGCATGCCCCCTGGCCCCGTGCCCGCTCCAACCGGGACGCGTGCCAGCATTAGTCCCGGTTGGTAGCGCAACCGGGACTAATGCTCCGAGGGGTCACGAACGGATGGCCCTTTTTCCTCTAGTGGGGGACGGCCCAGAACCTGAGAGTTGACTCTCAACGGGAGGGGGGTGGGAGGGGAACCTGTGGGCATAGTGAAATTTAAACTGCATGTGCCCTCAAGCTTGGTTATGATTTTTTCTAAATCACTTTCATGTTCACAAGGTGTCATTTCATCACGGATACGCTGACAATTCTGCGAAAAGCATCCTCTAGCGATGTTGTGTTGTGACCACCCATTTTGACCACTATTTTGAGAGAGCATAACTAAAAAAACTGAAAAACTGAAAAACCACACACAACGTCATTGTACGTGGTATATTTGAGAGGAAAATTAACATAATTCGCTAAATATATTTTCCAAAAATATTGTTAATAGGAAAATGGAAAGCCACCACACATCGTCATTTTTGTGACATTTTTTGTCGACTTCTCCAACTCTTGACTCTACCTCTTTTTCCCTAAAAAATTATGATTCTTTTCTTCAACTCTTGCGGGGTGGACATGGCCTCAAAGAAGGTAACAATAATGTCTGGGGGTACCTGCTCCGCCACCTTGGATATGTGATCTTGTATATCAGTACTCTGATCTTGTACACTATCTGCACATCCAAGGTGTTCTACCAAAAACACCCTTCTTTATGGGGCCGACATATCAAAATGATATTATCTAGTAAGAAGGTAGCAATGTTAGGGTAATAGACTGTTTGTATTACCAGGGGGCCAAAGGCCACAATATATAGTACATGTACAGATGCAAATATACAGGAAACCCCCTAACATACGGGGAAACTATAATATACAAATATATACTCTAACACCCCCCCCCCCTCAAACTTATGGTGGATCCACAACACTGAGTTTGGAGAGTAAGAAGTCATGCTGCGCTCGAGTTTGTGCCTTTGTAAAGAAATCCGCCAACTGCAAATCTAAAGGGACATAATGAAGCGAAACAACCTGATCCTGCACCTGAGCACGTGTATAAAAAGCATCAACACCAATATGCTTGGTCAGCTCATGCTTGACCGGATCACGTGCAATACTGATAGCGCCTGTACTGTCAGACAAAAGTGGAGTGGGTGTCGTAAAAAAGACCCCAAAATCTGCAAGCAACCACCGTAACCAGGTCACCTTAGAAATCAATAAAGCCATAGCCCGCAGCTCAGCCTCAACACTCGAACGGGAAACCGCTACCTGTTTCTTCGTCTTCCAAGCAACAAGCAAACCACCAAGAAACACACAGTAAGCAGAAAGTGAACGACGATCCGTAGGATCACTCGCCCACGTAGCATCCGAGTAGCACTGGAGCTGGAGAGAACTTGAACTAGGAAAGAAAAGGAGATGAGTGATCGTGCCACGAAGATAACGAAGGACACGGAGGAGATGACTGTAGTGAACGGTGGTAGGAGCTGAGACAAACTGACTCAGAATATGAACAGGATAAGAGATATCAGGACGAGTGACAGCAAGATAAACAAGACTCCCAACAAGATGGCAATAACGCGTGGGATCAGGAAGAGGATCACCATCAGTAGGACGAAGCTTAACATTAAGATCCATAGGAGTCTTCAACAGTGCGCTCATCCCCAAGAGCAGCACGAGCAAGAAGATCCTGAATATACTTTTCCTGAGATATATAAAAGCCATCAGAAGTGGAGAAGACCTCAATCCCAAGAAAATAGCAAAGAGGACCAAGATCAGTCATAAGAAACTGATCACGAAGACGAGCCTTGACAAAGGAAATATACTCAGGATCATCACCAGTAATGATCATATCATCAACATAGAGAAGAAGAAGAGTGCGTCCACGAGGAGAAGTGTGAACAAATAGCGCTGGATCATGAAAACTAGGAGAGAAACCAGCAGTAGTCACCATAGAGGCAAAGCGCTCAAACCAGGCACGAGGGGCCTGTTTCAGGCCATAAAGGGAACGTAGAAGACGAAAAACCATCCCATCGGGAACAGAATACCCAGGAGGAGGCTGCATGTAAACCTCCTCACTCAACTCGCCATTAAGAAAAGCGTTCTGAACATCAACCTGGGACAAAGACCAGTGTCGAACAGAAGCAACATCAATAAGAGTATGCACAGTGGTCATATGAGCCACAGGGGCAAAAGTCTCATCATAGTCACAGTTGTGCTCCTGCTGAAAGCCACGAGCCATAAGACGCGCTTTATAGCGCTCAAGAGATCCATCAGAGCGGGTCTTAATTTTATAGACCCAATTACACGTGATAGGACGAACACCAGGAGGGGGAGAAACAAGATCCCAGGTGCCAGTGCGCTCAAGCGCAGCGATCTCCTCAGCCATGGCAAGTTGCCATTCAGGATGACGCTCGGCATCCCGATAAGAAGTCGGCTCGGAGATGACAGAGAGACCATACTGACTAGGAGAGTAACCGTCTGGAGAACGACGCTGACGAACAGGCCGTGAAGAGGGAAGCTCATCAACGGAAGATGACTCATCATAAAAAGAGGAAGAAGGAACAGCAAAAGAAGGGTCCGATGCCGGAGAACAAGGTGGAGAAGAAACTAGGGGAGAACAAGGAGAACTAGGGGAACTAGACGGAGGAGAGGATGGTGCCGAAATCGAAGGGGGTGCATCAGAAGTAAGAGGTGGAGAAGAAGGGACAGCAGGAGGTGCATCAGGAAAAAGAAGAAAAGAGATATCATCCATCGGGTAAGTACCAGAGATGGGGCGAGGATAGCAGGGACGCGTCTCATCAAACGTGACATCACGATAGATGCGCATCCGACGACCAACGGGGTCCCAATAGTAATAGCCCTTATGCTCATCACTGTATCCGAGAAAAACACACTCAACAGACTCAGCGGTCAATTCGGTGCGTTTGCGAGGAGGTAGAAGGACATAGCAAACGCAGCCAAATAAACGAAGAGTCGAGTAGTTTGGAGAGCTACCAGAGAGACGCTCGAGAGGAATACCACCTTGAAGGGCAGCAGAAGACTGAATGTTAATGAGGTAAGTCGACGTAGCGACAGCCTCAGCCTAGAAATGCGGCGGAAGAGAGGAAGCAATCATCATAGCACGGGTAGTTTCAAGAATATGATGATGCTTACGCTCGGCGACACCATTTTGAGCATGGGCGCCGGGACACGAGAACTGAGCGAGGGTACCCTTCTCAGCAAGGACACCACGCAGGTGCTAGGAGATATACTCTCCTACAGAATCAACACGAAACACACGAATAGGCGTGGAATACTGAGTACGAACCATGGCCGCAAAGCACTGATAAATAGAGAGCACCTCACTGCGAGAGCGCATAAAAAACAACCAGGTGTACCGTGAAAAATCATCAATGAATAAAATATAGTATTGATGGCCCCCTTTGGAAGCAAAGGGATCCGGACCCCAAACATCTGAATAAACTAAATCAAAAGGTCGCTGAGATACAGATACACTAGTAGGATAGGGAAGCTGAATCTGTTTGCCTAACCTACAACCCTGACACGAGTGTAAAGACACATCTCCTAAGACAGACCCCAGAAGACCACGACGAACTAAGGACGATAAACGGGAGCCACAAAGGTGACCCAGCCGATGATGCCACTGGTGAAAAGAGACAGTGACAGAAGCAGCAACCGCAGAAGAACTAGCAGATGAAGTGTTAGTGGATGGAACGTGAAGCCAGTCTAACTCCCATAGCCCCGGACACTCAAGGCTGCGAGGACCAGCTCCAACTAGGGCCTGGGTACGGCGGTCCTGAACACCACAAGAATCAGCGTCAAGAATGACACGACAACCAGAATCAGTAAGCTGACTAGTAGAGAAAAGGTTCATCTTAAGACTAGGAACATGAGAAACGTCAGGAACAGAGAAAGATGAAGTAGAAAGGGTGCCTCGACTGGAAATAGGAAGAGAGGTACCATCAGCCATGATAACACGGACAGGAGAAATAAGAGAGCGAAGAGCAGAAAGAATAGAGGACGCATAAGTCATAGGAAAAGAAGCTCCAGAATCCAGATACCATGGGGACGATGTACCTGACTGTGTAGAAGGTGGTGGTCGCGTGGTGCCAGAAGAGCTAGGCACAGAACCAGCAGTACCCGACGAGGAAGAACCTGTAGCAGCGA
Organism: Avena longiglumis; assembly: GCA_030063025.1. NCBI lineage: Eukaryota > Viridiplantae > Streptophyta > Magnoliopsida > Poales > Poaceae > Avena > Avena longiglumis. The sequence goes on from CP125973.1 coordinate 153,662,615, forward strand.
GTAGACCACGAAGAATGTCCTGATCAGACAGTGCAACAGCAGAAGATCCTGAAGAACCAGCCTGCCTACGAGCATGGTACTGCTGACGTAAGCTAGGATCCCTCCTCCAGTAGCTAGAGACATCGTGGCCAGGCTTGCCACAATAGGCGCAGGGAGGACGAGGAGGTGTTGTCATACCACGAGGCTGCTGAGGCTTACTTTGGCCCTGGACAGGAGGAGTAGAGAGTATCAGCGGTACTGGAGGCCGCAACGAAGCTGACGGCACAGAAGGACCATGAGCAGCAAGTACAGAGGGAACCTCAAGAAGACCAGCACTACGAAGACGATTCTCCTCGGCCTGGCTCGAGACATTACCTCGTAGAGGCGGAACACGACCACGGGCAAGCGGCTGGGCGCAGTGGCTCAAACTCCTTCAGACGCGACAAGAACTCAAATCTGCTGAAACTCCAGATCCAGCGCCTGATCGACAGCAGGGATAGGTGGCACACACAGCTATACGAAGAGAATCAAGCTAACGCCAAATAGCAGCACTCTGAGTATAGAGCTCATCAATAGTAGAATCACCCTGCTAAAGGTCATGCTCCTTGCGAACCACAGACAGGTAAAGAGCATCCCAGACGGCTGATAGCGCTGACGAAGAAAAGCCCACTGAGCAGCAGTAGTGGGAAGACCCATGAACTCAGCATCATACTGAGGCAGAACACTGGAAGTGAGAACAGCAGCAGCACGAGCATCCTCATCTATCCACTGAGTGTAGTCAGTCAGATCCGGAGGAGCATCGGGGGCAAGGGCAATAGCGGCGTAGAGCAGCGGTAGCGCGGACGGAGACCTCGCCGAGCACACCCCAAAGACGAAGACCGCGCATGTGGACGCGCATAAAGGCAACGAAATCAGGATAATTCGCGCCATCAAAAATCACCGGGCAGCTAGGAATCGCAAGATAGCCCGACGAGGAAGACATTTTTTTTCTCTTTTTTTGGACGAAAATCGGATCAGATCAGCTCTGATCAGATCTGCACCGCCTTGGCCCGGCGGGCGGCGGGCGGCGGTCGGCGATAAGCGATGGCGGCGGCAGCGAAGCAGCGGGCGGGCGGCGGGCGGCGGCAGGCGTGGAGGCGGGGCAGGCGATCAGGCGGCAGGCGGGCGGGCGGGGCGTGGCCGGGCGGCGGCAGGGCTGATCGGACGGGCGGCGATGACGGGGAGGACGGGCAAGCTCGCGAGGCGAGGAGAGGCGGCAGCGGCCGGGTCTGTGAGGAAGCCGGACGGCGGCGGCTGCGAGGAGAGGAGCTACCTTACAACTCTGATACCATGTTAGGGTAATAGACTGTTTGTATTACCAGGGGGCCAAAGGCCACAATATATAGTACATGTACAGGTACAAATATACAGGAAACCCCTAACACACGGGGAACTACAATATACAAATATATACTCTAACAAGCAACACGTCACTAGTAGAAAAGAGGCCATCCGTTCGTGCCTCCTAACAGCATTAGTTCCGGTTCCGCCACGAACCGGGACTAATCTTGCATCGATTCGGCGAGCACGGGGGCGAAGGCATGTCGTTGGTAGGGGCATGCGTCCCGGTTTGTAACACAAACCGGGACTAAAGGTTGGGCGTCAGCCACGTGGCGTGGCACACACCTTTAGTCCCGGTTTGTGTTACAAACCGGGATGCATGATCCCTCCCTCTATAAATGCAACGCCCCATCTCTCTGCCTCCACTCTGTTTTTTCTTGGTGGAAGGTGTGAGGGGTGTGCTAGTTTTTTTCCCTATGCATGCATTCAAGGTGTTTGATGAAATGTTTGAGTGAATGATCCCGTTCAATTTCTCATAGAACAAAAATAAAGAAGGTGCCCGAGACGCACTTGAGCTTTCTCTCCTCTTTATTTTCCTCGATCGAGGTTAGCAATCTTATCTTTTCTCTGTCATTGATACAATGCATGTGTCGATGTGAATTGGTCATTTCACTATTTATGATGTCCTGTTTTTGATAAACTTACTTATATGATGCAGATGAACGGTCGGGAATGGATGTACGGTGACCGGCGTGTACCTGGGTATATGAAAGGCGTGGATAAATTTATCGATGTGGCTACGGCAAACAAAGGGAATGGTTTTATACGTTGTCCATGTGTTCAATGTCGGAACAACAAGGAGTACTCTTCCTCGAAAATCATTCGCGGCCACCTGATTATGAAAGGTTTCATGCCCAACTATAATTGCTGGACCAAGCTAGGGGAAAGAGGGGTTATGATGGAAGACGGTGAAGAAGATGATGATAACAACTATCATCATATGTTTCCTGAATACAATGATACTGCAATGGAAGAAAATGAAGAGGAAGGAGGTGAAGAACGGGCATCAGATGAGCCGGATGATGAACTTGGTAGGGTCATTTCTGATGCAAAGCGAGACTGTGAAACAGAAAATGAGAAGTTGAAGTTAGAGGGCATGTTAGAAGATCACAAGAAATTGTTGTACCCAAATTGTGAAGATGGCAGCACAAAGCTCGGTACCACCTTTGGAATTGTTGCGATGGAAGGCAGTGTGGTCTAATGACTCCTCATTTGAAAAGATGTGAATATAATGAAGCGAAGTTTCCAAAACATAATGAACTTCCGAAAGTACCTCTGAAGTAAAGAAGACTCTTTGTCCTCTAGGATTAGATGTGCAAAAGATACATGCATGCATTAATGATGCATCCTCTACCATGATAAGGAGTATGAGAATTTAGATAAATGTCCGGTATGCAATGCATTGCGGTATAAGATCGAACAAGATGACCACAGTGATGTTGAGGAGAGCCCCTCGGAAGGGTTCTGCTAAGGTTATGTGGTATGCTCCTATAATACCAAGGTTGAAAGCATGTTCGAAACAAAGAGCATGCCGAGTTGTTGCGATGGCACAAAGAAGACCGTAAGAAAAGGCGGGAAGTTGAGACACCTGGCGATGGGTCGTAGTGGAGAAAAATCGAGAGCGACTTCCCGGACTTTGTAGGTGATGCAAGGAACTTATGGTTTGGTCTAAGTACGGATGGCATGAATCCTTTTGGGGAAGCAGAGTCGATCCTGACACAGCCCGTGACTCTATGTATCTACAACCTGCCTCCTCGGTTGTGCATGAAGCATAAGTTCATTATGATGCCACTACTCATCCAAGGCCCGAAGCAACCGGGCAACGACATTGATGTGTACCTTAGGCCATTAGTTGAAGAACTCTTACAGCTGTGGGGAAAACCAGGTGTACGTGCGTGAGATGAGAACAAACAGGATCCATTTGATCTATGAGGGTTGCTTTTCGTAACCATCAATGATTTTCCTGCTCTTAGTAACCTTTCAGGACAGACAAACAAGCGATATAAGGCATACACGCACTGTTTAGATAAGAATGAAGGTACATATTTGCATAAATGCAAGAAGGTTGTGTACCTGGTGAATCTATGATTTCTTCCGACCAATCATCCGGTAAGAAAGAAAGGGAAGCATTTCAAAGGCGAGGCAGATCACCAGAAGAAGCCAGAACTCCCTGCTGGTGATGATGTATTTGGTATGGTCAAGGACATAGAAGTAATCTTTGGAAAGGGTCCCGGCGGTTAATCAGTTCCGAACGACGTCGCTACAGGACACGCACCCATGTGGGAGAACAAATCTATATTTTGGGAGCTGCCATATTGGAAAGTCCTACGTGTCCGCTCTTCAATCGACGTGATGCTCGTGATGAAGAATCTTTGCGTGAACCTACTAGGATTCCTAGGCGTGTATGGGAAGACAAAATATACACTAGAAGCACGGGAGGACCAACAAATTATGAAAGACCCAAAGAACATGCATACACAGAACAAGACGGATAAAGGGCGTCACTTAAGTCGTGCCAGCTATGCTCTTACCAAAGCAGAGAAGGAAATCTTTTTTTAAGTCCTTTACAATGTCAAGGTGCCGTCTAGCTTCTCATCTAATATAAAGGGGATAATAAATATGGCAGAGAAAAAGTTCCAAAACCTGAAGTCTCATGACTGTCACGTGATTATGATGCAGTTGCTTCTGATTGCATTGAGGGGGATTCTACCGGAAAATGTTCTTGTACCCATTGTGAAGTTGTGTGCATTCCTCAATGCAATATCTCAGAAGGTAATCAATCCATATATTCTTCCAAGGTTACAGAAGGATGTGGCACAATGTCTTGTTAGTTTTGAGTTGGTGTTCCCACCATCCTTTTTAAATATTATGACGCATCTCCTGGTTCACCTAGTGGAAGAGATTGCCATTCTCGGTCCAGTATTTCTGCATAATATGTTCCCCTTTGAGAGGTTCATGGGAGTCTTAAAGAAATATGTTCATAACCGTGCTAGACCAGAAGGAATCATCTCCAAGGGATATGGAACAGAGGAGGTCATTGAGTTTTGTGTTGACTTTATTCCTGACCTTAAGTTGATTGGTGTTTCTGACTCGCGGCATGAGGGAAGAATAAGTGGAAAAGGCACGTTGGGAAAGAAAGCAATGATATGTAGGGACGGGGATCCTTTCACTAAAGCACACTACACAGTTCTACATAATTCCACCTTGGCAGCTCCGTATATCGAGGAACACAAGAATATTGTACGCTCCAAAAAACCGGGGAAGCCTGAATCATGAAGTCTTTTGGTGGTTGGATGCGGACATATCTCTTGAATGACACCACTGTTGGAGATCAGCTATACTTGTTGGCCGCATCACCATCTTCTACTATATTGAATTTCCAAGGGTACGAAATAAATGGGAATACATTCTACACGATCGCCCAAGATAAAAAGAGCACCAACCAAAATAGTGGTGTCCGCTTTGATGCAATAGAAGAGAATGTACAAAAGGACACATACTATGATTACATAGAGGAGATATGGGAACTAGACTATGGAGTCTCTTTTAAGGTCCCTTTGTTTCGCTGCAAATGGGTCAACCTGAATGGGGAAGGGGTAAAGATAGACCAGTTGTACGGAATGACAACAGTGGATCTCAACAATCTTGGTTATAGAGATGAACCATTCGTCCTAGCCAATGATGTGTCTTAGGTTTTCTATGTGAAGGACATGTCCTCCAGACCGAAAAAAAGAAAAAATATGCAAACGAATACATCATGTGATGAGCCAAAGCGTCACATAGTTCTTTCAGGGAAAAGAAACATCGTGGGAATCGAGGACAAGACAGACATGCCAGAAAATTATAATAAGTTTGATGAAATTCCGCCCTTCACAGTGAAAACTGACCCAAGCATTCCGTTAAGTAAAGAAGATGCTCCATGGTTACGTCTGAAGTGATCATAAGGAAGGACATATGCCAAGAAGTTCATGCTCATATTATGTAACTCTAGTTCATGTCTGGCCGGGATATCTTTCGCGGTTTGTGGCTTGACCGGGACTATATAGAGGGGGGCCTTTAGTCCCGGTTTTGTAGTCTCAGTTTTTAATATTAATAAATGTCTTGAGTGTTAGTCCCGTTTTGTGGATGGACCGAGACTATGAAGAAGTTGTCCCGATTCGTACTTACCATTAAGATCTGATCTCCAAACACGCGTGGTCACATATTAGGGAGTTCCTCTATGACCAGTTTCTTGGAGATCTTGGGAGGCTGGGATCGGGGCATCTCCTGAACCGGGTCGTAAGTGTCCCTGCTCACACACTATCTTGCAGCTTGTAACTTCTCTAACTAGATCAATACACCAGGAGCTAACTAATTTCACATATTAGAGTGCCTCTATGACCCGATTTCTTGGAGATCTTGGGAGGCTGGGATCGTGCATCTCCTGGCAGTAGTGGTGTCCTGCTCTCGAAAACCATCTTGCAGCTTGTAACTTCTCTAACTAGATCAATACACAGGAGCTAACTAATTTCACATATTAGGAGTGCCTCTATGACCAGTTTCTTGGAGATGCGGAGGATGGGATCGGCATCTCCTCGAACTGGTCGTAGTGGTGTCCCTGCTCTCGAAAACAATATTGGAGATGCCTCAATCTGGCTGGAGGACTGGACTCGCAAGGATGCCTATTATAGTACAAGCAGCTCGGCATAGTGTCGACACTTACGACATAATGTCGACACTCACCCCTATTATTATTGTTGACTCGTGTTTTGTCCCGGTTGGTGTCTCCAACCGGGACTAAAGGTTCATCTTTAGTCCCGGTTGGTGACACCATCCGGGACAAGGTACACGCCGGACAACATAATGTCGACACTCACCCCTATCATTAGTGCTGCCTGGCCTAGCCTACCGAAATCCCTCCAACCGGGACTAAAGATGAACCTTTAGTATATTGAACCGGGACTAAAGATGACCTATCATGTTTGAGGTTTCATGGCTTTCGGTCCAAATGATCGATGTTATGTGCTGAATCACGGCATAGTTTGTGATGATGTGCCCATATTATGCATGCATGCGGACATTGGTATGGAGAACAATGTTGCAGGAGGAAGTTTTCCTTTTCGTCGCACGGAAAAGCCCTTTTCCATTTTCCGAGCGCACAAAACGGGTCGTTTTGTGAAGTAACCACCAAAATGATGTTTTAGAATGCTACCGTCCCATTTTTATAAAATACTAGACCACCTTACATGGACTATCTCCCAACCGGGACATCTCAAACATTTTCGTCCATCCCGGGTAAAAAGGACAAATGTCTGCCGAATCGGTAGGAAGTGGGTCCGGTTTGTACTACAGGTACATGATCTAACGCCCGTGATTTTTTGAAAAAAAATCATTTTTAGACTCGCAATATGTGGTATCTTCAGAGATCCAATGCAAGTTCTAACGATGCTCGTCCCCTATCTTCATGCACGTCGGTTCGACCATAGTTAGAAATTCAAAAAATTCAAAACGGGCATAAGAAATTCAAAAAAAATCCGAACAATGAAAATCCTTCGTGTGGTGTCATATTATGTGACATAGTTGAAAGGAAAAATACCAGACTTGGTATATTGATCATGTCTCGAAAAAACCTTCACAAAATGACCTATCATGTTCGAGGTTTCATGGCTTTCGGTCCAAATGACCGATGTTATGTGCTTAATCACGGCATAATTTGTGATGCTGTGCCCATATTATGCATGCATGTGGACATTGGTATGGAGAACAATGTTGCAGGAGGAAGTTTTCCTTTTCGTCGCATGGAAAAGCCCTTTTCCATTTTCCGAGCGCAAAAAAGGGTTGTTTTGTGAAGTAACCACCAAAATGCTGTTTCAGAATGCTACCGTCCCATTTTCCTAAAATACTAGACCACCTTACATGGACTATCTCCCAACCGGGACATCTCAAACCTTTTCATCCATCCCGGGTAAAAAGGACCAATGTCTGCCAAATCAGTAGGAATTGGGTCCGTTTTGTACTACTTGTACATGATCTAACGCCCGTGATTTTTTGAAAAAATCATTTTTAGACTCTCAATATGTGGTTTCTTCAAAGATCCAATGCAATTTCTAACGATGCTCGTCCCCTATCTTCATGCACGCCGGTTCGACCATAGTTAGAAATTCAAAAAATTCAAAACGGGCATAAGAAATTCAAAAAAATCCGAACAATGAAAATCCTTCGCGTGGTGTCATATTATGTGACATAGTCGAAAGGAAAAATACCAGACTTGGTATATTGATCATGTCTCGAAAAAACCTTCACAAAATGACCTATCATGTTCGAGGTTTCATGGCTTTTGATCCAAATGACCGATGTTATGTGCTAAATCACGGGATAGTTTGTGATGATGTGCCCATATTATGCATTCATGTGTACATTGGTATGGAGAACAATGTTGCAAGAGGAAGTTTTCCTTTTTGTCGCACGAAAAAGCCCTTTTCCATTTTATGAGCGCAAAAAAGGGTCATTTTGTGAAGTAACCACCAAAATGCTGTTTCAGAATGCTACCGTCCCATTTTCCTAAAATACTAGACCACCTTACATGGACTATCTCCCAACCGGGACATATCAAACCTTTTCGTCCATCCCGGGTAAAAAGGACAAATGTCTGCCGAATCGGTAGGAAGTGGGTCCGGTTTGTACTACAGGTACATGATCTAACGCCCGTGATTTTTTGAAAAAATCATTTTTAGACTCGAAATATGTGGTTTCTTCACAGATCCAATGCAAGTTCTAAATGAGCCATTTTTCTTCCCGCCATTTTTTCCAGGAATTTCTTCCCGACATTTCTTCCCGCCAGTTCTTCCCGCCAGTTTTTCCCGCCAGTTCTTCCCTCCTGTTATCTTCCTGCCATTTCTCACTATATATATATGTAGGGTTGGCCTCCATTGTCATTGCACATCTCTAGACTCATATCTGCAACCTCATCACTCTTTCTCATGACTTCCACCGTAGCACTAACCCCTAGGGAGGCGGAGGCCCTTTGCGCCTCGAACTACTCCTACCCGTCGGGCTACTGTTTCCCCGACGGCTGGATGCTGAGTGCCGGAGGCATGCCAGTTCCTCCTGTCCCTCTAGGTGTGGCGCGCCGGATGGCCATCACGAACCACTACTACTTCGAGCTCACGCCGGAGCAGCGGAGGAATCCCAGATGGCATCCCGACTATTTCCCGACTTGGGAAGCCTTCTTCGTGGATTGGCGTGAGAGGGCACTCGCCTGGCACGAGGAGGACAGCCCACCTCCTCCGAACTTCAACGAGGCCGGCCGTCGGCTGTGGTGGCGCGGACGGACTCTCCAGAGCGGCATGGCCTACGTCACGGCAGCCGACTCTAACCCCCGCCTGCTCTACCCTCAAGTCCATCCCACTCGTACTTAGCCTTCAAGGTTCAACTACGGCACCCAACCCGACGGCGATGTGACAATGACGACTACGATGTAGTATTACGGTGTGGCGGGAGCATGGTGAATCACTCCAACATTGCAAAAAAAAGTTTGGCCGATTGTGGCTTAATTTGGCCATGTATCTTAATTTTCAGTTCTTCTATGTAACTTTGTGTTAGTTGCGTTATGTACTTTAATTCCAGTTCTATCCTAATAAAATTTTCTTTCCGCCCATTATTTCCCGTCCTGTTTTTCTCGCCCATTAATATATAAGAAATATAAGTTAATTCAAATCCAAATTAAAAACATAAAATGGTTTTGAATTAGTTATTCAAATCCAAACACTTTTTATGTTTAAAGTTTTTCTAAATACCAAATTAATATTCAAAAAACATAAGTTAATTCATTTTTAATTTTAAATGGTTCATAGTTTAAATGGTTACATTAATTATTTTTAAAAACAAAAAATGGTTTTGACTTATTTATTCAAATTCAAACACTTTTTATGTTTAAAGTTTTTCTAAATTCTAAATTAATATTCAAAAAATATAAGTTAATTCATTTTAATTTTAAATGGTTGCATTAATTATTTTTAAAAATAGAAAATGGTTTTGAATTAGTTATTCAAATCCAAACACTTTTTATGTTTGAAGTTTTTCTAAATTCCAAATTAATATTCAAAAAATATAAGTTAATTCATTTTTAATTTTAAATGGTTTATAGTTTAAATGGTTACATTAATTATTTTTAAAAACACAAAATGGTTTTGAATTAGTTATTCAAATTCAAACACTTTTTATGTTTAAAGTTTTTCTAAATTCCAAAGTAATTATCATTTAAAAAACATTACAAATTTAAACCCCAAAATAAAAAATAAGGCAGGAACAGAAAGAAAACTCCTGAAATTTTTTAAAAACAGGGTCATATGTCTCGGTTGGAGCCACCAACCAGGACTAAAGACCCCTGCGCGCGCCCCTTGGTCTGCTAAAAAAATTGGAGTATACGTCCCGGTTGGTGGCTCCAACCGGGACGTATGACCTTCTAGTCCTGGTTAGAGCCACCAACCGGGACGTATACTCCTTTGGTTATAACTGGGTGTCCCTCCTCTTCTTCTTCGCCATTTCACAATCTCTTCTCGCGCACGACGCCGTCAGGCTGCCCCGCCGCCCTGCACGCCCTACCTGCCACCCCTCGACCAGCCAAGCATGCAGGAAGCTTCGCATCGTCGCCCTGAGGCTTCTCCCCGAAGGAATCGGCCCCGCTCGCTCCCAATCGTCGCCAATGACTCTGTCTCCCTCGAGCCCGACGATCGCGCGCCGCCGTTGATTCGCAGGCTCCTGACCTCGCCTCGCCTCCCCGACACCACCACTGCACACCTGGTGAGCTGCTGGTCCTCGTGGACCCTCTCTCTCGCCCCCTCTCGCTCTGGTTCCTCCTCCCCGTCGACCACCTGCCACCACCGTCGCTCACCGTCGTTGTGCTCCCCTCTTCGGTGACCTTTTCGAGGCGGCGCCGCTACTTTTTGGCTCGCCTCAACCTCCTCTCTCTAGCAGCCTTGCGCCGCGCCCTAGATCGCCCTACTGCTTCCCGTCACCGTCCTTCAAGCCACCACCGGCGTGATGTCATCCTGACGTCACCCGTGCGTCAGCGCGCGCAGACCCACTTTGCCTGCATGGCTTGCCTGTGTGGCCTCTGGCCCATAGGTCAGCCTCTCTAGCTAACCCCAGCCCGAGTGAAAAATGCCCCTGAACCACTTTTGCTTGTGTGGCTGCTGAGGTGGCTCTGGGCCCCTCTGTCAGTCACTGTGGCTAGGTATGCCTGCGGTGTAAAAAGTTTAACCAGCTTTTAATAATTTTAGAAATAATTATAATCTTATAAATTCAATAACTTTTAATCTATAAGTCAGAAAAATATGAATAATATACCAAAATGTTCAGAAAAATGAAATCTAGCTATCTAAGCTATAATCATGCATTGTTGAACAAATTAAATGACAAGTTTAATTATAAGAACAAATCCACCCCTCTCATGTGTTCCGGAGTTTCTCCGAGTTAGGGTTTTCACCCCTCAGAACCCCAATTAATTGTAGAGCATGCTTTCGGGTTACATTTCAATGCAATTCAACTTGTCATATCATCATACTTGCTTGAGCATTGCATTGATGCCATGTGTTGATTGTTTCCCTTTCTTTCTGGTGTTAGGTTCTTCCCGGTAGAATACGATATCGAGATCGAGATCGAAGCCAGAGATCAACACCGTCGAAGCTCGAAGACAAATACTTGACCAACTGTAATCAAGTCAAGTATAAGTATCCTGAAGCTCTGCTTTCGGCTATCAACAGGCAAAGGCAAGCATAGCCCCACCATGATATAATCCTATGATTTCGAAAGCATTTCAATTCTTGCCATGATGCATACAAGTCTACTGTGGTCTTTTATCAATAGATAGAGTGTCCTATCTGTTGCATTACTCCCTTTGAGCTTATATTACCTGATCCACTGCTCCTAGAATATTAGGTTTATTAGTTTGGATTATTAGGTTTATTATTAGTTAGGTATTATTAGGTTTATTAATCAGTTAGGTATTATTAGTCTTATTTGCTGGTGGATCCTTGTGGGTAGCCCCAGACCCGATGAAAAACTACCCCCTGTGCTGATGTAAAGTGACACAGTAACTGTTTTAAAATGGTTTAATATTTTCAGAAATTGATATAAACTTGTAAATTTCAATAACTAATGATTTATAAGTCAGAAAAATACAAATAATATATCAAAATGTTCAGAAAATTGAGAGATATGTGTCTAAGCAATCATAATACATTGTCAAGCAACTTTAAACCCTAGTTTAGTTAAAGAAACATCGACACCCCTTACGTACATGTGGGTTCGCCGGTGTGTACTTGCTAGGGCATCCCGAACCCTTTTAAATCGATGTTGCACCTAGGGTTAGTGTAGGATATCTAAATATGACATGTCATACATATTGATTGCGCATTATATTATGCCATATATTGATTGCCGCCTTTCTTTCCAGTATTGTTTCTTCGCGATAGGATCCACATTCTCCCTTAGCCGCTTTGAGTTATCCGTTTTTCCACCTATGCAGAAAATATGGACCCACACGACAGAGACGAAGAAAAGGAAGAGTTGATCCAAGGTGTGATCCGCGGGGAAGAAAATTTAGATGTATCGACGTTTCTGAACAACTCCGTTGAGGGTGATCCTCTTTTTGCCGGAAGAGACGACTTGTTTGAGGTTGAAGGTGATGCCTTCCGCGAGGGAGAAGGCGATGCCTTGTGTGATCGAGAAGACGACCACTCCGATGAGGTGCATGTAATATAATTAATTCATTAATTAATCATCTGCTATCTATATAGAAATAGTAACGATGATCTTTCTTCTTTTAGCCCTCTGGATCGAAGAAATCTACTGAAAAGAGCGGACGAGGCCCAACCAAAAAGTTGGAAGACCATGAGAGGTTCAGGATTGCTCCCAAAGTTATCGCAACCAAATTTGTGGCACAATTTGGAGTAATCGTTAGGGACTTCATCCCTATCACCATTCGAAATTGGAATAGGCATGCTGATGCGGAAGAAGAGGGAACGTCTTTATTTCTCCCTAATGTGGCCAAATATTTACTTTGGAAGAGGCTCACAGCTAATTTCAAACTATCGAAGATAGAGCTGGATCCAAATGCGGAGGATCCAGTTGAGGACGCCTTAGAACATGGGAGAGCCATGGAGGCTAAGGTCAGGAAGTGAGCTATGAAGAAGATGGCCCAGTGTTTCACCAACTGGAAGAAAAGATTGCACCTTGACTATGTCGTGAAAGAGAAGACTCTGGATTTCAAGAAGATTCAGTTTCAGAAGATAGAACCATTCTGGGCTGAGTTTGTGAATTACAAGACATCAGAAAAATCTAAGAAAATGTCTGCAACGAATAAGATGAATGCTGATAACAAGAAGTATCACCATACTATGGGGTAAGGTGGCTACAGGGCTGGCATTCCTAAGTGGGAGAAACTTGAGAATGAACTGCGTGCTAAAAAGATCATCCTAGAGACAAACGATTGGATCGAACGTGCAAGGAATTGGTTTTACGGGCATGGGGGCATGTTGGACTCGGAAGGAAAGTGTATATATAACATACGACATAAAGAAGACCCCTTGCCAATCGAGAAGATGAGAAAAGCAGTAAAGGCTGTTAAAGATGGGGACTTCAATCCCGATAGAGAGAATGATGAGCTCACACTCGCCCTTGGAAATAAGGAACATGATGGACGAACACGAGGCACAATAGGCTCCAAACCATGGAGGACTGGGTTTCCCGAAGAGAGGAAGAAATATTCTGATAGAAGCCGTCAGAGGAGAAAGGAGAAGGCGGAAATTGAAGCAGATATTCAGAAAGAGCGAATGCGTATAATTGAAGAACGAATAAAGCAACAATAAGATGAAATTAACGCACTTAAAGAGCAAAGTACTACCGGCCCATCTCAGCAGCACACTGCATTCGATGCTATCGGCCTATCGAATAATTGAAAAAGCAGTGTGGATTCCACCGAGGTCCCGGGTGATGACAATGACGATGACGATGGTGCACCGACGATGGCTCCTGTTGGCTACCCAGTGGATGATATCACACAGATGATGCACTGCGAGCTACATGTCAAAGTTGTGAACATATCAATGAAGGTGGCGGTTGGCTATGCCTTACCAATTGGATCCACACCAACTTACCACTGTCATCCGGTTCCACAGGGCTACGCTGTTGTCGGGGTGGATGAAATCATGCCCACCTTTGAAGTTTTAAAGCTTGACTACCCTGCAAGTGAAGGGGATGTGATTGAACTGGGAGACGCAACAAACGTCACCATTCTATGGCCAAAGGAATGTATCATGCTTCGAAATCACACGCCAAGGCCATCTTCTGCGCCGCCTCACCCGTCTCCAGCGAGGTCATCGCCGCCGCGGTAGCCGTATTCGTCGCCTCACCCGGCTTCGTCGCCTCACCCGTCTCCGTCGCCTCACCAATCTCCAGCGCAGCCATCGCCGCGGCAGCCATCGCCGACGCCTCAGGATAAAAAGCGTAAGCGTACCGCTACTCTGCGTCGTGCTAAGCGATCGCCGAAACGTAAGCAAGAGCCTCTTCCAAAAGTACCAAAGGTCCCTCCCAAGAGAGCTTATGACTGTACTGAAGAGGAGACTACGGCTATCGTTGATGCGGAAACGACAGCATTTTTCGCTAAGCTGAGGCGACCGAAAGAGCCAGAGTTCCCCAGCACCAAAGAAGAAAAAGGCAGAGTGTTCAAAATGCTAAAGACTCTTCATCAACCCGAGCCAAAGCTGTTATCAGACTATGAGCATTCTATTCTCAAGTCACATGCGGCACAACAAGCCTCGAAGAGCAGTACCGATGCAAGCGAGAAATCTATTGCCCAGCTCGGAGAACAAGCAAAACAGTCTTGCGCCCCTCTCAAGGTGATTTCCCATACCAATGTGGGGTCGAGCAAATATGGCGCCAAAGAGCAGTATGATCCAGAGGTAGTTGCACAATACGGAGAAGCTGCCGCTGCTCAAGGTATGAGTATTTCCCAGTACTTATCCCAGTTAGAGTACTTCCCCGTGAGTGAAGTAGCATACAAATACCAGTACGGCAAACCTCTCGTCAAACCTGAGGAGATAAATAATCTTCCAATAAAAATGTGAAGATTACATAACTGGTACATGCATGCCACAAAGGCCGGGGCTAACTGGATAGTGCTTAGGGTTACAAAAAAGCATTATGGGAAAGAAATAGATGACATGATATCCATTTAATTTGATAAACTATTTCAATTATTCAATCAAGACGCCTTGGACAAATCGATCATCAGTACCTATTGTCTGTAAGTACTAATTCTATAATTAATTTAGTCTCTAGCTATCTCACCTCGTTTATTGCATGTATATAATCATACTATAGTATGCAGAATGAAGATTCTCGAATGCAGCAGAGGACAAATCTATGACATTGGCTTCATTGACCCATATTGGGTTCATCAAGCTAATCTCAAAACAAGCCCCCAGGATACGGTGGATAATATCGTACACGCGTTAAGTTTTCAAGAAACCAGAAGAGAAATACTATTTCCTTACAACTTAGAGTGAGTGTTATTGTCTTGTATACACTTTCTATTTCGCTTACTCGATGTTAAGTATATAATTGTTTATTTATGCATTCGCAGCTTCCACTATATTCTGTTAATCATTCAACTTGACAAAGGACGTGTACTAGTCATGGACTCGAAACATAAACCCCTTGAGCAGTGGAAGGACATGCAGATGCTTTTCCAGCGGTAATTCTAATCATTACGACACTATATCGGCAACGTTCATGAATTTTATGATATCAAGTAATTAATAACTTTTTTATTCGTTTTCTTCGTCGGGCAAAGCTTGGAAACGGTTCACCAACAAGGCTAGGGGTGTTTGGAAAGAGGAGCTTACGTTTCAAGCACTAGATGTAAGCACCACTAGCTATATTCGCGCATCTCTGATTCTAGTTTTGATACCGTTATTATCATGCTTGATTATTATTTTGATTGAACTATGTTCTCATAAAGTGCCTGACGCAGTGACCAGGTAACAATTTATGTGGATACTATGTTTGCGAGTTCATCCGGCAGACGTGCTGTGAGCAGGGCAGAAATTTAGAACAACTCCATGTACGTAAACAATTTTTATAGTTTCTAATTACCATCAAATTGTGTTTAGTTTCATTCATATAGACTGACTCCTTTTTTAAATCAGATCGAACGTCTACGAGACGGTCTTCTGCCAAAGGATCGCGTACGAGCAATTCAGGAGGAATTGGCGGGATTCTTGGATACAGAAGTCCTAAACCCAAAAGGGGAATACTATTCGGGTGTGTATAAACAATAGGGATTGTACAACGAGCTTATTTTGTATGTAGTGCATGAACTCGATCCGTGTATCGAATGTAATATTGTCATGATGATCTTGTGTAATATAATGGTTCCTTCATTGATGAGTGCAAAACACTAAATAAACAATAAAACAACATAAATGAATTCTCTATCGCGGCATAAAAAGTGGCCAAAATGCTACCACGGCAACAAAAGTTGCCAAAATAAATTCTCTGCCGCGGCAGAGAGAAATGTGTCAAATCTCTACACGGCGAAGGTTATTTAATGGTTCGTATTACGAACCGTGGTTGATTCTCCCTCGCCCTCTGCCATGACCATGTATGTACCCATTTGTCCGGTTGGTGGGGCAACCAGCTAAGAAGGTTAAACTTTAGTCCCGATTGCCCCGTCCGTTACCAACCGGGACATATGGACCGTTCTGCACTAGTGCGTCTAGATGTACCCGCTCGAACACCTTCGAGGTACAGACCTTGTACATTAATACTGTAGTATTTTACAAGATCTTAACTCCAAGATGTCCAATTAGCAACACCGTTCTTGGTAGAGTAATAGAGCAGAAAGCTCTTGGTAGCTAGTGAGTATGTGTGAGCTGATCGGTGCCTGATCGGTCTAGTTATAAATGGAACAAGGTTGTCTAGGGAGTGCAAGTCGTAGGAATGATTACAGGAATGAGTGGAGAAAAAGGAAAACATCGTTTTCTAGGTATTAGCTGTGTATCAGAAAAATACACACAACAAAGAGAGCCTATTTGCCTAGTATGTGTGTCCAGTACACGGCAACGAGCTTATTTGCATTGTGTTTCTGACAAGACACACGGCAAACCCTATCCAAAAAGGTTATTGACGTGAATGAGAGGAAAAATTGGGGGCCAAAATGGTTTGCTGAGTAACACCGGTTTGGAGTGTGTTTTAGTTATTTGTTGCGTATTCACTGTTTGTCGAGTGTACATATTTTCTCTACACTCTAGCAAAACTTCTCCGTTGCGTGAATAATATGTTTGCCAAGTGGCTCCTCTAAGATACACTGTAAATCAGCGTTTGCCGAATATCCAGGTTGTAGACACTCAGAAATACTCAACCTAAAACCCTTTTCCGGTATTTAACACGTAATCGAGACCGGGAGAGACCATCGTTCCACCTATGTTAACATCATCCACCCAAAATTGGTCTAGAAAACATAAATCGATGATGTAAAAAAAAAACTCCCTCATGTAGTCACGTTTCTGGTGGTTCAAAAGTGGCAGGCAGAGCAGGACCAACCTCATATGGGAGATTCGCCGCATCCACCGATCGAATATCCACCAGGAACGTATCAGGACATCTTATCTGTTTTTGTCACATGGCCTTTAGTTGTCAATTGTCAGGAAGCGGATCCTGTACCATCCATTTCCTCTCTATTTCTTAGAAAAAATAGCAAAAACAATGTTCCGTGTATAACTCTGAGCACACCTAGATCGCGCGAGAGAAACATCTCTGCGTTCAAAATCACGTATTAAGCAAGTGATGAAAGGGGCCGGCAAGAAAATGTTTCTTTTTAAGGCGAGCGCTACGCGTTTCCCGGAAAATATTTTCCCAAAATTCCCCGGATCTGGAGCCGTCCGATCAAATCAGATCGAACCGTCTAACCGGTACACGCCGTCCACTTTTGCTACATTAAAGCAAAAAACACTTCGCACGCAGCAACTTGGAAAACAAACGGAGGCAGCGACAAGTCGCGTCGTGCGGGCGGCCTGTGAGGACGACGGAGGCGGCGCCGATCTCGTTCGCCGGCGCCGGAGATGAGCCATATTCGTTTCACCATACTCTACCCCCCTCTTGGTCAGCCTCACCACCTTATACCACCGCCAATCGTAACTTCTAGTGGTGGATCAAATCCTCTCACCCGGCGGCGCTCCGATTCGGCGAACGCCGATGTCTCTAATCAAGCGCAGCAACCTAATCTAGCCCAGCACAAAAATCCTCGTGTTTTTCAATCAAAATCCTGAGGAAAAACCTCCAGCACCATCGGTAAGCTCTAGCTCCACCTTCTTAGGGTTTCCACCATTGTTGTTCCTGTTTGTGCTACATGGTAGCAACAAATACTTAAATATGTAGCAAATACTAGTTAATTGGGATGTATATTGTAGCAAAATAGGGTGCTGCTAGGCAGATGGCAGGACAGTATACTGGGAGGATTCGACATCAACCAGCCTGCTGATGGATACGGTCCTGAAGGATATGCTGCCGAAGAAATAATTGCTCCACCACAATCTGCTTATGAAGAGTATGCTGCTACAGAAACCTTTGGACAAAAATTTGCTACAAGAGCAGAAAGTGCAGCTAGTAACAACCTTTTTGCCCTTTTTGCTCTTATCAACAGCAGCAACCTCCAGCAAAAGAAAAATAGAATAGATATGGTTATGGTGTGACCTCAATCTCCAACAAAGGTACATGTAGCAACCAACCAAAAAATAGAATGCAAACAAAAAAAAAGCTACATAAAGCTACATATGTAGCCAAAAAACATAGCATGTAGCATACAAACCAAAATTAGCAAAACAATCTAAAAAAGCTACATATAGCATGTCAACATATTAACCTAGTAGCAAAAACCTGCTGAAACATGAACAAGTAGCAAAATACTACTAATGAAAAGTACAAACTAGCAAAATGCTACCACTAAACTAATGAATATTGCTACATGTCCTACTACTAAAGTAGCAAAATGCTACTACTAAACTAGCAAAATAATAGTACTAAAGTAGCAAAATGCTACTACTGAATACTGCTAACAAAACTATCAGCAAAACTGATAGTTAGCAGCAACTTTGGTGACTGTACCTAGTAGCAAAATGCTAGTACTAAAGTAGCAAAATGCTACTACTTAACTAGCAAAATTGTTTATACATTAGCAAAATGGTGGTTGTACCTAGTAGCAAAATCCTAGTACTAAAGTAGCTAAATGATAGTACTAAACTAGCAAAATCATACTACTGCAGTAGCAAAACTACAAAAAATTGCCAGATCATACTACTGCAATAGCAAATCCTAGTACTAAACTAGCAAAAGATCATACTATTGCCAGATCATACTATTGTAGCAACCTCAAACAGATAATAGAACAGAATTGCCAGATCATACAATTGCCAGATCAATTGCCCAAAATCATGCTACTGCAGTAGCAAATCCTAGTACTAAAGTAGCAAGTAGCAACTACCAAAAATGGAAGGGGAAAACAGAACGAAGGTGCCGCCGGGTGATCACCTCAAAGTTCGCGCCGCCGAAGGTGCTCCCTCCTGCTGCATCGCTCGTCGGCGGCGGTCCCATCACCTCCTGCCGCCTAGGGTTTCTGCGCAAAATCAGAGAGCCGAGCAAGGTTAGAGAGGGGAGGTTAGAGAGCAGAGATTAGAGAGGATGGGCGGCGGCACAAACCGAGGATGGGCGGCGGCACTCGGCAGCGATCGGCGGCGGGCGAGGATGAACCGGTCAGCGGCGGCGCGGGGGTTACTTTGCAGGAAAGCAGAGCCGAGAGAGATTAGAGAGGAGAGAGATCAGAGAGGGAGCAGAGCCGGGGAAGCACGAACCGGTGGTGGCGCTCGGCAGCGGTCGCCGGCAGTCGAGGATGAAGGATTCGGCGGCGGGCGGCGTCGCACCGCGGTCGCCTCTCCGTCGCCTCTCCTCCGCTGAATCCCCTGAGACGAGTGAACACTGTTCCAATCGTGCGAGGAGGAACCGCCCGACCCGTATATCGTGGAGCCGTGGAGCAACTGCAAGAAAGAGGGCCACGTGGCGCGAAATAGACGGCCGAATTAAATCAGATCGAACGGCTCCCGGTCCGGGGGACGTGATGACGGGATCCCGGGAAAACCGTATCATTTTCCTTTTTTTAACTCGATCAAATTTGAATCGAAGGTTTCCTCCCACTGCGGAAGGGGAGAGGATTTTCGATTCCCTTGGCCACATGCAGGATCCTTCTCCGCTAGCTTGTCCGGGGCCACCAGAAGCCACCTCGGTCCTCGTGTGTTCGGCATCAAATCAAACCAAACCGGAGCCCAATACCAAAACTGATCCGGAAAGGCAGCGTACCATTGAAGATCGGTCGCCAACGCACCGGAGTAATTGCAAATCCGAATCCTACCTCTATTCTTAGGCATCTCGTAATATTCCCTCGGCATCTTCCCGCCTCCCTGGCTAGTATATAATCCCACCACCGCCGTCCAGACCTTTTCCTCGTCAAGAAGTTTGTAAGACACACAGTAGCCAGACACACAAGACACAACTGCAAGAAGCGCGCGATCGTCGAGATGGCCGGCGTCGTCGTGGTGTTCGACTTCGACAAGACGATCATCGACGTCGACAGTGACAACTGGGTCGTCGACGGTCTTGGCGCCACCGAGCTGTTCGACCGCCTCCTCCCCACCATGCCGTGGAACACCCTCATCGACACCGTCATGGGGGAGCTGCACGCGCAGGGCAAGACGCTCCACGACGTCGCCGAGGTGCTCAGGGCCGCGCCCATCGACCCGCACGTCGTCGCCGCCATCAAGGCCGCCTACAGCCTCGGCTGCGACCTCAGGGTCCTCAGCGACGCCAACCGCTTCTTCATCGAGACCATCCTCGACCACCATGGTCTCCGCGGATACTTCTCCGAGATCAACACCAACCCGAGCCGCATCGACGCCGACGGCCGCCTCCGCATCGCGCCCTACCACGCCGGCGCGCACGGCTGCGCCCTCGGCACATGCCCGCCCAACATGTGCAAGGGCCAGGTGCTCGACCGCATCCACGCCTCCATCGCGGCGGACGGCGGCGGCGGGAAGCGGTTCATCTACCTCGGCGATGGCCGCGGCGACTACTGCCCGTCGCTGCGCCTGGCGAGGGAGGATTTCATGATGCCGCGCAAGGGGTTCCCCGTGTGGGACCTCATCTGCGAGAACCCGGGCCTGCTCCACGCGGAGGTGCACCCCTGGAGCGACGGCAAGGACATGGAAGACACGCTGCTGCGGCTCGTCGGGAGGGTGCTCGTCGAGGAGAGCATGCTGCTGCCACCGCTGGACTGCAAGCTGGAGACGATGCCGGTGGTCGCCGTCCAGGATGGCATGCCCATGCCGCTCGGCGTCAAGAACTGATCGATTATCCGTGCATTGTGATTTGGGGATCGATACGTAATCTTCTGATTTGGTTCCTGATCCACTGGGTAGGACGTCCGAAGAAACTAATTAGGGGTGAGGTGTTCGAGCGCCAATGCCGAGGTCGAATAATCGTGAGGCTTGCAGTATTAACTAGAAATAGTATATGTTGACTAATTTGTGTGTGTGTGTGTGTGTGTGTGTGTGGCACTGTGTGTCGTTACTTGTTACTGAGCCTGCTAGCAATGGTGTAAATCTCGTTGTATCTCGTCTAGACGAAAAGAATACATAAGTTGATGTGACGCAAGTCAATTTTAGCCGATCAATATTGTCTCAAACATGATGCTGCCTGTTAACAGGTGATTCGAATACTATTTTCCTTAGTTAATTTATTTCTGGTAGTATCTATGATATGTCTATGATCATGATCCTGGTCAAGCCTTAGAGCATCATTAGTAGTACCCTCAAATGTTTAAGGGTTGAGAATTGGCATTTTTTGACACTTTTAATGGTTGAATTTTTTGACACTTTTAATGGTTGAAAAACAGGGGCAAAGACTAGAACCCTCTCTTAGGGTTGACCCCTTGGGGTTGCTTGATCTTTCACGAATTCCTGTGAAACTCGAGGTGAAGGTGAGTGGGAGGAGGAGGGAGGATGAAATCCATGAACTCACACGCGAAGAACTCGATGAATGCATGCACACACGCACGCACGCACGCGCGCACGCACGCACGCACGCACGCACACACACACACACACACACACACACACACGAATACACGATACAAGCCGATAGCTCACGCCGGTGGCAACCGGACCAACACAATTCTTAGGATCGGCGTCGGGCAAGACACTCTTCCACGGCCAACAACGGGGTGAGAGGCTTGATGAGATCTTGACTACTTGGAGACGAGACACCGACTCCAAGGACTTGTACAACTTGAACGCACGAGGCAAAATCCAAGAGGTGGGGGATAATTTGAGCTCCTTGTCAAGGATCATGAGACTAGCAATTGATAGATCCTTTAGGGTATCTTCAATTACAATTATCCAAGTCTAGGGATTACAATAGAGGGTGGGGGCTATTTATAGGCCAGCCACTTAAACAGGGATAGTTTGGGTACAATCGTATTCGGGAGACTTCGTTCGGTGTCGGGACTTTCGGCTAGGGGATCGGTCGACCGGGGTTGTCGCCGGAAGTTCCGGCAAGGGAACCGGCCGATTCCGCCGAGCCTGGCGCCGGTTTGCCCTGGAGCATCTTATCATGCTGCCTTGCTCCCTCCCTTGGTGATGCTTCTTGGGGTTTATGGCTAAGGATGCATAAAGTATTGGCATGAAGTAGCAAGCCATCCAAGGGTTTATCGAAATCACACAAGGAGAGGAGCGAGCTAACCTTAGCTTGTAGGAGCTTGGCTCGAGCGCGGGTCATTGGTCCACTTGGGGGACTAGTTGGAGGAGATGTAGAAGCTTCCGCATCAGCTCCCCCCCCTTGGGAAAGAGTCCTCCTCGACTCTTCACCCTTCTCATCTTCGTCTTCTCCATGGAATGGTGAGAGATCCTTGACATTGAACGTTGGGCTTACAAGGTACTTTAATGTTGGAATGTCGATGATGTAGGCGTTGTTGTTGATCCTATTGAGGACTTTGAACGTCCCATCACTGTTGGGGATATGCTATATGGGTATCCCTATAGCATGTCTCTTATCCGACTAACCCGGGTGGCCCATAGTCGGTAGCATGGCCTATGACCTGTTGGGCGGCCCAGTTAGGTGGATCCAGAAGGGAGGCCCATGCCGGATAAAGGAAGGCTACGGTGGAGTCACCAGCGTACCCGGAGCCTTGGAGTGCAAGATACACAAGACTAGTAATAGACGGTGTAGGACTCTGTGACCTGTCCGGCTAGGACTTTTCCCTGTAACCCTAGGACCTGGCGACTATATAAGTCGGTCCTATGGGAGCCTTTAGGGCAGACAATCTCATACAACCTAGTATTGGTTCATACTACCTCGCACAGCAAACCTATCTCTGTAACTCGGCGTATTGCCCTTATAGTGATTTATAGCAGGAGTAGGGTTTCGCCACCGTTGTGGGATCTGAACCTGGGTAAGCTGTGTTACCTCGTACCCGTCAACCGTTTGCCTTACCCCATGTAACACCCTCAGAATCGGCCCTATGAAAGTTTTAGCGAAACCCGCCAAACCCGCATAGAAACGATTCAAAGGTGCCCACCAGGCACTTTCGTGCGGGTGGAAAACGAAGTAATATCATTACACAATAGTCCATGATGGAACCCACAAAACATATATATACAACGGCGACTCAATGAGTCAAGAATACGATATCTGATACAAAGATCCAAATCACCTTGAAAAGCGATCTGACGTCCGAGTGCGGACAAGATGCAAATTGAGCTAAGAGCCACGAAGAATAACCAAAGGCGTCCATAACCCTGCCAGCCAAGCCGGAAGGGTAACCCTAACGACGTCGATCTCAAACCTGCTAACACAAAGGGTGCCGACAAAGGACAAAGGAAAAAGAAGCGGTCGATCGAGGCCGATGTGGCGAGACTAGAATTGGCGGTCCTCCTACATAGGTATGGTGGATCGGCGCGTGTGGTATGCACTAAACAACCTATAGAGACTCGAGATAACTGTCGGCTATCAGAGAGGGATAAGAAAGACCTATTCGGAACCATCCTGATACTACCACCAAACATACCCATCCTGGTATTTCCCCCTCGAGACCAAACGAGGAAGTCAACCGAGGAACTCACACAGTTGGCAGTTTTATTCATTCCGTTATAGTGGCGGCAATTACTAGTCAAATATAGATAGCATGAGTCATCCTGATATAATAAGCAGTGGCCAGTTTTAGTTAACCATTCCGTTGTAGTTGCAACACTTACTAGTCAGATACAATTAGCATGAGATATCCCCAAACCCAGCAGTTGTTGGTACTTTTATTTAGCCATTCCGTTGTAGTGAAGCTGATTACTAGTCATATCGGATACAAGTCAATTTATAACAGTAAACTTTAGTTATAGTTGTCTATGATCGAGAACTGTGCTCCAAGTCGTCCATAACCGCGGACACGGCTTTTCGAAAAGATTTAACCCTCCAGGGGTGCACCAAAGTAACCACACGCACTTCGACCCTTTTTGCCAGACCAGTTAACATACACCCATCGGTATGTCGGCGGGGCCTAAGTCATAACGTTTCCCAGACCCAAAGCAAGTACATGGGGGCCACCCCACTAAGCTACCATAGCGAAGTCGGCGGTCTCGAGACGAACTCGGGGTTTGCGTCAATGGTAAACGACTGGGAACCCGAAAGTGTGGACTGGCTTGTCGATACAGCTAAAACTCCGCTTACCTAAAGCGATAAAGTGCTCCTCGCACAATCTTAAATAAAGCAGTAAAGCATGGCATAAGTACAGAATAGTAATAAAGCTCCAAACTACTTTGTGGCCCCCAGTTCAATACTTTGAAATCAGGTACTAATCGATGGGGGTGCCCACACACCCCACATGTGGTTAGCGCGCTCGATCTCGGAACAGGTGTCAAGAACTCGGGGTCCTACGGGACACCAGTGAGCGGTTAAAATCCAAATATTGTCTATTACCCACCGGTGCCTCTACATTTACCTACTTTCAATTTTAGTTATTAAACAATAATTAAAGCCATGATCATCTCCAACATTAAACATGCGACAATACTCCAACAACTGTGGTACTGGACGACACGCAACAGCACTTGAGCAAGCGACTACGACGCGCAAGTCCAACTATCTACCAAACAACAGGTAATAGGATGTGTCCAAGGCAATATAAGGCTGCAAGGGATATCACGGGTATGAAAACTAGAGCAACGCAACACAGATAGCAATAGATCAACAGGAGGGAATAAATACTATAAAAGTAAGATAGGTAGAAAGGGGGAGGTGCTACTTTGAAAGCGTTGCGAAGGTTCATCCGAAGATCGGGTCGACACTCGCATCAACTCATCGGCCTAGTCCGTGAAGAAGCAAAGCACTAGAAGAAACACCGGATGGACTATTTAATACTACGGCAAAAGATCGGGCATGATGCATGTATGGTGTATGACATGGCAAGGTGCGATGCAATTAGGCAATATTAAGCGGAACCGGGGTCCCACAATTAAATATATGGTTCTAGTTGTTTAGATACCCGCATTTTAAATGTGGTATTAACATGGCAAAAATAGCATCGCTACACAGATTTAAATGGAGACAAACTAAGACTAGAATAGCCCGCATATGGTCTCCATATTTAATTATATGGTGAATCGGCATAAGGCCCCCAAACCACATGACAATATGTATGCAAGCATGGCAATTTAATATGCATCAGTTGATAATGTCATATTATAAAAATAATGGGGGTCTCGGATAGGGAATCACTTTAGGGTTCGGCGAACTTGGGCTCCGAGGGTTTGGGGTCGGGTCTCCGGGTTCGGCGGGGGGGGGGGGGAACGGTTCGATGGGATTGTTCTCGGACAATGGAAGGAGAGCTTGGCGTTCCGGTGAAGAAGGACTTGGTGCTCCGAGATGAAGCGCTTGTCGTTTCGTGTGGCGATCTTGGCGGTCATTGGGTCCGAGAAGAAAATCTTGACGCCTATGGCGAAGAACTCGGGTTCGGACGGAGGTCTTGGTGTTCTGATGGATCGGTCTTCAGGGTCGAAGAACTTGGCGCCAGGGTTCAGTCTTCGGCAGGTTCGGTCTTCGAACTCCGGGATCGGTCTTCGGGTTTGTGATGAAGGACTCGGGGTTCCGTGTAGAAGGACTTGGTTCGGCGTCGGGGCGCATCAGATCTAGGATGAAGAACTTGGAGTCCTTGTCGAAGCTCTCGAGTGACAGTGTCGGTCCTGGGTTCGGCACCGGAAGATCTTGTCGAGATCCTCGGGTTCATGTGGCACCGTCCAGACAACAACACAAACACACAGGCTCAACCGTAGACGCATCTGCACAGGAGCACCACCACTAACTCGAAAACCTCTGTAGACCAAAACTATCCCCTGGGCGCAGCACTTCTGTTCCCACCCGTTGATAGAAACGTAGGGAGTGGCAGAGCAGCGACTGCTGGAGATGAAGCAGAGCGTGTTGACAGGCCGTGCTCGAGCAGGAGGGGAAGTGCGAGATCGAGGGCCACGGGCTCGTGCGGGAGGCAGCGGAAGGAGAAGCAGATGGCGGCGGAGGGAGGTAGGGACCCGAAAGGCGTCGGGCGGCCGGGCGAGCAGAGACGGGGAAGACGACGCGAGGACGGTGGCGTCCCCTGCGAGGACGGCCGGCCGGAGGGTGGAGGGCTCACGGTGGTGCGAGGGAAGCGAGGGCCCTGGCGGCAGCGGGTCCGGAAGACGGCGGCGGAGATCTCTGGCGACGGGCGCTGCCACGGGGAGGAAGACACGGGCGCGGCGGCGGAGCCCGACGGGGTGGAGGCCATGCCGATGGGGCGGCGAGAGGAGGAGTTTGGTCGGCGGGGATGAGGCTGTTCGGGCGGCGGCGCACCAAGGCGGAGAGGAGGCGGACAACCTCGATGTCGGTGGAGAGGAGGAGGAGGACGGCCGCGGTGATGGAGCCGGGGCGGGCGCGCGGAGATCTCGCCGGGAACGGCCACGGTGGCGTGGACGACGGGCCGGCTCCGGGCGACGGAGGCCGGAGCTCGTGCTTGGGGCCAGCGGCAGCAGAGGTGGAGGACGGCCACGACGAGCGGGGCAAGGCGATGGTGGATCGGGACTGGCGTCGGGGGTCGTGGGGAGGAAGACGGGAAGAGAGGAGGAGCGGTGGTTGGTGGGGTGGGAGAGAGAGGGAGATGGGACAGGCGCGTGAGGACGCGAGGCCAGGGGCGGGCCCGCGGGGGAGAGGGGATCGAGGGAGGCGACACAGGGCCTGGGGATCGGGTTCTCGGGGAGGTTGTCGGGCGGGGTGGGGCGACGTGCGCAGGTGGGTGCGATGTGTGGCGTGCGTGCTCTGTGGGTGTTGTGTGTGAGGGGGGGCCAGGAGGTGAGGTGGCGATCCGGGGTTGGTTGAGGTGATGTGGAGGGTGTGAGGTGACAAGCACCGATTGGTGCAGGTGAGGTGGAGGGGCTGGGTAGGATAGGCTGGGTAGGTTATTTGGTAGAAGGGTTTGGGATTTAGTTTAGGTTTTATTTTAGGGCGTGGAGGTGGCCGGCCGGGCTTTCGGGCCTGGCTAGCTGCCTCCAAAAATAATTTAAATAATTTATTTATTTAAAACGGGGCGTTTAGAAAACAAAACAGACTTTTCGAAAATAGTTTAGACAAACAGATGCATGATGACATGACGATGCTCAAATGCAATGTGGCATGATGACATGAGCATGCGGTCATGATGATGCAATGCACAAAAACAACGCGATTTTCTAGTAGTGGTTTTTGCGGGGCGCCACACCCCACGTCTCTACACACGCACTGTGAGGACCCCTCCATGGCGTACTCGTCGGCAATAACACGGCAATTGGCGCCTACCGTGGGGCAAGAGGCGGTTCAGGCTCTTCAGCGGGCGAGAACTAAGATCTTCACGGGAATCGGCGAAACCGTAGCCATCGGTCGCGTTCTCTTCTCCGGCAATGTTCCGATCGTCCCTCCCGACGAGTTCTGGATCCCGGCGAAGACAAACCCTACGCGGTGTTCAATCTCTCCTATCGGAGACATCCACCTCTTCATCGGCGAAACCGACTCGGGCACTAGTTCCCTGGGAGTCGGAGGAGCATCAAGACCCGCACGGACCGCCTACGGGCAGGATACGTTCGCGGAAGGATCGATGTCGGATCTCTCTTCGGAGTTTGCCGGCAAAGATCGGAAAGCATCAAGACCCGCACGGACCGCCTACGGGCAGGATACGTTCGCGGAAGGATAAATGTCGGATCTCTCTTCGGATTTTGCCGACAAAGATCGGAAAAATTCAAGGCCCACCCAAACCGCCCCTGTGCAGGATATAAAGGTGGATGATCACTACAAATCCGTCGGCTTCGTCCGTGCGTCTGGACAACAGAGATCCAAGTTCATCGGCATGGTTACCATCTTCGATCTGGCACGCTGCGTTCAGAGAGAGGGCGAAAACCCCCGCGACTACCTGGCCAGATGGCTCCGTATACGAGCCGACCTAGCCCACTACCCCGATGATAACGCTCTGTATCACTTCGTGGAAGGACTGGACCGCGGCACGCTTCTCCGACATTCTTTAAGACGGCAGCAGGCAACAGGACGCCTTACCCTCGAAGAGATGGTGAGCACCGTCAACAGCTATGCGGCAAGCCAGATGGAGATTGCGCTCAGAGACGAAGAACCTCCGATTCAGAAGCCGCCACCACCGCCTCCCGCCGCCATCGTCGTAGCATCACCACCACCCCCATTCATCGTCAAGCCCGTTGCAACTCCACCGCCCGTCATCGAGGAAGTCTTGGCACCCTCCGACTCTGTCATTGACGCGCTTTATGCTGATTTCAGTGCAGATTCAGAGGAGATAGACTTCAGTCCAGAAGAGCTAGACTCCGCTATGCAGGAGATGGAGCAGGAGTACTCGCGCGACGAGCAATCCAACAACGCCGTCGCGTCCCGAGGGGTGTCCGTCACCATTGGGAAGACGATGGATGAAGATCAACCCGGACGAGCTCCGCCTACGGTGCTGGAAAAGGGGAAGGGGCCACTTATTGCTGCTGACGATGATCGCACAAAAGTCATGCCTCCTCCGCCTAACCTAGTGCAGTAGCTGCAGGAACTCGGCACCGGCCCGAGCATCAACAACACCACAAACTTGCCGCCTCCAGCATCTACATCTACTGCAGCCCAAGTTACTCCAGCTGATAGAGTGATGTACGACAATCTCCTCGTCGAGCCACTAACCGTTGCTCATATCCGGAATGTGACCCAGCTTGATGAGAAGTGCCAGCAGCTGCTGGAGGAGGCACAAGACATAGCGGAGCAAGGTGCTAAACTAGATCGAGATCTGGTCAACACGCAGAAGTCCATATAAAAATCTAGAGCAATGGAGGCCGAGTACAAGAATCTGCTACAGCAACAGAAGGCTAAGAAAGCTCCAGCTCGCGTCATCAACGATCCTGGCGTACGGCGCAACCTAGGATGGGCTCCCTCTAAGCCGGCACAGGCCAAGCCATACATTGACAGTGAAGGCAAGCAGGTGATGCCCACCCCACTCCTTAACCTAGCCGTCGCCAAGACCCTTCTATAGAAGTATAGATCGCTTGAGGCAGTGGAACAGGACTATGACCTAGTGGCCAAGGCGGTAAAGCAGCAGGAAAAGGCCACCTCTCAGAGGCTTGAGTCTAACCCAGCGCTCTGCCAGTCTAGCCAGTACAAGCCGCCAAGGGACAAATCTCCTCTTGATGTCGGGTCCCAGACGGGTTCATCAGAACGAACATGGAGGGATGCACGCAACAGGAAGGATGCCATCCCCATATCCTCCGACCACGGAGAAAAGGCCCGACCTCGTCTCCCATCGCCACCGCCCCGATCTCCCCGACATCGCAAAGATTACAAAGCTCACCATCGTATGGATATGCCCCCACCAAAGCAGTGTGGCATCATCATCCGCGGCAATGCAGAGAATACCCGTCATGATGGAGAGCGCAACCAAGGACATAAGAGAAGGTCGCGCCATGACCCTCCGCGTCCAGCAAGCAACCGTGACCGGCGTGAGGCGTCGCAGGAGGGTAACAGCAAGAAGGCTAACCCACCGCCACCTCCGCCTCCGTCACCACCAAGCAGTCACCATGATGGAGGAGGCCCACGTCGTTCACGCAGCCCATCCCCTGTTGACAAGAAGAATAAGAAGAAGAAGAAGAAGAAGAACCCGGAGCCATACGATGCGCGTTCGCGGATCGATAAGATCCACGAGTCTCGGGAAGGACCATACCTGGGACCACGTTGCTTTGGACCTACAATACGGTCCGCAACTTACCCCAAAGGTTTCCCGATTGACAAGACCATCAAGCCCTATGATGGCACCGCCAAGCCAGCCACATGGTTGCAGGACTACGGCAACGCGGTGGAGATTGCCGGAGGCAACCCCAACGTTGCCGTCAAGTACCTCCCATTAATATTGGCAGGTACAGCCCGTCAATGGATCGATGACTTGCCGGAGAAATCTATCTACAACTGGCTGGACATGCAAGAAGCGTTCACCAAGAACTTTGAGGGTACATACAAGCGTCCCTGCACTGTGGGCGATCTACAGCGGTGCGTGCAAGAGAAATACGAGACATCTCGCGCCTACCTCTCCCGCTGGCTGGATATGAAGAATTCCTGCGCAGGAGTGCACGCTCAGACCGCCATGTCCACCTTCATCGATGGGTTGGAAAGGGGCGCGCTGCTCCGACATAAGATGAAGCGCTTGCAGGATAATCACTAGCTTGACTTGAACCAGATGATTCAGTTGGCTAGTGAGTTCGCAGCTGCCGACGATGATGCTCGTGGCTCCTTGCCGGCAACGGCCGTTCCAACTCAAGCTCGGAGGAACAGCAGTACAAAGCGGAAGACTGCTCCAGAAGAAAATCAATCTACCGACATGGTCGCTTTGACTTTTGCAGGACGAGGAGAAGGCGGGCAACGTGTCCAAGGAAGGGGAGCTGGTCGTGGGCAGCAACAAGGAAGTGAAACCACCTCGGCGCCGCTCCGCGTTCCCCAAACCTACGAGGAGTACCGCGATATGCCATGCCTCATACACCTCGACGTCAACGGCAAAGCCACCCATACCAATCGACAATGCAAGTTCGTCAACGACCTTAAGGAAGACCCGGAGTCCGGCTACAAGCAAAGTCGGAAGAACAGACCGCGACGCAAGGGCAAGGGGAAGAAGAAGGAGGAGGAGGAGTCCAAGGATTCAAGTGACATGGACGAGGACGTTGACCCCAAGCACGCCGCCAAGAGCGACGACAAGGGCAAGAACCCCTTTGCAAAGAAGGCCCCAGTCTACCACACTTTCCTTGGCACCCCCACCGTCCGACAATAGAAGACCTCTCTGAGGATCCTGATGGATACTCTCCCCCAAAGACTGCTGGCCGGAGGTTCCAATAACTTGGGACAGACGGACCACCTGCACCTTATACCCACGGAGAACCAGTACGCCATGGTCATCAACCCCTTGATTGACGGCGTGGAGTTCACCAAGTGTATGGTGGATAGTGGAAGCAGCATCAACATCATGTACCTGGATACACTGCAAAAGATGAACTTGACGGAGGCAAACCTAAGGCGGACCAACACCATCTTCAACGGCATAGTTCCTAGTCGGGAGGCTCGGTCCCTTGGGTGCATTACACTTCAGGTTGCCTTTGGCGATGTTAATAATTACCGTCAAGAGCGCATGACCTTCGAGGTGGTGCCCTTCAAGAGCGTGTACCACGTCATATTCGGTCGCGACATATTCCACACGTTCATGGCCAAGCCATGCTTCGTCTACAAAAAGCTCAAGATACCCGGACCAAACGACATCATCATCGTATCCGAAAGCTTTACCAAGTCAAGGGACTGCGAGATCAACGAAGCAGCCGTTGAAGAAGTTGTCCTCTACAGCGAAGAATTCAAAGAGATCCAGAGAAAGGTCGATGACTCAGAGATGCCCGCGTCGAAGAAGTAGATCTCCGACTCCGCTCCTGCGTTCAAGGCCGCCATCGAGACCAAGCCAGTGGAACTTGTGGTAGGCGATGCCTCCAAGGTCATCGCCATTGGGACGAACCTGGATCCCAAATAGGAAAGCGTGCTCGTCGAGTTCCTCCATGAGAACAGGGACATCTTTTCCTGGCAACCTGCCGACATGAAAGGTGTACCTAGGGAACTTGCTGAGCACAGCTTAAACATTGATCCAAAATGCAAACCAGTGAAACAACCTCTACGACGCTTTGGAGATGAGAAGAGACGCGCCATTGGCAAAGAGATAGCTAGGTTACTTAAGGCTAGATTTATCCGAGAAGTCCTTCACACCCAATGGGTGGCCAATCCTGTACTTGTCCCCAAAAAGGGAACCAATGAATTAAGAATGTGCGTTGATTACACCGGCTTGAACAAAGCATGTCCCAAAGATCCATTTGCTTTGCCTCGCATTGACCAAGTCATTGACTCGACGGCTGGCTCAGAACTTTTGTGTTTTCTTGATGCATACTCAGGATACCACCAGATCAAGATGAGGAAGTCGGACCAATTGGACACTTCATTCACTACCCCATACAACACGTTTTGCTATGTCACGATGCCTTTGGCTGAAAAAACGCTGGTGCTACCTACCAGCGGACAATGAAACATTGCCTTCACGACCAAATTGGTCGGAACGTTCACGCTTACGTGGACGATATTGCGGTGATGTCTAAAAAGTCAAACGACTTAATCTCCGACTTAAAGGAAACCTTTGATAATCTCCGGAAATACAACATGATACTTAACCCTAAGAAGTGCGTCTTTGGGGTTCCAGCTGGCAAACTATTGGGCTTTATCGTTTCCCAGCGTGGAATCGAGGTCAATCCGGAGAAAATCAAGGCCACCTTGAACATAAACCGTACAACATGCCTAAAGGACATTCAACGACTAACATGTTGTGTTTCAGCAGTTAGTCGGTTCGTCAGCCGACTTGGAGAGAAGGCTTTGCCTCTTTACAAGTTGCTGAAGAAGGCGGACAAATTTACGTGGACGGACGAAGCAGATGCAGCATTGAAGCAGCTCAAGGAGATTCTTTCCTCAGTGCCCATCCTTGCAGCACCCGAGCCTGGTGATCCCCTATAATTTACATGGCGGCAACCAACCGTGTTATCAACATCGTCGTCGTGGTAGAGCGGAAGGAACCAGGCTATGAGCACGGAGTTCAGCGGCCAGTTTACTATGTGAGCGAGGTCTTGACGGAGTCCAAGCAACGTTACCCGCACTACCAAAAAATATCTTATGGAGTATTCCTTGCTTCTCGGAAGCTGAGGCATTACTTTCAGGAGCACCCAATCACAGTGGTGAGCAAGACCCCACTGTCCGACACATCATCAATAAAAGCGACGCTACAGGAAGGGTCGCGAAGTGGGGCATTGAATTTGCCTCCTTCGAGATCAACTACAAGAGACGCGACGCTATCAAGTCACAAGACTTGGCGGATTTTATTGCAGATTGGACGGAGATTCCAGATGCTACTCCGCTGCCAGAACCAAAATACTGGGTGATGCACTTTGACGGATCAAAGCTGCTCAATGGATCGGGGCTGGTGTATTGCTACAGTCACCAATAGGAGACAAGCTACACTACGTTCTATAGATCGACTTCGAGGCTACAAACAACATGGAGGAGTATGAAGCACTCATTCACGGACTACGTGTAGCCAAGGATATTGGCATCAAGCGCATAGTTTGCTGTGGATATTCCGACTTGGTTGCCCAGCAGGTGGCTGGCACCTGGAATGCGCGGAACCCTATGATGGCGGCATATCGAGACGAAGTGGACGATATAGCCAAGAGCTTCTTGGGATACGAAGTTAAGTATGTGCCTAGGGAACAAAACGAGGCGGCTGATAGGCTGTCTAAGCTAGGATCAGGGCGCAAGCGAATTCCGCCAGGAGTTTTCGTAGAGCACCTGCACACACCATCCGTGAAGGGAGCCGACATCGACAACCCGGATAGAGCTGACTCTTTCATCCATATGGTGACTAAGGTCCCTCCGCCTTGGACAAAACCGTTCATGGAATATCTCGAACACGAAACTTTGCCCAACGACGAAGTCGAAAGATGGAAAATAGTACGATGAGCAAAGGGTTATACCATAATCAATGGGCAACTCTACAAAAGGAGCACTACTAGTGTGTACTTAAAGTGTGTTTCCCAGCTAGAAGGTATGGAAATCCTACGCGAAATCCATCTCGGAGATTGCGGGCACCACGCCGCTCCTCGATCGTTGGTCGCGAAAGCCTTCCTAAGGATTCTCTTGGTGACCAAGGCGGACACCGATAAGCTGGTTGAGACATGCATGGGATGCCAGTATTATGCCCGACAACCACATGTTCCTGCTGAAGAACTGCGAACAATACCAATAACTTGGCCGTTTACAGTCTGGGGGCTAGACATGGTGGGACCGTTACAAACGGCACCTTGTGGGTTTACGAATCTACTTGTAGCAGTTGACAAATTCACTAAATGGATAGAAGCTAAACCCATTAGAAAGCTTGATGGGGCAACTTCCCTCAGGTTTGTCCGAGATCTGGTGGTGAGATTTGGTCTCCCACATAGCATTATCACCGACAACGACAACAATTTATCACTCGGAGAAGTGGAGGCATACTGCTGGGAGAAAGGCATCCGACTTGACCTTGCATATGTGGCACACCCACAATCCAATGGTCAGGTTGAGCGAGCCAATGGATTAATTCTGTAGGGAATCAAGCCACGTCTTGAGGCACCGCTACATAGAGCAGCTGGAGCCTGGGTGGAAGAATTGCCATCTGTGCTGTGGAGTTTACGAACTACACCCAACATATCCACCAGCTACACCCCTTATTTCATGGTATATGGAGTAGAAGCCATCTTGCCTTCTGACATCCTTCACGATGCACCAAGAGTTTCCGCCTACGACGAGGATGAAACTGAAGAATCCAGATGCCTGGATGTGGACCTTCTCGAGGAGGAGCGCGTTTTGGCATGCCAAAGATCCGCCATCTACCAGCAGAAGCTACACAGCTACCATAGTCGCCGCGTTCGGCATCGCTCGTTTAAAGAGGGGGATTTGGTGCTCCGACTTAAGCAGAATAAGTCACACAAATTATCCCCGCCATGGGAAGGACTGTTCATCATAAGCAAGGGGTTGCTCAATGGGTCTTACTACCTTGTTGACAATCGTGAACTAAAGGATAGACCCAATGAAGATCATAAGCGTAAGCGACGTGACCCGGATGATGACTACCCGGAGCTTGATCGGCCATGGAACATAGCACAACTACGTCCTTTTTACACTTAGCATTTTTTTATCTAATTGTATACCTCTTATATGATCAATGAAATAAAGCTCTTTGGTTCACTCATATTTTTGAGTCTGTTACCTCCTTTAGTGTTCACTTTTGGATCATGTAAAACCTTTATGCACAAGTATTGCGTTTGCACTTGTGAAAATTCCGCCTACGGGCGTTAGCTTAAGTTTTCTGGTCTACACGTTTTTTGTTGTTTTTATGTGGATTCTGGAGTAGTGACTTTTGGCACTTATTGTCGGCGATTTTGTGCTTAGTTTATTGACGGTGCCATTGGGCATCATCACCTAAGCGCATGGTTCCGACAACGAGTCTTCCGACTCACGAAAAGTCAAGCATAAGAACCAAAGTAATGGATAATCCAGCACTTGCTTAAAAAATATATACAGGCTGGGAACTAAGTTCTTAAGTAGCAGGAAATAACAACCATTGTTTTCCGCCTTAAGTTACATCATCAAGTTTTTTCTGCGCATATACCAAAGATGAAGCAAATATTACAAAGTGTTTTTCATTCCTTGGGCGCAGGAGACTTGGAAGCAGCATCGTCACCAGCCGGAGAATCACCCTCAGCATCGGCACTTTGGTGAGACTCGGAGGAATCTTGGTTGACGCTGTCGATGGTGTGCATGCGCACAAGGAAGTTGATATCCACCAACTCGGCAACTCTGGTGTCATAACCCGCAAGTGATGAAAAGATAACTTCGTGATCAATTTCTTTGCTGTCATCATCAACGTCGGGGATGCCAGAGGTCACCGTATCGATTTCAGCATCTTCGTAGTGTGCCTTCACCATAGACAGCGCCATCCTTGCGCCAGCCCGTGCACATGAAGCTTTCCAGCTTGTGATACGCTCGGGGGCTCGGCGCAGAATCTCCGAGTACCTCGCCACGGAGTCCGAGGCCTTGATGTGTATCTGGAGGGGCTTGGCGATCTCTTTGGCTTGGGTGATGGCGGTGTTGATAAAGTTTCCGGCAAGAACCATGCATTCCTTGGCCGGAGGAGGCGATCTGGTTAAACCCATAGGAGCTGCAAATTCCTACAAGGATCACATGAGTTCAATAATTCCAAGTATCCAGACTGCAGAAATACTACGCGGAGAAATCTTACTGAAGATGCTGGCATTAGCTTGCCAAAGGGTGTCCGCCAGGGATTCTTTCTCTTGCTGGAGGAGCTTATATGCCTCGTCGTGGTGATGGTTTTGCTCATCAGCAGCTTGCTTCTGATCTTTTAATATCGCAAGCTCCTCCTTCAAGCGATTGATTTCTGCGGAGGCGGATTCCTGCAGGTCCTTCATGGAATCCTCATGCATTTTCAGCATTTCTTCCCTCTCCTTTTAAGGATCTTGTTCTCGCTGTCCAGCTGCTGGATGTGCTTGGACTGCTCGACAATGTCCTTGGCCTTGGAAACATGTTCTGCAAAGTTGGAGAAAACAAAGTACAAAGTGAGTACTCGGAGAATGAAGGCATAAAACCAAGACGGAATGCGCAAAAAATAAAACAGACTCTTGTTTTTGATGATCTATTCCTTCAAGATGGCAGTTTTACCCTTTTCGGCTTCAAGATCTGCGCGCATCTTATGGTACTTGTCGTTGGCCATGCCCCTCCGAGCATTCTCGTTTTGTGGAACAAAGGAAAAGGGTTAAACCGTTGTTTAGTCTACTTGGAACATCTAGTCGGAATCTTTCCACTTAGACGCTCGGGGGCTACAGCGAGAGTTTTTAACTTAGCAATATGCTTAGCTTTTCTTTAAGCATCTAGTTGGAGCTAATTCAGTTCTCGATTATAAGCTTGGGGGCTACAGTATAAAGTTTTAACTCGGAAAATGCTTAGCTTTTCTTTAAGCATCTAGTCTGAGCTAATTCAGTTACAACTAGAGGCTTGGGGGCTACAGTATTGAAAATTATAAACACTGTGTATGCTACTCTTAAAGCATCTAGTCAGAATAGTTTCTTCCATCTAAATGCTTGGGGGCTACAGTGAGAGTTTTTTCTAACTTAGTCACTCTTAGAGCATATAGATGCAAAAACCTATGGTTTTTCCGTCTACATCCTCGGGGGCTACAGTGGGATACTCATATGGAATGCAAAAGGCAAAATAAAACTTACAAGTGCAATAATCTTGAGGTTTGTAGCGCTCTCGGCTAGCAGCTTGCCAAAGGAGATGCTATTTCCTTGCAAGATATCCGCTTGTCGGAGAAGCTCCTCAATACCGCACGTCGGAGATGACGGCACTCCTCCAGGAACCAGAGTTGTGTTACTCGGCGTGAGCGTCGGGTAAACTATCTTTGGGAACTCGAAGGGCTTCTGGGGAGTGGGGGCGCCGCCATCGGCAGAGGTACCAGCTCCCACTACCGCCTTGCCGCTACCGATGGCATCCTTAGCTGGAGCTTCAGCCATTTGTTGAGCGGTGCTGTCTTGTGTTGCCTACTCGCCGACAACATCAAGTTCGGTAGAGGCGCCAGAATTCACTTCCATGACGGAAGGGCCTGGTGCCTCCTTAGCCTGCAAGCTTGTCGGGGCAGACGAAGGCTTGACGGCAGGAGTAACAGGGGCGATGGCGGGGGAGGCGTCGCGATGAAGAATATCCTTGATATTTCTAGAAGCCCCAAAAGTTTTGGAGGTCTTCTTGAGGCTGGTCGTGGCTTTCTTCCTGAGACGTGCAAAATGCATAAGTACAGGAACAAAACAGACAGATAGACAATGCCGGAGAATGAGAAGCTTACACTAGGGGGGGTGCTTTGGCAAAAATCCCGGTGGCTTTTCTCTTTTCCCCCTCCAGGGCGGCGGTAGTCTTTTTGGAGGCTCCACCCTCCGTCTTCTTCTTCTTGCCTCCATCGGCAGCGTCAGAGGTGGAGCTCTTCCGCTTTCGCGCCAATGGGACATCATCGTCGGACACGACCGTGACTTCCTTCTTCTTTGGATCGTAGATTTGGGCAGCCAGGTTGTCCTCATCTAGATCGCTAAGCTGTTAAGTAAGAAATCACCGTGTTAGATAAGATGGTGTTGGCAAGACGGAGAAACTAGAGCATATGTCGTACACGGAAAATAAATATCTACCTTTGGGCACTTGCCGTCTACGAACATGTCGTAGGTGATGGTGAAGTCACGCTTCTTATCCTTCACCTTGACGATGTCCTTCAGGTGGAGCTTGACGGAGTCGCTCGAGAAGTTATCCACGGAGATCCGAAGGGTATCCCTTCGATCACTGGTATACTCGTGCATGAACTTCGCGCGGTGCTGCAGAGGTTGGATTCGCCTGATGAACCAGCACATGGATAGGTCCAAGCCGGCCAAACCCGTATCTACGAACCATTCGATCCGCCTTATTGCGCGAGAAGCGTCGAGGTCGGAGGGAAGGGAGGCATGTGATATCCATGTGGAAACTTCAGCGGCGGCTCCATCCGCGAAGTCCGGGTACGTTACTTCTCGGCCTGCCAAAGGAATGTTGGGGCCGTAGAAATACGTATGCTGCCAGTTTTTGCAGGACTCGTGGCCGACGATGTCGGGGAACCGCCGGCCAGGTCGAATCTTGAAGCTTATGGTGCCGCAGTTCCTAAGCTCCTCCTTACTATGTCCGGCTTCAAGTTTGACAGTGAAGAAGTACATGAACAAGTCTAACCTAGGCCTAATCCCTAGGTAACCCTCACAAAGTGTCGCGAAGTTGCTAAGCACTAAAATGCTATTGGGGGAGAGGTTATGAGGTTGGACCTTGTAGTGGTTCAAGACGGAGAGGAAGAAGTGGGAGATGGGCAGGGAAACGCCGCGTACCAGCTGAGCCTTGAGGTACACCTTTTCTCCGGCTTGGGGAGAAGGTGTCACCTCGCCAGCCGGCACCGCCCGCCAGGCGAGCCCCTCCGTCGCGGGGAGGTAGCCTTCCGGCGACCATCTCTTGGATGTCGCGGTCGGTGATGTCCGAGCCGCGCCAGTCGCCCTTATGCGAGTCTGGCTCTTCGTCCAGTGGTTCCAGCGCCGCCAAATTGTGGTCGCCGCCGGTGGATTCAATCACCGCCGATGTGGGGATGACCAAGCCCTCTGGGGGCACGACGATGGAGCTCGCTGGCTTCGTCGCGGCTTCGCTCTACGCCGCCATCGACGGGGAGGTGCTGCTGCTGGCCATGGAGTGGAGGACGGGTGCGACTGACACAGATGGGAGCTAGGGTTTTCGAGGTTTCTCGTGGAGAGCTCGAGGAGACGTGCGGCTGGAGGAAGAAGACGATGACGCAAGAAGAATGAGGTAAAAAGTGGAAAATGCCCCACAGTTACTATTTATCATCCTCGGCATCAAGATTCGTGCAGCTAATCGGACGGTTGCCGCGTAGACGACGTGTTCGCGAACATGTGCGGAAATTTCGCCACGTCTCCAACCGCCGCCGCCAACGGTTCGTATCGCTCACGCGGGAAAATAGGATATGATTGCGTTCTCTGCATGTGTGAGTTACGAGGCGTCGCTGACCTAAGCCTACGTCATCCTAGCTGACACGGGTAGATGAGCCGATGTAACACCCTCAGAATCGGACCTATGCAAGTTTGGGCAAAATTCACCAAACCCGCATAGAAACGATTCAAAGGTGCCCACCAGGCACTTTCGTGCGGGTGGAAAACGAAGTAATAACATTACACAACAGTCCTCGATGGGACCCAATGACGAGATATATAACAATGACTCAAAGAGTCAGAATACAGATATAATATACAAAGATCCAAATCACCTTGAACGATACAGCCAGCTACGGACAAGATGCAAATGGGGCTAAGAGCCTCAAGAATAACCAATGGCGTCCATAACCCCGAGCCAAGCCGAAGGGTAACCCCGCTAACGGCGTCGATCTCAAAACCTGCTTAAACAAAAGGGGTGCCGACAAAGGGCAAAGGAAAAAGAGGAGCGTCGATCGAGGCAAGACACGGCGAGGCTAGAATTCAAGTCCTCGCCTACATAGGTATGGTGGATCAAGCGGCAGCGGCAAGATGCACTAAACAACCTATAGAGACTCGATACAAGGGCGGATATCGAGAGGGATAAGAATGACCTAACCGGATCCAACTGAAGCTAACACCAAACAAACCCATCCCGTGTTTCCCCGAGACCAAACGAGGAAGTCAACCGAGGAACTCACACCGCTGGCGTTTTACTTATTCGGTTATAGTTGCGGCACTTTACTAGTCGTTTAGATAATCATCGATAAAGTAAGCATGGGCACTTTTAATTCACCATTCCGTTATAGTTGCAACAATTACTAATCGATCAGATAGCATGAGATAAACCCAAAACCCAAAGGTTGTTGGTACTTTTATTCAGCCAATTCGTTGAAGTTGCAATACTTACTAGTCAGTACAATTGTAAGCGACAAACAAACAAGCAATTGTGGGCAGTATTAATTAGCCATTCCATTATAGTGAAGCTGATTACTAGTCATTATAAGTCAAATTTATAACAATAAACTTTAGTTATGCTTGTCTATGATCAAGAAACTGCTCCAAGTCGTCCATATCCGCGGACACGGCTTTCAGAAAGTTTTACCCGGCCGGGGTGCACCAATAGCAACACACGCTCGATCAACCTCGGAAAAACCAAATCAAAACCAACGAGGCTTTCACGTGAACAATCACAGATTCAGAAATATTTGGGGCCACCCTTAAGTAGAATCCGCAACGGAGTAGGCAAGCTCGACGGCCTCAAGGTGCGTGGGGACGGCGTGAACGATCGGGAACCCCAAACGGGCTTGTCGACACCGCGGAATCGTGCCACTATCCTAACAGACAAAGCATGCGTACCTCACAATCGTAAATAAAGCGATAATCATGGCATAAGTACAGGATCGTAAATAAAACCTCAAACTAGTTTGTGGCCCCAAGAAATAAGACGGAATCAAGCTCTGGTCCAGGGGTCCCATATACCTCCCGGATGTGGATAGCGCAAATCAAGGAACAGTATCAAGTACTGGGTCTTACGGGACACAAGTGGCTCGAAACCAAATATTATCTATCACCCACCGATGCCTCTGCTTATTCAATTTTAGTTGTTAAACAGAAAGTAAAGTGACGATAAGTAAAACTAGAATCATCTCCAACATCAACATGCGGCAATACATCAACAACTGTGGCATTGACAACACTTGAGCAAGCGACTACGACACGCAAGTCCAACTAGCTACCAAACAACAGGTAATAGGATGTGTCCAAGGCAATATACGGCTGCAGGGGATATCAAAGGGTACGAAAACTAGAGCATCGCAACACAGATAGCAATAGATCAACAGGAGGGAATAAAGACTATAAAATTAAGATAGGTAGAAAGGGGGAGATGCTCGCCTGAAAACATGTCGAAAGGTTCAACCGAAGAACGGGGCGACGCTCACATCAACTCAACGGCCTTATCCGCGAAGAAGCAAAACACTAGAAGAAACACCGGATGCAATATTTAATACACGGCAGAAGATCGGCATGATGCATGTATGATGTATGGCATGGCAAGGTGCGATGCAATTAGGTTAAGATTAAGCGGAACCGGGGTCCCGACAATTAATTAGGTGGTTCATGTTATTTAGCTACCCTGCATATTAAATGTTGTTTTAGCAAGACAGAATATATCACCGGTTCGCTACACAAGTTTAAATGAGGCCAATATGAGACTAGCTTTGCCCGCATATGGGCCCCATATTTAATTATTAGGTGACTCGGCATAATGCCCCCAACCCAATGATATGCATGCGAGAAGGACAATTTAATATGCAACAATGTTATGTTTCGTTTATAAAATAGGGTTTGCGGTAGAGGGTTCACACATTTAGGGTTCGGCGATCTTGGGGCTTCCGGGGTTCGGGGTTCGACAGGGTCCAGGGTTCGACGGATTGATCTCGGCGGAACGTTCTCGGATTCCGGGGTCGTTCTCGGTATCGGGGCCGATCTTGTCATCCGGGGTTAGGGTCTTCGGATCCGTGAAGTAGACCTTGTCGCACGGGCGTCGATGTTTCCGGAAGGAGAACTTGACGATCCCGGGTCTCGGTGTCCGAGGCGAAGAACTTGGCATCCTCGAGGAGTTCTTGCCGGCCTCCTCGGAATTCCGAGGTTACATCTTCACGCGTCGATGGCCTTCGAGGTCTCGCCCGGCGGATCCGTGATGTAGATCTTGGTGTCATCGGGTCATCAACTCCGGGAAGGAGATCTTGGAGCGGCGCCGGGTTCGGTCTTCGGGTACCGTGGGTTCTCGGCGTCTAAGAAGATCTTATCGATCCCGAGTCATCGCCTTCGGGTTCATGTCGGCGGCCTGGGTGGTTCCGACTTCATTGTCGGGGGAGGTCTTGAACGGATGGCGACGATGCTCGATGAAAAGGAGGGACTGCGGGGAGGTGGCGGTCAAGGCGGGCTCGCGCAGCCTAGGGCCCACCCTGACACAGGCGAAGGGCCGGGCTTGGCAGCGGGACACCTAATCGGAGCAGAGGGAGGTGCAGGGAGCAGCGAGGCTCGAGGCAGAAGGACGCCGGCGACGTGCAGAGCTCGCGGACGCGGCTCAGGGAGGCTCTGGCGTGGCGGGGTCGAAGACGACGTGGGCCGGCCGGAGGTTCGGGGGAACGCGCGGTGGAGAGGCGGCGGTGGCGTCGGGGAAGGCCGGCGGAGCTCCTGGGCGTCGAGGCGGGCGACGCGGAGGGCAGAGGACGAGTGGGCCTGGGGCGGTTGTCGGACGGGGGCGGGCTCGCCGGAGGGCGGCGCTGGCGGACCCGGTGGCGCGGAGAACACGCGGCATGGAGCTTCTTAGGGAGAGGAGGTCGACGGGCGGGCGGCGTGGCGATGCTGGGAGGGCGCGGCGGCCGGGCGCTGGGGGAGGGCGGCCAAGCCGGGAGAGGGAAGGTGGTGGCGAGCAAGGCGGGGAGAGCGAGAAGCGAGAAAGAGAGGGGCAAGCGGTGAGGGCGAGGTTGCGAGGAGGGGCGTCAAGTGGCCAGGGAGAGATGCAGAGGCGGGGAGGAGGTGGCGGGGGAGGGTGCAAGGCAGGGAGGTTGAGGGGCAAGGGCGTGTGGGGGAGTGGGGTGTGGCGTGTGGTGAGAGAGAGAGAGGGAGGTTGGGGGCTTGGGTGGCGTGGCGGGTTTGGATTGAGGGGAAGGGGTAGGCGAGGTGGCGATCCTAGATTGGTGGGAGTGATGTGGAGAGGGGGGGGTAGATTAGTTGGTGACTTTAGGATTAAGGGTGGGGGACTGTGGACCGATTTCTTTGTATATGGGGTGGTGCGGGTCGGGTTGGCCCGTTCGACTGCCCCTACTAAAATAAATATAATTTTATTTATTTTTAGTTATCTTTTGTAACTCATTTTAGACAAACAAAATATCCGGATCAACCGGGGTTTGGCGTTTGAATAATTGTCGGGGCGTTTTAGAAAACGAAAGCGGGCTTTGCGAAATAGTTTTGGCAAACAATGCATGATGATGACGATGCAATGCACAAAAACAACGCGATTTTCTAGTAGTGGTTTTGCGGGATGCCACAGCCGACGCATCGAAGATTATGGCATGGACGGATTTAATCCGACTACGGAAGAGTACGATGGAAGATTCAGCATTCCTCTGGCTTACCATTCGAAGACGGAGAAAACCTTGCAGGGTTCTTTGGGAGGACTACAAGATGTTGCTTGACGATCTGCCGACATTCATCTAGACGGAGCATTCCATGTGAAGAGGCAAGACGGCGCAAGATCTCGGAGTTCTCCGGGGGCTACTGTTGGGGATATGATATATGGGTATCCCTATAGCATGTCTCTTATCCGACTAACCTGGGTGGCCCATAGTCGGTAGCATGGCCTATGGCCTGCTGGGCGGCCCAGTTAGGTGGATCCAAAAGGGAGGCCCATGCCGGATAAAGGAAGGCTAT
Source organism: Avena longiglumis (assembly GCA_030063025.1). NCBI lineage: Eukaryota > Viridiplantae > Streptophyta > Magnoliopsida > Poales > Poaceae > Avena > Avena longiglumis. Next base: position 153,706,234 of record CP125973.1, read on the forward strand.
GGTGGAGTCACCAGCGTACCCGGAGCCTTGGAGTGCAAGATACACAAGACTAGTAATAGACGGTGTAGGACTCTGTGACCTGTCCGGCTAGGACTTTTCCCTGTAACCCTAGGACCTGGCGACTATATAAGTCGGGCCTATGGGAGCCTTTAGGGCAGACAATCTCATACAACCTAGTATTGATTCATACTACCTCGCACAACGAACCTATCTCTGTAACTCGGCGTATTGCCCTTATAGTGATTTATAGAAGGAGTAGGATTCCGCCACCGTTGTGGGATCTGAACCTGGGTAAGTCAGACACCTCGTGCCACAACCGTCCTCCTTACCCCACGTCTCTAAACACGCACTGTGAGGACCCCTCCATGGCGTACTCGTCGGCAATACCACGACAATCACCCCTTGGCTTGAGCTTGGAGTCGTGAACCTTGGGGAAGCGGCCTTTACTCAAGTGTATCCACACAAGGTCGCCTTCTTCGAAGATCATCTCTTTCTTGTTCTTGTTTAGCCTTGATGCTTGGCGAAGTACTTGTTTCTCAATCGTAGCTCTTGTGTCATCATGGAGTTCCTTCATTACTTGGGAACGCTTGTCGATATCCATGTCGATGCGCTCGTGGAGAGGAAGAGGTAGGATGTCGAGTGCGGTGAGGGGCTGATGGTGCCTAAGTTAGTGTAGGAGCGCTTCGTTGGAAACCCCAAGAGCAAGGTGTGAAGCAGCACAACATCAAGTCTTCCCTCAGTAGAGACCGAGGTTATCGAACCAGAAGGAGGAAGGAAACGTCACACAGGTGTTGCAAGCAACGCGGAGACCTGCACAACACAAACTCAAGACTTTGTACCAACAAAACAGTGAGGTTGTCAAGCTCACCGGTTTGCTGTAACAAAGGATTAAACGTATGGTGTGGAAGGTAATGATTTGCAGCAAGTAAACAAGTAACAGTGGAAGATGTATAAATGGTAAAGATTGTACCAGGGTCCATAGTTCACTAGAGGTGCTCTCCTTAGATAAACAACATGGCATGAAGGGTAAACAAATTACAGCGGGGCAATTGACAGGAACTGAGCAAGGCTTAACAATGCAATTACTAGCCAGAAAGATCCTATGAGGTTGATTGGGCACTACAACAATATACATAGACCGTTATCCAACTGCATCTATGACTAGAAGTCCACGTTCAGGTTATCATCCAAACACCCTCCAGTATTAAGTTGCAAGCAACAGACAACTGCTTCAAGCAAAGTGTGTAAGGTAAACAGTCCACATGTTCCATGAACAAGAGACCGTTGTTTTCTCCCTAGTAGCAACAACACATCTACAACCGAAGATATTTCTGTCACTTCCCTTGGAAACTAGAGGCATGAACCCACTATCGAGCATAAATACCCCCTCTTAGAGTCACTAGAAACTACTTGGCCAAGATAACCAATAGAAACGGAGAGCATGCAAGATCACAAACAACACACACATGATAGAACCATAAAGATAAAACCATTAATCAAACCAACAGAATAATCTCAATATCCATCGGATCCCCGCAAACACAACATGCATGATTACAAATAGATTAGATCGTGATCATGAACAGAGCTCACAAGATCTATACATGAAAGCACAAAGGAGGAGATACAACCATCTAGCTACTACATGGACCCATAGTCCAAGGTGTAACTACTCACGCATAATACTGGAGAGAAGGCCTCTGGGATGATCTCCCCTCCGGCAGGGTGCCGGGAATAACTTCAGATCCCCCCCATCTAGGGACGATGGTGGCGATGGCTATAGATGGTTTCGTGGATTTGTGATCGGGTACTCAGGGTTTCTACATCGGGGGCTTATTATAGGCGAAGGGGCGAGACCGGGAGGAAGCCAGGGCCACCAAACCCTAGCCAGGCGCGGACCCACCTGCCCCCGCGTCTGGGATGGGTCTGACCCCCCTGGCTGGCCCCTCCGGCTCTCCTCTGGACTTCTTGTTCCCCACGGAAAGTAATTGACTTTGACGTTTGTCCCGTCCAATTCCGAGAATATTTTTTTACTAACTTTTCTGAAACCAAAAATAGCAGAAAACAGTCATCTGGCACTGTTGCAACTTGTTAATAGGTTAGTACCAGAAAACATGTAAAAAGCACCTCAAAGTGTGGACACGTAAGCAAAGTAGATACAAAACAAGCATGGAGCATAAAAAATTATAGATACGTTTACAACGTATCAACATCCCCAAGCTTAACTCCTGCTCGTCCTCGAGTAGGTAAGTGATAAACAGAATAATTTTTGAGTTGACATGCACCCTCACAAAGATGCAACCATTTGCAAGCATTGAAAGCTGGGATCAAATAACTCTAAACATGTGCATGAAATATGGAGTTCTAACAATAGGATATAGTAACTATGCATGCAACATGACAAGCTACAAATAAAGATCATGAATAACATGCATTGAAAAACGTTTGTTTGTTTCACATGCAGAAAACATAGCATAGTGGCAATCAACTTGTCCCTCATAGAGTAGCAATATAATGCATAGGACAACTGCAAAGTTCACAAGGGTGACTACAAACAAGTAGCACAAGAACAAGTAGTATCACAATATGCATCAATTAATAAGCTTTGGAACACTGCATACAGAATGACAACTATGCTCTCTTAATGGTGCCTAAAGGTAGAGGGTGGAGACTCAATAATGGTGGAAGAAAGGCTTTTTGTAAAGGAAGCAGGGATTTCAAGTTTCAAAAAGAGCTTCCAAAAATTATGGTACTTGTTAGCTTCCAGCCCTCATTGCCCCTATCATAAGCATCTTGAAGTGATTAAGTTTAAAGTGGCAAAGTTGGGGTATATGCTTGATGAAGTATAAGTTAGCAATCTCATGCCCCTTGAATACGAGGGCCACACCTCATGCATACTCAACTTTGGGTCCAGGTAAGTTCCTGTCACTATAAGTATTTGCATATCATTGAGAACCGCCAACGGGGTACCCCTTGCACATGGTACAGGAGCTTTCCCATAACCAAAATGACAAGGCAAGCAGACAATGAGCATATCAGCAATTCTTCTTATGTACCATGGGAATCTGGTGTTTTTCTATCTTTCCTCTTTTCTCAATGCGTCTCTTTTTTTAGAAGAAGAATGCTTCATATATGTCACTATGGTGATGCTACAAGTTTCCACCATGATTAGGCATGGCTTAGGCTAGCGGCCCAGGCGTTTCTCTAACACAGGATACAAACTCCATGGACTTACAAGTTCCCTCTTTATTTCACACCGGTGACATCCATAGACAAAAGAACATGATATCAACTGAGTACAACAAGGTACAAGTGCAATGTTAAAAGCATTCCCCGTGATAGCACGATTCTGCTAATTCCAACTTATAAGTGAAAGCATATACGACAAAGTTGTCACAATGGTTCAAGTTTATTAGGGGAAAAGAATAAAGTGTGCCATCAAGTTCGTGAGGGCTTTAATCACTAAGTTTTCACATAACATACTAGTTTTTAATTGGAAGATAGTTGAAAACAAGAATATACTTGGAATGGTGTAACACACCATGCATAGGAGTTTATAGTGGAAACTTTGGAATAACTTGGTTTCTTAGGAGTTGGAGGCATGATTAGAACTTACTCATACAAGTGGAGGCTAGCAAAAGACTGGGAGCAACCAACTAAGAGAGCAATAATGGCCAAAATCATGCAGTGCAACACAACAAACTAATCAAAGCAAAGAGTGGTACTACAAGTCAAGGACTAAATGATCATAGAGGCTAATGGTGACTTGTCATAGTCATAACATGGTGTGAGCATGTGCCAAGTCAACCCAATCAAACATCAAAGGAGAATACCACAATACTATGCTTTTGCATGCTAAAACAAGGCATAATTTCTTCAAGGCACACTAAGCAATCCCAATTGTTTGGAACAAGACATGCTACAGAAATAATCACTAAGTATAATGCTAAAACAACACCTAGCATGTCATACTAAATTCTAAGTCACAGTCAATGCAAGCTCCTCTTGCACTTCAAGCAAGAACTTACTACTCCTTTCCAAGCACCAAGCAAACTTATTTGCAAAACAACACAGCGAGAACGGGGGTATAAACTACTTAAGAAAACTAAACAAACTAAGCAAAGCAAAATAAAACTAAGACGCTCCAAGAACAACACAACTGTGCATAAAACAATAAAAACAAAGTGTCTAGATAGACCTGAGATTTTTATTGATAAAGAAGGGGATGCCTTGGGCATCCCCAAGCTTTGACGCTTGTACCTCTTGGATATTTCTTGGGGTGACACCATGGCGTCATCCCCAAGCTTGAGCTTTTGTCCATTCTTCATCTCATTACATCATTTTCTCTCTACACCTGAAATTTTTCCTTCATACAAAACTTCACACAATCTTCATTAGCAACATTAGCTTATTCAAAAGATATTAGACCTCTGGCAAAGCTTTGGAACAACAAGGATTTTCACTAAAAACACAAGCTACTGTAGTAACTCCTTCAAAAATATCAATTTACCTGAAGAGAACTCAAAAAGGAAATAATAAGAAGCAAATGCAAATAATGGCAGAAATCTGTCAAAACAGACCAGCAGGTAGAAACGAATTTTTTCGAACATCTTCTGTTGCTCAAATAAAAAAGTGTTGAACTAACGAAAGTTATCTAACATCATGGGCGGTTTTATTTGTAAATTTTGAGCTCAATCCGAGTTACAAAGCCTCCTCACGATTTTTTTTGGTGGAGGACAGAAATCTGTTTCGGGACAGCAACTCCCCAAATCTTAGTTCCCTCTCATTAGAGGTCATTCTTGGCACAAAAAGCAAACAAAAAAAGGATAAGGAGAGGTCATTACAGAAGTAATAAATTCCAAGACTCAAGGAAACTCTTGGGTTATCTCCCAACAAGTACTTTTCTATAATTCCTTTAAGTTAGGCACAAGAAGCAAGAAGAATCAAGTATTTTCAAATGAAGAAGCATTAACATTCATACTTGCAAAATCTTCAACTATGAAAGGTATCTCATCCTAATGGGTTTTGGAGGATCCTTTCTCATCTCTCTTTGGTATACTACCTTCATCAAAAATATTTTCAGGGGCAATCCAATCAAAGTTCTTTTCAAAGGCTTCATGCATTCCAACAAGCTTAAAGGGAATGGGTATATTGAATTCCTCTCTAGGATTAGTTTTATCAGAAATACCCACAACATCTACACTTGAACCTAGCATATTGAAACGTTCAAAAACCTTTTTGGCCTCCCTAGAAACATCATGGAATTCATTTGATAAAGTTTCAAGGATGAATTCCCTTTTTTCAACATTTTCTCTTATTTTAGTTTTAGGAAAAGGAAATGTATGAAGGGGTTAAGGCTAACAAACCTAGCCTCCAACATATGAACTAAAGAAGTTGCAGCAATCTCATAATTAGGAGCAAGTTCAGCTATAGATTTATCCTTAATATCCTCATGCTTGCTAACATAATTAAAGAATTCTTCAATATTATCTTTCCCAATTATGGAGCCACTACCTATTGCAAGATATTTCAAGGCAAACTTGGGGAGCAACATGGTGAGCTAGAGCGGGAACTAATTTTTTGTGTGTTTTTGAATAAGGCAAGCAAACTAAACTAGACTAATTTTTTTGGGTTTTTTGAAAAGAGGCAAACAAAACCAAGCAAAATAAACAAAGCAAACTAAAAACAAAGTAAAGAGAAAGGAAGTGAAGGACTCCCCTAGTGAAGACGTCCTTAGCCTCCCTGGCAACGGCGCCATAAAACTTGTCGGGGAGGAAAAGGTTGAAGCTGTCCTGTAGGTCCCCAGCAACGGCGCCAGAAAACTTGTTGGTGGTGCCTAAGTTGATGTAGGAGCGCTTCGTTGGAAACCCCAAGAGCAACGTGTGAAGCAGCACAGTAGCAAGTCTTCCCTAAGTAGAGACCGAGGTTATCGAACTAGAAGGAGGAAGGAAACGTCACACAGGTGTTGCAAGCAACGCGTAGACCTGCACAACACAAACTCAAGACTTTGTGCCAACGAAACAGTGAGGTTGTCAAGCTCACCGGTTTGCTGTAACAAAGGATTAAACATACCGTGTGGAAGGTAATGGTTTGCAGCAAGTAAACAAGTAACAATGGAAGATGTATTAGTGGTAAAGATTGGACCGGGGTCCATAGTTCACTAGAGGTGCTCTCCTTATATAAACAACATGGCATGAAGGGTAAACAAATTATAGCGGGGCAATTTACAGGAACTGAGCAAGGCATAACAATGCAATTACTAGCCCGAAAGATCCTATGAGGTTGATTGGGCAATACAATAATATACATAGACCGTCATCCAACTGCATCTATGACTAGAAGTCCACCTTCAGGTTATCATCCAAACCCCCTCCAGTATTAAGTTGCAAGCAACAGACAACTGCTTCAAGCAAAGTGTGTAAGGTAAACAGTCCACATGTTCCATAAACAAGAGACCGTTGTTTTCTCCCTAGTAGCAACAATACATCTACAACCGAAGAGATTTATGTCATTTCCCTTGGAAACTAGAGGCATGAACCCACTATCGAGCATAAATACCCCCTCTTGGAGTCACTAGCAACTACTTGGCCAAGATAACCACTAGCAACGGAGAGCATGCAAGATCACAAACAACACAGACATGATAGAATCATAAAGATAAAACCATTAATCAAATCAACATAATAATCTCAATATCCATCATATCAAACACAACATGCATGATTACAAATATATTAGATCTTGATCATGAACAGAGCTCACAAGATCTATACATGAAAGAACAAAGGAGGAGATACAACCATCTAGCTACTACATGGACCTATAGTCCAAGGTGGAACTACTCACGCATCATACCGGAGAGAAGGCCTCCGTGATGATCTCCCCTCTGGCAGGGTGACGGGAAGAACTTCAGATCCCTCTCGATCTAGGGACGATGGTGGCGGTGGCTAAAGACGGTTTCGTAGATTTCTGATCGGGTACTCAGGGTTTCTGCATCGGGGGCTTCTTATAGGTGAAGGGGCGAGACCGGGAGGCGGCCAGGGCCACCAAACCCTAGCCATGCGCGGGCCCACCTGCCCCCGCGTCTGGGGTGGGTCTGACCCCCCTGGCTGGCCCCTCCGGCTCTCCTCTAGACTTCTTGTTCCCCACAGAAAGTAATTGACTTTGACGTTTGTCCCGTCCAATTCCGAGAATATTTCTTTACTAACTTTTTTGAAACCAAAAACAGCAGAAAACAGGCATCTGTCATTGTTGCAACTTGTTAATAGGTTAGTACCAGAAAACATGTAAAAAGCACCTCAAAGTGTTGACAAGTAAAGCAAAGTAGATACAAAACAAGCATGGAGCATAAAAAATTATAGATACGTTTCCAACATATCAGGGGCTCGAATCCGTAGACGATCATGAATGGGCTCTTCAAGGTGGTTGAGTGATTGGCACGATTGTAGGCGAACTTGGTGTGGGGGATGCATTCTTCCCAATCCTTAAGGTTTTTTTTATCAACACGCAAAGTAGTGTCCCGAGGCTCCGGTTGACGACCTTGGTTTGCCTATCGGTTTGAGAGAGAGAAGCGGACGAGAAGAGTACCTTGATGCCAAGCTTGGCCATGAGTGTCTTCCAAAAGTAGCTCATGAATCTGACGTCGCAGTCAGAGGCGATGGTTCATGGTACACCGTGAAGCCGGATTATTTCCCTGAAAAACAAAGTTGCGACATGTGAAGAATCATCGGTCTTATGGCACGGGATGAAGTGTGCCATTTTGGAAAAACAATCCACTACCACAAATATAGAATCATGTCCATGTCTAGACCTAGGCAAGCCTAACACAAAGTCCATGCTAATGTCCGACCAAGGTGCATGAGGAATAGGCAATGGCATATAAAGACCAAAAGGGTTAGACTTAGACTTAGCTTGGACACATGTAGTGCATCGTTGGACGTGGCGCTCCACGTCGCGCTTCTTTGGCCAATAGTAGTGAGTGGAGAGCATGTATGTCTTTTCACGGCCAAAGTGACCCATAAGGCCTCCACCATGGGACTCTTGAAGAAGCAAAATTTGGAGAGACAACTTTGGAATGCAAAGCTTGTTTTGTTTGAATAGACAACCCTTATGCAAATAGAAATCGTCAACCCCTTTGTCTACTGAACACTTAGCAAAAATTGATCCATAGAACGGGTCAGAAGCATACAAAGATTTGATGTCATCAAGACCCAACACATTACTTCAAGGCGCGTAAGAAGGCTAGTATTCTTGCGAGACAAGGCGTCCACTACTACATTTTATTTACCCTTCTTGTACTTGACAATGTAAGGGAAAGATTCCATGAACTCAACCCACTTAGCGTGCCTTTTACTCAAGTTGGATTGACCCTTAAGATATTTCAACGACTCATGGTTAGAATGTATGATAAATTCTTTGGGCCAAAGGCAGTGTTGCCACACTTGAAGGACACGAACTAAGGAAAAAAGCTCTTTGTCATAAATCGGATAGTTGAGGCATGCGCCATCAAGTTTCTCACTATGGTAAGCAATAGGACGCCCATTTTGCATAAGGACGCCTTCAATGCCAATACCACTAGCGTCACACTCTATCTCAAAGTTTTTGTGAAATCTGGTAAATCAAGGAGTGGTGCTTCGATGAGCCTCTTTTTAAGATCATCAAAGGCCTTTTGTTGTGCTTTGCCCCAAACAAATGTGACATTTTTCTTGCTCAACTCGTTGAGAGGGCAAGAAATGGTAGAAAAGTCTTTCATCAAGCGACTATAGAAACCGGCCAAACCATGAAAACTACAAAGTTCACTTACATTGGTAGGAATAGGCCAATCTCGTATGTCCTTAACTTTTGAAATATCAACTTCGATACCATTCGAAGAAACAACAAATCCAAGGAAAATCAATTTGTCTTTGGAAAACGTGCACTTTGGGAGATTAGCATATAACTTTTCATGACAAAGGATTTGTAGAACCTCCTTAACACGTGTAACATGCTCCTCTAGTGACTGGCTATAGACAAGAATATCATCAAAGTAAACAATGACACTCTTTCCAATGAGAGATCTCAAAATATGGTTCATAAGGCGCATGAAGGTGGATGGGGCATTAGATAAGCCAAAAGGCATAACCAACCATTCATAGAGACCAAGTTTGGTCTTGAAGGCGGTTTTCCACTCATCTCCTTCAGCCATGCGTATTTTATGGTAACCACTACGAAGATAAATTTTCGAAAAAATAGTGGCTCCACACAACTCATCAAGCATTTTATCAAGACGTGGTATTGGATGGCGATAATGCATGGTGACAGCATTGATTGGACGACAGTCCATGCATAACCACAATGTATCATCCGTCTTTGGGACAAGAATCATAGGTGCCGCGCTTGGGCTAGTGCTTACTTGGATCAAACCTTTGGATACGAGTTGGTTGATTTGTCATTCTATCTCCTTTGTCTCTTTCAGGTTCGTGCAGTATGCGGCGCGGTTTGGGAGGGGTGCGCCGGGTATGAGGTCGATGCGGTGGTCTATTCTGCAAAGCGGAGGTAGTCCATGAGGAAGCTCTTCGGGAAACATGTCCCTGAATTCCTTAAAAACCGCCATCAAAGGAGGAGGAACATTTGTCAAGTCATTAATTCCTTGCGCTAGCCCCTCACAAATGAGGACATAGTGCAAGATGGATGGGTTGTTCCGCACTTCTCTCATCTCACTTTTGGTGGCAAGAAGAACACTCTTAGTTTTTCCACTCGAGTTTGGATTGTGGCTCTTACTCATTATATGGTGGTTATCTCGCTCACCGCTCTTCTCACAAGATGGTGTTGTGTTTTGCGCCCTTTCTAAAGCCTTTGCATTGTCCGCAATTATTTGGCTAGGGGTCATTGGTTGCAACATGTCTTGTCAAGCTATTTGAAGGTATAAGAGTTTGTGTGACCATCATGTAAAGCATGCTTGTCATATTGCCAAGGCCTACCTAGCAACATATGGCAAACCATCATTGGAACCACATCACTCTCCACTGTGTCCTTGTATGGTCCAATTGAGAATGTTATCGAGACGGTGTGCTTGATCTTGACGGACCCTTGGCCACTTAGCCATTGTATATGGTAGGGGTGCTTATGTGGATGGAGGGTGAGGTTGAGCTTCTCACACAATTCTGTGCTTGCAAGATTGTGGCAACTTCCTCCATCGATGGAAACTTTGATGGATTTCCCATTTATACCGGCACGTGTTTGAAAGATGTTTGATCTTTGGTCTTCATGCTCATGGACATGAGTAGTTAAGACCCTTGTGACAACAAGCGATGGACTTGCGTCATGCTCACACACAAGTAGTTCTTGGTCATCTTCCAAATGTTGCCTTGCCAAAGCTTCCTTGACTCTTGCATCAAACTCATCTTCACTCAAATATTCTTTGTTGCCATTGTCATGGGTGAACAAAACTTTCTTGTTTCCACATGTGACTGACTTGTGTCCTTTGCCTCCACACTTGTAGCATTCACCATTGAATGGTTGATCATCCTTTGTGTATTTGCCACTAGGGGCGGTTTTCCTTGAGGAAGTGTTGGCTTGAAGGAAAGCTTGGTGGTACTTAAGGAGCTTCCATTTGGGGTTGTTTATGTAGTTGTTGGCGCTTGCTAGTAGGTGAAGTATGTCTTTGGATTGTTGTACTTGATGTTCTCTTGCACTTGACATTCGGACTTTTTTGCTATGTGCACAAGCTCAACCATGTTGTTGTACTTTTGGAACTCGATGATGCGCTTGATTGGATGGTTCAAGCCATTAAGGAAGCGTGCCATTGTTTGCTCATCGCGCTCTTCAATGTTGGCACGTATCATGTTGAGATCCATTTGCTTGAAGTACTCTTCCACGGTCTTTGTCCCTTGACTAAGCGTTTGAAGCTTGTTGAAGAGGTCACGCGTGTAGTGCGAAGGAACAAAGCGAGATCTCATATGAGCCTTCATATCTTGCCAAGTGGTGATTGGAGGCTCTTGTCTTGATTCACGAGCTAGTTGGATTTGTTCCCACCAAAGGTTGGAATAATCATCAAATTCTAGGGACGCCATGGCCATCACCTTCTCATTGCTATAGTTGTGCATGCGGAATATCTTGTCAACCTTGAGTGCCCACGAGAGGTATTCTTCGGGATCATTGGAACCGGTGAACTTGGGCATGGTGAATATGAGCTTGCCGAAAGTTTCCTCTTCATTGCGGTTCTGGCAACGGCAGTTTCCATGATGTTGGTGGCCATATTCATCATCCGATCTCTCACGTCTTGCTTGATGATGTTGGTGTTGCCCTTGTGGTTGTCGCGGTGCCGCATTTTGTGGTAGAACTTCGTCCTCACGACGAGCTTGGGGAGCTTGCTCTTGTTCTTGGCACGGTTGTTGACGAGGAGGAGGCGTTTGGTCCTCACAAGGTTGGTTCGGCCCTTGGTCATCATGAGACGAGCATTGTATTGAGCCATGTGGCGAGGGGGATGGCGTGCCGCATGTGCAATGGGCCGCTCCCTTTCTTCATGATGTTGTGGAGTCTCGTCATGGTGATCATGTTGTCGATGTTGACGCTCATGTTGATGATGATGCCTTGGTGGATCTTCGAGTGCTTCATGTCGACGGCGAGCTTGTTGTTGAAGGAATGTGTTGTTGACAAGGATCTTGGGGTTCCACTTGAGGTTGCTCTTGTTGGATCACCAGTGCCCTTGGTTGTGGGTGTTGCACTTCACGCCTTGGAGGTCTTGCGGAGAGGTCACCATCATATCTTGACATTGCGGTGTGTCACGGAGATGGTACCTCTTGAGAAGAGCTCATGGAGTGAAGTATGGATCCGTCATTGTGCCTTGAAGCGTGATGGTGCGAAGAGCTTGACGCACTTGAGGAGTGTCGTGACGATCTTGAGGCACGAGATCGCATCCTTGCCAACCCATCAATGAGACGTTGAAGCTTGTCATCCGTTGCGGCAACAACGTTGAAGAGCTTCATTTTGATAGCCGAGGTTGTGTTGCATTGCATGCATATGTCCTCGGACCTCCTCGAAGCGGTTTTCGATGCTCTTGAACTCTAGTCGGGTTTCACTAAATTGTTCGTCTTGGCGCTGCTCAAGGGCGTGACAACGGTAGTTGAATTCTCCTCGAATCTTCCAATGATCTAACCTTGTCATATATTGTGCGTCTTCCTCTTGAGGTGGAGGTGTTTGGGGCGTATCACCGTGCCTGTCCATGATGCAAAGCCAACAAGGATTGTATATGGAGGGTAATACGTGGAGAGTTAGCCTTTTACCTCACCTTGGGGATTGTATCAAACTAGTTGCCACACAAGAGAACTAAAAGCTTGCAAAGTGAAATCGCAAAGAAACTCACACAAAAGGAAAATATAACTCTCAAAAGCTTTTGGTGGAAGGTTAAGATTGTGGAAAACCAAACGAAATGATCCAAGAAAAAGGCTATTGTTCTAGGTGGTAAAGAACCAAAGATCTAAAGCAAGAAGGAGACGATCTACAAAAACATGAGGGGAACACACACGTGGAGATGAATGGGGTTAGCGCGACTAAGAAAATGAGCACAAAACATCCTAACATAGACTAAGCTCGATGTAGTGACAACGCAAGGAGATACCACAACTCGTTTTCCAAAAGAGGGTTAAGTAACGGATTTGTGCACTTGCCTTGGTCGCGCTTTTTCTCTCCTTTTGCTTACAATCTTGATACTCTCTTTGTATTGGGAGACTATGTATCTTTCTATTTTTCTTTTGCTTTTTTTGCTTCGTTTTCTCCCTTTCTATACTACTACGTTAACTTCTGTAGTTGCCCTCGCACTATCACTTTCCAATGGCAAGTGCACATGCTTAGACAAACACAAAATGAGATGCTCTCATAGGATAGATACACACAAAGGAAGATATGGGGTTGTCAAAGTGGCGTAAGTTATACCTTTGGTATTGTTGATGACTCACAACCAGTGTTGGGGAAGATGATTGGGTTCCCCGGTGTCGAGGAGCACGGGATTTACTGTTTTGCGGAAGCTTGTGGTTAGTTTTGGGCGACACGCACGTGAAACACGAACAAACAAGAAGAAAACTGTCAAAATTTTGGATCTGAAAATTTTCGGCGCAGGGACCGGCGGAGCCGAGTCTGCCACCGGAATTTAGGGTCATTTGTCCAGTCGTGGCGGAGCTATTGCCGGAAATTCCAGTTGTAGAACCGGTTCACCGTATCTGGTGCCTAAACCTATTCGTGAGGAACTTCAGAAATTCAAATGGAGAATTTTGTCAAAAATCCGTTGAAATTGGGCTAGGGGAAGGTCAAAGAATGTAGATCAACACCCAAAGCAACAGATCTATGGACCAAAACCACCAAAAACTCACCAAATCCAAAGATCGATCCGAAGGCAATTTGGGGATCTTTTTTGGTAATTTTCAATTTTATGGTGGATAGAAGAACAATTTAGGGGAAACTCGTCATCAACCTTGCTCTTGATACCAATATGTTAGGGTTGCCCCCTTGGGGTTGCGTGATCTTTCACGAATCCCCGTGGAACTCGATGTGAAGGCGAGTGGGAGGAGGAGGGAGGATGAAATCCACGAACTCACACGCGAAGAACTCGATGAACGCACACACACACACGAAGACACGATACAAGCCGATAGCTCACGTCGGTGGCAACCGGTCCAACACAATCCCTAGGATCAACAGCAGGCAAGACACTCTCCCACGGCCAACAACGGGGGGTGATAGGCTTGATGAGATCTTGACTACTTGGAGACGAGACACCGACTCCAAGGACTTGTACAACTTGAACGCATGAGGAAAAATCCAAGAGGTGGGGGATAATTGGTTCTCCTTGTCAAGGAGCATGAGACTAGCAATTTATGGATCCTCTAGGGTTTCTTCAATTACAATTATCCAAGTCTAGGGATTACAATAGAGGGTGGGGGCTATTTATAGGCCAGCCACTTAAACAGGGGTAGTTAATAGGTAAAGTCTAGGTAAGATAAGGTGTTACACAGGTCAAACCTGATAGTTAACCTGAGACTGGGGGTTTTCCGGTGAGAAGTCCGGCGGCGCCGGAGTTGGTGCCAGAAATTCCGATAACCGCCGGTATTTCTGATTGCAAACCGGAAAGCCTTATAGAACACGTTGTCGGTCGCAGCCGGGAGACTTCGGTTGGTGCCGGGACTTTCAGCGAGGGGATCGGTCGACCGGGGCTGTCGCCAGAAGTTACGACGAGGGAACCGGTTCATCGAGCCTGGCGCCGGTTTGCCCTGGAGCATCTTCTCGTGTTGCCTTTGGTCCCTCCCTTGGTGATGCTTCTTGGGGTTTATGGCTGAGGATGCATAAAGTATTGGCATGAAGTATCAAGCCATCCAAGGGTGTATCGAAACCACACAAGGAGAGGAGCGAGTTAAACTTAGCTTGTAGGATCTTGGCTCGAGCGCGGGTCATGGGTCCACTTGGGGGACTAGTTGGAGGAGATGTAGAAGCTTTCGTAGGACGGGCTGCATCACCCTCAAACCCAACCCTTATAACGTAATATTCCGTTATAAGGGTTGGGTTTGAGGGTTCTAGTCTTTGACGCAACCCCAACCCTTAAAACTGTCATTTTACATATCACAATTATCACTAGAAAAACACAATCAACCTTGAAACAAACTAGGAAATGAAAACCAGTGATGCATGGTTTAATAGTTTACATCACAAAATCGTTATCTTCCCCCTATCATCGGCACCATGACCAAAATGTTGCACCTCGGCGCCATCTCCTAGACCACTTCCACATCCATCAAGCACCTCCATAGGCATCGGTGGTGGAGTCCTCACACCGCCATCGCCACCACCACTCATCGGAGTGTCACCTCGAAGAGTAGAGGACACACCACGGAATATCCTCTTCCTCTCCATGATGTCCTCCTTGTACTCCTTCCACCACATCAATTTGTCTTCATCCATGTTCTTCTTGGACATCATCATGTGGTCCTTCTCTTCCACCATGAGTTCTTTCCATTCCTTTGCTTCTTTGACCTTGATCATCGTCTTTGCCAAGTCGGCCTTGCGCCCTCTTTATTCGGCCTTGCGCTTGGCTTCTTCATGCCTTGCTTCAACTTGTGCAAGCTTCACCTCTTTCTTCTTCTCGGTGATAAGAAGCTTTGTCTCCAATGTCTTCATTGTCAATGTCTCCCTTGACTTCATCATATGCGAATGCTTTGCCCTTGGAAGTGGTCATCTCCTTGTACCTTATGGCGGCAATGCCCTCCTACAAACCCACCAATAACATAGTAAACACACATAAGAACCTAAAAATAGCATAGAAAATCAAAATAGATGTGAAAACACCCATATGTACTCATAAAGTCACTCTCCACGCTTCCACTAGGCGATGCATCAATCACTTGTTCCATTGCCGCACTCCAACAAGCACATTGGGGCTTCATCAACTCCCACCAGCCTTGAAGCCACCGATATGTACGAGAGATGTACCCACCGGTCTTCGGCTTGATCTTGCAATATGTGTCCTCTAAGCGTTACCAATAGTGTTTACCGGTTTGATCGTTACCGGTGCATGCATCCATCCCCACAGCAGCCCAAGCACGAACCAAGAGAATATCTTCGGCCTCGCTATAGTTTGTCGAGCGCACGGCGGGGCGGGCAACGGCGGCGAACGTCTCCTCCTCTATCTCGGTCACCTCCTCCTCTTCCCCTTCCTCCTCCTCTTCCTCCAATTCATCACCAAACCCAAAGGGTTCGAGAGGAGGAGCCCCGATGTCCACCTCCGCTTCTTGGAGAAGCCCCATGAACGACGTCGTCATTCCGGGCATTCCATCGAGCACCTCGTGCACGACGGGCGGAGGGTCGGCGATTGGGGGCGCGGGTGTGGTCTTCTTCCGGGAGGTGGTATTCTTCATGGCCGAGGTCCCCCAAGGCCCGCTTGGCGGCCACAGCACCCTTCGGCCCAAGCGTCGATGTCTTTCGAGGGCGCTTGGTGGTGGGAGACTGTGGCGGGGCGAGGGAGGAGGTGGGCGGGGCGAGGGAGTATGCGGGGGCCGAGGCGACTACGGGATGTGGAGGGACGACGTGCTGGCCAGCACGCCGCCGCTTGGCGCCGATGTGGGTGGCGGCGACCACCGAGGCCACCCGCGCACGGCTCGGGACGGCCGGCTGCTCGTCCAGCGCGGGCATTGCGGAGGCGGGGATTGGGGGCGGGGCGAGGGAGGAGGCGAGCGGGGGGCGGCTCCATGGCGCATGGCGGCCGGCGGCGGCGGGATTGGCGGGCGGGCGAGAGGTTGGGGACTGGGCTTAAAATTCCCTCCCGCTCGTTCATAGTGGAGGAGTAGGGGTGGGTTCGTTTACCCTCTCTAACCCTCACTTCTACAGGTTGGGATGGGGTTTGAGGGTTGGACCCTCAATTTTTTTGGGGGGTTTGAGGGTTAAGGGGTTCTAGTCTATGGTTTTTTCGCTCGCGAACTATAAAAAGCGGTTATTTAAGGGTTTAAGGGTACTACGCTCTTATCCCCTCGTCGGTTGAACACAACCCCTGCACGATCGAAACTCAGTCGGCCTCCATCCCCGCTGCTGGCCACATGCTACACGCACATCGCCTCCATCCTATGCGTCGGCTGGGCTTTGGGATCCCTGACTCCTTCTCTGTCACGCGTCGGTCGAGACCGTCCACTCCTTCACACCAGGAGCATCGTCCCCTTCCTGCATGCCAACCGAAGCGCAACCTCCATCCCACAAGTTGAACGGGAGTGCAACCTCCTTTCCACGCCTGCTCGGGGGTGCCTCCCTATGGCGCCGTGGTTTGCTACCACCATGACGTGCATCGTCGTAGCGGCACAGGGTGCCCACCCTTCACCCGTAGTGGCACCTTGCTGGTTCCCTGACCCCACCTCCACCTCACCGCCTAACTTCCCTAGTCGCACGTAGAGCTCCCCATTGATGCCCGGGTCCCCAGTCCATGACTTTATTGCCCAACAGTTTATGATTTAATAAAACAATATTTTATTTTGCTATTCATTTGAGAATATTTTGAAAAGCCTTTTATCTAAAATAAAAGGATTTGCAAGATTTTGACTTTTGATAAACTTGCAATTCTCATGCAAGGGTTGAACTTTCCTGGTAACTGCAGTGTAATGTAGTTCAAAGTTTTACTTGACCATTGATCTCAGGTTTTGGAAATAACAATCATTGTCCAATAAAGACAGACTCGATAAAAACCAGTTGCCGATCTAATGCAACTATATGAATGCAAATTCCTTAAGTGTTGTAATTCAATTTCTCTTGTTTTGAATTACTTTGGCTTTTAGGTGAATTGTCGTTTCTAGGGTTTTATTGAATTTCACTTTAGAATTTTCTTATATGAATTTCACTTTAGAATTTTCATATAATTTAAAAAAACTACATTGCACAAATCGAAGTGTGTGTTTTCAGGTTGAAAATAATATTTATATTTTTAGGAAATATTTTTTAGACTTAAAAGGGTTTTTAGAGTATTTTTACTCCATTAGAAGTATTTCTTCAATTTCAATAATTAATTTGGAACTTCTATTTATACAAAAAAATAATAATTCTAGAAAATTAGGATTTAGAATCCTTGTATCTTTTTCCTTTTTGAAACTATTTTTATTTTATTTTTATGAATAGTTATAGGGTCTTTTATGTTAATTTGCCTTTTTGGAAAATGTGAAATTACTAAAAATACCTTGGCCTCACTATTCATGCCCATTTGGTCAAAAAATAGTCCAACCATCCCGTTCACTCTCTCTCTCTCTCTCACGCACAGATGCGCTCTGGTGACCGTGTGTTGCCGCCTCCTCGCCATCGAATTTGGTCGCTGCCAGCCTTCCTCGTTAACGCCATGCCTATCAAACTACCCCCTTTCCCCTATACCGTTTCACATCTCAGATTTGTACTTATCCCTCTCTCGGGGTTGTGCTCTATCCTGACCTAACCTAGGGTTTTGGCTATGGTGGATCCGACGTGCCTAGCACTAATCTAGTGACTCCCAACTATCAAGACGGTGATGGAACTATCCTCTAGTGTCTCCATGTGTTGTGGGGTGGGCGTAGGTTGAGGTACCCACTCGTGGTGCTCCATATGACACCGCAGTGGTCGTCTTCCTCCTCTCCTTCTCCTATACGTTCTACTCTACTTTCTTCCACTGGCTCACTCTATTTAGGGTTAGCCTCTCCTACCGATGCTTCTAGGGTTTGGTCTTCTTCTAGACGTCTTTATAACGTTCTAGTAGTTCCTATAGCATGTATGATGCTTCTACTACTTGTGTATTACATGGATTTGAGTTTACTCTAGGTTTAGTTCAGTGAATTTCTTCAGTTTGCAGTGTCGATAGTTAACCGTCTACTTCTTTAGTTAAGGTTTTAGGTGCTATTGTGAATGAATATATAAAGTTTTACAAGTCTTAGTATGCTATCTAGATTGCTTAATTCTGATCCTTACATTTGTCACATGGCTTAACCGAATTTCATTTGACCTGTAGTATAGTGTTGCCTTGTTAGCTAGTTCCTAAGTTTGTTATCTACTTCTAGTTGTTCTAGTTATTAGTGTGGTCAAAATCCACAACTCAATTATAGTATGCATTCTTAACTGAACTTGTTTAGTATTGTATAGGTTTGTTAGCTATTGCTTAACCTTGTTAGGTACTGTTAGTTGCAAAGATAAATTTATCCTTAATCCTGTATTCATGTGAGTTGTGATTTAGTTGCTTAAGCTTTTACTGGACTATAATTTTAGGTTTAATTGTGTAAGTGTGCTGATCTTTTTCTTAGGTAGTTTTCCTTACTTAATCTTGTAGTGATATTGGCATCAAATGAAATATTTGCTCATTAGTGCCTACCTTCTATTCCTTAAGCCATTCATTTAGTTGATGCCTGAGGAAGTGGGGGTAGGTGAAACTAGTATGATTTTACTTTTGAATGTCTAAGGTAATCTTCTCTACCTTTACTACAATTGTTTTGCTAGTGTAATCATGTTGACATAGTTTCTGTGGTGTTCTTCATTTATGAAGAGGCATAGATCTAGTCCACTAATTACACTAGGTTTCTACCTAAACACTCTCTCTTCTATAATCAGAAGTGTGCTTGAGAAAGATATTGTGGATTTCTTCCTATTTCTTGCTCCTGTTCTTGATTATCCCCTCTCACAGATATCTCGCTCTCTCTACCTTAGAAATATGTGTGTAATGTGTGTGTTTCCTCTTCACTCAACCTCTGATGTGAGTGTTCTTATAAGTATGCATGGGCTCTGAGGATTGTGATTTCTAAGATGGTTTTGGGGTCCTATTTAAAGTGTTCTAGGGTTCTTATAGTGTTGACACCTAGGGTTTTCATGCAAGGTGACTAACCTACTGAAAGGAAATAGATGCTGCCTATATATACTATGGTTCACCTATGTGAAACAACAACTTATGCTAAGCAAGACGGGCTTAACAAATGAGGAATAAAACTAGCATTTACTTTACCAAGCACAAAGCCTATATATACTATGGTTCACCTATGTGCAACAACAACTTATGCTAAGCAAGACAAGCAACAAGGTGATAGCAAGTAGATTACTTCAAGCAAGATGGCTATCACAATGTAAAGTGCATAAGTAATGGGTGATGTGGCTCGGTTACTATAGAGCCTGTTGGGAAACCCCAAGAGAAAGGTGTGATGAGCACAACAGCAAGTTTTCCCTCGGTTGTGAAACCAAGGTTATCGAAGCAGTAGCAGAAAGGAAATAGCTCCCAAGGTGTTGCTAGCAACGTGGAACCTGCACAACTCAACCACAATACTTTGCCCCAACTTACAGTGAGGTTGTCAAGCTCACCGGTTTGCTAAAAACAAAGGATTAAACGTATAGTGTGGAAGAAAGTAATTGCTTGTAGTAATTGCAGAAAGTAAATAGTAGACATTAGATTGAATATCACTGGGAAGGAATTGACCAGGGTCCACAGTTCACCAGAGGTGTTCCTCCATAAGATAAATAACATGTTGGGTGAACAAATTACAGTTGGGAAATTGACAGATTGAGAATGCATAATAATGCATGTACATGTCATGATGCTCGTTATGAAATTCGTTTGGGCATTACAACATAATACATAGAACATAATCCAACTACAACTATGACTAATAATCCACCCCCAGGATATCATCCGAACAACCCTCGGGTATTAAGTTCCAAGCAATAGATAATTGCATTAAGAAAAGTGTGTAAAGTAAACAATACAATTACCCTTGGACAAAGGATTGTTGTTTTATCTCTAGTAGCAACAGCACATCTACAACCTTAGAGGTTTCTGTCACTCCCCCAGATTACTAGACGCATGAACCTACTATCGAGCATAAATACTCCCTCTTGGAGTCACAAGCAAATACTTGGCCAGAGTAACTACTAGCAACAGAGAGCATGCAAGATCACAAATAACATAGACATGATAGAATAAATAATCAATCTTGACGTAGTAATCAATATCCATCGGGTCCCAAGAAACACAACATGTAGGATTACAAATAGATGATCTTGATCATGATAGGCAGCTCACAAGATCTAAACATGATAGTAGAAAAGAGGAGAAACTACCATCTAGCTACTGCTATGGACCCATAGTCCAAGGATGAACTACTCACACATCACTTTGGAGGCTGGCATGGTGATGAAGAAGGCCTCCGGGATGATCTCCCCTCTCCGGCAGGGTGCCGGTAAGAGCTTCAGATCCCTCCCGATATAGGGATGATGGTGGTGGCGGCTATGGACTTTCTCGTGGATTTCTGATCGGGTGCTTAGGGTTTTCTCCTCGGGGGGTTTATATAGGCGAAGGGGCACGGTCGGTTGACGCCCGAGGGTCACACACCATAGGGAGGCGCCGCCCAGGGTGGACCCGCGTGGCCCCCTGGTGTGGCTGCCTCGTGGCGCTTCTTCGTCCCTCCTTTGGAATCCGTGTAGTGTCTAGAAAAATAGGAACTTTGTCTTTGGTTTCGTCCAATTTTGAGAATATTTCCTTACTATCTTTTCTGAAACCAAAAATAGCAAAAAAACAGGAACTGGCACTGTGGCATCTTGTTAATAGGTTAGTTCCAGAAAATGTATAAAAATGCATCAAAGTGTAGACAAAACATAAGATAGTTGGTACAAAACAAGAATTGAGCATAAAAAATTATAGATACGTTTACGGTGTATCAAGCATCCCCAATCTTAACTCCTGATCATCCTCGAGTAGGTAAGTGATAAAAATAATAATTTTTGAGGTGACATGCACCATCACTGTAACAACCTCGAATCGGCCCTATGCAAGTTTTAGCGATTCCCACCAAACCCGCATAGAAACGATTCAAAGGTGCCCACCAGGCACTTGCGTGCGGGTGGAAAACGAAGTAATATCATTACACAATAGTCCACGATGGAACCCACAGAACAGATATATACAACAGCAACTCATCGAGTCAAGAATACAACTATACAATACAAAGATCCAGATCACCTTTAAATCGATACAGCATCCGAGTACGGACAAGATGCAAATTGGGCTAAGAGCCCTAAAGAATAACCAATGGCGTCCATAACCCTGCCGAGGGCAAGCCGGAAAGGTAACCCTGCTAACGACGTCAATCTCAAAACCTGCTAAAACAAAACGGGTGCCGACAAAGGGCAAAGGAAAAAGAGAGCAGTCAGTACTGAGGCCAGTACACGGCAAGACTAGAATTCGACGGTCCTTGCCTACATAGGTATGGTGGACTGAAGCGGCAGCGTAGCATGCACTAAACAACCTATAAAGACTCGATACAACTGTCGGCTATCAAGGAGGGATAAGAAAGACCTATTCGGATACAACCTAATACTATCAACAAACATACCCATCCTGGTATTTCCCCCTCAAGACCAAACGAGGAAGTCAATCCGAGGAAACTCACACAGTTGGCAGTTTTATTCATTCGTTCCATGGTGGTTGTAAAACTTACTAGTCATATCAGATGCAAGTCATATTATAACAGTAAACTTTAGTTATAGTGTTCTATGACCGAGAACTATGCTCCAAGTCGTCCATAACCGCGGACACGGCTTCTCGAAAAGATTTAACCCTGCAGGGGTGCACCAAAGTTTCCACACGCACCTACACCCTTGTTGTCAGATCAGGTAGATACAAGATCACAAAACATACACCCAACGGTATGTCGACGGGGTTTCGGACATGACGTTTCCAGACCCAAAGCAAGCATAGGGGGCCACCCCACTAAGCTACCCGTAACGAAGTCGGCCGGTCTCCGAGACAGACCCAGGGTTTGTGTCGACGGCTGTAAACGACTGGGAACCCGAAAGTGTGACTGGGCTTGTCGATACAGCGAAAACGTATCACGAGGTTCCTAAACAGTACATGCGCTCCACGCGTAATCGTAAATAAAGCAGTAAAGCATGGCATAAGTACAGGATAGTAATAAAGCCCCAAACTAGTTTGTGTCACCCGGTACAGTACTTTGAAATCAGGTACTAAATCGATGGGGGTGCCCACACACCCCACCTGTGGTTAGCACGCTCGATCTCGAAACAGGTTGTCAAGAACTCGGGGTCCTACGGGACACCAGTGAACGGTTAAAAACCAAATATTGTCTATTACCCACCGGTACCTCTGCATTATTTACCTACTTCCAATTTTAGTTGTTAAACGATAATTAAATCCATGATCATCTCCACCATTAAGCATGTGCCAACCACCCAATAACGGTGGAACATCGACGACACGAAGCATCACCTGAGCAAGCGACTACGACTCGCAAGGCCGACTATCTACCAAACAATAGGTAATAGGAGGTGTCCAAGGCAATATAGAGGATGCAGGGGTACGAAATCTATAGCATCACAACACGGAAAGCAATAGATCACCAGAAGGAAATAAAGACTAGAAATGTAAAATAGGTAGACCGAGACAGAATGCTCGCCTAGTAAAACACTGCCAAAGGTTGATCCGAAGATCGGGTCGACACTCGCATCAACTCATCGTCCTAATCCGTGAAGAAGCAAAGCACTAGCAGAAATACCGGATGCAATATTTAATACTACGGTAGAAGATCGGGCATGATGCATGTATGATGTATGACATGATAAAGATGCGATGCAACTAGGAAATATTAAGCGGAACCGGGTCCTACCAATTAATTAGGTGTGTTATGTTGTTTAGGTAGCCACAATTTAAATGTTGTCTTAACATGGCAAAACATAGAATCGGTTTGCTACACAAATTTAAATGGGGCCAATATAAGACTAAAATAGCCCGCATATGGTCTCTATATTTAATTGTTAGATGAGTCGATAAAATACCCCCAAACACCCATAATATGTATGCAAAACATGTTCAATTAATATGCAACAAGTATATGTCATATATTATAAAAATAGGGGTCTCGAGAAGAGGGTCACACATGGCGGATCGATGATCTTGGTTTCGAGGTTCGACGGGTTCGGCACGCCAGGATCGGTCTTCGGATTTCAAAAACGGGGTCTTTGATTTCCATGACGGCATCCTCGGTGCTCCGTCTCGAAGGCATCAGGGTTTCCGTGTAGGAGTTCTTGGTGTTCCGAGTCGAAGTGCTCGAGCGTTGGTGTCGGTCTTGGGTTCGGTGCCTATGATTCACCGGGTTATCTTGGTCGGTGACAATAACTCCACTCGGTGTCAACCTTGGCAGACGAGGATATATGATGAAACGTGGAGCAATAAGTGCACAGGCTGCATGACACAAAACAGAGCATTGACATAAGAACGTTTCTAGGAGGCCTTGTGTTGCTCAGACGTTAGCTCGAACGCCTTGCAGACGGAAAACAGAGGGATGGCATATAACTTGTTCATGTGTCCTCCATACGACGCTGGGAACAGGATACCATAGAGCAGGCTTGGCCGACAACCAGCAGCAAAGAAAGGTGGAGCTCGGATGTGTGGAGAAAAGAGAGATCGTGGACGAGCTTGGGTCTCTGCTACCTATTGTAGAACATGGAGGGGAGGGCGCGTCCTGCGAGGATGCAGAGGCAGGGAGGGCCCGATGACGAGGGGACTCGGCAGGGGCGGTGGCTATGCATCGGGAGGACGTGTCCCGTGACGGCGGAGCTGAGGCGTCCGGCTCGACGGAGGCGGCACGAGCTCATGGCTAGGAAGCTCAGACGGGCCGGTGCTACGACAGAGGAAGGACAGAGAGGCCAGGGGAGATGGCATCGAGCTCGGGAGATGGAGGCGTCGGCGGAGTCGAGGGGTGCCCTGCGATGTAGAGGCGGCGATGAGGTGCGGCGCCTGCAAGGGAAGGAGGCGCTGCCGTGGCTCGCAGGGATAGCGGCGGCGGATGCGGGGTGGGGATGGGTCGTGTTGGGGGCGACGGGATGCGGGTTGGGGCGCGTCGATCGTGGGGTGCAGGCGTAAGCGGTAGGTGGGGTAGGGCCAGACGATGGGGAGCGGGCGTACACGGTTTGCAGGAGGCGGTGTACCGCGAGGCGGGGGTAAGGCTGTGGGGGTGGGTCGCTGTGGGGTCAGGGTTTGACCGCGAGCGGGCGGTGGGATGGCTAGCGGCGGCGGCTAGGGAGAGGGAGTGGGGTAGGTAGCTAGGGATTAGGGTTAGGGTTTGAGGGAAGGGTAGTTTAGAGTTTATTTTGCTGGGTTATAGGTGGACTCCGGTCGGTCCATTGGGCCTCGCCGGTTGTCTGCCTCCCTAGTTTTTAAAGAATATGTTTTCTATTTTATTTTTAAATAGTATTTTGATAAATATTTTAGACAAAGTAAAGGATCCAGATGGACCGATGGTTTTAATTTGAACAATGGGGGAATATCTAGAAGACAAAATACACGTTTAGCAAGATAGTTTTTAAACAAACAATATGCATGTAGATGTCATGATGATACATAGAGACAAGACATGTGATTTTCTAGTAGTGGTTTTACCCGGGTGCTACAATTCGACATCACTAACAATGGATCTCGCCCTCGAGATCCGCCTCACGGTACAGGGAATAAGGCCGACGATCTGAAACTTCTGGTTTCATGTAGATCCTCGTGACACCACTAACAAGGGTTCTTTCTCCATCTTGAAATACGCGACACCACCAACAAGGGTCGATGCTCACGTTCATCGAGAGAACACTCCAGAGAAACAAAGAACGAAGGTAGAGGTATCAAAAGATAAGGCCACCTCTAACTTCCATGAGAAGAGGAAAAGTTACATTGACCCACCAGTTCGATGTACAAGAGTGAACAGTAAGAGTCCGGTAGGGTGATCAGTCCATCCCGTACCCAAACTATTAACTCCATACATGAATAGGAAAATTGTGCAACACAACTCTCGAAATTTAGAATGAATATCTTCACAAGCGGTATTCGGAACAAAGGGATGATGCAAGATCTGCATTGGATTTGATGTAGATGATGTTATCACGTTGGAAAACACCGGAATATACAAAAGAAATTGTATGAAAATACATAATGATTAGGTTTCGTGATGGTTCCATTGGCATGAGCAACACATGCTCAAGGTATAGTCCAACTTCACCAATGCCCGCCCTTCTCATATGTATTTCAACGCTGCGGATATCCACCAAGGTACACATACAGATAAATAATTCAAGAACAAAAAGATTGGATGGAGGGTACAACAAACGAAATACAGATTTGATGTTTATAGCACCACCGTTATAAAAGGAAGGAAGCGAAACCCTGAAGGTACGACGGAAACCCAACCGCGAGAAATCCTAGACTCGAAAAAAATATAAGAGAGCAGATTCAAAACACGTAGAGCTAAGAAGAGAATAGCAGATGAGTAAGGAGTAAAACAGACCTAATTAGATCTATCCAATTGATTTTTCAAAATAGTTTTGATACTCTACAACGTCCGTTAGCTAGGTTATCCTACAGGCTGGACTAGTGGGGTATCATAACTGCTGAGCTCTGATACCACTCTGTAACACCCTCGAATCGGCCATACGCAAGTTTTAGCGATTCCCGTCAAACCCGCATAAAAATGATTCAAAGGTGCCCACTAGGCACTTGCATGCAGGTGGAAAACGAAGTAATATCATTACACAATAGTCCATGATGGAACCCACAGAACAGATATATACAACAGCTACTCATCGAGTCAAGAATACAACTATACAATACAAAGATCCAGATCACCTTTAAATCGATACAGCGTTCGAGTACGGACAAGATGCAAATTGGGCTAAGAGCCCTGAAGAATAACCAATGGCGTACATAACCCTACCCAGGCCAAGCCGGAAGGGTAACCCTGCTAACGACGTCGATCTCAAAACCTGCTAAAACAAAACGGGTGCCGACAAAGGGAAAGGGAAAAAGAGAGCGGTCATTAGTGAGGCCAGTACACGGCAAGACTAGAATTCGGCGGTCCTCGCCTACATAGGTATGGTGGACTGAAGCGGCAGCGCAACATGCACTAAACAACCTATAAAGACTCGATACAACTGTCGGCTATCAGAGAGGGATAAGAAAGACCTATTCGGATCCAACCTGATACTATCACCAAACATACCCATCCTGGTATTTCCCCCTTGAGACCAAACGAGGAAGTCAATCCGAGGAAACTCACACAGTTGGTAGTTTTATTCATTCGTTCCATGTTGGTTGTCAAACTTACTAGTCATATCAGATGCAAGTCATATTATAACAGTAAACTTTAGTTATAGTTGTCTATGATCGAGAACTATGCTCCAAGTCGTCCATAACCGCGGACACGGCTTCTCGAAACGATTTAACCCTGCAGGGGTGCACCAAAGTTTCCACACGCACCTACACCCTTGTTGTCAGATCAGGTAGATACAAGATCACAAAACATACACCCAACAGTATGTCGACGGGGTTTCGGACACGACGTTTCCCAAACCCAAAGCAAGCATAGGGTGCCACCCTACTAAGCTAACCATAACAAAGTCGGTCGGTCTCCGAGACGGACCCAGGGTTTGTGTCGACGACTGTAAATGACTGGGAACACAAAAGTGTGTCTGGGCTTGTCGATATAGCGAAAACGTATCACGGGGTTCCTAAACAGTACATGCGCTCCACGCGCAATCATAAATAAAGCAGTAAATCATGGCATAAGTACATGATAGTAATAAATCCCCAAACTAGTTTGTGGCACCCGGTATAGTACTTTGAAATCAGGTACTAAATCGATGGGGGTGACCACACACCCCACCTCTGGTTAGCGTGCTCGATCTTGGAATAGGTGTCAAGAACTCGGGGTCCTACGGGACACCAGTGAGCTGTTAAAAACCAAATATTGTCTATTTCCCACCAATGCCTCTGCATTATTTACCTACTTTCAATTTTAGTTGTTAAACAATAATTAAATTCATGATCATCTCCACCATTAAGCATGTGCCAACCACCCAACAACGGTGGAACATCGACGACACAAAGCAGCACCTGAGCAAGCGACTATGACTCGCAAGACCGACTATCTACCAAACAACAGGTAATAGGAGGTGTCCAAGGCAATATAGAGGCTGCAGGGAAATATAAAGGGGTACGGAATCTATAGCATCGCAACACGGATAGCAATAGATCAACAGGAGGAAATAAAGACTAGAAATGTAAAATAGGTAGACCGAGGGAGAATGCTCGCCTGGAAAACACTGCCGAAGTTTCATCCGAATATCGGGTCCACACTCGCATCAACTCATCGTCCTAATCCATGAAGAAGCAAAGCACTAGCAGAAACACCGGATGCAATATTTAATACTACGGTAGAAGATCACGCATGATGCATGTATGATGTATGACATGACAAAGATGCGATGTAACTAGGCAATATTAAGCGGAACCGGGTCCCGCCAATTAATTACGTGTGTCATGTTGTTTAGGTAGCCACAATTTAAATGTTGTCTTAACATGGAAAAACATAGCATCGATTTGCTACACAAATTTAAATATGGCCAATATAAGACTAAAATAGCCCGCATATGGTCTCTATATTTAATTATTAGATGAGTTGATAAAATACCCCCAAACACCCATAATATATATGCAAAACATGTTCAGGCATAAGCGGTAGGTGGGGTGGGGCCAGACGATGGGGAGCGGGCCTACACGGTTTGCAGGAGGCGGTGTACCGCGAGGCAGGGAGTGGGGCTATGGGGGTGGGTCGTTGTGGGGTCAGGGCTTGACCGCGAGCGGGCGATGGGATGGCTATCGGCGGCGGCTGGGGAGAGGGAGTGGGGTAGGTAGCTAGGGATTAGGGTTTGAGGGAAGGGTAGTTTAGAGTTTATTTTGCTAGGTTGTAGGTGGACTCCGGTCGGTCCATTGGGCCTGGCCGGTTGTCTGCCTCCCCAGTTTTTAAAAGAATATGTTTTTTATTTTATTTTTAAATAGTATTTTCATAAATATTTTAGACAAAGTAAAGGATCCAGACGGACCGATGGTTTTAGTTTGAACAACGGGGGAATAATTAGAAGACAAAATACACTTTTAGCAAGATAGTTTTTAAACAAACAATATGCATGCAGATGTCATGATGATACATAGAGACAAGACATGCGATTTTCTAGTAGTGGTTTTACCCGGGGTGCTACAATCACAATCCTGATCAAGGTATTGTAAAGCATTGATAGTTGGGATCAAGGTACTCTAACATAAGCATGAAATATATATTTATAACAATAAGACATAGCAACTATGTTGCAACATGAAAGGTTACATAAAGAAAAGATCATAAATAACAATGCAATTAAAGTCGTTTGTTTGTTTCACATATAGAAAATATAACAAGAGTGGTAATCATGTTTTCCTTCATGGAATAGCAAAACATAAATGAATAGAACACCCTCAAAGTTTATAAGGGTGACTAGATACAAATAATTTAAGAACGAGCAATACCATAATTTGAGTCAATCAACAAGTTTTGAGACAATGCACATTGAACTAAGAATGACAACTATGCTCTCTTAATTTGTGCATAAAGATAGAAGATGGAGACTCAACAAAAAGTAAAAAAGAAAGGCCCTTCGCATATGGAAGTAGGGATTTCAAGTTTCATAAAGAACTTCCAAAAATTATGGTACTTACTACCTTTGATCTCACATTGCCCCTATCATAAGCATCTTGAGGTGATTAAGGTTAAAGTGAGACAAATATGAGTTATATGCTTGACACATCATAAGTTGAAAATCCCATGCCCCTTGTGTACGAGGGTCGTTCCTCATGCTACTCAACTTTAGTGACAAGAAAGTTCTTGTCATTGTAAGTATATGTGTATCATAGAGAACCGCCAACGGGGTACCCCTTGCCCCATGACATAGGAGCTATCCCATATCATAATGACAAGGAAACAGACAATTAGCATCTCAGCGATCTTTTTATTTACCATGAGCATGGTGCTTTTTTCTATTTTTTTTCTTTTTTTTTCTGAAGATGCTTCATAGATTGCTCGCTATGGTTATGCTGCAAGTTTCCACGATGATTAGGCATGGCTTAGGCTAGCTGCCCAGGCGTTTCTCGAACACATATACAAAACTCCATGTACTTACAAGCTCCCCTTTTATTTCACACCACTGACATCCATAAACAAAAGAACATGATATCAACTGAATATATATGTACAAAGCGTTCCCCATGATAACATGGTTCTGCTAACTCCCAAATTATGACTTGCAAGAATATAAGAAACATAGATGGGCACAATGGTTCAAGTTTATTAAGTGCAAGAAAATAAATTATGCTATCAAGTTCGTGATAGATTTAATCACTAATTTTCACATAACAAAAGTTTAATTTGGAAGATAGATAAAAACATGAATATACTTGGAATGGTGTAACACACGATGCATAGGAATTTATGGTGGACTCTTTGGAATAACTTGGTTTCTTGGGAGTTGGATGCACGAGTAGAGCTCATACTCAGTACAGGTGGCTAGCAAAAGACTGGGAGCGACCAACTAAGAGAGCAATACTGGTCATAATCATGTAGAGCGACAAAACATTATTAATCAAAGCATAAAGTGATATCACAAGTCAAAAACTAAATGATCATAGAGGATAAGGTGACTAGTTCATAGTCTTAACATGGTGTAAGCATGTGCCAAGTCAACCCAAATAAATCATCAAAGGAGAATACCACAATATTATGCTTTTGTATGCTAAAACAACGCATGATTGTTTCAAGGCACATTAAGAAATCTCAATTGTTTGAAACAAGTCATGCTACACCAATAATTACTAAGCATATGGTCAAAGCAACATCCAACATGGCATGATAAAGTCTAAGCCACAGTCAAAACAAGCTTCCTTTTGTACCACTATAAGCATGAAACTTTCTACTCTTTTCCAACACCAATCAACTTATTTGAAACAACTCACAAAGATAATAATAAATACAGATCAGAGAGCTTGTCTCACCTAACTACAAAGAAGAAATAAAAAGTTCTAGGAAAAAATCATAAGAAAACTAAAGCTAAGCGCAGTGCTAGCAAAAAGTGAACACTCACAGAACAATAAGAGTGAAAACTAGAGTGTTCTAGACAATGAAGAACGAGGTGTGACTTCTCCAAAATAGGTGTGTTGGGGGTCCAACCAATTTATTGCAGCAAACAAAGCAAAAGAAAACTAAAAACAAAAAAACAAAGACTCTCCAAGAACAACGCATAGTGCATAAGGTAATAAAAATGTAGTGTCTTGAAAGAAGACCTCAGATTTTTATTGATAAAGAAGGGGATGCCTTGGGCATCCCCAATCTTTGACGCTTGTACCTCTTGAATATTTCTTGGAGTGACACAGGTGGCATCCCTAAGCTTGAGATTTTGTCCATACTTCATCTCATCACATCATTCTCTCCTGCACTTGAAGATTTCCTTCATACAAAACTTTACACAATCTTCATTAGCAACATTAGTGTATTCAAAATAATAAGCCTTTGGGTTCAGTTTCAACTCAAGTAAATCATACATTAAAACATAGGCTACTGTAGAAACTCCTTTTAAAAGCTCAAGTGATCAAATAGAACTCAAAAAGAAACCAATTAAGAGGCAAATGCAAATAATGACACAAATCTGTCAAAACAGACTAGCAGGTAAAGACCTATTTTTCAAAAATCTTCTGCTGTTCAAATCGAAAAGTGCAAAACTTGCGAAATTTGGGTAAATAATAGGGGCATGCGCACAAAAAATTTCAGCTCAATCCGACATACTGGGATTTTTCACGATTTTTTACAGTGAAGCGCATAAATCTGTTTCGGGACAACAACTTCCCCAAATCTTACTTCCCTACCATTAGAGGTTATTCTTGGCACAAAAACCAAACAAAAAGGATAATGAGAGGTTATTACATAGGCAATAACTTCCAAGACTCAACAAAAGAAAACTTACTGAAATAAAAATTGGGTTATCTCCCAAGAGTGCTTTTCTTTAACGTCTTTTAGCTAGGCACAGAAAGCAAAAATCAAGTATTTTCAAATGAAGAAGCATTAAGATCAATACCAGAAATATCTTCAACAAGGCAATATATCTTATCCAAATAAGTTCTATAGGATCCTCTCTCAATACTCTTGGATTCACTATTTTGATCAAACGGGTTTCCAGGAACAATCCAATCAAAATTCTTTTCCAAGGCTTCATGCACTCCTACAAGTTTTAAAAGGTATTGGTATTTTAATTTCCTCCCCATTTTTGGGTTTGGTATTGTCCAATTTTTATAGTGCACCAACAACATCTACACATGAGCCTAGCATATTAAAATGATCAAAGACCTTTCTAGCTTCTATAGCAACAACACTAAATTCTTTAAGCAAAGTTTCCAGGATAAAATCTCTCTTTTCAGTGTCCTCAATGTCATTAAGTTTAAGAAACATTATATGTATCATGGGGTTAAGGTTAACAAACCTAGCCTCCAACATGTGAACTAAAGAAGATGCAGCAGTTTCATAATTTGGAGCATGTTCTGCTAAGGATCTATCCTTAATATCCTTATGCTTACTAACATGATTAATGAATTCTTCGATATTATCTTTCCCAATTATAGAGCCACTACCTATTGAAAGGTCCTTCGGGGTGAACTTAGGTGTCAACATAATGAGCTAAGAACAAGGTAACAACTAAAGAAAGAACTAATTTTTTTGTGTTTTTGATAAAAATAAGTAAACCAACAGAAATAGCAATTAAGGTAGGAACTAATTTTTTCCTATTTTTATAATAAAAAGTAAAACAAACAAAACTAAAGAAACAAAGTAAAGAGATTGGTTCATAGAAACTCCCCTTGCAGAAATCTTCTTTCTCCAAGAAAAGTTTTTTGACGGGGAGGAAGAGATTGAAGTTGTCATGTGTATCCCTGGCAACGGTGCCAGAAAGTCTTGATGTGGCTCGGTTAATGTAGAGCCTATTGGGAAACCCCAAGAGCAAGGTGTGATGATCACAACAACAAGTTTTCCCTGAGTTGTGAAACCAAGGTTATCGAACCAGTAGGAGAAAGGAAACAACTCCCAAGGTGTTGCTAGCAACGTGGAACCTGCACAACTCAACCACAATACTTTGCTCCAACTTATAGTGAGGTTGTCAAGCTCACCGGTTTGCTAAAAACAAAGGATTAAACGTATAGTGTGGAAGAAAGTAATTGCTTGTAGTAATTGCAGAAAGTAAATAGTAGACATTAGATTGAATATCACTGGGAAGGAATTGACCAGGGTCCACAGTTCACCAGAGGTGTTTCTCCATAAGATAAATAACATGTTGGGTGAACAAATTACAGTTGGGAAATTGACAGATTGAGAATGCATAATAATGCATGTACATGTCATGATGCTCGCTGTGAAATTCGTTTGGGAATTACAACATAATACATAGACCGTAATCCAAATGCAGCTATGACTAATAATCCACCTCCGGGATATCATCCTAACAACCCTCGGGTATTAAGTTGCAAGCAATAGATAATTGCATTAATCAAAGTGTGTAAAGTAAACAATACAATTGCCCTTGGACAAAGGATTGTTGTTTTCTCCCTAGTAGCAACAACACATCTACAACCTTAGAGGTTTCTGTCACTCCCCCAGATTACTAGACGCATGAACCTACTATTGAGCATAAATACTCCCTCTTGGAGTCACAAGCAAATACTTGGCCAAAGTAACTACTAGCAACGGAGAGCATGCAAGATCACAAAAAACATATACATGATAGAATCAATAATCAATCTTGGTGTAGTACTCAATATCCATCGGATCCCAACAAACACAACATGTATGATTACAAAAAGATGATCTTGATCATTATAGGCAGGTCACAAGATCTAAACATGATAGCACAAAAGAGGAGAAACTACCATCTAGCTACTGCTATGGACCCATAGTCCAAGGATGAACTACTCACACATCACTCTGGAGGTTGGCATGGTGATGAAGAATGACTCCAGGATGATCTCCCCTCTCCGACAGGGTGCCGGGAAGATCTTCAGATCCCTCCCGATCTAGGGATGATGGTGGCAGCGGCTATGGACTTTTTCATGGATTTCTGATCGGGTGCTTAGGGTTTTCTCCTTGGGGCTTTTATATAGGCAAAGGGGCACGGTCGGTTGACGCCCGAGTTGCCCACACCATAGGGCGGCGCGGCCCAGGGTGGACCCGCGCGGCCCTCCTGGTGCGGTTGCCTCGTGGCGCTTCATCTCTCCTTTGGACTCCGTGTAGTGTCTGGAAAAATAGGAACTTTGGCTTTGGTTTCGTCCAATTCCGAGAATATTTCCTTACTAGCTTTTCTGAAACCAAAAACAACAGAAAACATGAACTAGCGCTGTGGCATCTTGTTAATAGGTTAGTTCCAGAAAATATAAAAAAATGCCTCATAGTGTAGATAAAACATAAGTTAGTTGGTTCAAAACAAGCGTGGATCATCAAAAATTATAGATACGTTTACGACGTATCAATGGGCTCGGGTATAGAGAACCGAGGCACGCGGAGATGAAGATGTATCCGAAAGTTCCTTCCTTTTGAGGGGAAGTATGTACCCATTGTAGGGGAGGGCGGTACTAAGACCACCAACGCCACAAGAGGCCTCACCCTATTCTCCTGAGCACCCGTCGCACAGAAATCACCCGACCCACTATGGGACACTTGCGAGCTGTCACCAAACTCATACAAGATTGGACAATCTCCATAACTTGATTGGAGGCTCCCAATAATCACCACCAAGGCCACTGCCTTGGGGAGAGCTTTCACAAATTAATTGGAGGCCCTAAGAACTCACCACAAATGCCACTACCCCATCTAGGGTTCCAAGAAACCAAGAGAACAAGATTCTTGATTTCACCAACCAAATCCTCCGAGGAGAACTCAAACCGATGTACCTAATGCAATTGCAAGTACTTCACTCCCAAATTACACCAAAGATACAAAAGATATTGGGGAAAGAGATGAAGAATACAAGAGTAAAACCACAAAAGTCTCCAAGATCTAGATCCCAAGATGTTTCCCTCACTTAGAGGAGAGATGGATTGGTGAGGTTGTAGATCTAGATCTCCTCTCTATTTCCCCTCAACTAGATGCAAGAAGCATGGGATGAAGAGTGACAGGACAAGCTCAAGAGATTCAATAATGGAGGGGGAAATAGCTCAAAAGGATAAAGTACAATGGAGAAGAAGGGCCCCTTTTAAAAGGGTCCGGGAATCTACCCGTTGGCTGTTGTGCGAAGACCGGTACTACTAGACCTGCCAGCGCTAGTGATGGTGCTCGACATGGCACTTTGTTGGTAACCCCAAGCGCAGGGTGTGAAGAGCAAGCAGCAAGTTTTCCCTTAGTTGAAACCGAGGTTATCGGACCAGAAGGAGGAAGAAAACTTCACACACGTTTTGCAAGCAACGTGGAGACCTGCACAACACAAACTCAAGACTTTACCCCAACGAACAGTGAGGTTGTCAAGATCACCGGTTTGCTGTAACAAAGTATTAAACGTACCGTGTGGAAGGTAATGGTTTGCATCAAGTAAACAAGTAACAGTGGAAGATGTATCAATGGTAAAGATTGGACCGGGGTCCATAGTTCACTAGAGTTGCTCTCCTTAGATAAACAACATGGCATGAAGGGTAAACAAATTACAGCAGGGCAATTGACATGAACTGAGCAAGGCATAACAATGCAATTACTAGTCAGAAAGATCCTATGAGGTTGATTGGGTAATACAACAATATACATTGACCACCATCCAATTGCATCTATGACTAGAAGTCCACCTTTAGGTTATCATCCGAACCCCCTCCAGTATTAAGTTGCAAGCAACAAACAATTGATTTAAGCAAAGTGTGTAAGGTAAACAGTCCACATGTTCCATGAACAAGAGACCGTTGTTTTATCCCTAGTAGCAACAACACATCTACAACCGAAGATATTTCTATCACTTCCCTTGGAAACTAGAGGCATGAACCCACTATCGAGCATAAATACCCCCTCTTGGAGTCACTAGCAACTACTTGGCCAAGATAGCTACTAACAACGGAGAGCATGAAGATCACAAACAACACAGACATGATAGAATCATAAAGACAAAATCATTAATCAAACCAACATAATAATCTCAATATCCATCGGATCCCCGCAAACACAATATGCATGATTACAAATAGATTAGATCTTGATCATGAACGGATCTCACAAGATCTATACATGAAAGCACAAAGGAGGAGAGACAACTATCTAGCTACTACATGGACCCATAGTCCAAGCTGGAACTACTCACCGTATCATACTAGAGAGAAGGCCTCCGGGATGATCTCCCCTCCGGCAGGGTGTCAGGAAGAACTTCAGATCCCCCCGATCTAGGGATGATGGTGGCGGCGGCTACAGACGGTTTCATGGATATTTGATCGGGTACCCAGGGTTTCTGCATCGGGGGCTTCTTATAGGCGAAGGGGGAGACCAAGGCGGCGGCCTGAGCGACCAAACCTTAGCCAGGCGGGGGGTGGGGCCCACCCGCACTTGGGGTGGGTCTGGCTCCTCTGGCCAGCGCCTCCGGCTCTCCTCTGGACTTCTTGTTCCCCACCGAAAGTAATTGACTTTGTCCTTTGTCCCGTCCAATTCGGAGAATATTTCTTTACTAAATTTTCTGAAACCAAAAACAGCAGAAAACAAGCATCTGGCACTGTTGCAACTTGTTAATAGGTTAGTACCAGAAAACATGTAAAAAACACCTCAAAGTGTAGGCAAGCAAAGCAAAGTAGAGACTCAACAAGCATGGAGCATAAAAAATTATAGATACGTTTCCAACATATCAGATAGTACCAGAGAATCCAGGTACTACCATCCTAGTACCGGTGCGAGCAGCCGGGCGAGCCAGCAAGGAAACCAAAGGGGTTGAACCAGCTCTGTGCTCACCGGTAGTGTCGGGTCCAAGGGCGGTGCTATCGCTTATCAGTAGTTTTGGGCCATGGAGTGGTACTACTGCTGACCTCCAGTAGTACCATGAGGAGGTACCGAATGCTCCAGAGGATAATACTATCTCGCTGTTGGGTTCATATGTGAGCAGTACCGCCGAATGATACTATCGCTGTCGAGCGGTACTACCGGATAAAAATATCTGGTACTATCGAACACGACAAATAGTTCTGACAGCAGCAGCGTACACAATAACTCGAGCATCCGAACTCCGAATAGGATGAACCAATTTTTTTTCGAAAGACAACGATGAGGAGAATCCAACAAAAAATTGGATACCACAATAGGAGAAAATATCAAGTATTATTATGTGAGATACATCCCAAGGTGTGGAGCCGAAAAACCTTCAAGATCAAAAACGCAATAAGATAAACAAGGGAAATCTTTTTTTATGAACTAGATCTTATTATGAAGATTACCACAAGATCAAGACCTTAACATGGATAAGATCAAAATAACAACCAAGAAAGATGATGCTAACTATGCAAAGGTTTGAGATCTCTTCAAAATATACGACCGAGTTACTCACTCGAGAGCCCCTCTTGATAGTATGGCTATATATCCTAACCCGATCTCCCATCTAACACCATGAGACCGGCAAAAGAGGAAATCTATCAAGATCATACCTTTTCCTTGAGCATATACTTGAGATTGATGTAGACAATCTTGTCTTCCTCAATATGGAACACCTTTGTTGATTGCTCTTCCTCGCTCTTGCTTGATGAAGACTTGCAACTTTCTCTCCCATACCCATGGGGAAACCTCTTCTTTGAGATTGTCTTCATCGATCCAGGAACACCGAGGATGGAAAGCTTTAAGCATGAGATCTATTAGAGATGACACATCTTGAGCTTGCACATCAATTCTTCTAACTTCATTTGGATGATGTTTTGAAGATACACGTGAGAAACTCCATCTTCTTCTTCAAGACACATTTGATATTTTTTATTTATTCTTCTTCTACATGATTCCAATAGGCCCAAAGCCCTTGGACATTGCTTCTTCTTCATTTCTTCTACGTTGACGCCGACACATGGTCCAAGTGATGCCAATGAACAATTCCTACAAGTGCAACCAATGCAAACATTAGTCCATAAAAATTTTCATTAATTACCAAAACCACATATGGGCACACATGCCCTTTCACCTACTTATACCGCATCTCTGTGTTGTACTATCTGCAGATTCAGTGCACTAATCAACTTAGGTCATATGCCTAATAAGGCATGTCGTTAAGGGGTATTCTGGTCATTTGTCCTTTATGAATTTGGATAAACAATTTCTTTAAAACTTGTGATTTTTGGTATACTATTTCACTAGCAGTGAAGTTCATTTTCGTTGCTTAGATAATTATTTGTCCATGCTTTGATTATCAGGTTTACTGAACTACAAGTGTTCATTAGCTTAACTTCGTTTATTTTTAAAGAATCCAAAGTTTGAGGTAGTGATATATAAACTTGTGAGTTCTGTCGATTTGTTTCTATTGTTATTTGTTCTACCGCTTCACTTCCTAGTCTAATAGCTATCGGTTATTAGCATAATTTTTCGTTGTTGATGTTGTCATTATTAGCTACTATGATTTCTCCACTTCCTAGTTCTAGTCTATTATCAATTGTTCCTTATTGTATATTGTTATCTTGCTGTTAATTTAGTACCTATTTAGAATTTCTCTAAACCTCAAATTTGTGAGGTTTAGGACAAGTTCCTATGCATCCATTTTGGATTCTACATCAAAAAGGTTTTGCCTAAGGTAAAACCAACATTTTAACTATGACCCCAATGGTTTTCTCTTTGATGTTTGTCTTGCGTGTCAGAAGGCTAGAAGACTTAGAAGAGCAAGATCAAGATAATAATTATTTATCCAGGTTTTAGTTTTAGTTTTAGTTTTTATTTTCCTTTTCTTTTTCTTCTAGTTTCTAATAGGTTAGATCCTATTTGTAATGTCCTTTATGAAATCTTCATGTAATAAATATTGTGTCCATTTGATTATGAATAAAGATCAATTTATGAGCATTGTCACATTTTCCTTTTTTTCTGAATTTGTTCATTTTCTTATGTGAATTTGTATTTGAATAAGTCAATGCTCAAAATTTTAATTCAAAGTTGATCCTATTTTTTTAACTAGAACCGTTATAGTTTAATGTAAGTGTGTTTGAGTCTTTGACTCAAATTTTAAATGTGTGTAGAGTTCCTAAAGTTTAAAAATATAAGTTCACTTTTAAATTTGAATTCAATTCCTAGTGTTTACCTAATAAGTTAAAATTCAACACTAGAGTTCAACTTCAATCACTCATATCTTCTCAAAACAAAAGTTTGAAAATTTTCAGACTTTCGCAAATGCTTCTTAAGTGTTACTATTCTTCAGCATGTTACAGTTTAGAGAGAGCACAACTAATAAATAATAAAAAATAGAAATATCACGTGTAGAGTTATTTTATGTCACATATTTGAGATGAAAAATAACCGACTTGCGTTACGGACATTTTCCTAAAAAACTCTTCATAGAAGTGAGCTACCACGGACGAGATTGCATGGCTTTTAAGGGAGATGAGCTAGGTCATGGACTCAACCATGACATAGCTTATCGAAACAACCCCATATTTGGGACACACGTGCATTTTAAGATTTCTTGCAAGGTTGCCAAATGGAGTTTCCCTCGTCCTTCCTAGAAAATTCATTTTCAACTTTTTAATGCCAAATTTGTGAAGTAGCTTCAACCCCCGCTTCCGTGTCGGAACCATGCCTGTCTGCAAAAATACTAGACCACTTCTGTACAACAATTAACAATCGAGTTGATGATGTAGCACTTCATGAATGTTTGAGATTTTATATGGTTTTCTGCCGATTCGGTAGGAAGCAACTGAAATTTGAATTGTAGGTGCCCTGAAGCTTGGTCCTGATTTTTTTTGGAAAAATCACTTTCATGTTCACAAGGTGTCATTTCATCACGGATATGTCGACTGATCCGAAAAAGCAGCCCCTAGCAAAGTTGTGTCACGGCTAGCCCTTTGACCATGGTTTCAAGAAAGCACAACTAATAAAAAGAATAGAAATACCATATGAAGGGTTATTTTGTGTGACATATTTGAGAGGAAAAGTAACATATTTGTGCTACAAATATTTTGTTAGTGACAGATTTGTGAAGCGGCTTTAACCCACGCTTTTGCATCGGTGCCATGCCTGTCTACAAAAAATACTAGACCATTCCAGTAAAATGATTCACCATCCAGTTGATGATGCAACACTTTTGTGAATTTTTGAGATTTCATACGGTTTCCTGCCAATTTGGCTTGAAATTTAAACTGCATGTGCCCTAAAGCTTGGTTCTGATTTTTTTGAAAAAATCACTTCCATGTTCACAAGGTGTCATTTCGTTACGGATACGATGACGGTTCCGCAAGAAGCATCTCCTAGCAATGTTGTGTCACGGCCACCGCTTTGACCACTATTTTGAGAGAGCACAACTAAAAACAATCAGAAAAACTGCAAAACAACACACAACATCATTTTATGTGAAATGTTTGAGAGGAAAAATAAAAATTTTGTGCTACAAATATTTCCCAAAAAACCGTTGGTAGGAAAATGGAAAGCCACCATGCAACGTTATTTTTGTAACATTTTTTGTCGGCTTCTACAGCTGTTGACTCTACCTCTTTTTCCATGAAACATTATCATTCTTCTTTCTTCAACTCTGAAATCCCAGCAGCCTTCGGTAATTTACACATGTAAGAAAACAAACGGCGGTATCACGTGTAGAATTATAATGAATCTCACGTATATTGATTGTAGCGAGTACAAGGAGTACATATGTAACCCCCTCAGAATCGGACCTATGCAAGTTTTAGTGAAACCCGCCAAACCCGCATAGAAACGATTCAAAGGCGCCCACCAGGCACTTTCGTGCGGGTGGAAAACGAAGTAATAACATTACACAACAGTCCTCGATGGGACCCACAGAACAGATATATATATAACAGCGACTCAATGAGTTAAGAATACAGATATACAGTACAAAGATCCAAATCACCTTGAGAACGATATAGCGTCCAGCTACGGACAAGATGCAAATGGGGCTAAGAGCCCTGAAGAATAACCAATGGCGTCCATAACCCTGCCCAGGCCAAGCCGGAAGGGTAACCACCTAACGACGCCGATCTCAAAACCTGCTTAAACAAAAGGGTGCCGACAAAGGGCAAAGGAAAAAGAGGCGTCGATCGAGGCCAAGACAGCAAGGCTAGAATTCGGCGGTCCTCGCCTACATAGGTATGGTGGACTGAAGCGGCAGCGGCAGCATGCACTAAACAACCTATAGGGACTCGATACAACTAGCGGCTATCAGAGAGGGGTGAGAAAGACCTATTCGGAACCAACCTGATTCTACCATCAGACAAACCCATCCTGGTGTTTCC
This sequence comes from Avena longiglumis, assembly GCA_030063025.1. NCBI lineage: Eukaryota > Viridiplantae > Streptophyta > Magnoliopsida > Poales > Poaceae > Avena > Avena longiglumis. The sequence goes on from CP125973.1 coordinate 153,747,005, forward strand.
CCCTCGAGACCAAACGAGGAAGTCAACCGAGGAACTCACACAGTTGGCAGTTTTACTTATTCAGTTATCGTTGCAGCAATTACTAGTCAGGTATAGATAGTCATCCTGATAAAATAAGCAGTGGGCAATTTTAGTTAACCATTCCTTTATAGTTGCGACACTTACTAGTCAAATACAATTAGCATGAGATAACCCAAAACCCAGCAGTTGTTGGTACTTTTATTTAGCCATTCCGTTGTAGTTGCAATACTTACTAGTCAGGTACAATGGTCGCCAGAGACAACCCAAACAAGCAATTGTTGGCAGTTTAATTTAGCCATTCCGTTATAGTGAAGCTGATTACTAGTCATTATAAAGTCAAATTTATAGCGCTACTTTAGTTATAGTTGTCTATGATCGAGATACTGTGCTCCAAGTCGTCCATAACCGCGGACACGGCTTTCAGAAAGTTTTACCCGGCCGGGGTGCACCAATAGCAACACACACTCGATCAGCCTCGGAAAAACCAAATCAAAACCCAACGAGGCCTTCACGACAAAGCAATCACAGGATTCAGAAATATTTCAGGGGGCCACCCCTTAAAGTAGACCCGCAACGAAGCCGGCCGGCTCCGAGGCGGACTCAAGGTTGTGGGGACGGCTGTGAACGACTGGGAACCCAAAACTGGGCTTGTCGACACCGCGGAATCGTGCCACGATCCTAAACAGTACAGTGTGCTCCTCGCACAATCGTAAATAAAGCAGTAAAGCATGGCATAGGTACAGGATAGTAAATAAAACCTCAAACTAGTTTGTGGCCCCATGAAATAAGAATGAATCAAGCTCTGGCTCAGGGGGGTCCCATAATCCTCCCGGATGTGGATAGCGCGATAATTCAAGGAACAGGTATCAAGCACTCGGGGTCCTACGGGACACAAGTGGACGGTTAACAATCAAATAACATCTATTGCCCACATGTGCCTCTGCTTACTTACTTCAATTTTAGTTGTTAAACGGGAATTAAAGTGAACGATAAGTAAAGCCATGATCATATCCAACATCAAACATGCGGCAGTACACCAACAACTGTGGCACTTGACGACACGCAACAGCACTTGAGCAAGCGACTACGACGCGCAAGTCCAACTATCTACCAAACAACAGGTAATAGGATATGTCCAAGGCAATATAAGGCTGCAAGGGATATCTCGGGTACGAAAACTAGAGCAACGCGACACAGATAGCAATAGATCAACAGGAGGGAATAAATACTATAAAAGTAAGATAGGTAGAAAGGGGGAGATGCTCGCCTGAAAACATTGCCGAAGGTTCAACCGAAGATCGGGTCGACACTCGCATCAACTCAACGGCCTTATCCGCGAAGAAGCAAAACACTAGAATAAACACCGGATGTACTATTTAACACAACAGCAGAAGATCGGGCATGATGCATGCATGATGTATGGCATGGCAAAGATGCGATGCAATTAGGTCATATTAAGCGGAACCGGGGTCCCGACAATTAATTATATGGTTCGAGTTGTTTATCTACCCCGCAAATTGAAGGTTGTCTTAACATGGCAAAATATATCACCGGTTCGCTACACCAATTTAAATGAGGCCATTATAGGACTAGATTTGTCCGCATATGGGCCCCATATTTAATTATAAGGTGAATCGGCATAAGGCCCCCAAACCACATGGCAAGTATGCATGCATGAACCAATTAATATGCAATAGGTTGTAAAATATTATAAAATAGGGTTTCGGGAAAGGGGTTCACACATTAGGGTTCGACGAGCTTGGGGTTCCGGGGTTCGGGGTCGGTCTCAGGGTTCAGGGTTCGACGGAAGCGTTCTCGGACTCCGGGATCGGTCTTCGGGTCTCAACATGGCCGGTCTGGGTGACGATCTTGTCCGATGGGGATCTTGGTTTAACATCATTGCGGTCTTCGGTTCCGAGAGGTAGATCTTGGCGTCTGAGGAAAGTTCACGTCATAACCGTGTCGACGACCTTGGTGTTCAGGGGGAAGTTATCGGTGTTCCGCGAAGGAGGTCTTGCCGCTGCGGTCTGGTGTCGTCCTCCAGGTACCGCGGGTTCTCGGTGAACTTGGTGTCCGGGAAGGAGTACTTGGTGGCCTCGGAACGGTTCTGGGTTCGGCTCTTGGAGTCCGGGGAACGCTCTTCAGGTTCCAAGAAGTAGTCCTCGCTGATCTTCTCGGCATTCCTCGGTTCATCTGCGCGCGTCGGTCTTCGAAATCGAAGTGCTTGGCGCCCATGACGAAATTAACGAGCCAGGCAGCTGTCACGGCGACGCGCGGCGTCGCCCCGGAAGACGTGGCCGAGCGGGGGCGTTGAGGTGGCCGGCGGGCACGACGGCTCTGCGGCCGGGAGGCGAGACGGCCGAGCTTGGCAGCAGGGCGCGAGGTGGGGCCCGGCGGAGGAGGGCGATGACGCGGAAGCAGAGAGGGGCGAGCTCGGAACGCGGGCCGGAGGCGGGCTCGCCGGCGGCGAGGGCGCGGCTGACAGGGAGGGAGAAGGCGAGCAGAGGACGGGGACGAGCGATGGCGAGGCGGACCGGGCCGAGGAAGCCGGCATGGCGAGCTCGGCTTCGAGACGGGCGAGCGGGCAGACGGCCGCCAGGGAAGGTGGAGGAGGCGGCTCCCGGGCGGAGGAAGGTCGAAGCGGCTCGAGCGGCAGGCCTCGAGCACGCTGGCGGGAGGAGGCGGCCGGAGGCCGCAGGCGGCGAGGCGCAGCCTTGAAGGAGGAAGGCGGAGGTGGTCGCTGGCCAGCTGGAAGGCGAGCGAGCGCGGGCGAGGCGGGCAGGGAGCGAACGGGGGAGAGGAGGGAAGGGCGGTGGCGGCGGTGAGGCGGCTCGGCCATGGGAGGCAGAGAGGAGGGAGGTGGGGGAGAGGCCACGCGGGGAGGAGGAGAGAGGGGGCGAGTGGGACCCGCGGGTGGGGGTGGACCGGTCCAGGGTGGGGCCAGGGGTGCGGGACCGAGGTGGCAGGAAGGAGAGAGGAAGTGGCGGGGCCCAGGGGGAAGAGAGAGGGGTGCGGGCTGGCTCAGGTGAGAGAAAGAATTGGGGGTGAGGTGGCAGCGGGTTGGGGTGGGGCCAGCATGTAAGGGAGAGGGGTAGGAGGGGACTGGGTGAAAGAGAGAGAGAGAGGTGGTGGATCGGTGAGGTGGCAGGTGGGTAGGAATTGGGGGAGAGGTTGAGGTGGCGGGCTGCGGTTGGTGGGTAGGTTAGGTCTGGGTGAATATAGGATTTAGAGTTTAGGTTTTGTAAATATGTGTTTGTTTGGTTTTGTTTATTTTAAAACAAGGCTACTTTGCAAATAGTTTTTAGGGAAATAAAATATCCGATACGATCGGGGTTTTGTATTTGAAATAAAGAGGGGTATTTGTACAAAGCAAAACTAGGCTTTTCGAAATAGTTCAGACAAACAATGCATGATGATGACGATGTAATGCACAAAAACAACGCGATTTTCTAGTAGTGGTTTTGCGGGATGCCACAATTCGACACCACTAACAATAGATCTCGCCCTCGAGATCCGCCTCATGGTACCGGAAGGAAGGCCGGCGATCTGCGTCTTCTCGCTTCGTGTAGATCCTCGCGACACCACTAACAAGGGTTGTTGTCCGTGATCGTTGAGGGAAACACTCCAGAAACAAAAGGTCGAAGGTAGAGGTATCCACAAATAAAGCCACCTCTAGCTTCCGTGGACGGAGTAAAATTGCTGGATCCACTGATTCGATGTACAAGAGCGAATGATAAGAGTAGTCGGATGGTGATCAGTCCATCGCGCACCCAAACCATTACTCGGCACACGAATAGGCAAATTATGCAACACACTCTCGGAAGCAGACTGAAGATCTCGACAATCGAGGTTCAGAATCAAAGAAGTGATGCAGACTCTGCATCGGATCTGGCGTAGATGATGTCGTCGCGTCGGAAAACACCGGAAGGAACAAACAAGGAACAAAGAATGGTACCATAGTAGACGGATTCCTTAGGCAGCTTGAACACCGGATGGTAGAACACCGTTATCAAAGGAGGAAGCGAAACCCTGAAGGTACGACGGAACCCAACCACGAGAAATCCTGGACTTGAAGAAAGGTAAGAGGGTGGATTCAAAACACGCAGAGGTAAGAAGAGAATAGCAGAGGGGTAAGGAGTAAAATCATACCTAATCAGAACTATCCAACCGATTTTCAAAATAGATTTGACACTCTACTTCGGCCGTTAGCTAGGTTATCCTACAGGCTGGACTTGTGGGGTATCGCAACTGCTGAGCTCTGATACCACTCTGTAACACCCTCAGAATCGGACCTATGCAAGTTTTAGCGAAACCCGCCAAACCCGCATAGAAATGATTCAAAGGCTCCCACCAGGCACTTTCGTGCGGGTGGAAAACGAAGTAATAACATTACACAACAGTCCTCGATGGGACCCACAGAACAGATATATATAACAGCGACTCAATGAGTTAAGAATACAGATATACAGCACAAAGATCCAAATCACCTTGAGAACGATATAGCGTCCAGCTACGTACAAGATGCAAATGGGGCTAAGAGCCCTGAAGAATAACCAATGGCGTCCATAACCCTGCCCAGGCCAAGCCGGAAGGGTAACCCTGCTAACGACGTCGATCTCAAAACCTGCTTAAACAAAAGGGGTGCCGACAAAGGGCAAAGGAAAAAGAGGAGCGTCAGTACTGAGGCCAGTACACGGCGAGGCTAGAATTCGGCGGTCCTCGCCTACATAGGTATGGTGGACTGAAGCGGCAGCGGCAGCATGCACTAAACAACCTATAGGGACTCGATACAACTAGCGGCTATCAGAGAGGGGTGAGAAAGACCTATTCGGAACCAACCTGATTCTACCATCAGACAAACCCATCCTGGTGTTTCCCCCTCGAGACCAAACGAGGAAGTCAACCGAGGAACTCACACAGTTGGCAGTTTTACTTATTCAGTTATCGTTGCAGCAATTACTAGTCAGGTATAGATAGTCATCCTGATAAAATAAGCAGTGGGCAATTTTAGTTAACCATTCCGTTATAGTTGCAACACTTACTAGTCAAATACAATTAGCATGAGATAACCCAAAACCCAGCAGTTGTTGGTACTTTTATTTAGCCATTCCGTTGTAGTTGCAATACTTACTAGTCAGGTACAATGGTCGCCAGAGACAACCCAAACAAGCAATTGTTGGCAGTTTAATTTAGCCATTCCGTTATAGTGAAGCTGATTACTAGTCATTATAAAGTCAAATTTATAGCGCTACTTTAGTTATAGTTGTCTATGATCGAGATACTGTGCTCCAAGTCATCCATAACCGCGGACACGGCTTTCAGAAAGTTTTACCCGGCCGGGGTGCACCAATAGCAACACACACTCGATCGGAAAAACCAAATCAAAACCCAACGAGGCCTTCACGACAAAGCAATCAGGATTCAGAAATATTTCAGGGGCCACCCTTAAAGTAGACCCAACGAAGCCGGGCCGGCTCGGCGGACTCAAGGTTGTGGGGACGGTGAACGATCGGGAACCCAAAAGCTGGGCTTGTCGCCACCGCGAATGGTGCCACGATCCTAAACGATGCAGTGCTCCTCGCACAATCGTAAATAAAGCAGTAAAGCATGGCATAGGTACAGGATAGTAAATAAAACCTCAAACTAGTTTGTGGCCCCATGAAATAAGAATGAATCAATCTCTGGATCAGGGGGGTCCCATAATCCTCCCGGATGTGGATAGCGCGATAATTCAAGGAACAGGTATCAAGCACTCGGGGTCCTACGGGACACAAGTGGACGGTTAACAATCAAATAACATCTATTGCCCACCTGTGCCTCTGCTTACTTACTTCAATTTTAGTTGTTAAACGGGAATTAAAGTGAACGATAAGTAAAGCCATGATCATATCCAACATCAAACATGCGGCAGTACACCAACAACTGTGGCACTTGACGACACGCAACAGCACTTGAGCAAGCGACTACGACGCGCAAGTCCAACTATCTACCAAACAACATGTAATAGGATATGTCCAAGGCAATATAAGGCTGCAAGGGATATCTCGGTGCGAAAACTAGAGCAACGCGACAGATAGCAATAGATCAACAGGAGGGAATAAATACTATAAAAGTAAGATAGGTAGAAAGGGGGAGATGCTCGCCTGAAAACATTGCCGAAGGTTCAACCGAAGATCGGGTCGACACTCGCATCAACTCAACGGCCTTATCCGCGAAGAAGCAAAACACTAGAATAAACACCGGATGTACTATTTAACACAACAGCAGAAGATCGGGCATGATGCATGCATGATGTATGGCATGGCAAAGATGCGATGCAATTAGGTCATATTAAGCGGAACCGGGGTCCCGACAATTAATTATATGGTTCGAGTTGTTTATCTACCCCGCAAATTGAAGGTTGTCTTAACATGGCAAAATATATCACCGGTTCGCTACACCAATTTAAATGAGGCCATTATAGGACTAGATTTGTCCGCATATGGGCCCCATATTTAATTATAAGGTGAATCGGCATAAGGCCCCCAAACCACATGGCAAGTATGCATGCATGAACCAATTAATATGCAACAGGTTGTAAAATATTATAAAATAGGGTTTCGGGAAAGGGGTTCACACATTAGGGTTCGACGAGCTTGGGGTTCCGGGGTTCGGGTCGGTCTCGAGGTTCGTGGTTCGAAAGCGTTCTCGGACTCGGATCGGTCTTGGTCTCAACATGGCGGTCTGGGTGACGATCTTGTCCGATGGGGATCTTGTTTTAACATCATTGCGGTCTTCGGTTCCGAGAGGTAGATCTTGGCGTCCGAGGAAAGTTCACGTCGTAACCGTGTCGACGACCTTGGCGTTCAGGGGGAAGTTATCGGTGTTCCGCGAAGGAGGTCTTGCCGTTGCGGTCTGGTGTCGTCCTCCAGGTACCGCGGGTTCTCGGTGAACTTGGTGTCCGGGAAGGAGTACTTGGTGGCCTCGGAACGGTTCTGGGTTCGGCTCTTGGAGTCCGGGGAACGCTCTTCAGGTTCCAAGAAGTAGTCCTCGCTGATCTTCTCGGCATTCCTCGGTTCATCTGCGCACGTCGGTCTTCGAAATCGAAGTGCTTGGCGCCCATGACGAAATTAACGAGCCAGGCAGCTATCACGGCGACGCGCGGCGTCGCCCCGGAAGACGTGGCCGAGCGGGGGCGTTGAGGTGGCCGGCGGGCACGGCTCTGGCGGCCGGAGGCGACGGCGCAGCTTAGCGTCGAAGCGAGGTGGGGCCCAGCGGAGGATGGCGATGACGTGGAAGCAGAGGCGAGCTTCGGAACGCGGGCGAGGCGGAGCTCGCGACGGCGTAGCGCGCCGGTGGGGAGGGAGAAAGCGGCGAAGGGCACGCAGCGATGGCGAGGCGGACCGGCCGAGCAGCGGCGAAGCTTCGGCTGAGACGGGCGAGAGGCGGCGGCCGCGGGGAAGGTGGAGGAGGCGAGCGGCTCCAGCGGAGGATGGAAGGTCAGGCGGCTCGAAGGCGGCTGAACCTGGCGGGAGGAGGAGCGGCCGGAGGAGGCCGCGCGAAAGGCCAGCAGAGGAGGAAGGCGGAGGGTGGCCAGGGCGGCCTTGGCGAGGCGAGCGCTGGCAGAGAGCGGGGCGCCAGCGATGGCGTCTGAGGAGGAAGCGAAGGGCCGAGGGAGAGGAGGGGAAGGGCCGGTGAGCAGCGGTGGGAGGCGGGCTCGGCCATGGGAGGCAGAGAGGAGGGAGGTGGGGGAGAGGCCACGCGGGGAGGAGGAGAGAGGGGGCGAGTGGGACCTACGGGTGGGGGTGGACCGGTCCAGGGTGGGGCCAGGGGTGCGGGACCGAGGTGGCAGGGAGGAGAGAGGAAGTGGCGGGGGCCAGGGGAAGAGAGAGGGGTGCGGGCTGGCTCAGGTGAGAGAAAGAATTGGGGGTGAGGTGGCAGCGGGTTGGGGTGGGGCCAGCCTGGAAGGGAGAGGGGTAGGAGGGGACTGGGTGAAAGAGAGAGAGAGAGGTGGTGGATCGGTGAGGTGGCAGGTGGGTAGGAATTGGGGGAGAGGTTGAGGTGGCGGGCTGCGGTTGGTGGGTAGGTTAGGTCTGGGTGAATATAGGATTTAGAGTTTAGGTTTTGTAAATATGTGTTTGTTTGGTTTTGTTTATTTTAAAACAAGGCTACTTTGCAAATAGTTTTTAGGGAAATAAAATATCCGATACGATCGGGGTTTTGCATTTGAAATAAAGAGGGGTATTTGTACAAAGCAAAACTAGGCTTTTCGAAATAGTTCAGACAAACAATGCATGATGATGACGATGCAATGCACAAAAACAACGCGATTTTCTAGTAGTGGTTTTGCGGGATGCCACAACATATGAGGCTGGAGTCACAACCGATTCAGCCAAAACCCTAATCGACTCGGCTAGCCTAACCAACTTGTATTACAATACAAACTCATAATCTCACATCCCCCGCAGTCTCATCATGGGGTTCAACAACGTTGAGACTGAATCGAATGTCAGTAAAGGGCCAGTAGCAAGAGCCTTGGTGAAGATATCAGCAAATTGCGCAGTGGAAGGAACATGTAGAACCCGTACTTGGCCCAAAGCAACCTTCTCCCGAACAAAGTGGATATCGATCTCGATGTTCTTGGTGCGACGATGTTGCACTGAATTTCTGGACATGTATATAGCTGAAACATTGTTACAATAAATAATGGTTCCTTGATGAATAGGACGGTGTAACTCCGATAGTAGCTGGTGTAGCCAAACCGTTTCAGCAACAATGTGCGCAACCGCCCTGTACTCAGCCTCTGCAGAAGACCTTGAGACTGTAACCTGTCTTTTTGAAGACCAAGAAACCAAATTATTACCAAGAAAATACAGTATCCGGATGTAGATCTACGAGTATCTGGACAACCAGCCTAGTCGGCATCGGAATATGCTGTCAAAGTATTAGGAGAGGAAGAATTAATGTGAAGACCGTTATCAAGAGTGCCTTTGAGGTATCTAAGAATATGTTTGACATGGTTATGATGTGGGACACGGGGGGTCATGCATATAGAGACAAGCTTGTTAGACAGCATAAGAAAGCTCAGGACGTGTAAGAGTAAGATATTGTAGAGCACCTACAAGACTGCGATAAAGAGTAGGATCGGAAAAAGACTCACCATCAGCAGAAAGTTTAAAAGATGTGTCAACAGGAGTATGAGAGGGCTGACAATCCTGCATCCCTGCCCGTGAGAGAATGTCAAGAACATATTGTCGTTGGGATAGAAAGAGACCATTGGATTACGAGTGACAGAAATACCAAGAAAATGATGTAAGTTACCTAGATCAGTCATGGAGAATTCGGTGTTTAAAAGAGAAATAATATGGTTGAGAAAAGGGGTGGAGGAAGCTGTGAGGACAATATCATCAACATAGAGAAGTAAATAATAAGTTTGTGAATTTTGATTGTAGACAAAAAGAGAGGAATCAGAAAGAGAGGGAACAAAACCTATTGTTTGGATGAAAGTAGAAAAAATGTTGAAACCTGGCTCGTGGGGCTTGTTTAAGGCCATAAAGAGATTTTTGGAGGAGACAGACGTGATTGGGTTGATTAGGATTTTCGAATCCAAGAGGTTGTTGACAATAGACTGTTTCATTAAGACTTCCATGGAGAAACGCATTTTTAACGTCGAGTTGATGAATAGGCCAAGAGGACGAAATAGCAAGACTAAGGACAGTACGAATTGTGCTTGGCTTAACAATAGGAGAAAAGGTTTCATCATAGTCAATTCCATGTTGTTGAGAGAAACCTCGACAAACCCATCTGGCTTTATAGCGAGCAAGAGATCCATCGGAGTGGAATTTTTGGCGAAAGACCCATTTGCCGGAGACAATGTTTGCACCATGTGGTTGGTAACAAGTTGCCAAGTGTCATTTTGTAATAGAGCTTGAAACTCATCTCGCATGGCTGAGGACCAATGAGGATCTAGAAGAGCAGCTTTGTAGGTACGAGGAATATGTCAAATTTGGGATTCGGCAATAAGAGTGAGACGTTCTTTAGGTTGAAGGCGAAAACCAGACTTAGCACGAGTGCGCATAACATGGTCATTGCTAGGAGCAGTAGTAGGGACGCCACGTGAGGGTAAAGGAGCAGAGGAGGTGGCCGGCGTAGCGGAACGATCGGGCACAGGCGATGGTGCATCGGCAGCGCGTCTGTCACGGCAGGATTTGGATCCTAAACCTCTGTCGTGGCAGAGGGTTCAGCAGGCTCAGGCGCGGCAGGGAGGTCTACCGCAGCAGAGTTTTGCGTCATTTCATGTGCCGCGACAGGGGGTTGGGTCGGTTCTGCCGCGACTTAGGGTTGTAAGTTCGCGACGCTGGGGTTGTACAGGAGAGGATGTAGTAGACTAGGGGAGTGAGTTTGAGTTGTTGGTGAGGTAGGTTCAGGGGAAGGTGACCGAGTAGCAAAAGAAAAGGTTGTTTCATCGAAAGTGATGTGACGGGATATATGGATGCGACCATTGGAAAGATCTAGACAGCGATATCCTTTATGCTCGTCGGAATAACCGAGAAACACGCATGGGATGGAGCGAGAAGATAGTTTATTGGGAGTGGTGGCATATATGTTGGGAAAACAAAGACAACCGAAAACTTTTAACTCGGAATAATTGGGTGGCTTAGGAAAAGAGAGTAGAAGGGTGTTGTTTTAGGGTTAACAGTGGAAGGTCGGATGTTTAAAAGAAAAGTGGCCGTTCAAAGAGCTTCTGCCCAAAACTTTGGTGGCATAGATGATTGAATTAGAAGGGTGCGGACTATATCATTAAGAGTACAGAGAGATCGTTCTTCCTTGTCGTTTTGGGGAGAAGTGTAGGGGAAAAATGCAAGAGAATTCCATGTTCAAGAAAAAGGTTTCGATTTTTAATGTTGTTGAATTCACGGTCATTGTCACATTGGATAAATCGAATGGGTAGAAAGAAGTGTGTGGAAACATATCATTGAAAATTGAGGAAGGTGGTGTGTACATCTGATTTTTGCTTGAGGGGAAACGTCCAAATAAAATGAGTAAAGTCATCTAGAATAACAAGATAGTATTGAAAACTAGAAATACTAGTATGAGGAGAGATCCATATATCACAATGTAAAAGCTCAAAAGGAAAACTGCTATAGGAACTAGAAGAACTAAAGGGAAGACTCACATGTTTGCCTTGTTGACATGACTCACAGACTAAGGGATCATGAAGATCTTTATTACATGGAAGACAAAATTCACTAAGAAAATTTGTAGTGGTGACGGAATTGGGGTGGCCTAGACGCTGGTGCCAGAGGTGGACAGAGGCCATCATGGAGGAGGGGTAACGTGCGGCAGGAGCTCTATGGATAGAATAGAGATCACCGGAGCTATTGAAGCGTGCGATCTCCTCCTTGGTTTGAAGGTCCTTCACAGATAGGCCAAAGGGATCAAATTCAATAGAGACAAGATTGTCGGAGGTAAACTTGCGAACAGAAATTAAGTTTTTGATAAGAGCAGGAGCAACTAGAACATCTTGAAGTGGGAGGGGTTTAATGGGTGTGGGTAATTCAGTGTGACCAGTGCTATAGATTGGAATAGTGGAACTATTGCCCAGGGTAATTGAATAAAAAGGGGAAGAGGTGCAATTTGATAGCATAGTATGCGAATTAGACATGTGGCTAGAAGCACCAGAATCGAAAATACAGTCCATACCTGATGCTCCCTAGGCAGCAAAATTGTTCATGGCCTGCAAGAAGGCGGCTTGGTCCCAATGGGGTGTTGGTGAAGGCAGTAGATGCGGAGCCGTCGATGGTGTTAGAGCATGCAACTTGTAGAAGGCTGTCGGAGCGGATGGCAGCTAAGGCTGCATGTGGTAGAGACCGCTGCTGTCGATGTAGTAGGGCGCATGAGACGGAGCGTCGTACGTGTAGGTCGACGGGGCGGCGTGGTACGCCTGCGTCGAGGGACGAGGACTCAAAAGTCCTGGCGATCCCGTGTGGGGGCGGAGTCCCGGCATCCAGGAGCCAGAGTATGCAGGAGGTGCGCCGATCGGGGACGGTGGAGTCCAGGGCATCGGCCAGGCTTGGACAAGCCTGGTCCAGGGATCATGTGGAGGGCGCCAAGATGGGGCGCAGGGGGAGGGGCGACGCTTGGAGGTGGCGTCGGAGCTGGCGGGGTTGGTGCAGCTGGTGGGCGCGGCATTGGCGGGCGATAGGTCGGGTTTCTGCCACGGTAGTTCGGGCTCGGGCGCCATCCCGCGGGGGGGCTGCATTGGAGGAGTTGGAGGAGCGGTCGGTGGTGGAGGCGGTGGACGTGGCGTGGCGACGAAGACCTGATGACGCGACTCTTTGTTGTTCATGGCGCGATCGGCTCATTGGAGTATGGACCGGACCTCGGCGAAGGAGGATGGTGGCTGCATCATGGGGATAAAGGACGCCTGTTTCTCGAAGCATTTGCCAAGGCCGACGAGGAGGACGTTGATGAGTTGCTTGTCATTGATAGGATCCCCAAGCTCGCGAAGTTCGTCGGTGATGGACTTTAGGCGCTGGCAATAGACGCCAACTTGTGAGTCTCCTTGGACGGTGTTGCGGAGCTCCGTGTGGAGAGTGTTGATGCGACCGTCGATGTTGTCCTGGAAGAGTTGGCGTAGAGCCACCCAGAGGGCGGCGGTGTTGGTGGCGTCGCAGAAGACGAGGTTGAAGATCTCGGTGTGTTGGGGATATGCTATATGGGTATCCTCATAGCATGTATCCTATCCAGATAACCCGGGTGGCCCACAGTTGGTAGCATGGCCCATGGCCTGCTGGGCGGCCCAGTTAGATGGATCCAGAAGGGAGGCCCATGCCAGATAAAGGAAGGCTATGGTTGGAGTCACCGACGTACCCGGAGCCTTGGAGTACAAGACACACAAGACTAGTAATAGACGGTGTAGGACTCTATAACCTGTCCGGCTAGGACTTTTCCCTGTAACCCTAGGACCTGGCGACTATATAAGTGGGGACTATGGGAGCCTTTAGGGCACAATCTCAGACAATAACTTAGACTTTCTAGTCACCTCGCACAGCGAACCAATCCATGTAACTCGGCGTATTGCCCTTATAGTGATTTATAGCAGGAGTAGGATTCCGCCACCGTCAGGATCTGACACAGGTAAGCTGTGTTACCTCGTACCCGTCAACCGACCGCCTTCCCCCAAGTCTCTAAACACGCATTATGAGGACCCTTCCATGGCGTACCCGTCGGCAATACCACGACAGTTGGCGCCCACCGTGGGGCAAGAGGCGTTTCATGCTCTTCAGCGGGCGAGTACCAAGATCTTCGCGGGAATCGGCGAAACCGTAGCCATCGGTCGCGTTCTCTTCTCCGGCAACGTTCCGATTGTCCCTCCCGACGAGTTCTGGATCCCGGCGAAGACGAACCCTACGCGGTGTTCGATCGTTCCTATCGAAGACATCCACCTCTTCATTGGCGAAACCGACTCGGGAACTAGTTCCCTGGGAGTCGGAGGAGCATCAAGGCCCGCAAGGACCGCCTACGGGCAGAATACGTTCGCGGAAGGATCGATGTCGGACCTCTCTTCGGAGTTTGCCGGCAAAGATCGGAAAAATTTAAGGCCCACCCAAACCGCCCCTGTGCAGGATATAAAGGTGGAAGATCGCTGCAAGTCCGCCGGCTTCGCCCGTGCTTCTGGACAGCAGAGATCCAAGTTCGTCAGCGTGGTTACCATCTTCGATATGGCGTGTTGCGTTCAGAGAGAGGGCGAAAACCCCCGCGATTACTTGGCCAAGTGGCTCCGTATACGAGCCGATCTAGCCCACTACCCCAATGATGATGCTATGTATCACTTTGTGGAAGAACTGGACCACGACACGCTTCTCCGGCATTCTCTAAGACGGCAGCAGGCGTCAGGACGCCTTACCTTCGAAGGCATGGTGAACACCGTCAACAACTACGCGGAGGCTGAAGCGGCAGCTCAGACAGCGCTTGCGCTCATTGACGGAGCCCCTCCGATTCAGCCACCGCCACCACCGCCTCTGGCCGCCATTGTCGCAACCGCACCACCACCTCCAGTCATCGTCGCTGCTGTTGCACCTCCACCGCCCGTCATCGAAGAAGTCCTGGCACCCTCCGACTCTATGATTGACGTGCTCTATGCCGACTTCAGTGCAAATTCGGAGGAGATAGATTTTAGTCTAGAGGAACTAGACTCCGCCATGCAGGAGATGGAGGAGGAGTACACGTGCGACGAGCAAGACAACAATGCCATCACGTCTCGAGAGGTGTTCGTCACCATTGGGACGGCGATGGATGAATATCAACCCAGACGATCTACGCTTACAGCGCTAGAAAAGGGGAAGGGTCCACTTATTGCTGTTGACGATGATCGCGCAAAGTTCATGCCTCCTCCGCCTAACCCAGTGCAACAACCACAGGAACTCGGCACCGGCCCGAGCAACAACAGCACCGCAAACTTGCCGCCTCCGGCATCTACGTCTGCTGCTGCCCAAGTTACTCTAGCTGATAGAGTGATGTATGGCAATCTCCTCGTTGAGCCACTAACCATAGCTCATATCCGGAACGTGACTTAGCTTGAGGAGAAGCGACAGAAGCTGCTGGAGGAGGCGCAGGCCATCGCGGAGCAAGGCGCTAAGCTGGATCGAGATCTAGTCAACGCGCATAAGTCCATAGAGAAAGCTAGAGCAATGGAGGCCGAGTACAAGACTCTGCTGCAGCAGCAGAAGGCCAAGAAAGCTCCGGCTCGCGTCATCAACGATCCTGGTGTACAGCGAAACCTAGAATGGGCTCCCTCGAAGCCGGCACAGGCCAAGCCATACATTGACAGTGAAGGCAAACAGGTGATGCCCACCCCACTCCTTAACCTCACCGTCTCCAAGACCCTTCTGGAGCAGGATAGATCGCTCGAGGTAGTGGAACAGGTCTACGACCTAGTGGCCAAGGTAGTGAAGCAGCAGGAAAAGGCCACCTCTCAGAGGCTTGAGTCCGACCCAGCGCTTTGCCAGTCTAGCCAGTATAAGCCGCCAAGGGACATATCTCCTCTTGATGTCGGGTCCTAGACGGGTTCATCAGAACAAAGACGGAGGGATGCGCACAATAGGAAGGATGCTATCCCCATATCCTCCGACCACGGAGAAAAGGCTCGACCTCGTCGCCCATCGCCACCGCCCCGATCCCCCCGACATCGCGAAGATCCCAAGGCTCACCATCGTACGGATATGCCCCCGCCAAGGCAGTGCGGCATCGTCATCCGCGACAACACGGAGCAGACCCGTCATGACGGAGAGCGCAACCAAGGACACAAGAGCAGGTCACGCCATGACCCTCCGTGTCCGACAAGCAAACGTGACAGGCGTGAGGCGTCGCAGGAGGGTAACAGCAAGAAGGCTAACCCACCGCCACCTCCGCTACCGTCACCACCTAGCAGTCACCATGGCGGAGGAGGCCCACGTCATTCACGCAGCCCATCCCCTGTTGACAAGAAAAATAAGAACCCAGAGCCGTATGATGCACGTTCATGGATCGATAAGATCCACGAGGCCCAGGAAGGACCATACCTGGGACCACGTTGCTTTGGACCTGCAATACGGTCCGCAACTTACCCCAAAGGATTCCGGATTGACAAGACCATCAAGCCCTATGACGGCACCGCCAAGCCAGCCACATGGTTGCAGGACTGCGGCAACGCGGTGGAGATTGCCGGAGGCAACCCCAACATCGCCGTCAAATACCTCCCGTTAATGTTGGCGGGCACGGCCCGTAATGGATCGACGACTTGCCAGAGAAATCCATATGCAATTGGTTGGACATGCAAGAAGCGTTCACCAAGAACTTTGAGGGTACATACAAGCGTCCCTGCACTGTTGGCGATCTACAGCGGTGCATGCAAGAGAAAGATGAGACATCTCGCACCTACCTCTCCCGCTGGCTGGACATGAAGAATTCCTACGCATGAGTGCACGCTCAGACCGCCATGGCCGCCTTCATCGATGGGTTGGAAAGGGGCACGTTGCTCCGACATAAGCTGAAGCGCTTGCAGGACAATCACCAGCTTGACTTGAACCAGATGATTCAGTTGGCTAGTGAGTTCGCAGCTGCCGACGGCGATGCTCGTGGCTCCTTGCCGGCAACGGCCGTTCCAACTCAAGCTCGGAGGAACAGCAGTACAAAACGGAAAACCGCTCCAGCAGAAAAGCAATCTACCGACATGGTCGCCATGAGGAGTACCGTGTTCCCCAAACCTACGAGGAGTACCACGATATGTCGTGCCTCGTACACCTCGATGTCAACGGCAAGGCCACCCATACCAATCGACACTTCAAGTTCATCAACGCCTCAAGGAAGACCCTAAGTCCGGCTACAAGCGAAGTCGGAAGAATAGACCGCGAGGCAAGGGCAAGGGGAAGAAGAAGGAGGAGGATTCCAAGGATTCAAGTGACATGGACGAGGATGTTGACCCCAAGCACGCCGCCAAGGGCGAAGACAAGGGCAAGAACCCCTTCATGAAGAAGGCACCAGTCTACCTCACTTTCCTTGGCACCCCCACCGTCTGACAACAGAAGACCTCTATGAGGATCCTGATGGCTACTCTGCCCCCAGTCCCCCAGTACCTGCGCTGGTCGGAGGTTCCAATTACTTGGGACAGGACGGACCAGCCAGACCTTATTCCTACGGAGAACCAATACGCCATGGTCATCAACCCTTTGATTGACGGCGTGGAGTTCACCAAGTGTATGGTGGATAGTGGAAGCAACATCAACATCATGTACCTGGATACACTACAGAAGATGAACTTGACGGAGGCAAACCTAAGGCGGACCAACACCATCTTCCACGGCGTAGTTCCTGGTCGGGAGGCTCGGTCCCTTGGGTGCATTACACTTCACGTTGCCTTTGGCGATGTTAATAATTACCGCCAAGAGCGCATGACCTTTGAGGTTGTCCCCTTCAAGAGTGTGTACCACGTCATATTCGGCCGCGGCATATTCCACACGTTCATGGCCAAGCCATGCTTCGTCTACAACAAACTCAAGATACCTGGACCAAATGGTGTCATCATCGTATCCGGAAGCTTTACCAAGGCAAGGGACTACGAGATTAATGAAGCAGCGTTTGTGGAAGCTGTCCTCTACAGCGAAGAATTCAAAGAGATCCAGAGAAAGGTCGATGACTTAGAGATGCCCGCGTCGAAGAAACAGATCTCCGACTCCGCTCCTGCATTCAAGGCCGCCATCGAGACCAAGCCGGTGGAACTTGTGGTAGGCGATGCCTCCAAGGTCACCGCCATTGGGACGAACCTGGATCCCAAATAGGAAAGCGCGCTCGTCGAGTTCCTCCATGAGAATAGGGACATCTTTGCCTGGCAACCTGCCGACATGAAAGGTGTACCTAGGGCACTTTCCGAGCACAGCTTAAACATTGATCCAAAATGCAAACCAGTGAAACAACCTCTACGACGCTTCGGAGATGAGAAGATATAAGCCATTGGCAAAGAGATATCTAGGTTACTTAAGGCTAGATTTATCCGAGAAGTCCTTCACACCCGATGGGTGGCCAATCCTGTACTTTTCCCGAAAAAGGGAACCAAAGAATTAAGAATGTGCGTTGATTACACCGGCTTGAACAAAGCATGTCCCAAAGATCCGTTTGCTTTGCCTCGCATTGACCAAGTCATTGAATCGATGGCTGGCTCGGAACTTTTGTGTTTTCTCGATGCATACTCAGGATACCACCAGATCAAGATGAGGAAGTCGGACCAATTGGCCACTTCGTTCACTACCCCATACAACACGTTTTTCTATGTTACGATGCCCTTTGGGCTGAAAAACGCAGGTGCTACATACCAGCGGAAAATGCAACATTGCCTTCACGGCCAAATTGGTCGGAACATTCATGCCTATGTGGACGATATCGCGGTGATGTCTAAAAAGTCAAATGACTTAATCTCCGAATTAAAAGAAACCTTTGATAATCTCCGGAAATACAACATGATGCTTAACCCTAAGAAGTGCGTCTTCGGGGTTCCAGCTGGCAAATTGTTGGATTTCATCGTTTCCCAGCGCAGAATCGAGGTCAACCCAGAGAAAATCAAGGACATCTTAAACATAAACCGTCTGACATGCCTAAAGGACATTCAACGACTAACAGGTTGTGTTGCAGCAGTTAGTCGGTTCGTCAGTCGACTTGGAGAGAAGGCTCTGCCACTGTACAAGTTACTGAATAAGGCGGCCAAATTCACGTGGACGGACGAAGCAGATGCAGCATTGAAGCAGCTCAAGGAGATCCTTTCCTCAGCGCCCATCCTTGCAGCACCCGAGCCTGGAGAACCCCTGTTACTCTACATGGCGGCAACCAACCGGATAATCAGAATCGTCGTCGTGGTAGAGCGGAAGGAACTAGGATATGAGCACGGAGTTCAATGACCAGTTTACTATGTGAGCGAGGTCTTGACGGAGTCCAAGTAGCGTTACCCGCACTACCAAAAGATAGATTACGGAGTATTCCTTACTTTTCGGAAGCTGAGGCATTACTTTCAGGAGCACCCAATCACAGTGGTGAGAAAGACTCCACTATCCGACATAATCAACAATAGCGACGCTACGGGAAGGGTCGCGAAGTGGGGCATTGAACTTGCCGCCTTCGAGATCACCTACCAGAGACGCGGCGCTATCAAGTCACAAGCCTTGGCAGATTTTGTTGCAGATTGGACGGAGATACCAGATGCTACTCCGTTGCCGAAACCATAGTACTGGGTGATGCACTTTGACGGATCAAAGTTACTCAATGGCTCGGGGGCTTGTGTATTGTTACAGTCACCAACAGGAGACAAGCTACACTACGTTCTGCAGATCCACTTCGAGGCTACAAACAACATGGCGGAGTATGAAGCACTCATTCACGGACTACGTGTAGCCAAGGATATTGGCATCAAGTGCATAGTTTGCTGTGGAGATTCCGACTTGGTTGCCTAGCAGGTGGCTGGCACCTGGAATGCGCGGAACCCTATGATGGCGGCATATCGAGACGAAGTGGACGAGATAGCCAAGAGCTTCTTGGGCTACGAAGTCAAGTATGTACCTAGGGAGCAAAACGAGGCGGATGATCTTCTATCTAAGCTTGGATCAGGGCAAAAAAATTCCACCAGGAGTCTTCCTAGATCATCTACGTACACCATCCGTGAAGGGAGCCGACATCGACAAACCGGATATAGCTGACTCTTTCATCAACATGGTGACAAAGGTTCCTCCGGCTTGGACAAAACCGTTCATGAAATATCTCGAACACGGAACTTTGCCCGACGATGAGGTCGAAAGACGGCAAATAGTACGACGAGCAAAGAGTTATACCATAATCAATGGACAACTCTACAAAAGGAGCACTACTGGTGTATACCTTAAGTGTGTCTCTCAGCTAGAAGGTATTGAAATCCTACGCGAAATCCATCTCAGAGATTGCGGGCATCACGCCGCTCCTCGATCGTTGGTCGCAAAAGCCTTCTGGCAAGGATTCTACTGGCTAACCGCGAAGGCGGACGCCGATAAGCTGGTTGAGACATGCATGGGATGCCAGTATTATGCCCGACAACCACATGTTCCTGCTGAAGAATTGCGAACAATACCAATAACTTGGCCGTTTGCAGTCTGGGGGCTAGACATTGTGGGACAGTTACAAACTGCACCATGTGGGTTTACGCATCTGCTTGTAGCAGTTGATAAATGGACAGTGTTGGGCGTCCCCCGGGGGATAATTTCCCCCAATCCCCCGAGTCCCTAGGCCGCCACGTGTCTCTAAAACGAGGTCTAATCCCGCTTTTGCTACAAACGGACCGAGTTTGCTACAATATTGCCCTCTTTTGCTACATGTAGCAAAAAACGGTTCAGGCCAAAAAAAAGAACAAACATATCAGACCTCGCCGGAGAGTTCGCCGGAGAGTTCGCCAGCGTCCTTGTAGCAAAAAAAAATATTCTAATGTAGCAAAACTGACTTTGCCGGAAAATATCACCGGAGACTCGCCGGAGAAAACCTCGTCGGAGACCTCATAGCAAAAGTTTTACGCTATTGTAGCAAAATCAGAGAACGGTGGTAGCAGAAAAAATGTTCTGATGTAGCAGAAACCCGACCTCGTCTGAGACTCGCCGGAAAC
This sequence comes from Avena longiglumis, assembly GCA_030063025.1. Lineage (NCBI taxonomy): Eukaryota > Viridiplantae > Streptophyta > Magnoliopsida > Poales > Poaceae > Avena > Avena longiglumis. The sequence goes on from CP125973.1 coordinate 153,767,154, forward strand.
TTTTCATCCGGAGAGCTCCCCGGATACCTCGTCGGAGATCACGTAGCAACATCTTTGTGCTATCGTAGCAAGATCATAAAATAGTTGTAGCAAAAATTATGTGACATTGTAGCATTATTGATATGTACCAAATCCCTATTTGAGAAAAACAATCCCCAAAAGGGTAAATCTAGAGAAGCAAATCAACGTGTGTCTTTGATAGCAACGATCCTGCCGTCTATAGCAAATTGACATGTTGGTGGTAGCAAAAATCAATCGCAGTAAACACTGCGTACGTGAGCAGGCCATGGCGGTGGGTGGAGGAAACTGGGAGGGAAGGGATATCACAAGCGAGTCGGCTGCTAGGAGGATGACCGGCGAGTCGTGAGGTTGAATCGCCCGCGAGCAGTGGAGCAGATGGGAGTGCGCGGCGGGAGCGCATGGCAGCAGGCCAGCAGCGGAGGCGCGCGGCAGCAACAGAGGGGCGCCGCAGCAGCGGTGGCGTCTGGCGATGGCGTAGCGTTAGCAGCAGCAGCGTCTGAGGCAGCGTAAGGGCGCCGAGAAGCGGGCGTCGTAATGGCGGCAGCGGAGGGGCGTCGTAGTAGCGGCGGCGCGCGGAGGCAGCGGAGGGGCGCGGTATGTGCAGTTGGAGACGAGGTAGATGAAAAAGATGTGCAGTCCGTTCAATTGATGCTAGCGACGCGACCCGGACGATAAAAAACGTTTTATCCCCCGGGTGATATGTATCGTTTTCGTTGATAAATTCAGTAAATGGATAGAAGCTAAACCCATTAGAAAGCTTGATGGGGCAACTGCCCTCAGGTTTTTTCAGGATCTAGTGGTGAGATTTGGTCTCCCACATAGCATTATCACCGACAATGGCAGCAACTTGTCACTCGGAGAAGTGGAGGCTTATTGTTGGGAGAAGGGCATCCGACTTGACCTTGCATCCGTGGCACATCCCCCAATCCAATGGTCAGGTCGAGCGAGCTAATGGATTAATTCTGCAGGGAATCAAGCCACGTCTTGAGGAACCGCTACATAGAGCAGCTGGAGCCTGGGCGGAAGAATTGCCATTTGTGCTGTGGTGTTTACGAACTACACCCAACAGATCCACCGGCTACACCCCTTACTTCATAGTATATGGAGCAGAAGCCATCCTACCTTCCGACATACTTCACGATGCACCAAGAGTTGCCACCTACGACGAAGATGACGCTGAAGAATCCAGACGCCTAGATGTGAACCTTCTGGAGGAGGAGCGCGTTTTGGCATTGCCAAAGATCCGCCATCTACCAGCAGAAGCTATGCAGCTACCATAGTCGCCGCGTTCGGCATCGCTCGTTTAAAGAGAGGGATCTGGTTCTCCGACTTAAGCAGAATAAGTCGCACAAATTATCCCCACCATGGGAAGGACCGTTCATCATAAGCAAGGCGCTGCTCAATGGGTCTTACTACCTCGTTGACAATCGTGAACTAAAGGATAGACCCAACGAGGATCATAAGCGTAAGAAACATGACCCGGATGATGACTACCCGGATGATGACTACCCGGATGATGACTACCCGGAGCTTGATCGGCCATGGAACATAGCACAGCTACGTCCTTTTTACACTTAGCATTTTTATCTAATTGTGTACTTCTTATATGATCAATGAAATAAAGCTCTCTGGTTCACTCATATTTCTGAGTCTTTTACCTCCTTTAGTGTTCATTTTTGAATCATGTAAAACCTTTATGCATAAATTTTGCGATTGCACTTAAACCTGTGCATGAGTCGGTTTCAACCCGTCTAAACTGCTGAACCAACCCACACCGCACCGCAGGTTGGTTTTGCATGGTGTCACCGGTTCCACCAGGTTGAAACCGTTGAAACCGTGTCTACCTACCTCCACGACGTCTCTGACTAGAGGCATAGGCATTGGTTTGCTGTTGATGCAGTCACTCTTCCTGGAGTTCGTCGCTAAGCTCGCCCACCGCTACGAGTTTGCCATTGCCACTAGCTGTGGGGCGAGGCTCCTACTCCCAGAGCTCGAGCTCGTGCCGGCCATGTCCATCGGCGTCGACTGGTTCTCGACACGCGCCTGTGTGGTGGGCTCATCGAGTCACCGTGACCAGCATCGGCGCCGCGTTCGCGGTCAACTCGGCCGACTACGCCGTCGGGCTTGTCTTCTCCGTTCTACGCTTAACTAGATGTCGCGGCAGGTTGCAGAGGTTCCGGATGGCTCCGGGGAGCATGCCCGGCTGCTACGGCTGGAGATCGCGCGGAGGTGTGAGGAGATGCTGCACGGCCTCCCCGAGTCCGAGTACGAGCTCTTGCTCACCGACCTCGTCGAGAAGACCACCGGGGCTAGCAACGCAGACGTGGCCCTTCTGCTGCCGCCGCCGCTGCTGCCGTCGAGCGAGAGGAAGGAGGCGAGCCAGCCGAGCTTGCTGGGGAAGCCGGCTGGGATATCCGAGTCTGGCAGCCAGGCCGAGCAGCAGGCGGGGAATACAGAGAGGTGGGACTGCTCGAGGCAGCGCTGGGACAAGGTAGCGGTAGCGGGAGGAGCAGCTTCCGCAGCAGCAGCGACGGCGTGCTGCTCAGGCGTGCTACTCAACTTCTACATGCCCAAACGTGTAGCCATAGCTAGCTAGCTCGTATTCCTTCACTGCTGATCATTGTGTTTGCAAACAGTGTAACCCATAGAAACCGCGTAAACCAACCCACCTTAAACCGTGTTGGGCGGCCTGGTTTAAGTAACCCGCCAAAAACCGTTGAAACCGGCGATGCACAGGCTTAATTGCACTTGTGAAAATTCCGCCTACAGGCGTTAGCTTAAGTTTTCTAGTCTACACGTTCTTTGTCGTTTTTATGTGGATTCTGGAGTAATGACTTTTGGCACTTATTGTCGGCAATTTTGTACTTAGGTTATTGACGGTGCCATTGGGCATCATCACCTGAGCGCATGGTTCCGACAACGAGTCTTCCGACTCACGAAAGGTCAAGCATAAGAACCAAAATAATGGATAAGCCAGCATTTTCTTAAACAATATATACATGCTGGAAACTAGTTCTTAAGTAGCAGGACATATAACATTGTTTTCCGTCTTAAGTTAAATACATAGTTTTTTCTACATACGCATCAAAGGTGAAACAAATATTACAAGTTTTTTTTCATTCCTTAAGCGCAGGCGACTTGGAAGCAGCGTCATCAGCAGCAGGAGAACCACCCTCGAAGTCGGTGGTGTGAAGGGACTCAGAGGAGCTTTGGTTGCCGCTATCGATGGTATTCATCGGCACGAAGACATTGGCGTCGACTAACTCGGCAACTCTAGTATCATAGCCCGCGAGTGACGACAAGATGGATTCGTGATTAATCTCTTTGCCATCGTCATCTACGTCGGGAATACCAGAGTTCACCGTGTCGATGTCGGCATCTTTGTAGTGTGCCTTTACCATGGATAGAGCCATCCTTGCGTCGGCCCATGCACACGAAGCTTTCCAGCTTGTGATACGCTCGGGGGCTCGGCGCAAGATCTCCGAGTACTTCGCCACAGAGTCTGATGCCTTCATGTTGATTTGGAGGGGCTTGGCAATCTCTTTGGCTTGTGTGATGGCGGTGTTGATGAAGTTGCCGGCAAGAACCATGCATTCCTTTGCTGGAGGAGGCGAACGGGTTAAACCCATAGGAGGTGCAAATTCCGACAAGGAGCACATGAGTTCAAAAATTCAGAGTATCTAGACTACAGAAATCCAAGATGGAGAATCACTTACTGAAGATGCTAGCCTCAGCTTGCCAGAGGGTATCCGCCAAGGAGTCCTTTTTCTTGTTGGAGGAGCTTGTATGCCTCATGGTGGTGTTGATTCTGCTTGTCAGCTTTCTTCTGATCCTTTAAGATCAAGATCTCCTCCTTCAAGCGGTTCATCTCCTCGGTGACGGAGTCCTGTAGGGCTTTCATCGATTCTTCATGCATCTTCAGCATGTCCTTCCTCTTCTGCTTAAGGATCTTGTTCTCACTATCCAGCTCCTGAATGTGCTTGGATTGCTCGAAAATGTCCTTAGCCTTGGCAATGCTTTCTGCAAGTCGGAGAAAGCAAAGTACACAGTGAGTACTCGGAGAATGTGGGCACAAAACCAAGTCGGAATGCGAAAAAGAAAACGCTTGCTCTTGGTGATATGTTCCTTCAAGGAGGCAGTTTTACCCTTTTCAGCTTCCAAGTCTGCGCGCATCTTCTGATACTTATCATTGGCCATGCCCCTCTGAGCATTCTCGTTCTGTGGAAAAAAGGAAAAAGTTAAACATTGTTTGGTCTGCTTGGAGCATCTAGCCGGAAAAATTCCACCTAGATGCTCGGGGGCTACAGCGAGAGTTTTTAACTTAGCAATATGCTTAGTCTTTCTTTAAGCATCTAGTCGGAACTAATTCAGTTTTCGATTAGAAGCTTGGGGACTACAGTATAAAGTTTTTAACTCGGATATATGCTTAGCTTTTTTTAAGCATCTAGTCGGAAGTAATTCAGTTACAACTAGAGGCTTGGGGGCTACAGTATTGAAATTTATAAACACTGTGTATGCTACTTTTAAAGCATCTAGTCGGAATAATTCATTCCACTTATATGCTTGGGGGCTACAGTGAGAAGTTTTCTAGCTTAGTCACTCTTAGAGCATCTAGACGCAAAGACCTATGGTTTTTCGTCTACATCCTCGGGGGCTACAGTGGGATACTCATATGAAATGCAAAAGGCAAATAAAAACTTACAAGTGCAATAATCTTGAGGTTGGTAGCACTCTCGGCCAGCAGCTTGCCAAAGGATACGTTGTTTCCTTGCAAGATCTCTCCTTGTCGGAGGAGCTCCTCAAGACCACACGTCGGAGATGTCGGTGCCGCACCAGGAACCAGAGCAGTTCTATCCGGCGTAAGTACTGGATAGACTATCTTTGGATACTCTATGGTTTTCTTGGGTGCGGGGGCACCGCCTACGGCAGAAGTACCTGCTTCCACCATCGCCTTACCACCAGCGATGGCCTCCTTAGCCAGAGCTTCGACCATTTGGTGGACGGCACTCTCCTGCGTCGTCTGCACGCCGACAACAGCGGCCTCGGTAGAGGCACCTGAGTCCACTTCCATGGCGGAAGGGCCAGATGCCTCCTTAGCTTGTGCGTTTGTCGGGGCAAACGAGGGATTGACGGAGGGAGTGACAGGGGCGATGGCGGGAGATGCGTCGCGATGCAGCATGTCCTTAATGGTTCTAGAATCCCCCAATGTTTTGGAGGTCTTCTTCAAGATGGTCATGGTTTTCTTCCTGAAACGTGCAAAATGTATAAGTACATGAGCAAGACAGATAAATAGACAATGTCGGAGGAAAAGAAGCTTACACAAGTGGGGGTGCTTTAGCAAAAGGGATCCCTGTAATCTTTCTTTTCTCCGCCTCCAGGGCGGCGGTAGTCTTCTTGGAGTCTCCACCCTCCATCTTCTTCTTCTTGCCTCCGTCAGCGGCGTCAGAGGTGGAGCTCTTTCGCTTTCGCGCCAATGGAGCATCGTCGTCGGACACGACGGTGACTTACTTCATCTTTGGATCATAGATTTGAGGAGCCATACTGTCCTCATCTATGTCGCTAAGCTTTAAGGTGAAGAACCACCGTGTTAGATAAGATGGTAATGGCTAGACGGAAGAACTGGAGTATATGTCATACACGGAAAATAAACAGTTACCTTTGGGCACTTGCCATCTACGAACATGTCGTAGGTGATGGTGAAGCCACGCTTCTTGTCCTTCACCTTGACGATGTCCTTAAGACGGAGCTTGACGGAGTCGCTCGAGAAATTGTCCACGGAGATGCGGAGGCTATCCCTTCTATTGCTGGTATACTCGTGCATCAGCTTCGCGCGATGCTGTAGAGGTTGGATTCGCCTGATGAACCAGCACATGGCTAGGTCCAAGCCGGTCAAACCTGTCTCTATGAAACACTCTATTCGCCTTATGGCGCGGGAAGCGTCGATGTCGGAGGGAAGGGAGGCCTGGGATCTCCATGTTGAAGTTTCGGCGGCGGCTCCATCGACGAAGTCCGGGTACGTTACTTCTCGGCCAGCCAGAGGGATATCTGGGCCGTAGAAGTAAGTACGCTGCCAGTTTTTCAGGACTCGTGGCCGACGATGTCGGGGAATCGCCGGCTAGGACGGATCTTGAAGCTTATGGTGCCACAATTTCTAAGTTCTTCCTTACTGGCTCCGGCTTCATGCTTGACGGTGAAGAAATACACGAAGAGATCTATCCTAGGCTTAATCCCTAAGTAACCCTCACAGAGCGCCGCGTAATTGCTAAGCGCTAGGATGCTATTGGGAGAGAGGTTTTGGGGCTGGACTCGATAGTGGTTCAAGACGGAAAGGAAGAAGTTAGAGATGGGCAGGGAGACGCCGCGTACCAATTGGGCTTTGAGGTACACCTTTTCTCCGGCTTGGGGAGAAGGTGTCACCTCGCCGGACGGCGCCGCCTGCCAGGCGAGCCCCTCCGTCACAGCGGGGTAGCCCTCGGTGATCAGCTCCTTGATATCACGGTCAGTGATGTCCGAACCGCACCAATAGCCTTTGTGGGAGTCAAGCTCCTCCTCCAGCGGCTCCAGCGCCGCTGGATTATGGTCGCCGCCGGTGGACTCAACCACCGCCGAGACAGGGATGACCATACCCTCTGGGGGCACGACGACGGAGCTCGCCGGCTTCGTCGTGGCTTCGCCCGACGCCGCCATGGAAGGAGTAGAGCTGCTGCTGGCCATTGAGTGAATTTGGAGGTGACTGGCGAGAATTGTAGCTAGGGTTTTTCGCAAATATTGCGCAGAGAGCTCGAGGGGGCGCTCGCTAGACGAAGAAGACGATGCGAGGAGAGAATGAGGTGAAAAGTAAAATGTTCCACCGCAGTTACTATTTATGATCTCTAGCATCAAGATTTGTGCAGCTTGATCGGACGGTTTCCGCGTAGACAACGTGTGCACGAAAGTGCGCGGAAATTTCGACACGTCCCAACCGTCACCGCCAACGGTTCGTATCGCTCGCGCAGGAAAATCGGACATGATTGCTTTCTCTGCATGTGTGAGTTAAGAGGCATCGCTGACCTATTCCTACATTTCCCTAGCTGACATAGGTAGATGAGCCGTCACATCGGAAGATTCTGGCATGGACGGATCCAGTCTGGCTACGGAAGAGTACGATGGAAGATTCAGCATTTCTCCGACTTACATATTGAAGACGGAGAAAACCTTGCAGGGTTCTTTGGGAGGACTACAAGATATTGCTTGACGATTTGCCGACATCCATCTAGACGGAGCATTCAACGAGGCAAGACGGCGCAAGATCTCAGAGTTCTCCGGGGGCTACTATTGGGGATATGCTATATGGGTATCCTCATAGCATGTATCCTATCCGGATAACCCGGGTGGCCCATAGTTGGTAGCATGGCCCATGGCCTGCTGGGCGGCCCAATTAGATGGATCCAGAAGGGAGGCCCATGCCGGATAAAGTAAGGCTACGGTTGGAGTCACCGACGTACCCGGAGCCTTGGAGTACAAGACACACAAGACTAGTAATAGACGGTGTAGGACTCTATAACCTGTCCGGCTAGGACTTTTCCCTGTAACCCTAGGACCTGGCGACTATATAAGTCGGGCCTATGGGAGCCTTTAGGGAACAATCTCAGACGATAACTTAGACTTTCTAGTCACCTCGCACAACGAACCAATTCCTGTAACTCGGCGTATTGCCCTTATAGTGATTTATAGCAGGAGTAGGATTCCGCCACCGTCGTGGGATCTAAACCTAGGTAAGCTGTGTTACCTCGTACCCGTCAACTGACCGCCTTCCCCCATGTCTCTAAACACGCATTGTGAGTACCCCTCCATGGCGTACTCGTCGGCAATACCACGACACGGTGGAGACTCGTTGATAGATCCATTGGATGATCGCGAGATCGTCCTTGACCCAACGCGGATCCGAGGGCCGAGGGATGGTGTCGGTGACGACGTGGTCGAGAAGATTGCACCGACCAAGGTGAACTTTGAAGAGATGGCGCCAATGGTAGTAATTATGCTTTGGTAAATCTAGGGTAATTGGGATGAACGGGCTGGCATCTGAGATCGTGTCGGCATAGTTGATAGTGGGGATAGTTGGGGCTAGGGTTTGAGTGGAAGGATTGGAAGAGGACGTTGCGAGAGAGGCGGTTTTGGCGGCGGCGAGGGCAACCCGGCGTTCGAAGTAGCCAGGTGGAGGCGGCGGCGGTGTGGGGGGCACGGCCATGGCCTAGGAACGGAACTAATCTGATACCATGTAGAATTATAATGAATCTCACGTATATTGATTGTAGCGAGTACAAGGAGTATATATGAGGCTGGAGTCAGAACCGATTCAGCCAAAACCCTAACCAACTCGGCTAGCCTAACCAACTTGTATTACAAGACAAACTCATAATCTAGGGACAAAGGGGTTGACAAAAGAGTCATGCGCGGTGGATGGCCTCAAAGAAGGTGTAAACGTCTGGGTGTACCTTCTCGGCCACCTTGGACATGTAGACCTTATACATCAATACTCTGATCTTGTACAAGATCTACATATCCAAGGTGTCCTACCAACAACACTCTTTTTCACGACGCCGATATATCGGAATGATATTATCTAGTGAGAAGGTAGTACCATGTCTAGGTGTACCTACTCGAACACCTTTGGGATGCAAACCTTGTACATCAATATTGTAATCTTGTACAAGATCTGCACCTCCAAGATATCCAATTAGCAACACTCTTTTTCATGAATAGAAAAAATATTACCGAAAACAAGGAAGAAGATATCTAGCTAGAGGGAGAATAATATACCACAAAGCTCTTGCTAGCTAGTGAGTGAGTGTGAGCATCAGCGCCAGAACGGACTATCTATAAATGGAACGAGGTTGTCTAGGGAGTGGAAGTGGTGGGAATGATTACGAGGATGAGTGTGGAGAAAAAGAAAAACATGGTTTTGGTATTTGCTGTTTATCAGAAAAATACACATGGCAAAGAGTCTAGTTGCCCAGTATGTGTGTTCATTACACGGCAATGAGCTTATTTGTCGTCTGTCTCTGATAAGACACACGGCAAACCCTACCCAAAAAGGTTTTTGGCGTGCAGGGGAGAAAAAATTGCACGCCAAAAATGGTGTTGTGTGTGACACTCGGCAAAGTCTAACGCCGTCAAGAGCGCTGTCAGAGGCGGTCAGACCTGCCACGTGTCACGGCGGTTTGCTGAGTATCACCGGTTTGTTGGGTGTATTTTAGTTATTTGTTGTGTACTAGGAAACATGTCCGTGCGATGCAACGGGAGAGTATGTACATCCAAGACATGTGAAGTATGTTTCTATCACTACCTCCTCTGCCCGTCGCTTAAGTTAGACCACCCGGTATAGGATCTTTCTCCTATCATTGCGTATCTCCCTCGTGTAATAGTCTCTTGTTTTCCCATATACTCCCTCTGTTTGAAAATATACGGTGTTTTACGTTTCCCATATACTCCCTCCGTTTGGAAATATAAAATGTTTAGGTTTGTAAATTTAATGTATCTATACACTTTTTAGTGTCTAGGTTTAAATGAATCTACACATTAAAATTTGTCTAGATATATTTGCTTCACGAATCTAAACATCTTATATTTCCAAATGGAGGGAGTAGAAGTGAAGCTATATTCTCTTGCATCTTCTCTCATATAGAAGTTAAACTCATGTACTCAGCAAGCCAATTTTACTGTTTAATTTAAGAAAGTAAAGTAGTATATACCCACTTCTCCGTTTCTAAGCCTATAAATGGTAATTAAAAATGGTGATAATTGTCAACTGTGAGAACACTCAGCTTGTATTAATTAATATCGGTTTAGATAATCTGATATAGTACATATAAGGAGAAATCCACCTTATTCCTATCACTAAAATGCAGGGAAAAGGAAGTAGGCAATAAGAACATATTAGAAAAAATAAAAAACTTCTAATGCACTAACAGGGTACATAACATACAATCCAATCGGTAAATGCAAAACTTAGCTTATTGTCAAGGAAAAGGATGCCAAGAATCAAATTCAAACAACATGAACTGATCTGATCTTGGATGGTTCTAGAAAATTACTGGAAACTAAAGTTACAGTACTAATGGAAGTACCAAGTTTATATCAAATATTAACCTAAAACCTTTCGACAATAGCTTAAAACAATTAATCAACTACGACATGCTAACTGATAGGAGGCTTCCTGTTGTGTGGAATGGCAGGTAGAAAGTAACTAAAAGGTCCTAAAGTATTTTTGATTTCATACATGATATAGGATATGGAAACCAAGTCCTTGTTTAGGGAAGTGCCACCATTGACCCTCTTGACGCACTCGATCAGCCTGGTGTAGCAACATAAGCAACTGCGTGAAGGCCACTTCCAAGATCTTCACAGAAATTTAATGGCCGTGATGACACCTTCATGCACCAGCTCGATCACAGCCTTCCATTGGCATGTGAAATCCTTCACCAGAGGCTCCATGTCGCCAATGCTGATCTTGTCCGAACTTGAAGCAACATCTTCCGCTAATAAAATTCAAGAAGAGAAGAGATGTCATTGTAAAAAAAAAGGAAGAGAAAAGCACAATGGTGTTATAGAATTCTACTTATATGTGGGTGAGTTAACAAACTTGATCAAATCATTAAAATAACTATCTAGAAAAAACTTCAGATATATTTATGTACAAAAGTAGCCTGCTCCATGAGAACTTGCCAATTACCGGTCTAGGAATGTGGTAACAAATTTTTAGATGTGATATGGACATGTTAAGCAGTTCGACAAAATTTAAAATGAAGTTGCACATTTCCACCGGTCTGTATTAGCAAGATCCAATAATTTGGACCAATCAATGCATGTAGTATATTTGTACACTAAAAACTTCCACCAGAAACAGATCAAAAGTACCAACCTTCAATATGGCAATCGTTAAATCATAGTTGTTTATCAGAAAAATGCTTTCTAAGTTTGGTCTAGGGAACATCTTGACCAATTTAATAATCAAGTCTTAAATAGGCATCCATAACCGCTCAAGATTAAGATCAAGCCGCAAATGTACAAAGACCTTAAAAATTCTACATGTTATAGTAACGGTCTTTCTATCCATGGCACACTAGAGAGGAATTCTGGCCAACATGACATGCATTGACAAAAAGGAACTAAATGTATCTGGTGTACATCTTGTAGCCAGTGATCCTAATTCCTAAAAAACAGAGGTGAACAATTTAAATTTTAGCTCATTTCCCTATATATAGAAGCACCTTTGACGAATTAAGAAATCGGTTCAGAAGCCTCAGAACCAAGATATGGTAATTTCTCCATCCTGGCAAATAAGAGACGATAATCAGTACAAGCAGAGTACTCTTAGTTTTTCATCTACTTGCATATCAGAGTATGATCTTTCCCTAGCAACGGACCGCGTTGTTGCATGGTAGAAACTGTCATAAATTTATTGAAAAAGACAAGGGATGGCGAGATTACCCATTATATCCTGCAACACATTCCGTGGCAAGGTGACTTGGACTGAGTGTGATTCCACCTCCTCATAGATGATCCCATGATTTCCTACACCATTCGAAAACATAAAGTCTATAGGCTGGACATGAATACAAACCATACTTCATAATTAGTATATTTCAGGTAACATGATCATAAATTTTTTCAAAGTATAAGCCATGCTTCTTGACTGAAGTAGATATTTGCAAACCTTAGATAATTATGAAGTAGATATTTGCAAACCTTAGATAATTCTGACCGGATAAATATTGTTCGTTTGCAAAAGGAAGGAATAAGTATTGTTGTCCTACAGAAAACAAAAACACCAAGAAAGAGCAATAAAAAGATTAAGAAATACAGCCGCGAGCTTACAGCCCAAGCATAGGCGATGTTGACCACAAATCTACTCAGTCTCTCCCATTTTAATTGCTCGGTTAATGCTCTATCCTTACTGCAGCATATTTCCCACATCAACAAATGTGCACGATGACATACCAGGAGCAGACTCTGTTTGTTATGTCGCCAAGAGGTCATTGATGCACAATCTGGTGTATGATGCATTGGAATACGACACAAACGACACATCACACAGGAGCTCATCCATATCAGGATCTAACACACCTATTGGTGGTGAAGGCGAGGGCGTCATTGTAATGTCGAAATATGCAACTTGCACCGTCGACTAAGAGAAATAAAAAACGACTTATATCTGTAGATGGAGGAAGTGCATCACAAGGATGCACAGCTCGACAGCTCGTAGTCCATGGCACAAATTAACCTATAGTTTTATACACTTGACTCCCTTCGACGGGTTCATACCCAATATTTTTGAAAAAGATTTCATATGTATACCGTATGTATGATGTACTTTCAAACTTCAGCTCATGTGCATGATATGTCTATTTCTCACGCCTCGGAACTCGTCTAATAAAACACAACCCCCACCTTTCCAACACACAGCGGCCCCTTGCCCAATTTTGCAACTCAAAAACCCAACATGATTCATGGCTTAAGCCAACTATGCACCGAGAGAGTAAGACTGAGCAAAAACTCAAAACAAGCATTGAAGCTTCGAGCCAGCGATGCACTGACACACCAGCAAATGCACATGGAAATCACATGCCCCGTATAAGGTGTGGTGCAACCTTGCTTCTATTCTTTTAATCCCTTTGTTTAATTTTTCTCAGTATCCATACCTGTAGATGGTTAATCATGTTTCTAATCAGAAGTCTTATGTGATGGTGAGGTAGGGAGTCATTAGTTAGCGAAGTCAGTAAGATAGAAAAACCACTCAACTTTAAATAATTTAAAATTTTCAGTCCGTAATCCTTCTTGTTTGGAATTTTTAACTTTATCAGTTTATCTTGGTAATTCTTTTGACCTTGAATACCCAATTCCAAAATTATGCGCACCATTGGAATTGAAAAAAATACAGTACTGCATACTGAATAACAAAAGACTGTAATGTATGTCTGAACAAAACATAGAGCAAAATGAACATATGAATGTGAAAGGCAACTGCAAGTTTGGGGGGCAGAACCATAGCCTGACAGAAAATGATTTATCAACTTGTCCGGATGCATACAAGTGCAGATCTAGGTAGTTTGAACATGGAATTATCTACTCCCTCCGAACCATATTAGTTGACTTGGAGTTGTCTAAATTCACATGTATCTAGACATGTTTTAGTGCTAGATACATCCGAATTTAGACAAATGCAAGTCAACTAATATGGGTCGGAGGGAGTAGTAAATTAACCTCTTGTACCACTTACCACTGAGCATGGATTACCATTTGAATAATTGTCTAATTCGTATATGCCCAAACAACTAAAACACTGCAGTGTATACTGTATAGATTTACATATTTTCATTTGCACCATGAATTTGCCCATCCAGAAGCTATTCCAAAGGGGGCAAGATAGGTACCTTTCTTGTCGATGCAGCTATTTTGGTTGCGGTAGCAGGCGTCAAGGTCATCACAGGATGCTTCCACCTCACATTCGCTCCACTACATGCCGTAGAACTTGCCGTACCAAATCCGTAGCAAGCCGCTGATGTTGGCTGAGCTCTCACTCCAATCATATTGATTTATCTTTTCAGTTCTATACATATCTACAAGACATAAATTGAAATCAGATAAGGAAACAACACGATATCGAAGAGGAAGCCAAGTAAGGTAGAATAATTGTGACCGCAACAATTTAAGCTTCCCAGGCTGTCCAAAACAAATAAATAATTTTTTAGGCAGACATCAAGCAAGACTGTAATGTACATGTGAACAAAAGGCTGAGAAAAATGAACCGATCTGATGTAATTTAAGCCAAGTGTTCCTCTTGTCAGTAAGTAGTGTTCCTAAATAGGATAATAGATATAACTTTCATAAGGAGAACCAGCACAAGATTTGCAGTTACTACTGCTCCAGCACAAGACGTGTTCCTAAATAGGATAACAGAAATGCATCTGAGCACCAACGAGCAAGATCAATTTTAGCACAGGCTAAAGAATTAGCAACAAATAAAATTGTAAAGGACAGGTACCTTGGGCATTGGGGAGGTCCTGGAAGCGGTGGAAACTGGAGAGGCATGTGGTGCCCTTGCCGTGCCTTATGCCGGAGATGGTGTTGTTGTCCTACCTGAGGTGTCGAGAAGTGGTGATACTGGAGTCGTGCACCAGGGAGGGCGAGATCTTCGCGAGACAAGCCATGGTGACTCCAGGTACCTGCAGTAGCCGAGGTCCATGGGTCAGATCCAACGGAAACAATGACCAGCGCGGCAAGATCTGGTGGCGCCAAGGACGGCGTAGCCAAATTCTTGACGACTGCGGCGGAGGACACGCGCCCGACTCATTGAGTGCGTTGGTGGAATCCCCTGCACATCTAGTTTGTTATGGTCGTGGTCGCTGGGGCACAGGATGTTGGAGATATGCCCTAGAGGCAATAATAAATATAGTTATTATTATATCTTTGTGTTTATGATAAATGTTTACATTCATGCTATAATAGTATTAACAAGGAAACATTGATACTTGTGTGATTTGTAAACTTAATTTGAAGTCCCTAGTATAGCCTCTATACTTCACTAGCTTATTGGTTGATTAAATGATCGTGGTTTCCCTATCATGAACATTGAGATGTTATCAACAACAAGATCATATCGTTAGGAGAATGATATGGTGGACATACTCCTATTGATAAGCGTAGCATAAAGATCAAGTCATTTCAATAGTTCAATTGCTATATGCTTTCTGATACATAGTAACCTAATTCCTTCGACCATGAGATCATGCATATCACCTTTACCGGATGGATGCTATGATGACATCAAACACCACACCGTAACTGGGTGGCTATAAAGGTGGCATTGAGTGTTCGGAAAGTATTGGTTGAAACACATGGATCAAGAGTGGGATTTGTCCATCCATATGACGGATAGATATACTCTGGGCCCTCTCGGTGGAATGTCATCCAATTATCTTGCAAGCATGTGACTGGGTCACAAGGGATCACATATCACGGGAACGAGAAAAGAGTACTTATCGGTAACGAGGTTGAACTAGGTATGCAGAGATACCGACGATCATAACCTTGGATAAGTAAACTATCGTGAGACAAAGGGAAATTGGTATCGTATGTAAGTGGTTCATTCGATCGCAAATTAATCGTAGAAATATGTGGGAGCCATATGAATTTTCAGATTCCTCTATTGGTTATTGTTCGGAGAAGTGTCTCGATCATGTCCGCATAATTCACGAACCGTAGGGAGACACACTTAAGGATTCGACGTTGTTTGAGTAGTTATGGTATTATGAGAAAGAGACCGAATGTTGTTAGGAGTCTCGGATGGGATCCGGGATATCACGAGGTGATCCGGAATGGTCCGGAGAATAAGATTCATATAAGGAAAGTCCTGCTTGAGTTCGGGAATGATTCCGTGTTTTCATCGGGAATGTTCTAGAAGGGTCCGGATTGTCCAAGACTCGGGAGGGTACATGAATGTGTCATTGAATGATTGCATCATGTACTAAGTGTTCTTGCTGTTCCAAAAACATGAAAGTCAAATTGCCGTTTGAAAGTTAAACGGCTAAAACAGAAACTGGAAAAGAAACCGTGGGAAACAGAAACTTTGGGAAACAAGCAAGAGGAGGTTGAAACCAACTTGGAGGAGGAGTTCTCCTCCAAGTCGGCCCAGCCCTAGGCCGAGTTGGGGAGGGACTCCTCCTCCTGGCGCCTAGCCCCTCCACCTATAAAAGGAGGGTGGCTCCTCCTTGAGACACACAAGTTTCCACCTATAATCTCAGGTTTAGAGCCGTTTGGTTTAGAGCTTCTAATTGCTTTAGCCTGGGTTTAGAGCCTTCTAATTGGTGTGTCTAATCTCTAGACCACTAATATCCCTCTCTCATAATCCACCATACTCGCCTCCGGCTTAAGGCGAAGCTCAAGGATTTCCCTCTACTTCCTGTACCACGCCACAGTCTGCCGGAATCGCGAGGAGAGTGCTACAACCTCCGCTGCTGGAACAAGGAGAGGAAGGTCTTCGACGAGTACCGAACGTGACCGATCAAGGAAGCGCTTTAACGCAATGGAAGGATCGTCCACACGATCTTGAGATCGGAAAGAGTACGACTACATCACCCACGAGAATCCGCTCTCGTTAAACACTTTGGAATCTTCGAGGGTAAGTTATTCCATAGACTCGTTGCTACAATCTAGTAGATAAATCTTGGCTTGTTTGTTTGTATGCGATAGAAAATTTTTGTTTTCCATGCTACGAACCCCTCACAGGGTATCGAGCCGTGTCTATATGTAGATCTGCACGAGTAGAACACAATGGTCATTGGGCGTTGATGCTTTTATTGTCGATTGCTTTTGTGTACTTTGCATCTTGCGGTATGTTGGGATGAAGCGGACCGGCTAACCTTACATGACATCATTCATGAGACTTGCTCCACGCTTAACATGCAACTTGTATTGCATAAGTGGCTTTATGGTGCTGTTTCTCCTAGCATAGTTAAGATCCAATTTACAACGGGTGATCAACAATGCTAGTATCAATGTTGTGGTTCTTGTTCGTAAGTTAGAACGACACTTATTGAAAGCCCCAAACCACGTAAAATATGCAAAGAAAGTAGAGGCGTCTAACTTTGTTTTGCGGTGTCTGATGATGTGATATGGCCATGATTGTGATTATATTTGATGTATGCAATGTTCCTTATTGTAAGTTGGCAACCGCAGAGCCATATGGTTGTCTTTAATTTATGTTAAGACCCGCGTGTCTATTCAAAGTAGTTGTAATAGTTGAAGCCGTGGGCGACAACCATGGTGAAGCGTCATTGACCTTGATGCAATGCCGTGATGATGGAGATCATGTTCGTGCTTGAAGATGGAGATCGAAGCACAAAGAAGAAAGGCCATATCATATCACATATTATGAATTGCATGTGATGTTAATCCTTTATGCATCTTGTATTGCTTAGTAGACGACGGTAGCATTATAAGATGATCCTCATGCACATGAATTTCAAATCATAAAGTGTTCACCCTTAGTTAGCACCGCTAAAGCTTGTTGTTTCAAGCACCACGTGATGATCGGGTGTGTTAGATTCTACAAGTGTATACAACGTGAGCAAGCCATTTGCTCATGCGAAACTAAGGTTTGATCTTGACGAGCCTAGCATGTATGGACATGGTCTCGAACACGGATTACCGAAAGGTAAAGCATGAATCGATAGTAGATATGATGAACATGACGATTGTTCGCCATTGAAACTATATCAACTCTCGTGATGATCGGTGTTGATGTAGTGGATTTGGTCTGTGATCACTAAAACAATGTGAGGGATGTTGTTTTGAGTGGGAGTTCACCTAGTTTAATTTCATTAATCAATTTGAACTCAATTTGTCATAAACTTAGTCTAAACTATTGCAAATATGTTGTAGATCAATGGCAGCCCCTACCATCAATTTTAATGCGTTCCTAGAGAAAGAAAAGTTGAAAAACAATGGAAGCAACTTCGGATTGGTTCCGCAATTTGAGGATTGTCCTCACAGCTGGTAATTTGACCTATGTGTGCTGGATGCACCGCTGGGTGACCCACTGCAATGATGCTTGATGAAGTAAAGAATGTTTACCTCGCCTAAGAATCAAGACTCCATAGTTCAGTGTGCTATCTTGTATGGTTTAGAATCGAGCTTGTAAAAGGTTTGAAGAGTCAGACCCATATGATATTGTCGAGGATCTCAAATTGATTTTTGAGACTCATGCGGCAATTGAAAGCTATGAGGCTTCTGAAAAGTTCTTTAACTGCAAGATGGAAGAGGGCAGCTCTGCCGGTGAGCATGTGCTTAAGATGTCTGGGCACGCAAACAAACTTCAAAGCTTGGGTATAGTGATTCATAATGATTTGGGGATTTACCAATCCTCGATCAACGCCACCAAGTTACAGGAACTTTGTGATGAACTACAACATGCAGAACATGAACAAAGAGTTGCCAGAACTATTTTCTATGTTAAAGTCTGCAGAAGTGGAGATCAAGAAAGAGCACCAAGTGTTGATGGTCAATAAGACCACCAAATTCAAGAAAGGCAAGTCTAAGCAAAAGGGACACTTCAAGAAGGGTGGTAAGAAAGTTACCACGCCGACGAAGAAAACCAAGGCTGGACCAAAGCCTGAAACTGAGTGCTTTTACTGCAAGGGAGAAGGTCACTGGAAGCGGAATTGCCCAAAGTACTTGGCGGATCTGAAGAACGGCAACATCAAGAAGAAAGGTATATCTGATATACATGTTATTGATGTGTATCTCACTAGTACTCGTAGTAGTGCCTGGTATTTGATACTGGTTCGGTTGCTCATATTTGTAACTCGAAACAGGTGCTGCAGAATAAACGGAAGCTAGCGAAGAACGAGATGACGATGCGCGTGGGAAACGGATCAAAGGTTGATGTGATCGCGGTCGGCACGCTACCTCTTCATCTACCATCGGGATTAGTTTTATACTTAAATAATTGTTATTTAGTGCCTGCGTTGAGCATGAACATTATATCAGGATCTTGTTTATTGCGAGAGGTTACTTGTTTAAGTTAGAGAATAATGGTTGTTCGATTTATATGAGTAATATATTTTATGCACATGCACCTTTGATAGATGGTCTATTCTTATTGAATCTCGATAGTGGAAATACACATATCAACAATATTGAGGCTATGATTTTGAATCACTTGAAAGATGCGAAGCATGTCTGATGGGAAAAATGACTAAGACTCCATTTTCTGGTATGATGGAGCGAGCTACGGACTTATTGGAAATCATACATACCAATGTGTGTGGTCCAATGAGTGTAGCATCGCGCGGTGGTTATCGTTATGTTCTTACCTTCACAGATGACTTGAGTAGATATGGGTATATCTATTTCATGAAACATAAGTCCGAAACTTTCGAGAAGTTTAAGGAGTTTCAAAGTGAGGTAGAGAATCAATGTAACAAGAAGATTAAATTTCTACGTTCTGATCGTGGAGGTGAATATCTAAGTTACAAGTTTGGCGAGCATTTAAAGAAGTGCGGAATACTTTCACAATTGACACCGCCAGGAACACCACAGTGTAATGGTGTGTCCGAACGTCGTAATCGAACTCTCTTAGATATGGTTCATTCTATGATGTCACTTACAGATTTACCGCTATCATTTTGGGGTTATGCATTAGAAACAGCCGCATTCACTTTAAATAGGGCACCGTCTAAATCCGTTGAAACGACACCGTATGAATTATGGTTTGGGAAGAAACCTAAATTGTCGTTCCTTAAAGTTTGGGGATGCGAAGCCTATGTAAAGAAGTTACAGCCGGACAAGCTTGAACCCAAAGCGGAAAAATGTGTCTTCATAGGATACCCAAAGGAAACTATTGGGTATACCTTCTATCATAGATCCGAAGGAAAAAATTTCGTTGCCAAGAATGGATCCTTTCTAGAGAAGGAATTTCTCTCGAAAGAAGTGACTGGAAGGAAAGTAGAACTCGACGAGGTTGTCGAACCTTCTCTCGAAATTGCGAGTAGCGCAGCACCGGAAGAAGTTCCTGTGGTGCCTGCACCAATTAGAGAGGAAGCTAATGATGATGATCATGAAACTTCGGTTGAAATTTCTACAGAGCCTCGGAGGTCAACGAGAACTCGTACCACTCCAGATTGGTATGATCCCGTTATGAGTGTCATGTTGGTGGACAACACCGATGACCCCGAGACATATGAGGAAGCGATGATGAGCCCAGATTCCAATAAATGGCAAGAATCCATGAAATCCGAGATTGGATCCATGTACGAAAACCAAGTATGGACTTTGGTGGACTTACGGATGGCGGAAGGATGTCGAGAACAAATGGATTTTCAAGAAGAAAACAGATGCGATGGTAATGTTATCGTCTATAAAGCTCGACTTGTCGCAAAGGGTTTCACAAATTCAAGGAGTTGACTACGATGAGACTTTCTCACCGTTCATGGTTAAAGTCTGTGAGGATTATGTTAGCAATCGCTGCATATTACGATTATGAGATATGGCAGATGGATGTCAAAACAGCATTCCTCAATGGAGATATTGATGAAGAGTTGTATATGATGCAACCCAAAGGTTTTGTCGATCCTAAAGATGCTAACAAGGTATGCAAACTTCAAAGGTCCATCTATGGATTGAAGCAAGCATCCCGAAGTTGGAATCAACGTTTTGATAAGGTAATCAAAAGTTTTGGTTTTATACAAACTTATGGAGAAGCTTGTATTTACAAGAAAGTGAGTGGGAGCTCTGTAGCATTCTTAATACTATATGTGGATGACATATTGTTGATTGGGAATGATGTAGACCTTCTTAATAGTGTCAAGGAATATTTGAATAATAGTTTTTCAATGAAGGATCTTGGCGAAGCAGCTTACATATTAGGCATAAAGATTTATAGAGATAGATCAAAACGCCAAATATCATTGTCACAGAGTACATATTTGGACAAAGTTCTAAAGAAGTTTGGAAAGGAAGAAAGCAAGAAAGGGTTCTTGCCCATGTTGCCCAATACGACCTTGAGTAAAACTCAAAGTCCGACATCGGCAGAAGATAGAGAAAGGATGAGTAAGACTCCCTATGCCTCAGCCATAGGATCTCTAATGTATGCCATGCTATGTACTAGACCCGACATTGCATATGCTGTTAGTTTAACTAGCAGATATCAAAGTGATCCAGGAGTGGATCATTGGACAGCGGTCAAAAACATCCTTAAGTACTTGAGAAGAACTAAGGATATGGTTCTTTCTTATGGAGGTGATGAACAACTCGTTGTTAATGGTTACACCGATGCTAGTTGGAACACCGATCCGGATGATTCGAAATCACAGTCTGGATACGTATTTATTTTGAATGGTGCAGCAGTTAGCTAGAGGAGTGCAAAGCAAAGCGTTGTGGCGAGATCTTCAACTGAATCGGAATACATGGCTGCTTCGGAGGCTTCACAAGAAGCGATATGGATGAAAGAGTTCATTACAGAGCTGGGTGTGGTTCCAAGTGCGCTGGACCCAATGTCTATCTACTGTGATAACATGGGCGCCATAGCCAATGCGCAAGAACCAAGGTCACACAAGAAGCTGAAGCATATCAAGCTGCGTTTTCACGCTATTCGAGAACATATCCAGGATGGGGATATAAAGATTTGCAAAGTACACAGATCTGAATGTGGCGGATCCGTTGACTAAACCTCTCCCGAGGGCAAAACATGACCAACACCAAACTGCCATGGGTGTTCGGTATATTACCATGTAATCTAGATTAGATGACTCTAGTGCAAGTGGGAGACTATTGGAGATATGCCCTAGAGGCAATAATAAATATAGTTATTATTATATCTTTGTGTTTATGATAAATGTTTACATTCATGCTATAATAGTATTAACAAGGAAACATTGATACTTGTGTGATTTGTAAACTTAATTTGAAGTCCCTAGTATAGCCTCTATACTTCACTAGCTTGTTGGTTGATTAAATGATTGTGGTTTCCCTATCATGAACATTGAGATGTTATCAACAACAAGATCATATCGTTAGGAGAATGATATGGTGGACATACTCCTATTGATAAGCGTAGCATAAAGATCAAGTCATTTCAATAGTTCAATTGTTATATGCTTTCTGATACATAGTAACCTAATTCCTTCGACCATGAGATCATGCATATCACCTTTATCGGATGGATGCTTTGATGACATCAAACACCACACCGTAACAGGGTGGCTATAAAGGTGGCATTGAGTGTTCGGAAAGTATTGGTTGAAACACATGGATCAAGAGTGGGATTTGTCCATCCATATGACGGATAAATATACTCTGGGCCCTCTCGGTGGAATGTCATCCAATTAGCTTGCAAGCATGTGACTGGGTCACAAGGGATCACATATCACGGGAACGAGAAAAGAGTACTTATCGGTAACGAGGTTGAACTAGGTATGCAGAGATACCGACGATCATAACCTTGGATAAGTAAACTATCGTGAGACAAAGGGAAATTGGTATCGTATGTAAGTGGTTCATTCGATCGCAAAGTAATCGTAGAAATATGTGGGAGCCATATGAATTTTCAGATTCCTCTATTGGTTATTGTTCGGAGAAGTGTCTTGATCATGTCCGCATAATTCACGAACCGTAGGGAGACACACTTAAGGATTCGACGTTGTTTGAGTAGTTATGGTATTATGAGAAAGAGACCGAATGTTGTTCGGAGTCTCGGATGGGATCCGGGATATCACGAGGTGATCCGGAATGGTCCGGAGAATAAGATTCATATAAGGAAAGTCCCGTTTCGGAGTTCGGGAATGATTCCGGTGTTTTCATCGGGAATGTTCTAGAAGGGTCCGGATTGTCCGGCACTCCGGGGGGGAGGGTACATGAATGTGTCATTGAATGATTGCATCATGTACTAAGTGTTCTTGCTGTTCCAAAAACATGAAAGTCAAATTGCCAGTTTGAAAGTCAAACGGCTAAAACAGGAAACTGTGGGAAACAGGAAACTGTGGGAAACAAGCAAGAGGAGGTTGAAACCAACTTGGAGGAGGAGTTCCTCTCCTCCAAGTCGGCGCCCAGCCCTAGGCCGAGTTGGGGAGGGACTCCCTCCCTCCCTGGCGCGCCTAGCCCCTCCACCTATAAAAGGAGGGGCAGGGCTCCTCCTTGAGACACACAAGTTTCTACCTCTAATCTCAGGTTTAGAGCCGTTTGGTTTAGAGCTTCTAATTGCTTTAGCCTGCGGTTTAGAGCCTTCTAATTGGTGTGTCTAATCTCTAGACCACTAATAGCCCTCTCATAATCCACCATACTCGGCTTAAGGCGAAGCCACTGGGGATTTCCCACTGCACTTCACGTTGTCTTGCGGAATCGCGAGGAGAGTGCTACAACCTCCATTTTCTGGAACAAGGAGAGGAAGGTCTTCGCCGTCAATCACCGATGTGACCGATCATTGCGAGCTGCGGAACTTGGCATGGAAGGATCGTCCACACGATCTTGAGATCGGAAAGAGTACGACTACATCACCCACGAGAATCCGCTCTCGTTAAACACTTTGGAATCTTCGAGGGTAAGTTATTCCATAGACTCGTTGCTACAATCTAGTAGATAGATCTTGGCTTGTTTGTTTGTATGCGATAGAAATTTTTTGTTTTCCATGCTACGAACCCCTACACAGGAGGTCGGTCGTCAGGCAGGAGTTATGGGGATGGGATGGCGACGGCGCTAGCGACGACGAGGTGAGCGGCGGCGGCAGGGCGAGAGATGCAGAGGAGGAGAAACCGTGGGAGGCAGGAGGGAGGACGAGAGGGTGTCGGCGGGTCGATGGACTGGGCGAAAAAATCGGTGGACTGGACAAATAAAACACGGTGGAGTGGGGCGTCGTTGTGTTGACGAAAGAAAATCGACGTAGTGGAGGCCTCGGCAGAAAACGGAACGCCTTCGTATTTTATAGATAGTAGAGATTCGTTGTTTGTCGAGTATACATTTGCCCTACACTCAGCAAATCTTCTCCATTGCCGTGAATATTATGTTGCCAAGTGTCTCCTCTGAGATATATGGTAAACCAGCGTTTACCGAGTATCCGGGTTTTAGACACTCGGGAAACTCAGAAATACTCAACCTAAAATTGTTTTCGGTAGTGTCGTTCCTAGTATATGTTATAATGGGGTTTTTCCATCTAGTACTTAGCACGTAACCGAGACCGTGGAGAGGTCACTGTTCCACCTACTCCCTCCGTTCTGAAATATAAGACATTCTAGCTTAGTTAAACGAATGTATCTAGACACCTTTTAGGGTATAGGTTCACTCCAAACCTCTACGAACCTATACACTAAAAGACGTCTAGATACATTTGATTCACAAAGCTAAAACGTCTTATATTTCCGAACAGAGGGAGTAGTTAACATTGTCCTCCCAAAATCGTTCTAGAAAACATAACTCGATCATTTTAAAAAAAAGCACGTTTCTGGTGGGTCAAAAGTGGCAGGCAGAGCAGGACCAACCTCATGGGAGATTCTCCGCATCCACTGATCGAATATCCACCAGGAATGCATCAGGACATCTTATCTGTTTTTGTCACATGGCCTTTAGTTGTCGATTGTCAGGAACCGGATCCTGTACTACCTATTTTTTCTCTACTTGCAAATCCCCGTCTTTTCTTTAGTAAAAAAATAGCAAAAAAAAAGTTCAGTGTATAATTCTGAGCACACCTAGATAACGCCAGAGAAGCATCTCTTCGTTCAGGCGCAAAGCCAGCGCGCGCCGACTCCACTACGGCACGGAAGAGGATATTCCCCTACGGATCCATCTCCGCTTGTCCGGGACCAAACCAGAAGCCACCTCGCGTGTTCGGCCCGGACGCGGGACGCCAACCCGCATATGCGCCGGCATCAAATGAAATCAAACCGGAGCCCGAAATCAAACCTGATTCGTCGCGCGCCTTCCGGAAAGGCAGCGTACCATTGAAGATCGGTGGCCAACGCGCCGGAGTAATTGCAAATCCGAATCCTACCTCTATTTTTAGGCATCTCGTAATATTCCCTCGGCATCTTTTCCTCCACCGGCTAGTATATAATCCCACCACCGGCGTCCAGACCTTTTCCTCGTCAAGAAGTTTGTAAGACACACAGTAGCCAGACACACAACTGCAAGAAGCGCGCGATCGTCGAGATGGCCGGCGTCGTCGTGGTGTTCGACTTCGACAAGACGATCATCGACGTCGACAGCGACAACTGGGTCGTCGACGGTCTTGGCGCCACCGAGCTGTTCGACCGCCTCCTCCCCACCATGCCGTGGAACACCCTCATCGACACCGTCATGGGGGAGCTGCACGCGCAGGGCAAGACGCTCCACGACGTCGCCGAGGTGCTCAGGGCCGCGCCCATCGACCCGCACGTCGTCGCCGCCATCAAGGCCGCCTACAGCCTCGGCTGCGACCTCAGGGTCCTCAGCGACGCCAACCACTTCTTCATCGAGACCATCCTCGACCACCACGGCCTCCGCGGCTACTTCTCCGAGATCAACACCAACCCGAGCCGCGTCGACGCCGACGGCCGCCTCCGCATCGCGCCCTACCACGACTTCCACGCCGGCGCGCACGGCTGCGTCCTCGGCACCTGCCCGCCCAACATGTGCAAGGGCCTGGTGCTCGACCGCATCCGCGCCTCCGCCGCGGCGGACGGCGGCGGCAGGAAGCGGTTCATCTACCTCGGCGACGGCCGCGGCGACTACTGCCCGTCGCTGCGCCTGGCGAGGGAGGATTTCATGATGCCGCGCAAGGGGTTCCCCGTGTGGGACCTCATCTGCGAGAACCCGGGCCTGCTCCAGGCGGAGGTGCACCCCTGGAGCGACGGCAAGGACATGGAGGACACGCTGCTGCGGCTCGTCGGGAGGGTGCTCGTCGAGGAGAGCATGCTGCTACCACCGCTGGACTGCAAGCTGGAGACGATGCCGGTGGTCGCCGTCCAGGATGGCATGCCCATGCCGCTCGGCGTCAAGAACTGATCAATTATCCGTGCATTGTGATTTGGGGATCGATACGTAATCTTCTGATTTGGGTAGGGCGTCCGAGGAAAGGAAACCAATTAAGGGTGTGAGGTGTTCGAGCGCCAATGGCGAGGTCGAATAATCGTGTGAGGCTTGCAGTATTAACTAGGAATAGTATATTGGCTAATTTTTAGTGTATGGCACTGTGTGTCGTTAGTTGTTACTGAGCCTGCTAGAAATGGTAAAGCTTGTTGTATCTCATCTACTCCATCTGTTTCAAAATATAAGATAGGTCTGTAAAAAAAATATATCTAGACTTCTTTCTATGCGTAGGTTCGTCCCAAATAAACTTACATAAGAAAGAAAGTCTAGATACATTTACTTCAAAAAGCTAAAATATTTTATATTTTAAAACGAAGGGAGTATTGACGAAAATATTACATGAGTTGATGTGAGGCAGCCGATCAATATTGTCAAAAACATGATGTAGGTGATTCGAATATTATTTTCCTTAAAGTTAAGTTATTTCAGGCACTAGATATGTCGATATTGAAACATTTAAAGCATATGAATTTTTTTCCTGTGAAATTGATGTTTAGAACGTTCTGAGGTACTCCCTTCGTTTCAAAATATAAGTATTTTAGGTTTGTAAAAAAAATGTATCTAAACTTTTTTTTATGTGTAACTTTATTGAACTTACACAAAAAAAAGGTTAGATATATATTTTTTTACAAATCTAAAACATCTTATATTTTAAAACAAAGGGGTATGTCTTAGCCAACTGGGCTTAGAGAAGCCGTTGGATCCCGATCCTAGTCAGATCTTAGGCTGGTCCTAGTACTAGTATCATAAGGTGTATCATGCATGCCAACTTGGCAAAAATTTGATGTGACCCGTAATTAATGAAGAGAGAGGTGGTTATTGTATCATAGCACGTAAAGCTAGAAATTATAATGGCAAGTAAATCTTGTACACACATTTTACATAGAGATTCTAAAAATCAATAAATATACCACTACTATGATACTACTATATGATACAATGCACTAGAGACATAGTATCATGCACTAGTATCATATGCATGATACTAGTATTATGATACTACCACTAGGACCAGCCTTATGGGGCGGACTTTACCGTTTGGGTACCCTAGGCATGTGTCCGAGCTTGACGCCGGCACTTGCAGGTACTCCGCCGAGGTCACATATATATAGGTAGCTGAAACTTCGAAAATCTGCTAAAAAAGACCTATAAAGTTTCCTAGGCAAGTTTGCGCCTATTTAGCTATTCCCAGTAGGCCATGTTTTCATGTTTGAATCTACTCCCTCGATTTCATATTATAAAATGTTTTTAGCTTTATAGAAAGAGTGTACCTAGATGTTTTTTAGTGTATTGGTTCAGAGTGAATTTATATATTAAAAAAGTCTAGATACACTAATTTTACAAAGCTAAAACATCTTATATTATGATGAAACACAGGGAGTACCTAGGACGGGAAATTGATCTGTTAGAGCATCTCCACTCGAGTCCTTAATGGTCGCTTAAAGAGCTATGCGGGTGTCAGTGCTTAAAATCCCGCCCTTCGGAATTTTATTTTGCACCAACGGCCCGTTTTTTTATCCGGCGTCCCAGACCAAACCCAACCCACGGGGGGCAAGCGGGGCATCAGATGGAGCTGAAAACGACGAGGGCCAGTCCTGTTGGCGACACGCGCCCGAAAAGTCGCCCACATTCTGCATTTCCTCCCCTAATGACCACCACTCCATCAGCCCGACGCCGCTACCACCCCTCGTTGCCATGTCGTTCGGTCCGCTAGAGCAATCCTCGCAGCCGCCGGAAATACTCCTCGCGCCCTCCCAATCCGCCTCCTCGCCCGCGTCGCCGCCGCCATTCCGCCTCCTGGTAGCTCCAAGCCCGCGACACAACCGCCCTTCCCACTAGGTGTTCGACGCTTTGCCTAAGGTATGGATTCAGATGAGGAAGAGATGCTGGCCGGTCTGATGTATGATAAGGTCGCCATTGCTGCTGGCTCCGAGACACCGTCGGTGACGACGATCATATCATGATCGTCGCTTCCCTCCTTGGCATGATGGTCGGGGCCGAGGAGAAACCGTCTTCTAGGGGTTCGAAGCTCAGGCGGCGCAAGAGCAAGCCGAGGCAGAGGATGAAAGGCACTACATGCTCTACACCGACTATTTTGTCGACGACCCATTGCACGGCGACATCACAATTCAGCGTTGTTTTAGAATGAGCCGAAAGCTTTTCCTGAAGATCGTCGAGTAATTGAGAGAGTTCGATAACTACTTCAAACTGAAGAAGACGTCGTCGTCACGCTTGGTTTATCCATAATCCAAAAATGCATAGTTGCTCTTCGGATGCTTGCATATGGAATTCCTGGACACACATGACGATTACCTCCACATGGCCGAGTCCAAAACCATCGACTACATGTACAGGTTTTGCATGACAATTGTCGCAGTGTATGGGAAGAATTACCTAAGAACACCCAATGCAGAAGACACAACTCGGATCTTGGAATAGAATGCAGCAAGGGGCAGCTCCACTTTAAATGTTCTCCTTGATGTTCAAGATAGCAGACATCAAGTAAAGGTCAGACTTCGGATACAAAGGAAACCATGAGCAAAACTCCTATAATAAATCATAGAAGAAGCCTCATGAAGAGTGGTTTTTATTGCTGATTCAAGAGAATATGGCAATAGGCTTTCAGGCTAAGTGTGTCAACCATTACATCAATCTTGCCAGATTTACAAAGAGACCTATGTCAAAACCTTGAGGAACACCAACCATCGTTGCTACTTGAGATTCAACTTTGGTTAGGTGGAAATACTTCAGACTCAGCATATCCGAATAGAAAGTTTGCAACATTTACACAGAGGTAAGGTCACTAGATTCCCAAGATATGGACTACAGTGTAAAGCTGCAAAAGACTGAGCTAGATTTCTATACACATGCATTTAGCAACTTGTCGATAGAAAACTACACACGCATGAAGTACTTGCAACAAAACACACATGTGCCCTTAAGGAAAGGAAGATAACTCTTCTCGAATCCACGATGTCATGTTTCAACATTTGCACGTGAATCGAAGAAGGTTACTTCTAACATCCAGAACATGTACTTCAATATGACTCAAAGACAGTTCTCAGAGGTTTCCAACATTAATGCCAGCTATTCCATACGAATCAAAACTAGCATGGAGAGAATAATAATGTTATTGATGGGATCAATAATAAACTTATCAAGACACTCCAAGAAGATGGACTCACATGTTGCTTGAACAAGGCAAACGTATTGGTCAGACCAAAGGACATGAAGATGTACTCAAGTGAAGAATCACGAGAAGAAACATTACCAGGATAGTCCTTGGAACTAAGTTTGATTTGACGATAACCCAAATCAAATAAAAGGTGGGGAAGATAAAATATCCATGAAGGAAATACTATCTTTCTTCAGCAAGAACAAACTAGACATCCCTTTACAAAGAAACAAAGTTGGATAGAACTTTTGTCTTACAACTCTCCAAGTTGTTGTTTAATCTCAACCAACTAGTTCAAGGGTATCCAGTACGGATCCTTCGAGGAAGGAGCAGTTCAGAGAACTGACTTGCTCAAGAACTTGACAACACAGTCATGTGGCGACATGGCGATACTTCTAGTAGACATCTAGAATATCACAAACCACCGATATGTCACTTAGTTTGAGAGGAAACTTGCTTAGTAAGGCAAGAAGACACAGTCTTGGAGCTTCAGCACAAGCTAACTCTTTGATTGAAGAGAGTGTACTAGAATAATGGACTTGGTAGCACAATCATTCTTTGCTTAGTGATAGGATTAACCATTCACGCTAAGAATAACTCAAATGTCCTTAGAGTTCAAAGAATTAAGAATTGCTAAGAATCTCAGATGGACACATTATTATGCACATGCATCACTCACGAGCACGAGAGCTCGAGGAAGGGTGGGTAAATATGCGTAAAAGCATCACTTGATTAAGAAGGTTATGAAACTCAGCACAACCTCTTAGTTTAAAAGGGTGTGATACTTTAAAGTAGAACATACAGAAGATAATTAATGCCTCTTGATCTATGGATTACAACACTTTGACCTGGTCCTATAAATGATGAGGCACTGGAGTCTGTTTCTCCTGACATTTCGAAATGGTTTGTATGATGGACCACAAGAGTATCTTGCATTGGAACACACCAATGAACATTTACTACTTGGCTACCAACTGGTAGACAATAGGTCAGAAAGCAACAAGGGGAAAAGGAACATGCTCATGATAGAATCCCGAGATGTAGATGCATAGATTATCAATCTTCCGAAAACCAATGTACAAAGGGGAAAGGGTGGAAGAGTCACGAATATCGATGGAAGACTCACGAGGAGTACTCTTGTCATGATCTATTTGGTTCCATTAAAGAACATCTGCCATGGCTAGTGGTAGGGGAAGTCCTTAGTTGTGGCAATTCAATCGCTACAAAGACCACAAGCTTAAAGGCCAGGATTATAGTACCAGCCTGTTGGAGATATGCCCTAGAGGCAATAATAAATGTAGTTATTATTATATCTTTGTGTTTATGATAAATGTTTATATTCATGCTATAATAGTATTAACAAGAAAACATTAATACTTGTGTGATTTGTAAACTTAATTTGAAGTCCCTAGTAAAGCCTCTATGTAATACTAGCTTGTTGGTTAATAGATGATTGTGGTTTCCCTATCATGAACATTAAGATGTTATTAACAAAAAGATCATATCGTTAGGAGAATGATATGGTGGACATACTCCTATAGATAAGCGTAACATAAAGATCAAGTCATTTTAATAGTTCAATTGCTATATGCTTTCTGATACATAGTAATCTAATTCCTTCGACCATGAGATCATGCATATCAACTTTACCAGATGGATGCTTTGATGACATCAAACACCACACCGTAACTGGGTGGCTATAAAGGTGACATTGAGTGTTCGGAAAGTATTGGTTGAGACACATGGATCAAGAGTGAGATTTGTCCATCCATATGACGGATAGATATACTCTGGGCTCTCTCGGTGAAATGTCATCCAATTAGCTTGCAAGCATGTGACTGGCTCACAAGGGATCACATATCACGAGAACGAGAAAAGAGTACTTGTCGGTAACGAGGTTGAACTAGGTATGCAGAGATACCGACGATCATAACCTCGGATGAGTAAACTATCATGAGACAAAGGGAAATTGGTATCGTATGTAAGTGGTTCATTCGATCGCAAAGTAATCGTAGAAATATGTGGGAGCCATATGAATTTCCAGATTCCTCTATTGGTTATTGATCGGAGAAGTGTCTTGATCATGTCCGCATAATTCACGAACCGTAGGGAGACACACATAAGGATTCGACATTGTTTGAGTAGTTATGGAATGATGAGAAAGAGTCCGAATGTTGTTCGGAGTCTCAAATGGGATTCGGGATATCACGAGGAGATCCGGAATGGTCCGGAGAATAAGATTCATATAAGGAAAGTCCCGTTTCGGAGTTGGAGAATGATTCCGGTGTTTTCATCAGGAATGTTCTAGAAGGTTCCGGAATGTCCGGCACTCCGGAGGGGAAGGGTACATGAATGTGTTATATCAAGTTGGTATGATTGCATCATGTACTAAGTGTCATCTCTGAACAAAATAAAGGATTAAATCAAATCCTTGTTTGAAAAGTCAAACGCCAAGTTTGAAAGTCAAACGGCTATTTTTGGGAAGTGGAAAAGGAGGAGGAAACCGAGTTGGGGAGGAGTCCCTCCTCCCCACCGCCAAGCACCACCACTGCCGAGTAGGGAGGACTCCCCTCCCTGCCCCTCCACCTATAAAAGGAGGCGGGCTCCCTCCTGACACGCAAGTTCCTACCTCTAAACCCTAGTACCAAGCCGCCTCCACAACCCGGCCGCCCTAGGGCACTCGCCGCCTAGGTGAAACCCTAGCCGCCTAGTCCCTCCTCGGCATGTCTAAACCCTAGATCGTCGAGGACTCTCTCATACTCCACCATACTCGCTCCGGCTTAAGCCCTGCGAGATCTCCCCTCTACTTCCGGTACCACGCCGTTGTGCTGCCGGAATCGCGAGGAGAGTGCTACAACCTCCGCTGCCTGCTGGAACAAGGGAGAGGAAGGTCTTCGTCGAGTACCTAAATGCAGCGCCGGAAGGATCGTCTACGTGATCTTGAGATCGGGAAGAGTACGACTGCATCACCCACGAGAATCCGCTCTCGTTAAACACTTTGGAATCTTCGAGGGTGAGTTATTCCATCGACTCGTTGCTACAATCTAGTAGATAGATCTTGGCTTGTTTGTTTGTATGCGATAGAAAAATTTTGTTTTCCATGCTATGAAACCCTACAGTGGTATCAGAGCCAGGTTTATATGTAGATCTGTTGCACGAGTAGAACACAATGGTCATTGTGGGCGTTGATGCTTTTATTGTTGATTGCTTATTGTGTACTTTGCATCTTGCGGTATGTTGGGATGAAGCGGCCCGGGCTAACCTTACATGACATCGTTCATGAGACTTGCTCCACGCTTGACATGCAACTTGTATTGCATAAGTGGCTTTGCGGGTGCCTGTTTCTCTTAGCATAGTTAAGATCCAATTTACAACGGGTGATTATCAATACTAGTATCAATGTTGTGGTTCTTGTTCGTAAGTTAGAACGACACTTATTGAAAGCCCCAAATCACGTAAAACATGCAAAGAAAGTAGAGGCGTCTAACTTTGTTTTGCAGGGGTGTTCTGTGATGTGATATGGCCATGATTGTGATTATATTTGATGTATGCAATGTTCCTTATTGTAAGTTGGCAACCGGCAGGAGCCGTATGGTTGTCTTTAATTTATGTTAAGACCCGTGTGTCTATTCAAAGTAGTTGTAATAGTTGAAGCCGGTGGACGACAACCATGGAGAAGCGTCATTGACCTTGATGCAATGCCGGTAATGATGGAGATCATGTTCGTGCTAGAAGATGGAGATCGGAAGCACAAAGAAGAAAGGCCATATCATATCACATATTATGAATTGCATGTGATGTTAATCCTTTATGCATCTTGTATTGCTTAGTAGACGACGGTAGCATTATAAGATGATCCCTCATTGTGGCATCCCGCAAAACCACTACTAGAAAATCGCGTTGAATTTGTGCATTGCATCGTCAGCATCATGTGTTGTTTGCATAAAACCATGTTCGCAAGCCCGTTTTGTTTTCTAAAACGCCTCATCTTATTCAAACACCGAAAACCGGGTCCCCGGAATATTTTATTTTGGCCGCTATCGGTTTTCTTCGGCCCGTTTAAAACAAATACAAAGTTCAATTATTTTTCAAGGCGTAATTAGCAGGACAAAAGACCCGATCGACCGTAGAAAAACTAAACGGTCCACCCCAATCAGCCCCATCTAATCCTATTCCTACCAACTAGTCTACCCACACCCAACCCTCCACCTCACCTCAGCCACCTTGCGCCCACCCCTCCCTTCCCTCTAGCCTATCCTGCACGACACCTAGCCCACCCTCTCTCTCCTGGACCCACCACACAGCCTCACCCTCTCACCACACAACACACCAAACACACGCACCTTGTGCAGCCAAAGACACCACAGCTTTTCCCCACCAGATCCCACCTCCCCCCTGGGCCCACGGCCCCACCACCTACCCACTGCGTCCTGCCACGTGCCATCCCCAGCGCCTCCCCTTCCATGAGCCCCAGGCAGCCGCGGACCCCCTCCGCCTCGCCACCGCCTCGCTGCCTCCCGCTCGGCTCCCGCCCACGACCACCCTCCTCCTCTGCCACGTCCCAAGGCGCCGCCTCCGCCGCCATGAAGCTCCTCCGCCTCCGTGCTCAGGCGCCACCTCGCCTCAAGACGCAATCGCAGCGCCCGCCTACGCGTGCCTCCCGACCCGCAACCGGCCCGCATGCTCAGCCTTGTCGCCCAGCCTCGCTCCGCCCGCCACGCTGTCGAGCCCGCCTCCCTCCATCAGCCGTCGCGCCCCTCACCTCCCGGTCCCGGTCTCCTCCGCCTCTCCCATCCTCGGCGGCCCTCCACCAGCCGCCAGCCGCTGCGTCAGCCGCCTCCGGCAGACAGACCAGCGCCGTCGCCCTCCGGTGCCGTCGCCCGTCCGCGGCGCTCGCGCCTTCGCATCCATACCACGCCTCCGCCGCGCCGCCTCGCCGTGCTCGCCGGCGCGCCTCCGGCCTCCGCCCGCCTCTCCCCGGCTCGGCGTCCCCGCTGCGGAGCTCGCCGGCGCGCGACCCACCTCTACCACCAGCTAGCCTCCGCTCGAGCCGAGCTCCCCGACCCCACGTCTCCCTGCACGCGAGCACGGTCCTCCCTCTTCGAAGCGCCGCTCGGTGCCCCGTTCCGTAAATGCTCGCTGCGTCGAAAGCCGCGCCTCTTCCGGCCATCCACGTGTGCGAGTGTTCAGAGGTGGTGACATGGCTGCTACAAGATATCCGGTGTGATGACTCACTCGCTCGAGACTCTCCCGATGGAGTTCACAGAACGCCAGGATCTTCGACAGGAACAAGATCTACCGATGACCCGACCAAGGTCCGAAGACCGATCCCGACCCTCCAAGTTCTTCAATCGGATCCGAGGGCACCGAGACCCCGATGCGACAAGTACTCCGACCCAGACACCAAGTTCTGCATCCTGAACGCCAAGACCGACCGGCACACGGTACCGACAAGATCTGCATGCGACAAGAACGGCGTCGACCCGGAAGCACCCGATGCGCCCCGGCACCGAACCAAGTACTCCTTTCCGGACGCCGAGCTCGCCGAGAACCCTGGTGCGACAAGATCCACCCCCCCGCTGTCCGAGAACGACCCCGTCGAACCCTAGATCCGAACCCCGAGACCGGACCCTGGACCCTGTCGAACCCCGGAACCCCAAGTTCGTCGAACCCTAGCAAGATCGCCGAACCTTAATGTGTGAACCCTTTTTCCTCGGACC
Source organism: Avena longiglumis (assembly GCA_030063025.1). NCBI lineage: Eukaryota > Viridiplantae > Streptophyta > Magnoliopsida > Poales > Poaceae > Avena > Avena longiglumis. The sequence goes on from CP125973.1 coordinate 153,801,663, forward strand.
CTATTTTATAACATAACAACTTGTTGCATTTTTAATCATTCATCTCGCATGCATATCGGTGGTTTGGGGGCCTTATGCCGATTCACCTAATAATTAAATATGGGGCCCATATGCGGGCAAATCTAGTCTCATATCGGCCTCATTTAAACTTGTGTAGCGAACCGGTATCTTATCTTGCCTTGTTTAAACAACATTTAATTGCGGGGTTCTAAATAACTTGAACCATCTAATTAATTGTCGGGACCCCGGTTCCGCTTAATCTTGACCTAATTGCATCGCACCTTGCCATGCCATACATCATACATGCATCATGCCGATCTTCTGCCGTTGTATTAAATATTACATCCGGTGTTTATTCTAGTGTTTTGCTTCTTCGCGGATAAGGCCGTTGAGTTGATGTGAGCTTCGCCCCGATCTTCGGGGAAAACCTTCGACGATGTTTTCAGGCGAGCATCTCCCCCCTTCTACCTATCTTACTTTTATAGTATTTACTTCCCTCCTGTTGATCTATTGCTATCTGTGTTGCGATGCTCTAGATTCCGTACCCTTGATATCCGTGCAGCCCTATATTGCCTTGGACACACCCTATTACCTGTTGTTTGGTAGATAGTTGGACTTGCGCGTCGTAGTTGCTTGCTCAAGTGCGATGTGTGTGTCGTCATATGCCGATTCTTGATGTATTGCCGCATGTTGATGTTGGAGATGATTCTAGTTTTACTTATCGTCACTTTAATTTCTGTTTAACAACTAAAATTGGAATAAGCGAGGCATCGATTGGGTGATAGATAATATTTGGTTTCGACGCCCACTTGTGTCCGTAAGACCCCGAGTACTTGATACTGTTCCTTGATTTATCGCTATCCACATCCGGGAGGTATATGGGACCCCCGAGCGAGCTTGATTCATTCTTATTTCTTGGGGCCACAAACTAGTTTGAGGTTTTATTTACGATCCTGTACTTATGCCATGCTACTTTACGTATTTAAATTGTGCGAGGAGCACCTTTGTCTTTATTTAGGTAAGCGTAATATTTTCGCGGTATCGACAAGCCCAGCCACACTTTCGGGTTCCCATCGTTTCTGACCATTGTCGCAAACCTTGAGTCCGTCTCGGAGCTTGCTTACTCGTTGCGGGATCTACTCAATGGGGTGGCCCCTGAAATATTTCTGAATCTGTGATTGTTCGATCGTGAAAGCCTCGTTGGGTTTTGATTTGGTTTTCCGAGGTTGATCGAGCGTGTGTTGCTATTGGTGCACCCGGCGGGTAAAACTTTCAAAGCCGTGTCCGGATATGGACGACTTGGAGCACAGTATCTCGATCATAGACAAGCATAACTAAAGTTTATTGCTATAAATTTGACTTATAATGACTAGTAATCAGCTTCACTATAATGGAATGACTAATTAATACTGCCCACAATTGCTTGTTTGGAGTGTCGCTTGCGACCATTGTACCTGACTAGTAAGCATGGCAACTACAACGGAATGGCTGAATAAAAGTACCAACAAACTGCTGGGTTTTGGGTTTATATCATGCTATCTGTATCTGATTAGTAATTGCTGCAACTATAACGGAATGATTAACTAAAAGGGCCCACTGCTTATTTTATCAGGACGATTATCTGTACCTGACTAGTAATTGCTGCAACGATAACCAAATAAATAAAACTGCCAACTGTGTGAGTTCCTCGGTTGACTTCCTCGTTTGGTATCGAGGGGGAAACACCAGGATGGGTTTGTTTGGTGTTAGCTTCAGGTTGGATCCGGATAGGTCATTCTCACCCCTCTCTGATAACCGCCAGACGTATCGAGTCTCTATAGGTTGTTTAGTGCATGCTGCCGCTGCCGCTCAGTCCACCATACCATGTAGGCGAGGACCGCCGAATTCTAGCCTCGCTGTCTTGGCCTCAAGATCGACGCTCCTTCTTTTCCTTCGCCTTTGTCGGCACCCTTTTGTTAAGCGGGTTTTGAGATCGGCCGTTAGCGGGGTTACCCTTCCGGCTTGGCACAGGCAGGGTTATGGACGCCATTGGTTATTCTTGGGGCTCTTAGCCCCATTTGCTTCTTGTCCGTGGCGGACGCTCTATCTTTTCAAGGTGATTTGGATCTTTGTACCAGATATTCGTATTCTTGACTCATGGAGTCATTTATATATATCTCTCTCATGGGTCCCATCGAGGACTGTTGTGTAATGTTATTACTTGCCGTTTTCCACCATCGAAAGTGCTGGTGAGCACCTTTGAATCGTTTCTATGCGGGTTTGGCGAATTTTGCTCAAACTTGCATAGGTCCGATTCTCGAGGGTGTTACTGAGTGGTATCGAGCTCAGCGATACGATACCCCACAAGTCCAGCCTATAGGATAACCTAGCTAACGGCCGAAGTAGAGTGTCAAAACTATTTTTGCAAAATCGGTTAGATAGTTCTGATTAGGTCTGATTTTACTCCTTACCCCTCTGCTATTCTCCTCTTACCTCGACGTGTTTTGAATTTGCTCTCTTCTCTCTCTTCGAGTCCAGGAATTCTCGTGGTTGGGTTTCCGTCGTACCTTCAGGGCTTCGCTTTCTCCCTTTTGTAACGGAGGCGCTACGATCATCAATCTGCAACTTGTCTGTTGTGCCCTTCATCCGATCTTTTGTTCGTGAGCTCTTTATCCAGATGTGTTCCTTGCTGGATATCAGTGTCGATGAAAAACATATGAGAAGGACGAGCCTTGGTGAAGTTGGAGTATACCTTGAGCATGTGTTGTTCATGCCAATGGAACCATCGCGAAACCTAATCAGTGTGTCTTTCATACGATTTCTGCTGGCAGCATTCCTTTGTTCCGGATACCCTCTAAGAAGATCTTCAGTCTAATTCTGAGAGTTGGTTGCATAATCCGTCTATCCGTGTGCAGAGTAATGGTTTGAGTGCGGGATGGAGTAGCTACCCTACCACTGCTCTTATCATTCGCTCTTGTACGTCGAATCAGTGGATCCAGCAGTTTACTCCGTCCACGGAAGTTAGGGGTGGCATTATTGCGATACCTCTACCTTCGACCTTTTGTTCCCGGAGTGTTCTCTCGACGAGCAGGAGCAACGACCCTTTGTTGGTGGTGTCGCCGTTTTCCAGATGAAGAAGAAACCCTCGTTAGTGGTGTCGCGAGGATCTACACGAAGCGAGAAGACGCAGATCGCCGACCTTCCTTCCGGTACCATGAGGCGGATCTCGAGGGCGAGATCCCTTGTTAGTGGTGTCGAATTGTGGCATCCCGCAAAACCACTACTAGAAAATCGCGTTGAATTTGTGCATTGCATCGTCAGCATCATGTGTTGTTTGCATAAAACCAAGTTCGCAAGCCCGTTTTGTTTTCTAAAACGCCTCATCTTATTCAAACACCGAAAACCGGGTCCCCGGAATATTTTATTTTGGCCGCTATCGGTTTGCTTCGGCCCGTTTAAAACAAATACAAAGTTCAATTATTTTTGATAGAGGCGGGGCATTTAACGGGACAAAAAGACCCGATCGACCGCCCCAGGAAAAACTAAAACGGTCCACCCCAATCAGCCCCATCTAATCCTATTCCTACCAACTAGTCTACCCACACCCAACCCTCCACCTCACCCTGGCCACTCCCCTTGCGCCACCTCACCCCTCCCCTTCCCTCTAGCCTATCCCTGCCTGACACCTAGCCCACCCTCTCTCTCCCTGGACCCACCACACAGCCCTCACTCCCTCTCAGCCACACAACACACCAAACACACGCACACGTGCGCGCAGCCGGCCAGCACACCACACAGCTTTTCCCCCCCACCAGATCCCACCTCCCCAACCCCCTGGGCCCACCGGCCCCACCACCTACCCCTGCAACCGCGTCCCTGCCGCGTGCCATCCCCCGCGCCTCTCCCCCTGTTCCGCGAGCCCCCAGGCAGCCCGCCGGACCCCCTCTCCGCCTCGCCGCCCTGCCTCGCTTCGCCACTGGCTCCCACGCACGACCACCCCTCCTCTCTGCCACGTCCCGCGCTCGCCGCCTCGGCCGGCCTCCGCCATGAAGCTCCCTCCGCCTCGCCCGGCGCCACCACTCGCCTCTCGCAAGACGCCAGCGCCCGTACCAGCGTGCCTCCTCCCACCGCAGCGTCCCGCATGCTCAAGGCTCGCCTCTCGCTCCTGCCGCCGCGTCAGCCTGTCCGCCTCCCTCCACATCAGCGTCCGTCGCGCCCTCACCTCCCGTCCCCTGGTCTCCTCGCCCGTCCTCGGCGCGGCCCTCCAGCTTCCGTAGCCGCCTTCAAAGCCGCCTCCGGCCGACCCAGCGTCGAAGCGTCGCCCCGCCGGTGCCGTCGCTTCGCCGTCCGCCGGCGCTCCTCCGCCGCATGAGCCCACGCCGCCGCAGGGCCTCCGCCGCGCCCGGCCGCCTCGAGCCGTGCTGCTGCCGCGCCTCCGCCTCGCCCGCCTCTCCCGGCTCGGCGTCCCTGCTGAGCTTCGGCCGCGACCACCTCTACCGCCAGCTAGCCTCCGCTCGAGCCGAGCTCCCCGACCGCACGTCTCCCTGCACGCGAGCACGGTCCTCCCTCTCTTCGAGCGCCGTCGCTCCGGTGCCCCCGTTCCCGTCGTCTGTGCCGCTGCGTCGAGCTGTGCGCCTCTTCCGACCATCCACGTGTGCGAGTGTTCAGAGGTGGTGACATGGCTGCTACAAGATATCCGGTGTGATGACTCACTCGCTCGAGACTCTCCCGATGGAGTTCACAGAACGCCAGGATCTTCGACAGGAACAAGATCTACCGATGACCCGACCAAGGTCCGAAGACCGATCCCGACCCGCCAAGTTCTTCAATCGGATCCGAGGGCACCGAGACACCGATGCGACAAGTACTCCGACCCAGACACCAAGTTCTGCATCCTGAACGCCAAGACCGACCGGCACACGGTACCGACAAGATCTGCATGCGACAAGAACGGCGTCGACCCGGAAGCACCCGATGCGCCCCGGCACCGAACCAAGTACTCCTTTCCGGACGCCGAGCTCGCCGAGAACCCTGGTGCGACAAGATCCACCCCCCCGCTGTCCGAGAACGACCCCGTCGAACCCTAGATCCGAACCGAGACCGACGGACCTGTCGAACCCCGGAACCCCAAGTTCGTCGAACCCTAGCAAGATCGCCGAACCTTAATGTGTGAACCCTTTTTCCTCGGACCCTATTTTATAACATAACAACTTGTTGCATTTTTAATCATTCATCTCGCATGCATATCGGTGGTTTGGGGGCCTTATGCCGATTCACCTAATAATTAAATATGGGGCCCATATGCGGGCAAATCTAGTCTCATATCGGCCTCATTTAAACTTGTGTAGCGAACCGGTATCTTATCTTGCCTTGTTTAAACAACATTTAACTGCGGGGTTCTAAATAACTTGAACCATCTAATTAATTGTCGGGACCCCGGTTCCGCTTAATCTTGACCTAATTGCATCGCACCTTGCCATGCCATACATCATACATGCATCATGCCGATCTTCTGCCGTTGTATTAAATATTGCATCCGGTGTTTATTCTAGTGTTTTGCTTCTTCGCGGATAAGGCCGTTGAGTTGATGTGAGCTTCGCCCCGATCTTCGGGGAAAACCTTCGACGATGTTTTCAGGCGAGCATCTCCCCCCTTCTACCTATCTTACTTTTATAGTATTTACTTCCCTCCTGTTGATCTATTGCTATCTGTGTTGCGATGCTCTAGATTCCGTACCCTTGATATCCGTGCAGCCCTATATTGCCTTGGACACACCCTATTACCTGTTGTTTGGTAGATAGTTGGACTTGCGCGTCGTAGTTGCTTGCTCAAGTGCTGATGTGTGTCGTCATATGCCAGTTGCTGATGTATTGCCGCATGTTGATGTTGGAGATGATTCTAGTTTTACTTATCGTCACTTTAATTTCTGTTTAACAACTAAAATTGGAATAAGCAGAGGCATCGGTGGGTGATAGATAATATTTGGTTTCCGAACGCCCACTTGTGTCCCGTAAGACCCCGAGTACTTGATACCTGTTCCTTGATTTATCGCGCTATCCACATCCGGGAGGTATATGGGACCCCCCTGAGCCAGAGCTTGATTCATTCTTATTTCTTGGGGCCACAAACTAGTTTGAGGTTTTATTTATGATCCTGTACTTATGCCATGCTACTTTCTGTATTTAAATTGTGCGAGGAGCACATCTTTATTTAGGTAAGCGTAATGTTTTTCGGTATCGACAAGCCCAGCCACACTTTCGGTTCCCAGTCGTTTCTGACCATTGTCGCAAACCTTGAGTCCGTCTCGAGCTTGCTTACTCCGTTCGGGATCTACTCAATGGGGTGGCCCCAAAATATTCTGAATCCTGTGATTGTTCAGTCGTGAAAGCCTCGTTGGGTTTTGATTTGGTTTTTCCGAGGTTGATCGAGCGTGTGTTGCTATTGGTGCACCCCGGCCGGGTAAAACTTTCTGAAAGCCGTGTCCGCGGATATGGACGACTTGGAGCACAGTATCTCGATCATAGACAAGCATAACTAAAGTTTATTGCTATAAATTTGACTTATAATGACTAGTAATCAGCTTCACTATAATGGAATGACTAATTAATACTGCCCACAATTGCTTGTTTGGAGTGTCGCTTGCGACCATTGTACCTGACTAGTAAGCATGGCAACTACAACGGAATGGCTGAATAAAAGTACCAACAAACTGCTGGGTTTTGGGTTTATATCATGCTATCTGTATCTGATTAGTAATTGCTGCAACTATAACGGAATGATTAACTAAAAGGGCCTTGCTTATTTTATCGGGATTATCTGCATGCGACTAGTAATTGCTGCAACGATAACCAAATAAATAAAACTGCCAACTGTGTGAGTTCCTCGGTTGACTTCCTCGTTTGGTATCGAGGGGGAAACACCAGGATGGGTTTGTTTGGTGTTAGCTTCAGGTTGGATCCGGATAGGTCATTCTCACCCCTCTCTGATAACCGCCAGACGTATCGAGTCTCTATAGGTTGTTTAGTGCATGCTGCCGCTGCCGCTCAGTCCACCATACCATGTAGGCGAGGACCGCCGAATTCTAGCCTCGCCGTGTACTGGCCTCAGTACTGACGCTCCTTCTTTTTCCTTCGCCCTTTGTCGGCACCCCTTTTGTTAAGCAGGTTTTGAGATCGACGCCGTTAGCAGGGTTACCCTTCCGGCTTGGCCTGGGCAGGGTTATGGACGCCATTGGTTATTCTTCAGGGCTCTTAGCCCCATTTGCTTCTTGTCCGTAGCCGGACGCTCTATCTTTTCAAGGTGATTTGGATCTTTGTACCGTATATCTGTATTCTTGACTCATGGAGTCGCTGTTATATATATCTGTTCTGTGGGTCCCATCGAGGACTGTTGTGTAATGTTATTACTTCGTTTTCCACCCGCACGAAAGTGCCTGGTGGGCACCTTTGAATCGTTTCTATGCGGGTTTGGCGAATTTTGCTCAAACTTGCATAGGTCCGATTCTGAGGGTGTTACACTCATGCACATGAATTTCAAGTCATAAAGTGTTCACCCTTAGTTAGCACCGTTGCTAAAGCTTGTTGTTTCGAAGCACCACGTGATGATCGGGTGTGTTAGATTCCGCAAGTGTATACAACGTGAGCAAGCCAGATTTGCTCATGCGGAAACTAAGGTTTGATCTTGACGAGCCTAGCATGTACAGACATGGTCTCGGAACACGGATCACCGAAAGGTAAAGCATGAATCATATAGTAGATATGATGAACATGTCGATTATTCGCTATTGAAACTATATCAGCTCTCATGATGATCGGTGTTGATGTGGAGGATTTGGTTCATGTGATCACTAAAACAATGTGAGGGATATTGTTTTGAGTGGGAGTTCACCTAGATTAATTTTATTATTAATTTGAACTCAATTTGTCATAAACTTAGTCTAAACTATTGCAAATATGTTGTAGATCAATGGCAGCCCCTACCATCAATTTTAATGCGTTCCTAGAGAAAGAAAAGTTGAAAAACAATGGAATCAACTTCGCGGATTGGTTCCGCAATTTGAGGATTGTCCTCACAGCTGGTAATTTGACCTATGTGCTGGATGCACCACTGGGTGACCCACCCGCAGTTGATGCTGCCGATGAAGTAAAGAATGTTTACCTCACTCGGAAAACTCAGTACTCCACAGTTCAGTGTGCTATCTTGTATGGTTTAGAATCGGAGCGTCAGAAAAGGTTTGAGAATTCAGACCCATATGATATTGTCGAGGATCTCAAATTGATCTTTGAGACTCATGCGGCAATTGAAAGCTATGAGGCTTCTGAAAAGTTCTTTAACTGCAAGATGGAAGAGGGTAGCTCCGTCAGTGAGCATGTGCTTAAAATGTCTGGGCACGCAAACAAACTTCAAAGCTTGGGTATTGTGATTCCTAATGCTTTGGAGATTTACCGTGTCCTCCATTCACTATCACCAAGTTACAAGAACTTTGTGATGAACTACAACATGCAAAACATGAACAAGACGTTGCCAGAACTCTTTGCCATGTTGAAATCTGCAGAAGTGGAGATCAAGAAAGAGCACCAAGTGTTGTTGGTCAATAAGACCACCAAATTCAAGAAAGGCAAGTCTAAGCAGAAGGGACACTTCAAGAAGGGTGGTAAGAAAGTTACCTCGCCGATGAAGAAGACCAAGGCTGGACTTAAGCCTGATACTGAGTGCTTTTACTGCAAGGGAGAAGGTCACTGGAAGCGGAATTGCCCAAAGTACTTGGCGGATTTGAAGAACGACAACATCAAGAAGAAAGGTATATCTGATATACATGTTATTGATGTGTATCTCACTAGTAATCGTAGTAGTGCCTGGGTATTTGATACTGGTTAGGTTGCTCATATTTGTAACTCAAAGCAGTCTTTGCAGAATAAGCGGAAGCTAGCGAAGAACGAGGTGACGATGCGGCGTGGGAAGCGGATCAAAGGTTGATGTGATCATGGTCTGCACGCTACCCTTCATCTACCATCGATTAGTTTTATACTTAAATAATTGTTATTTGGTGCTGCTTTAAGCATGAACATTATATCGGGATCTTGTTTATTGCGAGACGGTTACTTGTTTAAGTCCGAGAATAATGGTTGTTCGATTTATATGAGTAATATGTTTTATGCACATGCACCTTTGATAGATGGTCTATTCTTGTTGAATCTCGATAGTGGAAATACACATATTAATAACATTGAGGCTAAACGTTTGAAATCGAGCGATAACTCGACCTATATGTGGCACTGTCGTCTTGGTCACATTGGAGTGAAGCGTATGAAGAAACTCCATTCCGATGGACTTCTTGAATCACTTGATTTCGAATCACTTGAAATATGCGAAGCATGTCTGATGGGAAAAATGACTAAGACTCCATTCTCTGGTATGATGGAGCGAGCTACGGACTTATTGGAAATCATACATACCGATGTGTGTGGTCCAATGAGTGTAGCATCGCGCGGTGGTTATCGTTATGTTCTTACCTTCACGGATGACTTGAGTAGATATGGGTATATATATTTCATGAAACATAAGTCCGAAACTTTCGAGAAGTTTAAGGAATTTCAAAGTGAGGTAGAGAATCAACATAACAAGAAGATTAAATTTCTACGTTCTGATCGTGGAGGTGAATATCTAAGTTACGAGTTTGGCGAGCATTTGAAGAAATGCGGAATACTTTCACAATTGACACCGCCGAGAACACCACAGCTTAATGGTGTGTCCGAACATCGTAATCGAACTCTCTTAGATATGGTTCGTTCTATGATGTCACTTACAGATTTACCGCTATCATTTTGGGGTTATGCATTAGAAACAGCCGCATTCACTTTAAATAGGGCACCATCTAAATCCGTTGAAATGACACCGTATGAATTATGGTTTGGGAAGAAACCTAGATTGTCGTTCCTTAAAGTTTGGGGATGTGAAGCCTATGTAAAGAAGTTACAGCCGGACAAGCTTGAACCCAAAGCGGAAAAATGCGTCTTCATAGGATACCGAAGGAAACTATTGGGTATACCTTCTATCATAGATCCAAGGCAAAATCTTCGTTTCAAGAATGGATCCTTTCTAGAGAAGAATTTCTCTCAAAAGAAGTGACGGAAGGAAAGTAGAACTCGACGAGGTTGTCGAACCTTCTCTCGAAATTGCAGTAGCGCAGCGCGGAAGAAGTTCTGTGGTGCTGCACCAATTAGAGAGGAAGCTAATGATGATGATCATGAAACTTTGGTTGAAGTTGCTCTGAGCCTCGCAGTCAACGAGAACTCGTACCACTCCAGTTGGTATGATCCGTTATGAGTGTCATGTTGGTGGACAACCGATGACCCACAGACATATGAGGCGATGACGAGCCAGATTCCAATAAATGGCAAGAAGCCATGAAATCGAGATTGGATCCATGTACGAAAACCAAGTATGGACTTTGGTGGACTTACCGGATGGCGGAAGGTGTCGAGAACAAATGGATCTTCAAGAAGAAAGCAGATCTTGATGGTAATGTTATCGTCTATAAAGCTCGACTTGTCGCAAAGGGTTTCGACAAATTCAAGGAGTTGACTACGATGAGACTTTCTCACGATGGCGAAGCTAAAGTGTGAGGATTATGTTAGCAATCGCTGCATATTATGATTATGAGATATGGCAGATGGATGTCAAAACAGCATTCCTCAATGGAGACATTGATGAAGAGTTGTATATGATGCAACCCAAAGGTTTTGTTGATCCTAAAGATACTAACAAGGTATGCAAACTTCAACGGTCCATCTATGGATTGAAGCAAGCATCCGAAGTTGGAATCAACGTGTTGATAAGGGTAGCAAAAGTTTTGGTTTTATACAAACTTATGGAGAAGCTTGTATTTACAAGAAAGTGAGTGGGAGCTCTGTGGCATTCTTAATACTATATGTAGATGACATATTGTTGATTGGGAATGATGTAGACCTTCTTAATAGTGTCAAGGAATATTTGAATAATAGTTTTTCAATGAAGGATCTTGGCGAAGCAGCTTACATATTAGGCATAAAGATTTATAGAGATAGATCGAGACGCCAAATATCATTGTCACAAAGTGCATATTTGGACAAAGTTCTAAAGAGGTTTGGAATGGAAGATAGCAAGAAAGGGTTCTTGCCCATGTTGCCCAATACGACCTTGAGTAAAACTCAAAGTCCGACATCGGCAGAAGATAGAGAAAGGATGAGTAAGACTTCCTATGCCTCAGCCGTAGGATCTCTAATGTATGCCATGCTATGTACTAGACCCGGCATTGCATATGCTGTTAGTTTAACTAGTAGATATCAAAGTGATCCAGGAGTGGATCATTGGACACCGGTCAAAAACATCCTTAAGTACTTGAGAAGAACTAAGGATATGGTTCTTTCTTATGGAGGTGATGAACAGCTCGTTGTTAATGGTTACACTGATACTAGTTGGAACACCGATCCGGATGATTCTAAATCACAATCTGGATACGTATTTATTTTGAATGGTGCAGCAGTTAGCTGGAGGAGTGCAAAGCAAAGCGTTGTGGCGAGATCTTCAACTGAATCGGAATATATGGCTGCTTCGGAGGCTTCACAAGAAGCGATATGGATGAAAGAGTTCATTACAGAGCTGAGTGTGGTTCCTAGTGCACTGGACCCAATGTCTATCTCTTTGTGATAACATATGCCATAGCCAATGCGCAAGAACCAAGGTCACACAAGAAGCTGAAGCACATCAAGCTACGTTTTCACGCTATTTGAGAACATATCCAAGATGGGGATATAAAGATTTGCAAAGTACACACAGATCTGAATGTGGCGGATCCGTTGACTAAACCTCTCCCGAGGGCAAAACATGACCAGCACCAAACTGCCATGGGTGTTCGGTATATTACCATGTAATCTAGATTAGATGACTCTAGTACAAGTGGGAGACTGTTGGAGATATGCCCTAGAGGCAATAATAAATGTAGTTATTATTATATCTTTGTGTTTATGATAAATGTTTATATTCATGCTATAATAGTATTAACAAGGAAACATCAATACTTGTGTGATTTGTAAACTTAATTTGAAGTCCCTAGTAAAGCCTCTATGTAATACTAGCTTGTTGGTTAATAGATGATTGTGGTTTCTCTATCATGAACATTAAGATGTTATTAACAACAATATCATATCGTTAGGAGAATTATATGGTGGACATACTCCTATAGATAAGCGTAGCATAAAGATCAAGTCATTTTAATAGTTCAATTGCTATATGCTTTCTGATACATAGTAATCTAATTCCTTCGACCATGAGATCATGCATATCACCTTTACCAGATGGATGCTTTGATGACATCAAACACCACACCGTAACTGGGTGGCTATAAAGGTGACATTGAGTGTTCGGAAAGTATTGGTTGAGACACATGGATCAAGAGTGGGATTTGTCCATCCATATGACGGATAGATATACTCTGGGCCCTCTCGGTGAAATGTCATCCAATTAGCTTGCAAGCATGTGACTGGCTCACAAGGGATCACATATCACGGGAACGAGAAAAGAGTACTTGTCGGTAACGAGGTTGAACTAGGTATGTAGAGATACCGACGATAATAACCTCGGATGAGTAAACTATCGTGAGACAAAGGAAAATTGGTATCGTATGTAAGTGGTTCATTCGATCGCAAAGTAATCGTAGAAATATGTGGGAGCCATATGAATTTCCAGATTCCTCTATTGGTTATTGATCGGAGAAGTGTCTTGATCATGTCCGCATAATTCACGAACCGTAGGGAGACACACTTAAGGATTTGACGTTGTTTGAGTAGTTATGGAATGATGAGAAAGAGTCCGAATGTTGTTCGGAATGGTCCGTAGAATAAGATTCATATAAGGAAAGTCCCGTTTCGGAGTTGGAGAATGATTCCGGTGTTTTCATCAGGAATGTTCTAGAAGGTTCCGGAATGTCCGGCACTCCGGAGGGGAAGGGTACATGAATGTGTTATATAAAGTTGGTATGATTGCATCATGTACTAAGTGTCATCGCTGAACAAAATAAAGGATTAAATCAAATCCTTGTTTGAAAAGTCAAACGCCAAGTTTGAAAGTCAAACGGCTATTTTTGGGAAGTGGAAAAGGAGGAAACCGAGTTGGGGAGGAGTCCCTCCACCCGGCCTGGCACCAAGCCGAGTGGGGAGGACTCCCTCCCTTGGCCCCTCCACCTATAAAAGGAGGCGGGGCTCCTCCTAGACACACAAGTTCCTACCTCTAAACCCTAGTACCAAGCCGCCTCCATAGCCACGCCCTAGGGCACTGGCTGCCGCCTAGGTGAAACCCTAGCCGCCGGCCTAGTCCCCTCCTCGGCGTGTCTAAACCCTAGATCGTCGAGGGACTCTCTCATACTCCACCATACTCGCTCCGGCTTAAGGCGAAGCCCTGCGAGATCTCCCCTCTACTTCCGGTACCACGTTGTCTTTGGGAATCGCCAAGAGTGCTACAACCTCTGCTTCTTTGGAAGAAGGAGAGGAAGGTCTTCGTCAGTCTGACGTGTGACCGATTGCGGGCGCTGCCGAACAGCCGGAAGGATCGTCTCTGCGATCTTGAGATCGGGAAGAGTACGACTACATCACCCACGAGAATCCGCTCTCGTTAAACACTTTGGAATCTTCGAGGGTGAGTTATTCCATCGACTCGTTGCTACAATCTAGTAGATAGATCTTGGCTTGTTTGTTTGTATGCGATAGAAATTTTTTGTTTTCCATGCTACGAAACCCTACACAGCCATCCTGAGGTAATGTATGAACATTAACAAAAAGGATCAAAGGAATGGATCTTGGGTTAAAGGCTAGCTTCATGTACGAGATTCACAACACCGGAATCTAGCACAATCAGAGAGCTTCGGTTCAAGTCCACGGGTTAAAACTCGGGAAAAGAGTAACTACTAACTGAGTGACATAGCGTATACTCGAAGGTAATAATCACAAGGTAGCTTCCAAGAGAAGAAACAACTTCTGAAGTACCCAACAAACAAATGAAAAGGAGGCACACGAGGCAAAAGGAGACCTCGAAGCCTAGAATAGAACATTGTGGTACCATTATATTGTAGACACCATAGGATAGAGAGATCATGATGGAAAGGAATCTCTTAGCATAAACAGAGCAAGGGAAATAAGGAACTCACAACACACACAACTCTAGAGAACTCAACACTAGGTCAACTGGTTTAGAACATGCCTAGAAGGCACCTAAGATTTGAAATGCTAGAAGAGATATCAAAACCTTTCAAAGTCAACACAAGATAAGATGGCCCAGAATTAGAGCGATACCAGATGAGGACTAAAAGAAGCATACTAGAGTTTTTGTAAATACTTTTCATCTTTGAAATAGTTTTCACAAGCACTAGACTCAACATTAACCAATAGCAAGGTTTTCCTACGGTCAGTACTGCTCTGATACCAAAAAGGGTAACACCCCCAGGATCAGGACTAGACAAATCCCAGACCTCTGTGTGACATAAGCCTAACCTAGAGCTCGAGGATATCCAGTGGGAGAATCGGTAACACAATAGTGACCCTATGACACAAAAATTATTACAACGAGCTCATAACTTAGTAGAGAGCAAAATATTACAAGCAGAGGTCACTGATCATAAACATCAAAACAACGAAAGGCAAATTATGCTATTAAGTATAGAAAACTTAACAAATGGCCTAAGAGGCCTGAAGCATAACGATGACGTCCCAGCCCATAGATTCCAGGCTGCCGGCCGGGAACCCTAAGCTACTCGTCGGTGTCGATATCGTACCAAACATGTCTTCAGGGGAACACTTACTCTGCTAAAAAAAGTATCAACAAAGCAAGGATGATTACAGGGTGTACCGAGCAAGACTTATGGATCGTGGGGCTATTTTGCATAAAGCTATCTTTGTTTGTAAAACAAGATGGGGAAGAAGCTCGTCTAATCAGGGTATTTTAAAGGAGGATAAGAGAGTGACATCTCCAAAGTATTGATCATGATCTGTTGATATCCACCAAAGTAATCCTCATCGAAGGTCAGCTAGGATCACACTTAGTTGCCAAGTTACCAAAGTAATCCCTCGTACCCATGAGGAAGCATCCTTAACAAACCTTAGTTGCCAAGTTTTACGATTAGTTTATAGTTCTATATGATCCCACATCCCTTCCCAAGTCGTCCATAACCATGGACAAGGCTTTTCGAAAAGATTAATACCCTGTAGGGTGTACAAATTTACCCACACGTATGAACCGACTCTTAATGCTAAATATTATTAGCCCTCTTCCTTGGAAGGCCAACATAGGATGGTTGACCACGACCTTTCTTTTGCCGAGACTATGAGTCACGCCCTAAGGATGGTTGCGCTGTAACGGGTCAAATCCCGAAGCTGGTCCCTAGAGATGTGAGGCAAGGTTAGTTCCACCAGTGGCTCCATCGACCCCAAGCAACCCCGGCCACGCTTACCTACCTGTTATGATGCACCTTCACCCGCCAAATCTTTCAAAAGGTTTTCTACGAATATGTCGAATGGGATGTCCGAACTATGTGACTCATGGAATCTACTAGGCAAGTTAGCTGGTCGAGGGGTTCCCAAGCCTCGTGTGGTTGTACACTCGTCTTGGTTCAAGTGGGAAGAACTTTCGGTTCCTAGGGGTGGAGAGCATAAGACTAGAAAACCCACATCCTACCGTGGCCTCCCATATAAGCCTTAGCATGTTTAATCTCATATCACCTCTGATCTCATCTCATCATGTTCTCTTGTCATACTAGATTCTCTTCATTTGATACATCATCTGGATGAACCAGCATTGACAACTATGCACGGCTAAGCAAGACAAGGATATAAGCTCTAGCAGTGCACACAAGTCAAAACTAGTTATGCTAGGAGCAGTGGATCATGTAATATAATCTCAAAGGGAATACTGCAACATATAGGATACTATATCTATCGATGAAAGACCATAGTAGAATCGTATGCATCATGGCAGGAATTGAAATACTTTGAAAGCACATGATTATATCATGGTGGGGATATGCTTGCCTTTGCCTATTGATATCCAAAAAAACAGAGCTTCGAACATCTGGCACTTGATTTGGTTACAGTTGGTCAATTATTGATCTTCGAGCTTCGACGATGTTGATCTCGGACTTCGATCTTGATTTTGATATCGTAATCTACTGAAGAAGAACCAAACACCTGAAAGAAAGGGAAACAATCAACACATGTTATCTATGCAATGATCAAGCAAGGATGATGATATGAGAAGTTAAATATAGTTGAAATGTAACCTTAGGGCATGCTCGACCATTTTAAAAAGGGTCCGAGGTGTCCAAACCCTAATTCAGAGAAACCCTAGATGCACCTATGAGGGGTTACTTTTTTATTCTAATTAAACTTGTGATTTAAGTTGTTGAACAATGCATGATTATAGATTTAACAGATAGATATCATTTTTCTAAACATTTTGATATATTATACATATTTTTCTAACTTATAAATAATTAGTTACTAATTTTATAAGATTATATCATATTCTGGAAAATAAAAGAAACTAGAATACCGTTTACACCACGGCTATAGCAAGCCATAGAGGCTGACAGAGGGGCCCCATGGCCACCTCAGCATCCACGTGGGGGAAGTGGGACCCGGTGCGGTTTGACTGTGCTGACTGCGTGCTGCTGACGTCAGCATGACATTAGCACGATGTCATGCTGGAGGTGGCTCACATGCCGGTGACAGGGGCGACAAAAGAAAACGAGCGGGGCTACGAGATCTAGCCTATTCAAACCAGCGCAGCGTGACAAATCCTATGGTGGTGAGCCACCCATTTTAGGTTGCCAGAGCAAGCTGCGCAACGGTGGCCAGTGGCAGCACACGGTGGCGTTCGGCACCAGGGAAAACAAGAGAGGGGAAAGGAAGCGGAGGGGTGTGTGAGCACCACAAGCTCACCGCGAGCACGAATAGGCGGTCATTGAGGAGGGTCAGGGCCGGAATCGAGCCAATCGACGGCGGGGAGCTTCATCGGGTTCGAGGAAGACGACGTGATTCCGTCGATGGAGAGGCTTCCCGGCTTGCTTCCTTTGGTGGAGATGATCCTCAAGGCGCGGTGGAGCTCATGGCGATGTCGGAAAGGCACGGGGAGGCCGGGAGCGAGCTCTAGCTTGAGGCCATGGCGGGCTAGGGTTCGGTGGAGAGGGGATCTGCATAGAGAGGGAGAGAGGGCGAGCAAGGAGGACTGAGAAGAATGGCCATGGAGATGGGGGTATTATCCTCTTCTCCTGGGGCGGAGGCGGGCGCGAATCCTGGCGCAGAGGGCGACGGCAGCCGACGACACGCAGTAGCCTTGTTGCGTCCTTTTGGTGGAGGAAGAAGAAAGAGGAAAAGAACGAAGGGGTACGTGCCGAATTGGGTCGAGGTTGGGCCGACTGTGGGCGGCAGATAGGAGAAAGGGAAGATGGGCTGCGGTCTGGGAGCTCTGCTGGTTATTTTTCTTTCCAAAAGCTTTTCCTTTTCCTGTTTTTATTTCTCCCTTTTGTATTTTCATTTGAGATCTATTTTAGGGTATTTCAAAAACACCATAGGCTTTATAAGAATATATAAAATACTCAAGAGCCCTTGTATTTAATTTGGGATCCAATAGTTTTGGTAGTTTTCGAAATTATCAAAACCATCTGAATGTTTTTAGGGAGAGAGGGGAAATAGGGTTTTAGAGTTTGCATTTTTACTTTGTATTAGCAAATATATGATGCACATGAATGCACAATTAACCCTAATTATTATTTAAACAAAACCGGGGTGTTACACACCACCTCCACTGTCCTAGCCGCGACGCACTACCGGTTGAGGGGGCCAAGACCGCGTCGAGCGACGCTGACCGTCACCGCTGCCCTGAGCAGCCCTCCACTCCCCAGCAGGACGTGGAGCAGGTATTCGGTGTCCTCCAGCAAAGGTTTGCAGTTGTCCGGTTCTCTGCTATGACCTGGTCGAAAGGTCAGATGTGGAAAGTGATGAACTGTTGTGTGGCCTTGCACAACATGATCATTGAGAATGAGAGAAAGGATCCAGTGAGTTTGCTCGAGGAGAACGAGCCATACTACAGACAGGGTCCTCTTGCCGAGCCTGATCATCAGGTGCCTTCAACCTAGGCTGCATTCATCGCCATGCGTCAGGAGATCCGAGATCCGGCGATGCATCAACAGCTGCAGGATGATCTTGTTGAGCACCTATGGATATGCAGGGGCAACATGTCGTAGATGCCGAGCATGAACTGGTCGAACTAGGCCGAACTTGGCCGAAATATGTTGTACTTTCACTGCATGCCGAACTATGTTTATATTTACGCCAAACTATGTTTAAGATTTCGCCGTATTTTGGCCGTAAAATGTTATGTATTCATTGTATGCCAAAATCTGGACGAAATTAAGCCGAATTTGAGCGGAAACGGGCTGGATACGCGAGTGGAGAACTCGGCGTACCTAGACCGAAAACTTGCTTCGTCCTGCCAAAGTTTGATCCGGATTTCGGCCTGAATTCGCCCAACGAGTGGACATGCTCTAACCAGAAGCAAAAAAAATGGTGTTGAGTGTCCGTTACGAGACACTCGGCAAAGTCTAACGATGTCCCGTATGAGGCGGTCAGACCTGCCACATGTAGTGGCGGTTTGCTGAGCTGAGTATCACCGGTTTACCGGGTGTATTTAGTTACTATTTGTTGTTTGTGGATTGTATATTTTCCCTATACTTGGCAAATCTTCTCGGTTGCCATGAATGTTACGTGCTTCTCTGAGATACTTTCTCTTCTTCAGGATGTTTTAGCTTTGTGAAGCAAATATATATCTAAACTACTTTTAGCATATAGGTTCACTTATAATTAGAGCAAATCTACATATTGAAGTCTAGATACAACTTTTTTACAAACCTAAAATATCTTATATTTTAAAATAGAGGGAATACATGATAAATCAGCGTTTGCCGACTATCTGGGTTTTAGACACTTGGAAAACTCGAAAATACTCAACCTAAAATCGTTTTCTGGTAGTGTCGTTCCTGGTATATGCTATAGATGGGTTTCAAAAGTGGAAGGAAAATGATACCTAGCCCCCGGGGTTAACTGCTTCGCGATTCCCCGGGGTCAACAGAGAAGAGTGTTCAACATGTTATCAGCATGTGTCTCTCCGTCGAGCCTCCGTCAAGACACCGTCGAGCCTGTATCACGCAGGCTTTCGTTAAAGGTAATCCAAAATTGACCGAAAAATGGATTCGTTAGGCGATTTTCTTTCAATTTTTGCGTTTAGTTCATAGATCAGATCCCATCTATGGTACGGATTTTCCTCCCGGGAGTCGAGCTGACCCGTTGTCGCCGACCAATGTCGATTTAATCACTCTCGGCTTAGAATCTTGTTGACTGAACCGTGCACCTGTTGTGCCGATCTAGTTTTTATTTAGTAGATCAGACTGATCTTGGACGTTTTATTTAGTAGATCGGATCGATCTACATTTTTTTATTATCTATTTTTTGCACCTGTACATGCACACGCCATGACCACGAGCAGCGCTCGTGCAGCAGCCGCCGCCCCGTGGCCTTGCTGCGGCGTCGGTGAGCCACGCGGCGGCAACAGCCGGCAACAGCCCGCCCATCGGCTGCGGCGACCCGCCGCCGCCGCGCCTGCTGGCCCGAGCCGCCGCCGCCAGCCTCGCGTCGCTTGCCGCTGCAGCTGGCAGCGCCCACATGCCCGGCGAGCCGCGCCGCTACCGCTGTGCCCGCTTGCGCTGCCGCCGCTGGCCGCCGTCGCCTTCGCCCGCTGGCCGCCGCCAGCGTGTCGCGCCACGCCACGCTGGCGAACGCCGCCGTCGCCGCTGCCAGCTGGCCGCGCCGCCTAACTGGCGAAAGGCCGCCGCGCTGCCGCTGTCGCTGGCAGCGCCGCTGCCGCTGGCCGCATGCCCGTCTTGCTTTCGCGAGCCTGCGCTACGTACCGCCTTCGCCCATGAAGCTGCTGGCCGCGCCATACGCCGCCCGCCTGCGCCGCCCGCGCTGATCTTTCGCCGCATGCTGCAGCGTCTTTGGCCTGCTGGCGCGCTGTCCGCTGCTTCCGCCCTGCGACCGTCCCCCCTCCAATCACTCGCAGCCACCACACCCCGTCCCGGCTGGACGCATGCGCCGCCGGTCCGGGCTGCTGCCGGCGCCGCCGTCCTAGTCGGGAGCTAGCTCTGTTCCCCCTCTATGCGGGCCAGGACGGTCTGGAGTGGGCCGGCCGCGCAGTGCCAAAAGTGGCCGGGCCGTTTTCTGGCCTAAAAAAAAGTGGGGCGCGGGAGCACGCTATTGCTGGACTGTTGGCCCGTTTTTGGTCATGTTTTCGGCCTATTTTTGCACAAGCTTTTGTACTATGTTTTACTACAGTTATTTATCGCATGATTTTAATACTTTGTATCTTATAGTTAGCTTGTACCGTTTTTTTCAATTCTGGAACGCCGTCATATTTTGAATTATTGTATCGATTATCGCATTTATGCAACCGATTACCTGCTGTAAACTTACACACTTTGCATAAATTGCAGATGACCGGAATCGTCAGCCGCGAGTTCCCGGAGTTGACCCAGGATGGGCTTAACTACCTGACTTGGGCCTCGGACGTTGAGATCGTCCTCGAGGGCCGATGCATCAAGGATGCGCTAATTGCGGGGACCCCAACGGCCTCCAGCACCACCATCCCGGCGGACAACGCCAAAGCCCTGCATTTCCTCCGCCATCACACGTGTGAGACACTCAAGAACGAGTACATGGCAGAACAGAGAGCTTCTGCCCTTTGGACCGCCCTCAACAAGCGGTTCTCTATTCTTAAGTACACCATTCAGCCACAGATGGAGGCAGATTGGATTCGTCTGAGGTTTACGGACTTCAAGACCGTGGGAGAGTACAACTCCAGGTTACACCGGATTTGTATCATTCTTCAGCTATGTGGGACCAGTACCATAGATCGGCAGAAGATAGACAAAACTCTCTCCACATTCCATCCGGACAACATCCAGTCCTCGTGAAACTTTCGCCGGGAAGGATTCACGAAATATGCAGCGCTTATTGATGCTCTCTAGATGGCCGAGGCGCATGATAATGTTCTAAAAAAGAACTTCTCCGCGCAATCCTTCGCGGGGGGCCCAAGTCATGAGGGTAATGCCGGTGCCTACAAGGTGCGCAAGCCCATCCACAAGAAGAGAGGCAAGAAGGGCAAGAAGGGCCCCAACTCCTCCAACCCGGCCAAGCAATGCAAGGCGGGCAAGGGGGAGGCAAGGCCCCAGGACTGCTTCCGCTGTGGCTCCAAGACTCACTTCTCCAGGCAGTGTTTGGCCCCTAAACACGTCGTGGACGCCTTCAAGGCCAACAAGAAGGCGCGCGAGGCGCACCTCGTCCAGGTTGAGGCACCACTGGTGCCCGGAGCGGCTCCCGTGCAGAACGTCGCGCCCGTAGTGGTGCAAGACGTATCACAAGTGGCAGCACCTTCGGCGGTTCCCACGAACGCCACTATGACCATGGAGGTTGAGCACGTCGTGCCCCCGCCCCAGCTAGACATTTCTGCTGCCTCGATGATGATAGCCAAAGAAGAGAAGCTTAACGATCTTGAGATACAGGCTGATATTGATGTTTTTTTTGCAGAATCCACCTGAGCTCCTTTTTGTTGTGATGATTTCTTTTTCGCAAATAATCTGATACAATTCTTCGATATGGTTGTAAGCTCTATGAGAGCATAACATTTATTTGTTTTCGGCGATTGGTTGACATTTATTTCATTCATTTATTCTATTATTTGGTTGTGTTATGTTCTGAAATGTTTATGTGTTTTACTTACTTGATGTAGCATCTTCCTCGCTCCATTATATTAATTAGGCACTATATTTTAGAACGCGTGTGGCGCCCAAATGGAGGAAACGTGCCTTGCTGATAGCGGCACCACAAATACCATCTTGAGAGAAACAAAGTACTTTGAGTCTATTACCAAAAACCCCGGTAACATAATGAAGATCGCCGGCTGCGGTCCGAATGTAGTTGGCTCCGGAAGAGCAACTATAATACTCCCAAATGGAACAACTCTGATCATTGAAGAGGCATTGTTGTATCCGGAGTTGACTCGTACTCTCTTGAGTTTTAGAGATATCTGCGCAAATGGTTTCCATGTAGAAACCGATGATGATGAGAATGGAAAGGAGTTCCTACTCATTACCAAGCGCGACGAAAATGGTAAACATGTTGTCGAAAGACTCCCTTCATTAGCTACTGGGCTGTACTACACTAAGATAGTAGCACCACCTATTTACACTATCCTTAAGACTGTCTTTAGAAGCTCTGAACTATTCTGCCTTTGGCATGATAGGTTAGGCCACCCCGGTCTTAGGATGATGAGAAATATAATTAACAACTCAAATGGTCATAATGTTAATGTGAAAAATTTCCCGAATCCCGATGATTTCGTGTGCTCCGCATGCGCTACGGGGAAATTGATCATTAGACCGTCCCCCCTAAAGGTGAAGGATGAACTCCCCGCGTTCTTGGAACGTATACAAGGGGATATATGTGGTCCAATTCAGGCCCTCTCGGGGCCGTTTCGGTACTTCATGGCGCTCATCGATGCTTCCTCTAAATGGTCTAATGTTTGCTTGATGTCAACAAGGAACCATGCTTTTGCAAAGTTGATCTCTCAGATCATACAAATAAGGAATAAATTCCCTGATTATCGTTTAAAGTCTATTTGAATGGACAATGCCGGAGAATTTACTTCAAAGGCATTCGATGATTATTGCATGGCAACAG
The DNA here is from genome assembly GCA_030063025.1 of Avena longiglumis. Taxonomy (NCBI): domain Eukaryota; kingdom Viridiplantae; phylum Streptophyta; class Magnoliopsida; order Poales; family Poaceae; genus Avena; species Avena longiglumis. Next base: position 153,824,456 of record CP125973.1, read on the forward strand.
GAATCAATCTTGAGCACTCTGTACCGCATGTCCACACTCAAAATAGACTTGCGGAGGCATTGATTAAAAGGATTAAATTCATTGCCAGACCACTCCTTCAGGGTTGTAATTTACCAACTACATGTTGGGGACACGCGATGTTACACGCCGCTAATCTCATCAACTTTCGACCATCGGCCTACAACATCCACTCTCCTATCCAACTTGCGCAAGGGTCGGCACCGAAAATTTCCCACCTATGTAGGTTCGGCTGCCAGGTATATGTACCTATACCACCACCCCAGCGATCAGCAATGGGACCGCTCCGTAAGTCGGGGATATACGTTGGTTATGAGACCATGTTCATAATCAGGTTCTTGGACCCCTTGACAGGTGACTGTCACACGGCCCGCTTTGCTGACTGCATTTTTGACGAGGATATTTTTCCGACTTTGGGGGGAGGTAATCAACCCCTGGATGACAAAAGTCGAGAAATCACGTGGAAAGCCACGGGGATCCACTCTCATGACCCGCGCACTGTTGAGACTAATAGAGAAGTCCAAAAGATACTAGATTTGCACTCCCTAGCGAATCAACTGCCTGATCATTTTAGTGATTTAAAAACTGTGAAAAAGTCGCATGTGCATGCACGCAATACACCGGAAAGGGTTGAAATACCGAAGAAAAATGATGGTATACCCGCTCCCGTTCCAAGGCCTAAGAGGATGCGGAATCCGGTTTCTCAAATCCCAAGTACCCGGGGACACCCGAAGAAAAAGGATAAGAGAGATTTATTACAGTCTGCCCCTGTTGAGGGGAGCCAGTTGAGACCTGGCACAAGTACGGATATTTCAGTGCACGAAATTTCGGACTTGAATTTTCCTATATCGGAAATACCCAGCAAAGTTGTGTGCACACACATCGGAGCGGAAAAGCTAAAGGACCTAGCCCCTGGATTGGGAAATCCGGTGGAGCAAGAGGATGTGCGTGATGCACTCCATGACGAAATGGCCATTAACTATGTTAATTCGGGCGAGTCATACAACCGAGCCATGGCAAATGTCGACGTCAATTTTGCCAAGAAAATTGCCTCAGTCATAGATCTTGACCCTGAGACTAACACGCTCGCTGATTGCAAGAAAAGGTCGGATTGAAAAGATTGGCAGAAGGCAATCACTGCTGAATTATTATCGTTAAACAAAAAAGAGGTATTTGGACCTGTTTGTCTAACTCCTTCCCACATTCGCCCCGTTGGCCATAAGTGGTTTTTTGTTCGAAAGAGAAACGAGAATAATGAAATAGTAAGGTACAAAGCAAGGCTCGTTGCTCAAGGTTTCACTCAGCGACCAGGTGTCGACTTTGAGGAAACATACTCCCCGGTCATGGATGGAATTACCTTTAGATACTTGATCTCAATGGCAGTAAACATGGACTTAAAAATGAAACTAATGGATGTTGTCATCGCTTACCTATATGGTAACCTGGATTCGGACATATATATAAAAGTACCAGAAGGTATCCCTGTCCCGAATCAGGATAGAGCAAACAAGAGCTTATACAGTGTTCAACTTAAGAAGTCATTGTATGGACTAAAACAGTCAGGTAGGATGTGGTATAATCGTTTAAGCGATTTCCTTCATCAGAAGGGCTACGCGAGCAATGAAGATTGCCCATGTGTTTTTATACGAAGATCTCAGGATGTTTTCTGTATTATCTCGGTGTACGTGGACGATTTGAATATAATCGGTACACCTGGCGATATTGAGGAAGCGAGTTCCTACCTGATGTCGAAATTCGAGATGAAAGACTTAGGCAAAACAAAGTTCCGCCTGGGCCTGCAACTTGAGCATTCCCCAGCTGGGATTTTAGTTCATCAGTCGGCCTACACCCAGAAGGTGTTGGAACGATTTGGGTTTGAAAAGGCATATCCTTCTAAGACCCCGATGGTCGGAAGATCTTTGCAGCAAGACAAGGACCCGTTCAGGCCTAAAAAAGAGGGGGAGGAAATTCTGGGACCGAAATTCCCCTACTTAAGTGTAGTTGGCGCACTTATGTACCTCGCAAATTGTACACGGCCGGATATTGCATTCGCCGTTAATTTGCTTCCTAGGTATAGTTCTGAGCCTACCAAGAGGCATTGGAAAGGCGTTAAGGACATCTTTAGGTACATACAAGGGACCAAGGACCTTGACTTGTTTTACCAAGAGAACCAAGACCCATCTGCTGTAGGCTATGCAGATGCTGGGTACCTTTCGGACCCGCACACATCCAAGTCACAGACTGGATATGTTTTCCTTTGTGGTGGAATAGCGATTTCCTGAGAATCGTCTAAGCAAACTCTTGTGTCAACTTCGACGAACCACTCGGAAATCATAGCATTATATGAAGCATCACGAGAATATGTATGGCTTCGGCGAGTAGTCAGCCACATCCAGATGTCATGTGAACTGAACACCGTATAAACCCCAACAATTATCTATGAAGATAATGCCGCTTGTGTTGCACAAGTCCAGACGGGTTACGTGAAGAGTAATCTCACAAAGCATATAAACCCCAAGTTCTTCTATGCGCATGAACTGCAAAAGATGAACGAAGTGAAAGTCTTGCATACTAAGTCGTGTGAAAATCTCGCTGATTTATTCACTAAATCATTGCCAGCATCTTCTTTCGAGAGATGTGTCCGTGGGATCGGCATGATGAGACTTAGGGAGATGCAAGGTTCAGGGGGAGAATCTTCACAAACTTATCGCTGAAATCTTGATCCCGATGATTGAGTGCTTAATTTTATAGTTAAGTGAATTGTACTCTTTTTCCCTTAGTGAGTTTTTATGAAGTTTCTCACATGAGGTTTTTAATGAGGCAATTCATGCAACATAGCAAAAGTTATACCATGTGCATTTCTCCATATTTTTCCCACTGGGTTTTCGGAGTTTTAAGCCATGGTTATACAGATAAGATACCCAGGGGGAGTGTTGGGAAACTGGGCCAGTAGAGGCCCATTCGGTGTGGCCTCTACCAGGCTAGGGTTAGCCCATGTGGATATCCTATCCTCTTAGTCTATAAATAGAGGAGCAATCATTGTACGTGACTTTTATCAGAGACATATCAATAAAGCTTCTCCCTGTTTTCTGTGTCAATCTACTGTGTATTCTTTGGGTGCTTTCGGCTTAGTCTTCTTCCTCGGGTGTGAAGCAGCCTCGGGACCGGCCAGCCGGCAGGGGTTGTTCAACAAAGAGTTCTCTCGTACGTGCTTCTCCTTTCCGGCAAACTGACACAACTATTGCTATCGTGCTGCCGGGCTAGACCGCGCGCACTCCGCCGTCGGAGGTCCGTGCCCACGCAACCGTCGCCGGAGGTCCGCGCGCTGCCGCTTGATCTTGTTGCCGCTGTTGCACATGCCGTCGCCGGAGGTCGCGCCTGCCCGTCAGCCGGAGGTTCGTCGCTGCCGCCAGATTACACGCCGCCACCGGAGGTCCGTGCCACGCAACCGTCGCTAGAGGTCCGCGCCACCGCACCGCACCGCCGCCGAGTCGATGCCCATCGCGTCGCCGAAGGTTCGCGCTGCCGCTAGGCCCGAACGCGCCACCGTCGGAGGTCCGAACCTTCGCCGGGACTGCGACGTGCCGACGGAGGTCGCGCCAGCTGCCGTCGCCGGTTCCTACAAGCGCGCCTGTCGCCGGAGGTTGCGCGCACTGCCGCAGCCGCCCCCATCTCCGCACATGCGCCATGGATGAGAGCCTGGACCATCGATGGGATGTGCTGCCCCGCGTGGTGTTGCTGCCTCCTTGCGCCGGTGGTCTCCTTCTCCGCCCGGGTGCTACCAACGGCATCGAGGTTTGCTACATGAGGTTAGCGGCGCTGCTACCTACTACCACCACCGCTCTACCTACGGCGTTGAGGTTTGCTACGTGTGGCCGGCCACGGTGCTACAAGTGTGTCTTGGGTTTTGCTACAATGTCTCCGGCGAAGTGTCCGACGAGGTCGGATTTGCTACAATATGATTTTTTTTGCTACATACGTCTTGTGTTTTTGCTACAATAGCGTAAAGTTTTTGCTACACGGTCTCCGGGGAGGTCTACCGGCGAAAGTTTCCGACGAGTCTCCGGCGAGGTCGGATCTGCTATATTAGATATTTTATTTGCTACGCGGTAGCCGGCGAGGTCTCCGGCGAAATCTCCGGCAAGATCTAGTCTATTTTCCTTTTTTGTTACATGTAGTAAAAACAGACAGTATTATAGCAAATATGGTCCGTTTATAAAAAAACAAAATCAGACCTTGTTTTAGATATACGTGGCGGCCTAGGGACCTGGTGGATTGGGGGAAATTATCCCCCAGACGCCTAGCGCTGTCCAAAGTGGAAGGCGGAGCAGGACTAACCTCACGGAGATTCTCCGCATCCACAGACCGAATATCCACCGGGAAGGCATCAGGACATCTTATCTGTTTTTCTCACTTGGTACTCGTCTTTTGTTGTCAATTGTCAGGAACCGGATCCCGTGCCACTGCCACCCATTTTTTTCTATACTCGCAATTCCCCGTCTTTTCTTAGGAGTAGAAAAATAGCAAAAATTCCGTGCACACCTAGATCGCGCGACAGAAGCATCTCTGCTTTCAGCCGCAAAGCCAGCGCGTGCCGACTCCACAAGGACTACACAAAGGATATTCCCTTGCCACATGCAGGAGCCCACTCCGGATCCTTCCGTCCTTCCGAAGCCAAACCCAAAGGGTTCGGCCCGCGCGAGGAACACGGTGCGACGCAAATGCGCGAGGAACACGGACGGGAACCCGCATATGCGCCGGCATCAAATCAAATCAAATCAAACCGGAGCCCGAAACCAAAACTGATTCGTCGCGCGGCTTCCGGAAAGGCAGCGTACCAATGAAGATCGGTCACCAACGCGCCGGAGTAATTGCAATTCCGAATCCTACCTCTATTCTTAGGCATCTCGTAATATTCCCTCGGCATCTTCCCCCGTCCCGGCTAGTATATAATCCCACCGCCGCGTCCAGACCTTTTCCTCGTCAAGAAGTTGTAAGACACACAGTAGCCAGACACGCAACTGCAAGAAGCGCGCGATCGTCGAGATGGCCGGCGTCGTCGTGGTGTTCGACTTCGACAAGACCATCATCGACGTCGACAGCGACAACTGGGTCGTCGACGGTCTCGGCGCCACCGAGCTCTTCGACCGCCTCCCCACCATGCCGTGGAACACGTACAATTGCGAGAAGATAACGAAGAACGAAACGAAAACAGCGTGAGGGACACAGATTACCGGAAAACCTCCCAACAAAGAGAGGAAAACCACCAAATAAACTTCACTATATCGAGGTGTTCACAAACGGGATTTCACAGATGCAACTCAACCGGCTTACAAGGGGTTTATATATCGGTGGAAACAGGTCGACGATCCAGACAGATTATGGGCCGCCTGCGACCCCACAAAGGCCCGTTGGGCACGGTGTGGGCCAACTTCAGACTCGTTACACTCGGCCCAAGCCTCCCGGCGACGGGCCTCGCTCCACTCGTCAGAAGTTGGCCTATACTTTGTAGAATTTGGATCAACATATAACAACACCCTCATCGACACCGTCATGGGGGAGCTGCACGCGCAGGGCAAGACGCTCGGCGACATCGCCGAGGTGCTCAGGGCGGCGCCCATCGACCCGCACGTCGTCGCCGCCATCAAGGCCGCCTACAGCCTCGGCTGCGACCTCAGGGTCCTCAGCGACGCCAACCGCTTCTTCATCGAGACCATCCTCGACCACCACGGCCTCCGCGGATACTTCTCCGAGATCAACACCAACCCGAGCCGCGTCGACGCCGACGGCCGCCTCCGCATCGCGCCCTACCACGACTTCCACGCCGGCGCGCACGGCTGCGCCCTCGGAACCTGCCCGCCCAACATGTGCAAGGGCCAGGTGCTCGACCGCATCCGCGCCTCCGCCGCGGCGGACGGCGGCGGCAGGAAGCGGTTCATCTACCTCGGCGACGGCCGCGGCGACTACTGCCCGTCGCTGCGCCTGGCGAGGGAGGATTTCATGATGCCGCGCAAGGGGTTCCCCGTGTGGGACCTCATCTGCGAGAACCCGGGCCTGCTCCAGGCCGAGGTGCACCCCTGGAGCGACGGCAAGGACATGGAGGACACGCTGCTGCGGCTCGTCGGGAGGGTGATCGTCGAGGAGAGCATGCTGCTACCACCGCTGGACTGCAAGCTGGAGACGATGCCGGTGGTCGCCGTCCAGGATGGCATGCCCATGCCGCTCGGCGTCAAGAACTGATCAATTATCCGTGCATTGTGATTTGGGGATCGATACGTAATCTTCTGATTTGGGTAGGGCGTCCGAGGAAAGGAAACTAATTCAGGGTGTGAGGTGTTCGAGCGCCAATAATGGCGAGGTCGAATAATCGTGGGAGGCTTGCAGTATTAAGGTAGTATTAGTATAGTGATTAATTTTGTGTGTTTGGAACTGTGTGTCGTTACTTGTTACCGAGTCTGCTAGCAATGGTAGAGCTCGTTGTATCTATTGACGAAAAGAATACTTACATGAGTTGATGTGACGGTACGCAAGTCAATTTTCAGCAGATCAATATTGTCTCAAGCATTATGTCATGTGCAGGTGCTTCGAATATTTTATTACTTGGAATAGCAGATTCCAGTTTTTAAGGGAAATACATCGTTATTACTACCTACGATATGGGTCCATTTAAAGCATATGGATTTAGAGTACTCCGTATGTATAAGAGCTGTACATTTGACAAGAGTATTTTTAAAGTTTTCTCATAATACTATGGTTTGTAGACGGTTGGCTTGAAATGAGTCTGATTTTAAATCAACGAAAATCCTAGACTTACCGACTGGGCTTACAAAATGAACTTACAGAATAGACGTGGACTTTGGTGAAGTATTAGGAACGGTTTGTTTTTCCAGTAAATCGTGATTTGCCACCGTCCACCACATCATCCCGTAAGCCTGTTTAAACAATTTCTTCATACACGTAGCATTACTCTTAAATTAACCAAGCCAAAACGCATAGTGCAGGGTGCTAAAGAATCAACTTACAAGCCAAAGAACAACAAACAAAACAGAAAAATAGAAGAAACACCACATGAGTTTCAAGGTCTTCATCCATTGGAAGAGGCAAAACCTAGGAGAGGAAACGCCAAGAAGCACACCACCGGAGAAGCCCGCCTTCGTTGAGTCCCGGCTCGTCGTGCCATCCGCATCTACCTTTGAAGGCCCCAACCTTCTCGCCTAGGGTTGAAGGCCGTCAGCAGGCAAAGCAGCTCCCCCAAGAGCGCGGGTGCATACAAGGGACGAATTGCCAAGGAATAGAAGCTCAAACGTCTCTACACGCTAGGGTGAAATTGAGCCGAGCCGAGCCGGCTCGTGGCTCGGCTCGGTTAAGCTCGGTAAAAATCAAGCCGAGCCTGGTTTGGCTTGGTACATTAGAATTTACAAAAAATAGGCTCGCGGCTCGGCTCGGGAGGCTTGAGGCTCGGCTCGACGGCTTGTCGAGCCCAAAGCTACAGGCTGAGCGGCACCCTGCGCCCACGAGCAATTCCCTCTATTCCTTCTTGCTTGCTCCCTCTCGTAAATCGACACGCCGGCCGCCACCACCGATCGTCCCGTCCCGTCTCATCCACCTCCTCCTCCCTAGTCCCCTACCAGTTTTTCTTCCTGGATTCATTCCCCACAAACACATGCGGCATCGCTCGTCTGGGTTAGCAGCGGCCGCCGCCCGCCGGCCCTCCGCCGACCGACCTCTGCTGCCCGATGAGCTCCAACACCTGCTCCCACTCGACCTCCACCGGCTGATCTACTTGGCCGCTTGACAGTCTCACTGTATGGCTCTGCTCACTGCTCCGCTCGAAGACCTGCTCTACAGCTACCTGCTCGATCTGCATCTAGCCGCAATTTCCGCCCAACAACCAGTTCCAAGCTGGTACGCATGCTGCTATCTAGTGGTATTAAGCGAGCTTTGGATGGATTTTCACCGAATTGTGTCAAGAAAAACAATGTGCAATTTTCTTTGAAAAAAACAGTGATTGTTTCTGATGTTTGACATGTTCAGAATGCAACAAATGAGAATCGAAGTTTGAATATATCAGTGGTGTTTTGTGTGAGAATTCATAGATTCAATATATCATATGAATTATACATGTGGTGTAAGCATGTACCTTGTGATCGTAAATCTATTTTGTCTGTAGTGCATCAGTTGGATTGCTGAGTGTTATCTGAACCTACTGATATGTTGTCTACAGTTGCAACTTCCTGCATCAAGTTCCCAATTGTCCACCTAGTAAACATTTTAGACTATTTATGGATCTATTCATGACTATATGATTGTCAAATGTTAATTATAATTATGAATTGTTATATTTTATGTCAATTTTTTTAATTTTGCCGAGCCTTCGAGCCGGCTTGCGAGCTTCACCGAGCTGGCTTGTCGAGCCTCGAGCCTGAGTAGCAAGGTTTGGGCTTGGCTTGTATGACCTTCGAGTCGAGCCGAGCCCGATCCAAGCCTTGTCGAGCCCGATCCGAGCTTCGAGCCTCGAGCTTTGTGTCCACCCCTACTACACGCGACACCCTAAAACGTCGCCGCTAGCCAAAGCACTGACCACCTAGTAAGATGCAAGCTTCGGGGACAAGACCACCAACCGAAGACACGACAATGCCACGTAGACCACAAACCACACGCAACACGACACCTTTTCACAAAACCCAAGACGCCCCTACAAGGAGGGAACGATCAGAATGCTGCCGCCTCCTAATCCGGGGAATTAGAGTTTTCACCTAGGCATCAGAGAAGGTGGGAGGGGGTGTACCTCAACGCGCCTCCAAGGAGAAAGACGGTGTCAAAAAACATCGCTGACAATATGACCGCCACCGCCGTCCAAGGATTTCTCCCGGCTAGAGCCCCAACCCAGCCACCCAATAGACGCCAAATTCGGCGAGCCGAGAAGCAAGGCCAAATGGTGGGAACTACGTGGGACGAGGACGCCATCATCAGCACTGATTGAAGGTCGATGGGGCAATCTTCGTGGCGACCACCATCCACCGTCCCCTCGCCGTGCTCACGGCCGAGGAGGACAAACTTCAGCACCGGAGAGTGCCTCCCGCCGCCAGGAACAATGCGGCCCGCCGCCTTCCAGGGCCGCCGCCCTGGCTTCCATAACTCCAGCCAAAAGCATTATCGGAGCAACAATGTCGACAACGAGCCGGCTCTGGCCAGTGCGACATCTTCCTCCCTTCTAGTGCGTAGAGCCGAGAAAGCCAGATCCCCGCCAATAGACCACCGATTACTAGATCGGGTCTTCATGGAAAGTCAGAAATTCTGCATCTTTGGACCAATTTAAGGTCAATAAAGGTGTTCCTCCTTCATCAAAACTAGGATAAAATTGAGTCAAAAGGTCACGATTGAAGATAAATTCATGAAGAAGTGGTATCTCTTTAGGATTCACCCCTGTGTCCAGAAGTTGGTTAATTGGTAAAGATAAAGACATATCATAGAAAAATAAAATAAAAAATATTCGAGATGACTATGAAAACACCTTTTTGATCCTCAAATTGAAAGAGAGATTGAGAGGGATCAAATCCTAATTCTCGGTATTTGGAATTGCCCCCATCACCAGCGCCACGCACCTTTGGCCGGCGACCCTCCAGAAGCGACAAGGAAGGGAGATCAGGTGGGGAGGCGGGGGCAACGATGCTAGGGTTTGACCCCTCGGTAGCCTGGAGAGGGCGACGCGAGGAGAGCCCAAAATGCACCTTATGGTATCTTCTTGTGGTTTCAACTAGTTCAAACTTTCAAGGGGCCGTACTATGGTTTGTAAGAATACAGGCGGTTTACTCCCTCTGTTTCAAAGATATTTTGGAAGGCAAGGTAGTAACATACTTTGAGGTGTTTGGCTCTAGGAAATGTTACATTTTTATAAACCATGGTTTCTTCTGGAGGTAGTGTTTTGGCTCCTAGGTGCAAATGAACCTATTACGAAAAATATATAAAAAATAAATTTTGAATTGTCAAAAAATCTGAACAATTTTTTTGCATATACATTCGGACATCTATGCCCGTACACAAGTTTTCAGAAAGAATGAAAATTTTATATGGCTTGTGTAAAAAGACAAAAAACATGTTCAAAATAGACACTGGAATTTGTCTTTTTATATGAGACATCTAAAATATTCTTTTCAATCGCAAATTTGTATACAAACATTTAGTGTCCGGATGAACTTGTATACATTTTTTTCTAATTTTTTATATTTTAAAATATGTTTTCACACAATGAATTCATCTGCACATGCGAGCCGAATTAGATTCCCGGGTTTCTTCGCTTTTGAAGTATTGGAAAAAGTGGTCCGGCCCTTTTTTTTAAAAACAAAAGAAAAAATTAAAGTATTGCTTTGATTGGCCCTGACAATTATCGTTTATAGTATTCCTTCCGACCATATTAGTTGAATTTGCTAAATTTGAATGAATTTAAGACACTATTTAGTATATAGGTTTATTTAAATTTTGATAAATCCAAGTCAACTAATAACTTTAATGCTGTCCTGCAATTTAAAAGGTGTCTCGTCATCGCACCTGCTAAAATTTGTTCCTTGAAGGACATTAATTGCGGCGGCCGCCAAGATACGTTTGCGTATCGTATGCCCGTGAAACTGAAAGGGATATTCCACGGCAAGTTCGCTACAGGTCCCGTCTCACCAAAATTTAGGCACATATTCCTGGGATATGCCCTCTCTGGCGTCTCGTTGATGCACGGGAAAGCTGCTGAAGCCACGGACTAAAAGCTGGTCACGATAACATGTTGGTTCTGACCGACGCCGACTGTTGCCAGTGATGACGAGGACATCCACCGGTCCACGAAGCTCAAGTGCCTCACAGGTCATGCTCATCGGATGGTGCTATACAGACGGAGAAAAACGACCCCCGACCCTCTCAGCTTTCACTACCCGCGGTGGCCATGCCGTGCCCCTTTCGCCCTCTCCTAGGCCCTCCCCTCTCCCAGCATGTGGCGTCGGTCTTATGCCACACGGTGTCAGTGGTGACGGACCCTTGGCCTCTCCCCTTTAGCCATGGACGAAGTGGGGCACTCTAGCTCCGGGAGGTGCAACATGGCGGCGGCAGGGTTCATGATCGACGGTGGGCGGGTGGCTGCTAGGCGGCGACGCTGCCACTGGGTGGTTGGGCAGACTTGTGTACGGGCAGGAGAGACGGCGGTGCCCGTGTGACCAAGATCTAGACCCTCTGGTGAGTGGTGACATGGTTATATCCTACGGGTACACGACCTTAGCATACCTGTTCTAGCCCAAGGAAGGCCCACAGCAAATATGCGCTAGCCCATGAAGATTTTCGGGTGGCCAAAGCCCATGACGCCTTCGGATCCTTGGAGAGCAAGACTAGAGTAGATACAAAATTTAAAGGGGTAAACCCTAAAACCTGTAACCGACTCGATCTGTTTCTGGGACCTGCCTGCCTCTATATAAAGGCCAGAAGGGCATGACGAGGAGGGTCTCATACAATTTCTCGCACACCACCGCATACACACCTTCCCGCCAGATTGCATCTGCGCACCTTGTAACCTTCGGTTCCACCATAATCAGAGCAGACAAGCAGGAGTAGGGTTTTCCCTCCGGGGGACTGAACCTGGGTAAACCTCGTGTCCCCGTGTTGCTTGTTTGCTAACCGTTCCGCGATCTCCAGCATCCCCATCTTCTCCAAAACCCAAGTCCATAACAATGGGCATTGACGAGATTAAACCTCGTCAATTGGCGCCGTCTGTGGGAACTGGGGGCGCTGATTATGCGATCGTGACGGTCCCAACCAAAGCGATCTACAACTCCGCGGTGACGTACAGTCATCTCCTCTTCGGTGCCTTCGACTTCACCGCCCACTCGCCAACCACCCTGAAGGATTTCGAGCCCGTTGGTGACGGACTCGAGATCTTGTTCGGGAGCTTTTGCTTGCAGGTGGGGCAGATCGGCACTCTCCGCCTCCTAGAGCGGGTGCCCCTGCCATCGATCAGGCCTGCTTCATGGGCCTCACACTCCGTGCTACGCACATCACCATCGACAGATGAGTCCTATGACAGCAGCAGCTGCAACTCATATCGATCCACCATCGGATGAAGGAACCTACGGTTCCGGATCCGAAAGCTGCGACAGCAGCCGTCCGATTTACGAGCGCTACAAGTGCGCCATAGTCATCCAGGATCAAGAACACAATCTGCCACCCAAACCGCAGGGTAGAAACGGCGAGAACAGAAGAAGCCAGTCCCCCCACCCAACGGGGACAACACCGATCGGGTCATCCACGTCAGCGAGGAGGGATGGGCCCAAGCACGCGAAGCCGTAGCAGGCAACAAGATCATGCCCGCCGATGCCTCACGGGACCTGCTGATGGCATACCACATGCTCCTAATCGAGGAGCACAAGAAGCAGGTGAAGATGCAAGAGGTGCTTGACAAGCGCAAGCAAGCAGCCTCAGAATTCAGTGCGCGGCGAGCTGCGCTCTCCGCCATGGGTATCGACTCCAGCTCGCATGGCAACCATGACAACAAGCACCGTTCTCGGATGGAGAACATGGACCCCAAGGAGCGTCGCGAGGTGACTCGGGCCCTCAACGCGTCCTTCATAGAGATGGACGCTGACGGCAACGTCATCCCAAAGACACCACAAGAAACAATCATGGCGGCCACTGCGTACCTCGCGTCCCATCCACCTCCAGAAGGGGACCCGAAAAGGGCCATGCATAAATCCGCACTTACCGGACTCGGACTCGTTGGAGCTGCGCTCCACGCAGAAGCTCTTGCAGAGCCAAAGAAGAAGGCTGCGGTCAGGTTCAACCGTAGCCCCACGCGCTCATCCGAAGATGAAGAGCAGAACCTTCCTCGAAGGCATAAGAGCTCGCGTCGTCACAGCCGCGACTACGACGCTCGAAGCGAGCTAACTCAGCGCAAGATCGACAAGGCACGCGCCAAGCGCGTATGCTCGTCTGAATCTGAGGAGGATAATGACGAAGGAGAACTCTTTGGAGCCCGATGCTTCAGCAGATCTGTCCGGCGGACACGAATGCCGCGAAACTTCAAGCTTCCTTCGGACACTCCGAAGTTTGACGGCACACAGGACCCCAAGGCGTGGCTCAGCGACCACTTATCGTCCGTCAAGCTACACGACGGAAACAAGGAAACCGCCATGCAATGCCTTCAGCTGCAGCTGACAGGCGCAACTCGAATCTGGCTTAGCAGCCTATCCTCAGGATCTATCCGAAGCTGGGAGGAGCTGGCATATAGTTTCGTTCGGAACTTCAAGGGCACCAGCAAGAGGCCTGTCTCGATAGAGGAGCTGCGGGCCTGCACCCAACGAACGGGCGAATCCATTCGCTCGTACATACTGCGCTGGTCCAACACCAAGAACTCCGCAGCGCACATCTTTGAGGAGAGAGCTATCGACGCCTTTAAGGACGGCGTCAAACGCCAGGACTTCAAAGAAGAACTTGGGCGCGTCAAGCCCAAGACACTCGACCACCTCATGGACATCGCCAACAGGTGGGATGATGGCGAGGACTCCATCCACCAGGCGCACTCGGAGGAGGAAGACGACTACAGCCAGCGACGTGAGCGCCGTAGCAAGAGGAGATCGCGTACGACTATCGCGATGGACCCAACATGGTCGCGGCTGGCTACGCCGACCGCCGCATCGACGGCAACCGCAGCAACGGCGAATACCGCGGAAGCAACTTCCGCGATGGAGGGCGCCCAACGCAGTCATGGCAACGCCGTGGCCGTGACGACGGACCCTCAGTATACGACAAACTGTCGGGTCCATGCACCATCCACTTCTACATCGACAAGCAGGATGGCAAGAAGAAGGCAAGCTACATGCTCAAGGACTGTCGCGAGTTCCAGAAACTCAGCGAAAGTATGGCCCATATGAGGCAGCAAGCCCCGAACCCTGGATACGGGAACGCACCCGCACCAGGTGAGATCGCACATGGAGCTCCTCCACCACCACCTGCGGGACCTTCAAACCATCCAATCGCACCCGCGCAGAACAACGGTGGGCACGGGTACCCCGCGCCAAAAGGATCGCTGATGATCCAAAAAAGGCGCCCAACAAACAGGGTGCAGAAGAAAATCACCCGCCAGATCAATCTGGACGTGACCGCCCCACCTGCCATCCCTGAGTACCTCAGCGGATCGGAATCCTGCATCACCTTCAGCCGTTCGGATCACCCTTGCCAGGTCCCTCGCCCAGGTCATGCTGCCCTGGTGCTCGAGGCGAAGATCGGCGGGTTCGACATGAGCCGCGTCTTCATGGACAGCGGCAGCGGCATCAATCTGATCTTCGCCAGCACCCTTGCAGCAATGCGGATCCCGCTATGTAGCCTGGAACAATCTGATACAATGTTCCATGGCATCGTCCCAGGGAAGGGTGTATTCCCCCTGGGAAAGATATGGCTCGACGTCATCTTGACAAGCGGATAACTTCGATCTGGCGACTCGAGTTGAAGTGGTGGATGGCCATCACAATACCACGCCATCCTCGGTAGCGTGGCATTCACGATTCTGGCGGTACCGCACTATGCGTACACTACTCAAGATGCGGGACCCGGCGTCATCACGATCCACGGGAGCTTCACCCGATCGGACCATTGCGACAGGGACTTCAACAGAATCTCCCAGTCCTTCGGCATGCAGGAGGAGCTCGTAAGGCTCCGCGAGGTGACGGACAACGGTGCACCCCCAGTCGCCAGACAGAATGCACTAGATATGTCCTTCGACTCCTCCGTCAACACAAAGAAGGTGCAGATCCATCCGATGGATGCCTCCAAGACAGCGCTGATCACCAACGACCTCAGCTCCGCATAGGAAAGCGCGCTTGTCGAATTCCTCCGTGAGTGCTGGGAAATCTTCGCCTGGTGTCCTGCGGACATGCTAGGAGTTCCTAGGGAATTCGCCGAGCACGCACTCAATGTCTTTCCAGACGCCAAGCCCGTCAAACAGTCCATCCGGCGACTGTCCGAACCACGGGCCGAAGCAATCGGAGTCGAAGTCAATAGACTACTCAACGCAAACTTCATCAGGGAGATCAAGGAGAGCGAATGGCTCGCCAACACCGTGATGGTCCCCAAAAAGGACACGGACATCCTGCGGATGTGCGTGGACTTTACATCGCTGAACAAGCACTGCCCGAAGGATCACTTCCCCCTTCCGCGGATCGATCAGATCATCGACTTGACTATAGGATGCGAAAAACTCTCCTTCCTTGACGCCTACTCCGGCTACAACCAGATTCGACTGAAGGTCGAAGATCAGGAGAAAACGACGTTCATCACGCCGTTGGGTGTTTTGCTACAACACAATGCCTTTCGGGCTGAAGAATGCAGGGGACACGTACCAATGGTGCATGCAGGCCTGCCTGAAGGACCAGATCGGCCGCAACATACAAGTCTATGTCGACGACATAGTCATCAAAACAAGCGAGTCCAAGACTCTTATCGACGATCTCCGCGAGACGTTCGATAACCTTGATCGATATAAGATCAAGTTAAACCCAGAAAAATGCGCCTTCGGCGTCTCATCTGGTCAGCTGATAGGCTACTTCATCTCCCAGCGAGAGATCGAGGCGAACCCGAAGAAAATCCGGGCCATAATGGCCATGGAGAAGCCGAAGAACCTCAAGGGTGTCCAACAACTTGCCGAACGAATCGCGGCATTGAGCAGGTTCATCAGCCGCATGGGCGAAAAAGCTCTGCCGTTCTATCAGCTGCTGCGTAAGGCAGACAAATTCGAGTGGACGCCCGAGGCGGACGACGCATTCGAAGATCTAAAGCGGCTGCTTCTACCTCGCCCGTCTTGGTCACGCCAAAGGAGCGCGAGCCTTTACTGCTGTACATAGCAGCCACACACCAGGTGGTAAGCACCGTACTGGTGGTCGAGCGACCCGAAGAAGGCAAGACCCATGGGGTCCAACGCCCAAGCTACTACCTCAGCGAGGTATTGACACCGACAAAGCAGAGGTACACTCACTACCAGAAACTCGCCTACGGCGTGTTCATGACGGCTCGTCGGCTGAGCCACTACTTCCAGGAGCATCAGGTGATGGTCGTCAATGAGGCACCCCTGAACAGCATCCTGAACAACCCGGAGGCCACAGGACGCATGGCCCTGTGGGGCATCGAGCTGTCACCTCTAGACATCGTCCACGAGAAGCACCATGCGATCAAGTCTCAGGTCCTTTCGGACTTCCTCATCCATTGGATGGAACTGTAGGTGCCAGACACGCCGGACATGACACGGTCATGGACGATGCACTTCTACGGCTCCAAGTGCGAAGCTGGAGCAGGATCCGGGGTCATACTGATCTCCCCGCAGGGCGACAAGATGAAGTATGTCCTCTGGATGAAGTTTCGAGCTTCCAACAACGAAGCCGAATACGAGGCCCTCATCCACGGCATGCGGATGGCCAATATCTGCGGCGCAACGCGCCTCGTCATCTACGGTGACTCCAACCTCGTCGTCCAGCAGACGATGAACGAGTGTGACGCGCACGTCGCCAACATGATCGCGTACCGTGCACTCTACAATGCACTCGAAGGAGACTTCGACGGCTGCAAACTTCGGCACGTTGGGAGAGAAAGCAACGAAGAGGCCGACAGACTCGCCAACATCGGCTCCACCTGTGCACGGGTGCCACCAGGTGTAGTCCTCGAACAGATCTGCATGCCATCCATCAAAAGAAAGTTCCCCAAGGGATCACCCGAAGAAGCAGAACACTCGGGGGCTGCGCTACCCGAAGGACGGGAAGGACCCGAAAAGCTCGATATAGAGGTCGCAGCGGTCAACCTAATGCAGGTCATGGCGGTCGAAGAAACTTGGACACAGCCATACCTCCGATATCTGATAGACGGGGAGCTGCCTGACAGCCCGACAGATGCCCGACGCATATCTCGCCGGTCCAAGGCCTTCACCATTATCAACGGCGAGCTGTACAAGCGCAGCATTTTGGGTGTACTCCAAAGATGCGTCACCATCGGTGACGGCAAAACCATCCTCCAAGACATCCACGAGGGCATCTGCGGCCATCACGCAGGCAGCCGCGCCCTTGTCGCCAAATCTCTACGAGCTCGATTCTACTGGCTAACGGCCATGAACGATGCCAAGGACATCATCCGAAGATGCAACGGGTGCCAAAGGTTCGCAGATAAACCGCACGCACCCGGATCAGAGCTCAGGCCCATACCTTTGGACTGGCCCTTCGCCCAATGGGGCCTCGACATGATCGGCAAACTGCCAAGGTCCTCGAAAGAAGGTCACGTTTACCTCCTGGTTGCAGTCGACAAATTCACCAAGTGGATTGAGGCCATGTCCGTCACTAACCAAAAGGGAAAAACTGCCGTCAAGTTCTTTGAATCCATTGTCTACAGGTTCTGCGTGCCGCATAGCATCATCACCGACAATGGGTCGAACTTCATCTCCAAAGAATTCTAGGACTTCTGCGAAGACCTCGGAATCAACATCACATACGCCTCGTGGCGCGCACTCCGAGCGGGCAGCAGGAGAAGGCCAACGGCCTCGTCGGCACTGGCATCAAGAAGTGCCTAACGAGCCCGCTCGAGCGACTCGCCGGAGCCTGGACACAAGAGCTTCCCTCTGTCCTGTGGAGCCTACGCACAATGCCAAACAGCTCAACTGGCTACACGCCTTTCTTCGTGGTGCACGGAGCCGAAGCTGTGCTGCCAGCAGAGGTACGCCACAAGGCCCTACGGGTCGTCGCTTACAACGAAGCCAAATCGACGGCCGCACTCGAAGACGCCGTCGACAGACTCGACGAGGTGCGTGACATAGCAGCAGCTCGGTCAGCGGTATACCAACAGAGTCTCCGCAACTACCACAGCCGACGGCTAAGCCCAAGGTCCTTCGCCGAAGGATACCTAGTCTTGCGACTCAAGTAAGAGCGACCGAAGAAATTCGAGTCACCATGGGAAGGACCCTACATCGTCACCGAAGTCATCCCAGGTGGCACCTATCGCCTCAAGCACATGGAGTCTGGAGTCGCATACTCCAACCCATGGAACGTCGCACAGCTGCGACGCTTCTACCCCTAGCTACCTCCCTCTTTTACTTTCAATAAGGCTATTCAGCCAAGGCTACTCAGCCGAACAATGTACCTCCTCCTTACGATATGAATAAAGCTAAGTGTCTCGCCCCAAAAATTTTCACCTATTATCTGCATTTTACTCCATATTACTACACACTCGGGGGCTCCCCCTACCTCACTGCTTCGTCGACTGAGGATAGCGCGTGTACACCTGAGTAGCTGACCACGTCAGGCTAACGAAAAGGACACGTATACAAACAAAGAACCACGTGCTGCACAACAATAAACCTTCAGAATATAATAGAGGGCACAACACGCCCGGTCGAATATATACAAATTTTACATCTATCTCTTTTACAGGTCCTACCTATTCTGAAGAATATCCCACGCACGGTGCTCAGACAGATCTAAAATTTGTTCGGCATACTGCCTTACAGCCGCATAGTGTGGACGCATATCCCACTCGCCGCCATCCGGCCGACGAGGCGGCCCATCCTCTACAGCAGACAGATCTACGTCGGGACGATGCAACCACACAAGGGAGAGCGCAGCCTTCACCCCCGCGACAAGATGATGCCGAACCAGTTCCCGAACACGATGCACACTTCGAAGCCTCGACAGCAGGCCACCGAGGGTCGATGGCGCCTCATCCAGCGGAAAAATCACATGCAGAACTGACGCCAACGAAGACTGCACCTGACGAAGCACCCGCGATACCTGGTGAACACGATCCTGCACCGTCGCAAGAACCATGGCACGATCACGGTCCATCCAGAAGAACCCGCTGGCCTCCATGTCCTGCTGGGTCAGGCAGTGGATCTGAACAACAACACACTCCTTTTCCTCCCTCGGAGCAAGGTTTGCACCTGCAATACTTGCAAAAAGTAAGACAAAAGGCCAACAGGCGCATCCGAAACAATGAGCAGCAACTCGAAAAAGCACACATTGCAGTTGTTCGGACAAACGATGCAACTCCGTCATCAGATATTCTTCTCTGGTAGCGGACCGCTCTGCCTTCGATTTCCAAATGTCAGCATGGCCACGCACCCCAAGCAACTCTTTCTCCAGGCCACGGACACGATCTCGAAGAAATACAAGCTGCGACGCACCATCCAGGGATGGACGCAGCTGCGGTGAAGGCGAATTATCAACGGGATCATCACCCGAAGGACCCTAGAGTAAAAGAAGACAAGTATATGAACAAGAAGACGAAGGAGCACATAACTCGAAAATCCATTATGTATAGCAAAAAGCCACTATGTGGCACAAGGATCGTTCATAGAGATAATTACAACAAAAGAAACAAAGGCTATCCTACAACTACAAGGCCTACGAAGCTGCATCCTGAGTAGCCTCGGAGCCGGACTGCCTCCCCTTGGCCTCTCCCTGCTGCCTCAACGCATACTAAGCCAGCAGGTCGATCAACTTCGGCCCATAACGCTTACAGCGAGCAGCATAGATGGCGAAGGCTACCTCGGATCCGTCAGCAGCCGTTGGCATCCGGGAGGTGATCTATGAAGATCCAGCTCCGCTCCGAAGGCCAGGGCCATCGCCAGCCTGACGGATGCCCCGATGCCTTTCTGCTTGCGCTTGTAAGCCGCAGGAGCTTCGGCTGACAATGCATCCGCCAAGGCATCAACATCTTCGAGGGCGACGCCCTTGGTGACAAGCTCCTTATAGAAGCGCCCAAGAACCTCCTTGGCATTAGCAAGCGACCGACCACGGTACCACAACGGTCTTCGACCACCGCCGTGGCATCATCCAGAGCACTCCCGTGCTCTAGGACACCATGGTCAAACTCGATGCCCGCGACATCTAAAAAAGAAGAAGAAACGACAACATAAATACAAACACAGCAAGAAAAGGCAAGGAAACTGAAAAAGGGAACACGAAGCAACTCACCCGAAATAGCCTTGGCAGCCGCCATGTAACACCCTCAGAATCGGACCTATGCAAGTTTGGGCAAAATTCACCAAACCCGCATAGAAACGATTCAAAGGTGCCCACCAGGCACTTTCGTGCGGGTGGAAAACGAAGTAATAACATTACACAACAGTCCTCGATGGGACCCACAGAACGGATATATATAACAACGACTCAAAGAGTCGAGAAAACAGGTATACGGTACAAAGATCCAAATCACCTTGAAAAGACGGAGCGTCCGACTACGGACAAGATGCAAATGGGGCTAAGAGCCCTGGAGAATAACCGATGGCGTCCATAACCTGTGCCAAGCGGAAGGGTAACCTAACGGCGTCGATCTCAAAACCTGCTTAAACAAAAGGGTGCCGACAAGGGCAAAGGGAAAAAAGAAGGAGCGTCGATCTTGAGGCCAAGACGGCGAGGCTAGAATGGCGGTCCTCGCCTACATAGGTATGGTGGTGCAGCGGCAGCATGCACTAAACAACCTATAGAGACTCGATACAACTGGCGTCAATCAGAGAGGGGTAAGAGAGACCTATTCGCATCCAACCTGAGGCTAGCACCAAACAAACCCATCCTGGTATTTCCCCCTCGACACCGATCGAGGAAGTCAACCGAGGAACTCACACGCGCAGTTTTACTTATTCAGTTATAGTTGCGGCACTTTACTAGTCAGGTTTAGATAATCGTCCTGATAAAGTAAGCAGTGGGCATTTTTAATTCACCATTTCGTTATAGTTGCAACAATTACTAATCAGATACAGATAGCATGAGATAAACCCAAAAAAACCCAGCAGTTGTTGGCACTTTTATTCAGCCAATTCGTTGAAGTGGCAATACTTACTAGTCAGATACATTTTGTAGCGACAACCAAACAAGCAATGGTGGGCGATTAATTAGCCATTCCGTTGTAGTGGAGCTGATTACTAGTCATTATAAGTCAAATTGATAGCAGTAAACTTTAGTTATGCTTGTCTATGATCAAGAAACTGTGCTCCAAGTCGTCCATATCCGCGGACACGGCTTTCAGAAAGTTTTACCCGGCCGGGTGCACCAATAGCAACACACGCCGATCAACCTCGAAAACCAAATCAAAACCCAACGAGGCTTTCACGTGAACAATCACGATTCGGAAATATTTCAGGCCACCCTTAAGTAGAATCAACGAGTAAGCAAGCTCAGGGACGGCCTCAAGGTCTTTGGGTAGACGGTGAACGAGGGAACCCCAAACGGGGCTTATCGACACCGCGGAATCGTGTCCCGATCCTAAAAGATGCAGGTGCTATCTCACCTGACAATAAATAAAGCAGTAAAGCATGGCATAAGTACAGGATCGTAAATAAAACCTCAAACTAGTTTGTGGCCCCAAGAAATAAGACTGAATCAAGCTCTGGCTCAGGGGGGTCCCATATACCTCCCGGATGTGGATAGCGCGCAAAAACAAGGAACAGGAATCAAGTACTCGGGGTCTTACGGGACACAAGTGGGCGTTCGGAAACCGAATATTATCTATCACCCACCGATGCCTCTGCTTATTCAATTTTAGTTGTTAAACAGAAAGTAAAGTGACGATAAGTAAAACTAGAATCATCTCCAACAACAACATGCGGCAATACATCAGCAACTGTGGCATATGACGACACACACCAGCACTTGAGCAAGCAACTACGACGCGCAAGTCCCACTATCTACCAACAACAGGTAATAGGGTGTGTCCAAGGCAATATAGGGCTGCAGGGTATCTTACGGGTACGGAAACTAAAGCATCGCAACACAGATAGCAATAGATCAACAGGAGGGAAGTAAATACTAGAAAGTAAGATAGGTAGAAAGAGGGAGATGCTACTTTGAAAACATTGTCGAAAGGTTCATCCGAAGGTCGGGTGAAGCTCACATCAACTCAACGGCCTTATCCGCGAAGAAGCAAAACACTAGAAGAAACACCGGATGCAATATTTAATAAAACGGCAGAAGATCGGCATGATGCATGCATGATGGATGGCATGGCAAAGGTGCGATGCAATTAGGTCAAATTAAGCGGAACCGAGGTCCCGACATTTAATTAGTTGGTTCATGTTATTTAGAAACCCCCGCAAATTAAATGTTGTTTAACATGGCCAAAATATAGCACCGGTTCGCTACATCAATTTTAAATGAGGCCAATATAAGGCTAGATTGGACGCATATGGGCCCCATATTTAATTATCAGGTGAATCGGCATAGGGCCCCCAAACCACATGATATGCATGCGAGATGACAATTTAATATGCAACAATGTTATATTTCATTTATAAAATAGGGTTCGAGGAAAAAGGGGTCACACATTTAGGGTTCGGCGATCTTGTTAGGGTTCCGGGGTTCGGGGTCGGTCTCGGGGTCCAGGGTTCGACGGAACGTTCTCGGCTCCGGGGTCGTTCTCGGAGATCGGGGGTAGGTCTTGGCGCATCCGGGTGCGGGACTTGGGGGAATGTCGACGTCCAGCGTTCGGGGAAGTTCTCGGTGTCCGGGTGAAGCACTCGGCGTTCCGTGATGACCTTGTTGATTCCATGTCGGAGACCTTGGTTCCTCGATGGAGAACTGTAACACCCTCAGAATCGGACCTATGCAAGTTTGGGCAAAATTCACCAAACCCGCATAGAAACGATTCAAAGGTGCCACCAGCACTTTTAAATGCGGGTGGAAAGCGAAATAACATTACACAACAGTCCTCGATGGGACCCATGAGCAGATATATATAATGACTCGATGAGTCAAGAATACAGATATAATATACAAAGATCCAAATCACCTTGAAAATGGTAGAGCGTCCGACTACGGACAAGAAGCAAATGGGGCTAAGAGCCCTGAAGAATAACCAATGGCGTCCATAACCCTGCCAGCCAAGCGGAAGGGTAACCCTAACGACGCCGATCTCAAAACCTGCTTAACAAAGGGGTGCCGACAAAGGGCAAAGCGAAAAACAAAGAAGGAGCGTCGATCGAGGCGATTACAGCGAGGCTAGAATTGGCGGTCCTCGCCTACATAGGTATGGTGGACTGAAGCGGCAGCGGCAGCATGCACTAAACAACCTATAGAGACCCGATACAACTGGCGTCAATTAGAGAGGGGTGAGAATGACCTATCCGGATCCAACCTGAAACTAACACCAAACAACCCATCCTGGTGTTTCCCCCTCGAGACCAAACGAGGAAGTCAACCGAGGAACTCACACGGTTGGCAGTTTTACTTATTCGGTTATCGTTGCAGCAATTACTAGTCAAGTATAGATAATCATCCTGATAAAATAAGCAGTGGGCACTTTTAGTTAACCATTCCGTGATAGTTGCAACAATTACTAATCAGATACAGATAGCATGAGATAAACCCAAAACCCAGCAGTGGTTGGTAGTTTTATTCAGCCATTCCGTTGTAGTTGCCATACTTACTAGTCAGGCACAATGGTCATGGCGACAACCAAACAAGCAATTGTGGGCAGTAATTAGCCATTCCGTTGTAGTGAGCTGATTACTACTCATTATAAGTCAAATTTATAGCATAAACTTTAGTTATGCTTGTCTATGATCGAGATCGTGCTCCAAGTCGTCCATAACCATGACGGCTTTCAGAAAGTTTTACCCGGCCGGGGTGCACCAATAGCAACACACGCTCGATCAACCTCGGAAAAACCAAATCAAAACCCAACGAGGCTTTCACGACTGAACAATCACAGGATTCAGAAATATTTTAGGGGGCCACCCCTTGGAGTACACCCGCAACGAAGTAAGCTAGCTCCGAGACGGACCCCAAAGTTTGTGGGGCCGGCGGTACGCAGTATGCCCCCAAGCGGGGCTCGATACCACGTAAGCAGGTCACGGGCCCTAACAAGATGCGATGTCATACCCGCTGTCGTAAATAAAGCAGTAAAGCATGGCATAAGTACAGGATCGTAAATAAAACCTCAAACTAGTTTGTGGCCCTAGAAATAAGATGAATCAAGCTCGCTCGGGGGTCCCATATACCTCCCGGATGTGGATAGCGCAAAATCAAGGAAATTATCAAGTACTCGGGGTCTTACGGGACACAAGTGGGCGTTCGAAACCAAATATTATCTATCACCCACCGATGCCTCTCTTATTCAATTTTAGTTGTTAAACAGAAATTAAAGTGGTGATAAGTAAAACTAGAATCATCTCCATCATCAACATGTGGCAATACATCAACAAGCGTGGCATATGGCGACACACATCAACACTTGAGCAAGCAACTACGCATAAGTCCAACTATCTACCAAACAACGGTAATAGGATGTGTCCAAGGCAATATAAGGCTGCGGGTATATTACGGGTCGAAAACTAGAGCATCGCATCACGAGATAGCAAATAGATCAACAGGGAGGAATAAAGACTATAAAGTAAGATAGGTAGAAAGGGAGATGCTGCTTTGAAAACATTGTCGAAGGTTCATCCGAAGATCGGGCGATGCTCACATCAACTCAACGGCCTTATCCGAAGAAGCAAAAACACTAGGAGAAACACGGATGCAATATTTAATACACGGAAGATCGGCATGATGCATGTATGATGTATGGCATGGCAAGGTCCGATGCAATTAGGTCGATTAAGCGGAACCGGGTCCGACATTAATTAGGTGGTTCAAGTTATTTAGATACCCATAATTTAGATGTTGTTTAACAATGAAAGATTATAGTATGGATTCGCTACTCAAGTTTAAATGAGGCCAATATAAGGCTAGATTTGCCCGCATATGGGCCCCATATTTAATTATTAGGTGAATCGGCAAAAGGCCCCCAAACCACAGATATGCATGCGGGTATGACAAAACAATATGCAATCAAGTTGTTATTATGTTGTGAAATAGGGTTTCGGGAAGGGGTTCACACATTAGAGGGGACTCGACGATCTTGGGGTTCCGGGGTTCAGGGTCAGGGTCCAGGGTTCGACGGGCGTCAGATCTCGGGGTTCAGGGTTCGACGAACTTGACGGGACCGTTCTCGGACAGCGGGGTAGGTCTTGGCGCATTCGCGGTCTACGGGTCATGTTGTCGGTCATGGCGTTCGGGATGAAGCGCTTGTCGTATCCGCATCGGCGTTCTTGGCGTTCAGGGGAAGGAGTACTCGGTTCGGTGCCGGGGGTTGCGTCGGATTCTTCGGGGTTGTTCTTGTCGCATGAAGATCTTGTCGGGTCCCACAGGGTCGGCCTTGCCGTTGCGAGGGTATTGTCGGGCCCGCGCCATCGAGTCGGTCTTGGCGTCCGGGGGGTTCGGTCTCAACACCGGGGTCGGTCTTCGGATCCGAGAACGGTCTTGCGGTCCGTGAGGGAGATCTTGGCGTCGGGGTTTCCGTGAAGAAGATCTTGTCGCGCGGCGTCAATGTTTCCGGGAAGGAGATCATGAGGTTCCGACTCTGGTGGTCCATCGGGTTCGATCGAGTCGGCGTCGATCTCGGGATCTGCCCCTACACGGTCTTCGGGGAACTCAGGGTTCAGGGGTCCGGCGTCCGTGTGACGGGCTTGGCGATAGGGGCGAACTTGGTCGATGGTCCTCGGGTCACAACCAAAAATAGGGTCGGTCTCATGAGGCGGTCTTGTTGCTCCGAGATGGAGAACTTGTCGCATCCGTGGCGATCTTGCCGGCCTTCGGGTCATCAACCCCGTGAAGGGATCTTGGTCGGGCCGGGTTGGGTTTGGTCTTGGCTCCTGTAGTTCATGCGGCTCCTCGGCGAGCTTGGCGGGTCCCTGAGCAGCGGGCCCACGAGCAGCTCGGGCAGTCAGACCACAGGCGGCTGTCGGAGAGGCCCGCAGGTGCAGGTGCGGTGCCGGTCGGGCTCGGGCGGACTCCGTGGCGAGCTCAGGCGGGATCGACGCGGAAGGCAGCGGACGGCGGGGCGGCGAGGGCACGGGAGGTCCCTGGCAGCGGGGCCTCGGCCTGCGATTGTCGGCGAGGCAGCAGACGAAGGCAGCGTTGCCGCAGGGCGAAGCCTAGGGATAGCGGTGATGCGGAGGTGTCTTGTGGCGGCGGGCTCGCGTCTGATGGCGGCTTGAGGCAAGCCGGAGAGAGAAGAGCGGCGTCGCTGCTCGGGTGGCCTGGCAGGGCGCTGCGGCACCGAAGGCCGGGCGGAGCTTGGTGGAGGCGCCGAGGTCGCGGCGTCTGACGGCGTCTGAAGGCGCAAGGGCGAAGCCAGGCAGCAGCGGGCCAAGCTTCTGAGGCGGCCGGAGACGAGGATCGGAGGCGGACGGAGGTCAGCCATGGCAGCGAGCAAGTAGCGTCATGGCTGGGGCAGTCAAGGCGGCGCGGCGCTGCGCGCTGAGGCGGAGGCGGAGGAGGGCTTCGGGCGGAGGGCCAGCGGTGCTCGCGTCCCGCGAGGGAGGCGGCGGACGCGGAGGCGAGGTGCTCTGGGAGAAGGGCCAGCGTCGGCCCTGCTGCGAGGGAGAGAGAGCGGAGAGGAGGGCGTCCGTGAGGAAGAAGAACAGGAGGGAGAGAGGCGCGGGTGGGGGGCCGAACCGGTGGGGCCAGAGGGACGAGGCGAGGCGTGCGTGTGAGTGCTCTGTGGGGGAGTGGGACCGGGGAGGGTGGGTGAGGGAGTGGGGAAGGGGCCGACAGGTGGGGCCACGGCGGGATGGGGCCCGCGGGACAGGGAGGGTGGGTGGGGCCAGGTCGTGTGCGTGGAGGGTGTAAGCAGTGTGTGCGTGGGTTTGGTCTGGTGGGGCGGGGGTTGTGTGGAGAGAGGAGAGAGAAAGAGAGAGAGGGGGCTGGCCACGTGGCGGGTTCTGAGTGGGTGAGGAAGAGGGAGGCAGGGAGGTGGCAGCCTAGGATAGGTGGGGGGGATGGGGAGGGGAGGGTTGGGTAGATTTTTAGGTGGATTTAGGATTAGATGGGGTGGGCAAGTTGGACCGATTGAGAAAACTGGCGGTCGTTGTCGGTTGGCCGATTCGCCTCCTAACAAATTAAACAAAACTTTTATTTAGTTTAATTGGGCCGTTTGCAACCCGATAGCAACAAAACAAAATTATTCCGGAGACCCGGTGTTTGACATTTGAATAGAGATGAGGCGTTTGGAAAACAAAACGGGGTTTTCGAAAATAGTTTTGGCAAACAATGCATGATGATGACGATGCAATGCACAAATTCAACGCGATTTTCTAGTAGTGGTTTTGCGGGATGCCACAATTCGACACCACTAACAAGGGATCTCGCCCTCGAGATCCGCCTCATGGTACCGGAAGGAAGGTCGGCGATCTCTGTCTTCTCGCTTTGTGTAGATCCTCGCGACACCACTAACGAGGGTTCCTTCTTCATCTGGGGATCGGCGACACCACCAACAAAGGGTCGTAGCTCCCGATCGTCGAGAGACACTCCGGGGAACAAAGGACGAAGATAGAGGCATCAACAATAAAGCCACCCCTAACTTCCGTGGACGGAGTAAATTGCTGGATCCACTGCCTCGACGTACAAGAGCGAATGATAAGAGCAGTGGTAGGGTAGCTAATCCATCCCACACTCAACCCTTTACTCTGTACACGAATAGGCGGATTAAGCAACCAACTCTCGGAATTAGACTGAAGATCTCGACAAGCGAGGTTCGGAAACAAGGGAGTATTGCCAGCGGAAATCGTATGAAAGACACACTGATTAGGTTTCGCGATGGTTCCGTTGGCATGAACAACACGTGCTCAAGGTCGACTCCAACTTCACCAAAGCTCGTCCTTCTCATATGTTTTTCAACGACACTGATATCCAGCAAGGAACACAGATGGACAAAGAGCTCAAGAACATCAGATTGGAGGAAGGGTACAACATACAAGTTGCAGATTGATGATCGTAGCACCTCCGTTACAAAAAGGGAGAAAGCGAAACCCTGAAGGTACGACGGAAAACCAACCCCGAGAATTCCTGGACTCGAAGAAGGAGATGAGAGCGGATTCAAAACGCGCAGAGGTAAGAGGAGAATAGCAGAGGGGTAAGGAATAAAATCAGACCTAACCAGAACTATCCAACCGATTTTAAAAATAGTTTTGACACTCTACTTCGGCCGTTAGCTAGGTTATCCTACAGGCTGGACTTGTGGGGTATCGCAACTGCTGTGCTCTGATACCACTCTGTAACACCCTCAGAATCGGACCTATGCAAGTTTGGGCAAAATTCACCAAACCCGCATAGAAACGATTCAAAGGTGCCCACCAGGCACTTTCGTGCGGGTGGAAAACGAAGTAATAACATTACACAACAGTCCTCGATGGGACCCACAGAACAGATATATATAACAGCGACTCGATGAGTCAAGAATACAGATATAATATACAAAGATCCAAATCACCTTGAAAATGGTAGAGCGTCCGACTACGGACAAGAAGCAAATGGGGCTAAGAGCCCTGAAGAATAACCAATGGCGTCCATAACCCTGCGAGCCAAGCGGAAGGGTAACCACCGCTACGACGTCGATCTCAAAACCTGCTTAACAAAGGGGTGCCGACAAAGGGCAAAGCAGAAAAACAAAGAAGGAGCGTCGATCGAGGCGATTGCAGCGAGGCTAGAATTCGGCGGTCCTCGCCTACATAGGTATGGTGGACTGAAGCGGCAGCGGCAGCATGCACTAAACAACCTATAGAGACTCGATACAACTGGCGTCAATTAGAGAGGGGTGAGAATGACCTATCCGGATCCAACCTGAAACTAACACCAAACAACCCATCCTGGTGTTTCCCCTCGAGACCAAACGAGGAAGTCAACCGAGGAACTCACACAGTTGGCAGTTTTATTTATTCAGTTATCGTTGCAGCAATTACTAGTCAAGTATAGATGATCATCCTGATAAAATAAGCAGTGGGCACTTTTAGTTAACCATTCCGTGATAGTTGCAACAATTACTAATCGTCTGAGATAGCATGAGATAAACCCAAAACCCGAGTTGTTGGTACTTTTAATCAGCCATTCCGTTGTAGTTGCAAGAGTTACTAGTCAGTACAATTGCATGGCGACAACCAAACAAGCAATTGTGGGCAGTATTAATTAGCCATTCCGTTGTAGTGGAGCTGATTACTACTCATTATAAGTCAAATTTATAGCGATAAACTTTAGTTATGCTTGTCTATGATCGAGATCTGTGCTCCAAGTCGTCCATAACATGAGACACGGCTTTCGAGAAAGTTTTACCGGCGGGGTGCACCAATAGCAACACACGCCGATCAACCTCGGAAAAACCAAATCAAAACCCAACGAGGCTTTCACGGTGAACAATCACGGGATTCAGAAATATTTCAGGGGCCACCCTTGAGTACACCATAGAAGTAAACTAGCGTCGAGACGGACCCCAAAGTTTGTGGGGCCGGCGGTAAACGACAGTATGCCCCCAAACGGGGACTGTCGATACCACGTAAACGGGTCACGGGCCCTAAACAGTACAGTGTGCGGTACCCCGCACAATCGTAAATAAAGCAGTAAAGCATGGCATAAGTACAGGATCGTAAATAAAACCTCAAACTAGTTTGTGGCCCCTAGAAATAAGACTGAATCAAGCTCTGGCTCAGGGGGGTCCCATATACCTCCCGGATGTGGATAGCGCGCAAAATCAAGGAACAGGTATCAAGTACTCGGGGTCTTACGGGACACAAGTGGGCGTTCGGAAACCAAATATTATCTATCACCCACCGATGCCTCTGCTTATTCAATTTTAGTTGTTAAACAGAAATTAAAGTGGTGATAAGTAAAACTAGAATCATCTCCATCATCAACATGTGGCAATACATCAGCAACTGTGGCATATGGCGACACACATCAGCACTTGAGCAAGCAACTACGACGCGCAAGTCCAACTATCTACCAAACAACAGGTAATAGGATGTGTCCAAGGCAATATAAGGCTGCAGGGTATATTACGGGTACGAAAACTAGAGCATCGCATCACAGATAGCAAATAGATCAACAGGAGGGAATAAAGACTATAAAAGTAAGATAGGTAGAAAGGGGGAGATGCTCGCCTGAAAACATTGTCGAAGGGTTCATCCGAAGATCGGGGCGATGCTCACATCAACTCAACGGCCTTATCCGCGAAGAAGCAAAAACACTAGGAGAAACACCGGATGCAATATTTAATACACGGCAGAAGATCGGCATGATGCATGTATGATGTATGGCATGGCAAGGTCCGATGCAATTAGGTCAGATTAAGCGGAACCGGGGTCCCGACATTAATTAGGTGGTTCAAGTTATTTAGATACCCCGCAATTTAGATGTTGTTTAACAATGAAAGATTATAGTATGGATTCGCTACTCAAGTTTAAATGAGGCCAATATAAGGCTAGATTTGCCCGCATATGGGCCCCATATTTAATTATTAGGTGAATCGGCAAAAGGCCCCCAAACCACAGATATGCATGCGGGTATGACAAAACAATATGCAATCAAGTTGTTATTATGTTATAAAATAGGGTTTAGGAAGGGTTCACATTAGAGGACTCGACGATCTTGGGGTTCGGGGTTCAGGTCGTGGTCCAGGTTCGAGGGCCGATCTCGGGTTCAGGTTCGACGAACTTGACGGACCGTTCTCGGACAGGGTAGGTCTTGGCGCATTCGCGTCTACGGTCATGTTGTCGGTCATGGCGTTCGGGATGAAGCGTGGTGATCCGCAGCGTTCTTGCGTTCAGGAAGGAGTACTCGGTTCGGTCGGGGTTGCGCGGATTCTTGGGTTGTTCTTGTCGCATGAAGATCTTCGGGTCCCACAGGTCGGCCTTGCCGTTGCGAGGTGTCGGCCCGCGCCATCGAGTCGGTCTTGGCGTCCGGGGGGTTCGGTCTCAACACCGGGGTCGGTCTTCGGATCCGAGAACGGTCTTGCGGTCCGTGAGGGAGATCTTGGCGTCGGGGTTTCCGTGAAGAAGATCTTGTCGCGCGGCGTCAATGTTTCCGGGAAGGAGATCATGAGGTTCCGACTCTGGTGGTCCATCGGGTTCGATCGAGTCGGCGTCGATCTCGGGATCTGCCCCTACACGGTCTTCGGGGAACTCAGGGTTCAGGGGTCCGGCGTCCGTGTGACGGGCTTGGCGATAGGGGCGAACTTGGTCGATGGTCCTCGGGTCACAACCAAAAATAGGGTCGGTCTCATGAGGCGGTCTTGTTGCTCCGAGATGGAGAACTTGTCGCATCCGTGGCGATCTTGCCGGCCTTCGGGTCATCAACCCCGTGAAGGGGATCTTGGTGCGGCGCCGGGTTCGGGTTTGGTCTTGGCTCCTGTAGTTCATGCGGCTCCTCGAGGCGAGCTTGGCGGGTCTGAGTACGCAGCGGCCTGAGCAGCTCGGGACGGTGCGCACCACAGCGAGGGCGGGCCGAGAGGCGGGCCACGGTGCGGGTGCAGTGCCGCGGCTCGGGCGGACTCGGCAGCGAGCTCGGGCGAGATCGACGCGGAAGGCGGGGCAGCAGGGCGGGGCACGGGGCACCGGGGAGGTCTGGCCGGGGGCCTCGGCCTGCGATTGTCAGCAAGGTGGCGGCGGACTG
This sequence comes from Avena longiglumis, assembly GCA_030063025.1. Lineage (NCBI taxonomy): Eukaryota > Viridiplantae > Streptophyta > Magnoliopsida > Poales > Poaceae > Avena > Avena longiglumis. The sequence continues at coordinate 153,855,946 of CP125973.1, forward strand.
CGGTGAGGCCGCGGCGTTGGGGCCGAAGCTCGGGGCGGTGATGCGGAGGTGTCCGGGCGGGGCTGTAGCGTCGGTGGCGGCGCAGGGCAAGCGGAGGAGAGAGGCGGCGTCGCCCGGCTCGGTGCGGCAGGCGGCGCCGCGGCACCGAGGAGGCCGGCGGAGCTTGGTGGAGGGGCGCGGAGGTCGCGCAAGGCGCGACGTCACGGGGTCGCGAGGCGGAGCGGGGCGGCAGGGCGCAGCGGGCTGAGGCCGAGACGAGGAGATCGGGCGGAGGCGGACGGAGGGGGACAGCGGCCAGAGCAGTAGCGGCCGCGGGCTGGGGCTGAGGCGGCGGGCAAGGCGGCAACAAGGCCGAGGCGGAGGCCGGAGGGACTGGGGCTTGAGGCGGGCGGTGCTCAGCGTCCGCGAGGCGGAGGGAGGACGGGCCGGGCGGAGGCGGGGGTGCCTGGGAGAAGGGCCAAGCGTCGGCCCTGCTGCGAGGGAGAGAGAGCCAGAGAGGGAGGGGAGCGTCCGCGTGAGGAAGAAGAACAGGAGGGAGAGAGGCGCGGGTGGGGGCCGAACCGGTGGGGCCCGCGCGGGGGGGACAGGGGGCGCTGTGAGGCGTGCGTGTGAGTGCTCTGTGGGGGAGTGGGACCGGGAAAGGTTGGTGAGGGAGTGGGGAAGGGGCCGACAGGTGGGGCCACGGCGGGATGGGGCCCGCGGGACAGGGAGGGTGGTTGGGGCCAGGTCGTGTGCGTGTAGGGTGTAGCGCGTGTGTGCGTGGGTTTGGTGCTGGGTGGGGCAGGGAGTTGTGTGGCTGAGAGAGGGAGAGAGAAAAGAGAGGGAGAGAGAGGGGGCTGGCCACGTGGCGGGTTCTGAGTGGGTGAGGAAGAGGGAGGCAGGGAGGTGGCAGCCTAGGATAGGTGGGGGTGATGTGGAGGGGAGGGTTGGGTAGATTTTTAGGTGGATTTAGGATTAGATGGGGTGGGCAGGTTGGACCGATTGAGAAAACTGGGGCGGTCGTTCGGGTCGGTTGGCCCGTTCGACTGCTCCTAACAAATTAAACAAAACTTTTATTTAGTTTAATTGGGCCGTTTGCAACCCGATAGCAACAAAACAAAATTATTCCGGAGACCCGGTGTTTGACATTTGAATAGAGATGAGGCGTTTGGAAAACAAAACGGGGTTTTCGAAAATAGTTTTGGCAAACAATGCATGATGATGACGATGCAATGCACAAATTCAACGCGATTTTCTAGTAGTGGTTTTGCGGGATGCCACAAGAACTTGGTGTGTCCGCGTCGGGTTCTCGGCTTCGGTCGCCGGGCGTAGGTCTTCGGGATCGGGTCCGGGAAGAAGACCTTGGCTTCGGATGGCCCTTGTCGGAGTTCTTGTCGCGCCGGGGTCTTCGGATCGGCTCGGATCGGTCTTGATCGAAGTTTCCGAGCGATCTTGGTGCTTGATGTCCGCGAGGGAGTACTTGTCGTTCCGGGGATCTGTTTCGGGGTCTTGGACAACGGCCTTCGGCCTCCGTGAAGAAGAGCTTTGCGTGGTTCATCGGGCCCGGAGATCTTGTCGCACTCTCGGGTTCAATTCTTGCGAGTTCCATCTTGTAGCCCGAGGTTCGAACGGCAGGGCGACGCAGACCAGCGACGGTGTCGAGCTTGGGAGCGGTTCTTGCGAGTAGAGGACAACCCATGGAGGCGATGTCCGAGGCGTCGGGGCCGGGTTTGCCGAGGGACGGCGCGATGTCGAACATGACTCCTATGTTGCGGCAACCAAACGATGTCATCCTCACCCGGCAAGACACAAGGTAAGGCCCACGCCGGGCGGTCGGGCTCGTGGCGAAGGGGCCGGGGAAGCTTGAGGGGCGACGGGAGGCTCCGGGAAGGAGGGGCCGCAGAGGCGACGGGGTTTGCTCGCGTGGGGGAAACGGTCGGCGTCGGGGCGCCGGCGAGACGAGGTGGTCGGAGGCGGGCGGGCACGGTGCAGAGGCCGGGTCGGCGACGCGGGTCGGGACGAAGCCGCCACGCGGCGGGAAGTGCTGCCGAGGAGGCGGGGACTGGCGAGCATGGCGGGTCGGGCGCCAGTGCTGGGCGTGAGCTTGGCGAGGTGCTCGGGGCGCGGGGCTCGGCCGAAGCCAGGCGTGAAGTGGCGGCGCGGGAGGAGGCCACGGCGAGGTCTGCGGAGGCTGTCTTTGGCGGCATGGCCGAGCAGAAGCGGCATCGGGGCGGGCCAGCGCAAGCGCAGGCGGGCCCGGGACGCGGAGGAGCAGCGAGGGAGAGCGGCGGACGGGGCGAGGTCGCGGCTGGAGGCGCGGCTCGCGGGCGGCGGCAAGGCGTCACCGGACGGGAGGGAACCAGAGAGAGGGAGGAGAGGGTGCGGCCGTGCGCGTGCGGGGCAGGGGCTAGAGGAGGGAGACGACTGCGGGGAGGAAGGCGCGTTGCAGGTGGGTGCGGGGCAGGTGGGGGCCCACGGGGTTGGGTTGGACCAGGTCCAGCGGGTGGGACAGGTGGAGGGCCCATGTTGGTGGGCTGTGTGGGGAGAGGGGGGGGAGAGAGAGAGGGATAGGGGAGATGAATGGGGCTGATGTGGCATGCAGGGAGTGGGTGAGGGAGAGGGAGTAGCTGAGGTGGCGGATGGGGATTGGAGGAGTGAGGTGGAGGGGGTGGTAGATTTTAGGTAGCTCTAGGATTTAGGATGGGCAAGGTTGGACCGATTTAAAAACTGGGCGGTGATTGTCGGTTGGCCGGACCTCCTCGCCAAAATAAATAAATATTTTATTCGATTTAAACGGGCCGTCTGCAAACCGATAGCGGCCAAAACAAAATATTCCGGGGACCCGGTTTTTGGCGTCTGAAAACAAAGAGGGGCGTTTAGAAAACAACACTGGCTTTGCGAACATGGTTTTGGCAAACAATGCATGATGATGACGATGCAATGCACAAATTCAACGCGATTTTCTAGTAGTGGTTTTGCGGGATGCCACAATTCGACACCACTAACAAGGGATCTCGCCCTCGAGATCCGCCTCATGGTACCGGAAGGAAGGTCGGCGACCTGCGTCTTCACACTTCGTGTAGATCTTCGCGACACCACTAACGAGGGTTTTTCTTCATCTGGTAAACGGCGACACCACCAACAAGGGTTCGTTGTTCCCGATCGTTGAGAGAACACTCCGGAGAAACAAAGGACGAAGATAGAGGTATCAACAATAAAGCCACCTCTAGCTTCCGTTAGAAGAGGAAAAGTTACATTGATCCACCAGTTCGATGTACAGAGCGAACAGTAAGAGTCGGGTTGGGTGATCAGTCCATCCCGGACCCAACTATCAACTCTATACATGGGTAGGAGAATCAGGCAACTCAACTCTCGAGATTTAGACTGAAGATCTTCATAGGTGGTATCCGGAACAAAGGAATGCTGCCAGCAGAAATCGTATGAAAGACACACTGATTAGGTTTCGCGATGGTTCCATTGGCATGAACAACACGTGCTCAAGGTCGACTCCAACTTCACCAAAGCTCGTCCTTCTCATATGTTTTTCAACGATACGGATATCCAGCAAGGAACACATGGGGATAAGAACAAAAGATCGGATGAAGGTTCAACAGACAAGTTGCAGATTGATGATCGTAGCACCTCCGTTACAGAAGGAAGAAAGCGAAGCCCTAAAGGTACGACGGAAACCCAACCACGAGAATTCCTGGACTCGAAGAGAGAGAAGAGAGCAGACCCAAAACACGTAGAGGTAAGAGAGGAATAGCAGAGGGGTAAGGAGTAAAATCAGACCTAATCAGAACTATCCAACCGATTTTGCAAAATAACTTTGACACGCTACTTGAGTTAGCTAGGTTATCCTGACTGGACTTGTGGGGTATCGCAACTGCTGAGCTCTGATACCACTCTGTAACACCCTCAGAATCGGACCTATGCAAGTTTGGGCAAAATTCACCAAACCCGCATAGAAACGATTCAAAGGTGCCCACCAGGCACTTTCGTGCGGGTGGAAAACGAAGTAATAACATTACACAACAGTCCTCGATGGGACCCACAGAACGGATATATATAACAGCGACTCAAAGAGTCGAGAAAACAGGTATACGGTACAAAGATCCAAATCACCTTGAAAAGACGGAGCGTCCGACTACGGACAAGATGCAAATGGGGCTAAGAGCCCTGGAGAATAACCGATGGCGTCCATAACCCTGCCCAGGCCAAGCCGGAAGGGTAACCCTGCTAACGACGTCGATCTCAAAACCTGCTTAAACAAAAAGGGTGCCGACAAAGGGCAAAGGGAAAAAGAAGGAGCGTCGATCGAGGCCAAGACACAGCGAGGCTAGAATTGCGGTCCTCGCCTACATAGGTATGGTGGATCGAGCGGCGTGATGCACTAAACAACCTATAGAGACTCGATACAACTGGCGTCAATCAGAGAGGGGTAAGAGAGACCTATTCGATCCAACCTGAGGCTAGCACCAAACAAACCCATCCTGGTATTTCCCCCTCGACACCGATCGAGGAAGTCAACCGAGGAACTCACACAGTTGGCAGTTTTACTTATTCAGTTATGCACTTTACTAGTCAGGTTTAGATAATCGTCACGATAAAGTAAGTGGGCATTTTATTCACCATTTCCTATAGTAGCAAACAATTAAATACTAATCCGAGATGTGAGAAGAGAGAAAAAAACAAAAAACTTGTTGGCACTTTTATTCAGCCAATTCGTTGAAGTGGCAATACTTACTAGTCGATACATTTGTCGCATGGCGACAACCAAACAAGCAATGGTGGGCGTATTAATTAGCCATTCCGTTGTAGTGCTGATTACTAGTCATTATAAGTCAAATTGATAGCGATAAACTTTAGTTATGCTTGTCTATGATCAAGAAACTGTGCTCCAAGTCGTCCATATCCGCGACACGGCTTTGAAAGTTTTACCGGCGGGTGCACCAATAGCAACACACGCCGATCAACCTCGGAAAAACCAAATCAAAACCCAACGAGGCTTTCACGACCGAACAATCACAGGATTCGGAAATATTTGGGGCCACCCTTAAGTAGAATCCATAACGGAGTAAGCAAGCTCAGACGGCCTCAAGGTCTTTGGGTAGACGGTGTGAACGATCGGGAACCCCAAGCGGGGCTTGTCGACACCGGAATCGTGTCCCGATCCTAAACGATGCGATGTGCTATCCGTCGCACAATCGTAAATAAAGCGGTAAAGCATGGCATAAGTACAGATCGTAAATAAAACCTCAAACTAGTTTGTGGCCCCAAGAAATAAGACTGAATCAAGCTCGCTCGGGGGTCCCATATACCTCCCGGATGTGGATAGCGCAAAAACAAGGAACAGGAATCAAGTACTCGGGGTCTTACGGGACACAAGTGGGCGTTGAAACCGAATATTATCTATCACCCACCGATGCCTCTGCTTATTCAATTTTAGTTGTTAAACAGAAAGTAAAGTGACGATAAGTAAAACTAGAATCATCTCCAACAACAACATGCGGCAATACATCAGCAACTGTGGCATATGACGACACACACCAGCACTTGAGCAAGCAACTACGACGCGCAAGTCCCACTATCTACCAACAACAGGTAATAGGGTGTGTCCAAGGCAATATAGGGCTGCAGGGTATCTTACGGGTACGGAAACTAAAGCATCGCAACACAGATAGCAATAGATCAACAGGAGGGAAGTAAATACTAGAAAGTAAGATAGGTAGAAAGAGGGAGATGCTCGCCTGAAAACATTGTCGAAAGGTTCATCCGAAGGTCGGGGCGAAGCTCACATCAACTCAACGGCCTTATCCGCGAAGAAGCAAAACACTAGAAGAAACACCGGATGCAATATTTAATAAAACGGCAGAAGATCGGCATGATGCATGCATGATGGATGGCATGGCAAAGGTGCGATGCAATTAGGTCAAATTAAGCGGAACCGAGGTCCCGACATTTAATTAGTTGGTTCATGTTATTTAGAAACCCCCGCAAATTAAATGTTGTTTAACATGGCCAAAATATAGCACCGGTTCGCTACATCAATTTTAAATGAGGCCAATATAAGGCTAGATTGGCCCGCATATGGGCCCCATATTTAATTATCAGGTGAATCGGCATAGGGCCCCCAAACCACATGATATGCATGCGAGATGACAATTTAATATGCAACAATGTTATATTTCATTTATAAAATAGGGTTCGAGGAAAAAGGGGTCACACATTTAGGGGTCTCGACGATCTTGGGTTCCGGGGTTCGGGGTCGGTCTCGGGGTCCAGGGTTCGACGGAACGTTCTCGGCTCCGGGGTCGTTCTCGGAGATCGGGGGTAGGTCTTGGCGCATCCGGGTGCGGGACTTGGGGGAATGTCGACGGTCCAGGCGTTCAGGGGGGAAGTTCTCGGTGTCCGGGTGAAGCACTCGGCGTTCCGTGATGACCTTGTTGATTCCATGTCGGAGACCTTGGTTCCTCGATGGAGAACTTGGTGTGTCCGCGTCGGGTTCTCGGCTTCGGTCGCCGGGCGTAGGTCTTCGGGATCGGGTCCGGGAAGAAGACCTTGGCTTCGGATGGCCCTTGTCGGAGTTCTTGTCGCGCCGGGGTCTTCGGATCGGGCTCCGGGATCGGTCTTCGGTCGAAGTTTCCGGTAGCAGATCTTGGTGCTTGATGTCCGCGAGGGAGTACTTGTCGTTCAGGGATCTGTTGAGGTCTCGGACAACGGCCTTGACCTCCGTGAAGAAGAGCTTTCGTGGTTCATCGGGCCCGAGATCTTGTCGCACTCTCGGGTTCAATTCTTGCGAGTTCCATCTTGTAGCCTGAGGTTCGAGCAGCGGGCGACGAACCCGGCGGTGTCGAGCTTGGGCGGTTCCTTGCGAGTAGAGGACAACCCATGGAGGCGATGTCCAGGCGCTTGGTCGGGTTTGCCGAGGACGACGGCGCGATGTCGAACATGACTCCTATGTTGCTGGCAACCAAACGATGTCATCCTCACTGCCAGCGCACACAAGCAGAAGGCCCACGCCGGCGGTCGGGCTCGCTGGCGGGGCGCAGCCGGGGGCAGGGGGCGACGGAGGCTCGGGAAGGAGGGCCCGCAGCAGGCGACGGGTTTGCTCGCGTGAAGCAGTGGTCGGGCGCCCGGCGAAAGGTGGTCGGGCGGGCGGGCACGGTCAGAGGCGGGTCGGCGACGCTGGTCGGGAGCGCAGCCACGCGAAGCGAAATGGCCTGCCGGGCGGGGACCGCGAGCATGGCGGGTCAGGCGCCGGTCTTGGCGCGGAGCTTGGCGAGGTGCTCGGCCTGGCGGGGCTCGGAGAGGCGAGCTTCGCCAGCGTGAAGCAGGCGCGGGGAGAGCCACGGCGAGTCTGCGGAGGCTGCTGTGGCGGCTGGCGGTGCAGCGGCATCGAACATGGCGAAGCGGGCGCGCAGGCGGGCAGCGGGACGGAGGAGCAGCGAGAAGCGAGAGAGCGGCGGGCGGCGAGGTCGAGCGGCAGGCGCTTGGCTCGCGGAGGGCGGCAAGGCGTCCACCGGCGACGGGAGGGAACCAGAGAGAGAGGGAGGAGAGGGTGCGGCCGTGCGCGTGCGGGGCAGGGGCTAGAGGAGGGAGACGACTGCGGGGAGGAAGGCGCGTTGCAGGTGGGTGCGGGGCAGGTGGGGGCCCACGGGGTTGGGTTGGACCAGGTCCAGCGGGTGGGACAGGTGGAGGGGCCCGCGGTTGGTGGGGCTGGGTGTGGGGGAGAGAGGGGTGAGAGAGAGAGGGATAGGGGAGATGAATGGGGCTGATGTGGCATGCAGGGAGTGGGTGAGGGAGAGGGAGTAGCTGAGGTGGCGGATGGGGATTGGAGGGAGTGAGGTGGAGAGGGGGGGCTGGGTAGATTTTTAGGTAGCTCTAGGATTTAGGATGGGGCAGGTTGGACCGATTTAAAAACTGGGGCGGTCGTTCGGGTCGGTTGGCCCGTTCGACTGCTCCGGCCAAAATAAATAAATATTTTATTCGATTTAAACGGGCCGTCTGCAAACCGATAGCGGCCAAAACAAAATATTCCGGGGACCCGGTTTTTGGCGTCTGAAAACAAAGAGGGGCGTTTAGAAAACAACACTGGCTTTGCGAACATGGTTTTGGCAAACAATGCATGATGATGACGATGCAATGCACAAATTCAACGCGATTTTCTAGTAGTGGTTTTGCGGGATGCCACACGCCATCAGCTTGTCGTCTACCTCCTTCTCGTGCAAAGCCGTGGCAGTGGAAAGCTGCTCCTCGTGGTCCGTAGCCTCCTGCTGCAGGCGCTCCTTGGCCGCGTCCGCGTTGGCCAGCTCCAGCTCAAGGCACTCCTTCGCACCAATGGCGACCTCGGCCTTCTTCTCCTCTTGCCCAAGGCTCTTTTTGAGAGCATCAAGCTCATGAAGGGAGGTATTGTGGTCCTCTGCGGTCAGCAAAACACCCATCAGATCGCAGGACAAAGAAACACAAGAAGAAGCAAAAAAATCAACTTGCGAACATACCTTGAAGCTGTTTGAAACTGGCATCCAATGCTAGGTGCTGCTGCACCAGCTGGCTGACGCCTTGCACCAAAGGCTACAAGAAGGCATTACTCGTTAAAAGAAGGGCTCGGGGGCTATGCCCAAAGAAAGAGAAAAGGAGGTTAAACACACGAAAAATGCTTGGGGCTCCCCCCGAGACAAGAAGCAAACACAACACGATCAGATGATCACCAGAAAAATGCCCGGGGGCTCCCCAGGCGACAAGAGCAAAGAAAACTTACGTGATTTGACGGTGACTCCGAAGGTCCAGCTGAAGTCTTCTGAGGGACAACCACCCGAGCCTCCTGCGGAGAGGGGTTCGGAGCAGTGCCCTCAGAGGTGGCCACCGTCTAAGGAGGAGGAGTAACCTTCGACTCCTCCACCATCTCTCGAGCGCCATCACTGGAGGAGCCGTCGGAGGAGTGGCTACAAAAGGAAAAATCAGCCAAGTACAAAGTAAACAAGACAAGAACAAGCAAAAAAGGAACTGAGAAGACTCACGAGTCAAGCGAGTTCAAGTCGAAGACAGGAGGGGTTTTCCTGCCCTTCTTCTCTTCCTTCTTCCACTTCGCCAGTGGGTGCGGTGCCACATCCCGCACGGTCACGGCCGGAATAGGAGAGGAAGAGCCCCCGTGATCCCCACTATGACGCTCGAGGCCTAGAGGATTCCTAGGCGTCGGAAGAGTCGAAGCATCCGACGATTCGCTGGAGCTCCGTGTCCTCTTACGAGTGTGATCCTCGCTTGACTCGTTGGCCTCCTCGGCCGGCGATCGTGCTGATGGAAGTTCAGACATGGAGTCCACCACCTCACTGTCCGGAGCATCCGGGAACACTTCGGGCATTGGAGGTGACATGCCCGACACCTTGAATTCCTGCACAAAACAACAAAATTTTCAGCACAAAAAGATGCAAAGACAATGCAGTCGAAAATAAGCGCTACGCGCACGTCCTAGATCTACACATGTGGGACCGAACGAGAAGCGGAGAACGGAGGAGTCAGCGACTTCCTCGGGATATCCTCTCCAGCCTTGAACTTCAGCAGCGGGCGAAGAACCCCGTCGAGATCCCCCTTGGAGAACTCTTCAGCCGAAACCCTAGTCGGATCACGATGACCCGAATAAAGAAACATCGGCTGCGCCCTAGCCTGGAGCGGCAGAACCCGACGTTTGAGAAAGGTGTGGATGATATCCACACCATTCACCTCCTTCTCTAGAATCAACTGGAGATCCTCCACTCGACGGTAGAGCCCCTCTATCTCCGCCACCTCGCCATCCAAGATCTGGTTCTTCCAGGACCTCTTCGGCTCGATCTTTTGGCAGGGGTCGAGAGGAGCAAGACCAAAATCCTGCCCAGGTACAGTGGAGTCGCGGATGTAAAACCATCGCCTCCGCCAGTACTGGACGGATTCGGACATCGAAAAGGAGAAGAAAAGAAGATTGGATTTGAGGGAGATGATGCAACCCCCAATGAGATAAACACCATCGGAGCCAGATTGCCTCTTCACGGAATAGAGTTTCTGGAAGAGGCCAAAGTGCGCCTCGATACCGAGCCAGCACTCGCAGAAAGTAATGAAGAAGGCGATATGAAGAAGAGAGTTGGGAGAAAGATGATGCATCAGAATACCATAAATAAAAAGAAATCCATGAAGGAAATCGTGAACTAGGAAGGAAAATCCCTGAAGGAGAAAAGCGAGGAACATAACTCGAATCCCAGAGGGAGGACGGGGAATTACCTCAGTGCCGGGAAGTTTGACGGCCTCCCTATCTTGCGGAATTAGGCCCCGCTCATGGAGCTTGCGGAGATCACTCTCACGCGTCTCCGATCGCCGCCAGCCACCGTCGGTGACACGGGTGGTAGCGGAAGCTTTTTTGCCGTCGGCGGCCGCATTGGTACCAACCGCAGAGGAGGATTTCTTGGGCTTCCCCATTGCAGTGCGGCGGTGACAGCGTTGAGCACGCAGAATCAAAGAAGGAAAAGCTCGAGGAAATTCTAGTGTGCAGTAAGAACGCATAGAGAAGGAGGGAGCAGTGAAACAAGAATGGCTGCGGTGAAAACAAACTCACCTTTTATCCAATGATTATAAGGACGAGAACGATGCACGACGACCACCCATCGGGAAGACCTAGAGCCAACCTCAAGATCTGGCTGTCCACGTGTCAGCACAACAGCGAACCGTCGCTCACATGCCGTCCACTACGCACGTAAATCGAGGCGACGCCGTAATTATCTCCACGCCGCGCGTGACCAGTCAACTCAAAGTCGAAGGTGGGACCCACGTTCATCCAGTCAAGTCATCTCTGGCGCCGCAGATGCTTTAGGTCACCGATCATCAGCACTGACGTCATCAAAACCTATACTAGCAACGGTTACAATTCTTCGGCTACATCAGCTAAGAGTACTCACTCGAATCTACGATTCGATTAAATACTCGGGGGCTACTCCTATCAGGAGCGCTGGCCGCGCACCAAAAAAAAATCAAAGTACTACACCATCGAACTGTTTCTTTGAGTCCTACGTCGAGTCTACGACTCCACTACGGACTCGGGGGCTACTCCCATAGGGAGAATGGATTCGAGCATCCGAAAAATTTGTGTCCTACGGACCTAAAAGTCAACAAAGATCGAATTAAAGTCTCTGCTCGAGTCTGCGACTCGAACAGACACTCGGGGGCTACTCCCATAGGGAGCGCTGGTCGCGCACCCTATGAATTCTTCGACTACGATCCTTCGGATCAGCACGCATAAACTTTTCGGTAACTTTGCCCCAACAAACGCTAAGTGAGTAAAACATCCTCCTTGGCAACCCGAAACACCTCCGCGGTGATAAAATTTTGGATGTTGTGTCTGCAACACAAAGATAAGACCTACAGATATCATCTGATGGCCTGGCAACGCACACGACTGCGCTCTGCTAGTGCGAACCCGTGGCAGCAGGCGCGATGAAAAATCCCGACGGACGCATTGGGTATATCACTTAAAATTTACTGTAATTCCACTCCTGTAAGTCCTTCGCGGCCTGAGTCGAATTACGCCAGCATATGTTCCGGGTTCGAGTTGAGGGACTCAAATCTGAAGAAGATCGTGTTGTTTTGTCCTAAGACAGGTAACTGACCCTGATCCGTCGGGAGAGTCAGGCACACGCATCAAGAATCCCTACACACTCAAATCATTCTCTAGCAAATAGAGATAGCCGCACCCGAAAGAATGAGGAGTCCTCAGCCGAATCTACGATTCGACTGAACACTCGGGGGATACTGACATGGTTATACCCTATGGGTACATGACCTTTGCATACCTGGTCTAGCCCAAGGAAGGCCCACAGCAAATATGCGCTAGCCCATGAAGATTTTCGGGTGGCCAAAGCCCATGACGCCTTCGGATCCTTGGAGAGCAAGACTAGAGTAGATAGAAAATTCAAAGGGGTAAACCCTAAAACCTGTAACCGACTCGATCTGTGCCTGGGACCTGCCTGCCTCTATATAAAGGCCAGGAGGGCACGGCGAGGAGGGTCTCATACAATTTCTCGCACACCACCGCATACACACCTCCTCGCCAGATTGCATCTGCGCACCTTGTAACCTTCGGTTCCACCATAATCAGAGCAGACAAGCAGGAGTAGGGTTTTCCCTCCGGGGGCCTGAACCTGGGTAAACCTCGTGTCCCCGTGTTGCTTGTTTGCTGTCACATCCCAAAATTTTCCAAATTTTAAAATGTGAAAAATAAATAAACAAAAGAAACATTTGTTGAAATTTATGGGGAAAAGAAACCCTTTGCTTCTAATTGGAAACATTAAAACCTTTTAAACTATTACAAAAGTTTTCCCCCAAATAAAGGTACTCCTTAAAAATAAAAAATAGCATTTAACAAAAATCGTAAGATCAATGCATCAAGATTATCCATATGTCTCCTCTACTTCAAAATTATAATTTGCAAGGTTCTCCTTCAAAATCTTTTTCACAAACTTCCTGTATTTGAAAATCTATTTTTAATCTTGAGGAATGTTCTCAACCAAAAACCATCTATACATCTCAACTACTTCATTTACATTTTTCAAACAACCTTTGTTTTGTTTTGAACCAAAAATAAAAGCAAAGAGTCTCGTTTTAAAATAAGCACCATAGCTTATGTGAGATATTTTAAGATTTTATAAAATTATCCTCTCATATTTCGAAACTTTAATTCATGGGTTATGCATGTAAGGTGGAACTAAATCGAATCAAATTCAAATAAGGAAAGAATCTAAGTCATTCCAAATATATTGCCCTGCAACTAGGCCAATATCGCACACATGCAATCGTACAATAATTGAATAATTAATAATTGAGAAAATTAAATATTTCCAAATATATAAAATTTATGTCCTAAAATATTTTCCATGAATTTACGAACTCATAGAAATTTGAATCAACAAATTCGGAGCTCTAAATCAAAAGTTATAAAAGAATTAAGAAATAGAAAAAAATTATAAAACGAAAAAAAAGTGGCCGGCCAGGCCAGCCAAAATGGGCCGGCCCAACCAGGCCGATCGGCCACGAGAGCATGTATGTACTTGTGAGCGAGGGAGCACTTGGTCTTCATGTTTGTATCTAATGCTTCTAAATGACTCTCAATTGCCCTCCTAAATTTCTCTCCTTTTTAATCTCCTTTAATCCAGCCCCTACCCCCTCCTATATAAACCCCACTCCAGGAAAGTTCACAATTTTTCAACTCATCATAGCTCCATTTTCGTCCAAAATTCTCCCCAATCTTCTCCACCCAAATAGACCTTCAAGACGACCTCGAATCGCGGAGGCTTGAAGATGGAAGTTGTTCCCCTCGTCAAGACGGTTCCATTCCCGCAGGTTTCACCTCGTTTCGTTCATCGAGTAGAGAGAAAAACACGGTCAAAGATTCAGATCTTAGAAGGTATAATCCATTTTACGCCCACCTCGTTGCTCCAAACACAATTTCCTTTAAACAGTAGATAGATATAGTTGTTATCTACAACTTTCATGTAGAAATTTTTTCCATCCGAGCAACTTTTTCTGTAGTCAATTCTGATAACATCATGACATCAGCGTAGTCAACAGTCAACTCAGTCAGATCGGTCAAAGTCAATTTTAGTCAATTCACGAGTTTGACTTTTCCAGATTTTAGTACGAACTCGTATAATTCATAGAAAAAGATTTAGAAGTCCAAAAATTATAAATTCGGTATCCCTGAAAAGCTGAGATTCTGTAGAATCCATTTCTGCAATAATATTACTTATTATCTATACAATTTTTTTTATGAATTAAATGGTTTAATTGGTCATTTTCACCATAAAAATTATATCTTTAGTTCTGTATATCCAAATTTAGCAAATAATATGTCTATGGATTCACAAAAACGATTAGAACACAATGGAGCCATAATTAGGTATTTTTGAGTATTTTAAAATCACGTTTTATACATAACCATTTGTGGAGTATTTTGAGTATAAAGATTGCTATGTAAATTACTTTTAAGTGAATCCTTTTGCAAATGGTTGTAAATTGAACCCTCTGTACAGTAAGACAAAAATATAATTTTATTCTAGTATAAATAATACCATGGAAAATATTTAGTGAGAATGACCTTTCCAATTGTTAGAAAATGTTGCTAATTGCTACAATTGCACAAATGGTTACATTTGTAATCTTGAAAATATAAAATGTCCATAAATCACTTAGTAATGTTCAGAACCTTGCTATAAAAATTTGTACAATAAAAATTGCCATCTTGCATGTTTGCATACTTTGCATGATTTTTGTGTTATCATTAGTGTTGATCTTGTGTATGTTTTGTCTTGGTTGTTTTGCTTGATAGATTGTGTTGATTGTCAAATGTGTTATTGTGAAGAGTGTACCAACACCACCAACTACTAAGGCAAGTGACACTATCATCCATGTCCTACTATTTTCATTACACTTAGTGGATTTTTGTAGCATGCATGATAGGACTACTATATTTCTATGCTATGCTATATCCTTATATCTTCCTCAGTGAAAACATTGTAGTTGTAGTATGCTTAGCTCTGCTATATATTTGGGATGGAATACAAGATATGATTATATAAAGTGTTGGAAAAATATATGTTTTATATAATAAAATAAGTACTCAATGAACCACCTGGGTGGAAAGAGGATACTCTATTTTGGACAAGGTGGCAACAAAGGGAACCATGTTTATATGGCTATCTTTTTGTATGTGCAGTAGAAAAAACCACCCAGGGACTTAGAGATTGAACATGTTTCTCGTACAATGGCTTCCGTGTACAGCCACATGCTAAATGGGCTCTGGCTTAGTCAACTACATAGTGGAAGACCCTTGCATTGGCATCTTCAGGTTAACTAGAATTGTGTATTGGAAATATATCCTTAAATTTGTGCCTGGTGTACAAGCTAGCATTGTGTATTGGGAGGACTTCTATGGAAAGACTTTGTCACATTCTCGATCTTTCGGTACTCCATTTGGTGTGTACTTATCCAGCGGCCACTGGTGGCGTCAAGACGAGATTGTGTCATGTGGGTAAAGTGTACAACTTCTGCAGAAGATAAAATTCTAACTACTTAGCCGTGTCCTCGGTTACGAACAACTCTGAGCAACTAAGGCCTGAAGCTATGGAAGATCTCGACATTCCAATTTCTCAAAGTAAAACTTGATGGTGTCAACAAGGGATTAGAACCACTTGGAGTTTGCCATGGAGTTTAGAAAGATTTATTGAAAGATCAAAACTATTTTTAAAAGATAGGATAAAACCATATTGCTTTCAATAAATGAGCCTAAACTCTACTTAGCCAAATATGCATATATTGATAGGATCCAACTTATTTCCACATAGTAGTGAAACTTGCCAATACAATTCAAATGTATTGACCCTTGTGGTTGTAACTTATTATGTTGCAGGTTTGTTTGATGTTAGTGAAGTGTGTTGAATAGGATTACAAGTCTACAACCAACATGATTGCCTGTGGCACTTTGAAGATGAAGGACTCCATGCTATATAGTTATTTCTTCTGCATTGTAACGAGATAGCCAAATGAGATATGTAAGATGTAATAAATTATTTTATTCCTAGTTATAAAGTTGTATTATGACCTTTTTTTTCTTGATATTACATCTTAAACTGTGGATGCTAGCTATTGATCCAGGGACTAGCATTGTAAACACAGGGATCTCTACCTTATTAAAGGTTGGGACCTCTACAGATGGTATCAGAGCACTGTGTTTCCTGTAGGATTGTAACCCTAGGATTGGACAGAACCCCTTAGAAAAATAGGAGTTGTATTTGTTCCAAAACTTATTTACAAACAATCTTTTAAATTCTTTCCTCAACCTTTTTGTTTTTGATTCTACATCTCTTCCTTTTCAACTTGATGGGCAAAGCCTCCACCATGAGCAAAGACTTCACCAACACCAATGACTTCAACTTTAGCTTCACCAAAGACTTCAACTTAGACATCACTAAGGACTACAAGTGAAAAACCAAGAGACATTAGATTGCCTACCAAAAATATTGATATCATGTTAGTGTATGGATCATATTGACCTATGAGGTATGACTATACTAGGTTGATGGTTTCAAGAAAACTTGTTGTTTTCCTTCAACTCATGGGTTAAGCTCATAAGTTGTTAAGTGAATAGTTGCTTGTTGATTGTTTGATTGAACTTGATTGTTTTGGGTTGTGTGGTAGAACTTCTTTAGACCTACCCATAATTACTTATCCCTATCAAATCAACAGATGCCTCCCCGTCATGCCAACCCCAACCAAAACAACAACAACAACCTCACTCCTGAGATGCAGCAGATAATGACATCTCAAGCTCAACTGATGTAGATGATGACGCATTTTGTGCAAAATCAGAATCAAAACCACAATAACAATAACAACAATCAAAATAATCCTCCAGCACTTGACATGCTCACCAGATTTCTGAAACTAAGGCCTGCAAGGTTCTCTGGAACAACTGAACCAATGGTAGCCAATGATTGGTTACGTTCGGTGAATAAGGACTTAGTGACTGTTGGCTGCACCGACGAAGAAAAAGTTAGGTTTGCAGCATATCTGCTTGAAGGGCCAGCAGCAACATGGTGGGACAACTTTCAGATCACCACTCCCCTTGAGGATGACTTGGGCTATTTTTGAGGATGGTTTCCGTACAGCTCACATCTCATCTGGAGTGATGAACTTGAAGAAAAAGGAGTTCCATAATCTGAAACAACGTCACCTCAGTGTGGCTGAGTACATCGAAGAGTTCAACAATCTGGCACGCTATGCACCGGATGAAGTTGATACAGACGCTAAGAGGAAGGATAAATTCCTCGAAGGACTTAATGATGAGTTGAACCTGCAGCTGCCTGTTGCCTATGTCCCAACTTATCAATCACTTTGTGACAAATCCACCATCTTGGAAAACAAGATGAATCAAGTTTAGAAAAGAAAGAGAAAGCATAAACTCAAGTATCACTCAGGATCATCACAAAATAAGCGTTCATTCAAAAAGAGCAATGAAGATTTTGGACCACATCAGCATCACCACAACAATAATGGAAGTGATAGTAATGGAAATGATATTGATAATGGAGATGACATTGGTCAGAACCAACATGGCAATTCCAGGAAGAAGGACATTAGCCAGTTGCAGTGCTATAATTGTAAGGAACTTGGACACTATGCATCAGACTGTCCTGAGAAGAAAAAGAAAAAGGATGCTAGAAACTCCAACGCAAGTGACTCCAGTGTAGCCCAGAAAGGACATGTGAACCACATCCACATGTATGGAACCCTTGAAGAAATAGAGGATGTGGATGTCAGGAATTAGTTAACTCAGTTGAGTCAAATAAGGATTCCTTGTTTGGATATCAAGTATTAAACCCATAGTCAAGTGAACCATCAATGTAACCCTATAAGATTTTCTTTTAAGGGTGGTAGTACCCTAGTTGTCTTGAAGCCAACTTGTAACCTCTAGCCTTCCCAAATCTCGGGATGAGATTTCTTTTAAGGGTGGTAGTCTGTCAGATCCCAAATTTTTCCAAATTTTGAAATGTGAAAAATAAATAAACAAAAGAAACAATTGTTGAAATTTATGGGGAAAAGAAACTTTTTGCTTCTAATTGGAAACATTAAAAACTTTTAAACTATTACAATTTTTTCCCCCAAATAAAGGTACTCCTTAAAATAAAAATAGCATTTAACAAAAACCCTAAGATCAATGCATCAAGATTATCCATATATCTCCTCTACTTCAAAATTATAATTTGCAAGGTTCCCCTTCAAAATATTTTTCACAAACTTCCTGTATTTGAAAATCTATTTTTAATCTTGAGGAATGTTCTCAACCAAAAACCATCTATACATCTCAACTACTTCATTTACATTTTTCAAACAACCTTTATTTTGTTTTGAACCAAAAATAAAAGCAAAGAGTCTCGTTTTAAAATAAGCACCATAGCTTATGTGAGATATTTTAAGATTTTATAAAATTATCCTTTCATATTTTGAAACTTTAATTCATGGGTTATCCATGTAAGGTGGAACTAAATCAAATCAAATTCAAATAAGGAGAGAATCTAAGTCATTCCAAATATATTGCCCTGCAACTAGGCCAATATCGCACACATGCAATCGTACAATAATTGACTAATTAATAATTGAGAAAATTAAATATTCCCAAATATATAAAATTTATGTCCTAAAATATTGCCCATGAATTTACGAACTCGCAGAAATATGAATCAATAAATTCGGAGCTCTAAATCAAAAGTTATAAAAGAATTAAGAAATAGAAAAAAATTACAAAACGAAAAAAAAGTGGCCGGCCAGGCCAGCCAAAATGGGCCGGCCCAACGAGCCGATCGGCCACGAGAGCATGTATGTGAGCAGGGAGCACTTGGTCTTCATATTTCTATCTAATGCTCCTAAATGACTCTCAATTGCGCTCCTAAATTGCACTAAATACCCCTAATTTCTCTCCCTTCTTAATCTCCTTTAATCCAACCCCTACCCCACTCCTATATATACCCCACTTCAGGAAAGTTCACAATTTTTCAACTCATCATAGCTCCATTTTCGTCCAAAATTCTCCCCAATCTTCTCCACCCAAATAGACCTTCAAGACGACCTTGAATCGCGGAGGCTTGAAGACGGAAGTTGTTCCCCTCGTCAAGACGGTTCCATTCCCGCTAATTTCACCTCGTTTCGTTCATCGAGCAGAGAGAAAAACTCGGTCAAAGATTCAGATCTTAGAAGGTATAATCCATTTTACGCCCACCTCGTTGCTCCAAACTTAATTTTATTTAAACAGTAGATAGATCTAGTTGTTATCTACAACTTTCATGTAGAAAGTTTTTCCATCCGAGCAACTTTTTCTGTAGTCAATTTTGACATCATCATGACATCAGCGTAGTCAATAGTCAACTCAGTCAGATCGGTCAAAGTTAATTTTAGTCAATTCCCGAGTTTGACTTTTCCAGATTTTAGTACGCTCGTATAATTCATAGAAAAAGATTTAGAAGTCCAAAAATTATAAATTTGGTATCCCTGAAAATCTGAGATTCGGTAGAATCCATTTCTGCAATAATATTACTTATTATCTATACAAAATTTGTTTTATGAATTAAATGGGTTAATTGGTCATTTTCACCATAAAAATTATATCTTTAGTTCTGTATATCCAAATTTAGCAAATAATATGTCTATGGATTCACAAAAACGAGTAGAACACAGTGGAGCCATAATTAGGTATTTTTGAGTCATTTAAAATCACGTTTTATACAGAACCATTTGTGGAGTATTTTGAGTATAAAAATTGCTATGTAAATTATTTTTAAGTGAATCCTTTTGCAAATGGTTGTAAATTGAACTCTCTGTACAGTAAGACCAAAATATAATTTTATTCTAGTATAAATAAGACTGTGGAAATTATTTAGTGAGAATGGCCTTTCCAATTGTTAGAAAATGTTGCTAATTGCTACAATTGCACAAATGGTAGCATTTGTAATCTTGAAAATATAAAATGTCCATAAATCACTTAGTAATGTTCAGAACCTTGTTATAAAAATTTGTACGATAAAAATTGCCATCTTGCATTCTTGCATAGTTTGCATGATTTTTGTGTTACCATTAGTGTTGATCTTGTGTATGTTTTGTCTTGGTTGTTTTGCTTGATAGATTGTGTTGATTGTCAAGTGTGTTATTGCGAAGAGTGTACCAACACCACCAACTACTAAGGCAAGTGACACTATCATCCATGTCCTACTATTTTCATTACACTTAGTGGATTTTTGTAGCATGCATGATAGGACTACTATATTTCTATGCTATGCTATATCATATTAGGATATCCTTATATCTTCCTTAGTGAAAACATTGTAGTTGTAGTATGCTTAGCCCTGCTATATATTTGGGATGGAATACACGATATGATTATATAAAGTGTTGGAAAAATATATGTTTTATATAAAAGTACTCAATGAACCACCTGGGTGGAAAGAGGATACTCCATTTTGGACAAGGTGGCAACAAAGGGAACCATGTTTATATGGCTATCTTTTTGTATGTGCACTAGAAAAAAACACCCAGGGACTTAGAGATTGAACATGTTTCTCGTACAGTGGCTTCCGTGTACAGCCACATGCTAAATGGACTCTGGCTTAGTCAACTACATAGTGGAAGACCCTTGCATTGGCATCTTCAGGTTAACTAGAATCGTGTATTGGAAATATATCCTTACATTGGTGCCTGGTAGACAAGCTAGCATTGTGTATTGTGAGGACTTCTATGGAAAGACATTGTCACATTCTCGATCTGCCGGTACTCCATTTGGTGTGTACTTATCCAGGATCCAACTTATTTCCACATAGTACTGAAACTTGCCAATACAATTCAAATGTATTGACCCTTGTGGCTGTAACTTATTATGTTGCAGGTTTGTTTCATGTTAGTGAAGTGTGTTGAATAGGATTACAAGTCTACAACCAACATGATTGCCTGTGGCACTTTGAAGATGAAGGACTCCATGCTATATAGTTATTTCTGCTGCATTGTAATGAGATAGCCAAATGAGCTATGTAAGATGTAATGAATTATTTTATTCCTAGTTATAAAGTTGTATTATGACCTTTGTTTCTTGATATTACATCTTAAACTATGGATGCTAGCTATTGATCCAGGGACTAGCATTGTATACACAGGGATCTCTACCTTATTAAAGGTTGGGACCTCTACATTTGCTAACCGTTCCGCGATCTCCAGCATCCCCATCTTCTCCAAAACCCAAGTCCATAACAATGGGCATTGACGAGATTAAACCTCGTCATCTGGGCCCCATCTTAGCTAGGACGGGCCGGCGGGCCTCTCGTGGTGACGCTTTCTAAAAGTGGAGATGGTGAGTCGGCAGTTCTGGGTGGTGGCGACGCCCCGCCAGCCTGCTGCAACATAGCGACGGGGACTTTGTGGGTTTGATAAGGGCCCGATCGAGCCCTTTGTGGACCTAGTGTGTCCCCACTACCGTGCGTTGGCTACCGCTACAGTGGTGGAGGAAGTTCCCTCCTGCTTGGCTACAATGCTGCCAACCCCGATTCTTGTTGCGCTCTCCGTTTCCGACTTCTAGGTGACATGGATATACCCTACGGGTGCTTAACGTTGGTATACCCGGTCCAGCCCAGGGAAGGACCAGGTGAAGACTTGCTGTCCAAGAAGATTTCGGGTGGCCCAAGCCCATGACAAGTTCGACTCCTTGAAGGACACGACTAGCTGTAGATAGAATTTCAAAGGGTTCAACCCTAATCTATAACCGTTGAGACCTACCTCCGAGACCTGGCCTATCTATATAAGGGCCAAGCGGGCACGGCGAGAAGGGCCAACTCACCTCATACACACACCTCACGCCAGATCGCATCTGCGCACCCCTGTAACCTTCGGTTCCGTCGTAATCAAGAACAGACAAGAAGGAGTAGGATTTTACCTCCGGGGGCCTGAACCTGGGTAAACCTTGTGTCCTTGTGTTTCTTGCCTGTTAACCGTCTCGCGACTTCCAACATCCCCATCTTCTCCAAAACCCAAGTCCGTCACAATGAGCATTAACGAGTCGAAACCTCATCAATTAGCGTCGTATGTGGGAATCGCCTACTCTTCGGCGCTTTCGACTTCACCGCCCACTCAGCGGCCACCAGAAAATATTTCGAGTCCGTAGGCGACAGAATTGAGGTGCTGTTTGGGAGCTTCTGCTTACAGGTGGGGAAGACCGGCACTCTCCACCTCCTAGATCGGGTGCCACTCCCATCAATCAGGCCCGCTTTGTGGGTCCCACCCATCGACGCCTCGCGCACGACATCGTCGACGGGCGATTCAGATGACATCAGCTGCTGCAACTCCGATATGTGCAACCCTCCTTTAGATGAAGGAACCTACGACTCCGGATCTGAAAGTTGCGGAAGCAGTGACCTCCCTGTGAGCGTTAACTATACACCGTCATCCATGGCGGCGATGTCAAAAACAGAGCCGATCCACCACTGGATCACACCCCTAATCCCCCTCCCAACCCTTAGGTCGAGAACGGAGGAAACAGGGTGAACCCACCTAATAGGGGAGCTCGAGGCACCGAGGGCGTAAATCGTGCCCACAACGAAATCCACCTCAACGAAGAGGGCTGGGAGATCGCGCATGAGGACATTCGAGGCAATCACATCTTACCCGTTGACGCCTCCCGCGATATGATGATGGCCTATCACTGGCTCCTCATCGAGGAACACAATCGACAGGTCAAGCTACAAGGCGACCTCGAAAAAGGCAAGCGAGCAGCTGACGAATCAAGCATGCGGCGAGATGCGCTCTCTGTCGTTGGTGGCTCCTCTTCACACGGGAACAATGCCAACAAGTACCGCTCTCGCCTGGAGCGCATGGAACCCACCGCGCGGCGCGAGGTCACCAAGGCACTCGACACGTCCTTCGTGACGATGGACTCGCAAGGCAACATCATGCCAAAAACGCTGCAGGCTGTGATCATGGCGGCCACCACCTACGTCGCGTCCAACCCGCCACCGGCGGGAGACCCAAAGAACGTGATCCATAAGTCTACGCTCGTAGGCCTAGGACTCATCGGAGCTGCGCTCCAAGAAGAAACTCCCGCGAAGCCAAAGAAAAAGGCCGCGGTGAGGTTCACTCGAAGCCGCACACCCTCATCCGACGAAGAAGAGCATGACCTACCTTGACGCCGCTGGATCCCATGGTGTCGCAGCAGCAACTACGATGCTCGTAGCAAGCTTACACATCGCAAGATCAATAAATCACGCGCTAAGCGCGCATGCTCAACTGAGTTCGAAGAGGACGACGGAGAGCTGTCTGGAGCCTGATGCTTCAGCGGGTCCGTTTGGCAATCATGGATGCCTAAGAAGTTCAAGCTCCCTTCGGACAACCCGAAGTTTGATGGCGCGCAGTGTTGGGGATATGCCATATGGGTATCCTTATAGCATGTCTCTTATCCGACTAACCTGGGTGGCCCATAGTCGGTAGCATGGACTATGGCCTGCTGGGCGGCCCAGTTAGGTGGATCCCGAAGGGAGGCCCATGCCGGATAAAGGATGGCTACGGTGGAGTCACCAGCGTACCCGGAGCCTTGGAGTGCAAGATACACAAGACTAGCAATAGATGTTGTAGGACTCTGTAACCTGTCCGGCTAGGACTTTTCCCTGTAACCCTAGGACTTGGTGACTATATAAGTCGGGCCTATGGGAGCCTTTAGGGCACGTTCATAGCATCGATTCATACAACCTCGCACAGCGAACCTATCTCTGTAACTCAGCGTATTGCCCTTATAGTGATTTATAGCAGGAGTAGGATTCCGCCACCGTCGTGGGATCTGAACCTGGGTAAGCTGTGTTACCTCGTACCCGTCAAACGTCCGCCTTACCCCACGTCTATAAACATGCACTGTGAGGACCCCTCCATGGCGTACTCGTCGGCAATACCACGACAGTTGGCGCCCACCGTGGGGTAAGAGGCGCTTCAGGCTCTTCAGCGGGCGAGGACCAAGATCTTCACGGGAATCAGCAAAACCATAGCCATCGGTCGTGTTCTCTTATCCGGCAACGTTCCGGTCGTCCCTCTCGACGAGTTCTGGATCCCGGCGAAGATGAACCCTACGCGGTGTTCGATCGTTCCTATCGGAGACATCCACCTCTTCATCGGCGAAACCGACTCGGGCACTAGTTCCCTGGGAGCCGGAGGAGCATCAAGACCCGCACGGACCGCCTACGGGAAGGATATGTTCGCGGAAGGATCGGTGTCGGCTCTCTCTTTGGAGTTTGCTGGCAAAGATCGGAAAAATTCAAGGCCCACCCAAACCGCCCCTGTGCAGGATATAATGGTGGAAGATCACTGCAAATCCGCCGGCTTAGACCGTGCGTCTGGACAGCAGAGATCCAAGTTCGTCGGCGTGGTTACCATCTTCGATCTGGCGCGTTGCGTTCAGAGAGAAAACCCGATTACTTGGCAGTGGCTCCGTGCTCTGAGCCGACCTAGCCCACTTCCCCGATGATAACGCTCTGTATCACTTCGTGGAAGAACTGGACCGTGGCACGCTTCTCCTACATTCTTTAAGACGGCTGTAGGCAATAGGACGCCTTACCCTCGAAGAGATGGTGAGCACCGTCAACAACTACGCGGAGGCCGAAGCGGCAGCTCTAACAGCGCTTGCGCTCATTGACGGAGCCCCTCCGATTCAGCCACCGCCACCACCGCCTTCGGCCGCCATCGTCGCAGCAGCACCACCACCTCCAGTCATCGTCGAGCCCGTTGCACCTCCACCGCCCTTCATCAAGGAAGTCCTGACACCCTCCGACTCTGTCATTGACGCGCTTTATGCTGATTTCAGTGCAGATTCAGAGGAGATAGACTTCAGTCCAGAAGAGCTAGACTCCGCTATGCAGGAGATGGAGGAGGAGTACTCGCGCGACGAGCAGGCCAACAACGCCATCGTGTCCCGAGGGGTGTTCGTCACCATTGGGACGGCGATGGACGAAGATCAACCCGGACGAGCTCTTCCTACGGCACTGGAAAAGGGGAAGGGGCCACTTATTGCTGCTGATGATGATCGCGCAAAAGTCATGCCTCCTCCGCCTAACCCAGTGCAGCAGCTGCAGGAACTCGACACCGGCCCGAGCAACAAAAACACCACAAACTTGCCGCCTCCAGCATCTATGTCTGCAGCAGCCCAAGTTACTCCATCTGATAGAGTGATGTACGACAATCTCCTCGTTGAGCCACTGACCGTTGCTCATATCCGGAACGTGACCTAGCTTGACGAGAAGCGCCAGCAGCTGCTGGAGGAAGCACAAGCCATCGCGGAGCAAGGCGCTAAACTAGATCGAGATCTGGTCAACGCGTAGAAGTCCATAGAGAAAGCTAGAGCAATGGAGGCCGAGTACAAGACTCTGCTACAGCAGCAGAAGGCTAAGAAAGCTCCGGCTCGCGTCATCAACGATCCTAGCGTACGACGCAACCTAGGATGGGCTCCCTCTAAGCCGGCACAGGCCAAGCCATACATTGACAGTGAAGGCAAGCAGGTGATGCCCACCCCATTACTTAACCTCGCCGTCGCCAAGACCCTTCTGGAGCAGGATAGATCGCCTGAGGCAGTGGAATAGGTCTACGACCTAGTGGCCAAGGCGGTAATGCAGCAGGAAAAGGCCACCTCTCACAGGCTTGAGTCTAACCCAGCGCTCTGCCAGTCTAGCCAGTACAAGCCGCCAAGGGACAGATCTCCTCTTGATGTCGGGTCCCAGACGGGTTCCTCAGAACGAAGACGGAGGGATGCACGCAGCAGGAAGGAATCTATCCCAATATCCTCCGACCACGGAGAAATGGCCCGACCTCGTCGCCCATCGCCACTGCCCCGGTCTCCCCGACATCGGGAAGATTACAAAGCTCACCATCGTACGGATATGCCCCCACCAAAGCAGTGTGGGCGCCGTCATCGCGACGCGCGGGCAGAACCCATCATGACGGAAAGCGCAACGAAGGACATAAGAGAAGGTCGCGCCATGACCCTCCGCGTCCGACAAGCAACCGTGACAGGCGTGAGGCGTCGCAGGAGGGTAACAGCAAGAAGGCTAACCCACCACCACCTACGCCTCCGTCACCACTAAGCAGTCACCATGGCGGAGGAGGCCCGCGTCGTTCACGCAGCCCATCCCCTGTTGACAAGAAGAAGAAGAACCCGGAGCCATACGATGCACGTTCGCGGATCGATAAGATCCACGAGGCCCGGGAAGGACCATACCTGGGACCACGTTGCTTTGGACCTGCAATACGTCCGCAACTTACCCCAAAGGTTTCCGGATTGACAAGACCATCAAGACCTATGACGGCACCGCCAAGCCAGCCACATGGTTGCAGGACTACGGCCAAACGGTGGAGATTGTCGGGGCAACCCCAACGTCACCGTCAAGTACCACCATTAATGTTGGCGGGTACGGCCCGTCAATGGATCGACGACTTGCCGGAGAAATCTATCTACAACTGGTTGGACATGCAAGAAGCATTCACCAAGAACTTTGAGGGTACATACAAGCGTCCTTGCACCATGGGCGATCTACAGCGGTGCGTGCAAGAGAAAGACAAGACATCTCGCGCCTACCTCTCCCGCTGGCTGGACATGAAGAATTCCTGCGCAGGAGTGCACGCTCAGACCGCTATGGCCGCCTTTATCGATGGGTTGGAAAGGGGCACGTTGCTCTGAAATAAGCTGAAGCGCTTGCAGGACAATCACCAACTTGACTTGAACCAGATGATTCAGTTGGCTAGTGAGTTCGCAGCTGCCGACGACGATGCTCGTGGCTCCTTGCCGGCAATGGCCGTTCCAACTCAAGCTCGGAGGAACAGCAGTACAAAGCGGAAAACCGCTCCAGAAGAAAAGCAATCTACCGACATGGTCGCTATGACTTTTGCAGGACGAGGAGAGGGCGGACAACGTGGTCGAGGAAGGGGAGCTGGTCGTGGGAAGCAACGAGGAAGTGAAACCACCTGGGCGCCGCTCCGTGTTCCCCAAACCTACGAGGAGTACCGTGATATGACATGCCTCTTACACCTCGACGTCAACGACAAAGCCACCCATACCAATCGACACTGCAAGTTCGTCAACAACCTCAAGGAAGACCCGGAGTCCGGCTACAAGAAAAGTCGGATGAACAGACCGCGCGGCAAGGGCAAGGGGAAGAAGAAGGAGGAGAAGTCCAAGGATTCAAGTGACATGGACGAGGACGTTGACCCCAAGCACGCCACCAAGAGCGACGACAAAGGCAAGAACCCCTTCACGAAGAAGGCCCCAGTCTACCACACTTTCCTTGGCACCCCAACCGTCCGACAACAGAAGACCTCTCTGAGGATCCTGATGGCTACTCTCCCCCCAGTCCCCCAGTACCTGCGTTGGTCGGAGGTTCCAATAACTTGGGACAGGACGGACCACCCAGACCTTATACCCACGAAGAACCAGTACGCCATGGTCATCAACCCCCTGATTGACGGCGTGGAGTTCACCAAGTGTATGGTGGACAGTGGAAGCAACATCAACATCATGTACCTGGATACACTGCAAAAGATGAACTTGACGGAGGCAAACCAAAGGCGGACCAACACCATCTTCCATGGCGTAGTGCCTGGTCAGGAGGCTCGGTCCCTTGGGTGCATTACACTTTAGGTTGCCTTTGGCGATGTAAATAATTACCGCCAAGAGCGCATGACCTTCGAGGTGGTCCCCTTCAAAAGCGTGTACCACGTCATATTTGGCCGCGACATATTCCACACGTTCATGGCCAAGCCATGCTTCGTCTACAACAAGCTCAAGATACCCGGACCAAACGACATCATCACCGTATCCGGAAGCTTTACCAAGGCAAGGGACTGCAAGATCAACGAAGCAGCCATTGCAGAAGCTGTCCTCTATATCGAAGAATTCAAAGAGATCCAGAGCAAGGCCAATAACTCAGAGATGCCCGCGTCGAAGAAGCAGATCTCCGACTCCGCTCCTACGTTCAAGGCCGCCATCGAGACCAAGCCGGTAGAACTTGTGGTAGGCGATGCCTCCAAGGTCACCGCCATTGGGATGAACCTGGATCCCAAATAGGAAAGCGCGCTCGTCGAGTTCCTCCGTAAGAAAAGGGACATCTTTGCCTGGCAACCTGCCGACATGAAAGGTGTACCTAGGGAACTTGCCGAGCACAGCTTAAACATTGATCCAAAATCCAAACCAGTGAAACAACCTCTACGACGCTTTGGAGATGAGAAGAGACGCGCCATTGGCAAAGAGATAGCTAGGTTACTTAAGGCTAGATTTATCCGAGAAGTCCTTCACACCCAATGGGTGGAAAATCCTGTACTTGTCCCCAAAAAGGGAACCAATGAATTAAGAATGTGCGTTGATTACACCGGCTTGAACAAAGCATGTCCCAAAGATCCGTTTGCTTTGCCTCGCATTGACCAAGTCATTGACTCGACGGCTGGCTCGGAACTTTTGTGTTTTCTCGATGCATACTCAGGATACCACCAGATCAAGATGAGGAATTCAAACCAATTGGCCACTTCGTTCACTACCCCATACGGCACGTTTTGCTACGTCACAATGCCCTTTGGGCTGAAAAAAGCAGGTGCTACCTACCAGCAAACAATGCAACGTTGCCTTCACCACCAAATTGGTCGGAAAGTTCACGCCTATGTGGACGATATCGCGGTGATGTCTAAAAAGTCAAACGACTTAATGTTCGACTTAAAAGAAACCTTTGATAATCTCCGGAAATACAACATGAGGCTTAACCCTAAGAAGTGCGTCTTCGGGGTTCCAACCGGAAAATTATTGGGCTTCATCGTTTCCCAGCGTGGAATCAAGGTCAACTCGGAGAAAATCAAGGCCATCTTGAACATAAACCGTCAGACATGCCTAAAGGACATTCAACGACTAACATGTTGTGTTGCAGCAGTTAGTCGGTTCGTCAGCCGACTTGGAGAGAAGGCTCTGTCGCTATACAAGTTGCTGAAGAAGGCGGACAAATTCACTTGGACGGACGAAGCAGATGCAACATTGAAGCAGCTCAAGGAGATTCTTTCCTCAGCGCCCATCCTTGCAGCACCTGAACCTGGAGATCCCCTGTTAATTTACATGGCGGCAACCAACCGGGTTATCAGCATCGTCGTAGTGGTAGAGCAGAAGGAACCAGGCTATGAGCACGGTGTTCAACGACCAGTTTACTATGTGAGCAAGGTCTTGAAGGAGTCCAAGCAGCATTACCCGCACTACCAAAAGATAGCTTATGGAGTATTCCTTGCTTCTCGGAAGCTGAGGCATTACTTTCAGGAGCACCCAATCACAGTGGTGATCAAGACTCCACTGTCCGACATCATCAACAATAGCGACGCTACAGGAAGGGTCGCGAAGTGGGGCATTGAACTTGCCGCCTTCGAGATCACCTACAAGAGACGCGACTCTATCAAGTCACACGCCTTGGCGGATTTTGTTGCAGATTGGACGGAGATGCCAGATGCTACTCCGTTGCTAGAACCAGAGTACTGGGTGATGCACTTTGACGGATCAAAGCTGCTCAACGGCTCGGGGCTGGTGTATTGCTACAGTCACCAACAGGAGACAAGCTACACTACGTTCTGCAGATCCACTTCGAGGCTACAAACAACATGGTGGAGTATGAAGCACTCATTCACGGACTACGTGTAGCCAAGGATATTGGCATCAAGCGCATAGTTTGCTGTGGAGATTCCGACTTGGTTGCCCGGTGGTGGCACACAGAATCTGTGGAACCCTATGATGGCGGCATATCGAGACGAAGTAGACGAGATATCCAAGAGCTTCTTGGTCTACGAAGTTAAGTATGTGCCTAGGGAACAAAAGGCGGCTGACCTGCTGTCTAAGCTAGGTTCAGGGCACAAGAGAATTCCGCCAGGAGTTTTCCTAGAGCACCTGCGCACACCATCTGTGAAGGGAGCCGACATTGACAATCCGAATAGAGCTGACTCTTTCATCAACATGGTGACTAAGGTCCCTCCGGATTGGACAAAACCGTTCATGGAATACCTCGAACACGAAACTTTGCCCGACGACAAAGTCAAAAGACGGCAAATAGTACGACGAGCAAAGGGTTATACCATAATCAATGGGCAACTCTACAAAAGGAGCACTACTGGTGTATACCTAAAGTGTGTTTCCCAACTAGAAGGTATGGAAATCCTACGCGAAATCCATCTCGGAGATTGCGGGCATCACGCCGCTCCTCGATCGTTGGTCGCGAAAGCCTTCCGGCAAGGATTCTCTTGGTGACCGAGGCGACAAGCTGGTTGAGACATGCATGGGATGTCGATTATGCCCAACCACATGTTCTGGCGAAGCTGCGAACAATACCAATAACTTGGCCGTTTGCGTGCATGGGCTGAACATGGTGGGACCGTTACACGGCACCTTGTGTGGGTTTACGCATCCGTAGGCGATTGATAAATTCACTAAATGGATAGAAGCTAAACCCATTAGAAAGCTTGATGGGGCAACTGCCCTCAGGTTCGTCCGAGATCTAGTGGTGAGATTTGGCCTCCCACATAGCATTATCACCGACAATGGCAGCAATTTATCATTCGGAGACGTGGAGGCATATTGCTGGGAGAAAGGCATCCGACTTGACCTTGCATCTGTGGCACACCCATAATCCAATGGACAGGTCGAGCGAGCCAATGGATTAATTCTGCAGGGAATCAAGCCACGTCTTGAGGCACCGCTACATAGAGCAGCTGGAGCCTGGGCGGAAGAATTGACATCTGTGCTGTGGAGTTTACGAACTACACCCAATAGATCTACCGGCTACACCCCTTACTTCATGGTATATGGAGAAGAAGCCATCCTGCCTTCCGACATCCTCCACGATGCACCAAGAGTTGCCGCCTACGACGACGATGACGCAGACAACAGAAGCTATGCAGCTACCATAGTCGCCGCGTTTGGCATCACTCGTTTAAAGAGGGGGATTTGGTGCTCCGACTTAAGCAGAAGAAGTCACACAAATTATCCCCGCCATGGGAAGGACCGTTCATCATAAGAAAGGCGCTGCTCAATGGGTCTTACTACCTTGTTGACAATCGTGAACTAAAGGATAGACCCAACGAGGATCATAAGCGTGTGCGTGACCGGATGATGACTACTGAGCTTGATCGGCCATGGAACATAGCATGACTCGTCCTTTTACACTTAGCATTTTTATCTAATTGTGTATCTCTTATATGATCAATGAAATAACGCTCTTTGGTTCACTCATATTTCTGAGTCTTTTACCTCCTTTAGTGTTCATTTTTGGATCATGTAAAACCTTTATGCACAAGCTTTGCATTTTCACTTGTGAAAATTCCGCCTACGGGCGTTAGCTTAAGTTTTCTGTTCTACACGTTCTTTGTCGTTTTTATGTGGATTCTGGAGTAGTGACTTTTGGCACTTATTGTTGGCGATTTTGTGCTCGGCTTATTGACGGTGCCATTGGGCATCATCACCTAAGCGCATGGTTCTGACAACGAGTCTTCCGACTCACGAAAAGTAAGCATAAGAACCAAAGTAATGGATAAGCCAGCACTTGCTTAAAAAATATATACATGCTGGGAACTAAGTTCTTAAGTAGCAGGAAATAACAACCATTGTTTTTCGCCTTAAGTTACATCATCAAGTTTTTTCCGCGCATATACCAAAGGCAAAACAAATATTACATAGTGTTTTTCACTCTTTGGGCGTAGGAGACTTGGAAGCAGCCTCGTCACCAGCCGGAGAATCACCCTCAACGTCGGCGCTATGATGAGACTCGGAGGAATCTTGGTTGACGCTGTCAATGGTGTTCATGGGCACGAAGACGTCGATGTCCACTAACTCAGCAACTCTGGTGTCATATTCCGCGAGTGATGACAAGATGGCCTCGTGATCAATCTCTTTGCCGTCATCATCAACGTCGGGGATGCCGGAGGTCACCGTGTCGATGTCGACATCTTCATAGTGTGCCTTCACCATTGAGAGATCCATCCTTGCGCCAACCCGTGCACATGAAGCTTTCCAGCTCGTAACACGCTCGGGGGCTCGGCGCAGAATCTCTGAGTACTTCGTCACGGAGGCCGAGGCCTTGATGTATATCTGGAGGGGCTTGGCAATCTCCTTGGCTTTGGTGATGGCGGTGTTGATGAAGTTGCCGGCAAGAACCATGCATTCCTTGTCCGAAGGAGGCGAGCGGGTTAAACCCATAGGAGCTGAAAATTCCGACAATGAGCGCATGAGTTCAATAAACTCTAAGTATCCAGACTACAGAAATACAACACGGAGGAAACTTATTGAGGATGCTGGCCTTGGACTGCCAGAGAGTGTCCGCCAAGGATTCCTTCTCTTCTTGGAGGAGCTTAAACGCCTCGCTGTGGCGTTGGTTTTGCTCATCAGCAAATTGCTTCTGATCTTTTAAGATCGCAAGCTCCTCCTTCAAGCGATTGATCTCTGCGGAGGCAGAATCCAACAGGGCTTTCATGGAATCCTCGTGCATCTTCAGCATCTCTTCCCTCTCTTTCTTAAGTATTCTGTTCTCGATGTCCAGCTGCTGGATGTGCTTGGACTGCTCAACAATATCCTTGGCCTTGGCGACATTTTCTGCAAAGTCGGAGAAAACAAAAGTACATAGTGAGTACTCGGAGAATGAAGGCATAAAACCAAGACAGAATGCGCAAAAAAGAAAACAGACTCTTGTTTTTGATGATCTGTTCCTTCAAGATGGCAGTTTTAGCCTTTTCGGCTTCAAGATCTGCGCGCATCTTCTGGTACTTGTCGTTGGCCATGCCCCTCCGAGCATTATCGTTCTGTGGAACAAAGGAAAAAAGTTAAACTGTTGTTTAGTCTGCTTGGAGCACCTAGTCGGAAACTTTCCATCTAGGCGCTCGGGGGCTACAACGAAAGTTTTTCAACTTAGCAATATGCTTAGCTTTTCTTTAAGCATCTAGTCGGAGCTACTTCAGTTCTCGACTAGAAGCTTGGGGGCTACAGTATAAAGTTTTAGCTCAGAAAATGCTTAGCTTTTGTTTAAGCATCTAGTCGGAACTGATTCAGTTACGATTAGAAGCTTGGGGGCTACAGTATTGAAAATTATAAACACTGCGTATGCTACTCTTAAAGCATCTAGTCGGGATAGTTTCTTCCCTCTAAATGCTTGGGGGCTACAGTGAGAGTTCTTTCTAACTTAGTCACTCTTAGAGAATATAGATGCAAAACCTATGGTTTTCCGTCTACATCCTCGGGGGCTACAGTGGGATACTCATATGAAATGCAAAAGGTAAAGTAAAACTTACAAGTGAAATAATCTTGAGGTTTGTAGCGCTCTTGGCCAGTAGCTTGCCAAAGGAAATGCTATTTCCTCACAAGATATCTGCTTGTCAGAGAAGCTCCTCAATACCGCACGTCGGAGATGACGACACTCCTCCAGGAACCAGAGTTGTGTTACTCGGCATAAGCGTCGGGTAAACTATCTTCGGAAACTCGAAGGGTTTCTTGGGAGTAGGGGCGCCGCCTTCGGCAGAGGTACGAGTTCCCACTACCGCCTTGCCGCTACCAATGGCATCCTTAGCCGGAGCTTCAGCCATTTGTAGAGCAGTGCTCTCCTGCGTCGCCTGTTCGCCGACAACAGCGAGTTCAGTAGAGGCGCCAGAATCCACTTCCATGGCGGAAGGGCCTGGTGCCTCCTGGGCTTGAGAACTTGTCGGGGCAGAGGAAGGCTTGACGAGAGGAGTAGCAGGGGCGATGGCGGGGGAGGAGTCGCGATGCAGCATATCCTTGATATTTCTAGAAGCCCCCAAAGTCTTGGAGGTCTTCTTGAGGATGGTCGTGGCTTTCTTCCTGAAACGTGCAAAGTGCATAAGTACAGGAACAAGACAGATAAATAAGACAATGTCGGAGAATGAGAAGCTTACACTGATGGGGGTGCTTTGGCAAAAATCCTGGTGGATCTTTTCTTTTCCGCCTCCAGGGCGCCGGTAGTCTTCTTGGAGGCTCCACCCTCCGTCTTCTTCTTCTTGCCTCCGTCGGCAGCGTCAGAGGTGGAGCTCTTCCGCTTTCGCGCCAACGGGACATCGTCGTCGGACACGACCGTGACTTCCTTCATCTTTGGATCGTAGATTTGGGCAGCCAGGTTGTCCTCATCTAGATCGCTAAGCCGTTAAGTTAGAAATCACCGTGTTAGATGGGGTGGCAATGGCAAGACGGAGAAACTGGAGTATATGTCGTACACGGAAAATACATATCTACCTTTGGGCACTTGCCGTCTACAAACATGTCGTAGGTGATGGTGAAGCCACGCTTCTTATCCTTCACCTTGACAATGTCCTTCAGGCGGAGCTTGACGGAGTCGCTCGAGAAGTTATCCACGGAGATCCGGAGGGTATCCCTTCGGTCACTGGTATACTCGTGATTGAACTTCGCGCGGTCTTGTAGAGGTTGGATTCGCCTGATGAACCAGCACATGGCCAGGTCCAAGCCGGTCAAACCCGTCTCTACGAACCATTCGATCTGCCTTATTGTGCGAGAAGCGTCGAGTTCGGAGGGAAGGGAGGCATGGGATCTCCATGTGGAAACTTCAGCGGCGGCTCCATCCGCGAAGTCCGGGTACGTTACTTCTCGGCCCGTCAAAGGAATTTCGGGGCCGTAGAAGTACGTCCGCTGCCAGTTTTTGCAGGACTCGTGGACGACGATGTCGGGGAACCGCCGGCCAGGTCGAATCTTGAAGCTTATGGTGCCGCTGTTCCTAAGCTCCTCCCTACTGTGTCTGGCTTCACGTTTGATGGTGAAGAAGTACACGAACAAGTCTAACCTAGGACTAATCCCTAGGTAACCCTCACAAAGTGCCGCGAAGTTGCTAAGCACTAAGATGGTATTGGGGGAGAGGTTATGGGGTTGGACCTTGTAGTGGTTCAAGACGGAGAGAAAGAAGTGGGAGATGGGCAGGGAAACGCCGCGTACCAGCTGAGCCTTGAGGTACACCTTTTCTCCGGCTTGGGGAGAAGGTGTCACCTCGCCGGCCGGCGCCGCCTGCCAGGCGAGCCCCTCCGTCGCGAGGAGGTAGCCTTCGGCGACCATCTCTTGGATGTCGCTGTCGGTGATGTCCGAGCCACGCCAGTCGCCCTTGTGCGAGTCTAGCTCTTCTTCCAGTGGCTCTAGCGCCGCCAGATTATGGTCGACGCCGGTGGTTTCGATCACCGCCGATGCGGGGATGACTAGGCCCTCTGGGTGTACGACGACGGAGCTCGCCGGCTTCGCCGTGGCTTCGCTCGATGCCGCCATTGATGGGGAGGAGCTGCTGCTGGCCATGGAGTGCTGGAAGGATACGACTGACGCAGAGGGAGGCTAGGGTTTTCGAGGTTTCTCGCGGAGAGCTCGAGGAGGCGTGCGGCTAGAGGAAGAAGACGATGACACGAGAGGAATGAGGTAAAAAGTGGAAAGTGTTCCATGGTTACTATTTATTATGCTCTGCGTCAAGATTCACGCAGCTGATCGGACGGTTGTCGC
Organism: Avena longiglumis; assembly: GCA_030063025.1. Lineage (NCBI taxonomy): Eukaryota > Viridiplantae > Streptophyta > Magnoliopsida > Poales > Poaceae > Avena > Avena longiglumis. The sequence continues at coordinate 153,891,002 of CP125973.1, forward strand.
ATAGACGACGTGTTCGTGAACATGCGCGGTAATTTCGCCACGTCTCCAACCGTCGCCGCCAACGGTTCGTATCTCTCGCGCGGGAATATCGGATATGATTGCGTTCTCTGCATGTGTGAGTTACGAGGCGTCGCTTACCTAAGCCTACGTCGTCCTAGCTGACACGGGTAGATGAGCCGTCGCATTGAAGATTCCGGCATGGACGGATTTAATCCGACTACGGAAGAGTACGATGGAAGATTCATCATTTCTCTGGCTTACCATTCGAAGACGGAGAAAACCTTGCAGGGTTCTTTGGGAGGACTACAAAATATTTCTTGACGATTTGCCGACATCCATCTAGACGGAGCATTCAACGTGAAGAAGCAAGACGGCGCAAGATCTCGGAGTTCTCCGGGGGCTACTGTTGGGGATATGCCATATGGGTATCCTTATAGCATGTCTCTTATCCGACTAACCCGGGTGGCCCATAGTCGGTAGCATGGCCTATGGCTTTCTTGGCGACGATTAGGTGGATCCAGAAGGGAGGCCCATGCCGGATAAAGGAAGGCTACGGTGGAGTCACCAGCGTACCCAGAGCCTTGGAGTGCAAGATACACAAGACTAGTAATAGACGGTGTAGGACTCTGTAACCTGTCCGGCTAGGACTTTTCCCTGTAACCCTAGGACCTGGCGACTATATAAGTCGGGCCTATGGGAGCCTTTAGGGCACGTTCATAGTATCGATTCATACAACCTCGCACATCAAACCTATCTCTGTAACTCGGCGTATTGCCCTTATAGTGATTTATAGCAGGAGTAGGATTACACCACCGTCGTGGGATTTGAACCTGGGTAAGCTGTGTTACCTCGTACCCGTCAACCGTCCGCCTTACCCCACGTCTCTAAACACACACTGTGAGGACCCCTCCATGGCGTACTCGTCGGCAATACCACGACACGTAGGAGCCAAAAAGTTGGCTCGACGATCATCTTTTGTCAGTCAAGCTCCATGGCGGGAAAAAAAACACCGCCCTGTAATGCCTCCAGCTACAGCTGACAGGCGCAGCCAGGGTCTGGCTAAGAAGCCTCCCCTCCAGCTCCATTCGAAGCTGGGAAGAGCTGGCGTACAGCTTCATCCGCAACTTCAAAGGCACCAGCAAGAGGCCAGCCTCAATCGAAGAGCTGCGGGCCTGCACTGATAAACCACAAGTATAGGGGGTGTATCGTATTACTTTCGATAAATAGGAGTGTCAATCCCGACAAGGAGAAGAATGTGGTGACTAGTGTTGTGGAGCAGGAAATCTCTGTAAATACTTAGCAAACAGATTTTAAGGGTTTTCTGATAAAGCAACAAAACAAAGTGCAAGTAATAAAGACAATGGACAACTGCAGCAAGTGGCACAATCCTTTCTTAGCAAAGGATAAGCTGGTGGAAATACTTAAAAGGACCAAACGTTCTCGAGGACACACATGAATTCTGTCAAGTCCTTTCGCTACAAATAGCTGAGTACCCTTCTTTGGTGTTGTAAGTGTTGTGTGGGTGAACCTGTGCTAATGTACCGACCTTACTTGTACTAATACATACTTGTGATTAAACCCCCTGCAAGAATCCGCAACTACCGGAAATCAATTAAGATATAAACCTAACCACATCCTTAAACTCTGAGATCCTACGCCCCCTTATGCAATGGTGTCCTAACGGGGGTTCAGGTTTCTGTCACTCCGGCAACCCCGCGATTAGTAGCCAAATACACAATGCATTCCACTAAGCCCATAAATGGTGAAGTATCATATAGTCGACGTTCACATGACACCACTAGAAGAATAGCACCACAACTTAAATACTAAACCATTGAATAATAACTCAACACAAATCCACTACTAACAACATGACTTATCCCATGTCCTCAAGAACTAGACGAACTACTCACAAGACATCATATGGATCAAGATCAAAGATGATATGGTAATGGATAACAATCTAAACATAAACAATAATATAATGGTTCCAATCATAAGCATCAACTACAATAGTAATCAACACCGGGAAAGTTTCCCCTAAGAACTAATGCAAGATCCAAAACAACTGTTATAGCGGGATGGAGTGGTGATGATGGTGCTGGTGGAGATGATGGTGTGGATGATGATGATGATCCCGATGAAGTCTAGCTTGATGACGGTGATGATGATGACGATCTCCCCTCTCCGGGAAGGAATTTCCCCGACAGAAATCTGTCTGCCAGAGAGCTCTTTCTCTCTGTTTTTTCCTCCCCGCAGAGGCAACGGAAATCTTTCTATCGTCGCCCCCCTGGTATTAGGGTTATGAGAGGAAGATATAGGCGAGAGGGCGGAGTCGGAGGCCGGCCAGGTGGGCCACACCTGCCCTAGGCGCGGCCCAGGGGGGACTCGCGCCTAGGGGTGTGGGCCCCCTGTGGCCCAGCTACGCCTCCCCTTCTGGCTTCCTTCGTCTTTTGGGAAAATATAATTTTTTAATATTTTTCTGGTATTTTTCTGATCTTTGCGAAATTGCATCAAAACACCTCTTTTTCCATCAGAAACCTGACTCTGGCAGTCCATCCTCCAAGAATCATACAACATGCAAAAACAAAGGAAAAGACATAAATAACACCTCATAATAAGAAATATATCAATGAATAGAGGCAAATTATGATATAGAATGGTGATGCAAATTGGACGTATCAACTCTCCCCAAGCTTAGACCTTCGTTTTTTCCTAAGCAAAAATTGAGCTCAGTAAACATGTCCACAGGTTTATGGAGTGAAGTGTCAATAAAAGAATACGGACAAGAAGCATCACACTTACCATCACACAACTCATAGAAGAAAGCAACTCACCATTATATAACTTAGCTTGCAACAAGTACATGAGTCACAATAGAGATGCATAAAGGTAAATCATAATTGGAATTGGCAAAATCTTGTTCTTGGTCAGAGAGCATCTGGCAAACATTTTCACAAATAAAGCTTTTGAAGAAGTTTTAAAACAGGAGTACTCTTTGCTAAAAAAGGTTTTTTCTCAATGAAGGCTTTCAAAGTAATACTCAATAGATAAGAGTCTTGTGCAAACAAGGAAGATAAAGAACATGATTGAATAAATCACCATTGCTTGCTGGAGATAGAGAGGAAGTAGGTTTTTGACTCAACTTGGAAATAGGAGAAGGCTCCCTTCATAGAGGGAAGCAGGGATTTCAAGTCATAAAGAGCTTCCAAACGATTATGATACTTACTAGCTTTGATCCCTCATTTCCCCTATCATAGGCATCTTGAGATGATTAAGGTTAAAGTGAACAAGGATGGAGTATATGCTTGACGAAATATAAGTTGGCAATCTCATGTCCCTTGAGTACGTGGGCCGCTCCTCATGCGACTCAACTTTGGTCACCGGTAAGTTCTTGTCATTGTAAGTACATGTGTATCATAAAGAACCGCTAACGGGGTACCCCTTGCACATGGTACAGGAGCCATAACCAAAATGACAAGGCAAGTAGACAATGAGAATCTCAGCGATCTTTTTATTTACTATATGCATAGCTTTTTTATTGAGGATGCTTCACAGAATGCTCATTATGGTGATGCTGCAAGTTTCCACCATGATTAGGCATGGCTTAGGCTAGCGGCCCAGGCGTTTATCTAACACACATACATCACTCCATGGACTTACAAGCTCCCTCTTTATTTCACACCGACGACATCTGCAAATAAAAGAGAATGATATCAAATGTGTACAACGTACAGGTGCAATGTTGAAAGTGTTCTCCGTGACAGCACAGTTCTGCTAATTCCAACGTATAGATGCAAGGATATACAACTTCGATGACACAATGGTTCAAGTCTATTAGGGGCAAGAAAATAAGGTGTGCCATCAAGTTCGTGAGAGCTTTACTAATTAGTTTTCACATAACAAAATACTTTTTTTAATTTTAAAGATAGATGAAGCTTGAGAATTTGCTTGTAATATCAATAATGCTAATAGGTAAATATGGTGGACACAAATGGCACAGGTTTTGGTTCAAAGGGATTGGAAGTATGAGAAGAATGCCTTCTCAAAACAGGTTTTTGGCTAGCAAGCAAAAGAGTTGAAAGAAACAAGCAAACATACAAGTGATAAAGCCAAACATGAATCTTCCTTGAAGACACAAAAGATATTAAATAAAGAATACTAAGCTTATGAGCCAACAAGAAAGAAAATAAATGATACAAAATACCTGTAAGCTTTTTCTCTTTTCCTTTCAAACCTCAAAAAGTGTTGCTACTGACCAGAGCTCGGTTTGCCAAAACCAATTTAGATTTACTTGATGCTCCCAAAGTGATGCCAATACTGATCAACAAGATCCATCATATAGTAGAGATTGCAAACTAAAATAAGAAGTGCAAAACATAAGAGATGAAATTTCTCATTAATATTCCATAAAGGCACTCACACCAAGGGATACATAGATAACCAACTAAAGGAGAGATACTTCCACATGCAAACCAACCTATAAGATAACCTCTCTACCAAAGACACGAATCCACTAAAAAGGTAAAAGATAAAAGATAATGATGGTGATACCACGGCACTCCCCCAAGCTTGGAACAAGCCAAGGGGATGCCAAACCCGATGACGAATTACTCCTTCGGTGCTGGTGTTCTATTGATAAGCTCCTCAATCAGTTTCCTCAAATCCTCAATCTCAAAGGTCAGAGTACGAATCAACTCCGAATTTTTCTCAATGCGGTTCATGATCATATCGGACCAAGATCCCCAGTCCTTGCTATTCTTTCCCCACTCTTCCTTCTTAGTGTGTTCCTCCCCTGCATGGTTAGGACGAGGCATATCCCACATTGCGGGCAAGTTCCTTTTGGGCACATGTTGTATTGATGCTCATGTATAAGAGTATGGAAGGGTCTCTTGGTACGTGGAGGAGATGACCGTGGAGCGAGGATATGACATGGAAGTTTCCCTCCTGTAGAAATCCGTGCTGTCCTCCTAAGCTTGGTAGGTTTTGCCACCACTCCAATGCTTGCGACGGTAGCGTGGGTCTCCGGATGCTTGTCCTCCTCCATGTCTTCTTCATCCCCTACCAAAATCTCCTCCTCCTTGTGGTTTTGTGGATCATCTTCCTCGGGCTTCTTGTCTTTGTCGTTGGCGGAGACCATGGTGCTCTAAACTTGAGAAGATTTCCTGAAAGAAACAGATCGAAACAAAAACACGATGAGAACACGATGCATGAACCTCGGGGAACCTGGGGAGTTATATATTATGAAGTTTCAAAGAATAAGGAAGGTACTGGTATGAAAACGAGGTGGAGACGGAGCTCGGGGGGCTCACAACCCCTCCAGGCGCGGCCAGCTGGGTCCCGTGCCTGGGGACGGTTTGGCCACCCCGGCCTCCGTTTCCTCCCCTGTTTCATTTCACATCCTCCCATATGTAATAAAAACATAAAAAATATAAAAAGATTGGGTTTTCACGAACCTTCTGTTTTCACCACTTTTACCTATTCATAGACGAATTCTGCAGACTCTTTTTCTCCTTCTCCTGGAAATTCCTTTCCTACAAGTTCTCACACAAACCTCAATGGAAACATTAGTGTAAGCAAAAAAATAAAACTTCACACTTCAACTGAAATCCATCAAAACAAAGGCTTCTGTAAGAGGCAAATGCAAATGATAACACAAATCTATCAAAACAGACCAGCAGGTAAAGATTATTTTTTCGAAAAACTTCTGTTACTCAAATCAAAAAGTGCAAAACTAATGAAAGTTGGGTAACAACTTGGAGAACAAGCTTATAAAAATATTGCTCCATCCAAAGTACTGATCTCTCTCACAATTTTTTTACAATACAGCACAAAAATCTGTCCCAGGACAACTACCTTTCACAACTCCTCTACTTCTCAAAAGTAGTTGAACTTGCCACAAAAACCAAAAAAAAAAGGATAAGGAGCGGTTATTACTGAGGTAATAACTTCCAAGACTCAACCAAACTCTTCGGTTATCTCCCAACAAGTACTTTTCTTTAATGCCTTTAAGTTAGGCTTGAAAGTCTAAAAGATGCTCACAAAGGAGATATATATCTGAAGTGAAAGAGAGCATCAAGAAGCAAATAACCAACACATTTGATTCTAACCCACTTCCTATGCATGGGGTATCATGATAAAACAAATTGTTGAAACAAAAATCCACTAGCATAGGAAGACAAAACAAATGCAACTTCAAAGCTTTCAACATAAAACGGAGAAACTTAATATTATTGAGATGCATAAAACCATGTTTCCCTCTCTCATAATAACTTTCAGTAGCACTTTGAATAAAGTTGACAATATAACTGTCACTGGCAACAACTTTATCATCAGAATGAGCATACTTACTATTACCAAAAAGAGGTCCAAGGTCATAAACAGGATCAATAGAAGCAAGTTGTTCCATCCTGAAATCTTCATTAGGCAAGCTACTTTCACAAGGAGTTTTAGCAAATTTGGAAAAGTTAAACTCATAAGAATATCCATCAAACTTAGTTAAAACTTTTCCCTTTTTACAATCTATAATAGCTCCACAAGTGTTCAAGAAAGGTCTACCAAAATTGATAGGACAAGTTTTACTAGCTGCTGAATTAAGTACTAGAAAATCAGTAGGATACTTAATCTTACCACAGAGAACCTCCACATCTCTTACAACACCAATAGGGCAGATTGTTTCCTTATTTGCAAGATGAATAACCACATCAATGTCCTGAAGCTCACAAGGACCAATTTCATGCATAATTTCCCTGTAAAGCTCATAAGGAATAACATTAGAACTAGCACCAATATCACATAAACCATAATAGCAATGATCACCAATTCTAACATAAAGCATAGGAACACTAGCTTTTCTAGCCTTGCTAGGATGAGATACAATATTAGAAGCGTCTTCACAGAAGACAATATGCTCATCCTCTATATTTCTAGTGACAATATCTTTCACGATAGATACCACAGGCTCATTATTCATTTGCTCATCTGGTTCCACAATTTTATTAGTACCTTTGTTATTCTCACTAATCACCATATAATACTCCTTTACCTTAGCTGGGAAAGGTATTTTCTCAACATAAGGTTCAGGCACAATATGATTAGTAGTACAAACTTTAGTGATAGCAGGAACATGGGTAACAATGTCTTTATAAGGTGCATGGTACTTGTTCACTTCTTTTGGGGAATTTCTATGTAAGAGGCAAAGTCTTTAAAACAATTGGCAATACTTTGGGAATCAAGACCAAACTCATTGCTAATATCACGGAAGTCATCAGTTCCCATAAAAGATCTTATACATTCATAATCATTGTTTATACCTGACTTTCTTCCTTTTTATTCTTCCAAGCTTCAGTGTTCTCTTGAATACGGTCTAGTAGATCCCATTTAGCTTCTTCCTTCATTCATGTGAATGATATAGCACAAGAAGCATCTAGTAAATCTTTATCATGAAGAGAAAGCCTAGCATACATGTTATTGATAATAATATTGTTAGGGAGTTCATGAATAGGACATTTAAGCATTAGTAGCTTCAATCTCCCCCAAGCTTGAGCTGTACTCTCTCCATCACGAGGCAAAAATTTATATATCAGATTTCTATCCTTATGAATTTCATTGGGAGGATAGAATTTAGAATAAAAGAGAGATGTCATTTCCTCCCATTCCATGGATTGTCCATTCTTCGGCAGCTTATACAATTCTTCAGCTCTCCCTTTTAAGGATATAGAGAGTAACTTCTTCACCTGTTTAGTTGTGATACCTGCACACTTAAACAACCCGCATAATTCATGGATAAAAAGCAAGTGATCACCAGGATGAATAGTTCCATCCCCTAAATAATAATTATCCATAACACGATCAACAATACTTGTAGGTATCTTAAATGGATCTATCTCAACAGGCGGTGGTTCATCTACTACCCTAACAGTGGTAGTAGTTTTTCCAAACAGAAAACCAAGTGGGTTATCCATATTCGAAATGAAGTAACAAACAGAATAAAAAGCAATACTCACAGTAGAAGTTTCCTTTACTAGTTCCACTCTTCAATAGCACTTCACTCCCCGGCACCGACGCCAAAAAATAGTCTTGATAACCCACAAGTATAGGGGGTGTATCGTAGTGTCACATCCCAAATTTTTTCCAAATTTTGAAATGTGAAAAATAAATAAACAAAATAAATAATTGTTGAAATTTAGGGTGAAATGAAACTTTTTGATTCCAAATGGAAACATCAAAACCCATCTTGAGCAAACTTTGAATGAAAAGGGAATCAAAATTTGTTTCAATCAAGTGAAGTGCATTCATCAATAATGTAACTTGAAATTTAAACACTTGGACAAGTTAAACCAAAACCCTAAAACCCTAAAGAAATAATTCATTTCCAAGATCTCTCTAAGACTATAGATTTGATCCATATAAAAAAATTTCAACAAACATTTATAAATGATCATGAATGATAAATAAAAATATTATAAAACCATAGAAATTAGTTTCACTCAATTTGGAGTCATAGATAAAAACTTATGAATTTATTAAGATAAAAGGAATTAATTTCCAAAGCTAATAAAGACCTATCTAAAATCCATGCCAAATATTGAGCAAATAAATCCTAAAGGGATTTAAAAAGATAAACAAATATTAAATAAAATTATACAAGTTGGAATCACCATTTTTGGATCTTTAAATAAAAAGATATGGATTTTATAAGCAAAGGAAGAAATAAATAAATAAATAAGGACTATTTAAAAGCCAAATTAAATCTTGGCCAAACAAATGAAATGAAAGATTATTGATTAATAAAAAGAGTAAATCTTATTTAAATAAAATCATAAGGATTGATTAATATCCATTTTTATTTAAATAAAGACAATTCCCAATTTAAATGAACATTAAATCATATTAAATTATTTTAAATAATAATTCAAAGTGAATTATTTGCACTAAAGAATAAATAAAACCTACTGAAAAAGGTTTGGTAAAAATTATAAATCAAATAGAGTTTGAAAACATATTTAAATATTATTTAAAATAAAGACAAATGTCTATTTTAAATAAATAATAGACCCTAAAAGAATAAAAGAAATATTCTAAAATGGACTATAGAAAATATTAATAAACAGAATGAAATCCTTACTGAAAGTTGGGAAACATTTGAATTCAAAAAAATACTTGAATCATTTGAATAAATTCAAAAAATAATAAATCAGAATAGAAAAAGGAAAAAGAAAACAGAATAAAAAAATGGAAAAAAGCCAACCAGCCCATCTGGACCAAAGGTCTAACTCATGACCCATTCCTTTCGGCGTTTTCTTCTCTCACGAACTCGCACCAACGCTGATCATGAGCAACATTGCCTCCCTCTCTCTCGCCGACAACACGACCCCACATTTCCTGTTCATCGTTTCCACCCGCGACGACCGTTCCCCCTCACACCTCGCCGTTTCTGCCGCGATTAAACTCTCATAAATTCACGTGAATGCGTGATCAATCCTCGCCGGTGACCATGCACTCTTAAACGTCCACGCCCCATCTTCCTTTCCCCCCAGACACCACTCCCTTCGGGCCACTAGGCTGCAATAATTGCAAGCCCAAGCACCCACTGCTCTGACGAGCTCACCGGCCGATTCCGGCGACGTCGGCCCTCCCCTTGCCTCCCAATACCCACGAGCCTGTTTCCCATCAACGTGCGCATCTTCCAGCACCTTCCCCTTGGCCGCGCATGCCCTAGAGGCTCGGCAATGACGAAGTCTTCTCGCCACCGCCGTCTGTCTCTCTCTCTGGCGACCATTTACCGTAAGTTCCGTCCACCTCTCTCTCTCAATGATGATGCACACGCGTTCTCCACACTCGCCCGTGTCTAACGCCTCCTCCCATTTGCCTTGGCATGACCTACAACCCCGCCCCCGTCGACGAACAGAGACGCCTGACGCCATCTCGAGTGAGAAATCGCCGCCGCTCCCGTGCGCCCCTTGAGTAACAGAGACCACCTTGAGCAACCATGCGAGCACGGTAAGCACCTCCATTCCCTCTCTTGCTTCCTAGTTCGCTGGCAACGTCACTAACAGAGCCACGGCGTCGCACAGCCGCCGTCGAGCGCCCCAGTTCCTGGTCACTATGCTCCAGCTGTTAGATCTTAATCGCGTGGCTCAGATTAGATTTAATCGAACCAGTATCAAGCGATGTGTGCCGTGCGATTTAAGTAGATCCAATACACTGCATCAGTCGATCCCAGCAAAGCGGTATCGTCCAATAAGATTAAGACACGTGGCTGTCCTGTTTGATTAAAATTCCAGAAATGATTTTAGATTGTTTAAACTTGTAAAATTCATAACTATTGTTCTGCTTGGACAAATTTTGCAAATTTTATATCACGGGATTCAAAAAAATGTGAACTTTCCAACCATGCAATTTTTTTAGTATTTTGATTCTGTAAAATTGATTATTTTTAGCAGAAACTTGTTTAGGCCTATTTTGAGTATGAAATTTATTCTAAAAATGTTTTTAGGGTAAAATATTTTGTAAATGGATTGTTTTGAACCTACTGACCATAAGAACCAACTTGTAGATTTTAAAGAATATCTTGTGATACTAGGGAATAAATCGAATAAAAGCATTTCTAGTTAAATAAAAATATTGATTTTGGTATAAAAATGCTTTTTGACAAAAACCTTTGGAAAATGGTTTGATTTACACTCTGTGACCCTAAACACCAAGTTTTAGGATTTTAGAAAAATATATTTGATGAACCCTAGTAAATGATTACTTTGTTAAAGGCATTTCTAACAAATAAAAAATAATGTTTTGATTTTAAAATGGAATTTAGGTGAAACCTTTTGCAAATGGATTAATATTAAACCCTTTAACCATAAACACTAAAATTTGTGTTTAAAGAATATATTTCGCTAAAAACTACAAAATATTACTTTGATTTAAATCACTCCTAGCAAAACAAAATGATTTAAATGGCCCATTTTCACTAATTGGCTTCAAATGATTTTGCCACATTTATAAATGACCAATAGGAGTTTTAAAATGTTTATAGCCTATTAGAAACCACTTTTCCAAATAAAACAATCTTTTGCATGCTTGCATGCATTGCCTTGTTTTTATTGTTTTATGTGGTGAATTGTTTGAATGTTAGTTTGAATATGTGCTTGCTTGATTTAATTGTAGTGAAATTTGAAGAGTGTGAATTATTGCAAGATCAAGGAGTGAACCAATATTCTCTACTAAAAAGGCAAGTGACACTATCATCCATTTCCTACTATTTTCATTACTCTTAGTGGAATTGTTGTAGTATGCATGATAGGGCTACTATATTACTATGTTATGTACTATTAGGAAATCCATCTTCCTTAGTGAAAACCTCAAAGTTGTAGTATGCTTAGCCCTGCTATAGACTTGGGATGGAATACATGATATGATTATATGAAGTGTTGGAAAAATATATGTTTTATATAATAAAACTAGTACTCAATGAACCAACTGGGTGGAATATGGATACTCAATTTTGGATAAGGTGGCAACAAAGGGAACCATGTTTATATGGCTATATTTTTGTATGTGCACTAGAAGAAAACCACCCAGGGACTTAGAGATTGAACATGTTTCTCGTGCAATTGGCTTGGTGCTGACCACATGCAAAATGGGCTCTGGCTTAGTCAACTACATAGTGTAAGACCCTTGCATTGGCACCTACTCAAGTTAACCGGATTCACGTATTGGAAATATATCCTTACATTGGTGCCTGGTAGATAAGCTAGCATCATGTATTGGGAGGACTTCTATGGAAAGACTTTGTCACATTCTCGATCTGCCGGTACTCCATTTGGTGTGTACTTATCCAACGACCACTGGTGGCCTCAAGACGAGATTGTGTCATGTGGGTAAAGTGTATAACTTCTGCAGAAGATCAAAATTCTAAGTACTTAGCCATGTCCCCGGTTACGGACAACTCTGAGCAACTAAGGCCTGAAGCTATGGAAGATCTCGACATTCCAATTTCCCAAAGTAAAACTTGATGGTGTCAACAAGGGATTAGAAGCACTTGGAGTCTTCCAAGGAGTTCAGAAAGATTGTAAAAATATCAAAACTATTTTGAAAAGATAGGATAAAACTATATTGCTTTCTGCAAATGAGCCTAAACCCTACTTAGCCAAATATGCATATATTGATAGGTTCCACTTATTTCTACATAGTAGTGAAACTTTCCAAAACAATTCAAATGTATTGACCCTTGTGGCTGTAACTTATAATGTTGCAGGTTTGTTTGATGTTAGAGAAGTGTGTTGAATAGGATTACAAGTCTACAACCAACATGATTGCCTGTGGCACTTTGAAGATGAAGGACTCCATGCTATATAGTTATTTCTGCTGCATTGTAATGAGATAGCCAAATGAGCTATGTAAGATGTAATGAATTATTTTATTCCTAGTTATAAATTTGTAATATGACCTTTGTTTCTTAATATTACATCTTAAGATGTAAGATCCAGGGACTAGCATTGCAAACACATGGATCTCTACCTTATTAAAGGTTAGGACCTCTACACGTAGTACTTTCCATAAATAGGAGTGTCGATCCCAACGAGGAGCAGAAGGTGTTGACTAGTGTTGTGGATCAGGAAATATCTGTAAATACTTAGCAAACGTATTTTTAGGGGTTTTCTGGTAAAGAAACAAAACAAAGTGCAAGTAATAAAGACAACGAACAGGTGTAGCAAGTGGCCAAATCCTTTCTTATCAAAGGACAAGCCGGTGGAAATACTTATAAGGACCAAACGTTCTCGAGGACACATGGGAATTCTGTCAAGTGCTTTCGCTTCAAATAGGTGAGTACCCTTCATTGGTGTCGTAAGTGTTGTGTGGGTGAACTTGTGCTAATGTACCGACCTTACTTGTACTAATACATACTTGTGATTAAACCCCCTGCAAGCATCCGCAACTACAGGAAAGCAATTAAGATATAAACCTAACCATAACCTTAAACTCTGAGATCCTACGCTCCCTTATGCAATGATGTCCTAACGGGGGTTCAGGTTTCTGTCACTCTGGCAACCCCGCAATTAGTATCCAAATACATTATGCATTCCCCCAAGACCATAAATCGTGAAGTATCATATAGTCGGCGTTCACATGACACCACTAGAAGAATAGCACCACAACTCAAATACTAAACCATTGAATAATAACTCAACACAAATCCACTACTAACAACATCACTTCTCCCATGTCCTCAAGAACTAGATGAACTACTCACAAGACATCATATGGATCAAGATCAAAGATGATATGGTAATGGATAACAATATAAACATAAACAATAATCCAATGGTTCCACTCACAAGCATCAACTACAATAGTAATCAACACCGGGAAAGTTTCCCCTAAGAACTAATGCAAGATCCAACACAATTATTACAGCGGGATGGAGTGGTGAGGATGGTGCTGGTGGAGATGATGGTGTGGATGATGATGATGATTATCTCGATGAAGTATAGCTTGATGACGGTGATTATGGTGACGATCTCCCCTCTCAAGGAAGGAATTTCCCTGATAGAAATCTGTCAGTCGGAGAGCACTTTCTCTCTCGGTGTTTTCTGCCCCGCAGAGGCGGCGAAAATCTTTCTATCGTCGCCCCCCTGTGTAACTACCTCGGTGAATTACGCTCCTAGCTACAAGCCTGGATGAACGGTAGTGGTTGAAATAGTACGGTGGGGCCCCAGAAGCCACTCACGGGTAGACCTTTCGGCCGTCCCAACCACTTCCAATTCATCGGGACCTGTCTGGCGTGTCGGCGAAGGGATCAAATACATACACAAATGAGTATGTATGCAAGCCACCATACAAGAGTACATCGAGCCATACCATCTAGAAATAAAGAAAATATAGCATACATCGGCAAGATTCAAATGACCTAGATAGATCTAATATTTTAGGATACTTCCTCATACAACACACATCAGAGTATCATGCGGAAGCGGCAAACAAGTCCGAGTACGGATAAGAAGCAAATCGGCATAAGATGCCATAGAAATAAGTACATCCCAACCACAGATCTCACGGATCCCCGTTCCCGGAATCTCTACACCGAACGATCGTTGCCCACATCATCAGCCTCTTCCACCCAGTATCCGTTCTGCGAGGGTACCTGTTCATCTGAACCAATAATTTATCGTGTGAGACCCTAAGGGTACTCAGCAAGTCTTAATGCCTCTTAGGCGGATGTCCGTGAATTAAGGACAACAGTTATATCAGTAATTTCATCAGATACATCCTCCTCCTCGCTTACCAACGAGGAAGCGGACGAACAACCCCCCATCCGTTGGCACTTTTATTAATCATTCCATGAGTATTGCACTATTTACTAGTCACATTACTTAGTCAGATTAAAGCGGTACTTTAGTTATGCTTGTCTATGATCGAGAAACTGTGCTCCAAGTCGTCCATATCCGCGGACACGGCTTTCAGAAAGTTTTACCCGGCCGGGGTGCACCAATAGCAACACACGCTCGATCAACCTCGGAAAAACCAAATCAAAACCCAACGAGGCCTTCACGACAAAGCAATCACAGGATTCGAAATATTTCGGGGCACCCTTGGAGTACACCATAGCAAGCAAGCTCAGACGGACTCAAGGTTTGGGTATACCGCTGTGAACGATCGGGAACCCAAACTGGGCTTGTCGACACCGGAATCGTGTCCCGATCCTAAAGCAGACAGGTGCTATCGCCGACAATTTAAATAAAACAGTAGCATGGCATAAGTACAGGATAGTAAATAAAACCTCAAACTAGTTTGTGGCCCCAAGAAATAAGACTGAATCAAGCTCTGGCTCAGGGGGGTCCCATATACCTCCCGGATGTGGATAGCGCGATAAAATCAAGGAACAGGTATCAAGTACTCGGGGTCCTACGGGACACAAGTGAGCAGGAAAAACCAAATAGCAGATGTTGCTCACCGGTGCCACTTTCATTAGTTATCCCATTACTACTCAGGTTAAGTTGTTTAGGTACCTCGTTATCCATCAGACTCGCACATACCCTACACATGCTGTTCTACGACTCGCATGGCTCAAACAACTCCTGTAGTAATGGCTCATGGGATGGAGGAACAAGCTTGGTGGGGGTTTAAAAGTAAAGGCTATGCATACTTAGGATTCAATTTAATGCAATCGCGACTCAATGATGCAAGAATAAGATAGAGGCAATAGGTACTGTATGTATGCAAGCATGTGGAAGTGCTTGCCTGGCAACTCAGTTGAAGCGAGAGACGGATCTGGGTAGTGCTCCTGGTTCTCTTGATATATCCCCTGCTCAGCGTCTATTCGAAAGAAGAACCAAACAAGCAAGGGCCAACATAAATAAAGTGCACAAGCATAGGAATAAAATGCGACAAGCAAACAATCATGCCATGATGAATGATGTACAAGTTGCATGGCAATAAGTAGCATGGCATAGGTGAGGTGTGGTATGCAAGAATAAGGCATTTTATTAAGGTTGGGCCACATTTTGTTGTCATAATAGTTGCTGTTTACTATATTTTTATATGATGCATGCTGCAATTGAAGTCAAGAATAGCATAGACAGAAAGGTCTCGTCGAACTGATCATTTTAGACATATCATTTGTTAAATTTGGAATTATAAAACAATAGTTATTAATTATTTAAGTTCTAGTGGCATTTGTGGTAATTTAAATCAACTTGGAATTTTAAATGTGCAAAAGGCAATTTGAATGGCATATTTGAAATCTTCTCATTTTTCTGGTTCAGAAGCATATAACATTTGCATTATTTGGATTTATAAATGAAAAGTTATTTAAAACTGAATTGAAATTAGTATTTGAATTAAATTAAAATAGTTTTGAATTTTAACAGAATCTGAAAACGTTTTAACACCCAGGCCAACCTAGCCCCAGTCACAGACAGGTGGGGACAGGCGCACCTAGACCCACACGCCAGTGGCTGAGAGGGAGGAGGACCTCGGGTTGATTAACAGAAAACCTGGGAGTCTTTTTATAAAACCAACTCTGACGCTGACTGTGGGGCTAGGGCTGCGGGTTGAGGCAAAAGAAGGCCAGGGGGTTTTGTGCAAAGTGCTCTGCGAGCACTGTTGTTCTTCCCTATGAACCAACTGACGGATAAAAGAAACAGCGGCTGGCGCGGCGAGGGGGAATCGAACCCGCGACGCGGGCGTGCAGCAGCGGCGTGGCGCGCGGTGGCTGTGGTGTTGACGAGGGGAGCGACGGGCCTAGCTAGCCTTGCGCGCAGCACGAGAACAACGTCGGCCGCCGCGCACCGAGGCTGTTCGACGAATCGCACGGCGGCGCTAGGAAGCGACGGCGAGGAGGACCTTGCCAGGGAGGGGGAGAGGCTCACCGCGGACTCGACGGTGGGCTCGGATCGCGTCGGGGCGCAGTAGATCGACGGCGGGGCAGACGTCCTGAGCAGCTAGGGTTTGCGTCTGGCGGCGTCGGTTCCGGCGGTGCTGGGGCGTCTCCTCCTCGCTGCTGGGTACGGGGGCGACGCGGACGACCTCCAGAGCTTCCACGACACTGCGGACCACGCCCGCCTCACAGTGCAGCTGCGTTCGGCCGAGCCGACGGGAAGATGGCGTCGGCAAGCGGTGGAAGAGAGGGAGAAGAGGGGAGGCGAGGCAGGGCATCAGGGGAGATCTGGGGAAGGCCAGCGGTGTGAGGGAGGGGATAAGAACGAGAGGGCAGGTGGGGCTTGCGTGGGGAGGGGTCGGCTCGGCGCCAACTTTGCACCTCACGTGCACCGGCTGGCAGGCAGGGCAGGTAGGGGAGGCTTCCAGGTGGGGTAGGGTGAGGCAAGAGAGGTGGTAGGCTCGGTGGAGGGGCCCCCATGCAGAGAGAGAGAGCTGAGATAGAGGGGGTGGCTCGGCTAGTGCTAGGGTCGGGTTAGGGTTAGGTTTGGCTCGGGTACAGCTAGGGTTTGGGGTGGGGTAGCAGCTAGGTGGGCCAGGGAGAGAGGGGCCAGCTGGAAGAGGCTCGGCATGGATGGAAAGGAGGGGGTGGGGTAGGTTTAGGGTTTAGCTAGGTGGGGTTTGGGGATGACTTAGGGTTTAGATTTTTGAGAGGGGAAAGATAGGTTGCTAGGGTTATATGGCAAGATCAAACCATGCACTAGACAAGCTCTAACAAGATCAAGACAAGAAAAAGAGAGAGAGAGAGAGATGTGGTGATAGGATTTTAAGAAAGATCAACAAGGTTCAAGCCAAGATAAAAAGGTAGAGCTAGAGATTTTGAATCATGCATGGTCCATTCAAAGACCAAGCAAGATCAAAAGAAAAGAGGTAGGGAGAAGGATGTGGGGGTTTAGGCTCATGCACACCCACATGATCACATGTGCATGCATGGATGTGGATGGTGATTAGGGTAGGTTTAGATTAAGAGGAGGGTTTTGGTGGGGTATGGGTTTAGTTTGGACAAAACAAACAAGCTCAAGCAAGAGATGATCCATGCAAAAGAAAACAATAAAATTCAAAGGGCAAAACAAAGGTGGTACTTGCATGGGCCATGCATCAATATTAAATGCCATGTTTTAACCTTGTGAAAACAAAATTTAATCCCATGGCATTTATTTATGTGCATCCCCAAAAGTGGAGTAAGGCCAAGCAAAAGATTATGGGTGGAATCCAACCAACATGAGCTAGAGGTAAACTCAAATAAAATGCCAAGCTCATATTAATTGGATGGTGGAATTATAAGGTGGTGAAGAAAAGGTGGTGGAGTTATTAAGAGATATGCCCCCAAATCAACTTGGGCATTTAACAATTTATCAAGAACCAAATACAATATCAAGAGGCAACTATAATTAATAATGCACATGAGATAAGAACCAAACAAGAAGGGGTTTTATATGATGCTAAAATGCAAGGTGGCATGATGACATGAGCATGACATGATGATGATGCAACAATTATATGTTGGAAGTGGCCCTTTTTATTACTAGAACAAGTAGCATTACAGGTGTTAGACAACTGGGATGCTACAACTCTCCCCCACTAAACAGGAATCTCGCCCCGAGATTCTAGGAAGAAGAAGAAGACACAAAGAGAGAAGGATGGTTGGCACGGAGTTCATCTTCACGCTCCCATGTGGCTTCATCAACAGAATGGTGTGACCACTGCACCTTGCAGAACTTGATGGACTTGTTGCGAGTCCTCCTTTCTGCGGTCTCAAGGATTTTGGTGGGGTGTTCTTGATAAGACAGGTCTTCTTGGAGATCGATTAGCTCATGATCCACGGTCCTGCCGGGATCTTTGAAGCACTTCTTGAGCTGAGAGATGTGGAAAACATCATGAACTTTGAGTTTTTCCGGGAGCTCCAGGGCATAAGAAACTTCTCCCCTTCTACCACGTATCTTGAATGGACCGATGTATCTAGGAGCCAACTTTACTTTGATACCGAAGCGGTGTGTTCCTCTCATGGGAGTGACACGAAGGTACACGAGATCACCAGGAACATACACCATGTCCGTGTGCTTCCTGTCATAATTGGTCTTCTGGCGACTTTGAGCAATCTTCAGGTTCTCAAGAATGATATGCACCTTCTCCTCTGCTTGAGTTACGATGTCAGGGCCAAGCCAAATTCTTTCACCTGCACCTGACCAACCAATCGGAGTTCTGCACTTGCGACCATAGAGAGCCTCAAATGGTGCCATCTTCAGACTCTTCTGGAAACTGTTGTTGTAGGAGAATTCAGCATATGGAAGGCATTCCTCCCACTTCATGCCAAAAGAGATGACACAAGCCCGAAGCATATCCTCCAGAATCTGATTGATCCTTTCGACTTGCCCTTGCGACTGAGGGTGGTAAGCAGTGCTGAAGTTCAACTTTGTTCCCAGAGCATTTTGGAAACTCTCCCAGAACTTTGAAGTGAAGATGCTTCCACGGTCTGAACTGATTTCAAGTGGAACCCCATACAGAGAGACAATTCTATTGATATAGAGCTCAGCCAACTGAATTCCAGAAATTGTTTCCATGACTGGGAAGAAATGAGCCACTTTAGAAAGCCTGTCGATGACAACAAAAATTGCATTGTTGCCCTTCTGCGACCTTGGAAAGCCAGTGATGAAATCCATCTCTACTTTCTCCCATTTCCATTCCGGAGGTTTCAATGGCTGTAGAAGACCGAATGGTTTCTGATGGACAGCCTTCACTCTGCGACAGACATCACATTCCGAGACATACTTGGCACAAAACCGTTTCAAACCAGGCCACCAGTATTGTGTTTTCAAGTCCATGTACATCTTTGTGCTGCCAGGATGGATAGAAAGAACTGAATCATGCGCCTCCTTGAGAACTTGGTCTCTCAGACCCGGGTAGTTTGGAACAAACATCCGGTGTTCAAAGAAAATCGTGCCTTGATCATCCACGTGGAAGGACTCATACTTCGGAAGCTCAAGTTTAGAGATGAGCTTTTTGGTGTGCGGATCACCAAGCTGACGAGAGCGAATCTTTTCTTCCAAGAGAGGAGTAGCCAGAAGGTTCAGGAGATGCCCTTGTTCCACAATTTCCAGGTTGAGCTGACGGAATTCCTCGCACAAGAGAGGTTGTTGCTCTTCTATCATGAGGTTGTTGACATAAGCTTTACGGCTAAGCGCATCTGCCATCACATTGGCTTTGCCCGGAGTGTAGTTGATGGTCACATCAACGTCATTGATTGCTTCAATCCATCTCCTCTGCCGAAGGATGAGATCAGGCTGAGTGAAGATATACTTCAAACTCTTGTGGTCAGAGAAGATCTCACAACGGTTACCAAGCAAGTTGTGCCTCCATAGCTTCAAAGCAAAGACAACTGCTGCTAGCTCGAGGTCATGTGTGGGATAGTTCATCTCATGCGTCTTCAACTAACGAGAGGCATAAGCAACCACCTGTTTCTCTTGCATAAGGACCGCACCCAATCCTTGCAAAGAGGCGTCGCAGAATATCTGGAAAGGCTTAGAGGTATCCGGAGGAACCAAGACTGGTGTGGAAGTGAGCTTCTCTTTGAGTGTCTCAAAACTTGCTTGACACGCAGGAGTCCACAGGTATTTCTTGCCTTTCTTGAGGAGATCGGGTAGAGGCTTCGCTATCTTCAAGAAGTTCTGAACGAAGCGACGGCAATAGCTAGCCAAACCAAGAAAACTCCACACTTCTTTGACATTCACAGGAGGAAGCCATTCAACAATTGTCTTCACGGTTTCCGGGTTGACTGCAATGCCCTTGGCAGAGATGACATGACCAAGATAGGTTACTTCAGGCAGCCAAAACTCACACTTTGAGAACTTTGCATACAAGCGGTTCTCACGAAGCTTGTTTAGGACACACCGCAGGTGTTCTTCATGCTCCTCCTTAGACTTAGAATAAACCAGAATGTCATCTAGATAGACCACGGCGAACTTATCAAGGTACTCCATGAAAACGGAGTTCATCAGCCTCGAGAAGGTAGCAGGTGCGTTCGTGAGACCGAAAGACATGACCGTGTACTCATACAGGCCATAGCGGGTGGTGAAAGCTGTTTTGGGCACATCTTCCTTGCGAATCTTGATTTGGTGGTAACCACTTCTCAAGTCCAGCTTAGAGAACACCACAGCTCCAGCTAGCTGATCGAATAGATCATTAATCCGCGGGAGGGGATATTTGTTCTTGATGGTTTTAGCATTGAGAGCCCGGTAGTCAACACAGAGTCTATCGGTTCTGTCACGCTTCTTCACAAAGATTGTTGGGCTACCCCAAGACGAAGTATTGTGTTGAATGAAACCCAACTTCTCTTGTTCATCAAGTTGTCGTTTGAGTTCAGCCAACTCAGAAGGACCCATTTTATAAGGCCGCTTGGAGATAGGAACCGTTCCAGGTTCAAGCTCAATCACAAACTCAACCTCACGATCCGGAGGCATACCCGGCAACTCTTCAGGAAAGACATCTGGGAACTCACAGACCACCGGTACACTCTGAATAGCTTCCATAGCATCATCATTCAGAGCTGCCAAAGAGAAGAGCTGGACAGCAGGAGTCAGACTTGGAGAAAAGACTATATGGCCTTCAGGGATCTTCAGAGAAACTGAGCGTTCAGCCCAATCAATCACAGCTGCATTTGCTGTCAACCAATCCATGCCCAGGATGACATCAATGTCAGAATTGCCCAAAACAATTAAAGAAGCCGAGAACGAAGAACCACCAATCTCAACTTGATTGCCATGACTGATCTTAGATGCTATCATATTTGCTCCAGGATAAAGGACCATTAACCGCTTAAGAATAGGATCCATTGCTAACTCGTTGTCATTTGCAAACTTGTGAGACACAAAAGAATGCGATGCACCAGAATCAAACAAAACTCGTGCAGGGACTGAGTTAACGGAAAGCATACCCATCACAACTCCAGATGCCTGCTCAGCTTGAGTGGCGTTGACACAGTTGGCACGAACAACCGCAGACCCGGGCTTGGTGTTGATGTTGAGAGCCCGAGGTGGTGGTGCACGAACCGAAGGAGAGCTTGCTGCAGATCTTGGCGGGGGTGGAGGGAGAGCTTTTTTCTTCAACGGACAGTTCCAGTTTTGATGTCCAGGGTCTCCACACACGAAGCACACACACCGGTGGGACGTGGAAAGATAGTCGGGACTCCGCCAGCGCTGTGGTAGTGGTGGTTGTAGCCCCTGGGAGCCGCAGTGGTGAAGTTTGGTGGCCTTGACGCGTAACTTGCAGGTCTTGGTGGAGCCGGGAGCGACGGTGGGGTGTTAGGAACCCAGACACGCCGCTTAGAAGGAGCTGCCATAACTGCAGAGCTTGACGCATCCCTGTTGTGTTTCTTGGACTCCTCAAACACTTGCCTGCTTGCCTCCTCTTGCAGTGCTGTGTGATGTAGTTCCAGGAAAGATGCTGGCCTTGCATGTGTGATCGCATACTTGATCGACGCATTGAGCCCTTGCCTGAACCTCTTCTGCTTCTTCTTGTCATCAGATACCTCATCACCACCATAACGAGAGAGATTCATGAAGTTCCTGATATAGGTGTTGACGTTATCATTTCCTTGCTTCAGGTTGAGAAAAGCCTCCTTCATCCTTTCCATTACAATCTCGTGAAACGCTCCTTGAACGCTCCGGTGAACCTCTCCCAAGTTGGCGGAAACCAGGCAGCTTGCCTTCAAGTAGTTCTCCCACCGTAGAGCTGCATCTCCCTTGAAGGTGAGTAGCACACTTGACCCACTCCTGCTCCGAACATCGCTAGCCTCGAGCAACCTTGACATCTCACGCAGCCAATCATCCGCGTCCAGAGGTCGGTCAGAAACATCAAACTGACGAGGGTTGGATTTCAGAAAGCTCTTGATGTCTCCTCGCTTGGGAGGTGGAGGTAGTGGAGCAAACTCGTTCCTCCGAACACTCTCCTCAAAGCGCTGCTGGTTCTGCTGCATTGCTGCCAAAGCATTAGCGATGTTTGACAACATGAGCCCGATCCCGAGGTATGTCCTCATCGGTACGGCGTGGTGGAGCCATCCTGTCATTGATATAAAACTCAAGTCAGTACTATAATGGAGAATAATAATAATCCAAAATAGTACCAAGATGGAATTAACCAAGATTAAAGGATACAATTTACTGAGATGATATTAAAATATCAACAAAGTTCAAAGCACCTAAAAGATATTAAGCATATCGCACACGACTGAAAAGGAGTGTGGTACACAAATATATCAAAGAAATTTTTTTCCACAAATTTCGGCATTAAAATACCAATATATGCGCAAAATTACTTAACGAATCAAGATTAGTGACTCTACCGATTCAATATACAAAAGCGAATGATAAAAGTAGTGGTATGGTCGCGACTCCATCTCGCACTCAAATCATTACTCCGCACATGAACAAGTGGAACACATATCCTAACCCCTTCTTCTCACGTTGAACCTAAAGATAGGTAACTACGGAAACGAACACCCCAAACAAGATAGCGTCGGATACAAAAGTAAGACAGATTGCGTCGGTTTGCAAAAGTCTGTCGGTATGGAATGTACCAACAGTTGATAACCAAAGGCTGATTAGATAACAACTTGGATGCAACAGATAGACAAGGGATTAAACACACACACACACACAACCTATGGTACTACGGAAACCCAGAACACGTGAATCCTAGTTTGAATTTTGAGAAGAGGATTGAAAACGTTGCACTTCCTTACCAGAAAAGGGTGGGTGGGTGGGTAAGAAGAAAAATGGAAGCAGTCCTACTCTCGCGTTTTGTTTTTCCCTAGTATACATAACTACCAAAATATTTGCTAGACTGACAACGACCGTTTGGCTGAAACCCTGAAGTTCGGGATGGCTCTGATACCAATTGTAACTACCTCGGTGAATTACGCTCCTAGCTACAAGCCTGGATGAACGGTAGTGGTTGAAATAGTACGGTGGGGCCCCAGAAGCCACTCACGGGTAGACCTTTCGGCCGTCCCAACCACTTCCAATTCATCGACTGTCAGACGGGCGTAATCGGCAGGCGAAGGGATCAAATACATACACAAATGAGTATGTATGCAAGCCACCATACAAGAGTACATCAGAGCCATACCATCTAGAAAGAAAGAAAATATAGCAACGCCATACGGCAAGATTCAAATCACCTAGATAGATCTAATATTTTAGGATACTTCCTCATACAACACACATCAGAGTATCATGCGGAAGCGGCAAACAAGTCCGAGTACGGATAAGAAGCAAATTGGCATAAGATGCCATAGAAATAAGCACATCCCAACCACAGATCTCACGGATCCCCGTTCCTAGAATCTCTACACCGAACGATCGTTGCCCACATCATCAGCCTCTTCCACCCAAAGATCCGTCGAGGGTACCTGTTCATCTGAACCAATAATTTATCGTGTGAGACCCTAAGGGTACTCAGCAAGTCTTAATGCCTCTAAAGGGGACACAACCTGGGGTGACGCAATTGCAGCGAAAGATAAACCCTAGCAGTTCTACAGATAAACGCTAACCATCCGCCTAACCAATGATAGACGGATGTCCGTGAATTAAGGACAACAGTTATATCAGTAATTTCATCAGATCCATCCTCCTCCTCGCTTACCAACGAGGAAGCGGACGAACAACCCCCCATCCGTTGGCACTTTTATTAAACATTCCATGAGTATTGCACTATTTACTAGTCACATTACTTAGTCAGATTAAAGCGGTACTTTAGTTATGCTTGTCTATGATCGAGAAACTGTGCTCCAAGTCGTCCGTATCCGCGGACACGGCTTTCAGAAAGTTTTACCCGGCCGGGGTGCACCAATAGCAACACACGCTCGATCAACCTCGGAAAAACCAAATCAAAACCCAACGAGGCCTTCACGACAAAGCAATCACAGGATTCAGAAATATTTCAGGGGGCCACCCCTTGGAGTACACCCGCAACGAAGTAAGCAAGCTCCGAGACGGACTCAAGGTTTGGGTATACGGCTGTGAACGACTAGGAACCCAAAACTGGGCTTGTCGACACTGCGGAATCGTGTCCCGATCCTAAACAGTACAGGTGCTATCTGTCGCACAATTTAAATAAAACAGTAGCATGGCATAAGTACAGGATAGTAAATAAAACCTCAAACTAGTTTGTGGCCCCAAGAAATAAGACTGAATCAAGCTCTGGCTCAGGGGGGTCCCATATACCTCCCGGATGTGGATAGCGCGATAAAATCAAGGAACAGGTATCAAGTACTCGGGGTCCTACGGGACACAAGTGAGCAGGAAAAACCAAATAGCAGATGTTGCTCACCGGTGCCACTTTCATTAGTTATCCCATTACTACTCAGGTTAAGTTGTTTAGGTACCTCGTTATCCATCGATCACTACATACCCTACACATGTCGTTTCGACTCGCATGGCTCAAACAACTCTGTAGTAATGGCTCATGGGATGGAGGAACAAGCTTGGTGGGGTTTAAAAGTAAAGGCTATGCATACTTAGGATTCAATTTAATGCAATCGACTCAATGATGCAAGAATAAGATAGAGGCAATAGGTATGTATGTATGCAAGCATGTGGAAGTGCTTGCACAGCAACTCAGTTGAAGCGAGAGACGGATCTGGTAGTGCTCTGGTTCTCTTGATATATCCCACCTTTCAGCGTCTATTCGAAAGAAGAACCAAACAAGCAAGGGCCAACATAAATAAAGTGCACAAGCATAGGAATAAAATGCGACAAGCAAACAATCATGCCATGATGAATGATGTACAAGTTGCATGGCAATAAGTAGCATGGCATAGGTGAGGTGTGGTATGCAAGAATAAGGCATTTTATTAAGGTTGGGCCACATTTTGTTGTCATAATAGTTGCTGTTTACTATATTTTTATATGATGCATGCTGCAATTGAAGTCAAGGATAGCATAGACAGAAAGGTCTCGTCGAGCTGATCATTTTAGACATATCATTTGTTAAATTTGGAATTATAAAACAATAGTTATTAATTATTTAAGTTCTAGTGGCATTTGTGGTAATTTAAATCAACTTGGAATTTTAAATGTGCACAAGGCAATGTGAATGGCATATTTTAAATCCTCTCATTTTTCTGGTTCAGAAGCATATAACATTTGCATTATTTGGATTTATAAATGAAAAGTTATTTAAAACTGAATTGAAATTAGTATTTGAATTAAATTAAAATAGTTTTGAATTTAACAGAAAACCAGGCCAACCTAGCCCCAGTCACAGACAGGTGGGGACAGGCGCACCTGGACCCACACGCGCTGGTGGAGAGGGGAGGAGGATGGGTTGATTAACGAAAAACAGGAGCCTTTTATAAAACCAACTCGACACGATCGTAGGGCTGCGGGTTGAGGCAAAAGAAGGCCGGGGTTTTGCAAAGTGCATCATGAAACCGTTGTTCTTCCTCTGAACCAACCGACGGATAAAAGAAACAGGTGGCCGGGCGAGGGAATCGAACCCGACGCTGGGCGTGCGCGTGGCGTAAACCGCCGCGTACGTGGTGGCTGATGGGGAGCGACGGGGTTTAGCTAGCTGCGCGACGCAGCGACGCGAGAACGACGTCGGCCGCCGCGCACCGAGGCTGTTCGACGAATCGCACGGCGGCGCTAGGAAGCGACGGCGGGAGGACCTGCTGTGAGGGGAGAGGCTCACCGCGGACTCGATGGTGGGCTCGGATCGGGTCGGGGCGCAGTAGATCGACGGTGGGGCAGACGTCCTGAGCAGCTAGGGTTTGCATCTGGCGCCGGTTCCCGGCGTGCCGCGTCTCCTCGCTGCTGGCACGGGCGACGGACGACCTCCGAGCTTCCACGACACCGCACACCACGCCCGCCTCACAGTGCAGCTGCTCGAGCGAGCCAACGGGAAGACGGCCACACAAGGCGGTGGAAGAGAGGGAGAAGAGGGGAGGCGAGGCAGGGCATCAGGGGAGATCTGGGGAAGGCCAGCGGTGTGAGGGAGGGGATAAGAACGAGAGGGGCAGGTGGGGCTTGCGTGGGGGAGGGGCAGGTCGGCTCGGCGCCAACTTTTGCACCTCACGTGCACGGCAGGGCCACGGCAGGGCAGGGGCAGGTAGGGGAGGCTTCCAGGTGGGGTAGGGTGAGGCCAGAGAGGTGGTAGGCTCGGTGGAGGGGCCCCCATGCAGAGAGAGAGAGCTGAGAGAGAGGGGGTGGCTCGGCTAGTGCTAGGGTCGGGTTAGGGTTAGGTTTGGCTCGGGTACAGCTAGGGTTTGGGGTGGGGTAGCAGCTAGGTGGGCCAGGGAGAGAGGGGCCAGGTGGGGCCAGCTGGAAGAGGCTCGGCATGGATGGAAAGGAGGGGGTGGGGTAGGTTTAGGTTTAGCTAGGTGGGGTTTGGGGATGACTTAGGGTTTAGGTTTTTGAGAGGGGAAAGATAGGTTGCTAGGGTTATATGGCAAGATCAAACCATGCACTAGACAAGCTCTAACAAGATCAAGACAAGAAAAAGAGAGAGAGAGAGAGATGTGGTGATAGGATTTTAAGCAAGATCAACAAGGTTCAAGCCAAGAGAAAAAGGTAGAGCTAGAGATTTTGAATCATGCATGCTCCATTCAAAGACCAAGCAAGATCAAAAGAAAAGAGGTAGGGAGAAGGATGTGGGGGTTTAGGCTCATGCACACCCACATGATCACATGTGCATGCATGGATGTGGATGGTGATTAGGGTAGGTTTAGATTAAGAGGAGGGTTTTGGTGGGGTATGGGTTTAGTTTGGAAAAAACAAACAAGCTCAAGCAAGAGATGATCCATGCAAAAGAAAACAATAAAATTCAAAGGGAAAAACAAAGGTGGTACTTGCATGGGCCATGCATCAATATTAAATGCCATGTTTTAACCTTGTGAAAACAAAATGTAATCCCATGGCATTTATTTATGTGCATCCCCAAAAGTGGAGTAAGGCCAAGCAAAAGATTATGGGTGGAATCCAACCAACCAACATGAGCTAGAGGTAAACTCAAATAAAATGCCAAGCTCATATTAATTGGATGGTGGAATTATAAGGTGGTGAAGAAAAGGTGGTGGAGTTATTAAGAGATATGCCCCCAAATCAACTTGGGCATTTAACAATTTATCAAGAACCAAATACAATATCAAGAGGCAACTATAATTAATAATGCACATGAGATAAGAACCAAACAAGAAGGGGTTTTATATGATGCTAAAATGCAAGGTGGCATGATGACATGAGCATGACATGATGATGATGCAACACTTATATGTTGGAAGTGGCCCTTTTATTACTAGAACAAGTAGCATTACAGGTGTTAGACAACTGGGATGCTACACCCTGGTATTAGGGTTCCAAGAGGAAGATATAGGCGAGAGGGCGGAGTCGGAGGTCGGCCAGGTGGGCCACACCTTCCCTAGGCACGACCCAGGGGGGACCTGTGCCTAGGGGGTGATGACCCACAAGTATAGGGGGTGTATCGTAGTACTTTTGATAAATAGGAGTGTCGATCCCAACGAGGAGCGGAAGGTGCTGAAAAATGGTATGGAGCAGGAAATCCCTGTGAATACTTAGCAAATGGATTTTTAGTGGTTTTCTGATAAGGAAACATAACAAAGAGCAAGTAACATAAGTAATGAACAAACAGAGCACGTGGCCCAATCCTTTCTTATCAAAGGATAAGCCGGTGGAAATACTTATAAGGACCAAACGTTCTCGAGGACACATGGGAATTCTGTCAAGTGGTTTCGCTTCAAATAGCCGAGTACTCTTCTTTGGTGTTTGTAAGTGTTGTGTGGGTGAACCTGTGCTAACATACAACCCTTCCTAGGACTAATACATACTTGTGATTAAACCCCCTGCAAACATCCGTAACTATAGGAAAGTAATTAAGATATAAATCTAACCACAACCTTAAACTCTGAGATCCTACACTCCCTTGTGCAAAGGTGTCCTAACGGGGGTTCAGGTTTCTGTCACTCCGGCAACCCCACAATTAGTAGCCAAATACAAAATGCATTCCCCTAGGCCCATAAATGGTGAAGTGCCATGTAGTCGACGTTCATATGACCCCACTAGAATAATAGCACCACAACTTAAATACTAAACCATTGAATAATAACTCATCACAGATTCACTACTAACAACATGACTTCCCCCATGTCCTCAAGAACTAGACGAACTACTCACAAGACATCATATGGATCAAGATCAAAGATGATATGGTAATGGATAACAATCTGAACATAAACAATAATCCAATGGTTCCACTCACAAGCATCAACTACAATAGTAATCAACATAGGGAAAGTTTCCCCTAAGAACTAAAGAAATATCCAACACAATTATTACAGCGGGATAGAGTGGTGATGATGGTGCTGGTGGAGATGATGGTGTGGATGATGATGATGATCCCGATGAAGCCTATCTTGATGATGGTGTTGATGGCGACGGTCTCCCCTCTCCGGGGAGGAATTCCCCCAGCAGAAATCTGTCTGCCGGATAGATCTTTCTACCTCGGTGTTTTCCGCCCCTAGAGGCGGCTAAAATCTATCTGTGGTCGCTCCCCGAGCCTTAGGGTTTCAAAGGGAAGATATAGGCGAAGGGGAGGAGTCGGAGGCCGGGCAGGTGGGCCACACCTGCCCTAGGCACGGGGTTAGGTGGGCCCGTGCCTCAGGGGTGTGGGCCCCCTGAGGCCCCACTTCGTCCCTCATTCTGGCTTCCTTCATCTTCTGGTAAAATAATATGTTTCCATATTTTTCTGGTATTTTTCTGAGCTTCACAAAATTGCACTGAAATGCCTTCTTTTCCCTCAGAATCCAGACTCCGGCAGTCCAACCTCCAAGAATCATCCAATATGCATAAACATATGAAAATCCATAATTAATACCTCATAATAAGACAAATATCAATGAATAGAGGTAAATTATGATATAGAATGGTGATGCAAATTGGGCGTGTCAACTCCCCCAAGTGTCGTGGTATTGCCGACGAATACGCCATGGAGGGGTCCTCACAGTGCATGTTTAGAGACATGGGGGAAGGTGGATGGTTGACGGGTACGAGGTAACACAGCTTACCCAGGTTCAGATCCCACGACGGTGGTGGAATCCTACTCCTGCTATAAATCACTATAAGGGCAATACGCCGAGTTACAGAGAT
Organism: Avena longiglumis; assembly: GCA_030063025.1. Classification (NCBI taxonomy): domain Eukaryota; kingdom Viridiplantae; phylum Streptophyta; class Magnoliopsida; order Poales; family Poaceae; genus Avena; species Avena longiglumis. The sequence continues at coordinate 153,920,596 of CP125973.1, forward strand.
AGGTTCGCTGTGCGAGGTTGTATGAATCGATGCCTTGAAGGCTCCCATAGGCCCGACTTATATAGTTGCCAGGTCCTAGGGTTACAGGGAAAAGTCCTAGCCAGACAGGTTACAGAGTCCTACACCGTCTATTACTAGTCTTGTGTATCTTGCACTCCAAGGCTCCGAGTACGTCGGTGACTCCAACCGTAGCCTTCCTTTATCCGGCATGGTCCTCCCTTCTAGATCCATCTAACTGGGTCGTCTAGCAGGCCATAGGACATGCTACCAACTGTGGGCCACCCGGGTTATCCGGATAAGTGACATGCTATGAGGATACCCATATAGCATATCCCCAACAGTAGCCCCCGGAGAACTCCGAGATCTTGCGCCGTCTTGCCTCTCCGTGTGGAATGCTCCGTCTAGATGGATGTCGGCAAATCGTCAAGCAATATCTTGTAGTCCTCCCAAAGAACCCTGCAAGGCTTTCTCCGTCTTCAATATGTAAGTCGGAGAAATGCTGAATCTTCCATCGCATTTCCTCAGAAGCGGACCGATCCGTCCATGCCGGAATCTTCCGATGTGACGGCTCATCTGCCTATGCCAGCTAAGACGACGTAGGCTTAGGTCAGCGATGCCTCGTAACTCACACATGCAGAGAACGCAATCATGTCCGATTTCCCCGCGCGAGCGATACAAACCGTTGGCGGCAACGGTTGGAGACGTGGCGAAATTTCCGCGCATGTTCGCGAACACGTCGTCTACGCGGCAACCGTCCGATCAAGCTGCACGAATCTTGACGCTGGAGATGATAAATAGTAACCGCGGTGGAATTTCCACTTTTTACCTCATTCTCCTCGCATCGTCTTCTTCCTCCAGCGCGCGCCCCCTCGAGCTCTCCGCCCCTAACTCGCAAAAAAATCCTAGCCTCCAATCCGCACCAGTCACACCCAACCTCACTCCATGGCTAGCAGAAGCACTTCTCCCTCCATGGCGGCGTCAAACGAAGCCGCGGCTAAGCCGGCGAGCTCCATTGTCGTGCCTCCGGAGGGCCTAGTCATCCCCGCATCGGCGGTGATCGAGTCCACCGACGGCGACCTTAATCTGGCGGCGCTGGAGCCGTTGGAGGAGGAGCCAGATTCACACAAGGGATACTGGCGCGGCTCAGGTATCATGGACCGTGATATCCAAGAGATGATCGCCTAGGGCTACCTCCCTACGACGGAGGGGCTCGCTGGCGGGTGGCGCTGGCCGGCGAGGTTACACCTCCCCAAGCCAGAGAAAAAGTGTACCTCAAAGCCCAACTGGTACGTGGCGTCTCCCTACCCATCTCCAACTTATTCCTCTCCGTCTTGAATCACTATAGATTCCAGCCCCAGAATCTTTCCCCCAATAGTATCTTAGTTCTTAGCAACTACGCGGCGCTCTGCGAGGGATACCTAGGGATAAGACCTAGGTTAGACCTATTTGTGTACTTCTTCACCATCAAACGTGAAGCCGGACATAGCAAGGAAGAACTCCGGAACTACGGCACCATAAGCTTCAAGATTCGACCTGGCCAGCGGTTCCCCGACATCGTCAGCCACGAGTCCTGCAAAAATTGGCAATAGACGTACTTCTACGACTGTAGAGGTCTCAACCTAATAAGGTAGATTCCTCCTGTGTTTACAATGCTAGTCCCTGGATCAATAGCTAGCATCCACAGTTAAGATGTAATATCAAGATACAAAGGTCATAATATAAATTTATAACCAGGAATAACATAGTTTTATTACATCATACATAGCTCATTTGGCTATTACATTACATTGCAGCGGAATAACTATAAGTATGGTCCTTCATCTTCAAAGTGCCATAGGCAGATGTTGGTTGTAGACTTTGTAATCCTAATCAAACAATCTTCATTCAAATCAATCAAACCTGCAACATTACAAGTTACAGCCACAAGGGTCAATACATTTTGAATTGTATTGGCAAGCTTCACTGTTATGATTAACATAAGTGGATCCTATCATTACATGCAAATTTGGTTAAGTAGATTTTTAGGCTTATTTGCATAAAGCAATATTTTATCCTATCTTTTCAAAAGGTTTTGGTCCTTTGTCAAATTTCTTTTCGAAGTTCCTTGAACTCCTTGGTAGAAACTCAAGTGTTCAAGTCCTTGTCAAAACTCCTTGAGCACCTTGGTAACCCCAAGTGCAGCAAGTCTTATCAAATCTCATGAGTTCCTTGGTCACTCCAAGTACATCAAGTGTTTAAACAAAATCCCTTGAGCACCTTGGTAACCCCAAGTGCATCAAGCTTAACAAAATCTCTTTGAATTCCTTGGTAGACACACAAGGGCATCAAGTTTTATTTTACTTTGGAAGTTGGAATGTCGAGATCTCCTATAGTTCAAACTTTAGTTGCTCAGTATTGTCCATAATCGGGGACACGGCTAAGTACTTAGATTTTATTAACTTCTGCAGAAGGAGTACACTTTACCCACATGTCACAATCCCATCCTTTTGCCACCAGTGGCCTACTGGATTAGTGCTCACCAAGATGGAGTACTGGCAGATTGAGAATGTGACGAAGTCTTTCCAAAAGGTCCTCCCATACACCATTGCTAGCTTGTCTTCATCCCCCATGAAGCATTCCAGATCCTCATGTCTGGTAACTAAAGACAATGTATGGGTCTTCCTAATGTAGTTGACTAAGCCAGAGCCATAATAGCATGTGGTTGCACACGGAAGCCACTATTGGAGAAGCATGTTCAATCTCTAAGTTTCCTAGGTGGTTTTCATTTGGAGCACAACACAAAGTTATTGCCATAGACATGGTTCCTTTTGTTGCCACTTTCTCCAAACTTAAAGTATCCTCCACCTAGGTGGTTCATTGAGTCCTTGTTTTATTATATAAAACACAAGTCCTTTTCTCAACCTTTGTAAAATCTCAACATGTATCTCTTTTCAAAATATAGCATGGCTAAGCATGTATTAACTATAATATTTCACTAAGGTGTGTATAGGGAATCCTATTAGGTTTTAGCATAGTATAAGTACAAAGATATCTTTTTCATGCATGTTTTCATAATCCACTAAGTATAATGAAAATAGTAGGACTTTTGAATGATAGTGTAACTTGCCTTTTTGGTAGGGAATGGTGGTTCACTCCTTGATCTTGCTAGTCTCTCACTTTGCTAAATTCACTACAAGTCAATCAAGCAATAACAAAATCAACTAACATTCCAAACCAAAGTCAACTAACATCACAAAGCAATGGAATCTAAGTCATGCATAAGTATGCAAAGGATGGTTCTATTGCAAGGATGGTCTCCACTAGGTTTATAAACTTTGTAAGGTCCACATTGGTCATTCACCAAAATGGCAAAGTCATTTGCAAAAGGCTTTAGTCCATAAACCATTTTTTTAAAATCCAACCATTATTTCATGTGGTGAAAAATATTTTTATCAAAGCAAAACTTTATGTTTTTCACCAAGTGAGTTGCCATTTGCAAAGCTTGGTGTTTTGGGTCAGTAGGTTTGGTCCAAAACATTTTCCCAAAGTTTTCTTTGCAAAAACATTTCCATAATAAAATCAATAATTTTATTTGGCTAGAAAATGGCTAAGTCAAATAATTCAACCCAAATTTTACCAAAATCATTTTTAACACCAAGGGTTGGTTCTTAGGGTCAGTAATGTCACAACAAACCATTTTGCAAAAGTTTTAACCCTAAATTCAATTTTAAACAATTTTTCTACTCTAAATAAGCATACAAATGAATCTGTAAAAATAAGCAAACAAACAGATACTATTTGCTAAACCAAGGGCATGGTTGGCTAGGTCTTGTTCCACTGATTCCAACGATATAAAGTTTGCAAAAATTGGACGTGTGGATCAAAAGTTATAGGGTTTTCAAATTGCAATTCAAATCTGGTTTCTATCTGTTTTTAAATCATCAGCTGGACACGCGGCGACTTCCTATTCGTCGGTACCGTTTAGGTTGGATCACGCGTCGACAGCCGTTGGATTTAAGTTAAATCGTGCGGCGCGCAGAGGTTACTTACCGCTTCAGTTACGTTCTATCGTGGCCATCCGATTACGATCTAACGGTGCTAGGCACACCAGCCACAGATGGGCGGCGGTGGCGGCGGCCAGCGGGCTGTCGGTCGACGACGGTGCCAATGTTACAGGAGGTGAGGGAGAAAGGGGAGATTCTCACCGGGCTCAGGGGGTCACGGCGATGTTCAACGTGCTGATGGCTCGACGAGGGGCGCGCAAGGTTGCGGTTAATTGCTCGCCGGAGACGTGGACGGCGTCAGATGGTCCTGGAGCTCGTCGAGGGTGGAGCTGTGGTTCGCCCCGAGGGAAAATGAAGACGCAGTTAGTCGCGCAAGATCAAGGTGAAGCTTCTAGCGTGAAAGAGAGGGCTCGGGGTGGTCAGTTCTTACCAGGAAACGTCGCCGGAGGTAGTTGCAGACGCGGCGGCGCTCGGAGCTTGTCGGAGACGGGTCTGCGATGCACGCTAGGACAAATGGTAGACATTATCAGATGCGCAAGACCAAGGCGATGTTGTGTGCATGATCTAGGAGGCGCGGGGTGGTCGGAGTTCACCTGAAATGCTCGACGGAGCAATGGCAGACGGCGGCGCACGCTCGGTGTCGTCGTTGCCGATGCTCAGGGGCGTCCACGGTCGAACGGGTGGTACGGGGAGGAGTGTCTGGGAGTGGGGAAGCTTCTAGGGTGCTCAGGGAGGCAAGTGGTGGCATTGTATGGCCGGAATCGATGAATAAGCTCGTCGGAAACGGCGGCGGTGCAGAAGAGATTGGCGACAACCTAGGGGCGGAGAGGAGTTGTCTGGGGGAAAATGTCGAGGTGGGAGAGGTTCTTAAGAATGCGCGGTCGTAGGAGCGATTAACTGCCGTGTTAACGTCAATTGATGCTCGCAAATGTCGCCAGAAACGGTCGAGGAGAGGGGGGCGCTGTCACCGCGAGGAAGAAGGAGGAGTGGGAAAGTGGGGTCTGTTGGTCAGTGGGAAAAGAAATGAGGAGGAGGTCCACCGGTCAGTGGCTTTGCGGGTTAGGGAGTTGGTGCCAAACGTTTTCTTCGGGGAAAAGAAGTTGGGCTGGTTGGTGGGCTTCCTAGGCTGGGACAGCTGGGCCAGGTCGTTTGCTCTATTTTTTTTCTGTCTGCTTTGTTTTATTTTTTTTCTATTTCCTATTTTTCTGATTTGAACTTCATCCAACTATTCAAGCATTCAAATAAATCAAACAATTCAACAATTGTCATGAGTTTTTGGTTCTGTCTATCAACATAACCAATCTCAAAATAAAATAATATTTTTATTCATTTTCAGGATCTATTTAATAATTAAATAAAATAGCCCTTTAGTTATTTAATCAAAGATAGGGTTTGATTTAATTAATAAAATTTCCTTTTGAATTCCAAATATTTTCAAACCCAAATCAGTAGGTTCTATTTGGAAATAATAGATATTTGGAAATCTGTTTAAAACAAAGTAACCTTTTATTTTAGGGTCCAATAATAATTAAATGAATAGAATTTATTCATTTAATCCAAATAGGTTTTTGTTTTGTTAAAATCTTTATTTTGAAAACTAAAATAGTATCAAAACCATTCATTAGATTTTATTTGGAAATAAAGAATATTTGGAAAACTTGTTTAAAATAAAATAACCTTTCATTTTAGAGTCCATTATTAATTAAATAAAATGGGCCTTAGTTATTAACTCAAATAGGATTTGCTTTATTGAGATATTTATTTTGAAATCTAAAAATTAAGCCAAAACACTTTAGTAGGTTTTATTTGTGAATATCAAATATTTGGAAAACTTATTTTAAATAATTTAATAAGTTTTGATGTTTCAATTAAATTGGTAAAACCTTTTATTTGTATAAAATTTGGATATTAGGTCCTTATTAATTTTCTTAAATAAACCTTTGTTATTTTTATTCAAAACAAAAATGTTTTAATTCCAAAGCTTGGCCAAGGTTTAATTTGGGCTTTATAAAATGTTCTTTATTTATAAATCCACCTTTTCCTTTAAAAACAAAATCTGTTATTTTAAAAGATCAATAATGGTATTTCCAAAACATTTTATTTTCCTCTATTTAAAATGTTTATCTTTTTAAACCCCTTTAGGATTTTATTTAATTCAAATGGGTTTGGAGTTCCAATTGAATTCAAAAAGTTTCTTCTGGCTCTAAAAATTAAACAAAGTTTTATTTTATTCATTTATTTTCACATTACAAGATTTGGAAAATCTTGGGATGTGACAACGACCCAGACATCCCTCTGGCTGGCCGACAAGTAACGTACCCGGACTTCGTTGACGGAGCCGCCGCTGAAGCCTCGTCATGGAGATCACAGGCCTCCCTTCCCTCTGACCTCGATGCTTCCCGCGCCATAAGGCGGATATAATGGTTCATAGAGACGGGATTGACCGGCTTGTATCTGTAGGGGTTCGTAGCATGGAAAACAAACATTTTCTACTGCATGCATACAAACAAGCCAAGATCTATCTACTATATTGTAGAAATGAGTCGATAGAAGCACTCACCCTCGAATATTCCAAAGCGGTTAACGAGAGAAGATTCTCGTGGGTGATGTAGTCGTACACTTGCCGATCTCATGATCGCATAGACGATCCTTCTGGCGCTACGTTCTGGCAGCGCTTCCGCATTCGGTCACATGTTCGGTACTCGATGAAGACCTTCCTCTCCCTTGTTCCAGCAGGTAGCGAAGGTTGTAGTTCTCCCTCGTGATTCCGGTAGCACGAAGGCGTGGTGTCGGAAGTAGAGGGAAGATCCCACAGGGCTTCGCCTAAGCCTGGTGCGAGTTATGGTGGATTAGGGTTTCCCGGAAATCTAGGGTTTAGAAATCGGGGAGGGGGAGGAGGTGTCAGCGGCTAGGGTGTAGGGATCCCAACCTAATAAGGTAGAGTCCTCCTGTGTTTTACAATGCTAGTCCCTGGATCAATAGCTAGCATCCACAGTTAAGATGTAATATCAAGAAACAAAGGTCATAATATAACTTTATAACCAGGAATAACATAATTTTTATTACATCTTACATAGCTCATTGGCTATTACATTACATTGCAGCGGAATAACTATAAGCATGGGTCCTTCATCTTCAAAGTGCCACAGGCAGATGTTGGTTGTAGACTTTGTAATCCTAAACAATCAATCTTCACTAAACAATCAACCTGCAATATACAAGTTACAGCCACAAAGGGTCAATACATTTGAATTGTATTGGCAAGTGATACTATAATAGTTTAGTGGAGTCTATCATCTATATGCATTTGTCTAAGTGGAGTTGAGGCTTGCATTGCTCAAAATAGATTTTTCTTAACATTGAAAATACTAAGTTTTTGTTTTGACAAATTACTTCCCAAGGCATCTACCAATCAAATACTGAAGATCCGTTCCAAGGCATCCACCAATCAAAGACTGAAGTGCTTGGCAAAACCATTTTTCTCAATCAAAGATTTCAAGATCCTTGTACCAAGCCATCTCTCCATCAATGATTGAAGAATTCAAACAGCCCTTGTTCAAACCACAAGATTTTAATTTAGAAATTGGAATGATGAGATTCTTGATTGCTTCCATGTCTTGATGCTCAAATTTTCCTTTACCAGGGACATGGCTAAGTACTTAGATTTTACACTCTGCAGAGGTGGTGCACTTTACCCACAAGACTTGGTTTCCCAAGACAAAATCTTTCAGAAGCCTTCCCTTAGACCAAGATGGACGCGTTCCAACCTATCAAACACTACCACCCACTGCCCATTTGGCTAAGTTCTTGCAACCTATATGATCATGGCAGAGCCCATATTGCCAAGTGGTTGCACTTGAAGCTTCTCAACATTTGACATCTCAAATCCCTTTGTTTCCTGGGTGGCCATCCACAAGTGAGATACACAATGTCAACCATAAACATGGGCCTTGTGAACCACTCAACATAACCCAATCCTTCCATTCCACCCAGGTGATTTATTAACTTAGTTGTTTTATTAAACAAAAACATAAGTCTTCAGACTTAGAATATTTTTCCATAGTGTGAATATATTTTCCACCCATGTTTTCTATTAGCTAGGCTAAGCTTGATAGTAGTAGGAATCTTTAACTTAGGAAAATCCTACTAAGGATTCATCTACTAGGTTTCCTATAGCAAGATCTATACTTAGCAAAATCCATGCAAGTTTTACTTAACAAAATCACTAATGCATAGTGAAAGTAATGGGATAGAAAGTATGAAGCATCACTTGCCTTTTTGGAAGGAAATGGTAGTTCACTCCTTGATCTTGCTAGTCTCACACTTCACTACAAGTCAAATAAGCAAACACAAATTCAATCCACATTCCAACCAAAGTCAAACAAACAATTCTTCACACACACAAAGTAATGGGATCTAAGTCATGCATGGGAGTATGCACAAGATAGTTTTATTTTGCAAAGGGGGTCTCTATGGGTTTCTAAACTTTGTAAGATCCAATTTGGTCATTTACCAAAGTGGCAAAGTCATTTAGCAAGAGGGTTTTGTCCAAAAACTATTTTTACATCCATTCATCATTTCATGTGGTGAAAAATGTTTTTATTAAGGCAAAACTCTTAAGTTGTTCATCAAATGAGTTGCTATTGCAAAACTTGGTGTTTTTGGGTCAGTAGGTTTGGTCCAAACCATTTTCCTTAGGGTTTTCTTTCCATAAACATTTTTATAACAAAAACCATTCTTTTATTAGGCTAGAAAATGGCCAAGTCAAGTAATTCAACCTAAATTTTACCAAAATCATTTTTAACACCAAAGGTTGGTTCCTAGGGTCATTAAGGTCACAACAAACCATTTTGCAAAGGTTTTAATCCAAAAATCATTTTTAAACAATTTTTCTAATCTAAACAAGCACACAAATGTTTCTGCAAATTCAAACAAGCTAACAGATACTATTTGTCAAACTAAGGCCATGGTTGGCTAGGGCTTGTTCTCCTGATTTCATTGATATAAAATTTGCCAAATTTGGACGTGTGGATCAAAAGTTTTAAGGTTTTCAAAATGGCATTTCAATCTGATTTCAATTTCTGTTTTTAAACAGACAGGTGACACGCGTCGAGATTTTATTGGACGGTACCGGTTCGCTGCGGATCACGCTCTGGTGCGTTGGATTAAGTCTAATCGTGCGGCTCTGAACGCATACCCTTTCGGTTTTAAGTGATCCTATCCGAGCCTTAGGATCCATATCCAACGGTCCTCGTCTAATGACCTAAGACTGGCGGCGCTTAGCGGCGGCATGCGGGCGATGATCGGCGGCGTTGGCGGCGAAGCGAGAAGAGAGGAGGCTCACGGGTTCGTGGAGCGACGCGATGCTCAACGTGGGAATGGTCCGTCGAGGCGCGACGGGATACCGCGATTGCTCGCGGAGTTGGTATCTTGGCGATGGGCCTTGTCGAGGTCGAGGACGATGCTAGGAATCACCGGAGACAAAGCGAGGCACACGGTCAGAGCGCAGGACACGAAGAAGGCGTGTCGTGAACGAGAGGGTTGGGGTGGTCTAGAATTACGGAGGAGCTCGTCGGAGGCGAGCAGAGACGGCGCCAGAAATTTTATCGAAGACGGTTTCTGGGCGCCCGCGGTTGAGCGAAGAAGCTGAGGAGGCGTCGAGTGGGAACTTGTTTGTGTGCTCGGTGTGGCATGGGGTGGTCGGTTTGGATGGAATCGTCAACGGACTTCGTCGGAGACAGGGAAGTGGTTGGTGAAATCTGCGGCTGGGGCGTGCTCGGGAAGGAGGCGAGGGAAAGCGGAGAGGGAGATCTGGCGTTTTAAGGTGCGGTCACTGCGAGTAAAGGTCGCGTTAAGGCGTAATCAAGCCGAGAATTTATGTCTCTGCAGGAGAGGGGAAGAACCAGTCCGCGGGGTGGGGAAGAAGAGCAGTAGGTGTGGGGTCCGCTGTCAGTGAGAAAAGGAGAGAAAGGGGGAGGTCCACCAGTCAGTCTTGGTGTGGGTTAGTTATTTGGTGCGAATCGTTTTCTTCGAGGTGAGGGGAAATTGGGCTGTGGGACTGTTGGGCTGGGCCTTGTTGGGCTGGTCTGTTTCCTCTATTTTTTCTGTCTATTTGTTTTATTCTTTTCTAATTATTTTTCTGTTTTGAAATTCAAACAACCAAACATATTCAAAAGATTCAAACAATAATCAAGCTTTTCAAATATGAATTTGATTCTGCTTAACCTCATAATTCACATTCTAAAATAAAATATTATTTTAAATCTTTTTAGGTTCCATTTATCAATTAAATAAATGGATCATTAGTTAAATAAAATAGGGTTTGTTTTATTTAATAAAATCTTCATTTAAAATCCAAATATTTTCAAAACCCAATCAGTAGGTGTTATTTGGAAATAAAGAATATTTGGATACTTGTTTAAAATAAAATAATCCTTTTACTTTAGGGTCCATTAATAATTATATATAATGGGCCTTAGTTATTAAATCAAATAGAGTTTGATTTTATTAATAAAATCTTTATTTGAACCTAAATATTTTCAAAATCAAATTAGTAGGCTTAATTTGGGAAATACAGAATACTTGGAGATTTGTTTACAATAAAATATCATTTTATTTTAGGGTCCATTATTAATTAAATATTATAGACTTTCATTATTATTTCAAATAGGATTTATTTTATTGAGATATTTATTTTGAATCTAAATTAAAGCCAAAACACTTTAGTAGGTTTTATTAGAGAATATAAAATACTTGGAAAACCTATTTAAAACAATTTAATAAGTTTTGATGTTTTAATTAAAATGGTAAAACCTTTTATTTGAGTAAAATTTGGATATTAATTCCTTATTATTTTATTTAAGCAATCCTTTATTATTTTCAAATAAACCTTTGCTATTTTATCTAAAATAGAATGTTTTAATTCAAAAGCTTGGCCAAGGTTTTAATTGGCTTTATAAAATTAATCTTTATTTGTAAAACTTCTATTTCATTTGAAAACAATTCTTTTCATTTAATTGTTTCAAAATAGTACTTCCAAATGTTTTATTTTTCTTTTTATTAAATGTTTATCTTTTTAAATCCCTTTAGGTTTTATTTAATTCAAATGGGTTTGAAGTTCCAATTTAATTCAAAAAAGTTTCTCCTGGTCCTGAAAATCAAACAAAATTTTATTTTATTAATTTATTTTCACATTACAAGATTTGGAAAATCTTGGGATGTGACAGGCTACCACCCTTAAAATAAATCTCGTCCCGAGATTTGGGGAGGCTAGGGTTACAAGCAAGTTCAAAACAACTAGGGTACTACCACCCTTAAAAATTTTCAAACAAAATTACATATTGGCCTTCTTGGGTCCTGGATTTTCTCTATGTTAAACCATTGCTTCATTCCTATGCTTGACTCATGGACCAAGGTTGAGTTTCTCCATAGGCTTGTTCTTCATCCTTTCTGGACAGTTGCTTGCATAGTGGCCTAGTTCCTTGCAATTGAAACACATCACTTGGTTGATATCTTTCTTTTTCTTTAGTATTACTGTCTCTTGTTTGTTTCCTTGGTTCTTCTTCTTTTCTGGGCATTCACTGGCATAGTGTCCCATCTCTTTGCAATTATAGCATTGCTCTTGAGTAATATCCTTCTTGTTAGGGTTTGGGCATTTCTTCTTCTTCTTGGGTCTCTCCAAAGCTAGGAGTTCTTCTAGTTCATGTTCTTCATTGGTGGGAGATCTTTCTCTCTTCTTGAGGCATTGATCTTCATGTTCCTTGGATGCATGATCCTTGTCTCTAAAACTATTGTTGGCTTGGGTTCCTTCTAGAATAGCATCTTTGTCATCCTTGTTGTCATTAGCTCTTTGGAAAAAGTTGTCTCCCATGTTGATCATTTGAGTAACTAATCCTTGCAACAATTGGGATTGAAGTTTCAAAATCCTTTGTATGGCTGGGTCTAATCCATTGTTGTTGGCTAAAAGCTGAGTTGTCTCTTGGCTCAACTGGTTTTGGGTTACTATAAGTTCTCTCATGTTGTCTTCTTGGTTGGTGTTGATGTCTCTTGGAGTCATCTGTTTGGGTTGAAGGAAGATTAGAATGGGCAAGATATTTCTAAGGAAATATTTCTAATCACACACATCAAAATTCACACAAGCAATGTGCATGCAATCACAAACCAAACATTCACAAACAACTTTGCACCCAAACAACCAAGTTCAAGCACATACTTAGGCAACAAAATATTTTTGTTACACCACATAAGTTGGTGTGTTTGACTTAACTAAAAATATGGTGGTCCATCTATATGGTTCACTTGTGTTCTTTCCTTCCTTCTTGGTTGATCCTTCTTGCATGAGATCATGGTTTCCTTGGAAAAACTTTTGGTCACAATACTTCAGGTGATGTAGGCTCCTTCTAACTTTTGCATTCCCTCAGTCTCTAAATCTTGAGCAAGATTTCTTTGTTTCACTTGTAGTCCTTAGTGGTATCCAAGTTGGAAGTCCTTGGTGAATATGCTGAAGATGTTGAAGTCATTAGAGTTGAAGAAGTTGAAGAAGTCCTTTGCACATGGTGTAGTCTTTGGTCATGGGGTAGGTTTTTCCATCAAGTTGAAATAGAAGAGGTGTAGAGTTGAAAACAAAATGGTTGAGGAAAGAGTTTACAAGTGTTTTTGTAATTAAGTTTTGGATTAAAATACAACTCCTATTTTTCTAAGGGTTTTTGTCCAATCCTAGGTTTACAAATCCTAGAGGCAACACAATGCTCTGATACCATCTGTAGGGATCCCAACCTAATAAGGTAGAGTCCTCCTGTGTTTTACAATGCTAGTCCCTGGATCAATAGCTAGCATCCACAGTTAAGATGTAATATCAAGAAACAAAGGTCATAATATAACTTTATAACCAGGAATAACATAATTTTATTACATCTTACATAGCTCATTGGCTATTACATTACATTGCAAATGAATAACTATAAGCATGGGTCCTTCATCTTCAAAGTGCCACAGTATGTTGGTTGTAGACTTTGTAATCCTAAACAATCAATCTTCACTAAACAATCAACCTGCAATATACAAGTTACAGCCACAAAGGGTCAATACATTTGAATTGTATTGGCAAGTGATACTATAATAGTTTAGTGGAGTCTATCATCTATATGATTTTGTCTAAGTGGAGTTGAGGCTTGCATTGCTCAAAATAGATTTTTCTTAACATTTTGAAAATACTAAGTTTTGTTTTGACAAATTACTTCCCAAGGCATCTACCAATCAAAGACCGAAGATCCTTTCCAAGGCATCCACCAATCAAAGACTGAAGTGCTTGGCAAAACCATTTTTCTCAATCAAATATTTCAAGATCCTTGTACCAAGCCATCTCTCCATCAATGATTGAAGAATTCAAACAGCCCTTGTTCAAACCACAAGATTTTAATTTAGAAATTGGAATGATGAGATTCTTGATTGCTTCCATGTCTTGATGCTCAAATTGTCCTTTACCAGGGACATGGCTAAGTACTTAGATTTTACACTCTGCAGAGGTGGTGCACTTTACCCACAAGACTTGGTTTCCCAAGACAAAATCTTTCAGAAGCCTTCCCTTAGACCAAGATGGACGCGTTCCAACCTATCAAACACTACCACCCACTGTCCATTTGGCTAAGTTCTTGCAACATATATGATCATGGCAGAGCCCATATTGCCAAGTGGTTGCACTTGAAGCTTCTCAACATTTGACATCTCAAATCCCTTTGTTTCCTGGGTGGCCATCCACAAGTGAGATACACAAGGTCAACCATAAACATGGGCCTTGTGAACCACTCAACATAACCCAATCCTTCCATTCCACCCAGGTGATTTATTAACTTAGTTGTTTTATTAAACAAAAACATAAGTCTTCAGACTTAGAATATTTTTCCATAGTGTGAATATATTTTCCACCCATGTTTTCTATTAGCTAGGCTAAGCTTGATAGTAGTAGGAATCTTTAACTTAGGAAAATCCTACTAAGGATTCATCTACTAGGTTTCCTATAGCAAGATCTATACTTAGCAAAATCCATGCAAGTTTTACTTAACAAAATCACTAATGCATAGTGAAAGTAATGGGATAGAAAGTATGAAGCATCACTTGCCTTTTTGGAAGGAAATGGTAGTTCACTCCTTGATCTTTCTAGTCTCACACTTCACTACAAGTCAAACAAGCAAACACAAATTCAATCCACATTCCAACCAAAGTCAGACAAACAATTCTTCACACACACAAAGTAATGGGATCTAAGTCATGCATGGGAGTATGCACAAGATAGTTTTATTTTGCAAAGGGGGTCTCTATGGGTTTCTAAACTTTGTAAGATCCAATTTGGTCATTTACCAAAGTGGCAAAGTCATTTAGCAAGAGGGTTTTGTCCAAAAACTATTTTTACATCCATTCATCATTTCATGTGGTGAAAAATGTTTTTATTAAGGCAAAACTCTTAAGTTGTTCATCAAATGAGTTGCTATTGCAAAACTTGGTGTTTTTGGGTCAGTAGGTTTGGTCCAAACCATTTTCCTTAGGTTTTTCTTTCCATAAACATTTTTATAACAAAAACCATTCTTTTATTAGGCTAGAAAATGGCCAAGTCAAGTAATTCAACCTAAATTTTACCAAAATCATTTTTAACACCAAAGGTTGGTTCCTAGGGTCATTAAGGTCACAACAAACCATTTTGCAAAGGTTTTAATCCAAAAATCATTTTTAAACAATTTTTCTAATCTAAACAAGCACACAAATGTTTCTGCAAATTCAAACAAGCTAACAGATACTATATGTCAAACTAAGGCCATGGTTGGCTAGGTCTTGTTCTCCTGATTTCATTGATATAAAATTTGCCAAATTTGGACGTGTGGATCAAAAGTTATAAGGTTTTCAAAATGGCATTTCAATCTGATTTCAATTTCTGTTTTTAAACAGACAGGTGACACGCGTCGAGATTTTATTGGACGGTACCGGTTCGCTGCGGATCACGCTCTGGTGCGTTGGATTAAGTCTAATCGTGCGGCTCTGAACGCATATCCTTTCGGTTTTAAGTGATCCTATCCGAGCCTTAGGATCCATATCCAACGGTCCTCGTCTAATTACCTAAGACTGGCGGCGCTTAGCGGCAGCGCGCGGCGGCGATGGGCAGACGGTGGCGGCGTTGGCGAGGCAGGAAGCGAGGAAGAGAGGGAGGAAGCTCACCGGGTTCGTGGAGCGACGCTGATGCTCAACGTGGGAATGGTCCGTCGAGGGGCGCACGGGGACAGCTGCGATTGCTCGCCGGAGTTGGTACTGGCGACGGACGCGCGCGGTCGAGGTCGAGGACGACGCTAGGAATCACCCGGAGACAAACGAGGCACACGGTCAGGAGCGCAAGGACACGAAGAAGGCGTGTGCGTGAACGAGAGGGTCGGGTGGTCTGAATTACCGGAGGAGCTCGTCGGAGATGACGGCAGCTCGCCGTAATTTTTTTTCAAGACGGTTTCTGGGCGCCGCGGTTGAACGGGAGGTACAGAGAGGCGTGTGAGTGGGGAACTTGTTCGTGTGCTCAGTGTGGCATGGGGTGGTCCGGTTTGGATGGAATCGTCAACGGACCTCGTCGGAGACAGGGAGAGTGGTTGGTGAAATACTGCAGCCTGGGGGCGTGCTCGGGGAAGGAGGCAGAGGGAAAACGGAGAGGGGAGACTGGCGCTTTAAGGTGTGCGATCACTGCGAGTAAAGGTCGTCGCGTTAAGGCGTAATCAAGCCGAGAATTTATGTCTGCAACGGCGAGGAGAGGGGAAGAACCAGTCCGCGGGGTGGGGAAGAAGAGCAGTAGGTGTGGGGTCCGCTGTCAGTGAGAAAAGGAGAGAAAGGGGGAGGTCCACCAGTCAGTCTTGGTGTGGGTTAGTTATTTGGTGCGAATCGTTTTCTTCGGGGTGAGGGGAAACTGGGCTGTGGGACTGTTGGGCTGGGCCTTGTTGGGCTGGTCTGTTTCCTCTATTTTTTCTGTCTATTTGTTTTATTCTTTTCTAATTCTTTTTCTGTTTTGAAATTCAAACAACCAAACATATTCAAAAGATTCAAACAATAATCAAGCTTTTCAAATATGAATTTGATTCTGCTTAACCTCATAATTCACATTCTAAAATAAAATATTATTTTAAATCTTTTTAGGTTCCATTTATCAATTAAATAAATGGATCATTAGTTAAATAAAATAGGGTTTGTTTTATTTAATAAAATCTTCATTTAAAATCCAAATATTTTCAAAACCCAATCAGTAGGTGTTATTTGGAAATAAAGAATATTTGGATACTTGTTTAAAATAAAATAATCCTTTTACTTTAGGGTCCATTAATAATTATATATAATGGTCCTTAGTTATTAAATCAAATAGAGTTTGATTTTATTAATAAAATCTTTATTTGAACCTAAATATTTTCAAAATCAAATTAGTAGGCTTAATTTGGGAAATACAGAATACTTGGAGATTTGTTTACAATAAAATATCATTTTATTTTAGGGTCCATTATTAATTAAATATTATAGACTTTCATTATTATTTCAAATAGGATTTATTTTATTGAGATATTTATTTTGAATCTAAATTAAAGCCAAAACACTTTAGTAGGTTTTATTAGAGAATATAAAATACTTGGAAAACCTATTTAAAACAATTTAATAAGTTTTGATGTTTTAATTAAAATGGTAAAACCTTTTATTTGAGTAAAATTTGGATATTAATTCCTTATTATTTTATTTAAGCAATCCTTTATTATTTTCAAATAAACCTTTGCTATTTTATCTAAAATAGAATGTTTTAATTCAAAAGCTTGGCCAAGGTTTTAATTGGCTTTATAAAATTAATCTTTATTTGTAAAACTTCTATTTCATTTGAAAACAATTCTTTTCATTTAATTGTTTCAAAATAGTACTTCCAAATGTTTTATTTTTCTTTTATTAAATGTTTATCTTTTAAATCCCTTTAGGTTTTATTTAATTCAAATGGGTTTGAAGTTCCAATTTAATTCAAAAAAGTTTCTCCTGGTCCTGAAAATCAAACAAAATTTTATTTTATTAATTTATTTTCACATTACAAGATTTGGAAAATCTTGGGATGTGACAGTTACCACCTTAAAATAAATCTTCCCGAGATTTGGGGAGGCTAGGGTTACAAGCAAGTTCAAAACAACTAGGGTACTACCACCCTTAAAATTTTCAAACAAAATTACATATTGGCCTTCTTGGGTCCTGGATTTTCTATGTTAAACCATTGCTTCATTCCTATGCTTGACTCATGGACCAAGGTTGAGTTTCTCCATAGGCTTGTTCTTCATCCTTTCTGGACAGTTGCTTGCATAGTGGCCTAGTTCCTTGCAATTGAAACACATCACTTGGTTGATATCTTTCTTTTTCTTTAGTATTACTGTCTCTTGTTTGTTTCCTTGGTTCTTCTTCTTCTGGGCATTCACGCATAGTGTCCCATCTCTTTGCAATTATAGCATTGCTCTTGAGTAATATCCTTCTTGTTAGGGTTTGGGCATTTCTTCTTCTTCTTGGGTCTCTCCAAAGCTAGGAGTTCTTCTAGTTCATGTTCTTCATTGGTGGGAGATCTTTCTCTCTTCTTGAGGCATTGATCTTCATGTTCCTTGGATGCATGATCCTTGTCTCTAAAACTATTGTTGGCTTGGGTTCCTTCTAGAATAGCATCTTTGTCATCCTTGTTGTCATTAGCTCTTTGGAAAAAGTTGTCTCCCATGTTGATCATTTGAGTAACTAATCCTTGCAACAATTGGGATTGAAGTTTCAAAATCCTTTGTATGGCTGGGTCTAATCCATTGTTGTTGGCTAAAAGCTGAGTTGTCTCTTGGCTCAACTGGTTTTGGGTTACTATAAGTTCTCTCATGTTGTCTTCTTGGTTGGTGTTGATGTCTCTTGGAGTAGTCATCTGTTTGGGTTGAAGGAAGATTAGAATGGGCAAGATATTTCTAAGGAAATATTTCTAATCACACACATCAAAATTCACACAAGCAATGTGCATGCAATCACAAACCAAACATTCACAAACAACTTTGCACCCAAACAACCAAGTTCAAGCACATACTTAGGCAACAAAATATTTTTGTTACACCACATAAGTTGGTGTGTTTGACTTAACTAAAAATATGGTGGTCCATCTATATGGTTCACTTGTGTTCTTTCCTTCCTTCTTGGTTGATCCTTCTTGCATGAGATCATGGTTTCCTTGGAAAAACTTTTGGTCACAATACTTCAGGTGATGTAGGCTCCTTCTAACTTTTGCATTCCCTCAGTCTCTAAATCTTGAGCAAGATTTCTTTGTTTCACTTGTAGTCCTTAGTGGTATCCAAGTTGGAAGTCCTTGGTGAATATGCTGAAGATGTTGAAGTCATTAGAGTTGAAGAAGTTGAAGAAGTCCTTTGCACATGGTGTAGTCTTTGGTCATGGGGTAGGTTTTTCCATCAAGTTGAAATAGAAGAGGTGTAGAGTTGAAAACAAAATGGTTGAGGAAAGAGTTTACAAGTGTTTTTGTAATTAAGTTTTGGATTAAAATACAACTCCTATTTTTCTAAGGGTTTTTGTCCAATCCTAGGTTTACAAATCCTAGAGGCAACACAATGCTCTGATACCATCTGTAGGGATCCCAACCTAATAAGGTAGAGTCCTCCTGTGTTTTACAATGCTAGTCCCTGGATCAATAGCTAGCATCCACAGTTAAGATGTAATATCAAGAAACAAAGGTCATAATATAACTTTATAACCAGGAATAACATAATTTTTATTACATCTTACATAGCTCATTGGCTATTACATTACATTGCAGCGGAATAACTATAAGCATGGGTCCTTCATCTTCAAAGTGCCACAGGCAGATGTTGGTTGTAGACTTTGTAATCCTAAACAATCAATCTTCACTAAACAATCAACCTGCAATATACAAGTTACAGCCACAAAGGGTCAATACATTTGAATTGTATTGGCAAGTGATACTATAATAGTTTAGTGGAGTCTATCATCTATATGATTTTGTCTAAGTGGAGTTGAGGCTTGCATTGCTCAAAATAGATTTTTCTTAACATTTTGAAAATACTAAGTTTTTGTTTTGACAAATTACTTCCCAAGGCATCTACCAATCAAAGACCGAAGATCCTTTCCAAGGCATCCACCAATCAAAGACTGAAGTGCTTGGCAAAACCATTTTTCTCAATCAAATATTTCAAGATCCTTGTACCAAGCCATCTCTCCATCAATGATTGAAGAATTCAAACAGCCCTTGTTCAAACCACAAGATTTTAATTTAGAAATTGGAATGATGAGATTCTTGATTGCTTCCATGTCTTGATGCTCAAATTGTCCTTTACCAGGGACATGGCTAAGTACTTAGATTTTACACTCTGCAGAGGTGGTGCACTTTACCCACAAGACTTGGTTTCCCAAGACAAAATCTTTGAAGCCTTCCCTTAGACCAAGATGGACGCGTTCCAACCTATCAAACACTACCACCCACTGTCCATTTGGCTAAGTTCTTGCAACATATATGATCATGGCAGAGCCCATATTGCCAAGTGGTTGCACTTGAAGCTTCTCAACATTTGACATCTCAAATCCCTTTGTTTCCTGGGTGGCCATCCACAAGTGAGATACACAAGGTCAACCATAAACATGGGCCTTGTGAACCACTCAACATAACCCAATCCTTCCATTCCACCCAGGTGATTTATTAACTTAGTTGTTTTATTAAACAAAAACATAAGTCTTCAGACTTAGAATATTTTTCCATAGTGTGAATATATTTTCCACCCATGTTTTCTATTAGCTAGGCTAAGCTTGATAGTAGTAGGAATCTTTAACTTAGGAAAATCCTACTAAGGATTCATCTACTAGGTTTCCTATAGCAAGATCTATACTTAGCAAAATCCATGCAAGTTTTACTTAACAAAATCACTAATGCATAGTGAAAGTAATGGGATAGAAAGTATGAAGCATCACTTGCCTTTTTGGAAGGAAATGGTAGTTCACTCCTTGATCTTTCTAGTCTCACACTTCACTACAAGTCAAACAAGCAAACACAAATTCAATCCACATTCCAACCAAAGTCAGACAAACAATTCTTCACACACACAAAGTAATGGGATCTAAGTCATGCATGGGAGTATGCACAAGATAGTTTTATTTTGCAAAGGGGGTCTCTATGGGTTTCTAAACTTTGTAAGATCCAATTTGGTCATTTACCAAAGTGGCAAAGTCATTTAGCAAGAGGGTTTTGTCCAAAACTATTTTTACATCCATTCATCATTTCATGTGGTGAAAATGTTTTATTAAGGCAAAACTCTTAAGTTGTTCATCAAATGAGTTGCTATTGCAAAACTTGGTGTTTTTGGGTCAGTAGGTTTGGTCCAAACCATTTTCCTTAGGTTTTCTTTCCATAAACATTTTTATAACAAAACCATTCTTTTATTAGGCTAGAAAATGGCCAAGTCAAGTAATTCAACCTAAATTTTACCAAAATCATTTTTAACACCAAAGGTTGGTTCCTAGGGTCATTAAGGTCACAACAAACCATTTTGCAAAGGTTTTAATCCAAAATCATTTTAAACAATTTTTCTAATCTAAACAAGCACACAAATGTTTCTGCAAATTCAAACAAGCTAACAGATACTATATGTCAAACTAAGGCCATGGTTGGCTAGGTCTTGTTCTCCTGATTTCATTGATATAAAATTTGCCAAATTTGGACGTGGATCAAAAGTTATAAGGTTTTCAAAATGGCATTTCAATCTGATTTCAATTTCATTTTTAAGCAGACGGGTGACACGTCGAGATTTTATTGAGACGGTACGGTTCGCTGCGGATCACGCCTGCGTGCGTTGATTAAGTCTAATCGCGGCTCAACGCATATCCTTTCGGTTTTAAGTGATCCTATCCGAGCCTTAGGATCCATATCCAACGGTCCTCGCCTAATTACCTAAGACCGGCGGCGCTTAGCGCATGCGCGCGGGCGATAGCGACGGCGGCGTTGGCGAGGCAGGAAGCGAGGAAGAGAGGAGGAAGCTCACCGGTTCGTGGAGCGCCGATGCTCAACGTGGGAATGGTCCGTCGAGGCGACGGGGACAGTGCGATTGCTCGCGGAGTTGGTATCTTGACGGACGCTACGAGGTCGAGGACGACGCTAGGAATCACCCGGAGACAAACGAGGCACGGTCGGTCAGAGCGCAAGGACACGAAGAAGGCGTGCGTGAACGAGAGGGTCGGGGTGGTCTGAATTACCGGAGGAGCTCGTCGGAGTAGATGCACGACGACGCCGTAATTTTTTTCAAGACGGTTTCTGGGGCGCGCGGTTGAACGGAGGGTACAGAGGAGCGCGTCAGGAGTGGGGAACTTGTTCGTGTGCTCGATGTGGCATGGGGTGGTCCGTTTGGATGGAATCGTCAACGGACCTCGTCGGAGACAGGAGAGTGGTTGGTGAAATCTCAGCACTGGGGCGTGCTCGGGAAGGAGGGAAGAGAGGGAGGAGAGGCGTTTTAAGGTGTGCGATCACTGCGAGTAAAGGTCGTCGCGTTAAGGCGTAATCAAGCCGAGAATTTATGTCTGCAACGGCGAGGAGAGGGGAAGAACCAGTCCGCGGGGTGGGGAAGAAGAGCAGTAGGTGTGGGGTCCGCTGTCAGTGAGAAAAGGAGAGAAAGGGGGAGGTCCACCAGTCAGTCTTGGTGTGGGTTAGTTATTTGGTGCGAATCGTTTTCTTCGGGTTAGGGAAATCAATGTGGTCAGCCTTGTTGGGCTGGTCTGTTTCCTCTATTTTTTCTGTCTATTTGTTTTATTCTTTTCTAATTCTTTTTCTGTTTTGAAATTCAAACAACCAAACATATTCAAAAGATTCAAACAATAATCAAGCTTTTCAAATATGAATTTGATTCTGCTTAACCTCATAATTCACATTCTAAAATAAAATATTATTTTAAATCTTTTTAGGTTCCATTTATCAATTAAATAAATGGATCATTAGTTAAATAAAATAGGGTTTGTTTTATTTAATAAAATCTTCATTTAAAATCCAAATATTTTCAAAACCCAATCAATAGGTGTTATTTGGAAATAAAGAATATTTGGATACTTGTTTAAAATAAAATAATCCTTTTACTTTAGGGTCCATTAATAATTATATATAATGGGCCTTAGTTATTAAATCAAATAGAGTTTGATTTTATTAATAAAATCTTTATTTGAACCTAAATATTTTCAAAATCAAATTAGTAGGCTTAATTTGGGAAATACAGAATACTTGGAGATTTGTTTACAATAAAATATCATTTTATTTTAGGGTCCATTATTAATTAAATATTATAGACTTTCATTATTATTTCAAATAGGATTTATTTTATTGAGATATTTATTTTGAATCTAAATTAAAGCCAAAACACTTTAGTAGGTTTTATTAGAGAATATAAAATACTTGGAAAACCTATTTAAAACAATTTAATAAGTTTTGATGTTTTAATTAAAATGGTAAAACCTTTTATTTGAGTAAAATTTGGATATTAATTCCTTATTATTTTATTTAAGCAATCCTTTATTATTTTCAAATAAACCTTTGCTATTTTATCTAAAATAGAATGTTTTAATTCAAAAGCTTGGCCAAGGTTTTAATTGGCTTTATAAAATTAATCTTTATTTGTAAAACTTCTATTTCATTTGAAAACAATTCTTTTCATTTAATTGTTTCAAAATAGTACTTCCAAATGTTTTATTTTTCTTTTTATTAAATGTTTATCTTTTTAAATCCCTTTAGGTTTTATTTAATTCAAATGGGTTTGAAGTTCCAATTTAATTCAAAAAAGTTTCTCCTGGTCCTGAAAATCAAACAAAATTTTATTTTATTAATTTATTTTCACATTACAAGATTTGGAAAATCTTGGGATGTGACATAGGGAGACGACGATGGACCGGCGGCGGCACGCGGCGGCGGCGGGTCGGGTGGAGAGGGCTTGGAACTTGTGTGTTGTGTTGGGGCAGCCCTCCCCTCTATTTATGAGAGGGGAGACAGCCTTGGGAGGGGTGGGTTTGAATACAAACTCAAACGCAAGTTGGATTGAGAGAAGGACTTGTTTCTTCTCCCACTAGGAAACCATTGTTCCAGTTTGACTTTTCGAACTTCCGTTTGACTTTCAATTTAGAGATTTATTTCTCTCTCGCATATGCCAACACCAAGTGACCTTGGATATGATCCAATCATTCCACATACCCATGACACATTCATGGACCATTCTCCTTCCGGACCGGTGAACCTTCTAGACCCCTCTAGAACCTCTCCGATGAAATCATCGGAAACTTTCCCGAACTCCAAAATAGGACTTTCCTTATATGAATCTTATTCTTCGGACCATTCCGGATCTCCTCGTGATATCCTGGATCCCATCCGAGACTCTGAACAACATTCGGTATCCCTACTAACATTCCATATCTACTAAACAACATTGAATCCTTAAGTGTGTCTCCCTACGGTTCGTGAATTATGCGGACATGATCGAGACACTTCTCCGATCAATAACCAATAGAGGAATCTGGAAATTCATATGGCTCCCACATATTTCAAAGATTACTTTGCGATCGAATGAACCACTTACATACGATAGCAATTTCCCTTTGTCTCACGATAGTTTACTTCTCCGAGGTTTTGATCGTTGGTATCTCTGCATACCTAGTTCAACCTCGTTACTGATAAGTACTCTTTTCTCGTTCCTGTGATATGTGATCCCTTGTGAGCCAGTCACATGCTTGCAAGCCAATTGGATGACATTCCACCGAGAGGGCCCAGAGTATATCTATCAGTCATATGGATGGAAAAATTCCACTCTTGATCCATGTGCCTCAACCCATAATTTCTGAACACTCAATGCCACCTTTATAGCCACCCAGTTACGGTGTGTTGTTTGATGTCATCAAAGCATCCTTCCAGTGGTGGTGATTAGCATGATCTCATGGTCAAAGGAATTAGGTTACTATGTATCAGAAAGCTTATAGCAAACAAAATATTAAAATGACTTGATCTTTATGCTATGCTTATTTATAGGAGTATGTCCATCATACCATTCTCCTAATGATATGATCTTGTTATTAACAATATATCAATGTTCATGATCGAGAAACCACGATCATCTATTAATCAACAAGCTAGTATTATAAAGAGGCTTTACCAGGGACTCTAATTTAGTTTACAAATCACACAAGTATTAATGTTTCCTGTTAATACTATTATAGCATGAATGTAAACATTTATCATAAACACAAAGATATAATAATAACTGCTTATATTATTGCCTATAGGGCATA
The DNA here is from genome assembly GCA_030063025.1 of Avena longiglumis. Lineage (NCBI taxonomy): Eukaryota > Viridiplantae > Streptophyta > Magnoliopsida > Poales > Poaceae > Avena > Avena longiglumis. The sequence continues at coordinate 153,944,910 of CP125973.1, forward strand.
TCTCCAACAGTCTCCCACTTGCACTAGAGTCAACTAATCTAGATTACATGGTAATATACCGAACACCCATGGCGGTTTGGTGCTGGTCATGTTTTGCCCTCAGGAGAGGTTTAGTCAACGGATCCATAATATTCAAATCTGTGTGTACTTTGCAAATCTTTATGTCACCATCTTGGACATGTTCTCGAATAGCGTGAAAACGTAGCTTGATGTGCTTGAGCTTCTTGTGTGACCTTGGTTCTTGCGCATTGGCTATGGCGCCCATGTTATCACAGTAGATATACATTGGGTCCAGCGCACTTGGAACCACATCGAGCTCTATAATGAAATCCTTCATCCATATCGCCTCTTGTGAAGCCTCCGAAGCAGCTATGTATTCCGATTCAGTTGAAGATCTCGCCACAATGATTTGATTTGCACTCCTCCAGCTAATTGCTGCACCATTCAAAGTAAATACGTATCCAGATTGAGACTTAGAATCATCCAGATCGGTGTTCCAACTAGCATCGGTGTAACCATTAACAACTAGTTGTTCATCACCTCCATAAGAAAGGACCATATCCTTAGTTCTTCTCAAGTACTTAAGGATGTTTTACCGCTGTCCAATGATCCACTCCTGGATCACTTTGATATCTTCTAGTCAAACTAACAACATATGCAATGTCGGGTCTAGTACATAGCATGGCATACATAAGAGATCCTATGGCTGAGGCATAGGGAGTCTTACTCATCCTTTCTCTATCTTCTGCCGTTGCAGGACTTTGAGTTTTACTCAAGGTTGTATTGGGAAACATGGGCAAGAACCCTTTCTTGCTATCTTCCATTCCAAACCTCTTTAGAACTTTGTCCAAATATGTACTCTGTGACAATGATATTAGGCGTCTCGATCTATCTCTATAAATCTTTATGCCTAATATGTAAGATGCTTCGCTAAGATCTTTCATTGAAAAACTATTATTCAAATAATCCTTGACACTATTAAGAAGGTCTACATCATTCCCAATCAATAATTTGTCATCTACATACAGTATTAAGAATGCTACAGAGCTCCCACTCACTTTCTTGTAAATACAAGCTTCTCCATAAGTTTGTATAAAACCAAAACTTTTGATTACCTTATCAAAACGTTGATTCCAACTTCGGGATGCTTGCTTCAATCCATATATGGACCGTTGAAGTTTGCATACCTTGTTAGCATCTTTAGGATCGACAAAACCTTTGGGTTGCATCATATATAACTCTTCATCAATGTCTCCATTGAGGAACGCCGTTTTGACATCCATCTTCCATATCTCATAATCATAATATGCAGCGATTGCTAACATAATCCTCACAGACTTTAGCTTCGCTACTGGTGATAAAGTCTCATCGTAGTCAACTCCTCCCTTTTGCGACAAGTCGAGCTTTATAGACAGTAACATTATCATCTGCATCCGTTTTCTTCTTGAAAATCCATTTATTCTCGACAGCCTTCCGGCCATCCGGTAAGTCCACCAAAGTCCATACATGGTTTTCGTACATGGATCCAATCTCAGATTTCATGGCCTCTTGCCATTTATTGGAATCTAGGCTCATCATCGCTTCCTCATATGTCGCAGGGTCATCGGTGCTATCCACCAACATGACACTCATAACGAGATCATACCAATCAGGAGTGGTACGAGTTCTCATTGACCTGCGAGGTTCCGTAGTAACTTCAACCAAAGTTTCATGATCAACATCATTAGGTTCCTCTCTTATTGGTGCAGGCGCCACAGAAACTACTTCCGGTGCTCGTCGAGTTCTTGTCGTGGTGGTGGCACGGCATATGCCATGGGTAGGCTAAAGTATGGGGCCAATGGATGCTAGAGGGATCTGGGGAGGGAAGATGTAGTTATTTCTACACACAATGATTAACATACAGATCTTTATTTCTCCTCTCTTGAACTACAAGTGCTCCTTGAGTTGTATGCAGGAAGAGAAGATGGACTTTACAAGGTTAACGGTGTAGAATGAGCCCATCCCCTCTCTGGAGTCCATGCCTCTCCTTATAAAGGGGTGCCTTGGCTCCTCTAGGGATGATGTGGCAAGCATATTCGAAGAATATGCTTGTCCTAATATAGTAACTCGACGGTCTCCTTTCGGTGTCCCCCTTCTAACGACGGCAAAGTTCCAGAGAACCCCACCTGCACGCCTCGGGCTCCAGGACTGTCACCTCCGTCACCTCCTTCTGCCCTTCTGCTGCTCTACGCCTTGTCCTTTGCGCTTGGCTCTGTTCAGATTCTCCCTAGGCCGTGGCTAGTGTTTGACTATAGGCATCTCCTTCTCCTGCAAGCTTCATGCCATTCGGTCCTGCCTCGCTTAACTCGGCTTGGCCTTCACCTGCATTCAGATTATTCGGACTTACTCGGCCGACTTAACTCGTATGTCGGCCAGGTAGTATACATCTCCTTCCATAGGTATCATGGCCATGCTCATCTCGGCCGACCTTTATATGATTCGACCGATATAGACAGTAACTCGGCATATGACAGGGGAGATTCCCTTTATCTTCCCCTGTCTTGACCCTATCCGGGGTCACCTCCCCCACATTAGTCCCCGAAGCTGGTGTGGTCCTGCTCGTAACTTCGGTCGGGCCACATCAGTTTCCCAACATTCATTTCTCCTCATCTCCGAGATACTTTTTCCCATTCGAGGTATCCGTGTAGCTTCTTGTGTACGCCTCATCCTACGTGTAAAACTCATCATTGTTTCTCTAGTTTTTTGTTTCTCTATAGTGCCCACTGACGGCTACATTAATTACTGCACCTGTCGCGTCGGCGCTGCGGCTCCTCGCACACCGCATCGGTCAGCGGTCCTGATCGTCTCCTGCGTCGTCTGGTCATTGGTGTGGCTCCACTCAGCCACAAGCGGTTCCGCCACACGCACGATCTACACGGTTAGCACCCTCACGCACGATCCCACTACCGCCAGGGCCGCGCGGTTATAAAGAGGAGCACGGGGCTAGAGGGTTTACTTTCCTCTTTCGCACACTGTTGCCCTTCTTCCTCGCGTCGCTTCCAGTGTTCGGCCACCATGCGTCGAAATCTCGAGCACTGCCGAAATCAAGACGAGGCTCAGCGCTCTTGCTCTTCCGGCCGACGGTGAGTTTTTCTGGGTCTCCTTGCCTAGATTTCTCTCCAGACGCATCTGCTGCATTTTAGCCTTCTCGCGGAGGTTCCTTTTCCGCTCCGCCGCTGTCCTCGCTTAGAGCCACGACGGGGCCCTGCACCTCTAAGCCTTTCTCCGCCGTTAGTTCCTCTTCTGTGGATTCCTCCGGCGACCCTATGTTGAGTTCCATTAGCGGCACTCTAGTCGAGGACGAGGATGTAGCGTCTAGTCAAGAGCGGGGCTCCTGGCAGGGTTCCTCCATCATTCGTCGTGAGATGGAGTGGCTGATTAGGACTCGCCGGATTCCTGCCGAGGTAAGCTGTCGCTTACCCGGCAGCGAATCTTCTCCCGTACTCAATGAAGGCGGATATGTTGTCTTCATGTCCCATTTCGCTCGTGGGTTTGGTCTTCCCCTTAGCGATTTCTCTAGGGAATTTATCGATTACTTCGGCCTTCAGCCGCACCATCTTCCGGCTAATGCCATTGCTTCCCTATCTGCTTTTATCTCGGCCTCGGAAGGATACTTCGGCCTCTGTCCGTCTGTGCACGTATGGTCCAAATTCTTCCAGATCCATTCTAACGTCGTCCTAGACAAATCCCTCCAGCCCTCTGAGAAGTTACTTACTCAGTGTGGGGCCGCGTCCATCACTCCTCGGAGAAAATCCGAGTTTCCTCGTGTTGCCGGTCTCGAATCTTGCAAGAAGTGGCATAAATCGTTTTTCTGTGTCAAGAATACTGGGAAGGAAGACAATATTCGGCTCCTTGCTTTCTTCTCTGCCCCCCTTCCAAGAGGAACTGGACCTACAACCCCAGGAAGAGCCATGCTCTGGCCGAGGCCTTTGAGATTCGGCTGAAGGAGTTGATCCGCGCCGGGCTACGCGATGAGGATCTGATGACCACCTTCGTCAGCAGCCGAATCTGCCCTTTCCAGCATCGCACGCACAAGCTTTGCTACATGAGCAGTCCCCTCGATCCCAACCGAGTCTCAACGGTGGAGCTCGATAATTATCTTATTTTCAAGCGTGTCTGAGCTATCTTTAAGACGGAGATGCCGGAGGACTGGACATGGGGACTGAAGCCGTTCACCCGCGGGAATCCCCCTCCCGAGGTAAGTTCACGCACTTACGTTTTGCCCCCCAATTGCGTTTGTGATTCCTTTTGCTAATTCCTCTTTCTCTCTTTTCTTGCAGAGATTTGCGGAGCAGAAGATTGAAGATGCCGAAGTTCTGGAACTCCCATGGACTGCAGATCGGAACACCCTGGATAGCAGGGAGCATGACTCGGAGGAGTTTGTTCCCAAGTCAGACCTCGCTCCGGCTCGCGCCCGTGGCAAGACCTCGGCTCACGGGGAGGAAGGTGATTCGGACGACGTCCAAATTCTTGAGGTAGTCGCCGCAATGCCTATCTCTTATGCATTTCCGGCTTCTACTTCCCTAGCTAATCAGACCGGTCAGGTGCACGACGCCGAGCCTCTCGCCTCCCAACCTCCTGCTACTTCGAGGAAGCGTGCCGCTCCAACAGGTGCCTCCGAAGCCTCTCCCAAGAAGCGAACTAAAAAGTCAGCCCAGCACCTTCCGAAGAATAAAACTATGCCCGGAGTTACTGGGTATGCTCATTTTCATTTGTATTTCTTGTTTCTCTTTTTCTGTCTTTTGATTTGACTTTCTGTGCTTTTGCAGCGCTCAACTTTCTGTTAAGCCCAGTGGTCCAAGCATGACGAGTCATACAACTCGGCTGCCTTCCCCTCCGCCTACTGAGATACCAGAGTTCGTAGTCCTGCTCGCGTGGACTATCCTCCTGCTCCGAATCAAACATCACCTCGGCAAGATGCACCCGTGGTTTCCGTTGCTGATGCCAACGTAAATCGGACAGTAGATCCTCCTACCGAACCCTCTAACCCCGTCGTGAACCCCGGAGTTTCCCCCGAGACTCCTTTGGCCCCCACAGTTTCAACCGCAACTCCAACTCCAGTCGAGGATATCACCATCTCGGCACCCTCAGAAACTATAGTTCCTCCTGTTTCCACGGACGCCAGCCCTAGTGCCGAGGTAACAGCTCCTGTCGGCGCCTCTTCTAAGGCTAAGAAGGTCGTCATCACCAAACCTCCCTCATCTTAGAAAGGACTTGCCAGCTCTTCTCAACCTATGATTGCTGATGCGCTCCGCAAGGGGGTTTCCTCTGCTAAGACCGTTGTCACCCCGGTCGCTGATACTCAGCTCACTCTCCACAAGAGTCCCGCGGCAACGGTGGTTCCACAACACGTCCGAGGTAAAGTCCTGACTCGTACTGAGAGTGGGAACAGCCTCGGCTCCTTGGTTGAGTATGCCAATAATTGGAACGCTGTTGATCAGCTCGAGGGCAATCCAAGCAATCAGCCATTTCAGCTCTCTGACATCAGCAGTCGCCTGCATATGGCTGCCAAGATCGTGCTTGACAGCGATAAGATGAACGAGGTAATTGTTTTTATTGACATTTGATTAGTTATTCAAATGATATTATATATACTCTAGTCCCCGAAGCTTGCAACCGAATAACTTGTTATTCGTTTGGAAGCTTTATTAGGCTTTGCCTGATTCGGATCTGTCTTAGTGTTCGAATATTCAGTCACCTAGATCTGAGTTAGGCTTTTCTTGATTCGGTTTTGTCTTAGCTTCGAATATCCAGCCACCTAGATCCGAGTTAAGCTTTGCCTAATTCGGATCTGTCTTAGCTTCGAATATCCAGCCACCTAGATCCGAGTTAAGCTTTGCTTGATTCGGATCTGTCTTAGCTTCGCATATCTAGCCACCTAGATCCAAGTTAAGATTTGCTTGATTCAGATATGTCTTAGCTTCGAATATCCAGCCACCTAGATCAGAGTTAAGCTTTTCTTGATTCAGATCTGTCTTATCTTCGAATATTCAGCCACCTAGATCCGAGTTAAGCTTTGCTTGATTCGGATCTGTCTTAGCTTTGAATATCCAGCCACCTAGATCCGAGTTAAGCTTTGCTTGATTCGGATATGTCTTAGCTTCGAATATCTCACTGTAATTTATTTTGTCGCTTAGGTTGCCCATGATCGGCGAACCGCCGAATTCCAAAGGCTGCTTTTCGCACACAAGAAATTGCAAGAGAAGTATGAAAAAGTTGTTCCCGTGGTGAAGAAAGATGGTAATTTAACAAACTTTTGTATTGTCCTTAAAGCTCTTAATATTTTCGACTGGAGGTGTTAGCTCATTTTGCTGGTAAACAGGTAATATCAACAATCTTAATATCCGTCTTGAGAAGAAAGTCAAGGCCCTGGAAGGTTAGTAATCCTTTCTCTTTACTGATTCCCATTCGAGATTTATCCCGGGTTTCTTATGATGCTGCATTTTTTAGAGAAAGCCGCTACCCATTCGGCGTGGCTAAAAGAGAAAGATGACGAGATAATTAGCTTGCCTGCCGAGGTGGAGTTCCTCAAGCTTTCTCAGAAATCTGAGTTAGAGAAAGTTGATCAGGAGTTCTCCGAAGAGAAGAATCGGCTAAGTCTGCAATTGCAGAAGGATAAAGAACTCCTCGAGGCTGTCGAACTTAAGACTTAGACGATGAGCGAGGAAATCATTCGCTTTGAGAAGACGAAGGTTGATTGGGCTCAAGATCTTCAGAAAATGATGAGCTATATTCATCGTAAGTCTTTGACCGTGGCCGAGTTATCTTCTTCTCTTTCTTACTTTTGACTGATATACTTTTATTTTACATAGACCATTTTCCGGAAGCTAGGCCCGTGAGCTCTAGAGCAGTGATTAATGCTCGCGTGCGCCGAGGTGTCCCCGCCGATGCGAGCCCAGAATACTCGATGGAAGACTTCTTGGTTGCCATTGGCGCTGCCATTGGTCTGATGAAGATTATGGGCAGGGATTTGGTGCAGGCAGCCATTCGGGCCTACCATATTCTCTGGCCGAATACTTCTGGAACTCCTGATATTGATGAGATCAAGATACTAGTGGAAAGATTAATGGCATCCCAGAACCAGTTAAATCTCTGGAGGGAATCCGCTGGACGGGCTGGTGCTGATATGTCGCTCACAGTCATTATGTCTTGGTACAAGGATGTTTCGCTCGATACCTTGATAAATTTGCGCACTGGCTCCCATTGGGTTGAGGATCCAGAATTCGTCACTCGTCGCCAAGCTCGTGCCTTCCAGCTTGTTGAGTATGCTGATGTGCATAACTGTATTGAAGGGCCGAGTTTTCTTCCCAACCCAGCGTATGACGTCAAAGTCGAAGATGCCTCTGATAATAGTTCGGCCGGTCAGGATGAGGGTGAGGGCGACTCGGACAACTCTGGTGATTCCAGCACCAGCTCGGATGGGGAGGGCGATGCGCGATCATCTTCCAAAGGGACTGGGCACTCTCAAGCTCAACCTAAAGTTTCTCAACAGCCCAGGGCTTCCCCCGAAGTCGCTATTGCTTCTGTGGAGGGCGAAGTAACTTCGGACGAGGTGCCGTCTACCTCGGAGCGCCTAGTGCCTGACCAAGTCGCTGCCCCTTAGGTTCAAAAAAATTCTTAAGTTATTTCTTATCCCCTGTATGTCGGGCGTATGATGTGTGTGAAACTATTGTCCGACTTTCTGTGTGGTATGAACCCTTTTTGCCTTTTGCCGCTGAGGCACATATGATGGTGACCGTTATTAGTCTGTCTAAACAGATCTTGTTGGTTTAAATCTTTGCTTTGGTGGCCTTCAATATCATAAGTTTGGATCATGTGTTTTCATTTGACCCACCTTAGTTCGGCGTTTAATATCGCCTGGGCTTTATAAATTCGACTGCTCAACCATTTTGTTCTTGATCTCTATCCGAGCTATAAATCTCGAAGCCCATATTTGAGGAAAGCGAAATAATATCATTGAAGGTAGCTTCTGACCTATCGTTCGGGGTGCCGGAGTTTAATACCCATTTTTGTAACAGGAGACAATCATGGGGCAATTCCCTAGTCAGTGCTCTAGAAATCGAGGTTTTAATGCCTAATCCGAGATAAGGGATAATATTTCATAGTCCCCGAGTTACCTGCTCGAGGTCCTAAAACTTAACACATAATTCAGGAATAAGAAATAAATTTGTGCAGTTCCCGTGTCACTGCTCAAAGTGCATAACTCAAAGTGCCGAGGTTTAGTACATAACCCAAAATGTGAAATAACATAGGGAAGTCCCCGAGTCACTGCTCAAGGTGCCGAGGGTTAATTGTAGGGTTCGCAGCATAGAAAACAAAAATTTTCCTACGATGTGAACTATATACCAAGATCTATATACTAGATACAAACAACGGGCGGATGTATATCCGTAGAGAACATACCCTTGAAGACCGACAAAGCTTAACGAGTTCAACTCGTGGTTGATGTAGACGATCTCTTGCCGATCTCAAGATCGAGAGGAAGTCCTAGCGCCGCAAATCAGCAGCGCATTCGTGCTCGCACACACGTTTGAGGCACCGAGCAACCTCCGCCTCCTCGCTCCAGCGATGCAGCGGAAGCACAACTCTTTCTTGCCGAATAGCCACCGGGAACATGTATCTCGCTAGTCCGAGACCATGGGGGATAAATTCTAGAGGGGGAGAGATATCCTTCATGAGGAGGTGTGTGAGACAAGTGAGGAGGAGGGGCTCCTTTTATAGGAGGAGGGGGGGAACCCCAAGGGGTGGCGCATGGGGCTGCCCTCCCCTCTTCATGTGGGTGGGACACTCCACTCACAAAACTCCTCTAAATTCCCTCCACTCAAAAGTCCACTCAAAAATCCCATTAAACTTCCACCAAATTTAATGCAAACTCTCATTAAATAAAACTCTTTTATTTTATTCAGAATTTTGTCAATTACTTTAATGACAAACATTCACAATAACCCTTGCTAGAATTCTATTTCACATGCATAACCACTTTATGCAATTTCACGAAAACCTGTTTCAGTATCTAGTGAAATAAATTCCTGCGCTTGTTCATTCTTTCGAGATGAAACATTTGCTCCAATTGGATGTCGGTGTCTCTTAAGTGTGTCACCCTACGGTTCGTGAATAATGCGGACATGATCGAGACCCCTCTCGGATCAATAATCGAATCGGGATCCGAGACCCATCGACTCCCACACATTCAACGATGACTTTCTTGTGATCGTCGGAACCTTTTATGCTAGTGTCTTAATCCCTTTGTTTCACGATATATTACATGTCCGAGATTCGATCATCGGTATCTCCATACCTAGTTTGATCTCGTTACTGACATGCACTCTCTTCTCGTTCCTGTGATATAACATTCTAGTGATCAAATCACTTGCTTGCAAGCTAATCAATGTGATATCACCGAGAGGGCCCAGAGTATATCTATCCGTCATCGGGATGAACAAATTCCACTCTCGATCCATGAGCCTCAACATAACACTTATTAGTTCCGAATCCATCTTTATAATCACCCTGTTACGGTGTGACGTTTGATGTTATCAAGAAACTCTTCCGGTGTTAGTGATTGACATGATCTCATGGTCTAAGGATTAGGATCACTTCGTAAGTTGTTATAGCAATATAAACTCAATGACTTTGATCGTAATGCTATACTTGGATGAATGTTCATCACATCATTACACTAATGTTGTGATCCCGCTATTAACAACATCCAATGTCCATGATGATCGAAACCTTGATCATCTTGTTAATCAACGAGCTAGTTTATGAGAGAGGCATAACTAGGAACTTTCTGTTTGTTTATTAAACACACATGTATTAACGTTTCCGTATTAATACAATTATAGCATGCAAAATAAACATCTATCATATACTTGGAATACACATAATAAACACTTTATTATTGCCTCTCAGGGCATATTCCCTTCATTAATACATAACTCAAAATGCGAAATAACATAGGGCAGTCCCCGAGTCATTGCTCAAGGTGCCGAGGTTTACTACATAACCCAAAATGAGAAATAACATAGGGCAGTCCCTGAGTCACTACTCAAGGTGCCGAGGTTTAATACATAACCCAAATGAGAAATAACATAGGGTAGTCCCCGAGTCACTGCTCAAGGTGCCGAGGTTTAATACATAGTCGATACTTTGACTTGAAGCGTCACATTACAACGTATCATAGGTGAATCCTACGAGTAAAATGGACGAAGTAAAGCTATGTTCCATGGTCTTTTCGATTCTTTGCCGGCTTTGTTTGCCTTGTTCTTTTCTGGTGATTGAGCATAAATTAGGTAATATGCATCATTGTGCAATGCTTTGCTCACGATGAATGGTCCCTCCCATGGGGGTGATAGTTTTTGAATGCCGGTTGTGCGTTGCACTGGCCTTAGAACCAAATCTCCTTCTTTAAACACTCTTGGATTGACTTTCTTGCTGTGTTATCATCGTAAGTCTTGCTGATAAATAGCTGATCTTGATAGTGCCAACTCCCTGGCTTCTTCTAGTAGATCGACATCATCTTGCCGAGCTACCTCATTTACTTCAGCGGTTGTATACTGGGTAACTCTTGGCGAGTCATGTATTATGTCGGCTGGAAGCATGGCTTCTGCTCCATATACCAGAAAAAATGGGGTATACCCTGTTGAACTGTTTGGGGTAGTTCTGAGGCTCCATAGTACTGCTGGTAGTTCCTCGACCCAGCACCCTGCCGACCTTTGCAATGGTTCGACGAGTCGGGGTTTTATTCCGAACAGTACTAGTCCATTAGATCTTTCTACTTGCCCATTAGATGTTCGGTGAGCCACCGAGGAGACATCTAGTCTTATGTGTTTTTCTTGGCAGAATCTAGCAAAGGCCCCTTCAGCAAAGTTTGTGCCATTGTCTGTAATAACACTATGTGGGTAACCATATCTCAAGATAATATCTTTGAGGAATTTTACTGTTGTTGGTCCATCACATTTTTTATTGGTTTCACTTCAATCCACTTTGTGAATTTTCCGACCATGACTAAAATGTGGGTCATCCCGCCCCGGGCTGGCTAGAATGGTCCCACCATATCTAAGCACCATACAGAAAACGGCCAAGTAATTGGTATCGTCTTTAACTCGGACGATGGCATATGTATCTTGCTGGCATATCTCTGGCAACCATTACATTTTTCCACCAATTCTTTGGCCTCTTTCAACGCTGTTGGCCAATAAAATCCATGCCTGAATGCTTTGGCCACTAAATCTCTAGACGAGGCGTGATGCCCGCATTTTCCTTGATGTATATCTAGGATAATCTCCTGCCTTCCGCCGAATCCACACATCTTTGCAGCACGCTTGTGACGCTCCTTTTATATAGCTCATTGTTTATGATTGTATAAGATTTAGCTCTTCTCACTGTCTGTTTAGCCAGTACCTCGTTACTCGGCAAAGTCACATCCTTAAGGAAGGAAAATATGGGTTGCGCCCATGTTGGCATGATTTTCTCTGGGATAATTTCACTATCTATTTCCATATTTTCCGCCGACATAACCACCTCGGATTTTTCCATATCCATCCGTGCATCGGCCGGGTTCACTTTCGGAAACTCCGGGTTACATTCTTTGTCAACTTCCATCGGCATACTATCTTCTCTTGATTTTGCCGGAATAAAGATGGATTCGGACTCTGGTGATGGTCTTATTGATGGTTTTCTCAGGTTCTATAGGGCGATACCCGGGGGAATTGATTGCCTGGTTGATCCGAGTTTTGACAGCGTATCTGCAGCGTCATTTTCTACCCGAGGTATATGATGAAATTCACATCCATCGAAGTATCCACCGAGTTTTTGCACATGGAATCTATATAATCCATATTCACATCTAGCGCGGCCAAATTGCCTGATACTTGTTGTACTACTAGATCTGAATCTCCATAGCATAAGATCTGGCGTATCCCAATCTCTTTTGCCACCTTCAATCCATGGACGAGTGCTTCGTACTCGGCTACATTGTTTGATGCGGCAAAATGTATTTGCAGCACATATTTCAGCTGATCTCTTTTTGGCGAGGTTAACACTATCCCTGTCCCCAAGCTATTCCTCAGCTTGGAACCGTCGAAGTGCATTGTCCAATAATTCAGATCTGGTAATGGTGGCTCATATTGTACCTCGGCCCAATCCACAAAGAAGTCGGCCCCAACCTGAGATTTGATGGCATCTCGCCTATCGAATTGCAGAGCGTAAGGTGACAATTCAATTGCCCATTTTGCTATTCGACCGCTTGCATCTTTGTTGCTCAATATGTCGGCTATGGGCGCTTCACCGATCACTTTGATCGGGTGTTCTTCGAAGTAATGTTTTAGTTTCTTCGCCGACATGTATACTCCATATGCCATCTTCTGGTAATGTGGGTAATTTTGTTTCGAGGTTGATAGTACCTCACTTAGGTAATATACTGGCCTTTGTACTGATTTATCATTTTCAATTCGTTCCACAACGATCACCGCACTTACCACTCTGTTTGTGGAGGCTATGTAAAGTAAAATAGGCTCTTTTGACAATGGAGAGGCCAGGATTGGTGCTATGACCAACATCCTTTTCAGTTCATGAAATGCATTATCTGCTTGTGGTGTCCAAATGAACTTATCGGATTTTTTCATCAGTTGATATAGTGGTAATGCTTTTTCTCCCAGCCGACATACAAATCGGCTAAGCGAGGCCAGGCAACCCGTGAATTTCTATACGTCATTTAGACATCTCGGCAATTCCATCCTTTCTACCGCTCTTATCTTAGTTGGATTGGCCTCTATACCTCGGCTGGATACGAGAAAACCTAGTAGTTTCCTAGCTGGTATACCGAAGGTGCATTTCTCCGGGTTAAGCTTCATTCGGAACCTTCTCAAGTTTGCGAATGTCTGCCGAATATCATCCAGTAGCGTTTTGCTCTCTTTGGTTTTGATAACCACATCGTCTACATATACTTGTACATTTTTCCCTATTTGGTCATGAAGACATTTTTGCATAGATCTCTGATACGTTGCCCCTGCATTACGCAGCCGAATGGCATGGTGCGATAGCAATAAGCCCCGTACGGGGTAATGAACGCAGTCTTTATTTGATCAGCCGGATTTAACGGTATCTGGTGGAAACCAGAATACGCGTCTACAAATGATAACAGCTCACAACCAGCGGTCGAATCAATGACTTGGTCTATTCTAGGTAAAGGAAAAGGATTTGTGGTACAGGCCTTGTTCAGGTTTGTGTAATCAATACACATTCGCCATACGACGACTACATTTGGATCATCCTTTTTCTTTTCTACTAACACCGGGTTTGATAGCCAATCCGGATAAAGCACTTCCATGATGAACCCGGCCACAAGGAGCCGAGCTATCTCATCTCCTATTATTTTTCTCCTGTCTTCGGTGAAGCGGCGGAGATGTTGCTTCACCGGCCTTGATCCTGGCCTTACATGCAGAGAGTGCTCAGCCAACTCCCTCGGCACCCCTTGCAGGTCTTGAGTTGACCATGCAAAGATGTCCCGATTCTCACGGAGGAAGTTGGTGAGCTCGCCTTCCTATTTGGCATCTAGTCCGGCACCAATGGTGATGGTGCGTTCTAGGAACTGCTCATCTATCTGGACCTTTTTTGTTTCTTTAGTCGGCTGGAAGGAGACGCTTCCATGCGGGTTGGCCAATGCCGGCATATTCAGTTGTGCCGACTGAGCGAGAGCCGCTACCTCTTGAATTCTTCTTTTCTCTCTTGCGGTCACCAATGACTCGGCCAGGTTTGATCCGGCCGAAGCACATTCCATTGACTTCCTGTAATCTCCTGCTACGGTTATCACCCCTTGTGGTCCGGGTAGCTTCATTTTCAAGTAAGTTATGTGGCATCTGCTCATGAATTTGGCCAATGCTGGCCGCCCGAGTAAAGCATGATATCAACTCTCTAGATCCACCACCTCAAACTCAAAATTTTCTACTCTGATGTTGTCCCTTGTGCCGAATAACACATCTACTCGAACCTTCCCAATGGGTTCGCATGAAAGTCCAGGCACTATTCCATGGAATGTGGTTCTTGTGGATTGCAGCATATTCTGCGATATCCCGAGTTTATGCATTGTATATTTGTACATGATATTGATACTGCTCCCATTGTCAATGAGTACTTTTGAAAATTTAACATTAATACTGGGTCCGACAAATGTCGGATCTAATACGAGTGCGTACGACCCCGGATTCGACATTATCTTGGGATGATCTTTTATGCTCCAAGTTACTTCTTGCTCTGACCAAGGCACATATCTTGGTACTGCCGGCATAACTGCATTCACTTCCATATGCCGGCGCTGTACACTTTGCTTGTCTTGCTGATCTGTTGTGAACACGCAATATGATTGATGATGTTCCCTGTAATCATTACGCCCGTTGTTTCCGGGGTTTGTCCTTCCATCCTGACCCTGATTTATCACTTGATGCACTGCATCCCTCCGGTCCGAGTTATCATACCTCGGGGGAGGAGGGGGTAACATTAGCTGCTGAGCATTTACCCCAGTCAGCTGCGGCTACTGATGTGCCTGATGGGAAGGTGCTTGCATGCCCGCAGGGTTCCCCATTGCATTTTTCATCCAGGCGCATTGCCGAGTTGTATGATTAGCCGGTTTGGCCGGGTTTGGAGTGTGAAACTTACACAATTGATCCAACATGGATTCAAACGTGTATTTCGGATTTTCCTGCCATTGCTTCTTCTGTTCTGGTGTCCACTGTCTCTTCCCTTCATTCCTTGGTGTCCATTGCTGAGGACCATTCTTCTGCCGCTGACTGTTTCCTTGACTCGGCTGATCTTGCACTACCGCTGCCACCTGATTGGAGGCATATCTGTAATCCGGTATTTCCTCTCTTCTTCTACCTCTGAACTCGATGCGCCTCGATGATCCGGCCACATCTCTTGCATATTGATCTTGATGCTCCCGATGGTCCGCCGACATCAGCTCTGGTTGCGTCGGATCTCCCAATGCATACGAATCCGCTATCCTGATGGTTTGTGCCAAAGTGGTTGGCATATCTCTTTGCAGTCGCTGCCACAAGACACTAGCATAATGACATCCTTGAGCGAACCAAGCTATCGCTTGCGATTCTATAACTCCCTCGCATGAATTCCTGAGGTTACACCACCAAGTCAAGAATTCTCCGTCTATCTCATTTGGCCTTTGCTTGCACATTGCAAGCTGCTGTGGCCTATTTGGTCTCTTGTAAGTGCTGGTAAAGTTGCTGACAAACATCTCTTCAAAATCTAGCCAGCAGTTGATACTGCCTGCTGGCAGATTATTCAACCACACTCTGGCCGGTCCTTCCAGCATTTGCGGGACATATCTTACTGCCCATCGCAAGTTTCCGCCAGCTATTTTTACTGCAGTGGCATAGTCAATTAACCAATCTTGTGGTTTGGTGCTCCCATTGTATGTTTTCGTGCCCCTCGCCAGCTGAAAATTCGGCACAGGCGACTCGCCCATGATCCGGGGTCCGAAACATGCCGGACCCGGTGGACCTTGCTACTCTAATAACTCGGACCGGTATAACCTCTCCAGTTTTGATCTTGCGTCATTCGACGGCAAGTTTCTGTAAATGATTCTTTCCTGTATTCCATAATTGTTATTCCCACCGTGCCCTGCATACTCCATATCTGAGTAACCATCATTGTACCTCTAATTTGCCTGATTATGGTGAGCCGGTCTCACTTCTCGTTCTTGTCGAGGTTCATTCCTCGGCTGAGGGTTAGGCGGTAGTTCTCTCCTCCTTTCCACCAGGTCATTGTTCTCATGATTCCCTCTTCCGGGGTCTCCATTACCTCGGCTTCCATTGCCTTTGTTGGCAAGACCGGGGTTTCTTTCGCCACTGTTACCTCGGCTCCCATTGCCTCTGTTTTCATTTGCTTTTCTGGCTACTGCCGGATCATACGGAATAATTTGCTTATTTCTTTTTCCCGAAGTTACTGCTCTGTCTTTTCGTGCATTGTTTCCGGGTGAGGATGCTGCTGCCACAGATAGAGCGGGTGCTGCACCAGCCGAATGAACCATACGTGAGGCACCAGGCCTTGCCGGGTCTGTCCTAAGCATTTCTTCATTATGCTGGTTCGCAATGCACACCAGCTCATTCACTCTTTCCTGCTGTTTCTGCCGGGCTTCGCCGGTCAGTCCTTCTAACTCTAGTGCAGCGGCATTTGCCGCCCTTAGGTTCTTGGTCGGGGTGCTATACCTCGGCAACCCTAGATCGATTGAATCTGCCTTATGAGTCTCATGCTCTTTATTGATATCATCCATGAGGTTTTTCCCTCTCAATCTTAATTCATCAACCCGCTCGGGGGCGACATCCAGCTTATTCGCCTTAGCATATTCTCGCAGGGTCCTGTTTAAGGACTCCCGCAATGCCGATACCTTATTTGCCTCTACCAGTACATTTTGCCTGGTTTCTTCTAATTCTGCCTGAGCATTAGCCGGATCAAGTATCGGCGCTACAGGCATAGTCAGATTATCCATAGTTGCCTGGAGAATATTTTCTGGTCTTTCCAGAGGTGGCCATCTTACCCTTGGTTCCTTCGGGGTCGTCTCCTGCACCTTGGCTGGCTTGGCTGCCGAAGGATCTACCTCGGTGGGCTGTGGAGCTGCCTGCTTTGTGGCCACCTGTACTCCCGTCGTCGGATCCTTGCTTGATCCGGTGCCTGCTGCTCCTGCCCGCACCCCGGCTACGACCATCACCTCGACGCCGCTGACGGGGCGTTTTCCACACGGACCATTTGCGGCGCTAAGGGGGGCTCTCTTGCAACAATAACTTGGTGAGGATAAACGCCGGAGGTGTCGACGCCGACATAGATCTGGTGCATGCCCAAGTTAATGAAGACGCCATTGCGCGGAGGAGTTTTTCCCCTGAAGCTGCCTGCGTTATCGCTGACATAGTCACAGAGATCAAATCTCCGGACTAAGCCAGAGACAACGCGCTCGCCAGTGTGGATGAAGTTTCCCGTCCGAATCATGACTCCAGCTAGCACCGCTGCTGGCCCCACGGTGAGCGCCAACTGTCGTGGTGTTGGCACGGTAGATGCCATGGGTAGGCTAAAGTATGGGGCCAATGGATGCTAGAGGGATCTGGGGAGGGAAGATGTAGTTATTTCTACACACGAATGATTAACATACAGATCTTTATTTCTCCTCTCTTGAACTACAAGTGCTCCTTGAGCTGTATGCAGGAAGAGAAGATGAACTTTACAAGCCTAACGGTGTAGAATGAGCACATCCCCTCTCTGGAGTCCATGCCTCTCCTTATTAAAGGGGTGCCTTGGCTCCTCTAGGGCTGATGTGGCAAGCATATTCGAAGAATATGCTTGTCCTAATATAGTAACTCGGCGGTCTCCTTTCGGTGTCCCCCTTCTAACGACGACAAAGTTCCAGAGAACCCCACCTGCACGCCTCGGGCTCCAGGACTGTCACCTCCGTGACCTCCTTCGGCCCTTCTGGTGCTCTGTGCCTTGTCCTTTGTGCTTGGCTCTGTTCAGATTCTCCCTAGGCCATGGCTAGTGTTTGACTATAGGCATCTCCTTCTCCTACAAGCTTCATGTCATTCGGTCCTGTCTCGCTTAACTCGGCTTGGACTTCACCTGCATTCAGATTATTCGGACTTACTCGACCGACTTAACTCGTATGTCGGCCGGGTAGTATACATCTCCTTCCATAGGTATCATGGCCGTGCTCATCTCGACCGACCTTTATATGATTCGGCCGATATAGACAGTAACTCGACATATGACAGGGGAGATTCCCTTTATCTTCCCCTGTCCTGACCCTATCCGGGGTCACCTCCCCAATAGCTCTACTTTCCTTCTAGTCACTTGTTTTGAGAGAAATTCCTTCTCTAGAAAGGATCCATTCTTGGCAACGAAGATTTTGCCCTCGGATCTATGATAGAAGGTATACCCAATAGTTTCCTTCGAGTATCCTATGAAGATGCATTTTTCCGCTCTGGGTTCAAGCTTGTCCGGCTGTAACTTCTTTACATAGGCTTCGCAACCCCACACTTTAAGGAACGACAATTTAGGTTTCTTTCCAAACCACAATTCATACGGTGTCGTTTCAACGGATTTAGATGGTGCCCTATTTAAAGTGAATGTGGCTGTTTCTAATGCATAACCCCAAAATGATAGCGGTAATCTGTAAGTGACATCATAGAACGAACCATATCTAAGAGAGTTCGATTACGATGTTCGGATACACCATTACGCTGTGGTGTTCCCCGCTGTGTCAATTGTGAAAGTATTCCGCATTTATTCAAATGCTCGCCAAACCCATAACTCAGATATTCACCTCCACGATCAGATTGTAGAAATTTAATCTTCTTGTTACGTTGATTCTCTACCTCACTTTGAAATTCCTTAAACTTCTCAAAAGTTTCGTACTTATATTTCGTGAAATAGATATACCCATATGTACTCAAGTCATCCGTGAAGGTAAGAACATAACGATAACCACCGCGCGATGCTACACTCATCGGGCCACACACATCGGTATGTATGATTTCCAATAAGTCCGTAGCTCGCTCCATCATACCAGAAAATGGAGTCTTAGTCATTTTACCCATCAGACATGCTTCGCATCTTTCAAGTGATTCAAAATCCAGTGATTCAAGAAGTCCATCGGAATGGAGTTTCTTCATACGCTTCACTCCAATGTGACCAAGACGATAGTGCCACATATAGGTCGAGTTATCGCTCAATTTCAAACGTTTAGCTTCAATGTTATTAATATGTGTATTTCCACAATTGAGATTCAATAAGAATAGACCATCTATCAAAGGTGCATGTGCATAAAACATATTACTATATAAATCGAACAACCATTATTTCGGACTTAAACAAGTAACCGTCTCGCAATAAACATGATCCAGATATAATGTTTATGCTCAACGCAGGCACCAAATAACAATTATTTAAGTATAAAACTAATCCCGATGGTAGATGAAGAGGTAGCATGCCGACGTCAATCACATCAACCTTTGATCCATTTCCAACGCGCATCGTCACCTCGTTCTTCGCTAGCTTCCGTTTATTCTGCAACACATGTTTCGAGTTACAAATATGAGCAACCAAACCAGTATCAAATACCCAGGCACTATTATGAGTACTAGTGAGATACACATCAATAACATGTATATCGGATATACCTTTCTACTTGATGTTGCCGTTCTTCAAATCCGCCAAGTACTTTGGGCAATTCCGCTTGCAGTGACCTTCTTCCTTGCAGTAAAAGCACTTAGTATCAGGCTTAGGCCCAGCCTTGGTCTTCTTCGCCGGCGCGGTAACTTTCTTATCGCCCTTCTTAAAGTTTCGCCTTTTCTTAGACTTGCCTTGCTTCTTGAATTTGGTGGTCTTATTGACCAACAACACTTGGTGCTCTTTCTTGATCTCCACTTCTGCAGATTTCAACATGGAGAAGAGTTCGGGCAACGACTTGTCCATGTTTTGCATATTGTAGTTCATCACAAAGTTCTTGTAACTTGGTGGTAGTGACTGGAGGACACGGTGAATCCCCAAAGCATTATGTATCACTATACCCAAGCTTTGAAGCTTGCTTGCGTGCCCAGACATCTTAAGCACGTGCTCACTGAGGGAGTTGCCCTCTTCCATCTTGCAGTTAAAGAACTTTTCAGAAGCCTCATAACTCTCAACTGCCGCGTGAGCCTCAAATATCATTTTGAGTTCACGGACAATATCATGTGGGTCATGGTTCTCAAACCTTTTCTGAAGCTCTGATTCCAAACCATACAAGATAGCACACTAAACTGTGGAGTATTGATTCTTCCGAGCGAGGAAAACATTCTTTACCTCATCGCTAGCAGTAGCTGCAGGCGGGTCACCCAGCGGTGCATCCAGCACATAGGTCAAATTACCAGCATTAAGGACAATCCTCAAATTTAGGAACCAATCCGCGAAGTTGCTTCCATTGTTTTTCAACTTTTCTTTCTCTAGGAACGCATTAAAATTGATGGTAGGGGCCGCCATTGATCTACAACATATTTGCAATAGTTTAGACTAAGTTTATGACAAATTGAGTTCTAATTAATAGTTAAATTAATCTAGGTGAACTCCCACTCAAAAAATATCCCTCAAATTGTTTTAGTGATCACACGAACCAAATCCACCACATCAAAACCGATCACCACGAGAGTTGATGTAGCTTCAATGGCGAACAATCAACATGTTCATCATATATACTATATGACTCATGCTTTACCTTTCGGTGATCCGTGTTCCGAGGCCATGTCTGTACATGCTAGGCTCGTCAAGATCAAACCTTAGCTTCCGCATGAGCAAATGTGGCTTGCTCACGTTGTATACACTCGCAGAATCTAACACACCCGATCATGACGTGGTGCTTCGAAACAACGATCTTTAGCAACGGTGCTTACTAAGGATGAACACTTTAATACTTGAAATTATGTGCTTGAGGGATCATCTTATAATGCTACCGTCGCAAACTAAGGAATACAAGATGCATAAAGGATTAACATCACATGCAATTCATAATATGTGATATGATATGGCCTTTCTTCTTGTGCTTCCGATCTCCATCTTCAAGCACGAACATGATCTCCATCATCACCGGTATGGCACCTTTTCATGGTTGTCGTCCACCAGCTTCAACTATTACAACTACTTTGAATAGACACGCAGGTCTTAACGGAATTTAAAAGACAACCATATGCCTCCTTCCGGTTGCCAACTTACAATAAGGAACATTGCATACATCATATATAATCACAATCATGGCCATATCACATCACAGCACACCCCTGCAAAACAAAGTTAGACGCCTCTAATTTTCTTTGCATGTTTTACGTGGTTTGGGGCTTTCAATAAGTGTCGTTTTAACTTACGAACAAGAACCACAACATTGATGTTTGAACTATCAAGTGCCCGTTGTAAATTGAATCTATACTATGATGGGAGAGACAGACACCCGCAAAGCCACTTATGCAATACAAGTTGCATGTTGAGCGTGGAGCAAGTCTCATGAACCATGTCATGTAAGGTTAGCCCGGGCCTCTTCATCCCATCATACCGCAAGATGCAAAGTACACAAAAAGCAATTGATAATAAAAGCACCACCGCCCACAATGACCATTGTGTTCTACTCGTGCAACAAATCTACATATAGACATGGCTCTGATACCACTGTAGGGGTTAGTAGCATGGAAAACAAAAAAAATCTACCGCATGCACACAAACAAGCCAAGATCTATCTACTAGATTGTAGCAACGAGTCGATAGAAGCACTCACCCTCGAAGATTCCAAAGCGGTTAACGAGAGCAGATTCTCGTGGGTGATGTAGTCGTACACTTGCCGATCTCAAGATCGCGTAGACGATCCTTCCGGCGCTGCGTTCCGGCAGCGTTTCCGCAGTCGGTCACACATTCGGTACTCGATGAAGACCTTCCTCTCCCTTGTTCCAGCAGGCAGCGGAGGTTGTAGTTCTCCCTCGTGATTCCGGTAGCACGACGGCGTGGTGTCGGAAGTAGAGGGAAGATCCCGCAGGGCTTCTCCTAAGACGAATGTGTTGGGGAGGTGACCCCGGATAGGGTCAGGACAGGGAAAGACAAAAGGAAGTTCCTCGTCCAGTTTCCGAGTTACTGTCTAAATCGGCCGAATCCTGTAAAGGTCGGCCGAGGTAAGCAAGAGCAGGACCCTTATGAGAAGAGCAAGGCGTTATCCGGCCGACATACTGTGTAAGTCGGTCGGGTCAGCCCGAATAATCTGAATGCAGGTGAAGGCCAAGCCGAGTTAAGCGAGGCAGGGCCGAATGAGGTGAAGCTTGCAGGAGAAGGAAGTGCTCATAGTCAAACCCTAGCCACGAGCTATGAAGGATCTGAGCAGAGCCAAACACAAAGGACAAGGCGCAGAGTGGCAGAAGGGCAGAAAGAGGTCACGGAGGTGACAGTCCTGGAGCCCGAGGCGTGCAGGTGGGGTTCTCTGAGACTTTGTCGTCATTAGAAGGGCGACACAGAAAGTAGGCCGCCGAATTACTATATTGGGACAAGCATATTCTTCGAATATGCTTGCCACGTCAGCCCTAGAGGAGCCAAGACGTCCCTTTTTAAGTAGAGGCTTGGACTCTGAAAAGGGCAGGGGCTCATTTCGTACCGTTAGGCTGATAATAGCTCCTCTTCTCCTCTTGTAAAAAGCTCAAGGAGCACTTGTAGCCCAAGAGAGGAGTAATAAAGATCTTTACGTTAGTCATCTGTGTGTAGAATCAACTATATCTTCCCTCCCCGGATCCCTCTAGCATCCATTGGCCCCAAACTTTAGCCTACCCATGGCATCTGCCGTGCCACCACCACGACAGTTGGCGCCCACCGTGGAGCCAGCAGCGGTGCTAGCTGGAGTCATGATCCGGACGGGAAACTTCATCCACACTGGCGAGCGCGTTGTCTCTGGCTTAGTCCGAAGAATTGATCTCTGTGACTATGGCAGCGATAACGCAAGCATCTTCAGGGGAAAAACTCCTCCGCGCAACGGCGTCTTCATCAGCTTGGGCATGCACCAGATATACGTCGTCGTCGACACCTCCGG
The DNA here is from genome assembly GCA_030063025.1 of Avena longiglumis. NCBI lineage: Eukaryota > Viridiplantae > Streptophyta > Magnoliopsida > Poales > Poaceae > Avena > Avena longiglumis. The sequence continues at coordinate 153,967,531 of CP125973.1, forward strand.
CGTTTATCCTCACCAAGTTATTTTTGCAGGAGAGCCTCCCCTTAGCGCCGCAAACGGTCCGCGCGGAGAGCGCCCCATCAGCAGCGTTGAGGTGATGGTTGCAGCCGGGGTGCAGGCGGGAGCAGGGGCTCCGGATCAAGCAAGGATCCGACGATGGGTGTGCAGATGGCCACGAAGCAGGCAGCTCCACCGCCGACCGAGGTAAATCCTTTAGCAGCCAACCCAGCCGAGGTGCAGGAGACGACCCCAAAGGCACCAAGGGTAAGAGGGCCACCTCTGGAAAGACCAGAGAATGTTCTCCAGGAAACTATAGATAATCTGAATACACCTGTAGCGCCGATAGTTGATCTAGCTAATGCTCAGGCAGAGTTAGAAGAAACCAGGCAAAAAGTACTGGTAGAGGCAAAAAAGGTGCCGGCATTGCGGGAGTCCTTAAACAGTACCCTCCGAGAATATGCTAGGGCAAATAAGCTTGATGTCGCCCCCGAGCGGGTTGATGAATTAAGATTGAGAGGAAAGAACCTCATGGATGATATCAACAAAGAGCATGAGAGTCATAAGGGAGATTCAGTCGATCTAGGCTTGCCGAGGTATAGCACCCCGACAAAGAACCTAAGAGCGGCAAATGCCGCTGCACTAGAGTTAGAAGGACTGACCGGCGAAGCCCGACAGAAGCAGCAAGAAAGAGTAAATGAGCTGGTGCGCATCGCGAACCAACAGAATGAAGAAATGCTCAGGGCAGACCGGGCAAGGCCTGGTGCCTCGTGAATGGTTCATTCGGCTGGTGCAGCACCCGCCCTATCTGTGGCAGTAGCATCCTCGCCCGGAAACAATGCGTGGAAAGACATAGCGGTAACTTCGGGAAAAAGAAATAAGCAAATTGTTCCATATGATCCGGCAGTAGCCGAAAAAGCAAATGAAAACAGAGGCAATGGAAGCCGAGGTAACAGTGGCGAAAGAAACCCCGGCCGTGCCGACAAAGGCAACGGAAGCCGAGGTAATGGAGATCTCGAAAGAGGAAATCACAAGAATAATATCCCGACAGAAGAAAGGAGAGAGCCGCCACCCAATCCTCAACCGAGATATGAACCTCGGCAGGAAAGAGAAGTGAGACCAGCTCTCCATAATCAGGTGAATGAGAGGTATAATGATGGTTATTCCGAGATGGAATATGCGGTTCATGGTGGAAATAACCACTATGGAATGCAGGAGAGAATTCTGTATAGAGATTTGTCGTCAAGTGATGCAAGAGTAAAACTGGACCGGCTGTACCGGACCGAGTTGTTAGAAGAGCAGGGTCCACCAGGTCCGGCATGTTTCGGACCACGGATCATGGGCGAGCCGCCAGTGCCGAACTTTCAGCTGGCAAGAGGCACTAAAACATACAACGGGAGCACCAAACCACAGGATTGGTTGATTGATTATGCCACTGCTGTAAAAATAGCAAGTGGAAACTTGCGGTGGGCAGTAAGATATGTCCCGCAAATGCTGGTAGGACCAACTAGAGTATGGTTGAATAATCTGCCTCCAGGCAGCATCAACTGTTGGTTGGATTTTGAAGAAATGTTTGTTAGCAACTTCACCAGTACTTACAAAAGGCCAAACATGCCGCATCAGCTAGCCATGTGCAAGCAAAGGCCGAATGAGACAGACAGAGAATTCTTAACTCTGTGGTGTAATCTCAGGAATTCATGCGAGGGAGTTATAGAATCACAAGCGATAGTTTGGTTCGCTCAAGGATGCCATTATGGCAGTGTATTGTGGCAGCGATTGCAAATGGATATGCCGACCACTTTGGCAGAAACCATCAGGATAGCGGATTCGTATGCATTGGGAGATCCGACACAACCAGAACTAATGTCAGCAGATCATCGGGAACATCAAGATCAATATGCAAGAGATGCGGCCGGGTCATCGAGGCGCAATGAGTTCAGAGGAAGAAGAAGAGAAGAAAGACCGGATTATAGATATGCCTCAAATCAGGTGGCAGTGGTAGTGCAAGATCAACCGAGTCACGAAAACAATCAGCGGCAGAAGAATGGTCCTCAGCAATGGACACCAAGGAATGAAGGGAAGAGACAGTGGACACCAGAACAGAATAAGCAATGGCAGGAAAGGCCGAAGTATACGTTTGAGTCTATGTTAGATCAACCGTGTAAGTTTCATACTTCAAACCCGGCCAAGCCGGCCAATCATACAACTCGGCAATGCGCCTGGATGAAAAATGCAATGGGTAACCCGGCGTGCATGCAAGCAACTTCCTACCAGGCACATCAGCAGCATCAGCCGCAGTTGACTAGAGCAAATGCACAACAACTAATGTTACCACCTCCTCCCCCGAGGTATGATAACTCAGACCGGAGTGATGCAGTGCATCAAGTGATAAATCAGGGTCCGGATGGAAGGAAGAACCCAGGAAATAATGGACGCAATGATTACAGGGAACATCATCAATCATATTGCAAGACAGGCAAAGTGTACAGCGCTGGCATATGGAAGTAAATGCAGTTATGCTGGCAGTACCAAGATATGTGCCTTGGTCAGATCAAGAAGTAACTTGGAGCATAAAGGATCACCCCAAAATAATGCCGAATCCGGCGTCGTACTCACTCGTACTAGATCCGACATTTGTCGGTCCGAGCATTAATGTGAAATTTTCAAAAGTACTCATTGACAATGGGAGCAGTATCAATATCATGTACAAGGATAAAATGCATAAACTTGGAATATCGCAGAATATGCTGCAATCCACGAGAACCACATTCCATGGAATAGTGCCAGGGTTCTCATGCGAACCCATTGGAAAGGTTCGAGTGGATGTTTTATTCGGCACTAGGAATAACTGCAGAGCAGAAAATTTGGAGTTTGAAGTGGTGGATCTAGAGAGTTGTTATCATGCTATACTCGGACGGTCGGCATTGGCCAAATTCATGAGCAGCTGCCACATAACTTACTTGAAAATGAAATTACCCGGACCACAAGGGGTGATAACAGTAGCAGGAGATTACAGGAAGTCAATGGAATGTGCTTCAGCCGGATCAAATCTGGCCAGTCATTGGTAATAGCAAGAGAAAAAGAAGGATTCATGAGGTAGCGGCCCTCGCTCAGTCGGCACAACTGAATATGCCGGCATTGGCCAATCCGCATGGGAGTGTCTCTTTCCAGCCGACTAAAGAAACAAAAAAGTTCCAGATAGATGATCAGTTCCCAGAGCGCACCGTCACCATTGGTGCCGGCCTAGATGCTAAATAGGAAAGCGAGCTCACCAACTTCTTCCGTGAGAATCGGGATATCTTTGCATGGTCAACTCGGGATTTGCAAGGTGTGCCGAGGGAGTTGGCTGAGCACTCTCTGAATGTAAGGCCAGGAGCAAGGCCGGTGAAGCAACCTCTCCGCCGCTTCGCCGAAGACAGGAGAAAAATAATAGGGGATGAGATAGCTCAGCTCCTTGCGGCCGGGTTCATCATGGAAGTGCTTTATCCGGATTGAGTATTAAACCCGGTGCTAGTAGAAAAGAAGAAGGATGATCCAAATGTAGCCATTGGATGGCGAATGTGTATTGATTACACGAACCTGAACAAGGCGTGTCCAAAAGATCCTTTTCCTTTACCTAGAATAGACCAGGTCATTAATGCGACCGCTGGTTGTGAACTGTTATCATTTGTAGACGCGTATTCTGGTTTTCACCAGATACCGTTAAATCCGGCCGATCAAATAAAGACTGTGTTTATTACCCCGTACGGGGCTTATTACTATCGCACCATGCCATTCGGCCTGCTTAATGCAGGGGCAACGTACCAGAGATGTATGCAAAAATGTCTGCATGACCAGACAGGAAAAAATGTACAAGTATATGTAGATGATGTGGTTATCAAAACCAAAGAAAGCAAAACGCTACTGGATGATATTCGGCAAACTTTCGCGAACTTGAGAAGGTTCCGAATGAAGCTTAACCCGGAAAAATGCACCTTCGGTGTACCGGCTGGAAAACTACTCGGTTTTCTCGTATCTAGCCGAGGTATAGAGGCCAACCCAACCAAGATAAGGGAAGTGGAAAGGATGGAATTGCCGAGATGTCTAAATGACGTACAGAAGTTCACAGGTTGCCTGGCCTCGCTTAGCCGATTTGTATGTCGGCTGGGAGAGAAAGCATTACCACTTTATCAACTGATGAAAAAATCTGATAAGTTCATTTGGACACCACAAGCAGACAATGCGTTCCATGAATTGAAGAAGATGTTGGTCACAGTGCCAATCCTAGCCTCTCCATTGTCAAAAGAGCCTATGCTACTTTACATAGCCTCCACGAACAGAGTAGTAAGTGTTGTGATCGTGGTGGAACGAATTGAAGATTACAAATCAGTACAAAGTCTGGTATATTACCTAAGCGAGGTACTATCAGCCTCAAAGAAAAATTACCCACATTATCAGAAGATGGCGTATGGGGTATACATGTCAGCGAAGAAACTTAAACATTACTTCGAAGAGCACCCCATCAAAGTGATCTGTGAAGCACCCATAGCCGACATATTCAGCAACAAAGATGCAAGTGGCCGAATAGCAAAATGGGCAATTGAATTGTCACCTTATGCTCCGCAATTCGATAGGAGAGATGCAATCAAATCTCAGGCTGTGGCCGACTTCTTCGTGGATTGGGCCGAGGTACAATATGAGCCACCATTACCAGATCCGAGTTATCGGACGATGCACTTTGACGGTTCCAAACTGAGAAACAGTTTGGGGACAGGAATAGTGTTAACCTCGCCAAACAGAGATCAGCTGAAATATGTGCTGCAATACATTTTGCCCCATCAAACAATGTAGCCGAATATGAAGCACTCGTCCATGGATTGAAGGTGGCAAAAGAGATTGTGATACGCCGAATCTTATGCTACGGAGATTTAGATCTAGTAGTACAACAAGTCTCAGGAAATTGGGATGCGCTAGATGCCAATATGGCCTTATATAGGTTTCATGTGCAAAAACTCAGTGGATACTTCGATGGATGCGAATTTAATCATATACCTCGGGCAGAAAACGACGCCGCAGACACATTGTCAAAACTCGGATCAATCAGGCAAACAATTCCCCCAGGTATCGCCCTCGAGCACCTGAGAAAACCATCAATAACACCATCACCAGAGTCCGAATCCATCTTTATTCTGGCAAAATCAAGAGAAGATAGTATGTCGATGGAAATTGACAAGGAATGTAACCCGGAATTTCCAAAAATGAACCCGGCCGATGCACAGATGGATATAGAAAAATCCGATGTAGTTATGTCGGCAGAAAATATGGAAATAGATAGTGAGATTACCCCAGAAAAAATCATGCCAACATGGGCGCCACCCATATTTTCTTTCCTTAAAGATAAGATTTTGCCGAATGACGAGGTATTGGCGAGACAGACAGTGAGAAGAGCTAAAGCTTATACAATCATAAACAATGAGCTATATAAAAGGAGCGTCACAAGCGTGTTGCAAAGATGTGTGGACTCGGCGGAAGGCCAGGAGATCCTCCTTGATATACATCAAGGAGAATGCGGGCATCACGCCTCGTCTAGAGCTTTAGTGGCCAAAGCATTCAGGCATGGATTTATTGGCCAACAGCGTTGAAAGAGGCCAAAGAACTGGTGGAAAAATGTAATGGTTGCTAGAGATATGCCAGCAAGATACATATGCCATCGTCCGAGTTAAAAACGATACCAATTAGTTGGCCATTTTCTGTATGGTTCTTAGATATGGTGGGACCATTCAAGACGGCCCGGGGCGGGATGACCCACATCCTAGTCATGGTCGACAAATTCACAAAATGGATTGAAGTGAAACCAATAAAGAAGTGTGATGGGCCCACAGCAGTAAAATTCCTCAAAGATATTATCTTGAGATATGGTTACCCACACAGTGTTATTACAGACAATGGTACAAACTTTGCTGAATGAGCCTTCGCTAGATTTTGTCAAGAAAAACACATAAGACTAGATGTCACCTCGGTGGCTCACCCAGCATCTAATGGGCAAGTAGAAAGATATAATGGACTAGTATTGTCCGGAATAAAACCATGACTCGTCGAACCACTGCAAAGGTCGGCAGGGTGTTGGATTGAGGAACTACCAGCATTACTATGGAGCCTCAGAACTACCTCCAAACAGGTCAACAGGGTATGCACCATTTTTTCTGGTATATGGGGCAGAAGCCGTGCTTCCAGCCGACATAATACATGACTCGCCAAGGGTTACCCAGTATACAACCGCTGAGGTAAATGAGATAGCTCGGCAAGATGATGTCGATCTGCTAGAAGAAGCCAGTGAGTTGGCACTATCAAGATCAGCTATTTATCAACAGGACTTGCAACGATATCACAGCAAGAAAGTAAATCCAAGAGTGTTTAAAGAAGGAGATTTGGTTCTTCGGTTAGTTCAACGGACGACCGGCATGCACAAACTATCACCCCCATGGGAAGGACCGTTCCTCGTGAGCAAAGCATTGCACAATGATGCGTATTACCTAATTGATGCTCAGGCACCAGAAAATAACAAGGCAGACAAAGCCGGCGAAGAATCGAAAAGACCATGGAACGTAGCTTTACTTCGTCCATTTTACTCGTAGGAGTCATCTATGACACGTTGTAAAGCGACGCTTTAGGACGAAGTATCAACTATATATTAAACCTCGGCACCTTGAGCAGTGACTCGGGGACTGCCCTATATTGTTTCTGAATTTGGGTTATGTATTAAACCTCGGCACCTCGAGCAATGACTCGGGGACTGCCCTATATTGTTTCTGAATTTGGGTTATGTATTAAACCTCGGCACCTTGAGTAGTGACTCGGGGACTGTCTTATGTTGTTTCTGAGTTTGGTTTCTGTATTAAACCTCAGCACCTTGAGCAATGACTCGGGGACTGCCATATTTTGTTTCTAAGTTTGGGATATGTATTAAACCTCGGCACCTTGAGCACTGACTCGGCGACTGCCCTATATTGTTTCTGAGTTTGGGTTATGTATTAAACCTCAGGACCTTGAGAAATGACTCGGGGACTGCCATATTTTGTTTTTAAGTTTGTGTTATGTATTAAACCTCGGCACCTCGAGCAATGACTCAAGGACTTCCCAATGTTATTTCGGATTTTTAGTGATGTGTCAAGTCTCGATTTTTAGAGCAGTGATTAGGGAATTGCCCCACATTGTCCCTTGTTACAAACATGGGTATCAAACTTCGGCACCTAGAGCGATATTATTTCGCTCTCCCCAAATATGGACTTCGAGATTTACAACTTGGATAGAATTCAAGAACACAATGGTTGAGTTGTCAAATTTATCAAGGTCAGGCAATATTAGACGCCGAACTACGGTAGGACAAAGGAAAACACACAATCCGAACATAAGAAATTGAAGGCCACCAAAGCAAAGATTTAAACAAACAGGATCAATTTAAACAGAATGATAACAATCACAACCATGTGTGCCTCAGCAACAAAAGGCAAAAGAGGTTCATACCACATAGAAAGTCGGACAATTGTTTCACACACATCATACGCCCGGCATACCGGGGATAAGAAACGACTTAGAGTTTTTTAAACCTAAGGGGCAGCGACTTGGTCAGGTACTGGACGCTCCGAGATAGACGGCACTTTGGCCGAAGTTTCTTCACCCTCCACAGAACCAGGAGCGACTTCGGGGGAAGCCCGGGGTTGTTGAGAAACATCAGCTTGAGCTTGAGAATGCCCAGTCCCTTTGGAGGAGGATCGCGCGTCGCCATTGCCATCTGAGCTTGAGCTAGAAGCACCAGAAGTATCCGAGTCGCCCTCAGCCTCGTCCTGGTCGGCTGAATTATCATCAGAGTCATCTTCAACTTCGACCTCATCCGTCGGGTTAGAAAGGAAACTCGGCCCTTCAATCCAGTTATGCACGTCCGCATACTCAACAAGCTGGAAGGCACGAGCTTGTCGACGAGCGACGAATTCTGGATCCTCAACCCAACGGGATCTAGTGCGCAAATTTATCAAGGTATCGAGGGAAATATCCTCGTGCCATGACATAACGACTGTGAGCGCCATATCAGCACCAGCTCGTCCAGCGGATTCCCTCCAGAGATTTAACTGGTTCTGGGATGCCGTCAATCTTTCCACCAGTAGCTTGATCTCATCAATATCAGGAGTTCCAGAAGTATTCGGCCAGAGAACATGGTAGGCCCGGATGGCTGCCTGCACCAAGTCCCTGCCCATAATCCTCATCGGACCAACGGCAGCGCCAACGGCAACCAAGTAGTCTTCCATCGAGTATTCTGGGCTCGCATCTGCAGGGACACCTAGGCGTACACGAGCATTAACCACCGCTCTAGAGCTCACGGGCTTAGCTTCGAAAATGGTCTACGCAAAATAAAAAATACATCGGCCAACACTAAGAAAGAGAAAAAGATAACTCGGCCACGGTTAGAGGCTTACGATGAATATAGCTCAGCATTCTCTAAATATCTTGAGCCTAATCACCCTTGGTTTTCTCAAAGCGAGTGATCTCCTCGCTCATCGCCCGTGTCTTCAGTTCGGCAGCCTCGAGAAGTTCTTTATTTTTCTGCAATTGCAGAGCTAGCCGATTCTTATCCTCGGAGAACTCCTAGTAAACTTTCTCTAACTCGGATTTCTGAGAAAGCTTGAGGGGATCCACCTCGGCGCGGAAACGAATTATCTCGTCGTCTTTATCTTTCAGCTGCGCCGAGTGAGTAGAGGCTTGTTCTAAAAAATGCAGCATCATATCAGACATGGGTATGCATTCTTGATGTGACACTGCAAAAGTTTGTAACTCGGCTATACCGAAGCCAAAAGGGTTAAAAGAAACCCGGTGCACATTTCAAATTGAAATCTGTAAAGAAAAAGAGTAACTAACCTTCCAGGGCCTTGACTTTCTTCTCAAGACGGATATTAAGATTGTTGATATTACCTATTCACCAGCAAAATGAGCTAACGACTCAAGTCCAAAACAATAATAACTTTAGGGATAATTCGAAAGTTTGTTAACTTGCCAGCTTTCTTCACCACAGGAATGACCTTCTCATACTTATCTTGCAATTTTTTATGTGCGAAGAGCAGCCTTTGGAATTCGGCGGTCCGTCGGTCATGCGCAACCTAAACAACAAAATAAATAGCAATAAGATATTCGAACCTAAGACAGATCTGAATCAAGCAAAGCTTAACTCGGATCTAGGTGGCTGGATATTCGAAGCTCAGACAGATCCGAATCAAGCAAAGCTTAACTCGGATCTAGGTGGCTGACATTCGAAGCTCAGACAGATCCGAATCAAGCAAAGCTTAACTCGGATCTAGGTGGTTGGATATTCGAAGCTCAGACAGATCCGAATCAAGCAAAGCTTAACTCGGATCTAGGTGGCTGGATATTCGAAGCTCAGATAGATCCGAATCAAGCAAAGATTAACTTGGATCTAGGTGGCTGGATATTCGAAGCTCAGACAGATCCAAAACAAGCAAAGCTTAAGTTGGATCTAGGTGGCTGGATATTCGAAGCTCAGACATATCCGAATCAAGCAAAGCTTAACTCGGATCTAGGTGGCTGGATATTTGAACACTAGGGAAGGTCCGAATTAAGTAAAGCTTAATTCGAACCTGGGTGGTTGGATATTCGAACACTAAGACAAAACTGAACCAAGAAAATCCTAATAAAACTTCCAAACGAATAACAAGTTATGCGGTTGCAAGCTTCGGGGACTGGAGTATATATAATATCATTCGAATGACCAATCAAGCGTCAATAAAAACAATTACCTCATTCATCTTATCGCTGTCAAGAACGATCTTGGCAGCAAGATGTAAGCGACTGCTGATGTCGGAGAGTTGAAATGGCAGACTGCTTGGATTGCCCTCGAGCTGATGAGCAGCGTTCCAATTGTTGGCATACACAACCAACGAGCCGAGGCTGTTCCCACTCTCAGTACGAGTCAGGACTTTACCTCGAATGTGTTGGGTAGCCACCGCCTCCGCGGGACTCTTGTGAAGAGCGAGCTGAGTATCAGCGGCCGGGGTAACAATAGTCTTGGAAGAAGAAACCCCCTTGCGCAGCGCATCAGCGATTGTAGGCTGAGAAGAGCTGGCAAGCCCTTCCTGAGATGAGGGAGGTTTGGTGACGATGACCTTTCTTGCCTTAGAAGAGGCATCGGCAGGAGCCGTTACCTCGGCACTTGGAGTGGCATCTTTGGGGGCCGGAGGGATTACGGTTTCTGAGGGCACCGAGATAGTGGTGTCCTCGGCCAGAGTCGAAGTTGCAGTAAATACTGTGGGGGTCGAAGGGATCTCGGGGGAAACTTCGGGATTCACGGAGGAGGCAGCAGGCTCAGTAGAAATATCTACTTGCCGAGTTGTTTCAACATCAACAGGAGAGACCTCAGGCGCATCCTGGTGAGATGACGTCTGATTCAGAGCGGGAGGAGAGTCTACGCGAGCAGGACTAGGAACTCTAGTATCTTCAGGAGGCGGAGGAGAAGGCGGCCGAGTCGTATGACTCGTCAAGCTAGGGCCACTAGGCTTAACAGAAAGAGGAGCTCTGCAAAGACACAAAGGTTCAGGTCAAAAGGTAGAAAGAGAGAAACAAGAAATACAAATGAAAAGCTACTCACGCAGTAACCCCGGGCATAGTTTTACGCTTCGGAGGGTGCTGGGCTGATTTCTTCGTTCGTTTCTTGCGGGCGGCCTCCGAGGCACCAGTTGAAGCGGTACGTTTCCTCGAGGTAACAGGAGGTCGGGAGGCGAGAGGCTAGGCGTTGTGAACCTGACCGGTCTGATTAGCTGAGAAAGTAGAAGCCGGAAATGCATAAGAAATTGGCATTGCGGCGACTACCTCAAGAACTTGGACCTTGTCCGAATCACCTTCCTCCTCGTGGGCCGGGGTCTTGCCACGGACACGAGCCGGAGCAAGGTCCAACTTGGGAACGAACTCCTCCGAGTCAGGCTCCCCGCTATCCGGGGTGTTCTGATCTGCGGTCCACAGGAGGGCCAAAACCTCGGCATCTTCAGTCTTCTGCTCCGCAAATCTCTGCAACAAAAGAGACAAAGGAATTAGCAAAAGGAATCACCAACGCAATTGGGGGGCGAAACGTAAATGCATGAACTTACCTCGGGAGGGGGGTTCCCACGGGTGAACGGCTTCAGTCCCCAGGTCCAATCCTCAGGCATCTCCGTCTTAAAGATAGCTCGGACACGCTTGAAAATAAGATAGTTATCGAGCTCAACCATTGAGACTCGATTGGGATCAAGGGGTCCTCTCATATAGCAGAGCTTATACGTGTGTTGCTGAAAAGGGCAGATCCGGCTGCTGACAAAGGTAGTCATCAGATCCTCACCACGTAACCCGGCGTGGATCAGCTGCTTCAGCCGAATCTCGAAGGCCTCGGCCAGGGCATGGCTCTTCCTGGGATTATAAGTCCAGTTCTTCTTGGAAGGGGGCCGATGGAGAAGGCAGGGAGCCGAATCTTGTCTTCCTTCCCAGAATTCTTGACATAGAAAAATGATCTATGCCATTTCTTGCATGACTCGAGACCAGCGACACGAGGAAACTCGGATTTCCTCCGAGGTGTGATGGACGCGGCTCCACACTGGGTAAGCAGTTTCTCGGAAGGTTGAAGAGATTTGTCTGGAACGACATTGGATCTAATCTGGAAGAACTTGGACCATACATGCACGGACGGCCAGAGGCCGAAGTATCCTTCTGAGGCCGAGATAAAAGCGGACAGAGAAGCAATGGCGTTAGCCGGAACATGATGCGGCTGCAGGCCTAAGTAATCTAGGAATTCCCTAGAAAAATCGCTAAGAGGAAGACTAAACCCACGAGCGAAATGAGACATAAAGACAACGTACTCGCCCTCTTTTAGAACGGGAGAAGATTCGCTGCCGGGTAAGCGACAAGCTACTGTTGGAGATATGCCCAAGAGGCAATAATAAAGTGTTTATTATCATATCTTCACACTTATGATAAATGTTTACATACCATGCTATAATTGTATTAACCGGAAACATTAATACTTGTGTGATTTGTAAACTAAAATAAGAGTCCCTAGTAAAGCCTCTTGTTAAACTAGCTTGTTGGTTAATATATGATCATGGTTTCCTGATCATGAACATAGAGATGTTATTAACAACAGGATCATATCGTTAGGAGAATGATATGGTGGACATACTCCTATAGATAAGCGTAGCATAAATATCAAGTCATTTCAATAGTTCAATTGCTATATGCTTTCTGATACATAGTAACCTAATTCCTTCGACCATGAGATCATGCATATCACCTTTTCCGGATGGATGCTTTGATGTCATCAAACACCACACCGTAACAGGGTGGCTATAAAGGTGGCATTGAGTGTTCGGAAAGTATTGGTTGAAACACATGGATCAAGAGTGGGATTTGTCCATCCATATGACGGATAGATATACTCTGGGCCCTCCTTGGAATGTCATCCAATTAGCTTGCAAGCATGTGACTGCTCACAAGGGATCACATATCACGAACGAGAAAAGAGTACTTATCGGAACGAGGTTGAACTAGGTATGCAGAGATACCGACGATCATAACCTCGGATAAGTAAACTATCGTGAGACAAAGGGAAATTGGTATCATATGTAAGTGGTTCATTCGATGCAAAGTAATCATAGAAATATGTGGGAGCCATATGAATTTCCATTCCTCTATTGGTTATTGTTCGGAGAAGTGTCTCGATCATGTCCGCATAATTCACGAACCGTAGGGAGACACACTTAAGGATTCGACGTTGTTTGAGTAGTTATGGTATTATGAGAAAGAGACCGAATGTTGTTCGAGTCTCGGATGGGATCCGGATATCACGAGGTGATCCGGAATGGTCCGGAGAATAAGATTCATATAAGGAAAGTCCCGCTTTGAGTTCGGAAATGATTCCGTGTTTTCATCGGGAATGTTCTAGAAGGTTCCGAATGTCCCAAGACTCCGGGGGAAAGGGGTACATGAATGTGTCATTACATATTGGAATGATTGAATCATGTACTAAGTGTTCTCGCTGTTCCAAATAAAGGATTAAATTGAATCCTAAAACTGAAAAGTCAAATGGCCAGTTTTAAAGTCAAACGGCTAAAACAGGAAAGTGAGGGAAACAAGCAAGAGGAGGTTGAAACCGACTTGGGGGAGGAGTCCCTCCTCTCCAAGCCGGCGCACCACCTAGGCCGAGTTGGGGAGGGACTCCCCTACCTCCCCTTGGCCGCCGGCCCTCCTCCACCTATAAGAGGAAGGACAGGGCCTCCTCCTCTAGACACACAAGTTCCTATCCTCTAAATCTAAACCCTATCCCTAGCCTCCGGTTTAGAGCCGTTTTGGTTTAGAGCTTCTAATTGCCCTAGCCTTCGGTTTAGAGCCTTCTAATTGGTGTGTCTAAACCCTAGACCACTAATAACTCTCTCATACTCCACCATACTCGCTCTGGCTTAAGGCGAAGCCCTGCGAGATCTCCCCTCTACTTTCGGCACCACGCCGTTGTGCTGCCGGAATCGCGAGGAGAGTGCTACAACCTCCGCTACCTGCTGGAACAAGGGAGAGGAAGGTCTTCTTCGAGTACCGAACGTGTGACCGACTGAGGGAGCGCTGCTGGAACGCAGCGCCGGAAGGATCGTCTACGCGATCTTGAGATCGGAAAGAGTACGACTACATCACCCACGAGAATCTGCTCTCGTTAACCGCTTTGGAATCTTCGAGGGTAAGTTATTCCATCGACTCGTTGCTACAATCTAGTAGATAGATCTTGGCTTGTTTGTTTGTATGCGATAGAAAATTTTTGTTTTCCATGCTACGAACCCCTCACAAAGGGTATCGAGCCGTGTCTATATGTAGATCTGCTGACGAGTAGAACACAATGGTCATTGTGGACGTTGATGCTTTTATTATCGATTGCTTATTGTGTACTTTGCATCTTGCGGTATGTTGGGATGAAGCGGCCCGGGCTAACCTTACATGACATCGTTCATGAGACTTGCTCCACGCTTGACATGCAACTTGTATTGCATAAGTGGCTTTGCGGGTGCCTGTTTCTCCTAGCATAGTTAAGATCCAATTTACAACGGGTGATTGACAATACTAGTATCAATGTTGTGGTTCTTGTTCGTAAGTTAGAACGACACTTATTGAAAGGCCCAAACCACGTAAAACATGCAAAGAAAATTAGAAGCGTCTAACTTTGTTTTGCAGGGGTGTGCTGTGATGTGATATGGCCATGATTGTGATTATATATGATGTATGCAATGTTCCTTATTGTAAGTAGGCAACCGGCAGGAGCCATATGGTTGTCTTTAATTTCTGTTAAGACCCGCGTGTCTATTCAAAGTAGTTGTAATAGTTGAAGCTGGTGGACAACAACCATGGAGAAGCATCATTGACCTTGATGCAATGTCGGTGATGATGGAGATCATGTCCATGCTTGAAGATGGAGATCGGAAGCACAAAGAAGAAAGGCCATGTCATATCACATATTATGAATTGCATGTGATGTTAATCCTTTATGCATCTTGTAATGCTTAGTAGACGACGGTAGAATTATAAGATGATCCCTCATGCACATGAATTTCAAGTCATAAAGTGTTCACCCTTAGTTAGCACCGTTGCTAAAGCTTGTTGTTTCGAAGCACCACGTGATGATCGGGTGTGTTAGATTCTACAAGTGTATACAACGTGAGCAAGCCAGATTTGCTCATGCGGAAACTAAGGTTTGATCTTGACGAGCCTAGCATGTACAAACATGGCCTCAGGAACACGGATTACCGAAAGGTAGAGCATGAGTCATATAGTAGATATGATGAACATGTTGATTGTTCTCCATTGAAGCTATATTAACTCTCGTGATGATCGGTTTTGATGTGGTGGATTTGGTTCGTGTGATCACTAAAACAATATGAGGGATATTGTTTTGAGTGGGAGTTCACCTAGATTAATTTAATTATTAATTAGAACTCAATTTATCATAAACTAAATCAAAGTGAATTTGCATAGTTGTTGTAGTCATTGGCATCAGTTTACCACCTTACGCTTAGTTATAATTGAGATGATAGAACTATATAATTCTGGTTAGTTACTTTACGAACTAGTATCGTATTGTTTTGAAGTGTTAATCTAAAGTTTAAAAGTCCTATTGCAAACTTTCAGTAAGTTCCAGTTACTCCATGAAGTTTAATAATTAGTATTAAAACAAGAGTGACAATTCCAAGTGTTAGTGTATGAGTATCATGTTTGTCTCCATGATTCTTGATATTCAAAGGATTCTCTTAATATCAAGGTTATCTAGGATCTGAAAGAGTTGTTTTAGAAACCATGATGTGTGGAAGATATTGTGATATCTGAAACGAAGTTTTGGTTACAACATGATAGAGTATAATATGGCAAAGTTCATGTTCTCATATTTTGATGAGAATTTGCAAAAGTTTGGAGACATTTGTTGTCCTAATCCTCCAAAAGGTTTTGGATAGCAACATTATACTCATAATTCATCGTTATAAGCTAAAAGTAGCTTGATCATGGACGATTCCATGATAAGGGTGAATATTTGATGTAGGTAAAATGTTTACTACACCAAGAGATTACTAAAGAAAGGAATTTGAAAGAACACCAAACATTTGATGATGGTTATCTACTTCAAAGTGCAAGTCCAAAGACATTGGTATTTAACTATACACGCTTTGGACTATATGTCATATGTATGACTCCACTATTGATGTTGATAGATTATTTCAAACAGAAAAGGAAATATTGAAAGAAAATCTCATAAGTATATGGCAGAAAGGAAAAGACTAGAATTGTTCAGTTTAGGTATATAGATGATATACATGTTATGGCTATATTCTTTGCTTATTAAACAATGTGCTTCTTAAGTATTTTATACTGAATTTGTTGGTGTGAATCGTCATACAAAACAACACAATTCATGAACTACAATGGCCTAAGTAACTAGCAAAATAATATGTGATGATATTCATCGAGAACAAATAAAGGGTTATTGTGTTAAACATCAAAGCTTGCCTTCAAGATTTGTTTTATCAGGTATTATGAGAACAAAAGGGTTGTTCAAATAATTGCCGTAATCCATAAAAGATGGATGATTCACAAATCTCATTGAAGAAATCACATCCATAAAACTAGTGCTAAAAATGTCGAAAGACAAATTGATTAAAAGATCACTTAGGAAGTGACATCGCCGTTTAAATTATATTGGAAAGAAAACATGAAGAAAATCCATATGGATGGAATTTTGGAGTCTATTTGATTTTGATCAAATGACGCTTGAGAAACTTTCCTAGAGATAATTAAAACTTCGTTCATAGGCCAAAAGGGAACGAATGACTAGCTTATTGGAACTTGTACATATTGTTGTACGAAATCCATTATGTGTAGTCAAGAGCGATAGATTTCAACTTCATATGCTTTCTCCGAAAATTTGAGTGAATATATGAACATTTACTTAATAAGGATGAAGTGCGAAATATTTGAAAAGTTCAAAGATTTTCAAGATGAAGTGAAAAATCATTGTAACAAGAATATAAATAGTTTATGATAGGATCATAAAGGAAGATATTTGAGTTACAAGTTTATCATAATACCTAAGATTTAAGGAATCGTTCCGTGGATTTGCATTTCCCGAAACACCATAAGAGTATGGAGCGTTCGATATATGTAATTAAACCTTTTTTGACATGGTAAGATCAAAGGTATAATTCATAAAACTGCCATTATGTTTTAAAGATTAAAAGCTTTAGAGACTACCGTTTTTCCACTGAAAAGAGCTCCATCATAATCCGTTGAAATGACACCATATGTTATGGTTTGGGATAAAACCCAAGTTGTCCTTTCTTAAAACATTGGTATGCTTTGCATAAGAAAGATGTTTGCAACCAAAGTCGGATGAACCTGTCTTTGTATGATTATTTCGAATAACTGTTGAGTATTCCTCCATAACACCAGAGACAAAAGTATTTGTCGCTTAGAACGTCAAGTTTCTTTGGGAAGGAATTTTTCGTGAAAAGAAAAGTGGGAGGACAATAGAACTTTGATAAGGTTAAAAGAACCTTAGCTATATGTGCAAAGATGCGCAGCGCCGAAAAGTGTTCCGGAGTTAGCAAACAATGCTCATGGCTCACGTACCTCAAAGGTTGTGGTCACGGAGATCGAAGTTCCTATTGAAACAAGTAGGTCGAATGAACAATCAAATACCAAGATTTGAGAGTTAAATCATTATTTGACAATAATGATCCGACTACGTGCAAAGAAGCGATGATGAGCCCTGACTCCGTCAAATGGCTTGAAGCCATAAAATCCGTGATAGTTCCATACACGAGAAATCAAGTTTTGAACTTGAAGGACCCTCGAGAAAGGTGTAAGACCTTACAGTTGTGTCTGGATCTATAAAGAAATAGACATGGATGTTTTACATCTATAAAATAGTCGACATGTTGGGAAAGAGTTCACAAAATGTTCAAAGGTTGACTATGACAAGATTTGATCTTTCATAGTGATATTTAGTCTAGACGGATTAATGTAGCAACCACTACATATAATTTGTTATATGGTAGTTGAATAAACAAAACAAGTTCTTCTAATAGAATCGTTACCTAGGACATGTGCATAACACGGTCCATAGGGTTTTGTTAATTCAAAAGGATGCTAAAAGCATATGCAAACTTCAATGGTTAAAGTGAGCATCATGGAGTTGGAATCTTCACAGTGATGAAACTATTAAAGGAGTTTAAAAGTTCATCAGAGACGATGGAGATGCTTGCATTTGCAAGAAATTAAGTGGGAGCGCTAAGACATGTTTCTAATACATTATGTGGAAGACATATTGTTGATTGGAAATAATGTATCTTTTATTAACACATATTAAGAATTTCATCCCGATGAAAGACTTAGGCAAAACCCAAATATTTGGCATCAATAGACGCTAATATGGTTGTGCCAGAAGTACATAGACGAGATATTGAATGAGTTCAATATAGAAACTACAAGAAAGGTTCTTGTCGCACAGAAAGGATTGAATGAGTTCAATATTAATGATATATTCAAGTGTATTGACGCTTGGTAAGTGAAACAAAGATTCAAGTATAGATTGATACTTGATGTATGAAATCACAAAGAGTATTTATATCAATTATGCTGTGATATGTACAAATCCAGATATGTCCTATGCTCTAAATGATGTGAGCATATGCCAGAATGATTCATAAGATGATCATTGGACAATATTAAGGATATTCTTATGATCTTTTGGAAGAATTAAGAGTATATTATTTGTAGAAGTGACAAATAGATGGTTAGTTCATTGTAAAAGTACTACATTGATACTAGTTTTGTCACAAAGTGCAAATTAAGTTTATCTCAATCTAAACTAACGGTGGCACAATATAATGGAAAGTGAGTTCCATAATGGATTTGGATGAGTTCCAAAGTTAAGACATTGTGACAGATACTACAACAAAAGGCTAAGTATATGACTGCTACTATAGCAGCAAAAGAGGGCATTTGTGTCAAGTAGTTTGTTATCAAACTAGGTGTAGTTCACAGTGGGATAATACTATGAAGATATATTGTACGACAATATTATCAACATGTTTTTAACCCCAAATAACTAAAGGTCACACCAAAGGACCAAATTTATACAAATCCATCTCATTAGAGAATGAGTGATGCGTAGAGACGCAAAGACATGCAATTACACACGGACCTGGAAGTGTCAGATCCGGAGATCAGTTGACCACTAGCAATCGTGTACATACAACACCGTAAAGCCATAGGTGTTGAATACACAAAGGTTTGAAACTAGATTATTGACTCTAGTGCAAGTGGGAGACTGTTGGAGATATGCCCAAGAGGCAATAATAAAGTAGGTTATTATCATATCTTCATACTTATGATAAATGTTTACATACCATGCTATAATTGTATTAACAGGAAACATTAATACTTGTGTGATTTGTAAACATAAAAGAGTCCCTAGTAAAGCCTCTTGTTAAACTAGCTTGTTGGTTAATATATGATCATGGTTTCCTGATCATGAACATAGAGATGTTATTAACAACAGGGTCATATCATTAGGAGAATGATGTGATGGACATACTCCTATAGTTAAAGCGTAGCATAAAGATCAAGTCATTTCAATAGTTCAATTGCTATATGCTTTCTAATACATAGTACCCTAATTCCTTCGACCATGAGATCATGCATATCACCTTTACCGGATGGATGCTTTGATGACATCAAACACCACACCATAACTGGGTGGCTATAAAGGTGGCATTGAGTGTTCGGAAAGTATTGGTTGAAACACATGGATCAAGAGTGGGATTTGTCCATCCATATTACGGATAGATATACTCTGGGCCCTCTCGGTGGAATGTCATCCAATTAGCTTGCAAGCATGTGACTGGCTCACAAGGGATCACATATCACGGGAACGAGAAAAGAGTACTTATCGGTAACGAAGTTGAACTAGGTATGCAGAGATACCGACGATCATAACCTCGGATAAGTAAACTATCGTGAGACAAAGGGAAATTGGTATCGTATGTAAGTGGTTCATTCGATCGCAAAGTAATCGTAGAAATATGTGGGAGCCATATGAATTTCCAGATTCCTCTATTGGTTATTGTTCGGAGAAGTGTCTCGATCATGTCCGCATAATTCACGAACCGTATTGAGACACACTTAAGGATTCGACGTTGTTTGAGTAGTTATGGTATTATGATAAAGAGACCGAATGTTGTTCGGAGTCTCGGATGGGATCCGGGATATCACGAGGTGATCTGGAATGGTCCGAGAATAAGATTCATATAAGGAAAGTCCTGCTTCGGAGTTCGGAAATGATTCCGTGTTTTCATCGAATGTTCTAGAAGGTTCGGAATGTCCCAAGACTCCGGGGAAGGGTACATGAATGTGTCATTACATATTGGAATGATTGCATCATGTACTAAGTGTTCTCGCTGTTCCAAATAAAGGATTAAATTGAATCCTAAAACTGAAAAGTCAAATGGCCAGTTTGAAAGTCAAACGGCTAAAACAGGAAAGTGAGGGAAACAAGCAAGAGGAGGTTGAAACCGACTTGGGGGAGGAGTCCCTCCTCTCCAAGCCGGCGCACCACCTAGGCCGAGTTGGGGAGGGACTCCCCTCCCTCCCCTTGGCCGCCGGCCCTCCTCCACCTATAAGAGGAGGGACAGGGCCTCCTCCTCTAGACACACAAGTTCCTATCCTCTAAATCTAAACCCTAGCCCTAGCCTCCGGTTTAGAGCCGTTTTGGTTTAGAGCTTCTAATTGCCCTAGCCTTCGGTTTAGAGCCTTCTAATTGGTGTGTATAAACCCTAGACCACTAATAACTCTCTCATACTCCACCATACTCGCTCTGGCTTAAGGCGAAGCCCTGCGAGATCTCCCCTCTACTTCCGGCACCACGCCGTTGTGCTGCCGGAATCGCGAGGAGAGTGCTACAACCTCCGCTGCCTGCTGGAACAAGGGAGAGAAAGGTCTTCGTCGAGTACCGAATGTGTGATCGATCATGAGCGCTTTAACGCAGCTAGGAAGGATCGTCTCACGATCTTGAGATCGGAAAGAGTACGACTACATCACCCACGAGAATCTGCTCTCGTTAACCGCTTTGGAATCTTCGAGGGTAAGTTATTCCATCGACTCGTTGCTACAATCTAGTAGATAGATCTTGGCTTGTTTGTTTGTATGCGATAGAAAATTTTTGTTTTCCATGCTACGAACCCCTACAGCTACCTCGGCAGGAATACGGAGGGTTCTGATCAGCCACTCGATCTCTCGGCGGGTGACGGTGGAACCTTGCCAGGAGCCCCTCTCTGGACCAGACGCTGCATCATCATCCTCGATGAGCGCGGCACTAACAGAGCTTGACATAGGGTCGCCGGAGGAATCTACCAAGGAGGAACTAGTGGCGGAGCAAAGCTTAGAATTGCAAGGCCCCGTTGTGGTCCTAGGGGAAAACGGCGCGGAACGGGAAAGGAACCGCCGCGGGAAATCTAGAGAGAGGTAGACGCGTCTAGAGGGAAAATCTAGGCAGTAGGACCAGAAGAAATCACCGGCGACGGCGCCAGAGCATGCGCACGGCGACGAAGTCGACAGAGCAGAGCAACTGGGGCTTCGCCGTCGAAGATTCCGATGGGCGCGCGGCGGCAAGAGCACGAACAGGCGCAAGAGCGAGAGGAGGAAGAAGGGCAACGGTAAGCGGAGGAGGAAATTAAATCCCCCAACCCTGTGCCCCTCTTTATAACCGCGCGGCTTGAGCGGTAGTGGGATCGTGCGTGCGGACGCTAACTGTATAGATCGTGTGTGCGGCATAATCGCGCGCCGCTGAGTGGAACCACACCAATGACCACACGATGCAAGAGACGATCAGGACCCCTGACAGAAATGGTGCGCGAGGCGTCGCAGCGCCGACGCGACATGCACAGTAATCACTGTAGCCTGTCAGTGGGCACTGTAGAGGAACAAAAAAGAACTAGAGAAACAATGATGAGTGTTACACGTAGGATGAGGCGTACACAAGAAGATACACGGATACTTCGGACGGTGGAAGAGTAACTCGGAAACAAGGATACACGAGTATTGGGAAACTGACACTGACCGGCCGAGGTATAGGCAGGACCATACCAGCTTCGGGGACTAATGTTGGGGAGGTGACCCCGGATAGGGTCAGGACGGGGAAAGACAAAAGGAAGTTCCCCGTCCAGTTTCCGAGTTACTGTCTAAATCGGCCGAATCCTGTAAAGGTCGGCCGAGGTAAGCAAGAGCAGGACCCTTATGAGAAGAGCAAGGCGTTATCCGGCCGACATACTGTGTAAGTCGGCCGGGTCAGCCTGAATAATCTGAATGCAGGTGAAGGCCAAACCAAGTTAAGCGAGGCAGGGCCGAATGACGTGAAGCTTGAAGGAGAAGGAAGTGCTCATAGTCAAACCCTAGCCACGAGCTATGAAGGATCTGAGTAGATCCAAACACAAAGGACAAGGCGCAGAGTGGCAGAAGGGCATAAGGAGGTCACGGAGATGACAGTCCTGGAGCCCGAGGCGTGCAGGTGGGGTTCTCTGAGACTTTGCCGTCATTAGAAGGGCGACATGGATACTATATTGGGACAAGCATATTCTTCGAATATGCTTGCCACGTCAGCCCTGGAGGAGCCAAGGCGTCCCTTTATAAGGAGAGGCTTGGACTCTGAGAAGGGCAGGGGCTCATTTGGTACCGTTAGGCTGATAAAAGATCATCTTCTCCTCTTGTAAACAGCTCAAGGAGCACTTGTAGCCCAAGAGAGGAGTAATAAAGATCTTTATGTTAGTCATCTGTGTGTAGAATCAACTACATCTTCCCTCCCCGGATCCCTCTAGCATCCATTGGCCCCAAACTTTAGCTTACCCATTGCATCTGCCGTGCCACCACCACGAAAGAATGCGAGTTATGGTAGATTAGGGTTTCTTGGAAATCTAGGGTATAGAAATCCAGGAGGAGGAGGAGGAGGTGTCGCGGCGGCTAGGGCGGCGGCGCGGCGATGCGGTGAGGCGGCGCGCGGCAGCGGCGCGGCGGCGGGTCGGGTGGAGAGGGCTTGGAACTTGTGTGTTGTGTTGGGCAGCCCTCCCCTCTATTTATGAGAGGGGAGGCAGCCTTGGGAGGGGTGGGTTTGAATCCAAACCCAAACCCAAGTTGGATTGAGAGAAGGACTTGTTTATTCTCCCACTAGGAAACCATTGTTCCAGTTTGACTTTTCAAACTTCCGTTTGACTTTCAATTTAGAGCTTTATTTCTCTCTCGCATATGCCAACACCAAGTGACCTTGGATATGATCCAATCATTCCACATACCCATGACACATTCATGAACCATTCTCCTTCCAGACCGGTGAACCTTCTAGACCCT
This sequence comes from Avena longiglumis, assembly GCA_030063025.1. Lineage (NCBI taxonomy): Eukaryota > Viridiplantae > Streptophyta > Magnoliopsida > Poales > Poaceae > Avena > Avena longiglumis. The sequence goes on from CP125973.1 coordinate 153,990,454, forward strand.
TCTAGAATGTAACACCCTCAGAATCGGACCTATGCAAGTTTTAGCGAAAACCCGCCAAACCCGCATAGAAACGATTCAAAGGTGCCCACCAGGCACTTTCGTGCGGGTGGAAAACGAAGTAATAACATTACACAACAGTCCTCGACGGGCCCATGAGCAGATATATATATAGCGACTCAATGAGTCAAGAATACGATATAATATACAAAGATCCAAATCACGTTGAAAATGATAGAGTCCGACTACGGACAAGATGCAAATGGGGCTAAGAGCCTGAAGAATAACCAATGGCGTTCATAACCTGCCGGCCAAGCCGGAAGGGTAACCCCGCTAACGGCCGAACTCAAAACCCGCTTAAACAAAAGGTGCCGACAAAGGCAAAGGAAAAAGAAGGAGCGTCGATCTTGAGGCCAAGACACGGCGAGGCTAGAATTTGGTCCTCGCCACATAGGTATGGTGGATCAAGCGTGGCAAAGATGCACTAAACAACCTATAGAGACTCGATACAATCATGCATCGAGAGAGGGGTAAGATAGACCTATCCGGATCCAACCTGAAGCTAACACCAAACAAACCCATCCTGGTGTTTCCCCCTCGAGGCCAAACGAGGAAGTCAACCGAGGAACTCACACGGTTGGCAGTTTTACTTATTCAATTATCGTTGCAGCAATTACTAGTTAGGTTTAGATAATTGTCCTGATAAAAGAAGCAGTGGGCCCTTTTAGTTATTCATTCCGTTGTAGTTGCAGCAATTACTAATCAGATACAGATAGCATGATGTAAACCCAAAACCCAGCAGTTGTTGGTACTTTTAATCAGCCAATTCCGTTGTAGTTGCCATACTTACTAGTCAGGTACAATGGTCGCAAGCGACACTTCAAACAAGCAATTGTAGGCAGTATTATTTAGCCATTCCATTATAGTGAAGCTGATTACTAGTCATTATAAAGTCAAATTTAGAGCAATAAACTTTAGTTATGCTTGTCTATGGTCGAGATACTGTGCTCCAAGTCGTCCATATCCGCGGACACGGCTTTCGAAAGTTTTACCCGCCGGGTGCACCAATAGCAACACACGCCGATCAACCTCGGAAAACCAAATCAAAACCCAACGAGGCTTTCACGATCGAACAATCACAGGATTCAGAAATATTTCAGGGGCACCCTTAAAGTAGAACCATAGCGCCGCCGGCTCGAGACGGTCTTAAGGTTGTGGGACGGCCAGAACGATCGGGAACCCGAAAGTGTGGCTGGGCTTGTCGACACCGCGGAATCGTGCCACGATCCTAACAAGACAGCAGTGCTCCTCGCACAAACGTAAATACAGAAAGTAGCATGGCATAAGTACAGGATAGTAAATAAAACCTCAAACTAGTTTGTGGCCCCAAGAAATAAGACTGAATCAAGCTCTGGCTCAGGGGGGTCCCATATACCTCCCGGATGTGGATAGCGCGATAAATCAAGGAACAGGTATCAAGTACTCGGGGTCCTACGGGACACAAGTGGGCGTTCGGAAACCAAATATTATCTATCACCCACCGATGCCTCTGCTTACTTCAAATTTTAGTTGTTAAACAGGAATTAAAGTGAACGATAAGTAAAACTATGATCATCTCCAACATCAACATGCGGCAATACATCAACAACTGTGGCACTTGACGACACGCAACAGCACTTGAGCAAGCGACTACGACGCGCAAGTCCAACTATCTACCAAACAACAAGTAATAGGATGTGTCCAAGGCAATATATGGCTGCAAGGGATATCAAGGGTACGGAATCTAGAGCATCGCAACACAGATAGCAATAGATCAACAGGAGGGAATAAATACTATAAAGTAAGATAGGTAGAAAGGGGGAGATGCTCGCCTGAAAACATTGCCGAAGGTTCAACCGAAGATCGGGTCGACACTCGCATCAACTCAACGGCCTTATCCGCGAAGAACCAAAACACTAGAAGAAACACCGGATGCGATATTTAATGCTACGGCAAAAGATCGGCATGCTTATGATATGATGCATGACATGGCAAAGATGCGGTGCAATTAGGTCATATTAAGCGGAACCGGGGTCCCGACATTATTTAAACGGTTAAAGTTGTTTATCTACCCCGCAAATTAAATGTTGTTTTAGCATGGCAAAAGATAGTACCGGGTCCGCTACACCAATTTAAATGAGGCCAATACGAGACTAGATTTGCCCGCATATGGGCCCCATATTTAATTATTAGGTGAATCGGCATAAGGCCCCCAAACCACACAAATATGCATGCGAGATGAATGATTAATATGCAACAAGTTGTTATTATGTTATAAAATAGGGTTTTCGGGAAGGGGTTCACACATTAGGGGTCGCGACAAACTTGGGGTTCCGGGGTTCGGTGTCGGTCTCAGGGTCCAGGGTTCGACGGGGGCGTTCTCGGGCTCCGGGGTCGTTCTCGGATATCGGGGTAGTTCTTGTCGCGTCCGGGAAGCAGGACTTGGTTCGGTGTCGGGGCGTGTCGGATTCTTCCGGGCCGATGCCGTTCTTGGCGTCGCGAAGGTCTTGTCGGGTCCTCAAGTCGGGTTGGTCTTGGCTTCGGCGTGAAGTGCTTGTCGGACTCGTGGCGATCTTTGCGTCCTCCCGGTTCGGGTCTTGGCGTCCCAGGGTAGATCTTGGCGTGTCGAGGGTCCGGTCTCCGGTACATCGGGATCGGTCTTCGGGGAACTTTTCAATCCATGCCGGAGATCTTAGAAGCAGGCATCGTCGCGTCGAGGGCCTCAGGGTTCGCCGTCGGTGGCCTTCGGGTTCGTTCTCAGGTCCCTGTAGGAGATCACCGGGTTCCGATGAAGATCCTGGCGAGGGTGAACTTGGGGGTTTCGGGGTTCGATTGCCGGTGTCGATCTTGTCGTTTCCAAACCCAACACTTGGCACCAACTTGGTACTACACCGGGATCCTGCACGGGTGGAGGCGGATGGCATCGGCACCGACGGGGTGGGTCCCATGCGTGTGGGTCAGGCGGGCTTGCTGTCAGACAGGAAGGCGAGGCCCGGTCGGCGACGAGCTCGGGCCGGGGTGCGGAGGCGGTGGCGAGCTCGGGCGGAGCGGCAGCGGACCGAGGACGCGCGCGGGCTGACGGGTTTCTTGGTCGGGCGGAGCCGAGGGATCGGGCCGACGGTGGAGCTGGCGCGGCGCCAGGGGAGACGGGCCGAGGTCGCGAGGGAAGCGAGGCAGCGGCGCGGGTTGGGCTCGAGGGAGGGCGGCGCGGCGCTCTGGCGGCTGGCGAGGAGGAAGTCGCATGACGAGGCGGGCTGCAGGCGACGAGGGGCAGCAGGCGGGTTTCGGGCGAGCTCGGCCATGGTGGGCAGGAGCGGCAGAGGTCGGTGGTGAAGGGACGCGCGGGCCGGCCTGAGGCGGTGGCGCGGGCTGGGCGGAGAGACGGCGGGCGGGCGCTGCGCCGGGCAGAGGGTGAGGCGAGGGGGCCGGCAGGGGTGGTTGGAGGCGGGGCGGAGCTCGACGAGAGAGAGAGGGGGCCGGATGCGGGCACGGGCCAGGAGCGGTGGGGAGAACGGCGACGAGGCGGAGGGCGCGCCGGAGACGGCTCGAGGCGAGGAGGGAGGCGCCGCGGAGCCGGAGGAGAAGCTGCCGGCCGCGGGGAGGGAGGAGGAGGAAGAAGAAGCAAGGCGGGCAGGGGAGGCGGTGGTCGCTGGCGCGGTGCTGCCGCGTGGGTGGGCCCAGGGGGTTGGGTGGGGCCACGGGCAGGTCGGGCACGCGGTTGGGACACGGTGGGGAGTGGCTGGGGAGTGGGCCGACGCGGTGGGGCCCAGAGGCGCGTGGTGTGCGCGTGGCGTGTGCGTGTGCGTGTGTGTGTGTGGCGGTGAGCTGAGGTGGAGGTGTGGGCCGGCTGGTTGAGGGGTGGAGAGGGTTAGGTGACGTGGCAGAGTGGGATTGGGTGGGGGAGAGAGGAGAGGTGAGGTGGAGAGAGGGCATTGGTTGGGGTGAGGTGGAGGGGAGGGCTGGGTAGGTTAGTTGGTAGCTGTAGGATTAATTGTGTGGGCCGATTTGGAAAAATGGGGGTGGTCGTTCGGGTCGATACGGCCCGTTCGACTGCCCCTACTAAAACAATTAAATGTTTTATTTAATTCCAACAAGACTTTTGCAAACTAATAGCAAACGAAGTAAAAATATTCCGGTGACCCGGTTTTGATATTTGAATAAAGATGGGGCGTTTTAGAAAACAAAACGGGCTTTGCGAAAATAGTTTTATGCAAACAATGCATGATGATGACGATGCAATGCACAAATTCACGCGATTTTCTAGTAGTGGTTTTGCGGGATGCCACATAGAACCTCTCCGATGAAATCATCGGAAACTTTACCAAACTCCGAAATAGGACTTTCCTTATATGAATCTTATTCTCCGGACCATTCCGGATCTCCTCGTGATATCCTGGATCATATCCGAGACTCCGACAACATTTGGTATCCCTACTAACATTCCATATCTACTAAACAACCTCGAATCCTTAAGTGTGTCTCCCTACGGTTTGTGAATTATGCGGACATGATCGAGACACTTCTCCGATCAATAACCAATAGAGGAATCTGGAAATTCATATGGCTACCACATATTTCAACGATTACTTTGCGATCGAATGAACCACTTACATATGATACCAATTTCCCTTTGTCTCATGATAGTTTACTTATCCGAGGTTTTGATCGTCAGTATCTCTGCATACCTAGTTCAACCTCGTTACTGATAAGTACACTTTTCTTGTTCCCGTGATATGTGATCCCTTGTGAGCCAGTCACATGCTTGCAAGCCAATTGGATGGCATTCCACCGAGAGGGCCCAGAGTATATGTATCCGTCATATGGATGGACAAATCCCACTCTTGATCCATGTGCCTCAACCCATACTTTCCGAACACTCAATTCCACCTTTATAGCCACCCAGTTACGGTGTGGTGTTTGATGTCATCAAAGCATCCTTCCGGTGATGGTGATTAGCATGATCTCATGGTCGAAGGAATTAGGGTACTATGTATCAAAAAGCTTATAGCAAAAAAACTATTAAAATGACTTGATCTTTATGCTATGCTTATTTATAGGAGTATGTCCATCATACCATTCTCCTAATGATATGATCTTGTTATTAACAATATCTCAATGTTCATGATTGAGAAACCACGATCATCTATTAATCAACAAGCTAGTATTATAAAGAGGCTTTACCAGGGACTCTAATTTAGTTTACAAATCACACAAGTATTAATGTTTCCTGTTAATACTATTATAGTATGAATGTAAACATTTATCATAAACACAAAGATAAAATAATAACTGCTTTTATTATTCCCTCTAGGGCATATCTCCAACAGGATCTAGCCATGTGCTGGTTCATCAGGCGAATCCAACCTCTGCAGCACCGCGCAAAGCTCATGCACGAGTATACCAACAACAGAAGGGATAGCCTCCACATCTCCGTGGACAACTTCTCGAGCGACTCCGTCAAGCTCCGCCTTAAGGACATCGTCAAGGTGAAGGATAAGAAGCGTGGCTTCACCATCACCTACGACATGTTCGTAGATGGCAAGTGCCCAAAGGTAGGTATTTATTTTGCGTGTACGACATATACTCCAGTTCTTCTGTCTTGCAAGTGTCATCTTATCTAACACGGTGATTTCTCACTTAACAGCTTAGCGATCTAGAGGAAGGCAACCTGGCTGCCCAAATCTATGATCCAAAGATGAAGGAAGTCACGGTCATGTCCGACGACGAGGCTCCGTTGGCGCGAAAGCGGAAGAGCTCCACCTCTGACGCTGCCGACGGAGGCAAGAAGAAGAAAACGGAGGGTGGAGCCTCCAAGAAGACTACCGCCGCCCTGGAGGCGGAAAAGAGAAAAGTTACTGGGACCCCCTTTGCCAAAGCACCCCCACTTGTGTAAGCTTATCTTCCTCCGACATTGTCTATTTATCTGTCTTGCTCCTGTACTTATGCATTTTGCATGTTTCAGGAAGAAAGCCACGACAAGCCTCAAGAAGACCTCCAAATTGGGGGCTTCTAGAACTATCAAGTACATGCAGCATCGCGACGCATCTCCCGCCATCGCCCCTACCACTACCTCCGTCAAGCCTTCATCTGCCCCGACAAGCTCACAAGCTAAGGAGGCATCTGGACCTTCCGCCATGGAAGTGGACTTAGGTGCTTCTACCGAGGTTGCAGTCGTCGGCGAGCAGGCAACGCAGGAGAGTGCCACCCACCAAATGGTTGAAGATCCAACTAAGGATGCCATCGGTGGCGGTAAGGCGGTGGTGGAAGCAGGTACCTCTGCCGTTGGCGGCGCCCCCGCACCCATGAAAACCATATCCTATCCAAAGATAGTCTATCCGGTACTTACACCGGGTAGCACTGCTTTGGTCCCTGGTGCGGCGCCGACATCTCCGATGTGCGGTCTAGAGGAGCTCCGCCGGCAAGCAGAAATCTTGCAAGGAAACAGCGAATCCTTTGCCAAGATGCTGGCCGAGAGTGCTACGAACCTCAAGATCATCGCACTTATAGGTTTTCTTTGCCTTTTGCATTTCATATGAGTATCCCACTGTAGCCCCCGAGGATGTAGACGGAAAAACCATAGGTTTTTGCATCTACATGCTCTAAGAGGGACTAAGTTAGAAAAACTCTCACTGTAGCCCCCAAGCATGTAGATGAAATGAAATGTTCCAACTAGATGCTTTAAGAGTAGCGTACGCAGTGTTTATAAATTCCCATACTGTAGCCCCCAAGCCTCTAGTTGTAACTGAATTAGTTCCGACTAGATGCTTAAAGAAAAGCTAAGCATATTACTAAGTCAAAATTCTCGCTGTATCCCCCGAGCGTCTAGGTGGAAAATGTCCGGCTAGATGCAAACAACGTTTTAACTTTGAACTTTTTTCCACAAAACGAGATTGCTCGGAAGGGCATGGCCAATGACAAGTACCAGAAGATGCGCGCAGACCTGGAAGGCGAAAAGGGTAAAACTGCCTTCTTGAAGGAACAGATCACCAAGAGAAAGCGTCTATTTTTTTTCGCATTCCGACTTGGTATTGTGCCCATATTCTCCGAGTACTCACTGTGACTTTGCTTTCTCCGACTTGCAGAAACCATCGCCAAAGCCAAGAATATTGTCGAGAAATCCAAGCACATTCAAGAGCTGGATAGCGAGAATAAAATTCTTAAGCAGGAGAGGAAGGACATGATGAAAATGCATGAGGAGTCGATGAAGGTCCTGCAGGACTCTGCCACTGAGGATATCAATCGCTTGAAGGAGGAGATTGTGATCTTAAAAGATCAGAAGCAAGCTGCCGATGAGCAAAATCAATGCCATAGCGAGGCGTATAAGCTCCTCCAACAAGATAAAGAATCCTTGGCAGACACCCTCTGGCAAGCTGAGGCCAGCATCTTTAGTAAGTTTTCTCCGTCTTTGGTTTCTGTAGTCTGGGTACTTTGAATTGTTGAACTCATGCGCTCCTTGTCGGAATTTTGCAGCTCCTATGGGCTTAACCCGATCACCTCCTCCAGCCAAGGAATGCATGGTTCTTGCCGGCAAGCTCATCAACACCGCCATCACGAAAGCCAAAGAGATCGCCAAGCCCCTCCAGATAAACATCAAGGCATCAGACTCCGTGGTGAAGTACTCGGAGATTCTGCGCCGAGCCCCCGAGCGTATCACAAGCTAGAAAGCTTCATGTGAACAGGCTGGCGCAAGGATGGAGCTGTCAATGGTGAAGGCATACTATGAAGATGCCGACATCAACACGGTGACCTCTAGCATTCCCGACGTAGACGATGATGGCAAAGAGATTAACAATGTAGCCATCTTGTCATCGCTCGCGGGCTATGACACCAGAGTTGCCGAGTTGGTGGACGTCGACGTCTTCGTGCCCATGAACATCATCGACAACGGCAACCAAGGTTCATCTGAGTCCCACCACAACGCCGACTTTGAGGGTGGTTCTCCGGCTGGTGATGATGCTGCTTCCAAGTCCCCTGCACCAAAGGAGTGAAGAACAACTTTGTAATATTTGTTTCACCTTTGGTGCATATGTGGAAAAAACTTGTTTATGTAACTTAAGGCGGAAAACAATGGTTGTTACTTCCTGCTGCTGATCAAGAACTAGTTTCCATCATGTATATATTGTTTTAAGCAAGTGATGGCTTATCCATTACTTTGGTTCTTATGCTTGACTTTTCGTGAGTCAGAAGACTCATTGTCGGAACCATGCGCTTAGGTGATGATGCCCAATGGCACCGTCAATAACCTGAGCACAAAATCGCCCACAATAAGTGCCAAAAGTCACTACTCCAGAATCCACATAAAAACGACAAAGAACGTGTAGACCAGAAAACTTAAGCTAATGCCCGTAGGCGGAATTTTCACAAGTGCAATCGCAAAGCTTGTGCATAAAGGTTTTACATGATCCAAAAATGAACACTAAAGGAGGTAAAAGACTCAGAAATATGAGTGAACCAGAGAGCTTTATTTCATTGATCATATAAGAGGTACACAATTAGATAAAAAATGATAAGTGTAAAAAGGACGTAGTTGTGCTATGTTCCATGGCCGATCAAGCTCCGGGTAGTCATCATCCGGGTCACGTCGCTTACGCTTATGATCCTCGTTGGGTCTATCCTTCAGTTCACGATTGTCAATAAGGTAGTAAGACCCATTGAGTAGCGTATGATGAACGGTCCTTCCCATGGCGGGGATAATTTGTGTGACTTCTTTTGCTTAAGTCAGAGAACCAAATCCACCTCTTTAAACGAGCGATGCCGAACGCGGCAACTATGGTAGATGCGTAGCTTCTGCTGGTCGATGGAGGATCTTTGGCATGCCAAAACGTGCTCCTCCTCGAGAAGGTCCACATCTAGGCATCTGGATTCTTCAGCGTCATCTTCGTCGTAGGCGGCAACTCTTGGTGCATCGTGAAGGATGTCGGAAGGCAAGATGGCTTCTGCTCCATATACCATGAAGTAAGGGGTGTAGCCGGTGGATCTGTTGGGTGTAGTTCGTAAACTCCACAGCACAGATGGTAATTCTTCCGCCCAGGCTCTAGCTGCTCTATGTAGCGGTGCCTCAAGACGTGGCTTGATTCCCTGCAAAATTAATCCATTGGCTCGCTCAACCTGACCGTTGGACTGTGGGTGTGCCACAGATGCAAGGTCGAGTCGGATGCCTTTCTCCCAACAATAAGCCTCGACTTCTCAGAGTGACAAATTGCTGCCGTTGTCGGTGATAATGCTATGTGGGAGACCAAATCTCACCACTAGATCCCGGACAAACCTGAGGGCAGTTTCTTGTCAAGCTTTCTAATGGGTTTAGCTTCTATCCATTTAGTGAATTTATCAACTGCTACAAGCAGATGCGTAAACCCACAAGGTGTCATCTATAACGGTCCCACCATGTCTAGCCCCCAGACTGCAAATGGCCAAGTTATTGGTATTGTTCGCAATTCTTCAGCAGGAACATGTGGTTGTCGGGCATAATACTGGCATCCCATGCATGTCTCAACCAGCTTGTCGGTGTCCGCCTTCGCGGTCAGCTAGTAGAATTCTTGCCGGAAGGCTTTCGCGACCAACGATCGAGGAGCGGCGTGATGCCCGCAGTCTCCGAGATGGATTTCGTGTAGGATTTCCATACCTTCTAACTGGGAAACACACTTTAGGTATACACCAGTAGTGATCCTTTTGTAGATTTGCCCATTGATTATGGTATAACCCTTTGCTCGTCAGACTATTTGTCGTCTTTCGACTTCGTCGTCGGGCAAAGTTCCGTGTTCGAGATATTCCATGAACGGTTTTGTCCAAGCTGGAGGGACCTTAGTCACCATGTTGACGAAAGAGTCAGCTCTATCCGGGTTGTCGATGTCGGCTCCCTTCACAGATGGTGTGCGCAAGTGCTCTAGGAAAACTCCTGGCGAAATTTGCTTGCGCCCTGATCCAAGCTTAGACAGTAGATCAGCCGCCTCGTTTTTCTCCCTAGGTACATACTTGACTTCGTAGCCCAAGAAGCTCTTGGCTATCTCGTCCACTTCGCCTCGATATGTCGCCATCATAGGGTTCCGCAGATGTGTGCCACCACTGGGCAACCAAGTCAGAATCTCCACAGCAAACTATGTTCTTGATGCCAATGTCCTTGGCTACACGTAGTCCGTGAATGGGTGCTTCATACTCCGCCATGTTGTTTGTAGCCTCGAAGTGGATCTGCAAAACGTAGTGTAGCTTGTCTCCTGTTGGTGACTGTAGCAACACACCAGCCCCCGAGCCATCGAGAAGCTTTGATCCGTCAAAGTGCATCACCCAGTACTCTAGTTCCGGCAACGGAGTACCATCTGGCATCTCCGTCCAATCTGCAACAAAATCCGCCAAGGCTTGTGACTTGATAGCGTCGCGTCTCTTGTAAGTGATCTCAAAGGCGGCAAGTTCAATGCCCCACTTCGCGACCCTTGCTGTAGCGTCGCTGTTGTTGATTATGTCGGAGAGTGGAGTCTTGCTCGCCACTATGATTGGGTGCTCCTGAAAGTAATGCCTCAACTTCCGAGAAGCAAGGAATACTCCATAAGCTATCTTCTGGTAGTGCGGGTAACGCTGCTTGGACTCTGTCAAGACCTCGCTCACATAGTAAACTGTTCGTTGACCTTCGTGCTCATAGCCTGGTTCCTTCCGCTCTACCACGCATTTACGATGCGATTACGGTTGGTTGCCGCCATGTAGATTAACAGGGCTCTCAGCGCCGCAAGGATGGGCGCCGAGGAAAGAATCTCCTTGAGCTGCTTCAATGCATCTGCTTCATCTGCTCACGTGAATTTGTCCGCTTCTTCAAAGAACTTGTACAAGGGCGATCCTTCTCTCCAAGTCGGCTGACGAACCGACTAACTGCTACAACACAACCTGTTAGTCGTTGAATGTCCTTTAGGCATGTCGGACGGTTTATGTTTAAGATGTCCTTGATTTTCTCCGGGTTGACCTCGATTCCGCGTTGGGAAACGATGAAACCCAACAATTTGCCGACTGGAACCCCAAAGACGCACTTCTTAGGATTAAGCATCATGTTGTATTTTCGGAGATAATCAAAGGTTTCTTTTAAGTCGGAGATTAAGTCGTTTGACTTTTTAGACATCACCGCCATATCGTCCACATAGGCGTGAACGTTCCGACCAATTTGGTCATGGAGGCAACGTTGCATTGTCCGCTGGTACGTAGCACCTGCGTTTTTCAGCCCAAAGGGCATCGTAACATAGCAAAACGTGCCGTTTGGGGTAGTGCACGAAGTGGCCAATTGGTCCGACTTCCTCATCTTGATCTGTTGGTATCCTGAGTATGCATCGAGAAAACACAAAAGCTCCGAGCCAGCCGTCGAGTCAATGACTTGGTCAATGCGAGGCAAAGCAAACGGATCTTTGGGACATGCTTTGTTCAAGCCGGTGTAATCAACAGACATTCTTAATTCATTGGTTCCCTTTTTGGGGACAAGTACAGGATTGTCCACCCATCGGGTGTGAAGGACTTCTCGGATAAATCTAGCCTTAAGTAACCTAGCTATCTCTTTGCCAATGGCACGTTTCTTCTCTCTCCAAAGCATCATAGAGGTTGTTTCACTGGTTTGCATTTTGGATCAATGTTTAAGCTGTGCTCGGCAAGTTCCCTAGGTACACCTTTCATGTCAGCAGGTTGCCAGGCAAAGATGTCCCTATTCTCATGGAGGAACTCAACGAGCGCGCTTTCCTATTTGGGATCCAGGTTCGTCCCAATGGCGGGGAACTTGGAGGCATCGCCTACCACAAGTTCCACCGGCTTGGTCTCGATGGCGGCCTTGAACGCAGGAGCGGAGTCGGAGATCTGCTTCTTCGACGCGGGCATCTCTGAGTCATCGACCTTGCTCTGGATCTCTTTGAACTCTTTGTTGTAGAGGACAAGTTCTGCAACGGTCGCTTCATTGATCTTGCAGTCCCTTGCCTTTCTAAAGCTTCCGGATACGGTGATGACACCGTTTGGTCCGGGTATCTTGAGTTTGTTGTAGAAGAAGCATGGCTTGGCCATGAACGTGTGGAATATGTCGCGGCTGAATATGACGTGGTACACGCTCTTGAAGGGGACCACCTCAACGGTCAGGCGCTCTTGGCGGTAATTGTTAACATCGCCAAAGTCAACCTTAAGTGTAATGCATCCAAGGGACTGAGCCTCCCGACCAGGAACTACGCCATGGAAGATGGTGTTGGTCCGCCTTAGGTTTGCCTCCATCAAGTTCATCTTCTGCAGTGTATCCAGGTACATGATGCTGATGTTGCTTCCACTATCCACCATACACTTGGTGAACTCCACGCCTTCAATCAAGGGGTTGATGACCATGGCGTACTGGTTGTCCGTAGGTATAAGGTCTGGGTGGTTCGTCCTTTCCCAAGTGATTGGAACCTCCGACCAGCGCAGGTACTGGGGAACTGGGGGGAGTGGCCATCAGGATCCTCAGAGAGTTCTTCTGTTGTCGGATGGTGGGGGTGCCAAGGAAAGTGTGGTAGACTGGAGCCTTCTTCGCGAAGGGGTTCTTTCCCTTGTCGTCGCTCTTGGCGGCGTGCTTGGGGTCAACGTCTTCGTCCATGTCACTTGAATCCTTGGACTCCTCCTCCTTCTTCTTCCCCTTGACCTTGCCTTGCGGTATGTTCTTCCGACTTCGCTTGTAGCCGGACTCCGGGTCTTCCTTGAGGTCGTTGACGAACTTGCAGTGTCGATTGGTATGGGTGGCTTTGCCGTTGACATCGAGGTGCACGAGGCACGGCATATCGCAGTATTCCTCGTAGGTTTGGGGAACGCGGAGCGGCACCGAGGTGGTTTCACTTCCTCGTTGCTGCCCACGATCAGCTCCCCTTCCTCGGCCACGTTGTCCGCCATCACCTCGTCCTGCAAAAGTCATAGCGACCATGTCTGTAGATTGCTTTTCTTCTGGAGCGGTTTTCCGCTTGTAATGCTGTTACTCCGAGCTTGAGTTAGAACGGTTGTTGCCGGCAAGGAGCCGCGAGCATCGGCGGCGGCAGCTGCGAACTCACTGGCCAACTGGATCATCTGATTCAAGTCAAGCTGGTGATTGTCCTACAAGCTCTTCAGTTTATGTTGGAGCAACGTGCCCCTTTCCAACCCGTCGATGAAGGCGTCCATGGCGGTCTGAGCATGCACTCCTGCGCAGGAATTCTTCATGTCCAGCCAGCGGGAGAGGTAGGCGCGATATGTCTCGTCTTTCTCTTGCACGCACCAATGTAGATCGCCCACAGTGCAGGGATGCTTGTATGTACCCTCAAAGTTCTTGGTGAACGCTTCGTGCATGTCCAACCAGTTGTAGATAGATTTCTCCGGCAAGTCGTCGATCCATTAACGGGCCATGCCCGCCAACATTAATGGGAGGTACTTGACGGCGACGTTGGAGTTATCCGGCAATCTCCACCGCGTTGCCGTAGTCCTGCAACCATGTGGCTGGCTTGGCGGTGCCGTCATAGGGCTTGATGGTCTTGTCAATCCGGAAACCTTTGGGGTAAGTTGCGGACCGTATTGCAGGTCCAAAGCAACATGGTCCCAGGTATGGTCCTTCCCGGGCCTTGTGGATCTTATAGATCCGCGAACGTGCATCGTACGGCTCCGGGTTCTTCTTCTTCTTGTCAACAGGGGATGGGCTCCGGTGTTGAGTGAACGACGCGGGCCTCCTCCGCCATGGTGACTGCTTGGTGGTGACGAAGGCGGAGGTGGCGGTGGGTTAGCCTTCTTGCTGTTACCCTCCTGCGACGCCTCACGCCTGTCATGGTTGCTTGTCGGACGCAGAGGGTCATGGTGTGACCTGCTCCTGTGTCCTTGGTTGCGCTCTCCGTCATGACGGGTCTGCTCCGTGTTGTCGCGGATGACGATGCTGCACTGCTTTGGTGGGGGCATATCCGTACGATGGTGAGCCTTGTAATCTTCGCGATGTCAGGGGGATCGGGGCGGTGGTGATGGGCGACGAGGTCGGTGAAGGGTTTCGCGACATAGTAAATCAAAATTTTCTACGGAGCGAACTGAGGGAAAGCCAAGATCTAATCTAGGAGATGCAAACAACGAGAGAGATTGGATTAGATCTTCATAACCTTGAAGATTCAAGATGCGAACGCTCGTTAACGTGGGTGATGTAGTCGTACTCGCTTCTCCTCCTCGCGATTCGATCCGATCTAGCACCACAAGTGGCGGTGCCTCCGTGAGATGCACACGTGCAGCACCTCGATGTCTCCTCCTTCCTCGGACCAGCAAGTATGGTGGAGAGATAGATTGGATCTACAACACTACGGCGTGGTGTATATGGTGGAGAATTTCTGCTGCAGGGCTTCGCCTACAAACAGTCGGGAGGGAGAGAGGAAGGTAGCAAGGCTTCTAGGGCTAGGAGGAAGGTGTGTGTAGGGGGAGGGGCGCACCACCCCTCTATATATAGAGGGGGGCGGACAGCCCTTGCCCCTCCTCCAAGCCTATCTCTACTTTAAACAATTTAAACTCACCCTTATCTAGAAATCATGTCTCTAGTTTAAACGAGTTTAAACTTATCTAGGATCAGCTGGGCCTTATGGGGCCTTGTGACCCTGGCCCAATGCGGCTAGGACACTCCCTCATAGGACCATGCCCCCTCCCGGAAGGTGGGGCCACGTTGTTCCCCTTCCGGAAGGTTCTAGAAGCTTCCGGTACAATACCGATTAACCCGGAACAATTCCGAACTCCAAAAACTGCACTGCCTTATATGAATCTTATTCTCCGGACCATTCCGGAACCTCTCGTGATATCCCGGATCCCATCCGATACTCCGAACAAAAATTCATAAACCAATTATCCAATCTATCCTAGCGTCAAGATACGTTAAGTGTGTGACCCTGCGGGTTCGAGAATATGCAGACATGATCTTCTATCAATAATCAACAGCGGGGTCTGGGCACCCATATTGACTCCCACACATTCATCGATGATCATATCGGATGAACCATGATGACAGGATTCAATCAACCCCATATATATATTCTCTTCGTCTCGCGATATTTTACTTGCCCGAGATTCGATCGTCGGTACCGTCATACCTAGTTCAATCTCGTTCACAGCAAGTACTTTACTCGTTCTGTAATCCGATATCACTTTGTGATTAACTCCCTAACCAGATGCCTGCAAGCGGTGTTGATATCGATTACCGAGTGGGCCCGAAGTATATCTCTCCGACTTGGGAGGGATAAATTCCATCTTGATACATACAACCCAACAGATACTTTCCGATCACCTGAGAGACACCTTTATGATCACCCTCTCATAGGATGACGTTTGATGACCTCAAAGCTTTCTTCCGATACCAGGGAGTTGTATTATCTCATGGTCTAAGGAATACAATATTTGACATAGGAAAAGCTTCGCAAAGATGAACACGATGATACGATCTAATTGCTTCGCTTAGTTTGGGTCTGTCCATCATATCATTCTCCCAATGATATGATCTCATTATCAATTGACAACTCATGTCTATGGTTAGGAAACCTTAACCATCATTGATCAATGAGCTAGTCCTTAGAGGCGCATTGTGGACACGGTGTTGTTCACAAACCACACAAGTATTAAAGTTTCCGCTTAATACAATTCTAGCATGGAATATAAACTTTATCATGAACAAGAATTATAATAATAACATCTTTATTATTGCCTCTAGGGCATAATTCCAACAGTCTCCCACTTGCACTAGAGTCAATAATCTAGTTTACATCTGGCAACAATCTCACACCCATGGCACTGAGGTGTTGATCATGTTTTACACGTGGAAGAGGTTTAGTTAATGGATCTGCGACATTCAGATCCGTATGTACTTTGCTAATCTTCAGATCTCCATCTGGTATATAATCTCGGATTATATGAAACTTGCGGTTGATATGCTTGGTCTTTGGATGATATCTTGGTTCCTTAGCGAGTGCTATGGCGCCAGTGTTGTCACACAATATCTGGTATACAATGTACTTGGAACCACGCCAAGCTCAGTGATGAAGTTTCTGATCCAAACTCCTTCACTTGACGCTTCTGCAGCAGCCATGTATTCCGCTTCTACTGTAGATCCCGCGATCATGCTTTGCTTGCAGCTTCTCCAGCTCACAGCTCCTCCATTCAAAATATACACGTATCCTGTCTGAGATTTAGAATCATCCTTGTCGGTGTCGAAACTAGCGTCGACGTAACCTTTTACGACAAGCTGTTCATCACCCCCATAGACTAAGAACATTTCTTTAGTTCTATTTAGGTACTTTAGGATGTTCTTCACGGCTGTCGTCCGATGTTCCACCTGGATCACTTTGATATCCGCCGTCAAACTAAGAGCATTGGACACATCCGGTCTAGTACACAACATGGCATACATGATGGAACCTATGGCCGAGGCATAAGGCACTTTGCTCATAGCTTCCCTATCATTTACCGTAGCTGGACACTGAGCCTTGCTCAATATCTTACCTGACAACATAGGCACTGAACCTTTCTTTGCCTTATCCATTCTGAACCTTTTCAGAACTTTGTCTAGGTATGTACTCTGGCTTAAAGCTATCAGGCGTCTTTGTATATCTCTATAGATTTTGATGCCCAATATATAAGCAGCTTCACCTAGCTAGGTCTTTCATTGAAAAACACTTGTTCAAATAACTCTTCACATCGTTAAGCATGTTGATGTCATTTCCAATAATCAATATGTCATCCACATATAGTACCAGAAACGTCACCGAGCTCCCACTCACTTTCTTGTAGATGCAAGCTTCGTAGCAATTTGGAACAAATCCAAAGCTCTTGATCAAAACGAAGGTTCCAACTCCGAGATGCTTGCTTCAGTCCATAAATGGAACGCTGAAGTTTGCATACTTTACTAGCATCCTTAGGATCGACAAAACCTTCGGGTTGCATCATATACAACTCTTCATCAATGTTGCCATTGAGGAATGCAGTCTTGACATCCATCTGCCATATTTCATAATCATGAAACGCATCAATTGCTAATAAAGTCCGAATGGACTTAAACATCGCTACGGGAGAGAAAGTCTCATCGTAGTCAACACCTTGAACTTGTCGAAAACCTTTTGCGACAAGCCGTGCTTTATAGACGGTAACATTACCATCCGTGTCCGTTTTCTTCTTGAAAATCCATTTGCACTCAACGGCCTTTCGGTCGCTAGGAGGGTCCACCAAAGTCCATACTTGGTTTTCGCCATGGATCCCAATTGATTTCATGGCTTCCACCATTTCGTAGTCCGGCTCATCATCGCTTCCTCATAGTTCGTAGGTTCACCGCCTTCTACTAACAAGACAGTCAAGACAGGTTGCCATACCACTCGTGAGGGCACGCGACCTTGTCGACCGCGACGCTCAAGAGCAAAGATCGTCCAAGCTTCATGATCCTTGTCATTAGCTTCCTCTATTGTTGGTGCAAAGTGCATCGAACACTTTCAGTGTGCGCTACTCTCCAATTCAAGAGAAGGTTCAATAACCTCGCCTAGCTCTACTTTCCTCCCACTCACTTCTTTCGAGAGAAACTCCTTCTCAAGAAAGGAACCGTTTCTTCATAAACACTTTGCCTTCGGTTCTACGTGATAGAAGATATACCCAATAGTTTCCTTAGGGTATCCTATGAAGACGCATTTCTCCGCTTTGGGTTCGAGCTTGTCCGCATCAACTTCTTGACGAAGCTTCGCATCCCCAAACTTTAAGAAACGACAACTTAGGTTTAGCACCAAACCACAGTTCATACGGTGTCGCCTCAACGGATTTAGATGGAGCCCTATTTAAAGTGAATGCAGCGTTTCTAATGCATAACCCCAAAATGATAACGGCAAATCAAGAAGAGACATCATTGATCGGACCATATCTAATAGGGTTCGATTCCTGCTCGTACACACCATTGCGCTGTGGTGTTCGGTGGCGTGAGTTGTGAAACGATTCCACTTGCTTTAAGATGCGTGAGAAAATCATAACTCAAATATTCACCTCCACGATCGGATCGTAGAAACTTAATCTTCTCATACGATGCTTCTCCACTTCATTCAAATTCCTTGAACTTTTCAAATGTTTCAGATTTATGTTTCATTAAATAGATATACCCATATCTACTTAAGTCATCGGTAAAAGTGAGGAAATAGCGATATCCACCGCCGAAACACTCATCGGTCCGCATACATCGGTATGTATGATTTCCAACAAGTCCGCTGCTCGCCCATCATACCAAGAACGGGTTTTGATCATCTTGCCCATGAGGCATGGTTCGCATGTGTCAAATGATTCAAAATCAAGAGACTCCAAAAGTCCATCAGAATGGAGTTTCTTCATGCGCTTTACTCCAATATGACCTAGACGACAGTGCCACAAATAAGTAGTATTATCACTATCTACTTTGCATCTCTTAGCCTCAATGTTATGGATGTGTGTTTCATCCCTTTCAAGATTTAGAATAAATAAACCATTCACAAGAGGTGCATGACCATAAAAGATGTTACTCATATAAATAGAACAACCATTATTCTCCGATTTAAATGAATAACCTTCTTGCAATAAACATGATCCGAAAATAATGTTCATGCTCAACGCAGGCACATAATAACATTTATTAAGGTTTAAAACTAATCCCGAAGGTAAAACTAAGGAGAGCGTGCCGACGGCCATCACATCAACTCTTGATCCGTTGCCAACGCGCATCGTCACCTCATCCCTCGCAGTCGTCTCATTCCGTAGCTCGCTTCGAGTTACAAATATTAGCAACCGGTATCAAATACCCGTGCACTACAACGAGGGCTAGTAAGGAAAACATCAATAACATGTATATCAAATATACCTTTGATGGTGCCACCTTCTTGTCCGCTAAGTACTTCGGACAGTATGCCCAAAGGACCCTGTCCTTGCAATAGAAGCACTCGATTGTCCGGCTTAGGACCGACTGAGCTTCTTCTCAATAGGGCATTGCTTGCCGCCCTTCTTGAAGGGCTTCTTTGCTCCTTACCTTTCTTAAAGGAGGGCTTGTTGACCATCAACACATGATTATCCTTCTTGATGTCCACCTCCCAGCCTTCACCTTTGCGAAGAGCTCGGTGATCGTATCGTGGAACCAATCGATTATGAGTCACTACAAAACTTTTGTAGCTGGGAGGAGTGATTGCAGAACTGTCAATCTTGAGCTCCTCCGAATCGTGCATTCCAGCTTGCTCAAGCTGAGTGTAGCCCGACATCTTTATGGCGTGCTCACTAACGGAACTCCCTTCCTCCATCTTGCGCTTAAAGAACTTCTCGAGATCTCATATCTCTCGAACGGGCTTGAGTCTCAAACATGGTTTTCAGCCTCGAGAATCTCAAAGGGCCCGGATAGGTTTCAAAACGATTTTGAAGCTCGGTTCCATAGCAAACAACATGGTGCTCTTAATCACACCATAATCATCTTTCTTGATCGACAGATGCCTTTATCATCACCGCGATTGCAGCAGGGGGTCACCTAACGCTTTACCAAGGACATAGTCCTTTTGTCCGCCGCATGAATGATTCTTAGATTGCGGAACCAATTGGTGAAGTTAGACCCATTGTTTCTAAGCTTTTCCTTCTCAAAGAAAAACGTTGAAGTTGAAGTTGGATTTGGCCATGTGATCTACAGTATTTGCAAGTACAATTTAGACTATGTTCATGATAAATAGTTCAACTTAATCAAATTACTAAATGAACTCCCACTAAATTCAACATCCCTCAAGTTGTT
This sequence comes from Avena longiglumis, assembly GCA_030063025.1. Classification (NCBI taxonomy): domain Eukaryota; kingdom Viridiplantae; phylum Streptophyta; class Magnoliopsida; order Poales; family Poaceae; genus Avena; species Avena longiglumis. Next base: position 154,010,210 of record CP125973.1, read on the forward strand.
TAGTGAACACGATCCAAATTCACCACACCTAATCCAATCATCACGAGAAGAGATGTGGTTTCAATGGTGGACAACAAAGTGTCGATCATATCATTCATATGACTCATGCTTAACCTTTCGGTTCTTGTGTTCCGAGGCCATGTCTGTACATGCTAGGCTCGTCAATTTAGACCCAAGTATTTCCGCGTGTGCAAAACTGGCTTGCACCCGTTGTATGTGAGCGTAGAGTCTATAGCACCCGATCATCACGTGATGCTTGGACACGATTTAACTTCGCAACGGTGCATACTTGGGGAGAACACAGTTTTATCTTGATCTTTATGAGGAATCATCTTATAATGCTACCGTCATGATCTAAGCATGATAAGATACATAAAGGGATAAACATCACATGCATATAACTTTATGTGACATGGTATAGCCAATCCTCGCAATGATCTCCATCTTGTGCGTTCCGCATGATCTCCATCACTCCACCATGATTGCCTCCACCACGAATAGCAACTACAACCATTGATAACTACTTAGCGATAAAGTAAAGCTATTACATGGCGTATAAGAAGTTGACTCAGAGGTCATACACAATTATAAAGACAACCATATGGCTCCTGCCAGTGTACTCATCGACATGCAAGTCGTGAAACATTACAAAACATGATCATCGCATACAATATTCACATCACATCTTGGGCCATACCATATCACAGAAAACACTCCGCAAAAACAAGTTAGACGCCTACTTTGTTGTTGCATGTTTTACGTGGCTTATGGGAGTAGATGCTAAGAACGATTCTTACCTACGGAAAGCCACAACGGTGATATTATGGTTGCCAAACTCCGGTGTTAATCCCATGACAACTATAGTGAGAGAAACTGACATCCACCAGCCGCATGTGTGGAACAAGCCACACGTCAAGTGCGGAGTCGGTCTCGCGAACGACGTCGCGTAAGGTTGGCCTGGACGGCTTCAATCTCACTATCCCGCATCATAAGAAGAACACAAACAAGAGGCTTGCAACAGAAAACATCAACGCCCGCAACAACCATGTTGCGTTCTACTCGTGAAACACATCTACGCATAGATCTAGCTCTGATACCATCAAGGGTTTCGCGACATAGTAAATCAAAATTTTCTACGGAGCGAGAGGAAAGACAAGATCTAATCTAGGAGATGCAAACAACGAGAGATTGGATTAGATCTTCATACCCTTGAAGATTACGCCATGAACGTTAAATCGAGCGTGGGTGATGTAGTCGTACTCGCTTCTCCTCCTCGCGATCCGATCCGATCTAGCACCACACGTGGCGGTGCCCCCGTGCGCTGCCCCCGTGCCGCCCCTCGACGTCCCCTCCTTCCTCGGACCAACAAGTATGGTGGAGAGATAGATTGGATCTACAACACTACGGCGTGGTGTATATGGTGGAGAATTTCTGCGGGGCTTACACAAACAGTCGGGAGGGAGAGAGGAAGGTAGCAAGGCTGCTAGGGCTTGGAGGAAGGTGTGTGTAGGGGGGAGGGGGCGCACCACCCCTCTATATATAGAGGGGGGGCGGCCAGCCCTTGCCCCTCCTCCAAGCCTATCTCTAGTTTAAACAATTTAAACTCTCCCTTATCTAGAAATCCTATCTCTAGTTTAAATGATTTAAACTCTCCCTTATCTAGAAATCCTATCTCTAGTTTAAACGAGTTTAAACTTATCTAGGATCGGCTGGGCCCTATGGGGCCTTGTGCCCCTGGCCCAATGCGGCCAGGACACTCCCTCATAGGCCCATGCCCCCTCCCGGAAGGTGGGGCCACGTTGGTCCCCTTCCGGAAGGTTCTAGAAGCTTCCGGTACAATACCGATTAACCCGGAACAATTCCGAACTCCAAAAACTGCACTGCCTTATATGAATCTTATTCTCCGGACCATTCCGGAACCTCTCGTGATATCCCGGATCCCATCCGAGACTCGAACAAAATTCATAAACCAATTATCCAATCTATCCTAGCGTCGAGATACGTTAAGTGTGTGACCTGCGGGTTCGAGAATATGCGTACATGATCTTCTATCAATAATCAAGCGGGTGCAGGCACCCATATTGACTCCCACACATTCATCGATGATCATATCGGATGAACCACGATGCCAGGATTCAATCAATCCCATGTATATATTCTCTTCGTCTAGCGACATTTTACTTGCCCGAGATTCGATCGTCGGTACCGTCATACCTAGTTCAATCTCGTTCACAGCAAGTACTTTACTCGTTCCGTAATCCGATATCACTTTGTGATTAACTCCTTAACCAGATGCTTGCAAGCGGTGTTGATATCGATTACCGAGTGGGCCCGAAGTATATCTCTCCGACTTGGGAGGGACAAATTCCATCTCGATACATACAACCCAACAGATACTTTCCGATCACCCGAGAGACACCTTTATGATCACCCTCTCATAGGATGACGTTTGATGACCTCAAAGCTTTCTTCCGATACCAGGGAGTTGTATTATCTCATGGTCTAAGGAATACAATATTTGACATAGGAAAAGCTTCGCAAAGATGAACACGATGATACGATCTAATTGCTTCGTTAGTTTGGGTCTGTCCATCATATCATTCTCCCAATGATATGATCTCATTATCAATTGACAACTCATGTCTATGGTTAGGAAACCTTAACCATCATTGATAAATGAGCTAGTCCTTAGAGGCGTACCAGGGACACGGTGTTGTTCACAAACCACACAAGTATTAAAGTTTCCGCTTAATACAATTCTAGCATGGAATATAAACTTTATCATGAACAAGAATTATAATAATAACATCTTTATTATTGCCTCTAGGGCATAATTCCAACAGTCGGTCCTTTTCTCCGTGGTTGGAGGATATGGGGATGGCATCCTTCCTGTTGCGTGCATCTCTCTTTCTTCGTTCTGATGAACCCGTATGGGACCCAAAATCAAGAGGAGATCTGTCCCTTGGCGGCTTATATTGGCTAGACTAGCAAAGCGCTGGGTCGGACTCAAGCCTCTGAGAGGTGGCCTTTTCCTGCTGCTTCACTGCCTTGGCCACTAGGTCATAGACCTGTTCCACTGCCTCAGGCGATCTATCCTGCTCCAGAAGGGTCTTGGCGACGGCGAGGTTCAGGAGTGGGGTGGGCATCACCTGCTTGCCTTCACTGTCAATGTAAGGCTTGGCTTGTGCTGGCTTCGAGGGAGCCCATCCTAGGTTGCGCCATACACCAGGATCGTTGATGACGCCTGTCGGAGATTTCTTGGCCTTCTGATATTGCAACAAAGTCTTGTACTCGGCCTCCATTGCTCTGGCTTTCTCTATGGACTTATGCGCATTGACCAGATCTCGATCTAGCTTAGCGCCTTGCTCCGCGATGGCCTGCGCTTCCTCCAGCAGCTGCTGGCGCTTCTCGTCAAGCTGGGTCACGTTCCATATATGAGCAACGGTCAGTGGCTCGATGAGGTGATTGACGTACATCACTCTATCAGCTGGAGTAACTTGGGCTGCTGCAGGCGTAGATGCTGGAGGCGGCAAGTTTGCGGTGTTGTTGTTGCTCGGGCCGGTGCCGAGTTCCTGCGGCTGCTGCACTGGGTTAGGCGGAGGAGGCATGAATTTTGCGCGATCATCGTCAGCAGCGATAAGTGGACCCTTCCCCTTTTCAGCGCTATAGGCGGAGCTTGTCCGGGTTGATCTTCATCCATCGTCGTACCAATGGTGACGAACACCCCTCGAGACGTGACGGCGTTGTTGTCTTGCTTGTCGCGCGAGTACTCCTCCTCCATCTCCTGCATAGCGGAGTCTAGCTCTTCTGGACTGAAATCTATCTCCTCTGAATCTGCACTGAAGTCAGCATAAAGCGCGTCAATGACAGAGTCGGAGGGTGCCAGGACTTCCTCGATGACGGGCGGTGGAGGTGCAACGGCAGCGACGATGACTGGAGGTGGTGGCGCGGCTGCGACGATGGCGGACGGAGGCAGTGGCTGAATCGGAGGTTCTCCGTCCATGAGCGCAAGTGCTTTCTGGGCTTCTGTGTCAGCCTCCACGTAGTTGTTGACGGTGCTCACCATCTGTTCAACGTAAGGCGTCCTGTTGCCTGCTGCCGTCTTAGAGAATGTCGGAGAAGCGTGCCATGGTCTAGTCCTTCCATGAAGTGATACAAAGCGTTATCATCGGGGTAGTGGGCCAGATCGGCTCGTATACGGAGCCACCTAGCCAGATAATCGTGGGGGTTTTCGCCCTCTCTCTAAATGCAACACGCTAGATCGAAGATGGTAACCACTCCGATGAACTTGGATCGCTGCTGTCCAGACGCGCGGGCGAAGCCGACGGATTTGCAGTGAGCTTCCACCTTTATATACTGCACAGGGGTGGTTTGGGTGGGCCTTGAATTTTTCCGATCTTTGCCGACAAACTCCAAAGAGAGATCCGACATCGATCCTTCCGCGAACATATCCTGCCCGCAGGCGGTCCGTGCAGGCCTTGATGCTCCTCCGACTCCCAAGGAACTAGTGCCCGAGTCGGTTTTGCCGCTGAAGAGGTGGATGTCTCTGATAGGAACGATCGAACACCGCGTAGGGTTCGTCTTTGCCGGGATCCAGAACTCGTCAGGAGGGATGATCGGAATGTTGCCGGAGAAGAGAACACGACCGATGGCTACGGTTTTGCCGATTCCCGCGAAGATCTTGGTCCTCGCCCGCTGAAGAGCCTGAAGCGCCTCTTGCCCCACGGTGGGCACCAACTGTCGTGGTATTGCCGACGAGTACACCATGGAGGGGTCCTCACAGTGCGTGTTTAGAGACGTGGGGAAGGCAGACGGTTGACGGGTATGAGGTAACACAGCTTACCCAGGTTCAGATCCCACGACGGTGGCAGAATCCTACTCCTGCTATAAATCACTATAAGGGCAATACGCCGAGTTACAGAGATAGGTTCGCTGTGCGAGGTTGTATGAATCGATGCCCTAAAGGCTCCCATAGGCCCAACTTATATAGTCACCAGGTCCTAGGGTTACAGGGAAAAGTCCTAGCCGGACAGGTTACAGAGTCCTACACTGTCTATTACTAGTCTTGTGTATCTTGCACTCCAAGGCTCCGGGTACGTCGGTGACTCCAACCGTAGCCTTCCTTTATCCGGCATGGGCCTCCCTTCTGGATCCATCTAACTGGGCCGCCCAGCAGGCCATAGGCCATGCTACCAGCTGAAGATACCCATATAGCATATCCCCAACACCAAGCTTAGACTTCGCTTGTCCCCAAGCGAATACAGAGCTCAGTAAACATGTCCACAAGTTTATGGAGTGAAGTGTCGATAAAAGAATACGAACAAGAAGCATCACACTTACCATTGCACAACTCATAGAAGAAATCAACTCACCATTATATAACTTAGCTTGCAACCAAGTACAACAGTCACAATAGAGATACATAAAGATAAATCATAATTGGAATTGGCAAACTTGTTCTTGGTCAGAGAACACCTGGCAAACAGTTTCACAAAAAGCTTTTTGTAGAAGTTTTTAACAGGAGCACTCTTTGCTCAAAAAGGTTTTTCACAAGTGAAGGCTTTCAAAGTAATACTCAATACATTAGAGTTTTGTGCAAACAAGGAAGATAAAGAACATGATTGAATAAATCACCATATGAATGCTTGAAACACAACAACTCAAAAGCTTGCTGGAGATAGAGAGGAAGTAGGTTTAATGACTCAACTGGTAACTAGGAGAAAGGTCCCTTCTTAGAGGGTAGCAGGGATTACAAGTCATAAAGATCTTACAAAAGATTATGGTACTTACTAGCTTTGAGCCCTCATTGCCCCTATCATAAGCATCTTGAGATGATTAAGGTTAAAGTGAAAAAAGATGGAGTATATGCTTGACGAAATATAAGTTGGCAATCTCATGTACCTTGAATATGAGGGCCACTCCTCATGCATACTCAACTTTGGGACCAAGTAAGTTCTTGTCATTGTAAGTATTTGCATATCATTCAGAATCGCCAACGGGGTACCCCTTGCACATGGTACATGAGCTTTCCCATAACCAAAATGACAAGGCAAGTAGACAATGAGCATCTCAACGATCTTTTTCTTTACTATGTGTATAGCTTTTTATTGAGGATGCTTCATAGATGACTCACTATGGTGATGCTGCAAGTTTCCACCATGATTAAGCATGGCTTAGGCTAGCGGCCAAGGCATTTCTCTAACACAGGATACAAACTGCATGGACTTACAAGTTCCCTCTTTATTTCACATCGTTGACATCCATAGACAAAAGAGCACGATATCAACTATGTACAGAGTACAAGTGCAATGTTGAAAACGTTCCCCGTGACAGCACGGTTCTGCTAATTCCAACGTGTAGATGCAAGCATATACAACTTCGATGTTCACAGTGGTTCAAGTCTATTAGGGGCAAGTAAATAAGGTGTGCCATCAAGTTCCTGAGAGCTTTACTAACTAGTTTTCTCATAACAAAATACTTTTTAATTCGAAAGGTAGAAGAAGCTTGAGAATTTGCTTGTAATAGCAAAAGCTACTAGGTAGATATGGTGGACACAAGTGGCAAAAGTTTTGGATTCAAAGGGTTTTGGAAACATGAGAAGTATGCCTTCTCAAAACAGGTTTTTGGCTAGCAAGGCTGGGTAGCAAGCAAGAGAGTTGAAAGAAACAAGCAAACATACAAGTAATAAAGGCAAACATGCAATCTTCCTTGAAGACACAAAAGAATCTTAAATAAATAATACTAAGCTTATGAGCCAATAATAAAGAAAACAAATGATACCAAATACCTGTAAGCTTTTTCTTTCTTTCTTTTTCTTTCAAACTAAAGCCACTGACCAGAACTCGGTTTGCCAAAACCAATTTAGATCCACTTGATGATCCCAAAGTGGTGCCAATACTGAACAACAAGATCCATCATATAATAGAGATTGCAAACTAAAATAAGAAGTGCAAAAATTAAAAGATGAGACTTCTCATTAATATTCCAATAAAGGCACTCACACCAAGGGATACATAGATAATCAACTAAAAGAGAGATACTTCCACATGCAAACAAAACTATAAGATAACCTCTCTACCACAGATATGAATGCACTAAAAAGGTAAAAGATGAAAGATAATGGTGGTGATACCGCGACACTCCCCCAAGCTTGAAACAAGCCAAGGGGATGCTAAACCTGATGACGAATTACTCCTTTGGTGGTGGTGGTGTTCTCTTGATAAGCTCTTCAATAAGTTTCTTCAAATCCTCCATATCGAAGGTCAGAGTACGAATTAACTCCGAATTATGCTCAATGCAGCGCATGATCAACTCGGACCGAGGATCCCAGTCCTTGTTATTCTTTCTCCATTCTTCCAAATTAGAGTGTTTCTTTCCTGCATGGTTAGAACAAGGGGTACTAGGAGGAAGTGTGCACGGAGCGAGGATATGACGTGGAGTTCTCCATCCCGTAGACATCCATGCTGTCCTCCTAAGCTGGGTAGGTTGTGCCACCAAACCAATGCTTGCGACGGTAGCGCGGGTGTCCGGATGCTCGTCCTCCTCCATGTCTCCTTCATAACCTACCAAAATCTCCTCCTCCTTGGGGACTTGAGGTTCTTCTTTCTCGGGCTCCTTACCTTTGTCGTTGGCGGAGGCCATGGTGCTCTAAACTTGAGAAGATTTCCTGACAAAAACAGATTGAAACTAAAACATGACGAGAACATGATGCACGAACCTCGGGGGATCCGGGGGATATATATTATGAAGTTTCAATGCATAAGGAAGGTTTTGACACGGAAATGAGGCGGAGACGGAGTTCGAGGGGGAAACACCCCCCCTCAGGCGCGGCCAAGCTGGCCCGCGCCTGGGGTCGGTTTGTCCACCCCAGGCTCCATTTCCTCTTCAGTTTCGTCTCGTAACTTCCCTTATGTATTAAAAACATCCAAAATATAAAAAGATTGGGGTTTCACGAACCTTCTGTTTTCACCACTTTTACCTATTCAAATACGAACTCTGCAGAATCCTTTTCTCTTTTTCCTGAAAGTTTCCTTCTTACAAAACTTTTGCACAAACTCACTGACAACATTAGTGTAAGAAAAAAAGCAATAAACCTTTGGTAAACACTTCAACTGAAAACCCATCAAAACAAAAGCTTCTATAAGAGGCAACTGCGAATGATGGCAGAAATCTGTCAAAACAGACCAGCAGGTAAAGATTGATTTTTCAGAAGACCTTCTGCTGCTCAAATCAAAAAGTGCAGAACTGATGAAAGTTGGGTAATAACTTGGAGAACAAGATCAGAAAAATGCATCTCCATCTGAAGTACTAAGCTTCCTCACGAATGTTTACAATGCAGCACATAAAATCTGTCCCAGGACAGCCATTTTTCACAACTCCTCTAATTCACAAAAGTAGTTGAACTTGACACAAAAACCAAAACAAAAAAGGATAAGGAGCGGTTATTACTGAGGTAATAACTTCCAAGACTCGACAAAACTCTTGGGTTATCTCCCAACAAGTACTTTTCTTTAATGCCTTTAAGTTAGGCTCGAAACTTCCAAAGATGCTCAAATAGGATATATATATCTGAAATGAAAGAGGGCATCAAGAAGCAAATAACCAACACACTTGAGTATAACCCACTTACTATGCATGGGGGTATCAAGAGAAAAAAAATTGTTGAAACAAAAATCCACAAGCATAGGAAGACAAAACAGATGCAACTTTAAATCTTTCAACATAAAACGGGGAAACTTAACATCATTGAGATGCATAAAACCATGTTTCCCTCTCTCAAAATAACTTTCAGTAGCACTTTGAATAAAGTTTACAATATAACTGTCACTGGAAACAACTTTATCATCAGAATAAGCATACTTACAGTCACCAAAAAGAGGTCCAAGGTCATAGACTGGATCAATAGAAGGAAGTTGTTCCATCCTGAAATCTTTATTAGGCAAGCTATTTTCACAAGGAGCTTTAGAAAATTTGGAAAAGTTAAAATCATAAGAATCTCCATCAAACGTAGTTAAAACTTTTTCCTTCTTACAATCAATAATAGCTCCACAAGTGTTCAAGAAAGGCCTACCAAAAATGATAGGACAAGTTTTGCTAGCTCCTGAATTGAGCACTAGGAAATCAGCAGGATACTTAATCTTATCACAGAGAACCTCCACATCTCTTACAATACCAATGGGACAAATGGTCTCCTTGTTAGCAAGGTTAATAACCACATCAATGTCCTCAAGCTCACAAGGACCAATCTCATGCATAATTTCCCTATAAAGCTCCTAAGGAATAGCACTAGAACTAGCACCAATATCACATAAACCATAGTAGCAATGATCACCAATTTTAACAGAAAGCATAGGAACACTATCTTTTATAGCCTTACTAGGATGAGAAATAATATTAGAAGTGTATTCACAGAAGTCAATATGCTCACCCTCCATATTTCTAGTGACAGTGTCTTTCACAATAGCTACCACAGGTTCATCACTCAAATGCTCACCAGGCTCCACAGTTTTCATTATACCTTTGTTAGTTGCACTAATAATCATAGAATACTCCTTTAACTTAGTTGGGAAAGGCATTTTATAAACATGAGGTTCAGGCACAATATGATTAGTAGTACAAACTTGAGTACTTCTAACAGGAACATGACTAACAACATACTTATAAGGAGCATGGTACTTATTCCACTTCTTCTTGGGAATTTCAATGTAAGAGGCAAAGGATTTAAAAAGTTGGCAATACTTTGGGAATCAAGACCAAACTCATTACTAATATCACGGAAGCAATCAGTTCCCATAAAAGATTTAATGCATTCATAATCATAGTTTATACCTGACTTTCTTCCTTTGTCATTCTCCCAAGCTTCAGTGTTCTCTTGAATACGGTCTAGAAGATCCCACTTAGCTTCTTCCTTCATACGTGTGAATGATCCAGCACAAGAAGCATCTAGTAAATCTTTATCATGAAGAGAAAGCCTAGAATAAAAGTTATTGAGAATAATAATTTTAGGGAGTTTATGAATAGGATATTTAAGCATTAGTAACTTCAATCTCCCCCAAGCTTGAGCTGTACTTTCTCCATCAAGAGGACAAATGTTATATATAAGATTTCTATCCTTATGAATCTCACTCGGAGGATAAAATTTAAAGTAAAAGAGAGATGCCAACTCCTCCCATTCCATGGATTGTCCATTCTTCAGCAGCTTATACCATTCTTCATCTCTCCCTTTCAAGGATATGAAGAGTAACTTCTTATTCACCTATTCAGTTGTGATACCTGCACACTTAAACAACCCACATAATTCATGGATAAAAAGCAAGTGATCACCGGGATTGACAGTTCCATCCCCAAAATAATAATTATCCATAACACGATTAACAATACTTGTAGGTATCTTAAAAGGATCTATCTCAACACGAGGTGGTTCATCTACTACCCTAGCAGTGGTAGTAGTTTTCCCAAACAGAAAACCAATTGGGTTATCCATATTGGAAACAAAGTAACAAGCAGTAACAAAAGCAATACTCAAAGTAAAAGTTTCCCTTACCAGTTCCACTCTTCAATTGCGCTTCACTGCCCGGCAATGGTGCCAAAAAAATAGTCTTGATGACCCACAAGTATAGGGGGTGTATCGTAGTACTTTCGATAAATAGGAGTGTCGATCCCAACGAGGAAGGTCTTTGAGCAATTGGTATGGAGCAGGAAATCTCTGTGAATACTTAGCAAACGGAATTTTAGTGGTTTTTTGACAAGGCAACAAAACAAAGAGCAAGTAACAGAAGTAACAAACAAACAGAGCAAGTGGCCCAATCCTTTCTTAGCAAAGGACAAGCCGGTGGAAATACTTATAAGGACCAAACGTTCTCACGGACACATGGGAATTCACTCAAGTGCTTTCGCTTCAAATAGCTGAGTATTCTTCTTTGGTGTTTGTAAGTGTTGTGTGGGTGAACCTGTGCTAACATACCGCCCTTCCTAGGACTAATACATAATTGTGATTAAACCCCCTGAAACATCTGTAACTATAGGAAAGTAATTAAGATATAAATCTAACCACAACCTTAAACTCTGAGATGCTACACTCCCTTGTGCAAAGGTTCCCTAACGGGTGTTCAGGTTTCTGTCACTCCAGAAACCCCACAATTAGTAGCCAAATACACAATGCATTCCCCTAGGCCCATAAATGGTGAAGTTTCATGTAGTCGACGTTCACATGACACCACTATAAGAATAGCACCACAACTTAAATACTAGACCATTGAATAATAACTCATCATCGATTCACTACTAACAACATGACTTCTCCCATGTCCTCAATAACTAGCTCGGACGTGTCAAGCCCAAAACCCTAGATCACTCGATGGATATCGCGAACCGCTAGGAAGATGGCGAATATGTCGTCAACCGAACGCATTTGGATGACTAATAAGCCTAATTTACATCACCATTATATATCATAATCTACCTCTATTCATTGATATTTGTCTTATTATGAGGTATTACTTATGGCTTTTCATCTGTTTATGCATGTTGGATGATTCCTGGAGGATGAACTGCCAGAGTCTGGATTCTTATGGAAAAGAAGGCGTTTTGGTGGAATTTCGTGAAGATCGTAAAAATACCACAAAAATATGGGAAAATATTATTTTTCCAGTAGATTGAGGAAGCCAGAAGGAGGTCCGAAGAAGGGCCACAGGGGGCCCACACCCCTCTAGGCGCGGTCCCACCCTAGGGCGCGCCTAGGGCAGGTGTGGCCCACCTGCCCGGCTCCCGACTCCGCCCCTTCGCCTATATCTTCCCTACGGAACCCTAAGGCTAGGGGAGCGACCACAGATAGATTTTTGCTGCCTCTGGGGGTGGAAAACACCGAGAGAGAAAGATCTCTCCGGTAGACAGATTTCTGCCGGGGGAATTCCTTCCCGGAGAGGGGAGATCGTCGCCATCAACACCATCGTCAAGCTAGGTGTGACACCCCCAGGATCAGGGCTAAACAAATCCCAGACCTTCGTCTGACATAAGATTAACCTTGAGCTCGAGAATATCCAGTGAAGAATTGGTAACACAACGGTTACCCTACGACACAAAATTTATTACTTCAAGCTCATAACTGAGCAGAGAACCAAATTATTACAAACAGGGGCCACTGACCACAAACATCAAACAACGGAAGGCAAATTATGCTATTAAGTATAGCAAACTTAAAAAATGGCCTCAGAGGCCTGAAGCATAACGATGACGTCCCAGCCCATAGATTCCAGGCTGCCGGCCGGGAACCCCAAGGTACTCGTCAATGTCGATGTAGTACCAAACTCAGTCTTCATGGGAACACTTACTCTGCCAAAAGTATCAACAAAGCAAGGGTGAGTACAGGGTGTACTCCGCAAGACTTCTGGCTGGTGGAGTTGTTTTGCATAAAGCCATCTTTGTTTATAAAACAAGAGGGAGAATAAGCTCGTCTAATCAAAGTATTTTAAAAGGGGATAAGAGAGCGACATCTTCGAAGTATTGATCATCATATTTTGATATCCACCAAATCATCATCATCTACCAACTAGGATCACCCCCTCGTACCCATGAGGAAGCATCCTTAAGCACACGTTGATCTACAAGTTTTATGGTTAGGTTCAAGTTCTCTATGATCATCACGTCCGTTCCCAAGTCGTCCATGACCATGGACACGGCTTTCTGAAAGATTATTACCCTGCAGGGGTGTACAACTTTACCCACATGTACTAACCTTCTCTTAATGCCAGAATCATTAGCCCTCTTCCTCGGAAGGCTGACAGAGGGTGGTTAGACACGATCTTTACCTTGATTTCGCCGAGACCATGAGTCACGCAATAAGTATTGTTCTGCCGTAAAGGGTCAAATTTGGAAGCCAGTACTTAAAGATGTGAGTCGAGGTTGGTTTACCAGGGGCTCCATCGACCCCAAGCAACCCGGTCCATGATTACCTACCTGTATGAATGCACCTCCTTCACCCCCTCTTTCGAAAATGTTTTCAATGCGTATGTCGAAAGGAACGCCCAAACTATGTGACTCATGGAATCTACTAGGCAAGTTAGTCAATCAGGGGGTCCCCATAAACCCCGTGTGGTTGTACACTCGTCTTGGTTAGAGAGGCAAGAACTCGGGTCCTAGTGGTGGCGAGCATGGGACTAGAAAAACTACATCCCACCGTGGCCTCCCATACAAGCCTTAGCATGTTTAATCTCATATCACCTCTGATCTCATCTTATCACGTTCTCCTGTCATACTAAATTCTCTGCATCTGATACATCATCTGGATGAACCAGACTAACAGCTAAGCATGGCTAAGCAAGACACAGATAAAAGCTCTAGCATTACACACAAGCCAAACCTAGTTATGCTAGGAGCAGTGGATCAGGTAATATAATCTCAAAGGGAGTATGCAATAGATAGGGTACTCTATCTATCAATAAAAGACCATAGTATAATTGTATGCATCATGGAAAGAATTGAAATGCTTTCAAAATCATAGGATTATATCATGGTGGGGCTATGCTTGCCTTTTCCAGTTGATAACCAAAAAGTAGAGCTTCAGGAGCCTTATACTTGACTTGGTTATAGTTGGTAAAGTATTGTTCATCGATCTTCGAACTTCGACGATGTTGATCTCTGGCTTCGATCTCGATCTCGATATCATATTTTACCGGAAAGAAGCAAACACCGGAAAGAGAGGGAAACAATCAACACATGGCATCGATGCAATGCTCAAGCAAGTATGATGATATGACAAGTTAATTTTCATTGAAATGTAACCCTAAGGCATGCTCGACTATTTAATCGGGGTTCCGAGAGGGGTGAAAACCCTAACTCGGGGAAACTCCGGATGTATATGAGAGGGGTTGGTTTGTTCTTCTAATTAAAATTGTCATTAAAGTTGCTTAACAATGCATGATTATAGCTTAGATAGTTAGATCTTATTTTTCTGAACATTTTGATATATTATTCATATTTTTCTGACTTATAAATAATAAGTTATGAATTTTACAAGTTTATATCAAATTCTGGAATATTTAAAACCTTTTATGAAATTATTAAACAACTTGTTAGAATTTTTACACCCAGCCAGAGTCTACCCACAGCAACTGATAGAGGGGCCCCAGGCCACCTCGGTTGCCATGCGGGCGAGTGGGTCCAGCAGCCTGTTGACCTGGTCTGACCCGCGCGGTGACGCATAGGTGATGTCACGGTGACGTCACTAACGACGGTGAGTTGCAGAATGGTGTTGGGGCCGGCGGTAGGGGGCTCGAGGGGCTGCCCGGTTAGGAGGGTTCGACACAGGGGAACAAGGCAGACCAGAAAAGGGCGGCGCCGCTAGGTAGAGGTCGCCGGAGCTAGGGGAACGGCGACGCACGGCGTCAGAGCTTATGGGTCAACAGCGAGAGACGCCTATAGAGCGAGAGGGGGAAGATGGAGGGGTCCAGAGGAACCGCTAGCTCACCCTGAGAGCGCTGGAGTGGTCGGTGAGGCCAGAGAAGGTCCGTGGCGGCTACGCGGCCGAAGGGGGTGGTCATCGGAGGCGGGGAAGACGGAGTCCAGGGGCTCGATTTCGACCGCCCGAAGTCGATTCCTTTGGCCAGGGGGACTAGCAGGACGAGGCAAAGCTCGTGGAGCTATCTACAGGGCACAGGGAGGCATGGGGCGACGGCGACTGGCGTCTGCACGGGCTAGGGTTTCGGGCACGTCGCGGAGAGTGAGAGAGAGAGGGCGCGGGAGGGGATAAGGCCAAGGGTGAGGGAGAGAGGCGTGCGGGGCTCCTCCTTATCTTCCTCTGAAGCGGCGGCGAGGATTTTGGCGTGTGGCTGACGGCGGCGACCGCATCGGGAGGCGGCGAGCGTGACACCGAGCAGCTTTGCGTCACCTGGAGGAAGATGACGTGGAAGGGGTACCGGGCTAGTTGGGCTGCGATAGGGCCGAGGTGGGCCGCGGGAATCTGCTGGCTGCGCGCTTGAGTGACAGATAGAGAGAGGAGGGAGATGGGCCGGCTTGGTAGGGTTGCAGGCTTCTGTTTTTATTCTAAAAACAATTTTCTATTTCTGTTTCTATATTCTGGTTTGTATTTTCAAATTCATTTCTGTTTTGAATCAGTCAAAACTACCAGAGGGTGTTGTAAAATATGAAAAATACTATGGAACCCTTCTATTCAATTTGGGCTCCAAACATTTTGTACTTTTCAAATTCAAACCCATTTTGAATTGATTTGAGAAGGAGAGGGAAGCTAGGGTTTTAGGGTTTTATCTTATTTTTCTTCAATGCATTTTTAAGGGATGATGCTCATGATGCACAAACAAACCCTAATATATTATTTACTAAAACTGGGGTGTTACACTAGGCTTCATCGGGATCATCATCATCATCCACACCATCATCTCCACCAGCACCATCATCATCACTCCGTCCCGCTGTAACAATTGTGTTGGATATTGCTTTAGTTCTTAGGGGAAACTTTCCCGATGTTGATTACTATTGTAGTTGATGCTTGTGAGTGGAACCATTGGATTATTGTTTATGTTCAGATTGTTATCCATTATCATATCATGTTTGATCTTGATCCATATGATGTCTTGTGAGTAGTTCGTTTAGTTCTTGAGGACATGGGAGAAGTCATGTTGTTATTAGTGGATTTGTGTTGAGTTATTATTCAATGGTTAGTATTTAAGTTGTGGTGCTATTCTTCTAGTGGTGTCATGTGAACGTCGACTACACGATACTTAACCATTTATGGGCCTAGGGGAATGCATTGTGTATTTGGCTACTAATTGTGGGGTTACCCGAGTGACAGAAACCTGAACCCCCGTTAGGACACCTTTGCACAAGGGAGTGTAGGATCTCAGAGTTTAAGGTTGTGGTTAGATTTATATCTTAATTCATTTCCTGTAGTTACGGATGTTTGCAGGGGGTTAAGTATGTATTAGTCCAAGTAAGGTTGGTACATTAGCACAGGTTCACCCACACAACACTTACAACACCAAAGAAGAGTACTCAGCTATTTGAAGCGAAAGCACTTGATAGAATTCCCATGTGTCCTCCAGAACGTTTGGTCTTTATAAGTATTTCCACCGGCTTGTCCTTTGCTAAGAAAGGATTGGGCCACTTGTTGCGTTTGTTCTTTGTTACTCGCACTTTGTTTTGTTGCTTTATCAGAAAACCACTAAAAATCCGTTTGCTAAGTATTCACAGGGATTTCCTGCTCCATACCACTGCTTAGCACCTTCTGCTCCTCGTTGGGATCGACACTCCTATTTATTGAAAGTACTGCGATACACCCCCTATACTTGTGGGTCATCAATGACGAAGATGACTTCGGCCGTAGACACGATCGCCGCGAAAAGAGAAGATCGCGCGTCTACGATGATCGCGAGGAAGTCGACATGGTTGTGGCTGGCTACGCCGATCGCCGCGATGATGGCAACCGCAACAGCGGGTACCATGATGGTGGGTGGCCCACCTAAACATGGCAACGTCGCAACCGTGACGACGAGCCTTCGGCATACGAAAAACTCTCAGGTCCCTACACCATCCACTTCTACATCGATAAACAAGATGGCAAGAAGAAGGCCAGCCATATGCTTAAGGACTGTCGGGAGTCCCAAAAACTCAGCGAGGGCCTCACCCAGATGCGACGCCAGACAGTGAACCCAGGATTCGCACCGTCTCCAGGAGCCGTAGCTCATGGGGATCCACCACCACCTGGAGGACCCTCGCAACCTGCGGCTGCACCAGCGCCGAATAACAGCGCAGACGGATACCCGCCACCGATAGGGTCCATGATGATACAGAAGGGGCGCCCAACCAATAGGGTTCAGAAGAAGATCACCCGCCAAGTCAACCTGGCCGTGACCTCCCTACCAGCCATACCTACTTACCTCAGCGGCTCAGAGTCCTGCATCACGTTCGAACATTCGGATCACCCGCGCCAAATCCCTCACCTAGGTCACTCTGCCCTTGTGCTCGAGGCCCTGATCGGAGGGTACGAGATGAGCGGCGTCTTCATGGACGGCGGCAGCGGCATCAACCTGATGTTCGCCAGCACACTCGTAGCCATGCGGATCCTGCTATGCCTCCTAGAGCCTTCGAACACGACGTTCCACGACATCGTCCCAGGGAAGTGCATATACCCTCTGGGAAAAATCTGGCTCGACGTCATATTTAGCAAGCCCGACAACTTCTGGCGTGAGCGGCTGGAATTCGAAGTGGTGGACTGGCCATCACAATACCACGCCATCCTCGGACGTGTGGCATTCGCAAGATTCCTGGTAGTACCGCACTACGCGTACCTGCTACTGGCCAGGACCCAACAGCGTCATCACCGTCCCAAGAAGCTTCACTAGATTAAAAAGCTACGATAGGGACTTCAACAGAATCTCCTAGTCTTTTTGCATGCAGGAGGAGCTAACAAGGCTCAAGGAGGTCACAGATAACAGGACACCCCTGATGGCCAGGAAAACGCACCTGATATGTCATTCGACTCCACAATCAACACTAAGAAGGTGCAGGTACATCCGACTGATGCCTCTAAGACGGCATTGATCGCCAACGACCTGATTCCCGCATAGGAAAGCACGCTTATAGAATTCCTCCGTGAGCGCTGGAAAGTTTTCGCTTGGTGTCCTGCGGACATGCCAGGAGTTCCCAGGGAATTCATCGAGCATGCACTCAATGTGTTTCCAGATGCGAAGCCAGTCAAGCAGTCGATGTATCAACTGTCCGAGCCAAGAGCTGAAGTCGTTGGCATCAAAGTCAACAGACTCCTCGATGCCAACTTCATCAGGGAGATCAAGGAAAGCGAGTGGCTGTCCAACTCCGTGCTTGTCCACAAGGACACAGACATCCTGCGGATGTGTGTGGACTTCACATCATTTAACAAGAATTGTACCAAGGACCACTTTCCTCTCCCACGGATCGATCAAATCATTGACTCCACTGCAGGATGCGAGAAACTCTCCTTCCTTGACACCTACTCAGGCTACAATCAAATTCGGCTGAAGGCCGAAGATTAGGAGAAAACGGCGTTCATCATGCCATTTGGGGTGTTCTACTACAATGCCTTTCGGGCTGAAGAACGCAGGCGCTACTTACCAGAGATGCATGCAGGCATGTCTGAAGAACGAGATTTGTTGCAATGTTCAGGTCTATGTAGACGGCATAGTGATCAAGACCAAGGAGGCCAGGACGCTCATCGACGACCTCCGCGGGACATTCGACAACCTTGATCGCTACAAGATCAAGTTGAATCCGGAAAAGTGCGCCTTCAGCATCCCGTTTGGCCAATTACTCAGGTACTTCATCTGTCAGCGTGGAATCAAGGCAAACCCGGAGAAAATCAGGGCTATACTATCCATGGAGAGGCCCAAGAACCTCAAGGGAGTCCACCAACTGGCTGGGCGAGTTGCGGCACTCAGCAGATTCATCAGTCGCATGGGCGAGAAGGCTCTCCCTTTCTATCAGTTGTTGTGCAAAGCTGACAAATTCGAGTGGACAGCCGAGGCGGACATGGCATTCGAAGACCTCAAGCGCCTTCTCTCCACATCACACGTGCTAGTAACACCAAAGGAGAGAGAGACTCTGCTGCTATACATCGCAACCATGCACCAGGTGGTCAACACCGCACTCGTGGTCAAACGACCCGAAGACGGCAAGACCCACGGGGTCCAACTCCCAATCTACTACCTTAGCGAGGTACTGACACCGAAAAAGTAGAGGTACCCTCACTACCAGAAGCTCGCCTATGGCGTATTCATGACGGCGCATCGATTGAGCCACTACTTCTAGGAGCATCAGATCGTGGTCGTCAACGACGCCCCGCTATCGAACATCATGAACAACCCCGAAGCTACAGGGCGGGTATCCTTGTGGGGCATCGAGTTGTCTCCTTGAGACAACATCTATGAGCGGCGCACCCGCCATCAAGTCTCAGGTGCTCCCTAATTTCCTTGTCCACTGAATGGAGCTCAAGTTGCCGGACTCTCCGGACATGTCCCAGTCGTGGAAAATGCACTTTGACAGCTCTAAGCGCGAGGCTGGGTCAGGAGCTGGCATAATATTGATGTCCCCTCAAGGGGACAAGATGAGGCATGTCCTTAGATGAAGTTCCGCACATCCAACAACGAGGCTGAATACGAAGCACTCATACACGGCATGAGGATGTCGAAGGTGTGCGGCGCCACACGCCTCGTCATCTACGGTGACTCCAAGCTCTTCGTCCAACAGACGATGAACGAGTGTGACGCTCATAACACCAACATGATCGCATACTGTGTGCTCTACAACTCACACAAAGGAGACTTCGACGGATGCGAGCTTTGGCATGTTGGCAGAGAAAGCAACGAGGAGGCTGACAAGCTCGCCAACATCGGCTCCATATGTGCCCCAGGGCCACCAGGTGTGTTCCTCTAACAAATATGCGTGCCTTCCACTAAGCGAAGTTGAAGGGTTTCGCAGCATAGTAAATCAAAAAAATTCTACGGATGCGAACGGGAAAGCCAAGATCTAATCTAGGAGATGCAAACAACAAGGAGGAATAGATGAGATCTTCATACCCTTGAAGATTCGCACAGCGGAACGTTCAACAGAACATGGGTGATGTAGTCGTACTCGCTTCTCCTCCTCGTGATCCGATCTGATTTAACACCGCAAGTGGCAATGCCTCCGAGAGATGCACACGTGCGGCACCTCGACGTCTCCTCCTTCCTTGGTCCAGCAAGTGGGGTGGAGAGATGGATTGGATCTACAACACGACGGCGTGGTGCAAGCGGTGGAGAGTTTCTGCGGCAGGGCTTCGCCTACATGCAGTCAGGAGGGAGAGACAGAGGAGGGGCTGCAGGGCAGATAGGGTTGTTGAGGAGGTGTAGGGGAGGGGTGCGCCCCCAGCCCTATTTATATAGAGGGGTGGGCGGCCAGCCCTAGCCCCTCCCCCAAGCCCTAGGCCGGCAGACAAGGAGGGAGGAGTGGGGGGCAAGTTCCCCCCCTTCTAGAAGATCCCTAGGGTTTTTCCCTAGGCTTGGCCGGCTGGGCCCTATGGGGCTTGTGCCCCTGGACCAATGCGGCCAGGATACTCCCTCATAGGCCCATGCCCCCTCCCGACAAGTGGGGCCACGTTGGTCCCACTCCGGAAGGTTCTAGAAGCTTCCGGTACAATACCTATTAACCCGAAACAATTCCGAACTCCAAAAACTGCATTGCCTTATATGAATCTTATTCTCCGGACCATTCCGGAACCTCTCATGATGTCCCGGATCCCATCCAAGACTCTGAACAAAAACTCATAAACCAATTATCCAATCTATCCTAGCGTCGAGACACGTTAAGTGTGTGACCCTTCGGGTTCGAGAATATGCAGACATGATCTTCTATCGATAATCAACAACGGGGTCTGGAAACCCATATTGACTCCCACACATTCATCGATGATCATATCAGATGAACCACGATGCCAGGATTCAATCAATCCCATATATATATTCCCTTCGTCTCGCGATATTTTACTTGCTCGAGATTTGATCGTCGGTACCGTCATACCTAGTTCAATCTCGTTCATAGCAAGTACTTTACTCGTTCCGTAATCCGATATCACTTTGTGATTAACTCCTTAACCACATGCTTACAAGCGGTGTTGATATCGATTACCGAGTGAGCCCGAAGTATATCTCTCCGACTTGGGAGGGACAAATCCCATCTCGATACATACAACCCAACAGGTACTTTC
Source organism: Avena longiglumis (assembly GCA_030063025.1). Taxonomy (NCBI): domain Eukaryota; kingdom Viridiplantae; phylum Streptophyta; class Magnoliopsida; order Poales; family Poaceae; genus Avena; species Avena longiglumis. Next base: position 154,030,938 of record CP125973.1, read on the forward strand.
TGATCACCTGAGAGACACCTTTATTTTCACCCTCTCATAGGATGACGTTTGATGACCTCAAAGATATCTTCCGATACCAGATAGTTGTATTATCTCATGGTCTAAGGAATACAATATTTGACATAAGAAAAGCTTCGCAAAGATGAACACGATGACACGATCTAATTGCTCCGCTTAGTTTGGGTCTGTCCATCATACCATTCTCCCAATGATATGATCTCATTATTAATCGACAACTCATGTCTATGGTTAGGAAACCTTAATCATCATTAATCAATGAGCTAGTCCATAGAGGCGTACTAGGGACACGGTGTTGTTCACAAACCACACAAGTATTAAAGTTTCCGCTTAATACAATTCTAGCATGGAATATAAACTTTATCATGAACAAGAATTATAATAATAACATCTTTATTATTGCCTCTAGGGCATAATTCCAACAGTCTCCCACTTGCACTAGAGTCAATAATCTAGTTTACATCTGGAAACAATCTAACACCCATGGCACTAAGGTGCTGACCATGTTTTGCACGTGGAAGAGGTTTAGTCAATGGATCTGCGACATTCAGATCTATATGTACTTTGCTAATCTTCAGATCTCCATCTGCTATATAATCTCGGATTATATGAAACTTGCAGTTGATATGCTTGGTCTTTGGATGATATCTTGGTTCCTTAGCTAGTGCTATGGCGCCAGTGTTGTCACACAATATCTCCAGTGGGTCCAAGGCACTTGGAACCACGCCAAGCTCAGTGATGAAGTTCCTGATCCAAACTCCTTCACTTGACGCTTCTGCAGAAGCCATGTATTCCGCTTCTACTGTAGTTCCCGCGATCACACTTTGCCTGCAGCTTCTCCAGCTCACAGGTCCTCCATTCAAAATATATACGTATCCTGTCTGAGATTTAGAATCATCCTTGTCGGTGTCTATTCCGTAGCTTAAGAACATTTCTTTAGTCCTATTTAGGTACTTTAGGATGTTATTCATGGCTGTCCAGTGTTCCACTCCTGGATCACTTTGGTATCTGCTCGTCAAACTAAGAGCATTGGACACATCCGGTCTAGTACACAGCATGGCATACATGATAGAACCTATGGCCGAGGCACAAGGCACTTTGCTCATAGCTTCTCTATCATTTACCGTAGCTGGACACCGAGCCTTGCTCAATATCTTACCTGACAACATAGGAACTGAACCTTTCTTTACCTTATCCATTCTGAACTTTTTCAGAACTTTGTCTAGGTATGTACTCTGGCTTAAAGCTATTAGGCGCCTTTGTCTATCTCTATAGATCTCGATGCCCAATATATACGAAGCTTCCCCTAGGTCTTTCATTGAAAAACATTTGTTCAAATAACTCTTCACATCGTTAAGCATGTTAATGTCATTTCCAATAATCAATATGTCATCCACATATAGTACCAGAAATGTCACTGATCTCCCACTCACTTTCTTGTAGATATAAGCTTCGTAGAAATTTGGAACAAATCCAAAGCTCTTGATCACTTGATCAAAACGAAGGTTCCAACTTCGAGATGCTTGCTTCAGTCCATAAATGGAACGCTAAAGTTTGCACACTATATCAGCATCCTTAGGATCGACAAAACCTTTGGGTTGCATCATATACAACTCTTCATCAATGTTACCATTGAGGAACGCAGTCTTGACATCCATCTTCCATATTTCCTAATCATGAAACGCAGCAATTGCTAATAAAATCCGAATGGACTTAAACATCGCTACGGGAGAGAAAGTCTCATCGTAGTCAACACCTTGAACATGTCGAAAACATTTCGCGACAAGTCGTGCTTTATAGACGGTAACATTAGCATCCGCGTCCGTTTTCCTCTTGAAGATCCATTTGCACTCAACGGCCTTTCTGTCACATCCCAAGATTTTCCAAATCAAACATAAATGAATAAAATAAAACTTTGTTGATTTTCAGGGTGAGAAGAAACTTTTTGAATCCAATTGGGAACTTTCAAAACCTATTTGTATCAAATAAAATCCTAAAGGGATTTAAAAAGTTACATAAACAATAAATTTAAAATATTTAAAATTACTATTTTGGATCTTTTAATAAAGGTTTTGGTTTTCAAAAGAAAAGGTGGATTTATAAATAAAGATTATTTTATAGAGCCAAATTAAACCTTGACCAATATTTTGAAATAAAATGTTTTGTTTTGATTAAAAGAGTAAAAGTTTATTTAAACAAAATAATAAGGATTTAATAATATCCAATTTTATTAAAATAAAGGTTTTGCCATTTTAATTAAACAACAAAACTTGTTAAAATTATTTTAAACAAGTTTTATAAGTATTTTATGTTCTCAAATAAAAGTGTTTGGGTTTTATCTTAGATTTCAAAATAAAGTTTTTAATAAAACAAATCCTATTTTATTTAATAACTAAGGTCCATTTTATTTAATTATTAATGGACCCTAAAATAAAAATATTATTTTATTTTGGGAATTGGTTTATGTTGTTAAACAGAACCAAATTCAAATTACAAGTGTGGTGAATGTTTGAATAGATTTGAATGCTTGATTGGTTGTTTGAATTTCAAAACAGAAATTAGAATTGGAAAAAGACAAAAAAATCAGGAAGAAAAAAATGTAAACAAACCCAGCCCAGCCGGCCAGCCCAACTAGGCCCAGCAAGCCCACCTATTTCCCCCTCTGCCGAAACGTTTTCTCACTCAGACCCGCGCAGACGCTGACTGGTGGACCTCTTTTCCCTCTCACTTTCTCGCTGACAGCAAGACCCCACCCCTCCAGCTCATCTTCTTCCTCCTCGCGTTAAACTCGCCAGCCATTGCTGCCATTGATTTCTCCGGTTGAATACACCTTAATGCAGCGTTAATCTCTCGCCGCGACCACGCTGTCTTAATCGCCTCGCCCTTCTCCTCCTTTCCCCTCAGACTCCTCGCTCGGAGAGCCACTAGGCTGCTCGAATCGTCCCCAAATCGCCACTGACTCCGACGAGGTCCGGTGCAAATTCCGGTGACCCAGCGCCGCCCCTTGCCTCATCAACCACGCACACATACTCCCCACCTCCTGGCGCATCTCCCTGTGCCCCTCATTCATCCGTGAGTGCCCTATAACCTCGGCTTCGTTGACACCGAGCGTGCGCCGCCGTTTGCCATTGCTCCGTCGAGCATTCCAGGTGAACTCCGACCGCCCTAATCTCTCTCGATGATGCACACAACTTCCCCAGATCATTCCGCGTCTAACCATTCCCCTATCTTGCCTTAGGGTGCCTTGTAACCCCATCCCCGACGACCTCTAGAGCGTGCCCGACGCCGAGCGAACTCCGGTGAGCAATCCAGGGCAACCACGAGCGCCCCTCGACCCAAGAAGACCACGTTGAGCTTCCCCACGACGTTGCGAACACGGTGAGCATACTCCCTTCCTTCCTCGCTTCCTGCATCGCCAGTTTCGCCGTCGTCTGACCGTCGCCGCCGCGCGCAGCCGTCGAGCGCCGCCAGTTCTTGGCTAGTGGATAGGAGCCGTTCGATCCAAATCGAAGTGACGCGATTAGATCACTTAACGTTGAAAGGGTATGCAGCCAGTGCCATGCGATTCAACTTGATCCAACGGCCTGCATCACTCGATCCACCCGAAACGATATCTGCGAATAGGAACAGGACGCGTGTCACTGGTTTGATTTAAAACAAACTTTGAATCTGAATTAGATGCAGATTTGAAACCCTTGTAACTTTTGATCCACACGTCCAAAATTTGCAAACTTTATATCAATGGAATCAGTGGAACAAGCCCTAGACAACCATGCCATTTGTTTAGTAAAAAGTTTTTGTTAAATGGTTTGTTTTTGCAGCAACATTTGTATGCTTGTTTAGATTGTAAAAATTGTTCAAAAATGATTTTGGGAATAAAATCTTTGGAAAATGGTGTATTTTGAACCTACTGACACTAGGAAACACTATGTGGTTTCAACAATGTATTTGGTGAAACAAAGGAATGATTCTTTGATTTAAAACCATTTCTAGACAAATAAAAATATAGTTTATTTATTAAAAATGGTTTTGGAAGAAAACTTTTGGGAAATGTTTTGTTTTAAACTCTCTGACCCTAAACATAAAGTTTTGTGGTTTGAAAACATATTTTGTGAGCCCTATAGATTAATGCCTTAGAAAAAACATTTCTACACCACATAAAATGATACTTTATTTTGAAAATGGTTTACGAAGTGAAATCCCTTGCAAATGACTTTTTGCCACTTTATAAAATGACCAATAGGTGTTTTCAAATGTTTATGTACCATTATGAACCACTTTTACAAATAAAACAATCCTTGGCATGCTTGCATGCATTATCTTGGTTCTATGATTTTATGTGTTGTTTTGCTTGATTGGTAGATTGAGTTTGTGCCTTGCTTGATTGAATTGTAGTGACTTGAAGAGTGTGATTATTGCAAGGATAAGGAGTGAACTTATACCCTCTACAAAAAAGGCAAGTGATGCTTCATACTTTTGTCCCATTACTTTCACTATGCATTAGTGATTTTTCTAAGTAAAACTTGCATGGAATTTTGCTAAGTATAACCATGCTATGGGAAAACCTAGTAGATGAAACCTTAGTAGAAAATTTTCCTAAGTTAATATTCCTACTACTATCAAGCTTAGATTAGCTAATAGAAAACAAGGGTGGAATATACATGCATACTATGGAAAAATTTCTAAGTCTGAGGACTTGTGTTTTTGTTTAATAAAACAACTAAGTTAATGAATCACCTGGGTGGAATGGTAATTGCTTGGTGGTTTTTGGTTGAGTGGTTCACAAGGCCCATGTTTATGGTTTACCTTGTGTATCTCACTTGTGGATGGCCACCCAGGAACAAAGAGATTTCAGATGTCAAATGTTGAGAAGCTTCTAGTGCAGCCACTTGGTAATATGGGCTCTGCCTGGATCATATAGGTTGCAAGAACTTAGCCATATGGACAGTTGGTGGTAGGCTTTGATAGGTTGGAGCGCGTCCATTTTGGTCTAAGGGAAGGCTTCTGAAAGATCTTGTCTTGGGAAACCAAGTCTTGTGGGGAAAGTGCACCACCTCTACAGAGTGTAAAATCTAAGTACTTAGCCATGTCCCTGGTAAAGGAAAATTTGAGCATCAAGACATGGAAGCAATCAAGAATCTCATCATCCAAATTTCTAAGTTATAAAAACTTGTGGTTGAACAAGGGTTAAAGGATCTTCAATCTTTGATTGGGAGATGCCTGGGAAAGGTTATTTTGTCAAGCAAAAACTTAGTGTTTTCAAATGATAAGGAAAATCTATTTTGAGCAATGCAAGCCTAAGCTCCACTTAGCCAAATGCATATAGATGATAGACTCCACTATACTACCATAGTATCACTTGCCAATACAATCCAAATGTATTGACCCTTGTGGCTGTAACTTGTATGTTGCAGGTTTGATTGATGTTAGAAAAGTTTGATGATTAGGATTACAAAGTCTACAACCAACATGTTTGCCTGTGGCACTTTGAAGATGAAGGACCCCATGCTTATAGATATTCTGCTGCAATGTAATGTAATAGCCAAATGAGCTATGTAAGATGTAATAAATTATGTTATTCCTGGTTATAAAGTTGTATTATGACCTTTGTTTCTTGATATTACATCTTAACTGTGGATGCTAGCTATTGATCCAGGGACTAGCATTGTAAACATAGGGGACTCTACCTTATTAAAGGTTGGGAACCTTACAGATGGTATCAGAGCATTGTGTTGCCTGTAGGATTTGTAACCCTAGGATTGGACAAAACCCCTTAGAAAAATAGGAGTTGTATTTTTTCCAAAACTTATTTACAAACAATCTTGTAAACTCTTTCCTCAACCATTTTGGTTTTGATTCTACATCTCGTCTATCTCAACTTGATGGAAACCTACCCCATGGCCAAAGACTTCACCATGTGCAAAGGACTTCATCAACTCTAATGACTTCAACATCTTCAACTCTAATGACTTCAACATCTTCAACTCTAATGACTTCAACATCTTCAGCATTTTCACCAAGGACTTCAACCATGGTTATCACTAAGGACAAGTGAGACAAGAAAACTTGCTCAAGATTGAAGACTAAGGAAATACAACTAAGAAGGAGCCATCATCACCTTTGAAGTTTTGTGACCAAGAATCTTTCCTAAGGAGACCATGATCTCATGCAAGAAGAATCAACCAAGAAAGATGGAAAGATCACAAGTGAACCATATAGATGGACCACCATATTTTAGTTAAGTCAAACACACCAACTTATGTGGTGTAACAAAAATATTTTTGGTTGACTAAAATATGCTTGAACTTTGCTGTTTGAGTTGAATGTTTGTTTATGATTGCTTGCACATTGCTTGTGTGAATTGTGATGTGTATGATTAGAATTATTTCCTTAGAAATCTTTTGCCTATTCTAAATCCCAATTCAACCCAAACAGATGACTTCTCCAAGAGACACCAACATCAAGGTTGGTGACAACAACAACAACCAAGAGGACAACATGAGAGAACTCATAGCAACCCAAAACCAGTTGAGCCAAGAGACAACACAGATTTTAGCCAACAACAATGGACTAGACCCAGCCATACAAAGGATTTTGAAACTTCAATCCCAATTGTTGCAAGGATTGGTTACTCAAGTGATCAACATGGGAGAAAACTTTTCCCAAAGAGCCAATGACAACAAGGATGACAAAGATGTTAATCTAGAAGGAACCCAAGCTAGCAATAATTGTGGAGACAAGGATCATACATCCAAGGAGCATGAAGAAGAATGCCCCAAGAAGAGAGAAAGATTTCCCACCTTTGAGGAGCATGAACTAAAAGAACTCCTAGCTTTGGAGAGACCCAAGAAGAAGAAGAAATGCCCCAACCCTAACAAGAAGGATATTACTCAAGTGCAATGTTACAATTGCAAAGAGATGGGACACTATGCCAATGAATGCCTAGAAAAGAAGAAGAACCAAAGAAACAAACAAGAGGCAATGATACCAAAGGAAAAGAAAGATATCAGGCAAGTGATGTGTTTCAAATGCAAGGAACTAGGCCACTATGCAAACTTCTGTCCAGGAAAGATGAAGCACAAGATAAACCAGCCTATAAAGGATCTCAGCCTTGTCACATGTTTCAAGTGTGAAAAAAAAGTACACTATGCAGATGTTTGCCCAGAGAAGTTTCCCCAGGACCCCAAGAAGGCCAATATGTAATTTAGCTAGAAAATTCTTAAGGGTGGTAGTACCCTAGATGCTTTTGAGCCAACTTGTAACCCCAAGCCTCCCCAAATCTCGGGACGAGATTTATTTTAAGGGTGGTAGCCTGTCACATCCCAAGATTTTCCAAATCTTGTTATGTGAAAAATAAATGAATAAAATAAAACTTTGTTGATTTTAAGGGTGAGAAGAAACTTTTTGAATCCAATTGGGAACTTTCAAAACCTATTTGGATCAAATAAAATCCTAAAGGGATTTAAAAAGTTAAATAAACAATAAAGTTAAATTATTTAAAATTACTATTTTGGATCTTTTAATAAAGGTTTTGGTTTTCAAAAGAAAAGGTGGATTTATAAATAAAGATTATTTTATAGAGCCAAATTAAACCTTGACCAATATTTTGAAATAAAATGTTTTGTTTTGATTAAAAGAGTAAAATTTTATTTAAACAAAATAATAAGGATTTAATAATATCCAATTTTATTAAAATAAAGGTTTTGCCATTTTAATTAAACAACAAAACTTGTTAAAATTATTTTAAACAAGTTTTATAAGTATTTTATGTTCTCAAATAAAAGTGTTTTGGTTTTATTTTAGATTTCAAAATAAAGTTTTTAATAAAACAAATCCTATTTGATTTAATAACTAAGGTCCATTTTATTTAATTATTAATGGACCCTAAAATAAAAATATTATTTTATTTTGGGAATTGGTTTATGTTGTTAAACAGAACCAAATTCAAATTACAAGTGTGGTGAATGTTTGAATAGATTTGAATGCTTGATTGGTTGTTTGAATTTCAAAACAGAAATTAGAATTGGAAAAAGACAAAACAGTCAGGAAGAAAAAAAATGTAAACAAACCCAGCCCAGCCGGCCAGCCCAACTAGGCCCAGCAAGCCCACCTATTTCCCCCTCCGCCGAAACGTTTTCTCACTCAGACCCGCACCCGCGCAGACGCTGACTGTTGGACCTCTTTTCCCTCTCACTTTCTCGCTGACAGCAAGACCCCACCCCTCCAGCTCATCTTCTTCTCCTCGCGTTAAACTCGCCAGCCGTTGCTGCCATTGATTTCTCCGGTTGAATACACCTTAATGCAGCGTCAATCTCTCGCCGCGACCACGCTGTCTTAATCTCCTCGCCCTTCTCCTCCTTTCCCCTTAGACTCCACGCTCTGAGAGCCACCAGGCTGCTCGAATCATCCCCAAACCGCCACTGACTCCGACGAGGTCCGGTGCAAATTCCGGAGACCCAGCGCCGCCCCTTGCCTCATCAACCACGCACACATACTCCCCACCTCCTGGCGCATCTCCCCGTGCCCCTCATTCATCCGTGAGTGCCCTGTAACCTCGGCTTCGTCGACATTGAGCGTGCGCCGCCGTCTGCCATTGCTCCATCGAGCATTCTAGGTGAACTCCGACTGCCCTAAGCTCTCTCGATGATGCACACAACTTCCCCAGATCATTCCGCATCTAACCATTCCCCTATCTTGCCTTAGGGTGCCTTGTAACCCCATCCCCGACGACCTCCAGAGCGTGCCCGACACCGAGCGAACTCCGGTGAGCAATCCAGGGCAACCACGAGCGCCCCTCGACCCAAGAAGACCACGTTGAGCTTCCCCACGACGTTGCGAACACGGTGAGCATACTCCCTTCCTTCCTCGCTTCCTGCATCGCCAGTTTCGCCGTCGTCTGACCGTCGCCGCCGCGCGCAGCCGTCGAGCGCCGCCAGTTCTTGGCTAGTGGATAGGAGCCGTTCGATCCAAATCAAAGTGACGCGATTAGATCACTTAACGTTGAAATGGTATATAGCCAGTGCCGTGCGATTCAACTTGATCCAACGGCCTGCATCACTCGATGCACCCGAAACGGTATCTGCGAATAGGAACAGGACGCGTGTCACTGGTTTGATTTAAAACAAACTTTGAATCTGAATTAGATGCAGATTTGAAACCCTTGTAACTTTTGATCCACACGTCCAAAATTTGCAAACTTTATATCAATGGAATCAGTGGAACAAGCCCTAGCCAACCATTCCATTTGTTTAGTAAAAAGTTTCTGTTAAATGGTTTGTTTTTGCAGAAACATTTGTATGCTTGTTTAGATTGTAAAAATTGTTCAAAAATGATTTTAGGGATAAAATCTTTGGAAAATGGTGTATTTTGAACCAACTGACACTAGTAAACACTTTGTGGTTTCAAAAATGTATTTGGTGAAACAAAAGAATGATTCTTTGATTTAAAACCATTTCTAGACAAATAAAAATATAGTTTATTTATTAAAAATGGTTTTGGAAGAAAACTTTTGGGAAATGTTTTGTTTTAAACTCTCTGACCCTAAACATAAAGTTTTGTGGTTTGAAAACATATTTTGTGAGCCCTATAGATTAATGCCTTAGAAAAAACATTTCTACATCACATAAAATGATACTTTATTTTGAAAATGGTTTAGGAAGTGAAATCCCTTGCAAATGACTTTTTGCCACTTTATAAAATGACCAATAGGTGTTTTCAAATGTTTATGTCCCATTATGAACCACTTTTCCAAATAAAACAATCCTTGGCATGCTTGCATGCATTATCTTGGTTCTATGATTTTATGTGTTGTTTTGCTTGATTGGTAGATTGAGTTTGTGCCTTGCTTGATTGAATTGTAGTGACTTGAAGAGTGTGATTATTGCAAGGACAAGGAGTGAACTTATACCCTCTACCAAAAAGGCATGTGAAGCTTCATACTTTTTTCCCATTACTTTCACTATGCATTAGTGATTTTTCTAAGTAAAACTTGCATGGAATTTTGCTAAGTATAACCATGCTATGGGAAAACCTAGTAGATGAAACCTTAGTAGAAAATTTTCCTAAGTTAAGATTCCTACTACTATCAAGCTTAGCTTAGCTAATAGAAAACAAGGGTGGAATATACATGCATATTATGGAAAAATTTCTAAGTCTGAGGACTTGTGTTTTTGTTTAATAAAACAACTAAGTTAATGAATCACCTGGGTGGAATGGTAATTGCTTGGTGGCTTTTGGTTGAGTGGTTCACAAGGCCCATGTTTATGGTTTACCTTGTGTATCTCACTTGTGGATGGCCACCCAGGAACAAAGAGATTTGAGATGTCAAATGTTGAGAAGATTCTAGTGCAGCCACTTGGCAATATGGGCTCTGCCTGGATCATATAGGTTGCAAGAACTTAGCCATATGGACAGTTGGTGGTAGGCTTTGATAGGTTGGAGCGCGTCCATTTTGGTCTAAGGGAAGGCTTCTGAAAGATCTTGTCTTGGGAAACCAAGTCTTGTGGGGAAAGTGCACCACCTCTACAGAGTGTAAAATCTAAGTACTTAGCCATGTCCCTGGTAAAGGAAAATTTGAGCATCAATACATGGAAGCAATCAAGAATCTCATCATCCAAATTTCTAAGTTATAAAAACTTGTGGTTGAACAAGGGTTAAAGGATCTTCAATCTTTGATTGGGAGATGCCTGGGAAAGGTTATTTTGTCAAGCAAAAACTTAGTGTTTTCAAATGATAAGGAAAATCTATTTTGAGCAATGCAAGCCTAAGCTCCACTTAGCCAAATGCATATAGATGATAGACTCCACTATACTACCATAGTATCACTTTCCAATACAATCCAAATGTATTGACCCTTGTGGCTGTAACTTGTATGTTGCAGGTTTGATTGATGTTAGAAAAGTTTGATGATTAGGATTACAAAGTATACAACCAACATGTTTGCCTGTGGCACTTTGAAGATGAAGGACCCCATGCTTATAGATATTCTGCTGCAATGTAATGTAATAGCCAAATGAGCTATGTAAGATGTAATAAATTATGATATTCCTGGTTATAAAGTTGTATTATGACCTTTGTTTCTTGATATTACATCTTAACTGTGGATGCTAGCTATTGATCCAGGGACTAGCATTGTAAACATAGGGGACTCTACCTTATTAAAGGTTGGGAACCTTACACTTTCGCTCGCTAGGAGGGTCCACCAAAGTCCATACTTGGTTTTCGTTCATGGATCCCAATTCGGATTTCATGGCCTCTAGCCATTTCTCAGAGTCTAGGCTCATCATCGCTTCCTCATAATTCACAGGTTCACTGTCGTCTACTAACAACACAGTTAAGACAGGGTTGCCTTACCACTCAGGAGGGCACGCGACCTTTTCGACCTGCGACGTTTAGTAGTAGCACCGTCCGAAGCTTCATGATCCTTGTCATTAGCTTCCTCTATTATTGGTGCAGGCGGCACTGGAACAATTTCAGGTGATGCGATACTCTCCAATTCAAGAGAAGGTTCAATAACCTCGTCTAGCTCTACTTTCCTCCCACTCACTTCTTTCGAGAGAAACTCCTTCTCAAGAAAGGATCCGTTCTTTGCGACAAAACACTTTGCCTTCGGTTCTATGATAGAAGGTATACCCAATAGTTTCCTTAGGGTATCCTACGAATACGCAATTCTCCGCTTTGGGTTGGAGCTTGTCCGGCATCAATTTCTTGACGTAAGCTTCGCATCCCCAAACTTTAAGAAACGACAACTTAGGTTTATCACCAAACCACAGTTCATATGGTGTCGTCTCAACGGATTTAGATGGTGCCCTATTTAAAGTGAATGCAGCAGTTTCTAATGCATAACCTCAAAATGATAACGGCAAATCAGTAAGAGACATCATTGATCGGACCATATCTAATAGAGTTCGATTCCGGCGTTCAGACACACCATTGCGCTGTGGTGTTCCGGGTGGCGTGAGTTGCGAAACGATTCCGCTTGCTTTAAGATGCGTGAGAAAATCATAACTTAAATATTCACCTCCACAATCGGATCGTAGAAACTTAATTTTTCTGTTACGATGGTTCTCCACTTCATTCTGAAATTCTTTGAACTTTTCAAATGTTTCAGATTTATGTTTCATTAAATAGATATACCCATATCTACTTAAGTCATCGGTAAAAGTGAGAAAATAGCGATATCCACCGCGCACCGAAACACTCATCGGTCCGCATACATCGGTATGTATGATTTCCAACAAGTCCGTTGCTCGCTCCATCATACTGGAGAACAGGGTTTTGATCATCTTGCCCATGAGGCATGGTTCTCATGTGTCAAATGATTCAAAATCAAGAGACTCCAAAAGTCCATCAGAATGGAGTTTCTTCATGCGTTTACACCAATATGACCTGACGGCAGTGCCACAAATAAGTAGTATTATCACTATCTACCTTGCATCTCTTAGCCTCAATGTTATGGATGTGTGTTTCATCCCTTTCGAGATTCAGAAGAAATAAACCATTCACAGCAGGTGCATGACCATAAAAGATGTTACTCATATAAATAGAACAACCATTATTCTCAGATTTAAATGAATAACCGTCTTGCAATAAACACGATCCAGATATGATGTTCATGCTCAACGCAGGTACATAATAACACTTATTGAGGTTTAAAACTAATCCCGAAGGTAAAACTAAGGAGAGCGTGCCGACGGCCATCACATCAACTCTTGATTCGTTGCCAACGCGCATCGTCACTTCATCCCTCGCAAGCCGCTGTCTATTCCGTAGCTCCTATTTCGAGTTACAAATATTAGCAACTGAACCAGTATCAAATACCCAGGCACTACAACGAGGGCTAGTAAGGAAAACATCAATAACATGTATATCAAATATACCTTTGATGGTGCCAGCCTTCTTGTCCGCTAAGTATTTCGGACAATTGCGCTTCCAGTGACCCTTGTCCTTGCAATAGAAGCACTCAGTGTCCGGCTTGGGTCCAGACTTGAGCTTCTTCTTAGCAGGGGAAACACGCTTGCCGCCACCTTTCTTGAAGGGATTCTTTGCACCCTTACCTTTCTTAAAGCTGGGGGGCTTGTTGACCATCAACACATTATTATCCTTTTTGATGTCCACCTCCACAACTTTCAGCTTAGCGAAGAGCTCGGTGATCCTATCAGTGGAACCAATCTGATTATGAGTCACTACAAAACTTTTGTAGCTAGGAGGGAGTGATTGCAGAACCCTGTCAATCTTGAGCTCCTCTGGAATCTTGCAGTCCAGTTGCTCAAGGCGTTCAGTGTAGCTCGACATCTTTATAGCGTGCTCACTAACGGAACTCCCTTCCTCCATCTTGCAGTTAAAGAATTTCTCAGAGATCTCATATCTCTAAGAACGGGCCTGAGTCTGGAACATAGTTTTCAGTTCCTCAAGAATCTCAAAGGGCCCGGGGTAATCTTCAAAACGATTTTGAAGGTCCAATTCCATAGCAAACAACATGGTGCTCTTAATCACACCATAATCATCTTTCCGCGACTGATAAACAGCTTTCTCATCAGCCGGCGCATCTACAGCAGGGGCGTCACCTAGCGCATCCTCAAGGACATAGTCCTTTTGTCCGCCAGCGAGAATGATTCTCAGATTGCGGAACCAGTTGGTGAAGTTAGACCCATTGTTTCCAAGCTTTTCTTTCTCAGCAAAAACGTTGAAGTTGAAGTTGGACTTAGCCATTTGATCTACAAAATTTGCAAGTACAATTTAGACTATGTTCATGATAAGTAGTTCAACTTAATCAAATTACTAGATGAACTCCCACTAAATTCAACATCCCTCAAGTTGTTTAGTGAACATGATCCAAATTCACCACACCTAATCCGATCTTCACGAGAAGAGATGTGGTTTCAATGGTGGACAACAAAGTGTCGATCATATCATTCATATGACTCATGCTTAACCTTTCGGTCCATGTGTTCCGAGGCCATGTCTGTACATGCTAGGCTCGTCAAGTCAAACCGAAGTATTTCCGCGTGTGCAAAACTGGCTTGCACCCGTTGTATGTGAACGTAGAGTTTATAGCACCCGATCATCACGTGATGCTTGAACACGACGAACTTTCGTAACGGTGCATACATGGGGAGAACACTGTTTTATCTTGATCTTTAAGTGAGGAATCATCTTATAATGCTACCGTCGCGGTCTAATCATAATAAGATACATAAAAGGATAAACATCACATGCATATAACTTTATGTGACATGGTATAGCCAATCTTCGCGCAATGATCTCCATCTTGTGCATGCCGGCATGATCTCCATCACTCCACCATGATTGCCTCCACCATGAATAGCAACTACAACTATTGCTAACTACTTAGCGATAAAGTAAAGCTATTACATGGCGTATAAGAAGTTGACACACAGGTCATACACAATTATTAAGACAACCATATGGCTCCTGCCGATTATGTACTCATCGACATGCAAGTCGTGAAACATTACAAAACATGATCATTGCATACAACATACACATAACATCTTGGGCCATACCATATCACAGAAAACACTCCCTGCAAAAATGTCACATCTCAAGATTTTCCAAATCTTGTAATGTGAAAAATAAATAAATAAAATAAAACTTTGTTGATTTTCAGGGTGAGAAGAAACTTTTTGAATCCAATTGGAAACCTTCAAACTAATTTGGATCAAATAAATCCTAAAGGGATTTAAAAAGATAAACATTTAATAAAGGGAAAATAAAAATATTTGGAATTACTATTTTGGATCTTTAAAGAAAAGATTTGGTTTTCAAAAGAAAAAGTAAATTTATAAATAAGGATTATTTTATGAACCAAAATAAACCTTGGTCAAGCATTTGAAATAAAACATTTTGTTTTCATAAAAGTAGTAAAGGTTTATTTAAATAAAATAATAAGGATTTAATATCCAATTTTATTTAAATAAAAGGTTTTACCATTTTAAATAAAACATCAAAACTTATTAAATTATTTTAAATAAGTTTTCCAAGTATTCTTAATTTCAAATAAAACCAACTGATTTGGTTTGAAAATAATTAAATTTCAAATAGAGTTTTGAATAAAATAAATTCTATTTTTATTTAATAAACAAGGTCTATTTACTTAATTAATAATGGACCCTAAAATAAAAATAGTATTTTGTATTTGGGATTTGGGTTATGTTGATAAACAGAACCAGATTCAATTAAAATGTTTGGTGAATGTTTGAATTAATTTGAATGTTTGATTTGTTGTTTGAATTTAAAAACAGAAAATAGAATTGGAAAAACATAAAACATTTGGAAAGAAAAAAATGGAACCAGACAGCAGCCCAACTGGCCAAGCCCAACAAGGCCCAGTACCAGCCCACTCCCTCTCTCCCGAAAGAAAACGATTCACACTCATTTTTGAACCCGCGCAGACACTGACTAGTGGACCTCTTCCCTAATTTTCTCACTCACTAACGACAGGACCCCACCTCTCCTGTTCATCGTCTTCAACCAGCGCCGATTACTCCCTGCCGTTGCAGCTAGTAAACGCCGGCGATCAATTCACGTTGTTAATGGCCATTACTCCCCCTGTGACCTTGCGGTATTAAACGCCTCACCCTCCTCTTCCTTTCCCCTCAGACTCCACGCCCTGAACGCCACCAGGCTGCCCTGAATCGAGCTCGCACTCCCACTGCTCCGACCACCATTCCTCCTCGATTCTGGCACAACCTCGCCACCCCTTGCCTCCCCGACCAAGCACACACGTTCCCCAGCCTCAGACGCTTCTTCCTGTACCCTCCGTTCAACCGCGGGCGCCCCAGAGCGTCGACTTCGACAAACCTCCGAGCGCCGCCGCGTCTGCCTCTCTCTCCGGCGAAGTTCCCTGGTAAGCACGGACCGCCCCACGCCTTCTCGTTCACGCTCCCACACTCGCCACATCCTCCTGCATCTGACCATGCTCTTGTCTTGCCTTAGGGCGATCTGCAACATCGCCTCCGACCACGACCAGAGCCGCCCGACGCTGTTCTCCACTCCGGCGAGCAATCCTTCTAGAGCCAGTGCGCCCCTCGACCAACCGGCCACGCCTCGAGCATCACCACGTCCTTGCGATCACGGTGAGCATCCCCACTTTGTTCTTTGCTTCCTAGAACCGCCACTAGCCCATCGCCTGACCGTCGCCGCCGTCTGCCACCGCGCAGCGCCGCCAGCTTTTGGTCAAACACGCGTGAGCCGTTAGATCCCCATCATGTGGCGTAGAAAGAACAACTTAAGTGAACAGGTATGGAAGCATCTGAGCCGTGCGATCTGTTTAAATCCAACGCACCGCAGAGCACGATCCAACCGAAGTGGTACCAGCAAATGACATCGCGACGCGTGGCCAGTCTTTGTTTAAAACAGAATTTGAAAAACAGATTTAGATGCAGATTTGAAAACCCTATAACTTTTGATCCACACGTCCAAAAATTTCAAACTTTATATCAATGGAATCAGTGGAACAAGACCTAGCCAACCATAGATTTTGTTTAGTAAAAAGCCTCTGGTAAAATGTTTGTTTTTGCAGAAATGTTTGTATGCTTGTTTAGATTAGAAAAATTATTCCAAAATTTTTTTAAGGTTGAAATTTTGGCAAATTAGTTTTTGGTGAACTCACTGACCCTAGGAACCAACCCATGGTTTTAAAAATGTATTTTGTGAAGTTTAGGAATAAAAACTTGATTTAGCCATTTCTGGCCAAATAAAAATATTGCTTTTGTTATGAAAATGATTTTGGAATGAAAACTTTGGGAAAATGATTTGTATCAAACCTACTGACCCTAAAACACCAAGTTTTGAGAAAAACAACAACTTATTTGGTGAACAACATAAAGTTCTTGCTTTGATAAAAATATTTTCCACCACATAAAAATAATGATTGGATTTAAAATTAGTTTATGGATAAAACCCTTTTGAAAATGTCTTTGCCACTTTTGAAAAATGACCACTTTGAACCTTACAAAGTTTAGAAGCCTAGTGGAGACCACCTTTGCAAATAAAACTATTTTTGCATGCTTGCATGCATGACTTAGTTTCTCTTATTTTTATGTGTGTGAATTGTTTGATTGATTATTGGTTTGGAATGCTAGTTGATATTGTGTTTGCTTGATTGATTGTAGTGAAGTTATAAAAGTGTGAGACTAGCAAGATCAAGGAGTGAACCAACATTCCCTACCAAAAGAAAGGCAAGTGACACTATCATCTAAAGTCCTACTATTTTCATTATACTTAGTGGATTTTGAAACATGCATGAAAAGAATTTCTATACTTATGCTATGCTAAATCCTAATAGGATACCCTATACATTCCTTAGTGAAAACAATGTAGTTTTTACATGCTTAGCCATGCTATATTTTGAAAAGAGATACATGTTGAGATTTTATGAAGTTGAGAAAAGGACTTGTGTTTTTATATAATAAAACAAGGACTCAATGAACCACCTGGGTGGACAAGGATACTTTAAGTTTTGGAGAAGGTGGCAACAAAAGGAACCATGTCTATGGCAATCTCTTTGTGTTGTGCTCCAAAAAGAAAACCACCCAGGAAACTTAGAGATTGAACATGTTTGTCCAATTGTGGCTTTCGTGTACAACCACGTGCTACTTATGGCTCTGGCTTAGTCAACTACATTGGGAAGACCCATGCATTGTCTTCAGGTTACTGAAAATGGGGACCTGGAATCCTACATGGGTACTGAAGACAAGCTAGCAATGGTGTATGGGAGGACCCTCTAGAAAGACTTCGTCACATTCTCAATCTGCCAATACTCCATCTTGGTGAGTACCAACCCAGCGGCCACTGGTGGCAACAAGATGAGAGTGTGACATGAGGGTAAAGTGTACAACTTCTGCAGAAGATAATAAAAATCTAAGTACTTAGCCATGTCCCCGGTTATGGACAATACTGAGCAACTAAAGCTTGAAGCTATGGGAAATCTCGACATTCCAATTTCTAAAAGAAAACTTCTAAGTGACAACAAAAAGACTTGATGCACTTGGGGGTACCAAGGGTCTCAAGAGATTTGATAAAAAATTGAAGCACTTGGGGTTACCAAGGAGCTCAAGAGATTTGATAAAAACTTGAAGTACTTGGGGGTACCAAGGATCTCAAGAGATTTTGACAAAGACACTTGGTGGATTCCAAGGAGTTCAGAAAATATTTGACAAAGGAACAAAACCATTTTGAAAAGATAGGATAAAGTATTGCTTTCTGCAAATGAGCCTTAAAACCCTACTTAGCCAAAAATGCATGAAATGATAGGATCCACTTATATACAACATAGTAGTGAAACTTGCCAATACAATTCAAATGTATTGACCCTTGTGGCTGTAACTTGTAATGTTGCAGGTTTGATTGATTTTTAGTGAAGATTTATTGATTAGGATTACAAAGTCTACAACCAACATGTATGCCTGTGGAACTTTGAAGATGAAGGACCCCATGCTTATAGTTATTCCGCTGCAATGTAATGTAATATCCAAATAAGCTATGTAAGATGTAATAAAATTATGTTATTCCTGGTTATAAAGTTATATATGACCTTTGTTTCTTGATATTACATCTTAACTGTGGATGCTAGCTATTGATCCAGGGACTAGCATTGTAAACATAGGGGACTCTACCTTATTCAAAAGTTGGGACCCTAACAGATGGTATCAGAGCATTGTGTTGCCTGTAGGATTTGTAAACCTAGGATTGGACAAAAACCTTTAGAAAATAAGAGTTATTCTTGTTCCAAAACTTATTTACAAAACAGACTTGTAAACTCTTTCCTCAACCACTTTGATTTTGATTCTACATCTCATCTATTTACAACTTGATGGAAAAACCTACCCATGGCCAAAGACTACACCACGTGCAAAGGACTTCTTCATCATCTTCAACTCTAATGACTTTAACATCTTCAGCATATTCACCAAGGACTTCCAACTTGGATAACACTAAGGACTACAAGTGAGACAAGGAAACCTTGCTCAAAATATGGAGACTGAGGAAATGCAAAATTATAAGGAGTTCACTTCACTTGAAGTATTGTAACCAAGAGTTTTCTCCAAGGAAACCATGATCTCATATAAGAAGAATCAACCAAAGAAGGATGGAAAGATCACAAGTGAACCATATAGATGGACCACCATATTTTAGTTAAGTCAAACCCACCAACTTATGTGGTGTAACAAAAATATTTTGTGGTCTAAGTATGTGCTTGAACTCTGTTGTTTGAGTGAAAAGTTGTTGTGATTGATTGTACCTTGCTTGTGTGAATTGTAAGGTGTGTAATTAGAAATATTTCTTTAGAAATATTTTGTCTGTTCTAATCTCCATTCAAACCAAACAGATGACTACCCCAGGAGATTCCAGCATGAAGGTTGATGACACCAATACTATCCAAGAGGACAGCATGAAAGAGCTCATAGCAACCCAACACCAGTTGAACCAAATGACAGATCAATTCATAGCCAACTCCAGTGGGGAAGATCCAACACTGCAAGGATTTTTGGAAACTCAAGCCCAATTGATGCTTAAGGTAATAGATCAAATGATCAATATGGAGGAAAGCTATTCCAAAAGAGTTTGTGACAATAAGGATGACATGAATGTTATTCTAGATGGAGCCCCAGCTTGCATTATTTGTGGAGACAAGGATCATACTTCCAAGGAGCATGGAGATCAATGCCCCAACTGTGAAGAGAAACATCCTGTTGGCCAATGTCCCACCTCTCAAGCTACTTGCTACCTATGTGAAGGAAGCAATCATGTCCCTATCCAATGCCCCATCTATTCCATTGTTGAACAAAGGAAACAAGGTGGAGTGCAACAAATGATTGCAAACCATCCAGAAGGATCCAAGTCTACCAATAAGGTTGATGACAAAGGAAAAGGTCCACTTATACCTCCAAGCAAAACAACCCAATTCAAAGGACCTAAGAAAGGGCATATGAATTATCCAAAGAGCAATAGAAGGCCCAGGAAACATGTAGACATTCCTACCTACCAGATAACATATGAACAACATGAACTGGATGCACTCCTAGCTTTCGAGAAACCCAAAAATCAAAAGAAGGACAAAATCCATGTGCAATGTCATAAATGTAAAGAAATGGGACACTATTCCAGTGAATGCCCAGAGAACCAGAAGAATAAGGAGATTGGCCAAGTGAGGTGCAACAACTGCAAAGAGCTAGGCCATTATGTAGCAACTTGTCCACTAGAGACACGTAAAGAACTCAAAGATATCAACTGTTTCAATTGCAAAAACCCAGGACATTATGCAAGCAATTGTCTAGAAAAGATGAAGAACAAGTTAAACAAGCCTATGAAGGATCTCAACCTTGGACCATGAGTCAAGAGTGGAAACAAAGGACACTATGCAGATGTTTGCCCAAAGGAGTTTCCCCAGGATCCCAAGAAGGCCAATATGTAATTTTGTTTGAAATTTATTTTAAGGGTGGTAGTACCCTAGATGTTTTGAGCCTACTTGTAACCCTAGCCTTCCCAAATCTCGGGACGAGATTTATTTTAAGGGTGGTAGCCTGTCACATCTCAAGATTTTCCAAATCTTGTAATGTGAAACATAAATTAATAAAATAAAACTTTGTTGATTTTCAGGGTGAGAAGAAACTTTTTGAATCCAATTGGAAACCTTCAAACCAATTTGGATCAAAAAAATCCTAAAGGGATTTAAAAAGATAAACATTTAATAAAGGGAAAATAAAAATATTTGGAATTACTATTTTGGATCTTTAAAGAAAAGATTTGGTTTTCAAAAGAAAAAGTAAATTTATAAATAAGGATTATTTTATGAACCAAAATAAACCTTGGTCAAGCATTTGAAATAAAACATTTTGTTTTAATAAAGGTAGTAAAGGTTTATTTAAATAAAATAATAAGGATTTAATATCAAATTTTATTTAAATAAAAGGTTTTACCATTTTAAATAAAACATCAAAACTTATTAAATTATTTTAAATAAGTTTTCCAAGTATTCTTAATTTCAAATAAAACCTACTGATTTGGTTTGAAAATAATTAAATTTCAAATAGAGTTTTGAATAAAATAAATTCTATTTTGATTTAATAAACAAGGTCTATTTACTTAATTAATAATGGACCCTAAAATAAAAATAGTATTTTGTATTTGGGATTTGGGTTATGTTGCTAAACAGAACCAGACTCAATTACAATGTTTGGTGAATGTTTGAATTAATTTGAATGTTTGATTTGTTCTTTGAATTTCAAAACAAAAAATAGAATTGGAAAAAGATGAAACATTTGGAAAGAAAAAAATGGAACCAGACAGCAGCCCAATTGGCCAAGCCCAACGAGGCCCAGTACCAGCCCACTCCCTCTCTCCCAAAATAAAACGATTCACACTCATTTTTGAACCCGCGCAGACACTGACTGGTGGACCTCTTCCCTAATTTTCTCACTCACTGATGACAGGACCCCACCTCTCCTATTCATCGTCTTCAACCAGCGCCGATTACTCCCTGCCGTTGCAGCTAGTAAACGCCGGCGATCAATTCACGCTGTTAACGGCCATTACTCCCCCTGCGACCACGCGGTATTAAACGCCTCACCCTCCTCTTCCTTTCCCCTCAGACTCCACGCCCTGAACGCCACCAGGCTGCCCTGAATCGAGCTCGCACTCCCACTGCTCCGACCATCGTTCCTCCTCAATTCCGGCACAACCTCTCCACCCCTTGCCTCCCCGACCAAGCACACACGTTCCCCAGCCTCAGACGCTTCTGCCTGTACCCTCCGTTCAACTGCGGGCGCCCCAGAGCATGGACTTCGACAAACCTCCGAGCGCCGCCGCGTCTGCCTCTCTCTCCGGCGAAGTTCCCTGGTAAGAACGGACCGCCCCACGCCTTCTCGTTCACGCTCCCACACTCGCCACATCCTCCTGCATGTGACCATGCTCTTGTCTTGCCTTAGGGCGATCTGCAACATCGCCTCCGACCACGACCAGAGCCGCCCGACGCTGTTCTCCACTCCGGCGAGCATTCCTGCTAGAGCCAGTGCGCCCCTCGACCAACCCACCACGCCTCGAGCATCACCACGTCCTTGCGATCACGGTGAGCATCCCCACTTCGTTCTTTTCTTCCTAGAACCGCCACTAGCCCATCACCTGACCGTCGCCGCCGTCTGCCGCCGCGCAGCGCCGCCAGCTTTTGGTCAAACACGCGTGAGCCGTTAGATCCCCATCCTGTGGCGTAGAAAGAACGACTTAAGTGAATAGGTATGGAATCATCTGAGCCATGCGATCTTTTTAAATCCAACGCACCACAGAGAACGATCCGACCGAAGCGGTGCCAGCCAATGACATCGCGACTCGTGGTCAGTCTTTGTTTAAAACAGAATTTGAAAAACAGATTTAGATGCAGATTTGAAAACCCTATAACTTTTGATCCACATGTCCAAAAATTTCAAACTTTATATCAATGGAATCAGTGGAACAAGCCCTAGCCAACCATAGATTTTTTTTAGTAAAAAGCCTCTGGTAAAATGTTTGTTTTTGCAGAAACGTTTGTATGCTTGTTTAGATTAGAAAAATTATTCCAAAATGTTTTTAAGGTTGAAATTTTGGCAAATTAGTTTGTGGTGAACTCACTGACCCTAGGAACCAACCCATGGTTTTAAAAATGGATTTTGTGAAGTTTAGGAATAAAAACTTGATTTAGCCATTTCTGGCCAAATAAAAATATTGCTTTTGTTATGAAAATGATTTTGGAATGAAAACTTTGGGAAAATGATTTGGATCAAACCTACTGACCCTAAAACACCAAGTTTTGAGAAAAACAACAACTTATTTGGTGAACAACATAAATTTGTTGCTTTGATAAAAATATTTTCCACCACATAAAAATAATGATTGGATTTAAAATTAGTTTATGGATAAAACCCTTTTGCAAATGACTTTGCCACTTTTAAAAAATGACCACTTTGAACCTTACAAAGTTTAGAAGCCTAGTGGAGACCACCTTTGCAAATAAAACTATTTTTGCATGCTTGCATGCATGACTTAGTTTCTCTTATTTTTATGTGTGTGAATTGTTTGATTGATTATTGGTTTGGAATGCTAGTGGATATTGTGTTTGCTTGATTGATTGTAGTGAAGTTAGAAAAGTGTGAGACTAGCAATATCAAGGAGTGAACCAACATTCCCTACCAAAAGAAAGGCAAGTGACACTATCATCTAAAGTCCTACTATTTTCATTATACTTAGTGGATTTTGAAACATGCATGAAAAGAATTTCTATACTTATGCTATGCTAAATCCTAATAGGATACCCTATACATTCCTTAGTGAAAACAATGTAGTTTTTACATGCTTAGCCATGCTATATTTTGAAAAGAGATACATGTTGAGATTTTATGAAGTTGAGAAAAGGACTTGTGTTTTTATATAATAAAACAAGGACTCAATGAACCACCTGGGTGGACAAGGATACTTTAAGTTTTGGAGAAGGTGGCAACAAAAGGAACCATGTCTATGGCAATCTCTTTGTGTTGTGCTCCAAAAAGAAAACCACCCAGGAAACTTAGAGATTGAACATGTTTCTCCAATTGTGGCTTTCGTGTACAACCACATGCTACTTATGGCTCTGGCTTAGTCAACTACATTGGGAAGACCCATGCATTGTCTTCAGGTTGCTGAAAATGGGGACCCGGAATCCTACATGGGTACTGAAGACAAGCTAGCAATGGTGTATGGGAGGTTCCAATCTTTAATAAGATAGAGCCTCCTGTGTTTTACAATGCTAGTCCCTGGATCAATAGCTAGCATCCACAGTTAAGATGTAATATCAAGATACAAAGGTCATGTTATAACTTTATAACCAGGAATAACATAATTCTATTACATCATACATAGCTCATTGGCTATTGCATTACATTGCAGTGGAATAATTATAATCATGGGGTCCTTTATCTTCATAGTGCCACAGGCAGATGTTGGTTGTAGACTTTGTAAACCTAGTCAATCAAACAATCTTCATTTAAAACAATCAACCTGCAACATTACAAGTTCTGACCACATGGGTCAATACATTTTGAATTGTATTGGCAAGTTTCACTTTATGTAAATATGAGTGGATCCTATCAATACATGCATATTTGGCTAAGTAGAGTTTAAGGATTTTTGCATAAAGCAACATTTATCCTATCTTTTGAAAATGGTTTTGTCCTTTGTCAAATCTTCTTTCCAAGTTCCTTGAACTCCTTGGTAGAAACACAAGTGTTCAAGTCCTTGTCAAAATTTCCCTTGAGCTACTTGGTAACCCCAAGTGCATCAAGTTTTTATCAAAATCTCATGAGTCCCTTGGTAACTCCAAGTACATCATGCTCTTGAGCACCTTGGTAAACCCCAAGTGCAACAAGCTTAACAAAATCTCTTTGAATTCCTTGGTACCCCCAAGTGCATCAAGTTTTTATATTAGAAGTTGGAATGTCGAGATCTCCCATAGTTCAAACTTTAGTTGCTCAGTATTGTCCATAACCGGGGACACGGCTAAGTACTTAGATTTTATTAACTTCTGCAGAAGGAGTACACTTTACCGACATGACACAATCCCATCTTGTTGCCACCAGTGGCCTACTGGATTAGTGCTCACCAAGATGGAGTCTTGTGACTGAGAATGTGTGAAGTCTTTCCAAGAGGTCCTCCCATACATCATTGCTAGCTTGTCTTCAGTCCCCATGAAGCCTTCCAGATCCCCATGTCCGGTAACTAAAGACAATGTATGGGTCTTCCTAATGTAGTTGACTAAGCCAGAGCCATAATAGCATGTGGTTGTACACGAAAGCCACAATTGGAGAAACATGTTCAATCTCTAAGTTTCCTAGGTGGTTTTTATTTGGAGCACAACACAAAGTGATTGCCATAGACATGGTTTCCTTTTGTTGCCACCTTCTCCAAAACATAAAGTGTCCACCACCTAGGTGGTTCATTGAGTTCTTATTTTATTATATAAAACACAAGTCTTTTTCTCAACCTTTGTAAAATCTCAACATGTATCTCTTTTCAAAACATAGCATGGCTAAGCATGTACAACTTCAATATTTTTACTAAGGAGTGTATAGGGAATCCTATTAGGATTAGCATAGTATAAGTATAAAACATTTTCATGCATGTTTACAAAATCCACTAAGTATAATGAAAATAGTAGGACTTTTGTATGATAGTGTAACTTGCCTTTTTGTTAGGGAATGATAGTCACTCCTTGATCTTGCTAGTCTCACACTTTGCTAATTTCACTACAATCAAACAAGCATAGTATCAAGTAGCATTCCAACATTCAAACAAAAATTCACATACATAAAGCAATGGTTCCTAAGTCTTGTAAAAAGAGGGTTCTATTGCAAGGTTGGTCTCTACTAGGTTTATAAACTTTGTAAGGTCCACATTGGTCATTCACCAAAATGGCAAAGTCATTAGTTAGAGGGTTTTGCCCAAAGTCTATTTTAAAATCCATTCAACATTTCATGTGGTGAAAATCATTCTTTTTAAAGTAAAACTTTATGTTTTTCACCAAGTGAGTTGCTCTTGGCAAGGCTTGGTGTTTTGGGTCAGTAGGGTTGGTCCAAAACATTTTCCCAAAGTTTTTCCATGCACAACTTTTCCATCATAAATTTTAATGAGTTTATTTGGCTAGAAAATGATTAAGTTAACTAATTCAACTTAAATTTCACAAAAATCATTTTTAACACCATGGGTTGGTTCCTAGGGTCAGTAGGGTCAAAATAAACCAATTGGCAAAGGTTTGATCTCAAAATTCATTTTTAAATGATTTTTCTAATGTTAGCAAGCACACAAAAGAATCTGCAAATTCAAACAAGCTACCAGTTACTATTTGCTAAACTAAGGCTAGGGTTGGCTAGGTCTTGTTCTCCTGAATCCATTGATATAAAATTTGCCAAATTTGGACGTGTGGTTCAAAAGTTACAAGGGTTTAAAGTTTGCAAAACATTCTGTTTTCAAATTCTGTTTTTAAACAGAACAACGACACGCGGCACGTTGCTATTAGCTGGTACCGGTTCGGCCGGATCGTGGATGTGGGGCGTTGGATCTAGTTTGATCGTACGGCACAGATCGAGTACCTCTTCGCGGCTTAAGTCATCTAATCATGCTCGCTCACTCTGGATCGAACGGCTACAAACATTCGTGGCGAAGCGGTACAGCGGTGGTGCGGCGACGGCCGGACGAGATGCTCGCGGTGGTTCTAGGAAGCGAGGAAGACTGAGGGGGTGCTTACCGTGTTCGCCGTGGCTTGGGGAAGCTCCACGTGCCTTCTGCTTGTCGAGGGGTGCGTTGGTGTTGCGGGAATTGCTCGCCGGAGCTGCTCTGGTTCTCGGGTGCGGTCGGGGCTGTCGGCGAGCTACGTGGTTCGCCAAGCAAGGCGGGGGTGCGTTAGACGCGCCTGGTGCTAAGGAGTATGTGAGCATCACTGATTGTCATCGGGGAGGTTTGAGCTTACCAGGAAGAGTCGCCGGAGAAGGAGACAGACGGCGGTGCTGCAGATCGTCGTCGTTGGCGAGGATAGAGGCGTCCGCGGTCGAATGGGTGATACGGGGAGGAAGGTATGGGAGTGGGGAGACTGCCAGGGTGCTCGGGGAGGCTCGGGGTGGTGTGGCTGGTCGGATTTTGGCGAGGATGGTCGTGAGCGAAACGGTTGTTCGAGGACGCAGTGCGGCCCGAGGCGTGCTTCTTCGGTGTGAGGGAAAACCGAGGAGGGGTGAGCGTTTTAAGGTGCGTGGTCTCTGGGTGAGTTAAGCCGGTCATCAACGCGGATTAATCGACATCAATGGCGGCAGAGCGACGTTGAGGGGGAAGGAAGAAACGGCTGCGCGGGTGTGGACGATGTACAGAAGAGGTGGGGTCCACCGGTCAGTGGAAAAAGAAACGAGAAGGGGGTCCACTTGTAAGCGTCCTCGCGGGTTACTTCTGTGGTGGAAAACGATTCACTCGCTGAGAGGGGAGGTGGGCTAAGTGGGCTATTTGGGCCGGGGTAGTTGGGTCTGTTCACTTTCATTTTTTTTTATTCTGTAACCTTTTCTTTTTATATTTCTGAATTCTGTTTTGAATTTCCAAACAAATAATTCACACCCAAATCAATTCAAACAATCAATCAGCTTTGTAATTTTGAATTTGATTCTGTTTATCAACACACTCAAATTCTAGAATAAAATAATATTTTTTTAGATTTAATTTAGGATCCATTTAACAATTAAACAAAATGGACCTTTAGTTAAAAATAGGGTTTGATTTATTTAAATAAAATTTCCATTTGAAATCCAAATGTTTTCCATCCAAATCAGTAGGTTTTATTTGTTAATAAAGAATATTCGGGTAACTTGTTTCAAATAGAATATCCTTTTGTTTTAGGGTCCATTAATGATCTAAATAATATAGACTTTCTTTGTTAACTCAAATAGGATTTATTTTATTTAGTTATTTATTTGAAGATCTAAAATAGAGTCAAAATATTTTAGTAGGTTTTTATGAAATAATAATAAAATACTTGGTAAACCTATTTAAACAATTTTTAAATGTCTTGATGTTTTAATTTAAAATGGTAAATCCTCTCATAATAAAATTTGACATTGTTTCCCTGTTATTTAGTAAATAAACCTTTGATATTTTTCTTTAAAACTAAGTGTTTTAATTTCCAAAGTTTTGGTCAAGATTTAATTGGCTTTATCAAATATTCTTTATTTATAAATCCACCATTTCTTTTGATAATAACTATTTTATTAAAGGACCTAATAAAAGTAATTCCAAAACATTTTTAATTTCCTTTATTAAATGTTTTTCTTTATGCACCCTTTTATTTTATTTATTTTAAATGGGGTTTGGGGTTCCAATTAAATTCAAAAAGTTTCTTCTGGCTCTGAAAATTGAACATAGTTTTATTTTATTCATTTATTTTCACATTACAAGATTTGGAAAATCTTGGGATGTGACAGGCTACCACCCTTAAAATAAATCTCGTCCCGAGATTTGGGAAGATTAGGGTTACAAGCAAGTTCAAAACAACTAGGGTACTGCCACCCTTAACATTTTTCAAACAAAAATTACATATTGGCCTTCTTGGGTCCTGGAAATTTCTCTAAGTTAAACTTTTTGCTTTATTCTTATACTTGACTTATGGACCAAGATTGAGTTTCTCCATAGGCTTGTTTAACTTGTTCTTCATCCTTTCTGGACAGTTGCTTGCATAATGTCCCGGATTCTTGCAGTTGAAACAATGAATGTCATTGAGTTCTTTACGTGGCTCTTGTGGGCAAGTTGCTACAAAGTGACCTGGTTCGTTACAGTTGTTACACCACACTTGGTTAATTCCTTTATTCCTTATGTTCTCTGGGCATCCACTGGAGTAGTGTCCCATTTCCTTACATTTACGACATTGTACAAGGCTCATGTCTTGCTTGGGCTTCTTGATTTTCCTAGATCCTTTGAATTGGGTTGTCTTGCTTGGAGGTAGTAGTGGTCCTTTTCCTTTGGTAGACTTGGATCCTTCTTGTTTCCTTTGTTCTACCATGGCATAGATGGGACATAGGCCAGGAGTGTGATCACTTCCTTCACAAAGGTAGCAAGTAGCTTGGGAGGTAGGGCATTCTCCAACAGGATGGTCTTCTTCACAATTTGGGCATTGTCCTTCATGCTCTTTGGAAGTATGATCCTTGTCTCCACAAATAATGCAAGCTGGGGCTCCATCTAGAACAACGTTCTTGTCATCCTTGCTATCATACTCTCTTCTAGGATAATTTTCTTCCATGCTAATCATTTGATTAGTCACCTTAAGCATTAGTTGAGATTGTTCCTCCAAAAACTTTTGCAGTGCTGGATCTTCATTACTATTGTTGGCTAGGAACTGAGCTGTCAATTGGTTCAACTGATGTTGGGTTGCTATGAGCTCTCCCATGCTGTCAGCTTGGTTGGTGTTGGTGTCATCAACCTTGGGGTCCTTTGGAGTAGTCATCTGTTTGGGTTGGAGGAAGATTAGAACGGGCAAGATATTTCTAAGGAAATATTTCTAATCACACACATCACAATTCACACAAGCAATGTGCATGCAATCACAAAACAAACTTTTCACAAACATCTTTGCACTCAAACCACAAAGTTCAAGCACATACTTAGGTAACAAAATAGTTTTGTTACACCACACAAGTTGGTGTGTTTTGCCTTTACTAAATTATGGTGGTCTATCTATATGGTTCACTTGTGATCTTTCCTTCTTTCATGATTCTTCTTACTTGATTTCATGGTTCCCTTGAGAAAACTCTTGGTCACAATTCTTCAAAGTTGTTGATGGTTTCTTCTTATTTGCATTCCCTCAGTCTCTAATTCCTAAGTAAGATTTTCTTGTCTCACTTGTGGTCCTTAGCAGTTTCCACGTTGGAAGTCCTTGGGAAATATGCTGAAGATGTTGAAGTCATTAAAGTTGAAGAAGTTGAAGGAGTTCTTTGCACATAGTATATTCTTTGGTCATGAGGTAGGTTTTCCCATCAAGTTGAAATAGAAGAGAATGTAGAGTTGAAACCAAAATGGTCGAGGAAAGAGTTTACAAGTGTTTTTGTAAATAAGTTTTTGGAACGAAATACAACTCCTATTTTTCTAAGGGTTTTTGTCCAATCCTAGGGTTTACACTTCTTACAGGCAACACAATGCTCTGATACCATCTGTAGAGGTTCCAATCTTTAATAAGATAGAGCCTCCTGTGTTTTACAATGCTAGTCCCTGGATCAATAGCTAGCATCCACAGTTAAGATGTAATATCAAGATACAAAGGTCATGTTATAACTTTATAACCAGGAATAACATAATTCTATTACATCATACATAGCTCATTGGCTATTGCATTACATTGCAGTGGAATAATTATAATCATGGGGTCCTTTATCTTCATAGTGCCACAGGCAGATGTTGGTTGTAGACTTTGTAAACCTAGTCAATCAAACAATCTTCATTTAAAACAATCAACCTGCAACATTACAAGTTACAGCCACATGGGTCAATACATTTTGAATTGTATTGGCAAGTTTCACTTTTATGTAAATATGAGTGGATCCTATCAATACATGCATATTTGGCTAAGTAGAGTTTAAGGATTTTTGCATAAAGCAACATTTATCCTATCTTTTGAAAATGGTTTTGTCCTTTGTCAAATCTTCTTTCCAAGTTCCTTGAACTCCTTGGTAGAAACACAAGTGTTCAAGTCCTTGTCAAAATTTCCCTTGAGCTACTTGGTAACCCCAAGTGCATCAAGTTTTTATCAAAATCTCATGAGTCCCTTGGTAACTCCAAGTACATCATGCTCTTGAGCACCTTGGTAAACCCCAAGTGCAACAAGCTTAACAAAATCTCTTTGAATTCCTTGGTACCCCCAAGTGCATCAAGTTTTTATATTAGAAGTTGGAATGTCGAGATCTCCCATAGTTCAAACTTTAGTTGCTCAAGATTGTCCATAACCGGGACACGGCTAAGTACTTAGATTTTATTAACTTCTGCAGGAGTACACTTTACCCACATGACACAATCCCATCTTGTTGCCACCAGTGGCCTACTGGATTAGTGCTCACCAAGATGGAGTACTGGCAGACTGAGAATGTGACGAAGTCTTTCCAAGAGGTCCTCCCATACATCATTGCTAGCTTGTCTTCAGTCCCCATGAAGCCTTCCAGATCCCCATGTCCGGTAACTAAAGACAATGTATGGGTCTTCCTAATGTAGTTGACTAAGCCAGAGCCATAATAGCATGTGGTTGTACACGAAAGCCACAATTGGAGAAACATGTTCAATCTCTAAGTTTCCTAGGTGGTTTTTATTTGGAGCACAACACAAAGTGATTGCCATAGACATGGTTCCCTTTTGTTGCCACCTTCTCCAAAACATAAAGTGTCCACCACCTAGGTGGTTCATTGAGTTCTTGTTTTATTATATAAAACACAAGTCTTTTTCTCAACCTTTGTAAAATCTCAACATGTATCTCTTTTCAAAACATAGCATGGCTAAGCATGTACAACTTCAATATTTTTACTAAGGAGTGTATAGGGAATCCTATTAGGATTAGCATAGTATAAGTATAAAACATTTTCATGCATGTTTACAAAATCCACTAAGTATAATGAAAATAGTAGGACTTTTGTATGATAGTGTAACTTGCCTTTTTGATAGGGAATGATAGTCACTCCTTGATCTTGCTAGTCTCACACTTTGCTAATTTCACTACAATCAAACAAGCATAGTATCAAGTAGCATTCCAACATTCAAACAAAAATTCACATACATAAAGCAATGGTTCCTAAGTCTTGTAAAAGAGGGTTCTATTGCAAGGTTGGTCTCTACTAGGTTTATAAACTTTGTAAGGTCCACATTGGTCATTCACCAAAATGGCAAAGTCATTAGTTAGAGGGTTTTGCCCAAAGTCTATTTTAAAATCCATTCAACATTTCATGTGGTGAAAATCATTCTTTTTAAAGTAAAACTTTATGTTTTTCACCAAGTGAGTTGCTCTTGGCAAGGCTTGGTGTTTTGGGTCAGTAGGGTTGGTCCAAAACATTTTCCCAAAGTTTTTCCATGCACAACTTTTCCATCATAAATTTTAATGAGTTTATTTGTCTAGAAAATGATTAAGTTAACTAATTCAACTTAAATTTCACAAAAATCATTTTTAACACCATGGGTTGGTTCCTAGGGTCAGTAGGGTCAAAATAAACCAATTGGCAAAGGTTTGATCTCAAAATTCATTTTTAAATGATTTTTCTAATGTTAGCAAGCACGCAAAAGAATCTGCAAATTAAAACAAGCTACCAGTTACTATTTGCTAAACTAAGGATAGGGTTGGCTAGGTCTTGTTCTCCTGAATCCATTGATATAAAATTTGCCAAATTTGGACGTGTGGTTCAAAAGTTACAAGGGTTTAAAGTTTGCAAAACATTCTGTTTTCAAATTCTGTTTTTAAACAGAACAACGACACGCGGCACGTTGCTATTAGCTGGTACCGGTTCGGCCGGATCGTGGCTGTGGGGCGTTGGATCTAGTTTGATCGTACGGCACAGATCGAGTACCTCTTCGCGGCTTAAGTCATCTAATCATGCTCGCTCACTCTGGATCGAACGGCTACAAACATTCAGGCCGAAAACAGGCGGCGCTGCGCGGTGGTGCACGGCGGCGACGGCCGGACGAGATGCTCGCGGTGGTTCTAGGAAGCGAGGAAGACTTTGGGGGTGCTTACCGTGTTCGCCGTGGCGTGGGGAAGCTCCACGTGCCTTCTGCTTGTCGAGGGGTGCGTTGGTGTTGCGGGAATTGCTCGCCGGAGCTGCTCTGGTTCTCGGGTGCGGTCAGACGCTGTCAGGGGCGAGGCTACAGGGTTCGCCGAAGCAAGGCAGGGGGTGCGTTAGACGCGCCTGGTGCTAAGGAGTATGTGAGCATCACTGATTGTCATCGGGGAGGTTCGAGCTTACCAGGAAGAGTCGCCGGAGAAGGAGACAGACGGCAGTGCTGCAGATCGTCGTCGTTGGCGAGGATAGAGGCGTCCGCGGTCGAATGGGTGATACGGGGAGGAAGGTATGGGAGTGGGGAGACTGCCAGGGTGCTCGGGGAGGCTCGGGGTGGTGTGGCTGGTCGGATTTTGGCGAGGATGGTCGTCGGAAACGAAGCTGTTCGAGGACGAATTGCGACGGCCTGGAGGCGTGCTTCTTCGGGGTGACAGGGAAAAAACCGAGAGGAGGGGTGAGCGTTTTAAGGTGCGTGGTCTCTGGGTGAGTTAAGCCGGTCATCAACGCGGATTAATCGACATCAATGGCGGCAGAGCGACGTTGAGGGGGAAGGAAGAAACGGCTGCGCGGGTGTGGACGATGTACAGAAGAGGTGGGGTCCACCGGTCAGTGGAAAAAGAAACGAGAAGAGGGTCCACTTGTAAGCGTCCTCGCGGGTTACTTCTGTGGTGGAAAACGATTCACTCGCTGAGAGGGGAGGTGGGCTAAGTGGGCTGTTTGGGCCGGGGTAGTTGGGTCTGTTCACTTTCATTTTTTTTTATTCTGTAACCTTTTATTTTTATATTTCTGAATTCTGTTTTGAATTTCCAAACAAATAATTCACACCCAAATCAATTCAAACAATCAATCAGCTTTGTAATTTTGAATTTGATTCTGTTTATCAACACACTCAAATTCTAGAATAAAATAATATTTTTTTAGATTTAATTTAGGATCCATTTAGCAATTAAACAAAATGGACCTTTAGTTAAAAATAGGGTTTGATTTATTTAAATAAAATTTCCATTTGAAATCCAAATGTTTTCCATCCAAATCAGTAGGTTTTATTTGTTAATAAAGAATATTCGGGTAACTTGTTTCAAATAGAATATCCTTTTGTTTTAGGGTCCATTAATGATCTAAATAATATAGACTTTCTTTGTTAACTCAAATAGGATTTATTTTATTTAGTTATTTATTTGAAGATCTAAAATAGAGTCAAAATATTTTAGTAGGTTTTTATGAAATAATAATAAAATACTTGGTAAACCTATTTAAACAATTTTTAAATGTCTTGATGTTTTAATTTAAAATGGTAAATCCTCTCATAATAAAATTTGACATTGTTTCCCTGTTATTTAGTAAATAAACCTTTGATATTTTTCTTTAAAACTAAGTGTTTTAATTTCCAAAGTTTTGGTCGAGATTTAATTGGCTTTATCAAATATTCTTTATTTATAAATCCACCATTTCTTTTGATAATAACTATTTTATTAAAGGACCTAATAAAAGTAATTCCAAAACATTTTTTATTTCCTTTATTAAATGTTTTTCTTTATGCACCCTTTTATTTTATTTATTTTAAATGGGGTTTGGGGTTCCAATTAAATTCAAAAAGTTTCTTCTGGCTCTGAAAATTGAACATAGTTTTATTTTATTCATTTATTTTCACATTACAAGATTTGGAAAATCTTGGGATGTGACAAAAACCATTTTGAAAAGATAGGATAAAGTATTGCTTTCTGCAAATGAGCCTTAAAACCCTACTTAGCCAAAAATGCATGAAATGATAGGATCCACTTATATACAACATAGTAGTGAAACTTGCCAATACAATTCAAATGTATTGACCCTTATGGCTGTAACTTGTAATGTTGCAGGTTTGATTAATTTTTAGTGAAGATTGATTGATTAGGATTACAAAGTCTACAACAAACATGTCTGCCTGTGGAACTTTGAAGATGAAGGACCCCATGCTTATAGTTATTCTGCTGCAATGTAATGTAATAGCCAAATGAGCTATGTAAGATGTAATAAAATTATGTTATTCCTGGTTATAAAGTTATATATGACCTTTGTTTCTTGATATTACATCTTAACTGTGGATGCTAGCTATTGATCCAGGGACTAGCATTGTAAACACAGGGGACTCTACCTTATTCAAAGGTTGGGACCGTAACAAAAAACAAGTTAGACGCGTCTACTTTGTTGTTGCATGTTTTACGTGGCTCATGGCAGTAGCAAGCTAAGAACAATTCTTATCTACGGAAAGCCACAACGGTGATATTATGGTTGCCAAACTCCGGTGTAAATCCCATGACAACTATAGTGAGAGAAACTGGCATCCACCAGCCGCATGTGTGGAACAAGCCACTCGTCAAGTGCGGAGCCAGTCTCGTGAACGAGGTCGCGTAAGGTTGGCCTGGACCGCTTCGATCTCACTATACCGCATCATAAGAAGTACACAAACAAGAGGCTTGCAACAGAAAACATAAACGCCCGCAACAAACATGTTGCGTTCTACTCGTGAAACACATCTACGCATAGATCTAGCTCTGATACCACTGAAGGGTTTCACAGCATAGTAAATCAAAAAATTTCTACGGATGCGAACGGGAAAGCCGAGATCTAATCTAGGAGATGCAAACAACAAGGGGGAAAGCCAAGATCTTCATACCCTTGAATATTCGCACAGCAGAACGTTCAACAGAACGTGGGTGATGTAGTCGTACTCGCTTCTCCTCCTCGCGATCCGATCCGATCTAACACCGCAAGTGGCGATGCCTTCGAGAGATGCACACGTGCGGCACCTCGATGTCTCCTCTTTCCTCGGTCCAGCAAGTGGGGTGGAGATATGGATTGGATCTACAACGCGATGGCGCGGGGCAAGTTTCCCCCCCCTTCTAGAAGCTCCCTAGGGTTTTGCCCTAGGCTTGGCCGGCTGGGCCCTATGGGGCTTGTGCCCCTGGCCCAATGCGGCCAGGACACTCCCTCATAGGCCCATGCCCCCTCCCGACAAGTGGGGCCACGTTGGTCCCACTCCGGAAGGTTCTAGAAGCTTCCGGTACAATATCGATTAACCCGAAACAATTCTAAACTCCAAAAACTGCATTGCCTTATATGAATCTTATTCCCCGGACCATTCCGGAACCTCTTGTGATGTCCCGGATCCCATCCGAGACTCCGAACAAAAACTCATAAACCAATTATCCAATCTATCCTAGCGTCGAGACACGTTAAGTGTGTGACCCTTCGGGTTCGAGAATATGCACACATGATCTTCTATCGATAATCAACAGCGGGGTCTGGAAACCCATATTGACTCCCACACATTCATCGATGATCATATCGGATGAACCACGATGCTAGGATTCAATCAATCCCATATATATATATATATCCCCTTCATCTCGCGATATTTTACTTGCCCGAGATTTGATCGTCGGTACCGTCATACCTAGTTCAATCTCATGCACAGCAAGTACTTTACTCGTTCCGTAATCCGATATCACTTTGTGATTAACTCCTTAACCACATGCTTGCAAGCGGTGTTAATATCGATTACCGAGTGGGCCCGAAGTATATCTCTCCGACTTGGGAGGGACAAATCCCATCTGGATACATACAACCCAACATGTACTTTCTGATCACCTGAGAGACACCTTTATGATCACCCTCTCATAGGATGACGTTTGATGACCTCAAATCTTTCTTCCGATACCAGGGAGTTGTATTATCTCATGGTCTAAGGAATACAATATTTGACATAAGAAAATCTTCGCAAAGATGAACACGATGACACGATCTAATTGGTCCGCTTAGTTTGGGTTTGTCCATCATACCATTCTCGCAATGATATGATCTCATTATTAATCGACAACTCATGTCTATGGTTATGAAACCTTAACCATCATTAATCAATGAGCTAGTCCATAGAGGCATACTAGGGACACGGTGTTGTTCACAAACCACACAAGTATTAAAGTTTCCTCTTAATACAATTCTAGCATGGAATATAAACTTTATCATGAACAAGAATTATAATAATAACATATTTATTATTGCCTCTAGGGAATAATTCCAACAGAAGTTTCCAAAGGGTACAGCCGAGGCCGCAGAACACTCGGGGCCATGCCACCCGAAGGACAAGAAGGACCCGAAAAGCTTGACACGGAGGTCGAGCTGGTAAGCCTTATGCAGGTCATGGCGGTTAAAGAAACATGGACCTTGATACGTCGGAAACGTATCTATAATTTTTTATGTTCCATGCTTGTTTAGTATCTACTTTGCTTTGCTTTGTCTACAATTTGAGGTGTTTTTATATGTTTTCTGGTACTAACCTATTAACAAGATGCCACAGTGCCAGTTGGCTATTTTCTTCTATTTTTGGTTCCAGAAAAGCTAGTAAGGAAATATTCTCGGAATTGGACGGGACAAAAGCCAAAGTCAATATTTCACCGTGGAGAACACGGAGTCCAGAGGAGAGACGAAGGGGAGCCACAGGGTGGCCGCACCCCCCAGGCGTGGGCCCACCCTAGGTCGCGCCTGGCAGGGTGTGGCCCCCCTGGACACCTCCCTGCCTCGCCTCTTCGCCTATAAGGAGCCCCCGATGCCTAAACCCTAAGTACCCGATCAATATTCCACGAAACCGTCTGTAGCCGCCGCCACCTTCGTCCCTAGATCGGGGGATCTGAAGCTCTTCCCGGCATCCTGCTGGAGGGGATATCATCCCGGAGGCCTTCTTCTTCATCATGCCAGCCTCCGGTATGAAGCATGAGTAGTTCCACCTTGTACTACGGGTCCATGTAGTAGCTAGATGGTTGTATCTCCTCCTTTGTTCTTTCATGTCTAGATCTTGTGAGCTCCGTTCATGATCAAGATCTCATCTATTTGTAATCATGCATGTTGTGTTTGCGGGGATCCGATGGATATTGAGATTACTATGTCAGATTGATTAATGGTTTTGTCTTATTGATTCTATCATGTCTATGTTGTTTGTGATCTTGCATGATCTCCATTGTTAGTAGCTATCTTGGCCAAGTAGTTGCTAGTGACTCCAAGAGGGGGTATTTATGCTCGATAGTGGGTTAATGCCTCTATTTAATCTAAGGGAAGTGACAGCAATCTCTAAGGTTGTAAATGTGCTATTGCCACTAGGGAGAAAACAACGATCGCTTATTCATGGAACAAGTGGATTGTTTACCTTACACACTTTGCTTAAAGCAGTTGTCTGTTGCTTGCAACTTAATACAGAAGGGGGTTCGGATGATAACCCAAAGGTGGACTTCTAGTCATAGATGCAGTTGGATGGCGGTCTATGTATCTTGTTGTATTGCCCAATCGAATCTCATAGGGTCTTGATGTCTAGTATTGCATTGTTATGCCTTGCTCAGTCCTGTCAATTGCCCTGCTATAATTTGTTTACCTAGCATGCCATGTTTGTTTATCTAAGGAGAACACCTCTAGTGAACTATGGACCCCAGTCCAATCTTTACCATTGATACATCTTCCATTATTACTGTTTACTTGCTCCAAACCACTTTTACCTTCCACAGTTAATCCTTTATTACAGCAAAGCGGTGAGATTGACAACCTCACTGTTTGTTGGGGCAAAGACTTGAGTTTGTGTTGTGCAGGTATCCAAGTTGCTTGCACCACCTTTGAGACGTTTCCTTCCTCCTGCTGGTTCGATAACCTTGGTTTCTTACTGAGGGAAAACTTGCTACTGTGCTGCATCACACCTTGCTCTTGGGGTTTCCCGACGAAGCGCTTCCACGTTGATACAACACCATCATCAAGCTTTTCTGGCTCCGTTGCCGGGAAGGCTAAGCACGTCTTCACAAGGGGAGTCCTCCTCAACATTTCTCTTTACTTTTTTTTTGTTTTGCTTAGTTTCTTTTGCTTGGTTTTGTTTACCTATTTTTATCAAAAACTCCAAAAAAATAGTTTAGTTTGGTTTGCCTTCTCTTATCAAAAACACACAAAAAAATAGTTCCTACTCTAGTTGGTGGTCTGTTATTGCCCTTCTTGGCCATGCTTTCTATCAATGGATGGTTACTTTGAAACTAGTTCTTATTGGCAAGGTGGGTTCATGGAAGAACAAAAGTAATGTTATAAGGAACACCGTTTGTCACAAAAAGGGAAACACTTATGGGCACAAATTGATAAATTGAATACTATTGCTAAAGTGGTGTGCTCTACTTATAATGTTACTTATTGCTTTGATAAAGCTTGTTGCTGTAGGAGGTATAAACACCTCCTTTTTCAATGTGAGTAAAATGATAATGTTACCATATCCTCTTATGCTAAAGGAAATTATGACCTTTTTGATGTGGAACAAATTGAAGAATTTATTGCTTTCAAGGGTGCATTTAAACTTGCCAGTTTGCTTGAAAATACTGATGATGCACCTTATGAATATGAGGTTTATGAGATACTGAAATTTTTATTTGATAATTACAAGGAAGAAAATGGCTATATTCTTCAATACTTTAATAAGTGCTTTCCACAAACGTAAGAGACTAATGCCTTGCAGGACCCTATGGAAGAAGAAATTGCTGAAACATGAAGCTCATTAGATGAAAAAGAGGAGGATGAATGTTATGCTCCTATGGATTCTTTTGAAATATCTACCATGGGTAAAACTTGTGATGATGTTCCTATGCCTGTTACATATAGTAGTGACATGATTGGGAAAAACACACTACTTTTGATATTGAAAATCTCTTTGGTACCAATTCTGAAAATTCTATTGCCTATGATAATACTTTACCTCCAATTTATGATGATTACAATGATGGATATGATATTTCAGTCCACCTACTATTGAGGAGAAAATAATTGTGATTACAATATGCCTCCTATATTTTATGATTATGGCGATGAGAATAATAATGATAGCTATTTTGTTGAATTTGCTCCCACTACTTATGTGGAGAGTAATAATAATTTTATGCATGTGGCTCATGATAAGAATGTTTTATGTGATAGTTATATTGTTAATTTTATTCATGATGCTACTGAAAGTTATTATGAGAGAGGGAAATATGGTCTTATGTATCTCAACAATATTAAGTTTCCCCTCTTTATGTTAAAAATCTTGCAGTTGCACTTGTTTTGCTTTCCTATGCTTATTGCTTTGTGATTTCATGACTTGTTTTATTACAATATTCATATGCATAATAAGTGGGTTAGACTTAAATGTGTTTCATATTTGGTTCTTGATACTCTCTTTTGCTTCAATTCATATTTCTTATGTGAGCATCTTTCAAACTATCAAGCCTAACTTAAAGGCGTTAAAGAAAAGTACTTGTCGGAAGATAACCTAAGAGTTTCATTGAGTCTTTGAAGTTATTACTTCAGTAATGACCTCACATTATCCTTTTTGTTTGCTCTTTGTGCCAAGAATGACCTCTAATGAGAGGGAAGTAAGATTTGGGGAGTTGTTGTCCCGAAACAGATTTTTGTGCTCCACCGTAAAAATTAGTGAGGAATCTGTGTAAGTAGTATTGAGCTGAAAATTTACGAATACATCCCCCAGTATGTTAGATAAATTTAGTTAGTTCAACACTTTTTGATTTGGGCAACAGAAGATCTTCGAAACAATCAGTTTCTACCTGCTGGTCTGTTTTGACAGATTTCTGGCATTATTTGCATTTGCTTCTCATTGATTCCTTTTTGGGTTCTTTTTGGGAAATTGATATTTTTTAGGGAATTGCTACAGTAGCTTGTGTTTTTAGTGAAAGTTTTGTTGTTCTAAAGCTAAACCTAAGGGTCTATTATCTTTTGAATACACTAATGTTGCTAATGAAGATTGTGTGAAGTTTTGTATGAAAGAAAAATTTCAGGTGTAGAGCTAGAATGATGTAATGAGATGAAGAATGGACAAAAGCTCAAGCTTGGGGATTAGAACCCGGTGTAACCCCAAGAAATATCCAAGAGGTACAAGCTTCAAAGCTTGGGGATGCCCAAGGCATCCCCTTCTTCATCAAGAAAAATCTCAAGTCTTTCTAGGCACTTCGTTTTTATTGTTTCATGCACTATTGTGTTGTTCTTGGAGCTTCTTAGTTTTTGTTTGATTTGCTTAGTTTGCTTGAATAAAGTAGTTTGGACCCCTGTCCTCACTGTGTTATTTCAAATAAGTTGATTGGTGTTGGAAAGGAGTAGAAAGTTCTTGCTTGAGTAGTGCAAGAGGAGCTTGCTTTGACTGAGACTTAGACTTTAGCATGTCATGGTAGGTGTTTTTTTAACCTTATGCTTAGTGATTATTTATGTAGCATGACTATTTCCAAACAATTGGGATTGCTTAGTGTGGCTTGAAAAAATCATGCGTTGTTTTAGCATGCAAAAGCATAGTATTGTGGTATTCTCCTTTGATGCTTTGTTTGGGTTGACTTGGCACATGCTCACACCATGTTATGACTATGAAAAAGTCACCATAGCCTCTATGATCATTTAGTCCTTGACTTGTAGTACCATTCTATGCTTTTATTAGTAATGTTTTGTCGCTCTACATGATTATGGACATTATTGCTTTCTTAGTTGGTTGCTCCCAGTCTTTTGCTAGCCTCCACTTGTATGAGTAAGTTGTACTAATGCATCCAACTCCCAAGAAACCAAGTTATTCCAAAGTTTCCACTATAAATTCCTATGCATGGTGTGTTACACCATTCCAAGTATATTCTTGTTTTTAGCTATGTTCCAATTAAAAAGTATTTTGTTATGTGAAAACTTAGTGATTAAAGCTCTCACAAACTTGATGGCACACTTTATTTTTCTTGCCCCTAATAAACTTGAACCATTGTGTCATTTATGTTGTATATGCTTGCACTTATACGTTGGAATTAGCAGAACCGTTCTGTCACGGGGAATGCTTTCAACATTGCACTTGTACTTTGTACATAGTTGATATGATGCTCTTTTGTCTATGGATGTTGTCAGTGTGGAATAAAAGGGGAGCTTGTAAGTCCATGGAGTTATGTATTTTGTGTTAGAGAAACACCTGGGCCGCTAGCCTAAGCCATGCCTAATCATGGTGAAAACTTGCAGCATCACCATAATGAGCAATCTGTGAAGCATCCTCAATAAAAACCTATGCAAATAGCAAATAAAAAGATCTCTGAGATGCTCATTATCTGCTTGCGTTGTCATTTTGGTTATGGGATAGTTCCTGTACCATGTGCAAGGGGTACCCCATTGGCGGTTCTCTATGATACACATGTACTTACTATGACAAGAACTTACAGGTGACTAAAGTTGAGTAGCACGAGGAGCGGCCCTCGTATTCAAGGGACATGAGATTGCCAACTTATACTTTGTCAAGCATATACTCCATAGTTTGTTCACTTTATCCTTAATCACTTCAAGATGCTTATGATAGGGGAAATGAGGGCTGAAAGCTAACAAGTACCATAATCTTTGGAAGCTCTTTTTGAAACTTGAAATCCCTGCTTCCCTTTATGAAGGTCCTTTCTTCCACCATTATATTGAGTCCCCACCTTCTACCTTTAGTCACCAGTTAAGAGAGCATAGTTTTCATTCTTAGTTTTATGTGCATTGTCCCAAAACTTATTTGATTGATGCATATTGTTGATATTACTTGTTCTTGTTCTATTTGTATCTACTCAGTCTTATGAACTTTGAAGGTGTCCTATGCATCTATTTGCTACTCTATGAGGGACAAGCTGAATGCCACTATGCCATGTTTTCTGTTTGTGAAACAAACAAATGTTTTTCAATGCATGTTATTCATGAGCTTTGTTTGT
Source organism: Avena longiglumis (assembly GCA_030063025.1). Classification (NCBI taxonomy): domain Eukaryota; kingdom Viridiplantae; phylum Streptophyta; class Magnoliopsida; order Poales; family Poaceae; genus Avena; species Avena longiglumis. Next base: position 154,072,996 of record CP125973.1, read on the forward strand.
AGCCTTTCATGTTGCATGCATAGTTACTTTGTCTTACAGTTAGAACTCCATATTTCATGCTCACGTTTAGAGTTCTTTGATCCCAGCTTTCAATGCTTGCAAATGGTTTGATCTTGGTTTTGATGGTGCATGTCACCTTAAAAATTATTCTTTTTATCACTTACCTACTTGAGGATGAGAAATAGTTAAGCTTGGCGATGCTTGATACGTCGGAAACGTATCTATAATTTTTGATGTTCCATGCTTGTTTAGTACCTACTTTGCTTTGCTTTGTATACACTTTGAGGTGTTCTTATTTGTTTACTGGTACTAACCTATTAACAAGATGCCATAGTGCCAGTTGTCTGTTTTGTTTTGTTTTTGGTTCCAGAAAATCTACTAAGGAGATATTGTCAGAATTGGACGGGAAAAAAGCCAAAGTCAATATTTCACCGAGGAGAACACGAAGTCCAGAGGAGAGACGAAGGGGAGCCACAGGGCGGCCGCACCCTCCCAGGCGTGGGCCCACCCTAGGTCGCGCCTGGGCAGGGTGTGGGCCCCCTGGCCGCCTCCCAGCCCCGCCTCTTCGCCTATAAGAATCCCTCGATGCCTAAACCCTAAGTACCCGATCAATATTCCACGAAACTGTTTGTAGCCGCCGCCACCATAGTCCCTAGATCGGGGGGGATCTAAAACTCTTCCTGGCACCCTATCGGAGGGGAGATCATCCCGGAGGCCTTCTTCTTCATAATGTTAGCCTCCAGTATGAAGCGTGAGTAGTTCCACCTTAGACTACGGGTCCACATAGTAGCTAGATGGTTGTATCTCCTCCTTTGTGCTTTCATGTCTAGATCTTGTGAGCTCCGTTCATGATCAATATCTCATCTATTTGTAATCATGCATGTTGTGTTTGCGGGGATCCGATGGATATTGAGATTACTATATCAGATTAATTAATGGTTTTTTCATATTGATTCTATCATGTCTGTGTTGTTTGTTATCTTGCATGCTCTCTGTTGTTAGTAGCTATCTTGTCCAAGTAGTTGCTAGTGACTCCAAGAGGGGGTATTTATGCTCGATAGTGGGTTCATGCCTCTATTTAATCTAAAGGAAGTGACATAAATCTCTAAGGTTGTAGATGTGTTGTTGCCACTAGGAAGAAAACAACGGTCTCTTGTTCATGGAACAAGTGGATTGTTTACCTTACACACTTTGCTTAAAGTAGTTGTCTGTTGCTTGCAACTTAATACTAGAGGGGATTCGGATGATAACACAAAGGTGGACTTCTAGTCAAAGATGCAGTTAGATGGCGGTCTATGTATCTTATTGTATTGCCCAATCGAATCTCATAGGATCTTGATGTCTAGTATTGCATTGTTATGCCTTGCTCAGTCCTGTCAAATGCACTGTTGTAATTTGTTTAACCAGCATGCCATGTTTGTTTATATAAGGAGAACACCTCTAGTGAACTATGGACCCCGGTCCAATCTTTACCATTGATACATCTTCCACTGTTACTGTTTACTTGCTGCAAACCACTATTACCTTCCACACCATACAATTAATCCTTTATTACAGAAAACCGGTGAGATTGACAACCTCACTGTTCATTGGGGCAAAGACTTGAGTTTGTGTTGTGCAGGTATCCAAGTTGCTTGCAACATCTTTGAGACGTTTCCTTCCTCCTACCGGTTCGATAACCTTGGTTTCTTGCTGAGGGAAAACTTGCTGTTGTGCAGCATCACACCTTGCTCTTGGGGTTTCCCGACGAAGCGTTTCCACGTTGATACAGCGCCATCATCAGACCCAACCGTACCTCCGCTAACTGATGAGCAAGTAGCTGCCCGAGGACCCGACAAACGCCCGACACATATCTCGTTGGTCGAAGGCCTTCACCATCATCAATGACGAGTTGTACAAGCGCATCATTTCAGTTGTACTCCAACGATGTGGCACCATCAGCGACGGCAAAAGCATCATCCTAGACATCCATGAGAGGCATCTATGGCCACCACGCAGGCAACCACACTCTAGTCGCCAAAGATGTGCGAGATGGCTTCTACTGGCAAACCGTAATGAACGAAACCAAGGAGATAGTCCAGAGGTGTAATGCCTGTCAGCGGTATGCAGACAAGCCACACGCGCCTGAATCGGAGCTGCGGCCCATACCGCTAGCGTGGCCTTTCGCCTAGTGGGGGCTCGACATGATCGGCAAAATGCCAAAGTCCTCGCCAGGAGGACACGTCTTCCTCCTGGTAGTAGTCGACAAATTCTCCAAGTGGATCGAGGATATGCCTGTTACTAACCAAAGCGGCGCCACCGCCGTCAAATTTTTCGAGTCCATTGTCTACAGGTTTAGAGTACCTCATAGCATCATAACAGACCATGGCTCGAACTTCATCTCAAAGGAGTTCTGAGGCTTCTGCGAAAACCTCGGAATCAACCTGTCATACGCCTTTGTGGCGCATCCGCAGACCAACGGACAGGTCGAAAAGGCCAACAACCTCATCAACAACAGCATCAAGAAGCGCCTTCTACGCCCACTCGAAAGGCTTGCGGGAGCCTGGGCGGACGAGCTACCCTCCGTTCTCTAGAGCCTGTACACAACGCCAAACATCTCAACTAGCTACACGCTATTCTTCTTGGTGCACGGAGCCGAAGCTATGCTACCTGCTAAGGTACGCTACAAGGCGCCACGGGTCGTTGCCTACAACAAAGTCGAATCGTCAGCCACACTTGAAGACTCCGTTGACACGTTGGATGAAGCATGCGACATCGCAGCAGCTCGCTCAGTGGTGTATCAGCAGAGCCTCCGCAACTACCACAGCCGCCGATTGCGTCCAAGGTCCTTCGTCGAAGGAGACCTCGTTCTGTGCCTCAAGCAGGAAGGGCACAAGAAGCTCGAGTCACCCTGGGAAGGACCCTACATCGTCACTGAAGTCATACCAGGTGGCTCCTACTGCCTCATGGACGTCGCATCAGGAGTCGAATACTCCAACCCATGGAACGTCGCAAGACTACGACGCTTCCACCCTTAGTTACCTTTTACTTTCAATAAGGCTATTCAGTTAGGCTACTCATCCGAACAACTCCAACATTACGTTGAATAAAAGCTAAGTTCTTGGCCCAAATTTTTCTCCCTTATATTTTATCGCTCAAACACGCTCGGGGGCTACGCCTCACCCTACGACTTCGTTGATTGACAACAAAGCATATAACCTGAGTAGTTGACCATGTCAGGCTAACTGATGGGGAAATACCAATCGGGGTATACCCACGAAGCGGAGTGGCCAGCTGGATCGAGCCGACTGAAACCTAACCCTGAGCGGTTTGACTCGCCCAATACGATGACTGACGCATACTAGACCAGACGACTGGCGCCGACTGGAGGCCCAAGACGGCGACTACAATACGTAGCCCACCAAAACCCTTGTAAACCCTAACTGGCTGCATATATAAAGTCACCAGGGGCATCCCCACGGGGCATCTGCTCCAACATCTCATTAGATTAGATCTAGTCTCCCCCTTCGCCTATGGCGGCTCCCATGTAAACCAATCTATAATCATATACTGGATTGATAGCAGGACATAGCGATCATCCACCGAGGGGACGTGAACCTGGATACATCGTGTGCCAATCTCGCTCCCGGATTTTCCTACATCGTCTTGCTCCTCTACGTAAGCTACCCCCAATAGCATCTGCCGTGCAATACCACGACAGTTGGCGCCCATCGTGGGGCTAGCGGTGCTTGGAGGGTGATAATCCGGACGAGATCCTTCATCAACATCGGCAAGATCTCCATCAACTAGTTCATCTACGCTGCCGCCTTCAACATCAAGGCAGTCGGCCAAGTCTGCGGAACACGGCCATGATTCACACACGTCCCAGGTAAAAAGCGATATAGTCATGCGCGTATGGGACAGTGAGAAACTTCAATCGGTAAGGTGCATGCTTTCTCTATTAGTTGATTCAATCAGTACCAGGACGATCGCAAAAGCCAAAGGTTTCTACTTCCCATGTACACGATCCGATGAGTACAGCTGCTGAATTTTATATTCAGTTTCCTTTTGCATTGATTACTCTCTCGTATTAATTACTTTTCCAACCAATTATTTTATTTGGAACTAATCTACTACCCTATGTGCAACATGTATCAATTGTTTGGAGAATTGGATATGGATGGGAAGTCAAACTGGAACGTATCTCTTCCCTATCTGTGTCTATGGCCGCATGAGCCACGACTTCTGTGCTATGCTGAAGAAATTCCCGTGAGATCAACTGGCACGACTACACGATGCTTTCACAGATTGGTCCTTCACATCAGCGTTGGATTGATTCGATTTCTAAAAAACTTCTTTTGTTAATTATTCAGTCGATTCCTTATTTTAGTTGAATCTAATTCTATGTACAATTGTTTTTTGCAATACATGCATCGCACAATCTAAATCGAGTCTGTACGTTTGAGCTTGACGACCGCGACTCGCCACACTCGCGGACCGCCTATCAGGAACTTGCCATCGCGGTCGTCTGGCGTGGATTCTCGCGGACTCGCCGTCGCAGACTTGCTATGTTAACAGCTAAGTTTTTTACACTCGTACATGCTATGAGCCCAAAACATATATGTATTTTCATTTATTTTTCAAAGCCGACCATGCAGTCGCATATGACCCTTTTAGGGACCAAAATCATACTTGGGATCGGTTTCTGCTGTTTATTCGCGTCCGTCGAAGTAGTGAGGCTGGGTACCGAAAGCCCGACCTTGTCTCCGGGTTTAACAGTCTGGCATTGTGTCCCTGTTATCCGGCAAGTGTTTGATGTTGGAGGTCTGCCTACTCATGAAAAGACACGCATAAACCTTACATACTGCCCATCGATCCACATAGAAAATGTGCATTTTCTTCAACATCTACAATTTTCTCGTCTTACAAATGTTCAATATATTTCATAAATACACCTTATTGCGGTAGTACTTTTTCTCCTCGGCAAAACGGTGTCTTTCTCGCCACTTGCCGCACTCGGGGACTCGGCGCTCACCGCTCGCCACGCTCGGGGACTCGGCGCTTTCCGGTCGCTCGGCCTCGCCCGCTGGGACTCGGCGCTGATCGCCGCCGCCGCTTGCCGCGCTGAGGCTCGGTGCTTGCGGCCGCTGGCTCGCCGCTGCCGGTACTCGAGCTTCGCTGTCTCGCCCTCGCTGGGGACTCGGCGCCGTTGCTCGTTTGCCGCCTTCGCTTTGGGGACTCGGCGCTGTCGGTTGTTGGAACCTCGCCGCCGCTGGGACTCGGCGCTGCTGGTCGCTTCCACCGCCGCTTGTCGCGCTCCGGGCTCGGCGCTTACGGTCGCTCGCCCGCTGCCGCCGCTGGGTACTGGCGCTGCTTATTCGCTCGCCCTCGCTAGGGGACTTCGCGCTGCGGTCGCCGACCGCCGCTTCGGCCGCTAGTTTTGCTCGCCGGTTCGCCGCGCCGCGCTGGTACTCGGCGCCGCTGGCCGCTATTCGCTTCAGCGCTCGGGATCGGCGTCACGCGCTTAGGGCTCGGCGCTCGCTGGTCGCTCGGCCTCGCCGCGCTTGGGGACTCGGCGCGCTCCAGACAGCAGCACTCGTCGGTCGCTCGACCTCACCCCTCACCGCGCTCGAGGACTCGGCGCTCGTCGGTCGCCCGACCTCATCACTCGCCATGCTCGGCAGCAACCACTACTATTTTCAGAATATGCATCTCTAAAGAGCCTCAAGTTGCCTCTACAAGCCAACTCGAGCCTCGGGGACTACTCCTAGGCATGTTGCGTGCACACGTGGTTCCACGACCGAGGCTCGCCTTTTTCGACTCGCCACCGCGGACTCTCCATTCGCGTACTCTCCATGCTCGGGGACTCGCCATCGTGGACTCACCTCGCGTACTCAATGCGCTCGGGGACTCGCCACCGCGGACTTTCCCTCGCGTACTCAACGCGCTCGGGTACTCGACGCACTATGGGCAGCTCCACTCGTCGGTCGCCCAACCTCTCCACTCGGCGCGCTCGGGGACTCGGCACTCGTCGGTCGCTCGACCTCGGCACGCTCCACGTTCGGGGACTCGCCGCAACTGGCGGCTTCACCGACACCCTGCGTCTTTTGCTAACTGGCCATCACCGACTGGCTCACGCCGACCGCCTCCCGCTTCATGGTTCTTTTCTCTGTTCAGGAGCTCGTCACCGATTCCCCACGACCTATCGTCAAGACTCTTCGTGCCCTGCCTCAAGCCCGCGTTGAATCGACAACGCGCTCGGGGACTACTGATGGGGGAATACCAATCGGGGTATACCCACGAAGCGGAGTCGCCAGCTGGATCGAGCCGACTGAAACCTAACCCTGAGCGGGTCGACTCGCCCAATACGATGACTGGCGCATACTAGACCAGACGATAGGCACCAACTGGAGGCCCAAGACTGCGACTACAATACGTAGCCCACCAAAACCCTTGTAAACCCTAACTGGCTGCATATATAAAGCTACCAGGGGCATCCCCACGGGGCATCTGCTCCCACATCTCATTATATTAGATCTAGTCTCCCCCTTTGCCTACGGCGGCTCCCATGTAAACCAATCTATAATCATATACTGGATTGATAGCAGGACGTAGCGATCCTCCACCGAGGGGACGTGAACCTGGGTACATCGTGTGCCAATCTCGCTCCCGGATTCTCCTACTTCGCCTTGCTCCCTCTACGTAAGCTACCCCCAGTAGCATCTGTCGTGCAATACCACGACACTACCGAAAAGGGCATGCATACTCTATAATCAAATAATGCACTGTGTGCCAATACGTTACAACTTTACAAGGGCATTACAAGCCCACTCGAAAATATACAGATTTTACATTGCCTTGTCTTATCATTTACAGGACTCAACTATGCTAGAGCAGAACGTTTGTCCGCTCTACAAACACATCTACAATTTCTTCGGAATATTGCGGCAACGCCATGTAGTGTGGACACATATCCCACTCCATAGCATCTGGAGGAGGAGGTGGCCCAGCCGCTATCTCCGCAAGATTGACGTCGCGGCGATGCAGTCAAACAAGAGACAGGGCTGCCTTCACGCCTGCCACTAGTTGATGGCGCACCAGCTCCTTCACGTGACCTGCATCTCGAAACTTTCCAAGCAAGCCCAGAAAGCTGGAAGGTGCAGAATCTAAGGGGAACATGGTGGCCCAGATCACCGTGAGTGATGACCTCGTTCGCTTCAGCACTCAAAATACCTGATGGACACGAGATTGCACAGTCACAAGGACAATCGCTCGATCACGGTCCATCCAAAAGAAATCGCTGACCTCCAGCTCTTGTTGCGTCAAGCAATTTATTCAAATTGCCACGCGCTCCTTCTCTTCCTTTAGAATAAGATTCACAACTACACAATGCAATAGGTGAGCTAACATAAACAACTTGCACACTCGAAGAGGCAATGGGTCAAGAGGGATTACATTGGAGTTGATCGCCAACCTGCCAAAATTATTCAAGCGGAAACTCTTCTCTGGCAATGGCTCGCTCAGCCTTGGACTTCCACATATCCGCGTGACCACGGATGCTAAGGATGTCCTTCTCCAAGCTTCGGACACGATCATGCAAAAAAGGCAACTGCGATGACTCACTCAATGACGGGCGAGTGTCAGGCGCAGGAGAAGGTGTAACCGCACCCAAAGGACCCTAAGGGTGCACAAGAAAACATCAATATTGCAACATTTGACAATAGTCAGAAGACGAATTCATATATACACAAATAAAAGACACTACGTGGCAGAGTGACAACTTGTTCAACCCAAAAGGCGTTACATATGCAAAAGAGACAGAAATCTAGACAAGATACAAGATAGAGGGAATTAAGCTCGAGCACCCGGAGCAGCTTCGGATCTAGACTGGCTACTCTTGTCCGCTCACTGCGGCTCCAGCGAGTAGTCGGCAAGAATATCTATGAGCTTAGGCCCAAAATACTTGCAGTGGGAGGCGAAGGTTGCAAACGCTACCTCAGTGCCATCCACCGTCGTTGGCATCCTGGACGTGACCTGGGGCAGATCCAGTTGAGATCCTAACAATATTTCCATTGCCAGCCCCATTGTAGCGCCGACCCTCTTCTGCGTCCGCTTGTACTTCGCTAGAGCATCATCTGCCAGAATCTCCACAAGGGAGTCAACGTCCTCAAGCGCAACGCCCTTGGGGTTGATCTCCTTGTATAAGCGAGCGAGCACCTTTTTGGCCTTGTCAAGCGACTCCACGGACGAGGTGAAATGTTCTTCGATCGCTGCAACAACATCCGCCAAACGTTCACCGTGCTCTAAGGTTTCACGATCAAACGCAACACCTGAAGCATCTGCGAAAGAAACCCTTCGGATGAGGAACTAGGAATCGCAATCGAAGAATATAACACTCAAAGGAAGATCAAGGTGACTTACTGGATATAATCTTGGAAGCAGCCATAAGCTTTTCAGCCATGGCTTTCTCTCTAGTCGTTGCGACAACCGCGAGTTGCTGCTCACGGTCTTCAGCCTGTTTTTTCTGACGCTGGAGGGCCTCTACAGCATCCTTCGCCTCCTTATATGCTTTGCCAAGAATCTTTTCAAGTGCATTCAGCTTGCGGAGGGCATCATTGTTCTCATCTGCAGCATTAGGCAATGAAGAATATGAAGGGAATATGCCCTGATAGGCAATAATAAAGTGGTTATTATGTATATACCAAGTATATGATAGATGTTTATTTTGCATGCTATAATTGTATTAATACAGAAACGTTAAAAAATGTGTGTTTAATAAACAATCAGAAAGTTCCTAGTTATGCCTCTCTTATAAACTAGCTCGTTGATTAACAAGATGATCAAGGTTTCTTGATCATGTACATTGGATGTTGTTAATAACGAGGTCACAACATTATTGGAATGGTATGATGAACATTCATCCGAAGTATAGCATTATGATCAAAGTCATTGAGTTTATATTGCTATAACATGATACAAAGTAAACCTAATCCTTAGACCATGAGATCATATCAATCACTAAAACTAGAAGAGTATCTTGATAACATCAAATGTCACACCATAACAGGGTGATTATAAAGATGGGTCCAGTACTACTAAAGTGTTACGTTGAGGCCCATGGATCGAGAGTGGAATTTTTTCATCCCGATGACGGATAGATATACTCTGGGTGTCGGGGGGTTGACCCCGGGTAGGTCAGAGACGGGGAAAGACAGAGGTACTGTCCCCGTCTGATTGCCGAACTACGGCCTAGGTCGGCCGAATCATGTATATGTCGGCCGATGAACGGAGGCAAGAAGCTTACGTATAGGTATAAAGTGGTAACCTGGCCGAGTTAATGAGAAACTCAGCCGGGTTACACAAATGATCTCCGTGCAGGTGAGGAACGAGCCGAATAACACAAGGTAAGGCCGAGTTATACGAAGCTTGCAGGAGAAGGAGAAGCTTGGAGTCAAACCATAGCTGCAGGCTAAAAGGAATCTGAACAGGGCCAAGCGCAAGAGACAAGGAAGCGCAGGGACAGAGGAGCAGAAGGAGGTCACGGAGGTGACAGTGCTGGAGCCCGAGGCGTGCAGAAGGGGGGCAGTTGGAGCTTTGCCGTCGTTGGAAGGGAGACAGGGAAAGGAGGCCGCCGAATTACCCCTTTGGGACAAGCATATTCCTCGAATATGCTTGCCCCGTCAGCCCTAAGGGCACCCAAGGCACCCCTTTATAAGGGGGGGATTGGGCCCTGAGGAAAGGGAGAGTCTTTTGAGCAACGTTAGGCTGGGGAAATTCACATAGTTCCCCGATAAACAGCTCGAGGAGCACTTGTAACACATCGAGAGAGAAATAAAGTTCATCACTTTGGCAGCTTGAGTGTAAAGACAGTTGCATCTTCCCTCCCGGATCCCACTAGCATCCATTGGCCCCATACTTTAGCCTACCCATGGCATCGCCGTGCCGCCACCACGACGCTTGGCGCCATCGGGGGCCAGCAAAGTGCTAATGGAGTTGTGATCCGGACGGAAACTTCATCAACACCGGCGAGCGCGTTGTTTCTGGTGTGGTCCAGAGATTTGGTCTCTGTGACTATGTCAGAGACAATGCAGGGAGCTTCAGGGGGAAAACTCCCCCGCGCAACGGGATCTTCATCGGCCTGGGCAAGCACAGGGTCTACGTCGGCGTCGACGTCTCCGACGTTTATCCTCACCAGGTTGTTGTTGCAGGGGAACCACCTCGAAGCGCAGCGAGCTGTCCATCAGGAGAACGTCTGGCCAGCGGCGTCGAGGTGATGGTCGCAGCAGGGGCACCAAGGAGCAAGACTGCCGGTCAAGCGAGAGCCCGCCGCAGGTACGCCCAAGCAGATTACATCAAACCCGAGGTAATTCCGCCATGGCAAACCCGGCCGAACTACGACACCACCCCAAAGGCACCAAGAGTGAGAGGACCACCTCTGGAGAGACCAGAGAACATTCTTCGTGCAACTATAGATAACTTAACTACACCAGAGCGCCAATACTTGATCCGCAAATGCTCAGCAGAGTTAGAGGAAACCAGCAAAAGTGCTGGTAGAGGCCCAAAAAGTATCGGCCCTGCGGGAGTCCTTGAACAGGACCCTGAGAGAATATGCAAAAGCTAATAAGCTTGATATCGCACCCGAACGGGTGGACGAACTGAGATTAAGAGGAAAGAACCTCATGAGTGATATTAACAAAGAGCATGAAGCTCACAGAGCCGAATCGGGCGACTTGGGTTTGCCGAGGTATAGTACCCCGGCGAAGAATCTAAGAGCGGCGAATGCCGCAGCATTGGAACTAGAGGGGTTAACAGGGGAAGCTCGGCAGAAGCAACAAGAAAGAGTGAATGAGCTGGTGCGCATCGCGAACCAGCAAAATGAGGAAATGCTCAGAGCTAACCCGGCAAGACCAGGGGCTTCACGAATGGTTCATTCGGCAGGGGCAGCACCTGCTTTGTCTGCGGCAGCAGCATCTTCACCCGGAAACAACGGTAGAAAAGAAAAAGCAGTAACCTCAGGGAAGAGGAACAGACAAATTGTTCCATATGACCCAGCAATAGCTGGAAAGGCAAATGAGAACAGAGGCAATGCAGGCCGAGGTAATAGTGGGGAGAGAAACCACGGCCGTGTGGAAAGAGACGGCGGAGGCCGAGGTAACGGGGAGTACGGCAGGAGAGAACCCGCAAGAGACAATCATGAAAACCAAACCCCGGCCGAAGTAAGGAGAGAAGTGCCGCTCAACCCGCAACCAAGACCTGAGCCTCGGCAAGAAAGAGAAGTGAGGCCAGCTCGCTACAATCAGGTGAATGAAAGGTATAATGATGGATATTCCGAGCTAGAATACGTAAACCAAGGTGGAGACAATCACCATGGGATGCAGGATAGAATCCTGATGAGACTTGCCAAGTGATGCAAGAGTAAATTGGATCGGTTATACCGATCCGAGCTATTGGAAGAGCAAGGTCCACCAGGTCCGCATCTTTTGGGCCACGGATCATGGGCGAACCACCGTGCCAAATTTTCAATTGGCAAGAGGCACAAAACTTACAACGGAAGTACCAAGCCACAAGATCGGTTAATTGATTATGCCACCGCAGAAAGATAGCGGTGGCAACCTAAGATGGGTATCGGTATGTCCCACGATGTTGGAAGGACCAGCGTGGTATGGTTGAATAATCAACCAGCGGGCAGTATCAACTGCTGGTTAGATTTCGAAGAGATGTTCGTCAGCAACTTTACCAGCACATACAAGAGGCCGAATAGACCACAGCAACTGGCCATGTGCAAGCAAAGGCCGAATGAAACAGATAGAGAGTTTTTGACTCGATGGTGTAATCTGAGAAACTCGTGTGAAGGGGTTATTGAATCGCAAGCGATCGCTTGGTTCGCGCAAGGCTGCCGTTACGGCAGTGTGTTGTGGCAACGCCTGCAGAGAGATATGCCAACCACACTAGCAGAAACTATCAGAATAGCGGACTCCTATGCTTTGGGTGACCCAACCCAACCAGAGTTAATGTCGGCAGACCATCGTGAGCAGCAAGACCAATACACGAGAGAATTGGCCGGGTCATCTAGGCGTGATTTCAGAGGAAGAAGAAGAGAAGAGAGGCCGGATTATAGGTATAATTCGGCCCAGGTGGCAGCTGTGGCTCAAGATCAGCCGAGTCACGGAGTAACTCAACGGCAGAAAAATGGACCTCAACAAAGGGACCGCAAGAAATGATGGAAAAGGCAATGGACCCCGGAGCAAAAGAAGCAATGGCAAGAGAAGCGAAGTATACATTTGAATCCATGTTGGATCACCGTAAATTTCACACATCAAACCCATCTAGACCAAAATCACACAACCCGCAATGTGCTTGGATGAAAATGCGATGGGTAACCCGGCAGAGTTCAAGCTCCCCATCGATGCAACAAAGAACATCACCGCAGCTTAATCGGAGCAAATGCACAACAATCGATGCCGCCTCCTCCGAGGTATGATAACTTCGGATCGGAGGGATGCAAAGCATCAAGTAATGAACCGAGGTGACGGAAGGATAAATCCGCAAATGCTGGACGAATGATTACAGGAACATCACCATCTTCTTTGCGTGTTCACGGCGAGCAGGACAGAGAGTGTGCAGCCGACATATGGAAGTGAATGCGGTTGTACCAAAGAAGGTTAGATACCAGCCATGGTCGATCAAGATATAACTTGGAGCATAAAAGATCATCCCGGATAATGCCGAGTCCAGATCGACGCACTTGTGTTGGACCCGACATTTGTGGGACCAAGCATCAATGTGAAATTCTCAAAAGTACTCATTGATAATGGAAGCAGATTAACATCATGTACAAAGATACCATGCACAAACTCGGTATATCACGAACATGCTTGCGATCCACAAGGACAACTTTCCATGGGATAGTGCCGGGCTTTCGTGTGAGCCCATTGGTAAAGTCCAAGTGGACGTCTTATTCGGTATAAGAGATAATCGCAGAGCGTAAAATTTGGAATTTGAGGTGGTTGATCCGAAAGCTGTTATCATGCTCTACTCGGACGACCCAGACCGCCAAATTCATGAGCAGTTGTCATATAGGTTATCTAAAGATGAAATTACCCGGACCACAAGGTGATAACGATTCTGGGATTACAAGAAGTCAATGGAGTGTGCCTCGGGTCAAATTTGGCGAATCATTGGTCATAGCGAGAGAAAAGAAAAGGATTCAAGAGGTAGCAGCCCTCGTGCAACAAGACAATTAAGCATGCCGCATTGGCCAACCCTCATGGCAGCTTTCTTTCCAACCAATCAAAGAGACGAAGAAAGTTCAGATTGATGAGCAATTCCAGAGCGCATCACTATTGGTGCAGGTCTTGACGCCAAATAGGAAGGCGAGCTCACCAACTTCCTCCGTGAGAATCGGGACATATTTGCATGGTCTACTCAAGATCTGCAAGGTGTGCCGAGGGAGTTGGCTGAGCACTCTTTAAACGTCAGGCCAGGAGCACGGCCGGTGAAGCAACCTCTCCGCCGCTTCGTCGAAGACAGGAGAAAAGTGATAGGAGATGAGATAGCTCAGCTTCTCGCCGCCGGGTTTATCATGGAGGTGCTTTATCCGGATTGGCTATCAAATCCGGTGCTAGTAGAAAAGAAGAAAGACGATCCTAATGTAGCCATTGTGTGGCGAATGTGTATCGACTACACTAACCTAAACAAGGCGTGTCCAAAAGATCCTTTTCCATTGCCTAGAATAGACCAAGTCATTGACTCAACCGCTGGCTGTGAGTTGTTATCATTTGTAGACGCCAGACTGGTTTCCACCATACCGCTAAATCCGCCGATCAAATAAAGATCGCATTTATTACCCGTGCACGGGCTTATTGTTATCGCACGATGCCATTCGCCCGAGAAATGCGAGCAACGTATCAAAGGTGCATGCAAAATGTTTACATGATCGATAGGGAAAATGTACAAGTGTATGTGGATGATGTAGTCATCAAAACTAAGGAAAGCAGAACCTGCTAGAAGATATCTGACAAACTTTCGCGAACCCGAGAAGGTTCAATGAAACTCAACCGAGAAATGCACATTTGGCGTGCCGTGGAAAACTACTCGGGTTCCTTGTGTCCACCGAGGTATCGAGGCTAATCCGACGAAGATAAGAGCAATAGAAAAATGGAATTGCCGAGGTGTTTGAATGATGTACAAAATTCACGGGCTGCCTCGCCTCGCTTAGTCGATTTGTATGTTGGCTAGGAGAAAAGGCACCGCCACTCTATCACCGATGAGAAAGTCGGACAAATTCATTTGGACTCCCGAGCCGACATTGCGTTTCACGAGTTGAAAAGATGCTAGTTACGCACCCATTTTAGCTTCTCCATTATCGAAAGAATCTATGCTACTTTATATAGCGGCTACCAATCGAGTAGTTAGTACTGTGGTTGTAGTAGAACGGCTTGAAGAGGGTAAGTCAGAGGCCAGTATATTATTTAAGTGAAGTATTATCCACTTCAAAGCAGAATTATCCACATTATCAGAAGATGGCCTATGGAGTATATATGTCGGCAAAAAAGCTTAAGCATTACTTTGAAGAGCATCCAATAAGAGTAATATGTGAGGCACCCATAGCCGACATATTGAACAACAAAGACGCAAGTGGCCGAATAGCAAAATGGGCGATCGAGTTATCACCGTATGCTCCACAATTTGATAGGAGAGATGCAATCAAATCTCAGGCTGTCGCCGACTTTCTCGTAGATTGGGCCGAGGTGCAATATGAGCCACCCTTGCCAGATCCAAATTACTGGACAATGCACTTTGATGGTTCCAAACTAAGGAACGGTTTGGGCGCAGGAATAGTGCTGACCTCGCCTAAAAAAGATCAATTGAAGTATGTACTGCAAATACATTTTGCCGCGTCCAACAATGTAGCTGAATATGAAGCACTAGTCCATGGATTAAAAGTGGCAAAAGAAATGGGAATACCGAATCCTATGCTACGGTGATTCGGATCTAGTACTGACAAGTGTCGGGCACTTGGGATGCATTAGATGCTAATATGGCTTTATACAGATTCCATGTGCAGAAGATCAGTGGATATTTTGAAGGATGTGAATTCCACCACATACCACAAGCAGAAAATGACGCTGCTGACACATTGTCA
The DNA here is from genome assembly GCA_030063025.1 of Avena longiglumis. Taxonomy (NCBI): domain Eukaryota; kingdom Viridiplantae; phylum Streptophyta; class Magnoliopsida; order Poales; family Poaceae; genus Avena; species Avena longiglumis. The sequence continues at coordinate 154,088,120 of CP125973.1, forward strand.
AAATTAGGATCAACCCGCAATCGATTCCGCCGTATAGCCCTTGAGCACCTCAGAAACCGTCAATAAACCCATCACCGTAATCCGAATCAATCTTTATCCCAAAGTTCTGCAGAATCATACACCAATGGAGATAGATCAAAGAAGATTCGGAACCCCTAAAGAGGGGGACAGCCGAGGTAATAACGATCATGGAAAGGGCCGAGGTATGTATGTCGGTAGAGAGCATGGAGATAGACAGTGAAATCACTACAGAAAGAGCAACGCCGACATGGGCGCAACCCATATTTTCGTACCTAAAAGACGCAGTACTGCCGAGTAATGAAGTATTAGCCAGACAAACCGTCAGAAGAGCAAAGGCCTATACAATCATAAACAATGAGTTATATAAGAGAAGCGTAACGAACATATTGCAGAAGTGCGTGAGTCCCGCAGAAGGTCAGGAGATCCTTCTAGATATACACCAAGGAGAATGTGGGCACCATGCCTCGTCTCGCGCTTTAGTAGCCAAGGCATTCAGGCATGGATTTTACTGGCCAACGGCGTTAAAAGAGGCAGAAGAGTTAGTCAAGAAATGCAATGGGTGTCAGAGATATGCAACCAGAATACATATGCCATCGGCCGAGTTAAAAACAATACCCATTACTTGGCCATTTTCTGTGTGGGGTTTAGACATGGTAGGACCTTTTAAGCCGGCAAGAGGAGGAATGACCCACATCTTGGTCATGGTCGACAAGTTCACAAAATGGATCGAAGTAAAACCAATCAAAAAGTGTGATGGGCAAAGAGTTGAAATTCCTCAAGGATATCACCTTGAGATACGGATACCCACAAAGCATTATTACGGATAATGGGACGAACTTTGCGAAGGAGCTTTAGCTAAATTTTGCCAAGAGAAACACATAAGACTAGATGTTGCCTCAAAGGCTCACCCAAAGATCCAATGGGCAAGTTGAAAGGTCTAATGGACTGGTTTTATCAGAATAAAACCACGGCTAGTCGAACCATTGCAAAGGTCGGCAGGATGTTGGATTGAGGAATTACCGCAGATTATGGAGCCTCGTGACTACTCGAACAGATCAACAGGTTACACACCATTCTTTTTAGTATATGGGCGTAGGCCGTGCTTCCAACCGACATAATACATGACTCGCCAAGAGTTACTCAATATACATCTTCAGAGGTAAATGAAGTAGCTCGGCAAGATGCCGTAGACCTGTTGGAAGAAGCCCGGGAATTGACATTATCACGATCGGCCATTTATCAACAGAACTTACGGCGGTATCACAGCAAGAAAGTGAGTCCAAGAGTATTCAAAGAAGGAGATTTGGTCCTCCGGCTGGTGCAACGCACGGCCGGCATGCACAAATTATCACCCCCATGGGAAGGACCATTTATTGTGAGCAAAGCATTGCACAACGATGCATACTACCTGATTGATGCTCAATCACCTGGAGAAGGCAAGGCAAACAGAGCTGGCGAAGAAACGAAGCGCCCCTGGAATGTGGCTTTACTTCGGCCATTTTACTCATAGGTTTATGTCTCAAGGTTACCAATGATGTATTTAAACCTCGGCACCCTGAGCAGTTACTCGGGGACTGCCATATGTGATGTTATCTCATGTTTAATATTTAAACCTCGGCACCCTGAGCAGTTACTCGGGGACTGCCATATGTGAGGTTATCTCATGTTTAATATTTAAACCTCGGCAGCCAGAGCAGTTGCTCGGGGACTGCCATATGTGATGTTATCTCATGTTTAATATTTAAACCTCGGCACCCTGAGCAGTTACTCGGGGACTTCCATATGTGAGGTTATCTCATGTTTAATATTTAAACCTCGGCACCCAGAGCAGTTGCTCGGGGACTGCCATATGTGATGTTATCTCATGTTTAATATTTAAACCTCGGCACCCAGAGCAGTTGCTCGGGGACTGCCATATGTGATGTTATCTCATGTTTGATATTTAAACCTCGGCACCCAGAGCAGTTACTCGGGGACTGCCATATGCAATGATTATTAGGTGTTATATGTTTAGACCTTGGCATCCAGAGCAATAGCTCGGGGACTGCCATGTCGTATACTTATATCTTTCGCGTTACACACTTGAACAGTGGCGATCAGAGCAGTAACTCGGAGAATGCCACATGTTGTTTTCCTTTCTTGTTACGAGTATGCACCTTGGTGCCCAGAGCATTGACTCAGGAACTATCATAGGATTGTCAAATTCATGGACACATAAACTTTAGCACCTAAACCAACGACTCGGAAACTATGAGCCAACAAGGCAAGAAAGTAAATCCTGAAAGATGAGGAAATTATAAGCCAACAAGGCAAGAATTCGGACGAGCATCCACTTAACTAAGAGTCTCAAAAGCACATAGCAAAAGAACCTCAAATCATACGAGTTGACAAATTTTTTCGTCTACATGGAACACCCGGCATACCAGGGATCACGAATAACCTAGGCATTGTTCGTTGGAGGAGAAACCACTTGATCAGGTGCGGGGCACTCCGAAGTAGGAGGAACTTCGACTGAGGTTGCCTCGCCTTCCGCCGACCCAGGAGTGACTTCGGCGGTATCACGGGGTTGTTCAGGAGCGTCAAGACGCTGTAGAATGCCCGTGCCTTTGGAGGAAGATCGCATCACCATTGCTATCCGAGCTTGAGCTAGAGCTATTGGATGTGGCGAATCATCTTCACCTTCCCGTGCTCAGAATCATCACCCAAAGCATCTTCACCGCGGCCTCTTCATCCGGATCGAGAAAACTCGCCCTTCATTCCAAGTGTGCACATCGGCATACTCGAGGGAAAGCCCGAGTTTGTCAAGAGCAACAAAGGTGGGATCTTCAACCCACCGGAACCAGGCGTGATTCATCGAATGTCAAGGGAGATATCTTCATACCATGACATGATTACAAGAGGGCCATGTCGGCACCAAAGACGCAGCAGATTCCTCCAAAGACTCAATCGCCTCTCGGATGCCTTCACCGCCACCAATAACTTGACCTCGTCGATATCGAGGAGACCCCGAGGAATTCGCCAGAGTGCATGATAAGCTTTGATAGCAGCCTCCACCAAGTCCCGACCCATGATTTTCATCGGACCAACTGCAGACCAACAAAGAACCAAGAAATCCTCCATCGAGTATTCAAAGTCAACAGATTAGCTTCACCTCGACGAACGAGCCGCAAGAACAGCTCTAGTACTCACGGGTTTGGACTCGGGAAGTGACCTCATAAAACATGGACATGTCAAAGGATAGTAGCGACAAAGAAAAATACAGTTCGCCAGGCCAAATAACTTACGATGGATATAGTTCATCATTATTTGAAGATCCTTAGCCCAAATAGCTTTACTCTTCTCGAAACGAGCAATTTCCTCGCTCAAACCGCGAGTTTTAAGCTCGGCAGCTTTGAGGAGTTCTTTGCTCTTCTCCAGATCCAGAGTCAGCCGGCTCTTTTCCAAAGAGAATTCTTGATCAACCTTTTCTAGCTCGGATTTCTGAGAGAGCTTGAGTGAATTCACCTCGGATCTCAGGCGGGTTATCTCATCATCCTTCTCTTGTAGTTGCGCCGAATGAACTGCGCTTTGTTCTAAAAAATGAAGCATCACGTCAGGCATGGGCACGCAATCTTGTTGCGACGCTGCAAAGTCTTGCAACTCGGCTTTACCACAACCCAACGCAATAAGGAAACTCAGCATAGATACTAAAAGAGGAAGGAGCAAGGGGGAAAGGAAACTAACCTTCCAAGGACTTGACCTTCTTTTCAAGGCGGATATTGAGATTATTGATATTACCTATTCAGCAAGAAGAAGTAAGCGCCCGTGGACAAGTATATAAGAAAGTTGGGAATAAGGAAAAGAAACTATCAACTTACCAGCTTTCTTCGCGACGGGCAGAACTTTCTCATACTTCTCTTCCAACTTGCGGTGCAAGAAGAGCAACCTCTGGAACTCGGCAGTCCGTCGGTCATGGGCAACCTAAGAAATGGAGCACAATGATAAAACAAAAGTTAGAAACTACAACACATCCGAATCAAGCTAAGCTTACTTCGGCTCTAGGTGGCTGGATATTCAAAGCTATACCAGATCCGAATCAAGTAAAACTTAATTCAGATCTAGGTGGCTGGATATTCAAAGCTATAACAGATCCGAATCAAGCTAAGCTTACTTCGGCTCTAGGTGGCTGGATATTCAAAGCTATACCAGATCCGAATCAAGTAAAACTTAATTCAGATCTAGGTGGCTGGATATTCAAAGCTATAACAGATCCGAATCAAGCAAAACTTAATTCAGATCTAGGTGGCTGGATATTCAAAGCTATAACAGATCCGAATCAAGCAAAGCTTAATTCGGCTCTAGGTGGCTGGATATTCAAAGCTATACCAGATCCGAATCGAGTAAGACTTAATTCAGATCTAGGTGGCTGGAGATTCAAAGCTATAACAGATCCGAATCAAGCAAAGCTTAATTCGGCTCTAGGTGGCTGGATATTCAAAGCTATACCAGATCCGAATCAAGTAAGACTTAATTCAGATCTAGGTGGCTGGGGATTCAAAGCTATAACAGATCCGAATCAAGCTAAGCTTACTTCGGCTCTAGGTGACTGGATATTCAAAGCTATACCAGATCCGAATCAAGTAAGACTTAATTCAGATCTAGGTGGCTGGAGATTCAAAGCTATGACAGATCCGAATCAAGCTAAGCTTACTTCGGCTCTAGGTGGCTGGATATTCAAAGCTAAACTAGATCAGAATCAAGCAAGACTTAATTCAGATCTAGGTGGCTGGAGATTCAAAACTAGGCCAGATCCGAGTCAAGAAGGACTCAACTTGGCTCTATGAGAAGGGAAATTCAAAGCTACGTCAAAGCTAAACAAACTATGAACTAGGTGGCCGAACTAATGGAACCTTAGAAATAAAAATACGTCAAACTTCCAAGCATACAACAAGTTATTTCCTTGCAAGTTTCGGGGACTAGAGAGTATGATAACATGTGGAAAATAATTTAAGACCCGGAGATAAAACAATTACCGCATTCATCTTGTTCGTATCAACGATAAACTGGGCGGCTTGGTCGAAGCGGCCACTGATGTCAGAAAGCTGGAAGGGTTGATTAACTGGATTGCCCTCAAACTGATCAGCGGCATTCCAGTTATTGGCAAATTCAACCTGCGCTCCGAGGCTGTTACCGCTAGCTGTTCGGGTTAAAACTTTACCCCGGGCAGGCGGTCCAACCGACGATCGCAGGAGTCTTATGAAGAGCAAGCCGATCGCCGATGGTCGAGGTAATGCCTTTGGCGAATCTGACTCCTTTGCGCAGTGCCTCTGCAATACTTGGCTGAGAGGTGCCGGCAAGACTTTTCTGAGAAGAGGTCTTGACGGCGATAACACGTTTCTCCTTAGAAGAAGCACCGGCAGGACGTTGCGTCTCCGAGGTAGGGACGGAATCCTTAGGATCAGTAGAGGTTAAGCTCGCAGAGGGCGCCGGGGTAGCGATCTTCTCGGCAGAGGTCGGTGCGACCGTAGGAGCTGCCGGAGTAGATGGAAGCTCAATTGTAACGCTGGGGCCCATAGAGGGGGCAGCTGGCTCAACGAAAACATCGGAGGGCCGGATCGGATCCGGATCAATGGGAGAGACCTCAGGGGCATCACGGCGAACAGGCGAATTATCAGGAGCAGGGGGAGAAGCAGGACGAATAGGACTAGGAACTCTCGTGTCATCAGCGGGAGGAGGAGATGGCGGCCGGATCGGACGGCTAGTCATACTAGGACCGCCGGGTTTAACAGACAGAGCAACGCTGCAAAAGTAAGAAAGAAGATTCGTCAGAATGAGAAACAGAAGAAGAGAAACGAGAAATATAGGCAAAAGAACTTACCCAGCAACCCCGGGCATAGTCTTGCGCCTGGGAGGATTCGGAGCGGATTTCTTTACTCGCTTATTAGGAACCGCATCCGAGGCAAAGTGGAGCCCCGCTTCCCGAGGTAACGGAGGCCGAGAAGCGATAGGTTCGCATCATGAATCGGCCGGATTAGCTGGGAAAGCGAAGCGAAATGCATAAGAAATAGGCATGGCAGCAACTACCTCAAGAATTTGGACCTCGTCCGAATCACCTTCCTCCTCTATGCTTGAAGATTTGCCGCAGTCCGAGGGGAGTGGGATCGACTTAGGGACGAACTCCTCGAGTCCGCTCGCCAAGATCCGGTACTCCTATCTGCGGGCCAGGGGAGCTGCAGAACTTCGGCATCCTCGTCTTTTTGTTCGGCGAACCTCTGCGTGACAAGGAGAGAAAATCATGAAAACCAGACTATAAAAACTGAGGAAAAACAGAGTGATGAGGATTGGGCTTACCTCGGGAGGAGGATTGTCGCGGGTGAACGGTTTCAACCCCCAGGTCCAGTCATCAGGCATCTCCGTCTTGAAAATAGCTCGGACGCGCTTACAGATGAGGTAGTTGTCCAACTCCACGGTCGAGACTCGGTTAGGGTCCAGGGGACCGCTCATTTAGCACAGCTTGTGGGTCATTTGTTGGAAGGGGCAGATCCGGCTACTAATAAAAGTGGCCATCAAGTCCTCTCCGCATAACCCGGCCCGAATCAACTCCTTCAGCCGAATCTCGAAGGCCTCGGCTAGGGCATGAGTCTTCTTCGGATTATAGAGCCAGTTCACTTTGGAAGGTGGACCAATTGAGAATGGGGGGAGCCGAATCTTGTCTTCCGCCCTCCGTTTGACGTAGAAGAACGATTTGTGCCATTTCTTACACGACTCCAACCCGGTAACACGGGGGAACACGGATTGCCTCCGAGGTGTGATGGATGCCGCCCCACATTGGGTGAGCAACTTCTCGGAAGGATGCAGAGATTTGTCGGGCACGACGTTGGAGCGAATCTGGAAGAATTTTGACCAGACATGTACTGATGGCCACAGGCCGAAGTAACCCTCCGAAGCGGAGATGAAAGCGGAAAGAGAAGCTATGGCGTTCGCGGGAAGGTGATGCGGCTGAAGGCCGAAGTAATCAAGAAATTCTCTAGCAAAGTCGCTAAGAGGAAGACCAAAGCCGCGGGCGAAGTGGGACATGAAAACCACATATTCGCCTTCTCTGAGAACTGGAGAGGACTCGCTGCCGGGTAGACGACAGGAAACCTCGGCAGGAATCCGACGAGTTCTGAGGAGCCACTCAATCTCGCGGCGCGTAACCGAGGAACCCTGCCACGATCCACGCTCGGGCCCAGAGCCAGCGTCATCGTCCTCAACTAAAGCACCACTAAAGGAACTAGACATAGTTCCGCCGGAGAGATCGCCGGAGGAAAAACTGGCGGCGGAGGAAAGCTTAGAGCTACAGGGCCCCGTCGGAACCTAGCGCGAAAACAATGGCGAAAAGAGGAAAAACTGTCGCCTGAGTACGGAAGTTGTGCGGATCGATCTAGGGCAGAGACAAGACAAGACAAGATGGCCAGAAAGGACTCACCGGCGGCGGGGCCACGGCCGTGGAGCGCGGGCAAGAGAGGCCGAACGGCGCGGTGGAATCCTCGCCGGCGGAAGCTCTGGCTGAGCGAGCGGCAAGAAAGCACACAGGCGAAGGAAAGAAGGAGAGCAGACGCGAACGGTAATGAGAAAGAAGAACCCAGAAGGGCGCGTTTCCCCACTTTATAGACGAAGCGATGAACGGGGGAGTGGGATCGTGGGTGTGGCAGTTACCCGCGTAGATCGTGGAGAAGCACGAACGCGCGACGGTGAGTGGAGCCACACCAGAGGCCACAGAAACGGAAAAGTTGTTACAATCCCAAGCGGAGCGGCTCACGAGGCGTCGTGGCGGCGGCGCAGCAGGTACAGGGTTTACTGTAGCTTGTCAGTAAATATTATAAGAGGACCTGAAAACTAGGAAAGCAATGATGGGGTGACACGTAGGACTTAGCGTATGATGGAAGGAGCGAGAGAACCTCGCAGGCCTTAGCTCGAAACAAGACAAAAAGAAGGTGTTGAAGCTGATATAACCCGCCAAAGTAATTGACAGGCCACACCAGCTGGGACTAATGTCGGGGTTGACCGGGTAGGTCGAGACGGAAAAGACAGAGGTACTGTCCCCGTCTGATTGCCGAACTACGGCCTAGGTCGGCCGAATCATGTATATGTCGGCCGATGAACGGAGGCAAGAAGCTTACGTATAGGTATAAAGTGGTAACCTGGCCGAGTTAATGAGAAACTCAGCCGGGTTACACAAATGATCTCCGTGCAGGTGAGGAACGAGCCGAATAACACAAGGTAAGGCCGAGTTATATGAAGCTTGCAGGAGAAGGAGAAGCTTGGAGTCAAACCATAGCTGCAGGCTAAAAGGAATCTGAACAGGGCCAAGCGCAAGAGACAAGGAAGCGCAGGGACAGAGGAGCAGAAGGAGGTCACGGAGGTGACAGTGCTGGAGCCCGAGGCGTGCAGAAGGGGGGCAGTTGGAGCTTTGCCGTCGTTGGAAGGGAGACAGGGAAAGGAGGACTCCGAATTACCCCTTTGGGACAAGCATATTCCTCGAATATGCTTGCCCCGTCAGCCCTAAGGGCACCCAAGGCACCCCTTTATAAGGGGGGGTTTGGGCCCTGAGGAAAGGGAGAGTCTTTTGAGCAACGTTAGGCTGGGGAAATTCACATAGTTCCCCGATAAACAGCTCGAGGAGCACTTGTAACACATCGAGAGAGAAATAAAGTTCATCACTTTGGCAGCTTGAGTGTAAAGACAGTTGCATCTTCCCTCCCCAGATCCCACTAGCATCCATTGGCCCCATACTTTAGCCTACCCATGGCATCTGCCGTGCCGCCACCACGACACTGGGCCCTCTTGGTGATATCACATTGGTTAGTTTGCAAGCAAGTGATTTGATCACTAGAATGTTATATCACAGGAACGAGAAAAGAGAACATGTCAGTAACAAGATCAAACTAGGTATGGAGATACCGATGATCGAATCTCGGACATGTAATATATCGCGAGACAGGGATTAACTTACTAGCATAAAAGGTTCTCACGATCACAAGAAAGTCATCGCTGAATGTGTGGGAGTTAGTATGGATCTTCGGGTCCCGCTTCTGATTATTGATCTGAGAGGGGTCTCGATCATGTCCGCATTATTCATGAACCGTGGGGTAACACACTTAAGAGACACCGACACCATTTCGAGCAAATAGTTTTATGCTTAAAAGAATAACAAAGCACGGGAATTTATTTCACTAGACACCGATAATGTTTTCGGGTGAAATTGCAGAAAGTGTTTCTGCATGTGAAATGAAATACTAGCAAGGGGTTATATGTGAATGTTTGTCATTAAGGTAATTGACAAAATTCTGAATAATAAAAGGAGTTTTATTTAAAGATAGTTTGAATTAAATTTGGTGGAAATTTAATGGGAATTTTGAGTTGGATTTTGAGTGGAGAAATGAAGGGGCAATTTTGTGAGTGGATCTTCCACCACACGAATGAGGGAGAGGTGGGGGAACCCTCCATGGCCGGAGGCCATGCCCCCTTGGGCTGCCCCCTATACCCTATATAAGGAGCCCCTCCTCTCACTTCTCACTCACACCTCCTCGTGAAGGATCTCTCTCCCCCTCTAGTTTATCCCCCATGGTCTCGAACTAGCGAGATACATGTTCCCGGTGGATTTTTGGCAAGAAAGAGTTGTGCTTCCGCTGCATCGCTCGATCAAGGAGGCGGAGGTTGCTCGGTGCCTCGGACATGTGTGCGAGCATAGATGCGCCACTGATTTGTGGCTCTAAGACTTCCTCTCGATCTTGAGATCGGCAAGAGTTCGTCTACATCAACCATGAGTTCAACCTCGTTAAGATTTGTCGGTCTTCAAGGGTATGTTCTCTACGGATGTTATTGTCCGATGCTTGTATCTAGTGGATAGATCTTGGTACATAGTTTTTCCCATCGTTGGAAAATTTTGGTTTTCTATGTTGCGAACCCTACAGTGGTATCAGAGCCGGATCTATGCGTAGATGATTTGCACGGTTAATACACATATTTATATGTGGGTGATGATGATCATGTTATTGCTTCTTAGTTGTACTTTGGATATTAGTGGCATAGTGGGATGAAGCGGCCCGGACAAACTTTACATGTCCTCGCACATGAGACCTGTTCCACGCTTGACATGCAACTAGTTTTGCATAAGTGGCTAGCGGGTGTCTGTCTCTCCTACTATAGTCAATATCTAATTTGCAACGAGTTGTCAACAATTTGGTTATCCTCGTTGTGGTTCATGTTCGTAGGTAAGAACGGTTCTATCTTTGAAAGCCCTAAGCCACGTTTAGATTTTTGCTGGGCTAGTGTCATGATATGGTGATATTGTAAGTAAAAGTATGAGTCGATACTCTTACAACACACATAACGTGGAAGTTCCATAGACCTTGGCCTTACACATAGAGGAATGATGACGATCATACCATGATGCACATGATGGAGATTAATGATGGCTTGCACAGCTTATGTGGAGCCTGTTGGGAACCCCAAGAGCAGGGTGTGAAGCAGTACAGTAGAAAGTATTCCCATAGTAAGAAACCGAGGTTATCGAACTAGTAGGAGGAAGGAAACATCACACAGGTGTTGCTAGCAACACAGAGACCTGCACAACACAAACTCAAGACTTTGCCCCAACTAACAGTGAGGTTGTCAATCTCACCGGTTGCTGTAACAAAGGATTAAACGTATGATGTGGAAGGTAATGGTTTGCAGCAAGTAAACAAGTAATAGTGGAAGATGTATCAATGGTAAAGATTGGACCGGGGTCCATAGTTCACTAGAGGTGATCTCCTTAGATAAACAACATGGCATGAAGGGTAAACAAATTACAGCAGGGCAATTGACAGGAACTGAGCAAGGCATAACAATGCAATTACTAGTCAGAAAGATCCTATGAGATTCAATTGGGAAATACAACAAGATACATAGACCGCCATTCAACTTCATCTATGACTAGAAGTCCACCTTCAGGTTATCATCCGAACCCCCTCCAATATTAAGTTGCAAGCAACACACAACTGCTTAAAGCAAAGTGTGTAAGGTAAACAGTCCACATGTTCCATGAACAAGAGATCGTTGTTTTCTCCCTAGTAGCAACAGCACGTCTACAACCGAAGAGATTTCTGTCACTTCCCTTGGAAACTAGAGGCATGAACCCACTATCGAGCATAAATACCCCCTCTTGGAGTCACTAGCATCTACTTGGCCAAGATAGCTACCAACAATGGAGAGCATGCAAGATCACAAACAACACAGACATGATAGAATCATAAAGACAAAACCATTAATCAAACCAACATAATAATCTCAATATCCATCGGATCCCCGCAAACACAACATGCATGATTACAAATAGATTAGATCTTAATCATGAACGGAGCTCACAAGATATATACATGAAAGCACAAAGGAGGAGATACAAACATCTAGCTACTCCATGGACCCATAGTCCAAGGTGGAACTACTCACGCATCATACCGTAGAGAAGGCCTCCGGGATGATCTCCCCTCTGGCAGGGTGCCGGGAAGAACTTCAGATCCCCCTGATCTAGGGACGATGGTGGTGGAGGCTACAGACAGTTTCATGGAATATTGATCGGGTGCTTAGGGTTTCTACATCGGGGGATTCTTATAGGCGAAGGGGGAGGCCGAGGCGACAATAGGACATAGTAACTATGCATACAAAATTACAAGATACAAACAAAGATCATGAATAGCATGCATTAAAAAATGTTTGTTTGTTTCAAATATAGAAAACATAGCATAGTGGCAATCAGCTTGTCCCTCATAGAGTAGCAAATAGATGCATAGGACACCTTCAAAGTTCACAAGGGTGACTAGAAACAAGTAGCACAAGAATAAGTAATAAAATAATACACATCAATTAATAAGCTTTGGAACACTGCACACATAATGGCAACTAGGGTCTCTTAATGGTGCCTAAAGGTAGAAGGTGGATACTCAAATAATGGTGGAAGAAAGGCCTTTTTGTAAAGGAAGCAGGGATTATAAGTTTCAAAACGAGCTTCCAAAAATTATGGAACTTGTAAGTTTTCAGCCCTCATTGCCCCTATCATAAGCATCTTGAAGTGGTTAAGGTTAAAGTGCCAAAGATGGAGTATATGCTTGACGAAGTATAAGTTGGCAATCTCAAGTCCCTTTAATACGAGGGCCACACCTCATGCATACTCAACTTTGGGCCCAGGTAAGTTCTTGTCATTGTAAGTATTTGCATATCACTGAGAACCGCCAACGGGGTACCCCTTGCACATGGTACAAGAGCTTTCCCATAAACAAAATGACAAGGCAAGCAGACAATGAGGATCTTAGGAATCTTTTTATTTACCATGTGCATAGCTTTTTATTGAGGATTCTTCATAGATAGCTCACTATGGTGATGCTGCAAGTTTCCACCATGATTAGGCATGGCTTAGGCTAGCGGCCCAGGCGTTTCTCTAACACGTGATACAAACTCCATGGACTTACAAGTTCCCTCTTTATTTCACACCGGTAACATCCATAGACAAAATAACATGATATCAACTGAGTACAAAGTACAAGTGCAATGTTGAAAACGTTCCCCGTGACAACACGGTTCTGCCAATTCCAACTTATAAGTGCAAGCATATACAACAAAGTTGTCACAATGGTTCAAGTTTATTAGGGCAAAGAATATAAACTGTGCCATCAAGTTCGTGAGGGCTTTAATCACTAAGTTTTCACATAACAGAATAGTTTTAAATTGGAAGGTAGATGAAAACAAGAATATACTTGGAATGGTGTAACACACCATCATAGGAGTTTATAGTGGAAACTTTGGAATAACTTAGTTTCTTGGGAGTTGGAATCATGAGTAGAACTTACTCATACAAGTGGAGGCTAGCAAAATACTGGGAGAAACCAACTAAGAGAGCAATAATGGCCATAATCATGCAGTGCAACAAAGCATACTAATCAAAGCAAAGAGTGGTACTACAAGTCAAGGACTAAATGATCGTAGAGGCTAATGGTGACTTGTCATAGCCATAACATGGTGTGAACATGTGCCAAGTCAACCCAAGCAAATCATCAAAGGAGAATACCACAATACTATGCTTTTGCATGCTAAAACAACGCATAATTTCTTCAAGGCACACTAAGTAATCCCAATTGTTTGGAACAAGACATGCTACATAAATAATCACTAAGCATAATGCTAAAATAACACCTAGCATGTCATGCTAAAGTCTAAGTCACAATCAATGCAAGCTCCTCTTGCACTTACAAGTAAGAACTTACTACTCCTTTCCAACACCAAGCAACTTATTTGTAAAACAACACAACGAGAACGGGGGGCCAAACTACTTTATTCAAGCAAACTAAACAACCTAAGCAAAGCAAACGAAAACTAAGACGCTCCAAGAACAACAGAACTGTGCATGAAACAATAAAAACGAAGTGTCTAGATATACCTAAGCTTTTTATTGATGAAGAAGGGGATTCCTTGGGCATCCCCCAAGCTTTGACGCTTGTACCTCTTGGATATTCCTTGGGGTGACACCATGGTGTCATCCCCAAGCTTGAGCTTTTGTCCATTCTACATCTCATTGCATCATTCTCTCTCTACATCTGAAATTTTTCCTTCACACAAAACTTCACACAATCTTCATTAGCAACATTAGTGTATTCAAAAGATATTAGACCTCTGGCAAAGCTTTGGAACAGCAAGGCTTTTCACTAAAAACACAAGCTATTGTAGTAACTCCTTCAAAAAGCTCAATTCTGAAGGGAATATGCCCGAGAGGCAATAATAAAGTGGTTATTATCGATTCCTTAGTTATGATAAATGTTTATTTTGCATGCTATAATTGTACTAATACGGAAACGTTAATACATGTGTGTTTAATAAACAAAAAGTAAGTTCCTAGTTATGCCTATCTTATAAACTAGCTCGATGATTAACAAGATGATCAAAGTTTCCTGATCATGGACATTGGATGTTGTTAATAATGAGGTCACAACATTAGTGTAATGATGTGATGAACATTCATCCAAAGTATAGCATTACGATCAAAGTCCTTGAGTTTATATTGCTATAACAACTTACGAAGTGATCCTAATCCTTAGACCATGAGATCATGTCAATCACTAACACCGGAAGAGTTTCTCGATGACATCAAATGTCACACCGTAACTGGGAGATTATAAAGATGGCTTCAAAACTACTAAAGTGTTATGTTGAGGTCCATGGATCGAGAGTGGAATTTGTTCATCCCGATGACGGATAGATATTGTAAGATCCATCCTTTATAAAGGAAAAGGATCCCTGTGATTGCAATGCTAGTCCCTGGATCAATGCTAGCATTCACAGTTTAAGATGAAGTACACAAAACAAAGGTCATTATTACAGTCATTCCAGATACAAACATAATATTTTACAACTCCATGGCCACAGGCCTAGTACAATAGTTTAAATAAGTAATAAGATAAATTATGTCTTCATCTTCATGTGCCACAGGCAAGCATGTTGAGTGTAGACTCATGACTCCTAATCTTCACCAGAGTAACCTGCAACATCACAAGTTACAGCCATAGTGGGTCAATACATTGGAATAGTATTGGCAAGTGATACCTTAGTAGAATATTGGTGGACTAGATACTATATGCAATTTGGCTAAGTGTAGCTTAGGCTTGCTTTGCTCAAAATAGGTTTTGCCTATTAGTTGAAACCACTAAGTTTTTCTTTGTCTAAACTTTTCCCAAGGAACCACCAATAGACATTGGGGTCCTTCACCCTTGTTCAACCACAAGTTTTACTTAGAAATTGGGATGAGGAGATTCTTGATAGCTTCCATGTCTTGATGCTCAAGTTGTCCTTTTACAAGGACATGGCTAAGTACTTAGATTCTTCCATCTGCAGAGGTTGTGCACTTTCCCCACAAGACTTGATTTTCACCAAGACAGGACCTTTCAGAATCCTTCCCTTAGACCAAATGGACGCGTTCCAACCTATCATCCCACTACCACCAACTGTCCAAATGGCTAAGTTATTGCAACCTATATGATCCAGGCAGAGCCCATATTGCCAAGTGGCTGCACTAGAAGCTTCTTAACATTTGGCCTCTCAAATCCCTTTGTTCCTGGGTGGCTTTCCACAAGTGAGATACACAAGGTAAACCATAGAAATGGGCCTTGTGTAACCACTCAACATAACCCATTCACAACCATTCCACCCAGGTGATTCATTCACTTAGTTGTTTTATTAGGTAAAAAACATAGTCCAAAGACTTAGAAATATTTATTCATAGCATGAACATATAGCCACCCTTGGTTGCTACTAGCTAGGCTAATCATGGCATAGATAAGCATCTTAACTTAGAAATTTCTAGCAATTCTACAACTACTAGGATTTTCCAAGCATAGCATATAAGCAAAATATAACCATGCATGACTAGCAAAATATTTCTAATGCATAGTTGTAAAACATAGGGATAAAATCATGAAGCACCACTTGCCTTGGTAGTTTGGAGAGTAGCTACAATCCTCACAATCACAATCACTATTTGCACCAAAATCTACACATAAAATGATAACACCAAATCACATACAAAATAAATACAAGCAAAAATATATGAATGCATTCAATATGACATGTGATGATTTTATACACAAAACAATACAAGTGCACAGTACCGATTCATAAACAAGTTCAAAACTTGCCAAGCAAACTTTATTTGAACATTAAATCATTTCTCGAATAATTATTATATCCAAATTATACCTACACATGTTTCTGCAAAAAACCCATTTTAACAGAAGCAAAACATTAAACACATTGCATAAATGGAAAGGGCTTTCTCTCCTGATTCCATTGATATAAAATTCATCAAATTTGGACGTGGGAATCAAAAGTTATGATTAAAACAAGTTTAAACATCTAATAGATTCATATTCTGATTTTAAATCTAACTAGCAGACACGCGGTGTGTTTCTATTGGTTGGTACCGGTTCGGGCGGATCGATCAACAAGAGCCACACGATTTAAATGAAGATGCATGGCCAGATCTAGCGCGTACCACTTCGTTAAGTGAATCTAACGCGGCCGATGAATCTAGATCTAATGGTCCGTGATCAAGCGACCATACTCTGGCGGTGCTAGCGGTGGCGACTGGCGGCGGCGGCTCTGTCCACGGAGGCGCAGCGATTACAGGGGATTTTGGGGTCGTCGGAGATTCTTACCAGACTCGCGGCGATGCACTGAAGCTCAACATGGCGATGGCTTGACAAGGGGCGCACGGACACAGCAGCACGAACTCGTCGGAGTTGCTGGCGGCGTTGGATGCTATCTGTCGGAGTCGAAGGTGATGTTTTGGGGGATGAGGATCCAAAAAAAGTATCATCAGGTGCGCTAGATGCAGGCGAACATGCTCGTGTGATTAAGAAACAGAGGGGGACACGAGGCTCACCGAATTTTGTCGCCGGAGTTGGAGACGGCGTCAGGAACTTGCGGTTTTTGATGGAGTCGATGACCTGGGGTAGTACAGGATGAACCAAGGATGTCAGAAGGTGCGCAAGGATGTTGCGAAGCAGTCTGCATGGACTAGAGAGGAAGGGGCACACGGGGCTTACCGGGATTGGTCGACGGAGTGGGTTCTGCTCAGCGGTGTAAGGCGATTACGGCAGCACAGGCGCCTGTGTTCGGGTCCGGGAAAAATGGAGAGGGGGCGGAGGGGGTTTAAGTAGGCGAGATGGGGGCATGAATCACTCCAGCATTTAACGGGAATTGACGACGCGAATCAAATAGGAAACGCTCGGCGTGATTTGGGGATGAACCGGTCGCTGGGTGGAGACGACGATGGTCGTGTGGACCGTGGCTGTCAGCAAGAGGAAAGGAGAGGGAGTGGGTCCAGACTGTCAGCGACCTAGTGGGTGCGGGTGTGAGTAAAGAAAACGCTTCGCGGGGGGGTTGCTGGGCTAGCTGGGCCGATTTGGGCCAGATTTGACTGTTTGCTTATTTTTTTCTCTTTTATTCCTTTTCTTTTCTATTTGATTTTCTAAAAAGGATTTTCAAACTCCATTTCAAATCTGTTTGATTTCAAATATTCTCTGGACTTTTGTGTAGTGAATCTTGTACTCAAATAAGTGTCAAACCTTTCTGGTTACAAAAACCAACTTGGGTCATTTGAAAAATAGAACAAAACCAAGCCATTATGTGATATAATAATTGGCATAACCTTGGTTTTAATTTATACTTTGTTTGGAACTTTAATCAAGCTTTTGAAATCACTTATGTTTGAATTCAAAACACTACTGAATGAATATTTTCACCTTACTCATTAGCAAGTAGCCCAAAGGCTAAAGTATTCATACATAAAATAATGAGCAATATATGCTCCTGTTTTTGAAATGATTTTGAAATGAAACCCTAAATGATCATGGATGCATGGATGATATGCATGAGTTTGAAACATGATTTTAGGGATGTTACAAATCTAACCCCATTAAGGTGAATCTCGCCCTCGAGATTCGGATTGGCTAGCAAATAGGTGAGGGTGGTCTTTCCGAAGATCATCTTCTCTTTCCCATGTTGCTTCTTCTTCGGAATGATGGTTCCATTGAACCTTGCAGAACTTGATAGTCTTAGTCCGAGTAACTCTTTCTGCAGTCTCAAGAATCTTGATAGGTTTCTCTTCATAAGTGAGATCACTTTCCAATTGAACCTCTTCCAAAGGTATAGTATCCTTCAAAGAATTTTCCTCCATTTCTGGATGACATTTCTTAAGTTGACTCACATGGAACACATTATGAACTGCTGACAAAGACTCTGGCAATTCAATCTCATAAGAAACTTCTCCTTTACGACTCAGAATCTTGAATGGCCCAACATATCTTGGGGCCAATTTACCTTTGACACTAAACCTCTTCACTCCACGAAGTGGTGACACTCTAAGATAAGCTCTATCACCGACTTCATAGGTGACTTCTGTACGCTTAGGATCTGCGTAGCTCTTCTATCGGGACTGTGCTATCTTCAATCTGTCATTAACCAGTTTGACTTTCTCTTCAGCCTCTTTGATTAGTTCTGGTCCGAACAAACTTCTTTCTCCCACACCATTCCATAGTAATGGGGTGGTACACTTTCTCCCATAGAGAAACTCAAATGTTGCCATCTCAATACTGGCTTGATAGCTGTTATTATAAGAGAATTCTGCGTAAGGTAGACTTTCATCCCAACTGGCTCCATAGTCTAGAGCACATGCTCTCAACATATCTTCAAGAATCTGGTTAGTCCTTTCTGTCTGTCCATCAGTTTGAGGATGAAATGCAGTGCTGAATTCCAACCTTGTTCTCAATGACTCATGTAATTGTCTCCAAAAATGAGAAGTGAATTGAGTTCCCCTATTAGACACAATACTCTTGGGTACTCCATGTAGACATACAATTCTGCTCATATAGATCTTGGCTAACTTAGCACTAGTGTAGGTTGTCTTCACGGGTATGAAATGAGCCACTTTAGTTAGGCGATCCACTACTACCCAAATAGAATCATATCCTGACCTGGTCCTTGGCAATCCGGTAATAAAATTCATACCAATCTTGTCCCACTTCCAATCAGGAATAGGTAGTGGTTGAAGCAATCCTGCTGGTTTCTGATGTTCCGCTTTCACTCTACTACACACATCACACAAAGCAATATGTTCGGCGATGTCCTTCTTGAGATTATTCCACCAAAATCTTTCTTTCATATCCATGTACATTTTGGTGTTACCCGGATGAATAGAATATGGTGAGTTGTGTTCTTCTTGTAAAATCAATTTCCGAAGCTCCGGATCTTGTGGAACACAGATACGTTTTCCATTCCATAAAGTACCCTGTTCGTCTTCATGGAATTCTTTGGCTTTTCCCTTGCCAATCTTTTCCTTAATCTCTTCAATTTCCTTATCAATCTTTTGGGCTTCTTTAATTTTTTCCAACAGAGTAGGTTGAACATCTAAGGTCATGAGATGTCCTTCAGGCACAATCTCCAATCTGAGGTCTCTAAATTGGGCACACAGGTCATCTGGCAATTCTCCTTTAGTAAGGACATTCACAAAAACTTTACGGCTTAAAGCATCCGCTACAACATTTGCTTTACCGGGGTGGTATTGCAAACTTAGGTCATAGTCCTTGATGAGTTCTAGCCATCTTCTTTGTCTCATGTTAATTTCTTTCTGGGTGAAGATATACTTCAAACTCTTGTGATCTGTTGTCACATCCCAAAAATTTCCAAATTTTGAAATGTGAAAAATAAATAAACAAAATTAAACTTTGTTGATTTTTAGGGTGAGAAGAAACTTTTTGAATCCAATTGGAAACTTTCAAAACCTATTTGGATCAAATAAAATCCTAAAGGGATTTTAAAATATAAATAAACAATAAAGTTAAAAATATTTAAAAATACTATTTTGGATCTTTTAATAAAAGATTTGGTTTTCAAAAGAAAAGGTAGATTTATAAATAAGGATTATTTTATAGAGCCAAATTAAACCTTGGCCAAGCTTTTGAAATAAAATGTTTTGCTTTGATTAAAAGAATAAGGTTTATTTAAATAAAATAATAAGGATTTATTAATATCCAATTTTATTAAAAATAAAGGTTTTACCTTTTTAATTAAACATCAAAAACTTGTTAAATTATTTTAAATAAGTTTTCCAAGTATTTTATATTTTCAAATAAAAACCTACTGATTTGGTTTTGATAATATTTAGATTTCAAATGGAGTTTTTAGTAAATAAATCAAAACCTATTTGAATTAATAATTAAGGTCTATTTTATTTAATTATTAAATAGATTCTAAAAAGAATGAAATCATTATTTTATTTTGGACTTTAGTTTTTGTGTTGTTAAACAGAACTAAAATTCAATACAAAGTGTGGTAGAATTTGATTGATTTGAATGTTTGAATTGGTTGATTGAATTTCAAAAATAGAAAAAGAATTGGAAAAAGAAAAAGATTCAGAACAGAAAAAAAATAGAACAAGGACGGCCCAACCCAACCTGGCCCACTAAGCCCAGCCAGCCCACTGCCCCTCTCCCGCAGAAAACGATTCACACCCGCGTATGAACCCACGAGGCCACTGACCGGTGGACCCAACTCCCTTCTCCTCTCTCTCGCTGACCAACCGACCCCACCCCTCATGTTCATCGTCTTCACCCGCGGTGACCACGTCCCCCTCTCGCCGGCCGTTTCTGCAAGATTCAATACGCGTTGATTCCGCGACCATTACTCGCCGTGATTGCGCCCTATTAACCGCCCTGGCCTCCTCTCCATTTCCCCTCACGCGCCTCCCTCTCTCTGCCCGCAGGCCGGACGAATTTCTCCGCGCACCCTCACTGCCCCGACGACCATTCCTAGACGATTCCGGCGAAACCAGACTTCCCCTCGCCTCCTCGACCAAGCTCACACACTCCCCAGACCTAGGCGCTTCTCCCTGTGCTGTCCGTTCACTCGCGGGCGCCCCAGAACGTCGACTTCGACAACATCCGAGCGCCGCCGCGTCTGCTATTTTCTCCGGCGACCTCCCCCTGGTAAACCAGACCACCCCGAGCTCTCTCTATCATACTCGCGTGAACCCCAGGACTGCCCGTGTCTAACTGTGTCCTCGTTTTGCTTCGGAGTGAACCACAGCGTCGCCCCCGACAACGACCAGAGCCGCCTGACGCCGTCCCCCACTCCGGCGAGCAATCCCGCTGGAACCAGAGCGCCCCTCGCCAGACCAGCACCACCTCGAGCTTCACCTCGACCTCGCGAGCACGGTGAGCATCCTCTTTTCCTCCTTTGCTTCCTGTAACCGCCTCGACGCCACCGTCTGACCGCTCCGCCGCCAGCGCCGCTGCTTTTGAGTCATTGCGTAAGAACCGTTAGATCTGAATCGGACGCATAGGATTAGAAGCAACTCGAAGGGGTACGAGTGGACCTAAGATGTGCGATTGAACTAAGATCCAACGCACCAGAGAGGCTAATCCGCATGAAGCGGTACTGCCCAATAAGAACACGACGCGTGGCCAGTCTGTGATTTAAAACAGATTTTAGAATCTGATTTAGATGCAAATTTGAAAAACTTATAACTTTTGATCCATACGTCCAAAATTTTCAAACTTTATATCAATGGAATAAGTGGAACAAGCCCTAGCCAACCATGCAATTTGTTTAGTAAAAATCCTCTGGTAAAATGTTTGCTTTTGCAGAAACATTTGTATGCTTGTTTAGGTTATAAAAATTATTCCAAAATGATTTTGGGGTTGAAATCTTTGCAAATTGGATTGTGGTGAACCTACTGACCCTAGGAACCAACCCATGGATTTAAAAATGTATTTTGTGAAGTTTAGGAATAAAAACTTGAATTAGCTCATTTCTAGTCAAATAAAAGTATTGATTTTGATATGAAAATGATTTTTGAGAAAAACCATTGGAAAATGTTTTGATTCAAACCTACTGACCCTAAAACACCAAGTTTGGTGAATCAACAACTTGTTTGGTGAACAATATAAATTGTTGCCTTGCTAAAAACATTTTCCACCACATGAAATAATGATTGGATTTAAAAATGGTTTATAGATAAAACCCTTTTGCAAATGACTTTGCCACTTTAGAAAATGACCACTTTGAGTCTTACAATGTGTAGAGCCTAGTAGAAACCACCTTTGCAAATAAAACTATCTTTTGCATGCTTGCATGCATGACTTGGTTTCTATTATGTTATGTGTGATGTTTTGATTTTTTTTATTATGGTTTGGAATGCTAGTTAAATTTGTGTTTGCTTGATTGACTTGTAGTGAAGTTAGAAGAGTGTGAGATTAGCAAGATCAAGAAGTGAACCAACATTCCCTACCAAAAAGGCAAGTGACACTATCATCCATGTCCTACTATTTTCATTACACTTAGTGGATTTTTATAACATGCATGATAGGACTACTATATTTCTATGCTATGCTAAATCCTATTAGGATATCCTTGTTGGAGATATGCCCAAGAGGAAATAATAAAGTGGTTATTATCATATCTTCACACTTATGATAAATGTTTACATACCATGCTATAATTGTATTAACCGGAAACATTAATACTTGTGTGATTTGTAAACTAAAATAAGAGTCCCTAGTAAAGCCTCTTGTTAAACTAGCTTGTTGGTTAATATATGATCATGGTTTCCTGATCATGAACATAGAGATGTTATTAACAACAGGATCATATCATTAGGAGAATGATGTGATGGACATACTCCTATAGATAAGCGTAGCATAAAGATCAAGTCATTTCAATAGTTCAATTGCTATATGCTTTCTGATACATAGTAACCTAATTCCTTCGACCATGAGATCATGCATATCACCTTTACCGGATGGATGCTTTGATGACATCAAACACCACACCGTAACAGGGTGGCTATAAAAGTGGCATTGAGTGTTCGGAAAGTATTGGTTGAAACACATGGATCAAGAGTGGGATTTGTCTATCCTCATGACGGATAGATATACTCTGGGCCCTCTCGGTGGAATGTCATCCAATTAGCTTGCAAGCATGTGACTTGGTCACAAGGGATCACATATCACGGGAACGAGAAAAGAGTACTTATCAGTAACGAGGTTGAACTAGGTATGCAGAGATATCGACGATCATAACCTCGGATAAGTAAACTATCGTGAGACAAAGGGAAATTGGTATCGTATGTAAGTGGTTCATTCGATCGCAAAGTAATCGTAGAAATATGTGGGAGCCATATGAATTTCCAGATTCCTCTATTGGTTATTGTTCGGAGAAGTGTCTCGATCATGTCCGCATAATTCACGAACCGTAGGGAGACACACTTAAGGATTCGACGTTGTTTGAGTAGTTATGGTATTATGAGAAAGAGACCGAATGTTGTTCGGAGTCTCGGATGGGATCCGGGATATCACGAGGTGATCCGGAATGGTTCTGAGAATAAGATTCATATAAGGAAAGTCCGTTTGAGTTCGGGAATGATTACAGTGTTTTCATCGGAATGTTCTAGAAGGTTCGGATTGTCCAAGACTCGGGGAGGGTACATGAGTGTGTCATTGAGTGATTGCATCATGTACTAAGTGTTCTTGCTGTTCCAAAAACATGAAAGTCAAATTGGCAGTTTGAAAGTCAAACGGCTAAAACAGGAAACTGTGGGAAACAGGAAACTGTGGAAAACAAGCAAGAGGAGTTGGAACCAACCTGGAGGAGGAGTTGGACTCCTCCAGGCCGGCGCCCAGCCCTAGGCCGAGTTGGGGAGGGACTCCCTCCCTCCCCTGGCGCGCCAAGGACCTCCCTCCCATAAAAGGAGAGGCAGGGCTCCTCCTAGAAACACACAAGTTCCTATCTTCTACCTCCGGTTTAGAGCCGTTTTGGTTTAGAGCTTCTAATTGCTTTAGCCAACGGTTTAGAGCCTTCTAATTGGTTTAGAGCCTTCTAATTGGTTTAGAGCCTTCTAATTGGTGTGTTTAATTACTGGACCACTAATAGCCTCTCTCATAAGCTCCACCATACTCGCACCGGCTTAAGGCGAAGCCCTGCGGGATCTCCCCTCTACTTCCGGTACCACGCCGGAATGTCTTTGAGGAGAGTGCTACAACCTCCGCTGCCTGCTGGAACAAGGAGAGGAAGGTCTTCGTCAGTCCGAGCGTGTGACCGACTACGGAGCTGCGGAGCATGGCAGGAAGGATCGTCTCTGCGATCTTGAGATCGGAAGTGTCTGACTACATCACCCACGAGAATCTGCTCGTTAACCGCTTTGGAATCTTCGAGGGTGAGTTCCTCTATCGACTCGTTGCTACAATCTAGTAGATAGATCTTGGCTTGTTTGTTTGTATGCGATAGAAAATTTTGTTTTCCATGCTACGAACCCCTGATGGTATCGAGCCGTGTCTATATGTAGATCAGTTGCACGAGTAGAACACAATGGTCATTGTGGGCGTTGATGCTTTTATTGTCGATCGCTTCTTGTGTACTTTGCATCTTGCGGTATGTTGGGATGAAGCGGCCCGGGCTAACCTTACATGACATCGTTCATGAGACTTGCTCCACGCTTGACATGTAACTTGTATTGCATAAGTGGCTTTGCGGGTGCCTGTTTCTCCTAGCATAGTTAAGATCCAATTTACAACGGGTGATTAACAATACTAGTATCAATGTTGTGGTTCTTGTTCGTAAGTTATAACGACATTTATTGAAAGCCCCAAACCACGTAAAACATGCAAAGAAAGTAGAGGCGTCTAACTTTGTTTTGCAGGGGTGTGCAGTGATGTGATATGGCCATGATTGTGATTATATTTGATGTATGCAATGTTCCTTATTGTAAGTTGGCAACCGGCAGGAGCCATATGGTTGTCTTTAATTTATGTTAAGACCCGCGTGTCTATTCAAAGTAGTTGTAATAGTTGAAGCCGGTGGACGACAACCATGGAGAAGCATCATTGACCTTGATGCAATGCCGGTGATGATGGAGATCATGTTCGTGCTTGAAGATGGAGATCGGAAGCACAAAGAAGAAAGGCCATATCATATCACATATTATGAATTGCATGTGATGTTAATCCTTTATGCATCTTGTATTGCTTAGTAGGCAGCGGTAGCATTATAAGATGATCCCTCATGCACATGAATTTCAAGTCATAAAGTGTTCACCCTTAGTTAGCACCATTGCTAAAGCTTGTTGTTTCGAAGCACCACGTGATGATCGGGTGTGTTAGATTCTGCAAGTGTATACAACGTGAGCAAGCCAGATTTGCTCATGCAGAAACTAAGGTTTGATCTTGACGAGCCTAGCATGTACAGACATGGCCTCAGGAACACGGATTACCGAAAGGTAGAGCATGAGTCATAGAGTAGATATGATGAACATGTTGATTGTTCGCCATTGAAGCTACATCAACTCTCGTGATGATCGGTTTTGATGTGGTGGATTTGGTTCGTGTGATCACTAAAACAATGTGAGGGATATTGTTTTGAGTGGGAGTTCACCTAGATTAATTTAATTATTAATTAGAACTCAATTTATCATAAACTAAATCAAAGTGAATTTGCATAGTTGTTGTAGTCATTGGCATCCGTTTACCACCTTGCGCTTAGTTATAATTGAGATGATAGAACTATAGAATTCTGGTTAGTTACTTTACGAACTGGTATCGTATTGTTTTGAAGTGTTAATCTAAAGTTTAAAAGTCCTATTGCAAACTTTCAGTAAGTTCCGGTTACTCCATGAATTTTAATAATTGGTATTAAAACAAGAGTGACAATTCCAAGTGTTAGTGTATAAGTATCATGTTTGTCTCCATGATTCTTGATATTCAAAGGATTGTCTTAATATCAAGGTTATCTAGGATCTGAAAGAGTTGTTTCAGAAACCATGATGTGTTGAAGATATTGTGATATCTGAAACGAAGTTTTGGTTGCAACATGATAGAGTATAATATGGCTAAAGTCATGTTCTCATATTTGATGAGAATTTGCGAAAGGTTGTGGACACTTGTTGTCCTAATCCTCCAAAAGGTTTTGGATAGCAACATTATACTCATAATTCATCGTTATAAGCTAAAAGTAGCTTGATCATGGACGATTCCATGATAAGGTGAATATTTGATGTAGGTAAAATGTTTACTACACCAAGAGATTACTAAAGAAAGGAATTTGAAAGAACACCAAACATTTGATGATGGTGATCTACTTCAAGGTGCAAGTCCAAAGACATTGGTATTTAACTATACACGCTTTGGACTATGTGTCATATGTATGACTCCACTATTGATATTGATAGATTCTTTCAAAGCGTAAAAGGAAATCTTGAAGAGAATCTCATAAATATATGGCAGAAAAGAAAAGATTAGAATTGTTCAATTTAAGTATATAGATGATATACATGTTATGGCTATATTCTTTGCTTATTAAACAATGTGGTTCTCAAGTATTTGATACTGAATTTGTTGGTATGAATCGTCATACGAAACAACACAATTCATGAACTACAATGGCCTAAGTAACTAGCAAAAGAATATGTGATGATGTTCATCGAGAACAAATAAAGGATTATTGTGTTGCTCGTTAAACATCTAAGCTTGCCTTCAAAGATTTGTTTTATCAGGTATTATGAGAACAAAAGGGTTGTTCAAATAATTGCCGTAATTCATAAAAGATGGATTCGCAAATCTCGTTGGAGAAATCACATCCATAAAATTAGTGCTAAAAAATGTCGAAAGACAAATTGATTGAAAGATCACTTAGGAAGTGACATCGCCGTTTAAATTATATTGGAAAGAAAACATGAAGAAAATCCATATGGTTGGAATTTTGGAGTCTATTTGATTTTGATCAAATGACGCTTGTGAAACTTTCCTAGAGATAATTAAAACTTCGTTCATAGGCCAAAAGGGAACGATAGACTAGCTTATTGGAACTTGTACATATTGTTGTATGAAGTCCATTATGTATAGTCAAGAGCGATGGATTACAACTTCATGTGCTTTCTCCGAAAATTTGAGTGAATATATGAATATTTACTTAATAAGGATGAAGTATGAAACATTTGAAAAGTTCAAAGACTTTCAAGATGAAGTGCAAAATCATTGTAACAAGGATATAAATAGTTTATGATAAGATCATAAAGGAAGATATTTGAGTTACAAGTTTAGCATAAATACCTAAGATTTAAGGAATCGTTCCGTGGATTTGCATTTCCCGAAACACCATAAGAGTATGGAGCATTCGAGATATGTAATTAAACCTTGTTTGACATGGTAAGATCAAAAGGTATAATTCATAAAACTGCCATTATATTTTAAAGATTAGAAGCTTTAGAGATTACCGTTTTTCCACTGAAAAGAGCTCCATCATAATCCGTTGAAATGACACCATATGTTATGGTTTGGGATAAAACCCAAGTTGTCCTTTCTTAAACATTGGTATGCTATGCATAAGAAAGATGTGTGCAACCAAAGTCGGATGAACCTGTCTTTGTATAAACTGTTAAGTATTCCTCCATAAACACCGGAGACAAAAAGTGTTTGTTGCTTAGAACGTCAATTTTCTTTGAGAAGGAATTTTTTCGTGAAAAGTTAAGTGGGAGGAAAATAGAACTTTGATAAGGTTAAAAGAACCTTAGCTATATGTGCAGAGTTGCGCAGCGCCGAAAAGTGTTTCGGAGGCAACAACAATGCTCATGGCTCACGTGCCTCAAAAGGTTGTGGTCACGGAGATCTAAGTTCCTATTGAAACAAGTAGATCGGGTAAACAATCAAATACCAAGATTTGAGGGTTGAATCATTATTTGAGAATAATGAACCGACTACATGCAAAGAAGCGATGATGGGCCCTGACTCCGTCAAATGGCTTGAAGCCATAAAATCCGTGATAGTTCCATACACGAGAAATCAAGTTTTGAACTTGAAGGACCCTCGAGAAAGGTGTAAGACCTTACAGTTGTGTTTGGATCTATAAATAAATAGACATGGATGTTGCACATCTATGAAATAATCGACATGTTGGGAAAGAGTTCACAACAATGTTCAAAGGTTGACTATGACAAGATCTGATCTTTCATAGCGATATTTAGTCTAGACGGATTAATGTAGCAACCACTACATATAATTTGTTATATGGTAGTTGAATAAACAAAACAAGTTCTTCTAATAGAATCGTTACCTAGGACGTGTGCATGACACGGTCCATAGGGTTTTGTTAATTCAAAGGATGCTAAAAGTATATGCAAACTTCAATGGTTGAAGTAAAGCATCGCGGAGTTGGAATCTTCACTATGATGAAACTATTAAAAGAGTTTAATTTCATCAGAGGCAATGAAGATGCTTGCGTTTGCAAGAAATTAAGTGGGAGCGCTAAGACATATTTCTAATACATTATGTGGAGGACATATTGTTGATTAGAAAAGATGTATCTTTTATTAACACATATTAAGAATTTCATCCCGATGAAAGACTTAGGCAAAACCCAAATATTTGGCATCAATAGACGCTAATATGGTTGTGCCAGAAGTGCATAGACAAGATATTGAATGAGTTCAATATAGAAACTACAAGAGAGGTTCTTGTCACGTAAAGGATTGAATGAGTTCAATGTTGATGATATATTCAAGTGTATTGACATTTGGTAAAGTGAAACAAATAATCAAGTATAGATTGATACTTGATGTATGAAATCACAAAGAGTATTTATATCAATCATACTGTGATATGTACAAATCCAGATATGTCCTATGCTCTAAATGTTGTGAGCATATACCAGAATGATTCGTAAGATGATCATTGGACAATAGTAAGGATATTCTTATGATTTTTTGGAAGAACTAAGAGTATATTATTTGTAGAAGTGACAAATAGATGGTTAGTTCATTGTAAAAGTACTACATTGATACTAGTTTTGTCACAAAGTACAAATTAAGTTTATCTCAATCTAAACTAAGGGTGGCACAATATAATGGAAAGTGAGTTCCATAATGGATTTGGATGAATTCCAAAAGTTAAGACATTGTGACAGATACTACAACAAAAGGCTAAGTATATTACTGCTATTTTAGCAAGCAAAAGAGGGCATTTGTGTCAAGTAGTTTGTTATCAAACTAGGTGTTCACAGAGGGATAATACTATGAAGATATATTGTGCGACAATATTATCAACATGTTTTAAACCCAAAGAACTAAAGGTCACACCGAAAGACCAAATTTATACAAAGCCATCTCATTAGAGAATGAGTGATGCGTAGAGACGCAAATACATGCAATTACACACGGACCTGGAAGTGTCAGATCCGGAGATCAGTTGACCACTAGCAATCGTGTACATACAACACTGTAAAGCCATAGGTGTTGAATACACAAAGGTTTGAAACTAGATTATTGACTCTAGTGCAAGTGGGAGACTGTTGGAGATATGCCCAAGAGGCAATAATAAAGTGGTTATTATCATATCTTCACACTTATGATAAATGTTTACATACCATGCTATAATTGTATTAACCGGAAACATTAATACTTGTGTGATTTGTAAACTAAAATAAGAGTCCCTAGTAAAGCCTCTTGTTAAACTAGCTTGTTGGTTAATATATGATCATGGTTTCCTGATCATGAACATAGAGATGTTATTAACAACAGGATCATATCCTTAGGAGAATGATGTGATGGACATACTCCTATAGATAAGCGTAGCATAAAGATCAAGTCATTTCAATAGTTCAATTGCTATATGCTTTCTGATACATAGTAACCTAATTCCTTCGACCATGAGATCATGCATATCACCTTTACCGGATGGATGCTTTGATGACATCAAACACCACACCGTAACAGGGTGGCTATAAAAGTGGCATTGAGTGTTCGGAAAGTATTGGTTGAAACACATGGATCAAGAGTGGGATTTGTCCATCCTCATGACGGATAGATATACTCTGGGCCCTCTCGGTGGAATGTCATCCAATTAGCTTGCAAGCATGTGACTTGGTCACAAGGGATCACATATCACGGGAACGAGAAAAGAGTACTTATCAGTAATGAGGTTGAACTAGGTATGCAGAGATACCGACGATCATAACCTCGGATAAGTAAACTATCGTGAGACAAAGGGAAATTGGTATCATATGTAAGTGGTTCATTCGATCGCAAAGTAATCGTAGAAATATGTGGGAGCCATATGAATTTCCAGATTCCTCTATTGGTTATTGTTCGGAGAAGTGTCTCGATCATGTCCGCATAATTCACGTAGGGAGACACACTTAAGGATTGACGTTGTTTGAGTAGTTATGGTATTATGAGAAAGAGACCGAATGTTGTTGAGTCTCGGATGGGATCCGGATATCACGAGGTGATCCGGAATGGTTCGGAGAATAAGATTCATATAAGGAAAGTCCGTTTGAGTTCGGGAATGATTACGTGTTTTCATCGGGAATGTTCTAGAAGGTTCGGATTGTCCCAAGACTCCGGGGAGGGTACATGAGTGTGTCATTGAGTGATTGCATCATGTACTAAGTGTTCTTGCTGTTCCAAAACATGAAAGTCAAATTGGCAGTTTGAAAGTCAAAGCGGCTAAAACAGAAACTGTGGGAAAGCGAACTGTGGAAAACAAGCAAGAGGAGTTGGAACCAACTTTGGAGGAGGAGTTGGACTCCTCCAGCGGCGCCAGCCCTAGGCCGAGTTGGGGAGGACTCCTCCTCCCCTGGCCAAGGACCTCCCTCCCATAAAAGGAGAGGGCTCCTCCTAGAAACACACAAGTTCCTATCTTCTACCTCCGGTTTAGAGCCGTTTTGGTTTAGAGCTTCTAATTGCTTTAGCCAGGTTTAGAGCCTTCTAATTGGTTTAGAGCCTTCTAATTGGTTTAGAGCCTTCTAATTGGTGTGTTTAATTACTGGACCACTAATAGCCTCTCTCATAAGCTCCACCATACTCGCAAGCTTAAGCGAAGCCTGCGGGATCTCCCCTCTACTTCCGGTACCACGCCGTTGTGCTGCCGGAATCGCGAGGAGAGTGCTACAACCTCCGATGCCTGCTGGAACAAGGGAGAGGAAGGTCTTCGTCGAGTACCGAACGTGTGACCGACTGCAGAAGCGCTGCCAGAATGCAGCGCCGGAAGGATCGTCTACGCGATCTTGAGATCGGAAGTGTACGACTACATCACCCACGAGAATCTGCTCTCGTTAACCGCTTTGGAATCTTCGAGGGTGAGTTCCTCTATCGACTCGTTGCTACAATCTAGTAGATAGATCTTGGCTTGTTTGTTTGTATGCGATAGAAAATTTTTGTTTTCCATGCTACGAACCCCTACAATCCTTATATCTTCCTTAGTGAAAAACAATGTAGTTGTAGTATGCTTAGCCCTGCTATATATTTGGGATGGGATACATGATATGATTATATGAAGTGTTAGAAAAATATATGTTTTATATAATAAAACAAGTACTCAGTGAACCACCTGGGTGGAAAGAGGCTACTCAAGTTTTGGACAAGGTGGCAACAAAGGGAACCATGTTTATATGGCTATCTTTTTGTATGTGCACTAGAAGAAAACCACCCAGGGACTTAGAGATTGAACATGTTTCTCGTACAGTGGCTTCCGTGTACAGCCACATGCTAAATGGCTCTGGCTTAGTCAACTACATAGTGGAAGACCCATACATTGGCATCTTCAGGTTAACTTGATTTGTGTAAGGGAGCTTGAAACCCTACATTGGTGCCTGGTAGACAAGCTAGCATTGTGTATTGGGAGGACTCCTATGGAAAGACTTTGTCACATTCTCAATCTGCCAGTACTCCATCTTGGTGAGTACTTATCCAGCGGCCACTGGTGGCATCAAGATGAGATTGTGTCATGTGGGTAAAGTGTACAACTTCTGCAGAAGATAAAATTCTAAGTACTTAGTCGTGTCCCCGGTTACGGACAACTCTGAGCAACTAAGGCCTGAAGCTATGGAAGATCTCGACATTCCAATTTCTCAAAATTAAAACTTGAGGGTGACAACAAGGGATTTTGAAACACTTGGTGGATTCCAAGGAGTTCAGAAAGATTTGACAAAAGATCAAAACCATTTTTGAAAATATAGGATAAAACTATATTGCTTTCTACAAATGAGCCTAAACCCCACTTAGCCAAATATGCATGTATTGATAGGATCCACTTACATTCAACATAGTAGTGAAACTTGCCAATACAATTCAAATGTATTGACCCTTGTGGCTGCAACTTGTTATGTTGCAGGTTTGATTGATATTAGTGAAGCTGATTGATTAGGATTACAAAGTCTACAACCAACATGTTTGCCTGTGGCACTTTGAAGATGAAGGACCCCATGCTTATAGATTTTTTGCTGCAATGTAATGTAATAGCCAAATGAGCTATGTAAGATGTAATAAAACTATGTTATTCCTGGTTATAAAGTTGTATTATGACCTTTGTGTCTTGATATTACATCTTAACTGTGGATGCTAGCTATTGATACAGGGACTAGCATTGTAAACACAGGGATCTCTACCTTATTAAAGGTTGGGAACCTTACATCTGTGAACACCTCACATCGCTTTCCCAAAAGATAATGTCTCCATGTTTTGAGTGCATGGACAATGGAGGCTAACTCTAAATCATGAGTAGGTAGTTTACTTCATGAGTTTTGAGTTGTCTCGAGGCATATGCCCCAATTTTCCCTTCATGCATAAGTACTGCACCTAATCCATGATGAGATGCATCGCAATACACTTGGAAATCCTTCTCCAAATCTGGCAGACATAAGACTGGTGCTATCACAAGTCTCTTCTTCAATTCCTGAAAGCTGAGTTCACAACCTTCAGACCAAGCAAATTTCTTGTCTTTCTTTATTAATTCTGTCATAGGTTTTGCCACCTTGGAGAAATTCTCAATGAACCTTCTGTAGTATCCTTCCAAGCCAAGGAAACTACGAACTTCTTTTACTGACTTAGGTGATTCCCACTCATTCACAGCTGAAACTTTAGCAGGATCAACTGCAACACCATCTCCTAACACAACGTGTCCAAGAAATCCAACTTCATTCAACCAGAATTCACACTTGCTGAATTTGGCATACAATTTATGCTCTCTAAGCTTCTCAAGTATCAAACGCAAATGTCCTCCATGTTCTTCTTTGCTCTTGGAGTAGATCAAAATGTCATCGATGAAAACGACAACAAACTTATCAAGAAATTCCATGAACACCTTGTTCATCATATTCATGAAGTATGATGGTGCATTGGTTAAACCAAATGGCATCACGCTATACTCATACAATCCATACCTTGTGTTGAAAGCTGTCTTAGGTATGTCTTGTTCCCTTATCCTGAGTTGGAAATAACCTGACCGGGGATCAATCTTTGAGAACACACAATCTCCTTCTAGCTGATCAAACAAGTCATTGATTCTAGGCAAAGGGTATTTGTTCTTGATAGTCACCTCATTGAGTGAATGGTAATCTATGCATAACCTTTGACTTCTATCTTTCTTTTCTACAATCAAAACTGGTGCTCCCCAAGATGAGGAACTTGGTTGGATAAAACCTTTCTGCAATTGTTCTCCAAGCTGCTTCTTGAGTTCTTTCAACTCATCAACTGACATCTTGTATGGTCTTTTTGCTATTGGTCCAGATCCTGGTAGCAAATCAATAAGGAACTCCACGTCTCTATCTGGTGGCATTCCCGGAAATTCTTCCGGAAACACATCTGGATATTCACTCACTATTGGCACACTGTCCATGCTAACCCCCTTAAGAGAATTTAGCTTACTCCTTTTTGATTCAAAGTTGGTCTTGAATCTGATTCTTTTGTTTTCTGGAGTTTTGAGTGAGACAGTATGGTTTGCACAATCTATCACTCCCTTGTGCTTAGTCATCCAGTCCATTCCCAAAATGACATCCAATCCTTGGGAGTTTAGTATTATCAAGTTAACGGGAAACTTATACTTCCCAAACTCTATGACTCGATCATGACATCCTGAATTCACTACCATTTCTCCGCCAGGAGAACTTACTTTTATAGGACACCCAATAGTTTCTAACGGTAGTTCATTTCTTTCAACAAATGCTCTTGATATGAATGAATGAGATGCACCAGTATCAAAGAGAACAAATGCTGGAACAGAATTGAGTTTGAACTTACCGATATGACATCGGGTTCCTCATAAATTTCCTCCACATTGATGTGGTTCACTTGTCCCTTCTGAAAAGGGTTGGGCTTGTTGGGTCCTTCAACTTTCTTTTCTGGGCATTCATTTGCATAATGCCCCATCTTTTTGCACTTGAAACACTCAACCTGACTAAGATCCTTTTTGACAGGCTGGCTTCCACTACCACTTCCACTACCACTGTGGTGGCTCTTATATCCACCCTTGTGATTCCTGTACTTGTCATTGTCATGACTATGGTGATGCTTGTTGTCATGATGACGGTTGTGGTTGTGGTGCTTGTTAGCATCAGTGTCAACTTCATCCGGTGCATAACGCGCCAGATTGTTGAACTCTTCAATATATTCAGCCACGCTGTGGTGGCGTTGCTTCAGGTTATGGAACTCTTTCTTCTTCAGACTCATCACTCCGGATGACATGTGATCAGTACGGAAACCATCTTCAAAGATAGACCATGTCACATCCTCAATGGGAGTGGTAATCTGTAACATACCTAAAATCTTGATTTCAAAGATTGCATATCATTCATGCATGCATATAGAATTGAGATCATTTTTAAAACTCATTTCAGAAAAGCAAAGCACACAGTGCTATCATTTCATGTGAGCAAACTTAACTCAAATGGCCATCCCCATTTGAAAGTTGAATGTTTATGAACCTAGATTGTTTGCCTTCTTTGTTTAAAGGTTTGAGTGTAGAATTTAAACCAAGGTTTACAAATTAGAAATGGTTCCAAAAACCATTTTCAAACATTGCAAATCAGGTACCAAGTCCCTGATATTTTGTTTCTCCAAGAGTGACCAAGCCTTGCAAAACAACCACATGATTTCATGCCTAGTATTTGAGACTATTGCACCCTGCAAAAACCCCAAATTGATTTGAATTCAAATGAGACTTGATTTCATTTGAAAACCTTTCCTGAAAATTAAAACAGAAAAAGAAAAGGACAAAAGAAAAGAAAAGGGTCAGGCGCCACTATTCTATCCCAGCAACAGAACTGGCCCAACTAGCCCACCCGGCCTTTCTCTCTCTCTCTCTCGCACACGCAAGCGCACCCAAGCAGTCGCTGACAACCAGACCCCACCTCCTCTCTGCGCGTTTCGCTGACGAGCGGGCCCTCTCCACGTCACCCTCGTCTTCCCCAAAACTAGCCCGCAGACCACGTCGCCGCTGCTGTCAATGCCGGTAATAAGCCTTGATGCCGCAAGCGTTTCCTGTCGCACTTGGGCCTATTTAATCCCCTCTGCACCACGATCATTTCCCCCCACTCTCCTCGCTCACTCCGCCACCAGGCTGCGCGCATTTGTCTTCGAAACACCGCAGTACTGACGGATCTGGCGACTAACTCCGGTAAGCCTCGACCGCCCCCCTCTCTCTCGTTCAAACCACTGCAACCAGCTTGATCTCGTGCACCCCCTGATACCCTTTGTGTGCATTCTTGTGACCCAGGCCGTCATCCCCGTTCGTGCCTGCAACCACTTGCGCCGCCGCTAGACTCCGGCGACCAATTGAGGTAAAACTTGAGCGCCCCTTGCCCCCTCTTTCATACGAGAGTGTTCGCCTGCGTCTTGTGCATCTCCTGATCCCTCTGGTTCGCGCTAGGGCGACGCCAAAACTCGGCAACAACCTCGACTGCAAGCGACAGACGCCGCCCGCAACTCCGACGAGCCCTAGTGACCGTGCCCGTGCGCCCCTTCCAGAGCCAACGCCACCTTGAGCATCAGCAGCCTCATGCGGATCTGGTAAGCCACTTCCCCCACACCCGCACGACCTAGGACGCCAGCGCCACCGCTGTCAGACGCGCCGCCGCCAGTCGCCGCCGCTAGCGCCGCTCGTATTTGGTCAAAGCGATTAGGAGCGTTAGATGCAGATCCTTCGGCTGAGATTAGAACTTAAGCGAAGAGGTAAGCGCGCATCTGAGCCGCCAGATCTAACTTAGATCCTATGGCCCGCAGAGCCCGATCCGTCCGAACCGGTATGCGCCAGTATGGTTAAGACACGTGGCTAGGGTTAGATTCAAAAACAGATTTGAAATCAGATTTTGATCCAAAATTGAAATAGCTATAACTTTTGATTCCCACGTTAGATTTTTGCAAATTTTATGTCGTTGGAATCAGGGAGACAAGCTCTTTCTATTTTTGCAATGTGTTTAGTGAAAAGTTTCTGTTAAAATGACTTTTTATGCAGAAACTTGTTTCGGACTATTTTAAGTATAGAATTTGTTTAGTAACTTGTTTTAGTGCTAAATAAGTTTGGTTTGGCAAGTTTTCAACTTGGTTTTGGTTCAGTACTGTGCACTTGCTTGGTGGAATTTCAAAAATCATCACTTAGCATTCTTGCATGCATGCATACATACTTTTTTTTGTATATGAATTGTATGTGATTGTGGTTATAATCTTTGTGTAGATTTTGGTGCTAGTGATTGTGATTGTGAAGAGTGCTACTCTCCCCATTACCAAGGCAAGTGGTACTTCATGAATATTTCCATCCCTATATTTTGTACAAGCATTAGAAATATTTTGCTAAGTCTTGCATGTTGTTATTTTTGCCAAATGCTATGTTGGGAAATCCTAAGTAGTTGTAGAATTGTAGAATTGCT
Source organism: Avena longiglumis (assembly GCA_030063025.1). Taxonomy (NCBI): domain Eukaryota; kingdom Viridiplantae; phylum Streptophyta; class Magnoliopsida; order Poales; family Poaceae; genus Avena; species Avena longiglumis. The sequence goes on from CP125973.1 coordinate 154,124,369, forward strand.
AGGAAATTTCCTAAGTTAAGTTACTATGCCATGCTTAGCCTAGCTAGTAGCAAACAAGGGTTGGTAAAGTATATACATGCTATGATGAAAATATTTCTAAGTCTTTGGACTTATGTTTTCCTAATAAACAACTAAGTCAATGAACCTCCTGGGTGGAATGGGACTTGAATGGTGGTTTTTGGTTGAGTGGCTACACAAGGCCCATGGACATGGTTTACCTTGTGTATCTCACTTGTGGTATGCCACCCAGGCACAAAGGGATTTTAGAGGCCAAGTGTTGAGAAGCTTATAGTGCAGCCACTTGGCAATATGGGCTCTGCCTTGATCATATAGGTTGCTAGAACTTAGTCATTTGGACAGTTGGTGGTAGTGGGATGATAGGTTGGAACGCGTCCATTTTGCTAAGGGAAGGCTTCTGAAAGGTCCTGTCTTGGGAAACCAAGTCTGGTGGGGAAAGTGCACAACCTCTGCAGATGGAAAATCTAAGTACTTAGCCAAGTCCATGGCAATGGACAACTTGAGCATCAAGACATGGAAGCTATCAAGAATCTCATCACTCCAACTTCTAAGTAAAAATTGTGGGTGAACAAGGGTGAAGGACCCCAATGTCTATTGGTGGTGTCTTGGGAAAGTTTTTGACAAAGAAAAACTTAGTGATTTCAACTAATAGGAAAAACCTATTTTGAGCAAAGCAAACCAAGCTACACTTAGCCAAAATGCATATAGTAATATAGTCCACTTAAAATTTACTAAGGTATCACTTGCCAATACTATTCCAAAGTATTGACCCACTGTGGCTGTAACTTGTGATGTTGCAGGTTACTCCGATGATGATTAGGTGTCATGAGTCTACACTCAACATGCTTGCCTGTGGCACATGAAGATGAAGACTTATGTTTATTTACTTATTCCAAAACTCTTGTATTAGACATGTGGCCTTGAGTTGTAAAATACTATGTTTTATCTCTGGAATGGATGTAATAAATGACCTTTGTATCTGTGTACTTCATCTTAAACTGTGGATGCTAGCAATGATCCAGGGACTAGCATTGCAATCACAGGGATCCTTTTCCTTTACAAAGGAGGTATCTTACAGATGGTATCAGAGCACTGTGTTGCCTGTAGGATTATGACCCTAGGATTGGAAACCACTAAGGAACAATTTTCAACTACTTCTACACTTGTCTATTCTTCTCGTAAACTTTTCTAATCTTCTCATTCTCATCTCTATTTGTAGATGAACTCCATAAACGAAGCCGTAAGGAAAGTACCACTCATGACCATGACCTTGGAGTGTGAAACTGAGTTTCCCAAAATTCTCAAGGACCTCATGGTGGCAATGGAAATACATGGTGCAGCTGTGTACAAAGGCTTTCCAGTGATGGATGAAGGAGTTGAGTACTGGTGGGTGCAACTTCACTTGTACAAAAGCAAGGAAGACAACCACAAAGAAAGATGATTCTGCATGTACACCAACACTGTGGTGCACACCACGTTCTTTGAGTCAGCAAGAGAAGCAGCTTGGAGGACTATCAAAGAACTTAGTGCTAGAGTCAAGTGCAGAATGCTCAACCTCCAAAAAGACTTAGAGAAGGAGAAGGAACATACCCAAGAGTTGGAAGCCACCAACCAAACCTTAAGAGGAGATATTATAGACTTAGTGATGGAATCATGTGAGCAAGATAGGCTGATTGCCTCTAGGAACATTGTGTTAGCCAACAGATCCAGTGAGATAGGATTGTAAACGTACTTCGTTAGTTGGACCACCACCTACCACCTTATTTTCCAAAATGATACCTTAAATAAGTTTGGACCTTGGTTGATGTAATGGATTCATGTATGCATGACTTGTGTGATTTTGTGTTCCAAGGATATGTATGTGATGTTTGTCCTTGTTTTATCTTAAATAGTGTTGTTGTAACTTTCTATCTTATAAATAGATGCCTATTACCATCAGCACTGTTGAGGAGTTCCAGGTTACCCGCTTTGGTCCTCGTATCGTTGAGCTTACCACTTTGCTCAGTCTCCCTCTTCCCACCATCATGGTGCATCCACTCACCAAGTTTGAGAGGAAGGACCTCTGGGGCTTCAAGGTGAACCAGCCCGAACGCCAGACAGAGCCTACTACGGAGGCCATCGTCTTCAAGCTTATGCACGATGACAGGGAGAGAGGCATGGAGGTAGTCATGCAGGACCTGATAGGACGTTTGCTAGGCCGTCACTCCCGACGGGTTAGAGGCACCCACTTCCACCTCTTCGGAAGACGTGATGAGGATGGAGAGTCCATCGACTTCGAGGACGACTCAAGGGACGCAGCAGAGCCGATACGTCTGTATCTCCAGGACTTAGAGTCTCTCATTAGGCACGTGGACACGGACATGACCAATGTCATGCTCAGTAATGACGAGCTCCAGGTGCAGCTTCGCGAGAAGGACAAGCTCTTCGCGCAGCAGGACGAGATAGTCAAGGAAATGGAGGCGAAGTTCGAGACCCAGGACCAGAAGTTCAAGAGTCAGGAGAAACGTGTCCAGGATAGGAACAAGAAGATCCGGGACATGACTGAAGAACTGAAGTCTAAGGACTTCGAGCTAGAGCAGCAGCAGATGGTGATTGAGAGGCTTCATTCCCAGAAGAGGGCTCTCAAGGTCAAGATTGAGTCCTTGACCACTACTATTGAGGAGAACAAGACCGCGATGGAGAACGCAGGTCTTACCTTTGTCGAGGAGGAGATTGATGCTGACGAGTAGACTTGACTACTCGTTTATCTTTTATTACCGTACTTGTTATTTGTGAACTTGTTATTGGACCATCTGACATGTGGATGGCTTGCCACTTGTGTGTTTTACTTTGAGAACTTGTTATCTGGTTGTTGAACTTTTGTCTTCTATTGCATGCTTGTGTTTTCTTATGTGATATATTGTGCATGAAAACATCTATGGGTATCTCATTCTTATCTCTATTGAACAAACCACAGATGCCTCCCTGTCGCGCAAACCCCAACCCCAACAACAACAATAACAACATCACTCCGGAAATGCAGCAAATGATGAATGCTCAAACACAGCTCATGCAGATGATGACAACATTCATCCAGAACCAGAATAATAACAACAACAACAACCCCAATAACAACAACAATAACAACAACAACAACAACAACAGCAACCCTCCGGGCTTTGATATGCTCACCAGATTTCTGCGTTTGAGGCCAGCTAAGTTCTCGGGGACGACTGATCCCATGGTGGCCAATGATTGTCTACGTTCCGTAAACAAGGACTTAGTAACCGTGGGCTGCACGGATGCTGAAAAGGTCAGATTTGCAGCACATCTGCTGGAAGGGCCAGCCGCCACATGGTGGGACAACTTCCAAATCACCACTCCTATAGATGAGGTGACTTGGGCTATCTTTGAGGATGGCTTTCGCACTGCTCATATCTCATCGGGAATAATGAGCCTGAAAAAGAAAGAGTTCCACAATCTGAAGCAGCGCCACCGCAGCGTGGCTGAATATATTGAACAGTTCAACAATCTGGCGCGTTATGCACCGGACGAGGTTAACACATATGCCAAAAGAAAGGAAAAATTTCTGGAAGGCTTGAATGATGAGCTGAATCTGCAGCTGGCTGTGGCATATGTTCCCACTTATCAGTCGCTCTGTGATAAGGCTGCAATATTGGAGAACAAAATGAAGCAAGTCGAGAGTAGAAAGAGGAAGCACTCCAACAAGCATGGCTCGGGATCGTCTCACAAACGATCTCACTATGATGATAGTGGAAGCTCAGGATCCCACAAGCATGGGAAATTCAACAAGCACCACAACCACAACCGTCATGACAACAAGCATCATCGCAGTCATGACAATGACAAGTACAAGAACCACAAGAGTGGACATAAGAGCCACTACAGTGGTAATGGTAGTGGGAGTGGAAGTCAGCCTGCTAAGAGAGACATCAGTCAGGTTGAATGCTTCAAATACAAGAAGATGGGACACTATGCAAATGAGTGCCCTGAAAAGAAAGTGGAAGGACCTGTCAAGCCCAATCCTTTCCAGAAAGGACAGGTGAACCACATTAATGTGGAGGAGGTCTATGAGGAGCCTGACACTGTTGCTGGTAAGTTCAGACTCAATTCCATTCCAGCATTTGTACTCTTTGATACTGGTGCATCTCATTCATTCATATCAAGATCATTTGTTGAAAGAAATGAACTACCAGTAGAAACTATTGGGTGTCCTATAAAAGTAAGTTCTCCTGGTGGAGAAATGATAGTGAATTCAGGATGCCATGATCTAGTCATAGAATTTGGGAAGTATAAGTTTCCCGTTAACTTGATAATACTAAACTCCCAAGGATTGGATGTCATTCTGGGAATGGACTGGATGACTAAGCACAAGGGAGTGATAGATTGTGCCAGCCATACTGTCTCACTCACAACTCCGGAAAATAAAAGGATCAGATTCAAGACCAGCTTTGAAGCAAAAAGGAGTATGCTTAATTCTCTTAAGGGGGTTAGCATGGACAGTGTGCCAATTGTGTGTGAGTACCCGGATGTATTTACGGAAGAATTTCCAGGAATGCCACCGGATAGAGATGTAGAATTTCTGATAGATTTGGTACCCGGGTCTGGACCAATAGCAAAGAGACCATATAAAATGTCAGTTGATGAACTGAAAGAACTCAAGAAGCAACTAGGAGAACAGTTGTAGAAATGATTTATTCAACCAAGTTCTTCATCTTGGGGAGCCCCAGTCTTGTTTGTGGAGAAGAAAGATAGAAGTCAAAGGTTATGCATAGATTACCGTTCACTCAACAAGGTAACTATCAAAAACAAATATCCTTTGCCTAGAATCAATGACTTATTTGATCAGCTTGAAGGAGCGTGTGTGTTCTCAAAGATTGATCTAAGATCAGGCTATTTTCAACTCAAGATAAGAGAGCAAGACATACCTAAAACAGCATTCGCCACAAGGTATGGGTTGTATGAGTATACTGTGATGCCTTTTGGCTTGACCAATGCTCCAGCATACTTCATGAATATGATGAACAAAGTGTTCATGGAATTCCTCGACAAGTTTGTTGTCGTTTTCATCGATGACATCTTAGTCTACTCCAAGAGCAAGGAAGAGCATGAAGGGCACTTGCGTTTGATACTTGAGAAGTTGAGAGAGCATAAACTTTATGCCAAATTCAGCAAGTGTGAGTTCTGGACGGTTGGAAGAAGTTGGTTTTCTTGGACATGTTATGACAAAGGATGGTGTAGCAGTTGATCCTACTAAGGTTTCAGCTGTGCCTGAATGGGAATCTCCTAAGAACGTGAAAGAGGTTCGTAGCTTCCTTGGCTTAGCAGGTTACTACAGAAGGTTCATCGAGAATTTCTCTAAGGTAGCTAAGCCTATGACTGAATTACTAAAGAAAGACAAGAAGTTTACTTGGTCTGAAGGTTGTGAAGTCAGCTTTCAAGAATTGAAGAAGAGACTTGTGATGTCCAGTTCTATATGCGCGGTTGGAAAAGGATTTCCAAGTATATTGTGATGCGTCTCATCAAGGTTTGGGTGCCGTACTTATGCAAGACGGTAAAGTTGTAGCTTATGCCTCGAGACAACTCAAAACTCATGAGGTGAACTATCCTACTCATGATTTGGAATTAGCCTCTGTCGTCCATGCACTCAAAACGTGGAGACTCTACCTTTTGGGAAAGCGTTGTGAAGTGTTCACAGATCACAAGAGTTTGAAGTATATCTTCACCCAGAAGGAAATCAATATGAGACAAAGAAGATGGTTAGAGCTTATCAAAGATTATGACTTAAGTATGCAATACCACCCCGGTAAAGAATGTTGTAGCAGATGCTCTAAGTCGTAAGGTATTTGTGAATGGCCTTACCAAAGGAGAATTGCCAGATGATTTTTGTACCCAATTCAGAAAACTCAGATTGGAGATTGTGCCTGAAGGACATCTCATGTCTTTGGATTTTCAACCCACTTTGTTGGAAAAGATCCGAGAATCTCAGAAGACCGATAAGGAAATTGAAGAGATTAAGGAAAATATTGGCCAAGGGAAAGCTAAAAATTTCCATGAAGACGAACAGGGTACTTTATGGCATGGGAAACGTATCTGTGTTCCACAAAATCCGGAGTTACGGAAACTGATTTTGCAGGAAGCACACAACTCTCCGTATTCTATCCACCCAGGTAACACCAAAATGTACATGGACATGAAAGAAAGGTTTTGGTGGAACAATCTCAAGAGGGACATCGCCGAACATATTGCTTTGTGCGATGTGTGTAGTAGAGTAAAAGCGGAGCATCAGAAACCAGCAGGTTTGCTTCAACCACTACCTATTCCTGATTGGAAGTGGGACAAGATTGGTATGGATTTCATTACCGGATTACCAAGGACTAGATCAGGATATGATTCCATATGGGTAGTAGTGGATCGCCTAACTAAAGTGGCTCATTTCATACCCGTGAAGACAACTTATACATGGGAAACCAGCAGGTTTACATGAGTAGAATTGTATGTCTACATGGTGTGCCCAAGAGTATTGTGTCTGATAGGGGAACTCAATTTACTTCCCATTTTTGGAGACAGCTACATGAGGCATTGGGAACGAGGTTGGAATTCAGCACTGCATTTCATCCTCAAACCGATGGACAAACGGAAAGGACTAATCAAATTCTGGAAGACATGTTGAGGGCATGTGCCCTAGACTATGGAGCCAGTTGGGATGAAAGTCTGCCTTACGCAGAATTTTCTTATAACAACAGCTATCAAGCCAGCATTGAGATGGCACCATTTGAGTTTCTCTACGGAATAAAGTGTACCACCCCATTGTTATGGAATGGTGTGGGAGAAAGAAGTTTAATCGGGCCAGATCTTATCAAAGAAGCCGAAGAGAAGGTCAAGTTGGTTAAGGACAGGTTGAAGATAGCACAGTCCCGACAGAAAAGCTACGTAGATCCTAAGCGTAGAGAAGTCACCTACGAAGTTGGCGATAGAGCCTATCTTAGAGTATCACCACTTCGTGGAGTGAAAAGATTCGGAGTCAAAGGGAAGTTGGCACCAAGATACGTTGGGCCATTCAAGATTCTGAGTCGCAAAGGAGAAGTTGCTTATGAAATAGAACTACCGGAATCTTTATCAGCTGTCCATAATGTGTTTCATGTGAGTCAACTTAAGAAATGTCACCCAGAAATGGAAGAAACTTCTTTGAAGGATACTATACCTTTGGAAGAGGTTCAACTAGAAAGTGACCTCACATATGAGGAGAAGCCTATCAAGATTCTTGAGACTGCATAAAGAGTCACAAGGACAAAGACTATCAAGTTTTGCAAAGTGCAATGGAATCATCATTCCGAAGAGGAAGCAACATGGGAAAGAGAAGATGAACTTCGGAAAGACCACCCTCACCTATTTGCTAGCCAATCCGAATCTCGAGGGCGAGATTCACCTTAAGGGGGTTAGATTTGTAACATCCCTAAAATCATGATTTCAAAGATTGCATATCATTCATGCATGCATATAGAATTGAGATCATTTTTAAAACTCATTTCAGAAAAGCAAAGCACACAGTGCTATCATTTCATGTGAGCAAACTTAAATCAAATGGCCATCCCCATTTGAAAGTTGAATGTTTATGAACCTAGATTGTTTGCCTTCTTTGTTGAAAGGTTTGACTGTAGAATTTAAACCAAGGTTTACAAATTAGAAATGGTTCCAAAAACCATTTTTCAAACATTGCAAATCAGGTACCAAGTCCCTGATATTTTGTTTCTCCAAGAGTGACCAAGCCTTGAAAAATAACCACATGATTTCATGCCTAGTATTTGAGACTATTGCACCCTGCAAAAACCCCAAATTGATTTGAATTCAAATGAGACTTGATTTCATTTGAAAACCTTTCCTGAAAATTAAAACAGAAAAAGAAAAGGACAAAAGAAAAGGAAAGGGCCAGGCGCCACTATTCTAGCCCAGCAACAGAACTGGCCCAACTAGCCCACCCGGCCTTTCTCTCTCTCGCACGCGCAAGCGCACCCAAGAAGTCGCTGACAACCAGACCCCACCTCCTCTCTGCGCATTTCGCTGACGAGATGGCCCTCTCCATGTCACCCTCGTCTTCCCCAAAACGCGCCTGCAGACCACGTCGCCGCTGCTGTCAATGCCGGTAATGGCACGGCGTAATAAGCCTTGATGCCGCAAGTATTTCATGTCGCGCTTGGGCCTATTTAATCCCCTCTGCACCACGATCATTTCCCCCCCACTCTCCTCGCTCACTCCGCCACTAGGCTGCGCGCATTTGTCTTCGAAACACCGTAGTACTAACGGCTCCGGCGACTAATTCCAGTAAGCCTCGACCGCCCCCCTCTCTCTCGTTCAAACCACTGCAACCAGCTTGATCTCGCGCACCCCCTGATACCCTTCGTGTGCATTCTTGTGACCCAGGCCATCATCCCCGTTCGTGCCTGCAACCACCTGCGCCGCCGCTAGACTCCGGCGACCAATTGAGGTAAAACCTGAGGGCCCCTTGTCCCCTCTTTCATACGAGAGTGTTCGCCTGCGTCTTGTGCATCTCCTGATCCCTCTGGTTCGCGCTAGGGCGACGCCAAAACTCGGCAACAACCTCGACTGCAAGCGACAGACGCCGCCCGCAACTCCGACGAGCCCTAGTGATCGTGCCCGTGCGCCCCTTCCAGAGCCAACGCCACCTAGAGCATCAGCAGCCTCCTGCTGATCTGGTAAGCCACTTCCCCCACACCCGCACAACCTAGGATGCCAGCGCCGCCGCTGTCAGACGCGCCGCCGATCGCCGCTAGCGCCAGATTTGGTCAAAGCGATTAGGAGCGTTAGATGCAGATCCTGTGGCTGAGATTAGAACTTAAGCGAAGAGGTAAGCGCGCATATGAGCCGCCAGATCTAACTTAGATACTACGGCCCGCACAGCCCGATCCGTCCGAACCGGTACGCGCCAGTAGGGTTAAGACACGTGGCTAGGGTTAGATTCAAAAACAGATTTGAAATCAGATTTTGATCCAAAATTGAAATAGCTATAACTTTTGATTCCCATGTTAGATTTTTGCAAATTTTATGTCGTTGGAATCAGGGAGACAAGCTCTTTCTGTTTTTGCAATGTGTTTAGTGAAAAGTTTCTACTAAAATGACTTTTTATGCAGAAACTTATTTAGGACTATTTTAAGTATAGAATTTGTTTAGTAACTTGTTTTAGTGCTAAATAAGTTTGGTTTGGCAAGTTTTCAACTTGGTTTTGGTTCAGTACTGTGCACTTGCTTGGTGGAATTTCAAAAATCATCACTTAGCATTCTTGCATGCATGCATACATACTTTTGTTTGTATATGAATTGTATGTGATTGTGGTTATAATCTTTGTGTAGATTTTGGTGCTAATGATTGTGATTGTGAAGAGTGCTACTCTCCCCATTACCAAGGCAAGTGGTACTTCATGAATATTTCCATCCCTATATTTTGTACAAGCATTAGAAATATTTTGCTAAGTCTTGCATGTTGTTATTTTTGCCAAATGCTATGTTGGGAAATCCTAAGTAGTTGTAGAATTGTAGAATTGCTAGGAAATTTCCTAAGTTAAGTTACTATGCCATGCTTAGCCTAGCTAGTAGCAAACAAGGGTTGGTAAAGTATATACATGCTATGATGAAAATATTTCTAAGTCTTTGGACTTATGTTTTCCTAATAAAACAACTAAGTCAATGAACCTCCTGGGTGGAATGGGACTTGAATGGTGGTTTTTGGTTGAGTGGTTACACAAGGCCCATGGACATGGTTTACCTTGTGTATCTCACTTGTGGTATGCCACCCAGGCACAAAGGGATTTTAGAGGCCAAGTGTTGAGAAGCTTATAGTGCAACCACTTGGCAATATGGGCTCTGCCTTGATCATATAGGTTGCTAGAACTTAGTCATTTGGACAGTTGGTGGTAGTGGGATGATAGGTTGGAACGCGTCCATTTGGCTAAGGGAAGGCTTCTGAAAGGTCCTGTCTTGGGAAACCAAGTCTGGTGGGGAAAGTGCACAACCTCTGCAGATGGAAAATCTAAGTACTTAGCCAAGTCCATGGCAATGGACAACTTGAGCATCAAGACATGGAAGCTATCAAGAATCTCATCACTCCAACTTCTAAGTAAAAATTGTGGGTGAACAAGGGTGAAGGACCCCAATGTCTATTGGTGGTGTCTTGGGAAAGTTTTTGACAAAGAAAAACTTAGTGATTTCAACTAATAGGAAAAACCTATTTTGAGCAAAGCAAACCAAGCTACACTTAGCCAAAATGCATATAGTAATATAGTCCACTTAAAATTTACTAAGGTATCACTTGCCAATACTATTCCAAAGTATTGACCCACTGTGGCTGTAACTTGTGATGTTGCAGGTTACCCCGATGATGATTAGGTGTCATGAGTCTACACTCAACATGCTTACCTGTGGCACATGAAGATGAAGACTTATGTTTATTTACTTATTCCAAAACTCTTGTATTAGACCTGTGGCCTTGAGTTGTAAAAGACTATGTTTTATGTAACACCCTCAGAATCGACCCTATGCAAGTTTCAGCGATTCCCGCCAAACCCGCATAGAAACGATTCAAAGGTGCCCACCAGGCACTTTCGTGCGGGTGGAAAACGAATTAATAACATTACACAACAGTCCTCGATGGGACCCACAGAACAGATATATACAACAGCGACTCAACGAGTCAAGAATACAGATATAATATACAAAGATCCAAATCACCTTGAAAATGATAGAGCGTCCGACTGCGGACAAGATGCAAATGGGGCTAAGAGCCCTGAAGAATAACCAATGGCGTCCATAACTCTACCCAGGCCAAGCCGGAAGGGTAACCCTGCTAACGATGTCGATCTCAAAACCTGCTTAAACAAAAGGGGTGCCGACAAAGGGCAAAGGAAAAAGAGGGAGCGGTCAGTACTGAGGCCAGTACACGGCGAGGCTAGAATTCGGTGGTCCTCGCCTACATAGGTATGGTGGACTGAAGCGGCAACAGCAGCATGCACTAAACTACCTATAGAGACTCGATACAACTGGCGGCTATCAGAGAGGGGCAAGAAAGACCTATTCGGAACCACCCTGATACTACCACCAAACAAACCCATCCTGGTGTTTCCCCCTCGAGACCAAACGAGGAAGTCAACCGAGGAACTCACACAGTTGGCAGTTTTATTTATTCGGTTATCGTTACACCAATTACTAGTCAGGTATAGATAGTCATCCTGATATAATAAGCAGTGGGCACTTTTAGTTAACCATTCCGTTGTAGTTGCGACACTTACTAGTCAAATACAATTAGCATGAGATATCCCAAACCCAGCAGTTGTTGGTACTTTTATTTAGCCATTCCGTTGTAGTTGCAATACTTACTAGTCAGGTACAATGGTCGCAAGCGACAACCCAAACAAGCAATTGTTGGCAGTTTTATTTAGCCATTCCATTATAGTGAAGCTGATTACTAGTCATTATAAAGTCAAATTTATAGCACTACTTTAGTTATAGTTGTCTATGATCGAGAATCGTGCTCCAAGTCGTCCATAACCGGACACGGCTTTGAAGTTTTACCTGCAGGGTGCACAAATAGCAACACACACTCGATCAACCTCGGAAAAACCAAATCAAAACCCAACGAGGCTTTCACGACAAAGCAATCACAGATTCAGAAATATTTTAGGGGCCACCCATTGAGTACACCATAGCTAGCTGACTCAGACAGACTCAAGGTTTGCGCCGATGGTCAGAACGATCGGGAACCCAAAACTGGGCTTGTCGATACTGAAAACACTCGCTTACCTAAACAAAGACAGTGCTCCTCGCACAATCGTAAATAAAGCAGTAAAGCATGGCATAAGTACAGGATAGTAATAAAACCTCAAACTAGTTTGTGGCCCCAAGAAATAAGAATGAATCAAGCTCTGGCTCAGGGGGGTCCCATAATCCTCCCGGATGTGGATAGCGCGAATATTTAAGGAACAGGTATCAAGTACTCGGGGTCCTACGGGACACAAATGGACGTTTAACAACCAAATAACATATATTGCCCACCTGTGCCTCTGCTTACCTACTTCAATTTTAGTTGTTAAACAGTAATTAAAGTAAACGATAATGAAAACCATGATCATCTCCAACCTTAAACATGCGGCAACACTCCAACAACTGTGGTACTGGACGACACGCAACAACACTTGAGAAAGCGACTATGACGCGCAAGTCCAACTATCTACCAAATAACAGGTAATAGGATGTGTCCAAGGCAATATAAGGCTGCAAGGGATATCACGGGTACGAAGAACTAGAGCATCGCAACACAGATAGCAATAGATCAACAGGAAGGAATAAATACTATAAAAGTAAGATAGATAGAAAGGGGGAGATGCTCGCCTGAAAAACATTGTCGAAGGTTCATCCGAAGATCGGGTCGACACTCGCATCAACTCAACGGCCTTATCCGCGAAGAAGCAAAACACTAGAATAAACACCGGATGCAATATTTAATACTACGGCAAAAGATCGGGCATGATGCATGTATGATGCATGGCATGGCAAAGGTGCGGTGCAATTAGGCAAGATTAAGCGGAACCGGGGTCCCGACAACTAATTGGATGGTTCATGTTATTTATCTACCCCGCAAATTAAATGTTGTAATAACAAGACAAGATAGTTACCGGTTCGCTACACAAATTTAAATGAGGCCAATATAAGGCTAGATTTGCCCGCATATGGGCCCCATATTTAATTATATGGTGAATCGGCCTATTGCCCCCAAACCACAAACAAGTATGCATGCATGGCAATTAAATGTGAAACAGGTATATATTACATTTTATAAAATAGGGTTCGGGGAGGGAATCACACATTAGGGTTCGGCGAACTTGGGGTTCGATGGGTTCGGGGTCGGGTCTCAGGGTTCAGATCTGGGGTTCGGTCTCGGCGGGATCGTTCTCGGATAACAGAGTAGATCTTGGCGTTCCGGGAAGAAGGACTTGGCGTGCGACGTCGTCGGCTTCGATGCGGGAAGGAGGTCTTGCCGTTCCGTGTCGGTGATCTTGGCATCCGGGTTCTCGGCGAGCTCGGCGTCCGAGATGAAGGGCTCGTCGTCCGGGGATCCTCCGAGTCCGTGTTGACGACCTTGGGGTTCCGACTTTGGTTGTTGGCCATGAACTTGTTCCGCGAAGGTACGGTCTTCGGGTCCGGGAGGTAGATCTTGAGGTACCGGCGGGTGGTTCATGTCGATAGTAGATCTTGGCATTGTGTAAACGGCATCGGTCGACGAGAATATCGTAATACATGCATCGCCACGGTCTCACTTCGTATCTTCTTGGTCACATGTATAGGAACCAACCAGCACATTACAGACTAACACCAAAATGATCATAGGACACGAACTTAACCACAGAGACATCCACCCAAGGAGCAGATGGCCCTCCGTCGTGCGCTGCAGCCCACGAGCTGCCAATGAGATCGAGACTTCTACGGGGAGCAGGTGAGGGCGCCAGGAAGGAGAGGTGCGGTCGCGAGGTGCCAGGGCTCGGGGACGGGCGAGCGGCGAGCAGCAGGGCCGGCCAGGGCTCGCAGGGTCGACGGCTCGGCGGGGACGACCGCTGCAGAGGAGGCTCCGGCGAGGAGAGGAGGCGGGGTGACGACCAGAGCCGCGCTTGGGGGAGGCCTTGGGACGCTGTGGACGAGCGGGGTCATGGCGGCCGGGAAGAGGACGAAGGAGGCGCGATGGGCGACGGCGTGTTGAGGCCGGGGCCGGCGGAGGGAGACGGAGGTGCTGAGGATGGCTCGGGCCGGCGAGGAGGCCGACGGGGAGGGGGCGCGCCGGCGGCGGCGGCCCGCGGTGGTTGGAGCAGAGGGGACCGGCGGCTCGAGCGGGGGCGGTGGTTGGGTGCGGGAGGAGGAAGCGCGTGAGGGAGAGAGGAAGGAGACGGGGTGGGGGGAGCGGTCGCGCGTGGGGCCGAGTGGGGCTGGTCGCTGGGGGTGGGGCCAGGGTGGCAGGTGTGGGTCGGGGCTGGGGCAGGAGGAGAGAGCGGGCGGTGGGTGCGGTGTGCGGTGGGCCCAGGCGGAAGGTGGCGTGGGGCGTTGGGGCAGAGGGAGGTGGCGTGTGTGGGGTCTGGGGCAGCTGGTGGCTGGTGGGCCAGCAGGGTGGGAGTTGAGTCTGGGATTGGTGAGGTGGATGGGTGGAGTGCTGAGGTGGAGGGACGGTGAGGTGGCAAGCTGTGGTTGGTGGGTAGACTAGGTTTGGGTAGGAATAGATTAGGGTTTGGGTTTTATTAGTTTGTAAAATATTTATGGTGTTGTCTTGTTTTAAATATTTTTAGCAAAATAATTTCTAGGCAATTAATTTAACAGATAATTATAAGACTTATTTTGATATAAGAGAAGGGTATTTTTAGAAAACAAAAATAGGCTTATTGAAAATAGTTTCAGACAAACAAATGCATGATGATGACGATGCAATGCACAAAACAACGCGATTTTCTAGTAGTGGTTTTGCGGGATGCCACATTTTATCTCTGGAATGGATGTAATAAATGACCTTTGTATCTGTGTACTTCATCTTAAACTGTGGATGCTAGCAATGATCCAGGGACTAGCATTGCAATCACAGGGATCCTTTTCCTTTACAAAGGAGGTATCTTACATAATTTGGAAGTTATCCCACCAAGTAGCTGCTGGTCCTTCCAACAAGTGAGCTGCAAATCTGACTTTCTCTTCATCAGTACAGCCAACTGTTACCAAGTCCTTGTTCATAGAGCGTAGACAATCATTGGCCACCATAGGATTAGTTGTTCCTGAGAACTTTGCTGGCCTCAATCTCAAGAACCTGGTAAGCATGTCAAAACCCGGTGGGTTGTCCTGATTGTTGTTGTTGTTGTTGTTGTTATTGTTGTTGTTGTATTCTGATTCTGGATGAACGTAGTCATCATTTGCATCAGCTGAGTCTGAGCTGTCATCATTTGCTGCATCTCAGGGGTGATGTTGTTGTTGGGGTTGGGATTGGCACGACGGGGAGGCATCTGTGGTTTGTTCAATAGAGATAAGAATAAGATACCCATAGATGCTAACATGCACAATACATCACATAAACAATCACCAAACATGCGTCATAATAAAAATAGTTCAACAACATAAACGACAAGTTTGCAAAGTAAACACACCAATAGCAAGCCATCCACATGTTGGATGGTCATTGCGACTCAATAAAAAGCATGATAAATAAATGATAAATGAGTAGTCATCACTACTCCTCAGCATCAACCTCCTCCTCAACAAATGTAAGACCTGCATTCTCCATAGCCGTGTTGTATTCCTCGACATTGGTGGTCAAGGTCTCTACTTTGGCTTTGAGAGCCCTCTTCTGAGAACAAAGCCTCTCTATCACAGTCTGCTGATGCTCGAGCTCTAAGTCCTTGTTCTCTAGTTCTGCAGTCATGTCTCGAATCCTCTTGTTCCTATCCTGGACTCGCTTCTCTTGACTCTTGAACTTTTTGTCTTGACTCTCAAACTTGGCCTCCATCTCCTTGACTATCTCATCTTGCTCTGCGAAGAGCTTGTCCTTCTCACGAAGCTGCACCTGGAGTTCGTCATTGCTAAGCATGACGTTGGTCCTATCAGTGTCTACGTGCCTAAGAAGAACCTCTAAGTCCTAGAGGTATAGACGAATCGGATATGATGTCTCCCTCGAAGTGTCCTCGAAGTCAATGGCCTCACCATTATCATCACATCTACCGAAGGTGTGGAAGTGAGTACCTCTAACCTTTCGAGAGTGTCTCCCTAACAGACGTCCAATCAAGTCCTGCATGACTACCTCTAGGCCTCTCTCCTTGTGATCATGCATGAGCTTGAAGATGATAGCCTCCGTGGTAGGCTCAGTCTGGCATCCGGGCTGATTGACCTTGAATCCCCAAAGGTCTTTCCTCTCAAACTTGGTGAGGGGAAGCACCATGATGGTAGGAAGAGGGAGATTGAGCAAACTAGTGAGCTCAATAATACGAGGGCCAAAACGAGTTCCCTGGAACTCTTCAACAGTACCGATGGTAACATTAGGCATCTATTTAATAAGATAGAAAAAGTTAGAATCAACACAATTTAAAACAAATCACAAGAAAAGGCATCACATGCATAACATTTAAAACACCCAAGTCATAGCATACATAAAAATCCATTACAAACATCCAAGGTTCAACTTATTTTAAACAACATTATGGAAAATAAAATGATAAGTGTGGTGGTCCAACTAACGAAGTACGCTTACAATTCCATCTCACTTGCCAAGTTGGCTAAGAGGGCATCCCTAGAGGCAATCTATTTGTCTAGATCACCCATTGCTAAGTCTATGATGTCCTTACTTAGGCTTTGGTTGGTAGCCTCTAACTCTTGGGCATGCTTCTTTTCTTCCTTAAGATCATTCTAAGTGTTGAGATTTCTGCACTTGATTCTATCACCAAGTTCTTTGATGGCCCTCCAAGCTGCATCCTTTGCTGAATCAAAGAATGTGGTGTGCATCATTGTGTTGGTGACCATGCAGAATCCTGATTCCTTGTGGTTGTCTTCCTTGTTTTTATACAAGTGAATTTATACCCACCAGTACTCAACTCCTTCATCCGTCACAGGAAAACCTTTGTACACAGCTGCACCATGTATTCCCATTGCAACCATGAGGTCCTTGAGAGCCTTGGGGAATCCTGTCTCACATTCCAAAGTCATTGTCATGATTGGTCCCTTCCTTACGGCTTCGTTGATGGAGTTCATCTACAAATAGAGATAAGAAAGAAGTTTAGAAAAGTTTACGAGAAGAAAAGACAAGTGTGGAAGTTTGTTGAAAAATTTTCCTTAGTGGTTTCCAATCATAGGGTCATAATCCTACAGGCAACACAGGGATCTGATACCATCTGATACCATCTGTAAGATCCCTCCTTTATAAAGGAAAAGGATCCCTGTGATTGCAATGCTAGTCCCTGGATCAATGCTAGCATCCACAGTTTAAGATGAAGTACACAGAAACAAAGGTCATTATTACATTCATTCCAGAGACAAACATAATATTTTACAACTCCATGGCCACAGGCCTAGTACAAGAGTTTAAATAAGTAATAAGATAAATTAAGCCTTCATCTTCATGTGCCACAGGCAAGCATGTTGAGTGTAGACTCATGACTCCTAATCATCATCAGAGTAACCTGCAACATCACAAGTTACAGCCATAGTGGGTCAATACATTGGAATAGTATTGGCAAGTGATACCTTAGTAGAATATTGGTGGACTAGATACTATATGCAATTTGGCTAAGTGTAGCTTAGGCTTGCTTTGCTCAAAATAGGTTTTGCCTAGTTGAAAACACTAAGTTTTTCTTTGTCAAAACTTTTCCCAAGGAACCACCAATAGACATTGGGGTCCTTCACCCTTGTTCAACCACAGGTTTTACTTAGAAATTGGGATGAGGAGATTCTTGATAGCTTCCATGTCTTGATGCTCAAGTTGTCCTTTTCCAGGGACATGGCTAAGTACTTAGATTCTTCCATCTGCAGAGGTTGTGCACTTTCCCCACAAGACTTGATTTTCACCAAGACAGGACCTTTCAGAAGCCTTCCCTTAGACCAAATGGACGCGTTCCAACCTATCATCCCACTACCACCAACTGTCCAAATGGCTAAGTTATTGCAACCTATATGATCCAGGCAGAGCCCATATTGCCAAGTGGCTGCACTAGAAGCTTCTTAACATTTGGCCTCTCAAATCCCTTTGTTCCTGGGTGGCTTTCCACAAGTGAGATACACAAGGTAAACCATAGAAATGGGCCTTGTGTAACCACTCAACATAACCCATTCACAACCATTCCACCCAGGAGATTCATTCACTTAGTTGTTTTATTAGGTAAAAAACATAGTCCAAAGACTTAGAAATATTTATTCATAGCATGAACATATAGCCACCCTTGGTTGCTACTAGCTAGGCTAAGCATGTCATAGATAAGCATCTTAACTTAGAAATTTCTAGCAATTCTACAACTACTAGGATTTTCCAAGCATAGCATATAAGCAAAATATAACCATGCAAGACTAGCAAAATATTTCGAATGCATAGTTGCAAAACATAGGGAGAAAATCATGAAGCACCACTTGCCTTGGTAGTTTGGAGACTAGCTACAATCCTCACAATCACAATCACTATTTGCACCAAAGTATACACATAAAATGATAACACCAAATCACATACAAAATAAATACAATAAAAAATATATGAATGCATGCAATATGACATGTGATGAGTACTGATTCATAAACAAGTACAAAACTTGCCAAGCAAACTTTATTTGAACATTAAATCATTTCTCAAATAATTATTATATCCAAATTATACCTACACATGTTTCTGAAAAAACACCCATTTTAATAGAAGCAAAACATTAAACACATTGCATAAATGGAAAGGTCTTTCTATCCTGATTCCATTGATATAAAATTCATCAAATTTGGACGTGGGAATCAAAAGTTATGATTAAAACAAGTTTAAACATCTAATAGATTCAAATTATGATTTTAAATCTAACTAGCAGACACGCGGCGTGTTTCTATTGGTTGGTACCGGTTCGGGCGGATCGATCAACGAGAGCCACATGATTTAAATGAAGTTGCACGACCAGATCTAGCGCGTACCACTTCGTTAAGTGAATCTAGCGCAGCCGATGGATCTAGATCTAATGGTCTGTGATCAAGCGACCATACTCTGGCGGTGCTAGCGGTGGCGAATGGCGGCGGCGGCTCTGTCCACGGCGGCGTGGCGATTACAGGGGGTTTTGGGGTCGTCGGAGATGCTTACCAGACTCGCGGCGATGCACTGAAGCTCAACGTGGTGATGGCTTGATAAGGGGCGCACGGACACAGCAGCACAAACTCGTCGGAGTTGCTGGCGGCGTCGGATGCTCTCTGTCGGAGTCGAAGGCGACGTTTTGGGGAACGAGGATCCAAAGAAAAATTATCATCAGGTGCGCTAGATGCAGGCGAACATGCTCGTGTGATTCAGAAACAGAGGGGAACACGAGGCTCACCGAATTTTGTCGCCGGAGTTGGAGACGGCGTCAGGAACTTGCGGTGTTTGATGGAGTCGATGACCTGGGGCAGTACAAGATGAACCAAGGATGTCAGAAGGTGCGCAAGGATGTTGCGAAGCAGTCTGCATGCACTAGAGAGGAAGGGGCGCACGGAGCTCACCGGGATTGGTCGCCGGAGTGGGTTCTGTCTATGGCGGTGTAAGGGCGATTACCGGCAGCCTGGGGGCGCTCTGTGTTCGGGGTCTGGGGAAAAATGGAGAGGGGGCAGAGGGGGTTTAAGTAGGTGAGATGGGGGCGCGAATCACTCCAGCATTGAACAGGAATTGACGACGCGAATCAAACAGGAAACGCTTGGCGTGATTTGGGGATGAACCAGTCGCTGGGTGGAGACGACGATGGTCGTGTGGGCCGTGGCTGTCAGCGAGAGGAAAGGAGAGGGAGTGGGTCCAGACTGTCAGCGACCTAGTGGGTGCGGGTGTGAGTAAAGAAAACGCTTCGCGGGGGGGTTGCTGGGCTAGCTGGGCCGAGTTGGGCCAGATTTGACTGTTTGCTTATTTTTTTCTCTTTTATTCCTTTTCTTTTCTGTTTGATTTTCTAAAAAGGATTTTAAAACTCCATTTCAAATCTGTTTGATTTCAAATCTTCTCTGGACTTTTGTACAATGAATCTTGTACTCAAATAAGTGTCAAACCTTTCTGGTTACAAAAACCAACTTGGGTCATTTGAGAAATAGAACAAAACCAAGCCATTATGTGATATAATAATTGGCATAACCTTGGTTTTAATTTATACTTTGTTTGGAAACTTTAATCAAGCTTGTTAAATCACTTATGTTTGAATTCAAAACACTACTGAATGAATATTTGCACCTTACTCATTAGCAAGTAGCCCAAAGGCTAAAGTATTCATACATAAAATAATGAGCAATATATGCTCCTATTTTTGAAATGATTTTGAAATGAAACCCTAAATGATCATGCATGCATGGATGATATGCATGAGTTTGAAACATGATTTTAGGGATGTTACAAATCTAACCCCCTTAAGGTGAATCTCGCCCTCGATATTCGGATTGGCTAGCAAATAGGTGAGGGTGGTCTTTCTGAAGATCATCTTCTCTTTCCCATGTTGCTTCTTCTTCGGAATGATGGTTCCATTGAACCTTGCAGAACTTGATAGTCTTAGTCTGAGTAACTCTTTCTACAGTGTCAAGAATCTTGATAGGTTTCTCTTCATAAGTGAGATCACTTTCCAATTGAACCTCTTCCAAATTTATAGTATCCTTCAAAGAAGTTTCCTCCATTTCTGGATGACATTTCTTAAGTTGACTCACATGGAACACATTATGAACTGCTGACAAAGACTCTGGCAATTCAATCTCATAAGCAACTTCTCATTTACGACTCAGAATCTTGAATGGCCCAACATATCTTGGGGCCAATTTACCTTTGACACCAAACCTCTTCACTCCACGAAGTGGTGACACTCTAAGATAAGCTCTATCACCGACTTCATAGGTGACTTCTCTACGCTTAGGATCTGCGTAGCTCTTCTGTCGGGACTGTGCTATCTTCAATCTGTCCTTAACCAGTTTGACTTTCTCTTCAGCCTCTCTGATTAGTTCTGGTCCGAACAAACTTCTTTCTCCCACACCATTCCATAGTAATGGGGTGGTACACTTTCTCCCATAGAGAAACTCAAATGGTGCCATATCAATACTGGCTTGATAGCTGTTATTATAAGAGAATTCTGCGTAAGGCAGACTTTCATCCCAACTGGCTCCATAGTCTAGAGCACATGCTCTCAATATATCTTCAAGAATCTGGTTAGTCCTTTCTGTCTGTCCATCAGTTTGAGGATGAAATGCAGTGCTGAATTCCAACCTTGTTCTCAATGACTCATGTAATTGTCTCCAAAAATGAGAAGTGAATTGAGTTCCCTTATCAGACACAATACTCTTGGGTACTCCATGTAGACATACAATTCTGCTCATATAGATCTTGGCTAACTTAGCACTAGTGTAGGTTGTCTTCACGGGTATGAAATGAGCCACTTTAGTTAGGCGATCCACTAGTACCCAAATAGAATCATATCCTGACCTGGTCCTTGGCAATCCGGTAATGAAATCCATACCACTCTTGTCCCACTTCCAATCAGGAATAGGTAGTGGTTGAAGCAATCCTGCTGGTTTCTGATGTTCCGCTTTCACTCTACTACACACATCACACAAAGCAATATGTTCGGCGATGTCCTTCTTGAGATTATTCCACCAAAATCTTTCTTTCATATCCATGTACATTTTGGTGTTAGCCGGATGAATAGAATATGGTGAGTTGTGTTCTTCTTGTAAAATCAGTTTCCGAAGCTCCGGATCTTGTGGAACACAGATACGTTTTCCATGCCATAAAGTACCTTGTTTGTCTTAATGGAAACCTTTGGATTTTCCCTTGCCAATCTTTTCCTTAATCTCTTCAATTTCCTTATCAATCTTTTGGGCTTCTTTAATTTTGTCCAACAGAGTAGGTTGAACATCTAAGGTCATGAGATGTCCTTCAGGCACAATCTCCAATCTGAGGTCTCTAAATTGGGCACACGGGTCATCTGGCAATTCTCCTTTAGTAAGGACATTCACAAAAACTTTACGGCTTAAAGCATCCGCTAAAACATTTGCTTTACCGGGGTGGTATTGCAAACTTAAGTCATGGTCCTTGATGAGTTCTAGCCATCTTCTTTGTCTCATGTTAATTTCTTTCTGGGTGAAGATATACTTCAAACTCTTGTGATCTGTGAACACCTCACATCGCTTTCCCAAAAGATAATGTCTCCATGTTTTGAGTGCATGGACAACAGAAGCTAACTCTAAATCATGAGTAGGGTAGTTTACTTCATGAGTTTTGAGTTGTCTCGAGGCATATGCCACAACTTTCCCTTCATGCATAAGTACTGCACCTAATCCATGATGAGATGCATCGCAATACACTTGGAAATCCTTCTCCAAATCTGGCAGACACAAGACTGGTGCTATCACAAGTCTCTTCTTCAATTCCTGAAAGCTGAGTTCACAACCTTCAGACCAAGCAAATTTCTTGTCTTTCTTTAGTAATTCTGTCATAGGTTTTGCCACCTTGGAGAAATTCTCAATGAACCTTCTGTAGTATCCTGCCAAGCCAAGGAAACTACGAACTTATTTTACTGACTTAGGTGATTCCCACTCAGTCACAGCTGAAACTTTAGCAGGATCAACTGCAACACCATCTCCTAACACAACGTGTCCAAGAAATCCAACTTCATTCAACCAGAATTCACACTTGCTGAATTTGGCATACAGTTTATGCTCTCTAAGCTTCTCAAGTATCAAACGCAAATGTCCTCCATGTTCTTCTTTGCTCTTGGAGTAGATCAAAATGTCATCGATGAAAACGACAACAAACTTATCAAGAAATTCCATGAACACCTTGTTCATCATATTCATGAAGTATGATGGTGCATTGGTTAAACCAAATGGCATCACGGTATACTCATACAATCCATACCTTGTGGTGAAAGTTGTCTTAGGTATGTATTGTTCCCTTATCCTGAGTTGGAAATAACCTGACCGGAGATCAATCTTTGAGAACACACAAGCTCCTTATAGCTGATCAAACAAGTCATTGATTCTAGGCAAAGGGTATTTGTTCTTGATAGTCACCTCATTGAGTGAACGGTAATCTATGCATAACCTTTGACTTCTATCTTTCTTTTCTACAAACAAAACTGGTGCTCCCCGAGATGTGGAACTTGGTTGGATAAAACCTTTCTGCAACTGTTCTCCAAGCTGCTTCTTGAGTTCTTTCAACTCATCAACTGACATCTTGTATGGTCTTTTTGCTATTGGTCCAGATCCTGGTAGCAAATCAATAAGAAACTCCACGTATCTATCTGGTGGAATTCCCGGCAATTCTTCCGGAAACACATCTGGATATTCACTCACTATTGGCACACTGCCCATGCTAACCCCCTTAAGAGAATTTATCTTACTCCTTTTTTATTCAAAGTTGGTCTTGAATCTGATTCTTTTGTTTTCTGGAGTTTTGAGTGAGACAGTATGGTTTGCACAATCTATCACACCCCTGTGCTTAGTCATCCAGTCCATTCCCAAAATTACATCCAATCCTTGGGAGTTTAGTATTATCAAGTTAACGGGAAACTTATACTTCCCAAACTCTATTTCTAGATCATGACATCCTGAATTCACTACCATTTCTCCGCTAGGAGAACTTACTTTTATAGGACACCCAATAGTTTCTACCGGTAGTTCATTTCTTTCAACAAATGCTCTTGATATGAATGAATGAGATGCACTAGTATCAAAGAGAACAAATGCTGGAATAGAATTGAGTTTAAACTTACCAGCAACAGCATCAGGTTCCTCATAAATTTCCTCCACATTGATGTGGTTCACTTGTCCCTTCTGAAAAGGGTTGGGCTTGTTGGGTCCTTCAACTTTCTTTTCTAGGCATTCATTTGCATAATGCCCCATCTTTTTGAACTTGAAACACTCAACCTGACTAAGATCCTTTTTGACAGGCTGGCTTCCACTGCCACTTCCACTACCACTGTGGTGGCTCTTATATCCACCCTTGTGATTCATGTACTTGTCATTGTCATGACTATCGTGATGCTTGTTTTCATGATGACTGTTGTGGTTGTGGTGCTTGTTGAATTTCCCATGCTTGTGGGATCCTGAACTCCCACTATCATCATAATGGGAACGCTTGTGAGACGATCCCGAGCTGTGCTTGTCTGAGTGCTTTCTCTTGCTACTTTCAACTTGCTTCATCTTGTTCTCCAAAATAGCAGCCTTGTCACAAAGAGACTGGTATGTGGGAACATAGGCCATAGCTAACTGCAGGTTCAGTTCATCATTCAACCCTTCAAGGAACTTTTCCTTCCTCTTAGCATCAGTGTCAACTTCATCCGGTGCATAACATGCCAGATTTTTGAACTCTTCAATATATTCAGCCACGCTGCGGTGGTGTTGCTTCAGGTTATGGAACTCTTTCTTCTTCAGACTCATCACTCCAGATGAGATGTGATCAGTACAGAAACCATCTTCAAAGATAGCCCATGTCTCATCCTCAATGGGAGTGGTAATCTGGAAGTTATCCCACCAAGTAGCTGCTGGTCCTTCCAACAAGTGAGCTGCAAATCTGACTTTCTCTTCATCAGTACAGCCAACTGTTACCAAGTCCTTGTTCACAGAGCGTAGCGAATCATTGGCCACCATAGGATCAGTTGTTCCTGAGAACTTTGCTGGCCTCAATCTCAAGAACATGGTAAGCATGTCAAAACCCGATGGGTTGTTCTGATTGTTGTTGTTGTTATTGTTGTTGTTGTTCTGATTCTGGATGAACGTAGTCATCATTTGCATCAGCCGAGTCTGAGCTGTCATCATTTGCTGCATCTCAGGGGTGATGTTGTTGTTTTTGGGGTTGGGATTGGCACGACGGGGAGGCATCTGTGGTTTGTTCAATAGAGATAAGAATAAGATACCCATAGATGCTAACATGCACAATACATCACATAAACAATCACCAAACATGCGTCATAATAAAAATAGTTCAACAACATAAACGACAAGTTTGCAAAGTAAACACACCAATAGCAAGCCATCCACATGTTGGATGGTCATTGCGACTCAATAAAAAGCATGATAAATAATTGATAAATGAGTAGTCATCACTACTCCT
Organism: Avena longiglumis; assembly: GCA_030063025.1. Taxonomy (NCBI): domain Eukaryota; kingdom Viridiplantae; phylum Streptophyta; class Magnoliopsida; order Poales; family Poaceae; genus Avena; species Avena longiglumis. The sequence continues at coordinate 154,149,188 of CP125973.1, forward strand.
CGGCATCAACCTCCTCCTCAACAAATGTAAGACCTGCATTCTCCATAGCCGTCTTGTATTCCTCGACATTGGTGGTCAAGGTCTCTACTTTGGCTTTGAGAGACCTCTTCTGAGAACGAAGCCTCTCTATCACAGTCTGCTGATGCTCGAGCTCTAAGTCCTTGTTCTCTAGTTCTGCAGTCATGTCTCGAATCCTCTTGTTCCTATCCTGGACTCGCTTCTCTTGACTCTTGAACTTTTTATCCTGACTCTCAAACTTGGCCTCCATCTCCTTGACTATCTCATCTTGCTCTGCGAAGAGCTTGTCCTTCTCACGAAGCTGCACCTGGAGTTCGTCATTGCTAAGCATGATGTTGGTCCTATCAGTGTCTACGTGCCTAAGAAGAACCTCTAAGTCCTGGAGGTATAGACGAATCGGCTCTGATGTCTCCCTCGAAGTGTCCTCGAAGTCAATGGCCTCACCATCCTCATCACGTCTACCGAAGGTGTGGAAGTGAGTACCTCTAACCTGTCGAGAGTGTCTCCCAAACATACGTCCAATCAAGTCCTGCATGACTTCCTCTAGGCCTCTCTCCTTGTCATCGTGCATGAGCTTGAAGATGATAGCCTTCGTGGTAGGCTCAGTCTGGCGTCCGGGCTGATTGACCTTGAAGCCCCAAAGGTCTTTCCTCTCAAACTTGGTGAGGGGAAGCACCATGATGGTAGGATGAGGGAGATTGAGCAAACTAGTGAGCTCAATAATACGAGGGCCAAACCGAGTTCCCTGGAACTCTTCAATAGTACTGATGGTAACATTAGGCATCTATTTAATAAGATAGAAAAAGTTAGAATCAACACAATTTACAACAAATCACAAGACAAGGAATCACATGCATAACATTTAAAACACCCAAGTCATAGAATACATAAAATCCATTACAAACATCCAAGGTTCAACTTATTTTAAACAACATTATGGAAAATAAAATGATAAGTGTGGTGGTCCAACTAACGAAGTACGCTTACAATTCCATCTCACTTGCCAAGTTGGCTAAAAGGGCATCCCTAGAGGCAATCTGTTTGTCTAGATCACCCATTTCTAAGTCTATGATGTCCTTCCTTGGGCTTTGGTCCTTGAGAGCCTTGGGCTTTGGTCCTTGAGACCCACAGCTGCACCATGTATTCCCATTGCAACCATGAGGTCCTTGAGAGCCTTGGGGAATTCTGTCTCACATTCCAAAGTCATTGTCATGAGTGGTCCCTTCCTTATGGCTTCATTGATGGAGTTCATCTACAAATAGAGATAAGAAAGAAGTTTAGAAAAGTTCACGAGAAGAAAAGACAAGTGTGGAAGTTTGTTGAAAAAATTTCCTTAGTGGTTTCCAATCCTAGGGTCGTAATCCTACAGGCAACACAGGGCTCTGATACCATCTGTAAGATCCCTCCTTTATAAAGGAAAAGGATCCCTGTGATTGCAATGATAGTCCCTCGATCAATGCTAGTATCCACAGTTTAAGATGAAGTACGCAGAAACAAAGGTCATTATTACAGTCATTCCAGAGACAAACATAATCTTTTACAACTCCATGGCCACAGGCCTAGTACAAGAGTTTAAATAAGTAATAAGATAAATTAAGTCTTCATCTTCATGTGCCACAGGCAAGCATGTTGAGTGTAGACTCATGACTCCTAATCATCATCAGAGTAATGTAAGGTTCCTAACCTTTAATAAGGTAGAGATCCCTGAGTTCACAATGCTAGTCCCTGGATCAATATCTAGCATCCACAGTTAAGATGTAATATCAAGAAACAAAGGTCATAATACAACTTTATAACCAGGAATAAAATAAATCATTACATCTTACATAGCTCATTTGGCGATCACATTACATTGCAGCAGAATATCTACAAGCATGGGGTCCTTCATCTTCAAAGTGCCACAGGCAGTCATGTTGGTTGTAGACTTGTAATCCTAATCAACACACTTCACTAACATCAAACAGACCTGCAACATAATAAGTTGCAGCCACAAGGGTCAATACATTTGAATTGTATTGGCAAGCTTCACTACTATGTAGAATTAAGTGGATCCTATCATTACATGCATATTTGGCTAAGTGGGGTTTAGGCTCATTTGCAGAAAGCAATACAGTTTATCCTATCTTTTCAAAATAGTTTTGATCTTTTGTCAAATCTTACTGAAATCCTTGGAAAACTTCAAGTGCTTCAAGTCTCTTGTTGTCACTTTCAAGTTTTACTTTTAGAAATTGGAATGTCGAGATCTTCCATAGCTTCAGGCCTTAGTTGCTCAGTATTGTCCATAACCGGGGACACGGCTAAGTACTTAGAATTTGATCTTCTGCAGAAGTTGTACACTTTACCCACATGGCACAATCTCATCTTGATGCCACCAGTGGCCGCTGGATAAGTACTCACCAAGATGGAGTACTGGCAGATTGAGAATGTGACAAAGTCTTTCCATAGAAGTCCTCCCAATACACAATTCTAGCTTGTCTTCTAGGCACCAATGTAGGGTTCCAAGTTCCCTATCACTAATCTAGTTAACCTGAAGATGCCAATGCATGGTTCTTCCACTATGTAGTTGACTAAGCCAGAGCCCATTTAGCATGTGGCTGTACATGGAAGCCACTGTACGAGAAACATGTCCAATCTCTAAGTCCCTGGGTGGTTTTCTTCTAGTGCACAACAAAAGAGATTGCCATATAAACATGGTTCCTTTTGTTGCCACCTTTTTCAAAAGCTTGAGTATCCTTGTCCACCCAGGTGGTTCATTGAGTACTTGTTTTATTATATAAAACATAAGTATTTTCAATACTTCATATAATCATAACATGTATCCCATCCCAATATATAGATGGGCTAAGCATACCACAACTACATTGTTTTCACTAAGGAATATATAAGGGCATCCTATTAGGATTTAGCATAGCATAAAGTGTAGAAATCCTTTTCATGCATGTTTCAAAAATCCACTAAGTATAATGAAAATAGTAGGACTTGGATGATAGTGTCACTTGAATTTTTGGTAGAGAATGTTGGTTCTCTTCTTGATCTTGCTAATATCACACTCTTCTAACTTCACTACAAATCAATCAGGAAAACATAGATTCAACTAGCATTCCAACCAATATTCAAACAATTTATCACACAAAAAATAGTAGAAACAAAGTCATGCATGCAAGCATGCAAAAGATAGTTTATTTGCAAACGTGGTTTCTACTAGGCTCTAAACATTATAAGGTTCAAATTGGTCATTTACTAAAGTGGTAAAACCATTTGCAAAAGGTTTTATCTATAAACCAATTTTAAGTCATTTCATTATTTTATGTCGTTGAAAAATGCTTTTAGTAAGCAATAATCTTTAAAGAGCTCACCAATTATATTTTAATTCTCAAAACTTGGTGTTTATGGTCAGAAGGTTTGAATCAAAACATTTCCCAAAGGTTTTACTCAAAAATCATTTCCATATCAAAATCAATATTTTTATTTGACTAGAAATGAGCTAATTCAAGTATTTATTCATAAACTTCACAAAATTCATTTTTAAATCCATGAGTTGGTTCCTAAGGTCAGTAGGTTCACAACAAACCATTTTACAAAGATTTCACATTAAAATTTTATCTAGAACAATTTTTATTTTCAAATTAAGCCTACACATGTTTCTGCAAATTCAACGAATTTACCAGAAGCAAAACATTAAACAAAGTGCATGGTTGCAAAGTACATGTTCTGCTGATTCCATTGATATAAAATTTGCAAAATTTGGACGTGTAGATTTAAAGTTATGAATTTTACAAGTTTGCATAACAATCTGATTCCAAATTCTGTTTAAATCAAACTAGTGCCACGCGGCGTGTTCTTATTGGCCGGTACCGCTTCGTGCGGATCGGCCTCTCTGGACCGCATGATCTAACTTAAACGAACGACGCTGATCAACTCGTACCTCTTCATCTAGTTCTAATCTCAGCCATCAGATCCTGATCTAACGGACAAAGTCACGTGGTCAAACTCTGGCGGCTTTGCGCGGCGGCAGACGGTGGAGCACGCTTGCTCGCGGCGGAGCAGGCGATACAGGAAGCGAGGGAGAGGGGGAGAGGGCTCACTGTGTTTGCAAGGCGGTGACAAAGCTCAACTTGTTGTTGGTTTGACGAGGGGCGCACAGGGACGGCGGCAATTCCTCGCCGGAGTCGCTGGCGGCGTCGGGCACGCTTAGGTGTCGTCGGGGATGGGGCTGTAGATCATTCTGAAGCAAAATAAGCGCACGGTTAGAAGCGGGCTGGTCTGGGGATGTTGTGAGCATCAACAGGAGGTGCTGGGGCGGTCGAGGCTTACCAGGGAAAGGCCGCCGGAGAAGGACAGTCGCGGCGGTGCTCAGGTGAAGTCGAAGTTGACGTTTTGGAGCGCGCGCGAGTGAATGAAGCACACGGGCAGATGCGCCAGGAGGTGGGGAATGTGCTAGCGTGCAGAGGGAGGTGAGGTGTGGCGGGGTGTGGCCGAAATCGCTCGAAGTTGTCGTCGGAGCAGCGGCGACGCAAAGCTAATTCGGGGCAGCCTGGTGGCAGAGAGGAGGAGCTGTCTGGGGGAAAGATAGAGGGATGTGGGGCGATTTAACGAGCAAAGTCACTGCGAGGTATTAAGGACGTCTTCAACGCGTATCACTACTAGGAAACAGGCTATTAGTGGCGCACCCGAAATGCCCATCCGTGGCGCGCACTAGCGATGCGCGCCACGGCTATGCCACTGGCTATCTCGATCGTGGCGCCTTTGCCCAGTGCGCCATGGTTGTGTAGAGATAGGCGTAGCGCACCTCCTAGTGCGCCACAGAAGTTTGGGATGGTGCGCTACCCCTGGGATCTTCTGTGGCGCACTACCTAGTACGCCACTAAACTTCCATAGTGCGCTTTAGGTGTAGTGCGCCACAGAAGGTAGACCATGTGCGCCATAGATGTATTTTTTGTTTTTTTTAATTTCCGAGCCAGATTATATGCAATACAGATTATATACAATATTACAGCAGATATACACACAGATACAAGATATACAATTATATATATAAATACTCAATATGAAAAACAAGATTGAAACAAATACATATAGATAAGTCTCATACATAAATACATAGTCTAAGTTAATTACATTGTTTCGATCATGTTACAAAGTAGTAGTTGGTGACATGCGAATACCTGTGTCGATCGAACAAGTTAGAGCTCGGAAGCTCACCTAGACATCTAAACTAGCTAGCTAGACACAAACGCGGGATAAATAACCAAAGAAGATAAGCATGATCACCGCCGCGACGAAGGTGTAGGTCTTCATCCGGTTCCTTGTCCTAACTCCCGCTAGATAGCGCGTGTATCTAGCTTCCGCCTCCGCCATAGTGTTGTACCCTTTGTAGCTATTGCCGCTGAAACGGTGCACCTGTCTCCGGCAGTCTTCCCAATCATCGTAGACTCCGGGAACCCGTCCCTTGTACACGACGTACCACGTCATCTATAAGTTGACAATAATAATTACCGATTATTGAAAAAAAAACATATATAATTAAAGTCGCATATGAAGATACACTTATAGAAAGTACTCCTAAATCAAAAATACCAAACTTAAAAAGCATGCCTCATATATAACTAGGTTGTTCGACACAGGAATATGCTACGATGGAACTGTTCGCCAAGTAGGATGCACAACACCTGGACCTGTGCATAGCACAAGGCGAACAATCCCATCGCAGCACATTCACATATAGTGTGCCACGACATTTCAATCATCGGCATTATTCTCGAAAAAGACCAAAGTAACTCAAAAAGCATGCCTCATATATATACATAGGTCGTTGGACACAGGAATATGATACGATGGAACCGTACGCCAAGTAGGATGCACAACACCTGGACTTGTGCATAGCATAAGGCGTACAATCCCATTGTAGCACATTCACATATATAGTGTGCCACGACATTTCAATCATCGGCATTATTCTCGAAAAAAGAGTAAGGAAAAAAGAAGGACCAAAATGAGCAAAGGACCAAAGAGTAAGCAAAAAAACCAAGCATTGATTGATATATAATAATAAGCAAAATAAGTTCACTTGTCGTCCACACACACACACAAAGGTCATATATAGTTTGTAACTACAACTAGGCCAACATCAAGCCTTCTGGCTCAGCTTAGGGAACGGGAGGACGCCATGTCTCTTCATGAACTTCCTATAGTCACCCTGCATCTCTAGGCGATCTTCTATGTCACGGTTATTCGGGATATTTCCTCCGTAGAAGATCCCCCCCCCCCCCCGAAGTCATGACATCGGCACCTTCTCTCCACAGTAGTCGAGCTCCCAGATCTCCTCGATTCTTCCGTAGAATCTTTCCTTCACGTTGTCATCGGTGTAGAATTCCGACGTTACGCCTGAGTTCTGATAATCACACTTGTTGTCCTTTTCCTCCGTGTAGAATGTGTAGCCGTTGATATCATACGCCTGATAGGTCACCAGGTTTTGCATCGGTCCCTGCAACAAGGTGAATATGATCTTTTACGTGTCGGAAGAATGCGAGGGGATTATCAAGGAGCGTCTGCCTAAACCAACGCGTGAAATCTGAGTTGTGCTCTTTGATTATTTCTCCTGCGTCCTCTGTATGCCCGTCCTTGTACTTCTTCTCGATTAACCTTTTGTGCTTCTGTACCCAAGGATCGACCAGTTCTAAATGCTGTAGCGCGACGAGGTTTGCTCGATCAAAGTCTGCGCATCGAAAATCGAAGTCTGCATGCAGTATGCGACGACCCTCTCGGTGACCAGATCCGTCGAACTTGCCAAGGTGTCTGTTGACGGGAAGACCGACAGGGTTCTCGATGTCTAGATAATTCGTGCAGAAAGAGATGCACTCTTCGGCCAGAAAGCCCTTGGCTATGCTTCCATCTGGACGGGACCTATTGCGAATGTATCCTTTGATGTGTCTGTTCATCCTTTCGAACGCCATCATGCTGCGGAGGAACATCGGCCCGAGTTCTACGATGTCCTCCACGACATGGACCAGCAGATGCACCATAATGTCGAAGAATGCGGGTGGGAAGTAGACCTCAAGCTCACATAGTATCACCATGATCTCCTCCTGTAGCCTTCCGAGCTGATTCAAGCCAATCGACTTCCTAGAGATGACGTCGAAAAACTTGCATAGGCCAAATAACGTTTCACGGACGTGCTCGTCCATAATCCCTCTTAGTGCGACCGGAAGTACCTGCGTCATTAGCACGGTCGTGAGACTTCATGCCACCGAACCTCTACGCCTCGTCTAGGTATCTGCTTATCTTGCCAGCGTGGCCGTAAGGAAATTTGACTCCTAGAAGGCACTTGAAAACTGTGATCTCATCACGGCTTAGAGTGAAGCAAGAAGGAGGCGTAATATTCGTTCTTCTTGAAATTTTTACCCTTCCGACGACCTTGTGTCGTCTCCGACTCATGATCATCGTCATCTTCACGATCATCATCGAGAGTAGTCGTCCTCGTGAAGCTTCCGGATACCCAAGCATATCAGGCGTGCCTTGCTTTGGACCATCTTTCGTCTATCTCGCATGTTGATTATGGTGGCGACTGACTCGCACACGTTTTTCGTGATATGCATGATGTCGAGGCTATGAGGCATGCGGAGAAACTTCGAGATGGCAACTCGAACAGACCTTGTTTTCCATACCTTCATCAGCGGCTTGTCTTGTTGTTGCCTCTTTCGCTTCTTTCCAGGCTTAGGACAATCTTTCCAGTTTTTTAGCAACTCTTCCACTTCTTCGTTGCTCCTACGCTCTGGGATTCCTCGGGTCTCTGATTTGCCATCGAACATGTGTTCCCCTCCGGGAGAACAGACGATTTTCTTGGCATCCTCGATACTAGTTGGACATGTGTTCCCCTCCGGGAGACGATCGTGCCAGAATGCCATCATATCGTCGAAGCTTGCGTCGCTCAATTTGTGCTTTGCCTTCATCTCCATAGCCTTGAGCGTTACATTCAACCGGGTATCATCGGGCCTGCATCCTTCATACAATGGAGTAACCGCGTCTTTCTCAAGTTGCGCAATCTTGGCTTTCTCTCTAGCGGCAGCCCTGGCGTTACTCGTCTGCTTGAGAAGCAGCTCTTGCACATAAGGGTCCCGCACCTAGCCTGACGTTGTTCCATCGTCATGCGCTCCTCCCAGATCTAGATCATCATCATCCCGGATCGCTTCCGCACCTTCACCATCTCCAGAGACTCTTCATCATCTCGCCCGTTCGCCGTGATGATGATCGTAAATCATGTTGGCCACCTTCACCGTCTCCATCATCTACGTCATCGCTTATCCAACGAGTGTATCCATCCATGAAACCATGGCGGAGCAGGTGCGCCTGCAGATTCCCAGAATCTGGGTCGATCACCCAGTTGAGTTTGCATCTTCTGCACGGACATCTTATATCTGTCTTGTTATTTCGTATCATGTCGGCCGTCGCACATTTCAAAAATCTAGCCACAATGCCTTCGCTCATTATGCGGACCATTTTTTCCTGCACGGTGTACACGGTACAATTTTGAAGTCTATTAGAACCACATAATGAATGCATGCATGCAATGGTCGATAGAAAATTTCGGCATGACCTATACTAAAATTAGGACCTTTGCGAAATTCCAAAGTCTTGCCAAAATGGAAATGAATCAACATTTTGGCAAAACAAATGGCAACTTGTTCACATACAAACACAAGAGAGAGAGATCGAGACCGATCCATACACACATGAACATATCATTATCCTCTCCATACGCACATGCATGAGCATCATCGATACTCTCCATATACACACACACATATGACCATCCTCTCCACATACACACATCATGAGCATCGATCATCTACATACATATGAGCAAATCATCCATATACACATGAACACATCCTTACATGGACAACTTACCGAGATGAGACACCCGATCGCAAGAAAAGATGGAAAGGAGAGGTGCGCGCGTCGACCGGAGAAGGAGATGAGAGACCGGAGACCTCCTCTATTACTTATGTAACATCCAAAGCAAGTTTTACATGCTAAAAATGGTGAATGGGTGGAGAAATTGAGGTGGGAAGGAGAAGATCCCGACTAGATCTAAGGAGGAAGAAGAAGGGGAAAGTGAAGTGTGGGGTGGTGGATGTGTGGTCACACATGTGCACATAAAGTGCTGTCCTAAAAAATCGACACATCCGTGGCGCACACGGCCCTAGTGCGCCACAGGGAGTACAAACATCTGTGGCGCACCATGCCATGTGCGCCACGGATGATCCTACTCCATGTGGCGCACTAGGCCGAAAGATGTTTGTGGCCGTTCACAGCGGAGGGCGTGCGCTTAGGCGTGGCGCACTTCATGTGCGCCACAGATGACACTAACAACCGTGGCGCACATGACGTAGTGCTCTGAGATGTTTGGCGGCGTCAGCAGGCCCTGCCCACACACATCTGTGGCGCACTATAGTCATGTGCGCCACGGTTGTTCTAGTTACTAGTAGGGCACTGCCACGGTGAGCCACTTTGTTTAGCCGTGGGGCACTTCAACCATGTGAGCCACGGATGTGCTGATTACCTATAGCCGTTTTCCTAGTAGTGTATTCATCGCCGGAATTACTCGGCTGCAACGGCAGGGCGAGTTCATCGCGGGGAGGAAGAAGGTGACGTGGGCGGTTTTGTAAGTGTGGTCAGGGGCGAGAATAACGCCGGCAGTAACTCGCATTCATCGCCGCATTCAAAGGCAGCAACGGCGAGGAAGAACAGTCGCGAGGGAGACGACGCTGAGGTGGCGCTGTGGGACCTGCCTGTCAGCAAGGAAGAGAGAGAGGGAGAGGGGGCTACCTGTCTGTGACTCTACGGGTGGGTTCGCGCGTAGAAAGACGTTTCGCTGAGGGGTATGCCGGGTGGGCTCTTGCTGGGCTTAGTGGGATGGCCAGTTGGGTTTGTTCCGATTCATTTTTTTATACTGATTGCCTTTTTCTTTTTCTATTTGATTTTCTGTTTGATTTTATTCAAACAATTCAAACACTCAAATAAATTCAAACCTTTGCCAAAGTGTGTGTAATTTTTAGTTCTGTTTAACAACACAAACCAAAGTCCAAAATAAAATAATACTTTTATTCTTTTAGGATCTATTTAATAATTAAATAAAATAGTCCTTAGTTATTAATTCAAATAGGATTTGATTTATTAAAATCTCCATTTGAAATCTAAATAATACCAAAATCATTTCAGTAGGTTTTATTTGAAAATCTAAAAACATTGGAAAACTTATTTAAAAATTAATAAGTTTTAGTGTTTATTTAAAATGGGAAAAGCCTTTACTTAAATAAAATTGGATATTAAATCCTCATTATTATTTTTAAATAGACCTTTACTCTTTTTATCAAATAGAAATATTTTATTTCAAAAGCTTGGCCAAGTTTTAATTTGGCTTTATAAAATAATACTCATTTAATATTCTACCTTTGCTTTATAAAAACCATAACTTTTTATTTAAAGGTCCAAAATAGTAATTCCAATCATTAAAACTTTCTTTATTAATTGTTTATGTTTTAAATACCTTTAGAATTTTATTTTATCCAAATAGGTTTGAAAGTTTCCAATTGGATTCAAAAAGTTTCTTCTCACCCTGAATTTCAACAAAGTTTTATTTTGTTTATTTATTTTTCACATTTCAAAATCTGGAAAATTTTTGGGATGTGACAAGTAACCTGCAACATCACAAGTTACAGCCACAGTGGGTCAATACATTGGAATAGTATTGGCAAGTGATACCTTAGTAGAATATTGGTGGACTAGATACTATATGCAATTTGGCTAAGTGTATCTTAGGCTTGCTTTGCTCAAAATAGGTTTTGCCTATTAGTTGAAAACACTAAGTTTTTATTTGTCAAAACTTTTCCCAAGGAACCACCAATATACATTGGGGTCCTTCACCCTTGTTCAACCACAAGTTTTACTTAGAAATTGGGATGAGGAGATTCTTGATAGCTTCCATGTCTTGATGCTCAAGTTGTCCTTTTCCAAGGACATGGCTAAGTACTTAGATTCTTCCATCTGCAGAGGTTGTGCACTTTCCCCACAAGACTTGATTTTCACCAAGACAGGACCTTTCAGAAGCCTTCCCTTAGACCAAATGGACGCGTTCCAACCTATCATCCCACTACCACCAACTGTCCAAATGGCTAAGTTATTGCAACCTATATGATCCAGGCAGAGCCCATATTGCCAAGTGACTGCACTAGAAGCTTCTTAACATTTGGCCTCTCTAATCCCTTTGTTCCTGGGTGGCTTTCCACAAGTGAGATACACAAGGTAAACCATAGAAATGGGCCTTGTGTAACCACTCAACATAACCCATTCACAACCATTCCACCCAGGTGATTCATTCACTTAGTTGTTTTATTAGGTAAAAAACATAGTCCAAAGACTTAGAAATATTTATTCATAGCATGAACATATATCCACCCTTGGTTTCTACTAGCTAGGCTAAGCATGGCATAGATAAGCAACTTAACTTAGAAATTTCTAGCAATTCTACAACTACTAGGATTTTCCAAGCATAGCATATAAGCAAAATATAACCATGCAAGACTAGCAAAATATTTCTAATGCATAGTTGTAAAACATAGGGAGAAAATCATGAAGCACCACTTGCCTTGGTAGTTTGGAGAGTAGCTACAATCCTCACAATCACAATCACTATTTGCACCAAAGTCTACACATAAAATGATAACACCAAATCACATACAAAATAAATACAAGCAAAACTATATGAATGCATGCAATATGACATGTGATGATTTTATACACAAAACAATACAAGTGCACAGTACTGATTCATAAACAAGTTCAAAACTTGCCAAGGAAACTTTATTTGAACATTAAATCATTTCTCAAATAATTAATATATCCAAATTATACCTACACATGTTTCTGCAAAACACCCATTTTAACAGAAGCAAAACATTAAACACATTGCATAAATGGAAAGGGCTTTCTCTCCTGATTCCATTGATATAAAATTCATCACATTTGGACGTAGGAATCAAAAGTTATGATTAAAACAAGTTTAAACATCTAATAGATTCAAATTCTGATTTTAAATCTAACTAGCAGACACGCGGCGTGTTTCTATTGGTTGGTACCGGTTCGGGCGGATCGATCAAAGAGAGCCACACGATTTAAATGAAGATGCACGGCCAGATCTAGCGCGTACCCCTTCGTTAAGTGAATCTAACGCAGCCGATGGATCTAGATCTAATGGTCCGTGATCAAGCGACCATACTCTGGTGGTGCTAGCGGTGGCGATGGCGGCTCATCCGGCAAGGCGCGATTACAGGGGGTTTTGGGGTCGTCGGAGATGCTTACCAGACTCGCGGCGATGCACTGAAGCACAACATGGCGATGGCTTGACAAGGGGCGCACGAACACAGTAGCACGAACTCGTCGGAGTTGCTGGCGGCGTCGGATGCTCTCTGTCGGAGTCGAAGGCGACGTTTTGGGGCACGAGGTGTAGGGGTTCGTAGCATGGAAAACAAAAAATTTCTATCGCATACAAACAAACAAGCCAAGATCTATCTACTAGATTGTAGCAACGAGTCGATGGAATAACTTACCCTCGAAGATTCGAAAGTGTTTAACGAGAGCGGATTCTCGTGGGTGATGTAGTCGTACTCTTCCCGATCTCAAGATCGTGTAGACGATCCTTCCAGCGCCACGTTCCGGCAGCGCTCCCGCAATCGGTCACACGTTGTATTTCACGAAGACCTTCCTCTCCTTGTTCAGCAGCGGAGGTTGTAGCACTCTCCTCGCGATTCCGGCAGACAACGGCGTGTACCTAAGTAGAGGGAAATCCCAGGCTTCGCCTTAAGCCGGTGCGAGTATGGTGGAGCTTATGAGAGAGGCTATTAGTGGTCTAGTAATTAGACACACCAATTAGAAGGCTCTAAACCAATTAGAAGGCTCTAAACCGTTGGCTAAAGCAATTAGAAGCTCTAAACCAAAACGGCTCTAAACCGGAGATCTAGAGTAGAAAGTTATGTGTCTCTAGGAGGAGCCCTGCCCCTCCTTTTACGGGAGGGGGGTCTTGGCGCGCCAGGGGAGGGAGGGAGTCCCTCCCCAACTCGGCCTTGGGTTGGGCGCCGGCCTGGAGGAGTCCAACTCCTCCTCCAGGTTGGTTCCAACTCCTCTTGCTTGTTTCCCACAGTTTCTTGTTTTGGCAGTTTGACTTTCAAACTGGACATTTGACTTTTCTGTTTTAGGATTCAATTTAATCCTTTATTTGGGACAGCAATAACACTTAGTACATGATGCAATCATTCAATGACACACTCATGTACCCTCCCGGTCTTGGGACAATCCGAACCTTCTAGAACATTCCCGATGAAAACACCGGAATCATTCCCGAACTCCGAAACGGGACTTTCCTTTCTTATTCTCCGGACCATTCCGGATCACCTCGTGATATCCGGATCCCATCGAGACTCGAACAACATTCGGTCTCTTTCTCATAATACCATAACTACTCAAACAACGTCAATCCTTAAGTGTGTCTCCCTACGGTTCGTGAATTATGCGGACATGATCGAGACACTTCTCGAACAATAACCAATAGAGGAATCTGGAAATTCATATGGCTCCACATATTTCTACGATTACTTTGCGTCGAATGAACCACTTACATACGATACCAATTTCCCTTTGTCTCATGATATGTTACTTATCCGAGGTTATGATCGTCGGTATCTCGCATACCTAGTTCAACCTTGTTCTTGATAAGTACTCTTTTCTCGTGATATGTGATCCCTTGTGACCAAGTCACATGCTTGCAAGCTAATTGGATGACATTCCACCGAGAGGGCCCGAGTATATCTATCCGTCATGAGGATGGACAAATCCACTCTTGATCCATGTGTTTCAACCAATACTTTCCAAACACTTAATGCCACCTTTATAGCCACCCAGTTACGGTGTGGTGTTTGATGTCATCAAAGCATCCATCCGGTAAAGGTGATATGCATGATCTCATGGTCAAAGGAATTAGGTTACTATGTATCAGAAAGCATATAGCAATTGAACTATTGAAATGACTTGATCTTTATGCTACGCTTATCTATAGGAGTATGTCCACCATATCATTCTCCTAACGATATGATCTTGTTGTTGATAACATCTCAATGTTCATGATAGGGAAACCACAATCATTAATCAACCAACAAGCTAGTGAAGTATAGAGGCTATACTAGGGACTTCAAATTAAGTTTACAAAACACACAAGTATTAATGTTTCCTTGTTAATACTATTATAGCATGAATGTAACCAGTTATCATAAACACAAAGATATAATAATAACTACATTTATTATTGCCTCTAGGGCATATCTCCAACAGTCTCCCACTTGCACTAGAGTCATCTAATCTAGATTACATGGTAATATACCGAACACCCATGGCAGTTTGGTGTTGGTCATGTTTTGCCCTCGGGAGAGGTTTAGTCAACGGATCCGCCACATTCAGATCTGTGTGTACTTTGCAAATCTTTTTATCCCCATCCTGGATATGTTCTCGAATAGCGTGAAAACGCAGCTTGATATGCTTCAGCTTCTTGTGTGACCTTGGTTCTTGCGCATTGGCTATGGCGCCCATGTTATCACAGTAGATAGACATTGGGTCCAGCGCACTTGGAACCACACCCAGCTGTAATGAACTCTTTCATCCATATCGCTTCTTGCGAAGCCTCCGGCGACCATGTATTCCGATTCGGTTGAAGATCTCGCCACAACGCTTTGCTGTGCACTCCTCCGACTAATCTGCACCATTCAAAATAAATACGTATCCGGATTGTGATTTAGAATCATCGGATCGGTGTTCCAACTAGCATCGGTGTAACCATTAACAACGAGTTTCATCACCTCCATAAGAAAGAACCATATCCTTAGTTCTTCTCAAGTACTTAAGGATGTTTTTGACATTGTCCAATGATCCACTCCTGGATCACTTTGATATCTGCTAGTTAAACTAACAGCATATGCAATGTCGGGTCTAGTACATAGCATGGCATACATTAGAGATCCTATGGCTGAGGCATAGGGAGTCTTACTCATCCTTTCTCTATCTTCTGCCGATGTCGGACTTTGAGTTTTACTCAAGGTCGTATTGGGCAACATGGGCAAGAACCCTTTCTTGCTTTCTTCCATTCCAAATCTCTTTAGAACTTTGTCCAAATATGTACTCTGTTGCAATGATATTTGGCGTTTTGATCTATCTCTATAAATCTTTATGCCTAATATGTAAGCTGCTTCGCCAAGATCCTTCATTGAAAAACTATTATTCAAATATTCCTTGACACTATTAAGAAGGTCTACATCATTCCCAATCAACAATATGTCATCCACATATAGTATTAAGAATGCTACAGAGCTCCCACTCACTTTCTTGTAAATACAAGCTTCTCCATAAGTTTGTATAAAACCAAAACTTTTGATTACCTTATCAAAACGTTGATTCCAACTTCGGGATGCTTGCTTCAATCCATAGATGGACCGTTGAAGTTTGCATACCTTGTTAGCATCTATAGGATCGACAAAACCTTTGGGTTGCATCATATACAACTCTTCATCAATGTCTCCATTGAGGAATGTTGTTTTGACATCCATCGCCATATCTCATAATCATAATATGCAGCGATTGCTAACATAATCCTCACAGACTTTAGCTTCGCTCTTGTGAGAAAGTCTCATCGTAGTCAACTCCTTGAATTTGTCGAAACCCTTTTGCGACAAGTCGAGCTTTATAGACGATAACATTACCATCGACATCTTTTCTTCTTGAAAATCCATTTGTTCTCGACGACCTTCCGGCCATCCGGTAAGTCCACCAAAGTCCATACTTGGTTTTCGTACATGGATCCAATCTCGGGTTTCATGGCTTCTTGCCATTTATTGGAATCTGGGCTCATCATCGCTTCCTCATATGTCTCGGGGTCATCGGTGTTGTCCACCACCTTGACATTCATAACGGAATCATACCAATGGAGTGGTACGAGTTCGTTGACCTCCGAGGCTCTGTAGCAACTTCAGCAAGTTTCATGATCACCATCATTAGCTTCCTCTCTTCTTGGTGCAGGCACCACAGAACTTCTTCGGTCTTTGCGCTACTCGCAATTTCGAGAGAAGGTTCAACAACCTCGTCGAGTTCTACTTTCCTTCCAGTCATTTCTTTCGAGAGAAATTCCTTCTCTAGAAAAGATCCATTCTTGGCAACGAAGATTTTGCCTTCAGATCTATGATAGAAGGTATACCCAATAGTTTCCTTCGGGTATCCTATGAAGACGCATTTTTCCGCTTTGGGTTCAAGCTTGTCCGGCTGTAACTTCTTTACATAGGCTTCGCATCCCCAAACTTTAAGGAACGACAATTTAGGTTTCTTCCCAAACCATAATTAATACGGTGTCGTTTCAACGGATTTAGACGGTGCCCTATTTAAAGTGAATGTGGCTGTTTCTAATGCATAACCCCAAAATGATAGCGGTAAATCTGTAAGTGACATCATAGAACGAACCATATCTAAGAGAGTTCGATTACGACGTTCGGACACACCATTACTGTTGTGGTGTTCCGGTGTCAATTGTGAAAGTATTCCGCATTTCTTCAAATGCTCGCCAAACTCGTAACTTAGATATTCACCTCCACGATCAGAACGTAGAAATTTTATCTTCTTGTTACGTTGATTCTCTACCTCACTTTGAAACTCCTTAAACTTCTCGAAAGTTTCGGACTTGTGTTTCATGAAATAGATATACCCATATCTACTCAAATCATCTGTGAAGGTAAGAACATAACGATAACCACCGCGCGATGCTACACTCATTGGACCACACACATCGGTATGTATGATCTCCAATAAGTCCGTAGCTCGCTCCATCATACCAGAAAATGGAGTCTTAGTCATTTTTCCCATCAGACATGCTTCGCATCTTTCAAGTGATTCAAAATCAAGTGATTCAAGAAGTCCATCGGAATGGAGTTTCTTCATCGCTTCACTCCAATGTGACCAAGGCAGCGATTGCCACATAGGTCAATTATCGCTTCATTTCAAACGTTTAGCCTCAATATTGTTGATATGTGTATTTCCACTATCGAGATTCAATAAGAATAGACCATCTATCAAAGGTGCATGTGCATAAAACATATTACTCATATAAATCGAACAACCATTATTCTCTGACTTAAACAAGTAACCGTCTCGCAATAAACAAGATCCGATATAATGTTCATGCTCAACGCAGCACTAAATAACAATTATTTAAGTATAAAACTAATCCCGATGGTAAATGAAGAGGTAGCGTGCCTTGCGATCACATCAACCTTTGATCCGTTTCCCACGCGCATCGTCACCTCGTTCTTCGCTAGCTTCCGTTTATTCTGCACTGTTTGAGTTACAAATATGAGCAACCGAACCAGATTATCAAATACCGGGCACTACTACAGTACTAGTGAGATACACATCAATAACATGTATATCGGATATACCTTTCTTCTTGATGTTGCCGTTCTTCAGATCCAAGTACTTTGGGCAATTCCGCTTCGATGACCTTCTCCCTTGCGGTGAAAGCACTCGGTTTGTGCTTTGGTCCAGCTTTGGTTTTCTTATTGGCGTGGTAGCTTTCTTACCACCCTTCTTGAAGTGTCCCTTTTGCTTAGACTTGCCTTTCTTGAATTTGGTGGTCTTATTGACCAACAACACTTGGTGCTCTTTATTGATCTCAACTTATGCAGATTTTAACATGGTAAAGAGTTACGCAACGTCTTGTTCATGTTACGCATGTTGTAGTTCATCACAAAGTTCTTGTAACTTGGTGGTAGTGATTGGAGGACACGGTAAATCCCCAAAGCATTAGGAATCACTATACCCAAGCTTTGAAGTTTGTTTGCGTGCCCAGACATCTTAAGCACATGCTCACTGACGGAGCTGCCCTCTTCCATCTTGCAGTTAAAGAACTTTTCAGAAGCCTCATAGCTTTCAATTGCCGCATGAGTCTCAAAAATCAATTTGAGATCCTCGACAATATCATATGGGTCTGACTCTTCAAACCTTTTATGAAGCTCCGATTCTAAACCATACAAGATAGCACACTGAACTATGGAGTATTGATTCTTCCGAGCGAGGTAAACATTCTTTACTTCATCGGAAGCATTGGTCAGTGGGTCACCTAGCGGTGCATCCAAAGACATAGGTCAAATTACCGGTGTGAGGACAATCCTCAAATTGCGGAACCAATCCATGAAGTTGCTTCCATTGTTTTCAACTTTTCTTTCTCTAGGAGCATTAAAATTGATGGTAGGGGCTGCCATTGATCTACAACATATTTGCAATAGTTTAGACTAAGTTTATGACAAATTGAGTTCAAATTAATTAATGAAATTAAACTAGGTGAACTCCCACTCAAAACAACATCCCTCACATTGTTTTAGTGATCACACGAACCAAATCCACTACATCAACACCGATCATCACGAGAGTTGATATAGTTTCAATGGCGAACAATCATCATGTTCATCATATCTACTATACGATTCATGCTTTACCTTTCGGTAATCCGTGTTCGAGACCATGTCCGTACATGCTAGGCTCGTCAAGATCAAACCTCGGTTTAGCATGAGCAAATCTGGCTTGCTCACGTTGTATACACTTGCAGAATCTAACACACCCGATCATCACGTGGTGCTTCGAAACAACAAGCTTTAGCAACGGTGCTAACTGAGGGTGAACACTTTATGATTTGAAATTCATGTGCATGAGGGATCATCTTATAATGCTACCGTCGTCTACTAAGCAATACAAGATGCATAAAGGATTAACATCACATGCAATTCATAATATGTGATATGATATGGCCTTTCTTCTTTGTGCTTCCGATCTCCATCTTCAAGCACGAACATGATCTCCATCATCACCGGCATTGCATCAAGGTCAATGACGCTTCACCATGGTTGTCGTCCACCGGCTTCAACTATTACAACTACTTTGAATAGATACGCGGGTCTTAACATAAATTAAAGACAACCATATGGCTCCTGCCGGTTGCCAACTTACAATAAGGAACATTGCATACATCAAATATAATCACAATCATGGCCATATCACATCACTGCACACCCCTGCAAAACAAAGTTAGACGCTTCTACTTTCTTTGCATATTTTACGTGGTTTGGGGCTTTCAATAAGTGTCGTTCTAACTTACGAACAAGAACCACAACATTGATACTAGCATTGTTGATCACCCGTTGTAAATTGGATCTTAACTATGCTAGGAGAAACATGCACCCGCAAAGCCACTTATGCAATACAAGTTACATGTCAAGCGTGGAGCAAGTCTCATGAACGATGTCATGTAAGGTTAGCCCGGGCCGCTTCATCCCAACATACCGCAAGATGCAAAGTACACAAAAAGCAATCTACAATAAAAGTATCAACGCCCACAATGACCATTGTGTTCTACTCGTGCAACAGATCTACATATAGACACGGCTCTGATACCACTGTAGGGGTTCGTAGCATGGAAAACAAAAATTTTCTATCGCATACAAACAAACAAGCCAAGATCTATCTACTAGATTGTAGCAACGAGTCGATGGAATAACTTACCCTCGAAGATTCCAAAGTGTTTAACGAGAGCGGATTCTCGTGGGTGATGTAGTCGTACTCTTCCCGATCTCAAGATCGTGTAGACGATCCTTCCAGCCACGTTAACGGCGCTCCATGATCGGTCACACGTTCGGTACTCGGCGAAGACCTTCCTCTCCTTGTTCCAAAGCAGCGGAGGTTGTAGCACTCTCCTCGCGATTCCTAGACAACGGCGTGGTACCGGAGTAGAGGGAATCCCAGGGGCTTCGCCTTAAGCGGTGCGAGTATGGTGGAGCTTATGAGAGAGGCTATTAGTGGTCTAGTAATTAGACACACCAATTAGAAGGCTCTAAACCAATTAGAAGGCTCTTTCAAACTGGGCTAAAGCAATTAGAAGCTCTAAACCAAAGCGGCTCTAAACCGGAGATCTAGAGTAGAAAGTTATGTGTCTCTAGGAGGAGCCCTGCCCTCCTTTTATGGGAGGGGTCTTGGCGCCAGGGGAGGGAGTCCCTCCTCGACTTGGGCTGGGCGCGGCTGGAGGTCCAACTCCTCCTCCCGTGTTGGTTCCAACTCCTCTTGCTTGTTTCCCACAGTTTCTTGTTTTGGCAGTTTGACTTTCAAACTGGACATTTGACTTTTCTGTTTTAGGATTCAATTTAATCCTTTATTTGGGACAGAAATAACACTTAGTACATGATGCAATCATTCAATGACACACTCAAGTACCTCCCCCCGAGTGCTTGGGACAATCCGAACCTTCTAGAACATTCCGATGAAAACACGGAATCATTCCCGAACTCCGAGACGGGACTTTCCTTATATGAATCTTATTCTCCGGACCATTCCGGATCACCTCGTGATATCCGGATCCCATCCGAGACTCGAACAACATTCGGTCTCTTTCTCATAATACCATAACTACTCAAACAACGTCGAATCCTTAAGTGTGTCTCCCTACGGTTCGTGAATTATGCGGACATGATCGAGACACTTCTCGAACAATAACCAATAGAGGAATGGAAATTCATATGGCTCCCACATATTTCTACGATTACTTTGCGATCGAATGAACCACTTACATACGATACCAATTTCCCTTTGTCTCACGATATGTTACTTATCCGAGGTTATGATCGTCGGTATCTCTGCATACCTAGTTCAACCTTATTCTTGATAAGTACTCTTTTCTCGTTCCGTGATATGTGATCCCTTGTGACCAAGTCACATGCTTGCAAGCTAATTGGATGACATTCCACCGAGAGGGCCCAGTATATCTATCCGTCATGAGGATGGACAAATCCACTCTTGATCCATGTGTTTCAACCAATACTTTCCAAACACTTAATGCCACCTTTATAGCCACCCGATTACGGTGTGGTGTTTGATGTCATCAAAGCATCCATCCGGTAAAGGTGATATGCATGATCTCATGGTCAAAGGAATTAGGTTACTATGTATCAGAAAGCATATAGCAATTGAACTATTGAAATGACTTGATCTTTATGCTACGCTTATCTATAGGAGTATGTCCACCATATCATTCTCCTAACGATATGATCTTGTTGTTGATAACATCTCAATGTTCATGATAGGGAAACCACAATCATTAATCAACCAACAAGCTAGTGAAGTATAGAGGCTATACTAGGGACTTCAAATTAAGTTTACAAAACACACAAGTATTAATGTTTCCTTGTTAATACTATTATAGCATGAATGTAAACATTTATCATAAACACAAAGATATAATAATAACTACATTTATTATTGCCTCTAGGGCATATCTCCAACACGAGGATCCAAACAAAACGTATCATCAGGTGCGCTAGATGCAGGCGAACATGCTCGTGTGATTCAGAAACAGAGGGGAACACGAGGCTCACCGAATTTTGTCGCCGGAGTTGGAGACGGCGTCAGGAACTTGCGGTGTTTGATGGAGTCGACGACTGGGCAAGACAGGATGAACCAAGGATGTCGAAGGTGCGCAAGGATGTTGCGGCGATGCATGGACTAGAGAGGAAGGCGCCGCGGAGCTCACCGGGATTGGTCAGGAGTGGGTTCTGTCTGCGCGGTGTAAGGCGACACGGCACTGGGGCGCTCTGTTCGGGTCCGGGAAAAATGGAGAGGCAGTGGGTTTAAGTAGGCGAGATGGGCGTGAATCACTCCAGCATTGAGCGGAATTGACGCCGAATCAACAGAAACGCTCGGCGTGATTTCGGGATGAACCGGTCGCTGGGTGGAGACGACGATGGTCGTGTGGGCCGTGGCTGTCAGCGAGAGGAAAGGAGAGGGAGTGGGTCCAGACTGTCAGCGACCTAGTGGGTGCGGGTGTTAGTAAATAAAATGCTTCGCGGCGGGGTTGCTGGGCTAGCTGGGCCGAGTTGGGCCAGATTTGACTATTTGCTTATTTTTTTCTCTTTTATTCCTTTTCTTTTCTGTTTGATTTTCTAAAAAGGATTTTCAAACTCCATTTCAAATCTATTTGATTTCAAATCTTCTCTGGACTTTTGTACAGTGAATCTTGTACTCAAATAAGTGTCAAACCTTTCTGGTTACAAAAACCAACTTGGGTCATTTTAAAAATAGAACAAAACCAAGCCATTATGTGATATAATAATTGGCATAACCTTGGTTTTAATTTATACTTTGTTTGGAAACTTTAATCAAGCTTTTGAAATCACTTATGTTTGAATTCAAAACACTACTGAATGAATATTTGCACCTTACTTATTAGCAAGTAGCCCAAAGGCTAAAGTATTCATACATAAAATAATGAGCAATATATGCTCCTGTTTTTGAAATGATTTTGAAATGAAACCCTAAATGATCATGGATGCATGGATGATATGCATGAGTTTGAAACATGATTTTAGGAATGTTACAGATATGCTCTGGGCCCTCTCGGTGATATCACATTGATTAGCTTGCAACCAAGTGATTTGATCACTAGAATGTTATATCACGGGAACGAGAAAAGAGTGCATGTCGGTAACGAGATCAAACTAGGTATGGAGATACCAATGATCGAATCTTGGACATGTAATATATCGTGAAACAAAGGGATTAAGATACTAGCGTAAAAGGTTCACACGATCACAGAAGTCATCGTTGAATGTGTTGGAGTCAGTACGGATCTCCAGGTCCCGTTGCTGATTATTGATCGGAGAGGGGTCTCGATAATGTCTGCATTATTCACGAACCATAGGGTGACACACTTAGGGTATACCGACACCATTCGGAGCAAATGATATGTCAGAAAATGAAAAGGAAAGCGCAGGAATTTATTTCACTAGACACCGGAACTGTTTCGGTTGAAATTGCTAAAACTTGTTCTGCATGTGAAATTGAATACTAGCAAGGGGTTTTATGTGAATGTTTGTTAATTAAAGTAATTAACAAAATTCTGAATAAATAAATAAAAGAGTTTTATTTAAATGAGAGCTTGCATTAAATTTGGTGGAAATTTAATGCATGTGAGTGGATTTTTGAGTGGAGGCTCTTTTATGGGAGTGGAGGCTTTTCATTTTGAGTGGGAGCTCCACCCACATGAATGTGGAAGAGGTGGGGGCAGCCACCATGGCTGGCGCCATGCCCCTTGTGGTGACCCCCCTCCCTATAAAAGGCCCCCCTCTCCTCCTCTCAAAGCACACCTCCTCGCGAAGGATCTCTCTCCCCCTTTAGAATTTCCCCATGGTCTCGGATCAGCGAGATACATGGTCCCGGTGGCTTTTTCTGGAAGGATTTGTTGATTCCGCTACTTCTCTGGAGCGAGGGCACGGAGGTTGTTAGGGTACCCGTACGTGTGTGCGATCACGGATGCACCACTGCTTTGCGGTGCTGGACTTGATGGTGCTGGACCGGCTGGACTAGATGTACTTCATCACGGTCTTGAGATTGGCAAGCGTTCGTCTACATCATCCACGAGTACAACCTCGTTAATGTTATTCGGTCTTCGAGGGTATGTATTATATGGATGTATATCCACCTATAGCTTGTATCTAGTAGATAGATCTTGGTACTTAGATGTTCCCATCGTAGGAAAAATTTTGTTTTCTATGCTGCGAACCCCTACAGTGGTATCAGAGACAGGTCTATGCGTTGATGCTTTGCACGGGTATTACACATATGAGTATGTGGGCGATGATGATCATTTTATTTCTTCTTAGTTGTACTTTGGATATTGGTGGCATAGTGGGATGAAGCGGCCCGGACAAACTTTACATGTCCTCGCACATGAGACTTGTTCCACGCTTGACATGCAACTAGTTTTGCATAAGTGGCTAGCGGGTGTCTGTCTCTCCTACTATAGTCAATATCTAATTTGCAACGAGTTGTCAACAATTTGATTATCCTCGTTGTGGTTCATGTTCGTAGGTAAGAACGGTTCTATCTTCGAAAGCCCTAAGCCACGTACAACTTGCAATGGATAAATTAGAGGCGTCTAGTTTAGATTGTTGCTAGGCTAGTGTTATGATATGGTGATGTTGTAAGTAGAAGTATAAGATGATACTCTTACAACACACATAACGTGTAGGTTCCATAGACCTTAGCCTTACACACAGAGGTATGATAGAGATCATACCACGATGCACATGATGGAGATCATATGTAGGAACCATATCATTTCACTTACAAACATGTGATGTTTGATTGCATCTTATATTGCTTGTTTGGCGTTTTATTATCATAATAAGATGATCCCTCATTTAGATATCAAGATAAAAATGTGTTCTTCCTTAAGTATGCACCGACAATGTTTCATCGCTTCAAGACATCACGTGATGATCGGGTGTACTTGAATCCACAAGCATATCTCGGGTGTAAGACAGTTACACACGCGAATACTAAGGTTCTTACTTGGCGAGCCTAGCATGTACAGACATGGCCTTGGAACACGGACCAAAAGTTTAAGCATGAGTCATATGTTTTGATATGATGACCATATGGATGCTCGCCTTTGAAGCTACACCGACTCACGTGATGATCGGACTTGGTGTAGTGGATTTGGTTCATGTGATCACCAAAAAGACACGAGGGATGTCGTTTTTTAGTGGGAGTTCATTTCTAATTTGGATTAGTAGAACTCAATTTATCATAAATTAAATCAAAGTGAATTTGCATAATTTGTTGTAGTCATTGGCATTCCTTCACCACCTTATGCATAGTTGTAATTGAGATAATAGAACTATAGAATTCTGGATATTTACTTTACGAACTGGTATCGTATTGTGTTGAGTGTCAATCTAAAGTTTAAAGTCCTATTGCAAACTTTCAGCAAACTCTGTTTACTCCATGAAATTTAATAATTGGTATTAAATCGAGATTAACAATTCCAGTGTTAGTATCTTAAGTATCATGTTTGCCTCCATGATTCTTGATTGTTTTAATATCAAGTTTATCTAGGAGCTAAAAGAATTGTTTTAGAAACCATCATGTGTGACAGATATAATGATATCTGAAACAATATTTTGGTTGCAATATGATAGAGTATAATGTATGTTCTCATATTGGATGAGAATTTACAAAGGTTGGAGATGCTAGACATCCTAATCATCCAAAAGGGTTTTGGAAAGTAAGGTTATACTCACGATTCGTCTTTATAAGCTACAGTAGCTAGATCATGAAAGTCGTCATGATAAGGATGAATAGAAGATGTATGTAAAGTGTTTACTACACTAAAAATATTACTAAAGAATGGATTTTGAAAGAATACCGATCATTTGATGATGGTGATCTACTTCAAAGTGCAAGTCCAAAGGTATTATTATTTGAATATACACGCTTTGGACCATGTGTCATGTATATGGCGCCACTTTTTATAGATTCTTTTAAAAGGAAAAGGAAATGCTGAAAGATAATCTATAAAATATATTTGGCAGAAAATAAAGGATTGGAAATATCCAATTTAGGTATATGGATGATATACATGTAATGGTTGTATTCTTTACTTGTTAAACAATGTGGTTCTTGGGTATTGGATACCGAATTGGTTGGTATGAAATTTCATACGGAACGACGCAATTCATGAACCACAATGGCCTAAGTAACTAGCAAGAGAATATGTGATGATGTTCATCGAAAACAAAGAAACCGTTGTTTGTATTTGTCATTGACATCAAAGCTTGACTTCAAGATTTGTTTTAATAATTGTTATTGAAATCAGGTGTTACGAGAACAAAGGTTGTTCAAATAATTACCGTATTCCATATAAGATGGATGATTTACAAATCTAGTTGGAGAAATCACATCCATAAAGCTAATGCTAAAATGTCGCAAGACAAATGATTGGAAGATCACTTATGAAGTGACATTGCCGTTTAAATTATATTGGAAAGAAAACATGAAGAATCTCCATTTTCATGGATTTTTTGAGTCTTTGATTTGATCAAGTGACGCTTGTGAGACTTTCCTCGGGAGAATTGAAACTTCGTTCAAAGGCCAAACAAGAACGAACGACTAAATATTGGAATTTATACATAGCGATGTATGTAGTCCATTATGTGTAGTCGTAAGCGATGGGTTTCAACTTCATATACTTTCTCCGGAAATTTGAGTGAATATTCACTTAATGAGAAAGAAGTATGAAAAATTTTAAAATGTTTCAAAGAATTTCAAGATGAAGTGAAAAATCATTGTAACAAGAAAATAAAATGGTTTATGATTTTATCATAAGGGATTTATTTAAGTTACAAGTGTAACAAGAAAAATAAATGAATTATGATTTATCATAAAGGGATTTATTTGAGTTACAAGTTTAGCAAAACACCTAGATTTACATCTCCCTAAACACCATAGGAGTATGGAGTGTTTGAGATTTGAAATGAAACCTTGTGTGACATGGTTGGATCAAAAGTGTTATTTATAAAACTGCCATTATGTTTTAAAAGATTAAAGATTTAGAGACTACCGCTTTTTCACTGAAAAGAGCTCCATCTTGATCCATTGAAATGACACCATATGAGTTATGGTTTGGGGTAAAACCCAAGTTGTCCTTTCTTAAATTTTGGTATGCTAAGCATAAGTAAGATGTTTACAACCAAAGTCGGATGAGCAAGTCTTTGTAGGTTATTTTGAATAACAATTGGTTATTCCTCCATAACACCAAGGACAAAAGGGTTTGTCTCTTGAAACGTCAAGTTTCTTGAAGAAGGAATTTTTCGCAAAAGTTAAGTGGGAGGACAATAGAACTTTGATAAGGTTAACGAACCTTAGCTCAATGTGTTGAGTTGCGCAGCGCCGGAAATTGTTCCGGAGGTTTCCATAATGCTCATACCTTATGTGCCTCAAAGGTTGTGGTCATGGAGGTCTAAGTTCCTATTGAACCAAGTAGGTCGGATAAACAATCAAATGTTGAGATTTGAGAGTAAATCATTATTATTTGACAATGATGAACCGACTACATGCAAAGAAGCGATGATGGGCCCTGACTCCGTCAAAGGGCTTGAAGCCATAAAATCCGTGATAGTTCCATACACGAGAAATCAAGTTTTGAACTTGGAAGTCCCTCCGGAAAGGTGTAAAAGCCTATCGGTCGTATTTGGATCTATAAAGAAACAGACATTGATGTTTCACATCTATGAAATAGTCGACATGTCATATTTTATGACAATGTTTAAGGAGTTGACTATGACAAGATTTGATCTTTCATAGCGATATTTAGTCTGGACGGATTAAAGTAGCAATCACTACATATAATTTGGTATATGGTAGATGAATAAACAAAACAAAGTTCTTTTAATAGAATGGTTACCTAGGACGTGTACATGACACGGTCCAAAGGGTTTTGTTAATTCAAAATATGCTAAAAGGGCATGCAAACTCCAATGGTTGCAGTAAGCATCGCGGAGTTGGAATCTTCACCGTGATGAAAAAGAGTTTTCATCAGGAGACGATGAAGATGCTTGCATTTGCAAGAAATTAAGTGGGAGCACTGAGACATATTTCTAATACATTATGTGGAGGACATCTTGTTGATTAGAAATGATGTAATTTTTATTGACAAAGGTTAAGAATTTCATTTCGATGAAAAACTTAGGCAAAACCCGAATATTTAGCATGAATGTCTATAGTGGGTAGACTGTGACGCTAATATGGTTGTGCCAAACATACATATATGAGATATTGAAGGAGTTCAATATAGAAACGACAAGAAACGGTTCTTGTCGCATGGAAAAGAATTGAATCAAGATTCAAGTGTATCGACACTTGATAAGTGAAACAAGATTCAAGTGCTTTGACACTTGATGAGTGAAATCACAAGGATGTTTTGATCAATCATACCATGATATGTACACATCCAGATATGTCCTATGCTCTGAGTGTTATGACCATATACCAGAATGAAACATAAAATGATCATTGGACGATAGTGAGGATATTCTTATGATCTTTTGGAAGAACTAAGAATATATTTGTGTAGAGGTGACAAACAATTACAAATAGTTCATTGTAAAGCGTTACATTGATACTAGTTTTGTCACAAGATACAAATTAAGTTTATCTCAATTTAAACTATGGGTGGCACAATGAAATGGAAAGAAAGTTTCCATGATGGATTTGGATGAATTCCAAAGTTAAGACATTGTGATGGATACTACAACAAAAGGCTAAGTATGACGCTATAGTAGCGACAAGGAGGGAATTTGTGTCAAGTAGTGTGTTATCAAACAAAGGTGTGGTTCGCAACGGGCTAACACTAAAGATATATTGTATGACAATAGTATCGACGTGATTTAACCCCAAGGAACTAAAGGTCTCACCGAAAGACCAAATTTATACAATGTCATCTCATTGGAGAATGAGTGATGCGTGAAGACGCAAAGACATGCAAATACACACGGACCTGAAAGTGTCATATCCGTAGATTATGTTAACCGCCTGCAGTTGCGTATATGGAACACCAGAAAGCCATAGGTGTTCAAAACGCAAAGTTTTCAAACTAGATTATTGTCTCTAGTGCAAGTGGGAGACTGAAGGGAATATGCCCGAGAGGCAATAATAAAGTGGTTATTATCGTATTCCTTATTTATGATAAATGTTTATTTTGCTAAATGTTTATTTTGCATGATATAATTGTATTAATACAGAAACGTTAATACATGTGTGTTTAATAAACAAACAGGAAGTTCCTAGTTATGCCTCTCTTATAAACTAGCTCGTCGATTGACAAGATGATCAAAGTTTCCTGATCATGGACATTGGATGTTGTTAATAACGAGGTACAACATTAGTGTAATGATGTGATGAACATTCATCCAAAGTATAGCATTATGATCAAAGTCATTGAGTTTATATTGCTATAACAACTTACGAAGTGATCCTAATCCTTAGACCATGAGATCATGTCAATCACTAACACCGGAAGAGTTTCTCGATGCCATCAAACGTCACACCGTAACTGGGTGATTATAAAGATGGCTTCAGAACTACTAAAGTGTTATGTTGAGGTCCACGGATCGAGAGTGGAATTTTTTCATCCCAATGACAGATAGATATGCTCTGGGCCCTCTAGATGATATCACATGGATTAGCTGGCAAGCAAGTGATTTGATCACTAGAATGTTTTATCACGGGAACGAGAAAAGAGGGCATGTCGGTAACGAGACCAAACTAGGTATGGAGATACCAATAATCGAATCTCGGACATGTAATATATCGTGAAACAAAGGGATTAAGATACTAGTGTAAAAGGTTCACACGATCACAGAAGTCATCGTAGAATGTGTGGGAGTCAGTACGGATCTCCAGGTCCCGCTGCTGATTATTGATCGGAGAGGGGTCTCGATCATGTATGCATTATTCACGAACTGTAGGGTGACACACTTAAGGGATACCGACACCATTCATAGCAAATGATATGTCAGAAAAAGAAAAGGAAAGCACATGAATTTATTTCACTAGACACCGGAACTGTTTCGGTTGAAATTGCTGAAACTGGTTCTGCATGTGAAATTGAATACTAGCAAGGGGTTTTATGTGAATGTTTGTTAATTAAAGTAATTAACAAAATTCTGAATAAATAAATAAAAGATTTTTATTTAAATGAGAGCTTGCATTAAATTTGGTGGAAATTTAATGCATGTGAGTGGATTTTTTAGTGGAGGCTCTTTTATGGGAGTGGAGGCTTTTCATTTTGAGTGGGAGATCCACCCACATGAATGTGGAAGAGGTGGGGGGCAGCCACCATGGCTGCCGCCATGCCCCTTGGGGTGCCCCCCCTCTCCTCCTCTCAAAGCACACCTCCTCGCGAAGGATCTCTCTCCCCCCTTTAGAATTTCCTCATGGTCTCAGATCAGCGAGATACATGTTCCCGGCGGCTTTTCTGGAAGGATTTGTTGCTTCCGCTGCTTCACTGGAGCGAGGGCGCGGAGGTTGTTAGGGTACCCGTATGTGTGTGCGATCACGGATGCACCACTACTTTGTGGTGCTGGACTTGATGGTGCTGGACCAGATGGACTTCATCACGATCTTGAGATCGGCAAGCGTTCACCTACATCATCCACGAGTACAACCTCGTTAACGCTATCCGGTCTTCGAGGGCATGTATTCTATGGATGTATATCCACCCGTTGCTTGTATCTAGTAGATAGATCTTGGTACTTAGATGTTCCCATCGTAGGAAATTTTTTGTTTTCTATGCTGCGAACCCCTACAAATTCATCTAAAGAGAACTCAAAAAGGAATCAATAAGAAGCAAATGCAAATAATGGCAGAAATCTGTCAAAACAGACCAGAAGGTAGAAACCGATTTTTCCGAACATCTTCTGTTGCTTAAATCAAAAAGTGATGAACTAATGAAAGTTATCTAACATATTGGGTGATTTATTCGTAAATTTTCAGCTCAATCCGAGTTACAGATACTCCTCACAATTTTTTTTGGTGGAGGACAGAAATCTGTTTCGGGACAGCAACTCCCCAAATCTTACTTCCCTCTCATTAGAGGTCACTCTTGGCACAAAAGGCAAACAAAAAGAATAAGGAGAGGTCATTACTGAAGTACTTCCAAGACTCAAGGACACTCTTAGGTTATCTCCCAACAAGTAGTTTTCTTTAACGCCTTTAAGTTAGGCTTGATAGCTTGAGAAGATGCTCTCATAAGAATTATGAGTTGAAGTAAAAGAGAGCATCGAGAAGCAAATTCAAAACACCTTTAAGTCTAACCCACTTCCTATGCATAGGAATCATGTACACAAATAAGTGCACAAAGAACAAAGTGACATGCATAGGAAGATAAAACAAGAGTAACTTCAAAACTTTTAGCACAAAGAGAGGTGTTTTAGTACCATGAAAACTTTTACAACCATATTTTCCTCTCCCATAATAATTTTCAGTAGCATCATGAATAAACTCAACAATATAGCTATCACATAAAGCATGCTTTTCATGAGCTACAAACACATGATTTCTATCAAGCTCAAAAATAGGGGGATTAAAACCTTCACGGGTTTTACCCAAAGTAGATATTGCAAAAGGATCCACAGGAACATAACATTCATCCTCCTTTGGTAGGCATGGGGGACAATCAAATAATATAAGAGGTAAAGAGTTACTCTCATTAGAAGGTAGGCATGGGTAGATCCATTCTTCCTCCTTTTGTTCATCACTCTCCTCCTCTTTTTCATCTAATGAGCTTCAGTTTCAACAATTTCTTATTCCATAGGCTCCTGCAAGGCATTAGTCTCTTCCATTTGTAGAAAACACTTATTAAAATATTCAAGAATATATCCATTGTCTTCCTTGTAATTATCAAAGCAAAATTTAAGTATCTCATAAACCTCACATTCATAAGGTGCATCATTAGTATTTTCAAGCAAACTAGCAAGTTCAAATGCACCCTTGAAAGCAATAAATTCTTCAATTTGTTCCACATCATAAAAGTCATAATTTCCTTTAACATAAGAAGATATGGTAACATTATCATTATACTCACATTGAAAAGGCAGGTGTTTATACCTCCTACAGCAACAAGACTTATCAAAGCAATAAGTAACATTATAAGTAGAGCACACGTCTCTAGCAATAGTATTCAACTTATCAATTTGTTCCGATAAGTGTTTCCCTTTTTGTGACAAACGGTGTTCCTTATAATAATACTTTTGTTCTTCCGTGAACCCACCTTTCCAATAAGAACTAGTTTCAAAGAAACCATCCATTCATAGAAATCATGGCCAAGCAAGGCAACAACAGACCAGCAACTAGAGCAAGAACTAATTTTTTTGTGTTTTTGAATAAAGCAAGCAAACCAAACTAGACTAATTTTTTTGGGGTTTTTTAAAACAGGCAAACAAAACCAAGCAAAAGAAACTAAGCAAACTAAAAACAAAGCAAAGAGAAAGGAATTGAAGGACTCCCCTTGTGAAGATGTCCTTAGCCTCCCTGACAACGGCGCCAGAAATCTTCATGGCTTGCATAGCTTATGTGGAGCATGTTGGGGACCCCAAGAACAGGGTGTGAAGCAGTACACCAGCAAGTCTTCCCTCAGTAAGAAACCGAGGTTATCGAACCAGTAGGAGGAAGGAAATGTCACACAGTTGTTGCAAGCAACGCGGAGACCTGCACAACAGAAACTCAAGACTTTGCCCCAACTAACAGTGAGGTTGTCAATCTCACCGGCTGCTGTAACAAAGGATTAAACGTATGGTGTGGAAGGTAATGGTTTGCAGCAAGTAAACAAGTAACAATGGAAGATGTATCAATGGTAAAGATTGGACCGGAGTCCATAGTTCACTAGAGGTGCTCTCCTTAGATAAACAACATGGCATGAAGGGTAAACAAATTACAACAGGGAAATTGACAGGAACTGAGCAAGGCATAACAATGCAATTACTAGTCAGAAAGATCCTATGAGATTCGATTGGGCAATACAACAAGATACATAGACCGCCATCCAACTTCATCTATGACTAGAAGTGCACCTTTAGGTTATCATCCGAACCCCCTCCAGTATTAAGTTGCAAGCAACAGACAACTTCTTAAGCAAAGTGTATAAGGTAAACAATCCACATGTTCCATGAACAAGGGACCGTTGTTTTCTCCCTAGTGGAAACAACACATCTACAACCGAAGAGATTTCTATCACTTCCCTTGTAAACTAGAGGCATGAACCCACTATCGAGCATAAATAACCCCTCTTGGAGTCACTAGCAACTACTTGGCCAAGATAGCTACTAACAACGGAGAGCATGCAAGATCACAAACAACACAGACATGATAGAATCATAAAGACAAAACCATTAATCAAACCAGCATAATAATCTCAATATCCATCGGATCCCCGCAAACACAACATGCATGATTACAAATAGATTAGATCTTGATCATGAACGGAGCTCACAAGATCTATACATGAAAGCACAAAGGAGGAGATACAACCGTCTAGCTACTCCATGGACCCATAGTCCAAGGTGGAACTACTCACGCATCATACCGTAGAGAAGGCCTCCGGGATGATCTCCCCTCCGGTAGGGTGCCAGGAAGAACTTCAGATCCCCCCGATCTAGGGACGATGGTGGTGGCGGCTATAGACAGATTCATGGAATATTGATCGGGTGCTTAGGGTTTATGCATCGGGGGATTCTTATAGGCGAAGGGGGAGGCCGAGGCGGCGGCTAGAGGGGGAAAACCCTACCCAGGCGCGGGGTAGGGCCCACCCGCGCCTAGGGGGTTTAGCCGCCCTGGAACGCCCCCTCGTCTCCCCTATGAACTTCATGTTCCCCACGGAAAGTAATTGACTTTGACATTTGTCCCATACAATTCCAATAATATTTCTTTACTAACTTTTTTGAAACCAAAAACAGCAGAAAATAGGCATCTGGCACTTTTGCAACTTGTTAATAGGTTAGTACCAGAAAACATGTAAAAAGCACCTCAAAGTGTGGACAAGTAAAGCAAAGTAGATACTAAACAAGCATGGAGCATAAAAAATTATAGATACGTTTCCAACGTATCAATCAAGTGCAAGAACCATATCATTTCACTTTTCACATGAGATGTTCGTTGCATCTTATATTGCTTGTTTGGCGTTTTACTAGCATAATAAGATGATCCCTCATTTAGATATCAATATAAAAATGTGTTCTCCCTTAAGTATGCACAGATTATGTTTCACCGCTCCAAGACATCACGTGATGATCGGGTGTTCTTGGATCCATGATCATATCGGGTGTAAGACAGTTTACACACGTGAATACTAAGGTTCTTACTTGGCGAGCCTAGCATGTGCACACATGTCCTCGGAACACGGACCGAAAGGTTAAGCATGAGTCATATGAAAGATATGATGCCCATTTGATGCTCGCTTTTGAAGCTACACCAACTCACGTGATGATCGGACTTGGTGTAGTGGATTTGTGCGGTGACCCAGCATACCACTGCATGATGTAGTACACTATAGTCGTTGACATAACACCAATTGAACACCGTTCCATCCGCATTATATCCCTCAGAGTTGTACAACAGAAACATCGCAGGTCCAAGACAACACTTTATATTACATATAACATATTACAAAAGATCCAGAGAACTTCCTCGAACAGTGAGGAATATTATACAGAAAGATCCACTCGGAGTTACTATAGAAGTACAACTATTAATATATGTATAAGGCTTGAAAGTACTACTATAGTATTGTTCTACAGAAGTTGGTTCTAGATTTGTAAGATCCCTCATTTATAAAGGAAAAGGATCCCTATGATTGCAATGCTAGTCCCTGGATCAATGCTAGCATCCACAATTTAAGATGAAGTACACAGAAACAAAGGTCATTATTATAGTCATTCCAGAGACAAACATAGTCTTTTACAACTCCATGGCCACAGGCCTAGTACAAGAGTTTAAATGAGTAAATAGATAAATAAGTCTTCATCTTCATGTGCCACAGGAAAGCATGTTGAGTGTAGACTCATGACTCCTAATTATCATCAGAATAACCTGCAACATCACAAGTTACAGCCATAGTGGGTCAATACATTGGAATAGTATTGGCAAGTGATACCTTAGTAGAATATTGGTGGACTAATACTATATGCATTTTGGCTAAGTGTAGCTTAGGCTTGCTTTGCTCAAAATAGGTTTTGCCTATTAGTTGAAAACACTAAGTTTTTCTTTGTCAAAACTTTTCCCAATGAACCCAATAGACATTGGGGTCCTTCACCCTTGTTCAACCACAAGTTTTACTTAGAAATTGGGATGAGGATATTCTTGATAGCTTCCATGTCTTGATGCTCAAGTTGTCCTTTTCCAGGGACATGGCTAAGTACTTAGATTCTTCATCTGCAGAGGTTGTGCACTTTCCCCACAAGACTTGATTTTCACCAAGACAAGACTTTTCAGAAGCCTTCCCTTAGACCAAATGGACGCGTTCCAACCTATCATCCCACTACCACCAACTGTCCAAATGGCTAAGTTATTGCAACCTATGTGATCCAGGCAGAGCCCATATTGCCAAGTGGCTCCACTAGAAGCTTATTAACATTTGGCCTCTCAAATCCCTTTGTTCCTGGGTGGCTTTCCACAAGTGAGATACACAAGGTAAACCATAGAAATGGGCCTTGTGTAACCACTCAACATAACCCATTCACAACCATTCCACCCAGGTGATTCATTCACTTAGTTGTTTTATTAAGCAAAAACATAGTCCAAAGACTTAGAAATATTTATTCATAGCATGAACATATAGCCACCCTTGGTTGCTACTAGCTAGGCTAAGCATGGCATAGATAAGCATCTTAACTTAGAAATTTCTAGCAATTCTACAACTACTAGGATTTCCCAAGCATAGCATATAAAGACCAAAATTTATCCATGCAAGTCTAGCAAAATATTTCTAATGCATATTTGATAAACATAGGAATATAATCATGAAGCACCACTTCCCTTGGTAGTTTGAAGAGTAGCTACAATCCTCACAATTACAATCACTATTTGCACCAAAATCAACACATAAAATCATAGCACCAAATCACATACAAAATAAATACAAGCAAAAATATATGGATGCATGCAATATGATATGTGATGATTTTCTAAACTCAAAAAGACAAGTGCACAATACTGGTTCATAAACAAGTTCAAAACTTTCCAAACAAACTTTATTTGGACATTAAAACATTTCTTAAATATTTGTAATATACAAAATAGGCCTACACATGTTTCTGTAAATAAAACCATTTTAACAGAAACAAAACATTAAACACATTGCATATATGGAAAGGGCTTTCTCTCCTGATTCCATTGATATAAAATTCATCAAATTTGGACGTGGGAATCAAAAGTTATGATTAAAACAAGTTTAAACATCTAATAGATTCAAATCAGAAATTTAAATCGAGGAACATGCCACGCGGCGCTATCTTACTGGCTGGTACCGCTTCGCGCCGGATCACGCTTCTAAGCCGTTGGATCTAACTTAATCGCGCGGCTCTGATTAAAACATACCGCTTCGTCTAAGATCTATCGTGACCACTAGATCTAAATCTAACGGCGCTCAGCACTTGACCACCAAGTGGCGGCGACAGGCGGCGGCGCGCTCTGACAGTGGCGGAGCCGGCGAACTAGGTCGCGCGGGGAGGTGGGAGGATGCCCACCAGAACCGCAGTGACGAGGAGAAGCTCGACGTGTCCTTGGTTGGCGAAGGGGTGCTCGGAGTCATCGCGGATTGCTCGTCGGAGTAGTCCCTGGCGGCTGTGGCTTCTGTTCGTCGATGTTGGCAACGTTCTGGGCCGCTCTAAGACAAGAGGAGGGTACCGTTAGATGCGCAGGACGCTGGGGATCTTACGCGTATCAAACAGAGGGCGAGGGGAGGCTGGAACTTACGGGGAAAAGGTCGCCGGAGTTCGAGCAGAGCGGACTGCCAGCTTGTTGGCGTTGCCATGCGCGAGAAAACGGAAAGTGTCAGTAGATGCGCACGGAGATGCAGAGCAAGCCAGCATGAACCATAGGCAGAGGGGAGTGCGGTGCTCACCGGAATTCGTTGGCAAGGTCGTCGGAGCAGCGAGGTTGCGGCGAGGAATTCTCGTAGCCTGGGGGCGCTCTGTGTTTGGAGTTTGGGGAAAATGGAGAGGGTACAGAGGGGGTTTAAATAGCAAGGTTGCGAGTGAGATTTACTCGAGCATAGATCGAGAATTGAAGCCGCAAATCAATCCAGAAACGGCCGAGTGATTTGGGGGAAGGAACTCGTCGCCGGGTGGAGAAGAAGACCGTTGCGTGGGCCGCGTTGTCAGCGAGAGAAACAGAGGGGAAGTGGGGTCAGGCGGTCAGTCACTCCGTGGGTTTGATTGCAGTGAAAAAGCAGTTCGGGGAGGGTTTCTTTGGCTGGCTGGGTCAAGTTGGGCTGGGTTGGGCCAGAATGGCTGGCTGCTTATTTTTTTCTCTTTATTCCTTTTCTTTTTCTGTTTGATTTTCTAAAATGATTTTCAAACTCCTTTTCAAATCAGTTTGATTCCAAACCTTCTCTGGACTTTTGCAAAGTGAATTTTGTATTTAAATAAGTGTCAAACCTTTCTGTTTACAAACACCAACTTGGGTCATTTGAAAAATAAAATAGAACCAAGCCATTAAGAGATATATTAATTGACATAAACTTGGTTTTATTTCATACTTTGTTTGGAAACCTTATTCAAGCTTTTGAAATCACTTATGTTTGAACTCAAAACACTACTGAATGAATATTTTTACCTTACTCATTAGCAAGTAGCCCAAAGTCTAGAGTATTCATCCATAAAATAATGAGCAATATATGCTCCTGTTTTTTAAATGATTTTGAATTGAAACCCTAAATTATCATGGATGCATGGATGATATGCATGAGTTTTAAAACATGATTTTAGGGATGTTACAAATCTAACCCCCTTAAGGTGAATCTCGCCCTCGAGATTCGGATTGGCTAGCAAATAGGTGAGGGTGGTCTTTCCGAAGATCATCTTCCCTTTCCCATGTTGCTTCTTCTTCGAAATGGTGGTTCCATTGAACTTTGCAGAATTTTATAGTCTTAGTCCGTGTAAATCTTTCTACAGTCTCAAGAATCTTGATTGGTTTCTCTTCATAGGTGATATCACTTTCCAATTGGACCTCTTCCAAAGATATAGTATCCTTCAAAGAAGTTTCTTCCATTTCTGGATGACATTTCTTAAGTTGACTCACATGAAACACATTATGAACTACTGATAAAGACTCTAGCAATTCAATCTCATAAGCAACTTCTCCTTTACGACTCAGAATCTTGAATGGTCCAACATATCTTCGTGCCAATTTTCCTTTGACACCAAATCTCTTCACTCCACGGAGTGGTGACACTCTAAGATAAACTATGTCTCCTACTTCATAGGTGACTTCTCTACGCTTAGGATCTGCGTAGCTCTTCTATCGGGACTGTGCTATCTTCAATCTGTCCTTAACCAGCTTGACTTTCTCTTCAGCCTCTTTGATGAGTTCTGGTCCGAACAAACTTCTTTCTCCCACACCATTCCATAGCAATGGGATGGTACACTTTCTCCCATAGAGAAACTCAAATGGTGCCATCTCAATACTGGCTTGATAGCTATTATTATAAGAGAATTCTGCGTAAGGCAGACTTTCATCCCAACTGGCTCCATAGTCTAGGGCACATGCCCTCAACATATCTTCAAGAACCTGATTAGTCCTTTTTGTCTGTCCATCAGTTTGAGGATGAAATGCAGTGCTGAATTCCAACCTTGTTCCCAATGACTCATGTAATTGTCTCCAAAAATGGGAAGTGAATTGAGTTCCCCTATCAGACACAATACTCTTGGGTACTCCATGTAGACATACAATTCTGCTCATATAGATCTTGGCTAACTTAGCACTAGTGTAGGTTGTCTTCACGGGTATGAAATGAGCCACTTTAGTTAGGCGATCCACTACTACCCAAATAGAATCATATCCTGACCTGGTCCTTGGTAATCCGGTAATAAAATCCATACCAATCTTATCCCACTTCCAATCAGGAATAGGTAGTGGTTGAAGCAGTCCTGCTGGTTTCTGGTGTTCTGCCTTCACTCTGCTACATACATCACACAAGGAAATATGTTCGGCGATGTCCTTCTTGAGATTATTCCACCAAAATATTTCCTTCATATCCATGTACATTTTGGTGTCACCCGGATGAATGGAATACAGTGAATTGTGTGCTTCTTGTAAAATCAGTTTCCGAAGCTCCGGATCTTGTGGAACACAGATACGTTTTCCATGCCATAAAGTACCCTGTTCGTCTTCACAGAATCCTTTGGCTTTTCCTTTGCCAATCTTTTCCTTAATCTCTTCAATTTCCTTATCAGTCTTCTGTGCTTCTTTAATCTTGTCCAACAAAGTAGGTTGAACATCCAAGGTCATGAGATGTCCTTCAGGCACAATCTCCAATCTAAGGTCTCTAAATTGGGCACACAGATCATCTGTATATTATCCCTTAGTAAGGCCATTCACAAAAACCTTACGGCTTAGAGCATCTGCTACAAAATTTGCTTTACCAGGGTGGTATTGCAAACTTAATTCATAGTCCTTGATGAGTTCTAGCCATCTTCTTTGTATCATTTTAATTTCCTTCTGGGTGAAGATATACTTCAAACTTTTGTGATCTGTGAACACTTCACATCGCTTTCCCAAAAGATAGTGTCTCCATGTTTTGAGTGCATGGACAACAGAGGCTAATTCTAAATCATGAGTAGAGTAGTTTACTTCATGAGTTTTGAGTTTTCTCAAGGCATAAGCCACAACTTTTCCTTCTTGCATAAGTACGGCACCCAATCCATGATGAGATGCATCACAATACACTTGGAAATCTTTCTCCAAATCTGGCAAACACAAGACTGGTGCTGTCACGAGTCTCTTCTTCAATTCTTGAAAGCTGAGTTCACAACCTTCAGACCAAGCAAATTTCTTGTTTTTCTTTAGCAATTCTGTCATAGGTTTTGCTACCTTGGAGAAATTCTCAATGAACCTTCTGTAGTAACCTGCTAAGCCAAGGAAACTACGAACTTCTTTCACTAACTTGGGAGATTCCCATTCAGTTACAGCTGAAACTTTAGCAAGATCAACTGCTACACCATCACCTAAAACAACGTGTCCAACAAATCCAACTTCATTTAACCAAAATTCACACTTGCTGAATTTGGCATATAACTTATGCTCTCTAAGTTTCTCAAGTATCAAACGTAGATGTCCTTCATGCTCTTCTTTGCTCTTGGAGTAGATTAGAATGTCGTCGATGAATAAGACAACAAACTTATCATGAAATTCCATGAACACCTTGTTCATCATATTCATGAAGTATGCTGGTGCATTGGTCAAACCAAATGGCATCACGGTAATACTCATACAATCCATACCTTGTGGTGAAATTTGTCTTAGGTATATCTTGTTCCCTTATCTTGAGCTGGAAATAACCTGACCGGAGATCAATCTTTGAGAACACACAAGCTCCTTCTAACTGATCAAACAAATAATTTATTCTAGACAAAGGATACTTGTTCTTGATAGTCACCTCATTGAGTGAACGGTAATCTATGCATAACCTTCGACTTCTATCTTTCTTTTCCACAAACAAAACTGGTGCTCCCCAAGATGAAGAACTTGGTTGGATAAAACCTTTCTACAACTGTTCTCCAAGCTGCTTCTTGAGTTCTTTCAACTCATCAACTGACATCTTGTACGGTCTTTTGCTATTGGTCCAGATCCTGGTAGCAAATCAATAAGAAACTCCACATCTCTATCTGGTGGCATTCTCGGCAATTCTTCTGGAAACACATCTGGATACTCACTCACAATAGGCACACTGTCTATGCTAACCCCCTTAAGAGAATTTAGCTTACTCCTTTTTTATTCAAAGTTGGTCCTGAATCTGATCCTTTTATTTTCTGGAGTTGTGAGTGAGACAGTATGGTTGGCACAATCTATCACTCCCTTGTGCTTAGTCATCCAGTCCATTCCCAAAATGACATCCAATCCTTGGGAGTTTAGGATTATCAAGTTAACGGGAAACTTATACTTCCCAAACTCTATGACTAGATCATGACATCCTGAATTCACTATCATTTCTCCGCCAGGAGAACTTACTTTTATAGGACACCTAATAGTTTCTACCGGTAGTTCATTTCTTTCAACAAATGCTCTTGATATGAATGAATGAGATGCACCAGTATCAAAGAGAACAAATGCTGGAACAGAATTGAGTTTGAACTTACCAGCAACAACATCAGGTTCCTCATATATTTCCTCCACATTGATGTGGTTCACTTGTCCCTTTTGAAAAGGTTAGGCTTGTTGGGTCCTTCAACTTTCTTTTCTGGGCATTCATTTGCAAAATGCCCCATCTTCTTGCACTTGAAACATTCAACCTGACTAAGATCCTTCTTGACAGGCTGGCTTCCACTGCCACTTCCACTACCATTGTGGTGGCTCTTATATCCACCCTTGTGATTCTTGTACTTTTCATTGTCATGAATATGGTGACTCTTGTTGTCATGATGACGGTTGTGGTTGTGGTGCTTGTTGAATTTCCCATGCTTGTGGGATCCTGAACTCCCACTATCATCAAAATGGGAACGTTCGTGAGACAATCCCGAGCTGTGCTTGTCAGAGTGCTTTCTCTTCCTGCTTTCCACTTGTTTCATTTTGTTCTCCAAAATAGCAGCCTTGTCACAAAGAGACTGGTATGTGGGAACATAGGCCACAGCTAACTGCAGGTTCAGTTCATCATTCAACCCTTCAAGGAACTTTTCCTTCCTCTTAGCATTAGTGTCAACTTCATCCGGTGCGTAACTCGCCAGATTGTTGAACTCTTCAATATATTCAGCCACGCTGCGGTGGCGCTGCTTCAAGTTATGGAATTCTTTCTTCTTCAAACTCATCACTCCGGATGAGATGTGAGCAGTACGGAAACCATCTTCAAAGATATCACATGTCACATCCTCAATGGAAGTGGTGATCTGGAAGTTATCCCACCAAGTAGCTACCGGTCCTTCCAACAAGTGAGATGCAAATCTGACTTTCTCTTCATCAGTACAGCCAACTATTACCAAGTCCTTGTTCACAGAGCGTAGCCAATCATTGGCCACCATAGGATAAGTTGTTCCTGAGAACTTTGCTGGCCTCAATCTCAAGAACCTGGTAAGCATGTCAAAACCCGGTGGGTTGTTCTGATTGTTGTTGTTGTTATTGTTGTTGTTGTTCTGGTTCTGGATGAACGTAGTCATCATTTGCATCAGCTGAGTCTGAGTTGTCATCATTTGCTGCATCTCAGGGGTGATGTTGTTGTTGTTGGGGTTGGGATTGGCACGTCGGGGAGGCATCTGTGCTTTGTTCAATAGAGATAAGAATAAGATACCCATAGATGCTAACATGCACAATACATCACATAAACAATCACCAAACATGCATCACAATAATAAAATTTCAATAACAAGATAACAAGTTTGCAAAGTAAACACACCAATAGCAAGCCATCCACATGTTGGATGGTCATTGCGACTCAATAAAAAGCATGATAAATAAATGATAAATGAGTAGTCATCATTACTCCTCAGCATCAACCTCCTCCTCAACAAATGTAAGACCTGCATTCTCCATAGCGGTCTTGTATTCCTCGACATTGGTGGTCAAGGTCTCTACTTTGGGTTTGAGAGCCCTCTTCTGAGAACGAAGCCTCTCAATCACAGTCTGATGCTCGAGCTCGAAGTCCTTGGCCTCCAGTTCTGTAGTCATGTCGCGAATCCTCTTGTTCCTATCTTGGACTCGCTTCTCTTGACTCTTGAACTTTCTGTCCTAACTCTCGAACTTGGCCTCCATCTCCTTGACTATCTCATCTTGCTCCGCGAAGAGCTTGTCCTTCTCACGAAGCTGCACCTGGAGTTCGTCATTGCTGAGCATGACGTTGGTCCTATCAGTGTCCACGTGCCTAAGAAGAACCTCTAAGTCCTGGAGATATAGACGAATCGGCTCTTCTGCCTCCCTCGAAGTGTCCTCGAAGTCGATGGCCTCAGCATCCTCATCATGTCTACCGAAGGCGTGGAAGTGAGTACCTCTAACCTGTCGAGAGTGTCTCCCTAACAGACGTCCAATCAAGTCCTGCATGACTACCTCTAGGCCTCTCTCCTTGTCATCGTGCATGAGCTTGAAGATGATAGCCTCCGTGGTAGGATCAGTCTGGCGTCCGGGCTGATTGACCTTGAAGCCCCAAAGGTCTTTCCTCTCAAACTTGGTGAGGGGAAGTACCATGATGGTAGGAAGAGGGAGATTGAGCAAACTAGTGAGCTCAATAATACGAGGGCCAAAACGAGTTCCCTGGAACTCTTCAACAGTGTTGATGGTAACATTAGGCATCTATTTAATAAGATAGAAAAAGTTAGAATCAACACAATTTACAACAAATCACAAGACAAGGCATCACATGCATAACATTGACAAACACACAAGTCATAGAATACATAAAAACCATTACAAACATCCAAGGTTCAACTTATTAGACAACATTTTGGAAAATAAAATGATAAGTGTGGTGGTCCAACTAACGAAGTACGATTACAATCCCATCTCACTTGCCAAGTTGGCTAACAAGGCATCCCTAGAGGCAATCTGTTTATCTTGATCACATGACTCCATTGCTAAGTCTATGATGTCTTTCCTTAAACTTTGAATGGTAGCCTCTAGCTCTTGGGTATGTTTCTTTTCTTCCCTAAGGTCATTCTGGGTGTTAAGCATTCTGCACTTGATTCTGTCACCAAGTTCTTTGATGGCTCTCCAAGCTGCATCCCTTGCTGAATCAAAGAATGTGGTGTGCATCATTGTGTTGGTGACCATGCAGAATCCTGAGTCCTTGTGGTTTTCTTCCTTGTTTTTATACAAGTGAAGTTGCACCCACCAGTACTCCACTCCTTCATCCATCACAGGAAAACCTTTGTACACAGCTGCACCATGTATTCCCATGGCAACCATGAGGTCCTTGAGAGCCTTGGGGAACTCTGTCTCACATTCCAAAGTCATAGTTATGAGTGGTCCCTTCTTCACGGCTTCGTTGATGGAGTTCATCTATAGAATAGAGATGAGAAAGAAGATTAGAAAAGTTTACGAGAAGAAAAGACAAGTGTGGAAGTTGTTGAAAAAAAATTCCTTAGTGGTTTCCAATCCTAAGGTCATAATCCTACAGGCAACACAGTGCTCTGATACCATCTGTAAGATCCCTCCTTTATAAAGGAAAAGGATCCCTGTGATTGCAATGCTCATCCCTGGATCAATGCTAGCATCCACAGTTTAAGATGAAGTACACAGAAACAAAGGTCATTATTACAGTCATTCCAGAGACAAACATAGTCTTTTACAACTCCATGGCCACATGCCTAGTACAAGAGTTTAAATGAGTAAATAGATAAATAAGTCTTCATCTTCATGTGCCACAGGCAAGCATGTTGAGTGTAGACTCATGACTCCTAATCATCATCAGAATAACCTGCAACATCACAAGTTACAGCAACAGTGGGTCAATACATTGGAATAGTGTTGGCAAGTGATACCTTAGTAGAATATTGGTGGACTAATATTATATGCATTTTGGCTGAGTGTAGCTTAGGCTTGCTTTGCTCAAAATAGGTTTTGCCTATTAGTTGAAAACACTAAGTTTTTCTTTGTCAAAACTTTTCCCAAGGAACCACCAATAGACATTGGGGT
Organism: Avena longiglumis; assembly: GCA_030063025.1. Taxonomy (NCBI): domain Eukaryota; kingdom Viridiplantae; phylum Streptophyta; class Magnoliopsida; order Poales; family Poaceae; genus Avena; species Avena longiglumis. The sequence continues at coordinate 154,193,495 of CP125973.1, forward strand.
CCTTCACCCTTGTTCAACCACAAGTTTTACTTAGAAATTGGGATGAGGAGATTCTTGATAGCTTCCATGTCTTGATGCTCAAGTTGTCCTTTTCCAGGGACATGGCTAAGTACTTAGATTCTTCATCTGCAGAGGTTATGCACTTTCCCCACAAGACTTGATTTTCACCAAGACAGGACCTTTCAGAAGCCTTCCCTTATACCAAGTGGACGTGTTCCAACCTATCATCCCACTACCACCAACTGTCCAAATGGCTAAGTTATTGCAACCTATGTGATCCTGGCAGAGCCCATATTGCCAAGTGGCTGCACTAGAAGCTTCTTAACATTTGGCCTCTCAAATCCCTTTGTTCATGGGTGGCTTTCCACAAGTGAGATACACAAGGTAAACCATAGAAATGGGCCTTGTGTAACCACTCAACATAACCCATTCACAACCATTCCACCCAGGTGATTCATTCACTTAGTTGTTTTATTAAGCAAAAACATAGTACAAAGACTTAGAAATATTTAATCATAGCATGAACATATAGCCACCCTTGGTTGCTACTAGCTAGGCTAAGGATGGCATAGATAAGCATCTTAACTTAGAAATTTCTAGCAATTCTACAACTACTAGGATTTCCCAAGCATAGCATATAAAGACCAAAATTTATCCATGCAAGTCTAGCAAAATATTTCTAATGCATATTTGATAAAGATAGGAATATAATCATGAAGCACCACTTGCCTTGGTAGTTTGAAGAGTAGCTACAATCCTCACAATCACAATCACTATTTGCACCAAAATCTACACATAAAATCATAGCACCAAATCACATACAAAATAAATACAAGCAAAAATATATGGATGCATGCAATATGATATGTGATGATTTTCTAAACTCAACAAGACAAGTGCACAGTATTGGTTCATAAACAAGTTCAAAACTTGCCAAACAAACTTTATTTGGACATTAAAACATTTCTTAAATATTTGTAATATACAAAATAGGCCTACACATGTTTCTGTAAATAAAACCATTTTAACAGAAACAAAACATTAAACACATTGCATATATAAAAAGGGCTTTCTCTCCTGATTCCATTGATATAAAATTCATCAAATTTGGACGTGGGAATCAAAAGTTATGATTAAATCAAGTTTAAACATCTAATAGATTCAAATCAGAAATTTAAATCGAGGAACATGCCACGCGGCACTATCTTACTGGCTGGTGTCGCTTCGCACCGGATCACGCTTTTGAGCCGTTGGATCTAACTTAATCGCGCGGCTCTGATTGAAACATACTGCTTCGTCTAAGATCTATCGTGACCACTAGATCTAAATCTAACGGCGCTGAGCACTTGACCACCAAGTGGCGGTGCTGGTGGCGGCGACAGGCGGCGGCGCGCTCTGACAGTGGCGGAGCCGGCGAACTAGGTCGCGCGGGGAGGTGGGAGGATGCTCACCAGAATCGTAGTGACGAGGAGAAGCTCGACGTGTCCTTGGTTGGCGAAGGGGTGCTCGGAGTCGTCGCGGATTGCTCGTCGGAGTAGTCCCTAGCGGCTGTGGCTTCTGTTCGTCGACGTTGGCGACGTTTTGGGCCGCGCTAAGACAAGAGGAGGGTACCGTTAGATGCGCTGGACACTGGGGATCTTATGCGTATCAAACAGAGGGCGAGGGGAGGCTGGAACTTATGGGGAAAAGGTCGCCGGAGTTCGAGCAGAGAGCGGCGAAGCTCAGTTGTTGACGTTGCCGAGGCTGTAGGCCATGCGCGAGCAAACGGAAAGTGTCAGTAGATGCGCACGGAGATGCAGAGCAAGCCATCTTGAACCATAGGAAGAGGGGAGTGCGGTGCTCACCGGAATTCATCGGCGAGGTCGTCGAAGCAGCGAGGTTGCGGCGAGGAAATCTCGCAGCCTAGGGGCGCTCTATGTTTGGAGTTTGGGGGAAAATGGAGAGGGGACAGAGGGGGTTTAAATAGCAAGGTCGCGAGCGAGATTTACTCGAGCATTGATCAAGAATTGAAGCCGCAAATCAATCCAGAAACGGCCGAGTGATTTGGGGGAAGGAACTCGTCGCCGGGTGGAGAAGAAGACCGTTGCGTGGGCCGCGTTGTCAGCGAGAGAAATAGAGGGGAAGTGGGGTCAGGCGGTCAGTCACTCCGTGGTTTTGATTGCGAGTACAGAAAAACGGTTCGTGGGAGGGTTTGCTGGGTTGGTTGGGTCAAGTTGGGCTGGGTTGGGCCAGAATGGTTGGCTGCTTATTTTTTCTCTTTATTCCTTTTCTTTTTCTGTTTGATTTTCTAAAATGATTTTCAAACTCCTTTTCAAATCAGTTTGATTCCAAACCTTCTCTGGACTTTTGCAAAGTGAATTTTGTATTTAAATAAGTGTCAAACCTTTCTGTTTAGAAACACCAACTTGGGTCATTTGAAAAATAAAATAGAACCAAGCCATTAAGAGATATATTAATTGACATAAACTTGGTTTTATTTCATACTTTGTTTGGAAACCTTATTCAAGCTTTTGAAATCACTTATGTTTGAACTCAAAACACTACTGAATGAATATTTGTACCTTACTCATTAGCAAGTAGCCCAAAGGCTAGAGTATTCATACATAAAATAATGAGCAATATATGCTCCTTTTTTTAAAATGATTTTGAATTGAAACCCTAAATGATCATGGATGCATGGATGATATGCATGAGTTTTAAAACATGATTTTAGGGATGTTACAAGATTCTAGGAGTTTTATTTATATTCTACACTTCAACTTGTCTTCGATAGATTCTGGTAAGGTCTTCGACTCCATTGATCTCCCTCAGATATCTTCAACTCTTCAAGTAACTTATTTCCTGGGAGCCATTGGTTTCTCCGAGATCTAGCAAGGGTTAAGAAGATACGTTGAGTACGAGCGTACTCAGCAAGTTCACTAAAGAGAGGTGTTTGATGCACTATCTACAGCCACAGACCATAGGTCGTAGGCAATGCAAGTTTTCTAAAACATTTCTTCAAAGGTTGCTTTTATTCTGAAAAGCTATGTCCATCAGCCTTCATGGGTTTACCAGAACTTTCATGGAGTTCCTTTTCCGCAGCGTTCGTAGCTCCTTCCTGGAACAAGGAGTAACAAGTTATAGTTTTTACACTCTGCAGAGGTGCGTCACTTTACCCATGAGAGATCTTAGGTTTTTTGCACATCCGAGTTATAGGCTCATTCACACTTCCTTGGTGTGAGGCCCAGACTAAGATCCAAGCCAATCACTGTCCTTCTCCGCGACCCCGCATACCTGACGGATTGCACATCAGACCTAGGATAAAACTTGTTTCCATTATCAGCCTAAGGTGTACAACCCTCATAGATACCAGAAGCCGTGGGACGTTGAGGGATCCCACCCATAACCTGCTAACCCTCTACAAGAGGAGTTGCAACAACGGCCCGGTCATCCGTTGGCATGCGAGAGAGAGTCGATCCAGCTGACTTCTCTGTCCCATTCCAAATCTCATGGTTAACGCATAATATACGGCGCAAGAATCACTAGCGACATTGGTTGTTAAGTCCTAGATAATATGTTCCTTTACCACCGGAACTTCCATAGAAGGTTATTACCTCATGGTAAATAACCTATAATCATATTATTATGAAAATATTGTTTTCTGACCTTTTTGAAATGCATGTGATGACAACACTGGATTTGCAAAATACTTTACAAAAAATAATCAAAGGACATGAGCAAGTGCGAACTTGCCTTTTGTGATTGAAAGATTATGCACTCACGGTCTTCGAGATAATAGAAGATCCAATATCTGAAATCATCATCATTGGTCCGGTAAGGACTAATGTTTAAAGAAGCAAGATGACATTATGCATAAATAATGTTATGCAATTTTATAATTCCCAAAGTGAAACCCTTAGTATTTTGAATAAGTTGAACTTAGGTATCTTCTTTAAGATTGGGTTTATCTTTAAGTTTATTTCATAAGCAATGACATTGATAAGGAACTTAATTGTTAATAATCCAAAATATATAAGTACGGATAGAGTAATGTGATTATGATTAATTGTTATCTAGTGACTGGGATAAAAAGTCCTTAGATTGAGTTGTTAAGAGCTAAAAGAACTATTATAGACTTGTTTGTGTGAAGTGGCAAAAAGAATAACATTTGAAGAAACTTGTGTTTAGTTAAGGTTAATCAGTCTTGAGGGTTAGTAGGTTTTACATTAGGGTTGGTGATGGTTATGAATGATGTTAAGTTATCATATTTTAATTGATGGTACAAATGACCAAAGTTAACTTTAAAAACATGAATAAACTTCAAATGAGATGTTTAGACCAAAGTTAACTATAAAAATAGAAGTGAATTGTAAGATATGATGAGTTTTAGAATAGCATCTAGTTTTAGGGTTTTGGCAAATATGATTAAGGATAATCCCTTTTAATTTAAGTGAAATATAAATTTAATAATATGCAACTTATTAATGGGAGCATAATTAGATGATCTTATAAATTTATTTGAGTTTAGAGTCATTTTTAAGAGTGGTTAAGGGATGGAGATTATTCACCCCCTTATACATGAGTGATATATAATATTTATTTAAACGAGTTTAATTTGAATTTAAGAATAAAAAACATTTAAAGGCTAATAGTTATATTTAATTTTTATTTTGATTATGGATTTAGACTTATTAATTAAACTTTAAAGGATTTAGTGTTTTATAAGAAAATGAGATTATTTATTTTTTAAGAAATAATTTTAAAGAATTAACAAAATGAGTTTTATTATCTAAGATTATTAAAATGTTCTTGAATAATATACATAGTATTTTTCTAGTAAAATATACTTATTAAAGATCTTAATATTGAATTTTATTTATTTTTAAATATTATCTTTATTTTTATAAAAAACTTTAAAGAATTAAGTGTCTTTAAATATTTGCTTTATATTTTATTTATAGAACTCAGGATTTAATGATGTTAATATTTATGTGCTCTATATTTATTTTAAATAAATAAAGTTATATTTTTATTAGATAGATCTTAATTTTATGATAATTTTAACATATTAAATGTATTTTTATGATTTTTATATAATTTTATATAGCTAAAAATGTTTAGAGGTTGTTTTGGTAATTTATTTGTTTTACTTTTATTTTATTTCTTATCCTAATTATCTTGGGTTGTTTGGGTTGGGTACATGGGCCGACCTGGCCCAGCTAGTCCAGGCCTGGTCCAATCCGACCCAAATAGTTGGGCCAACCTCATCCCAACACCCCCTCTCTTCATCATCTCACACACACAGACACACACACATCGTACCCGCATATGCACGAACCTTTCCTCTCATCCTTTGCTCGCTTGCGATGTCGCCGCCACCAGCGCTAGTGCCGTCTCGGCCGGTCGCCGGCCAACTCCGGCACTGCCTCCTGCCTTCTTGGACCCATCTCGCTCTCCTCCTTTAATCTATGTCTCCCTGTTGCCGCTCTGCTTTCCCTATATGCGCCCCCGCAAAACCCTAGTCGTGGGGTTCGGCTAGGTCGCCGGTGCGACTTCGCTGGCCCCCGATGCCCCTGACTGCTACTCGAGGAAGACCGGGACTTCCTCTTCCTCGACCCCGACACCGGCGGGAAGGTGCGCATGCGTAACCCCGGTGTTCCCCTCCTCCTGATGCCTGCGGAAGGGCGATGTCAGCATAACCTCGACACCCGGTGCTTCCTCTAATTCGGTGATGCTATGATCCTGTCTTCGTGAAGCCTACGCTCCAGGTGCTCGGCACCCTCGGTGAGTTTTGATTCCATGTGACCAGCCTTAGTGCTGATGGCTTTGTTTAGGTATGGAACACAGTCCTAGGTTCTGGAAATCTTGGGTTTAATCTATGGTGCTGATTGGATTAATAATTATCCCCAACATATGTTATTTGGTGATATCTACACTGTGGAATTGGAATGATTAATATTAGTGGCTTGATTAATCCACTTGCAATCTTTGGAAGAGGATCTGAATTTTAGTTGTGCTCTATGCTGGCCAACTGGTCCAGTATATGTTGAGGTTGAACATATTCTATCTGTTTGTAGATGGTTGTGAGTGAGCTATTGATGTTGTGGAACAAACCTGTTTGAGCTACTGTTGTTATGTGCTGCCTTGAATCAAAATGTGGAGGTGTGCAATGTGCATCTGAATCTTTGATTCAATTACTCTTGTTCTAAAATATAGAATGGTTCTTGGATATCCTTGAATATCTAAGAAAGTGATTTATTATTCTCTTGATGAAGAGCTAATGTTCTAGTTTAGAGACTAGATTAAGGATTTGGTATTCCATTGTTGCTTAGGGATGAAATGGTATATCACCCATGGGTGATCCATATAGCAGTGATTTTTTATAATGATTCCTAATTATTTAATTAGGAAGATGTTTAATGGGCTATATGTATTGTTTTGATGTCTTCTCTTGACTTGGTTATGTTTGTGGTGCCTCCAAATAGGAGTGTGCACAATATGACTCTAGTAAGATGTTTTGCTGCTTAAACAATTGAAGAAACTTATATGGAATTGATGCTTATGATGCTGGTCTGAAGCTCTTGTTGAATAAGGACAAATTTACTTTGAATTTTAAGTTGGAAGGCTAGCATAATTACTATTATTATGATACAGCACATCCTTGGATGATTTCTAGCTATGATTATCTAATGTTGAACTAGCTTTGCTTGCTGGATATATTGAGAAAGAATTGAGTTCGTTTTCATATGGACACATAACTATTATGCATAATTGATTCCTAAATTATCTTTTGGGAAAATGATGGAATTTGTTTTGTTTGGGATAACTTGAGAGCTAGCTAAAATGCAAGGATTATTCTGGTAGCTTTAGTTGTTATTGGGCTTCTATTGTGGTGCCTCCAACTTGGAGAGTACACAATGGTAGCCCATGTAGCATGACTTGCTACAGAGAACAACTACAGTGGTGTAGTTGATGTTGATGTCAACAAGAGAGAAACTTAGCTTGTGATGCAAAAGGCTGAAGCTAATTTGGTGACTAGAATACAGATATTTTCTCTTGCCTTTATCTTAGCTCTAGGATGATACTGGAGTAGCACTTCTACCATGTCTAAGAGCTCTCTCTATCCAACCTCATGCTCTAAAAAAAATGATAAGAACAGATACTTAAGCATGATCTTGGTGTTGAGTAGTAACCTGATGTTGGACTTGAGGTTTCTATGCTGGTACTAGCACTTGATCAGTTAGCCTATTTTGTCCTTGTGATGGAGTTGTTGCCTGCTCCTCCTGATGTGGATCTTGATAATCTTGCTTGTGCTCCTGGATCTGTCTTCCCCTGATTCTAGCTCTTGGATGGCTCTTGGGAGCAACCAGTTGTTGGTTGATGGTGCTGGTCTAGATTGGTGAACTTTTGGTTGTTTATGTGTGGGCTTGGGAGCTCTAGTGCTAAGAAATGAGCTGGGGTGTGTGTTGATATGATATAGAGAGATATGGATCAACTCTAGCTGAGATGCTATGGTTGTGTTACCCCTTTTATGTGCATTGGCTGTTGTTGTGGTGTTGACAGCACACTAGTGCATGCTGGTGAGTGAGCAGCCTGCTTGCATGTTGTGGTTTGGGGATCAGATCAAGTAAAAGCTTGGTATTTCCTGATGTTTTACCTCTTTACCTTCTTATCTAGCTTTGGTGAAACTTGCCCCTAAGACAATGATGTTGTACTAAGGCCACTATCTGATTAAGAACAGATACTATGATTTGGCCCCTTTTTAATTCATACTCAATGATGAATTCAGGTTCTAGCATCTCTAAGCCAAATCTGAGAGTACAATTAATAAACTAACCCCCTTATTCTTTTACTTTTGTTAGTCTGTTGTTTTTATTTTGCAGAAATCAGGATCAAAGAGATAATGAGAAGATCAAGAATTAGATAGAAAAGATAGTTTAGGTTTTATCTTATTACTCTTGTTGTAATTCCTTTTTATTCAAATGTGTAAAGATTTTGTATTATTATTGTGATGGTAATAAATGAACTATTTATTTATTAATTCTTCCTTTGTAAATAAATGTTGTATTGTTTGTTTTAAATAATATAATTTACTTATTTCCTTTTTCTTTTATAATCCAATTGTAAAGACAATGTCATATATATTATCTAGTAATAAGGAATTCTTTTATTTCTTTCAATAATGTAATTTTTCTACTTATTTGTTTCCTGATACTTTAATTTTATTTATCTATTGTAAAAGATCAAAGTAATACTATATGTATATATATATATTAATAAAGAAATCTTTTTATATCATTTTTTGTAATCATTTCAATTCAAGTTATTAAATGTTTCTAATTTCCATTTGTGAATTGTATAAATTCATTTGAATTTCATATTTGAAATTCAAATACATGTTTGAACAAATCTTCCCCTGAAACAAAGAATTATACAAAGGTCTTGTCAAAATCTGTCGCACTTGCTCCGAAGTTTCCTTCAGTACAAGAGAGATCCCGATCCCTCTATAGCTCTTTTAGTTTTGCGCAAAAATTTCCCGAATTTTCTTATGCATGAATGCAATGCACAAACTTGTGTCCTCTCTATTTCTAGGTGCTAATCCTGGGATGTTACAATTTGGTTCATGTAATCACCAAAAAGGCACGAGGGATGTCGTTTTTGAGTGGGAGTTCATTCTTAATTTTGGATTAGTTGAACTCAATCTATCATAAACTTAGTCTAAACTTTACAAATTCTGTTGTAGATGGCACCACCTGCTTTTAATTTCAATGTGTTCATGGAGAAAGAGAAACTTGCAACAAACGGTAGCAACTTTACCGACTAGGCCATGAATTTGAGGATTCTCCTCTCTGCTGCACAAAAGCAATATGTGCTAGAAGTGCCGCTAGGCCCCCCACAACTTGATGATGCCCTGACGAGGAAAAGAACGTCTATCTGACTCGTCAGGAGGACCACAACTTAGTTCATTGTGGCATATTGTATGTGCCAGAGCCAAAACTTCGAAATCGTTTCGAAAACAACAATGCTTTTGATACAATGGGTGAGTTGAAAATGATTTTCGACACCCATGCTGATGTAGAGAGTTATAATGCTTCAGAAAAGTTCTTTAGCTAGATGATGGAAGAGAACATCTCCGTTAGTGAGCATGAACTCAAGATGTCGGGTTACGCCGTTAAGCTTGTGTCCTTGGTAATAATGATTCCCATTGACTTAGGCATCCATCGTGTTCACCAATCTCTGCCACCTAGCTATAAGAGCTTCGTGATGAACTATAACATGCAAGGCATGAAGAAGTCTCTCCCCGAGCTTCTGTCAATGCTTAAAACTGCAAAAGTGGAGATCAAGAAGGAACATCAAGTGTTGATGATCAATAAGACCACCGGTTTCAAGAAAGACAGAAAGGGTAAATAGAAGGGAAAGAAGGGTGGCAAGACGGTTGCCATACCTGAAAAGAAATCCCGAGTTGGCCCTAAGTCTGATACCGAGTGCTATTATTGCAAGGAGACTGGCCACTGGAAGCGCAACTGCCCCAAGTATTTGGCAGACAAGAAGGCCGGCAAGGCAAATAAAGGTATATTCGATATACATGTTATTGATGTGTAATTGACTAGTACTCGCAGTAGCACCTGGGTATTTGATACCGGTTCAGTTGCTAATTTTTGTAACTCGGATCAGGGGTTGCGGAACAAGCGAGCACTAGCAAGGGGTGAGGTTAAGATGTGTGTCAGCAATGGATCAAGCGTTGATGTGATCACCGTCGGAACTCTACCTCTCAAATTACCATCGGGATTAGTTATAAACTTGAATAATTGTTATCTGGTGCCAGCACTGAGCATGAACATTGTATTCAGATCATGTTTGATGCGCAGTGATTATTCATTTAAATCTGAAAATAATGGTAGTTCGATTTATATGAATGATATCTTTTATGGTCATGCACGGATGATGAATGGTTTATTTCTGTTGATGCTAAAAGGATCTCAATAATAGTGTTACACATATTCATAATGTTGATGCTAAAAGGATTAAACTTAATGATGATATATCCGCATATATGTGGCACTGCCGTCTAGGTCATATTGGCGTTAGACGCATGAAGAAGCTCCACTCAGATGGATTTTTGGAATCACTTTATTTCGAATCATTTGATACATGTGAGCCAGGCCTTATGGGCAAGATGACTAGAATGTCGTTTTTCGGTTCAATGGAACGGGCGATAGATTTATTGGAAATCATACACTTTGACGTGTGTGGTCCAATGAGTGCGTTGGCTCGAGGTGGATATCATTATTTTGTTACGTTCATAGATGATTTGAGTAGATACGGTAATATCTACTTGATGAAACACAAGTTTGAAACCTTTGAGAAATTTAAGGAATTTCAGAGTGAAGTGGAAAATCGTAATAGAAAGATCAAATTTCTACGGTCCGACCGTGGAAGTGAGTATCTAAGTTACGAGTTTAGCACACATATGAAAGAGTGTGGAATAGTTTCACAACTCACACCTGCCAGAACACCACAGCAAAATGGTGTGTCGAAACATCGTAATCGTACTTTACTAGATATGGTTTGATCTATGATGTCTCTGACGGACTTGCCACTGTTATTTTGGGGTTATGCACTAGAAACTACCGCATTCACTTTAAATTGGGCACCATCTAAATCCGTGGAAAAGACACCGTATGAATTATGGTTTGTAAACAAACCTAAGCTGTCATTTATTAAAGTTTGGGGATGCGATGTTTATGTGAAGAAACTTCAACCAGATAAACTCAAACCCAAAGCGGAAAAATGCATCTTCATAGGATACCCTAAGGAAACTATTGGGCATTCCTTCTATCACAGATCTGAGGGCAAGGTTTTCGTTGCCAAGAATGGATCCTTTCTAGAGAAAGAGTTTCTCGCGAAAGGTGTGTGTAGTCAGAAGGTAGAACTCGAAGAGGTTGTAGAACCTTCTCTTCATAGTATGGTGAGTAGCGCAGCGCCGGAAGCCGTTCCAGAGTTGACTTCACCAAATGAAGAGGGAACTAATGATAACCATCATGAAGCTCCGAAAGAGAATACGGTGTAGCTCCCGAGCTGTACGGAAATCCTGTTATGAATTTCATGGTCGATGAAATTGATGACCGTGCGACATATGAAGAAGCGATGATGAGCCCGGATTCCAACAAATGGCTAAAGCCATGAAATCCGAGATTGAATCCATGTACAAAAACCAAGTTTGGACCTTGGTGGACTTACCTCACGACCGAAAGGCTGTGGAGAATAAATAGATTTTCAAAAGAAAAACTGATGCTGATGGTAATGTAACCGTCTATAAATTTCGACTTGTCGCAAAGGGGTTTCGACAAATTCAAGAAGTTGACTACGATGAGAATTTCTCTCCCGTAGCAATGTTAAAGTCAGTTAGGATTATGTTAGCAATTGCTGCATATTTCGACTATGAGATATGGCAGATGGATGTAAAAATTGTGTTCCTCAATGGCAACATTGAAGAAGAGTTGTATATGGTACAACCAAAGGGTTTTGTCGATCCTAAGGATGCTGACAAGGCATGCAAGCTTCAGCGATCCATCTATGGACTGAAACAAGCATTCCGGAGTTGGAATCTCCACTTTAATGAGGTGATCAAAGAGTTTGGATTTATTCAAACTTATGGAGAGGCTTGTATTTACAAGAAAGTGAGTGGGAGTGATGTGGCATTTCTGATATTATATGTGGATGACATATTATTGATCGGAAATGATATAGATCTTTTAAACAGTGTTAAAAGTTATCTAAACAGCAAATTTTCAATGACGGACCTAGGTGAAGCGTCTTACATACTAGGCATAAAGATCTATAGGGATAGATCTAGGCGCCTAATAAGGCTATCACAAAGTACATACCTTAATAAGATTTTAATTTTTTTTAAATGGACGGAAGTAAGAAGGGGTTCTTACCTATGTTGCAAGGCAAGACATTGAGTAGGACTCAAAGTCCGGCTATGGTGGAAGAAAGAGAGATAATGGACAAAGTCCTCTATGATTCAACCATAGGCTCTATAATGTACGCCATGCTATGTACAAGATTAGATGTGGCACATGCTATTAGTTTAACTAGTAGATACCAATCTGATCCAGGATCATAACATTAGATAGTGGTCAAAAATATCCTTAAGTACTTGCGAAGAACTAAGGATATGTTTCTCGTATACGGAGGTGAAGAAGAGCTCGTCGCTAAGTGTTATGTCGACGCTAGCTTTGACACCGATCCAGATGACTCTAAGTCTCAATCCAGATACGTATTTCTCATGAATGGTGGAGCGTTTAGTTTGAGGAGTTCCAAACAACCCATGGTGGCGGTATCAACAACGGAGGCCGAATATGTTGCTGCTTTGGAAGCGGCTCAGGAAGCAGTTTGGATGAAGGAGTTCATAACTGAACTAGGTGTGGTTGTAAGTGCGTTGGACCCAATGGTGATCTATTGTGACAACAATGGTGCCATAGCCAATGCCAAATAACCAAGTTATCACAAGAATTCCAAGCATTTTAAGCGCCGGTTTCACTCCATCCGCGAGCATGTCAAGGATGGAGATATAAAGATTTGTAAAGTACACACGAATCTCAATGTAGCAGATATGTTGACTAAAACTCTCCCTAGAGCAAAACATGATCAACACCAGAACTCCATGGGTGTTAGATTTATCACTATGTAACTAGATTATTGTCTCTAGTGCAAGTGGGAGACTGAAGGGAATATGCCCTGAGAGTCAATAATAAAGTGGTTATTATGTATATTCCAAGTATATGATAGATGTTTATTTTTCATGCTATGATTATATTAATATGGAAATGTTAATACATGTGTGTTTAATAAACAATCAGAAAGTTTCTAGTTATGCCTCTCTTATAAACTAGCTCGTTGATTAACAAGATGATCAAGGTTTCCTGATCATGGATATTGGATGTTGTTAATAACGAGGTCACAAGATTATTGGAATGGTGTGATGAACATTCATCCGAAGTATAACATTACAATCAAATTCACTGAGTTTATATTGCTACAACATCATACAAAGTAATCCTAATCCTTAGACCATGATATCATGTCAATCACTAACACTGGAAGAGTATCTTGATAACATCAAACGTCACACTGTAATAGGGTGATTATAAAGATGGGTTTAGTACTACTAAAGTGTTATGTTGAGGCACATAGATCAAGAGTGGAATTTGTTCATCCCGATGATGGATAGATATACTCTGGGCCCTCTCGGTGATATCACATTGGTTAGCTTGCAAGCAAGTGATTTGATCACTAGAATGTTATATCAAGGGAACGAGAAAAGAGTACATGTCAGTAACGAGATCAAACTAGGTATGGAGATACCGATGATCGAATCTCGGACATGTAATATATCGCGAGACAAAGAGATTAAGTTACTAGCATAAAACGTTCTTACGATCACAAGAAAGTCATCGTTGAATGTGTGGGAGTCAGTATGGATCTCTAGGTCTCGCTTCTAATTATTGATCTGAGAGGGGTCTCGATAATGTTCGCATTATTCGCGAACCATAGGGTGACACACTTAAGAGACACCGACACCATTTGGAGCAAATAGTTTCATGCTAAAAATAATAACAAAGCGCAATAATTTATTTCACTAGACACCAAAACTGTTTCTGGGTAAAATTGCAGAAAGTGTTTCTGCATGTGAAATGAAATACTAGTAAGAGGTTATATGTGAATGTTTGTCATTAAGGTAATTGACAAAATTCTGAATAAATAAAAGGAGTTTTATTTAAAGAGAGTTTGCATTAAATTTGGTGGAAATTTAATGGGAATTTTGAGTGCGATTTTGAGTGGAGAAATGAAGTTGAAATTTTGTGAGTGGAGCTTCCACCACATGAATGAGGGAGAGGTGGGGGCACCCTCCATGGCCAGTGGCCATGCCCCTTGGGCTTCCCCCTCTCCCCTATATAATGAGCCCCTCCTCCACTTCTCACTCACACCTCCTTGTGAAGGATCTCTCTCCCCCTCTAGTTTATCCCCCATGGTCTCGGACTAGCGAGATAGATGTTCCCGGTGGCTTTTCGGCAAGAAAGAGCAAGGAGGCGGAGGTTGCTCGGTGCCTCGGACGTGTGTGCAAGCACGTATGCGCCTCTGATTTGTGGCGCTAGGACTTCCTCTCGATCTTGAGATCGGCAAGAGTTCGTCTACATCAACCACGAGTTCAACCTTGTTAAGCTTTATCGGTCTTCAAGGGTATGTTCTCTATGGATGTATATCCGCCCGTTGCTTGTATCTAGTAGATAGATATTGGTACATAGTTGTTCCCATCGTAGGAAATTTTGTTTTCTATGTTGCGAACCCTACAAAATAAACACAAGAGCATATTATGCCAGGCACTCGTAATCAAACAAGAAGAAAAATGCACCTTGGAGCTGCTTGAGGTTGCCTTCCAGATAAAGGTGCTGCTCGATCAGGCGATTAGCATCACAGACAAAGGGATGCAAAGAGAAACAACACACCTGATGAATAAAAGGGCTTAGGGGCTACCCCAGGCAAAGAGAAATAGCACTTACGTGGTAAGCTGTGGACTCCGAAGGTTTCATTTGAATCTTCCGAGCGACGAGTGCACGAGCCCCTTGCTGCAAGGAGCTCGAATGTTCGTCGTCAGAGTTGGCCACCATCTTGGGAAATGAAGATGTGGTCTTTGATTCCGCGAACATTTCTTCAGGTCCCTCATTGAGGGACTCCTCCGAATGATTGCTACTAGCACTTACGAGGAACCAAATAAACAACAAGCTAATACTTAGCATATTTGCAAAATAACAAGACTCGATCAAGAGCAACTTACGATGGTATGTCTGACAGGTTGAAGACAGGAGTTTCTTTCGTCTCCTTCTCCTCCTTCTTCTTCTTCTTCTTCTTCTTCTTCTTCATCTTCTTCTTCTTCTTCTTGGCCGACGACTGCAGGGCCATCGCCCGAATAGGCACAACCACGATGGGGGCGGAGGTCGCACCCTCATCCCCGCCGTGATGCTTGAGAAAGGAGGGACCCTTCAGTGTTGGCGGCGTCTCCCCATCCGAAGTTTTACTTCGGGACCTCTTCCGAGTTTGCCCTTCGCTCGGCTCGGGGGCTTCCAAGGAAGGCACTATGCAGGGGGGAGCTCGGAATCAGACTCCGCCTCCTCGTTGTCCGGCGCAGCCATGTACTTTTCAGGTAGAGGAGCATCATTCCCGCTACCTTGTGGCCCTGCAAGTTGAAGACCAAAGATGAAACGAGATAAGTATTCATAACAAACAATAAGCACTCGAAAAGCGTTACGCGTAGCTATGGGTTTCACCTGGGGGACTGCTTTCTTGGTGCTGAAAGGGGCAATCAAGGATTTCCCCGGGAGGTCCTCGTCGGCCTTGTACTTCAGCAGAGGCCGAAGCGCCCAATCAAGGTCATTCGAATACATATCCTCCGACAATACCCTCGTCGGGTCGCTGGCGCCAGCATACAAGAACATCGGGTGCGCCCTCGCTTGGATCGGCTACACCTGACACTTGAGTAATGTGCGAATGATGTCTACACCATTGACCTCTTTGCCTGGCACCAGATGAAGAGCCTCCACCCGCTGGTAGAGCTTCTCCACTTCTTCAGACTCACCCTCCAAAATGTCATTCGACCACTAACGTTTTCGGGTGATCTTCTGGGTGGAGTCGAAGGGAGCGAGCCTGTAATGCTGACCGTCCAGCTTGACGTCGCGGATATAGAACCACTTCCTCCACCACTGCTGGACGGACTCGCAAAGATAAAAATATAAGAACTGGACAGATAAGCAGACAAAAATTCCGCAGCCTCCCAGTGGATAAACACCACCAGTGCCAGATTGCCTCTTCACGGAGTAACGTCTCTAGAAGAGGCCAAAGTGTGGCTCGATACCGAGCTAGCACTCGCAGATGGTAATGAAGCAGGCGATGTGGAGAAGAGAATTGGGAGACATGTGATGAAGATGAATCCCATAAAGGAAAAGAAGACCACGAAGAAATTCGTGGGCGGGAAAATAAAGACCGCAGATGACAAATGCATAGAACATAACCCGAAACCCTTCGGGTGGACGCGGGATTACCTCCTGATCCAGTAGAAGGGCATTGCCCTTGGTATTGGAAATCAAGCTGGACTCACGCAATATGTGCAAGTCCGACTCGCGCATCTCCGTGCGCCGCCACCCGTAGTTAGTGGTGCGGCTGGGAGCTGCAGCTTTCTCGGCGGCGCCGGCGGCTCTCGAGCCCGCTATCACAGACGAACTTTTCTTCGGCTTGCCCATGGAGGAGCGGCGAGCGCGGCGGTACGAACGGATAAAAGAGGAAGGGAAGACAGAGAGGACGTCCAGTGCGCAATGAAAGCAAGATCTCAGGAAATTGTGGCAATGGCGAAAGAGAAATGCAAATGGCGAAGGGGTAAAAATCCACTATTTTCCCTCACGGTATAAAAGGACAAGGACGACAAAGAAGAACCGTCGATGCAGAATCCCTAAAACGTGCCCCAAATCTCATCGTCCACGTGTCAGCACCAAACTAAACCGTCGCAAGCACGCCGTCCACTACGCACGAAAATCGAGGAGACGCCATAATTTTTGCCACGATTACGTGTGAATAGTCAAAATCAAGTCAGACGGTGGGGCCCACGATCGTCCCATCGCATCATCTCTTCTGCCGCAAATGGTGGAGCTCACCAATCGTCAGCAATGACGTCATCAAAGCAAAGCCAGCAACGGCTCGAAGGTTTTAACTGAACAAAAAGTACTTACTCGAGTCTATGAATCAACCAACGACTCGGGGGATACTCCTATCAGGAGCTCTGGCCGCTCACCTGAGAAACTACAATGGACACAGCACCTCGAAAAAATCTTCGAGTCCTACGTCAAATCTGCGACTCCACTACGGACTCGGGGGCTGCTCCCATAGGGAGCGCTAATCACGCATTCGAAAGCATATTGACGTGGATAACATCCGCATAACTAAAGTCTCCGCTCGAGTCTATGACTCGAACAGACACTCGGGGGCTACTCCCATAGGGAGCACTGGTTACGCACCCTATGAACTATTCGAGTGAGATCTTTCAGATCAAAATAACAAAAACTTTTTGGCAACTTTGCCCTAATCAACGCTAAGTGAGAAGCAGTCTCCTTGGACCCCGAAACACCTCCGTGGTGATAAATTTTCGAATGCTGTGTCTACGATGCAAAGATAAGCCCTACATATATCATCTGATGGCCTGGAAACGCACCCAACTGTGCTCTGCTAGTAAACTCCCGTGTCAACATGCACGATTAAAATCCCGACGGATGCGTTGGGTACATCACTTAAAAGTCACTGGAATTCGGCTCCTGTAAGACCTCAGCGGCCTAAGTTGAATTACACCAGCATTTGTCCCAAATTCGAGTCCGGGGACTCGAGTTTGAAGAAGATCATGTTGTTTTGTGACTTTTTTCCTATGACAGTTAACTGACCCTGATCCGCCGGGCGAGTCAGGCACACGAATCAACAATCCCTATGAAAAAACACATTTACCTAAAATATAGGTTTGAATGAGAAGCACCCAAAAGATTATAGAGTCTCTAGTCAAATCTACGATTCGACTGAACACTCGGGGGCTACTGACATGGATATACCCTACGGGTGCATAACATTGGTATACCCGGTCCAGCCCAGGAAAGGCCCACACGAAGACTTGCTATCCAAGAAGATTTCGGGTGGCCCAAGCCCATGACAAGTTTGACTCCTTGAAGGACACGGCTAGCTGTAGATAGAATTTCAAAGGGTTCAACTTAATCTATAACCGACTCGACCTACCCCCGAGACCTGGCATGTCTATATAAGGGCCAAAAGAGGCATGGCGAGAAGGGCCAACTCACCTAATACACACACCTCATGCCAGATCGCATCTGCGTATCCTGTAACCTTCGGTTCCGCCGTAATCAAGAATAGACAAGCATGAGTAGGGTTTTCTTTCCGGGGGCCTGAACCTGGGTAAACCTCTTGTCCCCGTGTTGCTTTCCTGTTAATCGTCTCGCGACTTCCAGCATCCCCATCTTCTCCAAAATCCAAGTCCATCACAATGGGCATTGACGATTCGAATCCTCGTCACTAGGCCTCACAGCAGTGACCACAATGAGACGACGAGGGTGGCGTCTAGACCGTGGTGGCGCTTGTTGGTTGGTGGCAAGTTGGGTGGAGTGCTAGGGAGCGTCTGTGATAGTGATTTTTTTTGTGACGAGAGAAATCCTGCAGGCTTGTTCGACCCCGACGCGGTGACGCCTGTAGGTGTCGCCATCCCTTCCTAAAGGGCGTTGGGGGTACCCTAGTATGCCAGGGAAACCCTAGGACTTATTCGGACAATGCGACATGGATATTGCATTCCTTCTTGAAGGTATTGCTTGGTATGTGTGAAATCCTGACGCATGGTTTAATAGGATTGATAGGATATTCATACCAACAAGTTGCAACTTCTTTACCGGAAGCTCATCTGAAAAAACTCTGAGGTTAAACGTGCTTGACCTAGAGAATTTCAGGTTGGGTGACCGACCGGAAAGTTGTTCTCGGGTGCGCACGAGTGAGTACAAAGTGCACAGAAAAGACAAGTATTGATTTGTGGGGCCTCTAGAGATCATACTAAGCTATCAGGAGTGACACCCCCGGGGCCTAGTGGACGGGATGTTACAAATGGTATCGGAGCCGATCCTCGCGGTTACACGGATGTGTGCGGGTCAGTGGATCATGGCACGCGTGGCCCAGAGTGGATACGGATGGCACATGTGCCGGAACTGGACGCATAGATGTGTGCCAAGAGAGGGGACATTCCTTACTTGTGCTTGATCGATGAGGACATCAATATTCTAAGAGTGGGTGTATGTGAGATTCTGACACATGGCTTAATAGGATTGATAGGATACTCGTACCAACAAGCTACAACTTCTTTTTCAGAAGCTCATTTGAAAAAACTCTAAGGTTAAGTGTGCTTGGCCAGAAGCAATTTAAGAATGGGTGATCGACCGGGAAGTTGTCTCCGGGTACGCACGAGTGAGAACAAAGTGCACATAAAATACAAGTGTTGGCATGTGGGGCTAGTCTAGAGATCCTAATAAGCTGCCAGGAATGACGCCCTCGGGGCCTGATGGACAGGTTGTTACACTACGCGGTGGCTCGGAGCACTAGGAGCATGGTAGGATAACTTTGGAGGATGCAACACTTGCTGGTCATCCTTGTTTTTGTCGATCTGCCGATGTTGTTTTTAGTTTCTCTTTTTTTGGGTGTGCTTGTGCTCTTTGGTCCAACTGTTGTTCCGTGTGGTTGGTTATATTAATATAGTGGGGTGAAACCCTTTTTCGAGGAGGGTGGTGCTATACACCACCTTCAGCGACGTGTCGCGTGCCGCCCGAAGAAACCCGCTGGTGGGCTGGCCCATGACCTATATCTCCTTCTTTTCATGCTTCTTTCTTATTCTTATTCGTGTTAACCGGCACGCCACCTCTAGCCACCATCCCGTCGACACACATGCCACCGTCCTTGCCGCCAAAAACCCTAAGACACCACCGTAACTTCCGTCTAAGCACCCTTACACCGCCAGAACCCTAAGGCCCACACCCTAACCGTAAGTTTTCTTTCTTGCCTCCGTCAGTGATGTCGCGGTCAACCGTGTCATCCCTGTCTCTGGCGAGGTCCTAGCCTCACCTCCGCCAGCGGCATTGCGACCAACCATGCCGTTCCCATCATCGGCGAGGTCCTGACCGACCGACCATCCTTTACCCGCCGACCTACACCCCTAACCCTAAGTCTGGTCATCGGCTACACCCACCTCTAACCCCAAGTCCGACGAGACACCACCCATCCCAACCTTAAGGTTCTTCCTTGCCTCCGCCGGTGATGCCGCAACCTGCCGCATAGTCCCCATATCCGGCGAGGTCCAGACCTCACCTTCGTCGGGTGTCGCGGCCATCCTCGTCCACCCCGTCGTCAGCGAGGTCTTGACCTCACCTCCGGTGGACACCATGACCAGTCGCGTCGTCCCCATCATCGACGAGGTCCGCCCGTCGCATCTTCCTCTTCCTCTCTGTTGCTGTTGTCGGTGATGGTGGGCCGGCCCACGAGCTGATGCGCTAGACACGGAGGTACAAGGCACGAGGAGGCAACGCCACATAGCATTTACCATGAGCAAATGCTAAATTTGAGCCGATTGATCAGTAATTGGCAGCCCAGAACTTAGTGCTGGGCCTGAGTGTTTCATAGCAGGAGGAGCACACAACTGTCGGCCCGTTGGGCTTGGGCAATCCACACTCAGTCGTGCGCCCGGCACGAACCTCGACCGCACCGTACCTCTGCACACACCACAAGCCGCTTCCGACTGCGGAGGGAGAGAGCTTGGAGAAAGCCAACGCCCAATCGCCCACGCTCCCACCTTCTCCTCCACGAGGTAAGGAAACCCTAGGCCGAGACCATGGCGCTGCTCCCGCGCACCGCGCGGCTGGCCCTCCTCTCTGCGCCGAGGACCTACTCCGCCGCCGCCGCGGCGGGTGCCTCGCCGGCCCCACCGGCGCCGTACGCGGGCGTGCCTCCGCCGGCGGCGGGGTCCAAGGCGGCCGAGTTCGTGGTCTCCAAGGTCGACGACCTCATGAACTGGGCGCGCCGGGGCTCGATCTGGCCGATGACCTTCGGGCTGGCCTGCTGCGCCGTCGAGATGATGCACGCCGGTGCCGCTCGCTACGATTTCGACCGTTTCGGGGTCATCTTCCGCCCCTCCCCGCGCCAGTCTGACTGCATGATCGTCGCCGGCACGCTCACCAACAAGATGGCGCCCGCCCTCCGCAAGTGAGTACCGGCTTCCTTCTCTGTTGCCGTTCAGATTTCGCATGCGCGTGGCCGATTTGGCCGGCTGTTTGGTGGCGTAGGCGCGCCTGCTTAGATCTCGGAAGGGATCTGCGTTGGAGGCAATTAATTTCGATCGAAGTTTTAGCTTAAATTTCCATCGAATTCGCTGCTTGTAGGGATCTTCTCACCGGCACAGACCACCACTAATATGATGTTAGTCGGCGCAATTTCTGGTTCCCCATTTTTGAATCTGATTTGAAGACCTGCCACAAAATGAGCTCGTACTAGCTGCTATTTCGTTTGAAGACCTGCAAGAAACAACACCAACTCTTATCTTTCAAATTTATGGTTTGCATAAATGGACCACTGTAGATGATCAATATCACAAATGCCATATACATTCCAGCATCTGTAGTGCTAAATACTGTATATCACTAAAGCTAGAAGCCTGTGATGAACACCGTAATTTAAGTATCTTCCCTGAATGCCTGAAGAGATTACATGATAAATTGTTTCGTTGTTTAGGTAGAGCCAATCCCACGGCTAGGTTTTAGGCTCTTAGACCACATCAACTGTACAAGTGAAGAAGGATTTGCTGATTTGTTAGATGCGTCATGCACATAGGTTATTTAGACCTGCTAAGTTTCAATATCCTATTTCATGTAATAATGCAGTGCTCTTAATATTGATAATTTTAATTTGAAGAGCTGACACAAATGAAGAGCAGTTCGTACTAGCCGATATTTGATTTGAAAATCTGCCAGAAACAACATCGACTGTAGAGGATCAAACTCAGAAATGCTCTATACTTTCCAGCATCCATAGTGCTAAATACTATTGATACGTCATGATTGCACGCATGTTGTTGCATATTGTTACAATAGCAAGCTGAACACCATAATTTAAGTATCTTCCCTGTATGGCTGAAGAGATTTCATAAGATAACTTGTTTTCAGCTATAGATAGACTATCAACTGTACAAGTAAAGAAGGATTTTTGCTGATTTGTTAGGTAGCATGGATATGGGTTATTTAGGCCTGCTAAGTTCCGACGTTCTATTTAATGTAATATACAGTGCTCTTAATTTGATGATGTTTTATATTTCCACACAATAGTTAGAAAACCAAGAAAACATGTGTTTCTTAAACTTGCTTGGCCAGGAGACTGGAACGTAAAAGAAATTCAGTTATCGTCATTTCCCTTAGCTGATTGATATGCTTTTGTGACACCTTAAGAGTTACTCCCTCTGATTCACATTATAAGTACTTTGTATACAAAGAAAGAAAATAACGATTTGACATAACATCTCTGAAAAACATGTTTCAAACAAAAGAGAATTATGCAATCTATTTCATGACCAAGCTAATCAATTTGATATTGTTCATAAATGTTAAAACTGCATATATTAGTTATCAGATGGAGTATGTTGTTATGGTGTGTGAGTGTCTTGTTTTACATGGAAATAAGTGCACTGTTTGGTTTATCCTGAACGAACAAGACTGGATTATAGTGGTCTGTTGTAAGCTTTTAGGTTGCTTCGTACTATCAACTATGACCCATTTGTCTTCTTTTGGAGGCGTGTTTTTACTTGAGAAAAAATCGTGGTCGTATTCTGATTGTACCATGTTGGAGATGATTTGCTTTAACGTCATTCAGTTTTCAGCAGCTCATATTTCTCTAATACTGTTGTCATTTGTAACTTCCTCTGCAGGGTTTATGACCAGATGCCTGAGCCTCGATGGGTTATCTCTATGGGCAGCTGCGCCAATGGTGGTGGATACTACCACTACTCCTACTCTGTTGTGCGCGGTTGCGACCGTATTGTTCCTGTGGACATCTACGTCCCTGGATGCCCCCCAACTGCGGAGGCCCTGCTGTATGGCGTCCTCCAGCTACAGAAGAAGATCAACAGGCGCAAGGATTTCCTTCACTGGTGGACCAAGTGAAGTTTGTTACCGTTCTTGCTTGTTATATTTGTCTTTGATTCTACCTGCTCCTCGTCTGAAATAAGAAGGGCGTTGTGCTCGGATGTGCAAAACTTACTGTTGTGCCTGGGAGGATTGTATTGCCTGCCTAGGCTGTGCTGATAAGCACGGGACTCTTGTACCTGATATCTGTTCCTGAGATGCGACAGAGACGTGTTGTAATTTGTTTTGCTCTACATATTGTAATACACCTTGATGACTTTGTTATCATCGGATTGTATTCGCACTACCTTGTTTTCCTATGGTGCACGTTTTGGTAATTTACACATGATAATTGTTATCGTATCTGTCCAGTTTTACCAGGAACCTCTTATTGCGGGAAGTATATATCAATCGTATGCCTAATGGAATCTACTTGCGCAAATCAGCCCTTACCTCTCCTCCAAGTCACAATCGCTGCTACAAAAAGCTTTCCCCTGTAGCCGTGCCGCCATAGAGACCAGACCACCCAGTCCGCGTGCCGTCCCCTTCGATCTCTTCGTCTCCAACCGACCGAATTCGAAGGTGACCGTCGTCAAATTGTCCAATCCGTGCTTGTGAATCTCTCTCTAACCTTCTCGTCGGCATTGCTCCTGTGAACAGCGGCAGATCCATGGCGGCCGCGTTCGCGTCGAAGCTGGCGCAGCAGGTGCAGCCCGCGTCATGGGCGTCGAAGCTGGCGCAGCTGCAGTTGGCGCCGACGATCGCGCAGCTGCAGTCCAAGGCGTGCGAGGCGACGAGGGTCGCGGCCAAGCACGGGAGCGCGTACCAGAAGCAGCTGCAGTCCAAGGCGTGCGAGGCGACGAGGTTCGCGACCGAGCACGGGGGCGCCTACCACAAGACGCTCATGGAGAGGAACAAGCAGTACGTCGTCGACCCACCCACCATCGAGAAGTGCCAGGAGCTCTCCAAGAAGCTCTTCTACACCCGCCTCGCCAGGTCCCTACCATCTTCCTCACCGATGATTACTGCTGTTGGCGTAGCTGGTTAGGTTGTTTTCTGATGTTTATCTGTTGATCGTCCAATTAGCTTCAGCTTAAGTTGCCATAGCTACTCTGCTGGCTGTCCACATTGGTATGGCCGCCTGCAGGAGATGCACGCCTTCGGGTCCAATGCTGTGCTTTTCATCTGGTTATGCCAATTTCGATTTCTGAGCTTGTGTGCCGCGGATGCTGTATTACTGTGTTGTGGGGTTTCCTCATATAGCATTGGGGATGGTGTCAATGGGGATGCAGAAGGGCTTAAGTAGGGAAGATATATATTTTTAGATTCACTTAGGTAGCGAAGAATCAAAACCCAAAATCAAGTTTCAGGCTTCTAATGAAATTATCACCTCGTTGTGTCGAGGCAGCCATGATGCCCCCTCTTGCAAATAGAACAGAACATATTTATATCCCACCTAATCAGTATCCCTTATACACTGATTTTTATCACTCAAAATATACCGGTGTAAATATTAGCTTCTACAAGGTTTCAAGTTACTTATGGACTCCACTTTAATGGAGCACAGGAGTATTATATTTTCTTTTGATCAATCATATGGCTTCTATCACATGGATATTCATTTATCATGTCAGATGTCTTGATGCTGAATGAAATCTGCTTAATTTAAAAATAACATTGTGTGTACCCTCCCTTGTTTTTAAGATAGCTCTGTGTATGTGCTGCCTTGTCTATTGTGCTTGTAGTATATTGAACTTATATGGATAGGAACTTTGACTTCTTAATTAAGATTGGGTGCTGATCCATTGGAGTTTGGGAGCTGACAACATTAGTTTGATGTATTCAGCCATTTGTTTCCAACCTGTCCATGCCCGTTATATCTGTGCCTATGTATCTAGGCAAGCGGTTCAACTGCAAAAATGAAGAACTAATGTATAGTTGTATTTTCCAAATATTTGCATAACTAGGCAATGTGACACACATACTTTATTTATGGTGCTGTCATAACTTATCAAAAATACGGTATGTTTACTCACAAGAGAACTTGTTGTTGCAGCCTTCCTGGCCGTTACCAGTCTTTCTGGAAAGAGGTTGATGGTGCGAAGCTCTTGCTGAAAAACAGAAAGAATCTGAAGGTTGAGGATGTGGGAGTTGCTGCCTTATTTGGCATTGAGTTGTATGCATGGCTTTGTGCTGGTGAGATCATAGGTAGAGGATTTACCCTCACCGGGTACCATGTCTGATCGCCGACCTCAAGCACCATTGCTAGTCTACATTACCGTTGGATATTATGTTGGGTGATCAATTTTCTTTGTTAGTTGAGGAGAAGTTTTGTTTTCTATTAGATCTGATGCTGCTGAACAGGAATAGAGTGTTCGTCTTCCTTTCAACTCCTTATGTGTGATGTCCAATTGATTAGATTTCAGGCAATTGTATTGGATATTGTGGTTGAGACTGATGAAATGACCATCTCAGTGGAACAAACACGCCGAGCTAATAATTTTCTGTGTACATTCGCCCGTTAAGCCTGTGATATGCATGGTGTTTCTCCTGGATTAATACCTTTTGCTTATGTACTCTAAAGGTGATTGTACACATGGTGTTTGTTTCAAATTTTCTTTCCCATACGACCAATTTGCTTTATGGTGATTTTTACATGGTGTCTGTTTCAAGTTTTCTTCCGCATAGGAACAGTCTCCACTAAACAAAACAAATTGCAGAGCACTATCATGTTTTCTCGACTGTCAATCATTAGAACATCAGCAGTCAATCATTAGAACATCAGCAGGTTCAGGAATGTAAGAGCAGGTTCAGCAGCCATGCGAATAATTGGCTCGTCCAGGTTTGCTTGCGTGCCTCCTTACACATCACATCATCTGACACTACTGGTTTTGTATGTTTCTTAGTAGGCGACGTGATTCACACATGGTCAGTTTAAATATGATGTCGATTATGAGCGCACAACACTTGGACAACAACAATACTCTGGATCACATAGACATGATACACTTGACATGAACTAATATTTTCAACATATAAGTTATTCTCATATTATGTACAGGTCAAACACAATATGGGTATTGTAAGAGTAGGAATATTTGACATGATTCTCATAAAAATAAATGTCAAGGCTAATTTAGTTGAAGATAGAGTCTATGGTAGATTTAATGTCATTGGCGATATTCCTAGAATCCATGGCAATACCAGCCAACCCCCTCCTTGCCAACCCAGCACAGTAGAGCCCATTGCCACCTTTCCAATGATTTGGGAATTCTTTGGTTGGCAATCCATCGCTATTCAACATGCTCTCACCATCCTGCACACATTAATTACATATGCACTTTTGTTAGAACATCTAAAAATTGTTATATGTAAAGAAATTACACTTTGCGGAACTCAAATCTCAATGCTAGTACCTTGAGCCAATTATTCGCCGTGCTTTTGTATCCAGTAGAAAACACAATTGCATCAAAGGAGCTTTCGCTCCCACCTTCAAACTCAATTGTTTTTCCAATGATCTTAGTAATTCCTCATAGTACCTACAAGAAATGCATGAGAGTACTTAATGAGTGTATAGAGGAAACCAACACTGGCGGAGCTACACACAGTTCAGCAGGGGCCACCGCCCCCCCAGCCTTGAAAGATTAGTGAAGGAATTTTTTTTGTACAAGCTTAAGAACTGAAAAAGTAGAGCATTTTGCCCCCCTAGACAGTCATATTTAATGTTTTGCCCCCCCAAATATTCTTGGCAAGCTCCGCCACTAACCAACATGTATGGCATGATCATATATATGCTTACCTTAATAACACCTTTCTTGATTAACCCAGCAGTACCAACATCAATCACCGCAGATCGTCCGGTTTCTGACTTGAGGACAAGTGGACCCATTTTTGGGCTGGTGATGCCATGCCTAGATAGGTCACCAAATATGAAATTTGCCATCATCACAAGTAGAGAATCCACAACCTTCAGTGGGAGATATTGTGCTAGAGTCATTCCCAATCGAATTAATTCTTTTGTCATCACATGAATCTGTAAAAACAAAACGTTTATAAGAGAGCTTTCTTTGTAGAAGCCATATTGATTTATTTTCACGGTTGAGATGTTCTTCTTTATTTGGGGAGGAGAGGGAGCACTCAATAAACACTATGTTATACTTTGCCATCAGTTTTTTGGTAATAAATCTACAATTTATGATTAGTGACACTAAAAAATAAATGTTATCCAATAAAATGAAAGGAATAGTGCACATACCGGGCTTCGTATAACGATTGAAGTATTGGCACCATGAGATGCAAGGTCATAAGCAATCTCCATTCCAGAATTACCACATCCAACAACTAATACATTCTTTCCAGAGTACTGTGTGCCTGACTTGTAGCTTGACGAGTGGATGGCTACACCTGGGAAGTCTTCCAGTCCAGGGATCATCGGAATATTAGCTGCACTATTCTCAACATTTGCCACGACTAGAAATTTTGCCATGTAACTGATTGATGTGCACTTTGTCACATCACGTGCCACAATGGACCAACATTTTTCATCTTTGTCATATGCAGATGACTCGACTGCAGTGTGATATTTTGGCTGAATGTTGAAATGTTCAACATAGTCATCCAAGTACTTGACAAACTGATTTTTTGGTATGTATGTGGGGGCATCTACCGGATAAGACATGTATGGTAACTCACAAAACTCTTTGGCCAGATGCAACTTGAGGCGATCATATGCGCGGTTGCGCCACAATGATGCGCTACAATCCTCATGCTCGAGGATGACATAGGGGATAGAGAGTTGGTTAAGGCACGCTGCCGTCGCGAGGCCCGCCGGTCCTGCTCCAACAATCAGAACTACGACCTCCTCCATTACAAAAGCAATATAATTGTTAAAGAAGCCAATAGTGATGTAGAGATATAACCGGTAGTCTCGTGATAACTAGAGATGTTTTTGCTTGGTAGATGGAATGATTGTCAAACTTCATGTATGGGGCATATATATGGTTGCAGTTTTCTCCGTGTCTACTATGTTTTGTGAACGTTTTCAGATTACAAGAAGCAAAAAAGGTAAAGATTGACACATATAACACGGTATATTATATTCTGCTAAATTTGAACGCTATAAAATGTCATGTTCTGCGTGAAAGCTTGTCTCCGTACAGAATAGGTAGGAAACATAATCTCGGTTGGTTACTTTCACAAATCCTAATAGGATTTTATACAAAAAATATTTTTCTTTCCTTTTCTTATCGTCATCGCTGAAAATACCAATATGATATACTAAGTGAATGTAAATAGTGAAGTAAATGCCAGATTGATTGATTATCCTCTTCGAAACAGGCTTTCGTCCAGCTTTATAAATAAAGCCACATCGGCCAAACAGGATACGAGGTGATGGGGAAACCCCTTACAAAACAGATCAAGATAAACAAGAAAGAACGTGAAAGGCCAACACTTGCCACCGAAGACAACGAACCGAGACCGGCGCGAACTGGGGCTCCACGACGACGCCCCCAAGAGGGCAACGATGCACCGCGCTGCCACAGTCGAGACCGAAGGTCAAGGGTTTTCACCCGGAGCCCTAGCGGAAATGTAGCCACAACGGCGCCTCCAAGAGGGTAACGATACCCACAGGCATCGCCGCCGTTGATGCCGAAGCACTGAGCTTTCGCCCGGAAAAACCTTTGAGCCGCTCCCCGGCGACCTCTCGCACCCGTTATCTTCGAGCGAGGCCTCGAACACACGATCTGGGTGCTGTCGGAGCCGAAACGCCGCCAACACCAAAGCCTCCCAACGTCCGCTCCTCGTCATCCACATGACCGAAGAAGGGAACCATCACCGCCGCCACGTCGTCCTCCGAAGAGACACCCGCGCAGTCCACCTTTCGGGGCCGCCGCCCCGACTTCCACTAACTCGAGCCAGAGGCTCCGGCCAACGCCACAAAGCACAACCGGCGAGAAGGACGATGCAGGGCAAAACTCAGACTTGCAGTCGTCGAGCCACACGGCAGCCTAGGGGAGGGGATCTGCCCTCCATCACCTTGCGGTGAGTGCCATCCGGACGCGCAAAAGTGCCAACAAGGCCGAGATCAGGCCCGACTAGGCCCAGATCTAGCCCGACCAAGCCCGGATCAGGCCCAGATCAGTCCCATCGGCTCCGCCACACGCTGCTGCAGCCAGACCCCCGCGTTGCCGGTGAACTGGTGAAAGTACCGACTTGATACGACTAGAGGGGGGGGGGTGAATAGGCGTCTACCCAATTTTAATTTGTTTCTCACTTTTAGGCTCAACGAGAAAGGAAGTTATCTAGAGATGCAACTAAGTGAACAACCTAAATGCAAGAAAACAAACACCAACAACAAAAACAGTAAATAGCAAGGAGTAAAGGAAGGGAACGAAGTAACCGGAGAGGGGACACGGAGATGTAATTCCCGTAGTTCACTCCCAAGGAGCTACGTCTACGTTGCAGAGGTGTCGGGGCCACACAAGGTCACCCGAGCGCCACAAAGGCCTCACCTTCTTCTCCGGTGAGCTCCCCCACAAAGGAGGCCTCACAATCCACTAACCGGTGACCTTGAAGGCGCCAACCGAAACCTTTACACCAAGGTTGAGGGGGAGGCTCCACAACTCAATTGGAGGCCCTCAACGACACCTCGAAGCTTTACAACACACACCTTAGCTCCGAGGATGCCCTACACCGTCTAGGGTTCCAAGAAACCTAAGAGCAACAAGATCCACAAAGGATGGGTGGGGGAAATCAAATCTTCTTTGGTGGAAGTGTAGATCTAGGTCACCTGCCTCACCTCTCAAAAGATCAAGTCATTTGAGTGGCTAGAGAGAGAGATCTAGTGAGGTGAAGCTCAAGCATTAATGGAGGAGAGAGAAAAATTCGAGAGTGGGTGGGAGGAAGAAGAGGGGTGCCTTAAATAGGCCCTCACTGAATCACATTTCAGCGACCTCACCGGAAGTTCCGGTGAGAGGCCAGAAGTTCCGCCCAGCCTGGCTCCAACGGTCATCAGACCGTTGACGCCCGCTCCAGAAGCGCAACCGGAAGTTCCGGTCAAAACAGACCGGAAGTTCCGGTGAACTTCCGATGCAAGTTCCGACCAAGTTCCGGCAAATAGAACGCTTCAAAACAGAAGGTTACTGAGCCGCCACCGGAACTTGGATCGGAACAAGGGGCAGAACTACTGGGTCGCGAACCGAGTCTGGCCGAAAGTTCCGGTGTCTGGGCGGAAGTTCCGCTCAGGATCTTTTGGCAGGACAAGTTCCGATGCAAGTTACGGCCCAAGTTCCAGCAAATAGAACACTTCAAACAGAAGGTTACTGATTCACCATCGGAACTTGGGGAGGAACTAGCGTCGGAACAAAGTGAAGAACAGCCCGCAGAAAAGGATCTGAGAGGAACTTTCGGCCTAGGCCGGAAGTTCCGGTGAGACACAAAAAGGCTCCAACAGAACAGGAAAACGCTCTCTCACGGGATAATGGGATGGCTGTGGCGGTGCATATAGGTTTGTGCAAGAACAAGTGATTTCCCACAGCCTTCCAAAATGGACCCCCTCTTAATAGTACGGTGACCTAAAAACAACAACCGGAAAGAAACTAGGAGAAGACTAAAAGGCCACCGTCTTCATGAGATCACAAGAGAGCATCCATCACAATAGAAGGAGACATCAACGACGTTTCCCCTGAAACTCAAGAGCACAATTAAAAACACAGTTGGGATTATCATTAACACCAAAAACATCATGGGAAGATATAGTCCTTTCAATCTCCCCTTTTTGGTGTTAGATGACAATCCCAAAGATTTGCATAGAACTAAAGCAATCTTTGCAATGGACGGGGCAAGCTCCCCTTGTATGTGTGCAAGGTATAGAGAAGACCTCTAAGGACAGGACTAGCACACATACATGGAGGCTCCCCCTACCAATTGCAAAGATAGCACAAGTGCAAGGTACAAGAAGGGATAGAGATCATACTAGAACCAACCAAATGTGGTGGAGACAAGAGGAGTAATAATAACAATAAGAGCAATGAGGCTCCATCACCATATGCAACAACTCATAAGATGACAACAAGATACCACACTCACGGCATTGTATAAGATACCACAAAGATACCACATAGTCTCAAACATAGCATACCACATGGTCCACAAGCACACATAAGTTCACGGACATAAAACCACAAGCACACAAATAAACTAGAGAGTTCGCGAGCAAGAAAAGGTCAAAGGCAAGAACAGGCTCGCGACTCAACCCATGCAAATCCTGTAGACAACCTAATATACATCTTTCTCCCCCTTTGGCATCGAGACACCAAAAAGGAAGAAGAGATCAATCTACTCATCCCAGCCATGAGAAGGGGGAGGAGGAGAAGACTCAGGGACCCAGGGACCCCACTCAGGCGGACCAGCGACCTCCTCCTCAGACTCATCCTCGGACCAGTGGCAGTTGTCGCGAATCCAATCATCCTTGGGAACAGTGACAGATCTAGAGACCGGAGAGCAAGGAATGTTGAGAGCGGTCATGATGGCCTTCTGGCGTGAACATTGTGACGCTGATCGACATAGGCCTAATACTCACGGTCCTGCAGAAAGAAGAAAGTTTTCTTCACTTTCCCAAGCAGCTTCTTTGCCCAAGACGGCTGCCTCTGGAGAGAAGGACCACCAGCACTAGAGCCACCAGGAGCAGAGGAGGGACCACCAGCAACATTTTTAGCCTTCTTGAGGGCAGCTTCCTTTTCTTCTTGAGAGCGAGGCTTTTGGTGCTTCATCACACGTAGCTTCTTCTCCTCATGAATGGTGATGTTGTCTTGAGGAAAGCGGGTGCCAGTCGTCTCAAGCCACATGTGATTGATGAGAGTCTGTATGTAGGGAGCATAGATGCAAGAGCTCTTTTCAATGAGAGACGCCCAAATCTCTGAGTAGATGAAGTGCATAATATCCATTGACCTGTCAGTGTCCCGGCGAAGATAAGTTTGATTCATGATGTCAACCTGATAGCCATGAAACTGATCAAAGTTGCCAGCCTTGGGAGAGATGGTGTTCAAGAACACCCTGCGCATGATGTCAAAAACTGGCAGCAGATGATTCTCAAATCCAAGAGTTCCCCACCCTTCAATGTAGAGAGGCTCCAGGACCTCAGGATCAGCAGCTTCAGGACCATGAACACGCCAACTATTTGCCCCGCGGCCAGGCTGAATGGGATAGCCAAGAAGCTCAGCAAACTCAGACCAAGTGGCAGTAAGAAACACGTCCCTGGTCATCCACTTCATCACACCTTCAGTAGAGGACTGCATGTGAATAAACAGAGTAGAGTAAAACTGAGCAATAGCAGTCACATCAAAGTTCTGACGGTGCTCCATGAGGGGAACCAGCCCAAACTTCTGGCAAATATTAAGAGCCTCGCCAAAGTAAACTTGCTTCTCTTCCATGTGAGCCACATTGATGTACTTTTGAGGAGCAACCACCAACTTCTTCTTTGATGCATAAATTTCTTCATAAATCTATTCCTGACGGCAGGTGTGGAAGTGAGGGTCCAAGCAAAGACGATCACGAGGCACGAGGTAGGGATCTGTAGCCCTGAATGCAGAGTAAGCTTTCTGAGACCACTTGGAAATCTTGGCTCTAGTCATGTCTGGCCCAGCAGCAGTGGCCTTCTGAGCAAGAGCAGGCCTTTTCCCTGCAGCAGCAGCACGGCGAGCAGCAGCAGCCTTCTGACGAGTAGTCTGAGTGGTCGGATGCACAACCTCAACATCTTCTTCATCAATCTCAGGAGGAATGTTAGAGGATGGTTGGCGGGCACGCTTGCCTTGGCGGGAATCACCTTGCCCTGAGAGAAAAGCAGAAGAGTAGGGAGGGAAGGTGGTGTAAGTGCACAAGTTCGGAAGAGGAAACAAACGAGATAGATTGGAAAAATACAATCAGGAAAACAAATTGCACTGCTGTTAACTTCCATGAATCGGAACTTCCGGTGAAAATAGTACACCGGAAGTTCCGATCGTGGCTCACCGGAAGTTCCGGTGAGACCACAAACTGACGGTTCCAAACAGCAGTTCACTAGATCTAGATCCAAAAGCTACAAGTGCAAAGATTTTCAAGAATGTATTGGACCAATCTACTATAGCATGATACCCTAGGCCTACCAAGATCTTCCAACAAGTTCTAGCCAAAGAACTAGCCTAGACATGGTGTGCCCTAACTCAAGACATGGTGAGAGCAAGATCTCCATTAATGGAGGGAGTTGAGGGCAAATACCGGAGTCCATGGCGGGAGATCGAGGTGGGGAAGGATCCCACGGAGCAGATCTACGGAGGAGTGGATGGAGACGAAGGGGCCGGAGCACCTTCATGGAGAGGTCCTGCCCGGCGGCTGCTCCAAATAGAAGACGGGTCTTGGGGGAAAAAGGAAGAAGATCCCGTTTTCCCCCAGGGCCCACCTTATATAGGACGGGGAGCACCACCGGAAGTTCCGGTGTATCGGAAGTTCCGGGTTAGACTGACCGGAAGTTCCGCTGACACCAGGAAGACCATCTCAGGTTTGGAAGATAACAAGGAAGAACTTGTGCAGGTAATAGAGAGGGATTAAGGTAAGGAAAGGCTTAGGATAGAGAGCTCAAACTGTGTAGAATCAAAAACCAACAAAAAACAAGAACAACACAAAGGTCAAAGACACAAATAAAAACGAGTCGGTGGCCGAGGCCACCTTATATAAGAGTAAATGGCTTGGCACCGCGAAGATATATCTTGGGTTCATTACCAACACTCATCATGAAGCTCAAATGGTCTCCTTTAGAGACTATAGAGTATGAAAACTTTAATGTGCGCATAATAGGGATAGTGTTTGTTCATAAGAGGAACTACACTCCCCCTAAATCCATGCCTACATCTAGACAAGATACACATTGAGACGCGGGTAGGTGTGCAAGTTACTCAATCAACATTTCTTGAATCAATGATATTTAGCTCATGCCTTAACTCCCGGAACCTTGCTTCATCAAGAGGCTTCGTGAAAAGATCCGCAAGATTTGCCTTGGTGGGAACATACTCCAAAGAGATGTCTCCTCTAGCAACATGGTCCCGAATGAAATGATAACGAATCTTAATGTGCTTGGTCCGGTTGTGTTGCACGGGATTGTGAGCAATAGCAATTGCACTCTCATTGTCACAAAGAAGAGGCACCTTGTCAAAAGATAGTCCAAGATCCTTCAAGGTTTGCTTCATCCATAGCAATTGAGCACAACAGCTTGCGGCAGAGATGTACTCAGCTTTGGCAGTGGACATAGACACACAGTTTTGCTTCTTCGAGGACCAACAAACCAAAGATCTTTCGAGAAACTGACAAGCTCCGGAGGTTGACTTTCTTCCCATTTTGTCGCCAGCCCAGTCCGAGTCCGTGTAACCAATGAGATCAAAGCTGGCTCCCTTGGGGTACCACAACCCAAAGTTTGGGGTATGAACTAAATATCAAAAGATTCTCTTGACCGCCACCATGTGACTTTCCTTTGGTGCGGCTTGAAATCTTGCACACATACCCACACTCAACATAATATCCGGTCGGGATGCACAAAGATAGAGCAAAGAACCAATCATAGATCGATAGAGTTTTTGATCCACCTCCTTACCCTTGGGATCGAGATCAAGATTAACCTTAGTTGGCATGGGAGTCTTGTCACCTTTGACTTGATCAAACTTGAACTTCTTGAGCATGTCTTGGATGTACTTGGCTTGGTTGATGAAAGTCCCTTTCCTCAATTGCTTGACTTCAAACCCAAGTAAAAACTTCAACTCCCCCATCATGGACATCTCGAAACGATCGGTCATGAGCTTGGCAAAATCCTCATTAAAAGTTTTGTTAATAGACCCAAAGATAATATCATCAACATAGATTTGGCATACGAACAAGTGGCCTCCAACTTTCTTAGTAAAAAGAGTGGGATCAATGAGGCCCACTTCGAAGCCACAGTCTAACAAGAGCTCCCTAAGGCAATCATACCACGCACGTGGGGCTTGCTTGAGGCCATAGAGTGCCTTATTGAGCTTGTAGACATGGTTCAGAAAAAGTGGATCCTCAAAACCCGGAGGTTGCTTGACGTATACCAACTCTTTCAAAGGACCATTAAGAAAAGCACTCTTAACATCCATTTGATGTAGCTTAAAGTTATGATGGGTAGCGAAGGCAAGAAGCATACGAATGGATTCAAGGCGAGCAACATGGGTGTAAGTCTCACCGTAGTCGATGCCCTCAACTTGTGAGTATCCTTGGGCAACTAACCTGGCCTTGTTGCGCACGACAATCCCATTCGCGTCGCACTTGTTCTTGAAGACCCACTTGGTTCCAATGACGTTTTGATAGTCTTTGGGCCGCTCAACCAATGTCCAAGCATTGTTCCTCTTGAAGTTGTGAAGTTCCTCGTTCATAGCATCAAGCCAATCATCATCTTCAAGGGCTTCGAAGACTTTCTGTGGTTCCACAAGAGAGATAAACACATGGTGAGAGCTAAAGGAAGCTAGTTGCCTCCTAGTAGTGGAACCTTTATTGAAATCTCCATAGACATTATCAAGGATATGGCCATCTCGAATAAGCTTGGCGAGACAATAGGCTTGACGGCGGGCTTGTGCATCAACTCGAGATTCTTGAGCTACCACTTGGTCATTGCCACCACTTGAGCCGCCGCCTTGACAATAAGCACGAACACGAGGGTCATCTTCATCAATTTCCACTTCGGGGGAGTCATCACTTGGAGAGGATCCTTGAGGATCATTGACTTTCTCTTGATCTCGACGAGCTTGACCTTGGGGAGAGCCGTGACCTTGAGGAAGAGCCCCATCTTGGGAAGGTTCATGAGGTTGATGAAGAGCTTGTCCGTGGGAGGTGCCTTGAAGAGGAGCCCCATCATGGGGAGGTTGATGTTGTTGATGAAGAGCTTGTTCTTTGGAGCTTGGAGAGTCATGAGCATGAGAAGCTTCAGAAGAGCTTGAGGGAGCTTGTGCTAAGAAAGTAGGTCCTTGAGGGCAAGATGATCTTGTGAAAGTGAGGGCTCCACTTGAGTAGAGCTTGGTCCTTCTCCTTCGTCCATAAGGGGATCCTCAATGGGGAGGTGGAAGCCCACACCCATTCTTCCTATGGCCTTGGGAGGAATTTCATCACTTGGATCACAAACACCATCTTGCCTAACAAGAGACTCATGATTTTCATCAAACTTCACGTTGCTCGTTTCTTCAACTCTTCCATTGGCTTTGTTGTAGACTCTGTAAGCATGGGACTGATTTGAGTAGCCAACGAAAATTCCTTCTTGAGCCTTGGATTCAAACTTGGACAACCGAACTCCTTTCTTGAGAATGTAGCACTTGCAACCAAACACCCGAAAGTAGCTAACATTAGGCTTTTTCCCGGTGAGAAGTTCATAGGGGGTCTTGTTCTTTTTCTTGCGTAGATAAAGCCGGTTGGTTGCATGGCAAGCGGTGGAGATGGCCTTGGCCCAAAAGTTGTATGGATACTTGAACTCAGCTATCCTAGACCGAGCTGCATCCATCAAAGTGCGATTCTTCCTTTCGGCAACTCCGTTCTGTTGAGGGGTGTAGGGAGTGGAGTATTGATGCTTGATTCCTTCATCACTGAGAAACTCATCCAAGGTATAGTTTTTGAACTCGGTGCCATTGTCACTTCGAATTGAGAGAATAGTTGCATTGTGCTTCCGTTGAACCTCATTAGCAAAGTCAATGATGGTTTGTTGAGTCTCACTCTTGTACTTGAAAAAGAACACCCAAGTGTATCTTGAGAAATCATCCACAATAACCAAGCAATACTTCTTGCCTCCAAGGCTATCATGAGAGGGAGGACCAAAGAGATCCATATGCAAGAGCTCCAAACACCTCTCGGTAGTGATCTGATTGAGTGCTTTGTGAGGAGTTTCATGCATCTTCCCTTCAATACAAGCCCTACAAACACGATCTTTGGCAAAAGAAACATCGTTAATTCCAAGCATGTGGACCTCGGAGTGATGTCTTTGCAAAGTCCTCATGTTAACATGGGCTTGGCGGCGATGCCACAACCAGCCCTTGTCGGCTTCAGCATAGAGACATAGAGCATGAGGAGTAGTGGTCCCTGAAAAGTCCACCACATACAAGTCATGTTCTACATATCCTACAAAAGCCACCTTGAGAGACTTGCTCCACATGAGGAAAACGGAATGAGAATTAAAGAAAGAAGAAAGACCCATAAGAGAAAGAGCACGAACTGAGAGTAATTTGTAACCAAGAGTTTTGACAAGCATGACGTCAACCAAGGATACATCCGGGGTTACCACCACTTTGCCAAAACCCAAAACCCGAGAGCTTGTTTTGTCACCGTAGGAGACCATGGTGTTGTCAATATTGGGTCTCAATTCGGTCATGATAGACTTTCTTCCGGTCATATGACTCGTGGCACCACTATCAAGCACCCATTTTGATCCGCCGGAAGCATAGTCCTACAAGAAAATCAAGCCTTGGTTTTAGGTACCCATTTTGCAATGGGTCCCCTTTTGTTAGTGACAAGAACCTTTGGCACCCAAATGGCCCAATGATAATCATGCGTGTAAGATGTTCCCACATATCTAGCATATACATGACCATCATAAGTTTTGCAAAGAATATAAGAGGGATCTTTCCGGAAAAGTTGTCACTTTGCAAGAGGGTTAGGCCATTTGGTACACTTTGGGCCATGCCCTTGTTCTTTTTGTTCTTCTTGTTCTTCTTGTTCTTCTTCTTCTTCTTCTTCTTCTTAGTCTTGGAAAGTTGATCCTTCAAAACCTTGACTTCCTCTATGAGATGCTCATGCTTGCAACAAGGGTTAGGAGAGCAAGACAAGTCTATAATTTGCACAGCGGAAGACTTAGAAAGATCACAAGTTAATTGAGTTTGAAGCTGTTCATGAGCTTCAAAAAGATTTGAGAATTTACTCTACAAGGCTTTGTGTTCCTCTTTGAGTTTCTCAAGATCCTTTTGAGTCCTATCATGACCACCCACAAACTCAGCATTTTCTTTCTTGAGAACCTTAATCAAAGCAAGAGCATGGTTACGTTCTTTAATTGTAGAGGTCAAAGTGTTGTTATGATCATCTACAAGCTTAGACACATTTTCTTCAAGATTAATTCTCATATTTTGTTCATCCTCCAGACTTTGAGTGAGAGAGGCAATTTCATCGGCGGCATCTCTTTCATTTTTACTTAGCAAGTCAAGAAGTTCTTCCTTTTCATCTAAGGCATCTCTAGCATTGTCAAGTTGTGCAAGTAAGGACTCAAAGCAGTTTTTAGTTTCTTCATCTAAGGTAGCAACAAATTCACACATATCAATCATCTCTTTCTTCACCTCTAGACCAACAAGATCAAGAGAGGAAGGCTCACTAGAGATAGGTTGAGGAGTAGGTTTCGGTGATACCTCGGTGGCCTTGGCCATGAAGCACTTTTGGTTGGAGGAGATGACATTTTAATTTGGCGAGTCAAAGAGGGATAGACGTGGAGTTGAGGTAGTGGCAATAGCAGCAACCCCCACAATCTCTCCACCATGAACTTCATCATCATCATCTTCATCCGTGCCCGAAAGATATTCTTCATGGACCACAATTGCTCGTTCCTTGTTAGTGGTGTTCTTGACGGCGTAGTTATTGTTCAAGGGATGAGGAGGTCTTGACTTGATCTTGCGAATGAGACGACCACCATTGTCTTCACGGTTCTCAAAGGGACACTTGGCCACGAAGTGACTCTTGTCGTTGCAATTGTAGCATGACCTTTCTTTGGGAGACTTGTTGGGTGAGTTGAATCTTGATTTGTCCCTTGATCTTGACTTGAATCCGGACTTGTTCCAAAAGGCCCTTGAAGCGAGAGCAATATGTTCGTTGAAGGCACATTTGAGATCCTCTTGAGACCACTCACTTGATGTATCATCATCATCAACTTCAATAGCCATGGCCTTCAAAGCAAGGTTCACTTTTGTTGACCCAATGGCTCTAGCTCGAGCGGACTCCGCATTCTTCTTGGCAATAGTCATGGCAATAACTTCACTCAAGACTTCTTGGGAGGTCATTAAGTGAAAGTTGGTTCTTCCCTTGATAGAGTTGAGCTTTTGTTCTTCAAATGGGAGAAGATCTTGAATGAACTTCCTCTTAATAAACTTTTCATCAACATAGTGAGCCCCTAGGTCCCTCATAGTGGAACAAAGGACCTTAAGGCGCCTATACATGTCTTCAGGGGTCTCATCATCTTGCATTGCGAAACCATCGCACTCGTTGTTGATCTCATCAAACTTGGAGCTTTGGATTCTAGCATTCCCGACAAAGAGCTCGGTGAGTTGATCCCAAGCTCCCTTGGCAGTATCAAATTGGCGAATGTGAGCAAAATCCTTTGGAGTCAAGGCCTTTTGAATCATTCCCAAAGCTGTGGCATTGAGTTGCTTGTCCACCACTTCACCTCGTGTCAACTTCTTTGGGTCAAATGGAGAGAATCCATCCTCCACAATCCTCATTAACTCAATGGATGAGCTGGAAATATGTGAGCGCATTAGATATTGCCAATTGGCGAAATTAGACGTATCTAGCATGGGTGGTGCTCCTTGAGGTATAATGTGTGTCATGGGGATGGGTGGATCCGGAGTGTACTTCGGTGGGGGTACCGCGAGTAGTCCTTTCCTCCATTTTCCTCTTTGAAGTTGGGTTCTCGCTCCTCGATGTTCTCACTTGGAACCTTGGTAGAGGTTTGAGCAACAAAACCAAGTCCCAAGTGAGTGGTGGCAGCCAAGGAGTTACCGGGCGGACACCGTAACGGTGGGAGGAACCTCGTTGGGTTGGGGTGTGTCAATAGCAACCATGGGGTTTGGCTTGAGAGACTGCAAGAGAGTCATCATTTCCTCGAACTTGGACATCATGGATGACTCCAATTGCTTGAGGTCATCCATAGTGGCCAATTTCTTGGATTTTTCGGTTTCACTACCCCCTTCGTCGGCCATAGTCTCTTAGGCGGTAAAGCCTGAAATAAGAGCCTGCGCTCTGATACCAATTGAAAGTACCGACTTGATACGACTAGAGGGGGGTGAATAGGCGTCTAAAATTTTAATTTGTTTCTCACTTTTAGGCTCAACGAGAAAGGAAGTTATCTAGAGATGCAACTAAGTGAACAACCTAAATGCAAGAAAACAAACACCAAAAACAAAAACAGTAAATAGAAAGGAGTAAAGGAAGGGAACGAAGTAACCGGAGAGGGGACACGGAGATGTAATTACCGTAGTTCACTCCCAAGGAGATACGTC
Organism: Avena longiglumis; assembly: GCA_030063025.1. Classification (NCBI taxonomy): domain Eukaryota; kingdom Viridiplantae; phylum Streptophyta; class Magnoliopsida; order Poales; family Poaceae; genus Avena; species Avena longiglumis. The sequence goes on from CP125973.1 coordinate 154,233,501, forward strand.
TATGTTGGAGAGGTGTCGGGGCCACACAAGGTCACCCGAGCGCCACAAAGGCCTCACCTTCTTCTCCGGTGAGCTCCCCCACAAAGGAGGCCTCACAATCCACTATCCGGTGACCTTGAAGGCGCCAACCGAAACCTTTACACCAAGGTTGAGGGGGAGGCTCCACAACTCAATTGGAGGCCCTCAACGACACCTCGAAGCTTTACAACACACGCCTTAGCTCCGAGGATGCCCTACACCGTCTAGGGTTCCAAGAAACCCAAGAGCAACAAGATCCACAAAGGATGGGTGGGGGAAATCAAATCTTCTTTGGTGGAAGTGTAGATCTAGGTCACCTCCCTCACCTCTCAAAAGATCAAGTCATTTGAGTGGCTAGAGAGAGAGAGATCTAGTGAGGTGAAGCTCAAGCATTAATGGAGGAGAGAGAAAAATTCGAGAGTGGGTGGGAGGAAGAAGAGGGGTGCCTTAAATAGGCCCCCCTCGCGCTGAACCGTTACAGCCCCCGCGACCTCAACGGAAGTTCCGGTGAGAGGCCGGAAGTTCCGCCCAGCCTGGCTCCAATAGTCATCAGACCGTTGACGCCCGCTCCAGAAGCGCAACCGGAAGTTCCGGTCTAAGTTCCGGTGAACTTCCGATGCAAGTTCCGACCAAGTTCCGGCAAATAGAACGCTTCAAAACAGAAGGTTACTGAGCCGCCACCGGAACTTGGATCGTAACATGGGCGAACTCTGGTCGCGAATCGAAATGGCCGAAGTTCCGGCGTGGCGGAAGTTCCGCCAGATCTTTTGCGGAGAAGTTCGATGAAGTTCGCCCAAGTTTCGGCAAATAGAACACTTCAAACAGAAGGTTACTGATTCACCATCGAAACTTGGGGCGGAACTAGCATCGGAACAAAGTGAAGAACAGCCCGCAGAAAAGGATCTGAGCGGAACTTCTGGCCTAGGCCGGAAGCTCCGGTGAGACACAAAAAGGCTCCAACAGAACAGGAAAACGCTCTCTCACGGGATAATGGGATGGCTGTGGCGGTGCATATAGGTTTGTGCAAGAACAAGTGATTTCCCACAGCCTTCCAAAATGGACCCCCTCTTAATAGTACAGTGACCTAAAAACAACAACCGAAAAGAAACTAGGAGAATACTAAAAGGCCACCGTCTTCATGAGATCACAAGAGAGCATCCATCACAATAGAAGGAGACATCAACGACGTTTCCCAGAAACTCAAGATCACAATTAAAAACACAGTTGGGATTATCATTAACACAAAAAACATCATGGGAAGATATATTCCTTTCAACTGGACCTCGAGTCAAGCCACCCACCGCCGCAGACACCGCCATGCCATTGTCGGACGCCCGACGCTGCCAAGCGTTCAAAGACCTCCGAGACCGGCACCGCCTACGGCCCGCTCCAGCGCCAAGGGAGGCCCCGAACCAGCGCCGCCCGGGGACCGCGCACCTCATGTGTCGCCGCCAGTCGAGCCCGCCGTCACTGTCGAAGCGCACCGCTACCAGCAGATCCCTCCCGTGATGGAGCTCTGACACCAAGTAGAGGAGGTCCTGTCGCCGCCGGCACCATGCGGACTTTGCCGGGCGGCAGGGGGAGGGGAGGGTGAGGTGGGGGCGGCGGCCGGAAGCTAGGTTGCATCTCGATCGTCCACGCGGTGGGCGACGCGAGACGCGAGATGACGAAGCGGTCGTCTGTCCAGATTGATTGATTGATTATGCCTAATCGCACGGTCAAACTCGTCACGTGGTACGCATGTGGATTCCTAACCACACCAAATTTGAGACTTCTAAACCTAGCTGAAAACATACATAGTATGTAAGTGGTACTTGCTAGAGAGTCTTTCGTTGTTGGAAATGGTCTGGACATAAGGTTCTTGGACTTGGTTAGGAGACTCCCCTCTCTCACATTAGTATCCATACCTTTATGTCGCCCCATGGAAACAGGGGTGCACGTGTACATCGGGTAAAGACTGTGAGTTGTCCGAACCCCGACCGAGATGAGGCCCCGAAACAAAGTGAAGCGCGTGTTGCCATGAATCATGCAAGCATCGAGGGGCGAGCCAATCGCCTCGGTATGATAGGTCGTTCCCGAAGGCTCTAAGAAAAGCTTTGCCGCTGCCTATCAAGCGACCCTGGAAGGACTTACCGGCATCATCATAGCTGGTCCCTAACGAGCAACAGCCTGCCTCTCCACCTGGCACACACTTGGCATCAGGCCAAGTTTTTCTAGGAAGAAAGCATCCCATACTAGACAAGGCCTAAGGCCCTGTCCTAGGGCACCCCGGCCACACACCGAGGATGGAAAGTTTCACTTGCCACATCGCAGCCATGCACCAAACCTATGGCAAAGTGGCCGCCGGCCAAGTGTGGTGTCCCCTTGTCATTCTAAAAGGATCCCCATGCCATAGGAAAGGGCAAGACAAAACTATCTTAGAGAATAAAAGTAGAGAGTTCCCTCTCCAGAATGAGATCTATAATAATCCACCATATACACCATAGTTGCAAGACGTAGGGTTTCTCTCAATGCGGCTTGAACCTGGGTAAAAACCTTGTGTGATGAGTTTCGTCTCTAGTCGCGACGCAATATTCCCCTGGTCAAACTCAAAGAGGATCCTCGTCCCCTATGCCACAAATTAGGACGCGTCATCTGGCGCGCCAGGTAGGGGACAGAGGCACCCGACGATCCCCTCATCATTGAAGGAGCCCTCCCTCTGCCGGCATGACTGCAAGCGGGAAGTACGAACCGAGAAGGAGCGCTCCCTGCATTGGCGCACACACAGGCGGAGCGCCTCCAGGCCTCACGGCGTGAAATCCTCGTCGACCCAGGAACCATCTCCTTCCTCTCAGCATCACTATGAGGAGGATCCGGCCAGGCATTGGGAAACCAAGCACCATCGAGGGAAATGGCTAGGTGTGACCTTACGGGCATAACTAGCGAGCTAACCCCTCCGCACCCGGACCTTCTCGGTCCTGAGGCGGTGCTCGTGTCGGTCGATGCACTCCTACATTTCCCCTGGAAGCCATCGAAAGTGGCCCAACATGGTGTCCTGGCTCGTTCAACTGGTGGACTTGCTAGGGTACGCCCTCCAAAAGCATTATTGTGTCCCCCTTCCCCCGTGTTGGGCGTGGCCTCTAGACCCCGATGCCCGAGGCACCAAAAGAAGGAGAGTTGTTGTAAAGCGGTAGAAGGAAGGGAGACCACCACGCATGTGGGATCCTTCCCAGGCCCCAAACATGTGCTCACCGCGGCGTGGCTCGAGGCAGAGTCCGGTATAACTTCAGGATACGTGACGTCATGTGCATCTAGGGGGCGCTTCAGCCCTCCCCTCGCACAGCATCATCAAGAGGCTGGCCGGGGAGGTGTGTCATGTGCATCCAGGCGTGGAAGCGTAGTGTCTCCTCAAGTGGTTGGCCATCCCAGTCATATTCGATGCCATCGACCACCCCGACCATTGTTCGGACATGGGAATCTTGCTGTTGGTAGTCTCCCCAACTATCAACAACATGAGGGGTGACCACAATGCTCGTGGACGGAGGCACGAACCTAATCCTCCCGCATACCCAATTGCCGAGGTGACTGCAAATCCCAACCGGGCGGCTGCTACTCACGGGAGCGTTCTAGGATTAACCCTGGAGCCACACAACGTTGGGAAAGTCACGCTGTCCATGATCTTTAGGACCCCGAACAACTTTCGCATGGAGAACATCACCTTCGACATGACGAAGATTCTTCTGCCATACAATGACATTCTCAAGTGACCTTCTTTGGCCATATTCATGGCTGCAATGAATTACGAGTATAATTCCATGAAGATCCTAACCAAAGGGAGAGTCATCACCATTAGGACCGATCTTGGGACACTGTCTTCCATGTGGAGTAGATATATCGGGAAGTTGTGGCGGCGGTTCCCAAGGCTCACAAGATTCGAGCAATTCGGACCCGTCACCCTCGTGGAATATGTGTCTAACAGAGGACCACGACCTTACCAAGAAGGTACCACTCCTCAAAGGAGAGTCCGCCCCATCACCATTGGGCCCGGTCACCGACAAATAGGAAATCGCATTCTCAACTTCATTTGGGAAAACTCGAATATGTTTGCATGGGATCCATCCGGCCTTCCCGACATACCAAGGGAGGTGATTGAGCACCATCTGGCAGTGTGCCCGGGATATCACCCGGTAAATCAAAAGATCTGGCGCCAAGCACCTGAAAAGCAAGAATTCATCATCTTGGAGGTCCGGAAGTTGAGGAAGGCCTCAGTAAAGAGAAGTTGGTCCGGCCCCTTCAGTGCAAAAGCGAGACGGACGACCTCAACACTAGCAGTCCTCTCCTTTGCCATTTTGGTGCAAGGGAGCGAGCCGGTGGCGCCGGACAGAGACAAAAACATGACGGAGTCCGCTTTACAAAAGGATGGAGAAGCCCCTGACAAGCCATACCAAGTGCACATAAAGTAGCCTTGTAGACCGGGACCTCGAAGGGCGGTAATTTGGTGACCCTTCCTGCCCAAGAGTTGGGGGAAGAGGCCCAGCGCCTCTATATAAGGAGACACTCTCCTACCTTATAAGAGGTCGATCCCAGAGATCTAAAACCCTAGACATTCGTCCACCATTGTACCCTCGCGAAGCACGCGAGCAATACAACAAAGGAGTAGGGGATTTACCTCCTCACGAGCACTAGTAGGAAAACCCTTATAGTAGTCATTTTTTCAGTGGTGTTCCCTAGAAAGAACACGTCGTTGCTAAGAGCCAACATAGTAGTGGCGTCTCGAATATACTGAATGCCACTACTAGAGCGGAACAGTGTCATTTAGTGTACTCCAGACACCAATACTAAAGTGGACCCACAAGTGGAACCAGGCCAAATTTAGGGATGGAGTTCGGAATTTGCAAAAGCCACCAACCTGGACGCCAATTTCCTGGCCCGCATCGCCCCGACCTGCATCTCCCCCATCATTCCCTCTCTCAGTCTTCCCCAACCTCCCTCTCCATCTTCCCAACCACGTCGGCCTCAACTGTACCCGCGTGCACCACATCGGCCCCCGCTGCCCCCGCCTCCACTTCTTTGTCCACCGCCGCCCTCGCCTCCACCGCATCCACTCCTCCACCCGCCACCTCTTTCCCCGTTGCCGCATTGTAACACCCCAGTTTTAGTTAATCTTACATTAGGGTTTTGATTGTGCATTCATGAGCATCATATCAAAATTTGCATGCATTAAGAAATATACAAAACCCAAAAACCCTATTTCTACCCTCTTTTTGAAATCCATTCAAATGGTTTGGAATATTTTGAAAACTACCAAAAAAGTGGAGCCCAAATAGACTAAAAAGGGCCCTGCAATGTTTGATATATTTTGCAAAAACTTTTGGTATTTTTGAAATACTCTAAAACAGATTTGAAATGGTTTTATAAATGGAAAAGAGAAAAACAGAAAAAGTAAAACTGTTTTAGCAGAAAAAATAGAGCTAGCAGCAAAGCAGGACGCAGCCCACTCTCCACGCCTATACCCGCTTGACCAGCCACAGGCGTCTCAACTCAGCTAGGGTTCGTCGTCTTCCTCACGAGCACAAGCATCTACGTGCCGGTGTTGCCGCCGTCGATCCCGCCGCCTGATCCTCGCCGTCCGTTGAGCTCAGGAGGAGGATAAGGTCGCCACGACATTGCCCTCGCTCCCCTATCCATTCTTTCCCCTCCCTAGAGAATTCTCTCTCTCTTGTTTCTGAGCTTGGCCGAAACCCTAGCCGTACCGCCGCCATGGCGCGTCGCCGACTCTGGCCTCCCCTTGCCTATCTGGGACCGCTGCGAGCTCCGCCATTCTGCACCCCGTTTTCCTGCCGACGGAATCGTGTCCAGGAGCCCCGAATCGTCCGCTACATCGCCGTCTTCCTCGCCTCCGTTCGATCTCCGCCGTCTCCATTGACGCCGTTCAAGACCTCCCCGCTCCCCCCGTCATGACCATGAGCACCAGGGTGAGCATGTGGTTCTCCCTAACCCCTTTTCCCTCTCCCTTTCGCTCTGTTTCGTGCCCGAGTCGTGCACCGCCGTCAGCCGCCGCTAGTCGTTGTCATAGCCGGTGGTCCGGTGACCAAGAATCGGAGGTGTTGCCATAGTTAGGTTCGCCACTATGCGCTCTTTCGAACGAGCCATAGCACGCCTCCTCCCATGCCATGTAGGTCCTTCCCCGCCACTGGCCGATGTGTCTCCGGCGAGCCCCTGTGGCGTCGACGTGGCGCCTGCATGGCAGTCACGTGGGCGTTGACCCCGCCTATCCAGCGTGGCTAGTTGACCTAGCCCTGGGCCCAGTCGTCAATGACTGAGGCTAGACTCAGCCCTAGTACCAAATGACCCCAACCCTACGCTGATGTCAGCATGACATAGTAATTCAATTAACTTGTTTAATAATTCCATAAAATGTTATAATCTTATAAATTCAATAACTAATTATTTATAAGTCAGAAAAATAAAAATAATATATCAAAATGTTTAGAAAAATGAGAACTACCTATCTAAGCTATACTCATGCATTTTTAAGCAACTTACATGCCAAGTTTAATTAGAATAACATAGTAACCCCTCATAGGTGATTCCAGAGTTTCTCCGAGTTAGGGTTTATGACCCTCGAAACTCTGATTAAATGGTCGAGCATGTCTTAGGGTTACATTTCAATACAATTTAACTTGTCATATCATCATTCTTGCTCGAGCATTGCATCAATGCCATGTGTTGATTGTTTCCCTCTCTTTCCGGTGTTTGGTTCTTCTCGGTAGAATACGATATCGAGAATCGAGATCGAGATCAAAGACCAAGATCAATACCATCGAAGATCGAAGATCGATGAACCATACTTGAACAATTGTAACCAAGTCAAGTACAAGGCCTTCGAAGATCTGCTTATCCGTTATCAACGGGCAAAGGCAAGCAAAGCCCCACCATGATATAATCCTATGTTTTCGAAAGCATTTCAATTCTTGCCATGATGCATACGATTCTACTGTGGTCTTTTATCGATAGATAGAGTATCCTATCTGTTGCATACTTCCTTTGAGCTTATATTACCTGATCCACTGCTCCTAGCATAACTAGGTTTGGCTTGTGTGCACTGCTAGAGCTTATATCTGTGTCCTACTTAGCCATGCATAGCTGTCAGTACTGGTTCATCCAAATGATGTATCAGATGCAGAGAATCTAGTATGACAGGAGAACATGATGAGATGAGATCAGTGGTAAAGGTTAAACATGCTAAGGCTTGTATGGGAGGCCACAGTGGGATGTGGTTTTTCTAGTCCCATGCTCGCCACCACTAGGAACTGAGTTATTGCCTTTGGAACCGAGATGAGCGTACAACCACACGGGGCTTGGGAACCCCTCGCCTGATTAACTTGCCTAGTAGATTCCATGAGTCACATAGTTCGGGCCTTCCATTCGACATGCATATTGGATCTTCTCGAAGGTGGCGAAGGATGTGCATTCATAACAGGTAGGGAAGCATGGACCGGGTTGCTTGGGGTAGATAGTTCCCCGAGTAAACCAACCTCGCCTCACATCTTTAAGGACCGTCTTTAGGACTTGACCCGTTACAGCGGAACCATCCTCATTGTGTGACACATGGTCTCGGCGAAAGCAAGGTAAAGGTCGTGGCCAACCATCCTCTGCCAGCTTTCCAAGGAAGAAGGCTAATATCTTGTCATTAAGAGTTGGTTGGTACGTGTGGGTAAAGTTGTACACCCCTGCAGGGTAATAATCTTTTTGAAAAGCCATGTTCACGGTTATGAACGCTTGGTGACCAGATTCTAAGATCATAGAGAACTTTAACCTAATCGTAAAACTTGGCATATCAACGTGTGCTTAAGGATGCTTCCTCATGGGTACGAGGGGGTGATCCTAGTTGGTACATGAGGATCATTTGGTGGATATCAAAAGATGATGATCAATACTTTGGAGATGCCGCTCTCTTATCCCCTTTTAAAGTACTCTGATTAGACGAGCTTCTCCTCCCTCTTGTTTTATAAAAAAAAATGGCTTCATGCAAAACAGCTCCACCAGCCATAAGTCTTGCGGAGTACACCCTGTACTCACCCTTGCTTTGTTGATACTTTTGTCAGAGTAAGTGTTCCCTGAAGATCAGTTTGGTACTATATCGACACCGACGAGTAGCTTGGGGTTCCCGGCCGGCAGCCTGGAATCTATGGGCTGGGACGTCATCGTTATGCTTCAGGCCTCTTAGGCCATTTGTTAAGTTTGCTATACTTAATATCATAATTTGCCTTCCGTTGTTTGATGTTTGTGGTGAGTGACCTTTGCTTGTAATAATTTGGTTCTCTGCTCAGTTATGAGCTTGCTGTAATAAATTTTGTGTCGTAGGGTCACTGTTGTGTTACCGATTCTTCACTGGATATTCTCGAGCTCAAGGTTAAGCTTATGTCAGACGGAGGTCTGGGATTTGTTTAGCCCTGATCCCGGGGGTGTCACAGGTTTTGGTATCAGAGCAGTACCGACCGTAGGAAAACCTTGCTGTTGGTCGATGTTGAGTCTAGTGTTTGTGAAAACTACTTTAAAAAGATGAAAAGTATTTGCAAAAACTCTGGTATGCTTCTTGTTCTTCTTATCCAGTTTTGCTCTTACTCTGGGTTACCTTACCTTGTGTTGATTTGGAAAAGTTCTGATATCTCGTCTCTTTCTTCAAAGCTTAGGTGCCTTTTCAAGCATGTCGTTTCTAAGCCATTTGACATAGTATTAAGTTATCTAGAGTTGTGTGTGTTGTGAATTCCTTGCTCCCCTTTGCTCTTGTTCACATGAGTGATTCCTTTCCATCATGATCTCTCTATCTTTTGGACCCACAATATTATATTTTTGGTTCCACAGTGTTCTGTTCTAGGCTTCGAGGTTTCCTTTCGCCTTGTGCGCCTCTCTTTTATTTGTTTGGGTACTTCAGAAGTTGTTTATTATTTTGGAAGCTACCTAATGATTACTATCTTGCAGCATACGCTATGTCACTCAAGTAGTAGTTATTTTTTCTTTGGGTTTTAACCCTTCGACTTGAACCGAAGATCCCCGATTGTGTTGGATTAGAAGTGTTGTGAATCTTGTACATGAAGCTAATTTTATTCCAAGATCCACTCCTTTGAACCCTGTTGCTAATGTTCAAACATTACCTCAGGATGGCTGGTATTACAATTCTAGCCTTCAAGCTTATGGTATTTTTCACGATTGAATTGTGACAACCAAGGACTTCCTCTACCACTAGCTATGGCAGATGTTCTTTAATGAAACCAAATAGATCACGACAAGAGTACTCTTCGAGAGTATCACATCTATATTCGTGACTCTTCCACACCTTTCCCCTTCCTATGCATTGGTTTTCGGAAGATTGTTGACTTATGCATCCACATCTCGGGATTCTATCCTGAGCATGTTCCATTTTCCCCTTGTTATTTTCCGACCTTTGTCTACCAGTTGGTAGCCAAGTAGTAAATGTGCATTGGTGTCTTCCGATGCAAGATACTCTTGTGGTCCATCTAGACAAACCATTTCGGTATGTCTAGGAGAACCAAACTCCAGTACCTTGTCATATCCAGGACCAGGTCAAAGTGTTATAATCCGCAGATCAAGAGACATCGATTGTCGCCCATCTGTTCCATCTTAAAGTATCACACCCTTTTATACTAAGAGGTCGTGCCGAGTTTCCTGACCCCTTAATAAAGTGATGCTCTTACACATAATTACCCACCCTTACTCGAGCTTTCGCGCTCGTGAAAGATGCGTGTGCGTAATAATGTGTTCATCTGAGATTCTTAGCAATTATTTTTGTTTTGAACTCTAAGGACATCTAAGTCATTCTTAGCGTGATTGGTTAACCTTATCACAAAGCAAAGGATGATTGTGCTACCAAGTCTGCTATTCTGTTACACTCCTCAGTCAAAGAGTTAGGCTTGTGCCGAAGCTCTGAAACTATGTCTACTTGTCCTACCAAGCAAGTTCCCTTTCGAACTAAGTGACATATCGGTGGTTCATGATATTTTGGATGTCTTACTAGAAGTATCGCCTTGTTGCCACATGACTGTGATGTCAAGTTCTTGAGGAAGAAAGTTCTCTGAACTGCTCTTTTCTGCAAGGATCCATACTGGATACTCCTGAACTAGTTGGATGATCTTAAACAACAACTTGGAGAGTTGTAAGACAAAAGTTTTATCCGACTTTGTTCCTTCATAAAGGTATGGCTAGTTTTGTTCGTGTTGAAGTTAGATAATATCTCCTTTGAGGATATATTATTTTCCCCCACATTTGATTTGATTTGGGTTATCATCAAATCAAACTCAATTCCAAGGACTATCTTGATAATGTTTCTTCTTATGATTTTTTCACTAGGGTACATATTCATGTCCTTCGGTATGACCAATATGTTTGCCTTGTTCATACGACATATGAGTCCATATTCTTGGAGTGCCCCGATAAGTTGGTTGTTGAGCCCATCGACAATATCCTTATCCTTTCCATGTTAGACTAAATTCATATGGAGCATTTGGCATTAATGTTGGAAAATTTTTAGAACCATCTTCAAGTTATCTCAAAGTATGTGTTCTGGATGTTAGAAGTAACCTTCTCCGATTCATGTGCAATTGTTGAAAGATGTCGCCGTGGATTCGAGAAGAGTTATCCCTCTTTCCTTAAGGATACATGTGTGTTTCATTGTTAGTACTTTATGTGCGTGCAATTTTCTTTCGACAAGTTTCTAAATACATGGGTCTAGAAATCTAGCTCAACTTTTGGAGCTTAACACTTGTAACACCCTCAGAATCGGACCTATGCAAGTTTTAGCGATTCCCGCCAAACCCGCATAGAAACGATTCAAAGGTGCCCACCAGGCACTTTCGTGCGGGTGGAAAACGAAGTAATAACATTACACAACAGTCCTCGATAGGACCCACAGAACAGATATATATATACAACACGACTCCATGAGTCAAGAATACAGATATAATGTACAAAGATCCAAATCACCTTGAAAATGATAGAGCGTCCGACTACGGACAAGATGCAAATGGGGCTAAGAGCCCTGAAGAATAACCAATGGCGTCCATAACCCTGCCGAGCCAAGCGGAAGGGTAACCACCTAACGCGCCGATCTCAAAACCTGCTTAAACAAAAGGGGTGCCGACAAAGGGCAAAGGAAAAAGAGGCGTCAAGATCGAGGCCAAGACACGGCGAGGCTAGAATTCGGGTCCTCGCCACATAGGTATGGTGGATCAAGCGGCGGCAAAGATGCACTAAACAACCTATAGAGACTCGATACAACTGGCGGCTATCAGAGAGGGGTGAGGAAGACCTATTCGGAAACAATCTGATGCTACCATCAAACAAACCCATCCTGGTATTTCCCCCTCGAGACCAAACGAGGAAGTCAACCGAGGAACTCACACAGTTGGCAGTTTTATTTATCCAGTTATCGTTATAGCAATTACTAGTCAGGTGTAGATAATCATCCTGATAAAATAAGTAGTGGGCAGTTTTATTTAACCATTCCATTGTAGTTGCGACACTTACTAGTCATATACAATTAGCATGAGATAACCCAAAACCCAGCAATTGTTGGAACTTTTATTCAGCCATTCCGTTGTTGTTGCAATACTTACTAGTCAGATACAATTGTCGCAAGCGACCAACCAAACAAGCAATTGTGGGCAGTATTATTTAGCCAATCCATTATAGTGAAGCTGATTACTAGTCATTATAAGTCAAATTTGTAGTACTACTTTAGTTAGCCTTGTCTATGGTCGAGATACTGTGCTCCAAGTCGTCCATAACTGCGGACACGGCTTTCAGAAAGTTTTACCCGGCCGGGGTGCACAAATAGCAACACACACTCGATCAACCTCGGAAAAACCAAATCAAAACCCAACGAGGCCTTCACGACAAAGCAATCACAGGATTCAGAAATATTGCAGGGGGCCAGCCCATTGAGTAGACCCAATAGCAAGCTAGCTCGAGACGGACTCAAGGTTTGGGTATCTGGTGTGAACGATTGGGAACCCAAACTGGGCTTGTCGACACATGAATCGTGTCCGATCCTAAGCAAAGCAGTGCTATCGCACGATTTAAATAAAGCAGTAAAGCACGGCATAAGTACAAGATCGTAAATAAAACCTCAAACTAGTTTGTGGCCCCAAGAAATAAGACTGAATCAAGCTCTGGCTCAGGGGGGTCCCATATACCTCCCGGATGTGGATAGCGTGATAAATCAAGGAACAGGTATCAAGTACTCGGGGTCCTACGGGACACAAGTGGGCGTTCGGAAACCAAATATTATCTATCACCCACCGATGCCTCTGCTTACTTACTTCAATTTTAGTTGTTAAACAGGAATTAAAGTGAACGAAAAGTAAAGCCATGATCATCTCCAACATTGAACATGCGGCACTACACCAACAACTGTGGCACTGGACGACACGCAACAGCACTTGAGCAAGCGACTACGACGCGCAAGTCCAACTATCTACCAAACAACAGGTAATAGGAGGTGTCCAGGGCAATATAAGGCTGCAAGGGATATCACGGGTACGAAAACTAGAGCATCGCAACACAGATAGCAATAGATCAACAGGAGGGAATAAATACTAGAAAAGTAAGATAGGTAGAAAGGGGGGAGATGCTCGCCTGAAAACATTGCCGAAGGTTCATCCGAAGAACGGGGCGAAGCTCACATCAACTCAACGTCCTTATCCGCGAAGAACCAAAACACTAGAAGAAACACCGGATGCAATATTTAATACTACGGCAAAAGATCGGGCATGATGCATGAATGATGTATGGCATGGCAAAGATGCGATGCAATTAGGTCATATTAAGCGGAACCGGGGTCCCGACATTATTTAGGTGGTTCATGTTGTTTAGCTACCCGTATTTCAAATGTTGTATTAGCAAGGCAAAATAAGTTACCGTTCGCTACACAAATTTAAATGAGGCCAATATAAGGCTAGATTTGCCCGCATATGGGCCCCATATTTAATTATGCAGTGAATCGGCATAAGGCCCCCAACCACACAAAATGCATGCGAGATGAACAATTTAATATGCAACAAGTGATAATATCATTTTATAAAATAGGGCTTCGAGGAAAGGGATCACACATTAGGGTTCTCGGCGATCTTGGGGTTCCGGGTCCGGGGTTGGTCTCAGGGTTCAGGGTTTGACGGGGTCGGTCTCGGCGGGAGCGTTCTCGGGTTACTGGGGTAGATGTGGTCGCATCGGAAGCGAGACTTGGTTCGGCCGGGCGATCGGACTCAGTCGGTGTCGTTCGTGTCGTCGTGCAGATCTTGTCGGGTCCCACGGGGTCGATCTTGCCGTTGCGAGGGTCTTGTCGGGCCCGCTCCATCGAGTCGGTGTTAGCGTTCGGGAGCGTTTTCGTGGCAATCTTGGCGACCTGGGGACGATCCTGCCGCATCCGCGGTCGTCGGGTCGTGCCGACGGTCTTGTCGTCTCACGGCAGCGATCTTGGGGTCCGGGGTCTTGGCGCCTTCGGACGTCGGGATCGGGGCCTTGGCGTCCCTGTCGGAGTACTCGGGTGTCATTGCCGGACTTGGATCGGGTGGCTCTCCAACTGAGAAACGCCTCGCGGTTTTAGCAGGGGATGATGTGGATGCAGCGACCATGGCACGGTGCAGGGCTCGAGGTCGGCCCGGTCGGCATGGGGCGACACTGGGAGTCGCCGAACGGGAGGCGCGGCCAGGGCGGCGCGCAGGGGCTCCTGCGGGAAGGGGACCGGAGGCGAGCAGGCTAGGAGGTGGTTGGTTGAGGAGGGGGCGGCAGACGCGCGTGCTGCAGGCCGCTCGGGAAGGCCATGGTGGAGCTTAGCGGGCCGGCGGCACTCGCGGGGCTCGGGGCGCGCGAGAGAGGCGGAGAGCGGCGCCGAAGGCGAGGAGCTGGGCGCGGTGGAGTCGCCCGGTGGCGAGGCGGGATGGAGGCTGCGGTGCAGGCGTTGCGAGAGGAGGTCGGAGGAGGGGCGGCGGGCCTTCGCAGGAGGGGGCGGCGGCGGAGGTACCCTGCAGAGGAGCGGGCGCGCGGGGAGACGGTGGGCGGTGGCAGGCCCGTGGAGGCCGACGGCGGGCGGCCTTGGCGGCGGGAGGGTCCGGCGAGGACGAGGCGCAGAGGCGGGCGGCACGGGCGGCCGGCGGGAGAGGAGGAGCTCCGGCGGGCTCGCTGGGAGGGCGAGTCGGTGGATGCGGGCAGGGTGGGTCTCAAGGCGTGGCCGAGGAGGGAGGCTCATGGCGGCGCTGGCGGCCGAGAGGAGGCTCGCTGGCGCGCGGGCGGGCCGGGCGGCGGGAGACTGCCTTGAGCGAGCGCGAGAGGAGGAGGCGGCGGACCAAACGGGCGCCAGTGGCGGATGGAGGATGGCGGGCGACGCGAGGTGGGGCGCATGAGACGCTGGGAGGCGAGCTCAGGCGGGCGGAGGCGGACGGGGCACCTGGGGAGACGCGGGGAGGAGGTTGAGGAAGATGAACAGGGGCGGGGGCACGCGGGGGAGAGAGGACGCGTGGGAGGCGTGTCGGTGGGTGGGAGAGGCGTGCGTGTGTGGCTGCGTGTGTGTGTGCTGCCGGGTGGGCCCCGGCGATCAGGGAGAGGGGGCTGAGAGGTGAGGTGGCTGCGTGAGGGAGTGGGGCAGAGGAGAGAGGGAGTAGGCGGTGGTGTGGGGGTGACGTGGCCGCGGTTGATTGGCCGGGGAGCAAGGGGAGGTGAGGTGGCGGCGTGGGACTGGTCCGGGTGAGGTGGTCAGAAGGTGTGGGTAGATAGGTTGGTAGAAAAGGGTTTGGGGTGGACCGTTCTAATTCCTGGGGTGGTCGTTCGGGTCGAATCGGCCCGTTCGACTGCCCCACAAAAATAATTCCAAATTTTATTTATTTCCAATGCACCGTTTGCAAACCGATAGCAGACAAACAAAATATTCCGGAGGCCCAGGGTTTGCATTTTGAACAATGGCGGGGCGTTTAGAAAACAAAACTAGGTTTTTCTGTAAATAGTTTTATGCAAGCAACTGCAAGATGATGACGATGCTCAAATGCAATGTGGCATGATGACATGAGCATGCGGTCATGATGATGCAATGCACAAAAACAATGCGATTTTCTAGTAGTGGTTTTGCGGGATGCCACAATTCGACACCACTAACAATGGATCTCGCCCTCGAGATCTGCCTCATGGTACCGGAAAGAAGGTCGGCGATCTGAATCCTCTCGCTTCGTGTAGTTCCTCGCGACACCACTAACAAGAGGTCGTTGTCCGTGATCGTCGAGAGAACACTCCGGGAACAAAAGGTCGAAGGTAGAGGTATCCACAAATAAGCCACCCCTAACTTCCATGGATGGAGTAAAACTGCTGGATCCACTGATTCGACGTACAAGAGCGAATGATAAGAGTAGTGGTATGGTAGCTACTCCATCCCGCACTCAAACCATTACTCTGCACACGAATAGGCGGATTATGCAACCAACTCTCGGAATCGATCAAGATCTCGACAATCGAGGTTCTAAACAAAGGAGTGATGCGATCAGATCGATCCGCGAGATGATGTCATCGCGTCGGAAAACACCGGAAGGCACAAAAAAGGAACAAAGGATGGTACCACAGATAAAGGATTCCTCGGATAGCATGAAGACCAGATGTAGCAACACCGTTACTAAAGGAGGAAGCGAAACCTCAAGGTACGACGGAACCCAACCACGAAATCCTCGGACTCAAAGAAAAGATAAGAGAGATTCAAAACACGCCGAGATAAGAGGAGAATAGCAAAGGGTAAGGAGTAAAGGCACCTAACCGTAACTATCCAACCGATTTTGCAAAATAGTTTTGACACTCTACTTGGCCGTTAGCTAGGTTATCCTACAGTGGACTTGTGGGGTATCGCAACCGCTGGGCTCGATACCACTCAGAACACCATCGATCGGACCTATGCAAGTTTTAGCGATTCCGCCAAACCCGCATAGAAACGATTCAAAGGTGCCACCAGCATTCGCATGGTGGAAAACGAAGTAATAACATTACACAACAGTCCTCGATGGGACCCACAGAACAGATATATATATACAACACGACTCCATGAGTCAAGAATACAGATATAATGTACAAAGATCCAAATCACCTTGAAAATGATAGAGCGTCCGACTACGAACAAGATGCAAATGGGGCTAAGAGCCCTGAATAATAACCAATGGCGTCCATAACCCTGCCCAGGCCAAGCCGGAAGGGTAACCCTGCTAACGGCGTCGATCTCAAAACCTAAACAAACAAAGGGGTGCCGACAAAGGGCAAAGGAAAAGAGGAGCGTCAAGATCGAGGCCAAGACACGCGAGGCTAGAATTGCGGTCCTCGCCTACATAGGTATGGTGGATCAAGCGGCAAAGATGCACTAAACAACCTATAGAGACTCGATACAACTGGCGGCTATCAGAGAGGGATGAGGAAGACCTATTCGGAAACAATCTGATGCTACCATCAAACAAACCCATCCTGGTATTTCCCCCTCGAGACCAAACGAGGAAGTCAACCGAGGAACTCACACAGTTGGCAGTTTTATTTATTCAGTTATCGTTATAGCAATTACTAGTCAGGTGTAGATAATCATCCTGATAAAATAAGTAGTGGGCAGTTTTATTTAACCATTCCATTGTAGTTGCGACACTTACTAGTCATATACAATTAGCATGAGATAACCCAAAACCCAGCAATTGTTGGACCTTTTATTCAGCCATTCCGTTGTAGTTGCAATACTTACTAGTCAGATACAATTGTCGCAAGCGACCAACCAAACAAGCAATTGTGGGCAGTATTATTTAGCCAATCCATTATAGTGAAGCTGATTACTAGTCATTATAAGTCAAATTTGTAGTACTACTTTAGTTAGCCTTGTCTATGGTCGAGATACTGTGCTCCAAGTCATCCATAACCGCGGACACGGCTTTCAGAAAGTTTTACCCGGCCGGGGTGCACAAATAGCAACACACACTCGATCAACCTCGGAAAAACCAAATCAAAACCCAACGAGGCCTTCACGACAAAGCAATCACAGGATTCAGAAATATTTCAGGGGGCCACCCCATTGAGTAGACCCGCAACGAAGTAAGCTAGCTCCGAGACGGACTCAAGGTTTGGGTATACGGCTGTGAACGACTGGGAACCCAAAACTGGGCTTGTCGACACCGCGGAATCGTGTCCCGATCCTAAACAAGACAAAGCTATCTGTCGACGATTTAAATAAAGCAAAGAAGCACGGCATAAGTACAGATCGTAAATAAAACCTCAAACTAGTTTGTGGCCCCAAGAAATAAGACCGAATCAAGCTCGCCTGTGGGGTCCCATATACCTCCCGGATGTGGATAGCGCGATAAATCAAGGAACAGGTATCAAGTACTCAGGGTCCTACGGGACACAAGTGGGCGTTCGGAAACCAAATATTATCTATCAACCACCGATGCCTCTGCTTACTTACTTCAATTTTAGTTGTTAAACAGGAATTAAAGTGAACGAAAAGTAAAGCCATGATCATCTCCAACATTGAACATGCGGCACTACACCAAAAACTGTGGCACTGGACGACACGCAACAGCACTTGAGCAAGCGACTACGATGCGCAAGTCCAACTATCTACCAAACAACAAGTAATAGGAGGTGTCCAGGGCAATATAAGGCTGCAAGGGATATCACGGGTACGAAAACTAGAGCATCGCAACACAGATAGCAATAGATCAACAAGAGGGAATAAATACTAGAAAAGTAAGATAGGTAGAAAGGGGGGAGATGCTCGCCTGAAAACATTGCCGAAGGTTCATCCGAAGAACGGGGCGAAGCTCACATCAACTCAACGTCCTTATCCGCGAAGAACCAAAACACTAGAAGAAACACCGGATGCAATATTTAATACTACGGCAAAAGATCGGGCATGATGCATGAATGATGTATGGCATGGCAAAGATGCGATGCAATTAGGTCATATTAAGCGGAACCGGGGTCCCGACATTATTTAGGTGGTTCATGTTGTTTAGCTACCCCTGCATTTCAAATGTTGTATTAGCAAGGCAAAATAAGTTACCGGTTCGCTACACCAATTTAAATGAGGCCAATATAAGACTAGATTTGCCCGCATATGGGCCCCATATTTAATTATTAGGTGAATCGGCATAAGGCCCCCAAACCACACAAATATGCATGCGAGATGAATGATTTAATATGCAACAAGTGATAATATCATTTTATAAAATAGGGCTTCGAGGAAAGGGATCACACATTAGGGTTCGGCAGATCTTGGGGTTCCGGGGTTCGGGGTTGGTCTCAGGGTTCAGGGTTTGACGGGGTCGGTCTCGGCGGGAGCGTTCTCGGGTTACTGGGGTAGATCTTGTCGCATCCGGGAAGCAGGACTTGGTTCGGCGCCGGGGGCGCATCGGACTCGCCCTGGTCGGTGTCGTTCGTGTCGTCGTGCAGATCTTGTCGGGTCCCACGGGGTCGATCTTGCCGTTGCGAGGGTGTTGTCGGGCCCGCGCCATCGAGTCGGTGTTAGCGTTCGGGAGCGTTTTCGTGGCAATCGTGGCGTCCTGGGGACGATCCTGTCGCATCCGCGGTCGTCGGGTCGTGCCGACGGTCTTGTCGTCTCACGGCAGCGATCTTGGGGTCCGGGGTCTTGGCGCCTTCGGACGTCGGGATCGGGGCCTTGGCGTCCCTGTCGGAGTACTCGGGTGTCATTGCCGGACTTGTATCGGGTGGCTCTCCAACTGAGAAACGCCTCGCGGTTTTAGCAGGGGATGATGTGGATGCAGCGACCATGGCACCGTGCAGGGCTCGAGGTCGGCCCGGTCGGCATGGGGCGACAATGGGAGTCGCCGAACGGGAGGCACGGCCAGGACGGCGCGCAGGGGCTCCTGCGGGAAGGGGACCGGAGGCGAGCATGCTAGGCGGTGGTTGGTTGAGGAGGGGGCGGCAGACGCGCGTGCTGCAGGCCGCTCGGGAAGGCCATGGTGGAGCTTAGCGGGCCGGCGGCTCAAGGCTGGGCGCGAGAGAGGCGGAGAGCGGCGCCGAAGGCGAGGAGCTGGCTGGTGGAGAAAGCCACGCAGGCGGGATGGAGGAGGCGGGGCGACGCGTTCAGGTGGAGGAGGGGTCGGGAGAGGGGCATGCGGCGCAAGGCAGAGGGGAGGCGGCCGGAGGTACCGCTGCAGAGGGAGCAGGGCGCGCGCCGGGGAGAGGGGGGAGGCGGTGGCAGGGCCCGGTGGAGGCCGACGGTGGGAGGGCGGCGCAGGCGAGGCGGGAGGGTCCGGCGAGGACGAGGCGCAGAGGCGGGCGGCACGGGCGGCCGGCGGGAGAGGAGGAGCCCGCGGCTCGCTGGCCGGAGGGGACGAGGCGCTGGTCGGTGGATGCGGGGTGGGGTCTGGCGCGGTGGCGGCCGAGAGGAGGAGGGCTCGGCGGCGCGGCGCGGGCGGCGGGAGACCGGGCTCAGGAGCGAGAGGGAGGAGCGGCCGGACCGAACGGCGCAGGTGGCGGATGGAGGATGGCGGGGCGACGCGAGGTTGGGGCGCAGGAGACGCGGGGAGGGGCGAGCTCGGGCGGAGGGCGAGCGGACGGGGGCACCTGGGGAGACGCGGGGAGGAGGTTGAGGAAGATGAACAGGGGCGGGGGCACGCGGGGGAGAGAGGACGCGTGGGAGGCGTGTCGGTGGGTGGGAGAGGCGTGCGTGTGTGGCTGCGTGTGTGTGTGCTGCCGGGTGGGCCCCGGCGGTCAGGGAGAGGGGGCTGAGAGGTGAGATGGCTGCGTGAGGGAGTGGGGCAAAGGAGAGAGGGAGTAGGCGGTGGTGTGGGGGTGACGTGGCCGCGGTTGATTGGCCGGGGAGGAAGGGGAGGTGAGGTGGCGGCGTGGGACTGGTCCGGGTGAGGTGGTCAGAGGGTGTGGGTAGATAGGTTGGTAGAAAAGGGTTTGGGGTGGACCGTTCTAATTCCTGGGGTGGTCGTTCGGGTCGAATCGGCCCGTTCGACTGCCCCACTAAAATAATTCCAAATTTTATTTATTTAAAATGCACCGTTTGCAAACCGATAGCAGACAAACAAAATATTCCGGAGGCCCGGGGTTTGCATTTTGAACAAAGGCGGGGCGTTTAGAAAACAAAACTAGGTTTTTCTGTAAATAGTTTTATGCAAGCAACAGCAAGATGATGACGATGCTCAAATGCAATGTGGCATGATGACATGAGCATGCGGTCATGATGATGCAATGCACAAAAACAACGCGATTTTCTAGTAGTGGTTTTGCGGGATGCCACAATTCGACACCACTAACAATGGATCTCGCCCTCGAGATCCGCCTCATGGTACCGGAAAGAAGGTCGGCGATCTGAATCCTCTCGCTTCGTGTAGTTCCTCGCGACACCACTAACAAGAGGTCGTTGTCCGTGATCGTCGAGAGAACACTCCGGGAACAAAAGGTCGAAGGTAGAGGTATCCACAAATAAGCCACCCCTAACTTCCATGGACAGAGTAAAACTGCTGGATCCACTGATTCGACGTACAAGAGCGAATGATAAGAGTAGTGGTATGGTAGCTACTCCATCCCGCACTCAAACCATTACTCTGCACATGAATAGGCGGATTATGCAACCAACTCGAATCGATCAAGATCTCGACAATCGAGGTTCGGAAACAAAGGAGTGATGCAGACTCTGCATCAGATCTGGCGTAGATGATGTCATCGCGTCGGAAAACACCGGAAGGCACAAAAAAGGAACAAAGGATGGTACCACAGATAAAGGATTCCTCGGATAGCATGAAGACCAGATGTAGCAACACCGTTACCAAAGGAGGAAGCGAAACCCTGAAGGTACGACGGAACCCAACCACGAGAAATCCCTGGACTCGAAGTAAAGATAAGAGAGCAGATTCAAAACACGTCGAGATAAGAGGAGAATAGCAAAGGGGTAAGGAGTAAAAGCAGACCTAACCAGAACTATCCAACCGAGATAAGAGGAGAATAGCAATGATGGTTGGTGTTCCTCAAGGTTTTGACATAGGTCACTTTGTAAATCCGGTAAGATTGATGTAATGGTTGACAAATTTAGTCGGAAAGACCTTTTGTTATATTCTCTTGATTTAGAAATAATAACCACTCTTCATGAGGCTTATTCTATAATTTATTATAGGAGTTCTGCTTATGGTTTCCTTTGTATTTGAAGCCCGACCTTTACCTGATGTTTGTTTTCTCGAACATCAAGGAGAACATTTAAAGTAGTGTTGCTAAATGTCTCTCGGTCGATCCTCCAGACCCTTTTATGATGGCAAGCATTTTGTTGTGCCAAGTAATTGAAGTCTGAGAATGAAGTTTCTTTCTTCTCGTGTCATCAGGAATCTTCTTTACTATTCATTTTAGTGGTGTAAATGGATACCATAATATTTGGCAAAGATTTTGGTATACTTGGATGAATAAAGAGTTTCCTTCGTTTTCTTTCTCATGTTTTAAGAGTGATTATGATTTTGGCAATCAACAGCTTATCTTGCTACATGTTATTTGTGATTCTTATGAGTCCTCTCCACCAAAACACCTTTCTGTATTAAGCCTTCTATTGGATGAAAGAGTGACCCTTCTATGTCAAAAGTAGGTCAACAGCTTGGTTTTGTTAATCCATGTCTCTGCAACCTAATCTCTACTTAAGTCGTTTAGTAGAGGTTCCTTATCGAAGTCTGTGTTATGTTCTTTCTGTTGGAACCTCCCTTTTCAGAAGCATAAACCCTTCTGTAGGCCCCATGGTCTCAATCCTTATGATGACCATCTATCTAGCAACTTGAAACCTTCTCCTCTTGTTTTGTCCGTTACCTTGACGTGTTTCATGACTGTCATCTTAGAGATGTTTCTAAACACTCCCTTCCTGAGTTAACCATGAGATACTCTTTGTGTTGCTTAGTGTGTTTTCTTCTTATCATTAGTGTGACCCCGTTTCTTCCCCTCTCTGTCTCTCTTCCTACCCTTGGAATCTCGGGTCGAAATTCTCGTAAGGGGGATAGAGTTGTAACACCCCAGTTTTCGTTAATCTTACATTAGGGTTTTGATTGTGCATTCATGAGAATCATATCAAAATTTGCATGCATTAAGAAATATACAAAACCCAAAACCCTATTTCTACCCTCTTTTTGAAATCCATACAAATGGTTTGTAATATTTTGAACACTACCAAAAAAGTGGAGCCCAAATGGACTAAAAAGGGCCCTGCAATGTTTGATATATTTTGCAAAACCTTTTGGTATTTTTGAAATACTTTAAAATAGATTTGAAATGGTTTTGTAAATGGAAACGAGAAAAATAAAATAAGTAAAACTGTTTTAGCAGAAAGGAGGATAAGGTCGCCACGACGTTGCCCTCGCTCCCCTATCCATTTTTCCCCCTCCCTAGAGACCTCTCTCTCTCTCTCTCTCTCTCGTTTCTGAGCTTGGCCGAAACCCTAGTCGTACCACCGCCGCGTCGCGTCGCTGACTCCGTCCTCCCCTCGCCTATCTGAGAAAACTGCGAGCTCCCCCATGCTGCATCGCGTCTTCCTGCCGACGGAATCGTGCCTAGGAGCCCCAAATCGTCCGCTACATAGCCGTCTTCCTCGCCTCCGTTCGAGCTCCGCCGTCACCATTGATGTCGTGGGAATAGTCACGGCAGATGCTGCAATCGGCAGCGAGTAGTAGAACGAGGGGCAAGGGCGGCCAGCTATCTGCGGTGCGAGATGAGGGCGGAGACTCAAGGTTTACCCAGGTTAGGCCCCCCGGAGGGTAAAGACCTACTCCTGCTAGATTGTATTATGGTGGTGGTACAATGGGGCGAGCTCGACGGCTAGGCGGCGAGTCGCTTGGGTGTATGAGGGAACGTGCCTCTACACGCCCTGTAGGGAGGTTTATATAGACTCACCTCCCCCTCGGGTTTACATATCTCAACCGAATCAGTTAAGGCTTTGGTACTTGTTTAACCTAATCCGACTGGTCCTATCTACTCGCCTGGGCCTTCAGCTTCCAGTCGCTTGGATCCACACCAGGCCTTGATCCAGTCGCCGTCTTGCAGGCCCACTCGCCAGTTCCTGGGCCAGTCAGAAACGTCCTGATGGGTATACCCCGGTAGGCATATCCCCATCAGTTGTCCCCGAGGCCGTCGTCGAGTGGACGTAGGTGGTCGCAGGCAGTCAGAGCATACGGCTTCAACGCGGACACCCAGTCGAATCGGTGGCGGGCTCCTGAACAATGGAGTAAACTAGTCGTTCTGGTCGCAGCTTTGGCGATCGGGTCGGCGAAATATATAGCCACTGTTGTAGTGATCGGGTCGGCGAGCCGAGTGGGTGGACCGTTCAACGCAGTCAAACTAGCCGTTGGGGTAATCCAACGATAACTTTTGGCGTAATCACCACGTAGTAACGGCTCCCTAATTTGGCGGGTAACAACCGCTATATAAAGGGAATGGTAGGCGATCGGAGAACCACCTCCTCGTCATTTCCTCCGATTGCGCGCACCTTCGTTTTCCTCCATATCACGATCCAGCCGAACCGAAATCCTCCGACCCCCACGAATTCTTCCGCCAATGGCCCCCTGCACCGAACCATGGGGCAGGT
Organism: Avena longiglumis; assembly: GCA_030063025.1. Taxonomy (NCBI): domain Eukaryota; kingdom Viridiplantae; phylum Streptophyta; class Magnoliopsida; order Poales; family Poaceae; genus Avena; species Avena longiglumis. The sequence goes on from CP125973.1 coordinate 154,257,100, forward strand.
CCAAGTGCACGAGAGCGCAACTGGCGTCCTTCGAGGAGTCCGGGATCCTGCGCGCCGGCAGGTGGCGCATCCCTGCGGCTAGAGAGGTGACACCGGACCCGCGTGAGGGAGAGTTCGTCCGCTTCACCAGCCACCTAGAGCGGGGGCTGGGATTCCCAACATCTCTTTTCTTCCGGCGCTTCTGCGCCTTTTACGGGATCCAACCGTCGGACCTGGGCCCGCACAACATCGAGCAGCTCTCCATTTTCGTGGCATTCTGCGAGTGCTACCTGGGCTGCAGGCCCTACTTTCCCCTATGGCAAGATCTATCCCACGGGCGGATCAGTCGCGAGGAAGCAGGCGGCCCAATGCTTGCCGCGGGTGGCCTAACGTTTCAGCTGAAATCGAAGGCTTCCTTCTTTGATCTGATGCTACCCGCCAAGGCGGCTAGCGAATGGAAGAAGTCTTGGTTCTATGTAACCGAGGCGACTCCGGACGGCGAGGTGGCGATCCCAAGATACTCCGCCGACCGGCCTGAACCACGCCGACTCCAAATCGGCAAGCTACCAACAGACCAGCGGATGGTCGTGGATGAGATGCTTCAGACCATCCGTGGCCTGAAGAAGAGGGGCCTCCAGCCCATCAATTTGTACAACTGCTGGCTCGGGCGGCGACTCGTCCCCCCGGCCCGCCGCGACCACTACATGTATGAGTACGCGGGCCGGGAGGACTCGACGAAGTCCTGCCTCGTCGAGTGGCAACTCAAGGACTACCTCCTGGCGCTGAAGAAGATCACCCAGGCGGCGTACCTTGACGCGAAGGCCGGGGTCGCCCCCTACACCGCGAAGCGTCCAACCCAACGGTAAGTCATCTTTCTGTTATTCGCAATCGCAATTAAATGCAGTCGCAGTCATGCTGATGTTGTTTATGCTTATTGCAACTATTTCAAGTGGTGGAAGGGTGGCTTCCGCCCGTGGACGACGAGAATTCGAGCTCGTCCGTCCAGGAGGTGGGCGAATCGCCTCCAGCAAGGGGAGGCGTCGAGAATGATGGGAGCAGCGACGACGACGAGTCCGAGGGAGAGGTCGCCCCGCTGGTCCGGAAAACACGCGGACAGCGGCGGCGTGAGCTCGAAGCGAGCAAAAGCCTCGAGCGTCATGACGACAATGACGACGAGCTCCCCGAGCACACCTTGCGTCACGAGGCCACTCCATCGAAGAAGAAGAAGAAGGAGGTGAAGGCCCCTCCAAAGAAGAAGGCGAAGCCAGCGAAACAGGCGTCTCCGCCTCATTCACCAAGCAGCTCCGACGCCACCAGCCTGGCCAGGGGTGAAGCTCCACAGATGGCGACGGCGCCAGGTATCACCGCCGTTCTGATTGAGGTGCCTCTGGCCTCGATGCCTCCGCCGTTCGCCCCAGTCTTTGTGTCGGGGGACGCTCCGGTCGCGGTACCTTCGCCGCCCAAGGATTCTCCTGCCGAAAATGTTTCGGAAGCTCCAGCCGCAGCCTCGACGACGAAGAAACCGTCCGTGTCTTGGGCACGCGATGTCCTAGAGATGGACCTCAGTCGACGATTGGGCCCCGAACTGGAGAAGGCGGCCGGCATCCGCACGGGGCTACGCTTCATTCCAGTCGCCAAGTGAGTTTTTCTCACCTATCTTTGTCTTTCATTGTACTCGGATTATTTTACTCACACGATCAATTTGTAGGACCGGAGCTAAGAAGATAGGCCACCCGTCTGTGGCCAAGGTACCGCCAGTCGTCGCGGAGGAGGACCCTTCTCGGAGGAGGAAGGCTGACGAGGTCGCTGCCCCCACAGATGGTGCCAAGAAGGCCAAGAACGATGAGGTCGTCACGGTGTCTGACGACACGACGGTGGCCCCGAACGTTCCCGCGGCAGTGACGGCCTCGACAATCAAGGAGGGTGCTCCTTCGCGAGGGGAGGCCGAGCCAGCCTCTTTGGGTGCCAGCGCATCCATCGCGACCTTCCCGCACTTCGTGGCTAGAGCGGCCACGGCGAGTGGTACCACACCGTCGAGCCGCGCACCCGGAGTCGCCGAGACGGAGTTCGAGCAGCAGCGCGGGCACACTCCGGCCCTTCTTACCTCCGTGGATGCACTGAAGGTTCATGGCATGCTGGGCGCGGCCATCCAGGTATGTCAAGTCCCCGAGGATCAGGCCGCTGTGTTGCAGCGGTCTGATTCTTTTAATGTTTTGTTTTTAATTCTCGCGTCCAGTCCCCGAGTGCACGCTCGCTGAATTTCAGCGGGTGGGCACTTAGTATTTTCGATTGCCAATCCCCGAGTGCGCACTCTCTGAATTTCAGCGGGTGGGCACTTAGTATTTTCGATTGCCAGTTCCCGAGTGTGCACTCGCTGAATTTCAGCGGGTGGGCACTTAGGATTTTCGATGTTGCTGACTGTTTGGCTTGTGTTCAGGGTTTGCAGCGAGTCACCGACCGCTTGCTTGAAGCGTCGCAGAGGAAGAACTTTCCGTCGTCCAAGAGGCGAACAAGGGACTCCGGGTGACTGCTGCGAAGGCGGAGGAGGTCCGCCAGGGCCTTGTCCCAGCTAGTGAGTTGACGGCAGCTTAGACTGCGCTGAGCTCGGCCGAGAAGCGGATCGCCGACCTTGAGCGCGAGCTGAAGGAGGCGAAGGAGGAGGCAACTTCGGCGGATGGGCGAGCCAAGGCTTCCATTACAGCCGCCGCTGAGAAGCGTAAGGTCTCCGACGACCTTGTTGCTAGGCTTCAAGATGACTACACTTCTCTTCAGAGCTTCATCACGGATCTCTCCCGTCCCCTGATTGGTAAGTGTGCCTGCTTCAGACTTTAGCGTTTGCATTGTGTAATCTTTGATGTACTCCCTTCGCTTTCTGTCCGCAGGTCGGATCATTGACAGCGCAGAAGAGGCGAGTTCGTTCGACGCACGGCAATGCGTGGCCACGCTGGTCGACTCGGCCACGTTCTCGGCGATGTGCATACGAGCGTATCTCCAGGAGATGTCACCCATGGAGGTGATTCCCAGCGACCTCGTCGAGGTGTGGAGATACTTGGAGAAGGCTCCGTCGGTCGTCGAATTCATGACGCGATCGGCGTTCCGACGCGGAGCGATGACGACGCTGAGCCTTGGGCTCGCTCACTTCCCGGAAGACTTCGACCTGGACGACGTGACAAGTGGCTACCCGTCGTCGACCGGCTCGGTGGAGATCTCCGAGGTGCTGAAGCTGACGGACTGCGCCGTGGTACACTCCGAGCGCGTCTGGGCGATGGGCGACCTCCTTACTTATCAGGAGACGGTCGTCGCGCCCAACGACCCCGAGCCACAGCACCGGGACTTCAAGATCGAGAAACCCTTCCGTGCAGCGATGGCGGGTGAGCTGATGGCGTACCCGTCAAACCCGTACACTCCCTTCATCCGCAATCGCAAGGGTGGTGGCGAGTCGTCGTTGAAGCCTGCAGAATAGAATACTGTGCCCTGGGGCGTTAGTGACAGTGCTGCCATTCAGCATACTTTGTATTTTGTAACGCTCGTGACATGCTATTTAATGAAATATCGTGTTGTTTTGTGAATCGTTGTGTGTCTCTGATTGAGGTTTAAGCGAGTCCCCGAGCGTGTCCGCCCTTTTTTATGGGGTTTACCTCGTTTATTGTGTGTTTGTTGTTTTGAATGTTTTGTTTATTGTGGTCGACTCTCCCGAACTCGAAGAGCTAGTCGCAAGGCGACTCCCATGAGTGCTCTATACTTCGCCGTTTTCCCTTGCGCGAACGGGGTCGGGTGGCCGAGTCCCCGAGCGTGGTACTTGGCTATTCTAGGCACGACTCGAGGGTGAGTGAGGACTTGGAGCGTTTGGGTGAGCGCGTCACTCCTGTCTGACCTATCGGGCCAGTCGCTTGGCGAGCTCGAGTCCTGGGCATGCTCTCATACTTGGCATTTTCCCTGGCCGTTCATGCTGAACTGGTCGTCAGTCCCCGAGCGTGGTACTTGGCTGTTCGAGTCGCTATGTGGAGGATGCGGAGGGTCATGGTAGTTGTGAGAAGCGAAGGCAGTTGTCTTGGCTCATAGAGCCAGTCGAGCTGGGCGACTCCAATGGGGCTCCGGGTAGGCGTTTTTCGTGGACGTTGCAAGACCTGAGGTGACCCGGTGCCCTTGTAATGCACTACTTGGCCGTGCCGATCGCTGTACCAAAGGTTGACTTCTGCAGTTAGCTTGACGCTGTTATTACGAGCGCGAGTGGCACAAGACACGGAGAGTGGGCACAATTTGCGGTAACCAATTCTTTTTTATTTCATAGCGACTGGAGGGTACATATGTGGGGTTCTAGGAGTAGAACTTCCGTAGGAGGTTTACATTCCACGGTCGCTTGATGTCGAGTTTGCCGTCCCCGCGGATGTCGATGAGGTAGTGGGCGTCGTTGCCGAGTACTCGCCCGATGGAGAATGGTCCCTCCCATGGAGGGCAAAGCTTGTGCATGCCCTTCTTGTCCTGGATGAGGCGCAGCACCAGGTCGCCTTCTTGGAAGGTGCGAGTTTTCACCCGCCGGCTATGATAGCGGAGGAGTCCTTGCTGGTAGATGGCGGTGCGTGATCGAGCGAGGTCACGTGCCTCGTCGAGTTGATCGACTCCATCCTGACGGGCGAGTTCGTTCGCAGCCTCCATGTAGTGGACGACCCATGGCGAGTCGTGCTCGAGGTCGGTGGGCATGACTGCCTCGGCGCCGTACACCATGAAGAAGGGGGTGAACCCTGTCGACCTGTTGACCAAGGTGCGAATGCCCAGATGACGGAGGGTAGCTCCTCGACCCAGCACCCGACGGTGCGCTCGAGTGGTACTTGGAGCCGCGGCTTCAGGCAGTGTAGGATGCTCTAGTTGGCCCGTTCCGCCTGGCCGTTGGATTCCGGGTGGGCGACTGACGCGAGGTCGAACCGTATGTGGTGTTCCTTACAGAACTCGGCCATGGCTCCTTTGGCGAAGTTGGTGCCGTTGTCCGTGATGATGCTGTTTGGGAACCCGTAGCGATATATGAGCTCGCGTAGGAATTTAGTGGTGGTCTTCCCGTCGCATTTCCGGACTGGTTTGGCCTCCACCCACTTTGTGAATTTGTCGACTACGACCAGGAGGTGGGTGTAGCCAGAGGGGGCCTTTTTGAAGGGGCCTACCATGTCCATACCCCACACGGCGAATGACCAGGTGATGGGGATTGTCTTGAGTGCCGAGCTCGGCACGTGCGTCTGGTTGGCGTACTTCTGGCACCCGACGCACCGCTGAACAATGTCGACGGCGTCGGCGTGTGCGGTGGGCCAGTAGAAGCCATGTCGCATAGCCTTGGCGAGCAGAGAGCGGGCGCCGGCGTGGTGGCCGCAGTCGCCGGAGTGGATGTCGTGGAGGATCTTGCGTCCTTTAGCGGGTTGGACGCAGCGTTGGAACACGCTGGTGACGCTGCGCTTGTGGAGCTCGCCATCGATGATGGTGAAGGATTTGCATCAGCGTGCGATCATCCGGGTGTCCGTCTCGTCTGCCGGAAAGGTGCCACCCTCCAGGTAGGCGACGTAGGGCTTGGTCCAATCGTCTGGCTCGGTGACGAGTGCAACCAGGGCTGCCTCTGGCTGCAGCGGGACTCCGATGTCGATCTCCCTTGGGGGAGAGACTGATGGCTTGGTGATCGTGTCGAGGAAGACGCCGGCGGGTGGTGCGAGTCGAGCCAACCCAATGTGAGAGAGTGCGTCGGCCTCCTCGTTCTTCCGCCTGTCAATCCACTCGACAGAGTAGCGTGCGAAGTGTCCGCCCAGCTTGTCCACTTCTTGGCGGTATGCCGCCATGGTGGGAGAGACGGCGTCGCAGGTGCTAGTGACTTGCCCAGCGACGAGGTCGGAGTCTCCGTAGAAGCGTAGGCGGTTGACGTTCATCTCCTTGGCAGCTCGCATGCCGTGGAGTAGTGCCTCGTACTCGGCCATGTTGTTGGTGTAGGGGGTGAAGTCGAGGCAGAGGACGTAGCGGAGCTTGTCACCCTTCGGTGAAGTCGACGATCCTCGCTCCTGCCGTCCACGCTCTTGGAGCCGTCAAGTGCGGCTCCAGAGTGGAGGTATGGCAGCTTTTCCGCCGGGCCTCTTCCCAGTCGGCGATGAAGTCCGCTAGAGCCTGCGACTTGATCGCTTTTCGTGGCTCGTATTTGATGTTGTAGACGCCGATCTCGACAGCCCACTTGGCGACTCGCCCGGTCTCCTTGCGGTTGCGGATGATGTCCTGCAACGGTGTTGAGGAGACGACCGTGATTGGGTGCTCCTGGAAGTAGTGCGGCGCCATGTTTAAAGACCGCGTATACCAGTTTCGGTATTGCGGGTATCGCGCGACTCGGTGAGGACCTTGCTGATGTAGTACACCGTCGCTGTCTGGCGCCTTTCCTTCCTCCGCCGTTCGACGACCATGACGGCGGCCGACGACGCGCTTAAGCGGCGACGACCAGCATGGGTTCTTTGTCGGGCGCGAGTAGCGAAGGGCGTAGCACCTTCTTGAGGTCGCGGAGCGCGTCGTCCGCCTCCTTGTCCCACTGGAAGGTGGGGTTCTTGCTCATCAGGCGGTATAGGGGCATCGCCTTTTCGCCCAGGCGGGGGATGAAGTGACTGAGAGCCGCTACTCGCCCGACCAGTTTATGGACGTCGCGCAGGCACTCGGGTTTGCCGAGTCGGGCGATCGTGTCGATCTTGGTGGGGTTCGCATCGATCCCGCGCTTGGAGACGACGTACCCCAGTAGTTGTCCTGCTGGTACACCGAAGGTGCATTTGCCTGGGTTAAGCTTTATCTTGTATTTCCGCAAGGTGGTGAATGTTTCTGCCAGGTCGGCGAGTAGATCACCCTGGCGAGCGGATTTTACGACCACGTCGTCGATGTAGACGTGGATGTTGCGGCCAATTTGGCTCGCGAGGCACTCCTGCATGCACCGCTGGTAGGTCGCCCCGGCGTTCTTGAGGCTGAAGGTCATGGCGGTGTAGCAGAAGGCTCCGAATGGCGTGATGAACGCCGTCTTCTCCTCGTCCTCAACATCCATTTTGATCTGGTGTACCCAGAGTAGGCATCGAGGAAACATAGCGACTCCGAGCCCGCAGTGGAGTCGATTATTTGGTCGATCCGCGGGAGGACGAACTGCTCCTTCGGGCAGGTGCTGTTCAAGTTTGTGTAGTCGATACACATCCTCCAGGTCCCGTTCTTCTTCTCGACCAAGACTGGGTTTGCCAGCCACTTGGAGTATTTGATTGGCCGGATGAAGCCTGCAGCGAGTAGACGCTGCACCTACTCGGCGATAGCTCGGCGGCGCTCTTCATTGAAGGGCCGTAGCGACTGCTTGACGGGTCGCACTTTGGGGTCGGCGTTTAGTTTGTGCTCAGCGAGCTCCCTAGGGACACCAGGCATGTCAGAGGGCTTCCATGCGAAGATGTCCCTATTCTCACGGAGGAACTCGATGAGCGCGCCTTCCTAGGCTGGGCTCATGCCCGTCCCGATCATCACCGTTTGGCTGGAGTCGCCTGGGACCAGCTCGACGGTGCGGGTGTGCGTCGTTGCCTCGAAGGCTGAGGTGTTTGCGCCCTCCGAGTTGGGCTTCTTGAGTATGGTGGGGTCGTCGTTGTTGACCCTGCTCGCGTACTTGGCGAGCTCGTCGGCGTGGTTGGTCTCTGCCGCGATGACGGCGTCAGCGAGTTCGGCTCCTTTGTCCTCGCACTTGGCGGCCATGTCGGGGTCGCCGTTGATGGTGATGACGCCGCACGGCCCGGGGAGCTTCATCGCGTTGTACGCGTAGTGGGGCACTGCCATGAACTTGGCGAACGCCTGGCGCCCCAGGACGCAGTGGTAGGGGCTGTCGAATGGTACCAGCTGGAAGACAACCCGCTCGGTGCGGAAGTTTGCTGGTGTGCGGAAGGTGACGAGCAGCATGACCTTGCCGATAGGGTACGCCTTCCGACCGGGGACGATGCCGTGGAACGTGGTGTAGGTCGTCTCGACCATCGACTGCGGGAGCCGCATCCGCCTGAAGGTGTCCAGGTACATGATGTTGATGGAGCTGCCGCCGTCCATCAATGTCTTCGGGAGCCAGTAGTCGCCCACCTTAGGCTTGACCACCAGGGTGACTCGGCCTGGGTACTCGATGCGTGGCGAGTGGTCCTGGCGGCTCTAGGTGATGGGCTACTCCGACCAATTGAGGAACTGGGGAACGTCCACCTGGGCCACCGCGTTGAGGGCTACGGCGCGGGTGATGACCTTCTTCTCGCGCTTCGTGTTGAAGCCTGTGAAGGTATGGAGCGAGCCGGCCACATTGACGAATTTTCCGCTATTTGGCGGGTTGTTGTCGGGGTCCTCCCGCGCTCGCCGCGCCTTCTCGATCTCCCAGAGAGTGTGGCAGTCGGCGGTCGTGTGTGTAGCGGGCTTCTCTTCCCTACTGTGAAACGCACAAGGTTGGTTAAGGAGGGCCGCGGGGTCAAACCTTGGTTTCGCCTTGTGTTGCTGTAGCGTAGGTCGGACCGTCGTCCGTTGTCGTTGACGTTCGTGCGGCGTTGGCCTCCCGACTCGTCGTCGGTTTCCTGGTTTGGATCTTCCTCCGCGTACCGTTTGGCGATCTCGAGGAGGTCCGGTATGTTGTCGAGCGTGCGAGAATGTCGCTTGAGCTTGGCGACCAAGGGCTCATAGCGGCACGAGGTCTTGAAGCAATGGATCGCGGTGTCCGGGTGGATGCCGACCGCATTGTACCATAGTTCTTGCCACCGCTGGACCCAGTTGCGGGTCAACTCGCGGGGTCCCTGGACGCATCGCTCCAGGTCCTCGATGGTGGTGGCGCGTGTGAGCCCTCAAGTGCCCGGACGGCGTCGCAGATCTCCTCCCGTGAGTCGATGCTATCCCGGGAGGGTGTTGATCCATCGCACGCCCCTCCATCATCAAGGGAGGTAACGGGCGGCTAGCGGTCGGGCCAGCGATCCCCATCGCCATGAGGTATGTATCCACCAGAGGGTCGTGCGAGGGTCGATTTCTATTTCCTTCGCCTTGAAGTTCCCGGGTATTTTTCACCTCGGATCATTGGTCCGGCACAGGCCCGTCGACTTAGCGACCCCATCGGTTCGCCATCGGCGATTGGTTAGGGCGTGCCGCAGTCGTCGGGCAAGGGCGCCACTTTGGTTGTTGATGATGTGGTGCGGGCGTCGATGGTCGACCGTTGGCGACGAAGTTGTTCGCTGGCACGTGGTTGGTGGAGAGTGCCGCATTCGCGGGTCGATGTTGGAGCTACAACGGTTCTGGTGGCGGGCAGTTGAGGGTGTTTGCCGCCAGTGGGCGGCCGCTTGAGGCCGCTCTGCTGCCTGACGAACGCGAGTACACCCGACCCTGTGAGTCGGCGCCTGCGTTTTGCTACTCGACCGCCTTGGCGAGCAGGGCCCTGACGTACTGGATTTGTAGGGCGCCGTCACCAGTGGCCGAAATGTTGTCAGCCGCTGCTCGACCTGCCACAAGGTTGTCCATCGGGGTAGAGAACAGTGGCAGGACATTCGCGTCTCGCTCCCGTGAGGAGACCACTATCCGCGGTTGTTCCCTGGGAGGTGTGCAGTTGGGTGGAGGTGGGGCGCCGTTCGCCGTCGACCCTGGTGGGGGCCGGGCGCTTCCTCCTGGCGGCGCGTTCTCGCAGATCGCACGCTCGGCCACGCGGGTCGGGTCGTGTTCGTCGTCGAAGTTCAGGGCGCGCCCCTGGACGGTGGGGTTCAGGCGCGACCTGATTCGCTGCTGGTGGTAGCGCGACAACTCCTGCACCGTCACCTTTCGGCGAAATTTTTTGCGCTCGGCTTGCTCCTTGCGGACTACCTCCACCAACTTCAGGCGGAGTTCCTCGACCTCCGTTGCCGTGGCGTTAGGAGGGATCAGGGTGGAGAAGGGATCCTCCGGCGGATCGGTGCCGGTTTCCATGTAGGTCGCGGCGTGGCGACCGGTACTGTCGCGTAGATCGGCGGAATTTTCCGACCCGGAGTCAAAGTCGAAGATCCCGAGGATGGAAGGATCCTCGAAGTCTCCCATGTTGGAGACCTGGGTGATGGAGCCCGCGGGTGAAGCCGCGGTGATGGATCCGGCGAGTGACGCCGGGGTCGCCGAGTCGGCGTCGTCGTTGAGGGCCGCGTCTTCCGCGGCCACGGAGTTTTCGCCACGCGTTGTGGGCGAGTTGTACCAGGCGGCGATGGATCGCGGCGGACCTGGCTCTGAGAGCCGGTCGCGGTGGCGACTCGTGGATGCGAGCCGATTCCTCCGAGATGGCGACGCCGTGAGGCCGACGAGGGCTGATCGTGCCGATCGGCAGGATCACGCTTTGCGTGATGGGTCGTGCCGCCGGGACGTAGCTGCTCGGCAAGATCTGGAGCATCTCGCCGATCGCTATCATGCGGCTGGTGGCGACCGTCTCGTTGATGGGCATATTGGATCTCGCTGCAGAACACCGGCCAGACCGGCCAGGCCCAAGGTGGGCGCCCTTTGTGGGAATGGTCACGGCATGCCGCAATCGGCAGTAGTAGAATGAGGGCAAGGCGGCCAGCCATCTGCGGTGCGAGATGAGGCGGAGACTCAAGGTTTACCTGTGTTCGGCCCCGGAGTAAAGACCTACTCGCTAGATTGTATTATGGTGGTGGTACAATGGGGCGAGCTCGACGGCTAGGCGGCGAGTCGCTTGGGTGTATGATGGAACGTGCCTCTACACGCCCTGTAGGGAGGTTTATATAGACACACCTCCCCCTCGGGTTTACATATCTCAACCGAATCAGTTAAGGCTTCGGTACTTGTTTAACCTAATCCGGTAGGCCTATCTACTTTGGGCCTTGACTTCCAGTCTCTTGGATCCACACCGGGCCTTGATCCAGTCGCCGTCTTGCAGTCCCACTCGCCAGTTCCTGGGCCAGTCAGAAACGTCCTGCTGGGTATACCCCGGTAGGCATATCCCCATCAATTGACGCCGTTCAAGACCTCCCCGCTCCCCCCGTCACGACCATGAGCACCAAGGTGAGCATGCGGTTCTCCCCGACCCCTTTTCCCTCTCCCTTTCACTCTGTTTCGTGCCCGAGTCATGCACCGCCGTTGTTGGGCCACGCAGAGATAAAACAAAACTTTTCTTCTCTAACGTGGTGATCCCAAGACCTAGCTGAGGTAGAAGGCCACGAGGTTTACCACTAGACGCGCGGTTGCGGATTACTGATGAAGCGCGTCAGTTGATGCGATCGATCCTCACGATCCGATCGTCACTGGTGCTGATCGCCTGGCACCTCTGCTGGTATCCACGCATTACAAGGAGGCGCGGCGGCTGCTAGGTTCGTTACGGCTGGACTCTGTGGAGCTAGGGTTTCCAACACATGGAATGACCTAACCGAACAACGATTAACCTTTTAGGGTTCTTGTGCTCCACTATATATAGGAGTGAGCGTGGGCTCTGCTCATGCGACCCATTCACTAAAGCCCATATAAAACTAGTCACCGTGAGTCCAACTCACTAACTCGATCCTAATCTGGTTTAGGTCCAACCCAGATTATATGATTCGGATCCAATCCGAACCTGCTCCCGCTCTTAAGTGTGTGACCCGAGGCTCATGGTTACTTGGACACGATTTGAGTCCAACTCACAATCGATCAATCGGCATCGGCTCCTAGCGAGCGTCTGGATTCCCAAGCACCAAAGAGTCATGACGACTTGCCTTTCCAATGCGACTTACGTCTGAGTCCCTTTTGCCTCACGATATACCTTGTCAGACTATAGGCGAATATATGTCATCCCTTAAATAGTCCAACTCTCTTCTCGATCCGAGATAAGTGATTCACCCGACTAACTCTTAGCCGATCGCCTCGGTTAACACTTAACCGAGTCGTGCATGGCCATGCTTTCCGAATCATATCTCACGAGAGGGCCCAGAGAATATCTCTCCAGTGGAGGGCAAAATCCCATCTTGGTTATTCACATCACGCAGCTTGATTCTCGATCGACCCGAACTGCCTTTATAACGCCCGATTACGGATCAGCGTTTGTAACCTAAGTCGGTGATCCTCAACTCGGACTATGCAACAACCTCAGGTCTAAGGATTACATTGATTGAGATATACAAATGACAACCAGTTCGTTGTACCTCAATATGGGTCAATCCGACTCGCTAAACTCTTTAGCCTAGTGCGTGTAAGTTGGAATAGCATCTCCATGCCCATGACAAGTGGAACCGAGTCATCAAGCCAACTTTCATATTGGTCTAAGTTGTGTGTCGGCAAAGACCTCAATGACCAAAGATATTTAGTACAAACAACATGAATGCATAGTTCCACAACTGAATCACATATTCAATGATACGCATCAGATGTTTATACAAGGACTACTTAATAACTTTATGAATACAATGGGAAATCTCATCATACATGATTGCCTCTAGGGCATATTCCCAACAGTCTCCCACTTGCACTAGAGTCAATCTTCCGACATCACATGTCTAAGCATCTAATGCCCATGGCTCTCAAGTGCGCCTCATGCTTCGGCTGGGGTAACGGCTTTGTCAACGGATTCGCAATATTTGCATCCGTGTGTACCTTGCATAACTTGATATCACCCTGATCCACGAACTGGCGAATCAGGTGGTACCGCATGAGTATGTGCTTGTTCTTCTGGTGTTGTCTAGGTTCCTTGGCTTGTGCAATAGCACCATTGTTGTCACAATACCCGTCCAGAGGATTGGACGAGACATGACCCACACCAAGATCCATGAGGAAATTCCTCATCCAAACAGCTTCCTTTTGCCTCCGAGGCAGCAATATACTCAACCTGTTGTGAGCCGGACACGATCTCTTGCTTGGAACTTTTCAGCTCACGGCACCTCCGTTTATAATAAACACGTATCCGGATTGCGACGAGAATCATCGAGTCGGTGAGATAACTCGCATCCGTGTAACCCTTTACACGAGTTCATCTTCACCACCATAAACCAAGAACATATCCTTAGTCCTTCTCAAGTACTTTAGGATATTTTTAGCTTGTCGATGGATCTCTCCGGATCGACTGGTATCTGCTCACAACACTTAGAGCATAGGAAACATCCGGCCTAGTACAAATCATGGCGTACATGATGGATCCATTGCGAAGCATATGGAATCACACTCATCCGACCGCTCATCGGTTGTCGAAGGACACTTTGAGTCTTGCTAAGTTTTACACCATGGGACATCGGTAAGAACCCTTCTTAGGCGATTCCATGTTGAACTTTTTCAACACTTTGTCCAAATAAGTACTCTGACTCAATCCAATGAGCCTCCTTGATCTATCTCTATAGATCCGGATTCCGAGGATGTATGTTGCCTCACCCAAGTCTTTCATTGAGAAACTCCTTTCCAATGATTCCTTGGTTTCTTGCAACATCTGGACATCATTTCCAATCAGTAATATGTCATCCACATATAAGATTAGAAAATTTACTTTGTTCCCACTAAACTTCTTGTACAAACAAGAATCATGATCACTCTTGATGAAGCCAAAGCGATTTGACTACCTCATCAAAGCGAATATTCCAACTCCGAGATGCTTGCTTCAACCCATAAATGGATTTACGAAGTTTGCATACCTTGTCGACGTAGTCGGATCGACAAAACCCTCGGGCTGTATCATATACCGTCCTCGGTTAAATTTCCGTTAAGGAAAGCCGTTTTGACATCCATCGCCATATCTCATAGTCGAAATAGGCCGCTATAGCTAACATGATCCGAACTGATTTAAGCATCGCTACGGGCGAGAAAGTCTCGTCGTAATCAACTCCTTGAACTTGTCGGAACCCCTTCGACAAGGCGTGCTATAGATTGAAACATTTCCATCCATATCAGTTTTCTTCTTAAAGACCCATTTGCACTCGACGGGTCTTGCACCGTCTGGCGAATCAACCAAGTTCCAAACTTGATTTTCATCCATGGACTTTATCTCGGATCTCATGGCTCCAAGCCATGACTCGAATCGAATCCACCATCGCTTCCGAATAATTTGCGGCTCATCAGCATCTAACGGTAACACATCACGAACACTTCGTAATCTTGCCGATCTTAAGTACGAGTCTTTGCTATCGGCTCGGCCACGATCGGCTCAACCTCCAAGGTTTTTGCCAATTCGCTATAAGCGATTCCTCTCGAATTTCTTGAGTTGCACCGTGCTCCACTTACTCCCGATCGAGAAACTCTTTCTCAAGGAAGACACCGTTCGGCGACAAACACTTTGCCCTCTTCTCGGTTGTAGAAGTAGTAACCCAAGGTTTCCCTCGGATACCCCACGAAAATACATTTATCCGACTTGGCCGTAAGCTTGTCCGACTGAAGTCGCTTGACAAAAGCTTCACAACCCCAAATCTTAAGAAAAGACAAACTCGGCTTTTTTCCTGTCCACATCTCATGCGGTGTCTTCTCTACCGATTTTGATGGTACTTTGTTTAGTGTGAACGCCGCTGTTTCTAGACAATAACCCCAAAATGATAAAGGCAGATCTGTCCAACTCATCATTGATCGTACCATGTCCAACAAGGTCCGATTCCGCCTTTCCGAAACACCATTCCTTTGTGGCGTTCCTGGCGGAGTAAGTTGAGGAACTATTCCACAACTTTTCAGATGGTCATCAAACTCATGGCTCATGTACTCGCCTCCTCGGTCAATCAAGAAACTTTATTTTCTTGCCGAGTTGATTACGTGCTTCATTGGAATTCTTTGAACTTTTCAAAGGCTTCCGACTTATGTTTCATTAAGTAGATATATCCATACCTACTCAAATCATCGGTGAAGGTAATGAAGTACTCATAACCACCTGGTGTCGTGCTCATTGGTCCACATACATCACTATGTACTAGTCCCAACAAGTCGGACGCCTTTCGCAACTCTTTGCAAAGGTGTCTTGGTCATTTGCCGAGTAGGCAAGATTCGCATGTCTCGAGCGACTCCAAGTCGAGCGGGTTAGGAGTCCATCATCATGGAGCTTCTTCATGCGTTTCCAACTTATATGACCAAAGCGGTGCCAAAAGTAAGTCATATTCAGATCATTTGGTTTCAACCTTTTAACATTTATGTTATAAACCGATTCACCATCAAGATTCAAAATAAATAACCCGTCCTGGACGGGTGCAAAGCCGTGAAACATATCATTCAAATACAAAGAACAACCATTATTCTTGATATTCGACTCATAGCCTTGCCTCATCAAACATGAAGCAGAAATAATGTTTCGACTGAGCACTGGAACATAATAACAATTATTTAGTTCCATAATGAATCCGGAAGGTAAATGAAGTTGCATCGTGCCGACTTCCAACGCAACTCTTGCTTTGTTGCCGACTCGAATATCAACCTCGCCTCTTGCTACGCTCCTAGTTCTTACCGGTCCACCGCAGCGAGTTGCGAATGTGAATCGATCCGGTATCATATACCCAAGAACTATTAGATGCATCAGCAAGATATATGTCTATAACATTGCAAACAAGTGTACCTGAGTCGGAAGTCATACCTCCACTCTTGGCTTTGTCGGCCAAGTACTTGCTGCAATTCCTCTTCCAGTGGCCATCCGCCTTGCAGTAGAAGCAAGTGGATCCGGCTGAAGGAGATGGCTTAGTCCCTGAGGAAGCGCTTGGGACCTGGTCCTGAGCCTGCTTTCCTCCTGACTTAGCCTTCTTCTTAGTCCAAGAACTCTTCTTGAACTTAGCCTTATTCGCACCATCAACACTTGGTGGTGCCCTTCTTGAGATCCGCCTGCACCTTGAGCATCCCATGCAATTCGTGAGTTTCTTATCCATACCATGCATGTGGTAGTTGAAATGAACTGCCCATATGCACTAGGAAGAGAGTTCAGAATTATATCCGTAGCGAACTCTTCGCTTATGGGGTAGCAAGCCTTTCCGAGGCGCGTAACCAACCATTTTGATCACATGCGGACTCGGTGGATCACCATCCTTAAGCTTGCAACTCGAAAGCACGAGAGACTTGATACCTCTCGGTCTTCGCTGAGCACGGAACATACTTTTGAGGCTTTCGATCATATCGTAGGCCTCAACATGCTCACTGCTTTTGCAAGTCCGGTTCCATGTGAGCAAGCATAAGACGGCTAATATCCGTGGACTCATCCTTAGCCCGACGGTAGGCATTGGTGGGCTGACGATTGCATTCTCATTCGGCTCATCTCGAAGTGGGTTGTCTAGGACATGGTCCTTCTTTTCTTGTTTGAGAACAATTCTCGATTTCGATACCGGTTGGTAAAATTAGTGTCGTTCAGTTTATCTTTCTCAAGAATGGTTCTCAACGCAAAACCGGATAGCGAGAGTGACGCTACTTGGTGCCATGATCTACAACGGAAAATATGCAAAACACTTAAGACATGTATTCATAAAAGAGCAAGCATATTAAACATTTTAATATTTTATGCTCCCACTAGAACCAACACCCTCCGATGGTTACTTAGTGATTCGGATCCTAAATAAGCAAGTCGGCTAGTGAGCTTTAGCATCACCGCTAGCCGCCAAGTGATCTAGGTAGACAACTCCTTGTCAATCGCATCTCATGCGACTCATGTTGGACGGGTGGCATCACATGCCCCGGCTCCCATCCTACCTTTCCCCGAGTCCCACAACCGTTGTGATAGACCCGTCTAGCTTACCAAGTGTTTCTGCAGTAAGAGTCCGACTCGAACCCACCTAGTCGGAAAGAATTGGCAGCACCTCAATTTTATGAGCCCACTACCAAAAATGTCCGACTTGTGATGGTGCAAACACTGGCAGGAAAACCGACTAGACCTTCTTTGAGGGATTAAATTTTACCGACTATCTAATAGAGGTAAAACTGAGACATAACAATAACACAAAATAAATCAATTATAATGTGAAATGGTATGGCTCTCTTCATGGCGATCTCCATCTCCACAAAGCCTGTAATCCGACTCGTGCCAACTCTTGTCACTTGCCGTCTTACTCCATGTCGCCGACATGTACAGCATATGCATGCCTTCCGGTTCTCAAACAGCTACACTAGCTTAGTAAAGTAAATTACATAGAGAATCAAACCACGCAGTCGTTATACAATAAAATAATGACACCTAGGCTCCGGTAGTGACAAAAACCGTGATTCGCAGATCACGTATGGATTACACATACATCACATGCACATGAACCATACCATTCACAACTTCCTGCAAAAACAAGTTATGCATAGATACAATATCTACCGGCGTTGTGAAACTCGCAACGACATCTAAGGCGCTACGACGAAGCGGCGGTCCCGCTAGCCGGATAGCGGGCGGGATCGAAGGCGCCCTCATGGCGTGGCGACGATTTCGGCGTAGATCTCATCTACGATCCGAACATGGATTCCGACCATCGTTCGATTCGATCAAACTTTTGATCTTCGATCACCGCTTCGGATTTACGTGTCACGGTACCCGATGGCGGAAGCCGGCCGGTAGGGGTATGTCGTTCCACGACCTCGGCGAGATGATCACGAAATCAGATCTACCATACCCGGTAGTTGATCCAATCAACCTCAGACAAAACCGATCTATCTCATAGATCGACCACCAAACAACACATAGATCTCATCTATAGCCTACCGCATATCACATATGCGAGATCTCGAGCCTAAAACCAGAAGCTATTGCTCTGATACCACTGTTGGGCCACGCAGAGATAAAACAAAACTTTTCTTCTCTAACGTGGTGATCCCAAGACCTAGCTGAGGTAGAAGGCCACGAGGTTTACCACTAGGCAGCGGTTGCATTCTGATGAAGCGCGTCAGTTGATGCAGTGCCGTCCTCACTATCCGATCGTCCTGGTGCTGATCGCACGGCACCTCTGCCGGTATCCACACGTACAAGGAGGAGCGCGGCGTGGTAATCGCTGGGTTAGATTCGCGGGCTGGACTGTGGAGCTAGGGTTTCCAACACATGGAATGACCTAACCGAACAACGATTAACCTTTTAGGGTTCTTGTGCTCCACTATATATAGGGAGTGAACGTGGGCTCGCTCGCGACCCATTCACTAAAGCCCATATAAAACTAGTCACCGTGAGTCCAACTCACTAACTCGATCCTAATCTGGTTTAGGTCCAACCCAACCAGATTATATGATTCGGATCCAATCCGAACCTGCTCCGCTCTTAAGTGTGTGACCCAAGAGCTCATGGTTACTTGGACACGATTTGAGTCCAACTCACAATCGATCAATCGGCTCCCTAGCGAGCATCGATTCCCAAGCACCAAAGAGTCATGACGACTTGCCTTTCCAATGCGACTTACGTCGAGTCCCTTTTGCCTCACGATATACCTTGTCGACTATAGGCGAATATATGTCATCCCTTAAATAGTCCAACTCTCTTCTCGATCCGAGATAAGTGATTCACCGACTAACTCTTAGCCGATCGCCTCGGTTAACACTTAACCGAGTCGTGCATGGCCATGCTTTCGAATCATATCTCACGAGAGGGCCGGAGAATATCTCTCCGGTGGAGGGCAAAATCCCATCTTGGTTATTCACATCACGCAGCTTGATTCTCGATCGACCGAACTCTGCCTTTATAACTGCCCAGTTACGGATCAGCGTTTGACAGAACCTAAGTCGGTGATCCTCAACTCGGACTATGCAACAACCTCAGGTCTAAGGATTACATTGATTGAGATATACAAATGACAACTAGTTCGTTCTGGTCTAAGGATTCCTCCTTGATTGAGATATACATTGATTGAGATATACAAATGCAACAACCTCAGGTCTAAGGATTCCTCCTGGCGGCGCGTTCTCGCAGATCGCACGCTCGGCCACGCGGGTCGGGTCGTGTTAAATTCAAGTTCAGGCGCATACAGGCGGTGGGGTTCAGCGACGATTATTCTGGTGGTAGCGCGACAACCTGCTGCCGTCACCGCTCGGCGAAATTTTTGCGCTCGGCTTGCTCCTTCGGACTACCTCCACCAACTTCAGGAGTTCCTCGACCTCCGCTGCCGTGGCGTTAGGAGGATCAGGTGGAGAAGGGATCCTCGGCGGATCGGTGCGGTTTCCATGTAGGTCGTGGCGGCATCTTGTCGCGGAGATCGGCGGAATTTTCCGACCCGGAGTCGAAGTCGAAGATCCCAAGGATGGAAGGATCCTCGAAGTCTCCCATGTTGGAGACCTGGGTGATGGAGCCCGCGGGTGAAGCCGCGGTGATGGATCCGGCGAGTGACGCCGGGGTCGCCGAGTCGGCGTCGTCGTTGAGGGCCGCGTCTTCCGCGGCCGCGGAGTTTTCGGCCACGTTGCTGTGGGCCGAGTTGTACTCGGAGGCGAGGCGATGGATCGTGCGGACCTGGCTCTCGGAGAGCCGGTCGCGTGGCGGCGACTCGCGGATGCGAGCCGAGTCCTCCAAGGCGATGATGTCGGTGAGGCCGACGAAGAGGATGATCGTGCCGACTGGCAGGATCACGCTGTGCGTGACGGGTCGTGCCACCGGGACGTAGCTGCTCGGCAAGATCTAGAGCATCTCGCCGATCGCTATCATGCGGCCGGTGGCGACCGTCTCGTTGATGGGCAGATTGGATCTCATTGCAGAACACCGGCCCGGAGGCCAAGGTGGGCGCCACTGTCATGGGAATGGTCACGGCAGATGCTGCAATCGGCGGTAGTAGTAGAATGAGGGCAGGCGGCCAGCCATCTCAAATGCGAGATGAGGGCGGAGACTCAAGGTTTACCCAGGTTCGGCCCCCCGGAGGGTAAAGACCTACTCCTGCTAGATTGTATTATGGTGGTGGTACAATGGGGCGAGCTCGACGGCTAGGCGGCGAGTCGCTTGGGTGTATGATGGAACGTGCCTCTACACGCCCTGTAGGGAGGTTTATATAGACACACCTCCCCCTCGGGTTTACATATCTCAACCGAATCAGTTAAGGCTTCGGTACTTGTTTAACCTAATCCGACTGGGCCTATCTACTCGCCTGGGCCTTCAGCTTCCAGTCTCTTGGATCCACACCGGGCCTTGATCCAGGCCGTGCCTTGCAGCCCCACTGCCAGCCTCGGGCGATCGAACGCCCTGCTGGTATACCCTGAGGCATATCCCCATCAATTGACGCCGCTCAAGCCCTCCCCGCCCCCCCCGTCACGACCATGAGCACCAAGGTGAGCATGCGGTTCTCCCCGACCCCTTCTCCCTCTCCCTTTCACTCTGTTTCGTGCCCGAGTCATGCACCGCTTGTTGGGCCACGCAGAGATAAACAAAACTTTTCTTCTAACGTGGTGATCCCAAGACCTAGCTGAGGTAGAAGGCCACGAGGTTTACCACTAGACGCGGTTGCGGATTACCGATGAAGCGCGCGTCGGTTGATGCGATGCAGTCCTCACGATCCGATCGTCCCCGGTGCCGATCGCAGCACCTCCGCTGGTATCCACACGCATAAGGAGGAGCGCCAGAATCGCTAGGTTCACATGGCGGCCGGACTGCCGTGGAGCTAGGGTTTCCAACACATGGAATGACCTAACCGAACAACGATTAACCTTTAGGGTTACTTTGCTCCACTATATATAGGGAGTGAACGTGGGCTCGCCGCGACCCATTCACTAAAGCCCATATAAAACTAGTCACCGTGAGTCCAACTCACTAACTCAGTCCTAATCTGGTTTAGGTCCAACCCAACCAGATTATATGATTCGGATCCAATCCGAACCTGCTCGCTCTTAAGTGTGTGACTCAGCTCATGGTTACTTGGACACGATTTGAGTCCAACTCACAATCGATCAATCGCATCGGCTCCTAGCGTAACGCATCGATTCCCAAGCACCAAAGAGTCATGACGACTTGCCTTTCCAATGCGACTTACGCCCCGAGTCCCTTTTGCCTCACGATATACCTTGTCAGACTATAGGCGAATATACGTCATCCCTTAAATAGTCCAACTCTCTTCTCGATCCGAGATAAGTGATTCACCCGACTAACTCTTAGCCGATCGCCTCGGTTAACACTTAACCGAGTCGTGCATGGCCATGCTTTCCGAATCATATCTCACGAGAGGGCCCAGAGAATATCTCTCCGAGTGGAGGGGCAAAATCCCATCTTGGTTATTCACATCACGCAGCTTGATTCTCAGTCGACCCGAACTCTGCCTTTATAACTGCCCAGTTACGGATCAGCGTTTGACAGAACCTAAGTCGGTGATCCTCAACTCGGACTATGCAACAACCTCAGGTCTAAGGATTACATTGATTGAGATATACAAATGACAACTAGTTCGTTCTGGTCTAAGGATTCCTCCTTGATTGAGATATACATTGATTGAGATATACAAATGCAACAACCTCAGGTCTAAGGATTCCTCCTGGCGGCGCGTTCTCGCAGATCGCACGCTCGGCCACGCGGGTCGGGTCGTGTTCGTCGTCGAAGTTCAGGGCGCGCCCCTGGACGGTGGGGTTCAGGCGCGACCTGATTCGCTGCTGGTGGTAGCGCGACAACTCCTGCACCGTCACCTGCTCGAGGCGAAATTTTTTGCGCTCGGCTTGCTCCTTGCGGACTACCTCCACCAACTTCAGGCGGAGTTCCTCGACCTCCGTTGCCGTGGCGTTAGGAGGGATCAGGGTGGAGAAGGGATCCTCCGGCGGATCGGTGCCGGTTTCCATGTAGGTCGCGGCGTGGCGACCGGTACTGTCGCGTAGATCGGCGGAATTTTCCGACCCGGAGTCAAAGTCGAAGATCCCGAGGATGGAAGGATCCTCGAAGTCTCCCATGTTGGAGACCTGGGTGATGGAGCCCGCGGGTGAAGCCGCGGTGATGGATCCGGCGAGTGACGCCGGGGTCGCCGAGTCGGCGTCGTCGTTGAGGGCCGCGTCTTCCGCGGCCACGGAGTTTTCGGCCACGTTGCTGTGGGCCGAGTTGTACTCAGAGGCGAGGCGATGGATCGTGCGGACCTGGCTCTCGGAGAGCCGGTCGCGTGGTGGCGACTCGTGGATGCGAGCCGATTCCTCCGAGGCGATGACGTCGGTGAGGCCGACGAAGAGGCTGATCGTGCCGATCGGCAGGATCACGCTTTGCGTGATGGGTCGTGCCGCCGGGACGTAGCTGCTCGGCAAGATCTGGAGCATCTCGCCGATCGCTATCATGCGGCTGGTGGCGACCGTCTCGTTGATGGGCATATTGGATCTCGCTGCAGAACACCGGCCAGACCGGCCAGGCCCCAAGGTGGGCGCCACTGTCATGGGAATGGTCACGGCAGATGCTGCAATCGGCAGCGAGTAGTAGAATGAGGGGCAAGGGCGGCCAGCCATCTGCGGTGCGAGATGAGGGCGGAGACTCAAGGTTTACCCAGGTTCGGCCCCCCGGAGGGTAAAGACCTACTCCTGCTAGATTGTATTATGGTGGTGGTACAATGGGGCGAGCTCGACGGCTAGGCGGCGAGTCGCTTGGGTGTATGATGGAACGTGCCTCTACACGCCCTGTAGGGAGGTTTATATAGACACACCTCCCCCTCGGGTTTACATATCTCAACCGAATCAGTTAAGGCTTCGGTACTTGTTTAACCTAATCCGACTGGGCCTATCTACTCGCCTGGGCCTTCAGCTTCCAGTCTCTTGGATCCACACCGGGCCTTGATCCAGTCGCCGTCTTGCAGTCCCACTCGCCAGTTCCTGGGCCAGTCAGAAACGTCCTGCTGGGTATACCCCGGTAGGCATATCCCCATCAATTGACGCCGTTCAAGACCTCCCCGCTCCCCCCGTCACGACCATGAGCACCAAGGTGAGCATGCGGTTCTCCCCGACCCCTTTTCCCTCTCCCTTTCACTCTGTTTCGTGCCCGAGTCATGCACCGCCGTTGTTGGGCCACGCAGAGATAAAACAAAACTTTTCTTCTCTAACGTGGTGATCCCAAGACCTAGCTGAGGTAGAAGGCCACGAGGTTTACCACTAGGCAGCGGTTGCGGATTACGATGAAGCGCGTCGATTGATGCGTCAGTCCTCACGATCCGATCGTCACGGTGCGATCGCCTGACACCTCTTTGGTATCCACACGCATTAAGGAGGCGCGTGGCGACTGCTAGGTTAAATTCTGGCTGGACTGTCAGGAGCTAGGGTTTCCAACACATGGAATGACCTAACCGAACAACGATTAACCTTTTAGGGTTACCGTGCTCCACTATATATAGGGAGTGAGCGTGGGCTCTGGCGACCCATTCACTAAAGCCCATATAAAACTAGTCACCGTGAGTCCAACTCACTAACTCGATCCTAATCTGGTTTAGGTCCAACCCAGCAGATTATATGATTCGGATCCAATCCGAACCTGCTCCGCTCTTAAGTGTGTGACCCGCGAGCTCATGGTTACTTGGACACGATTTGAGTCCAACTCACAATCGATCAATCGGCATCGGCTCCTAGCGAGCGTCTCGATTCCCAAGCAAAGAGTCATGACGACTTGCCTTTCCAATGCGACTTACGTCTGAGTCCCTTTTGCCTCACGATATACCTTGTCAGACTATAGGCGAATATATGTCATCCTTAAATAGTCCAACTCTCTTCTCGATCCGAGATAAGTGATTCACCCGACTAACTCTTAGTCGATCGCCTCGGTTAACACTTAACCGAGTCGTGCATGGCCATGCTTTCCGAATCATATCTCATAAGAGGGCCAGAGAATATCTCTCCGAGTGGAGGGGCAAAATCCCATCTTGGTTATTCACATCACGCAGCTTGATTCTCAGTCGACCCGAACTCTGCCTTTATAACTGCCCAGTTACGGATCAGCGTTTGACAGAACCTAAGTCGGTGATCCTCAACTCGGACTATGCAACAACCTCAGGTCTAAGGATTACATTGATTGAGATATACAAATGACAACTAGTTCGTTGTACCTCAATATGGGTCAATCCGACTCGCTAAACTCTTTAGCCTAGTCTGTGTAAGTTGGAATAGCATCTCCATGCCCATGACAAGTGGAACCGAGTCATCAAGCCAACTTTCATATTGGTCTAAGTTGTGTGTCCAGCACAACCTCAATGACCAAGGATATTTAGTACAAACAACATGAATGCATAGTTCCACAACTGAATCACATATTCAATGATACACATCAGATGTTTATACAAGGACTACTTAATAACTTTATGAATACAATGGGAAATATCATCATACATGATTGCCTCTAGGGCATATTCCCAACAGCCGTATGCTGCCGCCAGTCATTGTCACATCCGGTGCTCCGGTGACCAAGAATCGGAGGCGCCGCCATAGTTAGGTCCGCCACTATGTGCTATTTCGAACGAGCCATATCACGCCTCCTCCCATGCCCTGTAGCTCCTTCCCCGCCGCTGGCCGACGTGTCTCCGGCGAGCCCCTGTGGCATCGACGTGGCGCCTACATGGCAGTCACGTGGGCGTTGACCCCGCCTGGCCAGCGTGGCTAGTTGACCTAGACCTAGGCCCAGTCATCAGTGACTGAGGCTAGACTCAGCCCTAGTACCAAACAACCCCCACCCTATGCTTATGCCAGCATGACGTAGTTCAATTAACTTGTTTAATAATTCTAGAAAATGTTATAATCTTATAAATTCAATAACTTATTATTTATAAGTCAGAAAAATACAAATAATATATCAAAATGTTCAGAAAAATGAGAACTACCTATCTAAGCTATACTCATGCATTGTTAAGGACCTTACATGACAAGTTTAACTAGAAGAACATAGTAACCCCTCATAGGTGATTCCGGAGTTTCTCCGAGTTAGGGTTTATGCCCCTCGGAACCCCGATTAAATGGTCGAGCATGTATTAGGAATACATTTAAATACAATTTAACTTGTCATATCATCATTCTTGCTCGAGCATTTCATCGATGCCATGTGTTGATTGTTTCCCTCTCTTTCCGGTGTTTGGTTCTTCTTGGTAGAATACGATATCGAGAATCGAGATCGAGATCGAAGACCGAGATTGTAACATCCCAAAAATATTAAACTTAAATCATCAAACACTAATCATCAAAATTAGGGTTAACAAAAACTTTTCCAATTAAAAATATGAAAGCATTCATATGTGTGTGGATTCTTTTGAATTGCCATGATTCTGTGTTTCTTTGCATGTAAAATGATTCTTAGGTGAAATAAACATTATCTAAACAATCCCCAAACTTTTCCCAAATACAAACAAATCAAAACAAACAAATTAAGTGAATGGTCACTTTGGCCAATTTAACTCCCATGCCTACTTTGGCTATCTCTAACTTTTAGAACTTAACAGAAACATATATATATATCTTTGCACCCCTTGATAGTACTCATAACAAGGTACCAAGGACCACTTTGTGATCATCCAAAAACATTCATATGCTTAGTTTAAATGACGGTTTAAAATTGAATCTATTTCATATGGGAAGATCCCACTATTTCCAAAACCACTCAAACAAGCTCAATTTTCAAAACCCAAGCATCCACAGAATCCTCAACACATGCCTAGCACACCCACCAAAAATCTTTTCAAAATTCAAAACTTAAGTTCATGCGGCAATTTCATCAAACGGGTTGCAGATTCAAATCAACAAAATCACAAACACTATTTTGAGCCAACCTTGTTCCCTCTCTGGTTACACTAGCCTCAGTAAATCATCTATAAACCTTAACTAAGCTCTAGCACCACTGTAAGGTCACCAATGTCATCAATGGTGAACAGGCCGAGAGCACCCATGTCACCCCAGTGTGGACAACAAGCTAGGAGAAGAACTAGCCATGCCAACCTTGTCTAGCATGCAGCCCATGCCTCACTGCCCCCTCTCGACCAGATCTAGCTCGAAGACAATGACCAGAACTTCCAAGAACGCCGCGCCCATGCCGCTGTCGACCATGCTGACGCGCACCGCAGAGCACGCGCCGTTCCCACGCAACCCGACAACCTCGAGCCCTTGCCGCCCGCCAGCATGCACCCCACCATCCCAGGAGACCACCAGACATGATCGTTTCACCGCCCGTACCCCGTAGCCACCGCTCGCCGCAGAGTTCGTCGCCTCTGCCTCGCAGAGCATCGCGCGTTCCCGAACGTTTGCCACCGCCCCTACACACGCATTTAAACCTTAGAGCATCGCCAGGAGACCGCCCATCGATCACCAACCTTGGCCATGCCTCTAGCCGCCCGTAGCCGTGTCGCCACTTTCGCCTGCCCATCCCTCTCGGTCTCGCCATCATGCCTATAAAAGGAGACGATCCCAGCTCGATTTCTTCACACCATCTCACTTCCCTCACCTCACTGATCGTTCCACCCCTTAGCCGGAGCAAGGCGAGCAGTGCATCGCCGGAATTTGGCCAGAGCTCGCCGCTGCAGAGGAGAAGAGGAGCCGTTGATTTCGACCACCCCCAAGCTGCCGTGACCACCCCTGAGTTCGTCGTCGTCGAGTTCGTCGTTTGCCCGCCTCGCCGTCGTCACTGGAGCCCCGGTATGCCCCCTATGCACCCCCACTGAGCCGCTAGGGTTCGAGCTTGCCGGTGACTTGTTCATCGTCGACGACGACCGTCAGCCGTTGATCTCACTTCTAATCACACGCACCACATCGCCCCATACCGCTTCGCGTTTAAAGAGCCACTGACCAGTAGACCCCCCTGTCAGTTGCGCCCCGCGCTGTAGAGTGACACTAGGCCGGCCCATTAACCTTTCCCGTGCAGCCCACTCGTTTGAATTTAGCTTTTTCTTTTAAAGTTCAAACATAGTTCTGTACCTAGTTTCAAAAATCAACCCAACTCGATTTAGTGAACCAAATTTCATGAAATAAATTTTGTTAGAAAGGTATTGAAATGCTTAATCCAAGACCGTTGGATTCAAATCATTTGGATCTATATATCAACCTTGTTAAAAATAACAAGGCAAAAGCTTTTCTACATTCAAACATTTTTCAAATTTAAACCATAATAGATTTTGAGTTGATTCCAACTCTCAAAAATCATAATTGATCATACCTTTCAGAATATATAAAAATATATGGGTTTACTTACAGAAATAATGTTCAAGTAATAAAAGAATGCCTCATAGGCATATCTAGCCACTTTAATGATTTAAAATAAAAAGGTTAAAACTTATTACATTGTGACACCACTTTAAATCACATTCCCATGTACTGAAATGTGTGGCGATGACATGTGTCAACATGATCCCATGTTTGGTTTGGAGAATATTAAATCTTAAGTAGTTTTTCAATGAGTAGAAATTACTTTTCTAAAAATAAAATCAATAAGACAAAGGCTTTAATCTTGTAATACTAGTGATGATACTAGATCATCTATAGTCCACCTTTGTGTGATCATTGAAAGTAGTTAAGTATTGTTTGGTGATTGTGTACCTCGTATTTATTCATAGACGCTAGTACCGACCAAGGATACGAGGAGGAAGGAGGATACTACGAAGAAGAAGCCGAGGAGAACTTCAACCACTGCTCGGCACAAGTACTAGTTGATTAAGCAAGCTAACACTTGCAAGATACTCTACTTTAGCAAGCTTATACTGATACTGATGCAAGCCTTACTAATCTAGTTGAGCTATGCAAGTTAATACTGGCTTGTTACCATGACAACTATATGCCTTAAAGCATATGTGATCATTACTCACTTGATAACCCAATCATAGTTTTACTTGCAAGCTTTCTGCTTTATTTCTTTATCAAAGCTACTACTTAGAGTCTACTTAAGGGAATTGTAGATACTAGAAAGATAATTGAAGGTTGCATAAAGATCATTTAATTTGGCCTAAGCTAGATAATCTTGATGTCATCCTAAGGCATGAGATTGAACTTAGTTAAACTCCACTAGTTTACCACCCCTCATTAGTACTTACCCCCACTTGTAGATGCTAGTGCTAAGCATAAAACTTGACCAACTTTAGATGGGAATACTTGGTGGAAAGTGGTTATGAAAACCTTGGAATGATGGATCATTCTACTAAAATGTTTTGACATGTGTTTCCGAACACCAGATGATTTGGATGATGAAAATGTTAAGGCATGAGCCTTAGCCCTTTATAAAACTGATGGTTGTCTGGATGCGATACCATTCCAATTTTACCGTACAACCACAATACCCGAAAATTGGGTAGGGGTTGACTGGAAACTTATATACCTTAGTATGGGTTCCCTCATGGCCAAGGTCTGAGCTGAGGCTACCTTGTGAAGATTGTCCCCCTGTGCAGTACCCAAGATGACAGATGGTCATGGTTGGGAGGCCAAACTCACAGGAGAGGTGCTTATACTAGGGCGTGTAATGGAAAGGTTCGATTGATTATCCGCATACTGAGTATGGTGAATTCAGGATTTGTTCCTGACGGATGTATCGAATGTTGTGGTGAAGTGTACAATCTCTGCAGAGTGTCAAACTATTCGAATAGCCGCGTCCGCGGTTATGGACAGTTGGAGTGGCCATACTGTTCCCCCGTCAAATGTTTTCAAAATGACTTATGAAATGAATTGAGATTTGGACTTGACCACAACAGAGTTGTGATATGAAATTCAAGTTTCCACTTAGGTGTTATAAAACTTTAACTAGCTTTTCTTGCTTCTGAACTTAGTAGAGGTAAATCTAGCTTTTTGCAAAACAACCATAGAGCTTAGTGTCCTACTACAAAACCCCCTTCACTTGTTAGTATTAGTTTGCGAGTATTTAAAGAGTACTCATGGATTTGTCCCTGGCTATTCCCGTGGCTAGACTATGAAGAGGAGTACCAGGATGATGGACCCCAGTAAGGTTACGACAACTAGGATCATCTCCCATCGTCAGCATTGCATGTGACCCCGAATATGGAGCGTCGCCTACGCTACCGTTATTATTACGTATTCCGCTGCTTGAGTTGTATTAAGAACTGGATCATGAGATCCTTATTTGTGTAGAACCTTATGTATGGTTTGTAATGGATGATGTACTGTGGTATCCAATTATGTTATGTCTCGCAAAAATGGTAATCCTGGGATTGCGATGTATGGCATAACAGGCATCTGGGATTAAAAATCCGGGTGTTGAAAGAGATCAACACCATCAAAGATCGACGAACAATACTTGACCAATTGTAACCAAGTCAAGTACAAGGCCTCCGAAGATCCGCTTATCCGTTATCAACGGGCAAAGGCAAGCAAATCCCCACCATGATATAATCCTATGTTTTCGAAAGCATTTCAATTCTTGCCATGATGCATACGATTCCACTGTGGTCTTTTACCGATAGATAGATTATCCTATCTGTTGCATACTCCCTTTGAGATTATGTTACCTGATCCACTGCTCCTAGCATAACTAGGTTTGGCTTGTGTGCACTGTTAGAGCTTATATCTGTGTCCTTCTTAGCCATGCAAAGCTGTCAGTACCGGTTCATCCAGATGATGTATCAGATGTAGAGAATCTAGTATGACAGGTGCGGTGACCCATCATACCACTGCATGTGTAGTACACTATAGTTGTTGACATGACGTTCACAGAACACCGTTCCGTAAATATCACATCCCTTAGAGTGGTACAACAGAAACATTGTGGGTCCATATTACAAACATACACACATTATTATTATTACAATACCAAAAGTTCAAGACTTTGAAAAGATTCAACTTACAAACCAAAATATAAAGTGTTTCAGCAGAATTTAAAAGTAACAACTCCAACTAAGAGTCGAGCTCACCAGCTTATTCTATAGGGTTCATGCTGCTCGGCTCCGTCGGTTACTACTAACTAGAGCACTAGTTTGCATTGCCATCTAATCCATAGCGGATTTTGTAATCCACTCCTTCAACACCTCCAGACAGGTCAGGCTCCTCGTAGAACACATCATCTTGGCATTCAGCTGCATACATAGGTGTGTCTTCGGGATCTTCAGAGTCTAATCAAGGGATCAAAGGAAAGGGTGAGTAACAGCGTTACCCAGCAAGTTCATTATATGCAAAGTGGGAAGTTTGATGCTCT
Organism: Avena longiglumis; assembly: GCA_030063025.1. Lineage (NCBI taxonomy): Eukaryota > Viridiplantae > Streptophyta > Magnoliopsida > Poales > Poaceae > Avena > Avena longiglumis. Next base: position 154,286,978 of record CP125973.1, read on the forward strand.
AACTACCACCTCAGACTATAAGTCCTTGGCACTATGCAGTTTTTGTAAATCGTTCTTTAAAGATTGATTTTATTATGAAAATCTATGACCATCAGCCTTCACAGGTTGACCAAAACTTTCATGGAGTTCCTTTTCGCTGCGTTAGTAGCTCCTTCCGGAGCAGGGTAACAAGTTACAGTTCTTACACTCTACAGAGGTGCGTTACTTTACCCATGAGAGGTCAAATCCTTGTTGCACAACCGGGCGTACTTTCCCGTCCACAATTCCATGATGTGGGGCCCAGTAGGTGATCCAAGCCAATCACTGCCCTCTTCACGACCTGGCATGCCTCCTTGGTGTACACCATGCCCACACATTGAATTACGGCAATGGTTTGTACAGACCGTTAGATGCCAGAACTATCGTGGGGCCTTTAGGGTTCCCACCCATATGCTGCATGTCCTTTACGAATTACCAATTAATATGCACTCTTTGAGTGATAACAACCACGACCTGCACATCCGGCTACATGCGAGAGGAAGAAGATACAACTGACTTCTTTGTCCCATTCCAAATCTCATGGCTAACGCGTGATATACGGCGCTAGAATCACTGATGTCATGGGTTATTAAGTCCCTAATTGATCATCATTGTTGCAAATAGAACCCTAAGTTCTATTGCTCCATTATATCATCACTTAGGATGATACTAAGGATTTCTTTATTTGAAAAAAATAATATTTTATTTCTTTGGAGTATAGATGATAACACACAACTTGCAAATACTTTGATAAAGACTCTTCAAAGGACATGAGCAAGTGATGAACTTGCCTTGTGATTGCAAGGTAGTGAAGTCGGATGCTTGCACTGGACCTTGAGCTTCTATGTCTACAAAACATCATTATTGCCCGATAAGGACAATATTTAAAGAGGCAAAATGATTATGCAAAGTAATGTAATGCATTATTTATTTTTGTGTGTTCTACCCGTTATTTTAATGTCAAAAATTCCTTTAAGTAGTACAGGATTTATATATATTAATTTTTAGTATTTATTGAATATTATATTTTTTATTTTATTTCATCTTATTTGAATTTTATTTCTTTAATAATTCCTTTTAAGAATTATCATTTAAATACAAGAATGATATTAAGTATTTTTCTAAAATACTACAATATTAATATATAATAAAAATGATTTTTATTTATTTTTATCATCTTTATTTAATTTTATAAAATTCCACAAGGTATATATATTTTAAAATTCTTGATAAAAATTACATGCATAAAAATTTATTTCTTAATTTATTTATATAGATTGGATTATTGTGAATCCAAAAATATTTTATTTATAATTTCTGATTTTTATTTTATTTTCTAGAATTTATTTAAGGTCAGGGGTATTTTGGTCTTTTCTTAATTATTAAAGCTTTCTTTAGGTTGTTGGGCTGGCTTTATTGGGCTTATTGGACCATTTTGGCCCAAGTGTCTATGACCAAAAGGCCCCCCGAAGGGTTCCTGGCCCTCTCAGCCCACTCCCTCTGTCTCTCTTTCGTTCTCATATCCTCTCTCCCATGACCCAGGTAAGTCTTTGGCCGAGCGATGCGATGCCGTGGTCCTTCTGCTCTTGCCGTAGTGCATGGCGAGGTTTTTGACTATGCTAGTTCATATCGTCCGCTTAGATTTGACTTCGAAGCCATCCTGTGGCCAGGCTCGCCCCGTTCCCGAACCCTAGGGTTTAGGGTTGGGTGCTGCCACTGCCGCATGGACCCTCCTGTGGTGGTGTGCAGTGTTCGTGTGCTTCTATGGCCGCCGCCATGGCTGGTGCGGGTTGCAGCGCCCTCTGGGTTCTCTCTGTGCCGCAGCGAGCACGTCGGCCCTTCTACTTCCTCTTCAATTCGTCAGCGAGGACCCCATGTGAGTTGTGCCTCTATGGATCCTAGTTCATCTTATCACCTCGAATCCCTCTGTGTGTATCTAGTGGCTAGTCTTAGTTTCTTCTTGTATTGCTACTAGGGTTCATCTTTGGTGCTTGTAAGATGCTCCTATGGTATGTTCATGATGTCTAGTGAGGATTTGGGTGACATGCACCTCAGTGCTTGTGGTCACCCCTTTTATTATGTGGTGCTGTAGTTGGTTTGAGGCTTATGTTGGATCAAATGATAGGGTTTCATAGTATTGCCTCTGGTTGGTACTATGGTGACTTGATGTGTTTATCTGTTGTTAGTATCTTGATACTGGCAGTGATCTAGACAGTGATGATTCACTGCCCTAGTTATTGTTGGCTTGCCTGATTATGCTTGGTCTGAATTTTATTCAATAGAATCAAATGATTCTTTGATAAATAGGATATGATCCCTGTGTCTGGTCTCAGGGAAATGATTTAATAGTTGATTTGTGTAGATTGGACTATTTTATTGTCTCAGTGATAAGATCAGTGCTTATGAAACCTTCTTAGAATGGTACATAAGTGGATCTTGTTGCTGGCTTTACTTATGGTCATTTCTGGAATTTGATGGATGCTGATAGATAAGTTGGGAAGCTTATTTTTTGATCAAGCCTATGATGCTGGTCTGAGGCTCTAGGATCTTGGTCCTAGTTGGTTAAGTAAATAGTTTGTTTGCAATTTATAAGATCAGAGGTGCTACTCCCTCTGGGAGATGTGCCATGATCTGGTAGGAACAACTAAGGATTGTTTAAGTTGCATGTGTTAACACCAAACTCTGTGAGGTTGGTCTAAGAAATTGGTGCTTTTGGCTAAGTTTGATTTCTGATCTTTATACCCAAAATCTCCAGGATAGATTCACCTCACTAGGGTGATTATTGAGAGATTGTTTCATAAAACAACACATGCTTCTATCTAGATAATATGAATATATCATGTGATGGTTTTATGATACTCACCACAAAAACTAATGATTGTTATGTTTGGTTGTAAGATCCCTCCTTTGTAAAGGAAAAGGATCCCTGTGATTGCAATGCTAGTCCCTGGATCATTGCTAGCATCCACAGTTTAAGATGAAGTACACAGATACAAAGGTCATTTGTTACATCCATTCCAGAGATAAACATAGTCTTTACAACTCATGGCCATAGGCCTAATACAAGAGTTTGAATAAGTATATAAATATAAGTCTTCATCTTCATGTGCCACAGGCAAACATGTTGAGGGTAGACTCATGACACCTAATCCTCATCAGAGTAACCTGCAACATAACAAGTTACAACCATAGTGGGTCAATACTTTGGAATAGTATTGGAAGTGATACCTTAGTAAAATTTAGGTGGACTATATCACTATATGCAATTTGGCTAAGTGTAGCTTGGCTTGCTTGCTCAAAATAGTTTTTTCCTATTAGTTGAAATCACTAAGTTTTTCTTTGTCAAAACTTTTCCCAAGGAACCATCAATAGACATTGAGGTCCTTCACCCTTGTTCACCCACAAGTTTTTACTTAGAAGTTGGAGTGATGAGATTCTTGATAGCTTCCATGTCTTGATGCTCAAGTTGTCCATTGCCATGGACTTGGATAAGTACTTAGATTTTTCCATCTGCAGAGGTTGTGCACTTTCCCCACCAGACTTGGTTTCCCAAGACAGGACCTTTCAGAAGCCTTTCCTTAGACCAAATGGACGCACTCCAACTTATCATTCCCACTACCACCAATTGTCCAAATGGCTAAGTTCTAGCAACCTATGTGATCCAGGCAGAGCCCATATTGCCAAGTGGCTGCACTAGAAGCTTCTCAACACTTGGCCTCTAAAATCCCTTTGTTCCTGGGTGGCTTTCCACAAGTGAGATACACAAGGTAAACCATAGCCATGGGCCTTGTGTAACCACTCAACCAAAATCCACCAATCAAGCCCCTTTCCACCCAGGTGATTCATTGACTTAGTTGTTTTATTAAGAAAAACATAAGTCCAAAGACTTAGAAATATTTTCATTATAGAATGTATATTTCAGCAACCCTTGTTTGCTACTAGCTATGCTAAGCATGGCATAGATAGTACTTAACTTAGAAAATTTCCTAGCAATTCTACAACTACTTAGGATTTCCCAACATGGCATTTGGTAAAAAAGTAACATGCAAGACTTAGCAAAATATTTCTAATGCTTGCATAAAATATAGGGACAGAAATATTCATGAAGTACCACTTGCCTTGGTAGTTGGGAGAGTAGCACTCTTCACAATCACAATCACTAGCACCAAAGTCTACACAAAGAATGGTAGCAACAAATTACCCACAACATATACAAACAAAAATACATATGCATGCATGCAAAAATGCTAAGTGATGATTTTTAAAAATCAACCAAGCAAGTGCATAGTACTGAATCTTAACCAAGTCAAAAACTTGCTAAACCATGTTTATTTGACACTAAAACAATTTCCTAAACAATTCATATACTCAAAATAGTCCTAAACAAGTTTCTACAAATAAAGTAATTTTAACAGAAGCTGAACATTAAACACATTGAATAAACAGAAAGGGCTTGTTCTCCTGATTCCAACGGTATAAAATTTGTCAAATTCTAACGTGTGGATCAAAAGTTATAGCTAAATTTTTTTGGATATAAATCTGATTTCAAATTCTGTTTTTAAACTAAACCCTAGCCACGCGTCGCGCTCTGATTGGCGCGTACTGTTTCGCGTCGGATCACGCTTCTGAGCCGCTAGATCCAACTTAATTAATCGCGCGGCTCAGATCTAATCTTACCGCTTCGCTCGCGTTCTATCCTATCCGCACGATCTGAATCCAACGCTCCTGACCAGCCTGACCATCTAGTGGCGGCGCTAGCGGCGGCGACTGGCGGCGACGCGTCTGTCAGTGGCGGTGCTGGCGCTCTAGGTCGCCCGAGGAGGGGAGAGGGTGCTTACCAGAACCGCAGGGACAAGGCGAAGCTCAACGTGGAGGTGGCTTGGCAAGGGGCGCACGGCAGGGGCTGCTGGAGATCCTCGGAGTCGTGCACGGCGTCGGGTGGTTGCTGTCGAAGTCGTTGCCGAGGTTTTGCGTCGCCCTAGCACGAACCAGATCGATTAGGAGACGCGCAAGACAGTGGCAAACATCCTCGTATGCAAGAGGGGGCAAGGGGCGCTCGGAGCTTACCGCAATTGGTCACCGGAGTTGATGGGGTCGTCTGTCTTGTGTGGTCGCCGATGTTGCCGAGGCTCTAGATGTTCCTAGCATGCACCAGAGGGGTCAGGAGATGCGCATGGTCGCGGAGATCGTACTGGCAAGTTTAGGCAGTAAGGGGCGACAGGGTCTTACCGGAATATCTCGCCGGGGATCGTCGGAGCTGCGGCAGTCCAACGCGAATTAGGGGCAGCCTGGTGGCGAGAAGAGTGTAGCGTGGGGGAAAATGACCGCGGCGGGGTGTGGTTTAAATAGGCTGAAGCGCGACAGGAAATGCTCGCGGTATCAAGGCTAATTACGCCGCGCCATTACCGGCATCAATGGCAGCGGCGACGTGGTCTGCGTGGCAGCGGCGATTTGGGGAAGAAGGAGTGACGTGGAGACGGCCCGCTTGTCAGCGAATGGAGCAGGAGGTGGTCCGGGTCGTGTGACTCATTGGGTGCGTCTGCGCGTGAGAGAGGGAGAGAGGGGATCTGGGTGGGCTAAATGGGCTGCGTCTGTTGCTGGGCTCAATTCTTGGCGCCGTCCCTTTTCCATTTCCTTTCTCTTTTCTTTTTCTAAATAGAATTTCTGAAATGAGTTTCAAATAATTTCAAACTCTATTTGAACTCAAATATTTTGGGATTTTTGCAGTGTGCAACAATCACATTCCAGGACATAAAATCAAGTGGTCTCTCTGTCCAAGCTTGGTTCTTTTGAAATAACAAAATAAACAGTGCCATAGCACTGGATTTGCAAATGTTTTGAAAATGGTTTTGAAACCATTTTTATTTTGTAAAATTTTGTTCTAACTCCACACTCAACCAATCAACAAGGGAAACAAACAAACTTGGTTTAAAATATTCAAGCTCTCAAATGGGGGTGGCCATTTGATTTAAGTTTGATCACATAAAATGATAGCACTATGTGCTTCTGTTTTCTTGAATTTGGTTTGAAATTGATCTCAAAACTATATGCATGCATGAATGATATGCAATCTTTGAAATCATGATTTTAGGGATGTTACAAATCTAACCCCCTTAAGGTGAATCTCGCCCTTGAGATTCGGATTGGCTAGCAAATAGGTGAGGGTGGTCTTTCCGAAGATCATCTTCTCTTTCCCATGTTGCTTCCTCTTCGGAATGATGATTCCACTGCACTTTGCAAAACTTGATATTCTTAGTTCTTGTGACTCTTTCTGCAGTCTCAAGAATCTTGATAGGTTTCTCTTCATAAGTGAGATCACTTTCTAGTTGAACCTCCTCCAAAGGTATAGTATCCTTCAAAGAAGTTTCTTCCATTTCCGGATGACATTTCTTAAGCTGACTCACATGAAACACATTATGGAGCTGACAAAGATTCTGGGAGTTCAATTTCATAGGCAACTTCTCCTTTTCGACTCAGAATCTTGAATGGCCCAACATATCTTGGTGCCAATTTTCCTTTGACTCCGAATCTTTTCACTCCACGAAGTGGTGACACTCTAAGATAGGCTCTATCACCAACTTCGTAGGTGACTTCTCTACGCTTAGGATCTGCGTAGCTTTTCTGTCCGGACTGTGCTATCTTCAATCTGTCCTTTACCAACTTGACCTTCTCTTCGGCTTCTTTGATAAGATCTGGCCCGAATAAACTTATTTCTCCCACACCATTCCATAACAATGGGGTGGTACACTTCCTTCCGTAGAGAAACTCAAATGGTGCCATTTCAATACTGGCTTGATAGCTGTTGTTATAAGAAAACTCTGCGTAGGGCAGACTTTCATCCCAACTGGCTCCATAGTCTAAGGCACACGCCCTCAACATGTCTTCAAGGATCTGATTAGTTCTTTCTGTTTGTCCATCGGTTTGAGGGTCAAAGGCAGTGCTGAATTCCAACCTCGTTCCCAATGATTCATTTAGCTGTCTCCAAAAATGGGAAGTGAATTGGGTTCCCCTATCAGACACAATAATCTTGGGCACTCCATGCATGTAGACATACAATTCTACTATGTAAATTTTTGCTAACTTAGCACTCGTATAGGTTGTCTTCACGGGTATGAAATGAGCCACTTTAGTTAGGCGATCCACTACTACCCATATGGAATCATACCTTGACCTGGTCCTTGGTAATCCGGTAATGAAATCCATACCAATCTTGTCCCACTTCCAATCAGGAATAGGTAGTGGTTGAAGCAAACCTGCTGGTTTCTGATGCTCCGCTTTCACTCTACTACACACATCACACAAAGCAATATGTTCGGCGATGTCCTTCTTGAGATTATTCCACCAAAATCTTTCTTTCATGTCCATGTACATTTTGGTGTTACCCGGGTGAATAGAATACGGGGAGTTGTGTGCTTCATGCAAAATCAGTTTCCGCAACTCCGGGTCTTGTGGAACACAGATACGTTTCCCAATCCATAAAGTACCATGTTCGTCTTCATGGAACCCTTTGGATTTTCCTTTGCCAATCTTTTCTTTAATCTCTTCGATTTCTTTATCAATCTTCTGGGCTTATTTGATCTTGTCCAACAAAGTGGGTTGAACATCCAAAGACGTGAGATGTCCTTCAGGCACAATCTCCAATCTGAGTTTCCTAAATTGGGTACACAAATCATCTGGTAATTCTCCTTTGGTAAGGCCATTCACAAATACCTTATGACTTAGAGCATCTGCTACAACATTTGCTTTACCGGGGTGGTATTGCAAACTTCAGTCATAGTCCTTGATAAGTTCTAGCCATCTTCTTTGTCTCATATTGATTTCTTTCTGAGTGAAGATATACTTCAAACTTTTGTGATCTGTGAACACTTCACAACGCTTTCCCAAAAGATAGTGTCTCCATGTTTTGAGTGCATGGACGACAGAGGCTAACTCTAAATCATGAGTAGGATAGTTTACTTCATGAGTTTTGAGTTGTCTCGAAGCATATTTCACAACTTTACCGTCTTGCATAAGTACTGCACCCAAACCTTGATGAGATGCATCACAATATACTTGGAAATCCTTTTCCAAGTCTGGCAGACACAAGACTGGTGCTGTCACAAGTCTCTTCTTCAACTCCTGAAAGCTGAGTTCACAACCTTCAGACCAAGCAAACTTCTTGTCTTTCTTTAGCAATTCAGTCATGGGCTTAGCTACCTTAGAGAAATTTTCAATGAACCTTCTGTAGTAACCTGCTAAGCCAAGGAAACTACGAACTTATTTCACGGACTTGGGAGACTCCCATTCAATCACAGCTGAAACCTTAGCAGGATCAACTGCTACACCATCCTTTGTCATAACATGAACAAGAAAACCAACTTCTTCTAACCAGAACTCACACTTACTGAATTTGGCATAAAGTTTATGCTCTCTTAACTTCTCAAGTATCAAACGCAAATGTCCTTCATGCTCTTCTTTGCTCTTGGAGTAGACTAAGATGTCATCGATGAAAACGACAACAAACTTGTCAAGGAATTCCATGAACACCTTGTTCATCATATTCATGAAGTATGCTGGAGCATTGGTCAAACCAAAAGGCATCACAGTATACTCATACAATCCATACCTTGTGGTGAACGCTGTTTTAGGTATGTCTTGTTCTCTTATCTTGACTTAAAAATAGCCTGACCTTAGATCAATCTTTGAGAACACACATGCTCCTTCTAGTTGATCAAACAAGTCATTGATTATAGGCAAAGGATATTTGTTCTTGATAGTTACCTCGTTGAGTGAACGGTAATCTATGCATAACCTTTGACTTCTATCTTTCTTCTCCACGAACAAAACTGGGGCTCCCTAAGATGAAGAACTTGGTTGAATAAATCCTTTCTGCAACTGTTCTCCAAGTTGCTTCTTGAGTTCTTTCAGTTCATCAACTGACATTTTATACGGTCTCTTTGCTATTGGTCCAGACCCTGGTACCAAATCTATAAGAAACTCCACATCTCTATCTGGTGGCATTCCCGGCAATTCTTCCGGAAACACATCCGGATATTCACTCACAATTGGCACACTGTCCATGCTAACCCCCTTAAGAGAATTTAGCTTACTTCCTTTAGACTCGAAGTTGGACTTGAATTTAATCCGCTTCCTTTCCAGGGTTGTGAGTGCAACAGTACGATTAGCACAATCTAGTACTCCTTCATACTTAGCCATCCAATCCATTCCCAATATTACGTCCAGTCCTTGGGAATCTAGGATTATCAGACTCACTGGAAATTTATGTTTTCCAAACTCTATTACCAGATCCCGACATCCAAGACTTACTATCATATCTCCACCCGGAGAACTAACTTTTATGAGACACCCAATGTTTTCAATTGGAAACCCATTTCTATCAACAAATGCTTTTGATATGAATGAATGCGATGCTCCAGTATAAAAAAGAACAAATGCTGGAATAGAATTGAGTCTGAACTTACCAGCAACAGCATCAGGCTCCTCATAGACCTCCTCCACACTGATGTGGTTCACCTGTCCTTTCTGGAAAGGATTGGGCTTGATAGGTCCTTCAACTTTCTTTTCTGGGCACTCATTTGCATAATGCCCCATCTTCTTGCATTTGAAGCATTCAACCTGACTGATGTCTCTCTTAACAGGCTGACTTCCACTTCCACTTCCATTACCACTATGGTGGTTCTTATGTCCACTCTTGTGGTTCTTGTACTTGTCGTTGTCATGACTGCGATGATGCTTGTTGTCATGACGGTTGTGGTTGTGGTGCTTGTTGAATTTCCCATGCTTGTGGGATCCTGAGCTTCCGCTGTCATCATAGTGAGATCGTTTGTGAGACGATCCCAAGCTGTGCTTGTCGGAGTGTTTCCTCTTTCTGCTTTCCACTTGTTTTATTTTGTTCTCCAAAATAGCAGCCTTGTCACAGAGCGACTGATAAGTGGGCACATAGGCCACAACCAATTGCAGATTCAGCTCATCATTCAAGCCTTCAAGAAATTTTTCCTTTCTCTTGGCATCAGTGTCAACTTCATCCGGTGCATAACGCGCCAGATTGTTGAAATCCTTAATGTATTCAGCCACGCTGCGGTGGCGCTGCTTCAGATTGTGGAACTCTTTCTTTTTCAGACTCATCACGCCTGATGAGATATGAGCAGTGCGAAAGCCATCCTCAAAGATAGCCCATGTCACTTCATCTATGGGAGTGGTGATATGGAAGTTGTCCCACCAAGTGGCGGCTGGCCCTTCCAGCAGATGTCTTCGTCGACTTTTCATCAAATCGTACGGTTACTAAGTCCTTGTTCACAGAACGTAGCCAATCGTTGGCCACCATGGGATCAGTCGTCCCTGAGAACTTAGCTGGCCTCAATCTCAAGAACCTGGTGAGCATATCGAAGCCCGGAGGGTTGTTGTTGTTATTGTTTTGGTTCTGGATGAAAGTTTTCATCATCTGCATTAGCTGAGTTTGAGCAGTCATCATTTGTTGCATTTCTGGAGTGATGTTGTTGTTGTTGTTGGGGTTGGGGTTTGCACGACGGGGAGGCATCTGTGGTTTGTTCAAATAGAGATAAGAATGAGATACCCATAGATGCTTTCATGCACATTACATCACATAAGCAAACACAAAGCATGCAACACAAAGGTAAAGATTCAACAACAAAATAACAAGTTCACATAGTAAAACACACAAGTAGCAAGCCATCCACATGTCGGATGGTCCAATAACAAGTTCTCAAATAACAAGTATGATAATGAAAGATAAACGAGTAGTCAAGTCTACTCATCGGCATCAATCTCCTCCTGGACAAAGGTAAGACCTGCGTTTTCCATCGCGGTCTTGTTCTCCTCAATGCTAGTGGTCAAGGACTCTATCTTGGCCTTGAGAGCCCTCTTCTGGGAACGAAGCCTCTCAATCACCGTCTGCTGCTGCTCTAACTCGAAGTCCTTGGACTGCAGTTCTTCAGTCATGTCCCGGATCTTCTTGTTCCTATCCTGGACAGGCTTCTCCTGACTCTTGAACTTCTTGTCCTGGGTCTCGAACTTCGCCTCCATTTCCTTGATTATCTCGTCTTACTGCGCGAAGAGCTTGTCCTTCTCGCGAAGCTGCACCTGGAGCTCATCATTGCTGAGCATGACATTGGTCCTGTCCGTGTCCACGTGCCTAATGAGAGACTCTAAGTCCTGGAGGTACAGGCGTATCAGCTCCGCTGCGTCCCACGAATCGTCCTCGAAGTCGATGGACTCTCCGTCCTCATCACGTCTTCCGAAGACGTGGAAGTGGGTGCCTCTAACCTGTCGGGAGTGTCGTCCTAGCAGACGTCCTATCAGATCCTGCATCACTACCTCGATGCCTCTCTCCCTGTCATCGTGCATGACCTTGAAGACGATGGCCACCGTAGTAGGCTCTGTCTGGCATCCGGGCTGGTTCACCTTGAAGCCCCAGAGGTCCTTCCTCTCAAACTTGGTGAGGGGATGCACCATGATGGTGGGAAGAGGGAGATTGAGCAAAGTAGTAAGCTCAACGATACGAGGACCAAAGCGGGTAACCTGGAACTCCTCAACAGTGCTGATGGTAATAGGCATCTATTTTTATAAGATGAAAAAGTTAGCACAACACAATTCAAGATAAAACAAAAGACATAACATCACATACATATCCTTGGAAAGCAAAACACACAAGTCATGCATACATGAATCCATTACATCAACCAAGGTTCAATCTTATTTTAAAGCAACATTTTGGAAAATAGGGTGATAGGTGGTGGTCCAACTAACGAAGTATGTTTACAATCCTATCTCACTGGATCTGTTGGCTAACACAATGTTTCTAGAAGCAATCAGCCTATCTTGCTCACATGATTCCATCACTAAGTCTATAGTGTCTCCTCTTAAGGTTTGGTTGGTAGCCTCCAACTCTTGGGTATGTTCCTTCTCTTTCCTTAGATCATTTTGGAGGTTGAGCATTCTGCACTTGACTCTATCACCAAGTTCTTTGATGGTCTTCCAAGCTGCATCCCTTGCTGATTCAAAGAATGTAGGGTGCACCACTGAGTTGGTGAACATGCAGAATCCTTTTTCCTGATGGTTGTCTTCCTTGTTTTTATACAAGTGAAGTTGCACCCACCAGTATTCCACTCCTTCATCCATCACAGGAAAACCCTTGTACATAGCTGCACCTTGTATCTCTAATGCAACCATGAGGTCCTTGAGAGCCTTGGGGAATTCTGTCTCACACTCCAAAGTCATTGTCATGAGTGGTCCTTTCCTCACGGCTTCGTTGATGGAATTCATCCACAAATAGAGATGAGAGAGAAGATTAGAAAAGTTTACGAGAAGAATAGACAAGTGTAGAAGTTGAAATTTTTTCCTTAGTGGTTTCCAATCCTAGGGTCATAATCCTACAGGCAACACAGTGCTCTGATACCATCTGTAAGATCCCTCCTTTGTAAAGGAAAAGGATCCCTGTGATTGCAATGCTAGTCCCTGGATCATTGCTAGCATCCACAATTTAAGATGAAGTACACAGATACAAAGGTCATTTATTACATCCATTCCAGAGATAAACATAGTCTTTACAACTCAAGGCCACAAGCCTAATACAAGAGTTTGAATAAGTATATAAATATAAGTCTTCATCTTCATGTGCCACAGGCAAACATGTTGAATGTAGACTCATGACACCTAATCCTCATCAGAGTAACCTGCAACATAACAAGTTACAGCCACAGTGGGTCAATACTTTGGAATAGTATTGGAAGTGATACCTTAGTAAAATTTAGGTGGACTATATCACTATATGCAATTTGTCTAAGTGTAGCTTGGCTTGCTTGCTCAAAATAGTTTTTTCCTATTAGTTGAAATCACTAAGTTTTTCTTTGTCAAAACTTTTCCCAAGGAAACATCAATAGACATTGAGGTTCTTCACCCTTGTTCACCCACAAGTTTTTACTTAGAAGTTGGAGTGATGAGATTCTTGATAGCTTCCATGTCTTGATGCTCAAGTTGTCCATTGCCATGGACTTGGCTAAGTACTTAGATTTTTCCATCTGCAGAGGTTGTGCACTTTCCCCACCAGACTTGGTTTCCCAAGACAGGACCTTTCAGAAGCCTTTCCTTAGACCAAATGGACGCGCTCCAACCTATCATTCCCACTACCACCAACTGTGCAAATGGATAAGTTCTAGCAACCTATGTGATCCAGGCAGAGCCCATATTGCCAAGTGGCTGCACTAGAAGCTTCTCAACACTTGGCCTCTAAAATCCCTTTGTTCCTGGGTGGCTTTCCACAAGTGAGATACACAAGGTAAACCATAGCCATGGTCCTTGTGTAACCACCCAACCAAAATCCACCAATCAAGTCCCTTTCCACCCAGGTGATTCATTGACTTAGTTGTTTTATTAAGAAAAACATAAGTCCAAAGACTTAGAAATATTTTCATTATAGCATGTATATTTCACCAACCCTTGTTTGCTACTAGCTAGGCTAAGCATGGCATAGATAGTACTTAACTTAGAAAATTTCCTAGCAATTCTACAACTACTTAGGATTTCCCAACATGGCATTTGGTAAAAAAGTAACATGCAAGACTTAGCAAAATATTTCTAATGCTTGCATAAAATATAGGGACAGAAATATTCATGAAGTACCACTTGCCTTGGTAGTTGGGAGAGTAGCACTCTTCACAATCACAATCACTAGCACCAAAGTCTACACAAAGAATGGTAGCAACAAATTACTCACAACATATACAAACAAAAATACATATGCATGCATGCAAAAATGCTAAGTGATGATTTTTAAAACTCAACCAAGAAAGTGCATAGTACTGAATCTTAACCAAGTCAAAAACTTACTAAACCAAGTTTATTTGACACTAAAACAATTTCCTAAACAATTCATATACTCAAAATAGTCCTAAACAAGTTTCTGCAAATAAAGTCATTTTAACAGAAGCTGAACATTAAACACATTGAATAAACAGAAAGGGCTTGTTCTCCTGATTCCAACGGTATAAAATTTGTCAAATTCTAACGTGTGGATCAAAAGTTATAGCTAAAACAAATTTGGATATAAATCTGATTTCAAATTCTGTTTTTAAACTAAACCCTAGCCACGCGCCGCGCTCTGATTGGCGCGTACCATTTCGCGTCGGATCACGCTTCTGAGCCGATAGATCTAACTTAATCGCGCGGCTCAGATCTAATCTTACCGCTTCGCTCGCGTTCTATCCTATCCGCACGATCTGAATCCAACGCTCCTGAGCAGCCTGACCATCTAGTGGCGGCGCTAGCGGCGGCGACTGGCGGCGGCGCGTCTGTCAGTGGCGGCGCTGGCGCTCTAGGTAGCCCGGGGAGGGGAGAGGGTGCTTACCAGAACTGCAGGGACGAGGCGAAGCTCAACGTGGAGGTGGCTTGGCAAGGGGCGCACGGCAGGGGCTGCTGGAGCTCGTTGGAGTCATGCACGACATCGGGTGGTTGCTGTCAAAGTCGTTGCCGAGGTTTCGCGTCGCCCTAGCATGAACCAGATGGATTAGGATACGCGCAAGACAGTGGCGAACATCCTCGTATGCAAGAGGGGGCAAGGGGCGCTCGGAGCTTACCGCAATTGGTCACCGGAGTTGATGGGGTCGTCTGTCTCGTGTGGTCGCCGATGTTGCTGAGGCTCTGGATGTTCCTAGCATGCACCAGAGGGGTCAGGAGATGCGCATGGTCGCGAAGATCGTACTGGCAAGTTTAGGCAGTAAGGGGCGACAGGGTCTTACCGGAATATCTCGCCGGAGATCGTCGGAGCTGCGGCAGTGCAACGCGAATTAGGGGCAGCCTGGTGGCGAGAAGAGAGTGTAGCGTGGGGGAAAATGACCGTGGCGGGGTGTAGTTTAAATAGGCTGAAGCGCGACAGGAAACGCTCGCGGTATCAAGGCTAATTACGCCGCGCCATTACCGGCATCAACGACAGCGGAGACGTGGTCTGCGGGCGCGATTTGGGGAAGAAGGAGTGACGTGGAGAGGGCCCGCTTGTCAGCGAATGGAATAGAGGGGAAGTGGGGTACAAGTGTCAGCGGCTCGCTGGGTGCGTCTGCGCGTGAGAGAGGGAGAGAGGGGAGTCGGGTGGGCTAAATGGGCTGCGTCTGTTGCTGGGCTCAATTCTTGGCGCCGGCCATTTTCCATTAACTTTCTCTTTTCTTTTTCTAAATTGAATTTCTGAAATGAGTTTCAAATAATTTCAAAATCTATATGAATTCAAATCTTTTGGGATTTTTGCAGTGTGCAACAATCACATTTTAGGACATAAAATCAAGTGGTCTCTCTGTCCAAGCTTGGTTCTTTTGAAATAACAAAATAAACAGTGCCATAGCACTAGATTTGCAAATGTTTTGAAAATGGTTTTGAAACCATTTTTATTTTGTAAAATTTTGTTCTAACTCCACACTCAACCAATCAACAAGGGAAACAAACAAACTTAGTTTAAAATATTCAAGCTCTCAAATGGGGGTGGCCATTTGATTTAAGTTTGATCACATAAAATGATAGCACTATGTGCTTCTTTTTTCTTGAATTTGGTTTGAAATTGATCTCAAAACTATATGCATGCATGAATGATATGCAATCTTTGAAATCATGATTTTAGGGATGTTACATTGGTGGTGATGTTGATCTTGCTGACTGGATCCTGTCCTTCACGTCTGATGTTGTTCTTGTTTTGCTAAGCTCCTGTGCTGGGCCTTGATCTAGCCTCCTCCTCCTCCTAGATCCTGTGGCTTGGCCTTGCTGTCCACCTGATTCTTCCCCCTCCTTATGTCACCATCAAGTGATGTTTGGTTGATCTTTGGTGGTACTTTGGTTTGGCTGGTTTGTTGTGGCTAGACTGCTGATGCTTGTGGTGTATGTGCAAGGAACTAGTACTGTGGTGCTTTCCCACGGCTGTGTTGGGCTGTTTTGCTTGTGTGGACAGCAGTGGCTGTGTTGACAGCACCCACCATGCATTTAGGTGTGTAAGCTGTATGTGTGCCTGCTGCATCCTTATGGATATGCTTAGGGTTGATTTACCTTTTTATCTGATTACCTTTATCTGCCTGGTTAAACTTGCCCCTCTTACTGATTGAAATTATTTGACTTGTGTCTTATTGATTTTGAAAGATTTAATTCTTTCATATTGGTGAAACTTGCCCCTAAAGATTTACTCAATGATGTAAACTGGAACAGTGCATCTCACTGTCACTACTGAGAGTAAAAATGTCTTAACCTTTATTTTCTTTCTTTTTGTTTGTTCGTTGTTTTGCAGGTACAGGACTTGAAGATTCAAGATTTAGAATAGGTTTTATTTTTCTTTATAGAATAGTTCCCTTGTAATATTTATTTTATTAATTTGTAAATAAAATGTACTAGATAAATAAGGATGTAATTATACTCTTGCAAAGATTCTTTATTAGTTCTGTAAGTTACATGTTGTAACTTATTAATGAATTGATTAAATGAAATGAATATTCATTTATTTAATTGTCAATCTTATATAAAGTTTCTGGTGACTATGTATTATTTCTTCTTTATCTTCATAAGTTACATTTTTAACTTATTCATTGAATAACTATATGAAATAAATATTCATTTACTTGATTGTGTTATATTATTTAAAGTTTGAGTTACTAAATATTATTTCTTGATTAAGTAATATTCTCACACATAATCTTAATCTTTTTAAAAATATAAATCCAATCTCAAGTTTAAATTCAAATTCCTTTCCCCAAAATACACTAATCCATAAAGATCATGTCAAAGTTTATAACGATCATTCTCCAAGGCTATTCCTAAACTTAGAGAGTGAAAGAATCTTTGATCACTTTAAGTTTTTATTTGGTGAAAAATTTACCCACATTTTTACAAATGAATGCATGCATTTGCACAAATTACTAAATCTACCCTTCGTTGGTTCCTAAATGCTGGGATGTTACAGACTTCCCCCCTTAAATTAAACTTTGTCCCGAAGTTTGTTGAAGTGTACCTGAACAGTTCTGGATAGGCTTTTCTTAAATCCACTTCTTTCTCCCAAGTGGCTTCTCTCTCAGGGTGATGTTCCCACTGTACCTTGCAGTACTTGATTACCCTATTCCTCAACCTTTTCCAGTTTTCTTCCAAAATTTTACAGGGTTTTTCAACATAGGTCAAATCTTCTTGTAATTCTATCTCTTGATGTGTGATTGCATCATCAGGAACCTTCAGACATTTTCGTAGTTGTGACACATGAAAAACATTATGAACTTGAGCCAATCTTGCGGGTAACTCTAAAGCATAAGCTATAGTCTTGTTCTGACTCAATAATTTGAATGTCCCAATATATATTGGACTTAACTTTCCTTTAACTTCGAACCTTTTAACTCCTTTCATTGGACTTACTTTTAGATATACAATTTCTCCCACTTCAGGATGCCATGATCTTCGACTTTGATCAGCATAACTTTTCTGCCTACTTTGAGCTATTTTCAATCTGTCTTTGATTATATCAATTATATTTTGTCTTTCTTTGATATAGTCCGGTGCAAATTCTTTGCTATATCCAGGCTCATACCAACATATTGGTGATCTACACTTCCTTCCATATAATACTTGATATGGAGCTGCCTTCAGACTACTCCGATAGCTATTATTGTAAGAAAATTCTGCCAACGGTAGATGATCTTCCCATGAACCTCCAAAATCTAATGCACAAGCCCTTAGCATGTCTTCCAGTATTTGATTGGTTCTTTCCGTTTGACCCCCTATCTCTGGATGATAAGTTGTGATAAAATCTAACTTTGACCCAGTGCTTCATGTAATTGCTTCCAAAATGCCAAAGTGAACACTGATCCCCTATCAGTTACGATATTCCTGGGCACTCTGTGCTTACTTACTATCTCTTTGATGTAAACTTCCACTAACTTCTCGGCATTATCTTTATTATTTACCGGAATAAAATGTGCACTTTTAGTGAGTCTATCAACAATTACCCATATCATATCCTTCCGTTTAGGTGTCATGGGCAATCCTGTGATGAAGTCCATACCTATTTCCTCCCATTTCCATTCAGGAATTTTGAAAGGTTGCAATGGTCCTGCTGGACTTTGATGTTCAGCCTTCACCCTTTGGCAAGTATGGCATTCTGATACATATTTTGCAATGTCTCTTTTCATGTTATTCCACTAGAATAATTCTTTCAGATCCATGTACATCTTAGTACTTCCTGGATGTATAGAATATGGTGTTTCATGTGCTTCTCGGAGTATGACTTCACGAATCTCAGTCACATCTGGAACAAAAAGACGGTCTTGAAACCACAAAGACTCATATTCTCCTATGCGAAAAACTGATGTTTGCCCTTGAGATATCCTCTGAATTTCTTCAGCAATAAAAGGATCTTCTGCTTGATGTCTAAAAATTTCATGCTTAAGATCACTATCCTATTCTACAACTACCTGCATAGTAGCTAATCTTCCAAATGTTGTTGTTCTAATAAATTGAAACTCTAATCTTTCCAAGTCCATATGTAACTCTTTTGGTAGCTCCCAATTACTAGGCTGCATATCTGCACTTTTACGACTTAAAGCATCTGCTACAACATTTGCTTTTCCTGAAGTATAGTTGATTGTTAAATCATAATCTTTGATTAGTTCCAACCAACGCTTCTGTCTGATATTCAATTCCTTTTGGGTGAAGAAATATTGGAGAATTTTATGGTTAGTGTA
This sequence comes from Avena longiglumis, assembly GCA_030063025.1. Lineage (NCBI taxonomy): Eukaryota > Viridiplantae > Streptophyta > Magnoliopsida > Poales > Poaceae > Avena > Avena longiglumis. Next base: position 154,305,703 of record CP125973.1, read on the forward strand.
TAACTCACACCTGGCTCCATAAAGAAAATGCCTCCATCCTTTCAGCGCAAAGACTGCTGCTGCTAACTCTAAATCATGAGTTGGATAGTTGACTTCATGTGGTCTCAGTTGTCTTGAACCATAAGCAATCACTTTCCGATCTTGCATTAAGAAACAACCCAAAACTTCTTTAGATGCATCACAGTATACTGTAAAGTCTTTCCCTGTTTCTAGAACTGCTAAAATTGGAGCGGTAGTTAACCTGGTCTTTAATTCCTGAAAACTTGCTTCACACTTCTCATTCCAATTGAATGGTGTATTCTTTCTTAACAATTTGGTCACTGGTCCAGCTATTTTGGAGAAACCTTCAATGAACCTCCGATAATAACCAGCCATCCCCAAGAAACCTCAAATTTGTTTCACATTGGTTGGTGCAATCCATTCTAGTACTGATTGAACTTTAGATGGATTTACAGCAATTCCATCTTTACTGATCACATGACCGAGGAATTCTACCTCATCTAACCCGAATTCACACTTACTGAAATTAGCATAAAGTTTATGTTCTCTTAGAGTCTACAATGCTATTCTCAAATGATGAGCATGCTCTTCTTTATCCTTGGAATATATCAAAATATTATCAATGAAGACTATGACGAACTTATCCAAATATGGCATGAAGATTTTGTTCATCAGGTTCATGAATATTTCTGGTGCATTGGTCAAACCAAATGGTACTACCAGATACTCATGGTGTCCATATCTTGAGACAAATGATGTCTTTGGAACATCCTCTGGTTTGATTTTTATCTGATGGTATCCAGATCTTAGATCAATCTTAGAAAATACTCTAGCTCCTTTCCCTTGATCAAACATATATTGAATTCTTGGTAAGGGATACTTATTCTTTATGGTAACATTGTTCAGATTTATGTAATCCCCACACATTCTTCTTCCACCATCCCTTTTATCCACAAAGATCACCGGTGTTCCCCATGGGGATACACTTTCCTGAATAAATCCTTTTCTAGCTAACTCATCAATTTGCTCCTTGAGTTCTTTTAATTCTTTTGGTCCCATTTTGTATGGTGCTTGAGCTATTGGTGTTGTACCTGGAATTAGATCAATAGTGAACTCTATTTCCCGATCTGGTGGCATTCCAGGTAGCTCTGCTAGAAAAACATCTTGGAACTCATTTACTACAGGAATATCTTCCAACTTGTCCTCTTTTATTGAGTTCAACTGAAGATCCACCATGATATGACTGTGCCTATCTGCTTGATAAACTATTCTTGATCCACTTGGAGTTTTGATTAAGACATTTTTCTCCTCACAATTTATCTAAGCCCCATGTTCAGTCATCCAGTCCATTCCCAGCACTACTGCAATTCCCTTCAAAGGAATCACATAAAGGTCCGCAAAGTATGTACAACCACAGATCGAAATAACCTGATCTTGTTTAATGTGGCGTACAGTCACATTTCCCCTGCCGTAACTACGGTCATAGGGTTTTCTAGCATTGCCCTTCTAATCCCGAATTTATCACAAAATTCTTCAGAAATGACTGAAGTAGTTGCACCAGTATCAAATAGAACTTTTCCGGGATTGGTAAGGATATTGAGTGTACCTATCACCGCATGCTCCGAGTTATGTACCTCCTCTAGGGTTGCGCAATTCAGCTTCCCGGTAGGTCTGTTTCTCTTGCCATTGTTGTTCTTAACATTATTTCCTCCTCGATTGGGATGTCCATTTCCTCCACTGGCTTGTCCTCCACCCTTGGTAGGCCAACCACCTGGTGGTTTACTAGGACAGTCGGGCTTGATATGACCCTTCTGGCCACAACCGTAATAGATACTGGCTTTTTGCATTCTCTTTGGAAATGCCCTGGAATTCCACAATTGTTATAGATAACATTCCTCCTAGGATTGGATTGATTTCCACCATTGCCCTTGTTATTATTATTGTTTCCATAGGATTTGTTCTGAGGTTTGAACTCCAAATTGGTTTTAGGTTTACTTGCCTGAATCCTCTTGGTTTCCTTCTTGGCTCTTTTCCGCCTATCCTCTTGGACATTCTTGTAGTCATCTTCGAAAGTGATAGCTGCATCCAGCAAATGCTGATAGGTTTGCTTATTATCCAACCTTAACTGCATCCTCACAAATGGATTTAACCCCCACAGGAAACGCTTCTTCCTCTTCTCTTCTGTATTAACATCTTCCTCATCGTAACGAGACAGTTGACTAAACTCCCGGATAACTTCATGACACTAGTATATCCCTGCTGAAGCTCCTCAAATTCTCCCCGCTTCAACTCCATAACACTTTCCAGAACATGATTTTCATGGAATCTTTGTTTGAACTCCTCCCAAGTGTACTCCCTTCCTGGCTGTTGCATGGCTATCTGATTTTCCCACCATGATGTTGTAGGTCCAGTTAGAAGATGAGTTGCATACCTCAGTTTCTCCTCATCATTACAACCTACAGTCTTTAATTTTCTTTCAGTATCTGCTATCCAATCTTCTGCATCCATTGGATCAGGAGCTGATGCAAAAGGTAACGACCTTGCATTCTGGAAGTCAGAAAGACTCACTCGTCCACCTTTAGGTGCTCTTTGATTCCCAGCTCGTCCCAGCATCTCTTCCAAGAACTTGTTTTGGTTTTCTTGCATCATTTGCATACATTGCATAACGTTCTGCTCCATTAACAACCTCATTGGTGGTGGTGGTAATGTTCCCTGATTTTCTGCATCTGCATCGGCCTTCTCTTTGGCCTCTCGTTCCATTCCCTGCTGTTCAGATTCGGTTTCTACACCCGTATCCATGACCCCCTAGTCCTGGAACATAAAGCGAATACTCATAATTACATCATGCACATGTGTTCTGAGATCGACTTTACGCATAGAACTAGTCACACAATGAAAATCCAAAAAAAAATCCAAATATTCATTTCACATATTATACATTACAACACCTTAATAATACAAAGTCATTACAACATATACCATATAGGTATCATCACAACACTACCTTATTTATCTAAGTACCTTATTTTCTCAGATTACCAAACACAGTACCCGGTACTTTCTAAATAGGCACCTGCTTCTAGTAACTACTACGCGCATCATACATGCCTGATGTCCAACCATGATGACGTGACGTTCGTCGCACAGTTTGTGGAACAAATGGCCTTCCAGAAGGAACATACTCAGTATCTGAAGTGTCAGGGCTTGAGTCATTACTCAACCTGAGCACATTAACTCCCTCCAGCTCAGTTGAAAAGTCTTCAGAAACATAATCAACATTATCTCCCACTTGCATCTCCTGAGGTTCATTCCTTGAGTCGTCAACAGAATACGCAGATCATGCTGCTCCCTAGGTGCTCTGTTGGGCAACATAGTTAAACACATGATAATGTATATTTCCTGGGTTTTGAGAAGGTGTTGATGATTCAAACACTCTCTCCTCAGGATCTTCTTCTTTATCCTGATTATCTATGGTACTTCTACTCCTGTGACTGGGGTTAATTCTCGCACCCATCAAACTAGATTGTCCAACATTTCCGTCAGAACTATCTATGGACATCTGGTGTTCATGGGATCCTTCGAATGATCCCATTCTACAGCCATCAGAATTCTCAATAGGAAGTTCTGAATCAGAACCGTCCTTTGAACCCTGTGGTACTGCATACCTCATATCTAAAGTAGACTCATATATAGGTCCAGGCCTCGGTGAATAAGGATATGGTGTAAAAGATTCAGTATCTATAGGTATATCCTTAAAGTTGGGTTTTGTACTACTACTTGCTTCCTTCTCCAACTGGAATGCAAACTTCTTCCTCCTTTCAGGATCCGTTAGATCCTCTAACATGTCGTTTTTATCTTCGACAATAACCTGATGTGTCTTATAAAAAGATGCAACAAGTGTTCGGTATCTATCCATAAACTTGGAAGCTAACTTAGGATGCTTCTTAACCAAAGTAAGATGATCCAGTATCGGCTCCGAGTCTATAGAATCATGAGGAATCATAGAAAATGTGCTACCTTCCAACTCCTTGGCTTTATGCTCCCGGATATTAGCTATCGCCTCCACAACAGCAACATGATATGCTGCTAAGTGACTCCTACCTTCACCTATAGGTAGATCGTGATATAATCCAAGCACCTCTGGGAGTTGGATACTCACACGATACTTGGATAACATACGACCATCATAATAGGTTATGGTGTTCACTGGAATTCTAGTTGGACAACTAAAAATCTTTAAGAGTTGACGAAGTTGGTCTGTGAATGATCCTTGATAATCATCAAGAGTCTCCTCTTTCCTTACCAAAGTCTGTTTTGGAAACCTTGGTTCCATAGCTCTATATATAAGAAAAATATTTTTATTAGTAACCAATAATACATTGCATCATAAAAAAGAATTATCGCACTAAAGCATATAATGTAATATTCTCATTCGAATACCAATTATATTTCTTTTAGAGAATTCTTTATCGTTTCTACACACTCCTACAGGTAATACCCTTTACTAGGTTTCCAACCTAAGGTCAAAGCAATTGCTCTGATACTAACTGCGGTGACCCAGCATACCACTTCATGTGTAGTACACTATAGTCGTTGACATGATGTTAACAGAACACCGTTCCGTAAATATCACATCCCTTAGAGTGGTACAACAGAAACATTGCGGGTCCATATTACAAACATACACACATTATTATTATTACAATACTAGAAGTTCAATACTTTTAAAAGATTCAACTTACAAACCAAAATATAAAGTTTTTAAGCGGAATTTAAAAGTAACAACTCCAACTAAGAGTTGAGATCAGCAGCTTATTCTATAGGGTTCATGCTGCTCGTCTCCGTCGGTTACTACTAACTAGAGCACTAGTTCGACTCATTGCCATCTACTCCATAGCGGATTACGTAATCCACTCCTTCAACACCTTCGAACAAATCAGGCTCCTCGTAGAACACATCTTCTTGGCATTCAGCTGCATACATAGGTGTGTCTTAGGGATCTTTAGAGTCTAAGCAAGGGATCAAAGGAAAGGGTGAGTAACAATGTTACCCAGCAAGTTCATTATACGAAAAGTGGGAAGTTTGATGCTCTAACTACCACCTTGGACTATAAGTCCTTGGCACTATGCAGTTTTTGTAAATCTTTATTTAAAGATTGATTTTATTATGAAAATCTATGACCATCAGCCTTCACAGTTTGACCAGAACTTTCAAGGAGTTCCTTTCCTGCCGCGTTCGTAGCTCCTTCCCGGAACAGGGAGTAACAAGTTATAGTTCTTACACTCTACAGAGGTGCGTTACTTTACCCATGAGAGATCAACTCCTTGTTGCACAACCGGGCGTACTTTCCCGTCCACAATTCCATGATGTGGGGCCCAGTAGGTGATCCAAGCCAATCACTGCCCTCTTCGCAACCTCGCATGCCTCCTTGGTGTACACCATGCCCACACATTTAATTACGGCAATGGTTTGTACAGACCGTTAGATGCCAGAACTATTGTGGGACGTTGCGGGTTCCCACCCATATGCTGCATATCCTCTAAGAATTACCAAATAATATGCACGCTACGAGTGATAACATACATGACCTGCACATCCGACTACATGCGATAGGAAGAAGATACAACTGACTTCTTTTTCCCATTCCAAATCTCATGGTTAACGCGTGATATACGGCGCTAGAATCACTGATGTCATGGGTGTTGCCTGCCAAAACTCGCCGGCGAGCAGCGACGAGCAACACGAAGAGCCGGGAGGCTCCCAGGACTGCTGGTGGGCCCTGGTCCCTCGGGCAACGGCCCGCAAAACTCCGGCACGCACGTCCTGGCTTGGTTCGAGGGCGTGCCACCTGACCTATACCTGATCAGGAAGGTGATGGATTGCTTCGATTGGTTTCCTGCATCGTAAACAAGTATACGTAAAATTCAAGCCGTGACCGGCTCCCAGGTTTCCCTGTAAATCGGCTCCTAGAGCCGATTATCCCCATGGTTCTGCATTAGATTTACGATAACATGGGGTTTTGCTTGATCACTACAAGTTAAATCAATCTACGACAGTTTAATGTCTTCACCACGTAACTGGAACGTCCTACGCGTAATTGAGCCTGGTATGTACGAAAGATGAAGGATACTAACCCTAGAGGAGGCCTAATAACCAACGTAAAGTCAATTACCGGAACAACTTCTCTAGAACGAATAAGCCACGTCCTTACGTACTACTGGATCGTTCAATCCGTTTGTAAGGCCTGATCACGTAGATATTAAACTAAACCTTGATGAACAAGGTACAACTATAACAGATCGAATCAGCTAAATAAAGATCAAGCAAGATGCCACCCTCGCACCCGGGAAAAGGTGCAAAGGCGGCGAGATAGCTAGAGGCAGCAAAACTAAACAATCATAGCGAAAAGTACTGTTGCTAGCCTACACAAATCTATGATAGTAGTGTTACTCGCCATCAACAAGGCTTCAGTACGAGTAACACCAGATAACGCATAAGTAGATACTGCCTAGATCGCAAGATGCGATCTAGGCAGCATACTACCGAGAAAAACCCTAGAAACAAGGGGTGGCGATGCTTGAGATTGTGTTTGTTGTGAACGTGATTGTCCTCCTTTTCTCAATAACCTTAGGTACATATTTATAGTCCGGAGACTCTCTACTTTTGGAATAACTCTACAACTCTATATTTACCTAAACTGAAACGGAACCTAAACTGAAACGAAACCTACTATGATACAAGATACACGGGCAATTTAGCCCAATTCTGCGCACTAGGCCGATCCAACAACACGTTGAATATACGCGTCTTCCAAGCCCATCTTGATCACGGCCCATCTCCTTCGTAGGCCAAAATATGGCGATAACACATGCCCCCCTGGTTTTGGCAATGATAATTCCAAAACCACTCTGTGTTTTTTCTTCTCCTGGGTTTTTTTTTGCATCGGGTTGCGCGTTCGACAGAATGCGTAGCAGAAACAGGACCGTCACGATACCCCTTCATCATGATGCCCTGTCTTCTCAACTCCTCCGCAGTGCATGATTTGACGATTTTGGCAGCGCAATCTGGGAAACCGCTATGGCATTGAACCGTCTCTCCACTATTCCCCTTTATTTAAATTCGCCTGAGCAGTTCGCAGTCCCCATCTTCCTCCAGTAGCCAGAAAAAACCCTCTTCCTTCGCCAAAAAAACCCTCTTTCTCCGCCATGGCCTCCTCTGCTTCCTCTGGTCTGTCCTCCCATGCCTCCAACAGCATCAGTGACCGAGAGCCGACACCAGAGCACCCACCCATGGCATCTGATACTTCGCCCCGATGGTGGGGCGAAAGGACTGGTTTCGCCGTCTGGTCGGAGGCGCGTCCCACGGCCCGGCGAGGAGAGCTCTGATTCCTTGTCGACGGGAGGCTGGGCGGCGATAACGGCGCTTGGTCTTGGGGCGGCGTCGAGTCCTCCGACGAGGAGGAGGAATCGGAGGAGGATTCATCCTCAAGCGGCAGTATCCGCCGACGAAGCGCTTCCGCCGGGTCAGCGAGGATCTCAAGGCGACGATGAGGGCGATGAAGTCCCGTTGGCTTCTTCGGCCCGGCAGTGGAGACGGCAGCGGCGGCGATCTTGAAAAGCGAAGAAGACGGCGGCGACGACAGCGGCGACGATCTCGCCCTTTAGATTAGGAATCAGCAACAGTAGTATTAGTAGTAGCAGGATCCCTTTTGTAATCGACCATCCTTTTGTAATCAATCATCTTTCAAATGAATGAGAATTTGTTCCCCCAAAGATTTTCTTGTTCGCCCCTAATTTTGTCGATAGCCAAAATAGGTCGATGCTCCAAAAGTCGATGACACTGTATCGGCTCTCAACATACTGCACGCATACAGTCAGACAAGTCAAATCGCAAAGAGCCGATGACTACCCATCGGCTTCTCGAAAAACGTTAGCGGTCAAAACTTGGTCGCATCTTTAGGCACATTAAAACGGCCACTTCTTGGTTTCAAACGGTAACCTGCGACCCTTTTCAAAACGGGCGACCTGTGTCCTTCTTCTTCAAAACGGGCGATCCAAATCTCCAATTGCCCATCGAAAAACGTGCCCTGAACGAACAACTAGTGACAAGCAAGGATGATGATGACAAAGCTGAAATCGCCGAGTTGTACCGTGTCTGTGCTGACGCCCTTCACGCCCTCGAGGCATTTCTTCAGTAGCTCGTATATGCAGGCTGGCATCTGTTTGTATCTTGTGTGAACCTCTAGAGTCGATGACCGTGCATCGGCTATATATTTTTGTTTTTATTCGGCTGATTTTCAACATCGGCCCCCACATTTTTGCTGTCCATCGTCTTACGCGCTTTTACTTAGCCGATTTCATGTATCGGCCCCTCAAGTTTTACTGTCCAACATCCCACATGCTTGGGAAATATTTCTTGAGATGCTGACCGTTGACCGCCACTGGGAATTTCACGCCGTCCAGCTCCTCAAGCATGTACGCGTTCCCTCTTAAAATTTGGTTAACCCTATATGGCCCGTGCCAATTTGGAGACCATTTACCATATGTCGCATCCTTAGTCCCCAAAGGCAACACAGCTTCCCATACCAGATCTCCAACGTGGAACTCCTTTGGCTTCACTTTCTTGTTGTATGCACGAGCTACTTTGGCCTTGTTCTCTTTGATTTTCTCAAGCGACCACAGCCTAAGCTCAGTCACATCTTCCACACTGTCACTCATCAAAGCTGCATATTCTTCAGCCGTTAGATCGTTCTGAAAGGTGACGCGTCTCGATCCAGCCGTAATTTCCCAAGGCAATACAGCTTCTTGTCCATAGACCAGATGGTACGGCGAGGTTTTTATCGCTCCATGACATGACATGCGGTAAGCCCATAAAGCCTCTGATAAAACCTCATGCCAACGCCTAGGGTGCTCATCGATTTTCCTCTTGATCAGCTTGATAAGGCTCTGGTTGGACGCCTCAGCTTGCCCATTTGCTTGAGCATAGTACGGAGATGACCGAATCATCTTAATCCCTGTGTCCTCACAGAACTTCCTGAACTCGTGAGAAGTGAAAACCGAACCTCCATCGGTCGTGATAGTCTGGGGAATCCCAAACCTATGAATAACGTGCTCTTTCACAAAATCGACAACATCCTTTGAACTTACTGACTTCATAGGGACGGCTTCCACCCACTTGGTGAAATAATCCGTGATGGCCAAGATCCACATGTGGCCCTTGCTTGACGGAGGATTGATCTTGCCGATCATATCCATGCCCCAACCTCGGAATGGCCAAGGCTTGATGATGGGATTCATTGCTGATGCGGGTACCATCTGGATTTTTCCAAATATCTGACATGCTTGACACCCTTTGTAGTACTTAAAACAGTCCTCGAGCATGGTAGGCCAATAAAACCACGATCGCTGATCAACCACTTCATCTTATGAGCCGATTGGTGAGTCCACAGCGCCTGTACCTCGTGTAGGAGCCGATTAGCCTCGGCTGTCCCCAAACATTTGAGCAATAATCCTTCCAGAGTCCTGTAAAACATGTCGTCCCCAATAAGCACATACTTCATGGCTTTGTACCTTATCCGTTTAGGTGCCCCCCGAGCCGAATCCTTCAAGTAATTGAAGATATCGGCTCTCTAGTCGTCAGCTTCCAGGAGCTGTACCTGAATATCGGCTCCCTCTGCTGCATCCTTGTAGCCTGAAGCCATCTGTGCAAGATCATTTGCCTCTACGTTCTGCGACCGCGGGATCCAGGTGAAGTTTACGTACCGGAACTGCGCCATCAGCTCACGGCAGTGCAACCATAATGGGAAGAGGGACTCGCTCTCACACTTGTACTCCTCCGTGAGTTGGGAAATCACCAACTTGGAGTCTCCAAAAATTTCCACTGCTTCCGCTCCGGCGAGGAGTAACTCCATTCCTTGCGTATCGCCTCGTACTCGGCTACATTGTTGGTGCGAAGGGTAGACAATCGATGGAGAAGGAAAATGTTGCCCCAGGCGACACGAGCAAAATGCCGATGCCAGCCATCGTCACAAACTGATCCGCCGAAAAACATAGCCCGCTCTTATGGACGGTCTTTGCTATGTTAGTGTTGATCCTTTCAGCAATGAGATCGGCCGATTGTCCCTTAATCGCTTTCGCGGGTTGATACGGATGTCAAACTCGATAATGCAAACATCCATTTGCCCGATCGGCCTTTTAACATAGGAGCCGGCATGTGCTTTATGACGCCCGATTTGCATATGATGATGATCTCTGACCGAGAAGATATGGCGCAGCTTAGTGCGGTGAAAAACAGGCGAGGCACAACTTATCGATATCGGGATACCTTGTCTCGCGTCCGACATCATACGCTTATGTAAATACGACTCGCTCTAGCCCATCATACACTTGCACCACCAAGGCGATGGGCGTGTCGACTCTTGACAAGTAAATGTAGAACGGTCTGTCCGGCTGGGGTGGAACCAACACTGGCGGCTTTGTCAGATATTCTTTGATCTCGTCGAAGGCTCGTTGTTGTTCTGCCCCCCAGCGGAATTCCTCGTCAGACTTAATTTTCACGAGTCCCATGAACGGCTCTATCTTTCCTGATAGATTAGAGATGAATCTTCTGACGAAGTTGATCTTGCCGATGAGAGACTGCAGTTCTTTCTTTGTAGTGGGTGGCTTCATTGTTCGCACTGCGGCCTGACTTTTCAGGCCGATCTCAATCCCGCGTTCATGGACCAAGAAACCCAAGAACTGACCGGCCGTCACTCCGAAGGCACACTTCTTTGGATTCATCCGTAGGCCGAATTTTCTTGTTCGGTCCAGGACGTGCTGTAGATCGTCCAAGTGTCCCTGTGCTGAAGCAGACTTGACCACCACATCATCGATGTAGATTTCCACCAGCTTGCAGATCAGATCATGGAAAATATAATTCATGGCCCTTTGGTATGTGGCGCCAGCATTTTTTAGTCCAAACGTCATGACTACATACTCAAATAACCCGAACACAGGACTCTGAATGCAGTCTTGTGTATGTCTTCTGGAGCCATAAAAATTTGGTTGTAACCAGCATTGCCATCCATGAAACTCAAGATCTTGTGACCAGCCGCTGCGTTGATTAACGTCTCTGCTACCGGCATCGGATACTCATCCTTTGTGGTAGCTCTATTGAGATCCCGAAAATCTATGGCAACCCGCCACCGGCCATCCTTTTTATCTACAGGTACTATACTAGAAATCCACTCAGCATACCTGCATGGCCTGATTAACTTGGCTGTCAACATTTTCTCGATCTCTTTCTTGACTTCTTCCAGAATTTCGGCCTTCATTTGCCGTGCTCGCTGCTGAAATGGCCGAAATCCTTTTTTAAGCGGGAGGCGATGCCCAATGATGCTCCTGTCTAATCCAGGCATCTCTGTGTAGTCCCAGGCGAAGCAGTCTGGATATTGTTTCAACAGGGCTATCATTGGGCCTCGCAAACCGGGATCTAACTTCTTGCTGATAAATGTTGGTCGTGGCTTATCCCCAGGACCAATGTCGATCTCTTCTAGTTCATCAGCGGATGTAGACCCATACCCTAGCTTTCCGTCACCTGTCAAATCGATGCTAAACACAGGGCAAGCAGTAGGTGAGGACAACAAAAATAATTTGGGCCGATTGCCTGAATCGGCCCCCTTTTGTATTGCATTAGTCAAGGATGGCCTACACCTTATTGTTTCACGATGGCAGGGCATCTCCCTGCTACGACTACGTGATCTGCTTGTCGTATGATTGCTGCTTTTTATTTTTTGTGGCCGATCGCTAGGATCGGCCGTACCACGTATAATCGTGGACCTTTCTACTCTGCCAGGCCAGTGGATAAGACCAGCCTCACCCCGTTTTTTGTAGCTTCAATGCGTTCACAGCCGTCTAAACTGATTCCAGAGATCGGCTCTTGGTCTTCTGCTTCCCAGACGTTCATGCCAGCAATGGAAATCTCGATAGAATCATCTGCATGGATGACCTCCACTTCATCTCCGTCCCACTGTATTAGGCACTGGTGCATCGTGGATGGAATGCAGCAGTTAGCGTGGATCCAATCCCTTCCTAGCAAGACAGCGTAGGTACTTTTGCTGTTCACGACGAAAAATGACGTGGGTATGGTTTTCACCTTGCCGTCGGATCCGTTGATGCGCCTTGCGTTTTAGAAGGCCCGTTGAAGTCGCTTAACGTGGCGTTGGTTTTGATCAGTGCGGTGGAGCGTCCCAAGCGTCGTAGCATGGGTATGGCATGATATTGATTGCCGCTCGGTGTCCACCAACATCTTGCCGACAGGTTGCCCATTGATGTAGCCTCGCGGTACAGAGCTTTCGATGTTTGTAACCCTTCTCACGTGGCTTCTCAAAGATAATCGGCCGTGGACGCGGTCAAGCGTACCCGGTAGCACATTGGTTCGTGGCGCGCGATTCTGCGGTACGAACACCATGTTTGTGCGGCCGATGTCGTACATCGGCTTTTATTGGTTTGGCGCCACTCTTTCCTTGTCGGCGGCCTTCCGTCTCCAAAGTCTGCCTCACTTTGACGGCCAGATCAGGTCGTGCTTTCTTTAAAGCGTGGAGATACTGCGCTTCGGCTTCCTCCAAGTTACGCAGCCGTTGCACTCTACGCTTTTGGGTGTGTCTGAGTCCATCAGGGCACCACCTTGGACGGTGATACCTGTCTTCTTCTTTGTCATCCCTTGGCTTCTCGAGGCCCTTTGCTCGAGCGGACTCCCTGTGACGGATCTGAGGTTGGAGGGGCCCTAGACGTTTGAACACTGACACTGGCCTCGTGCCCTCCTTCTGCTGTCCACATTCTGGGCAGTTGTCGACTGTAGGCAATCGGCTCATTCCCACGTCCCAGCAATACTTGAAGAAGGGACAATCCCAATGTTTGTCTGTGCCTTCCTTTTCTTTGGACGGTCCCCTAGCGAGGTGCTCATATCCTTCATTGTTTCCATCGCGCTGGCGCCGCTGCTCATACTGACGCTCATACTTGTTAAGGAGATGCGTAGAATGTGGCTTCTGATACCGCACCCTCCTCACCTGTTCCTCTGTTAAGTATCGCCCGTCATTGCGGCCGGGCCGGTCGCATGGACCAGCCTTCTTTCTTTCTTTGCCCCGAGAGTGACCACCTTCCTCCTCGCACGTGTCATGGCGGTACCCAGACCCTGCCATATTAACACCGAACGAAAAGTCCAGCTGACGCCTTGCGGAGCTACTGAGTTCTACCATGTTGACGCCGGGAAACGGGTTCGTATCCACTTTCATGGCGAACTGCCCAAGGATCAGACGGCCTTGTTCTATCGCCATTTGGATTTGGCGACGTAGATCCTTGCAATCGTTGGTGGTGTGGGTGAATGAGTGATGCCACTTGCAGTATGGTCTCCCGTTTATTTCCTGAGCCGTAGGGATTTTGTGGCCTTCGGGTAACCTCAGCTGTTTCTCCTTCAGCAGTAAATCGAATATCTGCTCGGCTTTGCTCACATCGAAGTCGAACCCTTTTGCAGGCCCTTGCTGTTTCACCCACTTGCAGGACACAGGGTCTGCCCCCCAAGCCCATTCAGCCACGGCCACCTCCTGGTCTCGTGTAGGATCATCTTCTTCTGTATCAACCAGGCCTATGGGATGCTTGAACTTGTCTTGGTATAACTCAGGGTGGCGTTGTTCATACATCGTCAGTTTCTGGGCCATGTGCGCCAATGAGTTGTACTCCACTTGGGAAGCCAGATCCTTGATGGGTGCTGAGAGGCCCAACGCCGCCAGCTCGACCGCTTCCTTCTTAGTTAAACGAGCTGAGTAACATCGGTTCTTGACGGTCCTGAAGCGCTGGATGTATTCGGCTACAATTTCTCCCCGCCTCTGTCGCACCTGCGCCAGGTCTGCAATGCCAGCTTCATTAGCCTCTGAATGGTACTGGATGTGGAACTGCTCCTCCAGTTGTTTCCAGGTGCGAATTGAATCAGGTGGCAGCGAGGTGTACCACCCAAAGGCTGGCCCCGTTAGAGATTGCGCAAAATATCTTACGCGCATCTGATCCGATGCCGAAATCATGCCTAGCTGTGCCAGGTATCGGCTTATGTGCTCGATTGAGCTTGACCCTTGACCGTGAACACGGAGAACTCGGGGCGATACTTGGGTGGCGGCGGAATCAGGTCAAACTTCGTTGAGTACGGCTTTGAATAGCGGTTGTCCGTCTCTTGACCTGGCCGAACTGGTCCCTTAGGATGGTACTGATTTGCTCCACTGTTTGAGCTGCAGGGGCTAGATTCTCATGACTTGTTCCAGTGGCATACTTGGCTAGCCACGCCTGTTTGTCAGCGTCCATCCCAGACATCGCCGCTCCAGGAACGCCTGCTCCTGAAGATCCTGCCGCAGGAACCCCTGCCACAGAAACTCCTGCAGCTGCAATCTGGCTGGTGCGTGCCAGGTTATTGCAGTCCGGCACGTAGGCGCATATATGTCCGTGTGGGATTTCCTTAGGTGGTTCAAACAGGAATTGGCAATCGCCTGGATCGCCTCCAGCCTTGTAGACGACGTACGCCGCTGATCCTGGCGGTTCTGGAGCTGCGAGTGTGAATGGCAAGCGGCACAGCCTGGGCGGTCTTTCTCCTTGGTGGGTCCCAAAGTGGGCCCCGACGGAGAATCTTGATGTTTCATTATCTCTGAACTACGCGAACCGACCCGCTCAGCGTTCACCAGGCTCTCAGAGTGGCGGTGCAGAGAATGAGCCACAATGTAGTTGACCTCTTGTCGTAGAGCTCTGGTGCGCTCCTCCGAAGGAACAGACAGATCTACCTCATCGAGAGCACCCTCGGGGGAGAAACCCCTCCACTTGATGCCATGCTTACGGGTCCTCTCGAAAGAGCCGATGAGGTCGGCTTCGAAGAGTTCTTTGACCTCGTCATACTTCGCCTTGTGCTCTTCAGGAAGCTCATCGTACGTGACTGGTCTGTTCTCCATCGCAGCGTCGGATGTTGATGCAGATGTTGTTGAAGGTCCCACCGGGCGTGCCAGAATGTGTTGCCTGCCAAAACTCGCCGGCGAGCAACAACACGAGGGAGGCTCCAGGGAATTGCTGGTGGGCCACGGTCCCTCGAACAACGCATAAAACTCCGCACGCACGTCTGGCTTGGTTCGGCGTGCCACCTGACCTATACCGATCGGGAAGGTGATGGATTGCTTGATTGGTTTCTGCATGGTAAACAAGTATCGTAAAATTCAAGCCGTGTGGCTCCGGGTTTCCACGTAAATCGGCTCCTAGAGCCGATTGTCCCATGGTTCGCATTAGATTTATGATAACATGGGGTTTTGCTTGATCACTACAAGTTAAATCGATCTCTGACGGTTTAATGTCTTCACCACGTGGCGGGCGTCCTCAGCGTAATTGAGCCTGGTATGTACGAAGATGAAGGATACTAACCCTAGAGGCCTAATAACCAGCGTAAAGTCAATTACCGGAACAACTTCTCTAGAACGAATAAGCCACGTCCTTACGTACTACTGGATCGTTCAATCCGTTTGTAAGGCCTGATCACGTAGATATTAAACTAAACCTTGATGAACAAGGTACAACTATAACAGATCGAATCAGCTAAATAAAGATCAAGCAAGATGCCACCCTCGCACTTTAGGAAAAGGTGCAAAGGCGGCGAGATAGCTAGAGCGCAAAACTAAACAATCGTGGCGAAAATCGCATTGCTAGCCTACACAAATCTATGATAGTAGTGTTACTGCCATCAACAAGGCTTGATGCAGTAACACGATAACGCATAAGTGAATCTTGCCTAGATCGCAAGATGCGATCTAGGCGACATAACTTACTGCGAGAAAAACCCTAGAAACAAGGGGTGGCGATGCGCCGAGATTGTGTTTGTTGTGAACGTGATTGTCCTCCTTTTCTCAATAACCTTAGGTACATATTTATAGTCCGGAGACTCTCTACTTTTGGAATAACTCTACAACTCTATATTTACCTAAACTGAAACGGAACCTAAACTGAAACGAAACCTACTATGATACAAGATACACGGGCAATTTAGCCCAATTCTACGCACTAGGCCGATCCAACAACACGTTGAATATACGCGTCTTCCAAGCCCATCTTGATCACGGCCCATCTCCTTCGTAGGCCAAAATATGGCGATAACAATGGGTTATTAAGTCCCTAATTGATCATCATTGTTTCAAATAGAACCCTAAGTTCTATTGCTCTATTATATCATCACTTAGGATGATACTAAGGATTTCTTTATTTGAGAAAATAATATTTTCTTTCTTTGGAGTATAGATGATAACACACAACTTGCCAATACTTTGATAAAGACTCTTCAAAGGACATGAGCAAGTGATGAACTTGCCTTGTGATTGCAAGGTAGTGAAGTCGGATGCTTGCACTGGACCTTGAGCTTCTATGTCTACAAAACATCATTATTGCCCGGTAAGGACAATATTTAAAGAGGCAAAATGATTATGCAAAGTAATGTAATGCACTATTTATTTTTGTGTGTTCTACCATTATTTTAGTGTCAAAATTCCTTTAAGTAGTAATGGATTTATAAATATTAATTTTTAATATATGAATATTATATTCTTTTATTTTATTTCATCTTATTTGAATTTTATTTCTTTAATAATTCCTTTTAAGAATTATCATTTAAATACAAGAATGATATTAAATATTTATTTAGTATTTTTCTAAAATACTACAATATTAATATATAATAAAAATGATTTTTATTTATTTTTATCATCTTTCTTTAATTTTATAAAATTCCACAAGGTATATATATATTATAAAATTCTTGATAAAAATTACATGCATAAAAATTTATTTCTTAATTTATTTAGATAGATTGGATTATTGTGAATCCAAAAATATTTTATTTTATCTTCTAGAATTTATTTAAGGCCAGGGGTATTTTGGTCTTTTCTAAATTATTAAAGCTTTCTTTAGGTTGTTGGGCTGGCTTTATTGGGCTTATTGGGCCGTTGTGGCCCAAGTGGCTATGACCAAAATGCCCCCCTGAAGGGTTCCTGGCCCTCTCAGCCTACTCCCTGTATCTCTCTTTTGTTCTCATCTCCTCTCTCCCTCGACCCCGTGCGGTGCTGGCGCCGCCGCCGAGCGATGCTCGCCACCGTGTCCCTTCCTGGCCGCTGCCGTGGTGCAGGGGAAGGTTGTTGACTATGCTGGTTCATCTCCTCTGCTTCAATTTGACGTCGAAGCCCTCCTGTGGCCAGGCTCGCCCCGTTCTCGAACCCTAGGATTTGGGGTTGGGTACTGCCACTGCCGCTACGGACCCTCCTGTGGTGGCGTGCAGTGTTCGTGTGCTTCTGTGGCTGCCACCATGGCTGGTGCGGGTTGCAGCGCCCTCTGGGTGCTCCCCGTGCCGCATCGAGCACGTCGGCCCTTCTGCTTCCTCTTCAATTCGTCAGCACGGACCTCGGGTGAGTTGTGCCTCTGTGGATCCTTGTTCATCTTGTCACCTCGAATCCCTCTGTGTGTATCTAGTGGCCAGTCTTAGTTTCTGCTTGTATTGCTACTAAGGTTCATCTTTGGTGCTTGTAAGATGCTCCTATGGTCTGATCATGATGTTTAGTGAGGATTTGGGTGCTCTACACCTTAGTGCTTGTGGTCACCCCTTTGATTATGTGGTGTTGTTGTTGGTTTGAGGCTAATGCTGGATCAAATGCTAGGGTTTCATAGTATTGCCTCTAGTTGGTACTATGGTGACTTGATGTGTTTATCTGTTGTCAGTATCTTGATACTGACAGTGATCTAGTCAGTGATGATTCACTGCCCTAGTTATTGTTGGCTTGCCTGATTATGCTTGGTCTGAATTTTATTCAATAGAATCAAATGATTCTTTGATAAATAGGATATGATCCCTATGTCTGGTCTCAGGGAAATGATTTAATAGTTGATTTGTGTAGATTGGACTATTTGATTGTCTCAGTGATAAGATCAGTGCTTATGAAACCTTCTTAGAATGGTACATAAGTGGATCTTGTTGCTGGCTTTACTTATGGTCATTTCTAGAATTTGATGGATGTTGATAGATAAGTTGGGAAGCTTATTGTTTGATCAAGCCTATGATGCTGGTCTGAGGCTCTAGGATCTTGGTCCTAGTTAGTTAAGTAAATGGTTTGTTTGCAGTTTATAAGATCAGAGGTGCTACTCCCTCTGGGAGATGTGCCCTTATCTGGTAGGAACAACTGAGGAATTGTTTTAGTTGCATGTGTTAACACCAAACTCTGTGAGGCTGGTCTAAGAAATTGGTGCTTTTGGCTAAGTTTGATTTCTGATCTTTATACCCAAAATCTCCAGGATAGATTCACCTCACTAGGGTGATTATTGAGAGATTGTTTCATAAAACAACACATTCTTCTGTCTAGATAATATGAATATATTATGTGATGGTTTTATGATACTCACCACAAAAACTAATGATTGTTGTGTTTGGTGGTGATGTTGATCTTGCTGATTGGATCCTGTCCTTCACCTTTGATGTTGTTCTTGTTTTGCTAAGCTCCTGTGCTTGTCCTTGATCTAGCCTGCTCCTCCTAGATCTTGTGGCTTGTCCTTGCTGTCCACCTGATTCTTCCCCCTCCTTATGTCACCATCAGGTGATGTTTGGATGATCTTTGGTGGTACTTTGGTTTGGCTTGGTTTCCTGTGGCTAGACTGCTGATGCTTGTGGTGTATGTGCAAGGAACTAGTACTGTGGTGCTTGCCCACAACTGTGTTGGGCTATTTTGCTTGTCCCGACAGCAGTGGCTGTGTTGATAGCACACACCATGCATTTATTTGTGTAAGATGTATGTGTGCCTGCTGCATCCTTATGGATATTCTCAGGGTTGATTTACCTTTTTATCTGATTACCTTTATCTGCCTGGTGAAACTTACCCCTCTTACTGATTGAAATTATTTGACTTGTGGCTTATGTATTATGAAAGATTTAATTCTTTCATATTGGTGAAACTTTCCCCTAAAGATTTACTCAATGATGTAAAGTGGAACAGTGCATCTCACTGTTACTACTGAGAGTAAAAATGTCTTAACCTTTATTTTCTTTCTTTTTGTTTGTTCTTTGTTTTGCAGGTACAGGACTTGAATATTCAAGGTTTAGAATAGGTTTTATTTTTTTGTATAGAATAGTTCCCTTGTAATATTTATTTTATTATTTTGTAAATAAAATGTACTAGATAAATAAGGATGTAATTGTACTCTTGCAAAGATTCTTTATTAGTTTTGTAAGTTACATGTTGTAACTTATTGATGAATTGATTAAATGAAATGAATATTCATTTATTTAATTGTCAATCTTATATAAAGTTTCTGGTGACTATGTATTGTTTCTTCTTTATCTTCATAAGTTACATTTTGTAACTTATTCATTGAATAACTATATGAAATAAATATTCATTTACTTAATTGTGTTATATTATTTAAATTTTGAGTTACTAAATATTATTTCTTGATTAAGTAATACTCTCACACATAATCTTAATCTTTTTAAAAATATAAATCCAAATCTCAAGTTTAAATTCAAATTCCTTTCCCCAAAATACACTAATCCATAAAGATCATGTCAAAGTTTATAACGATCATTCTCCAAGGCTATTCCTAAACTTAGAGAGTGAAAGAATCTTTGATCACTTTAAGTTTTTTATTTGGCGAAAAATTTACACACATTTTTACAGATGAATGCATGCATTTGCACAGATTCCTAAATCTACCCTTCGTTGGTTCCTAAATGCTGGGATGTTACAACAGGAGAACGTGATGAGATGAGATCAGTGGTAAAGGTTAAACATGCTAAGGCTTGTATGGGAGGCCATAGGGTGGGATGTGGTTTTTCTAGTCCCATGCTCGCCACCACTAGGAACTGAGTTCTTGCCTTTGGAACCGAGATGAGCGTACAACCAAACGGGGCTTGGGAACCCCTCGCCTGATTAACTTGCCTAGTAGATTCCATGAGTCACATAGTTCGGGCGTTCCATTCGACATGCATTATGGATCTTCTCGAAGGTGGTGAAGGAGGTGCATTCATAACAGGTAGGGAAGCGTGGATCGGGTTGCTTGGGGTAGATAGCGTCCCTAGTAAACCAACCTCGCCTCACATCTTTAAGGACCGGCTTAGGGACTTGACCCGTTATGGAAGAACCATCCTTATTGCGTGACTCATGGTCTCGGCGAAAGCAAGGTAAAGATCGTGGCCAACCACCCTCTGCCAGCCTTCCAAGGAAGAGGGCTAATAGCTTGGCATTAAGAGTCGGTTGGTACGTGTGGGTAAAGTTGTACACCCCTGTAGGGTAATAATATTTTCGAAAAGCCGTGTTCACGGTTATGAACGCTTGGTGAGCATATTCTAAGATCATAGGGAACTTTAACCTAATCGTAAAACTTGGCAGATCAACGTGTGCTTAAGGATGCTTCCTCATGGGTACGAGGGGGTGATCCTAGTTGGTAGATGAGGATGATTTGGTGGATATCAAAAGATGATGATCAATACTTTGGAGATGTCGCTCTATTATCCCCTTTTAAAGTACTCTGATTAGACGAGCTTCTCCTCCCTCTTGTTTTATAAACAAAAGTGGCTTCATGCAAAACAGCTCCACCATCCATAAGTCTTCCGGAGTACACCCTGTACTCACCCTTGCTTTGTTGATACTTTTGGTAGAGTAAGAATTCCCTGAATATCAGTTTGGTACTACATCGAGACCGACGAGTAGCTTGGGGTTCCCGGCCGGCAGCCTGGAATCTATGGGCTGGGACGTCATCATTATGCTTCAGGCCTCTTAGGCCATTTGTTAAGTTTGCTATACTTAATAGCATAATTTTCCTTCCGTTGTTTGATGTTTGTGGTGAGTGACCTTTGCTTGTAATAATTTGGTTCTCTGCTCATTTATGAGCTTGCTGTAATAAATTTTCTATCGTAGGGTCACTGTTGTGGTACCGATTCTTCACTGGATATTCTCGAGCTCAAGGTTAAGATTATGTCGGGGCGGAGGTGCAGGATTTGTTTAATACGATCCGGGGTGTCATAGGTTTTGTATCGAGGCGATCTGACCCTAGGAAAACCTTGCTATTGGTCGATGTTGAGTCTAGTGTTTGTGAAAACTACTTTAAAAAGATGAAAAGTATTTGCGAAAACTCTGGATACTTCTTTTTCTTCTTATCCAGTTTTGCTCTTACTCTGGGTTACCTTATCTTGTGTTGATTTGGAAAAGTTTTGATATCTCGTCTCTTTCTTCAAAGATTAGGTGCCTTTTCAGGCATGTCTTTTCTAAGCCATTTGGTGTTAAGTTCTCTAGAGTTGTGTGTGTTGTGAATTCCTTGCTGCCCTTTGCTCTTGTTCACATGAGAGATTCCTTTCCATCATGATTTCTCTATATTTTGGACCCACAATATTATATTGTTGGTTCCACAGTGTTCTGTTCTAGGCTTCGAGGTTTCCTTTCGCCTCGTGCGCCTCTCTTTTATTTGTTTGGGTACTTCAGAAGTTGTTTCTTATTTTGTAAGCTACCTTGTGATTACTATCTTGCACCATACGCTATGTCACTCAAGTAGTTGTTATTTTTACTTTGGGTTTTAACCCTTGGACTTGAACCGAAGATCCCCGATTGTGCTGGATTCTGGTGTTGTGAATCTTGTACATGAAGCTGATCTTTATTCCAAGATCCACTCCTTTGAACCCTGTTGCTAATGTTCAAACATTACCTCAGGATGGCTGGTATTACAATTCTAGCCTTCAAGCTTGTGGTATTTGTCGCGATTGAATTGTGACAACCAAGGACTTCCCCTACCACTAGCTATGGCAGATGTTCTTTAATGAAACCAAATAGATCACGACAAGAGTACTCTTCGAGAGTCTCACATCTATATTAGTGACTCTGCCACACCTTTCCCCTTCCTATGCATTGGTTTTCAGAAGATTGTTGACTTATGCATCCACATCTCGGGATTCTATCCTGAGCATATTCCTTTTCCCCTTGTTGTTTTCCGACCTTTGTCTACCAGTTGGTAGCCAAGTAGTAAATGTGCATTGGTGTCTTCCGATGCAAGATACTCTTGTGGTCCGTCTAGACAAACCATTTCGGAATGTCTAGGAGAACCAAACTCCAGTACCTCATCATATCCAGGACCATGTCAAAGTGTTGTAATTTGCAGATCAAGAGACATCGATTGTCTCCCATCTGTTCCATGTTAAAGTATCACACCCTTTTATACTAAGAGGTCATGCTGAGTTTCCTGACCCCTTAATAAAGTCATTCTCTTACACATAATTACACACCCTTACTTGATCTTTCGCGCTCGTCAATGATGCGTGTGCGTAATAATGTGTTCATCTGCGATTCTTAGCAATTATTATTGTTTTGAACTCTAAGGACATTTGCGTCATTCTTAGCATGATTGGTTAACCTTATCACTAAGCAAAGGATGATTTTGCTACCAAGTCCGCTATTCTGGTACACTCTTCGGTCAAAGAGTTAGGCTTGTGCCGAAGATATGAAACTATGTCTTCTTGTCTTACCAAGAAAGTTCCCTCTTGAACTAAGTGACATATTGGTGGTTCGTGATATTTTGGATGTCTTACTAGAAGTATCGCCTTGTTGCCACATGACCGTGATGTCAAGTTCTTGATGAAGCAAGTTCTGTGAACTGCTCTTTTCTCCAAGGATCCGTACTGGATACCCCTGAACTAGTTGTATGAGCTTAAACAACAACTTGGAGAGTTGTAAGACAAAAGTTTTATCCGACTCTGTTCCTTCATAAAGGTATGGCTAGTTTTGTTCGTGTTGAAGTTAGATAATATCTCCTTTGTGGATATATTATTTCCCCCCACCTTTGATTTGATTTGGGTTATCGTCAAATCAAACTCAGTTCCAAGGACTATCTTGATAATGTTTCTTCTTGTGATTTTTCACTAGGGTACATCTTCATGTTCTTTGGTCCGACCAATATGTTTGCCTTGTTCATATGACATATGAGTCCATCTTCTTGGAGTGCCCCGATAAGTTGGTTGTTGAGCCCATCGACAATATCCTTCTCCTTTCCATGTTAGACTAAATTCATATGGAACATTTGGCATTAATGTTGGAAAATTTCGAGAACCATCTTCAAGTTATCTCAAAGTATGTGTTCTGGATGTTATAAGTAACCTTCTTCGATTCATGTGCAATTGTTGAAAGAAGTCACCGTGGATTCAAGAAGAGTTATCCCTCTTTCCTTAAGGATACATGTGTGTTTCATTGTTAGTACTTTATGTGTGTTCAATTGTCTTTTGACAAGTTTCTAAATACATGGGTCTAGAAATCTGGCTCATCTTTTGGAGCTTAACACTGTAGTCCCTATCTTGAGAATCTAGTAACTTTACCTCTGTGTTAAATGTTGCAAACTTTCTATTCGGACATGATGAGTCTGAACTATCATTCCACTTAACCAAAGCTGAATCTCAAGCAGCAATGATGGTTGGTGTTCCTCAAGGTTTTGACATAGGTCTCTTTGTAAATCCGGTAAGATTGATGTAATGGTTGACACATTTAGCCGGAAAGACCTTTTGTTATATTCTCTTGATTTAGTAATAATAACCACGCTTGATGAGTTGTTCTTATGGTTTCCTTTGTATCCGAAGCCCGACCTTTACCTGATGTTTGTTTTCTCGAACATCAAGGAGAACATTTAAAGTAGTGTTGCTAAATGTCTCTCGGTTGATCCTCTAGATCCTTTTATGATGGCAAGCATTTTGTTGTGCCAAGTAGTTGAAGTCTGAGAATGAAGTTTCTTTCTTCTCGTGTCATCAGGAATCTTTTTTACTATTCATCTTAGTGGTGTAAAGGGATACCATAATATTTGTCAAAGAATTTGGTATACCAGGATGGATAAAGAGTTTCCTTCGTTTTCTTTCTCATGTTTTAAGAGTGATTATGATTTTGGCAATCAACAATTTATCTTGCTACATGTTCTTTGTGATTCTTATGAGTCCTCTCCACCAAAACACGTTTCTATCTTAAGCCTTCTATTTGATGAAAGAGTGACCCTTCTGTGTCAAAATTAGTTCAACAGCTTGGTTTTGTTAATCCATGTCTCTGCAACCTGAAATCTCTACTTAAGTCATTTAGTAGAGGTTCCTTATCGAAGTCTGTGTTATGTTCTTTCTGTTGGAACCTCCCTTTTCAGAAGCATAAACCCTTCTGTAGGACCCATGGTCTCAATCCTTATGACAACCATCTATCTAGAAACTTGAAACCTTCTCCTCTTGTTTTCTTTGTTACCTTGACGTGTTTCATGACTATCATCTCAGAGATGTTTCTAAACACTCCCTTCCTAAGTTGACCATGAGATATTCTTTGTGTTGGTTAGTGTGTTTTCTTCTTATCCTTAGTGTGACCCTGTTTCTTCCCCTCTCTGTCTCTCTTCCTACCTTTGGAATCTCGGGTCGAGATTCTCGTAAGGGGGATAGAGCTGTAACACCCCAGTTTTAGTTAATCTTACATTAGGGTTTTGATTGTGCATTCATGAGTCATATCAAAATTTGCATACATTAAGAAATATACAAAACCCAAAAACCCTATTTCTACCCTCTTTTTGAAATCCATTCAAATGGTTTGGTATATTTTGAAAACTACCAGTGGAGCCCAAATGGACTAAAAAGGGCCCTACAATGTTTGATATATTTTGCAAAACCTTTTGGTATTTTTGAAATACTCTAAAACATATTTGAAATGGTTTTATAAATGGAGAAGAGAAAAACAGAAAAAGTAAAACTGTTTTAGCAGAAAAAATAGAGCTAGCAGCAAAGCAGGCCGCAGCCCACTCTCTCCCGCGCCTATCTGCCTACCATTGTGACCGCAGCCAGCCCACCTGGCCCGTTCGTAGCCCAGCAATAGCCCAGTACCGCTTCTCACCCGCATTCGTCGTCTTCCTCGCGAGCACAAGCATCTGCGTGCCGACGCCGCCTAATCCTTGCCGTCTGTCGATCTCGGGAGGAGGATAAGGTAGCCATGGCATTTCCCTCGCTCCCCTATCCATTCTTCCCCCTCCCCAGAGACCTCTCTCTCTCTCTCTCTTTCGTTTCTGAGCTTGGCCGAAACCCTAGCCGTACCGCCACCGCGTCGCATCGCCGACTCCGGCCTCCCGTCACCTATCTGAGACTGCTGCGAGCTCCGCCGTGCTCCACCGCGTCTCCCTGCCGACGGAATCGTGCCCAGGAACCCCGAATTGTCTACTACATCGCCGTCTTCCTCGCCTCTGTTCGAGCTCCGCCGTCGCCATTGACGTCGTTTAAGACCTCCCCGCCCCCCCTGTCACGACCATGAGCACCAGGGTGAGCATGCGGTTCTCCCCAACCCCTTTTCCCTCTCCCTTTCGCTCTGTTTAGTGCCCAAGTCGTGCACCACTGTCTGCTGCCGCCAGTCGTTGTCACAGCCGGTGCTCCGGTGACCAAGAATCAGAGGCGCCGCCATAGTTAGGTCCGCCACTGTGCACTCTTTCAAATGAGCCATAGCACGCCTCCTCCCGTGCCATGTAGCTCCTTCCCTGCCGCTGGCCGACGTGTCTCCAGCGAGCCCCTGTGGCGTCGACATGGCGCCTGCGTGGCAGTCACGTGGGCGTTGACCCCTCCTGGCCAGCGTGGCTAGTTTACTTAGCCCTAGGCCCAGTCGTTATTGACTGAGGCTAGACTCAGCCCCAGTACCAAACGACCCCCACCCTACGCTGACGTCAGCATGAAGCAATAAATCAATTAACTTGTTTAATAATTCCAGAAAATGTTATAATCTTATAATTCAATAATTAATTATTTATAAGTTAGAAAAATAAAAATAATATATCAAAATGTTCAGAAAAATGAGAACTACCTATCTAAGCTATACTCATGCATTGTTAAGCAACTTACATGACAATTTTAATTAGAAGAACATAGTAACCCCACATAGGTGATTCCGGAGTTTCTCCGAGTTAGGGTTTATGCCCCTCGAAACCCCGATTAAATGGTCGAGCATGTCTTAGGGTTACATTTTAATACAATTTAACTTGTCATATCATCATTCTTGCTCGAGCATTGGATCGATGCCATGTATTGATTGTTTCCCTCTCTTTCCGGTGTTTGGTTCTTCTCGGTAGAATACAATATCGAGAATCGAGATCAAGATCGAGATCAACACCATCGAATATCGAAGATCGACGAACAATACTTGACCAACTGTAACCAAGTCAAGTAAAAGGCCTCCGAAGATCTGCTTATCCATTATCAACGGGCAAAGGCAAGCAAAGCCCCACCATGATAAAATCCTATGTTTTCGAAAGCATTTCAATTCTTGCCATGATGCATACGATTCACCGTGGTATTTTATCGATAGATAGAGTATCCTATCTGTTGCATACTCCCTTTGAGCTTATATTACCTGATCCACTGCTCCTAGCATAACTAGGTTTGGCTTGTGTGCACTGCTAGAGCTTATATCTATGTCCTGCTTAGCCATGCATACCTGTTAGTACTGGTTCATACAGATGATGTATCAGATGCAGAGAATCTAGTATGACATGAGAACATGATGAGATGAGATCAGTGGTAAAGGTTAAACATGCTAAGGCTTATATGGGAGGCCACGGTGGGATGTGGTTTTTCTAGTCCCATGATCGCCACCACTAGGAACTGAGTTCTTGCCTTTGGAACCGAGATGAGCATACAGCCACATGGGGCTTGGGAACCCCTCGCCTGATTAACTTTCCTAGTATATTCCATGAGTCACATAGTTCGGGCCTTCCATTCGACATGCATTCTGGATCTTCTCGAAGGTGGTGAAGGAGGTGCATTTATAACAGGTAGGGAAGCGTGGACCGGGATTCTTGGGGTAGATAGCGCCCCCTAGTAAACCAACCTCGCCTCACATCTTTAAGGACCGGCTTCGGGACTTGACCCGTTATGGCGGAACCATCCTTATTGCGTGACTCATGGTCTCGGCAAAATCAAGGTAAAGGTCGTGTCCAACCACCCTCTGCCAGCCTTCCAAGGAAGAGGGCTAATATCTTGGCATTAAGAGTCGGTTGGTACTTGTGGGTAAATTTGTACACCCCTGCAGGGTAATAATCTTTTCGAAAATCTGTGTTCACGGTTATGAACGCTTAGTGACCAGATTCTAAGATCATAGAGAACTTAAACCTAATCGTAAAACTTGGCAGATCAACGTGTGCTTAAGGATGCTTCCTCATGGGTACGAGGGGGTGATCCTAGTTGGTAGATGAGGATGATTTCGTGGATATCAAAAGATGATGATCAATACGTTGGAGATGTCGCTCTCTTATCCCCTTTTAAAGTACTATGATTAGACGAGCTTCTCCTCCCTCTTGTTTTATAAACAAAAGTGGCTTCATGCAAAATAGCTCCACCAGCCATAAGTATTGCGGAGTACACCCTGTACTCACCCTTGCTTTGTTGATACTTTTGGCAGAGTAAGCGTTCCTTGAAGATCAGTTTGTTACTACATC
Source organism: Avena longiglumis (assembly GCA_030063025.1). NCBI lineage: Eukaryota > Viridiplantae > Streptophyta > Magnoliopsida > Poales > Poaceae > Avena > Avena longiglumis. Next base: position 154,333,194 of record CP125973.1, read on the forward strand.
GACACCGACGAGTGGCTTGGGGTTCCCGGCCAGCATCCTGGAATCTATGGGCTAGGACGTCATCGTTATGCTTCAGGCCTCTTAGGCCATTTGTTAAGTTTGTTATACTTAATAGCATAATTTTCCTTCCGTTGTTTGATGTTTGTGGTCAGTGACCTTTGCTTGTAATAATTTGGTTCTCTTCTCAGTTATGACCTTGCTGTAATAAATTTTGTGTCGTAGGGTCACTGTTGTGTTACCGATTCTTCACTGGATATTTTCGAGATCAAGGTTAAGCTTATGTCGTACGGAGGTCTGGGATTTATTTTGCCCTGATCCTAGGGCTGTCACACGCATTGTCCACATCTCCCTATTGCCGACTTGTCCCCGTTGTCGTCTTGTCCCTGTGCCCCCATCGCTGCCTCATCGTCGTCTCCCCCTCGCCGCCTCATCCCCGTACCCACGACCTCCCCCGTCCATCGCCCCTCACAACCCCTGGATCCACCGCCGGTGAGCCCCTCTCTCCCCCTTTTTTATTTGATTTAGAGTAGATGATTTTAGATGATTTACTATAGATGACTTTAGATGGTTTAGTGTAGATGATTTTAGATGGTTTAGTGTAGATGCTTTTAGTGTAGATGATTTAGTATAGATGATTTGGTGTAGATGATTTTAGATGATTTAGTGTAGATTATTGTAGATGCTTTATAGATATTAAATTTGGAATCAATTTCTAGATATAGTAATGTTAGATTTAGTATATAGTAGCAAATGTAGATTTAGTATATAGTAGCAAATGTACATGATTTTAGGGGTAGAAAATATAGATAATTTTAGGGATAGATGTAGCAAATGTACATATATGTTCATTTATTATATGTTGACTAACAGTTGTATGAAATGTTACAATTTAACTACTTGATTAGTATCATGTCGGAGTCGGAGCCGAAGTTTTGTGATGTTCACCGGAAACCCACAAGGACCTCGACTTCAGCTCAGATCATAGTGTATAACAAGAAGATCCATCTAGGTACTTTTAGGTGTCCGTGGAAGGCGGCCCATGCCTACGACTGCGCCCGGTCTAGCACTTTGGGGCGAGAGCGTCCTCAACTTCGAGGATGAGCATCGTGTGGTACATCAGTTAGCGCTAGATGGCATGAGGATCGCCACGAAGGCCGAGGAGAGGGAGCACTGGAAGGCAGACAGTCAGCTGGTGCGCCACCATCGTGTGGAGGATGACCCCTTGATTACGGATCTCCTAATTGATCCCTAGGTGATGGCAGTCTAGTACGACGTCCTTAGCAAGATCCGGCAGCAGCGCGAGCAGGGGGAGACTGGCCCCTCCGGCACACAGCAGTAGGGTCAGCCTGGCCCCTCCGGCATGCAACATGATGACTCTTGCAGCCTGCCAACCTCTTTGGGACCACTCAGATGACGACGACTTCATTGGACTAGGTCTACTCGATTTTAGGATGTTCTCATGTAACTGTCGTATGCTACCTATCGTATTACTTATATAGACTTATCATGCTACTATTGTACTACTTATATATGATGCTAGCTAATCTTACTTATGTGTTATATTGATATATTGTGCTACTTATGATGCTAATTAAGTTAAAATGGTATATATAACTAAGTTTGCATGATCATATATAGGTATAATGAATGATGATTGGTATGAGCATTGTGGTTACCAAGGGTGCGAGAAAAAGAAGGTTGTCATAGTGCTCCCTTATGACTGCGAAGTTAGTATGGTATACCCATTCACAAGCAATCAAACTATATATACCCTACAACTGAATTATGTATGATTCTGTATGCACAACATACCCTGCAAGTTTAAACTTGATTTTCTGGACCATTTTAATTGGCCTTTGTTGTAGAAGTTACAGTTTCAGGTCGATCTAAAGTATCTGAAGCAACCTGGACCGACCTACACGGTCCAAGTCACGAACGAAGCATCATCGAACTCTCCTTCCATCCGCCATTACTCCAGGCCCACTCAAAGCAGTCTTGGGCCAATCGAATCCAACCTTTGGGATACCCCAGTTGGCATATCCCTATCAGTAGTCCCCGAGTGCGTCATTGGCTTGACAGAGGTGTTTGCTTGGCAGTCAAAGTAGGTGAGTCTAAGCGGATTCACAGTCAAATCGGTAGCGAACTCCTCCAATGAAGGGAGAAATATTTGTACGCCAGTCATAGCTTTGGCAAATTAATAGATCTTCGAGTCGCATCGCTCAGGCAAATGGACCGAGTGAGTGAAGAGAGCGAGTGGAGTGAGTGACTGATCAATTTGGTCAAAGATGGACCGTCAGCACGGTCAAACTAGCCATTAGTTAATTTCTAATAGTAACTTCGACGGAATTACCACGAAGCAACGGCTAATCCCGAGATTACTGGGTGGTGCCGCCCATTGCTTGTATCTAGATAGATATATCTTGGTGCTTAAATGTCTATATCATAGGATTTTTTTTGCGTTTTATGCTGCGAACCCAACAGTGGAATCGGAGTTGGATCTATTCGTAGATACTTACATGGGTAGAACACATATGAGTATGTGGGCGCTGATGATCATGTTATTGCATCCTCTTATGTATTTTGGATATTAGTGGCATAATGAGATGAAGCGGCCCGGACTAACTTTACATGTCCTCGCACATGAGACATGTTCCACGCTTGACATGCAACTAGTTTTGCATAAGTGGCTAGCGGGTGTATGTCTCTACCACTATAGTTAATATCTTATTTACAACGTGTTGCTAATAATTTGATTATCATCGTTATGGTACCATGTTCGTAGGTAAGAACAGTTCTATCTTCGAAAGCCCTAAGCCATGCAAATATATGCAAATATAAATTAGAAGCCTCCAGTTTTATTTTTCTAGGCATGTATTATGATATGGTAAATGTTATAATTTTAGTATGGTTGGATACTCTTGGAAATTATAAAAACCAAAGTGTAAACACCATAGACCTTAGTGTTATACAAATGAAATGATGGAGATCATGTCATGATGCACAAGATAGTGATCAAATGCAAGAACCATATCATATCACGTTTTGCATATTGTCGCGGGGATGGTCCCCGGTACGCCAAAAGCACTCCAAGACAGGCAAAAACTGGACTACATCAACAAAAATAAAAAATATTGTAGCAGACGCCATCTAGATTCGCTGGAGCCTCCCAACTGGCCTACCAGCGCCCCCGCCAAGTGATTCTCCCGGCTGGGACTCCTCTTCCCCAGTCGGCCTGCCCCGCTCCCCCCAGCCAATCCTCCTCGCATTCTCGCATGGACCGTGCTGCATCCCGCCCCCGCCTGGACCACTCCCGGCTGAGCTAGGCACCGCTCGCCCAGATGGGCTGGCTTCGCCCCGCCTGGATGGCCCATCCGGCCTTCTCCTCCATGCCTCCTCCCAATGCCCCACTTGGGCCATCACTCCTTCCCCAGCTAGGCCTGCCCGACTCCCCCTGGTCGGCTAGGCCACTTGCGCGTGGGGTTCCTCGCTCGCCCGCGTCTGACTGCAAGCAGCCGAATCGATCGCCTTGGTTGTTGCCCCACTCGACCAAGGAAGGATCGGGACATACCGCTGCTTTCAGCGTCTCCCCGACATGCTCCTCCCGCATATCGATAAGCCCAACATCGAATGTTCTCGGGCAGGTATAAGAAGACGTGGAGTCATAAGAAAATCCACCACACAAGGAGAAGACACATAAAGCCACCAGTCAAGGAGAATACATGGAAGAGACATGGAGCCACTGCTACCCCTACATAGCAATAGTGTAGCTCTTTAGAAAATAGTAGTAGTTAGGCATGGGGGCCACCCCTTGTTCCCTGGGCAGCCATTATAAGCACTAGGGAGGATTGTGTATAGGGGGACTCTCTGATCGATCGCTCACTGAGAGCTCTCTCTCTCTCTCTCTCAGGCACACATACTGTCGTGGTATTGCCGAAGAGTACGCCATGGAGGGGTCCTCATAGTGCGCGTTTAGAGACGTGGGGTAAGGCGGACGGTTGACGGGTACGAGGTAACACAGCTTACCCAGGTTCAGATCCCACAATGGTGGCGGAATCCTACTCCTGCTATGAATCACTATAATGGCAATACGCCGAGTTACAGGGATTGGTTCGCCGTGCGAGGTGTACGTTAATCGATGCCCTAAAGGCTCCCATAGGCCCGACTTATATAGTCGCCAGGTCCTAGGATTACAGGTAAAGTCCTATCCGGACAGGTTACAGAGTCCTACATAGTATACAATTAGTCTTGTCGTGGGAATGACCACGGCAGATGCTGCAATCGGCAGCGAGTAGTAGAACATGTGGCAAGGGCGGCCAGCCATCTGCGGTGCGAGATGAGGGCGGAGACACAAGGATTTACCCATGTTCGGCCCCCCGGAGGGTAAAGACCTACTCCTCCTTGATTGTATTATGGTGGAAGTACAATGGGGCGAGCTCGGCGGCTAGGCAGCGAGTTGCTTGTGTGGATGATAGAACATATCCTCTACACACCCTCTAGGGAGGTTTATATAGACTCACCCCCTAGGGTTTACAGATCTCAACCGAATCAGTTAAAGTTTCAGCAATCGTTTAACCTAATCCGACTGGGCCTATCTACGCTTCTGGGCCTTCAGCTTCCAGTCGCTTGAGTCCACGACAGGTCTTGATCCAGTCGCTGTTCCCGCAGGCCCACTCGCAGGTGTCTGGCCCAGTCGGAAATGTCCTGCGGGGTATACCCCGGTAGGCATATCCCCATCAGTAGTCCCCGAGGCCGTCGTTGATTGGTCGCAGGTGGTCGCTGGCAGTCGGTGTATACGGCTCCAATGCGGACGCCCAGTCGAATCGGCGGCGGACTCCTGAATAAAGGAAAAACCAGTTACTCTAGTCGCACTAACATCGACCGATTGGGTCGCAGCTCGGCGAACGGGTCGGCGAATATTCATTCATTGTTGTAGTGATCGGGGCGACGAATAAGCAAGTCACGTGGAGCGACGAGTCGAGTGGATGAAGTTGGACCGTCAAGTGGGGTCAAAACTAGCCGTTGGGGTAATCCAACGGTAACTTTTGGCGTAATCACCACGCAGTAACGGCTCCCGAAATTGGCAGGTAACAACCGCTATATAAGGGGAATGACAGGCGAGCGAAGAAACACTCCCTCATCGTTCCTCCGATCTCTCCCATCTCCGTTTCCACTTTGCATCGCGATCCAACCGATCCAGAGAGCCCCGACCTCCACAAATCTTCCAACCAATGGCCCCCTCCACCGAACCATGGGGCCGATCCAAGTGCACCAGGGCGCTATTAGCGTCGTTCGAGGAGGCCGGGATCCTGCGCGCCGGCAGGTGGTGCATCCTCGCGGCCGGAGAGGTGACTCCGGACCCGCGCGAGGGAGAATTCTTTTTCTTCCCCAGCCACCTGGAGCGGGGCCTGGGGTTTCCCACTTCTCTCTTCTTCCGGCGCTTCTGCGCCTTCTATGGGATCCAGCCGTCGGACCTGGGCCCGCATAGCATCGAGCAGCTAGCCATTTTCGTGGTGTTCTACGAGTGCTATCTGGGCTGCAGGCCCTACTTCCCCCTGTGGCAAGATCTATTCCATGGGAGGATTAGTCGCGAAGAATCAGGCGGCCCGATGCTGGCTGCGGGTGGCCTGACGTTTCAGCTGAAGTCGAAGGCGTCGTTCTTCGACCTGATGCTGCCGGCCAAGGCGGCAAACGAGTGGAAGAAATCCTGGTTCTACGTCACCGAGGCGACTCCAGACGGCGAGGTGGCGCTTCCAAGATACTCCGCCAACCGGCCCGAACCGCGTCGGCTCTAGGTTGGCAAGATCCCGCTGGACCAGCGGATGGTTGTCGACGAAATGTTGTAAACCATTCGCGGCCTGAAGAAGAAGGGCCTCCAAACCATCAATCTTTACAACTGCTGGCTCGGGCGGCGGCTCGTGCCTTTGGACCGTCGCGACCATTATATGTATGAGTACGTGGGTAGGGACGACCCGACAAAATCCTGCCTCGTCGAGTGGAAGCTCGAGGACTACATCCTAGCTCTAAAGAAGATCACCCAGGCGGCGTACATGGACACGAAGGCCGGGGTCGCCCCCTATACCGCAAGGTGCCCAGCTCCGACGGTAAGTCGCCATTTTCGTCACCATTCGCAGTCGCAGATGATGCAGTCACGGTTATGCTGACGTTGTTTCATTTTTATTGTAGCTGTTCCAAGTGGTGGAAGGATGGATCCACCCGCAGACGACGAAACTCGAGCTCGTCCGTTCAGGACAGGAGCGAGTCGCCACCCGCCAAAGGCGACGTTGGGAGCGACGCGGGTGATGACGACGATGATGACGACGAGCCCGTGGAAGACGCCGCCCCGATGGTTCGCAAAACTCGCGGGCAACATCAGCGTGAGCTCGAGGCGAGCAGGAGCCTCGAGCGTCACGATGATGAGGACGACAAGCTCCCCGAGCACACCTCGCGTCGTGAGGCTACGCCATCGAAGAAGTATAGGAAGAAGTGAAGGCTCCGCCAAGGAGAAAGACGAAGCTAGCAAAGCAGGCGTCTCCGCCTCGTTCGGCGACTAGTTCCGACGCCACCAGATCGGCTAAGGGTGAAGCGACGCATACGACGGCAGCACCGAACGCCGCCGCCCTCCTAGTGAGGTACCCCTGGCCTCGCTTCCACCCCCATTCGCCCCGGTCTCTGGGTTGGGGGCTACTCCAGCCGCAGCAGCTTCGCCTCCCAGGAGAGCTCCTGCAGACAACATCACGGAGGCTCCCGTCGCGGCCTCGTCTTCGAAGAGGCCCTCCGTGTCTTGGGCACATGACGTGTTCGAGATGGGCCTCAGTCGGAAACTGGGCCCGAGCTAGAGAAGCCGGCCAGCATCCGCACGGGACTGCGGTTCATACCAGTCGCCAAGTAAGTCTTGTTCGTCTGCTTGCCTTCCGTTGTAATCGGACAATTTTGCTCATATTTTTGTTTCACAGGACTGGAGTTAAAAAGATCGGCCACCCTTCCGTGGCCAAGGTTCCGCCAGTCATCACCGAGGAAGACCCCTCGCGGAAGAGGAAAGCTGATGAAGTCGCCGCTCCTGCAGACAGCGCTAAGAGGGCGAAGGGCGACGATGTCATCACGGTCTCTGACGACATGACAGTTGCTCCGAGCGATCCTCCAACTGCGGCGGAGGTGGCTTCGAAGAACAAGGAGGCTGATTCCTCGCCCGGGGTGACCGAGCCGACTCCTAGTGGCGCTGGGGCATCCGCTGCGACCTTCCCCCATTTCATGTCCAAAGCGCCCACATCGAGTGGCGCACTGCCAACGAGCCACAAGCATGGGGTCGTCAAGACGGAGGTCGAGCAGCGTCGTGGACACAATACAACTCTGCTTGCGTCTGTGGACGCGCTACAGCTCCACGGCATGCTAGGCGCAGCCATCCAGGTATGTCCAGTCCCCGAGGATCGGGCCACTGAATTTCAGTGGTCGGATTCTTTTATTGTTTTTGTAGCATACAGTCCCCGAGTGCCTAGTCGCTGAATTTCAGCGGGTGGGCACTTAGGATTTTTGACCTCCAGTCCCCGAGTGCCTAGTCGCTGAATTTCAGCGGGTGGGCACTTAGGATTTTTGACCTCCAGTCCCCGAGTGCCTAGTCACTGAATTTCAGCGGGTGGGCACTTAGGATTCTATTGTTGTTGACAGTTTGATTTGTTTGCAGGGCTTGCAGCGTGAATCGTCCGATCAGCTTGCTGCAAAGTGTCACGTGGAGAAGGAACTTGTTGCCGTCCAAGAAACGAACAAGGGACTCCAAGCAATCGCTGCCAAGGCAGAGGAGGTCCGCCAGGGCCTTGTCCCGGCGGTTGAGCTGACGGCGGCTCAATCTGCTTTGAGTATGGCTGAGAAGCGGGTCGCTGATCTGTAGCGCGAGCTCAAGGAAGCGAAGGCGGAGGCGAGCTCAGCGGATGGGCGAGCAAAAGATGCTGTTACGGCTGCCGCTGAAGAGCGAAAGGTCTCTGACGCCCTCGTTGTTGGGCCGCAGAACGACTTCTCCTCGCTTCAAAGCTTCATCACGGGCCTCTGCCATGCTTTAATTGGTAAACTTTCTGCCTCTGCCTGTAGTAGCTGCATTATGAAATCGTTGTTGTACTCACTGCTGACCTCTATCCGCAGGTCGGATTATCGACAGCTCGGAGGAGGCGCAGTCGTACGACGCGCGGAAGTGTGTGACCACTCTGGTCGACTCGGCCACATTGTCCGAGGCTTGCATTCGAGCATATCTTCAGGAGATATCACCTACGGAAGTGATTCCCAGCGACCTCGTTGAAGTATGGCGGTATCTGGAGAAGGCGTTGTCAGTCGTCGAGTTCATGACGCGGTCGGCGTTCCGGCGCGGGGCGGTGACGGCTCTCAGCGTTGGGCTTGCCCACTTCCCGGAGGACTTCGATCTTGAAGACGTGACGAGTGGCTACCCCTCGTCGACGGGCTCGATGGAGATCGCCGAGGTGCTGAAGCTGACGGACCGGGCCGCGGTGTACTCCGATCACGTCTAGGCGATGGGCGACCTCCTCCCCTACCAGGAGACGACTGTCGCCCCCAACGATCCTGAGCCGCCGCATCGGGACTTCAAGGTCGAGCAGCCATTCCGTGTGGAGATGGCGGGTGAGTTGACGACGTACCCATCGAACCCGTACACGCCCTTCATTCGCAACCGCAGGGGTGGCGGCGAGTCGCCGTGGAAACCTGCGGAGTAGAAACATTGTGCCCTGGGGCGTTAGTAGCAATTGGCTATTGGACTGAACTTGTATTTTGGAACGACTTTGTTCTGCTGTAATGAAACCTCGTGTTATTTTGTGAATTGTTTCGTGATTTTGATTACTGATTGGACGAGTCCCCGAGCGCGTCCGCCCTTTTTATGGGGTTTACCTCGTTTGTTTTGTGTTTGTGATTTTGGATGTTTTTTCAGTTGTTTTGTTATTGAGGTCGACTCGCCCGAGCTCGGAGAGCCAGTCGCAGGGCGAATCCCGTGAGTGCTCTTTACTTGACCGTTTTCCCTTGCGCGAACGAGGTCGGGTGGCCGAGTCCCCGAGCATGGTACTTGGTGGTTCTAGTCGCAGCTCCAGGGTGGGTGAGGACTAAGCGCATTAGAGTAAGCACGTCACTCCTGCCTGATCCGTAGGGTCAGTCGCATGGCGAGTCCTGGGCACACTCTCATACTTGGCGTATTTCCCCAGTCACTCGTGCTCGACTGGTCGTCAGTCCCCGAGCGTGGTACTTGGCCCTTCGAGTCGCTGTGCCAAGGATGCGGAGGACGTTGGTCGCTGTGAGGAACGAGGGAAGTTGTCTTGGCTCGTTAAGCCAGTCGAGCTAGGCGACTCCAATGGTGCTCCGGGTTGGCATTTTTCGTGGACTTTACGAGTCCTGGGGTAACCCAGTGCCCTCGGAACGCACTACTTGGTCGTGCCGGTCGCTGTACCAGAGGTTGACTTTTGCGGTTAGCTTGACGCTGTTATTACGAGTGCGTGTGGCACAAGGCACGGAGAGTAGACGCAATTTGCGGTAACCAATCTATTTTATTTCATAGCAGGTGGAGAGTATATGTATGGAATTCTAGGAGTAGAATTTCCGTAGGAGGTTTACATTCCACGGTCGCTTGACGTCGAGTTTCCTGTCTCCTCGGACGTCGATGAGGTAGTAGGCGTCATTGCCGAGGACTCGCCCGATGGCGAATGGTCCCTCCCAAGGGGGAGATAGCTTGTGCATGCCCTTCTTGTCCTGGATGAGGCGTAGCACCAGATCGCCTTCCTGGAATGTGCGAGTCTTTACTCGTCGGCTATGGTAGCGGCGGAGCCCTTGTTGGTAGATGGCGGTGCGGGAGCGAGCTAGGTCGCGTGCCTCGTCGAGTTGGTCGACTCCATCCTGGCGTGCGAGTTCGTTTGCGGCCTCCGTGTAGTTGACAACCCTGGGCGAGTCGTGCTCTAGGTCGGTGGGCATGACTGCCTCGGCGCCATACACCATGAAGAAGGGGGTGAACCCTGTCGACCTGTTGACGGAGGTGCGGATGCCCCAGATGACGAAGGGTAGCTCCTCGACCCAGCACCCTGCGGTGCGCTCGAGTGGTACTTGGAGTCGTGGCTTCAGGCCATGGAGGATGCTCTGGTTGGCTCGTTCCGCCTGGCCGTTGGACTCCAGGTGAGCGACTGAGGCGAGGTCGAGTCGGATGTGATGTTCTTCACAGAACTCGGCCATGGCTCCTTTGGCGAAGTTGGTGCCGTTGTCCGTGATAATGCTGTTTGGGAACCCATAGCGATAGATGAGCCTGCATAGAAACTTAGTGGCGGTCTTCCCGTCGCATTTCCGGACTGGCTTGGCCTCCACCCATTTTGTGAATTTGTCGACTGTGACCAGGAGGTGGGTGAAGCCAGAGGGGGCCTTTTTGAAAGGGCCTACCATGTCCATACCCCACACGGCGAACGGCCAGGTGATGGGGATTGTATTGAGCGCCGAGCTCGGCACGTGGGTTTGGTTGGCATACTTCTAGCACCCGGCGCACCGCTGGACCATGTCGATAGCGTCTGCGTGTGCGGTGGGACAGTAGAAACCGTGTCGCATAGCCTTTGTGACCAGAGAGCGGGCCCCGGCATGGTGGCCGCAGTCGCCGGAGTGGATGTCGTGTAGGATTTTGCGTCCTTCAGCGGGTTGGACGCAGCGTTGGAACACGCCGGTCACGCTGCGCTTGTGGAGCTCGCTGTCAATGATGACGAAGGATTTGCAGCGGCGTGCTATCATCCGGGCGTCTGTTTCGTCTGCTGGCAAGGTGCCTCCCTCCAGGTAGGCGATGTACGGCGTAGTCCAGTCCTCTGGCTCGGCGATGAGTGCGACCAGGGCTGCTTCTGGTTGCAGCGGGACTCCGATGTCGATCTCCCTTGGGGGAGAGACGGAAGGCTTGGTGATGGTGTCGAGGAAGACGCCGGTGGGTGGTGCGAGTCGAGCCGAGCTGATACGAGAGAGTGCGTCGGCCTCCTCGTTCTTCCGCCTGTCGATCCACTCAACGGAATAGCCTGCGAACTGTCCGCCCAGCTTGTCCAGTGCTTGGCGGTATGCCTCCATGGTGGGGGAGACGGCGTCGCAGGTGCCAGCGACTTGCCCAGCGACGAGGTCGGAGTCTCCATAGCAGCGTAGTCGGTTGACATTCATCTCCATGGCGGCTCGCATGCCGTGGAGTAGTGCCTCGTACTTGGCCATGTTGTTGGTGCAGGGGGTGAAGTCGAGGCAGAGGACGTAGCATAGCTTGTCGCCCTTCGGAGAGTTTAGCACGATCCCTGCTCCTGCACCGTCCGCATTCTTGGAGCCGTCGAAGTGTAAACTCCAGTAGTGGAGGTATGGCAGCTTTTCTGGCTGCTGGGCCTCCTCCCAGTTGGCGATGAAGTCCGCGAGAGCCTGCGACTTGATCGCTTTGCGCGGCTCGTACTTGATGTTGTGGACGCCGATTTCGACGGCCCACTTGGCGACTTGTGCGGTCGCCTCACGGTTGCGGATGATGTCCTGCAACGGTGATGAGGAGACGAACGTTATCAGGTGCTCCTGGAAGTAGTGTGGCAGTCGCCGATGTGCTCTGAAGACTGCGTATACCAGTTTCTGGTATTGCGAGTATCGCTGGCGCGACTCGGTGAGGACCTCGCTAATATAGTACACTGGTCGCTGCACTGGGCGCTCCTTTCCTTCCTCTGGTCGCTCGACGACCATGACGGCGCTAACGACGTGCTCGGAAGCCACGACGTAGACCAGCATGGGTTCCTTGTCAATGGGGGCGGCGAGTAGCGGTGCTGCGAGTAACACCTTCTTGAGGTCACGGAGCGCATCGTCCGCCTCCTTGTCCCACTGGAAGGTGGGGTTCTTGCGCATCAGGCGGTATAGGGGCATCACCTTTTTGCCCAATCGGGATGAAGCGGTCAGAGCCACGACGACTTGCCCGGCTTACGGGCGTCGCGCAGCACTCGGGTTTGCGAGTCGGCGATCGTGTCGATCTTGGTGGGATTCGCCTCGATCCGGCTTGGAGACGACGTATCCCAAAGAGCTGCCCCGCTGGTACAATCACCGCTGCATTTGCCTGGGTTTAGCTTTATCTTGTATTTCCGCAGGTTGGCGAATGTTTTCGCCAGGTCGGCGAGTAGGTCGCCCTGCGGACTTCAGTACCACTTCTTCGATGTAGACGTGGATATTGCGGCCAATTTGGCTCGCAAGGCACTCCTGCATACACCGCTGGTAGGTCGCCCCGGCGTTCTTGAGGCCGAAGGTCATGGCAGTGTAGCAGAAGGCTCCGAATGGCGTGATGAACGCCGTCTTTTTTTCGTCCTCAACGGCCATTTTGATCTGGTTGTACCCAGAGTAGGCGTCGAGGAAGCATAGCGACTCCGAGCCTGCGGTGGATTCGATTATTTGGTCGATCCGCGGGAGGACGAATTTCTCCTTCGGGCAGGCGCTGTTTAAGTTTGTGTAATCGATACACATCCTCCAGGTCCCATTTTTCTTCTCGACCAGGACTGGGTTTGCCAACCACTTGGACTATTTGATTGGCCGGAGGAATCCTGCAGCGAGTAGACGCTGCACCTCCTCGGGATTGCTCGGCGGCGCTCTTCATTGAAGGGCTGCAGCGACTACTTGACAGGTCGCACTTTGGGGTTGGCATTGAGTTTGTGCTCAGCGAGTTCCCTAGGGACACCAGGCATGTTAGAGGGCTTCCATGCAAAGATGTCCCTGCTCTCACGGAGGAACTCGATGAGCGCGCTTTCCTATGCTAGGCTCATGCCCGTCCCGATCGTCACCGTCTGGTTGGAGTCGCCTGGGACCAGCTCAACGGTGTGGGTATGCGTCGTTGCCTCGAAGGCTGAGGTGTTGCCGCCCTCCGAGTTGGGCTTCTTGAGTATAGTGGGGTCGTCGTTGTTGACCCCGCTCGCGTATTTGGCGAGCTCATCGGCATGGTTGGCCTCTGCCGCGATGACGGCGTCGGCGTGTTCGGCTCCTTTGGCCTCGCACTCGGCGGCCATGTCGGGGTCGCCGTGGATGGTGATGACGCCACGCGGTCCGGGGAGCTTCATCGCGTTGTACGCGTAGCGGGGCGCCGCCATGAACTTGGCGAACGCCTGGCGCCCCAGGACGTGGTGGTAGGGGCTGTCGAAGGGCACCATCTCGAAGACGATCCGCTCGGTGCGGAAGTTTGCCGATGTGCCGAAGGTGACTAGCAGTGTGACCTTGCCAATCGGGTACGCCTTCCGACCGGGGACGATACCGTGGAACATGGTGTAGGTCGTCTCGACCATCGACTGCAGGAGCCGCAGTCGCCTGAAGGTGTCTAGGTACAGGATGTTGATGGAGCTGCCGCCGTACATCAATGTCTTGGGGAGCCAGTAGTCTCCCACCTTGGGCTTGACCACTAGGGCGACTCTACCTGGGTATTCGATGCGTGTCGAGTGGTCCTGGCGGCTCCAAGTGATTGGTTGCTCCGACCAGTTGAGGAACTGGGGAACGTCCACCTAGGCCACCGCATTGACGGCGACAGCGCGGGCGATAACCTTCTTCTCGCGCTTCGTGTTGAAGCCTGTGAAGGTGTGGAGCGAGCCAGCCACGCTGCCGAATTTTCCGCCGTTTGGCGGGTTGTTGTCGGAGTCTTCCCGCGCTCTCGTGCCTTTTCGATCTCCTTGAGAGAGTGGAAGTCAGCGGTCGTGTGCGTGGCGGGCTTTCCTTACCTGCTATGAAATACACAAGGTTGGTTAAGGAGGGCCGCAGGGTCAAACCTTGGCTTCGCCTTGTAGTTGCCGCCGTCGCGGCGTTGCCCCCCGTCGCGGCGGAAGCTCTTGGGCTCGCGCTGCACGTACCCAGCGTTGGCGACGAAATCGACTCGCCTGTCACTGCGGCGCTTGCCGGTGAGGCGAGTGTTGCTGTAGCATAGATCAGATCGTCATCCGTTGTCGTTGCCGCTCGTGCGGTTGTCCTCCCGACTCGTCGTCGGTTTCTTGGTTTGGGTCTTCCTCCGCGTATCTTTTGGCGATCTCTAGGAGATCCGGTATGTTGTCGAGTGTACGGTATGCTCGTTTGAGCTTGGCGACCAGGGGCTCGTAGCGGCACGAGGTCTTGAAGCAGTGGACTGCGGTGTCTGGGTGGATGTCGACCGCGTTGTACCATAGTTCTTGCCACCGATGGACCCAGCTGCGGGTCGACTCGCGAGGTCCCTGGACGCATCGTTCCAAGTCCTCGATGGTGGTGGCGCGGGTGTATGAACCCTCAAAGTGCCTGACGAAGGCGTCACACATCTCTTCCCAGGAGTCGATGCTATCCGCAGGGAGAGTGTTGATCCACTGCCTGCACGCCCCCTCCATCATCAGGGGGAGGTAGCGGGCGGCGAGTAGATCGGTGTGGCCGGTGATCCCCATTGCCATGAGGTAAGCATCCAGCCACATGGTGGGATCGTACGAGGGGTCGTACTTCTCTATTTCCTTCGGCGCTTTGAACTTCGTCGGGTATCTTTCGCCTCGGATCATCGGTTCGAAGCACCGGGGTCTGAGTCGGCTTAGCGACCCCCTCGGCTCCCTGTCGCGGCGGTTGGTTAGGGTATGCCGCAGGTCATTGGGCTGGCGTGCGCGCCAGCTCTGGTTGTTGATTATGTGGGTGCGGGCGTCGACGGGCTGACCGTTGGCGGCGACGAAGTTGGTCGCCGGCCGAGGGTCGTTGGTGGAGAGTGGCGCGTTCGCGGGTCGGTGTTGGAGCTGCAGTGGTTCGGGTGGCGGGCAGTTGAGGGTGTTTGCCGCCATGGGGAGGCCGCTTGAGGCCGCTCTGCTGCCCGATGAACGCGAGTACATCCGACCCTGTGAGTCGACGCCTGCGTTTTGTTGCTCGACCGCCTTTGCGAGCAAGGCCATGACGTACTAGATCTGTAGGGCGCCGTCACCGGTGGCCGCGATGTTGTCGAATGCTGCGCGGCCCGCGACGAGGTTGTCCATCGGGGTGGAGAACAGTGGTAGGCCGTTCGCGTCTCGCTCCCGTGAGGAGACTACGATCCGCGGCTGGTCCCTGCGGGGTGCGCGGTTGGGTGGTGGTGGGGCGCCATTCGCCGTCGACCCTGGTGGGGGCCGCGCGCTTCCTCCTGGTGGCGCATTCTCGCAGATCGCGCGCTCGGCCGCGCGGGTTGGGTCGCTCTCGTCGTCGAAATTCAGGGCGCGCCCCTGGACGGTGGGGTTCATGCGCGACCTGATTCGTTGCTGGTGGTAGCTCGACAGCTCCTTTGCCGTCACCTGCTCGAGGCGAAATTTTTTGCGATCGGCTTGCTCCTTGCGGACTGCTTCCGCCAGCTTCAGGCGGAGTTCCTCGACCTCCGTTGTCGTTATGTTGGGAGGGATCAGGGTGGAGAATGGATCCTCCGACGGGTCGGCGCCAGTCGCCATGTAGGTCGCGGCGTGGCGACCGGTCCCGTCGCGGAGATTGGCGGAGTTCTCCGACCCGGAGTCAAAGTCGAAGATCCCAAGGATGGAGGGATCCTCGAAGTCTCCGACGTTGGAGACCTGGGTGATGGAGTCCGTGGGCGACGCGGCGACAATGGATCCGGCGAGTGACGCTGGGGTCGCCGAGTCGGCGTCGTTGTTGAGGGCCGCGTTGTAACACCCTCAGAATCGGACCTATGCAAGTTTGAGCAAAATTCGCCAAACCCGCATAGAAACGATTCAAAGGTGCCCACCAGCACTTTAAATGCGGGTGGAAAGCGGTAATAACATTACACAACAGTCCTCGATGGGACCCGGAGCAGATATATATATGACTCAAAGAGTCGAAGATGATGTAATGTACAAGATCCAAATCACCTTGAAAATGGTAGAGCGTCCGACTACGGACAAGAAGCAAATGGGGCTAAGAGCCACGAAGAATAACCAATGGCGTCCATAACCTGCCCGAGCCAAGCGGAAGGGTAACCACCTTAACGCGTCGATCTCAAAACCTGCTTAACAAAGGGTGCCGACAAAGGGCAAAGAAAACAAAGAAGGAGCGTCGATCGAGGCCAGTACACGGCGAGGCTAGAATTCGGCGGTCCTCGCCTACATAGGTATGGTGGACTGAGCGGCAGCGGCAGCAGGCACTAAACAACCTATAGAGACTCGATACAACTGGCGGTAATCAGAGAGGGGTAAGAAAGACCTATTCGGGTCCAACCTGAGGCTAACACCAAACAAACCCATCCTGGTGTTTCCCCCTCGAAACCGAACGAGGAAGTCAACCGAGGAACTCACACAGTTGGCAGTTTTATTTATTCAGTTATAGTTGCGGCACTTTACTAGTCAAGTTTAGATAATCGTCCTGATAAAATAAACAGTGGGCACTTTTAGTTAACCATTCCGTGATAGTTGCACAATTACTAATCAGATACAGATGGCATGTGATAAACCCCAAAACCCAGTAGTTGTTGGTACTTTTATTCAGCCAATTCCGTTGTAGTTGCCATACTTACTAGTCAGGTACAATGGTCGCAAGCGACAACCAAACAAGCAATGGTGGGCAGTATTAATTAGCCATTCCGTTATAGTGAAGCTAATTACTAGTCATTATAAGTCAAATTAATAGCAGTAAACTTTAGTTATGCTTGTCTATGATCGAGGTACTGTGCTCCAAGTCGTCCATATCCGCGGACACGGCTTTCAGAAAGTTTTTACCCGGCCGGGGTGCACCAATAGCAACACACGCTCGATCAACCTCGGAAAAACCAAAACAAAACCCAACGAGGCTTTCACGACTGAACAATCACAGGATTCAGACATATTTCAGGGGGCCACCCCTTTGAGTAGATCCCGCAACGGAGTAAGCAAGCTCCGAGACGGCCTCAAGGTTGCGACAATGGTACATGGCCCGGGAACCCGAAAGTGTGGCTGGGCTTGTCGATACCGTAATCACTCCGCATCCAAAAGCGATGCAGTGTGCTCCTCGCACAATTTAAATACGAAAGTAGCATGGCATAAGTACAGATAGTAAAACACCTCAAACTAGTTTGTGGCCCCAAGAAATAAGAATGAATCAAGCTCGCTCGGGGTCCCATATACCTCCCGGATGTGGATAGCGCCAAAAAATCAAGGAACATGTATCAAGTACTGGGTCTTACGGACACAAGTATGCTCGAAACCAAATATTTTCTATCACCCACCGATGCCTCTGCTTATTTCAATTTTAGTTGTTAAACAGAAATTAAAGTGACGATAAGTAAAACTAGAATCATCTCCAACATTAACATGCGGCAATACATCAGCAACTGTGGCATATGACGACACACATCAGCACTTGAGCAAGCGACTACGACGCGCAAGTCCAACTATCTACCAAACAACAGGTAATAGGGTGTGTCCAAGGCAATATAGGGCTGCACGGGATATCACAGGTACGAAAACTAGAGCATCGCAACACAGATAGCAATAGATCAACAGGAAGGAGTAAATTACTATAAAGTAAGATAGGTAGCAAGGGGGAGATGCTCGCCTGAAAACATTGTCGAAGGGTTCAACCGAAGATCGGGGCGAAGCTCACATCAACTCAACGGCCTTATCCGCGAAGAAGCAAAACACTAGAATAAACACCGGATGCAATATTTAATACACGGCAGAAGATCGGCATGATGCATGTATGATGCATGGCATGGCAAAGGTGCGATGCAATTAGGTCAAATTAAGCGGAACCGGGGTCCCGACAATTAATTAAACGGTTCAAGTTATTTAGCTACCCCGCAATTAAATGTTGTTATAACAAGGCAAGATAAGATACCGGTTCGCTACACAAGTTTAAATGAGGCCAATATAAGACTAGATTTGCCCGCATATGGGCCCCATATTTAATTATTAGGTGAGTCGGCAGAAGGCCCCCAAACCACAGATATGCATGCGAGTATGACAGTTCAAAATGCAATCAAGTTGTTATTATGTTGTGAAATAAGGTTATCGGATAAGAGTCACACTTTAGGGTTCTCGACGATCTTGGGGGTTCCGGGGTTGGTCTCGGGGTTCGACGGATCGGTCTCACGGGCACGTTCTCTCGCTCTCGGTAACGGGGCAGATCTTGCGTTCCGGGAAGAAGTACTTGGCGTTCTGCGTCGGTGCCGTTCTTGTCGCATTTGCGGTCTTCGGGTCATGACGACGGTTATGGCGTTCGGGACGGAGATCTTGGCGTCCTCGAGGAAGAACTCGGTGTATCCGTGTCGTGGTTCCTGTTGGGGTTCTCGGCTTCGGGGTTCGCGTTCGTGATGTCGCTCTTGTTGCACGGCGGGATCGGTCTTCGGGTCCGGGGTCCCAGGGAGCAATACATGTCGTGTCCGTGAGGTAGACCTTGTCGTTTCGTGTCGGCATTCTCGAGGTCGAAGGCGAACTTGTCCGGTACCGGGGTTTCGGTTGTCGGTGTCGGACTTGGCGTTCCTTTTCGGTTCGGGTGTTGACGTCCGAGGCAGTACTTGGCGCCCGAGGGTTTCTCCGCGTCCATGATGTAGATCTTGTGAGACCGGCGTCATCGGGTTCGGGCCTTGGCGTTTCACATCCTCGTGGTGGTTTCGGGGCGTCGAATCCGGGAAGTAAAACTTGGAGTTCCGTGAAGGCGATGTTGTCGGCTCCCTCATAGCACTCCTTCGGCTCCTAGTTGTCGATCTAAGGTTCCGTCTTCACCCATCGATGGCGTACTTGGAAACAGAGGTCCCGCGGCCAGGCGACGGAGTGGCTCCGGCGGGCGGGCCGGCGGAAGGTCGCAGGAAGGGAAGACGCGGCGAGGGGTCGCGGTGCGGGCCCGAGGCGAGGCCGACGCGGGCCAGAGGCGTTGCAGGGCCGCGGGGCTGGTTGCTGAGCGGGCCGAGCCGGCGAGGGAGGGGGCCGCTGCGGGCGTCTCCGGCGGCGGGCGACGGAGGTGGCGCGCAGGTGGATGCGGTTGAGGATCGGCGCGCAGCGGAGGCGGTCGGCGACGGCGACGGAGGTGGCGGGCGAGCGACGGCGCGAGGGAGGGCTGCCGACACGGAGGCTGGCGAGGCCGACCAGGCAGTGGGACGCTTCGCGGACGCCGGGCGGGCGGGGTGGTGGGGCTCATGGGACGGCAGGGTCCGCGAGGACCTGGGCGGGCGGGAGAGGTGCTCGGTCAGTGCGGGGTCTGCTGGGTCGCCGGAGGCGGAGGAGGAGCGCCGAGGCGGACCTCTGGCGGCGGAGAGGAGTCACTGGGCGGCGCAGGGCGGCGGAGCGGCGCGGCTGCTCTCGGGGGTGGAGGCCGATGGCTGCGGTGGTCGGGGTGACGCGGGGGTGGGCGCAGAGAGGAGGCGGGGTGCTGTGGGGAAGAAGAGAAACAGGAGGCGGGGCACGTGGGCAGGTGGGGCCGGGTGGGTCCCAGGGAGGCGGTCGGTTGGGGCCAGCGGCAGAGGCCCAGGCGCGGGTGGGGTGTGGTGTGCGCGGGCAGGGGCCAGGGGGTAGGCTAGCCGGGTTCTTGGGTTGGAGAGAGTGTGGGGTGGTTTTAGCAGTGGAGGGTGGGGCTGATGTGGTGCAGGGAGAGGGTAAGGGAGAGGTGAGGTGGAGAGATCTGATTGGAGGGAGTGAGGTGGCCAGGGGTGTGGGTAGGTTAGGATGGGTGGACTTAGAATTTAGAGGCTGATTGGTGGACCGATTTTGTTTCTGGGGCGGTCGTTCGGGTCAATCGGCCCGTTCGACTGCCCCACTAAAATAATTTAATATTTTTATTTGTTTTCAAATAACTTTTATAAATAGTTTTCGACAAACAAAATATCCGGAACTTCCGGGGGTTTGACGTTTGAATAAAAGTTGGGGCGTTTTATAAACAAAACGGGCTTTGCGAAAACAGTTTTATGCAACCAATGCATGATGATGACGATGCAATGCACAAATTCAACGCGATTTTATAGTAGTGGTTTTGCGGGATGCCACAATTCGACACCACTAACAATGGATCTCGCCCTCGAGATCCGCCTCATGGTACCGGAAGGAAGGTCGGCGTTCTGCGTCTTCTCGCTTCGTGTGGATCCTCGCGACACCCCTAACAAGAGGTCGTTGTCCGTGATCGTCGAGAGAACACTCCGGGACAAAAAGGCCGAAGGTAGAGGTATCGACAATAAGCCACCTCTAGCTCCGATGGAAGGGGGAACCGATGCATTCTCATCCACTTCAATGTACAAAAGCGAATAGAAAAGGTAGTCGGCATGGGGGCCAATCCATCACGCACCCAAACTATTACTCCGCACAATCAGTAGAAAAGAGTGCAACCATTCTCGGAATTAGACTGAAGATCTCGGCAAACGAGGTTCGGAAACAAGGAGTGATGCAGACTCTGCATCGGGTCTGGCGTAGAGGATGTCGTCGCGTCAGAAAACACCGGAAGGAACAAACTAGGAATAAAGAATGGTTCCACGGAAGACGGATTCATCAGGCAGCTTGAACACCGGTTGGTAGAACACCGTTACCAAAGGAGGAAGCGAAACCCTAACGGTACGACGGAACCCAACCACGAGAGATCCTGGACTCGAAGAAGAAGGAGAGAGCAGATTCAAAACACGTCGAGATGAGAGGGGAATAGCAGAGGGGTAAGGAGTAAAATCAGACCTAATCAGAACTATCCAACCGATTTTCAAAAATAGTTTTGACACTCTACTTCGGCCGTTAGCTAGGTTATCCTACAGGCTGGACTTGTGGGGTATCGAATCGCTGAGCTCGATACCACTCAGACACCTCGAATCGGACCTATGCAAGTTTGAGCAAAATTCGCCAAACCCGCATAGAAACGATTCAAAGGTGCTCACCAGCACTTTCGTATGGTGGAAAAGCAATAACATTACACAACAGTCCTCGATGGGACCCCGTAGCAGATATATATAACAGCGACTCAAAGAGTCGGGAAGATGATGTAATGTACAAGATCCAAATCACCTTGAAAATGGTAGAGCGTCCGACTACGGACAAGAAGCAAATGGGGCTAAGAGCCCCAAGAATAACCAATGGCGTCCATAACCCTGCCCAAAGCCGGAAGGGTAACCGCTAACGGCGTCGATCTCAAAACCTGCTTAACAAAGGTGCCGACAAAGGGCAAAGCAGAAAACAAAGAAGGAGCGTCGATCGAGGCCAAGACACGGCGAGGCTAGAATTCGGCGGTCCTCGCCACATAGGTATGGTGGATCAGCGGCAGCGGAGCACTAAACAACCTATAGAGACTCGATACAATGGCGTAATCGAGAGGGTAAGAAAGACCTATTCGGTCCAACTCGAGGCTAACACCAAACAAACCCATCCTGGTGTTTCCCCTCGAAACCGAACGAGGAAGTCAACCGAGGAACTCACAGGTTGGCGTTTTATTTATTCTTATAGTTATGCACTTTACTAGTCAAGTTTAGATAATCGTCCGATAAAATAAACAAAGGGCACTTTTAGTTAACCATTCCGTGATAGTTGCACAATTACTAATCGACATGATGGCATGTGATAAACCCCAAAACCCAGAGTTGTTGGTACTTTTATTCAGCCAATTCCGCTAGTAGTTGCCATACTTACTAGTCAGTACAATGGTCGCAAGCGACAACCAAACAAGCAATGGTGGGCGTATTAATTAGCCATTCCGTTATAGTGAAGCTGATTACTAGTCATTATAAGTCAAATTAATAGCAAGAACTTTAGTTATGCTTGTCTATGATCGAGATATCGGCTCCAAGTCGTCCATATCCGCATGACACGGCTTTCGAAAGTTTTACCCGCCGGGTGCACCAATAGCAACACACGCTCGATCAACCTCGGAAAAACCAAAACAAAACCCAACGAGGCTTTCACGACTGAACAATTACAGGATTCAGACATATTTCAGGGGGCCACCCCTTTGAGTAGATCCCGCAACGGAGTAAGCAAGCTCCGAGACGGCCTCAAGGTTGCGACAATGGTCAGAAGCGACCGGGAACCCGAAGTGTGGCTGGGCTTGTCGATACGCGTAATCACTCCGCATCCAAAATAAAGACAGGTGCTCCTCGCACAATTTAAATACGTAAAGTAGCATGGCATAAGTACAGGATAGTAAAACACCTCAAACTAGTTTGTGGCCCAAGAAATAAGAATGAATCAAGCTCGCTCGGGGGTCCCATATACCTCGGATGTGGATAGCGCAAAATCAAGGAACAGTATCAAGTACTCGGGGTCTTACGGACACAAGTGGGCGTTCGAAACCAAATATTTTCTATCACCCATCGATGCCTCCGCTTATTTCAATTTTAGTTGTTAAACAGAAATTAAAGTGACGATAAGTAAAACTAGAATCATCTCCAACATTAACATGCGGCAATACATCAAGAATCGTGGCATATGATTTACACATCAGCACTTGAGCAAGCGACTACGACGCGCAAGTCCAACTATCTACCAAACAACAGGTAATAGGGTGTGTCCAAGGCAATATAGAGCTGCACGGGATATCACAGGTACGAAAACTAGAGCATCGCAACACAGATAGCAATAGATCAACAGGAAGGAGTAAATTACTATAAAGTAAGATAGGTAGCAAGGGGGAGATGCTCGCCTGAAAACATTGTCGAAGGGTTCAACCGAAGATCGGGGCGAAGCTCACATCAACTCAACGGCCTTATCCGCGAAGAAGCAAAACACTAGAATAAACACCGGATGCAATATTTAATACACGGCAGAAGATCGGCATGATGCATGTATGATGCATGGCATGGCAAAGGTGCGATGCAATTAGGTCAAATTAAGCGGAACCGGGGTCCCGACAATTAATTAAACGGTTCAAGTTATTTAGATACCCCGCAATTAAATGTTGTTATAACAAGGCAAGATAAGATACCGGTTCGCTACACAAGTTTAAATGAGGCCAATATAAGACTAGATTTGCCCGCATATGGGCCCCATATTTAATTATTAGGTGAGTCGGCAGAAGGCCCCCAAACCACAGATATGCATGCGAGTATGACAGTTCAAAATGCAATCAAGTTGTTATTATGTTGTGAAATAAGGTTATCGGATAAGAGTCACACTTTAGGGTTCTCGACGATCTTGGGGGTTCCGGGGTTGGTCTCGGGGTTCGACGGATCGGTCTCACGGGCACGTTCTCTCGCTCTCGGTAACGGGGCAGATCTTGCGTTCCGGGAAGAAGTACTTGGCGTTCTGCGTCGGTGCCGTTCTTGTCGCATTTGCGGTCTTCGGGTCATGACGACGGTTATGGCGTTCGGGACGGAGATCTTGGCGTCCTCGAGGAAGAACTCGGTGTATCCGTGTCGTGGTTCCTGTTGGGGTTCTCGCCGGGTTCGCGTCGTGATGTCGCTCTTGTTGCACGGCGGGATCGGTCTTCGGGTCCGGGGTCCCAGGGAGCAATACATGTCGTGTCCGTGAGGTAGACCTTGTCGTTTCGTGTCGGCATTCTCGAGGTCGAAGGCGAACTTGTCCGGTACCGGGGTTTCGGTTGTCGGTGTCGGACTTGGCGTTCCTTTTCGGTTCGGGTGTTGACGTCCCGAGGCAGCTGGCGCCGAGGGTTTCTCCGTCCGTGATGTAGATCTTGTGAGACCGGCGTCATCGGGTTCGGGCCTTGGCGTTTCACATCCTCGTGGTGGTTTCGGGGCGTCGAATCCGGGAAGTAAAACTTGGAGTTCCGTGAAGGCGATGTTGTCGGCTCCCTCATAGCACTCCTTCGGCTCCTAGTTGTCGATCTAAGGTTCCGTCTTCACCCATCGATGGCGTACTTGGAAACAGAGGTCCCGCGGCCAGGCGACGGAGTGGCTCCGGCGGGCGGGCCGGCGGAAGGTCGCAGGAAGGGAAGACGCGGCGAGGGGTCGCGCGGGCGGCGAGGGCCGACGCGGGCCGAGGCGCGCGGTGGCTGGGGCTGGTTGAGCGGGCCGAGCCGGGAGGGGGGGCCGCGGGCGTCTCCGGCGGGCGGCGACGGGAGGGCGCGCAGTGGATGCGGTTGAGGATCGGCGGCCGCAGCGAGGCGGTGGCGACGGCGACGGAGGTGGCGGGCGAAGCTCGACGGCGCGAGGAGGGCCTGCCGACGGAGGCTGGCGAGGCCGACGCTGGGCCGTGGGACGCGGACGCCGGGCGGGTGACGTGGGGCTCATGGGACGGCAGGTCCGGCGAGGACTCACGGGCGGGGAGAGGTGCTCGGTCAAAGGGGGTCTCTGGGTCGCTGAGGCGGAGGAGGAGCGCCTTGGGACCTCCCGGCGGCGGAGGAGTCATGGGGCGGCGCAGGCGAGCTGCGGCTGCTCTCGGGGGTGGAGGCCGATGGCTGCGGTGGTCGGGGTGACGCGGGGGTGGGCGCAGAGAGGAGGCGGGGTGCTGTGGGGAAGAAGAGAAACAGGAGGCGGGGCACGTGGGCAGGTGGGGCCGGGTGGGTCCCAGGGAGGCGGTCGGTTGGGGCCAGCGGCAGAGGCCCAGGCGCGGGTGGGGTGTGGTGTGCGCGGGCAGGGGCCAGGGGGTAGGCTAGCTGGGGTTGCTGGGTTGGTGGGAGAGAGTGTGGGGTGGTTTTAGCACAGGTGGAGGGTTGGGGCTGATGTGGCAGGCAGGGAGAGGGTAAGGGAGAGAGGAGAGGTGAGGTGGAGAGATCTGATTGGAGGGAGTGAGGTGGCCAGGGGTGTGGGTAGGTTAGGATGGGTGGACTTAGAATTTAGAGGCTGATTGGTGGACCGATTTTGTTTCTGGGGCGGTCGTTCGGGTCAATCGGCCCGTTCGACTGCCCCACTAAAATAATTTAATATTTTTATTTGTTTTCAAATAACTTTTATAAATAGTTTTCGACAAACAAAATATCCGGAACTTCCGGGGGTTTGACGTTTGAATAAAAGTTGGGGCGTTTTATAAACAAAACGGGCTTTGCGAAAACAGTTTTATGCAACCAATGCATGATGATGACGATGCAATGCACAAATTCAACGCGATTTTATAGTAGTGGTTTTGCGGGATGCCACACGCGTCTTCCGCGGCCGCGGTGGTTTCAGCCACGTCACTGTGGGCTGAATCGTACTCGGAGGCGAGGCGGTGGATCGTGCGGACCTGACTCTCAGAGAGCCGGTCGCGTGGAGATGACTCGCGGATGCAAGCCGATCCTCCAAGGCGATGACTTCGGTGAGGCCGACCAAGAGACTGATCGTGCCGACCGGCAGGATCATGCTATGCGTGACGGGTCGCGCCGCTGGGACGTAGCTGCTCAGCAAGATTTGGAGCATCTCGCCGATCGCTATCATACGGCCGGTGGCGATCGAATCGTTGATGGGCAGATTGGATCTCGCCACAGAACACTGGCCAGACCGGCCAGGCCCCACGGTGGGCGCCACTATCGTGGGAATGACCACGGCAGATGCTGCAATCGGCAGCGAGTAGTAGAACATGGGGCAACGGCGGCCAGCCATCTGCGGTGCGAGATGAGGGCGGAGACACAAGGATTTACCCAGGTTTGGCCCCCCGGAGGGTAAAGACCTACTCCTGCTGGATTTTTTTATGGTGGAAGTACAATGGGCGAGCTCGGCGGCTAGGCAGCGAGTCGCTTGGGTGGATGATGGAACTTATCCTCTACACGTCCTCTAGGGAGGTTTATATAGACTCACCCCCTAGGGTTTACAGATCTCAACCGAATCAGTTAAGGTTTCAGCAATCTTTTAACCTAATCCGACTGGGCCTATCTATGCTTCCGGCCTTCACTTCCAAATGCTTGAGTCCACGCCAGGTCTTGATCCGATTACTATGAGCCCACTCGCAGTGCCCGCCCATGGAAGCGTCTGCTGGTATACCCTGGTAGGCATATCCCCATCAAGTCTAATGTGTCTTGCACTCCAAGGCTTCGGGTACGTCGGTGACTCCTCCATAGCCTTCCTTTATCCGGCATGGGCCTCCCTCCTGGATCCATCCAACTGGGCCGCCCAGCAGGCCATAGGCCATGCTACCAACTGTGGGCCATCCGGGGTATCCGGATAGGAGACATGCTATGAGGATACCCATATAGCATATTCCCAATAGTAGCTCCCGGAGAACTCCGAGATCTTGCGACGTCTTGCCTCTTCAGGTTGAATGCTCCGTCTAGATGGATGTCGGAAAATCGTCGAGCAATATCTTGTAGTCCTCCCAAGAACCCTGCAAGGTTTCTCTGTCTTCAATTTGTAAGTCAGAGAACTGCTGAATCTTCCATTGTACTCTTCCTGTAGCCGGACTAGATCCGTCCATGCCAAAATATTCCGATGTGATGGTTCACCTGCTAGTGATAGCTAGGACGACATAGACATAGGTCAGCAACTCTTCATAACTTACACATGTAGAGAACACAATCATGTCCGTTTTCCCACACGAAGGATATGAACCGTTGGCGGCGACGGTTGGGAACGTGGTGAAATTTCCGCGCATGTCCCGCACACGTCGTCCACGCGCCGACCATTCGATCACTTTGCACGAATCTTGACGCCAGGGGTTATAAATTACAACTGTGGTGGATTTTTACTTTTCACCTCATTCCTCTCCTGCATCATCGTCTTCCTCATGCAAGCATCTCCTCGAGATCTCCGCGTGCACGCGAAAAACCCTAGCTTTCCAATCTCCCCAGCCACCTCCTCTTCCATCCCAATGGCGATCAGCAGCACTAGCGCATCCATGGCGACGGCGGCCGATGATGCGGCGAAGCCGGCGAGCACCGTCCATGTGCCCCTAGAGGGCTTGGTGCTTCCCAAGTCTGTGGTGGCGGAATCCACCGGCGGCGACCAAATTCCAGCGGCGCTAGAGCCGCTGGAGGAAGAAGGCGACTCCCACAAAGGGGATTAGCGTGGCTCAGATATTACGGACAGGGATATCAAGGAGCTGGTCATCGAAGGCTATCTCCCTGCGACGAAGTGTCGTGGTGGTGGCACGGCAGATGCCATGGGTAGGCTAAAGTATGGGGCCAATGGATGCTAGTGGGATCTGGGGAGGGAAGATGCAACTGTTTTTACACTCAAGCTGCCAAAGTGATGAACTTTATTTCTCTCCTGATGGGTTACAAGTGCTCCTTGAGCTGCTTACAGGGGAACAATGTGAATCTCCCCAGCCTAACGTTGCTCAAAAGACTCGATCCTCCCCTCAGGGCCTAAACCTCCCCTTATAAAGGGGTCCCTTGGGTGCCCTTAGGGCTGACGGGGCAAGCATATTCGTGGAATATGCTTGTCCCAAAATAGTAGTTCGGCGGCCTCCTTTCCCTGTCGCCCTTCTAATGACTCAAGAAGCTCCGGCCCCTCCTGCGTGCCTCGGGCTCCGTGGATCACCTCCGTGACCTCCTTCTACTCCTCCGACCTGCATCCTTGTCTCTTGTGCTTGGCCCTGTTGATTCCTTCTAGCCTGCAGCTATAGTTTGACCTGGCTTCTCCTTCTCCTGCAAGCCAGATAACTCGGCCTTACCTCGTGTTATTCGGCTGCTCTCACCGCATGAAGATCATTTGGGTAACCGCCTAGTTTCTCATTAACTCGGCTGGGTAACCACTTGATACCTATACATGAGCTTCTTGCCTCCGTTCATCGGCCGACATATCCATGATTCGGCTGACCTAGGTCAGAAGCCAAGAACTCGACGGGACAATACCTCTGTCTTTCCCCGTCTCTGACCTACCCGAGGTTAACCCCCCGACATTAGTCCCCGAAGCTGGTGTGGCCCTGTCAATTACTTTGGCCGGGTTATATCAGCTTCATCACTTTCTTTAGTCTTGTTTCCGAGCTATGGCCTCGTCCGAGGTTTCCTCGTTCCTTCCATCATACGCTACGTCCTACGTGTCACCCCATCATTGCTTTTCTAGTTTTTAGGTCCTTCTACAGTGCTTACTGACAGGCTACAATGAACCCTGTACCTGCTGCGTCGCCGTCACGACGCCTCGTGTGCCGCTCCGCTTGGGATCGTAACAACTTTTCTGTTTCTGTGGCCGTTGGTGTGGCTCCATTCATCGTCGTGCGTTCGTGCTACCCCACGATCTACACGGGTAACTGCCACACCCACGATCCCACTCCCCTGTTCATTGCTTGCCTATAAAGTGGGGAAACGCGCCCGCTGGGTTCATCTTTCCCATTATCGTTCGCGTCTGCTCTCCTTCTTCCCTTCGCCTGTGTGTTTCCTTGCCGCTCCGCCGCCGCTCACCAGCCAGAGTTTCCGCCGGCGAGGATTCCACCGCGTCGTTCGACCTTTCTTGCCCGCGCTCTACGGCTGTGGCCCCGCCGCCGGTGAGTCCTCTCTGGCCATCTTGCCCTATCCTTGCCCTAGATCGATCCGCACTGTTTTCGTGCTCAGTCGACGGTTCCTCCTCTTGTCGCCATTGTTTTCGTGCTAAGTTCCGACGGGGCCCTGTAGCTCTAAGCTCTCTTCCGCCGCCAGTTTTTCCTCCGGCGATCTCTCCGGCGGACCTATGTCTAGTTCGTTTAGCGGTGCTCTAGTTGAGGACGATGACGCTGGCTCCGGGCCCGAGCGTGGATCGTGGCAGGGCTCTTCAGTTACGCGCCGCGAGATTGAGTGGCTCATCCGAACTCGGCGGATTCCTGTCGAGGTTTCCTGTCGTTTACCCGGCAGCAATCCTCTCAGCTTCTCGGAGAGGCGAAACGTGGTTTTCATGTCCCACTTCGCCCGCGGCTTCGGTCTCCCTCTTAGCGATTTTGCTAGAGAATTCCTTGATTACTTCGGCCTTCAGCCGCACCACCTTCCTGCGAACGCCATAGCTTCTCTTTCTGCTTTCATCTCCGCTTCGGAGGGTTACTTGCCGTGGGCCAAGACATGTCTGGTCGAAGTTCTTCCAGATCCGCTCCAACGTTGTTCCCGACAAATCTCTGCATCCTTCCGAGAAGTTGCTCACCCAATGTGGGGCGGCGTCTATTACACCTCGGAGGCAGTCCGTGTTCCCCCGCGTCACTGGGTTGGAGTCGTGCAAGAAATGGCATAAGTCATTCTTCTATGTCAAGAACAGAGGGGCGGAAGACAAGATTCGGCTCCCTCCATTCTCAATTGGCCCACCTTCCAAAGTGAACTGGCTCTATAATCCGAAGAAAACTCATGCCCTGGCCGAGGCCTTCGAGATTCGGCTAAAAGAGTTGATCCGGGCCGGGTTATGCGGCGAAGACCTGATGGATACTTTTATTAGTAGCCGGATCTGCCCCTTCCAGCAACGGACCCACAAGCTATGCTACATGAGTGGTCCTCTTGACCCTAACCGAGTCTCGACCGTGGAGTTGGACAATTACCTTATTCATAAGCGCGTCCGAGCTATCTTCAAGACTGAGATGCCTGAGGATTGGTCCTGGGGGTTAAAACCATTCACCCGCGACCGTCCGCCTCCCGAGGTAAGTCTGATCTCCATTACTCTATTTTTCCCCAGTTTTTAGAGACTGGTTTACATGATTTTCTCTCCTTGTCCTGCAGAGGTTCGCGGAGCAGAAGAACGAGGATGCCGGTTCTCAGCCCTTGGCCCGCAGCAGAGTTCCCGGATCTTGGCGAGCGGACTCAGGAGTTCGTCCCTAAGTCGGATCCTGCTCCGGCTCGGGCTCGCGGCAAAACTTCAGCGCAAGAGGAGGAAGGTGATTCGGACGAGGTCCAAATTCTTGAGGTAGTTGCCGCCATGCCTATTTCTTATGCATTTCCGGCTTCTACTTTCCCAGCTAATCCGGCCGGCCAGGTTCATGACGCCGAACCTATTGCTTCCCGGCCTCCCGTTACCTCGGGGAAGCGCGGGGCTCCTGCTAGTGCCTCGGAGGCGGTTCCTAAGAAGCGAGTAAAGAAATCCGCTCCGAATCCTCCCAGGCGCAAGACTATGCCCGGGGTTGCTGGGTGAGTTCTTTTGCCTATATTTCTTGTTTCTCTCTCTGTTCCTCAAATTGACGAATCTTCTTTCTTATTTTTGCAGCGCTCCTCTGTCTGTTAAACCCGGCGGTCCTAGCATGACCAACCGTCCGATTCGGCCGCCATCTCCGATTCGGCCGCCATCTCCTCCTCCCGTTGATGACGCCAGAATTCCTAGTCCTATTCATCCTGCTTCTCCCCCTGCTCCGAATATGTCGCCTGTTCGCCGTGACGCCCCTGAGACTTCTCCCATTGATCTGGATCTGATCCAGCCCTCCGATGTTTCCGTCGAGCCAGCTTTCCCCTCTATGGGCCCCAGCGTTACCATTGAGCCTCCATCTACTCCGGCAGTTTCTACGGTCATTCCGACCTCGGCCGAAAAGGTCGTTGCCCCGGCGCCCTCTGCGAGCTTAACCTCCACTGGTCCTAAGGATTCCATCCCTACTTCGGAGGCGCAACTTCCTGCTGGTGCTTCTTCTAAGGAGAAATGTGTTATTGCCGTCAAGACTTCTTCTCAGAAAGGTCTTGCCGGCTCTTCTCATCCGAGTATTGCAGAGGCGCTGCGTAAGGGAGCTGCGTCTGCCAAAGTCACTGTTACCTCGGCCACTGGCATCCAGCTTGCTCTTCATAAGAGTCCTGCGACTGCCGTGGTCGGACCGCCTGCCCGGGGTAAAGTTTTAACTCGGACAGCTAGCGGGAACAACCTTGGAGCGCTGGTTGAGTTTTCCAATAACTGGAATGCTGCTGATCAGTTCGAGGGTAATCCAGCCAACCAACCTTTCCAGCTTTCTGACATCAGCGGCCGCTTTGACCATGCTGCCCAGTTTATCATTGATACGAACAAGATGAATGCGGTAATTGTTTTATCTCCGAGTCTTAAATTATTTTCCAAATGTTATCATACTCTCTAGTCCCCGAAACTTGCAAGGAAATAACTTGTTGTATGCTTGGAAGTTTGACTTATTTTTATTTCTAAGGTTTGTTAGTTCGGCCATTTAGTTCATAGTTTATTTAGATTTGACGTAGCTTTGAATTTCCATTCACATAGAGCCGAGTTAAGTCCTTCTTGACTCGGATCTGGTGTAGTTTTGAATATCCAGCCACCTAGATCTGAGTTAAGTCTTGCTTGATTCGGATCTAGTTTAGCTTTGAATTTCCAGCCACCTAGAGCCGAATTAGGCTTTGCTTGATTCGGATCTGTTATAGCTTTGAATATCCAGCCACCTAGAGCCGAATTAGGCTTTGCTTGATTCGGATCTAGTATAGCTTTGAATATCCAGCCACCTAGAGCCGAATTAAGTTTTGCTTGATTCGGATCTAGTTTAGCTTTGAATATCCAGCCACCTAGATCTGAATTAAGCTTTGCTTGATTCGGATCTAGTTTAGCTTTGAATATCCAGCCACCTAGATCTGAATTAAGCTTTGCTTGATTCGGATCTAGTTTAGCATTGAATATCCAGCCACCTAGATCTGAGTTAAGTTTTGCTTGATTCGGATCTGGTATAGCTTTGAATATCCAGCCACCTAGATCTGAATTAAGTTTTGCTTGATTCGGATCTAGTTTAGCTTCTACTTTTTGTTTTATCATTTTGCTCCATTGCTCAGGTTGCACATGACCGACGGACCGCCGAGTTCCAGAGGTTGCTCTTCTTGCACCGCAAGTTGGAAGAGAAGTATGAGAAAGTTCTGCCCGTGGCAAAGAAGGCCGGTAAGTCTATAGTTCCTTTTCCTTATTCCCAACTTTCTCATATACTCGTCCGCGGAATGCCGGCTTACTTCTTGTTGAATAGGTAATATCAATAACCTCAATATCCGCCTTGAAAAGAAGATCAAGACCTTGGAAGGTTGGTTTCCTTTCTATTTTACTCCTTCTCCTTGTACTATCTATGCTAAGTTTCCTTATTGCGTTGGGTTGTGGTAAAGCCGAGTTGCAAGACTTTGCAGCGTCGCAACAAGATTGCGTGCCCATGCCTGACGTGATGCTTCATTTTTTAGAACAAAGCGCAGTTCATTTGGCGCAACTACAAGAGAAGGATGATGAGATAGCTCGCCTGAGATCCGAGGTGAATACACTCAAGCTCTCTCAGAAATCCGAGCTAGAAAAGGTCGACCAAGAATTCTCCTTGGAAAAGAATCGGCTGACTCTGGATCTAGAGAAGAACAAAGAACTCCTCGAAGCTGCCGAACTTAAAACTCGCGGTTTGAGCAAGGAAATTGCTCGTTTCGAGAAGAGTAAAGCTGCTTGGGCCAAACACCTTCAGATAATGATGAGCTATATTCATCGTAAGTTATTTGGCCTGGCCGAGCTAAAAATTTTCTTTGTCTTCGCTGCTATCCTTTGACATGTTCATGTTTTGCGCAGATCACTTCCCCGAGGCCAAACCCGTGAGTTCTAAAGCTGTTCTTGCATTCGGCGCACGAGGTGAACCTGATGCTATTGACTTTGAATATTCGATGGAGGATTTTTTGGTTGCCGTTGGTGCTGCAGTTGGTCCGATGAAAATCATGGGCCGGGACTTGGTGCAGGCCGCTATCCGAGCTTACCATGCACTCTGGCCGAATACCTCAGGGTCTCCTGATATCAACGAGGTCAAGTTATTGGTGACCAGGCTGAAGGCATCTGAGAGACAATTGAGTCTTTGGAGAGAATCTGCTGCGCGTGCTGGTGCCGACATGGCCCTTACCGTAATCATGTCATGGTATGAAGACATCTCTCTTGACATTCTGATGAATCTGCGCACTGGCTCCCGCTGGGTTGAAGATCCGACCTTTGTTGCTCTTCGGCAAGCTCGGGCTTTCCAGCTCGTCGAGTATGCCGACGTGCACACTTGGAATGAAGGGCCGAGTTTTCTCCCAGATCCAGATCAGGAGGTCGCGGGTGATGATTCAGCTGAGCATGGGGAAGGTGAAGATGATTCGGCCACATCCGATAGCTCCAGCTCAAGCTCGGATAGCAACGGCGATGCGCGGTCTTCCTCCAAAGGCACCGGGCATTCTACCGCGCGTACTGACGCTCCTGAACAACCCCGTGATACCGCCGAAGTTACACCTGGGTCGGCGGAGGGCGAGGCGACCTCAGTCGAAGTTCCTCCTACTTCGGAGTGCCCCGCACCTGAGCAAGTGGTTGCCCCTCCAACGAACAACGCCTAGGTTATTCGCGATCCCTGGTATGCCGGGCGTACAATGTAGACGAAAAATTTGTCAACTCGTATGATTCGAGGTTCTTTTGCTATGTGTTGTTGAGATTCTTGGCTAAGTGGATGCTCGTCCGAATTCTTGCCTTGTTGGCTCGTAATTTCTTCATCTTTCAGGGTTCAATTTTTCCCGTTATTTTGATGATCTTATCCAGGCATTGTCGCTGAATATCTACGTTGTTGACCTGTTTTCAACATAAGATAATTACTCCGTTGTGGAAGTAAGCCACGATTGCTGGATCGTCGTTTACTATCCAGAACTTCCTTTTATAAATTAAGTTTCGGATATGATTGCGTTTAGCATAGGTTTGAGGTATCATATGGTAGTCTCCGAGTCGTTGGTTTAGATGCCGAAGTTTACGAATTTGACATATCTTATGATAATCCCTGAGTCAATGCTTTGGGCACCCAGGTGCATATTCGTAACATGAAAGGAACACAACATATGGCATTCGCCGAGTCACTGCTCTGGTCGCCAATGTTTAAGTATGTAACGCGAAAGAGATAGATATACCATATGGCAGTCCCCGAGCTATTGCTTTGGATGCCGAGGTCTAAACATATAACACCAAATAATCATTGCATATGGCAGTCCCCGAGTAACTGCTCTGGGTGCCGAGGTTCAAATATCAAACATGAAACAACATCACATATGGCAGTCCCCGAGTAACTGCTCTGGGTGCCGAGGTTCAAATATCAAACATGAAATAACATCACATATGGCAGTCCCCGAGTAACTGCTCTGGGTGCCGAGGTTCAAATATCAAACATGAAATAACATCACATATGGCAGTCCCCGAGTAACTGCTCTGGGTGCCGAGGTTCAAATATCAAACATGAAATAACATCACATATGGCAGTCCCCGAGTAACTGCTCTGGGTGCCGAGGTTTGAATACATGATATGAAATAAATATAACCTACGGCAGTCCCCGAGTCACTGCTCTGGGTGCCGAGGTGCAAATACATCATTGGTTTTTTGACCTTGAGATACAACCCTATGAGTAAAATGGCCGAAGTAAAGCCACATTCCAGGGGCGCTTCGTTTCTTCACCAGCTTTGTTTGCCTTGCCTTCTCCAGGGGATTGAGCATCAATCAGATAATATGCATCGTTGTGCAATGCTTTGCTCACGATAAATGGTCCTTCCCATGGGGGTGATAATTTGTGCATGCCGGCCGTGCGCTGCACCAGCCGGAGGACTAAATCTCCTTCTTTGAATACTCTTGGATTCACTTTCCTGCTGTGATACCGTAGTAAGTTACATTGATAAATGGCCGATCGTGATAATGTCAACTCTCTGGCTTCTTCCAACAGATCTACGGCATCTTGCCGAGCTATTTCATTTGTTTCAGAGGTTGTGTACTGAGCGACTCTTGGCGAGTCATATATTATGTCGGCTGGGAGTACGGCCTCTGCCCCGTATACCAAAAAGAACGGAGTGTAACCTGTTGACCTATTTGGAGTAGTTCGAAGGCTCCATAACACGGCTGGGATTTCTTCGATCCAACATCCTGCCGACCGTTGCAAAGGTTCTACAAGTCGTGGTTTTATTCCTGATAACACCAGTCCATTAGATCTTTCAACTTGTCCATTGGATGCTGGGTGGGCCACCGAGGCAACATCT
Source organism: Avena longiglumis (assembly GCA_030063025.1). Classification (NCBI taxonomy): domain Eukaryota; kingdom Viridiplantae; phylum Streptophyta; class Magnoliopsida; order Poales; family Poaceae; genus Avena; species Avena longiglumis. The sequence continues at coordinate 154,367,776 of CP125973.1, forward strand.
AGTCTTATGTGCTTCTCTTGGCAAAATCTAGCGAAGGCTCCTTCTGCAAAGTTCGTGCCATTATCTGTAATAATGCTATGTGGATATCCGTATCTCAAGATGATATCCTTGAGGAATTTCACTGCTGTGTGCCCATCACACTTTTTGATTGGTTTTACTTCAATCCATTTTGTGAACTTGTCTACCATAACCAAGATGTGGGTCATTCCTCCTCTTGCCGGCTTGAAAGGTCCCACCATGTCTAAACCCCATACAGAAAACGGCCAAGTGATGGGTATTGTTTTTAACTCGGCCGACGGCATATGTATTCTGGTTGCATATCTCTGACACCCATTGCACTTCTTAACTAATTCTTCTGCCTCTTTTAACGCCGTTGGCCAGTAAAATCCATGCCTGAATGCCTTGGCTACTAAAGCGCGAGACGAGGCATGGTGCCCACATTCTCCTTGGTGTATATCTAGAAGGATTTCCTGACCTTCTGTGGGACTCACGCATCTCTGCAGTATGTTTGTTAAGCTTCTCTTATATAACTCATTGTTTATGATTGTATAGGCCTTTGCTCTTCTGACGGTTTGTCTGGCTAATACTTCATTACTCGGCAGTACCGCGTCTTTTAGGTACGAAAATATGGGTTGCGCCCATATCGGCGTTGCTCTTTCTGCAGTGATTTCACTGTCTATCTCCATGTTTTCTGCCGACGTACATACCTCGGCTCTTTCCATGATTGCTATTACCTCGGCTGTCCCCCTCTTTAGGGGTTCCGAATCTTTCTGCGGATCTACCTCCATTGGCGTATGATTCTCTGCAGAACTTTCTGGGATAAAGATTGATTTGGACTCTGGTGATGGGTTTATTGATGGTTTCCTGAGGTGCTCCAGGGCTATACCTGGCGGAATTATTTGGGTTGATCCTAATTTTGACAATGTGTCAAGCGTCATTTTACGCTTCGTGGTATGTGGTGGAATTCACATCCTTCAAAATATCCACCGATCTTCCGCACATGGAATCAGATAAAGCCATATTAGCATCTAATGCGTCCCAAGTGCCCGACACTTACTTGTACTACGAGATCCGAGTCACCGTAACATAGGATTCGCGTATTCCAATTTCTTTTGCCACCTTTAATCCATGGACTAGTGCTTCATATTCAGCTACATTGTTGGGCCGGCAAAATGTATTTGCGAGACATACTTCAATTGATCTTTTTAGGAGGTCAAGACTATTATCTTACCAAACCGTTCCTTAGTTTGGAACCATCAAAATGCATTGTCCAGTAATTTGGATCTGGCAATGGTGGCTCGTATTGCACCTCGGCCCAATCTACGAGAAAGTCGGCGACAGCCTGAGATTTGATTGCATCTCTTCTATCAAATTGCGGAGCATACGGTGATAACTCGATCGCCCATTTTGCTATTCGGCCACTTGCATCTTTGTTGTTCAATATGTCGGCTATGGGTGCCTCACATATTCCTCTGATGGGATGCTCTTCAAAGTAATGCTTAAGCTTTTTTGCCGACATATATACTCCATAGGCCATCTTCTGATAATGCGGATAATTCTGTTTTGAAGTGGATAATACTTCACTTAAATAATATACTGGCCTCTGAACTGACTTACCCTCTTCAAGTCGTTCCACTACAACCACAGTACTAACTACTCGATTGGTAGCCGCTATATAAAGTAGCATAGGTTCTTTTGATAATGGAGAAGCTAAAATGGGTGCCGTAACTAGCATCTTTTTCAATTCGTGAAGCATAAAGGTCGCACGGGAGTCCAGCCGAATTTGTCCGACTTTCTCATCAGCTGATAAAGTGGCAGTGCCTTTTCTCCTAGCCGACATACAAATCGACTAAGCGAGGCCAGGCAGCCCGTGAATTTTTGTACATCATTCAAACATCTCGGCAATTCCATTCTTTCTATTGCTCTTATCTTCGTTGGATTAGCCTCGATACCTCGGCTGGACACAAGAAACCCGAGTAGTTTTCTGTGCACGCCAAACGTGCATTTCTCTGGATTAAGTTTCATTCGGAACCTTCTCAGGTTCGCGAAAGTTTGCCTTATATCTTCTAGCAAGGTTCTGCTTTCCTTAGTTTTGATGACTACGTCATCCACATATACTTGTACATTTTTTCCTATCTGATCATGTAGGCATTTTTGCATGCACCTTTGATACGTTGCTCCCGCATTTCTCGGGCCGAATGGCATTGTGCGATAACAATAAGCCCCGTACGGGGTAATAAATGCAGTCTTTATTTGATCGGCCGGATTTAACGGTATTTGGTGGAAACCAGAATACGCGTCTACAAATGATAACAGCTCACAGCCAGCGGTCGAGTCAATGACTTGGTCTATTCTAGGCAATGGAAAAGGATCTTTCGGACACGCCTTGTTCAGGTTAGTGTAGTCAATACACATTCGCCACACAATGGCTACATTGGGGTCATCTTTTTTCTTTTCTACTAGCACCGGATTTGATAACCAATCCGGATAAAGCACCTCCATGATGAACCCGGCGGCGAGAAGCCGAGTTATTTCATCCCCTATTACTTTTCTCTTGTCTTCGGCGAAGCGGCGGAGAGGTTGCTTCACCGGCCGTGCTCCTGGCCTGACGTTTAAAGAGTGCTCAGCCAACTCCCTCGGCACACCTTGCAGATCTTGTGTTGACCATGCAAATATGTCCCGATTCTCACGGAGGAAGTTGGTGAGCTCGCCTTCCTATTTAGCGTCAAGACCTGCACCAATAGTAACAGTGCGCTCTGGGAATTGCTCATCAATCTGAAATTTCTTCGTCTCTTTGGTTGGTTGAAAAGAAACGCTGCCATGAGGGTTGGCCAGTGCCGGCATGCCTAATTGTGCTGACTGTGCGAGGGCTGCTACCTCCTGAATCCTTTTCTTCTCTCTTGCTATAACCAATGACTCGGCCAAATTTGACCCGGCCGAGGCACACTCCATTGACTTCTTGTAATCCCCTCATGTTGTTATCACCCCTTGTGGTCGGGTAACTTCATCTTTAGATAACCTATATGACAGCTGCTCATGAATTTGGCGGTCTTGGCGTCCGAGTAGAGCATGATAACAGCTTTCCAGATCGACCACCTCAAACTCCAAATTTTACGCTCTGCGATTATCTCTTATCAATAATACGTCCACTCGGACTTTACCGATGGGCTCACATGAAAGTCCTGGCACTATCCCATGGAAAGTTGTCCTCGTGGACTGCAACATGTTCTGTGATATACCGAGCTTGTGCATGGTATCTTTGTACATGATGTTAATACTGCTTCCATTGTCGATGAGTACCTTTGAGAATTTCACATTGATGCTTGGTCCCACAAATGTCGGATCCAACACAAGTGCGTATGATCCTGGACTCGGCATTATTCTGGGGTGATCTTTCATGCTCCAAGTTATCTCCTGATCAGACCATGGCTGGTATCTTGGCACTGCTGGTACAACTGCATTCACTTCCATATGCCGGCGCTGCACACTCTGCTTGTCCTGCTGTTCTGTCGTGAACACACAATAAGACTGGTGATGTTCCCTGTAATCATTACGTCCAGCATTTGCCGGATTTATCCTTCCGTCCCTCGGGTTCATTACTTGATGCATTGCATCCTCCGATCCGAGTTATCGTACCTCGGGAGGCGGTAGCATCGATTCTTTGCATTTGATCCGATTAATCGCGGTATGTCTGTTGCACTGATGGGGAACTGAACTCTGCGGGTTCCCCATCGCATTTTTCATCCAGGCGCATTGCCGGGTTGTATGATTGGCTGTTCTAGATGGGTTTGACGTGTGAAATTTACACGGTTGATCCAACATGGATTCAAACGTATACTTCGGCTTCTCCTGCCATTGCTTCTTTTGCTCTGGGGTCCATTGCCTCTTTCCATCATTTCTTGCGGTCCACTATTGAGGTCCATTTTTCTGTCGTTGAGTTGCTCCGTGACTCGGCTGATCTTGAGCTACAGCCGCCACCTGGGCCGAATTATACCTATAATCCGGCCTCTCTTCTCTTCTCCTTCCTCTGAAATCACGCCTAGATGACCCGGCCAACTCTCTTGTGTACTGGTCTTGTTGCTCACGATGATCTGCCGACATTAACTCCGGTTGGGTTGGGTCACCCAATGCATAGGAGTCCGCTATTCTGATAGTTTCTGCCAGTGTGGTCGGCATATCTCTCTGCAGGCGTTGCCAAAGACATGCCGTAATGCAGCCCTTGCGAACCAAGCGATCGCTTGCGATTCAATAACTCCTTCACATGAGTTTCTCAAGTTACACCATCGAGTTAAAACTCTCTATCTGTTTCATTCGCCTCTGCTTGCACATGGCTAGTTGTGTGGTCTATTCGGTCTCTTGTATGTGGTAAAGTTGGCTTGAACATCTCTTGAAATCTAACCAGCGGTTGATCTTTTCTGGTTGATTATTCAACCATACCCTGGCTGGTCCTTCCAGCATCTGTGGGACATACCGCACAGCCCATCTTAGGTTGCCACCCGCTATTTTCACTGCGGTGGCATAATCAATCAACCAGTCTTGTGGCTTGGTACTTCCATTGTACGTTTTCGTGCCTCTTGCCAACTGAAAATTTGGCACTGGTGGTTCGCCCATGATCCGTGGTCCAAAACATGCCGGACCTGGTGGACCTTGCTCTTCCAATAGCTCGGACCGGTATAACCGATCCAATTTTACTCTTGCATCACTTGCTGGCAAGTCTCTGTACAGGATTCTATCCTGCATCCCATAGTGATTGTCTCCACCTTGGTTCGCGTATTCTACCTCGGAATATCCATCATTGTACCTTTCATTCATCTGATTGTAGCGAGCTGGCCTCACTTCTCTTTCCTGCCGAGGCTCAGGTCTTGGTTGCGGGTTGAGCGGCACTTCCCTCCTTACTTCGACTGGGGTTTGGTTTTCATGATTGTCTCTTGCGGGTTCTTTCCTGCCGTGCTCCCCATTACCTCGGCCGCCGCCGTCCCTTTCCATACGGCCGTGGTTTCTCTCCCCACTATTACCTCGGCTTGCATTGCCTCTGTTCTCATTCGCCTTTCCAGCTATTGCTGGGTCATATGGAACAATTTGTTTGTTCCTCTTCCCTGATGTTACTGCTTTTTCTTTTCTAGCGTTGTTTCCGGGTGAAGACGCCGCTGCCGCAGATAAAGCAAGTGCTGCCCCTGCCGAATGAACCATCCGTGAAGCCCCTGGTCTTGCCGGGTTAGCTCTGAGCATTTCCTCATTTTGCTGGTTCGCGATGCGCACCAGCTCATTTACTCTTTCTTGTTGCTTCTGCCGAGCTTCCCCTGTTAACCCCTCTAGTTCCAATGCTGCGGCATTTGCCGCTCTTAGGTTTTTCGGAGTCTACCTCGGCAAACCCAAATCGCTGATTCGCCCTCTGTGAGCTTCATGCTCTTTGTTAATATCATTCATGAGGTTCTTTCCTCTTAATCTCAGTTCGTCCACCGCTGGTGCGATATCAACTTATTAGCTTTTGCATATTCTCTCGTGGTCCTGTTCAGGATTCCCTTGTGATACTTTTTGGCCTCTACCACCTTTTGCCTGGTTTCCTCTAACTCTGCACGAATTTGCACGATCAAGTGTCGGCGCTCTGGTGTGGTTAAGTTCTCTATAGTTGCACGAAGAATGTTCTCTGGTCTCTCCGGTGGTCCTCTCACTCTTGGTGCCTTTGGGGTGGTGTCATGTAGCTCGGCCAGGTTTGTTACCATGGAATTACCTCGGCGGTTTGCGGCGTGATCTGCTTGGCAGACCACATGCGCTGCGGGTTCTGCTTGACGGCTAATCTTTGTTCCGCTTGTGTCCTGCTGCGACCATCACCTCGGCGCTGCGGATGCTCTCGATGGACAGCTCGCTTCGAGGTGGTTCCCCGCAACAACAACTGGTGAGGATAAACGTCGGTGATGTCGACGCCGATGAGACCTGTGCTCGCCCGGGGCGATGAAGATCCGTTCTGGGGTTTTCCCAAGCTCCTGCATTGTCTCGACATAATCACAGAGACCAAATCTCGGACAAGGGCGAAACAACGCTCGCCGGTGTTGATGAAGTTTCCGTCCGGATCACGACTCCAGCTAGCACCGCTGGCCCCTGATGGCGCCAGCTGTCGTGGTGGTGGCACGGCAGATGCCATGGGTAGGCTAAAGTATGGGGCCAATGGATGCTAGTGGGATCCGGGAGGAAGATGCAACTGTTTTTACACTCAAGCTGCCAAAGTGATGAACTTTATTTCTCTCCTGATGGGTTACAAGTGCTCCTTGAGCTGCTTACAGGGGAACAATGTGAATCTCCCCAGCCTAACGTTGCTCAAAAGACTCGATCCTCCCCTCAGGGCCTAAACCTCCCCTTATAAAGGGGTCCCTTGGGTGCCCTTAGGGCTGACGGGGCAAGCATATTCGTGGAATATGCTTGTCCCAAAATAGTAGTTCGGCGGCCTCCTTTCCCTGTCGCCCTTCTAATGACGGCAAAGCTCCAGCGGCCCCCTCCTGCGTGCCTCGGGCTCCAGGACTGTCACCTCCGTGACCTCCTTCTACTCCTCTGACCCTGCGCATCCTTGTCTCTTGTGCTTGGCCCTGTTCAGATTCCTTCTAGCCTGCAGCTATAGTTTGACCCTGGGCTTCTCCTTCTCCTGCAAGCTTCGTATAACTCGGCCTTACCTCGTGTTATTCGGCTCGTTCCTCACCTGCATGAAGATCATTTGGGTAACCCGGCCTAGTTTCTCATTAACTCGGCTGGGTAACCACTTGATACCTATACATGAGCTTCTTGCCTCCGTTCATCGGCCGACATATCCATGATTCGGCCGACCTAGGCCGTAGCTCGGCAACCTGACGGGGACAATACCTCTGTCTTTCCCCGTCTCTGACCTACCCGAGGTTAACCCCCCGACACGAAGGGACTGGTCTGGCAGGCGGTGCCGGCCGGCAAGGTCACCCCTTCTCCCCAAGCCGGATAGAAAGTGTGCCTCAAAGCACAATTGGTACGCGGCGTTTCCCTGCCCATCTCCAATTTCTTCCTAGCCATGTGCTGGTTCGTCAGGCGGATCCAGCCTCTGCAGCATCGCTCGAAGCTGATGCATGAATACACCAAGGAGAGGAAGGATAGCCTTCGCATCTCCGAGGACAACTTCTCTAGTGACTCCGTCAAGATCCGCCTCAAGGACATCGTCAAGGTGAAGGATAGGAAGCGTGGCTTTGCTATCACCTACGACATGTTCGAGGAGGGCAAGTGCCCAAAGGCACCTGTTTATTTTCCGTGTATGACATATACTCAAGTTCTTCCGTCTTTCCATTACCATCTTGTCTAACACTTTGAGATTTCACTTAACAGCTTAAGAGTCTAGAGGAGGACAACATGGCTGTCCAAATCTATGACCCAAATCTATGACATATACTCCAGTTCTTCCGACGACGATGCTCCGTTGGTGCGTAAGCGGAAGAGCTCCACCTCTGACGCTTCTGACGGAGGCAAGAAGAAGAAGACGGAGGGTGGAGCCTCCAAGAAGACTACCGCCGCCCTGGAGGCGGAGAAGAGAAAGATCACCGGGATCCCTTTCACCAAAGCACCTACTGTTGTGTAAGTCTCTCATCCTCCGACATTGTCCATTGCTCGTCTTATTCCTGTACTTATACTTTTTGCACGTTTCAGGAAGAAGGCCAGTATCAGTTTGAAGAAGACGTCCAAAACCTTGGGGACTTCTAAAAACATTAAAGATATGCTGCATCGTGATGTGTCCCACCATGCATCTCCTGCCATCGCCCCTGTCACTCCCAACGCCCAGCCTACACCTGCTCCGACAAGCTCTCCGGCTAAGGATGCATCTGGCCCTTCCGCCATGGAAGTGGACTCAGCTGCTTCCGCGGATCTCGTCGTTGTCGGCGAACAGGCGACGCAAGAAAGCATCTCAACCAAAATGGCTGAAGCTCTGGCTAAGGATGCCATCGGTAGCGCCAAGGAGGTGGTTGTGGGTGGAACGTCTGTCGAAGGCGGCGCTTCTGCACCTAGGATAACCACAGAGCTCCCGAAGATAGTCTACCCGGCGCTTACACCGAGTAGCTCCACTCTGGATCCTGGTGCAGCGCCGACATCTCAAACCTGCGGTCTAGAGGAGCTTCTCCGACAAGCAGATATCTTGCAAGGAAACAACCTTTCCTTCAGCAAGTTGTTTGCCGAGAGCGCTACCAACCTCAAGATCATCGCACTTGTAAGTTTTATTTACCTTTTGCATTTCATATGAGTATCCCACTATAGCCCTCGAGGATTTAGACGGAAAACCTTAGGTCTTTGCATCTGAATGCTCTAAGAGTGACTAATCTAGAAAACATCGCACTATAGCCCCTAAGTATTTAGTCTGAATGAATTATTCTGACTAGATACTTTCGGAGTAGCATACAAATAGTGTTTGTAAACTTCAATACTGTAGCCCCCAAGCCTCTAGTTGTAATTGAATTAGTTCTGAATAGATGCTTAAAGAAATACTAAGCATATTTGCTGAATTTAAAACTCGTACTATAGCCCCCAAGCGTCTAGTTGAAAACTGAATTAGTTCCGACTAGATGCTTAAAGAAAGACTGAGCATTTTGCCGAGTTAAAAACTCTTACTGTAGCCCCCAAGCCTCTAGGTGGATAGTTATCCGGCTAGATGCTCCAAGTAGACTAAGTGATTCTGATCTTCTTTCCATAGAATGAAAATGCTCGGAGAGGCGTCGCCAATGAGAAGTTCCACAAGATGCGCGCGGAGTTGGAAGCTGAAAAGGGTAAAACTGCCTTCTTGAAGGATCAAATCACCAAGAGCAAGAGTCTGTTTTTCCTTTCATTTTCGTACTCCGACTTGGTCTTGTGCCAGCACTCTCCGAGTACTCACTGTGTATTGTCATTTCTCCGACTTGCAATCTGGATTTTATTGGCCTACCCTTTTTAAAGATGCAAGGAAGTTTGTCTTATCATGTGATGAATGCCAACGAGTAGGTAACATCTCTAGACGCAATGAAATGCCTATGAATTATTCTCTTGTTATTGAAACTTTTGATTGTTGGGGATTTGACTTTATGGGGCCTTTTCCTCCTTCAAAAGGGTATACACATATTCTTGTCGCTGTTGACTATGTTACAAAGTGGGTAGAATCCATACCTACAAACAGTGATGATGGTAAGACCTCTTTGAAAATGCTCAAAGATGTCATTTTTCCTAGGTTCGGTGTTCCTAGATATCTCATGACTGATGGAGGCTCTCATTTTATTCATGGGTTTTTTAGAAAAACTCTCGCTAAGTATGATGTAAACCACTGAATAGCTTCAGCTTATCACCCCCAAACTAGTGGGCAAGTAGAACTTTCCAATAGGGAAATCAAATCTATCTTGCAGAAGACTGTCAATAGATCTAGGAAAAATTGGGCTAAAAAGTTGAATGACGCTTTGTGGGCTTATAGAACTGCTTATAAAAATCCTATGGGGATGTCTCCTTACAAAATGGTCTATGGGAAAGCTTGTCACTTGCCTTTAGAATTAGAACACAAAGCTTATTGGGCAGTGAAAGAGTTGAATAGAGACTTTAGACTTGCTGGTGAGAAAAGACTGCTCGACTTAAGTAATCTAGATGAGTGGAGAGGTGAAGCTTACGAAAATGATAGGCTCTTTAAGGAAAAAGTAAAAAGATGGCATGATAGGATAATTCTCAAAAGGGAGTTCCATGTTGGTGAGAAAGTTCTTTTGTATAGGCGTCGTATCATATTTTTTGCAGGGAAACTACTATCAAAATGGGAAGGACCATTTATTATCAAGGAAGTGTACCATTCAGGTGCCATCAAAATTTCTTCTCTAAAGGATGACACAACATAGGTGGTGAATGGTCAAAGACTAAAACATTATATTTCTGGAGATTCTTATAATGAAGATGTTGATGTTATTCAAATGATAACTCCAGAAGAATTTATGAGAAGCCAAACACTAGAAACTGCAGAGTTTGTCCTTGAATAGGTAAAAGTGATGAAAACAGAAGGTTCGTGAAACCTCAATCTTTTTATATTTTTGATGTTTTTAATACATAAGGGATGTTACGAGATGAAACTGAAGAGGAAACGGAGCCCGGGGTGGACAAACCCACCCCATGCACGGGCCCAGCCTGGCCACGCCTCAGGGGGAGGGGGGTGGAACACCCCTGAGCTCCGACTCTGCCTTGTTTCCGTGTCAAAACCTTCCTTATGCATTGAATATTCGTAATGTATAACCCCCCGGGTTCCCCAAGGTTCTTGCATCGTGTTCTCGTCGTGTTTTCGTTTCGATTTGTTTCTGTCAGGAAAATTCTTAGATTTAGAGCCTCAATGTCTTCCTCTGGATCACCCACGGAGGATTCCTCTGTGGACGTCCTCAACCCGTAAATGTATGAGTTGAGGATTCATCCCAAAGAGTTGATCCTCAAAGAGGGGAAGGTATAGATGAAAGAAGTTCAAGGCCCTAAAGGAGAGGGCAGTCTAGAAGATAGGATGGAAGCGTTGGAACAAGAAGTTTTCAGGTACAAGAAGATGGCGGAACGCGAAGTGGATGTTATTCACAAGATAAGTTCAGAACTCATCACCAAGCACGAGGGAGAAGTTGCTGAGCTCCGAGAAGAGATCTTATCACTCCGTCAGACCACCAACCAATTGCAAGCACAACTCTATGACATACAGAATCAAAAATGTGAGTATGAGGCTAGATTTGATCGCATAAGCTCTGCTGCTAGTTTCAGGATTGCAGAGACAAGGACATCCTTTTTGGATGGGGAACCATTGCCTTTGAAGTTTCATGATGACAAGAGAAACCCACCACCACCGAAAGATTAATTCGTCATTAGGTTTGGCATCCCCTTGGCTTGTTCCAAGCTTGGGGGAGTGCCGCGGTATCACCACCATTATCTTTTATCTTTTACCTTTTTAGTGGATTCATATCTGTGGTAGAGAGGTTATTTTATAGTTTGGTTTGCATGTGGAAGTATCTCTCCTTTAGTTGATTATCTATGTATTTCTTGGTGTGAGTGCCTTTATTGAATATTAATGAGAAGTCTCATCTTTTACTTTTTGCACTTCTTATTTTAGTTTGCAATCTCTATTATCTGATGGATCTTGTTGGTCAGTATTCGCACCTCTTTGGGATCATCAAGTGGATCTTAATTGGTTTTGGCAAACCAAGTTCTGGTCAGTGGCTTTAGTTTGAAATAAAAAAAGAAAGAAAGAAAAAGCTTATAGGTATTTGGTATCATTTGTTTTCCTTCTTGTTGGCTCATAAGCTTAGTATTCTTTATTTAAGATTCTTTTATGTCTTCAAGGAAGATTGCATGTTTGGCTTTATTACTTGTATGTTTGCTTGTTTCTTTCAACTCTCTTGCTTGCTACCCAGCCTTGCTAGCCAAAAACCTGTTTTGAGAAGGCATACTTCTCATGTTTCCAAAATCCTTTGGACCAAACTTTTGCCACTTGTGTCCACCTTATCTACCTAGTAGCTTTTTCTATTCCAATCAAATTGTCAAGCTTCATCTACCTTTCGAATTAAAAAAGTATTTTGTTATGAGAAAACTAGTTAGTAAAGCTCTCACGAACTTGATGGCACACCTTATTTACTTGCCCCTAATAGACTTGAACCATTGTGAACATCGAAGTTGTATATGCTTGCATCTATACGATGGAATTAGTAGAACCGTGCTATCACGGGGAATGTTTTCAACATTGCACTTGTACTCTGTACACAGTTGATATCGTGCTCTTTTATCTATGGATGTCAACGGTGTGAAATAAAGAGGGAACTTGTAAGCCCATGGAGTTTGTATCCTGTGTTAGATAAACGCCTAGGCCGCTAGCCTAAGCCATTCTTAATCATGGTGGAAACTTGCAGCGTCACCATAGTGAGTCATCTATGAAGCATCCTCAATAAAAATCTGTACACATAGTAAATAAAAAGATCTTTGAGATGCTCATTGTCTGCTTGCTTTGTCATTTTGGTTATGGGAAAGCTCCTGTACCATGTGCAATGGGTACCTCGTTGGCGGTTCTCAATGATTTGCAAATACTTACAATGACAAGAACTTACCTGTGACCAAAGTTGAGTAGCATGAGGAGTGGACCTCGTATTCAAGGGACATGAGATTGCAAACTTATATTTCGTCAAGCATATACTCCATCTTTGTTCACTTTAACCTTAATCATCTCAAGATGCTTATGATAGGGGAAATGAGGGCTCAAAGCTAGTAAGTACCATAATCTTTTGAAAGCTCTTTATGACTTGTAACCCCTGCTACCCTCTAAGAAGGGACCTTCCTCCTAGTTACCAGTTGAGTCGGTAAACCTACTTCTTATCTATCTCCAGCAAGATTTTGAGTTGTTGTGTTTCAAGCATTCATATGGTGATTTATTCAATCATGTTCTTTATCTTCCTTGTTTGCACAAAACTCTTATCTATTGAGTATTACTTTGAAAGCCCCCACTTGTGAAAAAACCTTTTTGAGCAAAGAGTGTTCCTGTTTTGAAACTTCTACAAAACGCTTTTGTGAAATTGTTTGCCAGGTGTTCACTGACCAAGAAGAAGTTTGCCAATTCCAATTATGATTTATCTTTATGTATCTCTATTGTGACTGCTGTACTTGGTTGCAAGCTAAGTTATATAATGGTGAGTTGCTTTCTTCTATGAGTTGTTCGATGGTAAGTGTGATGCTTCTTGTTCGTATTCTTTTATCGACACTTCACTCCATAAACCTATGGACATGTTTACTGAGCTCAATATTCGCTTGGGGACAAGCGAAGTATAAGCTTGGGGGATTTGATACGCCCAATTTGCATCACCTTTATATATCATATTTTACCTCTATTCATTGATAATTGTCTTATTATGAGGTATTACTGATGACTTCTCATCTTTTTATGCATGTTGGATGATTCTTGGAGGATGGACTGCTGGAGTCTGATGGAAAATAAGGCGTTTCGGTGCAATTTCGCAAAGATCAGAAAAATACCAGAAAATATGGAAACATGTTATTTTACCAGAAGACAAAGGAAGCCAGAAGGAGGGACGGAGATGGGCCTCAGGGGTCCCACACCCCCTAGGCGTGGGCCAACCTAACCCCGCGCCTAGGGCAGGTGTGGCCCACCTGCCCGGCATCCGACTCCGCTCCTTCGCCTATATCTTTCCTTCGAAACCCTAAGGCTCGGAGAGCGATCACAAATAGATTTCCGCCGCCTCTGGGGTGGAAAACACCGAGAGAGATAGATCTCTCCGGCAGATAGATTTCTGCTGGGGGAATTCCTTCCCGGAGAGGGGAGATCATCGCCATCAACACCGTCATCAAGCTAGGCTTCATCGGGATCATCATCATCATCCACACCATCATCTCCACCAACACCATCATCACCACTCCGTCCCTCTGTAAAAATTGTGTTGGATATTGCTTTAGTTCATTAGGGGAAACCTTCTCGTTGTTGATTACTATTGTAGTTGATTCTTGTGAGTGGAACCATTGGATTATTGTTTATGTTCAGATTGTTATCCATTACCATATCATCTTTGATCTTGATCCATATGATATCTTCTGAGTAGTTCGTCTAGTTCTTGAGGACATGGGAGAAGTCATGTTGTTAGTAGTGAATCTGTAATGAGTTATTATTCAATGGTTTAGTATTTAAGTTGTGGTGCTATTCTTCTAGTGGTGTACTGTGAATGTCGACTACATGACACTTCACCATTTATGGGCCTAGGGGAATGCATTGTGTATTTGGCTACTAATTGTGGGGTTGCCGGAGTGACAGAAACCTGAACCCCCGTTAGGGCACCTTTGCATAAGGGAGTGTAGGATCTCAGAGTTTAAGGTCGTCGTTAGATTTATGTCTTAATTACTTTCCTGTAGTTACGGATGTTTGTAGGGGGTTTAATCATAAGTATGTATTAGTCCTAGGAAGGGCGGTATGTTAGCACAGGTTCACCCACACAACACTTACAACACTAGCGAAGAGTACTCAGCTATTTGAAGTGAAAGCACTTGACAGAATTCCCATGTGTCCTCGAGAACGTTTGGTCCTTATAAGTATTTCCACCGGCTTGTCCTTTGCTAAGAAAGGATTGGGCACTTGCTCCGTTTATTCGTTACTTCTGTTACTTGCTCTTTGTTTTGTTGCCTTGTCAGAAAACCACTAAAAATCCATTTGCTAAGTATTCACAGGGATTTCCTGCTCCATACCACTGTTCAACACCTTCTGCTTCTCGTTGGGATCGACACTCCTATTTATTGAAAGTACTGCGATACACCCCCTATACTTGTGGGTCATCACTCGCTGCTGCCCACGACCAGCTTCCCACCCTCGGCCACGCTGTCCTCCATCACCTCGGTGGGTGCCAACTGTCATGGTATTGCCGACGATTACGCCATGGAGGGGTCCTCACAATGCGTATTTAGAGACGTGGGGTAAGGCGGGCGGTTGACGGTTACGAGGTAACACAACTTACCCAGATTCAGATCCCACAACGGCGGCGGAATCCTACTCCTGCTATAAATCACTATAATAGCAATACGCCGAGTTACAGGGATTGATTCGCCGTGCGAGGTGGATGTTAATCGATGCCCTAAAGGCTCCCATAGGCCCGACTTATATAGTTGCCAGGTCCTAGGGTTACAGGGAAAGTTCTAGCCAGACAGGTTACAGAGTCCTACATAGTATACAATCAGTCTAATGTGTCTTGCACTCCAAGGCTCCGGGTACGTCGGTGACTCCTCCGTAGCCTTCCTTTATCCGGCATGGGCCTCCCTCCTGGATCCATCTAACTGGGCCGTCCAGTAGGCTATAGGCCATGCTACCAACTATGAGCCACCCGGGTTATCCGGATAGGAGACATGCTATTGGATACCCATATAGCATATCCCACGTACGCACACTCTAGCTCAGTTAGACGAAGGGTTGGTCTTAGTTAGTTTGTTAGTACTCATACAACCCGAGGAGCGCTCTGTAGTTCTCGTGTTCATCTAGATAGTTAGTCCGTGCAAGAGTAGGAGTGTTATCTCACCACGAGGGCTCTGAACCTAGGCACTTCTTGTGTCTCGCTACGCATGCTTGTATCCAATCCAGCATGCGAACACCGTCGCTAGCTTCCCTACTTCTCCTCAAACATCTATCTAGCCTACTTAGGCACAACCGTTCCACATAGTACGATCGTATGTGCCCACCATGGGGCAAAGATGGCTTCGACCGTAGTCTCGTTCCGCACGGGACCAATCTTCTTCATCATTGTTGTCGCTCACTCGGCTCCAAAAATGGCTCGGGGGCTTGTCACCGCCCCCTCATAGTCGTCGCCGACTCCACTCTATCAAGTTTCCGGGCGCTCTCCACCGCCTCCGCATCGTCGTTGACTCTGTCTTGCTGATTTTCTTGATGGCTTGCTGCCGCCTCCGCGTCGTCGTCTTCTCCTTGTCAGGATGCCCGGGGGCTTGTCGTCGTGTTGTTGCTGTCTTCGCCTCGTCGAGATGCCTGGGGGCTCGTCGTCGTCGTCTTCACCTCGTAGGGATGACCAGGGCTCGTCGCCTTCACTATCTCCGCGTCGTCCGTGTTGCCCGCCCTCGCCGTCCTCGGTAGCATTTCTGTGTCCGCGTGCCCACCGATGCTCCCCGCCGCCTCCATCCTGCCTCGCAGCAGGCATCACGCACCCACGCTCGTGCACTGCATCGCCCTCCGGCGTTGTTCGTGCGCCTCGCGTGTCCCTCACGCGCCCTATGCACGGCTCTGCCTCCGCGTCGTGCGCCCGTCCGCTTCCACCGCGTGCTCTCGGCCGCCGCCCGCGTCGTCCTCGCCCAGCACCTCCCCGCAGGGAGCCTCTCCCTATGCTCAAGCAAGCTCGCTCTGTCTCCCTATAACCCATGCCCGCATGTGCGCTGCCACCGCACACGCCATGCTCGTCCCCATCGTCTCCGGCCGTGGCTCCAACCTCCGCTCGTCGGTCGCCCGTCCGCACGCGTTCCATGCCACCGCCCATGCCGTGTCTTCCTAGCAGCGATGCGCCCACATGCTACCTTCCTAGACTTCCTGATGGCTGCGCCCTGCATCTGGCTGAGCATGCTTGTTGTCGTACCATCATGTCTCCTCCCGCGCGCACCATCACTGCTGGTCGCAGCGCTCGCATCCCTATCTACATGCGGGAGGAAGATAAAGGAAGAAAAGGAAAGAAGATAGGAGAGGTGGTGGGCCTACCAGTTAGAGAAGAAAACAAGAGAAGAAAAGTCTGGCCGGTTGGAAGAAAAAATAAAGGAAAGGAACTATCCAGCTATTGGGGGGAGAAAGAGAGGAAGGAAAGAAAAGAAAAATAAGAGAGAAGGAAAAGAAAGGAAGGTGATGAGTCTGACTAGAAAAAGAAGGATTCGGCCAAGAAAGTTGTCGGATAGAGAGAATGATAAAAAAAAGAAAAAAAGAGAGAAAAAAGCCTAGTCCGACTGTTTGGTTCATCGTTCCAGCTAAGTCCCGTTCCAGCTGAATCATGACAGTTGGGCGCGACTTCGCCCCGTTTGGCTGTCGGTTTGGCCGGTTGGATCATGATGCGGCTGGGCTAGACTGGCTCGGTTCGCCCCGACACATTTGGTTGTCTGTCCGGCTAGGGACC
Source organism: Avena longiglumis (assembly GCA_030063025.1). Classification (NCBI taxonomy): domain Eukaryota; kingdom Viridiplantae; phylum Streptophyta; class Magnoliopsida; order Poales; family Poaceae; genus Avena; species Avena longiglumis. The sequence goes on from CP125973.1 coordinate 154,384,386, forward strand.
GAATCTGGCTGCGCCGAGTTTGGTTGCCTAGCCAGCTAGAGCCATGTCATCTGGTTGTAGCCTTCCTTCGACTGTTTCAGCGCCCACAGTGCCTGCAGAAGCACGCCTTTGACCCTCCTGCGCCGGTTGGAACAACGTGAGTATTTTAATGACCTCGAGCAACCCTTGGGGACTCCTCGCTAGATGTTGACTTGTTTCTTGATTTGTTTTCTAGATCTGGCAACCCCTAACCCGGGGTCTTGCCTGACCTGTTCCTATGTAAACTAGCTTAGTAATGTGTGCGGTGCCAAAGGCCCACTCTTCGTCTCAGCTACGGACCACAACCCGACTTTCCGTCTAGCAAGACAAAAAGCTAGAGGCACTCCACATGAAAAATGGTGAAATATGTAACAGTTCGGACATTCCGACTAAGTGCGTAGTTCGTATATTTCTTGCTGTAGCTAAGCCTCTAGTGTCATGCACAATGTATTTTTAGCTCCCTCTTTGGTTTCTGCTGCTGACCGCAACCCGGCTGACGAGCCGGCAAGGACACAACGTAAGCACCAGAGTGCACAGAAAAGTGACTAAGTGTTCAGAAAAACACTATCTAGTTTTTCGACTACTAAAACCGTCATTCGGTTGTCAACATGTGTTCTTTATGTTAATGTACAGACAACCAATTCATTTCTATGTTTGTTTTGCACGTCTATGCCGATCCGGTTACAAGATGCAGATAAGTTTCAAAGTAGTTGACTCTGCCAACTATTCTGAAACTTGGGAGCTACGCCTACTAGGTGCGCTCGCGCGCCCCCAGTGTAATCAAGTGGTCCCGTTCGGCTGAAGGAGTTCGGCTGGATAGCAAGTTTAAGGTGTTGAAAAAGGCAAGATAGAGAATATTTGGAGCATCTGTTTTCGTCAACTACTCCGAATCTTGGGGTACACCCAGTGGGTGTGCTTGCGCGTCCCCACTGGAGTTTTGTTTCTTCCCGGGCTGGAGGCGTCCAGCCGGACGCCATTCATATCGACTTCATCTACAACAAAAATTTCGAGTTTTCAAGGAAGCCCGTGTGACGAGGTTTAATCTCGTCAATGCCCATTTTTATGGACTTGGGTTTTGGAGAAGATGGGGATGCTGGAGATCGTGGAACGGCTAACAGACAAGAAACCAGGGGACACGAGATTTACCCAGGTTCAGGCCCCCGGAGGGAAACCCTACTCCTGCTTGTCTGCTCTTGATTACGGCGGAACCGAAGGTTACATGGTGCGCAGATTCGATCTGGCGTGGAGGTGTGTACGAAAGTATGAGTCGAGAGATCTAGGACGTGCCCTCCTGGCCTTTATATAGACTTAGGCAGGTCCCGGGCATAGTCCTAGTCGGTTACAAGTTCTAGGGTTTTACCCCTTTAAATTTCCTATCTACGCTAGTCTTGCTCTCCAAGGATCCGAAGGCGTCATGGGCCTTGGCCACCCGAAAATCTTCATGGGCCAGCGTATATCTGTTGTGGGCCTTCCTTGGGCTGGACCAGGTATGCTGAAGTTACGTACCCGTAGGGTATAACCATGTCAGTAGCCCCCGAGTGTTCAGTCGAATCATAGATTAGGCTGAGGACTCTTCCATTTTTCGGGTGCAACTATGTATTTAATAATATATGTGTGTAGGGATTGTTGACGCGTGTGTCTAACTCACCCGACGGATCAGGGTTAGTTAACTGTCTTAGGACGAAACAATACGATCTTCTTCAAGTTCGAGTCCCTCAACTCGAACCTGGAACATATGCTGGGGTAATTCGATTCAGACCGCGGAGGACTTACAGGAGTGGAATTCCAGTGATTTTAATTAACGTACCCAACGCGTCCGTCGGGATTTTTCATCACGCTTGTTGACATGGATTTGTACTAGCAGAGCGTAGTCATGTACGTTGCCAGGCCGTTAGATGATATCTGCAGGTATTATCTTTGTGTCGCAGACACAGCATCCGAATGTTTGTCACCGCGGAGGTGTTTCGGGTGGCCAAGGACATCGTTGCTCACTTAGCGTTTTGTTGGGGCAGAGATGCCAAAAAGTTTTTGCGTGCTGATCCGAAAGATCACAGTCGAAGAATTCATAGGGTGCGCGACCAGCGCTCCCTATGGGAGTAGCCTCCGAGTGTCTGTTCGAGTCGTAGACTCGAGCAGAGACTTTAGTTCAAGCATTTGTTCGGTTGTTAGGTCCGTAGGACCCAAAAATTTTCGGATGATTAAATCCATACTCCCTATGGGAGTAGCCCCCGAGTCCGTAGTGGAGTCGCAGACTCGACGTAGGACTCGAAGAAATACTTTGTCGTTATTCATCTTCCGGGTGCGCGGCCAGCGCTCCTGATAGGAGTAGCCCCCGAGTATTTAGTCGAATCGAAGATTCGAGTGAGTACTCTTAGCTCTTAGCTGTGGAGCCGAAGAATTGTAGTTGGTGCTAGTATAGCTTTTGATGACATCAGTGCTGACGACCGATGACCTCAAGCGTCTGCTACACCAGAGATGACTTGACTAGACGAACATGGGTCCCACTTGCTGACTTTGAATTGACCGGTCACGCGCGGCTTGGAGATAATTACGGCGTCTCCTCGATTTCCGCGCGTAGTGGACGGCATGGTAACGACGGTTCGTTGTGATGTTGACACGTGTACGGCCAGATCTGCCGTTGGCGTTAGGTCTTCTGGATGAACGGCTGCCATGCATCGTCTTCGGTGTTATAATCATTGGGGAAAGCTGCGGTTTGTTTTCACCGCACCAGTTCTTGTGTTCATTGCCTCCTTGCGCTCGAGCGATTCTTGCTTTGCGCTGGGATTTCCTTCCACATTTCCGTCGTTCTTTCTACGTTTTCACCGTCGGCGCCGTCGTAGCGTGATAGGGAAACCAAAGAAATCTTCATCTGCGGTTGGGACCTGCGCCGCCGGAGGAAAGAAGGGCACCGCCGCTACTCGTGTCACCGATGGTGGCTGGCGGCGATCAGAGACGCGGGAGAGCGATCTCCGCAAGCTGCGCGAGCGGGGCTTGATCCCGGAGGATAGGGAGGCCGTTAAACTCCCCGGAAATGAGGTAATCCCCCGTCCCCCATCTGGGTATCGGGTTATGTTTCTCGCCTTCGTTTTGCGTGGGTTTTCGTTTCCAGTCCACGACTTCCTCCGTGGACTGCTCTTCTTCTATGGGATTCAGCTTCATCATCTGTCTCCTAATTCTCTTCTCCACATTGCGTGTTTTATCACTTTTTGCGAGTGCTGGCTTGGCATTGAGCCGCACTTTGGCCTCTTCCGGAAGCTCTATTCCGTGAAGAGGCAATCTGGTTCGGATGGTGTGTATCCTATTGGGGGTTGCATCATCTCCCTTAGTCCCAATCTTCTCTTCTTTTCTTTTTCCATGTCCGAATCTGTCTAGTACTGTCGGAGGAGATGGTTTTATATCCGCGACTCCGTAGTGCCCGGGCAAGATTTTGGTCTTGTTCCCTTTGACCCCTCCCAAATGATTGAGAAGAAAAGGTCTTGGAAAAACCAAATCTTGGACGGTGAGGTGGCGGAGATAGAGGCCCTTTACCGTCGGGTGGAGGATCTCCAACTGATTCCGGAGAAGGAGGTGAACGGTGTGGACATCATCCGGACGTTTCTTGAGCGTCGGGTGCAGCCTCTCCAAGCGAGGGCGCACCCGATGTTTCTTTATTCTGGGTGCCGTGATCCGACGAGGGTTTCGAGTAAGAAAATCTCCGAGGGGGATCTTGACAGGGTTCTTCGCGCGCTGCTGAAGTTCAAGGCCGGAGAAAAAATCCCCGGGAAGTCGCTAACTCCTCCATTTTCTTCGACGTTGGCCGTACCGCAGGTGTAGATTTGTGCACGTAGTGCTTTTTGCCGGCTGTGTGTTTATTTCCCTTGTTTGCTAACAAAGTTCCTTCTGATTTTGCAGAGCTTCAAAGTGCCGGGCATGGTACCACCATTGCCCGAAAAGTATCTGAATGCCCCGGATAATGAAGTGGTTGAATCCGTGTCCGATCTGCCGTCGGCGCGATCTCCGGCGGAGGATGCCGACGAGTCGAGTGAGGACCATACGCGCAAGCGATCACGGAGCTCCAGCGAGTCTTCGGATGCCTCGACTCCTCCGACTCCCAGAAATCCTCTGGGCCTTGAGCGTCATAGTGATGGTCATGGAGGTTCTTCCTCTCCCCTTCCTGCCATTCCTGTGCGGGCTATCGCGCCGCACCCGCCAGCAAAGCGTAAGAAGGAAGAAAAGAAGGAGGAGAAGAAGGAAGATAAGAGGGCCCGAAGGGCTTCTCCTATCTTCGACTTGAGCGCATTGGGCTCGTAAGTTTTCTTGTTGTACTGTTGTCCTTGTTCCTTCGTGATTTTTGCACTTGTGCTGATTGGTTTGTATGCAGGCAATCCTCCCACGATTCCTCCAGTGATGGTGAACGGGATATGATGGGGGAGTCGAAAATTGCGTCTCCTCCACCTCAAACGGTGGCGACTTCGGGTGGCGCGGCTCCGGATCCTCCGTTGCAGGAGGTGCAGGTGGTTGCGCCTCAGAATTTCGCAGGTGGTCCTTCGGGGTCGTCATCAGAGCATGTAAGTTTTTCCTGCCTCATGGGGGGAGCCCTTGAGTGTCTTCGTGTGCGAATCTTGTTTTTACTCCTTTGTGTTGGGCGTAGCCCCCAAGCCCTTTTCTTACTGCCATTTCTTTTTCTGCAGCCTTTTGTGCAGGAGGCTAAGCGGCTGGTGAAGGAGCGCCTGGTGCTGGAGGCGAACCTTCGGCAGCTTCAAGGTATCTATCTGCCTTTTCTCTTATGTATCCTGGTTCAGCTCTTTGACATTTGTTTGTTTTGAAATGCAGAGGAGCATAACAAGTCTCTCCGTGAGGTTGACGCTCTCAAGAAGAGCCTTGGTCAATCGGAGCAGAAGGCCGGAGCTGCCCTTGGTGCGAAAGAACGCCTTGAGCTAGAGCTGACTAAGGCAGCCGAAGCGAAGGAGCGTCTGCAGCAGGAAGCCGCAGATCGTGAGGAGCAGCTGGCCACGGTTGCGGCTGCTCGCGAAAAAGAGGTGGCGGCGAAGCTCATGGCTGCTGCCAAGGCTATTTCGGGTGAGTGCTAGTTTTGTACTTGTTTCTTTTTCTTCGGGTCTTCTTCTATGCGGCTTTTCTTCATGTTTTTCTTCTTTTGTCTCAGATGCCGCAGGCATCGAGTTCGACCGCGGTGCTCTGGAGCACGGGAGTGCTCTAGATGATGCCACTGTGGCGGTCGAAGACCGCTGCAGCACCGTCGTCAACTCCCTCGCCAAGGCGAAAGAGGTCCTTGGTCGCTTCTACAAGGAGCTTGTCCCGAAGGGCGCGGCCCTTGAGGATGTGGATGCTCTGGCGGAGGCTCTGTCAGCTGAAGCACCTGCGGCGTATAAATGCAAGGAGAAGGGCATCGGCGCATCCGTCGGGCTGGCGATGGCCATGGCGGCTAGAGCGGAGCTGGATCTGCCCCAGATCACTTCTCGGATGCCGACGGCTGCGGATGGATCCGAGGTAGCCTTTGCTGCCTATTCTGCTCGCTGCAGGCGATATGGGCCCAAGCTCATTGATTTTCTGTCTTAGTATGCACTGCGGCAAAGGTGGGAATAAAGCTAAGCGGTCGCTCAAGCGACTCGTGGTCCTGCATCTTAGGCGTAATGGCGTAGGCTAGTTTGTAGTCTGTTTTTGTTGTAAATATCTTGAAGAACACCATCCTTGTGCCACGTAGTGGCTTTATATATTTAATGAATTCCTCTGAGTTGTGCTCCATCCTTGGCTGAATGTTTGTGTTCCTTTCTTTTGCTGCCGCTCTAGGTTCCTTCGGGTGCTGACCCTGTTGACGCCCCATCCGCAACGCCGTTGCGTCCATCCTTGGATGATTACTCGTAGCTTACTTTCCTTCGGGATCGTGTGCGCAGTCTGGAGAGGGAGTTGCTCGGGCTACGCGGTCATGCCGACGTTTGGAAGTCCAAGGCGAATCGTGGCGCAGCCAGAGAGGAGTACTTGATGGCGGAGTTGGTCTGGCTGTCCGAGCAGCTGCAATGTAAGTTGTTCTTTGGTCGAGCTGTAGCTCTGGTCTTCGGATGAGCCTGCTGGCCTTACTCTTATTTTGTCCAATTGCTGCAGGTGCAAATCTTGCCCCGAGGGAAGAAAAAGAGCGTGTCGCTATTCGGGTCAATTGCTTGACTCAACAGGACATGGAGGCCGGCAGCTTCTTCTGGATGGATCGTGATCGCGCCATAGCCCTGGCGACGGTGCAGGATCGTGTTCATCAAGTTTGGGTGCTCATAAGTCTGAACATCGCTTTCCTCGGTGCTGCACGTCATGTTACCTTTGGATGTCGTGCCAACAAACCTTGCGGGTCTTCTGTCAAAATTTCAGAACGTAAGCAATGTCAAGGAGTTGGTGCGGCAGCATCTTGTCGCAGGAGTGAAGGCTGCGTTGTCTCTTGTGAGGCTGCACCGGCCTGATGTGGATTTGGCTGCCGTGGCTGCTGGGCCACCTCTTCGCCCTGATGGTGGCGAGTGGGACATGCGTCCGCATTACGCTGGCGTGAGGCGATATGCGAACAGTTATGTAGATTTGTTTGAGCAGCGTGCCTAGGTTATTCTTCAACATAGGTAGTACAGTAAAAAGAGATGTAAAATTTGTATATTTTGGGCGTGTTGTGCCCTTTGTTGTGAAGGTTTGTTTGTTTGTGAGCACGCAGCTTTTAATTGGGCACGTGTCCTTTTCGCTTGCTCGACGTTGTCGACTACTCAGTGTACGTTTGGTCCTCAGTCGATGAAATCGTGAGGTGGGGGGAGCCCCCGAGTGCGTTTGTAGCATGTAATATAGTTGCAGAAAATAGTGAATCGAAGTTTTGGGGCGAGACACTTAGCTTTATTTATATCGTAATGGAGGAGGTACATTGTCCGGCTGAGTAGCCTTGGCTGGAAGCCTTATTGAAAGTAAAAGAAGGGGTAGGTTGCTACGGATAGAACCATCGCAGGTACGAGATATTCCATGGGTTGGAGTATGCGACTCCAGACTCCACGTGCTTGAGGCGATAGGCGCCACCTGGGATGACTTCGGCGATGACGTAGGGTCCTTCCCATGGCGACTCGAATTTATTCAGTCGCTTTTGCTTCAGTCGCAAGACGAGATCTCCTTCGACGAAGGACCTTGGGCGCAGCCTGTAACACCCTCAAAATCGGACCTATGCAAGTTTTAGCGCTTCCCGCCAAACCCGCATAGAAACGATTCAAAGGTGCCCACCAGGCACTTTCGTGCGGGTGGAAAACGAAGTAATAACATTACACAACAGTCCTCGATGGGACCCACAGAACGGATTTATATACAACACGACTCCATGAGTCAAGAATACAGGTATAATATACAAAGATCCAATTCACCTTGAAAATGATAGAGCGTCCGACTACGGACAAGATGCAAATGGGGCTAAGAGCCCTGAAGAATAACCAATGGCGTCCATAACCCTGCCCAGGCCAAGCCGGAAGGGTAACCACCTTCGACGTCGATCTCAAAACTGCTTAAACAAAGGGTGCCGACAAAGGGCAAAGGAAAAGAGAGAGCGTCGATCGAGGCCAAGACACAGCGAGGCTAGAATTCGGTCCTCTACATAGGTATGGTGGATCTGAGCGGCAAAGATGCACTATACAACCTATAGAGACTCGACGCAACTGGCGGCTGTCAGAGAGGGGTAAGAAAGACCTATTCGGAACCAACCTGATACTACCATCAGACAAACCCATCCTGGTGTTTCCCCCTCGAGACCAAACGAGGAAGTCAACCGAGGAACTCACACCATTGGCAGTTTTATTTATTCAGTTATCATTGCAGCAATTACTAGTCAAGTATAGATAATCATCCTGATAAAAATAAGCAGTGGGCCGTTTTAGTTAACCATTCCATTGTAGTTGCAATACTTACTAGTCAGATACAATTAGCATGAGATAATCCAAAACCCAGCAGTTGTTGGTACTTTTATTTAGCCATTCCGTTGTAGTTGCAATACTTACTAGTCAGATACAATGGTCGCAAGCGACAACCCAAAACAAGCAATTGTGGGCAGTTTTATTTATCCATTCCATTATAGTGCAGCTGATTACTAGTCATTATATAGTCAAATTTATAGCACTACTTTAGTTATAGTTGTCTATGATCGAGATACTGTGCTCCAAGTCGTCCATAACCGCGAACACGGCTTTCAGAAAGTTTTACCCGGACGGGGTGCACAAATAGCAACACACACTCGATCAACCTCGGAAAAACCAAATCAAAACCCAACGAGGCCTTCACGACAAAGCAATCACAGGATTCAGAAATATTTCAGGGGGCCACTCCTTGGAGTACACCATAACAAAGTTAATGACTCCGAGACGGACCCGAGGTTTGGGTGGACGGCTGTGAACGACTAGGAACCCAAAACTGGGCTTGTCGACACCGCGAAAACGTGTCCCGATCCTAAACAGTACAGTGTGCTCCTCGCACAATCGTAAATAAAGCAGTAGCATGGCATAAGTACCGGATAGTAAATAAAACCTCAAACTAGTTTGTGGCCCCAAGAAATAAGACGGAATCAAGCTCTGGCTCAGGGGGGTCCCATAATCCTCCCGGATGTGGATAGCGCGATAAATCAAGGAACAGGTATCAAGCACTCGGGGTCCTACGGGACACAAGTGGACGGTTAACAACCAAATAACATCTATTTCCCAACTGTGCCTCTGCTTACTTACTTCAATTTTAGTTGTTAAACAGTAATTAAAGTGAACGAAAAGTAAAGCCATGATCATCTCCAACATCAAACATGTGGGAATACTCCAACAACTGTGGTACTTGACGACAATCAGCAGCACTTGAGCAAGCGACTACGACGCGCAAGTCCATCTATCTACCAAACAACAGGTAATAGGATGTGTCCAAGGAAATATAAGGCCGCAAGGGATATCACGGGTACGAAAACTAGAGCATCGCAACACAGATAGCAATAGATCAACAGGAGGGAATAAATACTATAAAATTAAGATAGGTAGAAAGGGGGAGATGCTCGCCTGAAAACATTGCCGAAGGTTCAACCGAAGATCGGGTCGACACTCGCATCAACTCGACGGCCCAATCCGCGAAGAAGCAAAACACTAGAATAAACACCGGATGCACTATTTAATACTACGGTAGAAAATCGGCATGATGCATGTATGATGTATGACATGGCAAAGGTGCGATGCAATTAGGTCATATTAAGTGGAACCGGGGGTCCCGACAATTAAATATATGGTTCTAGTTGTTTATCTACCCCGCAAATTAAATGTTGTATTAGCAAGGCAAATATAGTATCGGTTTGCTGCACAAATTTAAATGAGGCCAATATAAGACTAGATTTGCCCGCATATGGGCCCCATATTTAATTATAGGTTGAATCGGCATAAGGCCCCCAACCACACAAAATGCATGCGAGACGAACAATTAATATGCAACAAGTTGTTATTTCATTTATAAAAGAGGGCTCGAGAAAAGGGGTCACACATTAGGGTTCGGCGAACTTGGTCCGGGGGTTCGGTCTCGGGGTTCAGGGTTCGACAGGATCAGCGGGATCGGATGACGGAGTAGATCTGACGTTCCGGGAAGAAGTACTTGGCGGTCTTCGGCTCCACCCAGATCGGTGCCGATCTTGTCGTCGCGAAGACCTTGTCGGATCCGCGCCATCGAGTCGTTCTTGGCATTCGGGGTGAAGAACTTGGCGTATCCGTGTCGGTGATCTTGGCGTCCGGGAAGGGGTACTTGTCACACCGGGGTGCTCGTCGTTCTCGGATCCGGTTGAGGAACTTGGCGGGTCGGTCCGGTCTTCGGGGGCCGGGTGCGACGAGATTCGGTCTTGGCATCCGTGAAGGAGAACATGAAGTCGATACCGGGGTTCGCACTTTGGTTCCGGGATGGCGAACTTGTCGTTTTGAGGGGTTTCTCCGAGTCCGTGATGCGTCCGTGTGGTAGATCTTGGGGGTACCGGTGTCATCGGGTTCCATCTCGCACATTGGTCGTCGAAAATCGCAGCAATGCAGCTCTTGGCGACAAAAGGGCATCGGGGCTCGAGACGGGGACCATCGGTCGCGCGTGGGCTGGGCGCAAGCGACAGAGGGAGGTTGGCAAGCCGCACGGGACACTCGCAGGCAGACAAGGAAGCATGCTCCCGAACGCCATGGCGGAAGGAGGACGTGGTACCGCGGACGGCGGTGACAGGGCCGAGCGGAGCCGGGGTCGAGGAGGAAGGGCCCGGCCCTGGCGGCGAGGAGCGGGGGCGCTGGCGCAGAGGCGGCCGGGGCGGAGGCGGCAGCGGGAGGCGGGAAGTCGGGGATGGTGAAGAGGACGCGGAGGAGGGGACCCGACGGCGGCGGGGGAGGCCTCGTGGATGGCACACGGGCCAGGCGACGGCGAGGCTAGGCCGGCCGAGGAGGATGCGGGCCACGCCGGAGAGGTGCTCGCCAGGGGGAACGGCGAGGGCGGCAGGGGAGCTCGGTGGAGGGGCACCGGAGGCCTTGGCGGAGGCGGGCGGAAGGAGCAGCTGGGGTGGCCAGCGCTAGTAGAAGAGGAGCGAGGCCCGAGGCGGGAGGAGGAGGCCGGGGAAGAGGCGCCGAGGAGGTGGTGGCGAGCTATGAGCGGCGAGGCAGCGGGGCAGTGGCGAGGTTCTTGAGAGGAGGGAGAAGGTGGGGCGCGGTGGCGTCGGGGTGGAAGGCGGGCGAGGAGGAGGACGGCTTTGGCGGTGGGCACGGAGGAGGGGAGGTGGCCGGCGGTGGAGGGGGCTGCCTGAGACGAGGAAGAGGGCGAGCGGTGTGAGGAGGAGGGAGAGAAGCGGGGTCGGGGGAGAGAGAGAAGGAGGTGGCGTGGCAGGCGGTGGGGCAGGTGGGGTCAGGGGTCCAGGAGGGTGGGGTGGGGCAGGTGGCGGTGGGCAGGCGTGGGCAGGTGAGGGGTTGGTGGGGGTGTGGGCCGCGCGGGTGGAGGGAGTGGGTCGGTGTGGGGTGGGGCCCGGGTGTCGGTGGGGAGAGAGAGAGAGGGAGGGTAGACGGGGCTGTGGTGAGAGAAGGAGTGGGGGGTTGAGTGGGTGGATTGGTGAGGTGGCAGGGTGGGTAGGGATTGGGGGAGAGGGTGAGGTGGCGAGCTGTGAGTGGTGGGTAGATTAGGACTAGGTAGTTTTAGGAATTCGGGTGGACTGGGTAGATATTTTAGTCTAGGGTTTTTCTTTTATTTAAGAATAACTTTTGTAAATAGTTTTTAGACAAATAAAAGACCGGAACAGACCGATGTTTTTATTTGAAATAGAGACGGGGGTTATTTAGAAAACAAAACTAGGCGTTTCAAAATAGTTTCAGACAAACAAAGCATGATGATGACGATGCAATGCACAAAAACAACGCGATTTTCTAGTAGTGGTTTTGCGGGATGCCACAATTCGACACCACTAACAATGGATCTCGCCCTCGAGATCCGCCTCATGGTACCGGAAAGAAGGGCGGCGACCTGAATCTTCTCGCATCGTGTAGATCCTCGCGACACCACTAACAAAAGATCGTTGTCCGTGATCGTCGAGGGAAACTCTCCGGGAACCAAAGGTCGAAGGTAGAGGTATCACAAATTAAGCCACCTCTAGCTTCCGTGGACGGAGTAAAATCGCTGGATCCACTGATTCGATGTACAAGAGCGAGTGATAAGAGTAGTCGGATGGTGATCAGTCCATCGCGCACCCAAACCATTACTCGGCACCCGAATAGGCGGATTAAGCAACCAACTCTCGGAATTAGACTAAAGATCTCGACAAGCGAGGGTCGGAACAAAGGAGTGATGCAGACTCTGCATCGGATCTAGCGTAGATGATGTCGTCGCGTCGGAAAACACCGGAAGGCACAAACAAGGAACGAAGAATGGTACCATAGTAGACGGATTCCTCAGACAGCATGAACACCGGATGGTAGAACACCGTCAACAAAGGAGGAAGCGAAACCCTGAAGGTACGACGGAACCCAACCACGAGAAATCCTGGACTCGAAGAGAGAGAAGAGAGCGGATTCAAAACACGCAGAGGTCAGAGGAGAGAAGTAGAGGGGTAAGGAGTAAAATCAGACCTAATCAGAACTATCCAACCGATTTTGCAAAAATAGTTTTGACACTCTACTTCGGCCGTTAGCTAGGTTATCCTGAAGTGGACTTGTGGTATCGCAACTGCTGAGCTCGATACCACTCAGAACACCCTCGAATCGGACCTATGCAAGTTTTAGCGCTTCGCCAAACCGCATAGAAACGATTCAAAGGTGCCACCAGCACTTTCGTGCGGGTGGAAAAGCGAAAATAACATTACACAACAGTCCTCGATGGGACCCAGCGGATTTATATACAACACGACTCCATGAGTCAAGAATACAGTATAATATACAAAGATCCAATTCACCTTGAAAATGATAGCGTCCGACTACGGACAAGATGCAAATGGGGCTAAGAGCCACGAAGAATAACCAATGGCGTCCATAACCCTTGAGCCAAGCCGGAAGGGTAACCCGCTAACGACGCCGATCTCAAAACCTGCTTAAACAAAAGGTGCCGACAAAGGCAAAGGAAAAAAGAGCGGTCAAGTCTTGAGGCCAAGACAGCGAGGCTAGAATTGCGGTCCTCGCCTACATAGGTATGGTGGATGAGCGGCGGTGGCGATGCACTATACAACCTATAGAGACTCGGCGCAATGGCGTCAGAGAGGGGTAAGAAAGACCTATTCGGAACCAACCTGATACTACCATCAGACAAACCCATCCTGGTGTTTCCCCCTCGAGACCAAACGAGGAAGTCAACCGAGGAACTCACACCGTTGGCAGTTTTATTTATTCAGTTATCGTTGCAGCAATTACTAGTCAAGTATAGATAATCATCCTGATAAAAATAAGCAGTGGGCCGTTTTAGTTAACCATTCCATTGTAGTTGCAATACTTACTAGTCAGATACAATTAGCATGAGATAACCCAAAACCCAGCAGTTGTTGGTACTTTTATTTAGCCATTCTGTTGTAGTTGCAGTACTTACTAGTCAGATACAATGGTCGCAAGCGACAACCCAAAACAAGAAATTGTGGGCAGTTTTATTTATCCATTCCATTATAGTGAAGCTGATTACTAGTCATTATATAGTCAAATTTATAGCACTACTTTAGTTATAGTTGTCTATGATCGAGATACTGTGCTCCAAGTCGTCCATAACCGCGGACACGACTTTTAGAAAGTTTTACCCGGCCGGGGTGCACAAATAGCAACACACACTCGATCAACCTCGGAAAAACCAAATCAAAACCCAACGAGGCCTTCACGACAAAGCAATCACAGGATTCAGAAATATTTCAGGGGGCCACCCCTTGGGGTACACCCGCAACGAAGTTATCTTACTCCGAGACGGACCCGAGGTTTGGGTGGACGGCTGTGAACGACTAGGAACCCAAAACTGGGCTTGTCGACACCGCGAAAACGTGTCCCGATCCTAAACAGTACAGTGTGCTCCTCGCACAATCGTAAATAAAGCAGTAGCATGGCATAAGTACCGGATAGTAAATAAAACCTCAAACTAGTTTGTGGCCCCAAGAAATAAGACGGAATCAAGCTCTGGCTCAGGGGGGTCCCATAATCCTCCCGGATGTGGATAGCGCGATAAATCAAGGAACAGGTATCAAGCACTCGGGGTCCTACGGGATACAAGTGGACGGTTAACAACCAAATAACATCTATTGCCCACCTGTGCCTCTGCTTACTTACTTCAATTTTAGTTGTTAAACAGTAATTAAAGTGAATGAAAAGTAAATCCATGATCATCTCCAACATCAAACATGTGGCAATACTCCAACAACTGTGGTACTTGACGACAATCAGCAGCACTTGAGCAAGCGACTACGACGCGCAAGTCCATCTATCTACCAAACAACAGGTAATAGGATGTGTCCAAGGCAATATAAGGCTGCAAGGGATATCACGGGTACGAAAACTAGAGCATCGCAACACAGATAGCAATAGATCAACAGGAGGGAATAAATACTATAAAAGTAAGATAGGTAGAAAGGGGGAGATGCTCGCCTGAAAACATTGCCGAAGGTTCAACCGAAGATCGGGTCGACACTCGCATCAACTCGACGGCCCAATCCGCGAAGAAGCAAAACACTAGAATAAACATCGGATGCACTATTTAATACTACGGTAGAAAATCGGCATGATGCATGTATGATGTATGACATGGCAAAGGTGCGATGCAATTAGGTCATATTAAGTGGAACCGGGTGTCCCGACAATTAAATATATGGTTCTAGTTGTTTATATACCCCGCAAATTAAATGTTGTATTAGCAAGGCAAATATAGTATCGGTTTGCTGCACATATTTAAATGAGGCCAATATAAGACTAGATTTGCCTGCATATGGGCCCCATATTTAATTATAGGGTGAATAGGCATAAGGCCCCCAACCACACAAAATGCATGCGAGACGAACAATTAATATGCAACAAGTTGTTATTTCATTTATAAAAGAAGGCTCGAGAAAAGGGGTCACACATTAGGGTTCGGCGAACTTGGTCCGGGGGTTCGGTCTCGGGGTTCAGGGTTCGACGGGATCAGCGGTATCGGATGACGGAGTAGATCTGGCGTTCCGGGAAGAAGTACTTGGCGGTCTTCGGCTCCACCCAGATCGGTGCCGATCTTGTCGTCGCGAAGACCTTGTCGGATCCGCGCCATCGAGTCGGTCTTGGCATTCGGGGTGAAGAACTTGGCGTATCCGTGTCGGTGATCTTGGCGTCCGGGAAGGGGTACTTGTCACACCGGGGTGCTCGTCGTTCTCGGATCCGGTTGAGGAACTTGGCGGGTCGGTCCGGTCTTCGGGGGCCGGGTGCGACGAGATTCGGTCTTGGCATCCGTGAAGGAGAACATGAAGTCGATACCGGGGTTCGCACTTTGGTTCCGGGATGGCGCACTTGTCGTTTCGAGGGGTTTCTCCGAGTCCGTGATGCGTCCGTGTGGTAGATCTTGGGGGTACCGGTGTCATCGGGTTCCATCTCGCACATTGGTCGTCGAAACTCGCAGCAATGCAGCTCTTGGCGACAAAAGGGCATCGGGGCTCGAGACGGGGACCATCGGTCGCGCGTGGGCTGGGCGCAAGCGACAGAGGGAGGTTGGCAAACCGCACGGGACGCTCGCAGGCGGACAAGGAAGCATGCTCCCGAACGCCATGGCGGAAGGAGGTCGTGGCGCCGCGGACGGCGGTGATAGGGTCGAGCGGAGCCGGGGTCGAGGAGGAAGGGCCCGGCCCTGGCGGCAGGAGCGGGGGCGCTAGCGCAGAGGCGGCCAGACGCGGCGCCGGGGTCGGAGGCGAGCGACGGGGAGGCGGGAAGTCGGGGATGGTGAAGAGGACGCGGAGGAGGGGACCCGACGGCGGCGGGGGAGGCCTCGGGGAAGGCACACGGGGCAGGCGACGGCGAGGCTAGGCCGGCCGAGGAGGATGCGGGCCACGCCGGAGAGGTGCTCGCCAGGGGGAACAGCGAGGGCGGCAGGGGAGCTCGGTGGAGGGGCGCCGGAGGAGGCCTTGGCGCGGAGGAGGCGGGCGGAAGGACGAGCTGGGGCGGTGGCTGTAACTACCTCGGTGAATTACGCTCCTAGATACAAGCCTGGATGAACGGTAGTGGTTGAAATAGTACGGTGGGGCCCGAAAAGCCACTCACGGGTAGACCTTTCGGCCGTCCCAACCACTTCCAATTCATCGGGACTGTCTGCAGGCGTGTGTCAAAGCGAAGGGATCAACTATATACACAAATGAGTATGTATGCAAGCCACCATACAAAAGTACATCAGAGCCATTCCATCTAGAAAGAAAGGAAATATAGCAACGCCATACGGCAAGATTCAAATGACCTAGATAGATATAATATTTTAGGATAATTCCTCATACATCACACATCAGAGTATCAAGCGGAAGCAGCAAAACAAAGTCCGAGTACGGATAAGAAGCAAATCGGCATAAGATGCCACAGAGATAAGCACATCCCGCCCACAGATCTCACGGATCCCCGTTCCCGGAATCTCTACACCGAACGATCGTTGCCCATATCATCAGCCTCTTCCACCCAAAGATCCGATCCTGAGTGTACCTGTTCATCTGAACCAATAATTTATCGTGTGAGACCCTAAGGGTACTCAGCAAGTCTTTATGCCTCTAAAGGGGACACAACCTGGGGTGACGCAATTGCAGCAAAAGATAAACCCTAGCAGTTCTATAGATACTCGCTAACCATCCGTCTAACCAAGGCTAGATGGATGTCCATGAATTAATGACAACAGTTATAACAGTAATTTCATCAGATCCATCCTCCTCCTAAACACCAACGAGGAAGCATTTAACAACCCCCATCCGCTGGCAATTTTATTAACCATTCCATGAGTGTTGCACTATTTACTAGTCAATTACTTAGTCGATTAAAGCGGTACTTTAGTTATGCTTGTCTATGATCGAAACCGTGCTCCAAGTCGCCCATAACCGAACACGGCTTTCGGAAAGTTTTACCTGCGGTGCACAAATAGCAACACACACTCGATCAACCTCGGAAAAACCAAATCAAAACCCAACAAGGCCTTCACGACAAAGCAATCATAGGATTCAAATATTTGAGGCCACCCTTGAATTACACCCACAACGGTTAGCCGACTCAGACGGACCCGAGGTTTGGGTGGACGGTGAACGACGGGAACCCAAAACTGGGCTTGTCGACCGCTGAATCGTGTCCCGATCCTAACATGATCTGTGCTCCTCGCACAATCGTAAATACAGTAGTAAAGCATGGCATAAGTACAAGATAGTAGATAAAACCTCAAACTAGTTTGTGGCCCCAAGAAATAAGACTGAATCAAGCTCTGGCTCAGGGGGTCCCATAAGCCTCCCGGATGTGGATAGCGCGAATATTCTTGGAACAGGAATCAAGTACTCGGGGTCTTACGGGACACAAGTGAGCAGGAAAAACCAAATAGCAGATGTTGCTCACCGGTGCCACTTTCATTAGTTATCCCATTACTACTCAGGTTAAGTTGTTTAGGTACCTCGTTATCCATCAGACTCTCACATACCCTACACATGCTGTTCTACGACTCGCATGGCTCAAACAACTCCTGTAGTAATGGCTCATGGGATGGAGGAACAAGCTTGGTGGGGTTTAAAAGGCTATGCAATACTTGGGATTCAATTTAATGCAATCGCGACTCAATGGTGCAAGAATAAGATAGAGGCAATAGGTACTGTATGTATGCAAGCATGTGGTAGTGCTTGCCTGGCAACTCAGTTGAAGCGAGAGACGGATCTGGGTAGTGCTCCTGGTTCTCTTGGTATATCCCCTGCTCAGTGTCTATTCGAAGAAGAACCAAACAAACAAGGGCCAACATAAATATAGTGCACAAGCATAGGAATAAATGCGTCAAGCAAACAATCATGCCATGATGAATGATGCACAAGTTGCATGGCAATAATGTAGCATGGCATGGGTGAGGTGTAGAATACAAGAAATAACATTTTATTGGGTTTTGATCACATTTTATTGTCATATTAGTTGCTGTATACTATATATTTATGTGATTCATGCTGCAATTGAAGTCATGGATAGCATAAACAGAAAGGTCTCGTCGAGCTGATCATTTTAGACATATCATTTGTCAAATTCGGAGTTATAAAACAAAAGTTATTAATTTATAACGGTACAGGGGCATTTTATTGTAATTTAGATCAACTTGAAATTTTAAGTGTGCAAAACAAATTTTGGATGGCATATTTGAAATCCTCATATTTTTCTGATTCAAAAACATATATTATATGCATTATTTGGATTTATAAATTAAAAGTTATTTAAATCATATTTGAATTTGAATTTTAAACTAATTTGAATTAAATTTGAATAAAACAGACAACACAGACTTTTTACACTCAGGCTGAGCCAGCCACAGCCGCAGACAGATGGGTCCATGCTGACTGGGTCGACACGCACGCGCCAGACCTTTCCACACCGAGGCTCAACCTAGCTAGCGAGATCGACAAAGGGCCAGAACCCGGCCAGGCCACCGCGCCGCTGCCACCCGGTGTGCGACACGTGGGCAAGCCGAGGACTGCGGGTTGCGAGGCTCGGATCTACGGGGGCCTAAGCGCAAGATGGAAAGGGAGGCTGCCAGGTGGGGCTACGGGGACGGCGGGTTTAGGCGGGAGATCTTGCAGGGGCCTAAGCGCAAGCAATGGCGATCGTCGGGATCGCTGCAGCCGCTCATAGCACCGGCGATCGGCCGGGGTTTGGTCGACGTTGGCGAGCAACCTACTGGGCAAAATGGAGTGCTGCAAAAACCAAAAATGGAGAGGGCTAAACGGGCTACAAGTTCCATTCAGGTGGTATCGCCGGTGGAGGCTATAACCTGGGCGGGCGAAGCGAACAGGCCGGGCGAGTGCTGCAGCAGGCTTGTCGGTCAAGGCGACAGCGCGCCTTGACGCTGGCGGAGAGCTGAAGCAAGGCGGAGGGAGGAAGACGATGTCTATGGGGAAGAGGGCTCACCAAATGGCTGACGGTGAGAGCTTGGCCGGAGGGGCTGTTGATCGACGGAGGTGGCGCCTGAGCTCCCTGGTACTCATGGTAGGCGCGGGCTTCTCCGGCGGGGTTCGGCGGCTGCCTCGCGTCCTGGACGTCGACGAGGAAGCAGAGGGGGGCCCTGGGGCTTCTGGCTTGCCTTGGCGCCTGGGAGCGAAGAAGAGCGAGAGGGGGTCGAGCTAGGGTTTTGGGACCATGGTGGAGAGGGGCATGCAGGGGAGGAAGAAGGGAGGAAGGAGGCGGCGGGACCTCCGGGGTGGATAGGGAGTAGTAGGCGAGGCGAGAGATGGAGGGGTGGATAAGAACCTGGGAGGTGAGGATGGCGTGGGGGAGGGAAGGTGGCCACCTTTTCCTCTCCCTTCACGTGCAAGCATGGGCTGTGGAGGGTTAGGTGAGGCGAGCTAGGGGGAGACCTGTGGGCCAAAGTGCAGGGCTCGTGGGCAGGTCAGACAGAGAGAGAGAGCAAGAGAGAGGAGAGGGGTAGGCTCGGCTAGGGTAGATGGGTTTGGGGTGGAGAGAGAGAAGAGAAAAGAGAGAAGGTGACATGTGGGGCCAGGGAGAGGGGTGGAGCTGTGGCCCAAGCATGGAAGAGAGGGGAGGCCGAGAGGGAGGTGGGACATGGTGGGGTCGAGCTAGGTTTAGAGGAGGGATGCAAGTATGGTAGGGGTCATGCATGGTGAGAGGGAGAGAGAGAGGCCGAGAGAGGGGATGGGTTAGGGTTAAGCAAGCTCACATGATCACACATGGGTTAGGGATGGTTTAGATTGGGGTAGGGTTTAGGTATGAGGGAGGTTAGGGTTATTAGGGGGTTAGGTTTAAGAGTTAACTAGAGAGGTAGAGAGAGGAGGGGTGAGGTGGAGTGTTTGACAAGCCAAAGCAAGATCAAGCAAAGGAAAGGGGTGATCCATGCAAGCAAAACAAAATAAGATTCAAATGTCAAGTAAAAGGTGGTACTTGCATGGCTCTAGCTAGATCAAGCAAAAGAAGGAGAGAGAGAGAGAGAGAGTATGACCCACTACAAGAATTTCAAACAAAAACCAAATGACCTAGATGTGGTGGTTTTGCATGGCCCATGCAAATAATAAATGCCATGTATTCATATTGTGAAAACAACATAAAATCATATGGCACTATTCCATGCATTTCCAAAAGGTGGAATAAGGCCAAGCAAAAAGGGACAAGCATTGGATCCACCCAACCCACATGAGCTAGGTAAACTCAATTAAATGCCAGCTCATATTAATTGGATGGTGGAATTATAAGGTGGTGAAGAAAAGGTGGTGGAGTCAATAAGAGATATGCCCCCAAATCAACTTGGGCATTTAACAATATATCAAGAACCAAATACCATATCAAGAGGCAAATACAAATATTAATGCATATGAGATAAGAACCAAAACAAAAGGGTTTTTGTATGATGCTCAAATGCAAGGTGGCATGATGACATGATGATGATGCAACAATTATTTGTAGGAAGTTGCCCTTTTATTACTAGATCAAGTAGCATTACAGATGTTAGACAACTGGGATGCTACAACTCTCCCCCACTAAACAGGAATCTCGCCCCGAGATTCTAGGAAGAAGAAGAAGACACAAAGAGGGTAGGATAGTTGGCACGGAGTTCATCTTCACGTTCCCAAGTGGCTTCATCAACAGAATGGTGTGACCACTGCACCTTGCAGAACTTGATGGACTTGTTGCGAGTCCTTCTTTCTGCGGTCTCAAGGATTTTTGTGGGGTGTTCTTGATAAGACAGGTCTTCTTGGAGATCGATTAGCTCATGATCCACGGTCCTGCCGGGATCTTTGAAGCACTTCTTGAGCTGAGAGATGTGGAAAACATCATGGACTTTGAGTTTTCCGGAAGCTCAAGGGCATAAGCAACTTCTCCTCTTCTACCACGAATCTTGAAAGGACCGATGTATCTAGGAGCCAGCTTTCCTTTGATACCGAAGCGGTGTGTGCCTCTCATGGGAGTGACACGAAGGTAAACGAGATCACCAGGGGCATACACCATGTCCGTGTGCTTCCTGTCATAATTGCTCTTCTGACGACTTTGAGCAATCTTCAGGTTCTCAAGAATGATATGCACCTTCTCCTCCGCTTGAGTTACAATGTCAGGGCCAAACCAAATTCTTTCTCCTGCACCTGACCAACCAATCGGAGTTCTGCACTTGCGACCATAGAGAGCCTCAAATGGTGCCATCTTCAGACTTTTCTGGAAGCTGTTGTTGTAGGAGAATTCAGCATAAGGAAGACATTCCTCCCACTTCATGCCAAAAGAGATTACGCAAGCACGAAGCATATCCTCCAAAATCTGATTGATCCTTTCAACTTGTCCTTGCGACTGAGGGTGGTAAGCAGTGCTGAAGTTCAACTTTGTTCCCAAAGCATTTTGGAAACTCTCCCAGAACTTTGAAGTGAAGATGCTTCCACGGTTTGAACTGATCTCAAGCGGAACCCCATACAGCGAGACAATTCTGTTGATGTAGAGCTCAACCAACTGAATTCCAGAAATTGTTTCCTTGACGGGGAAGAAATGAGCCACTTTAGAAAGCCTGTCGATGACAACAAATATTGCATTGTTTCCCTTCTGCGACCTTGGAAAACCAGTGATGAATTCCATCTCTACTTTCTCCCATTTCCATTCCGGAGGTTTCAATGGCTGTAGAAGACCGAAAGGTTTCTGATGGACAGCTTTCACTCTGCGGCAGACATCACATTCCGAGACATACTTGGCACAATATCGTTTCAAACCAGGCCACCAATATTGTGTTTTCAAGTCCATGTACATCTTTGTGCTGCCAGGATGGATAGAAAGAACCGAATCATGCGCCTCCTTGAGAACTTGCTCTCTCAAACCCGGGTAGTTCGGAACAAACATCCGGTGTTCAAAGAAAAGCGTGCCTTGATCATCAACTTGGAAGGACTCATACTTCGAAAGCTCAAGTTTAGAGATGATCTTTTTGGTGTGTGGATCACCCAGCTGACGAGAGCGAATCTTTTCTTCCAAGAGAGGAGTAGCCAAAAGGTTCAGGAGATGCCCTTGTTCCACAATTTCCAGGTTGAGCTGACGGAATTCCTCGCACAAGAGAGGTTGTTGCTCTTCCATCATGAGGTTGTTGACATAAGCTTTGCGGCTGAGAGCATCGGCCATGACATTAGCTTTGCTCGGAGTGTAGTTGATGGTCAAATCAAAATCATTGATTGCTTCAATCCATCTCCTCTGCCGAAGGTTGAGATCAGGCTGAGTGAAGATATACTTCAAACTCTTGTGGTCAGAAAAGATCTCACATCGGTTGCCAAGCAAGTAGTGCCTCCATAGCTTCAAAGCGAAGACAACTGCTGCGAGCTCGAGGTCATGTGTGGGATAGTTGGTCTCATGCGTCTTCAACTGTCGAGAGGCATAAGCAACCACCTGTTTTTCTTGCATAAGGACCGCACCCAATCCTTGCAAAGAGGCGTCACAGAATATCTGGAAGGGCTTAGATGTATCCGGAGGAACCAAGACTGGTGTGGAAGTGAGCTTCTCTTTGAGTGTCTCAAAGCTTGCTTGACATGCAGGAGTCCAAAGGTATTTCTTGCCTTTCTTGAGGAGATCGGTAAGAGGCTTCGCTATCTTCGAGAAATTCTGAACGAAGCGACGGCAATAACTAGCCAAACCAAGTAAACTCCGCACTTCTTTGACATTAACAGGAGGAAGCCATTCAACAATTGTCTTCACAGTTTCTGGGTTGACTGCAATGCCCTTGGCCGAGATGACATGGCCAAGATAAGTTACTTCAGGCAGCCAAAACTCACACTTTGAGAACTTTGCATACAAGCGGTTCTCACGAAGCTTGTTTAGGACACACCGAAGGTGTTCTTCATGCTCTTCCTTGGACTTAGAATAGACCAGGATGTCATCCATATAGACCACAACGAACTTATCAAGGTACACCATGAAAACCGAGTTCATCAGCCTCGAGAAGGTAGCAGGTGCGTTGGTGAGACCGAAAGACATGACCGTGTACTCATACAGGCCATAGCGGGTGGTGAAATCTGTTTTAGGCACATCTTCCTTGCGAATCTTGATTTGGTGATAACCGCTTCTCAAGTCCAGCTTAGAGAATACCACAGCTCCAGCTAGCTGATCGAAGAGATCATTAATCCGCGGGAGAGGATATTTGTTCTTGATGGTTTTAGCATTGAGAGCCCGATAGTCAACACAAAGTCTATCAGTTCTGTCACGCTTCTTCACAAAGATTGTTGGGCTACCCCAAGAAGAAGTACTGTGTTGAATGAAACCCAACTTCTCTTGTTCATCAAGTTGTCGTTTGAGTTCAGCCAACTCAGAAGGACCCATTTTATAAGGCCGCTTGGAGATAGGAGCCGTTCCAGGTTGAAGCTCAATTACAAACTCAACCTCACGATCCGGAGGCATACCCGACAACTCTTCAGGAAAGACATCTGGGAACTCACAGACCACCGGAACACTATGAATAGCTTCCATAGCATCATCATTCAGAGCCGCCAAAGAGAAAAGCTGGATAGCAGGAGTCAAACTTGGAGAAAAGACTATATGGCCTTCAGGAATCTTCAGAAACCGAAAGGCTCAAAGACAATCAATCACAGCTGCATTTGCTGTCAACCAATCCATGCCCAAGATGACATCAATGTCGAATTTCCCGTAACAATTAAGGATGCCGAGAACAAAGAGCCACCAATCTCAATTTGATTGCCATGGTGATATGAAGCCCTCATGTTTGCTCCAGAGAAAGGACCATTAACCGCTTAAGGAGAGGAACCAAGACTAACTCATTCTCATTTGCAAACTTGTGAGAAACAAATGAATGCGATGCACCGTAATCAAACAAAACTCGTGCGAGGACTGAGTTAACGAAAGCATACCCATCACAACTCTAGGTGCATGCATGCTTGAGCGGCGTTGACACGCTTGGCACGAGCAATGAGACCCGGCTTAGTGTTGATGTTGAGAGCCCGAGGTGGTGGTGCACGAACCAAAGGAGAGCTTGCAGATCTTGGCGGGGTGGAGGAAGAGCTTTGTTTTTCAACGACAGCCCAGCTTGAGATGTCCAGATCTCCACATGTGAAACAAGCACCGTGTGGACGTAGCAACGTAGCTGTGGACTCCTCCAGCGCCCAGTAGTGGTGGTTGTAGCCCCTAGGAGCCGCAGTGGTGAAGTTTGGTGGCCTTGACGCAGAACTTGCAGGTCTTGGTGGAGCCGGAGCGACGGTGGGGTGTTAGGAACCCACACGCCGCTTAGAAGGAGCCGCCATAGTCAAGAGCTTGATGCATCACGGTTGTGTTTCTTGGACTCCTCAAACACTTGCCTACTTGCTTCCTCTTGCAGAGCTGTGTGCTGAAGTTCCAGGAAAGATGCCGGCCTTGCATGTGTGATTGCATATTTGATCGATGCATTGAGACCTTGCCTGAACCTCTTTTGCTTCTTCTTGTCATCAGATATCTCATCGCCACCATAACGAGACAGATTCATGAAGTTCCTGATATAGGTGTTGACATTATCGTTTCCCTGCTTGAGGTTGAGAAAAGCTTCCTTCATCCTCTCCATGACAATTTCTGACAGATACTGCTCCTTGAACGCTCCCGTGAACCTTTCCCAAGTAGGCTGAAAACCAGTGCACCTTTCCTTCAAGTAATTCTCCCACCAGAGAGCTGCATCTCCCTTTAGAAGGTGAGTATCACACTTTACCCACTCCTGCTCAGGAACATCAGCAGTCTCGAGCAACCTTGACATCTCACGCAACCAATCATCCGCATCCAGTGGTCGATTAGAAACATCAAATTGGCGAGGGTTGAATTTCAGGAAGCTTTTGATGTCTCCTCGCTTGGGAGGTGGAGGTAGTGGAGCAAACTGCTTCCCGACACTTTCCTCAAAGCGCTGGTTCTGGCGCATTGCGCCAAGGCATTAGATGTTTGACAACGCGAGCCCGCCAGTGGTATGTCCTCATCGAACGGCGTGGTGGAGCCATCCTATGATTGATATAAAACACAAGTCAAGACTATAATGGAGAATAATAATAATCCAAAATAGTACCAAGATGGAATTAACCAAGATTAAAGGATACATTTATCGAGATGATATTAAAATATCAACAAAGTTCAAAGCACCTAGAAGATATTAAGCATATCGCACACGACTGAAAAGGAGTGTGGTACACAAATATATCAAAGAAAATTTTTCCACAAATTTCGGCATTAAAATACCAATAGATGCGCAAAATCACTTAACGAATCAAGATTAGTGACTCTACCAATTCAATATACAAAAGCGAATGATAAGAGTAGTGGTATGGTCGCGACTCCATCCTGCACTCAAATCATTACTCCGCACATGAATAAGTGGAACACATATCCTAACCCCTTCTTCTCACGACGAACCTAAAGATTGGTAACTACGGAAACGAACACCCCAAACAAGATAACGTCGGATAACAAAGAGTAAGACAGATTGCGTCGGTTTACAACGAATCAGATAGATCGCGTCGGTTTACAAAAGCCTGTCGGTATGGAATGTACCAACAGTTGATAACCAAAGGCTGATTAGATAACAACTTGGATGCAACAGATAGACAAGGAATTACACACACACACACAACCTATGGTACTACGGAATCCCAGAACACGTGAATCCTAGTTTGAATTTTAAGAAGAGGATTGAAAACGTTACACTTCCTTACCAGAAAAGGGTGGGTGGGTGGGTAAGAAGAAAATGGAAGCAGTCCTACTCGCTTTGTTTTCCCTAGTATACATAACTACCAAAAATATTTGCTAGACCGACAACGCTGCTTGGAGACCACAAGGTCGGGATGGCTCGATACCAATTGTAACTACCTCGGTGAATTACGCCCTAGATACAAGCCTGGATGAACGGTAGTGGTTGAAATAGTACGTGGGGCCCCAAAAGCCACTCACGGTAGACCTTTCGCCGTCCCAACCACTTCCAATTCATCGACTGCAGACGGGCGAATCGAAGCGAAGGGATCAACTACATACACAAATGAGTATGTATGCAAGCCACCATACAAAAGTACATCAGAGCCATTCCATCTAGAAAGAAAGGAAATATAGCAACGCCATACGGCAAGATTCAAATGACCTAGATAGATATAATATTTTAGGATAATTCCTCATACATCACACATCAGAGTATCAAGCGGAAGAGGCAAAACAAAGTCCGAGTACGGATAAGAAGCAAATCGGCATAAGATGCCACAGATATAAGCACATCCCGCCCACAGATCTCACGGATCCTGCTCCCTAATCTCTACACCGAACGATCGCTGCCCATATCATCGCCTCTTCCACCCAAAGATCCGCCCTGAGTGTACCTGCTCATCCGAACCAATAATTTATCGTGTGAGACCCTAAGGGTACTCAAAGAAGTCTTTATGCCTCTAAAGGGACACAACCTGGGTGACGAATTGCAGCAAAAGATAAACCCTAGCAGTTCTATAGATACGCTAACCATCCGTCTAACCAAGGATATATGGATGTCCGTGAATTAATGACAACAGTTATAACAGTAATTTCATCGGATCCATCCTCCTCGCTACCAACGAGGAAGCGTATTAACAACCCCCATCCGCTGGCAATTTTATTAACCATTCCATGAGTGTTGCACTATTTACTAGTCAATTACTTAGTCGATTAAAGCGGTACTTTAGTTATGCTTGTCTATGATCGAGAAACTGCTCCAAGTCGTCCATAACCGCGACACGGCTTTCGAAAGTTTTACCTGCAGGGTGCACAAATAGCAACACACACTCGATCAACCTCGGAAAAACCAAATCAAAACCCAACGAGGCCTTCACGAAAAAGCAATCACAGATTTAGAAATATTTCAGGGCCACCCCTTGAGTACACCAAGAACGGTTAGTGACTCCGAGACGGACCCGAGGTTTGGGTGGACGGCTGTGAACGACTGGGAACCCAAAACTAGGCTTGTCGACACCGCGGAATCGTGTCCCGATCCTATACAGTACTGTGTGCTCCTCGCACAATCGTAAATACAGGATTAAAGCATGGCATAAGTACAGGATAGTAGATAAAACCTCAAACTAGTTTGTGGCCCCAAGAAATAAGACTGAATCAAGCTCTGGCTCAGGGGGGTCCCATAAGCCTCCCGGATGTGGATAGCGCGAATATTCTTGGAACAGGAATCAAGTACTCAGGGTCTTACGGGACACAAGTGAGCAGGAAAAACCAAATAGCAGATGTTGCTCACCGGTGCCACTTTCATTAGTTATCCCATTACTACTCAGGTTAAGATAGGTACCTCGTTATCCATCAGACTCTCACATACCCTACACATGCTGTTCTACGACTCGCATGGCTCAAACAACTCCTGTAGTAATGGCTCATGGGATGGAGGAACAAGCTTGGTGGGGTTTAAAAGGCTATGCAATACTTGGTATTCAATTTAATGCAATCGCGACTCAATGGTGCAAGAATAAGATAGAGGCAATAGGTACTGTATGTATGCAAGCATGTGGTAGTGCTTGCCTGGCAACTCAGTTGAATCGAGAGACGGATCTGGGTAGTGCTCCTGGTTCTCTTGGTATATCCCCTGCTCAGTGTCTATTCGAAGAAGAACCAAACAAACAAGGGCCAACATAAATATAGTGCACAAGCATAGGAATAAATGCGTCAAGCAAACAATCATGCCATGATGAATGATGCACAAGTTGCATGGCAATAATGTAGCATGGCATGGGTGAGGTGTAGAATACAAGAAATAACATTTTATTGGGTTTTGGTCACATTTTATTGTCATATTAGTTGCTGTACACTATATATTTATGTGATGCATGCTGCAATTGAAGTCATGGATAGCATAAACAGAAAGGTCTCGTCGAGCTGATCATTTTAGACATATCATTTGTCAAATTTGGAGTTATAAAACAAAAGTTATTAATTTATAAAGGTCCAGGGGCATTTTATTGTAATTTAGATCAACTTGAAATTTTAAGTGTGCAAAAAAATTTTTGGATGGCATATTTGAAATCCTCACATTTTTCTGATTCAAAAACATATATTATATGCATTATTTGGATTTATAAATTAAAAGTTATTTAAATCAGATTTGAATTTGAATTTTAAACTAATTTGAATTAAATTTGAATAAATGCATAACACAGACTTTTTACACTCAAAGGAGCCAGCCACAGCCGCAGACAGATGGGTCCATGCTGACTGGGTCGACACGCACGCGCCAGACCTTTCCACACCGAGGCTCAACCTAGCTAGCGAGACTGACAGGCGGGCCCAGGAACCAGCAGGGCCACACGCGCTCGCGGCCACCCGGTGTGCGACACGTGGGCAAGCCGAGGACTGCGGGTTGCGAGGCTCGGATCTACGGGGGCCTAAACGCAAGATGGAAAGGGAGGCTGCCAGGTGGGGCTACGGGGACAACGGGTTTAGGCGGGAGATCTTGCAGGGGCTTAAGCGCAAAAACAATGGCATCGTCGGGATCGCGCAGCGCCGCTCACAGCACCGGCGATCGGCCGGGGTTTGGTCGACGTTGGCGAGCAACCTACTGGGCAAAACGGAGTGCTGCAAAAACCAAAAATGGAGAGGGCTAAACGGGCTACAGGTTCCATTCAGGTGGTATCGCCAGTGGAGGGCTACAGCACGCGGGGCGGGGCGACGAACAGAGCCGGAACGAGCTGCTGCTGTCGGTCAGGCGCGACGCGCGGCGTGCACGCAGAGCGCTCGACGGAGAGCTGCAGCGATGCAAGGCCAGAGGGGGAGGAAGACGATGTCTATGGGGAAGAGGGGCTCACCAGCGACCCGACGGCGGTGAGAGCTTGGCCGGAGGGGCTGTTGATCGACGGAGGGTCAGCCTGGGCTCTGGTACTCATGCAGCATGCGGCTTCCCGGGTTCGGCGGGCCGCCTCGGCCCGACGTCGACGAGGAAGCAGAGGGGGGCCCTGGGGCTTCTGGCTTGCCTTGGCGCGCTCGGGAGCGAAGAAGAGCAGGGGGGTCGTAGCTAGGGTTTTGTGACCATGGTGGAGAGGGGGTCTGTCTGGGGAGGAAGAAGGGAGGAAGGGGAGGCGAGGCAGGACCTCTTGGGTGGATAGGGAGTCGCTGGGCGAGGCAGAGAGATGGAGGGGTGGATAAGAACGGGGGTAGGTGAGGATGGCGTGGGGGAGGGGAAGGTGGGTCCGGCCACCTTTTGCCTCTCCCTTCACGTGCCAGGCATGGGCCAGGAGGAGGTTAGGTGCAGAGCTGGGGGAGACTGTCGTGGGCCAAAGTAGGCTCGGGGTGGGGCAGGTCAAACAGAGAGAGAGAGCAAGAGAGAGGAGAGGGGTAGGCTCGGCTAGGGTAGATGGGTTTGGGGTGGAGAGAGAAGAAAAGAGAGAAGGTGACATGTGGGGCCAGGGAGAGGGGTGGAGCTGTGGCCCAAGCATGGAAGAGAGGGGAGGCCGAGAGGGAGGTGGGACATGGTGGGGTCGAGCTAGGTTTAGAGGAGGGATGCAAGTATGGTAGGGGTCATGCATGGTGAGAGGGAGAGAGAGAGGCCAAGAGAGGGGATGGGTTAGGGTTAAGCAAGCTCACATGATCACACATGGGTTAGGGATGGTTTAGATTGGGGTAGGGTTTAGGTATGAGGGAGGTTAGGGTTATTAGGGGGTTAGGTTTAAGAGTTAACTAGAGAGGTAGAGAGAGGAGGGGTGAGGTGGAGTGTTTGACAAGCCAAAGCAAGATCAAGCAAAGGAAAGGGGTGATCCATGCAAGCAAAACAAAATAAGATTCAAATGTCAAGTAAAAGGTGGTACTTGCATGGCTCTAGCTAGATCAAGCAAAAGAAGGAGAGAGAGAGAGAGAGTATGACCCACTACAATAATTTCAAACAAAAACCAAATGACCTAGATGTGGTGGTTTTGCATGGCCCATGCAAATAATAAATGCCATGTATTCATATTGTGAAAACAACATAAAATCATATGGCACTATTCCATGCATTTCCAAAAGGTGGAATAAGGCCAAGCAAAAAGGGACAAGCATTGGATCCACCCAACCCACATGAGCTAGGTAAACTCAATTAAATGCCAGCTCATATTAATTGGATGGTGGAATTATAAGGTGGTGAAGAAAAGGTGGTGGAGTCAATAAGAGATATGCCCCCAAATCAACTTGGGCATTTAACAATATATCAAGAACCAAATACCATATCAAGAGGCAAATACAAATATTAATGCATATGAGATAAGAACCAAAACAAAAGGGTTTTTGTATGATGCTCAAATGCAAGGTGGCATGATGACATGATGATGATGCAACAATTATTTGTAGGAAGTGGCCCTTTTATTACTAGATCAAGTAGCATTACAGATGTTAGACAACTGGGATGCTACAGTGGCCGGCGCTGGTAGAAGAGGAGGGGCGAGGGAGGCGGTCGGGGACGCGCGGGAGGAGGGAGGCCGGAGCGGAAGAGGCGCCGAGGAGGGTGGTGGCGGAGCTATGCGAGGCGGCGGGGCCGGCGGGACGGTGGCGAGGGGGGGTCGCCGGAGAGGAGGGAGAAGGGGTGGGGGCGCGCGGGTGGCGTCGGGGGTGGAGAGCGGGGCGAGGAGGAGGGCGGCCTGAGCGGCGGTGGAGGCGACTGCCGGAGGAGGCGAGGCGGCCGGCGGTGGAGGCGGCTGCCGGAGACGAGGAAGAGGGCGAGCGGCGCGAGGAGGAGGGAGAGAAGCGGGGTCGGGGGAGAGAGAGAAGGAGGAGGTGGGCGAGGCCAAGGTGAGGTGGGGCTGGGTGGGGTCCAGGGAGAGGGGTCGGTGTGGTGGCGGTGGGCAAGCGTGCCAGGGGTGGGGGTGTGGGCCATGGTGGAGGGAGTGGGTGTGGGGTGGGGCCCGGTGTCGTGGGAGAGAGAGAGAGGAGGCAGACGGTGGGGAGGGAAGGAGTGGGGGGTTGAGTGGGTGGATTGGTGAGGTGGCAGGGTGGGTAGGGATTGGGGGAGAGGGTGAGGTGGCGAGCTGTGAGTGGTGGGTAGATTAGGACTAGGTAGTTTTAGGAATTCGGGTGGACTGGGTAGATATTTTAGTCTAGGGTTTTTCTTTTATTTAAGAATAACTTTTGTAAATAGTTTTTAGACAAATAAAAGACCGGAACAGACCGATGTTTTTATTTGAAATAGAGACGGGGGTTATTTAGAAAACAAAACTAGGCGTTTCAAAATAGTTTCAGACAAACAAAGCATGATGATGACGATGCAATGCACAAAAACAACGCGATTTTCTAGTAGTGGTTTTGCGGGATGCCACACAGCCGGCGGCTATGGTAGTTGCGGAGACTCTGCTGGTACACCGCTGATCGAGCTGCTGCTATATCCCGTGCTTCGTCGAGTGTATCGACAGCGTCTTCGAGGGCAGTCGTGGATTCAACTTCATCAGAGGCGACACCGTGGGTCCCGGTGGCGATTTCGCCGGTAGCACGGCTTCGGCTCTGTGTACCATGAAGAACGGTGTGTAGCCGGTGGAGCTGTTTGGCGTAGTTCGTAGGCTCCACAGGACGGAGGGTCGCTCTTTCGTCCAATTTCCAGTTTTTTGTTCGAGTGAGCTCATGAGGCACTTCTTGATGCCGGCGCCGATTAGGCCGTTGGCCTTTTCCACTTGCCCGTTCGTTTGCGGGTGTGCCACTGAGGCATATGTGATGTTGATCCCAAGGCCTTCGCATAAGATCTGGAATTCTTCGGAGATGAAGTTCGATCCGTTGTCGGTGATGATGCTGTGTGGTACGCCGAACCTGTAGAAAATAGACTCGAAGAACTTGACGGCAGTTTTGCCTTTCTGGTTGGTGATCGGCATGGCCTCGATCCACTTGGTCAATTTGTCGACTGCGACCAGGAGAAAGACGTGTCCTCCTTTCGAGGATTTTGGCAGTTTGCCGATCATATCAAGGCCCCATTGAGCGAAAGGCCAAGCTATAGGTATTGGCCTGAGCTCGGACCCAGGTGCGTGCGGTTTGTCCGCGAACCGTTGGCATCCGTTGCATCTTCGGACGATGTCCTTTGCGTCGCTCATGGCCGTCGGCCAGTAGAATCCTGCTCGTAGAGCTTTAGCAACAAGGGAGCGGCTGCCTGCATGGTGGCCGCAGATGCCTTCGTGGATGTCTTGGAGTATGGCCTTGCCGTCGTCGACGGTGACGCACCATTGAAGTATACCCGTGATGCTGCGCTTGTACAGCTCGCCGTTGATGACGGTGAAGGCTTTTGACCGGAGAGATATGCGTCGGGCGTGTATTGGGCTGTCAGGCAATTCTCCAGTTATCAAGAACTGGAGGTATGGTCGTGTCCAAGCTTCTTCGACTGCCATGACCTGCATCAGGTTGACCATAGCGACCTCTGTGTCCAGTTTCTCGGGTCCTTCATGTCCTTCGGGTAGCGTAGTCCCCGAGTGTTCTGCTTCTTCGGGTGATCCCTTGGGGAATTTCCACTTGATGGATGGTACGCAGATTTGTTCGAGGAACACACCTGGTGGTACCTTTGCGCAAGTGGAGCCGATGTTGGCGAGTCTATCGGCTTCCTCGTTGCTCTCTCTTCCAACATGCCGAAGTTCACAGCCGTCGAATTCTCCTTCGAGTGCATTGTAGAGCGCACGGTACGCGATCATGTTTTCGGCGTGTGCGTCACACTCATTCATCGTCTGCTGGACGACGACGTTGGAGTCACCGTAGATGACCAGGAGCGTTGCGCCGCATATCTTTGCCATCCTCATGCCATGGATGAGGGCTTCGTATTCGGCTTCGTTGTTGGAGGCTCTGAATTTCATCCGAAGAACGTACCTCATCTTGTCACCTTGCGGGGAGGTCAAGATGACCCTCCCGCTTGGAGCCGTCAAAATGCATTGTCCAGATCGCGACATGTCTGGGTGTCCGCAGCTGCAGCTCCATCCAAGGCACCAGGAAGTCCTAAGGACTTGAGATTTGATTAGCGTGTCGCTTCTCGTAGACGATGTCCAAGGGTGATAGTTCGATGCCCCACAGGGCCACCCGTCCTGTGGCCTCTGGATTATTCAGGATGCTGTTCAGGGGTGCTTCGTTGACGACCATCACTTGGTGCTCCTGGAAGTAATGGCTCAACCGTCGAGCCGTCATGAATACGCTGTAGGCTAGCTTCTGGTAGTGAGGGTACCTTTGCTTTGTTGGTGTCAGTACCTCGTTGAGGTAGTAAATTGGGCGCTGGACCCCGTGGGTCTTGCCTTCTTCGGGTCGTCCGACCACGAGTACGGTGCTGACCACCTGATGTGTGGCTGCTATGTACAGCAGCAGGGGCTCGCGCTCCTTTGGCGTGACCAAAACGGGCGAGGTGGAGAGGAGCCGCTTGAAGCTTTCGAATGCGTCGTTGGCTTCTGGCGTCCACTCGAACTTGTCTGCTTTACGTAGTAGCTGGTAGAATGGTAGGTCCTTCTCGCCCATACGGCTGATGAACCTGCTTAGCACCCCTACTCGTCCTGCGAGCTGCTGGACGCCCTTGAGGTTTTTCGGCTTCTCCATCGTCATGATGGCTTTGATTTTCTTCGGGTTCGCTTCGATCCCTCGTTGAGAGATGAAGTACCCAAGCAGCTGACCTGATGGGACGCCGAAGGCGCACTTTTCGGGATTGAGCTTGATCCTATAGTGATCAAGGTTGTTGAACGTCTCGCGGAGATCATCGATAAGTGTCCTTGCCTCCCTAGTTTTTATTACTATGTCGTCGACATAAACTTGGACGTTGCGACCAATCTGGTCCTTGAGGTAGGCCTGCATGCATCGCTGGTACGTGGCACCCGCGTTCTTTAGCCCAAAGGGCATTGTGTTGTAACAGAATACTCCGAACGGTGTAATAAACGCCGTTTTCTCCTGATCTTCGACCTTGAGCCGAATCTGGTTATAGCCTGAGTAGGCGTCGAGGAAGGAGAGTTTCTCGCAACCTGCAGTCGAATCGATAATCTGGTCGATCCGTGGGAGAGGGAAGTGGTCCTTTGGGCAATGCTTATTTAGTGACGTGAAGTCCACACACATCCGCAGGATGTCCGTGTCCTTCTTCGGGACCATCACCGTGTTTGCAAGCCACTCGCTTTCTTTGATTTCCCTGATGAAGTCTGCAGCGAGCAGTCTATTGATTTCCTTACCGATAGCTTCGGCTCGTGGCTCCGACAGTCTTCGGATGAACTGCTTGACTGGCTTGGTGTCTGGAAAGACATTGAGTGCGTGCTCGGCGAATTCCCTGGGAACTCCTGGCATGTCCGCAGGACACCAGGCGAAGATTTCTTTGTGTTGACGGTGGAGTCGAAGGACATGTCAGGTGCATTCTGCCTTGTGACTGGGGGTAGCCCATTGTCTGTCACCTCGCGGAGCCTTACAAGCTCGTCTTGCATGCCGAAAGACTGGGAGATTTTATTGAAATCCCTGTCGCATTGGTCCGATCGGGTGAAGCTCCCATGGACTGTGATGACGCCCCTTGGTCCTGGCATCTTGAGTAGTAGGTATGCGTAGTGTGGGACGGCCAGGAACCTTGCGAATGCTACACGCCCCAGGATGGCGTGGTATTGTGACGGCCAGTCCACCACTTCGAATTCGAGTCGCTCCTGCCGAAAGTTGTCCGGCTTCCCGAAGATGACGTCGAGCCCTATTTTGCCCAGGGGGAATATGCCCTTTCCTGGTACAATGTCGTGGAACGTTGTGTCTGATTGTTCCAGGCTGCATTGCGGGATCCGCATAGCTGCTAGGGTGCTTGCGAACATTAGGTTGATGCCGCTGCCACCGTCCATGAAGACGCGACTCATCTCGAAGCCTCCGACCAGGCTCCAACACCGTGGCAGCATGACCGCGAGGGATCCGCAAGGGTGATCCACGCGAGTGAACGTGATGCGTGATTCCGATCCGCCGAGGTACTCGTGATTGCAGCGGAGTTGCCACGCCAAGTTGATTTGTCGGTGATTTTCTTCGCACTGTTTGTGGGGCCCCTGGATCATATTTAGTGCTCCCTTTGGTGGGGGGTATACGCCCCCGGCGTTGTTTTGCGCTGGTGCGACTGGTTGGTTTGGGCCTCTAATAGGTGGCGGTGGAGGAGCTCCGTGTGCTATTTCTCCCCGGCGCGCTTCCAACGCAGGATTGGGGCTTGTTGCCTCATCTGCGCCATGCTTTCGCTGAGTTTCGAACTCGCGCAGCCTGAGTATGTGACCGCTTTCTTTTTGCCATCTTGTTTGTCGATGTAGAAGTGGATGGTGCATGGACCCGAAAGTTTTCAATGCCGAGGGTCCGTTGTCGCGATCATGGCGTTACGATCGGCTGATCGTCTGCTGTCACGGAGATTTCCTCCGCAGAACCTCCGCTGCGGCGCTGTTGTCATTGCGGTGTCGGCGTAGCTGCCGCGACTGTATGGGTCCGTCGCGGTCTTTGTAGACACGCGATCTCCTCTTGCTGCGGCGTTCTCGCCTTCGGTCGTAGTCGTCCTCTTCATCTGATTGCGCTCGCTGGATGCAATCTTCGCCGTCTGCCCAACTGTTGGCAATTTCCATGAGGTGGTCGAGTGTCTTGGGCTTGACACGCCCAAGTTCTTCCTTGAAATCTTGGCGTTTGACGCCGTCTCTGAAGGCATCGATGGCCCTCTCCTCGGAGATATGCGCTGCGGAGTTCTTGGTGGTAGACCATCGTAATATGTACGAGAGAATAGATTCCCCCGTTCTCTGAGTGCAGGCTCGCAACTCTTCGATTGAGGCGGGCCTCTTGCTGGTTCCCTTGAAATTTCGGATGAAGCTGTAAGATAGCTCCTCCCAACTTCGTATGGATCCTGATGATAGGTCTTTGAGCCGCACCAGCGCTACCGTCAACCGGAGGCATTGCATGGCGGTTTCTTTGTTACCGCCAGGCAATGACGGATGATGTGATCGAGCCAAGATTTTGGATCTTGTGTGCCGTTGAACTTCGGAGTATCCGAAGGAAGCTTGAAATTGTGTGGCATCTTTGTTCGCCGAACAGATCTGCTGAAGCATCGAGCTCCACAGAGTTCTCCTTCATCTTCATCCATCTCGGACTCGGACGAGCATGCGCGTTTAGCTCGCGCTTTGTCGATTTTGCGCTGTGTAAGCACGTCTCTGGCGTCGTAGTCGTGTTTATGGTGATGCGAGCTCTTCTTCCTTCGAGGAAGGTCGTGCTCCTCCCCCTCTTCGGATGAAGGGGTGGGGCTACGGTCGCGCCTGACCGGAGCTTTCTTCTTCGGCTCCGCGGGAGCGTCTTCGTGGAGCGCAGCTCCGACGAGTCCGAGTCCGTTGAGTGCGGACTTATGCATGGCTCTTTTCGGGTACCCTTTCCAGAAGTTGGTGGGCCGCGAGATACGCAGTGGCTGCCAGGATCGCATCTTGCGGTGTCTTCGGGATGATGTTGCCGTCGGCATCCATATCCATGAACGACGTGTGGAGAGTTTGGGTCACATCACGGCGTTCCTTGGGATCCATGTTCTCCACCCGCGAGCGGTGCTTGTTTCCCTGCTCGTCGGCCGGAGCCGGGTGCCATGGCGGAGAGCGCAGCTCGTCGCGCGCTGGACTCGGAGGCTGCTTGCTTGCGCTTGTCGAGCGTCTCCTGCATCTTGACTTGCTTCTTGTGCTCCTCGATGAGGAGGTAGTGGTACGCCATCATTAGGTCGCGTGGTGAATCCACAGGCAGGACTATGTCGCCTGCGACGGCATGGCGTGCCTGGACCCATCCTTCTTTGCTAAGATGGATGACGTGGCCGTTATTTTCCCCTTCGGGTGGGGGGGGGACTGGCTTCTTCTGTTCCCGCCGTTTCCGCCGTTTCCGTCCTGCGGGTTGGGGTTCGTGTTGGGCGGCGGGTTAGGCGTTTGTTGATCCTGGATGACCATGGCGCATATGTAGCGCTCATAGATTGGTTCGCTGCTGCCGCAGCTTTCAGATCCGGAACCGTAGGTCCCTTCGTCCGAAGGTGGATCGCACAGATCGGAGTTGCAGCTGCTGCTGTTGTAGAACTCATCTGTCGATGGTGACGTGCGTAGCACGGGGTGCGGAGCCCATGAGGCGGGCCTGATTGTAGGCACGGGCACCCGCTCAGGAAGGCGGAGGGTGCCAGTTTGTCCCACCTGGAAGCAGAAACTCCCGAACAAAATTTCGAGTCCGTCGCCTATGGGCTCGAAATCTTTCATGGTGGCCTGCGAGTGGGCGATGAAGTCGAAGGTCCCGAAAAGGAGGTGATTCTCCGTCACCGCGGAGTTGTAGATCGGTCGGGTCGGAACCGTCACGATCGCACAATCAGCAGCCCCAATTCCCACAGACGGCGTCAATTGACGAGGTTTAATCTCGTCAATGCCCATTGTTATGGACTTGGGTTTTGGAGAAGATGGGGATGCTGGAGATCGTGGAACGGCTAACAGACAAGCAACCAGGGGACACGAGATTTACACAGGTTCAGGCCCCCGGAGGGAAAACCCTACTCCTGCTTGTCTGCTCTTGATTACGGCGGAACCGAAGGTTACAGGGTGCGCAAATTCGATCTGGCGTGGAGGTGTGTACGAAAGTATGAGTCGAGAGATCTAGGACGTGCCCTCCTGGCCTTTATATAGACTTAGGCAGGTCCCGGGCATAGTCCTAGTCGGTTACAAGTTCTAGGGTTTTACCCCTTTGAATTTCCTATCTACGCTAGTCGTGCTCTCCAAGGATCCGAAGACGTCATGGGCCTTGGCCACCCGAAAATCTTCATGGGCCATCGTATATCTGTTGTGGGCCTTCCTTGGGCTGGACCAGGTATGCTGAAGTTACGTACCCGTAGGGTATAACCATGTCACCGTGCGAAATTCGCCGTGAGACAAAATCAGCGCTCGAGGGCTAGTTTCGAAAGATGGTCCCCAGGTACCCCAAAAGCACTCAAGACAGGCAAAAACTGCACTACATCAATAAATATAGATGCCATCTGGGCTAGCTGGGCTCCAGCTGGCCTACCAGCACCCTCGCCAAGTGCTTCTCCTGGCTGGGCCTCCTCTTCCCCAGCCGTCCTGCCCCGCTCCCCTGGCCGAGCCTCCTCGCATTCTCGCATGGGTTGCACCGCGTCCAGTCCGCGCCTATGCCGCTCCGACTGAGCTTGGCGCCGCTCGCTCGGATGGGCCGGCTACGCTCCGCACGGCTAGCCCATCCGGCCTTCTCCTCCATGCCTCCTCCCAGTGCCCCGCCTGGGCCATCAATCCTTCCTCGGCTAGGCCTGCCCCGACTCGCCTAGGCCGTCTGGGCCGCTTGCGTGTGGGGTGCCTCGCTCGCCCACGTCCGGCTGGGAGCAGCCGGATCAATCGCCTCAGTCGTTGCCCCACTCGACCAAGGCAGGATCAGGACGTACCGCTCCTCTTAGCTTCTTCCCGACAGGCTCCTCCCTCATATCGAGCATCCCAACATCGGATGCTCCCAGGTAGGTATAAGAATACATGTAGCTAGAAGAAAAGCCACCAGACAAGGAGAAGACACACCTAAAGCCACTAGGCAAGGATAAGACATGGATCCACTTCTAGCGATAATGTAGCGCTTT
Source organism: Avena longiglumis (assembly GCA_030063025.1). Lineage (NCBI taxonomy): Eukaryota > Viridiplantae > Streptophyta > Magnoliopsida > Poales > Poaceae > Avena > Avena longiglumis. The sequence continues at coordinate 154,422,513 of CP125973.1, forward strand.
ATCTGACCCTGTAGAGAATAGTAGTAGTTAGGTATGTGGGTCACCCCATGTTCCCTAGGCAGCCATTGTATACCAGGGAGGCTCACATGCAGAGGGACTCTCTGATTGATCGCTCACTAAGATCTCTCTCTTAGGCATACACACGCAGACTCTAGTTCAGTTAGACAAAGGGTTGGTCTCAGTTAGTTTGTTAGTACTCATATAGCTCGAGGAGCCATCTATAGTTATCGTGTTCATCCAGATAATCAGTTCGTACGTGAGTAGGAGTGTTATCTCACCACGAGGACTCCGAACCTAGGTACTTCTTTTGTCTCACTATGTATGCTTGTATCCAATCCTGCCTATGGATACCGTCGCTAGGTTCCCTGCTTGTCCCCACACCTCTATCTAACTTTTTAGGCACTGTCGTTCCACATACTACGACACGTATGATGTTTGTTTGCATATTATTTTGCTTTTATGGCGCTTTAGTAGCATTATAAGTTGACCCCTCTCATTTAAATATCAATATGAAAATATGTTCTTCCTTTAGTATGCACTATTAAGAAAGTTTGTCATTTCGAGACACCACGTGATGGTCGGGTGTGTTAGACTCTACATTCGCATACAATAGATGTAATCCAGATTTACACACGTGGGTACTAAGGTTCTTACTTGGTGAGCCTAAAATGTAGAAACATGGCTCCAGAACATGAACTGAAAGGTAAAGCATGAGGCATATAGTTGATATGATGACCATATCGATGCTCGCCTTTGTAGATGCACCAATTCACGTGATGATTGGTCTTGGTGTAGTGAATTTGTTTCATGTAATCACCAAAATGACTCAAGGGATGTTTGTTTTGAGTGGGAGTTCACATAGTAATATGATTAAAGTTGAATTCAATTTATCATAAACTAAATCAAAGTGAATTGGCATAGTTTGTTGTAATCGTTAGCATCCGTTTACTACCTTGCGCTTAGTTATAATTGAGATAATAGAACTATAGAATTCTAGATATTTACTTTATGAAGTGGTATCGTATTGTTTTGAGTGTTAATCTAAATTTTAAAAGTACTATTGCAAACTTTCAGCAAAATTCTTTTACTCCATGAAGTTTAATAAGTAGTATTAAATCAAGAGTAACAATTCCAGTATTAGTATCTAAATATCATGTTTGCCTCCATGATACTTGATATTAAAAAGTTGTTTTAGTATCAAATTTATCTAGGAGCTAAAAGAATTGTTTCAAAAACCATCATGTGTGAAAGATATTGTGATAGCTAAAACAATGTTTGGTTGGAAATGATAGAGTATAATTTAGTAAAATACATGTTCTCATATTGTATGAAAATATTTTCTAAGGTTTGAGACGCTAGGCGTCCTAATCTCTCCAAAAGGTTTTGGGAACTAACATTATACTTGTGATTCACCCTTATAGGCTATAGTAGCTTGATCATGAAAGTTGTCATGATAGGATAAATAAAAGATGTAGGTAAAATGTTTACTATACTAAAAGATGACTAAAGAATGGATTTGAAAAGAACGTCAAGCATTTGATGATGGCGATCCACTTCAAAGTGCAAGTCCAAGGATATTAGTATTTGACTAACATGCTTTGGACTATATGTCATGTGTATGGTGCCACTACTATTGATGTTGATAGATTCTTCTAAAAAGGAAAGGAAATACTGAAAGAGAATCCCGAAAATATTTGGCAGGAAAAGAAAAAGACCAAAAATGTCCAGCTTAGGTATATAGATGATATACATGTTATGGTGTATTATTTGCATGTTAAACAATGTAGTTATTGGGTATTGGATACCAGATTGGTTGGTGTGATGTGTCATATAGGACAACACAATTCATGAGCTTCAATGGCCTAAGTAACTAGCAAAAGAATATGGTATGATGTTAATCGGAAACCAATAAAGTGTTGTTGTGTTTCTCGTTGACATCAAACCTAGCCTTCAAGATTTGTTTTAATACTTGTTATTTTGTTTCAGTATTATGAGAACAAATGTTATTGAAATAATTACCGTATTCCATAGAAGTATAGGGTTCACATCAGAGAAAACAAAAAATTCCTACGATGGAAACAACTATCACTACTAGGAAATTAGCTATAGATAGACATACCGTCTGTGGCGCATGGTTCTGACCATGCGCCACAAAAATTATCCAGTGGCGCATCCGGAGAAATGCGCCACAGAACCACCAAACTTCTGTGGCGCATCCTATGGAGTGATGCGCCACAGAAGTATGGTGGGACCCGCACCAGCGGTTGGACCATGAATCTTCTGTGGAGCATCAAGTCAGAGCGCCAAGTTTGGTACGACTGCAGCTCGACCAAACTTCGTGGCGCGCCGTATTATGCGCCACAGAAGATTATATCTTCTGTGGCGCATATCATCGTATGCGCCACAGAACAATAATGTGGGCCCCACACTCTGGACACCCATGTACAAGCTTCTGTGGCGCATTTGTGCATATGCGCCACAGAAGAACAAACTTCTCTTGTGCTTTTCCCAACTAGTAGTGGAATAGGTAGAATATACTAGACAATCTAGTAGATAGACATGTGCAGTGGCATACATCGTTGCAAAATGCACATGCGCGTAGCTTGAACAGCGCAAAACAACAATGCCATGCATCATTGAAAATACACAAACTACAACATTGCAAATCCCTTCAAACAGCTGGTGGGGGCGATGGCGGTAGAAGATGCCAAACCTCCCTGTTCACGCGCGCCTGCAGCCTGCGGGCGTGGTCCTCCATGGACATGTTGGGGTCGAGCACCGGCCGCCACCCGATTGGTTCCGCCATGCGCGCCCTCTCCTCCGTAGACGCGAGCACGGCGTACAACCTCATGGCCTTGTTGTAGAGGGCCTCGTGCCGCAGTCTGGCCTCCTCCTCGATTAGGTTGACCTCTGAATCCCGTGGCGGCTGACTCCGAGCACTGCCCCTCGACCTCGCCCCTCCACTGCGAGTAGGTTGTAGGGAACGAGAGTGGGCTGTGCTCTCCAGCGAGTATTCCGAAGAGTTGTGGGAAGAAGACATGAGGGGCATGTATGTTGCTTTGGACAGGGAGTGTGGCATATATATAGAGTTGTGTTATTAAAGCAGCTCTATCTGCCACCTTTATTTGGTGCAGATCTGTGCCCTCAGTGTTCTATGGCGCATAGGTCAGCTATGCGCCACAGAAGTTTAACCTTCTGTGGCGCATAACCATAGTATGCGCCACAGAACACTGAGTGTCGGGCCCATAGTGCCTGGCCCACAGTGTCTGGCCACTGGCCAAGGTTCTGTGGCGCATTCATTGGCCATGCACCACAGAACATTGAGTCAGGGGGCCCACATGGCCCACTTCACCCTATGGCCAAGGTTCTGTGGCACATGCAGCCAGTATGCGCCACAGAAGATTGAACTTCTGTGGCGCATATGGCCTGTATGCGCCACAGAATCCTTCGACCAGACCTGCACAAAGGTGGCAGCTTTGCACCCCTCTATCTACCACCATCCATTTCACATCCTTCTTCCCCTCCTCCTAGCTCGTCTTCCTCCTCTCTCCCACCCCATTGTGTCTATACTTTTCTACATTTTGTTGTATTTAAACCTACTATAGTTGATAGATTGGCTAGGGAAAGCCTTTCTCCAACTAGTTGATCTAAAACACACCTACTTTTCTCCTCCACATCTCTATTTGTGTATTATTATCTCTCTATAGATCTATTGATCCACACTCTCTCACATCGCGCTCTCGACTCGGTATTCTATCTACCCGGTGAGTAATTGGCCATGAATATGCATGTTTTGTAGGTGTAAAGCTTGTCGCGCGGGCGGTGTGTATATGCAATGCATGCATGGCGCGAATATGATGTTTGTGCATGAAGCTTGTGTAGTGCATGAATGCTTGCATGGGAAGCTTGCATGGGAAGAAGATTCTTGTTTTTGCTTGTCTCTGTCCCGGTGTGGTGCATGGATGTTTGCCGAAATGTTGATTCATTTCCATTTCGGCAAATTTTGCACCACCCATATGTCCTACTTTTAGGAAAGGTCATGCCGAATTTTTCTGGCAACGACCATGCATGTGTGTTTTATGTCTGTATATTTCTAATTAACTTACTCTCTGTCTTTTTGCTCTATATGTGCATACCACGTAGGCTACCATGGTCATCAGCATGAGCGAAGGTCGAGTTACTAGGTATAAGAAAGACGCCAAGGCGGACATGATTCGGAAAAACAAGACCCAAATAAGATGTCCATGTCGAACATGCAAACTCCAGCGCTGGATCGACCCTGATTCTGGACAATTGGAGGATCACCTGCTCAGGTGCGGTTTCATGCGCGACGACTTTGATGAGGAGCTGGCAGTAAATGGTGTTGGTCATCATGAAGACTTGGGCGAGCGACAAGACGAAGAGTCTCCCGATGGGCATGGTCATGATGCCGAAGAATATACCGGCGACGGGCATGATCATCATGACGAAGAAGGAGATGTCGACGGGCATGACCATCATGAAGAAGGAGAAGAAGCGAACACCCAGACGCTGCTAACTTCGGTGTTAAGGGACCCTCATGTTCAGGAACTGCTTCTCAAGAAGACGAGCAACGCCAAAGCTGCAGCCAGAGAGAAAGCCAAGCTGGCGCAAATGGAGTTAGATGGGATGACTCCATTGTATCCTGGGTGTCGGCCCGAGGATACACGCCTGAGTGTAACGCTCAAGGCTCTAGAGATGAAGGCGAAACATAAATGGACCGACGTGAGCTTCAATGCTAACATGGAATTCTGGCACGATCGTCTTCCTAACGGGAACACATTGCCAACAAGTATAGAGGAGGACAATAAAATCGTGTGCCCTCTCGACCTACCGCACATTAAATACCATGCATGTATCAATGATAGCGCACTTTATCGTAACGAGTACGCGGGGAGAAACACATGTCCGGTGTGTGGCCATGGATGGTACAAGAGAGGGAACAAGAAAGTTCCTCAAAAAGTGGTATGGTACTTTCCTATCACTTCCTGTCTACAGAGATATTTCGGAGATCCTAAGGAAGCAAAGCTAATGCAATGGCATGCGGAAAGGGAGAAACTCGAAGATGATCTAGAGAAGGGCAAGATCCTAACACACTTTTCAGACGCTAGCCAGTGGAATGCATTGGACATCGAGTTCGAAGAGTTCGGGGGCGATGCAAGGAACGTCAGGCTGGGTATGAGCACTGATGGACTTAATCCTTTTGGCAACCAGAGTAGCACACATAGCACCTGGCCCGTGTTTGTATGGCCGTACAACATCCCCCTGTGGCTCTGCACAAAGCAAAGGTACATACACATGAGCATTTTTATTCAGGGGCCGAAACAGCCAGGTGTCGATATGCATGTTTATCTCGGGCTATTGAAAGAGGAGTTAGCCACGTTATGGGAGACGCCAACCCATACGTGGGACGCCTACACTAAAGAATATTTCCCTCTGAGAGACGCGTTGCTCACGACGGTGCAGGACTATCCTGGTTACGCATATGTATCGGCCCAGGTGAACCCCGAACACAATGCATGTGTCAAGTGCATGGATAAGACCCCACATATCCAGCTACCCAAGGATCTCGGGTCTTCGAAAACCGTGTTCCAAGGGACTCGAAAGTGGCTTCGCATGGATCACCCGTGGAGAAAACGCGGTGACCTGTTCAATGGTAAAGACGAGCTCGAAAGAGCCCCGCGTACGAGGAGCGGCAAAGAAATCGAGGAGCTTCTGAATAATTGGGATGAGTGCCCAGCGCCAAGAAAGAAGAGACCAAGGACAAAGCCGCTTCTGGGTGTATGGAAAGCGAGGTCTATATTCTGGGACCTGCCGTACTGGAAGGTCCTCCACATGCCCCATAGCCTCGATGTAATGAACATCACGAAGAACGTTACCGAGAGTCTTCTTGGCACTCTCCTCAACATGCCGGAGAGGACCAAGGATGGGCCGAAAGCAAGAAATGACCTGAAATTGCTTGGCATCAAGAAGTAGCTTCAGTACCCTGATAGTGATGATGATGACGATCAAACGGAAGGGACTCAGGGTCGCCGAAAAAGGGTTAAGAAGAATGAGGTGGTTATGCTTCGCGCTTCCAGCTTCACTCTGTGTCAGGAGGAGATCAAGAAGTTTTTCAGGTGCCTCCTAGGAGTCAAAGTTCCTCACGATTACTCGGGCAAGATAAGCAGGTATCTCGATGTAGCGAAGAAGAGGTTCAACGGTATGAAGTCCCACGACTGTCACGTGATGATGACACAGATACTTCCAGTTGCCATACAAGGGATAATGGACGAGCACGTCCGTGAGACGCTGTTTGGCTTGTGCAACTTTTTCGATGTCATCTCTAGGAAGTCGATCGGCATGAAGCAGCTCGACAGGCTACAGGAAGAGATCGTGGTGATACTATGCGAGCTCGATATTTACTTTCCGCCCGCATTCTTCGACATCATGGTGCATCTACTTGTCCATGTCGTGGATGACATCATCCAGCTCAGGCCGACATTCCTGCATAACATGATGCCGTTTGAAAGGCTGAATGGTGTAATCAAAGGGTTCGTTCGCAATAGGTCCCGTCCAGATGGAAGCATAGCCAAGGGCTTTCTGATCTACGAGTGCATCTCTTTCTGCTAGAACTATCTAACCACCAAGAAAGAGGATGTTGGAATACCCACCAAGAAGCACCTCGGCAGGCTCGCTGGGTATGGTCACCGCAAGGGCCACCACTCACTGCATGTCGGCATTGCTAATCGACGCGCCGACTTTGCCAGGGCACACCGAGTCGCACTACAACACATTGAATTGGTCAGCCCTTGGGTGGAAGAGCACAAAAGCTTGATCCAGCAGGAGTACGTGGACCGGGCCTGCCCGAGGAAGAAAGGAGACGTAACAAGAGAACACAACTCCACCTTCACGGGTTGGTTCCAGAAAAGGCTGTTGGACAATCCCCCGCAGATGCCTTCTACGGAAGATCAACAACTCATATTCTCCTTGTCACAGGGCCCAGCACATAACGTAAAGACCTATCAGTCATACGACATCAATGGTTACAAATTCTACACCGAGGAAAAGGACATGAATAGTGAATATCAAAACATAGGAGTTACTATGATGTCCTTCGCCGATGACGAGACTATTGTCATGGAAAGATTCTACGGAAGGATCGAGGAGATATGGGAGCTTGACTACTGTGGAGAGACGGTACCGATGTTCCGTGTTAGATGGGCCAAGAACATCGAAAAAGAAGGCCGATATTTCACCACCTGCGTTATACCAGATGCCAAGTCGGCAAAGAAGGCATCCATGAAAAATGAGACATAGATACTCGCTAGCCAAGTTGATCAATGTTTCTTTATTACCGACCCGTCAAAGCCCAGTCGTGTTGTAGTGAGGAGGGGCAAGAGGAACATCATCAGAATGGAAGGATCCGCCAATGAGCAAGACTTCGACAAGAATGGCGATCCGAAGATCGAAGAGGAGTTCAACAAGTACTTCAACATGCCTACTACTACTACAGTAAGAAGAAAGACCACACTACCTACTAAAGGTTGTCCGTTCACGAGAATAAATCTCATAGTGCCCGGGCTAAAGTATTCAACCGCGAAGAAAAAAGGCAAGAAGATTGTGAAGAGAGGCTAGCTAGCTCGAAATATCACATGCCGATGTGTGACCTTTTTTGTGTATTAGTTAGAGACTAAAATATATCGTGATATTCGTGTGGGTATACAAATTCACATGTGTTTGTGACAAGCACAATATATACAATTATTCAGGGAGTGTTTTTTAATAAATATACATGTGTATGTGCTTGGTTTTAAATATATTAGTAACATATAATTTTAAAACAAAGAAAAAAGTGACCCAGCCAGGATTCGAACCTGGCTGGGAAAGGTTTGTCTATGCATCATAACCACTGGGATAATCTGTGTTTGATGTCCAACTACAGTCTCACGTTTGTTTTGACTAAGTGCCAATGTTCTGTGGCGCATATCGCTCGCATGCGCCACAGAAGAACCCTAGCGCCGCCTGCACGCACCCTAGCACCGAAGGAGGACAGAGCCGTCACTGCTATCGGAGCCGCTGTCGAAGACCGTGGAGGAGGAACCCTAGCCGCTGACGGAGCCCGTGGAGGAGGGAGCCCGTGGAGGAGCAAGCGCAGGAGCCCGTGGTGGAGGAGGAGCCACCGCCGGAGCCCGTGGAGGAGCACGGGAAGGAGCCCGCCCACGCCACCTCGCTGTCCACACTTTCTCGCCGTCCACGCCACCTCACCGTCTACCCCTTGGTGAGCATCGCCGTCTCCTCCCCTATCCCCTCTCTCTCTCTGTTCTTCTCCGTTGAGAATTTGCCTAGGACATTGAGGCATCAAGCTTACTCCCGGCAGCCCAACTCATCTTGTTGAGCAAAGGAATTCATCCCGTAGATATGTTCATGGGTACCTTTATTTGGATTCACCATAAATCGAAGCTCTCTCTGTACTGCAACCCATGTGTTCATCCTGAACCCTGGCCCTGCATCTCCCTATACCTCTTCATGCTGCTCAGCACACAGATGGTCAAGAACATTCACTTTCTTTTTATCCTACTAAGATTGCTACTGCGAAGTGTTAAGATTGCTACTGCTAAGTGCTACTGACTGCTAAGTGCTAAGGTTGCTACTGCTGATTTTTCCCCATTGTGCTACTGACTGAATGTTACTAAGATCGCTACTGCTAAGTGCTAAGATTACTAGTGACTGCTACTAAGTGCTAAGTGCTGCTGATTGAATGTTTAGCTCTCAGTTCCATTTTATGTTTGGTTTGACACATGTTGCCATGAATGTTTGGTGCAAGTCTATTTTTGAGTTATGAATGAATGGAGAGTGTCAAACATCTAAGATGCCCTATCATGTTCATGATGCATATAAGTGAGCAAATTAGAGTTGGTACTGCTACTATTTATATTTTATATCTCTCATATAAGTGATGCATCAGGGCTGATGGCTATCACACACACATATCAGTTCATAATCATTTCAGTTGTTTATATAATGACCTGGTTGTTTATATGATGATCCCCTAAACTTCAAGAAAATAATAGCTCCCCTAAAAAGAAAGCAATAAAATGGGAGGTTGTTTATAGGGTTAATTGGATAGATGCCACTTCAATTTCCGTGTATTTGAGAAAGCGCCATTACAACTTTTAACTTTGGAAAAATGCCACTGCAATTCTGCGTATGTTTGAGAAACGCCATTACACCCATTTATCCAACATATACGAATCTATATACATGGTATTCCCAGCCGTATGTACGTAGCACGGTGGGGTCCACCCGGATCCGTTAAAAAACGTAAGTTGATGAGAAATATTAGAGTAAAATTACAACAATATTACAATGTAAAAATCACACGCATGCATTTGCATAAAAATATGCCATAAAAGCTCCAGGTCAACGCCTTCTTTACGTTACATCACACATATTTTTATATAGGGTTGTCCCACTTAGAATCCAGCAAGTTGTTCTTATAAATTAATTGCTATGAGTATATGTTACGATTCCACACAAAACAAAGGTACAAAGGATCTTGGTGTGTTCGATGCAGCTGAAATGGTTTTCATAGACCTAATGCAATAAAATTTTGTGATTATACTCTTTCAAAAACAAAAAAAAAACAAAAAATGCCTTTTTTTCTTGGATCAAATTTTACTTCAGTTTTTTTGATAAGATACATATATGAATGCGCCACTCTTTTCATGGATATTAGAACGAGGCCACATTCAAAACCAAGGTTCAACACTGAATGTGTAGTGTTACTGTACCTATTTTGAGTGTTGACCTGGAGCTTTTATGCTATATTTTTATGCAAATGCATGCGTATGATCTTCACTTTGTAATATTGTTGTAATTTTACTCTAATATTTCTCATCAACTTACGTTTTTACGGATCCGGGAGGACCCCACCGTGGTATGTATATATATGGCTAGGAATACCAAGTATATAGATTATTATATGTTGGATAAGTGGGTGTAATGGCGTTTCTCAAACGTACACAAAATTGCAGTGGCGTTTTTCAAAGTTGAAAGTTGTAGTGGCATTTCTCAAATACGCAGAAATTGCAGTGGCGTCTATCCAATTCACCCTTTATAGGATGATCTGGTTGTATATGATATAAAAAGAAAGCAATAAAATGGCAGGTTGTTTATATGATGATCTGGTTGTATATGATATAAAAAGAAAGCAATAAAATGGCAGGTTTTTTATATGATGATCTGGTTGTAAATGATCTGGTTATATATGATATAAAAAGAAATCAATAATCTTTATTCATATGATGATCTGGTTATAGAGATGGTGTTGTTTATATGATGATCTGTTTATGAACTGGTTATAGAGATGGTGTTGTTTATGATCTGGTTATGATGATCTTTATATGATGCTCTGGTTTATTTATTGATATGATGTGCTATTGTTTATTTATATGAAATGGTTATGTATATGATCTGGTTATGCTGTTGTTTATGATCTGTGGTGCTATTGATTATGTATGGTTGCTTATGCTATTTATGATCTGGTTATGCTGCTGTTTAACTGAATCATTTAATTTGATACTATGAAGATGTTGCTTGCTGGCTTGTTGCTTGTTGCTGGCAGGTTTAACTGGAAGGTTGGTTGCTTGCTGGCAAATTCAGAACTAGTTGGTTGCTTGTTGGAACTATGAAGATGATTGATCTTGTATATTCTTTGATCCTGCCATATTCCTAATGACATATAACTTTGATCTTGTATATTCATTTTGTGAATGAGATGGTGCTGCAGAGGCTTGTTTATTTTGTGAATGAGATGGTGTTGGATGATGATGGATGGTGTCAATGGGGTTGTCAATGGGGCTGGGGTGTTTTTTCTTGCAGGGATTTCAATTGAGTTGCCCGTTTCTCCTGAAGTGTTGATTCACTTCCGTTTCGGTTGAGAAATGGGCACTCGTAGGTCCAAAAATTAGCAAAGGTCATGCCGAATTTTTCGATCGATATTTGTGCTAACTTTTTGCCTCTTTTTTTAGTAATAAAGCCCAAACATGTCGACTAACGACGAGGCTGGCCCTTCTAAACAAATGAGCGTCGAGGATCTAGCCCGAGAGGCCAACAAATCGTTCTGGGGGCCGTCCCAAGAGCATGAGGAGGCAGAGGAGATGAGAATGACACCACCACCGACGACCATCGTCGGAGGTGCTGGGGGCGAGGAAGATCCAGATTACGAGAGGGACGATAATGACTACGATGGAACTAGTGAAGGCGGGGAGGAGGGTAACACCACCACAGATGGTGGCGAGCGCACAGATGGTGGTAGCGACAACCCGGCCACCATACAGAAGAAGAAGGATATTAAGGATCGGAAGCCGCAAGTGCTTGCCAACGTCTGTGATGAGTTCACCGAGGTCACAGAAGGTGGCCAACCCATTGCGCCTTCATCGATTGCCTGCGGGTACGGCATGCAACTCGGGTGCATCCTCCAGGAAATCATGTCGATCAACACGAAGTACATCCGACGTAATCATGCTTTGGTCGAGAACCTCCTTAAGAATCTTCACAAGCGATACACATTCCCAGAGAAGTTCAGAAACCTGGAGAGTAATAAGAACCCGGTGAACAAACTAGCACTGACAAAGATGAGCAACGCCTTGAGCAGCTGGAAAACCCGGGTAAAGAACAGCATTGACAAAGGTGAAAGCTGGGAGATTATAAGTAGGAAAAATCTGATGCTCGACGAAGAAGAGTTAAAGATATTCAAGGCGGACTTAGATACCGCTGCCTGTAAAGCATGGACTGAGTGGGGAAAGACTATGCGTGAGAAGAACATAGGTAACCACCGGCTTGGAAGCGGCAGATACAGAGGGAAACAGCCCATTTGGGACAAGGAGGACGTCGAGCTTGAACGCATGGGTAAAGATAACTATGGCATAAAATTACAGACCTGCAGATCCGACAATTTGTCCGGGCCCGCTACTACCTGGACCCTGTTACAGGGGAGTTCTTCACCGACGACCCCGATGTGATGGCCTTTGAGGATGAGCTGGTAAGGAATTTACCGTGGATCTCTCATTAAAATAATTAAGCCAAGAATCTAAATGAATGCATGGGTTCACCTCTCCTTGTATCTCTGCAGGAGAAGGAATTGAACGCTAGCGAGGACTTGTCGTCCCAAGATACGGCGGCGGAGCCATGGGACATTGTTTTTAACAGGGCGACGAACACTTACAAGAAGAGGGAGAAGAAGTTGCCGCCAAAATCAGCTGGCCGTGTGTCCGGCTTCGGTACAAGCATGAAGTTTACCGAGTACTACAAAGAGGACGCAAAGAAGAGGAGGGAGAGGAAGAACCAGTCGGAGGCTAAAGATAAAGCCGCGGTTGAAGAGCTGAAGTTGAAGGTGAAGACATTAGAGGCAAAAGTGGACGAGAAAGCAATGGACAAGTTATTGGAGGAGAAGCTTCGCGCGATCATCTCCCCTGGGTTGATGGAGGGGCTAGCTCTTTGGAATGCGGGAGGTCGACAGGGGCCGATAAACGTGCCCAGCTTTAGCGGAAGCAACTCGAGCATCAACGTTAAAGCGTCGCCGGACTTGGTGACCCCACCGGCCACCATCGCCGCGGCACAGACGCAAGAGCTTGTTGTCGCACAACAACCCCTGCTGCTCCCGCTAAAAATACCAGTATTGCACAGCCGGCGGTGGCACCAGTACCGCGGGAGAATGCTGATGATAGGCCTGCCGCCGGGATCGGCCGTGTGTCGACATTAGCCGAGCTAAACGCCCTCACCAAGGTAACTAATATCATAATTCACTTCATCTTATTTATGCGCCTTTGGTGATTGGCACCTCGATCATGATGCCCAACACATATGTGTCGATATTCAGGACACTGCTTGCGTACTACTCCACAAATTTGCCAACGGCGAGTTGAAGGATGTTGCCAAGGGCAATATCATACAATCGGCGAACCGCACGATGAAGAACAATGCAATGGACGATGCCGTGATGAGGGTCCGGATTGCTCGGGTGTTGCCAGGGTGCGACGGCATGGACCCCCCTTTCAACCTCAGGGAGCCAACGAACACAAGACCCTTGCAGAATGCCACGGCTGGCCCTTGACATGGCCGAAGACTCAGATTCGTCTTACGGGGCACCTAAGCGCCACCTCGATCGCCCGGCCACCACCTCGGATGCCACCTGTCACCGACGCCACCTCGATCGTTCGGCCACCACCTAGGAAGCCACCTGTCATCGTCGCCACCACCAGTTGCCACCAACAACTGTTGGGAGCGTGTGGGCCGCCCCAAGGTGATGCCGCCATCGCAACGCAACCACCGTCGCCCCCGCCACCACCATCAACACATGGCGGAAACAACGATGATGATAAAGAATTTTTCAACATCGACGACTACATCAACACTGTGCCTGTTGTGGATGAAGAACCCTTCGTCGCTCACGAGGGTCAAGGTGGGCGTCCCACTACATGCACACAATGCCTGGTCTTCCATGTTTTATCTCAAGAGATGCCTCCGGCTGTCGATCAACAGGAGAAACCAGTTGGATTCGTCTTTATCCCTGACACACTCCAAAAGGCGGCCGTTGAGCACTTAGCATCCCCAGTGGAGGAGCCTGCTCAGAAGACGAAGAAGCACAGGAAGAGAGGTAAGAAAGCTGAGAGCCAACCTCCTCCGAAGAGGATCCGGGCTAAGGATGACGTCGTACCAGCCCGCGAGGATGGCTTGCCCATGATACATATAGCCGGTGAAGCGATACTGAATCCGGAGCTGCTTCGCCTTGCTGGTGGACATATGCTCGCTTTGAGTGACAGTATCAAGACACTAAAGGGCATTATTCTTATAGAAAAAGATCCAAATTACCCGGTTTTCACTGTCAAGGTGCCATCGGACGTGGACTTCGTCCATGAAGCCCCCGCGGACGTGTTCTTCATATCGTACGAGGACGTCTTCAAGTTGTTTCTCTCGAAACGGATGGACTATAACATGGTCCGCCTATTCGCGCTCAATCTGGCAATGAAGACCAAGAGAGAGCAGACCCCCTACATCGCGATAGTGGATCCCTACTACATGCGTGATAGCTAGTTGAGGGAAGGATCTGAGATGCGTGCCAAGGCGACGGCGTATCTCGAGAAGTTCATGGTGGACCACAAGAGGACGAACACGCTTCTTTTGCCTTTCTTTCCCGAGTAAGTACACACACCCCCTAGCATTGTTAACTTAGGCTTTCTTATAGCTTTCTTCGTTTGCCCTTTTCCAACATCCCGTTTCAATCGTGTTGTGCAGAGACAAATACTGCACACTCGTCGTCATTTGCACAAAGTACTCGATAGCATCGTATTTCGACTCGGCGAGTCAGAATAAGAAGGACTACACCAGAATAAAGGGTGTTTTGAATGAGTCTCTCGAGGGCTACGCTAAAAAGGGATGCCCCTTCGTCAAAAAGGGGGAATGTATCAAGGATGACAAGCACGTGTTCAAGCACGTGCTCGAGTTCCCTAAGGCCAAGGAGCTCTTGGCGGCGCCAAGGAGGCCTTCCACGCCATGCATCACCTTAAAGGGTTTGTCCGGGATTGCCAGAACCTAACTCTGCCATCTAGTTTCCGAGCATGGGCCAAAAATTTGGCGCGAAGGGACGATGATGATCTTAGAGACGACTTCCACCGCATCCAGGTTAAGTTGTCGGAAATCATCGTGGAAGATGTCAACATGAGGGGAGGGGTCCTAAAACACAACAGAGGGTTGACTAAGAGGGAGATTCAAAATATTCTTCGTCAACAGGGTGACAACAGGACGTGGATGACGAAGGATGGCTATCTACCATTCCGGCCGGCGTTAGCAGTTCTCAACATTGATCGATGTGTGCGCCTAGAATTATCATAGATGTCTGTGTGTAGTGTTGCGTCACAAACTATATACTACCATGGTCGTATGTTGTAAACTTCACTATTGTGGTCGTTGTCGTCGAAGTTCTATGATTATGATCGATGTGCTATCTTCTATGTTTACTGATCTTTTGCTTTAGTTTATGTGAATATATATGCATGTGAACCAATTTAGTTCTTTCTGTTGCATGATTTACTAATATGCCTTATCTATAGAGATGACGAAGTGGTACGTGGTGTACAAGGGTGGGGTTCCAGGAGTCTACGATGAGTGGGAGGACTGTCAGAAACAGGTGAACAAGTTTAGCGGCAACAGCTACAAAGCATACACGACTCGAGAGGAGGCGGTAGCCAAGTGGAGGAACCACCTATGTAAGGAGAACCGGATGAAGATATTGCTAGTGCTCTTGCTCTTGCTCACCGTCGTCATAGTTGTATTCTGTTTGATTCTAGTGTAGGCGATGAACACTTCATTTGTAATGTGATGAGATGGTGAACTTTGTAACAAACACTTCATTTGACTTGTATTGTAATGTGATGATCACTTGTCTATCTCGTTTGGGCTCTAAGTAGTGTGATGGCACTATATTCATGTTTGTATTATATTCGTTTTCATATAATAAGTCAAATATACTGTTTCTGTATAATACTGTATATTTGGACAAGTTTCGATTTTTTTAATACCTGATATTCAAACCAGTGGCGCATCGTTGTAACCTTCTGTGGCGCATAGAGATTCAGTGGCGCATTGTCCATAATGCGCCACTGAACGACGTAACAGTGGCGTCCCTGCCATGCGCCACAGAAGACCAATATAGACGCGCCACTAATGAAGGATTTCCTAGTAGTGTATGTACCAAGATCTATCTACTACATACAAGAAACGGGTGGATATACATCCATAGAGAACATACCCTTGTAGATCGACAAAGTGAGGTTGTACTCGTGGATGATGTAGACGAACGCTTGCTGATCTCAAGATCGAGAAGAAGTCCAGCGCCACAAATCAGCAGCGCATCTGTGCTCGCACACACGCTCAAGCCACAGAGAAACCTCCGCCTCCTCGCTTTAGCGATGCAGCGGAAGCAACAACTCTTTCCAAATGAAAATCCACCAGGAATATGTATCTCGCTAGTTCGAGACCATGGGGGATAAACTATAGGGGGAGAGAGATCCTTCACACGGAGGTGTGAGTGTGAGAGAGGGAGAGGGGGTCCTTTTGTAGGAGGAGGGGGAACCCCAAGGGGTGTGGCCGACGGCCAAGGAGGTTCCCCCACCCCTTCCTCCATTATGTGGGTGGAGCTCCCACTCACAAAATGACCCTTCATTTCTCCACTAAAAAATCCCATTAAATTTCCACCAAATTTAATGTAATCTCTCTTTAAATAAAACTCCTTTTATATATTTATTCAGAATTTTTTCAATTACATTAATTAACAAACATTCACATAAAACCCCTTGCTAGTAATCTATTTCACATGCAGAAACACTTTCAGCAATTTCACCCAAAACAATTCCGGTATCTAGTGAAATAATTACTACGCTTTGTAATTCTTTTCGTCTAGAACATATTTGTTCCAAATGGTGTCGGTGTCTCTTAAATGTGTCACCCTACAGTTTGCGAATAATGCAAACATGATCGAGACCCCTCTCGAATTAATAATCAGAAGCGGGTGCTGGAGATCCATACTGACTCCCACACATTCAACGACGATTTCTTGTGATCGTGAGAACCTTTTATGCTAGCAACTTAATCCCTTTGTCTCGCAATATATTACATGTCCGATATTCGATCATCGGTATCTCCATACCTAGTTTGATCTCATTACCGAAATGTACTCTTTTCTCGTTTCCGTGATATAACATTCTAGTGATCACATCACTTGCTTGCAAGCTAACTAATGTGATATCATCGAGAGGGCTTAGAGTATATCTCTCCATCATCGGGATGGACAAATTCCACTCTTGATCCATGAGCCTCTACATAACACCTTCATATCACTGAAAGCACCTTTATAGTCACCCTGTTACGGTGTGACGTTTGATGTTATCAAGATACTCTTCTAGTGTTAGTGATTGACATGATCTCATGGTCTAAGGATTAGGATTATTTCGTATGATGTTATAGCAATATAAACACAATGACTTTGATCATAATGCTATACTTCGGATGAATGTTCATCACACTATTCCAATAATGTCGTGACCTCATTATTAACAATGTCCAATGTCCCTCATTATTAACAATGTCCAATGTCCATGAACAGGAAACCTTAATCATCTTGTTAATCAATGAGCTAGTTTATAAGAGAGGCATAACTAGAAATTTTCCATTTGTTTATTAAACACACATGTATTAACTTTTCCGTACTAATACAATTATAGCATGAAAAATGAACATCTATCATATACTTGTAATATACATAATAACAACTTTATTATTGCCTCTCAGGGCATATTCCTTTTAGTCTCCCACTTGCATTAGAGACAATAATATAGTTACATAGTGATAAATCTAACACCCATGGAGTTCCGGTGTTGATCATGTTTTGCTCTAGGGAGAGTTTTAGTCAACGGATCTGCTACATTGAGATCCGTGTGTACTCTACAAATCTTTATATCGCCATCCTTGAGATGTTCGAGGATGGAGTGAAACCGGAGCTTAATATGCTTGGAATTCTTGTGAGACCTTGGTTATTTGGCATTGGCTATGGCTCCATTGTTGTCAAAATAGATCACCATTGTTTACAACACGCTAGAAACCACACCTAGTTTGGTTATGAACTCCTTCATGCAAACTACTTCTGAGCTGCTTCCGAAGTAGCAACATATTCGGCCTCCGTTGTTGTTCCCGCCACCACGGGTTGTTTGGAACTCCTCCAACTAACCTCTCCTCCATTCATGAGAAATACGTATCTGGATTGAGACTTAGAGTCATCCGGATCGGTGTCGAAGCTAGAGTCGACATAACACTTAGCGACGAGCTCTTCTTCACCTCTGTACACGAGAAACATTTTCTTAGTTCTTCTTAAGTACTTAAGGATATTCTTGACCGCTATCCAGTGTTCCGATCCTAGATCAGATTGGTATCTACTAGTCAAACTAATAGCATGTTCCACTTAAGTTCTTGTACATAGCATTGCGTATATTATAGAGCCTATGGCTAAAGCATAGGGGACCTTGTCCATTATCTCTCTTTCTTCTGCCGCAGCCGGACTTTGAGTCTTACTCAATGTATTGCCTTGCAACATAGGTAAGAACCCCTTCTTACTTTTTTCCATTTTAAACTTATTTAAAATATTATTGATGGGTGCAGCAGCGCTTCGTTGGGAGACCCCAAGAGGAAGGTGTGATGAGCACAACATCAAGTTTTACCTCAGTAAGAAACCGAGGTTATCGAACCAGTAGGAGGAAGGAAACGTCCCAAAGGTGTTAGAAGCAACGTGGAAACCTGCACAACACAAACTCAAGACTTTGCCCCAACAAATCAATGAGGTTGTCAAGCTCACCGGTTTGCTGTAATAAAGGATTAAACGTATGGTGTGGAAGGTAATGGTTGGCAGCAAGTAAACATGTAACAGTGGAAGATGTATCAATGCTAAAGATTAGACCGAGTCCATAGTTCACTAGAGGTGCTCTCCTTAGATAAACAACATGGCATGAAGGGTAAACAAATTACAACAGTTCAATTGACAGGAACTGAGCAAGGCATAACAATGCAATACCAGACAAAAAGATCCTATGAGATTCGATTGGGCAATACAACAATATACATAGACCGCCATCCAACTGCATCTATGACTAGAAGTCCACCTTCAGGTTATCATCCGAACCCCCTCCAGTATTAAGTTGCAAGCAACAGACAACTACTTTAAGCAAAGTGTGTAAGGAAAACAATCCACTTGTTCCATGAACAAGAGACCGTTGTTTTCTCCCTAGTAGCAACATCACATCTACAACCGAAGAGTTTTCTATCACTTCCCTTGGAAACTAGAGGCATGAACCCACTATCGAGCATAAATACCCCCTCTTGGAGTCACTAGCAACTACTTGGCCAAGATAGCTACTAACAATGGAGAGCATGCAAGATCACAAACAACACAGACATGATAGTATCAAATAGACAAAACCATTAATCAATCTGACATAGTAATCTCAACATCCATCGGATCCCCGCAAACACAACATGCATGATTACAAATAGATTAGATCTTGATCATGAATGGAGCTCACAAGATCTATACATGAAAGCACAAAGAGGAGATACAACCATCTAGCTACTACATGGAACCATAGTCCAAGGTGGAACTACTCACGCATCATACCGGAGAAGAAGGCCTCCGGGATGATCTCCCCTTCGGCAGGGTGCCGGGAAGAACTTCAGATCCCCCAATCTAGGGACGACGGTGGCGGCGGCTACAGAAGGTTTCGTGGAGTTTTGATCGGGTGCCTAGGATTTCTGCATCGGGGGCTTCTTATAGGCGAAGAGGCGAGGCTGGGAGGCGGCCAGGGCCCCACACCCTAACCAGGCGCAAGGTGGGCCCACCCGCGCCTAGGGGGTTCTGGCCACCCTGATTTGCTTGTCCGTCTCTCCTCTGGACTTCGTGTCCCCCACGGTAAAATATTGACTTTGGCTTTCGTCCCGTCCAATTCCGAGAATGTTGATTTTCTGCCTTTCTGGAACCAAAAACAGAAGAAAACATGCAACTGGCACTGTGGCAACTTGTTAATAGGTTAGTTCTAGAAAATATATAAAAACACCTCAAAGTGTAGATAAAAGCAAAGCAAAGTAGATACTAAACACGCATGGAGCATAAAAAATTATAGATACATTTCTGACGTATCAAGCATCCCCAAGCTTAACTCCTGCTCGTCCTCGAGTAGGTAAGTGATAAAAATAATAATTTTTGAGGTGACCTACACCATCAAAACCAAGATCAAACCATTTGCAAGCATTGAAAGTTGGGAACAAAGAACTCTAAACATGTGCATGAAAGGTGGAGTTCTAACAATAGGACATAGTAACTATGCATGCAATATGAAAGGCTACAAACAAAGATCATGAATAACATGCATTGAAAAATGTTTGTTTGTTTGTTTCACATACAGAAAACATGGCATAGTGGCATTCAGCCTGTCCCTCATAGAGTAGCAAATAGATGCATAGGACACCTTCAAAGTTCACAAGGGTGACTAGAAACAAATAGCACAAGAACAAGTAATATCACAATATGCATCAATCAATAAGTTTTGCGACACTGCACATAGAATGACAACTATGATCTCTTAATGGTGCCTAAAGGTAGAAGGTGGAGACTCAATATAATAGTGGAAGAAAGGCCCTTCACAAAGGGAAGGAGGGATTTCAAGTTTCAAAAAGAGCTTCCAAAAATTATGGTACTTGTTAGCTTTCAGCCCTCATTGCCCCTATCATAAGCATCTCGAAGTGGTTAAGGTTAAAGTGAACAAAGATGGAGTATATGCTTGACAAAGTATAAGTTGGCAATCTCAAGTCCCTTGAATACGAGGGCCACACCTCATGCTACTCAACTTCAGTCACCTGTAAGTTATTGTCATTGTAAGTACATGCATATCACAGAGAACCGCCAACGGGTACCCCTTGCACATGGTACAGGAGCTATCCCATAACCAAAATGACAAGGCAAGCAGACAAGGAGCATCTCAGCGATCTTTTTATTTACTATATGCATAGCTTTTATTGAGGATGCTTCATAGATAGCTCACTATGGTGATGCTGCAAGTTTCCACCATGATTAGGCATGGCTTAGGCTAGCGGCCCAGGCGTTTCTCTAACACAAAATAAAAACTCCATGGACTTACAAGTTCCCTCTTTATTTCACACCAGTGATATCCATAGACACAAGAGCATGATATCAACTGAGTACAAAGTACAAGTGCAATGTTGAAAACGTTCCCCGTGACAGCACGGTTATGCTAATTCCAACGTATAAGTGCAAGCATATACAACATAGATGGCACAATGGTTCAAGTTTATTAGGGGCAAAGAATATAAAGTGTGCCATTGTAACATCCCAAAAATACTAAACTTGGATCATCAAACTCTAATCATCAAAATTAGGGTTAACAAAAACTTTTCTAAAATAAAAATAGGAAAGCATGCATGGTGTATGCATTTCATTTGGAATTCTTTTGAATTGCCTTGTTTGTGTGTTCCTTTGATTGTAAATGGATTCTTAGGTGAAATAAACATCATCTAAACAATTCCCAAACTTTTCTCAAAGACAAGTAAATCGAAAATAAAATAAGGGAATGGTCATTTTGACCAATTTAAGTCCCATGCCTACTTTCGTTGTCCCAAACTTTCATAAATTAACATAAACTTTTTTGGATCTATGCACCCCTTGATTGTACTCATAACAAAGTATCAAGGCCCACTTTGTGATCATCCAGAAACATTCAAATGCATAGTTTAAAGGACAGTTCAAAATTGAATCTTTATCATATGGGAAGATCCCACTTTTTCAAAAACCACTCAAACAAGCTCAACTTTCAAAACCCAAGCATCTGCAGACTCACCAGAACCAACCTAGCACACCCACCAAAAATATTTTCAAAATTCAAAAATTGAATTCATGCGGCCATTTCACCAAACACCATGCAGATACAAATCTAACAAAATCAAAACACTGTTTTGAGCAGTGAATTGAGCCTAACTTGTTCCCTCTCTAGACACCACTAGCCTTAGTAGATCATCTAAAAATCGTAACTAATCAATAGCACCACTATGAGGTTGGCAATGTCATCAATGGTGAACAGCCGGAGCCACCCATGCCACCCCAGTGTAGACAGCATGTATGGGAGCAAGCCCATGCCTAACCTCCCCCTCTTAACCAGCCCTGCCTCGAAGACACCGACCAGAGCACCCGGGAACGCCGCGCTCGTGCCTCTGCCAACCATGCCGAGCGTGCGCCAGAGCGCCACCCTCGACACACGCCCACAGACCGCACGCCGCCCTCGCCGCGTGCATACATGGTCACCACCGTCCCAGGAGACCGCCAGACATCCCCGTTCGCCGCCCCATGCCTCACAGCCACCGCTCGCCGTCAAAAACTCCGCCTCTGCTGCGCAGAGCATCACATGTTCCAGACCGTTTGCCACCGCCCCTACACGCGCATTAAAGCCATAGAGCATCGCCAGGAGACCACCGATCGATCGCCACCACCGGCCATGCCTCTAGCAGCCTGTAGCCATGTTGCCACCGTCGCCTGCCCATTCCGTTCGGTCTTGTCGTCGAGACTATAAATAGAGGACTCGCACGCTCAAAATCTTCACACCATCTCACTCCCCTCTCCTCACTGATCGTTCCACCCCGTTCCCGGAGCAAGGCGAGCAGCGCATCGCCGGAATTTGGCCGGAGCAGGCCGCCTCTGGAGAAGAAGGGCGCCGTCGATTTCGTCCACTCCAGGAGGAGCTGCCGGTACCAGGAGGTTCACCGTCGTCGACTTCGTTGTTCGCCCGCCTCGCCGACCCTCGCCTGAGCCCCGGTGAGCCCCCAACGACCCTCACCTGCCGCGTTAGGTTTCAGTCTCGCCGGAGTTGCCCGACGTGGACGACGACCCTCAGCCATTGGATTAGACTTAGATCGTGTGGCCGATATTGCCCCATATCGCTTCGCGTTTAAAGAGCCACTGACTGGTGGAACCCCCTGTCAGCTGAGCCCCGCGCCGCGGAGTGTCACTGGTCCGGCCCGTTAACAGTTCCCGTGCAACCCACTCGTTTGAATTTAGATTTTTCTATTTAGATTCAAGCTCAATTCTGTACCTAGTTTCAAAAAATCAACCCATCTCGATTTATTGAACCAAATTGAATGAAACCAATTTTGTTAGAAAGGTCTGGAAGTGCTGAATCCAAGCCCGTTGGATTCAAGTCATTTTGATCAATAGATCATCCATGGTAAAAATAACAAGGCAGCATCTTTTCTGCGTTCAAACATTTTTATAATTAAAACCATAATAGATTTTGAGTTGATTCCAACTCTCAAAAATCACATTTAACCATACCTTTCATAATATATAAAAATATATAGGTTTACTTACAGAAATAATGTTTAAGTAATAAAAGAATGCCACATAGGCATTTCTAGCCACTTTAATTAATTAAAATAAAAGAGAAAAACCTTATTAAATTGTGACACCACTTTAAATCACATTCCCATGTACTGAAATATTTGGTTATGACATGTGTCAACATGATCCCATGTTTGGTTTGGAGAACATTAAATCTTAAGTAGTTTTTCAATGAGTAGAAATTACTTTTCTAAAAATAAAAGGAATTAAACCAAGCTTTAATCTTGTAATGTTAGTGATGATGCTAGATCATCTATAGGACCCTTGTGTGTGATGAATGCAAGTAGTTAAGTATTGTTTGGTGATTGTGTACCTGTATTTATTCATAGACGCTAGTACCGACCAAGGATACGAAGAGGAAGGAGGATACTACGAAGAAGAAGCCGAGGAGAACTTCAACCACTGCTCTGCACAAGGCAAGCTAACACTTGCAAGATACTCTACTTTAGCAAGCCTAATGCAAGATATTAACCTTGCAAGCTAACAATTGCAATTTAGCAAGCTTAGACTGATACTGATGCAAGCCAATACTTGTTTGTCACCATGCCAACTATATGCCTTGAGCATAGATGATCCTACCCACTTGATAAACTAATCCTAGTTTTGCTTACAAGCTTTATACTTTATTTCTTTATCAATGCTAGTACTTAGAGCTTACTTAAGTGAATTGTAGTTATTAGAAAGATAATTGAAGGTTGCATAAAGAGCATAAAATTTGGCCTAAGCTAGATAATCTTTATGTCATCCTAAGGCATGAGATTGAACTTAGTTAAACTCCACTAGTTTATCACCCCTCATTAGTACTTACCCCCACTTTTAGATGCTAATGCTAAGCATAAAACTTGATCAACATTAGATGGGAATACTTGGTGAAAATGGTTATGAATACCTTGGAATGATGGATCATTCTATTGAAATGTTTTGGACATGTGTTTCCGAACACCTAATGATTTTGGTGATGAAAATGTTGAGGCATGATTCTTAGCCCTGTATAAAACTGATGGTTGTGTGGATGCGATACCATTCCAATTTTATCGTACAACCACAATACCCGAAGATTGGGTAGGGCTTGACTGGAAACTTATATACCTTAGTATTAGTTCCCTCACGGCCAAGGTCTGAGCTGAGACTACCTTGTGAAGATTTTCCACCTGTGCAGTACCCAAGATGACAGTTGGTCATGGTTGGGAGGACAAACTCACATGAGAGGTTCTTATACTAGGGCGTGTAATTGAAAGGTTAGGATTGATTATCCGCATACTGAGTATGGTGAATTCAGGATTTGTTCCTGACGGATGTATCGAATGTTGTGGTGAAAGTGTACAATCTCTGCAGAGTGTCAAACTATTCGAATAGCCGTGTCCGCGGTTATGGACAGTTGGAGTGGCCATACTATTTCCCCCGTCAGATGTTTTTAAAAGACTTGTGAAATGAATTGAGACTTTGACTTGACCACAACAGGGTTGTGATATGAAATACAAGTTCCTAATTAGAAGTTATAAAATTGTGACTAGCTTCTCTTGCTTCTCAGCTTAGTAGAGATAAATCTGGCTTTTGCAAAACAACCCTAGAGCCTAGTGTACTATTATCAAAAACCCCTTTCACTTGTTAGTATTAGTTTGCGAGTACTTAAAGAGTACTCATGGCTTTGTCCCTGGCTATTCCCATGGCCAGACTAGGAAGATGAGTACCTGGAAGATGGACCCCAGGAAGGTTACGACAACTAGTATTGTAACATCCCAAAAATACCAAACTTCGATCATCAAACACTAATCATCAAGATTAGGGTTAACAAAAACTTTTCTAAATAAACTCATGAATGCATGTATATGTGTATGCATGGATTTTGAATTTCTTTAAAAACCACCTTGTTTGTGTGATCCATTGCTTGTAAAATGTTTCTTAGGTTAAATGAACATCATCTAAAACATTTCCCACACTTTTCCTAAAGACAAGTAAATCAAAACAAATATATTAAATGAATGGTCATTTTGACCAATTTAACTCCCATGCCTACTTTGGCTGTCTCAAACTTTCAAAACCTAACAGAAACTTTTTTGTATCTTTGCACCCCTTGAATGTACTCATAACAAGGTATCAAGGCCCACTTTGTGATCATCCAGAAACTTTCAAATGCATAGTTTAAATGACAATTCAAAATTGAATCTTTATCATATGGGAAGATCCCACTTTTCCAAAACCCACTCAAACAAGCTCAACTTTCAAAACCCAAGCATCTGCAGACTCACCAACACCAATCTAGCAAACCCACCAAAATTCATTTCAAAATTCAAAACTTGATTTCCTGCGGCCATTTCATCAAACAGGTTGCAGACACAAATCAAACAAAACATCAAACACTATAGTGTGCCGTGATTCTTGCCTAACTTGTTCCCTAGTTAGCTCACACACAACTCAGTAGATCATCTAGGAAGATTAGCCCCAACACTAGCACCCCTGTGAGCTTGCCATTGTCATCAATGGTGAACAGCCGAGCACCCCCATGTCACCCCATTGTGGACAGCATGCTAGAGGAAGAACTAGCCATGCCAACCTTGTCTGGGAGGCAGCCCACCGTCCACCGCCACTCCTGTCCCATGGCGTTGCAAGCCACGACCACGCGCAAGACAAGCGCTGAACCATGCCGAGCGTGTGCCACAGCGCCACCCTCGACCAGCGTCCACAGATCGCGCGCCGCCCTCACCGCGTGCACACACGATCACCACCAACCCAGGAGACCGCCAGACATCCCCGTTTGCCGCCCCGTGCCATCTGACCACCGCTGCCGAAGACGCCTCTGCAGAGCACGGCCGTTCAGACCACACCGCCCCATGCCTCGCGACCATGTCGTTGAGCATCGCCAGGAGACACAGCACCGTCCCCTACCCTTGCCCATGCCTTTAGCCGCCTGGAACGTCGCCCCCGACGAGCTCACCGTGTGCCCCGATGGTCCCCTCGCTCGACTATAAATAGAGGCCACCCCTGCACGATTTCTTCACACCATCTCACTCCCCTCTCCTCACTGACCATGCCACACCGTCCTTAGAGCAAGGCGAACACCACCTCGCCAGAATTTCACCGGAGCCCGCCGCCTCTGAGAAGAAGGGAGCCAGCGATTGGAGCCGCCCCAGGAGAAGCCACCGGTACCAGGAGGTTCGCCGTCGTCGACTTCGTCGTTCGCCCGCCTCGCCGACCCTCGCCCGTACCCTGGTGAGCCCCCAGCACCCCTCACTGGACGCTCTAGGTTTCGTTCTCGCCGGAGTTTTCTCGGGTCGACGATGACCCCCAGCCGTTGGATTAGAACTAGATCGAACGATCCACGTTGCCCCATACCGCCCAGCCCGTGTCAGCGACGCAGTGGGGACACCCACTTAAGTAGCCAGCAGCACCGCGCTTAGCAGGCGTCCGTTAGAATTTCTGCCCTATGACAATTCAAATTAAATCTTTTTCTATTTCAATTCAAACACACTTCAACACCCAACTTAAAAAATCAACCCAGATCGATTCAGTGCACCAATTTGAATGAAACCAATTTTGTTGGAAAGGTCTGTGAATGCTTAATCCAAGCCCGTTGGATTCAAGTCATTTGGATCTGTAGATCACCCATAGTAAAAATAACAAGGCAGAAGCTTTTATGCATTCAAACATTTTTCAAATTTAAACCATAAAAGTTTTTGAGTTGATTCCAACTCTCAAAAATCACATTTAACCATACCTTTCAGAATATATAAAAATATATAGGTTTACTTGCAGAAATAATGTTCAAGTAATAGAAGAATGCTACATAAGCATTTCTAGCCACTTTAATTAATTAAAATAAAAGGGTAAAACCTTATTAAATTGTGACACCACTTTAAATCACATTCCCATGGAGTACAATATGTGGTGATGACATGTGTCAACATGATCCCATGTTTAGTTTGGAGAATATTAAATCTTAAGTAATTTTTCAATGAGTAGAAATTACTTTTCTAAAAATAAAAAGATTTAAACCAAGCCTTAACCTTGTAATGTTAGAGATGATGTTAGATCATCTATAGGACCCTTGTGTGTGATGATTGCAAGTAGTTAAGTATTGTTTGGTGATTGTGTACCTCGTATTTATTCATAGACGCTAGTACCGACCAAGGATACGAGGAGGAAGGAGGATACTACGAAGAGGAAGCCGAGGAGAATTTCAACCACTGCTCTGCACAAGGCAAGCTAACACTTGCAAGATACTATACCTATGCAAGCTTATACTGATATTGATGCAAGCTAACCCTTGCCAGATACCCTACTGATGCCACAAACCCATAATTGTGATATGACTACTATATGCCTTAAGCATATGTGATCATACCCACTTGATAAACCACATCCTAGTTTTATGTGCAAGCTTCTTACTTTATTTCTTTATCAAAGCTTACTTAGAGTCTACCTAAGAGTTTGGTAGATACTAGACAGTTGTGCTGAAGGTTGCATAAAGAGCATAAAATTTGGCCTAAGCTAGAAACCTTGATATCACCCTAAGATATAAGGTTGGACTTAGTGAAACTCCACTAGTTAGCACCCCTCATTAGTACTACCCCCACCTGTAGATGCTAGTGCTAAGCATAAAACTTGATCAAATTTTAGATGGGAATACTTGGTGGAAAAATGGTTATGAAAACCTTGGAATGATGGATCATTCTATTGAAATGTTTTGGACATGTGTTTCCAAACACTTTATGATTCTGGTGATACAAATGTTGACGCATGAGCCATAGCCCTTTATAAAACTGATGGTTGTCTGGATGCGATACCATTCCAATTTTAGCGTACAACCACAATACCCGAATATTGGGTAGGGCTTGACTGGAAACTTATATACCTTAGTATTAGTTCCCTCCCGGCCAAGGTCTGAGATGAGGCTACCTTGTGAAGATTGTCCACCTGTGCAGTACCCAAGATGACAGTGGTCATGGTTGGGAGGCCAAACTCACAGGAGAGGTGCTTATACTAGGGCATGTAATTGAAAGGTTAGGATTGATTATCCGCATACTGAGTATGGTGAATTCAGGATTTGTTCTTAACGGATGTATCGAATGTTGTGGTGAAAGTGTACAATCTCTGCAGAGTGTCAAACTATTCGAATAGCTTCATGATTATGGACAGATTAGGGCCATACTGTTCCCCCGTCAGACTTTTCAAAATGACTTGTGAAATGAATTGAGACTTTGACTTGACCACAACAAAGTTGTGACTTGAAATACAAGTTCCCACTTAGGATTTATAAAATTGTGACTAGCTTTGGAACTTAGTAGAGATAAACCTGGCTTTTTGCAAAACAACCCTAGAGCCTAGTGTCCTATTATCCAAAAGAAAACCCCTTACCTGTTAGTATTAGTTTGCGAGTACTTAAAGAGTACTCATGGCTTTGTCCACAGCTATTCCATGGCGGACTATGAAGAGGAGTACCTGGAAGATGGACCCCAAGAAGGTTACGACAACTAGGATCATCTCCCATCGTCAGCATTGCCTGTGACCCCGAAGATGGAGCTTCGCCTATGCTACCGTTATTATTACGTATTCCGCTGCTTGATGTTGTATTGAGAACTGGATCATGAGATCACTATTTGTGTAAGAACTTATGTATCGTTTGTAATGGATGAAGTACTGTGGTATCCAATTCTGTTATGTCTCGCAAAAATGGTAATCCTGGGATTGCGATATATGGCATAACAGGCATCTAGGATTGAAAAATCCGGGTGTTGACAAGGATCATCTCCCATCGTCAGCATTGCCTATGACCCGAAGATGGAGCTTCACTTACGCTACCGTTATTATTACGTTATTCCGCTGCTTGAAGTTGTATTAAGAACTGGATCATGAGATCCCTATTTGTGTAAGAACTTATGTACGGTTTGTAATGGATGATGTACTGTGGTATCCAATTCTGTTATGTCTATAAAAATGGTAATCACAGGATTGCGATGTATGGCATAACAGGCATCTGGGATTAAAAATCCGGGTGTTGACAAGTTGGTATCAGAGCCATCCTGACCATAGGAGACCCTAGTTAGACTGGACGTTTGAATCAAAAACTTAGTTTCAAAACCAAAGGAAGCAAATATTTACAAAAAATTATTCTCATTCTTACCTCTTGGACTCTTTCATAAAAATTCACGCTAGCAAATATTTACAAAAAACTTATTCTCATTCTTACCTCTTGGACTCTTTCATAAAAATTCACGCTATTCCAAAATTATTTCAAAGCTTACATCAAATTTTGCACCCTAGATCACTTTTAGTAAAACTCACAACTACGCTAGTGCACAAATGTAGTGAGTAGTATTCCGTCCCACTGTATCGTAGTTTCCAGAATGGTTCCTAAAACCATCTGTTTACCTTGTTGTGGTGTGTGTTTGTATCATGTGCTATGAATGAATGAATGAAAAGCAAGTTGCTAGAAAAATCTGAGTCAAACTTTAAAAACTTTTCAAAATCCCAAAACCTTAGAAATTTCCCTCTTTTCTCATGATCTATCTCAATCTTCAGATGCCACGCGGAGGAAGTGGTTCATCCCCGGACCCGATGTTGCAGATCCTGCAAATGTTGGTTTCTGACCGCGAAGCTGAAAGAGCGGAACGTCAAGCCAACCTAGACACCCTTCAATAGATAGCTCAGCTAGCCCACAACAATCAAGGCCACGGAAACCAGGACAACCATGGATCTAATCTCAAGAATTTCCAGAACACCAACCCACCTATTTTCACTAAGTCAGAAGAACCCCTTGACGCCGATGATTAGCTGCAAACCATGGAAAATAACCTAGAAGTCGCCGGAGTGGAAGCCAACGAGAAAGTTCTGTTCGCCACCCACTATCTAGCCGGAGATGCCAGGGCATGGTGGAACAGTGTTCGCGCAATGACCGGAGGCCAGATGATGACCTGGGAGGAATTCAAAGTCAAGTTCAGCAGAACCCATGTGCCACCAGGTTTGATCAAGAGGATGAGAGATGAGTTCAGAGAACCGAGACAAGGAAGGATGACCGTAGTGGAATACCGTGACAAATTTTTGTCATTAGCTAGATATGCCCCGGATGAGATCGACACCGAAGCCAAGAAGAAAGAAAGGTTCCTGAATGGTCTGCACGATGAGATGCAGACTGTGTTAGTCAATATCCCCTTTGAGGATATCGAAGCCCTTGTCGACTCTGCCATCCATATGGAAGGAAAGATCAACCAAGCCAATGAGAACCGCAAGCGTCGCATGATGCATCAACCAGGAACCCCTCAGACCCCAAAGTACCACCCCAACCCATCTCCCAGATTTGCCCCAAGAACCCACAGACCCCCGATGAACCGTGCGACCTATCCCAACCGTGGAAACCCTAGGCCCGGAGGAAATCACAACAACCCCGGCAACTCTAGCAATTTCAATCGTGCCCCACCCAAATTCAAGAACAACAATGCTACCGCCAACACCAACACTGCCCCGAGGACTGGAAGCAATGTTGTGCCTGTAGCAACCAAGGACAAGTCGGAAGTGACTTGTTATGACTGTCGAAATAAGGGTCACTACTCCAACGAGTGCCCCAACAAGAAGAATGCCGCATCACCCAATGCCAATGCCCCAGCTCAGCAGCAGCGTCGTGTTCAGCCAGGAAGAAGGTTTGCCCTAGGGAATTCACTCAACCGCAATGGCCGTCTTTTTCTCATGCATGCTGAAGAAGCTCAGGAAGCGCCAGACGTCGTGCTGGGTATGTTTTCTGTTAATTCAGTACTTGCAAGAGTGTTGTTTGATTCTGGTGCATCGCACTCATTTGTCACCGAAGAATTTGCATGCACTAGTAAAATTCAACCAACCAAACTGAAGCATGTCATGATTGTTGAAATTCCCGGATCAACCACCAAGGCTAGGCAAATTTTCAAAGCCGTCCCTATCCGAATCCATGGCATAGATTTTTATGCTAATCTGATAGTACTCGGAACTAAAGGTTTGGAAGTAGTACTAGGAATGGATTGGATGTCCAAACATAAAGGATTGATTGACTGTGCCAAGAAAGCCATAACCATGACCAGTACATCCGGAATATCCGTCGAGCATATATCTGAAACCTTACCTCGCCAATTCAAGTGCAACAAGAGTATATCCCTACCTACCATTGACCAAGTCCGGATAGTCTGTGAATACCCCGATGTATTTCCAGATGTTTTGCCTGGTATTCCCCCAGATCGGGATATCGAGTTTATCATTGAACTAATCCCTGGAACTGGACCCATAGCCCAGAAACCATATAGTATGAACCCGTCGGAACTAGAGAAACTGAAGAAGCAACTATATTCCATGTTGGAAATTGGACTGATTCAACCAAGTGCGTCACCTTGGAGGTCACCTGTCTTGTTTGTGGACAAGAAAGATGGAGGTAACCGTTTGTGTACGGATTATCGGAAGTTGAATGATGTCACCATCAAGAACAAATACCCCTTGCCCAAGATAGAAGATTTGTTTGATCAGTTGACCGGTGCCAAAGTGTTTTCTAAGATTGATCTTAGGACTGGCTATCATCAACTCAAGATTCATACGGAAGATATTCCCAAGACTGCCTTTACCACTAGATATGGATTATACGAGTATACCGTTATGTCTTTTGGATTAACCAATGCCCCCGCTTATTTCATGAATATCATGAATAAGATTTTTATGGACTTCCTAGATAAGTTTGTCGTTGTTTTCATCGATGACATTCTGATTTATTCCAAATCAGAAGAAGAACATGAGCTACACCTAAGGACCATTCTTGGAACCCTTAGAGAGCATCAGTTGTATGCCAAGTTTAGCAAATGTGAATTCTAGTTAGAGGAGGTAGGATTCGTCGGTCACATTGTATCAGTCGGAGGAATTGCCGTTGACCCTGCAAAGGTGAAAGATATCGAAGATTGGCAAGCCCCAACAACTCAAACCCAAGTTCGTGCATTTCTCGGATTGGCGGGATTCTCGAGTATCGCCAGACCCATGACCCAATTGCTGAAGAAGGACAAAGTTTGAATGGACCGACAAATGTGAAGCGAGTTTTCAAGAACTCAAGAGGAGATTGATTTCAGCCCCAATCTTAATCATGCCGGATATCACGAAGCCCTTCGATGTGTATTGTGACGCATGCAAGATCGGTCTCGGATGTGTACTAATGCAAGAAGGCAAAGTTATATCTTATCTATCTCGACAACTGAAACAACATGAGAAAAATTACCCAACCCATGACCTCGAACTCGTAGCCGTAGTTCTAGCACTGAAGACATGGATATATTACCTGATGGGAAATCGTTGTGAGATCTATACGGATCACAAGAGTCTGAAGTATATATTCACTCAGAAGGAGCTGAATATGAGACAGAGAAGATGGATTGAGCTAATCAAGGATTATGATCTAGACATTCACTATCACCCTGGTAAAGCCAATGTGGTAGTAGATGCCCTTAGCAGATTGCCATGCCGCTTGAACTCCATGATCTTGAAGGAGAAACCAAGCTTGCACAAAGAGATGGAAGATTTTCGAATGGAATTAGTAAGTGAAGGATTTTTGGCTAGCATATAACTCCAGCCCACTTTGATCAGTCAGATTAAAGAGGCGCAGAAGGGAAATGCTAGTATCGACGGAATCAAGCGTCGTATTGGTACAGGCAAAGTACCCGGATTCACTGAAGACGAAGAAGGAGTTCTGTGGTACAAAGGACGCCTTTGTGTACCATCAGATTCTATGTTGAAAGAATTTATTTTGAAGGAAGCTCATGATACTCTTTATTATATCCATCCCGGAGGAACTAAGATGTATCAAGATTTAAAAGAGCAATTTTGGTGGCATAAGATGGAGAGAGAAATCGGAAGCTATATCGCCAAGTGTGATATATGTCAGCGAGTCAAGGCAGGACATCAAAGACCCGCTGGATTGTTGCAACCATTGCAGATTCCGGAATGGAAATGGGATTCCGTTGGACTGGACTTTATCACTGGACTGCCTACTTCTAGTAGGGGAAATGACTCTATTTGGGTCATAGTGGACCGATTGTCCAAAGTCGCCCATTTCTTACCCGTCAAGACCACATATCAGAGTTCGAAGCTAGTGGAGTTGTACATCGCTAGAATAGTTAGTTTGCATGGAGTTCCCAAGAACATCATATCGGATCGAGGAACTCAGTTTACCTAGAGATTCTGGAAGAAAGTTCAAGAAGGTTTAGGAACCCTCCTAGATTTCAGCACCGCGTATCACCCTCAGACCGATGGACAAACGGAGCGAGTAAATCAAATACTCGAAGATATGCTGAGAGCATGTGTGTTAGAATATGGATCTAAGTGGGAAGATTGTCTGCCGTTCGCAGAACTTTCGTACAACAATAGTTATCAAGCTAGTTTGCAAATGGCCCATTTGAATTTATGTACGGAAGAAAGTGTCGCACCCCTTTGAACTGGTCGGAAGTAGGAGAGAGTCAGATTTTCGGACCCGACATCCTACGAAAAGCAGAAGAGAAGGTTCACAAGATTCGTGAGCACCTCAAGACTGCCCAGTCCAGATAGAAGAGTTACACCGACAAGAGACGTCGAGACCTCGCTTTCAACATAGGAGATTTTGTATATCTGAAGGTGTCGCCATTGAAGGGAATGCAACGTTTCCAATTCAAAGGAAAGTTAGCCCCTAGATATATCAGACCTTTCAAGATTTTGAACCGTCGAGGAGAAGTGTCGTACCAAGTGGAACTACCTGAAGATATGTCAGCCGTGCACAATGTGTTCCATATCTCGTTACTTCGCAAGTGTCTCAAAGTCCCAGAGAAGACTGAAGTGTTCAAAAACATCGATCACCGGACCATAGAGATCAACGATGAACTGACCTGTCCCGAAGTACCCATCCGTATTTTGGAAGAAGCTTTCAGAACTACCCGAACCCAAAGCATCAAGTTTCTCAAGATTCAGTGGAGCAACCACACAGAAGAGGAAGCTACCTGGGAGCGCGAAGATCACATCAGGATAGAGTTTCCCGATCTCTTCAAATCCTAGGTAATCTTTTTCGTC
Organism: Avena longiglumis; assembly: GCA_030063025.1. Classification (NCBI taxonomy): domain Eukaryota; kingdom Viridiplantae; phylum Streptophyta; class Magnoliopsida; order Poales; family Poaceae; genus Avena; species Avena longiglumis. The sequence continues at coordinate 154,456,546 of CP125973.1, forward strand.
CTTTTTCAAATCTCGGCACGAGATTTTTTTTAAGGGGGGAAGGTTTGTAACATCCCAAAAATACTAAACTTGGATCATCAAACTCTAATCATCAAAATTAGTGTTAACAAAAACTTTTCTAAAATAAAAATAGGAAAGCATGCATGGTGTATGCATTTCATTTGGAATTCTTTTGAATTGCCTTTTTTGTGTGTTCCTTTGCTTGTAAATGGATTCTTAGGTGAAATAAACATCATCTAAACAATTCCCAAACTTTTCTCAAAGCCAAGTAAATCAAAACAAATAAAATAAGGGAATGGTCATTTTGACCAATTTAACTCCCATGCCTACTTTGGCTGTCCCAAAATTTTAGAACTTAACAGAAACTTTTATGGCTCTTTTCACCCCTTGATTGTACTCATAACAAAGTATCAAGGCCCACTTTGTGATCATCCAGAAACATTCAAATGCATAGTTTAAAGGACAGTTCAAAATTGAATCTTTATGATATGGGAAGATCCCACTTTTTCAAAAATCACTCAAACAAGCTCAACTTTCAAAACCCAAGCATCTGCAGACTAACCAGCACCAACCTAGCACACCCACCAAAAATCTTTTCAAAATTCAAAACTTGAATTCATGCGGCCATTTCATCAAACACCTTGCAGATACAAATCTAACAAAATCAAAACACTATTTTGAGCAGTGAATTGAGCCTAACTTGTTCCCTCTTTGACACTACTAGCCTTAGTAGATCATCTAACAATCTTAACTAATCACTAGCACCACTGTGAGCTTGACAATGTCATCAATGGTGAACAGCCGAATCCACCCATGCCACCCCAATGTAGACAACAAGCTAGGAGAAGCACCAAGCCTAGCCAGCATGTCTGGGAGCAAGCCCATGCCTAACTGCCCCCTCTCGACCAGCCCTGCCTCGAAGACACCGACCAGAGCACCCAGGAACGCCGCGCCTGTGCCTCTGCCAACCATGCCGAGCGTGCGCTAGAGCGCCACCCTCGACACACGCCCACAGACCGCGGGCCGCCCTTGTCGTGTGCATACATGATCACCACCATCCCAGGAGACCGCCAGACATCCCCGTTCGCCGCCCCATGCCTCACAGCCACCGCTCGCCGTCGAAAACGCCGCATCTGCCGCGCAGAGCATCACATGTTCCAGACCGTTTGCTACCGCCCCTGCACGCGCATTAAAGCCGTAGAGCATCGCCAGGAGACCACCGATCGATCGCCACCGCCGTCCATGCCTCTAGCAGCCCGTAGCCATGTCGCCACCGTCGCCTGCCCATTCCGTTCGGTCTCGTCGTTGAGACTATAAATAGAGGCCTCGCCCGCTCAAACTCTTCACACTATCTCACTCCCGTCTCCTCACTGATCGTTCCACCCTGTTCCCGGAGCAAGGCGAGCAGCGCATCGCTGGAATTTGGCCGGAGCAGGCCGCCTCTGGAGAAGAAGGGCACCGTCGATTTCGTCCACCCCAGGAGGAGCTGCCGGTACCAGGAGGTTCACCGTCGTCGACTTCGTCGTTCTCCCGCCTCGCCGACCCTCGCCTTAGCCCCGGTGAGCCCCCAACGACCCTCACCTGACGCGTTAGGTTTCAGTCTCGCTGGAGTTGCCCGACGTGGACGATGACCCTCAGCCATTGGATTAGACTTAGATCGTGTGGCCGATATTGCCCCGTACCGCTCCGCGTTTAAAGAGCCACTGACTGGTGGAACCCCCCTATCAGCTGAGACCCGCTCCGCGGAGTGTCACTGGGCTGGCCCGTTAACAGTTCCCGCGCAGCCCACTCGTTTGAATTTAGATTTTTCTATTTAGATTCAAACTCAATTTTGTACCTAGTTTAAAAAATCAACCCATCTCGATTCCGTGAACCAAATTGAATGAAACTAATTTTGTTAGAAAGGTCTGGAAGTGCTGAATCCAAGCCCGTTGGTTTCAATTCATTTGGATCTATAGATCATCCATGGTAAAAACAACAAGGCAAAAGATTTTCTGCCTTCAAACATTTTCAAATTAAAACCATAATAGCTTTTGAGTTGATTCCAACTCTCAAAAATCACATTTAACCATACCTTTCAGAATATATAAAAATATATAGGTTTACTTACAGAAATAATGTTCAAGTAATAAAAGAATGCCACATAGGCATTTCTAGCCACTTTAATTAATTAAAATAAAAGATAAAAACCTTATTAAATTGTGACACCACTTTAAATCACATTTCCATGTACTGAAATATTTGGTGATGACATGTGTCAACATGATCCCATGTTTGGTTTGGAGAATATTAAATCATAAGTATTTTTTCAATGAGTAGAAATTACTTTTCTAAAAATAAAAGGAATTAAACCAAGCTTTAATCTTGTAATGTTAGTGATGATGCTAGATCATCTATAGGACCCTTGTGTGTGATGAATGCAAGTAGTTAAGTATTGTTTGGTGATTGTGTACCTCGTATTTATTTATAGACGCTAGTACCGACCAAGGATATGAGGAGGAAGGAGGATACTACGAAGAAGAAGCCGAGGAGAACTTCAACCACTGCTCTGCACAAGGCAAGCTAACACTTGCAAGATACTCTACTTTAGCAAGCCTAATGCAAGCTATTAACCTTGCAAGTTAACAATTGCAATTTAGCAAGCTTAGACTGATACTGATGCAAGCCAATACTTGTTTGTCACCATGCCAACTATATGCCTTAAGCATAGATGATCCTACCCACTTGATAAACCAATCCTAGTTTTGCTTACAAGCTTTATACTTTATTTCTTTATCAAAGCTAGTACTTAGAGCTTACTTAAGTGAATTGTAGATATTAGAAAGATAATTGAAGGTTGCATAAAGAGCATAAAATTTGGCCTAAGCTAGATAATATTTATGTCATCCTAAGGCATGAGATTGAACTTAGTTAAACTCCACTAGTTTACCACCCCTCCTTAGTACTTACCCCCACTTGTAGATGCTAGTGCTAAGCATAAAACTGATCAACATTAGATGGGAATACTTGGTGAAAATGGTTATGAAAACCTTGGAATGATGGATCATTCTATTGAAATGTTTTGGACATGTGTTTCCGAACACCTAATGATTTTGGTGATGAAAATGTTGAGGCATGAGACTTAGCCCTGTATAAAACTGATGGTTGTCTGGATGCGATACCATTCCAATTTTATCGTACAACCACAATACCCGAAGATTGGGTAGGGCTTGACTGGAAACTTATATACCTTAGTATTAGTTCCCTCATGGCCAAGGTCTGAGCCGAGGCTACCTTGTGAAGATTGTCCACCTGTGCAGTACCCAAGATGACAGTTGGTCATGGTTGGGAGGCCAAACTCACAGGAGAGGTGCTTATACTAGGGAGTGTAATTGAAAGGTTAGGATTGATTATCCGCATACTGAGTATGGTGAATTCAGGATTTGTTCCTGACGGATGTATCGAATGTTGTGGTGAAAGTGTACAATCTCTGCAGAGTGTCAAACTATTCGAATAGCCGCGTCCGCGGTTATGGATAGTTGGAGTGGCCATACTATTTCCCCCGTCAGATGTTTTCAACAGACTTGTGAAATGAATTGAGACTTTGACTTGACCACAACATGGTTGTGATATGAAATACAAGTTCCTAATTAGAAGTTATAAAATTGTGACTAGCTTCTCTTGATTCTCATCTTAGTAGAGATAAATCTGGCTTTTGCAAAACAACCCTAGAGCCTAGTGTCCTATTATCAAAAACCCCTTTCACTTGTTAGTATTAGTTTGTGAGTACTTAAAGAGTACTCATGGCTTTGTCCCTGGCTATTCCCATGGCCAGACTATGAAGAGGAGTACCTGGAAGATGGACCCTAGGAAGGTTACGACAAATAGGATCATCTCCCATCGTCAGCATTGCCTGTGACCCAAAGACGGAGCTTCGCCTATGCTACCGTTATTATTACGTTAGTCCGCTGCTTGAAGTTGTATTAAGAACTGGATCATGAGATCCCTATTTGTGTAAGAACTTATGTATGGTTTGTAATGGATGATGTACTGTGGTATCCAATTCTGTTATGTCTCGCAAAAATGGTAATCCTGGGATTGTGATGTATGGCATAACAGGCATCTGGGATTAAAAATCCAGGTGTTGATAGCCATCAAGTTTGTGAGGGCATTAATCACTAAGTTTTCACATAATAAAATACTTTTTAATTGGAAGATAGCTGACAACAAGAATATACTTGGAATGGTGTAACACACCATGCATAGGAATTTATAGTGGAAACTTTGGAATAACTTGCTTTCTTGGGAGTTGGAAGCATGAGTAGAGCTTACTCATACAAGTGGAGGCTAGCAAAAGACTGAGAGCAACCAACTAAGAGAGCAATAATGGCCATAATCATGCAGAGCAACAAAACATTACTAATCAAAGTATAGAGTGGTACTACAAGTCAAGGAATAAATGATCATAGAGTCTATGGTGACTTTTCATAGTAATAACATGGTGTGAGCATGTGCCAAGTCAACCCAAACAAATCATCAAAGGAGAATACCACAATACTATGCTTTTGCATGCTAAAACTATGCATAATTTCTTCAAGGCACACTAAGCAATCTGAATTGTTTGGAACAAGACATGCTACAGCAATAATCACTAAGCATAAGGTTGAAACAACACCTAGCATGTCATGCTAAAGTCTAAGTCACAGACAATACAAGCTCCTCTTGCACTTTCAAGCAGGAACTTACTACTCCTTTCCAACACCAAGCAACTTATTTGAAACAACACAGCGAGAACGGGGGTCCAAACTACTTTATTCAAGCAAACTAAACAACTAAGCAAACCAAACGAAAACTAAGACGCTCCAAGAACAACACAACTATGCATGAAACAATAAAATCGAAGTGTCTAAACAGACCTAAGCTTTTTATTGATGAAGAAGGGGATGCCTTGGGCATCCCCAAGCTTTGACGCTTGTACCTCTTGGATATTTCTTGGGGTGACACTGGGGTGGAATCCCCAAGCTTGATATTTTGTCCATTATTCATCTCATTACATCATTCTCTCTCTACACCTGAAATTTTTTCCTTCATACAAAACTTCACACAATCTGCATTAGCAACATTAGTGTACTTAAAAGATAATAGACCTTTAGGAAAAGCTTTAGAACAACAATAATTTTCACTAAAAACACAAGCTACTGTAGCAACTCCTTCAAAAATCTCAATTCCCTAAAAGAGAACTCAAAAAGGAATCAATAAGAAGCAAATGCAAATAATGACAGAAATCTGTCAAAACATACCAGCAGGTAGAAACCGATTTTTTCGAACATCTTTTGTTGCTCAAATCAAAAGGTTATGAACTAACGAAAGTTATCTAACATACTGGGGGATCTATTCGTAATTTTTCAACTTAATCCGAGTTACAGAGACTCCTCATGAATTTTTTTTGCTGGAGGACAGAGATCTGTTTCGGGACAGCAACTCCCCAAATCTTACTTCCCTCTCATTAGAGGTTATTATTGGCACAAAAAGCAAACAAAAAGGATAAGGAGAGGTTATTACTGAAGTAATAACTTCCAAGACTCAAGGAAACTCTTGGGTTATCTCGCAACAAGTACTTTTCTTTAACGCCTTTAAGTTAGGCATGATAGTTTGAGAAGATGCTCACATAAGAAATATGAATTGAAGTCAAAGAGAGCATCAAGAAACAAATTTAAAACACATTTAAGTCTAACCCACTTCCTATGCATAGGAATCTTGTATGCAAATAAATTCACAAAGAACAAAGTGACAGGCATAGAAAGATGACACAAGAGCAACTTCAAAACTTTCAGCACATAGAGAGGTGTTTTAGTACCATGAAAACTTATACAACCATATTTTGCTCTCTCATAATAATTTTTAGTAGCCTCATGAATAAACTCAACAATATATCTATCACATAAAGCATGCTTTTCATGATCTACAAACACATAATTTCTATCAAGCTCAAAAACAGTGGGATTAAACCTCCACAGGTTTTATCCAAAGTAGATATTTCAAAAGGATCCACAGGAACATAACATTCATCCTCCTTTGGTAAGCATTGGGGACAATCAAATAATGTAAGGGATAAAGAGTTACTCTCATTATAAGGTATGCATGGGTAGATAATCCATTCTTCCTCCTTTTGTTCATCACTCTCCTCCTCTTTTTCATCTAATGAGCTTCCAGTTTCAACAATTTCTTCTTCCATAGGCTCCTGCAAAGCATTAGTATCTTCCATTTGTGGAAAATTCCTATTAAAATATTCAAGAATATAGCCATTTTCTTCCTTATAGTTATCAAATAAAAATTTAAGTATCTCAAAAACCTCATACATATAAGGTGTACCATCAGTATTTTCAAGCAAACTGGCAAGTTCAAATGCACCCTTGAAGGCAATAAATTATTCAATCTGTTCCATATCATAAAAGTCATAATTTCCTTTAACATAAGAGGATATGGTAACATTATCATTATACTCACATTGAAACGTGAGGTGTTTATACCTCCTACAACAACAAGATTTATCAAAGCAATAAGTAACATTATAAGTAGAGCACACGTCTCTAGCAATAGTATTCAACTTATCAATTTGCTCCCATAAGTGTTTCACTTTTTGTGACAAACGGTGTTCCTTATAATAATACTTTTGTTCTTCTGTGAACCCACCTTGCCAATAATAACTATCTTCAAAGAAACCATCCATTGATAGAAAGTATGACCAAGCAAGGCAATAACAGACCACTAACTAGAGTAGGAACTAATTTTTTGTGTTTTTGATAAGAGAAAGCAAACCAAACTAAACTATTTTTTTTTGAGTTTTTGAAAAGAGGCAAACAAAACCAAGCAAAAGAAACTAAGCAAACTAAAAACAAAGTAAAGAGAAAGGAAGTGGAGGACTCCCCTTGTGAAGACCTCCTTAGCCTCCCCGGCAAAGGCGCCAGAAAATGGCTTGATGAGTGCAGCAGCACTTCGTTGGGAGGCCCCAAGAGGAAGGTGTGATGAGCACAGCAGCAAGTTTTCCCTTAGTAAGAAACCGAGGTTATCGAACCAGTAGGAGGAATAAATGTCCTAAAGGTGTTGCAAGCAACATGGAAACCTGCACAACATAAACTCAAGACTTTTCCCCAACGAATCAGTGAGGTTGTCAAGTTCACCGGTTTGCTCTAACAAAGGATTAAACGTATGGTGTGGAAGGTAATGGTTTGCAGCAAGTAAACAAGTAACATTGGAAGATGTATCAATGCTAAAGATTGGACCGGGGTCCATACTTCACTAGAGGTGCTCTCCTTAGATAAACAACATGGCATGAAGGGTAAACAAACTACAACAGGGCAATTGACAGGAACTGAGCAAGGCATAACAATGCAATACAAGACAAAAAGATCCTATGAGATTCGATTGGGCAATACAACAATATACATAGACCTCCATCCAACTGCATCTATGACTAGAAGTCCACCTTCAGGTTATCATCCGAACCCCCTCAAGTATTAATTTGTAAGCAATAAACAACTGCTTTAAGAAAAATGTGTACGGTAAAGAATCCACGTGTTCCATGAACAAGAGACCGTTGTTTTCTCCCTAGTAGCAACAGCACATCTACAACCGAAGAGATTTCTATCACTTCCCTTGGAAACTAGAGGCATGAACCCACTATTGAGCATAAATACTCCCTCTTGGAGTCACTAGCAACTACTTGGCCAAGATAGCTACTAACAACGGAGAACATGCAAGATCACAAACAACACAGACATGATAGTATCAAATAGACAAAACCATTAATCAATCTGACATAGTAATCTCAATATCCATTGGATCCCCGCAAACACAACATGCATGATTACAAATAGATTAGACCTTGATCATCAACGGAGATCACAAGATCTATACATGAAAGCACAAGGAGGAGATACAACCATCTAGCTACTACATGGACCCATAGTCCAAGGTGTAACTACTCACGCATCATACCGGAGAAGAAGGCCTTCGGGATGATCTCCCCTCCGGCAGGGTGCCAGGAAGAATTTCAGATCCCCCCGATCTAGGGACGGCGGTGGCGGCGGCTACAGAAGGTTTCGTGGAGTTTTGATTGAGTGCCTAGGGTTTCTGCATCAGGGGCTTCTTATAGGCGAAGAAGCGAGGCTAGGAGGCGGCCAAGGACCCCACACCCTTACTAGGCGCGGGGTGGGCCCACCCGCGCCTAGGGGTGTCTGGCCGCCCTGATTTGCTTCTCCGTCTCTCCTCTGGACTTGGTGTACCCCACGGTAAATATTGACTTTGGCTTTTGTCCCGTCCAATTCCGAGAATATTGATTTCCTGCCTTTCTGGAACCAAAAACAGAAGAAAACATGCAACTGGCACTGTGGCAAATTGTTAATTGGTTACTTCCAGAAAAGATATAAAAACACCTCAAAGTGTAGACAAAGAAAAGAAAAGTAGATACTAAACAAGCATGGAGCATCAAAAATTATAGATACGTTTCCGATGTATCACTTATCAAGGTATGTACTCTGTGATAGCCCTATTAGGCGTCTTGATCTATCTCTATAGATCTTTATGCCTAATATGTATGACACTTCACCTAGGTCCTTCATTGAAAATTTGCTGTTTAGATAACTTTTAACACTGTTTAAAATATCTACATCATTTCCGATCAGTAATATGTCATCCTTATATAATATCAGAAATGCCACATTGCTCCCACTCATTTTCTTGTAAATACAAGCCTCTCCATAAGTTTGGACAAATCCAAACTCTTTGATCACCTCATCAAAGTGGAGATTCCAACTCCAGGATGCTTGCTTCAGTCCATAAATGGAACGCTGAAGCTTGCATAGCTTGTCATCATCCTTAGGATCGACAAAACCCTTTGTTTGTATCATATACAACTCTTCTTCAATGTTGCCATCCAGGAACGCAGTTTTGACATCCATCTACCATATCTCATAGTAGAAATATGCAGCAACTGCTAACATAATCCTAACTGATTTTAGCATCGCTACAGGAGAGAATGTCTCATCGTAGTCAACTCCTTGAACTTGTCGAAAACCCTTTGCGACAAGTCGAGCTTTATAGACGTTTACATTACCATCAACATCAGTTTTTATTTTTAAATCCATTTGTTCTCCACGGCCTTTCGGTCGTGAGGTAAGTCTAGCAAGGTCCAAACCTGGTTTTCGTACATGGATTCCATCTTGGATTTCATGGATTCTATCCATTTATTGGAATCCGAGCTCATCATCGCTTCTTCATACGTCGTAGAGTCATCTATTTCATCAACCATGAAATTCATAACAGGTTTTCTGTATAGTTGAGGAGCTGCACGTTTCCTGCTTGACCTGCGAGGTTCGGTAGGATTCTCTTTTGGAGTTGCATGATCATTATCATTAGTTCCCTCTTCATTCGGTGAAGTCAACTCCGGAACAACTTCCGGCGCTGCGCTACTCGCCATACTATGAAGAGAAGGTTCAATAACCTCTTCGAGTTCTACCTTCCAACTACACACACCTTTCACGAGAATCTTTTTCTCTAGAAAGCATCCATTCTTGGCAAATAAAACCTTGTCCTCGGATCTGTGATAGAAGGAATACCCAATAGTTTCCTTAAGGTATCGTATGAAGACACATTTTTCCACTTTGGGTTTGAGTTTATCAGGCTGAAGTTTCTTCACATAAACATCGCATCCCCAAATTTTAATAACTGACAACTTAGGTTTGTTTCCAAACCACAATTGATACGGTGTCTTTTCAATGGATTTAGATGGTGCCTGATTTAAAGTGAATGCAGCATTTTCTAGTGCATAACCCCAAAATGATAGTGGCAAGTCAGTCAGAGACATCATAGATCGAACCATATCTAGTAAAGTACGATTACGACGTTCTAACAATCAGTACGCTATGGTGTTCCGGCAGGTGTGAGTTGTGAAACTATTCCACACTCTTTCATATGTGTGCTAAACTCGTAGCTTAGATAGTCACCTCCATGATCAGACCGTAGAAATTTGATCTTTCTATTACGATGATTTTCCACTTCATTCTAAAATTCCTTGGACTTTTCAAAGGTTTCATACTTGTGTTTCATCAAGTAGATATAACCGTATCTACTCAAATCAAAGTAACAAAATGACGATATCCACCTCGCGCCGATACACTCATTGTACCACATACATCAGAATGAATGATTTCCAATAAATTTGTCGCCTGTTCCATTGAACTGGAAAACGGCGTTCTAGTCAAGTTGCCCATAAGGCATGGCTCACATGTATCAAATGATTCAAAATCAAGTGATTCCAAAAGTCCATCTGAATGGAGTTTCTTCATGCATTTAACGCCAATATAACCTAGACGGCAGTGCCACATATATGCAGATATATCATCATCAAGTTTAATCCTTTTAGCATCAACATTATGAATATGTGTTGAAATGGATCGTATGGGCACCTAGAGGAGGGTGAATAGGTGCTAACCAATTTTTAGTACTTTTTTAATTTTAGGCTTGACACAAAGTAAATTCTCTAGATATATAACTATGAGAATTTCCCTATATGCAACCCTAGCTACTAAGCACGTAAAGAGAGGAGAGAAGGAACCGTAGTGGAGCACGCGGAGACACAGGGATTTGTTTTACCGCAGTTCCTTCCCTGTTAAGGGAAGTACATCTGCGTTGGAGGGGTGGGCGGTTCTAAGACCACCACGCCACAATAGGCCTCACCCTATTCTCCGATGGATCTCGCCACGAGAGGCCTGATCCACCTTCTCCACTATTGGAACCCTTCGAGGCGGGAACCGGCGCCTTTTACAACGCTACCGGGGCACACACCCACAACTGAATTGGGGGCACCCGAGATGACAACAAGATGTAACAAGAACAAGGTTTATCAATATAAACAAAACAAGGATCTAGGTATTTGCAAGAAATACTAGATCGATGATTCTCCAAATGAATGGAGAGGAGATGAAGCACTTGATTGCTGATGATGAAGATCGAGTTCTCCTCCTTTGATTCCCCAATGGACGGGGCCTTTGGGTGGATCTAGGTGGAGCTCTCTTGGATGAAGGTTGCAGATCAGATCTTGACTTTTTTGAATGAACCAAGATCTCTGGCAGGAGGGGGAAGGATGGCTTCAATACCCCCTGCCCAGATCTGGCCGTTGAACAATTTTGGGGGCGGATTATCCGCCCCCCCACTTGGGACGGATATTTCGGGAGAAAATCCGCCCCCTCTCTGGGGCTGGCGCCTGCGCAACTTGATGAAGGTCTTGGGGGGGGCGAACGGATAATCCGGCCCCCTCCTGGGGCGGATTATCCGGCCAAGCCGGAAAGTCCGGCCGAAACTCCGTCCCCTCTCTGGGGCTTGCGCCTTGGTCGTGAGCAGGACGGGCGGATTATCCGCCCCCCTGAGGGTCGGATTATCCGGCGGGGCCGGAAAATCCCGCCGAAACTACGCCCCCTTCTGGGGCTTGCGCCTATTTGGGAAGAGGGAGGGGCGGATTATCCGCCCCCTAACTGCAGAATCCTTTTCCTTTGATCCCTAGAGAGAGCTGCAACACTTCAACACACATTAAATAATCCTTGATATTGTTATATAACACACAAAACACTAGGGGTTATAAAATGTTCTTTCAATCTCCCCCTTTTTGGTGTTAGATGACAATACTAGGATTTGCAATGAAACCGGCTAACGCCACCTTAAAAATGAAAGACGCCCCCCTAGATGTGTGCATATTTACAATTTGCATTTGAATACAAATACACACACTAGAGAGAACACAACTTTCATAGCAAAGATAATTGAAAGAAGGTGGGTTGGGAAACAAGGTCATACCACCGGGATATGATTATAGCCAAAGGAAATAATGAGATTGATAGCCTCCAAGCACATACCAACAATATTGATGCATACATTATATAATCCCATGATTCCATATGCCATCAAATAGGCTCCATAGATAAATCAAGAATTCCATGAGAGTAGACCCATAATATAAATCCGGGATTCCAGAAAACCAAACATAGTAGAGCACGACATAGTCTTACATAATCCAAGCACAAATAGCAAATAAGTTCACGCTAAAAAGAGCACAAGCAAGCAAATAAAACAACGGAAAGACAAGTGCTTGCGCCCGACCCTTGCAAATCCACGAGACCTAATAGAACTACTTCTCCCCCTTTGCATCGAAACGCCAAAAAGGAAGAAGAGCGATGCTAACGCCCCTGAAGATCACTCCTCCTCATCCTTGTCGTAGTCATTCCCGTCCCCTTCCTCTTCATCATACTCATCATCATCGTCATCAGCAGGAGGAGTGGGTGCCCTCGGTGGTGGAGGAAAGAGGCAACTCTCGAGCTCGCCGTAGTTGATCCCTGAAGTGTTCCACTGAGCATACAGTTCTGGAGCAGTGGGAGGAGGTGGATGGCCAGTGGCACCTGAGACATGGTGAAGAATAAGCTGCCGACTGTGATCCCTCTCATGATGCCTGCGATACGCCTCATATTGGCTCTTGTGAGTGTCAATGCCCATGCAAAGGATGTGCCGCTGGAACCAAGTGAGCTTATTAACCTCGCGTGCCATTGGGGACACCGCGGAACGACGACCACTAGCCCGTGCATCACTCATGAAGGACTCAGGGGTAATGGAAGGGTGATGGGTCTTTTGAGCCTTGTTGTATATTTTCTTGGGCTTGTGAACTCCATCCAAAGCAGTGCCAAAGTCCTCATGGGGCAACATATTCTTGATGAGAATCATAATGAAAGGAGCATAAGGAATAGAGAGCCTGTTGATCATTGCATCCGTCATCTCATGATATATGTAGTCCATGACATCCAGTTTGTAACCTGTAGCTGAACCAGAGTTGGTGGCACACTCGTGAGCAAAAGCAAGGAGAGGAACCAGATGGCCACGGATCTTGTCATTGTTGCCACCACTCGGAGAAATGCAATCCCTAAATATGCCAATAAGGGAGGAATACAAGGAGAGAGAGACCAGCAAAAGTACCAGCAACACCATCAGGAGTAAGACAGGGAGCAAGCACAGTATCCTTGGATGGCTTCAGTGGAGAAATGATACAGTGGCCAGAAGGGGTGTCACGGCCATGGAAGGCATAACCAAGAACCTGCCCAAAAATGCGGAAGTCTGACTGAATCATTGTGGTCCCGGTCATCCACTTCATAGTACGGCGCTCATCACCGCAAATCACAAGTGTCGATAAAAACTGCCTCACCACGAAGGAATCATAGTTCCATTGGATAGTCATAAGGTGGTGAAGCCCCATCTTGTTGGTCACATCTAATGCCTCAAGGAGCCTTGCCTTGGATTGAGCCTCAGTCAAATTGATAGGATGCATAGGGCGAAGCTTGAAGGTAGCATATACATCATCATGAATAGCCCGAAAGTGGGCATTCCAAAACATAGAGTCCTCGGGGGACCATCACTATCAGCCTCATCATAGTAATCAGTCTGGAGAATGGAGGCATACTGAATACTGTCCATAGACTTGTAATTGGGCCGAGACTGTTTGCCCTTGCGAGATGCGGTCCTATTTGTTTTCTTTCCTGCCTCTGCCATCCGTTCAGCCTCTCTTGATGCTCTGCTGACTTCGGTTTCGTCAATGAACTTCCCTTCTGCAGTGGGCTTGAGATAACAGTCACGGGAACGATGAGAAAAGGTCTTGGTCGGCTTGGAACCACCTGTGAAAAGCATGAGAGGGATAGCATGGAGATAAGCACACATACAAGTCCAGGAGAAACAATAGAAAGAGTAGAAAAACAATCCATAAGTGAATGAGGTGCATTGCAGGAGTCAGAACCAAACCGCACTGTAGTGAATCTCGGGCGGATTATCCGCTCGAAGGCGGATAATCCGCAGAAAATTTCTGGAATGGCCTAGATCTACCATGGCAAAACAGATCGGTCACTAGGGTTGCAATCCTACTGATTCTAGCAAGTAAGGAAGAACACCAAGAATCTTCTACAACAAGATTTCCACCAAACAAAATGCATCCCATACAAAATGAGAGAGATGAGGGAGTTACCCTCACTCATTGGAGGAAAATCACGGAGGAGAATGTCACATCCCAAGATTTTCCAAATCTTGTAATGTGAAAAATAAAATAAACAAAATAAAATTTTGTTGAAAATCAGGGTGAAAAGAAACTTTTTGTTTCAAAAAGGAAACTTAAAATCCCATCTTGAACAAACTTTGGTAAAAGTTTGAACTCAACAAAATCCAAATCAAGGGAATTGCATTCCTCAATGAATGTATCTGGAAATTTAAACACTTGGAAAAATAAATCCAAACCCTAAAACCCTAATGGAAATAAAATCATTTCCAAAGTTATCTCCAAGCCTATGGATTTGACCCATATAAATATTTGTCAACAAACATTCACAAATGATCAAGAAAGACAAATAGAAAAAAAAATAAAGTCATATAAATTGGTTTCACTCAATTTGGAACCATAAATAAAATCTTATGAATTTAACAAGATAAGAAATTGAATTCCCAGAGATAATAAAGAAACTATCTAGAAACCCATACCAAATGTTGAGCAATTGATCCTAAAGGGATTTAAAAGGATAAATACATATCAAACAAGATTTCACAAATTGGAATCACCAAGTTTGGATCTCTAAATAAAAAGATATGGATTTTATAAGAAAAGAAAGAATAATTAAATAAAGAATATTTAAAGAACAAATCAAATCTTGGCCTAATCCATTAAGCAAATGGAATGAATATAATCCCAATCCAAATAAAATAAAAGGATAAAGAATATTCCAAATAAAATAAAATGGCAATCTCTATCCCTATCTTAATAAAGACAAATCTCTAAATAAGAATACATGAGAAAAATGATATTGGAATTTACCCAACTGGAATAAAAGTTGTTTAATCAACTTAAATAAAATAAAACCTCCAAAAAATTTGGGAAATAAAACTATATTAAATTCCATTGGAATTAAAACAAATGCCCAATCTTAAATGATTAATAAATCATATTAAATACTTTCCAAATAGTTCAAAATGAATTATTTGAACCAACTAAACAAATAAAAACCTACTGAAAGGAATATGAAAGTTTGAAGAATTTAAATGGTGTTTGAAAATATTATTAAATCTATTTGATTTAAAACTAGAACCTATTTTGAATAAATAAAAGACCCCAAAATGAATAAGTTTTTATTCAAAAATTGACATCAGAATACAATACTAATCAATGTTTAATCCTACCCAAAAGTTGGAAAAAGTTTGAATTCAAATGGGTGTTTGAATCAATTAAACAAAATCAAAACAGATTTGAAGAAATATAAAAAGAAAAAGAAACAGAATAAAAAATGATTTGGAAGCAGCCCAACCCAACCTAGCCCACTAAGCCCAACAGCCCACCTCCTCTTTCCCCTCCCGAAGCGTTTTCCTCACCCATGTCTGCACCCGCGCCCTCACTGACAACTAGGCCCCACAAAACCCCTCTCTATCTCGCTGACGCTAGGCCCCACCGCCAGCTCACCTTATTCCTCACCCGCCGCTGACCATGCCGGCTATTTCCGCCGATGAATGCTCGCTTTAATTCGCGGCATTGATGCTGCCTTTACCCTCTGCGACCACGCATGTTAAAGTGTCTCCTCCTCCTCTCTCCTTCCCCTCTGTCTCCCCACCTTAGCACGCCCCCAGGCCGCCCTAATTCCTCTCCGAACCTCACTGTCACCGACGGCTTTCCCTGCCGATTCCGGCGACCCCGCGCCACCCCTTGCCTCCCCGAGCACACAGGCAAGTTCCACAGGCCCTGGCGCATCTTTCTGCATCCGCAGCTCGCCCGCGCGTGCCCTGCAAGCTCGGCAACATCTTTGAATGAGCAACACCGTTAACTACATCAGCTCCGGTGACCCTCCCCGATCGTCTCCGACAGCACCAGAGCACGCCGTCGCCAGTAGAAGCTCCGGCGAGGAATCCCCGTAGCTCCAGCGCGCCCCTCGAAAAACAGGAAGCACCTCGAGCACCCCCATGCCTCGGAGAACTCGGTGAGCCTCCTCCCTCTCCTCCTCTCTTCCTGCATCGCCAAATCCGTCGCCGACTGACCACGCGCCGCCACCTGCCGCCGCCAGCGCCGCTGCCAAATGGTCAAGACAATAGGGTCCATTGGATCTAGATCTGACGGATGAGATTAGAACGAGAACGAAGGGGTACACTCGCCTCTGTGCCGCACGATCCAACTTAGATCCAACGGCCTACAACGCGTGATCCAGACGAAACGGTATCAGCGAGTAAGAACTCGACACGTGGCTCGGACTTCGATTTAAAAACAGAAACTTTCCTATTAGAAGTTCAATTTTGTAAAATCCATAACTTTCAAACCACACGTCCAAAGTTTGCAAACTTTATATCATAGGATTCATAAAAGCAAGCCCTAGCCAACCATGCCATTTGTTTAGTAAAAAGCTTCTGTTAAATTGTTTGTTTTTGCAGAAACTTATGTATGCTTGTTTAGGTTATAAAAATTATTCCAAAATGATTTTGAGGATAAAATCTTTGGAAAATGGTGTGTTTTGAACTTACTGACCCTAGGAAACAAATTGTAGTTTCAAAAATGTATTTGGTGAAACAAAAGAATGAAACTTTGATTTAAACCATTTCTAGTCAAATAAAAATATGGTTTGATTATTAAAAATAGTTTTGGAAGTAAACCTTTTGAGAAATGTTTTGGAAATAAACTCTCTGACCCTAGACACAAGGCTTGGTGGTTTGAAAACATATTTTGTGAATCCTATAGATTAATGCCGTACTAAAACATTTCTACACCACATAAAATGATACCTTGTTTAAAAAATGGTTTATAAAGTGAAACCTTTTGCAAATGACTTTGACACCTTATAAAATGACCATTAGGTGTTTTCAAATGTTTATGAACCTTTAGAAACCACTTTTCCAAATAAAACAATCTTTGGCATGCTTGCATGCATTATCTTGTTTCTATGATTTTATGTGATGAATTGCTTGAATGGTAGATTGAACTTGTGCCTTGCTTGATTGAATTGTAGTGACTTGAAGAGTGCGATTGTAGCAAGGACAAGGAGTGAACTTATACTCTACCAAAAAGGTAAGTGATGCTTCATATTTTTGTCCCATTATTTTCACTATGCATTAGTGATATTTCTAAGTAAGACTTGCATGGAATTTTGCTAAGTATAAACCATGCTATGGGAAATCCTAGTAGATGAAACCTTAGTAGAATTTTTCCTAAGTTAAGATTCCTACTACTATCATGCTTAGCTTAGCTAATAGAAAACAAGGGTGGAATATATATTCATGCTATGGAAAATTTCTAAGTCTGAGGAGTTGAGTTTTGTTTAATAAAACAACTAAGTAAATGAATCACCTGGGTGGAATGGAAGGAATGGTTTGTGTTGTGTAGTTACACAAGGCCAGGGAACTGGTGAACCTTGTGTATCTCACTTGTGGAAAGCCACCCAGGAACAAAGAGATTTGAGATGTCAAATGTTGAGAAGCTTCAAGTGCAACCACTTGGCATTATGGGCTCTGCCTGGATCATATAGGTTGCAATAACTTAGCCAAATGGACAGTTGGTGGTAGGGGTTTGATAGGTTGGAGCGCGTCCATTTTGGTCTAAGGGAAGGCTTCTGAAAGATCTTGTCTTGGGAAACCAAGTCTTGTGGGGAAAGTGCACCACCTCTGCAGAGTGTAAAATCTAAGTACTTAGCCATGTCCCTGGCAAAGGACAATTTGAGCATCAAGACATGGAAGCTATCAAGAATCTCATCATCCAAATTTCTAAGTTAAAAACTTGTGGTTGAACAAGGGTTAAAGGATCTTCAATCTTTGATTGGTAGATGCCTTGGGTGATTTTTGTCAAGCAAAAACTAGTGTTTTCAAATGATAAGGAAAATCTATTTTGGGCAAAGCAAGCCTAAGCTCCACTTAGCCAAATGCATATAGATGATAGACTCCACTATACTACCATAGTATCACTTGCCAATACAATTCAAATGTATTGACCCTTGTGGCTGTAACTTGTTATGTTGCAGGATTGTTTGATATTAGTGAAGTAGGATTATAAGTCTACAACCAACATGTCTTCCTGTGGCACTTTGAAGATGAAGGACCCCATGTTTATAGATATTCTGCTGCAATGTAATGTAATAGCCAAATGAGCTATGTAAGATGTAATAACTTATTTTATTCCTGGTTATAAAGTTGTATTATGACCTTTGTTTCTTGATATTACATCTTAACTGTGGATGCTAGCTATTGATCCAGGGACTAGCATTGTAAACACAGGGATCTCTACCTTATTAAAGGTTGGGAACCTTACAGATGGTATCAGAGCATTGTGTTGCCTGTAGGATTTGTAAACCTAGGATTGGACAAAACCCCTTAGAAAGATAGGAGTTGTATTTGTTCCAAAACTTATTTACAAACAATCTTGTAAACTCTTTCTTCAACCTTTTTGGTTTTGATTCGACATATCTTCAACTTGATGGACAAAGCCTACCCATGACCAATGACTTCAACATCTTCTACTCTAATGACTTCAACATCTTCAGCATTTTCACCAAGGACCTCAACCTTGGATATCACTAAGGACAAGTGAGACAAGAAATCTTGCTCAAGATTGGAGACTAAGGAAACACAAATTAGAAGGAGCCATCATAACCTTTGAAGTTTTGTGACCAAGAGATTTCCCAAGGAAACCATGATCTCAAGCAAGAAGAATCAACCAAGAAGGATGGAAAGATCACAAGTGAACCATATAGATGGACCACCATATTTAGTTTAAGCCAAACCCACCAACTTATGTGGTGTAACAAAAATATTTTTGGTTGCCTAAGAATATGCTTGGAAACTTGTGTTTGAAAGGAGTGTTTGTTTGTGATTGCTTGCACATTGTTTGTGTGAATTGTGAGGTGTGTGATTAGAATTGATTCCTTAGAAATATCTTGCCTATTCTAATCCCAATCCAACCCAAACAGATGACTTCTCCAAGAGACTCCAACATCAAGGTTGATGACAACAACAACAACAACAACCAAGAGATGCACATGAGAGAACAACTACTAGCAAACCAAACCCAGTTGAACCAAGTGACAACTCAGCTTTCAGCCAACAACAATGGACTAGACCCAGCCATACAAAGTATTTTGAAACTTCAATCCCAATTGTTGCAAGGAATGGCCACTCAAATGATCAACATGGGAGACAACTCTTCCAAAGGAGTTTGTGACAACAAGGATGACAAAGATGTTATTCTAGAAGGAACCAAAGCTTGCAATATTTGTGGAGACAGGGATCACACTTCCAAGGAGCATGGAGATCAATGCCCCAATTGTGAAAAGAAACATCCAACTAATCAATGCCCCACATCTCAAGTGACTTGTTTCCTATGTGAAGGAAATGATCATGCCCCTATTCAATGCCCCATCTATCCTATAGTTCAACAAATGAAGTAAGATGGAATGCATCAAATGTTTGGAAACCTCCATAAGGGAACAACTTCTACCAAGATGGATGAAGGCAAAGTCAGAACCATGCCACATAAGGCCAAATCCAAAGTGACCACAAAGAGTTGCTACTCTTGTGAAGAAGAAGGTCATATCTCTAGTAACTGCCCCAAGAAGAGAGAAATATTTCCCACCTTTGAGGTGAGGTATGAAGAGCATGAACTAGAAGAACTCCTAGCTTTGGAGAGACCCAAAAAGAAGAAGAAGTACAAAAGCCAGTCGCAATGTTACAATTGCAAAGAGATGGGACACTATGCCAGTGAATGTCCAGAAAAGAAGAAGAGCCAAGAAGACAAACAAAAGCTAGTGAAACCCAAGATGAGGAAGGATATTAGCCAAGTGTGGTGCAACCACTGCAAAAAGTTAGGACATTATGCATCATATTGTCCAGAGAAGCCACCTCAAGACCTCAACCTTATCACATGTTTCAAATGCAAGGAGCTAGGCCACTATGCAAACCTCTGTCTAGAAAAGTTACATCAAGATCCCAAGTAAGACAAGATGTAATCTAGTTGGAAATTTTAAGGGTGGTAGTACCCTAGATGCTTTGAGCAAATTTGTAACCCTATCCTTCCCCAAATCTCGGGACGAGATTTATTTTAAGGGTGGTAGCCTGTCACATCCCAAGATTTTCCAAATCTTGTAATGTGAAAAATAAAATAAACAAAATAAAATTTTGTTGAAAATCAGGGTGAAAAGAAACTTTTTGTTTCAAAAAGGAAACTTAAAATCCCATCTTGATCAAACTTTGGTAAAAGTTTGAACTCAACAAAATCCAAATCAAGGGAATTGCATTCCTCAATGAATGTATCTGGAAATTTAAACACTTGGAAAAATAAATCCAAACCCTAAAACCCTAACGGAAATAAAATCATTTCCAAAGTTATCTCCAAGCCTATGGATTTGATCCATATAAAAATTTGTCAACAAACATTCACAAATGATCAAGAAATACAAATAGAAAAAAAATAAAGCCATATAAATTGGTTTCACTCAATTTGGAACCATAAATAAAATCTTATGAATTTAACAAGATAAGAAATTGAATTCCCAGAGATAATAAAGAAACTATCTAGAAACCCATACCAAATGTTGAGCAATTGATCCTAAAGGGATTTAAAAGGATAAATACATATCAAACAAGATTTCACAAATTGGAATCACCAAGTTTGGATCTCTAAATAAAAAGATATGGATTTTATAAGAAAAGAAAGAATAATTAAATAAAGAATATTTAAAGAACAAATCAAATCTTGGCCTAATCCATTAAGCAAATGGAATGGATATAATCCCAATCCAAATAAAATAAAAGGATAAAGAATATTCCAAATAAAATAAAATGGCAATAACCACTCTATCCCTATCTTAATAAAGACAAATCTCTAAATAAGAATACATGAGAAAATGATATTGGAATTTACCCAAGTGGAATAAAAGTTTTTTAATCAACTTAAATAAAATAAAACCTCCCAATAAAATTTGGGAATTAATATTATATTAAATTCCATTGGAATTAAAACAAATTCCCAATCTTAAATGATTAATAAATCATATTAAATACTTTCCAAATAGTTCAAAATGAATTATTTGAACCAACTAAACAAATAAAAACCTACTGAAAGGAATTGGAAAGTTTGAAGAATTTAAATGGTGTTTGAAAATATTATTAAATCTATTTTATTTAAAACTTGAACCTATTCTGATTAAATAAAAGACCCCAAAATGAATAAGTTTTTATTCAAAAATTGACATCAGAATACAATACTAATCAGTGTTTAAACCTACCCAAAAGTTGGCAAAAGTTTGAATTCAAATGGGTGTTTGAATCAATTAAACAAAATCAAAACAGATTTGAAGAAATAGAAAAAGAAACAGTATAAAAAATGATTTGGAAGCAGCCCAACCCAACCTGGCCCACTAAGCCCAACAGCCCACCTCCTCTTTCCCATCCCGAAGCGTTTTCCTCACCCGTGTCTACACCCGCGCCCTCACTAACGACTAGGCCCCACCAAACCCCTCTCTATCTCGCTGATGCTAGGCCCCACCGCCAGCTCACCTTCTTCCTCACCCGCCGCTGACCACGCCGGCTGTTTCCGCCGATGAATGCTCGCTTTAATTCGCGGCATTGATGCTGCCTTTACCCTCTGCGACCACGCACGTTAAAGCGTCTCCTCCTCCTCTCCTCTGTCAGCCTCCCACCTTATGCCGCCCTAATTCCTCTCTGAACCTCACTGTCACCGACGGCTTTCCCTGCCGATTCCGGCGACCCCGCGCCACCCCTTGCCTCCCCGAGCACACAGGCAAGTTCCCCAGGCCCTAGCGCATCTTTCTGCATCCGCAGCTCGCCCGCACGTGCCCTGCAAGCTCAGCAACATCTTTGAATGAGCACCACCGTCAACTAAATCAGCTCCGGTGACCCTCCCCGATCGTCTCCGACGACCAGAAAGCACGCTGCCAAAGAGAAGCTCCGGCGAGGAATCCCCGTAGCTCCAGCGCGCCCCTCGACAAACGGGAAGCACCTCGAGCACCCCCACGCCTCGGCGAACTCGGTGAGCCTCCTCCCTCTCCTCCTCGCTTCCTGCATCGCCAAATTAAGCCGACCATGCGCCACCATGCCGCCATTACGCTGCCAAATGGTCAAGACAATAGGGTCCATAGGATCTAGATCTGACAGATGAGATTAGAACGAGAACGAAGGGGTACGCTCGCCTCTGTGCCGCACGATCCAACTTAGATCCAACGGCCTACAGCGCGTGATCCAGACGAAACGGTATCAGCGAGTAAGAACTCGACACGTGGCTCAGACTTCGATTTAAAAACAGAAACTTTCCTATTAGAAGTTCAATTTTGTAAAATCCATAACTTTCAAACCACACGTCCAAATTTTGCAAACTTTATATCATTGGATTCAGAAAAGCAAGCCCTAGCCAACCATGCCATTTGTTTAGTAAAAAGCTTCTGTTAAATTTTTTGTTTTTGCAGAAACTTATGTATGCTTGTTTAGGTTATAAAAATTATTCCAAAATGATTTTGAGGATAAAATCTTTGGCAAATGGTGTGTTTTGAACCTACTGACCCTAGGAAAAAATTGTAGTTTCAAAAATATATTTGGTGAAACAAAAGAATGAAACTTTGATTTAAACCATTTCTAGTCAAATAAAAATATGGTTTGATTATTAAAAATAGTTTTGGAAGAAAACCTTTTGAGAAATGTTTTGGAAATAAACTCTCTGACCCTAGACACAAGGCTTGGTGGTTTGAAAACATATTTTGTGAATCCTATAGATTAATGCCTTACTAAAACATTTCTACACCACATAAAATGATACCTTGTTTAAAAAATGGTTTATAAAGTGAAACCTTTTGCAAATGACTTTGCTACCTTATAAAATGACCATTAGGTGTTTTCAAATGTTTATGAACCTTTAGAAACCACTTTTCCAAATAAAACAATCTTTGGCATGCTTGCATGCATTATCTTGTTTCTATGATTTTATGTGATGAATTGCTTGAATGGTAGATTGAACTTGTGCCTTGCTTGATTGAATTGTAGTGACTTGAAGAGTGTGATTGTAGCAAGGACAAGGAGTGAACTTATACTCTACCAAAAAGGCAAGTGATGCTTCATAGTCCCATTATTTTAACTATGCATTAGTGATATTTCTAAGTAAGACTTGCATGGAATTTGGCTAAGTATAAACCATGCTATGGGAAATCCTAGTAGATGAAACCTTAGTAGAATTTTTCCTAAGTTAAGATTCCTACTACTATCATGCTTAGCTTAGCTAATAGAAAACAAGGGTGGAATATATATTCATGCTATGGAAAATTTCTAAGTTTGAGGACTTGAGTTTTGTTTAATAAAACAACTAAGTAAATGAATCACCTAGGTGGAATGGAAGGAATGGTTTGTGTTGAGTGGTTACACAAGGCCAGGGAACTGGTGAACCTTGTGTATCTCACTTGTGGAAAGCCACCCAGGAACAAAGATATTTGAGATGTCAAATGTTGAGAAGCTTCAAGTGCAACCACTTGGCATTATGGGCTCTGCCTAGATCATATAGGTTGCAATAATTTAGCCAAATGGACAGTTGGTGGTAGGGGTTTGATAGGTTGGAGCGCGTCCATTTTGGTCTAAGGGAAGGCTTCTGAAAGATCTTGTCTTGGGAAACCAAGTCTTGTGGGGAAAGTGCACCACCTCTGCAGAGTGTAAAATCTAAGTACTTAGCCATGTCCCTGGCAAAGGACAATTTGAGTATCAAGACATGGAAGCTATCAAGAATCTCATCATCCAAATTTCTAAGTTAAAAACTTGTGGTTGAACAAGGGTTAAAGGATCTTCAATCTTTGATTGTTAGATGCCTTGGGTGATTTTTGTCAAGCAAAAACTAGTGTTTTCAAATGATAAGGAAAATCTATTTTGAGCAAAGCAAGCCTAAGCTCCACTTAGCCAAATGCATATAGATGATAGACTCCACTATACTACCATAGTATCACTTGCCAATACAATTCAAATGTATTGACCCTTGTGGCTGTAACTTGTTATGTTGCAGGTTTGTTTGATATTAGTGAAGTAGGATTACAAGTCTACAACCAACATGTCTTCCTGTGGCACTTTGAAGATGAAGGACCCCATGTTTATAGATATTCTGCTGCAATGTAATGTAATAGCCAAATGAGCTATGTAAGATGTAATAACTTATTTTATTCCTGGTTATAAAGTTGTATTATGACCTTTGTTTCTTGATATTACATCTTAACTGTGGATGACGAGGTTTCGACTCGTCAATTCCCATTGTTATGGACTTGGGTTTTGGAGAAGATGGGGATGCTGGAGATCGTGGAACGGTTAACAGACAAGCAACCAGGGGACACGAGATTTACCTGTGTTCGTGCCCCTGAGGGAAAACCCTACCGCTTGTCCGCTTAATTACTAGGAACCGAAGGTTACAGGGGTGCACAGATTTGATCTGGCGTGGAGGTGCGTATGCAAAATTATGAGTCGAGAGATCTAGGTCGTGCCCTTCCTGGACTTTATATAGACTTAGGCAGGTCCCGGGCATAGTCCTAGTCGGTTACAGGTTCTAGGGTTTTACCCCTTTGAATTTCCTATCTACTCTAGTCTTGCTCTCCAAGGATCCGAAGGCGTCATGGGCCTGGGCCACCCGAAAGTCTTCATGGGATGGCGTACATCCGTCGTGGGCCTTCCTTGGGCTGGACTAGGTATGCTAAGGTCACGCACCCGTAGGGTACAACCATGTTAGTGGATGCTAGCTATTGATCCAGGTACTAGCATTGTAAACACAGGGATCTCTACCTTATTAAAGGTTGGGAACCTTACATAGAAGATACCCGGAGGCGAGGTGAAGAAGATCCAGGGAGGGCCCGGAGAATCCGGTGGTCAAATCGACTCCGGGAGGGGTGGATGCTCCGGCGACGGCTGGGGGCTGAGGTAGGGTTTGGGGAGGGTTGGCTGCTCTGTTTGAGCCTGGCCTCCCCGACCGAGCCTTTAAAGGGCAGATTTCGTCCGGGGCGGGTAATCCGCCTCCCACTTAGGGCGGATAGTCTGCCCCACTCTGAAATTTCTGTTAAGTACAGATTCAGGCCGGAGCAACCTTGCAAAACCCCTCGCTGGTGTATAGAGGACTTGTGTGCAAGAATAGATAGTTCAAGGAGGGAAAGAAGGCTTGGGTTTAGAGCAACAAACTGAGATGGTACTACACACCCAAATTTGCAAGAATCAAATCAACCAAAAACCAATGTTGAGTGTGTTTTCCATAAGAACAAGAAATATGCAAGAAAATCCAAAGAGAGCCATTAGAAACCAACTCTTCTCAAGGAAGAGGGTGGTCGTCGAAGCCACCATGTTGGAGCGCATGGCATGACACCGCGAAAATGTATCTTGAGTTCAAAACCAATGCTCATCGATGACCCACATATCGCAAAATGATATTAAGGGAAATGATTTTTCTTGCTTTCGGCATTATGGGGGGAGGGTTAGCCCAATCAATTAGGACCACACTCCCCCTATGTCTATGCCCACATCTAATCCAAATACATGAATAAGAGCAAGTGAGTGTGCAAGGGTAGTCAAGCCAAGCTCCTTGAATCTATGATATTTAGCTCATCCACAAATAACAAAATCTTGCTTCATCAAGGGGCTTCGTGAAAATATCAGCAAGTTGGTTCTCCGTGCTCACAAAGGATAGGGCAATATCGCCACAAGCAACATGATCCCAAATGAAATGGTTGCGAATCTCAATATGTTTTGTTCTTGTATGCTTCACTGGATTGTAAGCAATTTTGATAGCACTTTCATTGTCACATAATAGAGGTACTTGGTCACAATTGACACCGTATTCCTTTAAAGTTTGCCTCATCCATAATAACTGTGTACAAGCACTTGCAGCAGCAACATATTCAGCTTCAGCGGTTGAGAGTAAAATACAATTCTGTTTCTTTGAAGACTAACACACTAGAGACCTGCCCAAGAATTGACATGCACCAGAAGTTGATTTTCTATTATCTTTGTCACCAGCCCAATCTGAAACAATGTAACCACATAGAGAGAAACTTGAACCCTTGGGATACCATAACCCAAAATTCTAGGAATGAACCAAATATCTGAAGATTCGTTTGACCGCCACTAAGTGGCTTTCTTTAGGAGTGGCTTGGTACCTTGCACACACTCCTACACTTAACACGATATCGGGCCTAGATGCGCAAAGGTAAAGGAGAGAGCCGATCATGGATCGGTATACCTTTTGGTCCACGTCTTTACCCTTGGGATTGAGCTCAAGATGACACTTTGTTTGCATTGGAGTAGCAATGCCATTGAGATCCGTCATCTTGAACCTTTTGAGCATGTCTTGGATGTACTTATCTTGATTAATAAAGGTTCCCTCTCTAAGTTGTTTGATCTCGAATCTAATAAAGAACCTCAACTCACCCATCATTGACATCTCAAACCTGTCAGTCATAAGATTTGAAAATTAATCGTTAAAATCTTGGTTAGTAGAGCCAAAAATAATGTCATCTACATAAAGTTGGCATACAAAAAGCTCCCCGTTAACCTTCTTAGTAAAAAGAGTGGGATCGATTTCCTCAACTTCGAATCCACGGTCTAACAAAAGCTCTTTAAGGTGTTCATACCACGCACGTGGGGCTTGTTTAAGGCCATAGAGCGCCTTAACGAGTTTGTAGATATGATTCAGAAATTTGGGGTCCTCAAAACCCGGGGGCTGCTTGACGTATACTAACTCATGTAGAGGACCATTAAGAAATGCACTCTTAACATCCATTTGCTATAATCTAAAATTATGATGGGCTGCATAGGCAAGAAGGATACGGATGGACTCAAGACGAGCCACAGGAGCATAAGTCTCGCCAAAATCAATTCCTTCCACTTGAGAGAATCCTTGAGCCACGAGTCTTGCTTTATTCCTCACAACAATGCCATTTTCATCTTGTTTGTTCTTGAAGATCCACTTGGTGCCGATAACATTACGGCAATCCTTGGGTTTCTCTATGATCTTCCAAACTTTGTTGTGTTCGAAGTTATTTAATTCTTCATGCATTACAACAACCCAATCGGGATCTTCAAGAGCATCAAAGACTTTATTTGGTTCAACCATGGAAATGTGAGCTTGATGATCATAGAAGCTTGCAAGTTCTCTTCTAGTAGACACCCTTCTTCGTAGATCACCAAAAACTTTGTCAAGAGTGTGACCCCTTAGTTCAAGGTTACGATCAGCACGAGCCTTGCGACGAGCCTCAATGTCCTTATTGTTTCTAGAAGGAGTTGATTCAATAGTTGTATCCTTGTCTTGACCACTGTCTTGCCCTTGATCTTGATCTAAGTTAACAACAGGAGCTTGCTGCAGAATTTGTTCTTCAGGGCCGGATAATCCGCCCCTTGGAGGGGCCGGACTATCCGACCTGGGAGATGAGGCACCTGTTCCTTCTTCCTGAGAATGCCTGACAGAACTAGGAGATCCAGAGCCGGATAATCCGCCCTCGGGGGCCGGAGAATCCGGCCTGGGAACTTCTTGGCTGTTGTCTTCTTTTTCGGATCCCCTGGAACAAGTTGGAGTGCCAGGGGCGGATTGTCCGCCCCTTGGAGGGGGCGGATAGTCCGGCCTGGGACTACCATCTTGTCCAGGAGACTAATGATCTTCAGCAGGTTGCGGTGTCGGTGCAGAGTTTTGTCCAACAGTAGGAGCTTGTTGATCTTGTGTAGATGAGGGCTCCACTTGAGTGGAGCATTGTCCTTCCCGATCCACCACAAGGGGTTCCTCAATGGGGCGGAAAAATCCCACGCCCATTCTTCTTATGGCATCTTGGGGTATTTCAACATCTGCATCACAAACATCAACTTGCCCTACAAAGGAGCCATTATTTTCATCGAACTCCACACTACAAGATTCTACAACAATCCCAGTGAGCTTGTTGTAGACTTTATAAGTGTGGGATTCGGCACCGTAACCAACAAAAATACCTTCTAAAGCCTTGGACTCAAATTTAGACAAGCGGACACCTTTAATAAGAAAGAAACACTTACAACCGAATACCTGAAGTATGAGATGTTGGGCTTGTTACCGGTAAGTATTTCATATGGAGTCTTGTCCAAAATCTTTCGGAGGTAGAGCCGGTTTGATGAGTGACAAGCAGTGGATATGGCTTCAGCCCAAAAATTGTAAGGAGACTTGTTGGGGATATGCTATATGGGTATCCTCATAGCATGTCTCTTATCCGACTAACCCGGGTGGCCCATAGTCGGTAGCATGGCATGTGGCCTGCTGGGCGGCCCAGTTAGGTGGATCCAGAAGGGAGGCCCATGCCGGATAAAGGAAGGCTACGGTGGAGTCACCAGAGTACCCGGAGCCTTGGAGTGCAATATACACAAGACTAGTAATAGACGGTGTAGAACTCTGTAACCTGTCCGGCTAGGAATTTTCCCTGTAACCCTAGGATCTGGCGACTATATAAGTCAGGCCTATGGGAGCCTTTAGGGTATCGTTTTTACACACACCTCGCATAGCGAACCTATCTCTGTAACTCGGCGTATTGCCATTATAGTGATTTATAGCAGGAGTAGGATTCCACCACCGTTGTGGGATCTGAACCTGGGTAAGATGTGTTACCTCGTACCCGTCAACCGTCCGCCTTACCCCACGTCTCTAAACACGCATTGTGAGGACCCCTCCACGTCGGCAATACCACGATAGTTGGCGCCCACCGTGGGGAAAGAGGCGCTTCAGGCTCTTCAGCGGGCGAGGACAAAGATCTTCACAAGAATCGGCGAAACCGTAGCCATCGGTCGCGTTCTCTTCTCCGGCAACGTTCCGATCGTCCCCCCCGATGAATTCTGGATCCCGGCAAAGACGAACCCTATGCGGTGTTCAATCGTTCCTATCGGAGACATCCACCTCTTCATCGGTGAAACCGGCTCGGGCACTAGTACCTTTGGAGTCGGAGGAGCGTCAAGACCCGCACGGACCGCCTACAGGCAGGATACGCTCGTGGAAGGATCAATGTCTAATATCTCCTCGGAGTTTGCCGGCAAAGATCGGAAAAATTCAAGACCCACCCAAACCGCCCCGGTGCAGGATATAAAGGTGGAAGATCACTGCAAATCCGCCGGCTTTGTCCGTGCGTCTGGACAGCAGAGATCCAAGTTCGTCGGCGTGGTTACCATCTTCGATCTGGTGCGCTGCATTCAGAGAGAGGGCGAAAACCCCCGCGATTACCTGGCTAGGTGGCTCCGTATACGAGCCGATCTGGCCCACTACCCCAATGATGATGCTATCTATCACTTTGTGGAAGGACTGGACCATGGCACGCTCCTCCGACATTCTCTAAGACGGCAACAGGCGTCAGGACGCCTTACCTTCGAAGGCATGGTGAACACCATCAACAACTACGCGGAGGCCGAAGCGGCAGCTCAGACAGCGCTTGCGCTCATTGACGGAGTCCCTCCGATTTAGCCATCACCACCACCGCCTCCAGCCGCCATCGTCGTAGCAGCACCACCACCTCCAGTCATCGTCGAGGCCGTTGCACCTCCACCGCCTGTCATCGAGGAAGTCCTGGCACCCTCCGACTCTGTCATTGACGCGCTTTATGCTGATTTCAGTGCAGATTCAGAGGAAATAGACTTCAGTCCAGAAGAGCTAGACTCCGCTATGTAGGAGATGGAGGAGTACTCGCGCGACGAACAAGCTATTAATACCGTCATGTCCCGAGGGGTGTTCGTCACCATTGGGACAGCGATGGATGAAGACCAGCCCGGGCAAGCTCCGCCTACGGCGCTGGATAAGGGGAAGGGGCCACTTATTGCTGCTGACGATGATCGCGCAAAAGTCATGCCTCCTCCGCCTAACCCAGTGCAGCAGCCGCAGGAACTCGGCACCGGCCCGAGCAACAACAACACCGCAAACTTGCCGCCTCCAGCGTCCACGTCGGCAGCATCCCATGTTACTCTAGTTGATAGAGTGATGTACGGCAACCTCCTCATTGAGCCACTAACCGTTGATCATATCCGGAACGTGACTCGCCTTGATCGAAGCGCCAAGAATTGCCGGAGGAGGCAAGCCATCATGAGCAAGGAGCTAAACTAGATCGAGATCTGGTCAACACGCAGAGGTCCATAGAAAAAGCTAGAGCAATGGAGGCCAAGTACAAGACTCTGCTACAGCAGCAAAAGGCTAAGAAACCTCCGGCTCGCGTCATCAACGATCCTGGTGTACGGCGCAACCTAGGATTGGCTCCCTCGAAGTCGGCACAGGCCAAGCCATACATTGATAGTGAAGGCAAGCAGGTGATGCCCATCCCACTCCTTAACCTCGCTGTCGCCAAGACCATTCTGGAGCAGGATAGATTGCCTGAGGCAGTAGAACAGGTCTATGACCTAGTGGCCAAGGCGGTAAAGCAGCAGGAAAAGGCCACCTCTCAGGCTTGAGTCTGATCCAGCGCTCTGCCGATCTAGCCAGTACAAACCGCCAAGGGACAGATCTCCTCGGGATGTCGGATCACAGACGGGTTCATCAAAACGAAGACGGAGGGATGCGCGCAACAGGAAGGATGCTATTCCCATATCCTTCGACCATGGAGAAAGAGCCCAACCTCTCCGCTCATCGCCACCGCCCCGATCCCCCCGACGTCAGGAAGACTACAAGGCTCACCATCGCACGGATATGCCCCCACCAAAGTAGTGCGGCATCGTCATCCGCGACAACGCGGCACAGACCCGTCATGATGAAGAGCGCCACCAAGGACACAAGATCAGGTCATACCAAGACCCTCAGCGTCCGACAAGCAACCGTGGCAGGCGTGGGGTATCGTAGGAGGGTAACAGCAAGAAGGCTAACCCACCGCCACCTCCGCCTCTGTCACCGCCAAGCAGTCACCATGGCGGAAGAGGGCCGCATCGTTCACGCAGCCCATCCCCTTTTGACAAGAAGAAGAACCCGGAGCCGTACGATGCACGCTCACGGATCTATAAGATCCACGAGGCCCGGGAAGGACCATACCTGGGACCACGTTGCTTTGGACCTGCAATACGGTCCGCAACTTACCCCAACGGTTTCCTGATTGACAAGACCATCAAGCCCTATGACGACACCGCCAAGCCTACCACATGGTTGCAGGACTACGGCAACGCGGTGGAGATTGCTGGAGGTAACGCCAATGTCGCTGTCAAGTACCTCACGTTAATGTTGGCGGGCACGGCCCGTCAATGGATCGACGACTTGCCGGAGAGATCTATCTACAACTGGCTTGACATGCAAGAAGCATTCACCAAGAACTTTGAGGGTACATACAAGCGTCCCTGCACTGTGGGCGATCTACAGCGGTGCGTGCAAGAGAAAGACGAGACATCTCACGCCTACCTCTCCCGCTGGCTGGATATGAAGAATTCCTACGCAGGAGTGCACGCCGAGACCGCCATGGCCGACTTCATCGATGGGTTGGAAAGGGGCATATTGCTCCGACATAAGCTGAAGTGGTTGCCGGACAATCATCAGCTTGACTTGAATCATATGATTCAGTTAGCCAGTGAGTTCGCAGCTGCCGACGACAATGCTCGTGGCTCTTTGCCGGCAACGGCCGTTCCAACCCAAGCTCGGAGGAACAGTAGTACAAAGCAGAAAACCACTCCAGAAGAAAAGCAATCTACCGACATGGTCGCCATGACTTTTGCAGGACGAGGAGAAGGCAGACAACATGGCCGAGGAAGGGGAGCAGGCCGCGGGCAGCAACGAGAAAGTGAAACCAACTCGGCGCCGCTCTGTGTTCCCCAAATGTACGAGGAGTACCGCGATATGCCATGCCTCGTACACCTCGATGTCAACGGCAAGGCCACCCATACCAATCGACACTGCAAGTTCGTCAACGACCTCAAGGAAGATCCGGAGTCCGGCTACAAGCGAAGTCGGAAGAATAGACCGCGAGGCAAGGGCAAGGGGAAGAAGAAGGAGGAGGAGTCCAAGGATTCAAGTGACATGGACGAGGACGTTGACCCCAAGCACGCCGCCAAGAGCGATGACAAGGGCAAGAACCCCTTCGCAAAGAAGGCCCCAGTCTACCACACTTTCCTTGGCACCCCCACCGTCCGACAACAGAAGACCTCTCTGAGGATCCTGATGGCCACTCTCCCCCCCAGTTCCCCAATGCCTGCGCTAGTCGGAGGTTCCAATCACTTGGGACAAGACGGAACACCCAGACCTTGTGCCCACGGAGAACCAGTACGCCATGGTCATCAACCCATTGACTGACGGCGTGGAGTTCACCAAGTGCATGGTGGATAGTGGAAGCACCATCAACATCATGTACCTGGATACACTGCAGAAGATGAACTTGACGGAGGCAAACCTAAGGCGGACCAACACCGTGTTCCATGGCGTAGTTCCTGGCCGGGAAGCTCAGTCCCTTGGGTGCATCACACTTTAGGTAGCCTTTGGCGATGTCAATAACTACCGCCAAGAGCGCATGACCTTTGAGGTGGTCCCCTTCAAGAGCGTGTACCACGTCATATTCGGCCGCGACATATTCCACACATTCATGGCCAAGCCATGCTTCGTGTACAACAAACTCAAGATACCCGGACCAAACGGTGTCATCACCATATTCGGAAGCTTTACCAAGGCAAGGGACTGTGAGATCAATGAAGCAGTCGTTGCAGAAGTTGTCCTCTATAGCGAAGAATTCAAAGAGATCCAGAGCAAGGTCAATGACTCAGAGATGCCCGCGTCGAAGAAGCAGATCTCCGACTCCGCTCATGCGTTCAAGGACGCCATCGAGACCAAGCCGGTGGAACTTGTGGTAGGCGATGCCTCCAATACTGTCGCCATTGGGACGAACCTGGATCCCAAATAGGAAAGCACGCTCGTCGAGTTCCTCCGTGAGAATAGGGACATCTTTGCCTGGCAACCCGCCGACATGAAAGGTGTACCTAGGGAACTTGCCGAGCACAGCTTAAACATAGATCCTAAATGTAAACCAGTGAAACAACCTCTACAACGCTTCGGAGATGAGAAGAGACGCGCCATTGGCAAAGAGATAGCTAGGTTACTTAAGGCTGAGTTTATCCGAGAAGTCCTTCACACACGATGGGTGGCCAATCCTGTACTTGTCCCCAAAAAGGGAACCAATGAATTAAGAATGTGCGTTGATTACACCGGCTTGAACAAAGCATGTCTCAAAGATCCGTTTGCTTTGCCTCGCATTGACCAAGTCATTGACTCGACGGCTAGCTCGGAACTTTTGAGTTTTCTCGATGCATACTCAGGATACCACCAGATCAAGATGAGGAAGTCGGACCAATTGGCCACTTCGTTCACTACCCCATACGGCGTGTTTTGCTATGTCACAATGCCCTTTAGGCTGGAAAACGCAGGTGCTACCTAGCAGCGGACAATGCAACGTTGCCTTCATGACCAAATGGGTCAGAACGTTCACACCTCTGTGGACGATATCGCGGTGATGTCTAAAAAGTCAAATGACTTAATCTCCGACTTAAAAGAAACCTTTGATAATCTCTGGAAATACAACATGATGCTCAACCCTAAGAAGTGCGTCTTCGGGGTTCCAGCCGGCAAACTGTTGGGCTTCATCGTTTCCCAGTGCGGAATCGAGGTCAACCCGGAGAAAATCAAGGCCATCTTAAACATAAACTGTCCGACATGCCTAAAGGACATCTAACGACTAACAGGTTGTGTTGCAGCAGTTAGTCGGTTCATCAGCCGACTTGGAGAGAAGGCTCTTCCGCTGTACAAGTTGCTGAAGAAGGCGGACAAATTCACATGGACGAACGAAGCAGATGCAGCATTCAAGCAGCTCAAGGAGAGACTTTCCTCAGCGCCTATCCTTGCAGCGAGCCTGGGGATCCCCTATTAATTTACATGGCGGCAACCAACCGGGTTATCAGCATCGTCGTCGTGGTAGAGCGGAAGGAACCAGGCTATGAGCACGGAGTTCAACGACCAGTTTACTTTGTAAGCGAGGTCTTGACGGAGTCCAAGCAGCGTTACCCGCACTACCAAAATATAGCTTATGGAGTATTCCTTGCTTCTCGGAAGCTGAGGCATTACTTTCAGGAGCACCGAATCACAGTAGTGAGCAAGAATCCACTGTCCGACATTATCAACAACAGCGACGCTACAGGAAGGGTCGCGAAGTGGGGCATTGAACTTGCTGCCTTCGAGATCACCTACAAGAGACGCGACGCTATCAAGTCACAAGCCTTGGCGGATTTTATTGCAGATTGGACGGAGATGTCAGATGCTACTCCACTGCCAGAACCAGAGTACTGGGTGATGCACTTTGACGGATCAAAGTTGCTCAACAGCTCGGGGGCTGGTGTACTACTACAATCACCAAAAGGAGACAAGCTGCACTATGTTCTGCAGATCCACTTCGAGGCTACAAACAACATGGCGGAGTATGAAGCACTCATTCACGGACTGCGTGTAGCCAAGGATATTGGCATCAAGCACATAGTTTGCTGTGGAGATTCCGACTTGGTTGCCCACAGTGGTCGGCACTGAATGCGGAACCCTATGATGGCGGCATATCGCGACGAAGTGGACGAGATAGCCAAGAGCTTCTTGGGCTACGAAGTCAAGTATGTGCCTAGGGAGCAAAACGAGGCAGCTGATCTACTGTCTAAGCTTGGATCAGGGCGCAAGCAAATTCCGCCAGGAGTTTTCCTAGAGCATTTGCGCACACCATCCGTGAAGGGCGCCGACATCGACAACCCGGATAGAGCTGACTCTTTCGTCAACATGGTGACAAAGATCCCTCCGGCTTGGACAAAACCGTTCATGGAATATCTCGAACACGGAACTTTGCTCGACGACGAGGTCGAAAGACGGCAAATAGTACGACAAGCAAAGGGTTATACCATAATCAATGGGCAACTCTACAAGAGGAGCACTACTGGTGTATACCTAAAGTGTGTTTCCCAGTTAGAAGGTATGGAAATCCTACGCGAAATCCATCTCAGAGATTGCGGGAATCACGCCGCTCCTCGATCGTTGGTCGCGAAAGCCTTCCGGCAAGGATTCTACTGGCTGACGGTGAAGGCGGACACCGACAAGCTGGTTGAAACATGTGCAGGATGCCAGTATTATGCCCGACAACCACATGTTCCTGCTGAAGAATTGCGAACAATGCCAATAACTTGGTCGTTTGTAGTCTGGGGGCTAGACATGGTGGGACCGTTACAAACGGCACCGTGTGGATTTACGCATCTGCTTGTAGCAGTGGACAAATTCACCAAATGGATAGAAGCTAAACCCATTAGAAAGCTTGATGGGGCAACTGCCCTCAGGTTTGTCCGGGATCTAGTGGTGAGATTTGGTCTCCCACATAGCATCATCACGAACAACGGAAGCAACTTGTCACTTGGAGAAGTGGAGGCCTATTGCTGGGACAAAGGCATCCGACTTGACCTTGCATCTGTGGCACACCCACAATCCAATGGCCAAGTTGAGCTAGCCAATGGATTAATTCTGCATGGAATCAAGCCACGTCTTGAGGCACCGCTACATAGAGCAGCTGGAGCCTGGGCGGAATAATTTCCATCTGTGCTGTGGAGTTTACGAACTACACCCAACAGATCCACCGCCTACACCCCCTATTTCATGGTATATGGAGCAGAAGCCATCCTACCTTCTGACATCCTCCACGATGCACCAAGAGTTGCCGCCTACGACGAAGATGACGCTGAAGAATCTAGATGCCTAGATGTGGACCTTCTCGAGGAGGAGCGCATTTTGGCATGCCAAAGATCCGCCATCTACCAGCAGAAGCTACGCAGCTACCATAGTCGCCGCGTTCGGCATCACTTGTTTAAAGAGGGGGATTTAGTTCTCCGACTTAAGCAGAAGAAGACACACAAACTATCCCCGCCATGGGAAGGACCGTTCATCATAAGCAAGGCGCTGCTCAATGGGTCTTACTACCTTGTCGACAATCGTGAACTCAAGGATAGACCCAACGAGGATCATAAGCGTAAGCGACGTGACCCGGATGATGACTACCTGAAGCTTTATCGGCCATGGAACATAGCACAGCTACGTCCTTTCTACACTTAGCACTTTTTATCTAATCGTGTACCTCTTATATGATCAATGAAATAAAGCTCTTTGGTTCACTCATATTGCTGAGTCTTTTACCTCCTTTAGTGTTCATTTTTGGATCATATAAACCTTTATGCACAAGCCTTGCGATTGCACTTGTGAAAATTCCGCCTATGGGCGTTAGCTTAAGTTTTCTGTTCTACACATTCTCTGTTGTTTTTGATGTGGATTCTGGAGTAGTGACTTTTGGCACTTATTGTCGGCGATTTTGTGCTCAGGTTATTGACGGTGCCATTGGGCATCATCACCTAAGCGCATGGTTCCGACAACGAGTCTTCCGACTCACGAAAAGTCAAGCATAAGAACCAGAGTAATGGATAAGCCAGCACTTGCTTAAAAAATATACATGCTGAAACTTAATTCTTAAGTAGCAGGATACGATAACCATTGTTTTCCGCCTTAAAGATTACATCAACAAAGTTTTTCCCCGCGCACACTCCAGAGGTGAAGCATAAATTACAAAGTGTTTTTCACTCTTTGGGTGCAGGGGACTTGGAGGCCGCATCATCACCAGCCGGAGAATCAGCCTCAACGTCGGCGCTGTGATGAGACTCGGAGGAATCCGGGTTGGCGTTGTCAAGAAAGTTCATGGGCACAAAGACGTCGACATCCACCAACTCGGCAACCCTGGTGTCATAACCCGCGAGTGATGACAGGATGGCTTCGTGATCGATCTCCTTGATGTCATCATCCATGTTGGGGATACCAGATGTCACTGTGTCAATGTCGGCACCTTCATAGTGTGCCTTCACCATGGACAACGCCATCCTTGCGCCAGCCCGTGCGCATGAAGCTTTCCAATTCGCAACACGCTCGGGGGCTCGGCGCAGAATCTCCGAGTACTTCACTACGGAGTCCGAGGCCTTGATATAAATCTGGAGGGGCTTGGCAATCTCCTTGGCTTGGGCGATGGCAGTGTTGATGAAGTTGCCTGCAAGAATCATGCATTCCTTGTCCAAAGGAGGCGAGCGGGTTAAACCCATAGGCGCTAAAAATTCCGACAAGCATTGCATGAGTTCAATAAATTCTAAGTATCCATACTATAGAACTACAAGGCGGAGGACACTTACGTAAGATGCTGGCCTTAGCCTACCAGACGACGTCCGCCAAGGATTCCTTCTCTTGTTGTAGGAGCTTAAACGCCTCGCTATGGCGAAGGTTTTGCTCATCGGCAGCTTGCTTCTGATCCTTTAGGATCGCAAGCTCCTCCTTCAAGCGATTGATCTCTGCGGAGGCGGAATCCTGCAGGGCTTTCACGGAATCCTCGTGCATCTTCAGCATTTCTTCCCTCTCCTTCTTAAGGATCTTGTTCTCGCTGTCCAGTTGCTGGATGTGCTTGGACTGCTCGACAATATCCTTGGCCTTGGCGATATGCTCTGCAAGTCGGAGAAAACAAAGTACACATTGAGTACTCGGAGATTATGGGCACAAAAGTAAGACGGAAATGTGCAAAAAGAAAACAGACTCTTGTTTTTGATGATCTTTTCCTTCAAGATGGCAGTTTTAACCTTTTCGGCTTCAAGATCTGCACGCATCTTCTGATACTTATCGTTGTCCATGCCCCTACGATCATTCTCGTTCTGTGGAAGCAAATACAAAGTTAAGTCGTTGTTTAGTCTACTTGGAGCCCCTAGTCGGAGATTTTCCATCTAGGCTCTCGGGGGCTACAGCGAGAGATTTTAACTTAGCAATATGCTTAGATTTTCTTTAAGCTTCTAGCCGGAGCTAATTCATTTCTCAACTAGAGGCTTGGGGGCTACAGTATAAGGTTTTAACTCGGAAAATGCTTAGCTTTTCTTTAAGCATCTAGTCGGAACTAATTCAGTTACAACTAGAGGCTTGTGGTCTACAACACTTAAAATTATGAACACTGTGTATGCTACTCTTAAAGCATCTAGTCGGAATAATTCATTCCATCTAAATGCTTGGGGGCTACAGTGAGAGTTTTTTCTAACTTAGTCACTCTTAGAGCAAATAGATGCAAAACCAATGGTTTTCCGTCTACATCCTCGGGGGCTACAGTGGAATACTCATACGAAATACAAAAGGTAAAGTAAAACTTACAAGTGCGATGATCTTGAGGTTTGTAGCGCTCTCGGCCAGCAGCTTGCCAAAGGAAATGATATTTCCTTGCAAGATGTCTGCTTGACGGAGTTGCTCCTCAAGACCGCACGTCGGAGATGACAACACTCCTCCAGGAACCATAGTTGTGTTACCCGGTGTAAGCACCGGGTAAAAAATCTTCGGGAGCTCGAAGGGTTTCTGGTGAGCAGAGGCGCCGCCTTCGGCAGAAGTACCATCTCCCACCACCGCCTTGCTGCTACCGATGGCATCCTTAGCCGGAGCTTCATCCATTTGAAGAGCAGCACTCTCCTGCGTCGCCTGCTCGCCGACAACAGCTAGTTCGGTAGAGGCGCCAGAGTCCACTTCCATGGCGGAAGGGCCTGGTGCCTCCTGGACTTGGGAGCTTGTCGGAGCAGAGGAGGGATTGACGGCAGGAGTAGCAGGGGCAATGGCGGGGGAGGAGTCGCGATGCAGCATATCTTTAATATTTCTAGAAGCCCCAAGAGTCTTGGAGGACTTCTTGAGGCTGGTTGTGACTTTCTTCCTGAAACATGCAAAATGCATAAGTACAAGAATAAGACAGATAAAATAAGACAATGTCGGAGAATAAGAAGCTTACACTAGGGGGGACGCTTTGGCAAACATTCTGGTGGCTTTCTTCTTTTTCCGCCTGTGGCGGCAAGATTTTTTGGAGGCTCCACCCTCCGTCTTCTTTTTCTTGCCTCCGTCGGCAGCGTCAGAGGTGGAGCTCTTCCGCTTTCGCGCCAACGGGGCATCATCGTCGAACACGACCGTGACTTCCTTCATCTTGGGATCGTAGATTTGGGCAGCCAGGTTTCCCTCCTCTAGATCGCTAAGCTGTTAAAGTGAGAAATCATCGTGTTAGACATGATGGTATTGGCAAGACAGAAAAACTGGAGCAATGTCATACACGAAAAATAAATGTCTACCTTTGGGCACTTTCCGTCTACGAACATGTCGTAGGTGAGGGTGAAGCCACGCTTCTTATCCTTCACCTTGACGATGTCCTTAAGGCGTAACTTGACGGAGTCGCTCGAGAAGTTGTCCTCAGAGATCCGGAGGGTATCCCTTCGGTCGCCGGTGTACTCGTGCATATACTTCGTGCGGTGCTGCAGAGGTTGGATCCGCCTAATGAACCAGCACATAGCTAGGTCCAAGCCGGTTAGACCCATCTCTACGAACCACTCGATCCGCCTTATTGCGCGAGAAGTGTCGAGGTCGGAGGGAAGGGAGGCATGGGATTGCCATGTGGAGACTTCAGCAGCGGCTCCATCCACGAAGTCCGGGTACGTTACTTCTCGGCCCGCCAAAGGAATGTCGGGGACGTAGAAGTACGTCCGCTGCCAGTTTTTGCACGACTCGTGGCCGACGATGTCGGGGAACCGCCGGCCAGGACGAATCTTGAAGTTTATGGTGCCGCAGTTCCTAAGCTCCTCCCTATTGTGTCTGGCTTCACGTTTGACGGTGAAGAAGTACACAAACAAGTCTAACCTAGGCCTAATCCCTACGTAACCCTCACAAAGTGTCGCGAAGTTGCTAAGCACTAAGATACTATTGGGGGAGAGGTTATGGGGTTGGACCTTGAAGTGATTCAAGACGGACAGAAATAAGTGAGAGATGGGCAGAGAAACGCCGCGTACCAATTGCGCCTTGAGGTACACTTCCTCTCTGACTTGGGGAGAAGGGGTCACCTCGCCGGCCGGCGCCGCCTGCCAGGCGAGCCCCTCCGTCGTGGGGAGATAACCCTCAGCGACCATCTCTTGGATGTCGCGGCCGGTAATGTCCGAGCCGCGCCAGTCGCCTTTGTGTGAGTCTGGCTCCTCTTCCATGGGCTCCAGCGCCCCAGATTGTGGTCACCGCCGGTGGTTTCAATCACCGCCGATGCGGGGATGACCAGGCCCTCTGGGGGCACGACGACGGAGCTCGCCGGCTTCGCCGTGGCTTCGCTCGACGCCGCCATTGATGGGGATGAGCTGCTTCTAGCCATGGAGGAGGGAGATAACGTGAATGGTGCAGAGAGAGGCTAGGGTTTCTCGAGGTTATCCGCGGAGAGCTCGAGGAGGCGTGCGGCTGGAGGAAGAAGACGATGACGCGAAGAGAATGGGGTGAAAAGTGGCAACTGTCCCACAGTTACTATTTATCTTACTCTGCGTCAAGATTCGTGCAGCTAATCGGATGGTTGCCGCGTAGACGATGTGTTCGTGAACGTGCGCGGTAATTTTGCCACGTCTCCAACCGTCGCCGCCAACGGTTCGTATCGCTCGCGCGGGAAAATCGGATATGATTACGTTCTCTGCATGTGTGAGTTACGAGGCGTCGCCGACCTATAGCCTACGTCGCCATAACTGACATGGTAGATGAGCCGTCCCATCGAAGATTCCGGCATGGACGGATTTAATCCGACAACGGGAGCATACGATGGAAGATTCAGCATTTCTCCGACTTGCTCATAGAAGACGGAGAAACCTTTGCAAGGTTCTTTGGGAGGACTACAAGATATTGCTTGACAGTTTGCCGACATCCATCTAGACGGAGCATTCCACGGGAAGAGGTAAGACAGCGCAAGATCTCGGAGTTCTCCGGGGGCTACTGTTGGGGATATGCTATATGGGTATCCTCATAGCATGTCTCTTATCCGACTAACCCGGGTGGCCCATAGTCGGTAGCATGGCCTGTGGCCTACTGGGCGGCCCAGTTAGGTGTATATAGAAGGGAGGCCCATGCCGGATAAAGGAAGGCTACAGTGGAGTCACCAGCGTACCCGGAGCCTTGGAGTGCAAGATACACAAGACTAGTAATAGACAGTGTAGAACTCTGTAACCTGTCTGGCTAGGACTTTTCCCTGTAACCCTAGGATCTGGCGACTATATAAGTCAGGCCTATGGGAGCCTTTAGGGCATCATTTTTACACACACCGCACAAATAACCTATCTCTCAGAATGCCATTATAGTGATTTATAGCAGGAGTAGGATTTCGCCACCGTTGTGGGATCTGAACCTGGGTAAGCTGTGTTACCTCGTACCCGTCAACCGTCCGCCTTACCCCACGTCTCTAAACACGCACTGTGAGGACCCCTACATGGCGTACTCGTCGGATATACCACGACAAGACTTGAATTCAGCCAACATTGATCTTGCCATATCCATCAAAGTCCGGTTCTTCCTCTCGGCTACACCATTTTGTTGAGGGGTGTACACAATGGAATATTGATTTCTAATCCCCTCTTCGCTTAGAAACTCATTCAAAGTGTAGTTCTTGAATTTGGAGCCGTTGTCACTTCTTATTGCCAAGATAGGAACATTATGTTGACGTTGAACTGCATTGGCAAAGTCAATGACTGTTTGTTGAGTCTCACTCTTTAGCTTGAAGAAATAGACCCATGTATATCTTGAGTAATCATCGACAATGACCAAACAATATTTCTTCCCACCAAGACTTGCATGAGAAGGAGGACAAAATAAATCCACATGAAGTAATTCCAAGATCCTCTTTGAAGAAACAATAGTCTCCCTCTTGTGGGGAGAGTCATGCATTTTGCCTTCAACACAAGCCCTGCAAACATGATCTTTGGCAAAGGAGACATTATCTTTTAGTCCAAGGATGTGGCCACCCTTATGGAGACTTTGCAAAGTTCTCATGTTGACATGGGCTAAATGGCGATGCCATAACTAGCCCACGTCGGCCTTTCCGAATAGACACATCGGACCCGAACTGGTTTTCCCCAAAAATTGCACCACATACAGGTCATTTTTGACGTACCCAACGAAAGCGACCTTTAGAGACTTGCTCCACAAGAGTACCACCAAATCATCATCGATAAAAACAGAAAAACCCATCTTGCCAAGGGCACAAATCGAAAGAAGGTTGTAACCGAGGGTCTCAACAAGCATGACGTCCACGAGAGAGATATCATGGGCAACCACAACCTTGCCAAGACCCAATACCTGAGATTTAGACTTGTCACCGTAGGAGACTGTAATATTATCATGATTTGGTCACATCACCGTGATGATCTCCTTGCTTCCGGTCATATGACTAGTGCATCCACTATCCAGCACCCATTTCGACCCACCGGAAGCATAGCCCTGCAAGAGAATTACTTCTTGGTTTTAGGTACCCATTTTTCAATGGGTCCTTTCATGTTAGTAACAAGGGTCTTTGGAACCCAAATAGACCAAGCAATATATTCATCAAAGGGACCGACAAAATAAGCATAAACATCGCCATAATCATCACAAAAGAGTTCATAATTTGGATTGTGAGACCCTGCAAAACCAATATTGTTAGTCTTGTCTTTTGTGACATTCTTCTCAATGGTGCTTGTCTTTGATTGCACATTCTTGGTCTTGTTCTTCTTGTTTTCTTTTTCTTGGACTTGGTGACATACCCAAGTCCCTCTTTACCATGATTTGACCTTTGCTTGCCAAGAACTTCATCAAGAACACCCTTATCCTTGGGAGTGATGTCCTTGACCACTTATTTTTCCACACTAGCATTTTGCTTGTGACTATATGTTGAATTGGATGAGCTAGGAACATCATACTTGGCCAATCGAATTTGGAGCTGATCATGTGACTCATTGAGAATGGAGAAATTGTTTTTCAACACCTTGTGAGCGTTGTCAAGTTTCTCCAATTCCTTGGAGAGTCTATCATGAGCAGCCCCAAAGTCAATCTTTTCCTTCTTTAACTTCTTTGCTTTGGTGACTGCATTGTCACGTTCCTTATCAAGTTTAGCCACTATTTCTTCATGTGACTCCTCAATGGACTCAAGCCTCTCTTCAAGAGAGACCCGAGCTTCTTCTTCTTCAAGAGCATTTTTTAAGGATGCAATTTCCATTGCATCCTCCCTTTCAATTCTGCCCTTTTCTTCGAGGAGAGCTTCGTTTTGGGCCAGCTGATCCATAAGAGCTTCAAAACGTATTTTGTGCTCACCTTGCAAGTTAGTGTAGAAGTAATCCAAAGAAATAATCTCTTCTTTAACCTTAAGACTAGTAGGATCATCCATGTCAATCATAGACTTAGGAAAAGAAGAGTTAGAAGTAGTTACCTTGGAGCTTATTGCCATGAGACAAGTAGCATGCTTGTTGATGATGTTTTCGTTCGGAGAGTCGAAGAGAGATGTTGATGTAGATGTGGTGGCTATAGCAGCCACCTCTTGAGACCTATCGTCCTCGTCCTCATCTTCACTTCCCGAAGAATATTCTTTTTGAGCCACTAGAACAATCTTTGGTTGCTTCTTGAAGGGAGCATTCTTCTTTACAAACTGTTTCTTGCGTGGAGCCTTTGACTTGTCTTTGAAAATACGTCTTCCTCCATTATCTTCCCTACTTTGATATGGACACTCAGCTACAAAGTGCAGCCGGTCACCATAGTTGAAACATGTTCTCAGCTTGGGACCATTTTCCTTTCTTCCATAGGCTCGAACCTTGCGTTCT
This sequence comes from Avena longiglumis, assembly GCA_030063025.1. NCBI lineage: Eukaryota > Viridiplantae > Streptophyta > Magnoliopsida > Poales > Poaceae > Avena > Avena longiglumis. Next base: position 154,500,226 of record CP125973.1, read on the forward strand.
AGTTCAGCTTTATCCTTGGCTGGATCTTTCCAAAAGTTTCTAGCATAAAGAGCCAAGTATTGTCCGTGGATCCTTTTTATATCCTCGGGACAGTCCAGACCTTCTATGGCATATTCATCATGATCAATCACACTAGTCTTCAAGGCCATGTCGACCCCCTTTTGCATCCCCATAGCTCGAGCACGAGCATCTTCGGCATTCTTGGCAGCCACCTTGAAAGCGGCAATTTATTGCATTACCTCATTGGATGTCATGAGGTGATAGTTATGTCTACCTTGGAGACTTTTCAAATATGTGGGCTCAAATGGCATAAGAGCACTGACATACTTGCGCTTGATCCATGCATCATCAACATGAGCGGCACCGTGGTTTCTGAAAGTTGTAGCTATTGCCTTGAGCCTCCTATACATGTCCTCGTGGTCTTCTCCATCCAGCATATAGAATCCTCCAGCTTCGTTGCTCAAAGCATCATATCTATTCCTTCTCATACTTTCATTTCCGATGAAGAGCTCGGTGAGAGCATCCCAAGCTTCCTTAGCTGTACTAAGATGTTGAATGTGTGGCATATCTTTGTCACCCACACCAAGATGTATCATGTGTAGAGCTATAGCGTTGAGTTGGCTATCGACAACTTCTCTTCTTGTGAGATTGTTGGGGTTTCCAACATGAATACCATTTTCGATGATTTTCCACAACTCAATCGAGGAACTGCACACATGAGACTTCATCAAAAATTGCCATTGAGTAAAAGTAGATGCTGAAAGTTTGGGTGGATCACCCCTATTATGTATATGTGGGTGAGGGATAGGTCGATCAGGAGAATACACATGAGAAACCTCATTGTATCCATCCTTACCACTATCCTTTTTCGAGGAGGAGCTCTTGCTAGTGTCATCACCAACCACTTCGTTCTCTTTGGAATCGGTTTTACTCGTTTCCTTAGATTGCGGAGTGGTAGCCTCAGAGTTAGATGGAGGTGATGCTATGGATGTGGAGAGACGCATTATCAATTGACGCATCTCTTCCATCTTAGCCTCCATTGAACTCACCAAGGTTGTTTCCAACGTCTTGAGATCGTTCATGGTGACTACATCGGGGGCATCACTCCCATCTACCTTGGAACCCATACTTATGTTAGGCGGTTAAGCCCGAAATAAGAGCCGGGGCTCTAATACCAATTGAAATGGATCGTATGGGCACCTAGAGGGAGGGGGTGAATAGGTGCTAACCAATTTTTAGTACTTTTTCAATTTTAGGCTTGACACAAAGTAAATTCTCTAGATATATAACTACGAGAATTTCCCTATATGCAACCCTAGCTACTAAGCACGTAAAGAGAGGTGCGAAGGAACCGTAGTGGAGCACGCGGAGACACAAGGATTTGTTTTACCGCAGTTTCTTCCTTGTTAAGGGAAGTACATCTACGTTGGAGGGGTGGGAGGTTCTAAGACCACCATGCCACAATAGGCCTCACCCTATTCTCTGATGGATCTCGCCACGAGAGGCCTAATCCACCTTCTCCACTATTGGAACCCTTCGAGGCGGGAACCGGTGCCTTTTACAACGCTGCCGGGGCACACACCCACAACTGAATTGGGGGCTCCCGAGATGACAACAAGTTGTCACAAGAACAAGGTTTATCAATATAAACAAAACAATGACCTAGGTATTTGCAAGAAATACTAGGTCGATGATTCTCCAAATGAATGGAGAAGAGATGAAGCGCTTGATTGCTGATGATGAAGATCAAGTTCTTCTCCTTTGATTCCCCAATGGACGGGGCCTTTGGGTGGATCTAGGTGGAGCTCTCTTGGATGAAGGTTGCAGATTAGATCTTGACTTTTTCGAATGAACCAAGAGCTCTGGCAGGAGGGGGAAGGCTGGCTTAAATACCCCCTGCCCAGATCTGGCCGTTGAACAACTTTGGGGCGGATTATCCGTCCCCCTGGGAAAACTCTGCCCCAAGGGCGGATATTCCGGGAGAAAATCCGCCCCCTCTCTAGGGCTGGCGCTTGTGCAACTTGATGAAGGTCTTGGGGCGCGGATAATCCGGGCCCCTCCTAGGGCGGATTATCTGGCCAAGCCGGAAAGTCCGGCCAAAACTCTGCCCCCTCTCTGGGGCTTGCGCCTTGGTCGTGAGCAGGAGGGGCGGATTATCCGGCCCTCCTGAGGGGCGGATTATCCGGCAGGGCCGGAAAATCTAGCCGAAACTCCGCCCCCCTTCCGGGGCTTGCGCCTATTTGGGAATAGGGAGGGGCGGATAATCTGTCCCCCTAACTGCAGAATCCTTTTCCTTTGATCCCTAGAGAGAGCTGCAACACTTCAACACACATTAAATAATCCTTGATATTGTTATCTAACACACAAAACACTAGGGGTTATAAAATGTTCTTTCATGTGTAACACTATTATCGAGATCCAACATAAATAAACCATTCATCACAGGTGCATGACCATAAAATATATCATTCATAATAAATCGAACAACCATTGTTTTCAGATTTAAATGAATAACCACTTCGCATCAAACACGATCCGGATACAATGTTCATGCTCAGTGCAGGCACCAATTAACAATTATTTAGGTTTATAACTAATACCGACGATAAGTGGAGAGGCAACGTTCCGACGATAATCACATCAACACTTGATCCATTGCCGACATGCATCTTGACCTCACCCCTTCTTAGCGGTCGCTTGTTCTGCAACCCCTGATTCGAGTTACAAATATTAGCAACCGATCCGGTATCAAATACCTAGGTGCTACTGCGAGTACTAGTCAAGTACACATCAATAACATGCATAACATATATACCTTTGTTTGCCTTGCCGGACTTCTTTTCTGCCAAATACTTGGGGCAGTTGCGCTTCCAATGGCCAGTCCCCTTACAATAATAGCACTTTTTATCAAACTTAGGGCCAGCTCGGTATTTATTTTCAGGCGTGGCAACAGATTTGCCACCCTTCTTTCCCTTCTGTTTACCCTTCTTGTCTTTATTGAAACTGGTGGTCTTTATTGATCATCAACACTTGATGTTCTTTCTTGATCTCCACCTCTTCAGTCTTAAGCATTGACAGAAGCTCAGGGAGAGACTTCTTCATGCCCTGCATGTTATTGTTCATCACGAAGCTCTTGTAGCTAGGTGGAAGAGATTGGAGAACATGATGTATGCCTAAGTCAATGGGAATCGATATTCCCAAGGCCACAAGCTTATCAGCGTACCCAGAAATTTTGAGTACGTGCTCATTGACGGATTTGTTCTCTTCCATCATGCAGCTAAAGAACTTTTCAGAAGCAGTATAACTCTCTACAACATCATGGGTGTCAAAAATCATTTTCAACTCACCCATTGTATCAAAGGCATTACCATTTTCGAAACACGCTTTCGAAGTTCTGGCTCTAGCCCATATAGTATGCCACAATGAACTAAGTTGTGGTCCTCCTGACGAGTCTGATAGACGTTCTTTTCCTTGTCAGGGGCATCATCAAGTGGTGTGGGGCCTAACGGCGCTTCTAGCACATATTGATTTTGTGCAGTAGAGAGGAGAATCCTCAAATTCATGGCCCAGTTGATAAAGTTGCCACCATTCGTCGTAAGTTTCTCTTTCTCCATGAACACATTGAAATTAAAAGCAGGTGGTGCCATCTACAATATAATTTGTAAAGGTTAGACTAAGTTTATGATATATTGAGTTCAACTAATCCAAATTATGAATGAACTCCCACTCAAAAAACGAAATCTCTCGTGTCTTTTTGGTGATTACATGAACAAAATCCACTACACCAAGTCCGATCATCACATGAGTCGGTGTAGCTTCAAAGGCGAGCATCTATATGGGAATCATATCAAACATATGACTCATGCTTAACCTTTCGGTCCGTGTTCCGAGGCCATGTATTTACATGCTAGGCTCGCTAAGTAAGAACCTTAGTATTTAGCGTGTGTAAAATTGTCTTACACCCGAAATATCATCATGGATTCAAGAACACCCGATCATCACGTGATGTCTTGAAGCGGCAAAACATAACCGGTGCATACTTAAGGGAGAACACATTTTTTATCTTGATATCTAAATTAGGGATCATCTTATAATGCTAATAAAACGCCAAAACAGCAATATAAGGTGCAACAAACATCATATGTGAAAAGTGAAATGATATGGCACTTGATCACCATCATGTGCATCGTGGTATGATCTTTATCATTCCTTTGTGTGTAAGGCCAAGGTCTATGGAAATTACATGTTAGTTATGTTGTAAGAGTATCAACTATACATTTACTTATAACATTACCATATCATGACACTAGCCTAACAACAATCTAAACTAGACGCTTCTTGTCGTGGTATTGCCGACGAGTACGCCATGGAGGGGTCCTCACAGTGCGTGTTTAGAGACGTGGGAGAAGGCGGAAGGTTGACGGGTATGAGGTAACACAACTTACCCAGGTTAATATCCCACGACGGTGGCGGAATCCTACTCCTGCTATAAATTACTATAAGGGCAATACGCCGAGTTACAGGGATTGGTTCGCTGTGCGAGGTGACTAGAAAGTATAAGTTATCGTTCCCTAAAGGCTCCCATAGGCCCGACTTATATAGTCGCCAGGTCCTAGGGTTACAGGGAAAAGTCCTAGCCGGACAGGTTACAGAGTCCTACACAGTCTATCACTAGTCTTGCGTGTCTTGTAATCCAAGGCTCCGGGTACGTCGGTGACTCCAACCGCAGCCTTCCTTTATCCAGCATGGGCCTCCCTTCTGGATCCATCTAATTGGGCCGCCCAGCAGGCCATGGGCCATGCTACCAACTGTGGGCCACCCAGGTTATCCGGATAGGAAACATGCTATGAGGATACCCATATAGCATATCCCCAACACTTGCTGTTAGCGGAGGTGGCGACGGAGGCGGAGGTGGCGGTGGGTTAGCCTTTTTGCTGTTACCCTCCTGCGACGCCTCACGCCTGTCATGCTTGCTTGTTGAACGCGGAGGGTCATGGCATGACCTGCTCTTGTGTCCTTGGTTGCGCTCTCCGTCATAATGGGTCTGCTCCGTGTTGTCGCGGATGACAATGCCGCACTGCCTTGGCGGGGGCATATCCATACGATGGTGAGCCTTGGGATCTTCGCGATGTCGGGGGGATCGGGGCGGTGGCGATGGGCGACGAGGTCGGGCCTTTTCTCCGTGGTCGGAGGATATGGGGATAGCATCCTTCCTGTTGCGCACATCCTTCCGTCTTAGCTCTGATGAACCCGTCTAGGACCCGACATCAAGAGGAAATCTGTCCCTTGGCGGCTTATGCTGGCTAGACTGGCAAAACGTTGGGTCAGACTCAAGCCTATGAGAGGTGGAATTTTCCTGCTGCTTCACCGCCTTGGTCACTAGGTCATAGACCTGTTCTACTGCCTCGGGCGATCTATCCTTCTCCAGAAGGGTCTTGGTGACGGCGAGGTTGAGTAGTGGAGTGGGCATCACCTATTTGCCTTCACTGTCAATGTATGGCTTGGCCTGTGATGGCTTCGAGGGGGACCATCCTAGGTTTCTCCGTACACCAGGATCGTTGATGACACGATCCGGGGCTTTCTTGGCCTTCTGCTGCTGCAGCAGAGTCTTGTTGACCAGATCTCCATTGCTCTAGCTTTCTCTATGGACTTCTGCGCGTTGACCAGATCTCGATCTAGCTTAGCGCCTTGCTCCGCGATGGCCTGCGCTTCCTCCAGCAGCTGCTGGCGCTTCTCGTCAAGCTGAGTCACGTTCCGGATATGAGCTACGGTCAGTGGCTCAACGAGGAGATTGCCGTACATCACTCTATCAGCTGGAGTAACTTGGGCAGCAGCAGACGTAGATGCCGGAGGCGGCAATTTTGCGGTGTGGGAGTTTCTGCCTTATTTGGCATTGATTTGTATGCATGGCTTTGTGCTGGTGAGATCATAGGTAGAGGATTTACCCTCACCGGGTACCATGTCTGATCGCCGACCTCGAGCACCATTGCTATTTTACATTACCGTTGGATATTATGTTGGGTGATCAATTTTCTTTGTTAGTTGAGGAGAAGTTTTGTTTTCTATTAGATCTGATGCTGCTGAACACGAATAGAGTGTTCCGTCTTCCTTTCAACTCCTTATGTGTGATGTCCAATTGATTAGATTTCATGCAATTGTATTGGATATTGTGGTTGAGACTGATGAAAATGACCATCTCAGTGGAACAAACATGCCAAGCTAATAATTTTCTGTGTACATTCGCCCGTTAAGCCTGTGATATGCATGGTGTTTCTCCTGGATTAATACCTTTTGCTTATGTAATCTAAAGGTGATTGTACATGGTGTTTGTTTCAAATTTTCTTTCCCATACGACCAATTTGCTTTATGGTGATTTTTACATGGTGTCTGTTTCAAGTTTTCTTCCGCATAGGAACAGTCTCCACTAAACAAAACAAATTGCAGAGCACTATCATGCTCTCTCGACTGTCAATCATTAGAACATCAGCAGGTTCAGGAATATAAGAGCAGGTTCAGCAGCCATGCGAATAATTGGCTCGTCCAGGTTTGCTTGCGTGCCTCCTTATACATCACATCATCTGACACTACTGGTTTTGTATGTTTCTTAGTAGGCGACGTGATTCACACATGGTCAGTTTTAATATGATGTCGATTATGAGCGCAGAACACTTGGACAACAACAATACTCTGGATCACAGAGACATGATACACTTGACATGAACTAATATTTTCAACATATAAGTTATTCTCATATTATGTACAGGTCAAACACAATATGGGTATTGTAAGAGTAGGAACATTTGACATGATTCTCATAAAAATAAATGTCAAGGCTAATTTAGTTGAAGATAGAGTCTATGGTAGATTTAATGTCATTGGCGATATTCCTAGCATCCATGGCAATACCAGCCAACCCCCTCCTTGCCAACCCAGCACAGTAGAGCCCATTGCCACCTTTCCAATGATTTGGGAATTCTTTGGTTAGCAATCCATCGCTATTCAACATGCTCTCACCATCCTGCACACATTAATTACATATGCACTTTTGTTAGAACATCTAAAAATTGTGATATGTAAAGAAATTACACTTTGCGGAACTCAAATCTCAATGCTACTACCTTGAGCCAATTATTCGCCGTGCTTTTGTATCCAGTAGAAAACACAATTGCATCAAAGGAGCTTTCACTCCCACCTTCAAACTCAATTGTTTTTTGAATGATCTTAGTAATTCCTCCTAGTACCTACAAGAAATGCATGAGAGTACTTAATGAGTGTATAGAGGAAACCAACATGTATGGCATGATCATACATATGCTTACCTTAAACACCTTTCTTGATTAACCCAGCAGTACCAACATCAATCACCGCAGATCGTCCGGTTTCTGACTTGAGGACAAGTGGACCCATTTTTGGGCTGGTGATGCCATGCCTCGATAGGTCACCAAATATGAAATTTGACATCATCACAAGTAGATAATCCACAACCTTCAGTGGGAGATATTGTGCTAGAGTCATTCCCAATCGAATTAATTCTTTTGTCATCACATGAATCTGCAAAAACAAAAAGTTTATAAGAGATCTTTCTTTGTAGAGGTCCATATTGATTTATTTTCACGGTTGAGATGTTCTTCTTTATTTGGGGAGGAGAGGGAGCACTCAATAAACACTATGTTATACTTTGCCATCAGTTTTTTTATAACAAATCTACAATTTATGTTTAGCGACACTAAAAAATAAACGTCATCCAATAAAATGAAAGGAATAGTGCACATACCGGGCTTCGTATAACGATTGAAGTATTGACACCATGAGATGCAAGGTCATAAGCAATCTCCATTCCAGAATTACCACATCCAACAACTAATACATTCTTCCCAGAGTACTCTGTGCCTGACTTGTAGCTCGACGAGTGGATGGCTACACCTGGGAAGTCTTCCAGTCCAGGGATCATCGGAATATTAGCTGCACTATTCTCACCACTTGCCACGACTAGAAATTTTGCCATGTAACTAATTGATGTGCACTTTGTCACATCACGTGCCACAATGGACCAACATTTTTCATCTTTGTCATATGCAGATGACTCGACTGCAGTGTGATATTTCGGCTGAATGTTGAAATGTTCAACATAGTCATCCAAGTACTTGACAAACTGATTTTTTGGTATGTATGTGGGGGCATCTACCGGATAAGACATGTATGGTAACTCGCAAAACTCTTTGGCCAGATGCAACTTGAGACGATCATATGCACGGTTGCGCCACAACGATGCGCTACAATCCTCACGCTCGAGGATGACATAGGGGATAGAGAGTTGGTTAAGGCACGCTGCCGTCGCGAGGCCCGCTGGTCCTGCTCCAACAATCAGAACTATGACCTCCTCCATTACAAAAGCAATAGAATTGTTAAAGAAGCCAATAGTGATGTAGAGGTATAACCGGGTAGTCTGGTGATAACTAGAGATGTTTTTGCTTGGTAGATGGAATGATTGTCAAACTTCATGTATGGGGCATATATATGGTTGCAGTTTTTTCCGTGTCTACTATGTTTTGTGAACGTTTTCAGATTACGAGAAGCAAAAAAGGTAAAGATTGACACATATAACACGGTATATTATATTCTACTAAATTTGAACGCAATAAAATGTCATGTTCTGCGTGAAAGCTTGTCTCAGTACAGAATAGGTAGGAAACATGATCTCGGTTGGTTACTTTCACAAATCCTAATAGGATTTCTTTCCTTTTCTTATCGTCATCGCTGAAAATACCAATATGATATACTAAGTGAATGCAAATAGTGAAGTAAATGCCAGATTGATTGATTATGCCTAATCACACGGTCAAACTCGTCACGTGGTACGCATGTGGATTCCTAACCACACCAAATTTGAGACTTCTAAACCTAGCCAAAAACATACATAGTATGTAAGTGGTACTTGCTAGAGAGTCTTTCGTTGTTGGAAATGGCCTGGACATAAGGTTCTTGTTGGAAGACACTTGGTTAGGAGACTCCCCTCTCTCACATCAATATCCATACCTTTATGTCGTCCCCATGGAAAAAGGGGTGCACGTGTACGTCGGGTAAAGACTGCGAGTTGTCCGAACCCCGACCAAGATGAGGCCCTGAAACAAAGCGAAGCGCGCGTTGCCGTGAATCATGCAAGCATCGAGGGGCGAGCCAATCGCCTCGGTACGATAGGTCGTTCCCAAAGGCGCTAAGCAAAGCTTTGCCGCCGCCTATCAAGCGACCCTGGAAGGACTTACCAGCATCATCATAGCTGGTCCCTGACGAGCAACAGCCTGCCTCACCACCTGGCACACGCTTGGCATTTCGCCAAGTTTTTCCAGGAAGAAAGCATCCCATACTAGACAAGGCCTAAGGCCATGTCCTAGGGCGCCCCAGCCACACACCGAGAATGGAAAGTTTCCCTTGCCACGTCGCAGCCATGCACCGAACCTATGGCAAAGTGGATGCCGGCCAAGGGTGGTGTCCCCTTGTCATTCTAAAAGGATCCCTAGGCCGTAGGAAAGGGCAAGACAACACTAGCTTAGAGAATAAAAGAAGAGAGTTCCCTCTACAGAATGAGATCTGTAATAATCCACCATCCACCATATACACCATAGTTGCAAGACGTAGGGTTTTGCTCAACGCGGCATGAACCTGGGTAAAAAACCTTGTGTGATGAGTTCCGTCTCCGGTCGCGACACAATATTCCCCTGGCCGAACTCAAAGAATATCCTCGTCCCCTATGTCCACAAATTAGGATGCGTCATTTGGCGCGCCAGGTAGGGGAAAGAGGCACCCGTCGAGCCCCTCATCATTGAAGGATCCATCCCTCCGTCGGCATGGCTGCAGGCGGGAAGTGCGGATCAAGAAGGATCGCTCCCTGCATTGGCGCACACGCAGGCGACGTGCCTCCAGGCCTTGCGGGGCGCCCAATCCTCGTCGACCCAGGAACCAGCTCCTTCCTCTCAGCATCACTATGAGGAGGATCCGGCCAGGCATTGGGAAACCAAGCACCATCGAGGGAAATGGCTAGGTGTGACCTTACGGGCATAACTAGCGAGCTAACCCCTCCGCACCCGGACCTTCTCGGTCTTGAGGCGGTGCTCGTGTCGGTCGATGCACTCCTGCATTTCCCCTGGAAGCCATCGAAAGCGGCCCAACATGGTGTCCTGGCTCGTTCAACTGGTGTACTTGCTAGGGTACGCCCTCCAAAAGCATTATTGTGTCCCCCTTCCCCCGTGTTGGGCGTGGCCTCTAGACCCCGATGCCCGAGGCACCAAAAGAAGGAGAGTTGATGTAAAGCGGTAGAAGGAAGGGAGACCACCACACATGTGGGATCCTTCCCAGGCCCCAAACATGTGCTCACCGCGGCGTGGCTCGAGGCAGAGTCCGGTATAACTTCAGGATACGTGACGTCATGTGCATCTAGGGGGCGCTTCAGCCCTCCCCTCGCACAGCGTCATCAAGAGGCTGGCCGGGGAGGTGTGTCATGTGCATCCAGGCGTGGAAGCGTAGTGTCTCCTCAAGTGGTTGGCCATCCTAGTCACTTTCGTGCCATCGACCACACTGACCGTTGTTCAGGCGTGGGAATCCTGCTGTTGGTAGTCTCCCCGACTATCAACAACGTCAGGGGTGACCAAAATGCTCATGGACGAAGGCACAAGCCTAAACCTCCTACACACCCAATTGCTGAGGTGACTGCAAATCCCAACCGGGCGGCTGCTACCCACGGGAGCGTTCTAGGGGATTAACCCTGGAGCCACGCAATGTTGGGAAAGTCACGCTGTCCATGATCTTCAGGACCCCGAACAACTTTCGCACGGATAACATCACCTTCAACATGACAAAGATTCTTCTGCCATACAATGACATTCTCAAGTGACCTGCTTTGGCCATATTCATGGCCGCAACGCATTATGAGTATAATTCCATGAAGATCCCAACCAAAGGGAGAGTCGTCACCATCAGGACCAATCTCGGGACACTGTCTTCCGTGTGGAGCAGATATATCAGGAAGTTGTGGCGGTGGCTCCCAAGGCTCACAAGATTCGAGCAACTCGGATCTGTCACCCTCGTGGAATATGCGTCTAACAGAGGACCACGACCTTACCAAGAAGGTACCACTCCTCAAAGGATATGCCGCCCCATGACCATTGGGTCCGGTCACTGATAAATAGGAAAGAGGCGGCAATTTGGTGACCCTTCCCGCCCAAGAGTTGGGGGAAGAGGATCAGCGCCTCTATATAAGGAGACATTCTCCTACCTTATAAGAGGTCGATCCCAGAGATCTAAAACCCTAGACATTCATCCACCATTGTATCCTCGCGAAGCACGCGAGCAATACAACAAAGCAGGAGTAGGGGATTTACCTCCTCACGAGCACTAGTAGGAAAAACCTTATAGTAGTCATTTTTCTAGTGGCATTCCCTAGAAATAACACTCCGTTGCTAAGACCCAACATAGTAGTGGAGTCTCAAATATACTGAATGCCACTACTAGAGCGGAACAGTGTCATTCAGTGTACTCCGGACACCAATACTAAAGCGGACCCACAGGCGGAACCAAGCCAAATTTAGGGGTGGCGTTTGGAATTTGCAAATGCCACCAACCTGGACGCCACTTTCCAAGCCCGCACCACCTTGACCTGCATCTCCCCTATCATTCCATCTCTCCGTCTTTCCCAAGCTCCCTCTCCCTCTTCCCAACCACGTGTTGGAGATATGCCTAAGAGGCAATAATAAAAGCAGTTATTATCATATCTTTGTGTTTATGATAATTTTTTATATCCCATGCTATAATTGTATTAACCGGAAACATTAATACTTGTGTGATTTGTAAACATATAAGAGTCCCTAGTAAAGCCTCTTGTTAAACTAGCTTGTTGATTAATAGATGATCATGGTTTCCTGATCATGAACATTGGATGTTATTAAAAACAAGGTCATATTATTAGGAGAATGATGTGATGGACATACTCCTATAGTTAAGCGTAGCATAAGATCAAGTCATTTCAATAGTTTGTTTGCTATAAGCTTTCAGATACATAGTAACCTAAATCCTTCGACCATGAGATCATGTTAATCACCATCACCGGATGGATGTTTTGATGACATCAAACACCACTTTGTAACTAGGTGGTTATAAAGGTGGCATTGAGTGTTTGGAAAGTATGTGTTGAGGCACATGGATCAAGAGTGGGATTTTTCCATCCATATGACGGATAGATATACTCTGGGCCCTCTCGGTGGAATGTCATCCAATTAGCTTGCAAGCATGTGACTGTCTCACAAGGGATCACATTGTTGGAATTATGCCCTAGAGGCAATAATAAAGATGTTATTATTATAATTCTTGTTCATGATAAAGTTTATATTCCATGCTAGAATTGTATTAAGCGGAAACTTTAATACTTGTGTGGTTTGTGAACAACACTGTATCCCTAGTATGCCTCTATGGACTAGCTCATTGATTAATGATGGTTAAGGTTTCCTAACCATAGACATGAGTTGTCGATTAATAATGAGATCATATCATTGGGAGAATGATATGATGGACAGACCCAAACCAAGCGGAGCAATTAGATCGTGTCATCGTGTTCATCTTTGCGAAGCTTTTCTTATGTCAAATATTGTATTCCTTAGACCATGAGATAATACAACTCCCTGGCATTGGAAGAAAGCTTTGAGTAACGTCATCCTATGAGAGGGTGATCATAAAGGTGTCTCTCAGGTGATCGGAAAGTACCTGTTGGGTTGTATGTATCAAGATGGGATTTGTCCCTCCCAAGTCGGAGAGATATACTTCGTGCCCACTCGGTAATCGATATAAACACCGCTTGCAAGCATTTGGTTAAGGATTTAATCACAAAGTGATATCAGATTACGAAACGAGTAAAGTACTTGCTGTGAACGAGATTGAACTAGGTATGACGGTACCGATGATCAAATCTCGGGCAAGTAAAATATCGCGAGACGAAAGTAATATATATATGGGATTGATTGAATCCTGGCATCGTGGTTCATCCGATATGATCATCGATGAATGTGTGGGAGTCACTATGGGTTTCCAGACCCCGCTGTTGATTATTGATAGAACATCATGTCTGCATATTCTCGAACCCGAAGGGTCACACACTTAACGTGTCTCGACGCTAGGATAGATTGGATAATTTGTTTATGAGTTTTTGTCCGGAGTCTCGGATGACATCCAGGACATCACGAGAGGTTCCGGAATGTTCCAGAGAATAAGATTCATATAAGGCAATGCAGTTTTTGGAGTTCGGAATTGTTTCGGGTTAATCGGTATTGTACCGGAAGCTTCTAGAACCTTCCGGAGTGGGACCAACGTGGCCCCACTTGTCGGGAGGGGGCATGGGCCTATGAGGGAGTTCCCTGGCCGCATTGGGCCAGGGGCACAAGGCCCCATAGGGCCCAGCCGGCCAAACCCTAGGGGATCTTCTAGAAGGGGGGGGGGAAACTTGCCCCCCACTCCTCCCTCCTTTGGCCGCCGGCCTAGGGCTTGGGGGAGGGGCAAGGGCCAGCCGCCCACCCCTCCATATAAAGAGGGTTGGGGCGCACCCATCCCACACCTCCTCCACAACCCTAGCCGCCCTGCTGTCCCTCCTCTCTCTCTCCGATCATTGCGTAGGCGAAGCCCGCAGAAACTCCACCACAGCACCGTCGCGTTGTAGATCCAATCCATCTCTCCACCCTACTTTCTGGACCGAGGAAGGAGGAGACGTCGAGGTGCCGCATGTGTGCATCTCTCGGAGGCATCGCCACTTGCGGTGTTAGATCGGATCGGATCGCGAGGAGGAGAAGCGAGTACGACTACATCACCCACGTTCCGTCGAACGTTCCGCTATGTGAATCTTCAAGGGTATGAAGATCTCATCTATCCCCCCTCGTTGTTTGCATCTTCTAGATTAGATCTTGGCTTTCCCGTTCGCATCCGTAGAAATTTTTTGATTTAGTATGCTGTGAAACCTTTCAGTGGTATCAGAGCTAGATCTATGCGTAGATGTGTTTCACGAGTAGAACGCAACATGGTTGTTGCGGGCGTTGATGTTTTCTGTTGCAAGCCTCTTGTTTTTTTAATTCTTATGACGCGGGATAGTGAGATCGACGCGGTCCAGGCCAACCTTACGTGACCTCGTTCGCGAGACCGGCTCCGCACTTGACGTGTGGCTTGTTCCACACATGCGGCTGGTGGATGCCAATTTCTCTCACTATAGTTTTCATGGGATTTACACCGGAGTTTGGCAACCATTATATCACCATTGTGGCTTTCCGTAGGTAAGAATCGTTCTTAGCTTGCTACTCCCATAAGCCACGTAAAACATGCAACAACAAAGTAGAGGCGTCTAACTTGTTTTTGCAGGGAGTGTTTTCTGTGATGTGGTATGGCCCAAGATGTGATGTGTATGTTGTATGCAATGATCATGTTTTGTAATGTTTCACGACTTGCATGTCGATGAGTACACAACCGGCAGGAGCCATATGGTTGTCTTTATAATTGTGTATGACCTGTGTGTCAACTTCTTATACGCCATGTAATAGCTTTACTTTATCGCTAAGTAGTTAGCAATAGTTGTAGTTGCTATTCGTGGTGGAGGCAATCATGGTGGAGTGATGGAGATCATGCCGGCACACACAAGATGGAGATCATTGCGCGAAGATTGGATATACCATGTCACATAAAGTTATATGCATGTGATGTTTATCCTTTTATGTATCTTATTATGCTTAGATCGCGACGGTAGCATTATAAGATGATTCCTCACTTAAAGATCAAGATAAAACTGTGTTCTCCCCATGTATGCACCGTTGCGAAAGTTCGTCGTGTTCAAGCATCATGTGATGATCGGGTGCTATAAACTCTACGTTCACACACAACGGGTGCAAGCCAGTTTTGCACACGCGGAAATACTTGGGTTTGACTTGACGAGCCTAGCATGTACAGACATGGCCTCGGAACACATGAACCGAAAGGTTAAGCATGAGTCATATGAATGATATGATCGACACTTTGTTGTCCACCATTGAAACCACATCTCTTCTCGTGAAGATCGGATTAGGTGTGGTGAATTTGGATCATGTTCACTAAACAACTTGAGGGATGTTGAATTTAGTGGGATTTCATCTAGTAATTTGATTAACTTGAACTAGTTATCATGAACATAGTCTAAATTGTACTTGCAAATTTTGTAGATCAAATGGCTAAGTCCAACTTCAACTTCAACGTTTTTGCTCAGAAAGAAAAGCTTAGAAACAATGGGTCTAACTTCACCAACTGGTTCCGCAATCTTAGAATCATTCTCGCTGGCGGACAAAAGGACTATGTCCTTGAGAATGTGCTAGGTGACGCCCCTGTTGTAGATGCTTCGGCTGTTTATCAGTCGCGCAAAGATGATTATGGTGTGATTAAGAGCACCATGTTGTTTTCTATGGAATCGGACCTTCAAAATCGTTTTGAAGATTACCCCGGGCCCTTTGAGATTCTTGAGGAACTGAAAACTATGTTTCAGACTCAGGCCCGTTCTGAGAGATATGAGATCTCTGAGAAATTCTTTAACTGCAAGATGGATGAAGGGAGTTCCGTTAGTGATCACGCCATAAAGATGTTGGGCTACACTCAACGCCTTGAGCAACTGGACTGCAAGATTCTAGAGGATCTCAAGATAGACAGGGTTCTACAATCACTCCCTCCTAACTACAAAAGTTTTGTAGTAACTCATAATCAGATTGGTTCCACTGATACGATCACCGAGCTCTTCGCTAAGCTAAAAGATGCGGAGGTGGACATCAAAAAGGATAATCATATGTTGATGGTCAACAAGCCCCCCAGCTTTAAGAAAGGTAAGGGTGCAAATAAGCCCTTCAAGAAAGGCAGCGGCAAGCGCGTTGCCCCTGCTGAGAAGAAGCTCAAGTCTGGACCTAAGCCGGACACTGAGTGCTTCTATTGCAAGGAAAAGGGTCACTGGAAGCGCAACTGTCCGAAGTACTTAGTGGATAAGAAGGCTGGCACCATCAAAGGTATATTTGATATACATGTTATTGATGTTTTCCTTACTAGCCCTCGTTGTAGTGCCTGGGTATTTGATACTGGTTCAGTTGCTAATATTTGTAACTCGAAACAGGAGCTACGGAATAGACAGCGGCTTGTGAGAGATGAGGTGACGATGCGCTTTGGCAACAGATCAAGAGTTGATGTGATGGCCGTCGGCACGCTCTCCTTAGTTTTACCTTCGGGATTAGTTTTAAACCTTAATAAATGTTATTATGTGCCTGTGTTGAGCATGAACATCATATCTGGATCGTGTTTATTGCAAGACGGTTATTCATTTAAATCTGAGAATAATGGTTGTTACATTTATATGAGTAACATCTTTTATGGTAATGCACCTGCTGTGAATGGTTTATTTCTTCTGAATCTCGAAAGGGATGAAACACACATCCATAACATTGAGGCTAAGAGATGCAAGGTAGATAGTGATAATACTACTTATTTGTGGCACTGTCGTCTAGGTCATATTGGTGTAAAACGCATGAAGAAACTCCATTCTGATGGACTTTTGGAGTCTCTTGATTTTGAATCATTTGACACATGCGAACCATGCCTCATGGGCAAGATGATCAAAACCCCGTTCTCCGGAATGATGGAGCGAGCAACGGACTTGTTGGAAATCATACATACCGATGTATGCGGACCAATGAGTGTTTCGACGCGCGGTGGATATCGCTACTTTCTCACTTTTACCGATGACTTAAGTAGATATGGGTATATCTATTTAATGAAACATAAATCTGAAACATTTGAAAAATTCAAAGAATTTCAGAATGAAGTGGAAAACCATCGTAACGGAAAGATTAAGTTTCTACGATTCGATCGTGGAGGTGAATATTTGAGTTATGATTTTCTCACGCATCTTAAAGCAAGCGGAATCGTTTCGCAACTCACGCCACCCGGAACACCACAACGCAATGGTGTGTCTGAACGCCGGAATCGAACTCTATTAGATATGGTCTAATAAATGATGTCTCTTACTGATTTGCCGTTATCATTTTGGGGTTATGCGTTAGAAACCGCTGCATTTACTTTAAATAGGGCACCATATAAATCCGTTGAGACGACACCGTATGAACTGTGGTTTGGTGCTAAACCCAAGTTCTTGTTTCTTAAAGTTTGGGGATGCGAAGCTTACGTCAAGAAGTTGATGCCGGACAAGATCGAACCCAAAGCGGAGAAATGCGTCTTCATAGGATACCCTAAGGAAACTATTGGGTATACCTTCTATCACATAACCGAAGGCAAAGTGTTTGTCGCAAAGAACGGATCCTTTCTTGAGAAGGAGTTTCTCTCGAAAGAAGTGAGTGGGAGGAAAGTAGAGCTAGACG
The DNA here is from genome assembly GCA_030063025.1 of Avena longiglumis. Lineage (NCBI taxonomy): Eukaryota > Viridiplantae > Streptophyta > Magnoliopsida > Poales > Poaceae > Avena > Avena longiglumis. The sequence continues at coordinate 154,517,628 of CP125973.1, forward strand.
AGGTTGTTGAAACTTCTCTTGAATTGGAGAGTAGCGCAGCACCTGAAATTGTTCCAGTGCCGCCTGCACCAACAATAGAGGAAGCTAATGACAAGGATCATGAAGCTTTGGACGATGCTACTACTGAACGTCGCAGGTCGACAAGGTCGCGTGCCCCTCCTGAGTGGTACGGCAACCCTGTCTTAACTGTCATGTTAGTAGACGACAGTGAACCTGCGAACTATGAGGAAGCGATGATGAGCCCAGACTCTAAGAAATGGCTAGAGGCCATCAAATCCGTATTGGGATCCATGAGAGAAAACCAAGTATGGACTTTGGTGGAACCTCCTAGCGACCAAAAGGCCGTTGAGTGCAAATGGATTTTCAAGAGGAAAACGGACGCGGATGGTAATGTTACCGTCTATAAAGCACGACTTGTCACGAAAGGTTTTCGACAAGTTCAAGGCGTTGACTACGATGAGACTTTCTCTCCCGTAGCGATGTTTAAGTCCATTCGGATTTTATTAGCAATTGTTGCGTTTCATGATTATGAAATATGGCAGATGGATGTCAAGACTGCTTTCCTCAATGGCAACATTGATGAAGAGTTGTATATGATGCAACCCGAAGGTTTTGTCGATCCTAAGGATGCTGATAAAGTGTGCAAACTTCAGCGTTCCATTTATGGACTAAAGCAAGCATCTCGGAGTTGGAACCTTCGTTTTGATCAAGTGATCAAGAGCTTTGGATTTGTTCCAAATTGCTACGAAGCTTGTATCTACAAGAAAGTGAGTGGGAGCTCAGTGACATTTCTGGCACTATATGTGGGTGACATATTGATTATTGGAAATGACATTAACATGCTTAATGATGTGAAGAGTTATTTTCACAAATGTTTTTCAATGAAAGACCTAGGGGAAGCTGCTTATATATTGGGCATCAAAATCTATAGAGATAGACAAAGACGCTTGATAGCTTTAAGCCAGAGTACATACATAGACAAAGTTCTGAAAAGGTTCAGAATGGATAAGGCAAAGAAAGGTTTAGTGCCTATGTTATCAGGTAAGATATTGAGCAAGGCTCAGTGTCCAGCTATGGTAAATGATAGAGAAGCTATGAGCAAAGTGCCTTATGCCTCGGCCATAGGTTCTATCATGTATGTCATGATGTGTACTAGACCGGATGTGTCCAATGCTCTTAGTTTGACGAGCAGATACCAAAGTGATCTAGGAGTGGAACACTGGACAGCCGTGAAGAACATCCTAAAGTACCTAAATAGGACTAAAGAAATGTTCTTAGTCTATGGAGGTGATGAACATCTGGTCATAAAGGGTTACGTCGATGCTAGTTTCGACACCGACAAGGATGATTCTAAATCTCAGACATGATACGTTTATATTTTGAATGGAGGAGCTGTGAGCTGGAGAAGCTGCAAGCAAAGCGTGATCGCGGGATTTATAGTAGAAGCGGAATACATGGCTGCTGCAGAAGCGTCAAGTGAAGGAATTTGGATCCGAAACTTCATCACTGAGCTTGGTGTGGTTCCAAGTGCATTTGACCCAACGGAGATATTGTGTGACAACACTGGCGCCATAGCACTAGCTAAGGAACCAAGATATCATCCAAAGACCAAGCATATCAACCGCAAGTTTCATATAATCCGAGATTATATAGCAGATGGAGATCTAAAGATTAGCAAAGTACATACAGATCTGAATGTCGTAGATCCATTGACTAAACCTCTTCCACGTGCAAAACATGATCAGCACCTTAGTGCCATGGGTGTTAGATTATTGCCAGATGTAAACTAGATTATTGACTCTAGTGCAAGTGGGAGACTATTGGAATTATGCCCTAGAGGCAATAATAAAGATGTTATTATTATAATTCTTGTTCATGATAAAGTTTATATTCCATGCTAGAATTGTATTAAGTGGAAACTTTAATACTTGTGTGGTTTGTGAACAACACTGTGTCCCTAGTATGCCTCTATGGACTAGCTCATTTATTAATGATGGTTAAGGTTTCCTAACCATAGACATGAGTTGTCGATTAATAATGAGATCATATCATTGGGAGAATGATATGATGGACAGACCCAAACCAAGCGAAGCAATTAGATCGTGTCATCGTGTTCATCTTTGCGAAGCTTTTCTTATGTCAAATATTGTATTCCTTAGACCATGAGATAATACAACTCCCTGGCATCGGAACAAAGCTTTGAGGTCATCAAACGTCATCCTATGAGAGGGTGATCATAAAGGTGTCTCTCAGGTGATTGGAAAGTACCTGTTGGGTTGTATGTATCGAGATGGGATTTGTCCCTCCCAAGTCGGAGATATATACTTCGGGCCCACTCGGTAATCGATATCAACACTGCTTGCAAGCATGTGGTTAAGGAGTTAATCACAAAGTGATATCGGATTACGAAACGAGTAAAGTACTTGCTGTGAACGAGATTGAACTAGGTATGACGGTACCGACGATCAAATATCGGGCAAGTAAAATATCGCGAGACGAAGGGAATATATATATATATGGGATTGATTGAATCCTGGCATCCTGGTTCATCCGATATGATCATCAATGAATGTGTGGGAGTCAATATGGGTTTCCAGACCCCGCTATTGATTATTGATAGAAGATCATGTCTGCATATTCTCGAACCCGAAGGGTCACACACTTAACGTGTCTCGACGCTAGGATAGATTGGATAATTGGTTTATGAGTTTTTGTTCGGAGTCTCGGATGAGATCCAGTACATCACGAGAGGTTCCGGAATGGTGCGGAGAATAAGATTCATATAAGGCAATGCAGTTTTTGGAGTTCGGAATTATTTCAGGTTAATCAGTATTGTACCGGAAGCTTCTAGAACCTTCCGGAGTGGGACCAACGTGGCCCCACTTGTCGGGAGGGTGCATGGGCCTATGAGAGAGTGCCCTGGCCGCATTGGGCCAGGGGCACAAGGCCCCATAGGGCCCAGCCGGCCAAAACCTAGGGAAACCCTAGGGGAGCTTCTAGAAGGGGGGGAACTTGCCCCCCACTCCTCCCTCCTTTGGCCGTCGGCCTAGGGCTTGGGGGAGGGGCAAGGGCCAGCCGCCCACCCCTCTATATAAAGAGGGCTGGGGCGCACCCCTCACACACCTCCTCCACAACCCTAGCCGCCCTGCTGCCCCTCCTCTCTCTCCCTCCCGATCGCGTAAGCGGCTGCCTGCAAACTCTCCACCACTTGCACAGCGCCGTCGCGTTGTAGATCCAATCCATCTCTCCACCCTACTTGCTGGACCGAGGAAGCAGGAGACGTCGAGGTGCCGCACGTGTGCATATCTCGGAGGCATCGCCACTTGCGGTGTTAGATTGGATCGGATCGCGAGGAGGAGAAGCGAGTACGACTACATCACCCAAGTTCCGTCGAACGTTCCGCTATGTGAATCTTCAAGGGTATGAAGATCTCATCTATCCCCCTCGTTGTTTGCATCTTCTAGATTAGATCTTGGCTTTCCCGTTCGCATCCGTAGAATTTTTTTGATTTACTATGCTGTGAAACCCTTCACACATATCATAGGAACGAGTAAAGAGTACTTATCGGTAACGAGATTGAACTAGGTATGCAGAGATACCGACGATCAAACCTCGGATAAGTAAAGTATCATGAGACAAAGGGAAATTGGTATCGTTTGTAAATGGTTCATTCGATCATGAAGTCATCGTAGAAATATGTGGGAGCCATATGAATTTCCAGATTCCTCTATTGGTTATTGAACGGAGAAGAGTCTCGATCATGTCTGCATAATTCACGAACCATAGGGAGACACACTTAAGGATTCAATGTTTTTTAGTAGATATGGAATGTGAGTAAGAATGTTTTTCAGAGTCTTGGATTGGATCCAAGACATCACGAGGAGATTCGGATAATAAGATTCATAAGGAAAGTCCAATTCTGGAGTTCGGGAATGGTTTCGGTGTTTATGTTCTAGAAGGGTCTAGAAGGTCCACATACGGAGTGGGAAGGGTACATGGATGTGTCGTGACAAAGTGGAATGATTGCATCATGTCCTAGGTCACTTGGCTAGGCAATGGGAAGAGAGAAATCAAATTCTAGTTTGAAAGTCAAACGCCAATTTGAAAAAGTCAAATCACAACATGGATGCCTAGTGGAGGGAGGGAAGGAATCCTACCTAGGGGAGGATTCCTCCCCTTCCCTTGCCGCCGGCTATAGGGTGGAGTTGGGGGATCACTCCCGTCCCCCCAAACCGCCTCTCCCTCTCATAAATAGAGGGGAGGGGGCGCCCCCTTGTTCTCACACAAGAAACCCTAGATTGGCAGCAGCCCTCTCAACTTGCCGTCGATTTAGAGCCCTCTAAAGTAGACCCCGCCTAGCCCTCTACTAGCCGCCGGCCTGTAAACCCTAGATCGCCGAGGCCCTCTTCTACTCTACCATACCCGCTCTGGCTTAGGCGAAGCCCTGCGGGATTTCCTCTCTACTTCCACCACCACGCTGTCATGCTGCTGGAATCATGAGGAGAGATCTACAACCATCGCTGCCTGCTAGAACAAGGGAGAGGAAGGTCTTCATCGAGTACCAAACGTGTGAACGACTGCAGAAGCGCTGCCGGAACACGGCACCGGAAGGATCGTCTACGCGATCTTGAGATCGGCAAGTGAACGACTACATCAACCACGAGAATCCGATCTCGTTAACCTCTTTGGATCTTCGAGGGTTAGTACTCTATCAACTCGTTACATCGATCTTGTAGATTAGATCTTGTCTTGTGTGTGTTCATGCAATAGAATATTTTTGTTTTCCATGCTACGAACCCCTACACCATGTCGGCCGCCACCGTACCCCGCGTGCACTGCATCGACATAGAGGGAGGAACCCACGTCACTACTAGGAAATCCTTCATCAGTGGCGCATCCATATTGGTCTTCTGTGGCGCATGGCAGGGATGCCACTGTTACGTCGCAACTGGTGAAAACTTCTGTGGCGCATTCCGGAATGCGCCACGGAAGTCATGATACTTCTGTGGTGCATTTTGGTTGATGCGCCACAGGACTCTGTTTAGTGGCACATTCTGGACAATGCGCCACTGAAGCTCTATGCGCCACAGAAGGTTAAAACGATGCGCCACTGGTTTGAATATCAGGTATTAAAAAAATCAAAACTTGTCCAAATATAGAGTATTATACAGTATTATACAGAAACAGTATATTTGACTTAGTATATGAAAACAAATATAATACAAGCATGAATATAGTGCCATCACACTACTTAGAGCCCGAACGAGATAGACAAGTGATCATCACATTACAATACAAGTCAAATGAAGTGTTTGTTACAAAGTTCACCATCTCATCACATTACAAATGAAGTGTTCATCGCCTACACTAGAATCAAACAGAATACAACTGTGATGACGGTGAGCAAGAGCAAGAGCACTAGCAATATCTTCATTCGGTTCTCCTTCCATAGGTGGTTCCCCACTTGGCTACCGCCTCCTCTCGAGTCGTGTATCCTTTGTAGCTGTTGCCGCTAAACTTGTTCACCTGTTTCTGACAGTCCTCCCACTCATCGTAGACTCCTGGAACACAACCCTTGTACACCACGTACCACTTCGTCATCTCTATAGATAAGGCATATTAATAAATCATGCAACAGAAAGAACTAAATTGGTTCACATGCATATATATTCACATAAACTAAAGCAAAAGATCAGTAAACATAGAAGATAGCACATCGATCATAATCATAGAACTTCGACGACAACGACCACAATAGTGAAGTTTACAACATACGACCACGGTAGTATATAGTTTGTGACACAACACTACACACAGACATCTATGATAATTCTAGGCGCACACATCGATCAATGTTGAGAACTGCTAACGCTCGGCTTCGAGAATGGTAGATAGCCATCCTTCGTTATCCACGTCCTGTTGTCACCCTGTTGACGAAGAATATTTTCAATCTCCCTCTTAGTCAACCCTCTGTTGTGTTTTAGGACCCCTCCCCTCGTGTTGACATCTTCCACGATGATTTCCGACAACTTAACCTGGATGCGATGGAAGTCTTATATAAGATCATCATCGTCCCTTCGTGCCAAATTTTCGGCCCATGCTCGGAAACTAGATGGAAGAGTTAGGTTCTGGCAATCCTGGACAAACCCTTTAAGGTGATGCATGGCGTAGAAGGCCTCCTTGGCGCTGCTAGTAGCCGGCTCCTTGATGCAGGGTAACTCGAGCATGTGCTTGAACACGTGCTTGTCATCCTTGATACATTCCCCCTTGTTGACGAAGGGGCATCCCTTTTTAGCGTAGCCCTCGAGAGCCTCATTCAAAACACCCCTTATTCTGGTGTAGTCCTTCTTCTTCTGACTCGCCGAGTCGAAATATGATGCTATCGAGTACTTTGTGCAAATGACGATGAGTGTGCAGTATTTTTCTCTGCACAACACGATTGAAACGGGATGTTGGAAAAGGGCAAAGGAAGAAAGCATAAGTTAACAATGCTAGGGGGTGTGTGTACTTACTCGGGAAAGAAAGGCAAAAGAAGCGTGTTCGTCCTCTTGTGGTCCACCATGAACTTCTCGAGATACGCCGTCGCCTTGGCACGCGTCTCAGATCCTTCCCTCAACTGGATATCACGCATGTAGTAGGGATCCACTATCGCGATGTAGGGGGTCTGCTCTCTCTTGGTCTTCATCGCCAGACTGAGCGCGAATAGGCGGACCATGTTATAGTCCAGCCGTTTCGAGAGAAACAGCTTAAACACGTCCTCGTACGATATGAAGAACACGTCCGCGGGGGCTTCATGGACGAAGTCCACGTCCGATGGCACCTTGACAGTGAAAACCAGGTAATTTGGATATTTGTCTTTAAGAAGAATGCCCTATAGTGTCTTGATACTATCACTCAAAGCGAGCATATGTCCACCAGCAAGGTGAAGCAGCTCCGGAGTGAGTATCGCTTCACCGGCTATATGTATCCTAGGCAAGACATCCTCGCGGGCTGGTACGACGTCATCCTTAGCCTGGATCCTCTTCGGAGGAGGTTGGCTCTCAGATTTCTTACCTCTCTTCCTGTGCTTCTTCGTCTTCTGAGCAGGATCCTCCACTGGGGATGCTAAGTGCTCAACGGCCGCCTTTTGGAGTGTGCCAGGGATAAAGATGAATCCAACAGGTTTCTCCTGTTGATCGGCGGCCGGAGGCGTCATTTGAGATAAACCATGGAAGACCGGGCGTTGCGTGCATGTAGTGGGATGCCCACCTTGACCCTCGCGAGTGACGCAGGGTTCTTCATCCACAACAGGCATGTACAATCCTATGTCGGCGCTGGTGTTGATGTAGTCGTCGATGCTGACAAATTCTTCATCATCGTCGTTGTTGCCACCATGTGGTGATGGTGGCGGCGGGGGCGACGGCGGTTGCGTTGCGGCGGCGGCATCGCCTTCGGGCAGCCCACTTTAAGGTTCCCAACCTTTAATAAGGTAGAGATCCCTGTGTTTACAATTCTAGTCCCTGGATCAATAGCTAGCATCCACAGTTAAGATGTAATACCAAGGAACAAAGGTCATAATACAACTTTATAACCAGGAATAAAATAAGTTATTACATCTTACATAGCTCATTTGGCTATTACATTACATTGCAGCAGAATATCTATAAGCATGGGGTCCTTCATCTTCAAAGTGCCACAGGCAGTCATGTTGGTTGTAGACTTGTAATCCTAATCAATAAACTTCACTAACATCAAACAAACCTGCAACATAACAAGTTGCAGCCACAAGGGTCAATACATTTGAATTGTATTGGCAAGTTTCACTACTATGTATAATATAAGTGGATCCTATCAATACATGCATATTTGGCTAAGTGGGGTTTAGGCTTATTTGTAGAAAGAAATATAGTTTTATCCTATATTTTCAAAGTGGTTTTGATCTTTTGTCAAATCTTTCTGAACTCCTTGGAATCTACCAAGTGTTTCAAAATCACTTGTTGTCACCCTCAAGTTTTAACTTTGAGAAATTGGAATGTCGAGATCTTCCATAGCTTCAGGCCTTTGTTGCTCAGTAATGTCCATAACCGGGGACACGGCTAAGTACTTAGAATTTTGATCTTCTGCAGAAGTTGTACACTTTACCCACATGACACATTCTCATATTGATGCCACCAGTGGCCACTGGATAAGTACTCACCAAGTTGGAGTACTGGCAGATTGAGAATGTGACAAAGTCTTTCCATAGGAGTCCTCCCAATACAAAATGCTAGCTTGTCTACCAGACACCAATGTAGGGTTCAAGTTCCCTTACACAAATCTAGTTAACCTGAAGATGCCAATGCATGGGTCTTCCACTATGTAGTTGACTAAGCCAAAGCCCATTTAGCATGTGGCTGTACACGGAAGCCACTGTACGAGAAACATGTTCAATCTCTAAGTACCTGGGTGGTTTTCTTTTGGAGCACAACAAAAAGAGATTGCCATATAAACATGGTTCCTTTTGTTGCCACCTTGTCCAAAATCTTGAGTATCCTTGTCCACCCAGGTGGTTCATTGAGTACTTGTTTTATTATATAAAACATAAGTCTTTTCAATACTTCATATAATCATAACATGTATCCCATCCCAATATATAGCTGGGCTAAGCATACTACAACTACATTGTTTTCACTAAGGAATATATAGGGGTATCCTATTAGGATTTAGCATAGCATAAGTATAGAAATTCTTTTCATGCATGTTTCAAAATCCACTAAGTATAATGAAAATAGTAGGACTTTGGATGATAGTGTAACTTGCCTTTTTGGTAGGGAATGTTGGTTCACTTCTTGATCTTGCTAATCTCACACTCTCCTAACTTCACTACAAGTCAATCAAGCAAACACAAATTCAACTAGCATTCCAAAACAATAATGAAACAAACTAACACACATAAAATAATAGAAACTAAGTCATGCATGCAAGCATGCAAAAGATAGTTTTATTTGCAAAAGTGGTTTCTAATAGGCTCTAAACATTGTAAGGTTCAAAGTGGTCATTTTCTAAAGTGGCAAAATCATTTGTAAAAGGGTTTTGTGTATAATCCATTTTTAAATCAATTCATCATTTCATGTGATTAAAATGGTTTTTAGCAAAGCAACAATTTTACATTGTTCACCAAATAAGTTGTTAGTTCACAAAACTTGGTGTTTAGGGTCAGTAGGTTTGAAACAACACAATTTCCAAAGGTTTTTCTCAAAAGTCATTTCCATAACAAAATCAATATTTTTATTTGGCTAGAAATGGGCTAAGTCAATTATTCAATCCTAATCTTCACCAAATACATTTTTAAATCCATGGGTTGGTTCCTGGGGTCAGTAGGTTCACAACAAACCATTTTGCAAAGATTTCATCCTTAAAATCATTTTGGAATAATTTTTCTAACCTAAACAAGCATACAAATGTTTCTGCAAAAACAAACATTTTACCAGAAGCTTTTTACTAAAAACATTGCATGGTTGGCTAGGTCTTGTTCCAATGATTCCATTGATATAAAGTTTGTAAATTTTGGACATGTGGATCAAAAGTTACAAGGGTTTCAAATTTGCAAATCAATCTGATTTCAAATTCTGTTTTAAAACAAAGACTGGCCACGCGTCGCGTTTTTATTGGGCGGTACCGATTCGTGTGGATCGAGCGATACAGACCACAGGATTAAAAGGGGCATGTGCGTCTTAGATCATCGCATACCCTTTCGTTTAAGTGAATCTAACACAACCGCAGGATTCGCATCTAACGGCTCAACTACCTTGACCAAGGACGGGCGGCGCTCGACGGCTGCGCGCGGCGGCGACGGTCAGACCGACGGTGAAACTGGCGATGCAGGAAGCGAGGAAGGAAGGGAGTATGCTCACCGTGTTCGCAGTAGCGTGGGGAAGCTCAACGTGTTGTTGGTTCGACGAGGGGCGCACAAGGTAGTCCTGAATCGCTCGCCGGAGACGTTGTCGGCGTCGGGCTCGCTCAGGTGGCGATGTTGTCGACGTTACATGGCACAAAAAGGTGAGGCAGAGGGTTCGTTAGATGCGGGATAGTGTGGCGAATACACGCGTGTGATCTAGAGGGGTTAGGGCGGTCAGACTTTACCAGGGTGCTTCGCCGGAGAAGTGGCAGACTACGGCGGCGTTTAGTCGATGTTGCTGTCGAGGCTACGATGCTCGCGCGGGCGTGGGGTTGGCGCTAGGAGATGCAGGAGACGATGGGGATCACACCCATGTGCTCTGGGGGCAGTGGGGAGGTTCGTACTCGCCGGAATTTGCACGGTGGCTCGTCGGAGCAGAGGGGTTTGAGGTTGCGATTTGTGCAGCCTGGTGGCTCCGGTCGTGTGAGGGTTGAGGGGAAAGAAGGAGGGAGCGTGGGCGATTAAATGTGTGAGGTTACTGGGAGAATTTAATCAGCCATTTACTCGAATTGATGTGAGCAATTAGAGGCAGCAAACAACGACGAGGGGGAGGAACTGGTCGCGGGGTGAGGAAGACGATGACACAGCAGTGGGGCCGTCTGGCAGCGAGAGAGAGAGGGGCGGGTGGGGTCCTGCTGTCTGCGACTGCGTGGGTGTGAGTTTGAGTGAAAAATGTTTCGCAGAGGGGTGAGTTGGTGGGCTGGAACTGGGCTTGCTAGGCCAGGCTTAGTTGGGTCGAGTTTTTTCTATTTTTTTCTGTTCTGAAACTTTTCCTTTTTCCATTTCTATTTTCTGTTTTGAAATTCAAACAGACAATTCAAACAATCAAATCAAATCAAACAATCACCACACTTGTATAGAGTTTTGGTTCTGTTTTAACCACACAAATCCAAGTCCCAAAAATAAAATAATAATTTTATTTTAGGGTCCATTTATTAATTAAATAAAATGGATCTTAGTTATTAAATCAAATAGGATTTGATTTATTTAAAACTCCATTTGAAATCCAAATAATTTTCAAAACACTTCAGTAGGTTTTATTTGAGAATATAAAATACTTGGAAAACTTATTTAAAATAAATAAATAAGTTTTGATGTTTAATTAAAATAGTAAAACTTTTATTTTAAATAAACTTGGATATTAAATCCTTATTATTTTATTTAAATAAACCTTTACTATTTTTATCAAATAGAAATATTTTATTTCAAAGGCTTGGCCAAGTTTTAATTTGGCTTATAAAATAATCCTTATTTATAATTCTATCCTTTTCTTTTGAAAACCAAATATTTTATTAAAAGAACCAAAATAGTATTTCCAAATATTTTAACTTTATTGTTTATTTATCTTTTTAAATCCCTTTAGGATTTTATTTGATCCAAATAGGTTTTGCAAGTTTCCAATTGGATTCAAAAAGTTTCTTCTCACCCTGAAAATCAACAAAGTTTTATTTTATTCAATATTTTTCACATAACAGGATTTGGAAAATCTTGGGATGTGACAGGCTACCACCCTTAAAATAAATCTCGTCCCGAGATTTGGGAAGGCTAGGGTTACAAGTAGGCTCAAAGCATCTAGGGTACTACCACCCTTAAAAATAAAGTCTCATAGGGTTACATTGATGGTTCACTTGACTATGGGTTCAACATTTGATATCCAGACAAGGAATCCTTATTTGACTCAACTGAGTTTTCTAAATCCTGACATCCACTTCTTCTATCTCTTCAAAGTTTCCATTCATGTCAATGTGGTTCACATGTCCTTTCTGGGTCACTTTGGAGTCATTTCCATTGGCTCTTCTAGCATCCTTTTTCTTTTTCTTCTCTGGACAGTCTGATGCATAGTGTCCAAGTTCCTTACAATTATAGCATTGCAACTGGCTAATGTCCTTCTTCCTGAAAGTGTCATGTTGGTTCTGACCAAGGTCATTTCCATTGTCAGTATCATTTCCATTATTCTCACTTCCATTGTTGTTGTGGTGATACTAATGTGGTTCAGAATCTTCATTGCTCCTTTTGAATGAATGTTTCTTCTTTGATGATCCTGAATGATTCTTGAGTTTATGTTTCCTCTTTTTATTCTCAACTTGATTCATCTTGTTTTCCAAAATGGTGGATTTGTCACAGAGTGATTGATAAGTTGGGACATAGGCAACAGCTAGCTGCAGGTTCAACTCATCATTAAGTCCTTCAAGAAATTTATCCTTTCTCTTAGCATCTGTATCAACTTCATCCGGTGCATAGCGTGCCAGATTGTTGAATTCTTCAATATACTCAGCCACACTGAGGTGACGTTGTTTCAGATTGACATTACTCCAGGTGAGATGTGGTTTGTTCTAAATCCATCCTCAAAAATATCCCAAGTCACATCTTCAAGGGGAGTGGTGATTTGAAAGTTGTCCCACCATGTTGCTGCTGGTCCTTCAAGCAGAAATGCTGCAAACCTTACTTTTTCTTCATCAGTGCAACCAACAGTCACTAAGTCTTTGTTCACTGAACGTAACCAATCATCAGGTTCCATTGGGTCAGTTGTTCCAGAGAACCTTGCAGGCCTAAGTTTCAGAAACTTGGTGAGCATGTCAAATGCTGGAGGATTATTCTGATTGTTGTTATTGTTGTTGTTGTTGTTGTTCTGATTCTGTATGAATGTAGTCATATGCTGCATCAACTGTGTCTGAGCTGCCATCATCTGTTGCATCTCAGGGGTGATGTTGTTGTTGTTTTGGTTGGGGTTGGCACGACGGGGAGGCATCTGTTGGTTTGATAGGGATAAGTATTGGTGAATAGGTTTTTAAGAAGTTTTAACACACAACTCAAAAACAACCAAGTTCATTCAAACAATCCAACCATCAATCAATCAACAAGCAACTATCCACTTAACAACTTATGAGCTTAACTCATGAGTTGAAGGAAACAATAAGTTTTCTTGAAAATAGTAACTTAGTATAATCATACCTCATAGGCCAATATGATCCATACTCTAACTTGATATCAATGTCTTTGGTAGGCAATCTAATGTCTCTTGGTTTTCAATAGTAGTCCTTAGAAATATCCAAGGTTGAGTCCTTGGTGAAAATGTTGAAGATGTTGAAGTCATTAGAGTTGAAGATGTTCTTAGCTCATGGTGAAGTCTTTGGCCATGGGGTAGGTTTTTCCATCAAGTTTGAAATAGAAGAGGTGGGGAATTTAAAATCAAAGTGATTGAGGAAAGAGTTTACAAGATTGTTTGTAAATAAGTTTTGGAACAAATACAACTCCTATTTTCCTAAGGGTTTTGTCCAATCCTAGGGTTACAATCCTACAGACAACACAGTGCTCTGATACCATCTGTAAGGTTCCCAACCTTTAATAAGGTAGAGATCCCTGTGTTTACAATGCTAGTCCCTGGATCAATAGCTAGCATCCACAGTTAAGATGTAATATCAAGGAACAAAGGTCATAATACAACTTTATAACCAGGAATAAAATAAGTTATTACATCTTACATAGCTCATTTGGCTATTACATTACATTGCAGCAGAATATCTATAAGCATGGGGTCCTTCATCTTCAAAGTGCCACAGGCAGTCATGTTGGTTCTAGACTTGTAATCCTAATCAATAAACTTCACTAACATCAAACAAACCTGCAACATAACAAGTTGCAGCCACAAGGGTCAATACATTTGAATTGTATTGGCAAGTTTCACTACTATGTATAATATAAGTGGATCCTATCAATACATGCATATTTGGCTAAGTGGGGTTTAGGCTTATTTGCAGAAAGCAATATAGTTTTATCCTATCTTTTCAAAGTGGTTTTGATCTTTTGTCAAATCTTTCTGAACTCCTTGGAATCTACCAAGTGTTTCAAAATCCCTTGTTGTCACCCTCAAGTTTTAACTTTGAGAAATTGGAATGTCGAGATCTTCCATAGCTTCAGGCCTTAGTTGCTCAGTAATGTCCATAACCGGGGACACGGCTAAGTACTTAGAATTTTGATCTTCTGCAGAAGTTGTACACTTTACCCACATGACACATTCTCATCTTGATGCCACCAGTGGCCACTGGATAAGTACTCACCAAGTTGGAGTACTGGCAGATTGAGAATGTGACAAAGTCTTTCCATAGGAGTCCTCCCAATACAAAATGCTAGCTTGTCTACCAGGCACCAATGTAGGGTTCAAGTTCCCTTACACAAATCTAGTTAACCTGAAGATGCCAATGCATGGGTCTTCCACTATGTAGTTGACTAAGCCAGAGCCCATTTAGCATGTGGTACACGGAAGCCAATCGCATGAGAAACATGTTCAATCTCTAAGCCCCTGGGTGGTTTTATTTTGGTGCACAACAAAAAGAGATTGCCATATAAACATGGTTCCTTTTGTTGCCACCTTGTCCAAAATCTTGAGTATCCTTGTCCACCCAGGTGGTTCATTGAGTACTTGTTTTATTATATAAAACATAAGTCTTTTCAATACTTCATATAATCATAACATGTATCCCATCCCAATATATAGCTGGGCTAAGCATACTACAACTACATTGTTTTCACTAAGGAATATATAGGGGTATCCTATTAGGATTTAGCATAGCATAAGTATAGAAATTCTTTTCATGCATGTTTCAAAATCCACTAAGTATAATGAAAATAGTAGGACTTTGGATGATAGTGTAACTTGCCTTTTTGGTAGGGAATGTTGGTTCACTTCTTGATCTTGCTAATATCACACTCTTCTAACTTCACTACAAGTCAATCAAGCAAACACAAATTCAACTAGCATTCCAAAACAATAATCAAACAAACTAACACACATAAAATAATAGAAACTAAGTCATGCATGCAAGCATGAAAAAGATAGTTTTATTTGCAAAAGTGGTTTCTACTAGGCTCTCAACATTGTAAGGTTCAAAGTGGTCATTTTCTAAAGTGGCAAAACCATTTGTAAAAGGGTTTTGTCTATAATCCATTTTTGAATCAATTCATCATTTCATGTGATTAAAATGGTTTTTAGCAAAGCAACAATTTTACATTGTTCACCAAATAAGTTGTTAGTTCACAAAACTTGGTGTTTAGGGTCAGTAGGTTTGAAACAACACAATTTCCAAAGGTTTTTCTCAAAAGTCATTTCCATAACAAAATCAATATTTTTATTTGGCTAGAAATGGGCTAAGTCAATTATTCAATCCTAATCTTCACCAAATACATTTTTAAATCCATGGGTTGGTTCCTGGGGTCAGTAGGTTCACAACAAACCATTTTGCAAAGATTTCATCCTTAAAATCATTTTGGAATAATTTTTCTAACCTAAACAAGCATACAAATGTTTCTGCAAAAACAAACATTTTACCAGAATCTTTTTACTAAACACATTGCATGGTTGGCTAGGGCTTGTTCCAATGATTCCATTGATATAAAGTTTATAAATTTTGGACGTGTGGATCAAAAGTTACAAGGGTTTCAAATTTGCAAATCAATCTGATTTCAAATTCTGTTTTAAAACAAAGACTGGCTACGCGTCGCGTTTTTATTGGGCGGTACCGATTCGTGTGGATCGAGCGATACAGACCACAGGATTAAAAGGGGCCTGTGCGGCTTAGATCATCACATACCCTTTCGTTTAAGTGAATCTAACACAACCGCAGGATTCGCATCTAACGGCTCAACTACCTTGACCAGGATCGGCGACGGCCGACGCTGCGGCGACGGCCGACGGCAAACCGGGCGATGCAGGAAGCGAGGAAGGAAGGGAGTATGCTCACCGTGTTCGCAGAAGCCTGGGGAAGCTCAATGTGTTGTTGGTCGACGAGGGCGATACAGTCCTGAATCGTCACGGAGACGTTGTCGGCGTCGGGCTCGCTCAGGTGGCGATGCTGTCGATGTTATAGGGCACAAAAAGGTGAAGCAGAGGGTTCGTTAGATGCGGGAGAGTGTGGCGAATACACGCGTGTGAGCTAGAGGGGTTAGGGCGGTCAGACTTTACGTGGTGCCACGAGAAGTGGCGTACTACGGCGTTGATTGATGTTCTTTGTCGAGGCTACGGTGCTCACGCGGGCGTGGGGTTGGTGCTAGGAGATGAAGGAGACGATGGGGATCACACCCGTGTGCTCTGGGGGCAGTGGGGAGGTTCGTACTCGCCGGAATTTTCACGGTGGCTCGTCGGAGCAGAGGGGTTCGAGGTTGCGATTTGTGCAGCCTGGTGGCTCCGGTCGTGTGAGGGTTGAGGGGAAAGAAGGAGGGAGCGTCGGCGATTAAATGTGCGAGGTTACTGGGAGAATTTAATCGGCCATTTACTCGAATTGATGCGAGCAATTAGAGGCATCAAACGGCGACGAGGGGGAGGAACTGGTCGCGGGGTGAGGAAGACGATGACGCGGCAGTGGGGCCGTCTGGCAGCGAGAGAGAGGGGGAGGGTGGGGTCCTGCTGTCTGCGACTGCGTGGGTGTGAGTTTGAGTGAAAAACGTTTCGCAGAGGGGTGAGTTGGTGGGCTGGAACTGGGCTTGCTGGGCCAGGCTTAGTTGGGTCGAGTTTGCTCTATTTTTTCTGTTCTGAAACTTTTCCTTTTTCCATTTCTATTTTCTGTTTTGAAATTCAAACAAACAATTCAAACACTCAAATCAAATCAAACAATCACCACACTTGTATAGCGTTTTGGTTCTGCTTTAACCACACAAATCCAAGTCCCAAAAATAAAATTAATTTTAGGGTCCATTTATTAATTAAATAAAATGGATCTTAGTTATTAAATCAAATAGGATTTGATTTATTTAAAACTCCATTTGAAATCCAAATAATTTTCAAAACACTTCAGTAGGTTTTATTTGAGAATATAAAATACTTGGAAAACTTATTTAAAATAAAAAATAAGTTTTGATGTTTAATTAAAATAGTAAAACTTTTATTTTCAATAAACTTGGATATTAAATCCTTATTATTTTATTTAAATAAACCTTTACTATTTTTATCAAATAGAAATATTTTATTTCAAAGGCTTGGCCAAGTTTTAATTTGGCTTATAAAATAATCCTTATTTATAATTCTATCCTTTTCTTTTGAAAACCAAATCTTTTATTAAAAGAACCAAAATAGTATTTCCAAATATTTTAACTTTATTGTTTATTTATCTTTTTAAATCCCTTTAGGATTTTATTTGATCCAAATAGGTTTTGCAAGTTTCCAATTGGATTCAAAAAGTTTCTTCTCACCCTGAAAATCAACAAAGTTTTATTTTATTCAATATTTTTCACATAACAAGATTTGGAAAATCTTGGGATGTGACACCCAAACGCTCCCAACAGTTGTTGGTGGCGACTGGTGGTGGCGACGACGACAGGTGGCTTCCTAGGTGGTGGCCGGACGATCGAGGTGGCGCCGGTGACAGGTGGCATCCGAGGTGGCGGCCGGACGATCGAGGTGGCACTTAGGTGCCCCGTAAGACGAATCTGAGTCTTCGGCCATGTCAAGGGCCAGCCGTGGCATTCTGCAAGGGTCTTGTGTCCGTCGTCTCCCTGAGGTTGAAAGGAGGGTCCATGTCGTCGCACCCTGGCAACACCCGAGCAATCCGGACCCTCATCACGACATCGTCCATTGCATTGTTGTCCATCGTGCAGTTCGCCGGTTGTATGATATTGCCCTTGGCAACATCCTTCAACTCGCCGTCGGCAACTTTGTGGAGTAGTACACAAGCAGCGTCCTGAATATCGACACATATGTGTTGGGCATCATGATCGAGGTGGCAATCACCAAAGGCGCATAAAGAAGATGAAGCGGAGTATGATATTAGTTACCTTGGTGAGGGCGTTGAGCTCGGCTAATGTCGACACATGGCCGATCCCGGCGGTAGGCCTATCATCAGCATTCTCCCGCGGTACTGGTGCCACTGCCGGCTATGCGATACTGGTATTTTTGGCGGGAGCAGCAGGGGGCAGTTGTGCGACAACAAGCTCTTGCGGCTGCGCCGCGGTGATGGTGGCCGGTGGGGTCACCAAGTCCGGCGACGTGTTAACGTTGATGCTCGAGTTGTTGCCGCTAAAGTTGGGCACGTTTATCGGCCCCTGTCGACCTCCCGCATTCCAACAGCTAGCCCCTCCATTAACCCAGGGGGGGATGATCGCGCAAAGCTTATCCTCCAATAACTTGTTCATTGCTTTCTCGTCCACTTTTGCCTCTAATGTCTTCACCTTCAACTTCAGCTCTTCAACCTCGGCTTTATCTTTAGTCGTCGACTGGTTCTTCCTCTCCCTCCTCTTCTTTGCGTCCTCTTTGTAGTACTCGGTAAACTTCATGCTTGTACCGAAGACGGACACACGGCCAGCTGATTTTGGCGGCAACTTCATCTCCCTCTTCTTGTAAGTGTTCGTCGCCCTATTAAAAACAGTGTCCCATGGCTCCGCCGCCGAATCTTGGGTCGACAAGTCCTCGCTAGCGTTCAATTCCTTCTCCTGCAGAGATACAAGGAGAGGTGAACCCATGCATGCATTTAGATTCTTGGCTTAATTATTTTAATGAGAGATCCACGGTAAATTCCTTACCAGCTCATCCTCAAAGGCCTTCACATCCGGGTCGTCGGTGACGAACTCCCCTGTAACAGGGTCCAGGTAGTAGCGGGCCCGGACAAATTGTCGGATCTGCAGGTCTGTAATTTTATGCCATGGGTTCTCTTTACCCAGGCGTTCAAGCTCGGCGTCCTCCTTGTCCCAAATGGGTTGTTTCCCTCTGTATCCGCCGCTTCCAAGCCGGTGGTTACCTATGTTCTTCTCTCGCATAGTCTTTCCCCACTCAGTCCATGCTTTAGAGGCAGTGGTGTCTAAGTCCGCTTTGAATATCTTGAACTCTTCTTCGTCGAGCATCCGATTTTTCCTACTTATAATCTCCTAGCTTTCACCTTTGTCAATGTTGTTCTTTACCCGGGTTTTCCAGCTGCTCAAGGCGTTGCTCATCTTTGCCAGTGCTAGTTTGTTCACCGGGTTCTTATTACTCTCCAGGTTTCTGAACTTCTCAGGGAATGTGTATCGCTTGTGAAGCTTCTTAAGGAGGTTCTCGACCAAAGCATGATTACGTCGGATATACTTTGTGTTGATCGACATGCTTTCCCGGACGATGCACCCGAGTTGCATTCCGTACCCGCAGGCAATCAATGAAGGCGCAATGGGTTGGCCACCTTCTTTGACCTCGGTGAACTCATCACAGACGTTGGCGAGCACTTGCGGCTTCCGATCCTTAATATCCTTCTTCTTCTTTTGTATGGTGGCCGGGTTTCCGCTACGACCATCTGTGCGCTCGCCACCATCCGTGGTGGTGTTACCCTCCTCCCCGCCTTCACTAGTTCCATCGTAGTCGTCGTCGTCCCCCTCGTAATCTGGATCTTCCTCGCCCCCAGCACCTCCGACGACGGTCGTCGGTGGTGGTGTCATTCTCATCTCCTCCGCCTCCTCATGCTCTTGGGACGGCCCCCAGAACGATTTGTTGGCCTCTCGGGCTAGATCCTCAACGCTCATTTGTTTAGAAGGACCGGCCTCGTCGTTAGTCCACATGTTTGCGCTTTATTACTAAAAAAAGAGGCAAGAAGTTAGCACAAATATCGATCAAAAAATTCGGCATGACCTTGTTAATTTTTGGACCTACGAGTGCCCATTTCTCAACCGAAACGGAAGTGAATCAACACTTCGGGAGAAACGGGCAACTCAATTGAAATCCCTGCAAGAAAAAACACCCCAGCCCCATTGACAACCCCATTGACACCATCCATCATCAATCAAGTACATAAATAGCAGCCCCATCATCCATCATCAATCAGCAGCCCCATTTCATATACAAAAACAGTAGTAGCACCATATCATGTACACAAACATCAGCAGCACCATTTCATATAAATAACAACATTAGCACCAATTCATATAAATAACAACATTAGCACCATATCATGTACACAAACAGCAGCACCATCATTTCATATAAACAGCAGCAGCACCAATGTAACATTAGCACCAATCTGTTTGCTGAAGAGAAATTCACAAGTTATCTCAATATACATAAATAGCAGCATAAACAACAGCATATACAGCCCCATTTCTATACTACTGCAATGCTTTTTTTTTAAACCCACTGGTCCCAGCCTAGGGCTCTAGGTACTGTATCTTTCTTAAGAAACAAACTAATATTTAGATGTTAACTTTGTTTTTTAGTTAAGCATAGACATATAGAAAGGGTTTTTCTATCTTTATCTTTAAACATAGTCCAGTTTGATTTTCAGTCCATTGCTCCTAGCTAGGGACCAGTGGGCAGTCATATGCATAATCACAAGCCGTGATATAGAAGGGTTTTACTGAATATATGTGTTACTGGTAGCATCTTAGTAGTTCGAGATATGTGCAAGCATACAAATATTGATAGCACCCTTAGTCATGCTGAACACTAAACATGCTGGTAGAAAACATGGAAGCATACAAATATATGTGGTTAATTAATTGATGATATCCTGTCCTGCCCTTCTTCTTGCTGGCTGCCCTGATGTGGTTAATTAATTGATGATATCCTGTGTTGGTGCAGCACCTTGGCTGCACCTTCCTCTTCCTCACTCGCGCAAACGAAGGTAGAAGAAGGGAGACAACACATAATTTTTTCCGGCGACGAACGCCGCCACGGGCGCACCAACGCCCTAATCTTTCTTTCTTTTCAGCTGGCTCACATACATGAAGACCTCCGAGCACACATACGTTCGGGGCTACATCTCTCTCCCTGGGCTCATACCCCTGTGTAAGCAACACGACTAGTACAAGTTAAATAGCCTAGCTAGCTGCATGCGTCGCACACGCATGTAGCCCATGATCCATGTGACCCGGACGCCACTCCTGCCTCCTCGCACGAACGAAGCTGCAGCTCACACGCAGCCCTGGAGAACCGGTCCTTCTGGCCATGCATGCTGATCCTCCGGCCGTTTCTCTAGCCACGACCATACGCGGCAACGGCCAGCACACTAATCTCTGGACTCCCGGCTACTGCTAAGTGCTAACTACTTATACCACTCGTACACACATGACGTGCAGACTTACACTCTCAAAAACAAAAAAGCTAAGTAAAGATTAGTGCTAACACATCCTGTCCAGTCCGGCTCATGGTGAATTTGATTTGCTTTAGCATTCTTTTATTCTGAATGGTTTTTGTCTACTGTAGCCACGGGTGGTAGATAACTTTGGAAAAAAGACAGATTTGCATAGTGGAGAATTTGGATTATGGGTATCTGGTTTTGAGGCTGTACCGTATGTTGAGATTAGTAGAGTTTCAGGTTAGCACGAAAGGCATGCATTGATCAGCCAGGTTTCTCAAACTTGGAGGATGTTCCAGGTTTGACCAGGTTGGTATTATATCTTTTATCCGATGCTCAGTGCTAATTAATACCTTGGCCTCTATTGATTGTACTGGGTTGAGATCATTGTCGCCTAGGTTAGTTTATGCTATGCAGGAGAATAATCAGAAAACTGCCACATATGACCTCTATTTTGCCTGCACTTCAGGTTGTACTAAGCTTCCGGTTGGTGTTGTCTAATTATCAGACTACATTGGATATACCAGTAATCATTGTTAATAGTAGTAGATTGGTATTGTTTTAAAAATGTATTTTAACTTCACTGATAAAAATAAACATGCTGGCTTACGATAGGTGAGTTTAAGGAATAAATTAAGGCAAACCATACCATCTGTGGTATTTTGTGAACTGTGCCAAAACCTTTGCTTTCACATAGTTGTGATAGGATTTTAAGGCTGGCAGCAAGATTCTTCAGTTTTTCAGATTTTATGATTGTGTGTCGTAGTTTAAGTTAGGATCTAATAATGCAATGCTTTGCAGCTAATGTTTGTGTATCAATCAAGCATCAATGCATCTTATGACCAGATTAACTTCCGAGAAGCAGTTTGTCCACTTCCGAGAAGCATCAACGGAGAAGAACAGAGAGAGAGGGGAGAGGGAAGGAGAAGAACTGCATCTGGGAGGAGAAGAACAGAGAGAGAGGGGAGGGGAGAACTGGGCGATGCTCACCAAGGGGTAGACGGCGAGGTGGCGTGGACGGCGAGGAAGAGTGGACGGCGAGGTGGCGTGGGCGGGCTCCTTCTCCTGATCCTCCACGGGCTCCGGCGGCGGCTCCTCCTCCACCACGGGCTCCTGCGCCTACTCCTCCACGGGCTCCGACAGCAGCTAGGGTTCCTCCTCCACGGTCTCCGACAGCGGCTCCGACAGCGGCGACGGCTCCCTCCTCCTTCGGTGCGTGTGGGCGGTGCTAGGGTGCGTGCAGGCGGCGCTAGGGTTCGTCGGGCGCGAGAGAGGTAAGCAGGTTGGGGAAAGAAAGGGGAAGGGGGCGAACAGTTATTTGGCTAAGTGCCAATGTTCTGTGGCGCATATCGCTCGCATGCGCCATAGAAGTTTCAACTTCTGTGGAGCATTCGAGCGATATGCGCCATAGAACATTGGCACTTAGTCAAAACCGACGTGAGGCTGTAGTTGGACATCAAACACAGATTAGCCCAGTGGTTATGATGCATAGACAAACCTTTCCCAGGAAGGCTCGAATCCTGGCTGGGTCACTTTTATTTCTTTGTTTCAAAATTATATTTTACTAATATATTTAAAACCAAGCATATACACATGTATATTTATTAAAAAACACTCTGAATGTCACGATATATTTTTAGTCTCTAACTAATACACAAAAAAGGTCACACATTGTCGTGTGATATTTCGAGCTAGCTAGCCTCTCTTCACAATCTTCTTGCCTTTTTTCTTCGCGGTTGAACACTTTAGCCCGGGCACTATGAGATTTCTTCTCGTGAACAGACAACCTTTAGTAGGTAATGTGGTCTTTCTTCTTACTGTAGTAGTAGGCATGTTGAAGTACTTTTCAAACTCCTCTTCGATCTTCAGATCGCCATTCTTGTCAAAGTCTTGCTCGTTGGCGAATCCTTCCATTCCGATGATGCTCCTCTTGCCTCTCCTCACTACAACACGACTGGGCTTTGACGGGTCGGTAATAAAGAAACATTGATCAACTTGGCTAGCGAGTATCCACGGCTCATTTTTCGTGGAGGCCTTGTTTGCCGACTTGGCATCTGGTATAACACAGGTGGTGAAATATCGGCCTTATTTTTCGACGTTCTTGGCCCATCTAACACGGAACATCAGTACCATCTCTCCACAGTAGTCGAGATCCCATATCTCCTCGATCCTTCCGTAGAATATTTCCATGACAGTAGTCTCGTCATCGTCGAAGGACATCATAGTAACTCCTGAGTTTTGATATTCGCTATGCATGTCCTTTTCCTCGGTGTAGAATCTGTAACCGTTGATGTCGTATGACTGATAGGTCTTTACGTTATGTGTTGGGCCCTGTGACAAGGAGAATATGAGTTGTTGATCTTCCGTAGAAGGCGTCTGCGGGGGATTTTCCAGCAGCCTTTTCTTGAACCAACCCGTGAAGGTGGAGTTGTGTTCTCTTGTTACGTCTCCTTTCTTCCTCAGGAGGGCCCGGTCCACATACTCCTGCTCGATCAAGCTTTTGTGCTCTTCCACCCAAGGGCTGACCAATTCAATATGTTGTAGTGCGACTCGGCATGCCCTGGCAAAGTCGGCGCGTCGATTAGCAATGCCAACATGCAGTGAGCGGTGGCCCTCACGGTGACCATACCCAGCGAGCCTGCCGAGGTGCTTATTGGTGGGTATTCCAACATCCTCGTTCTCGGTGGTTAGATAGTTTTGGCAGAAAGAGATGCACTCGTAGATCAGAAAGCCCTTGGCTATGCTTCCATCTAGACGGGATCTGTTGCGAACGAACCCTTTGATTACACCGTTCAGCCTTTCAAATGGCATCATGTTGTGCAGGAATGTCGGCCCAAGATGGATGATGTCATCCACGACATGGACAAGTAGATGCACCATGATGTCGAAGAATGCGGGCGGAAAGTAAATCTCGAGCTCGCATAGTATCACCACGATCTCTTCCTGTAGCTTGTCGAGCTGCTTCATGTCGATCGACTTCCTAGAGATGACGTCGAAAAAGTTGCACAAGCCAAACATCGTCTCACGGACGTGCTCGTCCATTATCCCTCATATGGCAACTAGAAGTATCTGTGTCATTATCACGTGACAGTCGTGGGACTTCATACCGCTGAACCTATTCTTCGCTACGTCGAGATACCTGCTTATCTTGCCCGAGTAACCGTGAGGAACTTTGAATCCTAGGAGGCACCTGAAAAACTGCTCGATCTCCTCCTGACACAGAGTGAAGCAGGCAGCGCGAAGCACAACCACCTCATTCTTCTTAACCCTTTTGCAGCAACCCTGAGTCCCTTCTGTTTGATCATCATCATCATCACTATCAGGGTACTAAAGCTCCTTCTTGATGCCAAGCAATTTCAGGTCATTTCTTGCTTTCGGTCCATCCTTGGTCCTCTCCGGCATGTTGAGGAGAGTGCCAATCAAACTCTCGGTAACGTTCTTCATGATGTGCATTACATCGAGGCTATGGGGCGTGTGGAGGACCTTCCAGTACGACAGGTCCCAGAAAACAGACCTCGCTTTCCATACACCCATAAGCGGCTTGTCCTTGCTCGCTTCTTTCCTGGCGCTGGGCACTCATCCCAATTATTCAGAAGATCCTCGATTTCTTCGTCGCTCCTCGTACGCGGGGCTCTTTCGAGCTCGTCTTTACCATTGAACAGGTCATCGCGTTTTCTCCACGGGTGATTCATGCGAAGCCACTTTCGAGTCCCTTGGAACATGGTTTTCGAAGACCCGAGATCCTTGGGTAGCTAGAGATGCGGGGTCTTATCCATGCAATTGACACATGCATTGTGTCTGTGGTTCACCTGGGCCGATATATATGCGTAACCAGGATAGTCCTGCACCGTCGAGAGCAACGCGGCTATCAGAGGGAAATATTCTTTAGTGTAGGCGTCCCACGTATGGGCTGGCGTCTCCCACAACATGGCTAACTCCTCTTTCAACAGCCCGAGATAAATATGCATATCGACACCTGGCTGTTTCGGCCCCTGAATAAGAATGCTCATGTGTACGTACCTTTGCTTTGTGCAGAGCCACGAGGGGATGTTGTATGGCCATACAAACACGGGCCAGGTGCTATGCGTGCTACTCTGGTTGCCAAAAGGATTGAGTCCATCGGTGCTCATACCCAGCCTAACGTTACTTGCATCGCCCCCGAACTCTTCGAACTCGATATCCAATGCATTCCACTGGCTAGCGTCTGAAGGGTGTGTTAGGATCTTGCCCTTCTCTGGATCATCTTCGGGTTTCTCCCTTTCCGCGTGCCATTGAATTAGCTTTGCTTCCTTAGGATCTATGAAATATCTCTGTAGACGGGGAGTGATAGGAAAGTACCATACCACTTTTCGAGGAACTTTCTTTTTCCCTCTCTTGTACCGTCCATGGCCGCACACCGGACATGTGGTTCTCTCCGCGTACTCGTTATGATAAAGTGCGCAATCATTGATACATGTGTGGTATTTAACGTGCGGTAGGTCGAGAGGGCACACGATTTTATTGGCCTCCTCTATATTTGTTGGCAATGTGTTCCCGTTAGGAAGACGATCGTGCCAGAATTCCATGTTAGTATTAAAGCTCATGTCGGTCCATTTGTGTTCCGCCTTCATCTTTAGAGCCTTGAGCGTTACACTCAGGCGTGTATCCTCGGGCCGACACCCAGGATACAAAGGAGTCATCCCATCTAACTCCATTTGCGCCAGCTTGGCTTTCTCTCTGGCTACACCTTTGGCGTTGCTCGTCTCCTTGAGAAGCAGTTCCTGAACATGAGGGTCCCTTAACACCGAAGTTAGCAGCGTCTGGGTGTTCGCTTCTTCTACTTCTTCCTGATGGTCATGCCCGTCGACATCTCCTTCTTCATCATGATGATCATGCCCGTCAACGGTATATTCTTCGTCATCGTGACCATGCCCGTCGGGAGACTCTTCGTATTCTCGCTCGCCCAAGTCTTCATGATGACCAACACCATTTACTACCAGCTCCTCATCGAAGTCGTCGCGCATGAAACCGCGCCTGAGCAGGTGATCCTCCAATTGTCTAGAATCAGGTTTGATCCAGCGCTAGAGTTTGCATGTTCGACATGGACATCTTATCTGGGTCTTGTTGTTCCGAATCATGTCCGCCTTGGCGTCTTTCTCATACCTAGTAACTCGATCTTCGCTCATGCTGACGACCATGGTAGCCTGCGCGGTATGCACATATAGAGCATAAGACAGAGAGTAGGTTAATTATAAATATACACACATAAAAAACACACATGCATGGTCGTCGCCGGAAAAATTCGGCAGGACCTTTCCTAAAAGTAGGACATATGGGTGGTGCAAAAATTTGCCGAAATGGAAATGAATCAACATTTTGGCAAACATCCATGCACCACACCGGGACAGAGACAAGCAAAAACAAGAATCTTCTTCCCATGCAAGCTTCCCATGCAAGCATTAATGCACCACACAAGCTTCATGCACAAACATCATCTTCGCGCCATGCATGCATCGCATATACACACCGCCCGCGCGACAAGCTTTAAACCTACAAAACATGTATATTCATGGCCAATTACTCACTGGTAGATAGAATACCGAGTCGAGAGCGCGATGTGAGAGAGTGTGGATCAATAGATCTATAGAGAGATAATAGTACACAAATAGAGATGTAGAGGAGAAAAGTAGGTGTGTTTTAGATCTACTAGTTGGAGACAGGATTTCCCTAACCAATCTATCAACTATAGTAGGTTTAAATACACCAAAATGTAGAAAATTATAGACACAATGGGGTGGGAGAGAGGAGGAAGACGAGCTAGGAGGAGGGGGAATAAGGATGTGAAATGGATGGTGGTAGATAGAGGGGTGCAAAGCTGCCACCTTTGTGCAGATCTGGTCGAAGGATTATGTGGCGCATACAGACAATATGCGCCACAGAAGTTCAATATTCTGTGGCGCATACTGGCTGCATGCGCCACAGAACCTTGGCTATAGGGTGTAGTGGGCCATGTGGGCCCCCTGACTCATGTTCTGTGGCGCATGGCCAATATATGCGCCACAGAACCTTGGTCAGTGGCCAGACACTGTGGGCCAGGCACTATGGGCCCGGCACTCATTGTTCTGTGGCGCATATTGTGGTTATGCGCCACAGAAGGTTAAACTTCTGTGGCGCATAGCTGACCTATGCGCCACAGAACACTGAGGGCACAGATCTGCAACAAATAAAGGTGGCAGATAGAGCTGCTTTAATAACACCCCTCTATATATATATGTGTAACACCCTCAGAATCGGACCTATGCAAGTTTGAGCAAAATTCGCCAAACCCGCATAGAAACGATTCAAAGGTGCCCACCAGGCACTTTCGTGCGGGTGGAAAACGAAGTAATAACATTACACAACAGTCCTCGATGGGACCCACGTAATGTATATATAACAATGACTCAAGGAGTCAAGAATACGATATAATATACAAGATCCAAATCACCTTGAACGGTAGAGCGTCCATCACGGACAAGAAGCAAATGGGGCTAAGAGCCCCGAAGAATAACCAATGGCGTCCATAACCTGCCCAAGCCGGAAGGGTAACCTCGCTAACGGCGTCGATCTCAAACCGCTTAAACAAAAGGGGTGCCGAAAGGGCAAAGGAAAAGGAAGGAGCGTCAGTACTGAGGCCAGTACACGGCGAGGCTAGAATTCGGCGGTCCTCGCCTACATAGGTATGGTGGACTGAAGCGGCAGCGACAGCATGCACTACACAACCTATAGAGACTCGAAACAACTGGCGGTTATCAGAGAGGGGTAAGAAAGACCTATTCGGAACCAACCTGATACTGACACCAAACAAACCCATCCTGGCGTTTCCCCCCTCGAGACCAAACGAGGAAGTCAACCGAGGAACTCACACAGTTGGCAGTTTTACTTATTCAGTTATAGTTGCGGCACTTTACTAGTCAGGTTTAGATAATCGTCCTGATAAGTAAGCAGTGGGCACTTTTAGTTATCCATTCCGTTGTAGTTGCAACAATTACTAATCAGATACAGATAGCATGAGATAACCCAAAACCCAGCAGTTGTTGGTACTTTTATTCAGCCAATTCGTTGTAGTTGCAATACTTACTAGTCAGATACATTTGTCGCAAGAGACAACCAAACAAGCAATTGTGGGCAGTATTAATTAGCCATTCCGTCATAGTGAAGCTGATTACTAGTCATTATAAGTCAAATTAATAGCGGTAAACTTTAGTTATGCTTGTCTATGATCGAGATACTGTGCTCCAAGTCGTCCATAACCGCGGACACGGCTTTCAGAAAGTTTTAACCCGGCCGGGGTGCACAAATAGCAACACACACACGATCAACCTCGGAAAAACCAAATCAAAACCCAACGAGGTCTCACGACAGAGCAATCACAAGATTCAGAAATATTTCAGGGGGCCACCCCTTAAGTAGAACCCGCAACGAAGCTAGCTGACTCCGAGACGGCCTCAAGGTTTGGGTGGACGGCGGTAAACGACTGGGAACCCGAAAGTGTGGCTGGGCTTGTCGATACCGCGTAAACGTGTCCCGATCCTAAACAGTACAGTGTGCACCTCGCACAATCGTAAATAAAGCGGTAAACATGGCATAAGTACAGGATAGTAAAAACACCTCAAACTAGTTTGTGGCCCCAAGAAATAAGACGGAATCAAGCTCTGGCTAAGGGGGGTCCCATATACCTCCCGGATGTGGATAGCGCGATAAATCAAGGAACAGGTATCAAGTACTCGGGGTCTTACGGGACACAAGTGGGCGTTCGGAAAACCAAATATTATCTATCACCCACCGATGCCTCTGCTTGTTCAATTTTAGTTGTTAAACAGAAATTAAAGTGACGGTAAGTAAACTAGAATCACCTCCAACAACAACATCATGCGGCAATACATCAGCAACGGTGGCATATGACGACACACATCAGCACTTGAGCAAGCAACTACGACGCACAAGTCCAACTATCTACCAAACAACAGGTAATAGGGTGTGTCCAAGGCAATATAGGGCTGCACGGGATATCACGGGTACGGAAACTACAAAGATCGCAACACGATAGCAATAGATCAACAGGAGGGAAGTAAATACTAGAAAGTAAGATAGGTAGAAAGGGGGAGATGCTCGCCTGAAAACATTGTCGAAAGGTTCCACCGAAGATCGGGGCGAAGCTCACATCAACTCAACGGCCTTATCCGCGAAGAAGCAAAACACTAGAAGAAACATCGGATGCAATATTTAATACAACGGCAGAAGATCGGCATGATGCATGTATGATGTATGGCATGGCAAAGTGCGATGCAATTAGGTCAAATTAAGCGGAACCGGGGTCCCGACAATTATTTAGGTGGTGCATGTTATTTAGCTACCCCGCAAATTAAATGTTGTTTTAACAAGGCAAGATAAGATACCGGTTCGCTACACAAGTTTAAATGAGGCCGATATGAGACTAGATTTGTCCGCATATGGGCCCCATATTTGGTTATTAAGTGAATCGGCATAAGGCCCCCAACCCACATGATAAGATGCATGCATGAACAATTATTATGCGACAAGTTGTTATTATGTTGTAAAATAGGGTTTCGGGAAGGGTGCACACATTAGGGGTTCGGCGATCTTGTTAGGGTTCCGGGGTTCGGGGGCGGGGTCCAGGGTCCGGTCTCGGGGTTCGGGGTTCGACGGATGCGTTCTCGGCTCCGGGGTTAGGGTCTTACATCCGGGTCTCGGTGTCCGGGGTGAAGCACTCGGCGTCCTCGAGGGAGTCCTTGTCGCACATGTGTCCTTCGGGTTCTATGTCGATGATCTTGTCGTCGAAAAGAACTTGCCGGCCCCACGGGGTCGATCTTGCCGTTGCGAGGGTCTTGGCGGGTCCGCGCTTCGGATTCCGTGAGGGAAATCATGGCGTCGGTGAGGTCGATCCTGTCGGTTCCACGGTGTTAGTTGTCGGTGTCGGACTTGGCGTCCGGGGGTTCGTCGTTCCGCTTCAGGGACGGTCTTGAGGTCGATGGAGTACTAGAATCGCTGACACCGAGTTCGATAGGGCCCTTCGGGATAATCTTCGAACCCCGATGGTTTCTAGTGTCGCCCTTTTTGGCTCCATCTTGGCGTTGGCCCCCGGAAGATTTGCGGTTTTTGCCGTCTCCTTACCCAACAGATTAGTACCAACACACAGAACGTGCACGGTTGGAGGCGGATGGCCAGGCGTCGTCGGTGTGGGTCCCACGGGGAGGTGGGTCCAGGCGGGGCCATCTGCCGCGCGCGCGTCGGGTGGTGGCGGGCGCGGGCCTTGGCGAGGGGAGTCGCGGCAAGGCAGCGGAGAGGTCGCGGAGGCACGGGCGGGCGGCCTTGGGCCCCGGCAGCGGGAGGTGGCTGGCGGCAGAGCGATGGCGGCGGAGGCCGACGGAGGCGAGGTGGGGCTCAAAGAGTGGCGAGGCGGTGGATGTAGCTACGAGGCGGCGGGCGCAGAGGCGGACGTCTGGGCGGCGGGCGTCGCGGCGGAGGACGCGGGGCAGCGGCGATGTTGCTTGGGGAACGAGCTTGGCGCTCGGTCCGCCGGAGGTCAAAGCCGGGCGACAGGCGGACTTGAGGTGGCGGCGGCGGAGTGCTGCGCGGGCGGACGGTGGCGGGCGGTCGCGGTGGAGAGCACAGCGTCGGTGACGCCTTCGAGGTTGGGAAGGCGTGTGGCGGGAAAGCGGTGGTCGGCCAGGACGGCTTGCCATGGCCGGCGGCGCTGGGCGGCGGCGTGGCTGAGGGCGCAGGAGGAAGGGAGGAGCAGCGTCTTGGTGGAGTGTGCTGAGAGGGAGAGAGGGAGAGGAGGAGGCGGGCGGAAGGGTGGGCTGCAGGGGTGAGTGGGGCGTGGGTCGGTGGCGGTGAGAGGGGCGGCGAGGCGTGTGGCGTGCGGGCGTGCGGCGCGTGGCGTGGTGGCGTGGCCTGCGCGTGTGGGCCGGGTGGGGCCACGCGGGCAGCTGGGGAGGGCGCGGTTGGAGGCTGCTGCGCGGGGTGGGCCCAGGGCGAGGCGTGGGCCACGCGCAGGGAGAGGGAGTAGAAGGGGATTGGGTGAGAAAAGAGAGAGAGGTGGAAGAGGAGAGGGATTGCTGAGGTGGCAGGTGGGTATAGTTTGGGGGAGAGGGTGAGGTGGCGGTCTGCTGTTGGTGGGTAGGGATAGATTGGGTGAGACTAGGATTTAGGAGGGGCTGCAGGTTTGGACCGATTGTAAAATCTGGGGGTGGTCGTTCGGGTCGAAACGGCCCGTTCGACTGCCCCCGCTAAAATAACTTAAAATTTTATTTAATTTAATCGGACCGTTTGTAACCCGATAGCGACAAAACAAAATAATCCGGAGTCCCGGGGTTTGCATTAGAACAAAGGTGGGGCGTTTAGAAAACAAAACGGCTTTGCGAAAATAGTTTTGGCAAACAATGCATGATGATGACGATGCAATGCACAAATTCAACGCGATTTTCTAGTAGTGGTTTTGCGGGATGCCACAATTCGACACCACTAACAATGGATCTCGCCCTCGAGATCCGCCTCATGGTACCGGAAGGAAGGTCGGCGATCAGCATCTTCTCGCTTCGTGTAGATCATCGCGACACCACTAACAAGAGGTCGTTGTTCGTGATCGTCGAGAGAACACTCCGGAAACAAAAGGGCGAAGGTAGAGGTATCAACAAATAAAGCCACCCCTAACTTCCATGAACGGAGTAAAATCGCTGGATCCACTGATTCGATGTACAAGAGCGAATGATAAGAGTAGTGGTATGGTAGCTACTCCATCCCGCACCCAAACCATTACTCTGCACACAAATAGGCGGATTATGCAACCAACTCTCGGAATTAGACTGAAGATCTCGACAAGCGAGGTTCGGAAACAAAGGAGGGAGGCAGACTCTACGTCGGATCTGGCGTAGATGATGTCGTCGCGTCGGAAAACACCGGATAACACGACAAGGAGCAAAGAATGACACCACAGACGAAGGATTCCTCGGCAGCCTGAAGACCGGATGTAGCAACACCGTTATCCGAAGAGGAAGCGGAACCCTGAAGGTACGACGGAAACCCAACCACGAGAAATCCTGGACTCGAAGAAAAGATAAGAGGTAGATTCAAATCACGCAGGGGTAAGAGGAGAATAGCAGAGGGGTAAGGAATAAATTCAGGCCTAATCAGAACTATCCAACCGATTTTCAAAAATAGTTTTGACACTCTACTTCGGCCGTTAGCTAGGTTATCCTACAGGCCGGACTTGTGGGGCAATCGCTGAGCTCGATACCACTCAGAACACCCTCGAGAATCGGACCTATGCAAGTTTGAGCAAAATTCGCCAAACCCGCATAGAAACGATTCAAAGGTGCCCACCAGCACTTTCGTGCGGGTGGAAAACGGTAAACATTACACAACGTCCTCGATGGGACCCATGTAATGTATATATATAACAGCGACTCAAGGAGTCAAGAATACAGATATAATATACAAGATCCAAATCACCTCGAAAACGGTAGAGCGTCCGACTACGGACAAGAAGCAAATGGGGCTAAGAGCCCTGAAGAATAACCAATGGCGTCCATAACCCTGCCACGGCCAAGCCGGAAGGGTAACCTGCTAACGGCGCCGATCTCAAACCTGCTTAAACAAAAGGTGCCGACAAAGGGCAAAGGAAAAGGAAGGAGCCAAGATCGAGGCCAAGACACGGCGAGGCTAGAATTGGCGGTCCTCGCCTACATAGGTATGGTGGATCAAGCGGCAAACAAAGATGCACTACACAACCTATAGAGACTCGAAACAATCAAGTTATCGAGAGGGGTAAGAAAGACCTATTCGAACCAACCTGACATCGACACCAAACAAACCCATCCTGCGTTTCCCCTCGAGACCAAACGAGGAAGTCAACCGAGGAACTCACACAATTGGCGCTTTACTTATTCGCTTATAGTTATGCACTTTACTAGTCGTGTTTAGATAATCGTCCCGATAAGTAAGCAAAGGCACTTTTAGTTATCCATTCCGCTAGAAGTTGCAACAATTACTAATCGACACAGATAGCATGAGATAACCCAAAACCCAAAGCTTGTTGGTACTTTTATTCAGCCAATTCTAGAAGTTGCAATACTTACTAGTCGATACATTTGTCGCAAGAGACAACCAAACAAGCAATTGTGGGCGATTAATTAGCCATTCCATAGTGAAGCTGATTACTAGTCATTATAAGTCAAATTAATAGCGGTAAACTTTAGTTATGCTTGTCTATGATCGAGATATCATGCTCCAAGTCGTCCATAACGCGGACACGGCCAGAAAGTTTTAACCCGCCGGGTGCACAAATAGCAACACACACACGATCAACCCTGAAAACCAAATCAAAACCCAACGAGGTCTCACGACAGAGCAATCACAAGATTCAGAAATATTTCAGGGGGCCACCCCTTAAGTAGAACCCGCGAACGGTTAGCTGACTCGAGACGGCCTCAAGGTTTGGGTGATCAGAACGATCGGGAACCCGAAGTGTGGCTGGGCTTGTCGATACCAGTAAACGTGTCCCGATCCTAACAAAGACAGGTGCACCTCGCACAATCGTAAATAAAGCGGTAAACATGGCATAAGTACAGGATAGTAAAAACACCTCAAACTAGTTTGTGGCCCCAAGAAATAAGACGGAATCAAGCTCTGGCTAAGGGGGGTCCCATATACCTCCCGGATGTGGATAGCGCGATAAATCAAGGAACAGGTATCAAGTACTCGGGGTCTTACGGGACACAAGTGGGCGTTCGGAAAATCAAATATTATCTATCACCCACCGATGCCTCTGCTTGTTCAATTTTAGTTGTTAAACAGAAATTAAAGTGACGGTAAGTAAACTAGAATCACCTCCAACAACAACATCATGCGGCAATACATCAGCAACGGTGGCATATGACGACACACATCAGCACTTGAGCAAGCAACTACGACGCACAAGTCCAACTATCTACCAAACAACAGGTAATAGGGTGTGTCCAAGGCAATATAGGGCTGCACGGGATATCACGGGTACGGAAACTACAGCATCGCAACACAGATAGCAATAGATCAACAGGAGGGAAGTAAATACTAGAAAGTAAGATAGGTAGAAAGGGGGAGATGCTCGCCTGAAAACATTGTCGAAAGGTTCCACCGAAGATCGGGGCGAAGCTCACATCAACTCAACGGCCTTATCCGCGAAGAAGCAAAACACTAGAAGAAACATCGGATGCAATATTTAATACAACGGCAGAAGATCGGCATGATGCATGTATGATGTATGGCATGGCAAAGTGCGATGCAATTAGGTCAAATTAAGCGGAACCGGGGTCCCGACAATTATTTAGGTGGTGCATGTTATTTAGCTACCCCGCAAATTAAATGTTGTTTTAACAAGGCAAGATAAGATACCGGTTCGCTACACAAGTTTAAATGAGGCCGATATGAGACTAGATTTGTCCGCATATGGGCCCCATATTTGGTTATTAAGTGAATCGGCATAAGGCCCCCAACCCACATGATAAGATGCATGCATGAACAATTATTATGCGACAAGTTGTTATTATGTTGTAAAATAGGGTTTCGGGAAGGGTGCACACATTAGGGGTTCGGCGATCTTGTTAGGGTTCCGGGGTTCGGGGGCGGGGTCCAGGGTCCGGTCTCGGGGTTCGGGGTTCGACGGATGCGTTCTCGGCTCCGGGGTTAGGGTCTTGGCGCATCCGGGGTCTCGGTGTCCGGGGTGAAGCACTCGGCGTCCTCGAGGGAGTCCTTGTCGCACATGTGTCCTTCGGGTTCTATGTCGATGATCTTGTCGTCGAAAAGAACTTGCCGGCCCCACGGGGTCGATCTTGCCGTTGCGAGGGTCTTGGCGGGTCCGCGCTTCGGATTCCGTGAGGGAGATCATGGCGTCGGTGAGGTCGATCCTGTCGGTTCCACGGTGTTAGTTGTCGGTGTCGGACTTGGCGTCCGGGGGTTCGTTCGCTTGTGGACGGTCTTGAGGTCGATGGAGTACTAGAATCGCTGACACCGAGTTCGATAGGGCCCTTCGGGATAATCTTCGAACCCCGATGGTTTCTAGTGTCGCCCTTTTTGGCTCCATCTTGGCGTTGGCCCCCGGAAGATTTGCGGTTTTTGCCGTCTCCTTACCCAACAGATTAGTACCAACACACAGAACGTGCACGGTTGGAGGCGGATGGCCAGGCGTCGTCGGTGTGGGTCCCACGGGGAGGTGGGTCCAGGCGGGGCCATCTGCCGCGCGCGCGTCGGGTGGTGGCGGGCGCGGGCCTTGGCGAGGAGGGGGTCGCGGCAGCGGCCGGCGGAGAGGTCGCGGGAGGCACGGGGTGAGCGCGGCCTTGGGCCCTGGCGGCGGAGGGTGGCTGCTGGCGACGGAGACGATGGCGGCGGAGGCTGACGGAGGCGGGGGGTGGGGCTCAAGAGCGGCGGAGGCGGTGGATGTAGCTACCGGAGGCGGGCGCCGGCGCAGAGGCGGACGTCTGGGGCGGCGAGGCGGTCGGCGGAGGACGCGCGGGCCGACGGGCGACGCTGGGGAACGAGCCGGGCGCCGAGGGTCGGTCCGGCGAGGTCAAAGCCGGCGGGGACGGGCGGACTTGAGGTGGGCGGCGGCGGAGGGTGCTGCGCGGGGCGGACGGTGGCGGGCGGTCGCGGTGGAGAGGGGAGCACCGCGTGGGCCGACGCCGGGTTGGGAAGGCGTGGTCGGCAGGAGCAGCGGGTCGGCGGGACGGGCTGCCGCGGGCCGGCTGGCGCAAGGGCGGGGCGTAGCAAGTGGCGCAGAGGGAGGAGGAGGCAGGCAAGGGTGGAGTGTGCCTGAGAGGGAGAGAGAGGGGAGAGAGGGAGGAGAGCGGGCCAGAGGGTGGGCCTGTAGGGGTGAGTGGGGCGTGGGTCCCGGTGGCAGTGAGAGGGGACGGCGAGGCGCTGCGGGCGTGCAGAGCGCGGCGGCGAGCGTGGGCTGCGTGGCGCGGTGGGCTGGCGTGGGCCGGGTGGGCCACGGGCAGCTGGGAGGGCGCTGTTGAGGTCACATGGGTGGGCCCAGGGCGAGGCGTGGGCCACGCGCAGGGAGAGGGAGTAGAAGGGGATTGGGTGAGAAAAGAGAGAGAGGTGGAAGAGGAGAGGGATTGCTGAGGTGGCAGGTGGGTATAGTTTGGGTGAGAGGGTGAGGTGGCGGTCTGCTGTTGGTGGGTAGGGATAGATTGGGTGAGACTAGGATTTAGGAGGGGCTGCAGGTTTGGACCGATTGTAAAATCTGGGGGTGGTCGTTCGGGTCAAACGCTGCCTGATCGCCCCGCTAAAATAACTTAAAATTTTATTTAATTTAATCGAACCGTT
Organism: Avena longiglumis; assembly: GCA_030063025.1. NCBI lineage: Eukaryota > Viridiplantae > Streptophyta > Magnoliopsida > Poales > Poaceae > Avena > Avena longiglumis. The sequence continues at coordinate 154,553,910 of CP125973.1, forward strand.
TGTAACCCGATAGCGACAAAACAAAATAATCCGGAGTCCCGGGGTTTGCATTAGAACAAAGGTGGGGCGTTTAGAAAACAAAACGGCTTTGCGAAAATAGTTTTGGCAAACAATGCATGATGATGACGATGCAATGCACAAATTCAACGCGATTTTCTAGTAGTGGTTTTGCGGGATGCCACAATATGCCACACTCCCTGTCCAAAGCAACATACCTGCCCCTCATGTCTTCTTCCCACAACTCATCGGAAGACTCGCTGGAGAGCACAGCCCGCTCGCGTTCCTTGCAGCCTACTCGCAGTGGAGGGGCGAGGTCGAGGGGCAGTGCTCGGAGTCAGCCGCTGCGGGATTCAGAGGTCAACCTAATCGAGGAGGAGGCCAGACTGCGGCACGAGTCCCTCTACAACAAGGCCATGAGGTTGTACGCCGTGCTCGCGTCTCCGGAGGAGAGGGCGTGCATGGCGGAACCAATCGGGTGGCGGCCGATGCTCGACCCCAACGTGTCCATGGAGGACCACGTCCGCAGTCGCAGCGCGTGAATGTGGAGGTTTGGCATCTTCCACCGCCATCGCCCCCACCAGCTCTTTGAAGGGATTTGCAATGTTGTAGTTTGCGTATTTGCAATGATGTATGGAATTGTTGTTTTGCGCTGTTCAAGGCTATGTGCATGTGCATTTTGCAACGATGTATGCCACTGCACATGTCTATCTACTAGATTGTCTAGTATATTCTATCTATTCCACTACTAGTTCGGAAAAGCACAAGAGAAGTTTGTTCAAGGAAACACGAAGCATTATGTGGCGCATACTGGAGTAATGCGCCACAGAAGTTTGTTCTTCTGTGGCGCATATGCACAAATGCGCCACAGAAGCTTGTACATGGGTGTCCAGAGTGTGGGGCCCACATTATTGTTCTGTGACGCATATGATGATATGCGCCACAGAAGATATAATCTTCTGTGGCGCATAATCTTGTATGCGCCACAGAAGTTTGGTCAGAGCACGGTCGTACCCCGCCTGTTGTGGGTCCCACCAAACTTCAGTGGCGCATACGGGTTGATACACCACAGAAGATTCATGGTCCAACCGCTGGTGCGGGTCCCACCATACTTCTGTGGCGCATCATTCCATAAGATGCGCCACAGAAGTTTCGTGGTTCTATGGCGCATTGCTTTGGATGCGCCACTGGATAACTTTGTGGCGCATGGTCAGAACCAGGCGCCACAGAAGGTATGTCTATCTATAGCTCGTTTCCTAGTAGTGCATCCTCGAAGAAGGCCTTCGTGTCATGGGCTCCGAGCCTACTCGAGACGGGCCTCAGCCGGAAGCTGGGGCCAGAATTAGAGAAACCGGCGCACATCTGCACCGGCCTCCGCTTCATCCTAGTCGCTAGTTAACCGTCTTGGTGTGTCCTCTCGGTTTACTGGTGTGTAGTTGTCAGGTAAGCTTTCTAACGAATCCTTTTTGTAGGACTGGCGTGAAGAAGATCGGTCACCCCTCGGTGGCCAAAGTTCTAGTAGACGCTGCAGGGGCGGAGGCCGATCCCTCAAATAAGAGAAAGGGCGACGACTCCGAGGCGTCTGATGAGGGCGCGAAGAAGGTGAAGGGCAACGAGGTCGTCACGATCTCAGACGAGTCGGTCGACGCCTCCAGTAAGGCTCCGACTGGAGCGGATGCGGCCGTGAAGACTGTAGTGGATGCGGGGTCGCAACAGGTGGAACCTGCGACATTGGTCGGGGCGGCGAGCCCTTCGACGAGTGCTGCAGGAGCGGCGGTGGCAACCTGCCCTCTCTTTATGGTGAGGGCCTCCACCGTAAGTGTATCGGTGCAGTCGGCCCAAGTGCCTGAAGTTTTGGGCTCGAAGGTCGAGCAGCATCGCGGGCGCACACCTCTTGTGCTCCCGTCGGTGGATGCAATCAAGCTACACAACATGTTGGGTGTAGCTATTCAGGTATGTCCAGTCCCCGAGGATTTGGTCGCTGAATTTCGGCGAGCAGATTTTTATTATTTTTCTTTGATGTGAGTCCCTTAGTGGCTAGTCGCTGAATTTCAGCGGCTAGGCACTTAGGAGTTTATTCGATATCCAGTCCCCGAGTGGCTAGTCGCTGAATTTCAGCGGCTAGGTACTTAGGAGCTTCTTCGATGTTTGCTGATGTTTGGCCATGTATGTGTAGGGACTCCAGCGGGAGTCAGCGGATCGGTTGGCCGCTAAGGAGCGTCTAGAGAGAGAGCTCCACTCCATGCAGGAGGTGAACAAGCAGCTTCAAGCGACTATTGGTATGTTTTCAAGGTGCCCTTCTCCATAAATGGATTTTTATGATTTTGTACTCATGCTCACTTTGCTGTAGAGGGCATGTGGCCGTGGTGGTGAAGGCTTGCGAGGGGATGGTTCCCGCTAGCGAGTTGACGGCTGCCCAGTCATCGTTGACCGTCGCAGAGAAGCGAGTGGCCGATCTTGAGCGAGAGATCAAGGCTGCGAAGGAGGAGGCGAACTCGGCGGACGAGAGGGCTAAGGCGGCTGTCGCTGCCGCAGCGGAAGAGCGGAAGGTGTCGGACGCTCTCGTCGCGGGGCTGCAGACTGACTTGTCCGGTCTCCAAGATTTCATTACGGGGCGCTGCCGTCCCTTAATTGGTGAGTTCCTTCATCTTGTGTTTGATTGATTTGGCGAGTCCCCGAGCATGCGGGTCGCCGTTGGCATTGTGCACCTTTCTGACGTTGAGTTTATTGTGTCTTGCAGGGAAGATTCTGGATGATGAGCCCGAGGAGCAGTCGTACGACGCGTGGCAGTGTGTCGACATGCTGGTGGACTCTGCCGCCCTTTCGGCGACCTGCATTCACGCGTATCTTCAGGATATTTCACCGACAGAGGTGATCCCCAGTGAACTCACTAAGGTCTGGCTCTACCTGGAGAAGGCTCCAGAGGTTGTGGAGTTCATGTCGCGGTTAACATTCCGCCGTGGGGCTGCGACTGCGCTGAGCCTCGGTCTCGCGCACTTCCCCGACGACTTCGACCTCGACGACGTCACCAGCGGGTATCCCTTGTCGACTGGCTCGGTCGAGATCTCTAACATGCTGAAGCTGACCGACCGGGCCGCGTTCTACGCCGATCGGGTGCTGGCAATGGGAGACCCCGAGTCGGCAAACCGCGACTTCAAGGTGGAGCAGCCGTTCCGAGCGGTGATGGCGGGCGCCTTGACAACGTATCCGTCGAAACCGTGGGTTCCCTTCATCCGTGTCTGTGGTGGCGGTGGTGCGTCATCGTCGAAACCTGCGGAGTAGACCATGTTGTCGATTGGCGTCAGTTGTAAAGAAGTGTATGCCTGACCTTGTAAGCGAGCAGATTTTGTTGCCATAAGGAATGCATGCATGATTTTGTCAGTTTTGTTGTGATTTTGAATTGTTGTGTTGTGTGAGTCCTCGAGCGTGTCCGCCCTTGTATGGGGTTTACCTCATATCTTTGTGTGAATGTTTGTTGTTCTATTGTTAGTTAGTTGAGGTCGACTCGACATGGCTTGGAAATCCAGTCGCATGGCGACCCCAAGGGGTGCTCTATACTTAGCCGTTTTCCCGGACGCGAACGGGGTCGGTTGGGCGAGTCCCCGAGCGTGGTACTTAGCCGTTCTAGTCGCATGCCCAAGGTAGGTGAGGACGAAGCGCGTTGTATTTGGCACGTCGCTCCACCTGACTCGGAGAATCAGTCGCGTGGCGAGTCCAGGACGCACTCTCATACTTGGTGTTTTCCCTAGTTGCGTGGGTTTGGACTGGCGTCAGTCCCCGAGCGTGGTACTTGACCGTTCGAGTCACTGCGCCTAGGATGTGGAGGACTGGGTCGCTATGGGAAGCGAATACGGTCGTCTTGGCCTGGCCAGCCAGTTGAGCGAGGCGACTCCGATGGGGCTCCGGGTTGGTGTTTTCGTGGACGACACAAGGCCCGAAATTTATCGTGCCCTTGTACCGCACTACTTAGTTGTGCCGTTCGCGCAACCAAGGGTTGACTTCCACGGTTAGCATAACGCTGTTTTTATAAGTTCGAGTGGCACAAGATATGGAGAGTAGACAATATTTGTGCGAATCAATCTTCTTTATTTCATAGCGGGGGGTTCATGTTGGAGTTATAGGTGTAGAACTTTCTTAGGAGGTTTACATTCCACAGCCACTTGACGTCGAGCTGTCCGTCTTCTCGGACGTCGATGAGGTAGTAGGAGTCATTCCCCAGGACTCTCGCTATGGCGAATAGTCCCTCCCATGAGGGATAGAGCTTGTGCATGCCCTTCTTGTCCTGGATCAGTCGCAGGACCAGGTCGCCTTCCTGGAAGGTGCGAGTTCGGACTCGGCGGCTATGGTAGCGGCAGAGTCCTTGCTGGTAGATGGCGGTTCGGGAGTGATGTCTACGCACTTCTATTATTGTAGACAGTTGTTGGGCCTCCAAGTGCAGAGGTTTGCAGAACAGCAGCAAGTTTCCCTTAAGTAGATTACCCAAGGTTTATCGAACTTAGGGAGGAAGTGGTCAAAGCTACCCCTCTCAAGCAACCCTGCAATCAAGATACAATAATTCTCTTGTGTCCCCAACACACCCAATATAGGTGCACTAGTTCGGCGAAGAGATAGTCAAATACAAGTGGTAACGGTGCCAGAAAAGAGCTTGACCGTGAGGTAAAGACTAAAGGCAACAAGAAGGAAGCAAGAAAACATGCAATAGATCTAGTAGCAAATGGTGTTTCAATGTTTAGAAACAAGGCCTGGGGATCATACTTTCACTAGTGAACACTCTCTCATATAAATATCCTCTCTTCATGATACTACTCTTAACTACTCTCCGGTTGGACACTCTAATCCATGGTAGGGCTATAACAGCACACCTCAATGTCCGCCTTCCCCAAACTCGATAACCCCACACTGTCACCTTGAGCACTAGATGGTTCCAACAAACACCACAATTTCATAGAGACATCCAAATATAACTCATAACAAATATTCAATCTAGCCAAAGTGCCACACACGGTATGCCCGCTGTCACTTTCACACACGTGGGGAAAAGCATAGATCTATTAAAGCACAAGGAGTATTTATGTAGACTCAAGCCTAAGTGCCACCATGGTGTGCACGCTGTCACTTTCACACACATGGGGAGAGCATAGATCTAATGAAGCACTTGACTAGCAAGGTAGATCTACTTGATTACAAAGTTCATGACCACAAGATCATGCATAGAGAGAGAGATGAACACATAGCTACCGGTAGAGCCCTTAGCCTCGAGGAAGGACTACTCCCTCCTCAACATGGTAATCAGCAATGGTGATGGAGATGGTGGTGGAGACCGATGGAGATGGCTCCGGGGGCACTTCCCCGTCCCGTCAAGGTGCCGGAACAAAGACTTTCTGTCCCCCGAATCTCCCCTTCGGTGGCGGCGGCGCAGCAGAGGTTTTCGTGGATTTTTCTGGATGCCCTAGGGTTTTTGGGTCGGAGGCTTCTTATAGGCACAGGAATCAAGGTTGGTGGGGGTACAGGGGGCCCACACCCCTGTGGGCGCCTCCAGGGCTTGCCCGCGCCTAGGGGGTGCGGCCACCCTGTGGCCCCCCTCCGGCTCTGCTTTGTGGTTCTGTGTTTCTCCGGGAAAAATAATGATTTTGGCTTTTGTCCCGTCCAATTCCGAGAATATTGATTTTCTGCCTTTCTGGAACCAAAAACAGAAGAAAACAGGCAACTGGCACTGTGGCATCTTGTCAATAGGTTAGTTCCAGAAAAGATATAAAAACACCTCAAAGTGTAGACAAAGCAAAGTAGATATTAAACAAGCATGGAGCATAAAAAATTATAGATACGTTTCCGACGTATCAAGCATCCTCAAGCTTAAATCCTTCTCGTCCTCGAGTAGGTAAGTGATAAAAATAATAATTTTTGAGGTGACATGCACCATCAAAACCAAGATCAAACCATTTGCAAGCATTGAAATTTGGGATCAAAGAACTCTAATCATGAGCATGAAAGATGGGGTTCTAACAGTAGGACATAGTAACTATGCATGCAACATGAAAGGCTACAAACAAAGATCATGAATAACATGCATTAAAAAATGTTTGTTTGTTTCACATATAGAAAACATAACATAGTGGCATTCAATCTTGTCCCTCATAGAGTAGCAAATAAATGCATAGGACACCTTCAAAGTTCACAAGGGTGACTAGAAACAAGTAGCACATGAACAAGAAATATCACAATATGCATCGATCAATAAGCTTTGTAACACTGCACACAGAATGACAACTATGCTCTCTTAATGGTGACTAAAAGTAGAAGGTGGAGACTTAATGATGGTGGAAGAAAGGCCTTTTGTAACGGAAGCAGGGATTTCAAGTTTCAAAAAGAGCTTCCAAAAATTATGGTACTTGTTAGCTTTCAGCCCTCATTGCCCCTATCATAAGCATCTTGAAGTGATTAAGGTTAAAGTGAACTAACTCTGGAGTATATGCTTGACAAAGTATAAGTTGGAAATCTCAAGTCCTTGAATACGAGGGCCACACCTCATGCTACTCAAATTCAGTCACCTGTAAGTTCTTGTCATTGTAAGTATTTGCATATCATTGAGAACCGCCAACGGGGTACCCCTTGCACATGGTATAGGAGCTATCCCATAACCAAAATGACAAGGCAAGCAGACAATGAGCATCTCAGCGATCTTTTTATTTACTATATTCATAGCTTTTTATTGAGGATGCTTCATAGATATCTCACTATGGTGATGCTGCAAGTTTCCACCATGATTAGGCATGGCTTAGGCTAGCGGCCCAGGCGTTTCTCTAACACAAAATAAAAACTCCATGGACTTACAAGTGCCCTCTTTATTTCACACCGGTGACATCCATAGACAAAAGATCATGTTATCAACTAAGTACAAAGTACAAGTGCAATGTTGAAAACATTCCCCATGACAGCATGGTTCTGCTAATCCCAACGTATAATTGCAAGCATATACAACATAGACAACACAATGGTTCAAGTTTATTAGGGGCAAAGAATATAAAGTGTGCCATCAAGTTTGTGAGGGCTTTAATCACTAAGTTTTCACATAACAAAATAGTTTTTAATTGGAAGATAGCTGAAAACAAGAATATAATTGGAATGGTGTAACACACCATGCATAGGAATTTATAGTGGACACTTTGGAATAACTTGGTTTATAGAGATGGAAGCATGAGTAGAGCTTACTCATACAAGTGGAGGCTAACAAAAGACTGGGAGCAACCAACTAAGAGAGCAATAATGGCCAAAATCATGCAGTGCAACAAAGCATTACTAATCAAAGCATAGAATGGTACTACAAGTCAAGGACTAAATGATCATAGAGGCTATGGTGACTTTTCATAGTCATAACATGGTGTGAGCATGTGCCAAGTCAACCCAAACAAAGCATCAAAGGAGAATACCACAATACTATGCTTTTGTATGCTAAAATAACGCATGATTCCTTCAAGGCACATTAGCAATCCTAATTGTTTGGAACAAGTCATTCTACAGAAAAAATCACTAACCATAAGGTCAAAACAGGATCTAGCATGACATGATAAAGTCTAAGCCACAGTCAAAACAAGCTCCCTTTTGTACCACTATAAGCATGAAACTTTCTACTCTTTTCCAACACCAAACAACTTATTTGAAACAACTCACAAAGTAAATAATCAATAAAGATCAGTGAGCTTGTCTCACAAATCCACAAAGAAGTCCTAAAAAGTTCTAAGAAAAAGCAGAAGAAAACTAAATCCAAACGTAGTGCTAGCGAAAGTGAACACTCACAGAACAATAAGAATGAAAACTAGAGTGTTCTAGGCAATTAAAACAGAGTGTCTCTCTACAAAATAAGTGTGTTGTGATCAACCAACTTACTCAAGCAAACTAAGAAAATGAAAACCAAAAACAGAAACTAAGACGCTCCAAGAACAACACAACTGTGCATGAAACAATAAAAAAAAGTGTCTAGAAAGACCTGAGCTTTTTATAGATGAAGAAGGGGATGCCTTGGGCATCCCCAAGCTTTGACACTTGTACTTCTTTTATATTTCTTGGGGTGACACCGGGTGGCATCCCCAAGCTTGAGCTTTTGTCCATTCTTCATCTCATTACATCATTCTTTCTCTACACCTGAAAATTTTCCTTCATACAAAACTTCACACAATCTTCATTAGCGACATTAGTGTATTCAAAAGATAATAGACCCTTAGGTAAAGCTTTGGAAGAGCAAGAATTTTCACTAAAAACACATGCTACTGTAGCAACTCCTTCAAAAAGCTCAATTCCCCTAAAGATAACTCAAAAAGGAATCAATGAGAAGCAAATGCAAATAATGGCAGAAATCTGTCAAAACAGACCAGCAGATAGAAACCTATTTTTTCGAACACCTTATGTTGATCAAATCAAAAAGTGTTAAACTAACGAAAGTTATCTAACATACTGGGGGATTTATTCGTAAATTTTCAGCTCAATCCGACTTACAGAGACTCCTCGCGAATTTTTATGATCGAAGACAGAAATCTGTTTCGGGGCAGCAACTCCCCAAATCTTACTTCCCTCTCATTAGAAGTCATTCTTGGCACAAAAAAAACAAAAAGGATAAGGAGAGGTAATTACAGAAGTAATAACTTTCAAGACTCAAGAAAAATCTTGGGTTATCTCCCAACAAGTACTTTTCTTTAACGCCTTTGAGTTAGGCTTGATAGTTTGAGAAGATGCTCATATAAGAAATATGAATTGAAGTAAAAGAGAGCATCAAGAAGAAAATTAACACATTTAAGTCTAACCCACTTCCTATGCATAGGAATCTTGTAAATAAACAAGTCATGAAAGCACAAAGAAACAAGCATAGTAAAGCAAAACAAGTGCAACTTCAAGACTTTCAACATAAAGAGGGGAAACTTAATATTTTTGAGATGCATAAAACCATGTTTCCCTCTCTCATAATAACTTTTAGTAGCAACATGAATAAAATTAACAATATAACTATCACATAAAACATTGTTATCATGAGCCACATGCATAAAATGATTATTACTCTCCACATAAGCATAGTCATTCTTACTAATTGTAGTGGGAGCTAAGTCAAAAAAATAGCTATCATTGTTATTCTCATCACCATAATCATAAAATATAGGAGGCATATTGTAATCAAAATCAATTTTCTCCTCAATATTAGGTGGACTGAAAATATAATATTCATCATTGTAATCATCATATATTGGAGGTAACTATCATCAAAGAAAATTTTCTCCTCTATGCTTGGGGGACTAAAAATATCATGCTCATCAAAAATAGCCTCCCCAAGCTTAGACTTTTCCATATCATTAGCAATAATGGTGTCCAAAGAATTCATACTAATAACATTGCTATTAGCATGCAAATAAAGCTCCATAGGTTTCTTAATTTTCTCTTCAAACACTTCATGTCCTAACTCAAGATAGATACTATAAAGCTCTCTAATTTTGTTGTTGTTTTCCATTAAGCCTAACTAGTGAAAACAAGAAACACTCACACCGGAGGATGTGAGTACCTTTTACCTTACCTCCCTGGCAACGGCGCCTGAAAATAGCTTGATGTCTACGCACTTCTATTCTTGTAGACAGTTGTTGGGCCTCCAAGTGTAGAGCTTTGTAGAACAACAGCAAGTTTCCCTTAAGTGGATTACCCAAGGTTTATCAAACTCAGGGAGGAAGTGGTCAAAGCTACCCCTCTCAAGCAACCCTGCAATCAAGATACAAAAAGTCTCTTGTGTCCCCAACACACCCAATATAGGTGCACTAGTTCGGCGAAGAGATAGTGAAATACAAATGGCAACGGTGCTAGAAAAGAGCTTGACAGTGAGGTAAAGACTAAAGGCAACAAGAAGGAAGCAAGCAAACATGCAACAGATCTAGTAGCAACGGTGTTTCAATGTTTAGAAACAAGGCCTAGGGATCATACTTTAACTAGTGAACACTCTCTCATATAAATATCCTCTCTTCATGATACTACTCTTAACTACTCTCCGGTTGGACACTCTAATCCAAGGTAGGGCTATAACAGCACACCTCAAAGTCCGCCTTCCCCAAACTAGATAACCCCACACTGTCACCTTGAGCACTAGATGGTTCCAACAAACACCACAATTTCATAGAGACATCCAAATCCAAATATAACTCATAACAAATATTCAATCTAGCCAAAGTTCCACACACGGTATGCCCGCTGTCACTTTCACACACGTGGGGAAAAGCATAGATCTATTAAAGCACAAGGAGTATTTATGTAGACTCAAGACTAAGTGCCACCATAGTGTGCACGCTGTCACTTTCACACACATGGGGAGAGCAGAGATCTAATGAAGCACTTGAGTAACAAGGTAGATCTACTTGATTACAAAGCTCATGACCACAAGATCATGCATAGAGAGAGAGATGAACACATAGCTACCGGTAGGTGATGGTGTTGACGTGGAGTACTTTGTTGGAATCCCCAAGAGCAAGGTGTGATGAGCACAGCAGGAAGTCTTCCCTCAGTAGAGACCGAGGTTATCGAACCAGAAGGAGGAAGGAAACATCACATAGGTGTTGCAAGCAACGCGGAAACCTGCACAACACAAACTCAAGACTTTGCCCCGACGAATCAATGAGGTTGTCAAGCTCACTGGTTTGCTGTAACAAAGGATTAAACGTATGGTGTGGAAGGTAATGGTTTGTATCAAGTAAACAAGTAACTTTGGAATATGTATCAATGGTAAAGATTGGACCGGGGTCCATAGTTCACTAGAGGTGCTCTCCTTAGATAACCAACATGGCATGAGGGGTAAACAAATTACAGCAGGGCAATTGACAGGAACTGAGCAAGGCATAACAATGCAATTACTAGTCAGAAAGATCCTATGAGATTCGATTGGGCAATACAACAAGATACATAGACCGCCATCCAACTGCATCTATGACTAGAAGTCCACCTTCAGGTTATCATCCGAACCCCCTCCGGTATTAAGTTGCAAGCAACAGACAACTGCTTTAAGCAAAGTGTGTAAGGTAAACAGTCCACATGTTCCATGAAAAAGATACCGTTGTTTTCTCCCTAGTGGCAACAACACATCTACAACCGAAGAGATTTATATCACTTCCCTTGGAAACTAGAGGCATGAACCCACTATCGAGCATAAATACCCCCTCTTGGAGTCACTAGCACCCCGGGTAAAACCACTACTAGAAAATCACGGTTAAATAATACTTTATGCATCATCATGACATCATGCATACTTGTATCTAAAAAATATTTTACTAAACCCTGTTTTGTTTTCTACAATATTCCTCTCCTACTATTCAAATTAAAACTCCAGACCATCTGGATATTCATTTGGTCTAAATATTATTTACAAATGGTCTTTAAAATGAAACAAGTAATTTTAAATATAAAAACTATATTTTATATTCGGTACCGAGAAAGGCAGCCCAGCCCGCCTATAACCCCGGCCCAACCCATCTAAGCTACCAGATCCCTAAAACCCTAACCCTAGCTACCCAAATCCCCAACCACCCATCTCCCCGCCGCCACACCCAGCGCGGCAGCGACACCCCGTGTGCCCCTGCCCGTTACCGCTTGACCCGGCCCGCACGCCTCTCGCTCGCCATAGCCACGTCGAGACCGCGTCGCCATCTTCCCCTGTTTCCCCTGGTCCACCCCGTCAACGCGCCCCCCATGCGTCGAACCCACGCTACCCCTCTCCTCACCAACCCTTGACCCCGTCACGTGACCCCGTGGCCCCACCCCGCTCTCGAAAGGCCGTAATCCCCAACCTCACCCTGCCGGCCTCGCCTCTCCTCGTCCTTGCAGGCCGCCACCGCACGCCTCTCCCCGGCGCCGCCAAGGAGCCCGGATGCCACTGCATCGCCTTCCTCTTCCTCGGCTCCTCACCGCCTCTCTGCCATCACCTTCCTCTCCAGCGAGCACTGCCACCGGCTCGCGCCTGCCTACACCCGTAGCTGGCCACGCTAGGTCCCGGTCGCCGACCTCTCCCGCTCGTGCCTCCTCCCAGGACTCCCTCCGTCGCTGTGGCCGAGACGCATGGCCTTGCCTGAGTCCTCCCCGTCGAGCTTCCTCGGCCTCTGCGTCCGGATGCCATCGAGACGCCCCCTCACCTTGTGCCTCTGTTCCAAAAACGTGTGGTGCCATGGCGTTTGTCCTTCCTGTTTGTTGTTGAGCATGGTGTTGGGCTCCTCTAGCACAATCAAAGACCACATATTCCCCAAGTTCCTCTCAAGACCATCATGGCACTGCTAGAGACTGTCTAGATGTTGAATCAAGTTCACAACCGACCGAGCCGAGAACTCGCAGAACTGTACCTTGTGCCACTCAAAGGCCACCGATGTCGAACCAAGTTCTCTCGGACACCGAACCCCTTGGATCACCAAGGTCTTCTACATGGAACCCTGAAGCTCTTCGTCATGGATCTCGAAGCCCCGAACCTGACACTGAAGACCGATCCCGTCGAGCTTGATCCCGAACCCTCGGTGAACCCCAAGATCGCTGATACCCTAATGTGATCCCCTTTCCGAGACCCTCATATTTTTATAATATGAATTTGTCGCTTGTTGCATATAAATTGATCATATTGTATATATCTTGTGTGGTTTGGGGGCCTTATGCCGATTCACCTAAATTAAATATGGAGGCCATATGCGGGCGAATCTACTCTAATATTGACTCCATTTAAAATTGTGTAGCGAACCGGTGATATATTTTGCCATGTTAAGACAACATTTAAATTGCGGGGTATCTAAATAACATGAACCATCTAATTAAATGTCGAGACCCCGGTTCCGCTTAATATTGTCTAATTACATCGTATCTTTGCCATGTCATATATCATACATGCATCATGCCCGATCTTCTGTCGTAGTCTTAAATAGTGCATCTGGTGTTTCTTCTAGCGCTTTGCTTCTTCACGGAGTAGGCCGATGAGTTGATGCGAGTGTCGACCGATCTTCGGATGAATCTTCGGCAATGTTTTTCAGGCGAGCATTCTCCCCCTTTCTACCTATTTTATATTTATAGTCTTTACTTCCTCCTGTTGATCTATTGCTATCTGTGTTGCGATGCTTTAGATTCCATACCCCTTTATATATCCATGCAGCCTTTATATTGCCTTGAACACCTTCTATTGCCTGTTGTTTGGGTAGACAATTGACCTTGCGAGTCATAGTCGCTTGCTCAGGTGCTGCTTCGCGTCGTCGATGTTCTACTGATGTTGGGGGTTGGCATATTCATAAAGGTGGAGATGATCGTCGGTTTAATTACAGCTGATTAATTTAATACTAAAATTGAGATAACTAATGAAGAGGCACTGGTGGGTAATAGTTGAGATTTGGTTGTTAACCGCCCACTTGTGTCCACCTAGGGCCTGAGTTCTTGACACATGTTCCGATACTGAGCGTGCTAACCACATGTGGGGTGTGTGGGCACCTCTATCGGCTTAGTACCTGATTTCAAAGTACTGTAGTGGGGGCCACAAACTAGTTTGGGGTTTTAATACCATGTATGCCATGTTATGCCATGTTTATTATCTGTTGCTCGATGAGCGTTTACTACTGTACTGTTTAGGATGTGGGTCATTATGTTGAGGATTATACCTATGGCCTCTGATCTCTTGGCCGATCTCGCAACCTCTGGGTCCGTCTTCAGAGCTCGGCCGACTTCGTTACAGGTAGCTTATTGGGGTGGCGCCCATGTACTTGCTTTGGGTCTGGGAAGAGTCGTGTCCTAGGCCCCGCCGACATACCAATGGAAGTATGTTAATTGATCTGGCAACAAGGATCGAAGTGCGTGTGGAAACTTTGGTGCACCCCTGCAGGGTTAAATCTTTTCAAAAAGCCGTGTCCGCGGTTATGGACGACTTGGAGCACAGTTCTCGATCATAGACAACTATAACTAAAGTTTACTGTTATAATATGACTTGTACCTGATATGACTAGTAAGTTGGACAACCACCATGGAATGAATGAATAAAACTACCAACTGTGTGAGTTTACTCGGATTGACTTCCTCGTTTGGTCTCGAGGGGGAAATACCAGGATGGGTATGTTTGGTGGTAGTATTAGGTTGGTTCCGAATAGGTCTTTCTTACCCCTCTCTGATAGCTGATAGTTGTATCGAGTCTCTATAGGTTGTTTAGTGCATGTTGCGCTGCCGCTTCAGTCCACCATACCTATGTAGGCGAGGACTGCCGAATTCTAGTCTCGTCGTGTACTGGCCTCAGTACCGACCGATCTATTTTTCCTTTGCCCTTTGTTGGCACCCCTTTTGTTTAAGTAGGTTTTGAGATCGACGTCGTTAGCAGGGTTACCCTTCTGGCTCGGCCTGGGCAGGGTTATGGACGCCATTGGTTATTCTTCAGGCCTCTTAGCTCAATTTGCATCTTGTCCGTACTCAGACGATGTATCGTTTTCAAGGTGATTTGGATCTTTGTACTGTATATCTGTATTCTTGGCTCTTGGAGTCGTTGTTGTATATATATATATATTCTGTGGGTTCTATCGTGGACTATTGTGTAATGATATTACTTCGTTTTCCACCCGCACGCAAGTTCCTAGTGGGCACCTTTGAATCGTTTCTATGCGGGTTTGGCAGAATCGCTGAAACATGCATAGGGACGATCCGAGGGTGTTACATTGGCCAAGATAGCTACTAACAATGGAGAGCATGCAAGATCACAAACAACATAGACATGATAGAATTATAAAGACAAAACCATTAATTAAACCAACATAATAATCTCAATATCCATCGGATCCCCACAACATGTAGGATTACAAATAGATTAGATCTTGATCATGAACGGAGCTCACAAGATCTATACATGAAAGCACAAAGGAGGAGATACAACCATCTATCTCCTACATGGACCCATAATCCAAGGTGGAACTACTCACGCATCATACCGAAGAGAAGGGCTCCGGGATGATCTCCCCTCCGGCAGGGTGCCGAGAAGAACTTTAGATCCCCCCCCCCCCCGATCTAGGGACGATGGTGGCGGCGTCTACAAACGGTTTCGTGGAGATTTGATCGGGTGCTTAGGGTTTCTGCATAGGGGCTTTCTTATAGGCGAAGGGGGAGGCCGAGGCGGCGGCCAGGGTGGCCAAACCCTAGCCAGGCGTGGGCCCACCTATGGCCACGCCTGGGGTGGGTCTGGCCCCTCTGGCTCCCCTTTGGACTTCTTGTTCCCCATGGAAAGTAACTGACTTTGAAGTTTGTCATGTCCAATTCCGAGAATATTTCTTTACTAACTTTTTTGAAGCCAAAAACAGCAGAAAACAGGCATCTAGCACTGTTTCAACTTGTTAGTAGGTTAGTACCAGAAAACATGTAAAAAGCACCTCAAAGTGTAGACAAGTAAAGCAAAGTAGATACTAAACAAGCATGGAGCATCAAAAATTATAGATACGTTTCCAACGTATCAGCATCCCCAAGCTTAACTCTTGCTCGTCCTCGAGTAGGTAAGTGATAAACAGAATAATTTTTAAGGTGACACGCACCCTCACAATAAAGATCCAACCATTTGCAAGCATTGAAATCTGGGATCAAATAACTCTAAACAAGTGCCTGAAAGATGGAGTTCTAACAATAGGACATAGTAAGTTTGCATGCAATATGACACGCTACAAACAAATATCATGAATAACATGCATTGAAAAACGTTTGTTTGCTTCACATACAGAAAACATAGCATAGTGGCAATCAGCTTGTCCCTCATAGAGTAGAAAATAGATGCATAGGACACCTTCAAAGTTCACAAGGGTGACTACAAATAAATAGCACAATAACAAGTAATAACACAATATGCATAAATTATTAAGCTTTGGAACACTGCACACAGAATGACAACTATGCTCTCTTAATGGTGCCTAAAAGTAGAAGGTGGAGACTCAAATAATGGTGGAAGAGAGGCCTTTTTGTAAAGGAAGCGGGTACTACAAGTTTCAAAAAAAGCTTCCAAAAATTATGGTACTAGTTAGCTTTCATCCCTCATTGCCCCTATCATAAGCATCTTGAAGTGGTTAAGGTTAAAGTGGAAAAGCTGGAGTATATGCTTGACAAAGTATAAGTTGGCAATCTCAAGTCCCTTGAATACGAGGGCCACACCTCATGCATACTCAACTTTGGGTCCAGGTAAGTTCTTGTCATTGTAAGTATTTGCATATCATTGAGAACCGCCAACGGGGTACCCCTTGCACATGGTACAGGAGCTTTCCCATAACCAAAATGACAAGGCAAGCAGATAATGAGCATCTCGGCAATCTTTTTATTTACCATATGCATAGCTTTTTATTGAGGATGCTTCATAGATAGCTCATTATGGTGATGCTGCAAGTTTCCACCATGATTAGGCATGGCTTAGGCTAGCGCCTAGGCGTTTCTCTAACACAGGATACAAACTCCATGGAGTTACACGTTCCCTCTTTATTTCACACTGGTGACATCCATAGACAAAAGAGCATGATATCAACTGAGTACAAAGTACAAGTGCAATGTTGAAAACGTTCCCCATGACAGCATGGTGCTACTAATCCCAACGTATAATTGCAAGCATATACAACATAGATGACACAATGGTTCAAGTTTATTAGGGGCAAAGAATATGAAGTGTGCCATCAAGTTTGTGAGGGCTTTAATCACTAAGTTTTCACATAACAAAATAGTTTTTAATTGGAAGATAGCTGAAAACAAGAATATAATTGGAATGGTGTAACACACCATGCATAGGAATTTATAGTGGACACTTTGGAATAACTTGGTTTCTTGGGAGTTGGAAGCATGAGTAGAGCTTACTCATACAAGTGGAGGCTAACAAAAGACTGGGAGCAACCAACTAAGAGAGCAATAATGGCCAAAATCATGCAGTGTAACAAAGCATACTAATCAAAGCAAAGAGTGGCACTACAAGTCAAGGACTAAATGATCATAGAGGCTAATGGTGACTTGTCATAGTCATAACATGGTGTAAGCATGTTCCAAGTCAACCCAAGCAAAGCATCAAAGGAGAATACCACAATACTATGCTTTTGTATGCTAAAACAATGCATAATTTCTTCAAGGCACACTAAGAAATCCCAATTGTTTGGAACAAGACATGCTACAGAAATAATCACTAAGCATAATGCTAAAAGAACACCTAGAATGTCATGCTAAAGTCTGAGTCACAGTTAATGCAAGCTCCTCTTGCACTTACAAGCAAGAACTTACTACTCCTTTCCAACACCAAGCAACTTATTTGCGAAACAACACAGCGAGAACGGGGGTCCAAACTTCTTTATTCAATCAAACTAAACAACCTAAGCAAAGCAAAAGAAAACTAAGACGCTCCAAGAACAACACAACTATGCATGAAACAATAAAAACGAAGTGTCTAGACAGACCTGAACTTTTTATTGATGAAGAAGGGGATGCCTTGGGCATCCCCAAGCTTTGAGGCTTGTACCTCTTGAATATTTATTAGGGTGACACCATGGTAGCATCCCCAAGCTTGAGATTTTGTCCATTCTTCATCTCATTGCATCAATTCTTTCTCTACACCTGAATTTTTTCCTTCATACAAAACTTCACACAATCTTCATTAGCAACATTAGTGTATTCAAAAGATATTAGACCTCTGGCAAAGCTTTGGAACAGAAAGGCTTTTCACTAAAAACACAAGCTACTGTAGTAATTCCTTCAAAAATCTCAATTCACCTAAAGAGAACTCAAAAAGGAATCAATAAGAAGCAAATGCAAATAATGGCAGAAATCTATCAAAACAGACCAGCAGGTAGAAACTGATTTTTCGAACATCTTGTGTTGCTCAAATCAAAAAGTGTTGAACTAACTAAAGTTAGCTAACATACTGGGGGTTTTATTCGTAAATTTTTAGATCAATCCGAGTTACAGATACTCCTCACGATTTTTTTTGGTGGAGGACAAAAATCTGTTTCGGGACAGCAACTCCCCAAATCTTACTTCCCTCTCATTAGAGGTTATTCTTGGCACAAAAAGCAAACAAAAAGGATAAGGAGAGGTCATTACTGAATTAATAACTTCCAAGACTCAAGGAAACTCTTGGGTTATCTCCCAACAAGTACTTTTCTTTAACGCCTTTAAGTTAGCCATAAGAAGCAAGAAGAATCAAGTATTTTCAAATGAAGAAGCATTAACATCAAACCTTGCTTTCAAAGGGGGAGCAAAGAGAAACTTCTCTATTATCATTGGGAAGTGTTCAATACCTTTCTTGAATGCAAAATGATATTTAATTGTGCCTTCTTTCATATCAATGATGGCACCAACTGTTCTAAGAAAAGGTCTTCCCAAAGTAATAGGACAAGAAGCATTGTATTCAACATCCAAAACATAGAAATCAACAGGGACATAAGCATTATTAACCATAATGAGCACATCATTAATACTCCCCATGAGTTTCTTCTTAGCATTATCATTGAGTGGGACATCCAAATAACAATCTTCCAATGGTGGCAAGTCAAGCATTTCATAAATCTTCCTAGGCATAATAGAGACACTAGAACCAAGATCACATGAAGCTTTGAGGTCAAAGTCATTCACTTGCATATTGCTAATGGGTTCCCAACTATCTTCTACTTTCCTAGGAATAGAAGCTTTGTGTTTTAGCTTCTCTTCCTTAATCTTAACAAGAGCATATGTAATATGTTTAGTGAAAGCAACATGCATATCACTAGCAACGGGACTTCTAGCAAGCTTTTGCAAGAACATAATCACTTCAGAAATATTGCAACCATCAATATAAAAGCCAAACTTGGCATCACTAGTAGTAGGCTCAATAGTCTTAGGTATAGTAGGAGGAGGAATTGGGACTACTTGTTGTTTAGTGGTGATGGTGCACACACTATTGTTTCTATCAATTTCAGTTTCCCTTTCCCACTTAGCATGAAGTTGAGCTAACAGCCTAACATTTTCATCAATAGTAACTTCTATGACATGAGCAGTATCAAAGGTATTTTCCATGGCTTCAGGTTTAGCCGCCATTTTATTAATAAAAGAGGACTGAGCTTCAGACAAAGAGGATATATTTTTCTCAGCACTCAAAATTTTTGACTGTAAACTGGGAATTTCTCTATTCAAATTCTCAAGCTGATGACTAATGTTTTTCAAGATAATAGATTGCTCCTCCATAGTTTTAGTGAAAATATTATTTTGATCATATTGCATTTGCATAAAATTCTTAGTGGATCTCTCTACTTATAGAATCCTTTCTTCACTAGGCATTCCAGATCTACCATGATAAGCATTCTCACTAGGAGGACAAGGCCTATCACTACTAGGAAACTAGCTATAGATAGACATACCTTTTGTGGCGCATGGTTATGACCATGCGCCACAAAAGTTATCCAGTGGCGCATCTGGAGCAATGCGCCATAGAACCATGAAACTTCTGTGGCGCATCTTCCACATCCATGCGCCACAAAAGTTTGGTGGGAACCACACTAGCCGTTGGACCATGAATCTTCTATGGCGCATCTTAGTATATGCGCCACAGAAGTTTGGTGGGACCCATAGCAGGCGGGGTCTGACCGTGCTCTGACCAAACTTGTGTGGCGCATACAAGGAGATGCGCCACAGAAGTTTATATCTTCTGTGGCGCATATCACGATATGCGCCACAGAACAATTATGTGGGCCCCACTCTCTGGACACCTATGTACAAGCTTATGTGGCGCATTTTTGCATATGCGCTATAGAAGAACAAACTTCTGTGGCGCATGTGTGCAGTATGCGCCATAGAATGCTTTGTGCTACTCGGATTATATTGAGTGGTTCGTAGTACACACATTTTCTCTTGTGCTTTTCCCAACTAAACAAGTACCAGTGGAATAGGTAGAATATACTAGACAATCTAGTAGATAGACATGTGCAATGGCATACATCGTTGCAAATGCACATGCGCATAGCCTTGAATAGCAAAACGACAATGCCATACATCATTGCAAATACACAAAATACAACATTGCAAATACCTTCACAGAGCTGGTGGGGGCGATGGTGGTGGAAGATGCCAAACCTCCCTGTTCACGCGCGCCTGCATCCTGCGGACGTGGTTCCTCCATGGACACGTTGGGGTCGAGCACCGGCCGCCACCCGATTGGTTCCGCCATGCGCGCCCTCTCCTCCGGGGACGTGAGCACGGTGTACAACCTCATGGCCTTGTTGTAGAGGGCCTCGTGCCGCAGTCTGGCCTCCTCCTCGATTAGGTTGACCTCTGAATCCCGCGGCGGCTGACTTCGAGCACTGCCCCTTGACCTCGCCCCTCCACTGCGAGTAGGCTGCAGGGAACGCGAGCGGGTTGTGCTCTCCAGCGAGTCTTCCGACGAGTTGTGGGAAGAAGACATCAGGGGCAGGTATGTTGCTTTGGACAAGGAGTGTGGTATATATATAGAGGGGTGTCATTAAAGCAGCTATATCTACCACCTTTATTTCATGCAGATCTGCAGTCAATGTTTTGTGGCGCATATTGCTGATATGCGCCATAGAAGATTGAACTTCTATGGTGCCTATCAGCAATATGCGCCACAGAACACTGAGTGTAGGGGGCCATAGTGTCTGGCCACTGCACCCTATGGCCCACAGTGTCTGGCCACTGGACCCTATGGCCAAGGTTCTGTGGCGCATATGTGTGCTATGCGTCACAGAACATTGAGTCACGGGGCCCACAGTATGGCCCCACTGCACCCTATGGCCAAGGTTTTGTGGCGCATGCGAGCAATATGTGCCACAGAAGATTGAACTTCTGTGGCGCATATTGCCTGTATGCGCCACGGAATCCTTCGACCAGATCTGCACAAAAAGGTGTCAGCTTTGCAACCCCTCTATCTACCACCATCCATTTCACATCCTTCTTCCCCCTCCTCCCAGCTCGTCTTCCTCCTCTCTCCCACCCCATTGTGTCTATAATTTTCTACATTTTGTTGTATTTAAACCTACTATAGTTGATAGATTGGTTAGAGAAAGCCTTTCTCCAACTAGTAGATCTAAAACACACCTACTTTTCTCCTCCACATCTCTATTTGTGTACCATTATCTCTCTATATATCTATTGGTCCACACTCTCACACATCGCGCTCTCGACTCGGTATTCAATCTACCCGGTGAGTAATTGGCCATGAATATGCATGTTTTGTAGGTGTAAAGCTTGTCGCGCGGGCGGTGTGTACATGCGATGCATGCATGGCGCGAAGATGCTGTTTATGCATGAAGCTTGTGTGGTGCATGAATGCTTGCATCGGAAGAAGTTTCTTGTTTTTGCTTGTCTGCCCTGGTGTGGTGCATGGATGTTTGCCCAAATGTTGATTCATTTCCATTTCGGCAAATTTTTGCACCACCCATATGTCCTACTTTTAGGAAAGGTCATGCCGAATTTTTTCGGTGACCATGAATATGTGTTTGTGTGTGCATAAGGTGTGGCTTATAATTAACCTACTCTCTGTCTTTTGCTCTATATGTGCATACCGCGCAGGCTACCATGGTCGTCAGCATGAGCGAAGGTTGAGTTACTAGTTATAAGAAAGACGCCAAGGCGGATATGATTCGGAACAACAAGACCCAAATAAGATGTCCATGTCGAATATGCAAACTCCGGCGCTGGATCGACCCTGATTCTGGACAATTGGAGGATCACCTGCTCAGGCATTGTTTCATGCGCGACGACTTCGATGAGGAGCTGGCAGTAAATGGTGTTGGTTATCATGAAGACTTGGGCGGGAGAGAAGACGAAGAATCTCCCGACGGGAATGGTCATGATGATGAAGAATATACCAGCGGGCATGATCATCATGACGAAGAAGGAGATGTCGACGGGCATGACCATCATGAAGAAGGAGAAGAAGCAAACACCCAGACGCTGCTAACTTTGGTGTTAAGGGACCCTCATGTTCAGGAACTGCTTCTCAAGGAGACGAGCAACACCAAAGCTGCAGCCAGAGAGAAAGCCAAGCTGGCGCAAATGGAGTTAGAGGGATGACTCCATTGTATCCTGGGTGTCGGCCCGAGGATACACGCCTGAGTGTAACGCTCAAGGCTTTAGAGATGAAGGCGGAACACAAGTGGATCGACGTGAGCTTCAATGCTAACATGGAATTCTGGCACGATCGTCTTCCTAACGGGAACACATTGCCAACAAGTATAGAGGAGGCCAAGAAAATTATGTGCCCTCTCGACCTACCAATGATTGCACACTTTATCGTAACGAATACGCGGAGAAAACCACATGTCCGGTGTGCGGCCATGGACGGTACAAGAGAGGGAACAAGAAATTTCCTTGAAAAGTGGGATGGTACTTTCCTATCACTCCCCGTCTACAGAGATATTTCGTAGATCCTAAGGAAGCAAAGCTAATGCAACGGCACGCGGAAAGGGAGAAACCCGAAGATGATCTAGAGAAGGGCAAGATCCTAAAACACCCTTCAGACGCTAGCCAGTGGAATGCATTGGACATCGAGTTCGAAGAGTTCGGGGGCGATGCAAGGAACGTTAGGTTAGGTATGAGCACCGATGTACTCAATCCTTTTGGCAACTAGAGTAGCACGCATAGCACCTGGCCCGTGTTTGTATGGACATACAACATCCCCCCGTGGTTCTACACAAAGCAAGGGTACATACACATGAGCATTCTTATTCAGGGGCCGAAATAGCCAGGTGTCGATATGCATCTTTATCTCGGGCTGTTGAAAGAGGAGTTAGCCATGTTGTGGGAGACGCCAGCCCATACATGAGACGCCTACACTAAAGAATATTTCCCTCTTAGAGCCACGTTGCTCACGACGGTGCAGGACTATCCTGGTTACGCATATGTATCGGCCCAGGTGAACCACGGACACAATGCATGTGTCAAGTGCATGGATAAGACCCCGCATCTCCAGCTACCCAAGGATCTCGGGTCTTTGAAAACTGTGTTCCAAGGGACTCGAAAGTGGCTTCGCATGGATCACCCGTGGAGAAAATGCGGTGACCTGTTCAATGGTAAAGACGAGCTCGAAAGAGCCCCGCGTCTGAGGATCAGCGAAGAAATTGAGGAGCTTCAGAATAATTGGGATGAGTTCCCAGCGCTAGGAAAGAAGCGACCAAGGACAAAGCCGCTTCTGGGTGTATGGAAAGCGAGGTCTGTTTTCTGGGAGCTGCCGTACTGGAAGGTCCTCCACACGCCCCATAACCTCGATGTAATGCACATCACGGAGAACGTTACCGAGAGTCTGCTTGGCACTCTCCTCAACATGCCGGAGACGACCAAGGATGGGCCGAAAGCAAGAAACGACCTGAAATTGCTTGGCATCAAGAAGGATCTTCAGTACCCTGATAGTGATGATGATGACGATCAAACGGAAGGGAATCAGGGTCACCACAAAAGGGTTAAGAAGAATGAGGTGATTGTGCTTCGCGCTGCCTGCTTCACTCTATGTCAGGAGGAGATCGAGCAGTTTTTCAGGTGCCTCCTAGGAGTCAAAGTTCATCACGGTTACTCGGGCAAGATAAGCAGGTATCTCGACGTAGCGAAGAAGAGGTTCAGCGGTATGAAGTCCCACGACTGTCACGTGATGATGACAAAGATACTTCTAGTTGCCATATGAGGGATAATGGACGAGCACGTCCATGAGACGATGTTTGGCGTCATCTCTAGGAAGTCGATCAGCATGAAGCAGCTCAACAGGCTACAGGAAGAGATCGTGGTGATGCTATGCGAGCTTGATATTTACTTTCCGCCCGCATTCTTCGACATCATGGTGCATCTACTTTTCCATGTCGTGGATGACATCATCCAGCTTGGGCCGACATTCCTGCACAACATGATGCCGTTTGAAAGGCTGAACGGTGTCATCAAAGGGTTCGTTCGCAACAGGTCCCGTCCAAATGGAAGCATAGCCAAGGGCTTTCTGATCTACGAGTGCATCTCTTTCTTCCAGAACTATCTAACCACCAGAACGAGGATGTTGGAATACCCACCAACAAGCACCTCGGCAGGCTCGCTGGGTATGGTCATCGCGAGGGCCACCGCTCACTGCATGTCGGCATTGCTAATCGACGCACCGACTTTGGCAGGGCACACCGAGTCACACTACAACACATTAAATTGGTTAGCCCTTGGGTGGAAGAGCACAAAATCTTGATCGAGCAGGAGTATGTGGACCAGGCCCGCCCGAGGAAGAAAGGAGACATAACAAGAGAACACAACTCCAGCTTCACTGGTTGGTTCAATAAAAGGATGCTGGACAATCTCCCGTAGACGCCTTCTACGGAAGATCAACAACTCATATTCTCCTTGTCACAGGGCCCAGCGCATAACGTAAAGACATATCAGTCATACGACATCAACGGTTATAGATTCTACACCGAGGAAAAGTACATGAATAGCGAATATCAAAACTCAGGAGTAACTATGATGCCCTTCGCCGATGACGAGACTACTGTGGTGGAAAGATTCTACGGAAGGATCTAGGAGATATGGGAGCTCGACTACTGTGGAGAGACGGTACCGATGTTCCGTCTTAGATGGGCCAAGAAAACGAAAAAGAAGGCCGATATTTCACCACCTGCGTTATACCCGATTCCAAGTCGGCAAAGAAGGCCTCCGCGAAAAATGAGCTGTGGATACTCGCTAGCCAAGTTGATCAATGTTTCTTTATTACCGACCTGTCAAAGCCCAATCTTGTTGTAGTGAGGAGGGGCAAGAGGAACATCATCGGAATGGAAGGATCCGCCAACGAGCAAGACTTCGACAAGAACGGCGATCCGAAGATCGAAGAGGAGTTCGACAAGTACTTCAAGATGCCTACTACTACTACAGTAAGAAGAAAGACTACACTACCTACTAAAGTTTATCCGTTCACGAGAAGAAATCTCATAGTGCCCGGGCTAAAGTATCAATGGCAAGGAGATTGTGAAGAGAGGCTAGCTCGACACATCACATGACGACATGTGACCTTTTTTGTGTATTAGTTAGAGACTAAAATATATATCGTGATATTCGTATATATATGCATGTGTATGTTCTTGGTTTTAAATATATTTATAACATATATATATTTGTTCTTGTTTGTTTTAATATAACATAATTAAATATATTTGTATCATATAATTAAAAATATTTTTTAATTAAGAAAAAAAGTCTGAAACAGCCAGTATTCGAACCTGGGCTGCACAGATTTAGAGCACCAAGACTGACCACTAGGATAGATTGTTGTTTGATGCAAACTACAACGTCGTGCTGCTTTTGGACCAAGCACACATGTTCTGTGGCGCATTCCTCCGATATGCACCATAGAAGTTGAAACTTCTATGGTGCATATCAGAGGAATGCGCCACATAAGCTTCACACTTAGACAAAATAACGGTTCGGCCTTCCCCTCCCCCCCCCCCCCACTTTCCAACTTCCCCCCACACACGAGCCCGCACGCACAGGAACCCTAGCGCCGCCGATCGAATCGCCCGCCGCCGGAGCCTGTGGAGGAGCAGGAGCCATCGTCGGAGCCCATGGTGGAGGAGGAGCCACCGCCGGAGCCCGTGGAGGAGCAGGCGCAGGAGCCCGTGGTGGAGGAGGAGCCGCCGCCGGAGCCCGTGGAGGAGCAGGAGAAGGAGCCCGCGAAGGAAGAGCAGGAGTGCAACCTCGCCGTCCACCCCTTGGTGAGGTTCAGGCCTCCCCTCCCCTCCCCTCTCTCTCTGCATCTGTTCTGCTCCTCCACGGGCTCATATGCGTGATTGCATCTGTTCTGCATCTCTCTGTATCTGTTCGCCGTCCTAGATGCGTGATTGCAGAGTGTTCATCTGAAAATTATCCAATGGTTGCTTTCGTTTTTGTAGAGAGTGAACATTTTTGTTTTTGTACAATATTTTAATTATCCAATGGATGCTTGATTTGCTGAATCTAAAAATTCAACATATTTATGTTTACCTAATTACTGATAGTACCAGGTTACACAAGGTAGATTTACTGAACAGGTAGTCTCATACAAAAATGTATGTTACATTGTACTTGCAGAGTGTTCATCTAATTCTAGTTATAGTTAATTAATCCCTCGGCTTTTAGAGCATCTAGCATTTGCTCATGGAGCTATATGTGGAGAATCAAACTTTTTTCCAATAGTCATACTACTTACTGTTTATGTGCTTACTACTACTCCCACTTAAAAGTTTGTGACATTACATCAATTAAAATAGGCAAGTAGGTTGTGTTCTCTGCTCTTGACTCACCTGAAGAACATTTATATGACCAATCTGTAAGGCTTGATCATAGTTGCTTTGGCATGGTGATGTTCATAAGATTGGTGGTCTTGATTCTTTTACTGGATTGGGTCTTGTACCAAAATCTCTAATGGCTTATACTGTCAGGTTGACATGGAAATGATTTGTAGTGATATATTTAAATTCAAACCCATTGATCTGTACTGGAACATGTAGTGGGTGTAATATAGATTGATATCTTGCATCTACACTCATCCCCAATGCATGTTGATATGTAGGAGGTTTATTAATACCTGTTGGAATTCTTCATATACAGATATTGTGATAGTACTATCAGTCATACATATGCAGAGGTTTATTAATACTGTCAGTCTATGCTTAAGAGCGGTGAAAATTGATTTAGTTGAATAGTATACTCCCTCCGTTTAGGCTGAATAGTATGTCGCAAGGGTTTTCCTGCACTCTATGTACATCTTATATTTTAGAACAGAGGGAGTAGTTTAGGCATCCATTCTCTACAGTTGGTCCTATATTGCCTTCGATAGTTCTAACTTATGTGAATAGACATTGAATGGCATCTTGTTGGTCCCTTTGTGACATGTACTAGGGATGTTAGTTTCTGTTTAGTTCTACATATTTGCTTTTTTGGTTCAACTGGTATATTATTGTACTATTACCTATAACGCCCTGTAGTCAACATGTGGAAACTGGTAGCTGGCGATCTAGTTCAAGTTTATTTTGTTGATTCCAAACTGAACAAAGAATTAGCTCCATGCCAGTAATCAGTTGGTGGATGCTGTTATTTTGACTTAGCTCAATGGTTATGGTTTTTGCGTGGTTGAAACTGGTATACATGAAATGGTGTTGTTTATATGAAATGGTGCTATTTATATGAAATGGTGTTGTTTATGAAATGGTGTTGCGCTGCTGTTTATATGAAATGGTGATGCTTATATGAAATGGTGTTGTTTATATGACATGGTGCTGCGCTGCTATTTGTGTACATGATATGGTGCTAAGGTTGTTATTTATATGAATTGGTGCTAATGTTGTTATTTATATGAAATGGTGATGCTGCTGTTTGTGTACATGATATGGTGTTGTTACTGTTTTTCTATATGAAATGGGGCTGCTGATTGATGATGGATGATAGAGCTGATGTTTATGTACTTGATTGGTGATGGATGAGGTCAATGGGGTTGTCAATTGGGGCTGTGGGGCTATTTTTTCTTGCGGGGATTTCAATTGAGTTGCCCATTTCTCCCGAAGTGTTGATTCACTTCTGTTTCGGTTGAGAAATGGGCACTCATAGGTCCAAAAATTAGCAAAGGTCATGCCAAATTTTTTGTTCGATATTTGTGCTAAACTTTTGCCTCTTTTTTAGTAATAAAGCAAAAACATGTCGACTAACGACGAGGCCGGTCCTTCTAAACAAATGAGCGTCGAGGATCTAGCCCGAGAGCCCAACAAGTCGTTCTAGGGGTCGTCCCAAGATCATGAGGAGGCGGAGGAGATGAGAATGACACCACCACCAACAACCATCGTCGGAGGTGCTGGGGGCAACGAGGAAGGTCCAGATTACGAGGGGGACAACGAAGAATACGACGGAACTAGTGAAGGCGGGGAGGAGGGTAACACCACCACGGATGGTGGCGAGCACACAGATGGTGGTAGCGGCAACCCGGCCTCTATACAGAAGAAGAAGAATAAGGATATTAAGGATCGGAAGCCGCAAGTGCTCACCAACGTCTGTGATGAGTTCACCGAGGTCACAGAAGGTGGCCAACCCATTGCGCCTGCATCGATTGCCTGCAGGTACGGCATGCAACTCGGGTGCATCGTCCGAGAAAGCATGTCGATCAACACGAAGTACATCCGACGTAATCATGCCTTGGCGAGAACCTCCTTAAGAAGCTTCACAAGCGATACACATTCCCAGAGAAGTTCAGAAACCTGGAGAGTAATAAGAACCCGGTGAATAAACTAGCACTGACAAAGATGAGAAACGCCTTGAGCAGCTGGAAAACCCGGGTAAAGAACATCATTGACAAAGGTGAAAGCTGGGAGATTATTAGTAGGAAAAATCTGATGCTCGACAAAGAAGAGTTCAAGATATTCAAGACGGACTTAGATACCGCTGCCTCTAAAGCATGGACTAAGTGGGGAAATACTATGCGAGAGAAGAACATAGGTAACCACCGGCTTGGAAGCGGCGGATACCGAGGGAAACAACCCATTTGGGACAAGGAGGACGCCGAGATTGAACGACTGGGTAAAGAGAACCCATGGCATAAAATCACAGACCTGCACTGCAGATCGCAATTTGTCGTGGTCCACTACTACCGGACCTGTTACATAGGAGTTCGCACCACGACCGGATGTGAAGGCCTTTGAGGATGAGATGGTAAGGAATTTACCGTGGATCTCTCATTAAAATAATTAAGCCAAGAATCTAAATGCATGGGTTCACCTCTCCCTGTATCTCTACAAGAGAAGGAATTGAACGCTACCGAGGACTTGTCGTCCCATGGGACACTGTTTTTAACAGGGCGACAAACACTTACAAGAAGAGGGAGAAGAATTTGCCGCCAAAAATCAGCTGGTCGTGTGTCCGGCTTTGGTACAAGCATGAAGTTTACCGAGTACTACAAAGAGGACGCAAAGAAGAGGAGGGAGAGGAAGAACCAGTCGGTGGCTAAAGATAAAGCCAGGGTTGAAGAGATGAAGTTGAAGGTGAATACATTAGAGGAAAAAGTGGACGAGAAAGCAATGGACAAGTTATTGGAGGAGAAGCTTCGCGCGATCATCCCCTGGGTTGATGGAGGGGCTAGCTGTTTGGAATGCGGGAGGTCGACAGGGGCCGATACACGTGCCCAGCTTTAGAGGTAGCAAATCGAGCAACAACGTTAACGCGTCGCTGGACTTGGTGACCCCGCCGACCACCATCGCCACGGCGCAGCCGTAAGACCTGGTCGTCGCACAGCTTCCCCTGCTGCTCCCGCCAAAAATACCAGTATCGCACAGCCGGCGGTGGCACCAGTACCGCGGGAGAATGCTAATGATAGGCCTGTCGCCGGGATTGTCGTGGTATTGCCGACGAGTACACCATGGAGGGGTCCTCACAGTGTGTGTTTAGAGACGTGAGGAAAGGTGGACGGTTGACGGGTACGAGGTAACATACCTTACCCAGGTTCAGATCCCAAAACGGTGGCGGAATCCTACTCCTGCTATAAATCACTATAAGGGCAATACGCCGAGTTACAGAGATTGGTTCGCTGTGCGAGGTGCGTCGTACTTGACACTAGGTTGTCTGAGATTGTAAGTTATCGTGCCCTAAAGGATCCCATAGGCCTGACTTATATAGTCGCCAGGTCCTAGGGTTACAGGGAAAAGTCCTAGCCGGACAGGCTGCAGAGTCCTACACCGTCTATTACTAGTCTTGTGTATCTTGCAATCCAAGGTACGCTGGTGACTCCACCGTAGCCTTCCTTTATCCGGCATGGGCCTTCCTTCTGGATCCATCTAACTGGGCCGCCCAGCAGGCCATAGGCCATGCTACCAACTATGGGCCAACCGGGTTATCTAGATAAGTGACATGCTATGAGGATACCCATATAGCATATCCCCAACAGTAGCCCCCGGAGAACTCCGAGATCTTGCGCCGTCTTGCCTTTTCAGATGAATGCTCCGTCTAGTTGGATGTCGGCAAATCGTCAAGCAATATCTTGTAGTCCTCCCAAAGAACCCTGCAAAGCTCTCTCCGTCTTCAACTTGTAAGCCGGAGAAATGCTAAATCTTCCATCGTACACTTCCGTAGTCGGATTAGATCCGTCTATGTCGGAATCTTCGATGTGACGGCTCATCTACCCATGTCATCTAGGACGACGTAGGCTTAGGTCAGCGACGCCTCGTAACTCACACATGCAGAGAACGCAATCATGTCCGATTTTCCCGCCCGAGCGATACGAACCGTTGGCGGCGACGGTTGGAGACGTGGCGAAATTTTTGCGCACGTTCGCGAACACGTCGTCTACGCGGCAACCGTCCAATCAAGCTGCACAAATCTTGACGCCAAGGATGATAAATAGTAACCGTGGGGAAATTTCCACTTTTTACCTCATTCTCCTCGCATCATCTTCTTCCTCCAGTCGTGTGCCTCCTCGAGCTCTCCGCGAGAACTCTCGAAAAAACCCTAGCTCCAATCTGCACCAGTCGCACCCCATCTCACTCCATGGCCAGCAGTAGCACTTCTCCATCAATGGCGGCGTCGAGCGAAGCCGCGGCTAAACCGGCGAGCTCCGTCGTCGTGCCCCCAGAAGGTTTGGTCATCCCTGCGTCGGCGGTGATCGAGTCCACCGGCAAGTGACCTAAATTTGGTGTCGCTAGAGCCACTGGAGGAGGAACCAGACTCGCACAAGGGCGACTGGCACGGCTTGGATATCACAGACCGTGATATCCAAGAGATGGTCATCGAAGGCTACCTCCCTGCGACGGAGGGACTTGCTTGGCGGGTGGCGCCGGCCGGCGAGGTGACACCTTCTCCCCAAGCCAGAGAAAAGGTGTACCTAAAAGCTCAATTGGTACGCGGCGTCTCCCTGTCCATCTCCAACTTCTTCCTCTCCGTCTTGAACCATTATAGGGTCCAGCCCCAGAACCTTTCCCCCAATAGTATCTTAGTGCTTAGAAACTACGCGGAACTTTCCGAGGGATATCTAGGGATAAGGCCTAGGTTAGACCTTTTGTGTACTTCTTCACCGTCAAACGTGAAGCCGGACATAGCAAGGAAGAGCTTAGGAACTGTGGCACCATAAGCTTCAAGATCCGACCTGGACGGCGGTTTCCCGACATCATCGGCCACAAGTCCTACAAGAATTGGCAACGGACGTACTTTTACGGCCCAGATATCCCTCTGGCTGGCCGACAAGTTACGTACCCAGACTTTGTTGACGGAGCCGCCGCTAAAGCCTCGTCATGGAGATCTCAAGCCTCTCTTCTCTCCGACCTCGACGCTTCTTGGGCCATAAGGCGGATCGGGTGGTTCGTAGAGACGGGTCTGACTGGCTTGGACATAGCCATGTGCTGGTTCATCAGGCGAATCCAACCTATGCAGCACCGCGCGAAGCTCATCCACGAGTATACCAGCGACAGAAGGGATAGTATCCGCATCTCCGTGGACAACTTCTCGAGCGACTCCGTCAAGCTCCACCTTAAGGACATCGTCAAGGTGAAGGATAAGAGGTGTGGCTTCACCATCACCTACGACATGTTCGTAGACGGCAAGTGCCCAAAGGTAGGTATTTATTTTCCATGTACGACATATACTCCAGTTCTTCCGTCTTGCAAATACCATCTTATCTAACACGGTGATTTTTCACTTAACAGCTTAGCGATCTAGAGGAGGGCAACCTGGCTGCCCAAATCTACGATCCAAAGATGAAGGAAGTCATGGTCGTGTCCGACGACGAGGTTCCGTTGGCGCGGAAGCGGAAGAGCTCCACCTCTGACGCTGCCGACGGAGGCAAGAAGAAGAAGATGGAGGGTGGAGCCTCCAAGAAGACTACCGCCGCCCTGGAGGCGGAAAAGAGAAAGGTTACTGGGATCCCCTTTGCCAAAGCACCCCCACTTGTGTAAGCTTCTCATTTTCCCGACATTGTCTATTTATCTGTCTTGCTCCTGTACTTATGCATTTCGCACGTTTCAGGAAGAAAGCCACGACCAGCCTCAAGAAGACCTCCAAAACATCGGGGGCTTCTCGAAATATCAAGGACATGCTGCATCGTGACGCCTCCCCCGCCATTGCCCCTGCTACTCCTGATGTCAAGCCCACGTCTGCATTGACAAGCTCACAAGCTAAGGAGGCATCAGGCCCTTCCGCCATGGAGGTGGATTCTGGCGCCTCCACCGAACTCGCTGTTGTCGGTCAGCAGGCAACGCAGGAGAGCACCGCTCAACAAATGGCTGAAGCTCCGGCTAAGTATGCCATCGGTGGCGGCAAGGCGGTGGTGGAAGCTGGTACTTCTGTCGTTGGTTGCGCCCCCGCACCCAAGAAAACCATAGTCTAACCGAATATAGTCTATCCGGTACTTACACCGGGTAGCACTGCTTTGGTTCCTGGTGCGGCGCCGACATCTCCGACGTGCGGTCTAGAGGAGCTTCACCGGCAAGCAGAAATCTTGCAAGGAAATAGCGAATCCTT
This sequence comes from Avena longiglumis, assembly GCA_030063025.1. Lineage (NCBI taxonomy): Eukaryota > Viridiplantae > Streptophyta > Magnoliopsida > Poales > Poaceae > Avena > Avena longiglumis. The sequence goes on from CP125973.1 coordinate 154,586,334, forward strand.
TGCCAAGCTGCTGGCCGAGAGTGCTACGAACCTCAAGATCATCGCACTTGTAAGTTCTCTTTGCCTTTTGCATTCATATGAGTATCCCACTGTAGCCCCCGAGGATGTAGACGGAAAACCATAGGTTTGGCATCTATATGCTCTAAGAGTGACTAAGTTAGAAAACCTCTCACTTTAGCTCCCAAGCATTTACATGGAATGAACTATCCCGACTAGATGCTTTAAGAGTAGCATACGTAGTGTTTATAAATTTCAATACTGTAGCCCCCAAGCCTCTAGTTGTAACTGAATTAGTTCCGACTAGATGCTTAAAGAAAAGCTAAGCAGATATCCGAGTTAAAAACTTTATAATGTAGGCCCCCAAGCTTCTAATCGAGAACTGAATTGGTTCCGACTAGATGCTTAAAGAAAATCTAAGCATATTGCTAAGTTAGAAACTCTCGCTGTAGCCCCCGAGCGTCTAGGTGAAAAAATTTCCGACTAGATGCTCCAAACAGACTAAACAACGGTTAACTTTGTCCTTTTTTCCACAGAACGAGAATGATCGGAGGGGCATGGCCAATGACAAGTACCAGAAGATGCGCGCAGATTTAGAAGCTGAAAAGGGTAAAACTGCCTTCTTGAAGGAACAGATCACCAAGAGCAAGCGTCTGTTTTCTTTTTCGCATTCCGACTTGGTTTTGTGCCCATACTCTTCGATTACTTACTGTGTACTTTGCTTTCTCTGATTTGCAGAATATTGTCGAGCAATCCAAGCACATTCAAGAGCTGGATAGAGAGAACAAAATTCTTAAGGAGGAGAGGAAAGACATGTTGAAAATGCATGAGGATTCAATGAAGGCCCTGTAGGACTCCGCCTCCGCGGAAATCACTCGCTTGAAGGAGGAGATTGCAATCTTAAAAGATCAAAAGCAAGCTGCCGATGAGCAAAATCATCGCCATAGCGAGGCGTATAAGCTCCTCCAACAAGAGAATGAATCCTTGGCGGACACCCTCTGGCAAGCTAAGGCCAGCATCTTCAGTAAGTTTTCTCCGTCTTTGATTTCTGTAGTCTGGATACTTTGATTTATTGAACTCACGCGCTCCTTGTCGGAATTTTCAGCTCCAATGGGTTTAACCCGATCACCTCCTCTGGCCAAGGAATGCATGGTTCTTGCCAGCAACTTCATCAACACCGCCATCACCCAAGCCAAGGAGATTGCCAAGTTCCTCCAGATACACATCAAGGCATCGAACTCCGTGGCGAAGTACTCGGAGATTCTACGCCGAGCCCCCGAGCATATCACAAGCTGGAAAGCTTCGTGTGCACGGGCTGGCGCGAGGATGGCGCTGTCAATGGTGAAGGCACACTACGAAGGTGCCGACATAGACACGGTGACCTCTGGCATCCCCGACGTCGACGATCATGGTAAAGAGATTAATCACGAAGCCATCTTGTCGTCACTCGCGGGCTATGAAACCAGAGTTGCCAAGTTGGTGGACATCGACGTCTTCGTGCCCATGAACACCATCGACAGCGGCAACCAAGATTCTTCTGAGTCCCACCACAGCGCCAACTTCGAGGGTGGCTCTCCGGCTGATGATGACGCTGCTTCTAAGTCTCCTGCGCCAAAGGAATGAAGAACAACTTTGTATTATTTGTTTCACCTTTGGTGCATGTGTGGAAAAAACTTATTGATGTAACTTAAGGCGGAAAACAATGGTTGTTATTTCCTGCTACTTAAGAACTAGTTTCCAGCATGTATATATTTTTTAAGCAAGTGTTGGCTTATCCATTACTTTGGTTTTTATGCTTGACCTTTCGTGAGTCGGAAGACTCATTGTCGGAACCATGCGCTCAGGTGATGATGCCCAATGGCACTGTCAATAACCTAAGCACAAAATCGCCGACAATAAGTGCCGAAAGTCACTACTCCAGAATCCACATTAAAACGACAAAGAATGTGTAGACCAGAAAACTTAAGCTAACGCCCGTAGGCGGAATTTTCACAAGTGCAAATGCAAGGCTTGTGCATAAATGTTTTACATGATCCAAAAATGAACACTAAAGGAGGTAAAAGACTCAGAAATATGAGTGAACCAGAGAGATTTATTTCATTGATCATATAAGAGGTACACAATTAGATAAAAATGCTAAGTGTAAAAAGGACGTAGCTGTGCTATGTTCCATGGCTAATCAAGCTCCGGGTAGTCATCATCCAGGTCACGTCGCTTACGCTTATGATCCTCGTTGGGTCTATTCTTCAGTTCACGATTGTCAACAAGGTAGTAAGACCCATTGAGTAGCGCCTTGCTTATGATGAACGGTCCTTCCCATGGCGGGGATAATTTGTGTGACTTCTTCGCTTAAGTCGGAGCACCAAATCCCAACGAGCGATGCCGAACGCGGCAACTATGGTAGCTGCATAGCTTTTGCTGGTAGATGGCGGATCTTTGGCATGCCAAAACGCGCTCCTCCTCGAGAAGGTCTACATCTAGGCGTCTGGATTCTTCAGCGTCGTCTTCGTCGTAGGCGGCAACTCTTGGTGCATCGTGAAGGATATCGGAAGGCATGTCGGATTGCGGGTGTGCCACTGATGCAAGGTCAAGTGGGATGCCTTTCTCCCAACAATAAGCCTCCACTTCTCCGAGTGATAAATTGTTGCTGTTGTCGGTGATAATGCTGTGTGGGAGACCAAATCTCACCACTAGATCCCGGACAAACCTGAGGGCAGTTGCCCCATCAAGCTTTCTAATGGGTTTAGCTTCTATCCGTTTAGTGAATTTATCAACGCTACTGACGGATCGTAAACCCACAAGGTGTCGTCAATGCGGTCCCACCATGTCCAGCCGGCGCAAACGGCCAAGTTATTGGTATTGTTCGTAGTTCTTCAGCAGGAACATGTGGTTGTCGGGCATAATACTGGCATCCCATGCATGTCTCAACCAGCTTGTCGGCGTCCGCCTTCGCGGTCAGCCAGTAGAATCCTTGCCGGAAGGCTTTCGTGACCAACGATCGACGAGCGGCGTGATGCCCGCAATCTCCGAGATGGATTTCACGTAGGATTTCCATACCTTCTAGCTAGGAAACACACTTTAGGTATACACCAGTAGTGCTCCTTTTATAGATTTGCCCATTAATTATGGTATAACCCTTTGCTCGTCGTACTATTTGCCGTCTTTCGACTTTGTCGTCGGGCAAAGTTCTGTGTTCGAGATATTCCATGAACGGTTTTGTCCAAGCCGGAGGGACCTTAGTCACCATGTTGACGAAAGAGTCATCTCTATCTGGGTTGTCGATGTCGGCTCCATTCACAGATGGTGTGCGTAGATGCTCTAGGAAAACTCCTCGCGGAATTTGCTTTGCACCCTGATCCAAGCTTAGACAACAGATCATCCGCCTCGTTTTTCTCCCTAGGTACATACTTAAATTCGTAGCCCAAGAAGCTCTTGGCTATCTCGTCCACTTCATCTCGATATGCCGCCATCATAGGGTTCCGCGCGTTCCAGGTGCCAGCCACCTGCTGGGCAACCAAGTCGGAATCTCCACAGCAAACTATGCGCTTGATGCCAATATCCTTGGCTACACGTAGTCCGTGAATGAGTGCTTCATACTCCGCCATGTTGTTTGTTGCCTCTAAGTGGATTTGCAGAACGTAGTGTAGCTTGTCTCCTGTTGGTGACTGTAGCAATACACCAGCCCCCGAGCCGTTGAGCAACTTTGATCCGTCAAAGTGCATCACCCAATACTCTGGTTCCGACAACGGAGTAGCATCTGGCATCTCCGTCCAATCTTCAACAAAATCCGCCAAGGCTTGTGACTTGATAGCGTCGCATCTCTTGTAGGTGATATCGAAGGTGGCAAGTTCAATGCCCCACTTTGCGACCCTTCCTGTAGCGTCGCTGTTATTGATAATGTCGGACAGTGGAGTCTTGCTCACCACTGTGATTGGGTGCTCCTGAAAGTAATGCCTCAGCTTTCGAGAAGCAAGGAATACTCCATAAGCTATCTTCTGGTAGTGAGGGTAACGCTGCTTGGACTCCGTCAAGACCTCGCTCACATAGTAAACTCGTCGTTGAACTCCGTGCTCATAGCCTGGTTCCTTCCGCTCTACCACGACGACGATGCTGATTACCCGGTTGGTTGCCGCCATGTAGATTAATAGGGCTCTCGGTTTGGTCTTTGCAAGGATGGGCGCCGAGGAAAGAATATCCTTGAGCTGCATCCGTCTGCATCCATGTGAATTTGTATCGCCTTCTTGACAACTTATGCATGGCAGAGCCTTCTCTCCAAGTCGGCTAACGAACCGACTAACTGCTACAACATAACCTGTTAGTCGTTGAATGTCCTTTAGGCATGTCGGACGGTTTATGTTTAAGATGGCCTTGATTTTCTCCGGGTTGACCTCGATTCCGCATTGGGAAACGATGAAACCCAACAATTTGTCGACTAGGACCCCGAAGACGCACTTCTTAGGGTTAAGCATCATGTTGTATTTCTGGAGATTATCAAAGGTTTCTTTTAAGTTGGAGATTAAGTCCTTTGACTTTTTAGACATCACCGCGATATCGTCCACATAGGCGTGAACGTTCTGACCAATTTGGTCGTGGAGGCAACATTGCATTGTTCGCTGGTACGTAGCACCTGCGTTTTTTAGCCCAAAGGGCATCGTGACGTAGCAAAACGTGTCGTAGGGTGTAGTGAACAAAGTGGCCAATTGGTCTGACTTACTCATCTTGATCTGGTGGTATCCTGAGTATGCATCGAGAAAACACAAAAGCTCCGAGCCAGCCATCGAGTCAATGACTTGGTCAATGCGAGGCAAAGCAAACGAATCTTTGGGACATGCTTTGTTCAAGCCGGTGTAATCAACGCACATTCTTAATTCATTGGTTCCCTTTTTGGGGACAAGTACAGGATTGGCCACCCATCGGGTGTGAAGGACTTCTCGGATAAATCTAGCTTTAAGTAACCTAGCTATCTCTTTGCCAATGGCGCGTCTCTTCTCATCTCCAGAGCGTCGTAGAGGTTGTTTCACGGGTTTGCATTTTGGATCAATGTTTAAGATGTGCTCGGCAAGTTCCCTAGGTACACCTTTCATGTCGGCAGGTTGCCAGGCAAATATGTCCCTATTCTCACGAAGGAACTCGACGAGCGCGCTTTCCTATTTGGGATCCAGGTTCGTCCCAATGGCGGTGACCTTGGAGGCATCACCTACCACAAGTTCCACCGGCTTGTTCTCGATGGAGGCCTTGAATGCAGGAGTGGAGTCGGAGATCTGCTTCTTCGACGCGGGCATCTCTGAGTCATCGACTTTGTGTTGGATCTCTTTGAATTCTTTGTTGTAGAGGACAGCTTCTGCAACGGCTGCTTCATTGATATTGCAGTCCCTTGCCTTGGTAAAGCTTCCGGATACGGTGATGATACCGTTTGGTCCGGGTATCTTGAGTTTGTTGTAGACGAAGCATGGCTTGGCCATGAACGTGTGGAATATGTCGCGGCCGAATATGACGTGGTACACGCTCTTGAAGGAGACCACCTCGAAGGTCATGCGCTCTTGGCGGTAATTATTAACATCGCCAAAGGAAACCTGAAGTGTAATGCACCCAAGAGACCGAGCCTCCCGACCAGGAACTACGCCGTGGAAGATGGTGTTGGTCCGCCTTAGGTTTGCCTCCGTCAAGTTCATCTTCTGCAGTGTATCCAGGTACATGATGTTGATGTTGCTTCCACTGTCCACCATACACTTGGTGAACTCCACGCCATCAATCAAGGGTTTGATGACCATGGCATACTGGTTCTCCGTGGGTATCAGGTCTAGGTGGTCCGTCCTGTCCCAAGATATTGGAACCTCTGACCAGCGCAGGTACTGGGGAATTGGGGGAGAGTGGCCATCAGGATCCTCAGAGAGGTCTTCTGTTGTCGGACGGTGGGGGTGCCAAGGAAAGTGTGGTAGACTGGAGCCTTCTTTGTGAAGGGGTTCTTGCCCTTGTCGTTGCTCTTGGCGGCGTGCTTGGGGTCAACGTCTTCGTCCATGTCACTTGAATCCTTGGACTCCTCCTTCTTCTTCCCCTTTCCCTTGCCTCGCGGTCTATTCTTCCTACTTCGCTTGTAGCCGGACTCTGGGTCTTCCTTGAGGTCGTTGACAAACTTGCAGTGTCGATTGGTATGGGTGCCCTTACCGTTGGCGTCGAGGTGTACGAGGCACGGCATATCGCGGTACTCCTTGTAGGTTTGGGGAACGCGGAGCAGCACTGAGGTAGTTTCACTTCCTCGTTGCTGCCCATGACCAGCTCCCTTTCCTCGGCCACGTTGTCCGCCTTCTCCTCGTCCTGCAAAATTCATAGCGACCATGTCGGTAGATTGCTTTTCTTCTGGAGCGGTTTTCCGCTTTGTACTGCTATTCCTCCGACCTTGAGTTGGAACGGCTGTTGCCGCCAAGAGCCGCGAGCATCGTCGTCGGCAGCTGCGAACTCACTAGCTAACTGAATCATCTAGTTCAAGTCAAGCTGGTGATTGTCCTGCAAGCGCTTCAGCTTATGCCGGAGCAATGTTCCCCTTTCCAACCCGTCGATGAAGGAGGCCATGGCGGTCTGAGTGTGCACTCCTGCGCAGGAATTCTTCATGTCCAGCCAGCGAGAGAGGTAGGCGCGATATGTCTCGTCTTTCTCTTGCAGGCACCGCTGTAGATTGCCCACAGTACAGGGACGCTTGTATGTACCCTCAAAGTTCTTGGTGAATGCATCTTGCATGTCCAACCAGTTGTAGATAGATTTCTCCGGCAAGTCGTCGATCCATTGACGGGCCGTGCCCGCCAACATTAATGGGAGGTACTTGACGGCGACGTTGGGGTTGCCTCTGGCAATATCCACCGCGTTGTCGTAGTCCTGCAACCACGTGGCTGGCTTGGCGGTGCCGTCATAGGGCTTGATGGTCTTGTCAATCCGGAAGCCTTTGGGGTAAGTTGCGGACCGTATTGCAGGTCCAAAGCAACGTGGTCCCAGGTATGGTCCTTCCCGGGCCTCGTGGATCTTATCGATCCGCGAACGTGATTGTACGGCTTTGGGTTCTTCTTGTTGTCAAAAGGGGATGGGTTGCATGAACGACACGGGCCTCCTTCGCCATGGTGACTGCTTGGTGGTGAAGGAGGCGGAGGTGGCGATGTGTTAGCCTTCTTGCTGTTACCCTCCTGCGACGCCTCGCGCCTGTCACGGTTGCTTGTCGGACGTGGAGGGTCGTGGTGTGACCTGCTCCTATGCCCGTGGTTGCGCTCTCCGTCATATCGGGTCTGCTCCGTGTTGTCGCGGATGACGATGCCACACTGCTTTGGTGGGGGCATATCCGTATGATGGTGAGCCTTGTAATCTTCGCGATGTCGGGGAGATCGGGGCGGTGGCGACGGGCGACGAGGTCGGGCCTTTTCTTCGTGGTCGGAGGATATGGGTATGGCATTCTTCCTGTTGCGTGCGTCCCTCCGTCTTCGTTCTGATGAACCCGTTTGGGACCCGACATCAAGAGGAGATCTGTCCCTTGGAGGCTTGTACTGGCTAGACTGGCAAAACGCTGGGTCAGACTCAAGCCTCTAAGAGGTGGCCTTTTCCTGCTGCTTCACCGCCTTGGACACTAGGTCATAGACCCGTTCCACTACCTCAGGCGATCTATCCTTCTCCAGAAGGGTCTTGGCGGCGGCGAGGTTAAGGAGTGGGGTGGGCATCACCTACTTTCCTTCACTGTCAATGTATGGCTTGTCTTGTGCCGGCTTCGAGGGGGCCCATCCTAGGTTATGTCGCACACCAGGATCGTTGATGACGCAAGCCGGAGCTTTCTTAGCCTTCTGCTGCTGCAGTAAGGTCTTGTACTCGGCCTCCATTGCTCTAGCTTTCTCTATGGACTTCTGTGCGTTGACCAGATGTCGATCTAGCTTAGCGCCTTGCTCCGTGATGGCTTGTGCTTCCTCCAGCAGCTGCTGGCGCTTCTCGTCAAGCTGGGTAACGTTCCAGATATGAGAAACGGTCAGTGGCTCGACGAGGAGATTGTTGTACATCACTCTATCATCTGGAGTAACTTGGGCTGCTGCAGACGTGGATTTTGGAGGCGACAAGTTTGCGGTGTTGTTTTTGCTCGGTCCGGTGCCGAGTTCCTGAGGCTGCTGCACTGGGTTAGGCGGAGGAGGCATGACCTTTGCGCGATCATCGTCAGCAGCAACAAGTGGCCCCTTCCCCTTTTCCAGCGCTGTAGGCGGAGCTCATCCGGGTTGATCTTCATCCATCGTCGTCCCAATGGTGACGAACACCCCTCGAGACGTGACGGCATTGTTGGCTTGCTCTTCGCGCGAGTACTCCTCCTCCATCTCCTGCATAGCGGAGTCTAGCTCTTCGAAGAGAGATCCGACATCGATCCTTCCGCGAACGTATCCAGCCCGTAGGTGGTCCGTTCAGGTTTTGATGCTCCTCCGACTCCCAGGGGACTAGTGCCCGAGTCGGTTTCGCCGATGAAGAGGTGGATGTCTCCGATAGGAACGATCAAACACCGCGTAGGGTTCGTCTTCGTCGGGATCCAGAACTCATCAGGAGGGACGATCGAAATGTTGCCAGAGAAGAGAACGCGACCAATGGCTACGGTTTCGCTGATTCCCACGAAGATCTTGGTCCTCGCCCGCTGGAGAGCCTGGAGCGCCTCTTGCCCCACGGTGGGTGCCAACGAGTACGCCATGGAGGGGTCCTCACAGTGCGTGTTTAGAGACATGGGGGAAGGCGGATGGTTGACGGGTACAAGGTAACACAGCTTACCCAGGTTCAGATCCCACAACGGTGGCGGAATCCTACTCCTGCTATAAATCACTATAAGGGCAATACGCCGAGTTACAGGGATTGGTTTGTTGTGCGAGGTGCGTCGTAGTCGACACTACGTTGTCTGAGATTGTAAGTTATTGTGTCCTAAAGGATCCCATAGGCCCGACTTATATAGTCACCAGGTCCTAGGGTTACAGGGAAAGTCCTAGCCGGACAGGTTACAGAGTCCTACACCGTCTATTACTAGTCTTGTGTATCTTGCACTCCAAGGCTCCGGGTACGCTGGTGACTCCACCGTAGCCTTCCTTTATCCGGCACGGGTCTCCCTTCTGGATTCATCTAACCGGGCCGCCCAGCAGGTCATAGGCCATGCTACCAACTATGGGCCACCTGGGTTATCCGGATAAGCTATGAGGATACCCATATAGTATATCCCCAACAGGGATCGTCCGTGTGTCGACATTAGCCGAGCTCAACGCCCTCACCAAGGTAACTAATTAGTTACTCCGCTTCGTCTTCTTTATGCGCCTTTAGTGACTGCCACCTCGATCATGATGCCTAACACATATGTGTCGATGTTCAGGACACTCCTTTCGTACTACTCCACAAAGTTGTCGGCGGCGAGTTGAGGAATGTTGCCTAGGGCAATATCATAAAACCGGCGAACCGCATGATGCACAACAATGCAATGGACGATGTCGTGATGAGGGTCCAGATTGCTCGGGTGTTGCCAGGGTGCGACGACATGGACCCTCCCACCCCCCCATTTCAACCTCAGGGAGCCGACGAACACAAGACCCTTGCAGAATGCCACAGCTGGCCCTTGACATGGCCGAAGACTCGGATTCGTCTTATGAGGCACCTAAGCGCCACCTCGATCGTCCGGCCACCACCTCGGATGCCACATGTCACCGGCTCCACCTCGATCATCCGTCCACCACCTCGGAAGCCACCTGTTGTCGTTGCCACTACCAGTCGCCACCAACAACTGTTGGGAGCGTGTGGGACGCCCAAAGCTGAATCCATCGCAACACAACCGCCGTTGCCCCCGCCACCACCATCACCACATGGCGGCAACAACGATCATGATGAAGAATTTGTCAACATCGACGACTACATCAACACCGGCGCCGTCATAGGATTGTACATGCTTGATATGGATGAAGAACCCTTCGTCACTCGCGAGGGTCAAGGTGGGCGTCCCACTACATGCATGCAACGCCTGGTCTTCCATGGTTTATATCAAGAGACGCCTCCGGCCGCCGATCAACGGGAGAAACCTGTTGGATTCATCTTTAGCCCTGGAACACTCCAAAAGGTAGTCGTTGAGTACTTAGCATCCCCAGTGGAGGAGCCTGATCAGAAGACAAAGATGCACAGGAAGAGAGGTAAGAAAGCCGAGATCCAACCTCCTCTGAAGAGATCTGGGCTAAGGATGACGTCGTACCAACCCGCGAGGATGTCTTGCCCAGGATACATATAGCCAGTGAAGCAATACTGACTCCGGAGCTGCTTCGCCTTGCTGGTGGACATATGCTCGCTTTGAGTGATAGTATCAAGACACTAGAGGGCATTCTTCTTAAAGACAAAGATCCAAATTACTCAGTTTTCACTATCAAGGTGCCATCAGACATGGACTTCGTCCATGAAGCCCCCGCGGACATGTTCATCATAGCGTACGAGGACGTTTTCAAGCTGTTTCTCTCGAAACGGCTGGACTATAACATGGTCCGCCTATTCGCGCTCAATCTGGCGATGAAGACCAGGAAAGAGCAAACCCCTACATTACGATAGTGGATCCCTACTACATGCGTGATAGCCATTTGAGGGAAGGATCAGAGACGCGTGCCAAGGCAACGACGTACCTCGAGAAGTTCATGGTGGACCATAAGAGGACGAACACGCTCCTTTTGCCTTTCTTTCCCGAGTAAGTACACACACACCCTAGCATTGGTAACTTAGGCTTTCTTATAGCTTTCTTCCTTTGCCCTTTTCCAACATCCCGTTTCAATCGTGTTGTGTAGAGACAAATAATGCACACTCATCGTCATTTGCACAAAGTACTCGATAGCATCGTATTTCGACTCGGCGAGTTAGAAGAAGAAGGACTACACCAGAATAAGGGGTGTTTTTAATGAGGCTCTCGAGGGCTATGCTAGAAAGGGATTCCCCTTCGTCAACAAGGGGGAATGAATCAAGGATGACAAACACGTGTTCAAGCACGTGCTCGAGTTCCCCTGCGTCAAGGAGCCGGCTACTGGCGGAGCCAAGGAGGCCTTCTATGCCATGCATCACCTTAAAGGGTTTGTCCAGGATTGCCAGAACCTAACTCTGCCATCTAGTTTCCAAGCATGGGCTGAAAATTTGGCGTGAAGGGACGATGATGATCTTAGAGAAGACTTCCATCGCATCCAGGTTAATTTGTCGGAAATCACCGTGGAAGATGTCAACACAAGGGGAGGGGTCATAAAACACAACGGAGGGTTGACTAAGAGGGAGATTGAAAATATTCTTCATAAACAGGGTGACAACAGGACGTGGATGACGAAGGATGGCTATCTACCATTCCCGAAGCCGAGCGTTAGCAGTTCTCAACATTGATCGATGTGTGCACCTAGAATTATCATAGATGTATGTGTGTAGTGTTGTGTCACAAACTATATACTACCGTGGTCGTATGTTGTAAACTTCACTGTTGTGGTCGTTGTCGTCGAAGTTCTATGATTATGATAGATGTGCTATCTTCTATGTTTACTGATCTTTTGCTTTAGTTTATGTGAACATATATGCATGTGAACCAATTTAGTTCTTTCTGTTGCATGATTTACTAATATGCCTTATCTATAGAGATGACGAAGTGGTACGTGGTGTACAAGGGTTGGGTTCCAGGAGTCTACGATGAGTGGGAGGACTGTCAGAAACAGGTGAACAAGTTTAGTGGCAACAGCTACAAAGGATACGCGACTCGAGAGGAGGCGGTAGCCAAGTTGAGGAACCACCTGTGGAAGGAGAACCGGCTGAAGATATTGCTAGTGCTCTTGCTCTTGCTCATCGTCATCACAGTTGTATTCTGTTTGATTCTAGTGTAGGCGGTGAACACTTCATTTGTAATGTGATGAGATGGTGAACTTTGTAACAAACACTTGTATAAATATTCGCCACCTTTGACTTGTATTGTAATATGATGACCACTTGTCTATCTCGATCGGGCTCTAAGTAGTGTGATGGCACTATATTCGTGTTTGTATTATATTTGTTTTCATATACTAAGTCAAATATACTGTTTCTGTATAATACCTGTATAATACTGTATATTTGGACAAGTTTGGATTTTTTTAATACCTGATATTCAAACCAGTTGCGCATCGTTTTTACCTTCTGTGGCGCATAGCTCTTCAGTGGCGCATTTTCTAGAATGCGCCACTGAACAGATTCCTATGGCGCATCAGCCAGAATGCGCCACAGAAGTATCATGACTTCTGTGGCGCATTTCGAAATGTGCCACAGAAGTTTTCATCAGTGGCGACGTAACAGTGGCGTCCCTTTGCGCCACAGAATCCCAATATAGATGCGCCACTGATGAAGGATTTCCTAGTAGTGTATAATTATTGTTGCCACCAAAATTGTTCCTATAGGCATTGTTGTTGAAATTGTTGTTTCTAATGAAGTTCACATCAACTTGCTCTTCTTGAGCAACTAAAGAGGCTAATGGAACACTATTTGGATCTAAAGGAGCTTTCCCATTAACAAGCATAGCCATAATAACATCAATCTTTTCACTCAAAGAGGAAGTTTCCTCAACAGAATTTACCTTCTTACCATGTGGAGCTCTCTGAACATGCCATTCAGAGTAGTTAACCATCATATTATCAAGAAGCCTTGTTACAGCACCAGTGAGTCCCATAAAGGTACCTCCAGTAGCTGAATTCAGCAGATTTCTTGAGGAGAAGTTCAAACCTGCATAAAAAGTCTGGATAATCATCCAAGCAGTGAGTCCATGAGTAGGGTAATTTTTAACCAAAGATTTCATTCTTTCCCAAGCTGGAGCAACATGTTCACTATAAATCTGTTTAAATTTCATAATATCACTTCTCATAGATATAATCTTAGTAGGAGGATAGTACTTTCCAATAAAAGCATCTTTGCACTTAGTCCAAGAATCAATACTATTTTTAGGCAAAGAAAGCAACCATTATTTAGCTTTTCCCCTCAAGGAGAAAGGAAAAATCTTGAGCTTAATAATATCTCCATCTACATCCTTATATTTTTGCATCTCACAAAGTTTAACAAAGCTATTAAGATGGGCAGCAGGATCATCAGAACCAGCACCAGAAAATTGCTCTCTCATCACAAGATTCAACAAAGCAGGCTTAATTTCATAAAAGGTAGCATCAGGAGCAGGTGGAGCAATAGGAGTGCTTAGGAAATCATTGTTGTTGGTGCTAGTGAAGTCACACAACTTGGTGTTCTCAGCAAAGTTCATTTTGGCAAAGGTGGGCAAGCCAAAAACAGCAGTAGCTAGAGCAGGAACTAATTTTTTGTGTGTTTGAATAAAGCAAGAAAACCAAACTAGACTAATTTTTTGGGGTTTTTTGAAAAGAGGCAAACAAAACCTAGAAAAATAAACAAAGAAAACTAAAAACAAAGTAAGGAGAAAGGAAGTGAAGGACTCCCCTAGTGAAGACGTCCTTAGCCTCCCCGGCAACGGCGCCAGAAAACTTGTTGATGGTGCTGACGTGGAGCACTTCGTTGGAAACCCCAAGAGCAAGGTGTGATGAGCACAGCAGCAAGTCTTCCCTCAGTAGAGACCGAGGTTATCGAACCAGAAGGAGGAAGGAAATGTCACACAGGTGTTGCAAGCAACACAGATACCTACACAACACAAACTGAAGACTTTGCCCCAACGAATCAGTGAGGTTGTCAAGCTCACCGGTTTGTTGTAACAAAGGATTAAACGTATGGTATGGAAGGTAATGGTTTGCAGCAAGTAAACAAGTAACAGTGGAATATGTATCAATTGTAAAGATTGGACCGGGTTCCATAGTTCACTAGAGGTGCCCTCCTTAGATAAACAACATGGCATGAGGGGTAAAGAAATTATAGCAGGGAAATTGACAGGAACTGAGCAAGGCATAACAATGCAATTACTAGTCAGAAAGATCCTATGAGATTCGATTGGGCAATACAACAAGATACATAGACCGCCATCCAACTGCATCTATGACTAGAATTCCACCTTCATTTTATCATCCAAACCCCCTCTAGTATTAAGTTGCAAGCAACAGACAACTGCTTTAAGCAAAGTGTGTAAGGTAAATAGTCCACATGTTCCATGAACAAGAGACCGTTGTTTTATCCCTAGTGGCAACAGCACATCTACAACCGAAGGGATTTCTTTCACTTCCCTTGGAAACTAGAGGCATGGACCCACTATCGAGCATAAATACGCCCTCTTGGAGTAACTAGCAACTACTTGGCCAAGATATCTACTAACAATGGAGAACATGCAAGATCACAAACAACACAGACATGATAGAATCATAAAGACAAAACCATTAATCAAACCAACATAATAATCTCAATATCCATCAAATCCCCGCAAACACAACATGCATGATTACAAATAGATTAGATCTTGATCATGAACGGAGCTCACAAGATCTAAACATGAAAGCACAAAGGAGGAGATACAACCATCTAGATACTACATGGACCCATAGTCCAAGGTGGAACTACTTACGCATCATACCAGAGAGAAGGCCTCTGGGATGATCTCCCCTCTGGCAGGGTGCCGGAAAGAACTTCAGATCCCCCCGATCTAGGGACGATGGTGGCGGTGGCTATAGACGGTTTCATGGAGATTTGATTGGGTGCTTAGGGTTTCTGCATCGGGGGCTTCTTATAGGCGAAGGGGGAGGCCGAGGCGGCGGCTAGGGTGGCCAAACCCTAGCCAGGCGCGGCCCACCTGGGGTGGGTCTGGCCCCCCTGGCTGGCCCCTCCGGCTCCGCTCTGGACTTCTTGTTCCCCACGGAAAGTAATTGACTTTGACGTTTGTCCCGTCCAATTCCGACAATATTTCTTTACTAACTTTTCTGAAACCAAAAACAGCAGAAAACAGGCATCTGTCACTGTTGCAACTTGTTAGTAGGTTAGTACCAGAAAACATGTAAAAGGCACCTCAAAGTGTAGACAAGTAAAGCAAAGTAGATACTAAACAAGCATGGAGCATCAAAAATTATAGACGCGTTTCCAACGTATCATAGAGCCCTTAGCCTCGAGGAAGAACTACTCCCTCCTCATCATGGGAGTCAGCAACGGTGATGGAAATGGTGGTGGAGATCGATGGAGATGGCTCCGGGGGCACTTCCCCGTCCCGGCAGGGTGCCGGAATAGAGACTTTCTGTCCCCCGAATCTCCCCTTTGGTGGTGGCGACGCAGCAGAGGTTTTCGTGGGTTTCTTCTGGATGCCCTAGGGTTTTTGGGTCGGAGGCTTCTTATAGGCGCAGGAATCAAGGTCCGTGGGGGTCCAGGGGGCCCACACCCCCTGTGGGCGCCTCCAGGGCTTGCCCGTGCCTAGGGGGTGTGGCCCCCCTCCGGCTTCGTGGTTCCGTGTTGCTCCGGGAAAATAATGAATTTGGCTTTTGTCCCGTCCAATTCTGAGAATATTGATTTTCTGCCTTCTGGAACCAAAAACAGAAAAAAAACAGGCAACTGGCACTGCGGCATCTTGTCAATAGGTTAGTTCCAGAAAAGATATAAAAACACCTCAAAGTGTAGACAAAGCAAGGCAAAGTAGATATTAAACAAGCATGGAGCATCAAAAATTATAGATACGTTTTCGACGTATCAGGGAGTGAGCTAGGTCACGTGCTTCGTCGAGCTGGTCGACTTCGTCTTGGCGTGCGAGCTCGTTGTCGGCCTCCGCGTATTTTATGACCCGAGGCGAGTCGTGCTCGAGGTCGGTCGGCATGACGGCTTCAGCGCCGTACACCATGAAAAAGGGGGTGAACCCAGTCGGCCTATTGATGGAGGTGCGGATGCCCCAGATGACGGAGGGGAGCTCCTCGACCCAGCACCCTGGAGTTCGCTCGAGGGGAACTTGCAGTCACGGCTTCAGGCCGTGGAGGATGCTTTGGTTAGCGCGTTCTGCCTGGCTGTTAGACTCCGAGTGGGTGAGTGAGGCGAGGTCGAGACTTATGTTATGCTCCTCGCAGAATTCGGCCATGGCTCCCTTGGCGAAGTTGGTGTCGTTATCCATGATGATGCTGTGCGGGAACCCGTAGCAGTAGATGAGCTCGTGTAGGAACTTGGTGGCGGTCTTCCCGTCGCACTTGCGGACTGGCTTGGCCTCCACCCACTTTGTGAATTTGTCGACTGCGACCAGGAGGTGGGTGTAGCCGGAGGGGGCCTTCTTGAAGGGGCCCACCATGTCCATGCCCCATACGGTGAATGGCCAGGTGATAGGGATGGTCTTGAGCGCCGATCTTGCTACGTGCGTCGGATTGGCGTACTTCTGACACCTGACGCAACGTTGGACGATGTCGACCGCGTCGTCATGTGAGGTGAGCCAGTAGAATCCATGTCGCATGGCCTTGGAGACCAGGGACCGGGCGCTGGAGTGGTGGCTGCAGTCGCCGGCGTGGATGTCTTGGAGGATTTTGCGACCTTCCGCGGGTTGTACGTAGTGTTGGAACACGCCGGTCATGCTGCGTTTGTGGAGCTCGCCGTTGATGATGATGAAGGACTTACAGCGGCGCACGATCATGCGGGCCTCCGTCTCGTCTATGGGTAGGACCCCTCCCTCGAGGTAGGCGATGTATGGCGCGGTCCAGTCGCTTGGCTCCGCGATCATGGCGACCAGGGCTGGTTCTGGTTACAGTGGTATCCCGATGTCGATCTCCCTCGGGGGAGAGATGGATGGCTTGGAGATGGTGTCGAGGAAGACACCGGTGGGTGGCGTGTGGCGAGCCGACCCGATGCGTGAGAGGGCGTCAGCCTCTTTGTTTTTTCGCCGGTCGATCAACTCGACGGAGTAGCCGGTGAAGTGGCCCCCTAGCTGGTTCACTGCTTGGCAGTATACCGCCATGGTGGGGGAGACGGCATCGCAGGTGCCAGCGACTTGTGCGGCGACGAGGTCGGAGTCGCCGTAGCAGCACAGGCGATTGATGTTCATCTCCTTGGTGGCTCTCATGCTGTGAAGGAGGGCCTCGTACTCGGCCATGTTGTTAGTGCAGGGGGTGAAGTCGAGGTACAGTACGTAGCGCAGCTTGTCGCCCTTGGGGGACATGAGGACGATCCCTGCCCCTGTGCCATCTGCGTTCTTGGACCCGTCGAAGTGGAGCGACCAGTAATGGAGGTATGGCAGCTTCTCCGGCTGCTGCGCCTCCTCTCAGTCAGCGAGGAAGTCAGTCAGGTCCTGCGACTTGATTGCCTTGCACGGCTCGTACTTGATGTTGTGGACGCTGATCTCGACGGCCCACTTGGCAACACGACCAGTCGCTTCGCGGTTGCGGATGATGTCCTGCAATGGCGCTGAGGAGACGACCGTGATTGGGTGCTCCTAGAAGTAGTGCGGCAGTCGCCGCTGGGCTCGGAAGACCGCATATACCAACTTCTGGTACTGCGGGTAGCGCTGTCGCGACTCGATGAGGACTTCGCTGATGTAGTAGACAGGTCGCTGCACCGGGCGCTCCTTGCCCTCTTCTGGTCGTTTGATGACCATGACGGCGTTGACGACTCGCTCAGATGTCGCGACATAGACGAGCATGGGCTCCTTGTCGGTGGGGGCGGCGAGCATCGGGGCCGCGAGTAGCACTTCTTTGAGCACGTGGAGTGCGTCATCCGCCTCCTTGTCCCACTGGAACATGGGATTCTTGCGCATTAGGCGGTAGAGAGGCATTGCCTTCTCGCCTAGCTGGGGGATTAAGCGCCTAAGAGCCGCGACTCGCCCAACCAATTTTTGGACGTCACGCAGGCACTCGGGTTAGCCGAGCCGGGCGATCATGTTGATCTTGGTGGGGTTCGCATTGATGCCCCACTTGGAGACTACGTACCTAGTAGCTATCCAGTAGGTACACCGAAGGTGCACTTTCCTGGGTTACGTTTGACCTTGTACCTCTGCAGGTTTGCAAAGGTTTCGGCTAGGTCGGCGAGTAGGTCGCCCTGGCGAGTGGACTTCACCACCACGTCATCGATGTAGACATCGCTATTGCGGCCAATTTGGCTCGCCAGGCACTCCTGCATGCACCTCTGGTAGGTCGCTCCGGCGTTCTTGAGGCCGAACGTCATGGCAGTGTAGCAGAAGGCCCCGAATGGCGTGATAAACGTCGTCTTATTCTCGTCCTCGACTACCATTTTTATCTAGTTATAACCAGAGTAGGCATCAAGGAAACATAGCGACTCCGAGCCCGCGGTCGAGTCAATGATTTGATCGATTCGCGGGAGGACGAACTACTCCTTTGGGCAGGCGCTGTTGAGGTTTGTGTAATTGATACACATTCTCCAGGTCCCATTCTTCTTTTCGAGCAGGACTGGGTTTGCCAGCCACTTGGAGTATTTGATTGGTTGTATGAAGCCTGTAGCGAGTAGATGTTGCACCTCCTCGGCGATTGCTCGGCGGCGCTCTTCATTGAAGGGCCGTCGTGACTGCTTGACAGGTCGCGCTTTGGGGTCGACGTTGAGTTTGTGCTCAGCGAGTTCCCTCGGGACACCAGGCATGTTGGATGGCTTCCATGCGAAGATGTAGTGATTCTCACGTAGCAACTCGATGAGCGTGATTTCCTATGCAGGACTCATGCCTGTCCCGATCGTCACCTTCTGGCTGGAGTCGCCTGGGACCAGCTCGACAGAGCGCGTGTGCGTGGTGGCTTCGAACGCGGTCGAGCCGCCATTCTCCGAGTTAGGCTTCTTGAGTATTGTGGGGTCGTCATTATCGACCCGCTCGTGTATTTGGCGAGCTCCTCCGTATGGTTGGCTTCCGCGATGATGACGGTGTCGGCGAGCTCGGCGCCCTTTGCCTCGCACTCCGTGGCCATGTCGGTATCGATGTGGACGGTGATGATGCCGCACGGCCCTGGGAGCTTCATCATGTTGTATGCGTAGTGTGGCGCCGCCATGAAATTGGCGAACGCTTGCCGCCCCAAGACGCAATGGTAGGGGCTATTGAAGGGCACCAGCTCGAATACGATCCGCTCGGTGTGGAAATTTGCTGGTGTGCCGATGGTGACTAGCAGTGTCACCTTGCCGATCGGGTACGCCTTCCGATCGGGTACGATGCCATGGAAGGTGGTGTACGTCGTCTCAATCATCAACTGCGGGAGCCGCAGTCGCCTGAACGTGTCCAGGTAGAGTATGTTGATGGAGTTTCCGCCGTCCATCGGCGTCTTGGGGAGCCAGTAGTCGCCCACTTTGGGCTTGACCACCAGGGCGACTCGCCTCGGATATTCGATCCGTGGCGAGCGGTCCTCGTGGCTCCAGGTTATCCGTTGTTCGGACCAGTTGAGGAAGCGGGGGACGTCAACTTGGGACACCGCGTTGATGGCGACGGCGCGGGCGATGACCTTCTTCTCGCGCTTGGTGCTAAACCCGGTGAAGGTGTGGAGCGAGCCGGCCTCGTTGCCGAATGCCCCGCCATTTGGTGGGTGGTTGTTGGGGTCCTCCCGTGCGCGCCGTGCTTTCTCGATCTCCTTCAGGGAGTGGCAGTCGGCGGTCGTGTGCGTGGAGGGCTTCCCCTCCCTGTTGTGGAACACACAGGGCTGGTTGAGGAGAGCCGCGGGGTTAAATTTTGGCCTCGCCTTGTAGTTTCTGTTGTCGCGGCGTTGGTCTTCGTCGCGGCGGAACCTCGTGGGGTCACGTGGCGCGTATCGGGCATTGGCGACGAAGTCGACTCGCCCGTCACCGTGGCGCTTGCCGGTGAGGCGAGTGTTGCTATAGCGTAGCTCGGGTCGCCTCCCGTTGTCGTGGCCACTCGGGCGGCGTTTTCCACTCGACTCGTTGTCGGTTTATTAGTTCGGGTCCTTCTCCGCGTACCGCTTGGCGATCTCGAGGAGGTCTGGGATGTTTTCGAGTGTCTTGTATACCCGCTTAAGCTTGGCGACCAAGGGTTCGTAGCGGCACGAGGTCTTGAAGCAGTGTATTGCCGTATCCGGGTGGATGCCGGCCGCGTTGAACCACAGATCCTGCCATCGTTGGACCCAGCTACGGTTCGACTCACGGGGTCCCTGGACGCATCACTCCAAGTCCTCGATGGTGGTGGAGCGGGTGTAAGAACCCCCGAAGTGCCTAACGAAGGCGTCGTGCATCTCCTCCTAGGAATCGATGTTGTTCGCGGGAAGGGTGTTTATCCATTGCCGGCTTGCTCCCTCCATCATCAGGGGGGAGGTAGCGAGCAGCGAGTAGGTCGGTATGACCGGCGATTCCCATCGCCATAACGTACGTGTCCAACCACACGGACGGGTCGTACGAGGGATCGTACATTTTGATCTCCTTTGGCGCTTTGAAGTTTGCCGGATATTTTTCGCGAGTTGGGCCTTGGCGTACTCGATCTGCAGCGTGCCTTCCCCCGTCACGTTGAGGTTGGCGACCGCGGCTCGACTCGCGATGACGTTGTCCATCAGAGTGGAGAACAGCGGAAGGCTATTCGTGTCCCGCTCTTGCGGGGACATCGTGATCCTTGGATGGTCTGGAGGGGTGCGCAACCGGGCGGTGGTGGGGGGGGCGTCGTTCGCCATTGCGCCTGGTGGTGGTCGGGCACTTCCTCTCGGTGGCGCGTTCTCGCAGACCACGCGGTCGGCCATGCAGTCCGGGTCGTTTTCTTCGTCTAAGTTCAGGGCGCGGCCCTGAAGTTCAGGCGCGACCTAATGCGGTGCTGGTGGTAGAGCGAGAGCTCCTGCGCTGTCGCTTGCTCGAGGCGAACCTCTCTAAACTTGCATTGGATCTCTAATTAAATAGCATATTGTGAACCTAAAAATGATTTTTGTAAAAAATCATGACCATGAGATCAGGTACTTGTAGTTCATATCTGACCCACTTCATTCCGATTTGGTAGGAATTTGTCTTTTCCACCTGGGGTGGACGGAAAGGTTTGAGATCCCCCTATTAGGACATTGTCCATTTAAGGTTTTCTAGTATTTTTTAAAAATGGGGTGGTAGCATTTTGAATTAGCCATTTAGTGGTTGCTTCACAAAATCCCCCGTTTTTTGCGCTTGGAAAATAAAAAATGGCTCTTTGGTGCGACAAAAAGAAAAACTTCCTCCTGCAATATTATTCGTCATCCCATTATGCACATGCATGTATAATATGGAAACATTATCACAAACTATGCCTTGATTCTAGCCATAGCATTGGTCATTTGACCCGAAAGCTAGGAAATCTCGAATAAGATAGGTCATTTTGTGAAGGTTTTTTGAGACATATTTAATATACCAAGTTTGATATTTTTTATTCCAACTATGTCACATAATATGACACCACGTGAATGTTTTGCATTGTTTCGATTGTTTTTTAATTTTTTATGCCTCTTTTAAACCATCGACAAACTTTGTCGAACGACGGGCATGAAGATTCTTAACTCGGAGCTGAGCCACTCTAAACTTGCTTGTATCTCTAATGAAATAGCATATTGTGAACCTAAAAATGATTTTTGTAAAAAATCATGACCATCAGATCATATACATGTAGTTTATATCTGACCCACTTCCTACCGATTCAGCAGGAATTTGTCTTTTTCACCTAGGGTGGACTGAAAGGTTTTAGATCCCCTGTTGGGATATTGTCCATTTAAGGTGGTCTAGTATTTTTTAAAAAATGGGGTGGTAGCATTTTGAATTAGCTATTTGGTGGTTGCTTCACAAAATCCCCCTTTTTTGCGCTCGGAAAATAGAAAATATCTTTTTGTGCGGCGAAAAGGAAAACTTCCTCCTGCAACATTGTTCGCCATCCCATGGTACACATGCATGCATAATATAGGCACATTATCACAAAATGTCTTAATTTTAGCCATAACATTGGTCATTTGACCCAAAAGCCAGGAAACCTCGAGTGAGATAGTCATTTTGTGAAGGTTTTTTTAGACATATTCAATATACCAAGTTTGATATTTTTCCTTCTAACTATGTCACATAATATGACACCACGCGAAGGTTTTACATTGTTTCGATCATTTTTGAATTTGATGCCTGTTTTAAACTATGGTCAAAACGGCGAGCATAAACATTCCTTTTTAGCATAAATATCTAATATTTGAGTTTACATAGATAGATCTTATTTTTCTGCAAATTATGATATATTATTTGTATTTTTCTGAATTAAAATGATTTTTTTATGATTTTCCTAAAAGTAATGTGATAAAAAGGAAAAAATAAAAAAAGACTTTGCCGTGTATACCGGAGAATACACACGGCAAAAGATCGGCGATGGCACACAGCAAAGAGGCCACCATCTGCAACCGTTAGCTCCTCCCCGTCAAGTGGACCTGTGGGGTCGCGGGTCCCACCTTGTTGCCGTGACGACACCTATGTGTGCCGATGTCGACTTTGCCGAGTGTTTTTTCTTTGTCGTGTTCCTTTATGGGTCTCTGTCGTGTATATTTCTTTGCCGTGTTCTTTTTTCGAAATTTGCCGTGTTCGTGTACTTTGTCGTGTGTTTTCTGGGTTACACACGGCAAAAACAAACTTTGCCGTGTTTCGGTCTATTTGGCACACGGCAAAGCCGTGTCTACACGGCAGCGACATAATTTCCTGTAGTGTCATATATACCCCAAGAGGGGAAAGAGAAAGAGAGAAGGTTCCAGATCGAGCTCGACCTGGTAGTTGTTAGGAGCTGGGTTTTTAGTATGCTTTTTGGTAGTGGACGAATTGTTGAGTTTTTGTTTGTCTGGATGATAAAGTTGTTTTTGTATTTTTACATAGCTGGACTATCCCAGAAACTTTACTAGATAAAAAAAGCCACAAAATAAACAAGAAAAGACAAACAAAACTGGCCCGATAATAAGCCCAACAATATACAAGAAAAGACAAACAAAACTGGCCCCATAATAAGCCCAACAAACTATAACAACAGGATAACACCAGGCGGGGTCGTGGCCGGGTTAGCCTGTGAGGCAGAATGGATAAAAATAACCCAAAGTTTAAAAAAAATCATAAAATGAACTCTCGGTGAAAGAATTTCACAGAACTAACCCTTTTGGGTAGCGCATAACGCAAAGGCGCTATGCTCAACGGCGTAGCACCTTTTCGAAAGGCGTTGCACTCTTTGTCAGCGTGGCACGTCATTGTACATAGCATAGCGCCTAACTGTAAGGTGCTACACTAGTCTATATATATAATGTCCATGTCTATTTAAAAGACTTCAACCAACTCAGCCACCACAGTTCTCTATCAAATAGATAGCGACATTTTATATATAGACTAGTGTAGCGCCTTACAGTTAGGCGCTATGCTATGTACAGTGACGTGTCATGCTGGCAAAGAGTATAGCGTCTTTTGAAAAAGCGCTACACCATTGAGCATAGTGGCTTTGCGTTAGGTGCTACCTAAAAGGGTTAGTTCTGTAAAATTCTTTCATCGAGAGTTATTTTATGATTTTTTTTTTAACTTTGGGTTATTTTTGTCCATTCTGCCAGCGTGCGATTGTGCTGGTCCGTTTCTGTTTCCGTTTACGTTTACGTGCGACGTCACCCGACTGTGACATACTGTGACCTAAATCTTTACTATTAATTTCAAAAGCGTGGTGAATGCCTGGTGTCACACATGCAAAAATTACATAAAAATGCCACCGCACAGCTATCTATCTTATCTCACACGTTGCATCTAACAAACTTTATCCAATTTTAAAAAATAACAAACTCCATCTATATCTTTAAGCACCACCGCCCAAGGTTATAGGAACAAATTGTTGAGAAACTCTGTTGGATAAATTTAAACTCTATTATGTACTAACAAACTCTATTCTCTTTGAGAAAAAAGAGGACACTGCAGTCGTGATAGTCGGTTCGTTGTTACGTCATCACGCTTAAATTATATCTGCCACCGATCTGCCATCAAAAGACAGTTTCGCCCCTAAACTTTTGGTGATATTATAGCCCCTGCCACCGCCTAAGTCAACAAGTCAAATATCGGTTCGTTTCTCTGTCTTCTCTCGACGCGCTGGTGGCGAGGACTTCGGCGGCCCGGCTGGAGGAGACGAACCGGACGGAGCTCGCGAACGCAACATCGGCATCACTCCTTCCTTATCCTCTTCTTTCGCGGCATGACCGCACTGCACACCCAACCAATCGCCCCATGTTCCTTTCGCCTCCATCTCCCTGGCGCGCCACAAATCAGCCAACAATCCCTCAACCCAGCGCCTCGCTGGCGTAGCACGGAGCTGCGTGGCAGCGACGACGTAAATCCAAGGCCTCGTGCGGCGGCTGCCCGAACCTTGGGGGCGACGGCAGCTGAAAACAAGATCCTCATGCAGCTGGAAACAACAGGTTAAGGGGCGTTCTATCCATGGATTCGAACCTCATAAGATGCTCTGTTTTGTGCTTGCAAATGGCAGAGAAAAATGTGACAGTAGAAGATGCTCCGTCCATGGATGCAGTCCTCGGACAGAACACGGATGAGGACCTGATGACTTCCTCGCATGGCTCTGGGCAGAGGAGCGTGCGGCGGAGGTGCGCACCTAAACATCCTCGTCAGTGGCGGCGCTAATAGGGAAATCGGGCGTCTAGGTCATGTGCGGTGCGGACGTGCGGTTCCTAGCACACTAGGATCAGCTGGTTGGGTGGAGGCAGAATACAACTTGGGCCTTTGGTACCGATGGTCCCGTTGGGGCAGCTGGGTATTTTTATTCTCTTCTACCTCCTATACATAAAAGTCTCTTCTTTTCTTCTGATTTGTTTATCTGTCTTCTCACGAATCACAGCAGATGGAGCCTGTTGGATTAGAAAAGCTAAGAGGATTGGCTTGCCACTATCGAATGAGTATATGCAGTAAATCTCTAATTTATCATGTAAGTTTAGTTTGAAAGCAATTGTGTAAGTCTTTTCAATTTGTCGTTACATGTTGTGTAGAGACCTTGAGATATGTTTATATTTATTGGCCAAGGGATGCTAATACATTGGACATACTATTAAGTTATTTTCTACACAACAACCATATGTACCACAGAGTTATGCAAAAATGTAAGATATGTTTTATTGGAAATGGCATACAATAATATTCTATAGTAGTTTGTCCAACAAAAGTTTTGGACAAAATATTTGTACTCATCTAAGTTAGTAGATACAACAGACCTGATCCGCCACACTTGGTTAAAGAAACTTTATTTGATTTAATGTGTTGCCGTAGCAACGCACGGGCATTCAGCTAGTATATACTTACACATAAAAACGGTAGTAGAATGCACTGTAAAATCTCTCTTTAAACACCCATAACTGAACCCTATATGTAAACGCCTGCCCAAGAAGAAACCCCTGTCATGCAACATCAAATACATGTCGCGCTGGAAGACGATCGACAGCAAATGCCGACAGAAAATGGTGATGAAACTGTCGCCTGAATCCTGATCTCTACATGGATGCATGCCTCTCTACTGGCTTCCACTCCATTCTTGACTCTCCAACGTGCCAATGGCGCCGCCCAAACACGTGCTTGCACTCGTTCTCCTCCTCTTCTCCGCCACCGATGCCTGCCACCAGCCACCAAAAACGCTCCACATCCCCGTCGTCCATCGCAACGCGGTCTTTCCGCCACCGCCGGATGCCAACCAAGGTAGCCTCGTAACAAACCGCCGCTTCCCAGCAACCGACACCGCGCTGATGATGTCCCGCCTCCACTCTCCCGTCATGTCCGGGCTCCCCTTCGAGAGCGGCGAGTACTTCGCGTCCATCGGCGTGGGGACCCCGTCCACCAGCACACTCCTCGTCATCGACACCGGAAGCGACCTCGTGTGGCTCCAGTGCAAGCCCTGCCGCCACTGCTACGGCCAGATGAGCCCGTTCTACGACCCCAGACGCTCCAGCACCTACCGCCAGATCCCCTGCTCATCGCCTCAGTGCCCCCTCCTCCAGGGCTGCGACAACAGCACCGGAGGCTGCGGGTACACCATGGTCTACGGCGACGGCTCGGCCAGCAGCGGCAACCTCGCGACGGACAGGCTCGTCTTCTCCAACGACACGTCCGTCTACAACATCACCATCGGGTGCGGCCACGACAACGAGGGGCTGTTCGACTCGTCGGCGGGGCTCCTCGGCGTCGGCCGTGGCGCCGCCTCCTTCGCGTCGCAGGTGGCGCCGTCCTACGGCCGCTACTTCGCGTACTGCCTCGGCGACCGCACGTCCAACGCGCGTAGCAGCTCCTCGTACCTCGTCTTCGGCCGCACGCCGGATCTCCCGTCCACGGCGTTCACGCCGCTCCTGTCCAACCCGCGGCGCCGGAACCTGTACTACGTGAACATGGCCGGGTTCAGCGTCGGCGGCGAGCGCGTCACTGCTGGGTTCTCCAACTCCAGCCTCTCGCTCGACACGGCGAGCGGCCGGGGCGGCGTCGTGGTGGACTCCGGCACGTCGATATCGCGGCTCCCTAGGGACGCGTACGGGGCGCTGCGCGACGCCTTCGACGCGCGCGCGGCCGCGGCAGGGATGCGGAGGCTGGCTGAGGACATCTCGGTCTTCGACGCGTGCTACGACATGCGAGGTGCCGCGATGGCCAGCGTGCCCGGAATCGTGCTCCACTTCGCCGGCGGGGCGGACATGGCGCTGCCACCGGAGAACTACTTCATCCCCGAGGACAGCAGGAACGGGAGGTTCTACTGCTTGGCGCTGGAGGCGACGGACGACGGGCTCAGCGTTCTCGGCAACGTCCAGCAGCAAGGGTTTAGGGTCGTGCTCGACGTCGAGAAGGAACGAGTCGGCTTCGCGCCAAAAGCCTGCTAAGTACGGGAGCAAGGCGGCTACGACTAGATAAAGGGCGATCTTCGCAAAGTCCACTCACGAGCGAACGACGCGGAGCAACCAGAGCTTCACGGTAAAGTGTAGGTCACGTCTCTTGGCATGCCAACACGTACAGCACCTTGCACTCACCGTGGATGTACTTGCATGCCGATCACTGAAGCAGCACGTGTACTTGTCATCCCCCGTGATACTTCTTCCAATTAATTATTTAACCTTTCTAAACCTTGGCACGACCGTTGTACTTCTGAAATTTAATTAAGTACAAACCAAAAATTACAACAAATACATCTCATTATACACTGCATAGAATACACGTAGTCCGTGAAGTACACTTCGCACGATGTACACTAAAAGAAGTACTAAGCACACCAAAATATTGTACTGAAATCTAAAGTACACGGAGTACTACTCCTTCCGTTCTGAAAAAGATATCTCAAATTTGTCTAATGTATCTAGATATCATTTAGTATATAGATTCATTTAAATTTAAATAAACTTGCCGACATGCTTTTTAGGACGAAGGGAGTACAAGTGTTTTGAAAATTGATGTACACCGAAGTACAAGTGTATTGAAAATCGAGTAAGCCGAAGTAGTATAAGTGTAGTGGAACCCAAGCACACCAAATACGGGTGTACTGAAAACCGAAATACACCGAATTATAAGTGTAGTGAAACCTAAAGTACAATATACACTAAAAATCCATACAAAATATGCTGAAACTAAAGTACTATGAAGTACAACTGTAGCAGTTTTGGAAGTATAAAATATGCTTACAACAGTAGCAATTTTGGAAGTACAAAACACAGTTTCTCAAAACCTATCAACATGATTTCTAGTTTTAAATATCTCGACGAGAGGAGCTCAAAAGTGAAAACGGTTCAAAATTTGAAGAACAGTTCAAAAGATATTTTATTTTGAATTTTTGGTTTTGGAAAATAAAAGAGAAACTGAACCTCACACCTTTATCATTTCTCGAGAGAGGATTTACCGCTAGTAGGTTGGTCCCCCGACAGCACATATACCCTAGGATTGTTGGAGATTCATACAGAGTCCACGAAGTCAACAACCGTCAGATATTTACACTTATGCCCCCCTAAAAAGTTCGAAACAACCCGAGCTCCACCTAGCCGTGAAACTTGTATGTTTTTTGACTGGGTCTGCTGAACTTTATATGTATCATCAAAATTTTGTTCTTTTTTCTAAATTTTCTACCGTTAATTTGGTTGTTTTTCTTGTTTTCTATAATTGATATTGAATCTTGTATGTATCTGCAAAATTCAAAGAAATTTCAGATCTCTAATAAATCTCGTATGAATCTAGACTAAGATGGGGGGTGTTTCTGTAAAATAGTATGCATGAATCTCCAACAAATCAATGGTAATGATGGTGCCGAGGGGATGAACCTGTGTGGTGTTGTATTTCCGATCCTTTTTCTCTCCTTATCATCATATTTTTATTCTCATTGCCACACTTGACGAGCATGTTGACATATGGAGACCATGCGAGAGGAGAAATTGACACTTGGCGAGACGATAACACAGAGAAGGAAAAGACACCACTTGGCCTGACGGGATGCGTGGAATAGACCTTGCAACATTGCAATGGTATGCGTTTTTACAAGATTCAAAAATGGCGTTTCTTCCAGTACAATGCTCCCCAAACTCAGAGTCTCATACAAACTTAAACATAAAGACGGTTGAGATTTCTTGATACTTCTTCATATTATGGACATGATGGTCTTTAAAAAAATAAACAGGTATAAGTAGCCCTTCATAAAACCTGCATGACCAACTTATTTGTACAAATATATAGTGTATATTGTGTTTTATCGTATGTAAGTCGTTCAGGTCTATACGTGTACGTCACGGAGTAGTATTTCACATGGACACGTATACAAGTTATACACAGCCACGTAGGGGGCTTTTTCCTACTATATTAACACGTAGACGATGCCCCGAGAGGGTACGCATCGTTACACCCAAAACGTCCACATGGTATCAGAGCCTACCTCTTACCTGCTCTAGCCACCGACAAAACCCTAAAACAAGTCCGTCACAGCCTGCCACCGCCGCACCTTGCTTCCGCCGCACTCCCTCCTGTCGCCACCAGTTCCTTGGTGTGTCGTAGCCATGACCTAAATCTCAAGACCAAAACAACACACGATCAAGCCCCTCTCTGCCGCCGCCGCGATCTTGTTGTCGCTGCATCGAGAGGATCAAGCCCCAATGTCGCCATCGCAGATCTCCTGCCACCGCCGGGTTCCACGTCCTACGTCGACATGTCGTCTTCATCAGTCACGACGGCTATGGCCCTCGCTGCCGCGCTTGGTTCCCCTCCATCGCAACTTCTCACGCGCACTGATCTGGAAAGCCCTGGTCATCCCAGCTCTCCGTGGCGCTCGAGTCCTTGATCTCGTTGAGGGTTCCGAGAAGTCACCGGAGAAGCTCCTGGAGCTAGAAGATGTCAATAATAAGAAGGTGACAATCGAGAACCTGGAGTACAACACCTGGATTGCACGTGATCAGCAGGTGCTCCACTGGCTCCTCAATGCGCTTTCCCCTGATGTGATCGTACACGTAGTCGGTCTAGAAACTTCTGCCAAGGAATGGTCGGCCATCAATGCCCATGTCTCATCTACGTCCAAGACCCGAGTCCAGAAACTCCGCTCTGCCCTCCATGATACTCGTAAGAATGATCTGTCTGCAGAAAAATATTTTACTGAGATGAAGTGTATTGCATCTAAATTGACTGCTACTAGAAAGCCTCTTGATTCCGATGAGTTGTTATGGTACATCCTCAAAGGCCTTGGTAGTCACTACAATACTCTCTGCACTGCTGTCAATGCTAATCCAGGCACCACTGTTGATGATCTGTTGAGCCAAGTCCAAGATTCTGATCGCATGAACAAACCTGAAGAAAACAGTTTTTCCTCCTCGACCAATATGGTCCGTCGTGGTGGTGCCCCTCCTATACGTGGTTCTTATCGTTCTCGTTATGATGATCGGCTTCGTGATAATGATCGTGGCCGCCAGCAAGATTACCATGATCGTCGTGATTGGCGTGATCATTGTGATGATCAAGGACGCTGTGATGATTGGTGTGATCGACGTGATGGTGGTGGATATCAAGGACACATGTATGATGATGATCAGGGTCGTCTTGATGACCGCCCTCGACACCGTAATGATGGAGATAGGCGTGATGATGGTGGTCGCCGTCCAGACCGCAAGCCCACTAAATATGTTGACACCACCTGCCAGATTTGCTTTATTCATGGTCATCCTGCTCATGACGGCTGGTGGCGTTATGATGATCGTGGCAGTGGAAAGGATCACCCCAATAAAGACACTTTGCTGGAGTTGATTCAAACTAGTATTATGACACTGGAGCTACTGATCATGTTGCTGGTGAGCTGAGCAAGCTCTCTACATATGATGCTTATCAGGGACAGGATCATGTCCGAACTGCTGAAGGGACAGGTATGCATATTAGTCATATTGGTAATTCAATTTTTGCACACCCCTCATAATTCCTTCAATCTCAATTCTATATTGCATGTTCCCAGTGCTTCAAAAAATATGTTGTTTGTTCATTGTTTTACCCTTGATAATCATGTCTTCATTGAGTTTCATACTTTCTTCTTTTTGATTAAGGACCAAGCAACACGACGCATTCTGTTTAAAGAACCTTGATATGGAGGTCTCTATCCTTTGATGCCTTTCTTCACCGAGTCCTCCAAGCATGCCTTCCTCACCATAAAGCCTTTAGCATCCACGTGGCATCGTCGTCTAGGACACCCATCTTCATTTATTGTTCAGCAAGTTTTTAGAAGAAATAAAATAGCTTACACTCCAGATAGTACCCCATATGTGTGTGACTCTTGTCAGTTGGCAAAGAGTCACCAATTGCCACACCCCATCTATACCAGTAGATCTAATGTGCCCTTTGAGCTCATTTTCTCTGATGTATGCGGTCCTGCTCCAACTTTTGTTGGTCATCATGACTATTATATAAGCTTTATAGATAATTTGTTTGGATTTATTTTCTTAAGAAGCGGTTTGATGTTTATCAAGCTTTTCTTAACTGGAAACAGTATGTTGAACGCAAGTTTGATAGGAAAATTATCACTATGCAAACCGATTGGGGTGATGAATATGAGAAACTAAATGTTTTCATTCAAAAAGTTGGCATTACCCATCATGTCTCTTGCCCTCATGCACATCAGCAGAATGGCTCTGCTGAAATAAAACACCACCATATAGTTGAGGTTGGTCTTGCCCTTCTTGCCAATGCATCCATGCCTCTCAAATACTGGGATGAATCTTTTCTCACAGCCACGTTTTTCATAAACCTGCTTCCTAGTAAATTTATCATCATGAGTCCCCCACTGAATGTCTCCTCCATATTATACCAAATTATGATGCTCTACATACCTTTGGTTATGCCTGCTGGCTTAATCTTCGTCCGTATAATAATCGTAAGCTTGCTTTTTGTTCCAAACGTTGTGTTTTTTTGGTTATAGTCCACTCCATAAAGGTGCCAAATGCCTTGATGTCTCCACCGGCCGAGTTTACATATCCCGTGATGTTGTTTTCGATGAAAATATTTTTCCTTTTGAAACACTTCATCCAAATGCCGGTGCTCTTCTCAGACAAGCCATCTTGCTTCTTCCATCATCTAATGAGGTGCCCAAAATATTGATGATAATTTGACTACTATTGTTCCTATTACTGTTTGTAATTATGCTCCACATGATGATGAAGCTGCATGTGAAAATTTGGCTCAAAACGGTGCACCACAGACCCGACAATCTTCTGTTGAAATTTCTGAGCTAAATGATGAAACTGCTGCGAAAAACGAAGATGATTCTGGGGGACATCCCCCTGCTACCTCGTACTCCGACAATGCGGATCCCGGAGGTGATCCTCCCGCGTCTGGGACGCGCGCCCGCCTGCGTCGACGCCCGTCCGCGGCTCCACAGCGTGCCCTGCCCGTCGTATCCCAGCGTCAGGGGATGCCCCTTTGCCGCCCGCCTCCACTCCTGTCACGCCACATGCTGGCGCCTCGTCCGCTGCCCCCCTGGTCAGCAGCGCTGCTGGGATCTCCTACGGACAACCCTGTTGTGGCCCCTTCTATGCAGTCTTCTGATAGATCGTCTGCGGCTTCGTCCGGTGTTGCTCAACCACCGTCCTCGCCACCTGGCTCTTGCACGCGATTGCAAAAAGGTATCAGACAACCAAAATGATACACTGGTGGTATTGTGCGCTATGGCCTATTTTCCTCTACAGGTGAACCTCGAAATTTACCTGCTGCTCTCAAAGATTCTCATTGGCGTTCTTCTATGCAAGAAGAATATGATGCACTCATGCAAAACAAAACCTGGACTCTTGTTCCTCCCAGTCCAAATAAGAATATTATTGATTGCAAGTGGGTTTTCGTGTCAAGAAACGTGCTAATGGTACTATTGATCGTTATAAAGCACAGTTGGTTGCAAAAGGATTCAAGCAACAGTATGGCATTGACTATAAAGACACATTTAGTCCTGTTGTCAAAATTGCTACTATCAGAATTGTCCTCTCCATCTCTGTGTCTCGTGGTTGGAGTCTTCGGCAGCTAGATGTCAAGAACGCGTTCCTTCATGGTCTTCTGGAAAAGGAGGTCTATATGAAACAACCACCTGGGTTTGAACATCCTGATGCTCCTCGTCATATCTGCAAACTTAACAAAGCTTTTTATGGCTTGAAACAAGCCCCAAGGTCCTGGTACTCTCGGTTAAGATCTAAATTACATGAGTTTGGTTTTTCTGCTTCTAAAGTTGATACATCCCTTTTTCTCTATGATAAGCATGGTGTTACTATCTTTTTTATCATATATGTTGATGACATTATTGTGACCAGTTCCTCCGATCATGCTATCTCAGTCTTGCTAAAGGATCTGAACACTTATTTTGCCAAGGATTTGGGAGACCTTCACTACTTTCTTGGTATGGAAGTTAAAAGAACAGATGATGGTCTTATTCTTACTCAAGAGAAGTATGCTCGAGATATCCTCACACGTGTTGGTATGCTGGATTGCAAGGCTGCTCCTACACCTTTATCTTCATCCGAGTCTCTGTCTCTACATGAAGGTACACCTCTAGATCATGATGATAGTTCTCAGTATCGCAATATTGTTGGAGGATTCCAGTATCTTACTCTTACTCGGCCAGACTTGTCGTTTTCTGTTAACAAAGCCTTTCAGTATCTTCATGCTCCCAGTACTGCTCATTGGACGGCCGTTAAGCGCATTTTACGTTATGTCAAGGATACATCATCTATTGGTATTACCTTTCGGAAATCCTCCTCCACATTGTTAAGTGCTTTTTCAGATGTAGATTGTACAGGGTGTCTTGAGGATAGACGTTCTACAGGAGGTTTTGCTATCTTTATAGGTTCAAACTTGGTCGTCTGGAGTGCTAGGAAACAAGCCACTGTGTCTCGTTCCAGCACTGAGGCTGAATACAAGGCTCTTGCTAATGCTACTACTGAATTGATATGGGTTGAAGCTGTCCTTACTGAACTTGGTGTGAAGCTTCATGCGAAACCGTGTATATGGTGTGATAATCTGGGTGCCACTTTTCTGTCAGCAAATCCAGTTTTTCATGCCCGTACCAAACACATTGAGATTGACTATCACTTTGTCCGTGAGCGTGTTGCTGACAACCGTCTCGATATCAAGTTTATTTCTACAAAAGACCAACTTGCTGATGGATTTACCAAGGCTCTTCCTGTGATGGATCTAGATGAGTTTAAGCGCAATCTAAACCTCTCGTGGTTTAGATTGAGGGAAGATGTTATCGTATGTAAGTCGTTCAGCTCTATACGTGTACGTCACGGAGTAGTACTCCGCACGGACACGTATACAAATTATACACAGCCATATAGAAGGCTTTTCCCTACTATATTAACACGTAGCCGATGCCCCGAACGGGTACACATCGTTACACCCAAAACATCCGCACCGTATACTTTTAGATAGAACTAGTATGTATTATGGTGTCAAGTGGGATCCCACCTAAATTCCACTTATAGTTCATTTGCCAAATTTCAGCGTAAATTTTAAGCAAAAATTTACACTAGATTTTGAGAAATGAACTAGAAGTGGGATTTAGGCGGATCCCACGTGACACCGTAGTATTACGTACGTCGTTGTCAGCTCATCGTAGACGAACTTCGTCGGGCGGTGGCAGTCGTAGCCGGCGGCGGGAGGCACGACAAGACGCCTCTTGCCGGCAACAAGGCACTGCGATGTGCTGGCCGGCACAAGCCTCGACCAGATCCAGATCCAAGCCCGCCGTATACGTAATTGTAGACAATCATGACACGGAGCTGGCTTCCCATCGCTAACTCCCTTCCTCCTTCTCCTGTGCTAGCAGTAGATCGATCGGCTAGCTGCAGTATGTGCGTGTGTTGCCTACCGAGCTAGCTTTGTGTCTCCCCGGTAGTCTTAGTCGTGATTCATAGAGTACTCGACGGGCAAAGGCTAGTCCAACCAGGAGGTAGGAAGAGCGGCCGGCCTCGACAATGAGTCTCAACTGACTCGAAATAGTCTTTCATTCCGTCTTATAAATAAAGCATGTAAGACCACTGTTGAATCAGACAGCACAACGTTTAAAGAAAAAGCCACAACACGATACAAGGTGCTGGGACAGCAGCACACACACGTCCGAACGAAAACAAGGAAAACCAAAAAAGACTGACGGAGGTGGATCAACTAAACGTTGGTAACCTGCAACCGCCACGTCTGGAAAATAACCACCATACTCCTTGCCCCAACTCGTCGAGCGTCAATCAACACCCTCAAGAGGAAAAGCAACTGCTGCTACCCGAACCACAATAATCTTAAGGTTTTCCCCGGCACATAGAGGGAGGGAGGTGGAAAAAAGGGTAGTCATGACACCCTTCGAAAAGGAGAGATGCCACCTGTCGGGCAGCACCGCGTCGGTGTCGGGCTCATAGCCACGCGAGTCTCAGTTGGC
The DNA here is from genome assembly GCA_030063025.1 of Avena longiglumis. Lineage (NCBI taxonomy): Eukaryota > Viridiplantae > Streptophyta > Magnoliopsida > Poales > Poaceae > Avena > Avena longiglumis. Next base: position 154,621,057 of record CP125973.1, read on the forward strand.
CGATGATCACCGGCGATGGGAGAGATGAGATCGTCGCGTCGACGGGGAGAGATCGGGAGAACGTGAGCCACAGGGAGTTGGCAGCTATCTATACGTGGGTATACCGGGTTTGGATACGGGTTTAGGAGGGCTCATAATTAATTAATTGGCTAATTGCGCGAGTGTCTAAACTGAATTTGGAGGAGGGGATGTACTGAAGCAAGCTTGCCTGAATCTCAGCATCTTGCGTGCTCCATCCAATTTGCTTTTATTATAACCGCCGCATGGATCTCACTCAATGGCCTAATGGGGAGCGGAGTCAGAGCTTGCCGCATCTCGAGGCACTCCTTGAGACTGCCAAACAACATGGTGCTAGCTAATCCTAACAATTTACTTGATTAACCGCGGCATTGGATCTCACTCAATAGCCTAATGTAGCGGAGTCAGAGCTTGCCGGCGGGTGAAGTCCATCTGCGGAACATGTCGAGGCACTCCTTGGGGCGGTACTCCGGCGCGGTGTGCCCGGCGCCCTTGACGGTGGCGTAGGTGAGGTTGTAGGCGTACTCCATCGTGTACCCCGCGGCCTGCCCGTTGGAGTGCCACGGCCTCCATGGCGCCACCACGGGGTAGCCCAGCGTCCGAATCCAGGCCTGCGTGCCGACGAAGGTGACTTCCAGGTCGTGGTCGCCGTTGTACACCAGCGCCCTGTACCCGCGGCGCGTCAGGTTGGCGTGGTGCGGTATCGTGCTTCTCAGGTCGTGCCGGTAGTGCCACAACACGGCGCACCGGGTCCACTTGCCGATCGTGCCGTCGCGGATGCCCAGCGTCTTCCTCACCTCCGAGTCGTCCGCCCAGACGTACGATAGCCGGTAGTCGTCGAACCGGCAGCGCTGGTGCAGGTTGTCGTCCTGGAGCAGCGACCTCGCCGTCTTCGTGAAGATGGTGTCGCCGCCAGCTGGGTCACCCTCTCGCAGCGCGAAGACGCACAGGCGCTCCAGGACGTGCGCCGGGTTGATGCCGGCGCCGATGCCCGCGACCAGGTTGATATCCTGCAGCGCGTCGGCGCACCGAGCGTTGCTTGGCGTGCCGTAGTCGTCCCCGCTGCAGCTGTCCTGCGCCGCCTTGTAGAGGTCGTCGGAGATGAGCCCCATCCCGCGCAAGAAAGGCACCTTGCCCCATTTGTCGTACGTGTCGTCCGTGCTAGGGTTGCCCACCAGGTAGCCCTGGAGGTTGAGCCTGACGCCGCCTCCGCTCGCGCGATCGACGTCATTATGGTTGGCGATCTCGAGCGCGGCGACCGGGACGGTGTAGCCGGAGTAGGAGTCGCCGGCGATGTAGAGCGGGTTGGACGCGAACTCAGGGTGGTCGGCAAGCCACTTCTCGAGGAACACCCGGACCTGCGCGCCGGTGCCGGTGAGGGTGACGTTGAGGCCCTGCTCCTCCCGCGCGTACGAGAAGCCCGTGCCCACCGGCGCGTCCACAAATATGACGTTACTCACCTTGGTCCAGGAATCCTCGAAGTAGACGAGGCGCGGGAATAATCCCTCGGTGTAGCCGGCCACGTCAAATCTGAGAGGGCCGATCTCGTAGACGAGGCCGGAGAGACCGGAGCAGCCGGGGCCGCCGGTGATCCACACGATGAGGGGATCTTCCGTTGGGCTACGCTCCGACTGGATGAAGTAGTAGAAGAGCTCTGCGCCGTGCTTGTCGTCCACCTCCACGTATCCCGTCTCCAGGTAGAAAGGCAGAGGGCCCTCGAATCCTTTGATGTGCGTGATGGCGTTCCGCTGCCGCTCATGCGCCGCCACCGGCCAGGTGAAGTCCATGCCGACAGCTACGAGGAGCAGGAGCAGCAGCAGCAGCCTGTCCATGTCGACTAGCTAGACCTGTGGACTGTGCAGAGTGGAGGTGGAGCCGTCAAGGCAACTCTGCTCGAGCCTGGAAGACTTGGAAAGCCTCCAGATATGAAGGCGATACACACCGCACATGGAGCGAATTGACTTTCTCGCAGCGCCATCGAACCACGTATATCTATCTGGGCCTCTTGGGCCGCATGAGCAACAGCCCCGCCGCTGCCCTAAGGTTTACGTCCATCACACCGCCGTTGCTGCAATGGGGCTGCTCCGGCAGGGGAGGCCAAGCCGACGGTGTAAGTGCACCCCTTGAACGCCGCGTATTTTTGCCAAATCTGCCTAAGTCTCAAAAGTTTAATCAAGTCTGACATTTTCTCGAAACTAATTCGGAATTTGATCTCTAGGGTCGGCGTCGTTTAAAATGGCGTCAAAGTTGTACATGTCGGCGCACACAAAACAGAAAACCGATCCGAAGGAGGTCGGCTCCGTTTAAATGGCGCCGACCTCGCTTGTTTGCCTCCCAGCAGCTTCATCTTGGCGCCGACCTGTATAATTTCGGCGTCATTTTAAATGGCGCCGACCCTAGGGGTCAGATTCCAAATTAGTTTCAGGAAAAGATGAGACTTGATTAAACTTTTCAGATTTTTGGGCAGATTTAGCAAAAAAAAATACGCCGTTGGCCTTGCGGTCGCCCGACAGCTCAGCGCCCTCCTCTTCTCGTACGTTCCCCTCACTATGTCTTTTGCTCTCGTTAGTGCGTTTCAGTTTAGGAGGGGGGAAATCCAACGGTTTTTTTTGACATGCTTGCTGTTATGCTTCTTGCGCTCCCAGGCTCTCTAAAATATCAAGTTTCTGTTTTCTGATTTTCATTGTGTGATCAATTTGGCACTCCTACGATCTCTTTTTTTAAGATCCAGCAATCGTTGGCCTTTCATTTCATTAGTATGTGATGCCCATAGGCAAGGATCAACTGAAAAGAAATTAGAAAAAAAAAATAGCACAAACAAGTTCAAAAAACTACTATATGAAATCATCACACCTTTGGGATACTACATTGTGTGCATAGTTCATTTTATAATGGCTGGATTTGTTTTTCACCTCTTTATGCAATTGAACTTTTCTTGGAAATTTTTAATGATGCCACTAGTATCGGCTCGAATCGTGACCATGACATTCTTTTAGTGTTATTTGCCATCTTTTGGGATTTCTAGTATCATTTCCTTGCATAGAAGTTACAATCAAGTCAAACTATTTTGAATGAGCTGGCAAATTTTGAAAAAATATGTAAAATACGTATGCCCTCACTCACAACTTTTACTTTAAATGATGGATTGTATTTTGCATAATCTAATGGGTAGAGTTAGCACTTGTCCTTCTCAAATCCTAGATTATTGATGTATATGCCTGCATATGAAAATGACACATTCAACATCATATGGTATGCTTGATAAATATAGTAAATCATTGGCTGAAAGATTTATAGTAAAAATAGAACATAACCAACTTTTTTATTTATTTGACCCTATTGTTCTCATCCATGCATATGAAATCATATTGTTGTAAGGTTTCGTAGCATGGAAAACAAAAAATTTCTACCGCATACAAACAAACAAGCCAAGATCTATCTACTAGATTGTAGCAATGAGTCGATGGAATAACTCACCCTCGAAGATTCCAAAGTGTTTAACGAGAGTGGATTCTCGTGGGTGATGTAGTCGTACTCTTTCCGATCTCAAGATCGTGAGCGATTCTTCCGCGCTGCGTAAGCGCTTCCAATCGGTCACATCGTTAAATTTTCGGCGAAGACCTTCCTCTCCCTTGTTCCAGCAATGGAGGTTGTAGCACTCTCCTCGCGATTCCGACAGCACAACGGCGTGGTACCAGAAGTAGAGGGGAGATCTCGCAGGGCTTCGCCTTAAGCCGGAGCGAGTATGGTGGACTATGAGAGAGAGCCTCGGCGATCTAGGGTTCAGACGCACCAAGGAGGAGCAAGGCCGGCGGCTAGGGTTTGCCTAGGCGGCGGCGGCTTTCCCTAGGCGGTGGCGACAGCAGGAGGTGACGGCGCCGGCGGCTAGGAGCTAGGGTTTTGGGTGGAGGTGTTGTGTGTTTGGAGGGGCAGCCCTGCCCCTCCTTATATAGGTGGAGGGGCGCGCCAGGGGAGGGGAGTCCCTCCCCAACTCGGTTTCCCAAGTGGGCCGGCGGTGGAGGGAGGGAACTCCTCCCCAAGTAGGTTTCCTACTTCCCCTCCACCTCACAAAATAGCCGTTTGACTTTTCAAATTGGCGTTTGACTCTTCAAACTAGGATTTGATTAAACCCTTTATTTCGTTCAGCGATGACATCTAGTACATGATGCAATCATTTCAACTTGTTATGACACATTCATGTACCCTTCCCCTCCGGAGTGCCGGACATTCCGGAACCTTCTAGAACATTCTCGATGAAAACACCGAAACCATTCTCCAACCCCGAAACCGGACTTTCCTTATATGAATCTTATTCTCCGGATCTCCTCGTGATATCCCGGATCCCATCCGAGACTCCGAACAACATTCGGTCTCTTACTCATCATTCCATAACTACTCAAACAACGTCGAATCCTTAAGTGTGTCTCCCTACGGTTCGTGAATTATGTGGACATGATCGAGACACTTCTCCGATCAATAACCAATAGAGGAATCTGGAAATTCATATGGCTCCCACATATTTCTACGATTACTTTGCGATCGAATGAATCACTTACATACGATACAAATTTCCCTTTGTCTCACGATAGTTTACTTATCCGAGGTTATGATCGTCGGTATCTCTGCATACCTAGTTCAACCTCGTTACTGATAAGTACTCTTTTCTCGTTCCCGTGATATGTGATCCCTTGTGAGCCAGTCACATGCTTGCAAGCTAATTGGATGACATTCCACCGAGAGGGCCCAGAGTATATCTATCCGTCATATGCATGGATAAATCCCACTCTTGATCCATGTGTCTCAACCAATACTTTCCGAACACTCAATGCCACCTTTATAGCCACCCAGTTACGGTGTGGTGTTTGATGTCATCAAAGCATCCTTCCGGTGAAGGTGATATGCATGATCTCATGGTCGAAGGAATTAGGTTACTATGTATCAGAAAGCATATAGCAATTGACCTATTAAAATGACTTGATCTTTATGCTACGCTTATCTATAGGAGTATGCCCACCATATCATTCTCCTAACGATATGATCTTGTTGTTAATAACATCTCAATGTTCATGATAGGGAAACCACAATCATTTATTAACCAACAAGCTAGTATTATAGAGGCTTTACTAGGGACTCTATTTTAGTTTACAAATCACACAAGTATTAATGTTTCATTGTTAATACTATTATAGCATGAATGTAAACATTTATCATAAACACAAAGATATAATAATAAGTACATTTATTATTGCCTCTGGGGCATATCTCCAACATTCTCCCACTTGCACTAGAGTCATCTAATCTAGATTACATGGTAATATACCGAACACCCATGGCAGTTTGGTGTTGGTCATGTTTTGCCCTCGGGAGTGGTTTTAGTCAACGGGTCCGCCACATTCAGATCTGTGTGTACTTTGCAAATCTTTATGTACCCATCTTGGACATGTTCTCGAATAGCGTGAAAACGTAGCTTGATGTGCTTCAGCTTCTTGTGTGACCTTGGTTCTTGCGCATTGGCTATGGCGTCCATGTTATCACAGTACATAGACATTGGGTCCAGCGCACTAGGAACCACACCCAGCTCTGTAATGAACTCTTTCATCCATATCGCTTCTTATGAAGTCTCCGAAGCAGCCATGTATTCCGATTCAGTTGAAGATCTCGCCACAACGCTTTGCTTTGCACTCCTCCAGCTAACTGCTGCACCATTCAAAGTAAATACGTATCCAGATTGTGATTTAGAATCATCCGGATCGGTGTTCCAACTAGCATCGGTGTAACCATTAACAACGAGTTGTTCATCACCTCCATAAGAAAGAACCATATCCTTAGTTCTTCTCAAGTACTTAAGGATGTTTTTGACCGTTGTCCAATGATCCACTCCTGGATCACTTTGATATCTGCTAGTCAAACTAACAGCATATGCAATGTCGGGTCTAGTACATAGCATGGCATACATTAGAGATCCTATGGCTGAGGCATAGGGAGTCTTACTCATCCTTTCTCTATCTTCTACCGTTGTCGGACTTTGAGTTTTACTCAAGGTCGTATTGGGCAACATGGGCAAGAACCCTTTCTTGCTATCTTCCATTCCAAACCTCTTTAGAACTTTGTCCAAATATGTACTTTGTGACAATGATACTAGGCGTCTCGATCTATCTCTATAAATATTTATGCCTAATACGTAAGCTACTTCGCCAAGATCCTTCATTGAAAAACTATTATTCAAATATTTCTTGACACTATTAAGAAGGTCTACATCATTCCCAATCAACAATATGTCATCTACATATAGTATTAAGAATGCTACAGAGCTCCCACTCACTTTCTTGTAAATACAAGCTTCTCCGTAAGTTTGTATAAAACCAAAACTTTTGATTACCTTATCAAAACGTTGATTCCAACTTCGGGATGCTTGCTTCAATCCATAGATGGACCATTGAAGTTTGCATACCTTGTTAGCATCTTTATGATCGACAAAACCTTTGGGTTGCATCATATACAACTCTTCATCAATGTCTCCATTGAGGAACACTGTTTTGACATCCATCTGCCATATCTCATAATCATAATATGCAACGATTGCTAACATAATCCTCACAGACTTTAGCTTCGCTACAGGTGAGAAGGTCTCATCGTAGTCAACTCCTTGAATTTGTCGAAACCCTTTTGCGACAAGTCGAGCTTTATAGACAGTAACATTACCATCAGCATCTGTTTTCTTCTTGAAAATCCATTTGTTCTCAACAGCCTTCCAGCCATCCGGTAAGTCCACCAAAGTCCATACTTGGTTTTCGTACATGGATCCAATCTCGGATTTCATGGCTTCTTGCCATTTATTGGAATCTGGGTTCATCGTCGCTTCCTCATATGTCGCAGGGTCATCGGTGTTGTCCACCAACATGACATTCATAACGGGATCATACCAATCAGGAGTGGTACGAGTTCTCGTTGACCTGCGAGGCTCAGACAACTTCAACCAAGTTTCATGATCATCATCATTAGCTCCCTCTCTTATTGGTGCAGCACCACAGAACTTCTTCGGTCTTTGCGCTACTCGCAAGTTCGAGAGAAGGTTCAACAACCTCGTCGAGTTCTACTTTCCTTCCAGTCACTTCTTTCGAGAGAAATTCCTTCTCTAGAAAGGATCCATTCTTAGAAACGAAGATTTTGCCTTTGGATCTATGATAGAAGGTATACCCAATAGTTTCCTTCGGGTATCCTATGAAGACGCATTTTTCCGCTTTGGGTTCAAGCTTGTCCGGCTGTAACTTCTTTACATAACCCCAAACTTTAAGGAACGACAATTTAGGTTTCTTCCCAAACCATAATTCATACGGTGTCGTTTCAACGGATTTAGATGGTGCCCTATTAAAAGTGAATGCGGCTGTTTCTAATGCATAACCCCGAAATGATAGCGGTAAATCTATAAGTGACATCATAGAACGAACCATATCAAAGAGAGTTTGATTACGACGTTCGGACACACCATTACGCTGTGGTGTTCCCGGCGGTGTCAATTGTGAAAGTATTCCGCATTTCTTCAAATGCTCGCCAAACTCGTAACTTAGATATTCACCTCCACGATCAGAACGTAGAAATTTAATCTTCTTGTTACGTTGATTCTCTACCTCACTTTGAAATTTCTTAAACTTCTCGAAAGTTTCGGACTTATGTTTCATGAAATAGATATACCCATATCTACTCAAGTCATCCGTGAAGGTAAGAACATATTGATAACCACCGCGCGATGCTACACTCATTGGACCACACACATCGGTATGTATGATTTCCAATAAGTTCGTAGCTCGCTCCATCATACCAGAAAATGGAGTCTTAGTCATTTTACCCATCAGACATGCTTCGCATCTTTCAAGTGATTCAAAATCAAGTGATTCAAGAAGTCCATTGGAATGGAGTTTCTTCATACGCTTCACTCCAATGTGACCAAGACGACAGTGCCACATATAGGTCGAGTTATCACTCGATTTCAAACGTTTAGCCTCAATGTTATTAATATGTGTATTTCCACTATCAAGATTTAATAAGAATAGACCATCTATCAAAGGTGCATGTGCATAAAACATATTACTCATATAAATCGAACAACCATTATTCTCGGACTTAAACAAGTAACCGTCTCGCAATAAACAAGATCCCGATATAATGTTCATGCTTAACGCAGGCACCAAATAACAGTTATTTAAGTATAAAACTAATCCCGATGGTAGATGAAGAGGTAGCGTGCCGACCGCGATCAAATCAACCTTTGATCTGTTTCCCACGCGCATCGTTACCTCGTTCTTCGCTAGCTTCCGTTTATTCTGCAACACCTGTTTCAAGTTACAGATATGAGCAACCGAACCAGTATCAAATACCAGGCACTACTACGAGTACTAGTGAGATACACATCAATAATATGTATATCGGATATACCTTTCTTCTTGATGTTGCCGTTCTTCAAATCCGCCAAGTACTTTGGGCAATTCCGCTTCCAGTGACCTTCTCCCTTGCAGTAAAAGCACTCAGTATCAGCTTAGGTCCAGCCTTGGTCTTCTTCGTCGGCGCGGTAACTTTCTTACCACCCTTCTTGAAGTGTCCCTTTTTCTTAGACTTGCTTTTCTTCAATTTGGTGGTCTTATTGACCATCAACACTTGGTGCTCTTTCTTGATCTCCACTTCTAAAGATTTCAACATGGCGAAGAGTTCTGGCAACTGCTTGTTCATGTTTTGCATATTGTAGTTCATCACAAAGTTCTTGTAACTTGGTGGTAGTGATTGGAGGACACGATAAATCCCCAAAGCATTAGGAATCACTATACCCAAGCTTTGAAGTTTGTTTGCGTGCCTGGACATCTTAAGCACATGCTCAGCAGAGTTGCCCTCTTCCATCTTGCGTAAAGAACTTTTCGGAAGCCTCATAGCTCTCAATTTCGCGTGAGTCTCAAAGATCAATTTGAGATCACGGACAATATCATGTGGGTCTGCGAATTCTCAAACCTTTCTAAGCTACGATTCTAAACCATACAAGATAGCACACTGAACTGTGGAGTACTAAGTCTTCCGGCGAGGTAAACATTCTTTACTTCATCGGTAGTAGCGATGGCTGGTGGGTCACCCAATGTGCATCCAGACATAGGTCAAATTACCCTGTGAGGACAATACTCAAATTGCGGAACCAATCATGAAGTTGCTTCCATTTTTCAACTTTTCTTTCTCTAGGAACGCATTAAAATTGATGGTAGGGGCCGCCATTGATCTACAACATATTTGCAATAGTTTAGACTAAGTTTATGACAAATTGAGTTCTAATTAATAGTTAAATTAATCTAGGTGAACTCCCACTCAAAACAATATCCCTCACATTGTTTTAGTGATCACACGAACCAAATCCACCACATCAACACCGATCATCACGAGAGTTGATGCAGCTTCAGTGGTGAACAATCGACATGTTCATCATATCTACTATATGATTCATGCTTTACCTTTCAGTGATCCGTGTTCCGAGACCATGTCTGTACATGCTAGGCTCGTCAAGATCAAACCTTAGCTTCCGCATGAGCAAATCTTGCTTGCTCACGTTGTATACACTTGCGGAATCTAACACACCCGATCATCACGTGGTGCTTCGAAACAACAAGCTTTAGCAACGGTGCTTACTAAGGATGAACACTTTACAACTTGAAATTCATGTGCATGAGGGATCATCTTATAATGCTACCGTCATTAACTAAGCAATACAAGATGCATAAAGGATTAACATCACAAGCAATTCATGATATGTGATATGATATGGCCTTTCTTCTTTGTGCTTCCGATCTCCATCTTCAAGCACGAACATGATCTCCATCATCACCGGCATTGCATCAAGGTCAATGATGCTGCTCCATTGTTGTCGTCCACCGGCTTCAACTATTACAACTACTTTGAATAGACACGCGGGTCTTAACAGAAATTAAAGACAACCATATGGCTCCTGCCGGTTGCCAACTTACAATAAGGAACATTGCATACATCAAATATAATCACAATCATGGTCATATCACATCACAGCACACCCCTGCAAAACAAAGTTAGACGCCTCTACTTTCTTTGCATGTTTTACGTGGTTTGGGGCTTTCAATAAGTGTCGTTCTAACTTATGAACAAGAACCACAACATTGATACCAGCATTGTCAATCACCCGTTGTAAATTGAATCTTAACTATGTTGGGAGAAATAGGCACCCGCAAAGCCACTTATGCAATACCAGTTGCATGTCAAGCGTGGAGCAAGTCTCATGAACGATGTCATGTAAGGTTAGCCCGGGCCGCTTCATCCCACCATCCCGCAAGATGCAAAGTACACAAGAAGCAATCGACAACAAAAGCATCAACGCCCACAATGACCATTGTGTTCTACTCGTGCAACAGATCTACATATAGACACGGCTCTGATACCACTGTAAGGTTTCGTAGCATGGAAAACAAAAAATTTCTACCGCATACAAACAAACAAGCCAAGATCTATCTACTAGATTGTAACAGCGAGTCGATGGAATAACTCACCCTCGAAGATTCCAAAGTGTTTAACGAGAGCGGATTCTCGTGGGTGATGTAGTCGTACTCTTTCCGATCTCAAGATCGCGTGAGCGATCCTTCCGCGCTGCGTTAAGCGCATTTCCGTAGTCGGTCACACGTTCGGTACTCGACGAAGACCTTCCTCTCCCTTGTTCCAGCATGCAGTGGAGGTTGTAGCACTCTCCTCGCGATTCCGACAGCACAACGGCGTGGTACCAGAAGTAGAGGGGAGATCTCGCAGGGCTTGGCCTTAAGCCGGAGCGAGTATGGTGGACTATGAGAGAGAGCCTCGGCGATCTAGGGTTTAGACGCACCAAGGAGGAGCAAGGCCGGCGGCTAGGGTTTGCCTAGGAAGCAGCAGCGACAGTAGGAGGTGGCGGCGCCGGCGGCTAGGAGCTAGGGTTTTGGGTGGAGGTCTTGTGTGTTTGGAGGGGCAGCCCTGCCCCTCCTTATATAGGTGGAGGGGGCGCGCCAGGGGAGGGGAGTCCCTCCCCAACTCGGTTTCCCAAGTGGTCCGGCGGTGGAGGGAGGGAACTCCTCCCCAAGTAGGTTTCCTACTTCCCCTCCACCTCACAAAATAGCCGTTTGACATTTCAAATTGGCGTTTGACTTTTCAAACAAGGATTTGATTAAACCCTTTATTTCGTTCAGCGATGACACCTAGTACATGATGCAATCATTCCAACTTGTTATGACACATTCATGTACCCTTCCCCTCCGGAGTGTCGGATATTCCGGAACCTTCTAGAACATTCCCGATGAAAACACCGAAACCATTCTCCAACCCCGAAATAGGACTTTCATTATATGAATCTTATTCTCCGGACCATTCCGGATCTCCTCGTGATATCCCGGATCCCATCCGAGACTCCGAACAACATTCGGTCTCTTACTCATCATTCCATAACTACTCAAACAACGTCGAATCCTTAAGTGTGTCTCCCTACGGTTCGTGAATTATGCGGACATGATCGTGTTGGAGATATGCCCTAGAGGCAATAATAAATGTAGTTATTATTATATCTTTGTGTTTATGATAAATGTTTACATTCATTCTATAATAGTATTAACAAGGAAACATTAATACTTGTGTGATTTATAAACTCAATTTGAAGTCCCTAGTAAAGCCTCTATACATCACTAGCATGTTGGTTGATAAATGATTGTGGTTTCCCTATCATGAACATTGAGATGTTATCAACAACAAGATCATATCATTAGGAGAATGATATGGTGGACATACTCCTATAGATAAGCGTAGCATAAAGATCAAGTCATTTTAATAGTTCAATTGCTATATGCTTTCTGATACATAGTAACCTAATTCCTTCGACCATGAGATCATGCATATCACCTTTATCGGATGGATGCTTTGATGACATCAAACACCACACCATAACTGGGTGGCTATAAAGGTGTCATTGAGTGTTCAGAAAGTATTGGTTGAGACACATGGATCAAGAGTGGGATTTGTCCATCCATATGACGGATAGATATACTCTGGGCCCTCTTGGTGGAATGTCATCCAATTAGCTTGCAAGCATGTGACTGGCTCACAAGGGATCACATATCACGGGAACGAGAAAAGAGTACTTATCGGTAACGAGGTTGAACTAGGTATGCAGAGATACCGACGATCATAACCTCGGATAAGTAAACTATCGTGAGACAAAGGGAAATTGGTATCGTATGTAAGTGGTTCATTCGATCGCAAAGTAATCGTAGAAATATGTAGAGCCATATGAATTTCCAGATTCCTCTATTGGTTATTGTTCGAGAAGTGTCTCGATCATGTCCGCATAATTCACGAACCGTAGGGAGACACACTTAAGGATTCGACGTTGTTTGAGTAGTTATGGTATGATGAGAAAGAGACCGAATGTTGTTCGAGTCTCGGATGGGATCCGGATATCACGAGGAGATCCGGAATGGTCCGAGAATAATATTCATATAAGGAAAGTCCCGTTCGAGTTCGGGAATGATTCCGTGTTTTCATCGGAATGTTCTAGAAGGTTTTAATGTCCCAAGACCGAGGGGAAGGGTACATGAATGTGTCATTGCAAGTTGGAATGATTGCATCATGTACTAAGTGTCTTCGCTGTCCAAAATAATGGGTTTATTCAAATCCTAAATTGAAAAGTCAAACGGCTAGTTTGAAAGTCAAACGGCAAGTTTTGGAAAGAGGAAAAGAGGAGGAAGGTGAAAGCGAGTTGGGAGGAGTCCTCCTCCCAAGCCGCGCACCACCCAAGGCGAGTTGGGAGGACTCCTCCTCCCTTTGGCCGGCCCTCCACCTATATAAGGAGGGGTAGGGCTCCCTCCTAGCACACACAAGTACCTCTCCTCAAACCCTAGCTTGGCGCCTACCACCATAGCCGCCGCCGCCCCCTTAGGGTTTTGCCCTAGCCGCCGACTTGGGGTGCCCCAAACCCTATCCGCCGGCTCTAGACTTTCCTCCTTGGTGTGTCTAAACCCTAGAACACCGAGGACTCTCTCATACTCCACCATACTCGCTCCGGCTTAAGGCGAATCCCTGCGAGATCTCCCCTCTACTTCCGGTACCACGCCGTTGTGCTGTCGGAATCGCGAGGAGAGTGCTACAACCTCCGCCTTCTTTGGAACAAGGAGAGGAAGGTCTTTGTCGAAAACCGAACGTGTGACCTCTCTGGGAGCGCTTAGAACGCAGCCTTGAAGGATCGTCTCACGCGATCTTGAGATCGGAAGAATACGACTACATCACCCACGAGAATCCGCTCTCGTTAAACACTTTGGAATCTTCGAGGTAAGTTATTCCATCGACTCGTTGCTACAATCTAGTAGATAGATCTTGGCTTGTTTGTTTGTATGCGATAGAAAATTTTTGTTTTCCATGCTACGAAACCCTACAAAGGGTATCGAGCCGTGTCTATATGTAGATCTGTTGCACGAGTAGAACACAATGGTCATTGTGGGCGTTGATGCTTTTATTGTCGATTGCTTCTTGTGTACTTTGTATCTTGCGGTATGTTGGGATGAAGCGGCCCGGGCTAACCTTACATGACATCGTTCATGAGACTTGCTCCACGCTTGACATGCAACTTGTATTGCATAAGTGGCTTTGCGGGTGCCTGTTTCTGCTAGCATAGTTAAGATCCAATTTACAACGGGTGATCAACAATACTAGTATCAATGTTGTGGTTCTTGTTCGTAAGTTAGAACGACACTTATTGAAAGCCCCAAACCACGTAAAACATGCAAAGAAAGTAGAGGCGTCTAACTTTGTTTTGCAGGGGTGTGTAGTGATGTGATATGGCTATGATTGTGATTATATTTGATGTATGCAATGTTCCTTATTGTAAGTTGGCAACCGACAGGAGCCATATGGTTGTCTTTAATTTATGTTAAGACCCGCGTGTGTGTTCAAAGTAGTTGTAATAGTTGAAGCCGGTGGACGACAACCATGGAGAAGCGTCATTGACCTTGATGCAATGCCGGTGATGATGGAGATCATGTTCGTGCTTGAAGATGGAGATAGGAAGCACAAAGAAGAAAGGCCATATCATATCACATATTTTGAATTGCATGTGATGTTAATCCTTTATGCATCTTGTATTGCTTAGTAGACGACGGTAGCATTATAAGGTGATCCCTCATGCACATGAATTTCAAGTCATAAAGTGTTCACCCTTAGTTAGCACCGTTGCTAAAGCTTGTTATTTCGAAGCACCACGTGATGATCGGGTGTGTTAGATTCTGCAAGTGTATACAACGTGAGCAAGCCAGATTTGCTCATGCGGAAACTAAGGTTTGATCTTGACGAGCCTAGCATGTACAGACATGGTCTCGGAACACGGATCACCGAAAGGTAAAGCATGAATCATATAGTAGATATGATGAACATGACGATTGTTCGCCATTGAAACTATATCAACTCTCGTGATGATCGGTGTTGATGTAGTGGATTTGGTTCGTGTGATCCCTAAAACAATGTGAGGGATGTTGTTTTGAGTGGGAGTTCACCTAGATTAAACTTTATTATTAATTTGAACTCAATTTGTCATAAACTTAGTCTAAACTATTGCAAATATGTTGTAGATCAATGGCAGCCCCTACCATCAATTTTAATGCGTTCCTAGAGAAAGAAAAGTTGAAAAACAATGGAAGCAACTTCGCGGATTGATTCCGCAATTTGAGGATTGTCCTCACAGCTGGTAATTTGACCTATGTCTTTGGATGCAATTGGGTGACCCACTGCGGTGATGCTTCCGATGAAGTAAAGAATATTTACCTCGCCTAAGAATCAGTACTCCATAGTTCAGTGTGCTATCTTGTATGGTTTAGAATCGGAGCTTCAGAAAAGGTTTGAGAATTCAGACCCATATGATATTGTCGAGGATCTCAAATTGATCTTTGAGACTCATGCGGCAATTGAAAGTTATGAGGCTTCTGAAAAGTTCTTTAACTGCAAGATGGAAGAGGGCAACTCCGTCAGTGAGCATGTGCTTAAGATGTCTGGGCACGCAAACAAACTTCAAAGCTTGGGTATAGTGATTCCTAATGCTTTGGGGATTTACCGTGTCCTCCAATCACTACCACCAAGTTACAAGAACTTTGTGATGAACTACAACATGTAGAACATGAACAAGCAGTTGCCAGAACTGTTTGCTATGTTAAAGTCTGCATAAGTGGAGATCAAGAAAGAGCACCAAGTGTTGTTGGTCAATAAGACCACCAAATTCAAGAAAGGCAAGTCTAAGCAGAAGGGACACTTCAAGAAGGGTGGTAAGAAAGTTACCATGCCGGCGAAGAAGACCAAGGCTGGACCTAAGCCTGATACTGAGTGCTTTTACTGCAGGGGAGAAGGTCACTGGAAGCGGAATTGCCCAAAGTACTTGGCGGATTTGAAGAACGGCAACATCAAGAAGAAAGGTATATCTGATATACATGTTATTGATGTGTATCTCACTAGTACTGTAGTAGTGCTCAGGTATTTGATCTTTGGTTCGGTTGCTCATATTTGTAACTTCAAACAGTCTTTGCAGAATAAACGTAAGCTAGCGAAGAACGAGGTGACGATGCGCGTGGGAAACGGATCAAAGGTTGATGTGATCGCGGTCGGCACGCTACCCCTTCATCTACCATAGGGATTAGTTTTATACTTAAATAATTGTTATTTGGTGCCTGCGTTGAGCATGAACATTATATAGGGATCTTGTTTATTGCGAGACGGTTACTTTTTTAAGTCCGAGAATAATGGTTGTTCGATTTATATGAGTAATATGTTTTATGCACATGCACCTTTGATAGATGGTCTATTCTTGTTGAATATCGATAGTGGAAATACACACATTAATAACATTGAGGCTAAACGTTTGAAATCAAGCGATAATTCGACCTATATGTGGCAATCGCTGTCCTTGGTCACATTGGAGTGAAGCATATGAAGAAACTCCATTCCGATGGACTTCTTGAATCACTTGATTTCGAATCACTTGATAGATGCGAAGCATGTCTGATGGGTAAAATGACTAAGACTCCATTTTCTGGTATGATGGAGCGAGCTACGGATTATTAGAAATCATACATACCGATGTGTGTGGTCCAATGAGTGTAGCATCGCGCGGTGGTTATCGTTATGTTCTTACCTTCACGGATGATTTGAGTAGATATGGGTATATCTATTTCATGAAACATAAGTCCGAAACTTTCGAGAAGTTTAAGGAGTTTCAAAGTGAGGTAGAGAATCAACGTAACAAGAAGATTAAATTTCTACGTTCTGATCGTGGAGGTGAATATCTAAGTTACGAGTTTGGCGAGCATTTGAAGAAATGCGGAATACTTTCACAGTTGACACCGCCGGGAACACCACAACAGAATGGTGTGTCCGACATCGAATCGAACTCTCTTAGATATGGTTCGTTCTATGATGTCACTTACGATTTACCGCTATCATTTTGGGGTTATGCATTAGAAACAGCCGCATTCACTTTAAATAGGGCACCGTCTAAACCGCTGAAACGACATCGTATGAATTATGGTTTGGGAAGAAACCTAAATTGTCGCTCCTTAAAGTTTGGGGAAGCCTATGTAAAGAAGTTACACGGACAAGCTTGAACCCAAAGCGAAAAATGCGTCTTCATAGGATACCAAGGAAACTATTGGGTATACCTTCTATCACGCATCCAAGGCAAAATATTCGTTGCTAAGAATGGATCCTTTCTAGAGAAGGAATTTCTCGAAAGAAGAAGTGACCGAAGGAAAGTAGAACTCGACGAGGTTGTCGAACATTCTCTCGAATTGCGAGTAGCGCAGACCGGAAGAAGTTCCTGTGGTGCCCGCACCAATTAGAGAGGAAGCTAACGATGATGATCATGAAACTTCGTTGAAGTTGCTAGATCCTCGAAGGTCAACGAGAACTCGTACCACTCCATTGGTATGATCCGTTATGAGTGTCATGTTGGTGGACAACACCGATGACCCCGAGACATATGAGGAAGCGATGATGAGCCCAGATTCCAATAAATGGCAAGAAGCCATGAAATCCGAGATTGGATCCATGTACGAAAACCAAGTATGGACTTTGGTGGACTTACGGATGGTCGGAAGGTCACGAGAACAAATGGATTTTCAAGAAGAAAACAGATGGATGGTAATGTTATCGTTTATAAAGCTCGACTTGTCGCAAAAGGGTTTCGACAAATTCAAGGAGTTGACTACGATGAGACTTTCTCACCAAGCAAGCTAAAGTCTGTGAGGATTATGTTAGCAATCGCTGCATATTATGATTATGAGATATGGCAGATGGATGTCAAAACAATGTTCCTCAATGGAGACATTGATGAAGAGTTGTATATGATGCAACCCAAAGGTTTTGTCGATCCTAAAGATGCTAACAAGGTATGTAAACTTCAACGGTCCATCTATGGATTGAAGCAAGCATCCCGAAGTTGGAATCAACGTTTTGATAAGGTGATCAAAAGTTTTGGTTTTATACAAACTGATGGAGAAGCTTGTATTTACAAGAAAGTGAGGGAGCTCAGAGCATTCTTAATACTATATGTGGATGACATATTGTTGATTGGGAATGATGTAGACCTTCTTAATAGTGTCAAGGAATATTTGAATAATAGTTTTTCAATGAAGGATCTTGGCAAGCAACTTACATATTAGGCATAAAGATTTATAGAGATAGATCGAAACGCCAAATATCATTGTCACAGAGTACATATTTGGACAAAGTTCTAAAGAGATTTGGAATGGAAGATAGCAAGAAAGGGTTCTTGCCCATGTTGCCCAATACGACCTTGAGTAAAACTCAAAGTCCGACATCGGCAGAAGATAGAGAAAGGATGAGTAAGACTCCCTATGCCTCAGCCATAGGATCTCTAATGTATGCCATGCTATGTACTAAACCCGACATTGCATATGCTGTTAGTTTGACTAGCAGATATCAAAGTGATCCAGGAGTGGATCATTGGACAGCGGTCAAAAACATCCTTAAGTACTTGAGAAGAACTAAGGATATGGTTCTTTCTTATGGAGGTGATGAAACAACTCGTTGTTAATGGTTACACCGATGCTAGTTGGAACACCGATCCAGATGATTCTAAATCACAATCTGGATACGTATTTATTTTGAATGGTGCAGCAGTTAGCTGGAGGAGTGCAAAGCAAAGCGTTGTGGCGAGATCTTCAACTGAATCGGAATACATGGCTGCTTCGGAGGCTTCACAAGAAGCGATATGGATGAAAGAGTTCATTACAGAGCTGGGTGTGGTTCCTAGTGCGCTGGACCCAATGTCTATCTACTGTGATAACATGAGCGCCATAGCCAATGCGCAAGAACCAAAGTCACACAAGAAGCTGAAGCACATCAAGCTACATTTTCACGCTATTCGAGAACATATCCAAGATGGGGATATAAAGATTTGCAAAGTACACACAGATCTGAATGTGGCGGATCCGTTGACTAAACCTCTCCCGAGGGCAAAACATGACCAAAGACCAAACCGCCATGGGTGTTCGTATATTACCATGTAATCTAGATTAGATGACTCTAGTGCAAGTGGGAGACTGTTGGAGATATGCCCTAGAGGCAATAATAAATGTAGTTATTATTATATATTTGTGTTTATGATAAATGTTTACATTCATGCTATAATAGTATTAACAAGGAAACATTAATACTTGTGTGATTTATAAACTCAATTTGAAGTCCCTAGTAAAGCCTCTATACATCACTAGCCTGTTGGTTGATAAATGATTGTGGTTTCCCTATCATGAACATTGAGATGTTATCAACAACAAGATCATATCATTAGGAGAATGATATGGTGGACATACTCCTATAGATAAGCGTAGCATAAAGATCAAGTCATTTTAATAGTTCAATTGCTATATGCTTTCTGATACATAGTAACCTAATTCCTTCGACCATGAGATCATGCATATCACCTTTACCGGATGGATGCTTTGATGACATCAAACACCACACCATAACTGGGTGGCTATAAAGGTGTCATTGAGTGTTCGGAAAGCATTGGTTGAGACACATAGATCAAGAGTGGGATTTGTCCATCCATATGACGGATAGATATACTCTGGGCCCTCTCGGTGGAATGTCATCCAATTAGCTTGCAAGCATGTGACTGGCTCACAAGGGATCACATATCACGGGAACGAGAAAAGAGTACTTATCGGTAACGAGGTTGAAATAGGTATGCAGAGATACCGACGATCATAACCTCGGATAAGTAAACTATCGTGAGACAAAGGGAAATTGGTATCGTATGTAAGTGGTTCATTCGATCGCAAAGTAATCGTAGAAATATGTGGGAGCCATATGAATTTCCAGATTCCTCTATTGGTTATTGTTCGGAGAAGTGTCTCGATCATGTCCGCATAATTCACGAACCGTAGGGAGACACACTTAAGGATTCGACGTTGTTTGAGTAGTTATGGTATGATGAGAAAGAGTCCGAATGTTGTTCGGAGTCTCGGATGGGATCCGGGATATCACGAGGAGATCCGGAATGGTCCGGAGAATAAGATTCATATAAGGAAAGTCCCGTTTCGGAGTTCGGGAATGATTCCGGTGTTTTCATCGGGAATGTTCTAGAAGGTTCCGGAATGTCCGACACTCCAGAGGGGAAGGGGTACATGAATGTGTCATTGCAAGTTGGAATGATTGCATCATGTACTAAGTGTCTTCGCTGTCCAAAATAATGGGTTTATTCAAATCCTAAATTGAAAAGTCAAACGGCTAGTTTGAAAGTCAAACGGCAAGTTTTGGAAAGAGGAAAAGAGGAGGAAGGTGAAACCGAGTTGGGGAGGGAGTCCTCCTCCCCAAGCCGGCGCACCACCCAAGCCGAGTTGGGGAGGGACTCCCCTCCCTCCCCTTGGCCGGCCGGCCCCTCCACCTATATAAGGAGGGGCAGGGCTCCCTCCTAGCACACACAAGTACCTCTCCTCAAACCCTAGCTTGGCGCCTACCACCATAGCCGCCGCCCCCTAGGGTTTTTCCCTAGCCGCCGACTTAGGGTGCCCCAAACCCTAGCCACCGGCTCTAGCCTTTCCTCCTTGGTGTGTCTAAACCCTAGAACACCGAGGACTCTCTCATACTCCACCATACTCGCTCCGGCTTAAGGCGAAGCCCTGCGAGATCTCCCCTCTACTTCCGGTACCATGCCGTTGTGCTATCGGAATCGCGAGGAGAGTGCTACAACCTCCGCTGTCTGCTGGAACAAGGGAGAGGAAGGTCTTCGTCGAGTACTGAACGTGTGACCGACTGCGGGAGCGCTGCCGGAACGCAGCGCCGGAAGGATCATCTACGCGATCTTGAGATCGGGAAGAGTACGACTACATCACCCACGAGAATCCGCTCTCGTTAAACACTTTGGAATCTTCGAGGGTAAGTTATTCCATCGACTCGTTGCTACAATCTAGTAGATAGATCTTGGCTTGTTTGTTTGTATGCGATAGAAATTTTTTGTTTTCCATGCTACGAAACCCTACGGATCGAGACACTTCTCCGATCAATAACCAATAGAGGAATCTGGAAATTCATATGGCTCCCACATATTTCTATGATTACTTTGCGATCGAATGAACCACTTACAGACGATGCCAATTTCCCTTTGTCTCATGATAGTTTACTTATCCGAGGTTATGATCGTCGGTATCTCTGCATACCTAGTTCAACCTCGTTACTGATAAGTACTCTTTTCTCGTTCCCGTGATATGTGATCCCTTGTGAGCCAGTCACATGCTTGCAAGCTAATTGGATGACATTCCACCGAGAGGGCCCAGAGTATATCTATCTGTCATATGGATGGACAAATCCCACTCTTGATCCATGTGTATCAACCAATACTTTCCGAACACTCAGTGCCACCTTTATAGACACCCAGTTACGGTGTGGTGTTTGATGTCATCAAAGCATCCTTCCGGTGAAGGTGATATGCATGATCTCATGGTCGAAGGAATTAGGTTACTACGTATCAGAAAGCATATAGCAATTGAACTATTAAAATGACTTGATCTTTATGCTACGCTTATCTATAGGAGTATGTCCACCATATCATTCTCCTAACGATATGATCTTATTATTAATAACATCTTAATGTTCATGATAGGGAAACCACAATCATTTATTAACCAACAAGCTAGTATTATAAATAGGCTTTACTAGGGACTCTATTTTAGTTTACAAATCACACAAGTATTAATGTTTCCTTGTTAATACTATTATAGCATGAATGTAAACATTTATCATAAACACAAAGATATAATAATAACTACATTTATTATTGCCTCTAGGGCATATCTCCAACAATTGTTTCATTATTTCTTACTAGTTTCACAATGATCTTAGATAATAGTCACGAACGGAGCTAGGGGTGCTAGCTAGGGCCATGGCCCCCCTATGCAAGAAATTTTCTGAATGACTCCCTAAAAAGTATGTGGATTGACCCCTAAAATTTAAGAAATTGCCTATATGAACCCCCTAAGTAATTTAAGTTTTAATTGTCCCCTCTTAGTAATAATCCTGGCTCCATCCCTGATAATAGTAAATAAATGCAGCATATGAAATTTTCTAGATAGCTGTAGTGTAGGATAGATTTTGTGATTCCCTATAGAATTTTAATTACTTGATTAGGGCATATTCATGGTTCCGTTGGTTCCAAGGGGAATGCGTAGAATCTTGTGACTGTAAATTTATAGGAATACATAGTGACTAGTTAGTAACCGTTTTTTAGCCACTCTAGTTTTAATTATGATATTTAAGAGTTTGGGGTTTCACACTATATGTTTTGGTGTTTGGGGATTAGCCACTCCATATCTCACTAACATCTTGGCTATTAGGTCATAGTTGGGTGTCAAATCCTGACGTTTCCTTATGATCAATGTGTTGGAATACATGATAAAAATCTATGTTCATTTGTGCTTTAGCTTAGTGTTAAAAAATATGTTTCCTTTTTAATGTAATCTTATAGCTCAGTAAGACTAAGATATGCTCTAAGAACAATCATAGTGGCATGTTGCCTTAAGTTTTCTTCCTGTTAATATCTATTTTGAGTCCTCTTGCTAAATTTTATAACTAGCATGACATAACTATGTGTAATTTGTTGCCTCTTGTTAATCTTCTCTTTATTTTATATAAATGTTCATGTGGTGCTGGATGCTATCTAGACATTCATTTTGGGTTTCGTGCTGCTAAGTGGACCCATATTAGATTTGATTCCAAATGGGAGTTCATGGTGTAATGTAGTATATAAGTTCAAAAGAATTAAACTGACCAAAATTAGTTCCTTCTAATAATCATAGAGGTAATTTCAGCGGCAATGTACTATGTTGCACCAAAGTTTGCAAAAATTATACAACAAAATTGTTGCGCGTTACCACGAGAAAATGTATCTACCCTCTAGAGGCTTTTAGGCCTTCTCTCAAGGTTATAAGGAATGGATAGTTCTGTCTTACGTGTGAGCCTATTAAAAAGGAAAAAAGGGATTATAGTTTTTTATTTTAGAAGAGAATTTTTTGGCAGAATATCATAAGGGATTTCTATTTATTGATGGTTGTACCATAAGGGATTTATATTTATTGTTGGTTGTACCATAATGATGCTATACTTAACCTTTTTAGTGGGACTATGGTGGGCTTACGCTAGACTGAAGAATTTAATGACAATGTACAAGTCATTACATCGAAGGAGAAGGAGAGGGGAGAGGAGTTGCACTAGATAATCGGGGAGGATCATAACTATTACACCATAAAATTAACTTAGAGGAAGAGGAGACAGTATTGCATATGTTGGCCCATAATCTAACATCCTCAAGACAGTTAAAGATAGCAACTTTAATCGGTTCATCTTTAGCATTGGAAACCAGAGCCAGAAGCTCCATGTAATCGCCGTGTAGATTGTTCTTTTCTCAAAAGAGCGGTGAGTGGAAGACATACCAGACTATCAGGAAGGGAGGTAAGGAAGAATCCCCAGACTTCGCACGCGCGGTGGCAAACCCCAAGGAGGCGATCAATATCCTCTTCCACTGAGCAAGACGGGCAGGTAGAAGCATCCGTTACCTGGTGTCGAAAATGGTGCATGTTGGTAGGGAGACATTGTGTCCAGGCTAGTTAAACAAAGATTTTACACTTGAGGGGGGCAACGCTCTTCTAGAGCATAGTCATCTAATCATCCTTCTACAAATGTCTAGAATAATTGACATAGTAATCTTTGTTCGAAAGGCTTTGATTAGTGATGTTGCAGAGGTGATTTTCAGGAACGCCGGACCTAACAGTGGAAGCAGCTAGAGCGTCATTGAGGGAGGTGAATTCAAATAAGGCAGCATAGGTGAGAAAGAGGTGAGGTGGTCTGACAGACCTGCTAGAAGGTTAGAGCAATGTTAGAATTAGGTTTAGTGGTGGAAGAAAACATGGCAGGGCACTGATCTTTTAGAGGAATCAAATTAAGCCAATTGTCCATCCAGAAGGCAGTACAAGCACCATCGCCAATCTGGACCATGGTTAGCGAACGGAGGGAAAGCCGGCCAGAATGTCTTTCCAGATAGAGAAAATTGCGATCAACACCAGACTTTGTGCCATTTGTTGCACAAAACACACAAACATCTTTTTTTTTGTAGCTAGCACGGTTTGTGGATTAATCTTTTGCACCTGGCCCAAATGAATAGCTTAACATTGTTAACATGTTATCTAGCTGGATGGGCCCGATGTTTTGCTCACAGCATAATATTCGAGACATAAATATTTGAAAACAAATATATTACCAAAAAGTCATTTTGACACATGGCCATGAGTGACCCCTTTTTTAAAAAAAATCAATTTTTGTCTCTTAAAAACATATATATATATATATACATGTGTAATATGTACGACCAAATTTGCACCAAAATATATTTTCATATGTGACATAAAAAATGTTGATATAAAATGAGACATTTTTCTGCCTTTTCAGATACACGATTCGTGACTTTTATGTAGCCTATAATGCAATCTATTATGTACCAGAACTCCATGGGCATGTAGATGACATGTATCATGTACATATAATGCAATGTATAATGCAATGTATTTCGTGACTTTTATGTAGCCTATAATGCAATATATTATGTATCAATGTCAATTTTTTCATAATTCCCTTCCTGTCATCGTTGTGTAAGAATCGCTTTCCCATCAGTGGATTTCCAATCCTAGCGGGAAAAGGAGTTTGGAGTTTAATATACCATTTTTCATATTATTTTAAAATACTAACAATTATAGTAAAATCAATATTGTTGTAGTAAAAAATTGCATCCCTTTTCTAAATTTATTTCATCAACATGTTAGTAAGTTAAGCTGTTCATTTGAGCTAGGCGCAAAAAATTAAAACACAAACTATGCTAGCTGCAAAACAGATCTTGTCTTTGTGTTTTGTACAACAAATGTCACAAATACTGATGCTGGCTGCAATTTTCTCTTCCAGACAGGAGTGTCAACGAAATTTATGTGAAATCCATCTAAATTGATGCTTCCGAGCATGCCCTGAATTGAAATCACCAAATCCTGTCTTCTGCATTCATGGTCCCATGCTATGCAACTGCAGCTATAACACAGCTCAAATTCGGTTTCTAGGCCCAGGATCCAAAGGTTTCGTGCCAAGTCAATGATCTGCTGACCAAGCGTACGAATAGGCGTTGCACTGCTGAGCCAGGTCCGGCCTCCACCACTGGTGAATCCCGTGCGCGGTCTTGAAGTCCGGAGACGGGCCGCGGTTCACCGTCAGGACGGCCGAAGGAAACAGGTGCAGCGGCTCGCAGCCTCCCGGCTTGCCGATGCCCAGCAGCAGGTCCCTGACCGAGTTCCTCGTGGCCAGCCTCCCGACGGCGCCCGCGCCGATGTCCTCCATCTTCTTGCGGTGGTCGAAGTAGCCCACGTATTCCGCGCTGATGTGGTCCGCCGGGTTCACGAGCACGTTCGGCACCCACCGCGCCAGCGCCGCGAAGGCTTCATCGCCGCCGCCCTTGTGCAGGACGGTGGCCACCCCGGCTGTGACGAAGCTTTTGGCGATGCGGATGCCCTGCTTCACCTTCTTGTGCGGGATCCTCTCCACCGGCGCCGACAGGAACGGCGCATTGAAGAGGAACGCGGGAAGGAGGACACCCGCCCTGGCCATGGTCTTTCCGCCGAGGGTCGAGATGGCGGAACCCAGCGAGTGGCCGGCCAGCCAGACGCGGCCGTGCCCCGCGGACGACACGACGTCGCGGATGGTCTGCATCGCGACGCAGAAGCGGGAGGTGTGCTCGAGGCCGCCGCTCCGGGCGAGCAGGAGGTCCAGCTCCAGGTCCCTTGACGCCGAAGCCTTCTTAGCGATGGTCCCTCGGAAGGCCACGACGTAGTTCGGCGCGCTAGCGGCCGCCGCGGGGTCCAGGAGGTGGCGCGGCGGCTGGAACGCGTACACCGCGCCAAAGATGGACGAGTCGGCGGCGTCCACGAGAGCCTGCCGCAGCTCGAAGTGGAAGAACTTCCACCATGCCGGCGCGCGGGCGTCAGGGCCCTGCCGATTCCACTGCCGGTCACGCTCCAGCACGTACGCGCCTTGGACGAGGCTCGCCATCACCGATCGCCGGTGGTGTGGGCAGTTCCTGGCCGGAGCACAGCATCAGATTGCAAAGGTGATCACTGGTTGCCAAATGCCAGTGCAGGTTTCTGTCTTCTTTTGTTCCCAAGATTTGTCCATAAAACCATAGCTAAATCTCGAGTTATTGTATTATCTTTTTTCTTGTTGCTTTCAGATCTTTCTGTCCTAACGCGCACATGCAACTCTTGATTGAATCATCTTGAAAGATGAGCCAATAACTTACCAGTTCACATGTGTCAAATAGGTAGGTCCTGAAACCTCAAAAAGATCCTTCTGTGACGGCATTTTGCCCATCTCTTGTCCCTCGATCAATCTGCGGAAAAAACCATAAAAATGTGCAAGTAAATCGTGAGAGAACAGCAATTGTACAAAGATATAACTTCTACTACTTACGAGAGCAAGAATCGATGATTAGATCAACGACAGTTCATGTTTCCAACAGTGATACTTTAGGATTATCAAGAACAAGATGTACTCTTGGAATATAGACTATGGAGAAGTTCAGGGGAAAGTAGAACCTAAGGCTCCAAAGGTATATTTTCAGATCTATTTCAGACAACAAAAATGGTGTCAAATCGATCCCATATTCCCCTTTCCTCTATGTTGCACATCAAGAGAACATTTGTCTCCCTGAATATCCACAAGACCACAGCGACTCATGATCAACACTGAATCAGGGATTTCAGAATGTGAATCATGAATCCATGATACATCAAACGCGTGTGACTGGAACCAATGGGGACAAAACAGTATCATGATGGACGGAGCTAGAAGATTACCAGATAACTTTCTTCTTCAACATCATATCCTGCTCTTGGCCATCCTCTCGATGTTCATCATTGCTCTTTGGACTCTGCAATGGATATCATACCCAGATGTAAAGCAATTAGCCATATATTAAGTCAAGGAAAACTTCGAACTAATTTAGATGATTGTTTGGGCCATAAACTAGAGCATCTAACTGATGGTCGGTGGTTGCAAGATCTGAACAATTTTTTTGTTGGAGTTGACTCGGGCTGGAGAAGTTAAGAAATGGCACTTGAAGCGGTGAAATGATCAAAAGAGGAGATGAGTATTTTTTTTAACTGAAAAGAGGAGAAGACTTTAGTTGTGAGCACGAAGTCTTCGCTCTTATACTGTTGGCCGTAGTACAAGTGGCTTAAATAGCAACAAGCAGCCACACACACACTACTTATCACGTGCAGGCACATAATTACAAGGTAAATACTAGTACATCATGGTGCATCTTCTTTCCCTGAAACATCAAAGCAGGTGAGTACAAATAATGCTTGGATTATGTGATTGCATGAGTAACGGAACCGGGGCAGGGCCCTGTCTTTTTTAAAAAAAGTTAATGGTTGGTTGCAAATTTTGGATTGCCTTTTTTTCAAGAAATAGAGTGATATGTTACAATTTTGAGTGCTTAAGATTCAGATGATATGTGTTCGGACTTGGGAACTCTTAACCTCCCAATTCCTTC
This sequence comes from Avena longiglumis, assembly GCA_030063025.1. Classification (NCBI taxonomy): domain Eukaryota; kingdom Viridiplantae; phylum Streptophyta; class Magnoliopsida; order Poales; family Poaceae; genus Avena; species Avena longiglumis. The sequence goes on from CP125973.1 coordinate 154,648,223, forward strand.
AAAGGTGCTGGCTACATAATGATCTGCCAATTCTTTGTTTTCAGAGAGGGCACATGATCTTGTACTGCAGTAAGAACTGGGGAAGTGGCTAATGAGTCAAAATATTGCATACTCTGAACCCAACTGAAATGCGTGGTTCTATCAAGTACTGTCCATGAGCACAGTACGGGCGAGCACAGGTGAAAACTGACCGTCACTGAAACCATCATTTTGGATGAAGAATAGTCTTTACTGAATAGCTCTTTGAGAAAATTCCTTATCTGACACTGCCTTAAAATGGGGTTCCTTATTTGACACTGGACAAAAATTTCTTCCCTATGTGACATGTGTTGAAAATTAGTTTCCTTATATGACATTGCCGTTGCTTCCATCCCACTGTTCCGCCAAAAAAGATCAGATGAACCAAAATACCCTGCAAGTGGCTTAACCCCTATACGAAAAAGCCCATCGCTACCGAACCGAAGAAACGTGTCCCTCTCATTCACTATTGTTCAGAACCGACCTGACCTGAACCATACCAGCGGCAGCAGCGTGTGCTGCGGGTCATGGACCAAGGCTCGGGTGGCGAGAGGGAATGGGGCGGCTGTGGAGCACCCGTCACTCCGTCAGGCCATGGTGTTGTTGCTAAGGTTTGGCGTCGCTGTGGGCTTGGGCGAAGGCGCAGCTGCAGGTTCAGCTTCAGATTGATCTCCAAATACAGTACTCGTAGTAGAGATAAAAGGGTGCATGGCCTTATGATTAGACAACCAAGCTAGCAGAATAATGAATCAATTCATGCGATGCGTTGCGTTGCGTTAGCTAAACAAGCTGCCTATCAGCTGAATCAAAAGCTCCCTACAAAATTGGCCAGCTCAAGCTAGTAGACAGGCAGCTGGAAACTTAGAATCTGCCTAGCTAGCTGCCTGGGTTGAATAAAGCCTGGCATGCGTGTGCTATTGCGGTGTCGCTGGTGTGGTTCACCAGCAATAAGGGAAGCAGCAGCGGTGTGGCATCAGGAGGTGGAGATGCTCGTACATGGCGGCCGCCAAGGCGACATGCATGCTCGGCCGGAAGCGATATCACGGTACACAGTATTGGAGGAGGGGAAAAAGGCACCGTGGTTTGCGGTCCAGCTGGGTGAGGCCGTAGGGGATCTCGGGCTGGTCGTGGTGCACTAATTCCGCTGCTGCATGCGGGCACGGCACCAAGCGAGCAAGGCAGCAGGCAGGGGTGTGCAAAATCCCGCACCTGTGAAACTGGCTGGGTAGGTGTAGTTCATTTTCGTTCACAAATCAAATCCTTACCTCAACTCTAATAAGTAAAAAAAAACTATGCGGAAGCCACCTAAGCCGTGAAACCGGTTTTGCCCATCCCTAGTAGCAGGTACTGATCGATGGCCAAATATGTAGCAATATGCGGCTATTGTCCTATAATGAATTTGGTCACACGGTCACACTATGTCCTAGGGGTACAAAGGTCTTTTCAAGTTTCTCTTTAACACCGTTAGTAGACAAAATGCACTAGAGTGTCATATAGGGAAACAAATTTTGAGCAGAGGTCAAATAGGGAAGAAAATTTTGTCCGGTGTCAAATAAGGAACCTACATTTAAACCAGTGTCAAATAAGGAATTTTCTCTAGCTCTTTCTATATTATTACAAATAATCACAAAAAAATCTCTGTAGGCCTAGAAATTCATGAGCCTATTGTATCAGCAGTTCTTTGTTTTCTTGGCTGAACATCATCTCTACTCTATTATTAAGAGACCACTGCAGGTGTTGCTGGACGGGGAACATCCACTAACCGCTCAAGCATATCCAACTGATCATAGGGCGCTATCTGCAAAGCATCAGGTGCATATGCATTTTAGATCTTGGATGTATTCCATTTTTTCTTCAGAAATATGTTAGCGCCATCTAGACGAATTCAGTAGCTTTGTTGTACTCGAAATATTAGAAGCATTAAGCTACAACGAATCTACGGTTGTGTGTCATAATACCTGACTAAATCCATCAGGCCAAGTTATCGAAACTGCATAGTTGCCCATCGGCCGTATCTCTTCAGGCTCGATGTCTTCAGGTATATCACCATACTGTACTTTCTGCTCTCCAGTCCATTCGTCCTGAAGACAAGAACTATTTAGTATGCAAACTAATAAGTCATCAAATAGGTTTCTGAATAAAATGGATAAGGCAATGTCCATGACTTAGTTTTCTGAAAAGAGAACTGCAAAGCTTTTAGAAAGCATGATGAACCAGGTTCAAACTTAAAGCTAGATGCAATTCATAAATAGAAAATTTAATTTTGAGACTTAAGAAGTGATGTTAAACTTATATATCCAAGTATTGCAAAGTGAAAGAGCATACACACCACACTTTGAGCAGATCGGTCGTTCCTTCTGACTGTTGCTGGGTGCAACAAGAACTCTTCATCCGAATCTGGTACTTTCACTCTGATTGCTCTAATTGATCTATCATAGGACACTGCTGTTGAAACTGACAAAGGAAGAGAACAATTTAACATGATATATTAAAGGAGAAGCATGTGTTGCTGCAACATATATGGGGAACAAGGTTGCAATAACATTGTAAGCTTTCTTTTTCATGCCAAGTTTGTGCAAATATTTTATATTATTTTGCTTCCGATTACGTTTTCATCTCTTACATTATAATAGAGGTGTTAACTTACCTTGTTGTCTAATTTTAGCACACTGTTGAACAACACATACTCCAAGATTCTGAAATGTCTTGGCAACATCCCCTTGGGGATCAGCCACTACTTCAGGTATTCCAGTATCTCCAGAAGCTGAAAGCTGTGAAATTACCAAACTATTATTTGCATTCATGTGTTAGCAGAATGTGAAGCGATAGAAAAAAAATTGGACTTACAGTTGGCCTTATTGGCAACTCAAAGAGGTTAGGTATCCCAAACTGCTGCACAACCTGAAAGAATAGTGGCGTCGACCAAGAAACTCAATAGCTACTCAAGAGAAATGTGCTAAGAAAACTTAGCCAATGTGTATTTGTCTTGCCTGAGCACCAGAACCTTGCCCAAATGGATAATAGCGCTTTTCTTCAGCATCAAAGTAGCACATGTTCTCAACAACCGCAACACATGGAACCTTCGCAAGAGAAGAGGATACCGAAACCAACTCAATAAAGGTTGACGTGGCAGATAAGACTATTCATTCATCGTGCTGTGGAAGATGACACACCTTCAGCTTAGAAAACATCCTAACACCCTTTGCAACATCAATAAAAGCCAGCTTCTGAGGGGTGGTAACGATCACAGCCGCAGTCAATGGAGCTACCTGATGTTTCAGACATGTTATACTTTGAGATGCTTTCACGTATGATTCAGTTTACTTGGATACATGATTTGCACAGCAAAGATGCTAGAGAATCACCTGACAGAGTGTTAAGTGTATATCCCCTGTTCCAGGAGGCATGTCAATGACAAGGTAGTCAAGTTCGCCCCTTTATGCAATAAATAACTGTGTTAAATTATTTTATTACGAGATAACTAAGGAACTACTGGAAATATAGCTGGAAGCCATGGATGGTAAGTATGTTCTATCTTATCATGTGCATCTGATGACTTTAGTCAGGTATCAGCTATTGACTTTTGCATACCAGTCAGTCGTGGTCAGCAACTGATTAATGACTCCTGAAACCATTGGACCTCTCATGATCGCTCTTCCTTGTCCAGCAAAGCCAAAAGACACCAATTTGACGCCCAAATACTCAGTCGGAAGAATACTTTTGTTTTCTGGGTTCTAAAGTTAAGTCTGCTTACCATTATTAGTGCAAACACTAAATTCCATGTTAACATAAAGATTCAACCATCAGGCTTACCACCACTAGCAGCCGGTTCTGGGGAGAAACCATAGTTGGCAAGCTTGGACCAAATACATCAGCATCGAAAATTCCAACCCTGGCTCCCATACCAGCTAAGGTATAAGCGAGATTTACAGCGACCGTGGACTTTCCGACTCCCCCCTGGAAAAGTGAAAATAGTTACTAAACGAAATTTTCCGTATCCGCTGTATGTATAGGAGTATGAGGTCTTGCCTTGCAGCTTGAAACAGCTATGATGTTTGAAATTTTCTGTAGTCCTTCCGGGAGCTCCCCTGCATATATCGGTTGCGCGGGTTGTGCAGACATTGTAACATTGACCTTCTTGACCCATGGGAGTGATATAACAACCTCATTTGCTTTTTCTTCAAACTGCAAAAGCGCAATTCATTATTGTTTGGCAAATTCATTCCTTGGAATCGATAATGTGAATGCAATGTTGTCACAATTCACAAATCCACACATGCTTTTATATTACAGATAAACAGTTCCGATCCATGTCTACCCATGCAGCGCAACTGAAACATGGCTGATTAAAGTGTTCACAAAGTAACGGTATCGTGTGTAGGTGTGTGTGCCATGAAATGATCAGACAGAGAACAATTGTGAAGAGATAACTGAACAGAAGAACTGTGCTCACCATGTCCTTGACTGGGCATGCAGGAGTCGTCAGCTCCACACGAAATGAGACCTGAAGCACAGTCCAACTAATATGTAAATACCGTACAATGGCAGTTAATCTGAATCTCATCCAATTCGACCAGGAAGTGCCCTTTTACCTCCTCTAAGGCCTCGCTGATCTCCAAATCCTTGATAAACCCGCAGGAGACGATGTCTGTGCCGAAATCAGGATCTATAATCTGGGAGAGTGCTATGAGCACATCCCTCTTGGCATGCTCCACTGATGCCACCGTTGCATCAGCTGGGGAAATAAACAGACACCAAAGCGCACACGCATATAATCTTCAGTTAATATAAATCCGCACCCTCCGGGAATTCGGACACTACTAATGCTACAACAGTAATATCCAAGCAGGCAAGCGCGGGAGGAGGATTTGAAGTTACCGCTGGACGACGCGGCAGTCGCGCACCGCCGGCGCCGGTCCATGCGCAGCGGCAAGGGGAACCGAGCATGAGACTGGATAGTCGCTGCCGCGCCAGGAGGAGCCTTCGGTGGCAGAGCACCTGTGTGTTTGTGGACGTTTCGTGAGAACTGAGACATCATCCATCCATTCATCCACGGGGAACGAGGGCGAGCTCACCTCTTGGGGTTGGAGTCGAGGAGAAGATATGGGGAGCGGGGGGCACCATGAAGGAAGCGGGCGCGGCGTGGATGGTCCGCATTGCCACCCTCTCCGCCGGCGAGAACGCTCGGCGAGGGAGCGTAAAGGGATAATGAGAGCGGAGGGTGCAGGGAGTGGCCGTTTTGGTCCGCTGGATGTGTGGATTTGGTTTGCCTCTTGGCTCGAGGATTTGGAGAGGAGGATCAGAGCAAGAGCGTGCTACACTGGCAGTAACACCGTCACTGACGTGTGGCCCACGCATGACATATGTATTTTCTTTTGCGAAAATCGACCGATCTATTAATAATCATCAACAACAATATAAAAAGACCTAAAAGTAATAAAAAATATAAATAGGTCATTGGTCCACCTAGCAACGACTACAAACACTAGTACAGGCTTGAAGGCGCGCCGTCATCCTCGTCCCTCTATCACCGGAGCCGTGCAAAACTTGTCGTAATAGAGCTTATTGCAAAAGACAGACAGAAAGTCATCGTGCTAAGGCCAACACACTAGAGCAGCAACCATCGCCAATGATGACAACCGCAGATCGGAAGAGCCTGACCTGTGAACAAACCAACAAACACGGAAACAAAGAGGATCCCAAGAGATCCATCAGACAAAAAATTACTCGTTCCGTCCAAATTATCAAATTAATTGACTCAAATTTGTCTATATGTGCCTGTTTGTCTATATATGCATGACATATGTATCTAGACAAAGTTGAGTCAATTAATTTGGAACGACGGGAATATAAAAAAATTAGGTTGTGTTCTCACAACACTAGCAATCGAGGCTGGATTAAGAGGGTGAAGCGGAGCGAAAAAGAGGATTCCAAAGACCAGATTGGAACACTCGAGTTACCTAGGTTCAGTCTCTCTCTCTCTCTCTCTCTGAGGTAAATACCTACTCCTTCTTTGTGTTATTGATGATTGTAATTCGATTATAAGGATTCACCGACTAAGCTCTGTGCTTAGGAGGTGACTTCTCTTCTTAAGGGGTTCGTGCCTATCAACGATGAAAATTTCCAGGCAGTAAGGGGATGTCCTGAGTCGGCTGCGGTTCCATTCGGAAGATACCTTCAATATAGGAATCAGGACGTGTCCCTTCCTGCCCCGGAGTCCGGCCTTATTCTTCAGTTGCACCGGCGAGAGCTTGATGAGGTGCACCCCCGATTGACGGGTGCTCGGACCGTTAGGATGGCTAGGGTGGCGTCGGAGTCGGCCCCGACGGTCTGAAAGGATAATTGCCCCTATGTGTGGTTTTGGTGATTAATGATAATCCCTATGGACTAATGTTTTCATTGAGTTTTATATGAAAGAATATTCCATAGGTCATGCTTGTATTCCATGTGTTGGATTCAAGTATGGATGCCATGAAGATAAATATATTCCATGAGTATTAGCATCAAGATCATCAAGTTGAAGAGAAGAATATGATATGATCAAGATCTTGAGAGTGTGATCTCAACAAAAGAATTCAAGGTATTTCTCTAAGTCGGTGTCATGATAGCCTCATTAGTTGATCTATGATTGACTAAGATTTAGAGCATGTAATCAAATAAAGAGTTCTTTATGTACCTCAAGATATTGAGATGGAGCATGGGAAGATACATGGTTGACCAATACAAAGAGTGAAGAGTAATTTCAAGTTGGTCAACTCATGAAGCATAAAGAGTGTACCACATGGATCTTGTGGTAGGGTAAGCATTATATTATACTTCATTAACTAACCCATTATATATGTGGCTTTGAATTTTCTATATGGGCTAGGTATATTTCCATGGGCATGCATCAAAAGTTAAAATTTCATATATCCCATGATAGGATGACATGAAGTGGTGATCATCATAAAAAATGAGAAGTGCAAGTTTAATATAAGAATCTCAAGAATATCATATGGTTGAAGCTTTATATCCATATTAGTATTAATGTCATGAGAAGATGTGCCTTAATGAATCTATACATTAGTGGTGTATGGGGAATCAAATTATGATTCTTCATGAACCAACAATGATCAAGTGAAGCATTCCGGCTTGGATGGATCTTGAAGCGTTGTCATCAACATCAAGAGGGATGTCCAGGGAAAAGGTATGGCCTTGCTAGATTTTACTTTTACCGGTCTCAAGGTGGTTGTTGGGAGACCGTGTTATAGGATAGATAGTCGCACTATCAAGAGGGGCTTTTAGTTGGGAAACTTGATCACATCGTCTTAGGGAGCTCAATCCTTTGCATACTTTGATTCTCCCTATTTGTTGCTTCTTGGTGTTTCTATGTGTGAGGTTCTTGAGCTTGTTGCTAACTCTTCAACAAGCCTAAGTTCATCAAAAACATAATTCGTATGCATCTTTTATTGCGTTTTCGAGTTTGGAGGTTTTATCGGTTCTTTTTTAGGTAGGTTTCATACCTCTCCTTTTTTGGTACCTTAACTCTTGATCTTTCTTGGAATTTATATTCTCTACTAGATAGGGCTTGTTATTATCTTTTCAAAAATCCCAAATTTACTAAAATCGGAGTTTGGACGCAAAATTTACCATCGTTTTAGCCGTCAATGTTTTCTGTCAGCGTGCAAACCGACACCGCCGGACGTGGCGCTGACTCAGTTGGCACGGCGCCGACTTATATTGGCATACGCCAAAATGCTGTTCTGAAAGCCAAATTGGCATGGCGCTGACTCGGTTTTGCGCAGGGCCTAGCACCACCGAACTGACCACCGGATTTGCCTGGAGTGCACATTTTTACCCCCAACGGATAGATTTTCCTTTCCTTATAAAAGGGGCTTCCTTCCCAAAGTTTTTATGTGTTCTTGAGCATGAAATTGACCACCATTATTGACCCATTTGAGATTGCTTCCTCTCCCTTGTCTCCTATGATTCTTGCATCTTTTTTAGGGTTTTGGAAGAGGATATCTAGATCTACAATCCCCACCAATCAATTCCTCCTCTAAGTGAGGGGAACTGATGTGGCTCGGTTGACGTAGAGCCTGTTGGGAGACACCAAGAGCAAGGTGTGATGAGCACAACATCAAGTTTTCCCTCAGTTATGAAACTAAGGTTATCGAACCAGTAGGAGTAAGGAAACAACTCCAAGGTATTGCTAACACTTGGAACCTGCACAACACAAACTCAATACTTTGCCCCAACTTACAGTGAGGTTATCAATCTCACTGGTTTGCTGAAAATAAAGAATTAAACGTATAGTGTGGAAGATAGTGATTTGCTTGTAGAAAGTAAACGGTAACAGTAGATGGTGTATCAATGATAAAGGAATGGACCGGGTCCACATTTCACTAGAGGTGTTCTCCTTAATATATATAGCATGTTGGGTGAACAAATTATAGCGGGGCAATTGACAAATTGAGAAAGCATAATAATGTATATACTAGTCATCTTGACTCCTACGTGATTTGATTGGGCATTAGAACATAATACATAGACCGTAATACAACTACATCTATGACTAATAATCCACCTTCAGTTTATCATCGGAACTCCTTCCAGTATTAAGTTGCAAGGAACAGATAATTGCATTAAGCAATGTGTGTAAAGTAAACAATACAATTGCCCTTAGACAAAGGATTGTTGTTTTCTCCCTAGTAGCAACAACACATCTACAACCTTAGATATTTATGTCACTTCCCTAGATTACTAGAGGCATGAACCTACTATCGAGCATAAATAGTCCCTCTTGGAGTTGTAAGCATCTACTTGGCCAAAGCATCTACGAACAACGGAGAGCATGCAAGATCACAAATAACATAGACATGATAGAATCAATAATCAATCTGACATAGTATCTCAATTTCCATCGGTTACCCGCAAAAAAAACATGTATGATTACAAATAAATGATATTGATCATGAATGGAGCTCACAAGATCTAAACATGTTAGCAAAAAGGAGGAGAAACAACCATCTAGCTATTGTATGGACCCATAGTCCAAGGGTGAACTACTCACGCATCACTCCGGAGGCTGGCATGGTAATGAAGAAGGCCTCAGGGATGATCTCTCCCCTCCGGCAGGGTGCCGGGAAGAGATTCAGATCCCCCCGATCTAGGGACGATGGTGGTGGCGGCTACGGACTGTTTCGTGGAGATTTGATCAGGTCCTTAGGGTTTCTACATCAGGGTGATTTTATAGGCGAAGGGGCAAGGTCGGTGGGCGCCCGAGGGGCCCACACCTAGGGCTAGCGCGCCCCCTGGCTGCGCCGCCACCAGGTGTGGCCGCCTTGAGGCCCCATTTCGGATGCCCTCCGAACTCTATGTTCCTTCTGGTAAAATATTGACTTTGGCTTTTGTCCCATCCAATTCTGAGAATATTTCTATACTAGCTTTTCTAAAACCAAAAACAGTAGAAAACAGGCAACTGGCACTGCGGTATCTTGTCAATAGGTTAGTTCCGGAAAATGTATAAAAATACTTCAAAGTGTAGACAAAACATAAGAAAGTTGATACAAAACAAGCATGGAGCATAAAAAATTATAGATACGTCTACGATGTATCAAGCATCCCCAAGCTTAACTCCTGCTCGTCCTCGAGTAGGTAAGTGATAAAAATAATAATTTTTTAGGTGACATGCTAACACAATTTATCAAGATATTTATAAAGCACTGATAGCTGAGATCAAAGTACTCTAAACATGAGCTTGAAAGATGTAGTTCTAACAATAAGACATAGCAATTACGTTGTAACATGAAAGGGTACAAACAAAGATCATGAATAACAATGCATTGGAAGACGTTTATTTGTTTCACATATAGAAAATATAGCAAGAGTGGTATTCATCTTGTCCTTCATGGTATAGCAAAACATAAATGCATAGGACGCCTTAAAAGTTCATAAGGGTGACCAGATACAAATAGATTAAGAACAAGCAATATCAACATTATGAATCATGGGACAATTCACATTAAACTAAGAATGACAACTATGCTCTCTTAATTGGTGCATAAAGATAGAAGATGGAGACTCAACATAAAAGTAAGAAGAAAGGCCCTTCACGGAGAGAAGCAGGGATTTCAAGTTTCATAAAGAGCTTCCAAAAATTATGGTACTTATTAGCTTTCAGCTCTCATTGCCCCTATCATAATCATATTGAAGTGATTAAGGTTAAAGTGAAACAAATATGAAGTATATGCTTGACAGATCATAAGTTGGCAATCTCATGTCCCTTGAGTACGAGGGTCGTTCCTCATGCTACTCAACTTTAGTCATAAGCAAGTTCTTGTCATTGTAAGTATATGTGTATCATAGAGAACCATCAACGGGGTACCCCTTGCCCCATGACACAGGAGCTATCCCATATCAAAATGACAAGGCAACAGCCAGTGAGCATCTCAACGGTCTTTTTATTTACCATGAGCATGGTGCTTTTTTCTTTTCTCTTTTTTCTCTATATTTTTTTCTGAAGATGCTTCATAGATTGCTCACTATGGTGATGCTGCAAGTTTTCACCATGATTAGGCATGGATTAGGCTAGTCGCCCAGGCGTTTCTCTAACACATATATAATACTCCATGAACTTACAAGCTCCCCTTTTATTTCACACCACCGACATCCATAAACAAAATATCATGGTATCAACTGGGTAATATGTATAGGTGTTGAAAGTGTTCCCTATGACAACATCGTTCTGCTAATTCCCAACTTATGAGTGCAAGCATATAGACAACATAGATGACACAATGGTTCAAGTTTATTAGGTGCAAGAAGTAAAGTGTGCCATCAAGTTTGTGAGAGATTTAATCACTAATTTTCACATAACAAGTTTAATTTGGGAGATAGATAAAAACATGATTATACTTGGAATGGTGTAACACACCATGCATAGGAATTTATAGTGGAATCTTTGGAATAACTTGGTTTCTCGGGAGTTGGATGCACGAGTAGATCTTACTCAGTACAAGTGGAGGCTAGCAAAAGACTGGGAGCGACCAACTAAGAGAGCGATAATGGCCATAATCATGCAAAGCGACAAAACATTATCAATTAAAGCATAAAGTGGAACTAAATGATCAAAGAGGCTAAGGTTACTGGTTCATAGTCTTAACATGGTGTAAGCATCTGCCAAGTCAACCCAAACAAAGCATCAAAGGAGAATACCACAATATTATGTTTTTGTATGCTAAAACAACGCATCATTCTTTCAAGGCACATTAAGCAATCTCAATTGTTTGGAACAAGTCATGATACATCAATAATCACTAAGCATAAGCTAAAAGCAACATCTAACATGACATGATAAAGTCTAAGCCATAGTCAAAACAAGCTCCCTTTTGTACCACTATAAGCATGAAACTTCCTACTCTTTCCAACACCAATCAACTTATTTGAAGCAAAATATGAATGCGGGGGTATATCTAATTTATTCAGCAAACCAAACAAAAGAAAACTTAAAACTAAAAATAAGATCCTCCAAGAACAACACAAAAGTGCATGAAACAATAAAAATGAAGTGTTTAGAAAGAGACATGAGATTTTTATTGATGAAGAAGGGAATGCCTTGGGCATCCCCAAGCTTTGACACTTGTACCTCTTGAATATTTCTTGGGGTGACACGAGTGCCATCCCAAAGCTTGAGATTTTGTCCATTATTCATCACATCATTCGTTCTTTTCCTACACTTGAAAATTTCCTCTGTACAAAACTTCACACACTTCTTCATTAGCAACATTAGTGTGTTCAAGATAATAAAACTTTGGGTTTAGTTTCAACACAAGTAAAACTTTCATTAAAACACAAGCTACTGTAGCAATTCCTTTTAAAATCTCAATTGATCAAGGAGAACTCAAAAAGAAACCAATAAGAGGCAAATACAAATAATGGCAGAAATCTCAGAAAATTACATCTCAATCCGACATACTGGGATTTTCATGAATTTTTACAATGAAGCACAAAAATCTGTTTCGGGACACCAACTTCCCCAAATCTTACTTCTCTCTCATTAAAGGTTATTCTTGGCACAAAAACCACACAAAAAGGATAAGGAGAGGTTATTACAGAAGCAATAACTTCCAAGACTCAACAAAAGAAAAACCTATTGAAATTTGGGTTATCTCCCAATTAGTACTTTTCTTTAACGCCTTTAAGTTAGGCACCGAAAGCAAGAATCAAGTATTTTCGAATGAAGAAGCATTAACATAAAATTTTGCTTTAATAGGAGGCGCAAAAGGTATATTCTCTCTCTTTTTAGGGAAGTGTTCCATACCTTTCTTGAGTGGGAATTGATAGTTAATGGTGCCTTCCTTCATATCAATAATGGCACCAACGATTCTAAGAAAATGTCTTCACAAAGTAATAGGACAAGAAGCATTGCATTCAACATCCAAAACATAGAAATCAACAGGGACAAAGGCATTGTTAACCATAATAAGAACATCATTAATACTCCCTATAAGTTTCTTTTTAGCATTGTCATCAAGTTGGACATCCAAATAACAGTATTCCAATGGTGGCAAATCAAGTGTTTCATAAATTTTTCTAGGCATAATAGGGACACTAGAACCAAGGTCACATAAAGCTTTATGTTTCAATTTTTCTTCTTTAATTTTAATGAGAGCATCTGTAATGTGTTTTGTAAAAGCCATATTCATAGCACTAGAATTAGGACTTCTAGCAAGCTTTTGTAGGAACATAATTACTTCAGAAATATTGCAACCATCAAGATCAAAATCAAACTTAGCATCCAAGGTAGTAGAGTTATTGTTTCCCATATTTTGAAAAATTTCAGCATTTTTGTTGGGTTTAGGCATTGTTGCAAAAGGAATGGGGACTTCTTGTGGTTTGATAGCATCAACATTGGTGGTAGTAATAGTACAAATACTATTATTTCTAGCAATTTCATCTTCTCTTTCCCACTTAGCATGCAATTTAGATAACAATCTAACATTTTCATCAATTCTAACTTGTATGGCATTAGCAGCAACAAAGGTATTTTCCATGGTTTCAGGTTTAGCAGCCATTTTATTAATCAAAGAGGATTGTGCTTTAGACAAAGATGAAATATTTTTCTCAACATTCAAAAGCTTTTCCTCCATAGTTTTGTTGAAAGTAGTTTGTTTACTAATAAAGTCTTTAAGCATGACTTCAAGTTTAGAGGGAGCACTTCTATTGTTGTTGTAGGAATTTCCATAAGCATTACCATTGTTGGGAGGATATGGCCTATAATTATTATTACCAAAATTATTCCTATAGGCATTGTTGCTAAAATTGTTATTTCTAATGAAGTTCACATCAAATTGCTCTTGAGCAACCAAAGAGGCTAAAGGAACATTATTTCGATCAGTATGAGCCTTTCCATTAACAATCATAGACATAATAACATCAATTTTATCACTCAAGGATGAGGTTTCTTCAACATAATTTACCTTATTACCTTGTGGAGCTCTCTCAGTGTTCCATTCAGAGTAATTAACCATCATATTGTCAAGGAGCTTTGTTGCAGCACCCAAAGTAATGGTCATTGATAACCCACAAGTATAGGGATCGCAACAGTCTTCGCGGGTAGTATTACCTAATGGATTGATTCGACACAAGGGGAGCCAAAGAATACTTGCAAGCCTTAACAACTGAGTTGTCAGTTCAGCTGCACCTAGAAATAGTTCTTGCTCACATAAGTTTATCAGTAGCAACAGCAAAGCAACAGCAACAGTGAAACAGGAGCAATAGTAAAAGTAACGATAACAGTAGGATTCGAGTGCGGTAGGCATAGGGATGGATGGACGGGCGTTGCATGGACGAGTCTAAACATGTAACTTCAAGATCTAGGGCATTGCAGATAAATAATAAGAAGCATCCAAGTACTAAACAATCCTAGGCATGTGCTCCAAATATAGTCATACGTTCTTGCAATGAGAACTTGCACAACATCTTATGTCCAGCCAGCCCGTGGCAGCGGGGCCTCTAGGGAGCTACTGGCAATTAAGGTGCTCCTTTTAATAGAGCACCGAAGCAAAGCATTAACACTCCGTGAACACATGTGATCCTCACACCACATCCATCCCCTCCGGTTGTCCCAATTATTGTCACTTTGGGGCCTTTGGATCCGGACAATGATATGTGTACACAACTTGCAGATAAGATCACATACAATACTATCATAATGATTCAATAATAAGTTCAGATCTGAGATCATGGCACTCAGGCCCTAGTGACAAGCATTAAGCACAACAAGTTGCAACAAAGTCAAATAGCACTAATATAGATACTAGGCACTATGCCCTAACAGATCTTATTCGATTACATGATAGAACTCATCCAATCCCTACCATCCCCAAGCCTACAGCAGGGGATTACTCACTCATGGATGAGGGAAACATCAGTGGTTGATGGAGATGCGTTGGTGATGACAATGGCGATGATCCTCTCCAAATTCCCCATCCCGGCAGGGTGCCAGAACAAAGTTTCTGGATCCGAATCTTGGTTTCTGGTGGCGGCGGCGGAGCGGAACTCTTTCTAGAAAACTATCGAACCTCCCTCAATTTTTAGGTCGAAAGGCAACTTATAAGCGCAGAGGGAGGCCGATGAGGTGCCTGGGGAGGCTGCACCTCCTCTAGGCGCGGGGTCAGGTGGGCCCGTGCCTAGGGTGGGTCTGGGCCCCCAGGCCTCCCCTCCGTCTCTTCTTCTAGCTCCGTGGATCTTCTAGTGAAATATAATTTTTGGCATATTTTTCGGGATTTTTCCTGATAGTTCGTTTTCTGCACAAAAACAAGACATCAAGGTAATTCTGCTGAAAACAACGTCACTTCGTGTTAGTTGTATCCAAATCACACAAGTTTAGATGAGAAACAATAGCAAAGTGTTCGAGAAAGTAGATACGTTTTGGACGTATCAACTCCCCCCAAGCTTAGCTTATTGCTTGTCCTCAAGCAATTCAGTTGAAAATTGAGTGCGATAAAAGAACTTTCACGAACACTTTGCTTCATATGATGTAAATATTCTCAGCACAGGACTAGATTCTTAGAAAATTCATAATAAGGAGTATGCAACTAAGTCTACTCAATAGTCATTGCAAGCTATGAAGAGAAACCAACTCAATAATAATAAGTAGCATGAAATATAAACATAAGCAACATTGCAATGCTCATAATAAGGTATGATAGAGTGGTATCTCTCTTGCCTTTGTTTGAAGAGCACAATATAAATGCTGAGGCACCTCTGAAGTTCAAGTGAAGACTAGAGATAAAGATATCAGAGATACAAGCATCAAAGTCATGACATAGTTAACCAAGTTTTGGAACAAACACAAAATGGCAACTATGCTCTCAAGAAGGTGCTCATAGAATAAGTGGTGACTCATCAAGGTTGTGAAAACGGTTTTGTGAAGGTTTGAAAGGCTTCCCAATGCTGAAAGGAAGGTACTCATTAGCTTTGAGATCTCATTGCCCCTATCATATGCATCTTCATGTGGTTAAGGTGAAAGCGAGGTCCACTCTGAATCATATGCTTGACATACCATAGAATGGAAATCCCAAGTCCCTTGAGTACGAGGGTCACTCCGCATGCTAATCAACTTTGGTCACCTGAAAGTTCTTGTCATTGTAAATACATGCATATCATCGAGAACCGCCAACGGGGTACCCCTTGCACATGGTACAGGAGCTTTCCGATAACCAATATGAAAAGGCAAGCAGACAATGAGCATCTCAGCAATATTTTTATTTACCATATGCACAGCTTTTTATTGAGGACGCTTCATAGATGCTCATTATGGTGATGCTACAAGTTTCCACCATGATTAAGCATGGCTTAGGCTAGCGGTCCAGGCATTTCTCTAACACAATATATAAACTCCATGAACTCACAACCTCCCCTTTTATTTCACATCGTCGACATCCGTAAACAAAAGAGCAAGGAATCAACTGGATGAGATATCCAAAAAATGTTGAAAGCGTTACCCGTGACAGCATGGTTCTGCTGACTCCCAATATATAAGTAACAAGCATATAAATTTTATAGACTAGTCACAATGGTTCAGAATTATTAAGCGCAAGGAATAAAGTGCGCCATCAAGTTCATGAGAGCTTTACTAACTAACTTTCTCAAAACAGACAAACATTTTATTTTGGAAGAAAACACGGCATATGGAATATGCACTAAAATAGAAAATGATGCTAATAGGTAGGTATGGTGGAGACAGCTGGCAATATTGGTTTTGGGGAGTTGGAAGCACATGTAGAGCACGTACTCAGTGCAAGTGAAGGCTAGCAATAGAGAGGGAGCGACAAATGAGAGAACAATAGCTGTCATAATTATGCTTGCAACAAAACAGGACTAACTATGGCATGAAAATGATACAAGAACTCTAAGGCAAAATAAATCATTGAGGCTTACTGACTATTGATTAGTCATATGCATGCATGAGCATGTGCCAAGTCGATTCACATGAACAGTAAGAGGAGGATACCACAATGTCATACCAAATTATGAATAAAACAATGCAAGCAAACATTCATATGACATGCTACAAACTATTAGCAAGCTAGAGCTAATCATAGACAAGCAAGAACTACTAAGCATCCATAATGACATACACCTTACACAAACGGGCTAAGCATGCTAACAATGACGAGTATATGTACAAAAATGAAACAAATAGAGTTCGTTACCAGCCTCTTACCACACCTCGAGTTATCTTAATCTTCATTATTGACCTTCACTTGTGTGACTTGAATAATTAACATGAAACCAAAATCCACTGAGGACGGTTGAACCCTGCAAAGAACTCACAAAACCAAAGAAGAAAAAAAAATATTTTTGGTGTTTTCGATTTTTTTAGAAACAAGCAAACAAAGAAAAACCAAAAAAAAAACCAAGCAAACCAATCAAAGCAAAATCTTTTTGGATTTTTATTTTAAGGCAAACCAAAGCAAAGAAACAAACCAAGAGAAAGAAAAAAAATATTTTTGGTATTTTTGGGTTTTTAGAAAGAAGCAAAAAAACCAAAAAGAAAGCGAAACAATGGATATACAAAGAACCGACCGAACATGATATATAGATGAGCGTGATGTCGGTATACCTCCCCCCAAGCTTAGGCTTTTGGTCTAAGTGGGGCTTAATAGCGCGGATAGTACCCCCATGCTGGTGGGTCATCATAGGAATGATCATAGTCAGGCACCTACGATGAAGAAGAAGACGCGCCCCAATCAAATGAGGGCTACTGGTATGAAGACTCTCCCAAGTTGCAGGGATGAACCGAATTGTCTTCGTCATCCTCTTCAACGTTCTCTTCTTGCTGGGAGAGTTTCCCCACATAAGTGTCAACCTCCTCTCCTTGCATGTTATCAAAGTTAAACAACGCAGGTGCAGACAAATAAACTATTTTCTCAGTCCTACCCTTTCTCCGACCTTGCTGGGCAAAAGATATTTCATATGGTAAACTTATCATATTAGCCCCCAAAGAAACAAAACCATGCTGAATCATGGATTCAATATTAAGCCTCTCTATGGGGAACTGAAAATCTGAAAAGTGAGGCTCTAAACCATGGAAATCTAGCAACCTAGAAGCAATGAGACCTCCACAAATTCCACCCTCCTCACGTGTCACATCCCAAAATTTTCCAAATTTTGAAATGTGAAAAATAAATAAACAAAAGAATTAAATGTTGAAATTTAGGGTAAAAAGAAACTTTATGTTTCTAAATGGAAACATAAAAACCCTTCTTGAACAAAATTTGAATGAAAAGGGAATCCACCAAATTTCAACCAAGTGAAATGCATTCATCAATGAATGTATCTTAAAATTTAAACACTTGGAAAAGTTAAACCAAAACCCTAAAACCCTAATGGAAGAAAATCATTTCCAAGATCTCTCTAAGACTATGAATTTGATCCATATAAAAATAAAGCAACAAACATTTATAAATGAACAAAAATGATAAACCAAAAATATCATAAAACCATAGAAATTGGTTTCCATTAATTTGTAGCCAAGGACAAAAACTAATGAATTTAATAAGTTAAAGAGAAATAATTTCCAAAGCTAATAAAGCTCCTATATAAAATACATACCAAATTATGAGCAAAATAATCCTAAAAGGATTTAAAAGATAAACAAATATTAAATAAAATTATACAAATTGGAATCACCAATTTTGGATCTATATATAAATAAAAAGATATGGATTTTATAGGGCAAAGGAAGAAAATAAATAAATAAGGAATATTTAAAATCCAAATTAAATCTTGGCCAAATCCATAAACAAATGAAGATATTAAATAATAAAATAAATAAAAGATTATTTAAATAAAACTATATGGGCTTTGAACCATATTCAATTTTATTTAAATAAAGACAAATTGCCTAACTAAATAATAAAACACACGAAAATTATTTAGAAGACAAATTGGAACTTGAATTAAATCCACAAGCAAATGGAATAAAGATAATCCAAATCCAAATAAAATAAAGGGATAAAGAATATTCAAATAAAAGTATATGGGATTAAACCATATTCGAATTATTTAAATGACGACAAAATCCCTAATATAAATGATTAATTTAATCATGGGAAAATAAATAATTGAAATAGCCAAAGTGGTTTAGAAGTTATCCAATCAACTTAAAAAGAATAAAAGAATTATTTGAATAAAAATTTATATGGGTTTAAAACCATATTTGATTTTCATTTGAATAAAGACAAATGCCCAATTTAAATGAATATTAAATCATATTAATTTTTTTAAAATAATTCAAAGGGAATTATTTGCACTAATGAATAAATAAGACCTACTGAAAAAGGTTTGACAAAAATTGGAATTCAAATAGAAGTTTGAAAACATATTTAAAATCTTATTTAAATAAAGACAAGTGTCTATTTTAAATAGATAATAATCCATAAAAGAATATAAGAAAATATTCAAAAATGGATTCTAAAATACATTGTTAAAACATACTGAA
This sequence comes from Avena longiglumis, assembly GCA_030063025.1. NCBI lineage: Eukaryota > Viridiplantae > Streptophyta > Magnoliopsida > Poales > Poaceae > Avena > Avena longiglumis. The sequence goes on from CP125973.1 coordinate 154,667,232, forward strand.
AGTTAGGAAAAGTTTGAATTCAAACAAGTGTTTGAATCATTTAAATAAATTCAAAATAGAAATCAAAAATAGAAAAAGAAAAAGAAAACAAAGAAGGAAAAAAGAAGGGAAAGAAGCAACCCAACCCAGTCCAGCCCAATCTGGCCCATCAAGCCCACTCTCCCCCCTCCCCGCGAACCGTTTTTCTCACCCGCAGATCAATCCCTCGATTCTTAATCGACCCCCATACCTCCTTCTCCTTCGCTGAACGCGGGACCCCACCGACACGTCATCATCGTCTACCCCGCGACCAGTTCATCCCCATTGATCGCTGCTGTTTCTGCCGCTAATTTCTCTGTGTAAGTTCTCGTTGAATGCCGCACTAATCCCTCCAGCGACCACACATGTTAAATCGCCCCTCTCCCCTCTCTTTCCCCCAGACGCCACCCCCTCTCTGCCCCTAGGCTGCTCTAATTTCTTCTCGCAACCTCGCTGCACCGACGAGCTACTCCGGCCAAATTCCGGCCACCTCTCCACTCCTAGTACCTACTGGCTTACTCTCCATTGCCTGGAACATCTCCCAGTACCTCCCACTCGGCCGCACAATCCCTAGAAGCTCGGCTTCGTCACCGCCCGAGCGCCACCGCGGACTGCTCCAACTCTGGCGATACCCCCTGGTATTTTCTGACCTCCCCTCTCCCTCTAGATGATACGCTTGTGACCAGCGACCTCATGCACATCTAACGCAAGTTTTTATTTTCCTTAGTTTGAACCGTAGCTTCGCCAGCGACGACGGCGCGAGCACACCATCGTCAGCAACATATCCGACGAGCAATCACCAGTGACCTCGTGCGCCCCTGTCCCTGCGGAGACCACATCGAGTATCAGCGCTCCACGGCGAACCTGGTGAGCACATTCCCCTTCCACTTGCTTCTTGTTTTGCCGGAACCACCGCGAGCAAAGCGCCTCCGCCGCGCGAGAGTCGCCAGCGCTGCCCATCTATGGTTGGCATGCTAGGAGCTGTTGGGTGATGATCTGATGGACACGATAGATTCACTTAAATGAAGTGGTATGCTAGATTAACACCGCACGATCCCACTTAAATCCTACGGTCTATATCAATCGATCCACACGAACCGTTTTCAGCTAATAGAAATGTGACGCGTGGCCAACCTTTTGTTTTAAAAATAGAAACTTGTCTATTAGTAGTTTGATTTTGTAAAATTCATAACTATTAATCTACATGTCCAAAATTTACAAATTTTATATCACTGGATTCAGAAAATGAAACCTTTGCAACCATGCCATTTGTTTAGTGTTTTGCTTCTATAAAAGTAGATGTTTTTGCAGAAACATTATTAGGTCTATTTTTGTTATAAAATTTATTCTAAAAATGTTTTTAGGGTAAAATCTTTTGCAAATGGTTTGTTTTAAACCTACTGACCATAAAAACCAACTTTTGGATTTAAAAGTATATTTTGTGACACTAAGGAATTATTCCTTGAGTAAAAGCATTTCTAGTAAAACAAAAATTGTTGATTATGTTTTAAAAATAATTTTTGAGTAAGACCTTTTGCAAATGGTTTGATTTAAAATCTCTGACCCTAAACACTAAGATTTTGATTTAAAATGTATTTGAATAACCCTAAGAAAATTGTTACTTCGATTAAATGCATTTCTAGTAAATTAAAATGTTGCCTTGATTTAAAAATGGTTTTTGGGTGAAACCTCTTGTAAATTTATTTACTTTAAACACTTTGATCCTAAAACATTAACATTGTGTTTAAAAAACATATTTGGCTAACTCTACAAAATATTACTTTGATTTAAATCATTTCTAATAAAACAAAAATGATTTAAATGGCCTATTTTCACTAACTTGTCTTTAAATGATTTTTGCCACTATTATAAATGACCAATATGTGTTTTGAAATGTTTATAACCTATTAGGAACCACTCTTCCAAATAAAACAATCTTTTGCATGCTTGCATGCATTGTTTTGTTTTCTTTATTCTATGTGATGAATTGCTTGAATGCTAGATTGAATTTGTGCCTTGATTTAATTGTAGTGAACTTTGAAGAGTGTGACAATTGCAAGATCAAGGAGTGAATATATATTCTCTACTAAAAAGGCAAGTGGTGCTTCATACATTTTGTCCTATTATTTTCACTATGCATTAGTGATATTTTGAGTAGGACTTGCATGGAATTTTCTAAATATAAGCTATGCCATGGGAAATCCTATATGATGTCTTGGTAGAATTATCCTAAGCTAGGAAACTTGCCATGTTATCATGCTTAGCTTAGCTAGTAGAAAACAAGGGTGGATTATATTCATACTATGAAATATTTCTAAATCAATGACTTTTGTTTTGTTTAATAAAACAACTATGTGAATGAATCACCTGGGTGGAATGGTGTGAATGGTTTGTGTTGAGTGGTTACCTAGGGCCCATATTCATGGCCTACCCTAGTGTATCTCACTTGTGTAAATCCACCCAGGAACAAAGAGATTTGAGATGTCAAATGTTGAGAAGCTTCAAGTGCAGCCACATGGCATTATGGGCTCTGTCTAGATCATATAGGTTGCAATAACTTAGCTAGATGGACAGTTGGTGGTAGGGGGTGATAGGATGGAACGCGTCCATTTGGTCTAAGGGAAGGCTTTTGAAAGATCTTGTCTCGATGCATGTCGAGTCTTGTGGGTAAAGTGCACCACCTCTCAAGAGAGTAAAATCTAAGTACTTAGTTGTGTCCCCGGCAATGGACAATTTGAGCATCAAGACATGGAAGCTATCAATGATCTCCTCATCCCAATTTCTAAGTTAAAAACTTGTGGTTGAACAAGGGTAAAGGTTAACCAATATTCATTGGTTGTTCCTTGGGTGATTTTGACAAACAAAAACTTAGTGTTTTCAAAGGATAAGGAAAATCTATTTTGAGCAAATCAAGCCTAAGATCCACTTAGCCAAATGCATATAGATGATAGATACCACAATTCTACCATAGTATCACTTGCCAATACAATTCAAATGTATTGACCCTTGTGGCTGTAACTTATTATGTTGCAGGTTTGTTTGATGTTAGTGAAGTGTGTTGAATAGGATTACAAGTCTACAACCAACATGATTGCCTGTGGCACTTTGAATATGAAGGACTCCATGCTATATAGTTATTTCTACTGCATTGTATTGAGATAGCCAAATGAGCTATGTAAGATGCAATTAATTATTTTATTCCTGGTTATAAGGTTGTATTATGACCTTTGTTTCTTGATATTACATCTTAAACTGTGTATGCTAGCTATTTATCCAGGGACTAGCATTGTAAACACAAGGATCTCTACCTTATCAGGTTGGGACCTCTACATCATGGTTGGTGGTGAGACGGTGAGCTATCAAAGCACCTAGAATATAAGAAATATTGCTATTTAGAGCAGTTGCGATAAAAGCTAGATCAAAAGAAGACAACTTTCTAGCAATATTTCTAGCAAGAACACACTTGGTAATTAAATAGGCAAAGTATCTAATAGCTGGGAGCCAAATGTTCCGAATTTTACCACTTTCCTTTGAGAAGTCGAAACCTTGGCAAATCTCAGCATATAAATCCATAAGTGACTTGGGCCTCTCCTTGATCTTCTCACAAGATCCCCACTGAGGTACTCTAATTGCTGCACAAAAATCAGCGAAAGGCAGGTCGACAGGTATATTATATATTTTGTAATGGACCATGGGATTATAAGTAGACCAAGTGAACCAGAAGTCCTACACAAAAGCCATGGTTAGCTTAACATATTGGAATGGTTCACCTTCAACAAAGTTTTCCAACCCTGCATTTGTAACCATGATTTGGAAATCTTGGAGGATCCCCGTAGCTCTCATAAATTCATGGCATGGATATATGGAAGAAAAACTGCCTCCTCACGATGAACCTTCATTGGCTCATGCACCATCAAGTCATATTGGTTCAGTGGATAAGCACTCATCTTCCTTGCTGAAATTTTTAGACAACCATTAAACCAAGTGATTTCTAAGTTGATAAATGATGAGCAACTACTATAGGAACTTGCTAGAGGACTACACATGCATCAAAACAAAGTTTCTAAGAAAAGAACAAGCATGCAAGATCAAACAACCTCTATAGTAGCAAAATACTCAAGATACAATCTACCAATCACAAATCTAATTGGACAAGTGGAGGAGGCACATAACAAGGAGCAATCCCTCCAAAAATCAGCACTTGAGATGGGGTGAACAAGAAGATCGAAAATCGCGAGCAAGAACAACAAGAACACGATCTTGAGCAAGTTTTCTGGTGTTTTTCGGGAGAGAGAAAGAAGGTGGCTTTAAGGAGGCAGCCTGGAGGGGCCTAGGTGGGCCAGACCCCCCCAGGCGCCGCCACCAAGTAGGCCGCGCCTACCAGGGGTCTGGTGGCCTGGGGTGGCCCCCTGGGTCACCTCAGGTGCCACTCTACCCCTTTTTCGAGGAAAAATTTATTTTGAAATTTCTGGGATTTTTCGGGAAACTTTATTTTTGGCCAATTTTCAGGGTATAAAAATTGATTTTCTCGCAGAAACAGTTTTTTCAGAAGAAGAAAAGGCAAACCAAAAGCCAAACTACAGGAGCTCTAAGAAACTCGAACAAGCAAACAACTAGCAAAACTAAAGCTAAAGCAAAGACTAGGAAGGAGAAAGGAAAAAAGAAAGCAAGTATAACCCAGTGGAAACATTATTTTGTTCATTAAAATCCTTTTGTTAACAAGGTTGATCAAGTATTGTTACCAAAAAAATCTTATATGAAGCAAAACTTTACAATACACAAGGTGATTATGTTACCTCATACTTGATAGCAATGGTCCCAATCATAATAGTTTCAAAATTTTCTTGTGGAATGGGACAATATATTTCTCCAACCTTAACGCCTTCAATATTTTCAATGGAATTCAGGCAATAGCTCTTAACAACCTTCTTGGGGCAATAGACAGTGTGATGTTTTTCATTCATATCGAAAGTTACTTTTCCTTGATTGCAATTGATGACAGCACCTGCAGTATTAAGAAAAGGTCTCCCAAGAATAATAGACATATTATCATCTTCAGGCATTTCAAGCACAACAAAATCAGTTAAGACCATGCAATTATGAGCAACTTGAACAAGAACATCCTCACATATACCAACAGGAATTGTAGTTGACTTATCAGCAATTTGCAGAGAAATATCAGTTGGTATCAACTTTTCTAGATGGAGTCTCTTATAGAGAGAAAAAGGCATAACATTAACTCCAGCTCCCAAATCACATAAAGCAGTTCTAACATAATTATTCTTAATGGAGCAAGGAATAGTTGGTATACCTGGATCACCAAGTTTCTTTGGAACCTTACCATTGAAGGAATAATTAGCAAGTAGAGTAGAAATCTCCTCATTAGGAATCTTCCTTTTATTAGAGACAATATACTTCATATACTTTGAATAAGGAGGCAACTTAATAGCATTAGTCAAAGGAATTTGCAAGAATAAAGGTTTCATCCACTCACAAAACTTGTTGTAGTGTTCCTCTTCCTTTGACTTGTGTTTCTTACCTATAAAAGGCATAGGTTTCTGCACCCAAGGTTCTCTCTCTTTACCATGTTTATTAGCAATAAAATCTTACTTTGTGTATCTAGTATTCTTAGTGTGCTTCTCAGGTTCTTCCTCGCCTTCCTCCTTATCAGGAGACTCATTTTTATCATTACCACTCTCAGTTTCAGCATCAGAGACAGATATACCATTAGGATCTACAGCAGGTTCAAGTGGTTTCTCAGCTATCTTATGTTTCTTTTTCTTTCTCTTACGGGGACTACCACTATCTTCACCTTGTTGAGAATCCTTCTTTATTCTTTTAGGGTGTCCTTCAGGATATAAAGGATCTTGAGTAGCTATACCACTCCTAGTTCAAATTCCATAAGCATGTTTATCTCATAAACCATTAACTAGCATATCCTTTTGTACCTTAGAAAGTTGATCAAGTTGGGTTTGAACCATTTGAAAGTGTTTAGAAAGCATTTTAATATCATTAGAAATTCTTTCCACAATATCTTTCAACTCATGGATAGCTCTAGAGTTTTCCAATAAATGATTCTGAACTTGTTTATTAAAATACCCTTGCTTAACAATAAAAGTGTCAAGTTCCTCTATAATTTATCAGGAGGCTTACCATAAGAAATACCACCTTCATCAAAGTGTTGGAGAGAGTGTACCTCAATATTCGATGAGTGGGGAATTGGCTCACATAATTCTTCTATAGGAGGTAGATTCTTCACATCTTCAGCTCTAATAGCTTTCTCCTTTAGACACTTCTTAGCTTCCTTCATCACTTCATCATTTAATGCAATAACTCCCCTCTTCTTTGTTGTTGGTGTTGGAACTAGTTCAGGAACAACTGGTTCAGGAGTAATAGGCTTAGGTGCATTCAGCTTAGTTGAAGTCCAATCATCATAATTCTTGCTTATCTTAGCCATTAATTCTTCAGCATATGTAGGAGTTCTTTTCCTGAAAACACAATCAGTAAAGCTATCTAGGTAGGTCCTAGAATCATCAATTAGTCCATTATAATAAATATCAAGAAGCTCACTCATTCTTAGGTAATGGACATCCAGGATGTGCATGAATGAAGGCACACAATCTTTTCCATGACTCAGGCAATTTATCTTCTTCTCCCGGTTTAAAATCAAAAAGTCTTCGCCAGAAAATAGTCTTGATGACCCAGAAGTATAGGGGATCGCAACAGTCTTCGCGGGTAGTATTACCCAATTTATTGATTCGACACAAGGGGAACCAAAGAATACTTGCAAGTCTTAACAACTGAGTTGTCAGTTCAGCTGCATCTGGAAATAGTTCTTGCTCACAGAAGTTTATCAGTAGCAACAATAAAGCAACAGTGATGTCTACGCACTTCTATTCTTGTAGACAATTGTTGGGCCTCCAAGTGTAGAGGTTTGTAGAACAGCAGCAAGTTTCCCTTAAGTGGATCACCCAAGGTTTATCGAACTCAGGGAGGAAGTGGTCAAAGGTATCCCCTCTCAAGCAATCCTGCAATCAAGATGCAAGAAGTCTCTTGTGTCCCCAAAACACCCAATACACTTGTCAGGTGTATAGGTGCGCTAGTTCGGCGAAGAGATAGTGAAATACAAGTGGTAACAGTGCCATAAAAGAGCTTCTGACTTGTTGTTGACGTGGGGCAACGATGCCAGAAAAGAGCTGATGGCGTGGAGGAACAGACCAAAGGCAAACTGAAGGAATCAAGCAACATGCAACAGATCTAGTAGCAAACGATGTTTCAATGCTTAGAAACAAGGCATAGGGATCATACTTTCACTAGTGAACACTCTCTCATATAAATATCCTCTCTTCATGACATTACTCTTAACTACTCTCCGGTTGGACACTCTAATCCATGGTAGGGCCTTCCCCAATCTAGATAACCCCACACTGTCACCTTTAGGGCTAGATGGTTCCAACAAACACCACAATTTCATAGAGTCATCCAAATCCAAATATAACTCATAAAAAATATTTAATCTAGCCAAAGTGCCACACACGTATGCCCGCTGTCACTTTCACACACATGGGGAAAAGCATAGATCTATTAAAGCACAAAGAGTATTTATGTAGAGTCAAACCTAAGTGCCACCATGGCGTGCACGCTGTCAGTTTCACACACATGGGGAGAGCAGAGATCTAATGAAGCACTTGAGTAGAAAGGTAGATCTAATTGATTACAAAGCTCATGACCACAACAAAATCATGCATAGAGAGAGAGATGAACACATAGCTACCGGTAGACCCCTTAGCCTTGAGGAAGAACTACTCCCTCCTTATCATGAGAATCATCAATGGTGATGAAGATGGTGATGGATATCGATGGAGATGGCTCCGAGGGCACTTCCCTGTCCGGCGAGTCTTGAACAGGACTTCTGTCCCGAATCTCCCCTTGGGTGCGGCGCTCTGAGAGGTTTTTGTGGATTTCTTCTGGATTGTTTTGGGTTTTCCCATCGGAGGCTTCTTATAGGCGCAAGGGGTCCAGGGATCCCACACCCCCTCCAGGCTCCTCCAGGGCTTTCCCGCGCCTAGGGGGGTTTGGCCACCCTATGGCCCCCCTTCGACTCTGCTTCGTGGTTCCGTGTTGCTCCAGGAAAAATAATAACTTTGGCTTTTGTCCCGTAAATTACAAGAATATTGTTTTTCTACCTTTCTGGAACTAAAAACAAAAGAAAAAAGGCAACTGACACTGTGGCAACTTGTTAATAGGTTAGTTCCAGAAAAGATATAAAAACACCTCAAAGTATAGACAAATCAAAGCAAAGTAGATACAAAACAAGCATGGAGCATCAAAAATTATAGATACGTTTCCGACGTATCAAGCATCCCCAAGCTTAACTCATGCTCTTCCTCGAGTAGGTAAGTGATAAAAAGAATAATTTTTGATGTGACATGCACCATCAAAACCAAGATCAAACCATTGGCAAGCATTGAAAGTTGGGATCAAAGAACTCTAAACATGTGCATGAAAGATGGAGTTCTAACAATAGGACATAGTAACTATGCATGCAACATGAAAGGCTACAAACAAAGATCATGAATAACATGCATTGAAAAACGTTTGTTTGTTTCACATACAGAAAGCATAGCATAGTGGCAATCATCTTGTCCCTCATAGAGTAGAAAATAGATGCATAGGACACCTTCAAAGCTCACAAGGGTGACTATAAATAAATAATACAATAACAAGTAATATCACACTATGCATCAATAAATAAGCTTTGGAACACTGGACACAGAATGACAACTACGCTCTCTTAATGGTGCCTAAAGGTAGAAGGTGGAGACTCAATAGTGGTGGAAGAAAGTCCTTTATAAAGGAAGCAGGGATTTAAAGTTTCAAAAAGAGCTTCCAAAAATTATGGTACTTGTTAGCTTTCAGCCCTCATTGCCCATATCATAAGCATCTTGAAGTGATTAAGGTTAAAGTGAACAAACATGGAGTATATGCTTGACGAAGTATAAGTTGGCAATCTCAAGTCCCTTGAATACAAGGGCCACACCTCATGCTACTCAACTTTAGTCACCTGTAAGTTCTTGTCATTGTAAGTATTTGCATATCATTGAGAACCGCCAACGGGGTACCCCTTGCACATGGTACATGAGCTATCCCATAACCAAAATGACAAGGCAAGCAGACAATGAGCATCTCAGCGATCTTCTTATTTACCATGGGAATATGGTGCTTTTTTCTCCCTTTACTATTTTCTCAATGTGACTCTTTTTTATAAGAAGAATGCTTCATAGATGTCACTATGGTGATGCTGCAAGTTTCCACCGTGATTAGGCATGGCTTAGGATAGCGGCCTAGGCGTTTCTCTAACACAGGATACAAACTCCATGGACTTACAAGTTCCCTCTTTATTTCACACCGATGGCATCCATAGACAAAAGAGCATGATATCAACTGAGTACAAAGTACAGGTGCAATGTTGAAAATGTTCCTCGTGACATCACAGTTCTGCTAATTCCAACGTATAAATGCAAGAATATACAACATAGATGACACAATGGTTCAAGTTTATTAGGGGAAAAGAATATAAAGTGTGCCATCAAGTTCGTGAGGGCTTTAATCACTAAGTTTTCACATAACAAAATAGTTTTTAATTGGAAGATAGCTGAAAACAAGAATATACTTGGAATGGTGTAACACACCATGCATAGGAGTTTATAGTGTACACTTTGGAATAACTTGGTTTCTTGGGAGTTGGAAGCATGAGTAGAACTTACTCATACAAGTGGAGGCTAGAAAAATACTGGGAGCAACCAACTAAGAGAGCATAATGGCCATAATCATGCAGAGCAACAAAGCATTACTAATCAAAGCATAGAGTGGTACTACAAGTCAAGGACCAAATGATCAAAGAGGCTAATGGTGACTTTTCATAGTCATAACATGGTGTGAGCATGTGCCAAGTCAACCCAAACAAATCATCAAAGGAGAATACCACAATACTATGCTTTTGCATGCTAAAACAACACATAATTATTTTTCAAGGCACATTAAGCAATCCTAATTGTTTGGAACAAGACATGCTACAGCAATAATCACTAAGCATAAGGTCAAAACAACACCTAGCATGTCATGATAAATTCTAAGTCACAGTCAATGCAATCTCCTCTTGCACTTTCAAGCATGAACTTTCTACTCCTTTCCAACAACAATCAACTTATTTGAAACAACTCACAAGGATAATAATCAATAAAGATCAGTGAGATTTTCTCAAAAATACACAAAGAAGAACTAAAAAATTCTAAGATTAAAGCACGGGAAAACCAAGGCTGAACGCAATGCTAGCAAAAGTGAACACTCACAAAACAATAAGAGTGAAAACTAGAGTGTTCTAGGCAATGGAAACAGAGTGTGTCTCTCTCCAAAAGAAGTGTGGTGTAACCAACCAACTTTATTCAAGCAAACTAAGCAAACTAAATAAAGAAAACAAAAACTAAGACGCTCCAAGAACAACACAACAGTGCATGAAACAATAAAAACAAAGTGTCTAAACAGACTTGAGTTTTTTATTGATGAAGAAGGGGATGCCTTGGGCATCCCCAAGCTTTGACGCTTGTACCTCTTGGATATTTCTTGGGGTGAAAACATGGTGGCATCCCCAAGCTTGATATTTTGTCCATTCTTCATCTCATTGCATCATTCTCTCTCTACACGTGAAATTTTTCCTTCATACAAAACTTCACACAATCTTCATTAGCAACATTAGCTTATTCAAAAGATATTAGACCCCTGGCAAAGCTTTGGAACAGAAAGGCTTTTCACTAAAAACACAAGCTACTTTAGTAACTCCTTCAAAAATCTTAATTTCCAAAAAGAACCCAAAAATGAATCAATAAGAAGCAAATGCAAATAATGGAAGAAATCTGTCAAAACAGACCAGCAGGTAGAAACCGATATTTTCGAAGATCTTCTGTTGCTCAAATAAAAAAGTGTTGAACTAACAAAAGTTAGCTAACATACTGGGGGATTTATTCGTAGAGTTTCACCTCAATCCGAGTTACAGAGACTCCTCACGAATATTTATGGTGGAGGAGAGAAATCTGTTTTGGGACAACAACTCCCCAAATCTTATTTCCCTCTCATTAGAGGTCATTGTTGGCACAAAAAGCAAACAAAAAGGATAAGGAGAGGTCATTACAGAAGTAATAACTTCCAAGACTCAAGAAAACTCTTGGGTTATCTCCCAACAAGTACTTTTCTTTAACGCCTTTAAGTTACGCTTGATAGTTTCAAAGATGATCACATAGGAAATATGAATTGATTTAAAAGAGAGCATCAAGAAGCAAATTCAAAGAGAATTTAAGTCTAACCCACTTACTATGTATACTAATCTTGTAAAGAAACAAGTCATGAAAGCACAAAGCAACAAGCATAGGAAAGCAAAACAAGTGCAACTTCAAGATTTTCAACATAAAGAGGGGAAACTTAATATTTGTGAGATGCATAAAACCATGTGTTCCTATCTCATAATAAATTTCAGTAGCATCATGAATAAAATTAACAATATAACTATCACATAAAACATTCTTATCATGAGCCACATGCATACAATAATTATTACTCTCCACATAAGCATAGTCATTCTTGTTAACTATAGTGGGAGCAAATTCAACAAAATAGCTATCATTACTATTATCATCACCATAATCATCAAATATAGGAGGCTTATTGTAATCGCAATTAATTTTCTCCTCAATAGTAGGTGGACTGAAAATATCATGGTCATTATTGTAACCATCATATATTGGAGTAAACTATCATCAAAGAAAATTTTCTCCTCTATGCTTGGGGGACTAAAAATATCATGCTCATCAAAACTAGCCTCCCCAAGATTAGACGTTTCCATAGCATTAGCAACAATGGTGTCCAAAGAATTCATACTAATAACATTGCTATTAGCATGCAAATAAAGCTCCATAGTTTTTTTTTAATTTTCTCTTCAAACACTTCATGTCCTAACTCATGATAAACACTATAAAGCTCTCTAATTTTGTTGTTGTTTTCCATTAATCCTAACTAGTGAAAACAAGAAACAAAAAGACAAAATTGCAGAATCTAAAGGAAATAACTTCGAGCACTCACACACCGGGATGTGAGTACCTTTTACCTTACCTCCCCGGCAACGGCGCCAGAAAAGAGCTTGATGTTTGCGCACTTCTATTATTGTAGATAGTTGTTGGGCCTCGAAGTGTAGAGGTTTGTAGAATAGCAGCAAGTTTCCCTTAAGTGGATCACCCAAGGTTTATCGAACTCAGGGAGGAAGTGGTCAAAGGTATCCCCTCTCAAGCAATCCTGCAATCAAGATACAAGAAGTCTCTTGTATCCCAAACACACCCAATACACTTGTCAGGTGTATATGTGCACTAGTTCAGCGAAGAGATAGTGAAATACAAGTGGTAATGGTGACATAAAAGAGCTTCTGACTTTTTGTTGACGTGGGGTAATGGTGCTAGAAAAGAGCTGATGGTGTGGAGGAACAGACTAAAGGCAAACTGAAGGAAGCAAGCAACATTCAACAGATCTAGTAGCAAACGGTGTTTCAATGCTTAGAAACAAGGCATAGGGATCATAATTTCACTAGTGAACACTCTATCATATAAATATCCTCTCTTGATGATACTACTCTTAACTACTCTCCGGTTGGACACTCTAATCCATGGTAGGGCCTTCCCCAATCTAGATAACCCCACAATGTCACCTTGAGCGCTAGATGGTTCCAACAAACACCACAATTTCATAGAGACATCCAAATCCAAATATAACTCATAAAAAATATTCGATCTAGCCAAAGTGCCACACACGGTATGCTCGCTGTCACTTTCACACACGGGGGGAAAAGCATAGATCTATTAAAGCACAAAGAGTATTTATGTAGACTCAAACCTAAGTGCCACCATGGCGTGCACGCCGTCACTTTCACACACATGGGGAGAGCATAGATCTAATGAAGCACTTGAGTAGAAAGGTAGATCTACTTGATTACAAAGCTCATGACCACAACAAGCTCATGCATAGAGAGAGAGATGAACACATAGCTACTGGTAGAGCCCTTAGCCTCGAGGAAGAACTACTCCCTCCTTATCATGGGAATCAGCAATGGTGATGAAGATGGCAATGGAGATCGATGGAGATGGCTCTGGGGGCACTTCCCCATCCCGACAGGGTGCCGAAATAGAGACTTCCTGTCCCCCGAATCTCCCCTTTGGTGGCGGCGGCGCTATAGAGGTTTTCGTGGATTTCTTCTAGATTGTTTTGGGTTTTCCCATTGGAGGCTTCTTATAGGCGCAGGAATCATGGTCGGTGGGGGTCTAGGGGACCCACACCCCCTCCAGGCTCCTCCAGGGCTTGCCCGTGCCTAGGGGGTTTAGCCACCCTGTGGACCCCCTTCGGCTCTACTTCGTGGTTCCGTGTTGCTCCGGGAAAATAATAACTTTGGGTTTTGTCCCATCCAATTCCGAGAATATTGATTTTCTGCCTTTCTGGAACCAAAAACAGAAGAAAACATGCAACTGGCACTATGACAACTTGTTAATAGGTTAGTTCCAGAAAAGATATAAAAACACCTCAAAGTATAGACAAAGCAAAGCAAAGTAGATACAAAACAAGCATGGAGCATCAAAAATTATAGATACGTTTCCGACGTATCAAACAACAACAGTGAAACAGGAGCAGTAGTAACAGTAACGGTAACAGTAGGATTTGAGTGCGGTAGGCATAGGGATGGATGGACGGGCGTTGCATGGACGAGTCTAAACATGTAACTTCAAGATCTAGGGCATTGCAGATAAATAATAAGAAGCATCCAAGTACTAAACAATCCTAGGCATGTGCTCCAAATATAGTCATACGTGCTCGCAATGAGAACTTGCACAACATCTTCTGTCCAGCTAGCCCGTGGCGGTAGGCCTCTAGGAACTATCGAAATTAAGGTGCTCCTTTTAATAGAGCACCGGAGCAAAGCATTAACACTCCGTGAACACATGTGATCCTCACACCACAATCATCCCCTTCGGTTGTCCCAATTATTGTCACTTTGGGGCCTTTGGATCCGGACAATGATATGTGTACACAACTTGCAGATAAGATCACAAACAATACTATAATAATGATTCAATAATAAGTTCAGATCTGATATCAAGGCACTCGGGCCCTAGTGATAAGCATTAAGCACAACAAGTTGCAACAAAGTCAAATAGCACTAATAGAGTGTAGAGGGAGTGTCCAACCTTTAAACAATATAAGGTAGAGTCCCCTGTGTTTACAATGCTAGTCCCTGGATCAATAGCTAGCATCCACAGTTAAGATGTAATATCAAGAAACAAAGGTCATAACATAACTTTATAACCAGGAAAAACATAATTTTATTACATCATACATAGCTCATTTGGCTATTACATTACATTGCAGCGGAATAACTATAAGCATGGGTCCTTCATCTTCAAAGTGCCACAGGCAGATGTTGGTTGTAGACTTTGTAATCCTAATCAATCAATCTTCACTAAAATCAATCAAACCTGCAACATACAAGTTACAGCCACAAAGGGTCAATACATTTGAATTGTATTGGCAAGTGATACTATGATAGTATAGTGGAGTCTATCATCTATATGCATTTGGCCAAGTGGGGTTGAGGCTTGCATTGCTCAAAATAGATTTTTCCTTAACATTTGAAAATACTAAGTTTTGCTTGGCAAAATCATTTTTCTCAATCAAAGATTTGAAGATCCTTTAACCAAGGCATCTTTCAATCAAAGATTGAAGATTTCAAACAACCCTTGTTCAAAACACAAGATTTTAATTTAGAAATTTGAATGATGAGATTCTTGATTGCTTCCATGTCTTGATGCTCAAATTGTCCTTTACCAGGGACATGGCTAAGTACTTAGATTTTACACTTTGCAGAGGTGGTGCACTTTCCCCACAAGACTTGGTTTCCCAAGACAAGATCTTTCAGAAGCCTTCCCTTAGACCAAAATGGACGCGCTCCAACCTATCAAACACTACCACCCACTGTACATATGGCTAAGTTCTTGCAACCTATATGATCATGGTAGAGCCCATATTGCCAAGTGGTTGCACTTGAAGCTTCTCAACATTTGACATCTCAAATCTCTTTGTTCCTGGGTGGCCATCCACAAGTGTGATACTGTCGGGGGGTTAACCTCGGGTAGGCCAGAGACGGGGAAAGACGGAGGTACTATCCCCGTCTGGTTTCCGAGTTACGGCCTAGGTCGGCCGAATCATGGATATGTCGGCCGATGAACGGAGGCAAGAAGCCCACGGATATGTATCAAGTGGTTACCCGGCCGAGTTAATGAGAGAATCGTCGGGTTACCCAAGTGATCTTCAGGCAGGTGAGGAACGAGCCGAGTAACACAAAGTAGGGCCGAGTTATACGAAGCTTGCAGGGGAAGGAGAAGCCCAAGGTCAAACTATAGCTGCAGGCTAGAAGGAATCAGAACAGGGCCAAGCACAAGAGACAAGGATGCACAACGTCAGAGGGGCAGAAGGAGGTCACGGAGGTGACAGTCCTGGAGCCCGAGGCATCTGAGGAGGGCCACTGGAACCTTGCCGTCATTAGGAGGCGACAGGAAAGGAGGCCGAACTACTATATTGGGACAAGCATATTCCACGAATATGCTTGCCTCGTCGACCTAAGGGCACCCAAGGCACCCCTTTATAAGGGAGGTTTGGACCACGAGGGAGGATCGACTCATTTTAGTACCGTTAGGGTGGTAAGGTTCTCTTTCTTCTTGTACGCAGCTCAAGGAGCACTTGTAGCCAAGGAAGGAGAAATAAAGATCTTTACCTTAGTCTTTTGTGTAGAATCAACTACATCTTCCCTCCCGGATCCCACTAGCATCCATTGGCCCCATACATTAGCCTACCCATGGCATCTGCCGTGCCACCACCACGGCTTGGCGCCATCGTGGCGGCCGGTGCTAGCTGGAGTTGTGATCCGGACGGAAACTTCATCAACACCGGCGCGTTGTTTCGCTTGGTCAGATTTGGTCTCTGCGACTATGTCGAGACAATGCAGGAGCTTCGGAAAACCCCCGCAACGGGATCTTCATCGGCTGGGCGAGCACAGGTCTACGTCGGCGTCGACATCACCGACATTTATCCTCACCAGTTGTTGTTGCAGGAGAACCACCTCGAGCCTGTCCATCGGAGAGCATCTTGCGAGCGTCGAGGTGATGGTCGCAGCAGGAGCTCAAGCGGAGCAGCATTAGCCGGGTCAGCCAGAGAACCCGCAGACAGTGGTCCGCCTGCAGATCACACCGCAAACCGCCGAGGTAATTCCATGATGACAAACCCGCCGAGCTGCATGACACCACCCCAAAGGCACCAAGAGTGAGAGGGCCACCTCGAGAGACAGAGAACATTCTTCGTGCAACTATAGAAAACTTAACCACACCTGTAGCGCCGATACTTGATCGCAAATGCTCGAGCAGAGTTAGAGGAAACCAGGCAAAGGTGCTGGTAGAGGCCAAGAAAGTATCACCCTGCGAATCCTTGAACAGACCACGAGAGAATATGCAAAAGCTAATAAGCGATATCGCACCCGAAGCGGGTGGACGAACTAAGATTAAGAGGAAGAACCTCATGAATGACATTAACAAAGAGCATGAAGCTCACAGAGCCGAATCAGTGATTTGGGTTTGCCGAGTCTGATGCCGGCAAAAACACGAGAGCGGCAAATGCCGTAGCATTGGAATTAGAGGGTTAACAGGAAGCTCGGAAACAACAAGAAAGAGTGAATGAGCTGGTGCGCATCGCGAACCAGCAAAATGAGGAAATGCTCGAGCTAACTCGGCAAGACCAGGGCTTCACGGATGGTTCATTCGGCAGGGCAGCACTGCTTTATCTGCGGCATCTTCACCCGGAAACAACGCTAGAAAAGAGAAAGCAGTAACCTCAGGGAAGAGGAACAAGCAAATTGTTCCATATGACCCGGCAATAGCTGGAAAGGCAAATGAGAACAGAGGCAATGCAAGCCGAGGTAATAGTGGGGAGAGAAACCACGGCCGTATGGAAAAGGACGACGACGGCCGAGGTAAGGGGGAGCTCGGCAGGAGAGAACCTGCAAGAGACAATCATGAAAACCAAACCCCGGCCGAAGTAAGAAGAGAAGTGCCGCCTAACCCGCAACCAAGACATGAGCCTCGGCAGGAAAGAGAAGTGAGGCCAGCTCGCCACAATCAGATGAATGAAAGGTATAATGATGGATATTCCGAGGTAGAATATGCAAACCAGGGTGGAAACAATCACTATGGAATGCAGGATAGAATCACATGTAGATTTGCCGACAAATGATGCAAGAGTAAAGTTGGATCGGCTATACCGGTCCGAGCTTGGAAGAGCAAGGTCCACCAGTCCGACATGTTTTGGACCACGGATCATGGGCGAACCACCGGTCGAATTTTCGCTAGCAAGAGGCACAAAAACGTACAATGGAAGTACCAAGCCACAAGACTGGTTGATTGATTATGCCACCGCTGTGAAGATAGCGGGTGGCAACCTAAGATGGGCTGTGCGGTATGTCCCACAGATGTTGGAAGGACCAGCCAGGGTATGGTTGAATAATCAACCAGCTGGCAGTATCAACTGCTGGTTAGATTTCGAAGAAATGTTCGTTAGCAACTTTACCAGCACATACAAGAGACCAAATAGACCACAACAACTAGCCATGTGCAAGCAGAGGCCGAATGAGACAGATAGAGAGTTTTTAACTCGATGGTGTAACTTGAGAAACTCATGTGAGGGAGTTATCGAATCGCAAGCAATCGCTTGGTTCGCGCAAGGCTGTCGTTATGCCAGCGTGTTGTGGCAACGCCTGCAGAGAGATATGCCAACCACACTGGCAGAAACTATCAGAATAGCAGACTCCTATGCATTGGGTGACCCAACCGGAGTTAATGTCGGGATCATCGTGAGCAGGACCAAGACGAGAGAATTGGCCGGGTCATCCAGGCGTGATTTCAGAGGAAGAAGAAGAGAGGAGAGGCCGGATTATAGATATAATTCGGCCCAGGTGGCGGCTGTAGCACAAGATCAGCCGAGTCATGGAGCAACTCAACGACAGAAAAATGGACCTCAACAGTGGACATCAAGAAATGAGGGAAAGAGGCAATGGACCCCAGAGCAAAAGAAGCAATGGCAAGAGAGGCCGAAGGATACATTCGAATCCATGTTAGATCAGCCGTGCAAATTTCACACATCAAACCCATCCAGACCAGCCAATCATACAACCCGGCAATGCGCCTGGATGAAAAATGCGATGGGGAACCCAAAGGAGTTCGAGCTCCCCATCAGTGCAATGACATCGGCAATTAACTGGAGCAAATACGACCGAATCGATGCTCGCCCCTCCCCGAGGTATGATAACTTCGGATAGGAGGGATGCAGGCATCAAGTAATGAACCAGGGCGGGGCGGAAGGATGAATCCGGCAAATCTTGGGCGTAATGATTACAGGAACATCACCGGTCTTATTGTGTGTTCTACGGAACAATGGGACAAGCGAGTGTGCGGCCGCATATGGAAGTGAATGCGGTTGTGCGGCGGTGCCAAGATACCAGCCATGGTCGATCAGAGGTGACTGGAGCATGAAAGACCACCGAATAATGCCGAGTCCAGATCATATGCACTTGTGTTGGATCCGACATTTGTTGGACCAAGCATCAATGTAAAGTTTTCAAAGGTACTCATCGACAATGGGAGCGATATCAACATCATGTACAAAGATACCATGCATAAACTCGAATATCTCAAAATATCTTGCGATCCACGAGGACAACTTTTCATGGGATAGTGCGGGGCTTTCATGTGAGCCCATCGGTAAAGTCCGAGTGGACGTATTATTGATTACAAGAGATAATCGCAAAGCGTAAAACTTAGAATTTGAAGTGGTGGATCTGGAAAGTTGTTATCATGCTTTACTCGGACGGCCCCAAGACGCCAAATTCATGAGCAGTTATCATATAAGTTATCTAAAGATGAAGTTACCCGGACCACAAGGGTGATAACATTCGAGGATTACAAGAAGTCAATGGAGTGTGCTTCGGCCGGGTCAAATTTGGCCGAGTCATTGGTCATAGCAAGAGAAAAGAAAAGGATTCAGGAAGTAGCAGCCCTCGCTCAGTCAGCACAGTTAAGCATGCCGGCACTTGCCAACCCTCATGGCAGTGTTTCCTTTCAGCCAACCAAAGAGACGAAGAAATTTCAGATTGATGAGCAATTCCCAGAGCGCACTGTTACTATTAGTGCAGGACTTGACGCTAAATAGGAAGGCGAGCTCACCAACTTCCTCCGTGAGAATCGGGACATATTTGCATGGTCAACTCAAGATCTGCAAGGTGTTCCGAGGGAGTTGGCTGAGCACTCTTTAAACGTCGTGCCGAGCAAGGCGGTGAAGCAACCTCTCCGGCCGCTTCGAAGACAGGAGAAAAGTAATAGGGATGAAATAGCTCGGCTCCTGCAGCCGGGTTCATCATGGAGGTGCTATATCCGGATTGGTTATCAAATCCGGTGCTAGTGAAAAGAAAAAGATGACCCCAATGTAGCCATTGTGTGGCGAATGTGTATCGACTACACTAACTGAACAAGGCGTGTCCGAAGGATCCTTTTCCATTGCCTAGAATAGATCAAGTCATTGACTCGACCGCTGTGAGCTGTTATCATTTGTAGACGTATTCGTTTCCACGGATACCGTTAAATCCGCCGATCAAATAAAGACTGCATTTATTACCTGTCACGGGCTTATTGTTATCGCACAATGCCATTCGCCTGCGAAATGCGTGAGCAACATATCAAAGATGCATGCAAAAATGCCTACATGATCGGATAGGAAAAATGTACAAGTGTATGTGGATGACGTAGTCATCAAAAGTAAGGAGCAAAACCTTGCTAGAAGATATCTGACAAACTTTCGCGAACGAGAAGGTTCGAATGAAACTTAATCGAGAAATGCACATTTGGCGTCTTGCGGAAAACTACTCGGTTTCCTTGTATCCAATGAGGTATCGAGGCTAATCCAACAAAGATAAGAGCAATAGAAAGAATGGAATTCGAGGTGTTTGAATGATGTACAAAAATTCACGGCTGCTGCCTCGCTTAGTCGATTTGTATGTCGGCTAGGAGAAAAGGCACCGCCACTTTATCACCGATGAGAAAGTCGGACAAATTCAATTTGGACTCATGAGACGACCTTGCATTTCATGAGTTGAAAAAGATGCTAGTCGGCACCCATTTTAGCTTCTCCATTATCGAAGAACCTATGCTACTATATAGCGGCTACCAATCGAGTAGTTAATCCGTGGTTGTAGTGGAACGGCTTGAAGATGGTAAGTCGATTCGGAGGCCAAGATATTATCTAAGTGAAGTATTATCCACTTCAAAGCGTAATTATCCGCACTATCGAAGATGGCTTATGGAGTATATATGTCGGCAAAAAAGCTTAAGCATTACTTTGAAGAGCACCCCATCAAAGTAATCTGTGAGGCACCCATAGACGACATATTGAACAACAAAGATGCAAGTGGCCGAATAGCAAAATGGGCGATCGAGTTATCACCGTATGCTCCACAATTTGATAGAAGAGATGCAATCAAATCTCAGGCTGTCGCCGACTTTCTCGTAGATTGGGCTGAGGTACAGTATGAGCCACCATTGCCAGATCCAAGTTACTGGACAATGCATTTTGATGGTTCCAAACTAAGGAATGGTTTGGGAACAGGAATAGTGCTAACCTCGCCTAAAAAAGATCAATTGAAATATGTACTGCAAATACATTTTGCTGCATCCAACAATGTAGCTGAATATGAAGCACTAGTTCATGGATTAAAAGTGGCAAAAGAAATTGGTATACGCCGAATCCTATGCTACGGAGATTCAGATCTTGTAGTCTGACAAGTATCGGCGCTTGGGACGCATTAGATGCTAATATGGCTTTATACAGATTCCATGTGCAAAAGATCAGTGGAGACTTTGAAGGATGTGAATTCCACCACATACCACGAGCAGAAAATGACGCTGCTGACACATTGTCAAAATTAGGATCAACCCGGCAATCAATTCCGCCAGGTATTGCACTGGAGCACCTCAGGAAACCATCAATAAACCCATCACCAGAATCCGAATCAATCTTTATCCCAGCAAGTTCTGCAGAAAATCACATTCCAATGGAGGTAGATCCGCAGGAAGATTCGGAACCCCTGAAGAGTGGGACAGCCGAGGTAATAGCAATCATGGAGAGAACCGAGGTATATACGTCGGCAGAGAACATGGAGATAGACAGTGAGATCACTGCAGAAAGAGTAACACCGATATGGGCGCAACCCATATTTTCTTACCTAAAAGACGTGATATTGCCGAGTAGTGAGGTATTAGCTAGACAAACCATAAGAAGAGCAAAATCCTATACAATCATAAACAATGAGTTATATAAGAGAAGCGTCACAAACGTATTGCAGAAATGCGTGAGTTCCACAGAAGGTCAGGAAATCCTTCTAGACATACACCAAGGAGAATGTGGGCACCATGCCTCATCTCGCGCATTAGTAGCCAAGGCATTTAGGCATGGATTTTACTGGCCAACGGCGTTAAAAGAGGCAGAGGAATTAGTTAAGAAATGCAATGGGTGTCAGAGATACGCAACCAGAATACATATGCTTGGTCGAGAGTTAAAAACAATACCCATCACTTGGCCATTTTCTGTATGGGGTCTAGATATGGTGGGACCGTTCAAGCCGGTGAGAGGAGGAATGACCCACATGTTGGTTATGGTAGACAAGTTCACAAAATGGATTGAAGTAAAACCGATTAAAAAGTGTGATGGGCACACAGCAGTGAAATTTCTCAAGGATATCATCTTGAGATACGGTTACCCACATAGTATTATTACGGATAATGGCACAAACTTCGCAGAAGGAGCTTTCGCTAGATTTTGCCAAGAGAAGCACATAAGACTAGATATTGCCTCGGTGGCTCACCCAAAGATCCAATGGACAAGTGGAAAGGTCTAATGGACTGGTGCTATCGTGAATAAAACCACGACTTGTTGAACCTTTGCAAAGGTCGGCAGGATGTTGGATCAAGAAATCAGTAGTGTTATGGAGCCTTCGGACTACTCCGAATAGATCAACAGGTTACACTCCATTCTTTCTGGTGTACGGGGAAGAGGCCGTACTCCCAGCCGACATAATATATGACTCGCCAAGAGTTGCTCAGTACACAACCGCAGAGACAAATGAGATAGCTAGGCAAGACGCCGTAGACCTGTTGGAGGAAGCCAGAGAGTTGACATTATCACGATCGGCTATTTATCAACAAAACTTACGGCGGTATCACAGCAATAAAGTGAATCCAAGAGTATTCAAAGAAGGAGATTTGGTCCTCCGGTTAGTGCAACGCACGGCCGGCATGCACAAATTGTCACCCCCGTGGGAAGGACCATTTATTGTGAGCAAAGCATTGCGCAACGATGCATATTATCTGATTGATGCTCAGTCCCCTGGAGAGAACAAGGCAGACAAAGCTGGTGAAGAAACGAAGCGCCCCTGGAATGTGGCTTTACTTCGGCCATTCTACTCGTAGCATTATATCTCAAGGTCAAAATTCAATGATGTATTTGAACCTCGGCACCCAGAGCAGTGACTCGGGGACTGCCTTAGGATATATTTATTTCATATTATGTATTCGAACCTCGGCACCCAGAGTAGTTACTCGGGGACTGCCATATGTTATGTTATTTCGTGTTATATGTTTAAACCTCGGCACCCAAAGCAGTTACTCGGGGACTGCCATATGTTATGTTACTTCGTGTTATATGTTTAAACCTCGGCACCCAGAGCAATGACTCGGGGATTGCCATATGTTATATTTATTTCTTTCGCATTACGTGCTTGAACCTTGGCGCCCAGAGCAATAACTCGGGGACTGCCGTATGGTGTATTTATTTCATATTACGAATACGAACCTCGGTGCCCAGAGCAGTAACTCGGTAACTATCATATGATATGTCAATTTCGTATTGATACTTAAACTTCGGCATCTAAAGCAGCGACTCGGGGAATACCGTATGCTACCTCAAACTTATGTTGAACGCACTCATATCAGTTTTATACTACCTCTGAAATTTGGTTTACATGAGGAAGTTTCGGACAAAAAACAACGATCCAGCGATTGCTATATACTTCCACAACGAGGTAGTTAACTTATGTTCAGAACAGATCAATATCATAGGTATTCAGCGCTCTTGCCTGGATAAGACCATGAAGAATAACAACAAAATTAAGTCCTAAAAGGTCAAGAAATTAAGGGCCAGCAAAGCAAGAATTCGGACGAGCATCCACTTAACCAAATGTCTCAACAGTACATGGCAGAAGAAATTCAGATCATACAGCTAGTTAACAAATTTTTCGCCCACATCATACGCCCGGCATACCAGGGATCAGAAATAACTTAGGCATTGTTCGATGGAGGGGCAGCTACTTGCTCAGGTGCGGGGCACTCCGAAGTAGGAGGAACTTCGACTGAGGTCGCCTCGCCCTCCGCCGACCCAGGTGCAACTTCGGCGGTATCCCGGGGTTGTTCAGGAGCGTCAGTACGTGCGGTAGAATGCCCGGTGCCTTTGGAGGAGGACCGCGCATCACCGTTGCTATCCGAGCTTGAGCTGGAGCTATCGGATGTGGCCAAATCATCTTCACCTCCCCCATGCTCAGCTGAATCATCACCCGAAGCACCCTCAGCCGCGACCTCTTGATCCGGATCTGGGAGAAAACTCGGCCCTTCATTCCAAGTGTGCACGTCGGCGTACTCGACGAGCTGGAAAGCCCGAGCTTGCCGAAGAGCAACAAAGGTGGGATCTTCAACCCAGCGGAGCCGGTCGCAAGTTCCTCGAATGTCAAGAGAGATGTCTTCATACCATGACATGATTACTGATAAGGGTCATGTCGGCACGCGCCGTGATTCTCTCAAAGACTCACCGCCTCTCGGATGCCATCAGCCTTGTCACCAATAACTTGATTTCGTTGATATCGGAGTCCCCGAGGTATTCGCCGAGTACATGGTAAGCTCGGATAGCGGCTGCACCAAGTCCCGCCCATAATTTTCATCGGACCAACTGCGGACCAACAACCAAGAAATCCTCCATCGAATTTTCAAGTCAACAAAGCGGTTCACCTCGGCGTCGAGCTGCAAGAACAGCTTTAGAACTCACGGTTTGGCCTCGGGAAGTGATCTGCGAAAAACATGGACATGTCAAAGGTAGCAGGAACGACAAAGAAAGAAAAATATAGTTCGCCATGCCAAATAACTTACGATGAATGTAGCTCATCATTATATCCGAAGGTCTTTGGCCCAATCAGCTTTACTCTTCTCGAAACGAGCAATTTCTCGCTCAAACCGGGTTTTAAGTTCGGCAACGAGGAGTTCTTTGTTCTTCTGCAGATCCAGACTCAGCCGATTCTTTTCCTCGGAAAATTCTTGGTCGACCTTTTCTAGCTCGGACTTCTGAGAGAGCTTGATGGTATTCACCTCGGATCGCAGGCGAGCTATCTCATCATCTTTTTCTTGTAATTGCGCCGAATGAACTGCGCTTTGTTCTAAAAAATGCAGCATCACGTCAGGCATGGGCACGCAATCTTGTTGCGACACTGCAAAGTCTTGCAACTCGGCTTTACCACAGCCAAACGCAATAAGGAAACTTAGCATAGGTATTAAAAGGAGAAGGAGTAAAATAGAAAGGAAACTAACCTTCCAAGTTCTTGATCTTCTTTTCAAGGCGGATATTGAGGTTATTGATGTTACCTATTCAACAAGAAGTAAGCCGGCATTCCGCGGACGAATACATGAGAAAGTTGGCACTAAGGAAAAGGAACTATCGACATACCGGCTTTCTTTGCCACGGGCAGAACTTTCTCGTACTTCTCTTCCAGCTTGCGGTGCGAAAAAAGCAACCTCTGGAACTCGGCGGTCCGTCGGTCATGTGCAACCTGAGTAAGGAGGAAAAATGATAAAACAACAAGTAAAAGCTACATTAGATCCGAATCAAGCAAATCTTAATTCGGCTCTAGGTGGCTGGATATTCAAAGCTAAATTAGATCCGAATCAAGCAAGACTTAACTCGGATCTAGGTGGCTGGATATTCAAAGCTAAACTAAATCCGAATCGAGCAAAGCTTAAATCGGCTCTAGGTGGCTGGATATTCAAAGCTATACCATATCCAAGTCAAGAAGGACTTGACTCAGATCTAGATGGCTGGATATTCAAAGCTAAACCAGATCCGAGTCAAGCAAGACTTAACTCGGCTCTAGGTGGCTGGATATTCAAAGCTAAACCAGATCTGAGTCAAGCAAGACTTAACTCGGCTCTAGGTGGCTGGATATTCAAAGCTAACCCAAGTCCGAATAAACTACGAACTAGATGGCCGGACTAACGAACCTTAGAAATAAATTTAAGTTAAACTTCCAAGCATACAACAAGTTATTTCCTTGCAAGTTTCGGGGACTAGAGAATATGGTAACATCTGGAGAATAATTTAAGACTCAGAGATAAAACAATTACCGCATTCATCTTGTTGGTATCAATGATGAACCAAAGCATGGTCAAAACGCCTACCGATGTCGAAAATTTGGAAAGGTTGGTTGGTTGGATTACCCTCAAACCGATCGTGACATTCGATTATTGGCATATTCAACTGGCTCAAAATTTCCGCTTCATTGTCCGAGTTAAAACTTTACCCAGGGCGGTCCGACCACGGCGATCGCAGGACTCTTATGAAGAGCAAGTCAGCCGGTGGCGAGGTAACAGGACTTTGGCAGTGCAGCTCCTTACGCAAAGACGTCGGCAATACTCATTTGGGAAGAGCCGCAAGACCTTCTGAGAAGAAGTCTTGTGCAATATCTCTTTCGCCTTAGAAGAGGCATCACAGGAAGTTGCGCCTCCGGCGGGGGCGAAGTCCTTAGGAGCGGAGGATAGGGTCGCAGAGGGCGGGCAACGACCTTTTCGGCCGAGGTCGGGATGACCATAAGCTGCCGAGTAGATGGAGGCTCAAGAGTAGCGCTGGGGCCCATAGAAGGACGGCGAGCTCAACGAAAACTCGGAGGGCGGATCGGATCCAGTCAATGGAAGAAGTCTCGGGGACATCGCGACGAGCAATGACGTATTCGGAGTCGGGAGAAGCAGGACGAATAGGACTAGGAATCTGGTGTCATCGGGGGAGGAGGAGATGGCGGCGAATCGGACGGCTATTCATACTAGGACCGGGTTTAATCTGACAGAGGAGCGCTGCAAAAATAAGAAAGAAGATTCGTCGAGAATGAAAGCGAAAAGAGAAACAAGAAATATAGGCAAAAGAACTTACCCAATGACCCGGGCATAGTCTTGCGCTGGGAGGATTCGAGCCGGATTTCTTTATTCGTTTTTAGGACCGCCTCAGGCACTAGCAGAGCCCAGCTTCCCGAGGTAACGGGAGGCCGGGAAGCAATAGGTTCGGCGTCGTGAACCTGTTGGCCGGATTAGCTGGGAAAGTAGAAGCGGAAACGCATAAGAAATAGGCATGGCAACTACCTCAAGAATTTGGACCTCGTCAGAATCACCTTCCTCCTCTTCTTACTGAAGTTTTGCCATGAGCTCGAGCCGAGCAGGATCCGACTTAGGGACGAACTCCTCGAGTCCGGCTCGCCAAGATCCGGTACTCATCCATGGGACAAGGGAGCTGCAGAACTTCGGCGTCCTCGTTCTTCTGCTCTGCGAACCTCTGCCAGACAAGGAGAAAGAAAATCATGTGAACCAGTCTCTAAAAACTGGGGAATAATAGAGTAATGGAGATTAGGCTTACCTCGGGAGGCGGACGGTCGCGGTGAATGGTTTTAACCCCAAGACCAATCCTCGTGCATCTCGTCTTGAAGATAGCTCGGACGCTTATGAATAAGGTAATTATCCAGCTCCACGGTCGAGACTCGGTTAGGGTCAAGAGGACCACTCATGTAGCATAGCTTGTGGGTCCTTTGGAAGGGAATCCGGCTACTAATAAAAGTTGCCATCGGTCTTCGCCAAGCAACCCGGCCCGGATCAACTCTTTTAGCCGAATCTCGAAGGCCTCGGCCAAGGCGTGAGTTTTCCTCGGATTATAAAGCCAGTTCACTTTGGAAGGTGGGCCAATTGAGAATGGAGGGAGCCGAATCTTGTCTTCCGCCCCTCTGTTCTTGACATAGAAGAATGACTTGTGCCACTTCTTGCACGACTCCAACCCAGTGACACGGGGGAACACGGATTTCCTCCGAGGTGTAGTAGACGCCGCCCCACATTGAGTAAGCGACTTCTCGGAAGGATGCAGAGATTTGTCGGGAACAACGTTGGAGCGGATCTGGAAGAACTTCGACCAGACATGCACCGACGGCCATAGGCCGAAGTAACCCTCCGAAGCGGAGATAAAAGCAGAAAGAGAAGCTATCGCGTTCGCAGGAAGGTGATGCGGCTGAAGGCCAAAGTAATCGAGAAATTCTCTAGCGAAATCACTAAGAGGGAGACCGAAGCCGCGGGCGAAGTGAGACATGAAAACCACATACTCGCCCTCTCTGATAACTGGAGAGGATTCGCTGCCGGGTAAACGGCAGGAAACCTCGGCAGGAATCCGTCGAGTTCGGATGAGCCATTCAATCTCACGACGCGTGACTGAAGAGCCCTGCCACGAGCCACGCTCGGGCCCGGAGCCAGCATCATCGTCCTCAACAAGAGCGCCGCTAAACGAACTAGACATAGGTGCGCTGGAGAGATCGCCGGAGGAAAAACTGGCGGCGGAGGGGAGCTTAGAGCTACAAGGCCCCGTCGGAACTTGGCACGAAAACAATGGCGAAGAGCGGAGGAACCTTCACCCGAGCACGAAAACGCAGCAGATGGATCTAGGGCAAGATCAAGGCAAGATGGTCAGAGAGGACTCACCGTGGCCATGAGCCGCAAGCCTTGAGCGAAAGGCGAGAAACGACGGCGGAATCCTCGCCGCGGAGGCTCGGGCCGATGAGCGGCGGAGCGGCAAGAGAACACGCAGCGAAAGGAAGAAGGAGAGGCGAGGCGATAAGGGAAAGGTGAATCCTGCGGCGTTTCCCTCTTTATAGCCAAGCCATGAGCAGTGGGATCGTGGGTGTGGCGATTACCGTGTAGATCGTGGGAACAGCATGAGCACGACGGTGAGTGGAGCCACACCAATGGCCACGAAGAAAGGTTGTTACAATCCCAAGGAGCGGCACACGGCGTCGCGGCGGCGCAGATCTGAGGTTCATCGTAGCTTGTCGATAAGCACCGTAGAAGGACCTAAAACTATAAGAACAATGATGGGGTGACACGTGGGGCGTGGCGTGCGAAGGAACGAGGAAACCTCGGACGGCCATAGCTCGGAAACAAGATCAAGAAAGTGATGAAGCTGATATAACCCGCCAAAGCTATTGGCAGGCCACACCGGGGACTAATGTCGGGGTTAACCTCGGGTAGGTCGAGACGGGAAAGACGGAGGTACTATCCTCGCTGGTTTCAATTCTGACCTAGGTCGGCCGAATCATGGATATGTCGGCCGATGAACGGATGCAAGAAGCCCACGATATGTATCAAGTGGTTACCGGCGAGTTAATGAGAGAATCGGGGTTACCCAAGTGATCTTCAGGCGGTGAGAGCGAGTAACACAAAGTAGGGCCGAGTTATCTGAAGCTTGCAGGAGAAGGAGAAGCCCAAGGTCAAACTATAGCTGCAGGCTAGAAGGAATCGTACAGGCCAAGCACAAGAGACAAGGATGCACAGCGTCGGAGAAGGAGGTCACGGAGGTGACAGTCCTGGAGCCCGAGGCATGCAGGAGGGGGCCACTGGAACCTTGCCGTCATTAGGAGGGCGACAGGGAAAGGAGGCCGCCGAACTACTATATTGGGACAAGCATATTCCACGAATATGCTTGCCTCGTCAGCCCTAAGGGCACCCAAGGCACCCCTTTATAAGGGGAGGTTTGGACCCTGAGGGAGGGATCGACTCATTTTAGTACCGTTAGGCTGGTAAGGTTCTCTCTTTCTTCTTGTACGCAGCTCAAGGAGCACTTGTAGCCCAAGGAAGGATAAATAAAGATCTTTACCTTAGTCTTTTGTGTGTAGAATCAACTACATCTTCCCTCCCCAGATCCCACTAGCATCCATTGGCCCCATACATTAGCCTACCCATGGCATCTGCCGTGCCACCACCACGACAGATACACAAGGTTCACCAGTCCCCTAGCCTTGTGTAACCACTCAAACAAAAAACCACCAAGCAATTACCATTCCACCCAGGTGATTCATTAACTTAGTTGTTTTATTAAACAAAACACAAGTCCTCAGACTTAGAAATTTTTCCATTGTGTGAATATATATTCCACCCATGTTTTATATTAGCTAGGCTAAGCTTGATAGTAATAGGAATATTAACTTAGGAAGATTTCCACTAAGGTTTCATCTACTAGGTTTTACTAGCAAGGTCTATACTTAGCAAAATTCCATGCAAGTTTTACTTAGAGAAAATCACCAATGCATAGTGAAAGTAATAGGACAAAAAGTATGAAGCATCACTTGCCTTTTTGGTAGAGTATGGGTTCACTCCTTGTCCGTGCAACAATCACACTCTTCAAGTCACTACAAATCAATCAAGCAAGGCACAAACTCAATCTACCAATCAAGCAAAACAACACATAAAATGACAAAGTCAAAGTAATGCATGCAAGCATGCCAAGATTTGTTTTGTTTGAAAAAGTGGTTCCTAATGGGTCATAAACATTTGAAAACACCTAATGGTCATTTTGTAAAGTGGCAAAGTCATTTGCAAAAGGTTTCACTTCAAAAACCATTTTTAAAACAAAGTATCATTTTATGTGGCGTAAAAATATTTTTACTAAGGCATTAATCTATAGGGTTCACCAAATATATTTTAAAACCTCAAAATCTTGTTTTTAGGGTCAGAGAGTTAAAAAAAAATTTTCCGAAGGTTTTCTTCCAAAACCATTTTTAATAAATAAACCACATTTCTATTTGACTAGAAATGGTTTTAAACCAAAGAATCATTATTTTGTTTCACCAAATACATTTTTGAGTCCACAGAGTGTTTCCTATGATCAGTAGGTTCAAAGCAATCCAATTGCAAAAGATTTTAACCCCAAATTCATTTTTAAACAATTTTTACATTCTTAACAAGCATACAAAAGTTTCTGCAAAAACATCCACTCTAACACATACTATTTGCTAAACCAAGGGCATGGTTGGCTAGGGTTTGTTCTACTGATTCCAATGATACCAAATTTGCAATTTTTGGACGTGTGGATCAAAAGTTGTGCAATTTACAAAATTGGAACTCTAATAGATCAATTCTGTCTTCTTAAATCAAATAGAGGCCACGTGGCTGTTTCCTATTCGTCTATACCGTTTCACTCGGATCGTCAGACACAGGCCGCAGGATCTAACTTGATCGCACGGCACAGATCGTTCGATACCCCTTCGCTCACTTTCTTTCCTAGTCGCTGGATGACGATCTAACGGTTCCTATCAACTAGCCAGGAACTGGCGGCGAAATGTTAACGGCGAGCGAGCGGATAATGGCGGCGCTAGCAGGCGAAGCGAAAAATGGAGGGAGTAAGCTCACCGAGATCGCAGGAGGTCGGAAGCTCGTCGTGGTGGTCGGGGCAAGGCGCCGAGGGCAGGAGGAATTCCTCGCCGGAGTTCGGTCTGGCGACGGTTGGCTCTGGTCGAGGTCGAAGACGAAGCTGTCGATCACCAGGAGGCAAACAAAGAGCGTGATCAGATGCAGGAGACCATGGAGATGACGTGTGTGTGAACGAGAGGAAGGCGGTCTGTTCTTACCAAGAGGGCTTCACGGAGAAGAAGGAAACGCGGTCTGGGCCCTTGATCGAATGAAGAATGAAGGCAGATGCGTAAGGAGGTGGGGAAGGTGCGATCTAGGTTGAGGAGGCACGGGGTGGCGCTGGGTCACCGGAATTTGCACCGGAGCATCGTCGGAGTCAGTGATGGTTTGGGGATGATTCAAGCAGCCTGGGGGCGTGTCGAGGTGGGGCGACAGAGGGAAAGTGAAGAGGAGAGGGAGACGATTTATCCTGCGTGGTCAAGGGGCTGATTCAACGCGTGATTAAGACGCATTACGCTGGAGTTATTCCGTCTGCAACGGCCGGCGAGGGGTGGGCGTAGTCTGCGGGTGGGGAAGAAGAGGGACGTGGCGGTGGGGTCCTCTGGTCAGTGAGAAAGGGAGAGGAAACGCGGTCCACCAGTCGGTGTCTCTGTGGGTGCGGCTTTAAGTGAAAAACGTTTCGTGGAGGGGGAGAAAGACTGGGCTGCGGTTGGGCTCATTGGGTTGGGTCGGCCAGTTTCTATTTTTTCTTCCTATTTGCTTTTTCTTTTTCTAATTCAAATTTCTGTTTTGGATTTCAACCAACTATTCAACATTCAAACAATTCACCACACTAGTAATGAGTTTTTGGTTCTGTTTATCAACATAAACCAAATCCCAAAAATAAAATAATATTTTTACTCATTTTAGGATCCATTCATTAATTAAATAAAATGGACCTTTAGTTATTTAATTAAATAGGGTTTGATTTATTTAACAAAATCTTCATTTGAAATCCAAATATTTTCAAAACCAAATCAGTAGGTTTTATTTGGAAATAAAGAATACTTGGAAACTTGTTTAAAACAAAATAACCTTTTATTTTAGGGTCCATTTAATAATTAAATACAATGGACCTTAGTTTTTAAATCAAATAGGATTTGTTTTATTAGAATCTTTATTTGAAATCTAAATAAAACCAAAACACTTCAGTAGGTTTTTAATTGAGAATAAAATACTTGGAAAACTTGTTAAAAATAATTTAATAAGTTTTGATGTTTTAATTAAAATGGTAAAACCTTTTATTTAAATAAAATTTGGATATTAATTCCTTATTATTTTATTTAATAAACCTTTACTACTTTTATCAAAACAAAATGTTTTATTTTAAATACTTTGCCAAGGTTTAATTTGGCTCTGTAAAATAATCTTTATTTATAAATCCACTTTTTCTTTTGAAAGCCAAAACCTTTTATTTAAAAGATCCAAAATAGTAAGTCTAAATATTTTGAAGTTTATTGTTTATTTAACTTTTTAAATCCCTTTGGGATTTTATTTGATCCAAATAGGTTTTGAAAGTTTCCAAGTGGATTCAATAAGTTTCTTCTCACCCTGAAATTCAACAAAGTTTTATTTTATTCATTTATTTTTCACATAACAAGATTTGGAAAATCTTGGGATGTGACAGGCTACCACCCTTAAAATAAATCTCGTCCCGAGATTTGGGGAGGCTAGGGTTACAAGTTGGCTCAAAACAACTAGGGTACTACCACCCTTAAAATTTTTTTCAAACAAAAATTACATATTGTCCTTCTTGGGATCCTGGGGAAAATTTCTCTAAGCAAACATTTGCATGGTGTCCTTGGTTTCCATACTTGACTCATGGGCCAAGGTTGAGATCCTTCATAGACTTGTTTAACTTGTTCTTCATCTTTTCTGGACAATTGTTTGCATAGTGGCCTAGTTCCTTGCATTTGAAACATGTTATAAGTTTGAGGTCTTGAGGTGGATTCTCTGGACAATATGATGCATAATGTCCTAACTCCTTGCAGTGTTTGCACATCACTTGGCTAATATCCTTACTCATCTTGGGTTTCACTAGCCTTTGTTTGTCTCCTTGGCTCTTCTCCTTTTCTGGGCATTCACTGGCATAGTGTCCCATCTCTTTGCAATTGTAACACTGCAACTGGCTTATGTCCTTCTTCTTCTTTTTGGGTCTCTCCAAAGCTAGGAGTTCTTCTAGTTCATGTTCTTCATAGGTGGGAGATCTTCCTCTCTTCTTGGGGCATTGATCTTCATGTTCCTTGGATGCATGATCCTTGTCTCCACAAGTATTGCTAGCTTGGGTTCCTTCTAGAATAGCATCTTTGTCATCCTTGTTGTCATTAGCTCTTTGGGAAAAGTTTTCTCCCATGTTGATAATTTAAGTAACCAATCCTTGCAACAATTGGGATTGAAGTTTCAAAATCCTTTGTATGGCTGGGTCTAGTCCATTGTTGTTGGCTAAAAGCTGAGTTGTCTCTTGGTTCAACTGGTTTTGGGTTTCTATAAGTTCTCTCATGTTGTCCTCTTGGCTGTTGTTGGTGTCATCAACCTTGGGGTCTCTTGGAGTAGTCATCTGTTTGGGTTGAAGGGAGGTTAGAATAGGCAAGATATTTTCTAAGGGAATAATTCTAATCACACACATCACAATTCACAAAAGCAATGTGCAAGCAATCACAAACAAACACTCCACTCAAACAACAAGTTTCAAGCACATACTTAGGCAACAAAATATTTTTGTTACACCACATAAGTTGGTGTGTTTGACTTTAACTATAAATGGTGGTCCATCTACATGGTTCACTTGTGATCTTTCCTTCCTTCTTGGTTGATTCTTTTTGCATGAGATCTTGGTTTCCTTGGAAAAACTTTTGGTCACAATACTTCAAGTGATGTAGGCTCCTTCTAACTTTTGCATTCCCTCAGTCTCTAAATCTTGAGCAAGATTTCCTTGTTTCACTTGTAGTCCTTAGTGGTATCCAAGTTGGAAGTCCTTGGGGGAATATGCTGAAGATGTTGAAGTCATTAGAGTTGAAGAAGTTGAAGTCATTAGAGTTGATGAAGTCCTTTGCACATGGTGTAGTCTTTGGCCATGGGTAGGTTTTTCCATCAAGTTCAAAATAGATGAGATGTAGAGTTGAAACCAAAAGGGTTGAGGAAAGAGTTTACAAGATTGTTTGTAAGTAAGTTTTGGAACAAGAACAATTCCTATCTTTCTAAGGGTTTTTGTCCAATCCTAGGTTTACAAATCCTACATGCAACACAATTCTCTGATACCATCTGTAGAGGGAGTGTCCAACCTTTAAACAATATAAGGTAGAGTCCCCTGTGTTTACAATGATAGTCCCTGGATCAATAGCTAGCATCCACAGTTAAGATGTAATATCAAGAAACAAAGGTCATAACATAAATTTATAACCAGGAAAAACATAATTTTATTACATCATACATAGCTCATTTGGCTATTACATTACATTGCAGCGGAATAACTATAAGCATGGGTCCTTCATCTTCAAAGTGCCACAGGCAGATGTTGGTTGTAGACTTTGTAATCCTAATCAATCAATCTTCACTAAAATCAATCAAACCTGCAACATACAAGTTACAGCCACAAAGGGTCAATACATTTGAATTGTATTGGCAAGTGATACTATGATAGTATAGTGGAGTCTATCATCTATATGCATTTGGCCAAGTGGGGTTGAGGCTTGCATTGCTCAAAATAGATTTTTCCTTAACATTTGAAAATACTAAGTTTTGCTTGGCAAAATCATTTTTCTCAATCAAAGATTTGAAGATCCTTTAACCAAGGCATCTTTCAATCAAAGATTGAAGATTTCAAACAACCCTTGTTCAAAACACAAGATTTTAATTTAGAAATTTGAATGATGAGATTCTTGATTGCTTCCATGTCTTGATGCTCAAATTGTCCTTTACCAGGGACATGGCTAAGTACTTAGATTTTACACTTTGCAGAGGTGGTGCACTTTCCCCACAAGACTTGGTTTCCCAAGACAAGATCTTTCAGAAGCCTTCCCTTAGACCAAAATGGACGCGCTCCAACCTATCAAACACTACCACCCACTGTACATATGGCTAAGTTCTTGCAACCTATATGATCATGGTAGAGCCCATATTGCCAAGTGGTTGCACTTGAAGCTTCTCAACATTTGACATCTCAAATCTCTTTGTTCCTGGGTGGCCATCCACAAGTGTGATACACAAGGTTCACCAGTCCCCTGGCCTTGTGTAACCACTCAACCAAAAACCACCAAGCAATTACCATTCCACCCAGGTGATTCATTAACTTAGTTGTTTTATTAAACAAAACACAAGTCCTCAGAATTAGAAATTTTTCCATAGTGTGAATATATATTCCACCCATGTTTTCTATTAGCTAGGCTAAGCTTGATAGTAATAGGAATATTAACTTAGGAAGATTTCCACTAAGGTTTCATCTACTAGGTTTTACTAGCAAGGTCTATACTTAGCAAAATTCCATGCAAGTTTTACTTAGAGAAAATCACTAATGCATAGTGAAAGTAATAGGACAAAAAGTATGAAGCATCACTTGCCTTTTTGGTAGAGTATGGGTTCACTCCTTGTCCTTGCAACAATCACACTCTTCAAGTCACTACAAATCAATCAAGCAAGGCACAAACTCAATCTACCAATCAAGCAAAACAACACATAAAATGACAAAGTCAAAGTAATGCATGCAAGCATGCCAAGCTTTGTTTTGTTTTAAAAAGTGGTTCCTAATGGGTCATAAACATTTGAAAACACCTAATGGTCATTTTGTAAAGTGGCAAAGTCATTTGCAAAAGGTTTCACTTCAAAAACCATTTTTAAAACAAAGTATCATTTTATGTGGCGTAAAAATATTTTTACTAAGACATTAATCTATAGGGTTCACCAAATATATTTTAAAACCTCAAAATCTTGTTTTTAGGGTCAGAGAGTAAAAAAAAACATTTTCCAAAGGTTTTCTTCCAAAACCATTTTTAATAAATAAACCACATTTCTATTTGACTAGAAATGGTTTTAAACCAAAGAATCATTATTTTGTTTCACCAAATACATTTTTGAGTCCACAAAGTGTTTCCTATGGTCAGTAGGTTCAAAGCAATCCAATTGCAAAAGATTTTAACCCCAAATTCATTTTTAAACAATTTTTACATTCTTAACAAGCATACAAAAGTTTCTGCAAAAACATCCACTCTAACAGATACTATTTTCTAAACCAAGGGCATGGTTGGCTAGGGTTTGTTCTACTGATTCCAATGATACCAAATTTGCAATTTTTGGACGTGTGGATCAAAAGTTGTGCAATTTACAAAATTGGAACTCTAATAGATCAATTCTGTCTTCTTAAATCAAATAGAGGCCACGTGGCTGTTTCCTATTCGTCTATACCGTTTCGCTCGGATCGTCAGACACAGGCCGCATGATCTAACTTGATCGCACGGCACAGATCGTTCGATAGCCCTTCGCTCACTTTCTTTCCTAGTCGCTGGATGACGATCTAACGGTTCCTATCAACTAGCCGTGAAATGTTAACGGCGGATGGCGCTTAGCGAGAAGTGAAGTGAAAAAGGGAGGGAGTAAGCTCACCGAGATCGCAGGAGGCTGGGGAAGCTCGTCGTGTGGTCTTCGGGGCAAGGGGCGCACGAGGGCAGGAGGAATTCCTCGCCGGAGTTCCGCGCAGGAGGCTGGGGAAGCTCGTCGTGTGGTCGTTGGCTCTGGTCGAGGTCGAAGACGAAGCTGTCGATCACCAGGAGGCAAACAAAGAGCGTGATCAGATGCAGGAGACCACGGAGATGACGTGTGTGTGAACGAGAGGGTAAGGGGCGGCCTTTTCTTACTAGTAGGCTTCGTCGGAGAAGAAGGCAAACGCGACGGTGTTTGGGAGCCTGTCGTAGTCGACGCTCTGGGGCGCCCGCAGTCGAATGAAGGGTACATGCAGATGCGTAAGGAGGTGGGGAAGGTGCGAGCTAGGTAGAGGAGGCACGGGGTGGCGCTGGGTCACCGGAATTTGCACCGGAGCATCGTCGGAGTCAGTGATGGTTTGGGGATGATTCAAGCAGCCTGGGGGCGTGTCGAGGTGGGGCGACAGACGGAAAGTGAAGAGGAGAGGGAGACGATTTATCCTGCGTGGTCAAGGGGCTGATTCAACGCGTGATTAAGACGCATTACGCCGGAGTTATTCCGTCTGCAATGGCCGGCGAGGGGTGGGCGTAGTCTGCGGGTGGGGAAGAAGAGGGACGTGGCGGTGGGGTCCTCTGGTCAGTGAGAAAGGGAGAGGAAACGCGGTCCACCAGTCGGTGTCTCTGTGGGTGCGGCTTTAAGTGAAAAACGTTTCGTGGAGGGGGAGAAAGATCTTGGGCTCGGTTGAACTTTGGGTTGGGTCGCCAGTTTCTATTTTTTCTTCCTGTTTGCTTTTTCTTTTTCTAATTCAAATTTCTGTTTTGCATTTCAACCAACTATTCAACATTTAAACAATTCAAACAATTCACCACACTAGTAATGAGTTTTTGGTTCTGTTTATCAACATAAACCAAATCCCAAAAATAAAATAATATTTTTATTCATTTTAGGATCCATTCATTAATTAAATAAAATGGACCTTTAGTTATTTAATTAAATAGGGTTTGATTTATTTAACAAAATCTTCATTTGAAATCCAAATATTTTGAAAACCAAATCAGTAGGTTTTATTTGGAAATAAAGAATACTTGGAAACTTGTTTAAAATAAAATAACCTTTTATTTTAGGGTCCATTTAATAATTAAATACAATGGACCTTAGTTTTTAAATCAAATAGGATTTGTTTTATTAGAATCTTTATTTTGAAATCTAAATAAAACCAAAACACTTCAGTAGGTTTTTAATTGAGAATAAAATACTTGGAAAACTTATTAAAAATAATTTAATAAGTTTTGATGTTTTAATTAAAATGGTAAAACCTTTTATTTAAATAAAATTTGGATATTAATTCCTTATTATTTTATTTAATAAACCTTTACTACTTTTATCAAAACAAAATGTTTTATTTTAAATACTTGGCCAAGGTTTAATTTGGCTCTGTAAAATAATCTTTATTTATAAATCCACTTTTTCTTTTGAAAGCCAAAACCTTTTATTTAAACACTACAAGAAATCT
This sequence comes from Avena longiglumis, assembly GCA_030063025.1. NCBI lineage: Eukaryota > Viridiplantae > Streptophyta > Magnoliopsida > Poales > Poaceae > Avena > Avena longiglumis. The sequence goes on from CP125973.1 coordinate 154,705,131, forward strand.
GGCTATATATGACCCTCCATTTTCGTCACAAAATCGTCATAGTAGTTCGTTTATGACGATTCTATGACGATTTTGAGATCGTCGAAAGCTGGGCGTCGCAAATGAACTATAACGACGATTTTTACGAAATCGTCATAACCCTCTATGACGATGTTGGATCGTCATAACCTCTATGACGATTCAATATCGTCACGGACCATCTAGCCAGGCCAGGTCAGATCCTACGTGGCTGATCCGACGTGGCAAAACTATGACGAAATGAGATCGTCGTAATTTAAATTCAGCCCGGTCCATTACAGTGATGTATATGGGCTAGCCCAATAATATCTTGGACTTTTTCGGTTTGGGCCTAGGCCATTTGCAAAGCATTTCATTTTATGTCGTGTCTATGGGCCATGGCCTTTTTAGGTGTATTCCTTTTGGGCCTTTGTTGTTTACAACCCGATTTGTTTTTATTTTCAACCCTTTTCATGGACTTTTAGATCCAAAGATGCGAACGGATGTACAAACCAGCCCAACAACATTTCCAAATATATAGTTCACGCAACACAACAGTATATCATCCAGAATTTAAACATGACAACCATGAGGCTAATAAGTAACACTATCACAGATATAGGTATCTGATACAATAGATATAAACATGACAGCAAATACATCAGCCAAATTTGACACATAGTAACCAAATAGACAGCAAATACAACAGATGTAAACATGATAGATTCACTACTCGTTGTCAATGCCTGGAGCAGAGCTCCCTACTACTTATGGCGACGTTGTTGCTGGCCTAGATATAACACATCCAAGAACTTCCAATATCCTCCTTCGACCTTCTTATTTCTGTCAAACAGAAAAACTATCATAAGTGATATGAATTGGATAAATAAATAGCAGCATATTACCTACAGTAAGTCCATTTCCATAAAAGCTTGCAAGTACCAAAATCCAACAGACTACTGACTACATACTTTGAATTTCTACTTGTTGAATTGACTGACTTTTTACACATGATACAGTAACCAATACATGCCAGGACTGTTAACAAGAAGCTGCACTAACTTAAAATTATAATAATTAGAGTAGAAAATAATTGTCAAGTGCTAGTGTTATTGTGGTACAAAATCATGCTCTGTAGGTACAATGACAGTACAATGTCTACTCTACTTTGATATGTAGAATACATATTACAAAAATATTGACACTGCTATCAATAACTGAATGTTGGCAGCAAGCAAGTGTTCTCAAACTTTCACATCATGGTAGAGAGTAAATTAACTTGGAGTATATTGCTTAGAAAAGAATATGTTTCCTACTCCTACTCACGATTTTCCTATTCATATTGCTCCAATTAGTAGGCACTAGAACCAGTCCCTGGCTACAGAACACACCTCCACTTGAGAATTTTGCAAAGTAAAAGAGGATCACAAGGGTTTGCCTAGGACATGAGTACGCATTGGATTATAATCAGTTTAAGGACCAAGGTTATTTGCATAGAGTCATAGTATGGTCAGAGAATGAATACAATACTACTGTACCATGGATAAATTGGCTACAAGAATAGAAAAACAGTCACTTACTTGCGCATGCAAAGATGACAATGGATGTTGTTGGTCTTGTGGCATATATTATTGTGGTTGAGACAAGTTTGGCCGTGAATGTCTACAGAATGTTGCCTTGCTCCGCATCTACACCCCACATTTTAGCTTCAAGAAAGAATCAAAAAACACAAGAACAATGAGCTTCAAAATTTTAGAAGTAAAGGAAGATATTGTGTGATATCAAAAGAAAAGGGTGTCCAACCTAACAATGTTAAATATATTGTATAACTTTGCACGCTATGGGCAACCAGATAAAGGCGGACTGTTATTTCTTGGCTAGCCATAACATACAGTGGCTGCGCAAGTACGCATCGCAACTGGTACTAGTAAGTCGTAGGGGAACCTGGAGCGGTGGTAAGCCATCCCTGCACAGTGCTACATTACAAATACCAGATTTTAATATCAGAGAAATGAATTAGGTATGAGCATAACAAAGAAAATACTACACAAAAATAACAGTTAGATTTGTAATTCCATGCTTCAACTGTGTAAGAGTAAACAAAACAAAAAATTAAAAAAGTAGCTAGAGATCTATTCATCTCAGTCGGGTAACTTGTGAGATCCGCAATTAACAAAACACAATTAATTTACCAATTAACTGGTTCGAAAGAGTAAGCAAAAAAAATCTTCAAGTCTACTTGCATGGAATCAATGAAACTGCATTAGAAAGGTAGTCTGGTATTCCAATTGAAGCTAACATTTAAATACATAGTAATAAACTGAGAAGTAATCTAGTTCTATGTGACATGCATAACCGCAAACAACAAGTACTTAAAATATAAGTCATGTGCACTAGAGTAGAAATTGTTAGGGGCTGCACCTCGCAGGCCCCCAATCTTCTTCTTTCTCTCAACTCTCGATCTTTTTTGTCTCTCGATCACAACTCAAGAACACATGCCATGGATGAAACTCACACGTACACACACTTCACCAGGGAGAGGACAAGCTTTGCTTAGAAACGCTCCCAGTGAGAACACATGTACTCCACTAAGCCTACATGCACTCACATGCACTATCTATGTGACTTGATCTCCTCCTAGAATCACTCTAGGCACCACACGACCAGGCAACACATGCACAACGGCCACTACCACATGACTAGGCTAACAACTTAGAACGAATCACTCGGCCAACCATGACCACTCAACGGATCAGCTCCAGACCTTCAGGTTCTATGCTGCATCGCATAGCACACCAGCATCTCGCCGCGCACCCGCATTGCACGGAGCCTGGCATCTCGCCGTGAGCTTCACCTCCACAAATACTACATGCAGAACTAGAAAACTGATGCAGATACAAAGAAATCAAGATTATAGCTAATAGAAATTTGAATAGATGTATAGTTCAGGCAGGTGTAGAAATAAGATCATTGTAGATGAAAGAGATTTATGAGAGAAGTCATAAAAGTACCACGTTGCATGGTAAAGTCTTTTCACTTTGGTTGTGTAGAGGTGTGTCATACAAAAACAGAAATACTACTGCAAGTAATAATCTAGGGCCTATTGCAAGTAATAATCTGAGGCCAATGGAAAAACACCAAGGAGATAGCATCTAGATCGCAATCGTAACCTACACACAAACAAATAGCACCAATACATGCAGGGGAGAATGCCTGAGGTACGGCCTTAAAAAACAGAGTCCTGAATGCTTAGTTTGCTTCCTACAAAGATTTATTTTTGGGACATGTACCATGTGGCCAGTGCAGAACTGTAGACAATCAATTATTGTCTAAGATTTATTTTTGGGACATACAGAGAAGTATATGGTTTCAAGATTAAGTTATTTTGGGGAAATACATAGAAGTATATGGTTTCAAGCTGAAGTTATTTTTGGGACATACAGAGAGGAAAATTATGAAAAACAATTAAATTTTGACACACGACATGTGGTGAAGTTTGAATGAGCAAAGGAAAACTCAGACGTGAACAAAACTATAATTAGTAGGCATCATAAAACAAGATCTAGTGTGTAAAGAACTTGTACATACAACAAGATCTATACCAAAATCCCATGTGATCAGCTCTTATTCACAGCCAATCACATCCAGCGGCAGTCAAAGAAGACCAAGAAACCCTAGAACATGCGAGTATAGGGGAAGGGACAAGGCAGAAAACCTTATCCGTGTACTCAATACTAAACCAAACGTTCTACTGGAATTGGGACAGAGCCCGCGAGATCCATCAGTAAACTCGCGAGATCCAGACAAAGACTCGCGAGATCTGGCCTCTAGACCACGCATTTCACGCATAGGGAGAAGGATGGGGGGCTATTTTCTTACCGAGACGTCGACGAGATGGGCGGCGAGGTTCTTGGCGTCGATGAGCGCGCGCCGCCTCCACCATCGCCCGCTTCTTCTTAGCTTTCCTCCGCGACCGCGCCACCTTGTTTTGCGTCTTGGCCCTGCGCGCCACCTCCATCGCCGCCCGCTTCTCCTCAGCTTTCCGCCGCTCCGGCGCCACCTCTCTACCTTGTACATGCAGGTAGAGGAGGGAGCACTGGGAGGCGGAGATCTGCGTCGAGGAGAGGGCAAGAGGCGCCAACAGTGGGGTCATGGCGGGGATGGGGATTTGTTAGGGGCTCAAACCATCACCTTCGTCGTCCTCCTCGGCCATCATTTGAGTCGTCGTCGGTAGGCTTGTGTAAGAGGCTCTCGAACAGAGGCAACAAGCGCAATCTAGAGTTAGGGATCTCACCGAGAAGGAGGGGAGCCGGAGCGAAGGGAAAGGGTTTCTCGCTGGAGAAGGAGGGGGCGGCGGCAGCGCGCGGATCTCACTGGAGAAGGAGGAGCAGCGGTGGGCGAATCTCGCTGGAGAAGGAGGGGGTTTCTCGCTGGAGAAGGAGGGGGGCGGCGGCGATTTAGGGTTGGGGAGAAGCATTCGCTGGGAGGGTGGGGGACGTGGCGGTTTTGGTTCGGCCGACACGCGCGGGATATTTTCGATCTCTGCGCGCGATGTGAAATATTTGTTGTCCGCGTGCGATGGTACCATGCCATGTCATCGATCCATGTCAAGTTCCCTCATATTAGCATCCTATCCGTCCATCTTGCTCGGATCCAACGGTCCATGTTGCTATCCTCTATATTTAGATCTCCCTAGCTATTATGACGATTTCATTTAAAGGAATTACGACGTTTTTGAGAAAAATCGTCATAGTTTACTAAGACTTTGACCCTCACAAGCATCTTGAGCGGAATCTTCATAAATCTAAGACGATTTTGTAGATGGTCACTAACAAAACGTCACAAGCTGACACAGTTCTTGTAGTGAAAAGATCCAAAATAGTAAGTCTAAATATTTTGAAGTTTATTGTTTATTTAACTTTTTAAATCCCTTTGGGATTTTATTTGATCCAAATAGGTTTTGAAAGTTTCCAAATGGATTCAAAAAGTTTCTTCTCACCCTGAAATTCAACAAAGTTTTATTTTATTCATTTATTTTTCACATAACAAGATTTGGAAAATCTTGGGATGTGACATAGAGATACTAGGCACTATGCCCTAACATATCTTATTCGATTACATGATAGAACTCATCTAATCCCTACCATCCCCAAGCCTACAACGGGGGATTACTCACTCATGGATGAGAGAAACATCGGTGGTTGATGGAGATGCATTGGTGATGAAGATGGCGATGATCGTCTCCAAATTCCCCGTCTCGGCAGGGTGCCAGAACAGAGTTTCTGGATCCAAATCTTGGTTTCTCGTGGCGGCGGAGCGGAACTCGTTCTGGAAAACTATCAAACCCCCTCGGTTTTTAGGTCGAAAGGCAACTTATAGGCGCAGAGGAGGCGAGGTGCTCGGGAGGTGCACCCCTCCAGCGCGGGTCATGTGGGCTGCTACAGGATGGGTCCGAGCCCTCCAGGCCTCCCCTCCGTCTCTTCTTCTGGCTCCGTGGATCTTCTGGTGAAATATATTTTTTGGCATATTTTCCGGGATTTTTCCTGATAGTTCATTTTCTGCACAAAAACAAGACACCAAGATTATTCTACTAAAAACAACATCAGTCCATGTTAGTTGTATCCAAATCACACAAGTTTAGAGGAGAAACAATAGCACAATGTTCGATAAAGTAGATACATTTTGGACGTATCAGTCATAAAGGTACCTCCAGCAGCAGAATCCAACCGATTTCTTGAAGGGAAATTCAATCCTTGCGAGAATCTTCTTTCTCCCTGAAAGGTGACTAGCGAGGAGGAAGAGATTGAAGTTGTCCTTATCTCCCCAGCAACGATGCCAGAAAATCTTGATGTGTCTCGGTTGACGTAGAGCCTATTGGGAGACCCCAAGAGCAAGGTGTGATAAGCACATCAACAAGTTTTTCCTCAGTTATGAAACCAAGGTTATCGAACCAGTAGGAGTAAGGAAACAACTCCAAGGTGTTGCTAACAACTTGGAACCTGCACAACACAGACTCAATACTTTGCCCCAACTTACAGTGAGGTTGTTAATCTCACTGGTTTGCTGAAAACAAAGGATTAAACGTATAGTGTGAAAGATAGTGATTTACTTGTAGAAAGTAAATGGTAATAGTAGATGGTGTATCAATGATAAAGGAATGTACCGGGGTCCACAGTTCACTGGAGGTTTTCTCCTTAAGATAGATAGCATGTTGGGTGAACAAATTACAACGGGGCAATTGACAGATTGAGAAAGCATAACAATCCATATAATAGTCATCTTGACTCCTACGAGATTTGATTAGGCATTACAACATAATTCATAGACCGTAATCCAACTGCATCTATGACTAATAATCCACCTTCAGGTTATCATCTGAACCCCTTCCAGTATTAAGTTGCAAGCAATAGATAATTGCATTAAGCAATGTGTGTAAAGTAAAAAATACAATTGCCCTTAGACAAAGGATTGTTGTTTTCTCCCTAGTAGCAACAACACATCTACAACCTTCGAGATTTCTGTCACTTCCCCAGATTACTAGAGGCATGAACCTACTATCGAGCATAAATCTCCCTCGTGGAGTTGCAAGCATCTACTTGGCAAAGCATCTACGAACAACAAAGAGCATGCAAGATCACATATAACATAGACATGATAGAATCAATAATCAATCTAACATAGTATCTCAATATCCATCGGATCCTCGCAAACACAACATGTATGATTAGAAATAGATGATCTTGATCATGAACGGAGCTCACAAGATCTAAACATGATAACACAAAGGAGGAGAAACAACCATCTAGCTACTGTATGAACCCATAGTCCAAGGGTGAACTACTCACGTATCACTCCGGAGGCTGGCATGGTGATGAATAAGGCCTCCGGGATGATCTCTCCCCTCCAGCAGGGTGCCGAGAAGAGATTCAGATCTCCCAATCTAGGTACGATGGTGGCGGAGGCTACAGACTATTTCGTGGAGATTTGATCGGGTCCTTAGGGTTTCTGCATCAGGGTGCTTTTATAGGCGAAGGGGAAAGGTCGGTGGGCTCTCGAGGGGCCCACACCTAGGGCTGGCGTGCCCCCTGGCCGCGCCGCCACCAGGTGTGGTGTAACATCCCAGCATTTAGGAACTAACGAAGGGTAGATTTAGGAATATGGATTTTTGCATGCATTCATCTGTGAAAATGCGGGAAAATTTTCTCCAAATAAAAACTTAAAGTGATCAATGTTTCTTTCATACTTTGAGATTAGGTTTAGTCTTAAAGGATGATTGTTATAGACTTTGATATGATCTTTAAGGAATTATGTGTTTAAAATGAATTTGAATTTTAAACTTGAGTGTTTGAATTATAATTCAAATGAATTAGATATAAGGTTTGAATCTTGATTTAATTAGGAGATAACCATTTTAACTCAAAATATTATTTAAATAAGACAATTATGAATATGAAAATTTATTTCATATTATCATTATATAAACAAGTTACAAAGAATGTAACTTACTGAAACCATTTTCAAACTTCACAATTTACAAAAGAATAAAGAATAAGAATATTCTTTATTAATAATAATATAATCTTTATTACAATGGAATAAAATGAAAATTACAAAATAATAAAATGAAAATTACAAAAGAATAAGAAAATTACATTGGATTATTCTATAACTACTCTATAACTAGACCTAAACTAAATCTTCATCTTTATATCTGTACCTGCAAAACAAACAGAAATATATAGAGAAATAAAAGGTTAGAGTTAGTATTATTTTCTCTTAGATATGTCAGTGAAATGCACTTGAAAAATTCATCATTGAGAAATTTATAAAAGGGGAAAGTTTCACCAATATGAAAGAATCCATCTTTCATAAATTTAAAGCCAGAAGTCAAATGACAGCCAAGAGGGACAAATCCACCAGCCAGGTGAAAGTAACCAGGTAATAGTAAGTTTCAAAATTCTGAACATATCCACAAGTGCATAGCAAGCACACAGGAAGGACACACACCAACATGCATGTGGTGTGTTGTCAACCTCACAGCACAGTCCCAATCTCACAAAACCACAAGCACAGCCGTGGAGAGGCACTAGTGCATCACTCCATTGTTTGCACACAAGAATAGCCAGCCTAGACAACAGCTTACCAAGCACATCAGCCAAACCAAACCACCAAGGATCAACCAAACATCACCAGGATGGTGACATAAGGAGGGGGATGGATTAGGTGGATAGCAAGATCAAGCCCAGGAGCTAGGAGGAGCAGATTAGCTCAAGATCAAGCACATGAGTCCAGCAAAACCAGATCAAGATCATAACCAACTTACTCCACAAACATCAGAGTCTGTGGTGAGTTTCATAAAACCTTCACATGATCTAATCATCTTATTTAGAGAGAAGCATGTGTTGTTTTATAAAACAAAACCTCAGAAAGCACCCAAGTGGGATGAATCCATCATAGGGATTTTTCTTAAACTCTAAAATCAAACAACATGTACCTGGATCCAGCCAGAGCTCAGAGCAACATCATTACTCTAGATTAGGCTATATATTACAATTCAAGCCTGAATATATCTATGATCTATTCCTAGGCACATCCTAAAGGAAGGGTAGCACCTTAGAAACAAATCTTTGGGATCCATAGAATGATCAAGCTTACTATCATTTTTTCCAAGCTTTGATTCAAGAAAGAATAGCTAGTACCACTACCAGGACTATCTAAATGAATCAACGAGATAAGATCTGAATCCCTAAGCCTCAGACCAACATCATTGGTCTTAGGGAAATCAGATAAGAGCATCTCTATTTATCTTTTAAAGCCAAGTTTGTCATTAAGCATAAAACAACCCAATCCATGGGTTAGAATCAAACTTGTGTGCTGTAACATCCGAAAAATACTAAACTTGGCTCATCAAACTCTAATCATCAAAATTAGGGTCAACAAAAACTTTTCTATTTAAAAAATATGAAAGCATGCATGTGTGTATGCATTCCAATTTGGATTCTTTTGAATTGCCTTGCTTGTGTGATTCTTTGCTTGTAAAAGGATTCTTAGGTGAAATAAACATCATCTAAACAATCCCCACACTTTTCCCAAAGACAAATAAATCAAAACAAACAAAATAAGGGAATGGTCACTTTGGCCAATTTAACTCCCATGCCTACTTTGGCTGTCCCTAACTTTCAAAACTTAACAGAAACTTATTTGCATCTTTACACCCCTTGATAGTACTCATAACAAAGTACCAAGGACCACCTTGTGATCATCCAAAAACATTTGAATGCATAGTTTAAAGGACAGTTCAAAATTGAATCTATATCATATGGGAAGATCCCACTTTTGCAAAAACCACTCAAACAAGCTCAACTTTCAAAACCCAAGCATCCATAGACTCACCAGCACATTCCTAACACACCCAACAAAAATCTTTTCAAAATTCAAAACTTGAATTCATGCGGCCATTTCATCAAACACCTTGCAGATTCAAATCAAACAAAATCAAAACACTATAGTGTGCAGTGTTTTGATCCTAACTTGTTCCCTCTCTGGACACCACTAGCCTTAGTAGATCATCTAACAACCTTAACTAATCTCTAGCACCACTGTAAGCTAGCCTTTGTCATTAATGGTGAACCCCCCACACCATTGTCACCCCAGTGTGGACAGCAAGCTAAAAGCAACACTAGCCTCGCCAACCTTGTCTAGGAGCAAGCTAGCACCCCACCGCCACTCCCTGTCCCAGCCGCGAGCGATGCCAGCCCTTGGACCACACGTACAGACAATGCCAAGCCTCTCTGCAACCATGCCGAGAGCGCGCCCCGTGCGCCACGCTCGACAGACGCCCACAGACCGCGCACCGCCCTCGCCGCATGCATATGCGATCACCACCGTCCCAGCAACCCAGCAGACACGGCCGTTCGCCGCTGCGCTGACCACGCGCGATGTGCACCATTAAATCTTTCGTCGGACCAGCGCAGAGCACCGCAGCATTCCAACCAATCCGCACCACCCCACGCCTCGCCACCACGCCGTTGAGCTTTGCTAGGGAGCACAACACCGCCCCTATCGTCGCCCACGCCGATAGCCTTCTATGCCGTCGACCACGACGAGCCCAGCTTGCGCCCGTCGGTTCCCTCTCGCCACTATAAAAGGAGGCCTCCCCCGCTCAAACTCTTCACACCATTACACTCCCCTCTCCTCACTGATCGTTCCACCCCGTTCCCGGAGCAAGGCGAGTAGCGCATCGCCGGAATTTCACCGGAGCCCGCCGCTGCTGGAGAAGAAGGGAGCCAGCGATTGGAGCCGCCCCAGGAGAAGCTGCCTGGTACCAGGAGGTTCACCGTCGTCGACTTTGACGTTTGCCCGCCTCGCCGACCCTCGCCTGAGCCCCGGTGAGCCTCCCATGACCCCCACCTGTCGCGTTAGGGTTCTGTCTCGCCGGCGCAGCCCGATGTGGACGATGAACCAGAGCCATTGGATTAGAACTAGATCCAACGCCCCCGTACCGCTTCGCACCCCCCGTCTCACTGCGCGTGGGGACTACCACTTAACCAGCCCGCGTAAGCGCTGTGCTTAGCAGGCCGGCCCATTTTCTCTTCCCGCGTAGCCCACTCGTTTGAATTTGGATTTTTCCATTTTCATTCAAACACAGTTCTGTACCTAGTTTCAAAAATCAACCCAGCTCGATTTAGTGAACCAAATTGAATGAAACAAATTTTGTTAGAAAGATCTAGAAGTGCTGAATTCAAGCCCATTGGATTCAAATCATTTGGATCTGTAGATCACCCTGGGTAAAAATAACAAGGCAGCTGCTTTTCTGCATTTAAACATTTTTCAAATTTAAACCATAATAGCTTTTGAGTTGATTCCAACTCTCAAAAATCACATTTGGTCATACCTTTCAGAATATATAAAAATATATGGGTTTACTTACAGAAATAATGTTCAAGTAATAAAAGAATGCCACTTAGGCATTTCTAGTCATTTATTTTAAAATAAAAAGGTTAAACCTTATTAAATTGTGACACAACTTTAAATCACATTCCCATGGACTTAAATAGGTGGTGATGACATGTGTCAACATGATCCCATGTTTGGTGTGGAGAATATTAAATCTTAATTAGTTTTTCAATGAGTAGAAATTACTTTTCTAAAAATAAAATCATTAAGTCAAATGCTCTAGTCTTGTAATGTTAGGGATGATGCTAGATCATCTATAGAACCCCTTTGTGTGATGATTGAAAGTAGTTAAGTATTGTTTGGTGATTGTGTACCTCGTATTTATTTATAGACACTAGTACCGACCAAGGATACGAGGAGGAAGAAGGATACTACGAAGAAGCCGAGGAGAACTTCAACCACTGCTCTGCATAAGGCAAGCTAACACTTGCAAGATACTCTAATTTAGCAAGCCCATACTTGCAAGCCTTACTAATCAAGTTGACCTATGCAAGCTAATACTTGCTTATGACTATGCCAACTATATGCCTTAAGCATATGTGATTATACCCACTTGATACCCAATCCTAGTTTTACTTGCAAGATTTCTACTTTATTCCTTTATCAAAGCTACTTCCTTAGAATGTACTTAAGTGACTTGTAGATACTAGAAAGATAACTGAAGGTTGCATAAAGAGCATAAAATTTGGCCTAAGCTCGATAATCTTGATGTCATCCTAAGACATGATATTAACTGAGTAAAACTCCACTAGTTTACCACCCCTCATTAGTACTCACCCCCACTTGTAGATGCTAGTGCTAAGCATAAAACTTGATCAACTTTAGATGGTAATACTTGGTGAAAATGGTTATGAAAACCTTAGAATTATGGATCATTCTACTGAGATCTTTTGACATGTGTTTCCGAACACCAGATGATTTTGGTGATGAAAATGTTGAGGCATGAGCCTTAGCCCTTTATAAAACTGATGGTTGTCTGGATGCGATACCATTCCAATTTTACCGTACAACCACAATACCCGAAGATTTGGGTAGGGCTTGACTGGAAACTTATATACCTTAGTATTGGTTCCCTCACGACCAAGGTCTAAGCTGAGGCTACCTTGTGAAGATTGTCCACCTGTGCAGTACCCAAGATGACAGTTGGTCATGGTTGGGAGGCCAAACTCATAGGAGAGGTGCCTATACTAGGGCGTGTAATTAAAAGGTTAGGATTGATTATCCGTATACTGAGTATGGTGAATTCAGGATTTGTTCCTGACTGATGTATCGAATGTTGTGGTGAAAGTGTACAAACCCTGTAGAGTGTCAAACTATTCGAATAGCCGCGTCCGCGGTTATGGACAGTTGGAGTGGCCATACTGTTCCCCCGTCAGATGTTTTCAAAATGACTTGTGAAATGACTTGAGACGTTTACTTGACCACAACAGAGTTGTGACATGAGATACAAGTTCCCACTTAGGTGTTATAAAATTTCAACTAGCTTTCTTTGCTTCTGAACTTAGTAGAGGTAAATCTGGCTTTTTGCAAAACAACCCTAGAGCTTAGTGTCCTATTACAAAAAACCCCTTCACTTGTTAGTATTAGTTTGCGAGTACTTAAAGAGTACTCATGGCTTTGTCCCTGGCTATTCATGTGGCCAAACTATGAAGAGGAGTACCAGGATGATGGACCCCAGGAAGGTTACGACAACTAGGATCATCTCCCATCGTCAGCATTGCCTGTGACCCCGCAGATGGAGCTTCGCCTACGCTACCTTTATTATTACGTATTTCCGCTGCTTGAGTTGTATTAAGAACTGGATCATGAGATCCTTATTTGTGTAAGACCTTATGTATGGTTTGTAATGGATGATGTACTGTGGTATCCAATTCTGTTATGTCTCGCAAAAATGGTAATCCTGGGATTGCGATGTATGGCATAACAGGCATCTGGGATTAAAAATACGGGTGTTGACAAGTTGGTATCAGAGCCATCCTGACCATAGGAGACCCTAGTTAGACTAGACGTTTGAATCAAAAACTTAGTTTCAAAACCAAAGTAAGCAAGTATTTATACAAACTTATTCCCATTCTTATCACTTTGCTTCTTTCATGAAAATTCGTGTTCCTCAAAAACTCTTGAAAAATACATAAAATTTGACACACTTGATCACCTTACTAACTTACTCGTCCTATATTCTTATAGATGGACGTGAAGTACAACAAGTTTTATCAGTTGGGGAATGGAGGAGACCTTATCTTTTAACGGGATTTGGACCAGCTTTCGGAACTTCTGGAGCGTCCGCACCCCGAGTTCTTCGGAGCTCAGCTCAATGATCAAGGAGGAGAAGATCTGCAGTGGCTAATTGTTGCAAATCTCCGAGGAAAGATTGAACATCCCACTGCCGAGGGAATTCAGTTCACCTTAAGAGAGAACAACCGACTCGATGGACTTTCCAGGTCCATGCAGGAAGCTCTTGCCCGTCTGTGTGGGCAGAGTATCAACCAGATCAAGGGAACCCGCTTTGAGTTTTGCCCAAGGCGTGATGCTAATGGACAACCACTGGAAGCCCCATACCACCCCGAACCGAAGACCCAATTAGACCACCTTAGCTTCATGATGCACGATCGTCAGCAGGAATTGGACAATTGTCATGACTACTCCAACCACAAGTCCGCCATCATCAAGACGAAGGATCAAACCATCGCCATGCTAGCAAAGGATCGCAAGTCTCGCCGCCGTCAGCTCGACAAGAAGGAGCGCATCATTGCTCGTCTTCGCCACCATATCTCGGACTTGGAGGATACCATCCATGAGAGAGACATGCAGTTGGAGGAAAGGGAGAATGCCGGAGAGGATCTTCGTGGAGACCCTTACTCCTATCTCAGCGATGATGATGATTTTCTGGAGGATCAGGCTATGGACTTCTTCACCGATGAGGATGATTTCGCCTTCATCAATGACGACGACGATGATGAGGATGACGACTACGCCGACTCCGAGGAGTAGTAGAACTTGATCACTAGCGTAGTGAGTTGTATTCGGTCCCACTATATCGTAGTTTCCAGAATGGTTCTTAAAACCATCTGTTTTTCTTGTTTTGTGGTATGTGTTTGTATCGTGTGAATGAATGAATGAATGAAAAGCAAGTTGCTAGAAAATCTGAGTCAACCTTTAAAAACTTTTCAAAATCCCAGAACCTTAGAAATTTCCCTCTTTTCTCATGATCTATCTCAATCTTCAGATGCCACGCGGAGGAAGTGGTTCATCCCCGGACCCGATGTTGCAGATCCTGCAAATGTTGGTTTCTGACCGCGAAGCTGAAAGAGCCGAACGTCAAGCCAACCTAGCCACCCTTCAGCAGATAGCTCAGCTATCCCACAACAATCAAGGCCAAGGAAATCAGGACAACCATGGATCTAAGCTCAAGAATTTCTAGAATACCAACCCGCCTGTTTTCACTAAGTCGGAAGAGCCCCTAGATGCTGACGATTGGCTGCAAACCATGGAAAATAACCTAGAAGTCGCCGGAGTGGAACCAACGAGAAAGTTCTGTTTGCCACCCACTATCTAGCCGGAGATGCAAGAGCATGGTGGAACAGTGTTCGTGCAATGACCGGAGGACAGATGATGACCTGGGAGGAATTCAAGGTCAAGTTCAGCAGAACCCATGTGCCACCGGGTTTGATCAAGAGAATGAGAGATGAGTTCAGAGAACTGAATCAAGGAAGGATGACCGTATTAGAATACCGTGACAAATTTTTGTCATTAGCTAGGTATGCCCCGGATGAGATCGACACCGAAGCCAAGAAGAAAGCGAGGTTCTGCAGACTGTGTTAGTCAATATCCCCTTTGCTGATATTAAAGCCCTTGTCGACTCTGCCATCCAGATGGAAGGAAAGATCAACCAAGCCAATGAGAACCGCAAGAGTCGCATGATGCATCAGCCAGGAACCCATCAGACCCGAAAGTATCGCCCTAACCCATCCCCAGGATTTGCCCCGAGAACCAAAAGACCCCCGATGAACCGTCCGACCTATCCCAACCGTGGAAACCCTAGGCCCGGAGGAAATCACAACAACCCCGACAACTCTAGCAATTTCAACCGTGCCCCACCCAATTTCAACAACAACATTGCTACCGCCAACACCAACACTGCCCCGAGGACTGGAAGCAATGTCGTGCCTGTTGCAGCAAAGGACAAGCCACAAGTGACTTGTTATGACTGTGGAAATAAGGGTCACTACTCCAACGAGTGCCCCAACAAGAAGAATGCCGCAGCCCCCAATGCCAATGCCCCAGCTCAGCAACATCGTCGTGTTCAGCCCGGAAGAAGATTTGCCCCAGGGAATTCGCTCAACCGCAACGGCCGTCTTTTTCTCATGCATGTTGAAGAAGCTCAGGAAGCGCCAGACGTCGTGCTGGGTATGTTTTCTGTTAATTTAGTACTTGCTAGAGTGTTGTTTGATTCTGGTGCATCGCACTCATTTGTCACCGAAGAATTTGCATGCACTAGTAAAATTCAACCAACCAAACTGAAGGATGTTATGATCATTCAAATCCCTGGATCAACCACCAAGGCTAGGCAAATTTGCAAAGCCGTCCCTATTCGAATCCATGGCAGATATTTTTATGCTAATCTGATAGTACTCGGAACCAAAGGTTTGGAAGTAGTAATAGGAATCGATTGGATGTCCAAACATAAAGGATTGATTGACTGTGGCAAGAAAGCCATAACCATGACCAATATAGCCGGAATATCAGTCGAGCATATATTTGAAACCTTACCGCGTCAATTCAAGTACAACAAGAGTATGGCTGACATGGTTATACCCTACGGGTACGTAACTTCAGCATACCTAGTCCAGCCCAAGGAAGGCCCACTGCAGGCATACGCTGGCCCATGAAGATTTTCGGGTGACCAAGGCCCAAGACATCTTCGGATCCTTGGGGAACAAGACTAGTTTAGATAGGAAACTCAAAAGGGCAAACGCCCTAGAACTTGTAACCGACTAGGACTATGCCCGGGACCTGCCTAAGTCTATATAAAGGCCAGGAGGGTACGTCCTAGGGCAACTCAACCAGCCTCGACTCATACTTTCGCACACGCATCCACGCCTGATCGAATCTGTGCACCCTGTAACCTTCGGTTCCGCCGTAATCAAAGAGCAGTCAAGCAGGAGTAGGGTTTTCCCTCCGGGGGCCTGAACCTGGGTAAATCTTGTGTCTCCTGGTTGCTTGTCTGTTAACCGTGCCACGATCTCCAACATCCCCATCTTCTCCAAAACCCAAGTCCATAACAATGGGCATTGATGAGATTAAACCTCGTCAATGGCCCAACCTACCCTTGACCAAGTCCGGATAGTCTGTGAATACCCCGATGTATTTCCAGATGTTTTGCCCGGTATGCCCCCAGATCGGGATATCGATTTTATCATCGAACTAATCCCCGGAATAGGAACCATAGCCCAGAGACCGTATAGTATGAACCCGTCTAAACTAGAAGAACTGAAGAAGCAACTGGATGCCATGCTGGAAATTGGATTGATTCAACCAAGTGCGTCACCTTGGAGATCACCTGTTTTGTTCGTGGATAAGAAAGATGGAGGTAACCGTTTGTGTACGGATTATCGGAAGTTGAATGATTTCACCATCATGAACAAATACCCTTTGCCCAAGATAGAATATTTGTTTGATCAGTTGACCAGTGCCAAAGTGTTTTCTAAGATTGATCTTAGAACTGGTTATCATCAACTCAAAATTCGTGCAGAGGATATTCCAAAGACTGCCTTTACCACCAGATATGGATTATACGAGTATACTGTCATGTCTTTTGGATTAACCAATGCCCCCGCTTGTTTCATGAATCTCATGAATAAGATTTTTATGGACTTCCTGGATAAGTTTGTCGTTGTGTTCGTCGATGACATTCTGATTTATTCCAAATCGGAAGAAGAACATGAGATACACCTAAGGACCATTCTTGGAACCCTTAGAGAGCATCATTTGTATGCCAATTTAGCAAATGTGAATTTTGGTTACCAGAAGTAGGATTCCTCAGCCACATTGTATCAGCCGGAGGAATTGCCGTTGACCCTGCAAAAGTGAAAGATGTCGAAGATTGGCAAGCCCCAACCACTCAAAGACAAGTTCGTGCATTTCTCGGATTGGCGGGATACTACCGCAAGTCCGTAGAAGGATTCTTGAGTATTGCCAGACCCATGACCCAATTGCTGAAGAAGGACAAGAAGTTTGAATGGACCGACAAGTGTGAAGCGAGTTTTCAAGAACTCAAAAGGAGATTGATTTCAGCCCCAATCTTAATCATGCCGGATATCACGAAGCCCTTCGACGTGTATTGTGATGCATATAAGATCGGTCTCGGATGTGTGCTAATGCAAGAAGGCAAAGTTATATCTTATCTATCTCGACAACTGAAACAACATGAGAAAAATTACCCAACCCATGACCTCGAACTCGCAGCCGTAGTTCTAGCCCTGAAGACATGGAGGCATTACCTGATGGGAAACCGTTGTGAGATTTAGTCGAATCACAAGAGCCTGAAGTATATATTCACTCAAAAGGAGCTGAATATGAGGCAGAGAAGATGGATTGAGCTAATCAAGGATTACGACCTGGACATTCACTATCACCCTGGTAAAGCCAATGTGGTAGCTGATGCCCTTAGCAGATTGTCGTGCCGCTTGAACTCCATGATCTTGAAGGAGCAACCGAGCTTGCACAAAGAGATGGAAGATTTTCGAATAGAATTAGTGAGTGAAGGATTTTTGGCTAGCATAGAACTTCAGCCCACTTTGATCAGCCAGATCAAAGAGGCGCAGAAAGGAAATGCTAGTATCGACGGAATCAAGCATCGTATCGGTACAGGCAAAGTACCCGGATTCACCGAAGACGAAGAAGGAGTTCTGTGGTACAAAGGACGCCTTTGTGTACCAGCAGATTCTGAGTTGATAGAAGTTATACTGAAGGAAGCTCATGATACTCTTTATTTTATCCACCCCGGAGGAATCAAGATGTATCAAGATTTGAAAGAGCAATTTTGGTGGCATAAGATGAAGAGAGAAATCGGAAGCTATATCGCCAAGTGTGATATATGTCAGCGAGTCAAGGCAGGACATCAAAGACCCGCTGGATTGTTGCAACCATTGCAGATTCCGGAATGGAAATGGGATTCTGTTGGAATGGACTTTATCACCGATTGCCTACTTATAGTAGGGGAAATGACTCTATCTGGGTCATAGTGGACCGCTTGTCCAAAGTCACCCATTTCTTACCCGTCAAGACCACATATCAGAGTTCGAAGCTAGCGGAGTTATACATAGCTAGAATCGTTAGTTTGCACGGAGTCCCCAAGAACATCGTATCGGATCGAGGAACTCAGTTTACCTCGAGATTCTGGAAGAAAGTACAATAAGGTTTAGGAACCCGCATCGATTTCAGCACCGCGCATCACCCTCAGACCGATGGACAAACAGAGCGAGTAAACCAAATATTCGAAGATATGCTGAGAGCATGTGTGTTAGAATATGGATCTAAGTGGGAAGACTGTCTGCCGTTTGCAGAATTTTCATACAACAACAGTTATCAAGCTAGTTTGCAAATGGCCCCATTTGAATTCATGTACGGAAGGAAGTGTCGCACCCCTTTGAACTGGTCGGAAGTAGGAGAGAGTCAGATTTTCGGACCTGACATCCTACGAGAAGCAGAAGAGAAGGTTCACAAGATTCGTGAGCACCTCAAGACAGCCCAGTCCAGACAGAAGAGTTACGCCGACAAGAGACGTCGAGACCTCGCCTTCAACATCGGAGATTTTGTGTATCTGAAAGTGTCTCCATTGAAGGGAATGCATCATTTCCAACTAAAAGGAAAGTTATCCCCCAGATATATCGGACCCTTCAAGATTCTGAACCGTCGAGGAGAAGTGTCGTATCAATTGGAACTGCCCGAAGAGATGTCAGCCATGCACAATGTGTTCCATATCTCATTACTTCGCAAGTGCCTCGAAGTTCCAGAGAAGACCGAAGTGTTCAAGAATATAGATCACCGGACCATAGAGATCAACGATGATCTGACCTATCCTGAAGTACCCATCCGTATTTTGGAAGAAGCCTTCAGAACCACCCGAACCCGAAGCATCAAGTTTCTCAAGATTCAGTGGAGCAACCACACAGAAGAGGAAGCTACCTGGGAGCGCGAAGATCACATCAGGATGGAGTTTCCTGATCTCTTCAAATCCTAGGTAATCTTTTTCGTCCTTTTTCAAATCTCAGGAGGAGATTTTGTTTAAGGGGGGAAGGTTTGTAACATCCCAAAAATACTAAACTTGGATCATCAAACTCTAATCATCAAAATTAGGGTTAACAAAAACTTTTCTATTTAAAAAATATGAAAGCATGCATGTGTGTATGCATTCCAATTTGGATTCTTTTGAATTGCCTTGATTGTGTGATTCTTTGATTGTAGAAGTATTCTTAGGTGAAATAAACATCATCTAAACAATCCCCACACTTTTCCCAAAGACAAATAAATCAAAACAAACAAAATAAGGGAATGGTCACTTTGGCCAATTTAACTCCCATGCGTACTTTGGCTGTCCCTAACTTTCAAAACTTAACAGAAACTTGTTTGGATATTTACACCCCTTGATAGTACTCATAACAAAGTACCAAGGCCCACCTTGTGATCATCCAAAAACATTTGAATGCATAGTTTAAAGGACAGTTCAAAATTGAATCTATATCATATGGGAAGATCCCACTTTTGCAAAAACCACTCAAACAAGCTCAACTTTCAAAACCCAAGCATCCACAGACTCACCAGCACATGCCTAGCACACCCACCAAAAATCTTTTCAAAATTCAAAACTTGAATTCATGCGGCCATTTCATCAAACACCTTGCAGATTCAAATCAAACAAAATCAAAACACTATAGTGTGCACTGTTTTGAGCCTAACTTGTTCCCTCTCTGGACACCACTAGCCTTAGTAGATCATCTAACAACCTTAACTAATCTCTAGCACCACTGTAAGCTAGCCTTTGTCATCAATGGTGAATAACCCGAGTGCACCATTGTCACCCCAGTGTGGACAGCAAGCTACAAGCAACACTAGCCTCGCCAACCTTGTCTGGGAGTAAGCTAGCACCCCACCGCCACTCCATGTCCCAGCCGTGAGCGATGCCAGCCCCTGGACCACACGCACAGACCATGCCAAGCTGCTTTGCAACCATGCCGAGAGTGCGCCCCGTGCGCCACGCTCGACAGACGCCCACAGACCGCGTGCCACCGTCCCAGCAACCCCGCAGACACGCCCGTTTTCCGCCGCGCGGACCACGCGCGCTGTTCCCCATTAAATCTTCCATCGGACTAGCGCAGAGCACCGCAGCGTTCCGACCAATCCGCACCGTCCCACGCCTCGCCACCACGCCGTTGAATTTCGCCAGGGAGCACAGCACCGCCCCCTACCGTCGCCCACGCCGATAGCCTTCTGTGCCGTCGACCATGACGATCCCAGCTTGCGCCCATCGGTTCCCTCTCGCCACTATAAAAGGAGGCCTCCCCCGCTAAAACTCTTCACACCATTCCACTCCCCTCTCCTCACTGATCGTTCCACCCCGTTCCCGGAGCAAGGCGAGCAGCGCATCACCGGAATTTCACCGGAGCCCACCGCTGCTGGAGAAGAAGGGAGCCAGCGATTGGAGCCGCCCCAAGAGAAGCTGCCGGTACCAGGAGGTTCGCCATCATCGACTTCGTCGTTCGCCCGCCTCGCCAACCCTCACCTGAGCCCCGGTGAGCCTCCCACGACCCCCACCTGCCGCGTTAGGGTTTTGTCTCGTCGGCGCTGCCCGACGTGGACGATGAACCAGAGCCGTTGGATTAGAACTAGATCCAACGCACCACATTGCCCCGTACCGCTTCGCACCCCCCGTCTCACTGACGCATGGGGACAGCCACTTAACCATCCCGCATAAGCGTTGTGCTTAGCAGGCCGACCCATTTTCTCTTCCCGCGCAGCCCACTCGTTTGAATTTGGATTTTTCCATTTTCATTCAAACACAGTTCTGTACCTAGTTTCAAAAATCAACCTATCTTGATTCAGTGAACCAAATTGAATGAAACCAATTTTTTTAGAAAGGTCTGGAAGTGCTGAATCCAAGCCCGTTGGATTCAAATCATTTAGATCTGTAGATCACCCTGGGTAAAAATAACAAGGCAGATGCTTTTCTGCATTCAAACATTTTTCAAATTTAAACCATAATAGATTTTGAGTTGATTCCAACTCTCAAAAAACACATTTGGTCATACCTTTCAGAATATATAAAAATATATGGGTTTACTTACAGAAATAATGTTCAAGTAATAAAAGAATGCCACTTAGGCATTTCTAGTCATTTATTTTAAAATAAAAAGGTTAAACCTGATTAAATTGTGATACCACTTTAAATCACATTCCCATGGACTAAAATATGTGGTGATGACATGTGTCAACATGATCCCATGTTTGGTTTGGAGAATATTAAATCTTAAGTAGTTTTTCAATGAGTAGAAATTACTTTTCTAAAAATAAAATCATTAAGTCAAATGCTCTAGTCTTGTAATGTTAGGGATGATGCTAGATCATCTATAGAACCCCTTTGTGTGATGATTGAAAGTAGTTAAGTATTGTTTGGTGATTGTGTACCTCGTATTTATTTATAGACGCTAGTACCTACCAAGGATATGAGGAGGAAGAAGGATACTACGAAGAAGAAGTCGAGGAGAACTTCAACCACTGCTCTACACAAGGCAAGCTAACACTTGCAAGATACTCTACTTTAGCAAGCCCATACTTGCAAGCCTTACTAATCAAGTTGAACTATGCAAGCTAATACTTGCTTGTGACTATGCCAACTATATGCCTTAAGCATATGTGATTATACCCACTTGATACCCAATCCTAGTTTTACTTGCAAGCTTTCTACTTTATTCCTTTATCAAAGCTACTTCCTTAGAATGTACTTAAGTGACTTGTAGATACTAGAAAGATAACTGAAGGTTGCATAAAGAGCATAAAATTTGGCCTAAGCTAGATAATCTTGATGTCATCCTAAGGCATGAGATTAACTGAGTAAAACTCCACTAGTTTACCACCCCTCATTAGTACTCACCCCCACTTGTATATGCTAGTGCTAAGCATAAAACTTGATCAACTTTATGTCAGGGTCCCAACCTTTAAATAAGGTAGAGTCCCCTGTGTTTACAATGCTAGTCCCTGGATCAATAGCTAGCATCCACAGTTAAGATGTAATATCAAGAAACAAAGGTCATAATATAACTTTATAACCAGGAATAACATAATTTTATTACATCTTACATAGCTCATTTGGATATTACATTACATTGCAGCGGAATAACTATAGTCATCGGGTCCTTCATCTTCAAAGTGCCATAGGCAAACATGTTGGTTGTAGACTTTGTAATCCTAAACAATCATTCTTCACTAAAATCAATCAAACCTGCAACATTACAAGTTACAGCCACAAGGGTCAATACATTTGAATTGTATTGGCAAGTTTCACTATTATGTAGAATATAAGTGGATCCTATCATTACATGCACATTTGTCTAAGTAGGGTTTTAGGCTCATTTGCAGAAAGCAATAATTTATCCTATCTTTTCAAAATGGTTTTGTTCCTTTGTCAAATATTTTCTGAACTCCTTGGAATCCACCAAGTGTCTTTGTCAAAATCTCTTGAGATCCTTGGTACCCCCAAGTACTTCAAGTTTTTATCAAATCTCTTGAGCTCCTTGGTAACCCCAAGTGCTTCAAGTTTTTATCAAATCTCTTGAGCTCCTTGGTACCCCCAAGTGCATCAAGTCTTTTGTTATCACTTAGAAAGTTTTCTTTTAGAAATTGGAATGTCGAGATTTCCCATAGCTTCAAGCTTTAGTTGCTCAGTATTGTCCATAACCGGGGACACGGCTAAGTACTTAGATTTTTATTATCTTCTGCAGAAGTAGTACACTTTACCCACATGTCACAATCCCATCTTGTTGTCACCAAGTACATGGATTAGTACTCACCAAGATGGAGTACTGGCAGATTGAGAATGTGACGAAGTCTTTCCAGAGGGTCCTCCCATACACCATTGCTAGCTTGTCTTCAGTACCCATGTTGGATTCCAGGTCCTCATTTTCAGTAACCTGAAGACAATGCATGGGTCTTCCCAATGTAGTTGACTAAGCCCGAGCCATAAATAGCATGTGGTTGCACACGAAAGCCACAATTGGAGAAACATGTTCAATCTCTAAGTTTCCTAGGTGGTTTTCTTTTGGAGCACGACACAAAGATATTGCCATAGACATGGTTCCTTTTGTTGCCACCTTCTCCAAAAATCAAAGTATCCTTGTCCACCCAGGTGGTTCATTGAGTCCCTGTTTTATTATATAAAAACACAAGTCCTTTTCTCAACTTCATAAAATCTCAACATGTGTCTCTTTTCAAAACATAGCATGGCTAAGCATGTAACAACTACATTGTTTTCACTAAGGAATATATAGGCAATCCTATTAGGATTTAGCATAGCATAAGTATAGAAATTCTTTTCATGCATGTTTCAAAATCCACTAAGTATAATGAAAATAGTAGGACTTTAGATGATAGTGTCACTTGCCTTTCTTTTGGTAGGGAATGTTGGTTCACTCCTTGATCTTGCTAGTCTCACACTTTCCTAACTTCAATACAATCAATCAAGCAAACACAATATCAACTAGCATTCCAAACCAATAATCAATCAAACAATTCACACACATAAAATCATAGGAACTAAGTCATGCATGCAAGCATGCATAAGATAGGTTTATTTTCAAAGGTGGTCTCCACTAGGCTATAAACTTTGTAAGGTTCAAAGTGGTCATTTTCCAAAGTGGCAAAGTCATTTGCAAAAGAGTTTTGTCTAGAACCATCTTAAATCCAATCATCATTTTATGTGGTGGAAAATATTTTTATTAAAGCAACAACTTTATGTTGTTCACCAAATAAGTTGTTGTTTTCTCAAAACTTGGTTTTTAGGGTCAGTAGGTTTGATTCAAATCATTTTCCCAAAGTTTTTACTCCAAAAACGTTTTCATAACAAAACCAATATTTTTATTTGGCTAGAAATGGGCTAAATCAAATAATCCATCCTAAACTTCAACAAATACATTTTTAAATCCATGGGTTGGTTCCTAGGGTCAGTAAGTTCACCACAAACTAATTTGCCAAGATTTCAACCTCAAAAACAATTTGGAATAATTTTTCTAATCTAAACAAGCATACAAATGTTTCTGCAAAAGCAAACATTTCAACAGAGGCTTTTTACTAAACAAATTGCATGGTTGGCTAGGGCTTGTTCCACTGATTCCATTGATATAAAGTTTGCAATTTTTGGACGTGTGGATCAAAAGTTACAAGGGTTTCAAATCTGCATCTAAATCTGTTTTTCAAATTCTGTTTTAAACAAAGACTGGCCACGCGTCATGTTTTGATTGGGCGGTACCGGTTCGCACGGATCGATTGATGCAAACCGTAGGATCTAACTTAGATCGAGCGGCGCAGAGGCATACGATACCTCTTCGTTTATATTCTATCACAGCCACACGATTTTGATCTAACGGACATAATCAACAGGCCACTAACTGGCAGCGCTGCGCGACGGTAGACGGCGGCGACGGTCAGGCGGTGGGCTAGCGGCGGTTCTAGGAAGCAAAGAAGACAGGGGGTGCTCACCGTGTTCGCGAGGTCGAGGTGGTGCTCAATGTGTGGTCGGCGTGGCAAGGGGTGCTCAGGGACATCAGCAATTCCTCGCCGGAGTCATCGTCGGCGTCAGATGGTCCTGTTCGTGGTCGGGGTCGACGCTACAGATCACAAGGGGGCAAACCGAGAGCATGGTTAGATGCGCATGGTCGAGGCGATGACGCGTGCGTGAAAGAGAAGGAGAGGCGGTCGGATACTACGGGAACTCGCCGAGTTGCTTGCACGCCAGGAGCTCGAAAGATGGAGCCAACGCTCGAGCCATGTTGAATGGGAGGTACAGGAGAAGCGTCTAGGAGTGGTGAGTGTGCTCGTGCTCGGGAGTCAAGGGTGGCGAGGTTGGGCCGGAATCGATCGGGACGGTGGTCGGAGGCAGTGCCGTGAGCTCGATTCAGGCGACTGGTGCTCAGGTGGAGTCGAGGAAAGGAAGACGCAGCGGTTAAATGGGCGTGGTCGCGGGTGGATTAATGCGCCATTTACGAATTGATCGCCGGCGTTACTGCTGCAACGTAAGGCGTCGTCTGCGAGGAAGAAGATGAGCTGAGGTGGGGGTTGCTGGTCACGAGAGAGGAGAGGAATTGGGTCCACTGCTCAGCGTCTGGGTCGAGCGAAAAGTAAACGTTTCTGAGGAGTGAGGAACTGGGCTGTTTGCTGGGCTTTTGGGCTTGGCCAGTTGGGCTGAGTCCAGATTCTATTTTTTTTTCCTGATTGTTTTATCTTTTTCCAATTCTATTTTCTGTTTTGAAAATCAAACAACAAATCAACATTCAAATCAATTCAAACATTCATCACGCTTTTCATTTGAATTTGGTTCTGTATAACAACATAAGCCAATTCTCAAAATAAAATAATATTTTTTTATTTTAGGGTCCATTATTAATTAAATAAATAGACCTTGTTTAATAAATCAAAATAGAATTTGTTTTATTTAAAATCTCCATTTGAAAACTAATTATTTCCAAAACCAAAATAGTAGGTTTTATTTGAGAATATAAGATATTTGGAAAACTTTTTTAAAACAAATAAATAAGTTTTTGATGTTTTACTTAAAATAGTAAAACCTTTTATTTTTAATAAACTTGGATATTAAATCCTTATTATTTTATTTTGAAAACAAATCTTTTTATTAAAAGATTCAAATAGTAATTCCAAATATTTTTATTTTCCTTTATTAAATGTTTATCTTTTTTTTAATCCCTTTAGGATTTATTTGATCCAAATTGGTTTGAAGGTTTCCAATTGGATTCAAAAAGTTTCTTCTCACCCTGAAAATCAACAAAGTTTTATTTTATTCATTTATTTTTCACATTACAAGATTTGGAAAATCTTGGGATGTGACATTTTAGATGGGAATACTTGGTGAGAATGGTTATGAAAACCTTAGAATTATGGATCATTCTACTGAGATCTTTTGACATGTGTTTCCGAACACCAGATGATTTTGGTGATGAAAATGTTGAGGCATGAGCCTTAGCCCTTTATAAAACTGATGGTTGTCTGGATGCGATACCATTCCAATTTTACCGTACAACCATAATACCCGAAGATTTGGGTAGGGCTTGACTGGAAACTTATATACCTTAGTATTGGTTACCTCATGACCAAGGTTTGAGCTGAGGCTACCTTGTGAAGATTGTCCACCTGTGCAGTACCCAAGATGACAGTTGGTCATGGTTGGGAGGCCAAACTCACAGGAGAGGTGCCTATACTAGGGTGTGTAATTGAAAGGTTAGGATTGATTATCCGCATACTGAGTATGGTGAATTCAGGATTTGTTCCTGACGGATGTATCGAATGTTGTGGTAAAAGTGTACAATCTCTGTAGAGTGTCAAACTATTCGAATAGCCACGTCCGCGGTTATGGACAGTTGGAGTGGCCATACTGTTTCCCCGTCAGATGTTTTCAAAATGACTTGAGACGTTGACTTGACCACAACAGAGTTGTGACATGAGATACAAGTTCCCACTTAGGTGTTATAAAATTTCAACTAGCTTTATTTGCTTCTGAACTTAGTAGAGGTAAATCTGGCTTTTTGCAAAACAACCCTAGAGCTTAGTGTCCTATTACAAAAACCCCCTTTACTTGTTAGTATTAGTTTGCGAGTACTTAAAGAGTACTCATGGCTTTGTCCCTGGCTATTCCCGTGGCTAGACTATGAAGAGGAGTACCTGGATGATGGACCCCTGGAAGGTTACAACAACTAGGATCATCTCCCATCGTCAGCATTGCCTGTGACCCCGAAGATGGAGCTTCGCCTACTCTACCTTTATTATTACGTATTTCCGCTGCTTGAGTTGTATTAAGAATTGGATCATGAGATCCTTATTTGTGTAAGACCTTATGTATGGTTTGTAATGGATGATGTACTGTGGTATCCAATTCTGTTATGTCTCGCAAAAATGGTAATCATGGGATTGCGACGTATGGCATAACATGCATCTGGGATTAAAAATCCGGGTGTTGACATGTGCCATACCATGATGGTGTCACAAGAATAATCCATTATGAATCAGGAAAGACATTTGATCATCACAAATTCAGATAATCAACTTAACTAATCATTTTCCTGGTAACACACAAATCATAACTAGGATATTCCTATGTTACACTTCACTGTTTGAGATCATGATCACACACTAGTTCTAAGCCAACAACACTAGGACAGTGATTTCATCCTATCATAATCATGACCATGAATCAAATAACAGTGGAAAGCAATCAAGTCATTGGCTTTACCAAGCATGTTTCCCAAACAACTACATCATCTGAATCAGATGCAATCCAAGCATAAAATCATCTAATAAGCCACCAAAAACATTACAGGTCATCTTAAGCAACAAGCCTCGGGCCAATAACCACTTAGCATGTTTACAATTCATCCAAACATGATCCAACTCATCCAGTACATGTTCAAACACATGATAGGAACCCTAAATGGATAATCATCCTAATCTGAATCAGACAGTAGCCAGAGAGGACACTCCCAACATCTAGCATTGAATCAGCAAGCACAAAGAGTACCAGGAAAGAGGAATCGAACTCACCGTAGGTCGTCGCTGAAGATTAGAAGAGGAAGAAGAGGGGCCGACGACCATGGTGGCACGGGGAGCACCCCAGAGGGGGCACTGCAACCCGCACGTCGCCACGACAGCGACCATGATCACGCCCAGAGGTGTAGAGCATCACCTCGACACACGACGACCACGGCAACACCTGGATCCATGCCAATGTCACATCCCAAATTTTAGATTTGGTCTTGCATAACATTCATAGCATTGCATCATATCTTTCCATGCAAAACCGTCGAGTAGAAAGGTTCGGCGAAACGCTATCTTCAAAACCCTAATTTGTTTCGCTACGAGGTTCCTGCGGGGAGCTTTGGAGTGTCTTGCAACAACCACCCCTATAGGTTCGAGTTTTCGCGCAAACTTCGACTGAAGGTTGTGCCCCTCGACGATACGAACCCGTAGGCGTGAGAATCGCTCCAATCGGAGTTTGTATGCAAAAGACTCGGACATTTTAGTAAACCGCCGGAAAACGGTCCGAAATCCCGGACCGATTTCCGAGTTCTAGTCCAACTCCGGACCGATTCAGTTTAGGATTGCGCGTGAGGCCCACAAAAGAACCCCACCTGGCCGCCGACCCCGCCCAGCCTCGTTTCCCGTGCCACGCGACCCCCGCCGCCATCGATCCCGCCTCCGCTGGATCCGAGGACGCCGCCGCCGCCTCCGCCGTCGACCTCGCACGCCGCCACCTCTTCCTCCTCTCCCGTTCCGCCAACGCGCCTCCATCCGCCGCCGCCGCCTCCACTCGCTGCTGGCCACGCGCCGCCACGCTGCCGCCGACGCCGCCGCCGCCGCCTTTTCACCCCGCGCTGCAGCAATGCTGCCGCCGCTGCCGCCTCCAGCTGAAGCTGCTGCCGCCTAGCCGCTGCCGCCGCCGCTGTCGCTACATCATTGCAGCGCCGCCATCATGCCGCCAAGCCGCCACCTTGCTACGGAGTGCCACGCCACCCCGTTGCGCGTGCCGCTGCACGCGTCATCGCATGCGTTATTGCATGCATACACGCGCACGCATACACGCACGTACGCGCCGCCTCGCGTGCGATGTAACTTTTATAGACCCGTTGTTGACCGTGTGTACGCCCGTGCAGGAAAGATCTCGACGCCGGATTCGATCGCCACCGCCGTCCGGAGCTCGCCGTACCTTCCGGAGTCCGTTTCGTCATCCGTTTCCGGTAAGACAGGAGCCACCGTCAGATCTCAGATCAGCGGCCTAGATCGTTCGTTGACTGGTCAACATCCCAGGCGTTGACTAGTCAGACGCCCAGTCAGCGCCCAGTCAAACAGACACAGTTGACTGGGTCAATTTCGTTGATTCCATTAGTTGGCAGATTTCGGTAGAATCTTGTAAATTGCGTAGAAATTCAACCGCTTGGCCAAAAATTGCAAATAAAATATGTACGAGTTCAGTGAGTCATGTAGAATCTCGCTGTACCTTTGGTTCAGACTTTTACTGTCATGTTTAGTACAGTTTAATTGAACTAGTTAGTGGCCTTTTCGGAGTAATAAATTGGTAGAAAAAGATCCGTAGCTCCAAAAATCGCGTGTGATATGTCACTGAACTCGTATGAACGAGGGAAATCTCATCGTGAATTAAAAAGGTAGGCTTACAGTAAAAACTTCTGCAGTATTTGTCTAATGGATTTCTGCAGTGTTTTAATTACTCGGGGAGTTTTATAATTCCTTTTTGAGTAATTCCAATTGGTACTGTTTCTAATCAGCGATGCCTATGAGGTAGATTTTTCCCAAGATTTTACAAACAGTATACTACCGGTAGTGAATTATTTAAGTTCTAGCTCTAGTTTGGAGCATTACTTTTGTCTATTAGTTTTCCTAGCGCCAAAACTATTTTCCATGCATGCAATCGGTAGTGTTATGTTATAGGATGTTGTGGTGCAGCTGTAGCACCAATTCACTTGCCGTTCTTGCATTCATGCATCACATTTGTTGCATATGTTGTGGATTGTTTGTTTATGAATGCAATTGTGTCGTGTAGATTGTGTTGAGTGCAACGCTTGCTCGTGTGAGGATTGTGCTCCAGACCGCTACAACCAAGGCAAGTAGATGCTACTTTGTTCATGCATATCTTCCTACTATTTTCAATGCATTATCGTGTATTTTGTAGATGCATGTGTAGGATGATACTATCGCTATGCTATGTCCTATTATGTGGTAGGACCCTCTTTGTAGATGAACCACCGTTTGTAGATGTTCTTAGCCATGCTTTGTTGAACGAGGGTTGGGTTACATCATGGATACTTGTTTTCTCAAAGTATTGGTTTGTGAAAACTAAAACAACTTAATCAATGAACCCCCCTGGGTGTGATGGTATTGATAATTTTGGTAGGTTGGACCGGTGCGCGTCGGGATTGAGGAGCTACTTCCCGAACAGTCTCTTCTTGGTCTTCTCCCTATCATCACCCAAAATGAGAGTGATGGTACGAGCTGGGCTGGCCAAGTCATATGGGTAAAGTGTACTAACCTCTGCAGAGTGTTTAATCTAATCGATTAGCCGTGTCCCCGGTTATGGACATCTGAGTTGCTAGATATTGATCCCATGACATGTTTCTCGCTCATTCTAATTTCATAATTGTTTTAATCTTGTTGGGATAACTTATTTGGGGTCTTTTCAAAGAAATTGAAAACTGTTTATGAAAGTAGGACAAATGTATTTGCAAATGCAAGCCAGACACAGCTCCAATTGCCAAATATGCATGTAGATGTTAGTACTATTGTCTCCATTACTAGCTCTACTTGCCATACATTCCATGTATTGACCCTTCGGGGCTGCTACGTTTCATGTGGCAGGTTATCCCGATTCTGATTGATCGTTATAGGCTACGGTACTCCACTCGGCACTTGTTCACTTGTGGGCAATTTGAAGATTGGAGGATTTACTTGCTTTTGTTGCTACCTGAATACTTTGAGCTAGCTTTATGCTAAGCTTTCATTGTAATAATGGTACTCTGGATCTTTGTAGATCATGATACACGGTTATTTTGCTATGATTATCTATCTTACTCTATTGTGGGCCAATGAACCGATCTAGGGATTGGCATGTCACATAGAGGCCACGGTCTTTCGTAACCGGGTGTCACGAGATGGTATCGTGCAGTCGACTGTAGGATCGTGACCTAGGATTGGATTAGGAAGCCATAGAATTATTAAGCCTATATTAACACTGTCTTTCCTCTTACGCCTTTCACCCTCGTAAATTCTTACCATATGCTATTCTCACACTTTCCTCTTTTACTTGATAGATGGGAGACGTCAGGACTGAGTATGTCACCATGGAGTCACCAAGGCCCTTTGCAAGGCAGTTAGCTCAGCTCTCTCAGTCATTGGGATTGCCACTACCTATGTTCAAGGGAAGAAGGCTGTACACCTATGGATATGGAGAGGATGCATGGGAGATCACTACCTTCATATTCAGATATGCCGCTTTGCCAAACCCCGCGCACTTGGTCTACACCAAGATATACTGCAACTGGGGACTTGGAATCAACCTGGCTGTACATGAAGCCCTGTCTCGCCAGTGCCACTATGTCCGACACCTGCTGCCTGCAGATTCACCCTACCGTGATCATGGAAGGCGTGATGAAGATGGGAACATTGTGGTTACCCCGGGCGACAGGAACAACATGCCGCCCCGTCGGAGGCACATAGAGGACATGGAGAGGGAGAATGGAGCTCTAGCAGAGAAGGTGAAGATGTTGAAGGAGATTGCAGACTTTACTAGCAATGGAATGGTGGTCCAAGGACAAGAGATAGACACTTTGCATGAAGCTGTGGGAGTTCTGGAGACTGCCCTGATAGCCAGAGATGAGACCATAGCCCATCTTCATGGCACTGTGAAAGAAAATACCAAGAGCATACAACAGTTGCAAGGGACTGTCCAGGAAAGGGACCAAACCATTGAAGCTTTGACAGCCCAGATTGCCGCTCTCCAAGCACAGCTAAATCCACCCTCTGATGATGACAATGGAGATGATGGCAACAATGGGGATGATGATGACAGTGGAGACGATGATGATGATGAGGACGAGGATGATGATGATGGAGACGATGATGGTGGAGGAGATGAAGTCATGGCAGAACTGAGAATGAAGAAGAAGAGGAGGATCCAAGAGGTGGAGTTTGAAGTCTCAAGTGATGGTTCAGGAGAGGTACACTCCACGCCATGGTTGTACCCTTGAAGCGCCAACGCATGACCGGAAGGACCTACCTCAATCTCTTCAAGAAGTAGATAGAAGTCCACCAATTAGTCCACGTTTGGAGAACACGTTAGGATTAGTCTCGATCGTTGTAAAACTTAGTTCGTGTTAGTTTAAAAGAGTTTAGTTGCTTATTTGTGTACCCCAATGTCCCAGGATTTATTAGTGCGAATTTTATGAAAGAGTTATGGCAATTTGGTTATCATCTGTGTTATTTTCGCTGCAGTTTTTCTGCTGATACAGCAGTACTGCGCGATTTTTCATATTTTTCTGTTAACTCGGAAAAATCTGAAACAAATTGGGCTGATGCGGAACTCTCTGTGCTATATGCACAAAAATTGGATTAATTTTCTGACGAGTTTAAGTCAGGCGGAAAAATTCGTGATTGCTGCTGGACTGTTCTGGCAGAATTGCTGTTTTGCTGATTAGTTGATCTATTGTTTAGTTAACCATTGCCAACTCTTGCAAAACTATTTCAGTAGTTATATACTGCTAGGATAACACCTGGGATGTTGCTGGATCGCTTGTTTGTTGATGTGTTGTTTGCTTGTGATTGTCTGCTATTGTTTGTTGTTATGTGATCATATGCATGGGTAGAATCCTATTATCGTAGTTGATTCTTTCTAAACTTACCTATGCTGAACCGCAGATGCCTCCCCGTCGCCAACCCACTGAGATGGAGCAACTCATGGCAGCTCAGGCACAGCTGACCCAAGTGATGACCCAGTTCATGGCGAATCAGAACAACAATAATGGAAACAATCAGCCTCAGGGAGATGCTCTCACCAGATTTCTGAGGTTAAGGCCAGCTAAGTTCTCTACATCAACGGAACCAATGGTTGCTCTCGACTGGTTGCGTTCAGTCAACAAGGATCTAGTAACTGTAGGATGCACTGATGCTGAGAAGGTGAGGTTTGCCGCTCACCTACTAGAGGGACCAGCCGCTTCTTGGTGGGACACATTTCAGATCACCCACCCGCTGGATACCGTGACTTGGGCTATGTTTGAGGAAGGTTTCTGGACCAACCACGTGTCTTCAGGAGTTCTGAGCCTGAAGAGGAAGGAG
The DNA here is from genome assembly GCA_030063025.1 of Avena longiglumis. Lineage (NCBI taxonomy): Eukaryota > Viridiplantae > Streptophyta > Magnoliopsida > Poales > Poaceae > Avena > Avena longiglumis. Next base: position 154,738,200 of record CP125973.1, read on the forward strand.
TTCTGCAACTTGCGCCAAACCAATCGCACCGTGGCCGAGTACATTGAGGAGTTCAACAACCTGTCCCGTTATGCACCTGAGGATGTTGACACTGATGCCAAAAGGAGGGAGAGATTCCTGGATGGCCTTAGTGATGAGCTTTCAGTACAGCTACTTGTGGTTTACTGCTCCACTTTCCAGGAGCTTATGGACAAGACTAGGATCTTGGAGGGGAAGCACAAGCAGGTGGAGAATCGCAAGAGAAAGAGCAATACTCATCACTCTGGTTCTCATCACAAGTCTCGCACTTCATATGATGGATACTCCAAGCATGGAGGAAGTGACCATGGGAGCCATGACCGCCGCGATGGACATCGTCATGACAACCATAGGAGCAGCCACCACAACCACAAGGGAGGACACTCTCACCACTCTGGAGGACACGGTGGACATGACCGCAACCGTGATCGCATCTTCGTGAAGAAGGATCTGAGTGAGGTGACGTGCTTCAAGTGCAAGCAGAAGGGACACTATGCTGACAACTGTCCGGAGAGGAAAGGACTGAAGCCAACCAACGGCGAGAAGGCCACAGTAAACCACATGAATGTGGAGGAGATTCCAGATGAGCCTGACCTTGTGATTGGTAAGTTCCCAATCAACACTTATCCTGCACTTATACTTTTCGATACTGGTGCATCGCATTCATTCATATCAAGGGCATTTGTGGATAAGTATAAGTTACCTACTGAGTCTATGAAAAGGTCTATTAGAGTGAGTTCACCTGGAGGAGATATGATAGCTAGCGCGGGATGCCGCGACTTAACTGTGAGGATTGGAACACACATCTTCATTACACATTTGGTAGTACTGGATTCACAGGGACTAGATGTTATTCTGGGTATGGATTGGATGTCCATGCATGGGGGACACATAGATTGTGCACAGCGAGCTGTTTCACTCAAAACCCCGGATGGTAAGAGGATTAGATTCAAGTCGGTTGCACGACCAGGAAGGTGTAAGTTGAATTCTCTTAAGGGGGTTAGCATGGATACTGTACCAGTGATTAGGGATTACCCCGACGTATTTCCGGAAGAGCTGCCAGGGATGCCACCTGACAGGGATGTTGAGTTTCTTATCGACCTGATGCCGGGAACAGGACCTATAGCGAAGAAACCATATAAGATGGATGTGGATGAGCTGAAGGAATTGAAGAAACAGTTGAAGGAGCAGCTGGAAAAGGGATTCATTCAGCCTAGTGCGTCGTCATGGGGAGCACATTACATTTGTGGAGAAGAAAGACAGCACCAAGAGATTAGTGGTGGACTATCGCTCGCTGAATGAAGTAACCATCAAGAACAAGTACCCTCTACCGAACATAAATGATTTGTTTGATCAACTGGAAGGAGCAAAGGTGTTCAGCAAGATTGATCTGCGATCAGGCTATTTCCAATTGAAGATCCGGGAGGAGGATGTACCGAAAACCGCCTTCGCCACTAGGTATGGTTTATATGAGTATACGGTTATGTATTTTGGACTAACGAATGCCCCGACATACTTCATGACCATGATGAACAAGGTATTTATGGAGTATTTGGACAAGTTCGTGGTGGTGTTTATTGATGACATACTGATATATTCCAAGGATGATGCCGAGCATGAGAAACATTTGAGGATGATTATGGAGAAGCCGAGGAACAGTCGTATGCCAAATTCAGTAAGTGTGAATTCGCTTAACACGCTTGATTTCTTGGACACGTAGTGTCGGAGAAGGAATTGCTGTTGATCCAAACAAAGTGATCAGAATCGAGTGGGAAGCACCCAGAATGCCGAGAGATTCAAGCTTTTGGGACTTGCTGGATATTAGGAGGTTTATCGAAAACTTTTCCAAGATTGCTAAGCCGATGACCGAACTTCAAGAAGGAGAGGAAGTTTGAATGGTCGACGTATGTGAAGCCAGCTTCAGAACAAGCGTCGACTAGTGACCGCGCCTGTTCTATGTCTACCGGATCTTCAGAAGGATTTCCAAGTGTACTGTGATGCTTCTCGACAGGGACTTGGGAGTGTGCTGATGCAAGATGGGAGAGTAGTGTCATATGCCTCGCGACAACTCAAGCACCATGAGCGGAATTACCCCACACACGACTTGGAGTTAGCGTCAGTGGTTCATGCGCTCAAAGTATGGAGGCATTACTTAATGGGAAAACACTGTGATGTGTACACCGACCACAAGAGCCTGAAGTACATATTCACGCAGAAGGAATTGAACACGAGACAAAGGAGATGGTTGGAGCTTATCAAGGATTATGATATGAATCTACAATACCACCTAGGAAAGGCCAATGTAGTAGCAGATGCTCTGAGCCGGAAGGTTTATGCCAATGGATTGACAATTGGTGAATTGCCTGGGGATTTGTGCAAGCAATTCAAAGACCTTAGACTGGAAGTAGTGTCTGAAGGATACTTGGCAACAATGGAAGTCCAACCAACGCTACAGGACAGAATCGTAAAGGCTCAGGTAGGAGACAAGGAAATAGAAGAGATAAAGGAAAGGATGAAGGAGAATCGGGAAAAGGATATTTGCGAGGACGAGCATGGTACCTTGTGGTATGGAGATCGTTTGTGTGTGCCCAGCGACTCGGAGATTAGGGAGTTGATTTTGCAGGAGGCTCATAACTCGCCATACTCCATACATCCGGGCAACACAAAGATGTATATGGATTTGAAGAGCAGATTTTGGTGGAACAACATGAAGGGAGATATCGCCAAGCATATTGCCCTATGTGATGTATGTAGCCGAGTGAAGGCAACACCGTAAGCCAGGATTGTTACAGCCACGCCGTCTTGGACTGGAAGTGGGATAGAGTGGGAATGGACTTTATCACAGGATTGCCCAGGACCAGGTCAGGATATGACTCTATTTGGGTAGTGGTCGACCATTTGACCAAGGTAGCCCACTTTATACCGGTGAAGACGACCTATACAAGTGCAAAGTTGGCCAAGATTTACATGGACAGGATTGTGTGCCTACACGGAGTTCCCAAGAGTACCATATCTGATAGAGGCACCCAATTTACCTCACACTTCTGGCACCAGCTGCACGAGTCACTTGGTACTAGATTGGAGTTTAGCATGCTGCTTCACCCATGGTCGATGGATGACCGAGAAGGTGAATCAGATTTTGGAAGACATGCTGAGAGCTTGCGCCTTGGCTCATGGCTCTAGTTGGGATGAGAATTTTCCGTATGCGGAGTTTTCCTACAACAACAGCTATCAAACCAGCATCAAGACGTCACCGTTCGATGTGCTGTATGGGAAACGGTGCCGAACACCATTGCTATGGGATGGAGTAGGAGAACGTCAGCTGTTCGGACCTGATTTGATCAAGGACGCTGAGGAGAAGGTCGCCTTGATTAGAGATAGGCTGAAGGTAGCACAATCAAGGCAGAAAAGCTATGCTGACGCCAAGCGTAAGGAAGTGGTGTATGAGATAGGTGATATAGCATACCTCAGAGTATCGCCACTTCGTGGAATCAAGAGATTTGGAATTAAGGGTAAACTGGCACCTCGATTCATTGGACCGTATCGGGTCTTAGCACGCAAAGGAGAAGTTGCTTATCGCTTGAGTTGCTGAGGCTCTCATTGTTCACAATGTGTTCCACGTGTCCCACCAAGAAGTGCCATCCGGAGATGGTGGATACACCATTGAGAGACACCGCATCGCTAGAGGAGGTTCAATGGAGAATGGTTTGACCTATGAGGAGAAACCGTCAAGATTCGGAGAGCAGAAAGGACTACCCGTACCAAGACAATCAATTTTTGCAAGGTACAGTGGAGCCACCACACCGAAGAGGAAGCCACTTGGGAGCGTGAAGATGACATCCGAGAGGACTACCCACACCTATTTGCTAGCCGCGCCGAATCTCGAGGACGAGATTCATCTTAAGGGGGTTAGTCTTGTCACATCCCAAATTTTAGATTTGGTCTTGCATAACATTCATAGCATTGCATCATATCTTTCCATGCAAAACCGTCGAGTAGAAAGGTTCGGCGAAATGCTATCTTCAAAACCCTAATTTGTTTAGCTACGAGGTTCCTGCGGGGAGCTTTGGAGTGTCTTGCAACAACCACCCCTGTAGGTTCGAGTTTTCGCGCAAACTTCGACTGAAGGTTGTGCCCCTCGACGATACGAACCCGTAGGCGCGAGAATCGCTCCAATCGGAGTTCGTATGCAAAAGACTCGGACGTTTTAGTAAACCGCCGGAAAACGGTCCGAAATCCCGGACCGATTTCCGAGTTCTAGTCCAACTCCGGACCGAATCAGTTTAGGATTGCGCGTGAGGCCCACAAAAGGACCCCACCTGGCCGCCGACCCCGCGCAGCCTCGTTTCCCCGTGCAGCGACCGCCGCCATCGATCCGCCTCCGCTGATCCCGTGGACGCCCGCCGCCGCCCGCTGCCGACCTCGCCGGTACGCCGCCACCCTCTTCCTCCTTCCTGTTCGCCAACCGCGCCTCCATCCGCCGCCGCCGCCTCCACCAGCAGCGCCGCCATCGCTTCAGCTGCGCCACCGCTGCCGCCGTGACGCTGCCGCTTCTTCGCTGCCGCTTCCATCACACGGCCGCTGCCTTTGCCGCAGCCGCCGCCGCGCCCCGCGAAGCCGCCGCTGCTGCCGCCGCCGCCGCTGCTACCACCGCGCCGCTGCCGCTTGCGACACCGCCGCCAAGCCGCCACCTCGGCTGAGTGCCGTTACAGGCTGCGCCAAGACGCGTCATCGCATGCGTTATTGCATGCATACACGCGCACGCATACACGCACGTACGCGCCGCCTCGCGCGCGCTCGACCCGTAGTTGACCGTGTGTACGCCCGTGCAGGAAAGATCTCGACGCCGGATCCGATCGCCACCGCCGTCCAGAGCTCGCCGCACCTTCCGGAGTCCGTTTCGTCATCCGTTTCCTGTAAGACAGCAGCCACCGTCAGATCTCATATCAGCGACCTAGATCGTTTGTTGACTGGTCAACATCCCAGGCGTTGACTAGTCAGACGCCCAGTCAGCGCCCAGTCAAACAGACACAGTTGACTGGGTCAATTTCGTTGATTCCTTTAGTTGGCAGATTTCGGTAGAATCTTGTAAATTGCGTAGAAATTCAACCGCTTGGCCAAAAATTGCAAATAAAATATGTACGAGTTCAGTGAGTCATGTAGAATCTCGCTGTACCTTTAGTTCAGACTTTTACTGTCAGGTTTAGTACAGTTTAATCGAACTATTTAGTGGCCTTTTCGGAGTAATAAATTCATAGAAAAAGATCCGTAGCTCCAAAAATCGCGTGTGATATGTCCCTGAACTTGTATGAACGAGAGGAATCTCATCATGAATTAAAAAGGTAGGCTTATAGTAAAAACTTCTGCAGTATTTGTCTAATGGCTTTCTGCAGTGTTTTAATTACTCGGGGAGTTTTATAATTCCTTTTTGAGTAATTCCAATTGGTACTGTTTCTAATCAGCGATGCTTATGTGGTAGATTTTCCCAAGATTTTACAAATAGTATACTACCCGTAGTGAATTATTTAAGTTCTAGCTCTAGTTTGGAGCATTACTTTTGTCTATTAGTTTTCCTAGCGCCAAAACTATTTTCCATGCATGCAATCGGTAGTGTTATGTTATAGGATGTTGTGGTGCATCTGTAGCACCAATTCACTTGCCGTTCTTGCATTCATGCATCACATTTGTTGCATATGTTGTAGATTGTTTGTTTATGAATGCAATTGTGTCGTGTAGATTGTGTTGAGTGCAACGCTTGCTCGTGTGAGGATTGTGCTCCAGACCGCTACAACGAAGGCAAGTAGATACTACTTTGTTCATGAATATCGTCCTACTATTTTCAATGCATTGTCGTGTATTTTGTAGATGCATGTGTAGGATGATACTATCGCTATGCTATGTCCTATTATGTGGTAGGACCCTCTTTGTAGATGAACCACCGTTTGTAGATGTGCTTAGCCATGCTTTGTTGAACGAGGGCTGGGTTACATCATGGATACTTGTTTTCTCAAAGTATTGGTTTGTGAAAACTAAAACAAATTAATCAATGAACCCCCTGGGTGTGATGGTATTGATAATTTTTGGTGGTTTCATTGCGGAAAGGCACCCAGGTATCAAGAGAGAATGATTGGCTTCTTTATTGTGTAGCTTACGTGTACAACCATGTGCCAACAATGGAATGGGCGGTTGGTTGGACTTAGTAGGTCAATGGTAACTCGAACCCGCGTATCCGAGATGTAGAATTTTGGTAGGTTGGACCGAGGCTGCGGGATTGAGGAGCTACTTCCTAACAGTCTCTTCTTGGTCTTCTCCCTATCATCACCCAAAATGAGAGTGATGGTACGAGCTGGCCAAGTCACATGGGTAAAGTGTACTAACCTCTGCAGAGTGTTTAATCTAATCGATTAGCCGTGTCCCCGGTTATGGACATCTGAGTTGCTAGATATTGATCCCATGACATGTTTCTCGCTCATTCTAATTTCATAATTGTTTTAATCTTGTTGGGATAACTTATTTGGGGTCTTTTCAAAGAAATTGAAAACTGTTTATGAAAGTAGGACAAATGTATTTGCAAATGCAAGCCAGACACAGCTCCAATTGCCAAATATGCATGTAGATGTTAGTACTATTGTCTCCATTACTAGCTCTACTTGCCATACATTCCATGTATTGACCCTTCGGGGCTGCTACGTTTCATGTGGCAGGTTATTCCGATTCTGATTGATCGTTATAGGCCACGGTACTCCACTCGGCACTTGTTCACTTGTGGGCAATTTGAAGATTGGAGGATTTACTTGCTTTTGTTGCTACCTGAATACTTTGAGCTAGCTTTATGCTAAGCTTTCATTGTAATAATGGTACTCTGGATCTTTGTAGATCATGATACACGGTTATTTTGCTATGATTATCTATCTTACTCTATTGTGGGCCAATGAACCGATCCAGGGATTGGCATGTCACATAGAGGCCACGGTCTTTTCAGAACCGGGGTGTCACAGCCAACCCCAAACCTAGGGTTCGGGACGGCATCGATCCGTTGCAGGAGAGCCTCAGGCTCGAATCCAATTGGATAGAACAAACTGGCGTCACCAACAACCTCCTATTGCACCATGGCGGCAACCAGAACGGCCTACAACAGCGGGAATCGCAGGTGGCGGCATCGCCGGCCACAGGGTCGAGGTCAGAGGAGGAGAGGATAAGCTCGAGAGAGAGAGAGAGAGAGAGAGAGAGAGAGAGAGAGGCAGTGAGGAGTGGGCCGAGTTGGGCCAAACCCTTTGAGGTGGCTCTTTTGTCTATGACTAATGGGCTTAGGCATGTTTAAATAAAAAGGAAAAGACCAAAATACCCCTAGACTTAATTAAATTCTATAAAATAAAATAAAAGTCCAAAAATTATAAATAAAATATTTTTGGATTCACAATAATCCACACTATCTAAATAAAATAAAATATAAAATATTAGACATTTAAATTTTATTAAGAATTTTGTAATTTATATGTTCCTTATGGAATTTTACAAAATTATTGAAAGTTGATAAAAATCACTTTATATTAATATTATAGTATTTTTGAAAAATACTAAATAAATATTTAATAACAATTTTTAATGTATAATTAATAATTCCTAAAAGAATTATTAAATCAATAAAAGTCAAATAAAAAGGAAATAAAATAAACTAATTCAATATATGCTATAAATATTAAAAAGTAATATTTATAAATGCTTTATTTTATTAAAAAGGCACCTTATATAGGGAAAATGCATATAGAATTAAATAATGCATTACATTACTTGCATAATCATTTTTGCTTCTTTAAATATTGTCCTTACCGGGCAATAATGATGTTTTTTAGACATAGAAGCTCAAGGTCTAGTGCAAGCATCAGACTTCACTACCTTGCCATCACAAGGCAAGTTCATCACTTGCTCATGTCCTTTGAAGAGTCGTTCTAAAAGTATTTGCAAATGGTGTGTTATCATATATGCTATAAAAGAAAGAAAATCTTATTTTCACAAATAAAGAAATCATAGATATCATCCTAAGTGATGATATAATGGAGCAATAGAACTTAGAGTTCTAGTTGCAAACAATGATGATCAAATAGGGACTTAATAACCCCTGACATCAGTGATTCTAGCGCCGTATATTACGCGTTAGCCATGAGATTTGGAATGGGCCAGAGAAGTCAGCTGTATCTTCTTCCTCTCGCATGAAGCCGGATGTGCAGGTCGTGGCTGTTATCCTCGTAGCATGCATATTAATTGGTAATTCGTAGAGGATATACAACATATGGGTGGTAACCCTCATCGTCCCACGATAGTTTTGGCATCTAACGGTTTGTACAAACCATTTTCGTAATTCATTATGTGGGCATGGTGTACACCAAGGAGGCATGCGGGGTCACGAAGGGGATAGTGATTGGCTTGGACCAACTATTGGGCCCCACATCATGGAATTGTGGATGGGAAAGTACACCCGGTTGTGCAACAATGAGTTGATCTCTCATGGGTAAAGTAACGCACCTCTGCAGAGTGTAAGAACTGTAACTTGTTACTCCCTGTTCTGGGAAGGAGCTATGAACGCGGCAGGAAAGGAACTCCATGAAAGTTCTGGTCTACCTATGAAGGCTGATTGTCATAGTTTTTCAGAATAAAATCAATCTTTGAAGAAAGATTTACAAAAACTGCATAGTGCCAAGGATTTATAATCCGAGGTGGTAGTTAGAGCATCAAACTTCCCACCTTGCATATAATGAACTTGTTGGGTAACGCTGTTACTCATTCTTTCCTTTGATGCCTTGCTTAGAATCTGAGGATCCCGAAGATGTGCCAATGTATGCAGCCGAATGTCAAGAAGATGTGTTCTACGAGGAACCTGATCTATCTTGAGGTGTTGAAGGAGTGGATTACGAGATCCGCTACGGTTTCGATGATAATGAGTCCAACTAAGTACTCCTAGTTAGTAGTAACCAATGGAGCCGAGCAGCATGAACTCTATAGAATAAGCTGTTGATCTCAACTCCTAGACGGAGTTGTTACTTTTAAATTCTGCTGAAACACTTTATATTTTGGTTTGTAAGTTGGATCTTTTGGAAGTCTTGAACTTACGGTATTGTAATAATAATAATGTGTGTACTTTTGTAATATGGACCCGCAATGTTTCTGTTGTACCACTCTGAGGGATGTGATATTTACGGAATGGTGTTCTGTGGATGTCATGTCAACGACTATAGTGTACTACACATGCAGTGGTATGCTGGGTCACCGCAGTTGGTATCAGAGCAAATTGCTTTGACCTTAGGTTGGAAAACTAGTAAAGGGTATTACCTGTAGGAAAATTTAGCAACGATAAAGAATTCTCTAAAAGTAATATAATGGGTATTCAAATGAGAATATTCCGTTATATATTTTAGTGCGATAATTCTTTGTTATGATGCAATATATTATTGGATACTAATAAAAATTATTTTTCTGATATACAGAGTTATGGCACCAAAGTTTCCAAAACACACTTTGGTAAGGAAAGAGGAGACTCTTGATGATTATCAAGGATAATTCACAGACCAACTTCGTCAACTCTTAAAGCTCTTTAGTTGTCCAACTAGAATTCCAGTGAACACTATCACTTACCTTGATGGCCGAATGTTATCCAAGTATCGTGTGAGTATCCAACTTCCAGAGAAGATTGGATTATATCACGATCTACCTATAGGAGAAGGTAGGAGTCATTTAGAAGCATATCATGTTGCTGTTGTGGAGGAGATAGCTAATATCCGGGAGGAGAAAACCAAGGAGCTAGAAGGTAGCACATTCTCTGTGATACCTCATGATTCTATAGACTGGGAGCCTATACCGGATCATCTTACTTTGGTTAAGAAGCATCCTAAGTTAGCTTCCAAGTTTATGGATAGATACCGAACACTCGTTGCGTCTTTTTATAAGACCCATCAAGTGATTGTTGAAGACAAAAATGACATGTTAGAGGATCTAACTGATTCGGAAAGGAGGAAGCAGTTAGCCTTCCAGTTAGAGAAAGAAGTAAGTAGTAGTGCAACACCTATCTTTAAGAATATACCTATAGATCCTGAATCTTTTATACCATATCCTTATTCACCCAGACCTGAACCTATACATGATCCTACTATGGATATGCGATATGCAGTACCACAGGGCTCAGAGGATGGTTCTGACTCAGAACTTCCTATTGAGAATTCGGATGGTTGGAGGATGGGATCATATAATGGATCTCATGAACACCAGATGTCCACAGATGGTTCCGACAGGAATGTTGGACAATCTAGTTGGATGGGTGCAATAATGAACTCTAATAATAGAAGTAGAAATACCATGTCAATAGATAATCAGGATAAAGAAGAAGATCCTGAGGAGAGAGTGTTTGAATCATCAACATCTTCTAAAAACCCAGGGAATATACATTATTCAATGTTTAACTATCTTGCCCACAAGAGCACCTAGGGAGCAGCAGTATCTGCGTATCCTGTTGACAACTCAAGAAATGAAGCTTAGGAGATGCAGGCTGGAGATAATGTGGAATATGTTTCTGAAGACTTTTCAGCTGAGCTGGAGGGAGTTAATGCGCTCAGGATGAGTAATGACTCAAGTCCTGACACTTCAGATACATAGTATGTTCCTTCTGGAAGTCCATATGTTCCACAAACTGTGCGACGAACAACACGTCATCACGGTTGGACATCAGGCATGTACGATGAGCGTAGTTACTACTAGAAGGAGACAATTAATTAGTAGTATCAAGTACTATGTATTGTACCCCAAGTAATAAGGTAGTTTTGTGATTATACTTATATGGTATATGTTGTAATGACCTTGTATCATTATGATATTATGAAAAATATGTGAAATGCATATTTGGATTTTTTTGGATCTTCATTGTGTGACTAGTTCTGTGCGTAAAGTCGAGCTCGGAACACATGTGCATGATGTAATTATGAGTATTCGCTTTATGTTGCAGGACTAGAGGGTCATGGATACGGGTGTAGGAATGGAAACTGAGCAGCAGCGGATGGAGCTAGAGGCCAAGGAAAAGGCCGATGTAGATGCAGCAAACGAAGAAGCATTACCACCACCACCAGTGAGGCCGTTAATGGAGCAGATTTTATGCAATGCATGCAAATGATGCAAGAAACCCAGAACAAGTTCATGGAAGAGTCATTGGGCGAGCAAATCGAGGGCACCAAGGTGGAGGAGTGAGTCTATCGATTTCGAATGCAAGACCGTTACCTTTGCATCGCCTCTGAACCAATGGATGCGTAAGACCGCTAGCGGATCTCGAAAGGAAGCTGAAAACTGTAGGTTGCAATGATGAGGAGAAATTGAGGTATGCAACTCATCTTCTGACTGGACCTGCAACATCATGGTGGGAAAATCAATTAGCCATGCAACCACCAGGAAGGGAGTTTACCTGGGAAGAGTTCAAGCAGAGATTCCGTGAATATCATGTTCTGGAAAGTGTCATGGAGTTGAAGCGGAGAGAATTTGAGGAACTTCAGCAAGGATATACTAGTGTCATGAAGTACATCCGGGAGTTTAGTCAACTGTCTCGTTATGCTGAGGAGGATGTCAACACTGAAGAGAAGAGGAAGAAGCGTTTCTTGCATGGATTAAATCCATTTATGAGGATGCAGCTAAGGTTAGCCAATAAGCAAACTTATCAGCACTTGTTGGATGCAGCCATTACTTTTGAAGATGACTACAAGAATGTTCAAGAGGATCGGAGGAAGAGAGCCAAGAAGGAAACCAAGAGAATTCAGGCAAGCAAACCTAAACCTAACCTGGAGTTCAAACATCGGAATAGGAATTATGGCAACAATAATAATAACAATAACAAGGGCAGTGGTGGAAATCAATCCAATCCGAGAAGAAATGTTATTTGTAACAATTGTGGAATTCCAGGGCATTTCCAGAGGGAATGCAAAAAGGCTATGGTCATCTGTTACGGTTGTGGTCAGAAGGGGCATATTAATCCAGATTGTTCGAGCAAACCACCTGGAGGTTGGCCTACCAAGGGAGGACGACAACCCAATAAAGGAGGAAATAATGGCAAGAATAACAATGGCAAGAGGAACCGACCTACCGGAAAACTGAACTGTGCAACCCTCTAGGAGGTGGATAATTCGGAGCATGCAGTGATAGGTACGCTCAATATCCTTACCAATCCCGACAAAGTTCTATTTGACACTGGTGTAACTACTTCATTCATTTTTGAAGAATTTTGTGATAAGTTCGGGATTAGAAGGGCAATGTTAGAAAGTCCTATGACCGTAGTTACGGCAGGAGGGAATGTGCTTGTATGCCACATAAAACAAGATCAGGTTATCTCGATCTATGGTTGTACATATTTCACAGACCTTTATGTGACTCCTTTGTAGGGAATTGCAGTAGTGCTGGGGATGGATTGGATGATGGAACACGGAGCTTAGATAAATTGTGAGGATAAAACTGTCTCAATCAAAACTCCAAGTGGAGCAAGGATAGTTTACCAAGCAGATAAACATAGTCATATCATGGTGGATCTGCAGTTGAATTCAATGAAAGAGGTCAAATGGAAGAGATTCCTATAGTTAATGAATTCCAAGATGTTTTTCCAACAGAGCTACCGGGAATGCCACCAGACCGGGAGATAGAATTCACCATTGACCTAATTCCTGGTACAACACCAATAGCTCAAGCACCATATAAAATGGGACCCAAAGAGTTGAAAGAACTCAAAGAGCAAATTGATGAGTTAGATAGAAAAGGATTTATACAGGAAAGTGTATCTCCATGGGGAACACCAGTAATCTTTGTGAATAAGAGAGATGGTGGAAGACGGATGTGTGGTGATTATAGAAATTTGAACAACATGACTATCAAGAATAAGTATCCTTTACCAAGAATTCAAGATTTATTTGATCAGGTGAAAGGGGCTGGAGTATTTTCAAAGATCGACTTAAGATCTGGATACCATCAAATAAAAATTAAGCCGGAAGATGTTCCAAAAAACTGCATTTGTCTCAAGATATGGACACCATGAGTATCTGGTAGTACCATTTGGTTTAACCAATGCACCGACAATATTCATGAATTTGACGAACAAGATCTTCATGCCATATTTGGACAAGTTCATCATAGTCTTTATTGATGATATTTTGATATACTCCAAGGATAAGGAGGAGCATGCTGATCATTTAAGGATAGCATTGCAGACTTTAAGAGAACACAAGCTTTATGCTAAGTTCAGTAAGTGTGAATTTTGGCTTGATGAGGTAGAATTCCTTGGTGATGTGATCAGTAAGGATGGAATTGCTGTGAATCCATCTAAAGTTCAGTCAGTACTAGAGTGGACTGCACCGACCAATGTGAAGCAAATTCGAGGTTTCTTAGGAATGGCTGGTTATTATCGGAGATTCATTGAAGGTTTCTCCAAAATAGCCGGACCAATGACCAAATTATTAAGGAAGAATACACCATTCAAGTGGGATGATAAATGTGAAGCAAGATTCCAAGAGTTGAAGACTATATTAACCACAACTCGAATCTTAGCGGTTCCTGAAACAGGGAAGGACTTCACCGTATAATGTGATGCATCTAAAGAAGGTTTGGGTGGTGTATTAATGCAATATCAGAAAGTGATTGCTTATGGTTCAAGACAACTGAAACCACATGAATTCAACTATCCAACTCATGATTTAGAGTTAGCAGCCGTAGTTTTTGCGCTGAAAGGATGGAGGCATTTTCTTTATGGAGCCAGATGTGAGTTATACATAGACCATAAAAGTCTCAAATATTTCTTCACTCAAAAGGAATTGAATATGATACAGAAGCGTTGGTTGGAACTAATCAAGGATTATGATTTAACAATCAACTACACCCCAGGGAAAGCAAATGTTGTAGCAGATGCTTTAAGCAGAAAGAGTGCAGATATTCAGCCAAGCAATAGGGAGTTACCAAAAGAGTTACAAATGGACTTGGAAAGATTAGAGCTTCAATTTATCAAAACAGAGGTTCTTGGAGGATTAGCTACTATGCAGGTAGTTGCAGAAAGTGAGTTGATCTTAAGCAAGAAATTTTTAGACATCAAGAAGAAGATCCTTTTATTGCTGAGGAAATTCGGAGGATATCTCAAGGGCAAAAATCAGTTTTTCGCCTTGGAGATTATGGGTCTTTATGGTTTCAAGAACGTCTTTGTGTTCCAGATGTGACGGAGATTAGAGATGTCATACTCAGATAAGCACATGAAACACCATATTCTATACATCCAGGGAGTACTAAGATGTATATGGATTTGAAAGAACTATTCTGGTGGAATAATATGAAGAGAGATATTGCTAAGTATGTATCTGAATGCCATACTTATCAAAGGGTGAAGGCTGAACATCAAAGTCCAGCAGGACCATTACAACCCTTAGAAATTCCTGAATGGAAATGGGAGGAAATAGATATGAACTTCATTACAGGATTGCCTATGACACCAAAAAGGAAGGATATGATATGGTTAATTGTGGACAGACTCACTAAGAGTGCACATTTTATTCCGGTGAATCAAAAGGATAATGCTGAGAAGTTAGTTGAAGTATATGTCAAAGAGATAGTAAGTAAGCATGGAGTACCCAAAAACATCGTAATGGATAGGGGATCAGTGTTTACTTCAACATTTTGGAAGCAATTGCATGAAGCACTTGGTTCAAAGTTAGACTTCAGCACAGCATATCATCCTGAGACAGGAGGTCAAACTAAAAGAACAAACCAAATACTAGAAGACATGTTAAGGGATTGTGCACTAGATTTTGGAGGAACATGGGAAGATCACCTACCATTGGCAGAATTTTCTTATAATAATAGCTATCAGAGTAGTCTGAAGGAAGCTCCATATCAGGTTCTGTATGGAAGGAAGTGTAGATCACCAATATGTTGGTATGAACCTGGAAGCAGTAAAGAATTTGCGCCAGATTATATCAAGGAAGACAAGACATCATTGATAAGATCACGGATAGACTAAAAATAGCCCAGAGCAGGTAGAAAAGTTATGCGGATCAAAGTCGAAGATCATGGCATCCATAAGTGGGAGATATGGTCTATTTGAAAGTAAGTCCAATGAAATGGGTGAAAAGATTCGGAGTTAAAGGGAAATTGAGTCCAAGATACATCGGACCATTCAAGATACTGAGTCAAAACAGAACTATAGCTTATGCTTTAGAGTTACCATCAAGATTGACTCAAGTACATAATGTTTTCCATGTGTCACAACTTCGCAAATGTTTGAAAGTTCCATATGATGCAATCACACATCAAGAGATAGAATTACAAGCAGACCTGACCTATATTGAAAATTGTCAACACCCGGATTTTTAATCCCAGATGCCTGTTATGCCATACATCGCAATCCCAGGATTACCATTTTTGCGAGACATAACAAAATTGGATACCACAGTACATCATCCATTACAAACCATACATAAGGTATTACACAAATAAGGATCTCATGATCCAGTTCTTAATACAACTCAGGCAGCGGAAATACGTAATAATAAAGGTAGCGTAGGCGAAGCTCCATCTTCGGGGTCACAGTAATGTCGATGGGAGATGATCCTAGTTGTCATAAACTTCCGGGGTCCATCATCCTGGTATACCTCTTCATAGTCCGCCACGGAATAGCAGGGACAAAGCCATGAGTACTCTTTAAGTACTGCAAACTAATACTAACAAGTGAAGGGGTTTTGTAATAGGACACTAAGCTCTAGGGTTGTTTTGCAAAAGCCAGATTTACCTCTACTAAGTTCAGAAGCAAGAGAAAGCTAGTCAAATTTTATAACACCTAAGTGGGAACTTGAATTTCATGTCACAACTCTGTTGTGGTTAAGTCAAAATCTCAATTCATTTCACAAGTCATTTTGAAAACCTCTGACGGGGGAACAGTATGGCCATCTAATCGTCCATAATCATGACGCGGCTATTCGAATAGTTTGACACTCTGCAGAGATTGTACACTTTCACCACAACATTCGATACATCCGTCAGGAACAAATCCTGAATTCACCATACTCAGTATCCGGATAATCAATCCTAACCTTTCCATTACACGCCCTAGTATAGGCACCTCTCCTGTGAGTTTGGCCTCCCAACCATGACCAACTGTCATCTTGGGTACTGCACAGGTGGACAATCTTCACAAGGTAGCCTCAGCTCAGAACTTGGCCGTGAGGGAACCAATACTAAGGTATATAAGTTTCCAGTCAAGCCCTACCCAATCTTCGGGTATTGTGGTTGTACGGTAAAATTGGAATGGTATCGCATCTAGACAACCATCAGTTTTATAAAGGGCTAAGGCTCATGCCTTAACATTTTGATCTCCCAAATCATCTGGTGTTCGGAAACACATGTCAAAACATCTCAGTAGAATGACTCATCATTCTAAGGTTTTCATAACCATTTTCCACCAAGTTTTCCAATCTAAAGTTGATCAAGTTTTATGCTTAGCACTAGCATCTACAAGTGGGGGTGAGTACTAATGAGGGGTGGTAAACTAGGGGAGTTTTAACTAAGTTCAATATCATGCCTTAGGATGACATCAAGATTATCTAGCTTAGGCCAAATTTTATGCTCTTTATGCAACCTTCAATTATCTTTCTAGTATCTACAATTTACTTAAGTAAATTCTAAGTAATAGTTTTGATAAAGAAATAAAGTAGAAGCTTGCAAGTAAAACTAGGATTGGGTATCATCAAATGTGTCCAACCAAGCATGCTTAGTGCATTGCATAGGTTATATACTTTCATATTTGCAAGTGTTAGCTTGCACATTCAACTAGTAGTATTAGGTTTGCATCAGTATCCGTATAGTCTTGCAAGTGTTAGCTTGCCTTGTGCAGAGCAGTGATTGAAGTTCTCCTCGGCTTTTCTTCATAGTATCCTCCTTCCTACTCGTATCCTTGGTCGGTACTAGCGTCTATAAATAAATACGAGGTACACAATCACCAAACAATACTTAACTACTTTCAATCATCACACAAAGGGGTTGTATAGATGATCTAGCATCATCACTAACATTACAAGACTAAAGCATTTGTCTTATTGATTTTATTTTTAGAAAAGTAATTTCTACTCATTGAAAAACTACTTAAGATTTAATATTCGCCAAACCAAACATGGGATCATGTTGACACATGTCATCACCACATATTTTAGTACATGGGAATGTGATTTAAAGTGGTGTCACAATTTAATAAGGTTTAACCCTTTTATTTTAAATAAATAAAGTGACTAGAAATGCCTATGTGGCATTCTTTTATTACTTGGACATTATTTATGTAAGTAAACCCATCTTTTTTTATATATTCTGAAAGGTATGGTCAAATGTGATTTTTGAGAGTTGGAATCAAATCAAAAGCTATTATGGTTTAAATTTGAAAAATGTTTGAATGGAGAAAAGCTTATGCCTTGTTATTTTTACCAAGGGTGATCTACAGATCCAAATGATTTGAATACAACGGGCTTGGATTAAGCATTTCAAGACCTTTCTAACAAAATTGGTTTCATTCAATTTGGTTCACTGAATCGAGCTGGGTTGATTTTTGAAACTAGGTGTAGAAATGTGTTTGAATGAAAATAGAAAAATCTAAATTCAAATGAGTGGGCTGCGCGAAAAGGGGAAATGGGCCGGCCTAGTATCACTCCGTGGCACGGGACGCAACTGACCGGGGGGTTCCACCAGTTAGTGGCTCTTTAAACGCGAAGCGGTACGGGGCGATATCGGCCGCACGATCTAAGTCTAATCGAACGGCTACGGATCATCGTCCACGTCGGGCAGCGCCGGGGAGACAGAAACCTAACGCGGCAGGTGGGGGTCGTGGGAGGCTCACTGGGGCTCAGGAGAAGGTCGGTGATGCGGGCGAACGACAAAGTCGACGACGACGAACCTCCTGGTACCAACAGCTCCTCCTGGGGCGGCTCCAATAGATGGCTTCTTTCTTCTCCAGCAGCGGCGAGCTCTGGCCAAATTCCGGCGATGAGCTGCTCGCCTTGCTCCGGGAATGGGGTGGGGTGGTTCTGGGTGAGAGGGGAGTGGAATGGTGTGAAGAATCCGAGCGGGGGAGGCCTCTATTTATAGTGGCGAGAGGGGACCGACGGGCGCAAGCTGAGCTAGTCGTGGTCGACGGGACAGAGGGCTATCAGCGTGGGCGAAGGTAGGGGCGGTGTTGTGCTCCCTAGCGAAGCTCAACAGCGTGGTGGCGAGGCGTGGGGCGGTGCTGATCGGCCGAAACGCTGCGGTGCTCTGCGCGTGCCCGACGGAAGTTTTAATGGTGCACAACGCGCGTGGTCTGCGCGGCAGCGGACGGGCGTGTCTGCGGGGTTGCTGGGATGGTGGTGATCACGTATGCACACGGCGAGGGCGGCGCGCGGTCTGTGGGTGCTAGTCGAGCGTGGCGCACGGGGCGCGCTCTCGGCATGCTCGCACAGCGGCTTGGCATTGCTCGGGCATGTGGTCCAGTGGCTGGCATTGCTCGCGGCTGGGACAGGGAGTGGCGGTGGGGTGCTAGCTTGCTCCTAGACAAGTGTCGTGGTGGTATCACGGCATATGCCATGGGTAGGCTAAAGTTGGGGCCGATGGACGTGGAGGAATCCGGGGAGGGATGATGCGGTGAAGACCGCACTCATATGAACAAAGAGAAATACAATGTATATTGGATTGAAGCTCTCAAGTGGAGATAACACCTCATTCTATACATCTAATCCCTTATAATCTTGCCATACTTGTGGCTATAATCATGCTCCTTGAGCTGTTTCCCCTACGCTTCTATCTAAGCTCTCTGTGAGAATGGAGGAAGAGGAAGAAGGAGAGCTCCTAGCGAGCAGAAAGGAGAGGAGCCCTCCGGGGGCCTCTCCTGGAACGATCCCCCTGGTGCTCCTTATAAAGGGGAGCCCAGGGGAGAAGTCTTGTGCTACATGTTTAGCATCTAGATGGCATATTCTGGGCATCTTTCTGAGATGCTGAGCATATGCCTTGGCATCTTTGGAGATGCCAGGCATATTCCCTAGCATCTTATTTGATGCTAAGAGCATATTCCTAGCATCTCGTTAGATGCCATGGGCATACTCCTCATGACATGTGCCAGTCTGAGCCATGGGCGTCCCAAGACTGGCACGATTCTTGTGGATCTCGTATTGAATGTAAGGCGTGCTCTTGTGGTGGTCGGGGAAGCATATGGAGATAAATTAGAGGGCATATTAGGCGACATAACTCGGCCCAGATGTTATTGACGAGGTATAGATTGGGTCTGGCCCGTAGTTGACTCGGCCCGGGACCAATTAGGCCCAGCCGGACTAGATCTGCTCTCAGCCGAATCAATCAGCAAAGGCCCAGCCGGGTTGAGTGTATTCGGCCCATGAAGAGAAGCAACAACTTAGTGACGCGGAGGGAATGTCGGCCCATGGTGGGCCGAGTCATCCTTATCTCGGCCCACCCGGGGGAGTCTGGCGGGGTGCTATGGGTGTCTTCTTCCCTGGTGGGCCGAACTCGCCGTTTGCCGGCCCACCCGGGGAGCTCGTCGAGAGGCCGCGTGTGCTAAGTGAAGAGGGAGCAGCGCCTGGGAGAGAAAGTGTGTCGTGGACCCCGGTAGTCAGGTGGGCCGAATGAGGAAACTCTACCCAAGCTGGGGAATTCTGTGAGTCGGCCCAGGAGGTGAATATTTTGTCTTTGTGGGATCTAGGCTGGGCCGAATTAGGCCTAATTCGGCCTGGTTTGCCTTCTTTCCTTTTTCCTTTATGTTTTCTCTCTCTATATCTTACATTTATTCTTCGTAGCTCCTTATTCTTTTATAGAAAGTTCTATCCAGAGATCTCTTAATTCATCAGCTCTAGGGTACCCGGGGGTACACCCCCGACAACAAGGTTGGCACGACTAGTTCTGCTCGTAGCTTGCTGTCGACTATGGGGTGGCAATGGTGCTCTCGGCCTGTTCACCATTGATGACAATGGCCAGCTTAGAGTGGTGCTAGTGATTAGTTAGGGTTGTTAGATGATCTACTAAGGCTAGTGGTGTCCAGAGAGGGAACAAGTTAGGCCAGAATCACTACACACTATAGTGTTTAGGATTTGTTTGATTTGCATCTGCAAATTGTTTGATGAAATGGCCGCATGAAATCAAGTTTTGAGTTTTGAAAAGATTTTTGGTGGGTGTTCTAGGCATGTACTGGTGATACTGTGGATGCTTGGGTTTTGAAAGTTGAGCTTGTTTGAGTGGTTTTTGAAAAAGTGGGATCTTCCCATATGAAATAGATTCAATTTTAGACTGTCATTTAAACTATGCATTTGAATGATTTTGGATGATCACAAAGTGGGACTTGGTACTTTGTTATGAGTACTATCAAGGGGTGCAAAGATCCAAACATGTTTCTGTTAAGTTCTGAAAGTTAGGGATAGACAAAGTAGGCATGGGAGTTAATTTGGCCAAAGTGACCATTCACTTATTTTGTTTGTTTTGATTTGTTTGTCTTTGGGAAAAGTGTGGGGATTGTTTAGATGATGTTTATTTCACCTATGAATCATTTTACAAGCAAAGAAACACACAAGCATGGCAATTCAAAAGAATCCAAATTGGTAATGCATACACATATGAATGCTTTCATATTTTTAATTGGAAAAGTTTTTGTTAACCCTAATTTTGATGATTAGAGTTTGATGATCCAAGTTTAATATTTTTGGGATGTTACAAAAATCCTTGTAAGATTCTGGAAGAAAACTGGAAAAGATTAAGGAACAGAGCAATCAAATATTGCAAGGTATAGTGGGAACATCACCCTAAAAGGGAAGCCACATGGGAGAAAGAAGAGGAATTAAGAAAAGCTTATCCAGAACTATTCAAGTACTTATCCACAAACTTCGGGACGAAGTTTAATTCAAGGGGGGAAGTCTGTAACATCCTAGCATTTAGGAACTAACGAAGGGTAGATTTAGGAATATGGATTGTTGAATGCATTCATCCGTGAAAATGCGGGTAAAATTTTCGCCAAATAAAAACTTAAAGTGATCAATGTTTCTTTCATACTTTGAGATTAGGTTTAGTCTTAAAGGATGATTGTTATAGACTTTGATATGATCTTTAAGGAATTATGTGTTTTAAAATGAATTCGAATTTTAAACTTGAGTGTTTGAATTATAATTCAAATGAATTTGATATAAAGTTTGAATCTTGATTTAATTAGGAGTTAACCATTTTAACTCAAAATCTTATTTAAAGAAGACAATTATGAATATGAAAATTTATTTCATATTATCATTATATAAACAAGTTACAAAGAATGTAACTTACTAAAACCATTTTCAAACTTCACAATTTACAAAAGAATAAATAATAATAAGATTATATTATTAATAATAATATAATCTTTATTACAATGGAATAAAATGAAAATTACAAAATAATAAAATGAAAATTACAAAAGAATAAGAAAATTACATTGGATTATAGACAACAGCTTACCAAGCACATCAGCCAAACCAAACCACCAAGGATCAACCAAACATCACCAGGATGTTGACATAAGGAAGGGGATGGATTAGGTGGACAACAAGATCAAGCCCAAGAGCTAGGAGGAGCAGATTAGCTCAAGATCAAGCACAGGAGTCTAGCAAAACCAGATCAAGATCATCACCAACTTACTCCACAAACATCAGAGTCTGTGGTGAGTTTCGTAAAACCTTCACATGATCTAATCATCTTATTTAGAGAAAAGCATGTGTTGTTTTATAAAACAAAACCTCAGAAAGCACCCAAGTGGGGTGAATCCATCATAGGGATTTTTCTTAAACTCTAAAATCAAACAACATGTACCTGGATCCAGCCAGAGCTCAGAGCAACATCATTGCTCTAGATTAGGCTATATATTACTATTCAAGCCTGAATATATCTATGATCTATTCCTAGGCACATCATAAAGGAAGGGTAGCACCTTAGAAACAAATCTTTGGGATCCATAGAATGATCAAGCTTACTATCATTTTTTCCAAGCTTTGATTCAAGAAAGAATAGCTGGTACCACTATCAGGACTATCTAAATGAATCAACTAGATAAGATCTGAATCCCTAAGCCTCAGACCAACATCATTGGTCTTAGGGAATTCAGATAAGAGCATCTCTATTTATCTTTTAAAGCCAAGTTTGTTATTAAGCATAGAACAACTCAATCCATGGGTTAGAATCAAACTTGTGTGCCATACCATGATGGTGTCACAAGAATAATCCATTATGAATCAGGATAGACATTTGATCATCACAAATTCAGACAATCAACTTAACTAATCATTTTCATGTTAACACAGGAATCATAACTAGGATATTCCTATGTTACACTTCACTATTTGAGATCATGATGAACTCAAACCACACACTAGTTCTAAGCCAACAGCACTAGGACAGTGATTTCATCCTATCATAATCATGACCATGCATCAAATATCAGTGGAAAGCTATCAAGTCATTGGCTTTACCAAGCATGTTTCCCAAACAACTACATCATCTGAATCAGATGCAATCCAAGCATAAAATCATCTAATAAGCCACCAGAAACATTCCAGATCATCTTAAGCAACAAGCCTCAGGCCAATAACCACTTAGCATGTTTACAATTCATCCAAACATGATCCAACTCATCCAGTACATGATCAAACACATGATAGGAAACCTAAATGGATAATCATCCTAATCTGAATCAGACAGTAGCCAGAGAGGACACTGCCAACATCTAGCATCGAATTAGCAAGCACAAAGAGCACCAGGAAAGAGGAATCGAACTCACCGTAGGTCTTCGGTGAAGATTAGAAGAGGAAGCAGAGGGGTCGATGTAACACCCTCGCCTGATAAGGCTGAGTTCATGTGTATAGTGCCAATCCCTGGATCGGTTCACTGGCACACACAGTACAGATGTATACCAAAGAATTTAATAGTGCATCATAAATAACGAATTGATCCAGAATTTTTAATTATTACAATAATGCTTAGCTCAAGGGTAGCTCAATATCAAGTAGCATACAGAAGCATAAACAGTTGATAGGCTCCATCTTCAATTGTGCCACAGGCGAACAACTGTTGAGTGGAGTATCGCAACCTAGTCGATCACTCAAAATCAGAATAGTAACCTGCAACATAAAACATAGAAGCCCCGAAGGGTCAATACTTGGAATGTATGGCAAGTAGAGCTATTAAAGGAGACAATAATCCTAGCATCTACATGCTTATTTGGCAAGTGGAGTTGTGGCTAGCTTGCATTTTCAAATACCTTTGTCCTACTTTCGTAATTAGTTTTTGGTTTTCTTTGAAAAGATCCCAATTAAGTTAACCCATCAACATTAAAGCAATTATTAAATTGGAATGAGCAAGAAACATGTCATGAACTCAATATCAAGCAACTCAGATGTCCATAACCGGGGACACGGCTAATCAATTAGTTTATACACCCTGCATGGGTTAGTACACTTTACCCATGTGACTTGGCCAGCCCAGCTTGTACCACCACTCTCATATTGGGCGATGATAGGGAGAAGTCCAAGAAGGGACCGTTTGGGAAGTAGCTCCCCAAACCCGACATGCACCAGTCCAACCTACCAAAATTCTACATCTCTGGATACGTGGGTTCGAGTTACCACAACCTACTGAGTCCAACCAACCGTCCATTCCATTATTGGCACATGGTTGTACACGTAAGCTACCAAATGAAGAAGCCAATCATTTTCTCTTGATACCTGGGTGCCTTTCCGCAATGATACCACCAAAAATTATCAATCCCATCACACCCAGGAGATTCATTGATTAAGTTGTTTTTAGTTTTCGCAAACCAACACATTTAGAAACAACCTTCAGTGATGTAACCCAGCCCTCGTTCATCATATCATGGCTAAGCACATCTACCAATGGTGGCTCATCTACAGGAAATCCCTACCACATAATAGGACATAGCATAGCGATAGTACTTTCCTACACATGCATCTACAAAATACACGAGAATGCATTGAAATAGTAGGACAACATCATGAACAAAGTAGCATCTACTTGCCTTGATAGTTGGTGAAGTCGTTCAAACACTCGTTGCAATCACACACGTTGCACTCCTCGCAATCTATCGAGCAAACAATTGCATACAACATAAACAATAGCACATAGAGATCAAACAAATGCAACAAATGCATGCATGACAATTTAATAAGTCACAATGGTTGTTACTTTAGTTCTCTAAACAATACTGAAGTATATGATGCATGCAAGAGGCCAATTAATGCAATGGAGTACTTGTTATTAATAATTGCTTGCCAATATAGGGTTTTTAATAGTTCTGTTGTAACGCCTATTCTAACTGTCGAATTAAATTTAGTTCTTGGGTTTACTGGATAGAGGACGTTAATACGAACCAGTAGGAGTTTGATTCACCCTAATCGGAGTTATAGATCTTTTTGTATGATTTAAATAGTGTTTAATGGGTTATAAATGATTCATATAGTTTCTGTTGCCTAAAAATCAAACTAAAATTATAAGTGCAATCTCCACAGAATTGTGATTCCAGGGACATATTATTTGTAATTTTTTGAGCAGTATTCGAATTACTATGATTTTAATACTCTAAATAAGCCATTAGCCTATTTATTTAATTGATGTGCAATGTTATAGTATTTTCCTGAACCATTTGCATATTGATGAGCTACATGGAACCAGCTTTCCATCGGTATATCATTTATATTTTTGTGATATGCAAATAATTTACTATGAATTTAATGATTTCTAAAGCCATTAAAACTAATTAAATCACTATGGGGTAAATAATCCGCAAAGGCTAGATACAGCCAGCTATTATTAATCTACATTATAGTAGCTTCAATTTGATATATTGTTCATATTTTTCAGAGTTACAGATAATTTCCTATGAATTTATTAACCTAAAAGACCATTAAAACTAATTAAATTACTACAGTAAATGCATACTATAAAGGTTAGGTCTAATATTATATTAATATTCTATACGTTTTTTTGAATCCGTTGATATATAATTTATTATTTTTGGATCTACGTATCCTTTTATATGATTTTTGCAACTTTACACAATTTTCTGCAAATTAAATTCAATTTTAAATCTACAGTGACTGGGACACGGGGCTGACCTGGCGTTGACACATGGTGAGATCCGGTTGGCTCGTACCCCTTCGCGGAATCGATATAATCCTGGCCGTTGGGATGAGATCCAGTGGTTAGGAGAGGAGATTGACCCGATTTTGGCTCAGCATAGACAAGAAATAGATCCGTGTTAGAGAGACAAATCTGTAGGTCAAATTGAAAAACTTACAACATGAAATTTATGGGGAATCATTAGTCCTACCTTCTCACCAAAGGAATTTGGATTTGAAGAAACGAGCGCGAGTACATCTTGGATTTACACCGTCATATCTGAAATATTGCGGTGCGAAATTCTCTGGCTGTGGTGGATGAAAAGAGGTGAGGTTTGTCGGGATTGAAAGATTTCGATGAGATCTACAACTTTCGTTTTTTGGCCGAAGGCAAACGACGAAGTCTAGATGGGTTAATAAGCGAAATAAGATTCGAGCATGTGTAGATTCGAGATTTTGAGAAGGGAAACTCATACAGCTATGGCTCCATGGGTTTATATGGAGGTTTAGGATGGTGGAGAGATAGGTCTTGGAGTAGGGAAGAAGTAGAAACAAACGAAAGAAGATTTGGAGTTGTAGATTAAAAGTTATAAGAGTTTGAATAGAGAAAGGTTTAGAAAAACTGATTTGCACGGAAATTAAAGCAATTGTGATCGATACCTTCTCCACGTCCTAGCTGGTTCGGTCTGCTGGGCCGGCCCGTTAGTTTTTTTTATTTTTTTTATATTTATTTGTTTTCCTCATAACTTTCACATACAAACTCCAAATGACACGATTCTTGTTTCTAAAGTTTTCTAAAATCGAATAGATCATTGTAGGATCATATTTATAATCTTTTTACTAGTTTGCAAATAGTGGATTTATAAATCCTTGTATATTTTATTTTATTTATATCTTTATTTGTTTGTATTTATTCCATAACTTTTTCATAATGGATCCAAATGAGCTCAATTTTGTTTCTAAAATTTTGTAATATTCATTGGATATTTTTAGGCTATAATTTAGCAAATAATCGCTGCCTTAGCAATAGTGGGTTTTTATAAAGCCAATTTAATTCCCTTTAGGAACAAAGTGGCACATACTATTTAGGGTTTTAGTCCTTTATTTCTATTTAGGGATTTTTCTTGATGCAAATATGCAATGCAACGCTCATGAATGTCATGCAAATGCAAAAGCAAAATTCTAGTCTCAATTTCCAAAATCTTCGGATGTGACAGACTAACCCCCTTAAGATGAATCTCGTCCCGAGATTCGGAATGGCTAGCAAGGTGTGGGTGTTGTTATCGAGGCTAACCCCCTTAAGAAAATTAAACTTGGCATCTCCAAGGCTAGTTGATAAACTATATCTTGTTCTTCCTCCCTCTAGGATTGTGAGTGTAGTATCAAGTTGTGCACCAACAATTCAAGCTTATTATTTAACCATCCAGTCTATGCCTACTATTACTACTATGTCATGTGAATCCAATATAATCTAGCTAGTGGGAAATTTTTATGTGCTCCAATCTCTATGGTCTAATAGTGGCATTTGTTTTGGGTAGCATAGATGAGTTATAGATAGAAAGACTAGAGAAGTAATACTGCCCATAACTATATGAATCAAGCAATTAGCACACAAGCAAACAATCAACACAAACAACACTCAAGTCAAAATAGTTTTGTTTATGTTCCAGAAGTTTTGTTTTAGTGGCATACCATCCACAAAATGGTTTTCTATTGACTAATATCCATTTGGGTGTGAACCTACAATCATAAAAGCAATGGATAGAATCTGTCCTAAAACTACAGAAGTGTTCACGAATTTTTCTGGGCACCTTAAACTCATCAGGAATTTTAACCAGTTTTTGTACATATAGTACAGTAAGTTTCGCACCAACCCCATTTTTTCATATTTTTACCAGTTACCAAAACAATATGAAAAATCATACAGTACAACAGATTCAGCAGAAAACTGCAGCGAAAATATCACGAATTTCTAATCAAAACCTTCATTAACATATTATGGAATCTCACAAAAATATTCTGAAACTTTAAGGTATCAACTATCAAACAAGTTCTTGCAATGATTGATTGCTATATCTAACAAGATCATATCAAACTATATGGTGGTCATCTTCTAACTATTCTTTAATCTTGCACTTTCTTACACAAGTGTTGATCAACAAGCTTTAACAAGATGAGATTAGAAAATATAGATGAAGGATTACAAGAATCTAATAAGTACAAAATTATGAGTTCAATGCTACAGAGATCCTTCCTTCTATATTTAAAAGAGAGGAGTATAAGAATTGAAATGATAAGAAGATACTAGAAAGAAGTGTAAGGAGAGAATAGATAGAATCATATAGTGTTTATAATTTCATATGGCTTTTCTATTTCATTGCTAGGTCGCATCCTATAGTCAACGCACTGCTCTGATACCATCCTGTAACACCCTCGCCTGATAAGGCTGAGTTCATGTGTATAGTGCCAATCCCTGGATCGGTTTACCGGCACACACAGTATAGATGTATACCAAATAATTTAATAGTGCATCATAAATAACGAATTGATCCAGAATTTACAATTATTACAATAATACTTAGCTCAAGGCTAGCTCAATATCAAGTAGCATACGGAAGAATAAACAATTGATAGGCTCCATCATCAATTGTGCCATAGGCGAACAACTGTTGAGTGGAGTATCGCAACCTAGTCGATCACTCAGAATCAGAATAGTAACCTGCAACATAAAACGTAGCAGCCCCGAAGGGTCAATACTTGGAATGTATGGCAAGTAGAGCTATTAAAGGAGACAATAATCCTAGCATCTACATGCTTATTTGGCAAGTGGAGCTGTGTCACATCCCAAGATTTTCCAAATCTTGTAATGTGAAAAATAAATAAACAAAATAAATTATTGTTGAATTTTAGGGTCAAAAGAAACTTTTTGTTTCTAAATGGAAACTTAAATCCCATCTTGAACAAACTTTGGTAAAAGTTTGAATCCAACAAAATCCAAATCAAAGGAAAATGCATTCCTCATAAAATGCATCTGGAAATTTAACACTTGATAAATAAAACCAAACCCTAATATCCTAATGGAATAAAAATCATTTCCAAGTTATCTCCAAGCCTATGGATTTGATCCATATAAAAATTTGCCAACAAACATTTACAAATGATCAAGAATGAAAAATAGAAATATTATAAAACCATATAAATTGGTTTCACTTAAATTCGAACCATAAATAAAATCTTATGAATTTAATAAGATAAGGAAAAGTAATTTCCAAAGCTAATAAAGTCCTTATCTAAAATCCATACAAAGTGGTGAGCAATTAATCCTAAAGATATTAAAAGGATAAATAAATCTCAAATAATATTTTACAAATTGGAATCACCAAGTTAGATTTCTAAATAAAAAGATATGGATTTTATAAGATGAAGAAAAAATATTAAATAAAGAATATTTGAAAGACCAAATAAATCTTGGCCTAATCCATTAAGCAAATGGAATGAATTTAATCCAAATCAAATAAAATAAAAGGAGAAAGATTTTCCAAAATAAAATAAAATGGCATGAACCAAGTCCTATTAGAATAAAGACAAATCTCTAATAAGAATTATTATATAATTCATGAGAAAGTAGTATTTTAGAATTTACCTAAATGAAATAAAAGTGGTTTAATCCAACTTAAGTAAGATTAAAGAAATCTTCCAAATAAACTTTAGGGAATTAAAACCATATTTAAATCCATTGGAATTAAAATAAACCCAATTCAAATGATTTATGAATCACATTAAAAGCTTTCCAAATAATTCAAGATGAATTATTTGACACCCAAACAATCAAATAAAAACCTACTGAAAAGTTTTGGAAAGTTTAAAGAATTTAAATGGTGTTTTGACAATATTATTACATCTTATATGATTTAAAACTAGAACCTATTTTAATCAGTATTTGAACCTACACAAATTTTGGCAAAGGTTTGAATTCAAATGAATGTTTGAATTGCTTATTCAAAATGAAAACAGAAAAATCAAAAGAGAAAAAGAAAAATAAACTGAACAAAAAAAATGTGAAAAGGTAGCAGCCCAGCTCAGCAGCCTAGTCAAGGCCCAGCAAGCCCACTCCCCATCCCACCCGAGCGAACCATTATTCACTCGCAAACGAACCCGCAGTGACGCTGACAGAACGACCCTACCCCCACTCTCTCTCACTAGCAGACAGCCAGGCCCCACAGCCACGTCATCTTCTTCCTCCCCGCGGAGACCCCGCCCCTCACCTCGCCGACCGTTGCGGCGTTAATGGCACAGTTAAACCTCCCCCTGACTACGCCCTCTTAACCGCCCA
Source organism: Avena longiglumis (assembly GCA_030063025.1). Classification (NCBI taxonomy): domain Eukaryota; kingdom Viridiplantae; phylum Streptophyta; class Magnoliopsida; order Poales; family Poaceae; genus Avena; species Avena longiglumis. The sequence goes on from CP125973.1 coordinate 154,767,714, forward strand.
CGTCTCCTCTCCATTTCCCCTCTGTCGCCTCACCCAAGCGCGCCCCCAGGCTGCCCAATTTCTCTCTGTATTGCCACTGTCTCCGACGAGCTCGCAAGCAAATTCCGGCCAGTTCCCTCCGCCCCTTGCCTCCTCGAGCACACATACGTGATCCCCATCTCCTGGCGAACATCCCCGTAGTGTTAGCTCGCCCGCGCATGCTCTGCAGCGTCGACAACAACGACGAACAGTAGCACCACCGTCTGTTTGCTTCTCCGGCGACTCCTCTGGTAAGAACCTGACCGCCCCTCTCCTTCTCCTTCACGCACGCATCATTGCCATGACCTTGCGCATCTAACTGTGCTTTCCGTTTGCTCCCTCGTGACCCGTAGCGCCGCCCTCGACGACGACAAAGCGTGGCCATCATTAGACGCAACTCCGACGAGCGATTATCAGCAACCCTGTGCGCCCCTTCGTCAGCCGCGAGCAGGTTGAGCATCCCCACGTCACTGCGATCACTGTGAGCCATCTCTTTTCCCTTCTCGCTTCCTGCATCGCCAGCTCCGTCGCTAGCAGAGCGTCGCCTCCACGCGCTGCCGCTGAGCGCCGCCAGAGTTTGGTCAGGTCGTCACCAGCCGTTAGATCCAGATCGTAAGGATGCGATAGAATCACTTAACGCCGAAGGGGTACGCAATATGTGCCGTGCGATGTAACTTGATCCAACGCCTCACGTTGTTGATCCGGCCGAAGTGGTACCGACGAATAGAAACGCGCCGCGTGTCACAGAGTCAGATTTAAAAACATGATTTGATCTATTTGTGATTCAATTTTGTAAAATCTATAACTTTTAATCTACATGTCCAAATTTTGCAAATTTTATATAAATGGAATCAGCAAGACAAGCCCTAGCCAACCATGCACTTTGTTTAGTAAAAAGCTTCTGTTAAAATGTTTGTTTTTGGAGAAACTTGTGTACGCATGTTTAGGATATAAAATTTATTCCAAAATGTTTTTGAGGATAAAATCTTTGGCAAATGGTGTGTTTTGAACCTTCTGACCATAGGAAACAAAATTGTGGTTTCAAAAATGTATTTGGTGAAGCAAAAGAATAAATCTTTGATTTAAACCATTCTAGTCAAATAAAAATATGGTTTAATTATTAAAAATGGTTTTGGAAGAAAACCTTTGAGAAATGTTTTGGAAATAAACTCTCTGACCCTAAACACAAGGTTATATGGGTTGAAAACATATTTTGTGAAACCTATAGAATTTTGCCTTAATAAAAGCATTTCTACACCACATAAAATAATGACTTGATCTAAAAATGGTTTATGAAGTAAAATCTTATACAAATGATTTTTCCACTTTATAAAATGACCATTAGGTGTTTTCAAATGTTTATGAACCATTAGAAACCACTTTTACAAATAAAACAATCTTTAGCATGCTTGCATGCATTGTCTTGTCACTATTATTTTATGTGATGAATTGCTTGAATGGTAGATTGAAATATTGTTTGCTTGATTGAATTGTAGTGATTTGAAGTAAGTGAACATTGCAAAGATCAAGGAGTGAACCTATACTCTCTACCAAAAATGCAAGTGATGCTTCATACCTTTTTCCCATTATTTTCACTATGCATTAGTGATATTTCTAAGTAGGACTTGCATGGAATTTTGCTAAGTATAAGCTATGCTATGGGAAATCCTAGTAGATGAAACCTTAGTAGAATTTTCCTAAGTTAAGACTCCTACTACTGTCATGCTTAGCTTAGCTAATAGAAAACAAGGGTGGAATATATATTCATACTATGGAAAATTTCTAAGTCTGAGGACTTGTGTTTGTTTAATAAAACAACTAAGTGAATGAATCACCTGGGTGGAATGGAAGGAATGGTTTATGTTGAGTGGTCATGCAAGTCTAGTATGCTGGGGGAAACTTGGGCATCACCAAGTCCAGTATGTTGGGGAAAACTTGATGTCTCACTTGTGGATGGCCACCCAGGAACAAAGAGATTTGAGATGTCAAATGTTGAGAAGCTTCAAGTGCAGCCACTTGGCATTATGGGCTCTGCCTAGATCATATAGGTTGCAATAACTTAGCCAAATGGAAAGTTGGTGGTAGGTGATTGATAGGTTGGAGCGCGTCCATTTTGGTCTAAGGGAAGGCTTCTGAAAGATCTTGTCTTGGGAAACCAAGTCTTGTGGGGAAAGTGCACCACCTCTGCAGAGTGTAAAATCTAAGTACTTATCCATGTACCTGGCAAAGGACGACATGGAAGCTATCAAGAATCTCATCATCCCAATTTCTAAGTTAAAAACTTGTGGCTGAACAAGGGTTTAAGGTTCACCAATTTCTATTGGTGGTTCCTTGGGTGATTTTTGTCAAGCAAAAACTTAGTGTTTTCAAATGATAAGGAAAAATCTATTTTGAGCAAAGCAAGCCTAAGCTCCACTTAGCCAAATGCATATAGATGATAGACTCCACTATACTACCATAGTATCACTTGCCAATACAATTCAAATGTATTAACCCTTGTGGCTATAACTTTTTATGTTGCAGGTTTGTTTGATATTAGTGAAGTATAATGATTAGGATTACAAGTCTACAACCAACATGTCTGCCTGTGGCACTTTGAAGATGAAGGACCCCATGCTATTGTTATATTCTGCTGCATTGTAATGAGATAGCCAAATGAGCTATGTAAGATGTAATAAATTACTTTATTCCTGGTTATAAAGTTGTATTATGACCTTTGTTTCTTGATATTACATCTTAACTATGGATGCTAGCTATTGATCCAGGGACTAGCATTGTAAACACAGGGATCTCTACCTTATTAAAGGTTGGGAACCTTACAAGCTGTGGCTAGCTTGCATTTTCAAATACCTTTGTCCTACTTTTGTAATTAGTTTTTGGTTTTCTTTGAAAATATCCCAATTAAGTTAACCCATCAACATTAAAGAAATTATGAAATTGGAATGAGCGAGAAACATATCATGAACTCAATATCAAGCAACTCAGATGTCCATAACTAGGGACACGGCTAATCGATTAGTTTATACACCCTGCAGGGGTTAGTACACTTTACCCATGTGACTTGGCCAGTCCAGCTCGTACCACCACTCTCATATTGGGTGATGATAGGGAGAAGTCCAAGAAGGGACCGTTTGGGAAGTAGCTCCCCAAACCCGACACGTATCGGTCCAACCTACCAAAATTCTACATCTCTGGATACATAGGTTCGAGTTACCACAACCTACTGAGTCCAACCAACCGCCCATTCCATTATTGGCACATGGTTGTACACGTAAGCTACCAAATAAATAAGTCAATCATTTTCTCTTGATACCTGGGTCCCTTTCCACAATGATACCACCAAAAATTATCAATCCCATCACACCCAGGAGATTCATTGATTAAGTTGTTTTTAGTTTTTGCAAACCAACACATTTAGAAACAACCTTCAGTGATGTAACCCAGCCCTCGTTCATCATAGCATGGCTAAGGACATCTACCAACGGTGGCTCATCTACAGGAAATCCCTACCACATAATAGGACATAGCATAGCGATAGTACTTTCCTACACATGCATCTACAAAATACACGAGAATGCATTGAAATAGTAGGACAACATCATGAACAAAGTAGCATCTACTTGCCTTGATAGTTGGTGAAGTCGTTCCAACACTCGTTGCAATCACACACGTTGCACTCCTCGCAATCTATCGAGTAAACAATTTCATACAACATAAACAATAGCACATAGAGATCAAACACTCGTTGCAATCACACACGTTGCACTCCTCGCAATCCCTCGGAATATTCTATGCTGACTGGGATGCGGGGCTGACCTGGTGTTGACACGTGGCGAGATCCGGTTGGCTCGTACCCCTTCGCGGAATCAATCTAATCCTGGCCGTTGGGATGAGATCTAGTGGTTAGGAGAGGAGATTGACCAGATTTTGGCTCAGCATAGACAAGAAATAGATCCGTGTTAGAGAGACAAATCTGTAGGTCAAATTGAAAAACTTACAACATGAAAGTTGTGGGGAATCATTAGTCCTACCTTCTCACCAAAGGAATTTGGATTTGAAGAAACAAGCGCGAGTACATCTTGGATTTACACCGTCATATCTGAAATATTGCGGTGCGGAATTCTCCATCTATGGTGGATGAAAAGAGGTGAGGTTTGTCGGGATTGAAAGATTTCGATGAGATCTACAACTTTCTTTTTTGGCCGAAGGCTAACGACGAAGTCTAGATGGGTTAATAAGCGAAATAAGATTTGGGCATGTGTAGATTCGGGATTTCGAGAAGGGAAACTCATACAGTAGTGGCTCCATGGGTTTATATGGAGGTTTAGGACTGTGGAGAGATAGGTCTTGGAGTAGGAAACAAGTAGAAACAAACGGAAGTCGATTCGGAGTTGTAGATTAAAAGTTATAAGAGTTTGAATAGAGATAGGTTTAGAAAAACTGATTTGCACGGAAATTAAAGCAATTGTGATCGATACCTTCTCCACGTCCTGGCTGGTTCGGTCTGCTTGGCCGGCCCGTTAGTTTTTTTTCCTTTTTTTCTTTTTCTATTTATTTGTTTTCCTCATAACTTTCACATACAAACTCCAAATGACACGATTCTTGTTTCTAAAATTGAATAGATCATTGTAGGATCATATTTATAATCTTTTTACTAGCTTGCAAATAATGGATTTACAAATCCTTGTATATTTTATTTTATTTATATCTTTATTTGTTTGTATTTATTCCATAACTTTTTCATAATGGCTCCAAATGAGCTCAATTTTTTTTCTAAAATTTTGTAATATTCAGTGGATCTTTTTTAGGCTATAATTTAGCAAATAATTGTTGCCTTAGCAATAGTGGGTTTTTATAAAGCCAATTTAATTCCCTTTAGGAACAAAGTGGCACATACTATTTAGGGTTTTAGTCCTTTATTTCTATTTAGGTATTTTTCTTGATGCAAATATGCAATGCAACGCTCATGAATGTCATGCAAATGCAAAAAAAAAATCTAGTCCCAATTTCCAAAATCTTGGGATGTGACAGCCGACGACCATGGCGGCACGAGGAGCACCCCAGAGGGGGCGCTGCAACCCGCACGTCACCACGGCAGGGACCCTGATCACGCCCGGAGGTGTAGAGCATCACCTCGACACACAACGACCACGACAGCACCTGGATCCATGCCAACCCCCAAACCCTAGGGTTCGGGACGGCATCGATCCATTGCAAGAGAGCCTCAGGCTCGAATCCAATTGGATAGAACGAACTGGCGTCACCGACAACCTCCTATTGCACCACGGCGGCGACCAGAATGGCCTACGGCGGCAGGAATTGCCGGTGGCGGCATCGCCGGCCATAGGGTCGAGGTCAGAGGAGGAGAGGATAAGCTCGAGAGAGAGAGGCAGTGAGGAGTGGGCCGAGTTAAGCCAAACCCTTTGGTGTGGCTCTTTTGTCTATGACTAATGGGCCACTAGGGCCCAATAAGAATAACCAGCCCAGAAATCTTTTCAGGCCTGTTTAAATAAAAAGGAAAAGACCAAAATACCCCTAGACTTAATTAAATTCTAGAAAGTAAAATAAAATTCGAAAAATTATAAATAAAATATTTTTGGATTCACAATAATCCACACTATCTAAATAAAATAAAATAAAAAATTTTAGACATTTAAATTTTCTTAAGAATTTTGTAATTTATATGTTCCTTATGGAATTTTACAAAATTATTATGCACGCTAGGAGGATAACAGCCACGACCTGCACATCCAGCTTCATGCGAGAGGAAGAACATACAGCTGACTTCTCCGTCCCATTCCAAATCTCATGGTCAACGCGTAATATACGGCGCAAGAATCACTGGCGACATTGGTTGTTAAGTCCTAGGTGATATAGTTCTGAACAGTGATATTCCAACTGTCAGACTTAATAGATTAACTGATCACCCTGGATCAGTAATCAATAGTTCTCAATATTATTGAAAATAGTATTTTCTGACCTTTTTCAAATGTAGTTGAAGACAACACTGGATTTGTAAAATACTTTACAGAAAATAAACAAAGAACATGAGCAAGTGTGAACTTGCCTTTTATGATTGCAAGATTATGCACTCACGGTCTTCGAGTCAGCATAAGATCCAAAATCTAAAATCAGCATTATTGGTCCGGTAAGGACTAATGTTTAAAGAAGCAATATGCTTTTATGCATAAGTAATGTGATGCACGTTCTAAACGCAAATCCTGGGAATAACGTTGTCCTAGGGTTTGGATTCCGAAAGTGGTTACTTTGGAATGTGTGGTCCTTTTAGATAAGTTTCATAGTTGTACTTTTATTAGAGTTTATGAGTGGTTGTGACCAACACATATGTAGGAGTTAAGTATACATACTTATGACATACTAGTTAGGATTACTTATACAAGAGTTCTTATTTAAAGTGGCAAAAAGGATAACCTTCGAAGAAAAGGTTTCTCTTCTAAGGTTTAAACAAACTTTGTGGTTAGTTAGTGGTGGTTGATGTTATTAGTTTGCTCAAATGGTTTGGCTTGAGTTGCTTTATAACTTAAAAACTTCAGACCAAAGTTAACTATAAAATATAAAGTAATGTTTATTGTATTATATTTAGATTCTTGGAGACTAAAGTTAACTTTAAAGAATATATTTAGTCTTGAAAGTATAATACTTATACATTTGTACTTTGTGTATATAAAATGTTTTATTTAAGTTATTTAAGAATGGTTATTCTTTTACTTGGTGTAATGGTTTCTTGATTCTATAATAGAGTAATATCAATTATGTTTTCTAGTTAGTTATGAACCATGGTAGATTGTTACTTAATTACTCTTCATCTTTCTAGAGTGTGGTGCTAGTTTTCTTAATTTGATGGTTAATATAGATAGAAAAGGTTTGGTGTATTCATAAGTTGTTCTTGAAGGTTTTCTTATAGATGGGAATCTTTTTAGAATAAAATCTTCACTTAATGATAATGATAAGTTAATAAAAAAATATTCATAATGTTTTAAATCATTTAAGCTTTATTTTATTAATATATAAGGCTAATACTATTTATTAAACTTAATTTATTCATTTTAAGATTATTAATAAATTTGATTTATCTTTATATGAATTATTAATGAAGTAAATAAGTTTAAATTTGAGCAGTTAAAATATTTGAATCTTTATTTAACTCAAAAGCAGAATATTAGATTTTTAACATGTAGATCTTATTTTTGTGATCATCTTGGTATATCACACTTATTTTTGTTATTTATAAATAATAAGATATGACTTTTATAATTATTATTACTTCATAATTACTTAATAAATAATAAATATTTAATTAAGTGAAATAACAATATAAGATTATAGTTTTAAATTAAAATTCTTATTTTTCTAAGATTTTTGGTATTTTATTTATATTATTATCATTTATCATTATAAAAATATGAATTATCAAAGTCTTATTACTTATAAAACCTTTACTAAATATTATTTATTTAAATAATCATCATAATAATATTTGATAATAGTTCTAAGTTGTAGATTTAATTTTTCTGAAAATTTTCATATATTACACATATTTTTCTGAATTATAAATCAAAATTTATTAATTAAACAAGATTTAAACATTTATTAGATTTCTGGAATATTATTATTAATTGAATTATAACATTTTATTTAACTCACAACAGAAAATACCTATTTACACCGCACCCAGAGCTAGCCCCAGTCATTGACCCGTGGGCCAGGGTCCAACTCATCTCACTGGTTAAAGAAATACATTTGTTAGTGACCAAGTCTTTACCCCTCTATCAATGACATATGGGCCCTAGGCCATGTCATTAGCCACGTGAGCAAGGACTAGTCAAACTAGCTGACGTGGTGCGATCATGACGGTAATGATGGCGTCAGCATCATCATCGCCGCCAGAGGTTGGTCGCCGGCAACGATCTACTGCACCCCAGCAAGCGAAATAGATCTAGTTCGAATCAGCGCAACCTACTGAGCCTAATAGTGGCAGCGCCGCTCGGAAATAGTCATCGGAGCTTCAGCTCCGACGAGCTCCGACGGTGGCCGATGGTGGCATATGGTGAAACGGCGATTTACAACGAGATCCGACGATTGAATGTTACTGGGAGGTTCAGGAACTCACCCTAATGATGATTGAGTGGTCGGCGAGGAAAGGCGCGGTCGGAATCGAGCTTCCCGACGAGGATTCTGACGAACTGCTGCGAAGGGAAACGACCAAATTCACACGCTCTAGTGCTCCCCTTGATGCAAGCTTCTACCCAGAGGATCTACAGAGGAAGGCGCTTCTCCATGACGGCTCAGAATGGTCTGGGGGAGACGTGGTTCGACGGCGAGAGGTGGCTCCAGTGAGCTAGGGTTTCGGTCCTGTTCGCATCTGAGAGGATAAGGAGGAATTGGAGATAGGGATGGAGGTAGTGAGTCGCGGTGGCCTTCTTATCCCCTCCTGGCAACGACGGCGAGTATCTTGGCGCAAGGCTGACGAAGACGATGGCATCGAGCGGCGGCGAGCTCCGCCAGTGAGCTGCCTATGTGCATGACGATGACGATGATGAAACTTTTGCGGATAACCCCCTGGCAATTTCTCCAGCTCAACCCGTGGTCCTCTCTTGACCCCACTTGTCAGTCATAGACCGAGAAGAGTCTGGGCTAGTTACTGGGCTGTTGTGGGCTGCTCAGGGGCATTAGATAGGTGTAGGGTTGTTGGGTTGCGGCCAGGTTTGGTTTTTATTTGTTTTATCCTTTTTCTATTTTCTGTTTTCTTATTCAGATTTGAATTTGATTTATATATTTGAACTTTTCCTTGCAGGTTTTCTTTGCTGAACTATTTCAATAACACTTAAACATAGTTAGTATTATTTGTGAATTTCTTCATTATATATATTTTATTATATTCCTTTTATTTTCTTAATATATGAACCCCTTTTAATATTTTAGAAAAGCTCTTCTTATTATTTTACTTTCCATCTTTAGTTCTAGATTTCTTGAATGATATATTCTTTGATTATCAACTTAACTTTAGTTGGCTCATATTTGGAGTAGAAACTTTTATATGTGTAATGATCCTATAACATTAGTTAATGCATGAAATATAAAAGTCATTGATATATTCATTGCTACCTCCATTGAGTTGGAACATGGCAAAGTATATATTCTATTATAACAAACAAAGAGGTTTAAGGTTTGGTATTATGCATAGCTACCCTAAGGTTTAGGGTCTTTAATATCTTTAGTCTCCTTTATGGATATGGTTAAAGATTCAATGGATAAACATATTGTTTTCTGTTTGGGAAACTTGATAAGCTCACCTCTAGTACTAGAAAGTTATATCTAGAATGTTCTATGGAAAATAATTGATAAATATATACTTAAGCACATATAGTTATGATGGTTGAAATTAACAGAGATGTACTGATGTGATTTGCTATAGGAGATATTTCTACAAAGTGTTATAGACATCAGATGATGGATCAATAGTATGAGATGGATATTATGTTTAATTTGAGATTTAAGTTTGATTGCTTACCAAGATTTAATAGGAAGATGATTTATAACATATAATTATGTTTCACAATCTTGGATCTCTAATTAAGGAATTCCTTTCCAAGATATAATACTTCTTTCTATCCATCATCATGATTAACATGATGAGCTTTACTCATTTATATCTTCTTATGCATATATCACTCTACTAAACTCATGGATGAATCCAATGAGTTTGATACTAAAAGATTTCATAACTTCTTCATATCCATGCTTAATTGCACCTACTATTTTACTGTTGATATCCATCCATCCAACAAATAGTTCCTTCAACTCCACTCACAATCTTCCTTAATATTCCATCACTGATCTTTCTCTAAGGTTGATTATCTTCTAAGATGAATAACACTACTTCTAAACTCTATGCTATACCAGCTTTAATTGAATAATATTAGCCTATATCTACTTAACTCTCATGACTTACACTTCAATCCCTGAATTACATTTATGTGGCTTGCAAAGACTACTCTAGTATCACTTATCTCTACTAAGGTTCCAATCATGTTCTACCCACCAGTATTACTTATACTAAAAATAAGCATTCAATATTGGTGGCCAAAGCATTACCATTATAATACTTTAATCATTTATTACTGAAGTTCTTAGTTGGCTAAGCAGGACCATTATCAATACAACCTTGCAGTTGTATTGAAATTATCTTCTGTTTAGCTCTATTGGATTAAGAGATATAATTCATTAGCTATACCTACTTGTTCCAATAGTACTTGTCCTAGTAACTATCTCCAGACTTCATCCTTGCAATCTTATTTTCTATCAAGGAAGGATTTAACTCCATCAACTATATTATTGATTGGATTCTTTTCAATCATTCTTATCAAATAAATGACATCTAAAACTAGCATCACTATCTACCTCTTCTTATTTGTTTCTTTGTAGACACTTATTTGTAAGTTGTGTTATGATCAAATACTTGATATGTTGGGAATGGATGAATCAATAGTTGATTTATCAACATTGATTAACAACAAATATTGAAATATAACTCAATAAGGATGATAAGGGTTGATATGGAATTTAAGATATATGGTGAATTATCTAAGCTTAGTTCCTTTCCTACTCCATAAGAAGTAGGGTTGGGTATCACCATGATACTCATGGTATATACAGATGAGATTAAGATATAGTTTCTACATTCTTATTATTTGTGTTATATCCTTAACTTGGTACTTATGAGTGATTATAATGAAAACTATAATATGATCACCTAATGATCAAATATATTTCACATTGTATTAAGGTTTAACTTATAGTACACTTGATCTACCCTTAAATCAAATCTCTCTTACCCAAAATGAGATCTTAACAAAGGTCTTATTGAAACTTATCACAGTCAACTTGATGATCTACTTCAGTTCCATCAAGCTAAGAGAAGATTCAATCACTTTAACAAGTTTTGTTTAAAAGCGCGAAAATTATTCGGATTTTCTATGCATGAATGAAATGCACACATCTGGGTTCAGCTTATTTCTAGGCTCTAATGCTGGGATGTTACATGTCATGAGATGTGGACCAAGATTAAAGAAATATTTGGTGGGTCCATTTCTCATAAGGTCGATGTTATCTCCAAGGAGCTCTCTTATCCTTCACATCATGAAGAGCTCCAAGTTGCTTCCACCTTTGTCCGTGATGAGATTTCAATTCCCTCCACTTCACTTACATGTGACAAGTCACAAGGTAATGGCATGGTGAGCGGAAAAATCATATGTGATGTTGGTAGTGTTTCTCTCTACACCAATGATTCTTATTTTATAAATGATAATGGTGTAGAGAGTTTGGACTTAAACACTTATTGCAACAATAGTTCTATATCTCCTTGTGTTGCTAGTACTTGCATATCATCTTGAAACTATTTGAGTACTAATGTAGATGATATGCTTGATTTGTCTTGTTCCCATGAGAAAAATGCTTCTATTTCCTCTACTTGTGTATCTAACAATGTAAAGGAAATCAAACATTCTATGGAGAAAGACACAATCATGAATGGAGATTCAAGGATACCCTCATATTCATCCTCCCGTGCTCACATGTGCCTTATGGCAAGAGGATCAAAGGTATCTCTTACTTTGGATCCCAACATTTCTTTTAAAGACAATAGCAATGATAATGATGATGGCGATGATGATATTGATGAGGATACTAGTGCTCTCATGATTGAGTTGACTTTTTTGTGTACCTCTCTTCATGGTAATAATAAGGCCGTTGTTTTTTTGTTGTCCTTCTTGTCTCTGGTGATGATGTGCATCAGCCGGTCATCGTGGTGCTGCAAGGGCTAAATACGAAAATCTAGCCAGCAGTGAATCAAGTCGGAACCACGCAGGCCCTGATGCTTCATCAAAAACTTGATCTGCCTCTTAGTACGGATCAAATCTTCGAAAATTTTCGGCGCCTATGCGTCCCATGTATCCTTGTGGGGAGCAACGCCGTCAACGAAAACTATGAGACTTTCCGTCTTTCCTGGAGCCGACATATCTTTGTTATAAAAGAAGGTGGCGGCCCATCTTCTAACCTACTAACTCGCTAAAATCCTAGGATATACTCGGTCTCTCCTAAAAACTAATCTAAGTGCACTGGTAGTGTAAGGAACACCGACACTAATAGAATTCTTTCGAGTACCATAATAATATCGAAAGAGAATGAGATTCAGCTTAATTCCAAGAAAACCCTCACTAAGAGCTGCATGAGTACTAAGTTCTAGCAAGGAGTTGGGGGAGATTATGCAGCTAAATGCCATAGTATTGGAGTACCTCTCTAAGGAATCCCGAGGGCGGAAGGCTGAGGCCGCGATCAACATGCGTTGCGAAGAGGACATGCTCTCTGTCGCGCGATGCCGAGATGGTTTCATTGAGGCTGGCCGCCATGCACCAACGGCGAGGTAGCCCTCATCCTCCATCATCTGTAGCTTCTGGTATTCCATGACACTAGGGACCCAGAGGCCCCTCTGTTTCTTGTCGTCCATCGCTGTCGCTAAAGACGTCGTTGCCGCGCCCGAGCCTGATGCCGCTTTGGCCATCTCGTCGGAGGAGACATAAAAGTGGCGGTACTAGATGTGTATGCGGGGGTGAAAGAGGGATGGGAAGAATTCGAGGAGTACAAGTAAGCACAAGAGTGGCGAGGAATGAATCTGGGGAGAGGAAAAAATTCCCTATAAATTAACCTTCATGCCGAGATTCGTGCTTAGTGCACTAGATTAACACCACACGTATAGGAGAGAGGCATGCAACTTCCTCGCGAAGCCTCCACCCCCTCGATCTCCACGCGTGTATTGAAACAGTGCCTTGGTTCCGTGCAACGCAGACCCACCAACGGTCATGCTGAAAAGATACTTGTCAGTGACAAGACAAGTCCTGAAAAGTTGTCAGGATACGTCACCTACCAAAATCCGGCTCAAGTTTGAAAACGATCGTGGAAATAACTGAAATATGGAAGATATATCCGAATTAGACGAGACTCGTAATCCTACACATTCGAATGAAGTTTTTGGGAACCCTTCAAGATTCTGCAAGCCGAAGAACCATCAAGCTAGACGATAATCCCACTTTGGATCTTGGAGACTTTCAGGGGCTATTGTTAAGGATATACTTTCCGGGTATACCCACAGGACTTACTAACCAGGGTGGCTCATTAACGGTTTAGAGATTTTCTTCACAGGCGGCCTAGTCAGGGAAAGAGGAAGGATTCAATTCCGGATATGACAAGCCCAGAAGACCCAAGGGAGCCTTTTGGGCACAACCACAACCAACTCGCACGGGTGAACCTCCCTTGTAATCCGTTGTAACATCCGACTCTCATTGACATATTACTGGGTTGCTAGCAGGAATAGGATCCGATCACCGCTGTCGGATTTGAACCTGGGTAAACTTATGTACTCACCACTCCCGGAGCATCGTACGGCTCACACCCCATCTTTATCAATGGTCTTAGGATCCCCTATGGCGTAGTTGTCATTAATCTGACGACAATCTCCAATTATGCATAGCTATTTAATCTCTCAATTTTCCTAAAAAGGCTTGGGAGTAATCTTTCTTGATAGTTTTTTGCAAAGCAATAAAATCCAAACAGTGTTCTTTAATCAAATAAACCGACAACACACTCGTACCCTTTTTCCCACACCCCAGCAATTAAGACTTGCACCGATCATTTATATTTTGGATTTCTTTTCCTAACCCGAGACCAGCAACAATATCACACAAATGGTGATAATTGTTTACTTTCACCGAGGCAGCACTTGATCTGGACTGTGCCCCTCCATATGTAACACCTGATTTGGATAGTGTTCCTCCCAACTTCAACTTGCTAGCAGATTTTAAAGATCTCCTACTCCTTAGGGCATCTCTAACCGATCCCCAATCGGTTAGAGGAGTAAACTTCTCAAAATCGGTTAGAGGAGTAAAAATACTCCTCTAACCGATAGCAATTTCTAACCAATCTCTTAAAGTTAGCGGACTAAATTATACGATCACCTCCAACTCTGATCAAATTCGACCGAATTTGAAACCAACACATCTATTTAACATAATATATACACAGTACAACCAAAAGTCGGTCGAATTTGACTAAATTCAACTGGATTTCAACAAACCTAACCTAATCCTCATCCCACTCGAAGGAGGAGGAGGAGTCGCTGTTAATCTCGATGACTGCCGATGCTGTTGATGGGCCAACGGAGCTACCGATGTCCTCCTCCCTCACCCTGGCCAGCGTCGGAGCTATCGACGGCCCCATAGCATCAGCGACCCCCTTCTTCTTCGCCGCGTCCGCTTGGCCTCTGCGAATTCCTTGAGCCACTGCCGATCCTCCTTGATGAGCTCTAGGTTGGGCCCGGCGAGTGTTGCCGCCATCGCTGCGTCACGGTGCTCTGTATCGAGGCGCTCGCGGGCCTCCCTGTCCTCTCGCCGCTCGCGGTTGGATATGAGTTGGAGGCCAGTCGACTCCAAGTTCGGCACCATGCCGCCGCACCCTAGCGGGAACTTGAGCTCGCCGCAGTCAGAGTCGTGGAGCTCGACGTTCTTCACATCGTATGCCAGCGCCGCCTGCTCTAATGACTGGAAGTTGCTGATCCAGACCTTCCGGTGGGTGTTGTGGTCGGTGATATCGGTGACCCACGCCCCCACGACCTATGCCGCATGCCGCGTTAGACCAGCGTCGGAGGCACGGTCAAGTCGAGGGTGTCAGCGGAGCGCTAGGGCTGACGCTGCTATTTCGGGGGTGCTAATCGAAGAGGGGATTGGGGCGGGGATCGGGAGCGACGCGGGGCTGCGGCGGGGGCTACACCGTCGGCGTGCGATGGGGATTGGTGGAGGGTGTAGGGGTTCGTAGCATGGAAAACAAAAAAATTCTACCGCATGCAAACAAACAAGCCAAGATCTATCTACTATATTGTAGCAACGAGTCGATAGAGGAACTCAACCTCAAAGATTCCAAAGCGGTTAACGAGAGCAGATTCTCGTGGATGATGTAGTCGTACTCTTGCCGATCTCAAGATCGCGTAGACGATCCTTCCGGCGCGCTGCTCGGCAGCGCTTCATGGGTCACACGCTCGATGTCGATGAAGACCTTCATATCCCTTGTTTCAGTAGGCAGCAGAGGTTGTAGCGCTCTCCTCGCGATTCCGGCAGCACGACGACGTGGTGTCGGAAGTAGAGGGGAGATCTTGTAGGGCTTCGCCTTAAGCCGGAGCGAGTATGGTGGAGTATGACAGAGGCCTTGGTGATCTATGGTTTAGAGGGAACCAAGGGGAGGGCTTGGCCGGCGGCTAGGGCTTGGGGAAGCCCCAAGTCGCCGAGTTGGAGGGGAAACCCTAGGCGGTGGCTGCACTTGGAGGTGGAGGCGCGCAGGAGCTAGGGTTTGAGGTGTGAGGGTAGGGGGCAGGGTAGGGGCAGCCCTACCCCTCCTTATATAGGTGGAGGGTGGCCGGTTGGGAGGAGGGAGTCCTCCTCCAACTCGCCCTCCTTGGCCGGCGGGTGGAGGGAGGGGCCGTCCTCCCCAAGTAGGTTTCCTACTCTCCCTCCACCAAACAAACTTGAGATTTGACTTTTTCAAATTGGCATTTGACTTTCAAACTTCGATTTGATTTCTCTCTTTATTTTGCCCAGCCAAGTGACCTAGTACATGATGCAACCATTCCACATTGTCATGACACATTCATGTACCCTTCCCCTCCGGAGTGCCGGACCTTCCGGACCCTTCTAGAACATTCCTGGTGAAAACACCGGAATCATTCCCGAACTCCAAAACAGGACTTTCCTTATATGAATCTTATTCTCCGGACCATTCCGGATATCCTCGTGATATCTCGGATCCCATCCGAGACTCCGAACAACATTCGGTCTCTTACTCATCATTCCATAACTACACAACAACATCGAATCCTTAAGTGTGTATCCCTACGGTTCGTGAATTATGTGGACATGACCGAGACACTTCTCCGATCAATAACCAATAGAGGAATCTAGAAATTCATATGGCTCCCACAAACTTCTACGATTAATTTGCGATCGAATGAACCATTTACATATGATACCAATTTCCCTTTGTCTCACGATAGTTTACTTATCCGAGGTTTCGATCGTCGGTATCTCTGCATACCTAGTTCAACCTCGTTACCAATAAGTACTCTTTTCTCGTTCCCGTGGTATATGATCCCTTGTGATCCAGTCACATGCTTGTAAGCTAATTGGATGACATTCCACCAAGAGGGCCTAGAGTATATCTATCCGTCATATGGATGGACAAATCCCACTCTTGATCCATGTGCCTCAACCCATACTTTCCGAACACTCAATGCCACATTTATAGCCACCCAGTTACGGTGTGGTGTTTGATGTCATCAAAGCATCCTTCCGGTGATGGTGATTAGCATGATCTCATGGTCGAAGGAATTAGGTTACTATGTATCAGAAAGCTTATAGCAATTGAACTATTAAAATGACTTGATCTTTATGCTACGCTTATCTATAGGAGTATGTCCATCATACCATTATCCTAATGATATCATCTTGTTGTTAACAACATCTCAATGTTCATGATCGGGAAACCACGATCATATATTAACCAACAAGCTGGTATTATGAAGAGGCTTTACTAGGGACTCTATTTTAGTTTACAAATCACACAAGTATTAATATTTCCGTTTAATACTATTATAGCATGAATGTAAAAAATTATCATAAACACAAAGATATAATAATAACTACATTTATTATTGCCTCTAGGGCATATCTCCAACAGCCTCCCACTTGCACTAGAGTCAACTAATCTAGATTACATGGTAATATACCGAACACCCATGGCGGTTTGGTGCTGGTCATGTTTTGCTCTCGGGAGAGGTTTAGTCAACGGATCCGCCACATTCAGATCTGTGTGTACTTTGCAAATCTTTATGTCACCATCTTGGACATGTTCTCGAATAGCGTGAAAACGTAGCTTGATGTGCTTCAGCTTCTTGTGTGACCTTGGTTCTTGCGCATTGGCTATGGCGCCCATGTTATCACAATAGATAGACATTGGGTCTAGCGCACTTGGAACCACACCAAGCTCTATAATGAACTCCTTCATCTATATCGCCTCTTGTGAAGCCTTCGAAGCAGCTATGTATTCCGATTTAGTTGAAGATCTCGCCACAACGCTTTGCTTTGCACTCCTCCAGCTAACTGCTGCACCATTCAAAGTAAATACGTATCCAGATTTAGATTTAGAATCATCCGGATCAGTGTTCCAACTAGCATCAGTGTAACCATTAACAACGAGTTGTTCATCACCTCCATAAGAAAGAACCATATCCTTAGTTCTTCTCAAGTACTTAAGGATGTTTTTGACCACTGTCCAATGATCTACTCCTAGATCACTTTGATATCTTCTAGTCAAACTAACAGCATATGCAATTTAGGGTCTAGTACATAGCATGACATACATAAGAGATCCTATAGCTGAAGCATAGGGAGTCTTACTCATCCTTTCTCTATCTTATGTCGTTGCAGGACTTTGAGTTTTACTCAAGGTCGTATTGGGCAACATGGGCAAGAACTCTTTCTTGCTATCTTCCATTCCAAACCTCTTTAGAACTTTGTCCAAATATGTACTTTGTGACAATGATATTAGGCGTCTCGATCTATCTCTAT
Source organism: Avena longiglumis (assembly GCA_030063025.1). NCBI lineage: Eukaryota > Viridiplantae > Streptophyta > Magnoliopsida > Poales > Poaceae > Avena > Avena longiglumis. Next base: position 154,785,419 of record CP125973.1, read on the forward strand.
AAATCTTTATGCCTAATATGTAAGCTGCTTCGCCAAGATCTTTCATTGAAAAACTATTATTCAAATATTCCTTGAAACTATTAAGAAGGTCTACATCATTCCCAATCAACAATATGTCATCTACATATAGTATTAAGAATGCTACAGAGCTCCCACTCACTTTCTTGTAAATACAAGCTTCTCCATAAGTTTGTATAAAACCAAAACTTTTGATTACCTTATCAAAACGTTGATATCAACTTCGGGATGCTTGCTTCAATCCATATATGGACCGTTGAAGTTTGCATACCTTGTTAGCATCTTTAGGATCGAAAAAACCTTTGGGTTGCATCATATACAACTCTTCATCAATGTCTCCATTGAGGAACGCCGTTTTAACATCCATCTGCCATATCTCATAATCATAATATGCAGCGATTGCTAACATAATCCTCACAGACTTTAGCTTTGCTACTGGTGAGAAAGTCTCATCATAGTCAATTCCTTGAATTTGTTGAAACCCTTTTGTGACAAGTCGAGCTTTATAGACAGTAACATTAACATCAGCATCCGTTTTCTTCTTGAAAATCCATTTGTTATCGACAGCCTTCCAGCCATCCGGTAAGTCCACCAAAGTCCATACTTGGTTTTCGTACATGGATCCAATCTCGGATTTCATGGCTTCTTGCCACTTATTCAAATCTGGGCTCATCATTGCTTCCTCATACGTCGCAGGTTCATCGGTGTTATCCACCAACATGACACTCATAACGGGATCATACCAATCAGGAGTGGTACGATTTCTCGTTGACCTGTGAGGTTCTGTAGTAACTTCAACCGAAGTTTCATGATCAACATCATTAGCTTCCTCTCTTATTGGTGTAGGCTCCATAGGAACCACTTCGGTGCTGCGCTACTCGCAAGTTCGAGAGAAGGTTCAACAACCTCGCCGAGTTCTACTTTCCTTCCAGTCACTTCTTTCGAGAGAAATTCCTTCTCTAGACAGGATCCATTCTTGGCAACGAAGATTTTGCCCTCGGATCTATGATAGAAGGTATACCCAATAGTTTCCTTCGGGTATCCTATGAAGACGCATTTTTCCGCTTTGGGTTCAAGCTTGTCCGGCTGTAACTTCTTTACATAGGTTTCGCAACCCCAAACTTTAAGGAACGACAATTTAGGTTTCTTCCCAAACCATATTCATACGGTGTCGTTTCAACGGATTTAGATGGTGCCCTATTTAAAGTGAATGCGGGTGTTTCTAATGCATAACCCCAAAACGATAGCGGTAAATCTGTAAGTGACATCATAGAACGAACCATATCTAAGAGAGTTCGATTACGACGTTCGAACACACCATTACGTTGTGGTGTTCCCGGCGGTGTCAATTGTGAAAGTATTCCGCATTTCTTCAAATGCTCGCCAAACTCGTAACTCAGATATTCACCTCCACGATCAGATCGTAGAAATTTAATCTTCTTGTTACGTTGATTCTCTACCTCACTTTGAAATTCCTTAAACTTCTCGAAAGTTTCGTACTTATGTTTCATGAAATAGATATACTCATATCCACTCAAGTCATCCGTGAAGGTAAGAACATAACGATATCCACCGCGCGATGCTACACTCATTGGACCACACACATCGGTATGTATGATTTCCAATAAGTCTGTAGCTTGCTCCATCATCCTAGAAAATGGAGTCTTAGTCATTTTACCCATCAGACATGCTTCGCATCTTTCAAGTGATTCAAGAAGTCCATCGGAATGGAGTTTCTTCATAATCTTCACTCCGATATGACCAAGACGACAGTGCCACATATAGGTCGAGTTATCGCTCAATTTCAAATGTTTGGCTTCAATGTTATTAATATGTGTATTTACACTATCGAGATTCAATAAAAATAGACCATCTATCAAAGGTGCATGTGCATAAAACATATTACTCATATAAATCGAACAACCATTATTCTCGGACTTAAACAAGTAACCATCTCGCAATAAACATGATCCAGATATAATGTTCATGCTCAACGCAGGCACTAAATAACAATTATTTAAATATAAAACTAATCCCGATGGTACATGAAGAGATAGCGTGCCAACCACGATCACATCAACTTTTGATCCATTTCCAACGCGCATCATCACCTTGTTCTTCGCTAGCTTCCGTTTATTCTGCAGCACCTGTTTCGAGTTACAAATATGAGAAACCGAACCAGTATCAAATACCCAGGCACTACTACGAGTACTAGTGACATACACATCAATAACATGTATATCGGATATACCTTTCTTCTTGATGTTGCCGTTCTTCAAATCCGCCAAGTACTTTGGGCAGTTCCGCTTCCAATGACCTTCTCCCTTGCAAGAAAGCACTCAAGATCGTGCTTAGGCTCAGCCTTGATCTTCTTCGCCCGCGCAACTTTCTTACCGCCCTTCTTGAAGTTTCCCTTTTGCTTGGACTTGCCTTGTTTCTTGAATTTGGTGGTCTTATTGACCAACAACACTTGGTGCTCTTTCTTGATCTCCACTTCTGCAGATTTCAACATGGAGAAGAGTTCTGGCAACGTCTTGTCCATGTTTTGCATATTGTAGTTCATCACAAAGTTCTTGTAACTTGGTGGCAGTGATTGGAGGACACGGTGAATCCCCAAAGAATTAGGAATCACTATACCCAAACTTTGGAGTTTGTTTGCGTGCCCAGACATCTTAAGCACGTGCTCACTGACAGAGCTGCCCTCTTCCATCTTGCGCTTAAAGAACTTTTCGAAGCCTCATAACTCTCAACCGCCGTGAGCCTCAAATATCATTTTGAGTTCACGGACAATATCATGTGGGTCATGGTTCTCAAACCTTTCTCAAGCTCCGATTCCAAACCATACAAGATAGCACCTTGAATCGTGGAGTATTGATTCTTCCGAGAGGTAAACATTCTTTACTTCATCGGTAGCAGAGTTGCGGGTCACCCAGCGGTGCATCCAGCACATAGGTTAAATTACCAGCATTGAGGACAATCCTCAAATTGCGGAACCAATCCGCGAAGTTGCTTCCATTGTTTTTCAACTTTTCTTTCTCTAGGAACGCATTAAAATTGATGGTAGCGGCCGCCATTGATCTACAACATATTTGCAATAGTTTAGACTAATTTTATGACAAATTGAGATATAATTAATAGTTAAATTAATCTAGGTGAACTCCCACTCAAAACAATATCCCTCACATTGTTTTAGTGATCACACGAACCAAATCCACCACATCAAAACCGATCATCACGAGTGTTGATGTAGCTTCAATGGCGAACAATCAACATGTTCATCATATCTACTATATGACTCATGCTTTACCTTTCGGTGATCCATGTTCCGAGACCATGTCTGTACATGCTAGGCTCGTCAAGATTAAACCTTAGCTTCCGCATGAGCAAATCTGGCTTGCTCACGTTGTATACACTCGCAGAATCTAGCACACCCGATCATCACGTGGTGCTTCGAAACAACGATCTTTAGCAACGGTGCTTACTAAGGATGAACACTTTAAAACTTGAAATCTATGTTCTTGAGGGATCATCTTATAATGCTACCGTCGTTAACTAAGCAATACAAGATGCATAAAGGATTAACATCACATGCAATTCATAATATGTGATATGATATGGCCTTTCTTCTTGTGCTTCCGATCTCCATCTTCAAGCACGAACATGATCTCCATCATCACCCGTATGGCGACAAGGTCAATGGCACCATTTCATGGTTGTCGTCCACCAGCTTCAACTATTACAACTACTTTGAATAGACATGCGGGTCTTAACGGAATTTAAAGACAACCATATGGCTCCTGTCGGTTGCCAACTTACAATAAGGAACATTGCATACATCAAATATAATTACAATCATGGCCATATCACATCACGACACACCCCTGCAAAACAAATTTAGACGCCTCTAATTTTCTTTGCATATTTTACGTGGTTTGGGGCTTTCAATAAGTGTCGTTCTAACTTACGAACACCAACTACAACGTTGATGTTTGAACTATCAAGTGCCCGTTGTAAATTGAATCTATACTATGATAGGAGAGACAGGCACCCGCAAAGCCACTTATGCAATACAAGTTACATGTTTAGCGTGGAGCAAGTCTCATGAACGATGTCATGTAAGGTTAGCCCAGGCCGCTTCATCCCATCATACCGCAAGATGCAAAGTACACAAAAAGCAATTGATAATAAAAGCACCACCGCCCACAATGACCATTGTGTTCTACTCGTGCAACAGATCTACATATAGACACGACTCTGATACCACTGTAGGGGTTCGTAGCATGGAAAACAAAAATTTCTACCGCATGCAAACAAACAAGCCAAGATCTATCTACTAGATTGTAGCAACGAGTCGATAGAGGAACTCACCCTCGAAGATTCCAAAGCAGTTAACGAGAGCAGATTCTCGTGGATGATGTAGTCGTACTCTTGCCGATCTCAAGATCGCGTAGACGATCCTTCCGGCAGCGTTAAGCGGCGCTCATGATCGGTCACACGTTTGGTACTCGATGAAGACCTTCCTCTCCCTTGTTCCAGCAGGCAGCGGAGGTTGTAGCGCTCTCCTCGCGATCCCGGCAGCACGACGGCGTGGTGTCGGAAGTAGAGGGGAGATCTCGCAGGGCTTCGCCTTAAGACGGAGCGAGTTTGGTGGAGTATGAGAGAGGCCTTGGTGATCTAGGGTTTATAGGGCACCAAGGGGAGGGCTTGTCCAGCGGCTAGGGCTTGGGGAAGCCCCAAGTTGCCGAGTTGGAGGGGAAACCCTAGGCGGCGGCGACTGCACTTGGAGGTGGAGGCGCGCATGAGCTAGGGTTTGAGGTGTGAGGGTAGGGGGCAGCCTTACCCCTCCTTATATAGGTGGAGGGTGGCCGGTTGGGAGGAGTGAGTCCTCCTCCAACTCGCCCTCCTTGGCCGGCGGGTGGAGGGAGGGGACTTCCTCCCCAAGTAGGTTTCCTACTCTCCCTCCACCAAGCAAACTTGAGATTTGACTTTTTCAAATAGGCGTTTGACTTTCAAACTTCGATTTGATTTCTCTCTTTATTTTGCCCAGCCAAGTGACCTAGTACATGATGAAACCATTCCAAATTGTCATGACACATTCATGTACCCTTCCCCTCTGGAGTGCCGGACCTTCCAGACCCTTCTAGAACATTCCTGGTGAAAACACCGGAATCATTCCCGAACTCCAAAACAGGACTTTCCTTATATGAATCTTATTCTCCGGACCATGCCGGATCTCCTCGTGATATCCCGGATCCCATCCGAGACTCCGAACAACATTCGGTCTCTTACTCATCATTCCATAACTACACAACAACATCGAATCCTTAAGTGTGTTTCCCTACGGTTCGTGAACTATGTGGACATGACCGAGACACTTCTCCGATCAATAACCAATAGAGGAATCTGGAAATTCATATGGCTCCCACATACTTCTACGATTACTTTGCGATCGAATGAACCATTTACATACGATACCAATTTCCCTTTGTCTCACGATAGTTTACTTATCCGAGGTTTTGATCGTCGGTATCTCTGCATACCTAGTTCAACCTTGTTACCGATAAGTACTCTTTTCTCGTTCCCGTGGTATATGATCCCTTGTGAGCCAGTCACATGCTTGGAAGTTAATTGGATGACATTCCACCGAGAGGGCCCAAAGATAATATATATCCGTCATATGGATGGACAAATCCCACTCTTGATCCATGTGCCTCAACCCATACTTTCCGAACACTCAATGCGACCTTTATAGCCACCCAGATACGGTGTGGTGTTTGATGTCATCAAAGCATCCTTCCGGTGATGGTGATTAGCATGATCTTATGGTCGAAGGAATTAGGTTACTATGTATCAGAAAGCGTATAGCAATTGAACTATTAAAATGACTTGATCTTTATGCTACGCTTATCTATAGGAGTATGTCCATCATACCATTCTCCTAATGATATGATCTTGTTGTTAACAACATCTCAATGTTCATGATCAGGAAACCACGATCATATATTAACCAACAAGCTGGTATTATGAAGAGGCTTTACTAGGGACTCTATTTTAGTTTACAAATCACACAAGTATTAATGTTTCCGTTTAATACTATTATAGCATGAATATAAACATTTATCATAAACACAAATATATAATAATAACTACATTTATTATTGCCTCTAGGGCATATCTCCAACAGAGGGGATGTCTGACGAGAGGATCCGGCCATCGGTGGTCTCTGGTGGCGGCTAGGGTGGCGGTGGTCGCCAGAGGTGGAGGAGAGGGAGAGACGGAATATGTGTGAACGCAAAATCAGTGAAGGAATCTTTTACTCATCCACCACTCAGATAAGTAAATATAGGAGTCGGCGGAACCGATGAGTAATTTTTTTACTCAATTAAAGCGTTTTAGGCTTCAGTTAGGTCTTGCTAGAGAAGTAAAAAAGGCAAATTTACTCCTCTAACCGATTTTGGGGATCGGTTAGAGATTCTTTTTTTAGAATCTCTCCTGCTATTATATTACTGGTTCACAATTACAGGAAGATTTAACCCTTTGGGAGGGTTTAGGAGCCACACATGGCGTCCTTGCTGCATCCTAGTAGCAGAACGAGCTAGCCTATGATCTTCCGAGTTTGATGCTCGGCCTTCATGGCGGAAAATGACCCCGCCCATCCTACTCGCTCCCAGAGACACTTCGCGGAGGATGTTACTGAACAAGCCCAAGTATGGTTGTTGCAGCCTTGGATCACCTCCATGCAATCTGAGGCGATCACCATCTTCGACAGATTCAGATCAGCCGCCAAAGCTAGCGCTTCCCGGCATGCCATTGCTTCTAGACAACCCGAATGTGTAACTCCAGCAAAATTCATAGCCGAGGCTCCCAGGAATAAACCCCCGTCAGAGCTACATACCACACCAACAACCCCTTTGTTCACTGTCTTTGCCACTGCCCCATCGACATTGAATTTGCAGTATCCCCTCGGTGGTGGAATCCATCTAGGCGGTGTAGGGATCTGATGGTGGCTACTACATGTCCCTCTTGTCTCTGTTCTAGTGCAGCAGAGATCGTGGAGGAAACTCTCCACGAACGACGAGGTGGCCATAGGACTTTGGAACACCTCTTCGTGGATCGCTTTGCGTCTCGCATGCCAAATTGCCCAGAGGGTTACTATCATTCTCGTCAGATCCTCTTCAGGCATAGTCTCCATCATTGATAAAAGCCACTGCCACGCTGAAGGTTCCGCTGACAAGCTAATATGCTCCACTATCACTGGATCAGCCAAAGCCCAGACGCAGCGCGACATAGTGCATTCAATTAGTGCATGACGCCATGTATCTTCTCCTCCACAAAGTGGGCAGGATCCTGAGGTGGCCATCTTCCGTCGGTGGCGCACCGCTCCCGTGGGGAGAGAGTGTTGTGCAATTTGCCAAAGGAATAGATGAATTTTGGAGGGCACCTTGCACTTCCACAACTTAGCCCAGCTCTTGCTGTCCTCCACTGATCGCGACAAGGACGCCCGCTCATCGAGCCAGTCCTCCCTGGTCCTCGTAGTGGACACCAACATCTTGTACATTGAGCGAACTGTGAAGTCCCCTGTCCGCTTAAAATGCCATGCCCAAAAATCCTCCTGAAGTTCGGTACACAGAGGAATGTTAAGGATTACTTCCACATCCATCGGTAGGAACCACCCCTCTAGTTTGGCCCGGTTCCACGACGCCAAGGTCGCGTCAATGTAGTTGCTCACTCGCCTATGAAGGGGATAGATTAGAGATGACTTTATGGATATAACCAAAGTAAATCCTTGTTCATCAACCTCATCTTTATTCTAATCCAGAAATAAATCGTGTCTACTCACCTCAGCAGCATTTTCAGTAACATCATTCCTAAAAAAAAGCGCTCATAATCCCCATCCCCGCATTACAATGGCTGGATCAAAATTTGCCGTACTCATCCGGTAATAGTTGATTTTCAAAGGAAAAAAATGATTTTTCCAGTCTACGAGGCTGATTGCTCTTCTTTGAAGAAAAAACGCTGTCCAGTCCGAGAGTGGCCGTGGCTGTAGGCCGATCATTTATGCGGTTTTGCCTCCCGCGTGGAAGGGTTCGGTCCCGATCCGGCATCCAGTCCAGCAAATTTCTCGACATAGCTGCGGCCTTCTTCTGTCCCACGACACAACCATGGCAGGCCTCGCTTGGCGCGACGCAGTTTCTCCGGATTTTCTGGCTTGCGTGACCCGAGGATCGAACCGAACGGGGGAAACCACACTCTCTTTCTCGTCTCGCTCCAACGTGGTTGCCTCCGGTCCAACAAGCACTGCTTTTTTTCCCCTTCTCCCTCAAGGGAAAAAAAGACAGTACTTTTCTCCAAGCACAATACACGGTCCAACCTTGGGTTGAGGGAAGGCGTGCATTTTTCTTTCGTCGCTTGCATAAAGAGTCCAAACAAGCAACATGTTTGTTACAAACGCAACACTCGATCACGTGTACTAACACCACACCAGTTAGACTGAATGACTGATCAACCGATTTGAGCCCTTCTTCCTTGGTTTCCTAGTTACAGGAATAATTTACCCAAGCTGTTTTCCCGGCCGTAGGTACGTGCTTGTGTGTGCTGCTACGCGTGCCTCGCGCGAGATCGATGGCGACCGGGGCATACATTTGATTTGATCAACGAGATCATGTCACACCCACACCCACCTATCAGGCAGCTCTAGTGTACTACAAGTATCGTCTATCTACTTGGAGTCGGGGAGTTGGGGGCCACCAGCAGCTCAGCAAACTTCATGACCTTGGAGACGCTGACCAGCACCTCGTAGGGCGTCACGTCCCCTGTCACAACCACCTTCTTGTTCTCCAAATCCACCTCAAACGATGATACACCTGGACACACGGGAAGACATATTAGCAGATCTTCACTGAATCTGAACTAAATTGCGTCTTATTACAGCAGTTATTCTTTATAATAAGCTACTAGTACTTCTTAAAAGTGATAGAGCAGGACAGAGGAGATGGAAGTAGTATGGACGTGGGGTACTGAGCTGCTGCGCTGCCATTGGGCGGAAGAACTGCGTGCAACGAAACCTTTTTCCTTCCCCTATTCTTGCTCCGACAGCGAGCCGTACGACGAAGGTGGTGGCATGGCACACCACCTGGTACAACGCTTGGCCACCGACTGGCGGTGCCACTGCCACTTCCAGAAAAGGCAGGCAGACCCGCACATGTGCACGGTACGAACATGTGCGGATGTGCCGAAGCATGTCGCATGCGAACGCGAATGCGATCTAGTATATCAATGCATCGGCCCGTGGTCGCCTGCCTGCGCGACCGAAACGACACGACGGCCAACTCACCAGGAGCAGGCGACGTACGGCCACTGGGCGATGATCTGTTAACATGCCTCAACAGTGGTACTAGTGCATAAACACTCTCGGGAGCACATCATACGTACTTGCTCCGTTTTAAATTATAAGATGTTTTAGATTTGTGAAGAAAATGTATCTAGGCCTTTTTCTTAAGTACTAGTAAAAAGCCCATGCTATGCACGTGGTGTCTTGCGATCAGACTGCAAACAAGATTCGTCTGACTCTCATATAGTGTTTTTTGATCAAACTGTAAACAAGATCTGAGATTCATATCTCTCAAAGAACTCGTTTTTGCTATATTCGATGAGTGCATCAGAAAACAGCCACAAAGGATCCTGGAGCTCTGGGCGCACACAGGTCAACCGGGTTCACGAGAATTCCAGAAAAATCATGTTGGCCTCATTTTGGCGCCTTCCGTACCGAGCGAATCCGGCAAATATTAGCCATTGGATAGCTTGCTTGCCCTGTTGATAAACGGTTTTTGATTCATTCTATAGACCAAATCAACGGCTAATAACTACTTCTACATCACGGTGGGTGGCTAATCCAAGTTCAAAAACTCCTGTACTATAGTAGTAGAGATATATAGATTCATTTTAAACATGACTGAACCTAGATATTAAAAGTAATCTAAAGCTTTACAAAGCTAAAACATCTTATATTTTAAACTGATGGAGTACGTGTGAGGCCGCGTCTACTGTTCGCCAGGATCAAAGCAGGCACGGGAGCAGAGTAGATCTCGGCTGGTTTTGTTTCGCAGCGCGGCTGTATACTGTATATATATTGAAATTTTTGAAATGATTGGAGGCGCGCAGAGGTCAGCCCGGCGCATTTTTTCTTCTTCCAGCGTCTGATGACTCTGACAGGCCGCGTCTTATCTCTGCTCCAAATGCTTCCGGACTTTCTCTCTGGCCTTACTGACACGATGCTCCGCATCCGCTCGCATCCCGAGGAGACGCCCCCATGTGGTCTACGTTGAAATATTATCCGCTCTACAGATTCGTGCCACTTTCACAGTCGTTGATCGCCTCGAGATCCTAGATATACTAATGCAGAATAGATAGACTATGTAGTAGTAGTAGTAGCAAATACTAGTGTAAGTAAGAAATGCAGGCTTGGATATGTGTGAAGTACTATGAACAGAGGTGTGTGTGTGTGTGTGTGTGTGTGTGGGGGGATGTCAAAGGGAATAAAGAAACGCAGGCATTTCCTGTCAAGCATGATGATCTCCTCAGCCTCCACTGCCACACGTCATAGATGGTAAGTATTGGTTCCAATCCTATCATTTTCTGTTTGACAGGTTCCAAGCAGCTTAAGAAGGCAAAGAGAAAAATCGGCTCTATGTTTGTGTGTGTGTTCAGAAGCAACCGCAATGAGATAGATATTCAAGGAAAGAACAAGTGGGCAACTTGTCCGTCCCTGAGTGAAGAAGAATCAGCCAAGTTTACGGTTCGATCAGTTGTACAAATCTGCAATTCTGCTGTTTAGACTATAAAAGGTCCTAGGAACTTTACGATAGCAAGCACCACGGCATGATTGCATATACTTTTAGGCCCATACCACAGGAATCTAAAGACAGCCCCGAAAAAGATGTAAAGGCACGCACCTTCCATCTTGGAGATGTGCTTCTGAACTTTCTTGGCGCATCCGTAGCAGTGCATGGACACCCTCAGCTCCACTGTCTGCATATCGCCGATGCAACGCCAAAGGCAATAGTATTATGCAAGGGAATAATAATACCAGTGTCCACATGCTCGATCTGCAGAGAATAGATAGGAGGGACTGGTGTTAAAACTATTTACCTTGGGCTCGAGATGGAAGGCGAGAGTCTTGGCACCAGCGCCAAAATCCTTGAGCTTCACCAGCTCATCCAGCTGAGCGCTCACCAAGGCCATCCCCTCGCTCTCCTCATCCTCGTCTTCCACGGAATGTATGCAGACGCAGGCGTTGGCGCACAGGGAGAGCGAGAAGCAGTCCAGGACCTTATCCAGGCCCAGCTTCCTCCCCATCTCTATCTCTCTCCCGCAGAACTCTCCCTGGACTCTCCCTGGACTCTCTCTGAACTCTCACCGGAGTCTCTGAAGACAGACAGGGTCTGAAGTTAAAGCAGCATGGACGCTGCAAAGTGCAGAGACCCCTCCAAGAAGAAGGGTGTATGTAAAAGGGGCGGGAGAAGAGACAAGTAGGCGCGCTGAGCAAATAGACCTAATAAAGCTTCGCACTTGGAATGAGGCAAGGGAGGAGAATATATATGTATTGAAGTGGGGCTATTGCTCAAAAAGTCTGAAGCAACCCCCGATGAATAATACAATTAGAGATAATACAGCTTTTGTTTAATTTGGTGCGAGACAGAGTCATGCACCGGCCTGACAAGGGGACAGACAAGCTGGTAAGCCCTCCATGTGACAATGTGCTTGCTTATTGGCACTAGCACCCATGCATGGAGCTATCCTCCATTTGAGAAAATGCCCATGCTCGTACATACACATTGAGCTGAAAGCATAACCATAGAATACAAACCCAATCATGCGAGCCAATCAAAGGCTGGCCTTTACATTACAAGCAACTCTCAAAACATGGAAAAGTTGCAGCTGGTTAGACACTTCAAGATTAACAGGTTGCCACATACGTGTCTCTCACTTGTGCACTGAGGTGAGGGGTGTGTTTGTTGCTTTTCGCTCGGTGGGGAATATGTATTGTGGCAAACGTAAGCAGAGCGAATGGAAGGCAATATAGAAGATGCAAGACGGCGACAATTACCATATAAAACCATATCCGATTTTGCCCTTGCGCCGACGAGAGGGCAAGAGCTTAAACAAGGGCGACGGGGAAATATAAAACGCTCTTCGATCACCCTCATTGACGCATGCCGCAGCGCGTTGTAGGCCACGACTTTGCGGAAGTATGTATATATCTATGCAATAATGCGAACTTGATAAACTCTATACGGAGATTTGAACACGTAGATCGACCCGTGTGCTCAATTGCATACTAATTGCAAGCTGACGGTTGACCGCGTGCACGCACGCCTCCTGCAAGTGTTAACGAAAAAGTAGACATACACAAGTGTACACTTCACCGGCAGCTGAAGGCTAATGCAGGAACTCACGAGAAAAAAGAATATCCTTTGGTACACTCTTTGTGTTGCATATATTTTGTGCTGTCACCTTTCAACTTGCCGAAAGCTAGCGTAATAATGCGCGTCGACTAGGTTTGACAAGATCTTGACTGGGCTCCATCGGGTTAACCCCCCACTGGCCTGATTGATCAATCCGTCATCATGCTTTGTAGCTATTCGCAGCATCATAATCGCTTCCAGCTTAGATCAACGGTGGCGTGGCGGGGAATCTTAGTGGTGGGCCTCCGTGATTTAACCGTTTGGCGCGCCAATGTGTGTGCATCTATCTCTCTCTCTATCCGAAAGTTTCATGGGTGGGTGACTGTGGCCACTGGTCCCAGTGATCTCCTAGAGACATGCATGGCTGGCGGACCCCGACCTGCACGGAATTATTGGCTCGCGGCGGGGCGCAGGTGAGGCCGTACGCTTGCCCGAGAGGGACGGGGTGTACCATATGCATTGAAATGAAATGAAATGAAACGATCCCTGAATTATGAAGCCAACACGATCTACCTATGACAAGTTTTCAGTACCTTCTGCCACTCACCAGGCCTGTCCGGGCCACAACCACCCAAAGTTGTCTGGATGCCATATGCCCATCATCCTGCGAAATGAAATGCAAGACGTTTCACCAGCGTCAGGGTGATATGCGCCTCACCAACGGCTAAGACGCATACCACGCGTACCAAAACTTACCAGAGGAAGCGAGACCGCAAAAAAGCATAGCAACACTATAGTTGGCTCCTTCCTTTTGTGAAGAGTGTCCATCAAACGCATGACAAGCCACTGTTCTGTCTCTTCAAGCAAGCAGAAGCAATCAGGCGGGCGCGCAACCAGAAACGAGCTGCGAGATATGCTTGATGGCGTTCTGGATTTGCTGCCGGCACGTAAACACCACGCGCATCAGAGATTGCCAGGTAGGATGCTGCTTGTGACCAGCTCACACTCACAAGCCAGGGCGCAACTTTGCCATGTCCCATCCCGAGCCAGACGAGGATGTAGGGTGGTGTAGGATCAAGAGGACATGGCATAGTGGCATGGGCACAATATGTTTGTTCACCCTCTTACCGGCTTTGTGCAGTTCTGCGAAAAATTCTGTAGTTCGAACCAGATGTTCACCAAAGACCAGACTCCAATAGTTGAGCGAACAGTAACAAGTGTACATGTATCAGCGGCCCACAAGAACAGAGAACCATAAGCAGCATACATTTGACATATGTGTTTCACCAAAGGAATACTGACATGCACCCCTAACTAGGCTCAAAATGCTAGTAATTAACAGCAATAAACGATCTGGTTTGCTTTCCCACTGTAAGATGCTGATATAGGAAATGTCGAACAATGGTCACGCTAACAAAATGAGTAAATCAACTGGATCTTCATGGCGAGAGACCTGCCAAGGTCATAAGGCAATCGAAAATAGCATACCCATGAGAAATAACGGAGAGGAAGAAAAATATAGTGTATTGTATACCACAGATATTTCACCTAACAATGGAGCACCAGCAAGCCAACATAAGGGCAGGCCAATGCATACGACTACGACAAGGACTTGCTTACTTAAACAGTAAAACCTGCCAAGGTGTCAGCGAGTGGCACTATTACGGATTTACACTAGTGAACACATATCCCCTGATTTGGGCTTCTGCATACCACATCATCATGGCCTCATATACAGATGCAAAACCACGACACATATACTTCAGAATACACTAATACAGATAGTTTTCCAAGTGATTGATGAGCCAAATGCTGACTCTATGGTCTCAAAAAACAAAAATGATATGGTGGACAAATCATGGCCTAACTGGGCTGGGTTGTTGCAGATGGTTCTAAAATATGAAATGATACAGAATAGGAAAAAGGAGAACTTTCTTCCCTTGGCAGTCATAGTACCAACTGCCTAAGCAGTAATTACATCATCTAGAGCCTACATGTTAATATAACAAAACCATGCAGATTCACAAGTCAACACAATTAAGGTATGTGTGGTAAATAATGGAGAAGACACCACCCTAGGATTCCAATATCACAACTACTCATACCTGATGTATGTTGTTACAGCAAGCAAAATGGAGCGCTTCGGAGAAGAAAACAAGGGGGCTCAGGACTTGACAAAGTACCGAGCTCCCATACAATAGACCGCTCTGGCAATAGGTTCTGCTAGTTCTATGCAGAGTGGAAGCTGGTTCTGTGAATTCACTTTGGTTTTCACCAAACTCATTATGTTAATGATGCAAAGCTCATCTCTGAGTATCTGATAAATTGTAAGTGATGTCAACACATATACTTGATAATAACACATGAAGCATAGACCTAATGAATTGCATGATCTGAACTTACCTGCGAGGTTTGTTCTTGCGCTGGCGAAGTTCATGACCTACAACCTCTGCAAAAAGGTAGAAAATATAACATAAACAACTCATGTAATTTTGGAATAAGAGCAGGAGAATAATTACCATTTGAACATTAGTCAAGACTAAAATAATAAACAAAACACAAAAGGAGATTGAGTGGTTTCACCTGGTAATTCATGGGAGTTCAATGAAACAGGAACTTCAGTCACACTGTGGTTTCTGCACGGAAAAGAAGAAACTCAGACCAGGCAATATTTATCCTTCTTCTACTGCACTGTAGTTATTGTTTGCCAAGAAGAGAGCAAGTAGTACAATGCAAGTTCAGAAAGCAACACATCATGGAATCTGACTTGAAATAGTCAGACCTTTACCAAGCACTACATGGATAGAAAACCTTAAATCTGGACAAACTAGCCAGAATGAAGAAAAGAAACACACACACCAGACACAAGGTAAAAATTTGCACAAATTTGTGTGCTCGGCATTGAGGCCTACAAAAGAATGGAGGAAGTGGTAAACCAAGGAAACAACCTTCCACATCCCATTTCCATTGTCCAGTATCCAGGAAACCATATGCTGACTTCCTGAGCATGATACATTTTTTAACTGTTTGTATGACTGTTATATTGGAGTTTCCAGGAAGGCAGCTAAAACAAAAGGTGCAACTTGCACAGGGTACACGAAAGTACAGAGGAATTTTAAGATGCTCCCGGACAGGGAAGACCATACATTTGGCACTATGAGCTCACATCCATCTTACCACATAGGACCCAATAGTTCTTCTATTCACCATTGGCTAAAAAAACTCAATTACGATGTGGTAAATAAGGAAACATGTGATGCCACAATAAATTGGATGAAGGGCATGACCATAGTAAGGTAAGTAATTAATTGCCAGAATCTTCTCTGAAGGAAATATATGATAGTAATCTTATTTTCTATTTCCAGTATATCACCATCCATATAAATTTATTTGAGATGAACATACACAGTAAGTGCATGAGGTTGTGAACCTAAATTTTCATAACCCAAATTTTTACCGAACTTGCAGCGTTTTCAATATAGTTTGTGAAATCTTCAGAATTGAAATTTTTGGATCTGATATTCAAATACAAATGTCAAGATTGACTAACTCATAGTCATGAATGTTTTATTTGTCCTTTCTGACAAAAGATATAACAAATACAAAAGAACTAGTAAATATATAACCTTGAATATAAAGTAGTAACAGTAATACATATATCATGCATATGTACTGATGTTTCCTTGCACCGTTTAACCTTGACAAAACTACACGCATAAAAGGAAAATGAACTAGACGTGTGATTGACCAATCAATGTACCTTGATGTATTTACTAAGATGAAGCAATTATTATACGTCACAATTATATGATCGAAAACATCTCCTGCCTCCAAGAATGCAAGTTGGAGCATCTTACAGAGCTCAAAAAGATATGAACAATATTAGCTCTAAGATGAAGGTGTATCGATAATCTGCATGCTTATTGTGATTACATTGAAGACAGACAGAAATTTTAGCATCAATCTGACCAGGAAATAATAATCCTTGGTATTAGGTCTCACGGTTAAGATGTTAAACTCTAACTCGACTGATGTAACTACAATTGCGGCTGGGAAAAACAACATCTAGCTTTGTCGCAAACGATACACCTATACGGCTGAGAACATGAAACTGAAACCATGTAATATAAAGGATAACGAAACTTGAATTTTACCTTGGGGAGACAGTTGAAGATGGAAGTTCAGAAGGTTCAGGATAAAAACTGCCAAAATAAGGAGGATGATATGTTGTCCCAAAAGCCCCAGTAGCACCAGAAAATGTTGGCAGCCTAATTTCATTAAAATAAAATTAAACAGAGACCAGATCTAATGTGGGTTGAGGTGCAGTACAAGGAACAAGATAATGCAATCCAGCCATGGTTAAATGGATACCACATTTAACTAAAATTGCTAGCTATTGATTATAAACTCAGCCATATTCCATATTTTTTAGATAAACCAAGGTGAATGCACATACAACCACGTCTACCATACTCATGCCACCACATGCACGTGCATTACTATACGCACCAGAAATGTGGAGGTCCTCAATTTCAGTATCCCAATATTTAACCGCATCTTGGTCAGAAACTCAGAATGGACAGGAAGTTCCTAAAATTTAAATTCCATGCCACAAATTTATCCAGAACTGAACGCTGGCCAACTGCAGACTATAGAACAGATGGTACTAACAGGTTGTAAACCAATCACTGTGCGGTTATATTTACTCCCACATTTTTCAACTGCGAAAGTTTCAGAGAATTGTGTGAAGGAAATTGTCAGGTCAGGTCAGCCATTACATAAAGTAGCCAACAAGCACATTCAACCAATCTTAACAAGAATGTGAGAATCCCAGTATCCCACAAATGGAATCAGACTGGTTTTCAAACCAACTATTGATAACTATCCTAGAACCAACTAGTTTCATACGCTGATGTTCTTCCTAGAAACATTTGGCTTTGTCATATTCAGCTGCTGTGAAGGACATGAAAGGGAGGCATGTTATCCATGTTGGATAATATACCAAACACAGACAAGCCTTCAGCACTCTACGGATAAGTACTGACTGTGTGTCTGATTATATCTGTGCAGGGAAGGATATCCATTTATGGCATGGTATGGACATGTGTAGGACATGTTGGAGACACAGCTTGGCCAAAATAACAGTACTGACGAGACAAAAGGTTTTCCACTAAGCAATAGCAATCACAATAATCTGTAGTCATGAAGAAATTAGTCAATAACTTTAAGTACTTGTTTACAAATTTTTAAAATGGATTTCACAACTTTAATTTCAAGATATCAATTAGATAAATGAAGCAATAGTTCTTCCACAAGCTTCACAGAAAATTAAGACCTACGCACCAAGTCATTCGATTCATCTCAGAATTGCCACCAAGTTGGTGAGCCACAAGTTCGGGCAAAGCCATACCAATGGAAGGGATACCATATCCGCTAAGATGCTGGCCGCTGAACTGCATAACTATAGAGAGAATGCAATGGAAGTCAGGTCAACAGAGAATGTGCAAGCCCACAGCCTCAAATACGCACACTTCAGAAAAAAAAGGACAAGTAAAAGAGTAACCCGTTATATATATCATAAAACAGTACAGACAACGAGATACAAATATGATAACAATATCAAAATGTGAACCAAGACTTTGTAGAACCTACAAGGCTGCAACTCTGTTACTAGAAGACTATAATGACCAAACAATATTATCCCCTAAAGTTCTCTAGCAGCTAGGCTAGGCTAGAAAAACTGTGCAAATCCATACCTGGAGCTCCAAGTCTTAAAGAAGAAAACATCTGAGTTATCATGTTTACAACTACTTTCTCTGTTGATGAAATCAAACTAGTCATTGACACAACAAGTAAGAACACACTTCAAGTGGTTCAATTGCTTTATTGGTTGCATTTTTAAGATTAAATTCATATATCTCAAGTAACATACGCACCTGGCAATACTGCTGGAATGCCAGTGAAACCTTGTTCACCAAGATTAAGGCCCCTTGCTTCTGTAACATCAAGAGCGTGACCACCATCATGAGAAGAGGTGCTCGTTGATTCCTCCTTATCATTTGGGCCTATTACCACATACTTTTTTGATCCAGGAGGCGGGCTGGTCTCTGCATCTTCAGTTGAACTTGTCGGCGTAGCTTGTGGATGAGACTGAATGCTGTTTATACTGCCAATATTTTGATGGAATATCTGAGTAGATGCCCTTTGTCTCGGTTGGGGTTGTTGAACTGAGATTTGCTGATAGACTGCATTACTGAAGTCATTACAAGATCTAGTTGCTTGACTAGTTGAAGAAAATTCGTTCTTTGCAGGCTCGCCAATGTTCATATCACTTCCTTGATCCCTAGATTTTGAATACTGGCTGTAGATGTTTGATGTTGATACAGACGAATGAAAACCAAGGCTGGGCATGTCTTTTATGGAAGCCGTACTAAGAGAATCACCAGCATTTCCATGCCCACCAGATGGAACAAAAGCCTTCACTCCAGAAGCAGGACGAGGTTGTGTGTTCAGAGAACTATGTGCCATACGAACAGAGGTTGAGAAGAGTTTACTAAATATTGCAGGCCGAGCTCTTCTTCTTTGAATAAAGGGGAGCTCTTGCTTCAAAGGAAAATCTTGTTCATTCTGTAAATTTAAAGTCTGATAGGAATGCTTTCCCTCGCCTGCATCGGAACAAGCATCTTCATTTTGTGATCTGGAATATGTCCTATTAAGCATAGGGAACAATATCATTAGTTCGGATTTTCTGCGAGTAATATCAACAAAAGGAGAAAATGGATTTCCACTTACCTATTGCTTTGCACCGAAGAGATTCCAAAAGTATTCTTCCAGTGAGATTGGTAGGGCCTAGATGGTTTCCCTCTGTAAACATTGGGTGCATCGCTGTAACCTTTAGCATTCACATGATAAATACGATGTTCTCTTCGGGCATTATCAAAGTTCTTGTCGTAGTAGTTAGAGTGGAATTTTCTTGGAACACTTCTGTAGTTCTTGGCATTGTTGTCATAGGAAGTGTGGGCTTCTTTTGGAAATCTGTTATAGTTGTTGCTGCTTTGATAGCGAGTAAGGGACTTCTCTGGGATATAATTGTAGTCTGCTCTGTTACTACGATAGTATGAAGGGGATTTGTTTCCTTCAAGATAACTATGGTTAATGCCATGAGTTCTATCACCAGCCCATGCTCTAAAAGGAACTGTTGGCCTCCTTGTCTATAAGTACAATGTCAGTACAAAAACAAAGCAACAGAGTCGGTAAAAATACTACATAACAGACAGATAGAGGGGGGAAAGGAGAAACACGCACATTGTCACGCTGAACATCGTGGATATTCATCTCATAAAACCGATCGTGCACCCATACACTATCATCTTCAGGACGCGATAACTTTTGGCCACTGAAAAACTCCCTGAATTAATAAGATGGGTATATTAGGCAGAAACTATGGGCCACATTTCGTAGTGAGTACATATGGAGATTATTCTAGAGAAGGGAGCCAATTTCAAACTCTATCAATGCCCAGGAGCCTGTGCCAAGCAGTCGATGGCAGTGAGTAATACATGCAATTAGATACAAGGTGTATGTTCAGACTCTTACAACAAGCAGCCGATTGCAATTAGATACAATTTTTCCTTCGAATACATGACCTTATTCTACAATCTCCAATCGTGAAATTTTGCAATGAAAGAATTCACCCACTCTAAGTATGCAGGTACTCCAATTATGATGATTCATAATTTTTCACGCAAGTGGGTCAATTTGAACAAAAATCCAGGCTGAAAGGAAATTTGAAATCTAAGGCGCGTGCTTTCTAACTAGCTGTACTGTAAGAGAGCTCTGTTGAATAACAGAGGAGGAAGCAAGCAACAAGTGGAAGATGAAAGCCTCGAACCTCTGGCGCCCGCGCCTGCCGTTTTCCTTGTCCTGGAAGCGATCATCGTGCATGAAGAAGGCACCTATCCTCGGCACCGCGTGGGGCTCGGCCTCCTTCTTCTCCATGTCCTTTCCTTCCACTGCGGCTCCCCACTTCGCCTGGTCCTCCTCCTCGTATTTCCCCTCCTCCTCGGGTGCCGTAACTACCTCATCCGCCACTTCCTTGGCCTCGCCACCATCATCATCACCACCACCATCACCACTTCCTGAGTCGAAATCCTCTTGCCCCCCTTCGCATTTCTCAGAACCCCCATCTTCGTCGTATACCTCGGCCGCGCCCAGCCGGTCGGAGTCGGAATCGGAACCGGCCACCATCAGCGGCGGCGGCGAACCCCTTCCGCCGCCGCCGTCCTCGTCCTCGTCGCTCGCCTCCGCGCGACGCCTCAACGCTGGGAGGGGCGCGTCGGGTTCGCTGCCGCCGTCCTCGTCATCGTCGCTCGCCTCCGCGCGACGCCTCAACGCCGGTAGGGGCGCGTCGTCGACGTCGCTCACGTACTCCTCCTCCTCCTCTGCCGCCACCTTACCCTTTTCAGCCATGGGTGGGATTAATTGAGGAGCCACCGGGACGGATTCAGCACCAATTTGGGGGAGAATGCTAGGGTTTAAGCTAGGGTTTGAGGGAATCTGGAACGTTCGAGAGGCTTCTCGACCTCCCGTGATGTTCTGCTTTCCCGCACTGGCTTGATCACCTTTTTCTGATCGATCAGCTTCTTTTGTCTGGGGAAAGGTGATCAAGAAGCTGATGACCCAATGCAAAACCACCACTGGGTTGTTCAAATCCTCTGATACTGAAACTAAACTGACAAAATGGGTCGCCGGCTCGCGGTGATGGAATTTACACATGGTTAAGTTGGCCCCACATGTCATCCATATGAAAATTAAGTACGCGTGTTAAATTAATATGCTGAGCCGGTTAAACCAAAAGAAAAGGATAGCTGCTCTGTGCTCTTTTTATTTCGGGTCCTGTTTAATTCTCGGTCTAATTCGCGTGATTCTAAACGATGTCATGTCATCTGAGTGCAAGCCCAATTACCACTACAAATATCACAGTGTAGCTTCAACCCATCTGTAACTAAAAGTCCCACTACCGATAGGATGCATGATTTTCAATGCAATTCCACTGAATTAGTATCTGACTGGGTTCTAACTTAGTTCTTAATCTGACTCAAAATAAGCAAAATACTTTTATTTATTTATTTGAAGTACCAACATGGCACGTGAGCAATAGGTAGGACCACCATCTCATGGGCTCAGCATCTTCAACGAGGGAATGTAAACAAGGTCTTGTGGACAAGCGGCCAACCAAAACATGGTCTAGTGAAACGGTATAAACGGATTCGAGTCCTCGGACTGATGCATTTCGGCTTAAATTTAGGTCAGGCAAGTGGTTTTGCGGACAGCATGCATACCAGCGTGCCCCCCCCCTAACCCACAAGTCAGCGACCTACCTAACCCAAGGACCACATGCTTTGCCCTACCGCCCCTATCCAATTTCCATCCCAACTATCCCAGTATCGATGTTCTCTAGCCATCAGCAGCTCGTCCAGCTCCCTAGCCTGTCGAATATGCCGAAGAAGTCCGTGCCATGGTGTTTGGCCAAGCTCGTGCCATGGCCACACGTCCACCACCCTCGTGGGTGGCACCTAAACCGATTGCAAGTTCCACTACCACTGAATCTTACCCTCGGGGCCATGCGCCACCGAGATATCGACCGCCATCGGGCATTCCTCCCTACGTACCTACGCAACAGCCCCACGTACACCGATAACTCCCCACTCCACGCGGGAACACGATGCACGATGATATGCCATCTTCTCTGTGGAGTTCGTGAGCCCCCACATCGCCGACGAAGGCGACGATGAGATGGAGGAGCTCGCCCAGTGGCCGGATCTAGGGGCAACCCTCTACATCTCGTCGTTGCAGGTTCCCGGCGCCGCATTCCCCGCTACCCTAGTGTCATTGGCCCCACTAACCCTGCTAGTGCATCCTCCGGTGAACCCTTGGGAGTCGTGGCCTACCGCAACACTAACGGCGGCGCCTATGGCCGCACCGCTAGTGCCGCCCTCGTGGTCGTGGTCGCCGCCGGTCTTTATCAACCTCGAGGATGACGACCAGGACTATGTCGTCCAGGTTGTGGTCGTGGTTACCACTGGTGGTGCAAACCCTAGATAGCTAGGCTAGGGTTTTAGTTCAATTTTTTATGTCGTGATTTAGTTTTAGTTTGTATTTTTCCCTTTTCTTCCTTGTATGTATAATTTATTTTAATGTAATATTTATGAGGAAACAATGTGCAGCCACGCTAACACGGGAAGTACAATGTGTCATTTTTGTGTCCTCCTGACCACCCAGACGAACCTAAACACGGTTAGTTTTGTTTCTGTGTTAAAAATATAAGCAAATATCCATATGATTTAATTCAAATAAACAATTGATATAGCATGATTATAACAACACTAATTAAACTAAGCATGTATACTATTAGAGTAGATAAACAGATTGCATTTAAATATGATAAACCAATCACATGTACTCCGAACACTAGAATAAGAGACTAGCAAAAAATATAAAAGAGAAAATTCAGGATCACGTATGGTGCAGCCTGACTGGTGTAGTCTGACTAGTGGCCGTAAGTTGAGGTTGCCAAAGAGGTCGGTGACATCCGCGAAGAATTTATCATTGGGGAACTCATCATCGACCGACGTCGTGTCAGTAGTCACACTAGAGAGTTTCCCAAAAACCTAATTGTCCCTCACTCGTACAAGTTCACGAGAGGTGAGATTCCGGAGCCCCTGATCTACCGCAGGCTCGTTCCCAGGATTTGGGGGTTCGGTGCGACTTATAAAAATGAAGGCTTAATTTTTGTACACATTCAAGAATTAGTATGATAAAATCACGCGTTTTATTTATATTGTATAACTTTCGAATGTGCTATGCCATACAATGTCCAAAAAAATATCAAGTATTTATTCTAAAATAATAAATATAGCATCAAAGAAATAAAACGAACCTCATGATCTACCAAAAAGCATCATCCGCCGGGTATTTCTTGAAATAAAATCTTTAATCATAGCATTTAGTTGAGACTCTTTCGCAACATCAACATCTGGAGTTTGATTTTTAGAATTTATTTGAGACTCTTTCACAACAAATTTATCTAGAGCACCTTTTTGAGACTGAGCCGTCGCTTCTAATCTCTGTCTTTTCTTCTTCTCGTAACCCAGTTGACACTTTGTCCTTCTCGTAAAAATTAATAAGAGGATTCGTTGATTCATGGACTAGTAGTAGATTAGTAGAGTTATAGGAAATCAAGTGATAGCTAGCAGGTTTTCCGTTTGCACAATTGCACCGCAAAAGGCATCAATTATTTTCTACTATTTCCGTAGCTACGGAAGTGTGAGTAGATTATTTTGTACCGTATGTATGTATTTCAACAGCAACAGATTCTTATTGTGCGAGGTGCGACAACTGACTCACTGAGGTGCTATCGTGAACAGAAAGGGAGGTCGGGACTCGCTGAGGCGCTGAGCTGATCGAGTGATTGGTGATCGGCTGGGCGGCGGCGAACGGCGAGCGAACAAGCCGCCGGCGAGCGACGATCTCGGGAAGGGCAGGAGGTCGGGAGTCGGTACTCGGGAACAAGCGACGCGAGTCACGCGAGGAACGATCTCGCTAATGACCACAAGTATAGGGAGTGTATTGTAGTACTTTCGATAAATATGAATGTCGATCCCAACAAGGAGTAGAATGTGTTGACTAGTGATATGGAGCAGGAAATCTCTGTAAATACTTAGCAAACGGATTTTTAGGGGTTTTCTGATAAAGCAATGAAATAAAGTGTAAGTAAATAAAACAGCAAATAATTGCAACAAGTGGCCCAATCCTTTATTAGCAAAGGACAAGCCGGTGGAAATACTAATGAGGACCAAACATTCTCGAGGACACATGGGAATATTTTCAAGTGCTTTCGCTTCATATAGCTGCTTAATCTTCATTGGTTTTATAAGTGTTGTGTGGGTGAACCTGTGCTAATGTACCAACCTTACTTGGACTAATACATACTTGTGATTAAACCCCTTGCAAGCATCCGCAACTACAAGAAAGCAATTAAGATATAAACCTAACCACAGCCTTAAGCTCTGATATCCTACACTCTCTTGTGCAATGGTTTCCTAACGGGGGTTCAGGTTTCTGTCACTCCGACAACCCCACAATTAGTAGCCAAATACACAATGCACTCTCCTAGGCCCATAAATGGTGAAGTATCATATAGTCGACGTTCACATGACACCACTAAAATAATAACACCACAACTTAAGTATTAAACCATTGAATAATACCTCAACACAAATCCACTACTAACAACATGACTTCTCCCATGTCCTCAAGAACTATAAGAACTACTCACGAGAAATCGTATGGATCAAGATCAGAGATGATATAATGATGGATAATAATCTGAATATAAACAATAATTCAATGGTTCCACTCACAAGCATCAACTACACTAGTAATCAACACCGGGAAAGTTTCCCCTAAGAACTATGCAAGATTCAACACAATTGTTACAGCGGGATGGAGTGGTGGTGATGGTGCTGGTGGAGATGTTGGTGTGGATGATGATGATGATCCCGATAAAGTCTAGCTTGATTATGGTGTTGATGGTGACGATATCTCCTCTTCAGGAAGGAATTTCCCCGGCAGAAATCTGTCTGCCGGAGAGCTCTTTCTCTCTCGGTGTTTTCCGCCCTACAGAGGCGGCGGAATCTTTCTGTGTCCCTCCCTCGTGTATTAGGGTTTCGAGGAGAAGATATAGGCGAGAGGGCGGAGTCATAGGTGGGCTAGGGTGGCCACACCCCCTGTAGGTGCAGCCTAGGGTGGCCCGCGCCTGGGGGTGTGGGTCCCCTATGGCCCAACTCCGCCTCCCCTTCTCGCTTCCTTCGTCTTCTGGGAAATATAATTTTCTGTAGTTTTTCTAGTATTTTTTAATCTTTGCGAAATTGCATCAAAACACCTCTTTTTACATCAGAATCCTGACTCCGGCAGTTCATCCTCCAAGAATCATCCAACATGCAAAAACAGATAAAAAACATAAGTAAAACCTCTTAATATGAAATATATCAATGAATAGAGGCAAGTTATGATATAGAATGGTGATGTAAATTGGACGTATCAACTCCCCCAAGCTTAGACCTTGCTTGTCCCTAAGCGAAAACTGAGCTCAGTAAACATGTCCACAAGTTTATGGAGTGAAGTGTCGATAAAAAGAATACGGCCAAGAAGCATCACACTTACCATTACACAACTCATATAAGAAAGTAACTCACCATTATATAACTTAGCATGCAAAAATTATGGGAGTCACAATAAAGATGCATAAATACAAATCATAATTGGGATTGGCAAACTTTGTTCTTGGTCAGAGAACAGTTGACAAACAGTTTTCAAGTAAATCTTTTGTAAAGAGGTTTACAACAGGAGTACTCTTTGCTCAAACATAAAAGGTTTTTCACAATGATAGCTTTCAAAGTAATACTCATCTAGATAAGAGTTTTATGCAAACAAGGGAGATAAAGAACATGATTGAATAAATCATCATATGAATGCTTGAAACACAACAACTCAAATGCTTGCTGAAGATAGAGAGGAATAGGTTTACTGACTCAACTTAGAAGTAAAAGAAATAGCCCTTCATAGAGGGAAGCAGGGATTTCAAGTTCATAAAGAGCTTTCAAAAGATTATGGTACTTACTAGCTTTGAGCTCTCATTGCCCCTATCATAAGTATCTTGAGGTGATTAAGGTTAAAGTGAACAAAGATGGAGTATATGCTTGACGAAATATAAGTTGGCAATCTCATGTCACTTGAGTACGAGGGCCGCTCCTCATGCTACTCAACTTTAGTTACCGGTAAGTTCTTGTCATTGTAAGTACATGTGTATCATAAAGAACTACCAACGGGGTACCCCTTTCACATGATACAGGAGCTATCTCATAATCAAAATGACAAGGCAAGCAGATAGTGAGCATCTCAGCGATCTTTTTATTTGCTATTTGCATAGGTTTTATTGAGGATGCTTCACAGATTGCTCATAATGGTTATGCTGCAGGTTTCCACCATGATTAGGAATGGCTTGGGCTAGCGTCCCAGGCATTTCTCTAACACACATACATAACTCCATGGACTTACAAGCTCCCCTTTTATTTCACACCGACGACATCTGCAAACAAAAGAGCATGATATCAACTGTGTACAATGTACAGGTGCAATGTTGAAAGCGTTCCCCGTGACAACACGGTTCTGCTAATTCCAACGTATAGGTGCAAGCATATACAACTCCAATGACAC
The DNA here is from genome assembly GCA_030063025.1 of Avena longiglumis. NCBI lineage: Eukaryota > Viridiplantae > Streptophyta > Magnoliopsida > Poales > Poaceae > Avena > Avena longiglumis. The sequence continues at coordinate 154,812,118 of CP125973.1, forward strand.
AATGGTTCAAGTTTATTAGGGGCAAGAAAATAAGGTGTGCCATCAAGTTCGTGAGAGCTTTACTAACTAGTTTTCACATAACAAAATAATTTCTAATTTGAAAGATAGATGAAGCTTGAGAATTTACTTGGAATAGCTGTTGGAGATATGCCCTAGAGGCAATAATAAATGTAGTTATTATTATATCTTTGTGTTTATTATAAATATTTACATTCATGCTATAACAGTATTAACCAGAAACATTAATACTTGTGTGATTTGTAAACTAAATTAGAGTCCCTAGTAAAGCCTCTTCGTAATACTAGCTTGTTGATTAATAGATGATCATGGTTTCTTGATCATGAACAATTGAGATGTTGTTAATAACAAGGTCATATCATTAGGAGAATGGTATGATGGACATACTCCAATAGATAAGCGTAGCATAAAGATCAAGTCATTTTAATAGTTCAATTGATATAAGCTTTCTGATACATAGTAACCTAATTCCTTCGACCATGAGATCATGCTAATCACCATCAACGGAAGGATGCTTTGATGACATCAAACACCAGACCGTAACTGAGTGGCTATAAAGGTGGCATTGAGTGTTCGGAAAGTATGGGTTGAGACACATGGATCAAGAGTGGGATTTGTCCATCCATATGACAGATAGATATACTCTGGGACCTCTCGGTGGAATGTCATCCAATTGGCTTGCAAGCATGTGACTGGCTCACAAGGGATCACATACCACGGGAACGAGAAAAGAGTACTTATCAGTAACGAGGTTGAACTAGGTATGCAGAGATACTGACGATCAAAACCTCGGATAAGTAAACTATCGTGAGACAAAGGGAAATTGGTATCGTATGTAAGTGGTTCATTCGATCGCAAAGTAATCGTAGAAATATGTGGGAGACATATGAATTTCCAGATTCCTCTATTGGTTATTGATCGGAGAAGTGTCTCGGTCATGTCCGCATAATTCATGAACCGTAGGGAGACACACTTAAGAATTCGATGTTGTTGAGTATTTATGGAATGATGAGTAAGAGACCGAATGTTGTTCGGAGTCTCGGATGGGATCCAGGATATCACGTGGAGATCCGGAATGGTCCGGAAAATAAGATTCATATAAGGAAAGTCCTATTTCAGAGTTGGGGAATGATTCCGGTGTTTTCACCGGGAATGTTCTAGAAGGGTCCGGAAGGTCCGACACTCCGGAGGGGAAGGGTACATGAATGCGTCATAACAATATGGAATGGTTGCATCATGTACTAGGTCACTTGGCTGGGAAAAATAAAGGAAGAAATCAAATCCTAGTTTGAAAGTCAAACGCCAATTTGAAAAAGTCAAACGGCAAGTTTGCTTGGTGGAGGGAGAGTAGGAAACCTACTTGGGGAGGAAGTCCTCCTCCCTCCACCCGCCGGACAAGGAGGCCGACTTGGGGGAGGACTACCTCCTCCCATGCCGCGCCCTCCCACCTATATAAGAAGGGGCATGGCTGCCCCTCTTCCACACACCTCAAACCCTAGCTCCTGCGCGCCTCCACCTCCAAGTGCAGCCATCGCCTAGGGTTTCCCCTCCAACTCGGCGACTTGGGGCTTACCCAAGCCCTAGCCGCCGGCCACACTCTCCCCTTGGTGCCCTCTAAACCCTAGATCACCAAGGGCCTGTCTCATAGTCCACCATACTCGCTCCGGCTTAAGGCGAAGCCCTGCGAGATCTCCTCTCTACTTCCGCTACCATGCCGTCGTGCTGCCGGAATCGCGAGGAGAGTGCTACAAACTTCGCTGCCTGCTGGAACAAGGGAGAGGAAGGTCTTCATCGAGTACCGAACATGTGACCGATCATGCGGAAAGCCGAACCTGCCTTGGAAGGATCGTCTACGCGATCTTGAGATCGGCAAGAGTACGAGTACATCACCCACGAGAATCTGCTCTCGTTAACCGCTTTGGAATCTTCGAGGGTGAGTTCCTATATCGAATCGTTGCTACAATCTAGTAGATAGATCTTGGCTTGTTTGTTTGCATGCGGTAGAAATTTTTTGTTTCCCATGCTACGAACCCCTACAGTGGTATCAGAGTCGTGTCTATATGTAGATCTGTTGCACGAGTAGAACAAAATGGTCATTGTGGGCGGTGGTGCTTTTATTATCAATTGCTTTTTGTGTACTTTGCATCTTGTGGTATGATGGGAATAAGCGGCCCGGGCTAACCTTACATGACATCGTTCATGAGACTTGCTCCACACTCAACATGCAACTTGTATTGCATAAGTGGCTTTGCGGGTGTCTGTCTCTCCCATTATAGTATAGATCCAATTTACAACGGGCACTTGATAGTTCAAACATCAACGTTGTGGTTCTTGTTCGTAAGTTAGATCGACACTTATTGAAATCCCCAAACCACGTAAAATATGCAAAGAAAATTAGAGGCGTCTAACTTTATTTTGCAGGGTGTGATGTGATATGGCCATGATTGTGATTATATTTGATGTATGCAATGTTCCTTATTGTAAGTTGGCAACCGGAAGGAGCCATATGGTTGTCTTTAAATTCTGTTAAGACCCGCGTGTCTATTCAAAGTAGTTGTAATAGTTGAAGATGGTGGACGACAACCATGAAACGGCGCCATTGACCTTGACGCTATACCGGTGATGATGGAGATCATGTTCGTGCTTGAAGATGGAGATCGGAAGCACAAGAAGAAAGGCCATATCATATCACATATTATGAATTGCATGTGATGTTAATCCTTTATGCATCTTGTATTGCTTAGTTAACGACGGTAGCATTATAAGATGATCCCTCATGCACACAAATTTCAAGTTCCAAAGTGTTCATCCTTAGTAAGCACCGTTGCTAAAGCTCGTTGTTTCGAAGCACCACGTGATGATCGGGTGTGTTAGATTCTGCGGGTGTATACAACGTGAGCAATCCAGATTTGCTCATCAGAAGCTAAGGTTTGATCTTGACGAGCCTAGCATGTACAAACATGGTCTCGGAACACGGATCACCGAAAGGTAAAGCATGAGTCATATAGTAGATATGATGAACATGTTGATTGTTCGCCATTGAAGCTACATCAACTCTCGTTATGATCGGTTTTGATGTGGTGGATTTGGTTCGTGTGATCACTAAAACAATGTGAGGGATATTGTTTTGAGTGGGAGTTCACCTAGATTAATTTAAATATTAATTAGAACTCAATTTGTCATAAACTTAGTCTAAACTATTGCAAATATGTTGTAGATCAATGTCGGTCCCTACCATCAATTTTAATGCGTTCCTAGAGAAAGAAAATTTGAAAAACAATGGAAGCAACTTCGCGGATTGGTTCCACAATTTGAGGATTGTCCTCAATGCTGGTAATTTGACCTATGTCTTTGGATGCATTGGGTGAACCACACAGAGCTCTGCTACCGATGAAGTAAAGAATGTTTACCTCACTCGGAAGAATCAGTACTCCATAGTTTAGTGTGTTATATCGTATGGTTTGGAATCAGAGCTTCAGAAAAGGTTTGAGAACCAAGACCCATATGATATTGTCCGTGAACTCAAAATTATTTTTGAGACTCACATGCGATTGAGAGTTATGAGGCTTCGAAAGTTCTTTAACTGCAAGATGGAAGAGGCAGCTCAAATCGGTGAGCATGTGCTTAAGATGTCTGGGCACGCAAAAAAACTCCAAAGTTTGGGTATAGTGATTCCTAATGCTTTGGGGATTTACCGTGTCCTCCAATCACTACCACCAAGTTACAAGAACTTTGTGATGAACTACAATATGCAAAACATGAACAAGACATTGCCAGAACTCTTCTCCATGTTGAAATCTGCAGAAGTGGAGATCAAGAAAGAGCATCAAGTGTTGTTGGTCAATAAGACCACCAAATTCAAGAAAGGCAAGTCTAAGCAAAAGGGAAACTTCAAGAAGGGTGGTAAGAAAGTTACCGCACCAACGAAGAAGACCAAGGCTAGACCAAAGCCTGATACTGAGTGCTTTTACTGCAAGGGAGAAGGTCACTGGAAGCGGAATTTCCCAAAGTACTTGGCGGATTTGAAGAACGGCAACATCAAGAAGAAAGGTATATCCGATATACATGTTATTGATGTGTATCTCACTAGTACTCGTAGTAGTGCCTATGTATTTGATACTGGTTCGGTTGCTCATATTTGTAACTCAAACAGTAGTCTTTGAATAAACGGAAGCTAGCGAAGAACGAGGTGACGATGCGCGTTGGAAATGGATCAAAGGTTGATGTGCTCGCGATCGGCACGCTACCTCTTCATCTACCATTGGGATTAGTTTTATACTTAAATAATTGTTATTTGGTGCCTACGTTGAGCATGAACATTATATCTGGATCATGTTTGTTGCGAGACGGTTACTTGTTTAAGTCCGAGAATAATGGTTGTTCGATTTATATGAGTAATATGTTTTATGCACATGCACCTTTGATAGATGGTCTATTATTACTGAATCTCGATAGTGGAAATACACATATTAATAACATTGAAGCTAAACGTTTGAAATTGAGCGATAACTTGACCTATATGTGGCACTATCGTCTTGGTCATATTGGAGTGAAGCGTATGAAGAAACTCCATTCCGATGGACTTCTTGAATCACTTGATTTTGAATCACTTGAAAGATGCGAAGCATGTCTGATGGGTAAAATGACTAAGACTCCATTTTCTGGGATGATGGAGCGAGCTACGGACTTATTGGATATCATACATACCGATGTGTGTGGCCCAATGAGTGTAGCATCGCGCGGTGGTTATCGTTATGTTCTTACCTTCATGGATTACTTGAGTAGATATGGGGTATATCTATTTCATGAAACATAAGTCCGAAACTTTCGAGAAGTTTAAGGAATTTCAAAGTGAGGTAGAGAATCAACGTAACAAGAAGATTAAATTTCTACGTTCTGATCGTGGAGGTGGATATCTAAGTTACGAGTTTGGCGAGCATTTAAAGAAATGCGGAATACTTTCACAATTGACACCGCCGGGAACACCATAGCGTAATGGTGTGTCCGAACATCGTAATCGAACTCTCTTAGATATGGTTCGTTCTATGATGTCACTTACAGATTTACCGCTATCGTTTTGGGGTTATGCATTAGAAACAGCCGCATTCACTTTAAATAGGGCACCATCTAAATCCGTTGAAACGACACCGTATGAATTATGGTTTGGGAAGAAACCTAAATTGTCGTTCCTTAAAGTTTGGGGTTGCGAAGCCTATGTAAAGAAGTTACAGCTGGACAAGCTTGAACCCAAAGCGGAAAAATGCGTCTTCATAGGATACCCGAAGGAAACTATTGGGTATACCTTCTATCATAGATCCGAAGGCAAAATCTTCATTGCTAAGAATGTATCCTTTATAGAGAAGTAATTTCTCTCGAAAGAATTGACTGGAAGGAAAGTAGAACTCGACGAGGTTGTTGAACCTTCTCTCGAACTTGCGAGTAGCGCAGCACCGGAAGTAGTTCCTATGGCGCCTACACCAATAAGAGAGGAAGCTAATGATGATGATCATGAAACTTCGGTTGAAGTTGCTACAGAGCCTCGCAGGTCAACGAGAACTCGTACCACTCCTGATTGGTATGATCCCATTATGAGTGTCATGTTGGTGGACAACACCGATGACCCTGCAACATATGAGAAAGCGATGATGAGCCCAGATTCCAATAAATGGCAAGATGCCATGAAATCCGAGATTGGATCCATGTACGAAAACCAAGTATGGACTTTGGTGGACTTACCGGATGGCCGGAAGGCTGTCGAGAACAAATGGATTTTCAAGAAGAAAACAGATGTTGATGGTAATTTTACTATCTATAAAGCTTGACTTGTCGCAAAAGGGTTTCGACAAATTCAAGGAGTTGACTACGATGAGACTTTCTCACCAGTAGCGAAGCTAAAGTCTGTGAGGATTATGTTAGCAATTGCTGCATATTACGATTATGATATATGGCAGATGGATGTCAAAACGGCGTTCCTCAATGGAGACATTGATGAAGAGTTGTATATGATGCAACCCAAAGGTTTTGTCGATCCTAAAGATGCTAACAAGGTATGCAAACTTCAACGGTCCATATATGGATTGAAGCAAGCATCCCGAAGTTGGAATCAACGTTTTGATAAGGTAATCAAAACTTTTGGTTTTATACAAACTTATGGAGAAGCTTGTATTTACAAGAAAGTGAGTGGGAGCTCTGTAACATTCTTAATACTATATGTAGATGACATATTGTTGATTGGGAATGATGTAGACCTTCTTAATAGTGTCAAAGAATATTTGAATAATAGTTTTTCAATGAAAGATCTTGGCGAAGCAGCTTACATATTAGGCATAAAGATTTATAGAGATAGATCGAGCGCCTAATATCATTGTCTAAAGTACATATTTGGACAAAGTTCTAAAGAGATTTGGAATGGAAGATAGCAAGAAAGGGTTCTTGCCCATGTTGCTATCGACCTTGAGTAAAACTCAAAGTCCGAGAACGCGAGAAGATAGAGAAAGGATGAGTAAAACTCCCTATGCCTCAGCCATAGGATCTCTAATGTATGCCATGCTATGTACGAGACCCGACATTGCATATGCTGTTAGTTTGACTAGCAGATATCAAAGTGATCCATGAGTGGATCATTGGACATCGGTCAAAAACATCCTTAAGTACTTGAGAAGAACTAAGGATATGGTTCTTTCTTATGGAGGTGATGAACAGCTCGTTGTTAATGGTTACACCGATGCTAGTTGGAACACCGATCCGGATGATTCTAAATCTCAATCTGGATACATATTTACTTTGAATGGTGCAGCAGTTAGCTGGATGAGTGCAAAGCAAAGCGTTGTGGCGAGATCTTCAACTGAATCTGAATACATAGCTGCTTCAGAGGCTTCACAAGAAGTGATATGGATGAAGGAGTTCATTACAGAGCTCGGTGTGGTTCCAAGTGTGCTCGACCCAATGTCTATCTACTGTGATAACATGGGCGCCATAGCCAATGCGCAAGAACCAAGGTCACACAAGAAGCTGAAGCACATCAAGCTACGTTTTCACGCTATTCGAGAACATGTCCAAGATGGTGACATAAAGATTTGCAAAGTACACACAGATCTGAATGTGGCGGATCCGTTGACTAAACCTCTCCCGAGGGCAAAACATGACCAGCACCAAACCGCCATGGGTGTTCCGTATATTACCATGTAATCTAGATTAGTTGACTCTAGTGCAAGTGGGAGACTGTTGGAGATATGCCCTAGAGGCAATAATAAATGTAGTTATTATTATATCTTTGTATTTATGATAAATGTTTACATTCATGCTATAACACTATTAACCAGAAACATTAATACTTGTGTGATTTGTAAACTAAATTAGAGTCCCTAGTAAAGCCTCTTCATAATACTAGCTTGTTGATTAATAGATGATCATGGTTTCTTGATCATGAACAATTGAGATGTTGTTAATAACAAGGTCATATCATTAGGAGAATGGTATGATGGACATACTCCTATAGATAAGCGTAGCATAAAGATCAAGTCATTTTAATAGTTCAATTGCTATAAGCTTTCTGATACATAGTAACCTAATTCCTTTGACCATGAGATCATGCTAATCACCATAACCGGAAGGATGCTTTGATGACATCAAACACCACACCGTAACTGAGTGGCTATAAAGGTGGTATTGACTGTTCGGAAAGTATGGGTTGAGACACATGGATCAAGAGCGGGATTTGTCCATCCATATGACAGATAGATATACTCTAGGCCCTCTCAATGGAATGTCATCCAATTGGCTTGCAAGCATGTGACTGGCTCACAAGGTATCACATACCACGGGAACGAGAAAAGAGTACTTATCAGTAACGAGGTTGAACTAGGTATGCATAGATACCGACGATCAAAACCTCGGATAAGTAAACTATCGTGAGACAAAGGGAAATTGGTATCGTATGTAAGTGGTTCATTCGATCGCAAAGTAATCATAGAAATATGTGGGAGCCATATGAATTTCCAGATTCCTCTATTGGTTATTGATCGGAGAAGTGTCTCGGTCATGTCCGCATAATTCACGAACCGTAGGGAGACACACTTAAGGATTCGATGTTGTTGAGTAGTTATGGAATGATGAGTAAGAGACCGAATGTTGTTCGGAGTCTCGTATGGGATCCAAGATATCACGAGGAGACCCAGAATGGTCCGAACAATAAGATTCATATAAGGAAAGTCATGTTTCAGAGTTGGGGAATGATTCCGGTGTTTTCACCGGGAATGTTCTAGAAGGGTCCGGAAGGTCCGGCACTCCGGAGGGGAAGGGTACATGAATGTGTCATAACAATATGGAATGGTTGCATCATGTACTAGGTCACTTGGCTGGGCAAAATAAAGGAAGAAATCAAATCCTAGTTTGAAAGTCAAACGCCAATTTGAAAAAGTCAAACGACAAGTTTGCTTGGTGGAGGGAGAGTAGGAAACCTACTCGGGGAGGAAGTCCTCCTCCCTCCACCCACCGGCCAAGGAGGCCGACTTGGGGGAGGACTCCCTCCTCCCAAGCCGCGCCCTCCCACCTATATAAGAAGGGGCAGGGCTGCCCCTCTTCCACACACCTCAAACCCTAGCTCCTGCGCGCCTCCACCTCCAACTGCAGCCGCCGCCTAGGGTTTCCCCTCCAACTAGGCGACTTAGGGATTCCCCAAGCCCTAGCCGCTGGCCACACTCTCCCCTTGGTGCCCTATAAACCCTAGATCACCAAGGGCCTCTCTCATAGTCCACCATACTCGCTCCGGCTTAAGGCGAAGCCCTGCGAGATCTCCTCTCTACTTCCGCTACCACGCCGTCGTGCTGCCTGAATCGCGAGGAGAGTGCTACAACCTCCGCTGCCTGTTGGAACAAGGGAGAGGAAGGTATTCATCGAGTACCTAACGTGTGACCGACTGCGGAAGCGCTGCCGAAACGCAGCGCCGGAAGGATCGTCTACGCGATCTTGAGATCGGCAAGAGTACGACTACATCTCCCACAAGAATCTGCTCTCGTTAACCGCTTTGGAATCTTCGAGGGTGAGTTCCTCTATCGACTGGTTGCTACAATCTAGTTGATATATCTTGGCTTGTTTGTTTGCATGCGGTAGATTTTTTTTGTTTTCCATGCTACGAACCCCTACAATAGCAATAAGGCTAATAGGTAGATATGATGGACACAAATGGCATAGGTTTTGGTTTAAAGGGGTTGGATGCATGAGAAGTATGTCTTCTCAAAACAGGTTTTGGCTATCAAGGCTGGGTAGCAAGAAAAAGAGTTGAAGGAAACAAGCAAACACACAAGTAATAAAGCCAAACATGCAATCCTCCTTGAAGACACAAAAGATCTTAAATAAATAATACTAAGCTTATGAGCCAATCAAGAAGGAAAATAAATGATACAAAATACCTGTAAGTGCTTTTCACTTTTCCTTTCAAATCTCAAAAAAGTGTTGCTACTGACCAGAGCTCGGTTTGCCAAAACCAATTTATATATACTTGATGCTCCCAAAGTGATTACCAATACTGATCAACAAGATCAATCATATAATAGAGATTGCAAACTAAAATAAGAAGTGAAAAAAGTAAAAGATGAAACTTCTCATTAATATTCCATAAAGGCACTCACACCAAGGGATACATATATTGTTGGAGATATTCCCTTGATGCAATAATAAAAGTGGTTATTATTATATCTTTGTGTTTATGGTAAATGTTTAAATTCATGCTATAACAGTATTAATCGGAAACATTAATACTTGTGTGATCTGTAAACTAAATTAGAGTCCCTAGTAAAGCCTCTTTGTAATACTAGCTTGTTGGTTAATAGATGATCGTGGTTTCCCGAGCATGAACATTGAGATGTTGTTAACAACAAGATCATATCATTAGGAGAATGGTATGATGGACATACTCATATAGATAAGCGTAGCATAAAGATCAAGGCATTTCAATAGTTTGTTTGCTATAAGCTTTCTGATACATAGTAACCTAATTCCTTCGACCATGAGATCATGCTAATCACCATCACCGGAAGGATACTTTGATGACATCAAACACCACACCGTAACTGGGTGGCTATAAAGATGGCATTGAGTGTTCGGAAAGTATGTGTTGAGGCACATGGATCAAGAGTGGGATTTGTCCATCCATATGACAGATAGATATACTCTAGGCCCTCTCGGTGGAATTTTATCCAATTGGCTTGCAAGCATGTGACTGGACCACAAGGGATCACATATCACGGGAACGAGAAAAGAGTACTTATCGGTAACGAGGTTTAACTAGGTATGCAGAGATACAGACGATCAAAACCTCGGATAAGTAAACTATCGTGAGACAAAGGGAAATTGGTATCATATGTAAGTGGTTCATTCGATCGCAAAGTAATCGTAGAAATATGTGGGAGCCATATGAATTTCCAGATTCCTCTATTGGTTATTGATCAGAGAAGTGTCTCGGTCATGTCCGCATAATTCACGAACCGTAGGGAGACAATTCGATGTTGTTTAGTAGATATGGAATGTTAGTAGGGATACCGAATGTTGTTCGGAGTCTCGGATGGGATTCGGGATATCACGAGGAGATCCGGAATGGTCCGGAGAATAAGATTCATATAAGGAAAGTCCGATTCCGGAGTTCGGGAAAGATTCCGATGTTTTCATCGAAGAGGTTCTAGAAGGGTCTAGAAGGTTCACCGGACCGGAAGGGGAATGGTCCATGAATATGTCATGGATAAGTGGAATGATTGGATCATATCCTAGGTCACTTGGTTTGGGCATTTTCAAGAGAGAATTAAAGCTCTAAATTGAAAGTCAAATGGGAAGTTTGAAAAGTCAAACTAGAACAATAGTTTCCTAGTGGAAGAAGGAAAGAGTCCTTCTCTCAATCCAACTTGGGTTTGGGTTTGGATTCAAACCCACCCCTTCCAAGGCTGCCCCCCTCTCATAAATAGAGGGGGAGGGCTGCCCCAAACACCAAGCCCTAGCCCTCTACCCCGTGCGCCGCCGCCGCCCTATCCGCCGCCGACACCTCCTCCTGGTCTTCTAAACCCTAGATCACCGAGAAACCCTAGATCCACCATAACTCGCACTGGCTTAGGCGAAGCCCTGCGGGATCTTCCCTCTACTTCCGACACCACACCGTTGTGCTGCCGGAATCGCGAGGGGAGAACTACAACCTCCATTTTCTTGGAACAAGGAGAGGAAGGTCTTCATCAATCTGAGCGTGTGACCAAGCTGTGAAGCTGTTGGAGCCTTGGCCGGAAGGATCGTCTACGCGATCTTGAGATCGGCAAGTGTACGACTACATCACCCACGAGAATCTGCTCTCGTTAAATGCTTTGGAATCTTCGAGGGTGAGTGCTTCTATCGACTCGTTGCTACAATCTAGTAGATAGATCTTGGCTTGTTTGTATGCATGCGGTAGAAATGTTTTGTTTTCCATGCTACGAACCCCTACATAGATAACCAACTAAAGGAGAGATACTTCCACAATGCAAACTAACCTATAAGATAACTTCTCTACCCAAGATATAACTCTTCTAAAAAGGTGAAAGATAAAAGATAATGATATGATACCGCGGCACTCCCCCAAGCTTGGAACAAGCCAAGGGGATGCCAAACCTAATGACGAATTACTCCTTCAGTGGTGGTGGAGTTCCCTTGTCATCGTCAAACTTCCAAGGTAAAGGCTCTCCATCCACAAAGTATATCTTTGTCTCAAATATCCTGAAACTAGCAGAAGAGCTTATGTGTTTAAATCTAGCCTCATACTCACATTTTTTTATTTCGTATGTCGTAGAGTTGTGCTTGTAATTGGTTGGTGGTCTGATGGAGTGAGAGGATTTCAACCCGAAGCTCAGCAGTCTCCCTCTTGTGCTCGGCGATGAGTTCTGAACTTATCTTATGGATATGGATGACATCCACTTCGCGTTCCACCATCTTCTTGTACCTCAAAACTTCCTGCTCCAATGCTTCCATCCTGTCTTCAAGACTGCCTTCTCCTTTAGGGCCTTCAACGTCTTTCATCTGCACATTCTCATCCTTGAGAATCATCTCCTTGGGATGAATCTTCAACTCATACATGCATGGGTTGATGGCATCCACGGAGGAATCCTCCATGGGTGATCCAAAGGAAGACATTGTGGCTCCAAAACTGAGAATCTGCCTAACAGAAACAGATCGAAACAAAACGTGACGAGAACACGATATACGAACCTGGGGGGATCCGGGGGTTATATATTACGAAGTTTCACTGCATAAGGAAAGTACTGTGCGAAAACGAGGCGGAGGCGGACTCTAGGGGGCTCACACCCCCTGGTGGCACGGCTAGCTGGGGCCCGTGCCACTAGTGGGTGTGGCCCACCCGGGCTCCGTCTCCTCCTATGTTTCGTCTTGTAACCTTCCGTATATAATAAAACATCAAAAATATAAAAAGATAAGGTTTTCACGAACCTTCAGTTTGCAGCACTTTTACCTACTCAAAGGTGAACTCTGCAGATTCTGGTGTTTGGTTTCTAATAGATTCTTCCGGAGTTACCATTTGAATAATATCAATGTATTCATTGTAAGAATCTCCAGAAATATATTGTTTGAGCCTTTGACCATTCACCACCTGTGTAGTGTTGTCCTTCAAGGAAGATATTTTAATATCCCTTGAATGATACACCTCCTCAATAACAAAAGGTCCTTCCCATTTTGAGAGTAGTTTCCTGATGGCGCGTGGTAGCGCTTCGTTGGGAAACCCCAAGAGAAAGGTGTGATGATCACAACAGCAAGTCTTCCCTCAGTAAGAAACCGAGGTTATCAAACCAGTAGGAGGAAGGAAACGTCTCAAAGGTGTTGCTAGCAACTTGGAGACCTGCACAACACAAACTCAAGACTTTGCCCCAACGATCAGTGAGGTTGTCAATCTCACCGGTTGCTGTAACAAAGGATTAACTATATGGTGTGGAAGGTAATAGTGGTTTGCAGAAAGTAAACAATAACAGTGGAAGATGTATCAATGGTAAAGATTGGACCGAGGTCCATAGTTCACTAGAGGTATTCTCCGTAAGATAAACAAGCATGGCATGCTGGGTAACAAATTACAGCAGGGCAATTGACATGACTGAGAAAGGCATAACAATGCAATACTAGACATTCATGATCCTATGAGATTCGATTGGGCAATACAACAAGATACATAGACCTCCATCCAACTGCATCTATGACTATAAATCCACAGGATGTCATCCCCAAGCTTGAGCTTTTGTCCATTCTTCATCTCATTACATCATTCTCTCTCTACACCTAAATTTTTTCCTTCATACAAAACTTCACACAATCTTCATTAGCAACATCAGTGTATTCAAAAGATAATAGACCTTTGGGTTTAGCTTTAGAACAACAAAACTTTCACTAAAAACACAAGCTACTGTAGAAATTCCCTCAAAAAGCTCAATTTCCCAAAAAAAAAACCAAAAAGAATCAATAAGAAGCAAATGCAAATAATGGCAGAGATCTGTCAAAACAGACCAGCAGGTAGAAACCGATTTTTCATAAGAACTTCTGTTTCTCAAATAAAAAAGTGTTGAAATAACGAAAGTTATCTAACATACTGTGGGATTTATTTGCAAAATATCAGCTCAATACGACTTACAGAGATTCCTCACGAATTATTATGGTGGAGCACAAAAATCTGTTTCGGGACAGCAACTCCCCAAATCTTAGTTCCCTCTCATTAGAGGTTATTGTTGGCACAAAAAGCAAACAAAAAGGATAAGGAGAGGTAATTACTGATGTAATAACTTCCAAGAGTCAAGAAAACTCTTGAGTTATCTCCCAACAAGTACTTTTCTTTAACGCCTTTAAGTTAGGCACAAGAAGCAAAAATCAAGTATTTTCAAATGAAGAAGCATTAACATCAAACCTTGCTTTCAAAGGAGGAGGAAAAAGCAACTTATCTCTCTTCATGGGTAAGTGTTCAATACCTTTCTTGAATGGAAATTGATATTTAATGGTGCCTTCTTTCATATCAATGATGGCACCAACAGTTCTAAGAAAAGGTATTCCCAAAGTAATAGGACAAGAAGCATTGTATTCAACATCCAAAACATAGAAATCAACAGGGACATAAGCATTGTTAACCATAATAAGAACATCATTAACACTCCCCATGAGTTTCTTCTTAGCATTATCATTAAGTGGGACATCCAAATAGCAATCTTCCAAAGGTGGCAAATCAAGCATTTGATAAATCTTTCTAGGCATAATAGGGACACTAGAACCAGGGTCGCATGAAGCTTTGAGATCAAAGTCATTCACTTGCATATTAATAATGGGTTCCCAACTATCTTCTACTTTCCTAGGAATAGAGGCTTTGTTTCAACTTATCTTCCTTAATTTTAATAATAGCATCTATAATGTGTTTGGTGAAAGCTACATGCATGTCACTAGCATCAGGACTTCTATTAAGCTTTTGTAGGAACATAATCACTTCAGTAATATTGCAACCATCAAGATCAAAATCAATCTTAGCATCACTTGTAGTAGGCTCATTGGGTTTAGGCATTGTGGTAGGAGGAATAGGGACTTCTTGTGGTTTAGTTGCATTCATATTGGTGGTGGTGATAGTGCACACACTATTGTTTCTAGCAATTTCAGCTTCTCTTTCCCACTTAGCATGTAGTTGGGCTAACAGTCTAACATTTTCATCAATAGTAACTTGTATGGCATGAGTAGAAGCAAAGATACTTTCCAAGGTTTCAGGTTTAGCACCCATTTTATTAATCAAAGAGGACTGTGCTTCAGACAAAGAGGAAATATTTTTCTCAACATTCAAAAGCTTTTCCTCCACAGTCTTGTTGAAAGTGGTTTGTTTACTAATAAAGTCTTTGAGCAAGACTTCAAGTTTATAGGGGGCACTTCTAGTATTGTTGTAGAAGTTTCCATAGGTATTGCCATTATTAGGAGGATAAGGCCTATAATTATTGTTACTACCAAAATTATTCCTATAGGCATTGTTGTCGAAATTGTTGTTTCTAATGAAGTTCACATCAACTTGCTCTTCTTGAGCAACCAAAGAGGCTAAGGGAACATTATTAGGATCTAAAGGAGCTTTCCCATTAACACGCATAGCCATGATAACATCAATCTTATCACTCAAAGAGGAGGTTTCTTCAACATAATTTACCTTCTTATCATTTGGAGATCTCTCAGTGTGCAATTTAGAATAATTAACCATCATATTGTCAAGGAGTTTTGTTGCAACACCCAAGGTGATGCTCATAAAGGTTCCTCCAGCAGTTGAATCCAATAGGTTTCTTGAAGAGAAGTTCAAACCTGCATAAAAAGTCTGGATAATCATCCAAGCATTAAGTCCATGAGTGGGACAATCTTAACCAAATATTTCATTATTTCCCAAGCTTGAGCAACATGTTCATTATCAATTTGTTTAAATTTCATAATATCACTTCTCATAGATATAATCTTAGCAGGAGGGTAGTATTTTCCAATAAAAGCATCTTTGCAATTAATCCAAGAATCAATACTATTTCTAGGCAAGGATAGCAACCATTCTTTAGCTTTTCCTCTCAAGGATAAAGTAAATAACTTGAGCTTAATAATATGTACATCTACGTCCTTATATTTTTGCATCTCACAAAGTTCAACAAAGTTATTGAGGTGGGCAGCAGCAACATGGGAACTAGCACCAGAAAATTGCTCTCTCATCACAAGATTCAACAAAGCAGGCTTAATTTCATAAAAGGTAGCATCAGGAGCATGTGGAGCAATAGGAGTACTTAGGAAATCATTGTTGTTTATGCTAGTGAAGTCACACAACTTGGTGTTCTAAACAGAGTTCATTTTGGCAAAAGTGGAGGAAGCCAACAGCAGCAACAACTAGAGCAGGAACTATTTTTTTTTGTGTTTTTTATAAGAGAAAGAAAACCAAACTAAACTAATTTTTTTTTGGAGTTTTTAATAAAAAGAGGAAAAAAACCAAGCAAAGAAACTAAGCAAAACAAAAACAAAGTAAAGAGAAAGGTTATGAAGGACTCCCCTTGTGAAGACGTCCTTAGTCTCCCGGGCAATGGCGCGAGAAAACTTGTTGATGGCGCGTGCTAGCGCTTCGTTGGGAAACCCCAAGAGCAAGGTGTGATGAGCATAGCAGCAAGTCTTCCCTTAGTAAGAAACCGAGGTTATCGAACTAGTAGGAGGAAGGAAAAGTCTCAAAGGTGTTGCTAGCAACTTGGAGACCTGCATAACACAAACTCAAGACTTTGCCCCAACGATCAGTGAGGTTGTCAATCTCACCGATTGCTGTAACAAAGGATTAATTGTATGGTGTGGAAGGTAATAGTGGTTTGCAGAAAGTAAACGATAACAGTGGAAGATGTATCATTGGTAAAGATTGGACCGGGGTCCATAGTTCACTAGAGGTGTTCTCCTTAAGATAAACAAACATGGCATGTTGGGTAAACAAATTACAGCAGGGCAATTTACAGGACTGAGCAAGGCATAACAATGCAATACTAGACATTCATGATCCTATGAGATTCGATTGGGCAATATAACAAGATACATGGACCGCCATCCAACTGCATCTATGGCTAGAAATCCACCTTCAGGTTATTGATACGTCCAATTTGCATCACCATTCTATATCATAATTTTCCTCTATTCATTGATATATTTCATATTAAGAGGTGTTACTTATGTCTTTTCATATGTGTTTGCATGTTGGATGATTCTTGGAGGATAAACTGCCGGAGTCAGGATTCTGATGGAAAAAGAGGTGTTTTGATGCAATTTCACGAATATCAGAAAAATACCAGAAAAACTACGAAAAATCCTATTTTCCTAAAAGATGAAGAATGCCAGAAGGGAAGGCGGAGATGATCCACATGGGGCCCACACCCCCCAGGCGCGGGCCACCCCTAGGCCGCGCCTACAGGGGTGTGGCCCACCTCTGGCTCCGCCCTCTCGCTTATATCTTCTCCTCGAAACCCTAATACACGGAGAGCGACCGCAAAAAGATTCCGCCGCCTCTGCAGGGCGGAAAACACCGAGAGAGAAAGAGCTCTCCGACAGACAGATTTCTGCAGGGTAAATTCCTTCCCGAAGAGAGGATATTGTCGCCATCAACACCATCATCAAGCTAGACTTCGTCGGGATCATCATCATCATCATCCACACCATCATCTCCACCAGCAGCATCATCTCCACTCCATCCCGCTGTAACAATCGTGTTGAATACTTGCATAGTTCTTAGGGGAAACTTTCCCGGTGTTGATTACTATTGTAGTTGATGCTTGTGAGTGGAACCATTGGATTATTGTTTATGTTCATATTGTTATCCGTCATTATATCATCTATGATCTTGATCCATATGATGTCTTGTGAGTAGTTCGTTTAGTTCTTGAGGACATGGGAGAAGTCATGTTTTTAGTAGTGGATTTGTGTTGAGATATTATTCAATGGTTCAGTATTTAAGTTGTGGTGCTATTCTTGTAGTGGTGTCATGTGAACATCGACTACATGATACTTCACCATTTATGGGCCTAGGGAAATGCATTGTGTATTTGGCTACTAATTGTGGGGTTGCAGGAGTGACAGAAACCTGAACCCCTATTAGGAAACCATTGCACAAGGGAGTGTAGGATCTCAGAGTTTAAGGCTGTGGTTAGGTTTATATCTTAATTGCTTTCTTTTAGTTGCGGATGCTTAGAAGGGGTTTAATCACAAGTATGTATTATTCCAAGTAAGGTCGGTACATTAGCATAGTTTCACCCACACAACCTTTACAAAACCAAAGTAGACTACTCAGCTATTTGAAGCGAAAGCACTTGACAGAATTCCAATATGCCCTCAAGAACGTTTGGTCCTTATAAGTATTTCCACTTGCTTGTCCTTTGCTAAGAAAGGATTGGGCCACTTGCTTCAATTGTTTGCTGTCTTTTTGCGAAAGCACTTGACAGAATTCCAATATGCCCTTGAGAACGTTTGGTCCTTATAAGTATTTCCACTGGCTTGTCCTTTGCTAAGAAAGGATGGACCACTTGCTTCAATTGTTTGCTGTATTTTTTACTTGCACTTTATTTCCTTGCTTTATCAGAAAACCCCTAAAAATCCGTGTGCTAAGTATTTACAGAGATTTCCTGCTCCATACCACTAGTCAACACTTTCTGCTCCTCGTTGGGATCGACACTCCTATTTATCAAAAGTACTATGATACACCCCCTATACTTGTGGGTCATCAGTTATCATCCGAACCCCCTCCAGTATTAAGTTGCAAGGAATAGATAACTGCTTTAAGCAAATGTGTAAGGTAAACAATCCACTTGTTCCATGAACAAGAGACCGTTGTTTTCTCCCTAGTGGCAACAACACATCTACAACCTTAGAGATTTCTGTCACTTCCCTTAGATTAAATAGAGGCATGAACCCACTATCTAGCATAAATACCCCCTCTTGGAGTCACTAGCATCTACTTGTCCAAGATAGCTACTAGAAACGGAGAGCATGCAAGATCACAAACAACACAAACATGATAGAATCAAAGACAAAACCATTAATCAATCTGACATAGTAATCTCAATATCCATTGGATCCGCGCAAACACAACATGCATGATTACAAATAGATGATCTTGATCATGAACGAAGCTCACAAGATCTAAACATGGTAGCACAAAGGAGGAGATACAACCATCTAGCTACTACATGGACTCGTAGTCCAAGGTGGAACTACTCACACTTCATACCGGAGGCTGGCATGATGAAGAAGAAGGCCTCCGGGATGATCTTCCCTCCGGCAGGGTGCCGAGAAGAGCTTCAGATCCCCCCGATCTAGGGACGATGGTGGCGGGGGCTATAGACAATTTCATGGAATATTGATCGGGTCCTTAGGGTTTTGGCATCGGGGGGTCTTTATAGGCGAAGAGGCGAGGCAGGGGGCAGCCAGGGTGGTCACATCCTCCCAGGTGTGGCTAACCTAGCTGGCCGCGAGGGGGTGGACCCTGGTGCCTCGCCTCGCATCTGGCTCCGTGTTCCCCATGGTAAAATATTGACTTTGGCTTTTGTCCCGTCCAATTCGGAGAATATTGATTTTCTGCCTTTCTGGAACCAAAAATAGAAGAAAACATGCAACTGGAACTGTGGCATCTTGTTAATAGGTTAGTACCAGAAAACATATAAAAACACCTCAAAGTGTAGACAATGTTGGGGATATGCTATATGGGTATCCTCATAGCATGTCTCTTATCCGACTAACCTGGGTGGCCCATAGTCGGTAGCATGGCTCGTGTTCACTGGGCGCTGACGATTAGGTGGATCCAGAAGGGAGGCCCATTCCGGATAAAGGAAGGCTACGGTGGAGTCACCAGCGTACCCGAGCCTTGGAGTACAAGATACACAAGACTAGTGATAGACGGTGTAGGACTGTGTAACCTGTCCGGCTAGGACTTTTTCCTGTAACCCTAGGACCTGGCGACTATATAAGTCGGGCCTATGGGATCCTTTAGGGCATCGATTCATACAACCTCGCACATCGAACCTATCTCTGTAACTCGGCGTATTGCCCTTATAGTGATTTATAGTAGGAGTAGGATTCCGCCACCGTCGTGGGATCTGAAACTGGGTAAGCTGTGTTACCTCGTACCCGTCAACCGTCCGCCTTACCCCATGTCTCTAAACACGCACTGTGAGGACCCCTCCATGGCGTACTCGTCGGCAATCCACGATAGTTGGCGCCCACCGTGGGGCAAGAGGCGCTTCAGGCTCTTCAGCGAGGACCAAGATCTTCGCGGGAATCGGCGAAACCGTAGCCATCGGCCGTATTCTCTTCTCCGGCAACGTTTCGATCGTCCCCCCTGACGAGTTCTGGATCCCGGCGAAGACGAACCCTACGCGGTGTTCGATCGTTCCTATCGGAGACATCCACCTCTTCATCGGCGAAACCGACTCGGGCACTAGTTCCCTGGAAGTCGGAGGAGCATCAAGACCCGCACGGACCTCCTACGGGCAGGATACGTTCGCGGAAGGATCAATGTCGGATATCTCTTCGGAGTTTGTCGGCAAAGATCGGAAAGCATCAAGACCCGCACGGACCGCCTACGGGCAGGATACGTTCGTGGAAGGATCGATGCCGGATCTCTCCTCGGAGTTTGCCGGCAAAGATCGGAAAAATTCAAGACCCGCACGGACCGCCTACGGGCAGGATACGTTCGCGGAAGGATCGATGTCGGATCTCTCCTTGGAGTTTGCCGGCAAAGATCGGAAAAATTCAAGACCCACCCAAACCGCCCCTATGCAGGATATAAAGGTGGAAGATCACTGCAAATCCTCCGGCTTTATCCGTGCGTCTGGACAGCAGAGATCCAAGTTCATCGGCGTGGTTACCATCTTCGACCTGGCGCGCTGCATTCAGAAAGAGGGCGAAAACCCCCGCGATTACCTAGCCAGGTGGCTCCGTATACGAGCCGATCTGGCACACTATCCCAATGATGATGCTATCTATCACTTTGTGGAAGGACTGGACCATGGCACGCTTCTCCGACACTCTCTAAGATGGCAATAGGCGTTAGGACGCCTTACCTTCGAAGGCATGGTGAACACCGTCAAGAACTACGCGGAGGCCGAAGCGGCAGCTCAGACAGCGCTTGCGCTCATTGATGGAGCCCCTCCGATTCAGCCACCACCACCACCGCCTCTGGCCGCCATCGTCGTAGCAGCAGCACCACCTCCATCCATCGTCGAGGCCGTTGCACCTCCACCGCCCGTCATCGAGGAAGTCCTGGCACCCTCCGACTCTGTCATTGACGCGCTTTATGCTGATTTCAGTGCAGATTCAGAGGAAATAGACTTCAGTCCAGAAGAGCTAGACTCCGCTATGCAAGAGATGGAGGAGGAGTACTCGCGCGACGAGCAAGCTAATAACACCGTCATGTCTCGAGGGGTGTTCGTCACCATTGGGACAGCAATGGATGAAGATCAACCCGGGAAAGCTCCGCCTATGGCGCTGGAAAAGGGGAAGGGGCCACTAATTGCTGCTGACGATGATCGCGCAAAGGTCATGCCTCCTCCGCCTAACCCAGTGCAGCAGCCGCAGGAACTCGACACCGGTCCGAGCAACACTGCAAACTTGCCGCCTCCAGCTATTGGGAATATGCCCTAGAGGCAATCATGTATGATGATATTTCCCATTGTATTCATAAAGTTATTAAGTAGTCCTTGTATAAGCATCTGATGTGTATCATTGAATATGTGATTCAGTTGTGGAACTATGCATTCATGTTGTTTGTACTAAATATCCTTGGTCATTGAGGTTGTGCTGGACACACAACTTAGACCAATGTGAAAGTTGGCTTGATGACTCGGTTCCACTTGTCATGGGCATGGAGATGCTATTCCAACTTACACAGACTAGGCTAAAGAGTTTAGCGAGTCGGATTGACCCATATTACAAACGAACTAAGCTGTCATTTGTATATCTCAATCAATGTAATCCTTAGACCTGAGGTTGTTGCATAGTACGAGTTGAGGATCACCGACTTAGGTTCCCAAACGCTGATCCGTGAATCGGGCAGCTATAAAGGTGGTTCGGTCGAGAATCAAGCTGCGTGATGTGAATAACTAAGATGGGATTTTGCCCTCCACTCGGAGAGATATTCTCCGGCCCTCTCGTGATATATGATTCGGAAAGCATGGCCATGCACGACTCGGTTAAGTGTTAACCGAGGCGATCGACTAAGAGTTAGTCGGGTGAATCACTTATCTCGGATCGAGAAGAGAGTCGGACTATTTAAGGGATGACATATATTCGCCTATAGTCTGACAAGGTATATCGTGAGGCAAAAGGGACTCGGACGTAAGTCGCATTGGAAAGGCAAGTCGTCATGACTCTTTGGTACTTGGGAGTCGGCACGTTCTGCTAGGAGCCGCTACCGACTGATCGATTGTGAGTCGGACTCAAATCGTGTCCAAGTAGCTATGAGCCTGCGGGGTCACACACTTAAGAGCGGGAGCAAGTTCGGATTGGATCTGAACATATAATCTGGTTGGGTTGGACCTAAACCGGATTAGGACTGAGTTAGTGAGTTGGACTCACGGTGACTAGTGTTATATGGGCTTTAGTGAATGGGTCGCGCGAGCAGAGCCCACGTTCACTCCCTATATATAGTGGAGCACAGTAACCCAGAAAGGTTAATCGTTGTTCGGTTAGGTCATTCCATGTGTTGGAAACCCTAGCTCCACAGTCCAGTCCGGCCAGAATGAACCTAGCGATTCGCCACGCGCTCCTCCTTATGCGTGTGGATACCAGCAGAGGTGCCGTGCGATCGGCACCGTGACGATCGGATCGTGAGGATCTGCACCGCATCAATCGACGCTTCATCGTAATCCGCAATCGCTGCGTCTAGTGGTAAACCTCGTGGCCTTCTACCTCAGCTAGGTCTTGGGATCACCACGTTAGAGGAAAATTTTATTTTATCTCCGCGTGGCCCAACAGTGGTATCAGAGCGATAACTTCTGGTTTTAGGCTCGAGATCTCGCATATATGATATGTGGTAGGCTATAGATGAGATCTATGTGCTGTTTTGGTGGTCGATCTACGAGATAGATCGGTTTTGTATGAAGTTGATTGGATCAACTGTACTCGGGGAATGGTAGATCTGATTTCCGTGAGCATACTGCTGAGGTCGTGGAACGACATACCCCTACCGGTCGGCTTCCGCCATCGGGGTAGATTGTGACACGTAAATCCAGAAGCGGTGATCGAAGATCAAAGAGTTTGATCGAATCGGAACGATGGTCAGAATCCATGTCCGGATCGTAGATGAGATCCTGTCGTAGCGCCTTAGATGTCGTTGCGAGTTTCACAACGCCGGTAGATATTGTATCTATGCATAACTTGTTTTTGCAGGAAGTTGTGAATTGTATGGTTCATGTGCATGTGATATATGTGTGTAATCCATACGTGATCTGCGAATCACGGTTTTTGTCAGCCGGCTGGAGCCTAGGTGCTGTCATTTTATTGTATAACGACCTGCGTGTCGGATTCTCTATGTAATTTACTTTACTAAGCTAGTGTAGCTGTTTGAGAACCCTAAGGCATGCAGGCGTTGTACATGTCGGCGACATGGAGTAAGACAAGTGACAAGAGTTGGCACGAGTCGGATTACGTGCTTTGTGGAGATGGAGATCGCCATGAAGAGAGACATACCATTTCACATTATAATTGCTTTATTTTGTGTTATTGTTATGTCTCAGTTTTACCTCTATTAGATAGTCGGTAAAATTTAATCCCTCAAAGAAGGTCTAGTCGGTTTTCCTCCGTGTTTGCACCATCACAAGTCGGACATTTTTGGTAGTGGGCTCATAAAATTGAGGTGCTGCCAATTCTTTCCGACTAGGTGGGTTCGAGTCGGACTCTTACCTTGAAACACTTGGTAAGCTAGACGGGTCTATCACAACGGTTGTGGGACTCGGGAAAATTCGGATGGGAGCCGGGCATGTGATGCCACCCGTCAACAGAGTCGCATGAGATGCGATTGACAAGGAGTTGTCTACCTAGATCACTTGGCGGCTAGCGGTGATGATAAAGCTCACTAGCCGACTTGCTTATTTAGGATCCTGAATCACTAAGTAACCATCGGAGGGGTGTTGGTTCTAGTGGGAGCATAAAATATTAAAATGTTTAATATTCTTGCTCTTTTATGAATACATGTCTTAAGTGTTTTGCATATTTTCTGTTGTAGATCATGGCACCAAGTAGCAGTCACTCTCAGATATCCGGTTTTGCGTTGAGAACCATTCTTGAGAAAGATAAACTGAACGACACTAATTTTACCAACTGGTATCGAAATCTGAGAATTGTTCTCAAACAATAAAAGAAGGACCATGTCCTAGACAACCCACTTCCAGATGAGCTGGATGAGAATGCGACTGTCGCAGCCACCAATGCCTACCGTCGGGCTAAAGATGAGTCCACGGATATTAGCTGTCTTATGCTTGCTCACATGGAACCGGACTTGCAAAAGCAGTTCGAGCATGTTGAGGCCTACGATATGATCGAAAGCCTCAAAAGTATGTTCGAGCTCAAGAAGACCGAGAGGTATCAAGTCTCTCAGGCTTTGCTGAGTTGCAAGCTTCAGGATGGTGATCCACTGAGTCCGCATGTGATCAAAATGGTTGGTTACGTGCAGTCTCTGGAGAGGCTTGGCTACCCCATAAGCGAAGAGTTCGCTACGGATATAATTCTGAACTCTCTTCCTAGTGCATATGGGCAGTTCATTTCGAACTACCACATGCATGGTATGGATAAGAAGCTCACTGAATTGCATGGGATGCTCAAGCAGAGGCGGATCTCAAGAAGGGCACCATTCAAGTGTTGATGGTGCGTAATAAGGCTAAGTTCAAGAAGAGTTCTTGGACTAAGAAGAAGGCCAAGTCGGGAGGAAAGGTGCTCAGACCCGGTCCCAAGCGCTTCCTCGTGGACTAAACCATCTCCTTCAGCCGGATCCACTTGCTTCTATTGCAAGGCGGATGGCCACTGGAAGAGGAACTGCAGCAAGTATTTGGCCGACAAAGCCAAGAGTGAAGGTATGACTTCTGACTCAGGTACACTTGTTTGCAATGTTATAGACATATATCTTGCCGATGCACCTAATAGTTCTTGGGTATATGATATCGGATCAGATTCACATCTGCAACTCGTTGTGGACCGGTAAGAACTAGGAGCGTAGCAAGAGGCGAGGTTGATATTCGAGTCGGCAACAAAGCAAGAGTTGCGTTGGAAGTCGACGATGCAACTTCATTTACCTTCCGGATTCATTATGGAACTAAATAATTGTTATTATGTTCCAAAGGTTTCAATAAACATTATTTCGCTTCATGTTTGATGAGGCAAGGCTATGAGTCGAATATCAAGAATAATGGTTGTTCTTTGTATTTGAATGATATGTTTCACGGCTTTGCACCCGTCCAGGACGGGTTATTTATTTTGAATCTTGATGGTGAGTCGGTTTATAACATAAATGTTAAAAGGTTGAAACCAAATGATCTGAATATGACTTACTTTTGGCACTGTCGGCTTGGTCATATAAGTTGGAAACACATGAAGAAGCTCCATGATGATGGACTCCTAACTTCGTTCGACTTGGAGTCGTTCGAGACATGCGAATCTTGCCTACTCAAGAAATGACCAAGACACCTTTTGCAAAGAGTTGCGAAAGGGCGTCCGACTTGTTGGGACTAGTACATAGTGATGTATGTGGACCAATGAGCACGACGATGTGGGTGGTTATGAGTACTTCATTACCTTCACCGATGATTTGAGTAGGTATGGATATATCTACTTAATGAAACATAAGTCGGAAGCCTTTGAAAAGTTCAAAGAATTCGGAATGAAGCAGAATCAACTCGGCAAGAAAATAAAGTTTCTTCGATCGGACCGAGGAGGCGAGTACATGAGCCATGAGTTTGATGACCATCCGAAAAGTTGTGGAATAGTTCCTCAACTTACTCCGCCAGAACGTCACAAAGGAATGGTGTTTGAAAGGCGGAATCGGACCTTGTTGGACATGGTACGATCAATGATGAGTCGACAGATCCGCTTTATCATTTTGGGGTTATTGTCTAGAAACAATGCGTTCACACTAAACAAAGTACCATCAAAATCGTAGAGAAGACACCGCATGAGATGTGGACAGCAAAAGGCCGAGTTTGTCTTTTCTTAAGATTTGGGGTTGTGAAGCTTTTGTCAAGCGACTTGATCGGACAAGCTTACGCCAAGTCGGATAAATGTATTTTCGTGGGGTATCCGAGGGAAACCTTGGGTTACTACTTCTACAACCGAGAAGAGGGCAAAGTGTTTGTCGCTCGAACGGTGTCTTCCTTGAGAAAGAGTTTCTCGGTCGGGGAGTAAGTGGAGCACGGTGCAACTCGAAGAAATTCGAGAGGAACCGCTAGTAGCGAGTCGGCAAAAACCTTGGAGGTTGAGCCGGTCGGCAGCCGAGCCAGCAAAGACTGACTACGAAGATCGGCAAGATTACGAAGTGTTCGTGATGTGTTCTTGTTAGATGTTGATGAGCCAAATTATTCTAAGCGATGGTGGGATCTCGATTCGAGTCATGGCTTGGAGCCATGAGATCCGAGATAAAGTCCATGGATGAAAATCAAGTTTGGAACTTGGTTGATCGCCAGACGGTGCAAGACCCGTCGAGTGCAAATGGGTCTTTAAGAAGAAAACTGATATGGATGGAAATGTTTCATCTATAAAGCACGCCTTTGTCGAAGGGGTTCCGACAAGTTCAAGGAGTTGATTACGACGAGACTTTCTCGCCTGTAGCGATGCTTAAATCAGTTCGGATCATGTTAGCTATAGCAGCCTATTTCGACTATGAGATATGGCAGATGGATGTCAAAACGGCTTTCCTTAACGGAAATTTAACCGAGGACGTGTATATGATACAGCCCGAGGGTTTTGTCGATCCGGCTAATGCTGACAAGGTATGCAAACTTCAGAAATCCATTTATGGGTTGAAGCAAGCATCTCGGAGTTGGAATATTCGCTTTGATGAGGTAGTCAAATCGTTTGACTTCATCAAGAGTGATCATGATTCTTGTTTGTACAAGAAGTTTAGTGGGAACAAAGTAAATTTTCTAATCTTATATGTGGATGACATATTACTGATTGGAAATGATGTCCAGATGTTGCAAGAAACCAAGGAATCATTAGAAAGGAGTTTCTCAATGAAAGACTTGGGTGAGGCAACATACATCCTCGGAATCCGGATCTATAGAGATAGATCAAGGAGGCTCATTGGATTGAGTCAAAGTACTTATTTGGACAAAGTGTTGAAGAAGTTCAACATGGAATCGTCTAAGAAGGGTTCTACCGATGTCCCATGGTGTAAAACTTAGCAAGACTCGGTGTCCTTCGACAACCGATGAGCGAAGTCGGATGAGTGCGATTCCATATGCTTCTCAATGGATCCATCATGTACGCCATGATTTGTACTAGGCCGGATGTTTCCTATGCTCTAAGTGTTGTGAGCAGATACCAGGCTGATCCTGGAGAGATCCACTGGACAGCGGCTAAAAATATCCTAAAGTACTTGAGAAGGACTAAGGATATGTTCTTGGTTTATGGTGGTGAAGATGAACTTAGTGTAAAGGGTTACACGGATGCGAGTTATCTCACCGACTCTGATGATTCTCGCTCGCAATCCGGATACGTGTTTATTATAAACGGAGGTGCTGTGAGCTGGAAAAGTTCCAAGCAAGAGACGTATCCGCTTCAACAGAGGTTGAGTATATTGTCGCCTGAGGCAAAAGGAAGCTGTTTGGATGAGGAATTTCCTCATGGATCTTGGTGTGGTTCAGGGCTCGTCCAATCCGTTGGACGTGTATTGTGACAACAATGGTGCTATTGCACAAGCCAAGGAACCTAGACAACACCAGAAGAACAAGCACATACTCATGCGGTACCACCTAATTCGCCAGTTCGTGGATCAGGGTGATATCAAGTTATGCAAGGAACACACGGATGCAAATATTGCGGATCCGTTGACAAAGCCGTTACCCCAGCCAAAGCATGAGGCGCACCTGAGAGCCATGGGCATTAGATGCTTAGACATGTGATGTCGGAAGATTGACTCTAGTGCAAGTGGGAGACTATTGGGAATATGCCCTAGAGGCAATCATGTATGATGATATTTCCCATTGTATTCATAAAGTTATTAAGTAGTCCTTGTATAAGCATCTGATGTGTATCATTGAATATGTGATTCAGTTGTGGAACTATGCATTCATGTTGTTTGTACTAAATATCCTTGGTCATTGAGGTTGTGCTGGACACACAACTTAGACCAATGTGAAAGTTGGCTTGATGACTCGGTTCCACTTGTCATGGGCATGGAGATGCTATTCCAACTTACAGACTAGGCTAAAGAGTTTAGCGAGTCGGATTGACCCATATTGAGGTACAACTAACTGTCATTTGTATATCTCAATCAATGTAATCCTTAGATCTGAGGTTGTTGCATAGTACGAGTTGAGGATCACCGACTTAGGTTCTCACAAACGCTGATCCGTGAATCGGGCAGCTATAAAGGCGTGGTTCGGTCGAGAATCAAGCTGCGTGATGTGAATAACTAAGATGGGATTTTGCCCTCCACTCGGAGAGATATTCTCTGGCCCTCTCGTGATATATGATTCGAAAGCATGGCCATGCACGACTCGGTTAAGTGTTAACCGAGGCGATCGACTAAGAGTTAGTCGGTGAATCACTTATCTCGGATCGAGAAGAGAGTCGGACTATTTAAGGGATGACATATATTCGCCTATAGTCTGACAAGGTATATCGTGAGGCAAAAGGGACTCGGACGTAAGTCGCATTGGAAAGGCAAGTCGTCATGACTCTTTGGTACTTGGGAGTCAAGACGTTTCGCTAGGAGCCGCTACGATCGATCGATTGTGAGTCGGACTCAAATCGTGTCCAAGTAGCTATGAGCTCATGGGTCACACACTTAAGAGCGGAGCAAGTTCGGATTGGATCTGAACATATAATCAGTTGGGTTGGACCTAAACCGGATTAGGATGAGTTAGTGAGTTGGACTCACGGTGACTAGTGTTATATGGGCTTTAGTGAATGGGTCGCCATGCAGAGCCCACGTCCACTCCCTATATATAGTGGAGCACAAGAACCCGTAAAGGTTAATCGTTGTTCGGTTAGGTCATTCCATGTGTTGGAAACCCTAGCTCCAGCCAGTCCGCCGTAACGAACCTAGCGATTGCCGCGCCTCCTTGTAATGCGTGTGGATACCAGCAGAGGTCTTGCTGCGATCAGCACCAGGACGATCGGATCGTGAGGACTGCACTGCATCAACTGACGCGCTTCATCAGTAATCCGCAACTGCACGTCTAGTGGTAAACCTCGTGGCCTTCTACCTCAGCTAGGTCTTGGGAACACCACGTTAGAGGAAAATTTTATTTTATCTCCGCGTGGCCCAACACCAGCATCCACGTCGGCAACAGCCCATGTTACTCCAACTGATAGAGTGATGTACGGAAATGTCCTCGTCGAGCCACTAACCGTTGATCATATCCGGAACGTGACTCAGCTTGACGAGAAGCGCCAGCAGCTGCTAGAGGAGGCGCAAGCCATCGCGGAGCAAGGCGCTAAACTAGATCGAGATCTGGTCAATTTGTAGAAGTCCATAGAGAAAGCTAGAGAAATGGAGGCCGAGTACAAGACTCTGCTGCAGCAGCAGAAGGCTAAGAAAGCTCCGTCTCGCGTCATCAACAATCCTGGTGTACGGCGCAACCTAGGATGGGCTACCTCGAATCCGACACAGGCCAAGCCATACATTGATAGTGAAGGCAAGCAGGTGATGCCCACCCCACTCCTTAACCTCGCCGTCATCAAGACCCTTCTGGAGTAGGATAGATCGCCGGAGGTAGTAGAACAGGTCTATGACCTAGTGGCCAAGGCGGTAAAGCAACAGGAAAAGGCCACCTCCCAGAGGCTTGAGTCTGACCCAGCGCTCTACCAATCTAGCCATTACAAACCGCCAAGGGATAGATCTCCTTAGGATGTCGGATCACAGACGGGTTCATCAGAACGAAGACGGAGAGATGCGCGCAACAGGAAGGATGCTATCCCCATATCCTCCGACCACGGAGAAAAAGCCCGACCTCGCCGCGCATCGCCGCCGCCCCGATCTCCCCGACGTTAGGAAGATTACAAGGCTCACCATCGTACGGATATGCCCCCACCAAAGCAGTGCGGCATCGTCATCCGTGACAATGCGGCGTAGACCCGTCATGATGAAGAGCGCCACCAAGGACACAAGAGCAGGTCACACCACGACCCTCCGCGTCTGACAAGCAACCGTGACAGGCGTGAGGCGTCGCAGGAGGGTAACAGCAAGAAGGCTAACCCACCGCCACCTCCGCCTCCGTCACCGCCTAGCAGTCACCATGGCGGAAGAGGCCCGTGTCGTTCACGCAACCCATCCCCTGTTGACAACAAGAAGAACCCGGAGCCGTACAATGCACGTTCGCAGATCGATAAGATCCACGAGGCCCGGGAAGGACCATACCTAGGACCACGTTGCTTTGGACCTGCAATACGATCCGCAACTTACCCCAAAGGTTTTTGGATTGACAAGACCATCAAGGCCTATGATGGCACTGCCAAGCCCGCCACATGGTTGCAGGACTACGGAAACACGGTGGAGATTGCCGGAGGCAACCCCAACGTCACCGTTAAGTACCTCCCGTTAATGTTGGCGGGTACGGCCCGTCAATGGATCGACGACTTGCCGGAGAAATCTATCTACAACTGGCTAGATATGCAAGAAGCATTCACCAAGAACTTTGAGGGTACATACAAGCGTCCCTACACTATGGGCAATCTACAGCGATGCGTGCAAGAGAAAGACGAGACATCTCGCGCCTACCTCTCCCGCTGGCTGGACATGAAGAATTCCTGCGCAGGAGTGCACGCCCAGACCGCTATGGCCGCCTTCATTGATGGGTTGGAAAGGGGCACGTTACTCCGACATAAGCTAAAGTGCTTGCAGGACAATCATCAGCTTGACTTGAATCAGATGATTCAGTTAGCTAGTGAGTTCGCAGCTGCCGACGACGATGCTCGTGGCTCTTTGCCGGCAACGGCCGTTCCAACCCAAGCTCGGAGGAACAACAGTACAAAGCGGAAAACCGCTCCAGAATAAAAGCAATCTACCGACATGGTCGCTATGACTTTTAGAGGACGAGGAGAAGGCGGACAACGTGGCCGAGGAAGGGGAGCAGGCCGCGGGCAGCAACGAGGAAGTGAAACCAACTCGGCGCCGCTCCGCGTTCCCCAAACCTACAAGGAGTACCACGATATGCCATGCCTCGTACACCTCAATGTCAACGGTAAGGACACCCATACCAATCGACACTGCAAGTTCGTCAACGACCTCAAGGAAGACCCGGAGTCCGGCTACAAGCGAAGTCGAAAGAACAGACCGCGAGGCAAGGGCAAGGGGAAGAAGAAGGAGGAGGAGTCCAAGGATTCAAGTGACATGGAAGAGGACGTTGACCCCAAGCACGCCGCCAAGAGCGCGACAAGGGAAAGAACCCCTTCGCAAAGAAGGCCTCAGTCTACCACACTTTCCTTGGCACCCCCACCGTCCGACAACAGAAGACCTCTCTAAGTATCCTGATGGCCACTCTCCCCCCAGTTCCCCAATACCTGTGCTGGTCGGAGGTTCCAATCACTTGGGACAGGACAAACCACCCAGACCTTGTGCCCACGGAGAACCAGTACGCCATGGTCATCAACCCATTGATTGACGGCGTGGAGTTCACCAAGTGCATGGTGGATAGTGGAAGCAGCATCAACATCATGTACCTGGATACACTTCAAAAGATGAACTTGACGGAGGCAAACCTAAGACGGACCAACACCATGTTCCATGGCGTAGTTCATGGTCGGGAGGCTCGGTCCCTTGGGTGCATTACGCTTCAGGTAGCCTTTGGCGACGTCAATAATTACCGCCAAGAGCGCATGACCTTTGAGGTGGTCCCCTTCAAGAGCGTGTACCACGTCATATTCGGCCGCGACATATTCCACACGTTCATGGCCAAGCCATGCTTCGTCTACAACAAACTCAAGATACCCGGACCAAACGGTGTCATCACCGTATCCAGAAGCTTTACCAAGGCAAGGGACTGCGAGATCAATGAAGCAGCCGTTGCAGAAGCTGTCCTCTACAGCGAAGAATTCAAGGAGATCCAGAGCAAGGTCAATGACTCAGAGATGCCCGCGTCGAAGAAGCAGATTTCCGACTCCGCTCCTGCGTTCAAGGCCGCCATCGAGACCAAGCCGGTGGAACTTGTGGTAGGCGATGCCTCCAAGACCGTCGCCATTGGGACGAATCTGGATCCCAAATAGGAAAGCGCGCTCGTCGAGTTCCTCCATGAGAATAGGGACATCTTTGCCTGGCAACCTGCCGACATGAAAGGTGTACCTAGGGAACTTGCCGAGCACAGCTTAAACACAGATCCAAAATGTAAACCAGTGAAATAACCTCTTCCTCCATGAAAAATGTAAACGCTTCGGAGATGAGAAGAGACGCGCCATTGGCAAAGAGAGAGCTAGGTTACTTAAGGCTGGGTTTATCCGAGAAGTCCTTCACACCCGATGGGTGGCCAATCATGTACTTGTACCCAAAAAAGGAACCAATGAATTAAGAATGTGCGTT
Organism: Avena longiglumis; assembly: GCA_030063025.1. NCBI lineage: Eukaryota > Viridiplantae > Streptophyta > Magnoliopsida > Poales > Poaceae > Avena > Avena longiglumis. The sequence goes on from CP125973.1 coordinate 154,844,378, forward strand.
GATTACACCGGCTTGAACAAAGCATGTCCCAAAGATCCGTTTGCTTTGCCTCGCATTGACCAGGTCATTGACTCGACGGCTGGCACGGAACTTTTGTGTTTTCTCGATGCTAAACAAGAATGGAACATCAAAAATTATAGATACGTTTCCGACGTATCATTTCCCTGCAAAAAATCTGAGACGAGACCTATATAAAAGAACTTTCTCACCAACATGGAACTCCCTTTTTAGAATTCTCCTATCATGCCATCTTTTTTACTTTTCCTTAAAAAGTCTAGCATTTTCATAAGCTTCACTTCTCCACTCATCTAAGGTACTCAAGTCAAGCAATCTTTTCTCACTAGCAAGTTTAAAATCTCTATTTAGTTCTTTCACTGCCCAATAAGCTTTGTGTTCTAATTCTAGAGGCAAGTGACAAGCTTTCCCATAAACCATTTTGTAAGGAGACATTCCCAACGGATTTTTATATGCAGTTCTATAAGCCCATAAAGCGTCATTCAACTTTTTAGCCCAATTCTTACTAGATCTATTAACAGTCTTCTTCAAGATAGATTTAATTTCTCTTTAAGAAGTTCTACTTGCCCACTGGTTTGGGGGTGATAAGCTGAAGCAATTTTACGGTTAACATCATATTTAGCAAGAGTCTTCATAAAACCACCATGAATAAAATGACAATATCCATCAGTCATGAGATATCTAGGGACACCAAACCTAGGAAAAATAACATCTTTAAGCATTTTTAAAGAGTTCTTACCATCGGCGCTATTTATAGGTATGGCCTCTACCCATTTTGTAACATAATCAATAGCAACAAGAATATGAGAATACCCTTTTGAAGGAGGAAAAGGACCCATGAAGTCAAATCCCCAACAATCAAAAGGTTCAATAACAAGAGAAAAGTAATATGCATTTCATTGCCTCTAGAAATGTTACCAACTCTTTGACATTCATCACATGCTAAAATAAACTTCCTTGCGTCCTTGAAAAGAGTAGGCCAATAAAATCCAGATTGTATTACTTTTTGTGCAGTTCTATCCCCATCATGATGCCCTCCATAAGGACTGCTATGACATTTTCTCAATATCTCTTGTTGTTCATATTCTGGGACACATCTTCGCATAATACCATCTACTCCTTCTTTATATAAATGTGGGTCATCCCAAAAGTAATGCCTTAGATCATAAAAGAATTTCCTTCTTTGCAGAGCTATAAAGGTTGGAGGCAAATACTTGGAAACAATAAACTTAGCATAATTAGCATACCAATGACTCTCATGTGGGCTTAACCTTATTGCAGCCAACTGTTCATTCGGAAAACTATCATTAATAGGCAAAGGGTCAAAAGAAATGTTTTCCAAACGAGATAAATTATCAGCAATGGGATTTTCGGCGCCTTTCCTATCTACAGTATGCAGATCAAACTCTTGTAAAAGCAACACTGTGGCATCCCGCAAAACCACTACTAGAAAATCGCGTTGAATTTGTGCATTGCATCGTCATCATCATGCATTGTTTGCATAAAACTATTTCACAAAGCCCGTTTTGTTTTCTAAAACGCCCCACCTTTGTTCTAATGCAAACCCCGGGTCTCCGGATCATTTTGTTTTGTTGCTATCGGGTTGCAGACGGTCCAATTAAATTAAATAAAATATTAAGTTATTTTAGCGGGGCAATGAACGGCCAATTCGAACGACCACCCCCAGGTTTTACAAACGGTCCACCAGACAATCCTAAAGCTACCCGAAAACCTACCCAACCCTCTGGCCACCTCACCCCCACCTATCCTAGGCCGCCACGTCACCCTGCCCCTTCCCCCACCAATCACCCCCTGCCAACTCACCTCCCTCTCTCCACCTAGGCTAAACCCACCCCACCTGTCCCCACGCACACACGCACACAGACGCACGCAACACACGCAGCACCACCCGCGCGCGCCTGCACGCTCCCCTGCCTCCCCTGGGACCCACCCCTGCAGGGCCCACCCTCTGGCCCCGCTCTCCTCCCTTCTCCTCTTTCCCCAACCTCCTTCCCTCAAGAACCCCCTCCTCCCCCCGCCTCCTTCGCCTCCCCTCGCCGCCTCCCTCCCCGCCTTCACAGCTCTGCGCCGGTCCCTCAAGCTCCCCAAGGCCCCCGACTGGGGCCAGCCCCTGCGAGCTCCTCCCGCTGCCTCCCTTCCCCTCGGCCTCCGGTCTCCACTGCAGCTGCCCGCTGCTCCCGCTGGGCTCGACGCTGCTGGCCGCTTTCGCCTCCTTCATGGCTGCCGCTGCCTCCGCTTGGCCTCAAGCTTCGCCGGTGCTCTTCCGCCCGCTTAGCGCCGGTTGGCCCTCCTCGGGCGCCAGACTTCGAGGCCGCGCTGCCCTCGCCACGGGCCCGCCCGCACGCCGCTGTATTCGCCCCTCCGCCCGACGCCGGTTAGCTCCTCCGGCCGCTGCTCTCCTCGAAGCGGTCCGCAAGCCACACCGCAGCAGCGATCCTCGCTTCGCCGTTGCGCTGGGCGTCGGTGTGCTAGCCATCAAGATGAAGGCCGAAGGACCGAACCTCTGCCAAGGGCAACCGGACGTGGAAAACCCCGACAAGCGGCAAGGCCTACATCGACGACAGCATCATCCGCACAACCTCGACCCGCCACTGAAGAGCGAACCTCAAGTTTTAACCCAACCTTCGGTGCCACAAGATCGTCGAGAGAATCGGCCCGGTCCCATGGACTCGAGTACCCGACTCCACGAGACCGAAGGACCACAAGACCACGGGCGCGACGCCAAGACCGCATTTCAAGCCGAAGGTGTCCAAGAATCTCCGACAAGAACCCCATCACGGAACATCTAGCACTCCGACGTGGAACTCAGAGACCCGCCGAGCCCCAAGTTCGTCCCCAGAATCAAGGTGGAACCCAAGACCCTCAAGCCCCGATCCAAGACCGATCCGGCGCCAAGGCCTCCGCCATGGGATCAACAAGATCATCACGAACGCCGAGTACTTCTTCGAACGCCATGATCGCCAACATGACCAAGACGCGAATGCGACAAGAACGGCACCGACAGGCGGACCATTGCGCCCCGACGCCAACCAAGCCCTGCTTCCCGGTTGCGACAAGACCTACCCCGATGGTCGAGAACGTTACGCCAAGATCGAACCCTAGACCCTGGACCCCGAGACCCGGCCCCGAACCCCCCGGATCCCCAAGATCGTCGAGACCCTAATGTGTGACCCCTTTTCTCGAGCCTTATTTTATAAATGAAATAAAACCTGTTGCATATTAAATTGTCATACTTGCATGCATCTTGTCATGTGGTTTGGGGGCCTTCCGCCGATTCACCTAATAATTAAATATGGGGCCCATATGCGGGCAAATCTAGTCTCATATTGGCCTCATTTAAATTTGTGTAGCGAACCGGTGATATATTCTGCCTTGTTAAACAACATTTAATATGCGGGGTAGATAAACAACTTGCACCATCTAACTAATTGTCGGACCCCGGTTCCGCTTATTATTGACCTAATTGCATCGCATCTTTGCCATGTCATGCATCATACATGCATCATGCCGATCTTCTGCCGTTGTATTAAATAGTGCATCCGGTGTTTCTTCTAGTGTTTTGCTTCTTCATGGAAGGTCGTTGAGTTGATGTGAGCTTCACCGATCGTCGGTTGAACCTTCGACAACGTTTTCAAAGCAGCATCTCCCTTTCTACCTATCTTACTTTTATAGTATTTATTCCTCCTGTTGATCTATTGCTATCGGTTATGCGATGCTCTAGTTTCCGCATTCGTGATATCCCTTGCAGCCTTATATTGCCTTGGACACATCCTATTACCTGTTTCTTGGTAGATAGTTGGACTTGTGCGTCGTAGTCGCTTGCTCAAGTGTTGTTGCGTGTTGTCAAGTGCCACAGTTGTTGATGTATTGCCGCATGTTGATGTTGGAGATGATCCTAGTTTTACTTATCGTTCACTTTAATTCTGTTTAACAACTAAAATTGAAATAAGCAGAGGCATCGGTGGGTGATAGATAACATTTGGTTTCGAACGCCCACTTGTGTCCTGTAAGACCCCGAGTACTTGATACTGTTCCTTGATTTATCGCGCTATCCACATCCGGGAGGCTTATGGGACCCCCCTGAGCCAGAGCTTGATTCAGTTTTATTTCTTGGGGCCACAAACTAGTTTGAGGTTTTATTTACTATCCTGTACTTATGCCATGCTACTGTATATTTACGTTTGTGCGAGGAGCACACTGCATCGCTTAGGTCACGGAATGTTTTCATGGTATCGACCCCGAAGTTTTCGGGTTCCCAAATTTCTGACCATTGTCGCAAACCTTGAGTCCGTCTCGAGCTTGCTTACTTTGTTATGGTGTACTTCAAGGGTGGCCCCCAAATATTTCTGAATCGTGATTGTTCACCGTGAAAGCCTCGTTGGGTTTTGTTTTGGTTTTTCCGAGGTTGATCGAGCGTGTGTTGCTATTGGTGCACCGGGTAAAACTTTCTGAAAGCCGTGTCCGCGGATATGGACGACTTGGAGCACAGTATCTCGACCATAGACAAGCATAACTAAAGTTTATTGCTATAAATTTGACTTTATAATGACTAGTAATCAGCTTCACTATAATGGAATGGCTGATTAATACTGCCCACAATTGCTTGTTCGGAGTGTCGCTTGCGACCATTGTGCCTGACTAGTAAGTATTGCAACTACAACGGAATGGCTGAATAAAAGTACCAACAACTGCTTGGTTTAAGGGTTATCTCATGCTATTCATATCTGATTAGTAAGTGTTACAACTATAACGGAATGGTTAATATAAAAGTGCCTACTGCTTACTTTATCAGGATGAATATCTAAACCTGACTAGTAATTGCTGCAACAATAACGGAATAAGTAAAACTGCCAACGGTGTGAGTTCCTCGGTTGACTTCCTCGTTTGGTCTCGAGGGGGAAACACCAGGATGGGTTTGTTTGGTGTTAGCTTCAGGTTGGATCCGGATAGGTCATTCTCATCCCTCTCTGATAACCGCCAGTTGTATCGAGTCTCTATAGGTTGTTTAGTGCACGCTGCCGCTGCCGCTTCAGTCCACCATACCTATGTAGGCGAGGACCGCCGAATTCTAGCCTCGCCGTGTACTGGCCTCGATCGACGCCTCTTCTTTTTCCTTTGCCCTTTGTCGGCACCCTTTTGTTTAAGCAGGTTTTGAGATCGACGTCATAGTTAGGGTTACCTTCCGCTTGGCCTGGGCAGGGTTATGGACGCCATTGGTTATTCTTCAGGGCTCTTAGCCCCATTTGCATCTTGTCCGTAGTCGGACGCTCTATCATTTTCAAGGTGATTTGGATCTTTGTATATTATATCTATATTCTTGACTCTTTGAGTCGCTGTTATATATATCTGTTCTGTGGGTCCCATCGAGGACTGTTGAGTAATGTTATTACTTCGTTTCCCACCCGCACGCAAGTGCCTGGTGGGCACCTTCGAATCGTTTCTATGCGGGTTTGGCGGGTTTTGCTAAAACTTGCCTAGGTCCGATTCGAGGGTGTTACAGAGTGGTATCGAGCTCAGCGCTACGATTCTGACAAGTCCAAATTTCAGAGGATAACCTAGCTAACGGCCGAAGTAGAGTGTCCAAACTATTTTTCAAAATCGGTTGGATAGTTCTGATTAGGTCTGATTTTACTCCTTACCCCTCTGCTACTCTCCTCTTATCTCTACGCGTTTTGAATCCGCTCTCTTCTCTTTCTTCGAGTCCAGGAATTCTCGTGGTTGGGTTTCCATCGTATCTTCAGGGTTTCGCTTCCTCCTTTGATAACGATGTTCTACCATCCGGTGTTCAAGCTGCCTGAGGAATCCGTCTGCTACGGTACCATTCTTTTGTTCCTTGTTTGTGCCTTCCGGTGTTTTCCGACGCGACGACATCATCTACGCCAGATCCGATGCAGAATCTGCATCCCTCCGTTGTTCCGGACCTCGCTTGTCGAGATCTTCAGTCTGATTCCGAGAGTTGGTTGCATAATCCGCCTATTCGTGTGCAGAGTAATGGTTTGGGTGCGCGATGGACTGATCACCATCCGACTACTCTTATCATTCGCTCTTGTACATCGAATCAGTGGATCCAGCAGTTTTACTCCGTCCACGGAAGTTAGAGGTGGATTTATTTGTTGATACCTCTACCTTCGCCCTTTTGTTCCGGAGTGTTCTCCCGACGATCACGGACAACGACCTCTTGTTAGTGGTGTCACGAGGATCTACACGAAGTGAGAAGACGCAGATCGCCGACCTTCGTTCCGGTACCATGAGGCGGATCTCGAGGGCGAGATCCATTGTTAGTGGTGTCGAATTGTGGCATCCCGCAAAACCACTACTAGAAAATCGCGTTGAATTTGTGCATTGCATCGTCATCATCATGCATTGTTTGCATAAAACTATTTCGCAAAGCCCGTTTTGTTTTCTAAAACGCCCCACCTTTGTTATAATGCAAACCCCGGGTCTCCGGATCATTTTGTTTTGTTGCTATCGGGTTGTAGACGGTCCAATTAAATTAAATAAAATATTAAGTTATTTTAGCGGGCAATGAACGGGCCGTTTTAACGACCACCTGTGTTTTACAAACGGTCCACCGGACAATCCTAAAGCTACCCAAACCTACCCAACCCTCCGCCACCTCACCCCACCTATCCTAGGCCGCCACGCCCCCGCCCCTTCCCCACCAATCACCCCGCCAACTCACCTCCTCTCTCCACCTAGGCTAAACCCACCCCACTGCCCCACACACGCACACAGACGCACGCAACACACGCAGCACCACCCGCGCGCGCCTGCACGCTCCCCTGCCTCCCCTGGGACCCACCCCTGCAGGGCCCACCCTCTGGCCCCGCTCTCCTCCCTTCTCCTCTTTCCCCAACCTCCTTCCCTTGAGAACCCGGCCCCCGCCTCCTCCCTTCCTCTGCTCACAAGCCCCGCCTCCCTTCCTCTCACTTGAGCCCTTCCCTCCTCCGCCTGGCCCGCCTCTCTCCGCTCAGCCAAGACCGGGCCCTTCCTCCTCAAGGCGCCCGGCCTCCTCCTGGCTCTGCCGCCTCCTCAAGCTCCTGCCCTCGATCAAGGCTGCCGCCCTGAAGCTCCCTCCGCGCGGCCGCCTCCTCCCTCCGCCTCCGGCCTCCACCATGGCCGCCCGGCCAGGGTTGCGCGCTGGCCTCGACACCCAGTTGCCGCTCGCCTGCTCCCATGGCTGCTGCCGCTGCCCGCTTCGCCCCGCCAGAGCTCGCCGGTGCCCTCCTTCCGCCACAAGGCTTAGCCGTCCTCCCCGATCGCGACTTCGAGCCGTCGTCGCTGCCTGGGCCCCGTCTGCCCGCGCCAGACCAAGGCCCCGCCCGACGCCGCCTCTCCGTCTCTTGCTCCGGCTCCGAGCCGGCCTTCTCAAGCTCCACAGCGCGCGATCGGCCAGCCGCAAGCCACCTGCCAAGCTAGCCATCAAGGCGAAGGATCGAACCTCTAAGCCAGGCAACCGATGGAAACCCGGCAAGCGGCAAGGCGGACGGCAGCGGCACCTCGACCCGCCACAGCGGCAAGGCTTTACCTCAAGTTTTACCCAACCTTGAAGTGCCACAAGATCGTCGAGAGAGAACCTTCGCGGCTCGGTCCGACTAGTACCTCCCGACTCCCGAGACCGAAGGACCCCACAAGACCCAGGCGGCGACGCCAAGACCGTACCAAGCCGAAGGTGTCCAAGAATCTCCGACAAGAACCCCATCACGGAACATCTAGCACTCCGGTGGAACCTCAGACCCCGGCGTCGAGCCCCAAGTTCGTCCCCGAGAATCAAGGTGGAACCCCAAGACCCCGAAGCCCCGATCCGAAGACCGATCCGAAGCGCCAAGGCCTCCGCCATGGGATCAACAAGATCATCACAAAACGCCGAGTACTTCTTTCAGAACGCCATGATCGTCAACATGACCCGAAGACCGCGAATGCAAGAACGGCACCGACCAGGCGGACCATGCTTCGACGCCAACCAAGCCACGCTTCCGGTTGTGACAAGACCTACCCCGATGGCCGAGAACGTTACGCCAAGATCGAACCCTAGACCCTGGACCCCGAGACCCGGCCCCGAACCCCCCGGATCCCCAAGATCGTCGAGACCCTAATGTGTGACCCCTTTTCTCGAGCCTTATTTTATAAATGAAATAAAACCTGTTGCATATTAAATTGTCATACTTGCATGCATCTTGTCATGTGGTTTGGGGGCCTTCTGCCGATTCACCTAATAATTAAATATGGGGCCCATATGCGGGCAAATCTAGTCTCATATTGGCCTCATTTAAATTTGTGTAGCGAACCGGTGATATATTCTGCCTTGTTAAACAACATTTAATATGCGGGGTAGATAAACAACTTGCACCATCTAACTAATTGTCGGGACCCCGGTTCCGCTTATTATTGACCTAATTGCATCGCATCTTTGCCATGTCATGCATCATACATGCATCATGCCGATCTTCTGCCGTTGTATTAAATAGTGCATCCGGTGTTTCTTCTAGTGTTTTGCTTCTTCGCGGAAGGCCGTTGAGTTGATGTGAGCTTCGCCCCGATCGTCGGTTGAACCTTCGACAACGTTTTCAGGCGAGCATCTCCCCCTTTCTACCTATCTTACTTTTATAGTATTTATTCCCTCCTGTTGATCTATTGCTATCAGTGTTGCGATGCTCTAGTTTCCGTACCCGTGATATCCCTTGCAGCCTTATATTGCCTTGGACACATCCTATTACCTGTTTCTTGGTAGATAGTTGGACTTGCGCGTCGTAGTCGCTTGCTCAAGTGTTGTTGCGTGTTGTCAAGTGCCACAGTTGTTGATGTATTGCCGCATGTTGATGTTGGAGATGATCCTAGTTTTACTTATCGTTCACTTTAATTCCTGTTTAACAACTAAAATTGAAATAAGCAGAGGCATCGGTGGGTGATAGATAACATTTGGTTTCCGAACGCCCACTTGTGTCCCGTAAGACCCCGAGTACTTGATACCTGTTCCTTGATTTATCGCGCTATCCACATCCGGGAGGTATATGGGACCCCCCTGAGCCAGAGCTTGATTCAGTCTTATTTCTTGGGGCCACAAACTAGTTTGAGGTTTTATTTACTATCCTGTACTTATGCCATGCTACTGTTTATTTACGTTTGTGCGAGGAGCACACTGTACTGTTTAGGTCAGCGGAATGTTTTCGCGGTATCGACACCCCGAGTTTTCGGGTTCCCAGTCGTTTACAGCCATTGTCGCAAACCTTGAGTCCGTCTCGGAGCTTGCTTACTTCGTTGCGGGTGTACTTCAAGGGGTGGCCCCCTGAAATATTTCTGAATCCTGTGATTGTTCAGTCGTGAAAGCCTCGTTGGGTTTTGTTTTGGTTTTTCCGAGGTTGATCGAGCGTGTGTTGCTATTGGTGCACCCCGGCCGGGTAAAACTTTCTGAAAGCCGTGTCCGCGGATATGGACGACTTGGAGCATGATTCTCGACCATAGACAAGCATAACTAAAGTTTATTGCTATAAATTTGACTTTATAATGACTAGTAATCAGCTTCACTATAATGGAATGGATGATTAATACTGCCCACAATTGCTTGTTCGGAGTGTCGCTTGCGACCATTGTGCCTGACTAGTAAGTATTGCAACTACAACGGAATGGCTGAATAAAAGTACCAAAAACTGCTGGGTTTAAGGGTTATCTCATGCTATTCATATCTGATTAGTAAGTGTTACAACTATAACGGAATGGTTAATTAAAAGTGCCTGCTGATTACTTTATCAGGATGAATATCTAAACCTGACTAGTAATTGCTGCAACAATAACGGAATAAGTAAAACTGCCAACGGTGTGAGTTCCTCGGTTGACTTCCTCGTTTGGTCTCGAGGGGGAAACACCAGGATAGGTTTGTTTGGTGTTAGCTTCAGGTTGGATCCGGATAGGTCATTCTCATCCCTCTCTGATAACCGCCAGTTGTATCGAGTCTCTATAGGTTGTTTAGTGCACGCTGCCGCTGCCGCTTCAGTCCACCATACCTATGTAGGCAAGGACCGCCGAATTCTAGCCTCGCCATGTACTGGCCTCAGTACTGACGCTCCTTCTTTTTCCTTTGCCCTTTGTCGGCACCCCTTTTGTTTAAGCAGGTTTTGAGATCGACGTCGTTAGCAGGGTTACCTTCCGGCTTGGCCTGGGCAGGGTTATGGACGCCATTGGTTATTCTTCAGAGCTCTTAGCCCCATTTGCATCTTGTCCGTAGTTGGACGCTCTATCATTTTCAAGGTGATTTGGATCTTTGTATATTATATCTGTATTCTTGACTCTTTGAGTCGCTGTTATATATATATATCTGTTCTGTGGGTCCCATCGAGGACTGTTGTGTAATGTTATTACTTCGTTTTCCACCCGCACGAAAGTGCCTGGTGGGCACCTTTGAATCGTTTCTATGCGGGTTTGGCGAGTTTTGCTAAAACTTGCCTAGGTCCGATTCTGAGGGTGTTACAAACACCCATCTAATAAGCCTAGGCTTAGCATCTTTCTTTGTCATAAGGTACTTAATAGCAGCATGATAGGTATGAATAGTAATCTTTGAATCAACAATATAGGGTCTAAAATTATCATAGGCAAAGATTACAGCTAAGAACTCCTTTTCAGTAGTAGCATAATTCTTTTGAGCAGCATCTAGAGTCTTGCTAGCGTAGTGAATAACATTCAACTTTTTATAAACATGTTGCCCAAGAACATCACCCATAGCAAAATCACTAGAATCACACATAATTTCAAAAGGTAAATTCCAATCAGGCGGTTGAACAATAGGAGCAGTAGTCAAAGCTTTCTTCAGAGTTTCAAAAGCTTCCTTACAGTCATCATCAAAAACAAAAGGTACATCTTTTTGAAGAAGATTAGTAAGGGGCTTTGAAATTTTGGAGAAATAATTAATTAATCTCATATAGAAACCAGCATGACCAAGGATACTACGAATACCTTTTATATCCCTTGGGCACAACATCTTCTCAATTGCTTAAATTTTAGCTCTGTCCACTTCAATACCTCTTTCAGAAATTTTGTGTCCAAGAACAATCCCTTCATTAACCATGAAATGGCATTTCTCCCAATTAAGAACAAGGTTAGTTTCTTCACATCTCTGCAAAACTTTATCAAGGTTGTGCAAACAATTATCAAAAGAAGTTCCATAGACGGAGAAATCATCCATGAACACTTCCACGATTTATTCACAAAAACCATGAAAGATAGCAGACATACATCTCTGAAAGGTAGCAGGAGCATTACATAAACCAAAAGGCATACGCCTATAAGCATGATATGTCGGAAACATATATATAATTTTTGATGTTCCATGCTTGTTTAATATCTACTTTGCTTTGCTTTGTCTACACTTTGAGGTGTTTTTATATGTTTTCTGGTACTAACCTATTAACAAGATGCCACAGTGCCAGTTGCCTGTTTTCTTACTTTTGGTTCCGTAGCGCGTAAAATCAATATTATCAGAATTGGACGGGACAAAAGCCAAAGTCAATATTTTACCGTGGGGAACACAGAGCCAGAGTACGAGACAGAGGGGAGGCACCAGGGGGCCACACCCCTGGCGGCGCGGGCTAGGGTTAGCCGCTCCTGGGGGGTGACCACCCTGGATGCCCCTGCCTCGCCTCTTCGCCTATAAAGACCCCCCAATGCCAAAACCCTAGGTACCCGATCAATATTCCACGAAACCGTCTGTAGCCGCCACCACCATCGTCCCTAGATCAGGGGGATCTAAATCTCTTCCCAGCACCCTGCCGGAGGGGAGATCATCCCGGAGGCCTTCTTCTTCATCATGCCAGCCTCCGGTATGAAGTGTGAGTAGTTCCACCTTGTACAACGGGTCCATGTAGTAGCTAGATGGTTGTATATCCTCCTTTTGCTACCATGTTTAGATCTTGTGAGCTTCGTTCATGATCAAGATCATCTATTTGTAATCATGCATGTTGTGTTTGCGAGGATCTGATGGATATTGAGATTACTATGTCAGATTGATTAATGGTTTTGTCTTATTGATTCTATCATGTCTGTGTTGTTTGTGATCTTTCATGCTCTCCATTTCTAGTAGCTATCTTAGCCAAGTAGATGCTAGTGACTCCGAGAGGGGGTATTTATGCTAGATAGTGGGTTCATGCCTATATTTAATCTAAGGGAAGTGACAGAAATCTCTAAGGTTGTAGATGTGCTGTTTCCACTAGGGAGAAAACAACTGTCTCTTGTTCATGGAACAAGTGGATTGTTTACCTTACACACTTTGCTTAAAGCAGTTATCTGTTGCTTGCAACTTAATACTAGAGGGGGTTCGGATGATAACCTGAAGGTGGATTTCTAGTCATAGATGCAGTTGGATGGCGGTCTATGTATCTTGTTGTAATGCCCAATCGAATCTCATAGGATCATGAATGTCTAGTATTGCATTGTTATGCCTTGCTCAGTCCTATCAATTGCCCTGCTGTAATTTGTTTACCTAGCATGCCATGTTTGTTTATCTTAAGGAGAACACCTCTAGTGAACTATGGACCCTAGTCCAATCTTTACCATTGATACATCTTCGACTGTTACTATTTACTTTCTACAAACCACTATTACCTTCCACACCATACAATTAATCCTTTGTTACAGCAACCGGTGAGATTGACAACCTCACTGATCGCTGGGGCAAAGTCTTGAGTTTGTGTTATGCAGGTCTCCAAGTTGCTAGCAACACCTTTGAGACGTTTCCTTCCTCCTACTGGTTCGATAACCTCGGTTTCTTACTGAGGGAAGACTTGCTGCTGTGCTCATCACACCTTGCTCTTGGGGTCTCCCAACGAAGCGCTACCACACGCCATCAACAAGTTTTCTGGCGCCGTTGCCGGGGAGGCTAAGGACGTCTTCACAAGGGAAGTCATTCACAACCTTTCTCTTTACTTTGTTTTTGTTTTGCTTAGTTTCTTTTGCTTGGTTTTGTTTGCCTCTTTTTATCAAAAATTCCAAAAAAATAGTTTAGTTTGGTTTACTTTCTCTTATAAAAAACACACAAAAATTAGTTCCTACTCTAGTTGTCACCTTGCTCTATCTCACCATGTTGATTCCCAAGTTCGCCCTGAAAGACCTTTCAATAGGCAGTGGTTATATAATCGGGAAATAAAATATTGAAGAATTCTTTAATCATGTTAGCAAACATGAGGATATTTGATACGTCCAATTTGCATCACCTTTCTATATCATAATTTGCCTCTATTCATTGATATATTTCGTATTAAGAGGTGTTACTCATGTCTTTTCATCTGTTTATGCATGTTGGATGATTCTTGGAGGAAGAACTGCCTGAGTTAGGATTCTGATGGGAAAAGAGGTGTTTTGATGCAATTTCGCAAAGATCAGAAAAATACCGAAAAAACTATGGAAAATCATATTTTCCTAGAAGACGAAGAAAGCGAGAAGGGGAGGCGGAGATGGGCCATAGGGTGCCCACACCCCCAGGCGCGGGCCACCCCTAGGCCGCGCCTACAGGGGTGTGTACCACCTGGCCCACCTCTGGCTCCGCCCTCTCGCCTATATCTTCTCATAGAAACGCTAAAACACAGGGTGCGACCATAGAAAGATTCTATCGCCTCTGCGGGGCGGAAAACACCGAGAGAGAAAGAGCTCTCCGGCAGACAGATTTCTGCCGAGGAAATTCCTTCCCGAAGAGAGGAGATCGTCACCATCAACACCATCATCAAGCTAAACTTCATCAGGATCATCATCATCATCATCATCCACACCATCATCTCCAACAGCACCATCATCACCACTCCATCCCGCTATAACAATTGTGTTGAATCTTGCATAGTTCTTAGGGGAACTTTCCCGGTGTTGATTACTATTGTAGTTGATGCTTGTGAGTGGAATGATTGAATTATTTTTTATGTTCAGATTGTTACCCATCATTATGTCATCTCTGATCTTGATCCATATGATGTCTCGTGAGTAGTTCATTTAGTTCTTGAGGACATGGGAGAAGTCATGTTGTTAGTAGTGGATTTGTGTTGAGATATTATTCAATGGTTTAGTATTTAAGTTGTGGTGCTATTCTTCTAGTGGTGTCATGTGAATGTTGACTACATGATACTTCACCATTTATAGGCCTAGGGGAATGCATTGTGTATTTAGCTACTAATTTTGGGGTTGCTGGGGTGACAGAAACCTGAACCCCCGTTAGGACACCATTGCACAAGGGAGCGTAGGATCTCAAAGTTTAAGGCTGTGGTTAGGTTTATATCTTAATTGCTTTCCTGTAGTTGTGGATTCTTGCAGGGGGTTTAATCACAAGTATGTATTAGTCCAAGTAAGGTCGGTACATTAGCACAGGTTCACCCACACAATACTTACAACACCAAAGAAGACTACTCAGCTATTTGAAGCGAAAGCACTTGATAGAATTCCCATGTGTCCTCGAGAACGTTTGGTCCTTATAAGTATTTCCACTGGCTTGTCCTTTGCTAAGAAAGGATTGGGCCACTTGCTGCAATTTTTTGTTGTCTTTATTACTTGCACTTTATTTCTTTGCTTTATCAGAAAACCCCTAAAAATCCGTTTGCTAAGTTTTTACAGAGATTTCCTGCTCCATACCACTAGTCAACACCTTCTGCTCCTCGTTGGTATCGACACTCCTATTTATTGAAAGTACTATGTTACACCCCTATACTTGTGGGTCATCAAGAATATTTTCTGGCGCCGTTGCCGGTGAGTGAAGCGCTATTGAAGAGTGGAATTAGTAAAGGAAACTTCTACTGTGAGTATTGTTTTTATTTTTGTTTGCTACTTTGTTTCCAATATGGATAACCCACTTAGTTTTCTCTTTGGGAAAACTACTACCACTCTTAGGGTAGTAGATGAACCACCACCTGTTGAGATAGATCCTTTTAAGATACCTACAAGTAGTGTTGACCGTGTTATGGATAATTATTATTTAGGGGATGGAACTGTCCATCCCGGTGATCATTTGCTTTTTATCCATGAATTATGCTGGTTGTTTAAGTGTGTAGGTATCACAACTGAACAGGTGAAGAAGAAGTTATATCTTTGAAAGGGAGAGCTGAAGAATGGTATAAGCTGCTGAAGAATGGGCACTCCATGGAATGGTAGGAAATAGTACCTCTCTTTTATTCTAAATTTTATCCTCCCAGTGAAATTCATAAGGATAGGAATCTGATATATAACTTTTGGCCTCGTGATGGAGAGAGTACAACTCAAGCTTGGGGGAGATTAAAGTTACTAATGCTTAAATGTCCTATTCATGAACTCCCTAACAATATTATTATCAATAAATTTTATGCTAGGTTTTCTCTTCATGATAAAGATTTACTAGATGGTTCTTGTGTTGGATCATTCACATGTATGAAGGAAGAAGCTAAATGGGATCTCCTAGACCGTATTCAAGAGAACACTGAAGCTTGGTAGAATGACAAAGGAAGAAAGTCACGTATAAACTATGATTATGAATGCATAAAATCTTTTATGGGAACTAATGACTTCCGTGATATTAGTAATGAGTATGGTCTTGACTCCCAAAGTATTGCCAATTGTTTTAAGGCTTTTGCCTCTTACATAGAAATTCCTA
Source organism: Avena longiglumis (assembly GCA_030063025.1). Classification (NCBI taxonomy): domain Eukaryota; kingdom Viridiplantae; phylum Streptophyta; class Magnoliopsida; order Poales; family Poaceae; genus Avena; species Avena longiglumis. The sequence continues at coordinate 154,860,003 of CP125973.1, forward strand.
AAAAGAAGTGGAATAAGTACCATGCACCTTATAAAGATGTTGTTAGTCATGTTCCTGTTAGAAGCGCTGAAGTTTGTACTATTGATCATATTTTGCCTGAACCTTATGTTGAGAAAATACCTTTCCCAACTAAGGTAAAAGAGTATTCTATGATGATTACTGAGAATAACAAAGGTACAAAGAAAACTGTGGAACCTGATGAGCAAATGAATACTGAAACTGTGGTAGCTATTGTGAAAAATCTTGTCACTAGAAATATAGAGGATGAGCACATTGTCTTCTGTGAAGACGCTTCTAATATTATCTCCCATCCTAGAAAAGCTAGAAAATCTAGTGTCCCTGTGCTTTCTGTTAGAATTGGTGATCATTGCTATTATGGTTTTTGTGATATTGGTGCTAGTTCTAGTGCTATTCCTCATGAGCTTTACAGGGGAATTATGCATGGATTTGTTCCTTGTGAGCTTGAGGACATTGATGTGGTTATTCACCTTGCTAATAAGGAAACCATTTGCCCTATTGGTATTGTAAGAGATGTGGAGGTCCTCTGCGGTAAGATTAAGTATCATGCTAATTTTCTAGTGCTTAATTCAGCAGCTAGCAAAACGTGTCCTATCATTTTTGGTAGACCTTTCTTGAACACTTGTGGAGCTATTATAGATTGTAGGAAGGAAAAAGTTTTGACTAAGTTTGATGGAGAGTATTATGAGTTTAATTTTTCCAAATTTGCTAAAGCTCCTTGTGAAAATAGCTTGCCTAATAAAGATTTCAGGATGGAACAATCTGCTTCAATTGATCCAGTTTATGACCTTGGACCTCTTTTTGATGATTGTAAGTATGCTTATTCTGATGATAAAGTTGTTGTCAGTGACAGTTATATTCTCAACTTTATACAAAGTGCTACTGAAAGTTATTATGAGAGAGGGAAACATGGTTTTGTGGATCTCAATAATGTTAAGTTTCCCCGTTTTATGTTGAAAGCTTTGAAGTTGCATTTGTTTTGTCTTCCTATGCTAGTGGCTTTTTGTTTCAACAATTTGTTTTCTCATGATACCCCCATGCATAGGAAGTGGGTTAGACTCAAATGTGTTAGTTATTTGCTTCTTGATGCTCTCTTTCACTTCAGATATTTATCTCCTATGTGAGCATCTTTGAAACTACCAAGCCTAACTTAAAAGGCATTAAAGAAAAGTACTTCTTGGGAGATAACCCAATAGTTTTCTCTAGTCTTGGAAGTTATTACCTCAGTAATAACCGCTCCTTATCCTTTTTGTTTTGGTTTTTGTGTCAAGATAAACTACTTTTGAGAAGTAGAGTAGTGAAAAGTGGCTGTCCTGGGACAGATTTTTGTGCTGCATTGTAAAAATTTGTGAAGGAGCTGTATTTTTCTGTGCTTGTTCTCCAAGTTGTTACTCAACTTTCATTAGTTTTGCACTTTTTTATTTGATCAACAGAAGGTTTTCGAACAAAATCAATCTTTACTTGCTGGTCTGTTTTGACAGATTTCTGACATCATTTGCATTTGCCTCTTATATTGATTCCCTTCTAGATTCTTTTGTGTTTTTGGAAATGATTTGCTACAGTAGCTTTTGTTTTGATGGATTTCAATTGAAGCGTGGACCTAAATTTTTATTTTTTTGCATACACTATGTTGCCATTGAGGTTTGTGTAAAGCCTTGAATGAAAGAAATTTCCAGGAGAAGGAGAAAAGGAATCTGCAGAGTTCGTATTTGAATAGGTAAAAGTGGTGAAAACAGAAGGTTCGCGAAAACCCTATCTTTTTATATTTTTGATGTTTTTATTACATGCGGAAGGTTACAAAACGAAACAGAGGAGGAAACGGAGGCCATGGTGGCTACACCCACCCTACGCGTGGGCCCCCAGTTGGCCGCGCCTGGAGGGGGTGTGAGCCCCCTGAGCTCCGTCTCCGCCTCGTTTTCGCACAGTACCTTCCTTATGCATTGAAACTTCGTAATATATAACCCCCGGATCCCCCGAGGTTCGTATATCATGTTCTCATCGTGTTTTCGTTTCGATCTGTTTCTGTCAGGAAATCTTCTCAAGTTTAGAGCACCATGGTTTCTGCTAATGACAAAGGCAAGAAGACCGAGGAGGATGCTCCTCAAAACCCCGAGGAGGAGGAGATCTTGGGTAGGGATGAGGAAGACATGGAGGAGCATGAGCATCCGGACACCCGCGCTACCATCGCAAGCATTGGAGTGGTGGCAAACCCTACCAAGTTTAGAAGGACAACACAAATGTCTATAGGAGGGAAAAACCTTTGTCATATCCTCTCTCCACGGTCACCTCCTCCACGTACCAAGAATCCCTTCCATACTCTTATACATGAGCAACAATTCCAACAGGTGCCCAAAGGGAACTTGCCCTCGGTTTGGGATCTGCCTTGTTCTGACCATGTAGGGAAGGAACACTCTAAGAAGGAAGAGTGGGGAAAGAATAAAAAGGACTGGGATTCTCGATCCGATATGATCATGAACCGCATTGAGAAAAATTCGGAGTTGATTCGTACTCTGACCTTCGAGATTGAGGATTTGAGGAAATTGATTGAGGAGATTTTCAAGGGAACACCACCACCACTGAAGGAGTAATTCATCATCAGGTTTGGCATCCCCTTGGCTTGTTCCAAGCTTGGGGGAGTGCCGCGGTATCACAACATTATCTTTTATCTTTTACCCTTATAGTGGATTCATGTCTTTGGTAGAGAAGTTATCTTATAGTTTGGTTTGCATTGTGGAAGTATCTCTCCTTTAGTTGATTATCTATGTATCCCTTGGTGTGAGTGCCTTTATGGAATACTAATGAGAAGTTTCATCTTTTACTTTTTGCCCTTCTTATTTTAGTTTGCAATCTCTATTATATGATTGATCTTGTTGATCAGTATTGATATCACTTTGGGAGCATCAAGTAGATCTAAATTGGTTTTGGCAAACCGAGATCTGTTCAGTAACAACACTTTTCGAGGTTTGAAAGGAAAAGAGAGAAAGCTTACATGTATTTTGTATCATTTATTTTCTTTCTTGATTGTCTCATAAGCTTAGTTTTATTTATTTAAGATCTTTTGTGTCTTCAAGGAAGATTGTGTGTTTGGATTTATCACTTGTAGGTTTGCTTGTTTCCTTCAACTCTTTTGCTACCGAGCCTTGCTTGCCAAAAACCTGTTTTGAGAAGGCTTACTTCTCATGCATTCCAACCCCTTTGAACCAAACCCGTGCCATTTGTGTCCACCATATCTACCTATTAGCATTATTGCTATTCCAAGCAAATTCTCAAGCTTCATCTATCTTTCGAATTAAAAATTATTTTGTTATGTGAAAACTAGTTAGTAAAGCTCTCACGAACTTGATGGCACACCTTATTTTCTTGCCCCTAATAAACTTGAACCATTGTGTCATCGAAGTTGTATATGCTTGCATCTATACGTTGGGATTAGCAGAACCATGTTGTCATGGGGAACGTTTTCAACACTTATGGATACATATCCAGTTGATATCATGCTCTTTTGTTTGCGGATGTCGTCGGTGTGAAATAAAAGGGGAGCTTGTAGGTCCATGGAGTTATGTATGTGTGTTAGAGAAATGCCTGGGCCGCTAGCCTAAGCCATGCCTAATCATGGTGGAAACTTGCAGCATAACCATAGTGAGCAATTTGTGAAGCATCCTCAATAAAAATCTATGCAAATAGCAAATAAAAAGATTGCTGAGATGCACACTGTCTGCTTGCCTTGTCATTTTTATTACGGGATAGCTCCTGTATCATGTGCAAGGGGTACCCCGTTGGCGGTTCTTTATGATATACATATACTTACAATGAAAAGAACTTACCGGTAACTAAAGTTGAGTAGCACGAAGAGCGGACCTCGTACTCAAGGGACATGAGATTGCCAACTTATATTTCGTCAAGCATATACTCCATATTTGTTCACTTTAACCTTAATCACCTCAAGATGCTTATGATAGGGGCAATGAGGGCTCAAAGCTAGTAAGTACCATAATATTTTGGAAGCTCTTTATGAACTTGAAATCCCTGCTTCCCTCTATGAAGGACCTTTCTTCGACTTCTAAGCTGAGTCAGTAAACCTACTTCCTCTCTATCTCCAGCAAGCATTTGAGTTGTTGTGTTTCAAGCATTCATATGATGATTTATTCAATCATGCTCTTTATCTTCCTTGTTTGCACAAAACTCTTATCTATTGAGTATTACTTTGAAATCCATCATTGTGAAAAACCTTTTATTTCTGAGAAAAGAGTAATCTTGTTGTGAAGACTTCTACAAAAGTTTTTTGTGAAATTGTTTGCCAGCTGTTCTTTGACCAAGAACAAAGTTTGCCAATCCCAATTATGATTTATCTTTATGCATCTCTATTGTGACTCCGTTACTTGTTGCAATATAAGTTATATAATGGTGAGTTTCTTTCTTCTATGAGTTGTGTAATGGTAAGTGTGATGCTTCTTGTCCATATTATTTTATCGACACTTCATTCCATAAACCTGTGGAAATGTTTACTGAGCTCAGTTTTCGCTTGGGGACAAGCGAAGGTCTAAGCTTGGGTGGAGTTGATACGTCCAATTTGCATCACCTTTCTATATCATAATTTGCCTCTATTCATTGATATATTTAAGAGATGTTACTCAAGTCTTTTCATCTGTTTATGCATATTGGATGATTCTTGGAGGATGAACTGCCGGAGTCAGGATTCTGATGGAAAAAGAGGTGTTTTGATGCAATTTCGCGAAGATCAGAAAAATACCAGAAAAACTACGAAAAATCATATTTTCCCAGAAGACGAAGAAAGACAGAAGGGGAGGCGGAGATGGGCCACAGGGGGCCCACACCCCCAGGTGCGGTCCACCCCTAGGCCGTGCCTACATGGGGTGTGGCCTGATGACTCCTTGATGGCGCCAGAGAACTTGGTGCTTGATGTGGAGTCTTGTTGGGAACCCCAAGAGCAAGGTGTGAAGAAGCACAACAACAAGTATCCCCTCGGTAAGAAACCGAGGTTATCGAACCAGTAGGAGGAAGGAAACGTCACACAGGTGTTTCTAGCAACGCGGAGACCTTCACAACACAAACTCAAGACTTTGCCCCAACGAATCAGTGAGGTTGTCAAGCTCACCGGTTGCTATAACAAAGGATTAAACGTATGGTGTGGAAGGTAAAGGTTTGCAGCAAGTAAACTAGTAACAGTGGAAGATGTATCACTGGTAAAGATTGGACCGGGGTCCATAGTTCACTAGAGGTGCTCTCCTTAGATAAACAACATAGCATGGAGGGTAAACAAATTACAGCAGGGCAATTGACAGGAACTGAGCATGGCATAACAATGCAATTACTAGTCAGAAAGATCCTATGAGATTCGATTGGGCAATACAACAATATACATAGACCGCCATCCAACTGCATCGATGACTAGAAGTCCACCTTCAGGTTATCATCCAAACCCCCTCCAGTATTAAGTTGCAAGAAACAGACAACTACTTTAAGCAAAGTGTGTAAGGTAAACAGTACAAATGTTCCATGAACAAGATACCGTTGTTTTCTCCCTAGTAGCAACGCACATCTAAAACCGAAGAGATTATTGTCACTTCCCTTGGAAACTAGAGGCATTAACCCACTATCGAGCATCAATACTCCCTCTTGGAGTCACTAGCAACTACTTGGCCAAGATAGCTACTAACAACGGAGAGCATGCAAGATCACAAACAACATAGACATGATAGAATCATAAAGACAAAACCATTAATCAAACTAACATAATAATCTCAATATCCATCGGATCCCCACAAACACAACATGCATGATTACAAATAGATTCGATTTTGATCATGAATGGAGCTCACAAGATCTATACATGAAAGCACAAAGGAGGAGATACAACCATCTAGCTACTACATGGACCCATAGTCCAAGGTGGAACTACTCACGCATCATACCAGAGAGAAGGCCTCCAGGATGATCTCCCCTCCGGTAGGGTGCAGAGAATAACTTCAGATCCCCCCTATCTAGGGACGATGGTGGCGGCGGCTACAGACGATTTCGTGGAGATTTGATCGGGTTCTTAGGGTTTTTGCATCGGGGTCTTCTTATAGGCGAAGGGGGAGGCCGAGGAGGCGACTAGGGGGGGGGTAAAACCGTACCTAGGCGCGATCCCACCCGTGGCCGCGCCTGGGGGGGGGGGGGTTTGGACGCCCTGGCACGCTTCCTCGTCTCCCCTCTAGACTTCTTGTTCCCCATGGAAATTGACTTTGGCTTTTGTCCCGTCCAATTCCGAGAATATTTCTTTACTAGCTTTTCTGAAACCAAAAACAACAGAAAACAAGCATCTGGCATTGTGGTAACTTGTTAATAGGTTAGTACCCGAAAACATGTAAAAAACATCTCAAAGTGTAGACAAAGCAAAGCAAAGTAGATACTAACAAGCATGGAGCATCAAAAATTATAGATACTTTTCCGACGTATCAACATCCCCAAGCTTAACTCATGCTCGTCCTCGAGTAGGTAAGTGATAAAAGAATAATTTTTGAGGTGACATGCACCCTCACAATAAAGATCCAACCATTTGCAAGCATTGAAAGCTAGGATCAAAGAACTCTAAACATGTGCATGAAAGATGGAGTTCTAACAATATTACATAGTAACTATGCATGCAACATGATAGGCTACAAACAAAGATCATGAATAACATGCATTGAAAAATGTTTGTTTGTTTCACATACAGAAAACATAGCATAGTGGCAATCAGCTTGTCCCTCATAGAGTAGCAATATAAATGCATAGGACACCTTCAAAGTTCACAAGGGCGACTAAAAAAAATAGCACAGGAACAAGTAATATCACAATATGCATCAATCAATAAGCTTTGGAACAGTGCACACAGAATGACAACTATGATCTCTTAATGGTGCCTAAAGGTAGAAGGTGGAGACTCAATAATGGTGGAAGAAAGGCCTTTTTTGTAAAGGAAGCAGGGATTACAAGTTTTAAAAAGAGCTTCCAAAAATTATGGTACTTGTTAGCTTTCAGCCCTCATTGCCCTATCATAAGCATCTTGAAGTGGTTAAGGTTAATGTTAGACCCCTCCTTTATAAAGGATAGGATCCCTGTGATTGCAATGCTAGTCCCTGGATCAATGCTAGCATCCACAGTTTAAGATGAAGTACACAGATACAAAGGTCGTTTATTACATTCATTCCAGAGATAAACATAGTCTTTTACAACTCAGGGCCATAGGCCTAATACAAGAGTTTTTAGGAATAAGTAAATAAACACAAGTCTTCATCTTCATGTGCCACAGGCAAGCATGTTGAGTGTAGACTCATGACTCCTACTCATCATCGGAGTAACCTGCAACATCACAAGTTACAGCCACAGAGGGTCAATACTTTGGAATAGTATTGGCAAGTGATACCTTAGTATATTTTAAGTGGTCTATAGTTCTATATGCATTTGGCTAGTGTAGCTTGGCTTGCTTTGCTTAAAATTAAGTTTTACTTATTAGTTGAAATTGCTCAGTTTATCTTTGTCAAAAACATTCCCAAGGAAACCATCAATAGACATTGAGGTCCTTCACCCTTGTTCACCCACAAGCTTTTATTTAGAAGTTGGAGTGATGAGATTCTTGTGGCTTCCATGTCTTGATGCTCAAAGTGTCCATTACCTTGGACAAGGCTAAGTACTTAGGTTTTCCATCTGCAGAGGTTGTGCACTTTCCCACTAGACTTGGTTTCCCAAGACAGGACCTTTCAAGCCTTTCCTTAGTCAAATGGACGCGTTCCATCCTATCATCCCATCTACCACCAACTGTCCATATGACTAAGTTCTAGCATCCTATATGATCATGGCAGAGCCCATTTTGCCAAGTGGTTGCACTGTAAGCTTTCTCCACACTTGGCCTCCAAACCCCTTTGTGCCTGGGTGGCATTCCACAAGTGTGATACACAACCCAAGTCCATGGCCTTGTGTAACCACTCAACATAACCCATACATTCCATTCCACCCAGGAGGTTTATTTAACTTAGTAGTTTTATTAGGAAAACATAAGTCTCTTGACTTAGAATATTTTATCATATAGTATATGTATATAGATGTTCACCACCCTTGTTTACTATAAGCTAGGCTAAGCATGTATGGCAACTTATCTTAGGGATAATCCCCTAACAATGCTAGTAGATTACATAGGATTTTCCCCCTTTCCATTAGACAAAATATTATGCAATAATATAATATAATAAAATATCTAATGCTAGTTCAAAAACATAGGACAAATATATTCATGCAAATATCACTTGCCTTGGTAGTGTGGGGAGTAGCACTCTTCACAATCACAATCACAATCAAAATCTACACAAGAAATCAAAACATACAATTACACACATTTAAACATAACCAAAATTATATGAATGCATGCATGCAAGAATTTGCCATGTGTTAAATTTTGAAAAATTCTACCAAGTGTGTGTTCATGACTACTGAAGTATAACATGTCACCAGTTTGTCCAATAAACCTATTTGTCCATAACAACATTTTATAAAGACATTTTTATACATAAAATAGCCCCAAACTTGTTCCACAAATAAAACATTTTTAACTGTTACTATATGCTAAACAAAAGGTATATTCTGATAGGCCTTGTCTTGCTGAACTCAACGATATAAAGTTTGCAAAAATCCAACGTGTCGTTTGAAAGATACAAGTATTTGAAGTTTGAATCTAATTCAGATTTTGAATTCTGTTTTAATCTAAAACTTTGCCACGCGTCATTGCTGTGATTGGCGCTGCATCGCTTGGTCGGATCACGCTCGCAGCCGCAGGATTTTAAACAGATCAGACGCTCAGATCGCTGCATCGCCGGGATTAAGTGAATCTATCCTAGCGCCGGATCAAGATCCAACGGCGAAAGCAAGCGACCATGCTCTGGCGGCTGGCGGCGTTGGCGGCGGCGGGCGTCACGGCGGTGCCGGGCGTTTAGACCATTCCAGGATGCAAGGATGTGCTTACCAGATCCGGCGAGGGCGCTTGAAACTCGACGTGGTACTCGTTCGCGAAGGGCGCCGGAGATGGGCTCTAGACCTCGTCGGAGTTTCGTCAAAGGCCAGCGAGGGTTGTCGGAGTTGCCGATGTTCTGCGTCGCTGAGCACGAACCAATGGGTTTAGAGGATGCGCAGGACAACTACGAACACGCCGGTGAATAAGAAAGCAGGGCGCTTGAAACTTCTCGATTGCTCGCCGAGTTCGCGAAAATGTCACCACGGGCTTGTCGCCGTGGCGTGGTTCCTCGTCGTGCTAGGCCAAAATAAGGACACTGTCAGATGCGCACGATGACGAGGATGCTATGCGTATCAACCAGAGGGCAAGGGGTGGTGGTTACTTACGGAGAGGGGTCGCCGGAGTTCGTGAAGAAGATGGTGGCGGCTACCGTCGACGCTAACGCTTAGGGTCATGCGAAGACAAACGGCGAGTGTCAGAAGATGCGTATGAGTTCACTGAGTAAGATAGGGTGAATGGGAGACAGAGGGGAACTCGAAGCTCACCGGAATTGATCGCCGGAGGGGGCTCTGTCAGCGGCGACTCGCGGAGGTTTGAGGGCAGCCTGGGGGCGTGAGTGTGCGATTGATTGGGGGAAAATGACCGTGGGGTGGTGGGGATCTTATAGCCTGGGAGTCGACAAGAAACGCCTGCGTTTAATGGCCCAATTAACCCGCGCCATCACCGGTAGTCATTGCAGCAGCGACGTGGTCGCGAGCGAGTTTTGGGGAAGACGATGACTGCGTGTCCAGGGTCCACTCGTCAGTGGCGCGCGCGAAGGGAGTGTGGGGTCCGTCTGTCAGTGGCTGAACGCGTCTGCTTGCGCGTGGGAGGAGGAAAGGAAGTGCCCGGGTGGGCTTGCTGGGCTGGATTGGCTGCTGGGCCAGATTCTGGCCGTGTGGCCTTTTTCTTTTATTTGCCCTTTTCTTTTTCTGTTTCCTATTTTCTGGAATGATTTTGATATGAATTTAAATCCTTTCTGAATTCAAACAAATTTGGAGATCTTTGTAGGGTTTTGTGGTTTCAAAAACCGTCATTTAACCAAGTGGTTACCCTGTAAGGTTTGGTCAAGCTTGGGTTTCAAAAATAAACAGAGATTTTGCTATGGTTTGCATATATTTGGATTTAGGGTTTTGAATCATTTCCAAATTTTGAATTTTGGTTAAAAGCTTCACATAATCATTCCAACAATGGAGTCAAGTAATCAAGTACCTAGTCTTCCAAATTTTCAAAGTGTGATGGTCATTTTGGAATCAATTGACCACATGAAATCACAGACTCAACTTCTGTTTCTAAGTGATTTTTGATAAAACCCTAAATGAATGAATGATGCATAGATGATATGAATGAGTTTTGAAACTATGATTTTTGGGATGTTACAAATCTAACCCCCTTAAGATGAATCTCGCCCTCGAGATTCGGTTTGGCTAGCAAATAGGTGAGGGTGGTCTTTCCGAAGATCATCTTCTCTTTCCCATGTTGCTTCCTCTTCGGAGTGATGGTTCCATTGCACTTTACAAAATTTGATAGTCTTGGTCCTGGTGACTCTTTCTGCTGTCTCTAGAATTTTGACAGGTTTTTCCTCATAAGTGAGATCACTTTCTAGTTGAACCTCTTCCAAAGGTATGGTATCCTTCAAAGAGGATTCTTCCATTTCTGGGTGACATTTCTTAAGCTGACTCATATGAAATACGTTATGAACTGCTGATAGAGATTCTGGCAATTCAACTTCATATGCAACTTCTCCTTTGCGACTTAGAATTTTGAATGGTCCAACATATCTTGGTGCCAACTTTCCTTTGACTCCAAATCTTTTCACTCCACGGAGTGGCGATACTCTGAGATAAACTCTATCCCCAACTTCGTAGGTGACCTCTCTACGCTTAGAATCCGTGTAGCTTTTCTGTCGGGATTGTGCTATCTTCAATCTGTCTTTAACCAACTTGACTTTCTCTTCGGCTTCTTTGATAAGATCAGGTCCGAATAAGCTTCTTTCTCCCACGCCATTCCACAACAATGGGGTGGTACACTTCCTTCCGTAGAGTAACTCAAACGGTGCCATTCCAATACTAGATTGATGACTATTGTTGTAAGAAAACTCTGCGTAGGGTAAACTTTCATCCCAACTTGCTCCATAATCCAAAGCACATGCTCTCAACATGTCTTCCAAAATTTGATTGGTTCTCTCCGTTTGACCATCTGTTTGAGGATGAAAGGCAGTACTGAATTCCAATCTCGTTCCTAAGGATTCATGAAGTTGTCTCCAAAAGTGAGATGTGAATTGGGTTCCCCTATCTGACACAATACTCTTTGGCACACCGTGGAGGCATACAATCCTGCTCATGTAAATTTTTGCTAACTTGGCACTTGTATAAGTTGTCTTCACGGGTATAAAATGAGCCACTTTGGTTAGACGATCCACTACTACCCATATGGAATCATATCCCGATCTAGTCCTTGGTAATCCAGTAATGAAATCCATACCAATATTTTCCCACTTCCATTCAGGAATAGGCAGTGGTTGAAGCAGACCTGCTGGTTTCTGATGCTCCGCTTTGACTCTGCTACATACATCACAAAAAGCGATATGTTCGGCGATGTCCCTTTTGAGATTGTTCCACCAAAATCTCTCTTTCATATCCATGTACATCTTGGTATTTCCCGGGTGAATAGAATATGGAGAGTTGTGACCTTCTTGTAAGATTAGTTTCCGCAACTCTGGGTCTTGTGGAACACAAATTCGTTTCCCGTGCCATAAGGTACCTTGTTCATCTATATGGAAACTTTTGGCTTTACCTAGACCAATGTTTACTTTAATCTTTTCAATCTCCTCATCAGTCTTCTGAACTTCTCGGATCTTGTGCAAAAGAGTGGGTTGAACATCCAGGGACATGAGATGTCCTTCTGGTACAATCTCCAATCTGAGTTCTTTGAATTGCTTACACAAGTCTTCTGGCAATTCCCCTTTTGTAAGGCCATTTACAAATGTCTTACGACTTAGAGCATCGGCTACCACATTTGCTTTACCGGGATGGTATTGCAAACTTAAGTCGTAATCCTTAATAAGTTCTAGCCATCTTCTTTGTCTCATGTTGATCTCCTTCTGGGTGAAGATATATTTCAAGCTCTTATGATCGGTGAATACTTCACACCGTTTACCTAACAGGTAATGTCTCCATGTTTTGAGTGCATGAGCAGCGAGGCTAACTCCAAATCATGAGTAGGGTAGTTTACTTCATGAGTTTTGAGTTGTCTCAAGCATAAGCTACGACTCTACCATCTTGCATAAGTCGGCACCTAAGCCTTGATGAGAAGCATCACAATACACTTGGAAATCTTTTTCCAAATCAAAGTATACAAAGCTGGTGTCATACAAGTCTCTTCTTTAATTCCTGAAAACTGACTTCACAACCTTCTGACCAGGCAAACTTTTTGTCCTTCTTTAGCAATTCTGTCATAGGTTTAGCAACTTTCGAGAAATTTTCAATAAACCTTCTGTAGTAACCTGCTAAGCCGAGGAAACTACGAACTTCTTTCACATTCTTAGGTGATTCCCAATCTGTCACTGCTGAAACTTTGGCAGGATCCACTGCCACACCATCCTTTGTCATAACATGACCAAGGAATCCAACTTTCTCTAACCAGAACTCACACTTGCTGAATTTGGCATAAAGTTTATGTTCTCTTAGCTTTTCAAGTATCAATCGCAAGTGTCTTTCATGTTCCTCCTTGCTTTTGGAGTAGACTAGGATATCGTCGATAAAAATGACAACGAACTTGTCAAGGAATTCCATGAACACTTTGTTCATCATATTCATGAAGTATGCTGGAGCGTTGGTTAATCCAAAAGGCATCACAGTGTACTCGTACAATCCATACCTTGTGGTGAATGCTGTCTTAGGTATGTCTTGCTCTCTTATCTTAAGTTGAAAATAGCCTGACCTAAGATCAATTTTCGAGAACACACATGCTCCTTCTAACTGATCAAACAAGTCGTTGATTCTTGGTAAAGGATATTTGTTCTTGATGGTAACCTCATTGAGAGAACGATAATCAATACATAATCTTTGTGTTCTATCCTTCTTCTCCACAAACAAAATTGGGGCTCCCCAAGATGAAGAACTGGGTTGTATAAACCCTTTCTGTAACTGTTCTCCTAGTTGTTTCTTGAGTTCTTTCAGTTCATCTACAGACATTTTATATGGTCTCTTGGCTATTGGTCCAGAACCTGGTACCAAATCTATTAGAAACTCCACATCTCTGTCTGGTGGCATTCCTGGTAATTCCTCAGGGAATACATCCGGATACTCACACACGATTGGCACACTGTCCATGCTAACCCCCTTAAGAGAATTTAGCTTACTTCCTTTGAATTCAAAGTTTGACTTAAATTTTATTCTTTTCCCTTCTGGGGTTGTGAGTGTAACAGTACGATTGGCGCAATCTAATACTCCTTCATACTTAGCCATCCAATCCATTCCCAATATTACATCCAACCCTTGGGAATTCAGGATTATTAGGTTCACTGGAAACTTATGTTTTCCAAACTCTAGGACTAAGTCATGACATCCTGAGTTTACTATCATTTCTCCCCCTGGAGAACTTACTCTTATAGGACACCCAATGGTTTCTACTGGTAGTTCATTCTTTTCAACAAATGCTTTTGATATGAATGAATGAGATGCACCCGTATCAAAGAGTACAAACGCTGAAATTGAATTGAGTCTGAACTTACCAGCAACGGCATCAGGCTCCTCATAGACCTCCTCCACATTGATGTGGTTAACTTGTCCTTTCTGGAAAGGATTTGGCTTGTTAGGTCCTTCAACTTTCTTTTCGGGGCACTCATTTGCATAGTGTCCCATCTTCTTGCATTTAAAGCATTCAACTTGACTGATGTCCTTTTTAGGAGGTTGGCCTCCACTTCCATTACCATTTCCACCATAGTGGCTCTTATGTCCACCCTTGTGGTTCTTGTACTTGTCCTTGTCATGACTGCGGTGATGCTTGTTGTCATGACGGTTGTGCTTGCTGAATTTCCCATGCTTATGGGATCCTGAGCTGCCACTGTCATCATAGTGAGATCGTTTGTGGGACGATCCTGAGTTGTGCTTGTCGGAGTGCTTCCTCTTCCTACTCTCGACTTGTTTCATTTTACTTTCCAAAATAGCAGCCTTGTCACACAACGACTGATAAGTTGGAACATACGCCACAGATAGCTGTAGGTTCAGTTCATCATTCAAGCCTTCCAAGAATTTTTCCTTTCTCTTGGCATCAGTATCGACCTCATCCGGTGCGTAGCGCGCCAGATTGTTGAATTCCTCTATATATTCTGCCACGCTGCGGTGGCGCTGTTTCAGGTTGTGAAACTCTTTCTTTTTAAGGCTCATTATCCCGGATGAGATATGAGCTGTGCGAAATCCATCTTCAAAGATGGCCCAAGTCACCTCATCAATAGGGGTGGTGATTTGGAAGTTGTCCCACCATGTAGCGGCTGGTCCTTCCAACAGATGTGCTGCAAACCTGACCTTTTCAGCATCCGTGCAGCCCACGGTCACTAAGTCTTTGTTCACAGAACGTAACCAGTCATTGGCTATCATGGGATCAGTTGTTCCTGAAAACTTTGCTGGCCTCAGACGCAGAAATCTGGTGAGCATATCGAAACCCGGAGGGTTGTTGTTGTTGTTGTTGTTGTTGTTGTTGTTGTTGTTGTTGTTGGGGTCATTGTTGTTGTTGTTGTTGTTGTTGTTATTCTGGTTCTGGATGAACGTTGTCATCATTTGCATAAGTTGTGTTTGCGCATTCATCATTTGTTGCATTTCCGGGGTGATGTTGTTGGGGTTGGGGTTTGCGCGACGGGGAGGCATCTGTGGTTTGTTCAAATAGATAAGAATGAGATACCCATAGATGTTTTATGCACAATACAACTTAAGCAAACACATATTAAGCAACACAAGAAAATAAAGTTCAACAACCACATATCAAGTTCATGAAGTGATACACACAAGTGGCAAGCCATCCACATGTCGGATGGTCCAAAACAAGTTCACAAAACAAGTATGAATAATAAGACAAACGAGTGGTCATGTCTACTCATCAACGTCAATCTCCTCCTCGACGAAGGTAAGACCTGCGTTCTCCATCGCGGTCTTGTTCTCCTCAATCGTAGTGGTCAAGGAATCGATCTTGGCCTTGAGAGCCCTCTTCTGGGAGCGGAGCCTCTCAATAACCATCTGCTGCTGCTCAAGCTCGAAGTCCTTAGACTTCAGCTCCTCGGTCATGTCCCGGATTCTCTTGTTCCTATCCTGGACTCGTTTCTCTTGACTCTTGAACTTGCGGTCCTGGGCCTCAAACTTTGTCTCCATCTCCTTGATCATCTCATCCTGCTGCGCAAAAAGCTTGTCCTTCTCGCGAAGCTGCACCTGAAGCTCGTCATTACCTAGCATGACGTTCGTCCTGTCCGTATCTACGTGTCTGAGAAGAGTCTCTAAGTCCTGAAGGTAAAGACGTATCGGCTCCGCGGTGCTCCTCGAGTCGTCCTCGAAGTCGATGGACTCTCCGTCAACATCACGTCTTCCGAAGACGTGAAAGTGAGTACCCCTAACCTGTCTGGAGTGACGGCCTAACAGTCGTCCTATCAGGTCCTGCATGACTACCTCCATGCCTCTCTCCCTGTCATCGTGCATCAACTTGAAGACGATGGCCTCTGTAGTGGGCTCAGTCTGGCGTCCTGGCTGGGTCACCTTGAAGCCCCAGAGGTCCTTCCTCTCGAACTTGGTGAGTGGGTACACCGTGATGGTGGGAAGAGGGAGATCAAGCAGAGTGGTGAGCTCAACGATACGGGGACCAAAACGAGTAACCCGAAACTCCTCAACGGTGCTGATGGCAACAGGCATCTATTTATAAGATTAAAAAGTTAGAACAATGCAATTCAAGATAAATCAAGACAAACATTCATACATATCCATGAAACATAATTTTCACACAAGCCATGCATACATGAGTTCATTACATCATTCAAGGTCCATACTTATTTAAAATATCCTTTGAAATTAAGGTGATAAGTGGTGGTCCAACTAACGAAGGGTCCTTACAATCCAATCTCACGGGACCTATTATTGAACACAATGTTCCTAGAGGCAATCCACCAATCCTGTTCCCTTGACTCTATCACTAAGTCTATAACATCTCCTCTTATTTCTTGGTTGTTGTCTTCCAACTCTTGGGTAAGTTCTTTCTCTTTCTCTAAGTCCTTTTGGAGGTTGAGCATTCTGCATTTGACTCTAGCACTTAGTTCCTTGATAGTCCTCCAAGCTGCATCCCTGGCTGACTCAAAGAATGTGGTGTGCATAGTAGTGTTGGTGTACATGCAGAATCCCCTTTCTTTGTGGTTGTCTTCCTTGTTTTTGTACAAGTGAAGTTGCACCCACCAATACTCCACTCCTTCATCCATCACTGGAAAACCTTTGTACACGGCTTCTCCATGTGCATCCATTGCCTCCATGAGGTCCTTGAGAATATTGGGAAAATCAGTTTCACATTCCAAGGTCATGGTCATGAGTGGTCCTTTCTTCACGGCTTCGTTGATGGAGTTCATCTACAAAGGAAGTTGAAAGAGATTAGAAAAGTTTTACGAGAAGAATAGACAAGTGTAGAAGTAGTTGAAAAACTTTTTCCCTTAGTGGTTTTTCCAGTCCTAGGGTCATAATCCTACAGGCAACACAGTGCTCTGATACCATCTGTTAGACCCCTCCTTTATAAAGGATAGGATCCCTGTGATTGCAATGCTAGTCCCTGGATCAATGCTAGCATCCACAGTTTAAGATGAAGTACACAGATACAAAGGTCGTTTATTACATTCATTCCAGAGATAAACATAGTCTTTTACAACTCAGGGCCATAGGCCTAATACAAGAGTTTTTAGGAATAAGTAAATAAACACAAGTCTTCATCTTCATGTGCCACAGGCAAGCATGTTGAGTGTAGACTCATGACTCCTACTCATCATCGGAGTAACCTGCAACATCACAAGTTACAGCCACAGAGGGTCAATACTTTGGAATAGTATTGGCAAGTGATACCTTAGTATATTTTAAGTGGTCTATAGTTCTATATGCATTTGGCTAGTGTAGCTTGGCTTGCTTTGCTTAAAATTAAGTTTTACTTATTAGTTGAAATTGCTAAGTTTATCTTTGTCAAAAACATTCCCAAGGAAACCATCAATAGACATTGAGGTCCTTCACCCTTGTTCACCCACAAGCTTTTATTTAGAAGTTGGAGTGATGAGATTCTTGTGGCTTCCATGTCTTGATGCTCAAAGTGTCCATTACCTTGGACAAGGCTAAGTACTTAGGTTTTCCATCTGCAGAGGTTGTGCACTTTCCCCACTAGACTTGGTTTCCCAAGACAGGACCTTTCAGAAGCCTTTCCTTAGTCAAATGGACGCGTTCCATCCTATCATCCCATCTACCACCAACTGTCCATATGACTAAGTTCTAGCATCCTATATGATCATGGCAGAGCCCATTTTGCCAAGTGGTTGCACTGTAAGCTTTCTCCACACTTGGCCTCCAAACCCCTTTGTGCCTGGGTGGCATTCCACAAGTGTGATACACAACCCAAGTCCATGGCCTTGTGTAACCACTCAACATAACCCATACATTCCATTCCACCCAGGAGGTTTATTTAACTTAGTAGTTTTATTAGGAAAACATAAGTCTCTTGACTTAGAATATTTTATCATATAGTATATGTATATAGATGTTCACCACCCTTGTTTACTATAAGCTAGGCTAAGCATGTATGGCAACTTATCTTAGGGATAATCCCCTAACAATGCTAGTAGATTACATAGGATTTTCCCCCTTTCCATTAGACAAAATATTATGCAATAATATAATATAATAAAATATCTAATGCTAGTTCAAAAACATAGGACAAATATATTCATGCAAATATCACTTGCCTTGGTAGTGTGGGGAGTAGCACTCTTCACAATCACAATCACAATCAAAATCTACACAAGAAATCAAAACATACAATTACACACATTTAAACATAACCAAAATTATATGAATGCATGCATGCAAGAATTTGCCATGTGTTAAATTTTGAAAAATTCTACCAAGTGTGTGTTCATGACTACTGAAGTATAACATGTCACCAGTTTGTCCAATAAACCTATTTGTCCATAACAACATTTTATAAAGACATTTTTATACATAAAATAGCCCCAAACTTGTTCCACAAATAAAACATTTTTAACTGTTACTATATGCTAAACAAAAGGTATATTCTGATAGGCCTTGTCTTGCTGAACTCAACGATATAAAGTTTGCAAAAATCCAACGTGTCGTTTGAAAGATACAAGTATTTGAAGTTTGAATCTAATTCAGATTTTGAATTCTGTTTTAATCTAAAACTTTGCCACGCGTCGCGCTGTGATTGGCGCGTACCGCTTCGGTCGGATCACGCTCTGCAGCCGCAGGATTTTAAACAGATCGTACGCTCCAGATCGCGTACCGCTTCGGGATTAAGTGAATCTATCCTAGCGCTCGGATCAAGATCCAACGGCGCGCGAGCAAGCGACCATGCTCTGGCGGCGCTGGCGGCGTTGGCTGGCGGCGGCGCGTCTGTCTACGGCGGTGCCGGCGTTCTAGACCATTCCAGGATGCAAGGATGTGCTTACCAGATCCGCGAAGGCGTGCTGAAACTCGACGTGGTACTCGTTCGCGAAGGGGCGCTCGGAGATGGGCTCTAGACCTCGTCGGAGTTTCGTCTGGCGTCAGGCGAGGGTTGTCGGAGTTGCTGCCGATGTTCTGCGTCGCCTGAGCACGAACCAATGGGTTTAGAGGATGCGCAGGACAACTACGAACACGCTCGGGTGAATAAGAAAGCAGGGGGCGCTCGAAACTTACTGGGATTGCTCGCCGGAGTTCGCGAAAATGTCAGCTACGGTCAGTTGTCGTCGTTGGCGTGGTTCCTCGTCGTGCTAGGCCAAAATAAGGACACTGTCAGATGCGCACGATGACGAGGATGCTATGCGTATCAACCAGAGGGCAAGGGGTGGTGGTTACTTACGGAGAGGGGTCGCCGGAGTTCGTGAAGAAGATGGTGGCGGCCAGTCGTCGACGTTGCCAACGCTAGGGGTCATGCGAAGACAAACGGCGAGTGTCAGAAGATGCGTATGAGTTCACTGAGTAAGATAGGGTGAATGGGAGACAGAGGGGAACTCGAAGCTCACCGGAATTGATCGCCGGAGGGGGCTCTGTCAGCGGCGACTCGCGGAGGTTTGAGGGCAGCCTGGGGGCGTGAGTGTGCGATTGATTGGGGGAAAATGACCGTGGGGTGGTGGGGATCTTATAGCCTGGGAGTCGACAAGAAACGCCTGCGTTTAATGGCCCAATTAACCCGCGCCATCACCGGTAGTCATTGCAGCAGCGACGTGGTCGCGAGCGAGTTTTGGGGAAGACGATGATCGTGTCGTGGTCCACTCGTCGATGGCGCGCGAAGAGTGTGGGGTCCGTCGCTGCTGGTCGAACGCGTCGCTAAGGCGTGGGAGGAGGAAAGGAAGTGCCCGGGTGGGCTTGCTGGGCTGGATTGGCTGCTGGGCCAGATTCTGGCCGTGTGGCCTTTTTCTTTTGTTTGCCCTTTTCTTTTTCTGTTTCCTATTTTCTGGAATGATTTTGATATGAATTTAAATCCTTTCTGAATTCAAACAAATTTGGAGATCTTTGTAGGGTTTTGTGGTTTCAAAAACCGTCATTTAACCAAGTGGTTACCCTGTAAGGTTTGGTCAAGCTTGGGTTTCAAAAATAAACAGAGATTTTGCTATGGTTTGCATATATTTGGATTTAGGGTTTTGAATCATTTCCAAATTTTGAATTTTGGTTAAAAGCTTCACATAATCATTCCAACAATGGAGTCAAGTAATCAAGTACCTAGTCTTCCAAATTTTCAAAGTGTGATGGTCATTTTGGAATCAATTGACCACATGAAATCACAGACTCAACTTCTGTTTCTAAGTGATTTTTGATAAAACCCTAAATGAATGAATGATGCATAGATGATATGAATGAGTTTTGAAACTATGATTTTTGGGATGTTACAGTTAAAGTGCCAAAGATGGAGTATATGCTTGACGAAGTATAAGTTGGCAATCTCATGCCCCTTGAATACGAGGGCCACTCCTCATGCATACTCAACTTTGGGTCCAGGTAAGTTCTTATCACTGTAAGTATTTGCATATCATTGAGAACCGCCAACGGGGCACCCCTTGCACATGGTACAGGAGCTATCCCATAACCAAAATGACAAGGCAAGCAGACAATGAGAATCTCAACAATCTTCTTATGTACCATGGGAATATGGTGTTTTTTCTCTCTTTCCTCTTTTCTCAATGTGTCTCTTTATTTATAAGAAGAATGCTTCATAGATGTCACTATGGTGATGCTGCAAGTTTCCACCATGATTAGGCATGGCTTATGCTAGCGGCCTAGGCGTTTCTCTAACACAGGATACAAACTCCATGGACTTATAAGTTCCCTATTTATTTCACACCGGTGACATCCATAGACAAAAGAGCATGATATCAACTGAGAACAAAGTACAAGTGCAATGTTGAAAACGTTCTCCGTGACAACACGATTCTATTAATTCCAACGTATAAGTGCAAGCATATACACCAAAGATGTCACAATGGTTCAAGTTTATTAGGGGAAAAGAATATAAAGTGTGTCATCAAGTTCGTGAGGGCTTTAATCACTAAGTTTTCACATCACAAAATAGTTTTTAATTGGAAGATAGCTGAAAACAAGAATATACTTGGAATGGTGTAACACACCATGCAGATGAGTTTATAGTGGACACTTTGGAATAACTTGGTTGCTTGGGAGGTTGAAGCATGAGTAGATCTTACTCATACAAGTGGAGGCTAGCAAAAGACTGGGAGCAACCAACTAAGAGAGCAATAATGGTCATAATCATGCAGTGTAACAAAGAATTACTAGTCAAGGCATAGAGTGGTACTACAAGTCAAGGACTAAATGATCATAGAGGCTAATGGTGACTTGTCATAGTCATAACATGGTGCGAGCATGTGCCAAGTTAACCCAAACAAAGCATCAAAGGAGAATACCACAATACTATGCTTTTGCATGCTAAAACAACGCATAATTTCTTCAAGGCACACTAAGCAATCCCAATTGTTTAGAACAAGACATTCTACCGCAATAATCACTAATCATAAGGCCAAAACAACACCTAGAATGTCATGCTAAAGTCTAAGTCATAGTCAATGCAAGCTCCTCTTGCACTTCAAGCAAGAACTTACTACTCCTTTCCAACACCAAGCAACTTATTTGCAAAACAACACAGCGAGAACTGGGGTCCAAACTACTTTATTCAAGCAAACTAAACAACCTAAGAAAAGCAAATAAAAACTAAGACGCTCCAAGAACAACACAACTATGCATGAAACAATAAAAACGAAGTGTCTAGATAGACCTGAGCTTTTTATTGATGAAGAAGGGGATGTCTTGGGCATCCCCAAGCTTTGACGCTTGTACCTCTTGGATATTTCTTTGGGTGATACCATGGTGGAATCCCCAAGTTTGATATTTTGTCCATTCTTCATAATAATTGCACCATTCTCTCTCTACACCTGAAATTTTCCCTTCATACAAAACTTCACACAATCTTCATTAGGAACATTAGTGTATTTGAAAGATATTAGACCTCTGGCAAAGCTTTGGAACAGCAATCCTTTTCAATAAAAACACAAGCTACTATAGTAACTCCTTCAAAAATCTCAATTCGCCTAAAGAGAACTCAAAAAGGAATCAATAAGAAGCAAATGCAAATAATGGCAGAAATCTGTCAAAACGGACCAGCAGGTATAAACCTATTTTTTCGAACATCTTCTGTTGCTCAAATCAAAAAGTGTTGAACTAACAAAAGTTATATAACATACTGGGGGATTTATTCGTAAATTTTGAGCTCAATCCGAGTTACATAGACTCCTCACGAATGTTTTTTGTGAAGGACAAAAATCTGTTTCAGGACAGCAACTCCCCAAATCTTACTTCCCTCTCATTAGAGGTCATTATTGGTACAAAAAGCAAACAAAAAGGATAAGAAGAGTTCATTACTGAAGTAATAACTTCCAAGACTCAAGTAAACTCTTGGGTTATCTCCCAACAAGTACTTTTCTTTAACGCCTTTAAGTTAGGCACAAGAAGCAAGAAGAATCAAGTATTTTCAAATGAAGAAGCATTAACATCAAACCTTGCTTTCAAAGGAGGAGCAAAAAGCAACTTCTCTATCATCATAGGGAAGTGTTAAATACCTTTATTGAATGTAAATTGATATTTAATGGTGACTTCTTTCATATCAATGATGGCACCAACTGTTCTAAGAAAAAGGTCTTCCCAAGGTAATAGGACAAGAAGCATTGTATTCAACATCCAAAACATAGAAATCAACAGGGACATAAGCATTGTTAACCATAATGAGAACGTCATTAATACTCCCCATGAGTTTCTTATTATCATATCATTAAGTGGGACATCCAAATAACAATCTTCCAATGATGGCAAATCAAGCATTTCATAAATCTCCCTAGGCATAATAGAGACACTAGAACCAAGATCACATGAAGCTTTGAGATCAAAGTCATCCACTTGCATATTAATAATGGGTTCCCAACTATCTTCTACTTTCCTAGAAATAGAAGCTTTGTGTTTTAGCTTCTCTTCCTTAATCTTACAAGAGCATCTGTAATGTGTTTGGTGAAAGCAACATGCATATCACTAGCATCAGGACTTCTAGCAAGCTTTTGTAGTAACATAATCACTTCAGAAATATTGCAACCATCAATATCAAAGTCAAACTTAGCATCACTAGTAGTAGGCTTAATAGGCTTAGGCATAGTAGGAGGAGGAATAGGGACTACTTATGGTTTAGTGGTGATGGTGCACACACTATTGTTTCTATCAATTTCAGCTCCCCTTTCCCACTTAGCATGAAGTTAAGCTAACAGCCTAACATTTTGATCAATAGTAACTTGTATGGCATGAGCATTAGCAAAGGTGTTTTCCATAGTTTCAGGTTTATCTCCCATTTTATCAATCAAGGAAGACCGAGCTTCAGACAAAGAGGATATATTTTTCTCAACAGTTAAAAGCTTTCCCTCTATAGTCTTATTGAAAGTGGTTTGTATACTAATAAAGTCCTTGAGCATGACTTCAATTTCAGAGCGGGCACTTCTAGCATTATTGTAAGAGCTTCCATAGGAATTGCCATTATTAGGAGGATAAGGCCTATAATTTTTGTTTCTACCAAAATTATTCCTATAGGCATTGTTGTTGAAATTGCTGTTTCTAATGAAGTTCACATCAACTTGCTCTTCTTGAGCAACCAAAGAGGATAAGGGAACACTATTAGGATCTAGAGGAGCTTTCCCATTAACAAGCATAGCCATAATAACATCAATATTTTCACTCAAAGAGGAAGTTTCCTCAACATAATTTACATTCTTACCATGTGGAGCTCTCTCAACATGCCATTCAGAGTAGTTAACCATCATATTATCAAGGAGCCTTGTTGTAGCACCCAAGGTGAGGCCCATGAAGGTACCTCCAGCAGCTAAATCCAACAGATTTCTTGAGGAGAAGTTCAAACCTACATAAAAAGTCTGGATAATCATCCAAGCAGTGAGTCCATGAGTGGGGCAATTCTTAACCAAAGACTTCATTCTTTCCCAAGCTGGAGCAACATGTTCACTATCAAGTTGTTTAAATTTCATAATGTCACTTCTCATAGATATAATCTTAGCAGGAGGATAGTATTTTCCAATAAAATCATCTTTGCACTTAGTCCAAGAATCAATACTATTTTTAGGCAAAGAAAGCAACCATTATTTAGCTTTTCCTCTCAAGGAGAGAGGAAAAAGCTTGAGCTTAATAATGTCTCCATCTACATCCTTATATTTTTGCATCTCACAAAGTTCAACAAATCTATTGAGATGGGCAGCAAGATCATCAGAACCAGCACCAGAAAATTGCTCTCTCATCACAAGATTCAACAAAGCAGGCTTAATTTCATAAAAGGTAGCATCAGGAGCAGGTGGAGCAATGAGAGTGCTTAGGAAATCATTGTTGTTGGTGCTAGTGAAGTCACAGTTCATTTTGGCAAAGGTGGGCAAGCCAAAAATAGCAGCAGCTAGAGCAGGAACTAATTTTTTTTGTGTTTTTGAATAAAGCAAGCAAACCAAACTAGACTATTTTTTTGGTTTTTTTTAAATAGGCAAACAAAACCAAGCAAAAGAAACAAAGCAAACTAAAAACAAAGTAAAGAGAAAGGAAGTGGAGGACTCCCCTTGTGAAGACGTCCTTAGCCTCCTAGCAACGGCGCCAGAAAACTTGTTAATGACTCCTTGATGGCGCCAGATAACTTGGTGCTTGATGTGGAGTCTTGTTGGGAACCCCAAGTGAAGGGAATATGCCCTGAGAGGCAATAATAAAGTGTTTATTATGTGTATTCCAAGTATATGATAGATGTTTATTTTGCATGCTATAATTGTATTAATACGGAAACGTTAATACATGTGTGTTTAATAAACAAACAGAAAGTTCCTAGTTAAGCCTCTCTCATAAACTAGCTCGTTGATTAACAAGATGATCAAGGTTTCCTGATCATGGACATTGGATGTTGTTAATAACGGGATCACAACATTAGTGTAATGATGTGATGAACATTCATCCGAAGTATAGCATTACGATCAAAGTCATTGAGTTTATATTGCTATAACAACTTACGAAGTGATCCTAATCCTTAGACCATGAGATCATGTCAATCACTAACACCTGAAGAGTTTCTTGATAACATCAAACGTCACACCGTAACAGGGTGATTATAAAGATGGATTCAGAACTAACAAAGTGTTATGTTGAGGCTCATGGATCAAGAGTGGAATTTGTTTATCCCGATGACGGATAGATATACTCTGGGCCCTCTCGGTAATATCACATTGATTAGCTTGCAAGCAAGTGATTTGATCACTAGAATGTTATATCACAGGAACGAGAAAAGAGTGCATGTCGGTAACGAGATCAAACTAGGTATGGAGATACCGATGATCGAATCTCGGACATGTAATATATCGTGAAACAAAGGGATTAAGATACTAGCGTAAAAGGTTCCGACGATCACAAGAAAGTCATCGTTGAATGTGTGGGAGTCGGTATGGGTCTCGGATCCGCTTCGATTATTGATCGAGAGGGTCTCGATCATGTCCGCATTATTCGCGAACCGTAGGGTGACACACTTAAGAGACACCGACATCCAATTGGAGCAAATGTTTCATGCCGAAAAGAATGAACAAGCGCAGAATTTATTTCACTAGATACGAAACAGTTTTGGGTGAAATTGCATAAAGTGGTTATGCATGTGAAATAGAATTCTAGCAAGGGGTTATTTGTGAATGTTTGTCATTAAAGTAATTGACAAAATTCTGAATAAAATAAAAGAGTTTTATTTAATGAGAGTTTGCGTTAAATTTGGTGGAAATTTAATGGGATTTTTGAGTGGGTTTTTGAGTGGAGAATTTTGAAAGGCCATTTTGTGAGTGGAGTGTCCACCCACATGAATGAGGGAGAGGTGGGGGCACCCTCCATGGCCGGCGGCCATGCCCCCTTGGGCTGCCCCCTCCCCTATAAAAGGAGCCCCTCCTCTCACTTCTCACTCACACCTCCTCGTGAAGGATCTCTCTCCCCCTCTAGAATTTATCCCCCATGGTCTCGGACTAGCGAGATACATGTTCCCGGTGGCTATTCGGCAAGAAAGAGTTGTGCTTCCGCTGCATCGCTGGAGGCGGAGGCGGAGGTTGCTCGGTGCCTCGAGCGTGTGCGAGCACGGATGCGCTGCTGATTTGCGGCGCTAGGACT
Source organism: Avena longiglumis (assembly GCA_030063025.1). Taxonomy (NCBI): domain Eukaryota; kingdom Viridiplantae; phylum Streptophyta; class Magnoliopsida; order Poales; family Poaceae; genus Avena; species Avena longiglumis. The sequence goes on from CP125973.1 coordinate 154,885,986, forward strand.
TCCTCTCGATCTTGAGATCGGCAAGAGATCGTCTACATCAACCACGAGTTGAACTCGTTAAGCTTTGTCGGTCTTCAAGGGTATGTTCTCTACGGATATACATCCGCCCGTTGTTTGTATCTAGTATATATAGATCTTGGTATATAGTTCACATCGTAGGAAAATTTTTGTTTTCTATGCTGCGAACCCTACAAAGGGTATCGAGCGGATCTATGCGTAGATACTTTACACAGGTAGTACACATATGAGTATGTGGGCGATGATGATCATGTTGTTGCTCCTTTGTTGTGATTTTGGATATTGGTGGCATAGTGGGATGAAGCGGCCCGGACAAACTTTACATGTCCTCGCACATGAGACCTGTTCCACGCTTGACATGCAACTAGGTTGCATAAGTGGCTAGCGGATGTCTGTCTCTCCTACTATAGTCAATATCTATTTTGCAAGCGAGTTGTCAACAATTTGATTATCCTCGTTGTGGTTCATGTTCGTAGGTAAGAACGGTTCTATCTCGAAAGCCCTAAGCCACGTAAAACTTGCAATGGATAAATTAGAGGCATCTAGTTTAGATTGTTGCTGGGCTAGTGTTATGATATGGTAGTGTTGTAAGTAAAAGTATGAGATGATACTCTTACAACACACATAGCGTGTAAAATCCATAGACCTTGGATTTACACATATAGGTATGATAGTGATCATACCACGATGCACATGATAGAGATCATCTGCGGGAACCATATAATTTCACTAATAAACATATGATGTTTGGTTGCATCTTATATTGCTTGTTTAGCGCTTTGTTAAGTATAATAAGATGATCCCTCATTTAAATATCAAGATAAAAATGTGTTCTTCCTTTAGTATGCACCGATTATGTTTTTGTCGCTCCAAGACATCACGTGATGATCGGGTGTTCTTGGATCCACGACCATATTTCGGGTGTAAAACAGTTACACACGCAAATACTAAGGTTCTAACTTGGCGAGCCTAGCATGTACAGACATGGCCTCGGAACACGTAATCGAAAGGTTAAGCATGAGTCATATAGTTGATATGATGCCCATTTGATGCTCGCCTTTGAAGCTATACCGACTCACGTGATGATCGGACTTGGTGTAGTGGATTTGGTTCATGTAATCACCAAAAGGACACGAGGGATGTCGCTTTTGAGTGGGAGTTCATTCGTAATATATATTAGTTGAACTCGATCTATCATACACTTAGTCTAAACTTTACAAATTCTGTTGTAGATGGCACCACCTTTTAATTTCAATGCGTTCATGGAGAAAGAGAAACTAGCAACGAAGGGTAGCAACTTTCTTGAATGGGCCATGAATTTGAGGATTCTCCTCTGCTGCACAAAAGCAATATGTGCTAGAAGCGCCGTTAGGCCCCCACCTTTGAGGATGCCCCTGACGAGGAGAAGAATGTCTATCAGACTCGTTAGGAGGACCACAACTTAGTTCATTGCGGCATATTGTATGGACTAGAGCCGGAACTTCGAAAGCGTTTCGAAACGGCAATGCATTTGATACAATGGGTGAGTTGAAAATGATTTTCGACACACATGCTGCTGTAGAGAGCTACAATGCTTCAGAAAAGTTCTTTAGCTGCATGATGGAAGAGCACACTCTGTTAGTGAGCATGTACTCAAGATGTCGGGTTACGCCGATAAGCTTGTGTCCTTGGGAATAACGATTCCCATTGACTTAGGCATCCATCGTGTTGCGGTCTCGCCACCTAGCTATAAAAGCTTCGTGATGAACTATAATATGCAAGGCATGAAGAAGTCTCTCCCGAGCTTACATCAATGCTTAAAAGCTAAGTGGAGATCAAAAGGAACATCAAGTGTTGATGATCAATAGGAACACTGGTTTCAAGAAAGACAAGAAGGGAAAAGCGGAAGGAAGTAAGGCGGCAAGCTGTTGCAGCGCTGAAAGAAACCCGAGTTGGACCTAAGTCTAATTCCGAGTGCTACTATTGTAAGGGATCGCCCTTTGGGCATAAGCCCCAAGTATCTGGCGACAAGAAGGCGGCAAGGCAAACAAAGGTATATATGATATACATGTTATTGATGTGTACTTGACTAGTGCTCGCAGAGCACACAGGTATTTGATACCGGTTGATTGCTAATATTTGTAACTCGAATCGTGGCTGCGGAACAAGCGACCGCTAGCAAGGGTGAGGTCAAGATGCGTGTCGGCAATGGATCAACGTTGATGTAATCGCCGTCGAACGCTGCCTCTCCACTTACCGTCGGGATTAGTCATAAACTTAAATAAATGTTATCCGGTGCACCTCGAGCATGAACATTGTATCTGGATCATGTTTGATGCAAAGTGGTTATTCATTTAAATCTGAGAACAATGGTTGTTCCATTTATATGAATGAAATCTTTTATGGTCATGCACCGATGATGAATGGTTTATTTGTTAGATCTCAATGATAATGTTACACATATTCATAATGTTGATGCTAAAAGAATTAAACTTAATGATGATATATCCGCATATATGTGGCAATCGCCGTCTAGGTCATATTGGCATTAAAGCATGAAGAAGCTTCATTCGATGGACTTTTGGAATCACTTGATTATGAATCATTTGATACATGTGAGCCATGCCTTATGGGCAAGATGACTAGAACGCCGTTTCAGTTCAATGGAGCAGGCGGCATTTATTGGAAATCATACATTCGATGTATGTGGTCCAATGAGTGTGTCGGCCGAGGTGGATATCGTTATTTTGTTACTTTCACGGATGATTTGAGTAGATACGGTTATATCTACTTGATGAAACACAAGTCGAAACCTTTGAAAAGTTCAAGGAATTTCGAATGAAGTGGAAAATCATCGTAATAGAAAGATCAAATTTCTACTGATCGACCGTGGAGGTGAGTATCTAAGTTACGAGTTTAGCACTCACATGAAAGAGTGTGGAATTGTTTCACAACTCACACCTGCGAACACCACAATGAAATGGTGTGTCGAACGTCGTAATCGTACTCTATTAGATATGGTTCGATCTATGATGTCTCGACGGACTTGCCGTTGTCATTTTGGGGTTATGCACTAGAAACTGCTGCATTCACTTTAAATCGGGCACCATCTAAATCCGTTGAAAAGACACCGTATGAATTGTGGTTTGAAACAAACCTAAGCATCATTCTTAAAGTTTGGGGATGCGATGTTTATGTGAAGAAACTTCAACCGGATAAACTCGAACCCAAAGCGGAAAAATGCGTCTTCATAGGATACCCTAAAGAAACTATTGGGTATTCCTTCTATCACAGATCCGAGGGCAAGGTTTTTGTTGCCAAGAATGGATCCTTTCTAGAGAAAGAGTTTCTCGCGAAAGGTGTGAGTAGTCGGAAGGTAGAACTCGAAGAGGTTGTGGAACCTTCTCTTCAAAGTATGGCGAGTAGCGCAGCGCCGGAAGTTGTTCCGGAGTTGGCTCCACCTGTTGAAGAAGGAACTAATGATAATGATCATGAAACTCCGAAAGAGAGTACTACCGAACCTCGCAGGTCAAACAGGACGCGTGCAGCTCCCGAGCTGTACGGAAATCCTGTCATAAATTTCATGGTTGATGAAAACAATGTGGCATCCCGCAAAACCACTACTAGAAAATCGCGTTGAGTTTGTGCATTGCATCGTCATCATCATGCATTGTTGACTGCATTATTTGAAAAGCCTAGTTTTGAATGGTACAACAACCCCTCTTTATTATAAAAGGCAAAACCCCGAAGGTATCGGTTATTTATTTTCTCTAAAAACTATTTGCAAAGTGGTTCTGTTTGAATTAGAACAGGACCAAACAAACACAAATAATAAAACAGCCCCTCCCTAAATCCTAGACTCACCCAATCTATTCCTACCCACCAACAGCAAACCGCCACCTCACCCTCTCACCCCAAACATACCCACCCTGCCACCTCACCAATCCTTCCTTTTCCCCCTCTCCCTCTTTTCTCACCCAGCCGTCCCCTAACCTCTCTCTGCCGCTGGCCCCCATAGCCCCTCCACTCCCTTTTAACCACAGCCCCACCCTGCCCTGGGCCCCACGCGTCTCCACGCGCCAGCCCCGCCCCGGACCCGACCCACCCGCGGCCACACTACCCCCTCCCCCTCCACTCCCTGTCACCGGGCCCCATCCCGCGCCCCACCACCGACAACCTCCCTCCACCCACCTATCTGGCCCCACCCCCTTTGTCCCTCTCTCTCCCCAGCCCATGATCGCCTCTCCCTCCCTTCTTCCACCCCCGCGCGCTGCCCACGCCAACCATCGCCGCCGCTCCGCCCACCGGCTCCCGCCTCCGCGGCCTTCCCCAGCAACCCGCCCCGCCTCCAGCTCCTCTCCTCCCCGCGGCAGGCCGTCCGCCGGCGCCGTCACCGCAACCCCGCTCCGCCAACCTACCGCCGTCCGCCGCTCCATGTCCTCCCTCGCCCTGCGGCCCCGCCTCGCTGCCACCGCGGTCGTCGCCGCCCCGCCAGAAACTCCGCCCGCGCCCGCCCGCCTCCGTCGCGCGCGCCTCGCGTCACCGCTCACCTCGCCTCCTCCACGGACCGCTCAGCGTCGCCGCAGCCCAGATCTCTCGCCGCGCGCCGCCGCCCGCCTCTCCGCCCGCGCCGCTCGCGGCGAGCAGCGTCGCCCTACAACCTCGCCCGCCGCCCACAGGCTCGCCACCCGTCCCCACTGTGACGCCTCCGCCCGGGTCGTCTCCGTCCTTTCGCCCAGCCAGCGTCCTCGCCGCGTCGCCTCTGCTGCGCCCGGCTGCTGCAATGTCTCACCAACCGGACCACGTGTCACGCCCGCACGCCTCCCGGCTCTCCACCTCGCTGTCTCGGTGGCGCGCCGTCGCGCCACGCCGTCGACCTCCGACCGCCGTCCGGCCCGAGCCCTCCTCGTCCCACAGTACCAGCGGCAAGCCCCCGAGCGTGGCACCCGAAGGTTACGCCATCTTGGGTGTTCGGTACATGCGGGACTCGTGTGCCCTGCACCTCTCGGCTAGACAAGCACTTCACCCGACCCGAGGACCTGGCGCCGTTCGAGATCGCCACCGTTCGACATGCACCCCAACACGGATACACCAAGTTAACCATCGAAGACACCAAGACCGTCGACGGGGAACCAAGAGCGTCAAGACTGCATCCGGACGCCAAGAACTGCTTCGAGTCCGGTTGTCGAGCCGCACCGTGGAACCCCGAACCTGCCAAGATCTGCGCTACGGGCGACAAGACCGACGACCCGACAAGATCCCGTGGCGACAAGAACGACACCGACCAAAACGAACCCGATGCGTCCCAAAGATCGAACCAAGACCTGCTTCGGTTTGCGAGGTCACCGACAGACAACAAGACCTACCCCGACCGAGACCCTAACCCGAGTCCGAACGAACCCGTCGAACCACGGACCCGACCCGAACCGAACCGGAACCCTAACAAGATCGTGAGCCCCTCGATGTGTGACCCCTTTTCCTCGAACCCTATTTTATAACATATCAATTTGTTGCACATTAAATTGTCATTCCCGCATGCATAGCATTGGTTTGGGGGCCTTATGCCGATTCACCTAATAATTAAATATGGGGCCCATATGCGGGCAAATCTAGTCTCATATCGGCCTCATTTAAACTTGTGTAGCGAACCGGTGCCAACTTTTGTCTTGCTAATACAACATTTAAATTGCGGGGGATCTAAATAACTTGAACCATCCAATTAATCGTCGGGACCCCGGTTCCGCGTAATCTGACCTAATTGCATCGCACCTTGCCATGCCATACATCATACATGCATCATGCCGATCTTCTGCCGTGTATTAAATATTGCATCCGGTGTTTCTTCTAGTGTTTTGCTTCTTCGCGGATAAGGCCGTTGAGTTGATGTGAGCTTCGCCCCGATCTTCGGGGAAAACCTTCGACAATGTTTTCAGGCGAGCATCTCCCCCTTTCTACCTATCTTACTTTTATAGTCTTTATTCCCTCCTGTTGATCTATTGCTATCGTGTATGCGATGCTTTAGTTTCCGTACCTGTGATTTTCCCTTGCAGCCCTATATTGCCTTGGACACATCCTATTACCGGTTGTTTGGTAGCTAGTTGGACTTGCGCGTCGTAGTTGCTTGCTCAAGTGCTGATGTGTGTCGTCATGGGCCACAGTTGCTGATGTATTGCCGCATGTTGATGTTGGAGATGATTCTAGTTTTACTTATCGTCACTTTAATTTCTGTTTAACAACTAAAATTGAATAAGCGTAGGCATCGTGGGTGATAGAAAATATTTGGTTTCGACGCCCACTTGTGTCCCGTAAGACCCCAGTACTTGATACTGTTCCTTGATTTATCGCGCTATCCACATCCGGAGGTATATGGGACCCCACGAGCGAGCTTGATTCAGTCTTATTTCTAGGGCCACAAACTAGTTTGAGGTTTTATTTACGATCCTGTACTTATGCCATGCTTTACTTTTTTATTTACGATTGTGCGAGGGCACATTGTACTGTTTAGGAATTGTGACCCGTTCGTGGTATCGACAAGCCAGCCACACTTCGGGTTCCCGATCGTTCTGTGGCCCCACAAACCTTGAGGCCGTCTCGAGTCACCTAGCTTCGTTCTTGGAATCTACTAAGGGTGGCCCCCAAATATTCTGAATCTGTGATTGTTCACCGTGAAAGCCTCGTTGGGTTTTGATTTGGTTTTCCGAGGTTGATCGGCGTGTGTTGCTATTGGTGCACCGGCCGGGTAAAACTTTCTGAAAGCCGTGTCCGCGGATATGGACGACTTGGAGCACAGTTTCTCGATCATAGACAAGCATAACTAAAGTTTACTGCTATAAATTTGACTTATAATGACTAGTAATCAGCTCAACTACAACGGAATGGCTAATTAATGCCCACAATTGCTTGTTTGGTTGTCGCGACAATTGTATCGACTAGTAAGTATTGCAACTACAACGAAATGGCTGATTAAAAGTACCAACAAGCTGCTGGGTTTTGGGTTTATCTCATGCTATCATGCACGATTAGTAATTGTTGCAACTATCACGGAATGGTTAACTAAAAGTGCCTACCGCTTATTTTATCGTAATGATTATCTATACGACTAGTAATTCGCAAAGATAATCAATAAATAAAACGCCAACCGTGTGAGTTCCTCGGTTGACTTCCTCGTTTGGTTTCGGGGAAAACACCGAGATGGGTTTGTTTGGTGTTAGCTTCAGGTTGGATCCGGTTAGGTCATTCTTACCCTCTCGATAACCGCGGTTGTATCGAGTCTCTATAGGTTGTTTAGTGCATCTTTGCCGCTGCCAGCCCACCATACCTATGTAGGCGAGGACCGCAATTCTAGCCTCGCTGTCTTGGCCTCGATCGACGCTCCTTCTTTTCCTTTGCCCTTTGTCGGCACCTTTGTTTAAGCAGGTTTGAGATCGCCGTCGTTAGCGTGGTTACCCTTCCGGCTTGGCTCAGGCGGGTTATGGGCCATTGGTTATTCTTCAGGGCTCTTAGCCCCATTTGCATCTTGTCCGTAGCTGGACGCTATTTCGTTTCAAGGTGATTTGGATCTTTGTATATTATATCTGTATTCTTGACTCATGGAGTCGCTGATATATATATCATTACGTGGGTCCCATCGAGGACTGTTGTGTAATGTTATTACTTCGTTTTCCACCCGCACGAAAGTGCCTGGTGGGCACCTTTGAATCGTTTCTATGCGGGTTTGGTGAATTTCGCCCAAACTTGCATAGGTCAGATTCTGAGGGTGTTACAGAGTGGTATCAGAGCTCAGCAGTTGCGATACCCCACAAGTCCAGCCTATAGGATAACCTAGCTAACGGCCGAAGTAGAGTGTCAAAACTATTTTTGCAAAATTGGTTGGATAGTTCTGATTAGGTCTGATTTTACTCCTTACCCCCTGCTGTTCCCCTCTTACCCCTACGTGTTTTGAATCCGCTCTCGTCTCTTTCTTCGAGTCCAGGAATTCTCGTGGTTGGGTTTCCGTCGTACCTTCAGGGTTTCGCTTTCTCCCTTTTGTAACGGAGGTGCTACGAACATCAATCTACAGCCGGACTGTTGTGCCTTCATCCGATCTTTTGTTCTTGAGCTCTTTATCCATATGAGTTCCTTGCTGGATATCAGTGACGTTGAAAAACATATGAGAAGGACGAGCTTTGGTGAAGTTGGAGTCGACCTTGAGCACGTGTTGTTCATGCCAATGAAACCATCGCGGAACCTAATCATTGTGTCTTTCATACGATTTCTGCTGGCAACATTCCTTTGTTCCGGATACCACCTATGAAGATCTTCAGTCTAAATCTCGAGAGTTGAGTTGTCTGATTCTCCTACCCATGTATAGAGTTGATAGTTGGGTCCGGGATGGACTGATCACCCTACCCGACTCATACTGTTCGCTCTGTACATCGAACTGGTGGATCGATGTAACTTCTCCCTATTCTAACGGAAGTTAGGGGTGGCCTTATCGTTGATGCCTCTATCTTCGTCCTTTGGTTCTCCGGAGTGCACTCTCGACGATCAGGGACAACGACTCTTTGTTGGTGGTGTCGCCGATTTCAAGATGGAGGATGAACCCTCGTTAGTGGTGTCGCGAGGATCTACACAAAGCGAGAAGACGGAGAACGCCGACCTTCCTTCCGGTACCATGAGGCGGATCTCGAGGGCGAGATCCTTTGTTAGTGGTGTCGAATTGTGGCATCCCGCAAAACCACTACTAGAAAATCGCGTTGAGTTTGTGCATTGCATCGTCATCATCATGCATTGTTGACTGCATTATTTGAAAAGCCTAGTTTTGAATGGTACAAAAACCCCTCTTTATTATAAAAGGCAAAACCCCGAAGGTATCGGTTATTTATTTTCTCTAAAAACTATTTGCAAAGTGGTTCTGTTTGAATTAGAACAGGACCAAACAAACACAAATAATAAAACAGCCCCTCCCTAAATCCTAGACTCACCCAATCTATTCCTACCCACCAACAGCAAACCGCCACCTCACCCTCTCACCCCAAACATACCCACCCTGCCACCTCACCAATCCTTCCTTTTCCCCCTCTCCCTCTTTTCTCACCCAGCCGTCCCCTAACCTCTCTCTCTGCCGCTGGCCCCCACAGCCCCTCCACTCCCTTTTAACCACAGCCCCACCCTGCCCTGGGCCCCACGCGTCTCCACGCGCCAGCCCCGCCCACCCACCCACCACACACTACCCTCCCTCCACTCCCTGTCACCGGGCCCCATCCCGCGCCCCACCACCGACAACCTCCCTCCACCCACCTATCTGGCCCCACCCCGGCCCCACGCCTGTCCCCCTCTCTCTCCCCAGCCCCGCGGTCGCCCTCTCCCTCCCTTCTTCCACCCCCGCGCGCTGCCCACGCCAACCATCGCCGCTCACTTCCGCCCGCCTCGCCAGCCTTCCCAAAGACCCGCCCGCCTCCAGCTCCTCTCTCCCAGCAGGCCGTCACGGCCGTCACCGCAACCCGCTCCGCCACCTACTGCCGTCCGCCCTGGCTCCTCCGCCGCGCGCCCCGCCGCCCTCGCTGCCACCGCTGCCGCCCGCCAAGAAACTCCGCCCGCGCCCGGCCACGCCCTCCGTGCGCGCGCCCGCCACTCGCCTCCGTCGCTCACCTCGCCTCCTCCACGGACCCGCTCAGCCCGCCTTCAGATCTCTCGCCGCCGCCTGCCGCCCGCCCTCTCCGCGCGCGCTCAGCAGCCGCGTCGCGCCGCAACCTCGCCCCTGGAGCCTCAGCCACCCGTCCCCACTGCGACCGCCTCCGCCCGGTCGTCTCCGTCCGCTTCGCCCGGCCCAGCGTCCTCGCCGCCGTCGCTCTGCTGCGCCACGCTGCCTGCAGCTGTCTCCTGCTCACAGCGTGTCCGCCGCCGCACGCCTCCCGCTCTCCACTCATTGTCTCCGGTGGCGCGCCGTCGGCCACGCTCCGTCGCCTCGACCGCCGCCCTTGGCCCGAGCCCTCCTCGTCCCGAGTACCGGCAGCGGCAAGCCCCGAGCGTGGCACCCCGCTGGTTACGCCATCTTGGGTGTTCGGTACATGCGGGACTCGTGTGCCCTGCACCCTCTCGGCTAGACAAGCACTTCACCCCCGGACCCCGAGGACCCTGGCGCCGTTCCCGAGATCGCCACCGGTTCGACATGCACCCCAACACGGATACACCAAGTTAACCATCGAAGACACCAAGACCGTCGACAGGGAACCGAAGAGCGTCAAGCACTGCATCCCGGACGCCAAGAACCGTTCCCGGAGTCCGGTTGTCGAGCCGCACCCGTGGAACCCCGAACCTGCCCAAGATCTGCGCTACGGAACGACAAGACCGACGACCCGACAAGATCCCCGTGACGACAAGAACGACACCGACCAAAACGAACCCGATGCGTCCCAGCACCGAACCAAGACCTGCTTCCCGGTTTGCCGAGGTCACCGACACAGGACAACAAGACCTACCCCCGACCCGAGACCCTAACCCCGGAGTCCGAGAACGAACCCGTCGAACCCTGGACCCCGACCCCGAACCCCGAACCCCGGAACCCTAACAAGATCGTCGATCCCCCTCTGATGTGTGACCCCTTTTCCTCGAACCCTATTTTATAACATATCAATTTGTTGCACATTAAATTGTCATTCCCGCATGCATAGCATTGGTTTGGGGGCCTTATGCCGATTCACCTAATAATTAAATATGGGGCCCATATGCGGGCAAATCTAGTCTCATATCGGCCTCATTTAAACTTGTGTAGCGAACCGGTGCCAACTTTTGTCTTGCTAATACAACATTTAAATTGCGGGGGATCTAAATAACTTGAACCATCCAATTAATCGTCGGGACCCCGGTTCCGCGTAATCTGACCTAATTGCATCGCACCTTGCCATGCCATACATCATACATGCATCATGCCGATCTTCTGCCGTGTATTAAATATTGCATCCGGTGTTTCTTCTAGTGTTTTGCTTCTTCGCGGATAAGGCCGTTGAGTTGATGTGAGCTTCGCCCCGATCTTCGGGGAAAACCTTCGACAATGTTTTCAGGCGAGCATCTCCCCCTTTCTACCTATCTTACTTTTATAGTCTTTATTCCCTCCTGTTGATCTATTGCTATCTGTGTTGCGATGCTTTAGTTTCCGTACCTGTGATTTTCCCTTGCAGCCCTATATTGCCTTGGACACATCCTATTACCGGTTGTTTGGTAGCTAGTTGGACTTGCGCGTCGTAGTTGCTTGCTCAAGTGCTGATGTGTGTCGTCATGGGCCACAGTTGCTGATGTATTGCCGCATGTTGATGTTGGAGATGATTCTAGTTTTACTTATCGTCACTTTAATTTCTGTTTAACAACTAAAATTGAATAAGCAGAGGCATCGGTGGGTGATAGAAAATATTTGGTTTCCGAACGCCCACTTGTGTCCCGTAAGACCCCGAGTACTTGATACCTGTTCCTTGATTTATCGCGCTATCCACATCCGGGAGGTATATGGGACCCCCGAGCCGAGCTTGATTCATCTTATTTCTAGGGCCACAAACTAGTTTGAGGTTTTATTTACGATCCTGTACTTATGCCATGCTTTGCTTTATTTACGATTGTGCGAGGGCACCTGTCTTGTTAGGAATTGTGACCCGTTTCGTGGTATCGACAAGCCCAGCCACACTTTCGGGTTCCCGATCGTTTACGGCCCCACAAACCTTGAGGCCGTCTCGAGTCATTAGCCGTTCGCTAGGAATCTACTTAAGGGTGGCCCTGAAATATTTCTGAATCCTGTGATTGTTCATCGTGAAAGCCTCGTTGGGTTTTGATTTGGTTTTCCGAGGTTGATCGGCGTGTGTTGCTATTGGTGCACCCGGTAAAACTTTCAAAGCCGTGTCATGAAATGGACGACTTGGAGCACAGTATCTCGATCATAGACAAGCATAACTAAAGTTTACTGCTATAAATTTGACTTATAATGACTAGTAATCAGCTCAACTACAACGGAATGGCTAATTAATACTGCCCACAATTGCTTGTTTGGTTGTCGCTTGCGACAATTGTATCTGACTAGTAAGTATTGCAACTACAACGAAATGGCTGATTAAAAGTACCAACAACTGCTGGGTTTTGGGTTTATCTCATGCTATCTGTACCTGATTAGTAATTGTTGCAACTATCACGGAATGGTTAACTAAAAGTGCCTACTGCTTATTTTATCAGAATGATTATCTATACCTGACTAGTAATTACTGCAACGATAACTGAATAAATAAAACTGCCAACTGTGTGAGTTCCTCGGTTGACTTCCTCGTTTGGTTTCGAGGGGGAAAACACCAGGATGGGTTTGTTTGGTGTTAGCTTCAGGTTGGATCCGGTTAGGTCATTCTTACCCCTCTCTGATAACCGCCAGTTGTATCGAGTCTCTATAGGTTGTTTAGTGCATGCTGCCGCTCAGCCCACCATACCTATGTAGGAGGACCGTGATTCTAGCCTCGCTGTAATGGCCTCGATCGACGCTCCTTCTTTTTCCTTTGCCCTTTGTCGGCACCCCTTTTGTTTAAGCAGGTTTGAGATCGCCGTCGTTAGCAGGGTTACCCTTCCGGCTTGGCCTGGGCAGGGTTATGGACGCCATTGGTTATTCTTCAGGGCTCTTAGCCCCATTTGCATCTTGTCCGTAGCTGGACGCTATTTCGTTTCAAGGTGATTTGGATCTTTGTATATTATATCTGTATTCTTGACTCATGGAGTCGCTGATATATATATCTGTTCTGTGGGTCCCATCGAGGACTGTTGTGTAATGTTATTACTTCGTTTTCCACCCGCACGAAAGTGCCTGGTGGGCACCTTTGAATCGTTTCTATGCGGGTTTGGTGAATTTCGCCCAAACTTGCATAGGTCCGATTCTGAGGGTGTTACAAACAATGACCCTGCGACGTATGAAGAAGCGATGATGAGCCCGGATTCCAACAAATGGTTAGAAGCCATGAAATCCGAGATGGAATCCATGTATGAAAATCAAGTTTGGAACTTGGTGGAATTACCTCACGACCGAAAGGCCGTGGAGAACAAATGGATTTTCAAAGGAAAAGCGATGTTGATGGTAATGTGACCATCTATAAAGCTCGACTTGTCGCAAAGGGGTTTCGACAAATTCAAGGAGTTGACTACGATGAGACTTTTCTCCCGTAGCGATGCTAAAGTCGATTAGGATTATGTTAGCAATTGCTGCATATTTCGATTATGAAATATGGCGGATGGATGTCAAACCGCGTTTCTCAATGGTAATATTGAAGAAGAGTTGTATATGATACAACCACGTGGTTTTGTCGATCCTAAGGATGCTAACAAGGTGTGCAAGCTTCAGCGATCCATCTATGGATTGAAGCAAGCATCGCAAGTTGGAATCTCCGCTTTGATGAGGTGATCAAAGAGTTTGGATTTGTCCAAACTTATGGAGAAGCTTGTATTTACAAGAAAGTGAGTGGGAGCAATGTGGCATTTCGATATTATATGTGGATGACATATTATTGATCGGAAATGATATAGAACTTTAAACAATGTTAAAAGTTATCTAACGACAAATTTTCAATGAAGGACCTAGGTGAAGCGTCATACATATTAGGCATAAAGATCTATAGAGATAGATCTAGGCGCCTAATAGGGCTATCGCAAAGTACATACCTTGATAAGATTTTAAAGAAGTTTAAAATGGACGGAAGTAAGAAGGGGTTCTTACCTATGTTGCAAGGCAAGACATTGAGTAAGACTCAAAGTCCGCTTCGGCGGAAGAAAGAGAGATAATGGACAAAGTCCCCTATGCTTCAGCCATAGGCTCTATAATGTACGCCATGCTATGTACAAGACCGGATGTGGCACACGCTATTAGTTTGACTAGTAGGTACCAATCGGATCCAGGTTCGGAACACTGGATAGCGATCAAGAATATCCTTAAGTACTTACGAAGAACTAAGGATATGTTTCTTGTATACGGAGGTGAAGAAGAGCTCGTCGCTAAGTGTTATGTCGACGCTAGCTTTGACACCGATCCGGATGACTCTAAGTCTCAATCCGGATACGTATTTCTCATGAATGGCGGACGGTTAGTTGGAGGAGCTCCAAACAACCTGTGGTAGCGGGATCAACAACGGAGGCGAATATGTTGTTGCTTGAAGGCTCAGAAGCGCTTTGGATGAAGGAGTTCATATCCGAACTAGGAGTTGTAAAACGCGTTGGACCCAATGGTGATCTATTGTGACAACAATGGTGCCATTGCCAATGCCAAAGAGCCAAGGTCTCACAAGCATTCCAAGCATATTAAGCGCGGTTTCACTCCATCCATGAGCATGTCAAGGATGGAGATATAAAGATTTAGAAGTACATACGGATCTCAATGTAGCGATCCGTTGACTAAAACTCTCCTAGAGCAAAACATGATCAACACCAGAACTCAATGGGTGTTAGATTTATCACTATGTAACTAGATTATTGTCTCTAGTGCAAGTGGGAAACTGAAGGGAATATGCCCTGAGAGGCAATAATAAAGTGTTTATTATGTGTATTCCAAGTATATGATAGATGTTTATTTTGCATGCTATAATTGTATTAATACGGAACCGTTAATACATGTGTGTTTAATAAACAAACAGAAAGTTCCTAGTTAAGCCTCTCTCATAAACTAGCTCGTTGATTAACAAGATGATCAAGGTTTCGATCATGGACATTGGATGTTGTTAATAACGGATCACAACATTAGTGTAATGATGTGATGAACATTCATCCGAAGTATAGCATTACGATCAAAGTCATTGAGTTTATATTGCTATAACAACTTAAGTGATCCTAATCCTTAGACCATGAGATCATGTCAATCACTAACACCAAGAGTTTCTTGATAACATCAAACGTCACACCGTAATGTGGTGATTATAAAGATGGATTCAGAACTAACAAAGTGTTATGTTGAGGCTCATGGATCAAGAGTGGAATTTGTTCATCCGATGACGGATAGATATACTCTGGCCCTCTCGGTAATATCACATTGATTAGCTTGCAAGCAAGTGATTTGATCACTAGAATGTTATATCACGAGGAGAAAAGAGTGCATGTCGTGCGAGATCAAACTAGGTATGGAGATACCGATGATCGAATCTCGGACATGTAATATATCGTGAAACAAAGGGATTAAGATACTAGCGTAAAAGGTTCACGATCACAAGAAAGTCATCGTTGAATGTGTGGGAGTCGGTATGGGTCTCCGGATCCCGCTTCGATTATTGATCCGAGAGGGTCTCGATCATGTCCGCATTATTCACGAACCGTAGGGTGACACACTTAAGAGACACCGACATCCAATTGGAGCAAATGTTTCATGCCGAAAGAATGAACAAGCAGGAATTTATTTCACTAGATACCAAACAGGTTTTGGTGAAATTGCATAAAGTGGTTATGCATGTGAAATAGAATTCTAGCAAGGGTTATTTGTGAATGTTTGTCATTAAAGTAATTGACAAAATTCTGAATAAAATAAAAGAGTTTTATTTAATGAGAGTTTGCATTAAATTTGGTGGAAATTTAATGGGATTTTTGAGTGGAGAATTTTGAAGGGCCATTTTGTGAGTGGAGTGTCCACCCACATGAAGGAGGGAGAGGTGGGGCACCCTCCATGGCGTGGCCATGCCCCTTGGGCTGCCCCCTCCCTATAAAGGAGCTCCTCCTCTCACTTCTCACTCACACCTCCTCGTGAAGGATCTCTCTCCCCCTCTAGAATTTATCCCCCATGGTCTCGGACTAGCGAGATACATGTTCCCGGTGGCTATTCGGCAAGAAAGAGTTGTGCTTCCGCTGCATCGCTAGAGCGAGGGGGCGGAGGTTGCTCGGTGCCTCGAACGTGTGTGCGAGCACGGATGCGCTGCTGATTTGCGGCGCTAGGACTTCCTCTCGATCTTGAGATCGGCAAGAGATCGTCTACATCAACCACGAGTTGAACTCGTTAAGCTTTGTCGGTCTTCAAGGGTATGTTCTCTACGGATATACATCCGCCCGTTGTTTGTATCTAGTATATATAGATCTTGGTATATAGTTCACATCGTAGGAAATTTTTTGTTTTCTATGCTGCGAACCCTACACCAAGAGCAAGGTGTGAAGCAGCACAGCAGCAAGTCTTCCCTCAGTAAGAAACTGAGGTTATCAAACAATACGAGGAAGGAAACGTCACCCAGGTGTTTCTAGCAACGCGAAGACCTGCACAACACAAACTCAAGACTTTGCCCCAACGAATCAGTGAGGTTGTCAAGCTCACCGGTTGCTGTAACAAAGGATTAAATGTATGGTGTGGAAGGTAAAGGTTTTCAGCACGTAAACAAGTAACAATGGAAGATGTATCAATGGTAAAGATTGGACCAGGGTCCATAGTTCACTAGAGGTTCTCTCCTTAGATAAACAACATAGCATGAAGGGTAAACAAATTACAGCAGGGCAATTGACAGGAACTGAGCAAGGCATAACAATGCAATTACTAGTTAGAAAGATCCTATGAGATTCGATTGGGCAATACAACAATATACATAGACCGCCATCCAACTGCATCTATGACTACAAGTCCACCTTTAGGTTATCATCCGAACCCCCTCCAGTATTAAGTTGCAAGCAACAGACAACTGCTTTAAGCAAAGTGTGTAAGGTAAACAGTCCACATGTTCCATGAACAAGAGACCGTTGTTTTGTCCCTATTAGAAACAACACATCTACAACCGAAGAGATTATTGTCACTTCCCTTGGAAACTAGAGGCATGAACCCACTATCGAGCATAAATACTCCCTCTTGGAGTCACTAGCAACTACTTGGCCATGATAGCTACTAACAACGGAGAGCATGCAAGATCACAAACAACACAGACATGATAGAATCATAAAGACAAAACCATTAATCAAACTAACATAATAATCTCAATATCCATTGGATCCCCGCAAACACAACATGCATGATTACAAATAGATTAGATCTTGATCATGAACGGAGCTCACAAGATCTATACATGAAATCACAAAGGAGGAGATACAACCATCTAGCTACTACATGGACCCATAGTACAAGGTGGAACTACTCACGCATCATACCAGAGAGAAGTCCTCCAGGATGATCTCCCCTCCGGCAGGGTGCCGGGAAGAACTTCAGATCCCCCCGATCTAGGGACGATGGTGGCGGCGGCTATAGACGGTTTCGTGGAGATTTGATTGGGTGCTTAGGATTTCGGCATCGTGGGCTTCTTGTAAGGTTCCCAACCTTTAATAAGGTAGAGATGCCTGTGTTTACAATGCTAGTCCCTGGATCAATAGCTAGCATCCACAGTTAATATGTAATATTAAGAAACAAAGATCATAATACTACTTTATAACCAGGAAATAAATAATTTATTACATCTTACATAGCTCATTTGGCTATCTCATTACAATGCAGCAGAATATAACAATAGCATGGGGTCCTTCATCTTCAAAGTGCCATAGGCAGACATGTTGGTTGTAGACTTGTAATCCTAATCGATAAACTTCACTAACATCAAACAAACCTGCAACATAATAAGTTACAGCCACAAGGGTCAATACATTTGAATTGTATTGGCAAGTGATACTATGGTAGTATAGTGGAGTCTATCATCTATATGCATTTGGCTAAGTGGAGCTTAGGCTTGCTTTGCTCAAAATAGATTTTTCCTTATCATTTGAAAACACTAAGTTTTTGTTTGACAAAATCTTTCCCAAGGCATCTCCCAATAGGAATTGGTGATCCTTCAACCCTTGTTCAACCACAAAGTTTTAACTTAGAAATTGGGATGAGGAGATTCTTGATAGCTTCCATGTCTTGATGCTCAAATTGTCCTTTACCAGGGACATGGCTAAGTACTTAGATTTTACACTCTGCAAAGGTGGTGCACTTTCCCCACAAGACTTGGTTTCACCAAGACAAGATCTTTCAGAAGCCTTCCCTTAGACCAGAATGGACGCACTCCAACCTATCAATCCCCTACCACCAACTGTCCATTTGGCTAAGTTATTGCAACCTATATGATCCAGGCAGAGCCCATAATGCCAAGTGGCTGCACTTGAAGCTTCTCAACATTTGACATCTCAAATCTCTTTGTTTCTGGGTGGCCATCCACAAGTGAGATACACAAGGTAAACCATAGAAATGGGCCTTGTGAACCACTCAACATAAACCATTCCTTCCATTCCACCCAGGTGTTTCATTCACTTAGTTGTTTTATTAAACAAAACACAAGTCATGGACTTAGAAATATTTCATAGCATGAATATAATCCACCCTTGTTTTCTACTAGCTAAGCTAAGCATGATGGTAGTAGGAGTATTAACTTAGGATAATTCTACTAAGGTTTAATCTACTAGGATTTCCCATGGCATAGTTTATACTTAGCAAAAATTCCATGCAAGTCCTACTTAGAAATATCACTAATGCATAGTGAAAATAATGGGACAAAGTATGAAGCATCACTTTCCTTTTTGGTAGATAATATAGGTTCACTCCTTGATCTTTGCAATGTTCACACACTTAAAATCACTACAATTCAATCAAGCAAGCAATATTTCAATCTACCATTCAAGCAACATCACATAAAATAATATTAACAAAATAATGCATGCAAGCATGCCAAACTTTGTTTTATTTACAAAAGTGTTTTATAATAGGTTATAGACATTCTAAAACACTTAGTGGTAATTTTATAAAGTGGCAAAACTATTTGCAAAAGGTTTCACTCATAAACCATTTTCAAACCAAATCATTATTTTATGTGGTTGAAAATGCCTTTATCAAAGTAGAAATCTTTATAGGGTTTAACAAATACATTTTTAAATCATAAAACCTTGTGCTTGGGGTCAGAGAGTTTGAATCAAAACATTCCTCAAAGGTTTTCCTCCAAAAGAATTTTTAATAAATACTAACCATTATTTTTATTTGACTAGAAATGGTTTAGATCAAAGGTTTATTCTTTTGTTTCACCAAATACATTTTTGAAACCACAAATTGATTCCTATGATCAGTAGGTTCAAAACAAACCTTTTGCCCAAGAATTTATCCCCAAAATCATTTTAGAACAATTTTTATATTCTAAGCATGCATACACAAGTTTCTGCAAAAACTATAAATTT
The DNA here is from genome assembly GCA_030063025.1 of Avena longiglumis. NCBI lineage: Eukaryota > Viridiplantae > Streptophyta > Magnoliopsida > Poales > Poaceae > Avena > Avena longiglumis. The sequence goes on from CP125973.1 coordinate 154,905,120, forward strand.
AACAGAAGATTTTTACTAAACAAAGTGCATGGTCAGAAATTACTTGTCTTGCTGATTCCATGGATATAAAATTTGAAAAATTTGGACGTGTGGTTTGAAAGTTATGGATTTTACAAAATTGAGCAACTAATAGATCAAATTCTGATTTTAAACCAGATTCTGTGACACGCGGCGCTATCCTATTGGTGCATACCGTTTCGCGCGGATCGGCTGCTGATAGCCGTTGGATTTAAGTAGGATCACACGGCTCAGAAGCAAGCGTACCCTTTCGCTTAAGTTTCTATCGTAACCTTCTGATCAAGATCCTACGGTTCATATTGCTTTGACCATTAAGCAGCGGCGCTGGCGGCGGAGACTGGTGGTGCGCGGTCATACGGTGGCGTTGTTGGCGATGCAGGAAGCGAGAGAGGGTGGGGAGAAGCTCACCAAGTTCGCGTGGTCGTGGTGGTGCTCGAGGTGGCCGCAGCTCGTCGAGGGGCGCACGGTGGTGACGACAATCGCTCGCCGGAGAGATCTCTGGCGACGGGCACACACGGCCGTGGTCGAAGGCGAGTCTCTGGAACGCAAACGAGCAAAACAACACGTCAGGAAGATGCACACGGGTTCAAGGATCACGGGAACACTCACCAGTGAGCAAGGGGCGCACGAGGTCGTCGACTATAGCTCGCCGGAGTCGAGTTCATCATCGGTGGCGCTCAGACATGGACAGTGCCGAGGCTGCGGGGCATGCGCGGGCGAGCTGGCGCTACGGGGAGGTTCGTCAGGAGGTGGGGAGCAAGTGAGCGTGGTCGAGGGGGCAAGGGGTGACTTGGGTTTGCCGGAATCGACGTCGGAGACTGACGGAGACCGCGTCGAGGCAAAAAATGCGTCGGAGACCCGACGGAGACCGCCGAGAGTGGCTCTCTGGCAGCGAGGTTTGAGGGGAAAGAAAGAGGAGAGGGAGAGGATTTATCTGGCGTGATCGCGAGGATTAAACGTCGAGCCTTTACCGGGAATTTACTCTGAGGAGTTAACGGTCAGGAAGGCGCGGTCTTCGCGTGGGTGGAGAAGATGGTGAGGTGGCAGTGGGGCCTGGCGTCAGCGAGTGAGAGAGAGAAGGAGTGGGGTCCAATCGTCATTCTTTGTGCGTGTCAATTTCTGAGTAAGAAGAAAAACGTTTCGGGGGTGCGAGGGAGTGGGCTTCTGGGCCTTAGTGGGCTGCCAGATGGGTTGGGTCTGTTTTCCATTTTTTTTATACTAAACCTTTTTCTTTTCTGTTTTTGAATATTCTGATTTGATTTTCATTCAAACAATTCAAGCAACAAATCAATTCAAACCTCAACCAAAATTTGTGTAAAATCAAATACTTATTAACAACACAATCCAAAGTCAATTTTAGAATAATTTATTTATTGTTTTTAGGGTCTTTTAAATATTTAAAATAGGCTCTAGAATTAATTAAATAAGATTTAATAATATTTTTCAATCTCCATTTGAATTCAAATCATCACCAAACTTTGGGTGAAGTTTAATTTTTTTATCAACATATTTCAAAGTCCAAAATAAAATAATTCTTTTATTCATTTAGGATCTATTAATAATTAAATAAATAGACCATAGTCTTTAATTCAAATAGGTTTTAATTTATTTTAAAACTCTTTTTGAAATCTAAATAATATCAAAATATTTTCAGTAGGTATCATTTGAAAACTAAAACACTTGGAAATCTTATTTAAAATAAATTAACAAGTTTTAGTGTTTATTTAAAATGGGAAAAGCCTTTACTTTAATAAGATTGGATATTAATAAATCCTCATTATTTTTATTTACATAAACCTTTACTCTTTTTATAAAATAGAAATATTTTATTTCAAAACCTTGGCCAAGATTTAATTTGGCTCTATAAAATAATCCTTATTTATAATTCTACCTTTTCTTTTGGAAACCAAATCTTTTTATTAAAAAATCCAAAATAGTGATTCCAACTATTTTAACTTTCTTTATTAATTGTTTATCTTTTAAAATCCTTTTAGGATTTTATTTGATCAAAATAGGTTTTGATGTTTCCATTTGGAATCAAAAAGTTTCTTCTCACCCTAAATTCATGTTTCAAAGCTCATTCATATCATCCTTGCATCCATCATCATTTAGGGTTTTCTCAAAACATTTCAGAAAACAGAAACTTTTGGTATCATGATTTTATGTGGACAGACTTATTTTAAATGGACAACACCACTTGTAAGTTTGATTGTTGTGAACCAGGAAGGTTGCCTTCTATGAGCATAGGATTTAAGTGCAGATTTAAAACCAAGTTTTTCAAATGGAAATGGGTTCCAAAAACCATCTTTCAAATTTTAAACCAAGTGCCTAGCCTCTGATCTTTTTGATCTCCAAGCTTGACCAATCCTTTACAAAGCTACCCCATGGTTATATGAACATTTTTGAGACTACTGCCTACTACAAAAATCCCAGGAAAATTTGAATTCAAATTGAACTTGATTTCATTTAAAAATCTACCCAGAAAATCAAAATAGAAAAGGATAAAGAAATAAACAAAGGAAAAGGCCACGCGAGTTTTAGGCCCAAGATCGAATCGAGCCCAACAAGCCCACCCGGGGTTTTTCTTCTCGCACGCCAAGACCTTGACGGTCACCGACGATCGGACCCCACCCTCACTTCACACATCGCCGACGAGCGGCCCGCCACTGTCCTCGTCTTTCCCAAACCGCTCGCGACCACGTCGCGGCCAATCATGGTCGGTAATGGCGCGGCATAATTGGGAATTAATCATGGCGTTTCCGCCGAGGCTCGCTATAAGATCCCCACTTCCCTAACGACCATTTCCCACCAATTCACGCCACCAGGCTGCCACGACTCACACACAACACGCGCAGATGAGCTCATCCGATGAGCTCCGGCGCCTTCCTCTCGACTCGTTCGAGCCATTTCAATCTCCTTGCACCTCTTTACCCCACCATTCATCCTCAGCCTCAGTCGCCGTCACGCCGACGCCGCAAGCATCGACAACCACCTCGACTCCGCGACCAAATTCAGAAGTCCCGTCGCCTTCACTTCGACTCACGAGATTGTTCGCCACGTTCTTGCGCATCTCCTAAACCCCTTGGCTTGTGTTAGCGACACGGAACCTCGGTAACTACTCCGACAACAACCACCGACGCCAGTAACTCCGACGAGCAATCCTCGCCGTGTCAAGACGCCTTCGCAAACCGACGCTACCTTGAGCTTCAGCAGCCTCTTGCGAATCTGGTATGGCCTTCTCCTCTCGCGGACGACACGAACGCTAAGCGCCATAGACCGAAAGCGCCCGCCGCTTCAGCCGCCACCGCCAGACATGGTCGCTTGCCGTTGGATCTTGATCCAAGCGTTAGGATAGATTCATTAAACGGCGAAGAGGTACGCGATCTGGAGCGTATGATCTATTTAGATCCTGCGGCTACAGAGCTTGATCCGGTGCGAACCGGTACGCGCGAATCACAACACGACGCGTGGCAAGTGTTAGAACTAAAAACAGATTTAAAACCAGAATTTGATCCAAATTTCAAATGCTTATAACTTTTGATTGCCACGTTGGATTTTTGCAAACTTTATACCGTTGGATTCAGTGAAACAAGACCCTTCTGAATATCCAATGTGTTTAACAAATAGTAACAGTTAAAATGACTTTATTTGTAGAAACATGTTTAAGGCTATTTTGAGTATGGATTTAGTTTAGTAATTTGTTTTAGAGTTAAATAAGTTTAGTTGGCAAACTTGTGACTTGTTAAGTTTCTGTAAACATGCACATGCTTGGTAGAGTTTTCAAAATCACCACTTAGTAAATTCTTGCATGCATGCATTCATATTATTTTTGATTGTATTTAAATTGTGTGTAATTGTGTGCTACAATTTTGTGTGTAGATTTTGCTAGTGATTGTGACTGTGAAGAGTGCTACTCTCCCCACTACCAAGGCAAGTGATATTTTCATGAATATTTCTACCTTATGTTTTGTACTAGCATTAGATATTTTACTAAGTCTTGCATGCTACTTTTGCCTAATGCTAAGTTGGGAAATCCTAAGTAGTGTAGAATTGTAGAATTGCTAGGGAATTTTCCTAAGTTAAGTTATCATACCATGCTTAGCCTAGCTATTTAGCAAACAAGGGTTGGTGAAAATCTATACTTATGATGAAAATATTTCTAAGTCATGAGACTTATACTTTCCTGATAAAAACAACTAAGTCAAATGAACCTCCTGGGTGGAATGGAAGGATTGGGTTATGTTGAGTGGTTACACAAGGCCATGGACTTGGGTTGTGTATCTCACTTGTGGTATGCCACCCAGGCACAAAGGGATTTGGAGGCCAAAGTGTTGAGAAAGCTTACAGTGCAACCACTTGGCAATATGGGCTCTTCCATGATCATATAGGTTGCTAGAACTTAGTCACTTGGACAGTTGGTGGTAGTGGGAATGATAGGTTGGAGCGCGTCCATTTGATTAAGGAAAGGCTTCTGAAGGGTCCTGTCTTGGGAAACCAAGTCTGGTGGGGAAAGTGCACAACCTCTGCAGATGGAAAAACCTAAGTACTTAGCCTAGTCCAAGGCAATGGACAACTTGAGCATCAAGACATGGAAGCTACAAGAATCTCATCACTCCAACTTCTAAGTAAAAATTGGTGGGTGAACAAGGGTGAAGGATCCCAATGTCTATTGGTGGTTTCTTGGGAATGTTTTGACAAAGAAAAACTTAGTGTTTTCAACTAATAGGGAAAACCTATTTTCAAGCAAAGCAAGCCAAGCTACACTTAGCCAAAATGCATATAGTAATATAGTCCACTTAAAATTTACTAAGGTATCACTTGCCAATACTATTCCAAAGTATTGACCCTTGTGGCTGTAACTTGTGATGATGCAGGTTACTCCAATGATGAGTAGGAGTCATGAGTCTACACTCAACATGCTTGCCTGTGGCACATGAAGATGAGGACTTGTGTTTATTTACTTATTCCTTAAACTCTTGTATTAGGCCTTTGGCCCTGAGTTGTAAAAGACTATGTTTATCTCTGGAATGAATGTAATAAACGACCTTTGTATCTGTGTACTTCATCTTAAACTGTGGATGCTAGCATTGATCCAGGGACTAGCATTGCAATCACAGGGATCCTTTACTTTATAAAGGAGGGGTCTAACACTATTGTAGTTGATGCTTGTGAGTGGAACCATTGGATTATTATCTATGTTCAGATTGTTATCCATCACCATATCATCTTTGATATTGATCCATATGATGTATCGTGAGTAGTTCATTTAGTTGTTGAGGACATGGGAGAAGTCATGTTGTTAGTAGTGGATTTGTGTTGAGATATTATTCAATGGTTTAGTATTTAAGTTGTGGTGCTATTCTTCTAGTGGTGTCATGTGAACGTCGACTACATGATACTTCACCATTTATGGGCCTAGGGGAATGCATTGTGTATTTGGATACTAATTGTGGGGTTTCCGGAGTGACAGAAACCTGAACCCCCGTTAGGACACCATTGCACAAGGGAGCGTAGGATCTCAGAGTTTAAGGCTATGGTTAGGTTTATATCTTAATTGCTTTCCTGTAGTTGCGGATGCTTGCAGGGGGTTTAATCACAAGTATGTATTAGTCCAAGTAAGGTCGGTACATTAGCACAGGTTCACCCACACAACACGTACAACACCAAAGAAGACTACTCAGCTATTTGAAGAGAACGCACTTGACAAAATTCCCTTGTGTCCTTGAGAATGTTTGGTCCTTATAAGTATTTCCACCGGCTTGTCCTTTGCTAAGAAAGGATTCGGCCACTTGCTGCAATTGTTCGTTGTCTTTATTACTTGCACTTTATTTCTTTTCTTTATCAGAAACCCCTAAAAACCCATTTTCTAAGTATTTATAGAGATTTCCTGCTCCATACCACTAGTCAACACCTTCTTCTCCTTGTTGGTATCGACACTCCTATTTATCGAAAGTTCTACGATACACCCCCTATACTTGTGGGTCATCATATTGAGGATAGATCCATAGCAGAACTTGCTCCTAATTATGAAATCGATGCACCTTATTTAGTTCATATGTTGGAGGCTAGGTTCGTTAAACTTAACCCCATGATGCAAATTTTGTTTCTAAAACTAAAAGAAGAAGAGGATGCCGAAAAGAGAGAATTTATCCTAGAAACTTTACTAAAAGAGTTCAATGATGTTGCTAAGGAAGCCAAAAAGGTCTTTTAACATTTTAATATGCTAGGATCATGTGTAGATGTTATGGGTACTTCAGATAAAACCAAACCCAGGGAGTAAATTAAGATACCCATACCTTTTAAACTTGTAGGAATGCATGAAGGCTTAAAAAAGAATTTTGATTGGATTTTTCTTGAAAACCCATTTGATAAAAGTAGTGAACCTAAGAGAGATGAGAAAGGATCCTCTAAAACTCATTTGGATGAGATACCTTTCCTAGTTGAAGAGATTTCGAGTATTGATCTTAATGCTTCTTCATTTTAAAATACTTGATTCTTACTTCTTGTGCCTAATTTAAAGGCGTTAAATAAAAGTACTTGTTGGGAGATACCCAAGAGTTTTCTTGAGTCTTGGAAGTTATTACTTCAGTAATGACCTTTCCTTATCCTTTTTGTTTGCTTTTTGTGCCAAGAATGACCTCTAATGAGAGGGAAGTAAGATTTTGGGAGTTGTTGTCCTGAAATTGATTTTTGTGCTCCACCGTAAACATTTGTGAGGAATCTATGTAAGTCGGATTGAGCTGATATTTTGTGAATAATTCCCCTAGTATTTTATCTAACTTTCATTAATTCAACACTTTTTGATTTGAGCAACATAAGGTATTCTAAAAAATAGGTTTCTACCTGCTGGTCTGTTTTGACAGATTTCTGCCATTATTTGCATTTGCTTCTTATTGGTTCCTTCTTGGATTCTTTTTCGGAAATTGAGATTCTTTAGGGAATTGCTACAGTAGCTTGTGTTTTTAGTGAAAGTTTTCTGTTCTAAAGCTAAACCCAAGGGTCTATTATCTTTTGAGTACACTAATATTGCTAATGAAGATTGTGTGAAGTTTTGTATGAAGGAAAATTTGCAGGTGTAGAGAGAATGATGTAATGAGATGAAGAATGGACAAAAGCTCAAGCTTGGGGATGCCACCCCGTGTTACCCCAAGAAATATTCAAGAGGTACAAGCGTCAAAGCTTGGGTATGCCCAAGGCATCCCCTTATTCATCAATAAAAAGCTCAGGTCTTTCTAGACACTTCATTTTTATTGTTTCATGCACTGCTTGTTGTTCTTGGAGCATCTTAGTTTTCATTTAGTTTGCTTAGTTTGCCTGAATAAAGTAGTTTGGACCCCCATTCTCGCTGTGTTGTTTCAAATAAGTTGATTGGTGTTGGAGAGGAGTAGAAAGTTCTTGCTTGAGTAGTACAAGAGGAGCTTGCTTTGACTGTAACTTAGACTTTATCATGTCATGCTAGGTGTTGTTTTGACCTTATGCTTAGTGATTATTGCTGTAGCATGACTTGTTCCAAACAATTGGGATTGCTTAGTGTGCCTTGAAGGAATCATGCGTTGTTTTAGCATACAAAAGTTTAGTATTGTGGTATTCTCTTTTGATGCTTTGTTTGGGTTGACTTGGCACATGCTCACACCATGTTATGACTATGAAAAAGTCACCATAGCCTCTATGATCATTTAGTCGTTGACTTGTAGTACCACTTTATGCTTTGATTGGTAATGTTTTGTCTCTCTGCATGATTATGGACATTATTGCTCTCTTAGTTGGTCGCTCCCAGTCTTTTGATAGCCTCCACTTGTATGAGTAAACTCTACTCATGCATCCATCTCCCAAGAAACCAAGTTATTCCAAAGTGTCCACTATAAATTCCTATGCATGGTGTGTTACACCATTCCAAGTATATTCTTGTTTTCATCTATCTTCCAATTAAAAAGTATTTTGTTATGTGAAAACTTAGTGATTAAAGCTCTCACAAACTTGATGGCACACCTTATTTTTCTTGCCCCTAATAAAATTGAACCATTGTGTCATCTATGATGTATATGCTTGCACTTATACGTTGGAATTAGCAGAACCGTGCTGTCATGGGGAACGTTTTCAACATTGCTGTCACATCCCAAGATTTTCCAAATCTTGTAATGTGAAAAATAAATGAATAAAATAAAACTTTGTTGATTTTCAGGGTGAGAAGAAACTTTTTGAATCCAATTGGAAACTTTCAAAACCTATTTTGATCAAATAAAATCCTAAAGGGATTTAAAAAGTTAAAAATATTTGGAATTAATATTTTGGATCTTTTAATAAAAGATTTGGTTTTCAAAAGAAAAGGTAGATTATAAATATTTAGATTTATAAATATTTTGGTTTTGATAATATTTTGATTTCAAATGGAGATTTTATTAAATAAATCAAAACCTATTTGAATTAATAATTAAGGTCTATTTTATTTAATTATTAAATAGATCCTAAAAAGAATAAAATTATTATTTTATTTTGGACTTTAGTTTTGTGTTGTTAAACAGAACTAAAACTCAATACAAAGTGTGGTAGAAATTTGATTGATTTGAATGTTTGAATTGGTTTGATTGAATTTCAAAACAGAAATAAGAAATAGAAAAAGAAAAGTTTACTGTACAAAAAAATATGAAAAGGAGCCAGCCCAGCCGGCCAGCCCAATAAGGCCCAGCAGCCCATTCCAGCCCACCCGGCGTACCCCTCACGCGCGAAACGTTTTCACCCACACCCGCACCCGCAGAGCCAATGACAGGTGGACCCTACTCCCTATCTCCCTCTCTCGCTGCCAGAGGACCCCACTACCACTTCGTCGTCGTCCTCACCCGCGGTGACCGCGCCTCCCCTCCTCGACCGTTTCTGGCGAAATTTGCTAGCATCAATTCGCGTTAACGCAGTAGTTAATCTCCCCTGCGACCACGCATTCTTAAATGCCTCGCCCTCCTCCTCATTTCACCTCAGTCGCCAGCTCCTCTCCGCCCCAGGGCTGCTCGAATTGCTCGTGGCAAACCCACTGGCTACAACGAGGTCCCGTGCAAATTCCGGCGACGCCTGACCATACCCTGCCCCCTTGTACACGCGAGCTCACTCTCCAGTACCTTGCACACCCACCAGTGGCCCTAGCTAGTCCGTGTGCGCCTTAGAACGTCGCCTCCGTCAAAGCCATCTCGCCACCGACGGCTAGCTCAACTCCGGCGACTCTTCTGGTAAGCACCTGACCGCCCCTCTCCTTCTCCTTCAAGCACGCATCATCGCCGTGACCTTGCGCGTCTAACTGTGCTTCACGTTTGTCTCCTCGTGAACTGTAGCCTCGCCTCCAACGACGCCCGAGCGTACCCGTCGCCAGGAGCAACTCCGGTGAGCCATTGTCCTCACCCCTGTGCGCCCCTCGACGAGATACTGCCACGTTGAGCACTAGCGAAGCACGACGATCTCGATGAGCCCCTACCCTGTCTCTTTTGCTTCCTGCATCACCAGCGCCACCCTCGTCTGAGCACGCCGCCGCTCGCCGCCGCGCCAGCGCCGCCCATCTAAGGTCGAGCTGCTGTGAGCCACTGGATCCAGATCCGAGCGTCACGATAGAATCTTAGACGAAGGGGTAAGTAGCACCTGCGCGCCGTGCGATATGACTTAAATCTAACGGCCTGCGTCGCTTGATCCACGCGAAACGGTATGGACAAATCAGAATAGGACGCGTGTCCCAGTCTATTTGATTTAAACATAATTTGCCCTATCCAACCATGCTATTTTTTTAGTAAAAAGTTTCTGTTAAATTGTTTGTTTTTGCAGAAACATTTGTATGCTTGTTTAGGTTATAAAAATTGTTCTAAAATGATTTTGGGGATAAAATCTTAGGCAATTGGATCGATTTGAACCTACTGACCATAGGAAACACTTTGTGGATTCAAAAATGTATTTGGTGAAACAAAAGAATGAATCTTGGATTTAAAACCAATTCTAGTCAAATAAAAATATGGTTTAATTATTAAAAATGTTTTGGAAGAAAACCTTTGGGAAATGTTTTGTTTTAAACTCTCTGACCCTAAACACAAATTTTTATGGTTTGAAAACATATTTTGTGAACCCTATAGATTAATGCCTTAGTAAAAAAATTTCTACACCACATAAAATGATACTTTGTTTTGAAAATGGTTTAGGAAGTGAAATCCCTTGCAAATGACTTTTTCCACTTTATAAAATGACCATTAGGTGTTTTCAAATGTTTGTGAACCTTTAGAAACCACTTTTACAAATAAAACAATCCTTGGCATGCTTGCATGCATTATCTTGTTTATATGATTTTATGTGATGAATTGCTTGAATGGTAGATTGAACTTGTGCCTTGCTTGATTGAATTGTAGTGACTTGAAGAGTGTGATTGTAGCAAGGACAAGGAGTGAACTTATACTCTACCAAAAAGGCAAGTGGTGCTTCATACTTTTGTCCCATTACTTTCACTATGCATTAGTGATTTTTCTAAGTAAAACTTGCATGGAATTTTTGCTAAGTATAAACCATGCTATGGGAAAACCTAGTAGATGAAACCTTAGTAGAAATTTTCCTAAGTTAAGATTCCTACTACTATCAAGCTTAGCTTAGCTAATAGAAAACAAGGGTGGAATATACATTCATACTATGGAAAAATTTCTAAGTCTGAGGACTTGTGTTTTTTTTGTTTAATAAAACAACTAAGTTAATGAATCACCTGGGTGGAATGGTAATTGCTTGGTGGTTTTTGGTTGAGTGGTTACACAAGGCCCATGTATATGGTTTACCTTGTGTATCACACTTGTGGATTGCCACCCAGGAACAAAGAGATTTGAGATGTCAAATGTTGAGAAGCTTCAAGTGCAACCACTTGGCATTATGGGCTCTGCCTGGATCACATAGGTTGCTAGAACTTAGCCATTTGGACAGTTGGTGGTAGTGGGATGATAGGTTGGAATGCGTCCATTTGGTCTAAGGAAAGGCTTTTGAAAGATCTTGTCTTGGTGAAACCAAGTCTTGTGGGGAAAGTGCACCACCTCTGCAGAGTGTAAAATCTAAGTACTTAGCCATGTCCCTGGTAAAGGACAATTTGAGCATCAAGACATGGAAGCTATCAAGAATCTCATCATCCAAATTTCAAAGTTAAAAACTTGTGGTTTGAACAAGGGTTAAAGGATCTTCAATCTTTGATTGGGAGATGCCTTGGGAAAGATTATTTTGTCAAGCAAAACTTAGTGTTTTCAAATGATAAGTAAAATCTATTTTGAGCAAAGCAAGCCTAAGCTCCACTTAGCCAAATGCATATATATGATAGACTCCACTATACTACCATAGTATCACTTGCCAATACAATTCAAATGTATTGACCCTTGTGGCTGTAACTTGTTATGTTGCAGGTTTGTTTGATATTAGTGAAGTTGATTGATTAGGATTACAAGTCTACAACCAACATGTTTGCCTGTGGCACTTTGAAGATGAAGGACCCCATGCTTATAGATATTCTGCTGCAATGTAATGTAATAGCCAAATGAGCTATGTAAGATGTAATAAAATTATGTTATTCCTGGTTATAAAGTTGTATTATGACCTTTGTTTCTTGATATTACATCTTAACTGTGGATGCTAGCTATTGATCCAGGGACTAGCATTGTAAACACAGGGGACTCTACCTTATTAAAGGTTGGGAACCTTACAATTGCACTTGTACTTTGTACACAGTTGATATCATGCTCTTTTGTCTATGGATGTCGTCGGTGTGAAATAAAAGGGGATCTTGTAAGTCCATGGAGTTATGTATGTGTGTTAGAGAAACGCCTGGGCCACTAGCCTAAGCCATGCCTAATCATGGTGGAAACTTGCAGCATCACCATAATGACATCTATGAAGCTTTCTTATTATAAAAAAAGAGACATATTGAAAAGAGAGAAAAAAGCACCATATTCCCATGGTAAATAAGAAGATTGCTGAGATGCTCATTGTCTGCTTGCCTTGTCAACTTGGTTATGGGATAGCTCCTGTATCATGTGCAAGGGTACCCCGTTGGCGGTTCTCTATGATACACATGTACTTACTATGACAAGAACTTATAGGTGACTAAAGTTGAGTAGCATGAGGAGCGGCCCTCGTATTCAAGGGACATGAGATTGCCAACTTATACTTTATCAAGCATATACTCCATAGTTTGTTCACTTTAACCTTAATCACTTCAAGATGCTTATGATAGGGGTAATGAGAGCTGAAAGCTAACAAGTACCATAATTTTTGGAAGCTCTTTTTGAGACTTGAAATCCCTGCTTCCCTTTATGAAGGGCCTTTCTTCCACCATTATATTGAGTCTCCACCTTCCATCCTTAGGCACCAGTTAAAAGAGCATTGTTGCCTATAAGACCCCTCCTTTATAAAGGTAAAGGTCCCTATGATTGCAATGCTAGTCCCTGGATCAATTGCTAGCATCCACAGTTTAAGATGAAGTACACATAAACAAAGGTCATTATTACATCGTCATTCCAGAGATAACATAGTCTTTTACAACTCCATAGCCATAGGCTAGTACAAGAGTTTAACTTAACAATATAAATAAAAGTCTTCATCTTCATGTGCCATCAGAGTAACCTGCAACATCACAAGTTACAACCATAGTCGGTCAATACATTGGAATAGTATTGGCAAGTGATACCTTAGTAGAATAATAGTATCTAGCTTCTACATGAATTTGGCTAAGTGTAGCTTAGGCTTGCTTTGCTCAAAATAGGTTTTACCTATCAGTTGAAAACACTAAGTTTTTGTTTGACAAAAACTCCCAAGGAACCACCAATAGACATTGGTGAACCTTTACCCTTGTTCAACCACAAGTTTTTAACTTAGAAATTGGGATGAGGAGATTCTTGATAGCTTCCATGTCTTGATGCTCAAATTGTCCATTTCCGGGGACACGGCTAAGTACTTAGATTCTTCCTTCTGCAGAGGTGGTGAACTTTCCCCATAAGACTTGACTTTCATCAAGACAGGACCTTTCAAAAGCCTTCCCTTAGACCAAAATGGACACGCTCTAAACCTATCACCCCTACCACCAACTGTCCATTTGGCTTAGTTATTGCAACCTATATGATCCAAGCAGAGCCCATAATGCCATGTGGCTGCACTAGAAGCTTCTTAACATATGACATCTCAAATCCCTTTTTTCCTGGGTGGCTTTCCACAAGTGTGATACACAAGGTAGACCATAGATATGGGCCTTGTGTAACCACTCAACATAACCCAAACAACCATTTCACCCAGGTGTTTCATTCACTTAGTTGTTTTATTAAGCAAAAACACAAGTCAAAGACTTAGCAATATTTTTCCATAGCATATATATAGTCCACCCTTGGTTACTACTATCTAGGCTAAGCATGGCAATAGCAAGTATCTTAACTTAGAGAAAATTCAAACAATTCTACAACTACTAGGATTTCCCAAGCATAGCATATAGATACTTAGCAAAATTATCATGCAAGCCCTATACAAAATATCACAAATGCATAGTCAAAATATTGGGACAAAGATATAAAGCACCACTTGCCTTGGTAGTTGGGGGAGTAACAACAATCCTCACAGTCACAATCACCACTAGCACCAAAATCTACACATAAAACGATAGCAACAAATTCATATTTCAAATAATCAAACAAAAATATATGAATGCATGCAAATGCCATGCGATGATTTTTCTAAACCAACCAAGACAAGTAAAACAGTACTGATTAATAAACTAAACATTTATACACCAAATAAACTTTATTTGGCCTTTAAAACATTTTCCAATTAATTTTTTATACACAAAATAGGCCTACAAATATCTCTGCATAAAATTCTATTTGAACAGAAACAAAATACAAAACTAAGCCCATATATGTGTAGGATTTATTTTTGTGATTCCATTGATATCTTATTTGCATTTTTTTGGATAAACAGAACAAAAGTTATTGAATTTACAAGTTTAATCATCTAATTAAATCAAATCAGAATTTAAAATCGAAAATCCTGACACACGGCGCAATCTGATTGGCCCATACCGCTTCGCTCTGGATCACGCGTTAGCACCGTTGGATCTAACTTAATCCAACGCACCAGATCGCATCATACCTCTTTGCGGCTAAACTAACCTACACTGTTAGATTTGGATCTAGGGCCTCATCTGCGCGTACCCCCTCGCGGTTGAATCTAATCTAGACCGCTGGATCTAGATCCAGCGGATCTAATCGCTTCAGACAAGAACTAGCGGCGCAAATGGCCAGAGAGGCGGCAACGCGTCTGGTGACGGTGCTCCGGTGAGGCCAGAGGGCAAGGGAGGTAGTGCATATGCTTACATCGATCGTAGTGACACGGTGATTCTCGACGTAGTCGTGGGCGGACCGGGGGCATACGGGCGTGGCGTCGATTGCTCGTCGGAGTCAGCGTCAGCGTCGGGTTCGCTCGGGAGTGGATGTTGTCGATGCTACAAGGCATGAAATGGCCAACCAGATGTGGCATTGGATGCGTACGAGTATGGCGTGTACAGGCGTATCAACCAGAAAGGTTAGGACGGTCAGGGTTTACCGGAAAGATTCGCCGGAGTTGCTGCAGAGGATGGTGGCGTGCTGGCGTTGTCCTGCCGAGGTTCCAAAGCGCGCGCGGGCTAGGGAATGGTACTGGGAGATGCACGAGGTGAAGTGGAGTGTGCTCGTGGAAACCAGGAGCAGAGGGGTGGCCGGAGTTGCCCGGAATCGGCGCTGCAGCTCGTCGGAGCAGAGAGGTCGCGGCAAGAAATTCTTGCAGCCTGGTGGCGCTCAGGGCTTGGGGTTTGAGGGGAAATGGAGATGGTGTGAGGACCGGAATTTAACTTCCAGACCCCCCTGTGTTTATTCGTCAATCCCAAGATCAACGTTGACGACACAGCGAAATGTATATCATTGCAGACGTACAAAATAGTAATTATTACAAAGTCTGAATAACAACATAGTGAAATGTCTAGTGACATTTATTACATCCAGAAATACAGCGGAAAATATAAAATGCGTAGCGACTCCATCTCAGCCACAGGCAGTCGATGTAGTCCACGAGGCCTCACTCATCAGCGTCATCGTAGTAATCATAGTCATCTCCTTCTCCATAGTACTCTGAAGTATCAACAAAAGTATTGCCATGAGTACATGACGTACTCAACATACCCCTTATGCAAAACCTATAATATCTACATGTGGCTTTATGTGGAGGTTATATGGTTCTTTTGCATAAAGCCAATTTTATTTGCAATATGGTAATAGTTTTGATGAAAGCAGTTTTTGATGAAAACATGTTTATCATCAATGTGGTAATTCTCAATAGTGTGATTGTCCACGACAACTCACACAGTTCACAGATTCCGAGATAAGGATAGGGGCAAAGAGGGAAGTAGCAAGACAGGTTCCTATATGTCAAGAAAGATTCATGTGTCGTCCATGACCGTGGACACGGCTATTCGAATAGATTTACACTCTGCAGAGGTTATACATTTTCCCCACATGACACAATCCCGTCTTGGCCCACCACCGTCGCTGGTTTAATACACACCAATTGGTGTACCGGCAGATGGATTGTGACAAGGTCTTTTAGTTAGATCCCCCAAAGATGTGACATGCCCACCGGGTATGGCGCACGGAACTGAGAGTACGTCCCCAAACCGGTCCCCCCATCTGTGCCGAAGGTTCTCCCGCAGGCAGACACCTCATCAGCGGTACGGCGACATCAACACCTAAGGCTGACTAACTTACTTGACCAAGCCAGTGCCCATTATAGCATGTGGTTGTACGGTTGGTCACAATCTTCAAATCCAAGACTTATTAGGACCTCATGCGGCACGGACGACGGATTGCCCCCTTCATCTAGTGAAGGGCAGCCAATCGCTCCTTCCTTTGATCCAAATTGCCAGCGCCAAAGGTTTAGACGGTAAGTTTCACCCAGAGTAGAATAGAGTAGAGGAAGCAATAACGGCTAGCTCAGCGAGCTCAACAAGTTTCAAAAGGGGTGTATGTGACCCGAGGGTCACCCAATTCCTCCGAAGAGGGGAATCAAGGATCCTACTTATTATTAAGCATAGCTAAGCAATTCTACTCTAATAAGACTACTATATAGTATCTACTCGGTATTGTATGGCTTATTGTGTATCAAGGTATGTGTGTAACCAAAATAGCATATATTTGTAAAACAATAAAATATAATGCACTTTATAAAGCTGGGATAAGACATGGTAAGGGGCATGCCTTCGTTGTCGTGAAAGTGTTCTTTTCCGAAATCTTGATCCTGCTCGAACCCGTCACTCCCTACGCGTCATAACGATGAACCACACATAAATACAAACTTCAAATAACCACAAATAAAATCCAAATGAAGAAGTTTCAAATAAAAACCGAAGAGGGCTAGCAAGGGCTAAACGGTTCGAGGTGTAGTGGTCGGAGCTACACATTACACCTAATAATAACATATTAAGAAAATAAATATTTATTTTATATAACCACTATGATAGGTGGTAAAATTCTTAATTTAATATGCAATGCACAAGCAAAGTACATGCATGCTAAACATCTATCGACTGGTTTACAATTACTCATGTGATAGAAAATGCAATGAAACCATTATCACATGCTCACACAATAATTTAAATAGACAACATAATAGTACCAACTATTACGCACAGATCGGAACTTAGAAACACTAGAGAGCTGAAGGTATGTATAGCTAAAAATGAGTACAGCCAGAAGATTTCACAAATAAAAACAGTGTAACGGCATACTATCATACTATGGAGATACAAGTAAACATGCTAATCTTCTAAACAATAAATCAATAGCTATTATTAATATAACCTTATTTTAGCAGCAACAAATCTAACGCTAAATGAACGACATAAACAAACCGGAAAAGCTTTGCAGAATAAACCAACGGTACCAAGGACTATAAACAAACACTACTGAAATTCTATGACAAAATCCTATCATGCAAATAATTCTAAAACATCTATAAGCAAGATTTATAACCATGTCCGTCTAATCTCGCATAGATGATCTGAAAATAAATCAAAAAAAATCTAACTTGCAGACTACTGTACGTTCGCGTACAATACAAAATATGCATGTATTTATATTTTTTTCGAAATCTACCCATCCACCATGAAAACTAATACCACTTCTAGGTTTCTAAGATTATTTGACACGTTTTTGGTGTTGGGCTCAAGTTGATCCAGGGTGTGTACAATGGCCTACGGTTCCATGCCGCCGGGTGGCATTCGGTTCACCGGCGACACGACAAACTACAAACTAATGGCCAGAGATCATGTCTAGGAGATAGCTATCTATGGATATAGTGAGTGAGTGTAAGGATTTGGCAAGGAGCTCACCGAGTACGATGAAAATGCCCGATGGTGTAGATGAACCGAGGTGATGGGGAGGTGAAGTATGTTCTGACTGGTCAGTGTACTTTGCTTACAGTTCAGCGAATCCTCTCTTCTCCTTCTTGCTATCTTGGTGGCGCAGCTGCTCGACCTCCCGTGATATGAATTGCCGGGAACACATGCGATGTTCAGCGGCCCGCCGGAGCGCCGTGAGATTGGATCAGCGGTGAAGAGTATAGGCTCAAGTGGTGGTGCGAGTTGGAAAGGAGATACAGAGACAACGATTTGGGAATATATAGACCGGGTGTCTGATGCGTTCCAATTAATATGACTAAAGTGGAGACTTAATGAGAGAAAATGTGGAGCAGTTTCTGATGCGGCTATTTCACCGGGCTACCCATGTTTGCAGGAAGAAGAAGGATAGTCTGATGCTTCGGCTGGTCATACTTCTAGGCGTAGACGCTTCAGTTTTGTACGACCCAAGTGTGCGTGTTGTGTTGGGACTGCGTATCGTACGTCCGTGCAAGTCGAGCGAGCGCTAGCTCGGCTGGGCTGAGGGTCTGCCGATGCTGGTTCGCTTGGGCTTTAGAGAGCTGGGCATTTAGGCGTTGATACAAGAGAACACAAGAAGAGCATCCGGCTGCTAGCTTCGGTCATGCATCGATAGAAAAAGGAAAAAAAAACAAGAAGAGATAATACTAGTACAAGAAAATATATAGAAAAATAATGACATGCTGGGGCAGCCATGCATGGGGCATGCACACACGTGCATGTGCACATCCATAGGACAAGTCCAAAAAAATGAAAAGTTTTGAAAGAATCAAATTAAAAAGAAGTTAGGCAAATCAAAACAAGATAAAAAAAAAATTCGACCGTAAAAATCAGGATGTTACAGTTCTACCCACCTTATAAGGAATCTCGACCCCGAGATTCGGTCAAAGAGAAAAGATTTGGAAACTCCGCACGAAGGGCATCCTCTCGTTCCCAGGTCGCTTCCTCCTCGCTATGGTTACTCCATTGAACCTTGCAGAATTTGACACGTTTCTTCTAGTGGTCCTTAACTGCTCATCGAGAATTTTAACTGGATATTCCTCATAAGTCAAATCATCTTGAACTTCTATGGCATCCAAAGAAGTTTTCCGAGCCTCTTCCTCTGGCTTATCAAAACATTTCTTTAGTTGAGACACGTGGAATACATTGTGCACCTTGGACAATTTCTCAGGTAATGCCAACTCATAAGCAACTTCTCCACGCCTGGCGGTGATTGTAAAGGGTCCAATATATCGGGGTGCCAACTTTCCTTTCAATCCAAAACGTCGCATCCCGCGAAGTGGGGATACCTTCAGGTACACATCATCCCCCTTCTTAAATGCTAAATCATGACGCCGTCTATCGGCATAGACTTTCTGTCTAGATTGAGCAGCCCGCAACCTTTCCTGAATCATCTTTACTTGCTTATCTGCCTCTTCAAGAGTGTCGGGTCCAAAAACTTGATTTTCTCCCACTTCATGCCAATTTAGTGGGGTGCGACACTTTCGTCCATACAAGAATTCAAATGGAGACATTTGTAAGCTTGCCTGAAAGCTATTGTTGTAAGAGAACTCTGCGTATGGCAGACTCTTGTCCCAAGTGCGCTTGCATGTCAAAGCACATGCTCGAAGCATGTCTTCCAATATTTGGTTCACTCGCATCATCCATCACCGTGGATGGTAAGCGGTACTAAAATTCAACTGTGTGCCTAAGACTTCATGGATCTTCTTCCAGAACCTTGACGTGAATTGAGTACCTCGATCAGAGACAATCTTCTTTGGAACTCCATGTAGGCAAACAATTCTGGCCATATATAACTCAGCCAATTTCTCCCCATTATAAGAAGTCTTCACTGGAATAAAGTGAGCTGACTTGGTCAATCGATCTACGATAACCCAAATAGAGTCATATCCCGATGATGTCCTCGGAAGCCCTGTGATGAAATCCATCCCGATTTCTTCCCATTTCCACTCAGGAACTTTAAGTGGTTGAAGTAGTCCTGCAGGCTTTTGATGCTCAGCCTTGACTCTTCGACATACATCACATCGAGATACATAATCTGCAATTTCATGTTTCATGCTAGACCACCAGAAACTGTCCCGAAGATCATGATACATCTTCGTACTTCCCGGGTGTATGGAGTATGATAACTCATGTGCCTCCTTCATTATTAAATCCTTGAGTTCTTTCTGGTCTGGCACCAATAAACGATCTCGGCACCAAATATTTCCCCTTTCATCCTCCTTATAGTCAGGTGCTTGTCCTAACTTGATCTTTGATCGAATCTCTTCGATTCCCTTGTCATTCTTCTGAGCTTCTCTTACTTGATCCTCTAGAGTAAACTTGACTTCTAACATATCTTCCTTCTCAGCAAGACTCATGTTCAAGTTTAATTTTCTGAATTCCTCATGCAGTTCGGGTTGAGCTTCCTGAATCATAAGATTATTGCAGTAAACCTTTCTGCTCAATGCATCAGCTACTACATTGGCTTTACCAGGGTGATAATTTACGCCAATGTTGTAGTCCTTAATTAATTCCAGCCATCTTCTCTGTCTAAGATTCAAATCTGGTTGGGTGAAAATATACTTCAGGCTCTTATGATCTGTATATATCTCACATCGATTACCAATAAGATAGTGTCTCCAGATCTTCAAAGAATGTACTACGGCAGCCAATTCCAAATCATGTGTGGGATAGTTCACTTCATGTTGACGTAGTTGTCTTGATGCATAAGCTACAACCTTGCCTTCTTGCATGAGAACACAACCCAAACCTTGTTTGGAAGCATCACAATAAACTTCAAAATCCTTCTGAATATCTGGCAAAGTTAACACTGGAGCAGAAGTTAGTCTCCTCTTGAGTTCTTGGAAACTGGTCTCACACGCTGGTGTCCACTCGAATTTGTTCTCCTTCTTGATCAACTGTGTCATCGGTCTTGCGATTCTTGAGAAATCTTCTATAAAGCGGCGGTAATATCCCGCAAGTCCGAGAAAGCTGCGTATCTCTGACACATTCTTCGGTTGCTTCCAGCTAAGTACTGACTCCACTTTAGATGGATCCACTGCTACTCCTTCGGCTGAAATAACATGACCAAGAAAATCCACTTGCTTCAACCAAAACTCGCACTTGCTAAACTTGGCATAGAGTTGATGTTCTCTAAGCCTTTCTAGAACAATCCGTAGGTGTTTCTCGTGCTCTTCCTCATTACGGGAGTAGATCAACACATCATCAATGAATACCACGACGAACTTATCCAAGAAATCCATGAAAACTTTATTCATGAGATTCATGAAGTAAGCTGGTGCATTCGTGAGTCCAAATGACATCACTAGAAACTCATACAGGCCATAACGAGTGACAAACGCTGTTTTGGGTATATCTTGCGGTCGAATTTTTAACTGATGGTATCCTGACCTGAGATCTATCTTTGAGAAAACAGAAGCTCCTTTCAACTGATCAAACAAATCATCTATTCTCGGCAAAGGGTATTTGTTTTTGATGGTTACTTCATTCAGAGCACGGTAGTCCACGCACATGCGCATGGAACCATCCTTCTTCTTTACAAACAACACCGGTGCTCCCCAAGGCGAGGTGCTAGGTCTAATATATCCCTTCTCTATAAGTTCCTGGATTTGCTTCTTCATCTCAGCTAGCTCATTTGCTGGCATTCTATATGGTCTCTTTGCAATAGGGGCGGTGCAAGAACTCAATAGCAAACTCTATCTCACGTGCGGTGGAAGACCCGGTAATTCCTCCGGGAACACATCCGGTATTCCTTAACCACCCTAACATCCGACACAACCATCTCCTTCAAGCTGTTCAACAACCGGTTATCGCAGTTCTGATGTTACCTCGGGCTTGTAATTCACCACAATTCCTTCAGTACTGGTTAATGACACGGCTCTAAGTCCACAATCTATCATAGCTTTGTGTTTCCCTAACCAGTTCATGCCAAGAATGACATCTAATCCTTTAGAGTCTAACACTATGAGGTTTGCTAGAAACTCTACTCCCTCGATCGTTATGATCACTTTAGGGCATTTCAAACCTGACATAAGGATTCCCCCAGGTGATTGTACTGCCATTGACTGACCCATACCCTCAGTTTTCAAATGGTGTTTTTCAGCAAATTGCTTGGAAACAAATGAATGAGAAGCTCCAGAATCAAAAAGTACTGAACCATAACATGAGTTGATTGGGAACATACCAAGAACAACATCTGAGGCTTCATTGGCTTGTTCACCGTGATATGGTTGACTTGACCATGACCCGCTGTCTGAGGCATTAGATGCGCCTCTGGTGTAGGCGGTATGCCTCGCCACGCCCCATCACTGGCCCCGGCAGCAGACCCCAAATTGAACTTCACCGTGTCGGCCTGCGTTCTTCTTGTTCGGGCATGCAATGTAAAAGTGTCCTCACGCCACGCTTGTAGCACGCCTTTCCAGCAGTGTTGGCATGGTTTCCTCCGACTTGAGTACTCAGAGGAATTGTGCTGAAAGTTATGACTAGGATTTGCTGACTTGGCAGCTCCTCCACGGTAACCAGAGTGGTTATTATTCTTCTGGCGGAGCTTCCTCCATGTCGACCTGTGGTGCTTTGCGCTTTCGGTGTTCCTCTAACTCTCTCTTTGAGTTCTCTTGCAGGATAGCCTTGTTTACCAGGCTCTGGAAATTTGGAAAATCATGGGATACCAATCTATCCTTCAGACCTGGGTTCAAACCCCTCAGGAATCTAGCAGTCTTGTCTGCCTCAGTAGGAATATCTGCTTTCCCATAGCGTGATAACTGAGTAAACCGGTCCCAGTACTCAGAGACTGACATCTTTCCTTGGACAAGAGCTCGAAATTCATCCCTCTTCAGCTCCATGAGACCAGCAGGAATGTGTGTACTGCGAAAAGCTTCTGAAAATTCATTCCAGGTGATCGCCTCAGCATCATCATGTGCATCATAAAAACTCTCCCACCAATCTGCAGCTACACCCTGGAGTTGGTGTGCCGCAAACTTCACATGGTCTTGTGCATCAACATTGACCAAAATGAGCTTCCTGCGAATGTCCTTCAGCCAATCATCAGCTTCTATAGGATCCGCTGATCCTGCGAAAGTAGGTGGCTTTGTCCTCATGAACTCTGCTATCTTGGACTGTGGTGGAGGATGATGACCTTGATTCTGATTCGGGTTTTGGTTTTGGTTCTGATTCGCCATGTTGGCGGCCATCTGCTGCAGTAACTGTGTTTGCATCAACATTATTTGTTCCATGTTGAGTGGCGGCGGTGGTGGTGGTGGCTGCTGTCCCTCATCCTCAGTATCGGTATCCGTGTCATGGACTTCACCCTCAGCGAAGTTCTCCTCAAACGCCGGTCCGCGACCGCGTCCACGTCCGCGTCCACCGCGACCACGACCTCGGTTGGCGTTCATCCTGTTGTCGCTCAAGATTAGAATAGACAAGAGGGAAATAAACTACCCCAAAACCAAACTTACACGGACAAACAATTGGAACATAAAAGAAATCCAAACGAGAACCAAATTTGTCTTAAAAACTCACACATAAAAAGGTTCAAGATAGAGTAGTAGCTATACCACATATAGATCGGTATAGTCTACTCGACACACATGCAATTATTTAAAATAACTAACGTCTCACATATTATTAAATAAAATCTCTCTCATGGCTCCGTGTAGTCTACTCGTCCAGGTACCCATGCGATCCTGCATTCGGCTGACCAGGTGCCAAGCTAGACTCTGCTTCATCCGAGCTTGCTGGAATCCTTTCTTCAGGCTCTGTTTCTTCCCCCTGAGACGGATCAACATGCTCCCGCTGTACTGGTGATGGCGCCGGAAGTGCGAGCATTGGTGCAACGGCCTGGAGAGAAAGACGACGCCTCGTTGCACGCTGACATTTCTTCTTCCTTGTGACCCGCATACGTGCATGGTACCGGATGCCACGCGCATTGTCGTAAAATGTCATGCGACGCTGTGCATTGGGTTCAGGTTGCGGTAGCTCCAGTCCCTGTCCTGCACCACCATCATTGACTTCCAGCACGGTCTCCATAGCGACCTCGGTCATATGCACCGTGGTGATGGCATCTTCTGCAGTAGCTTCAGCAGCTTCACGTGCAGCATTGACGGCAGCTAAGGTTGTGTTAGCTTCCACCAATCTCTCCTCCAAAGTCTGTGCTCGATCCTGATAGTGATGGATAAGGTGGCGTGCATCCTCTAGCATACCGGTGACTGCAACCAAGCGATTCTCTAGTCCGAAGTTGAGTGATGCCATGCGAGTGAGTGTGGGATCATCCTCATTCTGGTACCTCATGTTCTGACGGAGCGCACCTCCCTCATCTCGGTAGGCAAAGTAGCGGAACTGTGTGTTCCGTAACTCATCTTGGTATATACCGGCCATCCTCTGCATTGCCTGGTGAATGGTATGGATGGTGGCATCCACAAAGTCCTCTCCATCAGCAGTGAATTGGTGTCCTCTTGTTCCTGCGCTTCCACGCGGTGATAAGTTCGGGAATACCACCAAGGTAACCCTCATAGTCTCCTCGTCCCAGACATTCCGGAAGGTGTATCCAGTTGCTTCAGGGTCACGGTCATAACCCAACCTTGTTAGCATGTCGCGGAACTCTCGACCAAGGTTCCCAAACTCCTCGATCCGGTGGGTCGCAGGTACGGCCATCTACGCACATTTGAATAAGAGGAGAATATCAGTAACACATTTTTGTAAAAGCTAAATGAATAGACGAGCAACAATAAGGAATCCTATTATTTTGTAACATATGTTTTGTTAATATATGCATACTAAAGGCTTTCCATTTTATCTAAGGCCACGTGACTAGGTCGACGCCGCTCGATACCACTTCGTGAGGACCGAATTTAACTTCCGCACTTCGTGTTTATTCGTCAATCCCAAGATCAACGTTGATTGACACAGAAATGTATATAATTGCAGAAGTACAAAATAGTAATTATTACAAAGTCTGAATAACAACATAGTGAAATGTCTAGTGACATTTATTACATCCAGAAATACAGCGGAAAATATAAAATGCGTAGCGACTCCATCTCAGCCACAGGCAGTCGATGTAGTCCACGAGGCCTCACTCATCAGCGTCATCGTAGTAATCATAGTCATCTCCTTCTCCATAGTACTCTGAAGTATCAACAAAGTATTGCCATGAGTACATGACGTACTCAACATACCCCTTATGCAAAACCTATAATATCTACATGTGGCTTTATGTGGAGGTTATATGGTTCTTTTGCATAAAGCCAATTTTATTTGCAATATGGTAATAGTTTTGATGAAAGCAGTTTTTGATGAAAACATGTTTATCATCAATGTGGTAATTCTCAATAGTGTGATTGTCCACGACAACTCACACAGTTCACAGATTCCGAGATAAGGATAGGGGCAAAGAGGGAAGTAGCAAGACAGGTTCCTGTATGTCAAGAAAGATTCATGTGTCGTCCATGACCGTGGACACGGCTATTCGAATAGTTTAAACTCTGCAGAGGTTGTACACTTTTCCCACACGACACAATCCCGTCTTGACGCCCACCAGCCGTCGCTGGTTTAATACACACCAATTGGTGTACCGCAGATGGATTGTGACAAGGTCTTTTAGTTAGATCCCCAAAGATGTGACATGCCCACGGGTATGGCGACGGAACTGAGAGTACGCCCCAAACCGGTCCCCCATCTGCGTCAAGGTTCTCCCGCAGGCAGACACCTCATCAGCGGTACGGCGACATCAACACCTAAGGCTGACTAACTTACTTGACCAAGCCAGTGCCCATTATAGCATGTGGTTGTACGGTTGGTCACAATCTTCAAATCCAAGACTTATTAGGACCTCATGCGGCACGGACGACGGATTGCCCCCTTCATCTAGTGAAGGGCAGCCAATCGCTCCTTCCTTTGATCCAGCTGTCGCCCGCGCCAGTGTTTAGACGGTAAGTTTCACCCAGAGTAGAATAGAGTAGAGGAAGCAACAACGGCTAGCTCAGCGAGCTCAACAAGTTTCAAAAGGGGTGTATGTGACCCGAGGGTCACCCAATTCCTCCGAAGAGGGGAATCAAGGATCCTACTTATTATTAAGCATAGCTAAGCAATTCTACTCTAATAAGACTACTATATAGTATCTACTCAGGGTATTGTATGGCGACAGGTGTATCAAGGTATGTGTGTAACCAAAATAGCATATATTTGTAAAACAATAAAATATAATGCACTTTATAAAGCTGGGATAAGACATGGTAAGGGGCATGCCTTCGTTGTCGTGAAAGTGTTCTTTTCCGAAATCTTGATCCTGCTCGAACCCGTCACTCCCTACGCGTCATAACGATGAACCACACATAAATACAAACTTCAAATAACCACAAATAAAATCCAAATGAAGAAGTTTCAAATAAAAACCGAAGAGGGCTAGCAAGGTCTAAACGGTTCGAGGTGTAGTGGTCGGAGCTACACATTACACCTAATAATAACATATTAAGAAAATAAATATTTATTTTATATAACCACTATGATAGGTGGTA
Source organism: Avena longiglumis (assembly GCA_030063025.1). Lineage (NCBI taxonomy): Eukaryota > Viridiplantae > Streptophyta > Magnoliopsida > Poales > Poaceae > Avena > Avena longiglumis. Next base: position 154,931,088 of record CP125973.1, read on the forward strand.
AAATTCTTAATTTAATATGCAATGCACAAGCAAAGTACATGCATGCTAAACATCTATCGACTGGTTTACAATTACTCATGTGATAGAAAATGCAATGAAACCATTATCACATGCTCACACAATAATTTAAATAGACAACATAATAGTACCAACTATTACGCACAGATCGGAACTTAGAAACACTAGAGAGCTGAAGGTATGTATAGCTAAAAATGAGTACAGCCAGAAGATTTCACAAATAAAAACAGTGTAACGGTGCATACTATCATACTATGGAGATACAAGTAAACATGCTAATCTTCTAAACAATAAATCAATAGCTATTATTAATATAACCTTATTTTAGCAGCAACAAATCTAACGCTAAATGAACGACATAAACAAACCGGAAAAGCTTTGCAGAATAAACCAACGGTACCAAGGACTATAAACAAACACTACTGAAATTCTATGACAAAATCCTATCATGCAAATAATTCTAAAACATCTATAAGCAAGATTTATAACCATGTCCGTCTAATCTCGCATAGATGATCTGAAAATAAATCAAAAAAAATCTAACTTGCAGACTACTGTACGTTCGCGTACAATACAAAATATGCATGTATTTATATTTTTTTCGAAATCTACCCATCCACCATGAAAACTAATACCACTTCTAGGTTTCTAAGATTATTTGACACGTTTTTGGTGTTGGGCTCAAGTTGATCCAGGGTGTGTACAATGGCCTACGGTTCCATGCCGCCGGGTGGCATTCGGTTCACCGGCGACACGACAAACTACAAACTAATGGCCAGAGATCATGTCTAGGAGATAGCTATCTATGGATATAGTGAGTGAGTGTAAGGATTTGGCAAGGAGCTCACCGAGTACGATGAAAACGCCCGATGGTGTAGATGAACCGAGGTGATGGGGAGGTGAAGTATGTTCTGACTGGTCAGTGTACTTTGCTTACAGTTCAGCGAATCCTCTCTTCTCCTTCTTGCTATCTTGGTGGCGCAGCTGCTCGACCTCCCGTGATATGAATTGCCGGGAACACATGCGATGTTCAGCGGCCCGCCGGAGCGCCGTGAGATTGGATCAGCGGTGAAGAGTATAGGCTCAAGTGGTGGTGCGAGTTGGAAAGGAGATACAGAGACAGCGATTTGGGAATATATAGACCGGGTGTCTGATGCGTTCCAATTAATATGACTAAAGTGGAGACTTAATGAGAGAAAATGTGGAGCAGTTTCTGATGCGGCTATTTCACCGGGCTACCCATGTGTGCAGGAAGAAGAAGGATAGTCTGATGCTTCGGCTGGTCATACTTCTAGGCGTAGACGCTTCAGTTTTGTACGACCCAAGTGTGCGTGTTGTGTTGGGACTGCGTATCGTACGTCCGTGCAAGTCGAGCGAGCGCTAGCTCGGCTGGGCTGAGGGTCTGACGATGCTGGTTCGCTTGGGCTTTAGAGAGCTGGGCATTTAGGCGTTGATACAAGAGAACACAAGAAGAGCATCCGGCTGCTAGCTTCGGTCATGCATCGATAGAAAAAGGAAAAAAAACAAGAAGAGATAATACTAGTACAAGAAAATATATAGAAAAATAATGACATGCTGGGGCGGCCATGCATGGGGCATGCACACACGTGCATGTGCACATCCATAGGACAAGTCCAAAAAAAATGAAAAGTTTTGAAAGAATCAAATTAAAAAGAAGTTAGGCAAATCAAAACAAGATAAAAAAAAAATTCGACCGTAAAAATCAGGATGTTACAGATGGGGAGTGGGGGTTTAAGTAGCAGGGCTGAGCGGGGCAATTGCGACGGGAATCAAGCACAATCAATCGAATTGAAACGAGGAGGAAACGGTAGAGAGGGCGCGGGTCCTCCGGCGCGAGATAGACGACAGGGTCGACGTGGCAGTGGGGCCTGCCCGTCAGTGAGGTGGGGGTGTGCTTGCGCGTGAGAAACAAAGAGGGGGAGGGGGTTTCCCGGGTGGGCTAGGTGGGCTGGCTTACTAGGCCGCAGGTGGGTTGGGTTAGATAGTTAGTTAGGTTTATTTTTTTCTCTATTTCTTTTTTTCCTTTTCTGTTTTGATTTTCTAGTTTGAATTTTAATGAGTGTTTCAAATCTATTTCAATTTGAATTTTTTCCAGAATTTTATTCTATAATTCTTGTGTCCAATGGTGTGTAAGACATTCATCTATACTCAAAATCATTTTGAGTTTGAAATTTAAATAAAAACCATGCCCGTAACTAAATATTTATAATAGGCATATGATTGGTTTTAAATTTTGAATTGTTTTGAAAAAAATTGTGTGGCCTTGTATTTAGTTTCAAAACAATACTGATCAAATACTAATCACATATAGAAAATAAAATATAAACCTTGCCTCACTTGAATAAGTAATAGGCATAAATATGGTTTCTTATGTTTGAAATTTATTTGAAAAAGATCAAATGCTTATGAATGCATGAATGCTATGCAAACTTTACAAATTATGATTTTTGGGATGTTACAAATCTAACCCCCTTAAGGTGAATCTCGCTCTCGAGATTCGGATTGGCTAGAAAATAGGTGAGGGTGGTCTTTCCGAAGATCATATTCTCTTTCCCATGTTGCTTCTTCCTCGGAATGATGGTTCCACTGAACTTTGCAGAATTTGATAGTATTTGTCCGAGTAACTCTTTCTGCAGTCTCAAGAATATTGATAGGTTTTTCCTCATAAGTAAGATCACTTTCGAACTGGACCTCCTCCAAAGGTATAGTATCCTTCAAGGAAGTCTCCTCCATCTCCGGATGGCATTTCTTTAGCTGACTTATGTGAAATACATTGTGAACGGCAGACAACGATTCAGGCAATTCAATTTCATATGCTACCTCTCCTTTATGGCTCAGAATCTTAAATGCTCCAACATATCTTGGTGCCAATTTTCCTTTGACTCCAAATCTCTTCACTCCACGAAGTGGTGATACTCTAAGATAAGCTCTATCTCCCACCTCATAGGTGACTTATCTACGCTTTGGATCTGCGTAGCTCTTTTGTCGGGACTGTGCTATCTTCAATTTGTCCTTTACCAACTTGACTTTATCTTCAGCTTCCTTGATTAGTTCTGGCCCGAACAAGTTTCTTTCTCCAACGCCATTCCATAGCAATGGTGTAGTACATTTTCTCCCATAGAGAAACTCAAACGGTGCCATCTCAATACTCGCTTGATAGCTGTTGTTGTAAGAGACTTCTGCATAAGGCAGACTTTCATCCCAACTAGCACCATAATCTAGGGCACATGCCCTCAACATATCCTCTAGAATCTGGTTGGTCCTTTCTGTCTATCCATCAGTCTGGGGATGAAAAGAAGTGCTGAATTCCAATCTCGTTCCCAATGACTCATGCAGTTGCCTCCAAAAATGGGAAGTGAATTGAGTTCCCCTATCAGACACAATACTCTTAGGTACTCCATGTAGACACACAATCCTATTCATATAGATCCTGGCTAACTTAGCACTTGTATAGGTTGTCTTCACGGGTATGAAATGAGCCACTTTAGTTAGGCGATCTACCATGACCCAAATGGAATCATATCCCGATCTAGTCCTTGGCAATCCAGTGATGAAATCCATGCCAATCTTGTCCCACTTCCAATCAGTAATAGGTAGTGGTTGTAACAATCCTGCTGGTTTCTGATGTTCTTCTTTCACTCTACTACATACATCACACAAAGCAATATGTTCGGCAATGTCCTTCTTGAGATTATTCCACCAAAATCTTTCCTTCACATCCATGTACATTTTGGTGTTACCCGGATGAATGGAATATGGTGAGTTGTGTGCTTCCTGTAAAATCAGTTTCTGAAGCTCCGTATCTTGCGGAATGCAGATATGTTTTCCATACCATAAAGTACCATGTTCGTCTTCATGGAATCCTTTGGCTTTTCCCTTACCAATCTTTTCCTTAATCTCTTCAATTTCCTTGTCCGTCTTTTGGGCTTCCTTGATTTTTTCCAACAAGGTGGGTTAAACATCCAATGACATGAGATGTCCTTCAGGCACTATCTCCAATCTGAGATTTTTGAATTGGGCACACAGATCATCTGGCAATTCTCCCTTAGTAAGGACATTCACATAAACCTTACGGCTTAATGCATCCGCTACAACATTTTCTTTACCGGGGTGGTATTGCAAACTCAGGTCATAGTCCTTGTTCTAGCCATCTTCTTTGTCTCATGTTGATTTCTTTCTGGGTGAATATATACTTCAAACTTTTGTGATATGTGAACACTTCACATCGCTTTCCCAAAAGATAATGTCTCCATGTTTTGAGTGCATGGATAACAGAGGCTAACTCCAAATCATGAGTAGGATAATTCACTTCATGATTTTTGAGTTGTCTCGAGGCGTAAGCCACAACTTTCCCTTCTTGCATCAAATCTGCACCTAATCCTTGGTGATATGCATCACAATACACTTGAAAATATTTCTCCAAGTCTGGCAGACATAAGACTGGTGCTGTCACTAGTCTCTTCTTCATCTCTTGGAAACTGAGTTCACATCCTTCAGTCCAGTCAAATTTCTTGTCTTTCTTAAGTAACTCCGTCATTGGCTTAGCTACCTTTGAGAAATTCTCAATGAATCTTCTATAGTATCCTGCCAAGCCAAGGAAACTACGAACTTCTTTCACTGACTTAGGAGATTCCCATTCAGTTACAGCTGACACTTTTGCGGGATCAACTGCTACACCATCTCCTGACACAATATGTCCAAGAAATCCAACCTCATTCAGCCAAAATTCACACTTGCTAAATTTGGCATACAACTTATGCTCTCTAAGCTTCTCAAGTATCAATCGCAAATGTTCTTCATGCTCTTCATTGCTCTTGGAGTAGATTAAAATGTCATTGATGAAAACGACAACGAATTTGTCAAGAAATTCCATGAACACCTTGTTCATCATATTCATGAAGTAGGCTGGTGCATTTGTCAAACCAAATGGCATCACGGTGTACTCATACAATCCATACCTAGTGGTGAAAGCAGTCTTAGGTATGTCTTGTTCCCTTAAATTTAGCTGAAAGTAGCCTGACCGGAGATCAATCTTTGAGAACACACGGGCTCCTTCCAACTGATCAAACAAGTCATTGATTCTGGGCAAAGGATACTTGTCTTGATAGTCACCTCATGTAGTGAACGATAATATATGCATAATCTTTGACTTCTATCTTTCTTTTCCACAAACAAAACTGGTGCACCCCAAGATGAAGAACTTGGTTAAATAAATCCTTGTTGTAACTGTTCCCCAAGTTGTTTCTTGAGTTCCTTCTACTCATCAACTGACATCTTGTAAGGTCTCTTTGCTATTGGTCCAGATCCTCGTAGCAAGTCAATCAGAAATTCTACATCTCTATCTGGTGGCATTCCCGACAATTCCTCTAGAAACACATCCGGATATTCTCTCACAATTAGCACACTGTCTATGCTAACCCCCTTAAGAGAATTTAGCTTACTCCCTTTTGATTCAAAATTAGACTTGAATCTAATCCGTTTCTTATCCGGGGTTGTGAGTGTGACAATACGATTGGCACAATCTAGTACTCCTTCATACTTGGTCATCCAATCCATTCCCAAAATAACATCCAATCCTTGGGAATCTAGGATTATCAAACTAACTGGAAACTTATGCTTTCCAAATTCTATTACCAGATCACGACATCAAAGACTTACTATCATATCTCCATCGGGAGAACTTACTTTTATAGGACACCCAATATTTTCAGTTGGAAATCCATTTCTATCAACAAATTCTCTTGATATGAATGAATGCGATGCGCCAGTATAAACAAGAACAAGTGCTGGAATAGAATTGAGTTTGAACTTACCAGCCACAGCATCAGATTCTTCATAGATTTCTTCCACATTGATGTGGTTCACTTGTCCCTTTTGGAAGGGATTGGGCTTCTTGGCACCTTCAACCTTCTTTTCTGGGCACTCATTAGCATAGTGCCCCATCTTCTTGCACTTGAAGCATTCAACCTGACTGAGATCTTTCTTTACAGGCTGACTTCCACTTCCACTTCCACCTCCACTGTGGTGGCTCCTGTGTCCACTCTTGTGGTTCTTATACTTGTCATTATCATGACTGCGGTGATGCTTGTTGTCATGATGACGGTTGTGGCTGTGGTGGTTGTTTGTAGAGGTCCCAACCTTTAATAAGGTAGAGATCCCTGTGTTTACAATGCTAGTCCCTGGATCAATAGCTAGCATCCATAGTTAAGATGTAATATCAAGAAACAAAGGTCACAATACAACTTTATTACCAGGAATAAAATAATTCATTACATCTTACATAGCTCATTTAGCTATCTCATTACAATGCAGCAGAAATGACTATATAGCATGGAGTCCTTCATCTTCAAAGTGCCACAGGCAAACATGTTGGTTGTAGACTTGTAATCCTAATCAACACACTTCACTAACATCAAACAAACCTGCAACATAATAAGTTGCAGCCACAAGGGTCAATACATTTGAATTGTATTGGCAAGTTTCACTACTATGTAGAAATAAGTGGAACCTATCAATATATGCATATTTGGCTAAGTAGGGTTTAGGCTCATTTGCAGAAAGCATTATAGTTTTATCCTATCTTTTCAAATAGTTTTGATCTTTTGACAAACTTTATGAACTCCTTGGAAAACTCCAAGTGCTTCTAATCCCTTATTGACACCATCAAGTTTCACTTTGAGAAATTGGAATGTCGAGATCTTCCATAGCTTCAGGCCTTAGTTGCTCAGAGTTGTCCGTAACCGGGGACACGGCTAAGTACTTAGAATTTGATATTCTGCAGAAGTTGTACACTTTACCCACATGACACAATCTCGTCTTGAAGCCACCAGTGGCCGCTGGATAAGTACACACCAAATGGAGTACCGGCAGATCGAGAATGTGACAAAGTCATTCCATAGAAGTCCTCCCAATACATGATGCTAGCTTGTCTACCAGGCACCAATGTAAGGATATATTTCCAATACACGAATCCAGTTAACCTGAGTAGGTGCCAATGCAAGGGTCTTCCACTATGTAATTGACTAAGCCAAAGCCCATTTAGCATGTGGCTGTACACCGAAGCCACTTTACGAGAGACATGTTCAATCTCTAAGTCCCTGGGTGGTTTCCTTCTAGTGCACATACAAAAAGATAGCCATATAAACATGGTTCCATTTATTGCCACCTTATCCAAAATTGAGTATCCATCTTCCACCCAGGTGATTCATTGAGTACTTGTTTTATTATATAAAACATATATTTTTCCAACACTTCCTATAATCATAATATGGTATTCCACCCCAAGTCTATAGCAGGGCTAAGCATACTACAACTACAATGTTTTCACTAAGGAAGATATAAGGATATCCTAATAGGACATAACATAGCATAGTAATATAGTAGTCCTATCATGCATACTAAAAAAATCCACTAAGTGTAATGAAAATAGTAGGACATGGATGATAGTGTCACTTGCCTTTTAAGTGTAGAATATTGGTTCACTCCTTGTTCTTCCAAATATCATACTCTTCAAATTTCACTACAATTCAATCAAGCAAGCACATATTCAAACTAACAGTCAAACAATTTCACCACATAAAACAATAATATCAAGCATTGCATGCAAGCATGCAAAAGATTGTTTTATTTGGAAAAGTGGTTTCTAATAGGCTATAAACATTTTAAAACTCCTATTGGTCATTTAAAAAAGTGGTAAAACCATTTAAATTCAAGTTGGTGAAAATGGCCATTTAAATCATTTTTGTTTTGCTAAAATTGATTTAAATCAAAGTAATATTTTGTAGTGTTAGTCAAATATATTTTTTAAACACAATGTTAGTGTTTATGGTTAAAGTGTTTTAATATTAATCCATTTGCAAAAGGTTTCATCCAAATTCCATTTTTAATTCAAAGCAATATTTTATTTGCTAGAAATGCCTTTAAACCAAGTAATAATTTTACTAGGGTTCATCAAATATATTTTTAAATCCTAAAACTTGGTTTTTAGGGTCAGAGAGTATAAATCAACCCATTTTCAAAAGTTTTTACTCAAAAAGCATTTTTAAACCATAATCCACATTTTTATTTAACTAGAAAATGCTTTATTCAAAGATTTATTCCTTAGCATCACAAAATGTATTTTTAAATCTACAAGTTGGTTCTTAGGATCAGTAGGTTCAAAACAATCCATTTACAAAAGATTTTATCCTAAAAATATTTTTAGAATAAATTTTATACTCAAAATATGCCTACACATGTTTCTGCAAAAACAACCAATATTACAGAAGCAAACCATTAAACAAAAGGCATGGCTGGAAAGGTTTTGTTTTCCTGATTCCAATGATATAAAATTTGCAAAATTTGGACGTGTGTATTAAAAGTTATGGATTTTTCAAATCTAAACATCTAATAGATCTAATCTTGTTTTTAAAACACATCACTGGACACGCGTCACATTTCTACTGGCAAATAACGGTTCGCGCGGATTGCGCAGCTATAGCCATTGGATCTAAAGAGATCTGTGCGGCTTAGATGAAATCGTACCCCTTCGGTTAAGTTCTAATCCTACTCCTTCGATCAAGATCCAACGGACCACAAAGAACGACCATGGACCTGGCGGCGCGGCGGCGGGCGGCTCACGTTGACGCGTTGCCGACGAACTAGGAAGCAAGCGAGGAAACGGAGATGCTTACCGTGCTCGCAGTGGTGTGGCGAAGCTCAAGGTGGTCGCAGTTGTCCAAGGGACGCACGTGAACAGCAATGATTGCTCGTCGGAGTTTGTGGCGGCGTCAGGCGTCTCTGTTCATCGACGTGGGCGAGGTTGCAGGTCATGCCAAGGCAAATGGGAGACGCTGTTAGATGCGCGCAAGGATGCTGAACACGTGACTAGCAACCAGAGAGGAGGGGGCAGCTTGTGCTTACGGGGAGGGGTCACCGGAGTTGAGGCAGGGAACGTTGGCGAGAAGGGTTCGTCGTTGCCAAGCTTCTGGGAAGTGCACAGCCAAGCTAGCGGTACTGGGAGATGCAGGATATGCTGGCGAGCATCCCAGTATGCACCAGAGGGTTTGGTGAGGTATATCTTCGCCGGAATCGGCCCGGAAATACGTCGGAGGCAGTGGGGTTCGAGCTCGCGATTGCGGAAACCTGGTGGCAGAGAGGAAATGGTGCCTGGGGGAAAAGAGAGAGGGATCGATGGCGAGTTAATGAGCGTCATCACTGGGCGGGATTAGTGCGGCAGTAACGCAAATTAAACTCACGAATTCAAAGGCAGAAATTGTGAGAGAGGGGAAAAAGGTCGCGGTGGGTGAAGATGATGGCTGACAGTGTGGGGTTGTGCTGTCAGCGAAGAGAGGAGGTGCGCGTGGGGTCACGTGGTCAGCGACTGAGTGGGTGAGCGCTGTGGTGCGAATCGTTTTTCTGCGGGGAGAGCCGGGTGGGCTGCTAGTTGGGCTGGAATGGGCCTTGTTTCTAGGCTGGGTTTGTTTCCCTTTTTTATTCTATTTTGAATTTATTCAAATGTTTCAAACACTATTTTTATTTCAAAACTTTTCCAAACTTTATGTATATTTTTAATACTGTTTATTGATATATTCTAAAGTCCATTTCAGAATATTTCTTTTATTCTTTTAGGGTATATTATTTATTTAAAATAGGCCCTTGTCTTAATTCAAATAATTAATTATATTTTCAAACTTCTATTTGAATTCCAATTTTTACCAAACCTTTTTCAGTAGGTTTTATTTATTATTTAGTGTAAATAATTCACTTTGAATTTATTATTTAAAATACTTTAATAGGATTTAATGTTCATTTAAATTGGGAATTGTCTTTATTTAAATAAAATTGGATAATAATCAATCCTTATGATTTTATTTAAATAATTCTTTACTCTTTTTATTAATCAATAATCTTTCATTTCATTTGTTTGGCCAAGATTTAATTTGGCTTTTAAATAGTCCTTATTTATTTATTTATTTATTTCTTCCTTTGCTTATAAAATCCATATCTTTTTATTTAAAGATCCAAAAATGGTGATTCCAAATTGCATAACTTTATTTAATATTTGTTTATCTTTTTAAATTCCTTTAGGATTTATTTGCTCAAGATTTGGTTTCTATTTAGATAGGGCTTTATAAGCTTTGGAAATTAATTCCTTTTATCTTAATAAATTCATAAGTTTTTTAAGAGGTCCCAACCTTTAATAAGGTAGAGATCCCTGTATTTACAATGCTAGTCCCTGGATCAATAGCTAGCATCCACAGTTAAGATGTAATATCAGGAAACAAAGCTCATAATACAACTTTATAACCAGGAATAAAATAATTCATTACATCTTACATAGCTCATTTGGCTATCTCATTACAATGCAGCAGAAATAACTATAGCATGGGGTCCTTCATCTTCATAGTGCCACAAGAAAACATGTTGGTTGTAGACTTGTAATCCTAATCAACACACTTCACTAACATTCAAACAAACCTGCAACATAACAAGTTATAGCCACAAGGGTCAATACATTTGAATTGTATTGGAAAGTGATACTATGGTAGTATAGTGGAGTCTATCATCTATATGCATTTGGCTAAGTGGAGCTTAGGCTTGCTTTGCTCAAAATAGATTTTTCCTTATCATTTGAAAACACTAAGCTTTTGCTTGATAAAATCACACAAGGCATCTCCCAATAGAAATTAGTGATCCTTCAACCCTTGTTCAACCACAAGTTTTTAACTTAGAAATTTGAATGTGGATATTCTTGATAGCTTCCATGTCTTGATGCTCAAATTGTCCTTTTCCTGGGACATGGCTAAGTACTTAGATTTTACACTCTACAGAGGTGGTGCACTTTCCCCACAAGACTTGATTTTCACCAAGACAAGATCTTTCAGAAGCCTTCCCTTAGACCAGAATGGACGCGTTCCAACCTATCAAACCCCTACCACCAACTGTCCATTTGGCTAAGTTATTGCAACCTATATGATCCATGCAGAGCCCATAATGCCAACTGGCTGCACTTGAAGCTTCTCAACATTTGACATATCAAATCTCTTTGTTCCTGGGTGGCCATCCACAAGTGAGATACACAAGGTAAACCATAGAAATGGGCCTTGTGTAACCACTCAACACAAACCATTCCTTCCATTCCACCCAGGTGATTCATTCACTTAGTTGTTTTATTAAACAAAACACAAGTCCTTGACTTAGAAACATTCCATAGTATAAATATATTCCACCCTTGTTTTCTACTAGCTAAGCTAAGCATGATAGTAGTAGGAATCTTAACTTAGGAAATTTCTACTAAGGTTTCATCTACTAGGATTTCCCATGGCATAGTTTACACTTAGCAAAAATCCCATGCAAGTTCTACTTAGAAATATCACTAATACATAGTGAAAATAATGGGACAAAAGTATGAAGCATCACTTGCCTTTTTGGTAGAGAATAAAAGTTCACTCCTTGTTCTTGAAATGATCACACTCTTCAAATTCCACTACAAATTCAATCAAGCAAGGCTCAATTTCAATCTACCATTCAAGCAAACACCACATAAAATAATAGAAACAAAGCAATGCATGCAACCATGCCAAAGATTTTTTTATTTAAAAAAGTGGTTTCTAATGGGTTATAAACATTCTAAAACACCTATTGGTCATTTTATATAAGTGGCAAAATCATTTGCAAAAGATTTTACTTATAAACCATTTTAAACCAAATCAATATTTTATGTGGTTGAAAATGCCTTTAACAAAGTAATAATCTATAGGGTTCTATATTTTTAAATCATAAAACCTTGTGTTTAGGGTCAGAGAGTTTAAACCAAAACATTTCCCAAAGGGTTTCCTCAAAAAGCATTTTTAATAAATAAACATTATTTTTATTTGACTAGAAATGCTTTAAATCAAATATTTACTCTTCATCTTTACCAAATACATTTTCAAATCCATGAGTTGGTTTCTAAGATCGGTAGGTTCAAAACAATCCATTTGCCAAAGATTTTATCACAAAAATAATTTTAGAATGAATTTTTATATTCTAAATATGCCTACACAAGTTTCTGCAAAAACAATCATTTAACAGAAGCAATTTACTAATCAAAGTGCATGGTTGGAAAGTACTTGTCTTTCTGATTCCATTGATATAAAATTTGCAAAATTTGGACGTGTGGTTTGAAAGTTATGAATTTTGCAAGTTTACAAATCCAATAGATCAAATTCTGCTTTTAAAACCAGAGTCTGGCCACGTGGCGTGTTTCTATTCGCCCATACCGTTTCGCGTGGATCGACTAACGTGGAGCGTTGGATCTAACTGGAAACTCACGGATCAGATAAGCTCGTACCCCTTCATTTATGTTCTATCGCGTCCGTCCGATCTACATCGTATGGCCCTAATCGTCTCTGCCAGAAAGTGGCGGCGCTGCGACGGCTGCGCGGCGGCGGCGTTCTGCTAGCGGCACTGCGGCGGCTACATGAAGCGATGGAGAGGATGAGGTGGCTCACCAGGTTCGCGGAGTGTTGCTGAAGCTCAACACGGTCTCGGCAGGACAGGGGTTCACTGTGCTGGCTTGAATCGCTCGCCGGAGTTCGTGTCTGCGTCGGGCTCCTCTGTTTATCATCGGAGGCGAAGGTATGGGCCACGGGAAAGCAAGATAACAGCTGCGTTAGATGCGTACGGGGTCGGCGATCATGTGTGCATCAACGAGAGGAAAGGGTGTGGTCAGATGCCACCTGGGGAACTCGCCGCAGTAGAGGAAGTGGACGGTGGCGAGCGGGCATCGTTGTTGCCGAGCGTCTGAGGCGCGCGCGAGCGAGTGGAGAGTACTGGGAGGTGCAGGAGATGCTGGCGAGCAAACTCGTGTGCTCAGGAGGCAGTGGGGCTGACGGTGGTGGCCGGAATTCGAACGCGAGCTCGCCGGAGACAGTGGGGGTTCGGAGAGAATTCCGAGCAGCCTGGTGGCCGAGAGAGCCTGGCGAGAGAGGGGAAATGGAGAGGAGGGAGAGGCGCTTAAGAAGGCATGGTCGCGGGGCTGTTAAATGGCATCATTACCGTGCAATCAATCGAAGAAACGGCGACAGAACGGCCGGGGAGGGCGTGGTCTTCGCGCGGGTGAGGAAGAAGACTGGCAGATGGGGCCTGTTTGACAGCGAGTGAGAGGGAGGGGGAGTGGGACCTAGTAGTCAGCGCCTGAGTGGGTTCATCTATGAGTGCGAATCATTTTCTCGCGGAAGAGAGAGGGGGTGGGCTGGACTGGGTTAGTTGGGCCTTGTTGGGCTGGGTGTTTGTTTCATTTTTTTGTTCTGAATGTTTTTCCCTTTTCTTTTTCTATTTATCTGTTTTGAATTTGTTTAAACATTTCAAACAACCATTTGAATTCAAACTTCAACCAAACTTTGTGTATATTCTAATATTGATTAATAATACATTTTAAAGTCAAATTTAGAATAATTCTCTTATTCTTTTTAGGGTGTAATAATTATTTAAAACAAAGTCCTTGCTTTAAATTCAATTAATATCAAATATATTTTTAACCCTTATTTAGTTTCAATTTTTCACAAAACCTTTTCAGTAAGTTTTATTCATTTATTAGGGTGTCAAACAATTCACCTTGAATTATTTGGAAAAATATTTAATATGATTTATTAATCATTTTAAATTGGGTACTTGTCTTTATTCCAATGAAATTAAATATGGGTTTAATTCCATGAATTTTATTTAAAAGATTTCTTTGATCCCATTAAGTTAATTTAATATTTTTATTCCACTTGGGTAAATTCCAAATTCTATTTTCCCATGATTTAATTTATCATTTCTATTAGGGATTTTATCTTTATTCAAATAGAATAGGACTTGGTTAATGCCCTTTTATTTAATTTTGAAAATTCTTTACCCATTATTTTATTTGGATTTGGATTATATTTATTCCATTTGCTTATGGATTAGTTCAAGATTTAATTTGATCTTTAAATATTCCTCATTTAATATTTCTTTCTTTATCTTATAGAATTCATATCTTTTTATTTATAGATCCAAACTTGGTGATTCTAATTTGTATAATCCTATTTAATAATTGTTTATCCTTTTAATTCTATTTAGGATTATTTGCTCACCATTTGGTATGGATTTTATATAGGTGCTTTATTGGCTTTGGAAATTCAATTTCCTTATCTTATTAAATTCACAAGTTTTTGTTTATGGCTCCAAATTAAGTGAAATCAATTTATATGGTTTTATAATATTTCTATTTGTCATTCTTGATCATTTGTAAATGTTTGTTGACAAATTTCTATATGGGTCAAATCCATGGTCTTAGCGATATCTTGGAAATGATTTTATTCCATTAGGGTTTTAGGGTTTTTGTTTATTTTCCAAGTATTTAAATTTCAAGATGCATTTATGAAGAATGCATTTCACTTGATTTGAATTTAGTTGGATTCAAACATTACTCAAGTTTGTTCAAGATGGGATTTTAAGTTTCCATTTGGAATCAAAAAGTTTCTTTTCACCCTAAATTTCAACAATTATTTATTTTGTTTATTTATTTATTTTTCACATTACAAAATTTGGAAAATATTGGGATGTGACAGTTTTTTATCTATAACTCCAAATTGAGTGAAATCAATTTCTATGGTCTTATGATATTTTTGTTTATCATGCTTGATCATTTATAAATGTTTGTTGACAAATTTATATGGATCAAATCCATAGTCTTAGAGATATTTTGAAAATGAATTATTCCATTAGGGTTTTAGGGTTTTGATGTTTCCTTTTAGAAACAAAAAGTTTCTTTTCACCCTAAATTTCAACAATCATTTCCTTTGTTTATTTATTTTTCACATTTCAAAATTTGGAAAAGGGATGTGACATTGTTGTAATTTCCATGTTTGTGGGATCCAGAACTCCCACTATCATCATGATGGGAACGCTTGTGAGACGATCCCGAGCTATGCTTATCAAAGCTATGCTTCCTTTTCCTGCTCTCAACCTATTTCATCTTATTCTCCAAGATGGTAGCCTTGTCACAAAGTGATTGGTAGGTTGGGACATAGGCAACAGACAGTTGCAGGTTCAACTCATCATTCAGTCCTTCGAGGAATTTCTCCTTCCTCTTGGCATCTGTATCAACTTCATCCGGTGCATAACGCGCCAGATTGTTGAATTCCTCAATGTACTCAGCCACACTGCGGTGATGCTGCTTCAGATTGTGAAACTCCTTTTTCTTCAAATTCATCACCCCGGATGAGATGTGAGCTGTACGGAATCCATCCTCAAAGATAGCCCAAGTCACATCCTCAATGGGAGTGGTGATCTGAAAGTTGTCCCACCAGGTTGCTGCTGGCCCCTCAAGCAGATGTGCTGCGAACCTGACTTTTTCTTCATCGGTGCAGCCAAAAGTCACTAAGTCCTTGTTCACTGAACGTAACCATTCATTGGTTACCATTGGATCAGTGGTTCCCGAGAACTTTGCAGGCCTCAGTCTTAGAAATCTGGTGAGCATGTCAAATCCTGGAGGATTATTCTGGTTGTTGTTGTTGTTGTTATTATTATTGTTGTTATTCTGAATCTGGTTATGCATGAATGTTGTCATCATCTGCATCAGTTGAGCTTGTGCTGTCATGAACTGCTGCATCTCGGGAGTGACATTGTTGTTGTTTTGGTTGGGGTTGGCACGTCGAGGAGGCATCTGTGGTTTTAATAAGGATAAGAATGAGATACCCATAGATGCTTAACATGCAAAATACATCACATAGACAATCACTGTAACCAGCATCAAAATAACATAGAGTTTGAACGACATAAACAACAAGTTTTGGGAAAAATGCAAACACACCATAGCAAGCCAACCACATGTTGGATGGTCATTGCGACTCAATATTCAAAGTACAGTAGATGAAAGATAATCGAGTAGTCTACACTACTCCTCCGCATCAATCTCTACATCAACAAGGGTAAGACCTGCATTCTCCATGGCGGTCTTGTACTCATCAACACTAGCAGTCAAGGCCTCAATCTTGGCCCTAAGAGCCCTCTTCTGTGAGCGAAGCCTCTCAATCACTCCCTGTTGATGCTCAAGCTCGAAGTCCTTGGCCTCTAACTCTTCCTTCATCTCCCGAATCTTCTTGTTCCTGTCCTCCTGGCTCAACTTCTTGTCCTGACTTTCAAACTTGGCCTCCATTTCCTTGACGATCTCATCTTGCTCCGCGAAGAGCTTGTCCTTCTCCCGAAGCTGAACCTAGAGCTCGTCATTGCTAAGCATGATATTGTTCCTATCAGTATCAAGGTGTATAATAAGACCCTCTAGGTCCTGAAGGTATACACGAATCGGCTCCATCGTCTCTCTATCAGCATCCTCGTACTCTATAGCATCACCCTCCTCGTTGCGTCTCCCGAAGGGGTGAACGTAAAGACCTCTAAGCTCGGTGGAGTGTCTCCCTACCAGGCGCCCAAGTAACTCCTGCATGACTACATCTAAGCCTTTCTCCTTGTCGTCATGCATCAGCTTGAAAGTGATGGCCTCCATGGTTGGCTCTGTCTGGCGTCCCGGCTGTGTGACTCTGAATCCCCATAGGTCCTTTCTCTCAAACTTTGTGAGCTGAAGTGTCATGATGCTAGGAAATGGAAGGTTGAGCACACTAGTGAGCTCAATGAGACGAGTACCAAAAACAAGTTCCCTTGAACTCCTCGGCCGTGCTGATAACAACATTAGACATCTATTTTTATAAGATAGAGAAAAGTTATATCCAACACAAGTAGAGAATATTCACAAGACAAAATATCACAAGCACATCTTTTGCAACAAACACACAAGTCATGGCATACACAAATCCATTACAAACATCAAAGGTTCAACATAACTTAGAAAAAAATTTGGAAGTAAAAACGATAAGCATGGTGGTAAAACTAACGAAGTATGTTACAACTCTCACTCACTAGACAAAATAGCTATCAGGGCATCCTTAGTAGCCATCTGTCTATTTTGTTCACAAGACTCCCATATTAAATCTATGATGTCTCCCCTTAGTTGTTGGTTGGTAGTCTCTAATTCTTGGGTATGCTTCTTTTCTTCTCTAAGGGCATTTTGGGTGTTGAGCATTCTGCACTTGAGTCTATCACCAAGCTCCTTGATGGCATTCCAAGCTGCATTTCTTGCAGATTCAAAGAATGTTGTGTGCATTTCAGAGTTGGTGACCATGTAGAATCCTAACTCCTTGTGGTTGTCTTCCTTGTTTTTGTACAAGTGAAGTTGCACCCACCAATACTCTTCTCCTTCATCCATCACATGGAATCCCTTGTACACAGCTGCACCATGTATCCCCATGGTAACCATAAGGTTCTTGACTGCCTTGGGAAATTCAATCTCACACTCCAAAGTCATGGTCATGAGTGGTCCCTTCCTCACGGATTCGTTGATGGAGTTCATCTACAAATGGAGATGAGAAAGAATATTAGAAAAGTTTACGAGAAGAAAAGACAAGTGTGGAAATTTTCCAAAGTGTTTAAATTTTCCTTAGTGGTTTCTTAGTCTAATCCAATCCTAGGGTCATAATCCTACAGGCAAAACAGTGCTCTGATACCATCTGTAAGACCCCTCCTTTATAAAGGTAAAGGTCCCCGTGATTGCAATGCTAGTCCCTGGATAAATTGCTAGCATCCACAATTTTAAGATGAAGTACACAGAAACAAAGGTAATTATTACATCGTCATTCCAGAGATAACATAGTCTTTTACAACTCCATAGCCATAGGCTAGTACAAGAGTTTAACTTAACAATATAAATAAAAGTCTTCATCTTCATGTGCCACGGGCAAGCATGTTGAGTGTAGACTCGTAACCCTAATCCTCATCAGAGTAACCTACAACATCACAAGTTACAACCATAGTGGGTCAATACATTGGAATAGTATTGGCAAGTGATACCTTAGTAGAATAATAGTATCTAGCTTCTACATGAATTTGGCTAAGTGTAGCTTAGGCTTTCTTTGCTCAAAAATAGGTCTTACCTATCAGTTGAAAACACTAAGTTTTTGTTTGACAAAAACTCCCAAGGAACCACCAATAGACATTGGTGAACCTTTACCCTTGTTCAACCACAAGTTTTTAACTTAGAAATTGGGATGAGGAGATTCTTGATAGCTTCCATGTCTTGATGCTCAAATTGTCCATTTCCGGGGACACGACTAAGTACTTAGATTCTTCCTTCTGCAGAGGTGGTGCACTTTCCCCACAAGACTTGACTTTCATCAAGACAGGACCTTTCAGAAGCCTTCCCTTAGGCCAAAATGGACGCGCTCCAAACCTATCACCCCTACCACCAACTGTCCATTTGGCTAAGTTATTGCAACCTATATGATCCAGGCAGAGCCCATAATGCCATGTGGCTGCACTAGAAGCTTCTTAACATATGGCATCTCAAATCCCTTTGTTCCTGGGTGGCTTTCCACAAGTGTGATACACAAGGTAGACCATAGATATGGGCCTTGTGTAACCACTCAACATAACCCAAACAACCATTCCACCCAGGTGTTTCATTCACTTAGTTGTTTTATTAAGCAAAAACACAAGTCAAAGACTTAGCAATATTTTTCCATAGCATATATATAGTCCACCCTTGGTTATTACTATCTAGGATAAGCATGGAAATAGCAAGTATCTTAACTTAGAGAAAATTTTAACAATTCTACAACTACTAGGATTTCCCAAGCATAACATCTAGATACTTAGTAAAATTATCATGCAAGCCCTATACAAAATATCACTAATGCATAGTCAAAATATTGGGACAAAGATATGAATCACCACTTGACTTGGTAGTTGGGGGAGTAACAACAATCCTCACATTCACAATCACCACTAGCACCAAAATCTACACATAAAATGATAGCACCAAATTCATATTTCAAATAATCAAACAAAAATATATGAATGCATGTAAATGCCATGTGATGATTTTTATAAACCAACCAAGACAAGTAAAACAGTACTGATCAATAAACTAAACAATTATACACCAAATAAACTTTATTTGGCCTTTAAAACATTTTCCAATTAATTTTTTATACACAAAATAGGCCTACAAATGTCTCTACATAAAATTCTATTTTAACAGAAACAAAATACAAAACTAAGCCCATAGATGTGTAGGATTTATTTTTGTGATTCCATTGATATCTTATTTGCATTTTCTGGATAAACAGAACAAAAGTTATTGAATTTACAAGTTTAATCATCTAATTAAATCAAATCAGAATTTTAAATCGAAAATCCTGACACGCGGCGCAATCTGATTGGCCCATACCGCTTCGCTCTGGATCATGCGTCAGCACCATTGGATCTAACTTAATCCAACGCACCAGATCGCATCATACCTCTTTGCGGCTAAACTAACCTACACCGTTAGATCTGGATCTAGGGCCTAGATCTACGCGTACCCCTTTGCGGTTGAATCTAATCTAGACCGCTGGATCTAGATCCAGCGGATCTAATCGCTTCAGCCAAGAACTGGCGGCGCAAATGGCCAGAGCGGCGGCGACGCGTCTGGCGACGGCGCACCGATGAGTCCAGAGGGCAAGGGAAGTAGTGTAGATGCTTACAGCGATCGCAGTGACGCGATGATTCTCGACGTGGTTATGGGCGGACCGGGGGCATACGGGCGCAGCGTCGATTGCTCGTCGGAGTCAGCGTCGGCATCGGGTTCGCTGGGGAGTGGATGTTGTCGACGCTACAAGGCATGAAATGGCCAGCCAGATGTGGCATTAGACGCGTACGAGTATGGCGAGTACACGCGTATCAACTAGAAAGGTTAGGGCGGTCAGGGTTTACTGGAAAGGTTCACCAGAGTTGTTGCAGAGGAAGGTGGCGTGCTGGCTTTGTCCTTGACGAGGTTACGAAGCGCGCGCGGGCTAGGGAATGGTACTGGGAGATGCGCGAGGCGAAGTGGAGTGTGCTCGTGGAAACTAGGAGCAGAGGGGTGGCTAGAGTTTACCGGAATCAGCGCTGCAACTCATCGAAGCAGAGAGGTCGCAGCGAGAAATTCTTGCAGCCTGGTGGCGCTCAGGGCTTGGGGTTTTAGGGGAAATGGAGAGGGGCAGTGGGGGTTTAATTAGCAGGGGTGAGCAAGGCAATTACGCCGGGAATCAAGCACAATCAATCGAATTGAAATGAGGAGGAAACGACAGAGAGGGCGCGGGTCCTCCGGCGCGAGATAGACGAAGGGGTCGACGTGGCAGTGGGGCCTGCCCGTCAGTGAGGTGGGGGTGTGCTTGCGCGTGAGAAACATAGAGGGGGAGGGGGTTTCCTGGGTGTGATAGGTGGGCTGGCTTACTGGGCCGCGGGTGGGTTGGGTTAGATAGTTAGTTAGGTTTATTTTTTTCTCTATTTCTATTTCTCTTTTTCTTTTTCTGTTTTGATTTTCTGGTTTGAATTTTAATGAGTGTTTCAAATCTGTTTCAATTTGAATTTTTTCCAGAATTTTATTCTGTAATTCTTGTACACACCGTTGTGTAAGACATTCATCTATACTCAAAATCATTTTGAGTTTGAAATTTAAATAAAAACCATGCCCTTGACTAAATATTTATAATATGCATATGATTGGTTTTAAATTTTGAATTGTTTTGAAATCTTTTGTGTGGACTTGTATTTACTTTCAAAACAATACTGATCAAATACTAATCACATATAGAAAATAAAATATAAACCTTGCCTCACTTGAATAAGTAATAGGCATAAATATGGTTTCTTATGTTTGAAATATATTTGAAAAATATCAAATGCTTATGAATGCATGAATGCTATGCAAACTTTACAAATTATGATTTTTGGGATGATACATTGCCATTCTTAGTTCTATGTGCATTGTCCCAAAACTTATTGATTGATGCATATTTTTTGAATTACTAGCTCTTGTGCTATTTGTATCTAGTCACTCTTATGAGCTTTGAAGGTGTCCTATGCATCTATTTGCTACTCCATGTGGGACAAGTTGAATGCCACTATGCCATGTTTTTCGTATGTGAGAAAAACAAACATTTTTCAATGCATGTTATTCATGATCTTTGTTTGTAACCTTTCATGTTGCATGCATAATTACTTTGTATTACTGTTAGAACTTCATCTTTCATGCTCATGTTTAGAGTTCTTTGATCCCAGGTTTCATGCTCGCAAATGGTTTGATCTTGATTTTGATGGTGCATGTCACCTACAAATTTTTTTTATCACTTACCTACTCGAGGACGAGCAGGAGTTAAGCTTGGGGATGCTTGATACGTCGGAAACGTATCTATAATTTTTGATGTTCCATGCTTGTTTAGTATCTAGTTTTCTTTGCTTTGTCTACATTTTGAGGTGTTTTTATATGTTTTCTGGTACTAACCTATTAACAAGATGCCACAGTGACAGTTGCCTGTTTTCTTCTGTTTTTGGTTTCAGAAAGGCAGAAAATCAATATTCTCGGAATTGGACGGTACAAAAGCCAAAGTCAATATTTTACTGTCGGGAACATGGAGCCAGAGTACGATACGAAGGGGAGGCACTAGGGGGTGACACCCCTTGGAGGCGTGGGCTAGGGTTAGCCGTGCCTGGGGGTGTGACCACCCTGGCCGCCCCCTGCCTCACCTCTTCGCCTATAAAGACCCCCCGATGCCAAAACCCTAAGTACCCAATCAATATTACACGAAACCGTCTATAGCCGCCACCACCATCGTCCCTAGATCGGGGGATCTAAATCTCTTCCCGACACCCTGCCGGAGGAGAGATCATCCCGGAGGCCTTCTTCTTCATCATGCCAGCCTCCAGTATGAAGTGTGAGTAGTTCCACCTTGGACTACGGGTCCATGTAGTAGCTAGATGGATGTATCTCCTCCTTTGTGCTACCATGTTTAGATCTTGTGGGCTCCGTTCATAATCAAGATCATCTATTTGTAATCATGCATGTTGTGATTGCGGGGATCTGATGGATATTGAGATTACTATGTCAGAATGATTAATGGTTTTGTCTTATTGATTCTATCATGTCCGTGTTGTTTGTGATCTTGCATGCTCTCCGTTTCTAGTAGCTATCTTGGACAAGTAGATGATAGTGACTCCAAGAGGCGGTATTTATGTTAGATAGTGGGTTCATGCCTCTATTTAATCTAAGGGAAGTGATAGAAATCTCCAAGGTTGTAGATGTGCTGTTGCCACTAGGGAGAAAACAACGGTCTCTTGTTCATGGAACAAGTGTATTGTTTACCTTACACACTTTGCTTAAAGCAGTTATCTGTTGCTTGCAACTTAATACTGGAGGGGGTTCAGATGATAACCTGAAGCTGGATTTATAGTCATAGATGTAGTTGGATGGAGGTCTATGTATATTGTTGTATTGCCCAATCGAATATCATAGGATCATGAATGTCTAGTATTGCATTGTTATGTCTTGCTCAGTCCTGTCAATTGACCCGCTGTAATTTGTTTACCCAGCATGCCATGTTTGTTTATCTTAAGGAGAACACCTTTACTAAACTATGGACCCCGGTCCAATCTTTACCATTGATACATCTTCCACTATTACTGTTTACTTTCTACAAACCACTACCTTCCACACCATATAGTTAATCCTTTGTTACAACAACCGGTGAGATTGACAACCTCACTCATCGTTGGGGCAAATTCTTGAGTTTGTGTTGTGCGGGTCTCCAAGTTGCTAGCAACACCTTTGAGACGTTTCCTTCCTCCTACTGGTTCGATAACCTTGGTTTCTTACTAAGGGAAGACTTGCTGCTGTGCTCATCACACGTTGCTCTTGGGGTCTCCCAATGAAGCGCTACCATGCACCATGAAAGTATAAGTTCCATAAGGACAAGGAAAGGTGGTTTTCTCTAGGTCTTGTGCTCTCACAGCAATTTGAGAGAAACCAGAATAACCATCAAGAAAACAAAAGTGGGTCTTTTTAGACAATCTTTCTAGCATTTGATCAATAAAAGGCAGAGGATAATGATCTTTCTTAGTAACTTTATTAACCTTTCTAAAATCAACGCACATCCTATAACCAACCACTACTCTTTGGGGTATAAGCTCATTATTTTCATTAGGCACAACAGTAATTCACCCTTTCTTTGGGACACAATGAACATGGCTAACCCATTGACTATCAGCAATAGGGTAAATAATACCAGCATCAAGGAGTTTTAATACCTCATTTCTTACCACATCTGTCATCTTAGGATTTAAACGGCATTGGTGTTCAACCACTGGTTTTGCATCAGGTTCTACATTAATAGCAACTGACATATAGTAGGAGAAATCCCTTTTAAATCATCAAGAGTATACCCCATAACTCCTCGGTGTTTCTTCAATATTTCCAATAACCCTTCCTCTTCCTTTCCTGAATGTTTAGAACTAATAATAACAGGATATATTTTCTTATCATCTAGATAAGAATATTTAAGATCATCAGGTAGAGGTTTTAATTCGAAAATAGGGTCCCCTTTAGGTGGTAAGGTGGTACCCAAATCTTCCATAGGTAGGTTATGCTTAAGTAATTCAGGTCGATGAAGGAAAACCTCGTCAATCTCATTTCTTTCCTTCATGAAGACTTCACTTTCATGATCTTCCATATACTGCTGCAAGGCACTGTTAGGAGCAAGAGAAATAGTAGAAAGTTGTTCAACCCTGAAATCCTCATTAGGCAATTCATTTTCATAAGGAGTTTTGGCAAATTTGGAAAAATTAAACTCATAAGACTCTCCATCAAACTTAGTCAAAACTTTATCTTTCCTACAATCTATAATATCCCCACAAGTATTCAAGAAAGGTCTACCAAAGATAATAGGACATGTTTTACTAGCTTCTGAACCAAGTACTAGGAAATCCGCAGGATATTTAATCTTACCACAAAGAACCTTCACATCTCTTACAATGCCAATTGGACAGACTGTCTCTATTAGCAGGGTGAACAACCACATCTATGTCCTCAAGCTCACAAGGACCAATTTCATGCATAATTTTCCTGTAAAGCTCATAAGGAATAGCACTAGAACTAGCAATAATATCACATAAACCATAATAGCAATGATCACCAATTCTAAAAGAAAGCACAGGGACACTAGTTTTTCTAGCTTTTCTAAGATGAGAGACAATATTAGAAGCGTCTTCACAGAAGACAATGTGCTCATCCTCTATATTTTTATTGACAAGATCTTTCACAATGGCTATTACAGGTTCAATATTTATTTGTTCATCAGGTTCCACAATTTTCTTTGCACTTTTGCTAACCACATTAGCTATGATAGAATGTTCCTTTACCTTAGAAGAGGAAAAGGGATTTTCTCAACATAAGGTTCAGGCAAAATAGGATCAACAATACAAACTTCAATGCTAGCAGGAACATGGGTAACAATATATTTATAAGGAGCATGGTGCTTGTCCCACTCCATTTTGGGAATTTCAATATAAGAGGCAAAGGCCTTAAAACATTTTGCAAGTACTTGAGAATCAAGACCATACTCAGTACTAATATCACGGAAGTCATCAGTTCCCATAAAGGATTTAATGCATTCATAATCATAGTTTATACCTGAATTTATTCCTTTGTCATTCTCCCATGCTTCAGTGTTCTCTTGAATACGGTCTAGGAGATCCCATTTAGCTTCTTCCTTCATACGTGTGAATTATCTAGCACAAGAAGCATCTAGTAAATCTTTATCATGAAGATAAATCCTTGCATAAAAGTTATTGATAATAATATTGTTAGGGAGTTCATAAATAGGACATTTAAGCATTAGTAACTTCAATCTCCCCCAAGCTTGAGCTGTACTCTCTCCATCACGAGGCCAAAAATTATATATTATATTCCTATCCTTATGAATCTCACTGGGAGGATAGAATTTAGAGTAGAAGAGAGGTACTATTTCCTCCCATTCCATGGATTATCCATTCTTCAGCATCTTATACCATTCTTCATCTCTTCCTTTCAATGATATAGAGAGTAACTTCTTCTTCACCTATTCAGTTGTGATACCTGCACACTTAAACAACCTGCATAATTCATGGATAAAAGCAAGTGACCACCAGGATAGACAGTTCCATCCCCTAAATAATAATTATCCATAACATGATCAAAAATACTTGTAGGTATCTTAGAAGGATCTATCTCAATAGTTGGTGGTTCATCTACTACCCTAATAGTGGTAGTAGTTTTGCCAAATAGAAAACCAAGTGTGTTATCCATATTGGAAACAAAGTAACAAACAGAAATAAAAACAATACTCACAGTAGAAGTTTCCTTTACCATGTCAACACCCGGATTTTTAATCCCAGATGCCTGCTATGCCATACATCGCAATCGCAGGATTACCATTTTTACGATACATAACATATTTGGATATCACAGTACATCATCCATTACAAACCATACATAAGGTCTTACACAAATAAGGATATCATGATCCAGTTCTTAATACAACTCAAGCAGCGGAATAACATACTAGTAACGATAGCGTAAGCGAAGCTCCATCTTTAGGGTCATAGGAAATGCTGACGATGGGAGATGATCCTAGTTGTCGTAACCTTCCTGCGGTCCGTCATCCTGATACTCCTCTTCATAGTCTGGCCATGGGAATAGCCAGGGACAAAGCCATGAGTACTCTTTAAGTACTCGCAAACTAATACTAACAAGTGAAGGGGGGGTTTTGTAGTAGGATACTAAGCTCTAGGGTTGTTTTGCAAAAAGACAGATTTACGCTACTAAGTTCAAAAGCAAAGAAAACTAGTTGAAAGTTTGATAACACCTAAGTGGGAACTTGAATTTCATATCACAACTCTGTTGTGGTCAAGTCAAAGTCATAAACCATATCATAAGTCATTTTGAAAACATATGACGATAGAACAGTATGGCCACTCCAACTGTCCATAACCGCGCACGCGGCTATTCGAATAGTTTGACACTCTGCAGAGATTGTACACTTTCACCACAAAATTCGATACATCCGTCAGGAACAATCCTGAATTCACCATAGTCAGTATGCGGATAATCAATCCTAACCTTTCAATTACACGCCCTAGTATAGGCACCTCTCCTGTGAGTTTGGCCTCCCAACCATGACCAACTGTCATCCTGGGTACTGCACAAGTGGACAATCTTCACAAGGTAGCCTCAGCTCAGACCTTGGACGCAAGGGAACCCATACTAAGGTATATAAATTTCCAGTCAAGACCTACCCAATTTTTGGGTATTATGGTTGTACGGTAAAATTGTAATGGTATCGCATCCAGACAACCATCAGTTTTATAAAGTGCTAAGGCTCATGCCTCAACATTTTCATCATCAAAATCATCTGGTGTTCAAGAACACATGTCCAAAACATTTCAGTAGAATGACTCATCATTCTAAGGTTTTCATAACCATTTTCACCAAGTATTCTCATCTAAAGTTGATCAAGTTTTATGCTTGGCACTAGCAGCTACATGTGGGGGTAAATACTAATGAGGGGTGGTAAACAGGTGTATCTTATCTAAGTAACTCTCATGCCTCAGGATGACATTAAGATTATCTAACTTAGGACAAGTTTTATGCTCTTTATGCTACCTTCAATTATCTTTCTAGAATCTACAAGTAACTAAGTAAACTCTAAGAGAAAGCTTTGATAAAGAAAATAAAGTATTAAACTCGCAAGTAAAACTAGGATTGGGTATTAAGTAGTGTAAGCTTGCAAGTAAAACTTGCATGGTTTAGCTTGATAAGATAGTAGTACAATCTTGCTAAGTTGCAAGTGTTAGCTTGCCTTGTGTAGAGCAGTGGTTGAAGTTCTCCTCAGCTTCCTCCTCGTAGTATCCTCCTTCCTCCTCGTATCCTTGGTCGGTACTAGCGTCTATAAATAAATATGAGGTACACAATCACCAAACAATACTTAACTACTGCTAATCATCACACAAAGGTTCACACTAGGTGATCTATCATGATCACTAACATTGCAAGATTAAAACACTTGTCCCATTGATTTTATTTTGAGAAAAGTAATTTCTACTCATTGAAAAACTACTTAATATTTAATAGTCTCCAACTCAATCATGGGATCATGTTGACACATGTCATCACCACATATTTCAGTATATGGGAATATGATTTAAAGTGGTGTCACAATTTAATAAGGTTTAACCTTTTTATTTTATTTAATTAAAGTGACTAGAAATGCCTATGTGGCATTCTTTTATTACTTGATCATTATTTATGTAAGTAAACCTATATATTTTTATATATTCTAAAAGGTATGGTCAAATGTGATTTTTGAGAGTTGGAATCAACTCAAAATCCCTTATGGTCGAATTTTGAAAAATGTTTGAATGCAGAAAAGCTTCTGCCTTGTTATTTTTACCATGGGTGATCTACAAATCTAAATGGTTTGAATCCAACTGGCTTGGATTAAGCATTCCAATACCTTTCTAACAAAATTGGTTTCATGCATTTTGGTTCAGTGAATCGAGCTGGGTTGATTTTTGAATCTAGGTACAAAACTATGTTTGAAATTAAATGAATAAAAGTAAATTTGAATTGTTAGGTCGCGCGGGATATTTAACTGGGCCGGACCACTACGCACAGCGCACGCGCAGGCTGGTTAAGTGGCTATCCCCACGCGTTAGTGAGACAGTGAGGGGCGAAGCGGTACGGGGTGATCTAGGTCGCACGATCTAACTCTAATCGAACGGCTCTAGGCAGGTCCAACGGCAAATTTAATGGCGCACGGGTGCTCCTGGTCACGCGGCGGCGAACGAGGTTGTCTGGCAGGGTGCTGGAGTGTTGGCGATCACGCACGCAAGCGGCGAGGGCGGCACACGGTCTGTGGGTGCTGGTCGAGTGTGGTGCACTGGCGCGCTCTCGGCTCGCACGCAGAGAGAATGGTCGCGCACGTTCTGGGTGGTCCAGTGGCTAGCTACGCTCGGGGCTAGGACATGGAGTGGCGGTGGACGGTGCTGCTTGTTCCAGAAAAGGTTGGTGGGGCTAGTTCTTCCTCTAGCTCATTGGCGACATTGGGGTTGGCAAATGGGCTCGGCATGGTCACCATTAATGGCTATGCCAAGCTCACAGTGGTGCTAAAGCTTGTTAATTGGGCTAGATCATCTACTGAGAGTGTAGTGAGAGCTAGAGAGGGAACAAGGTTGGCCAAATTTACTGCTCACTATAGTGTTTGTTGTTTGTTTGTTTGCTGCAAACAAGGTGTTTGATGAAATGGCCGAAAGAAATTCAAATTTGAATTTTGGATTCAAACTTGGTGGGTTTGCTAGGCACATACTGGGGAGTCTCTGGTTAGTTGGATTAGTCAAGGGGAACTGGTTTGGTTGGGTTTTGAAAATGTGTGATCTTCACATATGATAAAGATTCAATTTTGAATTGTCATTTGAATGAGGTTGTCAAATGTTTCTGCAAGTTTGAAAGGTGGGCTTTGCTTCACTTTTACTTGGTCTAGCAAGGGGTGAAAATAATTGGAAAAGTTTCTGTTTGAAATCTTGGACTAGAAACATTCAAAGTGACCTAGTGAGCAAGATTGGCAAAAATGACCATTTCCCTTATTTGATTTGTTTTTTATTTTATCTTTATTTGTTTCTTCTTGGAAATGTTGTATATGATGCTATATTCATATTTAAACCATTTCTTTCTATTCAGGTTAATCACACAAGATCATTCATGCATTTATTAAATCATCACATACACACATGCATTCAAAATGATTTTAATTAATCAAAGTTTTTGTTAACCCTAATTTTAGTGATTAGAGTTTGATGATCATTGTTTTATATTTTTGGTATGTTATATACCAGTTCCACTCTTCAATAGCGCTTCACTCCCCGGCAACGGCGCCAGAAAATAGTCTTGATGACCCACAAGTATAGGGGGTGTATCTTAGTACATTCAATAAATAGGAGTGTCAATCCTAACGAGGAGCAGAAGGTGTTGACTAGTGGTATGGAGGAGGAAATATCTGTAAATATTTAGCAAACGAATTTTTAGGGGTTTTTCGATAAAGCAAGGAAATAAAGTGCAAGTAAATAAAACAGCAAATAATTGCAGCAAGTGGCCCAATCCTTTCTTAGTAAAGGAAAAGCCGGTGGAAATACTAATGAGGACCAAACGTTCTCAAGGACACATGGGAATATTTGCAAGTGCTTTTGCTTCATATAGCTAATTAATCTTCTTTGGTTTTATAAGTGTTGTGTGGGTGAACTTGTGCTAATGTTGTTGGGGATATGCTATATGGGTATCCTCATAGCATGTCCTCTATCCGGATAACCCGGGTGGCCCACAGTTGGTAGCATGGCCCTTGGCCTGCTGGGCGGCCTAGTTAGATGGATCCATAAGGGAGGCCCATGCCGGATAAAGGAATTCTACGGAGGAGTCACCGACGTACCCGGAGCCTTGGAGTGCAAGACACGCTAGACTAGTTATAGACAGTGTAGGACTCTCTAACCTGTCCGGCTAGGACTTTTCCCTGTAACCCTAGGACCTGGCGACTATATAAGTCGGGCCTATGGGAGCCTTTAAGGCACAACTTCACATAACCTCGCTCAATAATCGATCCCTATAACTCGGCGTATTGCCATTATAGTGATTTATAGCAGGAGTAGGATTCCGCCACCGTCGTGGGATCTGAACCTGGGTAAGCCGTGTTACCTCGTACCCGTCAACCGTACGCCTTCCCCCACGTCTCTAAACACGCACTGTGAGGACCCCTCCATGGAGGACTCGTCGGCAATACCACAATAGTTGGCGCCCACCGTGCGGCAAGAGGCGCTTCAGGCTCTTTAGTAGGCGAGGACCAAGATCTTCGCGGGAATCAGCAAGACCGTAGCCATCGATCGTGTTCTCTTCTCCGGCAACGTTCCGATCGTCCCTCCCGACGATTTCTAGATCCCGGAGAAGACAAACCCTATGCGATGCTCGATCATCCCCATCGGAGACATCCACCTCTTCATCGGCGAAACCGACTCAGGCACTAGTTCCCTGGGAGTCAGAGGAGCATCAAGACCCGCACGGACCGCCTACGGGCAGGATACGTTCACGGAAGGATCGATGTCGGATCTCTCCTCGGAATTTGCCGGCAAAGATCGGAAAAATTCAAGGCCCACCCAAACCGCCCATGTGCAGGATATAATGTGGAAGATCACTGCAAGTCCGCCGGCTTCGTCTGTGCGTCTGGACATCAGAGATCCAAGTTCGTCGGCGTGGTAACCATCTTCGATCTGGCGCGTTGCTTTCAGAGAGAGGGCGAAAACCCCCGCGATTACCTTGCCAGGTGGCTCCGTATACGGGCCGATCTGGCGCACTACCCCAATGGTGATGCTATGTATCAATTTGTGGAAGGACTGGACCGGGGAACGCTTCTCCGGCATTCTCTAAGGCGGAAGTAGGCTTCAGGACGTCTCACCTTCGAAAGCATGGTGAACACCGTCAATAACTACGCGGAGGCTGAAGAGGCAGCTCGGGTAGGTCCTGCGCTCATTGACGGAGCGTCACCGATTTAGCCACCGCCACCACCACCTCCGGCCGCCATCGCCATAGCTGCGCCACCACCTCCAGTCATCATCGTGCCCATTGCACCTCCACCCCCCCCCCCTCGTCTGTAGGGGTTCGTAGCATGGAAAACAAAAAATTTCTACCGCATGCAAACAAACAAGCCAAGATCTATCTACTAGATTGTAGCAACGAGTCGATAGAGGAACTCACCCTCGAAGATTCCAAAGCGGTTAACGAGAGCAGATTCTCGTGGGTGATGTAGTCGTACTCTTGCCGATCTCAAGATCGCGTAGACGATCCTTCCGGCGCTGCGTTCCGGCAGCGCTTCTGCAGTCGGTCACACGTTCGGTACTCAATGAAGACCTTCCTCTCCCTTGTTCCAGCAGGAAGCGGAGGTTGTAGCACTCTCCTCGCGATTCCGGCAGCACGACGGCGTGGTACCGTAAGTAGAGGGGAGATCTCGCAGGGCTTCGCCTTAAGCCGGAGCGAGTATGGTGGACTATGAGAGAGCCCTTGTCGATATAGGGTTTAGAGGCACAAAGGGAGGAAGCTTGGCCGGTGGCTAGGGCTTGGGGAGAGCCCCAACTCGCCGAGTTGGAGGGGAAACCCTAGGCGGCGGCTGCTGCACTTGGAGGTGGATGCGCGAAAGCTAGGGTTTGAGGTGTAGGTAGAGGGGACACCCCTGCCCCTTCTTTTATAGATGGGAGGGAGGCGGCTAGGAGGAGGGAGTCCTCCTCCAAATCCTCCTCCTTGGCCAGCGGGTGGAGGGAGTGGGACTTCCTCCCTAAGTAGGTTTCCTACTCTCCCTCCACCAAGCAAACTTGTCATTTGACTTTTCAAATTGGCGTTTGACTTTCAAACTAGGATTCGATTTCTCCCTTTATTTTTGCCCAGCCAAGTGACCTATTACATGATGCAACCATTCCATATTGTCATGACACATTCATGTACCCTTCCCCTCCGGAGTGCCAGACCTTTCGGAACCTTCTAGAACATTCCCGATGAAAACACCGGAATCATTCCCGAACTCCGAAACAGGACTTTCCTTATATGAATCTTATTCTCCGGACAATTCCGGATCTCCTCGTGATATCTCGGATCACATCTGAGACTCCGAACAACATTCGGTCTCTTTCTCATCATTCCATAACTACTCAACAACATCGAATCCTTAAGTGTGTCTCCCTACGGTTCGTGAATTATGCGGACATGACCGAGACACTTCTCCGATCAATAACCAATAGAGGAATCTGGAAATTCATATGGCTCCCACATATTTCTACGATTACTTTGCGATCGAATGTACCACTTACATACGATACCAATTTCCCTTTGTCTCACGATAGTTTACTTATCCGAGGTTTTGATCGTCGGTATCTCTGCATACCTAGTTCAACCTCGTTACCGATAAGTACTCTTTTCTCATTCCCGTGGTATGTGATCCCTTGTGAACCATTCACATGCTTGCAAGATAATTGGATGACATTCCACCGAGAGGGCCCAGAGTATATTTATCTGTCATACGGATGGACAAATCCCACTCTTGATCCATGAGCCTCAACCCATACTTTTTGAACACTCAATGCCACCTTTATAGCCACCCAGTTACGGTGTGGTGTTTGATGTCATCAAAGCATCCTTCCGGTGATGGTGATTAACCTGATCTCATGGTCGAAGTAATTTGGTTACTATGTATCAGAAAGCTTATAGCAAATGAACTATATTAAATGACTTGATCTTTATGCTACGCTTAACTATAGGAGTATGTCCATCACATCATTCTCCTAATGATATGACCCTGTTGTTAATAACATCTCTATGTTCATGATCAGGAAACCATGATCATATATTAACCAACAAGCTAGGTTAACAAGAGGCTTTACTAGGGACTCTTTTATGTTTACAAATCACACAAGTATTAATGTTTCCGGTTAATACAATTATAGCATGGTATGTAAATATTTATCATAAGTATGAAGATATGATAATAACCACTTTATTATTGCCTCTTGGGCATATCTCCAACAGTCTCCCACTTGCACTAGAGTCAATAATCTAGTTTCAAACCTTTGTGTATTCAACACCTATGGCTTTCCGGTGTTGCATGTACACGATTGCTAGTGGTCAACTGATCTCCGGATCTGTACTTCCAGGTCCGTGTGTAATTGCATGTCTTTGCGTCTCTATGCATCACTCATTCTCTAATGAGATGGCTTTGTATAAATTTGGTCCTTTGGTGAGACCTTTAGTTCTTTGGAGTTAAAACATGTTGATAATATTGTCGTACAATATATCTTCATAGTATTATCCCTGTGTAAGATCCCTCCTTTGTAAAGGAAAAGGATCCCTGTGATTGCAATGCTAGTCCCTGGATCAATGCTAGCATCCACAGTTTAAGATGAACTACACAGAAACAAAGGTCATTATTACAGTCATTCCAGAGACAACATAGTCTTTTACAACTCCATGGCCACAGGCCTAGTACAAGAGTTTAAACAAGTAAATATATAAATAAGTCTTCATCTTCATGTGCCACAGGCAAGCATGTTGAGTGTAGACTCATGACTCCTAATCATCATCAGAATAACCTGCAACATCACAAGTTACAGCCACAGTGGGTCAATACATTGGAATAGCATTGGCAAGTGATACCTTAGTAGAATATTGGTGGACTAGATACTATATGCAATTTGGCTAAGTGTAGCTAGGCTTGCTTTGCTCAAAATAGGTTTTGCCTATTAGTTGAAAACACTAAGTTTTTCTTTGTCAAAACTTTTCCCAAGGAACCACCAATAGACATTGGGGTCCTTCACCCTTGTTCAACCACAAGTTTTTACTTAGAAATTGGGATGAGGAGATTCTTGATAGCTTCCATGTCTTGATGCTCAAGTTGTCCAATACCAGGGACATGGCTAAGTACTTAGATTCTTCCATCTGCAGAGGTTGTTCACTTTCCCCACAAGACTTGATTTTCACCAAGACAGGACCTTTAAGAAGCCTTCCCTTAGACCAAATGGACGCTCTCCAACCTATCATCCCACTACCACCAACTGTCCAAATGGCTAAGTTATTGCAACCTATATGATCTAGGCAGAGCCCATATTGCCAAGTGGCTGCACTAGAAGCTTCTTAACATTTGGCCTCTCAAATCCCTTTGTTCCTGGGTGGCTTTCCACAAGTGAGATACACAAGGTAAACCATAGAAATGGGCCTTGTGTAACCACTCAACATAACCCAATCACAACCATTCCACCCAGGTGATTCATTCACTTAGTTGTTTTATTAAGCAAAAACATAGTCCAAAGACTTAGAAATATTTATTCATAGCATGAACATATAACCACCCTTGGTTGCTACTAACTAGGCTAAGCATGGCATAGATAAGCATCTTAACTTAGAAATTTCTAGCAATTCTACAACTACTAGGATTTCCCAAGAATAGCATATAAAGACCAAAATTTATCCATGCAAGTCTAGCAAAATATTTCTAATGCATATTTGAAAAGCATAGGAATAAAATCATGAATCACCACTTGCCTTGGTAGTTTGGAGAGTAGCTACAATCCTCACAATCACAATCACTATTTGCACCAAAATCTACACATAAAAATGATATCACCAAATCACATACAAAATAATTACAAGCAAAAATATATGGATGCATGCAACATGATATGTGATGATTTTCTAAACTCAACACGACAAGTGCACAGTACTGGTTCATAATCAAGTTCAAAACTTGCCAAACAATCTTTATTTGAACACTAATACATTTCTCAAATAATTAATATACACAAAATAGGTCTACACATGTTTCTGTAAATAAAACCATTTTAACAGAAACAAAACATTTAACACATTGCATATATGGAAAGGGATTTCTCTCCTGATTCCATTGATATCAAATTCATCAAATTTGGACGTGGGAATCAAAAGTTATGAATTAAATAAGTTTTAATATCTAATAGATCTAATTCTAGTTTTTAAATTCAAATCCTAGCCACGCGGCGTGTTCCTATTGGTTGATACCGTTTCGCATCGGATCACACACGTGAGCCGTTAGATCTAACTTAATCTGCATGGCCCAGATCTGTTCGTACCCCTTCACTTAAGTGATCTATCTAGCCCGTCGGATCTAGATCCAACGGTTCGTGATCAAGCTACCAAACTCTGGCGGCGCTAGCGGCGGCGACTGGCGGCGGCGTCTCTGTCAGAGTTCCTGCCGGTGTTCTAGGTCGCGCGCGAGAGGGAGAAGGGGCTTACCGTGCTCGCCGTGTGCTGCTGATGCTCAAGGTGGGTTTCGTTGGTGAAGGGGCGCGCAGAGGTGGTCGCTGGAGCTCGTCGGAGTCGTGCACGGCGTCAGGCGGTTGCAGACGAAGTGTTTGCCGACGCTCTGGGCCTTCCTAGTACCAACCAGAGGCATCAGTAGTTGCGCAAGTACAAGGCGAACCTAGTCGTATGCGAGAGGGGTCAAGGGGCGCTCAGTGATTACCGCAATCGATCACCGGAGAAGAAGAAAGCGTCGGGCACTTGCGGTCATCGTCGTTGGCGAGTCTCCAGACGGTCCTAGCATGCACCGATAGGATGAGAAGATCCGCATGGATGTTGTGATCAGTCTGGCAAACTTAGACGGCAAGGGGCGACGGGGTCTTACCAGAATCGCACGCCGAAGGTCGTCGGAGCTGCGGCGGTGTGGGCAAGACTACGGGCAGCCTGGTGGCGTGGAGAGGAAATTGAGTGAGGGGAAATGCTCGCGGTGTAGAGGGGGTTAAATAGCCAGGAGGGGGAGACGATTACACGCTTTATCAATGGCAATTACGCAGGCAGTGACTGCGGCGAGGTAACGGCAGAGCGCCTCGGCCGCGCGTTGATTGGGGACGACGCTGACATGGTCGCAGGGTCCACTTGCCAGCGAGAGAAAGAAAGGGGGAATGGGCCCAAGCGGTCAGTGACTCAGTGGGTTTGTCTGCGAGTGAGAGAGAGAAGGGGAAACCCGGGTGGGCTTAGTGGGCTGGTTTCTCTATTGGGCTAAATAACTGGCGCCGGCCTTTTTCCTTTTCTTAATTCATTTTCTATTTCTGTTTTGATTTTCTGAAACCATTTTCAAACAAATTCAAATGCCAAATGAATTCAAATTTGTTCTGGGTTTTTTGCAGAGTGTAACAAACATAATTCTGAGTGTAAATACAT
This sequence comes from Avena longiglumis, assembly GCA_030063025.1. Taxonomy (NCBI): domain Eukaryota; kingdom Viridiplantae; phylum Streptophyta; class Magnoliopsida; order Poales; family Poaceae; genus Avena; species Avena longiglumis. The sequence goes on from CP125973.1 coordinate 154,966,771, forward strand.
ATGAACTCTCTGTATTAGCTTGGTCCTATTGATCAAACAAAATAAATAGTGGTATGGCACTAGATTTGATCAAGTTTTTGAAATGGTTTTAAATTCACTTTTGTTTTGCAAATTTTTGGTTTAAGCAAATAGCAAGCAAACAAAAACAATCTGAGAGTAACAATGTTTGATTCATGAACAACAATCTCTCATTGGAGAGTAGCATTTGATTTAATGCTGATCACATAAAATAATGAGCTCATATGCTCATGTTTTTGAATTGATTTTTTGAAATGAAACTCTACATGATCATGGATGCATGGTTGATATGCATGTGTTTTGAAACATGATTTTGGGATGTTACAAATCTAACCCCCTTAAGGTGAATCTCGCCCTCGAGATTCGGATTGGCTAGCAAATAGGTGAGGGTGGTATTTCCGAAGATCATCTTCTTTTTCCCATGTTGCCTCTTCTTCGGAATGGTGGTTCCATTGAACTTTGCAGAATTTGATAGTCTTAGTCCGAGTAACTCTTTCTGCAGTCTCAAGAATCTTGATAGGTTTCTCTTCATAAGTGAGATCACTTTCCAATTGGGCTTCTTCCAAAGGTATAGTATCCTTCAAAGAAGTTTCTTCCATTTCCGGATGACATTTCTTAAGCTGACTCACATGAAACACATTATGGACTGCTGACAAAGACTCTGGCAATTCAATCTCATAAGCAACTTCTCCTTTACGACTCAGAATCTTGAATGGCCCAACATATCTTGGGGCCAATTTACCTTTGACACCAAATCTTTTTACTCCACGGAGTGGTGACACTCTAAGATAAGCTCTGTCACCGACTTCATAGGTTACTTCTCTACGCTTAGGATCTGCGTAGCTCTTTTGTCGGGACTGTGCTATCTTCAACCTATCCTTAACCAGCTTGACTTTCTCTTCAGCCTCTTTGATAAGTTCTGGTCTGGACAAACTTCTTTCTCCCACACCATTCCATAGCAATGGGGTGGTACACTTTCTCCCATAGAGAAACTCAAATGGTGCCATCTCAATACTGGCTTGATAGCTGTTGTTGTAAGAAAATTCTGCATAAGGCAGACTTTCATGCCAACTGGCTCCATAATCTAGAGCACACGCTCTCAACATATCTTCAAGAATCTGATTAGTCCTTTCTGTTTGTCCATTAGTTTGACGATGAAATGCAGTGCTGAATTCCAACCTCGTTCCCAATGACTCATGTAATTGTCTCCAAAAATGAGAAGTGAATTGAGTTCCCCTATCGGACACAATACTCTTGGGTACTCCATGTAGACACACAATTCTACTCATATAAATCTTGGCTAACTTAGCACTTGTATAGGTTGTCTTCACGGGTATGAAATGAGCCACTTTAGTTAGGCGATCCACTACTACCCAAATAGAATCATATCCTGACATGGTCCTTGGTAATCCGGTAATGAAATCCATATCAATCGTATCCCACTTCCAATCAGGAATAGGTAGTGGTTGAAGCAATCCTGCTGGTTTTTGATGTTCCGCTTTCACTCTACTACATACATCACACAAAGCAATATGTTCGGCGATGTCCTTCTTGAGATTATTCCACCAAAATCTTTCCTTCATATCCATGTACATTTTGGTGTTACCCGGATGAATGGAATACGGTAACTTGTGTGCTTCTTGTAAAATCAGTTTTCGAAGCTCCGGATCTTGTGGAACACAGATATGTTTTCCATGCCATAAAGTACCCTGTTCGTCTTCATGGAATCCTTTGGCTTTTCCCTTGCCAATCTTCTCCTTAATCTCTTCAATTTCCTTATCAGTCTTCTGGGCTTCTTTGATCTTGTCCAACAAAGTAGGTTGAACATCCAAAGACATGAGATGTCCTTCAGGCACAATCTCCAATCTGAGATCTCTAAATTGCGCACACAGATCATCTGGCAATTCTCCTTTAGTAAGGCCATTCACAAAAACCTTACGACTTAGAGCATCCGCTACAACATTTGCTTTACCGGGGCGGTATTGCAAACTTAAGTCATAGTCCTTGATGAGTTCTAGCCATCTTCTTTGTCTCATGTTAATTTTCTTCTGGGTGAAGATATACTTCAAACTCTTGTGATCTGTGAACACTTCACATCGCTTTCCCAAAAGATAGTGCCTCCATGTTTTGAGTGCATGGACAACAGAGGCTAACTCTAAATCATGAGTAGGATAGTTCACTTCATGAGTTTTGAGTTGTCTCAAGGCATATGCTACAACTTTTCCTTCTTGCATAAGTACTGCACCTATTCCATGATGAGATGCATCACAATATACTTGGAAATCTTTCTCCAAATCTGGCAAACATAAGACTGGTGTTGTCACTAGTCTCTTCTTTAATTCTTGAAAGCTGAGTTCACAACCTTCTGACCAAGAAAATTTCTTGTATTTCTTTAGCAATTCTGTCATAGGTTTTGCTACCTTAGAGAAATTCTCAATGAACCTTCTGTAGTAACCTGCTAAGCCAAGGAAACTACGAACCTCTTTCACTGACTTGGGAGATTCCCATTCAGTTACAACTGAAACTTTAGCAGGATCAACTGCTACACCATCTCCTGACACAACGTGTCCAAGAAATCCAACTTCATTCAACCAAAATTCACACTTGCTGAATTTGGCATACAGTTTATGCTCTCTAAGCTTCTCAAGTATCAAACGTAGATGTCCTTCATGCTCTTCTTTGCTCTTGGAGTAGATTAGAATGTCGTCGATGAATACGACAACAAACTTATCAAGAAATTCCATGAACACCTTGTTCATCATATTCATGAAGTATGTTGGTGCATTGGTCAAACCAAATGGCATCACGGTATACTCATACAATCCATACCTTGTGGTGAAAGTTGTCTTAGGTATGTCTTGTTCTCTTATCTTGAGCTGGAAATAACCTGACCGGAGATCAATCTTTGAGAACACACAAGATCCTTCTAGCTGATCAAACAAGTCATTGATTCTAGGCAAAGGGTATTTGTTCTTGATAGTCACCTCATTGAGTGAACGGTAATCTATGCATAACCTTTGACTTCTATCTTTCTTTTCTACAAACAAAACTGGTGCTCCCCAAGATGAAGAACTCGGTTGGATAAATCCTTTTTGTAACTGTTATCCAAGTTGCTTCTTGAGTTCTTTCAACTCATCAATTGACATCTTGTACGGTCTTTTTTCTATTGGTCCAGATCCTGGTAACAAATCAATGAGAAACTCTACATCTCTATCTGGTGGCATACCCGGCAATTCTTCCGAAAACACATCCGGATATTCACTCACAATTGGCACACTGTCTATGCTAACCCCCTTAAGAGAATTTAGCTTACTCCCTTTTGATTCAAAGTTAGACTTGAATCTAATCCGCTTCTTTTCCGGGGTTGTGAGTGCAATAGTACGATTAGCACAATCTAATACTCCTTCATACTTAGCCATCCAATCTATTCCCAATATTACATCCAGTCCTTGAGAATCTAGGATTATCAGACTCACTGGAAACTTATGCTTTCCAAACTCTATCACTAGATCCCGGCATCCAAGAATTACTATCATATCTCCACCTGGAGAGCTAACTTTTATTGGACACCCAATGTTTTCAGTTGGAAAACCATTTCTATCAACAAATGCTTTTGATATGAATGAATGCAATGCTCCAGTATAAAAAATAACAAGTGCTGGAATAGAATTGAGTTTGAACTTACCAGCAACAGCATTAGGTTCCTCATAAATTTCCTCCACATTGATGTGGTTCACTTGTCCCTTTTGAAAAGGGTTGGGCTTGTTGGGTCCTTCAACTTTCTTTTCTGGGCATTCATTTGCATAATGCCCCATCTTCTTGCACTTGAAACACTCAACCTGACTAAGATCTTTCTTGACAGGTTGGCTTCCACTGCCACTTCCACTGTGGTGGCTCTTGTATCCACCCTTATGATTCTTGTACTTGTCATTGTCATGACTACGGTGACTCTTGTTGTCATGATGACGGTTGTGGTTGTGGTGCTTGTTGAATTTCCCATGCTTGTGGGATCCTGAACTCCCACTATCATCATAATGGGAACGCTTGTGAGACGATCCCGAGCTGTGCTTGTCAGAGTGCTTTCTCTTCCTACTTTCCACTTGTTTCATTTTGCTCTCCAAAATAGCAGCCTTGTCACAAAGAGACTGGTATGTGGGAACATAGGCCACAGATAATTGCAGGTTCAGTTCATCATTCAACCCTTCAAGGAACTTTTCCTTCCTCTTAGCATCGATCAACTTCATCCGTGAATAACGCCGCATTGTTGAACTCTTCAATATACTCACCACGCCAAGTGCGCCGCTTCAGTTTATGGAACTCTTTCTTCTTTAAACTCATCACTCCGGATGAGATATGAGCAGTACGGAAACCATCTTCAAAGATAGCCCATGTCACATCTGCAATGGGAGTGGTGATCTGGAAGTTATCCCACCAAGTGGCTGCTGGTCCTTCCAACAAGTGAGCTGCAAATCTAACTTTCTCTTCATCAGTACAGCCAACTGTTACCAAGTCCTTGTTCACAGAGCGTAGCCAATCATTGGCCACCATAGGATCAGTTGTTCATGAGAACTTTGCTGGCCTCAGTCTCAAGAACCTGGTAAGCATGTCAAACCCCGGTGGGTTGTTCTGGTTGTTGTTGTTATTGTTGTTATTGTTGTTGTTGTTGTTGTTGTTCTGATTCTGGATGAACGTAGTCATCTTCTGCATCAGCTGAGTCTGAGCTGTCATCATTTGCTGCATCTCAGGGGTGATGTTGTTGTTGTTGGGATTGGGATTGGCACGTTGGGGAGGCATCTGTGGTTTGTTCAATAGAGATTAGAATGAGATACCCATAGATGCTAACATGCACAATACATCACATAAACATTCACCAAACATGCATCATAATAATAATAGTTCAACAACATAAACGACAAGTTTGTAAAGTAAACACACCAATAGCAAGCCATCCACATGTTGGATGGTCATCGCGACTCAATAATCAAAGACATGATAAATAAAGGTAAATGAGCAGTCATCACTACTCCTCGTCATCAACCTCCTCCTCAACAAATGTAAGACCTGCATTCTCCATAGCAGTCTTGTATTCCTCGACATTGGTGGTCAAGGTCTCTACTTTTGCTCTGAGAGCCCTCTTTTGAGAACGAAGCCTCTCAATCACAGTCTGCTGATGCTCGAGCTCGAAGTCCTTGGCCTCCAATTCTGCAGTCATGTCTCGAATCCTCTTGTTCCTATCTTGGACTCACTTCTCTTGACTCTTGAATTTTCTGTCCTGGCTCTCAAACTTGGCCTCCATCTCCTTGACTATCTCATCTTGCTCCGCGAAGAGCTTTTCCTTCTCATGAAGCTGCACCTGGAGTTCGTCATTGCTGATCATGACGTTGGTCCTATCAGTGTCCACGTGCCTAAGAATAACCTCTAAGTCCTGGAGGTATAGGCTAATCGGCTCTGCTGTCTCCCTCGAAGTGTCCTTGAAGTCAATGGCCTCACCATCCTCATCACGTCTACCGAAGGTGTGGAAGTTAGTACCTCTAACCTGTCGAGAGTGTCTCCTTAACAGACGCCCAATCAAGTCCTGCATGACTACCTCTAGGCCTCTCTCCTTGTCATCCTGCATGAGCTTAAAGATGATAGCCTCCGTGGTAGGCTTAGTCTGGCGTCTGGGCTGATTGACCTTGAAGCCCCAAAGGTCTTTCCTCTCAAACTTGGTGAGGGGAAGCACCATGATGGTAGGAAGAGGGAGATTGAGCAAACTAGTGAGCTCAATAATACGAGGGCCAAAACGAGTTCCTTGGAACTCCTCAACAGTGCTGATAGTAACATTAGGCATCTATTTAGTAAGATAGAAAAAGTTAGAATCAACACAATTCAAGACAAATCACAAGTCAAGGCATCACATGCATAACTTTTGGAAATCAAAACTCACAAGTCATGGCATACATGGATCCATTACAAACAACCAAGGTTCAACTTATTTTAAACAACATTTGGGAAAAATAAAATGATAAGTGTGGTGGTCCAACTAATGTGGTACATTACAATCCTATCTCACTTGCCAAATTGGCCAACAGGGCATCCCTAGAGGCAATCTGTTTGTCTAGATCACAAGACTCCATTGCTAAGTCTATGATGTCCTTCCTTAGGCTTTGGTTGGTAGCCTCTAACTCTTGGGCATGTTTCTTCTCTTCCTTAAGATCATTCTGAGTGTTAAGCATTCTGCACTTGATTCTATCACCAAGTTCTTTGATGGCCCTCCAAGATGCATCCCTTGTTGAATCAAAGAATGTGGTGTGCATCATTGTGTTGGTGACCATGCAGAATCCTGAGTGCTTGTGGTTGTCTTCCTTGTTTTTATACAAGTGAATTTGCACCCACCAGTACTCAAATCCTTCATCCATCACAGGAAAACCTTTGTACACAGCTACACCATGTATTCCCATGGCAACCATGAGGTCCTTGAGAGCCTTGGGGAACTTTGTCTCACATTCCAAAGTCATAGTCATGAGTGGTCCCTTCTTCACGGCTCCGTTGATGGAGTTCATCTACAAATAGATATGAGAAAGAAGATTAGAAAAGTTTATGAGAAGAAAAGACAAGTGTGGAAGTTGTTGAAAATTTTTCCTTAGTGGTTTCCAATCCTAGGGTCATAATCCTACAGGCAACACAGTGCTCTGATACCATCTGTAAGATCCCTCCTTTGTAAAGGAAAAGGATCCCTGTGATTGCAATGTTAGTCCCTAGATCAATGCTAGCATCCACAGTTTAAGATGAAGTACACAGAAACAAAGGTCATTATTACAGTCATTCCAGAGACAACATAGTCTTTTACAACTCCATGGCCACAGGCCTAGTACAAGAGTTTAAACAAGTAAATATATAAATAAGTCTTCATCTTCATGTGCCACAGGCAAGCATGTTGAGTGTAGACTCATGACTCCTAATCATCATCAGAATAACCTGCAACATCACAAGTTACAACCACAGTGGGTCAATACATTGGAATAGCATTGGCAAGTGATACCTTAGTAGAATATTGGTGGACTAGATACTATATGCAATTTGGCTAAGTGTAGCTAGGCTTGCTTTGCTCAAAATAGGTTTTGCCTATTAGTTGAAAACACTAAGTTTTTCTTTGTCAAAACTTTTCCCAAGGAACCACCAATAGACATTGGGGTCCTTCACCCTTGTTCAACCACAATTTTTTACTTAGAAATTGGGATGAGGAGATTCTTGATAGCTTTCATGTCTTGATGCTCAAGTTGTCCAATACCAGGGACATGGCTAAGTACTTAGATTCTTCCATCTACAGAGGTTGTGCACTTTCCCCACAAGACTTGATTTTCACCAAGACAGGACCTTTCAGAAGCCTTCCCTTAGACCAAATGGACGCGCTCCAACCTATCATCCCACTACCACCAACTGTCCAAATGGCTAAGTTATTGCAACCTATATGATCCAGGCAGAGCCCATATTGCCAAGTGGCTGCACTAGAAGCTTCTTAACATTTGGCCTCTCAAATCCCTTTGTTCCTGGGTGGCTTTCCACAAGTGATATACACAAGGTAAACCATAGAAATGGGCCTTGTGTAACCACTCAACATAACCCAATCACAACCATTCCACCCAGGTGATTCATTCACTTAGTTGTTTTATTAAGCAAAAACATAGTCCAAAGACTTAGAAATATTTATTCATAGCATGAACATATAACCACCCTTGGTTGCTACTAGCTAGGCTAAGCATGGCATAGATAAGCATCTTAATTTAGAAATTTCTAGAAATTCTACAACTAGTAGGATTTCCCAAGCATAGCATATAAAGACCAAAATTTATCCATGCAAGTCTAGCAAAATATTTCTAATGCATATTTGAAAAGCATAGGAATAAAATCATGAACCACCACTTGCCTTGGTAGTTTGGAGAGTAGCTACAATCCTCACAATCACAATCACTATTTGCACCATAATCTACACATAAAAATGATAGCACCAAATCACATACAAAATAATTACAAGAAAAAATATATGGATGCATGCAACATGATATGTGATGATTTTCTAAACTCAACAAGACAAGTGCACAGTACTGGTTCATAAACAAGTTCAAAACTTGCCAAACAATCTTTATTTGAACACTAATACATTTCTCAAATAATTAATATACACAAAATAGGTCTACACATGTTTCTGTAAATAAAACCATTTTAACAGAAACAAAACATTAAACACATTGCATATATGGAAAGGGATTTCTCTCCTGATTCCATTGATATCAAATTCATCAAATTTGGACGTGGGAATCAAAAGTTATGAATTAAACAAGTTTTAATATCTAATAGATCTAATTCCAGTTTTTAAATTCAAATCCTAGCCGCGCGGCGTGTTTCTATTGGTTGATACCGTTTCGCATCGGATCACACACGTGAGCCGTTAGATCTAACTTAATATGCATGGCCCAGATCTGTTCGTACCCCTTCTCTTAAGTGATCTATCTAGCCCGTCAGATCTAGATCCAACGATTCGCGATCAAGCCACCAAACTCTGGTGGCGCTAGCGGCGGCTACTGGCGGCGGCGTCTCTGTCAGAGTTGCTGCCGGCGTTCTAGGTCGCGTGGGAGAGGGAGAAGGGGCTTACCGTGCTCGCCGTGTGCTGCTGATGCTCAAGGTGGGTTTCGTTGGTGAAGGGGCGCGCAGAGGTGGTCGCTGGAGCTCGTCGGAGTCGTGCACAGCGTCGGGTGGTTGCAGACGAAGTGGTTGCCGACGCTCTGGGCCTTCCTAGTACCAACCAGAGGCATCAGTAGTTGCGCAAGGACAAGGCGAACCTAGTCGTATGCGAGAGGGGTCAAGGGGCGCTCAGTACTTACCGCAATCGATCACTGGAGAAGAAGAAAGCGTCGGGCACTTGCGGTCATCGTCGTTGGCGAGTCTCCAGACGGTCCTAGCATGCACCAATAGGATGAGAATATGCTCATGGATGTTGTGATCAGTCTGGCAAACTTAGACGGCAAGGGGCGACGGGGTCTTACCGGAATCGCACGCCGAAGGTCGTCGGAGCTGCGGCGGTGTGGGCAATACTACGGGCAGCCTGGTGGCATGGAGAGGAAATTGAGTGAAGGGAAATGCTCGCGGTGCAGAGGGGGTTAAATAGCTAGGAGGGGGGAAATGATTACACGCTGTATCAATGGAAATTACGGAGGCAGTGACTGCGGCGAGGTAACGACGGAGCGCCTCGGCCGCGCGTTTATTGGGGACGACGCTGACGTGGTCGCAGGGTCCACTTGCCAGTGAGAGAAAGAAAGGGGGAATGGGCCCAAGCGGTCAGTGACTCAGTGGGTTTGTCTGCGAGTGAGAGAGAGAAGGGGAAACCCGGGTGGGCTTAGTGGGCTGGTTTCTCTATTGGGCTAAATAACTGGCGCCGGCCTTTTTCCTTTTCTTAATTCATTTTCTATTTCTGTTTTGATTTTCTGAAACCATTTTCAAACAAATTCAAATGCCAAATGAATTCAAATTTGTTCTGGGTTTTTTGCAGAGTGTAACAAACATAATTCTGAGTGTAAATACATATGGACTCTCTGTATTAGCTTGGTCCTATTGATCAAACAAAATAAATAGTGGTATGGCACTAGATTTGATCAAGTTTTTGAAATGGTTTTAAATTCACTTTTGTTTTGCAAATTTTTGGTTTAAGCAAATAGCAAGCAAACAAAAACAATCTGAGAGTAACAATGTTTGATTCATGAACAACAATCTCTCATTGGATAGTAGCATTTGATTTAATGCTGATCACATAAAATAATGAGCTCATATGCTCCTGTTTTTTAATTGATTTTTTGAAATGAAACTCTACATGATCATGGATGCATGGATGATATGCATGAGTTTTGAAACATGATTTTTGGGATGTTACACCCTGATTTGAACTACACCTAGTTTGATAACAAACTACTTGACACAAATGCCCTCTTTTGCTGCTATAATAGTAGTTATATACTTAACCTTTTGTTGTCGTATCTGTCACAATGTCTTAACTTTGGAACTCATCCAAATTCATTATGGAACTTACTTTCCATTATATTGTGCCACCCTTAGTTTAGATTGAGATAAAATTAATTTGTATTTTGTGACAAAACTAGTATCAATGTAATTCATTTACAATGAACTAAACATCTATTTGTATCTTCTATAAAATAATATATTCTTAGTTCTTTTACAAGATCATAAGAATATCTTTACTATCGTCCAATGATTATCTTATGAATCATTCTGGTATATGCTCATAACATTTAGAGTATAGGACATATCTGTATTTGTACATATCACAGTATGATTGATATAAATACTCTTTGTGATTTCATACATCAAGTATCAATCTATACTTGAATCTTTGTTTCACTTACCAAGTGTCAATACACTTGAATATATCATCAATATTGAACTCATTCAATCCTTTCTGTCCGACAAGAACCTTTCTTGTAGTTTCTATATTGAACTCATTCAATACATCATCCATGTACTTTCGGCACAACCATATTAGCGTCTATTGATGCCAAATATTTGGATTTTGCCTAAGTCTTTCATCAGGATGAAATTCTTAATATGTGTTAATAAAAGATACATCATTTCCAATCAACAATATGTCTTCCACATAATGTATTAGAAACATGTCTTAGTGCTCCCACTTAATTTCTTGCAAATGCAAGCATCTTCACCGTCTCCGACGAATTTAAACTCCTTTAACAGTTTCATCATAGTGAAGATTACAACTCCGCAATGCTTACTTCAACCATTGAAGTTTGCATATGCTTTTAACATCCTTTGAATTAACAAAACCCTATTGACCGTGTTATGCACATGTCCTAGGTAACAATTCTATTAGAAGAACTTGTTTTGTTTATTCAACTACCACATAACAAAATTATATGTAGTGGTTGCTACATTAATCCGTCTAGACTAAATATCGCTATGAAAGATCAAATCTTGTCATAGTCAACCTTTGAACATTGTTGTGAACTCTTTCCCAACATGTCGACTATTTCATAGATGTGAAACATCCATGTCTATTTCTTTATAGATCCAAATATGACTGTAAGGTCTTGTACCTTTCTAGAGGGTCTTTCAAGTTCAATCTTGATCTCTTGTATATGGAACTATCACAGATTTTATGGCTTAAAGCCATTTTGACGGAGTCAGGGCCCATCATTGCTTCTTTGCATGTAGTCGGATCATTATCGTTAAATAATGATTTAACTCTCAAATCTTGGTATTTGATTGTTTACCCGACCTTCTTGTTTCAATAGGAACTTAGCCCTCCGTGACCACAACCTTTGAGGCACATGAGCCATGAGCATTGTTGCTGCCTCCGGAACACTTTTCGGCGCTGCGCAACTCTGCACATATAGCTAAGGTTCTTTTAACCTTATCAAAGTTCTATTGTCCTCCCACTTAAATTTTCACGAAAAATTCCTTCTCAAAGGAACTTGACGTTCTAAGCAACAAACACTTTTGTCTTTGGTGTTATGGAGAAATACTTGACTATTATTCAAAATAACATACAAAGATATGTTCATCCGATTTTGGTTGCAAACATATTTCTTATGCATAGCATGCCAATGTTTAAGAAAGGACAACTTGGGTTGAATCCCAAACCATAACTTTATATGGTGTCATTTCAACGGATGATGATGAAGCTCTTGTGGGAAAACGGTAGTCTCTAAAGCTTTTAATCTTTAAAATATAATGGCAGTTTTATGAATTACACCTTTGATTTTACCATGTCAAACAAGGTTTTAATTTCATATCTCGAATTCTCCATACTCTTATGGTGTTTCGGGAAATGTAAATCCACGGAACAATTCCTTAAATCTTAGGTATTATGCTAAACTTGTAACTCAAATATCTTCCTTTATGATCTTATCATAAACTATTTATATTCTTGTTACAATGATTTTGCACTTCATCTTGAAAGTCTTTGAACTTTTCAAATGTTTCATACTTCATCCTTATTAAGTAAATATTCATATATTCACTCAAATTTTCGGAGAAAGCATATGAAGTTGAAATCCATTGCTCTTGACCACACATAATGGACTTTATACAACAATATGTACAAGTTCCAATAAGCTAGTCATTCGTTCCCTTTCAGCCTATGAACGAAGTTTTAATTATCTCTAGGAAAGTTTCACAAGCGTCATTTGATCAAAAATCAAAAGACTCCAAAATTCCATCCACATGGAGTTTCTTCATGTTTTCTTTCCAATATAATTTAAACGGCGATGTCACTTCCTAAGTGATCTTGCAATCAATTTGTCTTTTGACATTTTTTAGCACTAGTTTTATGGATGTGATTTCTCCAACGACATTTGTAAATCATCCATCTTTTATGGATTATGGCAATTATTTGAACAACCCTTTTGTTCTCATAATACCTGATAAAACAAATCTTGAAGGCAAGCTTTGATGTTTAACGAGCAACACAATAACCCTTTATTTGTTCTCGATGAACATCATCACATATTCTTTTGCTAGTTACTTAGGCCATTGTAGTTCATGAATTCTGTTGTTTCATATGACGATTCATACCAACAAATTCAGTATCCAATACTTAAGAACCACATTATTTAACAAGCAAAGAATATAGCCATAACACGTATATCCTTTATATACCTAAACTGGACAATTCTACTCTTTTCTTTTCTGCTATATATTTATGAGATTCTCTTTCAGTATTTCTTTTTTCTGTTTGAAAGAATCTATCAACATCAATAGTGGAGCCATACACATGACACATAGTCCAAAGCGTGTATAGTTAAATACCAATGTCTTTGGACTTGCACTTTGAAGTAGATTACCATCATCAAATGTTTTGTGTTCTTTCAAATTCCTTTCTTTAGTGATCTCTTGGTGTAGTAAACATTTTACCTACATCAGATATTCACCCTTATCATGGAATTATCCATGATCAAGCTACTTTTAGGTTATAACGGTGAATCGCGAATATAATGTTGCTCTCGAAAACCTTTTGGAGAATTAAGACGACCAGCATCTCCAACCTTTTGCAAATTCTCATCAAATATGAGAACATGAATTTTGCCATATTATACTCTATCATGTTACAACCAAAACTTCGTTTTATATATCACAATATCTTCCACACATCATGGTTTCTAAAACAACTCTTTCAACTCCTAGATTACCTTGATATTGAAACTATCTTTCAAAATATCAAGAATCATGGAGACAAACATGATACTTATACACTAACACTGGAATTGTCACTCTTGTGTTAATACCAATTATTAAACTTCATGGAGTAACCGTAACTTACTGAAAGTTTGCAATAGGACTTTTAAACTTTAGATTAACACTTCAAAACAATACGATACCAGTTCGTAAAGTAACTAACCAGAATTCTATAGTTCTATCATCTCAATTAAAACTAAGCGCAAGGTGGTAAACGGATGCCAATGACTATAACAACTATGCAAATTCACTTTGATTTAATTTATGATAAATAGTGTTCAACTTTTAATCATATTGCTATTGAACTCCCACTCAAAACAATATCCCTCACATTGTTTTAGTGATCACACGAACCAAATCCACCACATCAAAACCGATCATCACTAGAGTTGATGTAGCTTCAATGGCGAACAATCAACATGTTCATCATATCTACTATATGACTCGTGCTCTACCTTTTGGTGATCCGTGTTCCGAGACCATGTCTGTACATGCTAGGCTCGTCAAGATCAAACCTTAGCTTCCGCATGAGCAAATCTGGCTTGCTCACGTTGTATACACTCGCAGAATCTAACACACCCGATCATCACGTGGTGCTTCGAAACAACGAGCTTTAGCAACGGTTCTTACTAAGGATGAACACTTTAAAATTTGAAATTGTGTGCTTGAGGGATCATCTTATAATGCTACCGTCGTGAACTAAGCAATACAAGATGCATAAAAGGATTAACATCACATGCAATTCATAATATGTGATATGATATGGCCTTTCATCTTGTTCTTCTGATCTCCATCTTCAAGCACGAACATGATCTCCATCATCACCGGTGTGGCGTCAAGGTCAATGGCGCCGCTTCATGGTTGTCTTCCACCAGCATCAACTATTACAACTACTTTGAATAGACACGCGGGTCTTAACAGAATTTAAAGACAACCATATGGATCCTGCCGGTTGCCAACTTACAATAAGGAACAATGCATACATCATATATAATCACAATCATGGCCATATCACATCATAGCACACCCCTGCAAAACAAAGTTAGACGCCTGTAATTTTCTTTGCATGTTTTACGTGGTTTGGGGCTTTCAATAAGTGTCGTTCTAACTTACGAACAAGAACCACAACATTGATACTAGTATTGTCAATCACCTGTTGTAAATTGAATCTTAACTATGTTGGGAGAAACAGGCACCCGCAAAGCCACTTATGCAATAAAAGTTGCATGTCAAGCGTGGAGCAAGTCTCATGAACGATGTCATGTAAGGTTAGCCCAGGCCGCTTCGCCCCACCATCCCGCAAGATGCAAAGTACACAAGAAGCAATCGACAACAAAAACATCAATGCCCACAATGACCATTGTGTTCAACTCGTGCAACAGATCCACATATAGACACGGCTTTGATACCACTGTAGGGGTTCGTACCATGGAAAACAAAAAATTTCTACCGCGTGCAAACAAACAAGCCAAGATCTATCTACTAGATTGTAGCAACGAGTCGATATAGGAACTCACCCTCGAAGATTCCAAAGCGGTTAACGAGAGCAGATTCTCGTGGGTGATGTAGTCGTACTCTCGCCGATCTCAAGATCGCGTAGACGATCCTTCCGGCTGCGTCCGCAGCGCTTCAATGATCGGTCACACATTCGGTACTCGATGAAGACCTTCCTCTCCCTTGTTCCAGTAGGCAGTGGAGGTTGTAGCACTCTCCTCGCGATTTCGGCAGCACGATGGCGTGGTACCGGAAGTAGAGGGGAGATCTCGCAGGGCTTCGCCTTAAGCCGGAGCGAGTATGGTGGACTATGAGAGAGGCCTTGGCGATCTAGGGTTTAGAGGCACCAAGGGAGGAAGCTTGGCCAGCGTCTAGGGCTTGGGGAGAGCCCCAACTCACCGAGTTGGAGGGGAAACCCTAGGCGGCGGATGCACTTGGAGGTGGAGGCGCCAAAGCTAGGGTTTGAGGTGTAGGTAGATGGGTCACCCCTGCCCCTTATTTTATAGATGGGAGGGAGGCGGCTAGGAGGAGGGAGTCCTCCTCCAACTCCTCCTCCTTGGCCGGTGGGTGGAGGGAGTGGGACTTCCTCCCTAAGTAGGTTTCCTACTCTCCCTCCACCAAGCAAACTTGTCGTTTGACTTTTTAAATTGGCGTTTGACTTTCAAACTAGGATTTGATTTCTCCCTTTATTTTTTCCCAGCCAAGTGACCTAGTACATGATACAACCATTCCACATTGTCATGACACATTCATGTACCCTTCCCCTCCGGAGTGCCGGACCTTCCGGAACCTTCTAGAACATTCTCGATGAAAACACCGGAATCATTCCCGAACTCCGAAACAGGACTTTCCTTATATGAATCTTATTCTCCGGACCATTCCGGATCTCCTCGTGATATCCCGGATCCCATCCGAGACTCCGAACAACATTCGGTCTCGTTCTCATCATTCCATAACTACTCAACAACATCGAATCCTTAAGTGTGTCTCCCTACAGTTCGTGAATTATGCGGACATGAATGAGACACTTCTCCGATCAATAACCAATAGAGGAATCTAGAAATTCATATGGCTCCCACATATTTCTACGATTACTTTGCGATCGAATGAACCACTTACATACGATACCAATTTCCCTTTGTCTCACGATAGTTTACTTATCCGAGGTTTTGATCGTCGGTATCTCTGCATACCTAGTTCAAACTCGTTACCGATAAGTACTCTTTTATTGTTCCCGTGGTATGTGATCCCTTGTGAACCAGTCACATGCTTGCAAGCTAATTGGATGACATTCCACCGAGAGGGCCCAGAGTATATCTATCCGTCATATGGATGGACAAATCCCACTCTTGATCCATGAGCTTCAACCCATACTTTCCGAACACTCAATGCCACCTTTATAGCCACCCAGTTACGGTGTGGTGTTTGATGTCATCAAAGCATCCTTCCGGTGATGGTGATTAACATGATCTCATGGTCGAAGGAATTTGGTTACTATGTATCAGAAAGCTTATAGCAAATGAACTATATTAAATGACTTGATCTTTATGCTACGCTTAACTATAGGAGTATGTCCATCACATCATTCTCCTGATGATATGACCCTGTTGTTAATAACATCTCTATGTTCATGATCAGGAAACCATGATCATATATTAACCAACAAGCTAGTTTAACAAGAGGCTTTACTAGGGACTCTTTTATGTTTACAAATCACACAAGTATTAATGTTTCCGGTTAATACAATTATAGCATGGTATGTAAACATTTATCATAAGTATGAAGATATGATAATAACCACTTTATTATTGCCTCTTGGGCATATATCCAACACCGTCTTCGAGGAAGCCCCGGCACCCTCCGACTCTATGATTGACGTGCTTTACGCCGACTTCAGTGCAGATTTAGAGGAGATAGATTTCAGCCCGGAGGAGCTATAATCTTCTATACAGGTGATGGAGGAAGATTACCAGCGCGATGAGCAGGCCAATAACACCATCGCGTCCCGAGAAGTGTTCGTCACCATCGGGACGGCGATGGATGAAGATCAACCCGGAAGAGCCCCGCCTACAGCGCTGGACAAGGGGAAAGGACCACTTCTTGCTTCTGACAATGATCGCGCAAGGGACATGCCCCCTCCGCCTAACCCAGTGCAATAGCCGCAGGAACTCGGCACCGGCCCGAGAAACAACAACACCGCAAACTTACCGCCTCCGGCATCTATGTCTGCTGCTGTCCAAGTTACTCCAGCTGATAGAGTGATGTCCGACAATCTCCTCGTCGAGCCCTTGACCGTAGCTCATATCCGGAATGTAACCCAGCTTGACGAGAAGCGCCAGCAGCTGCTGGAGGAAGCACATGCCATCGTGGAGCACGCAAAGCTAGATCAAGATCTGGTCAACGCGCAGAATTCCTTAGAGAAAGCTAGAGCAATGGAGGCCGAGTACAAGACTCTACTGCAGCAGCAGAAGGCCAAGAAAGCTCTGGCTCGCGTCATCAATGATCCTGGTGTGCGGCGAAACCTAGGATGGGCTCCCCCGAAGCCGGCACAAGCCAAGCCATACATTGACAGTGAAGGAAGGCAGGTGATGCCCACTCCTCTCCTCAACCTCGCTGTCGCCAAGACCCTTCTGGAGCAGGAAAGATCACCTGAGGCGGTGGACCAGGTCTATGAACTAGTGTCCAAGGTGGTGAAACAGCAGGAAAAGGCCACCTCTCAGAGGCTTGAGTCTGACCCAGCGTTTTTCCAGTCTAGCCAGCATAAGCCGCCAAGGGACAGATCTCCTCTTGATGTCGGGTCTCAGACGGGTTCATCAGAACGAAGACAGGGGGATGCGCGCAACAGGAAGGATGCTATCCCCATATCCTCCGACCACGGAGGCAAAGCCCAACCTCGTCGCACATCGCCACCGCCCCGCTCCCCCCGACATCGCGAAGAAACCAAGGCTCACCGTCGTACGTATATGCCTCCACCAAGGCAGAGCGGCATCGTCATCCGCGATAATGCGGAGCAGACCCGTCATGACGGAGAACACAACTACGGACACAAGAGCAGGTCGCGCCATGACCCTCCGCGTCCGAAAAGCAACCGCGACAAGCGTGAGGCGTCGCAGGAGGGTAACAGCAAGAAGGCTAACCCACTGCCACCTCTGCCTCCGTCGCCACCTATCAGCCACCATGGCGGAGGGGGTCCACGTCGTTCACGCAGCCCATCCCCTGTAGGCAAGAAGAAAAGAAGCCCGGAGCCATATGACGCACGTTCGCGGATAGACAAGATCCACGAGGCCCGGGAAGGACCATACCTGGGACCACGTTGCTTTGGACCTGTCATACGGTCCGCAACTTACCCCAATGGTTTCCGGATTGACAAGACCATCAAGCCCTATGATGACACCGCCAAGCCAGCCACATGGTTGCAGGACTATGGTAACGCGGTGGAGATCGCCGAGGGTAGCCCCAACATCGCCGTCAAGTACCTCCCATTAATGTTGGCGGGCACGGCCCGTCAATGGATCGATGACTTGCCAGAAAGATCCATCTACAATTGGTTGGACATGCAAGAAGCATTCACCAAGAACTTCGAGGGTACGTATAAGCGTCCCTACACTGTTGGCGATCTACAACAGTGCGTGCAAGAGAAAGACGAGACATCTCGCGCATACCTCTCCCGCTGGATGGATATGAAGAATTCCTGCACAGGAGTGCACGCTCAGACCGCCATGGCCGCCTTCATTGATGGGTTGGAAAGGGGCACGTTGCTCCGACATAAGCTGAACCGCTTGCAGGACAATCACCAGCTAGACTTGAACCAGATGATTCAGTTGGCCAGTGAGTTCACAGCTGCCACTGACGACGCTCGTGGCTCTCTGCCGGCAACGACCGTTCCAACTCAAGCTCGGAGGAACAACAGCACAAAGCGGAAAACCGCACCAGAATAAATGCAAACTCCTGACATGGTCGCTATGACCTTCGAAGGACGAGGTGATGGCGGACAACGTGGCCGAGGACGGGGAGCTGGACGTGGGCAGCAGCGAGTAAGTGAAACTACCTCGGCAGCGCTCCGCATTCCCCAAACCTACGAGGAGTACCCCGATATGACGTGCCTTGTACACCTCGATGTCAACGGCAAGGCCACCCACACCAATCACCACTACAAGTTCGTCAACAACCTCAAGGAGGACCCGGAGTCCGGTTACAAGCAAAGTCGGAAGAACAGACCACGAGGCAAAGACAAGGGGAAGAAGAAGGAGGAGGAGTCCAAGGATTCAAGTGACATGGACGAGGACATTGACCCCAAGCACGCCGCCAAGAGCAATGACAAAGGCAAGAACCCCTTCGAGAAGAAGGTGGCAGTTTTACTTTCCTTGGCACCCCCACCGTCCGACAACAGAAGACCTCCATGAGGATACTGATGGCTACTCTCCCCCCAGTCCCCCAGTTCCTGCGCTGGTCGGAGATCCCAATTACTTGGTACAGGAAGGATCACCCAGATCTCATCCCTATGGAGAACCAATACGCCATGGTCATCAACCCCCTGATTGACGACAATGAGTTCACCAAGTGTATGGTGGATAGTGGAAGCAGCATCAACATCATGTACATGGATACACTGCAGAAGATGAACTTGACACAGGAAAACCTAAGGAGGACCAACACCATCTTCCATGGCATAGTCCCTGGTCGGGAGGCTCGGTCCCTTGGGTGTATCACACTTCAGGTAGCCTTGGGCGATGTTAATAATTACCGCCAAGAGCTCATGACCTTTGAGGTGGTCCCCTTCAAGAGCGTGTACCACGTCATATTCAGCCGCGGCATATTCCACACCTTCATGGCCAAGCCATGCTTCGTCTACAACAAACTCAAGATACCCGGACCAAACGGTGTCATCACCGTATCCGAAAGCTTTACCAAAGCAAGGGACTGCGAGATTGGAGAAGCAGCCTACACGACAGCTGTCCTCTACTGCGAAGAATTCAAGGAGATCCAGCGCAAGGTCGATGCCTCGGAAATGCCCATGTCAAAGAAACAGATTTTTGACTCCGCCCCAGCATTCAAGGCCGCCATCGAGACCAAGCCGGTGGAACTTTTGGTAGGCGATGCCTCCAAGATCACCGCCATTGGGACGAACCTGGATCCCAAATAGGAAAGCACGCTCGTCGAGTTCCTCCGTGAGAATACGGACATCTTTGCCTGTCAACCTGCCGACATGAAAGGTGTACCTAGGGAACTTGCCGAGCACAGCTTGAACATTGATCCAAAATGCAAACCAGTGAAGCAACCTCTACGACGATTTGGAGATGAGAAGAGACGTGCCATAGGCAAAGAGATATCTAGGTTACTTAAGGCTAGTTTTATCCGAGAAGTCCTTCACACCCAATGGGTGGCCAATCCTGTACTTGTCCCCAAAAAGGGAACCAAAGAATTAAGAATGTGCGTTGATTACACCGGCTTGAACAAAGCATGTCCCAAAGATCCGTTTGCTTTGCCTCGCATTGACCAAGTCATTGACTCGACGGCTGGATCGGAACTTTTGTGTTTTCTCGATGCATACTCAGGATACCACCAGATCAAGATGAGGAAGTCGGACCAATTGTCCACTTTGTTTACTACCCCCTACGACATGTTTTGCTATGTTACGATGCCGTTTGGGATGAAAAACGCAGGTGCTATGTACCAGCGGACAATGCAACATTGCCTACACGATCAAATTGGTCGGAATGTTCACGCTTATGTGGACGATATAGCGATGATGTCTAAAAAGTCAAATGAATTAATCTCCCACTTAAAAGAAACCTTTGAGGATCTCCGGAAATACAACATGATGCTTACCCCAAGAAGTGCGTCTTCGGGGTTCCAGCCAGAAAATTGTTGGGCTTCATCGTTTCCCAGCGTGGAATCGAGGTCAACCCGGAGAAAATAAAGGCCATCTTAAACATAAACAGTCCGACATGCCTAAAGGACATACAATGACTAACAGGTTGTGTTGCAGCAGTTAGTCGGTTCGTCAGCCGACTTGGAGAGAAGGCTCTGCCGCTGTACAAGTTGCCGAAGAAGGCGGACAAATTCACGTGGACGAACGAAGCAGATGCAGCACTGAAGCATCTCAAGGATATTCTTTCCTCAGCGCCTATCCTTGCAGCACCCGAGCCTGGTGAGCCCATGTTAATTTACATGGCGGCCACCAACCGGGTAATCAGAATCGTCATCGTGGTAGAGCGGAAGGAACCAGGCTATGAGGACAGAGTTCAATGACCAGTTTACTATGTAAGAAAGGTCTTGACGGAGTCCAAGCAGCGTTACCCGCACTACCAAAAGATATCTTATGGAGTATTCCTTGCTTCTCGGAAGCTGAGGCACTATTTCTAGGAGCATCCCATCATAGTGGTGAGCAAGACTCCACTGTCCGACATTATCAACAACAACGACGCTACAGGAAGGGTCACGAAGTGGGGCATTGAACTTGCCGCCTTCGAGATCACCTACAAGAGACGCGACGCTATCAAGTCATAAGCCTTGGCGGATTTTATTGCAGATTGGACGGAGATGCCAGATGCTACCCCGTTGTCGGAGCCATAATACTGGGTGATGCACTTTGACGGATCAAAGCTACTCAACGGCTCGGGGGCCGGTGTACTGCTACAGTCACCAACTGGGGATAAGCTACACTACGTTTTGCAGATCAACTTCGAGGCTACGAACAACATGGCGGAGTATGAAGCACTCATTCACGGATTACGCGTAGCCAAGGATATTGGCATCAAGCGCATAGTTTGTTGTGGAGATTCCGACTTGGTTGCCCAGCAGGTGGCTGGCACCTGGAATGCGCGGAACCCTATGATGGCGGCATATCGAGACGAAGTGGACGAGATAGCCAAGAGCTTCTTGGGCTACGAGGTCAAGTATGTACCTAGGGAGCAAAACGAGGCGGCTGATGTGCTGTATAAGCTTGGATCAGGGCACAAACGAATTCCGCCTGGAGTTTTCCTGGAGCATCTACGGACACCATCTTTGAAGGGAGCAGACATCGACAACCCGGACAGAGTAGACTCTTTCGTCCACATAGTGGCAAAGATCCCTCCGGCTTGGACAAAACCGTTCATGGAGTATCTCGAACACGAAACTTTGCCCGACGACAAGGTCGAAAGATGGCAAATAGTACGTCGAGCAAAGGGATATACCATAATCAATGGACAGCTCTACAAAAGAAGCACTACTGGTGTATACCTTAAGTGTGTTTCCCAGCAAGAAGGTATTGAAATCCTCCGTGAAATCCATCTCGGAGATTATGGGCATCACGTCGCTCCCCAATCGTTGGTTACTAAAGCTTTCCGGCAAGGATTCTACTGGATGACCGCGAAGGCGGACGCCGACAAGCTGGTTGAGACATGCATGGGATGCTAGTATTATGCCTGACAACCACATGTTCCTGCTGAAGAATTGCGAACAATACCAATAACTTGGCCGTTTGCAGTCTGGGGGCTAGACATGGTGGGTCTGTTACAAACGGCACCATGTGGGCTTACGCATCTGCTAGTAGCAGTTGATAAATTCACTAAATGGATAAAATCTAAACCCATTAGAAAGCTCGATAGGGTAACTGCCCTTAGGTTTGTCCGGGATCTAGTGGTGAGATTTGGTCTCCCACATAGCATAATCACCGACAATGGCAGCAACTTGTCACTCGGAGAAGTGGAGGCTTATTGTTGGGATAAAGGCATCCGAATTGACCTTGCATCTGTGGCACACCCACAATCCAATGGTCAGGTTGAGCGAGCCAATAGATTAATTCTGCAGGGAATCAAGACACGTCTTGAAGCACCGCTGCATAGAGCAGCTGGAGCTTGGGCGGAAGAATTTTCATCTATGTTGTGGAGTTTACGAACTACACCCAACAGATCCACCGGCTACACCCCTTACTTCATGGTATATGGAGAAGAAGCCATCCTGCCTTCCGACATCCTTCACGATGCACCAAGAGTCGCCGCCTACGACGAGGATGACGCTGAAGAATCCAGACGCCTAGATGTGGACCTTCTCGAGGAGGAGCGCGTTTTGGCATGCCAAAGATCCACCATATACCAGCAGAAGCTACACAGCTACCATAGTCGCCGCGTCTAGCATCGCTCGTTTAAAGAGGGGGATCTGGTGCTCCAACTTAAGCAGAAGAAGTCACACAAATTATCCCCTCCATGGGAAGGACCGTTCATCATAAGCAAGGCGTTGCTCAATGGGTCTTACTACCTCGTTGAAAATCGTGAACTAAAGGATAGACCCAACGAGGATCATAAGCGTAAGCGACGTGACCCGGATGATGACTACCCGGAGCTTGATCGGCCATGGAATATAGCACAGCTACGTCCTTTCTACACTTAGCATTTTTTTATCTAATTGTGTACCTCTTATATGATCAATGAAATAAAGCTCTCTGGTTCACTCATATTTATGAGTCTTTTACCTTCTTTAGTGTTCATTTTTGGATCGTATGAAACCTTTATGCACAAGCTTTGTGATTGCAT
Organism: Avena longiglumis; assembly: GCA_030063025.1. Taxonomy (NCBI): domain Eukaryota; kingdom Viridiplantae; phylum Streptophyta; class Magnoliopsida; order Poales; family Poaceae; genus Avena; species Avena longiglumis. The sequence goes on from CP125973.1 coordinate 154,990,035, forward strand.
TTGTGAAAATTCCGCCTATGGGCGTTAGCTTAAGTTTTCTGGTCTACACGTTCTTTGTCATTTTTATGTGGATTCTGGAGTAGTGACGTTTGGCACTTATTGTCGGTGATTTTGTGCTTAGGCTATTGACGGTGCCATTGGGCATCATCACCTGAGCGCATGGTTCCGACAACGAGTCTTCTGACTCACGAAAAGTCAAGAATAAAAATCAAAGTAATGGATAAGCCAGCACTTTCTTAAAAAATATATATATATATACATGCTGGAACCAGTTCTTGAGTAGTAGGAAATAACAACCATTGTTTTCCGCCTTAAGTTAACAAGTAGTTTTTTCCGCATACACATTACAGAGGAAACAAATATTACATAATTGTTTTTATTCCTCTGGCGCAGACGACTTGGACGCAGCACCGTCAGCAGCAGGAGAGTCACCTTCCTCGAAGTCGGCAGTGTTGAGGGACTCGGAGGAGCTTTTGTTGCCGTCGATGGTTTTCATAGGCACAAAGATGTTGGGGTCGACCAACTCGGCAACTCTGGTGTTAAAACCCGCAAGCGACGCCAAGATAGCCTCGCGATCTATCTTTTGGCCTTCGTCGCCTACATCGGGGATACTAGAGGTCACCGCGTCGATTTCGGCACCTTCGTAGTGTTCCTTGACCATTGACAACATCATCCTTGCGCCGGCCCGTGCACACGAAGCTTTCCAGCTTGAGATACGCTCGGGGGCTTGGCGTAGGATCTCCGAGAACTTCGCCATAGAGTCTGATGCCTTGATATTAATCTGGAGGGTCTTGGCTATCTCCTTGGCCTACTTAATGGCGTTTTTGATAAAGTTGCCCGCAAGGACCATGCATTCCTTTGGCAGAGGAGGCGACCGGATTAAACCCATAGGAGCTGCAAATTTCCGACAAAGGAGCACATGAGTTCAATAACTCAAAAAGTTCAGAGTATCTAGCTTACAGAAATATAAGACAGAGAATCACTTACTGAAGATGCTTATCTCAGCTTGCTGGAGAGTCTCTTCCATGGAGTCCCGTTCTTATCAGAGGATCTTGTACGCTTCATGATGGCGTTGATTTTGCTCATCAGCAGCTTTCTTCTTCTCTTTCAAGATCGTGATTTCCTCCTTCAAGCGGTTCATCTCTTCACTGGAGGAGTCTTGCATGGCTTTCATTGAATCCTCGTGCATCTTCAACATGTCCTTCCTCTCCTGCTTAAGGATCTTGTTTTCGCTATCCAGCTGTTGAATATGCTTGGATTGCTCAACAATATCCTTAGCCTTGACAATGGCTTCTGCAAGTCGGAGAAAGAACAGTACATAGTGAGTACTCGGAGAATGTTGGCACAAGACCAAGTCGGAATACTGAAAAGAAAGGAAAAATAGATGCTTTCTCTTGATGATATGTTCCTTCAAGAAGGAAGTTTTACCCTTTTCATCTTCCAAGTCCGCGCGCATCTTCTAGTACTTGTCGTTGGCGACGCCCCTCCGAGCATTCTCATTCTATGGAAAGTAGAAAGTTAAACGTTGTTTGGTCTACTTGGAGCATCGGGCCAAAATAATTCCACCTAGAAGCTCGAGGGCTATAGCGAGAGTTTTTTAATCTTAGCACTATGCTTAGTCTTTCTTTAAGCGTCTAGTCGGAACTAATTCAGTTTTCGATTAGAAGCTTGGGTGCTACAGTATAAAGTTTATAACTCATTCATATGCTTAGCTTCTCTTTAAGCATCTAGTCGAAACTAATTCAGTTACAACTAGATGCTTGGGGGCTACAGTATTGAAATTTATAAACACTGCGTATGCTACTCTGAAAGCATCTAGTCGAAATAATTCATTCAAACTATATGCTTGGGGGGTACAGTGAGAAGTTTTCTAGCTTAGTCACTCTTAGAGCATTTAGATGCAAAGACATATGGTTTTCCATCTAAATCCTCTGGGGCTACAATGGGATACTCATAGTTTGAAAAGCAAAAGGCAAATAAAACTTACAAGTGCGATGATCTTGATGTTTGTAGCACTCTCAGCAAGCAACTTGCCAAAGGACAAACTGTTTCCTTGCAAGATTTTTGCTTACCGGAGAAGCTCCACAAGGCCACACCTTGGATATGTCGGCGCCACACCAGGAACCAGAGCAGTGCTACCCGACGTAAGCACCGGATAGACTATCTTCGGGAACTCTATGGTCTTCTTGGGTGCGGAGGCGCTGCCTTCGACAGACGTACCACCTTCCACCACCGCCTTACCGCTACCGATGGCATCCTTATCTGGATCTTCAACCATTAGGTTTGCGGCACTTTCCTGCGTCGCCTGTTCGCCGACAACGGCAAGCTCCGTGGAGGCACCTGAGTCCACTTCCATGGCGGAAGGGCCAGATACATCTTTGGCCTGTGAGCTTGTTGGAGCGGGCGTGGGCTGGATGGTGGGAGTGACAAGGGCGATGGCGGGAGATGCGTGGGAATACATGTCACGATGCAACATATCCTTAATGTTTTTAGAAGCCCCCAAAGTCTTGGAGGTCTTCTTTGAAGGGAATATGCCCGAGAGGCAATAGTAAAGTGGTTATTATCGTATTCCTTGTTTATGATAAATGTTTATTTTACATGCTATAATTGTATTAATACGGAAACATTAATACATGTGTGTTTAATAAACAAACAGAAAGTTCCTAGTTATGCCTCTCTCATAAACTAGCTCGTTGATTAACAAGATGATTAAGGTTTCCTGATCATGGACATTGGATGTTGTTAATAATGAGGTCACAACATTAGTGTAATGGTGTGATGAACATTCATCTGAAGTATAGCATTACGATCAAATTCATTGAGTTTATATTGCTATAACAACTTACGAAGTGATCCTAATCATTAGACCATGACATCATGTCAATCACTAACACCGGAAGAGTTTCTTGATAACATCAAACGTCACACCGTAACAGGGTGATTATAAAGATGGGTTCAGAACTACTAAAGTGTTATGTTGAGGCCCATGGATTGAGAGTGGAATTTGTTCATCCCGATGACGGATAGATATGCTCTGGGCCCTCTCGGTGATATCACATTGATTAGATTGCAAGCAAGTGATTTGATCACTAGAATGTTATATCATGGGAACAAGAAAAGAGTGCATGTTAGTAACGAGATCAAACTAGGTACGGAGATACCGATGATCAAATCTCGGACATGTAATATATCGCAAAATAAAGAGATTAAGATAATAGCGTAAAAAGGTTCTCGCGATCACAAGAAAGTCATCGCTGAATGTGTGGGAGTTAGTATGGGTCTCCAGATCCCGCTTCTGATTATTGATTCGAGAGGGGTCTCGATCATGTCCACATTATTCGCAAACAGTAGGGTGACACACTTAAGAGACACCGACATCCATTTGGAGCAAAAGTTTCATGCCGGAAAGAATAAAAAGCGCAGGAATTTATTTCACTAGACACCGAAACTGTTTCGGTTGAAATTGCTGAAACTGGTTCTGCATGTGAAATTGAATACTAGAAAGGGATTTTATGTGAATGTTTGTTAATTAAAGTAATTAACAAAATTCTGAATAAATAAATAAAATAGTTTTATTTAAATGAGATCTTGCATTAAATTTGGTGGAAATTTAATGCATGTGAGTGGATTTTTGAGTGGAGGCTCTTTTATGGGAGTGGAGGCTTGTCATTTTGAGTGGGAGCTCCACCCACATGAATGTGGAAGAGGTGGGGGAAGCCACCATGGCTGGCGCCATGCCCCTTGGGGTGCCCCCCTCTCCCTATAAAAGGCCCCCCCCCCCCTCTCCTCCTCTCAAAGCACACCTCCTCGTGAAGGATCTCTCTCCCCCTCTAGTATTTATCTCCCATGGTCTCGGACTAGCGAGATACATGTTCCCGGTGGATTTTCGGCAAGAAAGAGTTGTGCTTCCGCTGCATCGCTAGAGAGAGGAGGTGGAGGTTGCTTGGTGCCTCGGACGTGTGTGCGAGCACGTATGCGCCGCTGGTTTGCGGCTCTAGGACTTCCTCTCGATCTTGAGATCGGCAAAGAGATCGTCTACATCAACCATGAGTCTGGACTCGTTAAGCTTTGTCGGTCTTCAAGGGTATGTTCTCTACAGATATACATCCGCCCGTTGTTTGTATCTAGTAGATAGATCTTGGTACATAGTTGTTCCCATCGTAGGAAATTTTTTGTTTTCTATGTTGCAAACCCTACAGTGGTATCAGAGCAGAATCTATGCGTAGATGCTTTGCACGGGTAGTACACATATGAGTATATGGGCGATGATGATCATTTTATTGCTTCTTAGTTGTACTTTGGATATTGGTGGCATAGTGGGATGAAGCGGCCCGGACAAACTTTACATGTCCTCGCACATGAGACATGTTCCACGCTTGACATGCAACGAGTTTTTCATAAGTGGCTAGCGGGTGTCTGTCTCTCCTACTATAGTCAATATCTAATTTGCAACGAGTTGTCAACAATTTGGTTATCCTCGTTGTGGTTCATGTTCGTAGGTAAGAACGGTTCTATCTTCGAAAGCCCTAAGCCACGTAAAACTTGCAATGGATAAATTAGAGGCGTCTAGTTTAGATTGTTGCTGGGCTAGTGTCATGATATGGTGATGTTGTAAGTAGAAGTATAAGTCGATACTCTTACAACACACATCACGTGGAAGTTCCATAGACCTTGGCCTTACACATAGAGGTATGATAGTGATCATACCATGATGCACATGATGGAGATCAAGTGCAAAAACCATATCATTTCACTTATTAACATGTGATGTTTGATTGCATCTTATATTGCTTGTTTGGCGTTTTATTAGCATAATAAGATGATCCCTCATTTACATATCAAGATAAAAATGTGTTCTTCTTAAGTATGCACCGACAATATTTCGTCGCTTCAATACATCACGTGATGATCGGGTGTACTTGAATCCATGGGCATATCTCGGGTGTAAGACAGTTACACACGCGAATACTAAGGTTCTTACTTGGCGAGCCTAGCATGTACAGACATGGCCTCGGAACACGGACCAAAAGGTTAAGCATGAGTCATATGTTTTGATATGATGACCATTTGATGCTCACCTTTGAAGCTACACCGACTCACATGATGATCGGACTTGGTATAGTGGATTTGGTTCATGTAATCACCAAAAAGACACGAGGGATGTCATTTTTGAGTGGGAGTTCATTTCTAATTTGGATTAGAAGAACTCAATTTATCATAAATTAAATCAAAGTGAATTTGCATAATTTGTTGTAGTCATTGGCATTCGTTCACCACCTTATGCTTAGTTGTAATTGAGATAATAGAACTATAGAACTCTGGATATATACTTTACGAACTGGTATTGTATTGTGTTGAGTGTCAATCTTAAGTTTAAAGTCCTATTGCAAACTTTCATAAAACTCTGTTTACTCCATGAAATTTAATAATTGGTATTAAATCGAGAGTAACAATTCCAGTGTTAGTATCTTAAGTATCATGTTTGCCTCCATGATTCTTGATTGTTTTAATATCAAGTTTATCTAGGAGCTGAAAGAATTGTTTCAGAAACCATCATGTGTGACAGATATAACGATATCTGAAACAATGTTTGTTTGCAATATAATAGAGTATAATGTATGTTCTCATATTGGATGAGATTTTCCAAAGGTTGGAGATGCTAGATATCCTAATCATCGAAAAGGGTTTTGGAAAGTAACGTTATACTCACGATTCGTCTTTATAAGCTACATTAGCTTGATCATGAAAGTCGTCATGATAAGGATGAATATAAGATGTATGTAAAGTGTTTACTACACTAAAAGATTACTAAAGAATGGATTTTAAAAGAATGCCGATCATTTTGATGATGGTGATATTGTAGAGGTCCCAACCTTTAACAAGGTAGAGATCCCTGTGTTTACAATGCTAGTCCCTGGATCAATAGCTAGCATCCACAGTTAAGATGTAATATCAAGAAAAAAAGGTCATAATACAACTTTATAACCAGGAATAAAATAATTCATTACATCTTACATAGCTCATTTGGCTATCTCATTACAATGCAGCAGAAATAACTAAAGCATGGAGTCCTTCATCTTCAAAGTGCCACAGGCAATCATGTTGGTTGTATACTTGTAATCCTAATCAACATACTTCACTAACATCAAACAAACCTGCAACATAATAAGTTACAGCCACAAGGGTCAATACATTTGAATTGTATTGGCAAGTGATACTATGGTAGTATAGTGGAGTCTATCATCTATATGCATTTGGCTAGGTGGAGCTTAGGCTTGCTTTCAAAATAGATTTTCCTTATCATTTGAAAACACTAAATTTTTGTTTGTCAAAATCACCCAAGGCATCTCCCAATAGAAATTTGTGATCCTTTAACCCTTGTTCAACCACAAGTTTTTAACTTAGAAATTGGGATGAGGATATACTTGATAGCTTCCATGTCTTGATGCTCAAATTGTCCATTGTCGGGGACACGGCTAAGTACTTAGATTTTTCACTCTGCAGAGGTGGTGCACTTTTCCCACAAGACTCGACATGCATGGCAATAGAAAGTATCTTAACTTAGAGAAAATTCTATCAATTCTACAACTACTAGGATTTCCCAAGCATAGCATATAGATACTTAGCAAAATATTCATGCAAGCCCTATACAAAATATTTCTAATGCATAGTCAAAATATTGGGACAAAAATATGAAGCACCACTTGCCATTTTGGTAGAGAATATAAGTTCACTCCTTGATCTTGCAATAGTCACACTCTTCAAATTTCACTACAATTCAATCAAGGCACAAATTCAATCTACCATTCAAGCAATTCATCACATAGAATAATAAAAACAAGCATTGCATGCAAGCATGCCAAAGATTGTTTTATTTGGAAAAGTGGTATCTAATAGGTTATAAACATTATAAAACACCTATTGGTCATTTATAAAGGTGGCAAAATTATTTGATATTAAGTTAGTGAAAATGGCCACTTTAAGTCATTTTTTTGTTTTGCTTAGAAATGGTTCAATCAAACTAATATTTTCTAGTGTTTGACAAATACATTTTTAAACACAAATGTTAGTGTTTTATGGTCAAGTGTTTAATATTAAAACCATTTGCAAAAGGTTTTACTTATAAACCATTTTTATACCAAAGCAATATTTTATGTTGTTGGAAATGCCTTTTAGCAAAGTAATAATTTTATAGGGTTCATCAAATATATTTTTAAATCTCAAAACTTGGTGTTTAGGGTCAGAGGGTTTAAATCAATCATTTTCCAAAGGTTTTACTCAAAAAGCATTTTTAACACATAAACAATATTTTTATTTAACTAGAAATGCTCCTATTAAAAGATTTATTCTTTAACTTCACAAAATACTCTTTTAAATCCATAACTTGGTTTTTATGGCTAGTAGGTTCAAAACATACCATTTGCAAAAGATTTTACCTTAAAAATATTTCTAGACTAATTTTTATATTCAAATTATGCCTACACAAGTTTTTGTCAAAACAACCAATTTAACAGAAGCAATTTACTAAACAAAGTACATGGTTGGAAAGTACTTGTTTTGCTGATTCCATTGATATGAAATTTGTAAAATTTGGACGTGTAGATTTAAAGTTATGCAATTTACAAATTCACATATCTAATAGAGAAGTTTTTGGTTTTAAAACAAACTCCATGCCACGTGGAATGTTTTCATTGGCTCATACCGGTTCGCTCGGATCGGCCTACGCGGTGCGTTGGATCTAAAACAGATTGTGTGGCACAAGATCAATCGTACCCCTTCGGGTTATGTTCTATCGTAGCCACGCGATCAAAATCCTACGACCTAAATCGAATGACCAGGAACGGGCGGCGAGTGGCGGCGGCGCGGTCAGACAGTGGAGTTGCCGGCGATTCAGGAACCGCGCGAGAGAGAGGATTTGCTCACCGAGTTCACCTCGCGTGCTGAAGCTCAACGTATCCACCTTTGGCTGAGGGGCGCTCGAGGTCAATCATAATTCCTCGCCGGAGTTGTCGCGGCGACGGGCGCATACTGTTTGTTGACGGGGACAAGCTCCTGGGGTGCAAGAAGGCAAGGCAGCAGGTCAGGGAGGTGCGCACAGTCTCGAGGGTTGCAGGAATGCTCACCAGAACACGAGGGGTGCTTGGGGTCGATGTCAGTAGCTCGCCAGAGTGGAGGCAGACGGCGGCGGTGTATTGTCGAGGTCGTAGTCGAGGCTACGATGCTCACGCGGGCGAGCCAAGGATGCTGAGAGGTGCAGGGGGTGATAGGGAACACGCACGTGCGGTCGAGGGGCAGTGGGGCTGGCTGGCTTCGTCGGAATCATCGCCGGAAATTCGTCGGGGCAGAGGTGGTCTCAGCTCGAATTAGAACGGCCTAGAGGCAGAGAGGGAAGGGCGAGCGAGGGAAAAGAGAGGGGAGACATATGCGATTAAGCGGGCATGATCACGGTGAGTAATAGCCATGGAGTTAAGGCGGATTTACTCCATGGAAATCAAGACAGAAACGGGAGAGAGGAGGAAGAACTAGTCGCGGTGGGTTGAAGAGACGACTGACAAGTGGGGCCGTTTCGTCAGCGTTAGCGAGAGAGAACAGTGGGGTCCAACCGTCAGTGGCGATGCGGGTTAGAATGCATTTCACTTGTTTTGAATTTAGTTGGATTTAAATTTTATTCAAAGTTTGTTCAAGATGGGTTTTTAAGTTTCCATTTAGAAACAAAAGTTTCTTTTCACCCTAAATTTCAACAATTATTTATTTTTCACATTTCAAAATTTGGAAAATTTTGGGATGTGACAGGCTACCACCCTTAAAAGAAATCTCGTCCCGTGATTTGGGAAAGCTAGAGGTTACAAGTTGGCTTCAAAACAACTAGGGTACTACCACCCTTAAAAAGTTTCCAACTAGATTACATCTTGGCTTGCTTGGGATCTTGATGAAACTTCTCTGGACAGACATCTGCATAGTGTCCTTTGTTTCCACACTTGAAACATGTGACAAGGCTGAGATCCTTCATAGGCTTGTTTGTCTTGTACTTCATCTTTTCTGGGCAATTGCTTGCATAATGTCCTTGGTTACCACAATTGTAACATGTGACAAGGTTGAGTTCTTCACGTATCTTCCGTGGACAAGTTGATACATAATGTCCTAGCTCTTTGCAGTTGTTGCACCACACTTGGCTAATTTCCTTATACTTCTTCTTCTTCTCTGGACATTCATTGGCATACTGCCCCATCTCTTTGCAATTGCAACATTGCACTTGGCTTTTATCCTTCTTCTTCTTGGGTTTCTCCAAAGCTATGAGTTCTTCTAGTTCATGCTCTTCATATCTCACCTCAAAGCTAGGAAAGTCTCCTTGTTTCCTTAATTGTTTCCTTGGATAATACATATGTTTCTTCTTTTGTCCATCAATCTGAGTCATAGTGCATGGAGGTGCAAGCTGAGATTTTCCTTTGTCTTCATCTTTCTTGGTAGAGGTTTTTTCCTCATGGGGGTTTCCAAACTTTTGATGCACTCCACCTTGTTTCCTTTGTTGAACTATAGAATAGATGGGGCATTGGATAGGGAAATGATTATTTCCTTCGCATAGGAAACAAGTCACTTGAGATGTGGGGCATTGTTTAGTTGGATGCTTCTCTTCATAATTAGGGCATTGATCTTCATGCTCTTTGGAAGTGTGATCCATGTCTCCACAAATATTGCAAGCTTGAGTTCCTTCTATAATATCATCCTTGACAACATTGTTATCACAAACTCATTGGGAAAGGTTGTCTTTCATGTTGATCATGTGAGTGGTCATCCCTTGCAATAATTGAGATTGATTTTCCAAAAACTTTTGCAAGGTTGGGTCTAACTCATTGTTGTTGGCTAGAAACTGAGTTGTCATCTGATTCAAATGGGTTTGGTTTACTAGTAGTTGTTCTCTCATGAGCATCTCTTGGTTGTTGTTGTCACCATTCTTGATGTTGGAGTTTCTTGGAGTAGTCATCTGTTTGGGTTGGATTGGGATTAGAATAGGGAAAGATTTCTAAGGAAACATTCTAATCACACACATCACAATTCACACAAGCAATGTGCAAGCAATCACAAACAAACATTCCACTCAAACAACAAGTTTTCAAGAACATTTTTAGGCAACAAAATATTTTTGCTACACCACATAAGTTGGTGTGTTTAAACTAATCATTAGTATGTGTAGGGGTTCGTAGCATGGAAAACAAAAAATTTCTATCGCATACAAACAAACAAGCCAAGATCTATCTACTAGATTGTAGCAACGAGTCGATGGAATAACTTACCCTCGAAGATTCCAAAGTGTTCAACGAGAGCAGATTCTCATGGGTGATGTAGTCGTACTCTTTCCGATCTCAAGATCGCGTAGACGATCCTTCCGCTGCGTTCCTAGCGCTTCATGATCGGTCACACGTTCGGTGCTCGACGAAGACCTTCCTCTCCCTTGTTCTAGCAGCGGAGGTTGTAGCACTCTCCTCGTGATTCCTAGACAACGGCGTGGTACCGAAGTAGAGGGAGATCCAGAGGCTTCATAAGCCGGAGCGAGTATGGTGGAGTATGAGAGAGAGCTATTAGTGGTCTAGGGATTAGACACACCAATTATAAGGCTCTAAACCGCAGGCTAGAGCAATTAGAATCTCTAAACCAAAACGGCTCTAAACCGGAGATTAGAGGATAGGAACTTGTGTGTCTAGAGGAGGAGGCCCTGCCCCTCCTTTTATAGGTGGGAGGGGCGGCCAAGGGGAGGGGAGTCCCTCCCCAAGTCGGCCTTGGTTGGCGCGCCGGCTTGGAGGGACTCCTCCCCCAAGTCGGTTCCAACCACCTCTTGCTTGTTTCCCACAGTTTCCTGTTTCCCACAGTTTCCTGTTTTCCACAGTTTCCTGTTTTAGCCGTTTGACTTTCAAACTGGCAGTTTGACTTTTCAGTTTTGGAACAGCAAGAACACTTAGTACATGATGCAATCATTCCAATATGCAATGACACATTCATGTACCCCTTCCCCTCCGGAGTGCCGGACATTCCGGAACCTTCCAGAACATTCCCGATGAAAACACCGGAATCATTCCCGAACTCCGAAACGGGACTTTCCTTATATGAATCTTATTCTCCGGACCATTCCGGATCACCTCGTGATATCCCGATTCCCTCCGAGACTCCGAACAACATTCGGTCTCTTTCTCATAATACCATAACTACTCAAACAACGTCGAATCCTTAAGTGTGTCTCCCTACGGTTCGTGAATTATGCGGACATGATCGAGACACTTCTCCGAGCAATAACCAGCAGAGGAATCTGGAAATTCATATGGCTCCCACATATTTCTACGATTACTTTGCGATCGAATGAACCACTTACATACGATACCAATTTCCCTTTGTCTCACGATAGTTTACTTATCCGAGGTTATGATCGTCGGTATCTCTGCATACCTAGTTCAACCTCGTTACCGATAAGTACTCTTTTCTCGTTCCCGTGATATGTGATCCCTTGTGAGCCAGTCACATGCTTGCAAGCTAATTGGATGACATACCACCGAGAGGGCCCAGAGTATATCTATCCGTCATATGGATGGACAAATCCCACTCTTGATCCATGTGTTTCAACCAATACTTTCCGAACACTCAATGCCACCTTTATAGCCACCCGATTACGGTGTGGTGTTTGATGTCATCAAAGCATCCATCCGGTAAAGGTGATATGCATGATCTCATGGTCGAAGGAATTAGGTTACTATGTATCGTAAAGCATATAGCAATTGAACTATTTAAATGACTTGATCTTTATGCTACGCTTATCTATAGGAGTATGTCCATCACATCATTCTCCTAATGATATGATCCTGTTGTTAATAACATCTCTATGTTCATGATCGGAAACCATGATCATATATTAACCAACAAGCTAGTTTAATAAGAGGCTTTACTAGGGACTCTTATTTTAGTTTACAAATCACACAAGTATTAATGTTTCCGTTAATACAATTATAGCATGGTATGTAAACATTTATCATAAGTGTGAAGATATGATAATAACCACTTTATTATTGCCTCTTGGGCATATCTCCAACAGTCTCCCACTTGCACTAGAGTCAATAATCTAGTTTCGGACCTTTGTATAGAGAACACCTATGGCTTTCCGGTGTTGTAGGTACACGATTGCTAGTGGTCAATCGATCTCCGGATCGACACTTCCAGTCCGTGTGTAATTGCATGTCTTTGCCTCTCGCATCACTCATTCTCTAATGAGATGGCTTTGTATAAATTTGGTCTTTCGGTGTGACCTTTAGTTCTTTGGGGTTAAAACATGTTGATAATATTGTCGCACAATATATCTTCATAGTATTATCCCTATGTGAACTACACCTAGTTTGATAACAAACTACTTGACACAAATGCCCTCTTTTGCTGCTATAATAGCAGTCATATACTTAGCCTTTTGTTGTAGTATCTGTCACAATGTCTTAACTTTGGAAATCATCCAAATCCATTATGGAACTCACTTTCCATTATATTGTGCCACCCTTAGTTTAGATTGAGATAAACTTAATTTGTACTTTGTGACAAAACTAGTATCAATGTAGTACTTTTACAATGAACTAACCATCTATTTGTCACTTCTACAAATATTATACTCTTAGTTCTTCCAAAAGATCATAAGAAATATCCTTACTATTGTCCAATGATCATCTTACGAATCATTCTGGTATATGCTCACAACATTTAGAGCATAGGACATATCTGGATTTGTACATATCACAGTATGATTGATATAAATACTCTTTGTGATTTCATACATCAAGTATCAATCTATACTTGATTATTTGTTTCACTTTACCAAATGTCAATACACTTGAATATATCATCAACATTTGAACTCTTTCAATCCTTTCTGTGCGACAAGAACCTTTCTTGTAGTTTCTATATTGAACTCATTCAATATCTCGTCTATGTACTTCTGGCACAACCATATTAGCGTCTATTGATGCCAAATATTTGGGTTTTGCCTAAGTCTTTCATCGGGATGAAATTCTTAATATGTGTTAATAAAAGATACATTATTTCCAATCAACAATATGTCTTCCACATAATGTATTAGAAACATGTCTTAGCGCTCCCACTTAATTTCTTGCAAATGCAAGCATCTCCATCGTCTTTGATGAACTTTTAAACTCCTTTAAGAGTTTCATCATAGTGAAGATTCCAACTCCGCGATGTTCACTTTAACCATTGAAGTTTACATATGCTTTTAGCATCCTTTTGAATTAACAAAACCCTATGGACCGTTCTATGCACATGTCCTAGGTAACGATTCTATTAGAAGAACTTGTTTTGCTTATTCAACTACCATATAACAAATTATATGTAGTGGTTGCTACATTAATCCGTCTAGACTAAATATCACTTATGAAAGATCAAATCTTGTCATAGTCAACCTTTGAACATTTTGTGAACTCTTTCCCAACATGTCGACTATTTCATAGATGTAAAACATCCATGTCTATTTCTTTATAGATCCAGACACAACTGTAAGGTCTTACACCTTTCTCGAGGGTCCTTCAAGTTCAAAACTTGATTTCTCCTGTATGGAACTATCACGGATTTTATGGCTTCAAGCCATTTGACGGAGTCAGGGCCCATCATCGCTTCTTTGCATGTAGTCGGTTCATTATTCTCAAATAATGATTCAACCCTCAAATCTTTGTATTTGATTGTTTACCCGATCTACTTGTTTCAATAGGAACTTAGATCTCCGTGACCACAACCTTTGAGGCACGTGAGCCATGAGCATTGTTGCTGCCTCCGGAACACTTTTCGGTGCTGCGCAACTTTGCACATATAGCTAAGGTTCCTTTAACCTTATAAAAGTTCTATTGTCCTCCCACTTTTATTTTCACGAAAAATTCCTTCCCAAAGAAACTTGACGTTCTAAGTGACAAACACTTTTGTCTCTGGTGTTATGGAGGAATACTCAACAGTTATACAAAGACAGGTTCATCCGACTTTGGTTGCAAACATCTTTCTTATGCATAGCAAACCATTGTTTAAGAAAGGACAACTTGGGTTTTATCCCAAACCATAACTTTATATGGTGTCATTTCAACGGATTATGATGGAGCTCTTTTCAGTGGAAAAACGGTAATCTCTAAAGCTTTTAATCTTTAAAATATAATGGCAGTTTTATGAATTATACCTTTGATCTTACCATGTCAAACAAGGTTTAATTACATATCTCGAACGCTCCATACCCTTATGGTGTTTCGGGAAATGCAAATCCACGAACAGATTCATTCAATCTTAGGTATTATGCTAAACTCAGTAACTCAAATATCTTCCTTTATGATCTTTATCATAAACTGTTTATATTCTTGTTACAATGATTTTGCACTTCATCTTGAAAGTCTTTGAACTTTTCAAATGTTTCATACTTCATCCTTATTAAGTAAATATTCATATATTCACTCAAAATTTCGAAAAAGCAAATGAAGTTAAAATCCATCGCTTGACTACACATAATGGACTTCGTACAACAATATGTACAAATTCCAATAAGCTAGTCTTTCGTTCCCTTTTGGCCTATGAACGAAGTTTCAATTATCTCTAGGAAAGTTTCACAAGTGTCATTTGATCAAAAATCAAAAGACTCCAAAATTCCATCCACATGGAGTTTCTTCATGTTTTCTTTTCAGTATAATTTAAACGACGATGTCACTTCCTAAGTGATCTTTCAATCAATTTGTCTTTCGACATCTTTAGCACTAGTTTTATGGATGTGATGTCTCCAACGAGATTTGCGAATCCATCTTTTATGGATTACGGCAATTATTTGAACAACCCTTTTGTTCTCATAATACCTGATAAAACAAATCTTTGAAGGCAAGCTTTGATGTTTAACGAGCAACACAATAACCCTTTATTTGTTCTCGATGAACATCATCACATATTCTTTTGCTAGTTACTTAGGCCATTGTAGTTCATGAATTGTGTTGTTTCGTATGACGATTCACACCAACAAATTCAGTATCAAATACTTGAGAACCACATTGTTTAATAAGCAAAGAATATAGCCATAACATGTATATCATCTATATACTTAAGCTGAACAATTCTAGTCTTTTCCTTTCTGCCATATATTTATGAGATTCTCTTTCAGTATTTCCTTTTCTGTTTGAAAGAATCTATCAACATCAATAGTGGAGTCATACATATGACATATAGTCCAAAGCGTGTATAATTAAATACCAATGTCTTTGGACTTGCACTTTGAAGTAGATCACCATCATCAAATATTTGGTGTTCTTTCAAATTCCTTTCTTTAGTAATCTCTTGGTGTAGTAAACATTTTACCTACATCAAATATTCACCCTTATCATGGAATCGTCCATGATCAAGCTACTGTTAGCTTATAACGATGAATTATGAGTATAATGTTGCTATCCAAAACCTTTTGGAGGATTAGGACAACAAGTGTCTCCAACCTTTTGAAAATTCTCATCAAATATGAGAACATGACTTTAGCCATATTATACTCTATCATGTTGCAACCAAAACTTCGTTTCAGATATCACAATATCTTCCACACATCATGGTTTCTAAAACAACTCTTTCAGATCCTAGATAACCTTGATATTAAGACGATCCTTTGAATATCAAGAATCATGGAAACAAACATGATACTAACACTTGGAATTGTTACTCTTGATTTAATACTAATTATTAAACTTCATGGAGTAACCGGAACTTACTGAAAGTTTGCAATAGGACTTTTAAACTTTAGATTAAAACTTCAAAACAATACGATACCAGTTCGTAAAGTAACTAACCAGAATTCTATAGTTCTATTATCTCAATTATAACTAAGCGCAAGGTGGTAAACGGATGCCAATGACTACAACAACTATGCAATTACACTTTGATTTAGTTTATGATAAATTGAGTTCTAATTAATAATTAAATTAATCTAGGTGAACTCCCACTCAAAACAATATCCCTCACATTGTTTTAGTGATCACACGAACCAAATCCACCACATCAAAACCGATCATCACGAGAGTTGATATAGCTTCAATGGCGAACAATCAACATGTTCATCATATCTACTATATGACTCATGCTCTACCTTTCGTAATCCGTGTTCGAGGCCATGTCTGTACATGCTAGGCTCGTCAAGATCAAACCTTAGTTTCCGCATGAGCAAATCTGCTTGCTCACGTTGTATACACTTGTAGAATCTAACACACCCGATCATCACGTGGTGCTTCGAAACAACAAGCTTTAGCAACGGTGCTAACTAAGGGTGAACACTTTATGACTTGAAATTCATGTGCATGAGGGATCATCTTATAATGCTACCATCGTCTACTAAGCAATACAAGATGCAAAAAGGATTAACATCACATGCAATTCATAATATGTGATATGATATGGCCTTTCTTCTTTGTGCTTCCGATCTCCATCTTCTAGCACGAACATGATCTCCATCATTACCGACATTGCATCAAGGTCAATGATGCTTCTCCATGGTTGTCGTCCACCGGCTTTAACTATTACAACTACTTTGAATAGACACGCGGGTCTCAACAGAATTTAAAGACAACCATATGGCTCCTGCCGGTTGCCAACTTACAATAAGGAACATTGCATACATCATATATAATCACAATCATGGCCATATCACATCACAAGACACCCCGCAAAACAAAGTTAGACGCCTCTAATTTTCTTTGCATGTTTTACGTGGTTTGGGGCTTTCAATAAGTGTCGTTCTAACTTACGAACAAGAACCACAACATTGATACTAGTATTGTCAATCACCCGTTGTAAATTGAATCTTAACTATGCTAGGAGTAACAGCACCCATAAAGCCACTTATGCAATACAAGTTGCATGTCAAGCGTGGAGCAAGTCTCATGAACGATGTCATGTAAGGTTAACCCGGCCTTCATCCCAACATACCGCAAGATGCAAAGTACACAAGAAGCAATCGACAATAAAGCATCAACGCCCACAATGACCATTGTGTTCTACTCTGCAACAGATCTACATATAGACACGGCTCGATACCCTTTGTAGGGGTTCGTAGCATGGAAAACAAAAATTTTCTATCGCATACAAACAAACAAGCCAAGATCTATCTACTAGATTGTAGCAACGAGTCGATGTAATAACTTACCCTCGAAGATTCCAAAGTGTTTAACGAGAGCATTCTCGTGGGTGATGTAGTCGTACTTTTCCGATCTCAAGATCGCGTGAGACGATCCTTCCGCGCTGCGTCCGGCAGCGCTTCAATCGGTCACACGCGTTCGTACTCGACGAAGACCTTCCTCTCCCTTGTTCCAAAGAAAGGAGGGAGGTTGTAGCACTCTCCTCGCGATTCCGGCAGCACAACGGCGTGGTACCGGAAGTAGAGGGGAGATCCCGCAGGGCTTCGCCTTAAGCCGGAGCGAGTATGGTGGAGTATGAGAGAGAGCTATTAGTGTTCTAGGGATTAGACACACCAATTAGAAGGCTCTAAACCGCAGGCTAGAGCAATTAGAAGCTCTAAACCAAAACGGCTCTAAACCGGAGATTAGAGGATAGGAACTTGTGTCTTGAGGAGGAGGCCCTGCCCCTCCTTTTATAGGTGGGAGGGGCGGCCAAGGGGAGGGGAGTCCCTCCCCAAGTCATCCTTGGTTGGCGCGCCGGCTTGGAGGGATTCCTCCCCCAAGTCGGTTCCAACCACCTCTTGCTTGTTTCCCACAGTTTCCCGTTTCCCACAGTTTCCTGTTTTCCACAGTTTCCTGTTTTAGCCGTTTGACTTTCAAACTGGCAGTTTGACTTTTCAGTTTTGGAACAGCAAGAACACTTAGTACATGATGCAATCATTCCAATATGCAATGACACATTCATGTACCCCTTCCCCTCCGGAGTGCCAGACATTCCGGAACCTTCCAGAACATTCCCGATGAAAACACCGGAATCATTCCCGAACTCCGAAACGGGACTTTCCTTATATGAATCTTATTCTCCGGACCATTCCGGATCACCTTGTGATATCCCGGATCCCATCCGAGACTCCGAACAACATTCAGTCTCTTTCTCATAATACCATAACTACTCAAACAACGTCGAATCCTTAAGTGTGTCTCCCTACGGTTCGTGAATTATGCGGACATGATCGAGACACTTCTCCGAATAATAACCAATAGAGGAATCTGGAAATTCATATGGCTCCCACATATTTCTACGATTACTTTGCGATTGAATGAACCACTTACATACGATACCAATTTCCCTTTGTCTCACGATAGTTTACTTATCCGAGGTTATGATCGGTATCTCTGCATACCTAGTTCAACCTCGTTACCGATAAGTACTCTTTTCTCTCCCGTGATATGTGATCCCTTGTGAGCCAGTCACATGCTTGCAAGCTAATTGGATGACATACCACCGAGAGGGCCTGTAGTATATCTATCCGTCATATGGATGGACAAATCCCACTCTTGATCCATGTGTTTCAACCAATACTTTCCGAACACTCAATGCCACCTTTATAGCCACCCAGTTACGGTGTGGTGTTTGATGTCATCAAAGCATCCATCCGGTAAAGGTGATATGCATGATCTCATGGTCGAAGGAATTAGGTTACTATGTATCAGAAAGCATATAGCAATTGAACTATTTAAATGACTTGATCTTTATGCTACGCTTATCTATAGGAGTATGTCCATCACATCATTCTCCTAATGATATGATCCCGTTGTTAATAACATCTCTATGTTCATGATCAGGAAACCATGATCATATATTAACCAACAAGCTAGTTTAACAAGAGGCTTTACTAGGGACTCTTATTTTAGTTTACAAATCACACAAGTATTAATGTTTCCGGTTAATACAATTATAGCATGGTATGTAAACATTTATCATAAGTGTGAAGATATGATAATAACCACTTTATTATTGCCTCTTGGGCATATCTCCAACAGTATGGTGGTCCAACTATATGGTTCAGTTGAGATCATTCCATTCTTCTTAGGTGTTTCTTCTTGAATGAGATCATGGTTTCCTTGGAACAATTCTTGTGTCTTGGTCACAAAAGTTCAAAGGTGATGATGGTTCCTTCTAAGTTGTGTTTCCTTATTCTTCAAGTCTTGAGTAATATTTCTTGTCTCACTTGTAGTCCTTATTGATGTCCAGGATGAAGTCCTTGTTGAAACTAAAGTTGAAGTCATTGGTGATGTTGAAGTTGAAGCCATTTGAGTTGGTGAAGTCCTTTGCTCATGTTGAAACCTTTGCTCATGTTGAGGCTTTGTTCTTCAAGTTTGAAAAGGGAGAGATGTAGAATTAAAACCAAAAAGGTTGAGAAAAGAGTTTACAAGATTGTTTGTAAATAAGTTTTGGAACAAATACAATTCCTGTTTTTCTAAGGGGTTTTGTCCAATCCTAGGGTTACAATCCTACAGGCAACATAGTGCTCTGATACCATCTGTAGAGGTCCCAACCTTTAACAAGGTAGAGATCCATGTGTTTACAATGCTAGTCCCTGGATCAATAGCTAGCATCCACAGTTAAGATGTAATATCAAGAAACAAAGGTCATAATACAACTTTATAACCAGGAATAAAATAATTCATTACATCTTACATAGCTCATTTGGATATCTCATTACAATGCAGCAGAAATAACTATAGCATGTAGTCCTTCATCTTCAAAGTGCCACGGGCAATCATGTTGGTTGTATACTTGTAATCCTAATCAACATACTTCACTAACATCAAACAAACCTGCAACATAATAAGTTACAGCCACAAGGGTCCATACATTTGAATTGTATTGGCAAGTGATACTATGGTAGTATAGTGGAGTCTATCATCTATATGCATTTGGCTAGGTGCAGCTTAGGCTTGCTTTGCTCAAAATAGATTTTCCTTATCATTTGAAAACACTAAGTTTTTTTTTGTCAAAATCACCCAAGGCATCACCCAATAGAAATTGGTGATCCTTTAACCCTTGTTCAACCACAAGTTTTTAACTTAGAAATTGGGATGAGGAGATTCTTGATAGCTTCCATGTCTTGATGCTCAAATTGTCCATTGCTGGGGACATGGCTAAGTACTTAGATTTTTCACTCTGCAGAGGTGGTGCACTTTCCCCACAAGACTCGACATGCATCAAGACAAGATATTTCAAAAGCCTTCCCTTAGACCAAATGGACGCGTTCCAACCTATCATCCCACTACCACCAACTGTCCAAATGGCTAAGTTATTGCAACCTATATGATCCAGGCAGAGCCCATAATGCCATGTGGCTGCACTAGAAGCTTCTTAACATTTGGCATCTCAAATCCCTTTGTTCCTGGGTGGCGATCCACAAGTGAGATACACAAGGTAAACCATATAAATGGGCCTTGTGTAACCACTCAACCAAAAACCACCAAGCAATTACCATTCCACCCAGGTATTTCATTCACTTAGTTGTTTTATTAAGCAAAAACATAAGTCAAAGACTTAGCAATATTTTTCCATAGCATGTATATATTCCACCCTTGGTTGCTACTACCTAGGCTAAGCATGGCAATAGCAAGCATCTTAACTTAGAGAAAATTCTAACAATTCTACAACTACTAGGATTTCCCAAGCATAGCATATAGATACTTAGCAAAATATTCATGCAAGCCCTATACAAAATATTTCTAATGCATAGTCAAAATATTTTTTTTTGAGAGAAGTCAAAATATTGGGACAAAAATATGAAGCACCACTTGCCTTTTTGGTAGAGAATATAAGTTCACTCCTTGATCTTGCAATAGTCACACTCTTCAAATTTCACTACAATTCAATCAAGGCACAAATTCAATCTACCATTCAAGCAATTCATCACATAGAATAATAAAAACAAGCATTGCATGCAAGCATGCCAAAGATTGTTTTATTTGGAAAAGTGGTTTCTAATAGGTTATAAACATTATAAAACACCTATTGGTCATTTATAAAGGTGGCAAAATCATTTGATATTAAGTTAGTGAAAATGGCCACTTTAAGTCATTTTTTTGTTTTGCTTAGAAATGGTTCAATCAAACTAATATTTTCTAGTGTTTGACAAATACATTTGTAAACACAAATGTTAGTGTTTTATGGTTAAGTGTTTAATATTAAAACCATTTGCAAAAGGTTTTACTTATAAACCATTTTTATACCAAAGCAATATTTCATGTTGTTGGAAATGCTTTTTAGCAAAGTAATAATTTATAGGGTTCATAAAATATATTTTTAAATCTCAAAACTTGGTGTTTAGGGTCAGAGGGTTTAAATCAATCATTTTCCAAAGGTTTTACTCAAAAAGCATTTTAACACATAAACAATATTTTTATTTAACTAGAAATGCTCCTATTCAAAGATTTATTCTTTAACTTCACAAAATACTCTTTTAAATCCATAACTTGGTTTTTATGGCCAGTAGGTTCAAGCCATACCATTTGCCAAAGATTTTACCTTAAAAATATTTCTAGAATAATTTTTATATTCAAATTATGCCTACACAAGTTTCTGTAAAAACAACCAATTTAACAGAAGCAATTTACTAAACAAAGTACATGGTTGAAAAGTACTTGCGTTTTGCTGATTCCATTGATATAAAATTTGTAAAATTTGGACGTGTAGATTTAAAGTTATGCAATTTACAAATTCACATATCTAATAGAAAAGTTTCTGGTTTTAAAACAAACTCCAGGCCACATGGGATGTTTTCATTGGCTCATACCGGTTCGCTCGGATCGGCCTACGCGGTGTGTTGGATCTAAAATAGATCGTGCAGCACAGGATCAATCGTACCCCTTCGGGTTATGTTCTATTGTAGCCACGCGATCAAAATCCTACGGCCTAAATCGAATGACCAGGAACGGGCGGCGCTAGCGGCGGCGCGGTCAGACGGTGGAGTTGCCGGCGATTCAGGAAGCGCGGGAGAGAGAGGATTAGCTCACCGAGTTCGCCTCGTCGTGCTGAAGCTCAACGTATCCACCTTTGGCTAAGGGGCGCTCGAGGTCAATCATAATTCCTCGCCGGAGTTATCGCGGCGTCGGGCACGTACTGTTTGTTGACGGGGACGAGCTCCTGGGGCGCAAGAAGGCAAGGCAGCAGGTCAGATAGTTGCGCACAGGCTCGAGGGTTGCAGGAATGATCACCAGAACACGAGGGGCGCTCGGGGTCGATGTCAGTAGCTCGCCAGAGTGGAGGCAGACGGCGGTGGTGTATTGTCGAGGTCGTAGTCGAGGCTATGGTGCTCGCGCGGGCGAGCCAAGGATGCTGAGAGATGCAGGGGCGATGGGGAACACACATGTGTGGTCGAGGGGCAGTGGGGCTGGCTGGCTTCGTCGGAATTGTCGCCGGAAGGTCGTCGGGGAAGAGGTGGTCTCATCTCAAATTAGAACGGCCTGGAGGCAGAGAGGGAGGTGCGAGCGAGGGAAAAGAGAGGGGAGGCATATGCGATTAAGAGGGCGTGATCACGGTGAGTAATATCCGTGGTGTTAAGGCGAATTTACTCCGCGGAAATCAAGCCAGAAACGGGAGAGAGGAGGAAGAACTAGTCACGGTGGGTTAAAGAGACGACTGACAAGTGGGGCCGTTTCGTCAGCGTCAGCAAGAGAGAAAGAGTGGGGTCCAACCGTCAGTGGCAATGCGGGTTAGAATGCATTTCACTTATTTTGAATTTGGTTGGATTCAAATTTTAATCAAAGTTTGTTCTAGATGGGTTTTTAAGTTTCCATTTAGAAACAAAAGTTTCTTTTCACCCTAAATTTCAACAATTATTTATTTTGTTTATTTATTTTTTACATTTCAAAATTTGGAAAATTTTGGGATGTGACAGATCTACTTCAAAGTGCAAGTCCAAAGGTATTATTATTTGAATATACACGCTTTGGACTATGTGTCATGTATATGTTGATAGATTCTTTTAAAAGGAAAAGGAAATGTTGAAAGAGAATCTATAAAATATATTTAGCAGAAAAGAAAATATTGGAAATATCCAATTTAGATATATGGATGATATACATGTTATGGTTGTATTCTTTGCTTGTTAAACAATGTGGTTCTTGGGTATTGGATACTGAATTGGTTGGTATGAAATTTCATACGGAACGACGTAATTCATGAACCACAATGGCCTGAGTTACTAGCAAGAGAATATGTGATGACGTTCATCGAAAACAAACAAACCGTTGTTTGTATTTCTCATTGACATCAAAACTTGACTTCAAGATTTGTTTTAATAATTGTTATTTAAATCAGGTATTATGAGAACAAAGGTTGTTCAAATAATTACCGTATTCCATATAAGATGGATGATATACAAATCTAGTTGGAGAAATCACATCCATAAAAACTAATGCTAAATTGTCGCAAGAAAAATGATTGAAAGATCACTTACGAAATGACATCGCCGTTTAAATTATATTGGAAAGAAAACATGAATAATCTCCATTTTCATGGATTTTTGGAGTCTTTGATTTGATCAAGTGACGCTTGTGAGACTTTCCTAGAGATAATTGAAACTACGTTCAAAGGTCAAAGAAGAACGAACGACTAAATATTGGAATTTATACATATCGATGTATGTAGTCCATTATGTATAGTCGTAAGCGATGGATTTCAACTTCATATGCTTTCTCCGAAAATTTGAGTGAATGTTCACTTAATGAGAAAGAAGTATGAAATATTTGAAAACGTTCAAAGACTTTCAAGATGAAGTGGAAAATCATTGTAACAAGAAAATAAATGATTTATGATTTTATCATAAAGGATTTATTTGAGTTACAAGTGTAACAAGAAAATAAATGAATTATGATTTTATCATAAAGGGATTTATTTGAGTTGCAAGTTTAGCAAAACACCTAGATTTACATCACCCGAAACACCATAGGAGTATGGGGTGTTTGAGATTTGTAATGAAACCTTCTTTGACATGGTTGGATCAAAGGTGTTATTTATAAAACTGCCATTATGTTTTAAAAAGATTGAAACTTTAGAGACTACCGCTTTTACACTGAAAAGAGCTCCATCTTGATCCGTTGAAATGACACCATGGAAGTTATGGTTTGGGGTAAAACCCAAGTTGTCATTTCTTAAATTTTGGTATGCTAGACGTAAATAAGATGTTTACAACCAAAGTCGGATGAGCATGTCTTTGTAGGTTATTTCGAATAACAATTGGTTATTCCTCCATAACACCGAGGACAAAAGGGTTTATCGCTTGAAATGTGAAGTTTCATGAAAAAGGAATTTTTCGCAAAATTTAAGTGGGAGGACAATAGAACTTTGATAAGGTTAACGAACCTTAGCTAAATGTGCTAAGTTGCGCAGCGCTGGAAATCGTTCCGGAGGCTGCCATAATGCTCATAGCTTATGTGCCTGAAAGGTTGTGGTCACGGAGATCTAAGTTCTTATTTAACCAAGTCGGTCGGATAAACAATCAAATACTGAGAATTGAGAGTAAATAATTATTGTTTGACAATGATGAACCGACCACATACAAAGAAGCGATGATGGGCCCTGACTCCGTCAAATGGATTGAAGCCATAAAATCCGTGATAGTTCCATACACGAGAAATCAAGTTTTGAACTTGGAAGACCCTCCGGAAAGGTGTAAAAACCTATCGATCGTATTTGGATATATAAAGAAACAGACATGGATGTTTCACATATATGAAATAGTCGACATGTCGTAAAGTATTTTACGACAATGTTCAAGGAGTTAACTATGACAAGATTTGATCTTTCGATAATTACTCTGGACGGATTAAGGTAGCAACCACTACATATAATTTGGTATATGGTAGATGAATAAACAAAACAAAATTCTTCTAATAGAACGGTTACCTAGGACGTGTACAAGACACGGTCCAAAGGGTTTTGTTAAATTCAAAGGATGCTAAAAGGGCATGCAGACTTCAATGGTTGAAGTAAGCATCGCGGAGTTGGAATCTTCACCGTGATGAAAAAGGAGTTTTCATCTGGAGACGATGAAGATGCTTGCATTTGCAAGAAATTAAGTGGGAGCCCTGAGACATATTTCTAATACATTATGTGGAGGACATCTTGTTGATTGGAAATGATGTATCTTTTATTGACAAAGGTTAAGAATTTCATTTCGATGAAAGACTTAGGCAAAACCCGAATATGTAGCATGAATGTCTATAGTGGATAGACTGTGACGCTAATATGGTTATGCCAAACGTACATATATGAGATATTGAAGGAGTCCAATATAGAAACGACAAGAAACGGTTATTTTCGCATGGAAAGGAATTGAATAAAGATTCAAGTGTATCGACAGTTGATAAGTGAAACAAGATTCAAGTGCTTTAACACTTGATGAGTGAAATCACAAGGATGTTTTGATCAATCATACCATGATATGTACACATCCAGATATGTCCTATGCTCTAAGTGTTATGAGCATATACCAGAATGAATCATAAAATGATCATTGGATGATAGTGAGGACATTCTTATGATCTTTTGGAAGAACTAAGAATATATTTGTGTAGAGGTGACAAACAATTACAAATAGTTCATTGTAAAGCGTTACATTGATACTAGTTTTGTCACAAGATACAAATTTAAGTTTATCTCAATTTAAACTATGGGTGACACAATGAAATGGAAAGGAGTTTCCATGACGGATTTGGATGAAGTCCAAAGTTAAGACATTGTGACAGATACTACAACAAAAGGCTAAGTATATGACTGCTATAGTAGCAGCAAAGGAGGGCATTTGTGTCAAGTAGTTTGTTATCAAACAAAGGTGTGGTTCTCAACGAGTTAACACTAAAGATATATTGTACGACAATAGTATCGACATGATTTAACCCCAAGGAACTAAAGGTCTCACCAAAATACCAAATTTATACAATGCCATCTCATTGGAGAATCAGTGATGCGTGAAGATGCAAAGACATGTAAATACACACGGACCTAAAGCATCAAATCCGTAGATTATGTTAACCACTTGCAATCGCGTATATGGAACACCAGAAAGCCATAGGTGTTCAATATGCAAAGTTTTCAAACTATATTATTGTCTCTAGTGCAAGTCGGAGACTGAAGGGAATATGCCCGAGAGGCAATAATAAAGTGGTTATTATCGTATTCCTTGTTTATGATAAATTTTTATTTTACATGCTATAATTGTATTAATAAGGAAACGTTAATACATGTGTGTTTAATAAACAAACAGAAAGTTCCTAGTTATACCTCTCTCATAAACTAGCTCGTTGATTAACAAGATGATCAAGGTTTCCTGATCATGGATATTGGATGTTGTTAATAACGAGGTCACAATATTAGTGTAATGGCGTGATGAACATTCATCCGAAGTATAGAATTGCGATCAAAGTCATTGAGTTTATATTGCTATAACAACTTACGAAGTGATCCTAATCCTTAGACCATGAGATCATGTCAATCACTAACACCGGAAGAGTTTCTTGATAACATCAAACGTCACACCGTAACAGGGTGATTATAAAGATGGGTTCATAACTAATAAAGTGTTATGTTGAGTCCCATGGATCGAGAGTGGAATTTGTTCATCCCGATGACAGATAGATATGCTCTGGGCCCTCTCGGTGATATCACATTGATTAGCTTGCAAGCAAGTGATTTGATCACTATAATGTTATATCACGAGAACGAGAAAAGAGTGCATGTCAGTAACGAGATCAAACTAGGTATGGAGATAACGATGATCGAATCTCGGACATGTAATATATCGCGAAACAAAGGGATTAAGATACTAGCGTAAAAAGGTTATTGCAATCACAAGAAAGTCATCGCTGAATGTGTGGGAGTTAGTATGGGTCTCTAGATCCCGCTTCTGATTATTGATCCGAGAGGGGTCTCGATCATGTCCATATTATTCGCGAACAGTAGGGTGACACACTTAAGAGACACCGACATCCATTTGGAGCAAAAGTTTCATGCCGGAAAGAATAAAAAGCGCAGGAATTTATTTCACTAGACACCGAAACTATTTCGGTTGAAATTGCTAAAACTGGTTCTGCATGTGATTTTGAATACTAGAAAGGGATTTTATGTGAATGTTTGTTAATTAAAGTAATTAACAAAATTCTGAATAAATAAATAAAAGAGTTTTATTTAAATGAGAGCTTGCATTAAATTTGGTGGAAATTTAATGCATGTGAGTGGATTTTTGAGTCGAGGCTCTTTTATGGGAGTGGAGGCTTGTCATTTTGAGTGGGAGCTCCACCCACATGAATGTGTAAGAGGTGGGGGCAGCCACCATGGCTGGCGCCATGCCCCTTGGGGTGCCCCCCTCTACCTGTAAAAGGCCCCCTCTCCTCCTCTCAAAGCACACCTCCTCGTGAAGGATCTCTCTCCCCCTCTAGTATTTATACCCCATGGTCTCGGACTAGCGAGATACATGTTCCCGGTGGATTTTCGGCAAGAAAGAGTTGTGCTTCTGCTGCATCGCTGAAGAGAGGAGGCGGAGGTTGCTTGGTGCCTCGGACATGTGTGCGAGCACGGATGCACCGCTGGTTTGCGGCGCTAGGACTTCCTCTCGATCTTGAGATCTGCAAGAGATCGTCTACATCAACCACAAGTCTGGAATCGTTAAGCTTTGTCGGTCTTCAAGGGTATGTTCTCTACGGATATACATCCACCCCGTTTTTTGTATCTAGTAGATAGATCTTGGTACATAGTTGTTCCCATCGTAGGAAATTTTTTGTTTTCTATGCTACGAACCCTACATTCTTCAAACTGGTTGTGGATTTCTTCCTGAAACATACAAAAAGTATAAGTACAGAAATAAGATAAACAATGTACAATGTCGGAGAGAAAGAATCTTACACAAGAGGGGGTGCTTTGGCAAAGGGGATCCCTATAACCTTTCTTTTCTCCACCTCCAGGGCGGCAGTAGACTTCTTGGAGGCTCCACCCTCCGTCTTCTTTTTCTTGCCTCCGTCGACAGCGTCAGAGGTGGAGCTCTTCCGCTTTTGCGCCAATGGGGCATCATCGTCGGACATGACGGTGACTTCCTTCATCTTTGGATCATAGATTTGGGGATCCATGCTATCCTCATCTATGTTGCTGAGATGTTAAGTGAAGAACCACCGTGTTAGATGAGATGGTAATGGCTAGACGGAAGAACTGGAGTATATGTCATACACGGAAAATAAACAGGTACCTTTGGGCATTTGCTCTCTACGAACATGTCGTAGGTGATGGTGAAGCCACACTTCCTATCCTTCACCTTGACAATATCCTTGAGGCGGAGCTTGACGGAGTCGCTCGAGAAGTTGTCCTCGGAGATGCGGAGGCTATCCTTCCTCTCGTTGGTATACTCGTGCATCAAATTCAAGCGGTGCTGCAGAGGATGGATCCGCCTGATGAACCAGCACATGGCTAGGTCCAATCTGGTCAGACCCATATCTACGAACCACTCTATCCGCCTTATAGCGCAGGAAGCGTCGATGTCAGAGGGAAGGGAGGCCTAGGATCTCCATGTCGAGGCTTCAGCGGCAGCTCCATTGATGAAGTTCGGGTACGTTACTTATCCGCCGTCCAGAGGGATATCTGGGCTATAGAAGTACGTCTGTTGTCAGTTCTTGCAGGACTCGTGGCCAACAATGTCGGGGAAGCGCCGGCCAGGCCGGATCTTAAAACTAATGGTGCCACAATTCATGAGCTCGTCCTTGCCAAATCCGGCTTCGCGCTTGAAGGTGAAGAAATAGATGAAGAGATCTAGCCTAGGCCTAATCCCTAAATAACCCTCGCAAAGCGCCGCGTAGTTTCTAAGCGCTAAGATACTATTGGGGGAGAGGTTCTGAGGCTGTACTCGGTAATGGTTGAGGACAGCAAGGAAAAAGTTGGAGATGGGCAGGGAGACGCTGCGTACCAGTTGGGCTTTGAGGTACACCTTCTCTTTGGCTTGGGGAGAAGGAGTGACCTCGCCGGCCGGTGCCGCCCGCCAGACGAGCCCCTCCGTCGCGGGGAGATAGCCCTCGTTGATCAGTTATTTGATATCACGGTCCATAATATCCGAACCGCGCCAATCGCCCTTGTGGGAGTCATACTCCTCCTCCACTAGCTACAGCGCCGCTGGGTTATGGTCGCCGTCGGTGGTTTCGACCACCATGGATTTGGGAATAACCAATCCCTCTGGTGGCACGATGACGGTGCTCGCCGGATTCGCTGCGGCATCGCCGCGGCATCGCCTGACGCAGTCATGGAGGGGGTGGATCTGTTGCTGGCCACTGGGAGTTTTTCGGTGGTGACTGGGAGAGATTAAGGAGCTAGGGTTTTTCGCACAGGTGCGCGGAGAGCTCGAGGAGGCGCTCGCTGGAGGAAGAAGATGATGCAGAGGAGAATGAGGTGAAAACATAAAATTTCCACCGTTGTTACTATTTATGACCTCCGACATCGAGATTCGTGCAGCATGATCGAGCGGTTGCCGCGTAGGCGACGTGTGCGGGGACGTTCGCGGAAATTTCGCCACGTTTCCAACCATCGCCGCCAAAGGTTTGTATCGCTCGCGCGGCAAAATCGGACATGATTGCGTTCTCTGCATGTGTGAGTTACGAGACATTGCTGACCTATGTCTACATCGTCCTAGCTGTCACTGGCAGAGTGGCAGGTGAACCATCACATCAGAAAATTCCGGCATGGACGGATCCAATCCGGCTATGGAAGAGTACGATAGAAGATTCGGCAATTCTCTGACTTACATATTAAAGACGGAGAAAAAACCTTGCAGGGTTCTTGGGAGAGGACTACAAGATGTTGCTTGACGATTAGCCGACATCCATCTAGACAGAGCATTCAACGTGAAGAGGCAAGACGGCGCAAGATCTTGGAGTTCTTCGGGGGCTACTGTTGGGGATATGCTACATGGGTATCCTCATAGCATGTCCTCTATCCGGATAACACGGGTGGCCCACAGTTGGTAGCATGGCCCTTGGCCTGCTGGGCGGACCGGTTAGATGGATCCAGAAGGGAGGCCCATGTCGGATAAAGGAAGGCTACGGAGGAGTCACCGACGTACCTGAAGCCTTGGAGTGCAAGACACGCTAGACTAGTTATAGATAGTGTAGGAATATATAACCTGTCCGGCTAGGACTTTTCCCTGTAACCGTAGGACCTGGCGACTATATAAGTCGGGCATATGGGAGCCTTTAAGGCACAACTTCACATAACTTCGCACAGCGAATCGATCCCTATAACTCGGCGTATTGCCATTATAGTGATTTATAGCAGGAGTAGGATTCCGCCACCGTCGTGGGATCTGAACCTGGGTAAGTTGTGTTACCTCGTACCCGTCAACCGTACGCCTTCTCCCCACGTCTCTAAACACGCACTGTGAGGACCCCTCCATGGCGGACTCGTCGACAATACCACGACAAATGTACCGACCTTACTTGGACTAATACATACTTGTGATTAAACCCCTTGCAAGCATCTGCAACTAGAAGAAAGCAATTAAGATATAAACCTAACCACAACCTTAAACTCTGATATCCTACACTCCCTTGTGCAATGGTTTCCTAACGGGGGTTCAGGTTTCTGTCACTCCGGCAACCCCACAATTAGTAGCCAAATACACAATGCACTCCCCTAGTCCCATAAATGGTGAAGTATCATGTAGTCGACGTTCACATGACACCACTAGAAGAATAGCACTACAACTTAAATATTAAACCATTGAATAATACCTCAACACAAATCCACTACTAACAACATGACTTCTCCCATGTCCTCAAGAACTAAACGAACTACTCACGAGACATCATATGGATCAAGATCAGAGATGATATAATGATGGATAACAATCTGAACATAAACAATAATTCAACGGTTCCACCCAAAAGCATCAACTACCATAGTAATCAACACCGAGAAAGTTTAACTAAGAACTATGCAAGATTTAACACAATTGTTACAGCGAGATGGAGTGGTGATGATGGTGCTGGTGGAGATGATGGTGTGGATGATGATGATGATGATGATCCCGATGAAGTCTAGCTTGATGATGGTGTTGATGGCGATGATATCCCCTCTCCGGGAAGGAATTTCCCCGGCAGAAATATGTCTACCGGAAATCTCTTTCTCTCTCGGTGTTTTCCGCCCCGCAGAGGCAGCGGAATCTTTCTGTGTCCATCCCCCGTGTATTAGGATTTCGAGGAGAAGATATAGGCGAGAGGGAGGAGCCAGAGGTGGGCCAGGGTGGCCACACCCCATGTAGGCATGGCCTAGGGTGTCCTGCGCCTAGGGGGTGTGTGGGACCCCTGTGGCCCAACTCCGCCTCCCCTTCTGGCATCCTTCGTCTTCTGGGAAAATATAATTTTCTGTAGTTTTTCTGGTATCTTTATGATCTTCGCGAAATTGCATCAAAATACTTCTTTTTCCATCAGAATCCTGACTACGGCAGTTCATCTTCTGGGAATCATCCAACATGCAAAAACAGATAAAAAGACATAAGTAACACCTCTTAATATGAAATATATCAATGAATAGATAGAATGGTGATGCATATTGGACGTATCACTCACCATATCGTACACCAGGTGACACGACGCGAACGATTTCTACTGGGGTGCAGGGCCTGAGCCACGACGGACTGACCGAGTATTAGAAGGTTGCACAAAATCGGGGGCCCTGTTCGGTCGAGCACATCAAACATGTGCATCGACGGGCCTGGATCTACGGTGCATGCCGCAAGCCATGATGTGAAAGACAAAGGTGGTGACAAGGTTCAAAAAGTAGGTGCATGTGATGCCTACCAAGAAGGCGTCACCATCGCCCACTTCGGCCACCCAAAGCTAGGAATTTCTCATGTAGAGCGACAACCCCACAAGGGTGGGAATGAAGCTCTATGCCATTGCATCTAAGAAGGTAGATGACACTGGGACGCCGCCGATGTCGGCATCGACCAAAGGCCAAAGCCAAGCTTTCGCATAGAGCTCATGTACATCCTCGTGAACAGGGTGAACGTCTAGGCAGATCTACAGCACCAAAGATCATCTAGATCGCGGGTGCAGGTAGAATGCAACAAAAACATCTCTCCATGGAGTTCCATTAAGATTCTCCTTGTGAAGCACCTATTGTAATACCTACCGCCATGATAGTTGCTAACACAATCTCATACAACCTCCTCTGTCCTAGAATCGTCGCTCTGGCCTTCATCAACACTAGCCGAGAGCATGCAACGCAGCCCTCTTGACCTCCAGCCTCACTGCAATGTCGCATGCTTGGGTTCGTATCAGGTGTCTGAGAATGAATATGCATGTACTTTTTTGCATGTTTTGACTTGTCGCCTTTCCTCTGGCTTCCAGCTGAATGCTGTTAGACAAGGAAGTATGGCTGATCCAACTAGCAGTGACAGTCAAACCAAGTTCAACACCACTACTAAAGGTGCAGATCCAAGAAGCGAGGATAGGATGGCTGACGGATTTTTTCACGGTATAGGCTGAGAATACAAATAAAAATGTTATTGTAGTGAATGACTATCTTGTGTGGAATCTCTTAGGTTCTGGTATATTTATAGTTAGACTATATGCTTGTTATCTCCTATCTTATTTAACATTGCTGTATATATATTAGCCATCCTTATTGCGCATGCAAAGGAAGATCGACCAAGTTGGAGGCCTAATCCCGAGAGGGAGGGGGTTCTAATCTACAACACGTGGATGATACAATTCCGTTCATGGAGCATGACCTTCAAAAGGATATATTGTGTATTTTTGGTACTTAGGGGTACCTATCCATTATAGAAAACTAAAAAAATTATATTGGTATCCGACAGTGTTGGAGATATGCCCTAGAGGCAATAATAAAAGTACTTATTATTATATCTTTGTGTTTATGATAAATGTTTACATTCATGCTATAATAGTATTAACCGGAAACGTTAATACTTGTGTGATTTGTAAACTTATTAGAGTCCCTAGTAAATCCTCTTTATAATACTAGCTTATTGGTTGATAGATGTAACACCCTCGGAATCGGCCCTATGCAAGTTTTAGCGCTCCCCGCCAAACCCGCATAGAAACGATTCAAAGGTGCCCACCAGGCACTTTCGTGCGGGTGGAAAACGAAGTATTACCATTACACAATAGTCCACGATGGAACCCACAGAATAGATATATACAACAGCGACTCAATGAGTCAAGAATACAGATTTACAGTACAAAGATCCAAATCACCTGGAGAACGATACATCGTCCGAGTACGGACAAGATGCAAATTGAGCTAAGAGCCCTGAAGAATAACCAATGGCGTCCATAACCCTGCCCAGGCCAAGCCGGAAGGGTAACCCTGCTAACGACGTCGACCTCAAAACCTGCTTAAACAAAAAGAGGTGCCGACAAAGGGAAAAGGAAAGAGAGAGCGGTCAGTACTGAGGCCAGTACACGGCGAGACTAGAATTCGGTGGTCCTCGCCTACATAGGTATGGTGGACTGAAGCGGCAGCGCAACATGCACTAAACAACCTATAGAGACTCGATATAACTGTCGGCTATCAGAGAGAGATAAGAAAGACCTATTCGGAACCAACCTAATACTATCACCAAGCATACCCATCCTGGTATTTCCCCCTCGAGACCAAACGAGGAAGTCAACCGAGGAACTCACACAGTTGGCAAGTTTATTTATTCGGTTATCGTTCCAGCAATTACTAGTCAGGTATAGATAGTCGTCCTGATATAATAAGTAGTGGACACTTTTAGTTAACCATTCAGTTGTAGTTGCAACACTTACTAGTCAGATACAATTAGCATGAGATATCCCAAACCCAGCAGTTGTTGGTACTTTTATTTAGCCATTCCGTTGTAGTGGAGCTGATTACTAGTCATATCAGATACAAGTCAAATTATAACAGTAAACTTTAGTTATAGTTGTCTATGATCGAGAACTGTGCTCCAAGTCGTCCATAACCGCGGACACGGCTTCTCGAAAAGATTTAACCCTGCAGGGGTGCACCAAAGTTCCCACACGCACCTACACCCTTGTTGTCAGATCAGGTAGGTACAAGATCACAAAACATACACCCAATGGTATGTCGACGGGGTTTCGGACACGACGTTTCCCAAACCCAAAGCAAGCACGGGGGGCCACCCCACTAAGCTACCCGTAACGAAGTCGGCCGGTCTCCGAGACGGACCCAGGGTTTGCGTCAATGGTGTAAACGATCGGGAACCCGAAAGTGTGATGGCTTGTCGACATGAAAACACTTCGCTTACCTAACAGTACAAGCGCCACGCGCAATCGTAAATAAAGCAAAATCATGGCATAAGTACAGGATAGTAATAAAGCCCCAAACTACTTTGTGGCCCCCAGTACAGTACTTGAAATCAGGTACTAAATCGATGGGGGTGCCCACACACCCCACCTGTGGTTAGCGCGCTCGATCTCGAAACAGTGTCAAGAACTCAAGGCCCCACGGGACACCCGGTGGCGGTTAAAATCCAAATATTGTCTATTACCCACCGGTGCCTCTGCATTTACCTACTTCAATTTTAGTTATTAAACAATAATTAAAGCCATGATCAGCTCCAACGTAAAGCAGAAGGCAATTCTCCAACAATTGTGGTACTTGACAACACGCAACAGCACTTGAGCAAGCGACTACGACACGCAAGTCCAACTATCTACCAAACAACAGGTAATAGGATGTGTCCAAGGCAATATAAGGCTGCAAGGGATATCACGGGTACGAAAACTAGAGCATCGCAACACGGATAGCAATAGATCAACAGGAGGGAATAAATACTATAAAAGTAAGATAGGTAGAAAGGGGGAGATGCTCGCCTGAAAACATTGCCGAGGGTTCATCCGAAGATCGGGTCGACTCTCGCATCAACTCATCGGCCTAATCCGTGAAGAAGCAAAGCACTAGAAGAAACACCGGATGCACTATTTAATATTACGGCAGAAGATCAGGCATGATGCATGTATGATGTATGACATGGCAAGAATGCGATGCAATTAGGCAATATTAAGCAGAACCGGGGTCCCGACAATTATTAGGTTCATGTTGTTTAGATACCCCGCGATTTAAATATTGTTTTAACATGGCAAAACATAGCATCGTCATACACAAATTTAAATGAGGCCAATATTAGACTAGATTCGCCCGCATATGGTCTTTATATTAGTTATAAGGTGAATCGACATAAGGTCCCCAAACACCCACAATTATGTATGCAAACATGTCAATTTATATGCAACGAGATGTATCATTTATAAAAATAGGGGCTCGGGAGATATCACACATCTCGGATCGAAGATCTTGGTCTCTGAGAGGTTTGGTCTCGGGTTTCCGTGAAGGAGGTCATGATGTTCTATGTCAGAGATCTTGAGATTCATGTCGTCAACCTTGGGTACCATCTTGTCTGCCGATGGCGAACTTGGGATCAGCGTCAGGGTCTTCCCTTTCCACCAGGTACAAACAGTACAGCAAGGGAACGCGGCAGTACCAGCATCTGGACAGCAACACCATGTGCGTGTGCTTGAGCACGGAGGTGCTCCGGGTTCGTGACGCTACAGAGGGCGACAGGGGATGGCGAAACCGAGGTGGCTGCAGGAGTTGCAGGCAGAGC
This sequence comes from Avena longiglumis, assembly GCA_030063025.1. Taxonomy (NCBI): domain Eukaryota; kingdom Viridiplantae; phylum Streptophyta; class Magnoliopsida; order Poales; family Poaceae; genus Avena; species Avena longiglumis. The sequence continues at coordinate 155,025,634 of CP125973.1, forward strand.
CGGCCAGAGGCAGGAGGCGTGCGTCTGCGAGGGGCGACGCCGAGAGAAGGGAGGACGGCGTCGTGGGCGGCCAGAGGCAGCACGGAGGCGGGCGAGAGGACGCCAGTGAGGGCGCGGCAGGCGAGCAGGGCGACGGAGGAAGGGCCGCTTGCGGGGAGGTGGTCGGGGAGGAAGAGGGGCGTGAGACAGCGGTGGGCGTGCCTGTTGTGGGGAGGCGAGCTCGCTGGCGAGCTTGGGCCACGCGGCGAGGGGGACGGCCGACAGGGGCTCGCGAGGGAGGCGCGGGCGGCCGGGCGGCTGTTGGCCAAGGTTGGGGTCGACGAGGCAAGGAGAGGGAGGCGGCGGCGCTGCAGGGGAGTCGAGCAGGAGGCAGGCGAGGGAAAGGGCGTGACGCTCGGGCTCGGCTGGCGAGGGAGCGATGGTGGAGGCAGGGTCCTGCGCGAGGTGGGGAGGAGGAAATCGCGAGGAGATAGGGGTCGGGGACGGGGTTCCCGTGCGGGGCCGTGGTCGGTTGCGGGAATCACGGGGAGGGAGAGAGAGGGAGCAGGACGGGGCGATGTGGCCCGGTTCGGTCGCAGGTGGGTCTTGCAGGGTGGGGCCAGGGAGAGAGGCAGGGGCCGTTTGTTATGGGGTGGGGTAGATCGGGAGCGTGAGCGAGAGGGAGGTACTTTCGGGTCAGGGTTGGTTCGATCCAGGGTGGGTGGCGGCGGGTGAGGGAGATTGGGGTGGGGGTAGGGGTGGTTCTAGGGTTAGGGTTAGGTTTAGGAATTTATGTGGGGTAGCAGGTGGTCTGGTCGGTTGGACCTCTGGGCCAGCCGGCTGGACTGCCTCCCAGATTAGAAATATTTTATTATTTTTATAAACAAATATTTTAAAACATAGTTTTAGGCAAATACAAGATCCGAAAAAGACCGAGGTTTTGCATTTGAATAAAGAGAGAGGCATTTGTAGAAAACAAATAGGGCTTTTGATAATAGTTTAGTGCAAAAATATGCATGATGCAATGATGGTGCACAAAATAGATGACAACATGCGATATTTTAATTAGGGTTTACCCGGGGTGCTACAATTCGACACCACTAACAATGGATCTCGCCCTCGAGATCCGCCTCCTGGTATGGGGAAGAAAGCCGGCGCTCTGAATCTTCTCGCTTAATGTAGATATTCGCGACACCACTAACAAGGATTCTTTCTCCAAACTGAAATTAGCGACACCACCAACAAGAGGTCCTTGCCCATGATCGTCAAGAGAACGCTCCGGATAAACAAAGGACGAAGGTAGAGGTCTCAAAAGATAGGGCCACCTCTAACTTCAGCGGAAGGAGTAAATTGCATTGACCCAACCATTCAATGTACAAAAGCGAATGATAAGAGTAGTGGTATGGTCGCGACTCCATCCCGCACTCAAAGCATTACTATATACATGAACAGACGGATTATGCAACCAACTTTCGGAATTCAGACTGAAGATCTCAACAAGCAAGGTTTAGAAATTAAGGAGGGATGGAGATTCTCATCAGGTCTGATGTTCTTGACTTTGTCGTAACGGAAACACCAGATGATAGGAAGAAAAAATTTAGTGAATTTTCGGTCCACTGAAAGGTACAACAGATGAAAGATTCATCAGATAGCATGAAGGTCGGATGTTGAAGCACCGTTACAAGAGGAGGAAGCGAACCCCTGAAGGTACGATGGAAACCCAACCACGAGAATTCCTGGACTCACAGAAAAGGTAAGAGAGTATATTCAAACACGTAGAGGTAAGAGGAGAATAGAAGAGGGGTAAGGAGTAAAAGCGGACCTAATCAGATCTATCCAACCGATTTTCAAAATAATTTTGACACTCTACAACGTCCGTCAGCTAGGTTATCCTACAGGCTGGACCAGTGGGGTATCGTAACGGCTGAGCTCTGATACCACTCTGTAACACCCTCGGAATCGGCCCTATGCAAGTTTTAGCGCTCCCCGCCAAACCCGCATAGAAACGATTCAAAGGTGCCCACCAGGCACTTTCGTGCGGGCGGAAAACGAAGTATTACCATTACACAATAGTCCACGATGGAACCCATAGAACAGATATATACAACAGCGACTCAATGAGTCAAGAATACAGATTTACAGTACAAAGATCCAAATCACCTGGAGAACGATACAGCGTCCGAGTACGGACAAGATGCAAATTGAGCTAAGAGCCCTGAAGAATAACCAATGGCGTCCATAACCCTGCCCAGGCCAAGCCGGAAGGGTAACCCTGCTAACGACGTCGACCTCAAAACCTGCTTAAACAAAAAGGGGTGCCGACAAAGGGCAAAGGAAAGAGAGCGGTCAAGATCGAGGCCAAGACACGGCGAGACTAGAATTGGGTCCTCGCCTACATAGGTATGGTGGATCAAGCGGCGCAACATGCACTAAACAACCTATAGAGACTCGATATAAGCGGCTATCGAGAGGCGATAAGAAAGACCTATTCGGAACCAACCTAATACTATCACCAAGCATACCCATCCTGGTATTTCCCCCTCGAGACCAAACGAGGAATTCAACCGAGGAACTCACACAGTTGGCAAGTTTATTTATTCGGTTATCGCTCAGCAATTACTAGTCGGTATAGATAGTCGTCACGATATAATAAGCGTGGACACTTTTAGTTAACCATTCCGTTGTAGTTGCAACACTTACTAGTCGATACAATTAGCATGAGATATCCCAAACCCAAAGCTTGTTGGTACTTTTATTTAGCCATTCCGTTGTAGTGGAGCTGATTACTAGTCATATCGATACAAGTCAAATTATAACAAGAAACTTTAGTTATAGTTGTCTATGATCGAGAACTGTGCTCCAAGTCGTCCATAACCGCGGACACGGCTTCGAAAATATTTAACCTGCAGGTGCACCAAAGTTCCCACACGCACCTACACCCTTGTTGTCGGATCGTAGGTACAAGATCACAAAACATACACCCAACGGTATGTCGACGGGGTTTCGGACACGGCGTTTCCGCACCCAAAGCAAGCACAGGGGGCCACCCCACTAAGCTACCCGTAACGAAGTCGGCCGGTCTCCGAGACGGACCCAGGGTTTGCGTCAATGGCTGTAAACGACTGGGAACCCGAAAGTGTGACTGGGCTTGTCGATACCGCGAAAACACTCCGCTTACCTAAACAGTACAGGCGCTCCACGCGCAATCGTAAATAAAGCAGTAAAGCATGGCATAAGTACAGGATAGTAATAAAGCCCCAAACTACTTTGTGGCCCCCAGTACAGTACTTGAAATCAGGTACTAAATCGATGGGGGTGCCCACACACCCCACCTGTGGTTAGCGCGCTCGATCTCGGAACAGGTGTCAAGAACTCGGGGTCCTACGGGACACCAGTGAGCGGTTAAAATCCAAATATTGTCTATTACCCACCGGTGCATCTGCATTTACCTACTTCAATTTTAGTTATTAAACAATAATTAAAGCCATGATCAGCTCCAACGTAAAGCAGAAGGCAATTCTCCAACAATTGTGGTACTTGACAACACGCAACAACACTTGAGCAAGCGACTACGACACGCAAGTCCAACTATCTACCAAACAACAGGTAATAGGATGTGTCCAAGGCAATATAAGGCTGCAAGGGATATCACGGGTACGAAAACTAGAGCATCGCAACACGGATAGCAATAGATCAACAGGAGGGAATAAATACTATAAAAGTAAGATAGGTAGAAAGGGGGAGATGCTCGCCTGAAAACATTGCTGAGGGTTCATCCGAAGATCGGGTCGACTCTCGCATCAACTCATCGGCCTAATCCGTGAAGAAGCAAAGCACTAGAAGAAACACCGGATGCACTATTTAATATTACGGCAGAAGATCGGGCATGATGCATGTATGATGTATGACATGGCAAGAATGCGATGCAATTAGGCAATATTAAGCAGAACCGGGGTCCCGACAATTATTAGGTTCATGTTGTTTAGATACCCCGCGATTTAAATATTGTTTTAACATGGCAAAACATAGCATCAGTTCGCTACACAAATTTAAATGAGGCCAATATTAGACTAGATTCGCCCGCATATGGTCTTTATATTAGTTATAAGGTGAATCGACATAAGGTCCCCAAACACCCACAATTATGTATGCAAACATGTCAATTTATATGCAACGAGATGTATCATTTATAAAAATAGGGGCTCGGGAGATATCACACATCTCGGATCGAAGATCTTGGTCTCTGAGAGGTTTGGTCTCGGGTTTCCGTGAAGGAGGTCATGATGTTCTATGACGGAGATCTTGAGATTCATGTCGTCAACCTTGGGTACCATCTTGTCTGCCGATGGCGAACTTGGGATCAGCGTCAGGGTCTTCCCTTTCCACCAGGTACAAATAGTACAGCAAGGGAACGCGGCAGTACCAGCATCTGGACAGCAACACCATGTGCGTGTGCTCGAGCACGGAGGTGCTCCGGGTTCGTGACGCTACAGAGGGCGACAGGGGATGGCGAGACCGAGGTGGCGGCAGGAGTTGCAGGCAGAGCCGGCCAGAGGCAGGAGGCGTGCGTCTGCGAGGGGCGACGCCGAGAGAAGGGAGGACGGCGTCGTGGGCGGCCAGAGGCAGCACGGAGGCGGGCGAGAGGACGCCAGTGAGGGCGCGGCAGGCGAGCAGGGCGACGGAGGAAGGGTCGCTTGCGGGGAGGTGGTCGGGGAGGAAGAGGGGCGTGAGACAGCGGTGGGCGTGCCTGTTGTGGGGAGGCGAGCTCACGTAGCTTGGGCCACGCTGGCAGAGGGACGGGCTGGGGCTCGCGAGGAGGCGCGAGGCCGGCGGCTGTTGGCCAAGGTTGGGGTCGACGAGGCAAGGAGAGGGAGGCGGCGGCGCTGCAGGGGAGTCGAGCAGGAGGCAGGCGAGGGAAAGGGCGTGAAGCTCGGGCTCGGCTGGCGAGGGAGCGATGGTGGCGGCGGGGTCCTGCGCGAGGTGGGGAGGAGGAAATCGCGAGGAGATAGGGGTCGGGGACGGGGTTCCCGTGCGGGGCCGTGGTCGGTTGCGGGAATCACGGGGAGGGGGAGAGAGGGAGCAGGACGGGGCGATGTGGCCCGGTTCGGTCGTAGGTGGGTCTTTCAGGGTGGGGCCAGGGAGAGAGGCAGGGGCCGTTTGTTATGGGGTAGGGTAGATCGGGAGCGTGAGCGAGAGGGAGGTACGTTCGGGTCAGGGTTGGTTCGATTCTGGGTGGGTGGCGGCGGGTGAGGGAGATTGGGGTGGGGGTAGGGGTGGTTCTAGGGTTAGGGTTAGGTTTAGGAATTTATGTGGGGTAGCAGGTGGTCTGGTCGGTTGGGCCTCTGGGCCAGCCGGCTGGACTGCCTCCCAGATTAGAAATATTTTATTATTTTTATAAACAAATATTTTAAAACATAGTTTTAGGAAAATAAAAGATCCGAAAAAAGACCGAGGTTTTGCATTTGAATAAAGAGAGAGGCATTTGTAGAAAACAAATAGGGCTTTTGATAATAGTTTAGTGCAAAAATATGCATGATGCAATGATGGTGCACAAAATAGATGACAACATGCGATATTTTAATTAGGGTTTACCCGGGGTGCTACAATAGATGATCATGGTTTCCTGATCATGAACATCGAGATGTTATTAACAATAAGATCATATCATTAGGAGAATGGTATGATGGACATACTGTTGGAATTATGCCCTAGAGGCAATAATAAAGATGTTATTATTATAATTCTTGTACATGATAAAGTTTATATTCCATGCTAGAATTGTATTAAGCGGAAACATTAATACTTGTGTGGTTTGTGAACAACACCGTGTCCCTGGTACGCCTCTAAGGACTAGCTCATTGATCAATGATGGTTAAGGTTTCCTAACCATAGACATGAGTTGTCAATTGATAATGAGATCATATCATTGGGAGAATGATATGATGGACAGACCCAAACTAAGCGAAGCAATTAGATCGTTTCATCGTGTTCATCTTTGCGAAGATTTTCCTATGTCAAATATTGTATTCCTTAGACCATGAGATAATGCAACTCCCTGGTACCGGAAGAAAGTTTTGAGGTCATCAAACGTCATCCTATGAGAGGGTGATCATAAAGGTGTCTCTCAGGTGATTGGAAAGTATCTGTTGGGTTGTATGTATCGAGATGGAATTTGTCCCTCCCAAGTCGGAGAGATATACTTCGGGCCCACTCGGTAATCGATATCAACACAGCTTGCAAGCATGTGGTTAAGGAGTTAATCACAAAGTGATATCGGATTACGGAACGAGTAAAGTACTTGCTGTGAACGAGATTGAACTAGGTATGATGGTACCGACGATCGAATCTCGGGCAAGTAAAATATCGCGAGACGAAGGGAATATATATGTGGGATTGATTGAATCCTGGCATCGTGGTTCATCCGATATGATCATCGATGAATGTGTGGGAGTCAATATGGGTGCCCAGACCCCGCTATTGATTATTGATAGAAGATCGTGTCTGCATATTCTCGAACCCGCAGGGTCACACACTTAACGTATCTCGACGCTAGGATAGATTGGATAATTGGTTTATGAATTTTTGTTAGGAGTCTCGGATGGGATCCGGGACATCACGAGAGGTTCGGAATGGTCCGGAGAATAAGATTCATATAAGGCGTGCAGTTTTGGAGTTCGAATTGTTCCGGTTAATCGGTATTGTCCGAAGCATCTAGAACCTTCCGGAAGGGGACCAACATGGCCCCACCTTCCGGGAGGGGCATGGGCCTATGAGGGAGTGTCCTGGCGCATTGGTCCAGGGGCACAAGGCCCATAGGGCCCAGCCGATCCTAGAGAGTTTAAATCGTTTAAACTAGAGATAGGGTTTCTAGAAGAGGGAGAGTCCATGCCCCCACTCCTTATCCTTTGGGCTTGGGGAGGGTCTAGGCTGCGCCTCTATATAAAGAGGGGGCGCACCAACCCCACACACCTCCTCCAAACCCTAGTCGCCTTGCTAGCTTTCCTCTCCCTCCTCGACTGTTTGTAGGCGGCCTGCTGAAATTCTCCACCATATACACCACGCCGTGTTGTAGATCCAATCTATCTCTCCACCATACTTGCTGGTCCGAGGAAGGAGGAGACGTCGAGGTGCTGCACGTGTGCATCTCACGGAGGCACCGCCACTTGTGGTGCTAGATCGGATCGGATCGCGAGGAGGAGAAGCGAGTACGACTACATCACCCACGTTCCGACGAACGTTCATTGTCTTGAATCTTCAAGGGTATGAAGATCTAATCCAATCTCTCTCGTTGATTGCATCTCCTAGATTAGATCTTGGCTTTCCCTCTGTTCGCATCCATAGAAAATTTTGATTTACTATGCCGTGAAACCCTTCACATACTCCTATAGATAAGCGTAGCATAAAGATCAAGTCATTTCATTAGTTTGTTTGCTATAAGCTTTCTAATACATAGTAACCTGATTCCTTCGACCATGAGATCATGCTAATCACCTGTGGCATCCCGCAAAACCACTACTAGAAAATCGCGTTGAATTTGTGCATTGCATCGTCATCATCATGTATTGTTTGTCAAAAACTAATTTCGAAAACCTGTTTTGAATTTCCAAACGCCCATCTTTATTCAAACGCAAAAACCCGGGTCTCCGGAGTTAATTTGTTTGTTGCTATCGGGTTGCAAACGGCCCAATTAGAATAAATAAAAAATTAAATTATTTTAATAGGGGCAGTCGAACGGGCCGATGAATTGATCGACCATCCCAGGAAATAATAAACGGTCCAACCAGCCCACCCTTTATTCCTAAACCTACCCATCTTCCTACCCAACTCTCCCCTCCACCTCACTCCCTCCAATCAGTGTGTGCCACCTCCTCTCACCCTTCCCCCCTAACCAATCTAAACTGCCACTTGGCCAGACCCCACCCCTCTCCTCTCTCTCTCTCTCAGCCCCTGGGCACACAAACACACGCACGCACACAAGACACACGCATGGCGCGCCAAAGACTCCCCAACCCACCGATCACTGGGCCCCCACCTGCCGCGTCCACCCAATGCCCCCACACACTCCCCCACACAAACCCACCCAGGCCACATCCCCAGCCACCAACCGCCCTGGGCCCCACGCTCGCCTGTGCATCTTCCCCCCGCGTGCCCCCCCACGTTCTCCTCTCTCCTCCCTGCAAGCTCTCCTCCCTCTCCCGCGCCACCGCACCCCGCCTCGAGTCCGCCGCCGCCCATCTGCGCCTCCCCGCTCCCCGGCGCCGGTCGACCCCGCCTCCCCCAAGCCACCACCGCACCGCCCCCTCCTCCTGTGGCTCCTCCGACGCAGCCCTCCTCAAGACGCAACCTGCCAGCGCCCTAGCCCCACCCGCCCAGCCTCCACTGCCCGAGCTCACTGCCACCTCCTTCCTCCCTCCTCCGGCTCGCTCCCGACTGCCCTTCCGCCTGACGCCTTCCAAGGCTCCGGCGTCCTGCCACCAACCAGCGCGCCCAACACTCTCCAGCGACCACCGCCCGGCGTCCCGCCGCCTCGCCTCGTCGGCCCAAGCCGCGCCAAGTCCGCCTCCCCTCATGAAGCGAAGCCACGTCGCCGGCCGCGCTGAGCCCCGCCGCCCATGCCCTCCACCGCCTCCGAGCTCTACCCCGAACGCCGCCTCGTCCCTTGCCGGAGCGCCCTCAGCCTTGCCCGCTCCTCGCTTCCGACCGACGCCTGCTCGCCTCTCCCCAGACGCCTCCGCCTCGCCATCAACCCTCCGCCATGCTTCCTCTGGCACGCGTTCGCCGCCTGGTCCCTCTCATCCGCCGCCGCCCGCCGTCGCCCGGCTGCCACCGCCTCGGCAGCCCGACGCCTCCACCGCCCTTCTCGTCGGGCCCCGCGAGCGTCACCCCCCCTTCCTTGCGGGCCGCCGACGTCAGCCTCGCCCGTCCCCGACTCCGAGCGCCGTTCCCGTCCGTTCGTCCTCGCCTGTAAACACGTTCGTTTGATGGGTTGTGCTGTTGGTTCTACTCTGGGCTCGTGCAGACGTGTGTGACCAGATTGTCGAGAGGGAACGCGGACTCGGCCACGAGGATCCGAAGCTCCGAACCAAGATCTCCTTCGCGGGCCGAAGACCGATCCCGGCGCCCCGGCCCCGCACCCCTCGCCAAGATCTTCGACAAGGACCCCGAGAATTCCGCCGCGAACCCCGGAATCTCCTACATGGAACCATCGGGCCACGTGAGACCATCGACGTCACCCCGAGTCCGACATCCGACAACCCCGGCATATGACGCCCAGATCGCCTCACTAACGCCATGACCTCCGTCAAAGATCCGATGGCCGAGACCCCGACGCGACGAGTGCTCCTTTCCGGACCCGAACCCCGGTACCGGACAAGTTCGCCATCTACCTCGAGTTCTCCTACACGGATGCCAATCGACATGATCCCCTTCGTGGATACGACAAGTACTTTTCCCCGGACGCCAAGTCCGACCCGAGGACCGCGAATCCGACAAGATCTGCGCAACGACAAGAACGGCACCGACCCGGAAGGACCTGATGCGCTCCGACGCTAGACCAAGTGCGCCTCCCGGAACGCCAAGGTCCCCGCGAGAGACGACAAGACCGACAACATGACCCGAAGACCACGGATGCGCCAAGACCTACCCCCGCTATCCGAGAACGTTTCCGTCGAACCCCGCACCCCAGATCGTCGAACCCTGGACCTTGTCGAACCCTGAACCCCCGGAACCCCAAGTTCGCCGAACTCCAATGTGTGACCCCTTTTCCGAACCCTATTTTATAACATAATAACAACTTGTTGCATATTTAAATTGTCATTCTCGCATGCATACCTTTGGTTTGGGGCCTTATGCCGATTCACCTAATAATTAAATATGGGGCCCATATGCGGGTAAATCTAGCCTTATATTGGCCTCATTTAAATTTGTGTAGCGAACCCGGTGCTAACTTTTGCCATGTTAATACAACATTTAATCTGCGGGGGTTCTAAATAACTTGCACCATCTAATTAATTGTCGGGACCCCGGTTCCACTTAATATGACCTAATCGCATCGCACCTTGCCATGCCATACATCATACATGCATCATGCCGATCTTCTGCCGTGTATTAAATATTGCATCCGGTGTTTCTACTAGTGTTTTGCTTCTTCGCGGATACGGCCGTTGAGTTGATGTGAGCTTCGCCCCGATCTTCGGATGAACCCTTCGACAATGTTTTCAAAGAGCATCTTCCCTTTCTACCTATCTTACTTTTATAGTATTTACTTCCTCCTGTTGATCTATTGCTATCTGTATGCGATGCTTTAGATTCCGTACCGTGATCTACCGTGCAGCCCTATATTGCCTTGGACACATCCTATTACCGTTGTTTGGTAGATAGTTGGACTTGCGTCGTAGTTGCTTGCTCAAGTGCTGATGTGTGTCGTCATGTGCCACGATTCGATGTTTTGCCGCATGTTGATGTTGGAGATGACTCTAGTTTTATTTATCGTCACTTTAATTTCTGTTTAACAACTAAAATTGAAATAAGCGAGAGGCATCGGTGGGTGATAGAAAATATTTGGTTTCAACGCCCACTTGTGTCCCGTAAGACCCCGAGTACTTGATACTGTTCTTGATTTATCGCGCTATCCACATCCGGAGGTATATGGGACCCCGAGCGAGCTTGATTCATCTTATTTCTTGGGGCCACAAACTAGTTTGAGGTTTTATTTACTATCCTGTACTTATGCCATGCTACTTTCTGTATTTAAATTGTGAGGAGCACACTGCTTAGGAAGGCGGAGTGATTACGCGGTATCGACAAGCCCAGCCACACTTTCGGGTTCCCGAACGCATGACCATTGGCGCTAACCTTGAGGCCGTCTCGGCTAGCTTACTGCTATGGATTCTACTCAAAGGGTGGCCTCAAATATTTCTGAATCCTGTGATTGTTCACCGTGAAAGCCTCGTTGGGTTTTGATTTGGTTTTTCCGAGGTTGATCGAGCGTGTTGCTATTGGTGCACCCGCCGGTAAAACTTTCAAAGCCGTGTCATGGATATGGACGACTTGGAGCACAAGATCTCGATCATAGACAAGCATAACTAAAGTTTACTGCTATAAATTTGACTTATAATGACTAGTAATCAGCTTCACTATAACGGAATGGCTAATTAATACTGCCCACAATTGCTTGTTTGGTTGTCGCCATGCGACCATTGTATCGACTAGTCGTTATGGCAACTACAACGGAATGGCTGAATAAAAGTACCAACAAGCTTTGGGTTTATGGGTTATCTCATGCTAATTGTATTCGACTAGTAAGTGTTACCACTATAACGGAATGATTAACTAAAAGTGCCACCGCTTACTTTACCGTAATGAATACCTAAACCGACTAGTAATTGCTGCAACGATAATCGAATAAGTAAAACGCCAACCGTGTGAGTTCCTCGGTTGACTTCTCGTTTGGTCTCGAGGGGAAACACCAGATGGGTTTGTTTGGTGTTAGCTTGTTGGATCCGGATAGGCCATTCTTACCCTCTCTCGATAACCGCCATTGTATAGAGTCTCTATAGGTTGTTTAGTGCTTGCTGCCGCTTGATCCACCATACCTGTGGCGAGGACCGAATTCTAGCCTCGCTGCATCGCCTCGATCGACGCTCCTTCTTTTCCTTTGCCCTTTGTCGGCACCCTTTGTTTAAGCAGGTTTTGAGATCGACGTCGTTAGCGGGGTTACCCTTCCGCTTGGCACAGGCGGGTTATGGACGCCATTGGTTATTCTTCAGGGCTCTTAGCCCCATTTGCATCTTGTCCGTAGCTGGACGCTCTATCCTTTTCAAGGTGATTTGGATCTTTGTATATTATATTTGTATTCTTGACTCATGGAGTCGCTGTTATATATATATATGTTCTGTGGGTCCCATCGAGGACTGTTGTGTAATGTTATTACCGCTTTCCACCCGCACGAAAGTGCTGGTGCACCTTTGAATCGTTTCTGCGGGTTTGGCGAATTTTGCTCAAACTTGCATGGGTCCGATTCGGAGGGTGTTACAGTGGTATCGAGCCCAGCGGTATGATACCCACAAGTCCAAATTCAGAGGATAACCTAGCTAACGGCCGAAGTAGAGTGTCAAAACTATTTTGCAAAAATCGGTTGGATAGTTCTGATTAGGTCTGATTTTACTCCTTACCCCTCTGCTATCCTCCTCTTATCTTTACGCGTTTTCGAATCCGCTCTCTTCTCTTTCTTCGAGTCCAGGAATTCTCGTGGCTGGGTTTCCGTCGTACCTTTAGGGTTTCGCTTCCTCCTTTGGTAACGGTGTTCTACCATCCGGTGTTCAAGCTGCCTGATGAATCCGTCTACGGTGGTACCATTCTTTGTTCCTTGTTTGTGCCTTCCGGTGTTTTCCGACGCGACGCCCTCATCTACGCCAGATCCGATGCAGAGTCCGCATCACTCCTTTGTTCCGAACCTCGCTTGTCGAGATCTTCAGTCTGATTCCGAGAGTTGGTTGCATACTCCGCCTATTCGTGTGCAGAGTAATGGTTTGAGTGCGGGATGGAGTAGCTACCATACCACTACTCTTATCATTCGCTCTTTTACATCGAATCAGTGGATCCAGCAACTTTACTCCGCCCACGGAAGTTAGGGGTGGCTTTATTTGTTGATACCTCTACCTTCGACCTGTTGTTCCCGGAGTGTTCTCGCGACGGTCCGGACAACGACCTCTTGTTAGTGGTGTCGCGAGGATCTACACGAAGCGAGAAGATGCAGGTCGCCGACCTTCCTCCCGGTACCATGAGGCGGATCTCGAGGGTGAGATCCCTTGTTAGTGGTGTCGAATTGTGGCATCCCGCAAAACCACTACTAGAAAATCGCGTTGAATTTGTGCATTGCATCGTCATCATCATGTATTGTTTGTCAAAAACTAATTTCGAAAACCTGTTTTGAATTTCCAAACGCCCCATCTTTATTCAAACGCAAAAACCCGGGTCTCCGGAGTTAATTTGTTTGTTGCTATCGGGTTGCAAACGGCCCAATTAGAATAAATAAAAATTTAAATTATTTTAATAGGGGCAGTCGAACGGGCCGATTGACCCGATCGACCACCCCAGGAAATAATAAACGGTCCAACCAGCCCACCCTTTATTCCTAAACCTACCCATCTTCCTACCCAACTCTCCCCTCCACCTCACTCCATCCAATCAGTGTGTGCCACCTCCTCTCACCCTTCCCCCCTAACCAATCTAAAACTGCCACTTGGCCAGACCCCACCCCCCTCTCTCTCCTCTCTCTCTCTCTCAGCCCCTGGGCACACAAACACACGCACGCACACAAGACACACGCAAGCGGCGCGGCGCCAGCACCCCAGCCCCAACCCACTGACCGCTGGGGCCCCCCACCTGCCCCCACACACTCCCCCACACAAACCCACCCAGGCCACATCCCCAGCCACCAACCGCCCCCGCGGGACCCGCCCCTGGGCCCCACGCGCCTCGCCCTGTGCATCTTCCCCCCCGCATGCCCCCCCACGTTCTCCTCTCTCCTCCCTGCAAGCTCTCCTCCCTCTCCCGCGCCACCGCACCCCGCCTCGAGTCCGCCGCCGCCCATCTGCGCCTCCCCGCTCCCAGCGGTCGACCCCGCCTCCCCAAGCCACCACCGCACCGCCTCTCCTCCTGTGGCTCCTCCGCCCGACGCAGCCCTCCCAGACGCAACCCGCGCCTGACCCCCACCCCCGCCACCTCCACCGGCCCGAGCTGCAGCACCTCCTTCCTCCGGCCTCAAGCTCGCTTCCTTGCCGCTTCGGCCAGCCGCGCTTCCTCCGCCAAGGCCCGCCTGCCACCAACCAGCGCCCCAACCCTCTCCAGCGACCACCGGCCTCGCCCCTCCGCCTCGTCGTCAGCCCTGCCGCGCCAAGTCCGCCTCCCTGCGGCGAAGCCGCTGCCGCCAGCCGCTGAGCCGCCGCCCACCGCCTCTCGCGAGCTCTACCCAACGCCGCCTGCTCCGCTGTCTTTGCCGGAGCTGCGCTCCGGCCGCTCCTTCGCTCGCACGACGCCCCGGCTCGCCTTCCCTCAGCAGACGCCTCGCCATCAACCCTCCGCCACGCTTCTCTGCGCACGCCCGCCGCCTGGTCCTCTCATCCGCCGCCCGCCGCTGTCCGCCTTGCGGCCGCCGCTGCCACCGCCTCGGCAGCCCGACGCCTCCACCGCCCTTCTCGTCGGGCCCCGCGAGCGTCACCCCCCCTTCCTTGCGGGCCGCCGACGTCAGCCTCGCCCGTCCCCGTCTCCGAGCGCCGTTCCCGTCCGTTCGTCCTCGCCCTGTAATCACGTTCGTTTGATGGGTTGTGCTGTTGGTTCTACAATGGGCTCGTGCAGACGTGTGTGACCAGATTGTCGAGAGGGAACGCGGACTCGGCCACGAGGATCCGAAGCCCCGAACCAAGATCTCCTTCGCGGACCGAAGACCGATCCCGGCGCCCCGACCCCGCACCCCTCGCCAAGATCTTCGACAAAGACCCCGAGAATTCCGCCGCGAACCCCGGAATCTCCTACATGGAACCATCGGGCCACGTGAGACCATCGACGTCACCCCGAGTCCGACATCCGACAACCCCGGCATATGACGCCCAGATCGCCTCACGAACGCCATGACCTCCGTCAAAGATCCGATGGCCGAGACCCCGACGCGACGAGTGCTCCTTTCCGGACCCGAACCCCTGCATCGACAAGTTCGCCATCTACCTCGAAGTTCTCCTACACGGATGCCAATCGACATGATCCCTTCGTGGATACGACAAGTACTTTTCCCGGACGCCAAGTCCGACCGAGGACCGCGAATCCGACAAGATCTGGCAAGAACGACAAGAACGGCACCGACCCGGAAGGACCCGATGCGCTCCGACGCTAGACCAAGTGCGCCTCCCGGAACGCCAAGGTCCCCGCGAGAGACGACAAGACCGACAACATGACCCGAAGACCACGGATGCGCCAAGACCTACCCCCGCTATCCGAGAACGTTTCCGTCGAACCCCGCACCCCAGATCGTCGAACCCTGGACCTTGTCGAACCCTGAACCCCCGGAACCCCAAGTTCGCCGAACTCCAATGTGTGACCCCTTTTCCGAACCCTATTTTATAACATAATAACAACTTGTTGCATATTTAAATTGTCATTCTCGCATGCATACCTTTGGTTTGGGGCCTTATGCCGATTCACCTAATAATTAAATATGGGGCCCATATGCGGGTAAATCTAGCCTTATATTGGCCTCATTTAAATTTGTGTAGCGAACCCGGTGCTAACTTTTGCCATGCTAATACAACATTTAATCTGCGGGGGTTCTAAATAACTTGCACCATCTAATTAATTGTCGGGACCCCGGTTCCACTTAATATGACCTAATCGCATCGCACCTTGCCATGCCATACATCATACATGCATCATGCCGATCTTCTGCCGTGTATTAAATATTGCATCCGGTGTTTCTACTAGTGTTTTGCTTCTTCGCGGATACGGCCGTTGAGTTGATGTGAGCTTCGCCCCGATCTTCGGATGAACCCTTCGACAATGTTTTCAGGCGAGCATCTTCCCCTTTCTACCTATCTTACTTTTATAGTATTTACTTCCCTCCTGTTGATCTATTGCTATCTGTGTTGCGATGCTTTAGATTCCGTACCCGTGATCTACCGTGCAGCCCTATATTGCCTTGGACACATCCTATTACCTGTTGTTTGGTAGATAGTTGGACTTGCGCGTCGTAGTTGCTTGCTCAAGTGCTGATGTGTGTCGTCATGTGCCACAGTTGCTGATGTTTTGCCGCATGTTGATGTTGGAGATGACTCTAGTTTTATTTATCGTCACTTTAATTTCTGTTTAACAACTAAAATTGAAATAAGCAGAGGCATCGGTGGGTGATAGAAAATATTTGGTTTCCGAACGCCCACTTGTGTCCCGTAAGACCCCGAGTACTTGATACCTGTTCCTTGATTTATCGCGCTATCCACATCCGGGAGGTATATGGGACCCCGAGCCGGAGCTTGATTCATTTTATTTCTTGGGGCCACAAACTAGTTTGAGGTTTTATTTACTATCCTGTACTTATGCCATGCTACTTTCAGTATTTAAATTGTGCGAGAGCACACTGTACTTGTTAGGAAGGCGGAGTGATTACGCTATCGACAAGCCCAGCCACACTGGGTTCCGCCACTGACCATTGGCGCTAACCTTGAGGCCGTCTCGAAGCTAGCTTACTGCGTGGTTCTACTCAAAGGGTGGCCCCTGAAATATTTCTGAATCCTGTGATTGTTCAGTCGTGAAAGCCTCGTTGGGTTTTGATTTGGTTTTTCCGAGGTTGATCGAGCGTGTGTTGCTATTGGTGCACCCCGGCCGGGTAAAACTTTCTGAAAGCCGTGTCCGCGGATATGGACGACTTGGAGCACAGTATCTCGATCATAGACAAGCATAACTAAAGTTTACTGCTATAAATTTGACTTATAATGACTAGTAATCAGCTTCACTATAACGGAATGGCTAATTAATACTGCCCACAATTGCTTGTTTGGTTGTCGCTTGCGACCATTGTATCTGACTAGTCAGTATGGCAACTACAACGGAATGGCTGAATAAAAGTACCAACAACTGCTGGGTTTATGGGTTATCTCATGCTAATTGTATCTGACTAGTAAGTGTTACCACTATAACGGAATGATTAACTAAAAGTGCCCACTGCTTACTTTACCAGAATGAATACCTAAACCTGACTAGTAATTGCTGCAACGATAACTGGATAAGTAAAACTGCCAACTGTGTGAGTTCCTCGGTTGACTTCCTCGTTTGGTCTCGAGGGGGAAACACCAGGATGGGTTTGTTTGGTGTTAGCTTCAGGTTGGATCCGGATAGGCCATTCTTACCCCTCTCTGATAACCGCCAGTTGTATAGAGTCTCTATAGGTTGTTTAGTGCTTGCTGCCGCTGCCGCTTCAGTCCACCATACCTGTGTAGGCGAGGACCGCCGAATTCTAGCCTCGCTGTATCGGCCTCGATCGACGCTCCTTCTTTTTCCTTTGCCCTTTGTCGGCACCCCTTTTGTTTAAGCAGGTTTTGAGATCGACGTCGTTAGGTGGTTACCCTTCCGCTTGGCTCGGGGTTATGGACGCCATTGGTTATTCTTCAGGGCTCTTAGCCCCATTTGCATCTTGTCCGTAGTCGGACGCTCTATCGTTTTCAAGGTGATTTGGATCTTTGTATATTATATTTGTATTCTTGACTCATGGAGTCGCTGTTATATATATATCTGTTCTGTGGGTCCCATCGAGGACTGTTGTGTAATGTTATTACTTCGTTTTCCACCCGCACGAAAGTGCCTGGTGGGCACCTTTGAATCGTTTCTATGCGGGTTTGGCGAATTTTGCTCAAACTTGCATAGGTCCGATTCGGAGGGTGTTACATCACCATCACCGGATGGATGCTTTGATGACATCAAACACCACTTCATAACTGGGTGGTTATAAAGGTGGCGTTGAGTGTTCGGAAAGTATGTGTTGAGGCACATGGATCAAGAGTGGGATTTGTCCATCCATATGAAGGATAGATATATTCTGGGCCCTCTCGGTGGAATGTCATCCAATTAGCTTGCAAGCATGTGACTGGCTCACAAGGGATCACATATCACAGGAACGAGTAAAGAGTACTTATCGGTAACGAGGTTGAACTAGGTATGCAGAGATACCGGCAATCAAACCTCGGATAAGTAAAATATCGCGATACAAAGGGAAATTGGTACCATATGTAAATGATTCATTCGATCACAAAGTAATCGTAGAAATATGTGGGAACCATATGAATTTCCAGATTCCTCTATTGGTTATTGATCAGAGAAGAGTCTCGGTCATGTCTGCATAATTACGAACCGTAGGAAGACACACTTAAGGATTCAATGTTGTTTAGTAGATATGGAATGTGAGTAGGAAGACTGGATATTTTTTTAGTCTCGGATGCGATCCAGGATATCACGAGGAGATCTGGAATGGTCCGGAGAATAAGATTCATACAAGGAAAGTCCAATTCCGGAGTTCGGAAATGATTCCGGTGTTTTTCGCCGGAATGATCTAGAAAGATCTAGAAGGTTCACCAGACCGGAAGGGGAAGGGTACATGAATGTGCCATGACTAAGTGGAATGATTGCATCATGTCCTAGGTCACTTGGCTGGGCAAAGAGAGAAATTAAACTCCAAAATTGAAAGTCAAAAGGAAAGTTTGAAAAGTCAAACTGGGACAATATTTCCAGGTGGAGGGAGAAGAGGAAACCTCCTCTCCCTCCACCACGCGCCTAGTAGGAGAGGGAGTTGGGGAAGGATTCAAACTCCCCTCCCCTAGCTGCCCCTCCCTCTCATAAATAGAGGGGAGGGGGTGCCCCCCAAGACCACCACAAACCCAAGCCCCCCAAGCCGCCGTCAGCGTCACCGCCGCTGCCCTAGCCGCCACCGGCCCCACCTCCTCCTCTCTGGCCTCTAAACCCTAGACGTCGGGGAACCCTACTACTCCACCATAACCCTCTCTGGCTTAAGGCGAAGCCCTGCGGGATTTCCCCTTTAACTCCGACACCACGCCGTCGTGCTGCCAGAATCGCGAGGAGAGAACTACAACCTCCGCTGCCTGCTGGAACAAGGGAGAGGAATGTATTCATCGAGTACCGAACGTGTGACCGACTGCAGAAGCACTGCCATAACGCAGCGCCGGAAGGATCGTCTAAGCGATTTTGAGATCGGCAAGTGAACGACTACATCACCAACGAGAATCTGCTCTCGTTAACCGCTTTGGAATCTTCGAGGGTGAGTACTCTATCGACTCGTTGCAATAATTTAGTAGATAGATCTTGGCTTGTGTGTGTTCATGCAGTATAATTTTTTTGTTTTCCATGCTACAAACCCCTACAGATAGAAACCTGATTTGAAAGAAAGTTGGGTTGCTAGAATGGTGAGCTATTGTCATATGGAGATTGCTTAGTCCTTCTCAATTCGGTTTTAACAAGCTTACTTATGTTCATGTTGTCTTTCTTGGAAATCCCAAAGGGTGTAAGGAAGATACTTGATTATTATAGGTCACTATTTTTTTGGTAAAGTGACGAGAACAAGAAAAAATACAGGCTAACAAAATGGAATATAATATATCACCCAAAGGATTAAAGAGGATTAGGAATTGAGATACTTGAACTCAAGAATAAGTGTTTATTAAGTAAGTGCATTTACAAATTACTTTATAAGGATGGAGTGTGGCAAGAGATGCTACACATTAAGTACATCAGCCAAAAAACTCTATCCGAAGTCCAACCAAAGCCAAACAGATTCCCCCCTTTTGGAAGGGCCTTATGCGGGTGAAAGATTAATTTTTCAACAGAGGTCATCTTGTTGTTGGTGATGGCGCCACAACAAGGATTTGGGAGGACACATGAATGGGTGACACAAACGTTAGGACACCATATCCATCATTATGTAATAATGTGCAATAGAAGAATGTATATGTTGCAAATGTTCTAGCACATGTACATCTGAACATTGGTTTTACCAGGACACTCACCGGTAATAAGTGGACAACATGGCTACACTATGCCAAAAGTTAATGATGGTACAATCATCTAATGATCCGGGGAAATTTATATGTAGACTAAAACCTCTGGAGTTTTCTCGGTGAAATCAATGTATGAAGACCTTCTGAATGATCATACACCTTTTCTTCGTAAGTATTTATGGAAGTTGAAAATCCCACTCAAGATAAATTTTCTATGTGGTTCCTTAAGCAAAGATAATCTAACAAAAAGGATTTGGGTTGGACATCTATTTCTTTCATGCCCTTTTGCTAGTAATTTTTGGCGCATAGTTAATATTTCATTTTACCTACATCTATCAACTAATATCAAAAATATGTTTAGAAATTGGTTAAGTGGAGTGGAAAAATATCGATAGGCTAGAATTCACATTGGTGTATCATCCTTATGTTGATCAATATGGAGATGCATGAATGACATGATATTTAACAAGACAAGACCCTTCATCTTTTTTGCTTGACGCATTAGGTGTTGTTGTGGGTGTTCCTTCTACCGCCGGAGCGACGAGATGCTATGGCTATTGGATGCAATCGTCTGCTGATGGCCGCTCAGGATATGTTTAGTTGTGGTTTGATTGTTATTTTTCGTTGGTTGATTCATGTTTCAACTTTAAACGATCCATGAGAGTGTAATAATAATGAATGATTCTCTTTTAGTAAAAGTCTATGTTTACCGACCGATGTAGAGGACGTGATGCGTATCCCCTTTTCGGAAAAAAAAATGCTTGTTATCTCATTATACACCAGTGAATGTTCACAATGTGATGAATGAATGGTGCATATGGTGCCTTGAAAAAACTTAATAGTTTTCTTTAGCGATCAACAACGACTTCACTCCTCGCAAAAAGAAAATAATTTTACTGCTGCCTCTATAAGACTTTTTAGATAGCAATTAGCGTGTCTAAAATGTCCTATATTTATGAAAATGTGGTAGTAAAATAGAAAGGTGGGTACAGAGAAAATCGGACAGTTGCAGTTACAAAACTGAAGAGGTTATTACTCTGAATCCGTTAGCTTGTGTTTCCTCGTCTCGTAGTAACAATTAACCACAAATTCATGTGCATCTGCTGGTATCTGGTCAAGCTGCAGCTCGTATGTTCCACATTGTCGATAGGAATATTTCGATAGGAATATTTTGGTTAGGGTAAACAGAACCAGAAGAAAAAAATCAGTGCAAGATCTGTCGGTGAGATGTTTGTTTCAAGACAATCTCCTGGACTAGTTCTCTTGCACTTCTGAAAGACGTTGATGCAGTAAAAAGATAAAAGTGCGCCTAATTCTCAGTCAGTGTCAACTGAGAATTAACTTAATTTATTCATCTAGCAATTGAACAATCCTTTCTTACGCAATCTACAAGCGTCAACCTGACACAAGCAAATCTGCGAGGTTCGATGTGACCTCTGAAAAGAAAACTAAAATGGTCTATACACAAGAGAGCACTTCTTCCTCCGGCCTCACTATTTCATCATCGGCCCTGAATCTACCCTGAATCCCCTGATACAGCTTTCAGCATATGCAGAGACCTTCTGTACTCGTGCGACCGAATAGTTTCGTAAATCGCAGCTCTGAATCTTCTGTACTCGTGCTAGGTGGACGTCCACGCATCTTCTTCCTGCCTGCCAGTGCCACACACCACAATATCTACAGATACTACGTACACCCTCCTATATGGCTCCCTATACCTCGCTCCCACCTTCCTTGCTCGTGGACCTCTGAAGAGCGTACCGGCACGACGTGATTGCATCCTTGACGGTCAGGAACACGCTCTCCTCCCCTATGGTGTCCTTGATGTACCCAGACAGCATCAGCTTCTCCGTCACCTGGAGCCTCGGGTTCGTCAGAGCTATCTGAAAAATGACCAAGAACAACACATGATCAAATTCTGATTTTTTTTTTGAACGTTCAGAGTGAGCAAGTAACTTGTAACATGGGCGTTTTGGTTTTACCCTGATCCCTTTCCGGTCCAGACTCTTGTGAATTTCTACTAGCATCCCGTTCCCCGTGTTGTCGACTGAAGTCACACCTGCAGTGTTCAGATATGTCATGTTAAATAAAGCTTAGTGAAATGAGGTCTGTATGAATAGGATTAGCTTCATAGGGAGAAGGAAATAGATGAAATGGTAGGTTTAAATAGTGTTCATCGGACAGTACCACCAAGATCAAGAATCAGGTATTGCAAATCTTGCCCGTGCGCCTTGCAAATGTTCTCCTCGTCTTCCACCCATCTCAAAATCCTACAAGGCACGGTAGTGTAGTGATTAACATCCCATCAGAATGATCAGATGACTGGCATATAATGTGCGGTAAGGCTCACCTTTCTCGCAAGTAGCCCGCGTTGACGAAATATATAGGAGAGCCCAGCTGCAATACGAGGATGTTGGGGACGCTCTTGGCATTGGGGTATTGCTTCACGTCGCGGAAGATCTCGGTCCCCGCTATGCTTCCGAGCTTGAAAGTTGCCGGCCTAGCCACGTACAGCAGTGCTCTGAGTACTGACAGGCCTACCTGCAAATGCATATCGCAACATCAACATCAACATCAACATTAAGCACAGAGCAGGTAGTAGCATGAGATGAGACTCTTACTGATGCGCTAAGGCCTATGACCATGGTGAAGAAGACGACGCCCACGAAAGCCACCATGCAGATGACGAAGTCGAACTTGTCGATCTTGTAGAGGTGGGCGAACTCCTTGACCTTGATCAGCCCGATCATGGCGACGACGATGATGGAAGACAGCGCCACCAGTGGGGTGTACTTGAACAGAGGAGCCAGGAAGAGCAGCACCAGCAGTATGCACACAGACATCACCACGTTCGACATGGGCGTCTTGCACCCAGCGTCGAAGTTCACGGCCGATTTCGAGAAGGGACCTGGAATGTAAACAAACACTCCCGTTCAGCAGCGATCAAAGATTCAGACAGAAAAAACTACAGTATCGCTTCTGAACAGAATCTGGCCAACCTGTGGTTAGGTAACAGGAGGTGAAAGAACCCACGATGTTCATCATGCCGAACGCGATCATCTCCTTGTTTCCGTCGATCTGTTCGTTCTTGATCATGGCCAAGCTTCGTCCCACGGCTATTCCTTCCTGAGAAGGATGATTACGTGCGTAAGATTCCTTTGTGGAAAAATTCCGAACGATCGAGGGGGAATTCGTACATACCGCGAGTGCTAGGATCCCAGACAGGAGACCCGCTTTCAAAGCTATCCCTGCGTTCTTGCTATCGAACTTCAGCTGTGAAATCGAGATAGGATTAATCCCTTTCTTCAGGTCACCAACCTGTTGCATGCAGGGTAGTTAATTAGGCAGGCACTGAAACAGAACGTGGTCCTGAACATAGCCTGAATTGGAAGAGCACAAAAGTAACTGTAGCAGCACTTACGATCGGGATGCCATGCTCATCTCCCTTGACAAGGAAAGCGAAGACGCCTCCGATGACGACAACCATGAAAGGCGCAATGGCCGACACCCAGAACAAATGTGGCATTTTCTTTCTCTGAAGTTTTTGCAATCATGGACAAAATTATACTCAAGACAGTATCAGTGGATTAAGGGATGTACTACATAAATTCGGTTGAGTGATTAAATCCCCACTTACCAGATGCTTACTGGAGAGCAGGAACAAGATGAAGCATATGCCCAGAATTGCACTCTGCCATTTCCACTAGCAAAAAATAAATAAAGAGGACACGGATAGTTCAGTTCAGAAATCTCATCCGTGCAGTTACCATCAGAAATCGCTCCCTTCAAAAGCAAGAACCTACTAGTACTACTAAACGTCGACTTCTCGTGTGCACGAATGGGCATGGATCGCACATCAGTGACGACCATGAAAACAGCCACACATCCCACAGCTCGATCAGTCCAAAACGATCACGTCATGTCCTAGGTATACGCAACTCATGTCCAAAACGAGCACGGCTGTGTTCGGTCTTTTCTGACGCAGACAAGTTCCAGTGACAGCAAAATACTAATGTTGTTTGTATGTTGGTACACCATTGATGCACACCGCTAGTGCAAAAAGGAATTCCAACTAGGTACTATTTTATTTAGAGGAATTTCTTTTTTTACCACATAATTCGAGGAATTCCTAGTTGTTGGGAGAAAAACATATTTGGGGATCTTTTTACTTTCATCCTACAAGATTATTCCTGAAAGAAAGTCCTACACATTGGGAGGAGGTTTCCTTTTTTTTTTCCTTCTAATAACTACACGTACGGTTAGTCCTCTGATAAGTTGCAGGATAATATCGAGCGGTTACAGCAACACCCTCTCGGCATACTAGCAGTCACGCCTTTCTAGTTCTAGCGTGCGGCTGCATGCTACTTGTGTTAGTTAGTACTCCATTCATTGGGCATCAAGAAAGTGAAGTCTAGAGAACGGCCAGAATAAACGGGGAGAAGCAAAGGAGTCCTCCTCCTTCTTCGATCTCCGGTAATACGTAGTGGGGAGAAAGATGGATGGAGCAGGCTGACCTCGTGTCTGTAATGGAAGACGGATCCCACGACGGAAACGAGATCGGTCTTGGGTGTGAAATGCTTCATCCCTAGGAGCCCCTTGAGCTGCTGCATTATGATGATCATGGCCGTGCCGCCCATGAAGCCGGTGATGGTCGACCGCGACAGGAAATCCACTATTAGCCCTAATCTTCACCAACCAAAGTTGACAGTTAATAAAAATCAACACATGGACGTACGGCCGGGGATCAGGGAAAGGCCTAGCTACATACATATAAGTGCAGTACATACCTGAAGACGCCTAAGGCGGTCTGGAAGATTCCTGTGAAGAAGGCGGATGTGTAGAAGAGCTGCAGGTAGCGCTCCGGGTCGTCCTCCGGCAGCACCTCGTCCTCGATGATGGACGCGAGCATCAGCGACGCCGCCGCCACCGTGCCCACCGCCAGGTTGTTGGAGCTCCCGAACACGGCGTACAGCAGGGGCGGCACGAAACTCGAATCTGGAAATCAACATCCATATGTAGCCATGTAGGGGCCGGAGGGAAGGAGAGATGCATGATCGATCAGTTTTGGTGCGCATGCATGCAACGCAACCGTATATATACATCGAAACCGGCCGGCAAGAAGAACGTACATAGTCCGGTGATGGGCGGGAGTTTGGCGAGGCGCGCGTAGCTGATGCCCTGCGGGATGGCGAGGCTGGCGATGGTGACGCCGGCGAGGAGGTCGTACTTGAACTTGTCGAGGCCGTACTGGGGCACCCACTCCAGCGCCGGCACGAAGTACTTGACCGCGCCCCACGCCCGGGCCTTGGGCGGGAGCGCGCCGAAGCCGCGGAACGGGTCGTCGGGGAAGAAGGTCTCGGCCAGGCCCGCACGCAGCGCCACGCTGAAGGGCCGCCGCGCCGAGAGGTTCACCCGTTCCGCCGCGCCGTGGTGCGTCATGTGGCGGCCGTCGTCGCCGGACGCCGTCCCCATGTATGCACGTACGTTGGCCGGAGGCGTGGCGTGTGAAGCAGATCGAGTCAGTTGTTGCCGATGGTGTGGGGGGAGGAAAGAAAAGATCAGGCCTGCGGACGAAAAGATCGAGGAATGGAAACCAGAAGCTAGTAGTGAGAGCAGCGCGATCCAGTCGGACGTGCTTCTGCTTGGTGTGTGGCTGATCTCTTCTCACGCCTAATTATGGGTTGTGTTAGCGGCGGGGCAAGACGACGGAGTGTGAGGAAGGACGAGTGCGTGTGCCCGTGTTCGTGCGAGCGTGGCAGTTGCATTCCTGGCTCGGGATCGATCGAGAGCATGGCGGTATATATAGACGGTCACGGTTTGGCGGTGGCCGCCGCGAGCAACGAAGAAAAAGGAAACCGATCGACGACGTGGGTGGGCAGTTCTGGAACGGTACGGTACGTCGCGTCGTGCCTTGAGGCGGTGAGACATGCATGTGGGACGCGATTGCTGATGCTGAACCGCCATCGGGATCGATCTGCTGACACATGCATGAGACGAACTGATGTACTTATGTAGTTCATGCATGCGCCGGATCTGAACTCGTGTCATGTGTTAGGATTTATTTTAACATATACTCCTTCCGTTTTCATTTCAAAATATAGAGTAAATTGCAAATAACCACCATAATTAGGAACATCGCTTCAAAAAACCACCACTATACATTTTTTTTTGGGTAAAAAACCACCGCATTTCAGTAATCCGATGGCAAAAGAGACTGATCATGCGGTCCTTCTCGAAATAGGTTTTTGCCCCGCTATATTAATATAGCAACCACACCGTATAATTTTGAGATCACTGCTGGGGAAAACAACACAGTCAAGCCTAAAAGAAAAGAAAACAAAAAAGAAGAGAAAAAATGTTGATACCAACGGATCAACGAAAACGAAAGTGACTCGCAACCGCAAAAAAAACACATCTCCGGGTAATCCGTAGCGCTCCACCCATCTCGCTACCCACCAACATACGCCACCACAGTCTTATAGTCAGCATCGTTGTATCATCATGGCAAGCATTGCAAGGCCGGACGAACTAAAAAGAACATGCCGTAGACAAGGAGCGGCAGTTCCACAACCACACGGGAGGGGACAACCTCCAACGTCATAGACGGTAGCCGACCAGACACAACAGACAAGAGCACACCGGGCTACCAATGGAACCGGAGGGCGGCAGCAACACAGCCACCTGGAGGACGTCATCCATCGCCAATGGCGGGTGTCGATCGGACGCGTCAGAGACGCACCAGGCCAGGCAGGCCAGGCCCTGGACAGGCCCGTGAAGTCTCCGCCACCATGCTGCAACACGTAGGCCGTCGGCCATCGGTACCCTCTTATTCGGCACCAAAGGTCCGGCCTGACCCAAACAGGTCCGCGAAGCTCCCGCCGCCATGCTGCAGCAGACGCAGCGTCGTCGCCGCCACTCCCGTCGTGCTTTGCTTGTCAGTCAAACCGGGGTAGCAGGGATGAACCCGACCCTCCCTAACCCAAATCGGGCCGAGAGGGCCTAGATCTGGGCCTATAGGGCACTAGCCGTGGCATCCGTGGCCACTCACGCCATCAACCTCCATGCTCGCCACCTGCAGCACCGGAAGCCCCGCCGCAGAAGAGCTGGACCACCGCCGCCTGTAGACACCACCTGGCGCCACGCCGCCCCACGCGAGGAGGCAATCGAAGGGGGAGAAGAAGGGGGCCGCCACCGCCGGCCCCGCCCGGGACTAGCCCGGCGACGCATGCCGACGACGATGGAGGATCAGAGGTGGGGGAGGGGCTCTGGTAGGAGGCTGACGACGCGACCTAGACGACCGCGCGGGGGCGACCATGTCGCGAGAGGTGGGTCTCCACTGATCGTGCAGTAGAGAAGCTCTAACGGCATTTCTGACAGACCATGCCCACACAAAGGCGTATGTGGCAGGTTAGAGACGGGAAGGAATCGTATGGCTGGGTTAGAGACGGGAAGGAATCGTGTGGCTGGCAGCTGGCTAAACCTGTTCGACATTATTAGTACAGGGTATATATATGATAAAAGCTTATGTACACTACTTTTAACAGATCTGTACAACATATATACATTAGATGATGTACAACACATGACCAATTTTTGACAAATAACCACCAATATATATGTTAATAGATGTGTATAGTACTACCATGCTAAAACGACTAGATTTGACTAGAATGAAATATCAGTACCAACCAAGTTCAGATTACAACCAAGTTCGTAACACAACCAAGTGTAGATAACAACCAAGTGCAAATCATAACCAAGTTCATAACACAACCAAGTGCAGATTATGTAGGCGGTATAATAGAAGGTAAAATAACAATTCTAGGCAGATCAAATTAAGGACATCTATTCGTCTTCTCTTTTCAGTTCCTCGACTATTTTCTCGTGAATTCTGCTAGCTGTCAGGTGCCCTTTAAGCTTTGATGGTGCCTTTTTTTCCTTATAGGCCTGATACCAGCACCATTTGCAGTTGGCCTGGGGTCTGTGAATGCAGATATAGCTGGTGGTGGCATTGCAGAGCTTTCTACTCTTTTGTTTGCTACAGCTGGTGCATTCAAAGATGTTCTTTTTGCTTTGTTGCCTGCTACGTTTGTTGGAGCAGGGACATCAGGTCTTGGAGCATAGGATGTAGTTCTTGCTGCTGGAGTAGGAGTTGCAGGTGTAGGATCTGTTGTACAAGCTGGTGTAGGACTTGTTGTAGTAGGAGCTGCAGGTGCAGAAGTTGTAGTTCTTATTGCTAGAGTAGGAGTTGTTGTAGTAGGATCTACTATATCAAGTGAATTTCTGTTTTGCTGTGTTTGGAAGAATCTTTTATGATAAATTAGAGGAGCATGAGAATAACATGGAAAAATACAATGAAATCACACAAAATTTATCAGGTGTTGATTTCTCCTCATCTGCAATGATGGTTTCAGTGGAGCACTGCAATTTGTGTATCTATGATCAACTAATTTGCAGTTGGCAGTTGCTGCATGTGATGGATACCATTCTAGATGTTATCTTGGGTTGTGGCACTTCAAACTGTCCCTTTCTCCTTTTTGTTTGCTTTCTTCCCTTCTCAATCTTGAAGACATGAGGATTAATGCTAGGTGTATCTGTCTTTGTCCATAAATCTTATCCAGCTACAGGGTAGATAACTGGATTGTAGGCTTTCAAGTACGTGGGTTTCTTGAAAATTTCAGACACAAAATCTCCAGATATTGCATGGTGGCAAGGCAGTCCAGTCACGTCCCATTTTCTACCGCCACGGGTTCTCTTTTGCAGGTCAACGACATAAATATGAACATAAACGCCCATCTAAACCTACAATACAAAATAGACACAAAACAACAACATTTTGTTAGATACAAAACAACCACATGGACATAAACATAAACAAAATCTCAAAATAACTTACCAATAAAAGGTCGACGTCCTTTTGTAAATCCCTGAACTGATCCACCCAAAGCAATAAAAAGACCATGGAATCTCGGATTTTTGCTGGGATGCTCGGGGATCACTTTGGTTGTCACAATGCATCTACTTCCAGGGTTAGTATCAATAACAGTTTTGAGATAATCTTTTAGCCTTTTGTATTGCTATAGTAATCACCAATAACCATTGTTAGAGATTTTCTCCTTGCTCTATATGCCATTACCTTATTCACTTCCACTCCAAATTTTTGTTTCGCATTATCTACCACTTATTCTACTCTTGTACCCGGATCTGCTCTAAAAGACTGCTCAGTTGTCTTGGCAACCCAATTGCATTTCACTTTGCAACTTTCACCTAAGGTGGCACAAGTATGGTCAAAGTGCATTTTTCTAATACAAAATGTTTTCTCACCAGCTATATGACTTGCTGTAATGTAGAAAGGACATCATTTATTTGTGCACATAGCAATTATTCTATCCTTACAATTCCTATGATACCTAAAATTTCCGAGTTCTGTTATGTGCATGTTCTACAAAGCATTTCTAAATTGGTATACATCAAGGAAACACATCTTGAGACAGTTTGGTTGTTCAGCTAGAATCCTTCCCTCATCATACCAAACCCTTGGTTTCATCTTCGTTGCCTTCGATTTCCTGCCACTCGGAAGCATAGTTGGTAACTCAATATAGTCATCTGAATCTTGTGCTTCCTGAAAATCTTAATCAGATAAAGGCACATAGTTAGGCATTGCAGCACTATCTGTTAGAAATAATGGGGCTAATCCATTTAGGCCCATGAGTATTTCAGATTTTCCCTAAATCTCAAAGCCCAAATTTGTGGCAGCCCATATGTGTTTGGGCCCATGTTTGTGGCAGCTCACATGGGAGTGGAGTGGGAGCTAAAGTTTAGTCCCACATGGAAAGTTGGAGGAGAGTTGCACCACCTTATAAGGTGGAGTGTTGCACCACTTTGTAAGTGAGTGGGAATAAGAGAGATACACACGCGCGCTCCTCCTCCGACGATGCCGCCAGACGCACGACGCACGCCGCCTCATTGCTGCCACGGCATACACAGCTGGTTCTTGGGTTGCGGGTTGCGGGAATCTCGCCGAGCCGAGCTTTATTTTGCTGCTCAGGAAAATTGACAGACGTGTCAAACGGTTAGCTTAGACCCGAACGAGGTCCTGAGCCTCTCTATATAAAGTCCTGCGCGGCTACCGCCACAACACCACCGAAAACCAATCTAGGGTTTTGCCATCCTCTCTACTTGCGCCGTCACCGTAGTCTACTCCATCCCGCTTGCCGGCGTGCACCGGCGGACGGGAGAGCAGGTCTCCGGAACCACTCGCCCTTGCGATCCTGTACGGGAGAGGGCGAATAAGGTTTTTGGGAAGCGCTCGCGATCGCCGAAGTTCTTCATCACGGGTCATCTTCCATCCAAGTCAGGCGGTGTTGCCTACCGCTGTCTTCGTCGCCATCTGCTGCGATCCCTCTTCCCCAAAGTTTCTACTACGACAACCGAACGGTACGTGCTACGTGATCCTGTTTGGTTATTCATCATGTTCTGCGAGTACATGTTAGGCTGCTGTTTGTTTCCGATCATCCTGTTGTTTAGTACATCTAGTATGTTCGAGTTACATGAGCTAGTAGCTGGTTTTGTCATGATTTATATTCTGGAATTAATCGTGAAAATTATGCCTAATAATCCAACAATCCAAAAACCTTATTGTAGGCAATTTCCTGAATTCACAATGGCTGGTTTTACCGATGCACTGAGGCCGGATAAGTTTACCGGTGTGCACTTTAAGAGGTGGCAGTACAAGGCTGAGCTTTGGCTGACCACGATGAAAGTGTTCCACATCAGTAAAGGCAAACCTGAGGGAACTATATCTGACGAGGATCAGAAGAAGTTCGAGGATGCTAATACTGTCTTTGTGGGATATATTCTGAGCATTCTTGTTGACCGTCTGTGTGATGTGTTTATGCACATAAAAGACGGAAAGGAGCTCTGGGATGCACTGGATGCCAAGTTTGGTGTCAGATCGGCGAGGAACTGTATATCATGGAGAGCTTTCATGATTTTAAGATGACTAAGGACCTTCCTGTGGTTCAACAAGCTCATGAGATACAATGCATTGCCAAGGAGCTCGAACTCCTTAAGTGTACCTTACCCGACAAGTTTGTGGCGGGATGCATTATTGCTAAGTTGCCCCCTTCATGGAGGAACTTTGCCACAACTCTCAAACACAAGAGACAGGAGATATCAGTTGAAAATCTGATAGCGTCCCTTGATGTTGAGGAGAAGGCTCGGGCTAAGGACACTACTGAGAAAGGAGAGGGTCTTGCATCGCTAACTTTGTGCGTAAAGGCAACCGTGAGGCAAGAACAAAGGAACTTCAAACCCTCCTTTAACAAGCCTGTAAATACTACAACCTTCAAGAAGAAGAAGACGAACAGGACAAGAGTGAACTGTCTTGTTACACTTGTGGAGAGCCCGCCATTTTCCAAGGATGTCCAAAACGCTGCATCAGCAGAGGAAAAAGGCCAAGATCATCAACGCCGTGACCGCTAGCAATACCGATGGGTATGGTAATTTATTTATCGTTTTTCAAGATTTCAATCACCGTGTTGGTGGCTTGATACGGTGCTAATGTTCATGTGTGTGCCGACATCTCTATGTTCACTTCTTATCGTGTCGCCGATTCATCCGTCCTAATGGGGAATGGATCACATGCTTCGTGGTGTTGGCACGGTGGATCAAGTTTACTCGGAAAGATCGTGCAGGTGAGGAACGTCAAGATGTCCCTACTATGAACAAGAATCTCGTTAGTGGCTCCCTTCTTTGCAGAGATGGGTTTAAGGTTGTCTTAGAGTCTAATAAAGTCGTTGTTTCGAAACATGGACAATTTATTGGTAAAGGTTATGAGTTCGGAGGCTTGTTCCGGTTTTCACTTTCAGAGTTTTGTAATAAATCCGTGAATCATATTTGTGGTGATGTTAATGATGATACCAGTGTTTGGCATTCTTGTTTATATCACATTAATTTTGGTTTGATGTCTCGGATGTCCAGCATGAGTTTAATTCCGAATTTCACTATTGCCAAAGTTTCTAAGTGCCATAGTTGTGTGTAATCAAAGCAACCTCGAAAGCCTCACAAGGCTGCCGAGGAGAGAAACTTGGCACCTCTAGAACTCATACATTCTGATCTATGTGAGATGAATGGTGTGTTGACAAAAGGTGAAAAGAGATATTTCATGACGTTGATAGATGATGCTACTAAATTCTGCTATGTTTACTTGTTGCAAACTAAAGATGAGGCTTTAGACTACTTTAAAATCTATAAGGCCGAGGTTGAAAATCAACTAGAGAGAAAGATCAAGCGTCTTAGGTCGGATCGTGGTGGTGAGTATTTTCCCAAAATATTTGATGAATTTTGTCAGGAACATGGAATTATTCATGAGAGGACGCCTCCGTACTCGCCCCAATCAAACGGGGTTACCGAGAGAAAAACCGCCTGATCGACTTGGTGAATTCCATGTTAGCCACTTGGTTTATCAAAGGCATGGTGGGGAGGCTTTGTTGACTTCATGTCATGTCCTGAATAGAGTTCCTAACAAGAATAAAGAAAAGACTCCTTATGAGGAGTGGGGGAGAAAACCATCACTTTCGTGATTCACAGCACTTGGGGGTGTTTCACAAGGTCAACATGCCGATTCCCAATAAACGCAAGCTCGGACCCAAGATTGGATTGTATCTTTCTAGGATATGCTCCACGAGTGTAGGCTATAGATTTCTAGTGGTTAAACTGAGGTACCGATATGCATGTTGATACTATAATGGAATCTCGTGATGCAACATTCTTTGAGAATATTTTCCTATGAAAGATATGCATAGCATTGGTAGGATTTCTTCTGAAATACTTCCTGAATCTAGTGCATCTATTGATAATTCTGAACAACCACATGAGGAATTTCTTGAGAAGGATGACGATGAACCTCTCACGAGGAGTAAGAGATGAGGGTTACAAAATCCTTTGGCAATGATTTCATCGTACCTTGTGGATGATACTCCCGGATCCATTATCGAGGCATATGCATCTCCGATGCAGATGATTGGAAAGAAGCTGTCCAAAATGAGATGGACTCGATTCTTTCTAATGGAACTTGGGAATTATCGAATTCCTATGGTTGTAAACCCGTGGGATGTAAGTGGGTGTTCAAGAAGAAGCTAAGGCCTGATGGTACTATTGAGAAGTACAAGGCACGGCTTGTAGCTAAGGGCTACACGTAAAGAAGGCGAAGATTACTTTGACACCTATTCACCGTCGCTAGACCGACCACCATTCGAGTACATCTCGCCTCTTATGGTCTTCTCGTTCATCAAATGGACGTGAAGAGCTTTCCTTAATGGAGAGTTGGAAGAGGAGATCTATATGGATCACCGGATGGGTTTGTGGTAAAAGGTGAAGAGACAAAGGTGTGTAAGTTATTGAAATCTTTATATGGCCTGAAACAAGCACCTAAGCAATGGCATGAGAAGTTTGATGAACTCTACTTTCTGGCTTTGTCATTAATGAGGTCGATAGGTGTTTACTATCGCCATGGTGGGGCGAGAAGCGTTATATTATGTTTGTGCGTGGATGACATTCGATCTTTGGTACAAACATGAAAGTGATAATGAAGTCAAGTCTTTCCTCACAAAGAGTTTTGATATGAAAGATCCGGGAGAGGCGATGTCATTCGAATATCAAGCTTATTAAGAACGAGAATGGGATTACTTTAACGCAATCTCATTATGTTGAGAAGGTCTTGAGCCGATTTGGCTTTAATGATGGCAAGACTTCTCCAACACCTTATGATCCCGATTTGACATTACGAAGAATAAGAAGGAACCAACGGATCATGAAATATTCACAAGTTGTTGGTTCTCTCATGTACTTAGCAAGCGCCACAAGACCCGATATCTCTTTGCTGTGAGCAAGTTGAGTAGGTTCATGTCTAACCCGGTATTGATCATTGGCATGCACTTGAAAGGGTCATGCGCTATCTATGTGGTACAATGAGCTATGAGATTCACTATTCGTGAAATCTCGTGCTTGAAGGATATAGTGATTCAATTGGATCTCGACGTTGATGAACTCTACGCCACGGCGGGTATGTGTTTACCCTTGGAGGTGGCGCAGTGTCATGGAGGTCTCGTAGACAAACCATATTGACGAGGTCAACTATGGAAGCAGAACTTCGCTTTAGACACACCACCGTTGAGTCGAATGGTGCGTGAGCTCTTGATGGACTTGCACGTGGTTGAGAAACTGTGCGCAATCCTTCCGAATTGTGACAACCAAACCGTTATTGTCAAAGTGAACAATTCTAAGGATAACGCCAAGTCATCAAGACACATGAAAAGACGTTTGAAATCTGTCAGAAATTGAGAAACTCGAGTAATAAGCAGCGTTACGTATATTCAAACAGACAAAAACCTGACAGATCCC
Organism: Avena longiglumis; assembly: GCA_030063025.1. Classification (NCBI taxonomy): domain Eukaryota; kingdom Viridiplantae; phylum Streptophyta; class Magnoliopsida; order Poales; family Poaceae; genus Avena; species Avena longiglumis. The sequence continues at coordinate 155,059,563 of CP125973.1, forward strand.
TTTACAAAGGGACTATCACGAAATGTGATAGAAAGTGCATCGAGGGAGATGGGGTTGAGACCCATGGATGTCACACCTTAGTGGTAACCCAACCTATGTGATCAGAGATCCCGTGAATTAGGACCAGGAAGAACAAGCTAGTGGTTTGACCGAGGAGAGTATTTTGTAACCCTCTCTATGTGAATATGCATGACTCTCATAATCAGAAGGCAGGTTGGCAACATGCCTTAATGTGTTTATGTTGGCTTTAATTAGCAAAGATGCGCCCTCTGTGGCATTCTTGAAAGAACACACCTATATGAGCTCGATCAGAACGTTGTCTATGAGATCCGGGTGATCTCTAGTAAACTCATGAAGAGACCAGGAGTATGACGATATGCTCCAACCCGCGGGGTAGGCTACTGACAGCCAAGTACTAGTCATGATTTTGAGCGAAATCTATTGGCACCAAACTTGCAATTCAAGGTTTGTCCATTGTTCAAGTTGTTGATAGACGTAGTTCAAGATTCTAGGCGGAAGTTCAACTTAATGCTCTCTTTGATACATCGGTATATAAACAAGTAGCAAGGATTGGCAAATCTTCAAATGGACATTTGAGATCCGTGGGGATTGTTAGAAATAATGGGGCTAATCCATTTAGGCCCATGAGTATTTCAGATTTTCCCTAAATCTCAAAGCCCAAATTTGTGGCAGCCCATATGTGTTTGGGCCCATGTTTGTGGCAGCTCACATGGGAGTGGAGTGGGAGCTAAAGTTTGGTCCCACATGGAAAGTTGGAGGAGAGTTGCACCACCTTATAAGGTGGAGTGTTGCACCACTTTGTAAGTGAGTGGGAATAAGAGAGATACACACGCGCGCTCCTCCTCCGACGACGCCGCCACGACGCACGCCGCCGCCTCGTCTGCCACGCCATACTGGTTATGGAATCAAAATTGACAGACGTGTCAAACGGTTAGCTTATTCGGGTTGCTCCCGGATCGTGGGCTACTGTAACCGACCCGAACGTGCGTAACGTGGGCCGAGGTCCTGAGCCGCTCTATATAAAGTCTTGCGCGGCTACCGCCACAACACCACCGAAAACCAATCTAGGGTTTTTCCATCCTCTCTACTTGCGCTGTCACCGTAGTCTACTCCATACCGCTTGCCAGCGTGCACCGGCGGACGGGAGAGCAGGTCTCCGGAACCACTCGCCCTTGCGATCCTGTACGGGAGAGGGCGAATAAGGTTTTGGGAAGCGCTCTGCGATCGCTCGAGTTCTTCATCACGGGTCGTCTTCCATCCAAGTCGCGGTCTGCCTATCGCCGTCTTCGCCGCCATCTGCTGCGATCCTCTTCCCCAAAGTTTCTACTACGACAACCGAATCAAGCGTGCACGTGATCCTGTTTGGTTATTCATCATGTTCGCGAGTACATGTTAGGTCATTTTGTTTCCGATCATCCTGTTGTTTAGTACATCTAGTATGTTCGAGTTACATGAGCTAGTAGCTGGTTTTGTCATGATTTATATTCTGGAATTAATCGTGGAAATTATGCCTAATAATCCAACACTATCTATACTACAATGTGATCTGCTAGTGGGCCCTCTCCTCACTAGTAGCTTCTTGTATGTAGCAATAGGGATGCCATCATGAGAACCTTCACTACAAGACTTCTAGAGAAGATCTTCTTCCTCTGAATAACCTTCAAAGTGCTTCATTGCCTCATCCCTCTTCCTCTTCAAGCCAATTAGCTTCAGCTCCATTTCCTCTTGCCTCCTTTTCTCTTCATGTTCTCATGCTTTGTACTCCCCAACGACATATTATTCTTCATAGACAAAACCTTCTTCACAATCTGACACAGTTTCAACTATAAGAATACGTTGCTTGTTCTTCTGCAAATTATTGTTACTCTGTTGGGTGCATAGATACAAATAGTCTGAATCCATTGCACTTTCTTTCTCTGCATCCATGCTACAACAGTGTGAAATAAATCTGTTGTTACTAGATTCTTCAATATTAAACCCTAGAAATCTAAACTAAGTAGAATAAATCAAATTACATACATAGAATGATAGAAACTTACTCAACTCCACCAATGGAGGAGGTGTAGCGCTAGAAAGACGACAGGCTTGCCTTCCAGACCTGATGCATCACTGTTGGATTGGAGCTATCATGGTACTCACCTTCATAAAAAATGGCCTCATGGGCACCACCGCCACGTATCTGTAGGGGTTCGTAGCATGGAAAAAAATCTATCGCATGAGCAAACACAAGCCAAGATCTAATCTACTCGATCGGTGCAACAAGTTCATAGAGTACTAACCCTCGAAGATCCAAAGCGGTTAATGAGATCGGATTCTTATGGTTGATGTAGTCGTTCACTTGCCGATCTCAAGATCGCGTAGACGATCCTTTCGGCACCGCGTTCCGGCAGCGCTTCCACAGTCGGTCACACGTTCGGTACTCGATGAATACCTTCATCTCCATTGTTCCAGCAGGCAGTGGAGGTTGTAGATATCTCCTCGTGATTCCAGTAGCACGACGCTGTGGTGGTGGAAGTAGAGGGGAAATCCCGCAGGGCTTCGCCTAAGCCGGAGTGGGTATGGTGGAGTAGAAGAGGGCCTCTGCGATCTAGGGTTTCGAGGGCCGAGGGGAGGTGGTGGTAGCCAGCGGCTAGGGAAAGCCCTAGGTGACGACTTGGAGGAGCCTTAGGTGGTGGCAACAAGAGAGGGGGGCGGCGGCCGGCTAGGGTTTTTGGTGTGAGGGGTAGGGGCGCGTGCCCTACCCCTCCTTATATAGGTGGGAGAGGCGGTTTGGGTGGAGAGGAGTCCTCCCCCAACTCCTCTACTAGGCTGGCGGCAAGGGGAGGGAGGAATCCTCCCCTAGGTAGGATTCCTTCCCTTCCTCCACTAGGCAACCATGTTGGGATTTGACTTTTTCAACTAGCGTTTGACTTTCAAACTAGAGTTTGATTTCTCTCCTCCCATTGCCCAGCCAAGAGACCTAGGAAATGATGCAACCATTCCACTTTGGTATGACACATCCATGTACCCTTCCCACTTAGGATCGGTGGACCTTCTAGACCCTTCTAGAACATTCCGGTGAAAACACCAAAAACATTTCTGAACTTCGGATTTGGACTTTCCTTATATGAATCTTATTCTCCGGACCATTCCGGATCTCCTCGTGATGTATTGGATCCAATCTGAGACTCCGAACAACATTCAGTCTCTTACTCACATTCCATATCTACTAAACAACATCGAATCATTAAGTGTGTCTCCCTACGGTTCATGAATTATGCAGACATGATCGAGACTCTTTCTCTGATCAATAACCAATAGAGGAATCTGGAAATTCATATGGCTCTCACATATTTCTATGATTACTTTGTGATTGAGTGAACCATTTACATACGATACCAATTTACCTTTGTCTCGTGATACTTTACTTATCCGAGGTTTGATAGTCGGTATCTCTGCTTACCAAGTTCAACCTTGTTACCGATAAGTACTCTTTACTCGTTCCTGTGATATATGATCCCTTGTGAACCAGTCACATGCTTGCAAGCTAATTGGATGACATTCCACTGAGAGGGCCCAGAGTATATCTATTTGTCATATGAATGAAAAAATCCCACTCTTGATCCATGCGCCTCAACAAATACTTTCAGAATACTCAATGCCACCTTTATAACCACCCAGTTACAAAGTGGTGTTTGATGTCATAAAAGCATCCATCCGGCAATGGTGATTAACATGATCTCATGGTTGAAGGATTTAGGTTACTATGTATTTGAAAGCTTTAGCAAATGAACTATTTAAATGACTTGATCTTATGGTACACTTAACTATAGGAGTATGTCCATCACATCATTCTCCTAATGACATGACCTTGTTATCAATAACATCCAATGTTCATGATTAGGAAACCATGATCATATATTAATCAACAACCTAGTTTAACAAGAGGCTTTACTAGGGAATCTTGCATGTTTATAAATCACACAAGTATTAATGTTTCCGGTTAATACAATTATAGCATGGGATGTAAAAACATTTATCATAAACATGAAGATATGATAACAACCACTTTATTATTGCCTCTTGGGCATATCTCCAGCAGTCTCCCATTTGCACTAGAGTCAATAATCTAGTTTCAAACCTTTGTGCATTCAACACCTATGGCTTTACGGTGTTGTGTATACACGATTGCTAGTGGTTAAGTAATCTTTGGATCCGACACTTTCAGGTACGTGTGTGATTGCATATCTTTGTGTCCCGACACATCACTCATTCTCTAATGAGATGGCGTTGTATAAATTTGATCCTTTGGTGAGATCTTTAGTTCCTTAGGGTTAATGTTGATACAATTGTCGTACAATATATCTTCATAGTACTAGCCCGCTGTGAACTACACCTAGTTTGATAAAAACTATTTGACACAAATGCCCTCTTTTGCTGCTATAATAACAGATATATACTTAGCCTTTTGTTGTAGTATCTGTCACAATATTTCAACTTTGGAACTCATCCAAAATCCATTATAGAACTTCCTTTCCATTACATTGTGCCACCCATTGTTTAAATTGAGATAAACTTAATTTGTATCATGTGACAAAACTAGTATCAATGTAATACTTTACAATGAACTACCCATCTATTTGTCACCTCTAAAAATAACATATTCTTAGTTCTTCCAAAAGATCGTAAGAATATCCTTACTATTGTCCAATGATCATCTTTATGAATCATTCTGATATAGGCTCATAACATTTAGAGCATAGGACATATCTGGACGTGCACATATCATAGTATGATTGAAAAATACTCTTTCTGTTTTCATTCATCAAGTATCAAAAAATACTTGAATCTTCGTTTCACTTACCAAGTGTCGATACACTTGAATTTTTGATTTAATCCTTTCTGTGTGACAAGAACCTTTCTTGTCATTTCCATACTGAACTCATTCAATATCTCATCCATGTAATTTTTGCACAACCATATTAGCCTCTCAATCTATCCATATAGACATTGATGCCAAATATTCGGGTTTTACCTAAGTCTTTCATCGAGATGAAATTCTTAACTTGTGTCAATAAAAGATACATCATTTCTAATCAACAATATGTCTTTCACATAATGTATTAGAAATATGTCTTAGCACTCCCACTTAATTTCTTGCAAAAGCAAGCATCGTCATCGTCTCCTGATGAAATTGAAGCTTTTAACAGTTTCATCACGGTGAAGATTCCAACTCCTCGATGCTTACTTCAACCATTGAGGTTTTCATACGCTTTTAACATCATTTGAATTAACAAAACCCTTTGGACCATGTCATGTACACGTCCTAGGTAACCATTCTATTAGAAGAATCTTGTTTTGTTTATTCAACTATCATATAACAAAATTATATGTAGTGGTTGCTACATTAATCCGTCTAGACTAAATATCGCTATGAGAGATCAAATCTTGTCATAGTCAACTGTTTGAGCATTATCGTGAACTCCTTCCCGACATGTCTACTATTACATAGATGTAAAACATCCATGTCCATTTCTTTATAGATCCAAATACGATTGTAAGGTTTTTACACCTTTCCAGAGGGTCTTCCAAGTTCAAAACTTGATTTCTCGTGTATGGAACTATCACGGATTTCATGGCTTCAAGTGACGGAGTCAGGGCCCATCATCGCTTCTTTGCATAAAGTCGGTTCATCATTGTTAAACAACAATGATTTACTTTTAAATCCTAGTATTTGATTGTTTACCCGACCTACTTGGTTCAATAGAAACTTAGACCTTCATGACCACAACCTTTAAGGAACGTGAGCCATGAGCATTGTTGCTGCCTCCGAAACACTTTCTGGTGTTTCACAACTCAGGACATATAGCTAAGGTTATTTTAACCTTATCAAAGTTCTATTGTCCTCCCACTTAACTTTTCATGGAAAAATTTCTTCTAAAAGAAACTTGATGTTCTAAGAGACAAACACTTTTGTATTTGGTGTTATGGAGGAGTATCTAACGATTATTCGAAATAACTTACAAAGACATGCTCATCCGACTTTGGTTGTAAACATTTTACTTATACATAGAATACCAATGTTTAGGAAAGGACAACTTGGGTTTTATCCCAAACCATAACTTTATATGGTGTCATTTCAATGGATCATGATGGATCTCTTTTCAGTGTAAAAGGAGGCAATCACTAAAGCTTTTAATCTTTAAAATATAATGGCAGCTATATAAGTTACACATTTGATCTTACCATGTCAAACAAGGTTTCATTACATATCTCGAACACTCCATACTACTATAGTGTTTTTGGGAAACATAAATATATGGAACGATTCCTCAAATCTTAGGTGTTTTGTTAAACTTGTAACTCAAATATCTACCTTTATGATCCTATCATAAACTATTTATATTCTTGTTATAATGATTTTCCACTTCATCTTGAAAGTCTTCGAACATTTTCAAATTTGCACGCTTCATCCTTATTAAGCAAAAATTCATATATTTACTCAATTTTTTGGAGAAAGTATATGAAGTTGAAATCCATCGCTCTCGACTACACATAATAGGCTTCATACATCTATATGTACAAGTTCCAATAATCTAGTCATTCGTTCCCTTTTGGCCTATGAACGGAGTTTTAATTATCTCTAGGAAAGTTTCACAAGCATCATTTGGTCAAAAATCAGAAGACTCCAAAATTCCATCAATCATGGAGTTTCTTCATGTTTTGTTTCCAATATAATTTAAACGGCGATGTCACTTCCTAAGTGATCTTTCAATCATTTGTCTTCCGACATTTTTAGCACTAGTTTTATGGTGTGATTTCTCCAACGGCATTTGCAAATCATCCATCTTTTATGGAATATGGCAATTATTTGAACAACCCTTTTGTTCTCATAATATCTGATCGAAATAACAATTATTAAAACAAATCTTGAAGGTAAGATTTGATGTCAACGAGAAACAAAACAATACTTTGTTTGTTTTCGATGAACATCGTCACATATTTTCTTGCTGGTTACTTAGGCCATTGCAGTTCATGAATTATGTTGTTTTGTATGACTTTTCATACCAACAAATTCGGTATCTAATACTTAAGAACCAAATTGTTTAACAAGCAAGGAATACAGCCATAACATGTATATCATCTATATACCTAATCTGAACAATTCTAGTCTTTTCTTTTTTGCTAAATATTTCTGAGATTCTCTTTCAGCATTATATTTTCCGTTTTAAAAGAATCTATCAACATCAATAGTGGCATCATACATATGACACATAGTCCAAAGCGTGTATAGTCAAACACTAATATCTTAGGACTTGCACTTTGAAGTAGATCACCATCAGCAAATGTTTGGTATTCCTTTAAATTCTATACTTTAGTAATCTTTTAGTGTAGTAAACATTTTACCTACATCTTATATTCATCCTTATCATGGAAATTTTCATGATCAAGCTACTTTAGATTATAACGGTGAATCACGAATATAATGTTGCTTTCCAAAACCTTTTTGGAGGATTAGGACAACTAGCATCTCCAACCTTTTGCAAATTCTCATCAAATATGAGAACATTAATTTTGCCATATTATACTCTATCATGTTGTAACCAAAACATCGTTTCATATATTGCAATATCTTCCACACATGATGGTTACTGAAACAATTCTTTCAGCTCCTACATAACCTTGATATTAAAAACAATCTTTTAAATATCAAGAATCATGGAGACAAACATGATACTTTAGATAGTAACAGTAGAATTGTTACTCTTGATTTAATACTAACTATTAAACTTCATGGAGTAAACAGAGTTTGCTGAAAGTATGCAATAGGATTTTTAAATATTTAGATTAACACTCAAAACAATACGATACCAATTCGTAAAGTAACTATCTAGAATTCTATAGTTCTATTATCTCAATTATAACTAAGCGTAAGGTGGTGAACGGATGCCAATGACTACAACAACTATGCAAATTCACTTTGATTTATTTTATGATAAATAGTGTTCAACTTTTAATCATATTACTATTGAACTCCCGCTCAAAACAATATCCCTCACATTGTTTTAGTGATCACACGAACCAAATCCACTACACCAAGTCCGATCATCACGAGAGATGATGTAGCTTCAAAGGCGAACAATCAACATGTTCATCATATCATCTATATGACTCATGCTTTACCTTTTGGTATTCCGTGTTCCGAGACCATGTCTGTACATGCTAGGGTCATCAAGGTTAACCTTAGTATCCGCATGAACAAATCTGGCTTGCTCCCGTTGTATGCACACGTAGAATCTATCACACCCGATCATCACGTGGTGCTTCGAAATGACGAGTCTTAGCAATGATGCCTACTAAGGACGAACACTTTATTACTTGATATTTTTGTGAGAGGGATCATCTTTTAATTCTATTATCATTATATAAGCAATACAAGATGCATAAAAGGATTAACATCACATGCAATTCATAATATGTAATATGATATGGCCTTTCTTCTTGTGCCTTCGATCTCCATCTCCAAGCACGAACAAGATCTCCATCATCATCGGCGTGTCGTCAAGGTCAATGGCACCGCTCCATGGTTGTTGTCCACCAGCATCGACTATTTCAACTACTTTTAAGATAAACACGCAGGTCTTAACGAAATTAAAAAGACAACCATAAGGCTCCTACCGGTTGCCAACTTATAATAAGGATCATTGCATACATCATATATAATCACAATCATGGCCATATCACATCACAACACACCCCTGCAAAACAAAGTTAGACGCCTCTAATAATCACAATCAGGGCTTTCAAATAAGAACCGTTCTAACTTATGAACAAGAACCACAATGTTGATACATGTATTATGAAGTGCCCATTGTAAACTGAATCTTCACTATGGTGGGAGAGACAGACACCCGCAAAGCCACTTATGCAATACAAGTTGCATGTCGAGCATGGAGCAAGTCTCATGAACGATGTCATGTAAGGTTAGACCGGGCCGCTTTATCCCACCGTCCCGCAAGATGCAAAGTACACAAGAAACAATGGATACTAAAAGCACCAACACCCACAATGACCATTGTGTTCTTCTCATGCAATAGATCTACTTATAGACACGGCTCTGATACCACTGTAGGGGTTCGTAGCATTGAAAACAAAAAAATTCTATCGCATGAACACACACAAGCCAAGATCTAATATACCATATCAGTGCAACGAGTTGATAGAGTACTAACCCTAGAAGATCCAAAGCAGTTAACGAGATCTGATTCTCGTGGTTGATGTAGTCGTTCACTTGTCGATCTCAAGATCACGTAGATGATCCTTCCGGCGCCGCATTCCGGAAGCACTTCCGCAGTCGGTCACATGTTAGGTACTTGATGAAGACCTTCCTCTCCCTTGTTCCAGCAGGCAGCGAAGGTTGTAGATCTCTCCTCGTGATTCTAGTAGCACGACGGTTGGTGGTGGAAGTAGAGGGGAAATCCCGCAGGGCTTCGCCTAAGCCAGAGCGGGTATGGTGGAGTACAAGAGGGCCTCAACGATCTAGGGTTTAGAGGGCCAAAGGGAGGTGGTGGTAGCCGGCGGCTAGGGCAAGACCTAGGCGGCGACTTGGAGGATCCCTAGGCTGCGGCAACAAGAGAGGGGGCGGCGGATGGCTAGGGTTTTTGGTGTGAGGGGTAGGGGGTGCCCTACCCCCTCCTTATATAGGTGGGAGAGGCAGTTTGGGGGTATATGGGAGTCCTCCCCCAACTACTCTACTAGGCCGGCGGCAAGGGGATGGAGGAATCCTCCCCTAGGTAGGATTCCTTCCCTTCCTCCACTAGGCAACCATGTTGGGATTTGCCTTTTTCAAACTAGCGTTTCACTTTCAAACTAGAGTTTGATTTCTCTCTTCCTATTTCCTAGCCAAGTTACCTAGCACATGATGCAACCATTCCACTTTGGTATGACACATCCATGTACCCTTCCCACTCTGGATTGGTGGACCTTCTAGAACCTTATAGAACATTCCGGTGAAAACACCGAAAACATTTCTGAACTCCGGATTTGGACTTTCCTTATATGAACCTTATTCTTCGAACCATTCCAGATATCCTCGTGATGTCTTGGATCCAATTCGAGACTCCGAACAACATTCGGTCTCTTACTCACATTCCATATCTACTAAACAACATGGAATCCTTAAGTGTGTCTTCCTACAGTTCCTGAATTATGCAGACATGATCAAGACTCTTTCTCCGATCAATAAACAATAGAGGAATCTGGAAATTCATATGGATCCCACATATTTCTACGATTACTTTGTGATCGAATGAACCATTTATATATGATACCAATTTCCCTTTGTCTCGCGATACTTTACTTATCTGAGGTTTAATCGTCGGTATCTGCATACCTAGTTCAACCTTGTTACCAATAAGTACTCTTTACTCATTCCTATGATATGTGATCCCTTGTGAACCAGTCATATGCTTGCAAGCCAATTGGATGACATTCCACCGGGAGGGCCCAGAGTATATCTATCTGTCATATGGATGGACAAATCCCACTCTTGATCCACGTGCCTCAACACATACTTTCAGAATACTCAATGCTACCTTTATAACCACCTAGTTATGAAGTGGTGTTTAATGTCATCAAAGCATCCATCCAGCAATGGTGATTAACATGATCTCATGGTCGAAGGATTTAGGTTACTATGTATTTGAAAGCTTTAGAAAATGAACTATTTAAATCAATTGATCTTATGCTACGCTTAAGTATAGGAGTATGTCCATCACATCATTCTCCTAATGACATGACCTTGTTATCAATAACATCCAATGTTCATGATCAGGAAACCATGATCATATATTAATCAACAACCTAGTTTAACACGAGGCTTTACTGGGGACTCTTGCATGTTTACAAATCACATAAGTATTAATGTTTCCGGTTAATACAATTATAGCATGGGATGTAAACATTTATCATAAATTTGAAGATATGATAATAACCACTTTATTATTGCCTCTTGGGCATATCTCCAATAGTATCCCGCCGGCCTCTCTGGCATATGTACCGTCTCGAGTAGCGCCGCCGCTGTCGGGATCTAATCCGCCGCTGCAGCCTGGAGCCATGGACACACACGTGAGGGAGAAATGACTAATGAGAAACCTAGGAGCGATGACTCTGGTATGAATGGGTGCGGCTCCGCACATTAACACCGTGACGCCGTCTATGGCCCTTCCCATCTCCCAGCTGCCACATAAGCCTGCGTGGGGCCCAACCCATCAGAAAAATTGTAGAGCCTCTCTACCACACGATCAGTGTTTTTTGCCACCATATTACTGAATAGTGGTGGTTTTGCCAATTGTAAAGTGGTGGTATTTTGAAGCAATGTTCCCAATTGTGGTGGTTATTTGCAATTTTCTCTAAAATATAAGATGTTTTAGCTTTTGTGGAACGAATGTATCTAGACGTCTTTTAATGTGAAAGTTTACCCCGAACCTACACACTAAAAGATGCTTGCTCTAACTTCGTTGAAATATTGAGTAATGCTATTGATAGAAAGAAAATCATTGAGAACATAGAAGAGCATGTCCATGAGTATGCAGATGAGATTCAGATCTAAAGGAAGATCTTGAAGAACAAACTACCAAGGAGTCTCTTGATGAGAATTTTGCTCTAGAATTATCTAGAATAAAGGAAACCCATGATAAAGCTCTTAAAGTGGCTAATAATCTCCAAATAAAAGTGATGAGTTTATAGTTGCACAGGCTAAACTCCTTGAGGATTTTATCAACTCAAAAATGGCTCTAGGGCCGTTAAGGGTGAGCTCATCAAACTCACTTAGTCACATAAACAACTTAAAGCTTCTTATACAAAATAGCTTAGCAAGTTGCTTTCTCCTCTTGTTATTAATGATAATGATTGTTCTACTAACTCTGTTACTTGTGAAGCATCCATATTGAAGGAGAATGTTGATATAAGGGCTCAACTTGAACTGCTAACAAGAAATTCTGGGAAATTGGAAGAAAGTCGTGGAAAGCTCGCAAGATTTCATGATGATCTTCTAGTCTCCCATGATCGGATAAAGTTATCTCATGAGGTTATTACGACGAGGTAACATCTTGTGAGTATCATGTGGACATTAGCACAATATCTACTCAAAATTCCATATTGCCATGTGCTAATCCTAGTAATTCATCAACTCATATTATTGCTACATCTTGTGATGAATTACATTTTTTGCCTTGTTGCTCTAACAATGAAGCTTCTACCTCCTATAGTATTTTTGTTGATACTAACCATGTAGATAAAATCAAAGAGATCAAGGCCCAAGTTACTTATTTGAACAAATATTTGGGGAACTGTCATGAAGGGAAATAAGCACCCAACAAGATGTTGAGCACACAAAAACCCACAAATAAAAAGAATGGACTTGGATTCAACTCCAATGATAAGATCAAGTCCAATAGCAAGGAGTTCAAGAACTATAAGAAGAAGGGCCAAGAACAAGCCAAGAATTCGGCCAACATTATTTGGTTCAGGTGCGAGGAAAAACGGCATTATAACATCCCATAGTTTGATAGACTAAAAAATGGGTAGAATATAGCTGTGTGCATTGCATCCATGCAATAAAATCCGGAAGAACTATTTTAAAAAAAATCGTCGAAGTGATTGAAGTTCCACTTGAGATGATGATTTAGGACTAGTTCATCATGCCGAGTGTTAAAACTTTGAAATAACCTTTGGTAAACTTCTATGTTAGCAAGGGTAGATATAAGACTCATAAAGAAAATTGAATCAACACACAAAACACTTGAAGAAACAAATAAGAAGTGATGCTTAACTTACCTTCTCTAAACCATATTTAACACATTTGTTGAATAATTCTTAGCACATGATCATTCCACCAAAACAAGATCCAATATATTCTTACCTTAACTTATTCTATATTATCTTAAACCTCATCTCATATACCAACACTTGTGAAATACAAGAATCTAATAACAAGTAAAACATCAAAGTCTACAAATCAAACCTTGACCTATCTAAACTTTAACTTATATATTCTCTCTATCAAAAATTTCCTCACTTCATAATCACAAGGATGAGATATGTACTTAATACCAAGTCTTAAGTAACATCCTGAATTTCATGTTGGTGAGTATCCTAGATAAACAATATCCATTCCAAAGCCAATTCAACTTTAACACATTGTCAAGACCACATTATCACCATCAATTCACATTGTGAGTTGATGATGCTATACTTTGGAAATATCTAGAGTCAACTATAGATCCTAGTTGACCTTAAGAAAGACAATACATGAACTACTTAACCACAAGCTAGTACCAACTTTAGATAGGAAGACCTATAACTCCAACTACACTTTAGTTAAAGTAAACCTTGTTGACAACTTATTAGTATTGGGCTAGTGAGTAGCTAAATATAGTCAAGTCATTCATCAAAGCATCTTATCCAAGTCACTGGGTCAACCATTGACTATTCTCTAGAGACTCATTCATCAAACTATTTTATTATCCAATTATTTTGATGAGTAGAATTCCTACTTGTTGGATTTACAGCATAGAAAAAAATTCCTACGATATGAACAACTAAGCACCAAGATCTATCTATTATATGCAAACAACAGGTGGATATACATCCATAGGGAACTTACCCTAGAAGGCCAAAAAGCTTTTTACGAAATCTGATTTCATTGTTGATCTAGTCGATCTCTTGCCAATCTCAAGATTGAGTAGTCGAGCGCCACAAAGCAGCAGCACATCCATAATCACACATGTGTTCAGTACCCCGACAACCTTCGAGTTCTCGCTTCAACAAAGCAGCGGAAGCGGCATATCTTTCCAGAGAAACCACCGAGAACAGTACTTTGCTCATCTAAAGCCATGGGGAATTTGCTAAAGAGAGAGAGATTCTTTGCGAGGAGGTATGAAATGAGAGGTGGTCTCCACCTCCTTTTATAGGGGAGGAGGCACAGCCCCAAGGCCATGGCCGGCCAGCCATGATAGCTGCCCCCACCTCTCTCTCATTCATATGGGTGAAGCTTCCACTAAGCCCTTTCATATAAATTTCAACTCCACTCAATGTTGCATTAATTTTTCACTCAAAAAAATACAAGTCCCATTAATGAAACAATTTTATTTCTTTTATTTAGAATTTTATTAATTACTTTAATTAACAAACATTTACAATAACCCCCCCTTACATTACTTTTATATTGCATCTGAATATACACACCGTGAGGCGAAAGGTGCATATTCATGTCAAAATAAATAGATGAAAAAGATGTAGATGCCTTCCCATTTCCATGACTGCGCATTCATGTTTTTTTTACCGTAACAAAATCATCGGTGGCCGCATACCTATACTCGGAACTCAGAGCATGACAACCAAATAAAGACGGTTGCACATCTGTCAGATAATGCCATTGGTTATTTGATCCCGACACAATTCTAACTCTTTGATTCCGTGAAATGAAGAACTCTGCGTTTCGGGTTGCGACGAAAGGTGCCTTCCTTTCAATCTATCGTTTTCGGGTTACTACTTGGAAAGGCGCCTTTCATCGTTGCAGCAGAGATTACCAGCAAAAGTCCGTCTTGAACTCCACGTACGTGCATCCTAATTGCGTAAGTCTAGATTACATCCCTGGAACCCGGCCCGACACGATGAATCGAGAGGCCAGATCACCGCACGATGCGCACGTTTGACTGACTTTGGAACCCCTGATAGGATAAAGCAGGTTAATTTTGGACGGAAAACCTTCTTCTCTCGCTGTACGCGATCGAGGGAGCTAAGCATCGGCCGGAATCGCAGAGTTATATTACGACGACGGCTCAGCACACGAAAACCGCGCGAGCTCACGGTCGTGTCCATCTAGTGATTCCGGGAGCGAGCAACGTCGACAATTCCACATGTTGTTCGTGTTCAGCCTTCAGGGGCCGCGGCCGGGGCCAGCTGCCGTCGTCAAAGGTGGCCGTGTTGGATTCGGATTACACAACTCAGCCCCGCCCCACCACCCACCACCATGCGCACGTGCACGGCACGTCGGCACCACTGCGCCCAACGCCACCATGCGCGAGCTCGGCGCCCCTCTTCTGGGGAAGTCGTTTACAGAGGCAGGCGTAGCCTGTGCGTGCAGCAGAGCCAGAGCCACGATCCCACCAATGCAAAGCCAACGCCACGACGACCGTGACATGTCGCCGTCGATGGTGGATACGCCTCCATCACACCTTCGCTTTTACCGCGTGGTGACCGAGCAAAGAAGTCGATCACAAGTTCCCCTCAATCTGTCTGCTGCAGCCTGGATCAGCACGAAATTAGCAACAACAAAAATGAGCAGGCCCTACGTCATGTCGGCATTCGGCCATGTCAGCTGTGATGATTAACGATCCGGGTCCCTTCAGCGCATACATACCCGCCGCAAGAGGACACTGCGGAGTTATGTGCTGCAGACATCGGAGCAGCGGCGTGCAGTTTTGACAGAAAGCCATGAAATGAATGTGCTCCAGTGATCTGACATTAAATGAAACTGCCTGCCGGTCGTCATTCAGACTTCAGTGTTGGTCACGTGAAGGACACAGGTCCAAATTCCAGTTCAGTCCAGTCGCGGTCGAGATGTCACGAGTGTCCAATACCGTCAGAAACTCAGAATACCCTAACGTACCGCTGCACCCCGAATGTTCAGATGGTGTCCAAGTAGAAAACAGAGTCTCTAAGCTTGACCATTGCCGTAGTGCGCGCAATCTAGAAGCAGACATGAAGCATGTGTAATCATGAGTACTACCATAAACTTGGATAATTTGACCTCTCGTGCCACGTGAAGTCATTCTTTACTGATTGGAGAACGGAAGACATTCTTCGGACTTCAGAGTTGGCGATCCCAAAGAAAAAGGGTGCCCAATTCCTTCTGATGGCCGTGCCCTCTCGTACCGAGTAGAGCCATCATATAGTAATGCTACTTTTCGCTCGTCATGGAGCACTTGGAAGATCAGATCACCAACACACCGCTGTTCATATTGGTTGACACGATGCCAGCCACTGCGACACATTTCACTGATAGAAATGTTCATGAGATGCACTGACTTCGACAAAAGTGGAGATAGGGTAGCGAAAACCATCACATGTTCATAGGGGTGAGTGTAAACGCATTGTGAGCGTCTGCGTTTGTACCGTGTTTCTCAAAAAAAAAAAATCACGTGTTCTGTTCATAAGTTGGATCATGGCTGTATTTTTTCAACTCTTCTCTTTA
The DNA here is from genome assembly GCA_030063025.1 of Avena longiglumis. Classification (NCBI taxonomy): domain Eukaryota; kingdom Viridiplantae; phylum Streptophyta; class Magnoliopsida; order Poales; family Poaceae; genus Avena; species Avena longiglumis. Next base: position 155,075,821 of record CP125973.1, read on the forward strand.
TGTCTGAAATTTGATCATCGTTCTATAGTAGCCCTCGGTATATTCATAAATGTTCTCTCAGTTTGTACTCAGACTTCCCAGTAAGATACTAGCTAGGACATTACTGACCGTGCTGCCGACATTCAGTTTCCCATTGTTTAAACCCTTAACTACATGTTACAAGTCCCAACTTAATCATGGGAGAATATATAACATAGTATATACGCATGTCGATGATGCAATTCAGAATCTCCTTTCTTCCGGCAAATCTTATTAAACAAGTTATGCTACTACTGTAATATTTAATCTTATTAAATAAGTTGGATTATGGTTGTAGGTCTTTTTGCTGACTAAGAGCAAGTCTAACAACACCCTTAAAAGAGTAAACCCTTAAAATAACAGTCACTATAAGGGTTTCGGCAACGCCGACCAGCACCCTCAAATCAGAGGATCCGTAAAAAAAAGGCCCAACTCGTAAACCCTCGCCTGGCCTGTACATAGGAGGGTGGAGAGGGCGACCTGAGCGTCGGCCCTCACTCGCACCAGCCCTAGCGCGCGCTGAATTTTCAGGACGAGCTCGCCCACATCCGCCGCCCCCTCTCGCGCGCGCTGCCCCCGCCGCCAGCCACCTAAATCCACCTCCCCGCCACCACCGTCCCAGCCGCCACCACCAGGCACCCATTCCGGCCATGCTCTCTACCTTCTGCGCCCCGCCTCCCCAAGCCCCTGGCGCCGCCCGCTCCATCGAGGATGAACTCAGACGACCACCCAGATCTGTCCGATTCGTCCTCCTCGTCGGAAGATTCTGACATCGAAGAACTGTGCCACGGCGATGATGACTGGAAGGTGTCACTTCTCCTCCTCGCTGTTAAGGAGCACGAGGACCGGTGGAAGATGCTGGATCGAAGGCGCAGGTCAATGAAGGGCCGCACCTACATCCAGTGCAACCGCTTCCTCGGCCACGCCAACTTGATGCAGGATTATTTCGCCGAGGTACCTACATATCCTCCCAATCTTTTTCATAGGAGATACCAGATGCGGCGTAGATTATTTGTCAGAATCGTTGAAGATATCGAAAAGAATTCGACATACTTCAGGCAACGACGCAACTCTGTCGGCGATCTAGGATTTAGCGCCTACCAAAAGATCTCGGCTGCCATGCGAGTGATTGCTTATGGCGTCCCCGCAGACTACACCGATGAGTACCTTCGCATAGGCAAAGATACAACCACTGAGTTGGTGCGTAGGTTTGCGAAGATGGTTATCAGGTTGTATAGGGAGAAATATCTTCGTGCTCCCAATGAGGAAGATACCAAAAGGTTAATGGAGATAAATAAAAAAGGGGGATGGCCGGGCATTGATGTCTACGCACTTCTATTCTTGTAGATAGTTGTTGGGCCTCCAATTGCAGAGGTTTGTAGAACAACAACATGTTTTCCTTAGGTGGATTACCCAAGTTTTATCGAACTCAGGGAGGAAATGGTCAAAGGTACCCCTCTCAAACAACCCTGCAATCAAGATTCAAGAAGTCTTTTATGTCCCCAACACACCCAATACACTTTTCAGGTGTATAGGTACACTAGTTCGACGAAGAGATAGTAAAATACAAGTGGTATGGATAATTATAAGTGGTAACGGTGCCAGAAAAGAGCTTCTGACAGGGAGGAAAAGACTAAAGGCAAAACGATGGAAGCAAACAAACATGTAACAAATCTAGATGCAAACGATGTTTCAATGTTTAGAAACAAGGCCTAGGGATCATACTTTTACTAGTGAACACTGTCAATAAATATATTCTATTTATGATGCTACCATGAACTACTCTTCGGTTGGACACTCTAATCCATGGTAGGGATATAACAACACTCCTCAAAGTTCGTCTTCCCCATCTAGATAACCCCACACTGTCACCTTGAGCGCTAGATGGTTCCAACAAATACCACAATTTCATAGAGACAACCAACTCAAAATACACTCATGATAAGTATTTATAAACTCTAGCCTAAGTGCCACCACGGCGTGCACGCTGTCACTTTCACACACGTGGGGAGAGCAGAGATCTATTGAAGCACTTGAGTATTTATGTAAACTCTAGCCTAAGTGCCACCACGGTATGCACGCTGTTACTTTCACACACGTGGGGAGAGCTAGAGATCTATTAAATCACTTGAGTAGCAGAGTATATCTACTTGATTACAAAGCTCATGATCACACACATATATATAGAGAGAGAGATGAACACATAGCTACCGGTAGAGCCCTTAGCCTCGAGGAAGAACTACTCCCTCCTCATCATGGGAATTAGCAATGGCGATGGAGATGATGGTGGAGATCGATATAGATGGCTCCGGAGGCACTTCCCGTTCCTAGCAGGGTGCCGGAACAGAGACTTCTGTCCCCTAAATATCCCCTTCGGTGCGGCGGCACTGCGGAACTTTTTGTGGAGATACGATGGATTCCCTAGGGTTTTCTCCCCGAGGGCTTCTTATAGGCGAAGGAGGAAAGGTCGATGGAGGCCCAGGGGGCCCACCCCCTGGTGGCGCGGCCAGGGTGGGCCCACGCCACCCTAGGGTGTGGCCACCCTGGTGTCCTACTCTGTCTCTACTTTGATTTTCCGTATCGCTCCGGGGAAAATAGTTACTTTGGCTTTTGTCCCGTCCAATTTAGAGAATATTTATTTTTTAGCTTTTCTGAAACCAAAAATAGCAGAAAACAGGCAACTGGCACTGTGGCATCTTGTCAATAGGTTAGTTTCAGAAAGTGTATAAAAATACCTCAAAGTGTAGACAAAACATAAGATAAATGATATAAAACAAGCATGGATCATCAAAAATTATAGATACGTTTACGACGTATCAAGCATCCCCAAACTTAACTCCTGCTCGTCCTCAAGTAGGTAAGTGATAAAAATAATAATTTTTAAGGTGACATGCACCATCACAATCAAGATCAAACCATTTGCAAGCATTGAAAGCTGGGATCAAAGTACTCTAAACATGAGCATGAAAGATGAAGTTCTAACAATAAGACAAAGCAACTAAGCTGCAGCATGAAAGGATACAAACAAAGATTCATGAATAACAATGCATTGAAAGAAGTTTGTTTGTTCCATATATAAAACATAGCATAGTGGCATTCAGCTTGTCCCTCATGGAGTAGCAAAACATAAATACATAGGACACCTTAAAAGCTCACAAGGGTGACTAGATACATATAGTTCAAGAATAAGCAATATCAACAATATGAATCAATCAATAAGTTTTGGGAGAATGCATATAGAACTAATAATGGCACCTATGCTCTCTTAATTGGTGCCTAAGGATAGAAGGTGGAGACTCAATATAAAAGTGGAAGAAAGGCCCTTCAAAGGGAAGCAGAGATTTCAAGTTTCATAAAGAGCTTACAAAAATTATGGTACTTGTTAGCTTTCAGCTCTCATTGCCCCTATCATAAGCATCTTGAAGTGATTAAGGTTAAAGTGAACAAAATATGGAGTATATGCTTGACAAGTATAAGTTGGCAATTTCATGTCCCTTGAGTACGAGGGCCATTCTTCATGCTACTCAACTTTAGTTACCGGTAATTTCTTGTCATAGTAAGTATATGTGTATCATAGAGAACCGCAGATACGTTGTAAACGTATCTATAATTTTTGATGCTCCATGCTTGTTTAGTATCTACTTTGCTTTGCTTTGTCTACACTTTGAGGTGTTTTTATATCTTTTTTGGAACTAACCTATTAACAAGTTGTCACAGTGTCAGTTGCCCGTTTTCTTCTGTTTTTGGTTCCAGAAAGACAGAAAATCAATATTCTCGGAATTGGACGGGACAAAATCCAAAGCCAATATTTTACCATGGGGGACACGAATCCAAAAGACGAGACGGAGACGCGAACCAGGGTGGCCAGACCCCCCTAGGCGCGGGTGGGCCCTGCCCCGCGCTTGGGTAGGATGTGGGGCCCCTGGCCGCCTCCCGACCTCGCCTCTTCGCCTATAAGAAGCCCCCGATGCAGAAACCCTAAGTACCCGATCAATATTCCACGAAACCTTCTGTAGCCGCCGCCACCGTCGTCCCTAGATCGGGGGGGGTCTCAAGTTCTTCCCGGCACCCTGCCAGAGGGGAGATCATCCCGGAGGCCTTCTCTCCGGTATGATGCGTGAGTAGTTCCACCTTGGACTATGGGTCCATGTAGTAGCTAGATGGTTGTATCTCCTCTTTTGTGCTTTCAAGTATAGATCTGTGGGCTCCGTTCATGATCAAGATCTAATCTATTTGTAATCATGCATGTTGTGTTTGCAGGGATACGATGGATATTGAGATTATTATGTTGGTTTGATTAATGGTTTTGTCTTTATGATTCTGTCATGTATGTGTTGTTTGTGATCTTGCATGCTCTCCGTTGTTAGTAGCTATCTTGGCCGAGTAGTTGCTAGTGATTCCAAGAGGGGGTATTTATGCTCGATTGTGGGTTCATGCCTCTAGTTTTCAAGGGAAGTGACAGAAATATCTTTGGTTGTAGATGTGTTGTTTCCACTGGGGAGAAAACAACGGTCTCTTGTTCATGGAACATGTAGATTTTTTACCTTACACACTTTGCTTAAAGCAGTTGCCTGTTGCTTGCAACTTAATACTGGAGGGGGTTCGGATGATAACCTGAAGGTGGACTTCTAGTCATAGATGCAGTTGGATAGCGGTCTATGTATATTGTTGTATTGCCCAATCGAATCTCATAGGATCTTTTTGACTAGTATTGCATTGTTATGCCTTGCTCAGTTCCTGTCAATTTCCATGCTGTAATTTGTTTACCTTTCATGCCATGTTGTTTATCTAAGGAGAGCACCTATAGTGAACTATGGACCCCGGTTTAATCTTTACCATTGATACATCTTCCACTGTTACTTGTTTACTTGTTGCAAACCATTACCTTTCACACCATACATTTAATCCTTTGTTATAGCAAACCGGTGACCTTGACAACCTCACTGATTCGTTGGGGCAAAGTCTTGAGTTTGTGTTGTGCAGGTCTCCGTGTTGCTTGCAACACCTGTGTGACGTTTCCTTCCTCCTACCGGTTCGATAACCTCAGTTTCTTACTGAGGGAAAACTTGCTGCTGTGCTGCTTCACACCTTGCTCTTGGGGTTCCCAACAGACTCCACGTCAAGCACCAGGTTCTCTGGCGCCATCAAGGAGTCACCATCAACCGCCAACGGGGTATCCCTTGCCCCAATGATACATGAGCTATCCCATATCAAAATGACAAGGCAAGCAGACAATGAGCATCTCAGCAATCTTCTTATTTATCATGGGAAAATGGTGCTTTTTTTTCTCTTTTTCCTCTTTTCTCATCTCTGTTTTTTCTTTTTCTCAATATCTTTTTTCTATCTCTTTTTCTTATAAGAAGAAAGCTTCATAGATTGCCTACTATGGTGATGCTGCAAGTTTCCACCATGATTAGGCATGGCTTAGGTTAGCGGCCCAAGCGTTTCTCTAACACATATACATAACTCCATGGACTTACAAGCTCCCCTTTTATTTCACACCGACGACATCCATAAACAAAAGAGCATGATATTAACTGGGTAGATATTTACAAGTGTTGAAAGCGTTCCCCGTGACAGCACGGTTCTGCTAATCCCAACTTATAAGTGCAAGCATATACAACATAGATAACACAATGGTTCAAGTTTATTAGGGGCAAGAAAATAAAGTGTGCCATCAAGTTTGTCAGAGCTTTAATCACTAATTTTCACATAACAAATTTAATTTGGAAGATAGATAAAACAAGAATATACTTGGAGTGGTGTAACACACCATGCATAGGAATTTATAATGGACACTTTGGAATAATTTGGTTTCTTGGGAGTTGGATGCATGAGTAGAGCTTACTCAATACAAGTGGTGGCTAGCAAAAGACTAGGAACGACCAACTAAGAGAGCAATAATGGCTATAATCATGCAGAACGACAAAACATTACTAATAAAAGCATAAAGTGATATCACAAGTCAAAAACTAAATGATCATAGAGGCTAAGGTGACTGGTTCATAGTCATAACATGGTCTAAGCATGTCCCAAGTCAACCCAAATAAAGCATCAAAGGAGAATACCACAATATTATGCTTTTGTATGCTAAAACAATGCATGATTCTTGCAAGAAACATTAAGCAATCTCAATTATTTGGAACAAGTCATTCTACAAAAATAATCACTAAGCATAAGGTCAAAGCAACATCTAGCATGACATGATAAAGTCTAAGCCAGGGTCAAAACAAGCTCCCTTTTGTACCACTATAAGCATGAAGCTTCCTACTCTTTTCCAACACCAATCGACTTATTTGAAACAACTCACAAGGATACTAATCAATAAATATCAGTGAGACTGTCTCACAAATTCACAAAGAAGAACTAAAAGGTTCTAAGCTGAAAGCACAAGAAAACTAAAGCTAAACGCAGTGCTAGCAAAGTGAACACTCACAGAATAATAAGAATGAAAACTAGAGTGTTCTAGGCAATGAAAACAGAGTGTGAATCTCTCCAAAATAAGTGTGCTGGGTTCCAACCAACTTATTGCAGCAAACCAAGCAAAAGAAAACTAAAAATAAAAACTAAGACGCTCAAAGAACAACACAACTGTGCATGAAACAATAAAAACGAAGTGTAGAAAGACCTGAGATTTTTATCGATGAAGAAGGGGATGCCTTGGGCATACCCAAGCTTTGACGCTTGTACCTCTTGAATGAAACAGGGTGGCATCCCCAATCTTAAGCTTTTGTCCATTCTTCATCTCATTACATCATTCTTAACCTACACCTGAAAATTTTCCTTCATACAAAACTTCACACAATCTTCATTAGCAACATTAGTGTATTCAAAAGATAATAGACCTTGGGGTTTTAGTTTTAAAACAGCAAAACTTTCACTAAATACACAAGATACTGTAGCAATTCCCTCAAAAGGCTCAATTTCCCAAAAGGAACCTAAAAGGAATCAATAAGAAGCAAATGCAAATAATGCAGAAATCTGTCAAAACAGACCAGCAGGTAGAAACTGATTTTTTCCAAAAACTTCTGTTGCTCAAATAAAAAAAGTGTTGAACTAATGGAAGTTAGATAACAAAGTGGGGGATTTATTCAAAAAATTACATCTCAATCCGACTTACAGAGATTTTACACAAATTTTTATAGTGGAGCACAAAAATCTGTTTCAGGACAGCAACTCCCCAAATCTTACTTCCCTCTCATTAGAGGTTATTCTTGGCCCAAAAATCAAATAAAAAGGATAAGGTGAGTTTATTACAGAAGTAATAAATTCCAAGACTCAAAAAAACTATTGGGTTACCTCCCAAGAAGTACTTTTCTTTAACGCCTTTAAGTTAGGCTTGGTAGTTTGAGAAGATGCTCACATAAGAAATATGAATTGAAGTAAAAGAGAGCATCAAGAAGCAAATTCAAAACACACTTAAGTCTAACCCACTTCTTATGCAAAATAATCTTGTAAATAAAAAAGTCATGAAAGCACAAAGCAACAAGCATAGGAAAGCAAAACAAGTGCAACTTCAAAATTTTCAACATAAAGAGGGGAAATTTAATATTATTGAGATGCATAAAACCATGTTTTCCTCTATCATAATAACTTTCAGTAGCAACATGAATAAAATTAACAATATAACTATCACATAAAACATTCTTATCATGAGCCACATGCATATAATAATTATTACTCTCCACATAAGCATAGTCATTCTTATTAATTGTAGTGGGAGCAAAATCAACAAAATAGCTATCATTACTACTCTCATCACCATAATCATAAAATATAGGAGGCATATTATAATCATACTTAATTTTATCCTCAATAGTAGGTGGACTGGAAATATCATATTCATCATTGTAATCATCATATATTGGAGGTTTGGTATCATCATAAGCAATAGAATAGCTATCTTCAAAGCTGGAGAACTAAAAAGATCATTTTCATAAAAACAAGCTTCCCCAAGCTTAGACGTTTCCATAGCATTAGCAATAATGGTGTTCAAAGAATTCATACTAATAACATTGCTATTAGCATGCAAATAAAGTTTCATAGGTTTTTTAATTTTCTCTTCAAACACTTCATGTCCTAACTCAAGATAAATACTATAAAGCTCTCTAATTTTGTTGTTGTTTTCCATTAATCCTAACTAGTCAAAACAAGAAACAAAAAAGACTAAATTGCAGAATCTAAAGGAAATAACTTCGAGCACTCACACCGGAGGATGTGAGTACCTTTTACCTTACCTCCCCAGCAATGGCGCTAGAAAAGAGCTTGATGTCTACACACTTCTATTCTTGCAGATAGTTGTTGGGCCTCCAAGTGCAGAGGTTTGTAGAACAACAGCAAGTTTCCCTTAAGTGGATTACCCAAGGTTTATCGAACTCATGGAGGAACTGGTCAAAGGTATCCCTCTCAAACAACCTTGCAATCAAGATACAAGAAGTCTCTTGCGTCCCCAGCACACCCAATACACTTGTTAGGTGTATAGGTGCACTAGTTCAGCGAAGAGATAGTAAAATACAAGTGGTATGGATAACTATAAGTGGTAACGGTGCCAGAAAAGAGCTTCTGACAGTAAGGAAAAGACTAAAGGCAAAAATATGGAAGCAAGCAAACATGTAACAGATCTAGATGCAAACGGTGTTTCAATGTTTAGAAACAAGGCCTAGGGATCATACTTTCACTAGTGAACACTCTCAATAAATATATTCTCTTCATGATGCTACCCTGAACTACTCTCCGGTTGGACACTCTAATCCATGGTAGGGCTATAACAGCACTCCTCAAAGTCCGCCTTCCCCATCTAGATAACTCCACATTGTCACCTTGAGTGCTAGATAGTTCCAACAAACACCACAATTTCATAGAGACAACCAACTCAAAATATACTCATGATAAGTATTTATAAACTCGAGCCTAAGTGCCAGCACGGCGTGCACGCTGTCAGTTTCACACACGTGGGAAGAGCAGAGATCTATTGAAGCACTTGAGTATTTATGAAAACTCTAGCCTAAGTGCCACCATGGTATGCACGCTGTCACTTTCACACACGTGGGGAGAGCTAGAGATCTATTAAAGCACTTGAGTGGCAGAGTATATCTACTTGATGACAAAGCTCATGATCACAATATGATCACGCATAGAGAGAGAGAGAGAGAGAGAGAGAGAGAGAGAGAGAGAGAGATGAACACATAGCTACCAGTAGAGCCCTTAGCCTCGAGGAAGAACTACTCCCTCCTCATCATGGGAATCAGCAATGGCGATGGAGATGGTGGTGGAGATCGATGTAGATGGCTTAGGAGGCACTTTCCCGTCCCGGTAGAGTGACGGAACAGAGACTTCTGTCCCCCGAATCTCCCCTTCGGTGGCAGCAGTGCTGCGGAACTTTTTGTGGAGATACGATGGATTTCCCAGGGTTTTCTGTAGGGGTTCGTAGCATGGAAAACAAAAATTTTCTATCGCATACAAACAAACAAGCCAAGATCTATCTACTAGATTGTAGCAACGAGTCGATGGTATAACTTACCCTCGAAGATTCCAAAGCGTTTAACGAGAGCGGATTCTCGTGGGTGATGTAGTCGTACTCTTTCCGATCTCAAGATCGTGTAGACGATCCTTCCGGCCACGTTCGGCAGCGCCCCGCAATGGTCACACGCTCGTACTGACGAAGACCTTCCTCTCCCTTGTTCCAGAAAATGGAGGTTGTAGCACTCTCCTCGCGATTCCGCAGACAACGTGGTACCTAAGTAGAGGGAGATCCCAGGCTTCGCCTTAAGCTTGCGAGTATGGTGGAGCTTATGAGAGAGGCTATTAGTGTTCTAGTAATTAGACACACCAATTAGAAGGCTCTAAATCAATTAGAAGGCTCTAAACCGGCTAAAGCAATTAGAAGCTCTAAACCAAAACGGCTCTAAACCGGAAATCTAGAGGTGAAACTTGTGTGTCTCTAGGAGGAGCCCCGCCTCCTTTTATGGGAGGGGGTCTTGGCGCCAGGAGGGAGGAGGAGTACCTCCCAACTCGGCCTAGGGTCGGCGGCCCGGAGGAGTCCAACTCCTCCTCCAAAGTTGGTTCCAACTCCTCTTGCTTGTTTCCCACAGCTTGTTTTGGCGCTTGACTTTCAAACTGGACATTTGACTTTTCTGTTTTAGGATTCAATTTAATCCTTTATTTGGGACAGCAAGAACACTTAGTACATGATGCAATCATTCCAAGAAGTAATGACCCATTCATGTACCCTCCCCGAGTGCCGGACAATCCGAACCTTCTAGAACATTCCCGATGAAAACACCTAATCATTCCCGAACTCAAACGGGACTTTCCTTATATGAATCTTATTCTCCGACCATTCGGATCACCTCGTGATATCCGGATCCCATCCGAGACTCAACAACATTCGGTCTCTTTCATAATACCATAACTACTCAAACAACGTCAATCCTTAAGTGTGTCTCCCTACGTTCGTGAATTATGCGGACATGATCGAGACACTTCTCCAACAATAACCAATAGAGGAATCTGGAAATTCATATGGCTCTACATATTTCTACGATTACTTTGCGATCGAATGAACCACTTACATACGATACCAATTTCCTTTGTCTCACGATATGTTACTTATCCGAGGTTATGATCGCGGTATCTCTGCATACCTAGTTCAACCTCGTTCGATAAGTACTCTTTTCTCGTTCCGTGATATGTGATCCCTTGTGACCAAGTCACATGCTTGCAAGCTAATTGGATGACATTCCACCGAGAGGGCCCAGTATATCTATCCGTCATGTGGATGGACAAATCCCACTCTTGATCCATGTGTTTCAACCAATACTTTCCAACACTTAATGCCACCTTTATAGCCACCCGCCACGGTGTGGTGTTTGATGTCATCAAAGCATCCATCCGTAAAGGTGATATGCATGATCTCATGGTCGAAGGAATTAGGTTACTATGTATCGTAAAGCAAATAGCAATTGAACTATTGAAATGACTTGATCTTTATGCTACGCTTATCTATAGGAGTATGTCCACCATATCATTCTCCTAACGATATGATCTTGTTGTTGATAACATCTCAATGTTCATGATAGGGAAACCACAATCATTAATCAACCAACAAGCTAGTGAAGTATAGAGGCTATACTAGGGACTTCAAATTAAGTTTACAAATCACACAAGTATTAATGGTTTCCTTGTTAATACTATTATAGCATGAATGTAAACATTTATCATAAACACAAAGATATAATAATAACTACATTTATTATTGCCTCTAGGGCATATCTCCAGTCTCCCACTTGCACTAGAGTCATCTAATCTAGATTACATGGTAATATACCAACACCCATGGCAGTTTGGTGTTGGTCATGTTTTGCCCCTGGAGAGGTTTAGTCAACGGATCCGCCACATTCAGATCTGTGTACTTTGCAAATCTTTATATCCCCATCCCGGATATGTTCTCGAATAGGAAAACGCAGCTTGATATGCTTCACTTCTTGTGTGACCTTGGTTCTGCGCATTGGCTATGGCGCCCATGTTATCACAAGAGATATACATTGGGTCCAAGCACTTGGAACCACACCCAGCTCAGTAATGAACTCTTTCATCCATATCGCTTCTTGTGAAGCCTCCGAAGCAGCCATGTATTCGATTCAGTTGAAGATCTCGCCACAACGCTTTGCTTTGCACTCCTCCACTAACCGCTGCACCATTCAAAATAAATACGATCCGGATTGTGATTTAGAATCATCTGGATCGGTTTTCCAACTAGCATCTGGGTAACCATTAACAACGAGCTGTTCATCACCTCCATAAGAAAGAACCATATCCTTAGTTCTTCTCAAGTACTTAAGGATGTTTTTGACCGCTGTCCAATGATCCACTCCTGGATCACTTTGATATCTGCTAGTTAAACTAACAGCATATGCAATGTCGGGTCTAGTACATAGCATGGCATACATTAGAGATCCTATGGCTGAGGCATAGGGAGTCTTACTCATCCTTTCTCTATCTTCTGTCGATGTCGGAATTTGAGTTTTACTCAAGGTCGTATTGGGCAACATGGGCAAGAACCCTTTCTTGCTTTCTTCCATTCCAAATCTCTTTAGAACTTTGTCCAAATATGTACTCTGTGACAATGATTATGGGCAAGAACCCTTTCGTATTTGGCGTTTTGGGCATAGGGAGTCTTACTCATCCTTTCTCTATCTTCTGTCGATGTCGGACTTTGAGTTTTACTCAAGGTCGTTTTGGGCAACATGGGCAAGAACCCTTTCGTATTTGGCGTTTTGATCTATCTCTATAAATCTTTATGCCTAATATGTAAGCTGCTTCGCCAAGATCCTTCATTGAAAAACTATTATTCAAATATTCCTTGACACTATTAAGAAGGTCTACATCATTCCCAATCAACAATATGTCATCCACATACAGTATTAAGAATGCTACAGAGCTCCCACTCACTTTCTTGTAAATACAAGCTTCTCCATAAGTTTGTATAAAACCAAAACTTTTGATTACCTTATCAAAACGTTGATTCCAACTTCGGGATGCCTGCTTCAATCCATAGATGGACCGTTGAAGTTTGCATACCTTGTTAGCATCTTTAGGATCGACAAAACCTTTGGGTTGCATCATATACAACTCTTCATCAATGTCTCCATTGAGGAATGCGCTTTTGACATCCATCCGCCATATCTCATAATCATAATATGCAGCGATTGCTAACATAATCCTCACAGACTTTAGCTTCGCTACCGTGAGAAAGTCTCATCGTAGTCAACTCCTTGAATTTGTCGAAACCCTTTGCGACAAGTCGAGCTTTATAGATGAACATTACCATCAAGATCTGCTTTTCTTGAAAATCCATTTGTTCTCGATGACCTTCCGCCACCCAGAAGTCCACCAAAGTCCATACTTGGTTTTCGACATGGATCCAATCTCGGATTTCATGGCTTCTTGCCATTTATTGAATCTGGGCTCATCATCGCTTCCTCATATGTCTCGGGGTCATCGGTGTTGTCCACCACCATGACATTCATAACGGAATCATACCAACTGAGTGGTACGAGTTCTCGTTGACCGGCTCTGTAGCAACTTCAACCAAGTTTCATGATCATCATCATTAGCTTCCTCTCTTATTGGTGCAGCACCACAGAATTTCTTCCGGTCTTGCGCTACTAGCAATTTCGAGAGAAGGTTCGACAACCTCCGAAGTTCTACTTTCCTTCCAAATACTTCTTCGAGAGAAATTCTTCTAGAAAGGATCCATTCTGGCAACGAATGTTTTGCCTTCGATCTATGATAGAAGGTATACCCAATAGTTTCCTTCTGTATCCTATGAAGAAGCATTTTCCGCTTTGGGTTCAAGCTTGTCCGTCAGAACTTCTTTACATAGGCTTCAAGCATCCCCAAACTTTAAGGAACGACAATTTAGGTTTCTTCCCAAACCATAATTCATACGGTGTCGTTTCAACGGATTTAGACGGTGCCCTATTTAAAGTGAATGCGGTGTTTTAATGCATAACCCCAAAATGATAGGTAAATCTGTAAGTGACATCATAGAATGAACCATATCTAAGAGAGTTCGATTCTGACGTTCGGACACACCATTACTGTTGTGGTGTTCCGTGGTGTCAATTGTGAAAGTATTCCTCACTTCTTTAAATGCTCGCCAAACTCGTAACTTAGATATTCACCTCCACGATCAGAACGTAGAAATTTAATCTTCTTGTTACGTTGATTCTCTACCTCACTTTGAAACTCCTTAAACTTCTCAAAAGTTTCGGACTTATGTTTCATGAAATAGATATACCCATATCTACTCAAGTCATCCGTGAAGGTAAGAACATAACGATAACCACCGCGCGATGCTACACTCATTGGACCACACACATCGGTATGTATGATTTCCAATAAGTCCGTAGGTCGCTCCATCATACCAGAAAATGGAGTCTTAGTCATTTTACCCATCAGACATGCTTCGCATCTTTCAAGTGATTCAAAATCAAGTGATTCAAGAAGTCCATCGGAATGGAGTTTCTTCATACGTTTCACTCCAATGTGACCAAGACGACAGTGCCACATATAGGTCGAATTATCGCTTGATTTCAAACATTTAGCCTCAATGTTGTTGATATGTGTATTTCCACTATCGAGATTCAATAAGAATAGACCATCTATCAAAGGTGCATGTGCATAAAACATATTACTCATATAAATAGAACAACCATTATTCTCAGATTTAAACAAGTAACCGTCTCACAATAAACAAGATCCCGATATAATGTTCATGCTCAACGCAAGCACCAAATAACAATTATTTAAATATAAAACTAATCCCGATGGTAGATGAAGGGGTAGCGTGCCGACCGCGATCACATCAACCTTTGATCCGTTTCCCACGCGCATCGTCACCTCGTTCTTCGCTAGCTTCCGTTTATTCTGCAAAGACCGCTTTGAGTTACAAATATGAGCAACCGAACCAAGATTAAATACCCGTGCACTACTACGAGTACTAGTGAGATACACATCAATAACATGTATATCGATATACCTTTCTTCTTGATGTTGCCGCTTCAATCCGCCAAGTACTTTGGGCAATTCCGCCCAAAGGACCTTCTCCCTTGCAAGAAAGCACTCAAGATCGTGCTTAGGTCCAGCCGGTCTTCTTCGGCGTGGTAGCTTTCTTACCACCCTTCTTGAAGTGTCCTTTGCTTAGACTTGCCTTTCTTGAATTTGGTGGTCTTATTGACCAACAACACTTGGTGCTCTTTCTTGATCTCCACTTCTACAGATTTCAACATGGCAAAGAGTTCTGGCAACGCCTTGTTCATGTTCTGCATGTTGTAGTTCATCACAAAGTTCTTGTAACTTGGTGGTAGTGATTGGAGGACACGGTAATCCCCAAAGCATTAGGAATCACTATACCCAAGCTTTGAAGCTTGTTTGCGTGCCTGCACATCTTAAGCACATGCTCACCGACGAGCTGCCCTCTTCCATCTTGCGCTTAAAGAACTTTTCGAAGCCTCATAGCTTTCAATTGCCGCATGAGTCTCAAAAATCAATTTGAGATCCTCGACAATATCATATGGGTCTGAATCCTCAAACCTTTTCTGAAGCTCCGATTCTAAACCATACAAGATAGCACACTGAACTATGGAGTACTGATTCTTCCGAGCGAGGTAAACATTCTTTACTTCATCGGAAGCATTGGTCGCAGTGGGTCACCCAAATGCATCCAAAGACATAGGTCAAATTACACCGTGTGAGGACAATCCTCAAATTGCGGAACCAATCCCAAGTTGCTTCCATTGTTTTTCAACTTTTCTTTCTCTAGGAACGCATTAAAATTGATGGTAGGGCTGCCATTGATCTACAACATATTTGCAATAGTTTAGACTAAGTTTATGACAAATTGAGTTCAAATTAATAATAAAATTAAACTAGGTGAACTCCCACCAAAACAATATCCCTCACATTGTTTTAGTGATCACACGAACCAAATCCACCATATCAACACCGATCATCACGAGAGTTGACATAGTTTCAATGGCGAACAATCAACATGTTCATCACATCTACTATATGATTCATGCTTTACCTTTCGTGATCCGTGTTCCGAGACCATGTCTGCATATGCTAGGCTCGTCAAGATCAAACCTTAGTTTCGCATGAGCAACTGCTTGCTCACGTTGTATACACTTGCAGAATCTAACACAACAGAACATCACGTGGTGCTTCGAAACAACAAGCGTTGGCAACGGTGCTAACGAAGGGTGAACACTGTATGATTTGAAATTGATGTGCATGAGGGATCATCTTATAATGCTACCGCCTACTAAGCAATACAAGATGCATAAAGGATTAACATCACATGCAATTCAATATATATGTGATATGATATGGCCTTTCTTCTTTGTGCCTCCGATCTCCATCTTCAAGCACGAACATGATCTCCATCATCACCGGCATTGCATCAAGGTCAATGACGCTTCTCCATGGTTGTCGCCCACCGGCTTCAACTATTACAACTACTTTGAATAGACACGGGTCTTAACATAAATTAAAGACAACCATATATTCTCGCCGGTTGCCGACTTACAATAAGGAACATTGCATACATCAAATATAATCACAATCATGGCCATATCACATCATCAAGACACCGCAAAACAAAGTTAGACGCCTCTACTTTCTTTGCATATTTTACGTGGTTTGGGGCTTTCAATAAGTGTCGTTCTAACTTACGAACAAGAACCACAACATTGATACTAGCATTGTTGATCACCGTTGTAAATTGGATCTTAACTATGCTAGGAGAAACAGCACCAGAAGCCACTTATGCAATACAAGTTGCATGTCAAGCGTGGAGCAAGTCTCATGAACGATGTCATGTAAGGTTAGCCCGGCCGCTTCATCCCAACATACCGCAAGATGCAAAGTACACAAAAGCAATCTACAATAAAAGCATCAACGCCCACAATGACCATTGTGTTCTACTCTGCAGCAATGATCTACATATAGACACGGCTCGATACCATCGTAGGGGTTCGTAGCATGGAAAACAAAAATTTTCTATCGCATACAAACAAACAAGCCAAGATCTATCTACTAGATTGTAGCAACGAGTCGATGGTATAACTTACCCTCAAAGATTCCAAAGCATTTAACGAGAGCGGATTCTCGTGGGTGATGTAGTCGCATTTTCCGATCTCAAGATCGTGTAGACGATCCTTCCGCGCCACGCTCCTAAGCGCCCCGCAATGTCACACGCTCGTACTGACGAAGACCTTCCTCTCCTTGTTCTAGCAAATGGAGGTTGTAGCACTCTCTCGCGATTCGGCAAAGACAACGGCGTGGTACCTAAGTAGAGGGAGATCCCAGGCTTCGCCTTAAGCCGTGCGAGTATGGTGGAGCTTATGAGAGAGGATATTAGTGGTCTAGTAATTAGACACACCAATTAGAAGGCTCTAAATCAATTAGAAGGCTCTAAACCGGCTAAAGCAATTAGAAGCTCTAAACCAAAACGGCTCTAAACCGAAATCTAGAGGTGAAACTTGTGTGTCTCTAGGGAGCCCGCCTCCTTTTATGGGAGGGGTCTTGGCGCCAGGAGGGAGGAGTCCTCCCCAACTCGCCTAGGGTCGGGCCACCGAGGAGTCCAACTCCTCCTCCAGTTGGTTCCAACTCCTCTTGCTTGTTTCCCACAGCTTGTTTTGGCTTGACTTTCAAACCGGACATTTGACTTTTCTGTTTTAGGATTCAATTTAATCCTTTATTTGGGACAGCAAGAACACTTAGTACATGATGCAATCATTCCAATAAGTAATGACACATTCATGTACCCTCCCCGAGTGCCGGACAATCCGAACCTTCTAGAACATTCCCATGAAAACACTAATCATTCCCGAACTCAAACGGACTTTCCTTATATGAATCTTATTCTCCGACCATTCCGGATCACCTCGTGATATCCCGGATCCCATCCGAGACTCAACAACATTCGTCTCTTTCTCATAATACCATAACTACTCAAACAACGTCAATCCTTATGTGTCTCTCCTACGGTTCGTGAATTATGCGGACATGATCGAGACACTTCTCCTAACAATAACCAATAGAGGAATCTGAAATTCATATGGCTCCACATATTTCTACGATTACTTTGCGATCGAATGAACCACTTACATACGATACCAATTTCCCTTTGTCTCACGATATGTTACTTATCCGAGGTTATGATCGCCGGTATCTCTGCATACCTAGTTCAACCTCACATCGATAAGTACTCTTTTCTCGCTCGATGATATGTGATCCCTTGTGACCAAGTCACATGCTTGCAAGCTAATTGGATGACATTCCACCGAGAGGGCCTGAGTATATCTATCCGTCATGTGGATGGACAAATCCCACTCTTGATCCATGTGTTTCAACCAATACTTTCCGAACACTTAATGCCACCTTTATAGCCACCCACGGTGTGGTGTTTGATGTCATCAAAGCATCCATCCAGAAAGGTGATATGCATGATCTCATGGTCGAAGGAATTAGGTTACTATGTATCAGAAAGCAAATAGCAATTGAACTATTGAAATGACTTGATCTTTATGCTACGCTTATCTATAGGAGTATGTCCACCATATCATTCTCCTAACGATATGATCTTGTTGTTGATAACATCTCAATGTTCATGATAGGGAAACCACAATCATTAATCAACCAACAAGCTAGTGAAGTATAGAGGCTATACTAGGGACTTCAAATTAAGTTTACAAATCACACAAGTATTAATGGTTTCCTTGTTAATACTATTATAGCATGAATGTAAACATTTATCATAAACACAAAGATATAATAATAACTACATTTATTATTGCCTCTAGGGCATATCTCCAACATTTTCTCCCTGGGGGCTTCTTATAGGCGAATGAGGCAAGGTCGATGGAGTCCCAGGGGGGCCACACCCCCTAGTGGCATGACCAGGGTGGGCCCGTGCCACCCTAGGGTGTGGCCACTCTGGTGCCCTACTCCGTCTCTGCTTCGATTTTCCGTATCGCTCCAGGAAAAATAGTAACTTTGGCTTTTGTCCTGTATAATTCCGAGAATATTCATTTTTTAGCTTTTCTGAAACCAAAAACATCATAAAACAGGTAACTGGCACTGTGGCATCTTGTCAATAGGTTATTTCCAGAAAGTGTATAAAAATACCTCAAAGTATAGACAAAACATAAGACAAATGATATAAAACAAGCATGGAGCATAAAAAATTATAGATATGTTTACGATGTATCAGGCATGCTTGGTAGTATAGATTGCATGCATTGGACATGTAAAAATTGTCCAAAAGCATGGCATGAAATGTATTATGTAAAAAACCATGATCCTACCATTGTGCTCGAGGCAGTTGCTTCGCAGGATTTGTGGATTTGGCACTGTATTTTTGGGCTGTCTGGAACACTCAATGACATCAACGTTTTACAAAGATCCCACTTGTTTCAAAAACTTGTAGCCGGAGATGCACCTACTTGCAACTACAAGATCATGAATAATGAGTATTCAATGGGATATTATCTAGCCGATGGCATATATCCCGAATGGGCAACTTTTGTGAAGTCCATCAAAGATTCCCAACATGAAATAGAAGCTATATTTGCCAAGACACAAGAGTCAGCCCGCAAGGACATTGAGAGGGATTTTGGTGTTTTACAAGCAAGGTTTGCTATTGTTCGAGGTCCAGCTCGATTTTGGGACAAGAAAACCCTTGTCAACATCATGACATGTTGTGTGATTCTATACAACATGATCATCAATGATGAGAGAGAGTTAAACTTGCCGTGCTTCTACGACAATGTTGGCACTCGAGTGCGTCCCGAAAGAAACCCCAGCCGCCTTGAAGCATTTCTTGAAAGCCATCCGGAGATTGAAAATAAGGCAACTCATAAGCAGCTCGTCACTGATCTCATCCAGCCATGGGAGGACCCACCTTCCCTGTAGCCCGGGCAGGCGCCCGGGCTTCTCTTCCGCGCACCTTGGTGCATATCGAGCACCACAGCTCACAACTGAGTTCGATCAGGGACTTTGCCCGGGCTACAGGAGGCGATTTTTGGACAAATTCCCCAAACCAAAGTGGTTACCTGAATCTTGGGCCAGAGTCCAGCCCCGTCGTGTCTCATTGGGCAGCTCAAGTGCTCAATTCATCAGATACAAATCGATCCCCAAATCCCAAAGGCATAACTATTTTGGCCATGCGCAACATCCTGGTCTTAAAGAGCATCTCCACTCGTTGGCAAATTCAGACCGAAATCCGGATCAAATAGATTTTGGGTTTTAGGACTACAGACCGTACTATCCAAGACTTGGGTCGGTACGAGGGCCGGCCTCTTCATCGTCGTCAAGGACAAAGAGTGGGATGTCTTGGTAGGCGAGCGGGCGCCCAGACCACGCCTGCCTCCGGGCCGCCTGCTCCTCGGTCGCCTGCTATAGGCGCTGGACGCGGAGGCGCTCCTGCTCCTCCTAATCCGCCCTGGACGAGGCCAGGATATCCGGCGACGATGGCTCTACCAACGGCGACTACGGCGCCGAGCCACGGAGCGACTCCTCCATCGCCATCCTTATGGCGCTATCTCTCGGCGAGCCGCCCATCGGCTCGAGCCGGCGACGGCGGCGGCTAGTTAATACGGCACGCGTGGCTCGACGATGACGATGCCATGCAGCGCGTGTCAGGGCGGCGAGCGTAGCGATACCGCCTCGCATTTGATCGCACACGGCCTCCTGTCGGCGTCGGAGCGTGGAGCCCGAGAGTGAGGCGGAGGCGAGGAGGAAGAGCTCGGTCGCCATCTCCTGCATCGATTCGCCGCTGGCGCCGACTCGCCGCCGGCGTGGATGTGCGCTAGAAGCCGAGACGCGGCGTGTTTCCGGCGTGGATGTGCTGCAGCACCACCGTGAGCGTCTGACCTGGCGCGATCCAAAAACGTTGGCGACCCGCCGCGTTGTTGCGCTTCGGCGCGTCATCGGGCGTCCCCTCGTGGCGGGAGAGCTCCTGGGCGCGGCGGTCGGCGAAGAACGTCTCCCAGTAGAGGAGGTTGGCGCCCAACTGTCTCTTCCACACCTCTGTTGCAGCCACTGTCGACGCTGAATCCCTCGCCGTTGAGCCCCCCCTCCAGATCCGGCCGCTGCACGCCATCTCCCATCCCAAATTGACGACGACGACGGCCAATCGGAGTCATAGCTTCCGGAATCGACGATGTCGCCACGGCGCCGCTCAAAGGGCATCATCGGCTTCCTCGGCGTGAGGATGCGGCCTTCCGGCCGCTTCGCCGCCGACATCAGCCATGACAGGAGTCACTGGTGGCTCGGCACCTTCAACGGCGCCGAGGAAGCGATGCGCGCCTACCATGCCCCCTCCATGACCTCAACTTTCCTGATATGGAGTCACCGGAGAAGGCAGAGTTCCTCGCTCCGCCGATGATGCGGTTCATGGCGGAGGCGGACCGCACGACAAAGAGGCCGCGCCGCGAGGCAGCGGCAGGTGTATTTCCTCAATCTGATGTTTATATTCGGTTATGTGGATGTGAAAATTTTTGTCGCACTTCGGCTTGCCCAGGCTTTAAAAAATATCTAGGTCCGCCTTTGCATCCAGCACCACTGGCAGCTGTATGGCCAACGCACTCACGCTCGTTCATGATCTTCCCTTGTTTTTCTTCGGCCATGTGAGATGAACCATTCGATAATATTTGTTGATTTATTTGATTCGAACAATTGTTGTAATTTGATTGAAACAATGTTGTAATAACTTGGATGATATTTGTTTGATTCTGTGAACTATTATTTGATGTGTTTAATTGTTGTATTGATGTGTTTAATTGTTGTATTTCCATTTGCATATGAAAGATAGGCTAAAACCCTCTTTTTACGGGTTGGAATGCGCCGGCGAAGATCAGCGTCCTTATTCATAACCCGTAAAACATAATATTCTGTTTTACGGGGTGTGAAGAGCGCTGATCTCCGCCGGCGCATTTCAGCCCGTAAAAAAAGATACATACGCCCTTACTCGCGTTTTACGAGCCAGACGAATAAAGACGCTGTTAGTCATGCTCTAACAGGGTTCTCTTTACATCTGATTTTTTATCAAGAATCGAACCTTTATAGTAGACTCCGCATAAGGAGGACAGACGAATTCATCCAACGTAACGCTGAGACAATAGAAAGTTGTACCGGCACTAGCTACAAAATTATCGTAAAGTCCTTTTGACTCCTGATCTCCAGTGCTCAGTGCATAATAAAAAAATAAAAATAAGTTTCAAAAAAATTATTGGTTAACTACATTCTCTGATCTCAGGTCCCCATTGTCTACATTGTCTAAATGGCTAACTACATAGTACACTTTCCAACTTAATCTTCAGAGAAGATAACATGTACATGTCGATGGAGTTCAGAATCTCCTTCTACTTTCGACAAAAATCTTACTAAACCAGCTATGCTACTAATATTCGTGATATGCGACTGCCTACTGCTTTCTAACAACCGCGAGGAATTCTGAAACACGCGGCCCGATTTGTCTTGATTGGAAGGAGGATTGAGCAAATCATCCCAAAAGAGAGGCAGCACTTTATACCTCGAATCTGACTCTTCACATCATCTCCACTAGGGAATTGCAGTCATTAGCCACCGCCGAATGATACCTCCCTCAGGTGAACTCAATTCCGTGGAGACCATATGAAATGAAAGAAAGTGTAAAAGGCCCTGCTGCTCACGGTCATGCATGAGTGACATATGATCGACTTGGCATTGACCAAAGTTGGAATCTGGATAACCTCTCGGTACTCATCACATGTCTAATTGACGAATTTGCTACTTTTTGATTATCCCTCTTCTGAACTGCATGACCAAAGTAGTATCAGTTTGGACTAAACTAAGTTTATTTATCTTTGCGTATCTAATTCCTTCTGATATTTTTTTTTGCGCTTCGTCCAGCCAGAGATATGCATGCACAGATTAATATAGTGAACCGTGAGATCTGGGAACAGATTCTCCAGATAAGTTGGTCCACATTACGTACACGCACGTGAATTTGGCCAGTCAATCTGTTCCTAAAGTTGGTCTAACTATTCCGCTTCTTTAGTTGCTTGGAATAGCATGTACTAGGACAGAAGTCAGAACCAGCAAAGTGCAGACTAGACTCTGCACTAACACCTAACTCATCACGAAATCAGTTGCCCACGCATACAAACTTTGCAGACTAGACTGTACTAACAGCTAAGGTTTCATTGATCTGAAGAAAGTTAACCGCTCATTTTTGACTGTTCATTCTTGACTAGCGATACCAGGAATAGCATTCAAGCAGCCTACAGGAGAACACAAATTCTGTCTCCTACTGTACTGTATGCATCTGAAAGGCAGGGCTTAAAAAGTTGGAAAATGTGGCAAAAATCACGAGCATCTCAATGACAGATGTGAACAACTCAACGACAGATGCATTTGATGCTTCTTGTAGATGGATAGTTCAGACTTCAGAGAAGAAAAACTCCTACGAGTAGCTAGATCCTAGAGCAACATACTCGCAGAAACAAGAAACATCAGATGGCACATCCCCTTATCAGTGTTATAGGCATGACGCTGAATCAATCAGGCAGGGAGTAATAAACCCACCAGAAGATGAGTAGATGATGCAGACGTACAGTGAAGTCTGCCTGTGGTGTGGTGCCCTGCAGTATTTAAGTAAAGCCCTGATGCAGTAATGTCCTGATGTTTGCCCTCGAAAAGGCAAAAACGAAAAAGCTACTGTACAGATTCTAGGTGGAAGGAGCTAACTGATGATCATGACGAGGAAAATCCTCTTCCAGTAATTTCGTTACTATCTTTTTGCTAAGAAGAAAACCTGAGAAGGATGAACAAGCACTTTCCAAAGCAAAAAAACAAAACACAAATATACGGATATTTTGGGCCTTTCAACCATATGGGCGTTGTGGGCCTTCATTTAGGGTAATTCTTGAGGCCATGAGGACCGGTGGATCAAGTAACCAGTTGACCCCTAACAGTAGGTGGGCCGGCCCATCAGGACATGGTTTTTTCTGCTGCTTCGCATGGCGCGAGGCGCTGTCTCTTGCTGCTGATCTCTCTTTTGAGGCTGGCCGCCACCTGTGGTTGGGCATTGCCATATTCTGAAAACGTTCTTGTAAGTATTGTTATCAAATAATAAAGTCTAGCAGGTTATCTAAAAAAAATCTATTTTAAGGATTACTATGGCAAGTGATTGCAAACAAGTCATAACTGATATTCGTGAGAACACCGGAGGTGAGGAGCAGCTTGATCAATTTGTCACACTATGGAAGAAGCTACAGAGCGTCATTCTCTCTGATGAGAATGATTCCATCTCATGGAACATCACCGCGGACGGCCAATATTCGGCAAAATCAGCATATGCAGTCCAGTTCTATGGCAGGATAAGGCAACCTCATCTCAAATCTGTCTGGCGGATTCGTGCTAAGGGAAAGGTGAAGTTCTTCCTATGGCTCACGCTCCAAAACAGGAACTGGACGGCAGAAAGACCAAGATCGAGAGGCCTGCAACACAATGATTGTTGTTCCCTTTGCGATCAGGAGTTTGAGACCGTGGCACACCTGGCGTTACATTGCTCATTCGCGAAGGAGGTGTGGGAGAAGTTTCAGACTTCCTACTCGCAGGCCGTCAGCATCGCCACTACCTCTACCTCCATCGGGGGATGGTGGAAGAAAACTCGGAGAGGAAAATCGGACAAGTCGAAAAAAAGAAGCATCGCTGCCTCAACCTACATCATCTGGCACATCTGAAAGGAAAGAGGCCGCCTCTCTTTCAGCACGAAACAATGACGGCTGAAGTTGTGGCGTGTTTGATCAGGGCTGACTTGGAGGTGCTCCTGGTAGCAAAGGGCGGCCTGCCAAGTGTTTAGATAGAATGTAAAGTTGCGATAGTCTCAAGGGGGCTTTAGAGCCATTGTAATGTGTGTAGTTTGAACTTTGTTCTCTCTTCTATAATGCAAAAGCAGACATCCTGCTGTTCTCGTCAAGAACGCTGGAGGTTAGTGTGCATCGGTTATCAGGGAAATCTCAATGCACAGCCAGGATCTTGAGGAGGTGGTGTTCAAATTTGAAGGAAGAAAATTAAATACTAAGGCTCATAATTTAGCTAGATTTGCTTTGTCTTTAGACCAGGGACGCCACTTGTGGTTTACTGAACCCTATGATGTTGCTTTAATTCCTGTAACTTTGAATGTTCATCAATAAAGCGTGAAGGTTATTTTTAAAAAAAATCTTTTTCATTTTCTCTATACATGCATTTATTTATTCTTTTTTCCTTTTCATATTTTCAATAAAGCGTGAACGTTCATCAATAAAGCGCGTAGTATTTAAAAATATTTTAATGTATATGAACATTAATTAGTTAAAACAAGAATATTTATCCAACACCCTGAAAAACTCTTGTAAAGTATACTTACCAAATTAGAAAATACATATTGGGCTAAACACATTTATATTTTGCGTACAATTTTCACTAAAACAAATTTTCATATTTTGAAATTTTGGAACACACACACACACACACACACACACACACACACACACACACACACACACACACACACACACACACACACACACACACACACACACACACACACACACACACACACACACACACACACACACACACACACACACACACACACACACACACACACACACACACACACACACACACACACACACACACACACACACACACACACACACACACACACACACACACACACACACACACACACACACACACACACACACACACACACACACACACACACACACACACACACACACACACACACACACACACACACACACACACACACACACACACACACACACACACACACACACACACACACACACACACACACACACACACACACACACACACACACACACACACACACACACACACACACACACACACACACACACACACACACACACACACACACACACACACACACACACACACACACACACACACACACACACACACACACACACACACACACACACACACACACACACACACACACACACACACACACACACACACACACACACACACACACACACACACACACACACACACACACACACACACACACACACACACACACACACACACACACACACACACACAGACACACACACACACACACACACACACACACACACACACACACACACACACACACACACACACACACACACACACACACACACACACACACACACACACACACACAGACACACACACACACACACACACACACACACACACACACACACACACACACACACACACACACACACACACACACACACACACACACACACACACACACACACACACAGACACACACACAGACACACACACACACACACACACACACACACACACACACACACACACACACACACACACACACACACACACACACACACACACACACACACACACACACACACACACACACACACACATATATATATATATATATATATATATATATATGGGAAATAGCCTGCTAAACACGGGCATAGCTGCGCATAGCCTATCCACCGTTGATTCTATCCTCTTTTGATATAGGGAGCACATGTATCCAGACCCGGGATTTGTTTAAGAACTAACGCCGTTAGTGTTCCTTTGGCATGCATGCATGAAGCCCTAGCAAAACAAAGCTTGATCTCTTTATCCAACGGTCCTAAGCCTATGCGCAGCTATGCCCGTGTGTAGCAAATCCGCGTTGATATATATATATATATTCTAAGATTAAATAAAAAAATATACATGTGTTAATGGCTCGCACCAAATGCATCCTATATAGGGAATTTAGAGCATCCAAAAGGCAAGGAGCAAATTGGACACCAAATGTTTCCGTTTTATACGTTTGGGACGCGTTTGGGATCGTATTGTCCTCTCCTGTCCACGGGTGCGCCCAAGGAGGAACAAATAGATTTTCCCCCGTAATGTATTGATACAAATTAATTTACATAGGTCATGTTTTATCTAGTGTTTATTATGACTAATTCGCTTGGTAAATTGCTCTATTATTCAACATGTATAAGTCTAGTCAGAGAGCAGCCTTTTAGATCTTTCTTACAGGTAGCCTGTGTTTTTAATCTTCAAAATTTTGATTTCAATGTTTTAAACAAAATCCAAAATCTAGATCGTTATAGTAATACTTTTTTCTACCCGCATGTAAATTTTCAATACTAAATACCTTATTTTAGGCCCAGTAAAAATGACAACCGTGCAAATATGTGCGTGGCAAACTTTGCAGAATTCGAAGCTCCTAAAATTTGTATAATTTATCTTTTTTGCCAAGTTTATAATATAAGATATTTCACACCGAGAATTTACATGCTTCTAGTGTGCTATATTTAATTTTCTCCTGATTTATTTGAAACTTTGAAATAAAAGTTTCGAAATTTTGAAAATGAAGGGCTATAATCCTTGGAGGCTCCGTCAGTCGTCATAATCACTGTCGATTCTTGGCCGCCGTCTTCGGACAAAAATTCCTTCGAATGTCTTCTTCTGTAGAAAATGAGGCTCCAATAATGCTGAACATCATCATTGCTCGCATTGCAGACGCTCGCCATGCAAGAGCTGCATCATACTTTTCTCCATGATTGGTGAACGGCAATCAGAGCAAAGATAAGGACGAACCAATAATTTAGTACACGTGGGATGCCACATCCCATACTACTTTTCTTGCAAAGTTGTATTTGCCGTTCTCGTTGGCAAGTTGGCATTAGCTTCAAAATGGCTCATCTACACACGCAAGCCACAATCATTACGGTTCAGTACAGCAAATTCCGACCAGGCTTTCTATAATCGGGATTGGCTTCAACTTTGGAAATTCCTTTTGGCTCCCGAACTTCAGTGCTCTGTCCTTATTAAAAAATAACTAAAAATTATACTTATAAATTAAAAATAAAACAAAATCCTAAAAGTTGCTAATGTGTAAAATCTCCATTCAAAGTGCTTTATATTCCGAGCAAAATAGAAATGACAAAATGTGACTCTCTTGTGATTCAAAATCACTATACTATAGATCTACAATTTTGTGATTTTTGTATAGCTTAAATACATATTATTTTGAATTGAGATTTTACACGTTTGTGATATAAATCATGGGCAGCATCATAATTTATTTTTAAAATTTTCTCAAACTCAAAATATGTTTTTTTTAAAGCGGGATCACTCGTGCCCACGTGCACCAAATCTCCACTCCTTCAACTTCTACTATAATTGAGATTTTTTTCAATGTGGGCCCTTGTCCTGTTATCCTACATGGAGTATTAGCTATATGATTGGCGGAAAAAATGGAGAGGAGAATATTTTAGGCCCAATCATTTGCTGCCTGGTCGCCATGAAATCAACAATTGTCTAGTCAATAACTGAGATATTTTATATCTTACTCCAATTGCTACGAACGGAACTTGTAACCAACTTGAAAAAATATTGCATGTATAGTAAAGAACAAAGTAAGTCCTTCTTTTCCTCAAAGGTTATGACCATAGAATCACTGTTTTGTACGTCTTTTCTACATGATCATATTAAATGTTTGGTTCATTAAATCTGCACTGTGAGTATTTTATAGTCTACATTTTTTATTTCCATGTAAAATTTTCATGCTAATGTTAAATAGTCGCATGTAGGATGGTTAGGAGTAAGAAAGTTTTAATACATAACATCCCTCATATTGTATGATAATATCTAGAGTGCATCAAGGAGTATATTAGTTAGGTCCCTATGTTAAATTGACAAAATTAGACCTTTCAGCTAAATACAATTTTATGCGAGGTGAAATCGTAACTTGCTATCGTTCTTATGATATGTGTTATCTCTTTTATACATGTGAACATTTACATGCATTATCTATGTTGCTCGTTTTAGTGTTTATTGTCGTCGCTAGGTGATCTACACACCTGGATGTAATTTCAGTTATTTTTGGTGTTCTTTGTATTGTCTTGACTCAATTGATCAGTTGATGAATATATCGAAACTTTTTCCCTAACAAAAGTATGTGTTGTGGATAAAAAGTGGAAATGTGTAGTAAAGCACGTGCATTCAACTAGTATATAATAGGAAAGTGTACACATTGTGGTTTTAATATATATGATTTTGTAGATGTAATACTTCTAATGATATAATTTTTCTAACATTGCAAAATTTAACTTGACCGGATCTTTTTGTTAGGGGTAAGAGCAGGAGCGGATCCACCATCCCTCCAGCCTGGGCAGTCGCCCAGGCTTGCCGATGCGCGACGCCTTGTATTTTTTGACTGTATGTGGTGATTTTTTTTTTCGAAAAATGGTGTTTTAGACATGTTTGCCCAGACTTTCAAAATCTCCTGGGTCCGCCACTAGGTAAGAGCATCTAAGAGATGGTGCAAAACAAATTTATAGGGCTAAAATGGTGCTCCAAGAGATGATTTGTCCCTAAAGAAATTCTCATATTTTTAGATCATGTTCTAAAGTTTTATAGTTGGTGATGTAAATTTAGGGCACGAGTTTGGTGCCCTGTCATATAAAACTGCCACGGGCAACCGCCCAACTGTCAACTGGAACTCCATCCCGTTGCTCCCAACATTTGGGCCTCATGTTAAATGCTGCATTATACATCATCTAGTACTGCAGAAATTAATTTGGTTCCATAATAATCAAAAACAAGTACCATCAAATTGTTAAAAGAGAATGGTACCATGCAATCGGCCACGTCTCGGATATTCCGAGCATGGGATAGAGATGAACACATGAATCTTCGGATATTTCAGATTTGGGATAGAGATGAGAGCACGAATGTGCATGATCATCTCTATATTTCCATCTCTTTCTGTCCCGCTAGAGATGAGATACTAAATCCAGTCCACACAAACGCCGGGTGTGGTAGCACAAAACTGGTGTGTTTTTCTGTATTTGTTCTACGGTTGCTATTGAATTGTGTATGTGTCTGCAAAATTTAAAATCATTTTAGTTCTCTAATAAATCTCGTATGGACCTAAACTGAGATGAAAAGGTCTCTTATAAAATAATTTACACGAATCTCTAATAAATTAATAATAATGATGGCAGAAACCCAACATACGGCGTGGTGTTGCATTTCCGCAAAACTAGAGGTGATTATAGTTCGGCCGGTTTCTGGCTTCACGGCACGGCCCTTGCTCTCCTACTCCGCGGGCGAGGTGTGCTGTGGGCGGTGGACGAGGTCGTAGCATGCGTGGCATTTTCGAGACAAATATTTTATTTTTTATTTTATTTATGTGGAGTAATAATAATAATAATAAATGTTTTTACGGAGCAGATTTTTGTTGCCGCAGCGTACGCAGGAAGATAAGGCCAAAACCTAGGGCGCGATCCACACAGCTCAGGTCCGCGTCATCCGACGACCCCTCTGGAAACCGTGTGCCCTCCGAAGCCGTTAAATACCCTCCCCCTTTAAGCTTCTTCCAATCTGAATCATACCCAGCTGCCACCGTCGCAGGTTTCGTCGTCCCGAGCCGCCCCCGATTCCCCAATCCACACTCGCGATCCAGGATTCAGCCGCGATTCGATCCGCCGAGGCGACCGCGCCGCCGTCCCGCCCACTCGATTCGGTCCTTTGTGGGATAGGAAGTTCGTCACACGCCTCGCGGTTTTTTTTGTTTATTATTTTCTGTTTCCTGTGGCTCGGTTACCGCCCTTGATCGTAGTAGGTGGCGTGCGCGATCTGTCTAGGTATGTGGGTTCTTCTGATTTCTTGCGCGTGCACGTAGCTGATGATTATGATCAACTGCTTGATTTTGGTTATGTTGGTTGATTGCTTGATCTGGCTGTGGTGACTAATTTTCTGATTCTGTTTCGTCAATTGGTAGTTTAGTTAGATGAATTCAATTGTTGTGCTAAGCATATCAGTGATTCATGTATATACGGACTATGAGGAGGCAATCATCCTATTTCAGGATATCTTCCCTAATTTTTTTAGATCCCTGCTCTTATGTCATAGGTTGAATTCACAACTTATATCCTTCATCACTTCCTGTGATTTTCTAACTAATCCAAACTGCTGTGGACACTGCATTATGCTTCCTCTCCTTATACCTGAAACGGTGCCCCTGCTTTGGTTCCTCCTTCAACTTCCCTTGCGCCCAAGGCAGGCACGATGTGCTTTCATCACCAATCAAAGAAACAATTGCTGAGGCCTGAAGATTTATTGTCGAAAAAAAGCAAGGCTGAGGGGAAACTGCCGAGCTTCCGGACTATTTCCTTCAGGCATCAGGATCTTGGAACGCAGCAATTACCACTACTTGCTGCTTGCACCGTTTGGTTACTAATTTTCTTTACTCAGTTGGCAGAGAGTTGGGGAAGTGATTTCTCTTATGCAGGTTCTCTTGATGCTCTTTCCTCACTAGTTATCAAGACGATCCCTATTTAGTAGGAAAGTATAGATAGGTCATATTTCAGGTACAAACGATTGGAGTCATAAGTAGGACACTGGATCTCTCAAGATGTTCTTGATTGGAGAATTAGATGGAGTTTAGTTTATATGCCACGGTTTTAAACAAAACTTCGGACAAGTTTCTTCTGTTCAAGACGAAGCCGGTGGCTGCTGGAGGTAGGCTTCCTTGTAATCTGACGTCTTAAGGAAACTTTCAGTTCTATAACAACCTACACGAGCCATACTAGCTAACACGTCAAAACCTTATCATGAAACCGCTCCCATCCCTTTCACCTTTTGTTTCCTCACATTTGATTCTATTACGTGTTCCTCTTGCCAGAGAATGGGGGCCAGCACCACCGTAAAATCGATGCAGATGGATCACTGTACGAATTGCTTGGAGATTCTTCTCTGGATGGATGTCAGTTGTGTAATTTGTTCTTTCACAGCTCACTATCCAGCTAGCTAGTTTATACTAGCTGTGGTTATTTGGTGAACAAAACATGGGGTTTTTGCTGATTGGAAGCTGTTCGGCATTGCTTTGGCCTTGTGTTGATATACCTGGTCTTCAGCAGAGTATAAGTCAACCATAAATGCATGGAGTGGTTCCATACATTTCTGGACTTGTGACTGCATTCTGTATTGAGAGCCATCCTGCTAAATGAATAATATTTGCAGGTATTGTGTTGTGTTTCCAACGTGATAGCTTTAGTGGCACAAAACAGCCTACATGGGCGCCGTGCAACTCGAGACTGTTGCTGCTCAATATGCACAAGCTAAGCTAAATGTGGAGGTATTTCCCCAAGGCCCTTTACTAGATGGAAAGGACTCAGCTGGGATCAATGGCTCTAGCCCTGATGATTATGAGAGGCTGGAGAAGGGATTGATGCAGTATGGGTATGTCCCTCTCTTAGCTCTGAGTTACTTTATATTTTTATAATAAAATCAGCTCACATCATTGTTTTCTTGATAAACTCTTTTGTCCTGTCATAATAACTTTACAAGTATGTTCTGATACAGGTGTGCACATTACCGAAGGAGGTGCCGCATACGAGCACCATGCTGCAACGAGATTTTTGATTGTCGGCACTGCCACAATGAATCAAAGGTACAATCTAGAGGAGCAATATGCAGAATCTTAATTTTACATCGATATTCTCAGTGATTTTGATATTGAACACTAGATCGGTGGTCCGCTCTTAGATGGAGTTTGACTAGATTGTTCTGGAATAAGTTATGGAAATGTGGAGAACTGATGTACTAATGTATTATAACAGAATTCGATTAAAACTGATGTGATTAGGCGGCATGAACTTTCACGTCATGAAGTGCAGCAGGTTAGTCTTGTCACTAGGTCTACCAGTACTTTGCAGCCTGAGTTACTCTTATGGTCATTCTGAGTTCGTTATTGATCTGTAAGCAGGTCATATGCTCATTATGTGGTACTGAACAAGAGGTTTGTGACTGAACTATTGCCATTGTCTCATTGTAGTAAGATTTTTTCCTGTCTAGTGTCATAATGGTACGTTTTCCTTGTCTGTTGCCAGGTAGGGAAAATATGCATCAGCTGTGGTGTATGTATGGGAAAGTATTTCTGTGAAGTGTGCAAACTCTTTGATGATGATGTAAGTAGGAGTTGACAGATTTGGTTATCTCGTCTACTTTATCAAGATATATGTAGGAGTATACCCATGCTAAGACTTCTGTTTCAGATCTCAAAACAGCAGTATCACTGCCATGGTTGTGGAATATGTAGGTATGCAACTTTTCCTGCGAATTTCAATCTTGGAGTGGTATGATTGGATCTCTTTGAAACCTAGTTTTACTTAAACTTGTATCTAAATTTAACTCTGTCCTTTGCAGAATTGGTGGCGGCGAGAATTTCTTTCACTGCTCAAAATGTGGTGCGTCACTTTGACATTCTTTTCTTTAAAATTCATTCCAATATGATGCCATTTAGGAAGCTTGCTGCAACATATTTGTACATACATTTTTCTTCATAGGCTTCCTGTGTTACACCTTGTCGCAAGACTTTGTGATTTGTGCTAGAAAATAGAGATAGCTTTCTTTTCATACATTTTCCATTCTGTTGTAACTTGTAAATCACTAGGTGAATAATGATCTATAGCAGTTTTAACTACAAATTCTACAATTACTACAACTCTACTTCTCAAGTAGTATTCATCATTATAATACACTATGGTGTAGATTGTACTGTTTGCTATTGTTTTGAAAGAACTTGCTTTATTGGACTTATATTTTTTTACACTTACAAAGTACTTCTGTATATCTATAATCACTTTATTTATTTCGTTTGATTGGTTTATCCCTTGTATATGTATCATGCAGGATGTTGTTATTCTACAGTGTTGAAGAACAGCCATGCATGTGTTGAAGGAGCAATGCATCATGACTGTCCAATCTGCTTCGAGGTTGGTGTTCAGTTGCTCTTTTTGATCTGTTGAGGATTATTTCCTTGATGAAAAACTTGAACTCTTGAGTTCAAATTATCTTCTGGCTGATCCTTTCATTATTTTCAGTACTTGTTCGACTCGATAGACGGTGTGTCTGTTTTGCGGTGTGGTCATACAATTCATGAAAACTGCTTGAAAGAAATGGAGAAACATCGCAAGTAAGTTTAATACAACCTTCTGTATATAATAGGTTATCATGTTTAGTGCTAGGCTTATGGCAGATGACATGTCTGAAAATGAATTTTAGGTTCATATGCCCGCTCTGCTCCAAGTCAGTATGTGACATGTCAAGGGCATGGGAGAGACTGGACAGGGAAATAGCAAGACTGCCAGACTCCTATGATGGTAGAATGGTATTGTTCTTTGCTTTTTAAGGGTGCAATCTTGGAGAATTAATAACCAATCTTCGTGCTACATATTTTTAACAGAAGGCTAAGTTTGTTGGCCGCTGCTTACTCAACTTTCATCCGTTGTAGGTTCGCATATTATGCAATGAATGTGAAGCAATAGCAGAGGTGCGTTTCAACTTGATTGCGCTCAAGTGCCAGAGTTGCCAGTCATACAACACCCGGCGGATCTAAAATAGTGAATCATTGAGAGGATTATACATTCTGCAATGGGCGCCATGTGCGCATTTCTTGAAGTTGATGTGCTCCAGCAGTTGAGATGCATCACCAGGCAGATAACTCTACAGTCTGCAATGGGTGCCAGATGCGCAGTCCTTGAAGTTGATGTTCTCCAGCAGTTGAGATGTGTCATCAGGCAGATCACTAGACAATTTAATCGTATTCTCTGCTGTTCGCTGCTGTTCTTTGCTTATGCTTCACTCTGGGTTGTTTTTGCGTCGTATCTTTATCTGTGTCAAATGTGGAACCGTTTCAAAGTGTGGTCCAAGCCTTGCATAATTGTATTCTCTGCCGTTCTTTGCTTATGCTTCATTGGAGTAGAATTGTTCGATTCTTCAGCATTGATCAAGACTGCAATTGTTAGGATCTCTGAAACAGCTAGCTGTGTTGCGTGCGTCAGGATGTGTGGTAGTATATTGGAAGTGTTGGAAGAATGTCAGAATTTTCGCTTTAGTGCTTACCATGTACTCCCAAGGATGTTGCAGGTTTGTCTAGATGTGTATTATTCTTTTTAGGACGAAGGGAGTGCTATATTGTTTTCTTCTGAGCCAATGCAGGAACTCTGGAAATCATTGTAAGTGAGGGAAGCTTGCACACAACAAGCCCATACAAAACCAAACCAGACAATCATTGAAGATGAGGAAAACTTGCACACAGCGGCACGGCAGCAAGCTCAAACAAAACCATAAAAGGAAAATGTGACAATCATAGAGAGAGGTGTTTTGGCTCTTGAGCACGACTGATCACGTTTTCTAAAAAAATCAAAATGATATTTTCAAGTTGCAAAAAAATCAAGAAAAATTGGCATGGATACATAAACATGTTATCTACATATCCGTACACTTTTGCTACATAATACTCCCTCCGAATCTAGACATTAATCTGCTACATCTATTTTGAGATCGAGGGAGTGACATCTATTTTGAAATGGAGGAAGTTTTTTTTTTTGAAATGGAGGGAGTATATTGTATTGTACTTCTCTGTTTCAAAATATAAGATGTTTTAAATTTATGAAGGTAATAAATCTAGACACGTTTTAGTATATAGATTCGCAGTGAACCTTTTTCAAAATATACAATAAAAGACGTCTAGATAATTATCTTCACGAAACTAAAACTTATATTACGAAACAGAGAAAGTAGACTACACAAAAACCACAAAATCGTGGATCTGAAAAATCAAAAACAAACCCATATTCTTCTTCCAACATTTGTCCTTTTTGTGCATAATATCTAGACATCTGTTTGATCACACATGCTAGAAACGTATATTTACTATAATGTTTTTCTAGAATTTTTAGAGATCTAAAAATAAAAATAGATCATTTTTTTAAAAATGGATCTTTGGTGCTTGTGTGTGTCAAAAGGACTTTTCGTAACGTCCATACCCTGGTGGAAGGAAGTGCTCATGCGCTTAGTTATAACCCAATGTTTTCGAAAAGTGTCTTTGACACATTTCCTTCACTTTTAGATTTTTAAAAATTTCAAATTCCCACACTATGTCTTACAAAATTATGATGTTAAATATATAGATAGATATATAAAGGAAGAGTGTACGCAAAAAAATGTTCAAAAATACGTTGTATTTTAGGAAATACAAAAAAACAACCAACCTGAATTCTACACTATGGATTTTCCTCTCCACATCCGTTACGACCACTCATATCTGCTAAATAGTCATGCCCGATCTCCAAATATAAGGTGTATAAGTTAGTCAAAAGTCAAATTTGAGACCGAGAAAAATATATTTTTATTGAAATTGATTTAGTATTATAGATGTTCATATTTTTAAATATATAAAGTTGGCCAAACTTAGAAGATGTTAACTTTTCACTAAACTTATATGTATTATATTTTAGGATGGAGAAAGTAAGTAAACTATGTTAGTTGCAACATTGTTATAAGGCTCACGAACTTATAAATTTATAATTAAAAAGTATTTTGATAATGTAGATATGTCTAAGTTTATTCCGTGGCAACGCACGAGTATTCAACTTGTAGAAAATTTCTTTGCTATAGTAGAAATTGCTTTCTCCCGAGTAGAAAGAATCATTCGGAAAAAAAGGATCGCCTCAAGTGATGAATGACGCTGAAGTCAAGACCCCCTCCCCATATTTGATACCCTTGGTGTTTTGCTTGTAGCACCCGCACTGACCAAGTTTGCCTACCTACGTCCTTCCGTTAAAAGCGGCATGGCACTGTAACTCGACAGGGCCTCTTTGCGGCAGCAAGCTGCTGCATCACAATGAATGGCAAAGCTGATATACATGAGTAGTGTATGCAAAAAATTATGATGTTAAATATATATAGATATATGCAGGAGGAGTGTATGCAAAATAATTTCGTTCAAAAATACAAAACAACCAACCTAAATTCTACACTATGGCTTTTCCTCTCCACATCCCTTAAGACCACTCATGTGCTAAATATAAGATATATAAGTTAGTCAAAAGTCAAATCCAGACCAAGAAAATATATTTTAAGGTAAAACTATTGATATTGATTTAGTATTATAGATGTTTATATTTTAAGTATATAGATTTGGTCAAAATTAGAAGATGTTATCTTTTCACTAAACTTATATGTATTATATTTTAGGATGGAGAAAATAAGTAAACTATATTCGTTGCAACATTGTTATAAGCATCATGAACTTATAATTTTGTAATTAAAAAAACACGAGTATTTATCTTATAGAAAATTTATTTGCTATAGTAAAAATTGCTTTTTACCAAGTAGAAAGAATCATTTTTTTTGCCTCAAGTGATGAATGACACTGAAGTCAAGACTCCGTCCCTGCATTGGATACCCTTGGTATTTTTCCTATAGCACATGTACTTATCAATGCTTAGATTTGCCTACATGCATCCTTCCATTGATGTGACATGACACCCGTAACTCAACGGGCCTCTCTGCGGCAGCAAGCTGCTACAACATAATGAATGACAAAGCTTATATACAGGAGGAGTGTATGCAAAAAATTATGACATTAAATATATAAATAGATATATACGGAAGGAGTGTACGCAAAAAAATCGTCCAAAAAAAAGTTATATTTTAGGAAATGCAAAAAAGAACCAACCTAAATTTTACACTATGGCTTTTCCTCTCCACGTCCCTCAAGACCACTCATATGTGCTAAATAATCCTGCCCCGTCTCAAAATATAAGGTGTATAAGTTAGTCAAAAGTCAAATCCAGACCAAGAAAATATATTTTAAGGTAAAACTAGATTTAGTATTATAGATGTTCATATTTTAAGTATATAAATTTGGTCAAACTTAGAAGATGTTAACTTTTCACTAAACTTATATGTATTATATTTTAGGATGGAGAAAGCAAGTAAACTATGTTAGTTGCACATTGTTATAAGCCTCACAAACTTATAATTTTATAATAAAAAAACATTTTGACAATATAGATGTGTCTAAGATTATTCCGTAACAACGCATGAGTATTTACCTTGTAGAAAATTTCTTTGCTATAGTAGAAATTGCTTTCTCACGAGTAGAAAGAATCATCCAAAAAAAATAAGATCACCCTAAGTGATGAATGATGCTAAAGTCAAGACTTTCTTCCCGCATTGGATACCCTTGGCGTTTTGCATGTAGCACCCATATTGACCAATGCTTAGGTTTCTCTACATGTATCCTTTTATTGATTCGACATAACAGCTCGATAAGGCCTCTCTACGGCATGCTATAGCACAATGAATGACAAAGCTGATAATTGCACTACGACGGTAGTAGTTAGTGCCTCTGACAATCCACCAGAGCATCATACTTTCTCTTTTAAATTTTTCTGAGGTAAGTGAAGAGTAATAATTACCTATTTGGTCATTTTGTTAGAAATAAAAGATACAAAATTATCAGACAGTTGGAAAGTGTCTTTAGTACCCAAGCTCTGGTGCTCCATTTATTTTTAAAAACTAGTAAATATATAGGTTCTAAAAAATATAAAATAATTCTAGACGTAGTCAATATTGCATCCACGAGCATCAAATTTGCAACATAAAATTCTTTATATCGTAGTCTAATAAAAGCTAAAATCTCATAAAGTTTGGGGATTTGAAAAATACATGCACAGATCCATATTCTTGTTATTTTTATGTATCTCAAAATATAAATTATTTGAAATTGATATTTTGTATGTTCGCGGGAAAATCATTGTCTATGTGTGATTTTTTTTTAAAATGTTTTTGTACTCACAAAAATAATTTTTGATCTTTTTAAATAGCACGAGCACTAGAACGGGAGCCAAAAATCTCTACGCCTAGGCGGAAATGTCTTTATCAGAAAAGGTGGCTATAACTTGCACGAATAGTATAATATAATGGTAATATAACTAATATTTTGGCGGCACATCTCAGGAGTGTATTTTTATATTGTTACACACACCGCCAAAAAGAAATCCCAAATACCCATGAAAATGGTCAAGCCATTGTACTATGGCACACATTGGCTAATTCAAAACATCTCCATTCAGATAAAAACTAGAATAAGAAGCGTTTTTCTCTCTTCCTTCTCTACTGAATCCTAACTAGTTTTCAAACCAAAACTAGAACAGACTGCCGGAATCCACCTCCTTGACACTACTAGCAATCTTCACCAATTCAGAGCAGCGACACTGCCAGAATCCACCTCCTCGTCGATGCAGAACTTCCTGCACTCCTTGCTGCAGAACGCCTTCTCGCCCCTGCATTCCAAGAAGCAAACGCAAAGTTCAAGAACTGAACAAACCACATCAAGATATGTTTTAACAGATGCAATCACTAATAAGTTCAGTACTCACAAATACATGTACATGTCCCTGTCATGTTGCAGCCTCTTCCTGCAGTAACAACATAGACTAGACGTGACGCCATCAGCTGGCATCGACAACCATGAATGCTCACTGATAGGCTCAATGCTCAAAATCGGCCCCTCGGAACAAACACCATTGGGCACCTCCTCCACTATCTCGCCTCCGAGAATGTGCTTCGTCCTCGTGTTGGGCCATGCCGGATCACGCAGGTGTACTCTTCATCTTCACATCAAGCAAAGCCTGTCACCCCGTCCATGGTGACACAAGCCGACCCGGTCTTCTGACCCGATGCAGCGGTAGCTGCCTTTGGCAAACCAAGCTCAAGAAATGGCCTAATGGGTTCAAGAAACGATCTTTTGCCCCCGAAGTTCAGCGAGCCCTCATTGGCCGTGAGCGCGTCAACAAGACCAAGGCTGACTTCGGGAGAGCTAGTTCTGAGCTTCAGATCGGCCTTGATGCCCAGTGAACCAGTGGGCTTAAGAATGGTGTTCACAGTGTTTGGTGACAGGTTCTTGAAATCCAGAGGCAAGGTTGGGCTCCAGACTGAATCAGGGTCTACTGCATTTAGACCTTTGCTACTTAGCCGCACGAACAGGCCAGGGGCCCTGAAGAATCCAGTGCCCCTAGGTGCGAGGTTTTGGTCGGTGCTGTTCATGGTCTTGCTCTTTGGCACTAGCATCCAAGATGAGAGCAAGTTGTCCCTGAAACGGTCAAACAAAATGTTCTTTATTAGATCAGCAGTGGGTGACGAGAGCAGTGAAAAAGTTCAGAGAAATTTCAGCTTTCGCTTTTCACTCATCAGGTCAAAGGATCAAAGGGAAGAGAAGAACATGATCCAACTAATAATCTATAGGAAAGAAACATTAAGGAAAATGAAACCGTACAAAAGAAGAGTGCCTACCGGTTCCAAGCACAAACATCTCATTCTTGCAGTGATAAAACAAGATCGAAAACTGCGCTCACTTTGGTGAAGGTAAGAAAAACTAGAACACCGCCGACCAGCCAAACGGAAAAATAGTGGTAGATCTTCTCCCCCAAATCTTGCTCCCAAGTCGATTTAGAGGAATGCAGCAACAAAACTCACAGCTCCATAACCAATTAGCACGGAAGGGAAAGCCTCCGGTGAAAACCGAAGCCCAGTCAATCAAACAAATAATAAACGGAGCGCCTACTTAATCTCAAGCCCAGATTTAGAAATTTATTAACCAAGAACTGCAAAAACTTATGGACCAAGTATACACAAATCTATAAAACGGAGGGGTATCTTTTACCAAAGGAGGAGTAGAGTGTTAGAAATAATGGGGCTAATCCATTTAGGCCCATGAGTATTTTAGATTTTCTCTAAATCTTAAAGCCCAAATTTGTGGCAGCCCATATGTGTTTGGGTCCATGTTTGTGGCAACTCACATGGGAGTGGAGTGGGAGCTAAAGTTTAGTCCCACATGGAAAGTTGGAGGAGAGTTGCACCACCTTATAAGGTGGAGTGTTGCACCACTTTGTAAGTGAGTGAGAATAAGAGAGATACACGCGCGCGCTCCTCCTCCGACGACGCCACTCATGCCTTCGCCTCACGGCACAGCGGCTGCTGGTTCTTGGAATCTCACGAGCCGAGCTTATGCACATAAAAGACGGAAAGGAGCTCTGGGATGCACTGGATGCCAAGTTTGGTGCCGCAGATCTTTGGCGATGAACTATATCATGGAGAGCTTTCATGATTTTAAGATGACTAAGGACCTTCCGTGGTTCAACAAGCTCATGATATACAGTGCATTGCCAAGGAGCTCGAACTCCTTAAGTGTACCTTACCCGACAAGTTTGTGGCGGGATGCATTATTGCTAAGTTGCCCCCTTCATGGAGGAACTTTGCCACAACTCTCAAACACAAGAGACGGAGATATCGGTTGAAAATCGATGGCGTCCCTTGATGTTGAGGAGAAGGCTCGTATAAGGACACCATGAGAAAGGAGAGGGTATTGCTACCGCTAACTTTGTGCGTAAAGGCAAATCCGTGAGCAAGAACAAAGGAACTTCAAACCCTCCTTTAACAAGCCTGTAAAGACTACAACCTTCAAGAAGAAGAAGACGACAGGACAAGAGTGAACTGTCTTGTTACACTTGTGGAGAGCCCGCCATTTTTCCAAGGATCGAGCCGCGAGACCCTGCAGAGGGAAAAAGGCCAAGACACAACGTCGTGACCGCTAGCAATCTTGATGGGTATGGTAATTTATTTATTCTTTCAGTATTTCAATCACCGTGTTGGTGGCTTGATACGGTGCTAATGTTCATGTGTGTCGACATCTCTATGTTCACTTCTTATCGTGTCGCCGATTCATCCGTCCTAATGGGAATGGATCACATGCTTCGCTCGTGGTGTTGGCACCTGGATCCAAGTTTACTTCGGAAAGATCGTGCAGGTGAGAACGTGCAAAGATGTCCCTACTATGAACAAGAATCTCGTTAGTGGCTCCCTTCTTTGCAGAGATGGGTTTAAGGTTGTCTTAGAGTCTAATAAAGTCGTTGTTTCGAAACATGGATAATTTATTGGTAAAGGTTATGAGTTCGGAGGCTTGTTCCGGTTTTCACTTTCAGAGTTTTGTAATAAATTCGTGAATCATATTTGTGGTGATGTTAATGATGATACCAGTGTTTGGCATTCTCGTTTATGTCACATTAATTTTGGTTTGATGTCTCGGATGTCCAGCATGAGTTTAATTCCGAATTTCACTATTGCCAAAGGTTCTAAGTGCCATAGTTGTGTGCAATCAAAGCAACCTTGAAAGCCTCACAAGGCTGCCGAGGAAAGAAACTTGGCACCTCTAGAACTCATACATTCTGATCTATGTGAGATGAATGGTGTGTTGACAAAAGGTGAAAAGAGATATTTCATGACGTTGATAGATGATGCTACTAAATTCTGCTATGTTTACTTGTTGCAAACTAAAGATGAGGCTTTAGACTACTTTAAAATCTATAAGGCCGAGGTTGAAAATCAACTAGAGAGAAAGATCAAGCGTCTTAGGTCGGATCGTGGTGGTGAGTATTTTCCCAAAATATTTGATGAATTCATCAGAACACGGAATTATTCATGAGAGGACGCCTCCCTACTCGCCCCAATCAAAGCGGGTTGCAGAGGAAAAACCGCCTGTTGGTGACTTGGTGAATTCCATGTTAGCCACTGCTGGTTTATCAAAGGCATGGTGGGGGGAGGCTTTGTTGAATTCATGTCATGTCCTGAATAGAGTTCCTAACAAGAATAAAGAAAAGACTCCTTATGAGGAGTGGGTTGGGAGAAAACCATCACTTTCGTATCTGCGTACTTGGGGATGTTTGGCGAAGGTCAACATACCGATTCCCAAGAAACGCAAGCTCGGACCCAAGACAGTGGATTGTATCTTTCTAGGATATGCTCCACGGAGTGTAGGCTATAGATTTCTAGTGGTTAAATCTAAGGTACCTGATATGCATGTTGATACTATAATGGAATCTCGTGATGCAACATTCTTTGAGAATATTTTTCCTATGAAAGATATGCATAGCATTGGTAGGATTTCTTCTGAAATACTTCCTGAATCTAGTGCATCTATTGATAATTCTGAACAACCACATGGGGAATTTCTTGAGAAGGATGACGATGAACCTCTCACGAGGAGTAAGAGATAGAGGGTTGCAAAATCCTTTGGCAATGATTTGATCGTGTACCTTGTGGATGATACTCCCAGATCCATTACTGAGGCATATGCATCTCCGATGCGAGATGATTGGAAAAGAAGCTGTCCAAAATGAGATGGACTCGATTCTTTCTAATGGAACTTGGGAATTATCGTAACGACCCTATGGTTGTAAACCTGGGATGTAAGTGGGTGTTCAAGAAGAAGCTAAGGCTGATGGTACTATTGAGAAGTGCAAGGCTGACTTGTAGCTAAGGGCTACACGTAAAGAAGGCGAAGATTACTTTGACACCTATTCACACCGCTAGACCGACCACCATTCGAGTACTCATC
Source organism: Avena longiglumis (assembly GCA_030063025.1). Classification (NCBI taxonomy): domain Eukaryota; kingdom Viridiplantae; phylum Streptophyta; class Magnoliopsida; order Poales; family Poaceae; genus Avena; species Avena longiglumis. The sequence continues at coordinate 155,118,716 of CP125973.1, forward strand.
ACTGGCGCCTCTTATGGTCTTCTCGTTCATCAAATGGACGTGAAGACAACTTTCCTTAATGGAGAGTTGGAAGAGGAGATCTATATGGATCAGCCGGATGGGTTTGTGGTAAAAGGTGAAGAGACAAAGGTGTGTAAGTTATTGAAATCTTTATATGGCCTGAAACAAGCACCTAAGCAATGGCATGAGAAGTTTGACAGAACTCTACTTTCTGCTGGCTTTATCATTAATGAGGTTGATAGGTGTGTTTACTATCGCCATGGTGGGGGCAATAGCGTTATATTATGTTTGTACGTGGATGACATTCTGATCTTTGGTACAAACATGAAAGTGATAAATGAAGACAAGTATTTCCTGTCAAAGAGTTTTGATATGAAAGATCTGGGAGAGGCTGATGTCATTCTGAATATCAAGCTTATTAAGAACGAGAATGGGATTACTTTAACGCAATCTCATTATGTTGAGAAGGTCTTGAGCCGATTTGGCTTTAATGATGGCAAGACTTCTCCAACACCTTATGATCCCAGTTTGACATTACGAAAGAATAAGAAGGAACAACAGATCAGCTGAAATATTCACAAGTTGTTGGTTCTCTCATGTACTTATCAAGCGCTACAAGACCCGATATCTCTTTTGCTGTGAGCAAGTTGAGTAGGTTCATGTCTAACCCGGGTATTAATCATTGGCATGCACTTGAAAGGGTCATGCGCTATCTATGTGGTACAATGAGCTATGAGATTCACTATTCAGGAAATCCTGCTGTGCTTGAAGGATATAGTGATTCTAATTGGATCTCTGGCGTTGATGAACTCTACGCCACGAGCGGGTATGTGTTTACCCTTGGAGGTGGCGCAGTGTCATGGAGGTCTCGTAGACAAACCATATTGACGAGGTCAACTATGGAAGCAGAACTTACTGCTTTAGACACAACCACTGTTGAGTCAGAATGGCTGCGTGAGCTCTTGATGGACTTGCCTGTGGTTGAGAAACTTTGTCTTGCAATCCTTCTGAATTGTGACAACCAAACTGTTATTGTCAAAGTGAACAATTCTAAGGATAACACGAAGTCATCAAGACACGTGAAAAGACGTTTGAAATCTGTCAGGAAATTGAGAAACTCCGGAGTAATAAGCGTACGTATATTCAAAACAGACAAAAACAGATCCCTTTACAAAGGGACTATCACGAAATGTGATAGAAAGTGCATCGAGGAGATGGGGTTGAGACCCATGGATGTCACACCTTAGTGGTAACCCAACCTATGTGATCGGAGATCCGTGAATTAGGACACAGGAAGAACAAGCTAGTGGTTTGGTGAGGAGAGTATTTTGTAACCCTCTCTGTGAAGATGCATGACTCTCATAATCTATAAGGCAGGTTGGCAACATGCCTTAATGTGTTCTGTTGGCTTTAATTAGCAAAGATGCCGTCCTCAGGCATTCTTGAAAGAACGCACCTATATGAGCTCGATCAGAACGTCGCGGTCTATGAGATCTGGGTGATCTCTAGTAAACTCATGAAGAGACCGGGGAGTATGACGCATATGCTCCAACCAGCGGGGTAGGCTCTTACAGCCAAGTACTAGTTATGATTTTGAGCGAAATCTATTGGCACCAAACTTGCAATTCAAGGTTCGTCTATTGTTCAAGTTGTTGATAGGCGTAGTTCAAGATTCTAGGCGGAAGTTCAACTTAACAGTCTCTGCTGAAACACTGGTATATAAACAAGTAGCAAGGATTGGCAAATCTTCAAATGGGCATTTGAGATCTGGTGGGGGATTGTTAGAAATAATGGGGCTAATCCATTTAGGCCCATGAGTATTTCAGATTTTTCCTAAATCTCAAAGCCCAAATTTGTGGCAGCCCATATGTGTTTGGGCCCATGTTTGTGGCAGCTCACATGGGAGTGGAGTGGGAGCTAAAGTTTAGTCCCACATGGAAAGTTGGAGGAGAGTTGCACCACCTTATAAGGTGGAGTGTTGCACCACTTTGTAAGTGAGTGGGAATAAGAGAGATACACACGCGCGCTCCTCCTCCGACGACGCTGCCTCGCCTCGCCTCGTCACGTCATGTCGCGGGTTGCGGGAATCTCGCCGAGCTTTATTTTGCTGCTCAGGAAAATTGATAGGCGTGTCAACGGTTAGCTTATTCGGTCGCTCCGGATCGTGGGCTCAGAATCGACCCGAACGTGCGTAACGTGGACTCGGCCCACGTTCGCCTCCGTTAGGGTTTCCTGAGCCACTCTATATAAAGTCCTGCGCGGCTACCGCCACAACACCATCGAAAACCAATCTAGGGTTTTGCCATCCTCTCTACTTGCGCCGTCACCGTAGTCTACTCCATCCCGCTTGCCGGAGTGCACCGGCGGACGGGAGAGCAGGTCTCCGGAACCACTCGCGACGGGCGAATAAGGTTTTTGGGAAGCGCTCTGCGCGACTGCTCGAGTTCTCCATCACGGGTTGTCTTCCATCCAAGTCAGGCGGTGCTGCCTACCGCCGTCTTCGTCGCCATCTGCTGCGATCACTCTTCCCCAAAGTTTCTACTACGACAACCGAACGGTACGTGCTACGTGATCCTGTTTGGTTATTCATCATATTCTGCGAGTACATGTTAGGCTGCTGTTTGTTTCCGGTCATCCTGTTGTTTAGTACATATAGTATGTTCGACTTACATGAGCTAGTAGCTGGTTTTGTCATGATTTATATTCTGGAATTAATCGTGGAAATTATGCCTAATAATCCAACATAGAGTGGCGATGCGCACCTCGCAGCTATCTATTCGGAGGGCGGGTGCTTGGGGCTCAGGCGCCGTCCCTCCTTGAGTGATGGGGAGGGTTAAGAAGGGTCGGGGAAACTAGGTGAGGAGAAGGGGGGAATGGAGGAGGCTTCCACAGTACTATGCGTCTTAAAGGCAAGCACACACGAGAAACCACATGGAAAACACGGAGGCGGAGAAGAAAGTCTGGAGTGAGCAAGTACACTCGAGAAACCATATGGAAAGCACGGAGGCACAGGCACACAACATGAAAAAGCAACGACCGAATGCGGTTGCTTCTCCAAGGCTCGTCACCTCGCATGCGCTTAGTTAGAGCAATCTTTTTTTAAACAATCCATGCGCTTAGTTATAACCTAATGTTTTTTTATAAAGTTCAATTTGTAAAAAGATATAGAGATTTTCTCTTTTACCCACACTTCAGGTATCCTAATTTTAACATATCGAAAAATCGTCTTATATAGGAGTATGTGAGAGTGCAATGGGATTGCATTGCTTTCCCCCGGTAGAAAGAATCGTTAAAAAAAAGGATTGCCTAAAATGATCAGTGACACTGAAGTTGAGACTTTCTTCCTGCAATGGATACCCTTGGCATTTTTCCTATAGAAGTCTTACTGACGAATGCTTAGGTTTGCCTACCCGCGTCCTTCCGTTGATGCGAAATGACATTGTAGCTCGACATGACCTCTCTGCAATAGCAAGCTGCTAAGCACAATGAATGGCAAAGTTGATAACTACACTGCGACCATAGTAGTTAGTGCCTCTGACAATGCACCAGAGCATCATAGTTCCGGTTTTAATTTTTCCTAAGATAAGTGAAGAGTAAGAATTACACATTTGGTGTTTTGCATGTAGGAGCCGTACTTACAAATGCTTAGGTTTGCCTACCCGCGTCCTTCCGTTGATGCGACATGATATTGTAGCTCGAGAGAGCCTCTCTACGGCTGCTACATCACAATGAATCGGAAAGCTGATAATTATACTGCGGCAGTAGTAGTTAGTGCCTCTGACAATCCAATAGAGCATCATAGTTCCTATTTTTAATTTTCCTGAGGTAAGTGAAGAGTAAGAATTACCCATTTGGTCTTTTGCCTTTAGCAGTTGTACTAACAAATGTATAGGTTTGTCTACCTGTGTTCTTCCATTGATGTGACCTGACATTATAGCTCGACAGGACCTCTCTACGGTAGCAAACTGCTATAGCATAATGAATGGCAAAGCTGATTCCTATTTTAACTTTTCCCGAGGTAACCAAAGAGTAAAAATTACCCATTTGGTATTTTGCCTGTAGCAACCATAGTAACGAATGCTTCGGTTTGCCTACATGCGTCCTTCCGTTGATACGACATGAGGGCCTCTTTGCGGCACCAAGATGCTACACCTCAATGAATGTCAAAGCTGATAATTGACTGTAGTAGTTAGTGCCTCTGATAATCCACCAGAGCATCATAGTTCCTCTTTTAACTTTTATTGAGGTAGGTGAATAGTAATAATTAACCATTTGGTCTTTTGCCTCTAGCAGCCATACCGAAGAATACTTAGGTTTGACTACCTGCATCCTTTCGTTGATGCGACATGACACTGTAGTTCAATAGAGCCTCTGCTGCTACAGCACAATGGATGGCAAAGCTGATAATTGCACTGCGACTGTAGTAGTTAGTGCCTCTGACAATCCACAAGAGCACCATAGTGTCTCTTTTAACTTTTCCTGAGGTAAGTGAAGAGTAAGAATTACCTATTTGGTCTTTTGTCTACAGCAGCCATACTGACGAATGCTTAGGTTTGCCTATCGACGTTCTTTCGTTGATGCGACATGACATTTTAGCTCATCAGAGCCTCTCTGCGATAGCAAGCTGCTACAACATAATGAATTGCAAAGCTAATAATTGCACTGCGACTGTAGTAGTTAGTGCCTGTGACAATCCACCAGAGCATCATAGTTTCTCTTAACTTTTTCTGAGGTAAGTGAAGAGTAAGAATTATCCATTTGGTCATTTTGTTAGAAATAAACGATACAAAATAATCAGGCCATTTGGAAAGTGTCTTTGGCACCCGAGCTCTGGTGCTCCATTTATTTTTAAAAATTAGTAAATAATATTTACATGTTCTAAAAAGTTTAAAATAATTATGGACGCAGTCAATATTGTATGCCACGACCATCAAAATATCAACATAAATTCCTTTATATTGTGGTCTAAAATATATAAAATCTCATAAAATTTGGGGATTCGAAAAATATATGTACAAATCCATATTATTGTCAATTTTTTATATAACTCAAAATACAAAGTATTTGAAATTAATATTTTGTATGTTTGCAGGAAACTCATTGTCTACGTGTGAAATTTGAACTCACAAATATAATTTCTGATTTTTTAAATAGCAGGAGCACTGGTGCAGGAGCCAAGAATCTCTACTCCTAGGTGAAAACTTCTTTATCAAAAAAGGTGGCTATAACTTGCACGAATAGAATAATATAATGGTAATATAATTAATATTTTGGTGGCATATTGATATTTGAGTACTTCTACTGTTACACATACCGCCAAAAGGAAATCCCAAATACCCATGAAAATGGTCTAGCCACTGCCCTATGGAAGACACTAGCTAATTCAAAACCTCTCCATTCAGATAAAAACTAGAATGAGATACTGAATCCTAATTAGTTTCAAACCAAAACTAGAACAGACGCTTGTGGGCAATGTTTCCTCTTGCCTCTACTAGCAATCTTCACCAAATCAGAGTAGCAAAGCTGCCGGAATCCAGCACCATAAGTTCCTCCATATCGTCGATCTCCTCGTTGATGCAGAACTTCCTGCAATTGTTGCTGCAGAACGCCTTCTCTCCCATACATTTAGAGAAGAAAACACAAAGCTCAAGAACTCAACACAACAAAGATATGTTTTGACAGATGATGCAAACACTAAAAATTTCAGTACTCACAAATACATGTACATTTCCATGTCCTATCATAGCCTCTTCCTGCAATAGCAGTGATACATTGGAAACGTATCTATAATTTTTAATGCTCCATGCTTGTTTAGTATCTACTTTGCTTTACTTGTCTACACTTTGAGGTGTTTTTACATGTTTTCTGGTACTAACCTACTAACAAGTTGCAACAGTGCCAGATTCCTGTTTTCTACTATTTTTTGTTTCAGAAAAGTTAGTAAAGAAATATTATCGGAATTGGACGGGACAAAGGACAAAGTCAATTACTTTCCGTGGGGAACAAGAAGTCCAGAGGAGAGCCTGAGGGGCCAGCCAGGGGGGCCAGACCCACCCCAGGCACGGGTGGGCCCAGCCCCGCGCCTGGCTAGGGTTTGGTGGCCCTGGCCGCCTCCTCGGTCTCCCCCTTCGCCTATAAGAAGCCCCCGATGCAGAAACCCTGAGTACCCGATCAGAAATCCACGAAACCGTCTGTAGCCGCCGCCACCATCGTCCCTAGATCGGGGGGATCTGAAGTTCTTCCCGGCACCCTGCCGGAGGGGAGATCATCCCGGAGGCCTTCTCTCCGGTATGATGCGTGAGTAGTTCCACCTTGTACTATGGGTCCATGTAGTAGCTAGATAGTTGTATCTCCTCCTTTGTGCTTTCATGTATAGATCTTGTGAGATCCGTTCATGATTAAGATCTAATCTATTTGTAATCATGCATGTTGTGTTTGTGGGGATCCGATGGATATTGAGATTATTATGTTGCTTTGATTAATGGTTTTGTCTTTATGATTCTATCATGTCTATGTTGTTTGTGATCTTCCATGATCTCTGTTGTTAGTAGCTATCTTGGCCAAGTAGTCGCTAGTGACTCCAAGAGGGGGTATTTATGCTCGATAGTAGGTTCATGCCTCTAGTTTCCAAGGGAAGTGACAATAATCTCTTCGGTTGTAGATGTGTTGTTGCTACTAGGGAGAAAACAACGGTCTCCTGTTCATGGAACATGTGGACTGTTTACCTTACACACTTTGCTTAAAGTAGTCGTCTGTTGACTTAATACTGGAGGGGGTTCGGATGATAACCTGAAGGTGGATTTCTAGTCATAGATGCAGTTGGATGGTGGTCTATGTATCTTGTTGTATTGCCCAATCAACCTCATAGGATCTTTATGACTAGTAATTGCATTGTTATGCCTTGCTCAGTTCCTGTCAATTGCCCTGCTGTAATTTGTTTACCCTTCATGCCATGTTGTTTATCTAAGGAGAGAACCTCTAGTGAACTATGGACCCCGGTCCAATCTTTACCATTGATACATCTTCCACTGTTACTTGTTTACGTGCTACAAACCATTACCTTCCACACCATACGTTAATCCTTTGTTACAACAAACCGGTGAGCTTGACAACCTCACTATTCGTTGGGGCAAAGTCTTGAGTTTGTGTTGTGCAGGTCTTCGTGTTGCTTGCAACACCTGTGTGACGTTTCTCTCCTCCTTCTGGTTCGATAACCTCGGTCTCAACTGAGGGAAAAATTGCTGCTTGCTACTTCACACCTTGCTCTTGGGGTTCCCAACAGGCTGTGCGTAGACAGTCGTCAAGCTTTTCTGGCGCCGTTGCAGGGGAGGCCAAGGACGTCTTCACAAGGGGAGTCCTTCACTTCCTCTCTATTTACTTTGTTTTTAGTTTGCTTTGTTTCTGTTTCTTGGTTTTGTTTGACTCTTTCCAAAAAAAACCAAAAAAATAGTCTAGTTTGGTTTGGTTGCTTTATTTAAAAACATAAAAAAATTAGTTCCTGCTCTAGCTGCTGCTGTTTTTGGCTTGCCCACCTTTGCCAAAATGAACTCCGCTGAGAACACCAAGTTGTGTGATTTCACTAGCACCAACAACAATGATTTCCTAAGCACTCCTATTGCTCCACCTGCTCCTGATGCTAGCTTTTATGAAATTAAGCATGCTTTGTTGAATCTTGTGATGAGAGAGCAATTTTCTGGTGTTGGCTCTGATGATCCTGCTGTCCATCTTAATAGCTTTGTTGAACTTTGTGATATGCAAAAGTATAAGGATGTAGATGGAGATATTATTAAGCTCAAGCTTTTTTGTTTCTCCTTGAGGGGAAAAGCTAAAGAATGGTTGCTCTCTTTTCCTAAAAATAGTATTGATTATTGGACTACGTGCAAAGATGCTTTTATTGGAAAGTACTATCCTCCTGATAAGATCATATCTATGAGAAGTGATATTATGAAATTTAAACAACTTGATAGTGAACATGTTGCTCCAGCTTGGGAAAGAATGAAATCTTTGGTTAAGAATTGCCCTACTCATGGACTCACTGCTTGGATGATTATCCAGACTTTTTATGCAGGTTTGAACTTCTCCTCAAGAAATCTGTTGGATTCAGCTGCTGGAGGTACTTTTATGGGCCTCGCCTTGGGTGTTGCAACAAGGCTCCTTGATAATATGATGGTAAACTACTCTGAATGGCATGTTGAAAGAGCTCCACATGGTAAGAAGGTAAATTCTGTTGAGGAAACTTCCTCTTTGAGTGAAAAGATTGATGTTATTATGGCTATGCTTGCTAATGGGAAAACTCCTCTAGATCCTAATAGTGTTCCCTTAGCCTATTTGGTTTCTCAAGAAGAGCAAGTTGATGTGAACTTCATTAGAAAAAACAATTTCAACAACAATGCCTATAGGAACAATTTTGGTAGCAACAACAATTATAGGCCTTATCCTCCTAATAATGGAAATTCCTATGGAATCTCTTACAATAATGCTAGAAGTGCCCCCCTCTGAACTTGAATTCATGCTCAAAGACTTTATTAGCAAGCAAACCACTTTCAATAAGACTATAGAGGAAAAGCTTTTAACTGTTGAGGAAAATATATCCTCTTTGTCTGAAGCTCAGTCTTCCTTGATTAATAAAATGGCTGCTAAACCTGAAACTATGGAAAACACCTTTGCTATAGCTCATGCCATACAAGTTACTATTGATGAAAATGTTAGGTTGTTAGCTCAACTCCATGCTAAGTGGGAAAGGGAAGCTAAAATTGATAGAAACAATAGTGTGTGCACTATCACCACTAAACCACCAGTAGTCCCTATTCCTACAACTACTATGCCTAAGCCTATTGAGCCTACTACTAGTGATACCAAGTTTGACTTTGATATTGATGGTTGCAATATTTCTGAAGTGATTATGTTCCTACAAAAGCTTGCTAGAAGTCCTGACGCTAGTGATATGCATGTTGCTTTCACTAAACACATTACAAATACACTTGTGAAAATTAAGGAAGAGAAGCTAAAACACAAAGCTTATATTCCTAGGAAAGTAGAAGATAGTTGGGAACCCATTATTAATATGCAAGTGAATGAATTTGATCTCAAAGCTTCATGTGATCTTGGTTCTAGTGTCTCTATTATGCCCAGGAAGATTTATGAAATGCTTGATTTGCCACATTTGGAAGATTGTTATTTGGATGTCCCACTCAATGATAATGCTAATAAGAAACTCATGGGGAGTATTAATGATGTTCTCATCATGGTTAATAATGCTTATGTCCATGTGGATTTCTATGTTTTGGATGTTGAATACAATGCTTCTTGTCCTATTACTTTGGGAAGACATTTTCTTTGAACAGTTGGTGCCATCATTGATATGAAAGAAGACACCATTAAATATCACTTTCCATTCGAGAAAGGTATTGAACACTTACCTATGATGAGAGAGAAGTTTCTTTTTGCTCCTCCTTTGAAAGCAAGATTTGATGTTAATGCTTCTTCATTTGAAAATACTTGATTCTTCTTGCTTCTTGTGCCTAACTTAAAAGCGTTAAAGAAAAGTACTTGTTGGGAGATAACCAAGAGTTTCCTTGACTCTTTGAAGTTATTACTTCAGTAATGACCTCTCCTTATCCTTTTTTTTGCTTTTTGTGCTAAGAATGACCTCTAATGAGAAGAAATTAAGATTTGGGGAGTTGTTGTACGAAACAGATTTCTGTCCTCCACCAAAAAAAATCGTTAGGAGGCTCTGCAAATCGGATTGAGCAAAAAATTTACGAATAAATCCCCAAGTATGTTATCTAACTTTCGTTAGTTCAACACTTTTTGATTTGAGCAACAGAAGATGTTCAAAAAAATCGGTTTTTGCCTGTTGATCTGTTTTGACAGATTTCTGCCATTATTTGCACTTGCTTCTTATTGATTCCTTTTTGATTTCTTTTTAGGTGAATTGAGATTTTTGAAGGAGTTACTACAGTAGCTTGTGTTTTGTGAAAAGCCTTGCTGTTTCAAAGCTTTGCCAGTGGTCTAATATCTTCTGAATACACTAATGTTGCTAATGAAGATTGTGTGAAGTTTTGTATGAAGGAAAAAAATTCAGGTATAGAGAGAAAATGATGCAATGAGATGAATAATGGACAAAAGCTCAAGCTTGGGGATGCCACCATGGTGTCACCCCAATAAATATCCAAGAGGTACAAGCGTCAAAGCTTGGGGATGCCCAAGGCATCCCCTTCTTCATCAATAAAAAGCTCAGGTCTGTCTAGACACTTCGTTTTTATTGTTTCATGCACAGTTGTGTTGTTCTTGGAGCGTCTTAGTTTTCGTTTGCTTTGATTAGTTTGTTTAGTTTTCTTAATGATGGGGATACGCCTACTGGGGTATACTCAGCGGGACGTTTCCGACTGGCCCAAGGGCTGGCGAGTGGGCCTGCATAACGGCGAGTGGATCAAAGCCCAGCGAGGTATCAAAGCATCGAAGATGAAGGCCCAGTAGCAGATAGGCCCAATCGGACTAGGTTGAATGATTACCGGTTGTAACCAAATCGGTTGAGATATGTAAACCCTAGGGAGGTGAGCTTATATAAACCTCCCTATGGGGTGAGAGACGCCCTCATACACCCAAGCAACTCGCCGCCTAGTCGCCGAGTTCGCCCATTGTAAACACCTCCATAATACAATCTAGCAGAGTAGGTCTTTACCGGGGCCGAACTGGGTAAACCCTCGTGTCTTTGCCCTCATCTCACCGCAGATGGCTGGCCGCCTTGCCCTCGTTCTACTACTCGCCGATTGCAGATCTGCCGTGGTCATTCCCACGGTGGCACCCACCGTGGGGCCTGGCCGCCGGTGTTCTCGGCGAGATCCAATCTGCCCATCAACGACGGTCGCCACCGCCGCATGATAGCGATCGGCGAGATGCTCCGGATCTGCCGAGCAGCTACGCCGCCGGCGCGACCGTCACACGCGTGATCCCGCCAACCGGCACGATCATCCTCTTCGGCCTCACCGACGCCATCACCTCGGAGGACTCGGCTCGCATCCGCGAAGTCACCACGCCGATCGGCTCTCCGAGAGCCGATCCGCCGATCCACCGCCGCCCGAGTACAACGCGCCCACAGAACGTGGCGAGAACTCAGCGCCGCAGAAGACGCGGCCCTCACCGACGACGCCGACTGGCGACCGGCGCCACTCGCCGGATCCATCACCGCGGCCTCGTCCGCGGCTCCATCGCCCAGGTCTCCAACGCGGAGATTTCGAGGACCCTCCATCCTCGGATCTTGATTCGACTCCGGTCGGAAAATTCCGCCGACCTCCACGACGGTGCCGGCCGCCACGCCGCGACCTACATGGCCACCGCACCGATCCGGAGGACCCTTTCTCCACCGATCCCTCCTAACGCCACGGGCGACGGAGGTCGAGGAACTCCGCTGAAGTTGGCGGAGGCAAGACGAAGAGCAGGCCGAGCGAAAATTTCGCCTCGGCGGGTGACAACAGAACTGCCACGCTACCAACAGCGGATCAGGTCACGCTGAACCCCACCATTCGTGCGCCACGAACTTCGACGACAAAAACGACCGGCCAAGATAGCCGAAGCGCGATCTGCGAGAACGCGCCACCAGGAGGAAGCAACCGCCCGCCAGATCGACGCGGCGGGTGCCCCACCACCACCCAACCGCACTCCTGTGGACCAGCCATGATAGTCGTCTCCTCACGGGAGCGAGACGCTAACGGCCTCCATCGTTCTCCACCCCGATGGATAACCTCGTGGCAGGCCGAGCAGCAACGATAGCATCACGGCCACCGGCGACGGCGCCTTACAAATCCAAGACGTCGTGGCCCTACTCGCGAAGGTGGAACAGCAAAAAGTGCGCCGACGCAGGGCGAGTATACTCGCTCCTCGGGAAGCAGGCGGCCTCAAGCGGCCCAGCCGTGGCAAACACCCTCAATTGCCGCCAGAGCCACCGCAGCTCAACGCCGACCCGCGAATGCGGCACTCTCCACCAACGATCCCAGGCCGGCGACCAACTTCGTCGCCGCTAACGGAGAACCAATCGACGCCCGCACTCACATCATCAACAACCAAATCTGGCGCGTACGCCAGCCCGACGACTTGCGGCACACCTAACTACTGCCGCGATGGCGAGCCTATGGGGTCGCCACGACTAGGGCCTAAGTGCCGGACCAATGATCCGAGGCGAAAAGTACCCACCCAACTTCAAGGCGCCAAAGGAGATCGAAAATACGACTCGTGACGACCCGCCGTCCGCTCGACACATACCTCATGGCAATGGGGATCGCGGGTCACATCGACCTACTACGCCGTTACCTCCGCGATGATGGAGGGACGTGCGCAATGGATCAACACGCTGCCCGTGACAGACGACTCACGGGAGGAAATGCGAGACGCCGTCAGCACTTCGAAAGTGCTCACACCGCCACCACCATCGAGGACCCGAACGATCGTCCGGGGACCCGCGAGTCGACCCGAATCGGGTCCAACGGTGGCAAGAGCTCTGGTACAACGCGGTCGGCATCCACCCGGACACCGCGATCCATTGCTTCAAGACCTCGTGCCGCTACGAGCCTCTAGTCGCCAAGCTCAAGCGACACGCCCGCACACTCGACAACATCCCCGACCTCCTCGAGATCGCCAAACGGTACGCCGAGGAGGATCCCAACCAAGACGTCGACGACGAGTCCGAGGGCAACGCCAAGACGGCGGCAACGACGGGCCACCGAACCGACGCTACAGCGGCACTCGCCTCACAGGCAAGCGCCGCAACGACGGGCGAGTCGACTTCGTCGCCAACGCTGGGCACGCACAACGCGACCCCAAGAGCTACCGCCGTGACGGAGGGCAACGACGCGATGGCGGGAACTACAAGAACAAGCCAAGGTTCGATCCCGCGGCCCTCCTTAACCAACCATGTGCGTTTCCAAGCCAGGAAGGAAAGCCCGCCACGCACACCACCGCCGACGCCACACCCTCGGGGAGATCGAGAAGGCACGCACGCTGGAAGACACCGACAACGACCGAACGGGCGAAAATTCGCAAAATAGCCGCTCGCTCCATACCTTCACAGGCTTCAACACGCGCGAGAAGAAGGTCATCGCCAGCGTCGCCGCCAACGCGGTGGCCCAAACAGACGCCCCCGGTTCCTCAACTGGTCGGAACAGCCCATCACCGAGCCGCAAGACCACTCGCCACGCATCGAGTACCCGGGACGAGTCGCCTTGGTGGTCAAGCCCAAGGTTGGCGACTCATCGCTCCCAAGACACCGATGGACGGCGGCAGCTCCATCAACATCCTCTACCTCGACACCTTCAGCGGCTCCGCAATCGATGATCGAGACCACCCACACCACGTTCCACGGCGCCCCCGGTCGGAAGGCGACCCGATCGGCAAGGTCACGCTACCCGTCACCTTCGGTACTCCAGCGAACTTCCGCCCGGCGGATCGCCTTCGAAGCTGGTGCCATTCGACAGCCTTACCATCCTAGGGCGCCAGCGTTCGCCAAATTCATGGCGGCGCACCACGCTGCATAACGCGATGAAGCTCCCCGGCCATGCGGAGTCATCACCATCAACGGCGACATGGCATGGCGGAATGCGAGGCCAAAGGAGCCGAACTCGCCGACGCCGTCATCGCGGCAGAAACTAATCACGCCGACGAGCTCGCCAAATACGCGAGCGGGGTTAACAACGACGACCCCACGATACTCAAGAAGCCAAACTCAGAGGGCGCAAACACCTCAACATTCGAGGCTACGACGCACACTCGCACCGTTGAGCTGGTCCCAGGCGACTCCAGCCAGACGGTGACGATCGGGACAGGCATGAGCCCAGCATAGGAAGGCGCGCTCATCGAGTTCCTCCGTGAGAACAGGGACATCTTCGCATGGAAACCCTCCGACATGCCTGGTGTCCCTAGGGAGCTCGCTGAGCACAAATTAAACGCCGACCCCAAAGTGCGACCAGTCAAGCAGTCGCTACGGCCCTTCAACGAAGAACGCCGTCGGGCAATCGCCGAGGAAGTGCAGTTTACTACGCCGGCTTCATCCGCCAATTAAATACTCAAGTGGCAAACCCAGTCCTGGTCGAGAAGAAGAACGGGACTGGAGAATGTGTATCGACTACACAAACTTGAATAGCGCTGCCCAAAGGAGTTATTCGTCCTCCCGCGGATCGATCAGATAATCGACTCCACCGCGGGTTCGGAGTCGCTGTGTTTCCTCGACGCCTACTCTGGGTATAACCAGATCAAAATGGCTGTCGAGGACGAGGAGAAGACGGCGTTCATCACGCCATTCGGAGCCTTCTGCTACACCGCCATGACCTTCGGCCTCAAGAACGCCGGAGCAACCTACCAGCGGTGCATGCAAGAATGCCTCGCGAGCCAAATTGGCCGCAACATCCACGTCTACATCGACGACGTGGTCGTGAAATCCGCTCGCCGACCTAGCAGAGACCTTCGCCAATGTGCGAAGGTACAAGATAAAGCTCAATCCAAACAAGTGCACCTTCGTATCCGCCGGGCGATTCTCGATACGCTCTCCAAACGAGGATCGAGGCAAACCCAACGAAGATCGACACGATCGCCCGCTTGGCAAACCCGAGTGCGCCGACGCCCGTAAGCTCGGGCAAGTAGCGGCTCTCGGTCGATTCAACCCCCGCCTGGGCGAAAAGGCGATGCCCCTATACCGCCTGATGCGCAAGAACCCCACCTTCCAGTGGGACAAGGAGGCGGACGACGCGCTCCGCGACCTCAAAAAGGTGCTACTCGCCGCACCACTACTCGCCGCACCAACTGACAAAGAGCCCATGCTGGTTTACGTCATGGCGTCCGAGCGTCGTCAGCGCTGTAATGGTCGTCGAACGACCAGAGGAAGGAAAGGAGCGCCCGGTCCAGCGGCCGGTGTACTACATCAGCGAGGTCCTCACCGAGTCGCGCCAGCGATACCCACAGTACCAAAACTGGTATACGCGGTCTTCAGGGCTCGTGGCGCTGCCGACTACTTCCGTGAGCACCCGATCACGGTCGCCTCAGCACCACTACAAGATATCATCCGAATCGCGAGGCGATCAAGGGTCGCCAAGTGGGCCGTCGAGATCGGCGCCCACAACATTAAATACGAGCCACGTAGGGCGATTAAGTCGCAGCATCCACTGGAGCACCTGCACTTCGACGGGTCCAAGAACGCGGACGGCGCAGGAGCGGGGATAGTGCTGACCTCACCAAAAGGCGACAAGCTCCGCTACATCCTCCGCCTCGAATTCACGCCCTGCACCAACAACATGGCTGAATACGAGGCCCTACTCCACGGCATGCGAGCCGCAAAGGAGATGAGCGTCAATCGCCTTCGATGCTACGGAGACTCCGACCTCGTTGCGGGGCAAGTTGCCGGCACCTGCGACGCCGTCTCCCCCACCATGGCAGCGTACCGCCAAGAGGTGGACAAGGTGGGCGGCCACTTCACGCTACTCGCCGAGTGGATCGACAGAGGAAAACGAGGAGGCCGACGCCTCTCTCGCATTGGGTCGGCTCGACTGCACCACCCGGCGTGTTCCTCGACACAATCTTCACGCCATCGCCTCCCCAAAGGAGATCGACATCGAGTCCCGCTCAACCGAGGCAGCCTTGGTCGCACTCATCACCGAGCCAGACGACTGGACCAAGCCCTACATCGCCTACCTGGAAACTGGCACCCTGCCAGTAGACGAAACAAATGCTCGAATGATCGCCCGCCGATGCAAGTCTTACACCATCATCGACGGCGAGCTACACAAGCGCAGCGTCACCGGAGTGTCAACGCGGCCCAACCCAAGGACGCAAAATCCTCCACGACATCCACTCAGCGATCGCGGCCATCACGCCGCCGCTCCTCGGTCGCCAAGGCCATGCGACACGGCTTCTATTGGCCCATCGCACACGCCGACGCTGTCGACATCGCCCATGATGCGCCGGATGCCGGCACGCCAATCGGGACGCACGTATCGAGCTCGGCGCTCAAAACAATCCCCATCACCGCCGTTATTGTGGGGCATGGACATGGTAGGCCCTTCAAGAAGGCCCCTCTGGTTACACCCACCGCTGGTCGCCACGACAAATTCACAAAGTGGGTAGAGGCCAAGCCAGTCCGAAATGCGACGGAAGACCGCCACTAAGTTCCTACGCGAGCTCATATACCGCCACGGGTTCCCCAACAGCATCATCACGGACAACGGCACAAACTTCGCCAAGGAGCAATGGCGAATTTTGCGAGCACCACATCCGACTCGACCTCGTCGATCGACACCCGAATCCAATGGCGGAACGAGCCAACCAAAGCATCCTCCATGGCCGCGACTCAAGTACCACTCGAAGCACCGCTGGATGCTGGGTTGACGAGCTCCTCCGTCATCCGGGAATCCGCACCTCGGTCAACAGGTCGACGGATTCACCCTTCTTCATGGTCTACGCCGGCAGTCATGCCCACCGACCTCGAAGGCGGCTCGCCGCGGGTCGGCCACTATACGGAGGGGGGAAACGAGCTGGCCCTCCGAGACGGGCGCGATCAACTCGGCGAAGCACGCGACCTCGCCCGATCGCGACCGCCATCTATCGCAAGGACTCCACCGCTACCACAGACGGGTGAAAACCCGCACCTTCCAGAAGGCGACCTGGTGCTACGCCTCATCCAGACAAGAAGGGCATGCACAAGCTCTCCTCCGTGGAAGGCCCGTCGCTATCGGGCGCGTGCAACGACGCCTACTACCTCGTCGGCGTCCGCGACGGCGAACTCGGTCAGCGGCCATGGAACGTAAATCTCCTCCGGAAGTTCTATTCCTAGAACCCCACATATGTACTCTCCACGCTATGAATAAAAGAAACGTTACCGCAAAATTGCCTACTCTCCATGCCTTGTGCCACTCGCACTGTAATTAACAGCGTCATGCTAAAATACGAAGTCAACCTTGGTACAGCGACCGCACGGCTAAGTAGTGCGATGTAAGAGCACCGAGTCATTTCAGGTCTTGCATCGCCCACAAAACGCCAATCCGAGCCCCATCGAGTCGCCTAGCTCGACTAGTTTTACGAACCAAGACATCTGTCTCGCTTCCCACGACCACGGTCCTCCGCATCCTCGGCATAGCGACTCGACGGCTAAGTACCACGCCGGGACTGAATACCAGTTCGTCTCGATCGGACAGGGAAAACGCCAAGTAAGAGAGCGTGCCCAGGACTCGCCACGCGACTGACCCACCGGGCCAGGCAGGAGTGACGCGCTCACACCAACGCGCTCAGTCCTCAACCACCCTCGAGTCGCGCCTCGAACTACCAAGTACCACGCTCGGGGACTCGGCCACCCGGCCCCGTTCGCGTACGGGAAAACGGTAAAGTACAGAGCACTCAAGGAGTCGCTTGCGATCGCTCTCCGAGCTCAAGTAGTCGACTAAACCAACAACACACATGATAAACAACAAAACATCATATATAAGGTGAACCCCACAAAAGGGCGGACGCGCTCGGGGACTCACCCAAAATCAATCCAAAACACGCAAACAAATAGCAAAATGAACACAACGTTCCATTCAATCGCATATCGCATTGTCTTACATTACAAAATATGCCTACTCGGCAGAACTGCTGCTAACACATTTAGGCAAACTAAACTACTCTGCAGGCTTCGACGACGAGGCGCCAGCCTCCCGGCGCCTACGGATGAACGCGGTGTACGGGTTTGACGGATACGTCGTCAGCTCGCCCGCCATCGCCGAGCGGAAAGGCTGCTCAACCTTGAAGTCGCGATGCGGCGGCTCGGGTCGTTCGCGACGACCGCTTCTCGTAAGGAAGGAGGTCGCCCATCGCCCAGACGCTCTCCGAGTACGCGGCGGCACGTTCCTGCAGCTTGAGAACCTCGGACAGATCCACCGCGCCAGTCGATGAAGGGTACCCACTCGTCACATCGTCGAGATCGAAGTCCTCGGGGAAGTGGGCGAGTCCAAGGCTCAAGGCTGTCGACGCTCATGACGCCGACCGCCGCCATGAACTCTCGACCACGGGCGCCTTCTCCAAGTACTCCCACACCTCAACGAGGTCACTGGGAATAACCTCGTGGGCGACATCTCTTGGAGGTAGGCGGATGCAGTCGCCGACAGCGTCGCCGAAGTCGACGAGCATGCTTACGCACTCCCTCAAGAGAGTTCGCTTCCTCTTGGCAGCCAATAACACGACCTGCGAAAAGAAGACAAGTATGAGTACCATGGAAACCACAAACAATACAATCAAAAGACAGGGAAGACACACTCACCAAGCAATGGGCGGGCGAGTCCCGTGATGAAACTTTGAAGCGATGTATGATCGTCCTGAAGCCCAACAATAAGGGCTTCAGACGCCTTTCGGTCATCCTCCGCGGACGCAATGGCGGCCTTCGCTCGCCCGTTCGCCGAGCTCGCTTCTTCTTTTGCCTCCCGCAGTTCGCGCTCGAGGTCGGCGATCTTCTGCTCGGCGGTGCCTAACGCAGACCGCACGCCTCCGCCTCCAGCAGGACAAGCTCTGGCGAGCCACCTCGCTTAGCAGCAACAACTCAAGCTCCTTGTTTGCTTCCGGAGAGCGCGGCCTTTTCTCAAGACGCTGCTTTGCCAATCGCTGCCGACTCCAGCTGCAGACCCTGTACATCTTCAAAGTCAGCACACACGAAAACCACTCAGTGCCCACCCGCTAAAATTTAGCGGGTGCGCACTCGGGGACCGGCAATCGCGAAAATTCTCAGTGCCCACCCGCTAAAATTTAGCGGGTGCGCACTCGGGGACTGGCGATCAAGAAAATTCCTCAGTGCATACCCGCTAAAGTTTAGCGCATATGCACTCGGGGACTAGATTCGAAAGTACAAAACGAGTAATTATAAGAATCAAGCCGCTAAGCACCGACCTGATCCTCGGGGACTGGAGGTACCTGGATGGCCGCACCAAGCATGCCGTGAAGTTGTACCGCGTCCACAGACGCAAGCAGCGCCGGCGTGTGCCCGCGACGTTGGTCGGTTTCAGCGTCGGTGGTCCCTGGAGCGGGGCTCGGGGTCGCAGCCCCACTCGCCGTGGCCGCCTTGGTCACGAAACGGGGGAAGGTAGCAACAGGCGCCCGCCGAAGGAAGTCGCTTCCGTCGGGCAAGGAACGCCCTTCGTGGACGCGGTTGCCTCCACTGCGGGTCCAGCCGGCGCCACCGCCGCGTCATCAGAGACGGCGACGATGTCGTCGCCCTTGGCCTTCTTGCTGCCTTCCGTTGAGGCGGCGACCTCGTCACTTTTCCTCTTGCGGGAAGGGTCTTCCTCGCCAGCGGAGGATACCTTGGCCAGTCGGGTGACCCATCTTTTTCACTCCGGTCCACATTGAGTCAAATCAATAAAAGACAATCAAAGTACCAAAGGAAAATAAGGAATGCCGAATGCACTCACTTGGCGACGGAATGAAGCGCAGCCTGTCGAAGGCCACCGGTTTTTCCAGTTCAGGCCTGTCGGCGACTAAGCCCAGCCTGGGCGTCGGGGCCCGTGATACGACGGCTTCGATGTTGACGTAGCGGTTGGCGCCTCGGGCGCCGGCGGAGGCCTCGTGAGTTGGGGCCACCGCGCCGGAACTTCCTTGGGCGAGGCCACCGCTCGGGACCTCCTTGCGGCGAAGTCGCCACGACCGAGCCTTCCCTAGCCCGGAAACCGACGCGAATGGCGGAGGCGGTGAGGCCAGCGAGCTTCAGAGGGCGCATCTAGCGGTTGTCGCCGAACTGCGTCACCGGCCGAGCTCGAGCATCGAGCTGCTCGTTGAGTGGCGGTGAAGCCACCTTCGCGGCTTCATCTTCCTCCTCGGGGGGCCTCGCCTTCTTCTCCTTCTTCTTCTTCGCGGGAGTGGCATTCGACGCGAGGTGGTCTCTGGGGAGTTCGTCATCGTCGTGACGCTCAAGGCTCCTGCCGCGATCTCGCTACCGACGCGTTGCCCGGGTCTTCGGGCCATGGGGCAATCTCCTTCGGACTCGTCCTCGTTACCCTTGGCGGAGGCGACTCTCTTGTGTCCTGGGCGGATGGCCGGGCTCGTCGTCGGCGGGTGGTAACCACCTTCCACCACTTGGAACAGCTGCGTCAAACACGAAAGAGTTAGAGTTACCGCGATCGCACGCTGCGATCGCGAACAAGATAAAAGGATTACCGTCGAGCCGGACGCTTGCGGTGTAGGGAGGCACCTCGACCTGGCCGTCGCGTATGTCGCTGGTGATCTTCTTCAGCCGAGAGGTAGTCCTCCGCTTCCACTCGGCGAGGCTTTCGTCGGGTCTCCTCGCCCGTACTTGGTACATGTAATGATCGCGTTAGAAGCGAACGAGCCGTCGTCCAAGCCAACAATTGTCTGGTTTACCGTCTGAGCCCTTCTTCTTCGCATCGGATGGTCTGGAGCATCTCGTCGACGACCATCCGGTCGTCGGGAGCTTGCCGACTGGAGATGGCGTGGCTCGAACGATTAGCCGAGTACCGCGGGATCACCGCCGCCTCCCGAGTCGCCTTCACGTAGAACCATGACTTTTCGATCCTTGCCGCTTTGGTGGCAGATCAGGTCGAAGAAGGAGGCTTTGGATTTGAGTTGAAAGTCAAGCCGCCCGGCTAGCATTGGGCCGCCTCGCGGCTGATCCGTCCATGGAACAGATCTTGCCACAGGGGAAAATAGGGCCGGCAGCCCAAGTAGCACTCGCAGAACGCCACGAAAATGGCGAGCTGCTCGATACTATGGGGACCCAGATCCGAGGGCTGGATCCGTGGTAGGCGCAGGCCGGAAGAACAAGGATGGGAACCCTAACCCCGCCGAGGTGGCTAGTGAAGCACGAACTCTCTCGCGGGTTGGGGTGGTTTCCCGCTGCGAGGATACGCCAGCAGCCGCCCAGATTCCGGCCTCCTCGAAGGCCTGCGCTACTGGTGCATTTGGATCTACCCAAGGTTCGTGGAGAGGGCCATGGTGAGGATCTGTCGAGGTCGGGATATTGCGGTCGATTGGATCGCGGAATCAAAGGAAGGAAGATGTGCGTACTCGGAGAAAATGGTGGGCGGTTGGCTTTACGATAGCCTACCATTCCTCTTATATAGTGGGAGTTGCCCGCCAAGTCGGGGCCGTACGCCGATGATTACGCCGAAGTTACCGTTGAGTTACCTTAACGGCTAGTTTGACCACCGACGGTCCAACTCTAGTCACTCGGCTCGTTAAGTCACTCGCCGAAACCACGTCCCGTTGGCTCGACTCGCCCGGAACGCGACTCGGTTTACCGGATTTTTTCCCTTATACAGGAGCCCGCCGACGATTCGACTGGATGCCAACTTGAAGCCGTATACTCCGACTGTCAGCAGCCACTCAAGCCTAATCAACGACGGCCTCGGGGACTACTGATGGGGATACGCCTACTGGGGTATACTCAGCGGGACGTTTCCGACTGGCCCAAGGGCTGGCGAGTGGGCCTGCATAACGGCGAGTGGATCAAAGCCCAGCGGTATCAAAGATGGAAGATGAAGGCCCAAAGAGCAGATAGGCCCAGTCGGACTAGGTTGAATGATTACCGAAGTTGTAACCAAATCGGTTGAGATATGTAAACCCTAGGGGAGGTGAGCTTATATAAACCTCCCTATGGGGTGAGTAGAGAGACGTTCCCTCATACACCCAAGCAACTCGCCGCCTAGTCGCCGAGTTCGCCCATTGTAAACACCTCCATAATACAATCTAGCAGGAGTAGGTCTTTACCCTCCGGGGGGCCAAACCTGGGTAAACCCCTGTGTCTTTGCCCTCATCTCGCACCGCAGATGGCTGGCCGCCCTTGCCCCTCGTTCTACTACTCGCTGCCGATTGCAGCATCTGCCATGGTCATTCCCACGACACTTAAGTAGTTTGGACCCACGTTCTCGTTGTGTTGTTCTGCAAATAAGTTTGCTTGGTATTGAAAAGGAGTAGTAAGTTCGTGCTTGAAGTGCAAGAGGAGTTTGCATTGCCTGTGACTTAGACTTTAGCATGACATGTTAGGTGTTGTTTTAGCATTATGCTTAGTGATTATTGCTGTAGCATGTCTTGTTCCAAACAATTGGGATTGCTTAGTGTGCCTTGAAGAAATTATGCGTTGTTTTAGCATGCAAAAGCATAGTATTGTGGTATTCTCCTTTGATGTTTTGCTTGGGTTGACTTGGCACATGCTCACACCATGTTATGAATAACACAAGTCACCATTAGCCTCTATGATCATTTAGTCCTTGACTTGTAGTACCACTCTTTGCTTTGATTAGTATGCTTTATTGCACTGCATGATTATGGCCATTATTGATCTCTTAGTTGGTTGCTCCCAGTCTTTTGCTAGCCTCCACTTGTATGAGTAAGTTCTACCCATGTCTCCAACTCCCAAGAAACCAAGTTATTCCAAAGTGTCCACTATAAACTCCTATGCATGGTGTGTTACACCATTATAAGTATATTCTTGTTTTCAACTATCTTCCAATTAAAAACTATTTTGTTATGTGAAAACTTAGTGATTAAAGCCCTCACGTACTTGATGGCACACTTTATTCTTTGCCCCTAATAAACTTGAACCATTATGACAACTTTGTTGTATATGCTTGCACTTATAAGTTGGACTTAACAGAACCGTGTTGTCATGGGGAACGTTTTCAACATTGCACTTGTACCTTGTTGTACTCAGTTGATATCGTGTTCTTTTGTCTATGGATGTCACCGGTGTGAAATAAAGAGGGGACTTGTAAGTCCATGGAGTTTGTATTCTTGTATTAGAGAAACGCCTGGGCCACTAGCCTAAGCCATGCCTAATCATGGTGGAAACTTGCAGCATCACCATAATGAGCTATCTATGAAGCATCCTCAATAAAAATCTATGCATATGGTAAATAAAAAGATTGCTGAGATGCTCATTGTCTGCTTGCCTTATCATTTTGGTTATGGGAAAGCTCCTGTACCATGTGCAAGGGGTACCCCGTTGGCGGTTCTCAATGATATGCAAATACTTACAGTGAAAAGAACTTACCTGGACCCAAAGTTGAGTATGCATGAGGTGTGGCCCTCGTATTCAAGGGACTTGAGATTGCCAGCTTATACTTCGTCAAGCATATACTCCAGATTTGCCACTTTAACCTTAACCACTTCAAGATGCTTATGATAGGGGTAATGAGGGCTGAAAGCTAACAAGTACCATAATTTTTGGAAGCTCTTTTTGAAACTTGTAATCCCAGCTTCCTTTACAAAAAAGGCCTTTATTCCACCACTATTGAGTCTCCACCTTCTACCTTTAGGCACCATTAAGAGAGCATAGTTGTCATTCTGTGTGCAGTGTTCCAAAGCTTATTAATTGATGCATATTGTGTTATTACTTGATCTTGTGCTACTTGTTTCTAGTCACCCTTCTAAACTTTTCAGGTGTCCTATGCATCTATTTGCTACTCTATGAGGGACAAGCTGATTGCCACTATGCTATGTTTTCTACATGTGAAACAAACAAACGTTTTTCAATGCATGTTATTCATGATCTTTGTTTATAGCTTTTCATGTTGCATGCATAGTCATTATGTCCTATTGTTAGAACTCCATCTTTCATGCACATGTTTAGAGTTCTTTGATCCCAAATTTCAATGCTTGCAAATGGTTGGATCTTTATTGTGAGGGTGCATGTCACCTAAAAATTATTCTGTTTATCACTTACCTACTCGAGGACTAGCAGGAGTTAATCTTGGGGATGTTGATACGTTGGAAACGTATCTATAATTTTTGCTGCTCCATGCTTGTTTGGTATCTACTTTGTTTTACTTGTCCACACTTTGAGGTGCTTTTTACATGTTTTATGGTACTAACCTACTAACAAGTTGCAACAGTGCCAGATGCCTGTTTTCTGTTGTTTTTGGTTTCAGAAAAGTTAGTAAATAAATATTCTCGGAATTGGACGGGACAAACGACAAAGTCAATTACTTTCCGTGGGGAACAAGAAGTCTATAGGAGAGCCGGAGGGGCCAGCCAGGGGGGTCAGACCCACCCCAGGCGCGGGTGGGCCCAGCCCCCGCGCCTGGCTAGGGTTTGGTGGCCCTGGACGCCTCCTCGGTCTCCCCCTTCTCCTATAAGAAGACCCCGATGCAGAAACCCTAAGGACCCGATCAAAAATCCACGAAACCGTCTGTAGCCGCCGCCACCATCGTCCCTAGATCGGGGGGATCTGAAGTTCTTCCCGACACCCTGCCGGAGGGGAGATCATCCCGAAGGCCTTCTCTCCGGTATGATGCGTGAGTAGTTCCACCTTGGACTATGGGTCCATGTAGTAGCTAGATGGTTGTATCTCCTCCTTTGTGCTTTCATGTATAGATCTTGTGAGCTCCGTTCATGATCAAGATCTAATCTATTTGTAATCATGCATGTTGTGTTTGTGGGGATCCGATGGATATTGAGATTATTATGTTGGTTTGATTAATGGTTTTGTCTTTATAATTCTATCATGTCTGTGTTGTTTGTGATCTTGCATGCTCTCTGTTGTTAGTATCTATCTTGGCCAAGTAGTTGCTAGTGACTCCAAGAGGGGGTATTTATGCTCGATAGTGGGTTCATGCCTCTAGTTTCCAAGGGAAGTGACAATAATCTCTTCAGTTGTAGATGTGATGTTGATACTAGGGAGAAAACAACGGTCTCTTGTTCATGGAACATGTGGACTATTTACCTTACACACTTTGCTTAAAGCAGTTGTCTGTTGCTTGCAACTTAATACTGGAGGGGGTTCGGATGATAACCTGAAGGTGGACTTCTAGTCATAGATGCAGTTGGATGACGGTCTATGTGTCAACACCCGGATTTTTCAATCCTAGATGCCTGTTATGCCATACATCGCAATCCCAGGATTACCATTTTTGCGAGACATAACAGAATTGGATACCATAGTACTTCATCCATTACAGACGATACATAAGTTCTTACACAAATAGGGATCTCATGATCCGGTTCTTAATACAACATCAAGCAGCGGAATACGTAATAATAACGGTAGCGTAGGCGAAGCTCCATCTTGAGGTCACAGCAATCTTGACGATGGGAGATGATCCTAGTTGTCGAACCTTCCCGGGTCCATCTTCCAGGTACTCCTCTTCATAGTCTGGCCATGGGAATAGCCAGGGACAAAGCCATGATTAATCTTTAAGTACTCGCAAACTAATACTAACAAGTAAAGGGGTTTTTGGATAATAGGATACTAGGCTCTAGGGTTGTTTTGCAAAAAGCCAGGTTTATCTCTACTAAGTTCCAAAGCTAGTCACAATTTTATAACTCCTAAGTGGGATCTTATAATTCAGGTCACAACTCTGTTGTGGTCAAGTCAAAGTCTCAATTCATTTCACAAGTCATTTTGAAAAGTCTGACGGGGGAACCGTATGTCCACTCCAACTGTCCATAATCATGACGCTATTCAATAGTTTGACACTGCAGAGATTGTACACTTTCACCACAACATTCGATACATCCGTCAGAACAAATCCTGAATTCACCATACTCGGTCATGCGGATAATCAATCATAACCTTTCAATTACACGCCCTAGTATAAGCACCTCTCTGTGAGTTTGGCCACCCAACCATGACCACCGTCATCTTGGGTACTGCAGTGGACAATCTTCACAAGGTAGCCTCAGCTCAGACCTTGGCGGGAGGAACTAATACTAAGGTATATAAGTTTCAGTCAAGCCCTACCCAATATTCGGTATTATGGTTGTACGCTAAAATTGGAATGGTATCGCATCCAGACAACCATCAGTTTTATAAAGGGCTAAGGCTCATGCCTCAACATTTTTTTATCACCAGAATCATCAAGTGTTTGGAAACACATGTCCAAAACATTTCAATAGAATGATCCATCATTCCAAGGTTTTCATAACCATTTTTCCACCAAGTATTCCCATCTAAAAGTTGATCAAGTTTTATGCTTAGCACTAGCATCTACACGTGGTGGTGGGGGGGGGGGGGGGGAGGACTAATGAGGGGTGGTAACTAGTGGAGTTTCACTAAGTCCAACCTTATATCTTAGGCTAATATCAAGGTTTCTAGCTTAGGCCAAATTTTATGCTCTTTAAGCAACCTTCAGCACAACTATCGAGTATCTACCAAACTCTTAGGTAGACTCTAAGTAAGCTTTGAGAAAGGAATAAAGTAAGAAGCTTGCAAGTAAAACTATGATTGGTTTATCAAATGGGTATGATCACATATGCTTAAGGAACATAGTAGTCATATCACAAGTATGGGTTTGTGGCATCAGTAGGGTATCTGGCAAGGGTTAGCTTGCATAGGTCAACTTGATTAGTAAGGCTTGCATAGGTATAGTATCAGCTTGCTAAAGTAGAGTGTCTTGCAAGTTTTAGCTTGCATAAGTGTCAATATAAGCTTGCCTTGTGCAGAGCAGTGGTTGAAGTTCTCCTCGGCTTCCTCTTCGTAGTATCCTCCTTCCTCCTCGTATCCTTGGTCGGTACTAGCGTCTATGAATAAATACGAGGTACACAATCACCAAACAATACTTAACTACTTGCAATCATCACACACAAGGGTCCTATAGATGATCTAGCATCATCTCTAACATTACAAGGTTAAGGCTTGGTTTAAATCTTTTTATTTTTAGAAAAGTAATTTCTACTCAGTGAAAAATTACTTAAGATTTAATATTCTACAAACTAAACATGGGATCATGTTGACACATGTCATCACCACATATTTTAGTCCATGGGAATGTGATTTAAAGTGGTGTCACAATTTAATAAGGTTTTACCCTTTTATTTTAATTAATTAAAGTGGCTAGAAATGCTTATGAAGCATTCTTTTATTACTTGAACATTATTTCTGCAAGTAAACCTATATGTTTTTATATATTCTGAAAGGTATGGTTAAATGTGATTTTTGAGAGTTGGAAACAACTCAAAAGCTTTTATGGTTGAAATTTGAAAAATGTTTGAATGCAGAAAAGCTTCTGCCTTGTTATTTTTACTATGGGTGATCTACATATCCAAATGACTTGAATCCAACGGGCTTGGATTCAGCATTCACAGACCTTTCCAACAAAATTGGTTTCATCCAATTTGGTGCACTGAATCGATCTGGGTTGATTTTTGAAGTTGGGTGCTGAAGTGTGTTTGAAATGAAATAGAAAAGTTTTAATTTTAATTGCTGGGCTGCGCGGGAAATTCTAACGGGCCGGCCTGCTAAGCATGCTCCTGGCTGCTTAAGTGGGTGTCCCCACTCGCCGTGACACGGGTTGGGGTTGGGCGGTATGGGCAACGCGTGGATCGTTCGATCTAGTTCTAATCCAACGGTGAGTGTCATCGTCCACGCGAGACAACTCCGCGAGAACGAAACCTAGCGCCTGAGGGTCTTGGGGGCTCACCGGGTACTAGCGAGGGTCGGCGAGGCGGCGAAGTCGGCGACAGCGAACTCAGGGTGGTCACGGCAGCTCTGGGCGGATCAATCGGCTCCCTTCTTCTCCGTGGCAGGGCTCTAGTGAAATTCGCGAGGTGGTGCTCGCCTTGCTCGAGAATGGTGTGGCAGTCGGTGAGGAGCGGGAGTGAGATGGTGTGAAGAAATCGAGGGGTGGCCTCTATTTATAGTCGGCGAGGGACGGTCGGGCGCCTGTGAGCTCGTCGGGGGCGACGTTACAGGCGGCTAAAGGCATGGGCAAGAGTAGGGGACGGTGCTGTGTCTCCTGGCTATGCTCAACGACATGGTCTCGAGGCATGGGGCGGTGTGGTTTGGTCTAGAACGGGCGGTGCTCTGCGCGGCAGAGGCGGCGTCTTCGACGCGGGCGGTGGCTGTATGGCACGGGGCGGCAAACGGGGATGTCTGGCGGTCTCCTGGGTCGGTGGTGATCGTGTGTGCACGCGGTGAGGGCGGCACGCGGTCTGTGGGTGATGGTCGAGGGTGGCTCTCTGGCGCACGCTCGACATGGTCTGGGCGTGGCTTGTGCGCGTGGTCCAGGGCTTGGCAACGCTTGAGGCTGGGACAGGGAGTGGCGGTGGACGGTGGGCTGCCTCCTAGACAAGGTTGGCATGGCTAGTTCTTCCTCTAGCCTGCTGTCCACAATGGGGTGGCATTGAGGTGCTCGGCTGTTCACCATTAATGGCAATGGCAAGCTCACAGGGGTGATAATGTTGGGATAATCTTCCTAGATGATCTACTGAGTTGTGTGTGAGCTAACTAGGGAACAAGTTAGGCTCAAAACACTGCACACTATAGTGTTTGATGTTTTGTTTGATTTGTGTCTGCAACCTGTTTGATGAAATGGCCGCATGAAATCAAGTTTTGAATTTTGAAAAGATTTTTGGTGGGTTTGTGTGGCATCCCGCAAAACCACTACTAGAAAATCGCGTTGAATTTGTGCATTGCATCGTCATCATCATATGTTGGTTGTCAAAAACTATTTTCGCAAAGCCTTTTTTGTTTTCTAAAAACGCCCCGTCTTGTTTTCAAATTCAAACCCGGGTCGCCGGAATATTTTGTTGTCTATTATTGGTTTGCAAACGGTGCGATTAAATTAAATAAAACTTTTCATTGTTTATAGTGGGGCAGTCGAACGGGCCGAATGACCCGAACGACCACCCCAGGATTTTAATCGGTCCACCCCAACAATTCCTACAGCTACCCACCTATCTACCCACACCCCCGTCCACATCACCCCACCCAATGGCAACCTGCCACCTCAACCTCTCCCCTCCCCCTAGCCTACCAGGTGCTGCCACCTCACCCCCCAACTCTCTCTCCCTCTCTTTCTCTCTCCCAATCACCACCCCCACTCAACCCACTCACACCCACAAGACACACGCACTAGCACACACAGCCCCACCCTGGCAACACACACACACCTGCTCCCACCTGGGCCCCACGCCTGGCCCACCCACCTGCCCGCTGTCTCTCCTCTCTCCTCTCCTCTTCCTTGTGACGCAACCCTGCCCGCCTCCCTCCTCTTCTCCTCCTTTCCCAGGCGTGCTCGCTGCCTCCTCCCATCGGCGCCACCTCCCTCCCTAAGCAACCGCCGCCGCCCCGAGACCCTCTCCTCACCCGACGCTTCCTTGGCGGCCACCTCTACTGTGAGCCGCCCGCCATCAGCATCTGCGCCCGCCGCGCCTTCCTCTTGAGCTCGCCCGCCAACCACCGCCTCGCTGGCCGCCTCGCCCGCCCGGCCCGTCGCCTGCTCCACCACCATCTCCGCCCGCCCTCTGCGAGCCGCACCCGCGCTGGCCCGCTCCTCGACGCCTTCCTCGCTGCCGCCTTCCTCGCCTAGTGCTCACCGCCTCCTCGCCAGGCCGCCTCGCCGCCTTCCTCGCATGCGCCGCCTCAGCCGTCGCCTCGACCCGCCTCAGCCCGCTCGCCGGCTTGCTGCCGCTAACCTCCGCCTCGCCAGCCTCTCCGCAACGCCCATTCGCCAGGCGCCACCTCGCCGCCGGCGTGCGGCCCCGTTCCCGAGCGCTTCCTGCAGGTCTTGTCCCCGCGGACCCCGCCTCCCCGCAGGGAGCCCACCTTCGGCCCGCGAACCCGTTCCCCGAGCCCTCGCCTTCCCTGTCCGCGTGCAGCAGTCGGCCCCGCCTGGACCCATCTGCCCCGCGGGACCCACCCGTCGTCGCCGATGCCTTCGCTCCACGTGCGGGTTCCTGTGTAGTACCAAGTTGGAGCCAAGTTGGTGGGTGTGGAAACAACACGATCGACACCGGCAAACATACCCAAAACCCCAAGTTCACCCTCGCCAAGATCTTCGTCGAAACCCGGTGGTCTCCTACATGGACCTGAGAACGAACCCGAAGGCCACCGACGGCGAACCCTGAGGCCCTCGACGCGACGATGCCTGCTTCCAAGATCTCCGGCATGGATCGAAAAGTTCCCCGAAGACCGATCCCGATGTACCGGAGACCGGACCCTCGACACGCCAGGATCTACCCTCGGACGCCATGACCCGAACCGGGAGGACGCAAAGATCGCCACAAGAACGACAAGCACTTCACCCCGGACGCCAAGACCGACCCGACACGAGAACGCGACAAGACCTTCGTGACGACAAGATCGGCCCCGACCTGGGTGGAGCCGAAGACCGCCAAGTACTTCTTCTCGGAACGAAAGATCTGCCCCGTTACCGAGAACGAGAGAACGATCCCGCCGAGTCCGAACCCGTCGAACCCTGGACCCTGTCGAACCCTGAGACCAACCCCGGACCCCGGAACCCCAAGATCTGCCGAACCCTAATGTGTGAACCCCTTCCCGAAACCCTATTTTATATTATAACACAACTTGTCGCATAATAATTGTCTTGCATGCATACATTCATGTGGTTTGGGGGCCTTATGCCGATTCACCTTGTAATTAAATATGGGGCCCATATGCGGGCAAATCCAGTCTCATATCGGCCTCATTTAAACTCGTGTAGCGAACCGGTACCATATCTTGCCATGTTAAACAACATTTAATATGCGGGGTAGCTAAACAACTTGAACCGCCTAATTAATTGTCGGGACCCGGTTCCGTTTAATACTGTCTAATTGCATTGCACCTTTGCCATGTCATACATCATACATGCATCATGCCCGATCTTCTGCCGATCTTAAATATTGCATCCGGTGTTTCTTCTAGTGTTTTGCTTCTTCGCGGATAAGGCCGTTGAGTTGATGTGAGCTTCGCCCCGATCTTCGGTTGAACCTTCGACAATGTTTCTCAGGCGAGCATCTCCCCCTTTCTACCTATCTTACTTTTATAGTATTTATTCCCTTCTGTTGATCTATTGCTATCTGTCGCGATGCTCTAGTTTCCGTACCTGTGATATACCGTGCAGCCCTATATTGCCTTGGACACATCCTATTACCTGTTGTTTGGTAGATAGTTGGACTTGCGCGTCGTAGTCGCTTGCTCAAGTGCTGTTGCGTGTCGTCCAGTGCCACAGTTGTTGATGTATTGCCGCATGCTGATGTTGGAGATGATCATAGCTTTAC
Organism: Avena longiglumis; assembly: GCA_030063025.1. Taxonomy (NCBI): domain Eukaryota; kingdom Viridiplantae; phylum Streptophyta; class Magnoliopsida; order Poales; family Poaceae; genus Avena; species Avena longiglumis. The sequence continues at coordinate 155,149,673 of CP125973.1, forward strand.
TTACCGTTCATTTAAATTCCTGTTTAACAACTAAAATTGAAGTAAGCAGAGGCATCGGTGGGTGATAGATAATATTTGGTTTCCGAACGCCCACTTGTGTCCCGTAGGACCCCGAGTACTTGATACATGTTCCTTGATTTATCGCGCTATCCACATCCGGGAGGTATATGGGACCCCCTGAGCGAGCTTGATTCAGTCTTATTTCTTGGGGCCACAAACTAGTTTGAGGTTTTATTTACTATCCTGTACTTATGCCATGCTACTTATGTATTTAAATTGTGCGACAGATAGCACACTGTACTGTTTAGGAATTGTGACCCGTTTTCGCGGTATTGACACCCCGAGTTTTCGGGTTCCCAGTCGTTTACAGCCGGCCCCACAAACCTCGGGTCCGTCTCGGAGCTAGCTTACTGCTATGGTGTACTCAAGGGTGGCCCCCAAATATTTCTGAATCTGTGATTGTTCAATGAAAGCCTCGTTGGGTTTGATTTAGTTTTTCCGAGGTTGATCGGCGTGTGTTGCTATTGGTGCACCGCCGGTAAAACTTTCTGAAAGCCGTGTCCGCGGATATGGACGACTTGGAGCACAGTATCTCGACCATAGACAAGCATAACTAAAGTTTATTGCTATAAATTTGACTTTATAATGACTAGTAATCAGCTTCACTACAATGGAATGGTTAAATAATACTACCCACAATTTCTTGTTCGGAGTGTCGCTTGCGACCATTGTATCTGACTAGTAAGTATTGCAACTACAACGGAATGGCTAAATAAAAGTACCAACAACTGTTGGGTTTTGGGTTTATCTCATGCTATCTGTATCTGATTAGTAATTATTGTAACTATAACGGAATGGTTAAATAAAAGTGCCCACTGCTTATTTTATCAGGATGTTTATCTATACTTGACTAGTAATTGCTGCAACGATAACTGAATAAGTAAAACTGCCAATTGTATGAGTTCCTCGGTTGACTTCCTCGTTTGGTCTCGAGGGGGAAACACCAGGATGGGTTTGTTTGGTGTTAGTTTCAGGTTGGATCCGGATAGGTCATTCATATCCCTCTCTGATAACCGCCAGTTGTATCGAGTCTCTATAGGTTGTTTAGTGCATCTTTGCCGCCGCTCGATCCACCATACCTATGTGGCGAGGACCAATTCTAGCCTCGCCAGATATCGCCTCGATCTTGACGCTCCTCTTTTTCCTTTGCCCTTTGTCGGCACCTTTTGATTAAGGGTTTTGAGATCGGCGTCGTTAGTGGTTACCCTTCCGGCTTGGTCGTGGTTATGGACGCCATTGGTTATTCTTCGGCTCTTAGCCCCATTTGCATCTTGTCCGTAGTTGGACGCTCTATCATTTTCAAGGTGATTTGGATCTACATCAGTATATCTGTATTCTTGACTCTTTGAGTCGCTGTTATATATCTGTTCTGTGGGTCCCATCGAGGACTGTTGTGTAATGTTATTACTTCGTTTTCCACCCGCACGAAAGTGCCTGGTGGGCACCTTTGAATCGTTTCTATGCGGGTTTGGCAAATTTTGCTCAAACTTGCATAGGTCCGATTCTGAGGGTGTTACAGTTTGCTAGATTGGTGCTGGTGAGTCTGCAGATGCTTGGGTTTTGAAAGTTGAGCTTGTTTGAGTGGTTTTTGAAAAAGTGGGATCTTCCCATATGAAGAAGATTCAATTTTGAATTGTCATTTAAACTATGCATTTGAAAATTTCTGGATGATCACAAAGTGGGCCTTGATACTTTGTTATGAGTACATCGAAGGGGTGCAAAGATCCAGAAAAGTTTCTGTTAGGTTCTGAAAGTTTGAGACAGCCAAAGTAGGCATGTGAGTTAATTTGGCCAAAATGACCATTCACTTAATATATTTGTTTTGATTTACTTGTCTTTAGGAAAAGTGTGGGAAATGTTTTAGATGATGTTTATTTCACCTAAGAAACATTTTACAAGCAATGGATCACACAAACAAGGTGGTTTTTAAAGAAATTCAAAATCTATGCATACACATATACATGCATTCATGAGTTTATTTAGAAAAGTTTTTTGTTAACCCTAATCTTGATGATTAGTGTTTGATGATCTAATTTTGGTATTTTTGGGACGTTACAAACCTTCCCCCCTTAAACAAAATCTCGTCCCGAGATTTGAAAAAGGACGAAAAGATTACTAGGATTTGAAGAGATCTGGAAACTCCGTCCTGATGTGATCTTCGTGTTCCCAGGTAGCTTCCTCTTCTGTGTGGTTGCTCCACTGAATCTTGAGAAACTTGATGCTTCGGGTTCTGGTAGTTCGAAAGGCTTCTTCCAATATACGGATGGGTACTTCGGGATAGGTCAGGTCATCGTTGATCTCTATGGTCCGGTGATAGATATTTTTGAACACTTCGGTCTTTGTAACACCCTCAGAATCGGACCTATGCAAGTTTGAGCAAAATTCGCCAAACCCGCATAGAAACGATTCAAAGGTGCCCACCAGGCACTTTCGTGCGGGTGGAAAGCAAAGTAATAACATTACACAACCCTCGATGGGACCCACACGCAGATATATATACAAATGACTCAAAGAGTCAAGAATACGATATAATATACAAAGATCCAAATCACCTTGAAAATGATAGAGGCGTCCGACTACGGACAAGATGCAAATGGGGCTAAGAGCCCGAAGAATAACCAATGGCGTCCATAACCCTGCCGAGCCAAGCCGGAAGGGTAACCACGCTAACGACGCCGATCTCAAAACCTGCTAAACAAAAGGGTGCCGACAAAGGGCAAAGGAAAAAGAAGGAGCGTCGATCTTGAGGCCAAGACAGCGAGGCTAGAATTCGGCGGTCCTCGCCACAGGTATGGTGGATCAAGCGGCAAAGCGTGCACTAAACAACCTATAGAGACTCGATACAACCGACGGTTATCGAGAGAGGTGAGAAAACCTATTCGGATCCAACATGATACTATCATCAAACAAACCCATCTGGCGTTTCCCCCTCGAGACCAATCGAGGAAGTCAACCGAGGAACTCACACCGTTGGCAGTTTTACTTATCCAGTTATAGTTGCGGCACTTTACTAGTCAGGTTTAGATAATCATCCTGATAAAGTAAACAGTGGGCACTTTTAGTTGACCATTCCGTGATAGTGGCAACACTTACTAGTCAGATACAATTATCATGAGATAACCCAAAAAACCAGCAGTTGTTGGTTCTTTTATTCAGCCATTCCGTTGTAGTTGCAAAATTTACTAGTCAGGTACAATTGTCGCAAGCGACAACCAAACAAGCAATTTGTGGGCAGTATTAATTAGCCATTCCATTATAGTAAAGCTGATTACTAGTCATTATAAGTCAAATTTATAGCAGTAAACTTTAGTTATGCTTGTCTATGATCGAGATACTGTGCTCCAAGTCGTCCATATCCGCGGACACGGCTTTCAGAAAGTTTTACCCGGCCGGGGTGCACCAATAGCAACACACGCTCGATCAACCTCGGAAAAACCAAATCAAAACCCAACGAGGCTTTCACGACTGAACAATCACAGGATTCAGAAATATTTCAGGGGGCCACCCATTTGAGTAGAACCAACAAGTAAGCTAGCCGAGACGGCCTCAAGGTTAGCGCCAATGGTCGAAGCGATCGGGAACCCGAAACTGGTGCCGATACTGCGTAATCACTCCGCCAACCTAAATAAAGACAAAGGTGCGACCTGCACAATCGTATAAAGCAAGAAACATGGCATAAGTACAGGATCGTAAATAAAACCTCAAACTAGTTTGTGGCCCCAAGAAATAAGACTGAATCAAGCTCGCTCTCGGGGTCCCATATACCTCCGGATGTGGATAGCGCGATAAATCAAGGAACAGTATCAAGTACTCGGGTCTTACGGACACAAGTGGGCGTTCGGAAACCAAATATTTTCTATCACCCACCGATGCCTCTGCTCATTCAATTTTAGTTGTTAAACAGAAATTAAAGTGACGATAAGTAAAACTAGAATCATCTCCAACATCAACATGCGGCAATACATCAGCAACTGTGGCATATGACGACACACATCAGCACTTGAGCAAGCAACTACGACGAGCAAGTCCAACTATCTACCAAACAACAGGTAATAGGATGTGTCCAAGGCAATATAGGGCTGCACGGTATATTCCAGGTACGGTACTAAAGCATCGCAACACAGATAGCAAAAGATCAACAGGAGGGAAGTAAATACTATAAAAGTAAGATAGGTAGAAAGGGGAAGATGCTCGCCTGAAAACATTGTCGAAGGTTCATCCGAAGATCGGGGCGAAGCTCACATCAACTCAACGGCCTTATCCGCGAAGAAGCAAAACACTAGAAGGAACACCGGATGCAATATTTAAGACAAAGGCGGAAGATCGGCATGGTGCATGTATGATGCATGGCATGGCAGAGATGCGATGCAATTAGGTCATATTAGGTGGAACCGGGGTCCCGACAATTAATTGAATGGTTCATGTTGTTTAGATACCCCGCATTTAAATGTTGTATTACATGGCAAAAGATAATACGGGTTCGCTATACAAGTTTAAATGAGGCCAATATAAGGCTAGATTTGCCCGCATATGGGCCCCATATTTAATTATAAGGTGAATCAGCATAAGGCCCCCAAACCAATGATATGCATGCGAGATGAATGACAATTTAATATGCGACAGGATTATTATTTTATAAGGTAGGGTTTCGGGAAGGGGTTCACACATTTAGGGTTCGACAGATCTTGGGGTTCCGAGGTTCGGGGTTCGACAGGGTTTAGGGGTCTCGGCGTCCGTGTGGCGGTCTTGTAGTCTCGTGTAGGCGTCCTCGAGGTCGACGGCGAACTTGTCCGTGCCGGGTTCGGTCTTGGTCTTGGCATCCGAGGGAAGTTCATGTCGCATCCGGGTCCTCGGGCATCGGATCCGGGAAGTACTTGTTGCATCTACCGTCTTGGGTTTGCTTCAATCGGATCCATGTCGGAGTACTCGCTCGGCGGGATGAGGCACTGACGTGCCGAGGAAGAAGACTTGTCGTTCCGTCAGGTTCGGATTCCGGGGTTCGACGTTCTGCTCCGGGGTCGGTCTTGATGTCGCCGGAGTACTTGGGTTACCGTTGGTGCGGTCGTGGCGTCCGAAGGGAAACTTGAAGTCCGTGACGGGGTCTTGTCGGGGTTCTCGGCTTTGGTGGTCGAGACGACGGGTTCGGTCTTGGCTCGTGGTTCATCTGGCTCCTCGAGGCGAGCTTGTTCGACGTGGTCTGAGTCAATGGGGCCCACGGGCAGCTCGGGACGATGCAAACCGCAGCGAGGGCGACTGTCAGAGAGGCGGGCCACGAGTGCGGGCGCGGTGCCGGTCGGGCTCGGGCGGACTCCGTCGAGGAGGATGCAGGCCGTCGGGAGGAGCTCATGGCGCTCGGCGTGGGGCCGTGAGAGGCGGGCCGGGATGGCGGCTCAGCGGGCGCGGGCGAGACGCTGGCGAGGTGCTCGGAGGCTGGCCGGCGCAGGGGCCGCGGTGAGGCTGGCGAGGCGGAAGGCAGCTGGGCGGCGGGAGAAAGCGTAGCAAGACGGGCGAAGCTGGCGCGCGCAGCGGAGGGGCGCAGAGGCGGGAGCGGCGATGGCGAGAGGGCGGCGAGGGCGAAGGCATGGCCGGGCGGACGTCCATGGGAGGAGGGCGACGGAGGAGGCCTGAGCGGGAGGAGGCGAAGGCTGTGTGGCGGCTGCTTTCGGAGGGAGGGCTGGAGAGGAGGCGGCGAGCTGGGGGCTAGGGGGCGGCGTGATCATGGAGACAGGTGGAGCGCCGGGCGCCGGGCGGATGGTGGGGAGGAGGCTGCAGGCGGGTCGCTGCCAGGAGCGCGGGAGGCGAGTCTTGGGAAGAGGGCGGTGGGGAGAGAAGGAGAGGCGGCCGGGCGGGCAGGGAGGTGGGGGCGGGGCAGCGCCCGACGGAGCTAGAGGGAGGAGAGGCCGGCGGGAGGCGTCTTGTGAGAGAGAGGAGAAGAGAGAGGGAGGGGCGACAGGGACGGGGGCGTGGCCCAGGGGCGGGGCTGGCAGGGGCTAGGTGGCTGGGCACAGCTGCAGGCGTCGAGGAGGGTAGTGGAGTAGGTGGCTCTTGTGGGGGTGCGTGGGGCCGGGGTAGAGAGGGTGGGTAAAGGTGGCTGGGTGAGAAAAGGGGAGAGGGGCTGGATTGTTGAGGTGGCGGTGGGTATGTTTTGGGTGAGAGGGAGGTGCACGTTTGATTGGAGGGTAGATAGGATTTGGGTGGGAATAGATTTAGGATTGGGCTGTGCTAGTTTTTGTGTTTGTTTAGCTCTGTATAAAATAGAACAAAGCCACTTTACAAAATAGTTTTGAGACAAATAAAACCTCCAAAGCGATCGGGGTTTTGTGTTTGCAGATAAGAGGGGTTTTTGTACAATTCAAAACTAGGCTTTTCAAATAATGCAGTCAAACAATGCATGATGATGACGATGCAATGCACAAATTCAACGCGATTTTCTAGTAGTGGTTTTGCGGGATGCCACAATTCGACACCACTAACAATGGATCTCGCCCTCGAGATCCGCCTCATGGTACCGGAAGGAAGGTCGGCGATCTGCGTCTTCTCGCTTCGTGTAGATCCTCGCGACACCACTAACGATGGTTCATCCTCCATCTTGAAAACGGCGTCACCACCAACAAAGGGTCGTTGCTCCTGATCGTCGAGAGCGCACTCCGGAGAGCCAAAGGACGAAGATAGAGGCATCAACGATAAGGCCACCCCTAACTTCCGTTAGAAGAGGGAAAAGTTACATCGATCCACCAGTTCGATGTACAGAGCGAACAGTAAGAGTCGGGTAGGGTGATCAGTCCATCCCGGATCCAACTATCAACCCTATACATGGGTAGGAGAATCAGGCAACTCAACTCTCGAGATTTAGACTGAAGATCTTCATAGGCGGTATCCGGAACAAAGGAATGTTGCCAGCAGAAATCGTATGAAAGACACAATGATTAGGTTTCGCGATGGTTCCATTGGCCTGAACAACACATGCTCAAGGTCGACTCCAACTTCACCAAAGCTCGTCCTTCTCGTATGTTTTTCAACGACACTGATATCCAGCAAGGAACACATATGGATAAAGAGCTCAAGAACAAAAGACCGGATGAAGGGTACAACAGACAAGTTGCAGATTGATGATCGTAGCACCTCCGTTACAAAAGGGAGAAGCGAAACCCTAAAGGTACGACGGATACCCAACCACGAGAATTCCTGGACTCGAAGAAAGATAAGAGGTGTATTCAAAACACGCTGAGGTGAGAGGAGAGCAGCAGAGGGGTAAGAAGTAAAATCAGACCTAATCAGAACTATCCAACCGATTTTGCAAAATAGTTTTGACACTCTACTTCGGCCGTTAGCTAGGTTATCCTACAGGCTGGACTTGTGGGGTATCGCAACTGCTGTGCTCTGATACCACTCTGTAACACCCTCAGAATCAGACCTATGCAAGTTTGAGCAAAATTCGCCAAACCCGCATAGAAACGATTCAAAGGTGCCCACCAGGCACTTTCGTGCGGGTGGAAAACGAAGTAATAACATTACACAACAGTCCTCGATGGGACCCACAGAACAGATATATATAACAGCGACTCCATGAGTCAAGAATACAGATAGAATATACAAAGATCCAAATCACCTTGAAAATGACAGAGCGTCCGACTACGAACAAGATGCAAATGGGGCTAAGAGCCCTGAAGAATAACCAATGGCGTCCATAACCCTGCCCAGGCCAAGCCGGAAGGGTAACCCTGCTAACGACGTCGATCTCAAAACCTGCTTAAATAAAAGGGGTGCCGACAAAGGGCAAAGGAAAAAGAAGGAGCGTCAGTACTGAGGCCAGTACACGGCGAGGCTAGAATTCGGCGGTCCTCGCCTACACAGGTATGGTGGACTGAAGCGGCAGCGGCAGCGTGCACTAAACAACCTATAGAGACTCGATACAACTGACGGTTATCAGAGAGGGGTGAGAAAAACCTATTCGGATCCAACATGATACTATCATCAAACAAACCCATCCTGGCGTTTCCCCCTCGAGACCAATCGAGGAAGTCAACCGAGGAACTCACACCGTTGGCAGTTTTACTTATCCAGTTATAGTTGCGGCACTTTACTAGTCAGGTTTAGATAATCATCCTGATAAAGTAAACAGTGGGCACTTTTAGTTGACCATTCCGTGATAGTGGCAACACTTACTAGTCGACAATTATCATGAGATAACCCAAAACCAGCTTGTTGGTTCTTTTATTCAGCCATTCCGTTGTAGTTGCAAAATTTACTAGCCAGTACAATTGTCGCATGGCGACAACCAAACAAGCAATTTGTGGGCGTATTAATTAGCCATTCCATTATAGTAAAGCTGATTACTAGTCATTATAAGTCAAATTTATAGCGATAAACTTTAGTTATGCTTGTCTATGATCGAGATATCAGGCTCCAAGTCGTCCATATCCATGACACGGCTTTCAGAAAGTTTTACCCGCCGGGTGCACCAATAGCAACACACGCTCGATCAACCTCGAAAACCAAATCAAAACCCAACGAGGCTTTCACGACCGAACAATCACAGATTCGAAATATTTCAGGGGCCACCCTTTGAGTAGAACCCAACGAAGTAAGCTAGCTCGAGACGGCCTCAAGGTTAGCGCCAATGGTACATGGCGATCGAACCCGAAAACTCGGGTGTCGATACCGCGTAATCACTCCGCCAACCTAAATAAAGACAAAGGCGTTACCTCGCACAATCGTAAATAAAGCAAGAAACATGGCATAAGTACAGATCGTAAATAAAACCTCAAACTAGTTTGTGGCCCCAAGAAATAAGACTGAATCAAGCTCGCCTGGGGGTCCCATATACCTCCCGGATGTGGATAGCGCGATAAATCAAGGAACAGTATCAAGTACTGGGTCTTACGGGACACAAGTGGGCTCGAAACCAAATATTTTCTATCACCCACCGATGCCTCTGCTCATTCAATTTTAGTTGTTAAACAGAAATTAAAGTGACGATAAGTAAAACTAGAATCATCTCCAACATCAACATGCGGCAATACATCAAGAATCGTGGCATATGACGACACACATCAGCACTTGAGCAAGCAACTACGACGCGCAAGTCCAACTATCTACCAAACAACAGGTAATAGGATGTGTCCAAGGCAATATAGGGCTGCACGGTATATTCCAGGTACGGTACTAAAGCATCGCAACACAGATAGAAAAAGATCAACAGGAGGGAAGTAAATACTATAAAAGTAAGATAGGTAGAAAGGGGAAGATGCTCGCCTGAAAACATTGTCGAAGGTTCATCCGAAGATCGGGGCGAAGCTCACATCAACTCAACGGCCTTATCCGCGAAGAAGCAAAACACTAGAAGGAACACCGGATGCAATATTTAAGACAAAGGCGGAAGATCGGCATGATGCATGTATGATGCATGGCATGGCAGAGATGCGATGCAATTAGGTCATATTAGGTGGAACCGGGGTCCCGACAATTAATTGAATGGTTCATGTTGTTTAGATACCCCGCATTTAAATGTTGTATTACATGGCAAAAGATAATACGAGTTCGCTATACAAGTTTAAATGAGGCCAATATAAGGCTAGATTTGCCCGCATATGGGCCCCATATTTAATTATAAGGTGAATCGGCATAAGGCCCCCAAACCAATGATATGCATGCGAGATGAATGACAATTTAATATGCGACAGGATTATTATTTTATAAGGTAGGGTTTCGGGAAGGGGTTCACACATTTAGGGTTCGGCAGATCTTGGGGTTCCGAGGTTCGGGGTTCGACAGGGTTTAGGGGTCTCGGCGTCCGTGTGGCGGTCTTGTAGTCTCGTGTAGGCGTCCTCGAGGTCGACGGCGAACTTGTCCGGTACCGGGGTTCGGTCTTCGGTCTTGGCATCCGAGGGGAAGTTCATGTCGCATCCGGGGTCCTCGGGCATCGGATCTGGGGAAGTACTTGTTGCATCTACCGTCTTCGGGTTTGCTTCAATCGGATCCATGTCGGAGTACTCGGCGTTCCGGGACGAGGCACTTGACGTCGAGGAAGAAGACTTGTCCGTCGAGTTCGGATTCCGGGTTCGACGCTCATCGGGTCGGTCTTGATGTCGCCGGAGTACTTGGGTTACCGCGGTCGTGGCGTCCGGAAGAAACTTGAAGTCCGTGGACGGGTCTTGTCGGGGTTCTCGGCTTTGGTGGTCGAGGACGAGCGGGTTCGGTCTTGGCTCCGTGGTTCATCGCGGCTCGAGGCGATCTTGTTCGACGTGGTCCCGAGTACGGCAGCGGCCCACGGGCAGCTCGACGATGCGCAGCAATAGGGCGATCACGAGAGGCGGCCACGAAAAGGGGCGCTGTGCCGGGCTCGGGCGGACTCCGGCGAGGAGGATGCAGGCCGTCGGGAAGGAGCTCTGCGGCACTCCTGACGTGGGGCCCGCGGAGGACAGGGCCGGCGGGGATGGCGGCTCAAGCGCGGGGCGAGGACGCCGCGAGGTGCTGCGGAGGCCGCCGCGGCGGCAGGGCCAGCAGTGAGGCCACGGCAGGTAGCGGCGGAAGGCAGCCTGGAAGGGCGAGCAGAGCAAGGCAAGGCGCTGCGGGCGCAGTGGCGGAGGGGGGCGCAGAGGCGGGAGCGGCGATGAGTGGAGAGGGCGGCGCGAGGGCGCGTCGGGCGGACGTCCATGGGAGGAGGGGAGCGACGAGGAGGCCTGGCCTTGGGGAGGCGGCGGCGGCGGGGAGCACGCTGGGGCGGCTGCCGAGGGGAGGGCAAGGAGAGAGCGGCAAGCTTGGAGGCTAGGCGGGCGCGTGAGACAAGGTGGATCGCCTTGGCGGATGGCGGGGGGAGGAGGCTGGGCGCCAGAGCGACGGGAGGAGGTGCGGGAAGAGGGCGGTCAGGAGAGAAGGGAGGAGGGCCTTGGCGAGGGGAGGTGGGGCAGGCATGGCGACTGGAGCTAGAGGGGAGAGAGGCCGGGAGGCGTCTTGTGAGGAAGAGAGAGGAGAAGAGAGAGGGGACGGGCGCAGCGGGACGGGGTGGGGCAGGCGTGGGGCCCAGTGAGGGCTGGCTTGGGGCTAGGCGGTGTACAGGGCTGGCGTCGAGGAGGGTAGTGGAGTAGGTGGCTGTGGGGGGTGCGTGGGGCCGGGGTAGAGAGGGTGGGTAAAGGTGGGTGAGAAAAAGGGGAGAGGGGCTGGATTGTTGAGGTGGCGGTGGGTATGTTTTGGGTGAGAGGGGAGGTGTACGTTTGATTGGAGGGTAGATAGGATTTGGGTGGGAATAGATTTAGGATTGGGCTGTGCTAGTTTTGTGTTTGTTTAGCTCATAAAATAGAACAAAGCCACTTTACAAAATAGTTTTGAGACAAATAAAACCTCCAAAGCGATCGGGTTTGTGTTTGCAGATAAGAGGGTTTTGTACAATTCAAAACTAGGCTTTTCAAATAATGCAGTCAAACAATGCATGATGATGACGATGCAATGCACAAATTCAACGCGATTTTCTAGTAGTGGTTTTATGGATGCCACAATTCGACACCACTAACAATGGATCTCGCCTCGAGATCCGCCTCATGGTACCGAAGGAAGGTCGGCGATCTGCGTCTTCTCGCCGTGTAGATCCTCGCGACACCACTAACGATGGTTCATCCTCCATCTTGAAGCGGCCACCACCAACAAAGGTCGTTGCTCACGATCGTCGAGGAGCGACGGAGAGCCAAAGGACGAAGATAGAGGCATCAATGATAAGGCCACCCCTAACTTCCATTAGAAGAGGGAAAAGTTACATCGATCCACCAGTTCGATGTACAGAGCGAACAGTAAGAGTCGGGTAGGGTGATCAGTCCATCCCGGATCCAACTATCAACCCTATACATGGGTAGGAGAATCAGGCAACTCAACTCTCGAGATTTAGACTGAAGATCTTCATAGGCGGTATCCGGAACAAAGGAATGTTGCCAGCAGAAATCGTATGAAAGACACAATGATTAGGTTTCGCGATGGTTCCATTGGCCTGAACAACACATGCTCAAGGTCGACTCCAACTTCACCAAAGCTCGTCCTTCTCGTATGTTTTCAAACACCGATATCCAGAAGGAACACATATGGATAAAGAGCTCAAGAACAAAAGACCGGATGAAGGGTACAATGCAAGTTGCAGATTGATGATCGTAGCACCTCCGTTAAAAGGAAGCGAAACCCTAAAGGTACGACGGATACCCAACCACGAGAATTCTGGACTCGAAGAAAGATAAGAGGTGTATTCAAAACACTGAGGTGAGAGGAGCAGCGGAGGGGTAAGAAGTAAATCAGACCTAATCGTAACTATCCAACCGATTTTGCAAAATAGTTTTGACACTCTACTTGCCGTTAGCTAGGTTATCCTGACATTTGGACTTGTGGGGTATCGCTATCGTGCTCGATACCACTCTGTAACACCCTCGAATCGGACCTATGCAAGTTTGAGCAAAATTCGCCAAACCCGCATAAAGAAACGATTCAAAGGTGCCACCAGCACTTTCGGGTGGAAAGCAAAGTAATAACATTACACAACAGCCTCGATGGGACCCAGTAATGTATATATATACAACGACTCAAAGAGTCAAGAATAGATATAATATACAAAGATCCAAATCACCTTGAAAATGATAGGCGTCCGACTACGAACAAGATGCAAATGGGGCTAAGAGCCCGAAGAATAACCAATGCCCATAACCCTGCCGGCCAAGCCGGAAGGGTAACCTGCTAACGACGTCGATCTCAAAACCTGCTTAAACAAAAGGGTGCCAAAAGGGCAAAGGAAAAGAAGGAGCGTCGATCGAGGCGACACAGCAGCGAGGCTAGAATTGGCGGTCCTCGCCTACAGGTATGGTGGATCAAGCGGCAGCGTGCACTAAACAACCTATAGAGACTCGATACAACTGACGGTTATCAGAGAGGGGTGAGAAAAACCTATTCGGATCCAACATGATACTATCATCAAACAAACCCATCCTGGCGTTTCCCCCTCGAGACCAATCGAGGAAGTCAACCGAGGAACTCACACCGTTGGCAGTTTTACTTATCCAGTTATAGTTGCGGCACTTTACTAGTCAGGTTTAGATAATCATCCTGATAAAGTAAACAGTGGGCACTTTTAGTTGACCATTCCGTGATAGTGGCAACACTTACTAGTCAGATACAATTATCATGAGATAACCCAAAAACCCAGCAGTTGTTGGTTCTTTTATTCAGCCATTCCGTTGTAGTTGCAAAATTTACTAGCCAGGTACAATTGTCGCAAGCGACAACCAAACAAGCAATTTGTGGGCAGTATTAATTAGCCATTCCATTATAGTAAAGCTGATTACTAGTCATTATAAGTCAAATTTATAGCAGTAAACTTTAGTTATGCTTGTCTATGATCGAGATACTGTGCTCCAAGTCGTCCATATCCGCGGACACGGCTTTCAGAAAGTTTTACCCGGCCGGGGTGCACCAATAGCAACACGCTCGATCAACCTCGAAAACCAAATCAAAACCCAACGAGGCTTTCACGGTGAACAATCACAGGATTCGAAATATTTCAGGGGCCACCCTTTGAGTAGAACCCGCAACGTAAGCTAGCTTCAGACGGCCTCAAGGTTAGCGCCAATGGTCAGAAGCGAGGGAACCCGAAACTCGGGGTGCCGATACCGCGTAATCACTCCGCCAACCTAAATAAAGATAAAGTGTGCCTCGCACAATCGTAAATAAAGCGAGAAACATGGCATAAGTACAGGATCGTAAATAAAACCTCAAACTAGTTTGTGGCCCCAAGAAAAGACCGAATCAAGCTCGCTGGGGGTCCCATATACCTCCCGGATGTGGATAGCGCGATAAATCAAGGAACAGGTATCAAGTACTCGGGGTCTTACGGGACACAAGTGGGCGTTCGGAAACCAAATATTTTCTATCACCCACCGATGCCTCTGCTCATTCAATTTTAGTTGTTAAACAGAAATTAAAGTGACGATAAGTAAAACTAGAATCATCTCCAACATCAACATGCGGCAATACATCAGCAACTGTGGCATATGACGACACACATCAGCACTTGAGCAAGCAACTACGACGCGCAAGTCCAACTATCTACCAAACAACAGGTAATAGGATGTGTCCAAGGCAATATAGGGATGCACGGTATATTCCAGGTACGGTACTAAAGCATCGCAACACAGATAGCAAAAGATCAACAGGAGGGAAGTAAATACTATAAAAGTAAGATAGGTAGAAAGGGGAAGATGCTCGCCTGAAAACATTGTCGAAGGTTCATCCGAAGATCGGGGCGAAGCTCACATCAACTCAACGGCCTTATCCGCGAAGAAGCAAAACACTAGAAGGAACACCGGATGCAATATTTAAGACAAAGGCGGAAGATCGGCATGATGCATGTATGATGCATGGCATGGCAGAGATGCGATGCAATTAGGTCATATTAGGTGGAACCGGGGTCCCGACAATTAATTGAATGGTTCATGTTGTTTAGATACCCCGCATTTAAATGTTGTATTACATGGCAAAAGATAATACGGGTTCGCTATACAAGTTTAAATGAGGCCAATATAAGGCTAGATTTGCCCGCATATGGGCCCCATATTTAATTATAAGGTGAATCGGCATAAGGCCCCCAAACCAATGATATGCATGCGAGATGAATGACAATTTAATATGCGATAGGATTATTATTTTATAAGGTAGGGTTTCGGGAAGGGGTTCACACATTTAGGGTTCGGCAGATCTTGGGGTTCCGAGGTTCGGGGTTCGACAGGGTTTAGGGGTCTCGGCGTCCGTGTGGCGGTCTTGTAGCCTCGTGTAGGCGTCCTCGAGGTCGACGGCGAACTTGTCCGGTACCGGGGTTCGGTCTTCGGTCTTGGCATCCGAGGGGAAGTTCATGTCGCATCCGGGGTCATCGGGCATCGGATCTGGGGAAGTACTTGTTGCATCTACCGTCTTCGGGCTGTCTTGAGGTGCTCACGAATCTTGTGAACCTTCTCTTCTGCTTCTCGTAGGACGTCGGGTCCGAAAATCTGACTCTCTCCTACATCCGACCAGTTCAAAGGGGTGCGGCACTTTCTTCCGTACATGAATTCAAATGGGGCCATTTGCAAACTGGCTTGGTAACTGTTGTTGTATGAAAATTCTGCAAACGGCAGATACTCTTCCCACTTGGATCCATATTCTAGTACACATGCTCCAAGCATATCTTCGAGTATTTGGTTTACTCGCTCCGTTTGTCCATCGGTCTGAGGGTGATACGCGGTACTGAAATCTAGGCGGGTTCCTAAACCTTCTTGGACTTTCTTCCAGAATCTCGAGGTAAACTGTAACTACCTCGGTGAATTACGCTCCTAGTTACAAGCATGGACGAGCGGAAATGGTTAAAATAGTACGGTGGGGCCCAAATGCCACTCACAGGTAGACCTTTCGGCCGTCCTAACCATTTCTAAACATCGGGACAAGAACGGGCGGCGTAATCGGCAGGCGAAGGGATCAACTACATACACAAATGAGTATGTATGCAAGCCACCATACAACAGTCCTCAGAGCCATTCCATCTAAAAGAAATAGAAATATTGCAACGCCATACGGCAAGATCCAAATGTCCTAGATAGATATAATAGTTTAGGATATCTCCTCATACATCAAACATCAGAGTATCAGGCGGAAGCGGAAAACAAGATCCGAGTACGGATAAGAAGCAAATCGGCATAAGATTCCCCATAAATAAACACATCCCGCCCACAGATCTCACGGATCCCCGTTCCCGGAATATCTACACCGAATGATCGTTGCCCACATCATCCGTCTCCTCCTCCCATTATCCATCTTGTGAGTGTACCTGTTCATCTGAATCAAATAATTTATCGTGTGAGACCCTAGGGGTACTCAGCAAGTCTTTATGCCTCTAAAGGGGACACAACCTGGGTGACGCAATTGCAGCAAAGATAATACCTAACAATTCTATAGATACTCGCTAACCATCCGCCTAACCATAGATAGACGGATGTCGTGAATTAATAACAACAATTATAACAGTAATATTAACAGATCCATCCTCCTCCTCGCTTACCAACGAGGAAGCGGACGAACAACCCCCCAACCGTTGGTAGTTTTATTATCCATTCCATGAGTGTTGCACTATTTACTAGTCAGGTACTTAGTCAAATTAAAAGCGGTACTTTAGTTATACTTGTCTATGATCGAGAAACTGTGCTCCAAGTCGTCCATAACCGCGGACACGGCTTTCAGAAAGTTTTACCCTGCAGGGGTGCACAAATAGTAACACACACTCGATCAACCTCGGAAAAACCAAATCAAAACCCAACGAGGCATTCACGACAAAGCGATCACAGGATTCAGAAATATTTCAGGGGGGCACCCCATTAAGCTACCCGCGACGAAGTTGGCTCCCGAGACGAACTCAAGGTTTGCGTCAATGGTCAGCGATCGGGAACCCGAAGTGTGACTGGCTTGTCGATACTGCGAAAACACTCCGCTACCTACCTAAAAGACAGTGCATTCTCGCACAATCTTAAATAAAGCGATAAAGCATGGCATAAGTACAAAATAGTAATAAAGCCCCAAACTACTTTGTGGCCCCAAGAAATAAGAATGAATCAAGCTCGCTCGGGGGTCCCATAAGCCTCCGGATGTGGATAGCGAATATTCAAGGAACAGAATCAAGTACTCGGGGTCCCACGGACACAAGTGAGCATGAAAAACCAAATAGCAGATATTGCTCACCGGTGCCACTTTCATTAGTTATCCCATTACTACTCAGGTTAAGTTGTATAGGTACCTCGTTATCCATCAGACACTCACATACCCTACACATGCTGTTCTACGACTCGCATGGCTCAAACAACTCCTGTAGTAATGGCTCATGGGATGGAGGAACAAGCTTCGGTGGGGTTTAAAAGTAAAGGCTATGCAATACTTGGGATTTAGTTTAATGCAATCGCGACTCAATGATGCAAGAATAAGATAGAGGCAATAGGTACTATATGTATGCAAGCATGTGGTAGTGCTTGCCTGGCATCTCATTTGAAGCGAGAGAAGGATATGGGTAGTGCTCCTGGGTTTCTTGATATATCCCCTGCTCAGCGTCTATTCGAAGAAGAACAAAACAAACAAGGGCCAACATAAATAAAGTGCACAAGCATATGAATAAAATGCGACAAGCAAACAATCATGCCATGATGTATGATGCACAATTTGCATGGCAATAAAGTAGCATGGCATGGGTGAGGTGTGGAATACAAGAAATAAGCATTTTATTGAGTTTTGGTCACATTTTATACTCCAATAAGTTGCTGTATAATTTAGATTTATATGATGCATGCTGCAAATCAGAACATGGAATGCATAAACAGAAAGGTCTCGTCGAGCTAATCATTTTAGACATATTATTTGTCAAATTTGGAGTTATAAAACAAAAGTTATTAATTAATTAAGGCAAAAGGGCATTTTATTGTAATTTTAATCATCTCGAAATTTAAAGTGTTCAAACAGTATTTTGAAGGGCATATTTGAATTCCTCACATTTTTCTGATTTCAAAACATATATTATTTGTATTATTTGGATTTATATTTCAAAAGTTATTTAAATACAGATTTGAATATGAATTTAAAACATTTTTGGAAAAGGTTTATTTAAAACAGACAGATAGAAATCCTTTTGCTACTCACCCAAATCTAGCCACAGTCACAGACAGGTGGGGCCAGGCTGACTGGGCGACACAGTGCGCAGAACAGGTTTTTCTCACCGCGACCTGCCTAGCCCGTGCGACTGCGAGGTGGGACCAACCGGCTGAGGCCCACGTGGCAGTGAACGATCTCGCAGAAGCTGGCAGGTGGGACCGAACTGGAGCGCGGGTTAAGGAATCAAAAAGGTGGTGGTGGGGGGGGGGGTTCTGTAAAACGGCGCCGCGGTACTGTGGATCTTTTCCACCGTCTTGCGCGGCAAGGCGCAGCAATGAGGCGGGAATCGATCCGCGACTGGCTCGCGTCTTGAGACGGCAACCAGTGCGGCGAGGTGAGGGTTGGTGACAGCAAGGTGGGTGGGGGCTAGACATGCCGTCTGCGAGGCGCTACGCCGCGTGAGCGCAGCGACCGCCGGCGCGCAGAGGGTGTTCGACGCAACGCCTGGCGCGGCTAGGGCGGCAATCTGGCACGGACGTTGTCTAGGAGGTGGAGGGGCCACCAGGAGGTCGTTGGCGTCGGATCAGGGCGGTACGGATCGTCGGCGAGACAGAGCTCCCGATCTAGGGTTTCGTCAGGCGTCGATCGGGCGCGCTGGGCTTCTCCTCTCACCGGTGGGTCCAGCGGGCGGGGAGGGTACTCGTCCTTCCTCGACAACCACAGCTCCTCGCCATAAGCTGCAAGAGGAGGGGACGGTGGAGACTGACGGTAGCCGGCCGGTGGAGAGAAAGGTAGAGGGGGAGGGGAGGTGGTTGCGGCGCGAGGCCAGGGGGTGGTTTGGTGAGGCAGGGGAAGGAGGGGAAGGGATAAGGGCGAGCCCAGAGGGAGGTGGTTACGTGGGGGAGTGGGTTAGGGATAAAGGTGGCTTCAGCCACCTTTTCCTCCTCTCCTTCACGTGCGCGAGCTGGGGCTCGGCATGGGCAGGCACGAGAGCATGCAGGTGGGCCAGGGGAGGCAAGGCAGCAGACTCGGGCTGGTGGGGTCGCACGACAGGGAGAGAGGGAGAGGGAGGCTCGGGTTTAGCTATGGTTGGATCTAGAGGGGGCTCGGGTTAGGGTTTGTGCTAGGGTTGGGGAGGGTAGCTCGACCAGGGGGAGGGTGGCTAGGTGGGGTAGCCTTGGCATGAGTGTATAGGGTGGGGGTGTGGCTTAGAGAGGGGGAGATCGGGGTGGTGAGAGGAGAGGTGAGGTGAGAGGGAGATGGGGCCTAGGATTAGAGTTTAGAATTTTAGATGCTTGCATGCACCAAAATAGATCAAACAAGAATATGTGGAATAGGTGTAGGGTTTAGCAAACTCAAACAAGATCAACAAAAGGAGTGGAAGAGAGAGATAGAAGTGTGGTGGTGGATTTTATCAAGACCAAACTAGATCAAGCCAAAAGAGAGGGAGAGAGATGAGATGGGAGATGATCCACTCAAGAATTCAAATAAAATCCAAAAGACTTAAATGTGGTGGTACTTGCATGGCCCATGCAAAACAATTAATGCCATGCTTATTCTTGTGAAAACAATAATATTTACATGGCATTATTCCTATGCATTCCCAAAATTGGAATAAAAGCCAAGCACAAAGAATTAAAAGGATGCCCCATGTGAAGTAGATGGAGATGACCATATTTGAATAGAAATGGGACTTGCTAGTGTGTATGTGCCACTAGGTATTTAGTAAGCCCAAAAATATCCCAACATGATAATAACCCCAAAACAACCCATATGGAAGCTAGGGAAAGGTTCCATTCACAAGGCATGCAAAGGTGGCCATGTGGCTCTCATAAACCAATAATGTGAAACAATATGGTGCATATATGAGAGCATGTGGAGATAGAATTGGATCCATCCCAACCCACATGAGCTAGAGGTAAAACCAAATAAGTTGCAATGCTCATATATGGTGGAATGGTGGAATGATGGGGTGATGGCAAGAAAGGTGGTGGAGTGGAATAAAAGATATGCCCCCAACTCAACTTGGGCATTTACACAATATATCAATAACCAAATAAAATATCAAGAGGCAACTACAATTTACAATGCATATGAGAGAAGAACCAAAGAAAGAGGGTTTTATATGATGCTCAAATGCAAGGTGGCATGATGACATGAGCATGATATAATTATGATGCAACAATTATATATAGGAAGTAGCATTTATATAGACTAGGCTAGTAGCATTGCAATTGTTAGACAATTGGGATGCTACATAAACTGAGTTCCTCGATCCGATACTATGTTCTTGGGGACTCCGTGCAAACTAACGATTCTAGCGATGTACAACTCTGCTAGCTTCGAACTCTGATAGGTGGTTTTGACGGGCAAGAAATGGGCGACTTTGGACAATCTGTCCACTATGACCCAAATAGAGTCATTTCCCCTACTAGAAGTAGGTAGTCGAGTGATAAAGTCCATTCCTACAGAATCCCATTTCCGTTCCGGAATTTGCAAAGGTTGCAACAATCCAGCGGGTCTTTGATGTCCGGCCTTGACTCGCTGACATATATCACACTTGGCGATATAGCTTCCGATTTCTCTCTTCATCTTATGCCACCAAAATTGCTCTTTGAAATCTTGATACATCTTAGTTCCTCCGGGATGGATAGAATAAAGAGTATCATGAGCCTCCTTCAAGATAACTTCTTTTAACTCCGAATCTGATGGTACACAAAGGCGTCCTTTGTACCACAAAACTCCTTCTTCGTCCTCGATGAATCCGGGTACCTTGCCTGTACCGATACTACGCTTGATTCCGTCGATACTGGCATTTCCTTTCTGTGCCTCTTTAATCTGACTGATCAAAGTGGGCTGAAGTTCTATGCTAGCCAAAAATCCTTCACTTAATAATTCCATTCAAAATCTTCCATCTCTTTGTGCAAACTTGGTTGCTCCTTCAAAATCATGGAGTTCAAGCGGCACGGCAATCTGCTAAGGGCATCGGCTACCACATTGGCTTTACCAGGGTGATAGTGAATGTCCAGGTCGTAATCCTTGATTAGCTCAATCCATCTTCTCTGCCTCATATTCAGCTCCTTCTGAGTGAATATATACTTTAGGCTCTTGTGATCCAAATAAATCTCACAACGGTTTCCCATCAGGTAATGTCTCCATGTCTTCAGGGCTAGAACTACGGTTGCGAGTTCGAGGTCATGGGTTGGGTAATTTTGTTCATCTTGCTTCAATTGTCGCGATAGATAAGATATAACTTTGCCTTCTTGCATTAGCACACATCCGAGACCAATCTTGGATGCGTCACAATACACATCGAAGGGCTTCGTGATATCCGGCATGATCAAGATTGGGGCTGAAATCAATCTCCTCTTGAGTTCTTGAAAACTCGCTTCACACTTGTCTGTCCATTCAAACTTCTTGTCCTTCTTCAGCAATTGGGTCGTGGGTCGGGCGATACTCGAGAATCCTTCTACGAATTTGCGGTAATATCCCGCCAATCCGAGAAAAGCACGAACTTGGGTTTGAGTGGTTGGGGCTTGCCAATATTCTACATCTTTCACTTTGGTAGGGTCAACGGCAATTCCTCCTGCTGATACAATGTGACCGAGGAATCCTACTTCCTGTAACCAGAATTCATATTTGCTAAATTTTGCATACAACTGATGCTCTCTAAGGGTTCCAAGAATGGTCCTTAGGTGTAGCTCATGTTCTTCTTCTGATTTGGAATAAATCAGAATGTCATCGATGAAAACAACGACAAACTTATCCAGGAAGTCCATAAAAATCTTATTCATGAGGTTCATGAAATAAGTGGGGGCATTGGTTAATCCAAAAGACATGACTGTATACTCATACAATCCATATCTGATGGTAAAGGCAGTCTTTGGGATATCCTCTGCACGAATTTTGAGTTGATGATAGCCAGTCCTAAGATCAATCTTAGAAAACACAGGCACCGTCAACTGATCAAACAAATCTTCTATCTTAGGCAAGGGGTACTTGTTCTTGATGGTGACATCATTCAACTTCCGATAATCCGTACACAAACGGTTACCTCCATCCTTCTTGTCCACAAACAAGACAGGTGATCTCCATGGGGACGCACTTGGTTGAATTAGTCCAATTTCTAACATGGAATCCAGTTGCTTCTTCAGTTCTTCTAGTTCTGACGGGTTCATACTTGTTCCGGGGATTAGTTCGATGATAAACTCGATATCCCGATCTGGGGGCATACCGGGCAAAACATCTGGAAATACATCGGGGTATTCACAGACTATCCGAACTTGGTCAATGGTAGGTTGGGCTAGACTCTTGTTACACTTGAATTGGCGAGGTAAGGTTTCAGATATATGCTCGACTGATATTCCGGTGGTACTGGTCATGGTGATGGCTTTCTTGGCACAGTCAATCAATCCTTTATGTTTGGACATCCAATCCATTCCTAGTACTACTTCCAAACCTTTAGTTCCGAGTACTATTAGGTTAGCATAAAAATCTATGCCATGGATTCGGATAGGGACGGCCTTGCAAATTTGCCTAGCCTTGGTGGTTGATCCGGGAATTTGTACAATCATCACATGCTTCAGTTTGGTTGGTTGAATTTTACTAGTGCAGGCAAATTCTTCGGTAACAAATGAATGCGATGCACCAGAATCAAACAACACTCTTGCAAGTACTGAATTAACAGAAAACATACCCAGCACGACGTCTGGCGCTTCCTGAGCTTCTTCAGCATGCATGAGAAAAAGACGGCCATTGCGGTTGAGTGAATTTCCTGGGGCAAATCTTCTCCCTGGCTGGACACGGTGCTGTTGTTGAGCTGGGACATTGGCGTTGGGGGTTGTAGCATTCTTCTTGTTGGGGCACTCGTTGGAATATTGGCCTTTATTTCCACAGTCATAACAGGTCACTTGTGACTTGTCCTTAGCTGTGACAGGCACAACATTGCTTCTAGTCCTCGGGGCAGTGTTGGGGTTGGCGGTAGCACTGTTGGTGTTGAACTTGGGTGGGGCACGGGTGAAATTGCTAGAGTTGCCGGGGTTGTTGTGATTTCCTCCGGGTCTAGGGTTTCCACGGTTGGGATAGGTTGGACGGGTCATAGGGGGTCTGTTGGTTCTTGGGGCAAATCCTGGAGATGGTTTGGGGCGATACTTTGGGGTATGATGGGTTCCTAGTTGATGCATCATGCGACGCTTGCGGTTCTCATTGGCCTGGTTGATCTTTCCTTCCATCTGGATAGCAGAGTCGACAAGGGCTTCAATATCAACAAAGGGGATATTGACTAACACTGTCTGCATCTCGTCATGCAGACTATTCAGGAATCTTTCTTTCTTCTTGGCTTCGGTGTCTATCTCGTCCGGGGCATACCTAGCTAATGACAAAAAAAATTCACGGTATTCCACTACAGTCATCCTCCCTTGCTTCAGCTCTCTGAACTCGTCTCTCATTCTCTTGATCAAACCTGGCGGCAGATGGGTTCCGCTAAACTTGACCTTGAATTCCTCCCAGGTCAGCATCTGGCCTCCGGTCATTGCACGAACACTGTTCCACCATGCCCTAGCATCTCCGGCTAGATAATGGGTGGCGAACAGGACTTTCTCGTTGGCTTCCACTCCTGCTACTTCTAAGTTATTTTCCATGGTTTGTAGCCAATCATCGGCGTCTAGGGGTTCTTCTGACTTGGTGAAAACGGGTGGGTTGGTATGCTGGAAATTCTTGAGCTTAGATCCATGGTTGTCCTGATTTCCGTGGCCTTGGTTGTTGTGGGCTAGCTGGGCTATCTGTTGCAGAGTGTCTAGGTTGGCTTGACGTTCCGCTCTTTCAGCTTCACGGTCAGAAGTCAACATTTGCAGGATCTGCAACAATGGGTCCGGGGCTGAACCACTTCCTCCACGTGGCATCTGAAGATTGATATAGATCATGAGAAAAGAGGGAAATTTCTAAGGTTTTGGGTTTTTGAAAAGTTTTTAGAGTTTGACACAGGTTTTTCTAGCAACTTGGTTTTTTTCATTCATTCACTCATAACACACAGTACAACACACACCACAACAAAGAAAAACAGATGGTTTTAGGAACCATTCTAGAATCTACGATACAGTGGGACCGACTACTACTCACTACGCTAGTGCTCAGTGCTACTACTCCTCGGAGTCTGTGGCTTCATCATCTTCAGCATCATCAATGAAGGCGAAATCATCCTCATCGGTGAAGAAGTCCATGGCCTGATCCTACAGAAAATCATCGTCATCGCTGAGATAGGAGTAAGGGTCTCCACGAAGATCCTCTCCGGCATTCTCCCTTTCCTCCAACTGCATGTCTCTCATGGATGGTCTCCGGAGATGAGATGCGGCTAAGACGGCAATAATGCGCCCTTCTTGTCGAGCCGACGGCGAGACTTGTGATCCTTTGCTAGCATGGAGATGGTCCGTCCTTCGTCTTGATGATGGCGGACTTGTGGTTGCAATAGTCACGGCAGCTTGTCCAACTCCCCGACGATCATACATCATGAAGCTAAGGTGGTCCAATTGAGTCTTCACTCGGGTGGTATGGGGCTTCCGGTGGTTGTCCATTTGCATCACGCCTTGGGAAAACTCAAAGCGAGTATCCTTGATCCGATTGATGCTCGCCCACACGACGGAAAGAGCTTCCTGCATTGCTCGCAAGTCCATCGAGCGCTTGTTTTCCTCAAGGTAAACTGAATTCCCTCCGCAGGGAGGTTCAATATTTCCTGAGACTTGCAACAATTAGCCACTGCAGATCTTCTCCTCCTTGATCATTGAGCTGAGCTCCGAAGAACTCGGGTGCGGACGCTCCGAAGTTCCAAAGCTGATCCATCCTCTCAAATATAAGGTCTCCTCCATTCCCAAGTTGGTAAAACTTGCTATACTTCACGTCCATCTATAAAAATAGAGGATGAGTAGATTAGCAGAGTGATCAAGTGTGTCAAAATTTTATGTATTTTTCAAGAGTTTTTGAGGAACATGAATTTTTATGAAAGAATTAAAGAGGTAAGAATGAGAATAAGTTTTCGTAAATATTTTTTTATTCTTTGGTTTTAAAACTAAGTTTTTGGGTCAACGTCCAATCTAACTAGGTTCTCCTATGGTCAGGATGGCTCTGATACCAACTTGTCAACACCCGGATTTTTCAATCCTAGATGCCTATTATGCCATACATCGCAATCCCAGGATTACCATTTTTGCGAGACATAACAGAATTGGATACCATAGTACTTCATCCATTACAGACGATACATAAGTTCTTACAGAAATAGGGATCTCATGATCCGGTTCTTAATACAACATCACGCAGCGGAATACGTAATAATAACGGTAGCATAGGCGAAGCTCCATCTTCGGGGTCACAGGCAATGCTGACGATGGGAGATGATCCTAGTTGTCGTAACCTTCCTGGGGTCCATCTTCCAGGTACTTGTAACACCCTCAGAATCGACCCTATGCAAGTTTCAGCGCTTCCCGCCAAACACGCATAGAAACGATTCAAAGGTGCCCACCAGGCACTTTCGTGCGGGTGGAAAACGAAGTAATAACATTACACAACAGTCCTCGATGGGACCCACAGAACAGATATATATATATATATATATACAACATGACTCCAAGAGTCAAGAATACAGATATACAGTACAAAGATCCAAATCACCTTGAAAATGATACAGCGTCCGACTACGGACAAGATGCAAATGAGGCTAAGAGCCCTGAAGAATAACCAATGGC
Organism: Avena longiglumis; assembly: GCA_030063025.1. Lineage (NCBI taxonomy): Eukaryota > Viridiplantae > Streptophyta > Magnoliopsida > Poales > Poaceae > Avena > Avena longiglumis. Next base: position 155,175,094 of record CP125973.1, read on the forward strand.
GTCCATAACTGCCCAAGCCGAAGGGTAACTGCTAATGACGTCGATCTCAAAACCCGCTTAAAACAAAAGGTGCCGACAAGGGCAAAGGAAAAAGAGGAGCGTCGATCTTGAGGCCGACACGGCGAGGCTAGAATTCGGCGGTCCTCGCCTACATAGGTATGGTGGACTGAAGCGGCAGCGGCAGCATGCACTATACAACCTATAGAGACTCGACGCAACTGGCGGCTATCAGAGAGGGGTAAGAAAGACCTATTCGGAACCAACCTGATACTACCATCAACCAAACCCATCCTGGTGTTTCCCCCTCGAGACCAAACGAGGAAGTCAACCGAGGAACTCACACCGTGGGCAGTTTTATTTATTCAGTTATCGTTGCAGTAATTACTAGTTAGGTATAGATAATCATCCTGATAAAATAAGCAGTGGGCCATTTTAGTTAACCATTCCGTTGTAGTTGCGGCACTTACTAGTCAGATACAAATAGCATGAGGTATCCCAAAAACCCAGCAGTTGTTGGTACTTTTATTTAGCCATTCCGTTGTAGTTGCAATACTTACTAGTCAGATACAAATGGTCGCAAGCGACACCCAAACAAGCAATTGTTGGCAGTTTTATTTAGCCATTCCATTATAGTGAAGCTACTTACTAGTCATTATAAAGTCAAATTTATAACACTACTTTAGTTATAGTTGTCTATGATCGAGATACTGTGCTCCAAGTCGTCCATAACCGCGGACACGGCTTTCAGAAAGTTTTACCCGGCCGGGGTGCACCAATAGCAACACACGCTCGATCAACCTCGAAAAAACCAAATCAAAACCCAACGAGGCCTTCACGACAAAGCAATCACAGGATTCAGAAATATTTCAGGGGGCCACCCCTTAAAGTAGACCCGCAACAAAGCCGACCGGCTACGAGACGGACTCAAGGTTGTGGGGACGGCTGTGAACGACTGGGAACCCAAAACTGGGCTTGTCGACACCGCGGAATCGTGCCACGATCCTAAACAGTACAGGTGCTCCTCGCACAATCGTAATAAAGCAGTAAAGCATGGCATAGGTACAGGATAGTAAATAAAACCTCAAACTAGTTTGTGGCCCCAAGAAATAAGACTGAATCAAGCTCTGGCTCAGGGGGGTCCCATAATCCACCCGGATGTGGATAGCGCGATAAATCAAGGAACAAGTATCAAGCACTCGGGGTCCTACGGGACACAAGTGGACGGTTAACAACCAAATAACATCTATTGCCCACCTGTGCCTCTGCTTACTTACTTCAATTTTAGTTGTTAAACAGTAATTAAAGTGAACGAAAAGTAAAGCCATGATCAACTCCAAAATCAAACATGCGGCAATACACCAACAACTGTGGCATTTGACGACGCGCAACAGCACTTGAGCAAGCGACTACGACGCGCAAATCCAACTATCTACCAAACAACAGGTAATAGGATGTGTCCAAGGCAATATAAGGCTGCAAGGAATATCACGGGTACGAAAACTAGAGCATCGCAACACAGATAGCAATAGATCAACAAGAGGGAATAAATACTATAAAAGTAAGATAGGTAGAAAGGGGAAGATGCTCGCCTGAAAACATTGTCGGAGGTTCATCCGAAGATCGGGTCGATACTCGCATCAACTCAACGGCCTTATCCGCGAAGAAGCAAAACACTAGAAGAAACACCGGATGCAATATTTAATACTACGGCAAAATATCGGGCATGATGCATGTATGATGCATGACATGGCAAAGATGCGATGCGATTAGGTCATGTTAAGCGGAACCGGGGTCCCGACAACTAATTGAACGGTTCAAGTTGTTTAACTACCCCGCAAATTAAATGTTGTCTTAACAAGGCAAATTATATCACCGGTTCGCTACACAAATTAAATGAGGCCAATATATGTCTAGATTTGCCCGCATATGGGCCCCATATTTAATTATAAGGTGAATCGGCATAAGGCCCCCAAACCACACAAATATGCATGCGAGTATGACAATTTAATATGCATCAAGTTGTATTATATGATAAAATACGGTTTCGGGAAGGGGTTCACACATTAGAGGGTCTCGGCGATCTTGGGGTTCCGGGGTTCGGGGTTGGTCTCAGGGTTCAGGGTTCGACGGGATCGTTCTCGGACTACGGGGTTAGGGTCTTCGGATCGAGGTAGTAGATCTTGTCGCACGAGCGTCAATGCTTCCGGGAAGGAGAACTTGTCGTCCAGGGTCTTGGTGTCCGGGTGAAGTACTCGGCGTCCTCGAGGGAGTTCTTGGCGTATGGGATTCCGACGAGCTTGGCGTCCTTGTCGGAGTTCTCGGATGACGATGTCGGTCTTGGGTTTGGCGCCGGTGGATCTTGACGATTCCATGAAGGAGGCCTTGGTGCTTCAGTCCTGTGTCGATCTCCGGGTACCGTGGTTTCTCGGTGTGGTTGGCGCACTTGGTCTATAGTCGAGGTTTTCTCCCGAAGATCTTGGGGTTCCCTCTTGGTTTTGCCGATGCCGATCTTGTCATTGGACTCGGGCGTTTTGGGAACATCGCACAAACACACAAAAACACACGTGGGCCAGAGGCGGCTGACGGTGGAGGGCCTGAGCAGCGGGACCGACGAAGAAGGTCGGCGGCGCGGTCGCGCCCAGGCGGCGGTCGACCGGAGGGGCGACGCGATGGAGGCCAGGGGGAGGCGGCGCTCAGGGGATGGTGAGGCGGACGCGCACGGGGCATGGGGGCAGAGGTGGTGCCGGCGTCAACCCGAGGAGAAGGAGGGGTCACAGAGGACAGTGGGGAGAGAGGTGGGACCTTGCAGGGCAAGCGGCGCTGGCCGCGGCGAGAGCGGCCAAGGGGGGCGGTCGGAGGAGGAGGAGAGGCGCGGGCGCGCCAGGAGTGGGGAGCTGAAGGAGGCGGCGGCTTGGTGGAGAAGAGGCAAGGCGCGGCCAAGGCGCGCAGAAGCAGGGAGGCTACCGGGCGTGGCCACAGGGAGAGAGGAGGGAGGCCGACAAGGAGGATGCAGGAGGCAGGCGCGGTGAGGTGGAGGAGAGGACGGGGAGAGAGAGAGGGTAGGTGGGAGGGCGGGACCATGGGCTGTGGTGGGCCGTGGGGCCAGTTGAGGGGTTGAGGGGCGTGTGCAGGGGAGAGTGGGTTGACCAGAGAGAGAGAGGGAGGATGGGGCCAATGGGGCAGTGGTGGGGACCCTGCAAGGGAGAGAGGTAGGATGGGCTAGGAGAAAGAGAGAGGGGGAAAAGAGGGGATTGAGGTGGCAAGGTGGGTAGGGATTGGGGAAGAGGGTGAGATGGCGAGCTGCGGTTGGTGGGTAGAATAGGATTGGGTAGGAATAGGAATTAGGTTTAGGTTTTATTAGTTTTGTAAATATGTGTTTGTTTTGTTTTGTTTATTTTAAAACAAGACTACTTTGCAATTAGTTTATAGGTAAATAAAATATCCGATACGATCGGGGTTTTGCATTTGAAATAAAGGGGGGTATTTGTACAAAGCAAAACTAGGATTTTCGAAATAGTTCAGACAAACAATGCATGATGATGACGATGCAATGCACAAAACAACGCTGATTTTCTAGTAGTGGTTTTGCGGGATGCCACACCGACACCACTAACAATGGATCTCGCCTCGAGATCCGCCTCATGGTACCGAAGGAAGGTCGGCGATCAATCTCCTCGCCTGTGGATCCTCGCGACACCACTAACAAGGGTCGTTGTCCGTGATCGTCGAGAGAACACTCCGGAAACAAAAGGTCAAGGTAGAGGTATCAACAAATAAAGCCACCTCTAGCTTCCGTGGACGGAGTAAAATTGGACCCATCGATTCGATGTACAAGAGCGAATGATAAGAGTAGTCGGATGGTGATCAATCCATCCATCGCGCACCAACCATTACTCTACACGAATAGGCTAATTATGCAACCAACTCTAATTAGATCAAGATCTCGACAATCGAGGTTCGTAAACAAAGGAGTGATGCATCAGACGATCCGGGCGTAGTTGATGTCGTGTGTCGGAAAACACCGAAGGCATGCATAAAGAACAAAGAATGATACCACGTAGACGGATTCTCGTGAGCATGAACACCGGATGGTAGAACACCGTTATCAAAGAAGGAAGCGAAACCCTGAAGGTACGACGGAACCCAACCACGAGAAATCCTGGACTCGAAGAAAAATACGAGAGCGGACTCAAAACACGTAGAGGTAAGAGGAGAATAGCAAAGGGGTAAGGAATAAAAATCAGACCTAATCAGAACTATCCAACCGATTTTGAAAAATAGTTTTGACACTCTACTTCGGCCGTTAGCTAGGTTATCCTACAGGCTGGACTTGTGGGGTATCGCAACCGAGCTCGATACCACTCAGAACACCCTCGATCGACCCTATGCAAGTTTCAGCGCTTCCCGCCAAACCCGCATAGAAACGATTCAAAGGTGCCCACCAGGCACTTTCGTGCGGGTGGAAAACGAAGTAATAACATTACACAACAGTCCTCGATGGGACCCACAGAACAAATATATATATACAACACGACTCCAAGAGTCAAGAATATAGATATACAGTACAAAGATCCAAATCACCTTGAAAATGATACAGCGTCCGACTACGGACAAGATGAAAATGAGGCTAAGAGCCCTGAAGAATAACCAATGGCGTCCATAACCCTCCGTGCCAAGCCGAAGGGTAACCGCTAACGACATCGATCTCAAAACGCTTAAAACAAAAGGTGCCGAAAGGGCAAAGGAAAAGAGGAGCGTCAAGATCCAAGACACGGCGAGGAGGCTAGAATTCGGCGGTCCTCGCCTACATAGGTATGGTGGACTGAAGCGGCAGCGGCAGCATGCACTATACAACCTATAGAGACTCGACGCAACTGGCGGCTATCAGAGAGGGGTAAGAAAGACCTATTCGGAACCAACCTGATACTACCATCAAACAAACCCATCCTGGTGTTTCTCCCTCGAGACCAAACGAGGAAGTCAACCGAGGAACTCACACCGTGGGCAGTTTTATTTATTCAGTTATCGTTGCAGTAATTACTAGTCAGGTATAGATAATCATCCTGATAAAATAATGTAACACCCTCAGAATCGGACCTATGCAAGTTTGAGCAAAATTCGCCAAACCCGCATAGAAACGATTCAAAGGTGCCCACCAGGCACTTTCGTGCGGGTGGAAAACGGCATAACATTACACAAATCCTCGATGGGACCCACGTAATGTATATATAACAATGACTCGTAGAGTCAAGAATACATATATAATATACAAAGATCCAAATCACCTTGAAAACGGTAGAGCGTCCGACTACGGACAAGAAGCAAATGGGGCTAAGAGCCCCAAGAATAACCAATGGCCCATAACCCTGCCCAGGCCAAGCCGGAAGGGTAACCCTGCTAACGGCGTCGATCTTAAAACCTGCTTAAACAAAAGGGGTGCCGACAAAGGGCAAAGGAAAAGAAGGAGCGTCGATCGAGGCCAAGACACCGAGGCTAGAATTCGCGGTCCTCGCCTACATAGGTATGGTGGATCAAGCGGCAATAAGATGCACTAAACAACCTATAGAGACTCGATACAACCAAGCGGATATCGAGAGGATAAGAATGACCTAACCGGATCCAACCAAGCTATCACCAATCAAACCCATCCTGGTGTTTCCCCTCGAGACCAAACGAGGAAGGCAACCGAGGAACTCACAGTTGGCGTTTTACTTATTCGATTATAGTTATGCACTTTACTAGTCAAGTTTAGATAATCGCCCGATAAAAGCAGTGGGCACTTTTAGTTAACCATTCCGTTATAGTGGCAGCACTTACTAGTCGATGCATTTAACATGAGATAACCCATAAACCCAAAGCTTGTTGGTACTTTTATTCAGCCATTCCGCTAGAAGTTGCAAGATTTACTAGTCAGTACAATTGTCGCAAGCGACAACCAAACAAGCAATTGTGGGCAATATTAATTAGCCATTCCATTATAGTGAAGCTGATTACTAGTCATTATAAGTCAAATTTATAGCGAGAACTTTAGTTATGCTTGTCTATGATCGAGATATCGGCTCCAAGTCGTCCATATCCGCGACACGGCTTTGAGTAAAGTTTTACCCGCCGGGTGCACCAATAGCAACACATGCTCGATCAACCTCGAAAACCAAATCAAAACCCAACGAGGCTTTCACGATGAACAATCACAGATTCAGAAATATTTCAGGGCCACCCTTTGAGTAGATCCCGCAACGAGTAAGCTCGACGGCCTCAAGGTTAGCGCCAATGGTCAGAAGCGGGGAACCCAAAGTGTGGCTGGGCTTGTCGATACCGCGTAATCACTCCGCCTTCCTAAATAGACAAGTGTGCTCCTCGCACAATTTAAATACGTAAAGTAGCATGGCATAAGTACAGATCGTAAATAAAACCTCAAACTAGTTTGTGGCCCCAAGAAATAAGAATGAATCAAGCTCGCTCGGGGTCCCATATACCTCCCGGATCTGGATAGCGCGATAAATCAAGGAACAGGTATCAAGTACTCGGGGTCTTACGGGACACAAGTGGGCGTTCGGAAACCAAATATTTTCTATCACCCACCGATGCCTCTGCTTATTTCAATTTTAGTTGTTAAACAGGAATTTAAAGTGAACGAAAGTAAAACTATGATCATCTCCATCATCAACATGCGGCAATACATCAACAACTGTGGCACTCGACGAGAAGCAACAGCAATATAGCAAGCGACTGCGACGTGCAAGACCAGCTATCTACCAAACAACAGGCAATAGGGTGTGTCCAAGGCAATATAGGGCTGCACGGTATATCACAGGTACGGAAACTAAAGCATCGCAACACAGATAGCAATAGATCAACAGGAGGGAATAAATACTATAAAAGGAAGATAGGTAGAAAAGGGGAGATGCTTGCCTGAAAACATTGTCGAAGGTTCAACCGAAGATCGGGGCGAAGCTCACATCAACTCAACGGCCTTATCCGCGAAGAAGCAAAACACTAGAATAAACACCGGATGCAATATTTAATACAACGGCAGAAGATCGGCATGATGCATGTATGATGCGTGACATTGCAAGGTGCAATGCAATTAGGTCATCTTTAAGCGGAACCGAGGTCCCGACAAATATTCAAGTGGTTCAAGTTGTTTAGCTACCCTGCATTTTTAAATGTTGTTTTAACATGGCAAGAGATAGTACCGGGTTCGCTACACCAATTTAAATGAGGCCAATATGAGACTAGATTTGCCCACATATGGGCCCCATATTTAATTATTAGGTGAATCGGCATAAGGCCCCCAAACCAATGATATGGATGCGAGATGAATGATTTGATGTGCAACAAGTTGTTATTATGTTATAAAATAGGGTTCTCGGATAAGGGTCACACTTTAGGGTTCTCGACGATCTTGGGGTTCCGGGGTTCGGGGTCCGACAGGTCCGAGGCTGGTCTCGGGTCCAGGTTCGACGGATGCATTCTCGGACCGGATTAGGGTCTTGGCGCATCCGGGTCTTGGTCATGTTGTCGGTCATGGCGTCGGGACGAAGCACTTGTCGTCGGGGTCTCGGTGTCCGGTGAAGCACTCGGCGTTCTCATGGGAGTACTTGTCGCCCGGCCTCGACGTATCTTGGCGCGTCCAGGAGTTCGGTCTCGGGGTCGCCGACGAGCTTGTGCGGTACCTCATAGCCCTCCTCGGGTTCCTTGATGTCGATGGGGTTCTTGGACCTTGACGCCGTGGTGTCGCTGCGCTTAGGGCCTTGGCCACAAGGAAGTAGAACTTGGCGATGGGGTCTTGGTCCGCTTGCCTTCGGAGACAGGGTCTTGCTCCGTCCTTTGGTTGGGCTTCGGCGTCCGTAGGCAGTCCTTAGAGTCTAGGACGGAGATCTTGTCGGATCCTTGCCGAAGGTCATGGCGTGCGCCGGGGTTCGGTCTTCGCATCCGTGGAGATCTTGGGGTTCCGGCTCGGAGTTTGTGCACTTGTTTGTGCCATGGCCACACAACGTACATCTCACGTTGCTACCGCAGCGCCCATGGCCGGAAGGCCGACGGAGGCCTGCCGAGCGCACTGAGGTTCGAGGAGGTGCTGCCGGGTTTTGCAGGCCACAGCCCGGGCGGAGCCGCGGGCAGGACCACAGCCTGGGGCGTGCACCGCGAGGGAACGGCGGCGGAGGCTCGAGGCGGGGGTCCGGCGAGGTGGGGACTCGCGGCGGCGCGCAGGTGGGCGGTGGCGGCTCGGCCGCGGCCAGGCGAGGAGGACGGTGGAGGCGGCTGGCGCGGCGCGGGAGGCGGCCGCTGCGCGCGCGGTGGAGGCGGCCCGCTGCGGCGCGGTGGTCGCCGGCGTCAGCGGGCGGCGAGCGGGCGGCGGAAGCGCGAGTCGGGACAGCGAGGCGAGGGGTTCGACGGAGCTGGCCGCGCATGGGAAGGCTCGCCCGGGCGGTTGGTGTGGCGAGCGGCGGCGGAGAAGGAGGGCGGCGGGAGCTTGCGAGGGAGCAGTTCGAGGCGAGGGCGCCGGGGAAGGGGGAACCGGCGGGCTGGTCGCGTGGGCAAGACGAGGCGGAAGCCGGCGCCGGAGGAGGCGCAGAGGCGGGGCGGCTCCGAGCGGGGCGACGGCGGCGGCGAGGGAGAAGAGAGGGAGAGGCAGACGCGGGGCAGGGAGGGAGGCGCGCGTGCGCTGGAGGGGGCGGCGGAAGGTGGCGAGGCGAGGCGGGGCCGGCGGGGAGGCTGGGGACCGGGGAGGGTGAGCCAATGATGGCGTCTGAGAGAAAGGGAGGAGAAGGACGGGCCAAAGGGGACGAGCAGGGGAGGAGACGAAGGCGAGCTGGGGCGCGGCGGGCAGCGTGGATGGGGCCCGGGCGGTGTGGGACGGTGAGTGAGAGCTGGCGTGGGTCGGGTAGGTAGGGCCAGACACGGGTGGGACCAGGGCATAGAGAGAGAGGGACTGGGGTGGTGTGGGGAAAGGCCAGTGCGGCAGGTGTGCGTGGCAGAAGTGTGGGTGGGAAGAGCTGGGGTTGGTGGAGGTGTGGGGCTGGGTTGAGAGGAGAGAGAGGGGAGTGGTGAGGCGGATGTGGCGGGTTTTGATAGGCTAGAGGGGAGGGGAGAGGTGAGGTGTCAAGGGGATTGAGGGGTGAGGTGGCGTAGGGGTGGGTAGGATTTTAGGTGGGATTAGGATTTCAGGGGTGGACCGATTTAAAAACAGGGGTGGTCGTTCGGGTCTACTCGGCCCGTTCGACTGCCCCACTAAAATAAATATAATTTTTATTCGTTTTAAACGGGCCGTGTGCAAATCAATAGCAGCCAAAACAAAATATTCCGGGGACCCGGTTTTGATGTTTGAATAAAGAGGGGGCGTTTCGGAAACAGCACGGGCTTTGCAAACATAGTTTTAGCAAACAATGCATGATGATGACGATGCAATGCACAAATTCAACGCGATTTTCTAGTAGTGGTTTTGCGGGATGCCACAATTCGACACCACTAACAAGGGATCTCGCCCTCGAGATCCGCCTCATGGTACCGGAAGGAAGGTCGGCGATCTGATCTTTCGCGCTTCGTGTAGATCCTCGCGACACCACTAACGAGGGTTCCTTCTTCCATCTTGAAATCGGCGACACCGCCAACAAAGGGTCGTTGTTCTCGATCGTCGAGAGAACACTCCGGAGAAACAAAGGACGAAGGTAGAGGTATCAAACGATAAGGCCACCTCTAACTTCCATGGACGGAGTAAAACTGCTGGATCCACTGATTCGACGTACAAGAGCGAATGATAAGAGCAGTGGTAGGGTAGCTACTCCATCCCGCACTCAAACCATTTCTCTGCACGCGAATAGACGGATTATGCAACCAACTCTCGGAATTAGACTGAAGATCTCGACAAACGAGGTTCGGAACAAAGGAGTAAGGCAGACTCTGCTTCGGATCTGGCGTAGAGGATGTCGTCGCGTCGGAAAACACCGGGAGATACCGCAGAAATCGTATGAAAGACACAATGATTAGGTTTCGCGATGGTTCCATTGGCATGAACAACACATGCTCAAGGTATACTCCAACTTCACCAATGCTCGTCCTTCTCATATGTTTTTCAACGACACGGATATCCAGCAAGGAACACAAATGGGTAAAGAGCTCAAGAACAAAAGATCGGATGAAGGGCACAACAGACCAGCTGCAGATTGATGATCGTAGCGCCCGCTGCAAAGGGAGAAAGCGAACCTCAAGGTACGACGGAAACCCAACCACGAAATCCTGGACTCAAGAGAGAGAAGAGAGCGGATTTAAAACACGCCGAGATAAGAGGAGAATAGCAGAGGGTAAGGAGTAAAATCAGACCTAATCGTAACTATCTAACCGATTTTCAAAATAGTTTTGACACTCTACTGCCGTTAGCTAGGTTATCCTACAGTGGACTTGTGGGGTATCGCAACCGCCGAGCTCGATACCACTCAGAACACCCTCAGATCGACCTATGCAAGTTTGAGCAAAATTCGCCAAACCCGCATAGAAACAATTCAAAGGTGCCCACCAGCACTTTCGTGCGGGTGGAAAGCAAGTAATAACATTACACAGTCCTCGATGGGACCCACGTAAGACATATATAACAATGACTCGTAGAGTCAAGAATACGATATAATATACAAAGATCCAAATCACCTTGAAAACGGTAGAGCGTCCGACTACGGACAAGAAGCAAATGGGGCTAAGAGCCCCAAGAATAACCAATGGCGTCCATAACCCTGCCAGCCAAGCCGGAAGGGTAACCACAACTCGGCGTCGATCTTAAAACCTGCTTAAACAAAGGGGTGCCGACAAAGGGCAAAGGAAAAGAAGGAGCGTCGATCTTGAGGCCACACATGAGGCTAGAAGCGGTCCTCGCCTACATAGGTATGGTGGATCAAGCAGCGCAAAGATGCACTAAACAACCTATAGAGACTCGATACAACTGGCGGATATCAGAGAGGGATAAGAATGACCTAACCGGATCCAACCTGAAGCTATCACCAATCAAACCCATCCTGGTGTTTCCCCCTCGAGACCAAACGAGGAAGGCAACCGAGGAACTCACACAGTTGGCAGTTTTACTTATTCAGTTATAGTTGCGGCACTTTACTAGTCAAGTTTAGATAATCGTCCTGATAAAGTAAGCAGTGGGCACTTTTAGTTAACCATTCCGTTATAGTGGCAGCACTTACTAGTCAGATGCATTTAACATGAGATAACCCATAAACCCAGCAGTTGTTGGTACTTTTATTCAGCCATTCCGTTGTAGTTGCAAGATTTACTAGTCAGTTACAATTGTCGCAAGCGACAACCAAACAAGCAATTGTGGGCAATATTAATTAGCCATTCCATTATAGTGAAGCTGATTACTAGTCATTATAAGTCAAATTTATAGCAGTAAACTTTAGTTATGCTTGTCTATGATCGAGATACTGTGCTCCAAGTCGTCCATATCCATGGACACGGCTTTCGAAAGTTTTACCCGGCGGGTGCACCAATAGCAACACATGCTCGATCAACCTCGGAAAAACCAAATCAAAACCCAACGAGGCTTTCACGATCGAACAATCACAGATTCAGAAATATTTCAGGGGCCACCCTTTGAGTAGATCCCAACGTAAGCAAGCTCCGAGACGACCTCAAGGTTAGCGCCAATGGTCAGAAGCGATCGGGAACCCGAAGTGTGGCTGGGCTTGTCGATACAGCGTAATCACTCCGCCTTCCTAAACAGATGCAGTGCTCTCGCACAATTTAAATACAGAAAGTAGCATGGCATAAGCAGGATCGTAAATAAAACGTCAAACTAGTTTGTGGCCCCAAGAAATAAGAATGAATCAAGCTCGCTCGGGGTCCCATATACCTCCCGGATGTGGATAGCGCGATAAATCAAGGAACAGTATCAAGTACTCGGGGTCTTACGGACACAAGTGGGCGTTCGGAAACCAAATATTTTCTATCACCCACCGATGCCTCTGCTTATTTCAATTTTAGTTGTTAAACAGGAATTTAAAGTGAACGAAAGTAAAACTATGATCATCTCCATCATCAACATGCGGCAATACATCAACAACTGGCACTCGACGACAACAGCAATAATATAGCAAGCGATCATGACGGCAAGACCAGCTATCTACCAAACAACAGCAATAGGGTGTGTCCAAGGCAATATAGGGCTGCACGGTATATCACAGTACGGAAACTAAAGCATCGCAATACGTATAGCAATAGATCAAGGGAGGAATAAATACTATAAAAGGAAGATAGGTAGAAAGGGGAGATGCTCGCCGAAAACATTGTCGAAGGTTCAACCAAGATCGGGCGGCTCACATCAACTCAACGGCCTTATCCGCGAAGAAGCAAAACACTAGAATAAACACCGGATGCAATATTTAATACAACGGCAGAAGATCGGCATGATGCATGTATGATGCGTGACATTGCAAGGTGCGATGCAATTAGGTCATCTTTAAGCGGAACCGAGGTCCCGACAAATATTCAAGTGGTTCAAGTTGTTTAGCTACCCTGCATTTTTAAATGTTGTTTTAACATGGCAAGAGATAGTACCAGGTTCGCTACACCAATTTAAATGAGGCCAATATGAGACTAGATTTGCCCACATATGGGCCCCATATTTAATTATTAGGTGAATCGGCATAAGGCCCCCAAACCAATGATATGGATGCGAGATGAATGATTTGATGTGCAACAATTTGTTATTATGTTATAAAATAGGGTTCTCGGATAAGGGTCACACTTTAGGGTTCTCGACGATCTTGGGGTTCCGGGGTTCGGGGTCCGACAGGGTCCAGGGCCTGGTCTCGGGGTCCAGGGTTCGACGGATGCATTCTCGGACTCCGGGATTAGGGTCTTGGCGCATCCGGGGTCTTCGGGTCATGTTGTCGGTCATGGCGTTCGGGACGAAGCACTTGTCGCGTCGGGGTCTCGGTGTCCGGGGTGAAGCACTCGGCGTTCTCATGGGAGTACTTGTCGTTCCGGGCCCTCGACGTATCTTGGCGTCCGAGAGTTCGGTCTCGGGGGTCGCTGACGAGCTTGTGCGGTACCAGGTACCTCATAGCCCTCCTTCGGTTCCTTGATGTCGATGGGGTTCTTGGACCTTGACGTCGTGGTGTCGCCGTGCTTAGGGGCCTTGGCCACAAGGAAGTAGAACTTGGCGATGGGGTCTTCGGGTCCGGACTTGCCTTCGGGACAGGGTCTTGCGTTCCGGTCCTTTTTGGGTTGGGGTTCTCGGCGTCCGTAGGCAGTCCTTGGAGTCTAGGACGGAGATCTTGTCGGATCCTTGCCGAAGTTCATGGCGTGCGCCGGGGTTCGGTCTTCGCATCCGTGGAGATCTTGGGGTTCCGGCTCGGAGTTTGTGCACTTGTTTGTGCCATGGCCACACAACGTACATCTCACGTTGCTACCGAAGCGCCGCAGGGCCGCGGAAGGCCGACGGAGGCCTGTCGAGCGCACCAGAGGTTCCGAGGAGGTGCCTGCAGCGGTTTTGCAGGGCCACAGCCGGGCCGGGCGGAGCCGCGGGGCAGGACCACAGCGGCTCGGGGGCGTTGGCGTGCCGAGGAGGCAGCGGAGGCTCGAGGCGGGGTCCGCGAGGTGGGGACTCATGGCAGCCTTGGTGGCGGATGGCGGCTCGGCCAGCGAGCGAGGAGGAGGCGGCCCGCTGCTGTGAGGCGGCCCGCTGCGGTGATGGTCGTCGGCGTCATGGCGGCGAGGCTGCTTGCGGCGGAAGCCGAGTCGGACGGCGAGGTGCAGAGGTTCGGCAGGCCGCGCGGCCGTGGTTGGGAAGGCTCGGCCAGGCGGTTGGTGTGGCGAGCGGGCGCCATGACGGAGAAGGAGGGCGGCGGGAGCTTGCGAGAGAGCAGGTTCGAGGCGTAGGGCGCCAGGGAAGGGGGAACGGCGGCGAGGGGCCGCGGCTGGTCGCGTGGCTGCGTGAAGGCGGCGCGGAGGAGGCGCAGAGGCGGGGCGGCTCCGGCGACGGGCGGCAAGCGAGGAGAAGGAGAGGCGAGGCAGGCGGGGAGGCGCCTGCGGCTGGAGGCGGCAGAAGGTGGCGAGGCGGGCCGCGGGAGGCTGGGGACGGGAGGTGGCGCCGGTGGCGTCTGAAAAGGGGAGGAGAAGGACGGGGCCAGGCGGGGACGAACGCTGCGGGAGGAAGACGACGAAGGCGAGCTGGGGCCGCGCGGGGGGCGTGCGGGTGCGGGGTGGGGCCCGGGCGGTGTGGGACGGTGAGTGAGAGCTGGCATGGGTCGGGTAGGTAGGGCCAGGCGGGTGGGACCCAGGGGCATAGAGAGAGAGGGACTGCGGGGTGGGGCCGGCTGTCAGCGGGTGTGGGGAAAGGCCGGGTGCGTGCTGCTGTGTGCGTGTAGCGTGTGGTGTGGGTGGGAAGAGATGGGGTTGGTGGATGTGTGGGGCTGGGTTGAGAGGAGAGAGAGGGGAGTGGGTGAGGCTGATGTGGCGGGTTTTGATAGGCTAGAGGGGAGGAAAGAGGTGAGGTGTCAAACAGGGATTGGAGGGGGTGAGGTGGCCAGGTAGGGGTGGGTAGAATTTTAGGTGGGATTAGGATTTAGATGGGGCTGGCAGGGTGGACCGATTTAAAAACAGGGGTGGTCGTTCGGGTCTACTCGGCCCGTTCGACTGCCCCACTAAAATAAATATAATTTTTATTCGTTTTAAACGGGCCGTGTGCAAATCAATAGCAGCCAAAACAAAATATTCCGGGGACCCGGTTTTGATGTTTGAATAAAGAGGGGGCGTTTCGGAAACAGCACGGGCTTTGCAAACATAGTTTTAGCAAACAATGCATGATGATGACGATGCAATGCACAAATTCAACGCGATTTTCTAGTAGTGGTTTTGCGGGATGCCACAAATAAGCAGTGGGCCATTTTAGTTAACCATTCCGTTGTAGTTGCGGCACTTACTAGTCAGATACAAATAACATGAGGTATCCCAAAAACCCAGCAGTTGTTGGTACTTTTATTTAGCCATTCCGTTGTAGTTGCAATACTTACTAGTCAGATACAAATGGTCGCAAGCGATACCCAAACAAGCAATTGTTGGCAGTTTTATTTAGCCATTCCATTATAGTGAAGCTGCTTACTAGTCATTATAAAGTCAAATTTATAACACTACTTTAGTTATAGTTGTCTATGATCGAGATACTGTGCTCCAAGAAGTCCATAACCGCGGACACGGCTTTCAGAAAGTTTTACCCGGCCGGGGTGCACCAATAGCAACACACGCTCGATCAACCTCGGAAAAACCAAATCAAAACCCAACGAGGCCTTCACGACAAAGCAATCACAGGATTCAGAAATATTTCAGGGGGCCACCCCTTAAAGTAGACCCGCAACGAAGCCGGCCGGCTACGAGACGGACTCAAGGTTGTGGGGACGGCTGTGAACGACTGGGAACCCAAAACTGGGCTTGTCGACACCGCGGAATCGTGCCACGATCCTAAACAGTACAGGTGCTCCTCGCACAATTGTAATAAAGCAGTAAAGCATGGCATAGGTACATGATAGTAAATAAAACCTCAAACTAGTTTGTGGCCCCAAGAAATAAGACTGAATCAAGCTCTGGCTCAGGGGGGTCCCATAATCCTCCCGGATGTGGATAGCGCGATAAATCAAGGAACAGGTATCAAGCACTCGGGGTCCTACGGGACACAAGTGGACGGTTAACAACCAAATAACATCTATTGCCCACCTGTGCCTCTGCTTACTTACTTCAATTTTAGTTGTTAAACAGTAATTAAAGTGAACGAAAAGTAAAGCCATGATCAACTCCAACATCAAACATGCGGCAATACACCAACAACTGTGGCATTTGACGACGCGCAACAGCACTTGAGCAAGCGACTACGACGCGCAAATCCAACTATCTACCAAACAACAGGTAATAGGATGTGTCCAAGGCAATATAAGGCTGCAAGGAATATCACGGGTACGAAAACTAGAGCATCGCAACACAGATAGCAATAGATCAACAGGAGGGAATAAATACTATAAAAGTAAGATAGGTAGAAAGGGGAAGATGCTCGCCTGAAAACATTGTCGGAGGTTCATCCGAAGATCGGGTCGATACTCGCATCAACTCAACGGCCTTATCCGCGAAGAAGCAAAACACTAGAAGAAACACCGGATGCAATATTTAATACTACGGCAAAATATCGGGGATGATGCATGTATGATGCATGACATGGCAAAGATGCGATGCGATTAGGTCATGTTAAGCGGAACCGGGGTCCCGAGAACTAATTGAACGGTTCAAGTTGTTTAACTACCCCGCAAATTAAATGTTGTCTTAACAAGGCAAATTATATCACCGGTTCGCTACACAAATTAAATGAGGCCAATATATGGCTAGATTTGCCCGCATATGGGCCCCGTATTTAATTATAAGGTGAATCGGCATAAGGCCCCCAAACCACACAAATATGCATGCGAGTATGACAATTTAATATGCATCAAGTTGTATTATATGATAAAATAGGGTTTCGGGAAGGGGTTCACACATTAGAGGGTCTCGACGATCTTGGGGTTCCGGGGTTCGGGGTTGGTCTCAGGGTTCAGGGTTCGACGGGATCGTTCTCGGACTCCGGGGTTAGGGTCTTCGGATCGGGGTAGTAGATCTTGTCGCACGAGCGTCAATGCTTCCGGGAAGGAGAACTTGTCGTCCAGGGTCTCGGTGTCCGGGTGAAGTACTCGACGTCCTCGAGGGAGTTCTTGGCGTCTGGGATTCCGACGAGCTTGGCGTCCTTGTCGGAGTTCTCGGATGACGATGTCGGTCTTGGGTTTGGCGCCGGTGGATCTTGGCGATTCCATGAAGGAGGCCTTGGTGCTTCAGTCCTGTGTCGATCTCCGGGTACCGTGGTTTCTCGGTGTGGTTGGCGCACTTGGTCTATAGTCGAGGTTTTCTCCCAAAGATCTTGGGGTTCCCTCTTGGTTTTGCCGATGCCGATCTTGTCGTTGGACTCGGGCGTTTTGGGAACATCGCACAAACACACAACAACACACGTGGGCCAGAGGCGGCTGACGGTGGAGGGCCTGAGCAGCGGGACCGACGAAGAAGCTCGGCGGCGCGGTCGCGCCCAGGCGGCGGTCGGCCGGAGGGGCGACGCGAAGGGGAGCACCAGGGGAAGGCGGCGCTCAGGGGATGGTGAGGCGGGCGCGCACGGGACATGGGCAGAGGTGGTGCCGGCGCCGACCCGAGGAGGAGGAGGGGCCGCAGAGGAAAACGGTGAGGCAGGCAAGGTGGGACCGCAGGGCGGCTGGCGGGTCGCGGCGAGGAGAGCGACAGGGCGGAGGAGGAGGAGGCGCGGGCCAGGCATGAGGATGGGGAGCTTGAAGGAGGCGGCTTGGTGGAGAAGCGAGGCGGACGGCGTCAGGCGGGCGCAAGGGCGGGGAGCCATGACATGTGGAGAGAGAGAGGAGGGCCGGCGGAGGATGCAGGGAGGCAGCGCGCGGTGAGGTGGAAGGAGGGAGAGGACGCGGGGGAGAGAGAGGGTAGGTGGGAGTGGCGGGACCCGCGGGCCAGGGGTGGGTCAGGTGGGGCCAGGGAGGGGGTTGAGTGGGGTGGGGCTGGCGTGTGGGCCAGGGGGAGAGTGGGTTGACCAGGGGAGAGAGAGGGAGGACTGCGGGATGGGGCCAGGCGCGGGTGGGGCCCAGGTGCAAGGGAGAGAGGGTAGGATGGGCTAGGTGAGAAAGAGAGAGAGGGGGAAAAAGAGGGGGATTGGTGAGGTGGCAAGGTGGGTAGGGATTGGGGGAGAGGGTGAGATGGCGAGCTGCGGTTGGTGGGTAGAATAGGATTGGGTAGGAATAGGAATTAGGTTTAGGTTTTATTAGTTTTGTAAATATGTGTTTGTTTTGTTTTGTTTATTTTAAAACAAGACTACTTTGCAATTAGTTTATAGGTAAATAAAATATCCGATACGATCGGGGTTTTGCATTTGAAATAAAGGGGGGTATTTGTACAAAGCAAAACTAGGCTTTTCGAAATAGTTCAGACAAACAATGCATGATGATGACGATGCAATGCACAAAAACAAGGCGATTTTCTAGTAGTGGTTTTTGCGGGATGCCACAGTACTCCTCTTCATAGTCTGGCCATGGGAATAGCCAGGGACAAAGCCATGAGTACTCTTTAAGTACTCGCAAACTAATACTAACAAGTAAAGGGGTTTTTGGATAATAGGATACTAGGCTCTTGGGTTGTTTTGCAAAAAGCCAGTTTTATCTCTACTAAGTTCCAAAGCTAGTCACAATTTTATAACTCCTAAGTGGGATCTTGTAATTCAGGTCACAACTCTGTTGTGGTCAAGTCAAAGTCTCAATTCATTTCACAAGTCATTTTGAAAAGTCTGACGGGGGAACCGTATGGCCACTCCAACTGTCCATAACCGCAGACACGTCTATTCGAATAGTTTGACCCTCTGCAGAGATTGTACACTTTCACCACAACATTCGATACATCCATCAGGAACAAATCCTGAATTCACCATACTCAGTATGCGGATAATCAATCCTAACCTTTCAATTACACGCCCTAGTATAAGCACCTCTCCTGTGAGTTTGGCCTCCCAACCATGACCACTGTCATCTTGGGTACTGCACAGGTGGACAATCTTCACAAGGTAGCCTCAGCTCAGACCTTGGCCGGGAGGGAACTAATACTAAGGTATATAAGTTTCCAGTCAAGCCCTACCCAATATTCGGGTATTATGGTTGTACGCTAAAATTGGAATGGTATCGCATCCAGACAACCATCAGTTTTATAAAGGGCTAAGGCTCATGCCTCAACATTTTTTTATCACCAAAATCATCAAGTGTTTGGAAACACATGTCCAAAACATTTCAATAGAATGATCCATCATTCCAAGGTTTTCATAACCATTTTTCCACCAAGTATTCCCATCTAAAAGTTGATCAAGTTTTATGCTTAGCACTAACATCTACACGTGGGGGGGGGGGGGGGGGAGTACTAATGAGGGGTGGTAACTAGTGGAGTTTCACTAAGTCCAACCTTATATCTTAGGCTAATATCAAGGTTTCTAGCTTAGGCCAAATTTTATGCTCTTTAAGCAACCTTCAGCACAACTATCGAGTATCTACCAAACTCTTAGGTAGACTCTAAGTAAGCTTTGATAAAGGAATAAAGTAAGAAGCTTGCAAGTAAAACTAGGATTGGTTTATCAAATGGGTATGATCACATATGCTTAAGGCACATAGTAGTCATATCACAAGTATGGGTTTGTGGCATCAGTAGGGTATCTGGCAAGGGTTAGCTTGCATAGGTCAACTTGATTAGTAAGGCTTGCATAGGTATAGTATCTGCTTGCTAAAGTAGAGTGTCTTGCAAGTTTTAGCTTGCATAAGTGTCAATATAAGCTTGCCTTGTGCAGAGCAGTGGTTGAAGTTCTGCTCGGCTTCCTCTTCATAGTATCCTCCTTCCTCCTCGTATCCTTGTGGTGGTTTAGCGTCTATGAATAAATACGAGGTACACAATCACCAAACAATACTTAACTACTTGCAATCATCACACACAAGGGTCCTATAGATGATCTAGCATCATCTCTAACATTACAAGGTTAAGGCTTGGTTTAAATCCTTTTATTTTTAGAAAAGTAATTTCTACTCATTGAAAAATTACTTAAGATTTAATATTATCCAAACTAAACATGGGATCATGTTGACACATGTCATCACCACATATTGTAGTCCATGGGAATGTGATTTAAAGTGGTGTCACAATTTAATAAGGTTTTACCCTTTTATTTTAATTAATTAAAGTGGCTAGAAATGCTTATGAAGCATTCTTTTATTACTTGAACATTATTTCTGCAAGTAAACCTATATATTTTTATATATTCTGAAAGGTATGGTTAAATGTGATTTTTTAGAGTTGGAAACAACTCAAAAGCTTTTATGGTTGAAATTTGAAAAATGTTTGAATGCAGAAAAGCTTCTGCCTTGTTATTTTTACTATGGGTGATCTACAGATCCAAATGACTTGAATCCAACGGGCTTGGATTCAGCATTCACAGACCTTTCCAACAAAATTGGTTTCATCCAATTTGGTGCACTGAATCGATCTGGGTTGATTTTTGAAGTTGGGTGCTGAAGTGTGTTTGAAATGAAATAGAAAAGTTTTAATTTGAATTGTTGGGCTGCGCAGGAAATTCTAACGGGCCGGCCTGCTAAGCACAGTGCTCCCGCGGGCTGCTTAAGTGGGTGTCCCCACTCGTCAGTGACACGGGGCTGGGCGAAGCGGTATGGGGCAACGTGGATCGTTCGATCTAGTTCTAATCCAACGGCTGAGGGTCATCGTCGACGCGAGACAACTCCGGCGAGAACAAAACCTAGCGCGGCCAGTGAGGGGTGCTGGGGGCTCACCGGGGTACTGGCGAGGGTCGGCGAGGAGGGCGAACGACGAAGTCGACGACGGCGAACTCAGGGGTGGTCGCGGCAGCTCCTGGGCAGCTCCAATCGCTGGCTCCCTTCTTCTCCGGCAGCGACAGGCTCCAGTGAAATTCCGGCGAGGTGGTGCTCACCTTGCTCTGAGAATGGTGTGGCACAGTCAGTGAGGAGAGGGAAGTGAGATGGTGTGAAGAAATCGAGCGGGGGTGGCCTCTATTTATAGTCGTGCGAGGGGACCGTCGGGACGCACGGTGAGCTCGTCGGGGGCGACGTTACAGGCGGCTAAAGGCATGGGAAAGGGTAGGGGACGGTGTTGTGTCTCCTGGCGATGCTCAACGACATGGTCTTGAGGCATGGGGCGGTGTGGTTTGGTCTGGAATGGGCGGTGCTCTACGCGGCAGAGGCGGCGTCTTCGACGGCGGACGGTGGCTGTATGGCACGGGGCGGCAAACGGGGATGTGTGGCGGTCTCCTAGGTCGGTGGTGATCGTGTGTGCACGCGGTGAGGGCGGCGCGCGGTCTGTGGGTGATGGTCGAGGGTGGCGCTCTGGCGCACGCTCGGCATGGTCTGGGCGCGGCTTGTGCGCGTGGTCCACGGCTTGGCAACGCTTTAGGCTGGGACAGGGAGTGGCGGTGGACGGTGGGCTGCCTCCCAGACAAGGTTGGCACGACTAGTTCTTCCTCTAGCCTGCTGTCCACAATGGGGTGGCATTGAGGTGCTGGGCTGTTCACCATTAATGGCAATGGCAAGCTCACATGGGTGCTAGTGTTGGGATAATCTTCCTAGATGATCTACTGAGTTGTGTGTGAGCTAACTAGGGAACAAGTTAGGCTCAAAACACTGTACACTATAGTGTTTGATGATTTGTTTGATTTGTGTCTGCAACCTGTTTGATGAAATGGCCGCATGAAATCAAGTTTTGAATTTTGAAAAGATTTTTGGTGGGTTTGCTAGATTGGTGCTGGTGAGTCTGCAGATGCTTGGGTTTTGAAAGTTGAGCTTGTTTGAGTGGTTTTTGAAAAAGTGGGATCTTCCCATATGAAGAAGATTCAATTTTGAATTGTCATTTAAACTATGCATTTGAAAGTTTCTGGATGATCACAATGTGGGCCTTGATACTTTGTTATGAGTACATCCAAGGGGTGCAAAGATCCAGAAAAGTTTTTGTTAGGTTCTGAAAGTTTGAGACAACCAAAGTAGGCATGTGAGTTAATTTGGCCAAAATGACCATTCACTTAATATATTTGTTTTGATTTACTTGTCTTTAGTAAAAGTGTGGGAAATGTTTTAGATGATGTTTATTTCACGTAAGAAACATTTTACAAGCAATGGATCACACAAACAAGGTGGTTTTTAAAGAAATTCAAAATCTATGCATACACATATACATGCATTCATGAGTTTATTTAGAAATTTTTTTGTTAACCCTAATCTTGATGATTAGTGTTTGATGATCTAAGTTTGGTATTTTTGGGATGTTACACTATGTATCTTGTTGTATTGCCAATCAACCTCATAGGATCTTTTTGACTAGTAATTGCATTGTTATGCCTTGCTCAATTCCTATCAATTGTCCTGCTGTAATTTGTTTACCCTTCATGCCATGCTGTTTATCTAAGGAGAGTACCTCTAGTGAACAATGGACCCCGGTCCAATCTTTATCATTGATACATCTTCCACTGTTACTTGTTTACTTGCTGCAAACCATTACCTTCCACACTATACGTTTAATCCTTTGTTACAGAAAACCGGTGAGCTTGACAACCTCACTGTTCATTGGAGCAAAGTCTTGAGTTTGTGTTGTGCAGGTCTCCGTGTTGCTTGCAACATCTGTGTGATGTTTCCTTTCTCCTAGTTCGATAACCTCGGTCTCAACTAAGAGAAAACTTGTTGCTTGCTGCTTCACACCTTGCTCTTGGGGTTCCCAACAGGCTGTGCGTAGACAGTCGTCAAGCAGCACAGAATATACGTTACACCATCAGCTGGCATCGACGACCATGACTTCTCACTGATAGGCTCAATGCTAAAAATCTGTCTCTTGGAATGGACACCCTTGGGAACCTCCGTTGTCTCGGCTTCGAGAATGTGCGTCGTCCTTGGGTTTGGGCCGTGCTAGATCATGCATGTGTACTCTTCATATTCACATTAATCAAAGCTTGTCACCCTGTCCATGGCGACGCCAACCGAACCGGTCTTCTGACGCGGTGGAGCGGTAGCCACCTTTGGCAAACCAGTTCAAGGAATGGCCTAATGTATTAAAGAAACGAGTTCTTGCCCCCAAAGTTTAGTGAGCCCTCGTTGCATGTGAGCGTATCGACGAGATCGAGACCGACTCTGGGAGATCTAGCTCTGAGCTTCAGGTCAGCCTTGATGCCTAGTAAACTAGTGGGATTAAGATTGGTGTGCACGGTGTTTGATGACAGGTTCTTGAAATCCATAGGTGAGGTTGGGCTCCAGACCGAATCAGGGTCTACTGCCTTACTGCTTAGCCTCACAAACAGGACAGGGACCCTGAAGAATCTAGTGCCCCTAGGTGTGAGGTTCTGGTCGATGCAGTTGTTCATGGCCTTGATCTTCAGCGCTAGAAGCCAAGATGAGAGCAAGTTGTCTCTTAAACGGTAAAATAAATTGTTCTTTCTCAAATCAGAAGTGGGTGATGAGATCAGGGGAAAAGTTCAGAGAAATTTCAGCTTTTGCTTTTCACTCATCAGGTCAAAGGATCAAAGGAAGGAGAAGAACAATGATCCATTAGTAATCTATAGGACAGAAACATACAGAAGAAAAGGTGGCTTCCCGTTCCAAGCACAAACAAAAAACAAGATCGAAAACTGCACTCATTTTGGTAAAGGTAAGAAAAACTAGAACACCATCGGCCAGCCAAACGAAAAAACAACGATAGCTCTTCTCCTCCAAATCTTACTCCCAAGTTCCAACAGTTGCTTCAAGAATGATTTACAGGAATGCAGCAACACAAAACTCACAACTCCATAACCGATTAGCACGGAAGGGAAAGCCTCCGATGAAAACCAAAGCCCAGTCAATCAAACAAATAACAAACCGAGCGCCTGCCTAATCTCAAGCCTGGATTTGGAAATTATTAACCAAGAAAAGCAAAAACTTAAAGACCAAGTATACACAAATCTAGAAAGTGGAGGGGTATCTTTTCCCAAACGAGGAGTAGAGTAGCGATGTGTACCTCGCGGCTATCGATTCGACGGGCGGGTGCTTGGGGCTCCTCAGGCGGTGTCCCTCCTTGAGCGATGGCGGGAGGGATAAGAAGGGTCGAGGAAACTAGGGGAAGCGAAGGGGGGAATCAAATGGAGAAGGAGGCTTCCACAGACTATGCTTCTCGCTCTAGACTTGTTGCTTATCCTCTGTGCTCTCCATGTGGTTTCCCGGGTGCGCTTGTTGTGTGCTTATGGGGAGAAGACAAGTGTCCTGTGCGCGGACACGCAGCATGCAAAAGCAATGGCTGGATGTAGTGGCTTCTCCAGAGCTCATCACATCTCTCCTCTTTTTTTCATTACTCTTGTCCTTTTGTTTTTCGTCTTTATTTTCCTTTTTCTCTCCTATTTTTATTTTGTGTTTCTTGCAAGGCACTCCATTGTTACTCGAACTGATAAAGTTCTTTTCTAAACGTAACACATCTGCCTAAGTTTAGTTCTCATAATAATGTTGGATATTAGTCTATCTTACATGAACATTGTACTGTTTTATATTCACCTGAATACAATTGGAAATGATTTCTATTATTTTCTGAGAGACCTTTGTATCTTTTTGAAATCTATCTGTTGCTTCGGGACTTTCTAGCTTACACTATCAAAATGAAACGAAATAATTTTTGCTTGGAAGATTTCTTCGCCCAAATGAAGTGTAACATTATCATTACTTGCATAAAGATACCAACTAGTGGCAATGGTGCATTAATTTATTTCAAGTTATCGTACACTAGGACCTTCCGGAAGTAGTGGGTATGAATAGTTTGGTGTGACATAGATGGTAAAAAAATTGTTAAGACCATGCATTACTAGCCCATGACTTGTTGGTTGGACAATACCAAGCAGATATGCAATCAATTTTCTTAATCATTTTTGAACCACAATGAGAATATGTATTATATTGGTACTCTAGGTGGCAGATATCCATTTTTTCAAAAGGGTATGTTAATCGGTCAACATATAGCTCGATCGATGTGTGTCTCTATAAAAGATTAGGGTAGGTGAAATCTCATTCGGGTACACCATTTTCCGTGTTTTTTTTTTCAAATGAAAGATCTTGAAGGACAAGAGCTTATGTTATCACGACGGTAGGTGTACAATTACTGATAAGACCCTATAAATAAAGAAAATTACACCTAATCCATAAGCTTCTACATAGAACATCCTAAAAAGATCGCAGAAATGTGATCATGTCCTTTCTCAATGTCGGCAATAGAGAGCCTCTAGGTACGGCCACTCCAACTCTCAACATTCTCTGTGCTCAGATGTATCTTAGACCCAAAAGGAATGATGAGTGCCTCAAGATATGATTTAAGTTTTAATCCATATAAAAGAAGAACAGCGTGGTGTTGGTGGTGAAAAGAAGATGGCAAGTTTACTAAAAATTAGAGATTTTTCATTGTTCTAAAAATTGGCCAGTTAACTAATTAACTGGCCGATTAATCGCTACTCGAGGTTACTGAGTATCCGATTAGCGCCGATGAACTAGAAAATCTACCGATTAACTAGAAAATCATGTGATTAATCGATACTTAGCAGCCGACCGAGCATTACAGTTACCAAATTCCTGCACATTTGATTTTGTAGACTTTCGATCGTTTGTGAAATCATGTTATTCATTGGAAATACAATCACATTGAGAGGAGGTGTTCAAACAATGGTGCCCACCTTAAAAGGAAGAGGGCACAACACTTTTGACTTTAAAGTTTGCAGTATATGGACAAATTCTATTAGACTGGATTACAAAGAGTTAACTTAGGCCTTGTTCAGTTACACCCAGATTGACAGGGAATGACATGGAATAGCAGGGAATGCAATTCAATTCCCTATCAATACTTTCGGAACCATGCCGATCCCATTCAAACCGAACAGGCCCTTATTGTAGAGTCTTTGGATATAAATGCACCAAAGTCTAACTTAGAGTTTTGAACGTATGAGGGAGTGTCACGTGTAGTTTGTACTTGGTGGCGATTGCAGCATAAAACATTGTCTACATAAATTTTATTTGTGATATACTCATTCATTTTTTTTTATTATTAGAAAATGAAAGAGATATGTTACATGACCAATTCTGATAAAAACCATTTGTACAAAATAAATTAAGTGATATCCCCTCCGCCAGAAAACATAGGGTATATCTCACTTAAAACAACGACGTTCACCAAAAATCACTATTAAAATTTATTTTATGTGGTATAGTATCACAATTACGAACAAGTATTACACAATTAGTATTCATATTTTGTATTCATACTTTTTTCTAGATTACGCATAGCATGCGTATCATATATTAAAGATGAATCAGTGAGACACTGAATACAATGTCTTGTTAAGCTCTGACCATCTACATAGGCACCTACAAGCAAAGAACCCTAGTAGAAAACAGGCTTTTTGTCCCGATTTGTAAGGGCCTTTAGTCCTGATTGTTCAACCGGGACTACGAAATCAGGACTAAAGGTCCCTCCTTTAGTCCCGGTCGTGTCATAAATCGGGACTAAAGGCCCTCCCGGGAGCCCCGGTCGAGCGCGAAACCTTTAGTCCTGGTTCATAATATAAACCGGGATTTGAGAATTTTTTCGATTTTTTTCTGAATTTTTTTTGAACTTTTGAATTGTTTCACTCGTTAATCTTTCTCTCCCACTTCAAACATTTTTAACACTAACTATACTTAATCTTAGGTCAAATTGCCAAATTTCATGGTCGGTCACCCATCCTACGGTCACCCTTAGCACTACTTTACCCTTAGCACGCTTAACATCTCCGTTTTATCAAGATGCCCTTGCGCAAAGTCCATTTGTATCTTGTTGTCAAGACTACCATATCAATCCTATTAGCTCATATCAATATGTCACACGCCTTTATTTTTCGAAATTACAAACAACTATTTAAGTAAACAACAATAAATAAGTAATAATAATATTTTAATCCAGTGAAAGTAAAAAACTAATTAAAATGATATTTTATTCATTTTTTGCCATTTATTCATTAAATATGGCATTAATAATATCTTTAAATTTGTAAATTGAAATTCGACAAATAATATATCCATTATTATCAGAAAAATGTGAGGAATCCAAATATAGCATAAAATTTTTTGCTAAAAAATTAATTTCTTTTAAGTAAATTTTTTCTTTTTCGAATTTTAAAAATCTAAAAGAATCCAAAACAGCCTAATAAGGCAGTTGAAATCGAACTGGATTTTTTTCCGCCCATTTTGATAGGTTGTATTTTTTTTACCGACATCGTATGCAAAAGTTATAGCCATTGGAAGTTTTCATGATATTTTTGTCAAAATATGTCGAAATTCATGTTTGTTAATTTTCGTAACAACTAAATCACTTAATATA
The DNA here is from genome assembly GCA_030063025.1 of Avena longiglumis. Classification (NCBI taxonomy): domain Eukaryota; kingdom Viridiplantae; phylum Streptophyta; class Magnoliopsida; order Poales; family Poaceae; genus Avena; species Avena longiglumis. The sequence continues at coordinate 155,202,079 of CP125973.1, forward strand.
ACTACATTTTAAAGGATTTTATTTTTAGATTTTTTAAATTTTGTGGCATATTTTCAAAACTAAAAAAGGCGATATCCAGCCACCTCGGGTTGGACAGCCGTTCTCCTGCTGTGGCAGGATTTTTACCCATTCCTACCGTGGCAGAACCCATCAAATTACTTTTACCATATTTTTTGACCCGGTTGATGTCTCAAACCGAGACTAAAGGCTCTATCTTTAGTCCCGGTTGGAGACACCTATCAAAACTAAAGTGTGTTATCTGTGTCCGCATCCGTCTCCACCCTTTTAGTCCCGGTTGTTGTTTTCAACCGGAACTAAATGTCTGTTCGAACCGGAACTATAGGTTGTCGGCGTCCTAGCTGTTGAAACCGAGACTAATGTGAGAATTAGTTCCGATTCCTAATACATCCGGGACTAATGCTCTGGAGGGCTCTGGAAAAAAGTCTTGTTTTCTACTAGTGTTAAGAAACTACTAACTATTCATCCAACTGCTGGATGCCAACAAGAAGGCTTCTCTACCATTACGTAACAGACTTGTACTATACCATGCTTCGCCTTCGTCCCGTACTCTAGCTAGGATTGTTGTGGATGAAGGATTGGCGTAGTTGAAGACCACCGTGTTATGGTGTTTCTAGATCTCCTAAATGACCAAAGTGACGAGCGTGTTCAGATCTTAACGATGAGCTGCTAGGGGTTCCGAATTGCTCCACCGAGCCACCAGCTTACCACCCGCCCGAGGATTTCGAGAGCTTGCCCCAAAGGCATCTAGCACCATATACCAAAAATTGCCCTAAACATCCGACCAGCAGGTGGTCAATCGTTTCTGTGTGTTGATCATACAATGGGAAATCATGTTGATGTGGCAGCATCCTTCACGAATGCGTACATTCGTATTCATGGTAGTATCCGAATCCGGACGAATATACATATGTATGTGGTAAATATCCGGATTAGTTTTGCAAAAACAAATACGAACGATGATTTAATTTTGAAGCAAATATGGATATGAATATAGTATTATCCGAATAAAATTAGGTTAGCCTATTTTAGTAATTGTAGTCCTATATGGCAATATCCAACCTAAAAAAATTAACAAAATGTTTTTATATGATTGATCTTGAATATGTATATCTTAATATTTTATATAGTTGGCTTATTACAAGACACGAGTCTATTATGTTGCTATTTGTATCCATTTTAAATTGAGAAAACATCGGATCGGAATCGTATTCGTATTCGATTAACATCTACTCCGCATTCGCATTTGACAATATCTGTATTTGCATCCTTATTCGTTTTAAAAATATGAATATAGATATGAAGGCACTATCCTATCCACATCTAATCCGTTTCCATCTCTAGTACAAAGCTACTCCTACCACTCCATAATCAAATTTTAGTTCAAACTTAAATAAAAAACACGAAAGAGAATTATGAAACAGAGAAACAAAGTGCATGCTAAAAAAGCTATTCGGCTATTTTGTTTTCCTTTTAAAAAAAAATTTGCTTGCACTTGCAGAGGGCAAGTGGGCTGTGGGCAACACTATTCCAAACTTGTGCCTACCCCGAGCCCTTTTTTTACTGCCACGATGAAAATGTTGAATTCGGCATAAGCCTACTTTATCATAGAGAATCAAAGGAGTGACACGTGTTCGACATGGCGCTGATCTCTAGGACAATTATACGTACGACGTGGGATGTGGTGGCTTAAGAGCAAGTTCAATAATATAGTCGGCCGTTGGCTATAAGAAATTGACATGTCATCTATAGCCGGTCTTATAGTCTACCAGTACAACAGTTAGCTACAAAAGTAGCCGGCTATTAACTTACAGTCCGCTTACATTGTCTCTCATCTTATCTCTCCTCCACATCACTAAAACTATAATATTTTATTCCTTATAGCCAGCTGACTGTACCCTATTATACTTGCTCTAATATCGTCTCGTCTCATTGTTTGCGTGGGATAGAATATGTGCGGTTGACTACCCTGCACATTTTATAACCAGGCCCACGTAACAGTGCATGCAAAACCTCTCCAATAAAACGCACACGTGGGAAAGGAACGGCCTATTGTGTACAGTTCGTTTTAACCAGGTTAATTCTTTGAGATCCAGACTAGCTGCCTGCCCGACCCGTCCACATGGTGATTAGCGTGAGTGGCCTGAAAGCTCTTGGTAGTAGGTCAGGGGACAGGTGTCGGACCCTGAGTTGTCGTTACCGCATCGATCGGACGACTTAATTGACAGCATCCACCTTATGAACTTTGATCGGACCCCGAGTTGTCGTTACCGCATCGATTGGATGACTTGGTGCATTGTCCCAAAACTTATTGATTGATGCATATTATTGATATTACTTGTGTTTGTGCTATTTGTATCTAATCACTCTTATGAACTTTGAAGGTGTCATATGCATCTATTTGCTACTCTATGAAGGACAAGCCACTATGCCATGTTTTTTGTATGTGAAACAAACAAACGTTTTTCAATGCATGTTATTCATGATATTTGTTTGTAGCCTTTCACATTGCATGCATAGTTACTTTGTCTTATTGTTAGAACTCCATCTTTCATGCACATGTTTAGAGTTATTTAATCCCAGCTTTCAATACTTGCAAATGGTTTGATCTTGATTTTGATGGTGCATGTCACCTTAAAATTTATTATTTTTATCACTTACCTACTCGAGGACGAACAAGAGTTAAGCTTGGAGATGTTTGATACGTCGGAAACGTATCTATAATTTTTTATGTTCCATGCTTGTTTATTATCTACTTTGGTTTGCTTTTTCTACACTTTGAGGTGATTTTATAAGTTTTCTGGTACTAACCTATTAATAAGATGCCATAGTGCAAGTTGACTGTTTTCTTCTATTTTTTTTGTTCCAGAAAGGCAGAAAATCAATATTCTCGGAATTGAACGGGACAAAAGCCAAAGTGAATATTTTACCGTGGGGAACACGGAGCCAGAAGACGAGACGAAGGAGGTCCTCGAGGGGGCCAGACCCCCAGGCCGCGCGGGTGGGCTCACCCCGCGCCTGGGGGGTGCAGCCGCCTCGGGCACCCCCTCGGCCTCCCTCTTTTCCTATAAGAAGCCCCCGACGCGTAAACCCTAAGTACCCGATCAATATTCCACGAAACCGTCTGTAGCCGCCGCCACCATCGTTCCTAGATCGGGGGATCTGAAGCTCTTCCTAGCACCCTACCGGAGGGGATATCATCCCGAAGGCCTTCTTCTTTATCATGCCATCCTCCAGTATGAAGCGTGAGTAGTTCCACCTTGGACTACGGGTCCATATAGTAGCTAGATGGTTGTATCTCCTCCTTTGTGCTTTCATGTCTAGATCTTGTGAGCTCTGTTCATGATCAAGATCTCATCTATTTGTAATCATGCATGTTGTGTTTGCGGGGATCCAATGGATATTGAGATTACTATGTCAGATTGATTAATGGTTTTGTCTTATTGATTCTATCATGTATGTGTTGTTTGTGATCTTGCATGCTCTCTGTTGTTAGTAGCTATCTTGGCCAAGTAGTTGCTAGTGACTCTAAGAGGGGGTATTTACGCTCGATAGTGGGTTCATGCCTCTATTTAATCTAAGGGAAGTGACAGAAATCTCTAAGGTTGTAGATGTGTTATTGCCACTAGAGAGAAAATAACGGTCCCTTGTTCATGGAACAAGTGGATTGTTTACCCTATACACTTTGCTTAAAGTAGTTGTATGTTGCTTGCAACTTAATACTGGAGGGGGTTCGGATGATAACCCAAAGGTGGACTTCTAGTCATAGATGCAGTTGGATGGCGGTCTATGTATCTTGTTGTATTGCCCAATCGAATCTCATAGAATCATGAATGTCTAGTATTGCATTTTTATGCCTTGCTCAATCCTGTCAATTGCCCTGCTGTAATTTGTTTACCCAGCATGCCATATTTGTTTATCTAAGGAGAACACCTCTAGTGAACTATGGACCCCGGTCCAATCTTTACCACTGATACATCTTCCACTGTTACTGTTTACTTTCTGCAAACCACTATTACCTTCCACACAATACAGTTTATCCTTTGTTACAACAACCGGTGAGATTTACAACCTCACTGTTCGTTGGGGCAAAGTCTTGAGTTTGTGTTGTGCAGGTCTCCAAGTTGCTTGCAACACCTTTGAGACATTTCCTTCCTCCTACTGGTTCGATAACCTCGGTTTCTTACTGAGGGAAGACTTGTTGTTGTTCTCTTCACACCTTGCTCTTGGGGTTTCCCGACGAAGCGCTCTCAGGTGCCATCAACACAACCACATTTTCTAGATCAAAGATTTCTGTGACATTTTCTTATAACAATGAAAAAACAAACTATGAGGAAAGATTTCACACTAGTAATTAATTACTAGACAAATTAGTATCAAAATTTAAGACAAATGGGGAAAATTCAACCTCTATACGTGCCCTCTTGCGTGCTTCTTATTTTGCTGCCTCAACGGCCTCCTCTTCTTCAATCCAGGCAGCCAGGTCAGCCTCGTCGCCGGAGTCCATCGAAGGTGGCCACCGGGCCGAGCAGAGCAGAGGGCGAGGGCAGACACGCAGTGCTACAGCACCGTGTGCGTGGAATCTAGCGGGGGGAGTAGAGGAGAGCTAGCCGTGTGTGCCGTGCGGGGTGGGGGTCGGGGATGGGCGGCCAAGGCGGCAGTCGGGAACGGGCGAGGGCGAGCCCTGTGAGGGGGCAGCGGGGCGGATCGAGGCTTGGCGAGTTGGAAGCACATGCGGGAGAACTGATAAGGCGAGGGCAAGGTGAGGGGTTCCAGAAGGAGCGAGGGTGAGCGAGGGTAGCGCGTGTGGGAGCAGATCAATACATATTTTTTTCCCAAAATACTGAGCCGGGTCGGTTGCCCAAGCTCGACCAGGTGTTGGCTCCGCCGATGCCCATATTTGATCTTTCAACCAGGTAAGGGCAGGGTACTTGGCAATAGCAAATCGAGATTGGAGTACACTAAATGCCCTCTCCATATCCTTCTTGCAAGCCTCATGCTGTGTCGCAAACCAAGCTTTCTTTCTTCCAGACATAGGGTTTGAGACCGTCTTCACAAATGTCGACCATCTAGGATATATACCATCTGCTAGATAGTATCCTTTGTCGTAGTGGTGACCATTAATCTCAAAATCCACCGTAGGAGATGTGCCTTCAACAAGCTTGGAGAACACATTTGAACACTGTAGCATGTTGATGTCATTGTGTGATCCTGACATACCGAACAAAGCATACCAAATCCACAAATATTGATTTTCCACATCCTCAAGCACCACACTGCATGATCTCTTGTGACTTTTGTACTTGCCCTGATGCATAAATGGGCAGTTCTTCCATGACCAGTGTATACAGTCGATGCTTCCAAGCATCCCTGGAAACCCCCTTACTGCATTATGTGCCAGGATCCAAATTGTGTCTTCTGCATTGGATGTTCTCTGGTAATTCTTTTCATACACTTCCACAATTGACCTGCAAAACCTTTACATGTAGTCAATGACTATGGACTCGGCCATGCGGAGGTAGTCGTCATGTGTGTCTCTAGGAATTCCACATGCAAGCATCCAGAGAGCAACTTTGCATTTTTGAATTGTCGAGAAACCAAGCGTGCCAACGGCGTCTCTCTTTAGTTTGAACTTTGAAGTTGTAGCATCCCAATTGTCTAACAATTGCAATGCTACTATCCTAGTCTATATAAATGCTACTTCCTATATATAATTGTTGCATCATAATCATATCATGCTCATGTCATCATGCCACCTTACATTTGAGCATCATATAAAACCCTTTTTGGTTTGGTTCTTCTCTCATATGCATTGTTAATTGTATTTGCCTCTTGATATTGTATTTGGTTATTGATATATTGTTTAAATGCCCAAGTTGAGTTGGGGGCATATCTTTTATTCAACTCCATCACCTTTCTCTGCCACCACCTTATAATTCCACCATCCAACTAAATATGAGCTTTGCACTTTATTGGGTTTTACCTCTAACTCATGTGGGTTGGGATGGATCCAATTATATTTCCACATGCTCTCATCTTAGCATCATGTTGTTTTCACATTATTGATATGTGGAGCCACCTTTGCATGCATTATGAGTAGTGCTCCTTTTTCCTAGATTTCATATGGATTATCATGGATTTATGCTCATGTTGGGATATTTTTGGGACTATTAAACATCTAGTGGAATATACACACTAGCAAGTCCCAATTATAATCAAATGTGATCATATCCATCTACTCCATCTGGAACTTTCCTTTAAATTCTTTTGCTTGGCTTTATTCCAATTTTGGGAAATGCATAAGAATAATGCCATGTTAATATTATTGTTTTCACAATATTTTAATCATGGCAATTATCATTTTTGCATGGGCCATGCAACCTTCTCCAACTTTGGTCCTCCTTTGTTTTTATTTGAATGTTTGAGTGGCACATCTCTCATCTCTCTCTCTTCCTTCTTTTGGCTTGATCTTGTTTGATCTTGCCTAAACCTTATCACCACATCAACCTCTCTCTAACCCTCACCACCTTTTCCCTAGTCCCTCAATCTCTAATCTTCTCTCTAAACAAAACCTAACCCGAGCTCTAACCTAGCTACTTACCCCCTCTCTCCAAAACCCTAGCATCTACCCGAGCCACTTTCCCTCTCTTCTCTCCATGCCACAATGCCCCACCAGGCACGCCCTCCAACCCGAGCCTCCCCTAGCCAACCCTAGCTCATAACCGAGCTACACCCGAGCCTCCTCTCTCCCTACCTCTCTCTTCTCTACGCCACTAGCCCCACCCCGGACCTACCTCTCCTCTTCCCGCCACCGCCCTAACCAGCCCCAGGCCGAGCCTGTCCGACCACGTGAGGAGGAGGAGGGAAAGGTGGCACCCGAGACCACCTTTTCCATCTACCCCGCGCCCACACGCTCCTCCCCTATCCCTCTGCTATCTGCCACCACCTCCCACGTCTATGTCCCGCCAGATCTACCCCAGGGCCTTGCCCTCTCCTCTCCTTCCTCTCCACCAACGACCACCCTCCCTCGCCGGCCACCGTCGGTGTCCACCGTCGTTTCCTCGAACCAGCAGGCGGGCGTGGCGTGGAGGCTGTCGAGGAAGTCGAGGACGCTCCTCTGCATCGCCCTGTACACGCCGTCGCGGAGGAGAAGCACCAGAGCGTCGGTACCAGCGCCGCCCGAAGCCAAACCCTAGCTCCGCCCGGCCTCTGCCTCGTCGTTGATCCGCTACTCCTCTGCCCGATCAGACCGCATCAACAGCCTCCTGGTGAGCCCACGATCCTCCCTGACACCTCCTTCCTCACCGTTGCTTCATGTTCTCGTCGGACCACTTGTCGAGCGCGCTCTGTGCGTCGGTGGCCGCTGCTTCGGCTCGTCGCCGCGCCACAACACGCTACTCCTAGCTGTGTTTCTGTACCCAGCAACAACATCCAGCCTAGCCCAGTGGTCACCGCCGCCTGCGCGCGCGCCCAGGTCGCGTGTTCGAGCCTCCGCGCCGCGCGCTCGTTCGCGAGCACCGATCGGTCCTCTGTACGCGGAGAAGATCCACAATGCCGCCGCACTTTTTGCAGAAATCCCCTAGCTTTTTATTTCCTAAACCCGCGGACCACCTTGCGTCGGCCTCATTGCTTTTGCAGATAGACCCCCTAGTTCTTCCAGCCTCAACCCGCACTCCTCCGGATCCACCACGTGTGGCCGTCCCGGTGGCTGTAGTGGACCCTTACACGGCCCCCACTGTCATTCACGAGGCTAGATTAGCTCGGTGAGAAACCCTTCTCAGGCGTTTGGTCCCGATCACCAAAGGCCCACCTGTCATTGTCTGGCTAACTTAACCTGAGTAGAAAAGTATTTACCAGATTGCTTCAATTCAAACTTTTCCAAATTAATTTAAATTCAAATTTCAAATCTGTTTTCAAATAACTTTTAAAATATAAATTCAAATTAAACATGTAATATATGTTTTGAAATCAGAAAAATGTGAGGAATTCAAATCTTCCATCCAAAATATATTTTGAACACTTAAAAGTTCAAGTTGATTAAAATTACAATAAAATGCCCTTTTGCCTTAATTAATTAATAACTTTTGTTTTATAACTCCAAATTTGACAAATAATATGTCTAAAATGATTAGCTCGACGAGACCTTTCTGTTTATGCATTCCATGTTCTGTTTTGCAGCATGCATAATATAAATATAAAGTATACAGCAACTTATTCGAGAATAAAATGTGACCAAAAATCAATAAAATGTTTATTTCTTGTATTCTACACCTCACCCATGCCATGCTACTTTATTGCCATGCAAATTGTGCATCATTCATCATGGCATGATTGTTTGCTTGTCGCATTTTATTCTTATGCTTGTGCACTTTATTTATGTTGGCCCTTGTTTGTTTGGTTCTTCTTCGAATAGACGGCGAGGATATATCAAGAAACCCAGGAGCACTACCCAGATCCTTCTCTCGCTTCAACTGAGCTGCCAGGCAAGCACTACCACATGCTTGCATACATATAGTACCTATTGCCTCTATATTATTCTTGCATCATTGAGTCGCGATCGCATTAAACTGAATCCCAAGTATTGCATAGCCTTTACTTTTAAACCCCACCGAAGCTTGTTCCTCCATCCCATGAGCCATTACTATAGGAGTTGTTTGAGCCATGCGGGTCGTAGAACATCATGTGTAGGGTATGTGAGTGTCTGATGGATAACGAGGTACCTATACAACTTAACCTAAGTAGTAATGGGATAACTAATGAAAGAGGCACCGGTGAGCAATATCTGCTATTTGGTTTTTCATGCTCACTTGTGTCCCGTAGGACCCCGAGTACTTGATTCCTGTTCCTTGAATATTCGCGCTATCCACATCCGGGAGGCTTATGGACCCCCAGGCGAGCTTGATTCATTCTTATTTCTTGGGGCCACAAAGTAGTTTGGGGCTTTATTACTATCTGTACTTATGCCATGCTTCTTGCTTTATTTACGATTGTCGAGGAGCACCTGTCTTGTTAGGATCGTGACACGTTTTGTGTCGACAAGCCCAGTCACACTTTCGGTTCCCGATCGTTTCTGGCCCACACAAACCTTGAGTCCGCTCTCGAGCCGCCAACTTCGTTGGGTAGCTTAATGGGGTGGCCCCTGAAATATTTCGAATCCTGATCGCTTTGTCGTGAATGCCTCGTTGGGTTTTGATTTGGTTTTTCGAGGTTGATCGAGTGTGTGTTGTTATTTGTGCACCCTAGGTAAAACTTTCGAAAGCCATGTCGCGGTTATGGACGACTTGGAGCAGTTTCTCGATCATAGACAAGTATAACTAAAGTACCGCTTTTAATTTGACTAAGTAATCGACTAGTAAATAGTGCAACACTCATGGAATGGATAATAAAACTGCCAACGGATGGGGTGTTCGTCGCTTCCTCGTTGGTAGCGAGGAGGAGGATGGATCTGTTAATATTCTTGTTATAACTGTTGTTATTAATTCACGGACATCCGTCTATCTTTGGTTAGGCGGATGGTTAGCGGTATCTATAGAATTGTTAGGTATTATCTTTTGCTGCATTTCGTCACCCAGGTTGTGTCCCCTTTAGAGGCATAAAGACTTCTTGAGTACCCTAGGGTCTCACACGATAAATTATTTGATTCGGATGAACAGTACACTCACAAGATGGATCTTGGGTGGAGGGAGACGATGTGGGCAACGATCATTCGGTGTAGAGATTCCGGAACGGGATCCGTGAGATCCGTGGGCGGATGTGTTTATTATGGGGCATCTTATGCCGATTTGCTTCTTATCCGTACTCGGATCTTGTTTGCCGCTTCCTACCGATACTCGATGTTTGATGTATGAGGAGATATCCTAAACTATTATATCTATCTAGGACATTTGGATCTTGGTATGGCGTTGCAATATTTCTATTTCTTTTAGATGGAATGGCTCGAGGACTGTTGTATGGTGGCTTGCATACATACTCATTTGTGTATGTAGTTGATCCTTCGCCGCCGATTACGCCGTTCTTGTCCCGATGTTTGGAAATGGTTAGGACGGCCGAAAGGTCTACCTGTGAGTGGCATTTGGGCCCCACCGTACTATTTTAACCATTTCCGCTCATCCAGGCTTGTAACTAGGAGCGTAATTCACCGAGGTAGTTACAGAAGTAGTCGTCGAACTCTCTTAGTCGTCGAACAGTTGCGGGTGCTAATCAGTTTTTTGACAATGTGAGGTGAGACGAGGACATTGAGGTAGAAAGGGCGACAAGTTAAGGTGGCAGTACTAGTAGGAACGACAGGAAGACGAGACCTGTTACCAACGATTAAATGCTGGGAATCAATGCCTAATGGGGAGTGAGATGAGGTGAGCATACCCTGATTGCCGGTGACATGTGTGGAGGAGCCTGAATCCATCGTCCAGTCGTTGCAGGGAGGAAAGGCGAAACCATATCTCGGGGTCTGAGAAAGCAGCGCGTTCTGGTCCCACGAGAGCGCCTGGTAGCTGGTGGATGGAGCGGTTGGTGGTGGCAGCAGCGGGTACGCCTGGTAGCTGGTGGACGGAGCGGGCGATAGTGACATCATGACGGGGTACGCTTGGGACGGCACACCGGGGTGTGGGCCGAGGACGCTCGCAGAGTTGGGCGGAATCCAGGAAAGCCGCGTCGCGGACTACCAGACGAGGCCGATGCAAAGTAGCCCATCCAGGGCTGTGGGGCGCCACCACGCCCGTGCGAGTAGTCGCCGCCACCACCGCGACTGCTGTTGGGCCCGCCTTGCCCGCGACCACGACCGCCGCCGCCGCCAGTTGGAGGGTTCACCTGGTTGGGATGCACGAAGCCGGGGATGGGGTTCTTGCCATGGTAGTTCGGACTTACACCAGGGATCTGAGGCTGCCCGCCGCCGCTGGCGTGGGCGCCGCCACCATGGTGTCCGCGCTCTCCACCATGAACAGCTAGGGCCTGGGCACTGGCAGAGCGTTGATCCGAGTCCTCGCCTCTCTCGGCGAGCTGGAGGCAGGAGCAAGCATTGGCAAAGGAGGGCAGGGGTACAACGTTCTTGAGGATCTCGGCCTGCAACTTGAATTTGGGCCTGACCCCCTCGATGAAGGTGAGGGTGAGATCCATGTCATCAACCGGGCGGCCGATGGCTGCCAGGTCATCGACAATGCCTTGAAGTTTGCTGGCGTTCCCGTATTTCACTTCCAAGGAAACTACGTCTATGTTGGAGAGGTGTCAGGGCCACACAAGGTCACCCGAGTGCCACAAAGGCCTCACCTTCTTCTCTGGTGAGCACCCCCACAAAGGAGGCCTCACAATCCACTAACCGGTGACCTTGAAGGTGCCAACCGAAAACCTTTACAACAAGGTTGAGGGGGAAGGTCCACAAATCAATTGGAGGCCCTCAATGACTCCATAGAGCTTCACAACGTACGCCCTTAACTCAGAGGCAGTCCTAAACCGTCTAGGGTTTCAAGAACCCAAGAGAAACAAGATCCACAAAGGATAAGTGGGGGAAATCAAATCTTCTTTGGTGGAAGTGTAGTTCTAGGTCAACTCTCCCACTCCTCAAAATATCAGGAGGTTTGAGTGGGTGGGGAGAGAGATATAAGGAGGTGAAGCTCTGCTATTAATGGAGGAGAGAGAAATTTAAGAGTAGAGTGGAATGAAGAAGAAGGACGCCTTAAATAGGCCCCTTAAAAATGAGCCGTTTGGCTGTCCGCGACTCCACCGAAAGTTCTGGTGGGGATCCAGAAGTTCCGCTCAGCGAGCCTCCAACGACTCGAAGACCGTTGACGCACGCTCAAAAGTTCGATCGGAATTTCCGGTCAGACTCGACAGGAAATTCCGATGAAACTTCTGGAGCAAGTTTCGACCAAAGTTCCATCAAATACACAACTCCAAATCTAGGGCATACAATGCATGACCGGAACTTGGAGCGGAACCTGGAGCGGAAACAACTGGGTCACGAACCACCTGACCGGAAATTCCGGTGGCTGGGCAGAAGTTCCGCTCAGTGACTCGGTGGAAACAGGAGGGAAGATTCCGTTCGAAGAATACGGTCATACTTGACCAGGCCTACGACCGGAACTTCCGGTGCTACTTTTGGTGGAAGTTTCGCCAAATAGAACGCTTAAAAAACAGAAGGTTACTGATCGGGGGCGGAACTTCGGCCGGAAGTTGGGCCGGAAATACAACCAGACCAGCTCCGCGGAGATCCCTGGGCGGAACTTTCGGACCTTGGCCGGAACTTCCAATCCGGAAAAAAACAAAACAAACGCCTCTAAAGATCACTCTCTCGCTGAAGGATAGGATGGCTGTGGTGGTGCAAGTATGGTTTGTGCATGACAAGTGATTCCCCACTACCTTCCAAGGTGGACCCCCTCTTGATAGTACGGCGACCTAAAACAATAACCAGAGATAAAGAGAAAAACAAAAGGCCGCCGTCTTCGTGAGACTCCAAGAGAGGCATCCACAACTCCAAAAGATCTATCAAAAACAAATAACCTGAAACTCAAGCGCACAGTTAGATCACAAGTGGGATTGTCATCATCACCAAAATACTAAGGGAAAAACATAGTCCTTTCAATCTCCCCCTTTTTTGTGTTTGATGACAATCCCATAGGATTTGCATAAGAGAGAGCGAGGAGATTTTGTAGTGAACAAACGGGCTCCCCCTATGTGTGTGCAATGTAGAGAGAATGCTCACAGGACAACAAGCACACATATAAATGGGCTCCCCCTCTCCATTACAAAAATAGCACAGGTGCAAGACAGAGGATGATAGGATTCATACCTTTGCACCAAAACATGTATAGTGAGAGGCAATAGATTAGATGATATCAAAAGAAACTCCACAACCATATACAACCAGTCATAAGCCAATCAACATGCATAACATATCACATAGTCTCATACATATAAAGAGGCACAAGTAACACAGAGTAACACGAATAGAGAGGTCCACAAACACATAATAGAGAGAGAGAGAGTCCACGAGCAAGAAATGATCAACGAAAGAACGAGCTCATGACTCGGCCCATGCAAATCCCGTAAGCAACGTAATATATATCTTTCTCCCCCTTTGGAATTAAGACACCCAAAATGGAGGAAAGACCAATCTAATTGCCCCAACCGAAGATAGGAGGAGGAGAAGGAGCGGGTTCCCAAGAGGCATTGTTCCAAGCAGGTGGGGAACCAGTGACTTCATCCTCAGAATATGACCATATGTAGTTATCACGGACCCACTGATCCTTAGGCGCTGTGAAAGAGCTGGTCTCGGGAGAGTAAGGAATGTTGAGCTTAGACATGATCGCCTTCTTCCTCTGAGCATTGTGTCTCTAATCAACATAAGCTTGATACTCACGGTCCTGCATAAAACAAAAGGACTTCTTCACCTTCTTCGGCAGCTTCTTGTCCCAAGATGGCTGCCTCTCAAGACTGTAAGGAGGGGAGCCCTCTGGGTGCCCACCAACAATGGAACCAGCACGCCCTGAAGGGGAACCTATAGCATCCCCAGACCTCCAGATGGCTTCTTCCTTTTCTGCTTGGGACCTAGGATTCTCATGCTTCATCACACACAGCTTCTTCTCCTCATGAATAGTGATGCTGTCCTAAGGGTAGTGGGTACCAGTTGCTTCCCTCCACTTGTCATTGATAAGAGTCTGAATGTATGGAGAATAGGGACATGAGCGTTTCTCAATCATAGCAAGCCAGAACTCATGGAACAGAAAGTGCATAACATCAAGCTTCTGGTTAGAATCATGGTGACGGTAAGTATGGAGCATGAGGTTAATCTGAAAGGCATGAATCTGATCAAAGTTGCCTGCCTTAGGAGAGATGGTGTTCTGGTAGACCTTGCGCATGATATCATAGACTGACTGAAGGTGATTAACCTGACCACACACACCCCATCCCTCAATGTAGAGGCTCTAGAACCTTAGGTGCAGAAGCCTTGGAGAAGTGACAACGCCATCCATTAGCTCCATTTCCAGGCAAGAGGGGATAGCCTAGAAGATCACCAAACACCAACCACGTGGCAGCCAACAGTTGATACTTGGTCATCCAATTCAAAGTGCCATTGATAGGATCTGAATCCATGTGGAGGGTGGAAAAGAATTGAGCAATAACAGCCTCATCAAAGTTCTGACGATGCTCCATGATGGTGATCAACCCAAACTTCTTGCACAACTCAAGAGCTTCCCCAAAGTACTCATCCTTGCTTTCCATATGAGCCACATTGATGTATTTCTAAGGGGCAAAAACAAACTTTGACTTGGTGGCATAGATCTCTGCAAAGATTTCCTCTTGGCGACGATTATAGAATAGGGGATCCAAGCAAAGAGGATCACGCGGAACAAGGTAGGGATCAATCCTGAGAAACTCTGCATAGGATTTTTGTGGCCACTTGGAAATATTCTTCTTGGAGACATCGGGACCAGATGTAGTTGCGTTCTTCTGAGAAGCAAGAGCAGGCCGCTTTCTTGCAGCTACAGCAACAATAGATTTCTTACGAGAGGTCTGAGTTGAAGGACACAAAACTTCTAGATCCTATTCATCAATCTTTGGAGGCCCTGAAGGAATATGGGTGTGCTTGCCTCCACGGGAACCACCTTGCCCTAGGAAGAAAGCATAGAATAAGGGGGCAGGGGGAGTTAAGTGCACAAGTTTGATGAAGGAAACAAAGAGAGATTAAAAAATACATGCAGTGAATCAAAAAGGTGTATCAGAATTTACCGTAAACCGCCAGAAGTTTCGGTGACAAAGTCACCATCGAAAGTTCTGCTCGTGGCCCACTTGAAATTCCGGTGAAGCCACGAATACAACGGTTCCACAAGAAAATTCACAGATCTATATCGAGGATGTCGTGGTGGTGTCACGGCAGATGCCATGGGTAGGCTTAAGTCGGGGGCCGGATGGAAGCTTAAGGAATCCGGGGAGGGTGTGTGCGATTGTAGCCGCACATGAAGAACACGATATACTATCAAAGACTTGTGATTTTATTTCTCCTTAGAACTTATAGGTGCTCCTTGAGCTGTTTAAGCCTAGCCTTGGGGCACTAGTTGCGTTTCTCCCTAAACCCTAGCTATGCCCCTCCTTATATAGGCAACGGGAATAGCTAGGTTACAGTTTGGTTCATAGGGTTTACTATTTGGATCTTGTTTATTTTGCAGGCCGGGTCAAGGGGCCAGGCCTAGGCTCTTGACCTAGTCAGCAAAGCTGTACATCCAACGGCCCTTCTGTACATAGACGCCAGCTCTACAGTGTCATACAATGTTTTATACGTCACTTGGTGCTTTTAGCGTCACCCGTCTCCTTTGTTGTCACCCGGCGGCGCCCTTCTCGTTTGACTCTGCTTTAACATGGTCCCTCCTAGATCTTACTTAGAAAGGGGCCACGCGTCCTCCCTCACTCAGCTTCCCCTTGTGAGATCCGGCTTGTCGTTTCCTGTAGGTTAAATATCTTCTCCTGTACAGGCTGACATACTTCCTATGTCGGCCTTGTATAGGCTTCATATCCCAGCCATTAAGACCCGGCTGATGTTTACTTGACTCGGCCTAAGTCAAGTGATACGTCGGAAATGTATCTATAATTTTTGATTCTCCATGATTGTTTAGTATCTACTTTTCTTTGCTTTGTCTACACTTTGAGGTGTTTTTATATCTTTTCTGGAACTAACCTATTAACAAGTTGCCACGGTGCCAGTTGCCTGTTTTCTTCTGTTTTTGGTTCCAGAAAGGCAAAAAATCAATATTCTTGGAATTGGACGGGACAAAAGCCAAAGTCAATATTTTACCGTGGGCGACATGAAGTCCAGAGGGGAGATGTGTAGGGGTTCGTAGCATGGAAAACAAAAAATTTCTATCGCATACAAACAAACAAGCCAAGATCTATCTACTAGATTGTAGCAACGAGTCGATGGAATAACTCACCCTCGAAGATTCCAAAGCGGTTAACGAGAGCAGATTCTCGTGGGTGATGTAGTCGTACTCTTTCCGATCTCAAGATCGCGTAGACGATCCTTCCGCCATACGTTCAAGGCGCTCCCGTAGTCGGTCACACGTTGGTTTCGACGAAGACCTTCCTCTCCCTTGTTCCAAAGAAAATGGAGGTTGTAGCACTCTCCTCGCGATTCCGGCTGTGGCGTAATGCAGGAAGTAGAGGAAATCCATGAGGCTTCGCCTTAAGCCGGAGCGAGTATGGTGGATTATGAGAGAGGGATATTAGTGGTCTAGAGATTGGACACACCAATTAGAAGGCTCTAAACCGCAGGCTAAAGCAATTAGAAGCTCTAAACCAAATGGCTCTAAACCGGAGATTAGAGGTAGGAACTTGTGTGTCTCAAGGAGGAGCCCTGCCCCTCCTTTTATAGGTGGAGGGGCTAGGCGCGCCAGGGAGGGAGGGAGTCCCTCCCCAACTCGGCCTAGGGCTGGGCGCCGGCCAAGGAGGAGAGGAACTCCTCCTCCAAGTTGGTTTCAACCTCCTCTTGCTTGTTTCCCACAGTTTCCTGTTTCCCACAGTTTCCTGTTTTCCACAGTATCCTGTTTTAGCCGTTTGACTTTCAAACTGGCAGTTTGACTTTCAAGTTTTGGAACAGCAAGAACACTTAGTACATGATGCAATCATTCAATGACACACTCATGTACCCTCCCGGTCTTGGGACAATCCGACCCTTCTAGAACATTCCCGATGAAAACAGGAATCATTCCCGAACTCCAAAGCGGGACTTTCCTTATATGAATCTTATTCTCCGGACCATTCCGGATCACCTCGTGATATCCCGGATCCCATCCGAGACTTCGAACAACATTCGGTCTCTTTCTCATAATACCATAACTACTCAAACACCGTCGAATCCTTAAGTGTGTCTCCCTACGGTTCGTGAATTATGCGGACATGATCGAGACACTTCTCCGATCAATAACCAATAGAGGAATCTGGAAATTCATATGGCTCCCACATATTTCTACGATTACTTTGCGATCGAATGAACCACTTACATACGATACCAATTTCCCTTTGTCTCACGATAGTTTACTTATCCGAGGTTATGATCGTCGGTATCTCTGCATACCTAGTTCAACCTTGTTACCGATAAGTACTCTTTTCTCGTTCCCGTGATATGTGATCCCTTGTGACCCAGTCACATGCTTGCAAGCTAATTGGATGACATTCCACCGAGAGGGCCCAGAGTATATCTATCCGTCATATGGATGGACAAATCCCTCTTGATCCATGTGTTTCAACCAATACTTTCCGAACACTCAATGCCACCTTTATAGCCACCCAGTTACGGTGTGGTGTTTGATGTCATCAAAGCATCCATCCGGCAAAGGTGATATGCATGATCTCATGGTCGAAGGAATTAGGTTACTATGTATCAGAAAGCATATAGCAATTGAACTTATTGAAATGACTTGATCTTTATGCTACGCTTATCTATAGGAGTATGTCCATCACATCATTCTCCTAATGATATGATCCTGTTGTTAATAACATCTCTATGTTCATGATCAGGAAACCATGATCATATATTAACCAACAAGATAGTTTAACAAGAGGCTTTACTAGGGACTCTTATTTTATGTTTACAAATCACACAAGTATTAATGTTTCCGGTTAATACAATTATAGCATGGTATGTAAACATTTATCATAAGTGTGAAGATATGATAATAACCACTTTATTATTGCCTCTTGGGCATATCTCCAACAGTCTCCCACTTGCACTAGAGTCAATAATCTAGTTTCAAACCTTTGTGTATATAACACCTATGGCTTTCCGGTGTTGTATGTACACGATTTCTAGTGGTCAACTGATCTCCGGATCTGACACTTCCAGGTCCGTGTGTAATTGCATGTCTTTGCGTCTCTACGCATCACTCATTCTCTAATGAGATGGCTTTGTATAAATTTGGTCTTTCGGTGTGACCTTTAGTTCTTTGGGGTTAAAACATGTTGATAATATTGTCGCACAATATATCTTCATAGTATTATCCCTCTGTGAACTACACCTAGTTTGATAACAAACTACTTGACACAAATGCCCTCTTTAGCTGCTATAATAGCAGTCATATACTTAGCCTTTTGTTGTAGTATCTGTCACAATGTCTTAACTTTGGAACTCATCCAAATCCATTATGGAACTCACTTTCCATTATATTGTGCCACCCTTAGTTTAGATTGAGATGAACTTAATTTGTACTTTGTGACAAAACTAGTATCAATGTAGTACTTTTACAATGAACTAACCATCTATTTGTCACTTCTACAAATATTATACTCTTAGTTCTTCCAAAAGATCATAAGAATATCCTTACTATTGTCCAATGATCATCTTACGAATCATTCTGGTATATGCTCACAACATTTAGAGCATAGGACATATCTGGATTTGTACATATCACAGTATGATTGATATAAATACTCTTTGTGATTTCATACATCAAGTATCAATCTATACTTGATTATTTGTTTCACTTTACCAAATGTCAATACACTTGAATATATCATCAACATTGAACTCATTCAATCCTTTCTGTGCGACAAGAACCTCTCTTGTAGTTTCTATATTAAACTCATTCAATATCTCGTCTATGTACTTTTGGCACAACCATATTAGCGTCTATTGATGCCAAATATTTGGGTTTTGCCTAAGTCTTTCATCGGGATGAAATTCTTAATATGTGTTAATAAAAGATACATTATTTCCAATCAACAATATGTCTTCCACATAATGTATTAGAAACATGTCTTAGCGCTCCCACTTAATTTCTTGCAAATGCAAGCATCTTCATTGTCTCTAATGAACTTTCAAACTCCTTTAACAGTTTCATCATAGTGAAGATTCCAACTCCGCTATGCTTACTTCAACCATTGAAGTTTGCATATGTTTTTAGCATCCCTTGAATTTAATAAAACCCTTTGGACCGTGTCATGCACACGTCCTAGGTAACAATTCTATTAGAATAACTTGTTTTGTTTATTCAACTACCACATAACAAAATTATATGTAGTGGCTGCTACATTAATCCGTCTAGACTAAATATCGCTATGAAAGATCAAATCTTGTCATAGTCAACCTTTGAACATTTTGTGAACTCTTTCCCAACATGTCGACTATTTCATAGATGTAAAACATCCATGTCTATTTCTTTATAGATCCAGACACAACTGTAAGGTCTTACACCTTTCTCGAGGGTCCTTCAAGTTCAAAACTTGATTTCTCGTGTATGGAACTATCACGGATTTTATGGCTTCAAGCCATTTGACGGAGTCAAGGCCCATCATCACTTCTTTGCATGTAGTCCGTTCATTATTCTCAAATAATGATTCAACCCTCAAATCTTGGTATTTGATTGTTTACTCGACCTACTTGTTTCAATAGGAACTTAGATCTCCGTGACCACAACCTTTGAAGCACGTGAGCCATGAGCATTGTTCTTGCCTCCAAACACTTTTTCGTGTTGCGCAACTTCTGCACATATAGCTAAGGTTCTTTTAACCTTATCAAAGTTCTATTGTCCTCCCACTTAACTTTTCACGAAAAATTCCTTCTCAAAGAAACTTGACGTTCTAAGCAACAAACACTTTTGTCTCTGGTGTTTATGGAGGAATACTTAACAGTTTATACAAAGACAGGTTCATCCGACTTTGGTTGCACACATCTTTCTTATGCATAGCATACCAATGTTTAAGAAAGGACAACTTGGGTTTTATCCCAAACCATAACTTTATATGATGTCATTTCAACGGATTATGATGGAGCTCTTTTCAGTGGAAAAACGGTAATCTCTAAAGCTTTTAATCTTTAAAATATAATGGCAGTTTTATGAATTATACCTTTGATCTTACCATGTCAAACAAGGTTTAATTACATATCTCGAACGCTCCATACTCTTATGGTGTTTCGGAAATGCAAATCCACGGAACGATTCCTTAAATCTTAGGTATTATGCTAAACTTGTAACTCAAATATCTTCCTTTATGATCTTATCATAAACTATTTATATTCTTGTTACAATGATTTTGCACTTCATCTTGAAAGTCCTTGAACTTTTCAAATGTTTCACACTTCATCCTTATTAAGTAAATATTTCATATATTCACTCAAATTTTCGGAGAAAGCACATGAAGTTGAAATCCATCGCTCTTGACTATACATAATGGACTTCATACAACAATATGTACAAGTTCCAATAAGCTAGTCTATCGTTCCCTTTTGGCCTATGAACGAAGTTTTAATTATCTCTAGGAAAGTTTCACAAGCGTTATTTGATCAAAATCAAATAGACTCCAAAATTCCATCCATATGGATTTTATTCATGTTTTATTTCCAATATAATTTAAACGGCGATGTCACTTCCTAAGTGATCTTTCAATCAATTTGTCTTTCGACATTTTTAGCACTAGTTTTATGGATGTGATTTCTCCAACGAGATTTGTGAATCATCCATCTTTTATGGATTACGGCAATTATTTTGAACAACCCTTTTGTTCTCATAGTACCTGATAAAACAAATCTTGAAGGCAAGCTTTGATGTTTTAACGAGCAACACAATAACCCTTTATTTGTTCTCGATGAACATCATCACATATTCTTTTGCTAGTTACTTAGGCCATTGTAGTTCATGAATTGTGTTGTTTCGTATGACGATTCACACCAACAAATTCAGTATCAAATACTTAAGAACCACATTGTTTAATAAGCAAAGAATACAGCCATAACATGTATATCATCTATATACTTAAACTGAACAATTCTAGTCTTTTCTTTTCTGCCATATATTTATGAGATTCTCTTTCAGTATTTCCTTTTCTGTTTGAAAGAATCTATCAATATCAATAGTGGAGTCATACTTATGACACATAGTCCAAAACATGTATAGTTAAATACCAATGTCCTTGGACTTGCACCTTGAAGTAGATCACCATCATCAAATGTTTGGTGTTCTTTCAAATTCCTTTATTTAGTAATCTTCTTGGTGTAGTAAACATTTTACCTATATCAAATATTCACCCTCATTATGGATTTATCCATTATCAAGCTACTTTTAGCTTGTAACGGTGAATCGCAAGTATAATGTTGCTCTCCAAAACCTTTTGGAGGATTAGGACAACTAGTGTCTCCAACCTTTTCCAAATTCTCATCAAATATGAGAACATGACTTTTGCCATATTATACTCTATCATGTTGCAACCAAAACTTCGTTTCAGATATCACAATATCTTCCACACATCATGGTTTCTGAAACAACTCTTTCAGATCCTAGATAACCTTGATATTAAGAGAATCCTTTGAATATCAAGAATCATGGAGACAAACATGATACTCATATACTAACACTTGGAATTGTCACTCTTGTTTTAATACCAATTATTAAACTTCATGGAGTAACCGGAACTTACTGAAAGTTTGCAATAGGACTTTTAAACTTTAGATTAACACTTCAAAACAATACGATACCAGTTCGTAAAGTAACTAACCAGAATTCTATAGTTCTATCATCTCAATTATAACTAAGCGCAAGGTGGTAAACGGATGCCAATGACTACAACAACTATGCAAATTCACTTTGATTTAGTTTATGATAAATTGAGTTCTAATTAATAATTAAATTAATCTTGGTGAACTCCACTCAAAACAATATCCCTCACATTGTTTTAGTGATCACGAACCAAATCCACCACATCAAAACCGATCATCACGAGAGTTGATATAGCTTCAATGGCGAACAATCAACATGTTCATCATATCTACTATATGACTCATGCTCTACCTTTCGATCCGTGTTCTGAGACCATGTGTACATGCTAGGCTCGTCAAGATCAAACCTTAGTTTACGCATGAGCAAATCTGGCTTGCTCACGTTGTATACACTTGCGAATCTAACACACGATCATCACGTGGTGCTTGAAACAACAAGCTTTAGCAGGTGCTAACTAAGGGTGAACACTTTATGATTTGAAATTCATGTGCATGAGGGATCATCTTATAATGCTACCGCTGCCTACTAAGCAATACAAGATGCATAAAGGATTAACATCACATGCAATTAATAATATGTGATATGATATGGCATTTCTTCTTTGTGCTTCCGATCTCCATCTTCAAGCACGAACATGATCTCCATCATCACCGCATTGCATCAAGGTCAATGGCTTCACCATGGTTGTCGCCACCGGCTTCAACTATTACAACTACTTTGAATAGACACGGGTCTTAACATAAATTAAAGACAACCATATGGCTCCCGCGGTTGCCAACTTACAATAAGGAACATTGCATACATCAAATATAATCACAATCATGGCCATATCACATCACAGCACACCGCAAAACAAAGTTAGACGCCTCTACTTTCTTTGCATATTTTACGTGGTTTGGGGCTTTCAATAAGTGTCGTTCTAACTTACGAACAAGAACCACAACATTGATACTAGCATTGTTGATCACCGTTGTAAATTGGATCTTAACTATGCTAGGAGAAAGCGCACCCATAAAGCCACTTATGCAATACAAGTTGCATGTTAAGCGTGGAGCAAGTCTCATGAACGATGTCATGTAAGGTTAGCCGGCCGCTTCATCCCAACATACCGCAAGATGCAAAGTACACAAAAAGCAATCGACAATAAAAGCATCAACGCCCACAATGACCATTGTGTTCTACTCGTCTGTGAGATCTACATATAGACACGGCTCGATACCCTTGTAGGGGTTCGTAGCATGGAAAACAAAATTTTCTATCGCATACAAACAAACAAGCCAAGATCTATCTACTAGATTGTAGCAACGAGTCGATGGAATAACTCACCCTCGAAGATTCCAAAGCGGTTAACGAGCGATTCTCGTGGGTGATGTAGTCGTACTCTTCCGATCTCAAGATCGCGTGAAGCGATCCTTCCGGCCACGTTAAAGCGCTCCCAGTTGGTCACACGCGTTGGTACTCGGCGAAGACCTTCCTCTCCCTTGTTCCAGCGGGCGGAGGTTGTAGCACTCTCCTCGCGATTCCGGCGGCCTGGCAATGGTACCTAAGTAGAGGGAAATCCCAGGCTTCGCCTTAAGCCGGAGCGAGTATGGTGGATTATGAGAGAGGGCTATTAGTGGTCTAGAGATTGGACACACCAATTAGAAGGCTCTAAACCGCAGGCTAAAGCAATTAGAAGCTCTAAACCAAACGGCTCTAAACCGGAGATTAGAGGTAGGAACTTGTGTGTCTCAAGGAGGAGCCCTGCCCCTCCTTTTATAGGTGGAGGGGCTAGGCGCACCAGGGAGGGAGGGAGTCCCTCCCCAACTCGTCCTAGGGCTGGGCGCCGGCCAAGGAGGAGAGGAACTCCTCCTCCAAGTTGGTTTCAACCTCCTCTTGCTTGTTTCCCACAGTTTCCTGTTTCCCACAGTTTCCTGTTTTCCACAGTTTCCTGTTTTAGCCGTTTGACTTTCAAACTGGCAGTTTGACTTTCAAGTTTTGGAACAGCAAGAACACTTAGTACATGATGCAATCATTCAATGAAACACTCATGTACCCTCCCCCGGGTCTTGGACAATCCGGACCCTTCTAGAACATTCCGATGAAAACACGGAATCATTCCCGAACTCAAAGCAGGACTTTCCTTATATGAATCTTATTCTCCGGACCATTCCGAATCACCTCGTGATATCCCGGATCCCATCCGAGACTCCGAACAACATTCGGTCTCTTTCTCATAATACCATAACTACTCAAACAACGTCGAATCCTTAAGTGTGTCTCCCTACGGTTCGTGAATTATGCGGACATGATCGAGACACTTCTCCGATCAATAACCAATAGAGGAATCTTGAAATTCATATGGCTCCCACATATTTCTACGATTACTTTGCGATCGAATGAACCACTTACATACGATACCAATTTCCCTTTGTCTCACGATAGTTTACTTATCCGAGGTTATGATCGTCGGTATCTCTGCATACCTAGTTCAACCTTGTTACCGATAAGTACTCTTTTCTCGTTCCCGTGATATGTGATCCCTTGTGACCCAGTCACATGCTTGCAAGCTAATTGGATGACATTCCACCGAGAGGGCCCAGAGTATATCTATCCGTCATATGGATGGACAAATCCCACTCTTGATCCATGTGTTTCAACCAATACTTTCCGAACACTCAATGCCACCTTTATAGCCACCCAGTTACGGTGTGGTGTTTGATGTCATCAAAGCATCCATCCGGCAAAGGTGATATGCATGATCTCATGGTCGAAGGAATTAGGTTACTATGTATCAGAAAGCATATAGCAATTGAACTTATTGAAATGACTTGATCTTTATGCTACGCTTATCTATAGGAGTATGTCCATCACATCATTCTCCTAATGATATGATCCTGTTGTTAATAACATCTCTATGTTCATGATCAGGAAACCATGATCATATATTAACCAACAAGCTAGTTTAACAAGAGGCTTTACTAGGGACTCTTATTTTATGTTTACAAATCACACAAGTATTAATGTTTTCGGTTAATACAATTATAGCATGGTATGTAAACATTTATCATAAGTGTGAAGATATGATAATAACCACTTTATTATTGCCTCTTGGGCATATCTCCAACAAGGTGGAGAGGCGAACCAGGGCCACCACACCCACCCTAGGCGTGGGTGGGCCCTTCCCCACGCCTGGGTAGGGTGTGGGCCCTCCGGCCGCCTCCTAGCCTTGCCTCTTCTCCTATAAGAAGCCTCCGACCCAAAAACCCTAAATAATCTGGCGGAAATCCACGAAAACCTCCACATCGCCACCGCCACCGAAGGGGAGATTTGGGGGACAGAAAGTCTCTGTTCCGGCACCCTGCCGGGACGGGGAAGTGCCCCCGGAGCCATCTCCATCGCCATATTCATCATCATTGCTAATTCCCATGATGAGGAGGGAGTAGTTCTTCCTCGAGGCTAAGGGCTCTACCGGTAGTTATGTGTTCATCTCTCTCTATGCATGACCTTGTGGTCATGAGCTTTGTAATCAAGTAGATATACCTTGCTACTCAAGTGCTTCAATAGATCTCTGCTCTCCCCATGTGTGTGAAAGTGACAGCGTGCATGCCATGTTGGCACTTAGGCTTGACTCTACATAAATACTCTTTGTGCTTTAATAGATCTATGCTTTTCCCCACGTGTGTGAAAGTGACAGCGGGCATATCGTGTGTGGCACTTTGGCTAGATTGAATATTTGTTATGATTATATTTGGAGTTGGATGTCTCTATGAAATTGTGGTGTTTGTTGGAACCATCTAGCGCTCAAGGTGACAGTGTGGGGTTACCTGGATTGGGGAAGGCGGACTTTGAGGTGTGCTGTTATAGCCCTACTGTGGATTAGAGTGTCCAACCGGAGAGTAGTTAAGAGTAGTATCATGAAGAGAGGATATTTATATGAGAGAGTGTTCACTAGTGAAAGTATGATCCCTAGGACTTGTTTCTAAGCATTGAAACACCGTTTGCTACTAGATTTGTTGCATATTTGCTTGCTTCCATCTTTATTCCGTTTGCCGAGGAGGTTTTGGTCCTTTTCCTTACCTCACCATCATGATCTTTTCTGGCACCATTACCCCACGTCAACAACAAGTCAGAAGCTATTTTCTAGCACCATTACCACTTGTATTTCACTATCTCTTCGCCGAAATAGTGCACCTATACACCTGACAAGTGTATTAGGTGTGTTGGGGAACAAGAGACTTCTTGTATGTTGATTGCAGGGTTGCTTGAGAGGGATACCTCTTACCACTTCCTCCCTGTGTTCGGTAAACCTTGGGTGATCCACTTAAGGGAAACTTGTTGCTGTTCTACAAACCTCTGCACTTGGAGGCCCAACAACTGTCTACAAGAACAGAAGTCCGTAGACATCAAGCTCTTTTTTGGCGCCGTTGCCAGGGAGGTAAGGTAAAAGGTACTCACATCCTCAGGTGTGAGTGCTTGAAGTTACTTCCTTTAGATTCTGCAGTTTTGTCTTTTTGTTTCTTGTTTTCACAAGTTAGGCTTAATGGTAAAAAAATAGAGAGCTCTATAGTATCTATCTTGAGTTAGGACATGATGTGTTTGAAGAGAAAATTAAAAAACCTAACTTTATTTGCATGCTAATAGCAATGTTATTAGTATGAATTCTTTGGACACCATTATTGCTAATTCTATGGAAAAGTCTAAGCTTGGGGAAACTAGTTTTGATGAAAATGATCTTTTTACTCCCCCAGCTTTGGAATATAGCTATTCTATTACTTATGATGATACCAAACCTCCAATCTATGATGATTACAATGATGAGTATGATATTTTCAGTCCACCTACTATTGAGGAGAAAGTTAATTGTGATTACAATATACCTCCTATATTTGATGATTATGGTGATGAAGATAGTAATGATAGCTATTTTGTTGAATTTGCTCCCACTACAATTTATAAGAATGACTATGCTTATGTGGAGAGTAATAATCACTTTATGCATGTGGCTCATGATAAGAATGTTTTATGTGATAGTAATATTGTTAATTTTGTTCATGTTTCTACTGAAAGTTATTATGAGAGAGGGAAACATGGTCTTATGTATCTCAGCAATATTAAGTTTCCCCTCTTTATGTTGAAATTTTTGAAGTTGCACTTGTTTTGCTTTCCTATGCTTGTTGCTTTGTGTTTTCAAGAATTGTTTCTTTACAAGATTATTATGCATAGGAAGTGGGTTAGACTTAAATGTGTTTTGAATTTGTTTCTTGATGCTCTCTTTTACTTCAATTCATATTTCTTATGTGAGCATCTTCTCAAACTATCAAGCCTAACTTAAAGACGTTAAAGAAAAGTACTTGTTGGGAGATAACCCAAGAGCTTTCTTGAGTCTTGGAAGTTATTACTTCTGTAATGACCTTTCCTTATACTTTTTTTGATTTTTGTGCCAAGAATGACCTCTAATGAGAGGGAAGTAAGATTTGGGGAGTTGCTGTCCCAAAACAGATTTCTGTCCTCCACTATAGACATTTGTGAGGAGTTTCTGTAACTCGGATTGAGCTGAAATTTTACGAATAAATCCCCTAGTATGTTATCTAACTTTATTTAGTTCAACACTTTTTGATTTGAGCAACAGAAGATTTTTGAAAAAAATTGGTTTCTATCTGCTGGTTTGTTTTGACAGATTTCTGCCATTATTTGCATTTGCTTCTTATTGATTCCTTTTTGAGTTCTCTTTTGGGGAATTGAGCTTTTTTAAGGAGTTGCTATAGTAGCTTGTGTTTCTAGTGAAATTTTTTGCTGTTCCAAAGCTTTGCCTAAGGGTCTAATATCTTTTGAATACACTAATGTTGCTAATGAAGATTGTGTGAAGTTTTGCATGAAGGAAAAATTTCAGGTGTAGAGAGAGAGAATGATGTAATGAGATGAAGAATGGACAAAAGCTCAAGCTTGGGGATGCAACCCCGGTGTCACCCCAAGAAATATCCAAAAGGTACAAGCGTCAAAGCTTGGGGATGCCCAAGGCATCCCCTTCTTCATCAATAAAAATCTCATGTCTTTCTCGACACTTCGTTTTTATTACTTTATGCATTGTTGTGTTGTTCTTGACGCGTCTTAGTTTTCGTTTTTGGTTTTCGTTTGCTTGAGTAAGTTAGTTGGTTACACCACACTTCTTTTGGAGAGAGACACACTTTTTTTCCATTGCCTAGAACACTCTAATTTTCACTCTTATTGTTTTGTGAGTGTTCACTTTTGCTAGCACTGCGTTCAGCCTTAGTTTTCTTGTGCTTTCAGCTTAGAACTTTTTAGTTCTTCTTTATGGATTTGTAAGACAATCTCACTGATCTTTATTGATTATTATCTTTGTGAGTTGTTTCAAATAAGTTGTTTGGTGTTGGAAAAGAGTAGGAAGCTTCATGCTTAAGTGGTACAAAAGGGAGCTAGTTCTTACTGTGGCTTAAACTTTATCATGTCATGCTAGATCTTGTTTTGACCTTATTCTTAGTGATTATTGATGTAGCATGACTTGTTCCAAACAATTAGGATTGCTTAATGTGCCTTGAAGGAATCATGCGTTGTTTTAGCATACAAAAGCATAGTATTGTGGTATTCTCCTTTGATGCTTTGTTTGGGTTTCCTTGGCACATTCTCAAACCATGTTATGACTATGAACAAGTAACCATAGCCTCTATGATCATTTAGTCCTGGACTTGTGGTACCACTTTATTCTTTGATTAGTAATGTTGTGTTGCTCTGCATGATTATGGCCATTATTGCTCTCTTAGTTGGTTGCTCCTAGTCTTTTGCTAGCCTCCACTTGTATGAGTAAGCTCCACTCATGATTCCAACTCCCAAGAAACCAAGTTATTCCAAAGTGTCCACTCTAAACTCCTATGCATGGTGTGTTACACCATTCCAAGTATATTCTTGTTTTCAGCTATCTTCTAATTAAAAACTATTTTGTTATGTGAAAACTTAGTGGTTAAAGCCCTCACAAACTTGATGGCACACTTTATATTCTTTGCCCCTAATAAACTTGAACCTTTGTGTCGTCTATGTTGTATATGCTTGTACTTATACGTTGGAGTTAGCAGAACCATGTTGTCATGGGGAACGTTTTCAACATTGCACTTATACTTTGTACTCAGTTGATATCATGTTGTTTTGTCTATGGATGTCACCGGTGTGAAATAAAGAGGGAACTTGTAAGTCCATGGAGTATGTATTTTGTGTTAGAGAAACGCCTGGGCCGCTATCCTAAGCCATGCCTAATCATGGTGTGAACTTGTAGCATCACCATAATGAGATATCTATGAAGCATCCTCAATAAAAAGCTATGCACATAGTAAATAAAAAGATCGCCGAGATGCTCATTGTATGCTTGCCTTGTCATTTTGGTTATGGGATAGCTCCTGTACCATGTGCAAGGGGTACCCCGTTGGCGGTTCTCTATGATACGCATGTACTTACAATGATAAGAACTTACAGGTGACTGAAGTTGAGTAGCATGAGGTCTGTCCCTCGTATTCAAGGGACTTGAGATTGCCAACTTATACTTTGTCAAGCATATACTCCATAGTTTGTTCACTTTAACCTTAATCACTTCAAGATGCTTATGATAGGGGCAATGAGAGCTGAAAGCTAACAAGTACCATAATGTTTGGAAGCTCTTTTTGAGACTTGAAATCAATGCTTCCCTTATGAAGGGTCTTTCTTCCACCATTATTTGAGTCTCCACCTTCTACCTTTAGGCACCATTAAGAGATCATAGTTGTCATTCTGTGTGTGCAGTGTCCCAAAGCTTATTGATTGATGCATATTGTGATATTACTTGTTCTTGTGCTATCTGTTTCTAGTCACCCTTGTGAACTTTGAAGGTGTCCTATGCATGTATTTTCTACTCTATGAGGGACAAGCTGAATGCCACTATGCCATGTTTTCTGTATGTGAAACAAACAAAGGTTTTTCAATGCATGTTATTTACGATCTTTGTTTGTAGCCTTTCATGTTGCATGCATTGTTACTTTGTCCTATTGTTAGAACTCCATATTTCATGAACATGTTTAGAGTTCTTTGATCCCAGCTTTCAATGCTTGCAAATGGTTTGATCTTGATTTTGATGGTGCATGTCACCTCAAAATTATTCTTTTTATCACTTACCTACTCGAGGACGAGCAGAAGTTAAGCTTGGGGATGCTTGATAGATCGGAAACGTATCTATAATTTTTTATGCTCCATGCTTGTTTAGTATCTACTTTGCTTTGCTTTGTCTACACTTTGAGGTGTTTTTATATCTTTTCTGGAACTAACCTATTAACAAGTTGCCACGATTGCGGTTACTGTTTTCTTACATTTTGGTTCGGAAAGAAAATGAATATTCTTGGAATTGGACGGGACAAAATCCAAAGTCAATATTTTACCGTGGGCGACACGAAATCCGGAGGGGAGAAGGAGAGGCGAACCATGGCCACCACACCCCCTAGGCGCGGGTGGGCCCTGCCCCGTGCCTGGGTAGGGTGTGGGCCCTCCGGCCGCCTCCCAGCCTCGCCTCTTCACCTATAAGAAGCCTCCGACCCAAAAACCCTAAATAATCTGGCGGAAATCCACGAAAACCTCCACAGCGCCACCGCCACCGAAGGGGAGATTTGGGGGATAGAAAGTCTCTGTTCCGGCACCCTGCCGGGACGGGGAAGTGCCCCCGGAGCCCTCTCCATCGAACTCCATCGCCATATTCATCACCGTTGCTAATTCCCATGATGAGGAGGGAGTAGTTCTTCCTCGAGGCTAAGGGCTCTACCGGTAGATATGTGTTCATCTCTCTCTATGCATGATCTTGTGGTCATGAGCTTTGTAATCAAGTAGGTCTACCTTGCTACTCAAGTGCTTCAATATATCTCTGCTCTCCCCATGTGCGTGAAAGTGACAGCGTGCACGCCATGGTGGCACTTAGGCTTGAGTCTGCATAAATACTCTTTGTGCTTTAATAGATCTATGCTTTTCCCCACGTGTGTGAAAGTGACAACGGACATATCGTGTGTGGCACTTTGGCTAGATTGAATATTTGTTATGATTATATTTGGAGTTGGATGTCTCTATGAAATTGTGGTGTTTGTTGGAACCATATATCGCTCAAGGTGACAGTGTGGGGTTATCTGGATTGGGGAAGGCGGACTTTGAGGTGTGCTGTTATAGCCCTACTGTGGATTAGAGTGTCCAACCGGAGAGTAGTTAAGAGTAGTATCATAAAGAGAGGATATTTATCTGAGAGAGTGTTCACTAGTGAAAATATGATCCCTAGGCCTTGTTTCTAAGCATTGAAACACCGTTTGGTACTAGATTTGTTGCATGTTTGCTTGCTTCCATCTTTATTCCATTTGCTGGGGAGGTTTTGGTCCTTTTCCTTACCTCACCATCAAGCTCTTTTCTGGCACCGTTACCCCACGTTAACAACAAGTCCGAAGCTATTTTCTAGCACCGTTACCACTTGTATTTCACTATCTCTTCGCCGAAATAGTGCACCTATACACCTGACAAGTGTATTAGGTGTGTTGGGGACACAAGAGACTTCTTGATGTTGATTACATGGTTGCTTGAGAGGGATACCTTTGACCACTTCCTACCTGAGTTCGATAAACCTTGGGTGATCCACTTTAGGGAAACTTGCTGCTGTTCTACAAACCTCTGCACTTGGAGGCCCAACAACTGTCTACAAGAATAGAAGTGCATAGACATCATCAAGCTGGGTAATGTTTTACCCCTTATGACCCTACCGGGGGTTATCCCCCCAACATTAGTCCCCGAAGCTAGTGAGGCCTAGCAAGTTTGGCTGTTAGGCGTCTCCAGGTTCTTCTGCATTCTTTATGTAGGATGACCCATTTGGCCTGATCTCGATCTTTGCCAAACACTATCGAGTCTCTTTTTGACTTAGAGGGATTGTCTTATGCTTAGCCGAGTCTTTTTGTCCTATGCCGAGTCATTTTTGGCTTTTAATATTACCCTTAGTCACTGATAGATTGTAATCATAGTGGTTTGCCTCAAATTTGTTTTAGATCTTGAGAGCACAGTAACGGCGACACAGTAACACCCATCAATGTGGCAGACCCATTGCGCAGCGCCTCGGGTCCTTCGCTGCGTGACACAGTGTGGCCCAAGTCGTGTATTGCACACACGTGGCGCTTTCTGATGCGTCCATCGGCCGCATACATGGCCACACGGCACACATAGATCCCACGTTTGGGGTTTTTCCTCCCCTTAAGTAGAGGTGTGGGGGAATAACCGCCATGTCGCTTCAGTCCCCCCTCCCACCACCCTTCTTCTTCCTTGCGCCGTTCCAATATCCCTCTGCCTCATAGATCTTCTTCTTTCTTGCATTACTGGCTTCGTTTAGGCATTTTCCTCTGCCTTCTTTTTCCTTCGATCCCTCAACGGGTCCTTGGAAGTCTAGGCCGCTTCCGACGGAGGAAGCGCCCGAAGCACTAGAGCACATGAACGCCCGCAACGACGGCGAGGAGGAGGTGGAGGAGCACGAGACCGCCGGCAAGTGTGGTGCCTGGGAAGGCTCGGAGGTCACCATCGAAGATATTGAGTTGCTCCGCTCCACCAGGCGCATTCCCCTAGGCATTGGCTACCGCCTCCCTGTCGGTGAGATTTCTGCCAAGCCCGAGCCAAACGAGCGTGTTGTCTTTTTGTCCCACTTCGAGCATAGTTTTGCTCTTCTTGTTAGTGATTTCTTCAAGTCTTTTCTGTCGACTTTTCA
Organism: Avena longiglumis; assembly: GCA_030063025.1. NCBI lineage: Eukaryota > Viridiplantae > Streptophyta > Magnoliopsida > Poales > Poaceae > Avena > Avena longiglumis. The sequence goes on from CP125973.1 coordinate 155,234,302, forward strand.
TCTGCAAACACACCATCTCCCTGCCAATTCTATCGGTTCTTTGTCCTGTTTCATCTCTGCCTGCGAGGGTTATCTCGGACTTTGGCCCACTATTCTTCTCTAGGTCGAGTACTTTTCCTTTCATATTCAAGTGGTTCCTGATCCTAATGTCCCCTCTTCGGAGAAGAGACCCACCCAGTGCGGTGCTGCTAGCATCACTCCTAGGAGGGGTTCCATCTTTCCCCGAGTCACGGGTTTGGATTCTTGTAAGAAGTGGCATAGAACTTTTTTCTATGTCAAGAACACCGGGCACAATGATTTCATTCGTCTTCCCCCCTTCAAGGATGAAGTGCCTAACAATGATTTCTGGAAGTTTGACCCATGGGATAAGTATCCAGTGGTGAATGAGGCCGATGCCATTGTTGAGAGGTTGCTTGACCCGAAAGAGGGGTTTAACTTGACTAGGGATGACTTAATGCGCACTTTCATTAGCCGCCGAGTTAGCCCCCTTCAAGCCAGGTGTCACAAGATTTGTTTCATGAGTGGCTTGCGTGATTCCACTCACCACTCAACTTTTGATCTTCCGAATGACGTCGTTGCTCGCCGGGTCAGCTCGATCTTCAAGCTGACTATGGCGTCTGACTGGGTCTGGATCTTCCCCCCTTTTAGTCGCGAGAAATCCGTCCCCTGGGTAAGTTTCCGAGTAACTTGATATTGCCGACATATTTCTTACTCGGCTTTCATTTGACATCTGTTATTCAGCGTTCGTATGTTGATCTCGCTCTATCTGCTTTCCGCAGAACATTGTTGCCCAGGGTAATGACTAATGACAGTGCACGTCCTCCTGTTGGTTATTATGAAGATCGCCCTGATGCTGACGACGAGGATTTCTACTCTGAACGCTTCATGCCGATTTCGTTTGCTGCTGCCGCCCCTTCTCCGAGTAAGAATCCTACCCGAACTGCTTTGAGGGATTGGCCGTATGATTATGATTATGATGATGATGATGATGACTGTCAGATTTTAGAGGTACTTGATCCTTGCCTTACGCTTTTGCCTTATCCCATTGAATCTTGCATTTGCTGATGTAGCTGGTCAGGTACACGAGGTTCCTCCTCTTGCCATGGGCGGTTGCGGCAAGATTTGCGCTGCCAAGTCGACCAAACGGCATGGGGCCTCCACCAGTGGTGCCCAACCTTCTAAGAAACGCTGAGTTTCTACCGCCGTGGCCCCTGAAGCTAGAACCTCACAGCCTCGCAAGACTCACAAGTTTACTCGACGCGTGACACGCGATCCCATCATTTTCGGGTAACTTTCGCAGCTCACCATTCTTTGTCTTTCTTGCAGTGCTTCTATTGCACCCCGGGAAAACCTCTAATAGAAAACCGATGTTGTTTATATTTTGTGCATAATTATAGTGTCATCATGCATGTCTTGTATCTAAAAATATTTTAACTAAAACCTTATTTTTGTTTGCTACATTACCTCTCCTCTTTTTCAAATATAAAACTCTATTTGTACTTTTATATATTTGTCTAAAAACTATTCTAAAAAGGGTTTCAAAAATAAAATAAAATAAATAGAAAATATTTTATAAATATTAATAATATAACCTAGACCTAAAACCGGCCCGGCCCAACAGGCCCAGCCGGCTGAACCTAGTTCAACCCCAAACACCCCTAACCCTAACTTACCCAAAGCCAAACCCTAGCCTAGACCCACCCAGCCGCCTCTACTAAATCTCTCAACCCCGCTGCCAACCACTCACGCACGCACAACACACACCGATGCACGCAAGCACAACTCCACAACCACACACAACGCATGCACCCGATCGACTCAATCTACCCAGACACCCGACACGACCGACACGAACGCCACCTCCCGCTAATCCCGCCCCGCTCACCCCTGGGCCCCACGCACGCTCCCCACCTCTCCGCGTGTAGCCCTCCGCACTCGCGATCCCCTCCCCTCACGTTCCCCCCCGTGCCTCCACCAGTCCACCTCCCTCGCTCAGAGCTGCCGCCGCCGTTCGAGTCTCCCCGCCACCTCTTTGGCCGTCGCCGCCCCTTCGTCACCCGCGAGCCGCACCACGCACACCTCTGAGCTCTTCCGCGGCCGCGCCCTGGAGCCTCGCCGGCCTGCACCCCGACCTCTGGGAACGCCTACCGTCGTCCCTCGCCTGCACCGCCACCGGAGCTCTCCTCGTCACCCTCCTACAAGCTCCCTGGTTGTCGCCTCCTCATCGACGGTCCTGAGCCGTCGCTCGCGAGCTCCCTCTAGTCGGCCAGCTTCCTTGCTCGCCAACGCCAGCCTCCCTGCCGCTGTTCTCTAGCTGTGGCCGCCATCTGCACCTCGACCCCGCATCGGCCCCGTCTTGTTCGTCGCCAAGGCCGGCCCCTGCGCCTCTTCCGATCGCCGCCGCCTCTCCGCAGGATGGCGCTGGTCTCTCGCATCCCTGCGCGTCCGAGACGCCCTCCGTTGGAAGTCGTGTGAGTTATTGCCTCCTCGCGTCCGAGACACGTCCTTGGCACTGTTGCGCGTGTGCGTTTGTACCTCCTGCACTAGTTCATGCGTGTTTGCCTCTGTGCCCAATCGAAGGAACTGTATCTATTTCTGTGACCGTGCAGTGTTCCACTACCTGAGTGTGTTTTCCTGTGTGAATTTTGGGCAGTTCCGCTTCGAGATTCTGACGCCCGACCAAGTCCGTCATCGACATCAAGACCGAAAACCTTGAGCATCTTGTCTCGGACCCGAAGGCCGACAAGCTCTTCTTCCCGGAATCCGAAGACGCCAAGACCCCGAAATCCCGATCCCGCCGAGACCGATCCCAAACCCCCAGAGCCCCGACCCTTATTTTGTAAATGCCATCCATATAAATTGTTTCATATTAAATTGTTACTCGCATATATATTCATGTGGTTTAGGGGCATTATGCCGATTCACCTCATAATAAATATGGAGGCCATATTGTGGCATCCCGCAAAAACCACTACGAGAAAATCGCGTTGATTTTGTGCATTGCATCATCATGACCGCATGCTCATGTCATCATGCCACATTGCATTTGAGCATCGTCATCATCTTGCATTTGCTAGCATAAAACTATTTCGGAAAAACCTAGTTTTGTTTTCTAAACGCCCCGCCTTTGTTCAACACGCAAACCCGGGTCGCCGGAATATTTTGTTTTGTCTGCTATCGGTTTGCAAAAGCCCGGTTTGAAATAAATAAAATAGTTAATTATTTTTAGTGGGGCAGTCGAACGGGCCGATTCAACCCGAACGACCACCCCCGGAATAAAATCGGTCCCGCTTAGACCCCACCCCAAATCTTTTATTACCCCAACCTAATCTACCCACACCCCCTCCACCTCACCCTGACCAATGCCTTCTCTCCACCTCACCTCTCCTCTCTCCCCCACCCAATCCCACGCTGCCACCTCACCCCTCCTCTCTCCCTCTAACCAATCCCACCGCCACCTGGCCACTCCCTCACCCTGCCACCCCACAGCTCACTTCCCACACACGCACACACACACGCCGCACCCGCCCGGCCCCACCCCTCCGGCCCCACCTGCCTCTCTCCCTTTCCCGTTCTCTCTCCCTGGCGCCCCACGCACCGCCTCGTCCCCGTGACTCCCTCCTCCCGAGCTCGCCCCTGCCTCCACCTTCTTCCTCCTCCTCCCTCTCCCCGCCGAGGCCCGCCCGCCTAACCGCCTCCTTCCCTCTCGTGAGCCGCCGCGCGTCCTCCCTCTGGGGCGGCGCCTCCGTCGGCCTTCCCTCTCTCTCCCTGCCCCCGCAGCTCTTCCCGGCCACGCCAACCTCGCCGGCCTCCGCCCCGTCGACCCGCGGCCCCTCCTCCGCTCCTCCAGCCCTGCCGCCGGTCTCGACTAGCACCGCCGCCACCCCATCAAGCCCCGAAGGCGTCGCCCCGCCGGCCTTCCCTTTCCGGCCAGAGCCTCGCCCCGCTTCGGCCTCCTCTGGGCGCCGTCGCGCCGGTCTCCCCTCACCGCCCGCCCTCCTCGCTCCGCCCATCCGTCCGCCATCGCCGCTTGGCCATGCGACCTCCTCGACCCGGCCTCTCCCGAGCTCTCTGCCCGCCTGAGTTTGCGGCCACAGGGCCCCGCCACGCCACAGTGCCCTCCAGCGTCAAGCCCGCCAGCCGAGCTTCGCCCCAGGTTCCTCTCCAGCCGGAGCGTCCCATGCGCCGCCCTCCCCGTCGGCCCTCGCCCGTCCTCCGTCACAGGCCACTGCCAGCCCGCCGCCGCCCGCGCTGCCTCAAGGCCGAGCCCGAGCTCCTCGCCGTCCTTGGCGCTCCTGCAGCCAGCGTCCGCTGACCTCCCCGCGGCGAGCCGCCTCGACCTCGCCCGTCGGCTTCCTCTGCGATGTCGCCAAGTCGCTCCGAGGAGTAGCCGCCCGGCGCCGGCGCGACCGCCCTGAGCTCCTCCCGGTGCTCCCGTCCACTCACCAGCGTCGCCAAGATCTTCGATCACGGAGACCCCGTGTACCGGTACCGACGTACGAGGTGGAACCCGAAGGTCGCCATCGTGGATCCACAAGCCCTCCGTCATGGACATCCGAAGACCCCGACCCACGGAACCCCGAAGACACAATTCCGAAGATCCGAAGACCGAACCTCGAAAACACCCTCCCCGGGCAGCAAGATCGCCCACACGGACTTGAGTACCCCGAAGACTTCGACACGGAGCACCGAGGACGCCTTCATGGGACGCCAAGACACCCGTCGAACCCCGAAAGCTGGACCCCGTGGACCGACATGATCGTCTTCACGGATACGACAAGTACTTCCCTCGGACGCCAAAACCCGAACCGAAAGGACGCCAAGAACGCCACAAGTACGACAAGTTCTACTTCCGAACGACAAGACCGGCCGATCCGTGGGCCCGACAAGATCGACCGCGTGGAACCAAGATCTCCGGCATGTCACGACAAGTTCTCCGTCTTGTATCCGCTCCCGCCGATCCCGTCGAACCCTGAACCCTGAGCCCCTGTCGAACCCCGAATCCCGGAACCCCAAGACCGTCGAGACCCCTCAATGTGTGACCCTTATCCGAACCCCTATTTTTATAAATGCTAAACATAAAACCTGTTGCATATTCAATTGTCATACTCGCATGCATATTTGTTTGGTTTGGGGGCCTTACGCCGATTCACTTATAATTAAATATGGGGCCATATACGGGCAAATCTAGTCTTATATTGGCCTCATTTAACTTTGTGTAGCGAACCGGTGCTATCTTTTGCCTTGATAATGCAACATTTAAATTGCGGGGGTTCTAAATAACTTGAACCGTTTAATTAATTGTCGGAACCCCGGTTCTGCTTAATATGACCTAATTGCATCGCACCTTTGCCATGTCATACATCATACATGCATCATGCCGATCTTCTGCCGTTGTATTAAATAGTGCATCCGGTGTTTCTTCTAGTGTTTTGCTTCTTCGCGGATAAGGCCGTTGAGTTGATGCGAGTGTCGACCCGATCTTCGGATGAACCTTCGACAATGTTTTTCAGGCGAGCATCTCCCCCTTTCTACCTATCTTACTTTTCTAGTATTTATTCCCTCCTGTTGATCTTTTGCTATCTGTGTTGCGATGCTCTAGTTTTCGTACCCGTGATATCCCTTGCAGCCATATATAGCCTTGGACACATCCTATTACCTGTTGTTTGGTAGATAGTTGGACCCGCGCGTCATAGTCGCTTGCTCAAGTGTTGTTGCGTGTCGTCAAGTACCACAGTTGTTGGAGAAGTACCGCATGTTTATTGTTGGAGATGATCATGGCTTTACTTTTCGTTCACTTTAATTACTGTTTAACAACTAAAATTGAAGTAAGTAAGCAGAGGCATCGGTGGGTGATAGATAATGTTGGTTTCCGACCGCCCACTTGTGTCCCGTAGGACCCCGAGTTCTTGACATTCCGAGATCGAGCGCGCTAACCACAGGTGGGGAGATATGGGCCCCCCATTGATTATTACCTGATTTCAAAGTATTGTACTGGGGGCCACAAACTAGTTTGAGGTTTTATTTACTATCCTGTACTTATGCCATGCTTTACTGCTTTATTACGTTTGTGCGAGGAGCACCTGTCATCGTTTAGGCGGAGTGTTTTCGCGGTATCGACAGTCCCAGTTTTGGGATTTGCTGTCGTTTACAGCCACTGACGCAAACCCTGAGTCCGTCTCGGAGACCGGCCGACTTCGTTGCGGGTAGACTTGGTGGGGTGGCCCCCATGTACTTACTTTGGGTCTGGGAAACGTCAATAAATAAAAATGCCAACGGTGTGAGTTCCTCGGTTGACTTCCTCGATTGGTCTCGAGGGGGAAACGCCAGGATGGGTTTGTTTGATGGTAGAAACAGGTTGGATCCGAATAGGTCTTTCTTATCCCTCGATAACCGCGCCATTGTATCGAGTCTCTATAGGTTGTTTAGTGCATCTTTGCCCGCGCTTGATCCACCATACCTATGTAGGCGAGGACATGAATTCTAGCCTCGCTGTATCGCCTCGATCTTGACGCTCCTCTTTTCCTTTGCCCTTTCGGCACCCTTTTGTTTAAGCGGTTTTGAGATCGGCCGTTAGCGTGGTTACCCTTCCGCTTGCTGCAGGGTTATGGACGCCATTGGTTATTCTTCAGGGCTCTTAGCCCCATTTGCATCTTGTCCGTAGTCGGACGCTGTGTCATTTTCAAGGTGATTTGGATCTTCGTATCGTATATCTGTATTCTTGACTCATTGAGTCGCTGTTATATATATATCTGTTCTGTGGGTCCCATCGAGGACTGTTGTGTAATGTTATTACTTTGTTTTCCACCCGCACGAAAGTGCCTGGTGGGCACCTTTGAATCGTTTCTATGCGGGTTTGGCGGGTTTCGCTAAAACTTGCATAGGGCCGATTCTGAGGGTGTTACACATATGCAGGCTATTCTAGGCTTTTATTCGCTCCAATTAAATTTGTATAGTGAACGGATGATATATGTTGCCTTGTTGATACAACATTTAAATTGCGAGGTATATAAACGACATGAACCATCTAATTAATTGTCGGGACCCTGGTTCAGCTTAATATTTCCTAATTGCATCGCACATTTGCCATGTCATACATTATACATGCATCATGCTCGATCTTCTGTCGTAGTATTAAATAGTGCATTCGGTGTTTCTTGTAGTGATTCGCTTCTTCACGGGTTAGGTCGATGAGTTGATGCGAGTGTCGCCCCGATCTTCGAATGAACCTTCGGCAATGTTTTCAGGCGAGCATTCTCCCCCTTTCTACCTATTTTACATTTCTAGTCTTTATTTCCTCTTGTTGATCTATTGTTATCTGTGTTGTGATGCTATAGATTCCGTACCCCTATATTATTCACTACAGCCCCTAAATTGCCATGGACACCTCCTATTACCTGTTGTTTGGTAGACAGTCGGCCTTGCGAGTCGTAGTTGCTGGTCAGGTGCTGTTTCGCGTCATTGATGTTCCACCGTTGTTGGGTGGTTGGCACATGCTTAATGGTGGAGATGATCATGGCTTTAATTATCGTTTAATAACTAAAATTGAAAGTAGGTAAATGCAGAGGCACCGGTGGGTAATAGACAATATTTGGTTTTTAACCGCCCACTTGTGTCCCGTAGAACCTCGAGTTCTTGACACCTATTCTGAGATCGAGCACGCTAACCACAGGTAGGGTGTGTGGGCACCCCCATCGATTTAGTACCTGATTTCAAAGTATTGTACTAGGGGCCACAAAGTAGTTTGGGGCTTTATTACTATCCTGTACTTATGCCATGTTTTATTGCTTTATTTACGATTGCGCGTGGAGCACCTGTACTGTTTAGGAACAAATGTGGAATGCTTCCGCGGTATCGACAAGCCCAGTCACACTTTCGGGTTCCTAGTCGTTTATAGCCATTGACACAAACCCTGGGTCTGTCTCGGAGACCGGCCAACTTTGTTACGGGTAGCTTAGTGGGGTGGCCCCATGTGCATGCTTTGGGTCTGGGAAACGTCGTGTCCGAAACCCCGTCGACATACCGTTGGGTGTATGTTTTGTGATCTTGTACCTACCTGATCTGACAACAAGGGCGTAGGTGCGTGTGGGAACTTTGGTGCACCCCTGTAGGGTTAAATCTTTTCGAGAAGCCATGTCTGCGGTTATGGACGACTTGGAGCACAGTTCTCGATCATAGACAACTATAACTAAACTTTACTGTTATAATTTGACTTGTATCTTATATGACTAGTAAGTTGGATAACCACCATGAAATGAATGGATAAAACTGCCAAACGTGTGAGTTTCCTCGGCTTGACTTCCTAGTTTGATCTCGAGGGGGAAATACCAGGATGGGTTTGTTTGGTGGTAGTATCAGGTTGGATCTAAATAGGTATTTCTCGTCTCTCTCTAATAGCCGACAAATGTATTGAGTCTCTATAGGTTGTTTAGCGCATGCTCCGCTGCCGCTTTAGTACACCATACCTATGTAGGCGAGGACCGCCAAATTCTAGTCTCGCCGTGTACTGGCCTCAGTACTGACCGCTCTCTTTTTCCTTTGCCCTTTGTCGGCACCCCTTTTGTTTGAGCAGGTTTTGAGATCGACGTCGTTAGCAGGGTGTCACATCCCAAGATTTTCCAAATCTTGTAATGTGAAAAATAAATAAATAAAATAAATTATTGTTGAATTTCAGGGTGAAAAGAAACTTTTGTTTCTAATTAGAAACTTAAAAATCCCATCTTGAACAAACTTTAATTAAAGTTTGAATTCAACAAAATCCAAATCAAGAGAAATGCATTCCTCAATGAATGTATCTAGAAATTTAAACACTTGGAAAATAAATCCAAACCCTAAAATCTAATGGAACAAAAATCATTTCCAAGTTATCTCCAAGCCTATGGATTTGATCCATATAAAATCTTGTCAACAAACATTTACAAATGACCAAAGAAGACAAATAGAAATGTTATAAGACCATATAAATTGGATTCACTTAAATTGGAGCCATAAATAAAATCTTATGACTATAATAAGATAAGGAATTGTATTCCCAAAACTAAAAAAGCAACCACCTAGAAATCCATACCAATTGGTGAGCAAATAATCTTAAAAGGATTTAAAAGGTTAAACAAATATCAAACAAGATTTTACAAATTGGAATCACCAAGATTTGATCTCTAAATAAAAAGATAAGGATTTTATAAGATGAAGAAAGAAATATTAATTAAAGAATACTTGAAAGACCAAATAAATCTTGGCCTAATCCATTAAGCAAATGGAATAGTTATAATCCAAATCAAATAAAATAAAAGGATAAAGAATTTCCAAAATAAAATAAAATGGCAATAACCATTTTATCCCTATTTTATAAAGACAAATCTCTAATAAAGAATAATTATAAAATTCATGAGAGAATGGTATATTGGAATTTACTCAATTGGAATAAAAGTTGTTTAATCAACTTAAATAAAATAAATCTTCCAAATAAACTTTAGGGAATTAAAACTATATTTAATTCCATTGGAATTAAAACAAATACCCAATCTTAAAAGATTAATAAATCATATTAAATATCCTCCAAATAATTCAAGATGAATTATTTGACACCCTTTTAACTCAAAAAAACTTACTGAAAGGTTTTGGAAGAATTTGGAAGTCAAATGGAAATTAAAAACATTATTAAATCCTGTTTTGATTTAAAACAAGGGCCCTTTTTATTATTTAAAAAGACCCCAAAAATAATAAAATAAATTCCAAAAATTAACATCAGAATGTTTTATTAATCAGTACATAAACCTACACAAACTTTGACAAAGGTTTGAAATCAAATGAGGGTTTGAATTGCTTATTCAAGATCAAAACAGAAAATCAAAACAGAAAAAGAAAAACAAACAGAACAGAAAAAAATAAGAAAAGGACCCAGCCCAACTATCCTAGCCCACTAAGCCCATTCCAGCCCATCTTCCCTCTCCCGCGGAAAAACGGTTCGCACTCACTTATAAACCCACAAGGACGCTGACAGGTGGAACCCGTTCCCTCACTTTCTCTCTCGCTGCCAGACGGCCCCACCCCTCCCAGTCATCGTCTTCACCCGCGCGAAGACCCCGCCCCTCACCTCGCCGGCCGTTGCAGGCGAGTAAAACTCGATTTAATTCGCGTTAACCGTGCCATTAAACGCCCCCAGACCTTGCTCTCTTAATCGCCAGCATTTCCCCTATGTTTCCCCCTCAGTTCCTCACCTTAGCGCGCCCATAGGCCGCCCTAATTCCTCTACGAAGCTCCACTGCCCCGACGAGCTCCGGCATCGATTCCGGCAGCCCCTCGCCGCCCCTTGCCTCCCCGAGCACACAGGCACGTTCCCCAGACCCAGGCGCACCTCTCCGTATCATCAGCTCACCCGCGCGTGCTCTACAAGCTCGACAACGTCACCGCCAGTGCAGCGCCACCGTCTGCCTCCGTTCCGACGAACCCTACCGGTGAGACCAGACCCCCCTTGCCCTCCTTTTGATACACGCGTGTCCGCGACTTGCGTACGAAGCTAATCATGTCCTCTGTTTGTTTCTTCGTGACCAGTAGCGCCGCCCTCGATGACGACAGAGCGTGGCCGTCGTCAGGCGCAACTCCGACGAAATTCACGAAACCCGGTCGCCTTCACCAACCGCGAGTACCTTGAGCTTCGCCGTGTTCTCCTGAGCCTGGTGAGCATCTCCCTACTCTTCCTTGCTTCCTCTAGCGCCAGCTCCGCCGCTAGCCGAGCATCGCCGCCGCTCACCGTCGCTCGGCACCGCCAGTTCTTGGTCACTGTGTTGATAGCCGTTAGATGAAGATCGTAGGGACGCGATAGATCACTTAAACCTGAACCGTTACGCTTGATCTGCACCGCTCGATCTAAATTAAATCCAACGCACCAGAGAGCGTGATCCAGACGAAACGGTATGGACGAGTAATAACGAGACACGTGGCCAGACTCTAGTTTTAAAAACAGATTTGAATCTACCAGATATGTGATTTTGTAAATTCCATAACTTTTGTGGCATCCCGCAAAACCACTACTAGAAAATCGCGTTGTTTTTGTGCATTGCATCATCTTGACCGCATGCTCATGTCATCATGCCACATTGCATTTGAGCATCGTCATCATCATGCATTTTTTTGTTTGAAACTATTTTCGAAAAGCATATTCTGTTTTCTAAATACCCCGCCTTTATTTCAAATCCAAAACCCGGGCTTGTCCGGAATATTTCGTTTTGTCTATCAACAGTTTGCAAAAGCCTCGTTTTTAATAAATCAAATATTTAAATTATTTTTGGGAGGCAGCCAGCTAGGCCCGAAAGCCTAGCCGGCCACCTCCAGATAAAATCCTACCCAACCCTAGTCCACCCAAACCCTTTTCCTACCTAGCTCTATCCTACCCAGCCCCCTCCACATCACCCCGGCCAACCCCGTCTTGCCACCTCACCAACCCACACCCCTAACCCTATCACCACATGCCACACACGCACCCACCCAGCACCACCTCCCACCCCTCTCCACACGACACACACAGAGCACGCACGCCACCTGCCCAAAACCCCCTCTCTCTCTCTCACCCCTGTCTCCCCGGTCCCACCCTGCAGCCGACCCACTTCCCTGGACCCGGCCCCACCATCCCCTTCTCCTCTCTCCCCGCAACCCCACTCCTCCCTCACCTCCCTCGGTCCCGCAAATCCCGCCGCCGCCGCTGCTCTTCTTCCTCGCCAACTCCCTTCCGTCCTCGATTCCACCAAGCCGCCGCCACGGGCTCTCCACCTCCCCTCCTGCAGATCCTCCGGCCAGCAGCCGCTTCGATCGGCTCAGTCAGCCCGCGATCCGCCACCGCATGGCGCCTCCGTCGGCCGTCACCGCGTGGCCCCTTCTCCTCTGGCCCGGCGGCCTCTCGGCGGGGCCACAGCCTCGCCCGCCTCGGCTGCCCCATCCCCACCTCCTGCGCTTCCCCGCCTCTATGCCCGACCGCCGTCGTCGACCTCCCACGCCTGCAAGGCCTCTCCACCTCTCGTCCCTGCCGCCAGGCTCCTTCCTCCTTCACCGACTCGATCCGCCCCTCCGGCCTCGTCCTCCGCCGCCTGGCGCATCCACTTTGCCTCCTCTACTCTGCTCGTTCCCGCGGGCCCTGCGCGTCCCCGGCAGCAACCCCGCGAGCGCCCCTGCCCCGCGTGCTTCCTCTCTGCGCTCTGCTGCTAGCGAGGCCTACTAGCCCCGCCGTGGTCGGCCCATCCACGAGCAGCGGGGCATGGCTGGCTCGCCCCTGACCTCGTGTCGCGACACCGTCGACCGCCTCCTGCGCGCCGGTCCCGCCCTGCCGCCGTCAAGGGTCGCCCCCACCTGGCTCCGCCCCTGCGCCGCTCCGCGTCTGACGGTCCAGCCTGCTGCATCTCTGCCTTTGCCGTGGTAAACTGCTCGCTTTGTACTTGTCGCCTTGGTGTTGCCTCGATTGTGTGGAGGAGTTGTCACTGTAGTTACAGTGAGTCCTCCTGCGTATAAGATCTTTGCCTCTTGTTGTCGCTTTGTACCGTGGCCGCCAAGATCGACCGACAACTCCATTATATATCAAAGATGTACCAATGCGACAAGAGAAGGTGACAGAGCCAAACCCGAAGACCATCGACAAGAACTCTGACATGGAACCGATGATTGTCGGTACCCAAGATCTTCCTCATGGCACGACAAGACCTCCGTCATGGAAACCGCAAGATCCACTTCCGGAATCCGAAGGCCCCGATCCCTCGATGAACCCCGAAGCCCGAACCCCGTGGACCGACATGATCTTATTCACGGATACGACAAGTACTTCCTCGGGGATGCCAAGTTCTTCACCCCGAATGCCAAGACCGACTTGATGGCGCGGACCCGACAAGATCTTCGCAATGACAAGATCGACACCGACCAGGACGAATACGATGCGCCCCGACGCCGAACCAAGTCCTTCTTCGCGGAACGCCAAGATCTACTATGTTATCCGAGAACGCTCCCGCCGAGACCGAACCCCAGATCTGGACCCCGGGACCCAACCCCGAACCCCTCGGAGCCCAAGTTCGCCGAACCCTAATGTGTGACCCTTTATCCGAGACCCCTATTTTTATAATATGATATTGATCACCTGTCGCATATTAAATTGATCATGCATGCATATTTGTGTGTTTGGGGGCCTTATGCCGATTCACCTAAATTAAATATGGAGGCCATCTGCGGACGAATCTAGTCTAATATTGCCTCCATTTAAATTTGTGCATCGAACCGGTGATATATTTTGCCATGTTAAGACAACATTTAAATTGCGGGGTATCTAAACAACACGAACTTATTAATTAATTGTCGGAACCCCGGTTTCACTTAATATTGCCTAATTGCATCGCATCTTTGCCATGCCATACATCATGCATGCATCATGCCCGATTTTCTACCGTAGTATTAAATAGTGCATCCGGTGTTTGTGCTAGTGTTTGCTTCTTCACGGACTAGGCCGATGAGTTGATCACAGTGTCGACCGATCTTGGATGAACCTTGGCAATGTTTTCGAGAGCACCTCCCCTTTCTACCTATCTTACTTTTATAGTCTTTATTTCCTCCTGTTGATCTATTGCTATACGTGTTGCGATGCTCTAGTTTTCGTGCAGAGATATCCCTTGCAGCCTTATATTGCCTTGGACACATCCTATTACATTGTTTGGTAGATAGTTGGACTTGCGCATCGTAGTCGCTTGCTCAAGTCTTTGTTGTAAATCGATTACCACAGTTGTTGGAGTATTGCCGCATGTTTAATGTTGGAGATGATCATGGCTTTAATTATAGTTTAATTCAATTATTGTTTAACAACTAAAATTTAAGTAGGTAATGCAGAGGCACAGGTGGGCAATAGATGTTATTTGGTTGTTAACCGTCCACTTGTGTCCCGTAGGACCCCGAGTTCTTGACACCTGTTAGAGATCGGCGCTAACCACATGTGTTATGTATGGGCACCCCATCGATTTAGTACGATTTCAAAATCTTTGTCTTGGGGCCACAAGTAGTTTGGGCTTTATTACTATCTGTACTTATGCCATGCTTTCTTTGCTTAATTTAAATTGTGCGATGTCACCTTTTGTCTTGTTTAGGATCGTGACCGTTTATTTGTGTCGACAAGCGAGTTTCGGGTTCCCGATCGTTCTACAGCTCCTAAACCACGAGTCGTCTCGGAGACCGGCCGACTTCGTTGCGGGTAGACTTGGTGGGGTGGCCCCCATGTACTTACTTTGGGTCTGGGTAACGTCATGACTTAGGCCCCGCCGACATACCGATGGGTGTATGTTAATTGATCTAGCAAAAAGGGTCGAAGTGCGTGTGGATACTTTGGTGCACCCCTGCAGGGTTAAATTTTTTCGAGAAGCCGTGTCCGCGGTTATGGAAGACTTGGAGCACAGGTCTCGATCATAGACAACTATAACTAAAGTTTACTGTTATAATTTGACTTGTATCCGATATGACTAGTAATCAGCTTCACTACAACGGAATGGCTAAATAAAAGTACCAACAACTGCTGGGTTTGGGATATCTCATGCTAATTATATCTGACTAGTAAGTGTTGCAACTACAACGGAATGGTTAACTAAAACTGCCCACTGCTTATTATATCAGGATGACTCATGCTATTTATATTTGACTAGTAATTGTCGCAACTATAACGGAATGAGTAAAACTGCCAACAGTGTGAGTTCCTCGGTTGACTTCCTCGTTTGGTTTCGAGGGGAAATACCAGGATGGGTATGTTTGGTGGTAGTATCAGGTTGGTTCCGAATAGGTCTTTCTTACCCCTCTCTGATAGCCGCTAGTTGTATCGAGTCTCTATAGGTTGTTTAGTGCATGCCGCGCTGCCGCTTCAGTCCACCATACCTATGTAGGCGAGGACCGTCGAATTCTAGCGTCGCCGTGTACTGGCCTCAGTACTGACCGCTCTCTCTTTTTCCTTTGCCCTTTGTCGGCACCCCTTTTGTTTAAGCAGGTTTTGAGATCGACGTCGTTAGCAGGGTTACCCTTCCGGCTTGGCACAGGGGTTATGGACGCCATTGGTTATTCTTCAGGGCTCTTAGCCCCATTTGCATCTTGTCCGTAGTTGGACGCTCTACCGTTTTCAAGGTGATTCGGATCTTTGTTCTGTATATCTATATTCTTGACTAATGGAGTCGTGTTGTATATATATCTGTTCTGTGGGTCCCATCGAGGACTGTTGTGTAATGTTATTACTTCGTTTTCCACCCGCACGAAAGTGCCTGGTGGGCACCTTTGAATCGTTTCTATGCGGGTTTGGCGGGAATCGCTGAAACTTGCATAGGGCCGATTCTGAGGGTGTTACAGAGTGGTATCAGAGGTCAGCAGTTGCGATACCCCACAAGTCCAGCCTGTAGAATAACCTAGCTAACGGTCGAAGTAGAGTGTCAAAACTATTTTTGAAAAATCGGTTGGATAGTTCTGATTAGGTCTGATTTTACTCCTTACCCCTTTGTTGCTCTCCTCTCACCTCTGCGTGTTTTGAATCCGCTCTCTTCTCTCTCTTCGAGTCCAGGATTTCTCGTGGTTGGGTTCCATCGTACCTTCAGGGTTTTCGCTTCCTCCTTTGATAACATGTTCTACCATCCGGTGTTCATGATATCTGAGGAATCCGTCTTCTGTGGTACCATTCTTTGTTCCTTGTTTGTGCCTTCCATTGTTTTCTGACGCGACGACATCATCTACACCAGGTCCGATGCAGAGCCTGCATCACTCCTTTGATCCGAACCTCGATTGTCGAGATCTTGATCGATTCGAGAATGGTTGCGCTTTCCCTCGATTGTGCAGAGTAATAGTTTGGGTGCGTGATGGATTGGCCCCCATGCCGACTACTCACTCTATTCGCTTGTGTACATTGAAGTGGATGAGAATGCATCGGTTCTCTCTTTCTATCGGAGTTAGAGGTGGCTTTATTTGTTGATACCTCTACCTACGACCTTTTGTTTCCGGAGTGTTCTCTCGACGATCACGGACAACGACCTCTTGTTAGTGGTGTCGCGAGGATCTACACGATGCGAGAAGATTCAGATCGCCGACCTTCTTCCCGGTACCATGAGGCGGATCTCGAGGGCGAGATCCATTGTTAGTGGTGTCGAATTGTGGCATCCCGCAAAACCACTACTAGAAAATCGCGTTGTTTTTGTGCATTGCATCATCTTGACCGCATGCTCATGTCATCATGCCACATTGCATTTGAGCATCGTCATCATCATGCATTTTTTTGTTTGAAACTATTTTCGAAAAGCATATTCTGTTTTCTAAATACCCCGCCTTTATTTCAAATCCAAAACCCGGGCTTGTCCGGAATATTTCGTTTTGTCTATCAACAGTTTGCAAAAGCCTCGTTTTTAATAAATCAAATATTTAAATTATTTTTGGGAGGCAGCCAAATGGGCTAAGCCTAGCCACCTCCGAATAAAATCCTACCCAACCCTAGTCCACCCAAACCCTTTTCCTACCTAGCTCTATCCTGCAGCCCCTCCACATCACCCCGGCCAACCCCGTCTTGCCACCTCACCAACCCACACCCCTAACCCTATCACCACATGCCACACACGCACCCACCCAGCACCACCTCCCACCCCTCTCCACACGACACACACAGAGCACGCACGCCACCTGCCCAAAACCCCCTCTCTCTCTCACCCATGTCTCCCCGGTCCCACCCCGCAGCCGACCCACTTCCCTGGACCCGGACCCACCATCCCCTTCTCCTCTCTCCCATGACCCGCTCCCCTCACCTCCCTCGGTCCATAAATCCCTTGCCCTTGCTCTTCCTCGCCAACTCCCTTCCGTCCTCGATTCCACCAAGCCGCCGCCACGGGCTCTCCACCTCCCCTCTTGCAGATCCTCCGGCCAGCAGCCGCTTCGATCAGCTCAGTCAGCCCGCGATCCGCCACCGCATGGCGCCTCTCCGGCGCGTGGCAGCGCCCGCCGTCAACCTCACCCCTCGCGTCGTTCGTCCTGTCCCTCGCCACCGCGGCCCCTTCTCCTCTGGCCCCGAGCGCCGCCGCTCTCGAGCAGGGCCCCGGCCTCGCCGCCTCGGCGCTGCCCCATCCCCACCTCCTGCGCCTCCCCGCCTCTATGCCCGACCGCCGTCGTCGACCTCCCACGCCTGCAAGGCCTCTCCACCTCTCGTCCCTGCCGCCAGGCTCCTTCCTCCTTCACCGACTCGAGCCGCCCCTCCGGCCTCGTCCTCCGCCGCCTGGCGCCTCCACTTCGCCTCCTCTACTCTGCTCGTTCCCGCGGGCCCTGCGCGTCCCCGGCAGCGACCCCGCGAGCGCCCCTGCCCCGCGTGCTTCCTCTCTGCGCTCTGCTGCTAGCGAGGCCTCCTAGCCCCGCCGTCTGGGTCAGCCCATCCACCAGAGCAGCAGGACGCCATGGCCTGGCTCGCCCCTGACCTCGCGTCGCGACACCGTCGACCGCCTCCTGCGCGCCGGTCCCGCCCTGCCGCCGTCAAGGGTCGCCCCCACCTGGCTCCGCCCTGGCCTCGCGTCTGGCGGTCCGGCCTGCTGCATCTCTGCCTCGTGAACCAGGCGTCTCGGCCTTTGCCGTGGTAAACTGCTCGCTTTGTACTTGTCGCCTTGGTGTTGCCTCGATTGTGTGGAGGAGTTGTCACTGTAGTTACAGTGAGGTCTCCTGCGTATAAGATCTTTGCCTCTTGTTGTCGCTTTGTACCGTGGCCGCCAAGATCGACCGACAACTCCGTTATATATCAAAGATGTACCAATGCGACAAGAGAAGGTGACGAAGCCAAACCCGAAGACCATCGACAAGAACTCTGACATGGAACCGATGATTGTCGGTACCCAAGATCTTCCTCATGGCACGACAAGACCTCCGTCATGGAAACCGCAAGATCCACTTCCGAATCAAGGCCCCGATCCTCGGCGAACCCGAAGCCCGAACCCGTGGACCGACATGATCTTCACGGATCGACAAGTACTTCCTCGGGGATGCCAAGTTCTTCACCCGAATGCCAAGACCGACTTGATGGCGTGGACGACAAGATCTTCAGCGACAAGATCGACCGACCAGACGAATCCGATGCGCCCGACGCGAACCAAGTCCTTCTTGGCGGGCAAGATCTACTATGTTATCCGAGCGCTCCCGCGAGACCGAACCCAGATCTGGACCCGGGACCCGAACCCCTCGGAGCCCAAGTTCGTCGAACCCTAATGTGTGACCCTTTATCCGAGACCCCTATTTTTATAATATGATATTGATCACCTGTCGCATATTAAATTGATCATGCATGCATATTTGTGTGTTTGGGGGCTTTATGCCGATTCACCTAAATTAAATATGGAGGCCATCTGCGGACGAATCTAGTCTAATATTGCCTCCATTTAAATTTGTGCATCGAACCGGTGATATATTTTGCCATGTTAAGACAACATTTAAATTGCGGGGTATCTAAACAACACGAACTTATTAATTAATTGTCGAAACCCCGATTTCACTTAATATTGCCTAATTGCATCGCATATTTGCCATGCCATACATCATGCATGCATCATGCCCGATTTTCTACCGTAGTATTAAATAGTGCATCCGGTGTTTGTGCTAGTGTTTTGCTTCTTCACGGACTAGGCCGATGAGTTGATGCGAGTGTCGACCCGATCTTCGGATGAACCTTCGGCAATGTTTTCAGGCGAGCACCTCCCCCTTTCTACCTATCTTACTTTTATAGTCTTTATTTCCTCATGTTGATCTATTGCTATCTGTGTTGCGATGCTCTAGTTTTCGTACCCGAGATATCCCTTGCAGCCTTATATTGCCTTGGACACATCCTATTACCTGTTGTTTGGTAGATAGTTGGACTTGCGCGTCGTAGTCGCTTGCTCAAGTGCTGTTGCGTGTCGTCCAGTACCACAGTTGTTGGAGTATTGCCGCATGTTTAATGTTGGAGATGATCATGGCTTTAATTATAGTTTAATTCAATTATTGTTTAACAACTAAAACTGAAGTAGGTAATGCAGAGGCACAAGTGGGCAATAGATGTTATTTGGTTGTTAACCGTCCACTTGTGTCCCGTAGGACCCCGAGTTCTTGACACCTGTTCCGAGATCGAGCGCGCTAACCACATGTGTTATGTATGGGCACCCCATCGATTTAGTACCTGATTTCAAAGTACTGTACTGGGGGCCACAAGTAGTTTGGGGCTTTATTACTATTCTGTACTTATGCCATGCTTTACTGCTTAATTTAAATTGTGCGATGTCTGCTTTGTCTTGTTTATGATCGTGACCGTTTTATTTGTATCGACAAGCCGAGAGTTTGGGTTCCCGATCGTTCTGACCGGCTCCTAAACCCCCGAGTCCGTCTCGGAGACGGCCGACTTCGTTCTTGAGTAGACTTGGTGGGTGGCCCCCATGTACTTACTTTGGGTCTGAAACGTCATGACTTAGGCCCCGCCGACATATCGATGGGTGTATGTTAATTGATCGGCAAAAGGGTCGAGTGTGTGGATACTTTGGTGCACCCTAGGTTAAATCTTTTCGAAGCCGTGTCGTGGTTATGGACGACTTGGAGCAGGTCTCGATCATGAACAACTATAAGCTGCATTGGTATTGCACGGCGGATGCTGGGGGTAGCTTACGTAGAGGGAGCAAGGCGACGTAGGAGAATCCGGGAGCGAGATTGGCACACGATGTACCCAGGTTCACGTCCCCTCGGTGGAGGATCGCTACGTCCTGCTATCAATCTAGTATATGATCATAGATTGGTTTACAATGGAGTCGCCGGAGGCGATGGGAGAGACTAGATCTAATCTAATATGAGAGAGGATGGCCCGTGGGGGTGCCCCTGGTGGCTTTATATATGCAGCCACTTAGGGTTTAAAAGTACTTGGTGGGCTTTGTATTGGAGTCTCCGTCTCGGGCCTCCAGTCGGCGCCACTCGTCTGGATCCAGTATGTGCCAGTCGCCGTATTGGGCGAGTCGACCCGCTTAGGGCTAGGTTCCAGTCTGCTCGATCCAGCTGGCGAATCCGCTTTGTGGGTATACCCCGATTGGTATTCCCCCATTAGTAGTCCCCGAGCGCGTTGTCGATTCGATGCGGGATTGAGGCAGGGCGCGGAGAGTGTTGACGATGGGTCGTAGCGAATCGGCGACGAGCTCCTGATCAGAGAAAAGAACCGTGAAGCGGGAGGCGGTCGGCGTGAGCCAGTTGGCGAAATACGCAGGGTGTCGGCGAAGCCGCCAGTGCAGGCGAGTCCCCGAACGTGGAGCGTGCCGAGTCACCGAGCGTGGCGAGTGGCGAGGTCAAGCGACCGGCGAGTGGCGCTGTCTGTAGCACGCCGAGTCCCCGAGCGTTAATCTGTGGCGAGTCATGATGGCGAGTCCCGGCGTTAATCTGTGGCGAGTCCACGGTGGAAAATCGGCAGCGTTAGTCTGCGGCGAGTGTCATGATGAAAGTCCCCGGCGTGTTGAGTACGCGGTGGAGAGTCAGCGGTGGCGAAGTCGGGCGAGCCACGTTGCGGAACCACGTGCTACGCAGCATGCCTAGGAGTAGTCCACGAGGATCGAGTTGGCTTGTAGGCGACTTGAGGCTCATATTTTGAAAATAGTAGTGGTTGTTTCCGGCGTGGCGGTGGCGAGTCGGCGACGGCGCGGCCGAGTCCCCGAGCGCGGCGAGTTCGCGATGATTGCGAGTCCGTGAGGGGAGAGTCCCCGAGCATGGCGAGTCCGCGATGATTGTGAGTCCGCGAGGGGAGAGTCCCCAAGCGTGGCGAGTCCGCGATGACTGCAAGTCCGCGAGGAGAGAGTCCCCGAGCGTGGAGAGTCCGCGATGATGTTGATTGCGCTGTTTCTGTTAGCGAGTCTCTCGTCTTGGCCCGGGGGGCCAGTCGCATGGCGACTCCAAAGATGTCTCTCGACTTGGCATTCTTCCTGGACGATCCATGGCTCGGTTTGAGTCCGTCCATGATATAACGTCTGCGATCGCACTATCTAAGGTTGAGGAGGACATGGTGCTGTTTTTGTAGCTTGCCATTTATCTTGGCCGGAAGGCGGTCGAGCAAGGTGACTCAATGATGGCTCTCGGTTAGCGTTTTTAGTGGGCGAACCGAGGCTCGGTTTCAGTCCTCGTCCGTACTACTTGGCCATTGCAGTCGCTCTTTCAAAGGTTGACAAAAGGCGAATTGATTTTCCGGGGGAAGAGGCGATGGTGAGTCCATGCAGAGTGGCATGTGACCCTCTCTGGCGACTCGGACGATGAAGGTCCCTTAGAAAGCGCGGCATACGCATTCGACCTAGCCGGAAAGAGTCAACACGACGGACACGGGGTCGACACGGCGTATGGAGGTCGCTCTATGGCGAAGTCGACGCGGCGAACACGGGGTCGACACGACGGACGGAGGTCGCGCTATGGCGAAGTCGGCCAGCGGACCGCAGTGTCGACGCAGACGGTCGCGCTATGGCGAAATCGGCCGGCGACCACGGGTCGACGCGGCGGACGGAGTCGCGCTATAACGAAATCGGCGCTGGACCGCAGGGTCGGCCAGCGGACGGAGGTCGCGCTATGGCGAATCAGCCGGCGGACACGCAGGTCGGCGGGCGGAGCGCGCTATGCGAAATCGGCAGCGCGGACCGCAGTCGGCGCATGGCGGTCAGCGCTATAAGCGAAATCGGCCAGCGGACACGGAGTCGACGCGGAGGACGGAGGTCATGCTATGGCGATGTCGACGCGGCGGAGCCGCGAGGGCGAGGTCGCGATCCTGAGGAAGGCGAGACGGCATTGGGTGAGTCCCCGAGCATGGCGAGTCGGTGACGGCGAGGTCGCGATGGCGATGCCGCGGTAGGCGATACTGCGCTGGGTGAGTCCGCGGTGGTGATGTCGTGCGGCGTGTAGCCGGTAGCTTGGCGAGTCGGTGATGGGCGAGCCGCCGGACGTGAAGAGTCCGCGTCCATGGCGAGTTTCCGAGGGGTGAGTGCGGCATTATGGTCGTAAGCCAGCTAGCCTGCGTATACATACAAGTCGGAAGTACAAATTTTTTCATATAAGTATATTATGATAGACAAAATAATTGAACAGATATCACCGAATGTTTCTGTATCCATTCGATAATCTTCTCATTGAACTTGTACGTCTTTGCTATGTATGGCATTTCATCGGAAGTCGTGTGGATTTTACAATCCATCTACTCCCACGTATGATTGATGAGTTCTGGGATTAAATCTTGGACTCACTGATGACATACGTTGCTAATAAACACGCGTGTGTGCGAAAGTTACATCAAGTTCTGAGAGCCGTTAAGGTAACCGAACCATTTCTTGCGCATCAGGCGGTATAGGGGCATCGCCTTTTCGCCCAGGCGGGGGATGAAGCGACTGAGAGCCGCTACCCGCCCGGCTTCGGGCGTCGCGCGAGCACTCGGGTTTGCGGCAGGCGATCGTGTCGATCTTCGTTGGGTTTGCCTCGATCCCTCGTTTGGAGCGGCGTACCTAGTAATTGCCGGCGGTACGAAGGTGCACTTACTGGGTTGAGCTTTATCTTGTACCTTCGCAGGTTGGCGAAGGTCTCTGCGAGGTCGGCGAGTAGGTCGCCTTGGCGAGCGGATTTTACGACCACGTCGTCGATGTAGACGTGGATGTTGCGGCCAATTTGGCTCGCGAGGCATTCTTGCATGCACCGTTGGTACGTTGCTCCGGCGTTCTTGAGGCCGAAGGTCATGGCGGTGTAGCAGAAGGCTCCGAATGGCGTGATGAACGCCGTCTTCTCCTCGTCCTCGGCCATTTTGATCTGGTTATACCGGTAGGCGTCGAGGAAACAACGACTCCGAGCCAGCGGTGGAGTCGATGATCTGATCGATCAGCGGGACGAACTGCTCCTTTGGGCGGTATTCGCTGTTTGTGTAGTCGATACACATTCTCCGGTCCGTTTTCTTTTCGACCAGGACTGGGTTTGCCAGCCACTTGAGTATTTGATTGGCGAATGAAGCGGCAGCGGTACGCTGCACTTCCTCGGCGATTGCCCGACGGCGTTCTTCGTTGAATAAGTAGCGGCTTGTTGAGTCGCACTTTGGGGTCGGCGTTTAATTTGTGCTCGGCGAGCTCCCTAGGGACACCGGGCATGTCGGAGGGTTTCCATGCGAAGATGTCCCTGTTCTCACGGAGGAACTTCGATGGCCGCGCCTTCCTATCTTTGGGCTCATGCCTGTCGATCGTCACCGTCTGGCTGGGGTCGCTGGGGCCAGCTCGGCCAGTGCGGGTGTCGTCGTGGCCTCAAAGGTTGAGGTGTTTGTGCCCTCGAGTTGGGCTTCTTGAGTATTGTGGGGTCGTTGTTGACCCTCGCGTGTTGGCGAGCTCATCGCGTGACTAGCTTCCGCCGCGATCACGGCGTCGGCGAGTTCGGCTCCTTTGGCCTCGCATTCGGCGGCCATGTCGGGGTCGCCGTTGATGGTGATGACGCCGCACGGCCCGGGGAGCTTCATCGCGTTGTATGCGTAGTGGGGTGCCGCCATGAATTTGGCGAACGCCTGGCGCCCCAGGACGCAATGGTAAGGGCTGTCGAAGGGCACCAGCTCGAAGACGATCCGCTCGGTGCGGAAGTTCGCGGTGCGAAGGTGACGGGTAGCGTGACCTTGCCGATCGGTGCGCCTTCCGACCGGGGGCGATGCCGTGGAGCGTGGTGTGGGTTGTCTCGATCATCGATTGCGGGAGCCTTGATGCGCTGAAGGTGTCGAGGTAGAGGATGTTGATGGAGCTGCCGCCGTCCGCCGAGTCTTGGGGAGCGATGATCGCCGACCTTGGGCGACCACCGGGCGACTCGTCACAGGTACTCGATGCGTGGCGAGTGGTCTTGCCGGCTCCGGTGATAGGCTGCTCCGACCAGTTCGAGGCGGGGGCGTCTGTCTGGGCCACGCGTTGCGGCGACAGCGCGGCGATGACCTTCTTCGCGCTTCGTGTTGAAGCCGGTGAAGGTGTGGAAGCGAGCGGCTACTTTGCGAATTTTCCGCCATTTTGCGGGTCGTTGTCGGTGTCCTCCAGCGCGTGCGTGCCTTCTCGATCTCCTTAGGGTGTGGCGATCGGCGGTGGTGTGCGTGGCGGGCTTTCCTTCCCTGCTGTAAGCACATGGTTGGTTAAGGAGGGCGCGGGATCAAACCTTGGCTTGTTCTTGTAGTTCCGCCCGTCGCGTCGTTGCCCTCCGTCATGGCGGTAGCTCTTGGTCGCGTTGTGCGTGCCCAGCATTAGCGGCAAGTCGACTCGCCCATCGTTCGCGGCGCTTGCCTGTGAGAGTGCGCTATGTATCGTCGCTTTCGGCGGCCGCCGTCGTTGCCGCCCGTGCGTCGTTGTCCGCCGGACTCGTCGTCGGCGTCTTGATTGGGATCTTCCTCGGCGTATCGTTTGGCGATCTCGAGGAGGTCGGGATGTTGTCGAGTGTCGGCGTGTAAAGAGCTTGGCGACTAGAGGCTCGTGGCGGCACGAGGTCTTGAAGCAATGGATAGCGGTGTCGGGTGGATGCCGACGCGTTATGCAGAGCTCTTGCCACCGTTGGACCCATGCGGGTCGACTCGCGGGGTCCTGGACGCTCGTTCGGTCCTCGATGGTGGTGGCGGGTGTAGGAGCACTCGAAGTGCCTTACGGCGTCGCATTTCCTCCGAGTCGTCTTGTCACGGGGGCGTGTTGATCCATTGCCTGCACGTCCCTCCATCATCGGTGGGAGTGGGCGGCGGTAGGTCGGTGTGACCCGCGATCCCCATTGCCATGAGGTATGTGTCAAGCGGACCGGCTGGGTCGTCTGAGTCGTATTTTCGATCTCCTTGGCGCCTTGAAGTTGGTGGGTACTTCGCCTCGGATCATTGGTCCGAAGCACTTGGGCCCTAGTCGGTGGCGACCCCATAGGCTCGCCATCGGCGAGTAGTTAGGTGTCGCGGTCGTCGGGCTGGCGTCGCGCCATTTTGGTTGTTGATGATGTGAGTGCGGCGTCGATTGGCTCTCCGTTGGCGGCGAGGTTGGTCGCGCCCTGGGATCGTTGGTGGAGAGTGCCGTTCGCGGTCGTCGTTGAGCTGCGGTGGCTCTGGCGGCGGGCAATTGAGGGTGTTTGCCACCGCTGGGCGGCCGCTTGAGGCCGCCCCCTCGGAGAGCGCGAGTACACTCGCCTGCGGTCGGCGCTTTGCTGCTGTTCCACGGCCTTGGTAGGGCCACGACATCTGGATCTGTAAGCGCCGTCGCGGTCGCCGTGATCTTTGTCGGCCGCGGCTCGGCTGCCACGAGGTTGTCCATCGGGGTGGAGAAGCGATGGAAGGCCGTTCGCGTCGCGCTCCGTGAGGAGGCGACTATCGCGGCTGGTCCACAGGAGTGCGGTTGGGTGGTGGTGGGGCACCCATCGCCGTTGATCTGGCGGGCGGTTGCTTCCTCCGGTGGCGCGTTCTCGCGAATCGCGCTTCGGCTATCTGGCCGGGTCGTTCGTCGTCGAAGTTCGAGCGCCCTGAGCGGTGGGGTTCAGCGTGACCTGATCCGGCTGGTGGTAGCGTGGCGGTTCTGCTGTCACTGCTCGGCGAAATTTTTCGCTCGGCCTGCTCCTTCGTCTTGCCTCCGCCATTTCGGAGTTCCTCGACCTCGTCGCCCGTGGCGTTAGGAGGATCGAAGTGGAGAAAGGTCCTCCGGCGGATCGGTGCGGTGGCCATGTAGGTCATGGCGTGGCGATGGCACCGTCGAGGTCGGCGGAGTTCTCCGACCGGGTAAGTCGAAGATCCGAGGATGGAGGGTCCTCGAAATCTCCGCGTTGGAGACTGGCGATGGAGCCCAGACGAGTCCGCGGTGATGGATCGGCGAGTGGCGCCGGGTCGGCGTCGTCGGTGAGGTCGCGTCTTCGCGGCGCTGAATTCTCGGCCCACGTTCTTTGTGGGCGAGTCGTACTCGGGCGGCGGTGGATCGTGCGGATCTGGCTCTCGGAGAGCCGATCGCGTGGTGGCGACTTCGCGGATGCGGCCGAGTCCTCCGGTGATGGCGTCGGTGAAGCCGGCGAAGAGGCTGATCGTGCTGGCGGGATCACGCTGTCGTGTGGTCGCGTCGCCGGGCGTAGCTGCTTGGCAAGATCTGGAGCATCTCGCCAATCGCTATCATGCGGCGGTGGCGGACCGTCTCGTTGATGGGCAGATTGGATCTCGCCCGCGAGAACCGGCAGACCGGCCGGCCCCTGATGGGCGCCAGCCGTGGGAATGACCACGGCGAGATGCTTTGTCGGCGGTAGTAGTAGAAACGAAGGGCAAGGCGGCCAGCCATCTGCGGTCGAGATGAGGCGGAGACTCGGGGTTTTACCCAGTTCGGCCCCGGAGGGTAAAGACCTACTCTGCTAGATTGTATTATGGAGGTGTTTACAATGGGCGAACTTCGGCTGGCGGCGAGTTGCTTGGGTGTATGAGGGAACGTGCCTCTACTCACCCCTTAGGGAGGTTTATATAGGCTTACCTCCCCTAGGGTTTACATATCTCAACCGATTCGGTTACAACTTTGTCAATCGTTTAACTTTCGGACCGTGGGCCTATCTACTACTTTGGGCCTTGACCTCCGATGCTTTGGTACCTTGATGGGCTTTGATCCACTCGCCGTTCTGCAGGCCCACTCGCCAACCTTTGGGCCAGTCGGAAACGTCCCGCTGAGGATACCCCAGTAGGCATATCCCCATCAATAACTAAAGTTTACTGTTATAATTTGACTTGTATCCGATATGACTAGTAATCAACTTCACTACAACGGAATGGCTAAATAAAAGTACCAACAACTGCTGGGTTTGGGATATCTCATGCTAATTATATCTGACTAGTAAGTGTTGCAACTACAATGGAATGGTTAACTAAAACTGCCCACTGCTTATTATATCAGGATGACTCATGCTATTTATTTGACTAGTAATTGCCGCAACTATAACGGAATGAGTAAAACTGCCAACGGTGTGAGTTCCTCGGTTGACTTCCTCGTTTGGTTTCGAGGGGAAATACCAGGATGGGTATGTTTGGTGGTAGTATCAGGTTGGTTCCGAATAGGTCTTTCTTACCCCTCTCTGATAGCCGCTAGTTGTATCGAGTCTCTATAGGTTGTTTAGTGCATGCCGCTTGATCCACCATACCTATGTAGGCGAGGCCTTGAATTCTAGCCTCGCCGTGTCTTGGCCTCGATCTTGACCGCTCTCTCTTTTCCTTTGCCCTTTGTTGGCACCCTTTTTGTTTAAGCAGGTTTTGAGATCGATGTCGTTAGCGAGGTTACCCTTCGGCTTTGGGCAGGGTTATGGACGCCATTGGTTATTCTTGAGGCTCTTAGCCCCATTTGCATCTTGTCCGTAGTTGGGCCTACCGTTTTAAGTGATTCGGATCTTTGTTACGTATATACGTATTCTTGACTCATGGAGTCGTGTTGTATATATATACTTACGTGGGTCCCATCGAGGACTGTTGTGTAATGTTATTACTTCGTTTTCCACCCGCACGAAAGTGCCTGGTGGGCACCTTTGAATCGTTTCTATGCGGGTTTGGCGGGAATCGCTGAAACTTGCATAGGGCCGATTCTGAGGTGTTTTGCAAATGATTTTGTCACTTTATAAAATGATAATTAGGTGTTTTCAAATGTGTATGAACCATTAGAAAACCACTTATCCAAATAAAACAATCTTTAGCATGCTTGCATGCATTGTTTTGTTATTATTATTTTATGTGTTGAATTGCTTGAATGGTAGTTTGAAATGTTGTTTGCTTGATTGAATTGTAGTGACTTGAAGTGTGTGAACATTGCAAAGATCAAGGAGTGAACTTATACTCTCTACCAAAAAGGCAAGTGATGCTTCATACTTTTGTCCCATTATTTTCACTATGCATTAGTGATATTACTAAGTAGGACTTGCATGGAATTTTTGCTAAGTATAAAACATGCTATGGGAAATCCTAGTAGATGAAACCTTAGTAGAATTTTCCTATGTTAAGATTCCTACTACTATCATGATTAGCTTAGCTAATAGAAAACAAGGGTGGAAATATATTCACACTATGGAAAAATTTCTAAGTTTGAGGACTTGTGTTTTGTTTAATAAAACAACTAAGAGAATGAATCACCTGGGTGGAATGGAAGGAATGGTTTGTGTTGAGTGGTTCACAAGGCCCATTTCTATGGTTTACCTTGTGTATCTCACTTGTGGATGGCCACTCAGGAACAAAGAGATTTGAGATGTCAAATGTTGAGAAGCTTCAAGTGCAACCACTTGGCATTATGGGCTCTGCCTGGATCATATAGGTTGCTAGAACTTAGCCATTTGGACAGTTGGTGGTAGTGGGATGATAGGTTGGAACACGTCCATTTGGTCTAAGGAAAGGCTTCTGAAAGATCTTGTCTTGGTGAAACCAAGTCTTGTGGGGAAAGTGCACCACCTCTGCAGAGTGTAAAATCTAAGTACTTAGCCATGTCCCTGGCAAAGGACAATTTGAGCATCAAGACATGGAAGCTATCAAGAATCTCATCATCCAAATTTCTAAGTTAAAAACTTGTGGGTGAACAAGGGATTGAAAGGATCACCAATTTCTATTGGGAGATGCCTTGGGAAAGATTTTGTCAAGCAAAAACTTAGTGTTTTCAAATGATAAGGAAAATCTATTTTGAGCAAAGCAAGCCTAAGCTCCACTTATCCAAATGCATATAGATGATAGACTCCACTATACTACCATAGTATCACTTGCCAATACAATTCAAATGTATTGACCCTTGTGGCTGTAACTTGTTATGTTGCAGGTTTGATTGATATTTGTGAAGTTTAATGATTAGGATTACAAGTCTACAACCAACATGTCTGCCTGTGGCACTTTGAAGATGATGGACCCCATGCTTATAGATATTCTGCTGCAATGTAATGTAATAGCCAAATGAGCTATGTATGATGTAATAAATTATGTTATTCCTGGTTATAAAGTTGTATTATGACCTTTGTTTCTTGATATTACATCTTAACTGTGGATGCTAGCTATTGATCCAGGGACTAGCATTGTAAACACAGGGATCTCTACCTTATTAAAGGTTGGGAACCTTACAGATGGTATCAGAGCATTGTGTTGCCTGTAGGATTTGTAAACCTAGGATTGGACAAAACCCTTAGAAAAATAGGAGTAGTATTTGTTCCAAAACTTATTTACAAACAATCTTGTAAACTCTTTCCTCAACCATTTTGGTTTTGACTCTACATCTCTTCTATTTCAACTTGATGGACAAGCCTTTTCCATGGCCAAAGACTTCATCATGAGCAAAGGAATTCTTCAACTCTAATGACTTCAACATCTTCAACTCTAATGACTTCAACATCTTCAACATCTTCACCAAGGACTTCAACCTTGGATATCACTAAGGACTACAAATGAGACAAGAAAAGTTACTCAAGACTTGAAGACTAAGGAACATAACTTAGGAATCATCATCACCTTTGAAGCTTTTGTGATCAAGAATTTTCCCAAGGATACAAAGATCTTGTTCAAGAAGAATCAACCAAAAAGGATGGAAAGATCTCAAGTGAACCATATAGATGGACCACCATATTTAGTTTAAGTCAAACCCACCAACTTATGTGGTGTAACAAAAAATATTTTTGGTTACCTAAAAATATGCTTGAAACTTTGTTGTTTGAGTGGAATGTTTGTTTGTGATTGCTTGCACATTGCTTGAGTGAATTGTGATGTGTGTGATTAGAATTGATTCCTAGAAAATCTTCTGCCTATTCTAATCCCAATCCAACCCAAACAGATGACTTCTCCAAGAGACTCCAACATCAAGGATGACAACAACAAAACCCAAGAGAACAACATGAGAGAACAACTACTAGCAAACCAAACCCAGTTGAGCCAAGTGACAACTCGGCTTTTAGCCAACAACAATGGATTAGACCCAGCCATACAAAGGATTTTGAAACTTCAATCCCAATTGTTGCAAGGCATGGCTACTCAAATGACCAACATGGGAGAAAGCTCTTCCCAAGGAGCTAATGACAACAAGGATGACAAAGATGTTAATCTAGAAGGAACCCAATCTTGCAATATTTGTGGAGACAAGGATCACACTTCCAAGGAGCATGAAGATCAATGCCCCAATTGTGAAGAGAAACATCCAATTGACCAATTCCCCACATCTCAAGCTACTTGTTACTTATGTGAAGGAAATAATCATGTTCCTATCCAATGCCCCATCTATTCCATAGTTCAACAAAGGAAACAAGGTAGAGTGCATCAACAGCTTGTAAACCCTCATGAAGGAACAACTTCTACCAAGAAGGATGAAGGCAAAGTCAAAACTATGCATCATAAGGCCAAATCCAAAGTGATCACAAAGTGTTGCTACTCTTGTGAAGAAGAAGGTCATATCTCTAGTAAATGCCCCAAGAAGAGAGAAAGATTTCCCACCTTTGTGGTGAAGTATGAAGATGTCGTGGGAATGACCACGGCGAAAGCTGTCGGCGAGTAGTAGAAACGAGGGCAAGGCGGCAGCCATCTGCGGTGAGATGAGGGCAAAGACACGAGGTTTTACCAGGTTCGGAGGGTAAAGACCTACTCTGCTAGATTGTATTATGGATGTGTTTACAATGGGCGAACTCGGCGACTAGGCGGAGTTGCTTGGTGTATGAGGCGTGTCTCTACTCACCCCATAGGGAGGTTTATATAGGCTCACCTCCCTAGGGTTTACATATCTCAACCGATTCGATTCTGACTTGATGTCGTTTAACCTAGACCGATGGGCCTATCTACTACTTTGGGCCTTCAACTTCCGATGCTTGATACCTTCTTTGGGCTTTGATCCACTCGCCGTTCTGCAGGCCCACGCCAGCCCTTGGGCGGTCAACGTCCGCTGAGTATACCCCGATGGCGTATCCCCATCGGTAGTCCCGAGGCCGTCGTTGATTAGGCGTGAGTGGCTCTGGCGGTCGGATTATCTGACTTCAAGTTGGCATCGATCGAATCGTCGGCGGGCTCCTGTGTAAAGGAAAAATCCGTGAACCGAGTCGCGTCTTGGCGAGTCGAGCCAGCGAGACCGGTCTCGGCGGTGACTTAACGAGCAGTGGCTGGAGTTGGGTCGGCGTGGTCAAACTAGCGTTAAGGTAACTCAACGGTAACTTCGGGCGTAATCATCGCGATAACGGCCCCCGATTTGGCGGGCAACTCCTGCTATATAAGAGGAATGGTAGGCTATCGCGAGCCAAGCGCCCACCATTTCTTCCGAGTCGCGCATCTCCTTCCTTTGCTCGCGATCCAACCGACCGAAATCTTTCGATCCCCAACCAACCTCTTGACCATGGCCCTCTCCACCGAACCTTGGGCAGATCCAAATGCACAAGGGCGCGGTGGCCTCGTTCGAGGAGGCGGAATCCTCTGAGCCGGCTGTTGGCGTATCCTCGCCGGAGACACGACCCCAAACCCGCGAGAGAGAGTTTATGCGCTTCACCGTCATCTCGGCGGGGCTAGGGTTTCACATCTGTTCTTCCGGCGTTTTTGCGCTACGGATCCAGCCTCGATCCGGGTCCCCACGGATCGAGCAGCCGCCATCTTCGTGGCGTTGTCGAGTGCTACTTGGGCTGCCGGCCCTACTTTCCCTTGTGGCAAGATCTGTTCCATGGACGAATCAGCCGCGAGGAGGCGGGCGGCCCAATGCTAGCCGCGGGCGGCCTGACATTCCAACTCAAATCCAAAGCTTCCTTCTTCGACCGATGCCGCCAAAGCAGCGACTGGAAAAATTCATGGTTCTACGTGACCGAGGCGACTCGAGGACGAGGCGGCGATCCCGATACTCGCCAACCGCTCGAGCCACGCCATCTCCAGTCGGCAAGCTTCCCGGCGACCAGCGGATGGTCGTCGATGAGATGCTCCAAACCATCCGTGGTCTCAAGAAGAAGGGCTCGCAATAAACTTGTACAATTGTTGGCTTGGGCGGCGGCTCGTCCCGCTCGCCCAATGCGATCATTACATGTACCAGTATACGGGCCGGGGAGACTCGACGAAAGCCTGCCTCGACGAGTGGAAGCTGGAGGACTACCTCTCGGCGTTGAAGAAGATCACCCAGGCAGTATACGCGGATGCGCAGGCCGGGGTCCCCCCCTACACCGCGAAGCGTCCGGCTCCGACGGTAATTTCTTTGTCTTGTTTACAGTCGCAGCATATGCAGTCGCGGTAATTCTAACTCCGTTTCGTATTCATCGCAGCTGTTCCAAGTGGTGGAAGGGTGGCTCCCACCCGCCGACGACGAGAGCCTCGGGCCATCTGCTCAAGATAGAAGCGAATCGCCACCCGCCAGGGGCAACAAGGACGACGAGGATGAGTCCGAATAGGAGATCGCCCCATTGGCCCGAAAGACCCGCGGGCAACGTCAGCGCGAAATCGAAGCGAGCAAGAGCCTCGAGCACCACGACGACGACGAGCTCCCAGAGACGACCTCCGCGCCACTCCTTCAAGAAGAAGAAGAAGGAGAAGGAGGCGAGGGCCTCCGAGGAGGAAAGCGAAGGCCAAGATGGCCTCGCCGCACTCTGACGATTCGATGCTCACAGCTCGGCTGGTGAAGGCGCGGCCCCGGCGACAACCGCGCTAGATGCGCCATCTTTGGAAGTGCCGCTGTCCTCAATGCCTCCGCCATTTGCGCCGGTCTCTGGGTTAGGGAAGACTCCGGCCGAGGCGACTTCGCCTCGCAAGGAGGTCCCGAGCGTGGCGGTCTCGCCCCGCACGGAGGCTCCGGCCGCAGCGGCTCCAATTCGCGAGGAGGCCCCATGCCCTGAGGCGCCAGCCGCGACCTCAACGACGAAGAAGCCGTCCGTGTCTTGGGCCCACGACGTCCTGGAACTGGGGCTTAGTCGCAAACTGGGCCCCGAGCTGGAAAAACCGGCCGGCCTTCATACTGGGCTACGTTTCATTCCAGTCGCCAAGTGAGTGCATTCGGACTTCTCTATTTTCTATAAGTACTTCGATTGTCTTTTATTGATTTGATCTGATATGCAGGACCGGAGTGAAAAAGATGGGCCACCCGACCGTGGCCAAGGTACCCTCCGCCATGAAGCGAGGAGGATCCTTCCCGCAAGAGGAAAGTGGGCGAGGTCGCCGTCTCGGCGAAGGCAGCAAGAAGGCCAAGGGCGGCGCCATCGCATCGCTCGACGACAGCGGCCGCACCGGCCGGACCCGCAATGGAAGCAACCGCATCTACAAAGGATGTCGTTTCCTTGCCTAGACCGGAGGAAGCGACTTCCTTTGGGGCGGGCGCCTCGATCGCTACCTTCCCCCGCTTCGTAACCAAGGCGGCCACGGCAAGCGGGGCTGCGCCCCCGAGCCTCGCTCCGGGGACCACCGACGCTGAAGTCGACCAACGTCGGGCACACGCTGGCGCGCTATGCCTGTGACGCAATACAACTCCACGGCATGCTTGGTGCAGCTATCCGGTACCTCCGGTCCCGAGGATCAGGTCGCTTAGCGTGGCGTGATTCTTATAGTTTCGTTTGTACTTTCGCATCCGGTCCCGAAGTGCGCACGCTAAATTTTAGCGGTGGGCACCGAGCAATTCGTGATCGCCGGTCCCCGAAAGCACTCGCTAAATTTTAGCGGGTGGGCACCGAGTAATTTTCGTGTTTGACTTTGATGATGCGTGGTCCGGATGGAGTCGGCTGAGCGATTGGCTGCGAAACAGCGTGCTGAAAATGAGCTGGCCACTATCCGAGAAGCAAACAAGGAGCTTCAGGCTGTTGCTGCGCAGGCAGAGGTGGCTCGCCAGGAGCTTGTCCCTGCTGGTGAGCTGGTGGCGGTGCGATCTGCGTTAAGTGCTGCTGAGCAGAGGGTCGCCGACCTCGAGCGCGAACTGCGGGAGGCAAAAGAAGAAGCAAGCTCGGCGAACGGGCGAGCTAAGGCCGCCATTGCGGCCGCAGAGGAAGACCGCAAGGTGTCGGAAGCCCTCATCGTTGGGCTTCAGGACGATCATACGTCGCTTCAGAGCTTCATCACGGGACTCGCCCGCCCGTTGCTTGGTGAGTCCGTCTTTCCTGCCTTGCAGTTGTATTGTTTGTGGTTTCCGTGGTGCTCATAACTGTCTCCTTCTCGCAGGTCGTGTTATTGGTAGCCAAGAAGAAGCGAGCTCTCTTGACGCGAGGGAGTGCGTAAGCATGCTCGTCGACTCGGCGACGCTGTCGGCGACGTGCATCCGCGCCTACCTTCAAGAGATGTCGCCTACGGAGATTATTCCCAGTGACCTTGTTGAGGTGTGGGAGTATTTGGAGAAGGCGCCCGCGGTCGTAGAGTTCATGACGCGGTCGGCGTTCCGGCGTGGAGCGTCGACAGCGCTGAGCCTGGGACTCGCCCACTTCCCCGAGGATTTCGACCTCGACGATGTGACGAGTGGGTATCCGTCGACTGGCGCGGTGGATCTGTCCGAGGTTCTCAAGCTGCAGGAACGTGCCGCCTCGTACTCGGAGCGCGTCTGGGCGATGGGCGACCTCCTTCCCTACCAGGAAACGGTCGTCGCGCCGAACGACCCCGAGCCGCCGCATCGTGACTTCAAGGTTGAGCAACCTTTCCGCTCGGCGATGGCGGGTGAGCTGACGACGTATCCGTCAAATCCGTACACCGCGTTCATCCGCAGGCGCCGGGATTCTGGCGCGTCGTCGTCGAAGCCTGCAGAATAGGGTAGCTTGCCTAGATGTGTTAGCAGCAGTTCTGCCATGCGGGCATAATTTGTAATGTAAGACAATGCGATATGCGATTGAATGGACCGTTGTGTTCATTTTGCTATTTGTTTGTGTGTTTCGGATTGATTTTGGATGAGTCCCCGAGCGCGTCCGCCCGTTTGGGGGGTTCACCTTGTATATGATGTTTGTTGTTATCATGTGTTTTGTTAGTTTAGTCGACTCGCCCGAGCTCGGAGAGCCAGTCGCATGGCGACTCCCTTGAGTGCTCTGTACTTTACCGTTTTCCCGTACGCGAACGGGGTCGGGTGGCCGAGTCCCCGAGCGTGGTACTTGGTAGTTCAAGGCGCGACTCGAGGGTGGTTGAGGACTGAGCGCGTTGGTGTGAGCGCGTCACTCCTGCCTGGCCCGGAGGGTCAGTCGCGTGGCGAGTCCTGGGTATGCTCTCTTACTTGGCGTTTTCCCTGACCGATCGCGACGAACTGGTATTCAGTCCCCGAGCGTGGTACTTAGCCGTTCGAGTCGCTATGCCGAGGATGCGGAGGACCGGGGTCGCCGTGAGAAGCGAGGGCAGTTGTCTTGGTTCGTAAAACCAGTCGAGCTAGGCGACTCCAATGGGGCTCCGGTTTGGCGTTTTTCGTGGACGGCGCAAGACCTGAGATGACTCAGTGCTCTTACATCGCACTACTTAGCCGTGCCGCTGTACCAAAGGTTGACTTCTTTTAGCATGACGCTGTTTATTACGAAAGCAGTGGCACAAGGCATGGAGAGTAGACACAATTTGCGAACCGCTTTCTTTTATTTCATAGCGACCGGAGAGTACATGTGGGGTTCTAGGAGTAGAACTTCCGGAGGAGATTTACATTCCATGGTCGCTGACGTCGAGTTCGCCCCGCGGACGTCGATGAGGTAGTAGGCGTCGTTGCCGAAACGCCCGATAGCGAACGGGCCTTCCCACGGAGGAGAGCTTGTGTGCCCTTCTTGTCCTGGATGAGGCGTAACACCAGGTCACCTTCGGAAGGTGCGGGTTTTCACCCGCGGTGGTAGCGGCGGAGCCCTTGCGATAAATGGCGGCGCGATCGAAGCGAGGTCGCGTGCTTCGTCGAGTTGGTCGAGCCCATCTTGGCGGGCCAGCTCGTTTATGACCTCAGATAGTGGACCCGCAAGTAGTCGTGTTCGAGGTCGGTGGGCATGACCGCTTAGCGTAGACCATGAAGAAGGAGTGAATCCGTCGACCTGTGACCGAGGTGCGGATTCCCCGATGACGGAGGGTAGCTCTTGACCCAGCATCCAGCCGCGCTCGAGTGGTACTTGGAGTCGCGGCTTGTGCCGTGGAGGATGCTTTGGTTGGCTCGTTCCGCCTGGCCGTTGGACTCCGGGTGTGCGACTGACGCGAGGTCGAGCCGGATGTGGTGCTCTTCGCAGAATTCGGCCATTGCTCCCTTGGCGAAGTTTGTGCCATTGTCCGTGATGATGCTGTTGGGGAACCCGTAGCGGTATATGAGCTCGCGTAAGAACTTAGTGGCGGTCTTCCCGTCGCATTTCCGGACTGGCTTGGCTTCCACCCACTTCGTGAATTTGTCGACGGCGACTAGCAAGTGGGTGTAACCAGAGGGGGCCTTCTTGAAGGGGCCTACCATGTCCATGCCCCACACAGCGAAAGGCCAGGTGATGGGGATCGTTTTGAGCGCCGAACTTGGTATGTGCGTCTGGTTGGCGTACTTCTGGCACCCGGCGCATCGCTGGACGATATCGACGGTGTCGGGCGCAGCGGTGGGCGAGAAGCCGTGTCGCATAGCCTTGGCGACCAGGAGAGCGGCGCGTGGCAATGACGCTGAGTGGATGTCGTGGAGGATTTTGCGTCCTTCAGTTGGTTGGACGCAACGTTGGAAGACGCCGGTGACGCTGCGCTTGTGTAGCTCGCCGTCGATGATGGTGTAGGACTTGCATCGGCGAGCAATCATTCGAGCGTTTGTCTCGTCTGCTGGCAGGGTGCCGGTTTCCAGGTAGGCGATGTAGGGCTTGGTCCAGTCGTCTGGCTCGTTGATGAGTGCGACCAAGGTTGCCTCTGGTTGGAGTGGGACTCCGATGTCGATCTCCCTCGGGGGAGAGACTGATGGTTTGGAGATTGTGTCGAGGAACACGTCAGCGGGTGGTGCGAGTCCAGCCGACCCGATTCGAGAGAGGGCGTCGTCCTCCTCGTTTTTCCGCCTGTCGATCCACTCGACAGAGTAACCGGTGAAGTGGCCGCCCAATTTATCCACCTCTTGGCGATACGCCGCCATGGTGGGGGAGACGGCGTCGCAGGTGCCAGTGACTTGTCCCGCAACGAGGTCGGAGTATCCGTAGCATCGAAGGCGATTGACGATCATCTCCTTTGCGGCTCGCATGCCGTGGAGTAGGGCCTCGTACTCAGCCATGTTGTTGGTGCAGGGCGTGAATTCGAGGCGGAGTATGTAGCGGAGCTTGTCGCCCTTTGGTGAAGTCAGCACTATCCCCGCTCCTGCGCCGTCCGCGTTCTTGGACCGTCGGGCGCGTGCTCCAGAATGGAGGTACGGCGGCTTCTCCGGCTGCTGGGCCTCTTCGGTCGGCGATGAAGTCCGCTGTCAGGACTTAATCGCCCTTCGTGGCTCGTATTTAATGTTGTGGACGCCGATCTCGACAACCCACTTGGCGACCCGCCCGTCGCCGCGACATGCGGATGATGTCTTGTAGTGGCGCCGAGGAGACGACCGTGATCGGGTGCTCGAAGTAGTGCGGCAGCGCCACGAGCTCAAGACCGCGTATACCAGCTTTTGATATCGTGGTATCATTGCGCGACTTCGGTGAGGACCTCGCTGATGTAGTACACCGCCGCTGGACGGGCGCCTTTTCCTTCCTCTCGTTGTTCGACAACCATTACGGCACCTTGACGACTTTCGGACGCGGCGTAAACCAGCATAGGCTCTTTGTCGTGGTGCGGCGAGTAGTGCGGCGAGTAGCACCTTTTAAGGCCGTGGAGCGTCGTCGCCTCCTTGTCCCACCGGAAGGTGGGGTTCTTGCATCAGCGGTATAGGGCATCGCTTTTCGCCCAGGCGGGATGAAGCGATCGAGAGCCGCTACACGCCGCCAGCTTCGACGCCGCAGCACTCGGGTTTGCCGAGCCGGGCGATCGTGTCGATCTTCGGGTTTGCCTCGATCCCTCGTTTGGAGACGTACGCATGGTTGCCCGCTGGTACCGAAGGTGCACTTGCACAGGTTGTGCTTTATCTTGTACCGCAGATTGGCGAAGGTCTCCGCTAGGTCGGCGAGTAGGTCGCCTTGGCGGCGGATTTCACCACGTCGTCGATGTAGACGTGGTTGCGCCAATTTGGCTCGCGAGGCATTCTTGCATGCACCGCTGGTAGGTTGCCCGGCGTTCTTGAGGCGAAGGTCATGGCGGTGTAGAAAGGCTCGAATGGCGTGATGAACGCCGTCTTCTCCTCATCCTCGACAGCCATTTTGATCTGGTTGTACCCGGAGTAGGCGTCGAGGAAACATAGCGACTCCGAACCCGCGGTTGAATCGATTATCTGATCGATCCGCGGGAGGACGAACTGCTCCTTTGGGCAGGCGCTGTTCAGGTTTGTGTAGTCGATACACATTCTCTAGGTCCCGTTTTTCTTCTCGACCAGGACTGGGTTTGCCAGCCACTTGGAGTATTTGATTGGCCGGATGAAGCCGGCAGCGAGCAGGCGCTGCACTTCCTCGGCGATTGCTCGACGGCGTTCTTCATTGAAGGGCCGCGATCGCTGACGGTCGCACTTTGGGGTCGGCGTTTAGTTTGTGCTCGGTGAGCTCCCTAGGGACACCGGGCATGTCGGAGGGTTTCCATGCGAAAATGTCCCTATTCTCACGAAGGAACTCGATGGAGCGCCTTCCTATGCTGGGCTCATGCTCGTCGATCGTCACCGTCTGGGGTCGCTGGGACCAGCTCGACAGTGCGGGTGTGCGTCGTGGCCTCAAAGGTTGAGGTGTTTGTGCCCTCTGAGTTGGGCTTCTTGAGTATTGTGGGTCGTCATTGTTGACCCCGCCAGATTTGGCAAGCTCGTCGGCGTGATTAGCTTCGCCGATGACGGCGTCGGCGAGTTCGCCTTTGGCCTCGCATTCGGCGCCATGTCGGGTCGCCGTTGATGGTGATGACGCCGCACGGCCCGGAGCTTCATCGCGTTATGCGCGAGTGGCGCTGCCATGAATTTGGCGAACGCTGGCGCCCAGACGCAGCGATGGCTGTCGAAGGGCACCACGAAGACGATCCGCTCGGTGCGGAAGTTTGCCGGAGTACCGAAGGTGACGGGTAGCGTGACTTTGCCGATCGGGTACGCCTTCCGACCGGGGACGATGCCGTGGAACGTGGTGTGGGTTGTCTCGATCATCGACTGCGGGAGTCGTAACCGCCTGAAGGTGTCGAGGTAGAGGATGTTGATGGAGCTGCCGCCGTCCATCAGTGTCTTGGGGAGCCAGTAGTCGCCAACCTTGGGCTTGACTACCAAGGCGACCCGTCCTGGGTACTCGATGCGTGGCGAGTGGTCTTGCCGGCTCCAGGTGATGGGCTGTTCCGACCAGTTGAGGAACTGGGGGACGTCTGTTTGGGCCACCGCGTTGACGGCGACGGCGCGGGCGATGACCTTCTTCTCGTGTTGAAGCTCGTGAAGGTGTGGAGCGAGCCGCTACTTTGCGAATTTTCCGCCATTTGGCGGTCGTTGTCGGGTCCTCCGCGCGTCGCGGCCTTCTTGATTTCCCTGAGGGTGTGGCAGTCGGCGGTGGTGTGCGTGGCGGGCTTTCCTTCCCTGCTGTGAAACGCACATGGTTGGTTAAGGAGGGCCGCAGGATCGAACCTTGGCTTGTTCTTGTCGTTGCCCTCCGTCGCGTCGGTAGCTCTTGGGCTCGCGTTGTGCGTGCCCAGCGTTGGCGACGAAGTCGACTCGCCCGTCGTTGCGGCGCTTACGTGAGGCGGTGCCGCTATAGCGAGGTCGGTTCGGCGTCCGCCGTCGTTGCCTTCGTGGCGTTGCCCTCGACTCGTCGTCGATTTCTTGGTTGGGGTCCTCCTCGGTGTACCGTTTGGCGATCTCGACGAGGTCGGGGATGTTGTCGAGTGTGCGGGCGTGTCGCTTGAGCTTGGCGACTAGAGGCTCGTAGCGACATGAGGTCTTGAAGCAATGGATCGCGGTGTCCGGGTGGATGCCGACCGCGTTGTACCAGAGCTCTTGCCACCGTTGGACCCGATTGAAGTCGACTCGAGGTCCCTGGACGACTGCCCAGGTCCTCGATGGTGGTGGCGCGGGTGTAGGAGCACTCGGTGCAAGTGCGAAGGCGTCTCGCATTTCCTGTGAGTCGACATCACGGGGAGCGTGTTGATCCATTGCCTGCACGTCCCTCCATCATCGTGGGAGGTAACGGCGGCGGTAGGTCGATGTGACCCGCGATCCCCATTGCCATGAGGTATGTGTCGAGCCGCATCGGGGTCGTGCGAGAGTCGTATTTTCTATCTCCTTTGGCGCCTTGAAGTTTGGCGGTACTTTTCGCCTCGGATCATTGGTACGAAGCACTTAGGCCCTAGTCGATCGGCGACCCATAGGCTCGCCATCGCGGTTAGTTAGGTGCCGCAGTCGTCGGGCGGCGCGCCAGATTTTGGTTGTTGATGATGTGAGTGCGCGCGTCGATGGGTTCTCCGTTAGCGGCACGGTTGGTCGCTGGCCCGGGATCGCAGGAGAGTGCCGCGTTCACGGGTCGGCGTTGGAGCTGCAGTGGCTCTGGTGGCGGGCAATTGAGGGTGTTTGCCGCCGCTGGGCGGCCGCTTGAGGCCGCCCTGCTTCCCGAGGAGCGCGAGTATACTCGCCCTTGCGAGTCGGCGCCCGCTCTTTGCTGCTCCACGGCCTTTGCGAGCAGGGCCCTGACGTACTGGATTTGTAAGGCGCCGTCGCCGGTGGCCGTGATGCTATCGGCTGCTGCTCGGCCTGCCACGAGGTTGTCCATCGGGGTGGAGAACAGTGGGAGGCCGTTCGCGTCTCGCTCCCGTGAGGAGACGACTATCCGCGGCTGGTCCCTGGGAGGGGTGCGGTTGGGTGGTGGTGGGGCACCCATCGCCGTCGATCCTGGCGGGGGCCGGGCGCTTCCTCCTGGTGGCGCGTTCTCGCAGATCGCGCGCTCGGCTATGCGAGCCGGGTCGTTTTCGTCGGTTCGTGGCACGCCTGAGCGGTGGGGTTCAGTGACCTGATCCGCTGGTGGTAGCGTGACAGTTCTGTGTCACTTGCTCGAGGCGAAATTTTTCGCGCCGCCTGCTCTTGCGTCTTGCCCGCCAATTTCAGGCGGAGTTCCTCGACCTCCGTTGCCGTGGCGTTAGGAGGGATTGGGGTGGAGAAAGGATCCTCCGGCGGATCGGTGCCGGTGGCCATGTAGGTCGCGGCATGGCGACTGGTTCCGTCGTGGAGGTCGGCGGAGTTTTCCGACCCGGAGTCGAATTCGAAGATCCCGAGGATGGAGGGGTCCTCGAAATCTCCCGCGTTGGAGACCTGGACGATGGAGCCCGCGGATGAGGCCGCGGTGATGGATCCGGCGAGTGACGCCGGGGTCGCTGAGTCGGCGTCGTCGGTGAGGGCCGCATCTTCTGCGGCCGCTGAGTTCCCGGCCACGTTGCTGTGGGCCGAGTTGTACTCGGAGGCGAGGCGGTGGATCGTGCGGACCTGGCTCTCAGAGAGCCGATCGCGTGGTGGCGACTCGCGGATGCGAGCCGAGTCCTCCGAGGTGATGACGTCGGTGAGGCCGACGAAGAGGCTGATCGTGCCGATTGGCAGGATTACGCTGTGCGTGACGGGTCGCGCCGGGCGTAGCTTTCGGCAAGATCTGGAGCATCTCGCCGATCGCTATCATACGGTGGCGCACTGCCCGTTGATGGGCAGATTGGATCTCGCCGCACACCGGCCAGACCGCCAGGCCCCACGGTGGGCGCCAGCCGTGGGAATGACCACGCAGACGCCGCAATCGGCAGCGAGTAGTAGAACGAGGGGGGGCGCCAGCCATCTGCGGTGCGAGATGAGGGCAAAGACACAGGTTTTACCTGGTTCGGCCCGGAGGGTAAAGACCTACTCTGCTAGATTGTATTATGGATGTGTTTACAATGGGCGAACTCGGCGACTAGGCGCGAGTTGCTTGGGTGTATGAGGAACGTGTCTCTACTCACCCCATAGGGAGGTTTATATAGGCTCACCTCCCTAGGGTTTACATATCTCAACCGATTCTTACGACTTGAATCGTTTAACCTAGACCGACCGGGCCTATCTACTCGCCTGGGCCTTCAACTTCCATGCCTGATACCTTGGGCTTTGATCCACTCGCTGCAGGCCCACTCCACCCCTTGGGCGATCGGAACGTCACCGAGTATACCCCAGTAGGCGTATCCCCATCAGAAGAGCATGAATTAGAAGAACTCCTAGCTTTGGAGAGACCCAAGAAGAAGAAGAAATGCCCCAACCCTAGCAAGAAGGATATTACCCAAGAGCAATGTTACACTTGCAAAGAGATGGGACACTATGCCAATGAATGCCCAGAAAAGAAGAAGAACCAAGGAAACAAACAAGAGGCAATGATACCAAAGGAAAAGAAAGATATCAGCCAAGTGATGTGTTTCAAATGCAAAGAACTGGGCCATTATGCAAACAAGTGCCTAGAGAAGTTTCATCAAGATTCCAAGCAAGCCAGGATGTAATCTAGTTGGAAAATTTTTAAGGGTCGTAGTACCCTGGTTGTTTTGAGCCAACTTGAAACCCCTAGCCTCCCCAAATCTCGGGACGAGATTTATTTTAAGGGTGGTAGCCTGTCACATCCCAATATTTTCCAAATCTTGAAATGTGAAAAATAAATAAATAAAATAAATTATTGTTGAATTTCAGGGTGAAAAGAAACTTTTGTTTCTAATTAGAAACTTAAAAATCCCATCTTGAACAAACTTTAATTAAAGTTTGAATTCAACAAAATACAAATCAAGAGAAATGCATTCCTCAATGAATGTATCTGGAAATTTAAACACTTGGAAAATAAATCCAAACCCTAAACTCTAATGGAA
Source organism: Avena longiglumis (assembly GCA_030063025.1). Classification (NCBI taxonomy): domain Eukaryota; kingdom Viridiplantae; phylum Streptophyta; class Magnoliopsida; order Poales; family Poaceae; genus Avena; species Avena longiglumis. The sequence goes on from CP125973.1 coordinate 155,277,038, forward strand.
TAAAAATCATTTCCAAGTTATCTCCAAGCCTATGGATTTGATCCATATAAAATCTTGTCAACAAACATTTACAAATGACCAAAGAAGACAAATAGAAATGTTATAAGACCATATAAATTGGATTCACTTAAATTGGAGCCATAAATAAAATCTTATGACTATAATAAGATAAGGAATTGTATTCCCAAAACTAATAAAGCAAACACCTAGAGATCCATACCAATTGGTGAGCAAATAATCTTAAAAGGATTTAAAAGGTTAAACAAATATCAAACAAGATTTTACAAATTGGAATCACCAAGATTTGATCTCTAAATAAAAAGATAAGGATTTTATAAGATGAAGAAAGAAATATTAATTAAAGAATACTTGAAAGACCAAATAAATCTTGGCCTAATCCATTAAGCAAATGGAATAGTTATAATCCAAATCAAATAAAATAAAAGGATAAAGAATTTCCAAAATAAAATAAAATGGCAATAACCATTCTATCCCTATTTTATAAAGACAAATCTCTAATAAAGAATAATTATAAAATTCATGAGAGAATGGTATATTGGAATTTACTCAATTGGAATAAAAGTTGTTTAATCAACTTAAATAAAATAAATCTTCCAAATAAACTTTAGGGAATTAAAACTATATTTAATTCCATTGGAATTAAAACAAATACCCAATCTTAAAAGATTAATAAATCATATTAAATATCCTCCAAATAATTCAAGATTAATTATTTGACACCCTTTTAACTCAACAAAACTTACTGAAAGGTTTTGGAAGAATTTGGAAGTCAAATGGAAATTAAAAACATTATTAAATCCTGTTTTGATTTAAAACAAGGGCCCTTTTTATTATTTAAAAAGACCCCAAAAATAATAAAATAAATTCCAAAAATTAACATCAGAATGTTTTATTAATCAGTACATAAACCTACACAAACTTGGACAAAGGTTTGAAATCAAATGAGGGATTGAATTGCTTATTCAAAATAAAAAACAGAAAATCAAAACAGAAAAAGAAAAACAAACAGAACAGAAAAAAATAAGAAAAGGACCCAGCCCAACTATCCTAGCCAACTAACCCCAGTCCAGCCCATCTTCCCTCTTCCGCGAAAAAACGGTTCGCACTCACTTATAAACCCGCAAGGACGCTGACAGGTGGACCCCGTTCCATCACTTTCTCTCTCGCTGCCAGACGGCCCCACCCCTCCCAATCATCGTCTTCACCCGCGCGAAGACCCCGCCCCTCACCTCGCCGGCCGTTGCGGTAAGAGTAAACTCGATTTACCGCAACGCGCCATTAAACGCCCCCAGACCTTGCTCTCTTAATCGCCAGCATTTCCCCTACGTTTCCCCCTCAGTTCCTCACCTTAGCGCGCCCCCAGGCCGCCCTAATTCCTCTACGAAGCTCCACTGCCCCGACGAGCTCCGGCATCGATTCCTACAGCCCCTCGCCGCCCCTTGCCTCCCCGAGCACACATGCACGTTCCCCAGACCCAGGCGCACCTCTCCGTATCGTCAGCTCACCCGCGCGTGCTCTGCAAGCTCGACAACGTCACCGCCAGTGCAGCGCCACCGTCTGCCTCCGTTCCGACGAACCCTACCGGTGAGACCAGACCCCCCTTGCCCTCCTTTTGATACACGCGTGTCCGCGACTTGCGTACGAAGCTAACCGTGTCCTCCGTTTGTTTCTTCGTGACCAGTAGCGCCGCCCTCGACGACGACAGAGCGTGGCCGTCGTCAGGCGCAACTCCGACGAGGAATTCCTGAAACCCCAGTGCGCCCCTTGACCAACCGCGAGTACCTTGAGCTTCGCCGTGTTCTCCTGAGCCTGGTGAGCATATCCCTACTCTTGCTTGCTTCCTCTAGCGCCAGCTCCGCCGCTAGCCGAGCATCGCCGCCGCTCACTGTCGCTCGGCACCGCCAGTTCTTGGTCGCTGTGTTGATAGCCGTTAGATGAAGATCGTAGGGACGTGATAGATCACTTAAACCTGAACCGTTACGCTTGATCTGCACCGCTTGATCTAACTTAAATCCAACGCACCAAAGAGCGTGATCCAGACGAAACGGTATGGACGAGTAATAACAAGACACGTGGCCAGACTCTGGTTTTAAAAACAGATTTGAATCTATTAGATATGTGATTTTGTAAATTCCATAACTTTAAATCTACACGTCCAAATTTTGCAAACTTTATATCAATGGATTCATAAAAACAAACCCTAGCCAACCATGCACTTTGTTTAGTAAAAATCTTCTGTTAAAATGTTTGTTTTTGCAGAAACTTATGTATGCTTGTTTAGGTTATAAAAATTATTCTAAAATGATTTTGATGATAAAATCTTTGGAAAATGGTGTTTTTTGAACCTACTGACCATAGGAAACAAATTGTGGTTTCAAAAATGTATTTAGTGAAACAAAAGAATGAATCTTTGATTTAAACCATTTCTAGTCAAATAAAAATATGGTTTGATTATTAAAAATGGTTTTCGAAGAAAACCTTAGAGAAATGTTTTGGAAATAAACTCTCTGACCCTAAACACAAGGTTATATGGTTTTAAAACATATTTTGTGAAACCTATAGAATTTTGCCTTCATAAAAGCATTTCTACACCACATAAAATAATGACTTAGTCTAAAATGGTTTATGAAGTGAAATCTTTTGCAAATGATTTTTTCACTTTATAAAATGATCATTAGGTGTTTTCAAATGTGTATGAACCATTATAAAACCACTTATCCAAATAAAACAATCTTTAGCATGCTTGCATGCATTGTTTTGTTATTATTATTTTATGTGTTGAATTGCTTGAATGGTAGTTTGAAATGTTGTTTGCTTGATTGAATTGTAGTGAATTGAAGTGTGTGAACATAGCAAAGATCAAGGAGTGAACTTATACTCTCTACCAAAAATGCAAGTGATGCTTCATACTTTTGTCCCATTATTTTCACTATGCATTAGTGATATTACTAAGTAGGACTTGCATGGAATTTTTGCTAAGTATAAACCATGCTATGGGAAATCCTAGTAGATGAAACCTTAGTAGAATTTTCCTATGTTAAGATTCCTACTACTATCATGCTTAGCTTAGCTAATAGAAAACAAGGGTGGAAATATATTCACACTATGGAAAAATTTCTAAGTTTGAGGACTTGTGTTTTGTTTAATAAAACAACTAAGAGAATGAATCACCTGGGTGGAATGGAAGGAATGGTTTGTGTTGAGTGGTTCACAAGGCCCATTTCTATGGTTTACCTTGTGTATCTCACTTGTGGATGGCCACTCAGGAACAAAGAGATTTGAGATGTCAAATGTTGAGAAGCTTCAAGTGCAACCACTTGGCATTATGGGCTCTGCCTGGATCATATAGGTTGCTAGAACTTAGCCATTTGGACAGTTGGTGGTAGTGGGATGATAGGTTGGAACGCGTCCATTTGGTCTAAGGAAAGGCTTCTGAAAGATCTTGTCTTGGTGAAACCAAGTCTTGTGGGGAAAGTGCACCACCTCTACAGAGTGTAAAATCTAAGTACTTAGCCATGTCCCTGGCAAAGGACAATTTGAGCATCAAGAAATGGAAGCTATCAAGAATCTCATCATCCAAATTTCTAAGTTAAAAACTTGTGGGTGAACAAGGGATTGAAAGGATCACCAATTTCTATTGGGAGATGCCTTGGGAAAGATTTTGTCAAGCAAAAACTTAGTGTTTTCAAATGATAAGGAAAATCTATTTTGAGCAAAGCAAGCCTAAGCTCCACTTAGCCAAATTCATATAGATGATAGAATCCACTATACTACCATAGTATCACTTGCCAATACAATTCAAATGTATTGACCCTTGTGGCTGTAACTTGTTATGTTGCAGGTTTGATTGATATTTGTGAAGTTTAATGATTAGGATTACAAGTCTACAACCAATATGTGGCACTTTGAAGATGAAGGACCCCATGCTTATAGATATTCTGCTGCAATGTAATGTAATAGCCAAATGAGCTATGTATGATGTAATAAATTATGTTATTCCTGGTTATAAAGTTGTATTATGACCTTTGTTTCTTGATATTACATCTTAACTGTGGATGCTAGCTATTGATCCAGGGACTAGCATTGTAAACACAGGGATCTCTACCTTATTAAAGGTTGGGAACCTTACACAGGGTTACCCTTCCGGCTTGGCCTGGGCAGGGTTATGGACGTCATTGGTTATTCTTCAGGGCTCTTAGATCAATTTGCATCTTGTCCGTACTCGGATGTTGTATCGTTTATAAGATGATTTGGATCTTTGTATTGCATATCTGTATTCCTGACTCATGGAGTCGTTTTTGTATATATATATGTTCTGTGGGTTCCATCGTGGACTATTGTGTAATGATATTACTTCGTTTTCCACCCGCACGAAAGTTCCTGGTGGGCACCTTTGAATTGTTTCTATGCGGGTTTGGCAGGAATCGCTGAAACTTGCATAGGGCCAATCCGAGGGTGTTACAGCTTCTTTTACGAGCCTTTAGATTTTATTTTCAGCCCTGCGATGTCTGCAAATCAGTCTGCCACCTATATGGAGTCAGCTATTACCAAGCATGTCTCTCCTGCTCGTGCTAATCCCGAGCCATGGAGCCCTGTCCGGGTCTCTGCTTCTATGATTGAGGCTTCTGAGCCTCAGCCTAAAGTCAACCCGACAGCTCAACCCGAAGGATAGACCCGGCCTACAACACCTATTGCCCAAGGAAACTTGGATCAGGGACCCGATGCCAGCAACATTGATGCCGAGTCTGCCCAAATTGCCCCTACTTTAGCTCCCATTGGGAATGACCCGAAGCACAAGTCTGCCTCATCTTCTAAGCCAGTAACTCAGCCAGCTCACTTGGCACCTCCGCCGCAGCAACAACAAAAGAAACCTACTCCGCGACCGCCAGCGCAAAAGAGCCAGACCCGACACCCTCCAGTTGGCCAGACTCGGACTGCTTCCGTCAAATTGACGGGTTCCAAGCAGCAGACCCTGAGTTTTGGCCAAGGTACAGCTCCACAGAAGAAGCCAACAACAACAACAACAAAGGCACCCACTCTGGCGGGTTCGGTGGATAAATCTACAGTTGTACATGTATCCAGTGATGCTCCTGCTGCAATAGCTTTGCATGCTAGCCCAGATGCCACTCGCGCTGCTGTTGGAGCGTCCTTGAAGAAGGGCCAAGTTCTTACTCGGACGTTGAGTGGGCATAGCCTTGCTTCAGCTGAGCCTTTTGCGCTAGAGTGGAATGCTATAGGTTATCATGAGGTGAACTCTAGCCTTCCTTCGGCGTCTGGTCAGCAACAAGTGTAGCTGGGTACTCAAACTGTGTCTAAGATGACTCATCAAGCCATCGAGATTATGATGCGAGTTCACCGGGTGAATGAGGTTTGCAACTGTTTCACTCTTTTATGTTTTGAGTGTTTTTATATGTATATATTCCCTCGTCCCCGAGGTTACTTCCAAGTAAAGCATTTACTCGACCGTAACCTCATAGTTAGGGCATGTCTTTTCCTTATGTGTGCCATGATCTTGTGTCAAAAAACTGACCCCTAGCCCCCGAGGTTACTGCCGAGTAAAGCATTTACTCGGTTGTAAGATTAGAACTAATTTGCAATTCTTCTCCGCTTCTTGGCGGGATCAAATGTTTGAAGAAATCGAACCCTAGTACCCAAGGTTAGTGCCGAGTAAAGCATTTACTAGGCTGTAAGCTCAGAACTAGGTTGCATATCTTCTTTGCTTTTTGACGAGATCAAATGATGACACTTTTGATCAATTGAAAACTTATCCATTCATATTTCTTTTCGCAGCTTATGCACAATTAGCACACCAAGATACACCAGACCCTGCTATGGAAATACCAGAAGCTTTCTGCCGATCATCGCGATCTTGTTGCTGAAGTCCAGGATAAAGGTATGTCACCATACTTAGCTTCTTTTCGAGTAATCACTTCGCCCATTAGGCTAACTTTCTCATGTTATTCTTGCTTTGTAGCCACTGCTCAATCTACTGTGGAGGCGCTTCACAAATAGATTTCTGATGCTGAAGGTACTGCTCTTTTCCTCAGTAATTTTATAGCTGCCTAGATTTAAAATTTTCCCATCAAGTTGTTATATACCGAAGTATCCAAGAAACTTTTGATCGTAGAACAACTCCGGGATAGTGTTTCCATGCCAGAACTGATGGAGCACTGTCTCAAACAAGCAGGGAAGCACCAGATCGAGATCCAAAGGGAGCGTGACGAGGTGACCCGACTGAAGCAGCAGATCACGGAGATGGAGCAGAAGCACAAGGATGAAATCGAGGGATTGAGCCAAGAGTTCACCGAGAAGGAGGAGAAGTTTTTGGGTAAAGCCAAGAAAACAAACAAACTGCTTAAGAAGTCCGAGTCAGCTTTGGATGCGGCTCACCAAGACCTCGATGCTCTCAACGCTAAGTCGAAAACTTGGCAATCCAAATTCGGCCGCATCAACTCTTTTATCGGTAGTGATTCCTTACTCTTTTCACCGTGATATTGTTCTTATTCCGTGTTTTGTCGTCCTCTAACGATTTCTTCTCTCCTTTTAGAAAACTTCCCAGAAGCCATCATGTTTTCCCTTAGGGCCATGCAGAAGGTTTGGTCCGAGTCTGTTGAGCCGGCAGATGGCGAGGTGACCATTGAAGAGCACCTTGCTGCACTTTTAGAGCAGGTGACCACTTTGAAGTCGTGTGGGGTTGATCTACTCAAGTTGGCAATCCACGTCTTTAGGACGCTATGGTCGGATGAAGATCCTCCCCAACTGATTGATCCACTCACGGCCAGGCTATTGCTCTCTGAAGAACGGCTAGACCAATGGCACGAGTCAGCCGGCCGAGCCGCTGCAGACAAGGCCTTGTCCTTTGTGATATCTTGGTATGAAGATATCAACCTGGATGTGCTGCAGAACATGAGAGCCGAAGGAAAGTGGACCCACGATGCCGAGCTCATCAAGAAGCACCAAGAGCGAGCCTATGCAATGATTGAGTATGCCCAAGTTCATGCTTGGTGTGATGGGCCAAGCTTTCTGGATGTTGTCGAATCTACTGAAGAAGTTGTCGAGGAAGGTGATGTTGATAGTCAAGAGACCGAGTTAGATGTGGCTGCTTCAGCCGACATAGTTGACTCAGCTGAACCTGATGACGCGCTGAGTTCCAAGCCTAGCGAATCCCCTCTGAGTCCAGTTGTTTCTTAAACTGGAGAAAAACACTTAACTTTTATGAGATCCCCGGTATTGCCGGGTGCAAATGTAATACATATTGCGGTTCTCCTGGTTACGTGCCTTTGCGAAGGCGTAAACTTATATTTTGGCTTAAGCATGAATCACTTTGGGGCAAGTCCCCGAGTTTCATTTGTCATTTTCTTAATTCCTCGACTTCGGCTCTTGTCTACCTTTTTTGGCGTTCGACATTAGAGTCTCAAAATCATAAGGATCAAGTTAGCAGTTATGAAACTAAGAAACCTGACCTAATTAAAGTCATTCGACATAGAAGCTGGCATATCCTGCAATGGGCTAGATATACATATACACATAGAGCTGGCTCGTGTTTTTTCCTTTCCTGATTCATTGTTCATGTTTACCCGTCTTTGGTCTCTTTCTCTTGCTTTCCATGAAGCCGTGTTTCGGACAACACCTAAGTCGAAGAGTTGACTTTGAGTGAGTATACACTACTATTTAGAGATAATTTTCGGCATCCGTGCTAGCCGGCATAAGTATTAAGTACTGAATAAAAGGTGATAAGCACGACGGGAAATCCCCGAGTCAATTTTTCGAGTCATATCATTTTTTTATTAGCACACAACCGGCATAAGCGTCTGACATATGAGAGTTTGAGAGATACATACATTGTATTCCCTAAGTATAGAAAGGACGAAGCAATGCCATATTCCATGGCCTTTTGGTTTCATCACCTGACATGCCCGCCTTGTCCTTTTGTGCCTCACATGCATCTATTAGATAGTAGGAATCATTGTGCAGTGCTTTGCTTACAATGAACGGACCTTCCCATGGGGGTGATAACTTGTGCATCCCAGCTGTGCGTTGCACTAGTATGAGCACTAAATCCCCTTCTCTAAATACACGAGGGTGAACTTTCCGGCTATGACAGCGTCAGATATTTTGCTGGTATATGGCGGATCTGGATAGTGCCAGCTCTCGAGCCTCTTCGAGTAAATCGACTCCATCTTCTCGAGCTTCTTTTACCTCAGCTTCTGTATATTGCCTTACTCTTGGCGAGTCATGCTCTATGTCGGTATACAACACTGCTTCTACCCCATAAACAAGGAAGAATGGCGTATAGCCAGTTGACCGATTCGGAGTTGTTCTTAAGATCCACAATAATAAGGGTAGTTCCTATATCCAACAACCATGTGTTCTATGGAGTGGTTCCATTAGCCAAGGTTTTATCCCGGATAAGACTAGCCCATTAGCTCTTTCAACTTGCCCATTTGATTCTGGGTGAGTGACTGATGCCACACCAAGTCTTATTTGTTTGTCCATGTAGAATCCAGCAAAAGCTCCTTCGGCAAAGTCCATGCCATCGTCTGTAATTACGCTATGTGGGTAGCCATATCTTAGGATTATATCCCTCAAGAATGTTACTGCTATTTTCCCATCACATTTTTTGATGGGTTTCACTTCTATCCATTTGGTGAATTTGTCAACCATCACAAGTATGTGAGTCATGCCACCACGTGCGGGTTTGAATGGTCCCACCATATCCAGGCACGACAATGCAAACGACCAAGTGAATGGTATAGTTTTTAGCTCTGATGCCGGCAAGTGTGTTTTTGCCGACTATCTTTGACACCCATTGCACTTCCTCACTAATTCATGTGCTTCTTGGAGTGCACTTGTCCAATAGAACCCATGTCGGAATGCCTTGGCTACCAACACTCTAGACGAGGCATGATGCCCACATTCTCCCTGGTGAATATCCAAAAGTATCTCTTGGCCTTGCTCTGAGCTGACGCACCGCTGTAACACATTTGTCACACTCCTCTTATACAACTCCTTGTTAATGATAGTGTATTCTTTTGCCTTTCTTTCTGTCTGTCTTGCCAATATCTCATCATCCGGTAAAGTTTCATCCTTCAAGTAGTCAAATATTGGTTGCGCCCAAGCTGGTATCACTGGTGTTGGGTCTGTTTTTTCATCAACTTCCATGGGCTCAGCCGACATTGTTTCTACCGACATAACCTGAGGAGTCCCCGAGTTTGATTTGGCAGTACCAGGGTTCTGTGGGGCAGTCCCCGGGTTACTCGAACCTTCCCCTATGTCGATATCCATTGGCACAGCATCCGACTCCTGGCTTGCCGGGATAAAAATTGACTCAGATTAGGGTGACGGCTTGATTGACGGCTTTCTGAGATGTTCAAGTGATACTCCCGGCGGGATTGCTTGCCGAGATGACCCTAACTTAGATAACACATCAGCTGCTTCATTTTCTGCTCTAGGTACATGGTGAAACTCACATCCATCGAAGTATCCCGAAATCTGCTGAACATGGAAAAGATACAACGCCATATTTGCGTCTAGAGTGTAACATCCCTAAAATCATGTTTCAGACTCATGCATATCATCCATGCATCCATGATCATTTAGAATTTCATTTCAAAAATCATTTCAAAAACAAGAGCATTGTTGCTCAATATTTTATGTAAGTTTACTCAAGCCCTTGTGCTACTTGTTTTTGAGAAAGGTGTTGTTAACCATTCAGTATTGTTTAGAATCCAAACCCAAGTGATTTCAAAAATTTGAGCAAAGTCTCAAAGCAAAATATGAAATAAAACCAATTCTATGCCTATTATCACACCTCATAAAGGCATGGTTTTATTTTATTTAAAAAAAACCCAAGTGTGTTTGAGTGAACAGATGTTTTTGACACTTATTTGAGTACAAGATTTATTGTACAAAAATCCTGAAAAGTTTTGGAATCAAACAGATTTGAATTGAAGTTTGAAAACCATTCTAGAAAAGCAAACAGAAAAAGAAAAAGCTTAAAAGAGGAAAAAAATAAGCCTCAGCCGAATCCGCCCAATCGCCCAATAAGCCCAAGACCCCACCCATGAACCGTTTTTCTTCACTTGCCCCCGCACCCACTAGCTCGCTGACAGTCTGGACCCACTTCCTCTCCTTTCCTCTCGCTGACAGCCACGGCCCACACGACCATCGTCGTCTCCACCCAGCGACTGGTTCATCCCCAAATCTCGCGGGCGTTTCCTGTTTGATTCGTGTCATCAATTCCCGTTCAATGCTGGAGTGATTCATGCCCCCACCTCGCCTACTTAAACCCCCTCTGCCCCCTCTCCATTTCCCCCCAGACCCCGAGCACAGAACGCCCCCAGGCTGCGAGAACTCCTCGTCGCAACCCCGCTGCTCCGACGACCTCGCCGACGAATTTTGGTGAGTACCGCACTCCCCTCTGCCTGTGGTTCATGCTGGCTTGCTCTGCATCTCCGTGCGCATCTACTAACACTTTCTGTTTGCTCGCGCATGGCCTGTAGCCTCGGCAACGTCAACAACTGAGCGCAACCGCTCTCTGCTCGAACTCCGGCGATCTTTCCCCATAAGTTCCAGCCTCCCCTTGCCCTCTGTTTGATAGGCGTAAGATCCCCAGCGTCCTGCGCATCTAACGGTACCCTCCCCTTGTCTTAGCACGGCTCGGAACATCGCCAACGTCGACAAGCCGAAGCCACAGCCGCCAGGGACTACTCCGACGAGCAATCTGCGACGGCTCCGAGCACCCCTTCGCCAACCAAAGACACGCCGAGCTTCTCCTCGTCACTGCGGTTCTGGTGAGCATCTTCCCACCTCTCCGGGCGCCCTAGTGCGCCGGCACCGCCACTATCAGAGCGCGCCGCCGCTAGCGCCGCCCGTCTGTGGTCAATTAGATTAGGGCCGTAGGATTTAGATCTAACGAGTGAGATTAGATCTGTGTCGAAGAGGTACGCGTTAGATCTAGCCGTGCATATTCATTTAAATCGTGTGGATCTCGTTGATCAATCCGCCCGAACCGGTATAGGCCAATTAGAACAAGACGCGTGGCAACAGTTAGATTTAAAAGACAGAATTTGAATCTATTAGATGTTCAAATTTGTTTTGGCTATAACTTTTGATCCACACGTTAGAATTTGACAAATTTTATACCGTTGGAATTAGGAGAGCAAGCTCTTTCTATATATGCAATGTGTTTAATGTTTTGATTCTGTTAAAATGGCTTTATTGGCAGAAACTTGTGTAGGGCTAATTTGAGTATATGAAATGTTTAGAAAATGATTTAGGGTTTAAATAAATGTTGTTTGGCAAGTTTTTAACTTGTTAATGAACCAGTACTGTTTACTTGCTTGGTTGAGTTTTAAAAATCATCACATACCATCTTGCATGCATGCATATATTTTTGGTTGTATATGTTTTGTATGTAATTTGTTGCTATAATTCTTTGTGTAGATTTTGGTGCTAGTGATTGTGATTGTGATTGTGAAGAGTGTAACTACTCTCCAAACTACCAAGGCAAGTGGTACTTCATTAACATTATTATTCCTATGTTTTTACCAACCATTAGAAATATTTTGTAAACTTGCATGTTATATTTTGCTTATATGCCATGTTGGGAAATCTTAGTAGATGTAGAATTGCTAAGAAATTTCTAAGTTAAGATACTATCTATGCCATGCTTAGCCTAGCTAGTAGCAACCAAGGGTTGGTGAAATATATACATGCTATGATGAAAATATTTCTAAGTCTTTGGACTTGTGTTTTGCCTAATAAAACAACTAAGTAAATGAAACACCTGGGTGGAATGGAAGGAATGGTTTGTGTTGAGTGGTTACACAAGGCCAGGGGACTGGTGAACCTTGTGTATCTCTCTTGTGGAAAGCCACCCAGGAACAAAGAGATTTTAGAGGCCAAGTGTTGAGAAGCTTCTAGTGCAGCCACTTGGCAATATGGGCTCTGCCTGGATCACATAGGTTGCTAGAACTTAGCCATTTGGACAGTTGGTGGTAATGGGAATGATAGGTTGGAGCGCGTCCATTTGGTCTAAGGGAAGGCTTCTGAAAGGTCCTGTCTTGGTGAAAATCAAGTCTGGTGGGGAAAGTGCACAACCTCTATAGATGGAAAAATCTAAGTACTTAGCCATGTCCCTGGAAAAGGACAACTTGAGCATCAAGACATGGAAGCTATCAAGAATCTCCTCATCCCAACTTCTAAGTAAAACTTGTGGGTGAACAAGGGTGAAGGACCCCAATGTCTATTGGTGGCTCCTTGGGAAAAGTTTTGACAAAGAAAAACTTAGTGATTTCAACTAATAGGCAAAACCTATTTTGAGCAAAGCAAGCCAAGATACACTTAGCCAAATTGTATATAGTAATATAGACCACCTAAATTATACTAAGGTATCACTTGCCAATACTATTCCAATGTATTGACCCACTGTGGCTGTAACTTGTGATGTTGCAGGTTACTCTGATGAGGATTAGGAGTCATGAGTCTACACTCAACATGTTTGCCTGTGGCACATGAAGATGAAGACTTTTATTTATTTACTTATTCAAACTCTTGTATTAGGCCTGTGGCCTTGGAGTTGTAAAGACTATGTTTGTCTCTGGACTGCCTGTAATAATGACCTTTGTATCTGTGTACTTCATCTTAAGCTGTGGATGCTAGCAATGATCCAGGGACTAGCATTGCAATCACAAGGATCCTTTTCCTTTATAAAGGAGGGTTCTGAAAAGGGTTGGGCTTGTTGGGTCCTTCAACTTTCTTTTCTGGGCATTCATTTGCATAATGCCCCATCTTCTTGCACTTGAAGCATTCAACCTGACTGATGTCCTTCTTGACAGGCTGGCTTCCACTGCCACTTCCATTTCCACTGTGGTGGCTCTTATATCCACCCTTGTGGTTCTTGCACTTGTCATTGTCATGACTACGGTGATGCTTGTTGTCATGACGGTTGTGGTTGTGGTGCTTGTTGAATTTCCCATGCTTGTGGGATCCTGAGCTTCCACTGTCATCATAATGGAAACGTTTGTGAGACGATCCCGAGCTGTGCTTGTCCGAGTGCTTTCTCTTCCTTCTCTCAACTTGCTTCATTTTGTTCTCCAAAATAGCAGCCTTATCACAAAGAGACTGGTATGTGGGAACATATGCCACATCCAACTGCAGGTTCAGCTCATCATTCAAGCCTTCAAGAAATTTTTCCTTTCTCTTAGCATCGGTGTCAACTTCATCCGGTGCATAACGCGCCAGATTGTTGAACTCCTCAATATATTCAGCCACGCTGCGGTGGCGCTGCTTCAGATTATGGAACTCTTTTTTTCAGACTCATCACTCCAGATGAGATATGAGCAGTGTGAAAGCCATCCTCAAAGATAGCCCATGTCACATCTTCTATGGGAGTGGTGATCTGGAAGTTATCCCACCAAGAGGCGGCTGGTCCTTCCAAAGAAATGTGCCGCAACTGACTTTTCTGCATCAAGATGTTCCACGCTACCAAGTCTTTGTTCACAGAGCGTAGCCAATCATTGGCCACCATGGGATAAGTCGTTCCTGAGAACTTTTCTGGCCTCAATCTCAAGAACCTGGTAAGCATGTCAAAACCTGGTGGGTTGTTGTTGTTGTTATTGTTGTTATTTTTGTTGTTGTTGTTGTTGTTTTGGTTCTGGATGAGCGTCGTCATCATTTGCATCAGCTGAGTCTGTGCTGTCATCATTTGTTGCATTTCTGGAGTGATGTTGTTGTTGTTGGGGTTGGGGTTGGGGTTTGCACGACGGGGAGGCATCTGTGGTTTGTTCAATAGAGATAAGAATGAGATACCCATAGATGCTTTCATGCACAATACATCACATAAATAATCACAAAGCATGCAACATAACGATAAAGATTCAACAACCAGATAATAAGTTCGCAAAGTAAAACACACACAAATAACAAGCCATCCACATGTTGGATGGTCAATAACAAGTTCTCAACGACAAATATGATAATAAATGATAAATGAGTAGTCAAATCTACTCCTCGGCATCAACCTCCTCCTCGACAAAGGTAAGACCTGCGTTCTCCATCGCGGTCTTGTATTCCTCGACACTAGTGGTCAAGGTCTCTATCTTGGCTTTGAGAGCCCTCTTGGGAACGCCTCTCAATCACCGCTCATCGATGCTCGAGCTCGAAGTCCTTGGCCTGCAGTTCTTCAGTCATGTCCCGGATCTTCTTGTTCCTATCCTGGACTCACTTCTCCTGACTCTTGAACTTTCTGTCCTGGCTCTCGAACTTCGCCTCCATATCCTTGACTATCTCGTCTTGCTCCGCGAAGAGCTTGTCCTTCTCGCGAAGCTGCACCTGGAGTTCGTCATTACTGAGCATGACGTTGGTCCTATCGGAGTCCACGTGCCTAATGAGAGCCTCTAAGTCCTAGAGGTATAGACAAATCGGCTCGGCTGTATCCCTCGCAGTGTCCTCGAAGTCGATGGACTATCCATCCTCATCACGTCTACCGAAGACGTGGAAGTGAGTACCTCTAACCTGTCGGAAGTGTCTCCCCAGCAGACGTCCTATCAGATCCTGCATGACTACCTCAAGGCCTCTCTCCTTGTCATCGTGCATGAGCTTGAAGACGATGGCCTCTGTGGTAGGCTAAGTCTAGCGTCCGGGCTGGTTGACCTTGAAACCCTAGAGGTCTTTCCTCTCAAACTTGGTGAGGGGAAGCACCATGATGGTAGGAAGAGGGAGATTGAGCAAAGTAGTAAGCTCAACAATACGAGGACCAAAGCGAGTTCCCTGGAACTCCTCAACAGTGTTGATGGTAACAGTAGGCATCTATTTATAAGATAGAAAAGTTAGAACAACACAATTCAAGATAAAACAAAAGACATACCTAAGACAACTTTCACCACAAGGTATGGATTGTATGAGTATACCGTGATGCCATTTGGTTTAACCAATGCTCCAGCATACTTTATGAATATGATGAACAAGGTATTCATGGAATTCCTTGATAAATTTGTTGTCGTTTTCATCGATGACATTTTAATCTACTCGAAGAGCAAAGAAGAACATGAAGGACATTTGCGATTGATAGAGAGCATAAACTGTATGCCAAATTCAGCAAGTGCGAATTCTGGCTAAATGAAGTTGGATTTCTTGGTCATGTTATGATAAAAGATGGTGTAGCAGTTGATCCTGCTAAAGTTTCAGCTGTAACTGAATGGGAATCTCCCAAGTCAGTGAAAGAAGTTCGTAGTTTCCTTGGCTTAGCAGGTTACTACAGAAGGTTCATTGAGAATTTCTCCAAGGTAGCTAAGCCTATGACAGAATTGCTAAAGAAAGACAAGAAATTTGCTTGGTCTGAAGGTTGTGAACTCAGCTTTCAGGAATTGAAGAAGATACTTGTGACAACACCAGTCTTGTGTTTGCCAGACTTGGAAAAAGATTTCCATGTATATTGTGATGCATCTCATCATGGTTTGGGAGCAGTACTTATGCAAGAAGGAAAAATTGTGGCATATGCCTCGAGACAACTCAAAACTCATGAAGTGAACTATCCTACTCATGATTTGGAGTTAGCCTCAGTTGTCCATGCCCTCAAAACATCGAGACACTACCTTTTGGGTAAGCGTTGTGAAGTTTTCACAGATCACAAGAGTTTGAAGTATATCTTCACCTAGAAGGAAATTAATATGAGACAAAGAAGATGGCTAGAACTCATCAAGGACTATGACTTGAGTTTGCAATACCATCCCGGTAAAGCAAATGTTGTAGCGGATGCCTTAAGTCGTAAGGTTTTTGTGAATGTCCTTACAAAAGGAGAATTGCCAGATGATTTGTGTGCCCAATTTAGAGATCTCAGATTGGAGATTGTGCCCGAAGGACATCTCATGTCTTTTTATGTTCAACCCACTTTGTTGGACAAGATCAAAGAAGCCCAGAAGATTGATAAAGAAATCGAAGAGATTAAAGAAAAGATTAGCAAAGGAAAAGCCAAAGGGTTCCGTGAAGACGAACAGGGTACTTTATGGCATGGGAAACGTATATGTGTTCCACAAGATCCGGAGCTTCGGAAACTGATTTTGCAAGAAGCACACAACTCACCGTATTCCATTCATCCGGGTAACACCAAAATGTACATGGACATGAAGGAACGATTTTGGTGGAATAACCTCAAGAAGGACATCGCCGAACATATTGCTTTGTGTGATGTGTGTAGTAGAGTGAAAGCGGAACATCAGAAACCGGCTGGTTTGCTTCAACCACTACCTACTCCTAATTGGAAGTGGGACAAGATTGGTATGGACTTCATTACCGGATTACCAAGGACCAGATCGGGATATGATTCTATTTGGGTAGTAGTGGATCGCCTAACTAAAGTGGATCATTTCATACCCGTGAAGACAACCTATACAAGTGCTAAGTTGGCTAAGATCTACATGAGTAGAATTGTATGTCTACATGGAGTACCAAAGAGCATTATATCTTATAGGGGAACTCAATTCACATCCCATTTTTGGAGACAGCTACATGAGTCATTGGGAACGAGGTTGGAGTTCAGCACTGCTTTTCATCCTCAAACTGATGGACAAACAGAAAGGACTAATCAGATTCTGGAAGACATGTTGAGGGCATGTACCCTAGACTACGGAGCCAGTTGGGACGAAAGTCTGCCCTATGCAGAATTTTCTTATAACAACAGCTATCAAGCCAGCATTGAGATGGCACCATTTGAGTTTCTCTACGGGAGAAAGTGTACCACCCCATTGTTATGGAATGGTGTGGGATAAAGAAGTTTGTTCGGACCGGAACTTATCAAAAGAAGACGAAGAGAAAGTCAAGTTGGTTAAAGACAGATTGAAGATAGCACAGTCCCGACAGAAAAGCTACGCAGATCCTAAGCGTAGGGAAGTCACCTATGAAGTGGGTGATAGAGCCTATCTTAGAGTGTCACCACTTCGTGGAGTGAAAAGGTTTGGAGTCAAAGGAAAGTTGGCCCCAAGATAAGTTGGGCCATTCAAGATTCTAAGTCGCAAAGGAGAAGTTGCTTACGAAATTGAATTGCCAGAGTCTTTGTCAGCTGTCCATAATGTGTTTCACGTGGGTCAACTTAAGAAATGTCATCCAGAAATGGAAGAAACTTCTTTGAAGGATACTATACCTTTGGAAGAGGTTCAGTTGGAGAGTGACCTCACTTATGAGGAGAATCCTATCAAGATTCTTGAGACTGCAGAAAGAGTCACACGGACTAAGACTATCAAGTTTTGCAAAGTGCAGTGGAATCATCATACCGAAGAGGAAGCAACTTGGGAAAGAGAAGATGATCTTCGGAAAGACCAACCTCACCTATTTGCTACCCAACCCGAATCTCGAGGGCGAGATTCACCTTAAGGGGGTTAGATTTGTAACATCCCTAAAATCATGTTTCAGACTCATGCATATCATCCATGCATCCATGATCATTTAGAATTTCATTTCAAAAATCATTTCAAAAACAGGAGCATTGTTGCTCAATATTTTATGTAAGTTTACTCAAGCCCTTGTGCTACTTGTTTTTGAGAAAGGTGCAGTTAACCATTCAGTATTGTTTAGAATCCAAACCCAAGTGATTTCAAAAATTTGAGCAAAGTCTCAAAGAAAAATATGAAATAAAACCAATTCTATGCCTATTATCACACCTCATAAAGGCATGGTTTTATTTTATTTAAAAAAAACCCAAGTGTGTTTGAGTGAAGAGATGTGTTTGACACTTATTTGAGTACAAGATTTATTGTACAAAAATCCTGAAATTTTTTGGAATCAAACAGATTTGAATTGAAGTTTTAAAACCATTTCAGAAAAGCAAACAGAAAAAGAAAAATCTTAAAAGAGGAAAAAAATAAGCCTCAGCCGAATCTGGCCCAACTGGCCCAGCTAAGCCCAGCACCCCCACCCCGCGAACCGTTTTTCTTCACTCGCCCCCGCACCCACTAGCTCGCTGACAGTCTGGACCCACTTCCTCTCCTTTCCTCTCGCTGACAGCCACGACCCACACGACCATCGTCGTCTCCAGCCAGCGACTGGTTCATTCCCAAATCACGCGGGCGTTTCCTTTTTGATTCGCGTCGTCAATCCCATTCAATGCTGGAGTGATTCACGCCCCCACCTCGCCTACTTAAACCCCCTCTGCCCCCTCTCCATTTCCCCCCAGACCCCGAGCACAGAACGCCCCCAGGCTGCGGAATTCCTCGCCGCAACCCCGCTGCTCCGACGACCTCGCCGACGAATTTCGGTGAGTACCGCACTCCCCTCTGCCCGTGGTTCATGCTGGCTTGCTCTGCATCTCTGTGCGCATCTATTAACACTTTCCGTTTGCTCGCGCATGGCCTGTAGCCTCGGCAACGTCAACAACTGAGCGTCGCCGCTCTCTACTCGAACTCCGGCGATCTTTCCCCGTAAGTTCCAGCCTTCCCTTGCCCTCTGTTTGATAGGCGTAAGATCCCCAGCATCCTGCGCATCTAACGGTACCCTCCCCTTGTCTTAGCGCGGCTCAGAACATCGCCAACGTCGACGAGCCGAAGCCACAGCCGCCAGGTACTACTCCGACGAGCAATCCGCGACGGCTCCGAGCACCCCTTCGCCAACCAAAGACACGTCGAGCTTCTCCTCGTCACTGCGGTTCTGGTGAGCATCTTCCCACCTCTCCGGGTGCCCTAGTTCGCCGGCACTGCCTTGTCGAAGCCGCCGCCATCACCGCCGCGCCGCCTTCGTCGTGGTCAATTAGATTAGGGTCAGGATTTAGATCTAACGGTAAGATTAGATCTGTGTCGAAGAGGTACGTTAAATCTGGTGCATATTCATTTAAATCGTGTGGCTCGTTGATCGATCCGCCGAACGATGCAGCCAATTAGAACAAGACGCGTGGCAACAGTTAGATTTAAAAGACAGAATTTGAATCTATTAGATGTTCAAATTTGTTTTGGCTATAACTGTTGATCCACACGTTAGAATTTGACAAATTTTATACCGTTGGAATCAGGAGAGCAAGCTCTTTCTATATATGCAATGTGTTTAATGTTTTGCTTCTGTTAAAATGACTTTATTGGCAGAAACTTGTGTAGGGCTAATTTGAGTATATGAAATGTTTAGAAAATGATTTAGGGTTTAAATAAATGTTGTTTGGCAAGTTTTTAACTTGTTAATGAACCAGTACTGTTTACTTGCTTGGTTGAGTTTTAAAAATCATCACATACCATCTTGCATGCATGCATATATTTTTGGTTGTATATGTTTTGTATGTAATTTGTTGCTATAATTCTTTGTGTAGATTTTGGTGCTAGTGATTGTGATTGTGATTGTGAAGAGTGTAACTACTCTCCAAACTACCAAGGCAAGTGGTACTTCATGAACATTATTATTCCTATGTTTTTACCAAGCATTAGAAATATTTTGTAAACTTGCATGTTATATTTTGCTTATATGCCATGTTGGGAAATCCTAGTAGATGTAGAATTGCTAAGAAATTTCTAAGTTAAGATACTATCTATGCCATTCTTAGCCTAGCTAGTAGCAACCAAGGGTTGGTGAAATATATACATGCTATGATGAAAATATTTCTAAGTCTTTGGACTTGTGTTTTGCCTAATAAAACAACTAAGTAAATGAAACACCTGGGTGGAATGGAAGGAATGGTTTGTGTTGAGTGGTTACACAAGGCCAGGGGACTGGTGAACCTTGTGTATCTCACTTCTGGAAGTTTGCGAGGGAAGAAACAGATGTTAGAGGCCAAGTGTTGAGAAGCTTCTAGTGCAGCCACTTGGCAATATGGGCTCTGCCTGGATCACATAGGTTGCTAGAACTTAGCCATTTGGACAGTTGGTGGTAGTGGGAATGATAGGTTGGAGCGCGTCCATTTGGTCTAAGGGAAGGCTTCTGAAAGGTCCTGTCTTGGTGAAAATCAAGTCTGGTGGGGAAAGTGCACAACCTCTGCAGATGGAAAAATCTAAGTACTTAGCCATGTCCCTGGAAAAGGACAACTTGAGCATCAAGACATGGAAGCTATCAAGAATCTCCTCATCCCAACTTCTAAGTAAAACTTGTGGGTGAACAAGGGTGAAGGACCCCAATGTCTATTGGTGGCTCCTTGGGAAAAGTTTTGACAAAGAAAAACTTAGTGATTTCAACTAATTGGTAAAACCTATTTTGAGCAAAGCAAGCCAAGCTACACTTAGCCAAATTGCATATAGTAATATAGACCACCTAAATTATACTAAGGTATCACTTGCCAATACTATTCCAATGTATTGACCCACTGTGGCTGTAACTTGTGATGTTGCAGGTTACTCTGATGAGGATTAGGATTCGTGAGTCTACACTCAACATGTTTGCCTGTGGCACATGAAGATGAAGACTTTTATTTATTTACTTATTCAAACTCTTGTATTGGCCTGTGGCCTTGGAGTTGTAAAGACTATGTTTGTCTCTGGAATGCCTGCAATAATGACCTTTGTACCTGTGTACTTCATCTTAAACTGTGGATGCTAGCAATGATCCAGGGACTAGCATTGCAATCACAGGGATCCTTTTCCTTTATAAAGGAGGGATCTTACATAGAGCATCCTAATGCCCAGTTACTTGCTAAATAACTAAGTCCGAGTCGCCAAATCACATGATCCTTTGATTCCAATTTGTTTAGCCACTTTTATCCCATGAAAAAGTGCTTCATATTCGGCAATATTGTTGGATGCAGCGAAGTAGATCTGCAACACATACTTGACCTGATCCTTCTTTGGTGAGGCGAGAACTATCCTCGAACCAAGACCCATTTTTGTCTTGGACCCGTCAAAGTGCATTTTCCAGTAGTTCGGATCTGGTAGTGGAGGTTCTTATTGCATCTCCATCCAATCCACGAAAAATTCGGCCACAGCTTGAGATTTGGCATCTCGCCTATCGTACTATGGAGTATATGGTGCTAGTTCTATGGACCATTTTGCCACTCTACCGCTGGCATCCTTACTGCCCAAGATTTCCGAGATAGGTGCCTTGCATATTACCCGGATTGGGTATTCTTGAAAATAATGCTTTAGCTTCTTGGCTACCATGTACACCCCATATGTCATTTTCTGATAGTGGGGGTAATACTGTTTCGACACAGAGAGCACTTCACTCAGGTAAAAAACTAGTATTTGGACTGATTTGCCCTCCTCTTCGTGCTCTACCACTATCACTGTACTAACCACTCGATTAGTTGTTGCGACGTAGCGCAACATTGGCTCTTTGGATAGAGGTGAGGCTAATATTGGTGTTGTTGCCAACATCTTCTTAAGTTAATGGAAAGCGCTATCAGCTTGCTGTGTCCATATGAATTTTTCTGATTTCTTCATCAGCTGTTATATAATGGGAAGACTTCACCTGGCCGACTCACAAACCTACTCAATGTGGCTAGGCACCCTATGAACTGATGGACATCATTGAGGGTTTTTGGAAATTCCATTCTTTCGATGGCCCTAATCTTTGTCGGGTTAGCCTCGATTCCTCGGCTGGATATAAAGAATCCGACTAATTTTCTAGCCGGGACACCGAGGTGCATTTTTATGGGTTAAGTTTCATCCAGAATCTTCTTAAGTTTGTGAATGTTTGACGTAGGTCATCGATTAGAGTATGACCTTGCTTGGTTTTTATTACCACATCGTCGACATATACTTGAACATTTTTGTCAAGTTGATATTGCAAGCATTTTTGCATGCATCTTTGATATGTCGCAACGGACTTTCTTAATCCAAACGGCATAGTATGAAACTTGAGTATTTGATCATTTGGATTCAGTGGTATCTGATGGAAACTTGAGTATGCATCTACAAACGATAACAACTCACATCTGGCAGTGGAATCAATGACTTTATCGATCTGAGACAGTGGAATGGATCTTTTGGACACGCCTTATTGAGCTTCGTGTATTCAATACACATGCGCCAAACCACTACCACATTCGGGTCATCCTTCATTTTCTCGACCAAGACTGGATTTGACAACCAATCCGGATGAAGTACTTTCATGATAAACCTAGCAGCTAAGAGTCTGGCTATCTCGTCAGCTATTACTTTCCCCCTGTCTTTAGCGAAGCGGCGGAGGGGTTGCTTCACCGGCTTGGCATCTGGCCTTACATGTAGAGAGTGCTCAGCCAACTCCCTCGGAACACCTTGCAAATCCTATGTAGACCATGCAAAGATATCCCGATTCTCACAGAGGAAGTTGGTGAGCTTGCTTTCCTATTTGTCAGATAACCCGGCGCCAATGGTCAGTGTGCGCTCCGGGAAAGCCTCATCAATCTGTATCTTTTTTGTTTCCTTGGTAGCTTGGAAGGACGCGCTGCCATGCGGGTTAGTTAGTGTCGGCATAGACAACTGTGCTGCCTTAGAAAATGCCGCAACCTCCATCATTTGATGCTTCTCATGTGCTATCACCAGGGACTCGGTCAGTGAAGAACCGGCTGAGGCGCATGCAATAGATCGCTTGTAGTCACCTTCAACTGTGATAAATCCACATGGACCTGTCAACTTCATTTTTAGATAAGCAATATGAGGGGTGGCCATAAACTTTGCCATAGCTGGACTGTCAAGTAACGCATGATATAAGCTGACAAGGTCTACCACCTCGAACTCTATGGCCCGAGTGCGACAGTTCTCCCTGTTGCCGAATAAGACATCCACCCAAATTTTTCCAATTGGCTCGCACGATAATCCCGACACAATGCCATGGAGCATCGTCTTAGTCGGCTCCAGCATGTTCATGGTGATGCCTAGTTTGACCATTGTATCCTTATACATGATATTGATGCTATTGCCATCATCTATCGGCACCTTGGAAAACTTCACATTGATATTAGGGCCCATGAAAGTTGGGTCCAGCACTAGGGCGTACCCTCCTGGAGTCGGCATGATCTTGGGGTGATCCTTTATGCTCCACGTTAGACCAATGCATATATTTTGGTATCGCTGGCATTGTGGCATTCACTTCCATCATCTTCCTCTGCTGACTCTTCTTGTAATTTGGCTCTGTAACAAACATGACGTAACTCTGGTGGTGCTCTCTATACTCATTTCTGCCTCCATGGCCGACATTAGCGCCATCATTTCTTGGCTCATGCGCTTGATGCACTGCTTCTTTACTTTCTTGGTTACGGTATCTCGGCTATTGATTCTCATATCTCTGCTCAGTGCCAATAACCTGAGCATTTCCCCCTGTAAGTGGTGGTGGGGGAGGTGGTGGATGTTGCCGGTTTGGCGAATCTACCATGTTACCCTTTTGGAACCAGGTACACTGTCGAGTTGTGTGGTTTGCCGGTTTGCTTGGACTCTGCGTGTAGAACTTGCATGGTTGATCCAAAATCATCTCGTAAGTGTACTTTTGCCTTTCTTGCTAAGGCTTCTTCTGTTCATATGGCTTTTTGACATCATTCTTTGGTACCCACTTGCGGTGGCCCAGCATACCACTGCATGTGTAGTACACTATAGTCATTGACATGACATCCACAGAACATCGTTCCGTAAATATCACATCCCTCAGAGTGGTACAACAGAAACATTGCGGGTCCAAATTACAAAAGTACACACATTATTATTATTACAATACCAGAAGTTCAAGACTTCCAAAAGATTCAACTTACAAACCAAAATATAAAGTGTTTCAGCGGAATTTAAAAGTAACAACTCCGACTAGGAGTTGAGCTCAACAGCTTATTCTATAGAGTTCATGCTTCTCGGCTCCATTGGTTACTACCAACTAGGGATACTTAGTTGGACTCGTTATCATCGACACCATAGCGGATTTCATAATCCACTCCTTCAACACCTCCGGACAGATCGGGTTCCTCGTAGAACACATCTTCTTGACACTCGGATACATACATTGTCATGTCTTCGGGATCCTCAGAGTCTAAGCAAGGGATCAAAGGAAAGAATGAGTAACAACGTTACCCAACAAGTTCGTTATATGCAAGGTGGGAAGTTTGATGCTCTAACTACCACCTCGGATTATAAATCCTTGGTACTATGCAATTTTTGTAAATCTTTCTTGAAAGATTGATTTTATTCTGAAAAACTATGACAATCAGCCTTCACAGGTTGACCAGAACTTTCATGGAGTTCCTTTCCTGCCGCGTTCGTAGCTCCTTCCCGGAACAGGGAGTAACAATTTACAATTCTTACACTCTGCAGAGGTGCGCTACTTTACCCATGAGAGATCAACTCCTTGTTGCACAACCGGGTGTACTTTCCCGTCCACAATTCCATGATGTGGGGCCCAGTAGTTGGTCCAAGCCAATCACTGCCCCCTTCGCGACCTCGCATGCCTCCTTGGTGTACACCATGCCCACATAATGAATTACAGCAATGGTTTGTACAAACCGTTAGATGCCAGAACTATCGTGGGACGATGAGGGTTCCCACCCATATGTTGCATATCCTCTACGAATTACCAATTAATATGCACGCTACGAGGATAACAGCCACGACCTGCACATCCGGCTTCATGCGAGAGGAAGAAGATACGGCTGACTTCTCTGTCCCATTCCAAATCTCATGGCTAACGCGTAATATACGACACTAGAATCACTGATGTCAGGGGTTATTAAGTCCCTACTTGATCATCATTGTTGCAAATAGAACCCTAAGTTCTATTGCTCCATTATATCACCACTTAGGATGATATCTATAATTTCTTTATTTGTAAAAATAATATTTTCTTTCTTTTATAATATATATGATAACACACAATTTGCAATTACTTTGATAAAGACTCTTCAAAGGACATGAGCAAGTGATGAACTTGCCTTGTGATGCAAGGTAGTGAAGTTTGATGCTTGCACTGGACCTTGAGATTCTATGTCTACAAAAACATCATTATTGCCCGGTAAGGACAATACTTAAAGAAGCAAAATGATTATGCAAGTAATGTAATGCATCATTTAACTTGATATGCTATTTCCCCATTATTATAAAAAGTCTTTTTAATAATAAAGGATGTATAAATATTAATTTTTAATATTTATAACATATATTGAATTATTTTATTTTATTTCCCTTTTATTTGACTTTTATTGATTTAATAATTCTTTTAGGAATTATCACTTAAACATAAAAAATTGTTATTAAATATTTATTTATTATTTTTCAAAAATACTACAATATTAATATATAATGAAAGTGATTTTTATTTATTTTTATCATCTTTCAATTTTTTTGTAAAATTCCATAAATAATATATAATTTACAAAATTCTTAATAAAATTTATATGTCAAACATTTTATATTTCATTTATTTGGATAGTTTGGATTTTTGTGAATCCAAAAATATTTTATTTATAATTTTTGGATTTATATTTTATTTTCTAGAATTTTTATTGAGTTCAGGGGTATTTTGGTCTTTTCCTATTTACTAAAACAGATTTTAATTGACTTGGGCTGGCCATTTGGGCTTATTGGGCCCTTGTGGCCCAATAGTGCAGGGTCAAAATCATCACCCCGAGGGGCATCAGCCCACCCAGCCCATTCACTCTATTTCTTCTTCGTTCTCACCGCTCCTCTTCCCCGACCCCGTGGGGTTCGGGCGCCGCCGCTGGCGATGGCCGCTGTCGTGGCTTCCCCTGGCCGCTTCCGTGGTGCAGGGCGAGGTTTGCGACTATGCTCGTTCATCTGGTCCAATTAGATTTGACTCCGGGGCTTCCCCGTGGCCAGGTTCACACCGTTCCCGAACCCTAGGGTTTGGGGAAAGTGCTGCCACCGCAGTCCCTCCTGTGGTGGTGTGCTGTGTTCGTGTGCTGCTATGGTCATCGCCGTGGCTGATGCAGGTTACAGCGCCCTCTGGGGTGCTCCCTGTGTCACCGCGGGTTCGTCGGTCAATCTGCTTCCGCTTTAATTCGTCAGCAAGGACCCTAGGTAAGTTACCTCTATAGATCTTATTCATCCCATCACCATGAATCTCTCTGTGTGTATCTAGTGGCTACTCGTGCCTAGTGACTATGTTCTGATTAGGGTTCGTCTCCTAATTAGGGTTCTTGTTCTGATTAGGGTTCATAACCCCCTGTTGATCATATCCATGATGCTTTAGATCTAGTGGTGATCATCCTTGAGCATGATGAATGATTGTTTGCTATGGATCATTATTTGTAGTTGGCTTTGGTGATGCTAGTGGCTTGTCAGACTTATTCCAGTGGTAATTTACTATGATCCACTGTTAGTGTTTCTATGGAATCCCTAATTGTAAATGTTGTTGATCTGAGAACTCTCTCCACTATCAGAATGCTTATACTGACAGTAGTTCTCTCAATAATTGCTTACTGAAATTATAATGGTGGGCTTGTATGAGAATATACATACTGGATATAATCATTACATGTTAATGATTTTCTATGGATGTATAGATGACTTTGATGTTGATTCCTGGCATTTGGCTTCAGGAAGATGATATTTATTGGCTTGTCCCTTTTATTTGTGGAATATAAGTAAAGATTGGGATTAGCTCATTAGAACTTGTCCTTGTGATACCATTATAATCTGGCACACAAGTGATTGAGTCTTATTCCTGAGCTTAGCCCTGACAATACTTATAAATAATACTGGCAAGATAAGATGAAAGCTTCTCTTACTCCTGCCTATGATGTTGGTCTAAGGCTCTAGGGATTTTAAGTCCTAGTTAGTTGAGCAAATAGTTTGTTTGTAACTTGTAAGATTATAGGTGCTACTCTCTCTAGGAGATGTGCCCTGGTTTGATAAGAAAAAATGAAGAATTATTTAAGTTGCATATGTTAACACCAAACTTTGTGAGGCTGGTCTGAGAGATTGGTGCTTTTGGCTTAGTTTGATTTCTGATCTTTATACTTGAAATCTCTAGGATAAATTCACCTCACTTGGG
This sequence comes from Avena longiglumis, assembly GCA_030063025.1. Classification (NCBI taxonomy): domain Eukaryota; kingdom Viridiplantae; phylum Streptophyta; class Magnoliopsida; order Poales; family Poaceae; genus Avena; species Avena longiglumis. Next base: position 155,303,927 of record CP125973.1, read on the forward strand.
TGATTATTGAGAGATTGTTTCATAAATCAACACATGCTTTTGTCTAGATACTATGATTAGATCATGTGATGGTTTTATGATACTCACCATAAAATCTGATGATTGTGGATTAAGGTGGTGATGTTGATCTTGTTTTGCTGAGCTCCTGAGCTTGACCCTTGAGCTAGCCTGCTCCTCCTAGCTCTTGGACTTGATCTTGCTGTCTACCTGATCCTTCCCCCTTCTTATGTCACCATCCTGGTGATGAGATCTCGGCTTTGGTTGGTTTGGTTGCTGGCTGTTGTGCTTGGTTAGCTGTTGTCTAAACTGGCTGTTCTTGTGTGCAAGCAGTGGAGAGATGCACTAGTGCCTCTCCACGGCTGTGTTGATGATTTTGTGAGTTTGGGGCTGTGCTGAAGCTGACAGCACAACACATGCATTTAGTTGTGTGTCCTGCTTGTGTGCTTGTTGTGCACCTGTGGATATGCTTTGGACTTTGAAAGTTACTTTGGTCAGATTACTTTTACTTGGCTGGTGAACTTGCCCCTCTTGGCTGTCATTTGACTTCTGGCTTAAAATTTATGAAAGATAAATTCTTTCATATTGGTGAAACTTGCCCCTTTTATAATTTTCTCAATGATGAACTTGTTCAGTGCACCTCACTGGCATGTCTGAGAGAAAAACAATTCTAACACTAACCTTTTATTTTTCAATTTAATTTCTGTTTTGTTTTGCAAGTACAGATTTAAAGTGAAGATTTTAGTTTAGGTTTATTTATAGAATAGTCCAATGTAATCTTCTTCATATTTTTGTAATTTTCATTTTATTATTTTGTAATCTTCATTTTATTCCTCTGTAATAAAGATTATATAATTTTCAATAAAGAAATATTCTTATTCTTTATTCATTTATTATTGTGAAGTTTGGAGATGATTTCAATAAGTTACATTTTTGTAACTTGTTTATGCATTGAAAATATGAAATAAGTTTTCATATTCTTAATTGTTTTCTTTGGATAAAGTTTAAGTTATAATAGTTAACCCTTAATTAAATTAAGATTCAAACCTTATTCCTAATTTATTTGAATTATAATTCAAACACTCAAGTTTAAATTCAAATTCACTTTCCAAACACATAATTCCTCAAAGATCATATCAAAGTTTATATCAATCATCCTTTAAGACTAAACCTAATCTCAAAGTATGAAAGAAACATTGATCACTTAAGGTTTTTATTTGGCGAAAATTTTACCCACATTTTCACAGATGAATGCATGCAACATTCCAAATTCCTAAATCTACCCTTCGTTAATTCCTAAATGCTGGGATGTTACAGACTTCCCCCCTTAAATTAAACTTCGTCCCGAAGTTTGTGGAGATGTACCTGAATAGTTCTGGATAGGTTTTCCTTAAATCCTCTTCATTCTCCCACGTGGCTTACCTTTCAGGGTGATGTTCCCACTGTACCTTGCAATATTTGATTGCTCTGTTCCTCAATCTTTTCCAATTTTCTTCCAGAATCTTACAGGGCTTTTTAATATAGGTCAGGTCTGCTTGTAGTTCTATTTCCTGGTGTGTGATTGCATCATCTAGAACTTTCAAACATTTAAGAAGTTGTGACACATGGAAAACATTATGCACTTGAGCTAATCTTGATGGTAGCTCTAAAGCATAGGCTATAGTTCTATTTTGACTCAGTATCTTTAATGGTCCGATGTATCTTGGACTCAATTTCCCTTTAACTACGAATCTTTTCACCCCTTTCATTGGACTTACTTTCAAATATACCATATCTCCCACTTGTGGATGCCATGATCTTCGGTTTTGATCCGCATAACTTTTCTGCCTACTCTGGGCTATTTTCAGTCTATCCCTGATCTTATCAATAATGTCTTGTCTTTCCTTGATATAATCTGACGCAAATTCTTTGCTGCTTCCAGGTTCATACCAACATATTGGTGATCTACACTTCCTTCCATACAGAACCTGATATGGAGTTGCCTTCAGACTACTCTGATAGCTATTATTATAAGAAAATTCTGCCAATGGTAGGTGATCTTCCCATGTTCCTCCAAAATCTAGTGCACAAGCTCTTATCATGTCTTCTAGTATTTGATTTGTTCTTTCAGTTTGACCTCCTGTCTCCGGATGATATGATGTGCTAAAATCTAACTTTGAACCAAGTGCTTCATGCAATTGCTTCCAAAATGCTGAAGTAAACACTGATCCCCTATCAGTTACGATCTTTTTGGGTACTCCATGCTTACTTACTATCTCTTTGACATATACTTCAACTAATTTCTCGGCAGTATCCTTTTGATTCACCGGAATAAAATGTGCACTCTTAGTGAGTCTGTCCACAATTACCCATATCATATCCTTCCTTTTTGGTGTCATGGGCAATCATGTGATGAAGTCCATACCTATTTACTCCCACTTCCATTCAGGAATTTCCAAGGGTTGTAATGGTCCTGCTGTACTTTGATGTTCATCCTTCACCCTTTGACAAGTATGGCATTCAGATACATATTTAGCAATATCTCTTTTCATGTTATTCCACCAGAATAGTTCTTTCAAATCCATATACATCTTAATACTTCCTGGATGTATAGAATATGGTGTTTCATGTGCTTCTCTGAGTATGATTTCACGAATCGCAGTCACATCTGGAACACATAGACGGTCCTGAAACCATAAAGACCCATAATCCCCAAGGCGAAAAACTGATTTTTGCCCTTGAGATATTCTCCGAATTTCCTCAACAATAAAAGGATCTTCTGCTTGATGTCTAAAAATTTCTTGCTTAAGATCACTGTCCTTCTCTGCAACTACCTGCATAGTATCTAATCCTCCAAGAACCTTGGTTCTAATAAATTGAAGTTCTAATCTTTCCAAGTCCATTTGTAACTCCTTTGGTAGCTCCCTATTGCTAGGCTGAATATCTGCACTCTTTCTTCTTAAAGCATCTGCTACAACATTTGCTTTCCCTGGGGTGTAGTTGATTGTTAAATCACAATCCTTGATTAGTTCCAACCAACGCTTCTGTCTCATATTCAATTCCTTTTGAGTGAAGAAATATTTGAGACTTTTATGGTCAGTGTATAACTCACATCTGGCTCCATAAAGAAAATGCATCCATCCTTTCAGCGCAAAAACTACTGCTGCTAACTCTAAATCATGAGTTGGATAGTTGACTTCATGTGGTTTCAGTTGTCTTGAACCATAAGCAATCACTTTCCGATCTTTCATTAATACACAACCAAAACCTTCTTTAGACGCATCACAGGATACGGTGAAGTCCTTCCCTGTTTCAGGAACTGCTAAGATTGGAGCTGTGGTTAATCTAGTCCTCAACTCTTGAAAACTTGCTTCACATTTCTCATCCCACTTGAATGGTGTATTCTTTCTTAATAATTTGGTCATTGGTCCGGCTATTTTGGAAAAACCTTCCATCAATCTCCGATAATATCCAGCCATTCCTAAGAAACCTCGAATCTGCTTCACATTGGTCGGTGCAGTCCACTATAGTACTGACTGAACTTTAGATGGATTCACAACAATTCCATCCTTACTAATCACATGACTGAGGAATTCCACCTCATCAAGCCAAAATTCACACTTACTGAACTTAGCATAAAGTTTGTGTCCTCTTAAAGTCTGCAATGCTATTCTCAAATGATCAGCATGCTCTTCCTTATCCTTGGAGTATATCAGAATATCATCAATAAAGACTATGACGAACTTGTCCAAATATGGCATGAATATCTTGTTCATCAGATTCATGAATATTTTCGGTGCATTGGTCAAACCAAATGGTACTACCAGATACTCATGGTGTCCATATCTTGAGACAAATGCTATCTTTGGAACATCTTCCGGTTTGATTTTTATTTGATGGTATCCAGATCTTAAATCGATCTTTGAAAATACTCCAGCTCCTTTCACTTGATCAAACAAATCTTGAATTCTTGGTAAAGGATACTTATTCTTGATAGTAACGTTGTTTAGGTTTCTATAATCACCACACATTCTTCTTCCACCATCTCTCTTATCGACAAAGATTACTGGTGTTCCCCATGGGGATACACTTTCCTGAATAAATCCTTTTCTAGCTAACTCATCAATTTGCTCTTTGAGTTCTTTCAACTCTTTGGGTCCCATCTTATATGGTGCTTGAGCTATTGGTGTTGTACCAGGAATTAGGTCAATAGTGAATTCTATCTCCCGGTCTGGTGGCATTCCCGGTAGCTCCGCTGGAAAAACATCTTGGAATTCATTAACTATAGGAATCTCTTCCAATTTTACCTCTTTCATAGAGTTCAACTATAGATCCACCATGATATGACCGTGCTTATCTGCTTGGTAAACTATCCTTGCTCCACTTGGAGTTTTGATTGAGACAGTTTTCTCCTCACAATTTATCTGAGCTCTGTGTTCCATCATCCAATCGATTCCCAGCACTACTGCAATTCCCTTCAAAGGAATCACATAAAGGTCTATGAAATATGTACAACCACAGATCGAGATAACCTGATCTTGTTTTATGTGGCGTACAATCACATTCCCTCCTGCCGTAACTACTGTCATAGGACTTTCTAACGTTGCCCTTCTAATCCCAAACTTATCACAAAATTCTTTAGAAATGAATGAAGTAGTTGCACCAGTATCAAATAGAACTTTGACGGGATTGGTAAGGATATTAAGCGCACCTATCACTGCATGCTCTGAATTATCCACCTCCTCGAGGGTTGCACAGTTCAGTTTCCTAGTAGGTCGGTTCCTCTTGCCATTGTTGTTCTTGCCATTATTTCCTCCTTTATTGGGTTGTCCATTTCCTCCACTAGCTTGTCCTCCTCCCTTGGTAGGCCAACCTCCAGGTGGTTTGCTCGAACAATCTGGCTTGATATGCCCCTTCTGACCACAACCGTAACAGATCACTACAGGATTTTTGCATTCCCTCTGGAAATGCCCTGGAATTCCACAATTGTTACAAATAACATTCCTTCTCGGATTGGATTGATTTCCACCACTGCCCTTGTTATTGTTATTGTTGTTGTTGCCATAATTCCTATTCCGAGGTTTGAACTCCAGGTTGGGTTTAGGTTTGCTTGCCTGAATTCTCTTGGTTTCCTTCTTGGCTCTCTTCCTTCGGTCCTCTTGGACATTCTTGTAGTCATCTTCAAAAGTAATGGCTGCATCCAGCAAGTGCTGATAATTTTGCTTATTGGCTAACCTTAGTTGCATCTTCACAAATGGATTTAATCCACGCAGGAAACGCTTCTTTCGCTTCTCTTCAGTGTTGACATCCTCCTCAGCATAGCGAGACAGTTGACTAAAGTCCCGGATGTACTTCATAACACTAGTATATCCTTGCTGAAGCTCCTCAAATTATCTCCGCTTTAACTCCATAACACTTTCCGGAACATGATATTCACGGAATCTCTGCTTGAATTCTTCCCAGGTAAACTCCCTTCCTAGTGGTTGCATGACTAACTAATTCTCCCACCATGATGCTGCAGGTCCAGTCAGAAGATGAGTTGCATACCTCAATTTTTCCTCATCATTGCAACCTACAGTTTTCAGCTTCCTTTCAGTATCTGCTAGCCAGTCCTCTGCATCCATTGGTTCAGGAGCTGATGCAAAAGGTAATGGTCTTGCATTCTGGAAATCAGATAGACTCACTCCTCCACCTTCAGGTTCCCTCTGATTTGCTCGCCCTAGCAACTCTTCCATAAACTTGTTCTTGGTCTCTTGCATCATTTGCATGCATTGCATAAAATTTTGCTCCATTAACAGCCTCATTGGTGGTGGTGGTGGCAATGCTCCTTGATTTGATGCATCTGCATCGGCCTTCTCCTTGGCCTCTCGCTCCATCCGCTGTTGCTCAGTTTCCATTCCTACACCCGTATCCATGACCCTCTAGTCCTGCAACATAAAGCGAATACTCATAATTATATCATGCACATGTGTTCTGAGCTCGACTTTACGCACTGAACTAGTCACACAATGAAGATCCAAGAAAATTCAAATGTGCATTTCACATATGATACATACTATCATGATATTACAAAGTCATTACAACATATACCATATAGGTATAATCACAAAACTACCTTATTACTTGGAGTACAATACACGGTACTTGATATCACTAACTAATTGCTTTCTTCTAGTAGTAACTACGCTCATCATACATGCCTGATGTCCAACTGTGATGACGTGTTGTTCGTCGCATAGTTTGTAGAACATATGGCCTTCCTGATGGAACATACTCTATATCTGAAGTGTCAGGACTTGAGTCATCACTCAACCTGAGCGCATTGACTCCCTCCATCTCAGCTGAAAAGTCTTTAGAAACATATTCATTATTATCTCCGGCTTGCATCTCCTGAGCTTCATTTCTTGAGTTGTCAACAGGATACGCAGATCCTGCTGCTTCCCAGGTGCTCTCTTGGGCAAGATAATTAAACACTAGATAATGTATATTCCCTGGGTTTTTAGAAGATGTTGATGATTCAAACACTCTCTCCTCAGGATCTTCTTCTTCACCCTGATTATCTATTGACATAGTATTTCTACTACTATTATTAGGGTTCATACTTGCACCCATCCAGCTAGATTGTCCAACATTTCTGTCAGAACCATCTGTGGACATCTGGTGTTCATGAGATCCATTATATGATCCCATTCTCCAACCATCCGAATTCTCAATAGGAAGTTCTGAGTCAGAACCATCCTCTGAGCCCTGTGGTACTGCATACCTCATATCCATAGTAGGATCATGTATAGGTTCAGGTCTTGGTGAATAAGGATATGGTATAAAAGATTCAGGATCTATAGGTATATCCTTAAAGATAGGTGTTGCACTACTACTTGCTTCCTTCTCTAACTGGAATGCTAACTGCTTCCTCCTTTCCGGATCAGTTAGATCCTCTAGCATGTCATTTTCATCTTCGACAATCACTTGATGTGTCTTATAAAAAGACGCAACGAGCGTTCGATATATATCCATAAACTTGGAAGCTAACTTAGGATGCTTCTTAACCAAAGTAAGATGATCCAGTATAGGCTCCGAGTCTATAGAATCATGAGGTATCACGGAGAATGTGCTACCTTCTAGATCCTTGGTTTTCTGCTCCCGGATATTAGCTATCGCCTCCACAACAACAACATGATATGCCGCTAAATGACTCCTACCTTCTCCTATAGGTAGATCGTGATATAGTCCAAGCTTCTCTGGAAGTTGGATACTCACACGATACTTGGATAACATCCGGCCATCAAGGTAAGTGCTAGTGTTCACTGGAATTCCAGTTCGACAACTAAAGAGCTTTAGAAGTTGACGAAGTTGGTCTATGAATGATCCTTGATAATCATCAAGAGTCTCCTCTTTCCTTACCAACGTCTATTTTGGAAACTTTGGTGCCATATCTCTGTATATCGGAAAAATAATTTTGATTAGTATCCAATGATATATTGCATCATAACAAAGAATTATCGCACTAAAATATATAACGTAATATTATCATTTGAATACCCATTATATTACTTTTAGAGAATTCTTTATCGTTGCTAATTTTCCTACAGGTAATACCCTTTACTAGGTTTCCAACCTAAGGTCAAAGCAATTTGCTCTGATACCAACTGCGGTGACCCAGCATACCACTGCATGTGTAGTACACTATAATCATTGACATGACATCCACAGAACATTGCGGGTCCAAATTACAAAAGTACACACATTATTATTATTACAATACTAGAAGTTCAAGACTTCCAAAAGATTCAACTTACAAACCAAAATATAAAGTGTTTCAGCGGAATTTAAAAGTAACAACTCCGACTAGGAGTTGAGCTCAATAGCTTATTCTATAGAGTTCATGCTGCTCGGCTCCATTGGTTACTACTAACTAGGGATACTTAGTTGGACTCGTTATCATCGACACCATAGCGGATTTCGTAATCCACTCTTTCAACACCTCCGGACAGATCAGGTTCCTCGTAGAACACATCTTCTTGACACTCGGCTGCATACATTGGCACGTCTTCGGGATCCTCAGAGTCTAAGCAAGGGATCAAAGGAAAGAATGAGTAACAGCGTTACCCAAGAAGTTCATTATATGCAAGGTGGGAAGTTTGATGCTCTAACTACCACCTCAGATTATAAATCCTTGGTACTATGCAATTTTTGTAAATTTTTTTGAAGGAAATATGCCCTAGAGGCAATCATAGAGATGATTATATTTCTTATGTATCCATGACTTGTTGTAATGTTCATTAAATATCCATATCAGGCAACTTGTATTGATTGGCAATTATGTGAATTGTTTGTGAAACTCTTTACTTGTATGGTTATTTAATAGTTGTCCCTAGTCGGAGTTCATGTGAGGACACACATGAATATTAGACTAGCACATCGATTGGTTGATGACTATGTTTCGCAAGTCATAGACATGGAGATGTCAAACCAATGATGTGGACACATGTTATGAACATGGGGTTGGACTGACCCAACTTGAGACTGGCAATTAGTTGCAGCTCTCTCTCTACACATCGTGTATGTTTTGTCCTTAGACCTGAGATTGTCGCATGTACTTGAGATGTGGATCGACCTACTTTGGGTCTATCAAACGCTGCACCGTAACTGGGTAGTTATAAAGGCAGCTTTCGGGTTTGTCCTGAAACATGCTACAAGGCATGGTCAATCATGATGGGATTTGCCCCTCTCTACTTGAGAGAGATATCTCTGGGCCCCTCGAGTGATCGGATCCAGAAATGCATGGTCGTGCTACATAAGGTTAAGAGTTAACCTAGTAAAGGGATTCCGAGTTACGGTATCTAGAAAGAGAGGTAAGCTTGGAGCTAGACCAAATATCGTGAGGCAAAGGGAAAGACATGTACTAAACCTTGTGATGGTTCGTCCGATATGATATTTTTATGCGTTTAGGAGTTGGCACGTCTTGCTAGAGGCCACTACCAACTATTGACAGAATAAGTGTATTCGTGTCATGTCTACACGTATATGAACCTATAGGGTCACACACTTAAGGGGCTGGAAGCCTAATGAGGATTAGATCCGAATTAAACCAGGCTTAGGCTACTAATGGGCTGCTAATGTAGAAGTCCACTAGGGACGCCTATATAAGAGAGGGTGGGCGAGCTGACCAGGGTTATACCTCAGACCATTCCAGCCAGTCGCCACTCCTCATGCATGTGTCGCCAGCGGACCTAGCGATCCGCGCCCACCCACCAGATGTGTGGATACCTGAGGCGCTTAGAAGGCGTTTGAGCCGAGCCTCGCAGGAGCAGAACGAGAGGAGGAGTCGTAGATTGTTTTCACTGCCTCGACGTGCTTCATCAATTCCGCAACTGCGCATCTAGTGGTAATCCCGTGATTTATGACAACAATATTCCTGGTTTACGCGGTAGAAAATTTGATTTGCGCTAGTGTAGCCTACCCGTATCCCTTCAGTGGTATCAGAGCTGATGTTTTTCAGTTATAGGTTCAGGATGTTTGCATATGGTGATATGCAGATTGATATGAATGATGTGATCGTTTATATGGCGGTGGTTCAGGATTGATCTATGATCTTGCTTTCCGTGATCGTGATTTTGAGGTTGTCGAACGACTTACCCCTACCGGTCGGTTTCCGCCATCGGGGTAGACAGTGACACATAAATCCTGTTGAATCACGCGAAGATCAATATGATTAATCGAATCGGAACCTAGATCTAAAATTGATGTACCGTGATCAAAGGAATTTGATTGAATCGGGACAGGAGTCGGTTTATGGTAAATTTGATTTGCCGATCAAAATCCTTAAAGAAAATTGTGAAGATTCGATCTCTCATTTTTCACGGTAAGGTAACCCCGGAGGGGGAGACCCCCTAGACCCCCCTTAATCATAGCCCCTTTTGTATCTCGTTAAGGTAACTAGGTGTTGCGATGTCACATGATCCGGTAGAATGCTATTCTATGCATAATTTGTTTTTGCAGGATGTATGTGATCGGTATGGCCCATATATGTATGTGATGCATGTATGAAATTTTGCATGACCTGCGTGTCGTGAGTAGGGAAACACGGCTGGAGCCATATGTGTTATCATTTATTGTAATGGCCTGCGTGCCAACTTGTGATGATCCCAATACTATGTAATATTGATTACTAGTTGTTAGGAGTAATAGCTTGTATTAGTTCGTGGAGGACTCATCACTTGGAAGATGGCTCACATGGAACATGAAGATGGAGATCATCATGGTGGACAGGTTCTATGGCGATGGAGATCACCATGAGAAAATAGGCCATACTGTGTCACATCTATGTGAATGCTATTCTTATGTGTTTTACTACTATGCATGCTTAGATGATATAAGTAGAACGATTCCTCGGAAAGTTTAAGTTTAACCATGCCCTCCCAACCAAACCTTGCACCATCCTATGCCCTATACAATCGTTGGTGGGCCTATGAAATTAGGATGCCGCGATTTTCCTTGTCTGGATGGGTTTGTATCGGATACCTACACACATAAGGGTTGGTGAGCTTGACAAGGTCATCTTAATAGTTAAGGACCTTGGGGCATAAAGGTTGGGCGCCTAGTTTTGACATAGAGATGTCACCCAACAACAAGAGTCATATGTGATATGATTAGCAGGTGTTGATTACCGATTTACCTTGTCTTCTAGCAGTGATGCTAAAGCTCACTATTCGACTTGTTAATTGTGGATCTTGAATCACTTAGTATCAATAGAGGGATATTGATTTAAGTGGTAGTATATTCTATTAAATTGTTTAATATGTTTTACTCTTTCATGGTTACATGGCTTAGTATTTTGCATGTTTTCTGTTGTAGATCAATGGCACCGAACGCTGCTTCACCTTTTTCTTTGCGTTCGATTCTTGACAAAGATAAACTTAATGGAACAAACTATACGGACTAGGTCCGTAACTTGAGAATTGTTCTCAGGTCTGATAAAAAGGAAACGGTTCTGGATACCCCAATCCCCGATGAACCTGCTGATAATGCATCTGCTGCCCTAAAGAATGCCTACAAGAGAGCATGTGATGATTCTCTTGAGGTTAGCTGCCTTATGCTTGCATGCATGGAACCTGAACTCCAAAAGAAGTTTGAGGATTAGGATGCGTACGATATGATCGTTGCGCTTAAGGACATGTTTCAAGATCAGGCAAGGACTGAGAGGTATAATGTTGTCAAGTCCTTTGTCGAATGCAAGCTAGCAGCTGTAGGCCCACATGTGATCAAAATGGTTGGTTACAGTCGGACTTTGGAAAAGCTTGGTTTTCCACTAGGCCAAGAGTTAGCCACTGACTTCATTTTGGCGTCTCTTCCATCTAGCTATGGGAAGTTCATTTCGAACTACCATATGCATGGGGTGGAGAAGGGCCTTAATGAGTTATGCGGGATGCTAAAAATAACAGAAAGTGACATGAAGAAGTGTGCAGGGCATAGCCATGTGATGCTTGTGCAGAACAATCCTAGCTTCAAGAAAAGGGGTACTTCTTGGAAGAAGAAGGGCAAGGCTAAGGATACGATCCCTAAGCCTGCACCCAAGCAAAAGGCTAGACCTATAGAAGACACTGAGTGCTTCTTTTGTCATGAACATGGCCCTTTGGAAGAAAGCTAGCAAGTACGGGCTTCTTTGAAGAAGGGTGGAAGTAAGAGTACTTCCCACTCAGGTACGCTTGTTGTAAATGTTGTGGACATTCTTCTCGTTGATTCCTATGTTAACTCTTGGGTATTTGATACCGGATCGGTTGCTCATATTTGCAATTCGATGCAGGGGCTAATAAGGACTAGAGAAGTGCAGAAAGGCAAAGCAGATTTTCGCGTTGGAAATAAAGCAAGGGTTGCTGCATTGTTCGTCGGCGTCATGCAACTTCACCTTCCGTCAGGATTTATTATGGAGTTGAATAATTGTTATTACATTCCTAGTATGGGTCAAAACATTTTATCACCTTCATGTTTGATGAGGGATGGTTATTCATTCGCGAGTGCAAACAATGGTTGTGTAATCTCTAAGAATGATATGTTTATGGCTAATGCTCCCATTGTGAATGGGTTATTTATTTTAAATCTTGATGATGCGTCTGTTTAAAATGTTAGTGCTAAAAGGCTTCAGCCTAATGATTTGAGTCCTACCTATTTATGGCATTGTCGTTTGGGGCATATAAGTGAAAAGCGCATGAAGAATCTCTATGGTGATGGTCTTCTAACTTCGTTTGATTTTGAATCATACGAGACATGTCAAGCTTATTTACTTGGAAAGATGACCAAGTCGCCTTTTTTGGGTTTACCCGAGAGAGCGACAGACTTGTTGGAACTCATACATACTGATGTATGTGGACCAATGAGCACGACAGCCAGAGGAGGATATCACTACTTCATTACTTTTACCGATGATTTCAGTAGATATGGTTATGTCTACTTGATGAGGCATAAGTCTGGAACTTTTGAAAAGTTCAAGGAGTTTCAGAGTGAAGTAGAGAATCAACATGGCAAGAAAATAAAGGCCTTGCAATCTGACCGTGGAGGTGAATATTTGAGTCACGAGTTTAGCGATCACCTTAAGAGTTGCGGAATTGTTCCACAACTTACGCCGCCCGGAATGCCTCAAAGGAACGGGGTCTCCGAACGGCGTAATCGAACTTTGTTGGACATGGTTCGATCGATGATGAGCTAGTCGGATTTTCCATTGTCATTTTGGGGTTACGCTCTAGAAATGGCAGCTTCCACACTTAATAGGGTACCATCTAAATCCGTAGTTAAGACACCATATGAGATGTGGACTGGAAAGAATCCCAGTTTGTCTTTTCTAAAGATTTGGAGTTGTGATGCATTTGTCAAGTGGCTTCAGTCGGACAAGCTAACACCCAAATCGGATAAGTGCATTTTCGTGGGATATCCGAGGGAAACCTTAGGGTATTACTTCTACAACCGAGAAGAGGGCAAAGTGTTTGTCGCTCGTAGTAGTGTTTTCCTAGAGAAAAAGTTTCTCACAAAGGGAACAAGTGGAAGGTCGGTGCGACTTGAAGAAGTTCAAGATGAGCCAGTTGGGGATGCTTCTACGAGTGATGCTATTGTAGCAGAACAAGTTGAGGAACCCGTGGCAACAGAAGCACCACAACCACGAAGGTCGGCGAGGCTCCGCGAAGCGCGGGAATTATTATTGTTAGACAATGATGAGCCTGCGACCTATGTAGAAGCGATGGTGGACCCAGATTCTAAGAAATGGCTGATCGCCATGAGATCCGAGATAGAGTCCATGGGAGACAATCAAGTTTGGAACTTGGTTGACCTGCCTAATGGTTTTAAAGCCATCGAGTGTAAATGTATCTATAAGAATAATATTGATATGGGTGGAAATGTTCACATCCATAAAGCTCGACTTGTTGCAAAAGGTTTTTGACAAGTTCAAGGAGTTGACTACGACGAGACTTTCTCGCCCGTAGCGATGCTTAAATCTATACGGATAATTCTAGCCATTGCTGCACATTTCGACTATGAAATATGGCAGATGGATGTCAAGACGGCTTTCCTAAATGGAATCCTAACTTGGGACGTGTATATGATGCAGCCCGAAGGTTTCGTCGATCCAAACAATGCTGGAAAGGTATGCAAACTTCTAAAGTCCATTTATGGGCTGAAGCAAGCATCTCGGAGCTAGAACATTCGATTTGATGAAGTTGTAAAGGAGTTTGGCTTCATAAAACATGAACAAGAACCTTGTGTTTACAAGAAGGAAAGTGGGAGAGCGCTGGTATTTCTAATATTATATGTAGATGACATATTGTTGATTGGAAATGACATTCCTATGCTCGAGTCTATTAAGACCTCATTGAAAAATAGTTTTTCAATGAAGGACTTGGGAGAAGCAGCATATATTCTGGGCATCAAGATCTATAGAGATAGATCAAGGAGGCTAATTGGATTAAGCCAGAGTACATACATTGACAAAGTGTTGAAACGCTTCAGCATGGAAGAGGCTAAGAAGGGGTTCTTGCCCATGTCTCACGGCATAAAACTCAGCAAGATTCAGTGTCCGTTGACTACTGATGAGCGTGAGCGCATGAGCACGATTCCATATGCTTTGGCTATAGGATCCATCATGTATGCAATGATATGTACTCGCCCAGATGTTTCCTATGCTCTAAGTGTTACGAGCAGATATCAGGCTGATCCAGGTGAAGGTCACTGGACAGCGGTAAAGAATATCCTTAAGTACTTGAGAAGGACTAAGGATGTGTTCCTAGTTTATGGAGGTGAGGATGAACTCAGTGTAAGGGGTTACACAGATGCGAGTTACCTTAACGACTCAGATGACTCCATATCGCAATCTGGTTATGTGTTTGTCATGAATGGTGGTGTTGTGAGTTGGAAAAGTTCCAAGCAAGATACGGTGGCCTCCTCTTCAACAGAGGCTGAATATATTGCCGCCTCGGAGGCTGCAAAGGAAGCTATTTGGATTAGGAATTTCCTGATCGCTCTTGGTGTGGTTCAGGGGCGTCCAATCCCATGGACGTTTATTGTGACAACAATGGTGCTATTGCACAAGCCAAGGAACCTAGACAGCACCAGAAGAACAAACATATTCGCATGCGTTACCATCACATTCGAGAGTTCGTTGAGGATGGTAGTGTCATGATATGCAAAATACATACGCGCTCATATGTTGCTGATCCATTTACAAAGCCACTCCCACGGCCTGCGCATGAGGCGCATGCAAGAGCAATAGGTATTAGATACAATCTAGATTGACTCTAGTGCAAGTGGGAGACTGAAGGAAATATGCCCTAGAGGCAATCATAGAGATGATTATATTTATTATGTATCCATGAATTGTTGTAATGTTCATTAAATATCCATATCAGGCAACTTGTATTGATTGGCAATTATGTGAATTGTTTGTGAAACTATTTACTTGTATGGTTATTTAATAGTTGTCCCTAGTCGGAGTTCATGTGAGGACACACGTGAATATTAGACTAGCACATCGATTGGTTGATGACTATGTTTCGCAAGTCATAGACATGGAGATGTCAAACCAATGATGTGGACACATGTTATGAACATGGGGTTGGACTGAACCAACTTGAGACTGGCAATTAGTTGCAGCTCTCTCTCTACACATCGTGTACATTTTGTCCTTAGACCTGAGATTGTCGCATGTACTTGAGATGTGGATCGACCTACTTTGGGGCTATCAAACGCTGCACCATAACTGGGTAGTTATAAAGGAAGCTTTCGGGTTTGTCCTGAAACATGCTGCAAGGCATGGTCAATCAAGATGGGATTTGCCCCTCTCTACTTGAGAGAGATATCTCTAGGTCCCTCGAGTGATCGGATCTAGAAATGCATGGTCGTGCTACATAAGGTTAAGAGTTAACCTAGTAAAGGGATTCCGAGTTACGGTATCGAGAAAGAGAGGTCAGCTTGGAGCTAGACCAAATATCGTGAGGCAAAGGGAAAGACATGTACTAAACCTTGTGATGGTTCGTCCAATATGATCTTTGTATGCGTTTAGGAGTTGGCACGTCTTGCTAGAGGCTGCTACCAACTATTGACAGAATAAGTGTATTCATGTCATGTCTTGTGGCATCCCGCAAAACCACTACTAGAAAATCGCGTTGTTTTTGTGCATTGCATCATCATGACCGCATGCTCATGTCATCATGCCACATTGAATTTGAGCATCGTCATCATCTTGCATGTGCTTGTATAAAACTATTTTCGGAAAAACCGGTTCTTGTTTTCTAAATGCCCCGTCTTTATTCAAACGCAAACCCCGGGGCTCCGGATTATTTTTGTTTGTCTGCTATCGGTTTGCAAACGGTGCATTTAGAATAAATAAAATAGTTAAATATTTTTAGTGGGGCAGTCGAACGGGCCGATTCGACCCGAACGACCACCCCCAGAAATTAAAACGGCCCACCCATAATCCTAAAGCTACCCAACCTAATCTACCCACACCCCCTCCACCTCACCCCCTCCAATCGCTGGACGCCACGTCACCTCTCCCCTCCCCCTAGCCTATCAAACCATGCCACCTCACCTGGCCTAGCCCACTCCCTCCACCCAGCCCCCACACGCCACTCCCCACCCCCACCAACCAGCCCCACTCCCACCTGTCTCCCCAGGCCCTTTGGGTCCCACCCCGACCCGCACGCTCCCTCCTCTCTCTCCCCACACCTTCCTCTTCCCCGGGCCTCGTCTCCCACCCCGCCTCCTCCGTTCCCCCCTCCGGCTGCCGCCTGAGCCCCGGCCTCCTCCCGCCGCTCCGCCCTCCTCGACGCGCTCGCCTCTCCTGGTTCTCTTCCTCCCTCCTCTCGGCCTCGCCGCCTTCCCCTCTCTCCGCCTCCTGCAGCCCCGCCTGCGCCTCTCTGGCCGGAGATCGGCCCCCGCCCGCCTGCGCCTCGCCGGCCGCGCCCACGCCGGCCTCCTCCTCCCATCGCTCCCCAGCCCCACGCCCGAGATCTCCACCCAGCGTCGCTAGAGCCGCCTCCAGCCTCCGCCTCCTCCCGTCAACCTCGGCGGCGCGTCCTCGCCACCACCTAACCTCCAGCCCCTCTCGTCGCTCTCCCTTCGCCGGACCTCACCACGTCCCGCCTCCCTCCAGCGGCCGCCGCCCATGAGCCGAGCTCGCCGCCCATCCTCGCCCGAGCCGCGCCTCCAGCGACCTCCGCCTCCCTCCTCGCCTCCGGCGTGGCCTCCTCCTCCTCGAGGCTCGCCCGCGCTGCCCAGCCGGCACATGGCGTGGCTGGCCTGGCCGAGCTTCGGCGGCAACGCTCATCTTCCTGCTCCCTCCCGTCGTCTCTGCGAGATCCTCCTGGCGCCCTTCTCCACCGAGCACCGCCTCTGCCCCTCCGCTCCAGTAGCCCAAGGCAACGCAGAGCCGTAGCTGCGAGAAGCTCAAGTTGGCGTTGGTGTGATGTCTTTGCTCGATCCTATGGCAAGACACACGAAGACCTTACGGTTAACAAGGCAGGGATGTGGTATCTGCTGTGAGCGGAGACCGAAGACCCCAATGATGCGAAGCCCGATCCCGGTGATCCGAAGCCGCTCCACAGGTTCGAGACCGAACCCGATAAACCATCGACGTTGAACCCTCGGAACGACAAGTTCTCCATCCTAGAACGCCATGCCCTCCTGCGAGGATCCGGTGCCGCCGGTATGACAAGATCTTCTCGGGACATCGAGTTCGCCATCACGGAGGACAAGCACGCCTTCAGGGAACCGAAGACACGGAAACCGCAAGACCTTCTTCCCGGGACACCAAGATCTCCGCCGTGAGACGACAAGACCGACGACATGGCCCGACGACCGTGGATGCGATAGAATCGTCTCTCGGACGCCAAGTTCTTCAACCCCGGGGACCGCTCCATCGGAACGCCAAACCCTTCTTCTGAACCCGAGTTCTTCGTCACAGGCGTCAAGGTCTTCTTCCCGGAACCCGAAGACCCCGGTACCCGATCCACTCAAGTCCGCCATCGACGACAAGATCGACACCGACCAGGGCGGATCCGATGTGCTCCCGACACCGAACCAAGTCCTCTTCCCAGAACGCCGAGCTCTTCATCTTGTATCCGAACCTCGTTCCCGCCGAGACCGAACCCCAGATCCGGACCCTGAGACCGAACCCCGAACCCCGGAACCAAGATCGTCGAACCCTAATGTGTGACCCTTATCCGAGAACCCTATTTTTATAAATACCATCTGTATAAATTGTTGCATATTAAATTGTCATGTTGCATGCATATTGTGTGGTTTGGGGGCCTTATGTCGATTCACCATATAATTAAATATGGGGCCCATATGCGGGCAAGTCTAGTCTCATATTGGCCTCATTTAAATTTGTGCATCGTACCGGTACCATATCTTGCCATGTTAAACAACATTTAATTGCGGGGTAGCTAAACAACTTGAACCGTATATTTAATTGTCGGGACCCCGGTTTCGCTTAATATGACCTAATTTCATCGCACCTTTGCCATGTCATACATCATACATGCATCATGCCCGATCTTTTGCCGTAGTATTAAATATTGCATCCGGTGTTTATTCTAGTGTTTTGCTTCTTCGCGGATAAGGCCGTTGAGTTGATGTGAGCTTCTCCCCGATCTTCGGATGAACCCTTCGGCAATGTTTTCAGGCGAGCATCTCCCCCTTTCTACCTATCTTACTTTTATAGTATTTATTCCCTCCTGTTGATCTATTGCTATCTGTGTTGCGATGCTCTAGTTTTCGTACCCGTGATATCCCTTGCAGCCCTATATTGCCTTGGACACCTCCTATTACCTGTTGTTTGGTAGATAGTTGGACTTGCGTGTCGTAGTCGCTTGCTCAAGTGATGTTGCGTGTCGTCAAGTGCCACAGTTGTTGGTGTATTGCCGCATGTTGATGTTGGAGATGATCATGGCTTTACTTTTCGTCATTTTAATCCCTGTTTAACAACTAAAATTGAAGTAAGTAAGCAGAGGCATCGGTGGGTGATAGATAATATTTGGTTTCCGAACGCCCACTTGTGTCCCGTAGGACCCCGAGTACTTGATACCTGTTCCTTGATTTATCGCGCTATCCACATCCGGGAGGATTATGGGACCCCCAGCGAACTTGATTCATCTTATTTCTTGGGGCCACAAACTAGTTTGAGGTTTTAATTACTATCTTGTACTTATGCCATGCTCTTTGCTTTATTTACGATTGTGCGAGGAGCACACTGTCTATTTAGGTAAGCGGAATGTTTTTCGCGGTGTCGACAAGCCCCCACACTTTCGGGTTCCCGATTGTTTCTGACCATTGTCGCAAACCTTGAGTCCGTCTGAGTCGGTGGCTTCTATGGTCTACTCAATGGGTGGCCTGAAATATACGAATCCTGTGATTGCTTTGCCGTGAAGGCCTCGTTGGGTTTTGATTTGGTTTTTCCGAGGTTGATCGAGTGTGTGTTGCTATTTGTGCACCCCGGCCGGGTTAAAACTTTCTGAAAGCCGTGTCCGCGGTTATGGACGACTTGGAGCACAGTATCTCGACCATAGACAAGCATAACTAAAGTAGTGCTATAAATTTGACTTTATAATTACTAGTAATTAGCTTCACTATAATGGAATGGCTAAATAATACTGCCCACAATTGCTTGTTTGGAGTGTCGCTTGCGACCATTGTACCTGACTAGTAAGTATTGCAACTATAACGGAATGGCTAAATAAAAGTACCAACAACTGCTGGGTTTTGGGTTATCTCATGCTATTGAATCTGACTAGTAAGTGTCGCCTTCTAGCGGAATGGTTAATTAAAAGTGCCCACTGCTTACTTTATCAGGATGATTATCTACACCGGACTAGTAATTGCTGCAACGATAACTGAATAAATAAAACTGCCAACGGTGTGAGTTCTCGGTTGACTTCCTCGTTTGGTCTCGAGGAAACACCGGGATGGGTTTGCTTGATGGTAGTATCGGGTTGGTTCGGATAGATCTTTCTTACCCCTCTCGATTGCCCGGTTGTATCGAGTCTCTATAGGTTGTTTAGTGCATCTTTGCCGCCGCTTGATCCACCATACCTATGTGGCGAGGGGCGAATTCTAGCCTCGCGTGTCTTGGCCTCGATCGACGCTCCTCTTTTCCTTTGCCCTTTCGGCACCCTTTTGTTTAAGCGGTTTTGAGATCGGCGTCGTTAGCGGTTACCCTTCCGGCTTGGCCGCAGGGTTATGGGCCATTGGTTATTCTTGGGGCTCTTAGCCCCATTTGCTTCTTGTCCGTACTGGACGCTCTATCGTTCAAGGTGATTTGAATCTTTGTACATTATATCATATTCTTGACTCTTTGAGTCATTATATATATATATTTGTTACGTGGGTCCCATCGAGGACTGTTGTGTAATGTTATTACCGTTTTCCACCCGCGAAAGTGCTGGTGGGCACCTTTGAATCGTTTCTATGCGGGTTTGGCGGAATCGCTGAAACTTGCATAGGTCCGATTCTGAGGGTGTTACAGAGTGGTATCAGAGCTCAGCAGTTGCGATACCCCACAAGTCCAGCCTGTAGGATACCCTAGCTAACGGCCGAAGTAGAGTGTCCAAACTATTTTTGAAAATTGATTGGATAGTTCTGATTAGATCTGATTTTATTCCTTACCCCTCTGCTATTCTCCTCTTACCTCTACGTGTTTTGAATCCGCTCCCTTCTCTTTCTTCGAGTCCAGGATTTCACGTGGTTGGGTTCCGTCGTACCTTCAGGGTTTCGCTTCCTCCTTTGTTAACGGTGTTCTACCATCCGGACTTCATGCTGCCTGAGGAATCCGTCTACTGTGGTACCATTCTTTGTTCCTTGTTTGTGCCTTCCGGTGTTTTCCGACGCGACGACATCATCCACGCCAGATCCGATGCAGAGTCTGTATCACTCCGTTGTTCCGAACCTCGCTTGTCGAGATCTTCAGTCTAATTCTGAGAGTTGGTTGCATAATCCGCCTATTCGTGTGCAGAGTAATGGTTTGGGTGCGCGATGGACTGATCACCATCCGACTACTCTTATCATTCGCTCTTGTACATCGAATCAGTGGATCTAGCAGTTTTACTCCGTCCACGGAAGCTAGAGGTGTCTTAACGTTGATACCTCTACCTTCGACCTTTTGTTCCGGAGTGTTCTCTCGACGATCACGGACAACGACCTCTTGTTAGTGGTGTCGCGAGGATCTACACGAAGCGAGAAGATGCAGATCACCGACCTTCCTTCCGGTACCATGAGGCGGATCTCGAGGGCGAGATCCATTTTTAGTGGTGTCGAATTGTGGCATCCCGCAAAACCACTACTAGAAAATCGTGTTGTTTTTGTGCATTGCATCATCATGACCGCATGCTCATGTCATCATGCCACATTGCATTTGAGCATCGTCATCATCTTGCATGTGCTTGTATAAAACTATTTTCGGAAAAACCGGTTCTTGTTTTCTAAACGCCCCGTCTTTATTCAAACGCAAACCCCGGGGCTCCGGATTATTTTTGTTTGTCTTCTATCGGTTTGCAAACGGTGCATTTAGAATAAATAAAATAGTTAAATATTTTAGTGGGGCAGTCGAACGGGCCGATTCGACCCGAACGACCACCCCCAGAAATTAAAACGGCCCACCCATAATCCTAAAGATACCCAACCTAATCTACCCACACCCCCTCCACCTCACCCCCTCCAATCGTTGGACGCCACGTCACCTCTCCCCTCCCCCTAGCCTATCAAACCATGCCACCTCACCTGGCCTAGCCCACTCCCTCCACCCAGCCCCCACACGCCACTCCCCACCCCCACCAACCAGCCCCACTCCCACCTGTCTCCCCCACCGACCCCGCCTGGGTCCCACCCCGACCCGCACGCTCCCTCCTCTCTCTCCCCGCACCTTCCTCTTCCCCGGGCCTCGTCTCCCACCCCGCCTCCTCCGTTCCCCCTCGGCTGCCCCGAGCCTCCCCTCTCCCAGCTCCGCCCTCGACTCCTCGCCTCCTGGTTCTCTTCCTCCCTCCTCTCGCCTCGCCTTCTCCTCTCCTGCAGCCCCGCTGCGCCTCTCGCAGGAGATCGGCCCCGCTGCTGCGCCTCAAGCGCCCGCTGGCCTCCTCCTCCGTCGCTCCCAGCTAACGCGCCGAGATCTCCCACGCGTCGCCAGAGCCGCCTCCAGCCTCCGCCTCCTCCCCGTCAACCTCGACCCGGCCGCGCGTCCTCGCCGGCCACCGCCCCAACCTGCCGCGGCCCCCCTCTCGTCGCTCTCCCGCTCGCGGCCGGACCTCACCACCGTCCCCGCCTCCCCTCCAGCGGCCGCCGCCCATGAGCCGAGCTCGCCGCCCGCATCTCGCCGGGCCGCCGCTCCAGCCGCGACCTCCTCCTCCCTCCTCGCCTCCCAGCGTGGCCTCCCTCCTCCCGCTCAGGGCTCGCCCGACGCTGCCCCAGCCGGCACATGGCCGTGGCTGCCCTCGGCCAGCTCGGCCCGCTCATCTTCCCTGCTCCCTCCCCGCGTCGTCTCTGCGAGATCCTCCCTGGGAGCCCTTCTCCACCGAGCACCGCAGCTGCCTCTGCCCCTCCGCTCCAGCGCGCTGCCAAGACGACAGAGCCGTAGCTGCCGAGAAGCTCCAAGTTGGCGTTGGTGTGATGTGCTGCTGCTCAGTCCTATGGCAAGACACACGAAGACCTTTCGGTTAACAAGGCAGGGATGTGGTATGTGCTGTGAGCGGAGACCGAAGACCCCAATGATGCAAAGCCCGATCCCGGTGATCCGAAGACCGCTCCTGGAGTTCAAGACCCGAACCCGATAAACCATCGACGTTGAACCCTCGGAACGACAAGTTCTCCATCCTAGAACGCCATGCCCTCCTGCGAGGATCCGATGCCGCCGGTATGACAAGATCTTCTCAGGACATCGAGTTCGCCATCACGGAGGACAAGCACGCCTTCAGGGAACCGAAGACACGGAAACCGCAAGACCTTCTTCCCGGGACACCAAGATCTCCGCCGTGAGACGACAAGACCGACGACATGGCCCGACGACCGTGGATGCGATAGAATCGTCTCTCGGACGCCAAGTTCTTCGACCCCGGGGACCGCTCCATCGGAATGCCAAGCCCTTCTTCTGAACCCGAGTTCTTCGTCACATGCGTCAAGGTCTTCTTCCCGGAACCCGAAGACCCCGGTACCCGATCCACTCAAGTCCGCCATCGACTACAAGATCGACACCGACCAGGGCGGATCCGATGTGCTCCCGACACCGAACCAAGTCCTCTTCCCGGAACGCCGAGCTCTTCATCTTGTATCCGAACCTCGTTCCCGCCGAGACCGAACCCCAGATCCGGACCCTGAGACCGAACCCCGAACCCCGGAACCAAGATCGTCGAACCCTAATGTGTGACCCTTATCCGAGAACCCTATTTTTATAAATACCATCTGTATAAATTGTTTCATATTAAATTGTCATGTTGCATGCATATTGTGTGGTTTGGGGGCCTTATGTCGATTCACCATATAATTAAATATGGGGCCCATATGCGGGCAAGTCTAGTCTCATATTGGCCTCATTTAAATTTGTGCATCGTACCGGTACCATATCTTGCCATGTTAAACAACATTTAATTGCGGGGTAGCTAAACAACTTGAACCGTATATTTAATTGTCGGGACCCGGTTTCGCTTAATATGACCTAATTGCATCGCTTTCTTTGCCATGTCATACATCATACATGCATCATGCCCGATCTTTTGCCGTAGTATTAAATATTGCATCCGGTGTTTATTCTAGTGTTTTGCTTCTTGCGGATAAGGCCGTTGAGTTGATGTGAGCTTAGCGATCTTGGATGAACCCTTGACAATGTTTTCAAAGAGCATCTCCCTTTCTAGCTATCTTACTTTTATAGTATTTATTCCCTCCTGTTGATCTATTGCTATCTGTGTTGCGATGCTCTAGTTTTCGTACCCGTGATATCCCTTGCAGCCCTATATTGCCTTGGACACCTCCTATTACCTGTTGTTTGGTAGATAGTTGGACTTGCGTGTCGTAGTCGCTTGCTCAAGTGCTGTTGCGTGTCGTCAAGTGCCACAGTTGTTGGTGTATTGCCGCATGTTGATGTTGGAGATGATCATGGCTTTACTTTTCGTCACTTTAATCCCTGTTTAACAACTAAAATTGAAGTAAGTAAGCAGAGGCATCGGTGGGTGATAGATAATATTTGGTTTCGAGCCCACTTGTGTCCGTAGGACCCCAGTACTTGATACTGTTCCTTGATTTATCGCTATCCACATCCGGAGGATTATGGGACCCCAGGCGAACTTGATTCATCTTATTTCTTGGGGCCACAAACTAGTTTGAGGTTTTAATTACTATCCTGTACTTATGCCATGCTACTGCTTTATTTACGATTGTGCGAGGAGCACTGCTGTCATTTAGTTAAGCGGAATGTTTTCGGTATCGACAACCAGCCACACTTTCGGGTTCCCGATCGTTTCTGACCATTGTCGCAAACCTTGAGTCCGTCTCGGAGTCAGCTGGCTTCGTTGCGGGTCTACTCAATGGGGTGGCCCCCTGAAATACTTCTGAATCCTGTTATTGCTTTGTCGTGAAGGCCTCGTTGGGTTTTGATTTGGTTTTTCCGAGGTTGATCGAGTGTGTGTTGCTATTTGTGCACCCCGGCCGGGTTAAAACTTTTTGAAAGCCGTGTCCGCGGTTATGGACGACTTGGAGCACAGTATCTCGACCATAGACAAGCATAACTAAAGTAGTGCTATAAATTTGACTTTATAATGACTAGTAATTAGCTTCACTATAATGGAATGGCTAAATAATACCGCCCACAATTGCTTGTTTGGAGTGTCGCTTGCGACCATTGTACCTGACTAGTAAGTATTGCAACTATAACGGAATGGCTAAATAAAAGTACCAACAACTGCTGGGTTTTGGGTTATCTCATGCTATTGAATCTGACTAGTAAGTGTCGCAACTACAACGGAATGGTTAATTAAAAGTGCCCACTGCTTACTTTATCAGGATGATTATCTACACCGGACTAGTAATTCTTTAGCGATAATCGAATAAATAAAACGCCAGCGGTGTGAGTTCCTCGGTTGACTTCCTCGTTTGGTCTCGAGAAACACGGGATGGGTTTGCTTGATGGTAGTATCGGGTTGGTTCGGATAGGTCTTTCTTACCCTCTCGATTGCGCCCGGTTGTATCGAGTCTCTATAGGTTGTTTAGTGCATCTTTTGCTGCCGCTTGATCCACCATACCTATGTGGCGAGGACCGAATTCTAGCCTCGCCATGTATGGCCTCGATCTTGGCGCTCCTCTTTTTCCTTTGCCCTTTGTCGGCACCCCTTTTGTTTAAGCAGGTTTTGAGATCGACGTCATTAGCAGGGTTACCCTTCCGGCTTGGCCTGGGCAGGGTTATGGACGCCATTGGTTATTCTTCAGGGCTCTTAGCCCCATTTGCTTCTTGTCCGTACCTGGACGCTCTATCGTTTCAAGGTGATTTGAATCTTTGTACATTATATCTGTATTCTTGACTCTTTGAGTCGCTGTTATATATATATCTGTTCTGTGGGTCCCATCGAGGACTGTTGTGTAATGTTATTACTTCGTTTTCCACCCGCACGAAAGTGCCTGGTAGGCACCTTTGAATCGTTTCTATGCGGGTTTGGCGGGAAGCGCTGAAACTTGCATAGGTCCGATTCTGAGGGTGTTACATGTCTACACGTATATGAACCTATAGGGTCACACACTTAAGGGGTTGAAAGCCTAATGAGGATTAGATCTGAATTAAACCAGACTTAGGCTACTAATGGGCTGCTAATGTAGAAGCCCACTAGGGACGCCTATATAAGAGAGGGTGAGCGATCTGACCAGGGTTAGACCTCAGACCATTACAGCCAGCCGCCACTCCTCATGCCTGTGTCGCGCGCGCGGACCTAGCAGTCCGGCGTCTGACGCTTCCACCCTGTACGTGTGGATACCTCGGAGGCGCTGCATCTGTAGCGTTTGGACGAGCCACACAAGGGGAGAAGCTCATGGGACGAGAACGAGGAGGATTTGTAGATCATCTGCACTGCCTCGACGCGCTTCATCAATTCCACAACTGCGCGTCTAGTGGTAATCCCGTGATTTATGACAATAGTATTCCTGGTTTACGCGGTAGAAAATTTTGATTTGCGCTAGTGTAGCCTACCCGTATCCCTTCACTTTCTTGAAAGATTGATTTTATTCTGAAAAACTATGACAATCAGCCTTCACAGGTTGACCAGAATTTTCATGGAGTTCCTTTCCTGCCGCGTTCGTAGCTCCTTCCCGGAACAGGGAGTAACAAGTTACAATTCTTACACTCTGCAGAGGTGCGTTACTTTACCCATGAGAGATCAACTCCTTGTTGCACAGCCGGGCATACTTTACCATCCACAATTCCATGATGTGGGGCCCAGTAGTTGGTCCAAGCCAATCACTGCCCCCTTCGCGACCTCGCATGCCTCCTTGGTGTACACCATGCCCACATAATGAATTACGGCAATGGTTTATACAACCCGTTAGATGCCAGAACTATCGTGGGACGATGAGGGTTCCCACCCATATGCTGCATATCCTCTACGAATTACCAATTAATATGCATGCTACGAGGATAACAGCCACGTCCTGCACATCCGGCTTCATGCGAGAGGAAGAAGATACAGCTGACTTCTCTGTCCCATTCCAAATCTCATGGCTAACGCGTAATATATGACGCTAGAATCACTGATGTCAGGGGTTATTAAGTCCCTACTTGATCATCATTGTTGCAAATAGAACCCTAAGTTCTATTGCTCCATTATATCGCCACTTAGGATGATATCTATAATTTCTTTATTTGTAAAAATAATATTTTCTTTCTTTTATAATATATATGATAACACACAATTTGCAAATACTTTGATAAAGACTCTTCAAAGGACATGCGAAAGTGATGAACTTGCCTTGTGATGGCAAGGTAGTGAAGTCTGATGCTTGCACTGGACCTTGAGCTTCTATGTCTAGAAAAACATCATTATTGCCCGGTAAGGACAATATTTAAAGAAGCAAAATGATTATGCAAGTAATGTAATGCATCATTTAACTTGATATGCTATCTCCCCATTATTATAAAAAGTCTTTTTAATAATAAAGGATTTATAAATATTACTTTTTAATATTTATAACATATATTGAATTATTTTATTTTATTTCCCTTTTATTTGACTTTTATTGATTTAATAATTCTTTTAGGAATTATCACCTAAACATCAAAAATTGTTATTAAATATTTATTTAGTATTTTTCAAAAATACTACAATATTAATATATAATGAAAGTGATTTTTATTTTTTTATCATCTTTCAATAATTTTTGTAAAATTCCATAAAGAATATATAATTTACAAAATTCGTAATAAAATTTATATGTCAAACATTTTATATTTCAATTTATTTGGATAGTTTGGATTTTTGTGAATCCAAAAAAATTTTATTTATAATTTTTGGATTTTTATTTTATTTTCTAGAATTTTTATTGAGTTCAGGGGTATTTTGGTCTTTTCCTATTTATTAAAACAGATTTTAATTGACTTGGGCTGGCCATTTGGGCTTATTGGGCCCTTGTGGCCCAATAGGACAGGGTCAAAATCATCACCCCGAGGGGCTTCAGCCCACCCAGCCCATTCTCTCTATTTCTTCTTCGTTCTCACCTCTCCTCTTCCTCGACCCCGTGGGGTTCGGGCGCCGCCGCTGGCGATGGCCGCCGCCGTGGCTTTCCCTGGCCATCGCCGTGGCTTCCCGTGGCCGCTGCCGTGGTGCATGGCGAGTGATGGGGATATGCCTACTGGGGTATCCTCAGCGGGACGTTTCCGACTGGCCCAAAGGTTGGCGAGTGGGCCTGCAGAACGGCGAGTGGATCAAAGCCCATCAGGGTACCAGGCGACTGGAGGTCGAAGGCCCAGGCGAGTAGATAGGCCTAGTCGGTCTGAGTTAAACGATTGACAAAGTTGTAACCGAATCGGTTGAGATATGTAAACCCTAGGGGAGGTAAGCCTATATAAACCTCCCTAAGGGGTGAGTAGAGACACGTTCCCTCATACACCCAAGCAACTCGCCGCCTAGCCGAAGTTAGCCCATTGTAAACACCTCCATAATACAATCTAGCGAGTAGGTCTTTACCCTCAGGCCTAACACAGGTAAACCACTGAGTCTCCGCCTCATCTGCAGCAGATGGCTGGCCGCCCGCCTTCGTTCTACTACTGCTGCCGATTGCGGCATCTGCCGTGGTCATTCCCACGACATTGGCGCCACCGTGGGGCTGGCGGTCTGGCGGTGTTACTGGCGAGATCCAATCTGCCCATCAGCGACGGTCGCCACCGGCGCATGATAGCGATTGGCGAGATGCTCCGAGATCTTGCCAAGCAGCTACGTCCGGCGGCGCGACCCGTCACGCCTGGCGTGATCCCGCCATCGGCGATCGATCTCTTCGTCGGCTTCACCGACGTCATCACCTCGGAGGACTCGGCTCGCATCCGCGAAATCGCCTGCGATCGGCTCTCCGAGCCGATCCGCCACGATCCACCGCCTGCGCCTCGATGCGACTCGGCCCACAACGTGGCGAGAATTCAGCGCCGCGAAGACGTGACCCTCGCGGCAGCGCCGACTCGGCGACGGCGTCACTCGCGGATCCATCACGCGCCTCGTCCGCGGGCTCCATCGCCAGTCTCCAGCGGGAGATTTCGAGACCCTCCATCCTCGGGATCTTCGACTTGACTCGGGTCGGAGAACTCCGCCGACCTCCAGCGGTGCGATCGCCGCGCGCGACCTACATGGCCACGGCACCGATCCGCCGGAGGACCCTTTCTCCACCCGATCCCTCCTAACGCCACGGCGGAGGTCGAGAACTCCGCTGGCTGGCGGAGGCGATACGCAAGGAGCGAGCGGCGCGAAAAATTTCGCCTCGGCGGTGACAGCGAGAACTATCACGCTACCACCAGCAGCGGATCAGGTCACGCCTGAACCCCACCGTTGTAGCGCCACGAACTTCGGCGAAACGACCCGGCTCGCGCCAGCGGCCGCGATCTGCGAGCAGCGCCACCAGGGAAAGCAACCGCCTCGCCAGATCAACGGCGATGGGTGCCCCACCACCACCCAACCGCACCCTCCCGAGGACCAGCGGATAGTCGTCTCCTCACGGGAGCGAGATGCGACGGTCTTCCTTGTTCTCCACCCGATGGACAACCTCGTGGCAGGCCGAGCCGCGTGACAGCATCCGGCGGCCGGCGGCGCGCCTTACAGATCCGATGCGTCGGGGCCTTACTGCGAAGGCCGTGGAACAACAGAAGCGGCCCGACTTCGCAGGCGAGTGTACTCGCGCTCCTCGGGAAGCGAGGCGGCCTCAGCGGCCCGTCGGTGGCAAACACCCTCAATTGCCGCCGCGAGCCACTGCAGCTCAACGGCGACCGCGAATGCGCCTCTCCCTGCGATCCCGGGCGGCGACCAACCTCGTCGCCGCCAATGGAGAGCCGATCGGCCTTCGCACCCATCATCAACAACCAAAAGCGCGCGCCGACCCGGCGACTGCGGCACACCTAACTACTCGCGCGATGGCGAGCCTATGGGGTCGCTCGATCGACTAGGGCCCAAGTGCCGGACCAATGATCCGAGGCGAAAAGTACCCACCCAACTTCAAAGGCGCCAGGAGATCGAAAAATCGACTCCTCGTCACGACCCAGATGCAGCTTGACACATACCTCATGGCAATGGGGATCGCGGGTCACACCGACCTACTACGCCCGTTACCTCCCACGATGATGGAGGGGCGTGCGGGCAATGGATCAACACGCTCCCCGGGCGATGTCGACTCACGGGAGGAAATGCGAGACGCCGTCGGGCACTTGAGTGCTCCTACACCGCGCCACCACCATCGAGGATCTGGAGCGATCGTCCGGGGACCCATGAGTCGACCAGCTGGGTCCAACGGTGGCAAGAGCTCTGTACAGCGGTCGGCATCCACCGGACACCGCGATCCATCGCTTCAAGACCTCGTGCGCTCACGAGCCTCTAGTCGCCAAGCTCAAGCGACACGCCGCACACTCGACAACATCCCGACCTCCTCGAGATCGCCAAACGATCGCCGAGTAAGATCCCAATCAAGGCGTCGGACGGCAGTCCGGCGGACAACGGCGCCGCAGGCGGCAGCGGCGGCGCCCGAGCCGACCTACGCTACGGCACTTCGCCTCACGAGCAAGCGCCGCAACGATGGGCGAGTCGACTTCGTCGCCAATGCTGAGCACGCTAACGCGACCCCAAGAGCTACCGCCCGACGGAGGGCAGCAGCGACGGCGGGAACTACAAGCACAAGCCAAGGTTTGATCCCGCGTCCCTCCTTAACCAACCATGTGCGTGTCACAGCAGGGAAGGAAAGCCCGCCACGCACACCGCCGCCGGCTGCCACACCCTCAGGGAGATCGAGAAGGCACGGCACGCGCGGGAGGACACCGACAACGACCCGCAAAATGGCGGAAAATTCGGCAAAGTAGCGGCTCGCTCCACACCTTCACCGGCTTCAACACGAGCGCGAAGAAGGTCATCGCCCAGCGCCGTCGCCGTCAGCGGTGGCCGACAGACGCGTCCCCGGTTCTGAACTGGTCGGGCAACCTATCACAGCCGGCAAGACCACTGCACGCGCCAGTACCGGGGCGAGTCGCCACGGTGGTCAAGCCCAAGGTCGGCGACTCGGCTCCCCAAGACTCGATGGGCGGCGGCAGCTCCATCAACATCCTCT
The DNA here is from genome assembly GCA_030063025.1 of Avena longiglumis. Classification (NCBI taxonomy): domain Eukaryota; kingdom Viridiplantae; phylum Streptophyta; class Magnoliopsida; order Poales; family Poaceae; genus Avena; species Avena longiglumis. The sequence continues at coordinate 155,334,197 of CP125973.1, forward strand.
ACCTCGACACCTTGAGCGGCTGCGGCTCCGCGATCGATGATCGAACAACCCACACCACGTTCCAGCGCCGTCCCGGTCGGGCGTACCCGATCGGCAAGGTCACGCTACCCGTCACCTTCGCACTCCGAACTTCCGCGCGAGCGGATCGTCTTCGGTGGTGCCCTTGACAGCCCCTTACCATTGCGTCACTGGGCGCGCATTCGCCAAATTCATGGCGGCACCCACTGGCGTACAACGCGATGAAGCTCCGGGCCGTGCGGCGTCATCACCATCAGCGACCACGACATGGCGCGAATGCGAGTCAAAGGAGCCGAACTTCGCCCGCCGTGATCGCGGCGGAAGCTAGTCACGCCGATGAGCTCGCCAAATCTGTGCGGGGTCAACAACGACCCCACAATACTCAAGAAGCCCAACTCGGAGGGCACAAACACCTCAACCTTTGAGGCCACGACGCCTTTACCCGCCGTCGAGCTGGTCCCAGGCGACCCGGCCCGGTGTGACGATCGGACAGGCATGAGCCCAGCATAGGAAGGCGCTCGCCGAGTTCCTCCGTGAGAACAGGGACATCTTCGCATGGAAACCCTCGACATGCCTGGTGTCCCTAGGGAGCTCGCTGAGCACAAATTAAACGCCGACCCCAAAGTGCGACCGGTCAAGCGGTCGCTACGGCCATTCAACGAAACGCCCGTCGGGCAATCGCCGAGAAGTGCGGCGCCTACCATTGCCGGCTTCATTCGCCAATCAAATACTCAAGTGGTGGCAAACCCAGTCCTGGTCGAAAAGAAAAGCGGGACTGGAGAATGTGTATCGACTACACAAACTGAACAGCGCCTGCCCAAAGGCGATTCGTCCTCCAGCGGATCGATCGGATCATCGACTCCACCGCGGGCTCGGAGTCGTGTGTTTCCTCGGCGCCTACTCGGGTATAACCAGATCAAAATGGCTGTCGAGGGCGAGGAGAAGACGGCGTTCATCACGCCATTCGAGCCTTCGCTACACCGCCATGACCTTCGGCCTCAAGAACGCGAACAACGTACCAACGGTGCATGCAAGAATGCCTCGCGAGCCAAATTGGCGCAACATCCACGTCTACATCGACGGCGTGGTCGTAAAATCCGCTCGCCAAGGAGACCTACTGCCGACCTCGCGAGACCTTCGCCAACCTGCGGAGGTACAAGATAAAGCTCAACCGAGCAAGTGCACCTTCGTGTACCCGAGCAATTACTAGGTACGTCGTCTCCAAGCGAGGGATCGAGGCAAACCAACGAAGATCGACACGATCGCGGCTCGGCAAACCCGAGTGCTGCGCGGCGTCGAAGCTGGCGGGTGGCGGCTCGGTCGCTTCATCCCCGCTTTGGCGAAAAGCGATGCCCCTATACCTTTGATGCGCAAGAATCCCACCTTCCGATGGGACAAGGAGGCGGACGGCGCTCGCGACCTCAAAAAGGTGCTACTCGCCGCACCACTACTCGCCACCCGTCGACAAAGGCCCATGCTGGTTTACGTCGCGGCGTCCGGTAGCGTCGTCGGCTATTGTAATGGTCGTCGAACGACCAGAGGAAGGAAAAAGCGCCCAGTCCGGTGACGGTATACTACATCGGCGAGGTCCTAACGAGTCGCGCCAGCGATACCCACAATACCAAAAGCTGGTATCGCGGTCTTGAGCTCGGCGCGCTGCCACTACTTCCGAGCACCCCATCACGGTCGTCTCCTCCGCACCACTACAAGACATCATCCAATCGCGGCGACGGGCGGTCGCCAAGTGGGCCGTCGAGATCGGCGTCCACAACATTAATCTGAGCCACGCAGGCGATTAAGTCACGACCGGCGATTTCCTCGCCGGGGAGGAGGCCCAGCGAAGAAGCCGCCGTACCTCCATTCTGGAGCACTGTACTTGACGGGTCCAAGAACGCGGACGGCGCGAGGCGGGATAGTCTTGACCTCACCAAAGGCGACAAGCTCCGCTACATACTCCGCCTCAATTCACGCCCTGCACCAACAACATGGCGAATCGAGGCCCTACTCCACATGCGAGCCGCAAAGGAGATGAGCGTCAATCGCCTTGATGCTCACGGAGACTCCGACCTCGTTGCGGGTCAAGTCGCGGCACTGCGACGCCGTCTCCCCTACCATGGCGGCATACCGCCAAGAGGTGGACAAGGTGGGCGGCCACTTCACGGCTACTCGGTCGAGTGGATCGGCAGAGGAAAAGCGAGGAGGCCGGCGCCCTCTCTCGCGCCGGTCGGCACGATCCGCACCACCGCGGCGTGTTCCTCGACACCATCTTCACGCCGTCGGTCTCTCCTCCGAAGGAGATCGACATTGAGTCCGCTCAACGAGAGGCAACCTTGGTCGCACTTCGTCACGAACGAACGGCATTGGACCAAGCCCTAAAGCGCCTACCTGGAGCCGGGCAACCTGCCCGCAGACGAGACAAGCGCTCGAATGATTGTTCGCCGATGCAAGTCCTACACAATCATCGACGGCGAGCTACACAAGCGCAGCGTCACCGGCGTGTTCCAACGCGGCGTCCAACCAGCCGAAGTACGCAAAATCTTACACGACATCCACTCAGGCGACTGCGGCCACCACGCGCGCTCCCTGGTCGCCAAAGCCATGCGACACGGCTTCTACTGGCCCACCGCACACGACGACGCTGTCGATATCGTCCAGCGATGCGCCGGGTGCGGTACGCCAACGGGCCGACGTTCAAGTTCGGCGCTCAAAACAATCCCCATCACCGCCATTCGCCGTGTGGGGCATGGACATGGTCGGCCCCTTCAAAAGGCCCCTCTGGCTACACCCACCTGCTGGTCGCCGTCGACAAATTCACAAAGTGGATAGAAGCCAAGCCAGTCCGAAATGCGACGGAAGATCGCCACTAAGTTCCTCGCGAGCTCATATACCGCTACGGTTTCCCCACAGCATCATCACGGACAACGGCACAAACTTCGCCAAGGGAGCAATGGCGAGTTACGTGAAGAGCACCACATCCGGCTCGACCTCGCGTCGATCGCACCGAATCAACGGCCAGGAACGAGCCAACCAAAGCATCCTCCACGGCTGAAGCCGCGACTCAAAGTACCACTCGGCGCCGCTGGGTCTTTGGGTCGAAGAGCTTCCCTCCGTCATCCGGGAATCCGCACCTCGGTCAACAGGTCGACGGGATTCACCCCTTCTTCATGGTCTCTGGCCGAAGCGGTCATGCCCACCGACCTCGAACACGACTCGCCGCGGATCGTCCACTATACGGAGGCCGCAAATGAGCTGGCCCGCCAAGATGGGCTCGACCAACTCGACGAAGCACGCGACCTCGCCCGATCGCGCACCGCTATCTATCGGCAAGGGCTCCGTCGCTACCACAAGACGGGTGAAAACCCGCACCTTCCAGAAGGCGACCTGGTGCTCGCCTCATCCGGGACAAGAAGGGCATGCACAAGCTCTCCCTCCATGGGAAGGCCCGTTCGCTATCGGTAGCGTGCTCGGCGACGCCTATTACCTCGTCGGCGTCCGCGGGGCGGTGAACTCGGCGTCAGCGGCGTGGAATGTAAATCTCCTCCGGAAGTTCTATACCTAGAACCCCACATATGTACTCTCCAGTCGCTATGAATAAAAGAAACGGTTACTGCAAAATTCGTCTACTCTCCATACCTTGTGCCACTCGCACTCGTAATTAACAGCGTCATGCTAAAATACAGAAGTCAACCCTTGGTACAGCGACCGGCACGGCTAAGTAGTGCGATGTAAGAGCACTGAGTCACTTCAGGTCTTACATCGTCCACGAAAAACGCCAATCCGGAGCCCCATCGGAGTCGCCTAGCTCGACTGGTTTTACGAACCAAGACATCTGTCCTCGCTTCCCACAGCGACCCCGGTCCTCCGCATCCTTGGCAGAGCAACTCGAACGGCTAAGTACCACGCTCGGGGACTGGATACCAGTTCGTCTCGATCGGACAGGGAAAACGCCAAGTAAGAGAGCGTGCCGGGACTCGCCACGCGGTGACCCACCGGGCAGGCGGAGCGACGCGCTTACACAAACGCGCTCAGTCCTCAACCACCCTCGAGTCGCGCCTTGAAATACCAAGTACCACGCTCGGGGACTCGGCCACCCGGCACCGTTCGCGTACGGGAAAACGGTAAAGTACAGAGCACTCGAGGGAGTCGCCTTGCGACTGGCTCTCCGAGCTCGGGCGAGTCGACTCAACCAACAACACACATGATAAACAACAAAACATCATATCTAAGGTGAAACCCGCAAAGGCGGACGCTCGGGGACTCACCAAAATCAATCAAAACACGCAAACAAATAGCAAAATGAACACAACGTTCCATTCAATCGCATATCGCATTGTCTTACATTACAAAATATGCCTACTCGGCGAATTGTTACTAACACTATTCCATGAGCGGCGATGATGCACCAGCGTCCCGGCGCTTCCGGATGAATACAGTGTATGGGTTCGATGGATAAGTCGTCAGCTGGCCCGCCATCGCCGCGCGGAAGGGCTGCTCGACCTTGAAGTCGTGATGCGGCGGCTCGGCGTCGTTATTGCGGCGACCGTTTCCTGGTACGGAAGAAGGTCGCCCATCGCCCAAACACGCTCCGAGTACGCGGCGGCACGTTCCTGCAGCTTAAGAACTTCAGACAGATCCACCGCGCCAGACGTTGAAGGATAACCACTCGTCACGTCGTCGAGGTCGAAATCTTCGAGGAAGTGGGCGAGTCCCAGGCTCAGAGCCGTCGACGCTCCACGTCGAAAAGCCGACCGCATCATGAACTCCACGACAGCGGACGCCTTCTCCAAGTACTCCCACACCTCAACAAGGTCACTGGGAATAACCTCCGTGGGCGACATCTCTTGAAGGTAGGCGCGGATGCAAGTCGCCGACAGCGTCGCCGAGTCGACGAGCATGCTCACGCACTCCCTCGCATCAAGAGAACTCGCTTCTTCATGGCTACCAATCATACGGCCTGCTAGATGGAAACAGTTGTGAGCACCACGGAAACCACAAACAATATAACCACAAGACTGGGAAGACGCACTCACCGATCAACGGGCGGGCGAGCCCAAGATGAAGCTTTGAGCGATGTCTTATCGTCCGAAGCCCAACGATGAGGGCTTCCGACACCTTCCGGTCTTCCTCCGCGGCAGCAACGGGCGTGCTTCGCCCGTTCGCTCGCTTCTTCTTTCGCCTCCGCGATTCGGCTCGAGGTCGGCGATCCTTTGCTCAGCGATGCTTAACGCAGACTTCGCGCCGTCACCGCCAGTGAGGACAAGCTCTGGCGAGCCACCTCCGCTGCCTTGCAATTGCACAAGCTCCTTGTTTACTTCTTGGAGCGCAACTCCTTCTCGACGCCGCTGCAGCCAATCGCTCTGCCGACTCGTTGTAAACCACGCAAAGTTTCAAAAAGTTCACCACGAAAACAACTTCGGTGCCCACCGCTACAATTTAGCGGGTGCGCACTCGGGGACTGGCGGCTCGAAAATTACTCAGCGCCCACCCGCTACAATTTAGCGGGTGTGCACTCGGGGACTGGTGGCTCGAGAATTACTCAGTGCCCACCCGCTACAATGTAGTGGGTGCGCTTTCGACCGGGCGGCTCGAAAATTACTCAGTGCCCACCCGCTACAATTTAGCGGGTGCGCACTCGGGGACTGGACTCGAACGCACAAAACAAGTAACTATAAAGAATCAGGCCGCCGCAAAACACCGACCTGATCCTCGGGGACTGGAGGTACCTGGATGGCCGCGCCAAGCATGCTGTCGCTTGATTCGCGCGTCCACGGACGCATAGCGGCGCCGTGTGCCGCGACGTTGGTCAATCTCAGCGTCGGCGGTCTCTGGAGCGGGGTTCGGAGTCGTAGCCTCACTCGCCGTGGCCGCCTTGGCCATGAAGCGGGGGAAGGTAGCACCCGCCCCAAAGGAGCTCGCTTCTTCCGGTCTAGGCAACGAAGTGCCTCTCCGCCGTGGGCAGTAGCTTCCACAGCCAGCCCGGCCTTGTTGCCGTGTCGTCAGAGACAGTGACGATGTCATCGCCCTTGGCCTTTTTACTGCCTTCCGTGGAAGCGGCGACCTCATCCACCTTCCTCTTACGGGAAGGGTCCTCCTCGCTAATGGCGGAGGGCACCTTGGCCACCGTCGGGTGGCTCATCTTCTTCACTCCGGTCCTACGCATCGAGACAATTCAGAAAAGGGAACATTCAAAATACTAAGAGAGAAAGGCGAAAGCTGAGTACACTCACTTGGCGACGGGAATGAAACGCAGCCCTGTGCGAAGGCGGCGGTTTCTCGGCTCGGGGCCAAGCCGTGAGCCCAGTTCAGGCGCCAGGCCGGGATACGACGGTTTCTTTGATGTTGAGGTAGCGGTTGGCGCCTCGGGCGCCTTGGTGAAGTTTCCTTGCTAGGAGCTGCGATCGGAGCCTCCTTGCGCGGCGAGACCGCCACGTTCGGGACCCCTTTGCGGTAATCGCCTCGGTGGAGCCTTCCTAGCCCGGATATCGGCCGAAGGCGGGGCATCGAGGCCAGCGGTGCCTCCATGGATGGTGCATCTAGCGTGGTTGTTGCGGGCCGCCCGTCACCAGCCGGCTGTGGGCATCGGAGCTGCTTGGCCGAGCGGTGAGGCCATCTTCGGCGGCCGTCCTCCTCCTTAGGGGGCCCTCGCCTCTTTCTCCTTCTTCTTCTTCGGGAGTGGCCTGACGGGCGAGGTGGTCTCCGGGAGTTCCTCGTCATCGTCATGACGCCGAGGCTCTGCTGCCTCGAGCTTGGCAGCGTTGCCCATGGTCTTTGGACCGATGGGGCGATCTCTTCTTCGGATTCGTCCTCATCGTCCCGTTGCCCTTGGCGGAGGCGACTTCGCTTGTGTCTGGGCGGATGGCGGAGCTCTCGTCATCGGCGGGTGGGAGCCACCCTTCCACCACTTGGAATTGCGTTAAACATGGAACAAAGTTAGAATTACCGCGCATATGCTGCATCGCGAACAAGGTTAGGTTATTACCGTTGGGCCGGACGCTTCGTGGTGTATGGAGGAGCCCGGCCTGCGCATCCGTGTATGCCGCTGGGTGATCCTCTTGACGCCGGAGGTAGTCCTCCGGCTTCCACTCGGCGAGGCAGCCTTCGTCGAGTCTTCTCGGCCTGTGTCTTGGTACATGTAGTGCTCGCGTTAGGCGGCGGGCAATCGCCGCCCAAAAGCGGTTATGCAGGTTCACCGTCTGGAGCCCCTTCTTCTTGGACCCGAATGGTCGGAGCATCTCGTCGACGACCATCCGCTGATCGTCGGGAAGCTTGGCGACACGGAGATTGCGGCTCGGGCGGTCGTCGAAATACCGTGGGATCGCCGCCTCGTCCTCAAAGGTCGCCTCGGTCACATAAAACCAAGACTTTTCGATCGCTCTGCTTTGGCGGCAGCATCAAGTCGAAGGAGGCTTTGGATTTCAGCTGGAAAGTTAAGCGCGTGGCTAACATTGTCATCGCCTCCTCGCGCTGATCCGTCCATGGAATGATCTTGCCACAAGGGAAAATAGGGCGGCAGCCCGTAGCACTCATGAGCATACAAAGATGGCGAGCTGCTCGATACTATGGGGACCCAGATCCAGGGCTGGATCCGTAGGTAGCGAGCGCCGGAAGAACAGAAAGTGAAACCCTAAACCCCGCTCGAGGTGACTAGTGAAGCAGATGAACTCTCTCGCGGGTTGGTCGTTCTCCGGCTGCGAGGATTCGCCAGGCCGCCCAGGATTCCGGCCTCCTCGAAGGAGGCCATTCTCTGGTGCACTTGGATCTACCCAAGGTTCGGTGGAAGGGCCATGGTGAGGATTTGCTTGGAGGTCGGAGGATTGCGGGTCGGTTGGATCGCGAGATCAGCAGGCGAAAGATGTGCGCTTTCGGAAGAAATGGTGGGCGGTTGGCTTTCCGATGGCCAACCATTCCTCTTATATAGCGAGCTGCCCGCCAAATTAGGGGCCGTTACGCGCGATGATTACGCCGAAAGTTACCGTTAAGTTACCTTAACGGCTAGTTTGACTCCGACGGTCCGCCTCCACCACCCGGCTCGCTAAACTTATTCACGAGAGCGGCCGTTGGTTCGGTTCACCCAAAACGACTCGGTTCGCCGGATTTTTCCTTTGTGCGAGAGCCCGACGATTCGATGGATGCCAACTTGAAGCCGTATACTCGGCGCGGCCACCGCGCCTAATCAACGACGGCCTCGGGGACTGCGATGGGGATATGCCTCTGGGGTATCCTCGTGGGGCGTTCCGATCGCCCAAAGGTTGGCGAGTGGGCTGCAGAGCGGCAGTGGATCAAAGCCCATCAGGTACCAAAGCGACTGGAGGTCGAAGGCCCGAGCGAGTAGATAGGCGATCGGTCTGAGTTAAGCGATTGACAAAGTTGTAACGAATCGGTTGAGATATGTAAACCCTAGGGAGGTAAGCCTATATAAACCTCCCTAAGGGGTGAGTAGAACACGTTCCCTCATACACCCAAGCAACTCGCCGCCTAGCCGAAGTTCGCCCATTGTAAACACCTCCATAATACAATCTAGCAGGAGTAGGTCTTTACCCTCGGGGCGAACTGGGTAAACCACAGTCTCCGCCCTCATCTCGCACCGCAGATGGCTGGCCGCCCTTGCCCTTCGTTCTACTACTCGCTGCCGATTGCAGCATCTGCCGTGGTCATTCCCACGACAGCGAGGTTTGCGACTATGCTTGTTCATCTAGTCCAATTCGATTTGACTCCGGGGCTTCCCTGTGGACAGGTTCACCCCGTTCCCGAACCCTAGGGTTTGGGGAAAGTGCTGCCACCGCAGTCCCTCCTGTGGTGGTGTGTTGTGTTCGTGTGCTGCTATGGCCGTCGCCGTGGCTGGTGCAGGTTGCAGCACCCTCTCGGGTGCTCCCTGTGCCGCCGCGGGTTCGTCGGCCAATCTGCTTCCTCTTCAATTCGTCAGCGAGGACCCCAGGTAAGTTACCTCTGTAGATCTTATTCATCCTATCACCATGAATCTCTCTGTGTGTATCTAGTGGCTACTCGTGCCTAGTGACTATGTTCTGATTAGGGTTCATCTCCTAATTAGGGTTCTTGTTCTGATTAGGGTTCATAACCCCCTGTTGATCATATCCATGATGCTTTAGATCTAGTGGTGATCATCCTTGAGCATGATAAATGATTGTTTGCTATGGATCATTATTTGTAGTTGGCTTTGGTGATGCTAGTGGCTTGTCAGACTTATTCCAGTGGTAATTTACTATGATCCACTGTTAGTGTTTCTATGGAATCCCTAATTGGAAATGTTGTTGATCTGAGAACTCTCTCCACTATCAGAATGCTTATACTGACAGTAGTTCTCTTAGTAATTGCTTACTGAAATTATAATGGTGAGCTTGTATGAGAATATACATATTGAATATAATCATTACATGTTAATGATTTTCTATTGATGTATAGATGAATTTGATGTTGATTCCTGGCATTTGGCTTCAGGAAGATGATATTTATTGGCTTGTCCCTTTTATTTGTGGAATATAAGTAAAGATTGGGATTAGCTCATTAGAACTTGTCCTTGTGATACCATTATAATCTGGCACACAAGTTATTGAGTCTTATTCCTGAGCTTAGCTCTGACAATACTTATAAATAATATTGGCAAGATAAGATGAAAGCTTCTCTTAACTCTCCTGCCTATGATGTTGGTCTAAGGCTCTAGAATTTTAAGTCCTAGTTAGTTGAGCAAATAGTTTGTTTGTAACTTGTAAGATTAGAGGTGCTACTCTCTCTAGGAGATGTGCCCTGGTCTGATAAGAACAAATGAATAATTATTTAACTTGAATATGTTAACACCAAACTCTGTGAGGCTGGTCTGAGAGATTGGTGCTTTTGGCTTAGTTTGATTTCTGATCTTTATACTTGAAATCTCTAGGATAAATTCACCTCACTTGGGTGATTATTGAGAGATTGTTTCATAAATCAACACATGCTTTTGTCTAGATACTATGATTAGATCATGTGATGGTTTTATGATACTCGGCACAAAATCTGATGATTGTGGAGTAAGGTGGTGATGTTGATCTTGTTTTGCTGAGCTCCTGAGCTTGACCCTTGAGCTAGCCTGCTCCTCCTTGCTCCTGGACTTGATCTTGCTGTCTACCTGATCCTTCCCCCTCCTTATGTCACCATCCTGGTGATGAGATCTCGGCTTTGGTTGGTTTGGTTGCTGGCTGTTGTGCTTGGTTAGCTCTTGTCTAAACTGGTTGTTCTTGTGTGCAAGCAGTGGATAGATGCACTAGTGCCTCTCCACGGCTGTGTTGATGGTTTTGTGAGTTTGGGGCTGTGCTGAAGCTGACAGCACAACACATGCATTTAGTTGTGTGTCCTGCTTGTGTACTTGTTGTGCACCTGTGGATATGCTTTGGACTTTGAAAGTTACTTTGGTCAGATTACTTTTACCTGGCTGGTGAACTTGCCCCTCTTGGCTGTCATTTGACTTCTGGCTTAAAATTTATGAAAGATAAATTCTTTCATATTGGTGAAACTTGCCCCTTTTATAATTTTCTCAATGATGAACTTGTTCAATGCACCTCACTGGCATGTCTGAGAGAAAAACAATTCTAACACTAACCTTTTATTTTTCAATTTAATTTATGTTTTGTTTTGCAGGTACAGATTTAAAGTGAAGATTTTAGTTTAGGTTTATTTATAGAATAGTCCAATGTAATCTTCTTCATATTTTTGTAATTTTCATTTTATTATTTTGTAATCTTCATTTTATTCCTCTGTAATAAAGATTATATAATTTTCAATAAAGAAATATTCTTATTCTTTATTCATTTATTATTGTGAAGTTTGGAGATGATTTCAATAAGTTACATTTTTGTAACTTGTTTATGCATTGAAAATATGAAATAAGTTTTCATATTCTTAATTGTTTTCTTTGGATAAAGTTTAAGTTATAATAGTTAAACCTTAATTAAATTAAGATTCAAACCTTATTCCTAATTTATATGAATTATAATTCAAACACTCAAGTTTAAATTCAAATTCACTTTCCAAACACATAATTCCTCAAAGATCATATCAAAGTTTATAGCAATCATCCTTTAAGACTAAACCTAATCTCAAAGTATGAAAGAAAAATTGATCACTTCAGGTTTTTATTTGGCGAAAATTTTACCCACATTTTCACAGATGAATGCATGCAACATTCCAAATTCCTAAATCTACCCTTCGTTAATTCCTAAATGCTGGGATGTTACACCACTGCTGTTGCCTACTTGTTCTTTGACGCCGACTGCTTCTAGCATCATGATGATCTTGACTCACAGCGGCAACTTGTGTCGAAACGTACCTATAATCTGGCCTCTCATCTCGTATCTTGCTCCTATATTCACTATGGTCTTGGCGCCTTTGTGGGCCGACTGCATCGTAAATTTGAGTCTCAATGTTCCCATCTGCCGACATGATCAGAGGTTGAGTAGGATCTCCTAGCGCGTATGAGTCGGCGATTTTTATTGTCTGAGCTAAGCTTGCCGGCATATCTCTTTGCAACCTTTGCCATAGCACACTTCCATGTCTGCACCCTTGTGCAAACTACGCAATGGCCTAAGACTCAATTACCCCTTCGCAAGAATTGAGCATAGTACACCATCTAGTGAGAAACTCTCTGTCCATCGCATTCGGCCTTTGTTTGCACATAGCAAATTGTAGAGGGTGATTCAGCCTCTTGTACGTGTTTGTGAAGTTACTCACAAAAGCTTCCTGAAAATCAACCCAGTTATTGATGCTTCCGGGTGGCAAGTTATTCAGCCACACCCTCGCTGGTCCTTCCAACATCTGTGGTAAGTATTGCACTGCTAATCTCATATTACCATGCGCAACGTTACTACAATCCCGTAATCGATAAGCCAATCCTCTGGTTTTGTGCTGCCATCATATGTCTTGGTTCCTCTTGCCAGTTAAAAGTTTGGCACTGGTGGCTCTCTCATGATCCTTGGGCCAAAGGATGGTGGGGCCGGCGGACCTTGTGATTCGACAAGTTTTGCCATTTTTATTTGTCAAGTTTCAATCTTGCATCATGGAGGTTTCTGCCTCCTAGCCGAGATCCCATTGCATTATACACGTGATCCGACATTTCATACCCGACATTCATCATGGCCGAGTAACCATCGTTGTATCTGTTTGCATTTTGATTTGCAGGTTGTTGCGCCGCTCGACCTACACTTTGTTTCTGCCTTTCTGGTTGTGCTGGTGGCGGATTCGGAGGTGGGTTTCCTCCACCTGCCGAGTGAGTTCTATGCCTAGGTTGTGGCGCATAGTTCTGGCTTCCATTATCGTTTCTCTGGCCAACATGTTTTTCTCGGCCAGTATTCCCTTGATTCTCATTTCCCTAGCCAGCATTTTTTCTTGTGCCTTGGGCACGACCTAGATTTCCTTGAGAAACTGTCGGGTCATAGGCTACCATATGCTTGTTTTTTTCCCGAATCCACGCTTTTTTCTCATCTTTATTTCGGTGCATTTCCTGGCGAGGAAGTTGTATGTCCAACGGACCTGGCCGGGATTGGGGGTTGCCGAGTGAACGAGCTGTGACCTGCCAACTACACCCAGATTTGCCCTGTAATACGCTTCTTTCAGGTTGCCCGCTGCTCTTACCAGCTCGTTTACCCTTTCCTAATGTTTTCTCTTTGCCTCATCCGTTAAGTGAGGTAACTCAGCCATCATTGCTTCTATAGCTCTTAGGTTGGCAGTTGTTGTACTATATGTCGGTCGTATGGCCGTTTCGTGGCTACACTCTAGAGTTATTTTAGACGTGGCATCTACTGCTAACTCGTCATTGAAGTTCCTTCTTCTTATTCTTGCTGCGTTGAGCCGGGTTTTAGCGCCCTTGACTCGATGCGCTGAGTTATACTCCTGGAGGGTAATCTCCAGATCCGGCTGTAGCCTGGCAACCTCCTTAGCTCTTTCCAACACCTTTTTCCTGGTTTCTTCTAACTCGGCTTGTGCTCGTGCCGGGTCAGCTGTTGGTGCTACTGGTTCTGCCAAATATCTATTGCTTCCTGCAACTCTTTTGCTCTCTTACTCACTGCTATGTTCTTCGGTCTCTCCAGTGGTACCTTTGCAGTTCTTGCTGCCCTTGGTGTGGCATCCAGGTCAACTTTCTCGGCCGCCTCGTTTACCACTGGGACTACTGGAGGTGCCGGGGACGAGAGAGACCGGGTGCAGTCATCATTACCTTAGCAGAGACGACCTAGTGAAGCTTTCCCGTAGTGTGAACCGCGGGCGGATCCGGCGCCAAGACGACTCGCTCGGGGTATGCGCGCTCTACGCGCACCGCGACGTAGACTTGATGTTTGCCGAACTTGATGAAGCGACCGCCCCTAGGGAGCGGCCTAGTCCCAAAGCAGCCTGCATTGTCGCTGACGAAGTTGAGCGCACCAAACCTCTAGATGAGGCCTGAGTACACGCGTTCGCCCATTGAAGCGATGGTGTTGCCCGTCCGGATGAAAACTCCAGCAAGCGCCGCTGATTTCCCCATGGTGGGCGCCAACTGCCATGGTGATGTCACGGCAGATGCCATGGGTAGGCTTAAGTTGGGGGCCGTATGGACGCTTGAGGAATCCGGGGAGGGTGTGCGCGGTTGTATCCGCACACGAAGAACACGATAAACTATCAAAGACTTGTGATTTTATTTCTCCTTAGAACTTACAGGTGCTCCTTGAGCCGTTTAATCCTAGCCTTGGGGCACTAGTTGTGTCTCTCCCTAAACCCTAGCTATGCCCCTCCTTATATAGGCAACGGGAATAGCTAGGTTACAGTTTGGGTCCTAGGGTTTAATGTTTGGATCTTGTCTTTATTTTGCGGGCCGGGTCAAGGGGCCATCCCTAGGCCCTTGACCCAGTCAGCAAAGCTGTACAGCCAACGGTCCTTTCATACATAGATGCCAGCTCTACGGCATCATACGGTGCTTTATACATCACTTGGTGTTTTTAGCGTCACCCGGCTCCTTTGTTGTCACCCGACATCGCCCTTCTCTTTTGACTCTGCTTTAACGTGATCCCTCCTGGATCTTACTCGGAAAGGGGCCACGCGTCCTTCCTCACTCGACTTCCCCTTGTGAGATCCGGCTTGTCGTTTCCTGCAGGTTTAATATCCTTGTCCTGTACGGGCCGACATACTTCCTATGTCCTCCTTATACAGGCTTCATATCCCAGCCGTTAAAACCCGGTTGGTGTTTACTTGACTCGGCCTAAGTCAAGCTGGGTAATGTTTTACCCCTTATGACCCTATCGGGGTTTATCCCTCCGACAGAGGATGCACAAGTAAGGATTCACACAAATGTTTGGTTCAATCTACTCTATCAAGGGTGCCTAGTCCTACCAAGATCTCCCAACAAGTTCTAGCCAAAGAACAAACCTAGACATAGTGATCCCTAACTTAAGCAATGAAAGGATCAATATCTCCATTAATGGAGGGAGTTGGGGTCAAATACCAGGGTCCATGGCGAGATATCAAGGTGGGGAAGGATCCCAAAGAGCAGATCTGGAAGAGGGTGGGCAGATATGGAGGGGCCGGTGGGCCTCCATGGGGTCAGTGTCACCGACGGCTGCTTCTTGTATGATGTGGGTCTTGGGGAAGGAAACTGGGAGTGCCCCTGTTTTCTCCCAGGGCCCGCATTATATAGGTCAACGAGCCTCACCGGGATTTCCGGTGCGAGACCGGAAGTTCCGAGCGTAGGCGGAAGTAGCCGAGTCTGGGAGAAGTTCCGGAGAACTCCTAGCTGACAGGTACTTCCAACGACTGGCCGGAATTTCCGGTGACGCCATAAACACTTTCCTAGGTTAGGAAAGAGGCAAGGAAGAACTTTTGCAGGGAATAAAAGAGGCTCGGGGAAAGGAAAGGCATGAGATAGAGGGCACAAACTGTGAAAAAACAAAAGACGAACAACACCAAAAACAAGAACACAAGCACATAGACAATACAAGAGAAACAATCAAGGAGCACAATGAGTCGGTGGCGGAGGCCACCTTATATAAGAGTAAATGGCTTGACACCGCGAAGATATATCTTGGGTTCATTACCAACACTCATCATGAAGCTCAAATAGTCTCCTTGATAGACTATAGAGGATGAAAACTTTAATGTGCGCATAATAGGGATAGTGTGTGTTTATAAGAGGAACTACACTCCCCCCTAAGTCCATGCCTACATCCAAACAAAGATATACATTGAGACACGGGTAGGTGTGCAAGGTAATCAAGACACATTGCTTGAATCTATGATATTTATCTCATGCCTTAACTCCTGAAACCTTGCTTCATCAAGGGGCTTCATGAATAAATCCGCAAGATTGGCCTTGGTGGGAACATACTCCAATGAAATGTCTCCTCTTGCAACATGGTCCCGAATGAAATGATGACGAATATCAATATGCTTGGTCCGGTTGTGTTGCACGGGATTGTGAGCAATGGCAATGGCACTCTCATTGTCACAAAGAAGAGGCAACTTGTCAAAAGATAATCCAAGATCCTTCAAAGTTTGCTTAATCCATAGTAATTGAGCACAACTAGCTGCGAAAATGTACTCAGCTTCGGCAGTGGACATAGACACGCAGTTTTGCTTCTTTGAGGACCAACACACCAAGGATCTTTAAAGAAATTGACGAGAACCAGAGGTTGACTTCCTTTCCACCTTGTCTCCAGCCCAATCTGAGTCCATGTAACCAATGAGATCAAAGTTGGCTCCCTTGGGGTAACACAACCCAGAGTTTGGGGTATGAACCAAATATCGAAAGATTCTCTTGACCACCACCATGTGGCTTTATTTTGGTGCGGATTGGAATCTTGCACACATACCCACACTCGACATAATATATGGTCTGGATGCACAAAGATAGAGTAAAGAACCAATCATAGAGCGATAAAGTTTTTGATCCACATCCTTAGCCTTAGGATCGAGTTCAAGATTAACCTTAGTTGGCATGGGAGTCTTGGCACCTTTGACTTGATCAAACTTGAACTTCTTGAGCATGTCTTGAATATATTTGGCTTGGTTGATGAAGGTCCCCTTCCTTAATTGTTTGACTTCAAATCCAAGGAAGAACTCCAACTCACCCATCATAGACATCTCGAAGCGGTTGGTCATGAGCTTGGAAAAATCCTCATTAAAAGCTTTGTTAATAGACCCAAAGATAATTTCATCAACATAGATTTGGCAAACGAACAAATGGCCTCCAACTCTCTTAGTAAAAAGAGTGGGATCAATGAGGCCCACTTCGAAGCCACGGTCTAACCAGAGCTCTCTAAGGCAATCATACCATGCACGTGGGGCTTGTTTGAGACCATAGAGTGCATTATCGAGCTTGTGTACATGGTTTGGGAAAAGTGGATCCTCAAAGCCTGGAGGTTGCTTGACGTAAACCAACTCTTTCGAAGGACCATTAAGGAAAGCACTTTTAACATCCGTTTGTTGCAGTTTGAAGTTATGATTAGTGGCGAAAGCAAGAAGCATATGAATGGATTCAAGGCGAGCAACGGGGGCATAACTCTCACCGTAGTTGATGCCCTCAACTTGTGAGTATACTTGGGCAACTAACCTTGCCTTGTTGCGCACGACTATCCCATTGGCATCACGCTTGTTCTTGAAGATCCACATGGTTCCATTGACGTTTTTACAAGCTTTATGCCGCTCAACCAAAGTCCATACTTTGTTCCTCTTGAAATTGTGAAGTTATTCATTCATAGCATCGAGCCAATCATCATCTTCAAGAGCCTCGAAGACTTTTCGTTGTTCCACACAAGAGATAAAATCATGGTGAGAGCTAAAGGAGGCTAATTGCCTCCTAGTAGTAGAAACTCTATTGAAATCTCCATAAACATTACCAAGGATATGGCCATCTCGGACGAGCTTGGCGAGATGATAAGCTTGACGGTGGGCTTGGGCCTCAAGATGAGATTTTTGAGCAACCACTTGGTCATTGCCACCATTTGAGTTCCCGCCTTGACTATAAGCACAAACACAAGGATCATCTTTATCAATCTCCACCTTAGGAGAGTCTTCAATATTATTTGGAGAGGAGGAGGAAGGTCCTTAATCAACACTAGATTGGCCTTGTTCTTGACTAGATTGACCTTGATAGATGTCTTGAGATGGAGCCCCATCTTGGGGAGGTAGATTTTGTTGATGAAGAGCTTGAGTATCTGGGCTAGAAGAGTCATGAGCATGAGGAGCTTCAGAACAACTTGAAGGATCTTGAGCCAAAATGGTAGGTCCTTGAGGGGCAAGATGATCTTGTGAGAGTGAGGGCTCCACTTGGGTAGAGCTTGGTCCTTCTCCTTCGGCCACAAGGGGTTCCTCAATGGGGCGGAAGGATCCCACACCCATTCTTCTTATGTCCTTGGGAGGAATTTAATCACTTGGATCACGAAAACCATCTTGCCTTACAAGAGACTCATGGTCTTCATCAAACTTGACATTGCATGTCTCTTCAACTCTTCCATTGGCTTTGTTGTAGACTCTGTAAGCATGAGACTTATTTGAGTACCCAACAAAAAATCCTTCTTGTGCCTTGGATTCAAACTTGGATAAATGAACTCCTCTCTTGAGAATGTAGCACTTGCAACCAAACACTCGAAAGTATCTAACATTGGGCTTGTTCCCTGTGAGCAGCTCATAAGGGGTCTTGTTCTTTTTCTTGCGAAGGTAAAGCTAGATGGTTGCATGACAAGTGGTGGAGATGGCCTCGGCCCAAAAGTTGTATGGAGACTTGAATTCGGCTAGCATATACCGGGCTGCATCCATCAAAGTATGAGTCTTCCTTTGGGCAACACCGTTTTGTTGAGGGGTGTAAGGAGTGGAGTATTGATGATTTATGCCTTCATCACTAAGAAACTCATCTAAGGTATAGTTCTTGAACTCGGTGCCATTGTCACTTCGGATGGAGAGAATGGTTGCATTGTGCTTCTGTTGAACTTCATTAGCAAAGTTGATGACAGTTTGTTGAGTTTCACTTTTGTACTTGAATAAGAACACCCAAGTGTATCTAGAGAAATCATCCACAATAACCAAGCAATACTTCTTTTCTCCAAGACTATCATGAGGGAGGACCAAAGAGGTCCATGTGCAAGAGTTCCAAGCATCTTTCCATGGTGATTTGATTGAGAGCCTTGTGGGGAGTTTCATGCATCTTTCCTTCAATACAAGCCCTACACACATGATCTTTGGCAAAAAACATCGTTAAGACCAAGGATGTGACCTCGGAGTGAAGTCTTTGCAAAGTCCTCATGTTAACATGCGCTAGGCAGCGCTGCCACAACCGGCCCTTGTCGGACTTAGCATAGAGACATAGAGCATGTGGAGTGGTGGTCCCCAAAAATTCCACCACATACAAGTCATGCTCTACATACCCTACGAAAGCCACCATGAGGGACTTGCTCCACATGAGGACCACAAAATGCTCATTAAAGAAGGAAGAAATACCCATAACAACATTAGCACAAACTGAAAGGATATTATAGCCAAGGGTTTTGACAAGCATGACGTCAACCAAGGATACATCCGGGGTTACCACCACCTTGCCAAAACCCAATACCTGAGAACTTGTTTTATCACCGTAGGAGACCATAGTGTTTGCAAGATTAGGCCTTATCTCTGACATGATGGACTTTCTCCCGGTCATATGACTTGTGGCGCCGCTATCAAGCACCCATTTTACTCCACCGGAAGCATAGTCCTACAAGAAAATCAAGCTTTGATTTTAGGTACCCATTTTGCAATGGGTCCCTTTTTGTTACTGACAACGGTATTTGGCACCCAAATGGTCCAATGATAATCATGAGTGTAAGAAGTCCCAACATATTTTGCATATACATGACCATCATAAGATTTGCAAATAATGTAAGAGGGATTGTTCTTTCTAGCAAAGTTGTCACTTTGCAAGAGAGTAGGACCATGAGGGGTCCTTTGAGCATTGCCCTTGTTCTTTCTCCTTCTCTTCTTCTTCTTCTTCTTCTTCTTCTTCTTTGGCTTGGTAGCACTCACAATAACTTGCTTGTTGACTTGTACCTTGGCAAGTTGATCCTTCAACACCTTGTTTTCCTCAATGAGGTTCTCATGCTTGCAACAAAGGTTAGGAGAACTAGACAAGTATAAAATTTTCACAATGGAAGACTTAGCAAGTTCACAAGATAGTTGTGTTTGAAGTTTCTCATGGTCTTCAAGAAGACTTGAGAATTTGCTCTCCGAGGCTTTATGTTCCTCTTTGAGTTTCTCAAGATCCTCTTGATTCCTCTCATGACCAACACCACACTCAACTTTCTCCTTTTTAAGCACTTTAACCAAGGCTAGAGCATGATCACGTTCTTTAGTGAGGGAGCACATGGATATGTTATGATCATCTACAAGCTTAGGAACATTTTCTTCAAGATAGATTCTCATATGTTGTTCATCCTCAAGGCTTTGAGTGAGAGAAGCAATTTCATCGGCGACATCTCTTTCATTTTTACTTAGCAAGTCAGAATGTTCTTCCTTTTCATCTAAAGCATCCCTAGCATGATAAAGTTGACTAAGCAAAGCTTCAAAGCAAGTTTTAGTTTCATCATCTAGGGTAACAATGAAATCACACATGTCAACCATCTCTTTCTTTATCTCTATACCCAAGATCAAGAGATGAAGGTTCACTAGAGATGGGTTTAGAAGTGGGATTGGGGGTTACCTCCGTGGCCTTGGCCATGAGACACTTTTGGTTGGATGAGATGACGTTCTCGTTGGGGGTGTCGAAGAAGGACATTCGTGGAGTAGATGTAGTGGCAATAGCAGCAAATCCCACAATCTCACCACCTTGAACTTCATCGTCATCATCATCCATGCCGGAGAGGTACTCTTCATGAACCACCATAGTCGTTCCTTATTGACAACATTCTTGATAGTGAAGTTCTTATTCATGGGATGAGGAGGTCTTGACTTGATCTTGCAAATGAGGCATCCACCATTGTCTTCTCGGTTCTCAAAGGGACAGCTTGCGACAAAGTGACTCTTGTCATTGCAATTGTAGCATGGTCTTCCTTTGGGGGCCTTGGTTGTTGAGTTGAATCTTGAGTTTCCCCTTGATCTTGACTTCATCATTGGCTTGTTCCAAAAATCTCTTGAGGCAAGGGCAAGATTTTCGTTGAAAGCACACTTGAGATCCTCTTGAGACCACTCACTAGCTGTATCTTCATCATCAACCTCCACCGCCTTGGACTTTAAGGCAATATTCACCTTTTGTGACCCAATAGCATGAGCACGAACAGATTCCGAATTCTTCTTGGCAATGGTCATGGCAATCACTTCACTTAGGACTTCTTGAGATGTCATGATGTGAAAGTTTGTTCTTCCCTTGACGGAGTTAAGCTTTTGTTCTTCAAATGGAAGGAGAGCTTGAACAAACTTCTGCTTCATGAACTTATCATCCACATAGGAAGCTCCAAGGTCCCTCATGGTGCAACAAAGGACCTTGAGCCGCCTATACATGTCTTCGGGTGTCTCATCATCATGCATTTCAAAGCCATCGCACTCATTGTTGATCTCATCAAATTTGCAGATTTGGATGCTAGAATTTCCCACAAAGAGCTCGGTGAGATGATCCCAAGCTTCCTTAGCGGTGGTGAATTGGCGAATGTGAGAAAAGTCCTTGGGAGTCAATGCCTTTTGAATCATGCCCAAAGAAGTGGTATTAAGTTGTTGTCCACCACTTCACCTCGAGTCAACTTCTTCGGATCATATGGAGAGAATCATTCTTCTACAATCCTCATTAACTCAATAGAAGAGCTGGAAATATGAGATTGCATTAGATATTTCCAATTGGTGAAGTTTGATGTATAGAGCATGGGTGGTGCTCCTTGAGTAATGATATTTGGCATGGGGATAGGTGGGTTCGGAGTATACTTCAGAGGTGGTGGCACCGCCAAGTAATCCTTTCCTCCTTCTCCCTCTTTGGAAGGTGAGTCGTTGAGCCCCTCGGAGATCTTGCTTGGGCCCTTGGAAGTTGTTTCAGCAACAAAACCAAGTCCCAAGTGAGTAGTGACGGCCACGGGATTCACCCCAGGGGCGGTCACCAGAACATTGGGAGGAGGATCGGTGGCGTGAGGTGCAATAAGAGTAGTGGTAACCATGGGGTTTGGCTTAAGGGAATGCAAGACTGTCATCATTTCCTCGAACTTGGTCAACATGGAAGACTCCAACCTCTCGATATCCTCCATGGAGGATAAGTTCTTGGTGTTATCACTACCATCACCCTCATTGTCGGCCATCATCTCTTAGGCGGTAAAGCCCAATGTAAGAGCCTTGGATTTGATACCAATTGAAAGTACCAACTTTGTTCGACTAGAGGGGGTGAATAGGAGACTACCAATTTTTAGCTTGTTATTCAATTTTATGCTTTGCAAGAAGTTAAGTTCTCCAGATATGCAACTAGGTGAACAATCCTATATGCTAGAGAACATGCAACAAGCGATAGAACAATAATGGACAAGAGTAAAGGTAATGAGCGAGTAAACTGGAGATGAGACATGGAGATGTAATTCCTGTAGTTCACTTCCAAGGAAGCTACGTCTATGTTGGAGAGGTGTCGGGGACACACAAGATCACCCGAGCGCCACAAAGGCCTCACATTCTTCTTTGGTGAGCACACCCACAAAGGAGGCCTCACAACCCACTAACCGGTGACCTCGAAGGCGCCAACCAAAAACCTTTACAACAAGGTTGAGGGGGAAACTCCACAACTCAATTGGAGGCCCTCAATGACTCCACGGAGCTTCACAACATATGACCTTAGCTCCGAGGCAGTCCTACACCGTCTAGGGTTCCAAGAACACAAGGGCAACAAGATCCACAAAGGATAAGTGGGGGGAATCAAATCTTCTTTGGTGGAAGTGTAGATCTAGGTCAACTCTCCCACTCCTCAAAAGATCAGGAGGTTTAAGTGGGTGGGGAGAGAGATCTAGGGAGGTGAAGCTCTAGTATTAATGAAGGAGAGAGAAATTGAAGAGTAGAGTGGAAGGAAGAAGAAGGGCGCCTTAAATAGGCCCCTTAAAAACGAGCCGTTTGGCTATCCGCGACTCCACCAGAAGTTTTGGTGGGGAGCCGGAAGTTCCGCTCAGCAAGCCTCCAATGACTCGAAGATCATTGACGCACACTCCAAAGTTCGACCGGAATTTCTGGTCAGACTCGACCGGAAATTCTGGTCAGACTCGACCGGAAATTCTGATGAATCTTCTGAAGCAAGTTCGTCAAATACGCAACTCCAAATCTGGGGAATATAGTGCATGACTAGAACTTGGAGCGTAACCTGGAGCAGAAACAACTGGGTCGCGAAGCACCTGACCAGAAATTCTGGTGACTGAGCGGAAGTTCCGCTCAAGGACTCAGTGGAAACAGCAGGGAAGATTCCGTTCAAAGAATCCGGTCAGACTTGACCAGGCCTACGACCGGAACTTCCGGTGCTCCTTTCGGTGGAAGTTCCGCCGAATAGAATGCTTCAAAAAGAGAAGGTTACTGATAGTGGGCGGAAATTTGGCTAGAAGTTGGGCTGGAAATACAACCAGACCAGCTCCGCGTAGATCCCTGGGCGGAACTTCCGGCCCTTGGCCGGAACTTCCAATCATGAGAAAAACAGCACAAACGCCTCTAAAGGCCACTCTCTCACCGAAGGATAGGATGGTTGTGGCGGTGCAAGTATGGTTTGTGCATGAACAAGTGATTCCCCACAACCTTCCGAGGTGGAACCCCTCTCTATAGTACGGCGACCTAAAACAATAACCAGAGAGAAAGATAAAAACGAAATGATGACGTCTTCATGAGACTCCAAGAGAGGCATCCACAACTCCCCAAGATCTATCAAAAACAAATAACCTGAAACTCAAGCGCATAGTTAGATCACAAGTGGGATTGTCATCATCACCAAAATAGCAAGGGAAAAACATAGTCCTTTCAGTTTGGTTGTCACAATTAGTAAAGAATATATAGTATTTTTATTGTTTCTTCTAGAGAGGAGCCACAAATATATATAGCCAAGTTACTATGCAAATACACCACTAGTGATTGATCCCAAGGCCGGTTAAAAGCAAGAAAGGGAGTTATTAATACATAGAGTCCAATCACCTCTGTAAGTTTCATGATCTCCATAACTTATCCTCCTGTTAGTTAACCATGAATTAACATAGCATACATATTTAAGACTTGAGACACGGTTTTTGTCAATCTCTGACCGTCCCTCCTCATATCAACATGCAATGGTTATAATCTGAAAGGATGGAGATGTCGCCTAGAGGGAGGGGGATGAATAGGCAATTTCAAAACTATTATGGTTTTGGCTTGATAGAATGCGGAATTAAACTAATGTTTATTTTACAAGCACAAAACCTAAATACTCTAGGCTCAACTAGGTGCACCAACAACAAGATAAGCTAAGAAAGATAACACAAGATAAATATACCACAAGTGATAAGCAAGATATAAGTACTTCAAGGTCGATGACTATCACAAGGAAAGTAAGCTCGGGTATAGAGTTAACCGAGGCACGTGGAGACGAAGATGTATTCCTGTGTTCCTTTACAAGTAAGGTACGTCACGTTGGAGAGGTGTGGGATTCCACGAAGGATTTCCCAACGCCACGAAGGCTCACCTTCTTCTCCGAGTCTATCCCACGAAGGAATAGGCCCTTTCCTTATGGCTAGCTTTTCCTCCACTCTGGAGATGGAAAGCTCCACAACCACTTCACAAGCTCCATGAAGAAGAAGCCCGGGTCTCTTCACAATCTTCCATGAAGAGGACATCACGACACCAACCGCCAAGCCAACTAGGAGGTCACCCTCCAAGAGTAACAAGCCCATGTTTTCTCACTCGAACAAAGCATAATGGAGAGCTCAACACTTATGCAAGAATGCAAAGCAAGAACACCAAGGGTGCTCAAATCCTTCACTCTCAAATCCCACCAAAGCAACAAGTGATATGGAGGAATTAGAGAGGAAGAACAATGGTGGTAATCAACAAATGACTCAAAGATCTAGATCCAATGGGTTCCCCTCACTTAGAGGAGGAATTGATTGGTGGGGATTGTAGATCTAGATATCCTCTTTCAAAGCCCTCAAAAGATGCAAGAATCATAGGAGGGAAGGGGGAGGAAGCAAGCTCAAGAGGTTCAACAATGGAGGTCAATTTCATGGTCAAGAGCTAACAAAAACGTTGGGGGAAGAACCCCCTTCTATAGGGGAAATCAAATATGGCCGTTAGGAGAAATCTCTGCGAATTCGGTTGAAAGTTTGGTTGGACCGGCCCTCACACCGGACGACCCAGTTCCTAGACCGGGAAACCGGATTTCAACCGGGATTAGGTACCGTTCGCAGTCCCGGATAGACTTGGTATAGCAAAACCGACAATCCCGGTTTAAGATCTGGTTTTCCGGTGCTGACACCGGACCACCCGGTCTAGGAGCTGGTTGGACCGGATCCACAACCGAGATGAAACAGACTTCAAGAAAAACGCAATAACTTTTGCATTTGGACTCCAATTTCGATGATCTTGGGATTATTTTGAAGAGGACAACAAGATATAAAAGATGGTGCAGCCAAAAATCATAAACCAACAAACGAGGATAGAACCAAATGAATAAAGATAAGAAGCCTCCCTAAAGAAGAACCGATAAAACATTCAAACTCGAAAACGCCATAGAAGATGCATACATATTCTGTTTTCTATGAACTTGGGCTTGTTGAAGAGTTGACAACAAGCTCAAGAACCTCACATGGAGAAACAACAAGAAGAAAAAAATAGGAATATACAAAGTATGCAAAGGATTGAGCTCCCTAAGACGATGTGATCAAGTTACCCAACCGAAAGCCCCTCTTGATAGTGCGGCTATCTATCCTATAGCCCGGTCTCCCAACAACCACCTTGAGACCGGTAAAAGGAAAACCTAGAAAGGCCATACCATTGCCTTGCGCATCCCGCTTGATCTTGATGGCAACGCTTCAAGCTCCACCCAAGCCGGAATGCATCACTTGATCATTGTTGCTTCGTGAAAACTCATAATTTTCTCCCCCATACACCACTATGGGATAGCTTCATTAATACACGTCTTCACAAAAACATTATCACCAATAAGGACGGCAAGATTCAGACAAATGATCTTCTCGAGATGTTTATGTTGAACTTTCCCTTCTCAACCCCGATGATGATCACCACTTGATGTCATCCTCTCATGGGCTATATGAGATCTTCAGTTTTGAAGCATGCCCATGAAAAGATACCTATCACATATAGAAAATGCAAAGGCACATGTATAATGAGTTAGTTCATGATGCATAATTGACAAGGCTTACCATACCACAAGATTCATGTGGTACATTCTTTATGCTTCATGTGTTGACCAACTTGAATTCACTCTTCACTTTTTGTATAGGTCAACCATGTATCTTCTCGTGCTCCATATAAATATATTGAGGTACATAAAGAACTCTTCATTTGATTACATGCTCTAAATCTTAGTCAATCATAGCTCAACTAACGAGTCTATCATGACACCGACTTAGATCCATATCTTGAATTTTTTTATTGAGATCACACTCTCAAGATCTTGATCCATATCTTCAACTCGATGATCTTGATGTCAATACTCAAGGTATATCTTTATCTTCATGGCATCCATACTTGAATCCAACACATAAACTACAAGCATGACCTATGGAATATTCCTTCATATAAAACTCAATGAAAACATTAGTCCATAGGGATTGCCATTAATCACCAAAAATACACATAAGGGCAATTACCCTTTCATAATCTTATGCATCCCTCAACATATGTGTGCACTCATATATTAGTACATAATATCATCATAGAAGATAACATATACTTGTATGCCAACAAAGAACTATTTCAAAATTGCCATAGACAGATCACTACCCAAACATAGTCATAGAGATACAATAGATCATGGGAAAACAATAGATTGCATCACACATTATATTTTCCAAGAGATTATAGTAGGTGGATGGAGAGGATCTCGCTGTAGATGTTGATGATGGCCACACTAGAGGGGGGTGGAGGCAACCAGAGGGTGAAAATCCAAGGCCTGGCCTTAATTTGTTGTGCTTGACAATGGTATTTTTGAAGGAATTGTTTTGCAAGCAAGGACTTTCTTCAGAGTGAAAACCTAAGATCTATGATCCATCAACGATGGCACTTGTACACTTTTCCCTTCTTAGGCATCACTTTTGGAGAATTTGGACTTCTGGTGCTGCCCTGGTGGTGTTTGTACTGCTTATACAAGGAATAGATCATTGTAGCGATACTTCTTTTTTGCATCTCTTCTTCTTTTTCTAGGCCATGTGTATCCATAAGGCTTCTAGGGCCATACATTGTTGCAGAGGCTAGATGCAATTGGTGTTTTATTGATATTAATATATGCTCTTTGTCAGAAATAAAGCTTGCATCATTCCGTGACCTCTGATCCATTTGAGTCGGCTCATTATATATATTTCGAAACAAAGCAAAAGACTTGCTATTTTCATTAATACAGTAGAAGTGTAGAGTTTGGCCAGTTTATTAGCGAGAAACTGACCAAAATCCGGAACAAGCACACTCACGATGGTCTGTCGCGACGGCACACACAACCACCCTAGCTACCCACATAAGCTTCATACACACCATTGAAGTGAGGTCGTCGTCGAGGTTTCTCGTTGGAGT
Source organism: Avena longiglumis (assembly GCA_030063025.1). Lineage (NCBI taxonomy): Eukaryota > Viridiplantae > Streptophyta > Magnoliopsida > Poales > Poaceae > Avena > Avena longiglumis. Next base: position 155,360,900 of record CP125973.1, read on the forward strand.
CATCGTCATCACTTTGCAATGACTCCGACTTCACCTAAGAAACCACCACCTAGGAAGATCTCACCGAAGCGGCCTTGCGAAGCTCATGTCCTCATATGACAAATAGATGGCTCCTCGCACGGAGCCACATAGCTCCGACTCTGATGACAAGCTCCAGAGAGGAGATGTGCAAGACCCGCGTCGAAGAAGATCTTCAACACTGAACCACCTCTAGAAGGTCATCGTACACTACTCAAATGAAGACGCGCGAAAACCATAGCATCTCCAACTTCACAGCGAGGGGAGATCAACACGAAGAAACTCGGACACGCCGGTTACCGACTAACAAGGTCTTGCAGCAGCTAGAGCATCGCTCGTCAATGCCATCGTCTCCACGCAAATCACCACACGGAACTCTCCCATCGCCGGTTGGTCTCCTGCCAACCGCGATGTTGTGTGCGTCTAGCCCAACGAAAGTGCAGATGAGATCGAGGTTTTCTGGACGATGACCCAAAGGAGGTAAGAGACATGAGATGTCGTCCATCGCCTGACCCAAAGGTCAAAGCTTTCATCTGAAGCACCTGATCAGAGCCGGAGGTCGAGAAGAAGCTCTGTAGCGGTGTCTCCAAGGAGAAAAAGTGACACCCGCGGGCGCTGCCACCGCCGGTCAGCAAAGCGGGGTAGACTTTCGCCTAGAGGTTCAAGACCACTAACCCCACGCAACTAGTCGAAGCCGGCCTGCACCACCACTGGCTCGCACACACTTGACACCACGACCACCTCATCATAGAGCAGGCCACCAACCTCACCATCGGCGGGAGCCGGTGGGCCAGAGCGAGCTATGTTGCATTGGGTTGGCTTGTTGCAAACACTGTCAAACACCTATGTCGCATTTTGTAATATGTCAAACTTTATTTACAAATCAGTTTTACAGTTTACAGCGCCAAACAGTACCCGCAAACAACCGCAAAACATGCTATTAGAACAAAATTAACGAGCAACTAGTCCAGGGCGCGATTTACTTGGCGTCGTCGTTAAGTCCACGGTCAACACCCTCTTATTCGTGCTGCTCTAGCCTGTCATTGTGCCGATTATCCTTGCAGGCGGATCTTTCCCTCACAATTCCCAATCGGACGGTTGTCAAAATTTTCGTTAATCTAGAAGCGGCAGTTGTAACTACTACTGGTGGGCGACGTATATGAGTAAAAATCGCCCTCGCGATGTACTCCAAAATTCCAACCTCGCCGGACTAGCAATCGTTCCGGCCAATCCACCTCGCCGAACACCTCCAGCCCAAACCCTAGCCGCCGCATATGGACGACGACGCGGGCCCGACGCCGCCAGTGGCCGCCGCTGTTTCCCCCTCTCCGTCAGCCTCCTCCTCCGCCTCCCCGTCGCCGCGCTCCAAGCGTCGCCGCACCGACCGCTATGCGCACGGCTTCGAGTTCGCCCCGCGTCCTGCGCCCTCGGCCCCGGCCCCGGCCCAGCGCACCACGCCGGAGTGGACCGAGGACTCCACCTTCGCGCTCCTCGACGCTTGGGGCGAACGCTTCGTCTGCGCCGGCCGCCGCAGCCTAAGCGCCGGCGAGTGGCTCGAGGTCTCCCGCATCGCAGCCTCCGCCGACTCCCGCCCTGAGGGATACTTTTCCGAGTCGCAGTGCCGCAACCGCATCGACACCCTCAGGAAGATGTTCAGGAAGGAGAAGGAGAGGTCCCGCCTCGCTGCCCACCGCTCCAACAACCCCTCCGCCTCCAAATGGGTATACTTCGACAAGATGCTGTCCCTCATGTGCCCTCCACCGCCGCCGCCGCCGCTGCTGGCGCCGCTACTAGCTCCTCTCGTGAAGCGCCGCCGTGACACACACCCAGTGCCTCGCCATTCATGGGGAATGGACGTTGGGGAGCTTGTGCTCGCTGGATGTAGCACAGCAGCACCGGATAATTCAGGACCAGATGCAGAATTGGGGGAAGACCCAATTTATGAGCCTGGTGTAGTGAAGGGGAAGGAGTTTGCGGTGCTCCGAGAGTCAATCCGTAGGTTTGAGGAGGTTTACGAAAGGGTGGAGAGTAGCAAGAGGCAGCACATGGCGGAGTTGAAACGAATGCGAATGGATATGCAAAGAGACCTTGAGGTTAGGTGGAGAGAAATTTTGGAAAGAGCACAAATGGAGATTGCCAGTCTTGAGGAGGAGAATGATACAGAGGAGGAGGGTGATGATAGCAAGAAGTTAGGGGATTACAATGGTGTTGAAATACAGGACAATGGCGCTATGGACGCTTCTCCTCATTCCAGGACCTAGAAGTTCAGCAAATGAGGTTGGTTCATTCATTCAGGTAGACATACTGTAGGGTCAAGTAATTCTCCGTTGCATTGTGTTTAGAATGTTATATTTCTCATTTGTATGTTGAACTATGGAAGTATGGAGCAAACCTCGTTTCTTTGTGTGTGGAATAACTTCTCATGATGGATGTCTATCTTTAATTTCATGATGAGAACTGGACACATCATTCAAGAAACTAAAATACATGTCAACAGCTGTACTCATTAGGTCCATTAGTTATACACCCACATTAGCATCTGGATCCTTGATATAATTCCCTTTATAATTTTGTGGGGGACTGCATTTAGGATTTGTTGCAAATTAATTTTAGATATTTTTTTATTCACATTCTCCCATAAATAACATGGCGTGGTAGCAGAATAGGAAAATGAAATCATACGAGAAGGCACGGCCAATTGCCTTAGTATATTGAAGATTGAGATAACACTAAGAGCAGCGAATAACTATGATAATCATAAGGAAATGTGTCAAAGTACCAGACATTGTTTTGAAATTGCCCTCAGTGTTACAGGAGAGCAAAGTTAAATCTGTGTTTCTGTCATCGGATTGTTCAAAATTTATTTTAGATATAGGAAGATGTTATATTATTGGAATTTCTAGGTTGTATGTTGATTTGTTCTTGGATTATGAAGGGCTCAATATTGTATATTTTGCAAGACCTTCTTTTGCACACACCCTGAATCAATAATAATGTGCTACACAACTTCTATCCATGCCTATATGGTACTCATTGAACTTGATTTTAAGGCTGTCATGTTACTAAAATTTTCATTTTCCCTTGATAAATTAATTACCCTACTTGTGATTTCTTTTCAACTTTATAGAAAGATCACAATATTATATGATGGCATCTACTGTTGCGAGTGGTTCATCACCGCGGCAGGTCTTTGTTTTCTTTTTCTCTCTTTTTTATTTTTTACTTGGCTAAGTGCACCTGTGATGTCTTTGGACATCTTATTGGTGCAGAGGCTGGGTATAATTGGTATCTTCGTGGTATTAATATATTCCCTTTATCAAAAAATACATGATGTCATCTTGGAGCACTGACATGGAAGCTGTCATTTGTTTACACTTCATTAACATACGTACTCAGGACAGGAAATGTTCCCAGTATCTTCTTGAGAATTGTATCACCTCAGTGCCAGTCAAATGGTGCTTAAAAGTTTCACGATTAAAAGAGGGATAAGTGCCTTTTGCAAGCGAGCTTTAAGTTTCCATAGTTTAATGGAAAAAACTGAAGTTGTTTGTGTAGAAGTTAGTAGGAAATTAGAAATTTTCATAGAAGTACTATGCATATCAGAAATTTGAGCTATTCTCCTATCCAGCGATTGCACTTGCATAGCAAACTAGACATACATGAATGTATATAGTTCCACTTATCAATTTGGGCTGCTCGATTGGATAAGTACTCCAGTATGCACTAGTTCAAATACTGTGCCTCTTGTCCCTTACAAGTATGTAGGCGTTCTTAAATACTTGGTGCTGTGCTGATCATTTTCATTTGGAAACTAGAATATAAGTTCCACTCTTGCTTGGAGCCTTTGTGCTTGTTGCTTTGTGTGTGTATGGTAGATACGTTTGGATGTGTCCTTTTGAATAGCTTTAGTGTCATGAAATCTACTGTGGCTGTCTAAGTACTATACCCATTTCTAATATATGTACAGCTAGTCAGTTATTCAGAACTTTTGCCGAGTACCTCAATACATCATTCGTCTATCACAAGCGGGAGTACCACTACACAATTCCTGGCCGTTGACCAAAAGGCTTGTGAAAACCACTGTCGCGGTGGAAACTCACATCAGTGTCATAATACTATCACCATGTCCTTATTTATTTTTTAACAAGGAAAGGATCTTCTTGCACACATGGTTCATATAGCTGTATCCAGATGAATCACTAGGATATTGGTTTATATCTTGTAAAATTTAAACAGTCCAGAGCTTGAACATGGAAAATGACTTGTCTAATTTTGTCGACGCAGGAACATAACGGGGATTTTCTGCCAATAGTTGGATGGGCAAGATGTTTCATACTACACAGAATGGAGGTTTCATTTGATAGATGGATCTGCAAGGGCTGGTAGCCGTAATTACCATGGGTAACTTTAGATATTAGGATCATCAGATATGCGTGTTTAACTTAATCTGTCGACACTTAATGCAGATTGTTGTATAATTATCTTTTGTATTACTTGTGTGATGCTGAACAAAATAGTGGTGGTCACATTATTGTTGTATTATTCCCCACTTAGGGATTATCATGTGGATGAAAAACGAATATGAATCACTAACATGTGATTTGACCAACATAAACTCGGCTAATTTGTAGTGGTAGTTTGCAGCTGCATTTGCCCAGAATTATTAAGTCATTCGTTGTTTTTCCAAGTCTTGCTGTTTGGCTTAGTACTTGCTCAGATTTAAACTTGGCAAAGCCTGTGAAAATTCCTGTTACCAAATACTTAGCCTATATTTTTTCAGTCAAACCTGTAGAATTGAGTAATAAACTGGCACACCAAACAATAATCCCCAAACGATCATTGGTCGTATGGCAAAGTGGCACCAAAGCAAGGGCAGGTTCAGATAACTCATCGAAAGGAAAATTCTCAGGCTTCACTGGAAAACTATACTGGCAAGCTATACAGGTAATACAGCACTAGGAAGTATATGACGCTAATTTCCCTGTTGTTAATTTAACAGGTAATACGGCACTAGGAAGTATATGACGCTAATTTCCCTGTTGTTAATTTAACACATTATTCTGTGAACTGAACTAGTTAACAGCTACTCAGGGAAGAGCTCTTCCTTGAGAGCAGGTGCAATCCACTGGATCTGGATGTTTGTGATCTCCCAGAGCTCATCTCCATCCACCTGCACCAGCACCTCCTTGTTCTTCATCTCCACGATCATCCTCTTGAGCATCCGCGGCACCAGGTTCTGCATCACTCCGGCGCCGCCACCCGCCGCCAGGTCGGACTTGATGCACGTGTCCATCCGCCGCAGCACGCCGAGCCAGAACGTCCGGAAGCCCGGCCCTTGCGCCAGCGTCCCAAGGAACAGCACGAAGACGTCGGCCAGCAGCTCGGTGGCCGCGGCGAGTGTTCCCTCCATGCTCCGCGTCTCGCGTTCTGCGCCCTCTCGCCGGGAGTACTCTAGCGTCTTCTCGTGCAGGTCGTCTACCATGGCAAAGATAACGAGGTTGAAGCACGCCAGGCAGCCCGCAGGGCCGAAGTCCAGGTCCCCCGCTGCTGCCAGCGCGAAGCTCCGGCCAAGGTCTGCCACCGCCTGGTTGCGGATCTCCTCCCGCCGCACCAGGCTCGTCTTGCGCAGCGTCTCCGCCAGCTTGATGAACATGTTGGTCGCCAGGTTGCCCATGCGTGACGCGTCGTCGGGCCAGGACGAGGAGCTGTTGCTGCTGCTGCTGTTGGAGCTCCCCGGATCAGAGTACCCTGACTTGTGCCACTGCACGAGCCAGTTCACGGAGTCGGCCATCAGCTCCAGGATCTCGGTGCTGATCTCGAGGGGGCTGATCTTGAGCGCGGCGAACCCGAAGGCTGCCTCGATGCAGGCGGCGTAGTTGAACCTCGTGATGTGCGCCCCGTCGCTCATGAGCTTAATCATGGCGGCGACAGACTGGTCGAAGGTCTCCGGGTGGCGGCCTGTGACCGAGAGCAGATGCAGCAGCGTTTTCCACCCAATCGGCGTCTGAACGCTGCCGGCGTGATCCATGATGAGCTTGACGATGCACTCTGAGATGCCCTCGCAGCATGTGTCGAGGATCTCCTTGTCGAGCTTCCACATGAGGTTGATCGACTTGCAAATGAGCTCCTCGGCGAGGCGGTCAGGGCTGGGCTGTCCAGGTAGTAGCTTCACGGCGACCTTGAAGAGCACGACGATGGCCTTCTCGGCGAAAGGGCATGGCGAGAAGAGCGGCAGCTGGGACACGGCCGTGAAACAGTCGTGCATGTGCATCCAGAACAAGGAGAAGCGCTGAAGGTTGGCCAGCGAGACGAGCAGTATGAGATCCCAACAGAAGCCCACGGTCTCCTCTTCCTCGATCGGGGTGCTGAACTTCTGGCCCTTGCCACCAGCCGCAAAGATGAGCGCCCGCCCAAGGTTCTGCAGCGACTCGTCGGGCAGCTTCCCGCTCTCCGTGAACATGCTCCCGATCCGGCATTGCTGGATAATCTTGATGTTGTTCTCGAACTCGTTGCCGACAGAGAGCAGCGACTCGCCGGCGCTGTCGATAGACAGGAACTGAGAGAACCGGCCGATCATGCCGGAGACGTGCCGGCTCGTGCCGGCGCCACGGTGCGACGATGGGAAGATGACGCCCGAATCTGACCTGGGGCGATGGCCTAATCGATCCGAGACGGTGGACGTGCTGCCTTCCTGTTCGATCACTGACTGGGGTAGCAGCTTGAGGCGCTTGAGCTTGAGCAGGCAATCGATGATGTTCTTCCAGGCGCCGCGCACCGACTCGCCGAACCGGTTGGCGATGGTGAAGAGGGCCAACGTCGCCATCCTCGGCTTGAGCTCATTGCTGAAAGTGAACATGGTTTCCTCCGTGGTGGAGTAGGGATTCAGCAGCGTCGTGAACTTGCAGAGGCAGCAGAGGAGCTCGTCGAGGACGTCCTCGAGCCCGTAGCGTGCGATGCGGGCCACGGAGATCAGCCCCTCCACGCACTGGTTCAGGATTTCCTCGTCGTCCGTGTAGTCAAATATGGCGGCCAGCGTCGCGACGGCTGGCCCGGAGACAGCAATGAACACCTCTCGGCTGAGCTTGTGCTTGAAGTCGCAAGGCGTGAAGGGCTCCATGGAGCGTGACCGCTTGACGATGTCCGCCCAACGGCTAGTGGTCATCTCGATGCTGGTGACGCCCTGGCTGAACATGGTGATGGCGTTGGACGCTATGGAGTGGAAGAGCTCGGACAGGTACTCCCTGGGCAGGTCCTTTCCGGAGTTGATGGCACGGTTGTTCCTGATGAAGTCATCCTCTGACATCTTCTTCTTGACCTGAGGGTTGTGCAGGTCCGTGTTGAGCATGATGACGGAGTAGCAGAGGATGAACGCCGCGTCCTTCGTCGCGAACACCTCGTGGGCTTGTTGCTCGAAGAATCGCTCCGAGAAGTGCTCGAGGACGCGCTGTATCTTCTGCGACTCCCCAGGTAGCCGGAACGACTCGAGGAAGGCGCGGAGGGCGGTGTCGAGGACGCATCCGTTGAAATCAAACGTGTCGGTGAACTCCTTGAGCACCTTGAGGTTGAACTCGTCTGGGTCACCGAGGAACTCCCCGATCTTGACCTTGTCGAGGCCCGGCGAGTAGCGCAGGAAGTAGGCCATGCTCTTGGGCTCCGGCGGGGTGGGCACCAGGTGGCAGAGCTTGAGGTACTCGACGCCCTTCTTCTCGTCGCGGTTGTAGTGGTTCGCCGCGATTGCCACCTTCTTCTTCTTGAGCTTACGCTTGCGGACGTAGTCCACCCAGGTCTCGTGGCCATGGTCGTCGTTGGAGTCCCATCGCTCCAGCCAGAACAGCCGGTACTCCGTGATTTCCACGTTGTACGCTTCCCGTTCGGGGGCCTTCTCGACCTCGACGTTGTCGGCGATGGTGGTGATCATGTTCACCAGGCCTTCGAAAGCCTGGAGCTGGATGGTGGTCATCGGGTTCGACAGTGGGTACGCCGCCTTGCAGAGCAGCTTGCCGACTTCTTCGTAGACATTGCGCAGGAGCGGGTCGCAGTCGTAGTTCACGTACATCTCGATCACAAATGTTGGTTGCCGGCAGAAGCTAATGAGCCCTTCGATGGCCACCTCCTGCAGCTGCAGCCCGCTGGCGCCGCTGCCAACTCGAAGTATCACGTACATGAAGAATGCTTCCAGCTGGAGCTTGAGGAACCTGGCGTTCATCAGGACATCAGGCATTTGTGTGATGAAAGCAATTGAAAGAACGTGTATAAGGGGGGCATGCATACCGGCGCAAGAAGTTGTACAAGTTGAGAACTGTGCTGCAGATCATGGAGAGGACCAGAGGGCTGCACTCTGTGGCATAGTGGATCAAGTGGTAGAAGAGATCATCCTGGATGAGGCGTAGGAGCTTCGGATGCTTGCCGATGGCCTCGCCGCCGAGCTCGACGGCCGAGTTGAGGAGCACCAGGGCGAAGAGCTGCACGTCCTCCTCGGAGGTGAACGCGCCGTGCCCCTCGGGCGTCATTACCATGTCGGTCGCGTTGAGCAGCAGAGAGCAGAGGAAGTTGAAGATGTCAACCATGCACCGCGCGCCGAAGCCTGCCGCGGAGGCGAGGGAGATGTCGTCGTCGGCCTCCTCGCGGATGTCCGGCAAGCGGGCGAAGACGGCCTGCAGGATCTCGTGCATGCAGTGCCGAGCCGTGCGCTGGAGGAGCTCACTGCCGCGACTGCTGGCCGCGTGCTGCACCACCTGGAAGCACGTGTTGACAGCGGTACACACGGCGCTATCCGAGAGGAGAGGGGCGGCGCGGGCACGGAGGAGCGCGGCGAGCACCTGCAGCACGCGAAGGAGAACCGCCTCCTCGGCACCGGCGCCCGCATCCGCGATGCGCTCTATGCGGCAGTTCGTGACCGCGGTCAAGATGGCCTGTATCGCGTCCCGGGCACCCGGCGAGCACTCGTCGAAGACGTCGATCCGCAGGATCTTCAGCATGGACGACAGCGCCACGCCGGTGGCCGCCGGCGGGACCTCTTCGCTCTGCACCACGTCAAGAAACGGTGACAGGTACATGGATGGGTCGGAGCAGCGCCACGCGCCGTGGCGAGGCTGGAAGAGGAGTGCGCGGAGGGCCTTGAGGGACTGGATGAGGCCCGCGAACACGGCCTCTTCGGCGGCTGCGACCGCCGGGGGCAGGTAAGAGTAGGGGTCCGGGCGGCGGCGGATGACGGCGAGGAGCGCGGCCACCTCGGTGTTGAGCATGCAAGAGATGCCGAGGTCCTTGAGCCGAGGGTCACGGCGTGTCCCACGGGCCACGGTGTAGGTGGGCGGGCCATCGTCATCGTCGTCGGAGGCCGCCGTCCTGGCCATTGCCGGTCGACGATTATTGGTGTCCCGAGTTCAGGAGGAGAATTAATTTGCGCAGGAGAAGACGATGGCTACTTGGATCAGAGGATGCGAATATGGTGGATGAATGTGAGGAGTGGAAAGAACTTGCCCCATCGTTCATTGGTGTGTGATTTTCTCCTAATCTTAGACACCTGCCTTTTTTCCCCTTCATTCACGAACTTCCAGGGATACAATACTGCAATTAGCCTTGTCACTTTTTTTTTTGTTGCGAAAAGCCTTGTCACTCGATGGCACTTCCTCCGTTTAACTGTTTTATAGATAGAAATATAATCATGTAACATGCCAAATCAATATTACTAGGCCCACAATAAATATATCTCATAATGTATTTGTTTCCCCGAAAAAAATTGTATTTGCTTAATATGGAAAACATATTTATATTTTTTGTATATATAAATGTTTGGTCGGATTTAGATCATTTTCTTTAACGGAGGTATTATTTTCCAATAGAGATGTACAGTTAAGCATGTTAAATAATATAGGCTATGATAAAAAATCGGTTTTGCTAGTTCTCAGGCGCACGAGAACTTCTTATGTCTCAGTCGCCTCTTTAACCGTTCGATTTACCTCGCGATTCGTAAAGTGAAAATTACATATGAGTTGCAACTAGGGTGTAACTGAGAATTTAATGAGTTGCAACTGAGAATTAGTACAAATATTATGAGTTGCAACTAGGTTGCAACTGAGATTTTAGCAGAAATATTATGATGACATCAACGACTTAGACATAAGTTCTCAGGCGCATGAGATCTAGTCACTCCCATAAAAAATACACTCGTACTTTAGCAATTTTACTTGTCATCCATTTTTATGTTTGACCATGCAGGAACTGAATTACTGGTATTCAAAAGCCAAATGTACATTACTAGGTTTATCGGGGAAAACTGTGACGTCTATGCGTGCTAGGGTTTTGGGGCGCTCTCGCGGCTCACGTCTCCTAGGCTCGGAACTCATTTGAGACGGTGATCGAGATAGCTCTCTCCTCGTTTGTTCCAATTCTCCACTTCGATCTCTGCCTCATGCCTCTTGGTTCCACCGATGCTTGCTAGGAAGGGGTCTCTTCGACAGTGCTTCTCGGAACACTGCCAGCCCTAACCCTAGGTGAGTTTCTTGGCTATAACTGGTATGGCAGGTCGATCGGAAGGGGAATTGACGGGATCGGCGCGGTTGTTAACCCAAAACTGATGGGTGGTGGCGTCTCCTCGAAGTCATCATGATCGTAGAAGGGCAAAGCCGTAGCGGCCTCCATGGCAATAGCTACCGTGGCTTCCTCCTCTGGGGGGGGGTGTGGATGGTAGATCTGATGGCTCGATTATGGCTTATGGCAATGGAGTTTGAGGCGGTGGTACTGGATGATGAGGATGATCTAGAACTGGTTGATCCGGATCAGTCTTTTGTAGGAAATGTACTGGCTTCGATACCCTCCACATCCAGACAATTTCGTCAGCAATAAGGCTGGCATGGGGAATCTAAAAGGTCTCCTCCTTAATCTTGTCGGTCCTAACCTCTTTGTTGCAGAGTTTGGGTCCAAGGCAGAACGTGATCGTGTCATGGAGGGATCACCATGGAAGGTGGGCAAACATGTTGTTCTGATCAAGAAATATGAGGTGGATGTAAGGCCGTCTCAAATGATATTTGATTGCCTTGCCATATGGGCTAGGATTCTTGCCCTTCCGAACAGATTGATGAATTCAAAGAGAGGGATGGGGATTGCAAACAATATTGGGTTGGTTAAAATGACAGAAGCCGACTCGATGGGCAGTTGTTGGGGCGGCTATATGCAATCGAGGGTAGATATTGTTGTTCAAGAACCCTTGGTGTGCTATGTGACTGTGTTCTCACGTCTTTGCAGATGATGGAAGTTTCTAAGGTCCAGTACAAATGCCTTATGTTGTACTGCTTCTCCTGTGGGTTGCTAGTCCACTCACATCTGGTCTGCTTATCTCCGACATACCGTGATGAGAACGTCGACTTGCCATACTCTGCTAAAAAGCTGGTTGTCCCTGATGAGACGAAGAAGGCAGGTTCAATGTTTGGCACAAATGCGTATTCTATGGGAGGCGATCAGATGGACTCGTCTGGCAGTGCATGTGGTGGAAGTCGTGAGAAGGACTGTTGTTCCGAGGAAGGAGGAACATGAGGTCAACTCTCCCCGAAAGAATAGTGGCCAAGGTGGTCGTGGTCATGGGGTCACCCTCTCGCGATAGTGCGAGAGGGCATGCAGATGGTACAAAGAAAGAACTGTTCCCAACAAAGAATCCTTCAGTTTCTAGGAGGAAACAAAAATATGCTAAATGTCAGAACACAACTCTGCCTATCGAGGCTCCTTATGATAAAGTTGGTCCTCTAGCGATGCTTTTGGTGAACAAGGATACTGAAAGTGCAATGGACGTCGCCTAGAGGGGGGTGAATATGCTTTTAAAATAATTACGGAATAAAACTAACTTTTAATTTATTAAGCACTAAACCTAAAACCACAAAGGTAATAGCAAAATATAATACTTCAAGCACAATGGCTATCACAAAGTAAATTGCATAAGTAAAGGGCTCAATAAGATAACTGATGGATGCAGAGACGATGATTTTTATCCCGAAATTTACTTCCAACGAAGCTACGTATTCGTTGGAGAGGTGTGATAGCGCAATGCTCTTCGAACGCCACAATGACTTACCTAATGGTGTGGTGGCTTGATGCTCACCCAACTACACACAAGGCCTCACTCCAAGATGCAAAGTCATGCAACACACCGATGCCACATTAGGCTTACCTTATTCTCCCGAGTGCGCACCACAAAAGACGGGCACTCGGTCCACTATGGGACTCTTGAGGGCAGTCACCTAACCCATACAAGATTGGGTCTATCTGCACAACTCAATTGGAGTCTCCCACCAACAAAGCCACATAAGGTTACAAGCTTGAGGTTTCTCCGCAACTCAATTGGAGGCCACAAGAAGTCAACACACCAACCACACAACCGCACAGGGTTCCAAGAACCCAAGAGTAACAAGCCCACAATCCTGTACTCACCGAATCTCCTGAAGGAAATGTTCCCTAGCGGAAAATAATAAAGGAGTTTATTAAACACATTCGATTAGTTCATAATAGATTTATATCATGCTATAACTATATCAATAAGGAAACATTGATATAGGTGTGATACATAAACAAACCCAAGTCCCTAGTAGCCTCTGTTTAACTAGTTCATTGGTCAACGGATGGTCAAAAGGTTTCCTGGCCATGATGGTGCCTCGGCACCTAATTGACAACGGAGCTATCTCATTAGAGAATGAGATAGTGGACACCGTTCCGCAGATGGTTGTTGCAACACGATCATATCACAAAGTTCATAGTTGCAATTGTCAGAAACATAGTGACTTGTTCCTCTGACTGGGAGACCATATTTAATCACTGTCTCCCGAGGATACTTTGATGGCACTTAACGTTACTCCGTGAAAAGGTGATCATAAAGGTGTCGTTGGGTATCCGGAGGAATATGTTGAGGCGTATGTGTCAAGATCACGATTTGTACATCCGTGTGATGGAAGATACTCTGGCCTACTCGGATAAGTTATGTCAAATATGTTGCGCAACATGTGACTAGGTCACGGGATATCACTTATCGGTACGAGTTTAAACTAGCATTGTCGGTAACAAGATCAAACCCAACATGGAGATGTCGATGATCAAATATTGGACAATGTAAGTATCACTGAGACAAAAGGAACATAACACATATTGTTTCAGGTTCAAAACGATGGAGAATCGTGAGTGTCATAGGGTCCACATGTGCATCCCGGATATCTCTGTGATCATTGATAGAGATCATGTCTATGACATTTCCGAACTATAGGGACGCACGCTTAAGAGCATTATGACGTGTGGAGATCTACCTATAAGAAGGAATCCCGAAAGAGATAGAAAGAGAGAGAAACCAGAAGTGTTCTAGGGAGCTAGACAGTGGGCGAGCTGGCGCATGTGGTGGGCTGCGCGCAGGCCCACACGGCCTTGCCTCCTTAACCGTCACCGGTGCGGGTGGCTGTATGTAACACCCTCAAATCAGCCATATGCAAGTTTCAGCGATCCCCGCCAAACCCGCATAGAAACAATTCAAAGGTGCCCACTAGGCACTTGCTTGCAGGTGGCAAACAAAGTAATATCATTACACAATAGTCCACGATGGAACCCATAGAACATATATAAACAACAAAGACTCCATGAGTCAAGAATACAGATATACAGTACAAAGATCCAAATAACCTTGAAAACTATACAACATCCGAGTACGGACAAGAAGCAAAAGTGGCTAAGAGCCCAGAAGAATAACCAATGTCTTCCATAACCCCGCCCAGGCCAAATCGGAAGGGTAACCCTACTAACGACATCGAGCTCAAAACCTTCTTAAACAAAAGGGGTGCCGACAAAGGGCAAAGAAAAAAGAGAGCTGTCAGTACTGAGGCCAGTACACGGCGAGTCTTAGAATTCGGAGGTCCTCGCCTATATAGGTATGGTGGACTGAAGCGGCAACGAAGCAGACAATAAACAACCTATAGAGATTCGATACAACTAGCGGCTATTAGAGAGGGATAAGAAAGACCTACTCGGATCCAACCTGATACTAACACCAAACATAACCATCCCGGCGTTTCCCCCTCGAGACCAAACGAGGAAGTGAGACTGAGGAACTCACATAGTTGGCAGTTTTATTCATTCCATTATAGTTGCAGCAATTACTAGTTAGATATAGATAGCATGAGTCATCCTGATATAATAAGCAGTGGGCATTTTTAGTTGACCATTTCGTTATAGTTACATTACTTACTAGTCAGATACATATGACATGAGGCATCCCAATTCCAGCAGTTTTTGGTACTTTTATTTAGCCATTTCGTTATAATGAAGCTGATTACTAGTCATTTCAAAGTCAAATTTATAGCACTACTTTATTTATAGTTGTCTATGATCGAGATACTGTGCTTCAAGTCGTCCTTAACCGTGGACCCGGCTTTCAGAAAGATTTACCCTGTAGGGGTGCACAAATAGCAACACAAGCGCGATCAACCTCGGAAAAACCAAATGAAAATCCAACAAGGCATGACGACAAAGCAATCACAAGATTCATAAAATATTTTAGGGGGCCACCCCACTAATCTACCTGCTACGAAGTCGGCCGGCTACGCGATGGACCCAGGGTGTGTGGCGACAGTTGTAAACGACTAGGAACCCAAAAGTGTGACTGGACTTGTCGATACAACGGAAACATGGCACAGGGTTCCTAAATAGTACAGTCGTAAACGCTCTCCACGAGCAACAGTATTAAATAAAACAGTAGCATGGCATAAGTACATGATAGTAATAAAGCCCCAAACTAGTTTGTGGCCCCAAGAAATAAGTTATGACTCAAGCTCTCCCTAAGGGGATTCATGGTCCCACCCGCGGATATTGCGATAGTCAAGAAACATGTATCAAGTACTCGGGGTCCTACGGGACACAAGTGGGCGGTTAAAAACCAAATAATATATATTGCCCACCGGTGCCTCTGCATCATTTCCAACATTAAGCATGAGGCATTTTTCCAACAACTATGGAACATCGACAGTGCGAAGCAACACTTGCGCAAGCAACTACGACTCGCAAGGCCGAATATCTACCAAACAACAGGTAATGAGAGGTGTCCAAGGCAATATAGTGGCCGCAAAGGATATCACAGGTACAAAAACTTAAGCATTGCAACACAGGTAGAAATAAATCAATAGGAGGAAATAAATACTATAAAAGTAAGATAGGTAAAAAGGGGGAGAATGCTCGCCTGGAAAACACTGCTAAAGAATCATCCGAAGATCGGGTCGACACTCGCATCAACTCATTGGCCTAATTCGTGAAGAAGCAAAGCACTAGAAGAAACATCGGATGCACTATTTAATACTACGTCAGAAAATCGGGCATGATGCATGTATGATGTATGACATGGCGAAGATTATTTAACATATTGTTTCAGGTTCAAAACGATGGAGAATCGTGAGTGTCATAGGGGTCACATGTGCATCTCGGCTACCTCTGTGATTACTGATAGAGATCATGTCTCGCACACTTAAGGGCATTATGACGCGTGAATATTTACCTATAAGAGGGAATTCTAAAAGAGATAGTAAGAGAGAAACCATAAGTATTCTGGGAGATCTGAAGTTGTTCGAAGAGAGAAAGAAATAAGGAAAAAGGACTAAAAGGAGTTTTAGATAAATGAGAATTTAAATACACATTTATTATATGTTAATTGTGAATTTATATATTCTAAATAATATTTAAATTAAGATTTATAAAAGTAAACTTTCTTATTAGGTCAAAACCTCAGAGGGATTTGACCTAAAAATAACCCGTAGCAAAAGACAGCAAAAACAACAAACTGAACCGGGCTGGTTTGACCAACCCATGCAGTCGAGCGGCAGATACTTGCCACCGCACAGGGCAGACAGCTGCCGTCGGCGGCCCACCTGGACCTGGCCCAACCGGGCGCAGGACTCGCTGGAGAAGCGGATGAGCTGTCGCGCGCAGGCCCACCCGGCCTCGCCCCCTTAATTGCGTCGGTGCGGTTTGCTGTACTAGGCCACGGGAAGTGGCTGGCCCACTCGGGCAGCCGCTGTCGCCACCTCGGCGCTTGATGGGCCGCGCAACACTGGTGGCCGACCCACCCGGGTTATGTGCGCTAGGCCGATGCCGCTATTTATTACTACTGCTGAGCCTGACGGAGTGGCCCACCCGGCCACCCAATGGCCCAGCCTGTTGTTTCTGTTAATTCCTAACTTTTTTCTTTACCTTTAGTCCCACATGGGGCACCTAAGAGGGAGGGCACCCGTCCCTTAGCCTATATAAGGAGGTGCCTATGGATGGGATTAAATACACAATAAAATTGAGATATTCCCCCATGTTGGAATACTCCCCTCTCTCTATAGTTGCGTATGCTAGTGCATGGTCCCAAGTCTAGACTATGTAGGCAAGGCGTTCTCTTCTGTGTCACACCATTGCGCTGCCAAAATTCCAGCCAGGAGGTCTACTTCCGCAACCTCGGCGGGATATGAGACCAGGAGTTGTTGTCTTGCACTGTATGCCTGTGGCAACTCGGTGAGGCTATTGAAGCTTCCAGTCCATCGTGCGAGGACCACGACAAGGGCTGACTTGCGAGGAGCTTCGTGACCTTGAGGTCGGACGGGTATGACTACATCAACCACGCTTATGTATGAGCGTAACGCTCTCCTGGTCTTCAAGGGTATGTTACCGCTGTCTTCCTCCATTACTACATTACTAGTAGATAGATCTTGGGCATTTAGGGTTTTCCGCGTAGTAATTTTTTTTTATTTTCTGCACCGAACCCCAATATCTCCATGGAGAACTCAAATCTATGCAACAAATGCAAAGGAAAGTACTTCACTCCCAAATTCCAACAAAGCTATAAAAGATATTGGGGGGAAAAGGGAGTAAGAACACAAGAGGAGAACACAAAACTCTCCAAGATCTAGATCCCAAGGATTCCCTCACAAAGAAGGGATTTGGTTTGGTGGGGTTGTAGATCTATATCTCCTCTCACAAATCCCTCAAAAAGATGCAAGAATCATAGGAGGGATAAGGGAAGAGGACAAGCTCTTCAAGATCAACAATGGAGGATAGAGAGAGAAATAGACCAAAAGAACTCGTGCACACGAAGGGGGAGAGGAGCCCCCGTTCAAAGGGATCCCAAATCTGACCGTTTGGGCCATTTACGACTTGGGCCATTTATGACCCTGACCGGTAATACCGATGGGTGCGGTACTACCGCTGGCACCCAGCCAACGGTCAAAAAAATATGATGCAAGAGAGTGAAAAACGAGCCTGGCCGGTACTACCACCGGTGCATCGGTACTTCCGTCGGGGACGGTACTACCGCCTAAACTTCCGATCAAACTTCTGTCAAATAGCACTCACCAAACAGAGAGGATACTAAACCGAAACCAGGATGATTGGAAGTGGCACCAGTACTTCCCTCGGTACTACCGGCGGCAAAAGTACCCTAGCGATACTATTGATGGCGCACCGAAACTAGCACCCATGGAAACTTCAGAACCAAAACTGGCATAACTTTCACATCTGAACTCCAAACGAGATGAAACCAATTTTTTTGGAAAGATAACGACGTGTAGAAAATATTGGGTATCACCAAGGGATAAAATACCATGAATATATATGTGATATATCTCCCAAGGTGTGGAGATGGAAAACCCACAAGATTAAAAACACAAAAAGATATGCAAGGGAAATCCGTTTTTGGTGAACTAGAGATTGTTATGAAGATAACCACAAGCTCTATATCCTCACATGGACAAGATCCAAATAAGAACCAAGAAATATGATGCAAGGATGCAAATGTTTGAGCTCTCTCTAAAAGATGCAATCGAGTCACCCACTTGAGAGCCCCCCTTATAGTACGACTTTCTATCATAAACCCAGTTTCCCAACACTACAAGAGATCAGTAAAATTATGTAGACGATCTTGTCCTTCTCAAGATGGAATACCTTTCTTGTTTGCTCTTTCTTGATGAAGACTTGCAAATTGCTCCCCATACACCATAGGGAGGCCTCTTCCTTGAATTATCTTCATCAATCCATGATCACCGAGGATGGCAAGCTTCAAGCATGAGATCTTCTAGAGATGGTGCATCTTGAGCTTGCACCACATTTCTTATATCCCCATAAGAATGATGTCTTGAATATGCACATGAGGAACTCCATCTTCTTCTTCAAGACACTCTTGATCTTCTTCTTCTTCTTCTTCTTCATTTCTTTATCTTTCAACCTTGAGACCAACACATGGACCAAGAGATTCCAATGGATAAAACCTAGAAGTGAAACTCAATTTACACATTAGTTCATAGAGATTGTCATTAATTATCAAAACCACACATGGGGCATACATGCCCTTTCAGACACTAGGTATGTACCTAAGGAACATGATGCTATGAGTTCAGATTCAAACAAGAAACCAAGGACAACACCTTCTAGATCGGTAGGTCAGGCAACTACTACAAAGCAGTCTTGCCATACTCAATGAGTATTCTTGTATGGAACTATTGTGGTTTGGGAGTGAACGTGATAGTGGGAGAGCTTTGCTGGTTAGTGCAGTCATTCGGGACTAACATCCACTTGTTGTCTGAAAACAAGATGTGGGATACGAAGGCTAACAACTTTATGTGGTCGTTGGGCTATTCTGGTTCTTATGTCATGAGTTGCGAGGGCCGGATTGGAGGCCTTGCACTTTTTTGGAAGCAATGTATGCCAATATATCTTCATGGTGTCAACTCAGACCATTTGTATGCGATGTGACTATGGAGGATGCTAAACCATAGCATGCTACCTTTGTATGTGGTGTGCCCAAGCATGAACTTAGACACATTTTTTGGGACATGCTGGGTTGGTCACATCGTGAGTGGAATAGACCATGGATTTTCTACGTTGACTTCCACGGGGTGCTTAGCCATGATGAACATTATGGCGAGAGAGATAGATCGGATGCCCAAATGGGGCTTTTTTGAGATTATCTTGTTTCTTGCAACCTAGTCGACCTAGCGTTCTTGGGATCCAAGTTTACATGGTCGAACAGGAAAGCTGCCCAATGCAACATGCTAGTATGCTTGGACCGAGAAGTTGTTGATGAAGCTTTCTCGGTGTTATTTGAAGACTATACCATGGAGAATATCATCACTACTTCTTTGGATCATTACGCGGTACTGGTTAGGCTAAAGACTAGGTTAGTTCAGTGGGATGCATCGCTGGTACGTCAAAGTTTGAAGTATGAGGACATGTGGTGAAGGGACGATGACTACATGGGCATGGTGGAACTGGCCTATAACTCTAATAATGTTGGGACGAACCCTTTACAATCCACTTGGTCAAATTTGAACCAGTTGACGGGCTCACTACAGGATTGGAGCCGGTCCTCATTAAGTTTAGTTCATTGGCATATTCAGAATCTTGAGAGAAAATTGTTTCATATCTGAACCTCTCCTGTGACTGTTGAATCTGTGGCGACCACCCGTGAAGTGGAGCAACAACTCCGCGAGCTTTTTGAAAGGGAAGAAATCGTGGACCATCAGATATAACAAGTTGAATAGCTTAGGAAGGTATATCAAAATACTGCCTTCTTTCATGCGAAAGCATTAGAGCATAAGAGATATAATAAAATCAATGCTCTCTTCAAGTAAGATGGATTAGTGTGCACCGCTCAGGTGATATAAAAGGAATGGTTTTGTCACATCCCAAAATTTTCCAAATTTTGAAATGTGAAAAACAAATAAACAAAAGAATTAAATGTTGAAAGTTAGGGTGAAAAGAAACTTTTTGTTACTAAATGGAAACATTAAAACCCTTCTTGATCAAAATTTGAATGAAAAGCGATTTCAAACAAAAATTCAATCAAGTGAAATGCATTCATCAATGAATGTATCTTGAAATTTAAACATTTGGAAAAGTTAAACCAAAAACCCTAAAACCCTGGAGAAAGAAATCATTTCCAAGATCTCTCTAAGACTATGGATTTGATCCATATAAATATTTAGCAACAAACAATTATAAATGATCAAAAATGATAAAAAAAATTATAAAACCATAGAAATTGGTATAATTTAATTTGGATCCATGGATAAACACTTATGAATTTAATAAGATAAAAAGAATTAATTTCCAAGGATAATAAAGCTCCTAACTAAATCCATGCTAAAATTATGAACAAAGTAATCCTAAAAGGATTTACAAATATAAACAAATATTAAATAATATATATAAATTGGAATCAAATTTTTTGGATCTATAAATAAAAAGATATGGAATTTTATAAGGCAAAGAAAGAAATAAATAAGGAATATTTAAAAGCCAAATTAAATCTTAGAAAAATCCATAAACAGATGAAAGTTTATTGAATAATAAAAAGGAGTAAAAGATTATTTAAATAAAATCACAAGGATTGAACAATATCCAATTTTATCTAAATAAAGAAAAATTGCCTAAACTAAATAATCAATTCCAAGGAAATTATTTAGAAGACAATTTAAAAATTGAATTAAATCCATAAGCAAATGGAATAAAGATAATCCAAATAAAATAAAGGGATAAAGAATATCCAAATAAAATTATATGGTATTAACCAAATTCAATACTATTTAAATGAAGATAAAAATCCCTAATATAAATGATTAATTAAATCATGGGAATAATAAATTGGAATTTACCAAAGTGGATTAAAAGTTATCCAAATAACTTAAAAAGAATAAAAGAATAATTAAAAAGAATAATATGGATTAGAACCATATTTAAAATCCTATTTAATAAAGACAAAATGTCTATTTAAAATAAATAATAAATCCTAAGGAAATATAAGAAAAATTATAAAATGGACTTTAAAATACATTAATAAACAATATTAAAACATACTGAAAGTTGGGAAAAGTTTGAATTCAAATAAGGGTTTGAAATCATTTGAATAAAACCAAAATAGAAACCAGAAAGAAAAAATGAAAAGGATCAAGCCCACTAACCCTACCCCAGACTTGGCCCAACAGGCCTAACAGCAGCCCTCTCTTTCTCCCCCGCGCGAAACGTTTTCTTACCGCAAACTCTACCCCCTCAGCCACTAACGCTTGGACCCCACCGTACCCCCTCTCACTCGCTGACCATGCTGCCCCACAGCCAGGTCGTCGTCTCCACCCCCGCAGACCCGTTCTTCCTCCTCTCCTCGCCGTTTCTGCTTTGATTCCGTGGAGTGATTTTCGTTTGAATGCCGCAGTTAAACCGCCCAGTAATCACGCCCATTTAAGTTCCCCTCTCCTCTCTTCACTTCCCCTCAGACGCCACTTCCTCTCTGCCTCCAGGCTGCTCTGATTGTTCCTCGCACCGCCACTGCCCCGATGACCATTCCCGGCTGATTCTGGTGACACCCGGCCTTCCCTTGCTCCTTGGCATCTACGAGCCTGCTCCCCATATCCTTGCGCACCTGCCAATACCCTTATCTAGACCGTGCACGCTTCGTAGCTTCGGCAAGGACAACGTTTGCTCGCCTCCGCCGTCTGCCCCCTCTTCGACGAGCTACCTCGGTAAAGTCCGACCGCCCCTCCCCATCTCAATGATGCTGCAGTACTCAACTCTTCCGTGCGCATATAACGCCGCCTTTTTCATGTCCTACCACGCCTTGTAACCTCGCCAACAACGACAAAATAGAAGCGCCCGACGCCGACGACAACTACAGTGAGGAATCGCCAGCAGCTCCGTGCGCCCCTTCAGCTACGACGACCACCTCGAGCTTCAGCACGTCACGACGAACCCATTAAGCATCGTCCCCCTCTCCTTCTCTTCCTGTTTTGGCCGGAACCACCATGAACAGAGCGCGTCGCCGCTCGTCGCCAGATAGCGTCGCCCACCTTTGGTCAAATCGCTGAGAGCCGTCAGATCTGGATCGAAGGGATACGATAGAACCACTTAAACGAATCGTTATGCTCAA
Organism: Avena longiglumis; assembly: GCA_030063025.1. Lineage (NCBI taxonomy): Eukaryota > Viridiplantae > Streptophyta > Magnoliopsida > Poales > Poaceae > Avena > Avena longiglumis. Next base: position 155,382,825 of record CP125973.1, read on the forward strand.
TCTGTGACGTGCGTTGTTAGTTAGATCTGACGGTCAGTATTGCTCGATTCGCACGAACCGTTACCAACCAATAGGAAGCAGCCACGTAGCCCAGACTCTGTTTTAAAACAGAAAAATTTCTATTAGATGATTGAATTTGAAAAATTCATAACTTTTGATCCACACGTCCAAAATTTGCAAACTTTATATAATTGGAATCAGGAAAAATAAAACTTTGCAACCATGCCCTTATTTTAGCATTTTGCTTCTGGAAAATTGATTGTTTTTGCAGAAACTTGTTTAAGCCTATTTTGATTATAAAATTTATTCTAAAAATCTTTTTTAGGGTAAAATCTTTTGCAAATGTTTTTTTAACCTACTGACCATAAAAACCAACTTTTGGGGTTTAGAATTATATTTTGATAAACACAAGGAATTATTTCGTGAATAAAGACATTGCTAGTAAAACAAAAATATTTGCTATGGTTTAAAAATGCTTTTTGAGTACAACCTTTTGCAAATGGTTAGATTTAAACTCTCTAACCCTAAACACTAAGTTTTGGATTTAAAAATATATTTGATGAACCCTAGAAAAAATTATTACTTTGTTTAAAGGCATTTCTAGCAAAATAAAAATGTTGCTTTTTAAAAATGTATTTTGGGAAAAACCTTTTACAAATGGATTAGTATTAAACACGTTGACCTTTAAACACTAACATTTGTGTTCAAAACTATATTTGGCAAACACTAGAAATTATTACTTTGATTTAAATCATTTCTAACAAAACAAAAATGATTTAAATGGCCCATTTTCACTAACTTGTTTTTAAATGGTTTTGCCACATATTATAAAATAATAATAATAATAAATAGGTGTTTTAAAATGTTTATAACCTATTAGAAACCACCTTTCCAAATAAAACAATATTTTGCATGCTTGCATGCATTGCCTTGTTTATTCATTTTATGTGATGAATTGTTTGAATGCTAGTTTTGAATTGTGCCTTGCTTGATTAAATTGTAGTGAACTTTGAGGAGTGTGACCATTTCAAGATCAAGGAGTGAACCTATATTCTCTACTAAAAAGGCAAGTGGTGCTTCATACATTTTGTCCTAATATTTTGACTATGCATTAGTGATATTTCTAAGTAGGATTTGGATGGAATTTTACTAAGTACGCTATGCCTTGGGAAATCCTAGTAGATGATGCCTTAGTATAATTTTCCGAACTTAAGATCCCTACTACTATCATTCTTAGCTTATCTAGCAGAAAACAAGGGTGGATTATATTCATGCTATGAAATATTTCTAAGTCTATGACTTGTGTTTTGCTTAATAAAACAACTATGTGAATGAATCACCTGGGTGGAATGGTGTGAATGGATTTATGTTGAGTGGTTACACAGGGCCAGTAAACTGGCGAATACTTGTGTATCTCACTTGTGGAAAGCCACCTAGGAACAAAGAGATTTGAGATGCCATATGTTAAGAAGCTTCTAGTGCAGCCACATGGCAATATGGGCTCTGCCTGGATCATATAGGTTGCAATAACTTAGCCAAATGGACATTTGGTGGTAGGGGTGATAGGTTTGGAACGCGTCCATTTTGGTCTAAGGGAAGGCTTCTGAAAGATCTTGTCTCGATGCATGTCGAGTCTTGTAGGGAAAGTGCACCACCTCTCGAGAAGGAAGAATCTAAGTACTTAGCCGTGTCCCCGGCAATGGACAATTTGAGCATCAAGACATGGAAGCTATCAAGGATCTCCTCATCCCAATTTCTAAGTTAAAATCTTGTGGTTGAACAAGGGTTAAAGGTTAACCAATTCTATTGGTTGTTCCTTGGGTGATTTTGACAAACAAAAACTTAGTGTTTTCAAATGATAAGGAAAATCTATTTTGAGCAAAGCAAGCCTAAGCTCCACTTAGACAAATGCATATAGATGATAGATACCACTATTATACCATAGTATCACTTGCCAATACAATTCAAATGTATTGACCCTTGTGGCTATAACTTATTATGTTGCAGGTTTGTTTGATGTTAGTGAAGTGTGTTGAATAGGATTACAAGTCTACAACCAACATGATTGTCTGTGGCACTTTGAAGATGAAGGACTCCATGCTATATAGTTATTTCTGCTGCATTGTAATGAGATAGCCAAATGAGCTATGTAAGATGTAATGAATTATTTTATTCCTGGTTATAAAGTTGTATTATGACCTTTGTTTCTTGATATTACATCTTAAACTGTGGATGCTAGTTTTTTAGCCAGGGACTAGCATTGTAAACATAGATATCTCTACCTTATCAGGTTGGGACCTCGACAGATGGTATCAGAGCAATGTGTCGCCTGTAGGATTGTAACCCTAGGATTGGACAGAACCCCTTAGAAAAATAGGAGTTGTATTTTGTTCAAAACTTATTTACAAACAACCTTCTAAACTCTTTCCTCAACATTTTGGTTTTGATTATACATCTCTCCCTTTTCAAACTTGATGGACAAAGACACCACCATGATCAAAGACTTCAACATTACCAATGAATTCAACTTTAGTATCACCAAGGACTTCAACTTGGACATCACCAAGGACTACAAATGAGACAAGGAAAATACTCAAGACTTGGAAGACTAAGGAAACACAACTTAGAAGGAATCATCATCACCTTTTAAACTTTGTGACCAAGATGCAAGAATTTTTCCAAGGATACCATGAGCTTGTTCAATAAGAAACAACTAAGAAGAATAAAATGATCTCAAGTAAACCATATAGTTGGACCACCATACTAGTGATTAGTTGATCACACCAACTTATGTGGTGTAGCAAAAATATTTTGTTGCCTAAAAATATGCTTGAATCTTGTTGTTTGAGTGGAATGTTTGATTGTGATTTCTTGCACATTGCTTTGTGTGAATTGTTGTGTGTGAGTAGAATTCTTTCTCTAGAAATATTTTGCCAAATCTAATCCCAATCCAACCCAAACAGATGACTTCTCCAAGGTACCACAACTACAACATCAAGGATGGTGACAACAACAATCAAGAGATGCACATGAGAGAACAACTTCTAGCAACCCAAGCCCAGTTGAATCAAGTGACAACTCAGTTTGTAGCCAACAACAATGGGATAGACCCAACCATGCAAAAGTTTTTGGAAATCCAATCCCAATTGTTGCAAAGGATGACCAATCAAATGATCAACATGAGAGGCAACCTTTCCCAAGGAGATTGTGACAACAATTATATCAAGGATGGTATTGTAGAGGGAACTCAAGCTTGCAATATATGTGGAGACATAGAACACACTCACAAAGAGCATGTGGACCAATGCCCTAATTGTGAAGAAAAACATCCAACTAAACAATGCCCCACATCTCAAGTTACATGTTTCCTATGTGAAGGAAATGATCATGTCCCTATCCAATGCCCCATCTATCCTATAGTTCAACAAATTAAGCAAGATGGAATGCATCAAATGTTTGGAAACCTCCATAAGGGAACAATTTCTACCAAGAAGGATGAAGGCAAAGTCAGAACCATGCCTCATAAGGCCACATCCAAAGTGACCACAAAGTGTTGCTACTCTTGTGGAGAAGAAGGTCATATCTCTAGTGACTGCCCCAAGAAGAGAGAAAGATTTCCCACCTTTGAGGTGAGATATGAAGAACATGAACTAGAAGAACTCCTAGCTTTGGAGAGAACCAAAAAGAAGAAGAAGGACAAAAGCCAGGTGCAATGTTACAATTGCAAAGAGATGGAACACTATGCCAGTGAATGTCCAGAAAAGAAGAAGAACCAAGGAAATAAACAAGGGGAAATGATACCAAAGGAGAAGAAGAACCAAGAAGACAAACAAAAGATAGTGAAACCCAAGATGAGGAAGGATATTAGCCAAGTGTTGTGCAACCACTGCCAAGAGCTAGGACACTATGCATCATATTTTCTAGAGAAGCCAACTCAAGATCTCAACCTTATCACATGTTTCAAATGTGGAAACAAAGGACACTATGCAAACCTCTGTCCAGAGAAGTTACATCAAGACCCCAAGTAATCCAAGAGGTAATTGATACGCTCAATTTGCATCACCATTCTATATAATAATTTACCTCTATTCATTAATATTTGTCTTATTATGAGGTATTACTTATGGCTTTTCATCTGTTTATACATGTTGGATGATTCCTGGAGGATGGACTGCCGGGCTCTGGATTCTGATGGAAAAGACGGTGTTTCGGTGCAATTTCATGAAGATCAGAAAAATACCAGAAAAATATGGAAACATATTATTTTACCGGAAGACAAAGGAAGCCAGAAGGAGGAGCGAAGGGGGGCCTCAGGGGGCCCACACCCCCTAGGCGCGGGCCCACCTGACCCGGCGCCTAGGATGGGTTTGGCCCACCTGTTCGGCCTCTGACTCCGCCTCTTCGCCTATATCTTCCCTACGGAACCCTAACACCAGAGGCGACCACAGATAGATTTCCGCTGCCTCTGGGAGGCGGAAAACACCGAGAGAGAAAGATCTCTACGGCAGACAAATTTTTTCCGGGGGAATTCCTTCCCGGAGAGGGGAGACCGTCGCCATCAACACTGTCATTAAGATAGGCTTCATCGGGATCATCATCATCATCCACACCATCATCTCCACCTCGTCTCGCTGTAACAATTGTGTTGGATATTGCTTAGTTCATTAGGGGAAACTTTCCCGGTGTTAATTACTATTGTAGTTGATGCTTGTGAGTGGAACCATTGGATTATTGTTTATGTTCAGATTGTTATCCATTATCATATCATCTTTGATCTTGATCCATATGATGTCTTGTGAGTAGTTCGTTTAGTTCTTGAGGACATGGGAGAATTCATGTTGTTAGTAGTGAATCTGTGATGAGTTATCATTCACTGGTTTAGTATTTAAGTTGTGGTGCTATTCTTCTAGTGGTGTCATGTGAACGTCGACTACATGATACTTCACCATTTATGGGCCTAGGGGATTGCATTGTGTATTTGGATACTAATCGCGGGGTTGCTGGAGTGACAGAAACCTGAACCCCCGTTAGGACACCTTTCCACAAGGGAGTGTAGGATCTCAGAGTTTAAGGTTGTGGTTAGATTTATATCTTAATTACTTTCCTGTAGTTACAGATGTTTGCAAGGGGTTTAATCACAAGTATGTATTAGTCCTAGGAAGGGAAGTATGTTAGCACAGGTTCACCCACACAACACATACAAACACCAAAGAAGAATACTCAGCTATTTGCAGCGAAAGCACTTGACAGAATTCCCATGTGTCCTCGAGAACGTTTGGTCCTTATAAGTATTTCTACCGGCTTGTCCTTTGCTAAGAAAGTATTGGGCCACTTGTTACGTTTGTTAGTTACTTCTGTTACTTGCTCTTTGTTTTGTTACCTTGTCATAAAACTACTAAAATCTGCTTGCTAAGTATTCACAGGGATTTCCTGCTCTATACAACTTTTCAGCACCTTCTGCTCCTCGTTGGGATCGACACTCCTATTTTTCGGAAGTACTGTGATACACCCCCTATACTTGTGGGTCATCAAGACTATTTTCTTGCGCCGTTGCCGGGGAGTGAAGCGCTATTGAAGAGTTGAACTGGTAAGGGAATTTTTACTGTGAGTATTTCCTTTTGTTACTGTTTGTTTCTTTGTTTCCAATATGGATAACCCACTTGATTTTATGTTTGGGAAAACTACTACAACCGAAAGGGTAGTAGATAAACCACCACCTGTTGAGATAGATCCTTTTAAGATACCTGCAAGTATTGTCAATCGTGCTATGGATAATTATTATTTTGGGGATGGAACTATTCATCCTGGTGATCACTTGCTTTATATCCATGAATTATGCGGGTTGTTTAAGTGTAACATCCCAAAAATACCAAACTTAGATCATCAAACACTAATCATCAAGATTAGGGTTATCAAAAACTTTTCTAAATAAACTCATGAATGCATGCATATGTGTATGCATGGATTTTGAATTTCTTTAAAAACCACCTTGTTTGTGTGATCCATTGCTTGTAAAATGTTTCTTAGGTGAAATGAACATCATCTAAAACTTTTCCCACACTTTTCCTAAAGACAAGTAAATCAAAACAAATATATTAAGTGAATGGTCATTTTGACCAATTTAACTCCCATGCCTACTTTGGCTGTCTCAAACTTTCAAAACCTAACAGAAACTTTTCTGGATCTTTGCACCCCTTGAATGTACTCATAACAAGGTATCAAGGCTCACTTTGTGATCATCCAGAAACTTTCAAATGCATAGTTTAAATGATAATTCAAAATTGAATCTTCTTCATATGGGAAGATCCCACTTTTTCAAAACCCACTCAAACAATCTCAACTTTCAAAACCCAAGCATCTGCAGACTCACCAGCACCAATCTAGCAAACCCACCAAAAATTATTTCAAAATTCAAAACTTGATTTCATGCGGCCATTTCATCAAACAGGTTGTAGACACAAATCAAACAAAACATCAAACACTATAGTGTGCAGTGATTCTTGCCTAACTTGTTCCCTAGTTAGCTCACACACAACTCAGTAGATCATCTAGAAAGATTAGCCCAACACTAGCACCCCTGTGAGCTTGCCATTGCCATTAATGGTGAACAGCCGAGCACCCCAATGCCACCCCATAGTCGACAGCAGGCTAGAGGAAGAACTAGCCGTGACAACCTTGTCTGGGAGGCAACCCACCGTCCACCGCCACTCCCTGTCCCAGCCACGAGCGTTGCTAATCCCTGGACCACGCGCACAAGCCGCACCCAGACCATGCCGACCGTGCGCCAGAGCGCCACCCTCGACCAGCGTCCACAGACCGCGCACCGCCCTCACCGCGTGCACACACGATCACCGACCAGAGACCGCCAGCATCCCGTTTGCCCGTGCCCATACAACCACCGCGCCGTCGAAGACGCCGCCTACACGCAGAGCACCGCCCGTTCAGACCAAACCACCGCCCCATGCCTCGCGACCATGTCGTTGAGCATCGCCAGAGACAATACCGTCCCCTACCCTTGCCCATGCCATTAGTCACTTCGTCAGAACGCCGCCTCGAGCTCACTGCGTCTTGACGGTCCCCTTGCTCGACTATAAATAGAGGCCACCCCCGCACGATTTCTTCACACCATCTCACTCCCCTCTCCTCACTGATCGTGCCACACCATTCTCAGAGCAAGGCGAGCACCACCTTGCCGAAATTTCACTGGAGCCTGCCGCTGCCGGAGAAGAAAGGATCCAGCGATTGGAGCCGCCCCAGGAGAAGCCACCGGTACCAGGAGGTTCACCGTCGTCGACTTCATCGTTCGCCCGCCTCGCCGACCCTCGCCCGTACCCCGGTGAGCCCCCAGCACCCCTCACTGGCCGCGCTAGGTTTCATTCTCGCCGGAGTTGTCTCGCGTCGACGATGACCCACAGTCGTTGGATTAGAACTAGATCGAACGATCCATGTTGCCCCATACCGCTTCGCCCAGCCCCGTGTCACTGACGAGTGGGGACACCCACTTAAGCAGCCCGCGGGAGCACTGCGCTCAGCAGGTCGGCCCAGTAACTTTTCCCGCGCAGCCCAGCAATTCAAATTAAATCTTTTTCTATTTCAATTCAAACACACTTCTGTACCCAACTTCAAAAATCAACCAGATCGATTAAATGCACCAATTTGAATGAAACCAATTTTGTTGGAAAGGTCTGTGAATGCTTAATCCAAGCCCGTTGGATTCAAGTCATTTGGATTTGTAGATCACCCATGGTAAAAATAACAAGGCAGCAGCTTTTCTGCATTCAAACATTTTTCAAATTTAAACCATAAAAGCTTTTGAGTTGATTCCAACTCTCAAAAATCACATTTAACCATAACTTTCAGAATAAAAAAAATATATATAGGTTACTTGCAGAAATACTATTCAAGTAATAAAAGAATGCTTCATAAGCATTTCTAGCCACTTTAATTAATTAAAATAAAAGGGTAAAACCTTATTAAATTGTGACACCACTTTAAATCACATTCCCATGGACTACAATATGTGGTGATGACATGTGTCAACATGATCCCATATTTGGTTTGGAGAATATTAAATCTTAAGTAGTTTTTCAATGAGTAGAAATTACTTTTCTAAAAATAAAAAGATTTAAACCAAGCTTTAACCTTGTAATGTTAGAGATGATGCTAGATCATCTATAGGACCCTTGTGTGTGATGATTGCAAGTAGTTAAGTATTTTTTGGTGATTGTGTACCTCGTATTTATCCATAGACGCTAGTACCGACCAAGGATACGAGGAGGAAGGAGGATACTACGAAGAGGAAGCCGAGGAGAACTTCAACCACTGCTCTGCACAAGGCAAGCTGATACTATACCAATGCAAGCTAAAACTTAAAAGACACTCTACTTTAGCAATCCTAATACTACTAGTGAATATGCAAGATAACACTTGCAAGATACTATACCTATGCAAGCTTATACTGATATTGATGCAAGCTAACCCTTGTCAGATACCCTACTGATGCCACAAACCCATACTTGTGATATGACTACGATATGCCTTAAGCATATGTGATCATACCCACTTGATAAACCAAATCCTAGTTTTGTGTGCAAGCTTCTTACTTTATTTCTTTATCAAATCTTACTTAGAGTCTACCTAAGAGTTTGGTAGATACTAGACAGTTGTGCTGAAGGTTGCATAAAGAGCATAAAATTTGGCCTAAGCTAGAAACCTTGATATCAGCCTAAGATATAAGGTTGGACTTAGTGAAACTCCACTAGTTACCACCCCTCATTAGTACTACCCCCACCTGTAGATGCTAGTGCTAAGCATAAAACTTGATCAACTTTTAGATGGGAATACTTGGTGGAAAAATGGTTATGAAAACCTTGGAATGATGGATCATTCTATTGAAATGTTTTGGACATGTGTTTCCAAACACTTGATGATTCTGGTGATAAAAATGTTGAGGCATGAGCCTTAGCCCTTTATAAAAAGCGATGGTTGTCGGATGCGATACCATTCCAATTTTAGCGTCAACCACAATACCGAATATTGGGTAGGGCTTCACCGAAACTTATATACCTTAGTATTAGTTCCCTCGGCCAAGGTCTGAGTTGAGGCTACCTTGTGAAGATTTTCCACATGCGAGACCCAAGATGACAAGTGGTCATGGTTGGGAGGCCAAACTCACAGAGAGGTGCTTGTACTAGGCGTGTAATTGAAAGGTTAGGATTGATTATCTGCATCTTGGTATGGTGAATTCAGGATTTGTTCTGACGGATGTATCGAATGTTGTGGTAAAAGTGTACAATCTCAGAGAGTGTCAAACTATTCGAATAGCAGCGTCATGATTATGGACAGCTTAGTGGCCATACTGTTCCCCCGTCAGACTTTTCAAAATGACTTGTGAAATGAATTGAGACTTTGACTTGACCACAACAGAGTTGTGACCTGAATTACAAGATCCCCCTTAGGAGTTATAAAATTGTGACTAGCATTGGAACTTAGAAGAGATAAATCTGGCTTTTTGCAAAATAACCCTAGAGCCTAGTGTCCTATTATCCAAAAAAACCCTTACCTGTTAGTATTAGTTTGCGAGTACTTAAAGAGTAATCATGGCTTTGTCCCTGGCTATTCCCATGGCCAGACTATGAAGAGGAGTACCTGGAAGATGGACCCCAGGAAGGTTACGACAACTAGGATCATCTCCCATCGTCAGCATTGCCTGTGACCCCGAAGATGGAGCTTCGCCTACGCTACCATTACTATTACGTATTCCGCTGCTTGATGTTGTATTAAGAACTGGATCATGAGATCCCTATTTGTGTAAGAACTTATGTATCGTTTGTAATGGATGAAGTACTATGGTATCCAATTCTGTTATGTCTCGCAAAAATGGTAATCCTGGGATTGCGATGTATGGCATAACAGGCATCTAGGATTGAAAAATCTAGGTGTTGACAAGTTGGTGTCAGAGCCATCCTGACCATAGGAGACCCTAGTTAGATTGGACGTTGAACCAAAAACTTAGTTTCAAAAACCAAAGAACACAAATATTTATGAAAACTTATTCTCATTCTTACCTCTTTAATTCTTTAATAAAACTTCATGTTCCTCAAAAACTCTTGCAAAATAGATAAAATTTTGACACACTTGATCACTCTGCTAATCTACTCATCCTCTATTTTTATAGATGGACGTGAAGTACAGCAAGTTTTACCAACTTGGGAATGGAGGAGACCTTATCTTTGAGAGGGATCTGGATCAGCTTTCGGAACTTCTGGAGCGTCCGCACCCCGAGTTCTTCGGAGCTCAGCTCAATGATCAAGGAGGAGAAGATCTGCAGTGGCTAATTGTTGCAAGTCTCCGAGGAAAGATTGAACCTCCCACTGCGGAGGGAATTCAGTTTACCTTGAGGGAAAAAAACTGGCTCGATGGACTTGCCAGAGCAATGCAGGAAGCTCTTTCCCGTCTGTGTGGGCAGAGCATCAATCAGATCAAGGGTACTCGCTTTGAGTTTTGCCCAAGGCGTGATGCAAATGGCCAACCATTGGAAGCCCCATACCACCCCGAGCTGAAGACTCAATTGGACCACCTTAGCTTCATGATGTATGATCGTCGGCAGAATTGGACAAGCCGTGACTATTGCAACCACAAGTCGCCATCATCAAGACGAAGGATCGCACCATCGCCATGCTAGCAAAGGATCGCAAGTCTCGCCGTCATTTCGACAAGAAGGAGCGCATTATTGCTCGTCGTTTTCGCCGCATCTCATCTCTGGAAGAGACCATCCACGAGAGAGACATGCAGTTAGAGGAAAGGGAGAATGCCGGAGAGGATCTTCGTGGAGACCCTTACTCCTACCTCAGCGATGACGATGATTTTCTAGAGGATCAGGCCATGGACTTCTTCACCGATGAGGATGATTTCGCCTTCATCGATGATGCTGAAGATGATGAAGCCACAGACTCCGAGGAGTAGTAGCACTGAGCACTAGCGTAGTGAGTAGTAGTCGGTCCCACTGTATCGTAGATTCCAGAATGGTTCTTAAAACCATCTGTTTTTCCTTGCTGTGGTGTGCGTTGTATCGAGTGAATGAATGAATGAAAAAGCAAGTTGCTAGAAAAAAACTGAGTCAAACTCTAAAAACTTTTCAAAAACCCAAAACCTTAGAAATTTCCCTCTTTTCTCATGATCTATATCAATCTTCAGATGCCACGTGGAGGAAGTGGTTCAGCCCCGGACCCGATGTTGCAGATCCTGCAAATGTTGACTTCTGACCGCGAAGCTGAAAGAGCGGAACGTCAAGCCAACCTAGCCACTCTGCAACAGATAGCCCAGCTAGCCCACAACAACTAAGGCCATGGAAATCAGGACAACCACGGATCTAAGCTCAAAAATTTTCAGAATACCAACCCACCCGTTTTCACCAAGTCAGAAGAACCCCTAGACACCGATGATTGGCTGCAAACCATGGAAAATAACTTAGAAGTAGCAGGAGTGGAAGCCAATGAGAAAGTCCTGTTCGCCACCCATTATCTAGCCGGAGATGCCAGGGCATGGTGGAACAGTGTTCGTGCAATGACCGGAGGCCAGATGATGACCTGGGAGGAATTCAAGGTCAAGTTTAGCAGAACCCATGTGCCACCGGGTTTGATCAAGAGAATGAGAGACGAGTTCAGAGAGTTGAAGCAAGGAAGGATGACTATAGTGGAATACCGTGACAAATTTTTGTCATTAGCTAGGTATGCCCCGGACGAGATAGACACCAAAGCCAAGAAGAAAGAAAGATTCCTGAATGGTCTGCATGACGAGATGCAGACAGTGTTAGTCAATATCCCCTTTGTTGATATTGAAGCCCTTGTCGATTCAGCCATCCAGATGGAAGGAAAGATCAACCAGGCCAATGAGAACCGCAAGCGTCGCATGATGCATCAACCAGGAACCTATCAGACCCCAAAGTATCGCCCTAACCCATCTCCAGGATTTGCCCCAAGAACCAACAGACCCCCTATGACCCGTCCAACCTACCCCAACCGTGGAAACCCTAGGACCGTAGGAAATCACAACAACCCCGACAACTCGAGCAATTTCACCCGTGCCCCACCCAAGTTCAACACCAACAATGCTACCGCCAACCCCAACACTGCCCCGAGGACTGGAAGCAATGCTGTGCCTGTCGCAGCCAAGGACAAGTCACAAGTGACCTGTTATGACTGTGGAAATAAAGGCCACTATTCCAACGAGTGCCCCAACAAGAAGAATTCTATAGCCCCCAACGCCAATGTCCCAGCTCAGCAGCAGCGTCGTGTCCAGCCAAGGAGAAGATTTGCCCCAGGGAATTCACTCAACCACAATGGCCGTCTTTTTCTCATGCATGCTGAAGAAGCTCAGGAAGCGCTAGACGTCGTGCTGGGTATGTTTTCTGTTAATTCAGTACTTGCAAGAGGTTGTTTGATTCTGGTGCATCGCATTCATTTGTCACCGAAGAATTTGCCTGCACTAGTAAAATTAAACCAACCAAATTGAAGCATGTGATGATTGTACAAATTCTCGGATCAACCACCAAGGCTAGGCAAATTTGCAAGGCCGTCCCTATCCGAATCCATGGCATAGATTTTTATGCTAACCTAATAGTACTCGGAACTAAAGGTTTGGAAGTAGTACTAGGAATGGATTGGATGTACAAACATAAAGGATTGATTGACTGTGCCAAGAAAGCCATCACCATGACCAAGATCACGGAATATCAGTCAAGCATATATCTGAAACCTTACCTCGCCAATTCAAGTGTAACAAGAGTCTAGCCCAACCTACCATTGACCAAGTTCAGATAGTCTGTGAATACCCCGATGTATTTCCAGATGTTTTGCCCGGTATGCCCCCAGATCGGGATATCGAGTTTATCATCGAACTAATCCCCGGAACATGACCCATAGCCCAGAGACCCTATAGTATGAACCCGTCAGAGCTAGTAGAACTGAATAAGCAACTGGATTCCATGTTCGAAATCGGATTGATTCAACCAAGTGCGTCCCCATGGAGATCACCTGTCTTGTTTGTGGACAAGAAGGATGGAGGTAACCGTTTGTGTACGGATTATCGGAAGTTGAATGATGTCACCATCAAGAACAAGTACCCCTTGCCTAAGATAGAAGATTTGTTTGATCAGTTGACGGTGCCGTGTGTTCTCTAAGATTGATCTTAGGACCGGCTATCATCAACTCAAAATTAAATGCAGAGGATATTCCAAAGACCGCCTTTACCACTAGATATGGATTGTATGAGTATCTGATCATGTCTTTTGGACTAACCAATGCCCCCGCTTATTTCATGAACCTCATGAATAAGATTTTTATGGACTTCCTGGATAAGTTTGTCGTTGTTTTCATCGATGACATTCTGATTTATTCCAAATCAGAAGAAGAACATGAGCTACACCTAAGGATTATTCTTGGAACCCTTAGAGAGCATCAGTTGTATGCCAAGTTTAGCAAATGTGAATTCTGGTTACAGGAAGTAGGATTCCTCGGTCACATTGTATCAGCCGGAGAAATTGCCGTTGACCCTGCCAAAGTGAAAGATGTAGAAGATTGGCAAGCCCCAACCACTCAAACCCAAGTTCGTGCTTTTCTTGGATTGGCGGGATATTACCGCAAATTTGTAGAAGGATTCTCTAGTATCGCCCGACCCATGACCCAATTGCTGAAGAAGGACAAGAAGTTTGACTGGACAGACAAGTGTGAAGTGAGTTTTCAAGAACTCAAAAGGAGATTGATTTCAGCCCCAATCTTAATCATGCCGGATATCACGAAGCCCTTCGATGTGTATTGTGACGCATCCAAGATTGGTCTCGGATGTGTGCTAATGCAAGAAGGCAAAGTTATATCTTATCTATCGCGACAATTGAAGAAACATGAACAAAATTACCCGACCCATGACCTCGAACTCGCAGCCGTAGTTCTAGCCCTAAAGACATGGAGACATTACCTAATGGGAAATCGTTGTGAGATTTATTCGGATCACAAGAGCCTAAAGTATATATTCACTCAGAAGGAGCTGAATATGAGGCAGAGAAGATGGATTGAGCTAATCAAGGATTACGACCTGGACATTCACTATCACCCTGGTAAAGCCAATGTGGTAGCCGATGCCCTTAGCAGATTGCCGTGCCGCTTGAACTCCATGATTTTGAAGGAGCAACCAAGTTTGCACAAAGAGATGGAAGATTTTCGAATGGAATTAGTAAGTGAAGGATTTTTGGCTAGCATAGAACTTCAGCCCACTTTGATCAGTCAGATTAAAGAGGCGCAGAAGGAAATGCCGATGTCGACGGAATCAAGCGTCGTGTCGATGCGAGCAAAGTACCGGATTCACCGAGGACGAAGAAGGAGTTTTGTGGTACAAAGGAAGCCTTTGTGTACCATCGATTCGAGTTAAAGAAGTTATCTTGAAGGAGGCTCATGATACTCTTTATTCTATCCATCCGGAGGAACTAAGATGTATCAAGATTTGAAAGAGCAATTTTGGTGGCATAAGATGAAGAGAGAAATCGGAAGCTATATCGCCAAGTGTGATATATGTCGGTGGTCAGGGCGGACATCAAAGACCCATTGGATTGTTGCAACCTTTGCAAATTCGAATGGAAATGGGATTACGTAGGAATGGACTTTATCCTTTGGACTACCTACTTCTAGTAGGGGAAATGACTCTATTTGGGTCATAGTGGACAGATTGTCCAAAGTCGCCAATTTCTTGCCCGTCAAAACCACCTATCAGAGTTCGAAGCTAGCAGAGTTGTACATCGCTAGAATCGTTAGTTTGCATGGAGTCCCCAAGAACATAGTATCGGATCAAGGAACTCAGTTTACCTCGAGATTCTGGAAGAAAGTCCAAGAAGGTTTAGGAACCCGCCTAGATTTCAGTACCGCATATCACCCTCAGACCGATGGACAAACGGAGCGAGTAAATCTAATACTCGAAGATATGCTTAGAGCATGTGTGCTAGAATATGGATCCAAGTGGGAAGACTATCTGCCGTTTGCAGAATTTTCATACAACAACAGTTACCAAGCCAGTTTGCAAATGGCCCCATTTGAATTTATGTACGGAAGAAAGTGCTGCACCCCTTTGAACTGGTCGGAAGTAGGAGAGAGTCAGATCTTCGGACCCGACATCCTACGAGAAGCAGAAGAGAAGGTTCACAAGATTTGAGAGCACCTCAAGACAGCCCAATCCCGATAGAAGAGTTACGCCGACAAGAGACGTCGAGACCTCGCCTTCAACATCGGAGATTTTGTTTATCTGAAAGTGTCGCGATTGAAGGGAATGCAGCGTTTCCAACTCAAAGGAAAGTTAGCCCCCAGATATATCGGACCTTTCAAAATTTTGAACCGTCGAGGAGAAGTATCTTTTCAATTGGAACTACTTGAAGAGATGTCAGCTATGCACAATGTGTTCCATATCTCGTTACTTCGCAAGTGTCTCGAGGTCCCCGAGAAGACCGAAGTGTTCAAGAATATCGATCACCGGACCATAGAGATCAACGATGACCTAACCTATCCCGAAGTACCCATCCGTATATTGGAAGAAGCCTTTCGAACCACCCGAACCCGAAGCATCAAGTTTCTCAAGATTCAGTGGAGTAACCACACAGAAGAGGAAGCTACCTGGGAACGCGAAGATCACATCACGACTGAGTTTCCCGATCTCTTCAAATCCTAGGTAATCTTTCGTCCTTTTTCAAATCTCGGGACGAGATTTTGTTTAAGGGGGGAAGGTTTGTAACATCCCAAAAATACCAAACTTAGATCATCAAACACTAATCATCAAGATTAGGGTTAACAAAAACTTTTCTAAATGAACTCATTAATGCATGCATATGTGTATGCATGGATTTTGAATTTCTTTAAAAACCACCTTGTTTGTGTGATCCATTGCTTGTAAAATGTTTCTTAGGTGAAATTAACATCATCTAAAACTTTTCCCACACTTTTCCTAAAGACAAGTAAATCAAAACAAATATATTAAGTGAATGGTCATTTTGACCAATTTAACTCCCATGCCTACTTTGGCTGTCTCAAACTTTCAAAACCTAACAGAAACTTTTCTGGATCTTTGCACCCCTTGAATGTACTCATAACAAGGTATCAAGGCCCACTTTGTGATCATCCAGAAACTTTCAAATGCATAGTTTAAATGACAATTCAAAATTGAATCTTCTTCATATGGGAAGATCCCACTTTTCAAAACCCACTCAAACAAGCTCAACTTTCAAAACCCAAGCATCTGCAGACTTACCAAGCACCAATCTAGCAAACCCACCAAAATCATTTCAAAATTCAAAACTTGATTTCATGCGGCCATTTCATCAAACAGGTTGCGACACAAATCAAACAAAACATCAAACACTATAGTGTGCATGATTCTTGCCTAACTTGTTCCGTAGTTAGCTCACACACAACTCAAGAGATCATCTAGAAATATTAGCCCAACACTAGCACCCCTGGAGCTTGCCATTGCCATTAATGGTGAACAGTAGAGCACCCCAATGCCACCCCATAGTCGACAATGAGGCTAGAGGAAGAACTAGCCGTGACAACCTTGTCTAGAGGCAGCCCACCATCCACCGCCACTCCTGTCCCAGCGGCGTTGCCAAGCCACGACCACGCGCACAAAGCCTGACCATGCCGGCGTGCGCCAGAGCGCCACCTCGACAACGTCCACGGCGCACCGCCCTCACCGCGTGCACACACGATCACCACCGACCCAGGAGACCGCCAGGCATCCCCGTTTGCCGCCCCGTGCCATACAACCACCGCCCGCCGTCGAAGACGCCGCCTCTGCCACGCAGAGCACCGCCCGTTCCAGACCAAACCAGACCGCCCCATGCCTCGCGACCATGTCGTTGAGCATCGCCAGGAGACACAATACCGTCCCCTACCCTTGCCCATGCCATTAGCCGCCTGTAACGTCGCCCCCGACGAGCTCACCGTGCGCCCGACGGTCCCCTTGCTCGACTATAAATAGAGGCCACCCCCGCACGATTTCTTCACACCATCTCACTCCCCTCTCCTCACTGATCGTGCCACACCATTCTCAGAGCAAGGCGAGCACCACCTCGCCGGAATTTCACTGGAGCCTGCCGCTGCCGGAGAAGAAAGGAGCCAGCAATTGGAGCCGCCCAGGAGAAGCCACCGGTACCAGGAGGTTCTCCGTCGTCGACTTCGTCGTTCGCCCGCCTCGCCGACCCTCGCCCTTACCCCGGTGAGCCCCCAGCACCCCTCACTGGCCGCGCTAGGTTTCATTCTCGCCGGAGTTGTCTCGCGTCGACGATGACCCACAGCCGTTGGATTAGAACTAGATCGAACGATCCACGTTGCCCCATACCGCTTCGCCCAGCCCCGTGTCACTGACGAGTGGGGACACCCACTTAAGCAGCCCGCAGGAGCACTGCGCTTAGCAGGTCGGCCCAGTAACTTTTCCTGCAGCCCAAAGAATTCAAATTAAATCTTTTTCTATTTCAATTCAAACACACTTCTGTACCCAACTTCAAAAATCAACCATATCGATTAAATGCACCAATTTGAATGAAACCAATTTTGTTGGAAAGGTCTGTGAATGCTTAATCCAAGCCCGTTGGATTCAAGTCATTTGGATTTGTAGATCACCCATGGTAAAAATAACAAGGCAGAAGCTTTTCTGCATTCAAACATTTTTCAAATTTAAACCATAAAAGCTTTTGAGTTGATTCCAACTCTCAAAAATCACATTTAACCATAAATTTCAGAATATAAAAAAAATATATATAGTTTACTTGCAGAAATACTATTCAAGTAATAAAAGAATGCTTCATAAGCATTTCTAGCCACTTTAATTAATTAAAATAAAAGGGTAAAACCTTATTAAATTGTGACACCACTTTAAATCACATTCCCATGGACTACAATATGTGGTGATGACATGTGTCAACATGATCCCATATTTGGTTTGGAGAATATTAAATCTTAAGTAGTTTTTCAATGAGTAGAAATTACTTTTCTAAAAATAAAAAGATTTAAACCAAGCTTTAACCTTGTAATGTTAGAGATGATGCTAGATCATCTATAGGACCCTTGTGTGTGATGATTGCAAGTAGTTAAGTATTTTTTGGTGATTGTGTACCTCGTATTTATCCATAGACGCTAGTACCGACCAAGGATACGAGGAGGAAGGAGGATACTACGAAGAGGAAGCCGAGGAGAACTTCAACCACTGCTCTGCACAAGGCAAGCTGATACTATACCAATGCAAGCTAAAACTTGCAAGCCACTCTACTTTAGCAATCCTAATACTACTAGTGAATATGCAAGCTAACACCTGCAAGATACTATACCTATGCAAGCTTATACTGATATTGATGCAAGCTAACCCTTGCCAGATACCCTACTGATGCCACAAACCCATACTTGTGATATGACTACTATATGCCTTAAGCATATGTGATCATACCCACTTGATAAACCAAATCCTAGTTTTATGTGCAAGCTTCTTACTTTATTTCTTTATCAAATCTTACTTAGAGTCTACCTAAGAGTTTGGTAGATACTAGAGTTGTCTTTGAAGGTTGCATAAAGAGCATAAAATTTGGCCTAAGCTAGAAACCTTGATATCAGCCTAAGATATAAGGTTGGACTTAGTGAAACTCCACTAGTTACCACCCCTCATTAGTACTACCCCCACCTGTAGATGCTAGTGCTAAGCATAAAACTTGATCAACTTTTAGATGGGAATACTTGGTGGAAAAATGGTTATGAAAACCTTGGAATGATGGATCATTCTATTGAAATGTTTTGGACATGTGTTTCCAAACACTTGATGATTCTGGTGATAAAAATGTTGAGGCATGAGCCTTAGCCCTTTATAAAACTGATGGTTGTCTGGATGCGATACCATTCCAATTTTAGCGTACAACCACAATACCCGAATATTGGGTAGGGCTTGACTGGAAACTTATATACCTTAGTATTAGTTCCCTCCCGGCCAAGGTCTGAGCTGAGGCTACCTTGTGAAGATTTTCCACCTGTGCAGTACCCAAGATGACAGTGGTCATGGTTGGGAGGCCAAACTCACAGGAGAGGTGCTTGTACTAGGGCGTGTAATTGAAAGGTTAGGATTGATTATCCGCATACTGGGTATGGTGAATTCAGGATTTGTTCCTGACGGATGTATCGAATGTTGTGGTAAAAGTGTACAATCTCTGTAGAGTGTCAAACTATTCGAATAGCCGTGTCCGCGGTTATGGACAGTTGGAGTGGCCATACTGTTCCCCCGTTAGACTTTTCAAAATGACTTGTGAAATGAATTGAGACTTTGACTTGACCACAACAGAGTTGTGACCTGAATTACAAGATCCCCCTTAGGAGTTATAAAATTGTGACTAGCTTTGGAACTTAGAAGAGATAAATCTGGCTTTTTGCAAAATAACCCTAGAGCCTAGTGTCCTATTATCCAAAAAAACCCTTACCTGTTAGTATTAGTTTGCGAGTACTTAAAGAGTACTCATGGCTTTGTCCCTGGCTATTCCCATGGCCAGACTATGAAGAGGAGTACCTGGAAGATGGACCCCAGGAAGGTTACGACAACTAGGATCATCTCCCATCGTCAGCATTGCCTGTGACCCCGAAGATGGAGCTTCGCCTACGCTACCGTTACTATTACGTATTCCGCTGCTTGATGTTGTATTAAGAACTGGATCATGAGATCCCTATTTGTGTAAGAACTTATGTATCGTTTGTAATGGATGAAGTACTATGGTATCCAATTCTGTTATGTCTCGCAAAAATGGTAATCCTAGGATTGCGATGTATGGCATAACAGGCATCTAGGATTGAAAAATCCGGGTGTTGACATTAAGTGTGCAGGTATAACAACTGAACAGGTGAAGAAGAAGTTACTCTCTAAATCCTTGAAAGGGAGAGCTGAGGCATGGTATAAGCTGCTAAAGAATGGACAATAATGGGAGGAGATGGCATCTCTCTTTTACTCTAAATTTTATCCTCCCAGTGAAATCCAAAAGGATAGAAGTCTTATATATAATTTTTGGCCTCTTGACGGAGAGAGTACAGCTCAAGATTGGGGGAGACTGAAGTTATTAATGCTTAAATGTCCTATTCATGAACTCCCTAACAATATTATTCTCAATAACTTTTATGCTAGGCTTTCTCTTCAGGATAAGGGATTACTAGATGCTTCTTGTGCTGGATCATTCCCAAGTATGAAGGAAGAAGTTAAATGGGATCTCTTGGACCGTATTCAAGATAACACTGAAGCTTGGGAGAATGACAAAGGAATAAAGTCAGGTATAAACTATGATTACGAATGCATTAAATCTTTTATGGGAACTGATAACTTCCGTGATATTAGCAATAAGTTTGGCCTTGATCCTCAAGTTCTTTCAGAATGTTTTAATGCTTTTGCCTCTTATATTGAGATTCCCAAGAAAGAGTGGGACAAGTAACATGTTCCTTATAAAGACGTTGTTACCCACGTTCCTGCTAGTGTAGAGGTTCATACTGTTGATCCTATTTTGCCTGAACCTTATGTTGAGAAGATCCCTTTTCCCTCCAAGGTAAGGGAACACTCTATGGCTAATGTGGTTAGAAAAAGCGCAAAGAAAACTGTAGGTTCCAATGAGCTTATTGATATCGAGCTTGTGGTAGCTATTGTAAAAGATCTTGTCACTAGAAATATAGAGGATGAGTACATTGTCTTTTGTGAGGAAGCAACTAACATTGTTTCTCATCCTAAGAAAGTTAGAAAATCTAGTGTTCCAGTGCTCTATGTTAAAATTGGTGATCATTGCTATTATGGTTTATGTGATATTGGTGCTAGTTCTAGTGCTATCCCTTATCAGCTTTACAGGGAAATTATGCATGAGATTGGCCCTTGTGAGATTGAAGACATTGATGTGGTTATTCACCTTGCCAATAGGGAGCAAGTTTTCCCCATTGGTATTGTAAGAGATGTGGAGGTTCTTTGTGGTAAGGTTAAATATCCTGCTGATTTTCTAGTACTTGGTAAAGAAGCTAGTAAAACCTATCCTATCATCTTTGGTAGACCCTTCCTTAATACTTGTGGGGCTATCATAGATTGTATGAAGGAAAAATTTTTGACTAAGTTTGATGGAGAATCTTATGAGTTTAATTTTGCTAAATTTGCCAAAACCCCTTATGAAAATGAATTACCTGATGAGGATTTCAAGGTTGAACAACTGTCTTCTATTTCTCTTGCTCCTAACAATGCTTTGCAGCAGTTCATGGAAGATCATGAAAGTGATGCCTTTATGAAGGAAATAAATGAGATTGATGAGGTTTTCCTTCGTCAGCCTGAGTTACTTAAGCATAATTTACCTGTGGAAGATTTGGGTACCACACTACCACCCAAAGAGGATCCTTTTTTCGAATTAAAACCTTTACCTGATGATCTTAAATATGTTTATCTTGATGATAAGAAGATATATCCTATTATTATTAGTTCTAAACTTTCAGGAAAGGAAGAAGAAAGGCTATTAGAGGTATTGAAGAAGCACCGAGGAGCTATGGGTTATACTCTTGATGATTTAAAAGGATTTTCTCCCATTATATGTCAGCATGCTATTAATATAGAGCCTGATGCAAAACCAGTTGTTGAGCACCAGCGCCGTATGAATCCTAAAATGAAGGAAGTGGTAAGAAATGAGGTATTAAACTCCTTGATGGTGGTATTATTTATCCTATTGCTGATAGTCAATGGGTTAGTCATGTTCATTGTGTTCCCAAGAAAGGAGGAATTATTGTTGTGCCTAATGAGGATAATGAGCTTATACCCCAGAGAGTAGTAGTTGGGTATAGAATGTGCATTGATTTTAGAAAGATTAATAAAGTTACTAAGAAATATCATTATCCCTTACCCTTTATTGATCAAATGCTTGAAAGGCTGTCCAAAAAGACCCACTTTTTCTTTCTTGATGGTTATTCTGGGTTTTCTCAAATCGATGTGAAAGCACATGATCATGAGAAAACCACTTTCACTTGTCCTTATGGTACTTATGCTTATAGGCGTATGCCTTTTGGTTTATGTAATGCTCCTGCTACCTTTCAGAGATGTATGTCTGCTATCTTTCATGGTTTTTGTGAAGAAATTGTAGAGGTTTTCATGGATAATTTTTTCGTCTATGGAACTTCTTTTTGATAACTGTTTGCACAACCTTGGTAAAGTTTTGCAGAGATGTGAAGAAACCAACCTTGTTCTTAACTAGGAGAAATGCCATTTCATGGTTAATGAGGGAATTGTTCTTGGACACAAGATCTCTGAAAGAGGTATTGAAGTTGACATAGCCAAAATTCAGGAAATTGAGAAGATGCCTTTCCCTAGAGATATCAAAGGTATTCGTAGTATCCTTGGTCATGCTGGTTTCTATAGGAGATTTATTAAAGATTTCTCCAAAATTTCAAAGCCCCTCACTAATCTTATTCAAAAAGATGTACCTTTCGTTTTTGATGATGATTGTAAGGAAGCTTTTGAAACTTTGAAGAAAGCTTTAACAACTGCTCCTATATTTCAACCACCTGTTTGGAGTTTACCTTTTGAAATCATGTGTGATGCTAGTGATTTTGCTGTGGGTGTTGTCCTTGGACAACGTGTTGACAAGAAGCTGAATGTTATTCATTATGCTAGCAAGACTCTAGATGTTGCTCAAAATAATTATGCTACTACTGAAAAAGAGTTCTTAGCTATGATATTTGCTTGTGATAAGTTTAGACCTTATATTGTTGATTCTAAGGTTACTATTCATACTGACCATGCAGCTATTAAGTACCTTATGACAAAGAAGGACGCTAAGCCTAGGCTTATAAGGTGGGTGTTGCTTTTGCAAGAGTTTGATCTGCATATTGTGGATAGTAAATGTGCTGATAATCCTGTTGCTGATAATTTATCTAGTTTGGAAAACATTTCTTTTGACCCTTTACCTCTTAATGATAATTTTCCAAATGAGCAGTTAGCTGCAATAAGGGTAATTCCAGATGAGAATCCTTGGTATGCTGATTATGCTAACTTTATTGTTTCCAAGTATTTGCCTCCAACCTTTACAGCCCAGCAGATAAGGAAATTCTTCTATGATCTAAGGCATTACTTTTGGGATGACCCACACCTATATAAGGAAGGAGTAGATGGCATTATGAGAATATGTGTTCCAGAATTTGAACAACAAGAGATATTGAGAAAATGCCATGGCAGTGCTTATGGAGGACATCATGCTAGGGATACGACTGCACAGAAGGTTTTACCATCTGGATTCTATTGGCCTACTCTTTTTAAAGATGCAAGGAAGTTCATCTTATCATGTGATGAGTGCCAACGAGTAGGTAACATCTCTAGACGTAACGAAATCCCTATGGATTATTCTCTTGTTATTTAACCTTTTGATTGTTGGGGATTCGACTTTATGGGGCCTTTTCCTCCTTCAAAAGGGTATACTCATATTCTTGTTGTTGTTGGTTATGTTACAAAGTGGGTAGAAGCCATACCTACAAGCAGTGTTGATGGTAAGACCTCTTTGAAAATGCTCAAAGATGTCATTTTTCCTAGGTTCGGTGTACCTAGATATCTCATGACTGATGGAGGCTCCCATTTTATTCATGGGGTTTTTAGAAAAACTCTCGCTAAGTATGATGTGAACCACATAATAGCTTCAGCTTCTCATCCCCAAACTAGTGGGCAAGTAGAACTTTCCAATAGAGAAATTAAATCTATCTTGCAGAAGACTGTTAATAGGTCTAGAAAAAATTGGGCAAAAAAGTTGAATGACGCTTTGTGGGCTTATAGAACTGCTTATAAAAATCCTATGGGGATGTCTCCTTACAAAATGGTCTATGGGAAAGCTTGTCACTTGCCGCTAGAATTAGAACACAAAGCTTATTCGGAAGTGAAAGAGTTGAATAGAGATTTTAGACTTGCTGGTGAGAAAAGACTGCTTGACTTAAGTAATCTAGATGAGTGGAGAGGAGAAGCTTACGAGAATGCTAGGCTCTTTAAGGAAAAAGTAAAAAGATGGCATGATAGGAGAATTCTCAAAAGGGAGTTCCATGTTGGTGAGAAAGTTCTTTTGTATAGGTCTCGTCTCAAATTTTTTGTAGGGAAACTACTCTCCAAATGGGAAGGACCTTTTGTTATCAAGGAAGTGTATCATTCAGGTGCCATCAAATTCTCTGACAAAACACAGGTGGTTAATGGTCAAAGACTAAAACATTATATTTCTGGAGATTCTTACAATGAAGAAGTGGATATCATTCAAATGGTGACTCCAGAAGAATTTATCAAGAACCAAACACCAGAATCTGCAGAGTTCGCTTATGAATAGGTAAAAATGGTGAAAATAGAAGGTTTGCGAATCTCCAACCTTTTTATATTTTTGATATTTTTAATACATACGGGAAGTTACGAGACGAAACTGAAGAGGAAACAGAGCCCGGGGTGGACAAACCCACCCCAGGCGCGGGACCAGCCTGGCCGCGCCTGAGGGGGGTGTTCCACCCCCAGACTCCATATCTGCTTCGTTTCCGTGTCAAAACCTTCCTTATGTATTGATTCTTCGTAATATATAACCCCCCGGATCCCCCGAGGTTCGTGCATCATGTTCTCGTCGTGTTTTCGTTTCAATCTGTTTCTGTCAGGAAATATTCTCAAGTTTAGAGCACCATGGCCTCCGCCAACGACAGAGGCAAGAAGCCCGTGGAGATAGAGTTGGAAGAACACCACCACAGAAGGAGTGAATCGTCATCAGGTTTGGCATCCCCTTGGCTTGTTCCAAGCTTGGGGGAGTGCCGTGGTATTACCACCATTATATTTCATATTTTACCTTTTTAGTAGATTCATATATGTTGTAGAGAGGTTATCTTATAGTTTGGTTTGCATGTGGAAGTATCTCTCCTTTAGTCGATTATCTATGTATCCCTTGGTGTGAGTGCCTTTATTGGAATATTAATGAGAAGTCTCATCTTTTAATTTTTGCACTTCTCATTTTTAGTTTGCAATCTATATTATATGATGGATCTTGTTGTTCAGTATTGGCACCACTTTGGGATCATCAAGTGGATCTAAATTGGTTTTGCCAAACCGAGTTCTGGTCAGTAGCATTAGTTTGAAAGAAAAGAAAGAAAGAAAAAGCTTACAGGTATTTGGTATCATTTGTTTTCTTTCTTGTTGGCTCATAAGCTTAGTATTCTTTATTTAAGATTCTTTTGTGTCTTCAAGGAAGATTGCATGTTTGACTTTATTACTTGTATGTCTGCTTGTTTCCTTCAACTCTCTTGCTTGCTACCTAGCCTTGCTAGCTAAAAACCTATTTTGAGAAGGCATACTTCTCATGTTTCCAAAAACCCTTTGAACCAAAAACTTTTGCCACTGGTGTCCACCATATCTACCTAATATCTATTTCTATTCCTAGCAAATTCTCAAGTTCCATCTACCTTTCAAATTAAAAAGTATTTTGTTATGTGAAAACTAGTTAGTAAAGCTCTCACGAACTTGATGGAACATTTTATTCTTTGCCCCTAATAAACTTGAACCATTGAGGCAACTTTGTTGTATATGCTTGCACTTATAAGTTGGGATTAGCAGAACCGTGCTGTCACGGGGAACTTTTTCAACATTGCACTTGTACTTTTTGTACTCCGTTGATATCATGCTCTTTTGTCTATGGATGTTACCGGTGTGAAATGAAGTGGGAACTTGTAAGTCCATGGAGTTTGTATTCTGTGTTAGAGAAACGCCATGCCTAATCATGGTGGAAACTTGCAGCATCACTATAGTAAGCTATCTATGAAGCATCCTCAATAAAAAGCTATGCATATGGTAAATAAAAAAGATTGCTAAGATGCTCATTGTTTGCTTTCCTTGTCATTTTGGTTATGGGAAAGCTCCTATGCCATGTGCAAGGGGTACTCCATTGGCGGTTCTCAATGATATGCAAATACTTACAGTGACAAGAACTTGCCTGGGCCCTAAGTTGAGTATCCATGAGGTGTAGCCCTCATAGTCAAGGGACTTGAGATTGCCAATTTATACTTTGTCAAGCATATACTCCAGCTTTGCCAATTTAACCTTAACCACTTCAAGATGCTTATGATAGGGGCAATGAGGGCTCAAAGCTAGTAAGTATCATAATCTTTTGAAAGCTCTTTATGACTTGTAATCCCTGCTACCCTCTTTCTTCTATGAGTTGTGCAAAGGTAAGTGTGATGCTTCTTGTTCGTATTCTTTTTTATCGACACTTCACTCCATAAACTTGTGGACATGTTTACTGAGCTCAGTATTCGCTTGGGGACAAGCGAAGTCTAAGCTTGGAGGAGTTGATACGCCCAATTTGCATCACCATTCTATATCATAATTTACTTATATTCATTGATATTTGTCTTATTATGAGGTATTACTTATGGCTTTTCATCTGTTTATGCATGTTGGATGATTCCTGGAGGATGGACTACCGGGATCTGGATTCTGATGGAAAAGACGGCGTTTCGGTGCAATTTCACAAAGATCAGAAAAATACCAGAATAAAATGGAAACATATTATTTTACCGGAAGACGAAGGAAGCCAGAAGGAGGAGCGAAGGGGGGCCTCAGGGGTCCCACACCCCCTAGGCGCGGGCCCACCTGACCCTGCTCCTAGGGTGAGTTTGGCCAACCTATTCGGACTCCAACTCCACCTCTTCGCCTATATCTTCCCTACGGAACCCTAACACCAGGGGGGCGACCACAAATAGATTTCCGCCGCCTCTGGGAGGCGGAAAACACCGAGAAAGAAAGATCTCTCCGGCAGACAGATTTCTGCCGAGGGAATTCCTTCCCGGAGAGGGGAGACCGTCGCCATCAACACTGTCATCAATCTAGGCTTCATCGGGATCATCATCATCCACACCATCATCTCCACCCCGTCTCGCTGTAACAATTGTGTTGGATATTGCTTAGTTCATTAGGGGAAACTTTCCCGGTGTTAATTACTATTGTAGTTGATGCTTGTGAGTGGAACCATTGGATTATTGTTTATGTTCAGATTGTTATCCATTATCATATCATCTTTGATCTTGATCCATATGATGTCTTGTGAGTAGTTCGTTTAGTTCTTGAGGACATGGGAGAAGTCATGTTGTTAGTAGTGAATCTGTGATGAGTTATCATTCAATGGTTTAGTATTTAAGTTGTGGTGCTATTCTTCTAGTGGTGTCATGTGAACACCGACTACATGATACTTCACCATTTATGGGCCTAGGGGAATGCATTGTGTATTTGGCTACTAATCGCGGGGTTGCCGGAGTGACAAAAAGTTGAACCCCCGTTAGGACACCTTTGCACAAGGGAGTGTAGGATCTCAGAGTTTAAGGCTGTGGTTAGATTTATATCTTAATTACTTTCCTGTAGTTACGGATGTTTGCAGGGGGTTTAATCACAAGTATGTATTAGTCCTAGGAAGGGCAGTATGTTAGCACAGGTTCACCCACACAACACATACAAACACCAAAGAATAATACTCAGCTATTTGCAGCGAAAGCACTTGACAGAATTCCCATGTGTCCTCGAGAACGTTTGGTCCTTATAAGTATTTCCACCGGCTTGTCCTTTGCTAAGAAAGGATTGGGCCACTTGTTCCATTTGTTAGTTACTTTTGTTACTTGCTCCTTGTTTTGTTACCTTATCTAAAAACTACTAAAATCTGTTTGCTAAGTATTCACAGGGATTTCCTTCTTTATACCACTGTTCAGCACCTTCTTCTCCTCGTTGAGATCGACACTCCTATTTATCAAAAGTACTACGATAATGAAGGGAATATGCCCTGAGAGGCAATAATAAAGTGTTTATTATGTGTATTCCAAGTATATGATAGATGTTTATTTTGCATGCTATAATTGTATTAATACAGAAACGTTAATACATGTGTGTTTAATAAACAAACAGAAAGTTCCTAGTTATGCCTCTCTCATAAACTAGCTCGTTGATTAACAAGATGATCAAGGTTTCCTGATCATGGACATTGGGTGTTGTTAATAACGGGATCACAACATTAGTGTAATGGTATGATGAACATTCATCCGAAGTATAGCATTACGATCAAAGTCATTGAGTTTATATTGCTATAACAACTTACGAAGTGATCCTAATCCTTAGACCATGAGATCATGTCAATCACTAACACCGGAAGAGTTTCTTGATAACATCAAACGTCACACACCGTAATGGTGATTATAAAGATGGATTCAGAACTAATAAAGTGTTATGTTGAGGCTCATGGATCGAGAGTGGAATTTGTTCATCCCGATGACGGATAGATATACTCTGGGCCCTCTCGGTGATATCACATTGATTAGCTTGCAAGCAAGTGATTTGATCACTAGAATGTTATATCACAGGAACGAGAAAAGAGTGCATGTAGGTAACGAGATCAAACTAGGTATGGAGATACCGATGATCGAATCTCGGACATGCAATATATCGTGAAACAAAGGGATTAAGATACTAGCATAAAAGGTTCCGACGATCACAAGAAAGTCATCGTTGAATGTGTGGGAGTCAGTATGGGTCTCCAGATACCGCTTCTGATTATTGATCCGAGAGGGGTATCGATCATGTCCGCATTATTCACGAACCGTAGGGTGACACACTTAAGAGATACCGACATCCAATTGGAGCAAATGTTTCATGCCGAAAGAATGAACAAGCGCAGGAATTTATTTCACTAGATACCAAACAGTTTTCGTGAAATTGCATAAAGTGGTTATGCATGTGAAATAGAATTCTAGCAAGGGGTTATTTTTGAATGTTTGTCATTAAAGTAATTGACAAAATTCTGAATAAAATAAAAGAGTTTTATTTAATGAGAGTTTGCATTAAATTTGGTGGAAATTTAATGGGAATTTGAGTGGACTTTTGAGTGGAGGGATTTTAAAGGGCATTTTGTGAGTGGAGTGTCCACCCACATGAATGAAGGAGGAGGGGCAGCCCCATGGCGTGCCACCCCCTTGGGTGCCCCCCTCCTCCTATAAAAGGAGCCCCCCTCCTCACTTGTCTCACACACCTCCTCGTGAAGGATCTCTCTCCCCCTCTAGAATTTATTCCACATGGTCTCGGACTAGCGAGATACATGTTCCCGGTGGCTATTAGGCAAGAAAGAGTTGTGCTTCCGCTGCATCGCTGGAGCGAGGAGGCGGAGGTTGCTCGGTGCCTCGAACGTGTGTGCGAGCACGGATGCGCTGCTGATTTGCGGCACTAGGACTTCCTCTCGATCTTGAGATCGGCAAGAGATCGTCTACATCAACCACGAGTTGAACTCGTTAAGCTTTGTCGGTCTTCAAGGTTATGTTCTCTACGGATATACATCCGCCTGTTGTTTGTATCTAGTAGATAGATCTTGGTATATAGTTCACATCGTAGGAAATTTTTTGTTTTCTATGCTGCGAACCCTACAAAGGGTATCGAGCCGGATCTATGCGTAGATACTTTACACGGGTAGTACACATATGAGTATGTGGGCGATGATGATCATGTTGTTGCTCCTTTGTTGTAATTTTGGATATTGGTGGCATAGTGGGATGAAGCGGCCCGGAGAAACTTTACATGTCCTCGCACATGAGACCTGTTCCACGCTTGACATGCAACTAGTTTGCATAAGTGGCTAGCGGGTGTCTGTCTCTCCTACTATAGTCAATATCTATTTTGCAAGCGAGTAGTCAACAATTTTATTATCCTCGTTGTGGTTCATGCTCGTAGGTAAGAACGGTTCTATCTCGAAAGCCCTAAGCCACGTAAAACTTGCAATGGATAAATTAGAGGCGTCTAGTTTAGATTGTTGCTGGGCTAGTGTTATGATATGGTAGTGTTGTAAGTAGAAGTATGAGATGATACTCTTACAACACACATAGCGTGTAAAATCCATAGACCTTGGATTTACACATATAGGTATGATAGTGATCATACCACGATGCACATGATAGAGATCATCTACGGGAACCATATCATTTCACTAATAAACATATGATGTTTTGATAGCATCTTATATTTCTTGTTTAGCGCTTTGTTAGCATAATAAGATGATCCCTCATTTAAATATCAAGATAAGAATATGTTCTTCCTTTAGTATGCACCGATTATGTTTTCGTCGCTCCAAGACATCACGTGATGATCGGGTGTTCTTGGATCCACGACCATATTTCGGGTGTAAAACAGTTACACACGCGAATTCTAAGGTTCTAACTTGGCGAGCCTAGCATGTACAGACATGGCCTCGGAACACGGACCGAAAGGTTAAGCATGAGTCATATAGTTGATATGATGCCCATTTGATGCTCGCCTTTGAAGCTATACCGACTCACGTGATGATCGGACTTGGTGTAGTGGATTTGGTTCATGTAATCACCAAAAAGGCACGAGGGATGTCGTTTTTGAGTGGGAGTTCATTCGTAATATAGATTAGTTGAACTCAATCTATCATACACTTAGTCTAAACTTTACAAATTCATTGTAGATGGCACCACCTGCTTTTAATTTCAATGTGTTCATGGAGAAAGAGAAACTAGCAACGAACAGTAGCAACTTTACCGAATGGGCCATGAATTTGAGGATTCTCCTCTCTACTGCACAAAAGAAATATGTGCTAGAAGCGCCGTTAGGCCCCCACCTTTGATGATGCCCCTGACGAGGAGAAGAATGTCTATCAGACTCGTCAGGAGGACCACAACTTAGTTCATTGCGCATATTGTATGGGCTAGAGCCGAACTTCAAAGCGTTTCAAAACGGCAATGCATTTGATACAATGGGTGAGTTGAAAATGATTTTCGACACACATGTTGTCAGAGAGCTACAACGCTTGAA
Source organism: Avena longiglumis (assembly GCA_030063025.1). Classification (NCBI taxonomy): domain Eukaryota; kingdom Viridiplantae; phylum Streptophyta; class Magnoliopsida; order Poales; family Poaceae; genus Avena; species Avena longiglumis. The sequence goes on from CP125973.1 coordinate 155,413,692, forward strand.
AAAGTTCTTTAGCTGCATGATGGAAGAGCACAACCGTTAGTGAGCATGTACTCAAGATGTCGTTACGCCGATAAGCTTGTGTCCTTGGGAATATCAATTCCCATTGACTTAGGCATCCATCGTGTTCTCAGCCTCGCCACCTAGCTATAAGAGCTTCGTGATGAACTATAATATGCAAGGCATGAAGAAGTCTCCCCGAGCTTCTGTCAATGCTTAAAACTGCAGAAGTGGAGATAAAAAAGGAACATCAAGTGTTGATGATCAATAGGAACACTGGTGTTAAGAAAGACAAGAAGGGAAAATGGAAGGGAAGTAAGGGCGGCAAGCACATGTCGCTACCGAAAAGAAACCCCGAGTTGGACCTAAGTCCGATTCCGAAAGTGCTACTATTGTAAGGGGATCGCCATCGAAGCTTAATCCCCAAGTATCTAGCGCATAAGAAGGCCGCAAGGCAAACAAAGGTATATATGATATACATGTTATTGATGTGTACTTGACTAGTGCTCGCAGAGCACCGGGTATTTGATACCGTCAGTTGCTAATATTTGTAACTCGAATCAGGGGCTGCGGAACAAGCGACCCCTAGCAAGGGGTGAGGTCAAGATGCGTGTCGGCAATGGATCAATCATTGATGTGATCGCCGTCGGAACGCTGCCTCTCCACTTGCCATCGGGATTAGTTATAAACTTGAATAAATGTTATCCGGTGCCGTGACCGAGCATGAACATTGTATCTGGATCGTGTTTGATGCGAAGTGGTTATTCATTTAAATCCGAGAACAATGGTTGTTCCATTTATATGAATGAAATCTTTTATGGTCATGCACCGATGATGAATGGTTTATTTCTATTAGATCTCGATGATAATGTTACACATATTCATAATGTTGATGCTAAAAGGATTAAACTTAATGATGATATATCCGCATATATGTGGCACTGCCGTCTAGGTCATATTGGCGTTAAACGCATGAAGAAGCTCCATTCGGATGGACTTTTGGAATCACTTGATTATGAATCATTTGATACATGTGAGCCATGCCTTATGGGCAAGATGACTAGAACGCCGTTTTCGGTTCAATGGAACGGGCGACAGATTTATTGGAAATCATACATTCTGATGTATGTGGTCCAATGAGTGTGTCGGCGCAAGGTGGATATCGTTATTTTGTTACTTTCGTGGATGATTTGAGTAGATACGGTTATATCTACTTGATGAAACACAAGTCTGAAACCTTTAAAAAGTTCAAGGAATTTCAGAATGAAGTGGAAAATCATCGTAATAGAAAGATCAAATTTCTACGGTCCGACCGTGGAGGTGAGTATCTAAGTTACGAGTTTAGCACTCACATGAAAGAGTGTGGAATTGTTTCACAACTCACACCTGCCGGAACACCACAGCGAAATGGTGTGTCGGAACGTCGTAATCGTACTTTATTAGATATGGTTCGATCTATGATGTCTCTGACGGACTTGCCGTTATCATTTTGGGGTTATGCACTAGAAACTGCTGCATTCACTTTAAATCGGGCACCATCTAAATCCGTTGAAAAGACACCATATGAATTGTGGTTTGGAAACAAACCTAAGCTGTCATTTCTTAAAGTTTGGGGATGCGATGTTTATGTGAAGAAACTTCAACCGGATAAACTCGAACCCAAAGCGGAAAAATGCGTCTTCATAGGATACCCTAAAGAAACTATTGGGTATTCCTTCTATCACGATCCGAGGGCAAGGTTTTTGTTGTTAAGAATGGGTCCTTTCTAGAGAAAGAGTTTCTCGTGAAAGGTGTGAGTAGTCGGAAGGTAGAACTCAAGAGGTTGTGGAACCTTCTCTTCAAAGTATGGCGAGTAGCGCTTGGCGGAAGTTGTTCCGGAGTTGGATCCACTTGAAGAGGGAACTAATGATAATGATCATGAAACTCCGAAGAGAGTACTACCGAACCTCGCAGTCAAGCAGACGCGTTCGGCTCCGAGTCAGACGGAGATCCTGTCATGAATTTCATGGTTGATGAAAATGATGACCCTGTGACGTATGAAGAAGTGATGATGAGCCCGGATTCCAACAAATGGTTAGAAGCCATGAACCGAGATGGAATCCATGTATGAAAATCAAGTTTGGAACTTGGTGGAATTACCTCACCACGAAAGGCCGTGGAGAACAAATGGATTTTAAAAGGAAAACTTATCTTTGATGGTAATGAGGCCGTCTATAAAGCTCGACTTGTCGCAAAGGGGTTTCGACAAATTCAAGGAGTTGACTACGATGAGACTTTCTCCGTAGCGATGCTAAAGTCGTTAGGATTATGTTAGCAATTGCTGCATATTTCGATTATGAGATATGTCGATGGATGTCAAAACCGCTTTCTCAATGGTAATATTGAAGAAGAGTTGTATATGATACAACCAAAGTGTTTTGTCGATCCTAAGGATGCTAACAAGGTGTGCAAGCTTCAGCGATCCATCTATGGATTGAAGCAAGCATCACGGTTGGAATCTCCGCTTTGATGAGGTGATCAAAGAGTTTGGATTTGTCCAAACTTATGGAGAAGCTTGTATTTACAAGAAAGTGAGTGGGAGCAATGTGGCATTTCGATATTATATGTGGATGACATATTATTGATCGAAATGATATAGATCTTTTAAAGTGTTAAAAGTTATCTAAACAAGAAATTTTCAATGAAGGACCTAGGTGAGCGTCATACATATTAGGCATAAAGATCTATAGAGATAGATCTAGGCGCCTAATAGGGCTATCGCAAAGTACATACCTTGATAAGATTTTAAAGAAGTTTAAAATGGACGAAGTAAGAAGGGTTCTTACCTATGTTGCAAGGCAAGACATTGAGTAAGACTCAAAGTCCGCTTCGCGGAAGAAAGAGAGATAATGGACAAAGTCCCTATGCTTCACCATAGGCTCTATAATGTACGCCATGCTATGTACAAGACCGATGTGGCACATGCTATTAGTTTGACTAGTAGGTACCAATCGGATCCGAGTTCGAACATCGATAGTGGTCAAGAATATCCTTAAGTACTTACGAAGAACTAAGGATATGTTTCTTGTATACGGAGGTGAAAAGAGCTCGTCGCTAAGTGTTATGTTGGCGCTAGCTTTGACACCGATCCGGATGACTCTAAGTCTCAATCCGGATCGTATTTCTCATGAATGGCGGAGCGGTTAGTTGGAGGAGCTCCAAACAACCTGTGGTAGCGGGATCAACAACGGAGGTCGAATATGTTGTTTGCTTGAGCGGCTCGAGAAGCGATTTGGATGAAGGAGTTCATATCCGAACTAGGAGTGGTGGCAAACGCGTTGGACCCAATGGTGATCTATTGTGACAACAATGGTGCCATTGCCAATGCCAAAGAGCCAAGGTCTCACAAGAATTCCAAGCATATTAGCGGTTTCACTCCATCCGCGATCATGTCAAGGATGGAGATATAAAGATTTAGTAGTACATACGGATCTCAATGTAGCGGATCCGTTGACTAAAACTCTCCCTAGAGCAAAACATGATCAACACCGAACTCAATGGGTGTTAGATTTATCACTATGTAACTAGATTATTGTCTCTAGTGCAAGTGGGAGATCAAGGAATATGCCCGAGAGGCAATAATAAAGTGTTTATTATGTGTATTCCAAGTATATGATAGATGTTTATTTTGCATGCTATAATTGTATTAATACGGAACGTTAATACATGTGTGTTTAATAAACAAATGAAAGTTCCTAGTTATGCCTCTCTCATAAACTAGCTCGTTGATTAACAAGATGATCAAGGTTTCCTGATCATGGACATTGGATGTTGTTAATAACGGGATCACAACATTAGTGTAATGGTGTGATGAACATTCATCCGAAGTATAGCATTACGATCAAAGTCATTGAGTTTATATTGCTATAACAACTTACGAAGTGATCCTAATCCTTAGACCATGAGATCATGTCAATCACTAACACCGGAAGAGTTTCTTGATAACATCAAACGTCACACCGTAACAGGGTGATTATAAAGATGGATTCAGAACTAATAAAGTGTTATGTTGAGGATCATGGATCGAGAGTGGAATTTGTTCATCCCGATGATAGATAGATATACTCTGGGCCCTGTAGCATCCCAGTTGTCTAACACCTGTAATGCTACTTGTTCTAGTAATAAAAGGGCCACTTCCAACATATAATTGTCGCATCATCATCATATCATGATCATGTCATCATGCCACCTTGCATTTGAGCATCATATAAAACCCCTTCTTGTTTGGTTCTTATCTCATGTGCATTATTAATTGTACTTGCCTCTTGATATTGTATTTGGTTCTTGATATACTGTTAAATGCCCAAGTTGATTTGGGGGCATATCTCTTATTGCCTCCACCACCTTTTCTTCACCACCTTGTAATTCCACCATCCAACTAATATGAGCTTGGCATTTTAATTGAGTTTTACTTCTAGCTCATGTGGGTTGGGATGGATCAAGTTCTAGCTCCACATGCTCCCATGTATGCACCATGTTGTTTTCACAATATTGGTATATGAGATCCACATGGCCACCTTTGCATGTCTTGTGAGCGTGACCCTAATTCTAGCTCCCATATGTGTTGTTTTGGGGTTATCATCATGTTGGGATATTTTAGGGCTTAACCAATATCTAGTGGCATACACACACTAGCAAGTCCCATTGTATCTCAGATATGGTCATCTCCATCTATTCCACATGGGACATCCTTTTTAATTCCTTTTGCTTGGTCTTATTCCAATTTTTGGGAATGCAAAATAATAATGCCATGTAATAACATTGTTTTCACAAGAATCATCAGGGCATTAAATATTCTGCATGGGCCATGCAAGTACCATCTTGTGCTTGTCATTGGATTTTATCTGGTTTTTGAATGGATCATCTCCATCTCTTTTTCTCTTTTGGCTTGCTATATGTTGATCTTGCATAAGCCCTAAACCCCCACATCCCTCTCTCCCCTCTTCTTCTCTTGATCTTGCTTGATCTTTGTTGGAGCATGCATGCTTCTACACCCTAGCTCTCACCCCCCTCTCTCTCTAATCCTCTATCTAGTTTTCCTCTATCACCATACCCCCATATCCCATCTTGGCTAAATCCTAAGCTACACTTAAACTAACCAAACCCTAGCTAACATGTCCCCCTCTCTCTCCAGCTCCCTCCCTCTCTGCCTTGGGGCCCTAGCCCGAGCCTCCCCATGCGTGCCCATCCATCCTACCCGAGCCTCCCAACCAACCCTAGCATCCACCCACCCGAGCTCCCTTTTCTCTCCCTCTCCCTAGCCATGCCATAGCCCGAGCCTGCCCCTACCTCCCATACCACCCTACCCCACCTGCCAGCTCCCCATGCGCCTGCCCTGCCCTGGCAGCCCCATCCACCTCGTCCTGCCTGCCCAAGCACGTGAGGAGGACAAAAGGTGGCACCGAGCCACCTTTATCTCCACAACCTCCCCACGGCACCCCTCTGCCTCTCCCCGTGCTTATCCTCTCACCACCCCTCCGCTGCCGATCCTTCCCCTGTGGTTGCCTTCCTCCTTCTCTCTCCGGACGACGCTTCGGCGACGCCGCCCGCTGCTCGCACACCGTCCCCTCGTCTTGCCGGTCGTCAAGATCGTCGTGGAAGGAGCCGAGGGAGTCGAGGACGCCTCGCACGCCGCCTGCGCTCGTCAAGGAGGAGGAGGACCGAGCCGCTGAACCGGCCACGGCCGAAACCCTAGCTACGCCGGCGTGCTGCCTCGTCGATCCGCTGCTCGACCTGCTCCAACGCCACCAACGACCTCCGGTGAGCCCACGAACCCCCCGGACACGCCCGCCTCAGAACATCCTAGCCTCGGAAGTTTCATCGAGCACCCTCTGGCCAGACGTTTCTGGCTAGCTTCCAAGATAGCAACCCTATCTAGGCCACGCCCGCTCTCCGAACACCTAGCCCAAGCCACCGTGACGCTCGCTTCGCCCCAAGGCGTGCACGCCCCAGTTCAAATCCCGCTCCGCCGTCAGCATACCGATCAAGGCAGAAGAGGAACAGTACGGCTTGGCAGTTTTACCGATAACCCCCTACGTTTTTTTGCTGCATCAACCGCGCTCCCCCTAAGCCCCACTGTCAGCCCCTGTGTGCGTTTATAAAAAGGCTCCCGAAGATCCTAGTAATCAACCCGCAGTCCCCCCTGAGCCACGCGGACAGCCCGCAACATCTCGCTGTCAAGTGGGCCTGCGCGCCAGCAGGTCCCATCTGTCCGTCTCTGAGCCTAGAGCAGGCCGTGGTGTCTAACGACGTCTGCGCGCGTGAGAGTCCAGTCAGCGCCGGTCCCCTCTGTCATCGACTGGGGCTAACTGAGCCTGGGTGCAAAAAGTTTAGCTGGCTGTCTGTTTAAATTCAAATCTAAATCAAATTAGTTAAATTCAAACTCAAATTCTGTTTTATTATAACTTTTAAAATACAAACTCAAATAATACATATAATATATGAATTTGAATCAGAAAAATGTGAGGATTTCAAATATGCTATTCAAATTACCTTTTGCACATTTAAAATTCCAAGTTGAGTAAATTACAACCAATGCCACTGAAACTTAATAATTTAATAACTTTTGATTTATAACTCCGAATTTAACAAATGATATGTATAAAATGATCAGCTCGACGAGACCTTTATGATTGTGCTATCCTTGACTTCAATTGCAGCATGCATCATGTAAATATATAATATACAGCAACTAATATGACAACAAAATGTGATCCAAAACCCTTTAAAATGTTATTTCTTGTCTTCCACACCTCACCCATGCCATGCTACATTAATGCCATGCAAATTGTGCATCATTCATCATGGCATGATTGTTTGCTTGACGCATCTTATTCATATGCTTGTGCACTATATTTATGTTGGCCCTTGTTTGTTTGGTTTTTCTCGGATAGACTCGAACGGTGGGATATATCAAGAGAACCGTGAGCACTACCCAGATCCGTCTCTCGCTTCAACTGATTTGCGTGCAAGCACTACCACATGCTTGCATACATACAAGACCTATTGCCTCTATCTTATTCTTGCATCATTGAGTCGCGATTGCATTAAATTGAATCCCAAGTATTGCATAGCCTTTACTTTTAAACCCCACCAAGCTTGTTCCTCCATCCCATGAGCCATTACTACAGGAGTTGTTTGAGCCATGCGAGTCGAGAACGTAATGCGAGGGGTTTGAGAGTCGATGGATAACGAGGTACCTAAACAACTTAACCGAGTAGTAATGGGATAACTAATGAAAGTGGCGCCGGTGAGCAATATCGCTATTTGGTTTTTCCTGCTCACTTGTGTCCGTAAGACCCCGAGTACTTGATTCTGTTCCTTGATTTATCGCGCTATCCACATCCGGGAGGTATATGGGACCCCCGAGCGAGCTTGATTCCGTCTTATTTCTTGGGGCCACAAACTAGTTTGAGGTTTTGTTTACTATCCTGCTTATGCCATGCTCTTGCTTTATTTACGTTTGTGCGAGGAGCACACTATACCTTAGGTAAGCGGAGTGTTTTCGCGGTATCGACAAGCCCAGCCACACTTTCGGGTTCCCGATGTTCTGACCATTGTCGCAAACCTTGGGTCCGTCTCGAGTCACCGCTTCGCTATGGTCTACTCAATGGGTGGCCCCAAATATTTCTGAATCCTGTGGTTGCTTTGTCGTGAAGGCCTCGTTGGGTTTTGATTTGGTTTTCCGAGGTTGATCGAGTGTGTGTTGCTATTGGTGCACCCGGCCGGTAAAACTTTCAAAGCCGTCCATGTTATGGACGACTTGGAGCACGTTTCTCGATCATAGACAAGCATAACTAAAGTACCGCTTTAATCGACTAAGTAATCGACTAGTAAATAGTGCAACACTCATGGAATGGTTAATAAAATTGCCAATGATGGGGGTTGTTAAACGCTTCCTCTTTGGTAAGAGGAGGAGGATGGATCTAATGATATTACTATTATAATCTGTCCTTAATTCACGGACATCCGCCTATCATTGGTTAGGCGGATGGTTAGCGTTATCTGTAGAAGCTAGGGTTTATCTTTTGCTGCAATTCGTCACCCAGGTTGTGTCCCTTTAGAGGCATTAAGACTTGCTGAGTAACCTTAGGGTCTCACACGATAAATTATTGGTTCGGATGAGCAGGTACCCTCGCAGGAGGATCTTTGGGTGGAAGAGGCGATGATGGGCAACGATCGCTCGGTGTAGAGATTCCGGAACGGGATCCGTGAGATCTGCGTATGGATGTGCTTAGTTCTATGGCATCTTATGCCGATTTGCTTCTTATCCGTACTCGGACTTTGTTTTGCCGCCACGCTTGATACTCGATGTGTGATGTATGAGGAATTATCCTAAAATATTATATCTATCTAGGTCATTTGAATCTGCCGTATGGCGTTGCTATATTTCCTTTCTTTCTAGATTCTATGGCTCGATGTACTCTTGTATGGTGGCTTGCATACATACTCATTTGTGTATGTAGTTGATCCTTCGCTTGAACGCCTTACAGTCCCGTTGAGTTGGAAGTGGTTGGGACGGCCGAAAGGTCTACCCGTGAGTGGCTTTTGGGGCCCCACCGTACTATTTCAACCACTACCGCTCATCCAGGCTTGTATCTAGGAGCGTAATTCACCGAGGTAGTTACAGGCCCTCTCGGTGATATCACATTGATTAGCTTGCAAGCAAGTGATTTGATCACTAGAATGTTATATCACAGGACCGAGAAAAGAGTGCATGTCGGTAACGAGATCAAACTAGGTATGGAGATACCGATGATCGAATCTCGGACATGTAATATATCATGAAACAAAGGGATTAAGATACTAGCGTAAAAGGTTCCGACGATCACAAGAAAGTCATCGTTGAATGTGTGGGAGTCAGTATGGGTCTCCAGATCCCGCTTCTGATTATTGATCCGAGAGGGGTCTCGATCATGTCCGCATTATTCACGAACCGTAGGGTGACACACTTAAGAGACACCGACATCCAATTGGAGCAAATGTTTCATGCCGAAGAATGAATGCGCAGGAATTTATTTCACTAGATACCAAACAAGTTTTCGGGTGAAATTGCATAAAGTGGTTATGCATGTGAAATAGAATTCTAGCAAGGGGTTATTTGAATGTTTGTCATTAAAGTAATTGACAAAATTCTGAATAAAATAAAAGAGTTTTATTTAATGAGAGTTTGCATTAAATTTGGTGGAAATTTAATGGGAATTTGAGTGGACTTTTGAGTGGAGGGATTTTAAAGGGCATTTTGTGAGTGGAGTGTCCACCCACATGAATGAAGGAGGGGAGGGGGCAGCCCCCATGGCCGGCGGCCACCCCCTTGGGTGCCCCCCTCCTCCTATAAAAGGAGCCCCCCTCCTCACTTGTCTCACACACCTCCTCGTGAAGGATCTCTCTCCCCCTCTAGAATTTATTCCACATGGTCTCGGACTAGCGAGATACATGTTCCCGGTGGCTATTCGGCAAGAAAGAGTTGTGCTTCCGCTGCATTGCTGGAGCAAGGAGGCGGAGGTTGCTCGGTGCCTTGAACGTGTGTGCGAGCACGGATGCGTTGCTGATTTGCGGCGCTAGGACTTCCTCTCGATCTTGAGATCGGCAAGAGATCGTCTACATCAACCACGAGTTGAACTCGTTAAGCTTTGTCGGTCTTCAAGGGTATGTACTCTACGGATATACATCCGCCCGTTGTTTGTATCTAGTAGATAGATCTTGGTATATAGTTCACATCGTAGGAATTTTTTTGTTTTCTATGCTGCGAACCCTACAGATAAACCCCCTATCCTTGTGGGTCATTAGTAATCTAGTTGAAAACCTTTTTAAGGGTGGTAGTACCCTAGTTGCCTTGAAGCCAACTTGTAACCTCTAGCCTTCCCAAATCTCGGGACGAGATTTCTTTTAATGGTAGTAGCCTGTCACATCCCAAAATTGTCCAAATTTTGAAATGTGAAAAACAAATAAACAAAAGAATTAAATGTTGAAATTTAGGGTGAAAAGAAACTTTTTGTTACTAAATGGAAACATCAAAACCCTTCTTGATCAAAATTTGAATGAAAAGGGATTTCAAAAAAAATTCAATGAAGTGAAATGCATTCATCAATGAATGTATCTTGAAATTTAAACATTTGGAAAAGTTAAACCAAAAACCCTAAAACCCTAGAGAAAGAAATCATTTCCAAGATCTCTCTAAGACTGGATTTGATCCATATAAAAAATTAGCAACAAACATTTATAAATGATCAAAAATGATAAACAAAAATATTATAAAACCATAGAAATTGGTATCATTTAATTTGGAGCCATGGATAAAAACTTATGAATTTAATAAGATAAAAATAATTAATTTCCAAGGCTAATAAAGCTCCTAACTAAATCCATGCCAAAATTATGAACAAAGTAATCCTAAAAGGATTTGAAAAGATAAACAAATATTAAATAATATATACAAATTGGAATCACAAATTTTGGATCTATAAATAAAAAGATATGGAATTTTATAAGGCAAAGAAAGAAAGAAAGAAGGAATATTTAAAAGCCAAATTAAATCTTGGACAAATCCATAAACAAATGAAAGTTTATTGAATAATAAAAATAAGTAAAAGATTATTTAAATAAAATCATAAGGATTGAACAATATCCAATTTTATTTTAATAAAGACAAATTGCCTAAACTAAATAATCAATTCCAAGGAAATTATTTAGAAGACAATTTAAAACTTGAATTAAATTCATAAGAAAATGGAATAAGATAATCCAAATAAAATAAAGGGATAAATAATATCCAAATAAAATTATATGGCATTAACCAAATTCAATTCTATTTAAATGAAAACAAAAATCCCTAATATAAATGATTAATTAAATCATGGGAATAATAAAATGAAATTTACCAAAGTGGATTAAAAGTTATCCAAATAACTTAAAAAGAATAATTAAAAATAAAATATGGATTGGAACCATATTTAAAATCCTATTTAATAGAGACAAAATGTCTATTTAAAGTAAATAATAAATCCTAAGAAAATATAAGAAAAGATTATAAAATGGACTTTAAAGTACATTAATAAACAGTATTAAAACATACTAAAAGTTGGGAAAAGTTTAAATTCAAATAAGGGTTTGAAATCATTTGAATAAAACCAAAATAGAAACTAGAATTTTTTTTGAAAAGGACCAAGCCCACTAACCCTACCCTAGACTTGGCCCAACATTCCCAACAACAGCCCTCTCTTTCTGCCCCGCGCGAAACATTTTCTTACCGCAAACTCTACCCCCTTAGCCACTAACGCTTGGAACCCACCATATCCCCTCTCACTCGTTGACCACCCTGCCCCACAGCCAGGTCGTCGTCTCCACCCCCGCAGACCCGTTCTTCCTCCTCTCCTCGCCGTTTCTGCTTTGATTCCGCGGAGTGAAATTCGTTTGAATGCCGCGGTTAAACCGCCCAGTAATCACGCCCATTTAAGTGCCCCTCTCCCCTCTTCACTTCCCCTCAGACGTCACTCCCTCTCTGCCTCCAAGCTGCTCGATTCTTCCTTGCACCGCCACTGCCCCGACGACCATTCTCGGCCGATTCCGGCGACACCCGGCCTCCCCTTGCTCCCTGGCATCTACGAGCCTGCTCCCCATCTCCTTGCGCACCTTCCAATACCCTTAGCTGGCTTGCGCGCTCTTCGTAGCTTCAGCAAGGACAACGTTTGCTCGCCTCCGCCGTCTGCCCCCTCTCCGACGAGCTACCACGGTAAAGTCCGACCGCCCCTCCCCATCTCAATGATGCTCCAGTACTCAACTATTCCGTGCGCATCTAACACCGCCTTTTTCGTGTCATAGCGCGCCTTGTAACCTCGCCAACAACGACGAACAGAAGCGCCCGACGTCGATGACAACTACGGCGAGGAATCGCCAGCAGCTCTGTGCGCCCCTTCAGCTTAGACGACCACCTCGAGCTTCAGCACGTCACGGCGAACCCAGTAAGCATCGTACCCCTCTCCTTCGCTTCCTGTTTTGGCTAGAACCACCACGAACAGAGCGCGCTGCCGCTCGCCGCCAGATAGCGCCGCCCACCTTTGGTCAAATCACTGAGAGCCGTCAGATCTGGATCGAAGGGATACGACAGAACCACTTAAACAAATCGTTATGCTCAATCTGTGCCAAGCGTTATTAGTTAGATCCGACGGTCAGTATTGCTCGATCCGCACGAACCGTTACCAACCAATAGGAAGCAGTCACGTAGCCCAGACTCTGTTTTTAAAACAGAAACATTTCTATTAGATGATTGAATTTGAAAAATTCATAACTTTTGATCCACACGTCCAAAATTTGCAAAATTTATATCATTGGAATCAGGAAAAATAAATCTTTGCAACCATGCCCTTAGTTTAGCATTTTGCTTCTGGAAAATTGATTGTTTTTGCCGAAACTTGTTTAGGCCTATTTTGATTATAAAATTTATTCTAAAAATGTTTTTTAGGGTAAAATCTTTTGCAAATGTTTTGTTCTGAACCTACTGACCATAAAAACCAACTTTTGGGGTTTAAAATTATATTTTGATAAACACAAGGAATTATTTCTTGAATAAAGACATTGCTAGTAAAACAAAAATATTTGTTATGGTTTAAAAATGATTTTTGAGTAAAACCTTTTTCAAATGGTTTGATTTAAACTCTCTGACCGTAAACACTAAGTTTTGGATTTAAAAATATATTTGATGAACCCTAGAAAAAAATTATTACTTTGTTTAAAGGCATTTCTAGCAAAATAAAAATGTTGCTTTGATTTAAAATGGATTTTGGGTAAAACCTTTTACAAATGGATTAGTATTAAAAACTTTGATCTTAAAACACTAACATTTGTGTTCAAAACTATATTTGGAAAACACTAGAAATTATTACTTTGATTTAAATCATTTCTAACAAAACAAAAATGATTTAAATGGTCCATTTTCACTAACTTGTTTTTAAATGGTTTTGCCACATATTATAAAAATAATAATAACAAATAGGCATTTTCAAATGTTTATAGCCTATTAGAAACCACCTTTACAAATAAAACAATCTTTTGCATGCGTGCATGCATTGCCTTGTTTATTCATTTTATGTGATGAATTGTTTGAATGCTAGTTTTGAATTGTGCCTTGCTTGATTAAATTGTAGTGAACTTTGAGGAGTGTGACCATTGCAAGATCAAGGAGTGAACCTATATTCTCTACTAAAAAGGCAAGTGGTGCTTCATACATTTTGTCCTAATATTTTGACTATGCATTAGTGATATTTCTAAGTAGGACTTGCATGGAATTTTACTAAGTATGCTATGCCTTGGGAAATCCTAGTAGATGATGCCTTAGTAGAATTTTCCGAAGTTAAGATCCCTACTACTATCATGCTTAGCTTAGCTAGTAGAAAACTAGGGTGGATTATATTCATGCTATGAAATATTTCTAAGTCTATGACTTGTGTTTTTCTTAATAAAACAACTATGTGAATGAATCACCTGGGTGGAATGGTGCGAATGGATTTATGTTGAGTGGTTACACAGGGCCAGTAAATTGGTGAATACTTGTGTATCTCACTTGTGGAAAGCCACCCAGGAACAAATAGATTTGAGATGCCATATGTTAAGAAGCTTCTAGTGCAGCCACATAGAAATATGGGCTCTGTCTGGATCATATAGGTTGCAATAACTTAGCCAAATGGACAGTTGGTGGTAGGGGGTGATAGGTTTGGAACGCGTCCATTTTGGTCTAAGGGAAGTCTTCTGAAAGATCATGTCTCGATGCATGTCGAGTCTTGTGGGGAAAGTGCACCACCCCTCGAGAAGGAAGAATCTAAGTACTTAGCCGTGTCCCCGGCAATGGACAATTTGAGCATAAATACATGGAAGCTATCAAGGATCTCCTCATCCCAATTTCTAAGTTAAAAGCTTGTGGTTAAACAAAGGGTTAAAGGTTAACCAATTCTATTGGTTGTTCCTTGGGTGATTTTGACAAAAAAACGTAGTGTTTCCAAATGATAAGGAAAATATATTTTGAGCAAAGCAAGCCTAAGCTCCACTTAGCCAAATGCATGTAGATGATAGATACCACTATTTTACTATAGTATCACTTGCCAATACAATTCAAATGTATTGACCCTTGTGGTTGTAACTTATTATGTTGTAGGTTTGTTTGATGTTAGTGAAGTGTGTTGAATAGGATTACAAGTCTACAACCAACATGATTTCCTGTGGCACTTTGAAGATGAAGGACTCCATGCTATATAGTTATTTCTGCTGCATTGTAATGAGATAGCCAAATGAGCTATGTAAGATGTAATGAATTATTTTATTCCTGGTTATAAAGTTGTATTATGACCTTTGTTTCTTGATATTACATCTTAAACTATGGATTCTAGCTTTTGATCCAGGGATCGGACTAGCATTGTAAACACAGGGATCTCTACCTTATCAGGTTGGGACCTCTACAGGTTCACAACTTCAATGAGTAACGGTTCACATTAGAACCTTTGTTGTCTATGGATTTGGAGTTGGATGCAATTTCAACAAAGGTCAATTATCATATGAGCTTTGACCTATGCAATACTTATACTAATTAATAAATTAAGGTAGCTCTGTTCCAAATGGGACCTACCAAGGCCCTGGGACCTGATGGATTTCCTCATATGTTTTATCAAACACATTGGGATCTCTCTTAGAATGATGTTTGTGATGTTGTTCGAAGCTTCTTGAGTGGCTCAGAGAATTTGGAAGGTTTTTGTGATTCAGTCATCATTTTGATCCCCCAAGTTATCGAATGCTAACCACCTCTCCAAGCTTATACCCATGAGTCTCTATAATGCCTTGTATAAGATTGCTTCAAAGTTCATGGCAAACAAATTGAAGCTTTTGTTGCCTGACATTATCTCGGAGTATCAAAGTTATTTTTTCTTGATTGACTTGTTACTGATAGCGCTCTCAATGCTCGTGCGTTTCCTCACATAGTACGCCGTCAAAAGAATAAATGCTAATTTTTTGCACTAGAGATCGATATGATGAAGGCCTAAGATCGTATTGAGTGGGAGTTTCTTCATGGTTGCATGAGCAAGCGGGGATTGCACCAAGCTGGATTAATTCAGCGATGTGTTGTGTGACCAAAGACAGATATGATGTTAAAGTAAATGGTGGTTTGACAGTTCCTCATGAGGCATTCGGTAGGGTGACCCAATCATCCCTTATTTGTTTCTCTTGTGTACTAAAGGTTTATCATGTCTACTACAGAAGAAGGGTCTCAATGAGCTATAAGGTCTATGTATTGGGCTACAAGGCCCTTCTATATCACACTTACTCTACGAAGATGACAATATCTTCTTTGAATGTAGTGACGGTCAAAGTTTGGGTACTAAAAAATCAGCATTGGACACATACTACGAGGCATCTAGTTGGAAAATCAATTGATAGAAATCTTTAGTGTTCTTTGGCAGCAAGTGTCAAGATAATGTGAAGCTCTCTGTGAAAATACTCTTGGGAGTGGATAATGAAATTCTCCAAGACAAATATCTCAGCATGCCAACAAACATAGCAAGGTAAACCACATATTCGTTCAGGTTCATAACTGACTGGGTGTGGACGTGCATGTCCAGTTGCTCTAAGCATCCTCTCTTAAGGGCAGGCAAGGAAAACCGGCTCAAGATAGTGGCTCAATCCATATCTAACTTTGTGATGAGATGCTTTCAGCTCCCGATGTCTACTTGTCACAAGATAAGATCAAACATTGCTAATCGCTGGTGGGGATTTGAGGATGCAAAACACAAAATGCATTGGCATTCCTTGGAGTGGCTGCCAACTCCCAAACCTATTGGTGGTATGGTTTTACAGGTTTTGTTCTCTTTAACCAGGCGATGCTGGGTAAATAATGCTGGCATATGATTACCGAGTCGACCTCTCTACATGCCAGAGTCCTAAAAGGTCGACATTTCCCTATTTTAGATTTTTCTGTCAACTGGAAAACTAAGGGTGTCCTCCTACATGTGGCGATCATCTTGTTTGGCCGTCAACTCCTAATGAAGGGTATTAGATGGGACATTATTAATGGAGAACACATTAGAATCCTTGGTGACAATTGGGCATCTGACCTCATGGTGGGTACCATTAGGCCTTTGGAGCCACTCTATGTGAATGCAAATGTGAGATTCCTGATAAATGATGCAAACAATACATGGGATGCACATATGGTCAAGTTCTTCTTCCATGATGCATTCATGCAATCAATTCTTTAGATCCTCATCAGCAGGCGTTGGGGGGGGCGAGATTTCGTATCTTGGCCACATGAAATTTTTGGCATGTATATAGTCAGATCGACATATAACTTGTCTCGGTTAGAGTCCTTCTCTCTAGCCTTGCAGATAAGGGATAGGGAGTTACTTCTGATCGAGTTACATAAGCGAAGCATTGGAAGTCTCTTTGGGTTGTTCAAGCGTTGGGCAAGATTAAATTTGTCCTCTAGCGAATGGCACATGATTGTTACCTACTCGGAATCAATTATAACATCATTAAATCCCCACAGATAGTGCGTGCATATTCTGTGTAGGGGAAGAGAGAGTGGAGCACCTATTCCTGCTATGCCCATTTGCTAAAGCCGTCTGAGCCTCGTTAGAGAATGTTATCCGATGAGCTTACATCTGAAGGATATGGTCATGATGAAGCAATGGATCTTTGACCTTTTGGATAGGGAATCATCAGAATCGGATACTGTTCCCGCGGTCATCTGTTGGCACATTTGGGAGGCGCACAATGTTGCTAGAAACAATGCGGGAGTTCTGCAACCGCAAAGCATGGCAACAAAAATTATTTCCTATGTGCATATAATCTTTAAGTTCTATTTTAATACCAAGCCAGTTGCTTCTTGTGACCCCAATACCAATTTACCACCTTGGAATCCACTACTAGAAGGTATGTTCTTCATGAACATTGATGCTGCCCTCGTCCCAGCTAATTGCAGAATGGCTTGGGGCACAGTTCTTCGCGATCACAATGGCTATTTCATTCTATCCGACAACGAAGGATTGGAAGAGGTTCCTTCACCTGAACTTGATGATGGGATGTCCATCTGGAAGGCCCACCTTCCACCTCTTCGTCTCAGCCCTCTCCTCCTCGACGATTGACCCCAACTCCGACAGATGGTTGGACCTCTTTCTCACTAATGGCGATGATGAATAGTATGTAGGTTTAGTGTCAATAATCCTAGATATGTGTTTGAAGTATCGAACTATGTATGTTTCAATGCATCGAACTATCTATATTTGAACGTATCGAACTATCTATGTTTGAACTTTATGCGTAATTAAGATCTAAAAATATGCTTGTCAACTTTGCAAAGATCTCATTTCCTATGATATGGTTGTATGTTGATTTTGCAAAGATTTGAATTCATATTTTGTAAATAGAAAATTCATATGAAAAATGTGATGTGGTTCTTTGTGTATGGAGCCCTATTTCAAGGCATCTGAAATTTATTTGTTCCCTATTATACATCACCTGAAATGGGTGACATATAATTTATGTCCTAAAACTGCAAAACTTGTGCGCTAGTTTGGGGCACTGGTGAAGATGCTTTAAATGGCATATGACAACCCCCTCCTTGGCAATAGTTGGACTCGCCCGTGCATGCACTCGATCCTTTTTTTAATAAAATCCCACGTCTTCACATGCCATGTCATTTTATTTCTATATTTTCCTATTATATGGTTTTCAACGGATTTGCTAGTTTCTTTAGTCGTCTCTCTCTTGTTGTTGGATTTGTCTCGTTATTCGTACAATCTAAAAGTTGTACATGGGTTTCAACTAAGAAATTTTACACATACAATTCTTTATTCACGCAGTACAATTCTTGTTCATGCAGTATAATTTTGTTTTATAAGGTAGAAAATATTCATGTGTCACAAATACTATTATGACGTCAAGCGAGCTCTATATGCATGCCACTTATTTCAGGGCTACTACTGAAGATTCTCTCTGAGCGAGGAATTACACTACATACAAGATTCTCTTCATTTACCCCTCTCTGAATAAACTGTTAATAACATGAACAAGCATATGAGGATGGAGCTGTGCATGCATATTCATTACTCCCTGCGTTTAAAATATAAGATGTTTTAGCTATGTGAACCAAATGTATCTAGATGCCTTTTAGTATAAATTCGGAGTGATCCTAAACACTAAAAGGATCTAGATACGTTCACTTTATAAAGCTAAAACATTTTATATTTTAAATCAGAAGGAGTGCATAGTTAGCGTACTGTTCCCTGTCAACTCAAGAACAGGTGATCGCCGTCTCTGAGCGCGCGAACATCATCCACCTCGGCGCCGTCAGCAGTGAGGACCCTTGTCGCCGCCTTCCCAAACTTCTCTTCGCCAACCTTCATCAGCTCTTCAAGTGAGCTAGGCAGATATACGAGCTTCCCTGCAGCGCAGCTGCTTGCCATGTCGCTCCCGTCGGGAATATGCTCGTGGATAACAACACGTATGGAGTCGCCATTCTGAAGCTGGACTGCGTTGGGCCGGAGATCTGTGGCAAATGCTAGCTCCTGCACTTGCACCTTCAGAGTTCCTAGGTACTGGAGAGAAAGATATAATCCGTGTTTAGCAATTATAGTGTGCATACATTACACTGTATAAATCATCATGATAAGTACAGTATCTGTTCTTGTTTCTGCACAGCACACGGATAAAAATAGTCTGAATAAGCATGTGTACACATACCTGAACAAAATTGGAGAATATAGTCTCTGCGTCTGCAGTGGCAGGCCGGACGGTGTGCAGCAGGTGGGTGTGGTTGATGCGTATAACCTGGGTGAGCGTCCTGCTCCGGATGGTGAAGGGCTGTGGGATGTTGAACATCACGCCGATCTCGCCTGCCATGCTGTGTGGCCCTATCTTCATCACAAACTGCAAAGAGAACACACGGGCTGTTTACAATCGTTGTCCATTTCAGTCATGTCGTGGTGTAGCTAGTGTTGATATATTTAGCTGGTTTAGAAGACTTTTTATCTGGCGTTTCAAGGGGTTACCTGCTGTGTGCCATCTTCAGCTGTTGTCAACACCTCCTGAGATACAGAGAAAGAACAGGAAACAAATGTCAGTTAAGAACAGGAAAGGACGCCGAATACTGGAAGAAGGTAATCAGAAAGCCGAGCGTTAGGTGTGATGAATGTGTGAAGGGAGTTTTTACCACTTGACCGTGCACAATGATGTAGCAGTCCGTGGAAATCTCGTTCTCCATGACAATGTTCACCTTTGGTGGAAAGAACTCGGCCTTCATCTCCGATACAAGCTGCACGACGAGGTTGTCGGAGACCCCTCGGAAGAGGTAGCAGCCATGGACGGTGTCCTTGTAGAGGTGCTGCGCGATGGACGACCTGACGGCCTTGGGCAGCTCCGCCAGCACCGCCTCCTGCAGCAGCTCCGCCATCTGGGACCTCAGCTGCACGTGCTCCAGCATCTGCTCCCGCATCCACACCGGCAGCCGGTTCGTCTTCCCGTAGCTCGCCACGCGGTCCACCATGTCCCTCTGCAAAATAATACATTTGGATCCAAATTCTGAGTGCTCGATCCCATCGTATGTTTCTAGCTAGGCAATGGCAGCACGAGGCAGGCGCAGGGTTTACCATGAGGAGCGTGTTGGTGGCGGCGTGGACGACGAGGTTGGTCATGTTGCCGATGACGTAGCAGGCGAGGGCCATGTTGCATAGCATGAAGCAGATGCTGAAGAGCTTCTCGCCGGTGTTGACGGCGTGCAGGTCGCCGTAGCCGACAGTGGCCATGGTGGTCATGGACCAGTACACCGCGTACGTGTAGGCGAACCACACGCTGCGATCCTTGAAGTCGCTCTGGAGGCTGCCGATCCACGTATCCTCCTTGACACGGTAGTGGAACGCAAGCCACAGGTACACGCACGACGCGCAGTGCAGCGCAAACAGGGCCACCTGCAAACATCGAAAGTGTCGAGCAACTTGTGTTAATTACCAGAAGATTGCGTGTGAGTTGCTTTTTGGGTTGGTGCATCAGTCAGTGTCACTCAAGTGTTCTTACGCAGATGAGCTTGATAAACCTTGTCCAGAAGTAGCCGAATCTGATGTCCTTCTCCAGCCTGCAATGTTCAGATAAGTAAGTGGTCATGGATTCAGAACATCTACTAGTCTTTGGATTCTGAACATATTCACGTTTCCGTATGAACCAATTGATAAACAGTTCGTAAACACACAGGGACAGTCAAAGTTGCTCCAATCGCGACTGCAGTGCATTAGACAGCCGACAAGATAAGGCCAGAGAGAAAAATGTCACGCCGTCCAGCTCTATTATGAAACGTATATTAATGCTTAAATCATCTTTTGGTGCATTATTGAGCACACAATTGCAAATTTTGACCCAAACGCACAATCCTAAATGGCCCTTATCGACATAGGATTTGATTGAAGCGATGGGAGGTCTGACAGTTTGTTCTACCCCAGATAGAATTCAGACCGACCAGGTGGTTTCTAGATATGCGACACCACGTTCAGTTCAGAGAGAACACATTTTCCGTCCCTTGACCATGTCAACAAAATAGTTTTAGTCTCTCAAGCTCGGATAAAATATAGTAGAAAATTTGATCTGTAATCTTTTAAGACCAGACAATATCACTTCCTCTCCTGACCTGAAAAACTATTCATGAAAACAGGACATTGGTATCGCACACTTCTGAAAAATATTGAGAAACATTGAAACCAGGGAAATAGATAAGGAATATAAGAATAAAATTATGAATATCATAGAAAAGTCCTGAATTTAATATGAGAATGTAATAGATGTGAGAAAATCTTGGAAAAATGAACAGTCGAATAAGTACTATAGAAGAAATGTGAAATTAGGCAATACACACACATGGTTTCTGTTTTTTTCATGTATGTTCATGTACTTCTATTTTTAATTTCAATTTTATAAGAGTCTACCATGTAATCATGATTTATCCCCATTTTTCTTGATATTAATTTTCTACAATTTTCCATATTTTCTCTGATTTTATTTAAATTTATTTTGCAGCTTGTGGTGTCAACACTGTAAAAACATGATTATCTAGCAAACGTTTTTGTTTGGTTGAGGGATCAAAAGCAAATTGCCGAGGAGTCGGTATTCAACTTTTGACGAAACCACATTGTGACGCTCCACATAGGTCCTTATGGTGCAGCCCCATTTCCCCTCCCTCTCCCATAGTCCCATGTATGCATGCATGTAACTAAAACAAAATCCAATGCATGCGGTCGTGATATTAGCAAAAGATATTTCAAATTCAAACTTCTAAAAGTTACATCTCTTCAATTGTGGATCTGAGTGACGATCCTTTTTCACCATTGGCTTCGGGAGAAAATATTCAAAACAAGGTTCCATGTTAAATACTTAAATATTTTTTCTTTATAATTTATAGGGTAATGTCACTTGCTTTCCGGATGGTAGGTAGGTTACCTTGAAAATTTTGCATGGTACTGCTTTTGTCAAATGATACCATCTCATGTTTGCTAGTAACACTTAAATACCCACTCTATAGTTCTATGTAACAATGCAATACCTCAAACATGTAAAATTTATCTAGTAATTGTGTATTATCACCATGGGAACTGCTTGTTGTGATCCTACCAATCACGTTACTATAATATGGCAAAAAATGCGGTGTATTCTTTTGTCGAAACGTAATGACATAGGATCTAGTTTTGTAGGTATCTTATAAGGTGAGATGAAGATGAGTTAGTTATCAAAATTACTATTTGGGAGAATTTTAAATTTTAATTTGAGCAACTAATGTGATAAAGTAAACATGAGCTCAACTCTGTATGAGGAAAGGACTCCGAAAACTGTTGCGAAAATGAGTTCATGTATTCAAATTAGATCTTCACTATGAGTTTTGTCCGGTGCCCTCCCATCTTCTCAAACTTGGAAAATTGAAAGCACAAGGACAATTAGGACTGGCCTATACCCCTTCATGTCCTCTGAATCAATGGGTATTGGTCAATCCCAATCCTCCTTGTGTTTTCAATTTCTTGGGAGGAGGGGACAGAATCACACATGTTTTATTATACCTACTCGTTTAGGACATGCATTATACGGAATGAGTAGCGTACGAATTTAATTAATTACCTGGCAAAAAGCTTACTGACACGCCGTAGTCGCCAGAGGCGGAGAAGGATGAGGAACCCGCAAGGTCCGTTTCTTTTGCCCCCTGTGAGCTGGTAGATTATCTGCAATGGAATCGTCGAAGCCACGTCCATCACAAACCACCGCGTCAAGTACCTATAATCAGTCCACGCACGTGCCAGTAGACAAGGTTTTGTTAAAAATATAATAGACGTCTAGCCCTTTTTAATTAGTTGGAACTTTTGGTTTAAATGGTGCATTAATTTAATACTCCCTCCGTTCCATAATAAGATATCTCAGATTTGTCAAAATTTAGATGAACCTAAGTGTCTAGATTTATCTAAATTTTGAAAAATCTAAGACATCTATTTTAGGACGGAGGGAGTAGGTTTTACACACACATATCTTTTTCCAAGGTACAGATGGAGAGGTATACCTCGCGGCTATCTTGCTGCGGTCGTCGACGAGGAGGTCGGTGGACCTGTCGCGGTAGGCGACGAAGAAGGAGACGACGATGTCGGCGCAGAAGAAGGCGTCGACGGCCAGGTCCACGAAGAGGTGTGGCCGGGAGGCGGCCCTCACCAGAGCCAGCTCGAACGGCGATGACCACGCCGTGTACGCCACCAGCGCCACCAGAAGCATCTGCCAGTACCTAATCAAGGCCAACTTGATCGTGTAAGCTGTAGATCACTTCGAACAAGGACGTGCGCGCGTGCGTGGCAAGGCGAGCCACCGGCCGCACCTGTACGGGCGGCCGTAAGGGTTGATGACGTTTGGCTGGAGCGGTGGACGTGCTCCGCCGAGCGCCTCCGGAAGATGCCCGGTAGAGAAGCTGGTGTCCCGGGGCAGCAGCACCGTCGACGAACGTGTCCGGCGGCTAACTACGCCCGCCATGCTAACTAGCGGCGAGCTTCTTCTGCCCACCACGGCACCACGCTAATCCACGCACATCTGGATCTGCCACGGCCGGCGTCGATCCGACGGAATTGAGCCGGAAAGGTTTATAATCACGGTTCGGACGCTGATCGGAAAAGGTCAGTGGTATCCAATAAGGATACGGGCCCTACTGGTGTAACGTTCTGATATCTAGAGGAAACGGATAGTGGAATCCGTTTTATTTCCTAACTTCGCTCTTAATGATCGTCCTGTCCTTTTTTTATGACAATAAATGATCGCTTATCTTAATTATCCTTGGGCTCCAAGTATTGCCGGATAAAAATTATAGATAGACAGATTGATGCAAAATAAATGAGTCCTTTGATTTCAATTTCTTAATTTTAAGAAAAGTAGGAGCACACCGAAGCAAAACTCAAAATAAAGTTGAAATTCATATCGGTTGTGCTGCCTTGGCCCACTCGAAGTGCTGGCTAGAAATGCCGATGTTGGGTGTGTTTGGTAGCCCGGATGCCCTATCTCATTTCATATATGCTGAGTGTATCTATATGGACTATATACAAGTGTGTTTTACATCATTGTGTTTGGTAGGTTATGTGAGATGAGCCGTGCTCAATTGAGGTTGTGTTTGCTATCACATATAATATGAGCTAGGCCAGACAATTACTAAACAATGCTAAAATAATAAAAAGCAATCGGATTCCTGAAAGGTCGCAGGGACATCAAAGCAAAACTCAAAACAAAGTTGAAATTCATATTGATTGGGCTGCCTTGGCCCAATCCAAGTGCTGCCCAGAAACGCCAATGTTAGGTTCGCTGGCAGTAGTATCGTCCCTGTTGAGCATTTTGTCTTGACACTGCTATCAGGCCTTACAGCTTCTTCAACAGCTCTGCGTTCAAAAAATGACTTTATACGGTGTTGGCATAGAAAAATTCCTCTCCAGCAGACGTCGGTGCTCAAAATTTTTCTGGGCACGCTGTAAAAAGCCTGGCCTCGCGCTGCATATACGTGGCACATGATCGGGTCCGCTGTAAAATATCCATCCCCGTATAACCGTCAACTAGTTAGAATATATAACCATATTGTATTTATATAAATATATGGTTGTATATGTGTAGTCTATATATAACTGTCCGTGTATTGTACGGTATGAAATCTAGCCTTGTAAATCTATATAATGAGCAATACAAGGCACCACAATGCATGGTTTCCCCTATCTTACATGGTATCAGACGCAAAACCCTAAACCCTAGACCTGTGCCGACCCCGTCCTTCCGCCGCCGCCGAAGCCACCACCGCGCGCCGCCGCGGACAGCGCCCTCTCGAGTCGTCCCCACCCGCGCACCCCTCCGATGTCTCTCTCCGATGGAGATCAGGTCTCCAAAGCCCTCGCTGCGGCCAAGGGGACCGAGGACGCACCTGACGTCAAGAAGATCACTGTCGTCGAGAAGGACGCCATGGCCGAGAAGGCCAAGCTCGCCCTCCTCTCCACCGCCCACGCATCTGGCTCCGGGTCTAGCGCGGGGTCTTTTTCCCTGACCACGCTGCACGCCCAGGCCGTCGGTCTATCCTCCATCAAGGGGCACGTCCCCGTCGAGCTCGCGCTTGACACCAGCGTCCATCGTCAGTGGCGCACCTTCTTCCGCACCGCGTGCTGCAAGTACGCCCTACTGGATCACCTCGACACCGACGCCCCTGCCGCGCCGACCCCGGAGTGGTCTCTCCTCGACGCCACAGTCGTCTCATGGCTCTATGGATCTGTCTCGCTCAGTATTCTTGATGCCGTCATGACACCTGGCGACGATCCCCTCGCCGCGAGCTTTGGACCCGTATCAACGGCCTCTTCAACGACCACAAGATCAATCGCCAACTCCACCTCACGGCAGAGCTAGGCGATGTCAAGATGGGCGAGATGAGCATGACCGACTATCTTCAGAAGGTCAAGTCACTCTTCGATGGACTTTCGGATCTTGGTTCCCCTGTTGATGATGCTGAGATGGTGATCCACTGCCTCAATGGCCTCTCCGAGCAGTATGAGTCTGCCGCCGATTTGATCTCCCTCATGCCTGGGATTACTTTCGCGCAGTGCCGCTCGTTGCTCTCGCTTCAGGATATGAAGAGGAAGAATCGCCGTGCCCGCCACACCGACACGACCCTCTTCGCCAACGCTGGCAACTCTAGCAAGAGCACCGGCAAGGGAAAGAACAAGAAGAAGAATAAGAAGAACGCCATCGACGCCAAGCGCACAGCGCCCGCGCTTCATGCGCCAACCGCCTCCTTCTTGGTCGCCCCGGCATCCACAGGCAGTGCCATCCAGATGTGGTCGTACGGCCAGGGTGCCATGCTCGGCAGGCAGCAGCCCGCCTACGCCCCGCCTCCCAGCTACATGCCGAGGCACGCTCCGGTGCCGCAAACGTTCTATGCTTAGAACCCGTACGGCGTCGCCCCCGCCCCCTACGCCCACAACTATGGGTATGCGCCCTCACAGCCTGCCCATGGACTCGGTGCCCCGGCGTCTTCGGCACCTTCGTCGGCCTCGTGGGATCAGGCCGCGTTGATGAACCAGTTCCAGACCATGGGACTGCAAGCACCCAGGGAGTGGGTGATGGACACCGACGCTTCCTCTCACTTCGCCTCCGATTCTGATATGCTCACCTCTGTGTCTCCTCCTTCTTCCTCTCGACGTGTTGTCATTGTCGGTAACGGTTCCACACTTCCGATCACTGGTACCAGGCACGCACGTCTCCCTATCTCTACTTCCTCGTGCCCTCTTTACCTTCGTAATGTCTTAGTTGCTCCTACCATTGTCAAAAACCTTTTGTCTGTTCGTCAGTTCTCTATTGATAATTGTGTCTCCGTCGAATTTGACCCTATTGGTTTTTCTGTGAAGGACCTTCTAACCAGGACCGAGATTCTTCGCTGCAATAGCTTCAGACCTCTCTACTCCATCCGCCCTTCATCCACTAGCCAGCCATCAGCCTTCCTCATCGTAGATCCTGCACTTTGGCACCGCCGGCTTGGGCATCCTGGGCGGCCAGTCATGGAGACTTTAGCTCGCTCTTCTATTATTCCTAGGGAAAATAATAAAAGTAGCTTGCGTCATGCATGTCAGTTAGGTCGTCATATTCGTCTTCCTTTCTCTTCTACCAATCGTGTAACTACTACTCCGTTTCATATAATTCACTGTGATTTGTGGACATCTCCTATTGAGAGTATTTATGGCTTTAAGTATTACCTTGTGTTTCTCGATGATTTTACTCAGTATGCATGGGTCTATCCTCTTCAGGCTAAGTCAGAAGTTTTCTCTCACTTGTCGTCCCTTCACGCTCTTGCACTCACCCAGTTTAGTACGCGCTTGCAGGCTATTCAGTGTGACAACGGTCGCGAGTTTGATAATTCCCAACTCCATTCTTTTGCCCAGCACCATGGAATTGCACTCCGCTTTTCATGTCCATACACTTCTCAACAGAATGGTAAAGCCTAACGCATTATTCACACTCTCAATGACATTACTCACACACTTCTTGTCCAGGCTAGAATGCCGCCTCATTTCTGGGTTGAGGCCCTCAACACAGCCGTTCTGTTGCACAATCGGCTTTCTTCCAAGGCAATTTCAGATCGTGTTCCCTTTCGTGCTTTACTTGGCGTAGATCCTTCTTACGCTGGTCTTAGGGTCTTCGGATGTTTATGCTACCCCAACACCATCGTCGTTGCGTCGCACAAACTTGCGCCGCGCTCCGTTCCCTGCGTGTTCCTTGGCTATTCATCCCGGCATCATGGCTATCGCTGCCTTGATCGCTCCACCCAAAAGATCATCATCTCTCGCCACGTTGTGTTCGACGAGTCCATGTTTCCCTTTGCCTCCACTCCGTCCGCGCCGTCCCCTACTCCCTCCCTGCACTCGTATGATTTTTTGCAGGAACCTGAGCAGCTGACGTCGTCGATGCCATTTACCGTGCCAAGCACGGCATCACCGGCCACGGGCTCCACCGCGCCACCCACGACGCCGCCATGGTCGCCGAGGTCGCCAGACGCGACCACGTCATCCACTGTCACGTCGCCCCCAGCAGCGCCGAGCTCTGCCCCGAGCCCTGTCGCCGTTGTCTTCGCCTTCCGCGGCAGCGGTTCTGGTGCTTCTCCTGCCGCGGCAGCGGTTTGGGCAGTTTTTCTGCCGCGGAAGGCCAGGCAGCATCGTCGTCTGCTGCGTCGCCGGTCACCCCCACGCCGCCACCACCTCCACCCTGCCTTCAACGAGACCCGCCTCCGCCACCGTCTCACTCAATGGTCACTCGTGCTAAACGGGGGATTGTGCAGCCTAAGACAATTTTTGATCTTCATGTTGAGGGATTATCTCCAATACCGAAGACTTATCGTGGTGCTCTCAAGGATCCGAATTGGCACTCTGCCATGGTTGAGGAGTATGGCACTCTTCTCTCCAACAACACTTGGGACCTCATTGATCCACCTCGCAATGCTAATATTGTTACATGCAAGTGGATCTACCGTCACAAGATGAAGTCTGATGGTTCCTTAGAATGATACAAAGCTCGTTGGGTGCTCCGAGGATTTACTCAACGCGAAGGTATTGATTTTGATGAAACCTTCAGCCCTGTCGTCAAGCCAGCCACTATTCACAGAGTGCTCTCTCTTGCGTTAACAAGTGACTGGCCTATTCATCAGCTTGATGTCAAGAATGTGTTCCTCAATGGCACTCTCACAGAAACTGTTTATGCTCGTCGGCCTTATGGGTTCACTTATCTGAATTATCCTGATAAGGTATGTTATCTCAACAAATCACTTTATGGTTTGAAGCAGGCGCCTAGAGCATGGTTTCAGCAGTTTGCCTCATTTATTGCTTTGGTTGGTTTCATTGGCTCCAAGTCCGACAGTTCGTTGTTCGTCTATCGGCGTGGTGCTGACATGGCCTATCTCCTGCTCTATGTGGATAACATAATCCTGACTGCGTCTTCCTCAACATTGTTGCACAGTTTGATTGCCTCTCTTCGGACAGAGTTCAGTATGACAGATATGGGCGATCTTCATTATTTTCTGGGCATCTCTGTGACACGCAGCAAGGATAGTTTGTTCCTCTCATATGAGAAGTATGCATTGGATCTTCTTGACAGAGCTGGTATGTTACAGTGCAAATCCATCTCTACTCCAGTTGATACTGCCTCCAAACTTTCAGCCAAGTCCAGTGATCTTGTTACAGACCCGACCGAGTACCGTAGTATTGCCGGTGGTCTTCAGTACCTTACGTTTACTCGGCCAGACATCTCTTATGTCGTGCAGCAGATTTGTCTCCATATGCATGATCCTCGGGCTAATCATTTGCTTCTCGTCAAGCGTGTTCTTCGCTACATCCGCGGCACCACCGACTATGGTCTCACCTTGTTTCGGCGTAGCTCCAACAAGTTGACAGCCTACTCTGACACTGATTGGGCAGGTTGCCCAGACACTAGACGGTCTACCTCAGTCTACTGTGTCTTCCTCGGCGCTAATCTGGTGTCATGGTCTGCTAAGCGGCAGCACATGGTCTCTCGCTCCAGCACCGAGGCCTAGTACAGGGCGGTTGCGAATGTGGTGGCTGAAACTTGTTGGTTACGACAGCTTCTTCAGGAGCTTCATCGACCGGTGACTGGTGCCACTGTGGTTTTCTGTGACAATGTGAGCTCGGTTTACATGACACAGAATCCTGTACATCATCAGCGCACCAAGCATGTGGAGATCGACTTGCATTTTGTACGAGATCACGTCACCACCGGCGAGGTCCGGGTTCTACACGTTCCGAGTTCTTCCCAGTTTGTGGACATTTTTACCAAGGGACTACCGTCGCCTCTCTTTTTGGATTTTCGGGACAGTCTTAACATTCGTCGACGCTCGTTTATGACTGAGAGAGGGTGTTATAATATATAACCATATTGTATTTGTATAGATATATGGTTGTATATATGTAGTCTATGTATAACTGTCCGTGTATTGTATGGTACAGACTCTAGCCTTGTAAGTCTATATAATGAGGAATACAAGGCACCACAATGTGTGGTTTCCCCTATCTTACAGCTAAAACATCCCCACCCCCTTCACGCCACTTCCTTCACCGCCCAGCCACTTGCGATTCCAGCCGCCCCACCATCCTAGCCCCACCTAGCCGCAATTTCTTGTAGATCATGCCGATTGCTTTCCCCCATCGGCCGTTTCCCTACGCAATTTTGGTTGCAGGATGCTGTTGTGTGGCGGTTCGGCCGGCCGTAGACGGCTGATGAACTTCCCGGAATGCCAAAGTTTGGCCGAGGATGAGCTGCTGGCGTTAGAGGTGTGGATCGACTACTACTTCGGTACTGGCTATTACGAGGAGTAGATGTTAGTCTAGAATAGGTGTTTTAGGTTAAATTATATTTAAATTTTATAGATTTGGGTTTATTGTGTTTAAATTTCCAAATGTCTTGTTGAAATTTATCTACTAATTTTTCTTGAGCTAGGTTCGTCCGCACCCAATTTCGTTCCGATTTTTTTGGACCATTTTATCCCTATGTGTTTGGATAATTTACATGGTTTGCCACCGCTTATGTACTACACGATTGACGATTCAGGCAGTCCCGCGACCGACCCTCCCATCCTTACTCTCATGAGAGCGTTGTCGCCTAGAGTTGGATTGTTGGACACAATCGTCGCTCGTCGCCCCCTTGATCTCCGGCCATCGCCCCCTCTATCTCTGACCAACACATACACGCCGCGCCTCGCGTTCGCCGCTCGTTCCTTCAATCACCGCGACACCAGGAATCACCTAGACATCCTCGTTCGCCGCCGCACGACTCGTAGCACCCGTGCGTTGTCAAAACCATTGTCGGTGCCGCTCAGAGCACCAGCCCGTTCCGACCAACCTCGAACGCCCCTTGTCGCGCCATTAAGTCCTTGAGCATCGCCAGGAGACCGTGCACCGGCCTACACCCTCCGCCATGCCGTTAGCTCAATGTACCGTCGACCCCGATGAGCTCTGCCCATGCCGCACTGCCTCTCTCGCTCGACTATAAAAGGAGGCCTCCCCAGCCTCAATTCTCCACACCATCTCACTCCCCACCTCTCACTAAACCTCCCACACCTATCCCCAGAGTAAGGCGAGAACCAGGTCACCGGAATTTCACCAGAGTCTGCTGCGGAGAAGGAGAAGAGGAGCCGTTGATTGAAGTCATCCCAGGAGCCGTCGTGACCACCGTTCGAACCGCCGTCATCGACAACGTCGTTAGCCCCCAATGTCGACCCTAGATGGAGCCCTGGTGAGCCTCACACGACCCCCACCGCCGCGTTAGGGTTTAGTCTCACCGGCGCTGCCCGTCGGAGACGACACACCCAAGCCGTTAGATTAGATGCTAATCGCACGGTCCAGATTGCCACTATCGCTTCAGTGGCTGGAGATGTCGACGTGGGGCCATCACTTAACTCAGCACGCGCTGCGCATGTGATAGTTAGTTCAGCGACCCAGTAGATTCAAATTTAGATTTTTTTTCCATTTTAGTTCAAACTTAGTTCTGTCAGTAGATTCAAAAATCAATTCATAGAGATTCACTAAACCAAATCGCATGAAAGTAACTTTGTTATAAAGGTATTGAAATTGTTAATCCAAACCCATTGGATTCAAATCATTTGAAATTATAGATCACCTATAGTCAAAATAACAAGGCAGAGACTTTTCTGCATTCAAACATTTTTCAAAATTCAACCATAAATGCTTTTGAGTTGATTCCAACTCTCAAAAATCACATTTGACAAGACCTTTCTAAATATATAAAAATATCTAGGTTTACTTGCAGTAATAATGGACAAGTATTAAAAGAATGCTCCATAGGCATTTCTAGTCACTTTAATTAATTAAAATAATAAGGTTAAACCTTATTAAATTGTGACACCAGTTTAAATCACATTCACAAGTATTAAAATATGTGGTGATGACATGTGTCAACATGATCCCATATTTTAATTGGAGAATATTAAATCTTAAGTAGTTTTCAAAGAGTAGAAATTACTTTTCTAAAAATAAAATAAATAAGATTAAGTCTTTAACTCATCTGATGATTCTGATGATCCTAGATCATCTAGTATGAACCTTTGTGTGCCAAATAGAAGTAGTTAAGTATTGTTTGGTGATTGTGTACCTCGTATTTATTTATAGACGCTAGTACCGACCAAGGATATGAAGAGGAAGGAGACTACTACGAAGAGGAAGCATAGGAGAACTTCAACCACTGCACTACTCAAGGCAAGCTAACACTTGCAACTTAGCAAGCTATCTAATGCAAGCCATCCTAGCAAGCTAATACTTGTAAGCCCCACAAACACCATTTAACATATGTAATGCCTTAGGTATATTTGGTTATACCACTTGATTATACCAAATCCTAGTTTTACTTGCAAGCTTTATTCTTTTATTTCTTTATCAAAATTCTTTATTACTTTTAGTTAGTGTTTGTGATATTTTGGAAGGATATTAGAGGTAGCATAAAGAGCATAAAACTTGGCCTAAGTTAGTTAGAACTAGATGTCATACTGAGGCATGAGATTAGATTTGGATAAGTCACACTTGATTATCACCCCTCATTAGTGATTACCCCCAACTTTAGTGGCTAGTGCTAAGCATGAAACTTGATCACTTTAGATGGGAACACTTGGTGAAAATGATTATGAAAACCTTAGAATGATGAGTCATTCTAATGAATTGTTTTGACATGTGTTATGAACACAGATGATTTGATGATGAAAATGTTGAGGCGTGAGCCTTAGACCTTTATAAAACTGATGGTTGAGTTCGGATGCGATACCGTTCCAATGTTACCATACAACCACAATACCCGAATTTGGGTAGGTCTTGACTAGAAGTTTATATATCTTAGTGTTGGTTCCCTTGCTGAAGAGGTTTGAGCTGAGGCTACCTCGTTATGATTGTCCACCTATGCAGTTCCCAAGATGACAGATGGTCATGGTTGGGAGGCCAAACTCATAGGGGAGGTGCCTATACTAGGGTGTGTAATTGAAAGGTTAGGATTGATTATCCGTATACTGAGTATGGTGATTCAGGATTGTTCTTGACAGATGTATCGAATGTTGTGGTGAAAGTGTACAATCTTTGTAGAGTGTCAAACTCTTCGAATAGCCGCGTCCGTGGTTATGGACAGTTGGAGTGGCCATATTGTTCCGTCGTCAGATGTTTTCAAAATGACTTGTGAAATGAACTATGACTTTGACTTGACCACAACAGGGTTGTGAATATGAAAACTAAGTTCCCACTTAGGTGTTGTAAAACCTTAAGTTAGTTTTATTTACTTCTAAACTAAGTTAGAGATAAACCTGGCTTTTTGCAAAACAACCTAGAGCTTAGGATTCCTATTTAAACCACTTTACTTGTTAGTGATATTTTGCGAGTACTTAAAGAGTACTCATGGCTTTGTCCCTGGCTATTCCTATGGCCAGACTATGAGGAGTACTACCAGGATGATGGATAGCAGGAAGTCTATGACAACTGGGATCATCTCCCATCATTAGCATTGCCTGTGACCCTGAAGATGGAGCTTCGCCCATGCTACCGTTATTATTATTATTCCGCTGCATTGATTGTATTAAGATTGGATCATGATATCCTTTATTTGCAATACCTTTGTTATGGTTTGTAATGGATGATGAACTATGGTACCAATCTGTCATGTCTCGCAAAAATGGTAATCCTGGGATTGCGATGTATGGCATAATAGGCATCTGGGATTAAATATCCGGGTGTTGACAAGTTAGTATCAGAGCCATTCTGACCATAGGAGACCCTAGTTAGAATAGACGATTGAATCAAAAACTTAGTTTCAAAACAAAATAAGTGAGTATTTACGAAAACTTATTCTCATTCTTATCACTTAGAGTCTTTCATGAAAATTCATGTTCCTCAAAAATTCTTGCAAAATCTTACATAAAATTTGACACACTTGATCACTCTACTAAATTACTCATCCCACATTCTTATAGATGGACGTGAAGTATAGCAAGTTCTACTAGTTGGGCAATGGAGGAGAGCTCATCTTTGAGAGCGACTTAGACCAACTCTCAAAACTTCTTGAGCACCCGCACCCCGAGTTCTTCGGAGCACAGCTCAATGATTAGCAAGGAGGAGAATTGCAATGGCTGATTGTTGCCAATCTTAGAGGCAAGATGGAGGCACCCACCTCGGAGGGGATCCAATTCACCTTAAGAGAGAACAAATGGCTAGACGGACTCACTAGGGATATGCAGGAAGCTCTTGCCCGTCTATGTGGGCAAAGCGTCAATCAGATCAAGGGTACCCGCTTTGAGTTCTACACAAGGCGTGATGCTATGGGATAGCCATTGGAGGTGCCATATCACCCGGAGCTGAAGCATCAAGTGGATCATCTCGGCTTCATGTTGTATGATAGGCAGAAGGAGTTTGATAATTCCCGCTCCTACGCCAACCATAACCATGCCATTGCAGTCAAGAAGGACCAGACCATCGCCATCCTTGCAAAGGATCCCAAGACTTTTCGCCGTCTGCGTGACAAGAAGGATCGCATTATTGCTCGCCTTCGTCACAAAGTGACAGACTTGGAGGAGACCATCCATGAGCGGGACATGCAGCTTGAGGAGAGGGGGAATGCAGGGGAAGATATACGTGGAGACCCTTACTCCTACCTCAGTGATGATGATGACTACCCGGAGGACCAAGCCATGGACTTCCACACTGATGATGATGATTTTGCCTTCATTGATGATGATGAAGCCACTGATTCTGATGAGTAGTAGCACTAGATCACTTTAGTAGAACTCACACCTATGATAGTGATCACTATTTGTGAGTTGTATCCAGTCCCATTGTACCGTAGTTTCACAGAATGGTTCTTAAAACCATATGTTTCCTTATTGTGGTGTGTGTTTGTATTATGTTCTATGAATGAATGAATGAATGAATGAATGAATGAATGAATGAATGAATGAATGAATGAATGAATGAAAAGCAAGTTGCTAGTTGGCAAAAACCTAATTCAAACTCAAAGTTTAAAAACTTTTCAAAAATAAACCCATGAACCTTAGAAATTTCCCTCTGGTCTCATGATCTATCTCAATCTTCAGATGCATCGCGGAGGAAGCAGTTCATCCCAGGACCCAATGCTGCAAATCTTGCAAATGTTGGTTTCTGACCGTGAATCTATAAGAGTCGAACGTCAAGCCAACCTAGACACCCTTCAACATATAGCTCAGATGACCTAGAACAATCAAGGCCATGTAAACCAGGACAACCATGGATCCAAGCTCAAGAACTTTCAGAACACCAATCCACCCATTTTTAGTAAGCCTGAAGAGCCATTAGATGTTGATGACTGGCTGCAGACCATGGAGAACAACTTAGAAGTCGCAGGAGTGGAGTCCAATGAGAAAGTATTGTTTGCCACCCATTATCTGGCAGGAGATGCAAGAGCTTGGTGGAATAGCGTTCGCACCATGAATGGAGGACAAATGATGACTTGGGATGAATTCAAACTCAAGTTCAGCAGAACCCACGTGCCCCCGGGTTTAATCAAGAGGATGAGAGATGAATTCAGAGAATTGAAGCAAGGGAGGATGACTGTAGTTGAGTACCGTGACAAATTTCTGTCATTAGTTAGGTATGCACCAGATGAGATTAACACTGAAGCCAAGAAGAAGGAGAGATTCTTGAATGGTCTGCATGATGAGATGCAGACGGTAGTATTCAACATTTTGTTTGCTGACATCGAAGCCTTAGTGGCCTCTGCAATCCAGATGGAAGGCAAGATCAACCAAGCCAATGAGAATCGCAAGCGTCAAATGATGCATCAAACAGGAACCCACCATACCCCAAAGTATTGCCCCAACCCGTCTGCAGGATATGCCCCAAGAAACAATAGACCCCTGGTGACCCGTCCGAACTATCCCAACCATGGAATAGGAAACCCATGGCCCGGAGGAAACCATAACAATAACCCTGGGAACTCCAACAATTTCAACCATGCACCGCCCAAAGTCAACAACCCCAACAACACCAATACTGCCCCAAGAACTGGAAGTAATTATGTGCCTGTTGCAGGGAAAGACAAGTCTCAGGTTACTTGTTATGAATGCGGAACCAAGGGTCACTATTCCAATGGGTGCCCCAAGAAGCTTGCCGCATCCCCCAATGTGAATGCCCTAGATCAGCAGCAGTGCAGTGATCATCTTGGAAGAAGATTTGCCCCAGGGAACTCACTCAACTACAACGGTCGTCTGTTTCACATGAATGCTGAAGAAGCCCAAGAAGCACCAGATGTCGTGCTGGGTATGTTTTCTGTTAACTCAGTACTTGCAAGAGTGTTGTTTGATTCTGGAGCAACGCACTCATTTGTTAAAGAGGAATTTGCATGCACTAGTAAGATTCAACCAAAAAAATTGAAGCATGTTATGATAGTTCAAATACCTGGTTCAACCACCAAAGCTAGACAAATTTGCAAGGCCGTACCTATCAGAATCCATGGAATAGATTTTTATGCTAATCTAATAGTACTTGGAACCAGAGGTTTGTAAGTAGTACTAGGAATGAATTGGATGTCGAAACATAAAGGATTAATCGACTATGCCAAGAAAGCCATAACCATGACTAGTACCGCTGGAGTATTAGTAGAACATGTATCTGAAACCTTGCCCCGTCAATTCAAGTGCAAAAAGAGTTTAGCCCAACCATCCATTGACCAAGTCAGAGTAGTCTGTGAATACCCCCGACATATTCCCAGATATATTGCCCGGTATGCCCCCAGATTGGGATATCGAGTTTATCATTGAACTAATCCCTGGAACTGTACCCATAGCTCAGAGACCTTATAGTATGAACCCATATAAATTAGTGGAGCTGAAGAAGCAACTGGATTCTATGCTGGAGATAGGAATAATTCAACCCAGTGTGTCGCCATGGAGATCACCTGTTTTGTTTGTGGATAAGAAAGATGGAGATAACCATTTGTGCATGGATTATCAGAAGCTGAATGATGTCACCATTAAGAATAAGTATCCATTGACAAAGATATAAGATCTGTTTGACCAGTTGACTAGTACCAAAGTGTTTTATAAGATTGATCTTAGAACTGGTTATCATCAACTCAAGATCCGCGCAGAGGATATTCCAAAGATTGCCTTTACCACCAGATATGGACTGTATGAGTACACTGTCATGTCTTTTGGATTAACCAATGTTGGGGCTTATTTCATGAACCTCGTGAATAAGATTTTTATGAACTTCCTGGATAAGTTTGTCGTTGTTTTCATCGATGACATTCTGATCTATTCCAAATCAGAATATGAACATGAGCTACACCTAAGGACCATCCTTGAAACCCTTAGGGAGCATCCGTTGTATGCCAAGTTTAGCAAATGTGAGTTCTGGTTACAGGAAGTTGGATTCCTATGACATATCGTGTCGGCAGGAGGAATTGCTGTTGACCCTGCCAAGGTTAAGGATGTTGAAGAATGGCAAGCCCCAACCACTCAAACCCAAGTTCGAGCATTTCTCGGATTAGCGGGGTATTACCGCAAGTTCGTAGAAGGATTTTCGAGCATCGCAAGACCCATGCCCTATTGTTGAAGAAGGATAAGAAGTTTTAATGGACGGACAAATGTGAAGCGAGTTTTCAAGAGCTCAAGAAGAGATTGATCTCGGCCCCAATCTTGATTATACCAGATATCACGAAGCCTTTTGATGTGTTTTGTGACGCATCCAAGATTTGTCTCGGATGTGTGCTAATGCAAGAAGGCAAAGTCATATCCTATCTATCCCGACAACTGAAGCAACATGAGCAGAATTACCCTACCCATGACCTCAAACTAGCAGCTGTAGTTTTAACCTTAAAGACATGGTGGCATTACCTGATGGGTAACCGCTGTGAGATTTATTCGGATCACAAGAGCCTGAAGTATATTTTCACCCAGAAGGAGATGAATATGAGGCAAAGGAGATGGATAGATATAATCAAGGACTATGATCTGGACATTCACTATCACCCCGGCAAAGCCAATGTGGTATCAGATGCCCTTAGCAGATTGTCGTTGATTAAACACCATGATTCTGAAAGAGCAACCAAGTTTGCTCAAGGAGTTGGAAGATTTCAGAATGGAGCTAGTAAGTGAAGGATTTTTGGCTAGCATAGAACTTCAACCCACTTTGATCATTCAGATCAAGGAGGTGCAGAAATGAAATGATAGTATCGACGGAATCAAACATAGTATCGGTACAGGGAAAGTACCTGGATTCATCGAAGATGAAGAAGGAGTTTTGTGGTACAAAGGACATATCTGTGTGCCAGCAAATTCAGAATTGAAGCAAGCTATTTTGAAAGAATCCCATGATACTCTTTATTCTATCCACCCCGGAGGAACCAAGATTTATCAGGATTTGAAGGAGCAATTTTGGTGGCATAATATGAAGCGAGAAATCGGAAGCTACATAGCCAAGTGTGATATATGTCAGAGATTCAAAGCAGGAGATTAGAGACCCGCGGGACTTTTGCAACCATTGCAGATTCTAGAATGGAAATGGGATTCTGTAGGAATGGATTTTATCACCGGTTTGCCTACATCTAGTAGGGGTAATGACTCTATTTGTGTCATAGTAGATAGACTGTCCAAAGTCGCCCATTTCTTACCGGTCAAGACCACTTATCAGAGTTCGAAGCTAGTAGAGTTATACATTGCTAGAATAGTCAGTTTGCATGGAGTCCCCAAGAACATTGTGTCGGATCGAGGAACTCAGTTTACCTCGAGATTTTGGAAGAACGTCCAAGAAGGATTAGGAACAAGACTGTATTTCAGCACAGCTTATCACCCTCAAACTAATGGAAAAACGGAGCGAGTAAACCAAATACTCGAAGATATGTTGAGAACTTGTGTACTAGAATATGGATCAAAATGGGAAGACTATCTGCCTTCCGCAGAATTTTCGTATAACAACAGTTATCAAGCTAGTTTGCAAGTGGACCCATTTGAGTTCATGTATGGAATAAAGTGCCGTACCCCTTTGAATTGGTCAGAAGTAGGAGAGAGTCAGATTCTCGGACCCGACATCCTACGAGAAGCCAAAGATAAAGTTCACAAGATTCGTGAGCACCTCAAGACCTCCCAATCCAGACATAAGAGTTATGCCGACAAGAGACGTCGAGACCTAGCCTTCAATATCGGAGATTTCGTATATCTGAAAGTATCACCCTTGAAAGTAATGCAACGTTTCCAACTCAAAGGAAAGTTAGCCCCCCAGATATATCGGACCCTTCAAGATTTTGAATCGCTAAGGATAAGTGTCATATCAACTAGAACTGCCGGAGGAAATGTTAGTCGTGCATAATGTGTTTCATATCTCGTTACTTCGCAAATGCCTAGAAGTCCCGGAGAAGACCGAAGTTTTAAAGAATATTGATCACAGAACCATAGAGATCAATGATGACCTAACCTCTCCCGAAGTACCCATTCATATTTTGGAAGAAGCCTTTAGAACCACCAGAATCCGGAGTATCAAGTTTCTCAATATACAGTGGAGTAACCACACTAAAGAAGAAGCTACCTGGGAACGAGAAGATTACATTAGGAATGAGTTTCCAGATCTCTTTAAATCCTAGTTTTCTTTTTCTCAAATCTCGGGACGAGATTTTGTTTAAGGGGGGAAGCTTTGTAACATCCCAAAAATATTAATCAAGGTTATCAAGTTCCAATCACCCGAGTTTAGGGCTAATAAAAACTTTTGTTATTAAAATCAATATGAATGCATGTGTGTATGTGATGAATGCATGAATGCTTGCAATGACTTGTTTGATTGCTATGAATGGCAAGGATTGGTTTAAAGATGAAAACAACATCATCTAAATCATTTCCAAGCAGAATCAAATGAAGATAAATTCAAATATAAGCAATATAAGGAAATGGTCTTTTTGGCCAAAATTGTTCACTAGACCACTTTGAGTGTTTATAGTCCAAGTTTTATAACAGAAACAAATCCAATTCTTTTCACCCCTTGCTAGAACAAGTACAAGTGAACCCAAACCCACTTTGCAAACCAACAGAAACATTTTGCAAATCCATTCAAATGACATTTCAAAACTGAATCAAGTGTAGGTAATAAGATCACCATTTCTCAAAAACCACTCAAACCAGTTCACCTTGCCAAACCCAAGAAATCAGATACTACCAAGTATGTTACCATTACACCCACAAAAATTCATTCAAATATTTCAAACTTGATTTCTTTCATCCTTCATCAAACACCTGGAGACACAAATCAAACTCTTCCTAACTACATTGTTTTGAGCAGTGATAATTCAAAACCTTGTCTCCCTTTGCTCACCCTTGTCCCCCAGTGAGAACACCTGCATTAAACAACCTAGCAAGCTACCATTGCACTAGTGACATGCCAACCCGAGCACCCCCTTGCCAGTCGACCATGGCTAGCTAGCAGGAGCAAACGCCGCGCCTAGCCACCATGTCCAGGAGGCAGTTGACCGTCCACCGCCACCCCCTGTCTAGCCCTCGCACGCTGCCAGGCCCTGGACCATCCCAGTACAGTCGCGCCCAATGTCTCTGCGCCATGCCGAGAGCGCACCAAAGCACCTCGCCCGACACACGCGTACACGCCGCGCCTCGCGTTCGCCGCCCGTGCCTGCAATCACCGCGACACCAGGAACTCCCAGACATCCATGTCCGCCGCCGCGCGACCCGTAGCACCCGTGCGTATTCAAAACCACCGTCGGTGACGCTCAGAGCACCAGCCTGTTCCGACCAACCTCGAACGCCCCTTGCCGCGCCATTAAGTCCTTGAGCATCGCTAGGAGACCGTGCACCGGCCTACACCCTCCGCCATGCTGTTAGCTCGTTGTGTTGTCGATCCCGGGGAGCTCGGCCCATGCCGCACTGCCTCTCTCGCTCGTCTATAAAAGGAGGCCTCACTAGCCTCAATTCGCCACACCATCCCACTCCCCATCTCTCACTGAACCTCCCACACCTCTCCCCGGAGCAAGGAGAGCACCAGGTCGCCGGAATTTCACCGGAGTCAGCCGCGGAGGAGGAGAAGAGGAGCCGTTGATTGGAGCCACCCTAGGAACTGCCGTGACCACCGTTCAAACCGCCATCGTCGACAACGTCGTTCGCCCCCAACACCGACCCTAGATGTAGCCCTGGTGAGCCTCACACGACCCCCACCGCGGTGTTAGGGTTTAGTCTCGCCGACGCTGCCAGACGGAGACGACACACCCCATCCGTTATATAGATGCTAATCGCACGGTCTAGATTGCCACTTACCACTTCACGTAGCCAGAGTCGCTGACGCATGGGGCCATCACTTAACTCAGCCCGCGCGTTGCGCTATGCATAGTGGGCCGGCCCAGTTAGTTCCCGCGCGACCCAGTAGATTCAAATTTAGATTTTTCCATTTAAGTTCAAACTTAGTTCTGTCAGTAGATTCAAAAATCAATTCAGAGAGATTCACTGAACCAAATTGCATGAAACTAATTTTTTTAGAAAGGTATTGAAATTGTTATTACAAGCCCGTTGGATTCAAACCATTTGAAATTATAGATCACCTATAGTAAAAATAACAAGGCAGAGACTTTTATGCATTCAAACATTTTCAAAAATCAACCATAAATGCTTTTGAGTTGATTACAACTCTCAAAATCACATTTGACAAGACCTTTCTGAATATATAAAAATATCAAGGTTTACTTATAGTAATAATGGACAAGTATTAAAAGAATGCCCCATAGGAATTTCTAGTCACTTTAATTAATTAAAATAATAAGGTTAAACCTTATTAAATTGTGACACCACTTTAAATCACATTACCAATTATTAAAATATGTGGCGATGACATGTGTCAACATGATACCATATTTTAATTGGAGAATATTAAATCTTAAGTAGTTTTCAATGAGTAGAAATTGCTTTTCTAAAAATAAAATAAATAAGATTAAGCCTTTAACTCATGTGATGATTCTGATGATGCTAGATCATCTAGTGTTAACCTTTGTGTGCCAAATAGAAGTAGTTAAGTATTGTTTGGTGATTGTGTACCTCGTATTTATTTATAGATGCTAGTACCGACCAAGGATATGAAGAAGAAGGAGACTACTACGAAGAGGAAGCATAGGAGAACTTCAACCACTACACTACTCAAGGCAAGCTAACACTTGCAACTTATCAAGCTATCTAATGCAAGCCATCCTAGCAAGCTAATACTTGCAAACCCCACAACACCATTTAACATATGTAATGCCTTAGGCATATTTGGTTATACCACTTCATTATACCAAATCCTAGTTTTACTTGCAACCTTTATTCTTTTATTTATTTATCAAAATTCTTTATTACTTTTAGTTAGTGTTTGTGATATTTTGGAAGGATGTTAGAGGTAGCATAAAGAGCATAAAACTTGGCCTAAGTTATTTAGAACTAGATGTCATACTTAGGCATGAGATTAGATTTGGATAAGTCACACTTGATTATCACCCCTCATTAGTGATTACCCCCAACTTTAGTGGCTAGTGCTAAGCATAAAACTTGATCACTTTAGATGGGAACACTTGGTGAAAATGATTATGAAAACCATAGAATGATGAGTCATTCTAATGAATTTTTTTGACATGTGTTATGAACACAGATGATTTGATGATGAAAATACTGAGGCATGAGCCTTAGCCCTTTATAAAACTGATGGTTGAGTTCGGATGTGATACCATTCCAATCTTACCGTACAACCACACTATCCGAATTTGGGTAGGGCTTGACTAGAAGTTTATATATCTTAGTATGGGTTCCCTTGCGGAAGAGGTTTGAGCTGAGGCTACCTCGTTATGATTGTCCACCTATGTAGTTCCCAAGATGACAGATGGTCATGGTTGGTAGGCCAAACTCATAGGGGAGGTGCCTATACTAGGGTGTGTAATTGAAAGGTTAGGATTGATTATCCATATACTGAGTATGGTGATTCAGAATTTTTCCTAACAGATGTATCGAATGTTGTGGGGAAAGTGTACAATCTCTGAAGAGTGTCAAACTATCTGAATAGCCGCGTCCGCGGTTATGGACAGTTGGAGTGGCCATATTATTCTGTCGTCAGATGTTTTCAAAATTACTTGTGAAATGAACTATGAATTTGACTTGACCACAACAGTGTTGTGAATATGAAAACTATGTTCCCACTTAGGTGTTGTAAAACCTTAAGTTATTTTTCTTTACTTCTAAACCAAGTTAGATATAAATCTGGCTTTTTGCAAAACAACCTAGAGCTTAGGATTACTATTTAAACCACTTTACTTGTTAGTGATAGTTTGCGAGTAATTAAAGAGTACTCATGGCTTTGTCACTGGCTATTCCTATGGCCAGACTATGAGGAGGACTACCAGGATGATGGACAGCAGGAAGTCTATGACAACTAGGATCATCTCACATCATCAGCATTGCATGTGACCCTAGAGATGGAGCTCCTCCCACGCTACCATCATTATTATTATTCCGCTGCGTTGATTGTATTAAGACTGGATCATGAGATCCTTTATTTGTAAGACCTTTATTATGGTTTGTAATGGATGATGAACTATGGTACCAATCTGTTATGTCTCGCAAAAATGGTAATCCTAGGATTGTGATGTATGGCATAATAGGCATCTGGGATTAAAAATCCGGGTGTTGACAGCCCTTCCCACCGCGGCTGATTCCCCTGAGGTGACGACTGCACACCATGGCGCCACAGCCGCAGAACAATCCTACCGACGATGTCGGGGCCATGGCGGAGCTCAAGTCAGGGTCGGGTGGTTCGAGATCGATCTGGGCGGTGAGAGGATCACCATCCTCTTCCCGTTTCCAGGTACACGTACTCGATGCCCTTTCGTTCTCCCGTGTTCTTTTTGTGCTTGCGGATTAGGCGAGCGGCCGCCGGAATCGGGGAGGCTGCTATCTGTGAGCACTCGTGGCGGTGGCGGGCGATGCTAGGCATGGGCGGCAGCAGCCTATGCTTGAGCTCGAGGGAGTCGCGGCATCTTGGGAGAGTCACGGAATCTTGGGGCCGTTACTGGACGCGAGTTGGTTCCGCGCATAGGGATGGAT
This sequence comes from Avena longiglumis, assembly GCA_030063025.1. Classification (NCBI taxonomy): domain Eukaryota; kingdom Viridiplantae; phylum Streptophyta; class Magnoliopsida; order Poales; family Poaceae; genus Avena; species Avena longiglumis. The sequence continues at coordinate 155,456,863 of CP125973.1, forward strand.
TGTAGTGCTTTATAAACTGAAGATTTTGTGGACATCTATGCGGAAAAACAAGAACAAATCAGTTTTTTCAGATGCTCAAAGGAAGTGCGATAAGCTTGTATAAGATGTTCAGCTGCCGAAAACATGTGAAGTTTATAGCAGAAAAGCACCAAGAAGAGGACATCACGAATTCATCAACAATAGTGAGCCATCATAAGATGAACAATTACATATATTGGTTGTTGAACACCGAGTCAGTGATGTGATGGTGTTGTTTCACTCCACAGTGTTTGTATTCGACGCTTAGACTTCGAGACAGTTTATCAATATACCAAACACCTATCGCGTCGCTTCCTCTGGGCGACGGGAGGGGAGAACCCTAGCTTCCCGCCCCCACCTCCACCCCCTCCCCTCCCTCCACTCACCGTCCCCAGAGGCTGCCGTCGGACAAGTCCGGTCGGCGCCGGTGAAGGGGGTGGCAGCGCTCTCGGCCTCGGCGCGGCAGTATGGAGGAAGGCCGCCGTGCTGGGACCTCTCGTGGTTAATGACTGATCTGCAGGTAAAGGGAGTGTGAGTAATGACTGATTTGCAGGATGGGAACCCCAGTGACAGAAGGGATAGTACGGCTGTGTGTGAGGGATTTACTTAGGGTTAACAGTGACATCATGTGGCATCCCGCAAAACCACTACCAGAAAATCGCGTTGAATTTGTGCATTGCATCGTCATCATCATGCATCGTTTGCCAAAACTATGTTTGCAAAGCCCGTTTTTGTTTTCTAAAACGCCCCGTCTTTTGTTCAAACGCCAAAACCGGGTCCCCGGAATATTTTGTTTTGCCCGAAATCGGTTTGCAAAAACCTTGTTTGCAATAAATAAAAATTATAATTAATTTTAGCTAGCGGGCCGATCAATCTTAACGATCAGCCTTAAATTAAATCGGTCCATTTCAAACAGCTCCCCCGGAAATCCTATTCCTACCCAAACCAAACCTACCCACCACTCACAACTCTCCACCTCACCCTCTCACCAGTTTTCTACCCACCCCGCCACCTAAGCAATCCTCCCCTTTTTCCCCCTTTTCTTTCCTCACCCTAGCCCTCTCTACCTCTCTCTCTTCCCTCAGGCCCATCTCTCCCCTGGCCCACCCAAGACAGCCCCACCCTCCCTCTAGTTCCACCTTCCCCAGATACACCCACCCACCGACAGCCCCACAACCCCCTCGGGTTCAACCGGGCCCACCCAGCCCCATCTCCCCTAACCACGACCGGGCCCCACCCTGTCCCTACACTCAAGACGCACGACGCCACGCTTAGCCCACCCGCACCGCCACAGGCCCCTGCCACCACACCCACCCACACGCGCCTGCCCCACGCGCCATCCCAGCTCCACCAACCTCAGCCAGTGCCTCCTCTGCCACCATTGCCTCCCTAGCTCCCTAGCTAGCTCACTCGCCGCCCCGGCCTTCCGCCACCTACACCTCTCCGCGCCTTTGCCAAGGCTGCCGCCTCGCCACTGCAGCCTCCTCGCTGCCGCTTTCTCCCGCTTCCCACTCTGGCTGCCCAGACTTCCTCTGCTGGCCTCGCCTCCGCTCGGCCACAACCGCCCTGCCTCTCCACCTTCCTCCCGCCTCGGACCTCCCTGCGCCTCCACCGCTGCCTCTCCTGAAAGGGCCACCTCGCCAACTGCCTCCGACGAGCCCTGGCCCCTCGAGTTCAGCTCTGCACCCGTGCCTTAAAGCAACATCTCGCCTGATGCAGGGTACCAGTTGGGAGTACGAACGCGAGAAGAACGACAAGAACTTCCGTCGAAAAGTTGCCGCAGGCCGCGAACACGACAAGTACCCCCTCGAACGCGACAAGTACCACCCCAAGGGACGAACCCCGGACTCCAAGTTCCCCAAAGACCGTGTAGGGGCAGATCCCGAGATCGACGCCGACTCGATCGAACCCTGGACCACCAGAGCCGGAACCTCATGATCTCCTACCCGGAAGCATTGACGCCGCGCGACAAGATCTTCGTCACGGAAACCCCGACGCCCGGATCCGTGTAAACCGCCAAGTTCGCCATGAACCGTTCCCGGAGTCCAGTTGTCGGGCCGAACCCGTGGAACTCGAACCAACCCCAAGATCTACGCTACGGACCCACATGATCTTCTACTTGGACGCCAAGGTTCGTCGAGGGCCGGAACAACAAGTACTTCCTCGGGAACGCCGAGTGCTTCACCCCGGAAGCCGAGACCGACGCGAAGGCGCGGACCCGACAAGACCTTCGTAGCAGCAAGATCGACCCCGTGGAACCCGATAAGATCTGCATGCGACAAGAACGACGTCGGACCAAGTCCTGCTTCCCGGATGCCGAGGTCACCGACTCAGGACAACAAGATCCCCCCCCCGCTGTCCGAGAACGATCCCGTCAAGTTCGTCGAACCCTGAACCCCGAGATCTGACCCCGTCAACCTCGGACCTGAGACCGACCCCGAACCCCGGAACCCCAAGATCGTCGAGCCCCCTCTAATGTGTGAACTCTTTCCGAAACCCTATTTTATAACATAATAACTTGTTGAATATTGAATTGTCATACCCGCATGCATATCTGTGGTTTGGGGGCCTTATGCCGATTCACCTAATAATTAAATACGGGGCCCAAATGCGGGCAAATCTAGCCTTATATTGGCCTCATTTAAATTTGTGTAGCGAACCGGTATCTTATCTTGCCTTGTTAAAACAACATTTAAATTGCGGGGTAGCTAAACAACTGGAACCATCTAACTAATTGTCGGACCCCCGGTTCCGCTTAATATGACCTAATTGCATTGCACCTTTGCCATGCCATACATCATACATGCATCATGCCGATCTTCTGCCGTGGTATTAAATATTGCATCCGGTGTTTATTCTAGTGTTTTGGTTCTTCGCGGATAAGACCGTTGAGTTGATGTGAGCTTCGCCCCGTTCTACGGATGAACCCTTCGACAATGTTTTCAGGCGAGCATCTCCCTCTTTCTACCTATCTTACTTTTATAGTCTTTATTCCCTCCTGTTGATCTATTGCTATCTGTGTCGCGATGCTCTAGTTTTCGTACCCGTGATATCCCTTGCAGCCGTATATTGCCTTGGACACACCCTATTCCCTGTTGTTTGGTAGATAGTTGGACCTGCGCGTCGTAGTTGCTTGCTCAAGTGCTGATGTGTGTCGTCATATGCCACAGTTGTTGATGTATTGCCGCATGTTGATGTTGGAGATGATTTTAGTTTTAATTATCGTCACTTTAATTTCTGTTTAACAACTAAAATTGAATAAGCAGAGGCATCGGTGGGTGATAGATAATATTTGGTTTCGACGCCCACTTGTGTCCCGTAAGACCCGAGTACTTGATACATTGCCTTGATTTATCGCGCTATCCACATCCGGGAGGTATATGGGACCCCCCTGAGCCAGAGCTTGATTCAGTCTTATTTCTAGGGGCCACAAACTAGTTTGAGGTTTTATTTACGATCCTGTACTTATGCCATCTTTACCGCCTTATTTACGATTGTGCGAGGGGCACACTGTACTGTTTAGGGATTGTGACCCGTTTACGTGGTATCGACAAGCCCAGCCACACTTTCGGGTTCCTGATCGTTCACCGCCCCACAAACCTTGAGGCCGTCTCGAGTTAGCTAGCCGTTCGCGGAATCTACTTGAGGGTGGCCCTCAAATATTTCTGAATCTGTGATTGTTCAGTGAAAGCCTCGTGGGTTTTGATTTGGTTTTTCCGAGGTTGATCGAGCGTGTGTTGCTATTGGTGCACCCCGCCGGGTAAAACTTTCAAAGCCGTGTCCATGGATATGGACGACTTGGAGCACAAGATTCTCGATCATAGACAAGCATAACTAAAGTTTATCGCTATTAATTTGACTTATAATGACTAGTAATCAGCTTCACTATAACGGAATGGCTAATTAATACGCCCACCATTGCTTGTTTGGTTGTCGCCATACAAATGTATCCGACTAGTAAGTATTGCAACTACAACGAATTGGCTGAATAAAAGTACCAACAACTGCTGGGTTTTGGGTTTATCTCATGCTATCTGTACCTGATTAGTAATTGTTGCCACTATAACAGAATGGTCAATTAAAAGTGCCCACTGCTTACTTTATCGTGACGATTATCTAAACCGACTAGTAAGGTGCAACTATAACCGAATAAGTAAACCGCCAATCGTGTGAGTTCCTCGGTTGACCTCCTCGTTTGGTCTCGAGGGGAAACACCGAGATGGGTTTGTTTGGTGATAGCTTCGTGTTGGATCCGGATAGGTCATTCTCACCCCTCTCGATAACCGCCATTGTATCGAGTCTCTATAGGTTGTTTAGTGCATGTCGCCGCCGCCATCCACCATACCTATGTAGGCGAGCCGATTCTAGCCTCGCTGCATCGGCCTCAAGATCGACGCTCCTTCTTTGTTTTCTGCTTTGCCCTTTGTCGGCACCCCTTTGTTAAGCAGGTTTTGAGATCGACGCCAAGAAGGTGGTTACCCTTCCGCTTGGCCAGGCAGGGTTATGGACGCCATTGGTTATTCTTCGTGGCTCTTAGCCCCATTTGCTTTGTCCGTAGTCGGACGCCCATCGCTTTTCAAGGTGATTTGGATCTTGTATATTATATTCGTATTCTTGACTCTTTGAGTCATTGTTATATATATCTGCTCGTGGGTCCCATCGAGGACCTGTTGTGTAATGTTATTACGCTTTTCCACCCGCATGAAAGTGCACGGTGGGCACCTTTGAATCGCTTTCTATGCGGTTTGGTGAATTTTGCCCAAACTTGCATAGGTCCGATTCTCGAGGGTGTTACAGTGGTATCGAGCTCGTGAGCTGCGATACCACAAGTCCACCTCAGGATAACCTAGCTAACGGCCAAGTAGAGTGTCAAAACTATTTTGAAAATCGGTTGGATAGTTACGTTAGGTCTGATTTTACCCTCTCATTCGCCTCTTACCTCTACGTGTTTTGAATCCGCTCTCTTCTCTTTCTTCGAGTCCAGGAATTCTCGTGGTTGGGTTTCCGTCGTACCTTTAGGGTTTCGCTTCCTTCTTTGATAACGGTGTTGCTACATCTAGTCTTCATGCTATCCGAGGAATCCTTCGTCTGTGGTACCATTATTTGTTCCTTGTTTGTGCCTTCCGGTGTTTTCTGACGCGACGACATCATCTACGCCAGATCCGATGCAGAGTCTGCAACACTCCGTTGTTCCGAACCTCGCTTGTCGAGATCTTCAGTCTGATTCCGAGAGTTGGTTGCATGATCCGCCTATTTGTGTGCAGAGTAATGGTTCGAGTGCGGGATGGAGTAGCTACCATACCACTACTCTTATCATTCGCTCTTGTACATCGAATCAGTGGATCCAGCAATTTTACTCCGTCCACGGAAGTTAGGGGTGGCTTTATTTGTTGATACCTCTACCTTCGACCTTTTTGTTTCCGGAGTGTTCTCTCGACGATCAGGAGCAACGACCCTTTGTTAGTGGTGTCGCCGTTTTCCAGATGAAGAAGAAACTCTTGTTAGTGGTGTCGCGAAGATCTACACGAAGCCGAAGGATCGCATCACGACCCTCTTCCGGTACCATGAGGCGGATCTCGAGGGCGAGATCCCTTGTTAGTGGTGTCGAATTGTGGCATCCCGCAAAACCACTACTAGAAAATCGCGTTGAATTTGTGCATTGCATCGTCATCATCATGCATCGTTTGCCAAAACTATGTTTGCAAAGCCCGTTTTTGTTTTCTAAAACGCCCCGTCTTTTGTTCAAACGCCAAAACCGGGTCCCCGGAATATTTTGTTTTGCCCGAAATCGGTTTGCAAAAACCTTGTTTGCAATAAATAAAAATTATAATTAATTTTAGCGGGCAAAAGCCAGCCGATCATCGAACGACCGCCCAGAAATTAAATCGGTCCATTTCAAACAGCCTCCCGAAATCCTATTCCTACCCAAACCAAACCTACCCACCACTCACAACTCTCCACCACCCTCTCACCAGTTTTCTACCCACCCCGCCACCTAAGCAATCCTCCCCTTTTTCCCCCTTTTCTTTCCTCACCCTCGCCCTCTCTACCCTCTCTCTCTTCCCTGTGGCCCATCTCTCCCTGGCCCACCCGCAGCAGCACAGCCCCACCCTCCCTCTAGTTCCACCTTCCCCAGATACACCCACCCACCGACAGCCCCACAACCCCTCGCTCCGGACCATGGGCCCACCCAGCCCCATCTCCCCTAACCACGACCCGCTGGCCCCACACCGCTCGCCACTCCCGCCCCACCTCCCACCCGCTTCCCCACCTGGCCTGCGCCCTCTCAGCCTCCGGCCTCTCGCCACCTCAAGCCGCCCAAGGCCTCGCTGCAGCCGCCTCCTCCGCTCGCAGCCTGGCCTCACCTCGCCACCGCCTCCCTGCCGCCCACACGCTGGCCTCCCGACCTCGCACCTCCGCCCGCCGACGGAGCTTCCGCCGCCACAACCGCCTGCCTCTCCACCTTCCTCGCCTCGGACCTCCGCGCTGCTCCTGGCTGCCGCCGAAGCGGCCACTGCCCCTCGAGTTCAGCCTTAGCCAGCCAAAGATCTCGCCACAAGCATCAGGGTACCAGTTGGGAGTACGAACGCGAGAAGAACGACAAGAACTTCCGTCGAAAAGTTGCCGCAGGCCGCGAACACGACAAGTACCCCCTCGAACGCGACAAGTACCACCCCGAGGGACGAACCCCGGACTCCAAGTTCCCCAAAGACCGTGTAGGGGCAGATCCCGAGATCGACGACTCGATCGAACCCTGGACCACCAGAGCCGGAACCTCATGATCTCCTACCCGGAAGCATTGACGCCGCGCGACAAGATCTTCGTCACGGAAACCCCGACGCCTGGATCCGTGTAAACCGCCAAGTTCGCCATGAACCGTTCCCGGAGTCCAGTTGTCGGGCCGAACCCGTGGAACTCGAACCAACCCCAAGATCTACGCTACGGACCCACATGATCTTCTACTTGGACGCCAAGGTTCGTCGAGGGCCGGAACAACAAGTACTTCCTCGGGAACGCCGAGTGCTTCACCCCGGAAGCCGAGACCGACGCGAAGGCGCGGACCCGACAAGACCTTCAGAAAAGAAGATCGACCCCGTGGAACCCGATAAGATCTGCATGCGACAAGAACGACGTCGGACCAAGTCCTGCTTCCCGGATGCCGAGGTCACCGACTCAGGACAACAAGATCCCCCCCCCGCTGTCCGAGAACGATCCCGTCAAGTTCGTCGAACCCTGAACCCCGAGATCTGACCCCCGTCGAACCCTGGACCCTGAGACCGACCCCGAACCCCGGAACCCCAAGATCGTCGAGCCCCCTCTAATGTGTGAACTCTTTCCGAAACCCTATTTTATAACATAATAACTTGTTGCATATTGAATTGTCATACCCGCATGCATATCTGTGGTTTGGGGGCCTTATGCCGATTCACCTAATAATTAAATACGGGGCCCAAATGCGGGCAAATCTAGCCTTATATTGGCCTCATTTAAATTTGTGTAGCGAACCGGTATCTTATCTTGCCTTGTTAAAACAACATTTAAATTGCGGGGTAGCTAAACAACTGGAACCATCTAACTAATTGTCGGACCCCCGGTTCCGCTTAATATGACCTAATTGCATTGCACCTTTTCCATGCCATACATCATACATGCATCATGCCGATCTTCTGCCGTGGTATTAAATATTGCATCCGGTGTTTATTCTAGTGTTTTGGTTCTTCGCGGATAAGACCGTTGAGTTGATGTGAGCTTACACCGTTCTACGGATGAACCCTTCGACAATGTTTTCAAAGTAGCATCTCCTCTTTCTACCTATCTTACTTTTATAGTCTTTATTCCTCCCTGTTGATCTATTGTTATCCGTGTCGCGATGCTCTAGTTTTCGCATCGTGATATCCCTTGCAGCCGTATATTGCCTTGGACACACCCTATTCCCTGTTGTTTGGTAGATAGTTGGACCTGCGCGTCGTAGTTGCTTGCTCAAGTGCTGATGTGTGTCGTCATATGCCACAGTTGTTGATGTATTGCCGCATGTTGATGTTGGAGATGATTTTAGTTTTAATTATCGTCACTTTAATTTCTGTTTAACAACTAAAATTGAATAAGCAGAGGCATCGGTGGGTGATAGATAATATTTGGTTTCCGAACGCCCACTTGTGTCCCGTAAGACCCCGAGTACTTGATACCTGTTCCTTGATTTATCGCGCTATCCACATCCGGGAGGTATATGGGACCCCCCTGAGCCAGAGCTTGATTCAGTCTTATTTCTAGGGGCCACAAACTAGTTTGAGGTTTTATTTACGATCCTGTACTTATGCCATGTTTACCGCCTTATTTACGATTGTGCGAGGGGCACACTGTACTGTTTAGGGATTGTGACCCGTTTACGTGGTATCGACAAGCCCAGCCACACTTTCGGGTTCCCAGTCGTTTACCGCCGGCCCCACAAACCTTGAGGCCGTCTCGGAGTCAGCTAGCTTCGTTGCGGAATCTACTTGAGGGGTGGCCCCCTGAAATATTTCTGAATCCTGTGATTGTTCAGTCGTGAAAGCCTCGTTGGGTTTTGATTTGGTTTTTCCGAGGTTGATCGAGCGTGTGTTGCTATTGGTGCACCGCCGGGTAAAACTTTCAAAGCCGTGTCCGCGGATATGGACGACTTGGAGCAAGATTCTCGATCAGACAAGCATAACTAAAGTTTATCGCTATTAATTTGACTTATAATGACTAGTAATCAGCTTCACTATAACGGAATGGCTAATTAATACGCCCACCATTGCTTGTTTGGTTGTCGCCATACAAATGTATCTGACTAGTAAGTATTGCAACTACAACGAATTGGCTGAATAAAAGTACCAACAACTGAAGGGCTTTGGATTTATCTCATGCTATCTGTACCTGATTAGTAATTGTTGCCACTACAACGGAATGGTCAATTAAAAGTGCCCACTGTTTACTTTATCAGGACGATTATCTAAACCTGACTAGTAAGGTGCCGCAACTATAACTGAATAAGTAAAACTGCCAACTGTGTGAGTTCCTTGGTTGACCTCCTCGTTTGGTCTCGAGGGGGAAACACCAGGATGGGTTTGTTTGGTGATAGCTTCGTTGGATCCGGATAGGTCATTCTCACCTCTCCGATAACCGCCATTGTATCGAGTCTCTATAGGTTGTTTAGTGCATCTTGCCGCTGCCGCCATCCACCATACCTATGTAGGCGAGGACCGCCAATTCTAGCCTCGCTGCACTGGCCTCAAGATCGACGCTCCTTCTTTGTTTTCTGCTTTGCCCTTTGGCACCCCTTTGTTAAGGTGTTTTGAGATCGACGTTAGCGTGGTTACCCTTCCGCTTGGCTGGGCAGGTTATGGACGCCATTGGTTATTCTTCGTGGCTCTTAGCCCCATTTGCTTCTTGTCCGTAGTGGACGCTCTCATTTTCAAGGTGATTTGGATCTTGTATATTATATCTATTCTTGAATCTTTGAGTCGTTATATATATCTGCTTGTGGGTCCCATCGAGGACTGTTGTGTAATGTTATTACTTCGTTTTCCACCCGCACGAAAGTGCCTGGTGGGCACCTTTGAATCGTTTCTATGCGGGTTTGGTGAATTTTGCCCAAACTTGCATAGGTCCGATTCTGAGGGTGTTACACATCACTATGCATATCATTAGTTCTCTTTCTTCTGTAGATGAGACTAGTAGGTTATTGCTATAAGCGATTGTGGAGGCAATAATAATTATGGATGCACTGCCCACATAAAATTATCTTGCTTTAACAATTACATGCATACTTTATTATTATCTATTATTCCCATCAGATGTTTTGCAGCTACTGGTGAAAACCGAAGACCCTAAGCCCTCTCTCTCTCTCCATCGTCAACAACAACAAAAAGATCGCAAACTCTTGGTCCGATAAAAACACAAAAGGAATTCTAAAACTCTCGAAGGTCCATTTAAGTAATCCCACTTTGCTTTCTACTTCCTGAGGATTCGATAAACCTAGGTATACTAGGGAAATAGAGCTATACTACATACGTAATCCAGATCGAAGGTATTAGTACCTAGTGAGTATTTACTGTGTATGCAGAATTCAAGGGTTGATTATGATGAATTTGAAGAATTTATAAGTGGACAAAGGCAACAATATGCACAAGAAAATAGAAACATAGAGGTACATGAAAATAATTATGAAGAAGATGCGGATGATGAAGACGAGGAAGAGGAAGAAGAAGATGACGAAGAGGAAGAGGCTGCACAAGAAGCTGGGACAGAAAATTTGTCGCTTCAAGGTAGTAATATGCAACTCTACATCTATATTATTAATATGAACTTGAGATGCAATTTACAACTTCAAAATTCTGAATGAAAAGTAGTCATTAAATGTTTTTTGTTTCGAATAGGAAAAAAAGGGGAGAAAGAGGACCAACAGAGCTAAAAAGATTGCGGGAAAAGCATGGACCAAATAACAAGATATAGTTGGAATTTAATCACCTTGGTCAGCCCTGTGGGCGTAGGACCTACAGGTTGGCAAATTTTATTGGTTACTTAGTTAAAGGAAAAGATGTATCTATTGCATCTCCAAGTTGGAGTGAAGTACCAGAAGCTAAAAAAGACAAACTGTGGGAGAGTGTGAAGGAGAGAAAAAATCTGCAATTGTATATTAATGACTCCTTGGTGGCTTCAGAGAACTTGGTGCTTGATGTGGAGTCTTGTTGGGAACCCCAAGAGCAATGTGTGAAGCAGCACAGCAGCAAGTTTTCCCTCAATAGATACCGAGGTTATCGAACCAGAAGGAGGAAGGAAACGTCACACAAGTGTCGCAAGCAACGCGGCGACTTTCACAACACAAACTCAAGACTTTTCCCCAACGAATCAGTGAGGTTGTCAAGCTCACCGGTTTGCTATAACAGAGGATTAAACGTATGGTGTGGAAGGTAATGGTTTGCAGCAAGTAAACAAGTAACAGTGGAACATGTATTGATGGTAAAGATTGGATCGGGGTCCATAGTTCACTAGAGGTGCTCTCCTTAGATAAACAACATGGCATGAAGGGTAAACAAATTACAGCAAGGCAATTGACAGGAACTAAGCAAGGCATAACAATGCAATTACTAGTCAGAAACATCCTATGACATTCGATTGGATAATACAACAAGATACATAGACCGCCATCCAACTGCATCTATGACTAGACGTCCACCTTCAGGTTATCATCTGAACCCCCTCTAGTATTAAGTTGCAAGCAACATACAACTTCTTTAAGCAAAGCGTGTAAGGTAAACAGTCCACATGTTCCATGAACAAGAGACCGTTGTTTTCTCCCTAGTAGAAACATCACATCTACAACTGAAGAGATTATTGTCACTTCCCTTGGAAACTAGAGGCATGAACCCACTATCGAGCATAAATACCCCCTCTTGGAGTCACTAGCAACTACTTGCCCAAGATAGCTACTAACAATGGAGAGCATGCAAGATCACAAACAACACAGACATGATAGAATCATAAAGACAAAACCATTAATCAAACCAACATAATAATCTCAATATCCATCGGATCCCCGCAAACACAACATGCATGATTACAAATAGATTAGATCTTGATCATAAACGGAGCTCACAAGATATATACATGAAAGCACAAAGCAGGAGATACAACCATCTAGCTACTACATGGACCCATAGTCCAAGGTGGAACTACTCACGCATCATACCGGAGAGAAGGCCTCCGGGATGATCTCCCCTCCAGCAGGGTGCTGGGAAGTGTAGGGTTCGCAGCATAGAAAACAAAAAATTTCCTATGATGGGAACTATGTATCAAGATCTATCTACTAGTTACAAACAACGGGCGGATGTATATCTGTATAGAACATACCCTTGAAGACCGACAAATCTTAACAAGTTGAACTCGTGGTTGATGTAGACGATCTCTTGCCGATCTCAAGATCGAGAGGAAGTCCTAGCGCCATAAGCGTGAGCATCCATTCTCGCACACACGCATACAAGACACCGAGCAACCTCCGCCTCGCTCAGATATGCAATGAAGCACAACCCTTTCTTGCCGAATATCCACCGGGAACATGTATCTCGCTAGTCCGAGACCATGGGGGATAAATTTTAGAGGGGGAGAGAGATCCTTCACGAGGAGGTGTGAGTGAGAGAGAGGGAGAGGGGTGCCTTTTATAGGAGGAGGGGGACCCCAAGGGGGTGGCCGGTGCATGGGGGCTGCCCCCTTGCCCTCCCCTCATTCATGTGGGTGGACACTCCACTCACAAAATCCTCTTCAAATCCCTCCACTCAAAATGTCACTCAAACTTGCTATTAAGTTTCCACCAAATTTAATGCAAACTCTCATTAAATAAAACTCTTTTTATTTATTCAGAATTTTTTCAATTACTTTAATGACAAACATTCACATATAACCCCTTGCTAGAATTCTATTTCACATGCAAAAACACTTTCTGCAATTTCACCCGTTTTGATTCTAGTGAAATAAATTCCTGCGCTTGTTATTCTTTCCGGCATGAAACATTTGCTCCAATTGGATGTTAGTGTCCCTTAAGTGTGTCACCCTACAGTTCGCGAATAATGCGGACATGATCGAGACCCTTCTCCGATCAATAATCAGTAGCGGGACCTGGAGATCCATACTGACTCCCACACATTCAACGATGACTTTCCTGTGATCGTCGGAACCTTTTATGCTTGTATCTTAATCCCTTTGTTTCACGATATATTACATGCCTGAGATTCGATCATCGGTATCTCCATACCTAGTTTGATCTCGTTACTGACATGCACTCTTTTATCGTTCCCGTGATATAACATTCTAGTGATCAAATCACTTGCTTGCAAGCTAACCAATGTGATATCACTGAGAGGGCCCAGAGTATATTTATCCGTCATCGGGATGAACAAATTCCACTCTTGATCCATGAGTCTCAACATAACACTTTAGTAGCTTTGAAGCCATCTTTATAATCACCCAGTTACGCTGTGACGTTTGATGTCAACAAGAAACTCTTCCGGTGTTAGTGATTGGCATGATCTCATGGTCTAAGGATTAGGATCACTTCGTAAGTTGTTTATAGCAATATAAACTCAATGACTTTGATCGTAATGCTATACTTCGGATGAATGTTCATCACATCATTACACTAATGTTGTGATCTCATTATTAACAACATCCAATGTCTATGATCAGGAAACTGTGATCATCTTGTTAATCAATGAACTAGTTTATGAGAGAGGCATAACTAGGAACTTTCTGTTTGTTTATTAAACACACATGTATTAACGTTTCCGTATTAATACAATTATAGCATGCAAAATAAACATCTATCATATACTTGGAATACACATAATAAACACTTTATTATTTCCTCTCAGGGCATATTCCCTTCAGGAAGAACTTCTGATCCCCCTGATCTAGGGATGATGGTGGCGGCAACAGACGGTTTCGTGGAGATTTGATCGGGTGCCTAGGGTTTTTGCATCAGGGGCTTCTTATAGGCGAAGGGGGAGGCCGAGGAGGCGACCAGGGGGGCAAACCCTAGCCAGGCGCGGGCCCACCCCTATACGTGCTGGGGGGTCTAGCAGCCCTGGCCCGCTTCCTCGTCTCCCCTCTGGACTTCTTGTTCCCCACGGAAATTTATTGACTTTGACGTTTGTCCTGTCCAATTCCGAGAATATTTATTTACTAACTTTTCTGAAACCAAAAATAGCAGAAAACAGGCATCTGGCACTGTTGCAACTTGTTAATAGGTTAGTACCAGAAAACATGTAAAAAGCACTGCAAAGTGTAGACAAGTAAAGCAAAGTAGATACTAAACAAGCATGGAGCATCAAAAATTATAGATACGTTTCCAACGTATCAGCATCCCCAAGCTTAACTCCTGCTCGTCCTCGAGTAGGTAAGTGATAAAAGAATAATTTTTGAGGTGACATGCACCCTCACAATAAAGATCCAACCATTTGCAAGCATTGAAACCTGGGATCAAAGAACTCTAAACATGTGCATGAAAGATGGAGTTCTAACAATAGGACATAGTAACTATGCATGCAACATGAAAGGTTACAAACAAAGATCATGAATAACATGCATTGAAAACGTTTGTTTGTTTCACATACAAAAACATAGCATAGTGGCAATCAACTTGTCCCTCATAAAGTAGCAATATAGATGCATAGGACACCTTCAAAGTTCACAAGGGTGACTAGAAACAAATAGCACAAGAACGAGTAATATCACAATATGCATCAATTAATAAGCTTTGGAACACTGCACACAGAATGACAACTATGCTCTCTTAAAGGTGCCTAAAGGTAGAAGGTGGAGACTCAATAGTGGTGGAAGAAAGGCCTTTTTTGTAAAGGAAGCAGAGATTACAAGTTTCAAAAAGATCTTCCAAAAATTATGGTACTTGTTAGCTTTCAGCCCTCATTTCCCCTATCATAAGCATCTTGAAGTGGTTAAGGTTAAAGTGGCAAAGATGGAGTATATGCTTGATGAAGTATAAGTTGGCAATATCAAGTCTCTTGAATACGAGGGCCACACCTCATGCATACTCAACTTTGGGTCCAGGTAAGTTCTTGTCATTGTAAGTATTTGCATATCATTGAGAACCGCCAATGGGGTACCCCTTGCACATGGTACAGGAGCTTTCCCATAACCAAAATGACAAGGCAAGCAGACAATGATAATCTCAGCAATCTTTTTATTTACCATATGCATAGCTTTTTATTGAGGATGCTTCATAGATAGCTTATTATGGTGATGCTGCAAGTTTCCACCATGATTAGGCATGGCTTAGGCTAGCGGCACAGTCGTTTCTCTAACACATGATACAAACTCCATGGACTTACAAGTTCCCTCTTTATTTCACACCGGTGACATCCATAGACAAAAGAACATGATATAAACTGAGTACAAAGTATAAGTGCAATGTTGAAAACGTTCCCCATGACAGCACGGTTCTGCTAATTCCAACTTATAAGTGCAAGCATATACAACAAAGTTGTCACAATGGTTCAATTTTATTAGGGGCAAACAATATAAAGTGTGCCATCAAGTTCGTGAGGGCTTTAATCACTAAGTTTTCACATAACAAAATAGTTTTTAATTGGAAGATAATTGGAAACAAGAATATAGTTGGAATGGTGTAACACACCATGCATATGAGTTTATAGTGGACACTTTGGAATAACTTCTTTTCTTAGGAGTTGGAAGCATGAGTAGAACTTGCTCATACAGGTGGAGGCTAGCAAAAGACTGGGAGCAACCAACTAAGAGAGCATAATGGCCATAAACATGCAGTGCAACAAAGCATACTAATCAAAGCAAAGAGTGGTACTACAAGTCAAGGACTAAATGATCATAGAGGATAATGGTGACTTGTCATAGTCATAACATGGTGTGAGCATGTGCCAAGTCAACCCAAGCAAAGCATCAAAGGAGAATACCACAATACTATGCTTTTGCATGCTAAAACAACACATAATTTCTTCAAGGCACACTAAGCAATCCCAATTGTTTGGAACAATACATGCTACATAAATAATCACTAAGCATAAGGTCAAAACAACACCTAGCATGTCATGCTAAAATCTAAGTCACAGTCAATGCAAGCTCCTCTTGCACTTCAAGCAAGAACTTACTACTCCTTTCCAACACCAAGCAACTTATTTGAAAAACAACACATCGAGAACGGGGGTCCAAACTTCTTTATTCAAGCAAACTAAACAACCTAAGCAAAGCAAACGAAAACTAAGATGCTCCAAGAACAACACAACTATGCATGAAACAGTAAAAACGAAGTGTCTAGACAGACCTGAGCTTTTTATTGATGAAGAAGGGGATGCCTTGGGCATCCCCAAGCTTTGACGCTTGTACCTCTTGGATATTTCTTGGGGTGACACCATGGTGGCATCCCCAAGCTTGAGCTTTTGTCCATTATTCATCTCATTGCATCATTCTCTCTCCACACCTGAAATTTTTCCTTCATACAGAACTTCACACAATCTTCATTAGCGACATTAGTTTAACCTCTTGGCAAAGATTTGGAACAGCAAGAATTTTCACTAAAAACACAAGCTACTGTAGTAACTCTTTCAAAAATCTCAATTCACCTAAAGAGAACTCAAAAAGGAATCAATAAGAAGCAAATGCAAATAATGACAGAAATCCGTCAAAACAGACCAGCAGGTAGAAACCGATTTTTTCGAACATCTTATGTTTCTCAAATCAAAAGGTGTTGAACTAAAGAAATTTAGCTAACATACTGGGGGATTTATTCATAAATTTTGATATCAATCCGAGGTACGGAGACTCCTCACGAATTTTTTTGGTGGAGGACAGAAATCTGTTTCGGGACAGCAACTCCCCAAATCTTACTTCCCTCTCATTAGAGGTCATTCTTGGCACAAAAAGCAAACAAAAAGGATAAGTAGAGGCCATTACTGAAGTAATAACTTCCAACACTCAAGGAAACTCTTGGGTTATCTCCCAACAAGTACTTTTCTTTAATGCCTTTAAGTTAGGCACAAGAAGCAAGAAGAATCAAGTATGTTCAAATGAAGAAGCATTAACATCAAATCTTGCTTTCAAAGGAGGAGCAAAAAGCAACTTCTCTCTCCTTATAGGGAAGTGTTCAATACCTTTATTGAATGGAAAATGATATTTAAGGGTGCCCTCTTTCATATCAATGATGGCACCAATTATTCTAAGAAAAGGTCTTCCCAAAGTAATATGACAAGAAGCATTGTATTCAACATCCAAAACATAAAAATCCACAGGGACATAAGCATTGTTAAACATAATGAGAACATCATTAATACTCCCCATGAGTTTCTTCTTAGCATTATCATTGAGTGGGACATCCAAATAACAATCTTCCAACGGTGGCAAATCAAGCATTTCATAAATCTTCCTAGGCATAATAGAGACACTAGAACCAAGATCACATGAAGCTTTGAGATCAAATTCATTCACTTGCATATTAATAATGGGTTCCCAACTATCTTCTACTTTCCTAGGAATAGAAGCTTTGTGTTTTAGCTTCTCTTCCTTAATCTTAACAAGAGCATATGTAATGTGTTTGGTAAAGGAAACATGCATATCACTAGCATCGGGACTTCTAGCAAGCTTTTGTAGGAACATAATCACTTTAGAAATATTGCAACCATCAATATAGAAGTCAAACTTAGCATCACTAGTAGTTGGCTCAATAGGCTTTGTCATAGTAGGAGGAGGAATAGAGACTGCTTGTGGTTTAGTGGTGATGGTGCACACACTATTGTTCCTATCAATTTCAGCTTCCCTTTCCCACTTAGCATGAAGTTGAGCTAACAGCCTAACATTTTCATCAATAGTAACTTGTATGTCATGAGCAGTAGCAAAGGTATTTTCCATGGTTTCGGGTTTATCAGCCATTTTATTAATCAAGGAGGACTGAGCTTCAGACAAAGAGGATATATTTTCTCAACAGTTAAAAGCTTTTCCTCTATAGGCTTATTGAAAGTGGTTTGTTTACTAATAAAGTCCTTGAGCATGACTTCAAGTTCAGAGGGGGCATTTCTAGCATTATTGTAAGAGCTTCCATAGGAATTGCCATTATTAGGAGGATAAGGCCTATAATTGTTGTTGCTACCAAAATTATTCCTATAGGCATTGTTGTTGAAATTGTTGTTTCTGATGAAGTTCACATCAACTTGCTCTTCTTGAGAAACCAAAGAGGATAAGGGAACACTATTAGGATCTAGAGGAGCTTTCCCATTAACAAGCATAGCCATAATAACATCATTTTTTCACTCAAAGAGGAAGTTTACTCAACAGAATTTACCTTCTTACCGTGTGGATCTCTCTCAACATGCCATTCAGAGTAGTTAACCATCATATTATCAAGGAGCCTTATTGCAGCACCTAAAGTGATCCCCATAAAAGTACCTCCAGCAGATGAATCCAACAGATTTCTTGAGGAGAAGTTCAAACCCGCATAAAAAGTCTGGATAATCATCCAAGCAGTGAGTCCATGAGTAGGGCAATTTTTAACCAAAGACTTCATTCTTTCCCATGCTGGAGCAACATGTTCACTATCAAGTTGTTTAAATTTCATGTCACTTCTCATAGATATAATCTTAGCAAGAGGATAGTACTTTCCAATAAAAGCATCTTTGCACTTAGTCCAAGAATCAATACAATTTTTAGGCAAAGAAAGCAACCATTCTTTAGCTTTTCCCCTCAAGGAGAAAGGAAAAAGCTTGAGATTAATAATATATCCATCTACATCCTTATACTTTTGCATCTCACAAAGTTCAACAAAGCTATTGAGATGGGCGGCAGGATCATCAGACCCAGCACCAGAAAATTGCTCTCTCATCACAAGATTCAATAAAGCAGGCTTAATTTGATAAAAAGGTAGCATCAGGAGCAGGTGGAGCAATAGCAGTACTTAGGAAATTGTTGTTGGTTCTAGTGAAGTCACACAACTTGGTGTTCTCCGCAGAGTTCATTTTGGCAAAGGTGGGCAAGCCAAAAACAACAGAAACAGCTAGAGAAGGAACTATTTTTTTTGTGTTTTTGAATAAAGCAAGCAAACCAAACTAGACTAAATTTTTTGGGGTTTTTTGAAAAGAGGCAAACAAAACCAAGCAAAAGAAACTATGCAAACTAAAAACAAAGCAAAGAGAAAGTAAGTGAAGGACTCCCCTTGTGAAGACATCTTAGCCTCCCTGGCAACAGCGCTAGAAAACTTGTCGATGAATCCTTGGTGGCGCCAGAGAACTTGGTGCTTAATGTGGAGTCTTGTTGGGAACCCCAAGAGCAAGGTGTGAAACAGCACGGCAGCAAGTTTTCCCTCAGTAGAGACCGAGGTTATCGAACCATAAGGAGGAAGGAAACATCACACAGGTGTTGCAAGCAACGCGGAGACCTGCACAACACAAACTCAAGACTTTTCCCCCAATGAGTCAGTGAGGTTGTCAAGCTCACCGGTTTGCTGTAACAAAGGATTAAACGTATGGTGTGGAAGGTAATGGTTTGCAGCAAGTAAACAAGTAACAGTGGAAGATGTATTGATGGTAAAGATTGGACCGGGGTCCATAGTTCACTAGAGGTGCTCTCCTTAGATAAACAACATGGCATGAAGGGTAAACAAATTATAGCAGGGCAATTGACAGGAACTGAGCAAGGCATAACAATGCAATTACTAGTCAGAAAGATCCTATGAGATTCGATTGGGCAATACAACAAGATATATAGACCGCCATCCAACTACATATATGACTAGAAGTCCACCTTCAGGTTATCATCCGAACCCTCTCCAGTATTAAGTTGCAAGCAACAGAAAACTTCTTTAAGCAAAGTGTGTAAGGTAAACAGTCCACATGTTCCATGAATAAGAGACCGTTGTTTTCTCCCTAGTAGCAATAGCACATCTACAACCGAAGAGATTATTGTCACTTCCCTTGGAAACTAGAGGCATGAACCCACTATCGAGCATAAATACCCCCTCTTGGAGTCACTAGCAACTACTTGGCCAAGATAGCTACTAACAACAGAGAGCATGCAAGATCACAAACAACACAGACATGATAGAATCATAAAGACAAAACCATTAATCAAACCAACATAATAATCTCAATATCCATCGAATCCCCGCAAACACAACATGCATGATTACAAATAGATTAGATCTTGATCATGAACTGAGCTCACAAGATCTATACATGAAAGCACAAAGGAGGAGATACAACCATCTAGCTACTACATGGACCCATAGTCCAAGGTGGAACTACTCATGCATCATACTGGAGAGAAGGCCTCCGGGATGATCTCCCCTTCGGCAGGGTGCCGGGAAGAACTTCAGATCCTCCCCGATCTAGGGACGATGGTGGCGACGGCTATAGACGGTTTCTTAGAGATTTGATCGGGTTTCTAGGGTTTTTGCATCGGGGGCTTCTTATAGGCGAAGGGGGAGGTCGAGGAGGCGACCAGGGGGGCCAAACCCTAACCAGGCACGGGCCCACCCCTGGCCACGCCTTGGGGGGTCTGGCTGCCCTGGCCCGCTTCCTCGTCTCCCCTCTAGACTTCTTGTTCCCCACGGAAAGTTATTGACTTTTACGTTTGTCCCGTCCAATTCCGAGAATATTTCTTTACTAACTTTTCTGAAACCAAAAACAGCAGAAAACAGGCATTTGGCACTATTGCAACATGTTAATAGGTAGTACCAGGAAACATGTAAAAAGCACCTGAAAGTGTAGACAAGTAAAGCAAAGTAGATACTAAACAAGCATGGAGCATCAAAAATTATAGATACGTTTCCAACATATCATATATACAATTTACTGATCTCCAATTTCTATACTGCAGAAAATTGTAACTAAGAACAGATCTAGAAGGGGAGGCCAGGAAATGGATGTCACACTACAGGGACTAAAAGCTTCGCAGTTTTTCATAGACATTTGGAGCTGAAAGAGGGGAGCTAGTTGGGAGAGTGGATCTATTTTTTGCTACGCACTTAAATAAAAAAGGAGAACCAGTTAATCAGTACTCTGCTAACAAAATGGTATGTTCCAAACCTTAACTGAAATGAGTTTGTTCATGCATTTATTGTATTGTCATAAATTTGTCAGGAAGTAAATTGAAATGAGTTTGTTCATATATTTATTGTATTGTCATGAGTTTATTGTATTGCATTTATTGAATGACATATTTTTAGTTCTGGTAGATTGAAGTTAGGAAGTTATGTGAAGAGGATCCTTCATTGATGAAGTCAGATGATGATGAGTTGTATGAAAAGGTATTCCCAAATGCAAAAAAAATACCACATGGTTTTGGGCTTGTTGTTGGAGGGAAAAAACAGACAAGATAGATCACTTGCTACCTGTCCTAGAACAGTCAGAGCAAGAGAAAAAACATCTGTTGGGTGTGGTGAAAACACTGATGGAAAGAAGTGACCAAATGGAAGATAGATGGAGTCAATTTCTGGCATCTCAAAAGAATCATTCTAACCTTCAGCATGTACAGCAGCAGCATGAACTACAATAACATGAACAACACATGCAGCATCATGAACAACACCAGCCGGACCTTCCTCGGCAACACAAGAAGTAACCCGACCTTTCTCAGCAACACAAGCAACACAAGCAGCAGCCCGCCCTTCCTCGGCAACACAAGTAGCAACCCGACCCTTCTCAGCAACACAAGTAACACAAGCAGCAACCCGACCTTTCTCAACAACACAAGTAACGCAAGCAGCAACCCGACCTTTCTCAGCAACACAAGCAGCAACCAGACCTTCCTTAGCAACACAAACAGCAACCCGAACTTTCTCAGCAACACAAGCAGCAGCCCAACCTTTCTCAGCAACACAAGCAGCACCCCGACCTTTCTAAGAAACACAAGCAGTATCCCAACCTTCCTTAGCAACACACAAGCAAAGAACTCGACCATCCTCAAGCTACACAAGCAGATAGGCCCATCTCAAGAAAGCCTACCTCAACCTGAAAGTCAATCTGGTAGCTATAACATATTTGCCAACACAAGGAACAAGAAGAAAATGGAAGAGAAGATGGCTACTGATTCACAAATTCAGAACTCTATGACACCCCCGGGATTAGGGTTTTACAAATCCCAGACCTCCTTCTGGAATAAGCTTAACCTTGAGCTCGAGAATATCCAGTGAAGAATCGGTAACACGGTAGTGACCCTATGACACAAAAATTTATTACAGCAAGCTCATAACTGAGCAGAGAACCAAATTATTACAAGTAGAGGTCACTGACCACAAACATCAAACAACGGAAGGCAAATTATGATATTAAGTATAGCAAACTTAACAAATGGCCTAAGAGGACTGAAGCATAACGATGACGTCCCAGCCCATAAATTCTAGGCTGCCGGACGGGAACCCCAAGCTACTCGTCGATGTCGATGTAGTACGGAACTCGTCTTCAGGGAACACTTACTCTGCCAAAAGTATCAACAAAGCAAGGGTGAGTACAGGGTGTACTCCGCAAGACTTATGGCTGGTGGAGTTGTTTTGCATAAAGCCAATTTTGTTTATAAATCAAGAGAGAGAAGAAACTCGTCTAGTGAGAGTATTTTAAAAGGGGATAAGAGAGCAACGTCTCTGAAATATTGATCATCCTCTTTTGATATCCACTGAATCATCATCATCTACAAACTAGGATCACCCCCTCGTACCCATGAGGAAGCATCCTTAAGCACACGTTGATCTGCCAAGTTTTACGGTTAGGTTAAAATTCTCTATGATCTTAGAATCTGGTCACCAAGCGTTCATAACCGTGAACACGGCTTTTCGAAAATATTTAACCCTGCAGGGGTGTACAACTTTACCCACATGTACCAACCGACTCTTAATGCCAACGTTATTAGCCCTCTTCCTTGGAAGGCCGGTAGAGGGTGGTTGGCCACGACCTTTACCTTGCTTTCGTCGAGACCATGAGTCATGCAATAAGTATTGTTCCGCCGTAACGGGTCAAATCCTGAAGTCGGTACTTAAAAATGTGAGGTGAGGTTGGTTTACCAGGGCGCCATCAACCCCAAGCAACCGCGGCCACGCTTCCCTACCTGTATGAATGCACCTCCTTCTTTCGAAAACGTTTTCAATGCGTATGTCGAATGGAACGCTCGAACTATGTGACTCATGGAATCTACTAGGCAAGGTAATTAGGCGAGGGGTTCCCAAGCCCCGTGTGGTTGTACGCTCATCTCGATTCCAAAGGCAAGAACTGAGGTCCTGGTAGTGGCGAGCATGGGACTAGAAAAACCACATCCCATCGTGGCCTCCCATACAAGCCTTAGCATGTTTAATCAAATATTACTGATCTCATCTCATAACGTTCTCCTGTCATACTAGATTCTCTGCATCTGATACATCATCTGGATGGACCAGAACTGACAGCTATGCATGGCTAAGAAAGACTCAGATATAAGCTCTAGCAGTGCACACAAGCCAAACCTAGTTATGCTAGGAGCAGTGGATCAGGTAATATAAGCTCAAAAGGAGTAATGCAATAGATAGGATACTCTATCTATCGATAAAATAGCACAGTAGAATCGTGAAGGGAATATGCCCGAGAGGCAATAATAAAGTGGTTATTATCGTATTCCTTATTTATGATAAATGTTTATTTTGCATGCTATAATTGTATTAATACGGAAACGTTAATACATGTGTGTTTAATAAACAAAAAGGAAGTTCCTAGTTATGCCTCTCTTATAAACTAGCTCATTGATTAACAAGATGATCAAAGTTTCCTGATCATGGACATTGGATGTTGTTAATAACGAGGTCACAGCATTAGTGTAATGGTGTGATGAACATTCATCCGAAGTATAGCATTACGATCAAAGTCATTGAGTTTATATTGCTATAACAACTTACGAAGTGATCCTAATCCTTAGACCATGAGATCATGTCAATCACTAACACCGGAAGAGTTTCTTGATAACATCAAACGTCACACCGTAACAGGGTGATTATAAAGATGGGTTCAGAACTACTAAAGTGTTATGTTGAGGCCCATGGATCGAGAGTGGAATTTGTTCATCCTGATGATGGATAGATATTCTCTGGGCCCTCTCGGTGATATCACATTGATTAGCTTGCAAGCAAGTGATTTGATCACTAGAATGTTATATCATGGGAACGAGAAAAGAGTGCATGTCAGTAACAAGATCAAACTAGGTATGGAGATACCGATGATCGAATCTCGGACATGTAATATATCACGAAACAAAGGGATTAAGATACTAGCGTAAAAGGTTCCGACGATCACAAGAAAGTCATCGTTGAATGTGTGGGAGTCAGTATGGGTCTCCAGATCCCGCTTCTGATTATTGATCTGAGAGGGGTATCGATCATGTCCGCATTATTCACGAACCGTAGGGTGACACACTTAAGAGACACCGACATCCAATTGGAGCAAAAGTTTCATGCCGAAAGAATGAACAAGCACAGGAATTTATTTCACTAGATACCGAAACAGGTTTCCAGGTGAAATTGCATAAAGTGGTTATGCATGTGAAATAGAATTCTAGCAAGGGGTTATTTTTGAATGTTTGTCATTAAAGTAATTGAAAAAATTCTGAATAAAATAAAAGATTTTTATTTAATGAGAGTTTGCATTAAATTTGGTGGAAATTTAATGGGAATTTGAGTGGATTTTTGAGTGGAGAATATTGAAGGGCCATTTTGTGAGTGGAGTGTCCACCCACATGAATGAGGGAGAGGTGGGGGAACCCTCCATGGCCGGCGGCCATGCCCCCTTGGGATGCCCCCTCCCCTATATAAGGAGCCCCTCCTCTCACTTCTCACTCACACCTCCTCGTGAAGGATCTCTCTCCCCCTCTAGAATTTATTCCCCATGGTCTCGGACTAGCGAGATACATGTTCTCGGTGGCTATTTGGAAAGAAAGAGTTGTGCTTCCGCTGCATCGCTGGAGCGAGGAGGCGGAGGTTGCTCGGTGCCTCGAACATGTGTGCGAGCACGGATGCGCTGCTGTTTTGCGGCGCTAGGACTTCCTCTCGATCTTGAGATCGGGAAGAGATCGTCTACATCAACCACGAGTTTTGACTTGTTAAGCTTTGTCGGTCTTCAAGGGTATGTTCTCTACGGATGTACATCCGCCCGTTGTTTGTATCTAGTAGATAGATCTTGGTACATAGTTGTTCCCATCGTAGGAAATTTTTTGTTTTCTATGCTGCGAACCCTACAGTGGTATCAGAGCCGGATATATGCGTAGATACTTTGCACGGGTAGTACACATATGAGTATATGGGCGATGATGATCATTTTATTGCTTCGTAGTTGTAATTTGGATATTGGTGGCATAGTGGGATGAAGCGGCCCGGACAAACTTTACATGTCCTCGCACATGAGACCTGTTCCACACTTGACATGCAACTAGTTTTGCATAAGTGGCTAGCGGGTGTCTGTCTCTCCTACTATAGTCAATATCTAATTTGCAACGAGTTGTCAACAATTTGGTTATCCTCGTTGTGGTTCATGTTCGTAGGTAAGAACGGTTCTATCTACGAAAGCCCTAAGCCACGTAAAACTTGCAATGGATAAATTAGAGGCGTCTAGTTTAGATTGTTGCTGGGCTAGTGTTATGATATGGTGATGTTGTAAGTAGAAGTATGAGATGATACTCTTACAACACACATAGCGTGTAAGTTCCATAGACCTTGGCCTTACACATAAAGGTATGATAGAGATCATACCAGGGTGCACATGATGGAGATCATATGCGGGAACCATATCATTTCACTTATAAACATGTGATGTTTTATTGCATCTTATATTGCTTGTTTGGCGTTTTATTAGCATAATAAGATGATCCCTCATTTAGATATCAAGATAAGAATGTGTTCTTCCTTAAGTATGCACCGACAATGTTTCGTCGCTTTAAGACATCACGTGATGATTGGGTGTACTTGAAACCACGAGCATATCTCGGGTGTAAGACAGTTACACACGCGAATACTAAGGTTCTTACTTCGCGAGCCTAGCATGTACAGACATGGCCTCGGAACACGGACCGAAAGGTTAAGCATGAGTCATATGTTTTGATATGATGACCATATGGATGCTCGCCTTTGAAGCTACACCGACTCACGTGATGATCGGACTTGGTGTAGTGGATTTGGTTCATGTAATCACCAAAAAGACACGAGGGATGTCGTTTTTGAGTGGGAGTTCATTTCTAATTTGGATTAGTAGAACTCAATTTATCATAAATTAAATCAAAGTGAATTTGCATAATTTGTTGTAGTCATTGGCATTCGTTCACCACCTTATGCATAGTTGTAATTGAGATAATAGAACTATAGAATTCTTTATATATACTTTACGAACTGGTATCGTATTGTGTTGATTGCCAATCTAAAGTTTAAAGTTCTATTGCAAACTTTCAGCAAACTCTATTTACTCCGTGAAATTTAATAGTTGGTATTAAATCGAGAGTAACAATTCCAGTGTTAGTATCTTAAGTATCATGTTTGCCTCCATGATTCTTGATTGTTTTAATATCAAGTTTATCTAGGAGCTGAAAGAATTGTTTCAGAAACCATCATGTGTGGCAGATATAACGATATCTGAAACAATGTTTTGGTTGCAATATGATAGAGTATAATATATGTTCTCATATTGGATGAGAATTTACGAAGGTTGGAGATGCTAGACATCCTAATCATCCAAAGAGGTTTTGGAAAGTAATGTTATACTCACAATCACCTTTATAAGCTAAAGTAGCTTGATCATGAAAGTCGTCATGATAAGGGTGAATAGAGTATGTATGTAAAATGTTTACTACACTAACAGATTACTAAAGAATGGATTTTGAAAGAATATCGATCATTTTGATGATGGTGATCTACTTCAAAGTGCAAGTCCAAAGGTATTATTATTTGAATATACACGCTTTGGACTATGTGTCATGTATATGGTGCCACTTTTGATGTTGATAGATTCTTTTAAAAAGGAAAAGGAAATGCTGAAAGAGAATCTATAAAATATATTTGGCAGAAAATAAAAGATTGGAAATATCCAATTTAGGTATATATATGATATACATGTTATGGTTGTATTGTTTGCTTGTTAAATAATGTGGTTCTTGGGTATTGGATACCGAATTGGTTTGTATGAAATTTCATACGGAATGACGCAGTTCATGAACCACTATGGCCTAAGTAACTAGCAAGAGAATATGTGATGATGTTCATCGAAAACAAACAAACTGTTGTTTGTATTTCTCGTTGACATCAAAGCTTGACTTCAATATTTTTTTTAATAATTTTTATTTAAATCAGGTATTATGAGAACAAAGGTTGTTCAAATAATTACCATACCATATAAGATGGATGATTTACAAATCTAGTTGGAGAAATCACATCCATAAAGCCTAATGCTAAAATGTCGCAAGACAAATGATTGAAAGATCACTTATGAAGTGACATCGTTGTTTAAATTATATTGGAAATAAAACATGAAGAAACTCCATTTTCATGGATTTTTGGAGTCTTTGATTTGATCAACTGACGCTTGTGAGACTTTCCTCGGGATAATTAAAACTTCGTTCAAAGGCCAAAGAAGAACAAATGACTAAAATATTGGAATTTATACATATCGATGTATGTAGTCCATTATGTGTAGTCGTAAGCGATGGGTTTCAACTTCATATACTTTCTCCGGAAATTTGAGTGAATATTCACTTAATGAGAAAGAAGTGTGAAATATTTGAAAATGTTCAAAGACTTTCAAGATGAAGTGAAAATCATTGTGACAAGAAAATAAATGGTTTATGATTTTATCATAAGGGATTTATTTGAGTTACAAGTGTAACAAGAAAAATAAATGAATTATGATTTTATCATAAAGGGATTTATTTGAGTTGCAAGTTTAGCAAAACACCTAGATTTACATCTCCCAAAACACCATAGGAGTATGGAGTGTTTGAGATTTGTAATGGAACCTTGTTTAACATGGTTGGATCAAAGGTGTTATTTATAAAACTGCCATTATGTTTTAAAAGATTAAAAGATTTAGAGACTACCACTTTTACAATGAAAAGAGCTCCATCTAGATCCGTTGAAATGACACCATGGAAGCTATGGTTTGGGGTAAAACCCAAGTTGTCATTTCTTAAATTTTGGTATGCTAAACATAAGTAAGATGTTTACAACCAAAGTCGGATGAGCATGTATTTGTAGGTTATTTCGAATAACAATTGGTTATTCCTCCATAACACCGAGGACAAAAGGGTTTGTCGCTTGAAATGTGAAGTTTCTTGAAGAAGGAATTTTTCATAAAAGTTAAGTGGGAGGACAATAGAACTTTGATAAGGTTAATGAACCTTAGCTAAATGTGCAGAGTTGCGCAGCACCGGAAATTGTTCCGGAGGCTGCCATAATGCTCATAGCTTATGTGCCTCAAAGGTTGTGGTCACGGAGATCTAAGTTCTTATTAAACCAAGTCGGTCGGATAAAAAATCAAATGCTAAGATTTGAGAGTAAATCATTATTGTTTGATAATGATGAACCGACTACATGCAAATAAGCGATGATGGGCCCTGACTCCGTCAAATGGCTTGAAGCCATAAAATCTGTGATAGTTCCATATACGAGAAATCAAGTTTTGAACTTGGAAGACCCTCTGGAAAGGTGTAAAAACCTGTTAGTCATATTTGGATCTATAAATAAACAGACATGGATGTTTCACATATATGAAACAGTCGACATGTCGGTAATTTTTTTACGACAATGTTCAAGGAGTTGACTATGACAAGATTTGATCTTTCATAGCGATATTTAGTCTGGATGGATTAAAGTAGCAATCACTACATATAATTTGGTATATGGTAGATGAATAAACAAAACAAAGTTCTTCTAATAGAATGGTTACCTAGGACGTGTACATGACACGGTCCAAAGGGTTTTGTTAATTCAAAGGACGCTAAAAGGGCATGCAAACTTCAATGGTTGAAGTAAGCATCGCGGAGTTGGAATCTTCACCGTGATGAAAAGGAGTTTTCACCAGGAGATGATGAAGATGCTTGCATTTGCAAGAAATTAAGTGGGAGCGCTGAGACATATTTTATTGACAAAGGTTAAGAATTTCATTTTTATGAAAGGCTTAGGCAAAACCCGAATATTTAGCATGAATATCTATAGCGGATATACTGTAACGCTAATATGGTTGTGCCAAACGTACATATATGAGATATTGAAGGAGTTCAATATAGAAACGACAAGAAAAGGTTCTTGTCGCATGGAAAAGGAATTGAATCAAGATTCAAGTGTATCGACACTTGATAAGTGAAACAAGATTCAAGTGCTTTAACACTTGATGAGTGAAATCACGAGAATGTTTTGATCAATCATACCATGATATGTACACATCCATATATGTCCTATGCTCTAAGTGTTATGAGCATATACCAGAATGAATTATAAAATGATCATTGGACGATAGTAAGGTTATTCTTATGATATTTTGGAAGAACTAAGAATATACTTGTGTAGAGGTGACAAACAATTACAAATAGTTCATTGTAAAGTGTTACATTGATACTAGTTTTGTCACAAGATACAAATTAAGTTTATCTCAATTTAAACTATGGGTGGCACAATGTAATGGAAAGGAGTTTCCATGATGGATTTGGAAGAGTTCCAAAGTTAAGACATTGTGACGAATACTACAACAAAAGGCTAAGTATATGACTGCTATAGTAGCAGCAAAGGAGGGCATTTGTGTCAATTAGTTTGTTATCAAACTAAGGTGTGTCAATTAGTATATGACTGCTAACACTAAATATATATTGTATGACAATAGTATCGACATGATTTAACCCCAAGGAACTAAAGGTCTCACCAAAAGACCAAATTTATACAATGCCATCTCATTGGAGAATGAGTGATGCGTGGAGACGCAAAGACATGCAAATACACACGGACCTGAAAGCGTCAGATCTGTAGATTATGTGTTAGACCCCTCCTTTATAAAGGAAAGGATCCCTGTGATTGCAATGCTAGTCCCGGGATCAATGCTAGCATCCACAGTTTAAGATGAAGTACACAGATACAAAGGTCGTTTATTACATTCATTCCAGAGATAAAACATAGTCTTTTACAACTCAGGGCCAAAATCCCAGTACAAGAGTTTATGGAATAAGTAAATAAACATAAGTCTTCATCTTCATGTGCCACAGGCAAGCATGTTGAGTGTAGACTCATGACTCCTACTCATCATCGGAGTAACCTGCAACATCACAAGTTACAGCCACAGAGGGTCAATACTTTGGAATAGTATTGGTAAGTGATACCTTAGTATATTTTAAGTGGACTATATTACTATATGCATTTGGCTAAGTGTGGCTTGGCTTGCTTTGCTTGAAAATAGGTTTTACCTATTAGTTGAAAACATTAATTTTTTCTTTGTCAAAACATTCCCAAGAAACCACCAATAGACATTGGGGTCCTTCACCCTTGTTCACCCACCAAATTTTAC
This sequence comes from Avena longiglumis, assembly GCA_030063025.1. Lineage (NCBI taxonomy): Eukaryota > Viridiplantae > Streptophyta > Magnoliopsida > Poales > Poaceae > Avena > Avena longiglumis. Next base: position 155,486,910 of record CP125973.1, read on the forward strand.
TTAGAAGTTGGAGTGATGAGATTCTTGTAGCTTCCATGTCTTGATGCTCAAATTGTCCATTGCCTTGGACTAGGCTAAGTACTTAGGTTTTCCATCTGCATAAGTTGTGCACTTTCCCCACCAGACTTGGTTTCCCAAGACAGGACCTTTCAGAAGCTTTTCCTTAGTCAAATGGACGCGCTCCAACCTATCAACCCAACTACCACCAACTGTCCAAATGACTAAGTTATAGCAACCTATATGATCAAGGCAGAGCCCATATTGCCAAGTGGTTGCACTATAAGCTCTCTCAACACTTGGCCTCCAAATCCCTTTGTGCCTGGGTGGCTTACCACAAGTGAGATACACAACCCAAGTCCATGGCCTTGTGTAACCACTCAACATAACCCATTCCTTCCATTCCACCCAGGAGGTTCATTTGACTTAGTGGTTTTATTAGGAAAGTATAAGTCTCATGACTTAGAAATATTTTCATCATAGTAAGTGTAGATTTTCACCAACCCTTGTTTGCTATATAGCTAGGCTAAGCATGGTAAGATAACTTAACTTAGGAAAATTCCTTAGCAATTCTACAATTCTACACTACTTAGGATTTCCCAACTTAGCTTTAGGCAAAAATAGCATGCAAGACTTAGCAAAATATCTAATGCTAGTACAAAACATAGGATAGAATTATTCATGAAAATATCACTTGCCTTGGTAGTGGGGAGAGTAGCACTCTTCACGATCACAATCACTAGCAAAATCTACACAAAAAATTATAGCATACAATTACACACAATTATATACAACCCAAAAATAATATGAATGTATGCATGCAAGAATTTACCAAGTGGTGATTTTGAAAGTTATACCAAGCATGCACATGTTTACAGAAACTTAACCAGTCACAAGTTTGCCAACTAAACTTATTTGACACCAAAACAAATTACTATACTAAATTTATACTCAAAATAGCCTTAAACATGTTTCTACTAATAAAGTCATTTTAACTGTTACTATTTGTTAAACACATTGGATATTAAGAAAGGTCTTGTTTCACTGAATCCAACGGTATAAAGTTTGTAAAATTCCAACGTGGCATTCAAAAGTTATAGCAGTTTGAAATTTGGATCAAATTCTGATTTGAATCTGTTTTTAGATCTAGCCCTAGCCACGTGTCGCAGCGTCATTGGCGCGTACCGGTTCGCACCGGATCGAGCTCTGCAGCCGTTGGATCTAATTAACATTGCGCGGCTCAGATCTGTCCATACCTCTTCATTAAGTGAACTGTTTCTACGCGTAGGATTCAGATCTGACGGCTACAATCTATTAACCAGCGGCGCTGGCGGTGTTGACCGGCGGCGGCGCGTCTGACTACGGTGGCGCCGGCGCTCTAGATCGTCCGAGGAAACGAGAAGGTGCTTACCAGAACCGCGGTGGCGTGCTGAAGCTCGAGGTGGCTCTGGTTGGTGAAGGGGCGCGCAGATACGGAGATAATTGCTCGTCGAAGTAGAGGCAGACGTCGGCACGGACGGTCGTCGTCGTTGGCGAGGTTGTCGATCACTAGGAGGCAAACAGAGGGTGCGGTCAGGTGTAGAAGATCATGGAGAACACGTGTGTGTGAAAGACAAGACGTGGCGATGCGGACTTACCACCGGAGGTCGCCGAGTTGATGCCAAGACGGTGGCGCTACCGTCGGCGCTTTGGAGCTACATGTCATGCGAAGGTAAGTGGGGTGTGTCAGTATATGCGCCGATATTCACTGAACAAGACAGCGTGAATGAGAGGCAGAGGGGAACACGAGACTCGCCGGAATTTGTCGGTGCAGTCGTCGGAGCAGCGGCGGAGTCGCGCGAGTCGTGGACAGCCTGGTGGCATGAAGGCAAAATTGACTGGGGGAAAATGGTCGTGGGGAGGTGGGGTTCTTATAGCCGGTGCCTCGATAGGAAACGCCCGAGTTTTAATGCCCATTTAAGTCGCACCATTACCGTGGATCGCAGGCGCGGCGTGGTCGCGCGGTTTGGGGAAGACGATGACAGGGCCCGCTCGTCAGCGATGTGTGCGAAATGAGGGTGGGGTCCGTCTGTCAGCGACAGCCTGCGTGTGCTCGCGCGTGAGAAAAGAAAAGGAAACTCCCGGGTGGGCTAGTTGGGCTCGATCCTCTGCTGGGCCAGATATCTGGCGCTCGGCCCTTTTCCTTTGTTTAATTCTTTTACTTTTCTAATTTGGTTTTCAGGAATGATTTAGGTATGAATTCAAATCCTTTTTGAATTCAAACAATTCTGGGGATTTTTGCAGGGTACTGTGGTTTCAAAAATCAGTTATTTAACCATGTGGTTACCCTGTAAGGGCTTGGTCAAGCTTGGACTTAAAACAATCAGAGACATTGCCTCTAGTTGCAATGTTTTTGAAAATAGGGTTTTGAATTTATTTCCAAATTGAAACTTTGGTCAAACTTTTACACCTAAACTTTCCAATAATGGAGGCAAGCAAACAAGTTTCTAAACATTCAAGTTTCAAATGGTGTTGGTCTTTTGAATTAAATCTGTCCACATAAAATCATAACATCAAAAGCTTCTGTTTTTCTGAAATGATTTTGAGAAAATCCCTAAATGATGATGAATGCAAGGATGATATGAATGAGTTTTGGAATATGAATTTAGGGATGTTACAAATCTAACCCCCTTAAGATGAATCTCGCCCTCGAGATTCGGATTGGCTAGCAAATAGGTGAGGGTGGTCTTTCCGAAGATCATCTTCTCTTTCCCATGTTGCTTCCTCTTCGGAATGATGATTCCATTGAACTTTGCAAAACTTGATAGTTTTTGTCCTTGTGACTCTTTCTGCGGTCTCAAGAATCTTGACAGGCTTTTCCTCATAGGTGAGATCACTTTCTAGTTGGACTTCTTCCAAAGGTATGGTATCCTTCAAAGATGATTCTTCCATCTCTGGGTGACATTTCTTGAGCTGACTCACATGGAACACATTATGGATAGCTGACAGAGATTCTAGCAATTCAACTTCATATGCAACTTCTCCCTTGCGACTTAGAATTTTGAATGGTCCAACATATCTTGGTGCCAAGTTTCCTTTGACTCCAAATCTTTTCACTCCACGAAGTGGTGATACTCTGAGATAAGCTCTATCCCCAACTTCAGAGGGTGACTTCTCTCGCTTAGAATCTGTAGCTTTTCGGGCTGAACGTGATATCTTCAATCCTTAACCAATTTGACTTTCTCTTCGGCGTCTTTGATAAGATCAGGTCCAAATAAACTCCTTTCTCCCACACCATTCCATAGTAATGGGGTGGTACACTTCCTTCCGTAGAGTAATTCAAATGGTGCCATTCCAATACTAGTTTGATAAGCTGTTATTGTAGGAGAACTCTGCGTGAGGCGGACTTTCATCCCAACTTGCTCCATAGTCTAAGGCACATGCCCTCAACATGTCTTCAAGAATGATTAGTCCTTTCTCTGCATCCATCGGTTTGAGGATGAAAAGCGATCTTGAATTCCAACCTCGTTCCTAAGGATTCATGAAAATGCTCTCCAAAAGTGAGAAGTGAATGAGTCCCTCTATCCGACACAATACTCTTAGGCACACCGTGAAGGCATACAATGCTCATGTAGATTTTAGCTAACTTGGCACTTGTATAAGTTGTCTTCACGGGTATAAAATGAGCCACTTTAGTTAGGCGATCCACTACTACCCATATAGAATCATACCCTGACCTGGTCCTTGGTAATCCGGTAATGAAATCCATGCCAAAATTTTCCCACTTCCATTCAGGAATTGGTAGTGGTTGAAGCAAACCATTGTTTACGATGCTCGCTTTTCTGCTACACACATCACACAAGGCAATGTGCTCGGCGATGTCCCTTTTTAGATTGTTCCACCAAAATCTTTCTTTCATGTCCATGTACATCTTGGTGTTTCCCGGGTGAATAGAATACGGAGAGTTGTGGGCTTCCTGTAAAATCAATTTCCGCAACTCCGGGTCTTGTGGAACACATATACGTTTTCCGTGCCATAAAGTACCTTGTTCATCTATATGGAAACTCTTAGCTTTCCCTAGTCTTATATTTTCCTTAATCTTTTCAATTTCCTTATCAGTCTTCTGAGCTTCTTGGATCTTGTCCAATAAAGTGGGTTGAACATCCAAAGACATGAGATGTCCTTCAGGCACAATCTCCAATCTGAGTTCTTTGAATTGCTTACACAAGTCATCTGGCAATTCCCCTTTGGTAAGGCCATTTACAAACGTCTTACGACTTAGAGCATCTGCTACTACATTTGCTTTACCGGGGTGGTACTGCAAACTTAAATCGTAATCCTTGATAAGTTCTATCCATCTCCTTTGTCTCATGTTGATTTCCTTCTGGGTGAAGATATACTTCAAGCTCTTATGATCGGTGAACACTTCACATCGCTTTCCCAAAAGGTAATGTCTCCATGTTTTGAGTGCATGGACGACAGAGGATAACTCCAAATCATGAGTAGGATAGTTTACTTCATGAGTTTTGAGTTGTCTCGAGGCATAAGCCACAACTTTACCGTCTTGCATAAGTACGGCACCCAACCCTTGATGTGATGCATCACAATATACTTGGAAATCCTTTTCCAAATCTGCGAACATAGAACTGGTCTTGTTACAAGTCTCTTCTTCAATTCTTGAAGTGACTTCACAACCTTCGACAAGCAAATTTCTTGTCCTTCTTTAACAATTCTGTCATTGGCTTAGCAACCTTCGAGAAATTTTCAATGAACCTTCTGTAGTAACCTGCTAAGCCGAGGAAACTACAAACTTCTTTCACATTCTTGGGAGATTACCATTCTGTCACAGCTAAAACTTTGGCAGGATCCACTGCCACACCATCCTTTGTCATAACATGACCAAGAAAACCAACTTCCTCTAACCAAAACTCACTTGCTGAATTTGGCATAAAGTTTATGCTCTCTTAACTTTTCAAGTATCAAGCGTAAGTGTCTTTCATGTTCTTCCTTGCTCTTGGAGTAGACTAAGATTTCATCGATGAAAACGACCACAAACTTGTCAAGAAATTCCATGAACACCTTGTTCATCATATTCATGAAGTATGCTGGAGCGTTGGTCAAACCAAAAGGCATCACAGTACTCATACAATCCATATCTTGTGGTGAATGCGGTCTTAGGTATGTCTTGCTCTCTTATCTTGAGTTGAAAATATCCTGACCGGAGATCAATTTTCGAGAACACATATGCTCCTTCTAGCTGATCAAACAAATCGTTGATTCTTGGCAAAGGATATTTGTTCTTGATAGTTACCTCGTTGAGGGAACGGTAATCTATGCATAACCTTTGGCTTCTATCTTTCTTCTCCACGAACAATACTGGGGCTCCCCAAGATGAAGAACTTGGTTGAATGAACCCTTTCTGTAACTGTTCTCCTAGTTGCTTCTTGAGCTCTTTCAGTTCATCAACTGACATTTTGTATGGTCTCTTAGCTATTGGTCCAGAGCCTGGTACCAAATCTATCAGGAACTCCACATCTCTATCCGGTGGCATTCCTGGTAATTCTTCCGGAAACACATCCGGATACTCACACACAATTGGCACACTGTCCATGCTAACCCCCTTAAGAGAATTCAGCTTACTTCCTTTGGATTCAAAGTTAGATCTGAATTTTATTCTTTTTCCTTCTGGGGTTGTGAGTGCAACTGTACGATTAGCACAATCTATTACTCCTTCATACTTAGCCATCCAATCCATTCCCAAAATTACGTCTAGTCCTTGGGAATCTAGGATTATCGTGCTCATTGAAACTTATGCTTTCCAAACTCTATGACAAGATCCGGCATCCAAGACTTACTATCATGTCTCCACCGGAGAACTAACTTTTATTGGACAACCAATGTTTTCAGATGCAAACCCATTTCTATCAACAAATGCTTTTGATATGAATGAATGAGATGCACCAGTGTCAAAGAGTACAAATCTTTGGAATGGAATTGAGTCTGAACTTACCAAAGAATCATCGGGCTCTTCATAGACCTCCTCCACATTGATGTGGTTAACCTGTCCTTTCGGAAAGGATTTGGCTTGTTAGGTCCTTCCACTTTCTTCTCGTGGCACTCATTAGCATAATGCCCCAGCTTCTTGCATTTGAAGCACTCAACCTGACTGATGTCCTTTTTAACATGCTGACTTCCACTTCCACTACCATTCCCACTGTGGTGGCTCTTATGTCCACTCTTGTGGTTCTTGTACTTATCATTGTCATGACTGCGATGATGCTTGTTGTCATGACGGTTGTGGTTGTGGTGCTTGTTGAATTTCCCATGCTTATGGGATCCTGATCTGCCACTGTCATCATAGTGAGATCGTTTGTGAGACGATCCTGAGCTATGCTTGTCGGAGTGTTTCCTCTTCCTACTCTCGACTTGCTTTATTTTACTCTCCAAAATTGCAGCCTTGTCACACAAAGACTGATAAGTTGGAACATATGCCACAGACAGCTGTAGATTCAGCTCATCATTCAAGCCCTCCAAAAACTTTTCCTTTCTTTTGGCATCTGTGTCAACTTCATCCGGTGCATAACGCGCCAGATTGTTGAACTCTTCTATGTATTACGCCACGCCTGATGGCGCCGCTTGAGTTGTGAAACTCCTTCTTTTCGACTCATCATTCCTGATGAGATATGAGCAGTGCGAAAGCCATCTTCGAAGATAGCCCAAGTCACCTCATCAATAGGAGTGGTGATTTGGAAGTTGTCCCACCATGTGGCGGCTGGTCCTTCCAACAGATGTGATGCGAACCTGACTTTTTCAGCATCCGTGCAACCCACGGTCACTAAGTCCTTGTTCACAGAACGTAGCCAGTCATTGGCTACCATGGGATCAGTTGTTCCCGAAAACTTAGCTGGCCTCAGACGCAGAAATCTGGTGAGCATATCAAAACCCGGAGGGTTGTTATTGTTGTTGTTGTTGTTGGGGTTGTTGTTGTTATTGTTGTTGGGGTTGTTGTTATTCTGGTTTTGAATGAATGTTGTCATCATTTGCATAAGCTGTGTTTGCGCATTCATCATTTGTTGCATTTCTGGGGTGATGTTGTTGGGGTTGGGGTTTGCGCGACGGGGAGGCATCTGTGGTTTGTTCAAATAGATAAGAATGAGATACCCATAGATGTTTTATGCACAATACATCACAAGCAAATCATATAGCATGCAACTCAAGAATAAAAGTTCAACAACCAGATAATAAGTTCATGAAAAAAAAAACACAAGTGGCAAGCCATCCACATGTCGGATGGTCCAATAATAAGTTCACGATAACAAGTACGAATATGAAAGATAAACAAGTAGTCAAGTCTACTCATCAGCATCAATCTCCTCCTCGACGAAGGTAAGACCTGCGTTCTCCATCGCGGTCTTGTTCTCCTCAATCGTAGTGGTCAAGGAATCGACTTTGGCCTTGAGAGCCCTCTTCTGGGAGCGAAGCCTCTCAATAACCATCTGCTGTTGCTCAAGCTCGAAATCCTTGGACTTCAGTTCCTCGGTCATGTCCCGGATCTTCTTGTTCCTATCCTGGACGCGTTTCTCCTGACTCTTGAACTTGCGGTCCTGGGCCTCGAACTTTGTCTCCATTTCCTTGATCATCTCATCCTGCTGTGCGAAAAGTTTGTCCTTCTCGCGTAGCTGCACCTGAAGCTCGTCATTGCCAAGCATGACGTTCGTCCTATCCGTGTCCACGTGCCTGAGGAGAGTCTCTAGGTCCTGGAGGTAGAGACGTATCGGCTCTGCCGTGTCCCTCGAGTCGTCCTCAAAGTCGATGGACTCTCCATCAACATCACGCCTTCCGAAGACGTGGAAGTGAGTGCCCCTAACCTGTCGAGAGTGACGGCCCAACAGACGTCCTATCAGGTCCTGCATGACTACCTCCATGCCTCTCTCCCTGTCGTCATGCATCAGCTTGAAGACGAGGGCCTCTGTAGTAGGCTCAGTCTGGCGTCCTGGCTGGTTCACCTTGAAGCCCCAGAGGTCCTTCCTCTCGAACTTGGTGAGTGGGTACACCGTGATGGTGGGAAGAGGGAGATCGAGCAAAGTGGTAAGCTCAATGATACGGGGTCCGAAACGGGTAACCTGGAGCTCCTCAACGGTGTTGATGGTAACAAGCATCTATTTATAAGATTGAAAAGTTAGAACAACACAATTTAAGATAAATACAAGACAACCATCTCATACATAACCCTGGAAGACAAACATCACACAAGTCATGCATACATAAATCCATTACATCATTCAAGGTCCAAACTTATTTAGGGTATCATTTGGAAAATAAGGTGATAGATGGTGGTCTACTAACAAAGTGTGCTCATAGGCCTATCTCACTGGATCTGGTGGCTATCACAATGTTCCTAGAGGCAATCCACCTATCCTGTTCACATGATTCCATCACTAAGTCTATTATATCTCCTCTTAACTCTTGGTTGGTGGCTTCCAACTCTTGGGTAAGTTCCTTCTCTTTCTCTAAGTCTTTTTGGAGGTTGAGCATCCTGCACTTGACTCTAGCACTTAATTCTTTGATAGTCCTCCAAGCTGCATCTCTGGCTGACTCAAAGAATGTGGTGTGCATTACAGTGTTGGTGTACATGCAGAATCCCCTTTATTTGTGGTTGTCTTCCTTGTTTTTGTACAAGTGAAGTTGCACCCACCAATACTCCACTCCTTTGCCCTTGTACACAGCTGCACCATGTGCTTCCATTGCCACCATGAGGTCCTTGAGAATATTGGGAAACTCAGTTTCACACTCCAAGGTCATGTTCATGAGTGGTCCTTTCTTCACGGCTTCGTTGATGGAGTTCATCTACAAATGGAGTTGAGAATGAAAAGATTAGAAAAGTTTTACGAGAAGAATAGACAAGTGTAGAAGTAGTTGAAAATTTTCCTTAGTGGTTTTCAAATCCTAGGGTCATAATCCTCTGCAACAACAGGTTTCTCGATACCATCTGTTAGACCCTCCTTTATAAAGGAAAGGATCCTGTGATTGCAATGCTAGTCCTCGGATCAATGCTAGCATCCACAGTTTAAGATGAAGTACACAGATACAAAGGTCGTTTATTACATTCATTCCAGAGATAAAACATAGTCTTTTACAACTCAGGGCCAAAAGCCCAGTACAAGAGTTTATGGAATAAGTAAATAAACATAAGTCTTCATCTTCATGTGCCACAGGCAAGCATGTTGAGTGTAGACTCATGACTCCTACTCATCATCGGAGTAACCTGCAACATCACAAGTTACAGCCACAGAGGGTCAATACTTTGGAATAGTATTGGCAAGTGATACCTTAGTATATTTTAAGTGGACTATATTACTATATGCATTTGGCTAAGTGTGGCTTGGCTTGCTTTGCTTGAAAATAGGTTTTACCTATTAGTTGAAAACATTAATTTTTTCTTTGTCAAAACATTCCCAAGAAACCACCAATAGACATTGGGGTCATTCACCCTTGTTCACCCACCAAATTTTACTTAGAAGTTGGAGTGATGAGATTCTTGTAGCTTCCATGTCTTGATGCTCAAATTGTCCATTGCCTTGGACTAGGCTAAGTACTTAGGTTTTCCATCTGCAGAAGTTGTGCACTTTCCCCACCAGACTTGGTTTCCCAAGACAGGACCTTTCAGAAGCTTTTCCTTAGTCAAATGGACGCGCTCCAACCTATCAACCCAACTACCACCAACTGTCCAAATGACTAAGTTCTAGCAACCTATATGATCAAGGCAGAGCCCATATTGCCAAGTGGTTGCACTGTAAGCTCTCTCAACACTTGGCCTCCAAATCCCTTTGTGCCTGGGTGGCTTACCACAAGTGAGATACACAACCCAAGTCCATGGCCTTGAGTAACCACTCAACATAACCCATTCCTTCCATTCCACCCAGGAGGTTCATTTGACTTAGTGGTTTTATTAGGAAAGTATAAGTCTCATGACTTAGAAATATTTTCATCATAGTAAGTGTAGATTTTCACCAACCCTTGTTTGCTAGATAGCTAGGCTAAGCATGGTAAGATAACTTAACTTAGGAAAATTCCTTAGCAATTCTACAATTCTACACTACTTAGGATTTCCCAACTTAGCTTTAGGCAAAAATAACATGCAAGACTTAGCAAAATATCTAATGCTAGTACAAAACATAGGATAGAATTATTCATGAAAATATCACTTGCCTTGGTAGTGGGGAGAGTAGCACTCTTCACAATCACAATCACTAGCAAAATCTACACAAAAAATTATAGCATACAATTACACACAATTATATACAACCCAAAAATAATATGAATGTATGCATGCAAGAATTTACCAAGTGGTGATTTTGAAAGTTCTACCAAGCATGCACATGTTTACAGAAACTTAACCAGTCACAAGTTTGCCAACTAAACTTATTTGACACCAAAACAAATTACTATACTAAATTTATACTCAAAATAGCCTTAAACATGTTTCTACTAATAAAGTCATTTTAACTGTTACTATTTGTTAAACACATTGGATATTCAGAAAGGTCTTGTTTCACTGAATCCAACGGTATAAAGTTTGTAAAATTCCAACGTGGCATTCAAAAGTTATAGCAGTTTGAAATTTGGATCAAATTCTGATTTGAATCTGTTTTTAGATCTAGCCCTAGCCACGTGTCGCGTCACATGGCGCTGCACTGTTCGCACCGGATCGAGCTCTGCAGCTGGATCTAATTAACGTTCTTGGCTCAGATCTGTCCATACCTCTTCGTTAAGTGAATTGTTTCTCGCCAGAGGATTCAGATCCGACGCTACAATCTATTAACCGAAAGCGGCGGGCGGTGTTGACCGGTAGCGTCTGACCACGGTGGCGCTCTAGATCGTCCGAGGAAACGAGAAGGTGCTTACCAGAACCGCGGTGGCGTGCTGAAGCTTGAGGTGGCTCTGGTTGGTCAAGGGGCGCGCAGATACGGAGATAATTGCTCGTCGGAGTAGAGGCAGACGTCGGCACGGTCGGTCGTCGTCGTTGGCGAGGTTGTCGATCACTAGGAGGCAAACAGAGGGTGCGGTCAGGTGTAGAAGATCATGGAGAACACGTGTGTGTGAAAGACAAGACGTGGGGCGGTCTGGACTTACCACTGGAGGTCGTCGGAGTTGATGCCGAAGACGGTGGCGGCCAGTCGTCGACGTTGCTGGAGCTACATGTCATGCGAAGGTAAGTGGGGTGTGTCAGTAGATGCGCCGAGATTCACTGAACAAGACAGCGTGAATGAGAGGCATAGGGGAACACGAGACTCGCCGGAATTTGTCGGCGCAGTCGTCGGAGCAGCGGCGGAGTCGCGCGAGTCGTGGACAGCCTGTTGGCGTGAAGGCAAAATTGACTGGGGGAAAATGGTCGTGGGGAGGTGGGGTTCTTATAGCCGGTGCCTCGACAGGAAACGCCCGAGTTTTAATGCCCATTTAAGACGCGCCATTACCGGCAGTGACTGCAGCTGCGACGTGGTCGCGGGCGCGGTTTGGGGAAGACGATGACAACAGGTGAGGTCCCGGCCGGCGATGTGTCTTGAAATGAGGTGGGGTCCGTCGTGACAACAAGCGTGTGCTCGCGCGTGAGAAAAGAAAAGGAAACTCCCGGGTGGGCTAGTTGGGCTCGATCCTCTGCTGGGCCAGATATCTGGCGCTCGGCCCTTTTCCTTTGTTTAATTCTTTTACTTTTCTAATTTGGTTTTCAGGAATGATTTAGGTATGAATTCAAATCCTTTTGAATTCAAACAATTTCGGTATTTTTGCAGTCTTGTGGTTTCAAAAATCAGTTATTTAACCATGTGGTTACCCTGTAAGGGCTTGGTCAAGCTTGGACTTAAAACAATCAGAGACATTGCCTCTGGTTGCAATGTTTTTGAAAATAGGGTTTTGAATTTATTTCCAAATTGAAACTTTGGTCAAACTTTTACACCTAAACTTTCCAATAATGGAGGCAAGCAAACAAGTTTCTAAAAATTCAAGTTTCAAATGGTGTTGGTCTTTTGAATTAAATCTGTCCACATAAAATCATAACATCAAAAGCTTCTGTTTTTCTGAAATGATTTTGAGAAAATCCCTAAATGATGATGAATGCAAGGATGATATGAATGAGTTTTGGAATATGAATTTAGGGATGTTACATTATGTTAACCACTTGCAATTGCGTATATGGAACACCAGAAAGCCATAGGTGTTCAATACGCAAAGTTTTCAAACTAGATTATTGTCTCTAGTGCAAGTGGGAGACTAAAGAGAATATGCCCGAGAGGCAATAATAAAGTGGTTATTATCGTATTCCTTATTTATGATAAATGTTTATTTTGCATGCTATAATTGTATTAATATGGAAACGTTAATACATGTGTGTTTAATAAACAAAAAGGAAGTTCCTAGTTATGCCTCTCTTATAAACTAGCTCGTTGATTAACAGGATGATCAAAGTTTCCTGATCATAGACATTTGATGTTGTTAATAACGAGGTCACAACATTAGTGTAATGGTGTGATGAACATTCATCCGAAGTATAGCATTACGATCAAAGTCATTGAGTTTATATTGCTATAACAACTTACGAAGTGATCCTAATCCTTAGACCATGAGATCATGTCAATCACTAACACGGAAGAGTTTCTTGATAACATCAAACATCACACCGTAACACGGTGATTATAAAGATGGTTTCAGAACTACTAAAGTGTTATGTTGAGGCCCATGGATCGAGAGTGGAATTTATTCATCCCGATGACGGATAGATATGCTCTGGGCCCTCTCGGTGATATCACATTGATTAGCTTGCAAGCAATTGATTTGATCACTAGAATGTTATATCACGGGAACAAGAAAAGAGTGCATGTCAGTAACGAGATCAAACTAGGTATGGAGATACCGATGATCGAATCTCGGACATGTAATATATCGCGAAACAAAGGGATTAAGATACTAGCGTAAAAGGTTCCGACGATCACAAGAAAGTCATCGTTGAATGTGTGGGAGTCAGTATGGGTCTCCAGATCCCGCTTCTGATTATTGATCTGAGAGGGGTCTCGATCATGTCTGCATTATTCGCAAACAATAGGGTGACACACTTAAGAGACACCGACATCCAATTGGAGCAAAAGTTTCATGCCGAAAGAATGAACAAGCACAGGAATTTATTTCACTAGATACCGAAACAGGTTTTCGGGTGAAATTGCATAAAGTGGTTATGCATGTGAAATAGAATTCTATCAAGGGGTTATTTGTGAATGTTTGTCATTAAAGTAATTGACAAAATTCTGAATAAAATAAAAGAGTTTTATTTAATGAGAGTTTGCATTAAATTTGGTGGAAATTTAATGGGAATTTGAGTGGATTTTTTAGTGGAGAATATTGAAGGGCCATTTTGTGAGTGGAGTGTCCACCCACATGAATGAGGGAGAGGTGGGGGAACCCTCCATGGCCGGCGGCCATGCCCCCTTGGGCTGCCCCCCTCCCCTATATAAGGAGCCCCTCCTCTCACTTCTCACTCACACCTCCTCGTGAAGGATCTCTCTCCCCCTCTAGAATTTATTCCCCATGATCTCGGACTAGAGAGATACATGTTCCCGGTGGCTATTCGGCAAGAAAGAGTTGTGTTTCCGCTGCATCGCTGGAGCGAGGAGGCGGAGGTTGCTCGGTGCCTCGAATGTGTGTGCAAGCACGGATGCGCTGCTGTTTTGCGGCGCTAGGACTTCCTCTCGATCTTGAGATTGGCAAGAGATCGTCTACATCAACCACGAGTTTGGACTCGTTAACTTTGTCGGTCTTCAAGGGTATGTTCTCTACGGATGTACATCCGCCCGTTGTTTGTATCTAGTAGATAGATCTTGGTACATAGTTGTTCCCATCGTAGGAAATTTTTTGTTTTCTATGCTGCGAACCCTACAAATCGTATGCAACATGTCAGAATTGAAATGCTTTCAAAATCATAGGATTATATCATGGTGGGGCTATGCTTGCCTTTGCCAGTTGATAACAGATAAGTAGATCTTCGGAGCCTTGTACTTGACTTGATTACAGTTGGTCAAGTATTGTTCGTCGATCTTTGAACTTCGATGGTATTGATATCTGGCTTCGATCTCGATCTCGTATTCTACCGGGAAGAACCAAACACCGGAAAGAGAGGGAAACAATCAACACATTGCATCGATGCAATGCTCAAGCAAGAATGATGATATGACAAGTTAATTTGCATTGAATTGAAACCCTAAAGCATGCTCGACCATTTAAACGGGGTTCCGAGGGGTTAAAACCCTAACTCGGAAAAACTCTGGAAGTATATGAGAGGGGTTAATTTTGTTCTCTAATTAAACTTGTCATTTAATTTGTTGAACAATGCATGATTATAGCTTAAATAGATAGTGCTCATTTTTCTGAACATTTTGATATATTATTTGTATTTTTATGACTTATAAATTAAAAGTTATTGAATTTATAAGATTTATAATAATTTCTGAAATTATTAAACTTTTTATTAATTTAAATTAATCTGGAAATCCTTTTTACACAGAGGATGGGCTAGCCGCATACACAGACAGGTGGCCCTCTGGCCACCTCAGCCTCCACGCACGCAAAGTGGGACAGGGGGGCGGTTTGGTTATTTCTCACCGAGGCAGCAGCTAGCCAGAGGGGCTGACAAGTGGGCCTAGGCCACGCAGGCACCACGTGTACGCCACACGGGTGCCATGTTGGCTCGCTGGCCAACGGGCCAGACTGCGGCGCGGGACGGCGCTAGGAGGCGAGCGAGACTGCGAGGGCTAGCGCGCTGGACTCGCGCGGGTGCGTTGAGCCAAAAGGCAGCGGCACCGCCTCGGATTGGTCACCGGAGCAACCTCTCCGACAGCGAGCGGCGGTGGAGCTTGCAGATGCTCGCGTCTACGACGATACAGCGAGTGCACGGCGGATCTGAGAGGTCCAAGCGACGCAGGAGCTCACCAGGAGCGTGTAGAGGCCGGTGGCGAAGCGAGGGGAGGCCTTGAACATCGTCAATTGCGACGGCGGCACTCATCGGGATCGGGGAAGATGGAGTCACGACCGATGATTGCGAGCACCCAGGCTCTATTACTTGGGCGGTTCGAAGCAGGGGAGCATGGCGGTTCTGGTGGCGTGCTCAGCTGGGTGAGGGGAGGCCGGAGACGGTGACGACGGTCGGGGTCCAACGAACTAGGGTTTGGGTCCGCGCGAGAGAGGAGAGAGGGAGGTCAGGGAAGAGAGGGGGATTGGATGGGGACGTCCAGGGAGTCGCGGCGGTGATCTTATCCATCTCCAGGAGGCGGTGGACGGCGGGATGCAGGTGGCGCGAATCGACGACGCCGGCGACGACAGAGAGAAGCTTGCGAGGGGGAGGAAGACGATGAACAGGGAGGGTGAAGGGGTACCGGGCCAGCTGGGCTGCGACAGGGCCGAGGTGGTCCGCGGGAGGCTGCTGGCTGGCGACAAGGAAGGAAAGGGGGAAGTGGGACGGCCTGGTTAGCTGGGTTGCTCCAAAAAAAAATTACAGAAAACCTTTTTCAATTTCTGTTTTCATTTCCTTTTTGAATTTTCAGTTCAAATTTGTTTTGGGTGATTTCAAAATTACCAGAAATTTTATAGAATATATAAAATACTGCAGGGACCCCTTTAATCAATTTGGGATCCTTTAATTTTGTCACTTTTCAAAATTCAAAACTCTTTTGAATTGATTTGCGAATAGAGGTGGAAGATTAGGGTTTAGGATTTTCTTTACTTTCCTCAATGCAAATTTTAAGGCATGATGCTCATGATGTAGAAAACAAACCCTAATATAGATTAGCTAAAACTGGGGTGTTACAAACTCAGGACCTAAACCAACTATCGAGAAGAAAACTTCAAAGAAGAGGATGAAGAGGATTAGTGAAAATGTGACGGCAAGGGGTCAATTCAAGAATATGAAGACATATGCAAATTCACAGCTTACTAAAGCAAATATTCAAGTATCAAAAATTCAATCTCAGTTAGAAGCAACAATTTTGCACAAAGTGAAGCTAGAGAAGGTTGCTAAGAATATTGCAAAATCACAGAAAATAGATGCAGATATTAAGGGATCACAAGTAAAAGCAAGAGGAAATCCTAACAAGACAAAATCATATTTCAAGGTAGGTATGGAGGTTGGATTGACATCACCAAACAATGCACAAGTGGTAGCATTTGGGACAATTCAAAACATAGATAAAGAATCCAAATGCTCGGATGGCAAACCACTATCAGACTATGTTAAGGTTTTGGTGAACATAGTTCTCTACACTTCTGCCACGTGTACAAGGGAGGATTACCAATTTGCGGAGTGCTCCAGCTCATTGCGTCCCATGGCCAAGACAAAATGTATTGATATCTAACATAATTTCACATCCTATTGGTCATTTACACCTTGTCATAGTGATATCTAATATCTGAATTTTGTTCATGTAGATGGAAGAATCTGAAGCATAATCTACTGTAATGCAAGTGAATTCAAGTGGAAAAGCAAAGAAGCATCAAAAAGAATCTGATCCAGGTAGAAGCTAGTGAGAAACTAATGCAGGTGAGTGTACATTTGGGCCTGGTAACAGAGATTAAGAAGCATAGTACAATGGCATGCTCTATATGGACTCGACATTTTATTTCAATTAAGTAGAATTTCAGGGTCTATGTTAGATTTTCATTGTTCTGTTAGTGGTTCTTTATTTGATTATTAACATTGTATGAAAATTGTGTTCATTGATTATGGGTTGTGAAGTTGAGTCACTCAAAGACTGGTCACTAAGTTTTTAAATAGGCATGCTATATATACTACACTACTGCACTAAAAACATGTTTGCAAATCATATGTCAACTAGGATTAAGACTGAACAATGTTTGAAAATTTAAAATCCATTGACTAGGAGTAGGAATTCAGTACATGTTTCCATCCATGGTTGATTCAAGGTGCCAGTCAGTCAACAAGTCAAGTGATTCTTTAGTCATAGATTTTGTTTTGAGATTTAAGGACGTGGCTCCTAGTTTCTAGAAAATGCATCGACGTGATCAAATTTCTGATGTTGAATTTGCGCTGTTTTTTCAGGTTCGGTGTCGTGGTTTCTTGGCACATTGATACGTCCAATTTGCATCACCATTCTATATCATGGTTTGCCTCTATTCATTTATATATTTCATATTAAGAGGTGTTACTTATGTATTTTCATCTGTTTTTGCATGTTGGATGATTCTTGGAGGATGAACTGTCGGAGTCAGGATTCTGATGGAAAAAGCGGTGTTTTGATGCAATTTCGCGAAGATCAGAAAAATACCAGAAAAACTACAAAAATTATATTTTCCCAGAAGACGAAGGAAGCCAGAAGGGGAGGCAGAGTTAGGCCAAGGGGGGCACACACCCCAGGCACGGGCCACCCTAGGTCGTGCCTACAGGGGGTGTGGCCACCCTGGCCCACCTCTAGCTCCGCCCTCTCACCTATATATTCTGCTCGAAACCCAAATATAAGGGGAGGGACCACAGAAAGATTTCGCCGCCTCTGCGGGGTGAAAACACCGAGAGAGAAAGAGCTCTCTGGCAGATAGATTTCTACCGGGGAAATTCCTTCCCGGAGAGGGCAGATCGTCGCCATCAACACCATCATCAAGCTAGACTTCATCGGATCATCATCCACACCATCATCTCCACCAGCACCATCATCACCACTCCATCCCGATGTAACAATTGTGTTAAATGTTGCATAGTTCTTAGGGGAAACTTTCCCGGTGTTGATTACTATTGTAGTTGATGCTTGTGAGTGGAACCATTGAATTATTGTTTATGTTCAGATTGTTATCCATCATTATATCATCTCTGACCTTGATCCATATGATGTCTCGTTAGTAGTTCGTTTAGTTCTTGAGGACATGGGAGAAGTCATGTTGTTAGTAGTGGAATTGTGTTGAGGTATTATTCAATGGTTTAATATTTAAGTTGTGGTGCTATTCTTCTAGTGGTGTCATGTGAACGTCGACTACATGATACTTCATCATTTATGGGCCTAGGGGAATGCATTGTGTATTTGGCTACGAATTGTGGGGTTGCCGGAGTGACAGAAACCTGAACCCCCGTTAGGAAACCATTGCACAAGGGAGTGTAGGATCTCAGAGTTTAAGGTTGTGGTTAGGTTTATATCTTAATTGATTTCTTGTAGTTGAGGATGCTTGCAAGGGGTTTAATCACAAGTATGTATTAGTCCAAGTAAGGTAGGTACATTAGCACAGGTTCACCCACAGAACACTTATAAAATCAAAGAAGATTAATCAGCTATATGAAACGAAAGCACTTGATAGTATTCCCATGTGTCCTGGAGAATGTTTGGTCCTCGTTAGTATTTCCATCGGCTTGTCCTTCGCTAAGAAAGAATTGGGCCACTTGCTGCAATTATTTTTTGTTTTATTTACTTGCACTTTATTTCTTTGCTCTATCAGAAAACCCCTAAAAATCCGTTTGCTAAGTATTTACAGAGATTTCCTGCTCCATACCACTAGTCAACACCTTCTGATCCTTGTTGGGATCGACAATCCTATTTATCGAAAGTACTACGATACACCCCTATACTTGTGGGTCATCAAGACTATTTTCTGGCGCCATTGCCAGGGAGTGAAGCGATATTGAAGAGTGGAACTAGTAAAGGAAGCTTCTATTGTGAGTATTGTTTTTTATTTCCATGTGTTACTTTGTTTCCAATATGGATAACCCACTTGGTTTCCTGTTTGGCAAAACTACTACCACTGTTAGGGTAGTAGATGAACCACCACCTGTTGAGATAGATCCTTTAATATACCTACAAGTATTATTGATTGTTTTATGGATAATTATTATTTAGGGGATGGAACTATCCATCCTGGCGATCATTTTCTCTTTATCCATGAATTATGCGGGTTGTTTAAGTGTGTAGGTATCACAACTGAACAGGTGAAGAAGAAGTTACTCTCTATATCATTGAAAGGAAGAGCTGAAGAATGGTATAAGCTGCTGAAGAATGGACAATACAAGGAATGGGAGGAAATAGTACCTCTCCTTTACTCTAAATTCTATCCTCCCAGTGAGATTCATAAGGGTAGGAATACAATATATAAATTTTGGCCTCGTGATGGAGAGAGTACATCTCAAGCTTGGGGGAGATTGAAGTTACTAATGCTTAAATGTCCTATTCATGAACTCCCTAACAATATTATTATCAATAACTTTTATGCAAGGCTTTCTCTTCATGATAAAGATTTATTAGATGCTTCTTGTCCTGGATCATTCACACGTATGAAGGAATAAGGATCTCCTAGACCGTATTTAAGAGAACACAGAAGCATGGGAGAATGACAAAGTAAGAAAGTCAAGTATAAATTATGATTATGAATGCATTAAATCTTTTATGGGAACTAATGACTTCCGTGATATTAGTACTGAGTATGGTCTTGATTCTCAAAGTATTGCTAATTTTTTAAGGCTTTTGCCTCTTATATAAAAATTCCTAAAAAGAAGTGGGACAAGTACCATGCACCTTATAAAGATGTTGTTAATCATGTTCCTGTTAGAAATACTGAAGATTGTACTATTGATCATATTTTGCCTGAACCTTATGTTGAGAAACGACCTTTCCCAGCTAAGGTAAAGGAGTATTCTATGATAATTAGTGCGGTTAACAAAGGTACAAAGAAAAATGTGGAACCTGGTGAGCAAATAAACATTGAACCTGTAGTAGCCATTGAGAAAGATCTTGTCACTAAAAATATAGAGGATGAGCACATTGTCTTCTATGAAGACGCTTCTAATATTGATTCTCATCCTAGTAAAGCTAGGAAAACTAGTGTCCCTGTGCTTTCTGTGAAAATTGGTGATCATTGTTACTATGGTTTATGTGATATTGATGCTAGTTCTAGTGCTATTCCTTATGAGCTTTACAGGGAAATTATGCATGAAATTTGTCCTTGTGAGCTTGAGGACATTAATGTGGTTATTCACCTTGCTAATAAGGAAACCATTTGGCCTATTGGTATTGTAAGAGATGTGGATATCCTTTGCGGTAAGATTAAGTATCCTGCTGATTTTCTAGTGCTTGGTTCAGCAGCTAGTAAAACTTGTCCTATCATTTTTGGTAGACCTTTCTTGAACACTTGTGGAGCTATTATAGATTGTAAAAAGGAGAAAGTTTTAACTAAGTTTGATGGAGATTCTTATGAGTTTAAATTTTCCAAATTTGCTAAAGCTCCTTATGCAAATAGTTTGCCTAATGAAGATTTCAGGATTGAACGACTTCCTTCTATTGATACAGTTTATGACCTTGGATCTCTTTTTGATGATTGTAAGTATGCTCATTCTGATGATAGAGTTGTTTCTTGTGACAGTTATATTGTCAACTTTATTCAGAGTGCCACTGAAGGTTATTATGAGAGAGGGAAGTATGGTTTTATGCATCTCAATAATATTAAGTTTCCCCGTTTTATGTTGAAAGCTTTGAAGTTGCATTTGTTTTGTCTTCCTATGCTAGTGGCCTTTTGTTTAAATAATTTGTTTTCTCATGAGACCCCCTTGCATATGAAGTGGGTTAGACTCAACTGTGTTGGATATTTGCTTCTTGATGCTCTCTTTCACTTCAAATCTGTATCTCCTATGTGAGCATTTTTTAAATTATCAAGCCTAACTTAAAGGCATTAAAGAAAAGTACTTCTTGGGAGATAACCCAATAGTTTTGTTGAGTCTTGATAGTTATTGCCTCAATAATAACCGCTCCTTATCCTTTTTGTTTTGGTTTTTGTGTCAAGATCAACTACTTTTGAGAAGTAGAGGAGTTGTGAAAAGTTGTTGTCCTGGGACAGATTTTTGTGTTGCATTGTAAAATTTCATGAAGGAGCTCAATACAACGGATGCAGCTGTAATTTTCGGTGCTTGTTCTCCAAGTTGTTATCCAACTTTTCTTATTGTTGCACTTTTTGATTTGAGCAACAGAAGTTTTTCTAAAAAATCAATCTTTACCTGCTGGTCTGTTTTGACAGATTTCTGTCATCATTTGCATTTGCCTCTTATATTGATTCCCTACCAGATTCTTTTTGGGCTTTTGGAAATGAGTTGCTACAGTAGCTTTTGTTTGATGGATTTTGGTTGAAGTTTGAACCTAAAGGTTTATTGTTTTTGCATACACTAATGTTTCTAATGAGGTTTGTGTAAGGCCTTGTATGAAAGGAATTTTCAAGAGATGGAGAGAAGGAATCTGCAGAGTCCGTCTTTTAATAGGTAAAAAGTGCTACAAACAGAAGGTTCACGAAAAACCTTTTTCTTTATATTTTTGATGTTTTTGTTACATATAGAAGGTTACGAGACAAAACAGAGGAGGAAACGGAGCCCAGGTGGGCCACACCCACCAGTGGCGCGGGCCCCAGCTGGGCGCGCCACCAGGGGGTGTGAGCCCCCTAGAGTCCGTCTCTGCCTCGTTTTCGCACAGTTCTCCTTATGTCGTGAAACTTCGTAATATATACCCCCCCCGGATCCCCCGAGGTTCGTATATCGTGTTCTTGTCGTGTTTTTGTTTCGATCTGTTTCTGTTAGGAAATCTTCTCAAGTTTAGAGCACCATGGTCTCTGCTAATGACAAAGGCAAAAAGCTCGTGGAAGATGATCCTCAAAACCCCAAGGAGGAGGAGATCTTGGTTGGGGATGAATAAGACGTGAAGGAGGACAAGCATCCGGACACCCGCGCTTCCGTTGCAAGTATTGGAGTGGTGGCAAACCCTACCAAGCTTAGGAGGACAGCACAGATGCCTACAGGAGGGAAAACTCCGCGTCATATCCTTGCTCCACGGTCACTTCCTTCACGCACCAAGAACCCCTTCCATACTCTTATACATGAGCAACAATACCAAAAGGTGCCCAAAGGGAATTTGCCCTCTGTTTGGGATCTGCCTCGTTCTAACCATACAGGGAAGGAACACTCTAAGAAGGAAGAGTGGGGAAAGGATAACAAGGACTGGGATTCTTGGTCTGACATGATCATGAACCGCATTGAGCATAATTCGGAGTTGATTCGTACTCTAACCTTAGAGATTGAGGATTTGAGGGAACTGATTGAAGAGTTGATCAAGAGAACACCACCACCATCGAAGAAGTAATTCGTCATCAGGTTTGACATCCCCTTGGCTTGTTCCAAGCTTGGGGGAGTGCCGCGGTATCACATCATTATATTTTATCTTTTACCTTTTTAGTAGTTTCATATCTTGGGTAGAGAAGTTATCTTATAGGTTGGTTTGCATTATGGAAGTATCTCTCCTTTAGTTGGTTATCTATGTATCCCTTGGTGTGAGTGCCTTTATGGAATATTAATGAGAAGTCTCATCTTTTACTTTTTGCGCTTCTTATTTTAGTTTGCAATCTCTATTATATGATTGATCTTGTTGATCAGTATTGGTATCATCAAGTAGATCTAAATTGGTTTTGGCAAACCGAGCTCTGGTCAGTAGCAACACTTTTTTGAGGTTTGAAAGGAAAAGAGAAAAGGCTTACAGGTATTTTGTATCATTTATTTTCTTTCTTGATTGGCTCTTAAGCTTAGTATTCTTTATTTAAGATCTTTTGTGTCTTCAAGGAAGATTGCATGTTTGGCTTTATCACTTGTAGGTTTGCTTGTTTCCTTCAACTCTTTTGCTTGCTACCCAGCCTTGATAGCCAAAAACATGTGCTGAGAGGGATTACTTCTTATGCATCCAACTCCTTTAAACCAAAACTTGTGCCATTTGTGTCCACCATATCTAACTATTAGCATTATTGCTATTCCAAGTAAATTCTCAAGCTTCATCTATATTTGGAATTAAAAATTATTTTGTTATGTGAAAACTAGTCACTAAAGCTCCCATGAACTTGATGGCACACCTTATTTTCTTGCCCCTAATAAACTTGAACCATTGTGTCATCGAAGTTGTATATGCTTGCATCTATACGTTGGGATTAGCAGAACCATGATGTCATGGGGAACGCTTTCAACACCTTTAAATATCTACCCAGTTGATATCATGCTCTTTTGTTTGCGGATGTCGTCGGTATATATGTTAGAGAAACGCCTGGGCCGCAAGCCTAAGCCATGCCTAATCATGGTGGAAACTTGCAGCATCACCATAATGAGCAATCTATGAAGCTTTCTCCTTATATATAAAAAAACAAAGAGACATATTGAAAAGAGGAAAGAGAGAAATAAAGCACCATTTTCCCATGGTAAATAAGAGATTGCTGAGATGCTCATTGTCTGCTTGCCTTGTCATTTTGATTATGGGATAGCTCATGTATCATGTGCAAGGGGTACCCCGTTGGCGGTTCTCTATGATAGATATGTACTTACTATGACAAGAACTTACCGGTATCTAAAGTTGAGTAGCATGAGGAGCGGCCCTCGTACTCAAAGGACATGAGATTGCCAACTTATATTTCGTCAAGCATATACTCCATATTTGTTCACTTTAACCTTAATCACCTCAAGATGCTTATGATAGGGGCAATGAGAGCTCAAAGCTAGTAAGTACCATAATATTTTGGAAGCTCTTTATGAAATTGAAATCCCTTCTTCCCTCTATGAAGGGCCTTTCTCCTACTTCTAAGTTGAGTCAGTAAACCTATTCTATCTCCAGCAAGCATTTGAGTTGTTGTGTTTCAAGCATTCACATGATGATTTATTCAATCATGTCCTTTATCTTCCTTGTTTGCACAAGACTCTTTTCTAAATGAGTATTACTTTGAAAGCCATCATTGTGAAAACCTTTTATGTTTGATCAAAGAGTACTCCTATTATAAACTTCTTTACAAAAGCTTTGCTTGAAAACTGTTTGCCAACTGTTCTCTGACCAAGAACAAAGTTTGCCAATCCCAATTATGATTTATCTTTATGCATCTTTATTGTGACTCCCATGCTTGTTGCAATCTAAGTTATATAATGGTGAGTTGCTTTCTTCTATGAGTTTTGTATTGCTAAGTGTGATGCTTCTTGTCCGTATTCTTTTTATCGACACTTCACTCCATAAACCTATGGACATGTTTACTGAGCTCAGTTTTCGCTTGGGGACAAGCGAGGTCTAACCTTCGGGGGAGTTGATACGTCCAATTTGCATCACCATTCTATATCATAATTTGCCTCTATTCATTAATATATTTCATATTAAGAGGTGTTACTTATGTCTTTTCATCTGTTTTTGCATGTTGGATGATTCTTGGAGGATGAACTGCCGGAGTCAGGATTATGATGGAAAAAAGCAGTGTTTTGATGCAATTTTGCGAAGATCAGAAAAATACCAGAAAAACTACATAAAATTATATTTTCCCAGAAGACGAAGGAAGCCAGAAGGGGAGGCGGAGTTGGGCCACAGGGGCCCACACCCCCCAGGCGCGGGCCACCCTAGGCCGCGCCTACAGGGGGTGTGGTCACCCTGGCCCACCTCTGGCTCCGCCCTCTCGCCAATATCTTCTCCTTGAAACCCTAATACAAGGGAAGGGACCACAGAAAGATTCTGCCACCTTTGCGGGGCAGAAAACACTGAGAGAGAAAGAGCTCTCCGGCAGACATATTTCTGCTAGGGAAATTCCTTCCCGGAGAGGGGAGATCATCGCCATCAGCACCATCATCAAGCTAGACTTCATCAGTATCATCATCATCCACACCATCATCTCCACCAGCACCATCATCACCACTCCATCCCGCTGTAACAATTGTGTTAAATCTTGCATAGTTCTTAGGGAAAACTTTCCCAATGTTGATTACTATTGTAGTTGATGCTTGTGAGTGGAACCATTGAATTATTGTTTATGTTCAGATTGGTATACATCATTATATCATCTCTGATCTTGATCCATATGATGTCTCGTGAGTAGTTCGTTTAGTTCTCGAGGACATGGGAGAAGTCATGTTGTTAGTAGTGGAATTGTGTTGAGGTATTATTCAATGTTTTAATATTTAAGTTGTGGTGCTATTCTTCTAGTGGTGTCATGTGAACGTCTACTATATGATATTTTACCATTTATGGGCCTAGGGGAATGCATTGTGTATTTGTCTACTAATTATGGGGTTGCCGGAGTGACAGAAACCTGAACCCCCGTTAGGAAACCATTGCACACGGGAGTGTAGGATCTCAGAGTTTAAGACTGTGGTTAGGTTTATATCTTAATTGCTTTCTTGTAGTTGCGGATGCTTGCAAGGGGTTTAATTATAAGTATGTATTAGTCCAAGTAAGGTCGGTACATTAGCATAGGTCCACCCACACAACACTTATAAAACCAAACAAGATTAATCAGCTATATGAAACGAAAGCATTTGACAGTATTCTCATGTGTTCTCGAGAACGTTTGGTCCTCATTAGTATGTCCACCGGCTTGTCCTTTGCTAAGAAAGGATTGGACCACTTGCTGCAATTATTTGTTGTTTTATTTACTTGCACTTTATTTCTTTGCTCTATCAGAAAACCCCTAAAAATCCGCCTGCTAAGTATTTACAGAGATTTCCTGCTCCATACCACTAATCAACACCTTCTGCTCCCCGTTGGGATCGACACTCCTATTTATCGAAAGTACTACAATACACTCCTTATACTTGTGGGTCATCACACATTCTTGATGTTATCAGTAATTCCGTCTATACTGGTTGGTCCAATAAACTTGGAAGCGAGCACCGTGTGTGTCTCTTATGCGTTCCTTTTTTATCATTGTCCTTCCCGAAGTAGGAAATTTTGGTATCAGAAACCTTTGGTATTGTTAGAATTGTTACTGTGAACAGTTACTGGGAAAAGCTATATTGTTACTATGAACATTTAATTTAACTATGAAAAGCTATATTGTTGTTGTGAAGTATGGTTGTTATACCAAGTTACTGTTGAAAGGCTATATTGTTGTTTTTATTGTTGTGAATTGTGGTTGGTGTGAATAGTTACTGTCAATTGATAACATTAATATTGCAATATAAACTGCCCCTAAAAAAGATTAGAGGCACATTGCTAAAGTGCTGCTAAAAAAGATTAGAGGAACATTGCTAAAGTGATGCTAAAAATAGTTAGAGGCATATTGCTAAAGTGCTGCTAAAAATGGTTAGAGACACTATGCTAAAGTGCCTCTAAAAATAGTTAGAGGCACATTGCTAAAGTGCCTCTAAAAATAGTTAGAGGCACATTGCTGAAGTGCGCCTAAAAATCATTTTAGGGACACTTTTTTCAAAGTGCGGCTAACATTTTTTAGCGACATGATTAAATTCGATACTTTTAAAGTACCATTAAAAATAAATAGAGGCACTTTAATGATTTTTAGGGGCACTTAGAAGTGCCCCTAATTAACAACTGTGACGTAGCGGCAGTCAGAGATTTTTCTGTCTCAACCTTGAAATAAAGCAATGACGCTGTGAAAAAACACACAACCGACTAGCTCGATCAAGGCAGATGGCATTAACAGCATTTTTTCAGCATTTACATTGTACTACTACCTGTAGAAACGGGAAGACAAACACCACCAAATTATTAGCTGTACTGCTTGCGCAGAGCTTCCAAGAACACCCTTACAATACTACATCTAAATGAAATTAAATATTGGCATGATCTAACACTGCTTCCAAATCAGCGGAAGATGTACAGGACGAACACCACCAAGGACGCGAGCAAGTGATCGAGCACTATGCCTTGTTCGACAAAGGGGTGGTCTCGGGCCAGCGGTGAAGTCATCTCCGAGAGCAAGGGGAACACGTCGAGGTTGCCGCCGCCGTATCCATCGCCTGCCGACGTTGGAAGCTGTTCCGCCGCAGACCGATTCGCCGCTATCACGCTGTCGACGATGGGACGGCGTAACTCCATCCCTGCAAACGCAAGAGCAGGAGATAATCAATCGTAAGAGTGCGTAACATAACATGGTGCTCAGACTATCTTGGGGTGAGCTCTTGGTGCGAGAATGTGTGCACACTCACCACGCCTGACGAGCTTGCCGGCGATCGATGCGGGCGAGGCCACGGCGCTCTGGGGGCACGGCAGCGCGGCCGCAAGCAAGCAGGCCAGCACGAGAGCCTCTTTCGCCCGCATGGTATATTGTCGCTTCGCTTGCTTTTTGGTGGTGCTTCTAGTCGCGTCGGGTTTATATAGAGCCGGCAATCGGTGCCGCTGATCGGACTTGGTTCGGCAGCAAGCCGCCTCTGACTTTAGTACTATAGTGCGTTGCCCCGTTCTCTGGAGTATTCGCTATGGTGTGGACAAGTATGGGCCGCTGGATTTGCCGCAGCTGGGGGCAGATGGGCGACCGAGCCGAGTGTTTGAGGAAGTCTGTCACGGTTGGCGACCAGCCCTACTTCCATCCCGGCGCGTCCCTGTGGGAACGATTTCTTTTTCAACGTAAACATGCTGCCCCCGCCGGCCGAAATTAAGCTGGTCGGCTACTGCCCGAACCACAGTTTTTTTCTTTCTAAAAGGGTACGTACTCGGTCTCTGCATCGGTTGATGCACACGGTCTGTTATTAAAAATTCAAACTTCAAAAGTATTACCAATCACTGATCGCTTAAGGTTGACACCAAAATCAATCATCAAAATAATAATAAAAGAGTGACTAAACATCGTAATACAATCTATCAGAATACATCCAAGCAGACTGGCTAAAGATGTGCCTAGCGACCATCAGGATACGATTGCACCCAGTAGCCATAATATCCTGCTGGTCTGGTATAGATAGGAATGCCAAAAGCTACACTTAATGTGCCACCATGTAGATAACCTGCATAAAATTAATTTTTTTAGATTTGTTAAAGATAATATCATTTCTGCATCTCCCAATATAACGTGACCACGTGCACCCTCATAATAGACTCGCCAGCAGAATGCAGCCCATAACAATTCCTACCGTGGCCGAAGAAGCCACTCTTCCGGTCACAGCCCAGCCCTAGGCCCAATAAGCCCAGGTTTAGGCCGCCAAACTCACACATGCCGTCGTTGTTCTACCTGGAGATATCGGTATAGCGATAAGATCAGGCGCTGCAATCAAGTGCAGTCCGAGGCAGTCGCTGCTAAACCGTAACGGGGCCGATGGCGTAGGGCCGGACGCACGGAAACGGAGTAGTAGGATCACAGGGTGGTCAGTTTGGTCACGAGCCGATCGAACGCGAAGCAGCCCAGCCCAGGCCAGCTCTCGGGTCTCGACGGCTCGACCTCGCTATCACAGCATTCAAAGTGCAACGGGGGAGCCCCACGGTTGCATCCCGTAGCTTGCACACGGATCGTAATTGCCCGTCCCGTTTCGCTATCCGACCCCCACGTGCGGCGAGCCCCACAGTTCCGTCCCCGAGCACCAGTATTCCGCTCACGTACTAGTAATTCAACTTCCTTTATCCTGTCTACTAGTAGTGGTCTTTTGTATTACGTACATTTTTCATAACCGATTTGACACAGAGGAAAAATCACCTTCATCGGTGTTATGAGATTTTTCTTTTGACAAGGCCATACGCAATATGTTAAAGTCAACGAACCCTTGTACTCCCTCTGTTTCAAAATATAAGATGTTTTAGCTTTGTGAAGCAAATGTATCTAGACTAGTTTTAGTATGTAGGTTCACTCATGTTTGGAATGAATCTACACACTAAAACAAGTCTAGATACATTTTCTTTACCAACCTAAAACATCTTATATTTTGAAACGGAGGGAGTATGATTCTCAAAAAAACATGATCATGTTAAAAAAAATTACATACAAGTCCTAAGCAAAATCGGCTCCATCTTCCTTCTGCACTAGGGTTCAGCACACAGTGAGCGACCCTTGAGGCTGCGTCAAAACCATGTCGGGTCTAAGAAAATGTTGCTGGCATGACAGCCAAGAAGTCCCCGTTCAGAGCCAGAGTACGTCGATGAGGACAATATTCTATGAATAGATGAACCTTCCAGAGAAGAAAGCGATAAATAGAGTTGGACGCCCACCATAGATCCGACAAGATAGATCTTGGAAGACTTTGACCTTACTACACCGCAATGAAGCCAAAGATGGTCATACATCGACGATTGAAGAAGAAACCATCCTATCGAGATATGAAGACCACCTACAAATCACGAAGATGGAACCACACCCACCTCTCCGGGGTCGCCGTGGCCAGACTTAGCCAGCAATGTGGACCAGTAGTAGGAGAAACCTTATTTCTATTCCACATAGGACCACTACCTCCTTAGTGGTAGAGCGGCAACCCATGGCAGAACCACCCCACCACTGATGCCCTACCGAAGAACGTGATCTCTCTAGGGACGTCGCCCCAACATCCTCTAGCATGTTGACTGTTACCCAAGGAAACGCAGGCACGCCGGAGATGGAGCAGACATCCCAGATACAGAGGACCTATGAAGACCATCGAACTTACAGTGTAGCCTAGGGTCACCTTAACCGGCCCCTCACACGTGAGGTCGCACCGCAGCAAGCTCGCTACCGCGCCAACACCTCTTGTCACCCAAGCTAGATATGTGTTGTCTCACCAAGAACTCACGCCGCGCCGCTGGACAACCCTGCCACCGTCGATGTCGCGCGAGCTTTGCCTGGCGACAAGGGAAAGGGGGAGATGTTTGTGGTGGTGGTGGTGTACGGTGGAGTTGGATTCCGCCCGTACCACTCTAGCAAGCGACACCAGGTCTTGATTTGTCCCGGTGTTAACTTCTTTAGGGAGGGAGGGGGAGGGCTAATCACTGAGTAGCGATGTATGGGTTACTACGAAGAATCCCAAACGTCATCGAAGATCTACCTTGTTCTCTTTGAGCCAACATCATGAAGTAAGAGTTCAATCACTCGAGGTAGGCCTTGAGGTGACATCCAAATCCTCATAAACTCCAGGGATTTTAGAGTAGCAAAATCTCTATTTTGCCAGTTTGTGGTGCCAATCGTTTGTTTTGTGAGTCGATGGACTACAAAGTTGGTGTAATGATGATATAATATATGTAAAAAGGAGATGGAGTCGGACCATACATGCAATGAATATATTATCAATTATGAAGTTTTTGTAAAATCTAAATCCAGAGAAATTGGAAACCACGGCCTCATTGCATTTTCGTTCTTTCTTTCAAACTCATGGCATTTTGGTTCTTACCAAATGGGCTGTTTCCCTTGGTGCCTATTCCAAGCGCAGCAGATGTACGGCGTTGTGCTGGTGGCCATCAAATCCGGTTTGCTTTGGGCCGATCATTCGGGTCAAAGAAGCAACAAATGGCGCGACTGGTGAGTGGTCACTACCCGTGTAATGGAACCAGTTTTTCCCATGGGACGGCAAAAGACCGGGACGGAGAGATCTAACGGCAGATTGCGCGTACCACGGCACCCACCTCCCCACCCAACGACAGTGCTCGGCCACAGGCGCGCGTGTGCGGACGGATGATATCAGCCGGAATCTGAATCGAACGGCCACAGACGCGTCGCCCCGGTGGTCCAGGGACAGGCGCACGTGCTGGGTGTCATGGTGCGGGCCCCTCTTTCCCAAAACATTTTCCAGTGACTTGTCCAATCAGGCGTCCACGGAAACCGCCAGTTCCACTGATGCGTGGGCCCTACGGGTCGGGCCACCTACGTCAGCGAAAACGGAGAGGGCTGGATCTGGTGTGGCGTCGATGGCGGGGCCCGCCACGCGCCACACCCACACGGCCACACGGGTGTATGCGCTCCACTTCATAGCTCAAATATGCGACACGCCGAGGCGCACGGGTGCGGCCGTAACCTCATCATCATCCCGCCACTCCACTACTACTAATAAAGCCGCTTTTCCGTTCCCTGTTTGACTGGATCTTTACAACTTTGCGTTTGTTTGGTCATTCATGGCAGATCGTATGCACTGCGGTGCTCCTGCTCACAGGACAGCAGATGTGCAGATACATTTCTTTTCTCTTTTTTTTCGGGTAACGTGCAGATACATTTCGGGTGTATTTTCATTCTATTGATTCATGTTTTTCTTTTTCTTGGTGCTGTTAAAAAGAGCATAAATTAATTTAATGCTACCCATCGGATCTAAATTATACTAGTCTAAAATAGATGACTCAAATTTATCAAAATAATATATAGATTCATTTAAATTTTAAAAAAACTAAAACATTTATTTTAAGACGGAAGAAGTAATATATTATAGTCTTTTCTGAAATGCATGTATTTAAACGACTTTTAGTACATACGGAGTAGATTTGAAGCAAAATGATTACACCGACAAGCTAGTAAAAGGCATCAAGATATATTTATTTTAGAGAAAACTAAAACCTTTTATGGTATTTTGTTACGGAGGAGATAAATGACACGTCTTCTAAGCACTTGGTGGTACTTCTATAGAGGGTTGCGAGTTATTTCCGGTTTTGTTGAACCATCGATGTCGGTTTTGTTTTGTTTTCTTTCTTTTTCATGTTTTTTTTTACTTGACTTGTGTTGTTTCGTCCCAGCATTGTTTACAAAGATATATCAAATGGTTACTATATTGCTATAGTGGGACGAAATCCTATTTCAAGAATTTAAGGAATTTACTCAAAAGAAAGAGAAAAAGAACAAGAATAATAACTGAGCAGTGCCGGCAAAATACGCCTCTGGACCATGACATATTTGAACAATTGAGTATTACTACTATATTTGTCCACCCTCGTGGCGGTGGCCGCCAGTCTTCTCATAGGCGCCGACAGTTCATCTCCCTTCCTAACCCTCCCCTCCCCCGTCCTCGCTCTCTTCCTAGCAACCCATAACCCCAGTGTTGTCCTTAGGGGCAGGCAGGTGGCCCGTGGGAGCAAGCCCTGAGTGCTTCCGGATTCCACGACGGGACGTCAAGCCGCCGATGCCGCTGGCGTCGGTTGTGGTGGTGATGGGCCTTCCTTCCCAAAGGACGACGGGGGACCTCGGGCTGTTGCGACGCACACGCATGGAGTGGAGGATGGATGTCGGGGTGGCAACCCCAAGTCTGTGGTGGGTGACAGCGACTGGTTCTTGTACGGGTGTTACGACTGTGGTTGCCTCAATAAATCCAACCTCTCGA
Source organism: Avena longiglumis (assembly GCA_030063025.1). Classification (NCBI taxonomy): domain Eukaryota; kingdom Viridiplantae; phylum Streptophyta; class Magnoliopsida; order Poales; family Poaceae; genus Avena; species Avena longiglumis. Next base: position 155,518,882 of record CP125973.1, read on the forward strand.
CGACCCTAGCTAGTGTAATCTACTGCCGCCGCTGCCGCATGCAACCTCCTCCGGTGACGCTTGATTGGATCGAGAGGCGTGAGGTCCCGCCCTGGCCGCGGTGCGCCTTCTGCCGATCATGGTGCTAATTGGGAGACATCATGATCCCTCGCGGGCTGCTCCCGCTAGGGAATGTCACGCCCCGAAAATTCGGTAACGTGACTAGAAATTCCACGAATTCGCCGAGGGCAAAATTTTGCGAAATTCCGAGTGATTACAAAACACAGCCATCGCATACAAACTCATAGGAATAAGATTACATGGGTAGATAATATCACATAAATATTTTTTTTACAATCCAACATTAAACAGGGTTCTCTTTATCTTAAAATCATTAAACCATGACTAACGCATACAAACTTTACTGATTTTACACACATGGCTATATTTCTAGGATCTGCCCTCGAGCGTAGGAATGACCTAGAACTCAAAATCTTCTCCACGAAGGGAGACATCAGGATCAACTTCCGCGACGTCTCCGGGTGTTTTTGAAAAATGTTTATATAGCAAGGGTGCGTACTGAAGTACTCAGCAAGTCACCAGATAGTTTCCAATTTAAAGTTTTATTCAAGATTAATTAACCATAAAAATCTCATAAGATTTCCTTGTGGTCAAACCCATGATGGTACCGTTTTCACCACTTTGCCAAACGGAGGGAAAAACATCGTCCGTCCGTGGCATACTTAATCTCACAAAGTGATCATACTTGGTATCATTTATTTTCTTCAGTATATATATTTATTTTTCTTTCATTCCGTACCATGGATTTTAGATATGTAAGTGTGTGCATCTGATGGCTCCGTGCTAAGCCAAAGTGGCCCAAACCGCTAGGGTTTGCGATATTGCTATCATTAGCATCAGAACCTTTAATTGATGGCTAAGTTTTTACCTACTCTATCTTTTGAAAATTCTACCTGGAAAGGTCTCATCACTCGAATCCCACCGGGAGTATGTCAGGCCCACGGAAATCGATAACATACTATAGCATCGCGACTCCGAGTGTCTTCCCGTTGATCACCCATACCAGGGTCCATCTACCTTGTAGAAAATCCATCGGAATAGAGTAGGGGTTCTTACAATTTATGTGGTGTGTTTTATTGTTTTGTTTTAGGGATGTACCACAGGTTTACCCATCAACCACGCCCACATACTAGGGCACATATTCCAAAGTCAAGGATCTCATCCAGGTGATGAGTCATTTTTATACCGAGTTTTTGAAGGTGAACATGACCTCCAAACAATCATACAAACAATCATGCATCATCCATCAAGCAAGTCCAGGGTTTCCACTAGGGTTGGTCTCGAGGCATAACATAAAATATTGATATTGATGGTTCAGGGGTTCTATTATTGCATATAGCTTCAATATTCTAAAATCATTTATCACCAAAAAATCATCGGTGAGAGAGGTGACTTGCCTAAAGAAAGGTCTCCCGGAAGATCCTCAACTCCGAGATGGTGCACTCCTGTGTCAAAATCCTCCGAGGCTTCACCAATGGGTCCTAAAATGTTTAGAGACATTTTCCCAAGGTTATTATTTGTATTTGTAAATTTATGTTGAAATATAAATAAAATGGGCCTTTATTTTGTCACATATACATAAAGGTTTTGAGTTTTGAGAGTCTAATAAAATAAAAATTTAAAGGCTCTTGGAAATTTTGTTTGCAAACAGAGGTTTATGAGGTTTAATATATCCCTCTATATTTTGAATCTTTTTGCCAATGAAGTTTTGTAAAATAACTTGTTTTAAAATCATTACTAAATTGAAAACAGAAAACAAAATGGAAAAATAAAAAGGCTTAGCTTTTTTTTCTCTGCTTGGGCTGGGAAGGGCAGCCAGCCCAGCATTGGGCCTAGGTGTGGCCCAAGAGGCAGTCCGAAGCGTCATATCGCTTCGGTGTCGCCAGGAAAAAAAGAAAAAGAAGCCACGGAAGCAGAGGAAGAAGGAGAGGGTCTCACCGGCGGCGGTCGGCGGCGCTGGAGACGGGCTTGGCGGTGGTGATGGTTGAAATTGATGAGACGGTGGCAGTTGGGAGGATAGGAGGGATCAATTCCCATAGAGAAATCGAAAATTGGAGAGGGTTGGGAGGCTTTATAGGAGAGGGCAGAGCCCAGGGAGGTGACGTGTGGTGGCGGCGAGCTTATCCGGCCTCGCCGGGGTTCTCTGGAAGCGCCGCGATGCGGGCGACGTGTAGGACGAGCGCTAGGAGCACGGCGAGGTGGCGGCCGGCGAGGAAAAGGGCGGCGGCAGAGGATGGCGAGACGTCTGGCGAGCGACGAGAAAGGCGATCTTGGATCTCGTGCAGCGGAGGCGAGGTATGGCGACGACGAGTGAGGCCGCAGGCGGGGCGACGCGCGGCGCTGATGCTTGCGTCGGCTACAACGGCGGTGGGACCAGGGCGGTGGCGCAGTTGGCCGACGAAGAGGAGATCGACGGCAGCTAGGGTTCGATTCCCTGTTCCTTAGTTCTTCAATTTTTTTTATGGTCGTTTGTCTAATTGCTATTTGTATGAATTTGCAGATTCAAATTTGTTTTCAAGTTGAATTCAAAGCTCACTTAGATTCAAATTCTTGGGGTTGTTACAAGCTACCCCCCTTAAAAAGAATCTCGTCCCCGAGATTCACTCCTCCTCCGGAAACAGATGCGGATATTTCTGTCGGATCTCTGATTCTTTTCCCATGTAGCTTCCGCTTCCGTATGATTACTCCATTGCACCTTACAGAACTTGATGTTCCTTGTTCTTAATTGTCGTTCTTTGGTTTCAAGGATTTTAACTGGTTCCTCAGTGTAGGTCTGGGGTTCGATCTCGTCCAGGGACACCTTCTTTTCCGACGGCTCTAAGCACTTCCTGAGTTGCGATATATAAAACACATTGTGTATTCTCTTTAGTTTCGGGCTTAGCTCCAGCTGGTAGGCAACTTCCCCTACTCGTTTTGTAACTTTGAACGGTCCCACAAATCTGGGTGCCAACTTACCTTTTGTGTGGAACCGCTGGATTGACTTGAAAGGAGTGACCCTTAAATATACATAATCCCCTTCTTGGAATCTAAGATCAAGTCGGTGTTTGTCGGCATATTGCTTACATCTGGTTTGAGGTGCTTGCAGCTTTTCTCTAATAATCCTCACTTGGGTCTCTGCATCTTGAACTATTTGTGGTCCAAGAAGCTGCTTTTCTCCTACCTCAGTCCAATTTAATGGTGTTCTACAACTTCTTCCATACAGGGCTTCAAATGGTGATCTCCCAATACTAGCTTGATAGCTGTTATTGTATGAGAATTCTGCAAATGGTAAACACGGGTCCCATGCTGCTCCATAAACTAGCGCGCATGACCGTAACATGTCCTCCAGGATTTGATTCACTCTCTCAGTTTGTCCGTTGGTTTGTGGGTGGTATGTTGTACTAAAATCCAAATTCGTCCCCATGGCTTCATGTAACTCTTTCCAAAAGTGTGAAGTGAACTGTGGCCCTCTATCGGAGCAAGTCTTCTTAGGTACTCCATGCAACACTAAAATCTGTTGAGAAAAAGAGCAATTTACCATGCGAATTATCCATAATAAACGCTAGATAAAACATGACTAGAATAATAGGTAACATACTAATCATGTTAAATAGTGAATACAAAATAAGGCATATAGCCATACAAACTACAAGGCATAAAACTCTGGATAGAATCAGAACAAGATTGAGACAGAAGTTGTACACGGCAGTAGCAGAAGTAGAACTGCCATCATTGGCCATGTCGTCGAGGAAGAGGGTGCTGATGTCGGGGAAGAAGTCCTCGTCGGGGAAGACGTCGCTGTCTGAGAGGGAGTCCGTGATGAAGCCAGTAGTCGCGCTGATAGCGCTCCCCAAAAAACCTTATCGCCCTTCTCCCTGACAGACTCGGCAATGGGGCTCGGAGGCCCTCTTGTCGGCTCATGGTGCGCCGCAAGACGGGATGGGAAGATAGAAAGCGTAGTGCTCGAACTCGAGGCAAGGATGTATTTCAACGAATCGAGAGGAGGCACGACCTCTCTCTCTTATAGGCGCAGAGGAGAAGGCGATGCACGGTAAGATGAAACGAGCAGGCACATTTAACTCGTATTAAACGTCCATTTAAAGCAAACGTTTCACCTTCGTATTAAACGCCCATTCAAAGCAAGTCGATGCTCCAGGAGCCGATAGCAATGTATCTCAAAGAGCCGATGCACATCGGCTTTCCCAAAATTGTTGATATACCATTCATGCGTGGCAAAATAAAGCTCGGCTCGGCGATTCCCATAACCATGGCTGCTGTCGTGACGAGGCGAGGCGTGGCGTGGCGTGGCGAGCGAGGAGGAGGAGGAGCGCGCGTGTGGAACTCTCTCCTTCTCCTTCTCATCCTTTTACCAAGTGGTAGAAGAGCTCACCTTATAAGCTGGTCCAACTTCCACTCAACTAGCAATGTGGGACTAAACATTTGTCCCACCTCTTGCCTTGCATGAATGGGCCACATGGGCCTCTAGGATTTTCAGAATTATTGAAATAGAAAATGGGCTAGAATATTTGGGCCAAAATTCCAACAATCCCCACTGATCCTGTGAGGCACATGTAATCGCCTTTGGTTCCAAAACACTGTTTATATACCGGGTACTTTAGTGGAGACTGTAAGTTGAACTTCCACCTAGAATTCTATGCTACACTAGATTGCGACTTGCAGTGGACTATGCCTTGAGCGCAAGTTTGCTGCAATCTAGCTTCACACAGTCTTGACCGATCTTTGGGCTACTGTGGGACTTCCCATGGTGGAGCTTATACGTCATACTCCATGACCTTTCATGAGTTTATTAGAGAGCACCCCACTCTCATAGGCTGCGACGTTTTAATCAATGACTCATATAGGTGTGTTCTTCAAAAGATGTTCGCAGGACAACATCTTTGCTTAGGATAAGACACTTAGAACACATTAAGATAATAAATCAACCTGCCATGCGAATAGGAAAGTATTGCATCTTTATGGAGTGGTGTTTATTAAACTAGGGATACTTTCCTCTCGGCTAACCAAGCTTGTTTCCCAATTCTAATTCACGGGATCTCCGATCACATAGAATGGTTTACCACTATGGAAAGCTCAAATTGTGGGTCTCATACCCATCTCCTTTGATGCAATTTCTATCACGTTGCGTGATAGACCCTTTGTGAAGGGATCTGCCAAGTTTTTAGATGTTTGGATATAATCCAATGCAATAACTCCGGAGTTTCTCATTTTCCTGACAGATTTCAGTCTCCTCTTCACATGTCTTGAGGACTTCATATTATCCTTAGAACTGTTCACCTTAATAATCACAGTTTGATTATCACAGTTCATTGGAATTGCGGGTATAGGTTTTTCAACCACGGGTAAGTCCATCAAGAGTTCACGAAGCCACTCTGCTTCAACAGTGGCCGTGTCTAGTGCTGTGAGTTCTGCTTCCATAGTTGACCTCGTTAAGATGGTCTGCTTGCAAGACTTCCAAGAAACAGCGCCACCACCAAGTGTGAAAACATATCCACTCGTGGCCTTTATCTCATCAGCATCAGATATCCAATTTGAATCACTATAACCCTCTAGTACCCTTGGATACCCGGTATAGTGTATGCCATAGCTCATGATGCCTTTTAGATATCGCATAATTCTCTCAAGAGCATGCCAGTGATCATCTCCTGGATTTGAGACAAATCGACTGAGTTTGCTTACAGCAAAGGCGATGTCAGGTCTCGTGGCACTAGCTAAATACATAAGCGAGCCAATAATTTGAGAGTATCTTAGTTGGTCTCTAGCATTTCCTCGATTCTTTCGAAGCAACACACTAGGATCATATGGTGTAGGAGAAAAATTGACGGCGCTATACCCAAAACGACTCAAAAGCTTTTCCACATAGTGGGGTGAAGCAATGTAATCCCACCATCATCATCTCTCAATAGCTTGATGTTCAGATAACATCGCCTACTCCCGATCCTTCATCTCAAAGGAACGAGATAAGAAATCTTTGACCTCCTTAATTGCATTAAGGTTGGTTCCGAAAATCGATATGTCATCAACATACAAACAAAGGATGACTCCTCACCCCACCATGGCGATAGTATACGCACTTGTCGCCCGTTTACAACAAAGCTCGCGCGGTTAAGGTTTTATCAAATTTTTCGTGCCTTTGCTTAGGTGCTTGTTTAAGACCATACAAAGACTTCAAGAGCTTGCACTTTTCTTTCTTGACCATTTACTACAAAACCATCTGGTTGATCCATATAGATTTCCTCATCCAACTCTCCATTTAGGAAAGCCGTCTTAACGTCCATTTGATGAATGAGAAGACCGTGTGAGGCAGCCAGAGAAAGTAGTACTCGAATGGTGGTCAACCTTACTGGTGAGTAAGTGTCAAAGAAGTCTTCACCTTCCTTTTGGGTATAACCCTTGGCTACAAGCCTTGCCTTGTACTTCTCAATAGTACCATCAGCCTTAGTTTCTTCTTGAACACCCATTTACATCCCTGGTTTGCACCCATAAGGACGATCGGTGATCTCCCATGTTTCATTAGCTAAGATGGAATTCATCTCACTATGAATGACTTCCTTCCGATGGTCGATCGGAGATGCATAAGCTTCGAAATGGAAGTGGAGTGTCATCTATAAGGTACACAATGAAATCATCACCAAAAGACTTTGCGTCCTTTGTCTCTTGCTCCTTTTAGGAATTTCATTGTCATCCTCCTTAGAACTTTCAGAGTGTTCAATCGGAATGATAGGTTCGAGAATATAGCAAATTCGATTAGATGAACTAGGTATCTCCGGATTTGATGAGTTAGGTTTATCCTTCATTGGAAATATATCCTCAAAGAAAGTCGCATCGATCGACTCCATGATTGTACCGACATGAATGTCGGTACTTGATTTTACTATCAAGAATCTATAACCAATGCTATGAAAAGCATAGCCGAAAAACACAATCAATGGTTTTTGGTCCAAGCTTGCGCTTCTTGGGGATTGGTACATTAACCTTGCCAAACAACCCCAAATGCGTAAGTAAGAGAGTTTTAGTCTTTTCTTCTCCCATTCTTGAATGGAGTAATTTCTTTGTTCTTTGTGGGAACTCGGTTTAGGACATGACACGCTGTCAATAATGCCTCCCCACCATTCCTTAGAAAGACCCGATGTGTCTAACATGGCGTTAACCAAATCTGTTAGAGTACGGTTCTTTCTTTCTACTCCATTTGGTGGGGTGAGTAGGGAGGCGTCCTCTCATGAATTATACCATGTTCCGCACAAAAGAATCAAACTCGTTGGAAAAATACTCTCCACGATCGGACCTAAGCCTCTTAATCTTTCGATCAAGTTGATTTTTACGCCTCGGCTTTATAGATTTTGAAGAAACTCAAAGCCTCATCTTTTGATTTCGAAGATACACATGACAATATCTCGTAGAGTCATCGATCAAAGTCATGAAATATTTCTTTCCACCTTTTGTCAACACACCATTCATCTCACAAAGATCGAATGTATGAGCTCTAGTGGTGTTAAATTTCTCACTTCTGCGATGTATGTGACTTGCGAGGTTGTTTAGCTTGTACGCAGATTTGGCACTTAGATCCCTTAACGGTTGAGAAATCTGATTAAATTCATTTTGGCTAGCGTCATACACCAAAATTAATATGACAAAGACGAGAGTGCCGACATTTGATTCAAAATTTGTGTAAATATGATTAACAACTTTATTACAAATGTCCGAGAGATAAGCGGAACAAGCCTCCGCATTCATAGCCTTTACCAATAAAGGTTCCATACTTGAAATTACAAATTTATTGGACTCAAATACAATCTTGTAGCCATCTCGACACGAGAGATCCGCTAACAAGATTTTTATTTATTGAGGAACATGATGCACGTTCTTCAGCGCAGTCTTTCCAGTGAACTTCAGATCGGCGTACCAACACCATGAATGAAGCATGCGAGCCGTTCCCCATCAAGACGGTTTGAGTCCCTCGACTGATATGAAGAAAACATGGAAATATCGAGCAGACATGTACATTAGCGCCGTGTCAATCCACCAATCAGAGAATGACATAATGAAAGAACAAGGGTAATATACCATACCCAACATCTTTCACCTCAACGTCGCCATGACAACATTAGCGATCTTCTTGCTGCTCTTCCCATGTTGGCGTTTGTCAAAGCGGTTGGGACAAGCAGGAGCCCAATGATTAGGATCACCGCACACATGACAAGCACCTTTCCTCTTATCAGTCTTCTTCTTGAAGTGAGGTCTTGTTCTTTCTATCGAACTTTCCTTTGTCATCAAACTTGCCTTTGTTCTTGAACTTGTAAGGCTGGAAGTTCCTTTTTCTGTACCAGGTTGGCATTAGAACCTCCCTCGGTACCTCGAGCACGTGTGTCCTTTGCTCTCGCCTTCTCTTCCACATCAAGAGTCCCAATGAGATCCGTCACGGAGAACTCTTGTCTCTTGTGCTTCAGAGAAGTAGCAAAATTCCTCCATGACTGGGGAAGTTTGGCAATGATGCCTCCGACAACAAACTTGTCTGGTAACACACAAGTAAAGTGCTCAAGCTCCCTGGCAAGTGATTGTATCTCATGAGCCTGCTCCACAATGGAGCGGTCATCAATCATCTTGTAGTCATAGAATTGTTCCATGACATACATTCCGCCAGATCGAGACTCCAAATTTTCTCTCGAGCGCATCCCACATATCTTTGCCATTGCTGAATGACAGATATGAATCGACAATATTGTCGCCAAGGATGCTGATCAAGGCAGCCTTGAAAGTAGTATCAAGTTTTTGGAACGCCTCTTCCTGAGCGGGATTAAGTTCCCCCTCAGGTGCGCCATAGATGGCGTTATAGCAGCTCATGGTCTGAAACCAGAGCACTGCTCTCGCACGCCACCGTTTGTAATTCACACCTTCAAACACAGGTGGCTTCATAGAAGCAACAAAGCCACTTGGGGCAAATTGCCTGAAATAAGGTTTTTGGATTGTTGAGAAAAAGAGCAATTTACCATGCGAATTATCCATAATAAACGCTAGATAAAACATGACTAGAATAATAGGTAACATACTAATCATGTTAAATAGTGAATACAAAATAAGGCATATAGCCATACAAACTACAAGGCATAAAACTCTGGATAGAATCAGGACAAGATTGAGATGCGAAGTTGTACTGCAGCGATAGAACGCCATCATTGGCCATGTCGCCGAGGAAGAGGGTGGTGATGTCGGGAAGAAGTCCTCGTCGGGAAGACGTCATTGCTCGAGAGGGAGTCCGTGAAGCCAGTAGTCGCTACCGATAGCTCCCAAAACCTTATCGCCTTCTCCGTCTGTGACTCGAGCGGCGGGGTCTCGGAGGCCCTCTTGTCCGGCTCGCGGTGCACGCCGCAAGACGGGATGGGGAAGATAGAAGTAGCGTAGTGCTCTGGAACTCGAGGCAAGGGATGTATTTCAGCGCAACTGAGAGGAGGCGCGACCTCTCTCTCTTATAGGCGCAGAGGAGAAGGCAGACGATGCAGAAGATGAAACGAGCAGGCACATTTAACTCGTATTAAACGTCCATTTAAAGCAAACGTTTCACCTTCGTATTAAACGCCCATTCAAAGCAAGTCGATGCTCCAGGAGCTGATAGCAATGTATCTCAAAGAGCCGATGCACATCGGCTTTCCCAAAATTGTTGATATACCATTCATGCGTGGCAAAATAAAGCTCGGCTCGGCGAGATTCCCGCAACCATGGCATGCTGGCATCGTGACGAGCGGCGTGGCGTGGCGAGCGAGGAGGAGGAGGAGCGCGCGTGTGGAACTCTCTCCTTCTCCTTCTCATCCTTTTACCAAGTGGTAGAAGAGCTCACCTTATAAGCTGGTCCAACTTCCACTCAACTAGCAATGTGGGACTAAACATTTGTCCCACCTCTTGCCTTGCATGAATGGGCCACATGGGCCTCTAGGATTTTCAGGAATTATTGAAATAGAAAATGGGCTAGAATATTTGGGCCAAAATTCCAACAAAATCTTTATTAAATATAACTCTGCAAGTTTATTCTTTCCATATGTTTGCTTTATGGGTATAAAGTGGGCTACCTTGGTCAACCTATCGACGATGACCCATATAGAATCATATCCATTTCTGGTTTTGGGTAAACCTGTAATAAAATCCATACCGATCTCCTCCCACTTCCAATCTGGAATGGATAGAGGTTGTAGTAATCCAACCGGTTTTTGGTGGCCTGCTTTCACCCGTTGACATATGTCACAGAGTGTAACATATTCACCAATCTCTCGTTTCATATTTCTCCACCAATACCTCTTTCTCAAGTCTTGGTACATCTTCGTCCCTCCTGGGTGTATGGAGAATTGCGAAGCATGTGCTTTCCTGCAGGATTAAGTCCCTTATCTCCTTTTTGTTTGGTATACACAGACGGTTCCGGAAATACAATACCCCTTGTTCATCTACCGAAAAGTCTGGTGCCTCATTTTTCGCACTTTTTCCTTAAGCCCTTGTATCTCTTCATCTTTTTCTTGGGCTTGTTTTTTTTGTTCATCCAATGTGGTTTGAACTTGTAGGGTCATTACTGCTCCTTCATCAACTAATTCCAAATTCAACTTCTGAAATTATTTCCATAATTCCAGCTGATCCTGCCGCACAGTTACTGTGCTATGATATACTTTTCGGCTCAATGCGTGTGCTACCACATTGGCCTTACCGGGTTTGTATTGAAATTCTAATTCATAGTCTTTTATCAATTCTAACCATCTTCGTTGTCGAAGATTTAAGTCGGGTTGTGTGAAGATATATTTCAGACTTTTATGATCCGAAAATACTTCACACTTATTCCCTAGCAAGTAGTGTCTCCATATTTTTAATGCATGAACCACTGCTGCTAATTCCAAATCATGTGTTGGATAATTCTCTTCATGTGGTCGGAGTTGTCTTGACGCATAGGATATGACCTTTCCATCTTGCATCAGTACACATCCTAATCCTTGTCTTGATGCGTCACAATATATCTGGAATTCTTTATCCGAGTCTGGTAAAACCAGTACTGGTGCAGTGGCTAATCTATTCTTCAACTCTTGAAATGCACTTTCACATTTATTTGTCCATTCGTATTCCTTATCCTTTTTTAGCAATTGGGTTAGTTGCCGACAAATCCTTGAAAATCCTTCAATAAACCTCCTATAATATCCTGCCAATCCTAAGAAACTTCAAACTTCTTTCACGTTTGTTGGGTCCTTCCATTCCAATATTGCTTTCACCTTCTCTGGATCCATTTTAACTCCTTCCTCCAATATAATGTGACCCGGGAAAGCTATTTCTTTCATCCAGAATTCGCATTTGGAAAACTTTGCGAACAACTTATGCTCTCTTAGCCTTGTCAAAACTTGTCTCAAGTGTTGCTCATGTTCTTCAGGGCTACTTGAGTATACTAGGATATCATCGACAAAGACCACTACAAATTTGTCCAAAAAGTCCATCATCACCTTATTCATGAGATTCATGAAAAAGGCTGGTGCATTGGTTAATCCAAAAGGTACTATCGTGAATTCATATAATCCATATCTGGTAGTGAAAGCAGTCTTTGGTCTATCCTCCGGGCGAATTTTCAGCTGATGATATCCAGACCTTAGGTCTATCTTTGAAAATATTTTAGCATTCCTTAACTGGTCAAAGAGGTCATCAATCTTGGGAAAAGGGTATTTATTTTTAATGGTGACTGCGTTTAGTCCCCGGTAGTCTACACATAGTCTCGAGCTACCATCCTTTTTTTTTGCAAATAATACCGGTGCTGCCCATGATGAGATGCTTGGTTGTATAAAGTTCTTGTCTAATAACTCGTCAATTTGCTTCTTCAACTCTACTAGCTCTTTTCTTGATATGTGGTATGGTTGCTTCGTAATTGGCTCTATTACGGGTTTAAGTTCTATTTTAAATTCCACCTCTCTATCTGGTGGCTCCCCAGGTAATTCCTCTGGGAACACGTCTGCAAATTCTTTAACCACCGGAATCTGCATTACTCCTTCTGCCACCATACTACATACCCTCTTCTTCTGCTTTCTTAGAAAGGAATTTTGTGACTTTATCCTCAAGGTCAGATTATTCGGACTGGTGACATAAACCAGTTTCTCCTCACAATTGACATTTGCCTTATATTTATATAACCAGTCCATTCCTAATATGACATCCAAATCTCTTAGTTGCAAGTGTATTAGGTTTGCTTTAATTTTTTCTCCATGGATGTCTATTTCTACCTCATTGGTCTTTGTTTGAGCCTTGATCTTTGCTCCGAGTGATTCAACCACATAAGGTTTCTCTAAGGGGGAGGAGGGTATCTCATTTTCTAATGTGAAGCTTATTGAAATAAAAGAATGAATAGCTCCCGGATTAAATAGAGTTAAGGCTGGCTTAGACATTACTGAAAACGTACGAGTAATCACGTCGGTAACCTCTATGGCTTCTTTGGTAGACACATAATTCACCTGTCCTTGATTAGGCCTTTGGTTCATTCCTCCTTTGTTCCCCCTGAGAATTTTATCCAATTATGGCCTTCCCTGCTTGCAACAATCCTTTACCTTTATTGGTCGCATTCTGTGGCCTCATGCTTTGCTGTTGTCGGAATTGGGTCCTCGCCACTTCCATAGGTAAATTCCTCCTTGGGCACGCATTCCGCAAATGAGTAGGATCCTCATAGTGATAGCACACTGTTTTTTTCTGGACAACTTCCTATCGAATGTCTTCCTCCGCACCTAAAGCAGTTAAGAATTCTGTCAACATTTCCTCCTCTTCGATCATCCCTCTTTATGGCCATTTTTTTCCGCTGCTCTGCCGAACTTGGTGTCACCCAAGTACTAGATCGAAGGGCGTCCATTGGGGTGTTGAAATTCCGTGCTTTTCTCTTCCGATCCTCCACCATGCTTGCCCTCACTTTGTCAGTCTTCAGAAGACTATTTACCATAGCCTGATAATTGGGAAACACTTGATACGAGATGTGGTACTTCAATGAGTCTTGCAGACCCTGCTCAAATTGTTCCATCTTCTTTGTCTCCGTGCTCACGTCATTAGCTACGTACCTTGCCAAATAATTGAACTTGCCCAAATACTCCTTCAGAGTTTGATTTCCTTGCTTCAAATCTAAAAATTCACGACGTTTCATTAACATTATCTTTGAAGGAATATGTTCCTTCTTGAATCCTTCCACAAATTATCTCCATGTTGTTTCCTCTGGGTTCTGACTGGCTTCCCAAAATTTATCCACCATGCTGCGGCGGATCCCTGTAGTTGATGTGATGCAAAAAGCACCTTTTCCTGGTCCTCACATCCTTTGGTTTGCAGTCGTCGTTCAACATCTCTGAGCCAGTCATCGGCGTCTAGTGGCTCTTCTGAACCAGAGAAGATTGGTGGGTTTGTCTTCTGAAAATCTCCCCACCTTGGTTTTCTTGACTCCTTCTTTGCCTCCGAACTTCCTTTTTGTTCTGCCAATTTTGTAGCTATTCTTTCTAACATCTGGGCATGTGTTTCCATCATCCTTATTTGGTTCTCTTCAGTTTGTCGTCTGCCTCTATCCATGGCTAGCATAATTGCTGCTAGACTTGGCTGCTCTCCATTACTACCGTAGTCCCTGTTATCTCGGTTTGTTTGTGAGTTGTGGTCATCCATGTTGATGACTTGTAACTGTTTTATTTGAAAGAAAAACTTTTATTAGAGAGTATATATGTATTTGGGATATACAAGAGTAGGAAAATATTAAAAACGTTAGTTTATTTATTTATTTTACACAAACACCAATCGGTTTACATAGCCTACTGGCTACTCGTACCTCGTGCTTAATCACACATACATGCATATATTGCACACATCATCAAAACATGGCACACCCATTTTAAGACACAAACCTAGATCACACTAGCGCCTTTCTTAAAGTGTCTATTCGTCATCTGACGGAGGGTTGTTGCTGGTATAGAACTCACGTTCCATCGGTTCCTCTTCCTCTTCATTCTCCTGACTTGGTGTGGCATCCCGCAAAACCACTACTAGAAAATCGCGTTGAATTTGTGCATCGCATCGTCATCATCATGCATTGTTTGCTAAAACTATGTTTGCAAAGCCCGTGTTGTTATCTAAACGCCCCTCTTTTTTTTCAAACATCAAACCGGGTCCCCGGAATATTTTGTTTTGGCCGCTATCGGTTTGCCAACGGCCCGTTTAACACAAATAAAATTTATATTATTTTAACTGGCAATGATCGAGCGGGCGTTTATGACGACCACCCAGTTTTACAAACGGTCCACCACCGCCCTAAATCCTAAAGCTACCCACTATCCTACCCACACCCCTGCCACCTCACTCCCCAATCGAACATGCCAACTCCCTCCCCAAATCCCCACCATTCCCATGCGCCACCTAGACCAGCCTTCCTCTCTCTCTCCTCTCAACCCTCTCATTGCCCCACCCAACCTCCACACACTGCGCATGCACCCCTCTTCCTCTCTCTTTCTCACCCTACCCTCTCTACCCTCTCTCTGCTGGGACCCACCCCGTCCTTTTCCGCCTGCATCCACCTGTCCCATTGCCACGCTGGTCCTGGCCGCCCATCCCACCTGCCTGCAGCCTCTCCCACTCCTGCCTCTCCGGGCCCTTGCCCACGCCGCAGGCGCCTCTCTCTCCTCCCTTCTCGCCTCGTTTCTCTCCCGCAACCGGCCAACCGCCCTCCCGTCTCTGCCTCCTGACGGGTCCTCGCCACCTCCTACCTTCTCTGCGCCTTCCGCGTCCCGCTGCGGCCGCCGCCGCTTCTCTCCTCGCCACGCTCGCGCCCAGGCTCCGCCTCCTCCGCAGCTCACTCCAGCGCCAGGCCCGCCATCCCTCCGCCTCCCTCGATTCTGCGCGCCTTGCCGCAGCCACAAGCTCCGCGTCGCCCGGTCGCCTCGCTTCGCCCGGCGCCCGCCCTCATCCGCCACTGCCGTCGCCCGCGCGCCGCAGCCGCAGCACCCGCTCTCCTCTGTCCCCGCCGGCGCCGCGCGCCAGCCGTGTTCGTCCTCACCGGCCCAACCCGTCGCGGCCGCGCCTCCACCTCCGGCCTCCGTCCCTCGCGACCCGCGATCCACCGCCGCCGCCCGCATCTGCGCCTCCAGCCCCGTCGACCTCGCCCGCCGCCAGCCCGGCGTCGGCCGCCTCCGTGGCCTCGCCTGCTCCTCCGGCCGCTGCTCGTCGGCGACCTCCCCTCTGCCGCCTTCCGCCCGGTCTCGTCGCGGGCCTGCCTCAGTACCGCTGTCTGCGGTCCCTCCTCGTCGTTCGCGCCATGGCCGCCTCTCCTCTATCGCCCTGCCTCCCTTGTGGCCGTCGTCGCCAGCGCCAAGCGGTCGGTGACCAAGCTCAAGGGGACCGCCCAGGAACCTAGACCAAACCGTCGCCGGCATCCGAATCCCCGTCCGAGAATTCCAAGGCCTCCATCACGGCCCCACAAGATCTCCTCATGGAGCCCGATGACACCGGTACCCCAAGACCTACCACACGGACGCGCCGCGGATTCAGAGGAACCCCCGGACGCCAAGGTCACCGTCTCGGAACGACACGACCTTCTCCTCGGACGCCAAGAACTACAATCGGTACCCTAAGGCACCGCGACCCCGGCGCGTCAAGTACTTCTTTCCGGATGCCAAGATCGCCTTCACGGACCCGAAGACAACTGTGCGACAAGTACACCCCCCTCGAGGAACGCCGGGATCTACAATCGGACCGAGGACACCGAGACCCCGAAGGCCGACCCCGCCAATAACCGAACCGGGAGGACGCAAAGATCGCTACGAGAACGACAAGCACTTCACCCCGAAGCCAAGACCGGCCCCGTGGGACCCGACGAGACCCTCGCAACGGCAAGCTCGACCCCGTGGAACCCGGCAAGATCTGCATGCGACAAGAACAACCCCGACCCAGGAGTAGCCGATGCGCCGACACCGACCCAAGTCCCGCACCCGGATGCGCCAAGACCTACCCCTGAGTCCGAGAACGCTCCGTCGAACCCTGAGACCGACCCCGAACCCCGGAAACCCCAAGACCGTCGAGACCCCTAATGTGTGAACCTTTCCTCGAGCCCTATTTTATAAATGCTAAATATAACAACTTGTTGCATATTAACTGCCATACTTGCATGCATAATCATGTGGTTTGGGGGCCTTACGCCGATTCACCTAATAATTAAATATGGGGCCCATATGCGGGCAAATCTAGCCTTATATTGGCCTCATTTAAACTTGTGTAGCGAACCGGTATCTTATTTGGCCTTGTTAAACAACATTTAATTGCGGGGGTTCTAAATAACTTGAGCCATTTAAGTAATTGTCGGGACCCCGGTTCCACTTAATATGACCTAATTGCATCGCCTCTTTGCCATGCCATGCATCATACATGCATCATGCCGATCTTCTGTCGTTGTATTAAATATTGCATTCGGTGTTTGTTCTAGTGTTTTGGTTCTTCGCGGATAAGGCCGTTGAGTTGATGTGAGCTTCGCCCGATCCTCGGATAAACCCCTCGACAATGTTTTCAGGCGAGCATCTCCCTCTTTCTACCTATCTTACTTTTATAGTGTTTTGTTCCCTCCTGTTGATCTACTGCTATCTGTGTTGCGATGCTTTAGTTTCCGTACCCTTGATATCCCTTGCAGCCCTATATATTTGCCTTGGACACATCCTATTACCTGTTGTTTGGTAGATAGTTGGACTTGCGCGTCGTAGTTGCTTGCTCAAGTGCTGATGTGTGTCGCCATATGCCTCAGTTGCTGATGTATTGCCGCATGTTGATGTTGGAGATGATTCTAGTTTTACTTTTCGTCACTTTAATTTCTGTTTAGCAACTAAAATTGAAATAAGCAGAGGCATCGGTGGGTGATAGAAAATATTTGGTTTCCGAACGCCCACTTGTGTCCCGTAAGACCCCGAGTACTTGATTCCTGTTCCTTGATTTATCGCGCTATCCACATCCGGGAGGTATATGGGACCCCTGAGCGAGCTTGATTCCACATATTTCTTGGGGCCACAAACTAGTTTGAGGTGTTTTTTATCCTGTACTTATGCCATGCTACTTTACGTATTTAATTTGTGCGAGGAGCACCTTGTCTTGTTAGGATCGGGACACGTTTACGCGGTATCGACAAGCCCGACCACACTTTCGGGTTCCCGATCGTTTCACGTCCACCCAAACCTTGAGGCCGTCTGGTCGGCTAGCCGTTCGCGGAATCTACTTAAGGGTGGCCCTGAAATATTCGAATCTGTGATTGTTCAGTCGTGAAAGCCTCGTTGGGTTTTGATTTGGTTTTTCCGAGGTTGATCGAGCGTGTGTTGCTATTGGTGCACCCCGGCCGGGTAAAACTTTCTGAAAGCCGTGTCCGCGGATATGGACGACTTGGAGCACAGTTTCTTGATCATAGACAAGCATAACTAAAGTTTGTTGCTATAAATTTGACTTATAATGACTAGTAATTAGATTCACTATAATGAAATGGCTAAATAATACTGCCCACAATTGCTTGTTTAAGTTGTCGCTTGCGACCATTGTACCTGATTAGTAAATCTTGCAACTACAACGGAATGGCTGAATAAAAGTACCAACAACTGCTGGGTTTTTGGGTTATCTCATGATAAATGTACCTGACTAGTAAGTGTCGAAAGTTTGCTGTCTTTTCTCCCACACTATGATTGTTGGGATGGTGAATCGTGTTGGCCTTTCCCGTTGTGTAGTAGTCACCAATGAAATGTTTTGCTGTCAGTTCTTTTTTTTTTGCGAAAGCTGTCAGTTGTTTTTTTTGGTGTGGTTAGGTCAAGAACTGCCCTCATTCATTGCATCTCCTCAATCTTTTGCATTTATAATGCATTCACGTCAAGTTGGCACGGTGAAATTTCATCCAACTCCTTTTGTTGGCTTTATTACATTTACTACTTGTTCCCACCTACTACTAAAAGAAATCTTGCACGATTTGCAAGTGTAATTTTCAGCACCGAGAAAGCTGGATTGCTCATCAACCAGCCGCCGAGCAAATTATAAACCACGGAACCGAACCGTTTTACGTACCGCCGAAAAGGAAAGGAAATCCGCGGGCATTTTACGTACCGTGCATGATGACTTCATACTGACGGCGGCGAGCACTTTAGGCTGCCTGTGCCTGTGCCTGTGCCTGTGCCTGGGCTGGGGAGGCGACGGAGTGAGGGAGGGAGAGAGTGTGGAAAAGGTGGCACGCCGCAGCAGCCTCCACCGCACGCTCCGGCCGGGGATCGGATCTACTCTACCAGCCCACCTCGGAATTAAAGACAAAAACCCTTCGCGAAGCAACGCAGCCCACGCGTCTCAGGATTCCGCACGCTCGGCTCCGACCGCGACCCGCCCTCTTCTTCTTCTTCAGCATCCCACACCCAAACGGGACGGGGAAGGAAATCCCTAGACTAGCCACGCCATGACGCCCACACACCAAGCCCAAAGCCGTCATTTCAGCCTCCCCCCTGCCCCGGGGAACCAAAAACAAGGCCCGGCGGCACGTGAGCTCGCCTCGAGCAGAGCAGTGGCTGTCTCGTCCGATGGGCGATGGGATCGGGCTTAGCGTCGCCGTAACAAGCGGATAAGCACCGTGGTTAGACCAAAAACTAATCGCACCTCCCCGCGGACTGACTACGATCGATTCGTTCGCGGATGAGGGCACATGCCATGTGACCCCACCACCACTCCCCTCCCTTACCTACAGCTGTTAATTTGCTGCTCCCCCTCCCTCCCTCCCTCGCTTCTTCTCCCTTCTCTCTTTCTCTCTCCCCCTACCACCACCACCACCACCATCTCCTCCTTCTCACTTCCCACTCTCTCCATCCCTCTCTCTCTCTCTCTCTCTCTCTCTCTCTCTCCCTGCTCCCACTTCCTCAGACCGCTTCTCTTATGGTCTCAAGGTAGAGCGTGCCCCTACATGGATTCCCTCATGCGGCTACTCATAGCGGCGGCGCTCCTAGTCGCCGCGGCCGCGGTGGCGGCGCTCGCCGACGACGCGCAGCTGCTGGACGAGTTCAAGGCGGCGGTGCCCAACCAGGCGTCGCTCGAAGGCTGGAGCGCGCGCGACGGCGCCTGCAGGTTCCCCGGCGCGGCCTGCAGGGGCGGCCGCCTCACGTCGCTGTCGCTCGCCGCCGTGCCGCTCAATGCCGACTTCCGCGCCGTCGCGGCCACCCTGCTGCAGCTCAGCGCCGTCGAGAAGCTCAGCCTCCGCGGCGCCAACGTCAGCGGCGCGCTCGCCGCGGCCGCCGGCGCCAGGTGCGGCAGCAAGCTCGAGGAGCTGGACCTCTCCGGAAATGCGGCGCTGCGGGGCTCCGTTGCCGACGTGGCGGCGCTCGCCGGCTCGTGCGGCGGGCTCAGGACGCTCAATCTGTCCGGTGGAGCGGTTGGTGCGGCCAAGGCTGGTGGCGGCGGTGGTGGTGTGCAGGGGTTCGCTGCCCTGGACGCTCTTGACCTGTCCAACAACAAGATCGCCGCAGACGCCGATTTCCGGTGGATGGTGGCCGCCGGCGTCGGGTCGGTCCGCTGGCTCGACCTCGCCTGGAACAAGATATCCGGCGGGCTCCCGGACTTCGCCAACTGCTCCGGGCTGCAGTACCTTGACCTCTCCGGCAACCTCATCGCCGGCGATGTCGCCGCGGGGGCGCTCTCCGGCTGCCGCAGCCTCAGGGCGCTCAACCTCTCGAGCAACCATCTCGCCGGCGCCTTCCCGCCCAACATCGCCGGCCTCACCTCCCTCACCGCCCTCAACCTCTCCAACAACAACTTCTCCGGCGAGGTCCCCGCCGACGCCTTCACGGGCCTGCAGCAGCTCCAGTCGCTCTCCCTCTCTTTCAACCACTTCAACGGCTCCATCCCCGACAACGTCGCTGCGCTGCCGGACCTCGAGGTGCTCGACCTCAGCTCCAACACCTTCTCCGGCGCCATCCCTTCGACGCTCTGCCAAGATCCCAACTCCAAGCTCCGCGTGCTCTACCTCCAGAACAACTACCTCGCTGGCGAAATCCCGGAGGCCGTCTCCAACTGCACCGACCTCGTCTCCCTCGACATCAGCCTCAACCTCATCA
The DNA here is from genome assembly GCA_030063025.1 of Avena longiglumis. Classification (NCBI taxonomy): domain Eukaryota; kingdom Viridiplantae; phylum Streptophyta; class Magnoliopsida; order Poales; family Poaceae; genus Avena; species Avena longiglumis. The sequence goes on from CP125973.1 coordinate 155,539,005, forward strand.
ATGGCTCCATCCCTGAATCCCTCGGCGAGCTTGGCCGACTACAGGATCTTATCATGTGGCAGAACTTGCTGGAGGGCGAGATACCGGCATCATTGGCAAGCATTCGCGGCCTCGAGCATCTCATCCTCGACTACAACGGCCTCACTGGCAGTATCCCGCCGGAGCTGGCCAAGTGCACGCAGCTCAACTGGATATCCCTGGCAAGCAACCGACTCTCTGGGCCAATCCCTCCGTGGCTTGGGAAGCTCAGCAACTTGGCAATACTGAAACTCAGCAACAACTCCTTCACTGGACAGATACCGGCAGAGCTTGGTGACTGCAAGAGCTTGGTATGGCTGGACCTCAACAGCAACCAGCTCAATGGGTCGATTCCGTCGGAATTGGCGGATCAGTCGGGGAAGATGACTGTTGGCCTCATTATTGGGCGGCCGTATGTGTATCTTCGCAACGATGAGCTGAGCAGCCAGTGTCGTGGCAAGGGGAGCTTGCTGGAGTTCTCAAGCATCCGATCCGAGGACCTCAGTCGCATGCCGAGCAAGACACTCTGCAACTTCACAAGGATGTACATGGGGAGCACAGAGTATACCTTCAACAAGAATGGCTCCATGATATTTCTGGATTTGTCATTTAATCAGCTTGACTCAGAGATACCCAAGGAGCTCGGGAACATGTACTACCTCATGATTATGAATCTTGGGCACAACCTTCTGTCTGGCCCTATCCCAACGGAGCTTGCTGGCGCAAAGAAGCTTGCAGTGCTTGACCTTTCGCACAACCAGTTGGAAGGAGCCATACCCAACTCGTTCTCGTCACTGTCTTTGTCTGAGATCAATCTGTCAAGTAATAAGCTGAATGGGACAATTCCAGAGCTCGGTTCCCTTGCCACATTTCCAAAGAGCCAGTATGAGAACAACTCTGGTCTGTGTGGCTTTCCACTGCCGAATTGCGAGCCCCATGCTGGTCAAGGCTCTTCCGATGGCCGCCAGGACAAACGGAAGAGGGCGTCTCTTGCAGGCAGTATCGCCATGGGACTCTTGTTCTCGCTCTTCTGTATATTTGGGTTGGTGATCATAGCTATCGAGAGCAAGAAGCGCAGGCAGAAGAATGACGAGGCAAGTACCTCTCGTGATATATACATTGACAGTCGGTCACATTCTGGCACCATGAACTCCAATTGGAGGCTCTCCGGTACAAATGCTCTCAGCATCAACCTCGCTGCATTCGAGAAGCCACTGCAGAAGCTCACCTTGGGTGACCTGGTTGAGGCCACCAATGGCTTCCACGCTGATAGCCTGATTGGGAAAGGTGGATTTGGAGATGTCTACAAGGCCCAACTCAAGGATGGGAGGGTTGTTGCAGTCAAGAAGCTAATACATGTGAGTGGGCAGGGTGACCGGGAGTTCACAGCTGAAATGGAGACCATTGGCAAGATCAAACATCGCAACCTTGTCCCGCTCCTTGGCTACTGCAAGATCGGCGAGGAAAGGCTGTTGATGTATGACTTCATGAAGTTTGGCAGCCTGGAGGATGTGCTGCATGACCGCAAAAAGTTTGGGATACCACTGAACTGGGCAGCAAGGCGGAAGATTGCAATTGGGGCAGCAAGAGGACTGGCATTCCTCCACCACAACTGCATTCCACACATCATCCACCGAGACATGAAGTCGAGCAATGTGCTTGTTGATGAGAGCCTGGAGGCAAGGGTGTCTGATTTCGGTATGGCGAGGATGATGAGCGTGGTGGACACACACCTGAGCGTGTCCACTCTCGCCGGCACCCCAGGGTATGTGCCACCGGAGTACTACCAGAGCTTCCGATGCACCACCAAGGGCGATGTGTATAGCTATGGCGTTGTGTTGCTGGAGCTGCTCACTGGGAAACCGCCGACGGATTCGGCAGATTTTGGCGAGGACAACAATCTCGTAGGATGGGTGAAGCTCCACACGAAATTGAAGATCACGGATGTGTTTGATCCGGAGCTGTTGAAGGATGATCCTACCCTGGAGCTTGAGCTGCTGGAGCATTTGAAAATCGCCTGCGCATGCCTGGATGACAGGCCGTCGAGGCGGCCAACGATGCTCAAGGTGATGACGATGTTCAAGGAGATCCAGGCTGGGTCAACGGTGGACTCAAAAACCTCGTCGGTGGCCACGGGCTTGAGTGATGATCCAGGTTTTGGGGTCTTGGAGATGACCCTCATGGAAGCCAAGGAGGAGAAAGATTAGAACTGGGAACCACATACGGCCGGCGGCGGACGGCGGGTGACTGGCAGCAACACGTCCAGTTTGGTGGCGAAATGCCCGTAGAAAGAAACCATTCTGAAGTTTCCACGCAAGCTTAGGATTTGCTTCTTCTGATGGGGTACGAGATAAGAATTTTTTCCCCCTTGGTAGCTTTAGTAAGTTGGAAGTTGTCATGTACCTATAGGAGTAGCTCACTTTCTTCTCTTTCTTTCCCAGCTTTCTTCAGCTCCCTGTTTATTTTCTGTTGGCCCTCTTGCTTGTGTATGTACATATATAAATGGTGAATTTTTCTCCGGTGCAAATTTCACTTGAGGTTGCGCCTTGTCAAATTTACTGTTCTTGCTGTGTTGTCAAATTTACTGTTCCTTGTTTTGTTGCGGCCTCCTCGTCGTCAAGTTCACTGTTCCTGCTGTTTAACAACTAGTCGAAGTTGTACAATGTGCATCGTCATCAAGACATGATACTATTGCAGATGCACGGCGAGCTAGCATCTAAATCTGAGAAGCAAGCACCAGCACCATGGGAGGCAGTGGTGCAGTACTACGAGGCAGGCAGGACGATGGAGGAGGGAGGGAGAGGCCAGGATGAACAGCAAAAGACCAGCCAATGGACAGTCAAGAGGGGGCTGACACAGCTCCTGTTTCCATGTGAGGCCGCGCATGGCCTTGCCTGCGTCGCGTGGGGCCGGGCGCTGTGGCGCGCGCGCACACACACACATACAAGAGCGAAGGGCGCACTCACGCAGCACAGGCGCCTTTCTTTAATTCTCCTTGGGCTTGCTTTGTCTTCAAATCATCAATCAGTGAGCTTAGCTTAGCCTTTAGTTGGTCAAAGGTTCCCCTTAACCAGTTTTTGTCCTCTCTCTCTTTCTCTCTCTGTGATTATCTTAATCGCCTGGGTAACATGGCCCCTCGCCTTACTATACTCCTCTTCTCAGTTACAGATGCATGGTGCTGTGTCCGATGTTTAGGCCTTGTTAAACTAATCGTCCATGTCTAGGGGGTGAGTGGCATACTGATTCCCTCAGATCTCAAGAGTGCTGGCTGCTCAAAGTTCAAACCTTTGGGCTGCATCTGACCTTGCAGTGTGTGTGTGTGTGTTCCTTGTGTTTTGTTTTGTTTATTCCTGTCCCTTCACTATGAGAGAATTTAGAGCGTGGCAGTTGTCACATATGGTAAAAATTCATGAACCTGCTGAAGAAAGGGATCTCTGCTTCTGATATATCTACATCTTCACAGGTCAGTAAGTAGCTAGCTCTCCGTCCACACCGGACGAACAGGCTATTTTCCATAGGTCACTCAAGAGTAGTTTTTCTACCCTTCATCAGGAGCCCCAAAAGCTCCATGGTAGTGTAGCCTGTCCCAGAGTCCATCACTCCACCCAGGCATTGCAGCAGCAACAGCAACAATAGAGGAAACACACAACACAAAGTCTGGAAAAAGCTAGAAAGGGCCATGGTGACATTGACAAACTGTGCCTCGGAATGGAGCCTCTGGCATCACCACAAGGGCGTGGGGCCCCTCCGCCTGCCTGCGTTGTTTTGGAGCTCCGGCTTAAATCGGGCTCGCTCGCTCGCCTAGTGCTATCATCATCATCCGATCCCACCCCTTGGAATAGTGGTATCAATACCGCCATGTGGCTTTCCCAGTCGATCATGCATGCCATGCAGCACCGGCTCGCTCTCTCTCTGTGCACAAACAAACACAAACATGTTCAGAGTTTCATAAATACTACTACAAAGCTTCGGTTTTTTTTTTTGCATGGATGGAGTAGTTGAATTGTGTTTCCCCCTATTTTAAATCGGTTTTGCTATTTACCGGTAGCGAGAAATAGTTATTCTCGATCGCTTTTCTTTCGTTTGATTCGCCGTGATTAAGTCTTTATCGTGAGTTCTTAAGTGTAGCTAAGAATTTAATGAGTTCTGTTAGGTTATGGCGAGGCTAATCTGAATCTTGGGAGTTCAGTTAGGTTCTGTTGAGAATCAAATATTAGGATGGCGACTTGACATAACTATTTACCGGTACCGAGATCTAAACACTCCATTTTAAATTTACCAATTCTCAGTTTTTCACATGCTCAAACTCTGCAGGGTAAGTAAATACTGAGGCCAAAATACACTATTCTCCACTTTACAAAAAGAGGAAGAAATAGTGTACATGGGCTGGGAAAGACAGACATCTTTTCGTTCCTTCTTGTGTGCTGAAATCCCAGTCATCCTCACCATTAATGGCCAGGAGCCCAAATCGCGCCATGTTCCTCGGCCAATTCCACTCCACACACAGTGCTCTCCCGCAAAATCTAGTCCCCAAGAGCTGAGCGTCATCATCAGCATTTGAGCGATTCCTGCGAGTGTATCTAGTAGCCTGTAGTAGCTAGCTGCAACTAACGCCGCTGCTAGCGATGGGATACATGTTTTTTTTCATACTTCCGCCATCCCTCTGTTCAAAAAGGAGGGCATCATGCGTGGTGGGCCCCAGGAGGGCTGTGCTTGGCCTAATGCCTCCACCCTTATCTGCTGGGAGAGGACACGTAGGGCATCCAGGGACAGGGTTATGATGGCACAGTGACTGCCTGTGCAGCCCAACCAGCGAGTGACCGGCTCATTCAGCGATCTGGCGCAGGCACCCTCTCTCCATCTCTCGCCGTGAAATGAGCTCTCGCGCCTCGCCTCCAACCAGAAGCGCGCGACTGGGTCAAGCGGCGGATGGGTCGTTCGTGCCGGCCTCTGCCTGTGGCATTTACCACCATGAATGAATGCGCGCTGCGCCACCATGGATGTGGGGGTGAGTGCTAAAAGTTGTATGTATGTAAGCTACGCCCTTTGCTTGAATGGGTGCCACTGCATGCCCATCGCCTGCAAAAAGGGACGTCGCAATTCACCTCATCTCGCACCAGAAAAAAGCGGAAATACTACTCATGTTTGCTCAAGTTATGGTGGAGCAGGGGGTAGCAGCGCATTTCACGATTGTCATGTATGATGCTGATGGTGGTATTGGTGGCGAGGTGTGATGTATGTAGTGCCACAATTTGGTTGTTTCAAGTGTTGCAGTAATTCTGCAGTGCGGTCCTGATTGTTACGAGTAATTACTCTGGCTTAGATGTTTGTTTGGAAGCAAGTGTATTGCAAGAATGTTCCACCAATATGCAGAACCGACAATTAACGCTTTTGGGTTATCGGACCGACGCAACATGAACTTCTAGTTTAATTTATATGTTTATGTTTGCATTTAGATGCTCCAACCAATTGTTTCATTGTGATGGTGGTAATGGAATCTGGCCAAGGTCGTTTGCGGAAAACTCATCGCGCTAGGTCGGTGGATCAACACACGCTTCCTCCTCTTGCTGCATGCTCTCACATGAGTCTCAACCATTCACACTAAGCCTCCCAACGTAGCTCCGACGCCAATGCATCTCTCAATGAAAGAATCCCCCCTTTGGCGATTAGGTCATACCAAAGGACCAAAGACGTGTAAAGGAACATGCCCCGACTAGTTTCCTTCTTGGATGTCACCTATGTCAGGAGAGATATCCTAGGCCTCGTAAGCCGTTTATGATTCAACCCTTCTTAGCTACCCTCGGCCATAACTTCCATTCACTCTCTCCTGACCATATCCCATGCAATGCTCTCCTTCCCTTCATTTACCGATAAGCTCAAACTCCCAAATGCAACGACCACACCTCCTCCGAACCATAGTGACCCTATCATGTAACTACGACCTAACACATTTCAAAATCATCTCGTTCAATTTCAATATATCAAGTAAAAAATACATGGAATTGTATTCTTGTTCGAACCAACATCGACCTAACAACATTATGTTTTAAGAACTATGCGTATGGAGGAGAATACTCAACTAAATATGTTCTTTAGGAGGTAAAAAACCCAAGTTTAGCCGATATTACCTAGGCATACTTACAAAGGAGGAGAGGTATCGTCGCATGGTTCCTTGAACTTACATGACTAAAGGATGCAATAGGAGACAATGTTCTTTAATGTTAACATCCATGGTGATCATCATCGGGGTATACTTTGGCACCAATCATTCAACAAATAGTAAGAGCAAGTGTAGAACAAATCAATGTGTCAAAATGTTCGGGGTGGCTTCAAGACTTAGATGTTGTCGATCAAGGAGGACTGCTAACTTTGGTCCAAAATGTGTATTGAAGCAAGTGGTGTCAAATATTTCTAGCCTTGATGGATGCAAACATCTAACTGAAAGTATGAGAATTCGGATCCATATATTTCCTCAGAAGCATGAATATTTTAGTCATGTAATGACTCCGAGAATTGTATTCAAAATGAATCTAATGTATAAAATGTATAAAGAGTTCTTACCGAGTAGCTGGCACAAGACATCTTTGGTTTTCATATATTTACCCATTAGGTGCATAATGAACACACCATCAGAAAAAATAATTATCCTTATGATGCCTCCAACATAATCTATAGAATATCTTAAGGCCGAGAAATTATTTGTTATACTTGGAGGACTGAAAATGTCGGGATCAAACATCTTCCTAAAGATTTGAATTGACTTATAGTGATTTCCGCCCTTTCATTGTATCCCCCTTATTGTATCAAGCTCTCTGATTCAAGTTCATGTGATATTAGGATGGCTTGAGTTTCTAGTAACTCATTATTATGTTTAGGTGATGCATTAACAACATTAACGGTCAAATTTGCATGTAAATTACACATATCATAACCTCCCTTAATGTTGCACAAGAGCTAACTATAGTTGATGAACCATATAATGAACATAGTGTACGTAAGGGCACTCTCTAATAGTCCAATTTTCAATAAACTTGAAGAAATGGTTCCTTTTATGAGCCCTTACTTATTAACAAATCAAACGACCAAACCCATTTGTAATTTTTAGATTCATCACTAGATTCGATCGTAACCATTAAAAAATGGTGGCCAATTTGTTGTTTAATTGTTGTCTTATGTAATCATCGTCACAAAAATACAAAATCAATGTTTGCTCTTGTTGAAACATGAATGGAGGTATATGATTTGCACAATTTTTTAACATGAAAAATTCATCATAAATGTTATTATCACATAACCTAAACACAATAATGAGTTACTAGCAAATCAAGCCACTCGAATGGCACGGCCAGCTTGAAAAGGTAAAAAAGGGGGGAAATCAAGATACCAGTAGAAACTAGATGGAGTTTCAACTTCAATTCAATATAGATCTTGAGAAAGAGGTTTGATGACGAGTGAGTCGATTTTCAGCCCGTGCTTCATGGTGGAATTTGATTTTTTTTCAAACAGTTAAAATTTAAAGATTAAAAAATCCTAAAATGCCGGGATATATAGAATAATATATAATACACGTATACAAAAAAAATCATGTTAAAATACCTTATGCTTTAGCCTCAGCAAAAAAAGAGAAAAATGCAGATCTAGACGTGAACATTGTAATTTTGAATGGGCCTCCGCATTTCCAAAAAAATGTCATATTTGTCTTTTTAGTGTGCCTGAAACACAAGGTATTTTTTATTAAAAAATTACATACATGTATTTCATATTGTTGGCTACACTTAGCTATTTTTCAGAAATATTTGATGTTTTTTAAAAAATTCAAAAATAGACTCACTCGAGCCTGTCCTCCAACTAAATTTTCCTGTTTGATGCTACCATTTTAGCCCTACAAAGTATAGGTAATGATCTTCAGTGTGGAAATATCCTCAAGGAAATGTTGGAGACGCCCTAAAGATAATCATTTCATTTGAGTTTGTGTTCATTGTGCACCTCATGGAAAAATGATGAAAATCAGATATGTATTGCTAGGCACTCCATAAGAACTCTTCAGAACTTTAAATGCATTAGATTCAAATTTGAACCTAGAGTTTATACTTGCTAATCTAAGAGCAAATGGTTCGGAATCTATTTTATACCAAGTCAAATCTTTCTCTATGAAGCATTAAACCGAGACTCTTGATATGAGTCACAATTATGTCTCTTTTAAATATCTCTAGAATATCTAGAAATACTTTACTCATGATGTGAACTGCAATATGTAAGTATGTTGATGTGAGAGAAGCCTCACCACAAGCATGATAACACCACAATGCGTCACCACTACATATGTGATGATTTCGGTTTGGCATATTAATAATTTATTAAGAAAAATGACCGACCACGTGCACAAATGACAGAGCTTCTAACACTCTACACGTTATTGAATCCAAGACATGACTAATCCTAAAGGTTTGACATTCACTTGTTATCAGTTGAAGAGTAAATGATGTCGGTTTAATGTTCGCTTGTCATTATTATTTCCGCAAGACCAATTGTTCATACTACAATACATTATCATAAATATGTGATACATAATTGGTATCGTTAGAAAGAGTTCTCCGGTATGAATCTAACAATATCAATTATGTACCATATAATTGAGATATTGTTCATCAACTTTTTCTAATGAAAATTTGTCTTGAAATACTCATGTGACTTATTCATAAGAAGGGAGGTAATATGATCTTTAGGCGCACACAGATGCACAATAATGTTTGTTTCTGCCGGAATAAGCTATATTTGTCAGCATACATGTTTCTTGATCTATTTGTTCCTTCTTGATTATCTTTTCTCATCATTCCAAATAATGTGAAGGCTATTTGGATCGATCCATGCAGAGATAGAAAACAGTCGGTAGTCATTTTGTGAAAAGCAATACGATTATGAACGCATAGTATATCCAAAAGATTGATTGGTGCAGAGCAATGGGGTTGGAAAAGATGCACCTGAACAACCCAAATAATCTGGCGCCGAGCGAGGGGATCTCCGCGCGCGATTCAGGACGGTCTCCATCATCTCCTTCTCCCGCGGCGCGGTGCCCGGGTGGACGGACGTGGGAGCGCGGTTCGCCCGCTACGGCCACGCCTAGCGGTACGTGCATCGCACGTCGTTCCCCCTAGCGATCCGTCGGCGGCGGCCATGGCCGCGTGCCTTTCGGCGCGCTGGATCCGTTGATCGGAACGTGGGGCCCCCGGCGGCGGCCGAGACCTATCTTTTTTAGGGCTGCTGTTGTTTGATCGTTTAGCCTCGTCGCTTTTCATCATGGAGTTCCCGGTAGTTTAGCTTTGCGCATGGGCGCACGCACGTACCGTTCCCCTTTCACCAACCCTAGCTAGCTAGTACCCTTTCGTAGGTTTAAGACACGAACCGAAACCTAGGTACCGTGCCCAGAACATATGGACATGACGGTACATGCGTCCAAGGAAACCGGACAAAATGGAAAGGAGGCTCCTCGATCGTATAGCATCGCTTCTGGAAGTTCCAAACAAGGCAAATTAGTTCAGTTATAATTAACGAGCGATATGGATCCCGTATACATAACTGAACTGGATAGGGATTATAGAATGAAAGCCGCATAGTCTGACGATGGGCATCATTATTATGCAATCACTCTAGTATGTCGATCGATGCCATAAACTAGAGAGCTCGGAGGAGCTTATCTAAATACTCGCAAGGGCGAGTAGTACAAGAAGTAGTGATGACACAATTAGTTCACAAGGCATATTCAAGTTTGTTGCTGAAGTCTTATTGACGTACTAACAGAAATCGTACGTGGAAACACCCTTTTCGTTAAAGAAATGCATATTCAATTTTGGAGTGGTCGATCGATCCCCTCCTAATCCTTGTAATCGGGCAGCATCATTATGCAATCCCAAGTAAACTACTCACGTGCATTATTGTATGCAGCAGCTCTTGAACACATAGCACACACGAACTTCTAATAATCAATTTTTCCTACTGACCGAGCGATGCCCTAAATTAATCCCGACTAAACCACCGTCCACATGCTTTTGCCAACTCCCTTTTGGTCAACATACATACAAATCCCCGATATCAAATGGCCAAGTGCACCGTGACAGCGCGGGGATCCGAAATATCGTCGAAGACCGGAAAAAATAAAAGGTGTGAAAGGCTCCTTTTGACGAAATTTTGGATCTTGAAGTGACAGCAGGCATGCACGCACCCTTGCTTGCAACGGGTATTATCCACATGATGATTAGGATATGATTCGGCTCCCATCACAGGTTCCAGCTAAGTTCCAGGCCAGCCATCCATGCATGCGTCGGGTTTTTCTTAGTAGTACGGCTGCCGAATTATAGGACTTCTGTCCGTTCTTGATGAATCTGGATTTGCTTGCTTGCTTGCTCATGACAGCTGCTTCCCTAGATGGTTCAGTATTTGGTTCGAGAAACAGGATGATCAAATGCGTTGTCAAATCACGTCTTCCGCATCTTCATTGTCTGGTTCTCGACCTACGTTAGGACTTAGGAGGGAGGCCATTTGTTGCACAGGAATTATGTAATTTGTGTGATAAGTGGATTGCACAGTGACCTAAATATGGGTGGATTCAGATCCAGAAGGTGCAGGGCAACCGAGACACCATCTGCTGGAAGTTCACATCAGGTGGTGAATTTGTCGTCTCAACCTACAATATGCAGTTTGAAGAAAAGGCGGCCTCGCCCAGCGTTTTTTATACCCTGGAAAATCTTTGTGTTGCCCAGATACAAATTCTTTGCCTGGATATTTTTTCAAAATCTAACAGAGTTAAGGACTTACGGTCAATAGACTAGAGAGTCATGGTTGGCCACCGAATTACAGGCTTTATACCCCTTTACAAGGGCGAACGGGAGCCAAATTCAAAGCGCACGTCTTCTCTCCAACTGCCGCAAACTCTGCTGTATTTGGACGCACTCAATTGCGCATTGGAATTGAATTGAGTGGAAACTCTGAATTTAAGATGGAAAGGAAATGGTTTCCAGTTCGAATAATGTTGTTGGAATTTTGTTTTGGAATCAGAGTGTGGTACCAAGTTTAATTCTTGTTTGGACGTAGAAACCATAGAATGGGTCTGGACAATATAAACACGCGTATATATTAAAATAGCATGTGTACATTAAAATGTAAATATATTATTTTCCACACATAATAATATAAAAGTATGGTTAGGGCGGGTGCACAAAAGGGCTGACGGACACTTTGTTTCTCTCCGTCCCAGTTTCCCGCCGACGTCAACCCTCGAGCTTGGTTGTAACATCCCAGCATTAGAGCTTAGAAATAAGCTGAACTCTGATATGTGCATTGTATTCATGCATAGAAAATCCGAATAATTTTCGCTTCTCTTAACTTGATGAAATTGAAGTAGATCATCAAGTTGACTGTGATAAGTTCCAATATGACCTTTGTTAAAACCTTATTTTAGGTACACATGATTTGATCTAAGGGTAGATCAAATGCAGTAAAACTAAACCACAACATCTTACTCAATGATTGATACCTGATCTTTTAGAAATATTATATACTAGTACTCATTACACAACTCATGAATACCAAGTTAAGAATACAACTCAAGTAATAAGAATCCAATAACCAAAATGTTGATGTATCAAATTCTCATCCATTCCTACCATGAGCACCATGGTGGTTCTTTAACACTAATTCCTTATCACTTGTTGAGTTGGAAGGAAATTAATTCAAGACCATTCACCATATATCTTTCTTTCCAAAACAATCTTTATCATCTCTATTGAACCACATCCTTGCATCTGTTGTTAATCAGTGTGGAAGGATCAACTGTTAATTTATCAATCCTTGATCTATTAGCTCTTATCCTTATTACAACATTCACTAAAGCTTATAAAGAAAGAAGTAAGATTAGGTAAGTAGTAATGCTAGTTTAAGTTATCATCTGTAGGATGAGAGTGACTGAAGAGAATCAAATCAATATGATAATTAATGGAGTTAATTCACTCTTGAGAAGATAGAAGAGTTATCTAGATAAAGATATATATGGTAACCAAGAAGGTTATAAGGATAAATCCTGAAGATATTTACCAGGAGTAATCCTATTGGATTAAAGTAGAGGTAGTCAATGAATAAGTCTCCTATTCAAATAGAGATATTAAGAAGATAATTATAATACAACTATGGTGTTGTATTGATAAAGCCTTGATTAGCCAACTGAGAACCAAGCCATAAATGATCAAAGGATTATAATAATCATCCTCAAGACACTAAGAGTGAATGATTGTATCATGTATACGTAATATTGGTGGTAGAATATGAACATACCCTAGTAGGGATATGTTGTCCCAGGTTAGTCATGACAAATCACAATGGTTTAATGAGAAGTTAGTGTCAACAACCGGATTTTTCAATCCTAGATGCCTGTGCCATACATCGCAATCCCAGGATTACCATTTTTGCGAGACATAACAGAATTGGATACCATAGTACTTCATCCATTACAAACGATACATAAGTTCTTACACAAATAGGGATCTCATGATCCAGTTCTTAATACAACATCAAGCAGCGGAATACGTAATAATAACGGTAGAGTAGGCTAAGATCCATCTTCGGGGTCACAGGCAATGCTGACGATGGGAGATGATCCTAGTTGTCGTAACCTTCCTGGGGTCCATCTTCCAGGTACTCCTCTTCATAGTCTGGCCATGGGAATAGCCAGGGACAAAGCCATGAGTACTCTTCAAGTACTCGCAAACTAATACTAACATGTAAAGGGTTTTTTGTATAATAGGACACTAGGCTCTAGGGTTGTTTTGCAAAAGCCAGATTTATCTCTACTAGGTTTCAAAGCTAGTCACATTTTTATAATTCCTAAGTGGGAACTTGTAATTCAGGTCATAACTCTGTTGTGGTCAAGTCAAAGTCTCAATTCATTTCACGAGTCATTTTGAAAAGTCTGACGGGGGAACAGTATGGCCACTCCAACTGTCCATAACCGCGGACGCGGCTATTCGAATAGTTTGACACTCTTCAGAGATTGTACACTTTCACCACAACATTCGATACATCCGTCAGGAACAAATCCTGAATTCACCATACTCAGTATGCGGATAATCAATCCTAACTTTTCAATTACACGCCCTAGTATAAGAACCTCTCCTGTGAGTTTGGCCTCCCAACCATGACCACTGTCATATTGGTCTGTCAGTGGACAATCTTCACAAGGTAGCCTCCTCAAACCTTGGCCAGGAGGAACTAATACTAAGGTATATAAGTTTCGATCAAGCCCTACCCAATATCCGGTATTGTGGTTTATGCTAAAATTGGAATGGTATCGCATCCAGACAACCATCAGTTTTATATAGGGCTAAGGCTCATGCCTCAACATTTTTATCACCAGAATCATCAAGTGTTTGGAAACACATGTCCAAAACATTTCAATAGAATGATCCATCATTCCAAGGTTTTCATAACCATTTTTCCACCAAGTATTCCCATCTAAAAGTTGATCAAGTTTTAAGCTTAGCACTAGCATCTACAGGTGGAGGTAGTAATAATGAGGGGTGGTAACTAGTGGAGTTTCACTAAGTCCAACCTTATATCTTAGGCTGATATCAAGGTTTCTAGCTTAGGCCAAATTTTATGCTCTTTATGCAACCTTCAGCACAACTGTCTGGTATCTACCAAACTCTTAGGTAGACTCTAAGTAAGCTTTGATAAAGAAATAAAGTAAGAAGCTTGCCATAAAACTAGGATTGGTTTAACCAGTAGGTAGGATCACAAGTATGGGTTGGTGGCATCAGTAGGGTATCTTGCAAGGGTTAGCTTGCACAATATCAGTATAAGCTTGCATAGTTACTAGCTTGACTTGTGCAGAGCAGTGGTTGAAGTTCTCCTCGGCTTCCTCTTCGTAGTATCCTCCTTCCTCCTCGTAGTATCCTTGGTCGGTACTAGCGTCTATGAATAAATACGAGGTACACAATCACCAAACAATACTTAACTACTTGCAATCACCACACACAAGGGTCCTATGGATGATCTAGCATCATCCCTAACATTACAAGGTTAAGGCTTGATTTAATTCCTTTTATTTTTAGAAAAGTAATTTCTACTCATTGAAAAACTACTTAAGATTTAATATTCTCCAAACCAAATATGGGATCATGTTGACACATGTCATCACCACATATTGTAGTCCATGGGAATGTGATTTAAAGTGGTGTCACAATTTAATAAGGTTTTACCCTTTTATTTTAATTAATTAAAGTGGCTAGAAATGCTTATGTAGCATTCTTTTATTCCTTGAACAATATTTCTGCAAGTAAACCTATATATTTTTATATATTCTGAAAGGTATGGTTAAATGTGATTTTTGAGAGTTGGAATCAACTCAAAAGCTTTTATGGTTTAAATTTGAAAAATGTTTGAATGCAGAAAAGCTTCTGCCTTGTTATTTTTGCTATGGGTGATCTATAGATCCAAATGACTTGAGTCCAACGGGCTTGGATTAAGCATTCACAGACCTTTCCAACAAAATTGGTTTCATCCAACTTGGTGCACTGAATCGATCTGGGTTGATTTTTGAAGTTGGGTGCTGAAGTGTGTTTGAAATGAAATAGAAAAGTTTTAATTTGAATCGCTGGGCTGCGCGTGAAATTCTAACGGGCCGGCCTGCTAAGCGCGATGCTCCTGGCTGCTTAAGTGGGTGTCCCCACTTCATGACACGGGGCGAAGCGGTATGGGGCAAAGTGGATCGTTCGATCTAGTTCTAATCCAACTGAGGGTCATCGTCGGCCGAGACAGCTCCGGCGAGCAACCTAAGCGCGGCTAGTGAGGGGGTCTTTGGGGCTCACGGGGTGCAGGCGGTCGGAGGCGGGCGAACGACGAAGTCGACGACGGCGAACTCAGGGGTGGTCGCGGCAACTCCTGGGGCGGCTCCAATCGCTGGCTTCCTTCTTCTTCGGCAGCAGCAGGCTCCGGTGAAATTCCGGCGAGGTGGTGCTCGCCTTGCTCTGAGAATTGTGTGGCACGATCAGTGAGGAGAGGGGAGTGAGATGGTGTGAATAAATCGTGTGGGGGTGGCCTCTATTTATAGTCGAGCGAGAGGACCGTCGGGGCGCACGGTGAGCTCGTCGGGGGCGACGTTACAGGCGGCTAATGGCATGGGCAAGGGTAGGGGACGGTGCTGTGTCTCCTGGCGATGCTCAACAACATGGTCGCGAGGCATGGGGCGGTGTGGTTTGGTGTGAAACGGCCGGTGCTCTGCGCGGCAGAGGCGGCGTCTTCGACGGCGGGCGGTGGCTGTATGGCACGGGGCGGCAAACGGGGATGTCTGGCGGTCTCCTGGGTCGGTGGTGATCGTGTGTGCACGCGGTGAGGGCGGCGCGCGGTCTGTGGGTGATGGTCGAGGGTGGCGCTCTGGCGCACGCTCGGCATGGTCTGGGCGTGTCTTGTGCGCGTGGTCCAGGGCTTGGCAACGCTCGCGGCTGGGACAGGGAGTGGCGGTGGACGGTGGGCTGCCTCCCAGACATGCTGGCTAGGCTTGCTGCTGCTCCTAGCTTGCTGTCCACAATGGGGTGGCATTGAGGTGCTCGGCTGTTCACCATTAATGGCAATGGCAAGCTCACAGGGGTGCTAGTGTTGGGCTAATCTTTCTAGATGATCTACTGAGTTGTGTGTGAGCTAACTAGGGAACAAGTTAGGCAAGAATCACTGCACACTATAGTGTTTGATGTTTTGTTTGATTTGTGTCTGCAGCCTGTTTGATGAAATTGCCGCATGAAATCAAGTTTTGAATTTTGAAATGATTTTTGGTGGGTTTGCTAGATTGGTGCTGGTGAGTCTGCAGATGCTTGGGTTTTGAAAGTTGAGCTTGTTTGAGTGGGTTTTGGAAAAGTGGGATCTTCCCATATGAAGAAGATTCAATTTTGAATTGTCATTTAAACTATGCATTTGAAAGTTTCTAGATGATCACAAAGTGGGCCTTGATACCTTGTTATGAGTACATTCAAGGGGTGCAAAGATCCAGAAAAGTTTCTGTTAGGTTTTGAAAGTTTGAGACAGCCAAAGTAGGCATGGGAGTTAAATTGGTCAAAATGACCATTCACTATATGCTTTTTGATACATAGTAATCTAATTCCTTCGACCATGAGATCATGCATATCACCTTTACCGGATGGATGCTTTGATGACATCAAACACCACACCGTGACTGGGTGGCTATAAAGGTGGCATTAAGTGTTCGGAAAGTATTGGTTGAAACACATGGATCAAGAGTGGGATTTGTCCATCCATATGACGGATAGATATACTCTGGGCCCTCTCGGTGAAATGTCATCCAATTAGCTTGCAAGCATGTGACTGGCTCACAAGGGATCACATATCACGGGAACGAGAAAAGAGTACTTATCGGTAACGAGGTTGAACTAGGTATGCAGAGATCACGATCATAACCTCGGATAAGTAAACTATCATGAGACAAAGGGAAATTGATATCGTATGTAAGTGGTTCATTCAATCGCAGTAATCATAGAAATATGTGGAGCCATATGAATTTCCAGATTCCTCTATTGGTTATTGTTCGAGAAGTGTCTCGATCATGTCCATAATTCACGAACCGTAGGGAGACACATAAGGATTCGACGTTGTTTGAGTAGTTATGGAATGATGAGAAAGAGACCGAATGTTGTTGAGTCTCGAATGGGATTCGATATAACGAGGAGATCCGGAATGGTCCGAGAATAAGATTCATATAAGGAAATTCCTGTTTTGGAGATGGAGAATGGTTAGGTGTTTTCATCGAATGTTCTAGAAGGTTCTAATGTCCCAAGACTCCGGGGAAGGGTACATGAATGTGTTATATCAAGTTGATATGATTGCATCATGTACTCTGTCATCGCTGTTCAAAATAGAGAGTTTATTCAAATCCTAGTTTGAAAAGTCAAACGGCTAGTTTGAAAGTCAAACGGCAAGTTTTGGAAAGAGGAGGAGGAGTGGAAACCGAGTTGGGAGGGTTTCCTCCTCCAACCGCGCCACCACCAAGCCGAGTTGGGGAGGACTCCCTCCCCTGGCCAGCCGGCCCTCCACCTATATAAGGAGGCAGGCTCCTCCTAGAGACACACAAGTCCCTTGCCCCGAAACCCTAACCCTAGCCGCCACCTCCAAGCCGCTGCCTAGGGATCTCCTTGCACGACTTGGGCACCACCAAGCCCTAGCCGCGGCTCTAGAACCTCTTCCTCGGCGTGTCTAAACCCTAGATCATCGAGGATTTCTCATAGCCCACCATACTCGCTCGGCTTAAGGCCTGCGAGATCTCCTCTACTTCCGGTACCACGCCAGTCTTTGGGAATCGCGAGAGTGCTACAAACTCATTTTCTTTGGAACAAGGGAGAGGAAGGTCTTCGTTGAGTACCGAACGTGTGACCGATCGGGGAGCGCTGGAGCAAGACCTGGAAGGATCGTCTACACGATCTTGAGATCAGGAAGAGTACGACTACATCACCCATGAGAATCCGCTCTCGTTAAACACTTTGGAATCTTCGAGGGTGAGTTATTCCATCGACTCGTTGCTACAATCTAGTAGATAGATCTTGGCTTGTTTGTTTGTATGCGGTAGAAATTTTTTGTTTTGCATGCTATGAAACCCTACAGATTTGTGTCTGCAACCTGTTTGATGAAATGGCCGCATGAAATCAAGTTTTGAATTTTGAAATGATTTTTGGTGGGTTTGCTAGATTGGTGCTGGTGAGTCTACAGATGCTTGGGTTTTGAAAGTTGAGCTTGTTTGAGTGGGTTTTGGAAAAGTGGGATCTTCCCATATGAAGAAGATTCAATTTTGAATTGTCATTTAAACTATGCATTTGAAAGTTTCTGGATGATCACAAAGTGGGCCTTGATACCTTGTTATGAGTACATTCAAGGGGTGCAAAGATCCAGAAAAGTTTCTATTAGGTTTTGAAAGTTTGAGACAGCCAAAGTAGGCATGGGAGTTAAATTGGTCAAAATGACCATTCACTTCATATATTTGTTTTCATTTACTTGTCTTTAGGAAAAGTGTGGGAAATGTTTTAGATGATGTTCAATTCACCTAAGAAACATTTTACAAGCAATGGATCACACAAACAAGGTGGTTTTTAAAGAAATTCAAAATCCATGCATACACATATACATGCATTCATGGGTTTACTTAGAAAAGTTTTTGTTAACCCTAATCTTGATGATTAGTGTTTGATGATCTAAGTTTGGTATATTTGGGATGTTACAGTTAGTATGTGAGTCACTAAAGCAAGTAAAGGAAAGATAATATGACTAAGCTAATGCTAGGGTTGTATTGAGTTATTGAAATAGTAGTACTTCCCTTACAAGACAATATACACATAAGGAAAGTAGATTTTGATAGATACCTCTATAGGATCAATGTTAGTAATCGAGGATAAAGGAAGTATATTAAAGGGAGTTTGAAGCAACTATCTAAGGGATTTAGAGGGAGGAAGTGTTGATAAGAATATTTTTGTGAAGAAAAGCTCATCATGTTATCACATGATGATGGATATGAAGGAGAAGAATATATAGGAAAGGAATTCCTTAATTACGAGCCCAGAATTATGAAGTATGTAAGCTATGAAATTCTTAGTAATCATTCAACTTAAATCTATAATTAAAATCAATATCTATTCATCTGTATGATCAACCATTTTATTTCCACAATGGCCTATACGAATATTTTCCTATAGCAAATCAATGAAGTATATCTTGCCATTTCACAACATTAAAACACTAAGTGCTTAGGAATTATAATTATTAACATTACTTTTAAGCCATTCTAAAAATAACAACTCTATTCTTTACTTTAAGTAATGGTATCATTTCCAATCGTAAGCATAAAGTCAATAAGTCTTAAACCTTAAATGTTATTCCTACATATAAGATCGTGAATAAATTTAAGTCTCCTATGACAGATAGTAAACAATTATAATCTTAAGCCTAAATTCTATGCAAGTTATAACCAACCGATTAACTTAATATCATTTAAGCCTATAAGAATAAACTAACCCTTTGTTTTTAATTCTCAAAAGTTATGTGTCAGAGAACAAGAGGGATTACTATATAAAAATTCCTTTAAAGTTATAAGATAATAAATATGAAAGTATGCCATGCATATCAATCACTCACTTAAAATATTCAACTATATAATTATCATGGTGAAAACAAATTCACCATTTACAAAGTCAAATGTAATAAACAAATTCCTAAAAACCCTAATTCTCATTAATTCTAGTTAATAAATAATTTATAATATAGTTATAAGTGTGAAATTACAAACAACTATTATCATTAGCTTTGGAATATATGTGATACTATACATAAATCATGGTAATAAAATCATGGAAGAAATCTGAATTGAAAATAAATTCTTAAAACTGAAAATAAAAAAATAAAGGAAAATAGAAAGAAAATAAATCTGACCCGAGCAGTAGACCGGCCCAGAGTCTCCTCTGCCTATCCGTCGCTCGTGAGCCGCAGCCAGTTCTCTCTGCTCACTGCACCGCAACCCAACACCGGCCCAGGCCCACGTACCCCTTTGTCCACCTAATCGTCGTCGTCTACCTCATGCTCGCCCCGAAGCTGCTCGCTGGTAGCAGCGCCGCCGCTCGCCGGTGTGGAGATTCATGCTGCCGACAACCAGAGGGGCCACGACGACACTGCACCGCTTCATCCTCATCCACTCTCTTCCCCCTCTCTCTCTCTCTCTCTCTCTCTCTCTCTCTCTCTCTCTCTCTCTCTCTCTCTCTCTCTTTCTCTCTCTCGATTCCTCCTCTATCTGAAATCCTAGCTCGCCGGAGCCACACATCACCGTCGATAGAGTCCACCCTAGAGTACATGGCTTGGTCGAGGAGAACCGCAAAATCCTCCTCTTCAACCTAGTAGGCCAAATGTCATAGTGACGTCATGCCGACATCACCCTTGACCTAGTCCACCGTTTGACCGGTCCACTGCTTGCGTGGCATGTTGACGTGGCCAGTACGCCACCTGTTTGTGAGTAGGGTATGTATGGTTGTGGTGTGAAAAGTTATTTCATGTTTAAGAAATAGATTAAACATTATAAGTCTAAATAAAAATATTTCCAAAAAATAAATAAAATGATTAAACATTGTAAATTCAATAACTTTTATTTTATAATTCATAAAAATATGTGTAATATATGAAAATTTTTAGAAAAATAAAATCTATAATTTAATTATATCATCCAACATCATTGTGTTAATTATTTAAATAAATATTATTTAATAAAGATTTTATAAGTAATAAAACGTTGATAATTCATATTTTAATAATGGTAATTTGTCGTCGGATTGTCGACAAGTACGCCATTGGGGGTCCTAGTGGCGTTGGAAGGATGGGGTGTGAGACGTCGGATGTTTCAGGAGCGGTGAGCACAAGTTTACCTAGGTTCAGATCCGACTGCGGTGATCGGATCCTACTCCTGCTAGCAACACAATAATATATCGGCGTAAGCCGAATGTTACAATGGATTACAAGAGAGGTTCGTCTGTGTGAGTTGGTTGTGGTTGTGTGTATTGAGTTGTGGCCTAAAGGCTCCCATAGGTCCGGCTTATATAGTCACCGGGGCATAGGGTTACACGAGAGACCTATTCTGCTACGTTACAGAGTCGGTAACTATGTACATCTTGGACTACAAGTAATACTACAGGCCTAAGTCGGTAACTCTTCTGGGCCTTGTCGTAGCCGGAACTGGTTCCTCCTCTTTCTCTGACTGGGCCGCCCGTGAAGCAAAGCTCTAACCCGTTGCAGGGCCACCCTGGTCAGCGAGTCCTGTGGGTATACCCAGAAAGTATATCTCCAACAGTAGCCCCCGGAAGTCTCCAAGATACAAAGTTGGATAAATCGTCTAGCTTGATGGTTTCTTCGTCTTGAGAATCTTGAAGGGTTCCCGAAAACTTCAATCATTAATATAGGATTTCGAGTCAATTGAGTCGGATATGGTTTGCTATGACCTTAGTCTTTTCCCTGCTTTGTTTTAAACATAAGCCAGATTTTTCAGCGGCATGTAGCATGACAACTTTTCAGGCCACGTCCTGTCACTCACAGTATTTCTATCAGCACAAACGATGGTGGGTCCGCTCCTAACGGAACAGAATGCTGTTTCAATGCCTGTGCGAAAATCGAGGGGCAGAAGAGTCATGAGGAAGCTAACTTCCCCTCTCCTACACGCGTGGCGCTAGTCGCGCGTTTCACCGCACGAATCTTGATGCATAGACAAATAAAGAGGGGAGAAAACATTTTCTCTCAGATTCACCTCTCCATCGATTCATTCATTGCATCCTCGTACTCCTCGAGCGCTCCGCACCAGTTCCCATCTATGCACCATGAGAAAAAATTTCTCCTTCCCCCACCAGCACTTTTTCCTCCAAGATCCATGGCTTTTGCCTCAAGCTCAGGAGAGGCGGCGGAGGGTTCATCAGCGGCGGAAGAAAGGAAGATGCGGGGCCTCTAGATCCCCAGTGTCATGGACAACGCGGAACTCCAAGACATGGAGGACGAAGGTTTCATCATCGCCGGTGCCTGGCGGAGCGCCTCGGGGCACGCCATTCCCGCCCCGCTCGACGACGAGAGGTGATGACCCACAAGTATAGGTGGTGTATCGCAGTACTTTCGATAAATAGGAGTGTCGATCCCAACGTGGAGCAAAAGGTGCTGAACAGTGGTATGGAGCAGGAAATCCCTGTGAATACTTAGCAAACAGATTTTTTAGTGGTTTTCTGATAAGGCAACAAAACAAAGTGTAAGTAACAAAGAACAAACGCAACAAGTGGCCCAATCCTTTCTTAGCAAAGGACAAGCCGGTGGAAATAATTATAAGGACCAAATGTTCTCGAGGACACATGGGAATTCTGTCAAGTGCTTTCGCTTCAAATAGCTGAGTACTCTTCTTTGATGTTGTAAGTGTTGTGTGGGTGAACCTGTGCTAATGTACCGACCTTACTTGGAGTAATACATACTTGTTATGATACCCCCTGCAAACATCCGTAACTACAGAAAAGTATTTAAGATATAAATCTAACCACAGCCTTAAACTCTGAGATCCTATACTCCCTTGTGCAAAGGTGTCCTAACGGGGGTTCAGCTTTCTGTCACTCCGGCAACCCCACAATTAGTAGCCAAATAAACAATGCATTCCCCTAGGCCCATAAATTTTGAAGTATCATGTAGTCGACGTTCATATGACACCACTAGAAGAATAACACCACAACTTAAATACTAAACATTAAATAATAACTCAACACAAATCCACTAATAACAACATGACTTCTCCCATGTCCTCAAGAACTAAACGAACTACTCACAAGACATCATATGGATCAAGATCAAAGATGATATGATAATGGATAACAATCTGAACATAAACAATAATCCAATGGTTCCACTCACAAGCATCAACTACAATAGTAGTCAACACCGGGAATGTTTTCCCTAAGAACTAAAGCAATATCCAACACAATTGTTATAGCAGGACAGACTGATGATGATTGTGCTGGTGGAGATGTTGGTGTGGATGATGATGATCCCGATGATGTTGGAGATATGCCCTAGAGGCAATAATAAAAGTGGTTATTATTATATATTTGTGTTTATGATAAATGTTTTCATTCATGCTGAAAGTACCGACTTGATACGACTAGAGGGGGGGGGGGGGGGGGAATAGGCGACTACCAATTTTTATTTGTTTCTCACTTTTAGGCTTAACAAGAAAGTAAGTTATCTAGAGATGCAACTAAGTGGACAACCTAAAGGCAAGAAAACAAGCACCAACCACAAGAACAGTAAATAGCAAGGAGTAAAGGAAGGGAACGAAGTAACTGGCGAGGAGACACGAAGATGTAATTCCCGTAGTTCACTCCCAAGGAGCTACGTCTATGTTGGAGAGGTGTCGGGGCCACACAAGGTCACCCGAGCGCCACAAAGGCCTCACCTTCTTCTCCGGTGAGCTCCCCCACAAAGGAGGCCTCACAATCCACTAACCGGTGACCTTGAAGGCACCAACCGAAACATTTACACCAATTTTGAGGGGGAAGCTCCACAACTCAATTGGAGGCCCTCAACGACACCTCGAAGCTTTACAACACATGCCTCAGCTCCGGGGATGCCCTACACCGTCTAGGGTTCCAAGAAACCCAAGAGCAACAAGATCCACAAAGGATGGGTGGGGGAAATCAAATCTTCTTTGGTGGAAGTGTAGATCTAGGTCACCTCCCTCACCTCTCAAAAGATCAGGTCATTTGAGTGGCTAGAGAGAGAGATCTAGTGAGGTGAAGCTCAAGCTTTAATGGAGGAGAGAGAAAAAATTCGAGAGAGAGAGGGAGGAAGAAGAGGGGTGCCTTAAATAGGCCCCCTCGCACTGAACCGGTACAGCCCCCGCGACCTCACCGGAAGTTCCGGTGATAGGCCGGAAGTTCCGCCTGAGCCTGGCTCCAACGGTCATCAGACCGTTGACGCACGCTCCAGAAGCGCAACCGGAACTTCCGGTCAGAACAGACCGGAAGTTCCGGTGAACTTCCGATCAAGTTCCGATCAAGTTCCGGCTAAATAGCACATTTCGCCCAGAAGGTTACTGAACCGCCACCGGAACTTGGGCGAAACTTGAGGCGGAACTTTTGGGTTGCGAAGTGAGTCTGGCCGGAATTTCCGGCCTTCAGGCGGAAGTTCCGTTCAAAAACTTTTGCCAGGATAAGTTCCGAGCAAGTTCCGGCCAAGTTCCGGCAAATAGCACACTTCAAAACAGAAGGTTACTGAACCGCCACCGGAACTTGGGCGGAACTAGCGTCGGAACAAACTGAAGAACAGCCCAAAGAAAAAGGTTTGAGCGGAACTTCCGGTCTATGACCGAAAGTTCCGGTGAGACACAAAAGGCCCCAACTGAACAGGAAAACGCTCTCTCTCACGGAATAATGGGATGGCTGTGGCGGTGCATATAGGTTTGTGCAAGAACAAGTGATTTCCCACAGCCTTCCAACATGGACCCCCTCTTAATAGTACGGTGACCTAAAAACATCAACCGGAAAGAAACTAGGAGAAGACTAAAAGGCCACTGTCTTCAAAAGACCACAAGAGAGCATCCATCACAATAGAATGAGACAACAACGACGTTTCCCCTGAAACTCAAGAGCACAGTTAACAACATGGTTGGGATTGTCATTTAACACCAAAAAAACATCATGAGAAGATATAGTCCTTTCAATCTCCCCCTTTTTGGTGTTAGATGACAATCCCACAGATTTGCATAGAAACAAAGCAATCTTTGCAATGGACGGGGCAGGCTCCCCCTGTATGTGTGCAAGGTAGAGAGAGGACCCCTAAGGACTGAACTAGCACACATACACGGAGGCTCCCCCCTAACAATTGCAAAGATAGCACAAGTACAACAACAAAAAAAAGAATAGAGACCATACCAGAACCAACTCAATGTGGTGGAGACAAACAGAGTAATAATAACGAGAGCAATGAGGCTCCACCACCAAAGCAACAACCCAAGAGATGACAATAAGATACCACACTTTCGGCAAAGAATAAGATACCACAGAGAGATATCACATAGTCTCAAACATAACAAACCACATGGTCCACAAGCACACATAAGTTCACGGACATAAAACCACAAGCACACCGATAAACTAGAGAGTTCGCGAGTAAGAAAGGATCAAAGGCAAGAACAGGCTCGCGACTCAACCCATGCAAATCCCGTAGACAACCTAATAGACATCTTTCTCCCCCTTTGGCATCGAGACACCAAAAAGGAAGAAGAGATCAAACTACTCGTCCCAGCCATGAGAAGGGGAAGGATGAGAAGACTCAGGCGGACCAGTGACCTCCTCCTCAGACTCATCTTCGGACGATTGCAGCTTGTTGCGAACCCAATCCTCCTTGGGAGCAAAGGATGAGCTAGAGACCGGTGAGCAAGGAATATTGAGGGCTGCCATGATGGCCTTCTGGCGCTGAACATTGTGACGCTGATCAACATAAGCCTGATACTCACGGTCCTGCAGAAAGCAAAAAGTCTTCTTCACTTTCCCAAGCAGCTTCTTTGCCCAAGATGGCTACCTCTGGAAAGAAGGACCACCAGCACTAGAACCACCAGGAGCAGAGGAGGGACCACGAGCAACATCTTGAGTCTTCTTGAGAGCAGCTTCCTTTTCTTCCTGAGTACGAGGCTTCTGGTGCTTACTCACACGGAACCTTTTCTCTTCATGAATGGTGATGTTGTCTTGAGGGAAGGGGGTGCCAGTCTTCTCGAGCCACTTGTGATTGATGAGAGTCTGAATGTAGGGAGCATAGATGCAGGAGCGCTTTTCGATGAGAGCCCCCACATCTCTGAGTAGATGAAGTGCATAGCATCCATTGACCTGTCAGTGTCTCGGCGAAGATGGGTCTGATGCACGAGGTCAACCTGATATCCATGGAACTGATCAAAGTTGCCAGCTTTGGGAGAGATGGTGTTCAAGTACACCCTGCGCATAATGTCATAAGCTGGCAGCAGATGATTCACATACCCATCACTTCCCCATCCTTCAATGTAGAGGGGCTCCAGGACCTCAGGATCAGCAGCAATAGGACCATGAACACGCCAACCATTTGCCCCGCGTCCAGGCTGAATGGGATAGCCAAGAAGCTCAGAAAACTCAGCCCAAGTAGCGGTAAGATACACATCCCTGGTCATCCACTTCATCTCACCTTCAGTAGTGGACTGCATGTGAAGAAACAGAGTGGAGTAGAACTGGGCAATGGCAGTCACATCAAAGTTCTGACGGTGCTCCATGAGGGGAATCAGCCCAAACTTCTTGCAGATATCAAGAGCCTCCCCAAAGTAGACTTGCTTCTCTTCCATGTGAGGCACATTGATGTACTTCTGAGGAGCAACCACGAACTTCTTCTTTGATGCATAGATTTCTTCATAAATCTGTTCCTGACGGCAGGTGTGAAAATGAGGGTCCAAGCAGAGACGATCACGAGGCACGAGGTAGGGATCTGTAGCCCTGAATGCAGCGTAAGCCTTCTGAGTCCACTTGGAAATCTTGGCTTTGGTCATATCGGGCCTCGCAAAGTGGCCTTCGAGAAAGAGCAGCCTCTTCCTGCAGCAGAAGACGGCGGCAAAGCAGCTTCCGGCGAAGTCCGAGTGGTTGGACGACAACTTCAACATCTTCCTCATCAATCTCGGGAGGAATGTCACGGATGGTCGGTAGCACGCTTGCCTTGGCGAGTCTCTCCTTCCCCTGAGAAGAAAGAACAAGAATAGGGAGGGAAGTTGGGATAAGTGCACAAGTTCGGAAGTGGAAACAAAAAGAGTTAGATTGGAAAAATACAAACAGGAAAAAAAATTGCAGTGTAGCCGGAACTTCTGCTGAAACGTCGGAAGTTCCGGTATAGACCGGAAGTTCCGGTCGTGGCTCACTGGAAGTTCCGGTGAGACCACGAACTGACAGTTTCAACATGAGTTCCCTAGATGTAGATCTAAAGACCACCAATGCACAAATTTTTCCAAGGATGTATTGGACCAATCTACTCTAGCATGATACCCTAGGCCTACCAAGATCTTCCAACAAGTTCTAGCCAAAGAACTAGCCTAGACAAGGTGTGCCCTAACTCAAGCCATGGTGAGAGCAAGATCTCCATTAATGGAGGGAGTTAAGGGAAAATAACGGAGTCCATGGCGGGAGATCGAGGTGGGGAAGGATCCCACGGAGCAGATCTGGAGAGGAGATGATGGAGAAGAGGGGGCCGGAGCGCCCTCTTGGAGATGTCCTGGCCGGCGGCGCTCCTGATAGAAGATGGGTCTTGGGGGGAAAAGGAAGAAGATCCCGTTTTCCCCCAGGGCCCACCTTATATAGGACAGGGAGCACCACCGGAAGTTCCGGTCAGGGACCGGAAGTTCCGCTGACACCAGGAGGAACATCTCAGGATAGGATAACAAGGAAGAACTTGTGTAGGGAATAGAGAGGGCTTGAGGTAAGGAAAGGCTTAGGATAGATAGCTCAAACTGTGAAGAACCAAAAACACCAAAACAAGAAAACAAAAATAAAAACGAAATAAAAATGAACCAAATAAAAACGAGTCGGTGGCCGAAGCCACCTTATATAAGAGTAAATGGCTTGACACCGCGAAGATATATCTTGGGTTCATTACCAACACTCATCATGAAGCTCAAATGGTCTCCTTTAGAGACGATAGAGTATGAAAACTTTAATGTGCGCATAATAGGGATATTGTTTGTTCATAAGAGGAACTACACTCCCCCTAAATCCATGCCTACATCCAAACAAGATACACATTGAGACACGGGTAGGTGTGCAAGGGCTCAAGCAACATTGCTCGAATCAATGATATTTAGCTCATGCCGTAACTCTCGGAACCTTGCTTCATCAAGAGGCTTCGTGAAAAGATCCGCAAGATTTGCCTTGGTGGGAATATACTCCAAAGAAATGTCTCCTCTAGCAACATGGTCCCGAATGAAATGATGACGAATCTCAATGTGCTTGGTCCGGTTGTGTTGCACGGGATTGTGAGCAATAGCAATTGCACTCTCATTTTCTCAAAGAAGAGGCACCTTGTCAAAAGATAGTCCAATATCCTTCAAGGTTTGCTTCATCCATAGCAATTGAGCACAGCAGCTTGCGGCAGAGATATACTCAGCTTCGGCAGTAGACATAGACACACAGTTTTGCTTCTCCGAGGACCAACAAACCAAAGATCTTCTGAGAAACTGACAAGCTCCAGAGGTTGACTTTCTTCCCACTTTGTCACCAGCCCAGCCCGAGTCCGTGTAACCAATGAGATCAAAGCTGGCTCCCTTGGGGTACCACAACCCAAAGTTTGGGGTATGAACTAAATATCGAAAGATCCTCTTGACAGCCACCATGTGACTTTCCTTTGGTGTGGCTTGAAATCTTGCACACATACCCACACTCAACATAATATCCGGCCGGGATGCACAAAGATAGAGCATCATCGAACGATAGAGTTTTTGATCCACCTCCTTACCCTTGGGATCGAGATCAAGATTAACCTTAGTTGGCATGGGAGTCTTGGCACCTTTGACTTGATCAAACTTGAACTTCTTGAGCATGTCTTGGATGTACTTGGCTTGGTTGATGAAAGTCCCTTTCCTCAATTGTTTGACTTCAAATCCAAGGAAAAACTTCAACTCCCCCATCATGGACATCTCGAAGCGGTCGGTCATGAGCTTGGCAAAATCCTCATTAAAAGTTTTGTTAATAGACCCAAAGATAATGTCATCTACATAGATTTGGCATACGAACAAATGGCCTCCAACTTTCTTAGTAAAAAGAGTGGGATCAATGAGGCCCACTTCGAAGCCACGGTCTAACAAGAGCTCCCTAAGGCAATCATACCACGCACGTGGAGCTTGCTTGAGGCCATAGAGTGCCTTATTGAGCTTGTAGACATGGTTCGGAAGAAGTGGATCCTCAAAGCCCGGAGGTTGCTTGACGTATACCAACTCTTTCAAAGGACTATTAAGAAAAGCACTCTTAACATCCATTTTATACAATTTAAAGTTATGATGGGTAGCAAAGGCAAGGAGCATACGAATGGATTCAAGGCGAGCAACGGGGGCGTAAGTCTCACCGTAGTAGATGCCCTCAACTTGTGAGTATCCTTGGGCAACTAACCTTGCCTTGTTGCGCACGACAATTCCATTCGCATCGCACTTGTTCTTGAAGACCCACTTGGTTCCAATGACGTTTTGACAATCTTTGGGCCGCTCAACCAATGTCCAAACTGAAGGGAATATGCCCTGAGAGGCAATAATAAATTGTTTATTATGTGTATTCCAAGTATATGATAGATGTTTATTTTGCATGCTATAATTGTATTAATACGGAAACGTTAATACATGTGTGTTTAATAAACAAACAGAAAGTTCCTAGTTAAGCCTCTCTCATAAACTAGCTCGTTGATTAACAAGATGATCAAGGTTTCCTGATCATGGACATTGGATGTTGTTAATAACGGGATCACAACATTAGTGTAATGATGTGATGAACATTCATCCGAAGTATAGCATTACGATCAAAGTCATTGAGTTTATATTGCTATAACAACTTACGAAGTGATCCTAATCCTTAGACCATGAGATCATGTCAATCACTAACACCTAAGAGTTTCTTGATAACATCAAACGTCACACCGTAACAGGTGATTATAAAGATGGGTTCAGAACTAATAAAGTGTTATGTTGAGGCTCATGGATCGAGAGTGGAATTTGTTCATCCCGATGACGGATAGATATACTCTGGGCCCTCTCGGTGATATCACATTGATTAGCTTGCAAGCAAGTGATTTGATCACTAGAATGTTATATCACAGGAACGAGAAAAGAGTGCATGTCGGTAACGAGATCAAACTAGGTATGGAGATACCGATGATCGAATCTCGGACATGTAATATATCGTGAGACAAAGGGATTAAGATACTAGCGTAAAAGGTTCCGCGATCACAAGAAAGTCATCGTTGAATGTGTGGGAGTCGGTATGGGTCTCGGATCCGCTTCGATTATTGATCGAGAGGGTCTCGATCATGTCCGCATTATTCACGAACCGTAGGGTGACACACTTAAGAGACACCGACATCCAATTGGAGCAAAAGTTTCATGCCGAAAAGAATAAACAAGCGCAGGAATTTATTTC
Source organism: Avena longiglumis (assembly GCA_030063025.1). Classification (NCBI taxonomy): domain Eukaryota; kingdom Viridiplantae; phylum Streptophyta; class Magnoliopsida; order Poales; family Poaceae; genus Avena; species Avena longiglumis. The sequence goes on from CP125973.1 coordinate 155,568,743, forward strand.
ACTAGATACCAAAAGCAGGTTTTGGGTGAAATTGCATAAAGTGGTTATGCATGTGAAATAGAATTCTAGCAAGGGTTATTTGTGAATGTTTGTCATTAAAGTAATTGACAAAATTCTGAATAAAATAAAAGAGTTTTATTTAATGAGAGATTGCATTAAATTTGGTGGAAATTTAATGGGATTTTTGAGTGGACTTTTGAGTGGAGGAATTTGGAGGAGTTTTGTGAGTGGAGTGTCCACCCACATGAAGAGGGAGGGCAGGGGCAGCCCCATGCGCCAGCCACCCCTTGGGGTTCCCCCTCCTCCTATAAAGGAGCCCTCCTCACTTCTCACTCACACCTCCTCGTGAAGGATCTCTCTCCCCTCTAGAATTTATCCCCATGGTCTCGGACTAGCGAGATACATGTTCCCGGTGGCTATTCGGCAAGAAAGAGTTGTGCTTCCACGCATCGCTGGCGCGAGGCGGCGGCGGTTGCTCGGTGCATCGACCGTGTGTGCGCGCACGGATGCGCTGCTGATTTGCGGCGCTAGGACTTCCCCTCGATCTTGAGATCGGCAAGAGATCGTCTACATCAACCACGAGTTTGGACTCGTTAAGCTTTGTCGGTCTTCAAGGGTATGTTCTCTACGGATGTACATCCGCCCGTTGTTTGTATCTAGTATAAATAGATCTTGGTATATAGTTCACATCGTAGGAAAATTTTTGTTTTCTATGCTGCGAACCCTTCAGTGGTATCAGAGCCGGATCTATGCGTAGATACTTTATACGGGTAGTACACATATGAGTATGTGGGCGATGATGATCATGTTGTTGCTCCTTTCTTGTGATTTTGGATATTGGTGGCATAGTGGGATGAAGCGGCCCGGACAAACTTTACATGTCCTCGCACATGAGACCTGTTCCACGCTTGACATGCAACTAGTTTGCATAAGTGGCTAGCGGGTGTCTGTCTCTCCTACTATAGTCAATATCTATTTTGCAAGCGAGTTGTCAACAATTTGATTATCCTCGTTGTGGTTCATGTTCGTAGGTATGAACGGTTCTATCTCGAAAGCCCTAAGCCACGTAAAACTTGCAATGGATAAATTAGAGGCGTCTAGTTTAGATTGTTGCTGGGCTAGTGTTATGATATGGTAGTGTTGTAAGTAGAAGTATAAGATGATACTCTTACAACACACATAGCGTGTAAAATCCATAGACCTTGGATTTACACATATAGGTATGATAGTGATCATACCACGATGCACATGATAGAGATCATCTGCGGGAACCATATAATTTCACTAATAAACATATGATGTTTGATTGCATCTTATATTGCTTGTTTAGCGCTTTGTTAAGCATAATAAGATGATCCCTCATTTAAATATCAAGATAAGAATGTGTTCTTCCTTTAGTATGCACCGATTATGTTTTCGTCGCTCCAAGACATCACGTGATGATCGGGTGTTCTTGGATCCACGACCATACTTCGGGTGTAAAACAGTTACACACGCAAATACTAAGGTTCTAACTTGACGAGCCTAGCATGTAGAGACATGGCCTCGGAACACGTAATCGAAAGGTTAAGCATGAGTCATATAGTTGATATGATGCCCATTTGATGCTCGCCTTTGAAGCTATACCGACTCACGTGATGATCGGACTTGGTGTAGTGGATTTGGTTCATGTAATCACCAAAAGGACACGAGGGATGTCGCTTTTGAGTGGGAGTTCATTCGTAATATAGATTAGTTGAACTCAATCTATCATACACTTAGTCTAAACTTTACAAATTCTGTTGTAGATGGCACCACACCTTTTAATTTCAATGCGTTCATGGAAAGAGAAACTAGCAACGAACGGTAGCAACTTTCTTGAATGGGCCATGAATTTGAGGATTCTCCTCTCTGTTGCACAAAAGCAATATGTGCTAGAAGCGCGTTAGGCCCCCACCTTTGATGATGCCCCGACGAGGAGAAGAATGTCTATCGACTCGTCAGAGGACCACAACTTAGTTCATTGCGGCATATTGTATGGGCTAGCCGAACTTCAAAGCGTTTCAAAACGGCAATGCATTTGATACAATGGGTGAGTTGAAAATGATTTTCGACACACATGTCAGCTGAGAGAGCTACAATGCTTCAGAAAAGTTCTTTAGCTGCATGATGGAAGAGCACAACTCCGTTTGTGAGCATGTACTCAAGATGTCAGGTTACGCCGATAAGCTTCTGTACTTGGAAATAACGATTCCCATTGACTTAGGCATCCATCGTGTTCTGCAGTCTCGCCACCTAGCTATAAGAGCTTCGTGATGAACTATAATATGCAAGGCATGAAGAAGTCTCTCCCGAGCTTACACAATGCTTAAAACTGCAAGTGGAGATCAAAAGGAACATCAAGTGTTGATGATCAATAGGAACACTGGTTTCAAGAAAGACAAGAAGGAAAGCGGAAGGAAGTAAGGCGGCAAGCGGTTGCAGCGCTGAAAAAACCCGAGTTGGACCTAAGTCGATACCAGTGCTACTATTGTAAGGGACCTTGGCCATCGAAGCGCCCCAAGTATCTGGCAGACAAGAAGGCCGGCAAGGCAAACAAAGGTATATATGATATACATGTTATTGATGTGTACTTGACTAGTGCTCGCAGTAGCACCTAGGTATTTGATACCGGTTCAGTTGCTAATATTTGCAACTCGAATCAGGGGCTGCGGAATAGGCGACCGCTAGCAAGGGGTGAGGTCAAGATGCGTGTCGGCAATGGATCAAACGTTGATGTGATCGCCGTCGGAACGCTAACTCTCCACTTACCATCGGGATTAGTCATAAACTTAAATAACTGTTATCTGGTGCCTGCACTGAGCATGAACATTGTATCTGGATCATGTTTGATGCAAAGTGGTTATTCATTCAAATCTGAGAACAATGGTTGTTCCATTTATATGAATGAAATCTTTTATGGTCATGCACCAATGATGAATGGTTTATTTCTGTTGGATCTCGATGATAATGTTACACATATTCATAATGTTGATGCTAAAAGGATTAAACTTAATGATGATATATCCATATATGTGGCATTGCCGTCTAGGTCATATTGGCATTAAACGCATGAAGAAGCTCCATTCGGATGGACTTTTGGAATCACTTGATTATGAATCATTTGATACATGTGAGCCATGCCATATGGGCAAGATGACTAGAACGCCGTTTTCGGTTCAATGGAGCAGGCGATTTATTGGAAATCATACATTCGATGTATGTGGTCCAATGAGTGTGTCGGCGAGGTGGATATCGTTATTTTGTTACTTTCACGGATGATTTGAGTAGATATGGTTATATCTACTTGATGAAACACAAGTCTGAAACCTTTGAAAAGTTCAAGGAATTTCGAATGAAGTGGAAAATCATCGTAATAGAAAGATCAAATTTCTCTGACCGTGGAGGTGAGTATCTAAGTTACGAGTTTAGCACTCACATGAAAGAGTGTGGAATTGTTTCAAAACTCACACCTGCCGAACACCACAATGAAATGGTGTGTCGAACGTCGTGTCGTACTTTATTAGATATGGTTCGATCTATGATGTCTCTGACGGACTTGCCGTTGTCTTTTTGGGGTTATGCACTAGAAACTGCTGCATTCACTTTAAATCGGGCACCATCTAAATCCGTTGAAAAGACACCGTATGAATTGTGGTTTGGAAACAAACCTAAGCTGTCATTTCTTAAAGTTTGGGGTTGCGATGTTTATGTGAAGAAACTTCAACCGGATAAACTCGAACCCAAAGCGGAAAAATGCGTCTTCATAGGATACCCTAAAGAAACTATTGGGTATTCCTTCTATCACAGATCCGAGGGCAAGGTTTTTGTTGCCAAGAATGGATCCTTTCTAGAGAAAGAGTTTCTCGCGAAAGGTGTGAGTAGTCGGAAGGTAGAACTCGAAGAGGTTGTGGAACCTTCTCTTCAAAGTATGGCGAGTAGCGCAGCGCCGGAAGTTGTTCTGGAGTTGGCTCCACCTGTTGAAGAGGGAACTAATGATAATGATCATGAAACTCGAAAGAAATCTGCGAACCTCGCAGGTCAAGCAGACGCGTCAGCTCCGAAGTACGGAAATCTGTCATAAATTTCATGGTTGATGAAAATAATGACCTGCGACGTATGAAGAAGCGATGATGAGCCCGGATTCCAACAAATGGTTAGAATCCATGAAATCCGAGATGGAATCCATGTATGAAAATCAAGTTTGGAACTTGGTGGAATTACCTCACGAAAGGCCGTGGAGAACAAATGGATTTTCAAAAGGAAAAGCGATGTGATGGTAATGTGACCATCTATAAAGCTCGACTTGTCGCAAAGGGGTTTCGACAAATTCAAGGAGTTGACTACGATGAGACTTTCTCTCCCGTAGCGATGCTAAAGTCGGTTAGGATTATGTTAGCAATTGCTGCATATTTCGATTATGAAATATGGCAGATGGATGTCAAAACCGCGTTTCTCAATGGTAATATTGAAGAAGAGTTGTATATGATACAACCAAAGGGTTTTGTCGATCCTAAGGATGCTAACAAGGTGTGCAAGCTTCAGCGATCCATCTATGGATTGAAGCAAGCATCACGAAGTTGGAATCTCCGCTTTGATGAGGTGATCAAAGAGTTTGGATTTGTCCAAACTTATGGAGAAGCTTGTATCTACAAGAAAGTGAGTGGGAGCAATGTGGCATTTCTGATATTATATGTGGATGACATATTATTGATCGGAAATGATATAGAACTTTTAAACAGTGTTAAAAGTTATCTAAACAGCAAATTTTCAATGAAGGACCTAGGTGAAGCGTCATACATATTAGGCATAAAGATCTATAGAGATAGATCTAGGCGCCTAATAGGGCTATCATAAAGTACATACCTTGATAAGATTTTAAAGAAGTTTAAAATGGACGGAAGAAGGGGTTCTTACCTATGTTGCAAGGCAAGACATTGAGTAAGACTCAAAGTCCGGCTTCAAGGAAGAAAGAGAGATAATGGACAAAGTCCCTATGCTTCAACCATAGGCTCTATAATGTACGCCATGCTATGTACAAGACCGGATGTGGCACACGCTATTAGTTTGACTAGTAGGTACCAATCGGATCCAGTTCGAACATGGATAGCGGTCAAGAATATCCTTAAGTACTTACGAAGAACTAAGGATATGTTTCTTGTATCTGGAGGTGAAGAAGAGCTCGTCGCTAAGTGTTATGTCGACGCTAGCTTTGACACCGATCCGGATGACTCTAAGTCTCAATCCGGATACGTATTTCTCATGAATGGCGGAGCGGTTAGTTGGAGGAGCTCCAAACAACCTGTGGTAGCGGGATCAACAACGGAGGCGAATATGTTCTTTGCTTGAGCGGCTCGAAGCGCTTTGGATGAAGGAGTTCATATCCGAGCTAGGAGTTGTGGCAAGCGTTGGACCCAATGGTGATCTATTGTGACAACAATGGTGCCATTGCCAATGCCAAAGAGCCAAGGTCTCACAAGCATTCCAAGCATATTAGCGCGGTTTCACTCCATCCATGAGCATGTCAAGGATGGAGATATAAAGATTTAGAAGTACATACGGATCTCAATGTAGCAGATCCGTTGACTAAAACTCTCCCTAGAGCAAAACATGATCAACACGAACTCAATGGGTGTTAGATATATCACTATGTAACTAGATTATTGTCTCTAGTGCAAGTGGGAGATCAAGGAATATGCCCCGAGAGGCAATAATAAATTGTTTATTATGTGTATTCCAAGTATATGATAGATGTTTATTTTGCATGCTATAATTGTATTAATACGGAAACGTTAATACATGTGTGTTTAATAAACAAACAGAAAGTTCCTAGTTAAGCCTCTCTCATAAACTAGCTCGTTGATTAACAAGATGATCAAGGTTTCCCGGTCATGGACATTGGATGTTGTTAATAACGGGATCACAACATTAGTGTAATGATGTGATGAACATTCATCCGAAGTATAGCATTACGATCAAAGTCTTTGAGTTTATATTGCTATAACAACTTACGAAGTGATCCTAATCCTTAGACCATGAGATCATGTCAATCACTAACACCGGAAGAGTTTCTTGATAACATCAAACGTCACACCATAACAGGGTGATTATAAAGATGGGTTCAGAACTAATAAAGTGTTATGTTGAGGCTCATGGATCGAGAGTGGAATTTGTTCATCCCGATGACGGATAGATATACTGGGCCCTCTCGGTGATATCACATTGATTAGCTTGCAAGCAAGTGATTTGATCACTAGAATGTTATATCACAGAACGAGAAAAGAGTGCATGTCGATAACGAGATCAAACTAGGTATGGAGATACCGATGATCGAATCTCGGACATGTAATATATCGTGAGACAAAGGGATTAAGATACTAGCGTAAAAGGTTCCAGCGATCACAAGAAAGTCATCGTTGAATGTGTGGGAGTCGGTATGGGTCTCGGATCCGCTTCGATTATTGATCGAGAGGGTCTCGATCATGTCCGCATTATTCACGAACCGTAGGGTGACACACTTAAGAGACACCGACATCCAATTGGAGCAAAAGTTTCATGCGAAAAGAATAAACAAGCGCAGGAATTTATTTCACTAGATCAAAACAGGTTTTGGTGAAATTGCATAAAGTGGTTATGCATGTGAAATAGAATTCTAGCAAGGGGTTATTTGTGAATGTTTGTCATTAAAGTAATTGACAAAATTCTGAATAAAATAAAAGAGTTTTATTTAATGAGAGATTGCATTAAATTTGGTGGAAATTTAATGGGAGTTTTGAGTGGACTTGTGAGTGGAGGGAATTTGGAGGAGGTTTGTGAGGTGAGTGTCCACCCACATGAAGAGGGAGGGCAAGGGGCAGCCCCATGCGCCACCCCTTGGGGTTCCCCTCCTCCTATAAAAGGAGCCCCTCCTCTCACTTCTCACTCACACCTCCTCGTGAAGGATCTCTCTCCCCCTCTAGAATTTATCCCCCATGGTCTCGGACTAGCGAGATACATGTTCCCGGTGGCTATTCGGCAAGAAAGAGTTGTGCTTCCGCTGCATCGCTGGAGCGAGGAGGCGGAGGTTGCTCGGTGCCTCGAACGTGTGTGCGAGCACGGATGCGCTGCTGATTTGCGGCGCTAGGACTTCCTCTCGATCTTGAGATCGGCAAGAGATCGTCTACATCAACCACGAGTTTGGAATCGTTAAGCTTTGTCGGTCTTCAAGGGTATGTTCTCTACGGATATACATCCGCCCGTTGTTTGTATCTAGTATAAATAGATCTTGGTATATAGTTCACATCGTAGGAAAATTTTTGTTTTCTATGCTGCGAACCCTTCACAAACATTGTTCCTCTTGAAGTTGTGAAGTTCCTCGTTCATAGCATCAAGCCAATCATCATCTTCAAGAGCTTCGAAGACTTTCTGTGGTTCTACAAGAGAAATAAACGCATGGTGAGAGCAAAAGGAAGCTAGTTGCCTCCTAGTAGTGGAACCTTTATTGAAATCTCCATAGACATTATCAAGGATATGGACATCTCGAACAAGCTTAGCGAGACGATAGGCTTGACGACGGGCTTGTGCTTCAATTCGAGATTCTTGAGCTACCACTAGGTCATTTCCACCAATTGAGCCGCCCCTTGACTATAAGCACGAACACGAGGGTCATCTTCATCAATTTCCACTTAGGGAGAGTCATCACTTGGAGAGGATCCTTGAGGATCATTGACTTGATCTTGATCTTGACAAGCTTGACCTTGGGGAGAAACGTGACCTTGAGGAGGAGCCCCATCTTGGGGAGGTTGATGAGGTTGATGAAGATCTTGTCCGTGAGAGGTGCCTTGAGGATGAGCCCCATCGAGGGGAGGTTGATGTTGTTGATGAAGAGCTTGTTCTTTAGAGCTTGGAGAGTCATGAGCATGGGAAGCTTCGGAAGAGCTTGAGGGAGCTTGTTCCAAGAAGGTAGGTCCTTGAGGTGCAAGATGATCTTATGAGAGTGAGGGCTCCACTTGAGTAGAGCTTGGTCCTTCTCCTTCGTCCATAAGGGGATCCTCAATGGGGAGGTGGAAACCCACACCCATTCTTCCTATGGCCTTGGGAGGAATTTCATCACTTGGATCACAAACACCATCTTGCCTAACAAGAGACTCATGATTTTCATCAAACTTCACGTTGCTCGTCTCTTCAACTCTTCCATTGGCTTTGTTGTAGACTCTATAAGCATGGGACTGATTTGAGTAACCAACGAAAATTCCTTCTTGAGCCTTTGATTCAAACTTTGACAACCGAACTCCTTTCTTGAGTATGTAGCACTTGCACCCAAACACCCGGAAGTAGCTAACATTAGGCTTTTTCCCGGTGAGAAGTTCATAGGGGGTCTTGTTCTTATTCTTGCGGAGATAAAGCCAGTTGGTTGCATGGCAAGCGGTGGAGATGGCCTCGGCCCAAAAGTTGTATGGAGACTTGAACTCAGCTAGCATAGACCGAGCCGCATCCATCAAAGTGCGATTCTTCCTTTCAGCAACTCCGTTTTGTTGAGGGGTGTAGGGAGTGGAGTATTGATGCTTGATTCCTTCATCACTGAGAAACTCATCCAAGGTATAGTTTTTGAACTCGGTGCCATTGTCACTTCGAATTGAGAGAATAGTTGCATTGTGATTCCGTTGAACCTCATTAGCAAAGTCAATGGCGGTTTGTTGAGTCTCACTCTTGTACTTGAAAAAGAACACCCAAGTGTATCTTGAGAAATCATCCACAATAACCAAGCAATACTTCTTGCCTCCAAGGATATCATGAGAGGGAGGACCAAAGAGATCCATATGCAAGAGCTCCAAACATCTCTCGGTAGTGATTTGATTGAGCGCTTTGTGAGGAGTTTCATGCATCTTCCCTTCAATACAAGCCCTGCAAACACGATCTTTGCAAAAGAAACATCGTTAATTCCAAGGATGTGGCCCTCGGAGTGAAGTCTTTGCAAAGTTCTCATGTTAACATGGGCTAGGCGGCGATGCCACAACCAGCCCTTGTCGGCTTTAGCATAGAGACATAGAGCATGAGGAGTAGTGGTCCTAAAACTCCACCACGTACAAGTCATGTTCTACATACCCTACAAAAGCCACCTTGAGAGACTTGCTCCACATGAGGACCACGGAATGAGAATTAAAGAAAGAAGAAAGACCCATAAGAGAAAGAGCACGAACTGAGAGTAAGTTGTAACCAAGAGTTTTGACAAGCATGACGTCAACCAAGGATACATCCGGGGTTACCACCACTTTGCCAAAACCCAAAACCTGAGAGCTTGTTTTGTCACCGTAGGAGACCATGGTGTTGGCAATATTGGGTCTCAACTCGGTCATGATAGACTTGCTTCCGGTCATATGACTCGTGGCACCACTATCAAGCACCCATTTTGATCCGCCGGAAGCATAGTCCTACAATAAAATCAAGCCTTGGTTTTAGGTACCCATTTTGCAATGGGTCCCCTTTTGTTAGTGACAAGAAACTTTGGCACCCAAATGGCCCAATGATAATCATGCATGTAAGATGTCCCCACATATCTAGCATATACATGACCATCATAAGATTTGCAAAGAATATAATAGGGATTGTTCTTTCCAGCAAAGTTGTCACTTTGCAAGAGGGTTATGCCATTTGGAACTCCTTGGGCCATGCCCTTGTTCTTTTTCTTCTTCTTGTTGTTCTTCTTCTTCTTAGTCTTGGCAAGTTGATCCTTCAAAACCTTGACCTACTCTATGAGATGCTCATGCTTGCAACAAGGGTTAGGAGAGCTAGACAAGTCTATAATTTGCACAGCGGAAGACTTAGAAAGATCACAAGTTAATTGAGTTTGAAGTTGTTCATGAGCCTCAAAAAGACTTGAGAATTTACTCTCCAAGGCTTTATGTTCCTCTTTGAGTTTCTCAAGATCCTCTTGAGTCTTATCATGACCACCCACAAACTCAGCATTTTCTTTCTTGAGAACCTTAATCAAAGCAAGAGCATGGTCATGTTCTTTAATTGTAGAGGTCAAAGTGTTGTTATGATCATCTACAAGCTTAGACACATTTTCTTCAAGATTAATTCTCATATTTTGTTCATCCTCAAGACTTTGAGTGAGAGAGGCAATTTCATCGGCGGCATCTCTTTCATTTTTACTTAGCAAGTCAAGAAGTTCTTCCTTTTCATCTAAGGCATCTCTAGCATTTTCAAGTTGTGCAAGTAAGGACTCAAAGCAGTTTTTAGTTTCTTCATCTAAGGTAGCAACAAATTCACACATGTCAATCATCTCTTTCTTCACCTCTAGACCAACAAGATCAAGAGAGGAAGGCTCACTAGAGATGGGTTGAGGAGTGGGTTTCGGTGATACCTCGGTGGCCTTGGCCATGAAGCACTTTTGGTTGGAGGAGATGACATTTTCATTTGGCGAGTCGAAGAGGGATAGACGTGGAGTTGAGGTAGTGGAAATAGCAGCAACCCCCACAATCTCTCCACCATGACCTTCATCATCATCATCTTCATCCGTGCCCGAAAGATATTCTTCATGGACCACAATTGCTCGTTCCTTGTTAGTGGTGTTCTTGACGGTGTAGTTCTTGTTTTTGGGATGAGGAGATCTTGACTTGACTTTGCGAATGAGACGACCACCATTGTCTTCACGGTTCTCAAAGGGACACTTGGCCACAAAGTGACTCTTGTCGTTGCAATTGTAGCACGATCTTGCTTTGGGAGACTTGTTGGTTGAGTTGAATCTTGAGTTGTCCCTTGATCTTGACTTGAATCCTGACTTGTTCCAAAAGGCCCTTGAAGCGAGAGCAAGATGTTCGTTGAAGGCACATTTGAGATCTTCTTGAGACCACTCACTTGATGTATCATCATCATCAACTTCAATAGCCTTGGCCTTCAAACCAAGGTTCACTTTTGTTGATCCAATGGCTCTAGCTCGAGCAGACTCCGCATTCTTCTTAGCAATAGTCATGGCAATTACTTCACTCAAGACTTCTTGGGAGGTCATTAAGTGAAAGTTGGTTCTTCCCTTGATAGAGTTGAGCTTTTGTTCTTCAAATGGAAGAAGATCTTGAATGAACTTCCTCTTCATAAACTTGTCATCAACATGGTGAGCCCCGAGGTCCCTCATAGTGGAACAAAGGACCTTAAGGCGCCTATACATGTCTTCAGGAGTCTCATCATCTTGCATTGCGAAACCATCGCACTCGTTGTTGATCTCATCAAACTTTGAGCTTTGGATGCTAGCATTCCCAACAAAGAGCTCGGTGAGTTGATCCCAAGCTCCCTTGGCAGTGTCAAATTGGCGAATGTGAGCAAAATCCTTTGGAGTCAAGGCCTTTTGAATCATTCCCAAAGCTGTAGCATTGAGTTGCTTGTCCACCACTTCACCTCGTGTCAACTTCTTTGGGTCAAATGGAGAGAATCCATCCTCCACAATCCTCATTAACTCAATGGATGAGCTGGAAATATGTGAGCGCATTAGATATTGCCAATTGGCGAAATTAGACGTATCTAGCATGGGTGGTGCTCCTTGAGGTATAATGTGTGGCATGGGAATGGGTGGATCCGGAGTATACTTCGGCGGTGGGGGTACCGCCGAGTAGTCCTTTCCTCCATTATCCCCTTTGGAAGTTGGGTTCTCGGGCTCCTCGATGTTCTCACTTGGAACCTTGGTAGAGGTTTGAGCAACAAAACCAAGTCCCAAGTGAGTGGTGGCAGCCGCGGGAGTTACCCCGGGGGCGGACACCGAAACAGTGGGAGGAACCTCGTTGGATTGGGGTGTGTCAATAGTAACCATGGGGTTTGGCTTGAGAGACTGCAAGAGTGTCATCATTTCCTCGAACTTGGACATCATGGATGACTCCAATTGCTTGAGGTCATCCATAGTGGCCAAGTTCTTGGCTTTTTCAGTTTCACTACCCCCTTCGTCGGCCATAGTCTCTTAGGAGTTAAAGCCCAAAGTAAGAGTCTTGGCTCTGATACCAATTGAAAGTACCGACTTGATACGACTAGAGGGGGGGGGGGTGAATAGGCGTCTACCAATTTTTATTTGTTTCTCACTTTTAGGCTTAACGAGAAAGTAAGTTATCTAGAGATGCAACTAAGTGGACAACCTAAAGGCAAGAAAACAAGCACCAACCACAAGAACAGTAAATAGCAAGGAGTAAAGGAAGGGAACGAACTAACCGGCGAGGAGACACGGAGATGTAATTCCCGTAGTTCACTCCCAAGGAGCTACGTCTACGTTGGAGAGGTGTCGGGGCCACAAAAGGTCACCCGAGCGCCACAAAGGCCTCACCTTCTTCTCCGGTGAGCTCCCCCACAAAGGAGGCCTCACAATCAACTAACCGGTGACCTTGAAGGCGCCAACCGAAACCTTTACACCAAGGTTGAGGGGGAAGCTCCACAACTCAATTGGAGGCCCTCAACGACACCTCGAAGCTTTACAACACATGCCTCAGCTCCGGGGATGCCCCACACCGTCTAGGGTTCCAAGAAACCCAAGAGCAACAAGATCCACAAAGGATGGGTGGGGGAAATCAAATCTTCTTTGGTGGAAGTGTAAATCTAGGTCACCTCCCTCACCTCTCAAAAGATCAGGTCATTTGAGTGGCTAGAGAGAGAGATCTAGTGAGGTGAAGCTCAAGCTTTAATGGAGGAGAGAGGAGAAAGTCGAGAGAGAGAGGGAGGAAGAAGAGGGTGCCTTAAATAGGCCCCTCGCCGAACAGTACAACCCAGCGACCTCACCGGAAGTTCGGTGATAGGCGGAAGTTCACGAGCACAGCTCCAACGGTCATCGACCGTTGACGCCTTCAGCTCGAGCGCCGAACTTCCGGTCGAGCATCGAAGTTCGTGAACTTCCGATCAAGTTCCGATCAAGTTCCGGCTAAATAGCACATTTCGCTTAGAAGGTTACTGAACCGCCACCGGAACTTGGGCGGAACTTGAGGCGGAACTTTGGTCATGGCGAAGTCGACCGAAGTTCCGCCTTGAAGGAAGTTCCGCTCAAAAACTTTTGCCAGGATAAGTTCCGAGCAAGTTCCGGCCAAGTTCCGGCAAATAGCACACTTCAAAACAGAAGGTTACTGAACCGCCACCGGAACTTGGGCGGAACTAGCGTCGGAACAAACTGAAGAACAGCCCGCAGAAAAAGGTTTGAGCGGAACTTCCGGTCTATGACCGGAAGTTCCGGTGAGACACAAAAGGCCCCAACTGAACAGGAAAACGCTCTCTCTCACGGAATAATGGGATGGCTGTGGCGGTGCATATAGGTTTGTGCAAGAACAAGTGATTTCCCACAGCCTTCCAACATGGACCCCCTCTTAATAGTACGGTGACCTAAAAACATCAACCAGAAAGAAACTAGGAGAAGACTAAAAGGCCACCGTCTTCAAAAGACCACAAGAGAGCATCCATCACAATAGAATGAGACAACAACGACGTTTCCCCTGAAACTCAAGAGCACAGTTAACAACATGGTTGGGATTGTCATTTAACACCTTAAAAAAACATCATGGGAAGATATAGTCCTTTCACATGCTATAATAGCATTAACCGGAAATATTAATACTTGTGTGATTTGTAAACTAAATTAGAGTCCCTGGTAAAGCCTCTTTATAATACTAGCTTGTTGGTTAATAGATGATCGTGGTTTCTCGATCATGAACATTGAGATGTTGTTAACAACAAGATCATATCATTAGGAGAATGGTATGATGGACATACTCCTGTAGATAAGCGGAGCATTAAGATCAAGTCATTTTAATTGTAAGGGTCCCAACCTTTAATTAAGGTAGAGTCCCCTGTGTTTACAATGCTAGTCCCTGGATCAATAGCTAGCATCCACAGTTAAGATGTAATATCAAGAAACAAAGGTCATAATATAACTTTATAACCAGGAATAACATAATTTTATTACATCTTACAAAGCTCATTTGGCTATTACATTACATTACATCGGAATAACTATAAGCATGGGGTCCTTCATCTTCAAACTGTCACAGGCAGGCATGTTGGTTGTAGACTTTGTAATCCTAATCATTCAATCTTCACTAAAATCAATCAAACCTGCAACATTACAAGTTACAGCCACAAGGGTCAATGCATTTGAATTGTATTGGCAAGTTTCACTACTATGTAGAATATAGTGGATCTTATCATTACATGCATTTTTGGCTAAGTAGGGTTTAAGGCTCATTTGCAGAAAGCAATAATTTATCCTATCTTTTCAAAATGGTTTTGATCTTTTGTCAAATCTCTTTATCAAAACCTTGAACTCCTTGGTATTCCCAAGTATTCAAGTCCTTGTCAAAATTCTCTTGAGCTCCTTGGTACCCCCAAGTGCATCAAGTTTTATCAAAATCTCTTGAGCTCCTTGGTAACCCCAAGTGCATCAAGTTTTCATCAAAATCTCTTGAGCTCCTTGGTACCCCCAAGTGCATCAAGTCTTTTGTTGATACTTAGAAAGTTTTCTTTTAGAAATTGGAATGTCGAGATCTCCCATAGCTTCAAACTTTAGTTGCTCAGTATTGTCCATAACCGGGGACACGGCTAAGTACTTAGATTTTAATATCTTCTGCAGAAGTTGCACACTTTACCCACATGTCACAATCCCATCTTGTTGCCACCAGTGGCCACTGGATTGGTGCTCACCAAGATGGAGTACCGGCAGATTGAGAATGTGACGAAGTCTTTCCAGAGGGTCCTCCCATACACCATTGCTAGCTTATCTTCAGTACCCATGTAGGATTCCAGGTTCTCATGTCCAGTAAGTTGAAGACAATGCATGGGTCTTCCCAATGTAGTTGACTAAGCCAGATCCATAAATAACATGTGGTTGCACACGAAAGCCACAATTGGAGAAACATGTTCAATCTCTAAGTTTCCTGGGTGGTTTCCTTTGGAGCACAACACAAAGAGATTGCCATAAACATGGTTCCTTTTGTTTCCACCTTCTCCAAAACTCAAAGTATCCTTGGCCACCCAGGTGGTTCATTGAGTCCTTGTTTCATTATATAAAAACACAAGTCCTTTTCTCAAACTTCATAAAATCTCAACATGTAACTCTTTTCAAAATATAGCATGGCTAAGCATGTAACAACTACATTGTTTTCACTAAGAAAAGTATAGGGTATCCTATTAGGATTTAGCATAGCATAAGTATAGAAATTCCTTTCATGCATGTTTCAAAATCCACTAAGTATAATGAAAATAGTAGGACTTTAGATGATAATGTAACTTGCCTTTTTGGTAGGGAATGATGGTTCACTCCTTGATCTTGCTAGTCTCACACTTTTCTAACTTCACTACAATCAATCAAACAAACATAATATCAACTAGCATTCCAAACCAATAATCAAGCAAACAATTCACACACATAAAACAAGGGAAACTAAGTCATGCATGCAAGCATGCAAGGGGTAGTTTTATTTTGCAAAGATGGTTTCTACTAAGCTCTAAATTTTCTAAGGTTCAAAGTGGTCATTTTCCAAAGTGGCAAAGTCATTTGCAAAAGGGTTTTATCCATAAACCAATTTTAAATCCTTTCATTATTTTATGTGGTGGAAAATATTTTTATCAAAGCAACAACTTTAAGTTGTTCACCAAATAAGTTTTTGTTTCTCAAAACTTGGTGTTTAGGTTCAGTAGGTTTGATCCAAATCATTTTCCCAAAGTTTTTACTCCAAAAACATTTTCATAACAAAACCATTATTTTTATTTGGCTAGAAATGGGCTAAACCAATTAATCCATCCTATAATTCACCAAATTCATTTTTAAAACCATGGGTTGGTTCCTAGGGTCAGTAGATTCACAACAAACCAATTTTCCAAGATTTCAGCCTCAAAATAAATTTTTGAACAATTTTTCTAATCTAAACAAGCATACAAATGTTTCTGCAAAAACAAACAATCTAACAGATACTATTTACTAAAAAAATTGCATGGTTGACTAGGGATTGTTCCACTGATTCCAACGATATAAAGTTTGTAATTTTTGGACGTGTGGATCAAAAGTTATAGGGTTTTCAAATCTGCATCTCAATCTGATTTCAAATCTGTTTTTAAATCTAATACTGGCCACACGTCGCTTTCTTATTGGACAGTACCGGTTCGAGTGGATCGACGGATACAGGCCGTTGGATTAAAAGAGATCTATGCGGCTCTGATCCTACGATACCCCTTTGACTTGATTCTAATCTGATGTGTCCAATTCAGATCTAACGGATCCTATGCATTTGACCAAAACGCAGCGGCACTGGTGGTGGCTAGCGGCGGCGACGGTCAGGTGATGGCGGTGCCGGCAATACAGGAAGGAATGGGGGGGTGGGGATATGCTTACAATGATCGCAGGGCGACGCCGAAGCTCAACGTGGGGTCGTCTTGGCGAGGGGCGCACGGGATCGGGCTTGATTGCTCGCCGGAGTGGAGCTGCGCCTCGGCCACGCTCAGTCGTCGTCTGGGACGGTGCTATGGATCACTCGGAGACAAATGAAATGCACGGTCAGACGCGCAAAGACACGGCGATGATGTGTGCGTGATTGAGAGGGGTCGGGGTAGTCTGGTTTACCAGAGGGAGGTCGTCGGAGAAGAGCCAGACGCGGCGGCGCTCGGAGCTTGTCGAAGACGACGTTAAGGCGCCGCGATTGAGCGAAAACGCAGACGAATGCGCCAGGAGGTGGGGAGTATGTGTGCGTGGTCGATGAGGCAAGACGGCGCTGGGTCGCTGGAATTGGCACCGGACCTCGTCGGAGCAGAGGGTGGTGTTGAGCGAAATTCGACAGCCTGGGGCGTGTCGAGGTGGGGCGACAGAGGGGAACCCGAGAGAGAGTGGGTGCTTAAGAGGGCGAGATCGCTGAGCGGAATTACTGCGGAATTACTGCGAATTTACGCGCGGCATTAACGGCAGGAAACAGCCGGCGTGGTCGTCGCGAGGAAGAAGGTGAGCTGGAGGGGTGGGGTCCGGGCGTCAACGAGGGAGTGAGAGAGAAGGAAGGGGCCACCAGTCAGTCACAGAGTGGGTGGGTTGCGGAGTAAGAAAACGTTTCGCGAGAGAGAGTGGGAGTGGGCTCGCTGTTGGGCCTGTTGGGCTGGCCGGTTGGGCTGCTGCCTGTTTCTATTTTTTTCTTCCTGAATGTTTTTCTTTTTCCAAATCTATTTTCTTTTTTGAATTTTCAAACAACAATCAAATCAATTCAAACACTCACCAAACATTTGCAAATGAAATTTGGTTCTGTTTAACAACATAAACCAATCCCCCAAACTATAATAATATTTTTATTTTAGAGTCCATTTATAATTAAATAAAATGGACATTAGTTAATAAATCAAATTGGTTTTATTTTAATAAAAAGCTCCATTTGAAACCAAATATTTTCAAAACCAAATCAGTAGGTTTTATTTGAAAATATAAAATACTTGGAAAACCTATTTGAAATAAATAAATAAGTTTTGATGGTTAATTAAAATAGTAAAACCTTTATTCATAAAACTTGGATATTAAATCCTTATTATTTTATTTTAAATAAACCTTTACTATTTTTATCAAATAGGAATATTTTATTTCAAAGGCTTGGCCAAGGTTTAATCTGGCTCTATAAAATAATCTTTATTTATAAATCTACCTTTTCTTTTGAAAACCAAAAATCTTTTTATTAAAAGATTCAAAATAGTAATTCCAAAATATTTTATTTTCCTTTATTAAATGTTTATCTTTTTAAATCCCTTTAGGATTTATTTGATCCAAATTGGTTTGATGGTTCCCATTTGAATTCAAAAAGTTTCTTCTCACTCTGAAAATCAACAAAGTTTTATTTTATTCATTTATTTTTTCACATTACAAGATTTGGAAAATCTTGGGATGTGACATTAATAGTTCATTTGCTATAAGATTTCAGATACATAGTAACCTAATTCCTTTGACCATGATATCATGCTAATTACCATCACCGGAAGGATGCTTTGATGACATCAAACACCACACCGTAACTGGGTGGCTATAAAGGTGGCATTGAGTGTTCGGAAAGTATGTGTTGAGGCACATGGATCAAGAGTGGGATTTTTCCATCCATATGACAGATAGATATACTCTGGGACCTATCGGTGGCATGTCATCCAATTGGCTTGCAAGCATGTGACTGGATCACAAGGGATCACATATCACGGGAATGAGAAAAGAGTACTTATCGGTAACGAGGTTGAACTAGGTATGCGGAGATACCGACGCTCAAACCTCGGATAAGTAAACTATCACGATACAAAGGGAAATTGGTATCATATGTATGTGGTTCATTCGATCGCAAAGTAATCGTTGAAATATGTGGGAGCCATATGAATTTCTAGATTCCTCTATTGGTTATTGATCGGACAAGTGTCTCGGTCATGTCCGCATAATTCACGAACCGTAGGGAGACACACTTAAGGATTCCATGTTGTTTAGTAGATATGGAGTGTTAGTAGGGATACCGAATGTTCTTCGGAGTCTCGGATGGGATCCGTTATCATGAGGAGATCCAGAGAATAAGATTCATATAAGGAAAGTCCGATTCCGGAGTTCGGGAATGATTTCGATGTTTTCATCGGAGAGGTTCTAGAAGGTTCTAGAAGGTTTGCCGGACCAGAAGGGGAATGGTCCATGAATATGTCATGGGTAAGTGGAATGATTAGATCATATCCTAGGTCACTTGGTTTGAGCATTTGCGAGAGAGAATTAAAGCTCTAAATTGAAAGTCAAAAGGGAGGTTTGAAAAGTCATACTGGAACAATGGTTTCCTAGTGGAAGAAGGAAAGAGTCCTTCTTCAATCCAACTTGGGTTTGGGTTTGGATTCAAACCCTCCCCTCCAGAGGCTGCCCCCATCTCATAAATAGAGGGGAAGGGCTGCCCCAAACACAAGAAGAGCCAGCCCTCCCCACCCGTGCGCCGCCGTCGCCGCCTAGCCGCCGCCGCACGCCGCCGCCTCATCGCTGTCACCCTAGCCTCCGCTGACACCTCCTCCTCCCAACCTTCTAAACCTAGATCGCCGGAAAACCCTAGATCCACCATAACTCGCACCGGCTTAGGCGAAGCCCTGCGGGATCTTCCCTCTACTTCCGACACCATGCCGTCAAGCTGCCGGAATCGCGCGGGGAGAACTACAACCTCCGCTGCCTGCTGGAACAAGGGAGAGGAAGGTCTTCATCACGTACCGAACGTGTGACCGACTAAGGAAGCGCTGCCGGAACACAGCGCCGGAAGGATCGTCTACGCGATCTTGAGATCGGTAGGTGTACGACTACATCACCCATGAGAATATGCTCTCGTTAACCACTTTGGAATCTTCGATGGTGAGTACTCTAATCGACTCGTTGCTACAATCTAGTAGATAGATCTTGGCTTGTTTGTTTGCATACGGTAGAATTTTTTTGTTTTCCATGCTATGAACCCCTACAGTGGTATCAGAGCCGTGTCTATATGTAGATCTGTTGCACGAGTAGAACACAATGGTCATTGTGGGCGTTGATGCTTTTGTTGTCGATTGCTTATTGTGTACTTTGCATCTTGTAGGATGGTGGGATGAAGCGGCCTGGGCTAACCTTACATGACATCGTTCATGAGACTTGCTCCACGCTCGACATGCAACTTGTATTGCATAAGTGGATTTGCGGGTGCCTGTTTCTCCCAACATAGTTAAGATTCAATTTACAACGGGTGATTGACAATACTAGTATCAACGTTGTGGTTCTTGTTCATAAGTTAGAACGACACTTATTGAAAGCCCCAAACCACGTAAAACATGCAAAGAAAATTAGAGGCGTCTAACTTTGTTTTGCAGGGGTGTGCTGTGATGTGATATGGCCATGATTGTGATTATATATGATGTATGCAATGTTCCTTATTGTATGTCGGCAACCGACAGGAGCCATATGGTTGTCTTTTAATTCCGTGAAGACTTGCATGTCTATTATTCAAAGTAGTTGTAATAGTTGATGCTGGTGGACGACAACCATGAAGCGGCGCTATTGACCTTGACGCCATGCCGGTGATGATGGAGATCAAGTTCGTGCTTGAAGATGGAGATCGGAAGCACAAGAAGAAAGGCCCTATCATATCA
This sequence comes from Avena longiglumis, assembly GCA_030063025.1. Taxonomy (NCBI): domain Eukaryota; kingdom Viridiplantae; phylum Streptophyta; class Magnoliopsida; order Poales; family Poaceae; genus Avena; species Avena longiglumis. The sequence continues at coordinate 155,588,834 of CP125973.1, forward strand.
CATATTATGAATTGCATGTGATGTTAATCCTTTTATGCATCTTGTATTGCTTAGTTCGCGACGGTAGCATTATAAGATGATCCCTCAAGCACAAAAAAATCAAGTTATAAAGTGTTCATCCTTATTAAGCACCGTTGCTAAATCTTGTTGTTTCGAAGCACCACGTGATGATTGGGTGTGTTAGATTCTGCGAGTGTATACAACGTGAGCAAGCCAGATTTGCTCATGCAGAAGCTAAGGTTTGATCTTGACGAGCCTAGCATGTACAAACATGGTCTCGGAACACGGATCACCGAAAGGTAAAGCATGAGTCATATAGTGGATATGATGAACATGTTGATTGTTCGCCATTGAAGCTACATCAACTCTCGTGATGATCGGTTTTGATGTGGTGGATTTGGTTCGTGTGATCACTAAAACAATGTGAGGGATATTGTTTTGAGTGGGAGTTCACCTAGATTAATTTAACTATTAATTAGAACTCTATTTGTCATAAACTTATTCTAAATTATTGAAAATATGTTGTAGATCAATGGCGGCCCCTACCATCAATTTTAATGCGTTCCTAGAGAAATAAAAGTTGAAAAACAGTGGAAGCAACTTCGCGGATTGGTTCCGCAATTTTAGGATCGTCCTAAATGCTGGTAATTTGACCTATGTGCTGGATGCAGCGCTAGGTGACCCACCTGCAGCTGATGCTACCGATGAGGTAAAGAATGTTTTCCTCGCTCGGAAGAATCAGTACTCCACAGTTCAGTGTGCTATCTTGTATGGTTTGGAATTGGAGCTTCAGAAAAGATTTGAGAACCATGACCCACATGATATTGTCCATGAACTCAAAATGATATTTGAGGCTCACGCGGCAGTTGAGAGTTATGAGGCTTCTGAAAAGTTCTTTAACTGCAAGATGGGAGAGGGAAGATCCGTCAGTGAGCACGTGCTTAAGATGTCTCGGCACGCAAGCAAGCTTCAAAGCTTGGGTATAGTGATTCCTAATGCTTTGGGGATTCACCGTGTCCTCCAATCACTACCACCAAGTTACAAGAACTTTTTGATGAACTACAATATGCAAAACATGGACAAGTCGTTGCCTGGACTCTTCTCCATGTTAAAATATGCGGAAGTGGAGATCAAGAAAGAGCACCAAGTGTTGTTGGTCAATAAGACCACCAAATTCAAGAAGCAAGGCAAGTCTAAGAAAAAGGGAAACTTCAATAAGGGCGGTAAGAAAGTTACCACACCGGCGAAGAAGACCAAGGCTGGGCCTAAGGCTAATACTGAGTGCTTTTACTGCAAGGGAGATGGTCACTGGAAGCAGAATTGCCCTATGTACTTGGCGGATTTGAAGAACGAAAACATCAAGAAGAAAGGTATATCCGATATACATGTTATTGATGTGTATCTCACTAGTACTTGTAGTAGTGCCTGGGTATTTGATACTGGTTCAGTTGCTCACATTTGTAACTCGAAACAAGTGCTGCAGAATAGACGGAAACTAGCGAAGAACGAGGTGACGATGCGCGTTGGAAATGGATAAAGGTTGATGTGATCGCGGTCGGCACGCTACCTCTTCATCTACCATCGGGATTAGTTTTATACTTAAATAATTGTTATTTGGTGCCTGCGTTGAGCATGAACATTATATCAGGATCATGTTTATTGCGAGACGGTTACTTGTTTAAGTCCGAGAATAATGGTTGTTCGATTTATATGAGTAATATGTTTTATGCACATGCACCTTTGATAGATGGTCTATTCTTATTGAATCTCGATTGTAGTAACACACATATTAATAGCATTGAAGCTAAACGTTTGAAATTGAACGATAACTCGACCTATATGTGGCACTGTCGTCTTGGTCACATTGAAGTGAAGCGTATGAAGAAACTCCATTCCGATGGACTTCTTGAATCACTTGATTTCGAATCACTTGAAAGATGCGAAGCATGTATGATGGGTAAAATGACTAAGACTCCATTTTCTGGTATGATGGAGAGAGCTACGGACTTATTGGAAATCATACATACCGATGTGTGTGGCCCAATGAGTGTAGCATCGTGCGGTGGTTATCGTTATGTTCTTACCTTCACGGATGATTTGAGTAGATATGGGTATATCTATTTCATGAAACATGAGTCCGAAACTTTCGAGAAGTTTAAGGAATTTCAAAGTGAGGTAGAGAATCAACGTAACAAGAAGATTAAATTTCTACGATCTGATCATGGAGGTGAATATCTAAGTTACGAGTTTGGCAAGCATTTGAAGAAATGCGGAATACTTTCACAATGGACACCGCCGGGAACATCACAACGTAATGGTGTGTCCGAATGTCGTAATCGAACTCTCTTAGATATGGTTCGTTCTATGATGTCACTTACAGATTTACCGCTATCGTTTTGGGGTTATGCATTAGAAACAGCCGCATTCACTTTAAATAGGGCACCAGCTAAATCTGTTGAAACGACACCGTATGAATTATTGTTTGGGAAGAAACCTAAATTGCCGTTCCTTAAAGTTTGGGGCTGCGAAGCTTATGTAAATAACTTACAGCCGGACAACCTTGAACCCAAAGCGGAAAAATGCGTCTTCATAGGATACCCAAAGGAAACTATTGGGTATACCTTCTATCATAGATCCGAGGGCAAAATCTTCATTGCCAAGAATGGATCCTTTCTAGAGAAGGAGTTTCTCTCGAAAGAAGTGACTGGAAGGAAGGTAGAACTCGACGAGGTTGTTGAACCTTCTCTCGAACTCGAGAGTAGCGCAGCACCGGAAGTAGTTCCTGTGGCGCCTACACCAATAAGAGAGGAAGCTAATGATGTTGATCATGAAACTTCGGTTGAAGTTACTACGGAACCTCACAGGTCAACGAGAACTCGTACCACTCCTGATTGGTATGATCCCATTATGAGTGTCATGTTGGTGGACAACACCGATGCCCTGCGACATATGAGGAAGCGACGATGAGCCTAGATTCCAATAAATGGCAATAAGCCATGAAATCCGAGATTGGATCCATGTACTAAAACCAAGTATGGACTTCGGTGGACTTACCAGATGGCCGGAAGGCTGTCGAGAACAAATGGATTTTCAAGAATAAAATAGATGCTGATGGTAATGTTATTGTCTATAAATCTCGACTTGTCGCAAAAGGGTTTCGATAATTTCAAGGGGTTGACTACGATGAGACTTTCTCACCAGTAGCGAAGCTAAAGTCTATGAGGATTTTGTTAGCAATCGCCGCATATTATGATTATGAGATATGGCAAATGGATGTCAAAACAACATTCCTCAATGGAGACATTGATGAAGAGTTATATATGATGCAACCCAATGGTTTTGTCGATCCTAAAGATGCTAACAAGGTATGCAAACTTCAATGGTCCATTTATGGATTGAAGCAAGCATCCCAAAGTTGGAATCAACGTTTTGATAAGGTAATCAAAAGCTTTGGTTTTATACAAACTTATGGAGAAGCTTGTATTTACAAGAAAGTGAGTGGGAGCTCTGTAGCATTCTTAATACTATATGTAGATGACATATTGTTGATTGGGAATGATGTAGACCTTCATATTAGTGTCAAGGATTATTTGAATAATAGTTTTTCAATGAAAGATCTTGGCGAAGCAGCTTACATATTAGGCATAAAGATTTATAGAGATAGATCAAGACGCCTAATATCATTGTCACAAAGTACATATTTGGACAAAGTTCTAAAGAGGTTTGGAATGGAAGATAGCAAGAAAGGGTTCTTGCCCATGTTGCCCAATACGACCTTGAGTAAAACTCAAAGTCCTACAATGGCAGAAGATAGAGAAAGGATGAGTAAGACTCCCTATGCATCAGCCATAGGATCTCTAATGTATGCCATGCTATGTACTAGACCCGACATTGCATATGCTATTAGTTTGACTAGCAGATATCAAAGTGATCCAGGAGTGGATCATTGGACAACGGTCACAAACATCCTTAAGTACTTGATAAGAACTAAGGATATGGTTCTTTCTTATGGAGGTGATGAACAACTCGTTGTTAATGGTTACACTGATGCTAGTTGGAACACCGATCCAGATGATTCTAAATCTCAATCTGGATACGTATTTACTTTGAATGGTGCAGCAGTTAGCTGGAGGAGTGCAAAGCAAAGCGTTGTGGCGAGAACTTCAACTGAATCGGAATACATAGCTGCTTCGGAGGCTTCAGAAGAGGCGATATGGATGAAGGAGTTCATTACAAAGCTCGGTGTGGTTCCAAGTGCGCTGGACCCAATGTCTATCTACTATGATAACATGGGCGCCATAGCCAATGCGCAAGAACCAAGGTCACACAAGAAGCTGAAGCACATCAAGCTACGTTTTCACGCTATTCGATAGCATGTCCAAGATGGTGACATAAAGATTTGCAAAGTACACACAGATCAGAATGTGGCGGATCTATTGACTAAACCACTCCCGATGGCAAAACATGACCAGCACCAAACTGCCATGGGTGTTCGGTATATTACCATGTAATCTAGATTATTTGACTCTAGTGAAAGTGGGAGACTATTGGAGATATGCCCTAGAGGCAATAATAAAAGTGGTTATTATTATATCTTTGTGTTTATGATAAATGTTTACATTCATGCTATAATAGTATTAACCGGAAACATTAATACTTGTGTGATTTGTAAACTAAATTAGAGTCCCTGGTAAAGCCTCTTTATAATACTAGCTTGTTGGTTAATAGATGATCGTGGTATCTCAATCATGAACATTGAGATGTTGTTAACAACAAGAGCATATCATTAGGAGAATGGTATGATGGACATACTCCTGTAGATAAGCGTAGCATTAAGATCAAGTCATTTCAATAGTTCATTTGCTATAAGATTTCAGATACATAGTAACCTAATTCCTTCGACCATGAGATCATGATAATAACCATCACCGGAAGGATGCTTTGATGACATCAAACACCACACCGTAACTAGGTGTCTATAAAGGTGGCATTGAGTGTTTAGAAAGTATGTGTTGAGGCACATGGATCAAGAGTGGGATTTGTCCATCCATATGATGGATAGATATACTCTGGGCCCTCTCGGTGGAATGTCATCTAATTGGCTTGCAAGCATGTGACTGGCTCACAAGGGATCACTTATCACGGGAACGAGAAAAGAGTACTTATCGGTAACGAGGTTGAACTAGGTATGCGGAGATACCGACGATCAAACCTCGATTAAGTAAACTATCACGAGACAAAGGGAAATTGGTATCGTATGTAAGTGGTTCATTCGATCACAAAGTAATCATTGAAATATGTGGGAGCCATATGAATTTCCAGATTCCTCTATTGGTTATTGATCAGAGAAGTGTCTCGGTCATGTTCGCATAATTCACGAACCGTAGGGAGACACACTTAAGGATTCAATGTTGTTTAGTAGACATGGAATGTTAGTAGGGATACCGAGTGTTGTTCGGAGTCTCGGATGGGATCCGGGATATCACGAGGAGATCCGGAGAATAAGATTCATATAAGGAAAGTCTGATTCCGGAGTTCGGGAATGATTTCGATGTTTTCATCGGAGAGGTTGTAGAAGGTTCTAGAAGGTTCACTAGACCAGAAGGGGAATGGTCCATGAATATGTCATGAGTAAGTGGAATGATTGGATCATATCCTAGGTCACTTGGTTTGGGCATTTGCGAGAGAGAATTAAAGCTCTAAATTGAAAGTCAAAAGGGAGGTTTGAAAATTCAAACCGGAACAATGGTTTCCTAGTGGAAGAAGGAAAGAGTCCTTCCTTCAATCCAACTTGGGTTTGGGTTTGGATTTAAACCCTCTCCTCCCAAGGCCTCCCCCTCTCATAAATAGAGGGGGAGGGCTGCCCCAAACACAAGAAGAGCCAGCCCTCCCCACCCGTGCGCCGATGCCTAACCGCCGCCGTGCCTCCGCCGCCGCCGCGCCGTCGCCGCCGCCGCCTCGTCATCGTCTCCCTAGTCGACGCCGACACTTCCTCCTCCTCCCGGCCTTCTAAACCTAGATCGTCAGAAAACCCTAGATCCACCATAACTCGCACCGGCTTAGGCGAAGACCTGTGGGATCTTCCCTCTACTTTCGACACCACGTCGTCATCTTCTTGGAATCGAGGGAGAACTACAACCTTCTTTTCTTTGGAACAAGGGAGAGGAAGGTCTTCATCGAGTACCGAACGTGTGAACGACTGCGAAAGCGCTGCTGGAAGGCACCGCCGGAATGATCGTCTACGCGATCTTGAGGTCGACAAGTGTATGACTACATCACCCACGAGAATGCGCTCTCCTTAACCGCTTTGGTATCTTCGAGGGTGAGTACTCTAATCGACTTGTTGCTACAATCTAGTAGATAGATCTTGGCTTGTTTGATTGCATGCGGTAGAATTTTTTTCCATGCTACGAACCCGTACAGATGAAGCCTAGCTTGATGATGGTGTTGATGGCGACGATCTCCCCTCTCTGAGAAGGAATTCCCCAGCAGAAATCTATCTGCCGGAGAGATCTTTCTCTCTCGGTGTTTTCCGCCCCCCCACAGGCAGCGGAAATCTAATCGTGGTCGCTCCCCTAGCCTTAGGGTTCCGTAGGGAAGATATAGGGGAAGGGGCGGAGTCAGGAGTCGGGCAGGTGGGCCACACCTGCCCTAGGCGTGGCCCAGGGTGGGCCCGCGCCTAGGAGGGTGTGGGCCCCCATGTGGCCCTTCTTCGCTCCTCCTTCTGGCTTCCTCAATCTTCTGGAAAAATGATATTTTCCCATATTTTTTTGGTATTTTTCTGATCTTTGCGAAATTGCATCAAAATGCCTTCTTTTCCATTATAATCCAGACTCCGCTCCATCCTCCAAGAATCATCCAACATGCATAAACAGTTGGAAAGACATAAGTAATACCTCATAATAGGACAAATATCAATGAATAGAGGTAGATTATGATATAGAATGGTGATGCAAATTGGGCGTATCAACTCCCCCAAGCTTAGACCTTCGCTTGTCCCCAAGCGAAAATTGAGCTCAGTAAACATGTCCACATGTTTATGGAGTGAAGTGTCGATAAAAGAATACGAACAAGAAGCATCACACTTACCATCGCACAACTCATAGAACAAAGCAACTCACCATTATACAACTTAGCTTGCAACCAAGTACAGCAGTCGCAATAGAGATGCATAAAGATAAATCATAGTTGGAATTGGCAAACTTTGTTCTTGGTCAGATAACACCTGGCAAATAGTTTCACAAAAAGCTTTTTGTAGAAGTTTTCAACACAAGAGCACTCTTTGCTCGAAAAGGTTTTTCACAAGTGAAGGCTTTCAAAGTAATACTCAATAGATAAGAGTTTTGTGCAAACAAGGAAGATAGAGAACATGATTGAATAAATCACCATATGAATGCTTGAAATACAACAACTCAAATGTTTGCTGGAGATAGAGAGGAAGTAGGTCTACTGACTCAACTTGGAAATAGGAGAAAGGTCCCTTCATAGAGGGTAGCAGGGATTACAAGTCATAAAGAGCTTCCAAAAGATTAGGGTACTTACTAGCTTTGAGACCTCATTGGCCCTATCATAGGCATCTTGAGATGATTAAGGTTAAAGTGCACAAAGATGGAGTATATGCTTGACAAAATATAAGTTGGCAATCTCATGTCCCTTGAATATGAGGGTCACTCCTCATGCTACTCAACTTTGGTCACCTGTAAGTTCTTGTCATTGTAAGTACATGTGTATCATAGAGAACCGCCAACGGGGCACCCCTTGCACATGGTACATGAGCTTTCCCATAACCAAAATGACAAGGCAAGCAGACAATGAGCATCTCAGCGATCTTTTTATTTACTATATGCATAGCTTTTTATTGAGGATGCTTCATAGATAGCTCACTATGGTGATGCTGCAAGTTTCCACCATGATTAGGCATGGCTTAGGCTAGCGGCCCAGGCGTTTCTCTAACACAAAATACAGACTCCATGGATTTACAAGTTCCCTCTTTATTTCACACCGTTGAACATCCATAGAAAAAAGAGCACGATATCAACTGTGTACAAAGTATAGGTGCAATGTTGAAAAAGTTCCCCGTGACAGAACGGCTCTGCTAATTCCAACGTATAGGTGCAAGCATATACAACTTCGATGGCACAATGGTTTAAGTCTATTAGGGGAAAGAAAATAAGGTGTGCCATCAAGTTCGTGAGAGCTTTACTAACTAGTTTTCACATAACAAAATACTTTTTAATTTGAAAGGTAGATGAATCTTGAGAATTTGCTTGGAATAGCAAAATCTACTGGGTAGATATGGTGGACACAAGTGGAAAAGGTTTTGGTTCAAAGGGATTTGGAAACATGAGAAGTATACCTTCTCAAAACAGGTTTTTGGCTAGAAAGGTTGGGTAGCAAGCAAGGGAGTTGAAAGAAACAAGTAAACCTACAAGTGATAAAGCCAAACATGCAATCTTCCTTGAAGACACAAAAGATCTTAAATAAATAATACTAACCTCATGAGCCAACAAGAAACAAAATAAATGAAACAAAATACCTGTAAGCTTTTTTTCTTTCTCGTTTTTTTCAAACTTCAAAAAGTATTGCTACTGACCAGAACTCGGTTTGCCAAAACCAATTTAGATCCACTTGATGATCCCAAAGTGATGTTGATACTGATCAATGATGACCCACAAGTATAGGGTATCACAACAGTCTTCGCGGGTAGTATTACCCAATTTATTGATTCGACACATGGGGAGCCAAAGAATACTTGCAAGCCTTAACAACTGAGTTTTCAATTCAGCTGTACATGGAAATAGTTCTTGCTCACAGAAGTTTATCAGTAGCAACAGTTTGTTATAGCAACAGCAAAGAAACAACAACAGTAACAATAACGGTAATAGTAGGATTCGAGTGCGGTAGGCATAGGGATGGATGGACGGGCGTTGCATGGACGAGTCTAAACATGTAACTTCAAGATCTAGGGCATTGCAGATAAATAATAACAAGCATCCAAGTACTAAGCAATCCTAGGCATGTGCTCCAAATATAGTCATACATGCTCTCAATGAGAACTTGCACAAAATCTTCTGTCCAACCAGCCCGTGGCAACGGGGCCTCTAGGGAACTACTGGCAATTAAGGTGCTTCTTTTAATAGAGGACCGGAGCAAAGCATTAACACTCTGTGAGCACATATGATCCTCACACCATAGCCATCCCCTCCAGTTGTCCCAATTATTGTCACTTTAGGTCATTTGGATCCGGACAATGATATGTGTACACAACTTGCAGATAAGATCACAAACAATACTGTCATAATGATTCAATAATAAGTCTAGATCTGAGATCATGGCACTCGGGCCCTAGTGACAAGCATTAAGCATAACAAGTTGCAACAAAGTCAAATAGCACTAATAGAGATACTAGGAACTATGCCCTAACAGATCTTATTCGATTACATGATAGAACTCATCCAATCCCTACCATCCCCAAGCCTACAGCGGGGGATTACTCACTCATGGATGAGGGAAACATCGGTGGTTGATGGAGATGCATTGGTGATAACGATGATGATCCTCTCCAAATTCCCCGTCCCGGCAGGGTGCCAGAATGGAGTTTCTGGATCTGAATCTTGGTTTCTGGTGGCAGTGGCGGAGCGGAACTCTTTTTGTAAAACTATCGAACCCCCCTCGGTTTTTAGGTCAAAGGCAACTTATAGGCGCAGATGGAGGCCGAGGGGGTGCCTGGGGTGGCTACACCCCTCCAGGCACGCCAGTGGTGGGCCCACGCCTAGGGTGGGTGTGGGCCCCCTAGGCCTCCTCTCCGTCTCTTCTTCTGGCTCCGTGGATCTTCTAGTGAAATATAATTTTTGGCATATTTTCCGGGATTTTTCCTGATAGTTCATTTTCTACACAAAAACAATACACCAAGGTAATTCTGCTGAAAACAGCGTTAGTTTGTGTTAGTTGTATCCACATCACACAAGTTTAGAGAAGAAACAATAGCAAAGTGTTCGAGAGAGTAGATACATTTTGGACGTATCAACTCCCCCAAGCTTAGATTATTGCTTGTCCTCAAGCAATTCAGTTGAAAACTGAGTGCGATAAAAGAACTTTCACTAACACTTTGCTTCATATGATGTAAATATTCTTAGCACAGGAGTATATGCTTAGAAAATTCATAATAAGAAGTATGCATCTAAGTCTACTCAATAGTCATTGCAAGCTATGAAGAGAAAACCAACTCAATAATAATAAGTAGCATGAAACATAAACATAAGCGACATTGCAATGCTCATAATAAGGTATGATAGAGTGGTATCTCGCTTCCTTTGTTGAAGAGCACAATATAAATGCCAAGGCATCTCTGAAGTTCACATGAAGACTAGAAGTAAAGATATCAGAGATACAAGCATCAAAGTCATGACATAATTAACCAAGTTTTGGAACAAACACAATAATGACAACTATGCTCTCAAGAAGGTGCTCATAGAATAAGTGGTGACTCAACCAGGTTGTGAAAACGGTTTTGTGAAGGTTTGAAAGGCTTCCCAATGCTGAAAGGAAGGTACTCATTAGCTTTGACCTCTCATTGCCCATATCATAGGCATCTTCATATGGTTAAGGTGAAAGTGAGTTCCACTCTGAATCATTTGCTTGACAAACCATAGACTTGAAATCCCAAGTGCCTTGAGTACGAGGGCCTCACCGCATGCTACTCAACTTTGGTCACCTAAAAGTTCTTGTCATTGTAAATACATGCATATCATCGAGAACCGCCAACGGGGTACCCCTTGCACATGGTACAGGAGCTTTCCCATAACCAAAATGACAAGGCAAGCAAACAATGAGCATCTCAGCAATCTTTTTATTTACCATATGAGTAGCTTTTTATTGAGGATGCTTCATAGATGCTCATTATGGTGATGCTGCAAGTTTCCACCATGATTAAGCATGGCTTAGGCTAGCGGCCCAGGCGTTTCTCTAACACATTGTATAAACTCCATGAACTCACAACCTCCCCTTTTATTTCACATCGTCGACATCCATAAACAAAAGAGCAAGGAATCAACTGGATGAGATATCCAAAAAGTGTTGAAAGCATTCCCCATAACAGCACGGTTCTGCTGACTCCCAACATATAATTAGCAAGCATATAACTTTCATGGAAAGGTCATGATGGTTCAGAATTGTTAAGCGCAAAGAATAAAGTGTGCCATCAAGTTCGTGAGAGCTTTACTGACTAATTTTCTCAATACAGACAAACATTTTATTTTGGAAGAAAACATGGCATATATAAAATATGCACTAAAGTAGCAAATGATGCTAATAGGTAGGTATGGTGGACACAACTGACAATATTGGTTTTGGGGAGTAGGAAGCATAGGTAGAGCACATACTCAGTGCAAGTGAAGGCTAGCAATAGAGAGGGAGCGACAAACGAGAGAGCAATAGCTGTCATAATCATGCTTGCAAAAAAATATGACTAATTATGGCATGAAAGTGATACAAGAACTCTGAGGCAAAATAAATCATCGAGGCTTACTGACTATTGATTAGTCATATGCATGCGTGAGAATGTGCCAAGTCGATTCACATGAACAGTCAGAGGAGGATACCACAATATCATACCAAAATATGAATAAAACAATGCAAGCAAACATTCATATGAAATTCTACAAACTATTAGCAAGCTGGAGCTAACCATAGACAAGCAAGAACTACTAAGCATCCATAATGACAAACCCCTTACACAAACATGCTAAGCATGATCACAATGAAGAGTATATGTACAAGAATGAAACAAATAGAGTTTGTTACCAGCCTCTTACCACACCTCAAGTTGTTTTAATCTTCATTATTGCCCTTCACTTGTGTGACTTGAATAATAACATGAAACCAAAATCCATTGATGACGGCTGAACCCTGCAAAGAACTCACGAAACCAAAGAAGAACAACAAATATTTTTGGTGTTTTCGATTTTTTAAAGAAAGCAAACAAAGAAAAACCCAATGAAGAAAAATAAAAGCGAAAACAAAAATTAAGACGCTCCAAGAACAACACAACTGTGCATGAAACAATAAAAAAAAGTGTCTAGAAAGACCTGAGATTTTTATTGATGAAGAAGGGGATACCTTGGGCACCCCCAAGTTTGACGATTGTACCAGTTGAATATTTCTTGGGGTGACACAGGGTGTATCCCCCCAAGCTTGATATTTTGTCCATTCTTCATCTCATCACATCATTCTTTCTCTACACCTGAAATTTTTCCTTCATACAAAACTTCACACAATCTTCATTAGTAACATTAGTGTATTCAAAAGATAATAGACCCTTAGGATTAGCTTTAGAATAGAAAAACTTTTCATTAAAAACACAAGATACTGTATCTACTCCTTCAAAAAGCTCAATTCCCCAAAATAGAACTCAAAAAGGAATCAATAAGAAGCAAATGCAAATAATGGCAGAAATCTGTCAAAACAGAACAGCAGGTAGAAACCGATTTTTTCGAAAATCTTTTGTTGCTCAAATAAAAACATGTTTAACTAATGAAAGTTATCTAACATACTGGGGGATTTATTTGTAAATTTTCAGCTCAATCCGACTTACATAGACTCCTCACGATTTTTTATGGTGGAGGACAGAAATCTGTTTCGGGACAGCAACTCCCCAAATCTTACTTCCCTCTCATTAGAGGTCATTCTTGGCACAAAAAGCAAACAAAAAGGATAAGGATAGGTCATTACTGAAGTAATAACTTCCAATACTCAGGAAAACTCTTGGGTTATCTCCCAACAAGTAATTTTCTTTAACGCCTTTAAGTTAGGCACGACGAAGAGCAAAGATTGGAAAGGAGAAAAATAAAAGTGAGCAAGTATAACCACAGTGAAAGCATTATTTTGTTCATTAAAATCTTTTTGTTAATAAGGTTGATCAAGTATTTTTACCAAAACAATCTTATATGACACAAAACTTTGCATTTCACAAGGTGATTATGTTACCTCATACTTGATAGCAATGGTCCCAATCATAATAGTTTGAAAATTTTCTTGTGGAATGGGACAATATATTTCTCCAACCTTGATGCTCTCAATATTTTCAATGGAATTCAGCCAATAGCTCTTAAAAACCTTCTTGGGGAAATAGACAGTGTGCTATTTTTCATTAATATTGAATGTTACTTTTCCTTTATTGCAATTGATGACAGCATCTGCAGTATTAAGAAAAGGTCTCCCAAGAATAATAGACATATTATCATCTTCAGGCATTTCAAGCACAACAAAATCAGTTAAAACCATGCAATTATGAGCAACTTGAACAGGAACATCCTCACATATACCAACAGGAATAGTAGTTGATTTATCAGCCATTTGCAAAGAAATATCAGTTGGTATGAACTTTTCTAGCTGGAGTCCCTTATAGAGAGAAAAGGTCATAACACTAACTCTAGCTGTCAAATCACATAAAGCAGTTCTAAGATAATTATTCTTAATGGAGCAAGGAATAGTTGGTATACCTGGATCACCAAGTTTCTTTGGAACCTTACCATTAAAGGAGTAATTAGCAAGCAAAGTAGAAATATCCTCATTAGGAATCTTCCTTTTATTAGAGACAATATCCTTCATATACTTTGAATAAGGAGGCAACTTAATAGCATCAGTCAAAGGAATTTGCAATAATAAAGGTTTCATCCTCTCACAAAACTTGTTGTAGCGTTCCTCCTCCTTTGACTTGTGTTTCTTTCCTGGAAAAGGCATAGGTTTCTGCACCCAAGGTTCTCTCTCTTTACCATGTTTATTAGCAATAAAATCTTCCTTTGTGTACCTAGTGTTCTTAGTGTGCTTATCAGGTTCTTCCTCACCTTCCTCCTTATCAGGAGACTCATTTTTATCATTACCACTCTCAGTTTCAGCATCAGAGACAGATATACTATTAGGATCTACAGCAGGTTCAAGTGGTTCCTCAACTATCTTATGTTTCTTTTTCTTTCTCTTACGAGGACTACAACTATCTTCACCTTGTTGAGAATCCTGCACAATTCTTTTAGGGTGTCCTTAAGGATATAATGGATCTTGAGTACCTATACCACTCCTAGTTCTAATTCCATAAGCATGTTTATCTTCTGAAGCATTAACTAGCATATCCTTTTGCACCTTAGCAAGTTGATCAAGTTGAGTTTGAACCATTTGAAAGTGTTTACAAAGCATTTTAATATCATTAGAAGTTCTTTCCACAATATCTTTCAACTCATGGATAGCTCTAGAGTTTTCCAATAAATGATTTTGAACTTGTTTATTAAAATACCCTTGCTTAACAATAAAAGTGTCAAGTTCCTCTAAACATTGATCAGGAGGCTTACCATAAGGAATATCACCTTCATCAAAGTGTTGGAGAGAGTGTACCTCATTAGTGGATGAGTGGGGAATTGTCTTACATAATTCTTCTATAGGAGGTATATTCTTCACATCTTCAACTCTAATACCTTTCTCTTTTAGACACTTCTTAGCTTCCTTCATCACTTCATCATTTAATGCAATAACTCCCCTCTTCTTTGTTGTTGGTGTTGGAACTGGTTCAGGCATAACTGGTTTAGGAGTAATAGGCTTAGGTGCATTCAGCTTAGTTGAAGTCCAATCATCATAATTCTTGCTTATCTTAGTCATTAATTCTTCAGCATCTGTAGACATCCTTTTCGTAAAAACACAATCAGCAAAGCTATCTAAGTAGGTCCTAGAATCATCAGTTAGTCCATTATAATAAATATCAAGAAGCTCATTCTTAGGTAATGGACATCCAGGATGTGAATGAATAAAGGCACATAACCTTGTCCATGACTCAGGTAATTTCTCTTCTTCTCCCTGTTTAAAATCAAAAAGTCTCTGCAAAGCAGCATGTTTAGCACTGGGAGGAAAATATTTCTGGAAGAAAGAAGCAATCAAGCAATCAGGGCTATTAATGGAACTAGGAGGTAATCTATTAAACCAAGCCCTAGCTTCTCCTTTTAGTGAAAAAGGGAAGATCTTAGTAACAAAGTACTTACGCATCTTAAAATCATCAGAGAATATAGCACTCATAGTAGAAAGCTCATTCATATGAGCCACAACACTCTCATTTTCAGTCCCACAGAAAGGTTCTTTCTCAACAATATCTAAATAGGACAAATCAAGAGAGAAATCATAATCTTCAGCCTTAATATCTATGCGAGAGGTGGCAAACTTAGGATCAGAGGAAAGTTTAGGCATAATAGTACGTCTAGCAACGAGACTCTTAATAGCACTAGTACCATGTGTATTTCGGCACTCTTCAACAAATTCATCAGTGAACTCAATGTAACCATCATTAATATCATAATTCTCTCTAGAATTAGGTGAGATAACAGGTGTAACAGTGTCTTCACTAGGAGTTTCGATATTTCCTATACTAGCCATAATAGCATCTAGGAAAGGACCTAATGAACAACTCGCATCAAGCATAGTAGAAGTAACATCATGAGCATGAAAAGCAGTTTCAGACTCAGCAGTAGTAGCAGTGTGTGTAGCATGAGTATGTGGTAGTGATGTGACAAGCTTACTTATAACAGACGGTGAATCAAGAGCAGCAGAGGTGCTTAGGACTGTACCTCTTCTTGTAGTGGATGGTAAAATAGGGAACTTTCCATCACGAGACTTCCCCATGATGAAAGGAGTAGTAGTGAACAATAATATATCCAAGTGAACTTATAAATAAAGTTATGCTCCCCGGCAACGGCGCCAGAAAATAGTCTTGATGACCCACAAGTATAGGGGATCGCAACAGTCTTCGCGGGTAGTATTACCCAATTTATTGATTCGACACAAGGGGAGCCAAAGAATACTTGGAAGCCTTAACAACTGAGTTGTCAATTCAGCCGCACCTGGAAATAGTTCTTGCTCACAGAAGTTATCAGTAGCAACAGTTTGTAATAGCAACAGCAGAGCAACAGCAACAACAATATGAGCAATAGTAACAATAACGGTAACAATAGGATTCGAGTGTGGTAGGCATAGGGATGGATGGACGGGCGTTGCATGGACGAGTCTAAACATGTAACTTAAAGATCTAGGGCATTGCATATAAATAATAACAAGCATCCAAGTACTAAACAATCCTAGGCATGTGCTCCAAATATAGTCATACGTGCTCACAATGAGAACTTGCACAACATCTTCTGTCCAGCCAGCCCGTGGCAACGGGGCCTCTAGGGAACTACTGGCAATTAAGGTGCTCCTTTTAATAGAGAACCGGAGCAAAGAATTAACACTCTGTGAACATATGTTATCCACACACCACAGCCATCCCCTCCGGTTGTCCCAATTATTGCCACTTTGGGGCCTTTGGATCCAGACAATGATATGTGTACACAACTTGCAGATAAGATCATAAACAATACTATCATAATGATTCAATAATAAGTTTAGATCTGAGATCATGGCACTCGGGCCCTAGTGACGAGCATTAAGCACAACAAGTTGCAACAAAGTCAAATAGCACTAATAGAGATACTAGGCACTATGCCCTAACAGATCTTATTCGATTACATGATAGAACTCATCCAATCCCTACCATCCCCAAGCCTACAGCGGGGGATCACTCACTCATGGATGAGGGAAACATCGGTGGTTGATGAAGATGCGTTGGTGATGACGATGGCGATGATCCTCTCCAAATTCCCCATCCCGGCAGGGTGCCAGAACGGAGTTTTTGGATCCGAATCTTGGTTTCTGGTGGCGGCGGCGGAGCGGAACTGTTTCTGGAAAACTATCAAACCCCCTCGTTTTTAGGTCGAAAGGCAACTTATAGACGCAGAGGGAGGCCGAGGGGGTGCTTGGGGTGGCTGCACCCCCTCCAGTCGCGACCAGTGGTGGGACCGCGCCTGGGGTGGGTGTGCCCCCAGGCCTCCTCTCCGTCTCTTCTTGTGGCTCCGTGGATGTTCTGGTGAAATATAATTTTTGGCATATTTTCCGGAATTTTTCCTGATAGTTCATTTTCTGCACAAAAACAAGACACCAAGGTAATTCTACTGAAAACAACGTTAGTCCGTATTAGTTGTATCCAAATCACACAAGTTTAGAGAAGAAACAATAGCAAAGTGTTCAAGAAAGTAGATACGTTTTGGACATATCAATCAACAAGATCCATCATATAATAGAGATTGCAAACTAAAATAAGAAGTGCAAAAAGTAAAAGATGAGACTTCTCATTAATATTCAATAAAGGCACTCACACCAAGGGATACATAGATAATCAACTAAAGGAGAGATACTTCCACATGCAAACCAAACTATAAGATAACCTCTCTACCAAAGATATGAATCCACTAAAAAGGTAAAAGATAAAAGATAATGGTGGTGATACCGCGGCACTCCCCCAAGCTTGGAACAAGCCAAGGGGATGCCAAACCTGATGATGAATTACTCCTTCGCTGGTGGTGGTGTTCTCTTGATAATCTCCTCAATAAGTTTCTGCAAATCTTCCAAATCGAAGGTTATAGTATGAATCAATTCCGAATTATGCTCAATGCAGCTCATGATCAATTCGGACCGAAGATCTGAGTCCTTATTATTCTTTCTCCACTCTTCCTTCTTAGAGTGTTCCTTTCCTGCATGGTTAGAGTGAGTGGTACGAGGAGGAGGTGACCGTGGAGAGAGGATATGACGTGGAGTTTTCCCTCCTGTAGACATCCGTGCTTTCCTCTTAAGCTTGGTAGGTTTTGCCACCAATCCAATGCTTGCGACGGTAGCGCGGGTGTCCGGTTGCTTTTCCTCCTCCATGTCTCCTTCATAACCTACGAAAATCTCCTCCTCCTTGGGTTTGTGAGGATCGTCTTCCTCGGGCTTCTTGCCTTTGTCGTTGGCAGAGACCATGGTGCTCTAAACTTGAGAAGATTTCCTGACAGAAACAGATTGAAACGAAAACACCACGAGAACACGATGCACGAACCTCGGGGGATCCGGGGGGTATATATTACGAATTTTCAATGCATAAGGAAGGTTACGATCTGAAGCAGGCGGACGGAGTTCGGCGTGCACGCCCCTCGGTAGCGGCCAGTGGGCCCGCTGGGGTGGGTTTGTCCACCCGGACTCGTTATTCTTGATTCTCTCGTAGCTTCCCTTATGTATTAAAAACATCAAAAATATAAAAAGATTGGGGTTTCACGAACCTTCTGTTTTCACCACTTTTACCTATTCAAAGACGAACTCTACAGACTCCTTTTCTCCTTCTCTAGAATTTTCCTTTCCTCACAAGGCAATACACAAACTTCAATGGCAACATTAGTATAAGCGAAAAAAAGCCTTTAGGTCCACACTTCAACAGAAATTTATCAAAACAAAGGCTTCTATAAGAGGCAAATGCAAATGATAACAGAAATCTGTCAAAACAGACCAACAGGTAAAGATTGATTTTTTTGAAAACCTTATATTACTCAAATCAAAAAGTGCGAGCTAATTAAAGTTGGGTAACAACTTTGAGAACAAGCTCAGAAAAATACAGCTCCATCCGACGTATTGAGCTCCCTCACGAATTTTTACAATACAGCACAAAAATATGTCCCGGGACAGCCAGTTTTCACAACTCCTCTACTTCACAAAACTAATTGAACTTCACACAAAAACCAAAAAAAAAGGATAAGGAGCGGTTATTACTGAGGTAATAACTTCCAAGACTCGACAAAACTCTTGGGTTATCTCCCAACAAGTACTTTTCTTTAATGCCTTTAAGTTAGGCTTGAAAGTTTCAAAGATGCTCACATAGGATATATATATATATATATATATATATTTGAAGTGAAAGAGAGCATCAAGAAGCAAATAACCAACACATTTGAGTCTAAACCACTTCCTATGCATGGGGGTATCATGAGAAAACGAATTGTTGAAACAAAAAGCCACCAGCATGGGAAGACAAAACAAATGCAACTTCAAAGCTTTCAGCATAAAGCGGGGAAACTTAACATCATTGAGATGCATAAAACCATGTTTCCCTCTTTCAAAATAACTTTCAGTGGCACTTTGAATAAAGTTGAGAATATAACTGTCACTGGCAACAACTTTATCATCAAAATGAGCATACTTACAATTACCAAAGAGAGGTCCAAGGTCATAAACTGGATCAATAGAAGCAAGTTGTTCCATCCTGGAATCTTTATTTGGCAAGCTGTTTTCGCAAGGAGCCTTAGCAAATTTGGAAAAGTTAAACACATAAGACTCTCCATCGAACTTATTTAAAACTTTTTCCTTCTAACAATCTATAATAGCTCCACAATTGTTTAAGAAAGGTCTACCAAAAATTATAGGACAAGTTTTGCTAGCTGCAGAATTAAGCACTAGAAAATCAGCAGGATACTTAGTCTTACCACAGAGAACCTCCAAATCTCTTACAATACCAATAGGGCAAATGGTCTCCTTGTTAGAAAGGTGAATAACCACATCAATGTCCTCAAGCTCACAAGGACCAATCTCATGCATAATTTCCCTGTAAATCTCATAAGGAATAGCACTAGAACTAGCACCAATATCACATAAACCATAGTAGCAATGATCACCAATTCTAACAGAAAGCACAGGAACACTAGCTTTTCTAGCCTTACTAGGATGAGAGACAATATTAGTAGCATTTTCACAGAAGACAATATGCTCATCCTCTATATTTCTAGCGTCAAGATCTTTCACAATAGTTACCACAGGTTCAACATTCAATTGCCCATCAGGCTCCATAGTTTTCTTTGTACCTTTGTTATTTGCACTAATAATCATAGAATACTCCTTTACCTTAGCTAGGAAAGGAACTTTCTCAACATAAGGTTCATGCACAATATGATTAGTAGTACAAACTTCAGCACTTCTAATAGGACACATGATTAACAACATCTTTATAAGGAGCATGGTACTTATTCCACTTCTTTTTGGGAATTTCTATGTAAGAGGCAAAGGCCTTAAAATAGTTGGAAATACTTTGGGAATCAATACCAAACTCATTACTAATATCACGGAAGTCATCAGTTCCCATAAAAGATTTAATGCATTCGTAATCATAGTTTATACCTAACTTTCTTACTTTGTCATTCTCCCAAGCTTCAGTGTTCTCTTGAATACGGTCTTGTAGATCCCATTTAGCTTCTTCCTTCATACATGTAAATGATCCAGCACAAGAATCATCTAGTAAATCTTTATCATGAAGAGAATGCCCAGCATAAAATTTATTGATAATAATACTGTTAGGGAGTTCATGAATAGGACATTTAAGCATTAGTAACTTCAATCTCCCCAAGCTTGAGCTGTACTCTCTCCATCAAGAGGACAAAAGTTATATATAAGATTTCTATCCTTATGAATCTCACTGGGAGGATAGAATTTAGAATAAAAGAGAGATGCCATTTCCTCCCATTCCATGGACTGTCCATTCTTCAGTAGCTTATACCATTCTTCAACTCTCTCTTTCAAGGATATGGAGAGTAACTTCTTCTTCACATGTTCAGGTGTGATACCTGCACACTTAAACAACCAGCATAATTCATGGATAAAAAGCAAGTGATCACCAGGATGGACAGTTCCATCCCCAAAATAATAATTATCCATAACACAATCAACAATACTTGTAGGTATCTTAAAAGGATCTATCTCAACAGGTGGTGGTTCATCTACTACCCTAGCAGTGGCAGTAGTTTTCCCAAATAGAAAACCAAGTGGGTTATCCATATTTAACAAAGTAACAAGCAGTAACAAAAGCAATACTCACAGTAGAAGTTTCCTTTACTAGTTCCACTCTTCAATAGCGCTTCACTCCCTGGCAACGGCGCCAGAAAATAGTATTGATGACCCACAAGTATAGGGGGTGTATTGCAGTAGTTTCGATAAATAGGAGTGTCGATCCCAACGAGGAGCAGAAGGTGCTGGACAATGGTATGGAGCAGGAAATCCTTGTGAATACTTAACAAATGGATTTTTAGTGGTTTTCTTATAAGGCAACAAAACAAAGTGCAAGTAACAAAGAACAAACGCAGCAAGTGGCCCAATCCTTTCTTAGCAAAGGACAAGCTGGTGGAAATACTTATAAGGACAAAACATTCTCGAGGCCACATGGGAATTCTGTCAAGTGCTTTCGCTTCAAATAGCCGAGTACACTTCTTTGGTGTTGTAAGTGTTGTGTGAGTGAACCAGTGCTAATGTACCGACCTTACTTGGACTAGTACATACTTGTGATTAAACCCCCTGCAAACATCTGTAACAATAGGAAATTATTTAAGATATAAATCTAACCACAACCTTAAACTCTGAGATCCTACACTCCCTTATGCAAAGGTGTCCTAACGGGGGTTCAGGTTTCTGTCACTCTGGCAACCCCATAATTAGTATCCAAATACACAATGCATTCCCATAGGCCCATAAATGGTGAAGTATCATGTAGTCGACATTCACATGACACCACTAGAAGAAGAGCACCACAACTTAAATACTAACCATTGAATAATAACTCAACACAAATCCACTAATAACAACATGACTTCTCCCATGTCCTGAAGAACTAAACGAATTACTCACAAGACATCATATGGATCTAGATCAAAGATGATATGATAATGGATAAAAATCTGAACATAAACAATAATAAAATGGTTCCACTCACAAGCATCAACTACAATAGTAATCAACACCAAGAAAGTTTCCCCTAAGAACTAAAGCAATATCCAACACAATTGTTACAGCGGGACGGAGTGATGATGATGGTGCTGGTGGATATGATGGTGTGGATGATGATGATCCCGATGAAGCCTAGCTTGATGATGGTGTTGCTGGCGACGATCTCCCCTCTCCGGGAAGGAATCCCCCCAGTAGAAATCTTTCTGCTGGAGAGATCTTTCTCTCTCGGTGTTTTCCGCCCCCCAGAGGCGGCGGAAATCTATCTGTGGTCGCTCCCCTAGCCTTGGGGTTCCGTAGGGAAGATATAGGCGAAGGGGCAGAGTCGGGAGCCGGGCAGGTGGGCCACACCTGCCCTAGGCGCGGCCTAGGGTGGGCCCGCGCCTAGGAGGGTGTCGGCCCCCTGCGTCCCTTCTTCTCTTCTCCTTCTGGCTTCCTCAATCTTCTGGAAAAATAATATTTTCCCATATTTTTATGATCTTCGCGAAATTGCATCAAAACGCCTTCTTTTCCATCAGAATCAAGACTCTGGCAGTCCATCCTCCAAGAATCATCCAACATGCATAAACAGTGGAAAAGACATAAGTAATACCTCATAATAAGACAAATATCAATGAATAGAGGTAGATTATAATATAGAATGGTGATGCAAATTCGGCGTATCAAGAGGGTGTTGTTCGGCACACACGTCGACCGCGGCCTCAGCTTGCCACCATCGAACTTCCTCGTCGATTTCCTCAACTACTACGGTGTGCAGCTCCATAATCTTCCTCCCAACTCACTGCTTGAGCTTAGTGCTCATGCAGCTTTGTGCGAGTGGTTTCTTGGCATTAGGCCAAGTCTCACCCTTTTCCGGTTCTACTATGGTACGTGGAAGAATTATATTAGTGCCGGTGTTCCCTACACCACCGGCACCCTTAGCCTAGTCCTTAGGAGAAACCGAGTTTATCCTAGGATTAATGCCAGCGAATCTGTCAAACACTGGGCCAAAACTTTCTTCTATCACAAGGATATTCTAGCCCGAGCCAAGGCGGAAGGTCTTATGGCATTCTCCGACAGTGCCGCCTTCCACCAGAATTCATGGGACGTGGAAGCGTCGGAGCTGTCGGATATCTTAATCCTCGCCAAATGGCGGATTGAATTTTTGATGAAGCATGAGGGTCTCCATGGATCCGACTTGATCCATTGCTGGCTGGAGCGCCGGATTCAGCCTCTCCAGCACCACGAAGATCGCCTCATGCACCAGATCACGAGCGAAAAGAAGGACAAGATGAAGGTCAGTTCTAGCCGGATTCCGGCTGAAAGGGCATGTATGCCCCCATGTGTGGTTTTGGTAATTAATGACAATCTCTATGGACTAATGTGTAAATTGAGTTTCACTTGTAGGTCTGTCCATTGGCATCGCTTGGGCCATGTGTTGGTCTCAATGTTGGAATCATGAAGAAATAAGGAGCTTGAAGGTTGATCAAGACATGTGCAAAGAGTTGCATCAAGATGGATCAACCTCAAGTAGGGATGAAGAAGGGCGAGCTCAAGATGCGCCATCTCTAGAAGATCTCATGCTTGAAGCTTGCCATCCTCGTGCTCATCGATTGATGAAGACAAGTTCAAAGAAGAGGTTTCCCCATGGAGTATGGGGGAGCAATTTGCAAGTCTTCATCTTCATCAAGCAAGAGCATCCAAGAAAGGTGTTCCCACTATAGAAGAACAAGACGGTCTACATCAAGTTCAAGTGGGATGCTCAAGGCAAAGGTATGTTCTTGATAGGGCTTCTATTTTGCCGGTCTCGTGTTGTTAGTTGGGAGACCAGGTTTAGGATAGATAGTTGTACTATCAAGAGGGGCTCTCAAGCGGGTGTCTCGTTTGCATCGTTCGGAGAGAGCTCAAACCTTTGAATTCATAGCATCATCTTTCTTGGTTGTTATTTGGTTCTTGTCCATGAGAGGATATAGAGCTTGTGTTCATCATAATAACAAGCTCTAGTTCATCATCTAAGGATTTCACTTGCATATCTTATTGCGGTTTTTGATCTTGCCAGTTTTCTGGCTCCACACCTTGGGGGATACTTCACATATATATTCATAGTATTTTATCCCAAGGTTATTTCACTTGCATATCTTATTGCGGTTTTTGTTGGATTCTATTCGTTGTTATCTTTCCAACAAAATTGGTTTCATCGCGTTTGGAGTTCGGATACAAAAGTTATTGCGTTTCTGGTTTTCTGGTTTCTGGAATTTCCCTGACCGGAAGTTCCGGCTTGCCATCGGAAGTTCCGCTAGGGCATTTTTGCCGCCGAAAGTTCTGGTGGAAGTTCCGGGTCTTCTTCCGCTCACGCTCAGTAACCTTCTGTTTTGGATATGCTATTTGACAGAACTTTAGTCGGAATTTCCACCGGAAGTTCCGCTCCCACCGGAAGTTCCGGCCAGGGACCGGAAGTTCCGCTCAGGCCAAAAGTTCCTATTGAATTTCCGGCTCTTGTTCCGCTCACGTTCAATAACCTTCTGTTTTGGATATGTCTATTTGACGGAACTTCTGTCGGAACTTCCACCGGAAGTTTCGCTCCCACCGAAAGTTCTGGTGAACCGGCGGAAGTTCCGACCAGGATTTGCTTTTTCAGTTTCTCGCTCTGCAGTTTTTGACTGTTGGTTGTGTGCCACCGGAACTTCCGGCCTCCCACCGGAACTTCCGGCCAGGAGTCGCGAATTCCCATAACGGGCAGATCTGGGAGCCCTTTAAAAGGGGCTCCTCTTCCCCTTCGTGGACACTAGCGTTTCTTCTTGGTTCTTGGCTTTCTCTCTCTCCTCCATTATCAACCTTGAAGAAGCTTTCCCTCTCCCTTTCCCCTCATATGATTCTTGCATCTTTTTGAGGGATTTGAGAGAGGATATCTAGATCTACAATCCCCCCAAGCTAAATCCCTTCTTTGTGAAGGAATCATTGGGATCTAGATCTTGGAGAGTTTTGTGTTCTCCTCTTGTGTTCTTCCTCCCTTATTCCCCCAATAGATTTTGTAGCTTTGTTGGAATTTGGGAGAGAAGGACTTGCCCTTGAATTTGGTGCATAGGTTTGAGTTCTCCTCGGATATTCGGCGAGCTCAAGCTTGTAAGCTTGTTTATCTTGGGTTCCTTGGAACCCTAGACGGTTGTGTGATTGGATTGTTGACCTTTTGTGGTCTTGTAGCCTTTTGTGGCGTTGTTGGCCTTTTGTGTCATTGTAGCCTGTTGTGGCTTTGTTGTTGGGAGCCTCCAATTGAGTTGTGGAGTTAGCCCCAATCTTGTAAGGGTTCGATGACCGCCCTTAAGCATCCCATAGTGGAGCAAGTGCCCGCATTTTGTGGTGCGCACTTGGGAGAATAGGGTGAGCCTTTTGTGGCGTCGGTGTGTTGCGTGCTTCCGCATCCGGGGTGAGGCCTTGTGTGGCGTTGGGTGATCATCAAGCCACCACACCTCGAGGTGAGCCATTTGTGGCGTTCGGAGAGCATTGCGCCATCGCACCTCTCCAACGGAGACGTAGCTTCTTTGGAAGTGAACTTCGGGAAACAAATCTTCGCCCCCGCGACCATCGGTTATATCTCAACCGAACCCTTTACTTATGCACTTTACATTGTGATATCCATCGTTCTTGAAGTATTTATACCTTGCTATCAACTTTTTGCTTGTATTGCTTAGCATAGGCTGTTGGTGCACCTAGGTGAACTTAGTGGCTAGGTTTTGTGCTCAATAAATTAAACGTTAGTTTTATTCCGCATTTACTTGAGCCTAAGCCGTAATAATTTTAAAAGCCTATTCACCCCCCTCTAGGCGACTTCCTTTGTACTTTCACCGGCAAAGGACTACAAGACCCTCATGCAATTTTTGATCAAGGAAAGAGTGGAATGCAAGATTCCAGAAGTTTCCATGAAGATGTATATGATCAACCGTCCTCTGACTCCGGTAAGTATTTCCGACTCTGCTTTCATGTTTCTTCGTTCTTTTTTCTTTTCTTCCTCCGACTCTATTTTCATCGATGCTTTTCGACTTTGTTAGCTCGAGAAACTCTCTGAGTCTGAGCTAGCTCTACTAGAGGGCTACGCTTCAAACGACCCGGAGGCGATGGAGGATGATTAGGTGCAAGAAGTTGCCGCCCCCGCCTCCAAGAAGCGTAAGGCGAAATAAGTTGTTGCTGCTGGTAGCCAAGTGCTGCCAGTAGTTAAAAAGTAAGCACCCTATCGTTCATATTCAGTACTTTTGTACCTTTATTTCTTTCCAGAGCACACCTGATACTTAGGATTTTCGTGTTCCAGAGCTAAATCAGTTTTGAAGAGCAAGACCAAGCCGGACAACAAGCCGAGCAAGCAGATGCATCAGCAGAAGCTTGTTATCTCCCCTGCTGTGTGTAACACCCTCAGAATCGGACCTATGCAAGTTTGGGCAAAATTCACCAAACCCGCATAGAAACGATTCAAAGGTGCCCACCAGGCACTTTCGTGCGGGTGGAAAACGAAGTAATAACATTACACAACAGTCCTCGATGGAACCACAGAACAGATATATATATATAAGCGACTCCATGAGTCAAGAATACAGATATAATATACAAAGATCCAAATCACCTTGAAAACGATAGAGCGTCCAGCTACGGACAAGATGCAAATGGGGCTAAGAGCCCTGAAGAATAACCAATGGCGTCCATAACCCTGCCCAGGCCAAGCCGGAAGGGTAACCCTGCTAACGGCGTCGATCTCAAAACCTGCTTAACAAAAGGGGTGCCGACGAAGGGCAAGCAGAAAAACAAGGAAGGAGCGTCAGTACTGAGGCCAGTACACGGCGAGGCTAGAATTCGGCGGTCCTCGCCTACATAGGTATGGTGGACTGAAGCGGCAGCGGCAGCATGCACTAAACAACCTATAGAGACTCGATACAACTGGCGGTTATCAGAGAGGGGTAAGAATAACCTAACCGGATCCAACCCGAAGCTAACACCAAACAAACCCATCCTGGTGTTTCCCCCTCGAGACCAGTCGAGGAAGTCAACCGAGGAACTCACGCGGTTGGCAGTTTTACTTATTCAGTTATAGTGGTGGCACTTTACTAGTCAGATGTAGATATTCGTCCTGATAAAGTAAACAGTGGGCACTTTTATTTAATCATTCCGTTGAAGTTGCAGCAATTACTAATCAGATACAGATAGCAAGAGATAAACCCAAAACCCAGCAGTTGTTGGTACTTTTATTCAGCCAATTCGTTGTAGTTGCAATACTTACTAGTCAGATACATTTGTCGCAAGCGACAACCAACAAGCAATGGTGGGCAGTATTAATTAGCCATTCCATTATAGTAGAGCTGATTACTAGTCATTATAAGTCAAATTTATAGCAGTAAACTTTAGTTATGCTTGTCTATGATCGAGATACTGTGCTCCAAGTCGTCCATATCCGCGGACACGGCTTTCAGAAAGTTTTACCGGCGGTGCACCAATAGCAACACACGCCGATCAACCTCGGAAAAACCAAATCTAAACCAACGAGGCTTTCACTCGAACAATCACAGATTCAGAAATATTTGGGGCCACCCTTGAAGTATACCATAGCGGAGTAAGCAAGCTCGACGGACCCAAGGTTTGCGACAATGGTCAGAACGACAGCAGGTCCCCAATCGGGACGTCGATACCTGTAAAACATTACGCTTACCTAAATAAAGATGCAGGTGCTCTTCGCACAATCGTAAATAAAGCGATAGCATGGCATAAGTACAGATCGTAAATAAAACCTCAAACTAGTTTGTGGCCCCAAGAAATAAGACTGAATCAAGCTCGCTCGGGGGTCCCATATACCTCCCGGATGTGGATAGCGCAAAATCAAGGAATGTATCAAGTACTCGGGGTCTTACGGGACACAAGTGGGCGCTCGAAACCAAATATTATCTATCACCCACCGATGCCTCTCGCTTATTCAATTTTAGTTGTTAAACAGAAAGTAAAGTGACGATAAGTAAAACTAGAATCATCTCCAACATCAACATGCGGCAATACATCAACAACTGTGGCATTGACAACACGCGACAACACTTGAGCAAGCGACTACGACACGCAAGTCCAACTAGCTACCAAACAACAGGTAATAGGATGTGTCCAAGGCAATATACGGCTGCAGGGGATATCAAAGGGTACGAAAACTAGAGCATCGCAACACAGATAGCAATAGATCAACAGGAGGGAATAAAGACTATAGAAGTAAAATAGGTAGAAAGGGGGAGATGCTCGCCTGAAAACTTTGTCGAAGGTTCAACCGAAGATCGGGGCGATGCTCACATCAACTCAACGGCCTTATCCGCGAAGAAGCAAAACACTAGAATAAACACCGGATGCAATATTTAATACAACGGCAGAAGATCGGCATGATGCATGCATGATGGATGACAGGGCAAGGTCCGATGCAATTAGGTCAAGATTAAGTGGAACCGGGGTCCCGACAATTAGTTAAATGGTTCAAGTTATTTAGAACCCCCGCAGTTTAAATGTTGTTTAACAAGTCAAGGTAAGTTACCGGTTCGCTACACAAAGTTAAATGAGGCCGATATGAGACTAGATTTGCCCGCATATGGGCCCCATATTTAATTATTAGGTGAATCGGCATAAGGCCCCCAAACCACATGAATGCATGCGAGATGACAATTAAATATGCAACAAGTTGTTATGATGTTATAAAATAGGGTTTCGAGAAGGGGTTCACACATTGAGGTTCGACGATCTTGGTGTTCCGGGGTCGGGGTCGGTCTCAGGGTTCAGGGTTCGACGGACTTGGGGTTCCGGGGTTCGACGGGGTTCCGGGGTTCAACGGGAACTTTCTCGGACTCCGGGAAGGACTTGGTTTGGTGTCGTTCCTGTCGCACACGCGGTCTCCGGGTCATGTCGACGGGCCTGGCGTCCTTGATGGAGAACTCAGGGTTCTGGGGTTCGTCGGATCGTTCTCAGCGGGATCGTTCTCTCGTTCTCGGTAACGGGGCAGATCTTGTCGTTTCGATGCCGAGACGCGTCGGATTCTCCCGGTCGCTGTCGTTCTTGTCGCATGCGGATCTTGTCGCATTCGCGGTCCTCGGTTCATGTTGCCGGTCATGGCGTGCGGGGCGAAGAACTTGGCGCATCGGTTTTCTCGCGTCCTTGGAAGGGTACTTGTCGTATCCGTGATCGGTCTTCGGGAGCGGCTCTGTGGCATCGAATCCGAGGTGTAGATCTTGGGGTCCAGCGGTAGCTGATCTTGTCGGTGTCGCTGACTTGGCGTCCCACGGAGTAGATCTCGTCTCTCCGGTAGATCTTGGGGTTCCTCGTCGACGGCCTTCGGGCCCGAGAGGGAGATCTCGTACTTGTGCAGCGGATCATGCCTCTTCAACTCGATCTCGGAGCAGCACCGTCTTCTAATCGTCACCACACTTCACCATGTCCACATCAACAACATTGGTTGCAACACTTGGTCTCGTGGAACCCCATGGGACAGAGCGGTGGTACACCGACGGCGAGGGCGGAAGAGACGCGAGCTGGCGGGACGCGGCGGCTCGGGCTTGGCGAGGTCGGGCCGAAGCACACGGGACGGACGGCGGAGGCCGGAGCGGAGGAGGCGCGACGGGCGAGGCAGGCGGCTCGAGCGAGGAGGGGGTCGCCGCGACGGGAGCAGGAGGCGGGCTCAGGCGAGGAGGATCCGGGCGGGCGACGAGGCAGGCGCTGGCCGCGCGCAGGAGGCGGGCGAAGGAGCTGCTGCGGTGGCGAGGGACGGCCGGACGGTGGGCGCGAGGTGGGGGGCACGGTGGCGACGGACGGAGGCAGAGGCTCGCCGGTCCGCGGCGACTGGCGGCGCGGGCGGGCGCGTCATGGCGGCGCAGCGGCGGCGCGCGCTGGGCGAGGAAGGCGAGCGGGAGCCTGGGCGCGCCGGTGACGCAGGAGGCGGCGGCGGCGGAGGAGACAGCGGGCGGCGCGGCCGGGTCGGGTCGCCGCGAAGAGGCGGTGGCGAGGGCGCGCGAGGAGGCCGGGACTTGCAGCTGGCGGGGCGGAGGCGGACGGCGGACGGCGAGGCGGAGGCCGCGGGCGCGCGGGTGCGCAGAGGGACGTGGAGGCTGCGGCGAGGGGGTAGGGGAGGCGGCGACGAGGGGCATGTGCGGCCGGTGCTGCGCGTGGTCTGGGAGAGGAGGTCCGGCCGAGCTCGGCTGGGCAGCTGGGCTTGGCAGGGGAGACGGGAGAGGGTTGGAGGCGGCCGGTTCGGGAGGTTGGTGGGGAGAGGAGGTCTTTGGGCGTGAGAGCGGGAAGCGAGGAAGGAGATGAACAGGGGGAGGGCAGCGCGGTTGGTGGGGCGGCGCGTGGGGCCCAGGGGCGGGTCCCGCGTGCAGGCGTGTGTGTGGTAGGTGCAGGCGGTGTGGGAGTCAGGCGTGCGTGCGTGCGTGTGTTTGAGTGTGTGGTGGTGGGGATGGGTGTGGCTGAGAGAGGGAGAGAGAAAAGAGAGGGAGAGAGAGGGGGCTGGCCACGTGGCGGGTTCTGAGTGGGTGAGGGAGAGGGAGGCAGTGAGGTGGCAGCCTAGGATAGGTGGGGGTGATGTGGAGGGGAGGGTTGGGTAGATTTTTAGGTGGATTTAGGATTAGATGGGGTAGGCAGGTTGGACCGATTGAGAAAACTGGGGCGGTCGTTCGGGTCGGTTGGCCCGTTCGACTGCTCCGGCCAAAAATAAATAAATATTTTATTCGATTTAAACGGGCCGTCGGCAAACCGATAGCGGCCAAAACAAAATATTCCGGGGACCCGGTTTTTGGCGTTTGAATAAAGATGGGGCGTTTGGGAAACAAATCGAGTTTTGCAAAAATAGTTTTGGCAAACAATGCATGATGATGACGATGCAATGCACGAATTCAACGCGATTTTCTAGTAGTGGTTTTGCGGGATGCCACACTGTGCCGCCATCGACTCCATCCACTACTCCACCAGCACAGGAAGCATCTACCTCTCCTGTTGCTGGAAACATCTCGAAAGACCTGGTCATCATTGATGACCAGGCAACTAACAAGGATGAACCCGTCAAGGGTAATGGTCCCATGGTAATCTCTACAGGAACAATGGATAAGGTGGCTGCTCTGCTGTCCCTGGCCTCAAGAGGAAAGAAAAGGAAGAGATCCTCAAACTGGTTCAATCCACTCTTGACAAGCAAACCTTGTCTCTAGAGGCAGCGAGCCAAGAGGAGGAAGATGTCAAGATGGTTAGCCTCCTGGACCAAATTTTGGTCCGAGATGCTAAAGTTCAATCTGGTGAACTTCCAGCGACGGATGTTCCTTTCCTCACCCTTACCGAGAAGGTGTTTCACAACACCAAGCTCGGATTTGAAAATATGCACCTGGAACACATTGTAAGTTTCAGGTTCTTATTTTGCATTTATTATCATATCTTCTAGCCCCCAAGCATAAAGTCGGATAAATATCGTTGGATCCGATTTAATGCTTTTAGGTTGCAAAAGAATGATGTAGTGTAGCCCCCAAGGATCGTGCTGTGATTTTACTTAGTTAAACTTGCAGCTCGAGTCTTAGTAGCCATATGACAGTATTCCGTCTCCATACTTACAGAATATTGCATCTTCCAACCAGGAATTGCTCAAGAATATTAACAAGAAGCGTAAACAAATCAAAGTTTTGCGTCTTGAGAATTCAAAGTTGAAAATTGATAAAGATGAAGCAGAAGGTAAACTTTTCCGTCTTCCTCTTTGTCAGTTATCTTTTTTGTCATAGTCGAATTTGTTTTGTTCGACTGATATTTTGTCTTTGTAGAATTGTTATGTCAATCCAGCAAGATGGTGGAGCAATCCGAGAACTTCAAGGTCTTAGAAATGGAGAATGCCGAACTCCGGGACAAGCTCGAGAAGCTAACACTAGAATCGGAGAAATCCGTAGCTGTTGTCCTGGAATCGAGCAACCATGAGACCATGAGGCTCGAGAAGCTCATAGCCCTCCGAGACAAAGTAACACCACGGGTCTGAAAAGACCGTGGCTTCTATGTGACATGCCAATCCCTGGATCGGTTCATTGGCCCACAATAGAATAAGATGAATAACATAGCAAAATATCTGTGTATCATAAATAACGAAGATCCAGAGTACCATTATTACAATAAAAGCTTAGCTCAAGGCTAGCTCAAATTATTCAGGTAGCAACATAAATAAAGCAAATCCTCCATTCTTCAAATTGCCCACAAGTGAACAAGTGCCGAGTGGAGTACCGTGGCCTATATCGATTACTTGGAATCAGAATATCCTGCAACATGAAACGTAGCAGCCCCGAAGGGTCAATACATGGAATGTATGGCAAGTAGAGCTAGTAAAGGAGACAATAGTTCTAACATCTACATGCATATTTGGCAAGTGGAGTTGTGGCTAGCTTGCATTTGCAAATACCTTTGTCCTACTTTCTTAAACAGTTTTTGATTTTCTTTGAAAAGATCCCAATTAAGTTAACCCAGCAACATTAAAGCAATTATGAAGTTGGAATGAGCGAGAAACATGTCATGGAATCAATATCAAGCAACTCAGTCGTCCATAACCGGGGACACGGCTAATCGATTATATTATACACCCTGCAGGGGTTAGTACACTTTACCCATGTGACTTGGCCAGCCCAGCTCGTACCATCACTCTCATTTTGGGTGATGATAGGGAGAAGTCCAAGAAGAGACCGTTCGGGAAGTAGCTCCCCAATCCCGACGCGCACCGGTCCAACCTACCAAAATTCTACATCTCTGGATACGCGGGTTCGAGTTACCACAACCTACTAAGTCCAACCAACCTCCCATTTCATTATTGGCACATGGTTGTACACGTAAGATACAGAATAAAGAAGCCAATCATTTTCTCTTGATACCTGGGTGCCTTTCCGCAATGGTACCACCAAAAATTATCAATCCCATCACACCTAGGAGATTCATTGATTAAGTTGTTTTAGTTTTCACAAACCAACACATTTAGAAACAACTTTCAGTGATGTAACCCAGCCCTCGTTCATCATAGCATGGCTAAGCACATCTACCAACGGTGGTTCATCTACAAGGAAAGCCCTACCACATAATAGGACATAGCATAGCGATAGTATCATCCTACACATGCATCTATAAAATACACGACAATGCATTGAAAATAGTGGGACAATAACATGAACAAGGTAGCATCTACTTGCTTTGGTTGTAGCGGTCGGAAGAACAATCCACACACGAACAAGCGTTGCACTCGTCACAATCTACACGATACAATTGCAATCATAAACAAACCATACACAAGCATATGCAAACAAAGATGATGCAAGATGCATGCATGACAAGTGGATTGATGCTACAGCAGCACCACATAATCTTATTCAGTAAAGCTACTGAATGTATGCATGGACAATATTTTTAGCGCAAGAAAAACTAGTGTGCAATTTATATTCCTCAATACTAGAGCTAGAACCCAAATAATTCACTACTGTTAACATACTGTTTGTAAAATCTTGGGAAAATTCTACTGTGTAGGCATTGCTAATTAGGAAGAGTACCAATTGGAATTTCTCAAAAAGGATTTATACAACTCCCTGAGTAATTAAAATACTGCATAAAGCCATTAAATAGTTTCTGCAAAAGTTTTAACTGTAAGCCTATCCTTTTAATTCACTTTGAGATTCCCCTTGTTCTACTGAATCCAGGGACATATTATTTGCATTTTTTGAAGTTACAGATCTTTTTCTATGAATTAATTACTCCAAAAAGGCCATTAACTCATTTAATTAATCTGGACAAAATCTTGCTGCAAAAGTGTAAAACAATGGTACAACAAGATTCTACACGACTTACTGAATCTACACATATTTTATTTGCAATTTTTGCCTAGTGGATTAATTTCTACGAGTTTTACAAGTTTTACCTAAATCTGCCAAATAAATCTATTTAAAAATTTACCCAGTCAGACTTTGACTTTGGCTGGGCTGACGTGGCGGCTGACTGGGCGGTTGACCAGTCAGCGCCTAAGCTGACCAGTCTAGGCCGTTGGATCAAGAATCGACGGCAGGGAGAGGTGGCGGCGAGATCTCATCGGAGGGCGGCGGCGGCGGGCTCGAGCCGGCGGCACGGGCGGTCTCCGACGGCGGTGGGGCGGCGTACGGGGTCGGCAAGGTCGGGGCGGTCCTCCTCGTGGTGGAGGTGCGGGTCAGCAGGAGAGAGGCGGACGGCGGCGAGCGGTTGGAGGCGGCGGTGTCGGGTCGTGACGGCAGCGGTGGCGACTGAGGGAAGAGAGGAGGCGGCGGGTCATGAACGCAGGCGAGCTCGCGGGGTCGCGGGCGAGGCGAGGGGGAGGCGCGAGCGGCGGCGGCGGTGCCTTACCGCGGCGGCGGCGACGACGAAGCTCCGGCGAGCAATTGCTCGTCGGTGGCGGCGCGAGAGAGGGCGAAAAGTGGGGGATTTGGAAGAGAGGCTCGAGGAGATCGATATAGGCCAAAAAAATCAACGAAATCGGTTAGAAATCGGTCCGATTCCAGAGGAATCGGAGTTGACAGGGGGTTGGAGAAGAACACGGCCTGACAGGTGGGCCCCACGCGGCGTGATCGCCGGCCGACGGTGGGTCCCGCCACGTCAATGGCGGCGGTGGGCGGCGATCGCTAGCCATGCTGGGCGCCGGCCATGGCCGGGTTAGCCATGGCTGGGTGGTGGCTACTGGGCCTTCTCCCTTTTCTTTCTTTTTTTTTCTAATTTCTGCTTTAGTTTTTCCTTCGCATCTTCTTCATATAAACTCCGAATCGAGTGATTCTTCCTTCTAAATTTTTCTAAAATCTAGGAGATCAACCTAGGTTCATGTGGTATTTATTTCTACTAGTTTACAAGGGTGGAAAAATACAAGTCCTAGTATACCCTCTTGTAGGAGCATTTTAGCAATTCAAAATAGGGTTTGCAAATATCGTTTCGCCAGAATCTTTTCAAACCGAAATTTTGTATGGATGATCATGATGCAATTACATGAATGACATGCAGAACCAAAACTAAAATTTGGGATGTGACAGACAAGGAATTAGCTGATCTCAAGAAGGACTTCGAGATTCAGAGGGATCTTGCCCAGGCCATAGCCAGTGAACTAGACAGCCTCCGCGAGGAGCATAATGAATGGAATCACTCTGTGCTAGGTAAGATTTCCTAATCTTTATCTTTTGTTGCTGATTTTCCGACTTTTGTTTTTAGCCGAAATTTGACTTTTTGGTTCTTTCCCAGCCCCCTGAATCTTTTCGATTCTCCTACCTCCGAACCTCGCCTCGAGCGCATTAAGCTCGTCGGAGATGTCTTGTACGACTTCCGCCAAACTCTAGAAGAGGTCGGCGAGTCCGTCAAGCTTTACGACTTGCACACAATGTCAGTGCACGAGGTGAGGGAAAAGGTCAAGGAGATTCTGAAGCTGATTCAAGACTGGAAGATCTCCTACGCTCGGACTGCTGTGCAAGCAGCTCTGACCATGTTGATGAGACACCATAGCGAGATGGAAATTTGGCACGTCACCAAGGGCATTCCCGAGGATGATGATGAGGGTAACCCTCAAGACATCAAGGCCATCCAAGAGTCTTGTGCAGGTTATGCCTGTTGGGTGGCGGAGATGACCAACTATACGACGCCATTCTTCGAATCCGTTGTCGTGCCTCCCTCGCCCCAAGAGCCAGAAGCCAGCAATGCTTCCGAGTCTGAGATCGAGGGTGAAAATACCATCGACTCCAATGCTCCACCTGCTTCATCACCACCACCTCCAGCATAAACAATTTCTATGCATTATTGAACTCATGGCAATGTAATGATGGACACAATGTTACTTTTTGTGCTGGTCCAGTAAAAACTAATGCTTTTACTATTTTAGCACTTTTTCTTATATATTTTTATGCATGTGCTTGAAAATTTCTAAAGCACTTTGTGTTTTTCATGCCTATACTTATCGGTTTATCTGGCTCTCTGCCTCGTCCCTTTCATGGGTCGGCCAACCTTTAGAACGAAAACTTTGCCGAGCAATGGAGCGTAATTGCTAAACCAGTTTAAACTCGGAAACAAAGCCGGCTTCCAGCACCAACAACTCATTACTCGAAAAATGCCCGTGTTGAAGCAATCAGATAAAGAATCAAAGTATAAACAGTAAATTCAATTTTGTACCCTAAGGTAACATTTTTAGATATTCAAAAATCATAACCAGAACAAATATGAGCATAAAGTACTTTCAAGCATCCTAGGATTTTTGAGAAAATTACATGCTCTTTTGGAAATAAGATGGCAAAAACTTCTCAAAGATAAAATATGAGGAAACCAACACTTTATTTCACTTTTAACATGTACATATATGATTATAAGGAAATATAACTAAGAATAGAAGGGACATAGACGTGCAATATTCCATGGACGGTCTATTTCATCCGGGTCCGTGTTGCCACCGGCTCTCTTTCTCTTCGAGTATTAGGTCTTTCCTTGATTGGTCTTATGTCATTTAAATAATATGACCCATTATGCAGAACTCTGCTAATCATAAAAGGTCCTTCCCAAATTGGGGAAATTTTGTGCTTTCTCTTTTGCACAAGTCGGAAAACTAAATCGCCTTTTCTGAAAGAACGATTTTGCACTCTCTGATTATAATACTTGCATAACTTCTGCTGATAGGTTGTAGATCTCTGCTCAGCAACGACGCGTACTTCTTCGATTATATCGAGATCATCTTGGCAAGAAACCTCTGCATCTTCTTCGATATACGCTTTGACTCGTGGAGCCTGATGAATCCGATCACTTGGAAGAACTGCTTCTGCACCATAGACCAAGAAGAAAGGAGTATATCCACTTGATCTGTTAGGAGTTGTATGTAAGCTCCATATCACAGACGGTAATTCTTCCGCCCAAGCCCCCGCAGCCCGACGAAGAGGTGCCTCGAGGCGAGGTCTGATTCCTTGCAAAACAAGGTCATTGGTTCTTTCGACTTGTCCATTACTTGTGGATGCGCGACTGATGCAATATCAAGTCTGATCCCTTGTTCTTCACAGAATTCGGCAAGTTCCCCCATAGAAAAATTGCTCCCGTTGTCAGTAATTATACTTTGCGGATATCTGAATCGGATGATTACGTCCTCAACGAACTTTATGGCTGTGGCTCCATCGCAACTTGTTACGGGTTTAGCCTCAATTCATTTTGTAAATGTATCCACCATAACTAGTAGGTGAGTAAATCCATATTTTGCTGTGCGAAACGGCCCTACCATATCAAGCCCCCAAATCGCGAATGACCATGTAATATGGATTGTTCACAGTTGTTCAGCCGGAACATGTGCCTGATGAACGTACTTTTGGCAGCCCTTGCACGTTTTGATCAGTTTATCGGCATCTTCCTTAGCTATAAGCCAAAAGAATCCGTGTCTAAAAGCTTTTGCCACTAAGGATCTGGCTGCAGCGTGGTGACCACACCCGCCTTCATGGATTTCTCTTAAGATTTCCACTCCTTCTTCCAAAGTAATACATCTCTGAAACACGCTAGAAACACTCCGTTTATAGAGCTCACCATTTATTATAGTGTAGGCTTTTGCTCGTCGGACAATCTGTCGGCTCAGGACTTCATCTTCGGGTAGTTTTCCGTCTATCAGGAAATCTAGATAGGGTTTTGTCCAGCTGGGGATTACAGCCAGAATTGCTATTAAAGGTGAGTCGTATTTCGTCGAATAGTCCTCATCAACTCTGACTATGGAGGGGACCCTTAAATGCTCTAAAAAAGCGCCATTTGTACTTGTTTCCGTGCAGAGCCTATTCTTGATAGAGCATCTGCTTCCTCATTTTCTTCTCGAGGGATATGTTGAACCTCAAAACCCTCGAACGATTTAGATAGTTCATCCACAATAGCTTTGTATGCTGCCATGTTCTTGTTTGCGTTGCAGATATCAGATACTTGCTGAGCAACTAAATCCGAGTCGCCGTAACACACGAGTCTAGATATACCAATGTTTTTGGCCATGCGTATTCCATGCAGCAATGCTTCGTACTCGGCAATATTATTGGTTGCCGTGAAGTGTATTTGCAACACATAGAACAACTTATCTCCTTGGGGTGATTTGAGCACCACGCCAGCCCCCGAGCCTCCTCGTGCTTTTGATCCGTCAAAGTGAAGGGTCCAAAATTCCGAGTCTGGAGGGCCTGAGCTTTCTGCCGTTTCTGTCCAATCGACGACAAAGTCGGCAAGTATTTGGGACTTGATTGATGTACGTGGTTTGTACTCAATGTCGAAAGCTGCAAGCTCTATTCCCCACTTTGCGACACGTCGTGTGGCGTCGCAATTATTGATTATATCTCGCAGAGGAACGGTGCTCACCACTGTGATCTTGTGCTCTTGAAAATAGTGGCATAGCTTTCTGGATACAAAGAACACTCTATAGGCTAGCTTTTGATGGTGTGGATACCGTTGTTTTGATTCTGTTAGGACCTCACTTAAATAATAAGTTGGCCGATGCACCTTATACTCGTGGCCTTCTTCCTCGCGCTCAACTACTGTTACCACACATATGACCTTGTTGGCCGCTGCAATGTAGAGTAACATAGGTTCCTGAGGTTCTGGCGCTGCAAGAACTGGTGGGTTTGAAAGTAGATCTTTCAAACTTTGCAGGGTAGTTTCGGCTTCCTGGGTCCAGACAAATTTGTCGATTTTCTTTAAGATTTTGTACAAAGGTGCGGCTCTTTTAACGAGCCGGCTGACGAACCGACTCACTACTGCAATGCAACCAGTGAGACGTTGTACGTCCTTCAGGCGAGTCGGCCTGGTAATGTTTAGGATAGCCTTGATTTTGTCTCGGTTCACCTCTATGCCTCGCTGTGAGACAATGAAACCTAACAATTTTCCGGCTGGAATTCCAAAGAAACACTTCTTCGGATTTAGCATCATGTTGAATTTTCATAGACTAGCAAACGTTTCATCCAAGTCAGAAATTAAAGTTTCCTTCTCTTTGGACATAACTGCTATGTCGTCTACGTATACATGGACGTTGAGTCCGATTTGGTTGTTGAGACAATGTTACATAGTACGTTGATATGTTGCTCATGCGTTCTTTAAGCCAAAATGCATAGTTTTGTAGAAGAAGGTTCCAAAAGGAGTGACGAAAGACGTCTTAATTTGATCCGACTTTTTCATCAGTATTTTGTGATATCCGGAATATGCGTCGAGAAAACAGAATAGTTCCGACCCTGCCGTTGAGTCGATAACTCGATCGATTCTTGGCAAAGGAAACGGATCTTTTGGGCATGCCTTGTTCAAAGCGGTATAATCCTTAAATCAATGGTGTCCTTTTTAGGGACGAGTACAGGATTTGCCACCCAATCTGTATGGATGACCTCTGTTATAAAATCCGCTAATTATAGGCGGGCTAATTCTTTGGCTATTGCTTTGCGCTTTTCATCACCAAACCGTCGTAAGGACTGTTTGGCGGGTTTAGCACCTGGGTACACTTTAAGAGAGTGCTCGACAAGTTCTCTAGGTACTCCGGTCATGTCAAAAGGCTGGCATGTGAAGATATCACTATTAGCTTTGAGGAACTCGACGAGCGCGCTTTCCTATGCGTGGCCTAAGCCTACCCCTATGTTCATCGTCTTGGAGGGATCATCTTCCTTCAGGAATGTTTTCTTCGTCTCTTCGGACGCCTTGAACAGCAAACTTGGCTTCAGCGCCTCGTTCTTCATAGCGGGCATCTCAGATGGATTGATGGTCTCCTTGATCTCCTGGTACTCCTGGGCATCCAGCACGACTTCGGCAAAGGCAGCATATCGTTCGTCGCACTCTCGCGCCTTCCTCGGATTTACTCGTACGGTGATTACGCCCTTTGGACCTGGAAGTTTAATCATGTTGTAGATGTAACAGGGACGAGCCATGAACGCCTAGTAAGCCGGACGTCCGAAGATGGCATGGTAAGCACTTTTGAACGGTACCACCTCGAAGGAGAGTGGCTTGGTCCGGTAATTGTCTCGGGTTCCGAATGTCACGTTCAGAGTAATCTCACCCAGAGAATCCGCCTGTCTCCTTGGTACAATGCCATGGAAAGTTACACTGTTGTAACTCAACTGGCTCTTGTGCAGCTTCATGCGGTGGAGCGTTTCGATGTAGAGAATGTTGATGCTGCTTCCACCATCCAGGAGTGTTTTAGAAAACTCATAGCCATCAATAAGAGGATTGACGGCCAGAGGGTACTTTCCCCAACGATGTGTTTTCCTTGGGTGATCTGAACAATCAAAGGTGATGGTTACATCCGACCAATCCAAAAACTGTGGGACAGCCGGAACCGTGGCATTGAGCTCACGGAGAACCGCCTTATTTTCCTTGGCAGGTTGGGATCCAAGGAAGCAGACGTATGCGTGTTTCTTAGTCAGAAATTTTTTCTTTCCATCCGACTTGGGCTCTGTAGC
This sequence comes from Avena longiglumis, assembly GCA_030063025.1. NCBI lineage: Eukaryota > Viridiplantae > Streptophyta > Magnoliopsida > Poales > Poaceae > Avena > Avena longiglumis. Next base: position 155,628,874 of record CP125973.1, read on the forward strand.
GGCTTCCGCATCTTCCATGTCGGAATCTTCCTTGGGATCCTTTCCTTTCTCAGAATTTCTCTTTCCTTTGCGTCGCTTGACTCTGTAGCCAGCAGATTTGTCTTTCTTAATGTCGTCATTGAAACGACACTCGGCATTTGTGTGGGTAGATGTAACACCCTCAGAATCGGCCCTATGCAAGTTTGAGCGAAACCCGCCAAACCCGCATAGAAACGATTCAAAGGTGCCCACCAGGCACTTTCGTGCGGGTGGAAAACGAAGTAATAACATTACACAACAGTCCTCGATGGGACCCACAGAACATATATATACAACAACAACTCAAAGAGTCAAGAATACAGATTTACAATACAAAGATCCAAATCACCTTTAAAACGATATAGCGTCCGAGTACGGACAAGATGCAAATGGGGCTAAGAGCCCTGGAGAATAGCCAATGGCGTCCATAACCCTGCCCAGGCCAAGCCGGAAGGGTAACCCTGCTAACGACGTCGAAACCTGCTAAAACAAAAGGGGTGCCGACAAAGGGCAAAGGAAAAAGAGGAGCGTCGATCGAGGCCAAGACACGGCGAGGCTAGAATTCGGTCCTCGCCACATAGGTATGGTGGATCGAGGCAGCGACAAAGATGCACTAAACAACCTATAGAGACTCCTAGACAACCGCCGGCCATCGAGAGTGATAAGAAAGACCTATTCGAACCAACTGATACTACCACCAAACATACCCATCCTGGTATTTCCCTCGAGACCAAACGAGGAAGTCAACCGAGGAACTCACAGGTTGGCGCTTTAGTTATTCGATTATCGCGCAGACTAGTCGGTATAGATAGTCATCCTGATATAATAAGCAGTGGGCAGTTTTAGTTAACCATTCCGTTGTAGTTGCAACACTTACTAGTCAGATACAATTAGCATGAGAAATCCCCAAAACCCAACAGTTGTTGGCACTTTTATTTAGCCATTCCGTTGCAGTGAAGATGATTACTAGTCATATCGGATACAAGTTAATTTATAACAGTAAACTTTAGTTATAGTTGTCTATGATCGAGACCTGTGCTCCAAGTCGTCCATAACCGCGGACACGGCTTCTCGAAAAGATTTAACCCTGCAGGGGTGCACCAAAGTTTCCACACGCACCTACACCCTTGTTGTCGGATCAGGTAGGTACAAGATCACAAAACATACACCGAACGGTATGTCGACGGGTTTTGGACACGACGCTTCCCACTCAAAGCAAGCACGAGGCCACCCACTAAGTACACCCGCAACGGTCGGCTCGAGACGGACTCGGGTTTGTAGCCGGCCAGAACGACTGGGAACCCGAAACTCTCGGGCTTGTCGATACAGCGAAAACGGGTCACGATCCTAAACAGTACAGGTGCTCCTCGCACAATCGTAAATAAAGCAATAAAGCATGGCATAAGTACAGAATAGTAATAAAGCCCCAAACTAATTGTGGCCCCTAGTACAGTACTTGGAATCAGGTAGTAAATCGATGGGGGTGCCCATACATCCCACATGTGGTTAGCGCGCTCGATCTCTAACAGTGTCAAGAACTCGGGTCCCACGGACACCGGTGGGCCGGAAACCAAATATTATCTATCACCCACCGGTGCCTCTGCATTTACCTACTTCAATTTTAGTTATTAAACAGTAATTAAAGTAAACGATAATTAAGGCCATGATCATCTCCAACCTTAAACATACGGCAATACTCCAACAACTGTGGTACTTGACGACACGCAACAGCACTTGAGCAAGCGACTACGACGCGCAGGTCCAACTCTCTACCAAACAACAGGTAATAGGATGTGTCCAAGGCAATATAAGGCTGTAAGGGATATCACGGGTACGAAAACTAGAGCAACGCAACACAGATAGCAATAGATCAACAGGAGGGAATAAATACTATAAAAGTAAGATAGGTAGAAAGGGGAAGATGCTCGCCTGAAAACATTGCCGAAGGTTCATCCGAAGATCGGGGCGAAGCTCACATCAACTCAACGGCCCAATCCGCGAAGAAGCAAAACACTAGAAGAAACACCGGATGCACTATTTAATGCTACGGCAAAAGATCGGGCATGATGCATGTATGATGTATGACATGGCGAAGGTGCGATGCAATTAGGCCATATTAAGCGGAACCGGGGGTCCCGACAATTAAATATATGGTTCTAGTTGTTTAGATACCCCGCATTTTAATTGTTGTGTTAACAAGGAAAAAGATAGCACCGGTTCGCTACACAAAGTTAAATGGGACCAATATACGACTGGATTTGCCCGCATATGGACCCCATATTTAATTATAAGGTGAATCGGCATAGTGCCCCCAACCACATGACAATATGCATGCGAGTATGACAATTTAATATGCAACAAGTTTATATATATATCATTTATAAAATAGGGGCTCGGGAAAAGGTTCACACATTAGGGTTCGGCGATCTTGGGGTTCGATGTGGTTTGGGGTTCGACAGGGTTCGTCGGGGATCGGTTCCACGGGAAACGAGGTTCGGACTCCGGGATTTAGGGTCTTCGGATCTGTGAAGGAGGTCATGGCGTTCCGAGGAGAAGATCTTGGCGTGCTGAGGGTTCGGTCTTCAAATCCCGGGAAGGATGTTTTGCGGTTTCCCGTGAAGGCGATCTTGACGCTCGGTGCCCGTGAAGTAGAACTTGTCGTTCCGACACCATCACATCCGATCTTCGGTTGGAGTCTTGTCGCCCGTCTTTTGTCGGTGGTGAACTTGACCGATGGTCTTGTCGGTGAAGAGGGTGCCGCATCCTTGTAGATCATGGAGACCTTGCAGCTCGGGAGAACTTGGACTTGGAAGAAACATCATGTGGAGAACCTATTGGGTTCAGCAACTCGAACTGGAACCCCACTTGGTCGAGCAGTACAAAAGCCTGCATGACAGGATCTGGTCACTGCTCTGCTACAACTTCCATGAGGTTACAGACAGAAAACAAAACACGGCACCAACTTGGTACTGCACAGGAACCCGACACGGGTGGAGGCAGATGGCATCGGCGACGGCGGTCGCGGGATGCAGCGCCGAGGCGACTAGCAGGGCCGGTCCGACGCAAGGCAGGCGAGCTCGTCGAGCCGGCGAAGAGGAGGCCCAAGGCGCCGGAGGCGGCCGACGCCGGCGACCACGACAAGGGGCCCGCGAGGGACGGAGGCCGGTTGTCGGGGCGAAGATGGACACGGAGGCCGCCGAAAGGCCCCGTCCAGCGAGGAGGAAGACCGCCCAGGGAGGCTCGCAGACGGGCGCAGGGGTGAGGTCGGAGACACGACAGAGGCGGGAGGAGGGGTCAGCTGGCGCGTGAGGAGGCAGGCGCCACGCCTGGAGGCCGGAGGAGCTCGGGTGAGGTGGAGAAGTCCCGAGGCGGGGCCCGCAGGATGATGCCGAGGCGGAGGAGAGGTGCAGGGTGCCTGCTCCAGCGGCCCACGGAGGGAGGAGGCGCCAGGCAGGCTGGTGGTGAGAGGCCATGAGGAGGAGGGCGAGGCGGCTCGGCCTGGGGTCGAGCGGTGAGGAGAGGAGGGTCGACGGGCGGAGGCGGCGCTGAGCGTGGGCGAGGCGGCTGCGGGTGGAGGGCGAGGTCGCTGGTGAGGGGGAGGGTGCAGGACGGCGAGGAGGGGGCTCCGCCGCGGGGAGGACGAGGGCGAGGGGAGAGAGGAGCGGGGGCGCGAGGGTGGGGTCACGTGGGTGCGTGGGGATCGGAGTGGAGCGGGCAGTGGGGCCGGGGTGGGTCCAGGAGGAGAGAGCGGGGTCGGGGAGACGCATGAGGGACGCGGTCGGTGGGGAGTGGGCCAGCAGGGTGGGGCCAACTCGGTGGGGGTGTGTGCTGTGGTGGAGGGAGGGGAGGTGAGGTGGCGGGTGGCTATTGGTGGGGATTTGGGGAGAGGTGAGGTGGCGACATGTGATTGGAGGGGTTGAGGTGGAGGGGCTGGGTAGATTAGGATTAGGTAGGAAAAGATTTAGGTGGTTTTAGGATTAGATATTTTAGACTAGGGTTTTCTTTTATTTAAAATAAATTTGTAAATAGTTTTAGATGAATAAAAGATCCGGCTGGACCGACGGTTTGGTTTGAACAAAGGGGAAGGATATTAATATAGAAAACAAAGTAGGTCTTTTAGCAAAATAGTTTTAATCAATTAGATGCATGCTGATGTCATGATGATGCAATGCACAAAAATCAACGCGATTTTCCAGTAGTGGTTTTGCGGGATGCCACAGTAGATCCTCTGTTGCTATCCAAATGGTGGACACAGGGATTATCGGAAATTTCAGCCTAGGTATAGGTTCTTTTGGGTTGTTGGTCTCCTCTGCCCTGGATTCGGGAAGTTCCTCGGCATCTACTCCGGCCGCTTCCACGCCGTCCTCATCCTCCAGATCCAAACGTTGCGTTGACAGCTGCGTTGTCCGGAGCCGGCTTTTCGTCTGAGGTGTTCTTGCGCTTCTGAGTTTGCTTTGGCTATTTGGACACATTTGGATTGGCCAGAATATTTAGTAGCCTTCTAAATCATCATCGGCATCAGCATATTTGCTTGCCGTTTCTATCATTTCTCCCAAATCTGTGACGTGGTGATGCTTCAGTCTGTGACGTAGAAGTCCGACTGGAAGTCCTGCAATAAAGGCTTCTATCGCAGTTTGCTCATTTACTCCCTCGCAGGAGTTCTTCGTGTCGATCCAGCGTCCGAGGTAATCCCGACAGGTTTCTCCGGGTCTTTGGGTGCAACGCTGCAAGTCTCCGACTGTGCAAGGCCTCCTGTATGTTCCCTCGAAGTTTGAAAAGAACGCACTTTTCATATCATACTAGTTGTGAATTGAATTCTCTGGCAATTCATTGAGCCATGATCGAGCCGTCTTCCTCAGCATAAGTGGGAGATATCGGACTGCAACCAAGTTGTTTCCTCCTTTGGCGAAGCAGCAAGCCTGGAAAAAATCCTGGAGCCAGGTATCTGGCCGAGCTGCGCCGTCGTAGGGATGAATGTGTTTAGCGATACCAAAGTCAATCGGAAATCTGGTTTGACGTATGCGTGGTCAAAGAATTTTGGTCCCATATTCACATCTTATTCCTCGTACCGCCGCGCTTCTATGTTTGATTCGATGCTATGGCGAGCGTCGTTTGGCGAGAAATATTTGCGCCTTGGACGCTCACGGCTTCTGCGCGGTGGAGTTGGGATGCTGCTTCTCCTCTCACCATTGCCGCCTCCGCCCCTGCGGCTTCCATGGCTACGACGTGATCCTTCATGGTCGCTGCTGGGAGGCGATGGTGGCCCTGGTGGATTATTTCCGGCTGGGTGTCTTGGTGGTGGCGGTGGAGCTTCATTATGCTGACTCTGATGCCTATTTCTTCGGGCATCATCCCTACTAGATTCAGGACGATCCGGATCATCTCTTTGTCCGGTGTTACCAGCCGGACGGCTTGGTGGTGGCATTCTTAGCCGATCTTGCTCCTCTCGCTGGCGACGTGTTTCCGTGTCTTCTCAATAGCGGTTGTTTTGCCGACGATGGTCCTGATGAGGAACCATTGCCCTGATGGCGTCTTCGGATGCAGCCGGAATAACTCTTGCCCAGTCATGTGCCGGCCCGCAAGAGTGGCCATTTGAGTTGGTTCTTGAATTTTCTTCTCCACGGGGACGATAGCGTTGAGTTGTATCCCTGCGGAGCCTTACTTTAGTGCTTTGGTTGGTGCTAGTGTGGCAAAATTCGGATTTTGAGGCCAGCTTGCCACTAAATGACGCGGCCGTCTTCTGTTGCTTTAATCCTTTGTCCAGCAACGCGATGCACTGCTGGACCTGCTATGGAGACGAATTGTTGGCGAGGATGGCACGAGCTGCAATAGTGTTTTCCAACGGCGTGCTATAGACTCGAATCTTCTCTCCATATTTTCCATCAAATAGATCTTTGTGGATATCCGGATTTTTGTTAGCAAGAAATGACCTCCCCTTGTCTTGTTTGGGTGTCGCTTTAAATCTGATTGATATTTGGCAGGATCACTGTCTAACTGCTGTCTCATCTCGACGATGCGCACGACCTCTTCGAGTAGAAACAAGCGGTGCTTTTCTAGGTCCTCAGCCCTTTTCTCGCACGCATTCGGTGTGAGATCCGAAGCCGTTGGGATTGGAATCGTGAGCGCATCTCCCTAAATTTCACGTGCACCCTTGGTGACAACGTGTCCATCCACAGGAGGGTCGATCGGGGTGGTATTAATCCATCCTGATTCTCCATCTCGGTCTCTTCATCAACTTTTTCTTCGTTGGTTTCCTCGACGTCCGGCTCTGCCGATGTTAGATTTTTGTTCTTCTTCTTCTTTGACCGCCCAGTAGCCTTGACATGCGTACTGGTGGCAAAGACGACTTTTGGTCCGGTACCGGGGGATAGACTTCTGTCGGTACTTTCCTCATGGTTGGCTTGTGGATCTTGGAGGAATCTCCGGTATCCATCACATCCTGCGAGGTGTATCTTTCATCCATGCTATCATATGGACTAGGAGAATTTTTCGGCTCACCTTGTGTTTGCTTGGAGACGTGCTCTTGTTCATACTCATCCAGCTCTTTATCGAAGTCTCGAAGTTCCTGCGATGTGATTGACTCCTGAGGGGAGCCAGTGAGTCGGCGTTTTCTTCGATTGCGTATAGAACCGAATCGCTTCCAGCCCCAGCATCGACAGAGTCAGATCCAGTGCTTACGTGGTACACGAAACAGTGCTTCTTCTTGTTCATGTTCTGGAGGTAGTGGCACAGCTGGGTTTCCGCCTCCTCAATTTCAAAGTTCTCCATGATGTCGACGATTGCTTCATAATCGATGTAGGGGCGCTTGATCATCTTCTCTATCATGTGCTTCAAGGGTAGTTTTTTTTGCTACGGCGTCTTGGACGATGGATCCGTAGCGGATATATTCTTCATCCGTGTATTCGATCTCATCCTGCGAGGTCAGATCCGGATTTTTCTTCCGCCTCTTCTTCCACTATAGGAGTGGATTGGGTGGGTTTGATTTTTTCTAGGACCTTGAACACTTCCGCCTCTGCGGAAAGAGTAGATCCGGGTTTTTCTTCCGCCATGGTCATCACCTCAATGGTGGGTTGGGTGGGTTCAGCGAAACCGAGATAGATATCAATCTCACCGGTGGACATGATCGTGTAGGTTGTCACGGGTTTTGAAGCCGGAATCCAGGTCTCGTCGAGGAGGACGAGAGGTACATCACTGGCGTAGACCACGCGACCTAGGGCGATAGTTTCGCCGATTCCTGCATGCGCAGATTCCGCCTGGAACGATGCTCCAAAGGTCACCTGCCCCATGGTGGGCGCCAACTATCGTCGGATTGTCGAGAAGTACGCCATAGGGGGTCCTAGTGGCATTGGAACGATGGGGTGTGAGACGCCGGGTGTTCCAGGAGCGGTAAGCACAAGTTTACCCAGGTTCAGATCCGACTGCGGTGATCGGATCCTACTCCTCCTAGCAACCCAGTAATATATCGGCGTAAGACGGATGTATCAATAGATTACAAGAGAGGTTCGCCTGTGCGAGTAGGTTGTGGTTGTGTGTATTGAGTTGTGCCCTAAAGGCTCCCATAGGGCCATTTTTATAGTCACCGGGGCCTAGGGTTACAGGAGATACTTATCCGACTACGTTACAGAGTCGGTAACTATGTATAGCTTGGACTACAAGTAGTACTACATGCCTAAGTCGGTAACTCTTACAGGCCTTGTCGTAGCTCCTCCTCTTTCTCTGTTGATCACGCCCGTGAAGCAAAGCTCTAACCCTTTGGTGGGCCACCCTGGTCAGCGGGTCCTGTGGGTATACCCGGAAAGTATATCCCCAACATAATTAATAAAAATATAAATAATATACCACAATTCTTAGAAAAATAAGAACCAGAACTTAATATTATAATCATGTAATTTTATTTCTCTTAATTAAAAATATATTATTTATTAAGTGTTAAATATTATAAAAAATCATATCTTATTATTTATAAATCACAAAAATAAATTTAATATATCAAAATAATCACAAAAATAATACCTATATGTTAAAAATATAACATTCCACTTTTGAAATAAGTAAAAGTCTAAAACTATAATAAATTGGGTTTAAACTTATTTTCTTAATTAATAATTCTTAATAGGGTAAATAAAAATTGCTAATATTTTAAGATTATCTAATTGAGGTCTAATAAATAGTATTAGTCTTAAATATTGATAATATATAAATACAAAATGGTTCAACACATTTTAAATAAATATTATTGAATATTATTCCACCAAAAGTGTAGAAATATCTTTAAATAACATCCTTATCTAATAAAAAAATCTTCAAGAATAAATTGTGACTAAATAAAACTTATTCCTTTACTTCAACCACAAATTATCAACATACCAAAAAACTATAGTGAATTCATAAGTACTTAAGTAATGTTACTTCCTTGATGACAACTCATAACCACACCTTCATAAGCAGACAAAAGTTTCCATTCCATTATAAAATTGAGAAGCCAATACTCAAATAGAAGTCATACCATTCTTAAGTAACTCTAAAGAATCGTTATAGAATGAACAAGTACAGATATCATCAGCATTACACTTTAAGTCCATCTATGTTCTTAAAGTTGACTTCAAGTCTACAAGACTTTAAATATAATGCTAAAGACTTTATTATATGTTTTACAGTTAACTTTGGTCTATTTTAATTAAGTCGTAAAACATCTCAAATCCAAACTATTCAAGCAAGCATAGACAACATCAATCACATCCTATCAATCATATTCTAAAAGCCATCAAGGTTGCTTAAACCATAGCAAAGAAATATTTTCTTCAAATGTTATTCTTTTTGCCACTTCAAACAACAAATCTTAAGATACTATCTCCAACACTTAACAACTAAACTCAAGGACTTTCATCATAGTCAACAGATGACAATTAATCATAATCACATTGCTTTAAACTTTACTTGTGTATTTAATATTGTCAACACCTAATTACCTTATAAATGTCATTAATTGTAAAGTAAAGTTTGAAGCTAGAACAACTCTTATATGAGCAGCTTTGCATAGCAATCCTCATTTGTATACCTTATTGATTGTATGGTATTTTAAATACACATTGTTTCACACATCCTCACAAGCCTTAATAAGAAACAAAAGTACGAAACTTATCTAAAAGGATAACACATTCTAAATAAACCTTTCCAGTTTTCAAAACCTAGATCAACGCTTATTCTGGGGATACGAACTTACCAAATTGCATTACATTACTTATGCATAATAGCATTCTGCTTCTTTAAACATTAGTCCTTACCGGACCAATGATGCTGATTTCAGATATTGGATCTTATATTGTCTTGAAGACCGTGAGTGCATAATCTTGCAATCACAAAAGGCAAGTTCACACTTGCTCATGTCCTTTGATTATTTCCAGTAAATTATTTTGCAAATACAGTGTTGTCATCACATGCATTTCAAAAAGGTCAGAAAACACTATTTTCATAATAATATGATTATAGGTTATTTACCATGAGGTAATAACCTACTATGAAAGTTCTGGTGGTAAAGGAACATATTATCTAGGAATTAACAACCAATGTCGCTAGTGATTCTTGTGCCATATATCACGCGTTAACCATGAGATTTGGAATGGGACGGAGAAGCCAGATGTATCTTCTTCCCCTCGCATGTAGCCGGATGTACAGGTCGTGGCTATTATCCTCGTAGCATGAATTTATTGGTAATTCATAGAGGATATGTAACATATGGGTGGGAACCCTCAACGTCCCACGATAGTTCTAGCATCTAACGGTCTATACTATCCATTGCCGTAATTCAATGGGTGGGCATGGTGTACACCAAGGATACATGCGGGGTCACGAAGGGGGCAGTGATTGGCTTGGATCATCTTCTGGGCCCCACATCATGGAATTGTGGATGGGAATAAGCTGCCCGATTGTGCAACAAAGAGTTGATCTCTCATGGGTAAAGTGACGCACCTCTGCAGAGTATAAGAACTGTAACTTGTTACTCCCTGTTCCGGGAAGGAGCTATGAACGGGGCGGGAAAGGAACTCCATGAAAGTTCTGGTAAACCCGTAAAGGCTGACGGACATAGCTTTTCAGAATAAAAGCAACCTTTGAAGAAATGTTTACGAAAACCTGCATTGCCTACGACCCATGGTCTGTGGCTGTAGATATAGTGCATCAAGCACTCCTTTTTAGTGAACTTTCTGAGTACGCTTGTACTCAACGTATCTTCTTAACCCTTGCTAGATTCTGAAGCCAATACAAACGACGTCTATACTAAGTTATGCTCCAGGAATCATCATCAAAGGCTCAAGTTCTTCAATGAAGTCTAGGAAGTCAACATATACATCAATACAAGTGAAGACAAAGTTGATGATTAGATAGCAACATAATCTCTAGCCTTAGAACCTACTTCTGTAGAGTATTGCAATAGCAGCAATACCAGACATATAGTTTGGTGCTAACCTTATTAGCATATTAGTTATGAGTTGATTATTTCTGATTCTTCTTTGTAAGAAGTTTCTTTCTCTCTCTTTAACCTTGAGTGTTCTCTGGATCTTATGTAAAGAGTCGAGTTGTAACCTTTAGCCATGTCTTGGGCCTGTTGTGTTTCTGTTGTACCACTCCGAGGTATGTAATACTAGTGAATGATGTTTCATTGGTGTTATGTCAATGACTATAGTTTACTACATCATGCAGTGGTATGCTGGGTCACCGCATTGGTCAAAACTAGTGTTAAGGCGGACACTCCGAGGGGCCAACATACACTAGAGCCGCTAGCTCGAAGGATGGCATGAGGAGGGGCGGGAAGCAGGGGAGAGAAAGTCGAGGTAAGGGAGGGGCTTATCGGTGTTAGCTGCTGCGACCGGTTCCTAAGCGCGAGCGAGGAGGTCGAGGTCCTGACCGAGTGAGTGGGTGTGTGTAGAAGGGGTATGCGAGCGATGAATTTCAATCTGATTCAGAGGATGCGGGCTCGAAAACATCCACATGAAGCAGACACACGCGTGAGGTGGGCTTGTAAATGGATCTAGTTTCTAGGCCCCAATTCCATAGGCTAGTCATAATGGAGGTAACTTCGGTAGTTACTAAGAATTCAAGTAAACACTTTTTCTTATATGACAATGAGTTGATGAAGATAGATAGATAGAGTAATTAGCTATGTTATTGTAACATCACACATATCAAAGCAAAATGAGTTTACAATCTAATTAATGTAACATCGCATGTTACTACACTTTTTTGAAAGGATCATATATTTATATCGTGAGATACAATTACACTCAGCCTCTGCAACAACATATTACCTACCCTATTGGAATTACAGATGGACATAGAAAAAAAATTACAGAAAAAAATAGAAGTCCCTCTACAGCGATCTATGCCTTACAACAGCGGACCAAACACCACTTAGACAGTACCAGAAAACCATCCTCTCAAAAGCAATGCTTGCAAGCATGAAAAAGTGCACCAGGGCTATCATCGTCATGATCAACGATCATGGATTTTCACCCAGAAAAAGTCTGCAGTCACAAAACAGTGCCTTCAACAAGGCCATTTCTAGGCACAACCAATTAAAATCAGACCTTAGATTTTCACCCTGCAAGTTTAAACTCTGGAATCCTCTTGTACCGTTTCCCCTACTTTTCGATGTCACTGCTCCAAAACCAGATCAGCAAGACAAAACCTCATCGCCACCAGGATTCAAACCACCATTACCAGTCCCTAGACCCTGGCTTCCATGTCATTCTTCATGACTAACTTCACCATGGGAATAAAGGCATGTCCTTGATGGCAACAGACTACAAAGCTTCGCATCGCTTCCTCTGAAACCAAACAGTCAGATAAAAACATGGTTGCGCGCGACAAAAACATATCCAATCCAGTGAACTTATGCATGTCGTCCATTGGAGTTCACTGGCGGAGCCTTTAGGAACTCAACTCTCTAGCCAGAGAGAGGAAAATCAGCATCAAGTAGATCCTTGTCTTGGCGCGAGAGGGATCCTAGTAACAGACCGAACTAGGGATGGCACCTGCCGAGTTCGGGGCTAGGTCCCCCAATACCCGCTCCATTTAAGTTATCAGGTCTCATTTTTTACTAGACCCGTGACCCGGCCTGGTTCGGGACCAAACAGGTACCCACCAGCTCATGAGACGGGAGCTACGCCGGCACATGCGAGAGGAAAATGATGGGATATTGGGATGGCGTTGGTGAAAATGGACGCGTTCGTGCGTGTTTTGTCTCTAGGACTCCATATTCCATTGCGTGCATGTGATGTGTGTTGTGTGTGTGCGTGATCGCGTCGAATGTGTGGTTAGGCATAGGATTATAAGGAATAGGATTAAGACTTAGTGCGGGTTTGCGGGTATAGTTTTTCCACCCCTAGACCCGCCCCGCTAGACTTGTCTAACTTTTTACCAAACACTCCCAGTTTAAGGTGGGTACCCATTGGGTTTGTGGGGTTCAGGTGCCCATTGCCATCCCTAGACCGAACCACCTTTATTCAGAACGCCAGCACCACACAACAAACTTTCCAGATTCACCAGGGCCTCCGCTCGAGGATCAACATCCTCCTAGACCACTCATGTGGCTCAATTATAGAGATTCGTTGGGAGACCCCAAGAGGAAGGTATGATGATCACAACAACAAGTTTTCCCTCAGTTATGAAACCAAGGTTATCAAACCAGTAGGAGCAAGGAAACAACTCCAAGGTGTTGCTAGCAATTTGGAATCTTTCACAATACAAACTCAAGACTTTGCCCCAACTTACAATGAGGTTGTCAATCTCACTGGTTTGCTGAAAATAAAGGATTAAACGTATAGTGTGGAAGGTAATGATTGCTTGTAATAAGTAAATAGTAAAACTAGATGATGTAACAATGGTAAAGTTTGGACCAAGGTCCACGGTTCACTAGAGGTGTTCTCCTTAAGATAAATAACATGCTGGGTGAACAAACTACAGCGGGGCAATTGACAGACTGAGAAAGGCATAACAATGCAAATACTAGAAATCATGATTCCTATGAGATTTGATTGGGCATTACAACAATATACATAGACCGCCATCCAACTGCATCTATGACTAATAATCCACCTTCATGTTATCATCTGAACCCCCTCCAGTATTAAGTTGCAAGCAACGGATAATTGCATTAATCAATGTGTGTAAAGTAAACAATATAATTGTTTCATGAATAAAAGATTGTTGTTTTCTCCCTAGTAGCAACAACACATCTATAACCTTAGAGATTCCTGTCACTTCCCCAGATTTAATAGAGGCATGAACCCACTATCGAGCATAAATACTCCCTCTTGGAGTCACTAGCATCTACTTGGCCAAGATAGCTACTAGCAACGGAGAGCATGCAAGATCACAAACAACACATACATGATAGAATTAATAATCAATAAGACACGATAGAATCAATAATCAATATGATATAGTATCTCAATATCCATCGGATCCTCGCAAACACAACATGTATGATTACAAATAGATGTTCTTGATCATGAACGGAGCTCACAAGATCTAAACATGGTAGCACAGAGGAGGAGAAACAACCATCTAGCTACTGTATGGACCCATAGTCCAAGGGTGAACTACTCACGCATCATACCGTAGGATGGTATGCTGATGATCTAGGGACGATGGTGGCAGCGGCTACAGACTGTTTTGTGGAGATCTGATCGGGGCTTTAGGGTTTCTGCATCGGGGGGCTTTTATAGGAGAAGAGGCGAGGCAGGAGGGAGGCCAGGCGACCCACACCCTGCCTTGGCACGGCCTAGGGTGGGCCCGCGCCTGGGGGTGTTGTCGCCCTATGGCGCCCCTCCGTCTCTCCTCTAGACTCCGTGTTCTCTTCGGTAAAAAATAACTTTGGCTTTTGTTCCGTCCAATTCCGAGAATATTTCCTTAGTAGCTTTTCTAAAACCAAAAACACCAGAAAATAGGCAACTGGCACTATGACATCTTGTTAATAGGTTAGTCCTAGAAAATATATAAAAATACCTCAAACTGTAGACAAAGCATAGCAAAGTTGATACTAAACAAGCATGGAACATAAAAAATTATAGATATGTTTACGATGTATCAAGCATCCCCAAGCTTAACTCTTGCTCGTCCTCGAGTAGGTAAGTGATAAAAATAATAAATTTTGAGGTGACATGCACCATAACAATCTTGATCAAACCATTTGTAAAGCATTGAAAGCTGGGATCAAAGTACTCTAAACATGAGCATGAAATATGAAGTTCTAACAATAAGACATAGTAACTATGTTGCAACATGAAAAGATACAAACAAAGATCATGAATAACAATTCATTGAAAGACGTTTGTTTGTTTCACATATAGAAAACATAGCATAGTGGCATTCATCTTGTCCCTCATGGAGTAGCAAAACATAAGTGCATAGGACACCTTCAAATTTCATAAGGGTGACTAGATACAAATAGTTCAAGAACAAGCAACATCAACATTATGAATCAATCAATAAGTTTTGGGACAATGCACATAAATCTAAGAATGACAACTATGCTCTCTTAATTGGTGCATAAAGATAGAAGGTGGAGACTCAATATAAAAGTGATAAGAAAGGCCCTTAAAAGGGAAGCAGGGATTTCAAGTTTCATAAAGAGCTTCCAAAAATTATGGTACTTATTAGCTTTCAGCTCTCATTGCCCCTATCATAAGAATATTGAAGTGATTAAGGTTAAAGTGAACAAAGTATGGAGTATATGCTTCACAAATCATAAGTTGGCAATCTCATGTCCCTTGAGTACGAGGGTCGTTCCTCATGCTACTCAACTTTAGTTACCGGTAAGTTCTTGTCATTGTAAGTATATGTGTATCATAGAGAACCGCCAACGGGGTACCCCTTGCCCCCGTAACACAGGAGCTATCCCATATCAAAATGACAAGGCAACAGACAATGAGCATCTCAGCAATCCTTTAATTTACCATGAGCATGGTGCACATATTTTTTTCTCTTTTCTTTTTCTCTCTCTCTCTCTCTTTCCTATATTTTTTCTGAGGATGCTTCATGGATTGCTCACTATGGTGATGCTGAAAGTTTCCGCCATGATTAGGCATGGCTTAGGCTAGCGGCCCAGGCATTTCTCTAACACACATACATAACTCCATGGAATTGCAAGCTCCCCTTTTATTTCACACCGCCGACATCTATAAAGAAAAGAGCATGATATCAACTGGGTAGATATTTACAGGTGTTGAAAGCGTTCCCCGTGACAGCATGGTTCTGCTAATTCTCAACTTATAAGTGCAAGAATATACAATATAAATGACACAATGGTTCAAGTTTATTAGGGGCAAGAAAAATAAAGTGTGCCATCAAGTTTGTGAGAGCTTTAATAACTAATTTTCACATAACAAGTTTAATTTGGAAGATAGATAAAACAAGAATATACTTGGAATTGTGTAACACAACATGCATAGGAATTTATAGTGGACTCTTTGGAATAACTTGGTTTTTTGGGAGTTGTATGCATGAGTAGAGCTTACTCAATACAAGTGGAGGCTAGCAAAATACTGGGAGCGACCAACTAAGAGAGCAATAATGGCCATAATCATGCAGAGTGACAAAACATTATCAACTAAAGCATAAAGTGGTATCACAAGTCAAAAACTAAATGATCATAGAGGCTAAGGTGACTGGTTCATAGTCATAACATGGTGTGAGAATGTGCCAAGTCAACCCAAACAAAACATCAAAGAAGAAGACCACAATATTATGCTTTTGTATGCTAAAGCAACATATGATTCTTTCAAGGCACATTAAGAAATCTCAATTGTTTGGAACAAGTTATGCTACAGCAATAATCACTAAGCATAAGGTCAAAACAACATCTAGCATGACATGATAAAGTCTAAGCCACAGTCAAAACAAGCTCCCTTTTATACCACTATAAGCATGAAACTTTCTACTCTTTTCCAATACCAATCAACTTATTTGAAACATCACAGCGAAAGCGGGGGTTCAACTACTTTATTCAAGCAAACTAAGAAAACAAAAACCAAAAAAAAACTAAGATGCTCCAAGAACAACACAACGGTGCATGAAACAATAAAAAAGAAGTGTCTAGAAAGAGACCTACGATTTTTATTGATGAAGAAGGGGATGCCTTGGGCATCCCCAATCTTTGACGCTTGTACCTCTTGAATATTTCTTGGGGTGACACTGGGTGGCATCCCCAAGCTTGAGATTTTGTACATTCTTCATCTCATTATATCATTCTTCCCCTACACTTGAAAATTTCCTTCATACAAAACTTCACATAATCTTCATTAGCAACATTAGTGCATTCAAAAATAATAAACCTTTGGGTTTTAGTTTCAAAACAACAAAACTTCCATTAAGAACACAAGCTACTGAAGCAATTCCTTTTTAAAAAATCTCAATTTACCAAAGAAAACTCAAAAAGAAATCAATAAGAGGCAAATGCAAATAAAGGCAGAAATCTGTCAAAACAGACCAACAGATATAAACCGATTTTTTCGAAGACCTTCTGTTGCTCAAATCAAAAAGTGTTGAACTAACGAAATTAGATAACAACCTGGGGCATTTACTCAGAAAATTACAGCTCAATCCGACTTACAAAGATTTTTCACGAATTTTTACAGTGAAGCATAAAAAACTGTTTCGGGACAGCAACTTCCCCAAATCTTACTTCTCTCTCATTAGAGGTTATTCTTGGCACAAAAATCAAATAAAAAGGATAAGAAGAGGTTATTACAGAAGTAATAACTTCCAAGTCCCAAGAAAACTATTGGGTTATCTCCCAAGAAGTACCTTTCTTTAACGCCTTTAAGTTAGGCATAAGAAGCAAAAAAATCAAGTATGTTCAAATGAAGAAGCATTAAGATCAATACTCAAAATTTCTTCAACCAGGCAAGGTATCTCATCCAAATGAGTTCTAGAGGACCCTCTCTCAACACTCTTGGGTTCACTGCTTTCATCAAACAGATTTTCAGGAACAATCCAATCAACATTCTTTTCTAAGGCTTCATGCATTCCTACAAGTTTAAAAGGTATGAGTATTTTAATTTCCTCTCCATTGGGTTTAGTTTTATCCAACTTTTATAATGTACCCATAACATCTACACATGAGCCTAGCATATTAAAACGATTAAAAACCTTTTTAGCTTCTTTAGCAACATCATTGAACTCCTTTAGTAAAGTTTCAAGAATAAAATATCTCTTTTTAGTATCCTCAATATCTTTAAGTTTAAGAAACATTACTTGCATCATGGGGTTAAGGTTAACAAACCTAGCATCCAACATGTGAACTAAAGATGCTGCAACAATTTCATAATTAGGAGCAAGTTCTGCTAAGGATCTATCCTCAATATCTTCATGGTTGCTAATATGATTAAAGAATTCTTCAATATTTTCTTTCCAAATTATAGAGCCACTACCTATTGAAAGGTCTTTCAGGGTGAACTCAGGGATCAACATGGTGAGCTAGATCAAGGTGACAACTATAGGAAGAACTAATATTTTTGTGTTTTTTTAAAGAAAAGGCAAACCAAAGGAAACTATTTTTTTGTAATTTTTGATAAAAAGAGGTAAGCAAAACAAAGCAAAAGAAACTAAGCAAAACAAAAACAAAGTAAATAGATTGGTTGTGAAAGACTCCCCTTGTGAAGCTGTCCTTAACTCCCTGGCAACGACGCCAGAAAATATCTTGATGTGGCTCAGTTATAGAGCTTCGTTGGGAGACCCCAAGAGGAAGGTATGATGAGCACATCAGCAAGTTTTCCCTCAGTTATGAAACCAAGTTTATTGAACCAGTAGGATCAAGGAAACAACACCAAGGTGTTGCTAGCAACTTGGAATCATGCACAACACAAAATCAAGACTTTGCCCCAACTTACAGTGAGGTTGTCAATCTCACTGGTTTGCTAAAAACAAAGAATTGAACGTATAGTGTGGAAGGTAATGATTGCTTGTAGTAAGTAAACGGTAACAGTAGATGATGTAACAATGGTAAAGTTTGGACCGGGGTCCATAGTTCACTAGAGGTGTTCTCCTTAAGATAAATAATATGCTGGGTGAACAAATTACAATGGAGCATTTGACAGAATGAGCAAGGCATAACAATGCAAATACTAGACAGCATGATTCCTATGAGATTTGACTGGGCATTACAATAATATACATAGACCACCATCCAACTGCATCTTTTACTAATAATCCACCTTCAGGTTATCATCCGAACCCCCTCCAGTATTAAGTTTCAAGCAACGGATAATTGCATTAAGCAATGTGTGTAAAGTAAACAATACAATTGTTCCATGAACAAAAGATTGTTGTTTCCTCCTTAGTAGCAACAACACATCTATGGCCTTAGAGATTCCTGTCACTTCCCCAGATTTAATAGAGGCATGAACCCACTATCGAGCATAAATACTTCCTCTTGGAGTCACTAGCGTCTACTTGGCCAAGATAGCTACTAGCAATAGAGAGCATGCAAGATTACAAACAACACAGACATGATAGAATCAATAATCAATAAGACATGATAGAATCAATAATCAATCTGACATAGTATCTCAATATCCATCGGATCCCCGCAAACACAACATGTATGATTACAAATAGATGATCTTGATCATGAACGGAGCTCATAAGATCTAAACATGATAGCTCAAAGGAGGAGAAACAACCATCTAGCTAATGTATGGACCCATAGTCCAAGGGTGAACTACTCACGCATCATACTGGACGTTGGCATGGTGATGAACAAGGCCTCCGGGATGATCTCTCCCCTCCGGCAGGGTACGGAAGGGCTTCAGATCCCCCGATCTAGGGATGATGGTGGCGGCGGCTATGGACTGTTTCATGGAGATCTGATTGGGGCTTTAGGGTTTCTGCATCAGAGGGATTTTATAGGCGAAGAGGCAAGGCAAGAGGGCGGCCAGGGGGGCCACACCTTGCCCTGGCGTGGCCTAGGGTGGGCCCTCGCCTAGGGGGGTGGCCGCCTTGTGGAACCCCTCCGTCTCTCCTCCGGACTTCGTGTTCTCTTCGGTAAAATATTAACTTTGGTTTTTTTCCCGTCCAATTCTGAGAATATTTCCTTACTAGCTTTTCTGAAACAAAAACAATAGAAAACATGCAACTGGCACTGTGGCATCTTGTTAATAGGTTATTTCCAAAAAATGTATAAAAATATCTCAAAGTATAGACAAATCATAGCAAAGTTGATACTAAACAAGCATGGAACATCAAAAATTATAGATACGTTTACGACGTATCAACCACCGTCGGTAGCACCACCACGGTGCGACGCCGAGCACGTAGCCGCCGCCATGCCTCCCACCTCCGCAGACCTACACCCACAGACACACCCATGGGGTGGATTAGGAAATGAAGGCCACAATCGTGGGGGCACAACCTCCAAGATGGATCCCCACCTCAATCATCGATACACCGAGATCGTCACAAGGAGAACTACGACACCATGCCGCCACCATCCTGGGAAGCCGTCACCGCCATCGTCAGGGATTGGTGACCATGCCCAGTGAGAAACGCCCCGCCGCTGCCGTCAAAGGCAAGGGCTTTGCCCTGCCATGACTTCAGGCGGTAGCGAGAGGAGGAGGAAGGTTGGGGAGGGGGCAGTAGCCGACGGCACGGTTGCTCTATGAAGATAGTAATCTAGACTAGTCTAAGTTATTTTGCACTATGACTAGCCTTAGCCGTTCAAACAAGAAAGTTTAGACCGAATTCCACAAGTCCTATTCCATGACCTAATTCACAGCATCGAAACACAGCGTAGGACCACGTATATTGTGAAATATTGGCTTAGCTTAGTTAACCTATACGTCAAAGTTAAGATATGTGTCAACAATTCATGATTGGTTAGCCATCTATGCGAACAACTGCATCGCATACTCTTAATTCACTCTTATTACTCTTACTTGTGAAATTTATAACAAGTGGAATGCGCGATTGTTAAAGCGCATCTCCTCAATATCCCCGCTACTTATTCATAAGTTTAAAGCAAAGAAAAAGTATTGGGCTATAGCATGTGTCAAACATTTTGGGGTCTTAGGGCAAATCCAATGGTGTTCTACAAACGAACCATCTGATCATGCAAAACCGGACAGAGGGCAAGGCCCTTACTCGGCATCGTAAATAGATGGAGCCTCAAGTTTGTCTATTTGTCCCCCATTTTTTCCAGCACAAATTAAGGTCGGCTTTACGGTAGACCCGGACAGTGTGCACGCCCACGTGTGTCCTCTCTTGGTCCTTGCGGTGACCTAGCACACTACTTTGTGTTGTAGTGCGCATGTCGTTAGCATAGCACTCATGAAACACCGTTTCACGAATATTACATCATTGCATGTATAAGGTATAATTATATTATTAATTTCACAGATCGTTATAGAAGATCCTCGGAACCTCCATGACATAATGAGCTCGTCAGATAAGTTTCTGTTCAAGCCAAAATTCAGAATAAGGATTTTGTAGACTAGTCTAACACTAGATCTATCTTTAGGCCTATCTCAATAACTAAATAGTGGATATATGTTGTGACAACATTCTCTAATAGTATGGTTCCTATATTTAGGAATTGATTTCCGTCTATGTTGAACTTGATCTCCACCATCTCTGTTTGAAGTTTTGATACCTTTGACTGCTTTGCTCCTTGGTTCCCTATAGTGGTCTTCCTTTGTCGATGTGCGTACATTGTTTATGACGAGGCGATGCAGGACCATTTGAAGGATTCCGAGCCGATGGAGGAGCAGATTTAGGCCGTCATCAAGCTGTCCCGACAGGAGGAGGATGGCAAGTGGTTGGCCTCCATGATGCTATCCACGAGTCCACAATGCTTGCGGGGCAGCACCGGCCCCTACTACTACGCCACTTCCGCTTGCTTCGTCGGCCTCCACCGCCTAGCCATTGTGACAGATCTTCATATGCATCAAGGACGACTAAGGCGCCACCGCCTAGCTAGCACACCCTACTAGAGTAGGTGTTTGTTATCTTATTATTTTTCTTTTCTAGTCAAGTAATGACTTTTGTCAATGAATACATATATTATATTTCCATTTATTTTTCTAATTATTCCGTGTACATTTTCTTGGATGCCACTAGATGGAGTCTTATTTGTTTTTTCTGTTTTTTATTCTATGTACATAGTTGTATTATGTTTTTATCAATCTATTAATAATCATCAACAGTACGGAGGAAGAGAAATTTTTATCCATAATGGAAGCTCTTCTAGCAATTTAATTTAAACTGCTAAAAAGGCTATTTTAAAACGAAGAAAGTAATATAAAACTCGAGGGAGTAACTTCAAAGACCTCCCAAGAAAACTATTTTCAAGCTAAGAAGGAAGATAAATTGCCACGTTAAGATAGTAGCTAAAGAGAAATTTCATGGTGATGGTACATCGCAACAGGACAAGATTCGAACTAGAAACAAAAATAGAGATTTATTATTGATAGGAATTTCGTAAAAAAGAAAGTTCAACTACAAGCAAAATCGAGTCAACAGAACGATCATTAAATCCGATCGAACGGGCCTCGTACAGAAGAAGAAAACAAAACAAAAAAAAGCAACAATAGATGAACGTCTGTCAACGGAACGGTGCGACGTTGCAATCAAACCCAACCGTGCGGGCAAGGCGTGCGGGCCACCGGGAACGCCCACACACCCACCCACATGGCCTGATTCGACTGTTCACTGTTTGGCTGGCAATCCGCGTGACGTGCGCCGCGCGTCACGATCTCGCCGCGCGCGACGGACCTGCCACGACATACAAACGCGACGTGCGCGGCTCCGTTTCGCTTGTGCCGCCACTACTGCTGCTCGACGACGTGAGAGCGGTTTTTGGCCTGCTTGTGAGGCGAGCTTGGTTTCAGGTGTCACGTGAGCGCCGGGGTGGTATGCTATGGTAGTCGCGATCAGCGGGCTCCTGAACGGGATCTGGGCGTCACGTGAGCGCCGGGATGGTATGGTATGGTGTCGTACACCGCCGTTCCGTCCGTCTGTCCGTCCATCCAAAGTGGCCCCACAGCGCGCTACGTTGTGCCGCCCTTGAGTTTTGACTGCTAGTATAGCTGAAGAAAACTGTCCGGCAAGAGTAACGAATGACGTGTTTCGGCATGGACAGTAGTACTAGTACGGAAAACCGTAGGATCTGGAGTAGAGGCTACGGGAAGTGGACAACGTACACAGAGGAGCAGCGAGCATAAATTCTTGGCTTCAGGTGCTCTGCCTGGCTGACACGATGAGTGACCAGGGTGGGGTCGCGTCGCCTCTGAGCAACAACCGTCAGCTTTCAGACGTACGCGACTACACAACGAGCCTGGACACAGCGAGATGCAACCTCATCTTCCCCTCTCTTTTTTTTAGACTATTCATTTCCTCTTAATAATTCAAAAGCATGGTACTAGTACAGAATCTGAATTCGTGCCGATGGCCAATCTCTGCAACCGAAGAACCGAGCACCACTACCTTTGTAACGACTCATTATCCAGTAACCAGCAACATTGGATTGGACACCATATATACTTACATGCCGAGTGCTGTTAGTTAGGGGAAAGTACAAAACATGCATGATGCATGCGTTAATCTATAGGCTTAAGTCCGGAGGCATGCACGGGCGTTGAGGCCATCTGCCGCTCGCATGTTGGTTTGTGCCGCTGCTTATGAGCCGGGGGAGGCCTTTCTCTTGAGCCTCTGCACCGTCTGTCCTCACCGCCCCATACCCGCCGCCGCCCTCTTGCCGCACCAAGATCTGGCGCTGAAGAGGACCTGCCGCTGCACCCAGCTCAGGAGGTCGGGTTCACCGACGGTAGCCGCCATCCTCACCACCCCATACCCGTCACCGCACTCTTGTACAATATACGGTTCCACTAATCCGTAGACTGTGCATGCATGTAGTTCTAAAGGCAAATCCGCTCCACTAAATATGATTGATGTGCATGCATGATTAATTGGTGCTCCTCAAGAATTATTAAGTAATGCTCCTTCTTTCTTAATACTAACTACTAGTATTACCTTTTGGAACACCCAAATTTTGAATTGTATCCTGCCATCTCTGCCCTAGTTTTCTTTCGAGTGGACCCTAGCTTCTTTTGTGAGTGGCTGTGTGGTGTTTAGAAATTCAGTCACAAGAGACAATCAGGCATGGGCTAAGAACGGGATGCAATATAACAGTACACGCACAAAAGGACAATAACCAATATTTAAGCACCAGCCTCTTCCTTTTACACTTTAGCGCATTTTGGAACTTTTCACCACCGTGACCCATAATTAGCTGGGTCCTAATATATTCCGCACTAAGCCAGTGTGTCTTATTTGTCTATGTATTACTAGCTCTGTTTTAAAATATAAGTTTTAGCTTTAGGAGTAAACCTATGTACTAAAAACAGGTCTAAATATTTTTTTTCACAAATCTAAAATATTTTATATTTCGAAAAGGAGAGAGTAGATGATAAGCGATGGTGTAGCAAGACTAATTAACCTGCCTGCAAAACTAAAAAAAAACCCGTCTGCCATGTAATTCAGCTATGTACTATAGTTGGAATAATAATTCCAGCAAAATCATAAACGTCTTGTTTAATTAATTTTTCTATTCCCTCCGACCCATATTAGTTGACTTCGTTTTTCAAAAATTTAGACGAATCTATATACTAAATAGTGACTAGATTTATTTAAATTTAAATAAATTTAAGTCGACTAATATGGATCGGAATGAGTACAACAAACTGAAAGCTCAAAATACCTGAAAGATCGTCATGCTGTGCTAAACTAGATCGTGGTCCAACGAGACGGATCAAACTCACCCGGAAGCAGGGTTCTGTGCCCACACAGTTCCGTGCTCTTTTTTGTTTGAACGGATCGTTTCAGCGGTGGGTATATAAATACATGGAGGTCTAAACAGAACAAAGGAAATTATAACCCGATCCTAACTTTTTGCAGGAAACAACCTAACAGAGATTACAAAAACGCAATCGAGTCCTAGCTTGCTGCCGGTGACGAACAATGTCGAGGTAGCGCCACCTTTGCACCAGATGGGGACGAAACCACTTGGCTTGGCGAGGGACATTAGAGCTACTCCGCGGCTCAAGAAGGTCATGCCTAAAAAGATAGAAAGGATCGTGCAACCATTCGTTGCCGAGCACGACATGGCCAGCCACCTGGCTTCGGATAGCGGCAGTCGCCGTCACTTGGAGAACGTCGTGGGGAGAAGAAACTCCAGAAGCTTCCCAAATCTCCACACAACCCTACAGCATGCTTGCGTCTACCTCCTCGCCACCATCGTGGACCAGGTGTTCCCGAGTAGGAAGTGGGCTGCCAACAGCAGTACGGCAGCCGCACGTGATGAAGAGGGAGTTGGTATTCCGCCTTCGCCCTTCCTTCTTGTTCCCCTCACCGCCACGATCGGCCGAATGAAGAAGAGAAGCAGCAGTAGGCCAAGTCAACCGCTTGCCGGCGTCGCGCACATACGCCAACACTAAATCGCTCTCGCCGCGCCCTGAACCGCTTCTCTTCGTGCTCTCCACCTCCTTCCCTCACCTCCAAAGCTGGCCAGCGGAAGATACACCACTAGGAAAACCCTTATTTGTGGCATATGGATTTTTACATTCTGTGGTGCATGTGGGAATGCGCCACTGATACCACGCCACTAAATTGTAATTCTGTGGCTTGATATGCGCTAGGGTTGTCAACGAGCCGAACTCGAGTGAACACTGTTAGGCTTAGCTCGAGCTCGGTAGAAGCTCGAGCCGAGCTCGAGCGAGCCTAGGTTAACCTTCGAGCCTACATCTAAGCTCGAGTAGGCTTGATCTCGGTTCATTGAAGCTCGGTAAGAAAATTTTAGTACATCCAAAGATAGACATGCAGCTACATAGCAAGAAAATAGTAAAGCTTGAAAACCGAATAGCAGAAATGGCTCGGAGTGTCACATAATAGTAGTCTCACATAAAGTAATATAGTGCCAACATGCCAACACAATTATTTTAGCAGTCTTACAGCAGATGGAATAATAATAGTTGTCTCAATTTTGCGGCTATACAAAAATCACGAGCTTTATCGAACCGTTTGAGTTTGGCTCGTCTAAGCTCGCGAGCTCAAAAACAGTCTCGAGCTTGGTTTGTTAGATAGGCGAATCAAGCTCGAGCTGAGCTGTTAACACGCTGAACCGCATAGTTTGTCAAGCCCGAACTTTTTTGACAGACCTAATATGCGCCATAAAAATCTCAAAATTTTGTGGGGCATATTGACAATATGCGTCACAGAATTCTCTTTTCAAATTTAAAAAAAGACGGTCCAGATCTCAAATTTCTATGGCGCATATTACCAATATGCGCCACAATTTATTTTTCAAATTAAAAAAAAGCGGGCTAGATCTGGCCGGAGATGGTGGTGGCCAGAGGAGGGGGTCACTAGAGATGGTGGGGGGCAAAGGAGGGGTCGACGGAGGAGGGCTAGGTCAAAGGTAGGTGGAGGAAGGCCACCGAAAGAGGAGGATACCGTTGGAGGATGTCATTGGAGCAGGTGGAGGAGGAGGACGTTGCCGAAGGAGGAGGAGGAGGTCGCCGGAGGAGGAGAAGGAGGTCGTCGGAGGAGGACGTCAGAGAAGGATAAGTAGGAGGCGATTACTGAAGGAGGAGGAGGTCGCCGGAGGTGGTGGAGGAGGAGAGGGGAGAAGAAGGTGAGAATGGGAGGAGGGAGGAGAAGGGGAGAAGAGGGGGAGAAGTGGAGAATGAGGAGGGAGGAGAAGGGGAGAGGGGGAGAAGAGGAAAGGGGGAGGAGAAGTGTGGAGGAGAAAAGATTGGGAGTAGGGGTGCCGGCGGGATTCAAATTTCGAATCCTGCCCAACAATTCCGTGGCGCATATTGAAGATATGGGCCACCGAACTTTTTCCCCTTTTTATTTTTTTGCAGGAAAAAAACTTCTTTTTGCCATAAATTTTTACTCTTTTCGACTTTGGGAAATATGTAAAATCAAGAATGGCCAAAGGCCGTTGAATTTAAGTAGGAAATTTCGAGACGACCTCCTTTTGATAGGTAAATTTTTTTCTAACATCGCATGCAAATGTTATGGCCATTTTATCGTGACATGACCTTTTTTTTTCATAATATATCAAAAATCATGTTTTTTCAATTTACCCTACAAATATACCCCAAAATATAACTACATCTGAGAGGAATTATTTTTTTAAAGTTTTTATAATTTTTTTTATTTTTTACAAAAGTTAAAAGGGCGATCCATAGGAGGGTAACGGGTGGGATCTATTTTTCATATTTTGTGGCGCATATAACAGAACATCACTTCTGTTGCGCATATAAACATATGCAACATAGAAAGTTGGTCAAGTGAATTCTATGGCGGGGACTCTCTTTATTTTCTATGTCGCATATGTCCATATGCACCACAGAAACTCGTCCTGGTGGCGGGTTCTATATTATTTATGTGGCGCATGGGTTTTATCTGCGCCAAATTCCGAATTTTTTGTGGTGACCTGGCCTTACGTGCACCATTGGACTTTAACTGTTGCGCAGTGGCATAAAATATACCCACAGAGATTCTTTCTATCTATAGCTGGTTTCCTAGTAAAGATAGAAGAGCACCCCGACGACAAGGTAGAGGAAGCAACCCACATCGGTTTTATTGAAAGATATGATGGCCGTCATCGTTATCCCTAGCTCAGCCAAGGAAGCTTAAAGACCACAAGGACAAACCCTACTCTCCAGATTTGGCCGCACCAGCCTGGAGCACCCACATCGACAAGACAGAAGGCCCACTACCGGAAAATAGCCGCTACACCTAGACCTAACTATTCCGACGCCACTTCATGTCCATCTTCGGCCGGCTATTCCGGCGGAGAGGCCATTAGAGGGGTTCGACTTTCGGTTGAGCGGTCAGGAACAGTGGGTGGGAGAGAGAGCAGAGGAGGAGTGATCACCGTTTCAGCACAATTACGTGGTCTAATGCGCCATTACGATGTCTGGTGTACGACATTACAAGGCCCTGATGGATGGATCGATCATGGACCCTTGGAGAAACATGACCAGGAAGGCGACCACGAATTCACGACCGACAGACATACACATCAAAAACCTTATTATAACTGTTGAAGGAAGCACGCACGCAGTCCTAACAAAAGAAAATACGCACAGAAGAATCATGGATTGCGTACGTGCGTCGAGCACCTGATCTGACGCCCTCTCCTTTCCTTCGTTGGTGCTGCATGACATCGCGGTCACGTACAGTTGGGACCGAGCGATCGACGACGTCGTCGTCGCGGCCGGGGTCGAGGGGGAGCAGCGAGGGCGCACCGCGGCCCCGGCGGAAAGCGCCATTGCCGCGGCATCACCACGCAGCGGTCGCCGTCTGCAGGCAGGCAGCTAGCGGTGTCGCCGGCGCCATCAGAGCGGCCGTGTCACTGCTCACGGCGACCCGCTGCAGTGCGCGTCGAGCGACCTGTGCTGCGTCTGCGTGAGTGGACGGAGCGCCTGCAGTACCAAATCATTGTCATGGTTTACCGATTTAATTAGCATTGGCGTCGATTGGAACGAATGAATGATGGTGCCGCGCGTGAACGCTCGTGCGCACGCACGCATGCATGGCCGTGCGTGGTTAGTAGTCCCTCTCGCGGCGAGAAAGAAACAAGGAGGGAGGGGATGCAGGGTCAGGTGCGTGATCGATGGGAGCTGGCTTTGTCTTGGGCGTCCTTGATTTGATTGCCACCTTAATTAATTGTTGTACAGAGCGCTGCCGCACACGAGCTTTGCGCGGTGAGTGATCACTGATCAACGATAATACTGTATCAGGTTTTAGGGATCGATGGACGACGGATGCATGCCAGCGTGACGGAGTTGGTCCTTCCCACGCATCTGACCTACTGCATGCTACTACTACTAGTGGTTGCGAGGTCAAATCAAAGTGCTATGTTTATTTTGTCTTTGCATATCGAAACACTAAACAACGTTTAGCTACTGTACTGTTTTTTAAACCTCAGCAGTTGCGCAATTGCCAGTTGGGGTGCTTTTTGGCCTTTTGGGTCTCCATCAAGCGTGCATGCCCATTTTTAAATGTGATAGAGAATTATTTTAGTTCCCACTCCGCTACTCATTTAATGTCTCGTCCTACAGACAGAGTACTCGTTTCGGTCCTATTTATTAGCCACATACGTAGTTTAAAAATAACTTTATCAATAATTTTGATCAACAAATTTTATATAATATGTCACAAAAATTATATTATTAGATTCATCTTTAAAATTAGTTTAATACATTTTTTAAAACATATATTTTCATTTTATTAATCAAAATTAATAGTTAAAGATTTTTTAAATACATAACTGGACTGGACCGGAGGCATTCATCTAAAGATTTAAACACAGTTTCCAATGGGAGTAACTACTACACAATTTTAGCTTGCTTGCTGAGAATGTCACGTCAGAGCATCTACATTAGTTGGGTGATTTCAGGCCGAAATTCGGATCAGATTTAGGCCGGACGAAACTCGTTTTCGGCCTGAGAACGTCGAGTTTCCCACTCGTGTTTCCAGGCTGAGTTCCCGCGACCGGCTAAATTCAGTTAAACACGGCGAAATTTGGGCGAATATAAGCGGATTTCATTAAGTAGGGCTAGGACGCATATATTACATCGATTTTAAACTAGGAAAACATTAAATTTAAACTAGGAAAGGCCGCCGCCGTGGCTGACGCCGGACGCCGCTTCTACATGCCGAGGCGGGGGTGGTTGCCGGCCTGGATGTGCCCTAGCACGACGGCGAGCGTTCGCCCAGGAATGCTCCACCAGCGGCGGTGAAACGCCGCATTGTGACGCATCGGCGGCGAGCCCGGGGGTCCATCGTGTCGGGCGAGCTCCTGGAGGCGCCTGTCGGCGAAGAACTGCTCCCAGAAGATCAGGTTGCCAGGATCCTCGGCGAGATTCGAGTCTTCCATGGTGGCGATAGCCGCCTGGATCTCCCCGGCCATGTCCTCGTCACTCGGCACCGGCGAAATAGGGATCCCGCCGGCGCTGAGACTCCAGCCGACTGGGAGACGAAAGTCCGGCGGTGCCGTATAGCCCGTGTCTTGGAGCAGTCGGGCCTCCCACGTCTGCAGCGTGCAGCGGCCATTCGTAGCCGCAATATTGTCGGGGAATCTGTCGGCCATGGGGTTTCGGCGGAGTTCTGGAGGTGGAAAGGTGCGAGCGCCTGGAGTTCGCCGGAGTTGAGATCGGTGTGTGAGAGTGTGAAGGGAGAGGGCGAGATCTACGGCTTTTATAGGCCGAGGCCGGCGGCGAGGGCAGGAGGGGTGTAGTGGCGAGGGCGGGAAAAGTGAAAACGAAGGGAAGGACGACGACTGGCTCGATCGGACGAGATTGGTTCACTCGGTCGTTTAAATGCAGGTTCAGGCGTTCAGGATCTGAAATGGCCTAGAAAGTCCAGACCAAAGTTCGTCTGAATCCGGACGAAAAGAGGTTTTCTGGAAACACGAATGTGCGATTTTCGGCATCCGAATCTAATTTCGATGTCGAATCGGGGTTCTAAGAATGCTAGTGGAGATGCTCTTGCTCCCTACACCAAAGAAATCTCATTTTTAACGTGCTTGCATCACATAGACAGACAGGTGCCTGCATGCACGCTAGCCTACTCGTGCGAGTATACACGGAGGCTAGATCCTACCCACAACTCACGGCCGTAGACACATTAAAGTCACGTACGCATCCGATGATCTGATTCCCCATGAATGAACAAACGATTCCGAGAAGACGAGTACTACTCCTACTAGGTATTGAAAACTCCCCACGCACAAGAAGCACGGCCCAGGTAGTGCCCGGAGTCCGGACTGGCCGCCTGACACTCCGCACCGTCACATGACCTGTCGGTCCCGCAGACTCGCATCCGCCCAGCTAGCCTACTCTCGGCTCTCTCCTACCCTACGCTAATCAGTCTATTGCCAACTTGCACGCTCCCAGCTGCCTCGATCCGCTCGCAGTTCAACGTGGCCTTCCGAGACCTGCAGCTTGTTTAACTCTCGCCGG
Organism: Avena longiglumis; assembly: GCA_030063025.1. Classification (NCBI taxonomy): domain Eukaryota; kingdom Viridiplantae; phylum Streptophyta; class Magnoliopsida; order Poales; family Poaceae; genus Avena; species Avena longiglumis. Next base: position 155,658,918 of record CP125973.1, read on the forward strand.
TGTCAGGGGCTATCTCCTCTTCACGTGACACACTCAAATGTTAATTCGACATTTCACAATTGCCTATAGTTTTTTGTCAAGTTGATGGAGTAGCTGCGTTTAAAAACAAGGCATTCCTAGCTGTTGGAACTGCCGATGCGTGACTCTCGCGCGTCTCCGGGCTGCAAATTTCGAACTGGTTTACTTGCCACCATGCACATTGCGAGCTGTTTGGTCCAACCTTCAGCCGTAACCATGCATAGATTTAACTTAAGCTTGTCTGTTGGCTAGTGAACAAACGGTATACAATGTAGTATGAACATATAAGAGAATCTCCAAGAACCATAATGATTGCTAAAAACTGGATATATCAACTAGAAAGAAGGTATGGCAATTCACAACCCATTTTGCCTTGGCACCATTCCTAAAATTGGATTGCTATATTGTCCAGCACCTACAATGACATGTGGTGATAAGACACATACAAGGCCACATATACACATGGGACTCACATGTCAATTAGACATAAAAATAAAGGGGACCACTGAATCTAGATTACTATAATTTTAGAAAGTGGGCTAGAAACTCTGCAAATATACCAAGATAACAAATATACACTATACTTCTTTGGTAGAGACCACTTTTAGCAATGCTGGTGGAGCAATATTTTTGAACCGAATTGCTAAAGTAGCAATTGGGGGTAAATATAAGAAGGTTGTTGGAGATGCTCTAAGGCTAGTCATAGTGAAGAGTAACATAGACTAGTAACGTGCATATTTATAGTGGATAGTAAGGCGCTGCGTCAACATGGAGCGCTTCGTTGGAAACCCCAAGAGGAAGGTGTGATGCAACACAGCAACAAGTTTTTCCTCAGTAAGAAACCGAGGTAGCGAACAAGTAGGGGGAAGAAAACGCCCCAAAGGTGTTGCAAGCAACGTGGAAACCTGCACAACACAAACTCAAGACTTTGCCCCAACTAACAGTGAGGTTGTCAATCTCACTGGTTGCTGTAACAAAGGATTAACTTTATGGTGTGGAAGGTGAAAGTGGTTTGCAGCAAGTAAACAGTAACAATGGAAGATGTATCAATGGTAAAGATTGGACCGGAGTCCATAGTTCACTAGTGGTGTTCTCCTTAGATAAACAAACATGGCATGCAGGGTAAAAAAATTACAGCAGGGCAATTGACAGAACTGAGCAAGGCATAACAATACAATACTAGACATAAAGATCCTATGATATTCGATTGAGCAATACAACAATACACATAGACCGCCATCCAACCGCATCTATGACTAGAAGTCCACCTTCAGGTTATCATCCGAACCCCCTCCAGTATTAAGTTGCAAGCAACAGACAACCGCTTTAAGCAAAGTGTGTAAGGTAAACAATCCACTTGTTTTATGAATAAGAGACCGTTGTTTTCTCCCTAGTGGCAACAACACATCTATAACCGTAGATATTTCTGTCACTTCTCTTGATTAAGTAGAGGCATGAACCCACTATCGAGCATAAATACCTCCTCTTGGAGTCACTAGCAACTACTTGGCCAAGATAGGTTTAACAACGGAGAGCATGCAAGATGACAAACAACACAGACATGATAGAATGAAATAGACAAAACCATTAATCAATCTGACATAGTAATCTCAATATCCATCGGATCCCCGCAAACACAACATGCATGATTACAAATAGATTAGATCTTGATTATGAACGGAGCTCACAAGATCTAGACATGAAAGCAAAAGGTGGAGATACAACCATCTAGCTACTACATGGACCCATAGTCCAAGGTGGAACTACTTACGCTTCATACGGGAGGCTGGCATGATGAAAAAGAAGGCCTCTGGGATGATCTCCCCTCCGGCAGGGTGCCGGGAAGAGCTTCAGATCCCCTCGATCTAGGGACGATGGTGGCAGCGGCTACAGATGGTTTCGTGGAATATTGATCGGGTACTTAGGGTTTAGGCATCAGGGCTTCTTATAGGCGAAGAGGCGGCCAGGGGGCCCACACCTAGCCCAAGCGCAGGCCTACCCTAGGCCGCGCTTGGGGGTGCAACCGCCCTGTGAAAACTCATCGTCTCTCCTCTGGACTCCGTGTTCTCCACGGTGAAATTGACTTTGGCTTTTGTCCCGTCCAATTCCAAGAATATTTCCTTACTAGCTTTTATAGAACCAAAAACAGCAGAAAACAGACAACTAATACTGTGGCAACTTGTTAATAGGTTAGTACCAGAAAACATATGAAAAACACCTCAAAGTGTGAACAAAGCAAAGCAAAGTAGATACTAAACAAGCATGGAACATCAAAATTATAGATACGTTTCCGACGTATCAAGCATCCCCAAGTTTAACTTCTGCTCGTCCTCGAGTATGTAAGTGATAAAAAGAATAATTTTTGAGGTAATATGCACCATCAAAACCAAGATCAAACCATTTGTAAGCATTGAAAGCTAGGATCAAAGAACTCTAAACATGTGAATGAAAGATGGAATTCTAACAATAAGACAAAGTAACTATCCATGCAACATGAAAGGCTACAAACAAAGATCATGAATAACATGCATTTAAAAACATTTCTTTGTTTCACATATAGAAAACATGGCATGGTGGCATTCAGCTTGTCCCTCATGGAGTAGCAAATATATGCATAGGACACATTCAAAGTTCATAAGAGTGACTAGATACAGATAGCACAAGAATAAGCAATATCACAATATGCATCAATTAATAAGTTTTGGGACACTGCACATAGAATTAAGAATGGCAACTATGCTCTCTTAACTGGTGCCTAAAGATAGAAGGTGGAGACTCAATATAATAGTGGAAGAAAGGCCCTTCATAAGGGAAGCAGGGATTTCAAGTTTCAAAAAGAGCTTCAAAAAATTATGGTACTTGTTAGCTTTCAGCCCTCATTGCCCCTATCATAAGTATCTTGAAGTGATTAAGGTTAAAGTGAACAAATGTCAACACCCGGATTTTTCAATCCTAGATGTCTGTTATGCCATACATCGCAATCCCAGGATTACCATTTTTGCGAGACATAACAGAATTGGATACCATAGTACTTCATCCATTACAAACGATACATAAGTTCTTACACAAATAGGGATCTCATGATCCAGTTCTTAATACAACATCAAGCGGTGAATACGTAATAATAGCGGTAGCGTGGCGAGCTCCATCTTCGGGTCACAGCAATGCGACGATGGGAGATGATCCTAGTTGTCGAAACTTCACGGGTCCATCTTCCGGTACTCCTCTTCATAGTCCGCCATGAGAATAGCAGGACAAAGCCATGAGTACTCTTTAAGTACTCGCAAACTAATACTAACGTAAGGGTTTTTGGATAATAGGACACTAGGCTCTAGGGTTGTTTTGCAAAAGCCAGTTTATCTCTAATAAGTTCCAAAGCTAGTCACAATTTTATAACTCCTAAGTGGGATCTTGTAATTCAGGTCACAACTCATTGTGGTCAAGTCAAAGTCTCAATTCATTTCACAAGTCATTTTGAAAAGTCTGCGGGGAGAACGATGGCCACTCAATGTCCATAATCAGCGACGCGCTATTCGAATAGTTTGACACTCTGCAGAGATTGTACACTTTCACCACAACATTCGATACATCCGTCAGGAACAAATCCTGAATTCACCATACTCAGTATGCGGATAATCAATCCTAACCTTTCAATTACACGCCCTAGTATAAGCACCTCTTCTGTGAGTTTGGCCTCCCAACAATGACCAGCTGTCATCTTGGGTACTACACAGGTGGACAATCTTCACAAGGTAGCCTCAGCTCAGACCTTGGCCGGGAGGGAACTAATACTAAGGTATAAAAGTTTCTAGTCAAGCCCTACCCAATATTCGGGTATTGTGGTTGTACGCTAAAATTGGAATGGTATCGCATCCAGACAACCATCAGTTTTATAAAGGGCTAAGGCTCATGCCTCAACATTTTCATCACCAAAATCATCAAGTGTTTGGAAACACATGTCCAAAACATTTCAATAGAATGATCCATCATTCCAAGGTTTTCATAACCATTTTTCCACCAAGTATTCAAATCTAAAGGTTGATCCAGTTTTATGCTTAGCACTAGCATCTACAGGTGGGGGGGGGGGGTAGTACTAATGAGGGGTGGTAACTAGTGGAGTTTCACTAAGTCCAACCTTATATCTTAAGCTGATATCAAGGTTTCTAGCTTAGGCCAAATTTTATGCTCTTTATGCAACCTTCAGCACAACTGTCTAGTATCTACCAAACTCTTAGGTAGACTCTAAGTAAGCTTTGATAAAGAAATAAAGTAAGAAGCTTGCACATAAAACTAGGATTTGGTTTATCTAGTGGGTATGATCACATATGCTTAAGGCATATAGTAGTCATATCACAAGTATGGTTTTGTGGCATCAATAGGGTATCTGGCAAGGGTTAGCTTGCATCAATATCAGTATGAGGTTGCATAGGCATAGTATCTTGCAAGTGTTAGCTTGCAAGGTTACTAGCTTGCACATTTAACTAGTAGTATCAGGCTTGCTAAAGTAGAGTGTCTTGCAAGTTTTAGCTTGCCTTGTGCAGAGCAGTGGTCGAAGTTCTCCTCGGCTTCCTCTTCGTAGTATCCTCCTTCCTCCTCGTATCCTTGGTCAGTACTAGCGTCTATGAATAAATACGAGGTACACAATCACCAAACAATACTTAACTACTTGCAATCATCACACACAAGGGTCCTATAGATGATCTAGCATCATCTCTAACATTACAAGGTTAAGGCTTGGTTTAAAACTTTTTATTTTTAGAAAAGTAATTTCTACTCATTGAAAAATTACTTAAGATTTAATATTCTCCAAACTAAACTTGGGATCATGTTGACACATGTCATCACCACATATTGTAGTCCATGGGAATGTGATTTAAAGTGGTGTCACAATTTAATAAGGTTTTACCCTTTCATTTTAATTAATTAAAGTGGCTAGAAATGCTTATGTAGCATTCTTTTATTACTTGAACAATATTTCTGCAAGTAAACCTATATATTTTTATATATTTTGAAAGGTATGGTTAAATGTGATTTTTGAGAGTTGGAATCAACTCAAAATCTATTATGGTTTAAATGTGAAAAATGTTTGAATGCAGAAAAGCTTCTGCCTTGTTATTTTTACTATGGGTGATCTACCCAGATCCAAATGACTTGAATCCAACGGGCTTGGATTAAGCATTCACAGACCTTTCCAACAAAATTGGTTTCATTCAAATTGGTGCACTGAATCGATTTGGGTTGATTTTTGAAGTTGAAAAAGATTAATTTGAATTGCTGGGCTGCGCGGGAAATTCTAACGGGCCGGCCTGCTAAGCGCATTGCTCCCGCGGGATGCTTAAGTGGGTGTCCCCACTCGTCAGTGACACGGGGCTGGGCGAAGCGGTATGGGGCAACGTGAATTGTTCGATCTAGTTCTAATCCAACGGCTGGGGGTCATCGTCGACGCGAGACAACTCCGGCGAGAACGAAACCTAGCGCGGCCAGTGAGGGGTGCTGGGGGCTCACCGGGGTACGGGCGAGGGTCGGCGAGGGGGGAAAACGACGAAGTCGACCGCGGTGAACCTCCTGGTACCGGTGGCTTCTCCTGGGGCAGCTCCAATCGCTGGCTCCTTTCTTCTCCAGAGGCGGCGGGCTCCAGTGAAATTCCGGCGAGGTGTTGCTCGCCTTGCTCTGAGAACGGTGTGGCACGGTCAGTGAGAAGAGGGGAGTGAGATGGTGTGAAGAAATCGAGCGGGGGTGGCCTCTATTTATATTCGAGCGAGGGGACCTTCGGGGCGCACGGTGAGCTCGTCGGGGGCGACGTTACAGGCGGCTAATGGCATGGGCAAGGGTAGGGGATGGTGCTGTGTCTCCTGGCGATGCTCAACGACATGGTCGCGAGGCATGGGGCGGTGTGATTTGGTGCAGGCGGCGGTGCTCTGCTGGCAGGCGGCGTCTTGACGGCGGCGGTGGTATATGGCACGGGCGGCAAGCGGGATGTCTGGCGGTCTCTGGTCGGTGGTGATCGTGTGTGCATGCGGTGAGGGCGCGGTCTGTGGACGCTGGTCGAGGTGGCGCTGGCGCCTTCGGCATGGTCTGGCGCGGCTTGTCGCGTGGTCGAGCTTGGCAACGCCATGGTGGACAGGGAGTGGCGGTGAACGGTGGGCTGCCTCCCAGACAAGGTTGGCACGGCTAGTTCTTCCTCTAGCCTGCTGTCCACAATGGGGTGACATTGGGGTGCTCGGCTGTTCACCATTAATGGCAATGGCAAGCTCACAGGGGTGCTAGTGTTGGCTAATCTTTCTAGATGATCTACTGAGCTGTGTGTGAGCTAACTAGGGAACAAGTTAGGCAAGAATCACTGCACACTATAGTGTTTGATGTTTTGTTTGATTTGTGTCTGCAACCTGTTTGATGAAATGGCCACATGAAATCAAGTTTTGAATTTTGAAATGAATTTTGGTGGGTTTGCTATATTGGTGCTGGTGAGTCTGCAGATGCTTGGGTTTTGAAAGTTGAGCTTGTTTGAATGGGTTTTGGAAAAGTGGGATCTTCCCATATGATAAAGATTCAATTTTGAATTGTCATTTAAACTATGCATTTGAAAGTTTCTGGATGATCACCAAGTGGGCATTGATACCTTGTTATGAGTACATTCAAGGGGTGCAATGATCCAGAAAAGTTTCTGTTAGGTTTTGAAAGTTTGAGACAGCCAAAGTAGGCATGGGAGTTAAATTGGTCAAAATGACCATTCACTTAATATATTTGTTTTGATTTACTTGTCTTTAGGAAAAGTGTGGGAAATGTTTTAGATGATGTTCATTTCACCTAAGAAACATTTTACAAGCAATGGATCACACAAACAAGGTGGTTTTTAAAGAAATTCAAAATCCATGCATACACATATACATGCATTCATGAGTTTATTTAGAAAAGTTTTTGTTAACCCTAATCTTGATGATTAGTGTTTGATGATCTAAGTTTGGTACTTTTGGGATGTTACAAACCTTCCCCCCTTAAAAAAATCTCGTCCCGAGATTTGAAAAAGGACGAAAAGATTACCTAGGATTTGAAGAGATCCGAAACTCCGTCGATGTGATCTTGGCGCTCCCGGTAGCTTCCTCTTCGTGTGGTTGCTCCTTTGAATCACGAAACTTGATGCTTTGGGTTACGGTAGTTGAAGGCTTCTTCCAATATACGGATGGGTACTTCGGGATAGGTTAGGTCATCGTTTATCTCTATGGTCCGGTGATCGATATTCTTGAACACTTCGGTCTTCTCGGGGACTTCGAGACACTTGCGAAGTAACGAGATATGGAACACATTGTGCACAGCTGACATCTCTTCTGGTAGTTCCAGTTGATACGATACTTCTCCTCGACGGTTCAGAATTTTGAAAGGTCCGATATATCTGGGGGCTAACTTTCCCTTGAGTTGGAAACGCTGCATTCCCTTAAATGGCGACACTTTCAGATAAACAAAATCTCCTATGTTGAAGGCGAGGTATCGACGTCTCTTGTTGGTGTAGCTCTTCTGTCGGGATTGTGCTGTCTTGAGGTGCTCACGAATCTTGTGAACCTTCTCTTCTGCTTCTCGTAGGATGTCGGGTCCGAAAATCTGACTCTCTCCTACTTCCGACCAGTTCAAAGGGGTGCGGCACTTTCTTCCGTACATGAATTCAAATGGGGCCATTTGCAAACTGGCTTGGTAACTGTTGTTGTATGAAAATTCTGCAAACGGCAGACAGTCTTCCCACTTGGATCCATATTCTAGCACACATGCTCTAAGCATATCTTCGAGTATTTGATTTACTCGCTCCGTTTGTCCATCGGTCTGAGGGTGATACGCGGTACTGAAATCTAGGCGGGTTCCTAAACCTTCTTGGACTTTCTTCCAGAATCTCGAGGTAAACTGAGTTCCTCGATCCGATACTATGTTCTTGGGGACTCCATGCAAACTAACGATTCTAGCGATGTACAACTCTGCTAGCTTCGAACTCTGATAGGTGGTTTTGACGGGCAAGAAATGGGCGACTTTGGACAATCTGTCCACTATGACCCAAATAGAGTCATTTCCCCTACTAGAAGTAGGCAATCCGGTGATAAAGTCCATTCCTCTGAATCCCATTTCCATTCGAATTTGCAAAGGTTGCAACAATCCATGGTCTTTGATGTCTGGCCTTGACTCGCTGACATATATCACACTTGGCGATATAGCTTCCGATTTCTCTCTTCATCTTATGCCACCAAAATTGCTCTTTAAAATCTTGATACATCTTAGTTCCTCCGGGATGGATAGAATAAAGAGTATCATGAGCCTCCTTCAAGATAACTTCTTTTAACTCGATCGATGGTACACAAAGGTCCTTTGTACCACAAAACTCCTTCTTCATCCTCGGTGAATCCGGTACTTTACTGTCTGCATCGACGCTTGATTCCGTCGATACTAGCATTTTCCTTCTGCGCTTCTTTAATCTGACTGATCAAAGTGGGCTGAAGTTCTATGCTAGCCAAAAATCCTTCACTTACTAATTCTATTTGAAAATCTTCCATCTCCTTGTGCAAACTTGGTTGCTCCTTCAAAATCATGGAGTTCAAGCGGCACGGCAATCTGCTAAGGGCATCGGCTACCACGTTGGCTTTACCAGGGTGATAGTGAATGTCCAGGTCGTAATCCTTGATTATCTCAATCCATCTTCTCTGCCTCATATTCAGCTCCTTCTGAGTGAATATATACTCTAGGCTCTTGTGATCCGAATAAATCTCACAACGGTTTCCCATCAGGTAATGTCTCCATGTCTTCAGGGCTAGAACTACGGCTGCGAGTTCGAGGTCATGGGTTGGGTAATTTTGTTCATGTTGCTTCAATTGTCGCGATAGATAAGATATAACTTTGCCTTCTTGCATTAGCACACATCCGAGACCAATCTTGGATGCGTCACAATACACATCGAAGGGCTTCGTGATATCCGGCATGATCAAGATTGGGGCTGAAATCAATCTCCTTTTGAGTTCTTGAAAACTTGCTTCACATTTGTCTGTCCATTCAAACTTCTTGTCCTTCTTCAACAATTGGGTCATGGGTCTGGCGATACTAGAGAATCCTTCTACAAATTTGCGGTAATATCCCGCCAATCCGAGAAAAGAACGAACTTGGGTTTGAGTGGTTGGGGCTTGCTAATCTTCTACATCTTTCACTTTGGCAGGGTCAACGGCAATTCCTCCGGCTGATACAATGTGGCCGAGGAATCCTACTTCATGTAACCAGAATTCACATTTGCTAAATTTTGCATACAACTGATGCTCTCTAAGGGTTCCAAGAATGGTCCTTAGGTGTAGCTCATGTTCTTCTTCTGATTTGGAATAAATCAGAATGTCATCGATGAAAACAATGACAAAATTACCCAGGAAGTCCATAAAAATCTTATTCATGAGGTTCATGAAATAAGCGGGGGCATTGGTTAATCCAAAAGGCATGATTGTATACTCATACAATCCATATCTGGTGGTAAAGGCAGTCTCTGGGATATCCTCTGCACGAATTTTGAGTTGATGATAGCCAGTTCTAAGATCAATCTTAGAAAACACTTTGGCACCGGTCAACTGATCAAACAAATCTTCTATCTTAGGCAAGGGGTACTTGTTCTTGATGGTGACATCATTCAACTTCCGATAATCCGTACACAAACGGTTACCTCCATCCTTCTTGTCCACAAACAAGACAGGTGATCTCCATGGGGACGCACTTGGTTGAATCAATCCGATTTCCAACATGGAATCCAGTTGCCTCTTCAGTTCTTCTAGTTCTGACGGGTTCATACTATAGGGTCTCTGGGCTATGGGTCCCGTTCCGGGGATTAGTTCGATGATAAACTCGATATCCCGATCTGGGGGCATACCGGGCAAAACATCTGGAAATACATCAGGGTATTCGCAGACTATCCAGACTTGGTCAATGGTAGGTTGGGCTATACTCTTGTTACACTTGAATTGGCGAGGTAAGGTTTCAGATATATGCTCGACTGATATTCCGGTGGTACTGGTCATGGTGATGGCTTTCTTGGCACAGTCAATCAATCCTTTATGTTTGGACATCCAATCCATTCCTAGTACTACTTCCAAACCTTTAGTTCCGAGTACTATTAGGTTAGCATAAAAATCTATGCCATGGATTCGGATAGGGACGGCCTTACAAATTTGCCTAGCCTTGGTGGTTGATCCGGGAATTTGTACAATCATCACATGCTTAAATTTGGTTGGTTGAATTTTACTAGTGCAGGCAAATTCTTCGGTGACAAATGAATGCGATGCACCAGAATCAAACAACACTCTTGCAAATACTGAATTAACAGAAAACATACCCAGCACGACGTATGGCGCTTCCTGAGCTTCTTCAGCATGCATGAGAAAAAGACGGCCATTGCGGTTGAGTGAATTCCCTGGGGCAAATCTTCTCCCTGGCTGGACACGACGCTGCTGCTGAGCTGGGACATTGGCGTTGGGGGCTGTAGCATTCTTCTTGTTGGGGCATTCGTTGGAATAGTGGCCTTTATTTCCACAGTCATAACAGGTCACTTGTGACTTGTCCTTGGCTGCGACAGGCACAACATTGCTTCCAGTCCTCGGGGTAGTGTTGGGGTTGGCGGTAGCATTGGTGGTGTTGAACTTGGGTGGGGCACGAGTGAAATTGCTAGAGTTGCTGGGGTTGTTGTGATTTCCTCCGGGTCTAGGGTTTCCACGGTTGGGATAGGTTGGACGGGTCATAGGGGGTCTGTTGGTTCTTGGGGCAAATCCTGGAGATGGGTTGGGGCGATACTTTGGGGTCTGATGGGTTCCTAGTTGATGCATCATGCACGCTATGTTCTCATTGGCTGGTTGATCTTTCCTTCCATCCGGATAGCAGAGTTGACAAGGGCTTCAATATCGCCAAAGGGATATTGATTAACACCGCATCTCGTCATGCGCACCATTCAGAATCTTTCTTTCTTCTTGGCTTCGTTGTCTATCTCGTCCGGCATACCTAGCTAATGACAAAAATTTGTCACGGTATTCCACTACGATCATCCTCCTTGCTTCACTCTCGAACTCGTCTCTCATTCTCTTGATCAAACCTGGTGGCACATGGGTTCTGCTAAACTTGACCTTGAATTCCTCCCAGGTCATCATCTGGCCTCCGGTCATTGCACGAACACTGTTCCACCATGCCCTGGCATCTCCGGCTAGATAATGGGTGGCGAACAGGACTTTCTCGTTGGCTTCCACTCCGGCTAGTTATTTTCCATGGTTCGCAGCCAATCATCAGCATCTAGGGGTTCTTCTGACTTGGTGAAAACGGATGGGTTAGTATTCTGGAAATTCTTGAGCTTAGATCCGTGCTTGTCCTGATTTCCGTGGCCTTGGTTGTTGTGGGCTAGCTGGGCTATCTGTTGCAGAGTGGCTAGGTTGGCTTGACGTTCCGCTCTTTCAGCTTCGCGGTCAGAAGTCAACATTTGCAGGATCTGCAACATCGGGTCTGGGGCTGAACCACTTCCTCCACGTGGCATCTGAAGATTGATATAGATCATGAGAAAAGAGGGAAATTTCTAAGGTTTTGGGTTTTTGAAAAGTTTTTAGAGTTTGACTCAGGTTTTTCTAGCAACTTGCTTTTTCATTCATTCATTCACTTGATACAACGCACACCACAGCAACGAAAAACATATGGTTTTAAGAACCATTCTGGAAACTACGATACAGTGGGACCGAATACTACTCACTACGCTAGTGCTCAGTGCTACTACTCCTTGGAGTCTGTGGCTTCATCATCTTCAGCATCATCGATGAAGGCGAAATCATCCTCATCGGTGAATAAGTCCATGGCCTGATCCTCCATAAAATCATCGTCATCACTGAGATAGGAGTAAGGGTCTCCACGAAGATCCTCTCCGGCATTCTCCCTTTCCTCTAACTGCATGTCTCTCTCGTGGATGTTCTCTTCCAGAGATGATATGCGATGGCGAAGACGGGCAATAATGCGCTCCTTCTTGTCGAGCTGACGGCAGCGAGACTTGAGATCCTTTGCTAGCATGGCGATGGTCTGGTCCTTCGTCTTGATGATGGCAGACTTGTGTCCAATTCCTGCTGACGATCATACATCATTAAGCTAAGGTGGTCCAATTGAGTCTTCAGCTCGGGGTGGTATGGGGCTTCTAATGGTTGGCCATTGGCATCAAGCCTTGGGCAAAACTCAAAGCGATTACCCTTGATCTGATTGATGCTCTGCCCACACAGACGGGAAAGAGCTTCCTACATTGCTCTGGCAAGTCCATCGAGCCAGTTGTTTTCCCTCAAGGTAAACTGAATTCCCTCCGTAGTGGGAGGTTCAATCTTTCCTCGGAGACTTGCAACAATTAGCCACTTCAGATCTTCTCCTCCTTGATCATTGAGCTGAGCTCCGAAGAACTAGGGGTGCGGACGCTCCAGAAGTTCCGAAAGCTGATCCAGATCCCTCTCAAAGATAAGGTCTCCTCCATTCCCAAGTTGGTAAAACTTGCTGTACTTCACGTCCATCTATAAAAATAGAGGATGAGTAGATTAGCATAGTGATCAAGTGTGTCAAAATTTTATCTATTTTGCAAGAGTTTTTGGCGGACATGAAGTTTTATTAAAGAATTAAAGAGGTAAGAATGAGAATAAGTTTTCGTAAATATTTTTGTTCTTTGGTTTTGAAACTAAGTTTTTGGTTTAACGTCCAATCTAACTAGGGTCTCCTATGGTCAGGATGGCTCTGATACCAACTTGTCAACACCCGGATTTTTCAATCCTAGATGCCTGTCATGCCATACATCGCAATCCCAGGATTACCATTTTTGCGAGACATAACAGAATTGGATACCATAGTACTTCATCCATTGCAAACGATACATAAGTTCTTACACAAATAGGGATCTCATGATCCAGTTCTTAATACAACATCAAGCAGCGGGATACGTTATAATAACGGTAGCGTAGGCGAAGATCCATCTTCGGGGTCACAGGCAATGCTGACGATGGGAGATGATCCTAGTTGTCGTAACCTTCCTGGGGTCCATCTTCCAGGTACTCCTCTTCATAGTCTGGCCATGGGAATAGCCAGGGACAAAGCCATGAGTACTCTTTAAGTACTCGCAAACTAATACTAACAGGTAAGGGGTTTTTGGATAATAGGACACTAGGCTCTAGGGTTGTTTTGAAAAAAGCCAGGTTTATCTCTACTAAGTTCCAAAGCTAGTCACAATTTTATAACTCCTAAGTGGGATCTTGTAATTCAGGTCACAACTCTGTTGTGGTCTAGTCAAAGTCTCAATTCATTTCACAAGTCATTTTGAAAAGTCTGACGGGGGAACAGTATGGCCACTCCAACTATCCATAACCGCGGACGTGACTATTCGAATAGTTTGACACTCTGCAGAGATTGTACACTTTCACCACAACATTCGATACATCCGTCAGGAAAAAATCCTGAATTCACCATACTCAGTATGCGGATAATCAATCCTAACCTTTCAATTACACGCCCTAGTATAAGCACCTCTCCTGTGAGTTTGGCCTCCCAACCATGACCAACTGTCATCTTGGGTACTGCACAGGTGGACAATCTTCACAAGGTAGCCTCAGCTCAGACCTTGGCCGGGAGGGAACTAATACTAAGGTATATAAGTTTCCAGTCAAGCCCTACCCAATATTCGGGTATTGTGGTTGTACGCTAAAATTGGAATGGTATCGCATCCAGACAACCATCAGTTTTATAAAGGGCTAAGGCTGATGCCTCAACATTTTCATCACCAAAATCATCAAGTGTTTGGAAACACATGTCCAAAACATTTCAATAGAATGATCCATCATTCCAAGGTTTTCATAACCATTTTCCACCAAGTATTCCCATCTAAAGGTTGATCCAGTTTTATGCTTAGCACTAGCATCTACAGGTGGGGGGGGGGGGGGGAGTACTAATGAGGGGTGGTAACTACTGGAGTTTCACTAAGTCCAACCTTATATCTTAAGCTGATATCAAGGTTTCTAGCTTAGGCCAAATTTTATGCTCTTTATGCAACCTTTAGCACAACTGTCTAGTATCTACTAAACTCTTAGGTAGACTCTAAGTAAGCTTTGATAAATAAATAAAGTAAGAAGCTTGCACATAAAACTAGGATTTGGTTTATCAAGTGGGTATGATCACATATGCTTAAGGCATATAGTAGTCATATCACAAGTATGGGTTTGTGGCATCAATAGGGTATCTGGCAAGGGTTAGCTTGCATCAATATCAGTATGAGCTTGCATAGGCATAGTATCTTGCAAGTGTTAGCTTGCAAGGTTACTAGCTTGCACATTTAACTAGTAGTATTAGGCTTGCTAAAGTAGAGTGTCTTGCAAGTTTTAGCTTGCCTTGTGCAGAGCAGTGGTTGAAGTTCTCCTCGGCTTCCTCTTCGTAGTATCCTCCTTCCTCCTCGTATCCTTGGTCGGTACTAGCGTCTATGAATAAATACGAGGTACACAATCACCAAACAATACTTAACTACTTGCAATCATCACACACAAGGGTACTATAGATGATCTAGCATCATCTCTAACATTACAAGGTTAAGGCTTGGTTTAAAACTTTTTATTTTTAGAAAAGTAATTTCTACTCATTGAAAAATTACTTAAGATTTAATATTCTCCAAACTAAACATGGGATCATGTTGACACATGTCATCACCACATATTGTAGTCCATGGGAATGTGATTTAAAGTGGTGTCACAATTTAATAAGGTTTTACCCTTTCATTTTAATTAATTAAAGTGGCTAGAAATGCTTATGTAGCATTCTTTTATTACTTGAACAATATTTCTGCAAGTAAACCTATATATTTTTATATATTCTGAAAGGTATGGTTAAATGTGATTTTTGTGAGTTGAATCAACTCAAAAGCTATTATGGTTTAAATGTGAAAAATGTTTGAATGCAGAAAAGCTTCTGCCTTGTTATTTTTACTATGGGTGATCTACAGATCCAAATGACTTGAATCCAACGGGCTTGGATTAAACATTCACAGACCTTTCCAACAAAATTGGTTTCATTCAAATTGGTGCACTGAATCGATCTGGGTTGATTTTTGAAGTTGAGTGCTGAAGTGTGTTTCAATTGAAATAGAAAAAGATTAATTTGAATTGCTGGGCTGCGCGGGAAATTCTAACGGGCCGGCCTGCTAAGCGCATTGCTCCCGCGGGCTGCTTAAGTGGGTGCCCCACTCGTCGCCGCTGACACGGGCTGGGCGGTATGGGGCAACGTGAATCGTTCGATCTAGTTCTAATCCAACGGCTGGAGGTCATCGTCGACGCGAGACAACTCCGGCGAGAACGAAACCTAGCGCGGCTAGTGAGGGGTGCTGGGGGCTCACCGGGGTACGGGCGAGGGTCGGCGAGGCGGGCGAACGACGAAGTCGACGACGGCGAACCTCCCGTACCGGTGGCTTCTCCCGGGCGGCTCAATCGCTGGCTCCTTTCTTCTCCGGAGGCGGGCCAGTGAAATTCGGCGAGGTGGTGCTCGCCTTGCTCGAAACGGTGGCACGGTCGGTGAGAAGAGGAGTGAGATGGTGTGAAGAAATCGTGCGGGGTGGCCTCTATTTATAGTCGGCGAGGGACCATCGGTAGACGGTGAGCTCGTCGGGCGGACGTGCGTGACTAATGGCATGGGCAAGGGTAGGGGACGGTGCTGTGTCTCCTGGCGATGCTCAACGACATGGTCGCGAGGCATGGGGCGGTGTGGTTTGGTCTGGAACGGCCGGTGCTCTGCGCGGCAGAGGCGGCGTCTTCGACGGCGGGCGGTGGCTGTATGGCACGGGGCGGCAAACGGGGATGTCTGGCGGTCTCCTGGGTCGGTGGTGATCGTGTGTGCACGCGGTGAGGGCGGCGCGCGGTCTGTGGACGCTGGTCGAGGGTGGCGCTCTGGCGCACGCTCGGCATGGTCTGGGCGCGGCTTGTGCGCGTGGTCCAGGGCTTGGCAACGCTCGCGGCTGGGACAGGGAGTGGAGGTGGACGGTGGGTGTAAGGGTCCCAACCTTTAATTAAGGTAGAGTCCCCTGTGTTTACAATGCTAGTCCCTGGATCAATAGCTAGCATCCACAGTTAAGATGTAATATCAAGAAACAAAGGTCATAATATAACTTTATAACCAGGAATAACATAATTTTATTACATCTTACATAGCTCATTTGGCTATTACATTACATTGCAGCGGAATAACTATAAGCATGGGGTCCTTCATCTTCAAAGTGTCACAAGCAGGCATGTTGGTTGTAGACTTTGTAATCCTAATCATTCAATCTTCACTAAAATCAATCAAACCTGCAACATTACAAGTTACAGCCACAAGGGTCAATACATTTGAATTGTATTGGCAAGTTTCACTACTATGTAGAATATAGTGGATCCTATCATTACATGCATTTTTGGCTAAGTAGGGTTTAAGGCTCATTTGTAGAAAGCAATAATTTATCCTATCTTTTCAAAATGGTTTTGATCTTTTGTCAAACCTCTTTATCAAAACCTTGAACTCCTTGGTATTCCCAAGTATTCAAGTCCTTGTCAAAATTCTCTTGAGCTCCTTGGTACCCCCAAGTGCATCAAGTTTTATCAAAATCTCTTGAGCTCCTTGGTAACCCCAAGTGCATCAATTTTTCATCAAAATCTCTTGAGTTCCTTGGTACCCCCAAGTGCATCAAGTCTTTTGTTGATACTTAGAAAGTTTTATTTTAGAAATTGGAATGTCGAGATCTCCCATAGCTTCAAACTTTAGTTGCTCAGTATTGTCCATAACCGGTGACACGGCTAAGTACTTAGATTTTAATATCTTCTGCAGAAGTTGCACACTTTACCCACATGTCACAATCTCATCTTGTCGCCACCAGTGGCCACTGGATTGGTGCTCACCAAGATGGAGTACCGGCGGATTGAGAATGTGACGGAGTCTTTCCAGAGGGTCCTCCCATACACCATTGCTAGCTTGTCTTCAGTACCCATGTAGGATTCCAGGTCCTCATGTCCCGTAACTTGAAGACAATGCATGGGTCTTCCCAATGTAGTTGACTAAGCCAGAGCCATAAATAGCATGTGGTTGCACACGAAAGCCACAATTGGAGAAACATGTTCAATCTCTAAGTTTCCTGGGTGGTTTCCTTTGGAGCACAACACAAAGAGATTGCCATAGACATGTTTCCTTTTGTTGCCACCTTCTCCAAAACTCAAAGTATCCTTGGCCACACAGGTGGTTCATTGAGTCCTTGTTTTATTATATAAAAACACAAGTCCTTTTCTCAAACTTCATAAAATCTCAACATGTAACTCTTTTCAAAATATAGCATGGCTAAGCATGTAACAACTACATTGTTTTCACTAAGGAAAGTATAGGGTATCCTATTAGGATTTAGCATAGCATAAGTATAGAAATTCCTTTCATGCATGTTTCAAAATCCACTAAGTATAATGAAAATAGTAGGACTTTAGATGATAGTGTAACTTGACTTTTTGGTAGGGAATGATGGTTCACTCCTTGATCTTGCTAGTCTCACACTTTTCTAACTTCACTACAATCAATCAAGCAAACATAATATCAACTAGCATTCCAAACCAATAATCAAGCAAACAATTCACACACATAAAACAAGGGAAACTAAGTCATGCATGCAAGCATGCAAGGGGTAGTTTTATTTTGCAAAGATGGTTTCTACTAAGCTCTAAATTTTGTAAGGTTCAAAGTGGTCATTTTCCAAAGTGGCAAAGTCATTTGCAAAAGGGTTTTATCCATAAACCAATTTTAAATCCTTTCATTATTTTATGTGGTGGAAAATATTTTTATCAAAGCAACAACTTTAAGTTGTTCACCAAATAAGTTTTTGTTTCTCAAAACTTGGTGTTTAGGTTCAGTAGGTTTGATCCAAATCATTTTCCCAAAGTTTTTACTCCAAAAACATTTTCATAACAAAACCATTATTTTTATTTGGCTAGAAATGGGCTAAACCAATTAATCCATCCTATACTTCACCAAATTCATTTTTAAAACCATGGGTTGGTTCCTAGGGTTAGTAGATTCACAACAAACCAATTTGCCAAGATTTCAACCTCAAAAACATTTTTGAACAATTTTTCTAATCTAAACAAGCATACAAATGTTTCTGAAAAAACAAACAATCTAACAGATACTATTTACTAAACAAATTGCATGGTTGACTAGGGCTTGTTCCACTCATTCCAACGATATAAAGTTTGTAATTTTTGGACGTGTGGATCAAAAGTTATAGGGTTTTCAAATCTGCATCTCAATCTGATTTCAAATCTGTTTTTAAATCTAATACTGGCCACGCGTCGCTTTCTTATTGGACGGTACCGGTTCGAGTGGATCGACAGATACAGGCCGTTGGATTAAAATAGATCTGTGCGGCTCTGATCCTACAATACCCCTTTGACTTCATTCTAATCTGATGCGTCCAATTCAGATCTAACGGATCCTATGCATTTGACCAAAACGCAGCGGCGCTGGTGGTGGCTAGCGGCGGAGACGGTCAGGTGATGGCGGTGCTGGTGATACATGAAGGAATGGGAGGTGGGTATATGCTTACAATGATCGCAGGGCGACGCCGAAGCTCAACGTGGGGTCGTCTTGGCGAGGGGCGCACGGGATCGGGCTTGATTGCTCGCCGGAGTGGAGCTGCGCCTACCACGCCGCCGTCGTCGGGGACGGTGCTATGGATCACTCAGAGACAAACGAAACGCATGGTCAGACGCGCAAAGACACGGCGATGATGTGTGCGTGATTGAGAGGGGTCGGGGTAGTCTGGTTTACCAGAGGGAGGTCGTCGGAGAAGAGCCAGACGCGACGGCGCTCGGAGCTTGTCGAAGATGACGTTCTGGGGCGCCCGCAGTTGAACGAAAGGCACGGACAGATGCGCCAGGAGGTGGGGAGTATGTGTGCGTGGTCGATGAGGCAAGGGGCGGCGCTGGGTCACTAGAATTGGCACCGGACCTCGTCGGAGCAGAGGGTGGTGTTGAGCGAAATTCGACAGCCTGGGGGCGTGTCGAGGTGGGGCGACAGAGGGGAACCCGAGAGAGAGAGAGAGTGGGCGCTTAATAGGGCGAGATTGCTGAGCGGAATCACTGCGGCATTACTGCGAATTTACGCGCGGCATCAACGGCAGGAAACGGCCGGCGTGGTCGTCGCGAGGAAGAAGGTGAGCTGGAGGGGTGGGGTTCGGGCGTCAGCGAGGGAGTGAGAGAGAAGGAAGGGGCCACCAGTCAGTCATAGAGTGGGTGGGTTGCGGAGTAAGAAAACGTTTCGCGAGAGAGAGTGGGAGTGGGCTCGCTGTTGGGCTGTTAAATTGGCAGTTGAATCACTGCTTTATTTTTTTCTTCCTGAATGTTTTTCTTTTTCCAAATCTATTTTCTGTTTTGAATTTTCAAACAACAAAACAACAATCAAATCAATTCAAACACTCACCAAACATTTGCAAATGAAATTTGTTTCTGTTTAACAACATAAACCAATTCCCCAAACTATAATAATATTTTTATTTTAGAGTCATTTATAATTAAATAAAATGGACATTAGTTAATAAATCAAATGGGTTTTATTTTAATAAAAAGCTCCATTTGAAACCAAATATTTTCAAAACCAAATCAGTAGGTTTTATTTGAAAATATAAAATACTTGGAAAACCTATTTGAAATAAATAAATAAGTTTTGATGGTTAATTAAAATAGTAAAACCTTTATTCATAAAACTTCGATATTAAATCCTTATTATTTTATTTTAAATAAACCTTTACTATTTTTATCAAATAGGAATATTTTATTTCAAAGGCTTAGCCAAGGTTTAATCTGGATCTATAAAATAATCTTTATTTATAAATCTACCTTTTCTTTTGAAAACCAAAAATCTTTTTATTAAAAGATTCAAAATAGTAATTCCAAAATATTTTATTTTCCTTTATTAAATGTTTATCTTTTTAAATCCCTTTAGGATTTATTTGATCCAAATTGGTTTGATGGTTCCCATTTGAATTTCAAGATTTGGAAAATCTTGGGATGAGACAGTGGGTTGCCTCCCAGACAAGGTTGGCACGGCTAGTTCTTCCTCTAGCCTGCTGTCCACAATGGGGTGACATTGGGGTGCTCGGCTGTTCACCATTAATGGCAATGGCAAGCTCACAGGGGTGCTAGTGTTGGGCTAATCTTTCTAGATGATCTACTGAGTTGTGTGTGAGCTAACTAGGGAACAAGTTAGGCAAGAATCACTGCACACTATAGTGTTTGATGTTTTGTTTGATTTGTGTCTGCAACCTGTTTGATGGGATGGCCGCATGAAATCAAGTTTTGAATTTTGGTGGGTTTGCTAGATTGGTGCTGGTGAGTCTGCAGATGCTTGGGTTTTGAAAGTTGAGCTTGTTTGAATGGGTTTTGGAAAAGTGGGATCTTCCCATATGATAAAGATTCAATTTTGAATTGTCATTTAAACTATGCATTTGAAAGTTTCTGGATGATCACCAAGTGGGCCTTGATACCTTGTTATGAGTACATTCAAGGGGTGCAAAGATCCAGAAAAGTTTCTGTTAGGTTTTGAAAGTTTGAGACAGCCAAAGTAGGCATGGGAGTTAAATTGGTCAAAATGACCATTCACTTAATATATTTGTTTTGATTTACTTGTCTTTAGGAAAAGTGTGGGAAATGTTTTAGATGATGTTCATTTCACCTAAGAAATTTTTTACAAGCAATGGATCACACAAACAAGGTGGTTTTTAAAGAAATTCAAAATCCATGCATACACATATACATGCATTCATGAGTTTATTTAGAAAAGTTTTTGTTAACCCTAATCTTGATGATTAGTGTTTGATGATCTAAGTTTGGTACTTTTGGGATGTTACAACAAACTATGAAGTATATGCTTGACAAAGTATAAGTTGGCAATCTCATGTCCTTTGAATACAAGGGCCGCTCCTCATGCTACTCAAGTTTATTTACTCGCAAGTTCTTGTCATAGTAAGTACATGTGTATCATAGAGAACCGCCAACGGGGTACCCCTTGCACATGGTACAGGAGCTTTCCCATAACCAAAATGACAAGGCAAGCAGACAATGAGCATCTCAGCATTCTTCTTATTTACCATGGGATATGGTGCTTTTTTCTCTCTTTCCTCTTTTCTCGATATCTCTCTTTTTTCTCAATATTTTTTATAAGAAGAATGCTTCATAGATGTCATTATGGTGATGTTGCAAGTTTTGACCATGATTAGGCATGGCTTAGGCTAGCGGCCCAGACATTTCTCTAACACAAAATACATAACTCCATGGACTTACAAGCTCCCCTTTCATTTCACACCGACGACATCCATAGAGAAAAGAGCATGATATCAACTGTGTACATAGTATAGGTGCAATGTTGATGACACACAAGTATAGGGGATTGCAACAGTCTTCGCCGGTAGTATTACCCAATTTATTGATTCGACACAAGGGGCGCCAAATAATACTTGCAAGCCTTAACAACTAAGTTGTCAATTCAGCTGCACCTGGAAATAGTTCTTGCTCAAAGAAGTTTATCAGTAGCAATAGTTTGGTAGTAACAACAGCAAAGCAGCAACAGCAGTAGAACAAGAGCAATAGTAACAGTAACGGTAACAGTAGGATATGAGTGCAGTAGGCATAGGGATGGATGGACGGGTGTTGCATGGACGAGTCTAAACATGTAACTTCAAGATCTAGGGCATTCCAGATAAATAAGAACAAGCATCCAAGTACTAAACAATCCTAGGCATGTGCTCCATATATAGTCATACGTGCTCGCAATGAGAACTTGCACAACATCTTTTGTCCAGCCATCTCGTGGCAGCGGGGCCTCTAGGGAACTACTGGCAATTAAGGTGTTCCTTTTAATAGAGCACCGGAGCAAAGAATTAACACTCTGTGAACGCATGTGATCCTCACACCACAGCCATCCCCTCCGGTTGTCCTAATTTCTGTCACTTCGGGGCCTTTCGATCCGTACAATAATATGTGTACACAACTTGCAGATAAGATCACAAACAATACTATCATAATGATTCAATAATAAGTTCAGATCTGAGATCATGACATCGGGCCCTAGTGGCAAGCATTAAGCACAACAAATTGCAACAAAGTCAAATAACACTAATAGAGATACTAGGCACTATGCCCTAACAATCTTATTCGATTACATGATAGAACTCACCTAATACCTACCATACCCATAGCCTACAGCGGGGGATTACTCACTCATGGATGAGGGAAACATTGATGGTTGATGGAGAGGCGTTGGTGATGACGATGGCGATGATCCTCCCCAAATTTCCCATCCCGGCAGGGTGCTAGAACGGAGTTTCTGGTTCCAAATCTTGGTCTCTGGTGGTGGCGATGCAGCGGAACTCTTTCTGGGAAATCGACGACCCCCCTCGGTTTTTTAGGTCAAGAGGATTCTTATAGGCGCAGAGGGAGGCCGAGGAGGTGCCTGGGCAGGCCACACCCCTCCCAGGCGCGGGGTGGGCCCACCCACGCGGCAGGGGGTGTGGGCCACTTATACGTCCAAAATGTATCTACTTTCCCTAACACTTTTGCTTTTGTTTCTCCTCTAAACTTGTGTGATTTGGATACAACTAACACGGACTAACGTTGTTTTCAGCAGTATTACCTTGGTGTCTAGTTTTTGTGCAGAAAATATATTATCAGGAAAAATCCCGAAAAATATGCCAAAAATTATATTTCACCAGAAGATTCATAGAGCCAGAAGACGAAAGGAGTGGAGGCCTGGGGGCCCACACCCCTGCCAGCGGTGGGCCCCACGCCTTAGGGGTGCCACCCTGTGCACCCTCTCGGGCTCCATTTGCGCCTATAAGTTACCCCTTGACCTAAAAACCGAGGGGGCCACCCCAGAGAAGAGTTCCGCTGCGCTGCCAGCACCAGAGACTAGATTCGGAACCAGAAACTCCGTTATGGCACCTTGTTGATAGGTCGGAAACGTATCTACAATTTTTGATGCTCCATGCTTGTTTAGTTTCTACTTTTCTTTACTTGTCTACACTTTGAGGTGATTTTTACATGTTTTCTGGTACTAACCTATTAACAAGTTGCAACAGTGCCAGATGCCTGTTTTTGCTATTTTTGGTTTCAGAAAAGTTAGTAAAGAAATATTCTCGGAATTGGACGGGATAAACGTCAAAGTCAATTACTTTCCATGGGGAACAAGAAGTCTAGAGGGGAGCCGGAGAGGCCGGCCAGGGTGGCCAGACCCACGCTAGGCGCCGGTGGGCCCTGCCCCATTCCTGGGAGGGGTGTGGGTCCCCTAGCCGCCGCCTCGACCTCCCCCTTCGCCTATAAGAAGCCCCCGATGTAGGAACCCTAAGAACCCGATCAAATATCCACGAAACCATCTGTAGCCGCCACCACCATCGTCCCTAGATCGGGGGGGGGGGATCTGAAGTTCTTCCTGGCACCCTGCCGGAGGGGAGATCATCCTGGAGGCCTTCTCTCTGGTATGATGCTTGAGTAGTTCCACCTTGGACTATGGGTCCATGTAGTAGCTAGATGGTCGTATCTCCTCCTTTGTGCTTTCATGTATAGATCTTGTGAGCTCCGTTCATGATCAAGATCTAATCTATTTGTAATCATGCATGTTGTGTTTGCGGGGATCCGATGGATATTGAGATTATTATGTTGGTTTGATTAATGGTTTTGTCTTGATGATTCTATCATGTCTGTGTTGTTTGTGATCTTGCATGCTTTCTGTTGTTATCTTGGACAAGTAGTTGCTAGTGAATCCAAGAGGGGGTATTTATGCTCGATAGTGGGTTCATGCCTCTAGGTTCCAAGGGAAGTGACAATAATCTCTTCGGTTGTAGATGTGCTGTTGCTACTAGGGAGAAAACAACGGTCTCTTGTTCATGGAACATGTGGACTGTTTACCTTACACACTTTGCTTAAAGCAGTTGTCTGTTGCTTGCAACTTAATACTGGAGGGGGTTCAGATGATAACCTGAGGTGGACTTCTAGTCATAGATGCAGTTGGATGGCAGTCTATGTATCTTGTTGTATTTCCCAATCGAATTTCATAGGATTGTAATATATGTAATCAGTACCTAAGCATTGCATGCATGTGTTAAACTCAAATAAAGTATTGCATGTGATCAAGTGTGTGAACCAAAGAAAAAGTGCAAAGCCCTAAACCCTTGTCTTTTCCCCCTCTTTTTGGAATCCATTCAATATGGTTTTTGAAATATTTGAAAAGTATCAAAAAGTATGGATCCCAAATGGAGTAAAAGGGACCCTAATTATTTCCTATCTATTCTGTAAACCTTCTAGTACTTTTGGAATGTTTAAAACAATATTTGAATTCAGAATACAAAACAGAAATAGAAAACAGGAAAAGAAAAATGTTTTTGTTAAAAAAAATAGAGCAGCAGCTCCCAGGCCAGCCCAGCTTTTCTTCCTCTCCGCTGCAACCTTTCCTGCAGCCCAGCTGCGGCCCAAGTCAGCCCACCCGGGGCCCAGGAGAAGGCCCGTACCCCTTCGATTCTTTCCTCCTTTCTTCTTCCTCGCCAGAAGGACGCCGGCGAAGCTCCTGCGTGGCAGCGCCGCCGTCACCCGATCCTCGCCCGAATCGCAGCGCCCCAGCCACCCTCTGGGAAGGATAAGACCCGCCGGCACCGTGCTCTGCTTCCCCTGGACCTCACTTTCCCCTCTCTCTCCCACTCTGCACAGCGATAGCCCGAACCCTAGCCACCATGTCCGCCGGCTAGCCACCGTTGCCGGCCTCCCCGAGCCCATCCGACACCGCCACGACCTCACTTTCCCCTCTCTCTCCCACTCTACACAGCAGAAGTAATCGACAAGGGGCGTTAGGATTCGTCGCCATCGACCATTTCCTCCCCGACTCCGACGTGCTCAGTTACACGGATCGCCGTCGCTCCGGTCACCGCCTCGCCTCGCCGTAGACATCAATCGCCTTAGGGTGAGCTCCTGGTGCTCAAGGCACCCTCCTTTCCCCCTCTAGCCCGCTGTGTCACGCCCACGCAGTAGAACAGAGAGCACCGCCGCCGTTCGTCATCGTGCGGCCCGCTCCGGCGACCTCTACCTAGCGGCGCCGCCCTAGTTAGGTTCGTGGTGACGCCCTGGTTCGAACCTGCCCAACCGCGCGTCCCAGATCGCCTCCTAGCGCCGCCTGCCGCCGCCGTCTGGCCGTGCTCCGGCGAGCCCCACGTGGCGCCACGGTGGCTTGCCTGCGTGGCCGAGGCCCACCGGTCAGCCTCTCTGGCTAGCTGTAGCCTCGGTGAAAAACAACAACCGGGGCCCCCTGTCCCACTTTGTCTGCGTGGAGGCTGAGGTGGCCAGAGGCCCACCTGTCTGTGTCTGTGGCTAGCTCAGCCTCTGTGTAAAAAATATTTCCAGCTTTATTTTAATTACGAAAAAGGTTTAATAATTTCAGAAATTGTTTAAATATTGAAAATTCAATAACTTATTATTTACAAGTCAGAAAAATACAAATAATATATCAAAATGTTCAGAAAAATGAGAGTTATCCAATAGAGCTATAATCATGCATTGTTAAGAAACTTACATGACAAGTTTAATTATAAGAACATAGTAACCCCTCATAGGTGATTCCGGAGTTTCCCCGAGTTAGGTTTTTCAACCCTCGGAACCCCGTTTAAACTATCAAGCATGCCTTAGGGTTTCATTTCAATGCAATGTAACTTGTCATATCATCATACTTGTTTGAGCATTGCACATGCCATGTATAGAATGTTGCTTCTCCCTTTCCGGTATTTTGGTTCTTCGCAATAGGATCCGAACCCGAAGCTGAAGTCAACAACACCGAAGATCCATACCTGTCTACTGATGGACAAGGCAAGCGTAGCCTCTCATTCTGAACCTATTTTTACAAAGTATATTACTTTCTCTCTATGATGCACACGATTCCAATGTGGTCTTTTGTCAGTAGCTAGTGTTACCTATCTGCTGCATTGTTTCCCTTTTGTAGCCTTATACTCCTGGTCCACTGCTCCTAGCATACCTAGGTCTGGCATCTGAGCGTCGCTAGAGATTTTGAGTTAGACAGCTTAGCCATGCATAGTATTTAAGTCTGATCTATCCGAACGATGAATCAGAGGTGCCGGAGAATCTAGAAAGGTAGGAGGTGGTGACATCATCAAAGGAGTTAAATAATCGTGCTAAGGCTTGTATGGGAGGCCACGCTGGGTGTGGTTTTTGTAGTCCCATGCTCGTAACAATTAGTACCCGAGTTCTTGCCTCTTGAACCAAGACGAGCGTACAACCACACGGGGCCTGGAAAACCCCACGAGCAACTAACTTGCCTAGTAGATTCCATGAGTCACATAGTTCGGGTTTTCCATCTGGCATACGCATTGAAAACCTTCTCGAAATGAGGAGGTGAAGGAGGTGCATCATAACAGGTAGGGAAGCGTGAACCAGGTTGCTTGGGGTCGATGGATCCCCTGGTGAACCAACCTCGCCTCACATATTTAGGGACCGGCTTCGGGACTTGACCCGTTACGGCGGAACCATCCCTAGGGCGTGACTCATGGTCTCGGCGAAAGAAAGGTAAAAGTCGTGGTCAACCACCCTCTGCCGGCCTTCCAAGGAAGAGGGCTAATAATTTGGCATTAAGAGTCGGTTGGTACGTGTGGGTAAAGTTGTACACCCCTGCAGGGTATTAATCTTTTCGAAAAGCTGTGTTCACGGTTATGAACGACTTGGGAACGGACGTGATGATCATAGATAACTTCAACCACTATAAAACTTGTTGATCCACGTGTGCTTAAGGATGCTTCCTATGGGTCGAGGGGGTGATCCTAGATAGGAGATTCTGATGAAGCTGGTGGTTACCAAGATGTGATGTTCAAGATGAAGAAGTCGCTATCTTATTCCTTTTTAAAAAGAATCTGAGTAGACGATCCTCTTCTCTCTCTTGTTTGCAAACAAAGATTGCTTTCTGCAAAAGAAAATCTAGAGAAAGCCTTTCTATCCAGAACATATAGATACTAGGTTATCTAAGTCTTACGGAGTACATTCTCGTACTCAGCCTTGCGCCATTGTTGTTTTTCTATAGAGGATCTGGTTGCAACTGAAGGTGGCTTCTACGTTGACATCGACGAGTAGTTGGGCGTCCCGAGTAGCAGCCTGAGGACTATGGGATGGACGTCGCTTTTGTTTATGGCCTCTTAGGCCTTTTGCTAAGTTGTTGTGTAGAACAACATAATTTACTTTCGCTGTGTGATGTAATGTTGGGTCTATGACCTCTGGTTTGTAATAACTCTAATATCTTACTCTATTAAGAGTTTAAACTTATGTTGTTGGATCCCTGTGTTCTGTAATGTTACCGAATCATACTATGATCTTCCGAGTTTGGGAGTTGAACTGATCTTAGATGGTGATCTGAGGTTAGTTTAACCCTAACCCCGGGGGGTGCTACAGGTTTTGGTATCAGAGCCAGGGCTGCCTGTAGGAAACCCTTTTATTGGTCGACGTTGAGTCTAGAAGTTGACAAAACTATTTGAAAGTTAAAACTATTTGCAGAAACTCTGACTAGGATTCTTTTTACTCCTTCTCTGGTGTGTTCTGTTGCTGGAGTTTCTCTTATCTTATTTGGTTTGAAAAGGTTTTCATTTCTTACCTTATATCTCAAAACTTTTAGGATCGTGGTTTTGGGGTTGTTCTTCTAAAAAGTACTCCGTACTTGGTTGATATTCCCAGAGTTCCAAGATATGTCAGTTTTGCTTGGTATGTAACATCTTAGCATTCCATTGTCATGGTTTGTAAGTCAGCTGGTTAGTGTATACTTTAGTATGCTTTGGTACTACCACGCTTGATAAGATGATACATTTATATCAAGTACTCTTTGTTCATCTTTCCGTCTTGTTCCTTTGGATCCCTTGTCTAACCTTCCTCTTGTTCTTTCAGGACGGGTGACACTTCTCGTGCCCGTACCCGTGCTCATGCACGAGGTGCTGTAAATGAGGGTGAATCTTCCAACGTTCCTCCACTGCCATCCATGGTTCAACTCATGACCATGTACGAAACCAACCGTGCTGACAACATGAGGCTCCTTGAAAGGATTGAGCGCAACACTGCTCAACGCCAGAACAATCAAGTTGGAATCAAGGACTTCACACGTCTCACTCCGCTAGTTTTCAGTTATTCCACTGAGCCACTTGATGCGGACTACTGACTTCGCACCATGGAGTGCATACTTCAGGCTGGTCATGTTGCTCAAGATGATTGGGTGACTTTTGCTGCCTATCATCTGGAGGGAGCAGCTAATTCCTGGTGGGGAAATTTCTTGGCTATGCAAGAAGCTCAACATGTTGTTACATGGCAAGAGTTCACTGAAGCCTTCCGAGCTTATCATATTCCGGAGGGTCTGATGGATCAGAAGAGAGAGGAGTTCCTCAAGCTTCAGCAGGGAACTGGTTCTGTGTGTGATTACCAGCGCAACTTCAATCGTCTTGCCTGCTATGCTACTGAAGAGGTCTCCACTGATGCTAAGAAGCAAGCGTTGTTCCGCAAGGGACTGGATCCTGAGGTTTGTCGTGATCTCCATCTCATGGACTTTGTTAACTTCCAAGGTCTTGTCAACAAGGCTATGAAGGACAAGAGTGGAAAAGTGGAGTATGAAGAAACTCGTAAGTGTCCTCAGGATGGGTACAACAAGGCTAGTTCTGGTAATAAGAAGCGCCGTGTCTTCGTGCCTTATAGTGCTGTGCCACATGATCCTTATACTCCAAGATCTTCTGGATATGATCCTCGTCCGAATGCTAATTCAAGCAATGCTGGTGGATCAAACTACTCTCCTGCTGGCAATGCATCAGGTTTTATATGTTTCAACTGTCGTCAGCCTAGTCACTATGCAAAGGAGTGTCCTCAAAAGAATGCCGCTGAGAAGGCACAACCAGCAAAGAAGAATGATAAGTAGCAAGGTGCTGGAAAAGGTTGCCTGAACCATATCTCTGCTGAGGATGCTCAGGAAGATCCAAGCGTCATCATGGGTACGCTTCGTATCAATCAAATTCCAGCTAAAGTTTTGTTTGATTCTGGAGCATCGCATTCATTCCTGTCACAAGCTTTTGCTCAAATGCATGGGATAAGTTTTGAGGGGTTACCTGTTCCTCTGCTAGTTCAATCTCCTGGTTCTAGGTGGTGTTCCACCATGGTTAGTCATGGGAATCTAATCGAAGTTTCATTTCAACTTTTCCCCACTTCTTTGATCGCCCTCAAGTCAACTGATATTGACATCATTTTTGGCATGGACTGGTTGACCCGTTATCAATCTATTCTCGATTGTACAACCAAGTCTGTGACTCTGACTAGTCCTGCTGGCATAACAGTCAAGTACTGGACCGTAGGGTCACTATCTCCTTCAGTTGTTTCTATTCCTGAAGCAGAGTTGTATGCTCTTGAAGTTATACCTCCGTTAGAGATCCAAGATGTTTCTGTGGTCTGTGAATTTCTGGATGTCTTTCCTGAGGACTTGCCCGGCATGCCACCTGATCGAAGTGTGGAGTTTGTCATAGAGTTAGTTCCTGGAACTGCTCCTGTTTCTAAAATACCCTACCATATGCCTCCTCATGAGCTTGTGGAGTTGAAGAAGCAATTAGAGGAGTTAGAAGGAAAAGGATACATTCAGCCTAGCACATCTTCTTGGGGATGTCCTACCATCTTTGTCAAGAAGCGGGATACCAATATACCACGTCTGGTTGTGGATTATGACCCACTAAATGTTGTGACTATCAAGAATAAGTATCCTCTCCCTAGGATCAACGATCTATTTGATCAGTTAAGTGGTGTCACTGTCTTTTCCAAAATGGATTTGAGGTCAGGGTATCACCAGATAAAGATCCATAAGGAAGATATTCCAAAGACTGCTTTCACTACTCGTTACGGTCTTTACGAGTATATAGTCATGTCCTTTGGTCTTACCAATGCTCCAGCCACTTTCATGCGACTTATGAACTCTGTCTTCATGGAGTATCTTGACAAGTTCGTCGTGGTTTACATTGATGATATTCTGGTCTATTCCAAGACTGAAGAAGAGCACGCTGAACATCTTCGATTGGTGTTAACAAAACTCCGAGAACATCGTCTCTATGCCAAGTTTTCTAAATGTGAGTTCTGGTTACAAGAGCTCGTATTCCTTGGTCATGTTGTTTCCGCCAAAGGGGTTGATGTTATCCCTAATAAGGTTCAAACAATCCTCGACTGGGAGTCTCCTAAATCCGTGAAGGATGTCCGAAGTTTTCTCGGGATGGCTGGTTACTACCATTGGTTCATTGAGAACTTCTCCAGGATTGCAAAGCCGATGGCTGAACAAAGCTTCCAGATGTTGAAAACCAAGTTAACAACTGCTCTGGTGCTAGTTCTTCCCGACACTAGCAAAGACATCGTTGTCTTCTGTGATGCTTCCCACCAAGGTCTCGGATGTGTGTTGATGCAAGACGGGCATGTGGTGGCTTATGCCTCCCGTCAGCTAAAACCACATGAGAACAGCTACCCAACTCATGATCTTGAGCTTGCAGCTGTTGTTCATGATCTTAAGCAATGGCGACATTACCTTCTTGGTAGCCGTTGCGAGTTATACTCGGATCATCAGAGTCTGAAGTATCTTTTCACACAACCTGATCTGAATCTCAGGCAAAGAAGATGGTTGGAACTCATCAAGGACTATGATTTGGGTCTCAACTATCAACCTGGGAAAGCCAATGTTGTCGCTGATGCGCTAAGTTATAAGTCTTATTGCAACAATTTGATGATCAAACAATCTCAATCTTCTCTTCATGAGGAATTTGCTCGATTGAATCTTGAAGTAGTTCCTCGTGGATTCCTTTCTACTTTTGAGGTGAAGTATTCTATATAGGATGAAATCAAGCTCTCTCAGAAGAATGATTCTGAAATTGCTGAGATAAACAAGGTACTGTTTACTTTGGTGACCGTCTGGTAGTGCCGAAGAGAACAAAATTGAGGGATTTAATTCTCCAAGAGGCTCATGAATCACCTCTTTCTATCCACCCTGGAGGTACCAAGATGTATCGGGATCTTTGTCAAAGATTCTGGTGGTCTGGTATGAAGAAGGATATACCTCGTTTTGTAGCTGAATGTGACGTTTGCCGTCGCGTCAAAGCTGAGCACCAAAGACCCGTTGGTCTCCTGCAACCACATAAAATACCTGAATGGAAATGGGATGAAGTCGGTATGTATTTCATTACTGGTCCTCCTAAGACTCAGAAAGGAAATGATGCCATCTGGGTGATCGTTGACTACCTGTCCAAGGTCGCTCACTTTCTTCCCGTCAAGGAAAGCATTCGAGCGAGTGAACTGGCTGATATTTACATCTCTCGAGTTGTTGTTCTTCATGGTATTCCTAAGAAGATCACGTCTGATCATGGAAGTCTGTTCACCTCCAAGTTCTAGGAAAGTTTCCAAACTGCTATGGGAACTCGCCTTTCCTTCAGCACAGCCTATCATCCTAGTACCGGTGGTCAAACCGAAAGAGTGAACCAAATCCTTGAAGACATGCTTAGAGCGTGTGTCATATCTTTTGACAAGAACTGGGAGAAATGCTTTCCTTTTGCTGAATTCTCCTACAATAACAGTTTTCAGTCCAGTATTGGTATGGCACCTTTCCAATTTCTATACGGAAGAACCTGTCGTACTCCTTTGAACTGGTCAGAAACCGGCGAAAGAAAGTTCTTTGGTCCGGATATGATCCAGGAAGCAGAAGATCAAGTTCGTATCATTCGAGATCGTTTGAAAACTGCTCAGTCTCGCCAGAAAAGCTATCAT
This sequence comes from Avena longiglumis, assembly GCA_030063025.1. Classification (NCBI taxonomy): domain Eukaryota; kingdom Viridiplantae; phylum Streptophyta; class Magnoliopsida; order Poales; family Poaceae; genus Avena; species Avena longiglumis. The sequence continues at coordinate 155,690,771 of CP125973.1, forward strand.
GATCGTCACCATCAACATGTTGAGTATGAAGTCGGTGATCAAACTTATCTCCGGGTCACTCCTCGGAAGGGTGTCCATCGTTTTGGCATCAAAGGCAAACTGGCTCCTCGCTATGTTGGTCCTTTTCGTGTTCTATCTAAACAAGGTAACCTCGCATACAAATTGGAGCTGCCTGCAAACTTCCCTGAGGTGCATGACGTCTTTCATGTGTCGCAACTCAAGCGTTGCTTCAAAGATCCTGTCCGTGGTGTTGATCACCAAACTCTTGATCTCCAAAAGGATCTGACTTATTGTGAGTATCCTGTTCGTATCCTTGATGAAGCCGAGAGCAAAACTCGACGTCAAAACATCAAGTTCCTGAAAGTTCAGTGGTCTCATCACTCTGAGGACGAAGCAACCTGGGAACGAGAAGATCGTCTTAGATCTGAGTACCCTGCTTTCTTTTCTAAAACTTAGGAATCTCGGGTCGAGATTCTTATAAGGTGGGTAGAGCTGTAACAGCCCATGTTTGTAATATATGTAATCAGTACCTAAGCTTTGCATGCATGTGTTAAACTCAAATAAAGTATTGCATGTGATCAAGTGTGTGAACCAAAGAACAAGTGCAAAACCCTAAACCCTAGTCTTTTCCCCCTCTTTTTGGAATCCATTCAATATGGTGTTTGAAATATTTGAAAAGTATCAAAAAGTATGGATCCCAAATGGAGTAAAAGGGACCCTAATTATTTCCTATCTATTCTATAAACCTTATAGTATTTTTGGAATGTTTAAAACAGTATTTGAATTCAAAATACAAAACAGAAAAAGAAAACAGGAAAAGAAAAATGTTTTTGTTAAAAAAAATAGAGCAGCAGCTCCCAGGCTGGCCCAACTCTTCTTCCTCTCCCCTGCAACCTTTCCTGCAGCCCAGCTGCGGCCCAGGTCAGCCCACCCAGGGCCCAGGAGAAGGCCCGTACCCCTTCGATTCTTTCCTCCTCTCTTCTTCCTCGCCAGAAGGACACGAGCGAAGCTCCTGCGTGGCAGCGCCGCCGTCGCCCGATCCTTGCCCGAATCGCAGCGCCCCCACCGCCCTCTAGGAAGGATAAGACCCGCCGGCGCCGTGCTCTGCTTCCCCTGGACCTCACTTTCCCCTCTCTCTCCCTCTCTGCACAGCGATAGCCCGAACCCTAGCCACCATGGCCGCCGGCTAGCCGCTGTTGCCGGCCTCCCCGAGCCCATCCGACACCGCCACGAGCTTCTCCTCGCTCCGCTTCGTCCTCCTGCAGAAGGAATCAACAAGGGGAGTTGGGATTCGTTTCCATCGACTGTGTCCTCCCCGACTCCGACGTGCTCAGTCACACGGCTCGTCGTCGCTCCGGTCACCGCCTCGCCTCGCCGTCGACATCAATCGCCTTGGGGTGAGATCCTGGTGCTCAAGGCACCCTCCTTTCCCCTCTAGCCCGCTGTGTCGCGCCCACGCCGTAGAACAGAGAGCACCGCCGCCGTTCGTCGTCGTGCGGCCCGCTCCGGCGACCTCTACCTAGAGGCGCCGCCCTAGTTAGGTTCGTGGTGACGCCCTGGTTCGAACCCGCCCAACCGCGCGTCCCAGATCGCCTCCTAGCACCGCTTGCCGCCGCCGTCTGGCCGTGCTCCGGCGAGCCCCATGTGGCGCCACGGTGGCTTGCCTGCGTGGCCCAGGCCCACCGGTCAGCCTCTCTGGCTAGCTGCAGCCTCGGTGAAAAACAACAACCGGGGCCCCCTGTCCCACTTTGTCTGCGTGGAGGCTGAGGTTGCCAGGGGCCCACCTGTCCGTGCCTTTGGCTAGCTCAGCCTCTGTGTAAAAAATATTTCCAGCTTTATTTTAATTAAGAAAAAGGTTTAAGAATTTCAGAAATTGTTTAAATATTGAAAATTCAATAACTTATTTTTTATAAGTCAGAAAAATACAAATAATATATCAAAATGTTCAGAAAAATGAGAGTTATCCAATAGAGCTATAATCATGCATTTTTAAGTAACTTACATGACAATTTTAATTAGAATAACATAGTAACCCCTCACAGGTGATTCCGGAGTTTCCCCGAGCTGGGGTTTTCAACCCTCGGAACCCCGTTTAAACTATCAAGCATGCCTTAGGGTTTCATTTCAATGCAATGTAACTTGTCATATCATCATCCTTGTTTGAGAATTGCACATTCCATGTATTGAATGTTGCTTCTCCCTTTCCGGTATTTGGTTCTTCGCGATAGGATCCGAACCCGAAGTTGAAGTCAACAACACCGAAGATCCGTACCTGTCTACTGACGGACAAGGCAAGCGTAGCCTCTCATTCTGAACCTACTTTTACAAAGTATATTACTTTCTTGCTATGATGCACACGATTCCAATGTGGTCTTTTGTCAATAGCTAGTGTTACCTATTTGCTGCATTGTTCCCTTTTGTAGCCTTATACTCCTAGTCCACTGCTCCTAGCATACCTAGGTCTGGCATCTGAGCGTTGCTAGAGCTTCTGAGGTCGACAACTTAGACATGCATAGTATTTAAGTCTGATCTATCCGAACAATGAATCAGAGGTACCGGAGAATCTAGAAAGGTAGGAGGTGGTGACATCATCGAAGGAGTTAACTAATCATGCTAAGGCTTGTATGGGAGGCCACGCTGGGTGTGGTTTTTGTAGTCCCATGCTCGTCACCATTAGGACCCGAGTTCTTGCCTCTTGAACCAAGACGAGCGTACAACCACACGGGGCCTGGAAAACCCCACGAGCAACTAACTTGCCTAGTAGATTCCATGAGTCACATAGTTCAGGTTTTCCATCTGGCATACGCATTGAAAACCTTTTCAAATGAGGGGGTGAAGGAGGTGCATCATAACAGGTAGGGAAGCGTGGACCGGGTTGCTTGGGGTCGATGGAGCCCCTTGTGAACCAACCTCGCCTCACATCTTTAGGGACCGGCTTCGGGACTTGACCCATTACGGCGGAACCATCCCTAGGGCATGACTCATGGTCTCGGAAAAAGCAAGGTAAAATTCGTGGTCAACCACCCTCTGTCGGCCTTCCAAGGAAGAGGGCTAATAATTTGGCATTAAGAGTCGGTTGGTACGTTTGGGTAAAGTTGTACACCCTGCAGGGTATTAATCTTTTCGAAAATCCGTGTTCATGGTTATGAACGACTTGGGAACGGACATGATGATCATAGATAAATTCAACCACTATAAAACTTGCTGATCCACGTGTGCTTAAGGATGCTTCCTCTGGGTCAAGGGGGTGATCCTAGATAGGAGATTCTGATGAAGCTGGTGGTTACCAAGATGTGATGGTCAAGATGAAGAAGTCGCTATCTTATCCCTTTTTAAAAAGAATCTGAGTAGACGAGCCTCTTCTCTCTCTTTTTTGCAAACAAAGATTGCTTTCCGCAAAAGAAAATCCAGAGAAAGCCTTTCTAGCCAGAACATATAGATACTAGTTTATCTAAGTCTTGCGGAGTACATTCTCGTACTCAACCTTGCGCCATTGTTGTTTTTCTACAGAGGATCTGGTTGCAACTGAAGGTGGCTTCTACGTTTACATCGACGAGTAGTTGGGGGTCCCAGGTAGCAGCCTGAGGACTATGGGATGGACGTCGCTTTTTTTTATGGCCTCTTAGGCCTTTTGCTAAGTTGTTGTGTAGAACAACATAATTTTCTTTCGCTGTGTGATGTAATGTTGGGTCTATGACCTCTGGTTTGTAATAACTCTAATATCTTACTCTGTTAAGAGTTTAAACTTATGCTGTTGGATCCCTGTGTTCTGTAATGTTACCGAATCGTACTGTGATCTTTCGTGTTTGGGAGTTGAACTTATCTTAGATGGTGATCTGAGGTTAGTTTAACCCTAACCCTGGGGGGTGCTACACTTTCTGACTAGTAATTGCATTGTTATGCCTTGCTCAGTTCCTGTCAATTGCCCTGCTGTAATTTGTTTACCCCGCATGCCATGTTTTTTTTATCTAAGGAGAGCACCTCTAGTGAACTATGGACCCCAGTCCAATCTTTACCATTGATACATCTTCCACTGGTACTTGTTTACTTGTTGCAAACCATTACCTTCCACACCATACGTTTAATCCTTTGTTACAGCAAACCAGTGAGCTTGACATCCTCACTGATTTGTTGGAGCAAAGTCTTGAGTTTGTGTTGTGTAGGTCTCCGCGTTGCTTGAAACACCTGTGTGACATTTCCTTCCTCCTTCGATAACCTCGGTCTCAACTGAGGGAAAACTTGTTGCTTGCTCTTTGCACCCTGAGCTTGGGGTTACCAACGAAGTGCCACGTCGAGCGTCATCAAGAATTTTTGGCACCGTTGCCGGGGAGGCTAAGGACGTCTTCACAAGGGTAGTCCTTCACTTACTTTCTCTTTACTTTGTTTTTAGTTTGCTTTGTTTCTTTTGCTAGGTTTTGTTCACCTTTTTCAACCCCCCCCCCAAAATAGTACCTGCTCTAGCTGTTGCTGTTGTTTTTGGCTTTCCCACCTTTGCCAAAATGAACTCTGCTGAGAACACCAAGTTGTGTGACTTCACTAGCACCAACAACAATGATTTCCTTAGCACACCTATTGCTCCACCTGCTCCTGATGCTGCCTTTTATGAAATTAAGCCTGCTTTGTTGAATCTTGTGATGAGAGAGCAATTTTCTGGTGCTGGTTCTGATGATCCTGCTGCCCATCTCAATAGCTTTGTTGAACTTTGTGAGATGCAAAAATATAAGGATGTAGATGGAGATATTATTAAGCTCAAGCTTTTTTTCCTTTCTCCTTAAGAGGAAAAGTTAAAGAATGGTTGCTTTCTTTGCCTAAAAATAGTATTTATTCTTGGACTAAGTGCAAAGATGCTTTTATTGGAAAATACTATCCTCCTGCTAAGATTATATCTATGAGAAGTGAAATTATGAAATTTAAATAACTTGATAATGAACATGTTGCTCAAGCTTGGGAAAGAATGAAATCTTTGGTTAAGAATTGTCCCACTCATGGACTCACTGCTTGGATGATTATCCAGACTTTTTATGCAGGTTTGAACTACTCTTCAAGGAACCTGCTGGATTCAGCTGCTGAAGGTACCTTCATGGGCCTCACCTTGGGTGCTACAACAAGGCTCCTTGATAATATGATGGTTAACTACTCTGAATGGCATGTTGAGAGAGCTCCACATGGTAAGAAGGTAAATTCTGTTGAGGAAACTTCCTCTTTGAGTGAAAAGATTGATGTTATTATGGCTATGCTTGTTAATGGGAATGCTCCTCTAGATCCTAATTGTGTTCCCTTAGCCTCTTTTGTTGCTCAAGAAGAGCAATTTGATGTGAACTTCATTAGAAACAACAATTTCAACAATAATGCCTATAGGAATAATTTTGGTAGCAACAACAATTATAGGCCTTATCCTCCTAATAATGGTAATTCCTATGGAAGCTCTTATAATAATGCTAGAAGTGCCCCCTCTGAACTTGAAGTCATTCTCAGGGACTTTATTAGTAAACAAACCACTTTCAATAAGACTTTAGAGGAAAAGCTTTTAACTATTGAGAAAAATATATCCTCTTTGTCTGAAGCTTAGTCCTCTTTGATTAATAAAATGGCTGCTAAACCTGAAACTATGGAAAACACCTTTGCTATTGCTCATGCCATACAAGTTACTATTGATGAAAATGTTAGGTTGTTAGCTCAACTCCATGCTAAGTGGGAAAGGGAAACTAAAATTGATAGAAGCAATAGTGTGTGCACAGTCACCACTAAACCACAAGTAGTCCCTATTCCTCCTCCTACTATGCCTAAGCCTATTTAGCCTACTACTAGTGATGCTAAGTTTGACTTTGATATTGATGGTTGCAATATTTTTGAAGTGATTATGTTCTTGAAAAATCTTGCTAGAAGTCCTGATGCTAGTGATATGCATGTTGCTTTCACTAAACACATTACAAATGCTCTTGTTAAGATTAAGGAAGACAAGCTAAAACACAAACTTCTATTCCTAGGAAAGTAGAAGATAGTTGGGAACCCATTATTAATATGCAAGTGAATGACTTTGATCTCAAAGCTTCATGTGATCTTGGTTCTAGTGTCTCTATTATGCCTAGGAAGATTTATGATATGCTTGATTTGCCACCATTAGAAGATTGTTATTTGGATGTCCCACTTAATGATAATGCTAAGAAGAAACTCATGGGGAATATTAATGATGTTCTCATTATGGTTAACAATGCTTATATCCCTATTGATTTCTATGTTTTGGATGTTGAATATAATGCTTCTTGTCATATTACTTTGGGAAGACCTTTTCTAAGAACAGTTGGTGCCATCATTGATATGAAAGAAGGCACCATTAAATATCATTTTACATTCAAGAAAGGTATTGAACACTTCCCTATGAGGAGAGAGAGGTTGTTTTTTTCTCCCCCATTGAAAGAAAGGTTTGATGTTAATGCTTCTTCATTTGAAAATACTTGATTCTTCTTGCTTCTTGTTCCTAACTTAAAGACGTTAAAGAAAAGTACTTGTTGGGAGATAACCCAAGAGTTTACTTGAGTCATGGAATTTATTACTTTAGTAATGACCTCTCCTTATCCTTTTTGTTTGTTTTTTATGCCAAGAATGACCTCTAATGAGAGGGAAATAAGATTTTGGGAGTTGCTGTCCCGAAACAGATTTCTCTCCTCCACCAAAAAAAATCATGAGGAGTCTCTATAACTCGGATTGAGCTAAAAATTTACGAATAAATCCCCCAGTATGTTAGATAACTTCCGTTAGTTCAACACTTTTTTATTTGAGCAACAGAAGATGTTCGAAAAAATCAGTTTCTACCTGCTGGTCTGATTTGCAGATTTCTGCCATTAGTTGCATTTGCTTATTATTGATTCCTTTTTGAGTTATTTTTGGAAATTAAGCTTTTTGAAGGAGTTGCTACAGTAGCTTGTGTTTTTAGTGAAAATCCTTGCTATTCCAAAGCTTTTCTAGAGGTCTAATATATTTTGAATAAACTAATGTTTCTAATGAAGATTGTGTGAAGTTTTGTATGAAGGAAAAATTTCAGGTGTAGAGAGAGAATGATGCAATGAGATGAAGAATGGACAAAATCTCAAGCTTGGGGATGCCACCATGGTGTCACCCCAAGAAATATCCAAGAGGTACAAGCGTCAAAGCTTGCGGATGCCCAAGGCATCCCCTTCTTCATCAATAAAAAGCTCAGGTCTGTCTAGATATTTTGTTTTTATTGTTTCATGCACAGTTGTGTTGTTTTTGGAGCCTCTTAGTTTTTATTTGCTTAGGTTGTTTAGTTTGTTTGAATAAAGTAGTTTGGACCTCCTTTCTCGTTGTGTTGTCTTGCAAATAAGTTTGCTTGGTGTTGGAAAGAAGTAGTAAGTTCTTGCTTGAAGTGCAAGAGGAGCTTGCATTAACTGTGACTTAGACTTTAGCATGACATGCTAGGTGTTGTTTTGGCTTTATGCTTAGTGATTATTGCTGTAGCATGTCTTGTTCCAAACAATTTGGATTGCTTAGTGTGCCTTGAATAAATTATGTGTTGTTTTAGCATGCAAAAGCATAGTATTGTGGTATTATCCTTTGATGCTTTGCTTGGGTTGACTTGGCACATGCTTACACCATGTTATGACTATGACAAGTCACCATTAGCCTCTATGATCATTTAGTCCTTGACTTGTAGTACCACTCTATGCTTTGATTAGTAATACTTTGTTGCTCTGCATGATTATGGCCATTGTGCTCTCTTAGTTGGTTGCTCCCAGTCTTTTGCTAGCCTCCACTTGTATGAGTAAGTTCTACGCATGCTTCCAACTCCCAAGAAACCAAGCTTTTCCAAAGTGTCCACTAAAACTCCTATGCATGGTGAGTCACACCATTCCAAGTATATTTTTGTTTTCATCTATCTTCCAATTAAAAACTATTTTGTATGTGAAAACTTAGTGATTAAAGCCCTCACAAACTTGATGGAACACTTTATATTCTTTACCCCTAATAAACTTGAACCATTATGACAACTTTGTTGTATATGCTTGCACTTATACGTTGGAATTAGCAGAACCGTGATATCATGGGGAACGTTTTCAATATTGCACTTGTACTTTGTACTCAGTTGATATCATGCTCTTTTGTCTATGGATGTCACCGGTGTGAAATAAAGAGGGAACTTGTAAGTCCATGGAGTAAGTATTCTGTGTTAGATAAACGTCTGGGCCGCTAGCCTAAGCCATGCCTAATCATGGTGGAAACTTGCAGCATCACCATAGTGAGCTATCTATGAAGCATCCTTAATAAAAATCTATGCATATAGTAAATAAAAAGATTGCCAAGATGCACATTGTTTGCTTGCCTTGTCATTTTGGTTATGGGAAAGCTCCTGTACCATGTGCAAGGGGTACCCCATTGGTGGTTCTCAATGATATGCAAATACTTACAATGACAAGAACTTACCTGTGACTGAAGTTGAGTATGCATGAGGTGTGTCCCTCGTATTCAAGGGACTTGAGATTTCCAACTTATACTTCGTCAAGCATATACTCCATATTGCCACTTTAACCTTAATCACTTCAAGATGCTTATGATAGGGGCAATGAGGGCTGAAAGCTAACAAGTACCATAATTTTTGGAAGATCTTTTTGAAATTTGTAATCCCTGCTTCCTTTATAAAAAAGCCTTTCTTCCACCATTATTGAGTCTCCACTTTCTACCTTTAGGCACCATTAAGAGAGCATAGTTGTTATTTTGTGTGCAGTGTTCCAAAGCTTATTAATTGATGCATATTGTGATATTACTTGTTCTTGTGCTATTTGTTTCTAGTCACCCTGGTGAACTTTGAAGGTGTCCTATGCATCTATTTGCTACTCTATGAGGGACAAGATGATTGCCACTATGCTATGTTTTTTGTATGTGAAACAAACAAACGTTTTTAATGCATGTTATTCATGATATTTGTTCGTGCCTTTCATGTTGCATGCATAGTTACTATGTCCTATTGTTATAACTCCATATTTCATGCACATGTTTAGAGTTCTTTGATCCCAACTTTCAATGCTTGCAAATAGTTGGATCTCTATTGTGAGGGTGCATGTCACCTCAAAAATTATTCTGTTTATCACTTACCTACTCGAGGACGAGCAGGAGTTAAGCTTGGGGATGTTGATACGTTGGAAACTTATCTATAATTTTTGATGCTCCATGCTTGTTTAGTATCTACTTTGCTTACTTGTCTACACTTTGAGGTGCTTTTTACATTTTTTCTAGTACTAACCTATTAACAAGTTGCAACAGTGCCAGATGCCTGTTTTTTGCTATTTTTGGTTTCAAAAAAGTTAGTAAAGAAATATTCTCAGAATTGGACGGGACAAACGTCAAAGTCAATTACTTTCTGTGGGGAACAAGAAGTCTGGAGGGGAGCCGGAGATGCCGGCCAGGGTGGCCAGACCCACCCTAGGCGCGGGCAGGCCCTGCCCAGCGCCTGGGAGGGGTGTGGGGCCCCTGGCCGCCGCCTCGGCCTCCCCCCTTCGCCTATAAGAAGTCCCCCGATGCAGAAACCCTAAGCACCCGATCAAATATCCATGAAACCGTCTATAGCCGCTGCCACCATCATCCCTAGATCGGGGGGATCTAAAGTTCTTCCCGGCACCCTGCCGGAGGGGAGATCATCCCGTAGGCCTTCTCTCTGGTATGATGCGTGAGTAGTTCCACCTTGGACTATGGGTGCATGTAGTAGCTAGATGGTTGTATCTCCTCCTTTGTGCTTTCATGTATAAATCTTGTGAGCTTCGTTCATGATCAAGATCTAATCTATTTGTAATCATGCATGTTGTGTTTGCGGGGATCCGATGGATATTGAGATTATTATGTTGGTTTTATTAATGGTTTTGTCTTTATGATTCTATCATGTCTGTGTTGTTTGTGATCTTGCATGCTCTCCGTTGTTATCTTGGCCAAGTAGTTGCTAGTGAATCCAAGAGGGGGTATTTATGCTCGATAGTGGGTTCATGCCTCTAGGTTCCAAGGGAAGTGACAATAATCTCTTCGGTTGTAGATGTGTTGTTGCTACTAGGGAGAAAACAACGGTCTCTTGTTCATGGAACATGTGGACTGTTTACCTTACATACTTTGCTTAAAGCAGTTGTCTGTTGCTTGCAACTTAATGCTGGAGGGGGTTCGGATGATAACCTGAAGGTGGACTTCTAGTCATAGATGTAGTTGGATGGCGGTCTATGTATCTTGTTGTATTGCCCAATCGAATCTCATAGGATCTTTCTGACTAGTAATTGCATTGTTATGCCTTGCTCATTTCCTGTCAATTGCCATGTTGTAATTTGTTTACCCTGCATGCCATGTTGTTTATCTAAGGAGAGCACCTCTAGTGAACTATGGACCCCAGTCCAATCTTTACCATTGATACATCTTCCACTGTTACTTGTTTACTTGCTGCAAACCATTACCTTCCACACCATACGTTTAATCTTTTGTTACAGCAAACCGGTGAGCTTGACAACCTCAATGATTCATTGGGGCAAATTCTTGAGTTTGTGTTGTGCAGGTTTCCGTGTTGCTTGCAACACCTGTCTGACGTTTCCTTCCTCCTTCTGGTTCGATAACCTCGTTCTCAACAGAGGGAAAACTTGTTGCTTGATCTTTGCACCCTGCGCTTGGGGTTACCAACGAAGTGCCACGTCAATCATCATCACCTGCCAGGACGGGGAATTTGGGAAGTATCATCGCCATGGTCATCACCAACGCCTCTCCATCAACCATCAATATTTCCCTCATCCATGAGTGAGTAATCCCCTGCTGTAGGCTATGGGGATGGTAGGGATTGGATGAGTTCTATCATGTAATCGAATAAGATTGTTAGGGCATAGTGCCTAGTATCTCTATTAGTGCTATTTTACTTTGTTGCAACTTGTTGTGCTTAATGCTTGTCACTAGGGCCCGAGTGCCATGATCTCAGATCTGAACTTATTATTGAATCATTATGATATTATTGTTTGTGATCTTATCTGCAAGTTGTGTACACATATCATTGTCCGGATCCAAAGGCCCCGAAGTGACAATAATTGGGACAACCGGAGGGGATGGTTGTGGTGTGAGGATCACATGTGTTCACGGAGTGTTAATGCTTTGCTCCGGTGCTCTATTAAAAGGAGCACCTTAATTGCCAGTAGTTCCCTAGAGGCCCCGCTGCCACGGGCAGGCTGGAGAGAAGATGTTGTGCAAGTTCTCATTGCGAGCACGTATGACTATATATGGAGCACATGCCTAGGATTGTTTAGTACTTGGATGCTTGTTATTATTTATCTGCAATGCCCTAGATCTTGAAGTTACATGTTTAGATTCGTCCATGAAACGCCCGTCCATTCATCCCTATGCCTACCGCACTCGAATCCTACTATTACTATTACTGTTACTATTGCTCTTGTTCTACTGTTGTTGTCGCTTTGCTGTTGCTAGTACAAACTGTTGCTACTGATAAACTTCTGTGAGGAAGAACTATTTCCAGGTGCAGCTGAACTGACAACTCAGTTGTTAAGGCCTGCAAGTATTCTTTGGCTCCCCTTGTGTCGAATCAATAAATTGGGTAATACTATCCGCGAAGACTGTTGCGATCCCCTATACTTGTGGGTCATCAAGACTATTTTCTGGCGCCGTTGCCGGGGAGCATAGCTTTATTTGTAAGTTCGCTTGGATCTATTATTGTTCACTGCTACTCCTTTCATCATGGGGAAGTCTCGTGATGGAAAGTTTCCTATTTTACCATTCACTACAAGAAGAGGTACAGTCCTAAACACCTCTGTTGCTCTTGATTCACCGTCTGTTATAAGTAAGCTTGTCACACCACCACCACATACACATGCTACACACACTGCTACTACTGTTGAGTCTAAAACTGCTTTTGATACTCATGATGTTACTTCTACTATGCTTGATGTGAGTAATTCATTAGGTCCTTTCCTATATGCTACTATGTCTAGTCTAGCAAATACTGAAACTCCTAGTGAAGACACTATTACACCTCTTAGATCACCTGAGTCTAGTGAGAGTTATGATGTTAATGATAGTTACATTGAGTTCAATGATGAATTTGTTGAAGAGTGCCGAAACACACATGGTCCTAGTGCTATTAAGAGTCTCCTTTCTAGATGCACCATTATTCCTAAACTGTCCTCTGATCCTAAGTTTGCCACCTCTCCCATAGATATTAAATATAAAATTATGATTTCTCTCTTGATTTATCCTATTTAGATATTGTTGAGAAAGAACCTTTCTGTGGGACTGAAAATGAGAGTGTTGTGGCTCATATGAATGAGCTTTCTACTATGAGTGCTTTATTATCTGATGATTTTAAGATCCGCAAGTACTTTGTTACTAAGATCTTCCCTTTTTCACTAAAAGGAGAAGCTAGGGCTTGGTTTAATAGATTACCTCCTGGTTCCACTGATAGCCCTGATTGTTTGATTGCTTCTTTCTTCCATAAATATTTTCCTCCTAGTGCTAGACATGCTGCTTTGCTGAGACTTTTTGATTTTAAACGAGAAGAAGAAGAGAAATTGCCTGAGTCATGGACAAGGTTTTGTGCCTTGATTCATGCACATCCTGGATGTTCATTACCTAAGAATGAGCTTCTTGATATCTATTATAATGGACTAACTGATGATTCTAGGACATACCTAGATAGCTTTGCTGATTGTGTTTTCAGGAAAAGAACTCCTACAGATGCTGAAGAATTAATGGCTAAGATAAGCAAGAATTATGATGATTGGACTTCAATTGAGCTAAATACACCTGAGCTTACTACTCCTAAACCAGTTCTAACACCAACCCCAAAGAAGAGGGGATTTATTGCATTAATTGATGAAGTGATGAAGGAATCTAAGAAATGTCTAAAGGAGAAAGGTATTAGATCTGAAGATGTGAAGAATCTACCTCCTATAGAAGAATTATGTAAGCCAATTCCTCACTCATATACTATTGAGGTACACTCTCTCCAACACTTTGATGAAGGTGATATTCCTTATCGTAAGCCTCCTGATCAATGTTTAGAGGAACTTGACATTTTTATTGTTAAGCAAGGTAATTTTAATAAACAAGTTCAGAATCATTTACTGGAACACTCTAGAGCTATTAAAGAGTTGAAAGATATTGTGGAAAGAACTTCTAATGATATTAAAATGCTTTTTAAACACTTTCAAATGGTCCAAACCCAACTTGATCTACTTGCTAAGGTACAAAAGGATATGCTAGTTAATGCCTCAGGAGATAAACATGCTTATGGAATTAGAACTAGGAGTGGTATAGCTACTCAAGATCCTTTATATCCTGAAGGACACCCTAAAAGAATTGAGCAGGATTCTCAACAAGGTGAAAGTAGTGGTATTCCTCGTAAGATAAAGAAAAATAAACACAAAATAGTTGAGGAACCACTTGAACCTGCTGTAGATCCTAATAGTATATATGTCTCTGATGCTAAAACTGAGAGTGGTAATGATAAAAATGATGCTCCTGATAAGGAGGAAGTTGAGGAAGAACCTGAGAAGCACACTAAGAACACTAGGTACACTAAGGAAGATTTTATTGCTAATAAACATGGTGAAGAGAGAGAACCTTGGGTGCAGAAACCTATGCCTTTTCCAGGTAAGAAACCCAAGTCAAAGGAGAAATAACACTACAACAAGTTTTATGAGTGGATAAAACTTTTATTTTTGCAAATTCCTTTGACTGATGCTGTTAAATTGCCTCCTTATTCAAAGTATATGAAGGATATTGTCTCTAATAAAAGAAAGATTCCTAATGAGGAGATTTCTACTCTACTCGCCAATTATTCCTTCAATGGTAAGGTTCTAAAGAAACTTGGTGATCCAGGTATACCAACTATTCCTTGATCTATTAAGAGCAATTATGTTAGAACTGCTTTATGTGATTTGGGAGCTGGAGTTAGTGTTATGCCTTTTTCTCTCTCTACAAGAGATTCCAGCTAGAAAAGTTGATACCAACTGATATATCTTTGCAAATGGTTGATAAGTCAACAACTATTCCTGTTGGTATATGTGAGGATGTTCCTATTCAAGTAGCTCATAATTGCTTGGTTTTAACTGATTTTGTTGTGCTTGAGATGCCTGAAGATGATAATATGTCTATTATTCTTGGGAGACCTTTTCTTAATACTGTAGGTGCTGTCATCAATTGTAATCAAGGAAAAGTAATATTCAATATTAATGACAAATATCATACTGTATATTTCCGAAAGAAGGTTGCTAAAAGCTATTGCCTGAATTCCATTGAAAATATTGAGAGCATCAAGGTTGGAGAAATATATTGTCCCATTCCACAAGAAAAATTTGAAACTATTATGATTGGGATCATTGCTATCAAGTATGAGGTAACATAATCACCTTGTGGAATGCAAAGTTTTGTTTCATATAAGATTGTTTTGGTAACAAGACTTGATCAACCTTGTTAACAAAAGGATTTTAATGAACAAAATAATATTTTCACTTTGGTTATACTTGCTTTCCTTTATTTTTCTCCTTCCTAGTCTTTGCCTTTTGTATTGCTAGCCTTGGTTTTGCTAGTTGCTTGCTTGTTAGAGTGTCTTAGAACTTCTGTAGTTTAGTTTTCGTTTGCTTTTGCTTCTTCTGAAAAAGCTGTTTCAGCGAGAAAAAATCAATTTTCATACCCTGCAATTTGGCCAAAAATAAAGTTTCCAAAAAAATCCCAAAAAATTCAAAATAAATTTTTCCTCGGAAAAAGGGGCAGAGGGACAACTGGAGTGACCCAAGGGGCCACCCCAGGCACCCACACCCTTTCAGCATTTGGAAGCCTTTCAAACTTTTCAAAACCTTTTCACAACCTTGTTGTGTCACCACTTATTCTTTGAGCACCTTCTTGAGAGCATATTGTCATTCTTGTGTTTGTTCCAAAACTTGGTTAATTATGTCATGACTTTGATGCTTGTATCTCTGATATATTTATCTCTAGTCTTCACTTGAACTTCAGAGGTGCCTTGGCATTTATATTGTGCTATTCAAACAAAGGCAAGCGAGATACCACTCTATCATACCTTATTATGAGCATTGCAATGTTTCTTATGTTTATGTTTCATGCTACTTATTATTATTTAGTTGGTTTCTCTTCATAGATTGCAATGACTATTGAGTAGACTTAGTTGCATAATCTTTATTATGAATGGTTTAAGCATCTACTCCTGTGCTGAGAATATATACATCATGTGAAGCAAATGTGTTTGTGAAAGTTCTTTATCGCACTCAGTTTTCAACTAAATTGCTTAAGGACAAGCAAAAAGCTAAGCTTGGGGGAGTTGATACGCCCAATTTGCATCACCATTCTATATCATAATTTACCTCTATTCATTGATATTTTTCTTATTATGAGGTATTACTTATGGATTTTCATCTTTTTATGCATGTTGGATGATTCTTGGAGGATGAACCGCCGGAGTCTGGATTCTGATGGAAAAGAAGGCGTTTCGGTGCAATTTCGCGAAGATCAGAAAAATACCAGAAAAATATGGAAACATATTATTTTACCAGAGGACGAAGGGATCCAGAAGGAGGTACAAAGAAGGGCCTTAGGGGGCCCACACACCCCTAGGCGCGAGCCCACTTGACCTCGTGCCTAGGGCAGGTGTGGCCCACCTGCCTGGCCTCCGACTCTGCCCCTTTGCCT
This sequence comes from Avena longiglumis, assembly GCA_030063025.1. Classification (NCBI taxonomy): domain Eukaryota; kingdom Viridiplantae; phylum Streptophyta; class Magnoliopsida; order Poales; family Poaceae; genus Avena; species Avena longiglumis. Next base: position 155,706,455 of record CP125973.1, read on the forward strand.
ATATCTTCTCTTCGGAACCCTAAGCCTCAGGGAGCGACCACAGATAGATTTCCGCCGCCTCTGGGAGGCGGAAAACACCGAGAGAGAAAGATCTCTCCGGCAGACAGATTTCTATCGAGGGAATTCCTTCCCGGAGAGGGGAGACCGTCGCCATCAACACCATCATCAAGCTAGGATTCATCGGGATCATCATCATCATCATCCACACCATCATATCCACCGGCACCATCATCACCACTCCGTCCCGCTGTAACAATTGTGTTGGATATTGCTTTAGTTCTTAGGGGAACTTTCCCGGTGTTAATTACTATTGTAGTTGATGCTTGTGAGTGGAACCATTGGATTATTTTTTATGTTCAGATTGTTATCCATTACCATATCATCTTTGATCTTGATCCATATGATGTATCGTGAGTAGTTCGTTGTGTTCTCGAGGACATGGGAGAAGTCATGTTGTTAGTAGTGAATCTGTGTTGAGTTATTATTCAATGGTTTAGTATTTAAGTTGTGGTGCTATTCTTCTAGTGGTGTCATGTGAACGTCGACTACATGACACTTAACCATTTATGTGCCTAGGGGGATGCGTTGTGTATTTGGCTACTAATTGTGGGGTTGCTGGAGTGATAGAATCCTGAACCCCCGTTAGGACACTTTTGCACAAGGGAGTGTAGGATCTCAGAGTTTAAGGCTATGGTTAGATTTATATCTTAATTACTTTCCTGTAGTTACAGATGTTTTGCAGGGGGTTTAATCACAAGTATGTATTAGTCCTAGGAAGGGCGGTATGTTAGCACAGGTTCACCCACACAACACTTACAAACACCAAAGAAGAGTACTCAACTATTTTAAGCGAAAGCACTTGACAGAATTCCCATGTGTCCTCGAGAACTTTTGGTCCTTATAAGTATTTCCACCGGCTTGTCCTTTGCTAAGAAAGGATTGGGCCACTTGCTCCGTTTATACGTTACCTTTGTTACTTGCTCCTTGTTTTGTTGCCTTGTCAGAAAACCACTAAAAATCTGTTTGCTAAGTATTCACAGGAATTTCCTGCTCCATACCACTGTTCAGCACCTTATGCTCCTTGTTGGGATCGACACTCCTATTTATCAAAAGTACTACGATACACCCCTATACTTGTGGGTCATCAAGACTATTTTTTGGGGTCATTGCCGGGGAGTGAAGCACTATTGAAGAGTGGAACTGGTAAGGGAAACTTTTACTGTGAGTATTGCTTTTGTTACTGCTTGTTACTTTATTTTCGATATGCATAACCCACTTGGTTTTCTGTTTGGGAAAACTACTACCATTGCTAGGGTAGTAGATGAACCACCACTTTTTGAGATAGATCCTTTTAAGATACCTTCAAGTATTGTTAATCGTGTTATGGATAATTATTATTTAGGGGATGGAACTGTCCATCCTGGTGATCACTTGCTTTTTATCCATGAATTATGCGGGTTGTTTAAGTGTGCAGGTATCACAACTGAACAAGTGAAGAAGAAGTTACTCTCCATATCCTTGAAAGGGAGAGCTGAAGAATGGTATAAGCTTCTGAATAATGGACAATCCATGGAATGGGAGGAGATGACATCTCTCTTTTACTCCAAATTTTATCCTCCCAGTGAAATTCATAAGCATAGAAATATTATATATAACTTTTGGCCTCTTGATGGAGAGATTACAGCTCAAGCTTGGGGGAGATTGAAGTTACTAATGCTTAAATGTCCTATTCATGAACTCCCTAACAATATTATTCTCAATAACTTTTATGCTAGGCTTCCTCTTCATGATAAAGATTTACTAGATGCTTCTTGTGCTGGATCATTCACGCGTATGAAGGAAGAAGCTAAATGGGATCTCTTAGACCGTATTCAAGATAACACTGAAGCTTGGGAGAATGACAAAGGAAGAAAGTCAGTTATAAACTATGATTATGAATGCATTAAATCTTTTATGGGAACTGTTGACTTCCGTGATATTAGCAATGAGTTTGGTCTTGATTCCCAAAGTATTGCCAACTATTTTAAGGCCTTTGCCTCTTACATAGAAATTCCCAAGAAGAAGTGGAATAAGTACCATGCTCCTTATAAATATGTTGTTAATCATATTCCTGTTAGAAGTACTCAAGTTTGTACTACTAATCATATTGTGCCTGAACCTCATGTTGAGAAAATGCCTTTCCCAGCTAAGGTAAAGGAGTATTGTATGAATATTAGTGCAAATAATAAAGGTACAATGAAAACTATGGAGCCTGATGAGCAATTGAATGTTGAACCTGTGGTAGCTATTGTGAAAGACATTGTCACTAGAAATATAGAGGATGGGCACATTGTTTTCTTTGAAGACGCTTCTAATATTATCTCTCATCCTAGTAAGGCTAGAAAAGCTAGTGTCCCTGTGCTTTCTGTTAAAATTGGTAGTCATTGCTACTATGGTTTATGTGATATTGGTGCTAGTTCTAGTGCTATTCCTTATGAGATTTATAGGGAAATTATGCATGAGATTGGCCCTTGTGAGCTTGAGGACATTGTGGTTATCCACCTTGCTAATAAGGAAACCATTTGCCAGTAGAGGTCCCAACCTTTAATAAGGTAGAGATCCCTGTGTTTACAATGCTAGTCCCTGGATCAATAGCTAGCATCCATAGTTTAAGATGTAATATCAAGAAACAAAGGTCATAATACAACTTTATAACCAACAATAAAATAATTCATTACATCTTACATAGCTCATTTGGCTATCTCATTACAATGCAGCAGAAATAACTATATAGCATGGAGTCCTTCGTCTTCAAAGTGCCACAGGCAATCATGTTGGTTGTAGACTTGTAATCCTAATCAACACACTTCACTAACATCAAACAAACCTGCAACATAATAAGTTACAGCCACAAAGGTCAATACATTTGAATTGTATTGGCAAGTGATACTATGGTAGAATAGTGGTATCTATCATCTATATGCATTTGGCTAACTGGATCTTAGGATTGCTTTGCTCAAAATAGATTTTCCTTATCATTTGAAAACACTAAGTTTCTGTTTGTCAAAATCACCTAAGGCATCTACCAATAGAAATTGGTGATCCTTTAACCCTTGTTCAACCACAAGTTTTTAACTTAGAAATTGGGATGATGATGTCCTTGATAGCTTCCATGTCTTGATGCTCAAATTGTCCATTTCCGGGGACACGACTAAGTACTTAGATTTTTCCTTCTCGAGAGGTGGTGCACTTTCCCCACAAGATTCAACATGCATCGAGACAAGATCTTTCAGAAGCCTTCCCTTAGACCAAAATGGACGCGTTCCCAAACCTATCACCCCTACCACCAACTGTCTATCTGGCTAAGTTATTGCAACCTATATGATCCAAACAGAGCCCATAATGCCATGTGGCTACACTTGAAGATTCTCAACATTTGACATCTCAAATCTCTTTGTTCCTGGGTGGCTTTCCACAAGTGAGATACACTAGGGTAGGCCATAAATATGGGGCCCTGTGTAACCACTCAACATAATACATTCACACCATTCCACCCAGGTGATTCATTCACATAGTTGTTTTATTAAACAAAACACAAGTCATTGACTTAGAAATATTTCATAGCATGAGTATAATCCACCCTTGTTTTCTACTAGCTAGTCTAAGCATGATAGTAGTAGGAATCTTAACTTACGGATAATTCTACTAAGGCATCATCTACTAGGATTTCCCATGGCATAGTTAACACATAGAAAATTCCATGCAAGTCCTACTTAGAAATATCTCTAATTCATAGTTAAAATAATGGGACAAAAGTATGAAGAACCACTTTCCTTTTTGGTATAGAATATAGGTTCAATCCTTGATCTTGCAATAGTCACACTCTTCAAATTCCACTGCGATTCAATCAAGGCACAAATTCAATCTAGCATTCAAACAATTCATGACATAAAATAAAGAAAACAAAACAATGCATGCAAGCATGCAAAAGATTGTTTTATTTGTAAAAGTGGTTTCTATTAGGCTATAAACATTTTAAAACACCTATTGGTCATTTATAAAAAGGGCAAACCCATTTTAAATCAAGTTAGTGAAAATGGCCATTTAAATCATTTTTGTTTTGCTAGAAATGAGTTTATTCAAAGTAATAATTTCTAGTGTTTGACCAATATATTTTTAAACACAAATGTTAGTGTTTTAAGGTCAAGTGTTTAATATTAAACCATTTGCAAAAGGTTTCACCTAAAAACCATTTTTAAATCAAAGAAATATTTTATTTTGTTGGAAATGCCTTTAAACAAAGTAATAATTTTCTAGGGTTCACCAAATATATTTTTAAGTCCTAAAATTTGGTGTTTAAGGTCATAGATTTTAAATCAAACCATTTTCAAAAGGTTTTACTCAAAAAACATTTTTAAACCATAATCAATATTTTTATTTATCTAGAATTGCTTTTATTCAAGGATTAATTCCTTAGTGTCACAAAATTTACTTTTAAATCCAAATGTTGGCTTTTATGGTCAGTATGTTCAAAACAAACCATTTACAAAAGATTTTACCCTAAAATAATTTTTAGAATAAATTTTATAACCTAAATAGGCCTAAACAAGTTTCTACAAAAACAATCAATTTTACAGAAGCAAAATACTAAAGTAAGGGCATGGTTTCAAAGTATTCTTTTACCTGATTCCAATGATATAAAATTTGTAAATTTTGGATGTGTATATTAAAAGTTATGAATTTTACAAATCTAAACATCTAATAGACAAGTTTCTGTTTTTAAAAGAAATCACTAGACACGTGGTTAAATCTTATTCGCTGGTACTGTTTCGTTTGGATCGAGCGATACAGTGCCTTGGATCTAATGAAAATAGTGCGGCTCAGAGTGCTTGATACCGTTTTAGTTAAGTCATCTATCTACGTCGCTGGATCTGGATCTAACGGTTGATGAGCAAGCGACCACTAACTAGCGGCGCTTGGCGATAGCGCGCGACGGCGACGCACGGCCAGAAGCATTCCGACATCTACAGGAAGAGAGGAAGGGTGTGGAGTATCTCACCGAGTTCGCAGTGACGAGAGCGTGCTCGAGGTGGTTGTAATCGTCGAAGGGGCGCACGACGTTAAACTGAATCACTCGCCGGAGTTGTCTCTGTCGACGGGCAAGCTTGGCGACGTTGTTGGCGAGGCTGTGGTGTGCGCTAAGACAAACCAGAGGTGTAGTTAGACTAAGGTGAGGGAGGCGTGCACGTGAGTGTCAAATATAGTGAGGGGGGCGGTCAGGTTTTACCAGTAGGGTCGCCGGAGCGGATGCAGACGATGGCGATGCTCGGGCGAGGTTGTTGCCGACGCTGTGGAGCACGCGCGGGCAAGTGGAAGGTGCTGGTAGGTGCGCACGTCGATGGGGAGTGAGATCACGTGCATTAGGGGGTAAGGGGAGGGTCGAGCTTGCCGGAATTCCTACCGGAGCTTGCCGGAGAAAGTGAGGGTTCGAGCAAGAATTCGTGCAGCCTGGGGGCTCTCGAGGTGTGGCGTCTGGGGGCAAATGGAGAGGAGAGGGAGGCAATTTAGATAGCATGGTCGGGGGGCGGAATCATAGCGGCATTAAAACAAATTTAACGCTTTGAATTGAACCAGAAACTGTAGGGGGAGAGAGGGGCGTGGTCAGCACGAGGTTGGGGATGATGAGCTGGCGGTGGGACGCGTTTTCAGCGAGTGAGTGAGGGATACCATGGGGCCGTCAAGTCAGTGAGGTGCGGGTTAGTTTCTCGGGTAGGAAAACGTTTCGCGAGGGGGAGAGAGAGGTGGGCTGCGAGTTGGGCTTAGTTGGGCCAGGTTCTGGGCTGGGGTCTGTTTCATTTTTTTCTTCTTCTGAATTCTTTTTCTTTTTCTCTTTCTGATTTGTGTTTTGAATTTATTGAAATGATTTCAAACCCTATTTTAATTCAAATATTTTCCAAACTTTTCAGTAAGTTTCTATATTGTTTTAAACATGTATTTAAAGTCCATTTAAAATATTTTTTCCTTTATTCTTTTATGGTTTATTAATTATTTAAGTTAGACACTTGTCTTCATTTAATTGAGATTTCAAATATGTTTTCAACCTTATATTTGAATTCCAAATTTTACCAAACCTTTTCAGTAGGTTTTATTTATTCATTAGGGTGTTAAATAATTCACTTTGGAGTATTTAAAATATTTTAATATGATTTAATATTCATTTAAATTGAGCATTTGTCTTTCTTCAAATAAAATCCAATATGGTTTTAAACCCATATAAATTTTATTCAAATAATTCTTTTTAAGTTAATTAGATAACTTTTTAATCCATTATGGCAAATTCCAATTTATTATTTTCTCATGATTTAATTAATCATTTACCTAAGGGATTTTGTCTCCATTTAAATATAATTTAGAATATGGTTTAATCCCATATAATTTTTTTATTGGAATAATATTTATCCCTTTATTTTATTTGTATTATCTTTATTTCATTTGCTTATGGATTTAACTCAAGTTTTAAATTTTCTTCTAAATAATTTTCTTGGGATTTATTATTTAGGCAATTTGTCTTTATTTAAATAAAATTTGATATTGTTCAATCCTTATGATTTTATTTAAATAATCTTTTACCCTTATTTATTATTCAATAATCCTTCATTTTATTTTTTTATGGATTTGTACAAGATTTAATTTGGCTTTTAAATATTCCTTATTTATTTATTTATTTCTCTCTTTGCCTTATAAAGTCCATATCTTTTTATTTAAAGATCCAATCTTTGTGATTCCAATTTGTATAATTTATTTAATATTTGTTTATGCTTTTAAATCCTTTTAGGATTAATTTGCTCACAATTTTGTATGGATTTTAGCTAGAAGCTTTATTAGCTTCTGAAATTATTTCCTTTTATCTTAATAAATTCTTATGTTTTTATCCATGGCTCAAAATTAAGTGAAACCAATTTCTATTGTTTTATAATATTTTTGTTTATCATTTTTGATCATCTATAAATGTTTGTTGATAGATTTTTATATGGATCAAATCCATAGTCTTTGAGAGACCTTAAATATGATTTTCTTCCATTAGGGTTTTAGGGTTTTGGTTTATCTTTTCCAAGTGTTTAAATTTCAAGATACATTCATTGATGAATGTATTTCACTTGATTGAAATTTGTTGGATTCCATTTTATTCAAAGTTTTTTTAAGATGGGTTTTGATGTTTCCATTTGGAATCAAAAAGTTTTTTTAACCCTAAATTTCAACAATTATTTATTTTGTTTACTTATTTTTAACATTTAAAATTTTGGAAAATTTTGGGATGTGACAGGCTACCACCCTTAAAAGAAATCTCGTCCCGAGATTTGTGAAGGCTAGAGATTACAAGTTGGCTCAAGGAAACTAGGGTACTACCACCCTTAAAAAGGTTTTTAACTAGATTACATCTTGGCTTACTTGGGGTCTTGATGTATCTTCTCTGGACACTTGTTTGCATAATGGCCTAGATCTTTGCATTTGAAACACATCACTTGGATAATATCCTTCTTTTCCTTTGGTATCATTGCCTCTTGTTTGTTTCCTTGGTTCTTCTTCTTTTCTAGACATTCACTGGCATAGTGTCCCATCTCTTTGCAATTGTAACATTGCACTTGGATTTTCTCCTTCTTCTTCTTTTTGGGTCTCTCTAAAGCTAGGAGTTATTCTAGTTCATGTTCTTCATATCTCACCTCAAAGGTGGGAAATCTTTCTCTCTTCTTGGGGCAGTTACTAGAGATATGACCTTCTTCTCCACAAGAGTAGCAACACTTTGTGGTCACTTTGGATGTGGCTCTATGAGGCATGTTTCTGATTTTGCCTTCATCCTTCTTGATAGAAGTTGTTCCTTTATGGAGGTTTCCAAACATTTGATGCATTCCATCTTGTTTCATTTGTTGAACTATGGAATAGATGGGGCATTGGATAGGGACATGATCATTTCCTTCACATAGGAAACAAGTCACTTGAGATGTGGGGCATTGTTTTGTTGGATGTTTCTCTTCACAATTAGGGCATTGGTCCACATGCTCTTTGTAAGTGTTTTTCATGTCTCCACAAATATTGCAAGCTTGAGTTCCTTCCATAATATCATCCTTGACATCATTGTTGTCACAATCACTTTGGGAAAGGTTGTCTCTCACATTGATCATTTGATTGGTCATCCTTTGCAACAATTGGGATTGGATTTCCAAAAAAATTTGCATGGTTGGGTCTAACTCATTGTTGTTGGCTAAAAACCGAGTTGTCACTTGATTCAACTGGGCTTGGGTTGCTAGAAGTTGTTATCTCATGTGCATCTCTTGGTTGTTGTTGTCACCATCCTTGATGTTGGAGTCTCTTGGAGAAGTCATCTGTTTGGGTTGGATTGGGATTAGAATAGTCAAAAGATTTCTAGAGAAGAAGTCTACTCACAAACAACAATTCACATAAGCAATGTGCAAGGAATCACAAACAAGCATTCCACTTTAAACAACAAGTTCAAACATATTTTTAGGCAACAAAATATTTTTGCTACACCACACAAGTTGGTGGGTTTAAACTAATCACTAGTATGGTGGTCCAACTATGGTATTTTCTTGAGATCATTTCATTCTTCTTGGTTGTTTCTTCATGAATAAGATCATTGTATCTTTGGAAAAATTCTTGTATCTTGCTCACAAACTCAAAGGTGATGATGGTTCTTCCTAAGTTGTGTTTCCTTAGTCTCCAAGTCTTGAGTAATATTTCTTGTCTCACTTGTAGTCCTTAGTGATGTCCAAGTTGAAGTCCTTGGTGAAACTAAAGTTGAAGTCATTTGAGTTGGTGAAGTCCTTTGCTCATGTTGAAGTCTTTGTTCATGGTCGAGGCTTTGTCCATCAAGTTCAAAAATAAGAGATGTAGAATTAAAACAAAAGGTTGAGGAAAGAGTTTACAAGATTGTTTGTAAATATATTTGAACAAATACAACTCCTATTTTTCTAAGGGGTTTTGTCCAATCCTAGGGTTACAATCCTATAGGCAACACGGTGCTCCGATACCATCTGTAGAGGTCCCACCATTTAATAAGGTAGAGATCCCTGTGTTTACAATGCTAGTCCCTGGATCAATAGCTAGCATTCACAGTTTAAGATGTAATATCAAGAAACAAAGGTCATAATACAACTTTATAACCAGGAATAAAATAATTCATTACATCTTACATAGCTCATTTGGCTATCTCATTACAATGCAGCAGAAATAACTATATAGAATGGAGTCCTTCATCTTCAAAGTGCCACAGGCAATCATGTTGGTTGTAGACTTGTAATCCTAATCAACACACTTCACTAACATCAAACAAACCTGCAACATAATAAGTTACAGCCACAAGGGTCAATACATTTGAATTGTATTGGTAAGTGACTATGGTAGAATAGTGGTATCTATCATCTATATGCATTTGACTAAGTGGAGCTTAGGCTTGCTTTGCTCAAAATAGATTTTCCTTATCATTTGAAAACACTAAGTTTTTGTTTGTCAAAATCACCCAAGGCATCTACCAATAGAAATTGGTGATCCTTTAACCCTTGTTCAACCACAAGTTTTTAACTTAGAAATTGGGATGAGGATGTCCTTGATAGCTTCCATGTCTTGATGCTCAAATTGTCCATTTCCGGGGACACGACTAAGTACTTAGATTTTTCCTTCTCGAGAGGTGGTGCACTTTCCCCACAAGATTCGACATGCATCGAGACAAGATCTTTCAGAAGCCTTCCCTTAGACCAAAATGGACGCGTTCCCAAACCTATCACCCCCTACCACCAACTGTCCATCTGGCTAAGTTATTGCAACCTATATGATCCAGGCAGATCCCATAATGCCATGTGGCTGTACTTGAAGCTTCTCAACATTTGACATCTCAAATCTCTTTGTTCCTGGGTGGCTTTCCACAAGTGAGATACACTAGGGTAGGCCATAAATATGGGGCCCTGTGTAACCACTCAACATAATCCATTCACACCATTCCACCCAGGTGATTCATACACATAGTTGTTTTATTAAACAAAACACAAGTCATTGACTTAGAAATATTTCATAGCATGAGTATAATCCACCCTTGTTTCATACTATCTAGGCTAAGCATGATAGTAGTAGGAATCTTAACTTAGGGATAATTCTACTAAGGCATCATCTATTAGGTTTTCCCATGGCATAGTTAACACATAGAAAATTCCATGCAAGTCCTACTTAGAAATATCTCAAATGCATAGTTAAAATAATGGGACAAAAGTATGAAACACCACTTGCCTTTTTGGTAGAGAATATAGGTTCACTCCTTGATCTTGCAATAGTCACACTCTTCAAATTCCACTACAATTCAATCAAGGCACAAATTCAATCTAGCATTCAAACAATCCATCACATAAAATAAATAAAACAAAACAATGCATGCAAGCATGCAAAATATTGTTTTATTTGTAAAAGTGGTTTCTAGTAGGCTATAAACATTTTAAAACACCTATTGGTCATTTATAAAAATGGCAAACCCATTTTAAATCAAGTTAGTGAAAATGGCCATTTAAATCATTTTTGTTTTGCTAGAAATGAGTTTACTCAAAGTAATAATTTCTAGTGTTTGACCAATATATTTTTAAACACAAATGTTAGTGTTTTAAGGTTAAGTGTTTAATATTAAACCATTTGCAAAATGTTTCACCTAAAAACCATTTTTAAATCAAAGCAATATTTTATTTTGTTGGAAATGCCTTTAAACAAAGTAATAATTTTCTAGGGTTCACCAAATATATTTTTAAATCCTAAAACTTGGTGTTTAAGGTCAGAGATTTTAAATCAAACCATTTCAAAAGGTTTTACTCAAAAAGCATTTTTAAACCATAATCAATATTTTTATTTAACTAGAAATGATTTTATTAAAGGATTAATTCCTTGGTGTCACAAAATTTACTTTTAAATCCAAATGTTGATTTTTATGGTCAGTAGGTTCAAAACAAACTATTTAAAAAATATTTTACCCTAAAATCATTTTTAGAATAAATTTTATAACCAAAATAGGCCTAAACAAGTTTCTGCAAAAACAATTAATTTTACAGAAGGAAAATACTAAAGTAAGGGCATGGTTGCAAAGTATTCTTTTACCTGATTCCAATGATATAAAATTTGTAAATTTTGGACATGTAGATTAAAAGTTAAGGAATTTTGCAAATCTAAACATCTAATAGACAAGTTTCTGTTTTTAAAACAAATCACTAGACACATGGCTGAATCTTATTCGCTGGTACCGTTTCGTTTGGATCGAGCGATACAATGCATTGGATCTAATGAAAATTGTGCGACTCAGAGTGCTTGATACCGTTTTAGTTAAGTCATCTATCTACGCCGCTGGATCTGGATCTAACAGTTGATGAGCAAGCGACCACTAACTGGCGGCGCTTGGCGACGGCGCGTGGCGGCGACGCTCGGGCAGAAGCGTTCCGGCGTCTATAGGAAGCGAGGAAGGGTGTGGAGTAGCTCACCGAGTTTGCAGTGACGAGAGGGTGCTCGAGGTGGTTGTCATCGACGAAGGGGCGCACAGTGTTGACCTGAATAGCTCGCCGGAGTCGTCTCTATGACAGGCGAGCTTGGCGATGTCAGTGGCGTGGCTGTGGTGCGCGCTAAGACAAACCAGAGGTGTAATTAGACTCAGGTGAGCGAGTCGTGCACGTGAGTTTCAAAGAGAGTGAGAGGGATGATCAGGTTTTACCAGTAGGGTCGCCGGAGCGGATGCAGACGACGGCGGTGCTCGGGCGAGGTTGTTGCCGATGCTCTCGAGCGCGCGTGGGCAAGTGGAAGGTGCTGGCAGGTGCGCACGTCGATGGGGAGTGATCTCGCGTGCACTAGGGGGTAAGGGGAGGGTCGAGCTCGCCGGAATTCCTACCAGAGCTTGCCGGAGGTAGTGAGGGTTCGAGCAAGAATTCGTGCAGCCTGGGGGCTCTCGAGGTGTGGCGTCTGGGGGCAAATGGAGAGGAGAGGGAGGCGATTTAGATAGCATGGTCGGGGGGCGGAATCACTGCGGCAATAAAACAAATTTACACGCTTTGAAACCAACCAGAAACTGCAGAGGGAGAGAGGGGCGTGGTCAGCGCGAGGTTGGGGATGATGAGCTGGCGATGGGACCGCGTTGTCAGCGAGTGAGTGAGGGATACCGTGGGTGAAAGAGCATTTTCCTATCCCTCTGATTTTGATGTTTGATAACAACACACTTATCGGTTTAACTGTGTGATAAGTTTATCACAGGTTTGATAAGAGGCGGCACAAATATTGGCATATCAATTCCCCTTGCAAAAAACCTCTGTGCTAACCGGTAGTACCGGAACTTCGACCGGTACTACCACTTGACACCGGTACTACAGGTTCCAGTACCGGTTGGTACTGTCCAAAGCTGATAAAGGTGTGTAGTAGTCAGTACCACCCGGTACCACGGAGCGGCACTACCGGTCCAACCGGTAGTACCGCTTGATACAAGCGGTACTACCGCTTGACACGGTCGTACCACTCGGCAGTACCGGGGCATACTGACTAGCACTCACCCCTCTCCGTTTTGGTCAGTACCAAGCGGTACTTGGGACCGGTACTACCGCTCAAACCGGTAGTACCGCGTCCTACGACCGGTATTACCGCTTGGGGGTAGTACCGCAATGGCGATACCGTCCAAAACTGAAGAATGCTGATGAACTGAAGCAGCTCCGGTACCTGGTCCGGTACTTGACTGGTAGTACCGCTTGCAAGCAGTACTAGCGCTTGAGTACCGGTACTACTGGTACATTAAATGCTCCAACGGCCATATTTCGTGGAGGGGTATAAATACCCCTCCACCTACCTTGGGACAAGGAGCTCAGCGCATTAAAGTCATATCCCACCCATTGGAGTCCATTGGAGCCACCCAAATCGTCAAGATTTCCTCATCCCACCACCCAAAGTCTTTGATCATTGGGGAATCGAAGGAGGAGGCCCCGATCTACTACTTCACCAAAAGATATCTTCATTTCCCCCTCATTTCATTGAGGGCCCCTTTGCTCTAGTGTTTTCTTGGAAACCCTAGTTCTTGTTTTGGTTCTTACAAGCTTGTCTTTGATTGCTTTGACAGCTTGCTTGTATTTGGGAGACTCCGATTAAGTTGTGGATGTGTGCCCCAAACTTGTAACGGTGCCGGCTTCCACCTTGAAGGTTGCCGATATAGTGGAAGGTGAATCGATCCCGTCGGGGTGAGATTCATCGGAGAACAAGGGAGGCCTCTCGTGGCGTTGGTGGTTTGAAACCACCCCCTCTCCAAACATAGACGTACTTCCCCTCAAAAGGAAGGAACTACGGGAAACAAATCCTTGTGTCTCCGCGTCCACTTTTCGATTACTTCTATCCTTTACCGCACCTCACTTACTTGTTGCTACTTTGTGTTGTGGTAGCTCTTGCATAATTGTCATATACGTAAATTCACCGTAGTTGCATTATCTAGAGAATTTACCTTATTGTCAAACCTTAATTTGAAAAAGAAGAAAAAATGAAGTAGCACCTATTCACCCCCCCTCTAGGTGCCCATACGATCCTTTCAATTGGTATCAGAGCCTCGGTGACCATGGAAGATCTCAAAAACTTCTTAAAAACATGGGGATGGTGGTAGTGAGTCGACACCGGTGACCATGGAAGATCTCAAAAACTTGGAAACAAGATTGAGCTCTTCCTTGGTCAACGAAGTCAAGAAGATGCTCGAGCAACTTCTTAAAGACAAAGAAAGCTCATCACCTCCATCTCCTCAAGAGGATCAACCATCCATTTTACCTAAAGGGAATACATCGGTATCCCCCGAGGGTATGGTGGTGGGGGGTAAACTTGACAATGTTAATTCCTCCACACACAATAATGGTGGGAAGGGTGAGCAGCGTGACTCATGGTACTCTCCCGACCCTCCAATCCCTCACCCTCATGTATACAATAGAGGTGACCCACCTAAGCTTGAAGAATCTGCTACTTTTGCTCAATGGCAATCACTAATCAGAACTCATATGCGCAGCTCTTGCATTGAACTATGGAACATCATCGAGCATGGACTCTTTATTGGGGATCCAAACAACTTGACAAGAATATAGATTGTTAATAGTCAACTCAATGCCACTGCTCTGCATATGATTCAATAAGGTTTGGGGACAAAGGATTATCCACACATTGAGCACTTTAGCATTGCCAAGGAAGCTTGGGATGCTCTCACTATGTTGTTTATTGGAAATGAGAGTATGAGGAGGAACCGATATGACGCTCTAAGCAATGAAGCCGAAGGCTTCTACATGAAATAAGGTGAAGATCACGAAGATATGTACCGAAGGCTCAAGACCACCGCCACTGCTTTTAGGAATGTGGGTGCCTCACATGTGGATGATGCATGGATAAAAAGGAAATATGTGAGTACACTCATGCCTTTTGAGCCCACCGACTTGAAGATCCTACAAGGAAGACACAACTACCATCTCATAACCTCAAATGAAGTTATGCAAGAGATGGTTGCTTTCAAGGTTGCCTCCAAGAATTCCAAAGATGCCCGTGCTCGTGCCCTTGGTATGAGCAATGTTGTCAATGTTGCTTTGAAGGCCAAAGTTGTGGACCATGGGGATGAAGATGATAGTGATGAAGGGATTTCCATGGACCATCCCGATGAAGTCAAGATTGCTCATGGTCAATATATGGCTTTCTATGCAAAGAACTTTTGGAAGAACCCCGCCAAGGCCAAGATGGAAATGGAACGGAGAAGCAATCCAAATGGGAAAAGAGAGAATACCACAAGATTGAGAACTTGCTTCAACTGTGGTGACCGCTACCACTTTGTGGCTAGTTGCCCCTATGAGAAGAGAGAATATCATGGTGGAAAGCTTGTGTTGAAGAAGACTCTCAAGGGACCGTACAAGAAACCTTTCATCAAAAAGAATCCCATCAACAAGAAGCCGGGAGAAATTGTCTTGATCACTCATGAAGAGTACTCCTCCGACAATGAAGATGATGAAGATGACGAAGAGGAAACTTCTCATGGTGTGGCTGCTCTTGCCACCACCTCTACTCCGACACTCTCACTCTTCGATTCTCCAAATGAGAACTCTTTCCACCAAGAACGCCACTTGCCTTATGGAAAGAGGAACAGAGGTATCTTCATCATCCCGCTCTACTCACTTAGATAATGATGAAATTGATGATGAGATGTCTCTTGATGTTAAAAAGGAATTAATTGCCTTTGATGAGTTTATGACTAACCTAGAAGGTGATGCTAAGCTACATTTTGGAAACATATTAGATAAAATATCACATACTCAAGAGCTTCTAGATGTAAGATGTAAACTTGGGCATGAACATATGATTGAGCTAGAGGCCCTAAACAATGCTCTAGAAGAAGAACAAGAAACTAGGTTGTCACTTGAATTAAAAATTGAAGGGCTTGATGAAGACAATGACATTATTGTTAACAAACTCATCAAAGAGCGTGATCATGCTATTGCTAAATATAAAAGAGCTAAAAAGGACAAGATTGAGTTTGGTGTGGTTCATGAAAAACTTGCCGAGGACTTTAGCTTGCTTAACAAGGCCCACAAGGCCTTGGAGAGTGAACTCTTGTCACTCACAAAGTCCCATGAAACGCTTCAAACTCAATTGGCCAATATTCCTTCACCTAATAACTTCATTCCATCTAGTAGCACAACTATTCTTGAATACAATGCTAGGTTGAAGGGGGAGCTTGCTAAGGCCACATTTCCACAAGGCAACAAGTCTATTGATGATCTTTTGAGCAGGCAAAGGCGTAGTGGTGATAAAGGGGGCATTGGTTTTGTTTCCAAAACAAATTAGAAGTACAATAAGAAGAAGAAGGACAAGCCCGCACAAGAGACCAACAAGACCATTGTGGAGAGTAAGACCACAAATGGTAAAACTATGTCTCATGATGATTTTGCGGGAAGTGCTAACCCTCACTATGTTCTAATGCGTGATTATTATGGTGATGTGTATGCACAATATGTTAGCCCTTATGATGGTTATATTGCTTGGTCTATTTGGGTTCCCAAGACCCTTGTTGCTAACAAAAGAGGACCCATTGAAAAATGGGTACCTAAAAACTAGCTTGATCTTTTTGTAGATTTATGCTTCCGGAGGGTCAAAATGGGTGATCGATAGTGGTTGCACAAGTCATATGACCGGAAGCTCGTCTATTGTAAAGGACTTGGTGTCAAATGAAGATCAAATCACCGTCACATATGCCGACATGTCAAAGTCTAAGGTAATGGGTTTTGGCAAGGTAGTGGTGGCTTACGACATTACAGTCGTGAACGTCATGCTTGTTGAAACCCTTGGATACAATTTACTTTCTGTCCGTGCTCTAGGAAAGATGGGCTTTGCCGTCTTTATTGATGATGATATTGTGGTCCTCATGTGGAGCAAGTCTCTCAAGGTTGCTTTTGTTGGGTACGTCGAAAATGACTTGTATGTGGTGGACTTTTTGGGGCAAGCCACTGCAGGTCCGATGTGCTTATACGGAAAGGCCGATGTGGGTTGGCTATGGCACCGCCGACTAGCCCATGTCAATATGAGAACTTTGCAAAGTCTCCATAAAGAGGGCCATATTGTTGGACTAAAAGAAAATGTTTCCTTTGCCAAAGATCGTGTTTGCAGGGCATGTGTTCTAGGGAAGATGCATGACGCTCCTCACAAGCCTACGAACCAAATCAAGTCTAACAAGATCTTGGAACTCCTCCATGTGGACCTATTTGGTCCTCCATCTCATGCAAGTCTTGGAGGAAGAAATATTGTTTGGTGATTGTTGATGACTTTTCAAGATACTCTTGGGTTTATTTCTTCAAGTTGAAGAGTGAAACTCAAAGGAATTTTATCGACTTCATCAACTTGGTTCAACGGCAACACAATGTTCCCGTGTTAATTATAAGAAGTGACAACGGCACCGAGTTCAAGAACTACACCTTGACTGATTTCCTTAGTGATGAGGGGATTAAACATCAATATTCCGCTGCATACACCCCTCAACAAAATGGTGTGGCCGAAAGGAAGAACCGGACTCTTATTGAGATGGCTAGGACCATGTTGGCGGAGTTTAAATCTCCATACAACTTCTGGGCCGAAGCCGTCTCCACCGCTTGCCATGCTTCAAACCGACTCTACCTTCGCAAGAAAATCAACAAGACTCCATATGAGATACTTACCGGTAACAAGCCCAACATACGGGTGTTCGTTTGTAAGTGTTTCTATCTCATCAAAGGTGTTCGTTTGTATAAGTTCGAGTCTAAAGCATTAGAGGGTATTTTTGTTGGCTATGGTCTCAAATCTCACTCTTATAGAATCTATGACAAGCTCTCCGGAGCCGTCATAGAATCTTGTATTGTGACCTTCGAAGAATATGATGGTCCCCAAGGGGGGCGTGTTGATGCTTGTGATGTAGATGATGAAATGCCTCAGGATGCCATAGGAAGAATGGGTGTGGGTTATATCCGCCCCGTTGAGGAACCCCTTATGGCGGATCGAGAAGAACTATGCTCCACTCGAGTGGAGCCATCATCTTCACAACCTCAACATGCTCCATCTACCGAAGAGGACATTGACTCAAGCTAAAGACAAGATGTGGACCCTCAACATAGTGATCAATGTGTGAACTCTAGTCAAAGGGAGCTTGGTCCATTCGATGGGTTGTCAAGTGGTGCCAAGTCAATTTGTCAAGGAAGATCCATCCAAACTGTTTTGAGACAAGCTCAAATTGATGCTAGAAGATCACTTGATCAACACCAAGGTCAATCCTTGCCTCCCAATGTAGAGGACGACTCCAATGATGATCAAGGTCAATTTGATGGTCAAGACGAGGATCAAAATGATGAAGAGGGTCCTCCAAGAAACAATGAGGAGATCCACGCTCGTCGCGAATCTAGAAAGGAAAGAATGTTGGAAATAAGAGACGACACCCTCCAAAATGTTGTTGGAGATCTAAGGAAAGGAATATCCACAAGAGCACAATTGAAGAGGTTCAGTGAACACCAAGCACACATATCCATGATTGAACCAAAGAAAGTGTGGGAAGCTCTTGAAGATTCGGATTGGTTAGAAGCTATGCACAAAGAGCTCAACAACTTTGAGAGAAACAAAGTGTGGAAGTTAGTTGAGAAGCCAAAGGATTGCCGCAATGTTATTGGAACAAAGTGGATATTCAAGAACAAGCAAGATGAGCATGGAATTATAGTAAGGAACAAGGCTAGATTGTTTGCACAAGGGTATTCTCAAATTGAATGCATTGATTATGGAGAGACTTATGCACCCGTGGCTCGCCTTGAGTCCATCCGTATCCTTCTTGCTTATGCGGCACATCATAACTTTAAGTTGCAACAAATGGATGTAGAAAGTGCATTCCTTTATGGTCCTTTAAATGAATTGGTATATGTTAAGCAACCCCCGGGATTTGAGGACCCCAACTTCCCAAACCATGTCTACAAACTTGATAAGGCGCTCTATGGGCTCAAGCAAGCCCACATGCGTATGAGCACCTTAGAGAGTTATTGTTTGACTGTGGCTTTGAGGTTAGGAAAATCGATCCCACTCTTTTTACTAAGAGGGTCAATGGGGAGCTTTTTGTATGTCAAATATATGTTGATGATATTATCTTTGTCTCATCTAACAAATCTTTTAATGATGAATTCTCAAAGCTTATGACTAGTAGGTTCCGGATGTCTTTGATGGGGGAGTTGAAAGTATTTCTTGGCTTTGAGATAAAGCAAGTTAGAGGAGGAACATTCTTCAACCAAGCCAAGTATACTCAAGAGATTCAAAATGCAAGATTTGAATGGAGCTCCTACTCCCATGGCTACAAGGACTCATCTAGAACAAAATCCAAATGGTAAAGATGTGGATCAAAAGGTATATCGGTCTATGATTGGTTCTTTGCTTTACCTTTGTGCATCTAGACCCGATATTGTGTTGAGTGTAGTTGTGTGTGCAAGATATCAAGCGGCTCCTAAGGAAAGCCATTTAATGGCGGTCAAGAGAATCTTTCAATATTTAGTTCATACCCCATTTTATGGTCTTTGGTATCCTCGAGGTTCAACATTTGCTCTTTGTGGATACACGGATTCGGATTGGGCGGGGGACAAGGATGATAGAAAATCAACATCCGGGGCATGCCAATTCCTTGGTAGGTCCTTGGTATGTTGGTCTTCTATGAAGAAAAATTGTATATCTCTCTCCACCGCCGAAGCCGAGTATGTTGCTGCCGCTAGTGCTTGCACTCAATTGCTATGGATGAGGCAAACTTTAAAGGAATATGGTGTCCATTGTGACAAAGTTCCTCTTCTATGTGACAATGAAAGTGCCGTTAAAATTGCATACAACCCGGTGGATCACACAAGGACAAAGCACATTGAGATTCGTCATCACTTCATTAGAGATCATCTTGCTCGAGGTGATATTGATCTATCCTATGTTTCCACCAAAGATCAACTTGCTGATATCTTCACGAAGCCACTTGATGAAGCAAGGTTTTGCTACTTGAGGAATGAACTAAATATCGTAGATTCAAGGAGCTTGACTTGACTATCTTGCACTCTCACCTAATACTCGACCATATTTGGTTTAGGTGTAGGCATGGACATAGGGGGAGAGCGGTCCTAATTGATTGGACTATCCCTCCCCCCATTATGCGCAAATTAAACAAAATCATTCCTCTTAATATCATTTTGTGATATGTGAGCTCAATGAAGAGTTTCGGTAATGGAACCAAGATATATCTTCGTGGTGCCAAGCCGAGTATACTCAAATATGGTGGCCTAGGCCACCGCCCCCTCTCAATCGAGAGGTTGATGTGCTTACTCGTGTTTGTCACCTAGTTGAATTGGTTTTCACTCATGATTGTCATCTATTTGAATTGTCTTCATCGTTCTTAGTCTCATGCACTCTAGTTTGGTATTTATTTGTTTCTTCAAAAAAAATTGAGTGCATGTGCTTCTCATCTCACTTGTCTTAACCCAAGCCTCCTTACTCCCTCACGAAAACCCTCTCTCTATCCGCACAAGAATCATCCTTGATCCCTGGCTTTGGAATCAGATAGGACCGGTACTACCGGATGTGCGAGTGGTACTACCGGACCTGGTAAGTTCCCAGGTCGTCTCCTGGAAGAACTGCTCCAGGAACGGTACTACCGCCCACATGTCCGGTCCTACCGGTCACCGGTACTACCGGTTGGGGAACCGGTACTACTGCTTACAAGCGGTAGTATCGCTCCAACAACCGGTACTACCGGTTGACGGTTTCCAGGTATATATTGGACGCGTGGGGAGAGGCACCCCTCAGTGCCTCATTATTCCTCACGCCCTCCACTCAAACCTGCGCCGCCACCGGAGATCTTGAAGCCACCGGAGCCCTGCCGCACCCTCCTCTCTCCGGATTCCCCTTGGATTCGGCCTCTTGGCGGGCTCCCACTCCTTTCCACCGCCATGGATCTCGGTACAACTGCCCTCTCTCTTTACGTTTGATTTCCCCCGTAGATCTAGGTTTGGCTTAGATTTGTGGAGGAATTGACATCTTGAAAGGTTGTACTGCCATATGCTTCCTTGTTACCAAGTATAATCATCTATTTACAGTCTAATGCCGTCATTTTGGTCCGTTCCCATCAGATCTGACGAACTTGTGCCGCTCAACCGGTAGTACCGGAACTTTTCGATGCGACCGCTTCTGTGATACTACGGTCGTCAGTCGAGTAATCTGACCCCAACTGCATTTTTTGTTCAATACTTGATTCTCTCGTCTTCTTCTTTTGATTCTTGTGCCCTTACCCCCTTGCTATCCTCCCTCGTGCTTTCACAGATGCAGGTGGTTCTCGGGGTGCACACAAGCGCTCCAAGTCTAGCCGTGAGATTTTTGAGGAAGAGACGGAGTCAGAGGAAGAGGTTATGGCACAACCACGACACCGTTCCAAGTTGCCTACCACTCGAGGTGGTCGTGGGGATCGTGAAGGGGTGACCAAGCGCTCAGCTGGGCGTGGAAGCGCCCCTCCCTCTCGCCCCCCTTCCACTGGGCATACCAAAAGTTTCAGCTCTGGGCCATCTGGGCCAAAGAAACTGTCAGACATCTCTGAGTCAGAATTTAGGGCTCTCCGGATTGAAAATGCATACTCCCGCAACTGGAGCGAGGCAAGGGAAGACAGTCTCTTCTATGATGATTTCCAAGAGCATGTTTATCATGAGGTTATCTTGACCAACATCCAGATGGTGGTGCCTCAGCAGTGGATTGACATGGGATACATTGACAAGAATCTTGACTACTTTGTTGAAGCTAAGGAAATCTGCTCTCACCTTGGCTTGTTCCCCATTATGGAGTTTCAGTATGACTATGATCCCCTCCTTATCTGCCAGTTTTATGCCACTGCACATTTCCACACTGGCCGCACTCGGAAGATTACCTGGATGACTCAAGGTGCTGTCAAGGAAGCTACACTTGCGGAGTTTGCTGCAATCTTGGGGTATGAAGATCGCGGCCGGGACGTTCCTTGTGGTTTTAGCTGTCACATGCGGGAGCATCCCTCCAAAAAGGATGTTCTTACACCTTTGTATATTCGAGGCCGTGGGGTTGCTGGCAAGATCAAGGATCTACTCCCCACATTTGACATTCTCCATCGCATTTTCCGTGAGACTGTTGCTCCTCGTGCGGGCAACAAGGATGAGATACATGGGTTCTTTGTTGACTTGCTGTTCAACACCTTCCTCAACCGAGAATCAGGCAATCCTCTTGATGTGACAGACTTCATATGGAATGAAATGGTTGCTGCTGCACACACTCGGAGGGTTCCACCATTTGCTCCTTATATTATGGCCCTCATTGTGTCAAAGTGCCCCGTCATTGCTAGGACTCTCTCCACCCGCTCTCTCATTGTGCACAGGCCAAAGGCACTCAAGATCAAGACAGATGCTAAACCTCGCATTGCAGCGGGTGAGGAGGATGAGGATGACTCTGAGGATGCTGACAGTGGTCATGATACTGATTATGTCGTCTCTCGTCGCAAGAATGCTAAGCCCTCTGGGGCCAAAAGGATGGAGGTCAAGCTCAAGAAGATCTTCTGCTTCCAGGTTGATAACCAGAAGCGCATGTATGAGGCGCATGTGTATGCCAAGAAAGCCAGTGCTCGGTAGAAGGAAATGATGTCTGCTCAAGGTTTGACCATCTCCGAGGGGTCCGAGAACAACATCACTCCAGAAGATCAGTGGATCTCTCAGCACAGCCGTTGGGACGATGATGTCTCTTCCTCGCACCGCGCCCCACCCCCTTACGAGGATGAGGAGGACCTTGAGTATGAGGAGGAGGAGGATGATTGACCGTTGGGACGGTAGTTTTGCACTTGTCCCTTTTTGGCGTCTTGATGCCAAAGGGGGAGAAGTTGCACTTTAGGCACGGGTGTTGCATGGGGAGTCACAAGCTCGTTCTTCTCTTTGATCCTTTTATTGCTTGTGAACTTCGATTTCCCTCTATTTATGTGTGAGACTATGTGTTTATGTCGTGTGAGACTATGTGGTTGGATCCATCTTATGAGACTATGTGGTTTATTTCATTGGATCCATCTTGTGATGTTATGCGGTATCTATTGTCTATATATTCCTCATCACATGTTTTGTACAAAGGTATGTTTTCAAATGCTAGTATCCATATTTGTGCACCCATGTTGGGTTTGTAAAATAGAGGGGGAGGTTTGTTTCTACACATCTAGGGGGAGTCCCGTCTCTATTTTACAAATACCATATGCTTACTATTAAAATCATCTTGCAAAAGTGTATTGTCATCAAACACCAAAAAGGGGGAGATTGAAAGAGCATTTTCCTATCCCTCTGATTTTGATGTTTGATAACAACACACTTATCGGTTTAACTATGTGCTAAGTTTATCACAGGTTTGATAAGAGGCGGCACAAATATTGGCATATCAATTCCCCTTGCAAAAAACCTCCGTGCCAACCGGTAGTACCGGAACTTCGACCGGTACTACCGCTTGACACCGGTACTACCGGTTCCAGTACCGGTTGGCACTGTCCAAAGCTGATAAAGGTGTGTACTAGTCAGTACCACCCAGTACCATGGAGCGGCACTACAGTCCAACCGGTAGTACCGCTTGACACGGTCGTATCGCTCGGCAGTACCGGGGCATACTGACTAGCACTCACCCCTCTCCATTTTGGTCAGTACCAAGCGGTACTTGGGACCGGTACTACCGCTCAAACCGGTAGTACCGCGTCCTACGACCGGTACTACCGCTTGGGGGTAGTACCGCAAGGGCGATACCGTCCAAAACTGAAGAATGCTGATGAACTAAAGCACCTCCGGTACCTGGTCCGGTACTTGACCGGTAGTACCGCTTGCAAGCGGTACTACCGCTTGAGTACCGGTACTACCAGTACATTAAATGCTCCAACGTCCATATTTCGTGGAGGGGTATAAATACCCCTCCACCTACCTTGGGACAAGGAGCTCAGCGCATTAAAGTCATAGCCCACCATTGGAGTCCATTGGAGCCACCCAAATCGTCAAGATCTCCTCATCCCACCACCCAAAGTCTTTGATCTTTGGGGAATCGAAGGAGGAGGCCCCGATCTACTACTTCACCAAAAGAGATCTTCATTTCCCCCTCATTTCATTGAGGGCCCCTTTGCTCTAGTGTTTTCTTGGAAACCCTAGTTCTTGTTTTGGTTCTTACAAGCTTGTCTTTGATTGCTTTGACAGCTTGCTTGTATTTGGGAGCCTCCGATTAAGTTGTGGATGTGTTCGCCAAACTTGTAACGGTGCCGGCTTCCACCTTGAAGGTTGCCGATATAGTGGAAGGTGAATCGATCCCGTTGGGGTGAGATTCATCGGAGAACAAGGGAGTCCTCTCGTGGCGTTGGTGGTTTGAAACCACCCCCTCTCCAAACGTAGACGTACTTCCCCTCAAAAGGAAGGAACTATGGGAAACAAATCCTTGTGTCTCCGCGTCCACTTTTCGGTTACTTCTATCCTTTACCGCACCTCACTTACTTGTTATTACTTTGTGTTATGGTAGCCCTTGCATAATTGTCATATAGGTAAATTCACCGTAGTTGCATTATCTAGAGAATTTACCTTATTGTCAAACCTTAATTTGAAAAAGAAGAAAATTTGAAGTAGCACCTATTCACCCCCCCCCCTCTACGTGCCCATACGATCCTTTTAGTGGGGCCGTCAAGTCAGTGAGGTGCGGGTTAGTTTCTCGGGTAGGAAAACGTTTCACAAGGGGGGAGAGAGGTGGGCTGCGAGTTGGGCTTAGTTGGACCAGGTTCTGGGCGAGGGTATGTTTCCATTTTTTTCTGAATTATTTTTCTTTTTCTATTTCTTATTTCTGTTTTGAATTTATTCAAATGATTTCGAACCCTCTTTTAATTCAGATCTTTTCCATACTTTTCAGTAATTTTCTATATTGTTTTAAACATGTATTTGAAGTCCATTTAAAATAATTTTTCCTTTATTCTTTTATGGTTTATTAATTATTTAAGTTAGACACTTGTCTTCATTTAATTGAGATTTCAAATATGTTTTCAACCTTCTATTTGAATTCCAAATTTTACCAAACCTTTTTAGTAGGTTTTATTTATTCATTAGGGTGTTAAATAATTCACTTTGAATTATTTAGGATATTTTAATATGATTTAATATTCATTTAAATTGAGCATTTGTCTTTCTTCAAATAAAATCCAATATGGTTTTAAACCCATATAAATTTTATTCAAATAATTAATTTTAAGTTAACAAGGATAACTTTTTAATCCATTTTGGCAAATTCCAATTTATTATTTTCTCATGATATAATTAATCATTTACCTAAGGGATTTTGTCTCCATTTAAATATAATTTAGAATATGGTTTAATCCCATATAGTTTTTTATTGCAATAATCTTTATCCCATTATTTTATATGTATTATCTTTATTTCATTTGCTTATGGATTTAACTCAAGTTTTAAATTGTCTTCTAAATAATTTCCTTGGGATTTATTATTTAGGCAATTTGTCTATATTTAAATAAAATTTGATATTGTTTAATCCTTATGATTTTATTTAAATAATCTTTTACCCTTATTTATTATTCAATAATCCTTCATTTTATTTGTTTATGGATTTGGCCAAGATTTAATTTGGCTTTGAAATATTCCTTATTTATTTATTTCTCTCTTTGCCTTATAAAATCCATATCTTTTTATTTAAAGATCCAATCTTTGTGATTCCAATTTGTATAATTTATTTAATATTTGTATATCCTTTTAAATCCTTTTAGGATTAATTTGCTCACAATTTGGTATGGATTTTAGCTATAAGCTTTATTAGCTTTGGAAATTATTTCCTTTTATCTTAATAAATTCTTAAGTTTTTATCCATGGCTCCAAATTAAGTGAAACCAATTTCTATGGTTCTATAATAGTTTTGTTTATAATTTTTGATCATCTATAAATGTTTGCTGATATATTTTTATATGGATCAAATCCATAGTCTTTGAGAGACCTTGAATATGATTTTCTTCCATTAGGGTTTTAGGGTTTTGGTTTATCTTTTCCAAGTGTTTAAATTTCAAGATACATTCATTGATGATTGTATTTCACTTCATTGAAATTTGTTGGATTCCATTTTATTCAAAGTTTGTTCAAGATGGGTTTTGATGTTTCCATTTGGAATCAAAAAGTTTCTTTTCACCCTAAATTTCAACAATTATTTATTTTGTTTATTTATTTTTCACCTTTCAAAATTTGGAAAATTTTGGGATGTGACATTGCCCCATTAGTATTGTAAGAGATGTGGAGGTTCTTTGTCGTAAGATTAAATATCCTACTGATTTTCTAGTACTTAATTCAGCAGCTAGCAAAAGTTGTCCTATCATTTTTGGTAGACCTTTCTTGAACACTTGTGGAGCTATTATTGATTGTAGGAAGGAAAACATTTTAACTAAGTTTGATGGAGATTCTTATGAGTTTAACTTTTCCAAATTTTCTAAAGCTCCTTGTGAAAATAGCTTGCCTAATAAAGATTTCAGGATGGAACAACTTGCTTCTATTGATCCAATCTATGACCTTGGACCTCTTTTTGGTGACTGTAAGTATGCTTATTATGATAATAAAGTTATTCCTAGTGACGGTTATATTGTCAACTTTATTCAAATTGCAACTAAAAGTTATTTTGAGAGAGGGAAACATGGTTTTATGCATCTCAATAATGTTAAGTTTCCCCATTTTATGTTGAAAGCTTTGAAGTTGCATCTATTTTTTCTTCCTATGTTTGTGGCTTTTTGTTTCAACAATTTGTTTTCTAATGATACCCCCATGCATAGGAAGTGGGTTAGACTCAAATGTGTTGGTTATTTGCTTCTTGATGCTCTCTTTCACTTCAAATATATATATCTTATGTGAGCATCTTTGAAAGTTTCAAGCCTAACTTAAAGGCATTAAAGAAAAATACTTGTTGGGAGATAACCCAAGAGTTTTTTCTAGTCTTGGAAGTTATTACCTAAATAATAACTGCTCCTTATCCTTTTTGTTTTGGTTTTTGTGTCAAGTTCAACTACTTTTGTGAAGAAGAGGAGTTGTGAAAAGTGGCTGTCATGGGACAGATTTTTGTGCTGTACTGTAAAAACTCGTGAGGGAGCTCAGTACTTCGGATGGAGCTGCATTTTTCTGATCTTGTTCTCCAAGTTGTTACCCAACTTTCATCAGTTCTGCATTTTTTGATTTGAGCAACATAAGGTCTTTGAAAAAACCAATCTTTACCTGCTGGTCTGTTTTGACAGATTTCAGCCATCATTTGCATTTGCCTCTTACCAAAGCTTTTGTTTTAATGGGTTTTCAGTTGAAGTGTGTACCCAAAGGTTTATTGTTTTTGCTTACACTAATGTTTTCATTGAGTTTGTGCAAAGGGTTTTGTATAAAGGAAATTATCAGGAGAAGGAGAAAAGGAATCTGCAGAGTTCATCTTTGAATAGGTAAAAGTGGTGAAAATAGAAGGTTCGTGAAACTCAAATCTTTTTATATTTTTGATGTTTTTAATACATAAGGAAGACTACGAGACGGAACTGAAGAGGAAACAGAGTCCGGGGTGGACAAACCCACCCCAGGCACAGGCCCAGCCTGGCCACGCCTAGAGGGGGTGTGCCACCCTCGAACTCCGTCTCCGCCTCGTTTCCGTGTCATAACCTTCCTTATGCATTGAAACTTCGTAATATATAATCCCCTGGATCCCCCGAGGTTCGTGCATCGTGTTCTCGTCATGTTTTCGTTTCGATCTGTTTCTGTCAGGAAATCTTCTCAAGTTTAGAGCACCATGGTCTCCGCCAACGATAAAGGCAAGAAGCCCGAGGAAGAAGAACCTCAAGTCCCCAAGGAGGAAGAGATTTCAGTGGGATATGAAGGTGACATGGAGGAGGACAAGCAATCGGACACTCGCTCTACCGTTGCAAGCATTGGTTTGGCGGTACGACCTACCAAGCTTAAGAGGACAACACAGATGTCTACAGGAGGGAAATCTCAACGTCATACACTCTCTCCACGATCATCTCCTCCACGTAACAAGGGACCCTTCCATACACTTATACATGAATATAAAATCAACATGTGCCCAAAGGGAATTTTCCCTCGGTTTGGGATATGCCTCGTTCTAACAATGCAGAGAAGGATCATGCCAAGGATGAAGAGTGGGGAAGGAATAACAAGAACTGGGATTCTCGGACTGACATGATCATGAACCGTATAGAGCAAAACTCAGAGCTTATCCGTACTCTTACTTTTGAGTTTGAGGACTTGAGGTAACTTGTTGAGGAGCTTATCAAGAGAACACCACCACCACCAAAGGATTAATTCGTCATCAGGTTTGGCATCCCCTTGGCTTGTTCCAAGCTTGGGGGAGTGTCGCGGTATCACCACCATTATCTTTTATATTTTACCTTTTTAGTGGATTCATATCTATGGTAGAGAAGTTATCTTATAGTTTGGTTTACATGTGGAAGTATCTCTCCTTTGGTTAATTATCTATGTATCCCTTGGTGTGAGTTCCTTTATTGAATATTAATGAGAAGTCTCATCTTTTACTTTTTGCACTTCTTATTTTAGTTTGCAATCTCTATTATATGATGGATCTTGTTGATCAGTATTGGCACCACTTTGGGAGTATCAAGTGGATCTAAATTGGTTTTGGCAAACCGAGTTCTGGTCAGTAGCAATAATTTTTGAGGTTTGAAAAAAAATAGAAAGAAAAAAAGCTTACAGGTATTTGGTATCATTTGTTTTCTTTCTTGTTGGATCATAAGCTTAGTATTAATTATTTAAGATCTTTTGTGTCTTCAAGGAAGATTGCATGTTTGTATTTATTACTTGTATGTTTGCTTGTTTCTTTCAACTCTCTTGCTTGCTACCCAGCCTTGCTAGCCAAAAACCTGTTTTGAGAAGGAATACTTCTCATGTTTCCAAATCCCTTTGACCCAAACTTTTGCCACTTGTGTCCACCATATCTACCTAGTAGCTATTGCTATACCAAGCAAATTCTCAAGCTTCATTGTCACATCCCAAAATTTTCCAAATTTCGTAATGTAAAAAAAATGTTGAAATTTAGGGTGAAAAGAAACTTCTGTTTTTAAATGGAAACTTAAAATCCCATCTTGAACAAACTTTGGTTAATGTTTGAATCCAAGTTTGTTCAAATCAAGTGAAATGCATTCTTCATAAATGCATCTTGAAATTTAAACACTTGGAAATAAATCAAAACTCTAAAACTCTAATGGAAGAAAAACATTTCCAAGTTATATCTAAGCCTATGGATTTGAACCATATAAAATTGGTCAAACAAACATTCCAAAATGATCAAGAATGACAAATAGAAATATTATAAAACCATATGAATTGGTTTCACTTAATTTGGAGCCATAGATAAAATCTTATGAACTTAATAAGATAAGGAAAAGTAATTTCCAAAGCTAATAAAGCACCTATCTATAAATCCATACCAAATGGTGAGCAAATAGTCCTAAACATATTTAAAAGGATAAATAAATATTAAATAAGATTTTACAAATTGGAATCACCAAGTTTGGATCTATAAATAAAAAGATATGGATTCTACAAGTTAAAGAAAGAAATATTAAATGAGGAATATTTAAAGACCAAATTAAATCTTGGCCTAAACCATAAACAAATGGAATGAATATAATACAAATCCAAATAAAATAAATGGATAAAGAATTTTACAAATAAAATAAAGTGGCATTAACCAAATTCTATTTAAATAAAGACAAATCTCCAATAAGAATGATTATTTAAATCATGAGAAAATAGTATTTTGAATTTACCCAAGTGGATTAAAAGTTATTTAATTAACTCAAATGGAATCAAAGAAATCTTCCAAATAAAATTTATGGAATTAAAACTATATTTAATTTCATTGGAATTAAGACAAATACCCAATTTTAAATGATTAATAAATCATATTAAAAACATTCCAAATAATTCAAGGTGAATTATTTGACACCCAAATAAACAAATAAAACCTACTGAAAAGATTTGGAAAGATTTAGATTTCAAATGGAGTTTAAAAACATTATTAAATCTTATTTGAATAAATGCAAGGGCCTATTTTAAATAATTAAAAGACCCTAGAAAGAATAAAAGAAATATTCTAAATTTGACTTTACAATGCATTAATAAACAGTATTTGAAGATACACAAAGTTTTGTTGAAATTTGAATTCAAATGGATGCTTGAATTGATTAAGCAAAATCCAAACAGAATAAAAGAATTGGAAAAGGAAAAATAATAGAAGAAGGAAAAAAATATGAAACAAAGTAGCCCAGCCCAACTAACCCACTAAGCCCAGCAAGCCCACCTCTCTTCTCTCCCCGAAGCGTTTTCTGTCACTCACAGATGAACTCGCAAACCCAATGACAACCAGACCCCACCCCCACTCTCTCTCACTCGCTGACACCAGGCCCCACCGCCAGCTCCCCATCGTTCTCACCCGCGCGCTAACCTCACCCTCCCCCGGCCGTTGCAGCCGTTTGAATGTCGGCATAAATTCACGTTAACTACGCCATGAAACAGCCCCGCGACCACGCCTTCTTAACCGCCTCTCCCTCCACTCCAATTCCCCTCAGATCCCATGCCACCCGAGCCACCAGGCTGCCTCTAATCGACCTTGCACCACCGCGGCTCCGACAACCTTCCGGCGACAATTCCGGCAGCTCCTCGTCGCCCCTTGCCCCCTCAACCACACGATCTTGCTCGCCAGCATCTCCTGCACCTGCCAGTGCCTTTCCCTCACTCGCGCGCGCCTCAGACGCTCGACAACAAGCTAAACTGAACTCCGCCACCGCCTCGACGGCTCACAACTCCACACGGAGCTCGACCTTCCTTTCCTTTTTGATACTCACATGCGCCACGACCTTGCGATCTCGACCGTATCCTCCACTCGTCTTAGCGCTCTCAATCCTCGCCTCTCCGACCAAGACGAGCCCGACGCCAGTGTAACTCCGACGAGAAATTTCGGTCACCCTCGTGCGCCCCTGTCCAGGAAAGGACTACGTCGAGCTTCCCCACGACGCTGCGATCGCTGTGAGCCATCTCTCTCTCTCTCTCTCCCGCCTTCTGAATCACCGGCAACCTCGCCAGAAAGACGCCTTGGCCAGCTGGCCGTTTCTAGGTCAAACGCGTAGCAACCGTTGGATCTTGATCCTGTGGCATAGACGGAGTCACTTAAACGAAAGGGTATGAGCTATCTGTGTCGTGCGATCAAGTTAGATCCTGCGGTCTGTATCTGTCGATCCACGCGAACAGTTTTTCCCCAATAGAATCACGCCACATGGCTCAGACTTCGTTTTAAAAACAGAAACATTTCTATTAGATATGAGATTTTGTAAATTACATAACTTTCAAACCACACGTCCAAATTTTATATCAATGGAATCAGAAAGACAAATCCTACCCAACCATGCACTTTGTTTAATGAATTGCTTCTGAAAAAATGGTTGTTTTTGCAGAAACTTGTGTAGGCATATTTTGGATATAAAAATTGTTCTAAAATTATTTTTGTGATAAAACCTTTGGAAAATGGGCTGTTTTGAACCTAGTGACCATATAAATCAACTTATGGATTGAAAAATATATTTTGTGAGGCAAATTAATAAATCTATGAATTAAAGCATTTCTAGTCAAATAAAAATGTTATTTATATGCTAAAATGCTTTTTGGAGAAAAACCTTTGGGAAATGTTTTGATTTAAACCCTCTGACCTTAAACACAAAGTTTTATGATTTAAAATTATATTTTGTGGACCCTATAAATATTATTGCTTTGTTAAAGGCATTTTCAATCACATAAAATATTGATTTGGTTTAAAAATGATTTATAAGTAAAATCTTTTGCAAATGGTTTTGCCACTTTTATAAAATGACCAATAGGTGTTTTCAAATGTTTATAACCCATTAGAAACCACTTTTCCAAATAAACCATCTTTGGCATGCTTGCATGCATTGCTTTGTTTCTATTATTTTATGTGATGTTTGCTTGAATGGTAGATTGAAATTGTGCCTTGCTTGATTGAATTGTAGTGATTGAAGAGTGTGAATATTGCAAGATCAAGGAGTGAACTCATATTATCTACCAAAAAGGCAAGTGATGCTTCATACTTTTGTCCCATTATTTTCACTATGCATTAGTGATATTTCCAAGTAGGACTTGCATGGATTTTTTTTGCTAAGTATAAACTGTGCCGTGGGAAATCCTAGTAGATGAAACCTTAGTAGAATTTTCCTAAGTTAAGATTCCTACTACCATCATGCTTAGCTTAGCTTAGCTAGTAGAAAACAAGGGTGGATTATATTCATGCTATGGAATATTTCTAAGTCAAGGACTTGTGTTTTGTTTAATAAAACAACTAAGTGAATGAAACACCTGGGTGGAATGGAAAGAATGGTTTGTGTTGAGTGGTTATGCAAGTGCAGTATGCTGGGGAAAACTTGGGCATCACCAAGTCCAGTATGCTGGGGAAAACTTGGTATCTCACTTTTTCACATCCCAAGATTTTCCAAATAAATGAAGGGTAGCCATAGGTAACTCTCTTCAGTTCTTCTTGTCAACATATAGTCCATAGAGGTTGACGTGTATGCATTTGTACCTACATACAACAAAGACCAAGCAACATATGTTTTTGTGTGATAGAGGAGCATGTAATTTGGGGCATGTCCATTCTTGTTCACAACACGATTAACACAACTCAAGTATAGCAAACGGGATGCATATGCAAGGTCAATGTGCATGGAAATCGTTTGAACATCATCCAAATGTGGAAACTCAAAAACTCCATATAACATCTTATTGTGGCACTCAAAGCAATCGAATAGAAATTTTATCAACATCTTTGATGCAAAGCTTGGAGAATTTGGCAAAAACACAAAAGGAAGAATGTCCAAAACAACATCATTATGTGTGCCAACCAACCATTGGAAAGAGAAATTGTTTGACATGTTGGATGTCACACACAAATCATTGATAGCC
The DNA here is from genome assembly GCA_030063025.1 of Avena longiglumis. NCBI lineage: Eukaryota > Viridiplantae > Streptophyta > Magnoliopsida > Poales > Poaceae > Avena > Avena longiglumis. The sequence goes on from CP125973.1 coordinate 155,739,010, forward strand.
AATATCATGGGAATATGAGTATCCCAAGCGGAAGAATAAACAATATATTTGCAAACAAACCAAATGAAAGAGCAAGTGGTCCTTATGTTTGTTGCAACAACAAGACGAGATTCTTGGAAGCTCTCATGACAATACATGCTCTTAATGGAATTGTGGTTGCACCCAAAACATCGGAAAGAGAAAATGTTCAACATTTTTGTTGCAACACACAAAACATCATTATCTAGATGCGAAGAAACATGAATGTCACAAGGGAAGATAATACCATTAACATGCTTGCAATCAAACCATATGAAAGAGCAATTTGCCAACATGAAAGATGCAAAGCATGCAAAAGGTATCAGAGCTGGGTTCGATCTTGAACTCACTTGTGGGATGCTCTCAAGAGATCTTTTTGTCAACTCGTGCTCAACTGAGGTTGACATTCTCGTGCGGGTACCTACACACATCATATGGAAAAGGAAGAACGTGTGTGCATGGTAGAGATAGACATCATCCATCATGACGTATCTCTTTTTGTGCACATCACCATTAATTTCAATCAAGTATATATAAATAGATGCATGGTGAGTATGCAAGTGGGGATAATGCTTATCATGGCCATCATCAAAATCTCCAAAAATTGAGAAAGCTATGGGGGCCATCTCATTAGAACGCATATGATCAATATTGTTGCAAGCAAAACAAGTGAAATAGCAAGCATTCATCTTATCGCAAGCAACGGGAGAAATTGAATGACTAGCATGACAAGGCAAGTCCAAAGCAATTGGAGGATACACACAAGATGCATAGCATGGCATGTTTATGGCAATGATATCGCAATCAAACAATTCCACATGATCAATATTATGCAAAGGCAAAGCATCACATGGGAATGTGGATGAAGCATATGTAATGTCACAAGTATCATCCATAGCATGCATATCCTCACAATTCATCATGTCCACTAGTGGGATCATGGCATCATCAACACCCTTATTGTTACCTTGTTCATACCTCTCATATGAAGTGGGTGTTGTGGAAGTAGTGGCCTCCTTGTGGACGACTTGATCTTCTTGATGTATCCATGGCGTAGCATCGACCATGTACATCTTCTCCAAATGAGGCATCATTGCTTCATGGCTTGGCGCGTCTTCATCCATGGAACCTAGCACAACACAAGAGAACACACTAGAGGTAGAGGGTAAGTTGTTAGAATTCGAAATGGTCTCACTTGACCTATCAAATACCACTCTCAACTCACTAGTAGTATCACTCATGCCCTCCAAGTGGAAGCACTCAATCTCACATAAGGTGGAGTCACTCGTCTCACTCTTGTTCTCACTCAAGTGGGCTAAGTGGCTCTCATACTCACATGGGATTGGTACCACATCATCACTCAAGCATATAGGGGTAGGCTCGGTTTCCTCAACTCCATGCGCCTCCTTTGGTGAAGGGAAAATCCCATGCTCACCATTCTTGACCTTGTCGCCTTCAAAGTTGGATGCCATAAGATGGGCATCATTGCTCGCCTCCATGGTCGAAGGGAAAATGCCATGCTCGACCGTGTTGTGGCCATCTCGTAGTAGTGTTGGAGGTAGGCTCATGCTATCCAACTTGGCAAAGTAGGCGTCTAGATTTTCCTCGTTCGCGAGGTCGTAGAAGTCAAGAGTCGGCTTTGAAGCTTGATGGCGTGGACGAAGGCTTGCTCTTGGTGCCATTTTGGTGGTGGCACAAGAAGTTGAAGGTGCCTTGTGATGGTGTCGACGGAGGTCATTGGCGTGCCTTGCCGATGGTTGATGTAGGTGGCGCACTTGGTCATCCACATGACGCTCGCAACGATGACCCTTGTCCTTGGCACGCTTCCTTATAAGTTCTTCTAATGAGTGCAAAGCATCATTAGTCTTGGCGACCATGCTCATGTTTTTGTCGAAGTCATTGTCCATGTCCTTCTTGAAGTTGTGGAGGTCGCTCTCGAACTTGTCCATTTCATGGTGGACCTTGGCGCACTCGAGGTGTAGGCTCCGTCTTGGCCGGTGCGACTTGAGGAGCTTGTCGTTGTCGTTCTTGAAGTCGCCCATGCTTGGGGAGTTGTTGTTGTTGTAGCACTCCATGTCACCCAAGCATGTGGAGCCATTGTTGGTGTAGTGCTCCATCATGTTGTCCATGCTTGTGGAGACATATGCATGGTGGCTCATCATGGATTCTTCATAGATATCATCCTCGGTTCCGGAGTCCCTAGACATGATGCACAAGACCAAGCGGTGTATATGGAAGTGGTAGTGGGAGTTAGGGATACAACGTCAAACCTTACTTTACCTTGGAAGATCGTATCGTACAAGTGGCCACACTTGAGAGCAATAAACCAAGCAAAGTGAAGTTCACGCGGAACACCAAAACCAACTACGAACCAAAAAACACACACACACAAGGCCTATGGTGGATAGGTATGGAAAGTGGCATGTCAAGAACCAATCCGAAATCAAGATGTTGTAATGGCAAGTAAAGAACCACAATGATCACAAAGCAAAACAAGTTAATCCACAAGATAGGAAATATGTACAAGGAAACACACACGGTGGGATAAATGGGACTTGTGCGATGGAGAAAGTGATCTAAGAACCAAATGATTACCTAGCGAAGACTATAAGCTCGTGTCACACAAGTACAAGGAGAGACGCTAGTTCGATTGCACAAAATTGGTGGGCTACAAGATATGCACAATAAGTACCACCTATATGATGTTCATCGAGCTTGCGCTTCCTATTCTATGAGGCACATGTGTATCTCTTTCTTTTTTCTTTATTTTTCTTTTTTCTATTTTTTTTTGTCTCTTTTTGTATCACTCTTTTTCTTTTTATTCTTTTTCTTTTCACTTGCCTCTTCCTTGTGCCAACAACTATACAAGATAACTATATGAGATAGCTCTCACAATGTTTGCTCGGAATTCTACAAGGTATCAAATGTGCATAGCCCAAGCAATCATAAGAGGAACTAGTCTCAATAGGTGTTTGTTGCTCGCAAAGATAGTGGGGTTCACAAAGGAATGCAAGTGGGGAGAAGTCGCGGAATGTTTATACCTTTCGTCGACGATCTTCACCCTTTATTGTTCGATTCCGCCTTGCTCATGGAATTTGGATGGAGTAGATAGCATGAACAATGTGGATGATTATGTAGAGCTCCTTCTCCTCTTCGAAACGAGCTAAAGAACACCAAAATCCGAGTTCGGATGCAAAAGTTATGCTCAAAACGGTGAGAGGCTGAAATCTGGAACTTGCTGTTTTCTTTCTGTCTTGGGCGGTAGTACCGGATTTTGGTACCGCTGGGCGGTAGTACCGTAGATTTGGAGCGGTAGTACCTCTCGAGACAGAGAAAAACAGATCTCACGCGATTTCGGGAGTTTGGGGCGATTTGGGCGGAAAATCTTCAAGAAAAACACCAAATCGACGGGGGAAATCAAGGAATTAGGCTATGGGAACGCAAAGGAAGGTAGATCAACAAGTTTAGCAAGTAATCCACGGATCAAAACCTACCAAAACGCACTCAAATCACAGATCGATCCAAAACACGAATTGGGGCTATTTTTGGTGAAATTTTCGAATTTATGGGGAAAAGACCAAATCGATGAGAAATCCGGCAACCAAAAGCTGCGATACCGGATGATGGAGGGTTAACCTCTTGGGTGCACGATCTTCACGGATCTCGTGGTCAAATCGATGGGAAAGCGAGGAAAGGGAGAAGGTAGTGGAAGCGAACACACCTCGCGAAGAACACGATGAACACACGCAAAACTCACACGATACAAGGCCGATTGCTCCCGAGCGGCCACCGGTCCGATAGAATCCTCGCAAGGAAAGATCGGTCAACGTGCTCCCTCAAATCCACATCGGAGAGGGAAGAACACCTTGGGGAGGGTCTTGACAACTTGGAGACGAGACGTCGAACTCCAAGGTCTTGTTCAACGATGGATGCGTGATGCAAAGTCCAATCGAGGTTGGTGACGATAGTCGGTCCCCTTGGTAAAGGGGATGAGGCAAAACTAGAGATTCCACAATGGGGGTTGTCTTTAGTCTATCATCTATTCCTAAGGGATACATGAGGGGTGGGGGCTCTATTTATAGGCCAACCACAAAACAAGGGTAGTTTGGGAATAAAACTAGGGTTTGGTAAGTAAAGGGGGATACATGGGCTGTGGCCCAACTAGTCTTGTGAGCACTGCCAGAGCTAGTACCGGACTTGGGACCGTAGTACCGCTTGGTCCCAGAGTACCGCGAGGACCGATAGTACCGCTTGCAGTCCTGAGCTTCAATTGGAGCCGTCGGTGGGGAGGCGGTAGTAAGGCGGTGAATCACTGACCGTAGTACCGGTCCAGATCCGTAGTACCCGGAGACAGAGAGTATTTGGCTTCATATGTCAATTTGGCGGTAGCGATAGTGCCCTGGCGGTAGTACCGATCGCCAGGTCCGGTAGTACCGGGCGACAGAGCATTTGGCGATCTGTCTTCTTCCGCCTCCTCTTCCAAGCCTCCGTCTTGTCGGGCTTGATGCTCCGGCCTTCCTCCCTTGCCTCCGTACTTGTCAATGTGAACCTATCATGCATATGTGACGGAGTATGACGTAGCATACCATTCAATAGGGTAGGAAGGGGGCTCGCATAGAGGAACGGATTCACCTTTGGAGTCCATGACGACTTGGCGTAAGTTGGAGACCAAGATGTAGTAACGACCGTAGGTCGGGCTGCATCAGAATGGTTTGTGTTGAGTGGTTATGCAAGTGCAGTATGCTGGGGAAAACTTGGGCATCACCAAGTCCAGTATGCTAGGGAAAACTTGGTATCTCACTTTGTCACATCCCAAGATTTTCCAAATCTTGTAATGTGAAAAATAAATGAAGAAAATAAAACTTTGTTAAATTTCAGGGTGAGAAGAAACTTTTTGAATCCATTTGGAAACTTTCAAAACCTATTTGGATCAAATAAAATCCTAAAGGGATTTAAAAAGATAAATAAACAATAAAGCTAAAAATATTTGAATTACTATTTTTGGATCTTTTAATAAAAAGATTGGCTTTCAAATAAAAAGGTAGAAATATAAATAAAGGATTATTTTATAGAGCCAAATTAAAACTTGGCCAAGCCTTTGAAATAAAATATTTCTATTTGGTAAAAATAGTAAAGTTTTATTTAAATAAAATAATAATGATTTAATATCCAATTTTATTTAAGTAAAGGCTTTTTTTCAATTAAAAACATTAAAACTTGTTAAAATTATTTTAAACAAGTTTTCTAAGTATTTTATATTTTCAAATAAAACCTACTGATTTGGTTTTGATAATATTTAGATTTCAAAATGGAATTTTGAATAAATCAAAATCTATTTGATTTAATAACAAAGGTCTATTTATTTAATTATTAATGGACCCTAAAATAAAAATACTATTTTATTTTGGGACTTTGGTTTATTGTTGTTAGACAGAACCAAAATTCAATTGCAAAGTGTGGTGGAAGTTTGAATTGATTTGAATGTTTGATTTGTTGTTTGAATTCCAAAACAGAAAATAGAATTGGAAAAGATAAAACATTGAGAAAGAAAAAAATAGAACCAGACCTGACCCAATCCACCTAGCCCAAGAAGCCCATTCGCATCCCAGTTCCCTCTCCCTCTCTGCGAATCGTTTTCGCTTAAACTCGCACCCGCAGAGCGACTGATCGGTGGCCCCTCTTTCCGCCACTCTCTCACTCACTGACGCCAGGACCCCACACCACTGTCCATCGTCTTCAACTCGCGCTGATTCCTCCTCGCCGTTTCCTGTCCTTTACTCCGACGATCAATTCGCGCTGTTAACGGCCATTACTCCCCCGGCGACCACGCTCCTTTAAACGCCTTCCCCTCCTCTCCATTTCCCCTCCCTCGCACGCACCAGCTCGCCACCAGGCTACGCTAATTTCACCAGAGACCCCTCACTGCTCCGACGAGCTTCCTCCTTGATTCCGGCCGAACCTCGCCACCCCTTGCCTCCCTGAGCACACGACCGTGACCCCCAGCCCCTGGCGCTTCTCCATGTGCCTTCCATTCACTCGCGGGCGCCCCAGAGCGTCGACTTCGACAACTTCTGAGCGCCGCCGCGTCTGCTTCCCACTCCGGTGAACTCCATAGGTAAACTCTGTTCACCCCAGCACTCCTCGATGATACTCCCACACTCGCCACACTCACCTGCATCTGACCATGCTCTTGTCTTTCCTTAGGGCGATCTGCAACGTCGCCCCCGACAACGAACAGAACCAACTGACGCCGAAGACGTCTCCGGCGAGCGATTAGTCCCACCCCAGTACGCCCCTCGCCTCCTCGCGACCACGTTGAGCATTGCCACGATCCCCTGAGCACGGTGAGCACTTTCCCCTCTCTCTTTGCTTCCTGCATCGCCAGTACCGCCACCGTCTGAGCATCACCGCCGTCTGCCGCCGTGCAGCGCCGCCAGTTCTTGACCAGTTGATAGGAGCCGTTCGATCCAGATCGTAGCGACGCGATAGAACCACTTAACGGCAAAAGGGTACGCGATCTGAACCGTGCGATCTGTTTAGATCCAATGCCCCGCAGAGCGCAATCCGCGCGAACCGGTACCGCCCAATAGCATTGCGCCGCGTGGCCAGCCTCTGATTTAAAACAGAATTTGAAACGAGATTTAGATGCAAATTTGAAACCCTTGTAACTTTTGATCCACACGTCCAAAATTTACAAACTTTATATCAATGGAATCAGTGGAACAAGCCCTAGCCAACCATGCCTTTTTTTTAGTAAAAAGCTTCTGGTAAAATGTTTGTTTTTGCAGAAACATTTGTATGCTTGTTTAGGTTATGAAAATTATTCCAAAATGATGTTAAGGTTGAAATCTTTGCAAATTGGTTTGTTGTGAACTTACTGACCCTAGGAACCAACCCATGGTTTTAAAAATGGATTTTGTGAAGATTAGGAATAAAAACTTGAACTAGCCAATTTCTAACCAAATAAAAATATGGATTTTGTTATGAAAATGATTTTTGAACAAAAGTCTTGGGAAATGTTTTGATTCAAACCTACTGACCCAAAACACCAAGTTTTGTGAATTAGCAACTTATTTGGTGAACAATGTAAAATTGTTGCCTTGCTAAAAACAATTTCACCACATGAAATAATGTTTGGTTTTAAAAATGGTTTATAGATAAAACCCTTTTGCAAATGACTTTGCCACTTTGGAAAATGACCACTTTGAACCTTACAATGTTTAGAGCCTAGTATAAACCACCTTTGCAAATAAAACCACCTTTTGCATGCTTGCATGCATGACTTGGTTTCTATTATTTTATGTGTGTTGTTTTGTTTGATTGATTATTGGTTGGAATACAAGTTGATATTGTGTTTGCTTGATTGATTTGTAGTGAAGTTATAAAAGTGTGAAACTAGCAAGATCAAGAAGTGAACCAACTTTCCCTACCAAAAAGGCAAGTTACACTATCATCTAAAGTCCTACTATTTTCATTATACTTAGTGGATTTTGAAACATGCATGAAAAGAATTTCTATACTTATGTTATGCTAAATCCTAATAGGATACCTTACATATTCCTTAGTGGAAACAATGTAGTTGTAAAATGCTTAGCCATGCAACATATTTTGAGAAGAGATACATGTTGAGATTTTATAAAGATGAGAAAAGACTTGTGTTTTATATAATAAAACAAGTACTCAATGAACCACCTGGGTGGACAAGGTTACCCAAGTTTTTGACAAGGTGGCAACAAAAGGAACCATGTCTATGGCAATCTCTTTGTGTTGTGCACCAAAAGAAAACCACCCAGGAACTTAGAGATTGAACATGTTTCTCCAACTGTGGCTTTCGTGTACAACCGCATGCTACATATGGCTCTGGATTAGTCAACTACATTGGGAAGACCCATGCATTGTCTTCAGGTTACTGAAAATGAGGGAACTCGAAACCCTACATGGGTGCCTGAAGACAAGCTAGCAATGGTGCATGGGAGGACCCTATGGAAAGACTTCGTCACATTCTCAATCTGCTAGTACTCCATCTTGGTGAGTACTAATCCAGCGGCCACTGGTGGCAACAAGATGAGAGTGTGTCATGTGGGTAAAGTGTACAACTTCTGCAGAAGATAAAAATCTAAGTACTTAGCCGTGTCCCCGGTTATGGATAATACTGAGCAACTAAAGCTTGAAGCTGTGGGAAATCTCGACATTCTAATTTCTAAAAGAAAACTTTTAAGTGACAACAAAAGATCTGATGCACTTGGGGATTTACCAAGGAGATCAAGAGATTTTTATAAAGCTTGATGCACTTGGGGATTTACCAAGGACCTCAAGAGATTTTGATAAAACTTGAAGTACTTGGGGTGTACCAAGGAGCTCAAGAGATTTTGACAAAGACATGAAACACTTGGGGATTTACCAAGGAGTTCAGAAAGATTTGAAAAAAGATTTAAAACTATTTTGAAAAGATAGGATAAATTATTGCTTTCTGCAAATGAGCCTAAAACCCTACTTAGCCAAATATGCATGTAATGATAGGATCCACTTATATTTCTACATAGTAGTGAAACTTGTCAATACAATTCAAATGTATTGACCCTTGTGGCTGTAACTTTATATGTTGCAGGTTTGATTGTTTTTAGTAAAGTTGATTGATTAGTATTACAAAGTCTACAACCAACATGTTTGCCTGTGGCACTTTGAAGATGAAGGACCCCATGCTTATAGATTTTCTGCTGCAATGTAATGTATTAGCCAAAGGAGCTATGTAATATGTAATAAAATTATGTTATTCCTTGTTATAAAGTTATATTATGACCTTTGTTTCTTGATATTACATCTTAACTGTGGATGCTAGCTATTGATCCAGGGACTAGCATTGTAAACACAGGGATCTCTACCTTATTGAAGGTTAGGACCTCTACAGATGGTATCAGAGCACTGTGTTGCCTGTAGGATTTGTAAACCTAGGATTGGACAAAAACCCTTAGAAAAATAGGAGTTGTATTTGTTCCAAAACTTATTTACAAACAATCTTGTAAACTCTTTCCTTAACCATTTTGGTTTCAACTCTACATCTCTTCTACCTCAAACTTGATGGAAAAACCTACCCCATGGCCAAAGACTTCACCATGAGCTAAGGACTTCTTCAACTCTAATGACTTCAACTTCTTCAACTCTCATGACTTCAACTTCTTCAACTCTAATGACTTCAACTTCTTCAACTCTAATGACTTCAACATCTTCAGCATATTCACCAAGGACCTCAACCTTGGATATCACTAAGGACAAGTGAGACAAGGAAATCTTGCTCAAGATTTGGAGACTAAAGAAACACAAGTTAGAAGGAGCCCACATCACTTGAAGTTTTGTGACCAAAGAGTTTTTCCCAAGGAAACCATGATCTCATGCAAGATGAAACAACCAAAAAGAAGGATGGAAAGATCACAAGTGAACCATATATATGGACCACCATATATAGTTAAGTCAAACACACGAACTTGTGTGGTGTAACAAAAATATTTTGTTGCCTAAAGAGGTGCTTAAACTTTGTTGTTTGAGTGAAATGTTTGGCTTGTGATTGCTTGCACATTGCTTGTGTAAATTGTGATGTGTGTGATTAGAAGCCTTACTTAGAAATCTTCTTGCCTATTCTAATCTCAATTCAACCCAAACAGATGACTACTCCAAGAAACTCCAACATCAAGGTTTATGACACCAAAACCAACCAAGAGGACAACATGGAGGAACTCATAGCAACCCAAAACCAGTTGAACCAAATGACAGCTCAGTTCATAGCCAACACCAGTGGGGAAGATCCAACCCTGCAAGGATTTTTGGAAGACCAAGCCCAAATGTTGCATAAGGTGACAGACCAAATGCTCAACATGGAAAGCAACTTCAAGGATGACAAAGATGTTATTCTAAAAGGAGCCAAAGCTTGCAATATTTGTGGAGACAAGGATCACACTTCCAAGGAGCATGGAGATCAATGCCCCAACTGTGAAGAGAAACACCCAGTTGGCCAATGTCCCACCTCTCAAACTACTTGCTATCTATGTGAAGGAAATAACCATGTCCCAATCCAATGCCCCATCTATTCCATAGTTGAACAAAGGAAACAAGGTGGAGTGCAACAAATGATAGCAAACTATCAAGAAGGATCCAAGTCTACCAAGAAGAATGAGGACAAAGGAAAAGCTCCACTTATACCTCCATGCAATACAACCCAATTCAAAGGACCAAAGAAGAGGCATATGAATTATCCAAAGAGAAATAGAAGGTCCAAGAAACATGTAGACATACCTACCTACCAGATAACATATGAACAACAGGAACTAGATGCGCTCCTAGCTTTGGAGAAGCCCAAGAAGAAAAAGAAGGACAAAAGCCATGTGCAATGTCATCATTGTAAAGAAATGGGACACTATTCCAGTGAATGTCCAGAGAAACAGAAGTATAAGGAAATTTGTCAAGTATGGTGCAACAATTGCAAAGAGCTAGGCCATTTATGCAGCAACTTGTCCACAAGAGACACATGAAGGACTCAAACTCATCAATTGTTTCAATTGCAAAGAACCAGGACATTATGCAAGCAATTGTCCAGAAAAGATGAAGAACAAGATAAACAAGCCTATGAAGGATCTCAGCCTTGACACATGTGTCAAGTGTGGAAACAAAGGACACCATACAGATGTTTGCCCAGAGAAGTTTCCCCAAGATCCCAAGCAAGCCAATATGTAATTTAGTTGGAAAATTTTAAGGGTGGTAGTACCCTAGATGTTTGATCCTACTTGTAACCCTAGCCTTCCCAAATCTCGGGACGAGATTTATTTTAAGGGTGGTAGCCTATCACATCCCAAGATTTTCCAAATCTTGTAATGTGAAAAATAAATGAATAAAATAAAACTTTGTTAAATTTCACGGTGAGAAGAAACTTTTTGAATCCATTTGGAAACTTTCAAAACCTATTTGGATCAAATAAAATCCTAAAGGGATTTAAAAAGATTAATAAACAATAAAGCTAAAAATATTTGAATTACTATTTTTGGATCTTTTAATAAAAAGATTGGCTTTCAAATAAAAAGGTAGAAATATAAATAAAGGATTATTTTATAGAGCCAAATTAAAACTTGGCCAAGCCTTTGAAATAAAATATTTCTATTTGGTAAAAATAGTAAAGTTTTATTTAAATAAAATAATAAGGATTTAATATCCAATTTTATTTAAGTAAAGGCTTTTTTTCAATTAAAAACATTAAAACTTGTTAAAATTATTTTAAACAAGTTTTCCAAGTATTTTATATTTTCAAATAAAACCTACTGATTTGGTTTTGATAATATTTAGATTTCAAAATGGAATTTTGAATAAATCAAAATCTATTTGATTTAATAACAGGGGTCTATTTATTTAATTATTAATGGACCCTAAAATAAAAATACTATTTTATTTTGGGACTTTGGTTTATTGTTGTTAGACAGAACCAAAATTCAATTGCAAAGTGTGGTGGAAGTTTGAATTGATATGAATGTTTGATTTGTTGTTTGAATTCCAAAACAGAAAATAGAATTGGAAAAGATAAAACATTGAGAAAGAAAAAAATAGAACCAGACCTGACCCAATCCACCTGGCCAAAGAAGACCATTAGCAGCCCAGTTCCCTCTCCCTCTCTACGAATCGTTTTCACTTAAACTCGCACCCACAGAGCGACTGATCGGTGGCCCCTCTTTCCCCCACTCTCTCACTCACTGACGCCAGGACCCCACACCACTGTTCATCGTCTTCAACTCGCGCTGATTCCTCCTCGCCGTTTCCTGTCCTTTACTCCGACGATCAACTCGCGTTGTTAACGGCCTTTACTCCCCCAGCGACCACGCTCCTTTAAACGCCTTCCCCTCCTCTCCATTTCCCCTCCCTCGCACGCACCAGCTCGCCACCAGGCTACGCTAATTTCACCAGAGACCCCTCACTGCTCCGACGAGCTTCCAACTCGATTCCGGCCGAACCTCGCCACCCCTTGCCTCCCTGAGCACACGACCGTGACCCCCAGCCCCTGGCGCTTCTCCCTGTGCCTTCCATTCACTCGCGGGCGCCCCAGAGCGTCGACTTGACAACCGAAAGGCCAGCTCGCTTCCACTCCGGCGAACTCCACAGGTAAACTCCGTTCGCCCCAGCACTCCTCGATGATACTCCCACACTCGCCACATTCACCTGCATCTGACCATGCTCTTGTCTTGCCTTAGGGCGATCTGCAATGTCGCCCCCGACAACGAACAGAACCAACTGACACCGACGACGTCTCCGGTGAACGATTAGTCCCACCCCAGTACGCCCCTCGCCTCCTCGCGACCACGTTGAGCATCGCCATGATCCCCTGAGCACGGTGAGCACTTTACCCTCTCTCTTTGCTTCCTGCATCGCTAGTACCGCCACCGTCTGAGCATCGCCGCCGTCTGCCGCCGCGCAGCGCCGCCAGTTCTTGACCAGTTGATAGGAGCCGTTCGATCCAGATCGTAGCGACGCGATAGAACCACTTAACGGCGAAAGGGTACGCGATCTGAACCGTGCGATCTGTTTAGATCCAACGCCCCGCAGAGCGCAATCCGCGCGAACCGGTACCGCCCAATAGCATTGCGCCGCGTGGCCAGCCTCTGATTTAAAACAGAATTTGAAACCAGATTTAGATGGAAATTTGAAACCCTTGTAACTTTTGATCCACACGTCCAAAATTTACAAACTTTATATCAATGGAATCAGTGGAACAAGCCCTAGCCAACCATGCCTTTTGTTTAGTAAAATGCTTCTGGTAAAATGTTTGTTTTTGCAGAAACATTTGTATGCTTGCTTAGGTTATGAAAATTATTCCAAAATGATTTTAAGGTTGAAATCTTTGCAAATTGGTTTGTTGTGAACTTACTGACCCTAGGAACCAACCCATGGTTTTAAAAATGGATTTTGTGAAGATTAGGAATAAAAACTTGAACTAGCCAATTTCTAACCAAATAAAAATATGGATTTTGTTATGAAAATGATTTTTGAACAAAATTCTTGGGAAATGTTTTGATTCAAACCTACTGACCCAAAACACCAACTTTTGTGAATTAGCAACTTATTTGGTGAACAATGTAAAATTGTTGCCTTGCTAAAAACAATTTCACCACATGAAGTAATGTTTGGTTTTAAAAATGGTTTATAGATAAAACCCTTTTGCAAATGACTTTGCCACTTTGGAAAATGACCACTTTGAACCTTACAATGTTTATAGCCTAGTAGAAACCACCTTTGCAAATAAAACCACCTTTTGCATGCTTGCATGCATGACTTGGTTTCTATTATTTTATGTGTGTTGTTTTGTTTGATTGATTATTGGTTGGAATACTAGTTGATATTGTGTTTGCTTGATTGATTTGTAGTGAAGTTAGAAAAGTGTGAAACTAGCAAGATCAAGAAGTTAACCAACTTTCCCTACCAAAAAGGCAAGTTACACTATCATCTAAAGTCCTACTATTTTCATTATACTTAGTGGATTTTGAAACATGCATGAAAAGAATTTCTATACTTATGTTATGCTAAATCCTAATAGGATACCTTGCATATTCCTTAGTGGAAACAATGTAGTTGTAAAATGCTTAGCCATGCAACATATTTTGAGAATAGATACATGTTGAGATTTTATAAAGATGAGAAAAGACTTGTGTTTTATATAATAAAACAAGTACTCAATGAACCACCTGGGTGGAAAAGGTTACCCAAGTTTTTGACAAGGTGGCAACAAAAGGAACCATGTCTATGGCAATCTCTTTGTGTTGTGCACCAAAAGAAAACCACCCAGGAACTTAGAGATTGAACATGTTTCTCCAACTGTGGCTTTCGTGTACAGCCGCATGCTACATATGGCTCTGGCTTAGTCAACTACATTGGGAAGACCCATGCATTGTCTTCAGGTTACTGAAAATGAGGGAACTCGAAACCCTACATGGGTGCCTGAAGACAAGCTAGCAATGGTGTATGGGAGGACCCTATGGAAAGACTTCGTCACATTCTCAATCTGCCAGTACTCCATCTTGGTGAGTACTAATCCAGCGGCCACTGGTGGCAACAAGATGAGAGTGTGTCATGTGGGTAAAGTGTACAACTTCTGCAGAAGATAAAAATCTAAGTACTTAGCCTTGTCCCCGGTTATGGACAATACTGAGCAACTAAAGCTTGAAGCTATGGGAAATCTCGACATTCTAATTTCTAAAAGAAAACTTTTAAGTGACAACAAAAGATTTGATGCACTTGGGGATTTACCAAGGAGCTCAAGAGATTTTGATAAAGCTTGATGCACTTGGGGATTTACCAAGGAGCTCAAGAGATTTTGATAAAACTTGAAGTACTTGGGGTGTACCAAGGAGCTCAAGAGATTTTGACAAAGACATGAAACACTTGGGGATTTACCAAGGAGTTCAGAAAGATTTGACAAAAGATTTAAAACTATTTTGAAAAGATAGGATAAATTATTGCTTTCTGCAAATGAGCCTAAAACCCTACTTAGCCAAATATGCATGTAATGATAGGATCCACTTATATTTCTACATAGTAGTGAAACTTGCCAATACAATTCAAATGTATTGACCCTTGTGGATGTAACTTGTTATGTTGCAGGTTTGATTGTTTTTAGTGAAGTTGATTGATTAGGATTACAAAGTCTACAACCAACATGTTTGCCTGTGGCACTTTGAAGATGAAGGACCCCATGCTTATAGATTTTATGCTGCAATGTAATGTATTAGCCAAATGAGCTATGTAATATGTAATAAAATTATGTTATTCCTGGTTATAAAGTTATATTATGACCTTTGTTTCTTGATATTACATCTTAACTGTGGATGCTAGCTATTGATCCAGGGACTAGCATTGTAAACACAGGGATCTCTACCTTATTGAAGGTTGGGACCTCTACACACTTGTGGAATGCCACCCAGGAACAAAGAGATTTGAGATGTCAAATGTTGAGAAGCTTCAAGTGCAGCCACATGACATTATGGGCTCTGCCTGGATCATATAGGTTGCAATAACTTAGCCAAATGGACAGTTGGTGGTAGGGGATGATAGGTTGGAACGCGTCCATTCTGGTCTAAGGGAAGGCTTCTGAAAGATCTTGTCTTGGTGAAACCAAGTCTTGTGGGGAAAGTGCACCACCTCTACAGAGTGTAAAATCTAAGTACTTAGCCATGTCCATGGTAAAGGACAATTTGAGCATCAAGACATGGAAGCTATCAAGAATCTCCTCATCCCAATTTCTAAGTTAAAATTTTGTGGTTGAACAAGGGTTGAAGGATCACCAATTTCTATTGGCATATGCCTTGGGTGATTTTTGACAAACAAAAACTTAGTGTTTTCAAAAGATAAGGAAAATCTATTATGAGCAAAGCAAGCCTAAGATCCACTTAGCCAAATGCATATAGATGATAGACTCCACTATACTACCAAAGTATCACTTGCCAATACAATTCAAATGTATTGACCCTTGTGGCTGTAACTTATTATGTTGAAGGTTTGTTTGATGTTAGTGAGATGTGTTGATTAGGATTACAAGTCTACAACCAACATGATTGCCTGTGGCACCTTGAAGATGAAGGACCCCATGCTATAGTTATTTCTGCTGCATTGTAATGAGATAGCCAAATGAGCTATGCAAGATGTAATAAACTATTTTATTCCTGGTTATAAAGTTGTATTATGACCTTTGTTTCTTGATATTACAACTTAACTATGGATGCTAGCTATTGATCCAGGGACTAGCATTGCAATCACAGGGATCCTTACCTTTATAAAGGGAGGGATCTTATAGATGGTATCAGAGCACTGTGTTTCCTGTAGGATTGTAACCCTAGGATTGGACAAAAACCCTTAGAAAAATAGGAGTTGTATTTGTTCCAAAACTTATTTACAAACAATCATGTATACGCTTACCTCAACATTTTGGTTTTGATTCTACATATCCTCCTTTTCAAACTTGATGGACAAAGCCTCCTCCATGACCAAATACTTCTACTATATTTTCACCAAGGACTTCAACTTGGGATATCACTAAGGACTACAAGTGAGACAGGAAAAATTGCTCAAGACTTGAAGACTAAGGAAATACAACTTAGAAGGAACCATCATCACCTTTGAAGTTTTGTGACCAAGACACAAGAATTTTCCAAGGATACAATGATCTTGTTCATGAAGAATCAACTAAGAAGGATGGAATGATCTCAAGTGAACCATATAGTTGGACCACCATGTTTAGTTTAAATTAAACACACCAACTTATGTGGTGTAACAAAAATATTTTATTGCCTAAAGATGTGTTGGAACTTGTTGTTTGAGTGGAGTGTTTGTTTGTGATTGCTTGCACATTGCTTGAGTGAATTGTGATGTGTGTGATTAGAATTGATTCCTTAGAAATCTTTTGCCTATTCTAATCCCAATCCAACCCAAACAGATGACTACTCCAAGAAACTCCAACATCAAGGATGGTAACAACAATAACAACCAAGAGATGCACATGAGAGAACTCATAACAACCCAAACCCAGTTGAACCAAGTGACAACTCAGATTTTAGCCAACTACAATAAGTTATACCCAACCATGCAAAGGTTTTTGGAAACCCAAACTCAATTGATGCAAAAGGTGACAAACCAAATGATCAACATGGGAAACAACCCTTCCCAAGGAGTTTGTGATAACAATGATGTCAAGGATGATATTCTAGAAGGAACCCAAGCTTGCAATATTTGTGGAGACAAGGATCACACTTCCAAAGAGCATGAAGATCAATGTCCCAATTGTGAAGAGAAACATCCAACTAATCAATTCCCCACCTCTCAAGCTACTTGTTTCCTATGTGAAGGAAATAATCATGTCCATATCCAATGCCCCATCTATTCCATAGTTCAACAAAGGAAACAAGGTGGAGTGCATCAACAGATTGTAAACCCCCATGAAGACAAAGGAAAATCTCAGCTTGCACCTCCATGCAGTATGGCTCAATTTGATGGACCAAAGAGAAGACATATGTATTACCCAAGGAAAAGATCAAGGAGACCAGGAAACTTTCCCACCTTCGAGATAAGATATGAAGAACATGAACTAGAAGCACTCCTAGCTTTGGAGAAACCCAAGAAGAAGAAGAAGGACAAAAGTCAAGTGCAGTGTTGCCATTGCAAAGAGATGGGACACTATGCCAATGAATGTCCAGAGAAGAAACAAAAATATAAGGAGATTAACCAAGTATGGTGCAACAACTGCAAGGATCTAGGCCATTATGTGTCAACTTGTCCACAGAAGATACGTGAAGAACTCAATCTTGTCACATGTTACAATTGTGGTAACCAAGGACATTATGCAAGAAATTGTCCAGAAAAGATGAAGCACAAGATAAAGCCTATGAAGGATCTCAGCCTTGTCACATGTTTCAAGTGTGGAAACAAAGGACACTATGCAGATGTTTGCCCAGAGAAGTTTCAACAAGATCCCAAGCAAGCCATGAAGTAATCTAGTTGGAAAAATTTTTAAGGGTGGTAGTACCCTAGTTGTTTTGAACCAACTTGTAACCCCTACTTTCCCAAATCTTGGGACGAGATTTATTTTAAGGGTGGTAGCCTGTCACATCCCAAAATTTTCCACATTTTGTAATGTAAAAAAAATTGTTGAAATTTAGGGTGAAAAGAAACTTTTGTTTTTAAATGTAAACTTAAAATCCCATCTTGAACAAACTTTGGTTAATGTTTGAATCCAACTAAATTCAGATCAAGTGAAATGCATGCTTCATAAATGCATCTTGAAATTTAAACACTTGGAAATAAATCAAAACTCTAAAACTCTAATGGAAGAAAAACATTTCCAAGTTATATCTAAGCCTATGGATTTGAACCATATAAAATTGGTCAAATAAACATTCCAAAATGATCAAGAATGACAAATATAAATATTATAAAACCATATGAATTGGTTTCACTTAATTTGGAGTCATAGATAAAATCTTATGAATTTAATAAGATAAGGAAAAGTAATTTCCAAAGATAATAAAGCACCTATCTAGAAATCCATACCAAATGGTGAGCAAATAGTCCTAAAGATATTTAAAAGGATAAATAAATATTAAATAAGACTTTACAAATTGGAATCACCAAGTTTGGATCTATAAATAAAAAGATATGGATCTACAAGTTAAAGAAAGAAATATTAAATGAGGAATATTTAAAGACCAAGTTAAATCTTGGACTAAACCATAAACAAATGGAATGAATATAATCCAAATCCAAATAAAATAAATGGATAAAGAATTTTACAAATAAAATAAAGTGGCATTAACCAAATTCTATTTGAATAAAGACAAATCTCCAATAAGAATGATTATTTAAATCATGAGAAAATAGTATTTTGAATTTACCCAAGTGGATTAAAAGTTATTTAATTAACTCAAATGGAATCAAAGAAATCTTCCAAATAAAATTTATGGAATTAAAACTATATTTAATTTCATTGGAATTAAGACAAATACCCAATTTTAAATGATTAATAAATCATATTAAAAATCATTCCAAATAATTCAAGGTGAATTATTTGACACCCAAATAAACAAATAAAACCTACTGAAAAGATTTGGAAAGATTTAGATTTCAAATGGAGTTTGAAAAACATTATTAAATATTATTTGAATAAATGCAAGGGCCTATTTTAAATAATTAAAAGACCCTAAAAAGAATAAAAAAATATTCTAAATTTGACTTTAAAATGCATTAATAAACAGTATTTGAAGATACACAAAGTTTGGTTGAAATTTGAATTCAAATGGATGCTTGAATTGATTAAGCAAAATCCAAACAGAATAAAAGAATTGGAAAAAGAAAAATAACAGAAGAAGGAAAAATATCAAACAAAGCAGCCCAGCCCAACTAACCCACTAAGCCCAGCAAGCCCACCTCTCTTCTCCCTGCGTTTCATCACTCACACGAACCCGCAAACCCAATGACAACCAGACCCCACCCCCACCCCCACTCTCTCTCACTCGCTGACACTAGGCCCCACCGCCAGCTCCCCTTCGTTCTCACCCGCGCGCTAACCTCGCCCTCCCCCGGCCGTTGCAGCCGTTTGAATGCCGGCATAAATTCGCGTTAACTACACCATGAAATAGCCCCGTGACCACGCCTTCTTAACCGCCTCTCCCTCCACTCCAATTCCCCTCAGATCCCATGCCACCGGAGCCACCAGGCAACCTCGAATCGACCTTGCACCACCGCGACCCCGACAACCTTCCGGCGACAATTCCGGCAGCTCCTCGTCGCCCCTTGCCCCCTCAACCACACGAGCTTGATCGCCAGCATCTCCTGCACCTGCCAGTGCCTTTCCCTCACTCGCGTGCGCCTCAGACGCTCGACAACAACCTAAACTGAACTCCACCACCGTCTGCCTCGACTCCGGCGACTCCACACGGTGAGCTCTGACCTCCCTTTCCCCTCTTTTTGATACTCCTGTGCGCTCCACGACCTTGCGCATCTGACCGTATCCTCCACTCGTCTTAGCGCGCTCTCAATCCTCGCCTCCGTCAAGAACAGCACGAGCCCGACGCCAGGCAGAACTCCGACGAGAAATTTCGGTCGCCCTCGTGCGCCCCTGTCCAGGAAAGGACTATGTCGAGCTTCCCCACGACGCTGCGATCGCTGTGAGCCATCCCTCGCTCTCTCCCTCGCCTTCTGAATCATCGGCAATCTCGCCGCCAAAGCGCACGCCGCCGTCAGCCGCCGCCAGCGCCGCTCGTTCCAGGTCAAACGCGTAGCAACCGTTGGATCTTGATCCTGTGGCATAGACGGAGTCACTTAAACAAGGGTATGAGCTATCTGTGCCGTGCGATCAAGTTAGATCCTGCGGTCTATATCTGTCGACCCACGCGAACCGTTTTTTCCCAATAGAATCACGCCACGTGGCTCAGACTTCGTTTTAAAAACAGAAACATTTCTATTAGATATGAGATTTTGTAAATTACATAACTTTCAAACCACACGTCCAAATTTTACAAATTTTATATCAATGGAATCAGCAAGAAAAATCCTACCCAACCATGCACTTTGTTTAATGAATTGCTACGGGAAAATGGTTGTTTTTGTAGAAACTTGTGTAGGCATATTTTGGATATAAAATTTGTTCTAAAATTATTTTTGTGATAAAACCTTTGGAAAATGGATTGTTTTGAACCTACTGACCATATAAATCAACTTATGGATTCAAAAATATATTTTGTGAGGCAAATTAATAAATCTATGAATTAAAGCATTTCTAGTCAAATAAAAATGTTGTTTATATGTTAAAATGCTTTTTGGAGAAAAACCTTTAGGAAATGTTTTGATTTAAACTCTCTAACCCTAAACACAAAGTTTTATGATTTAAAATTATATTTTGTGGACCCTATAAATATTATTGCTTTGTTAAAGGCATTTTCAATCACATAAAATATTGATTTGGTTTAAAAATGATTTATAAGTAAAATCTTTTGCAAATGGTTTTGCCACTTTCATAAAATGACCAATAGGTGTTTTCAAATGTTTATAACCCATTAGAAACCACTTTTCCAAATAAACCATCTTTGGCATGCTTGCATGCATTGCTTTGTTTCTATTATTTTATGTGATATTTGCTTGAATGGTAGATTGAAATTGTGCCTTGCTTGATTGAATTGTAGTGATTGAAGAGTGTGAATATTGCAATATCAAGGAGTGAACTCATATTCTCTACCAAAAAGGCAAGTGATGCTAAATACTTTTGTCCCATTATTTTCACTATGCATTAGTGATATTTCCAAGTAGGACTTGCATGGATTTTTTTTTTGCTAAGTATAACCTATGCCATGGGAAATCCTAGTAGATGAAACCTTAGTAGAATTTTCCTAAGTTAAGATTCCTACTACCATCATACATAGCTTAGGTAGTAGAAAACAAGGGTGGATTATATTCATGCTATGGAATATTTCTAAATAAAGGACTTGTGTTTTGTTTAATAAAACAACTAAGTGAATGAAACACCTGGGTGGAATGGAAAGAATGGTTTGTGTTGAGTGGTTATGCAAGTCCAGTATGCTGGGGAAAATTTGGGCATCACCAAGTCCAGTATGGTGGGAAAAACTTGGTATCTCACTTGTGGAATGCCACTCAGGAACAAAGAGATTTGAGATGTCAAATGTTGAGAAGCTTCAAGTGCAGCCACATGGCATTATGGGCTCTACCTGGATCATATAGGTTGCAATAAGTTAACCAAATGGACAGTTGGTGGTAGGGGATGATAGGTTGGAACGCGTCCATTATGGTCTAAGGGAAGGCTTCTGAAAGATCTTGTCTTGGTGAAACCAAGTCTTGTGGGGAAAGTGCACCACCTCTACAGAGTGTAAAATCTAAGTACTTAGCCATGTCCATGGTAAAGGACAATTTGAGCATCAAGACATGGAAGCTATCAAGAATCTCCTCATCCCAATTTCTAAGTTAAAATTTTGTGGTTGAACAAGGGTTGAAGGATCACCAATTTCTATTGGGAGATGCCTTGGGTGATTTTTGATAAACAAAAACTTAGTGTTTTCAAAAGATAAGGAAAATCTATTATGAGCAAAGCAAGCCTAAGATCCACTTAGCCAAATGTAACATCCCAGATTTTATAATAGGATGTTATTAGTGCATGCCTCATCTTTGCATCATTGCATCCTACAAATGATCTTTTGCAACAAAAACCTAACAACAAAATCTACTAAAACCCTAATAAAGAAATCCATCTATGTGAGCAAGAAAGAAGTAATCTTGTTGAACCTTCCAAAAATCTTGTAAAAACATTAAAACATGGCCCCATGTTGACCACCTCAATTTTATGAAAATTTAGAAACAAGTTTCATAAATTTTTGACCTAATTTGCAAAAGTTATTGGGGTTTAAAGAAAACAGAAAAGGGAAAATGTTTAAAACAAAAAAAAGAGAAGGGCCAACAGTAACCCTAGCTGGGCGCTGCCACCCAGCCCACCGCCCGACGCGCAGCAGGAAACCTGCCCGCACCCGTCGGCCCACCTTTCCCCCCTGCCACCGACAGCCCTACCCCACCTGTCATCCCTCTCCTCTCACCCGACAGGAACGGGACAGAGTCCCCGTCGGCCACGCGACCCCCCCGCCTCCGTGTCCGGCCAGGACTCCCCCAGGACGTGTTTATATGCCCAACCGCGCGACCCCTCCGTCCCCCAAAACCCTAAGCACCCTAGTCCTCTTCGGTTCCACGGGCTCGAACCACCGCCGCTCTCGGTAAGCCAGCAAGACGGCGACACGAGGGACCCCTTTCCCCGATTTCTTCCCCATCCTGGACCTCCCGATCGGCATCATCTTCTCACCGCTTTTCCCCCTGTGTTCTGCAGCGTGCCGCCGCAGATTGCTCGTCGGAGCTGCGGAGGAGAACCAGCCGCCGTCGCCGTTAGAGGAAGAGAGGGTCGAATTCGAGGCGACAGACGAGACCGCGAGGGAGAGACGATCACCAGCGTCAGCTTCCCCTTCCTCGAGGTGCACCCGAGCGCCGCCGCCGTCGCCACCGACACCGCCGCCGCCCACAGCCGCCGTCGACGCATCTGTAAGTCACCGAGCCACCCCCTCCGTTCGATCTGTAACCTGTGGCTCGGATTAGTCCTAGACCCGAAGGGGTATCAGCCAGTCGCGCAGCGCCGCGTGGCAAGCCGCGTGGCGTCGCCCACCTGGCCAGCTGGCCCAACCCGAGGCTGCCACCTGGCGCGATCTGGGTTAGGGTTTAGGTTGGTTGTTTTGATTTGGCAGATTTGGTTTTAATCTTGCGAAATTCCTATAAAATCGAATATTTGGCCAAATCTAGCTTGTAATATACCGTTGGATTCCTAATTTTATGTAGAATCCAAATATGTAATATTATTGCAGGTTTGCAGTAATGTTTTAGGTGTAGTTTTTAATCTTTGGATTAGAGAATTTTAATCTATATAAAAATAATGGAAATTCCTTTTTGTTTGAATCTTGTTGCAATACTCTTGTTTCCACAATACCTACTGAACAAAAATCGTTAAACCTTGCTTAGGATCATTAGATCTATCTTGGGGCTAACTAGATGGTTGATCTCCTTAAAATCCTAGGATTTGTTTAGTGACACTATAGTAGATCTAAACTCTTGGAAAATAATCATAGCGACACCCTTACACTATCACAACACAAACTTGCCACCCCGATCAATTTAACCAACCTTGCATAAATTACCATGTTGCATGCATGCATGTTTTCCTTTGTGTATGCTTTGAGCAAGTTGTGATCAATTCTTGTTTGTGAATCGTTAGATTGCTCGGAGTGCGCTAAGGAGTGCTATTTTGTAGAGTGCTGCTCGGATCAAGGCAAGTTACACCACTTTTTCATAATTTTGTCCCAGTTTTGATTCTATGCATGTGATCTTCAAAATTCTATAGTATGCATGTGTAGGATGATCTAGTAGAATTTTTCCTTAGTATTATTTTGCAAGTGCGATAATTTTGTAGTATGCCATGAGTAGCTCTATACTTAGGATTTCCCATCCTAATAGGTTACCCCTGTTTTTACTAAGTATTGCTTGCTATGCTATATATACAAAGTACCGTTGGGGGGTTCGAAAGACAAAGAATTTTTCTAAGTATAAAGGCTCTCTAGAGCAAACTTTTCTTCTCAAATCCACTTCAAAATAAAACTAAGTTTTCTTCTGGGCGGAATGGTTGTCGGGACAACGAGTGAGATTTTGGTGGAGGACGGCCGCCCAGGAATCAAAGAAGTCTGCCATGTTTTAGAATTCAGAAGATTCCAGTGCAACCACAATACATTATGGGCTCTGTCTTGGCCTAGTACTTAGTGGGAAACCTCACCTGGGTACCAACATTTGGAGGTTCTTGGCACGGTTGGATCCGGAAGGTAGAGGGGCTACTAAGGGAAAGCCTCGCCATGGTCTTGTCTGTAAAAGGACTTGATCGTGGATTGTGGGTAAAGTGCACAAACTCTCGAGAGTATTGCAATCTGATCGATCAGCCGTGTTCACGGTAACAGAACAACAATGAGCATCTGAAGGATGGAGCCTCTGAAGGATCTTCCTCTCTCTTTTCTAAAACAAAGTTTTGAAACCCCATGGCGTGCGTAATATCGCCAATGGGTGGGAATTTGGGAACTTGGTGTGTAATATCCAAGTGACGCTTGGTGTGTAATATCCAAGTGTTTGGTTGTTTGGACACTTGGTGCGTAATATCCTTGTGTGCCACTCGACCTTGTTTTATCTAAGAAAATGTTTACAAAGTAGGACAATCCTCTCTTCTTCTCTCTACTTAAGAAACAAAAATTAGCTTTGAGCAAATGAACTCTACAGCCTATACCAGCCTTGCATGTAGGGTTAGTCTTTTCTCTCCTTGGTGTAATTTGCCAATACATTCAAAGTATTGACCAACTTGTTGGCTGCACGTCTTATGTGCAGAATCCGAAGATTGAAAGGTGCGTAGGGATCACGGGTCTACACTCAACAAGCCTGGGGCGTTGATGGACGCATGCTGCTTTTATGTTTCCGCTGTTATTTGAGCTAGCATAATGCTAAGCAATTTTTGTAATAATTCCATACTCTGGAATTCTTCGTGTAATAAAGACTTTGTGTTTTACATGATATTTCATCGACTGTGAGTGCTAGCTATTGATCCAGGGACTAGCATGTTAATCATAGGGACTTAGGATCTTACTGATCCGAGGTCACTACAGATGGTATCAGAGCACATCGTTGCCTGTAGGACGTGACCCTAGGATTGGAACCACCTCTAATTTTAGTACCTTACTTGTTTCCTACTAAGTTATTTTTCCGCACATCTAGTATCTGCCTTCCCTCTACTTGTTTAAGTATCTAACCCTGATTCTTCTAACTCAAAGATGACAAGCTTCCTCTACGACACCGTCGCGGACATCGAGCCCCTTCGCTTTGGAGGATGCCTCATGGACCTACTCACGCGTTTGGATCTTCCTCTCCCAACAATCCAAGGGAGCACAATGAAGAAACTTCACAAGGACGGCTATTGGGGAGTCAAGGTCATCCACCGGAAAAGAGCGAGGCAAGAACCCGGAGGAAGACATAGCAATCCACATTGTTAGCGATTCCAAGGAGAAGGCCCTAGCATTAGCTTGCAGAACTCATTGGTCGCCTATGTGGGCGTCATCATGAAGCTCTCCAAGGACACCTGGCGGCCTCTTTGGAAGACGAGATGAGGAAGGAATTCCCATGGAGTTAACCTTTGAGGAAAGAACTTCTACCAAGCTACCAAGAACACAATATCAAGACTTGGAGTGCCACATCCATGACCTTGAGAAGGGTACCTTCCTCGAGATGTTGAAGAATGACGAGCTATGCGCCCTCATCAAGGAGAAGGAAGAAATGATCAAGCAGCAGGAGGAGGCAATGAAGCTCCAATAGATAAAATTCCAGGACCAAGAGAAGAAGTTCGCTAACCAAGAGAAGAGGGTGATAAATAAAAACAAGAGAATTAGAGAACTCAAACAGCAGATCGATGGAGATGAAGTGCAAACTGAAGGCCTTTGCAAGATTATCAATGATGTGCGTGCTTCCAAGAGGGACTTGGTAAAGCAACTTGAAGCCGCAATGAAGTCAAGTTTAGTGGAGGAACTACAAAACGAGAAGGAGGGACTTAAGGAGCAGCTGGAAGCCACTACCAAGAAGCTACAAGATGAGATAAAGGACCTCCAAGAGAAGCTTGAAGCCACCACAAAGGAGATGGAGTTGTACAAGACAACTCTAGAGCAAGAAGGCTACTCATTTGAGGACGAGGAAGAGGAAGGCGTGGAGGATGTGTAGTAGTTGGACCACCTTTAATTCTATAGTAGAACGTTATTCGCAAATGTAATAAGCACCAAGACAAGTCTGGTTAGTTAAACTTGGTTGTTTCCTGTGTTAAATCTGTCTTGTGTGTCTTGTGTGCCTTGTGTGCTGGATGTGTTTTTCACAAGGGTAGGAGTTTACTACTTAGTCTTTCTGTCTATTTCTTAACTATTCTCCTAAACCCCACAGATGCCGCCAAGACGTGCGAACCCCGAAATCCCGCCAGAAATAGCAGAACTTTTGGCCACTCAGAACCAGCTCATCCAACTGCTCACTCAGAACATGCAAAACAACAACAACAACAAACCGCCACCACCACCACCTCCGCCACCTCCTCAACAGGATCGCTTGACTCGGTTTTTGAGGCTGAATCCACCTACCTTCACTAGCAGCACTGAACCAATCATCGCTGATGACTGGCTGCGTACGATCAACAAGAAGCTAGACACCGTGCAAGCTGTCGGAGCCGACAGGGTGCGTTATGCCACACACCAGCTTGAAGGACCTGTTGTAGAATGGTGGGATAACTACCAAGTCACCCACCCGGATATTGATGCTATCACTTGGGAACAGTTTGAGTTAGCTTTTCGTACTCATCATGTGGCTGCTGGTGTCATGGCTCTAAAGAGGCGCGAGTTTCGCGACCTACACCACCGCACTGCTCACACCGAGTATGGTGAGCTTTTCAATAAGCTAGCCCGTTATGCACCCGATGATGTTTCCACTGATGCCAAGAGACAGGAGGAGTTCTTAAAAGGGCTCAATGATGAGATATCCATTCAGCTTGTGGCTCAGAAATTTGACAACTTTCAGGAACTCTTGGACAGAGCCATTGTGGTTGAATCAAAGAGGAAGAGCATAGAAAATCGCAAGAGGAAATCCAACCCTCACAAACACTCAGTTCCGTACCATAAGCAGCGCAATTCCTCACCACCACCTTATAACAATAATAGCCACAACCATAACAGTCATAACCATGGTGGCCACAAACACAATGGGCACAAAAACCGCAATGGCAATGGCGGCAATGGAAAGGATCTCAATGAGGTGACATGCTTTAAGTGCAACAAGACAGGGCACTATGCAACCTCTTGCCCCGAGAGGAAGAATGGCAATGGAAATGGACACAACCATGGCAATGGGAACGGGAAAAAGCCAAACCCTTTTGTCAAAGCCACGGTGAATCATGTTTCTATGGAGGATGCTTGTGAGGCGCCAGATTCTGTGATTGGTAAGTTCAAACTCAATTCTATTCCTGCAGTTGTTCTTTTTGATACTGGTGCATCGCATTCATTCATATCAAGGGTATTTGTGGATAGAGGCAAGATACCAACGGAGACTATAAACTTTCCTCTTAGGGTAAGTTCTCCCGGGGGAGAATTAGTGGCAAACTCCTGCCTTGGATTTAGAACTAAGGATTGGGACACACATTTTTCCCACCAGTCTAGTAGTTCTAGAATCACAAGGATTAGACATAATCCTGGGCATGAATTGGATGACCGAGTATGAAGGAGTCATAGATTGTGCCAAGAGAACTGTCATGCTCACAACGCCGGAAGGGAAGAGGATTCGTATCAAGTAGAACTTCGCACTCAAATAAGTCATGGTGAACTCTCTTAAGGGGGTTAGCTTGGAGGAGGTACCTATTGTAAAGGAATACCCGGATGTCTTCCCGGAGGAACTACCAGGAATTCCACCCGACCGTGATATCGAGTTTCTCACTGACTTAATGCCAGGCACGGGGCCGATAGCTAAGAGACCATACAAGATGGATGTGGACGAGTTAAAGGAACTCAAGAAACAACTTAAGGAACAATTGGACAAGGGGTTCATCCAACCCAGCGCGTCATCTTGGGGGGCACCCGTCCTATTTGTGGAAAAGAAGGATAAAACCAAGAGGCTGGTTGTGGACTACCGCTTGTTGAACGAAGTGACTATTAAGAATAAGTATCCTCTGCCCAACATCAACGACCTGTTTGACCAGCTAAAAGGAGCCAGTGTGTTCTCAAAGATCGATCTACGATCGGGCTATTTTCAGCTAAAGATTCGAGAACAGGATGTGCCCAAGACAGCATTCACCACAAGATACGGATTATATGAGTACACTGTGATGTCTTTTGGTCTAACCAATGCCCCAGCATACTTCATGACCATGATGAACAAGGTGTTCATGGAATATTTGGACAAGTTTATCGTGGTATTCATAGATGATATACTCATATACTCTAAGGATGAGAAAGAACATGAAAAACATCTGCGCCTTATTATGGAAAAACTAAGAGAACACAAGTTGTATGCCAAATTCAGCAAGTGCGAGTTTTGGTTAAAGGAAGTGGGATTCCTTGGCCATGTTGTGTCGGCTAAAGGAGTTGCCGTAGATCCGAGCAAGGTAGCTTCCATGACGGAATGGGAGTCACCCAAGAATGTGGGAGATATTAGAAGTTTCTTGGGCCTCGCAGGATATTACCGGAAGTTCATCGAAAACTTTTCCAAGATAGCAAAACCCATGACGGAACTATTAAAGAAGGAAAAGAAATTCCTATGGACCAAGGCATGTGAAGCAAGCTTTCAAGAGTTGAAGAAACGCCTTGTAACAGCACCAGTTCTGTAACATCCCAAAAATCATAGTTTCAAAACTCATTCATATCATCTTTGCATTTAGGGTTTTCTCAAAAATTATTTAGAAACAGATGTCTGAGCTATGATTTCATGTAAACAAATTATCTCAAATGGCCATCACCCTTTGAAATTTGAATGTTTAGGTACTGGTTTACTTGCCTCCATTGATGGATATATTAGGTGAAGTTTTAACCCAAGTTTCCAAATTTGGAAATGGTTTCAAAATCCTTTTTCAAATATTTGCAAACTAGATCAAGCCTCTGATTACTTTGAAACCCAAGCTTGACCAAGCCTTGCAAAGTAACCACTTAGTTAATATGACTATTTTTGAATCCACAAAACCCTGCAAAAATTCCCAAGGCTGATTAAATTCAAAAGGATTTGAACTCATATCAAATTCATACCAGAAAATAAATTTAGAAAAAGAAAAGGCTTAAACAATGAAAAAGGGCCACGCTGCTGATCTCGCCCAAGAATGATCAAGCCCACCCGGGGATCTTCTTTTCTTCTCACACGCGCGAGCACAAGCAAACATACGCTGACAACCTGACCCCACCAACACCTTGCGTGTTTCGCTGACAAGCGGGTCTAGTCCACGTCGTCCTCGTCTTCCCCAGACCGCGCCTGCGACCACGTCGCTGCAGCAGTGATGGCCGGTAATGGCGCGGAGTAAATGGGCAATTATCCTCGAGCGTTTCTTGTCGATTCCCTGGCTATAAGACCCTCTCTGCCCCGCGATCTTTTTCCCCCAAACACCTCGCTCACTCCGCCCCCAGGCTGCCCTCAATCCTCCGCGCATCGCCGCTGACAGAGCCCTCTCCGGCGAGCGATTCAGGTGAGCCTCGAGTTCCCCTCTGCCTTTCGTTCTTGCTATCTGACTCAGTGCATCTTTGCGCACCTCCTGACCTCACTAGTCCGTCTTGTACGCTGTGTCGCCGGTTCCACTTGACACCGCGAGCACCGACGGCGACATCAACTCTGACGAGTTTTCCCGGTAGGTACAGAACGCCCCTCGCCTTTCCGTTCATGCACACAACTTACCCTTGACCCTGTGAACCTAATCGTGTCGCTATCTTGCCTTGAGGTGATTCACAGCAACGTCCACGACGACCACCTGACGCACCCGACGCCGCCACGAACTCCGGCGAGCAATCGCAACCGTGCCCGAACGCCCCTTGACCAACCGCGAGTACGACGAGCTTCGCCAAGATCTCCTGAGCACGGTGAGCTACTCCTCGTTCTCCCTTACCCCCTGTAGCGCCGCCTCCGTCGACAACTGACAGTCCCGCCGCCGGTAGCCACCGCTCCGCCGCCAGATCTTGGTCAGCACAATAGCAGCCGTCAGATCTTTATCGTAGCGCTAGGATAGATTCACTTACTCTGAAGCGGTACGCGATCTGAGCCGCCAGATTTCAATTAAATCCTACGGCTGTGGAGCTCGATCCGGTGCGAAGCGGTACGGGCGAATAAAAACACGACGCGTGGCTAGATTAGATCTGAAAACAGATTTAAAAACCAGAATTTTGATCCAAATTCAAATGCTCATAACTTTCAAATGTCACGTTAGATTTTTGCAAACTTTATACCATTGGATTCAGTGAAACAAGGCCTTTCTGAATATCCAATTTGTTTAGCATATAGTAACAGTTAAAATGATTTTATTTGTGGAACAAGTTTAGGACTATTTTAGATATAGTTTTATTTTTGTATATTATTTTGGGGCCAAATAAGTTTAGTGGGCAAACTTGTGTCATGTTAAGTTTCTGTAGTCATGAACATACTTGGTAGAATCTTCAAAATTCAACACTTGGTAGATTCTTGCATGCATGCATTCATATTATTTTTGGTTGTATTTAATTGTGTGTAATTGTATGCTTTGATTTCTTGTGTAGATTTTGCTAGTGATTGCGATTGTGAAGAGTGCTACTCCCCACACTACCAAGGCAAGTGATATTTTCATGAATTTTCCTATCCTAAGTTTTGTACTAGAATTAGATATTTTGCTAAAGTATTTGCATGATATTTTGCTTAGTGCTAAGATGGGAAATCCTAAGTAGAGTGAAATAGTAGAATTGCTAGAGTAATTTTCCTAAGTTAGGTTACCATACCTTGCTTAGCCTAGCCTATAGTAAACAAGGGTGGTGAACATCTATATAGTTTATGATAAAAAAATTATTCTAAGTCAAGAGACTTATATTTTCTTAATAAAACAACTAAGACAAATGAACCTCCTGGGTGGAATGGAATGATTGGGTTATGTTGAGTGGTTACACAAGGCCATGGACTTGGGTTGTGTATCTCACTTGTGGTATGCCACCCAGGCACAAAGGGATTTGGAGGCCAAGTGTTGAGAAAGCTTACAGTGCAACCACTTGGCAAAATGGGCTCTGCCATGATCATATAGGTTGCTAGAACTTAGTCATTTGGACAGTTGGTGGTAGATGGGATGATAGGTTGGAACGCGTCCATTTGACTAAGGAAAGGCTTCTGAAAGGTCCTGTCTTGGGAAACCAAGTCTGGTGGGAAAAGTGCACAACCTCTGCAGATGGAAAACCTAAGTACTTAGCCTTGTCCAAGGCAATGGACACTTTTGAGCATCAAGACATGGAAGCCACAAGAATCTCATCACTCCAACTTCTAAGTAAAAATTTATGGGTGAACAAGGGTGAAGGACCCCAATGTCTATTGGTGGTTTCCTTGGGAATGTTTTTGACAAAGAAAAACTTAGTGATTTCAACTAATAGGAAAAACTTATTTTCAAGCAAAGCAAGCCAAGCTACACTTAGCCAAAATGCATATAGTTGTATAGTTCACTTAAAATATACTAAGGAATCACTTGCCAATACTATTCCAAAGTATTGACCCTCTGTGGTTGTAACTTGTGATGTTGCAGGTTACTCCGATGATGAATAGGAGTCATAAGTCTACACTCAACATGCTTGCCTGTGGCACATGAAGATGAAGACTTGTGTTTATTTACTTATTCCTTAAAACTCTTGTATTAGGCCTATGGCCCTGAGTTGTAAAAGACTATGTTTTTATCTCTGGAATGAATGTAATAAACGACCTTTGTATCTGTGTACTTCATCTTAAACTGTGGATGCTAGCATTGATCCAGGGACTAGCATTGCAATCACAGGGATCCTATCCTTTATAAAGGAGGGTCTAATGATGGTATCGAGCAGGTTTTCCTGTAGGATTATGACCCTAGGATTGGAAAACCACTAAGGAAAAGTTTTTCAACTACTTCTACACTTGTCTATTCTTCTCATAAACTTTTCTAATCTCTTTCAACTTCCTTGTAGATGAACTCCATCAACGAAGCCGTGAAGAAGGGACCACTCATGACCATGACCTTGGAATGTGAAACTGAGTTTCCCAATATTCTCAAGGACCTCATGGAGGCAATGGATGCACATGGTGAAGCCGTGTACAAAGGCTTTCCAGTGATGGATGAAGGAGTGGAGTATTGGTGGGTGCAACTTCACTTGTACAGAAACAAGGAAGACAACCACAAAGAAAGGGGATTCTGCATGTACACCAACACTACCATGCACACCACATTCTTTGAGTCGGCCAGGGATGCAGCTTGGAGGACTATCAAGGAACTAAGTGCTAGAGTTAAGTGCAGAATGCTCAACCTCCAAAAGGACTTAGAGAAAGAGAAGGAGCTTACTCAAGAGTTGGAAGACACCAACCAAGAAATAAGAGATGTTATAGACTTAGTGATAGAGTCAAGAGAGCAAGATTGGTGGATTGCCTCTAGGAACATTGTGTTTAACAATAGATCCAGCGAGATTGGATTGTAAGGTCACTTCGATAGTTGGACCACCACTTATCACCTTGTTTTCAAAAGATATTTAAATAAGTTTGGACCTTGAGTGATGTAATGAACTTATGTATGCATGACTTGTGTGACGATTTTGTTTCATGGATATGTATGAATGTTAGTCTTGATTTACCTTAAATTGCAATGTTCTAACTTTTCAATCTTATAAATAGATGCCTGTTGTCGTCAGCACTGTTGAGGAGTTTCGGGTTACTCGTTTTGGTCCCCGTATCATTGAGCTTACCACTCTACTTGATCTCCCTCTTCCTACCATCACGGTGTACCCACTCACCAAGTTCGAGAGGAAGGACCTCTGGGGCTTCAAGGTGACCCAGCCAGGACGCCAGACTGAGCCTACTACAGAGGCCATCGTCTTCAAGTTGATGCACGATGACAGGGAGAGAGGCATGGAGGTAGTCATGCAGGACCTGATAGGACGATCGTAGGCCACTCCCGACAGTTAGGGTACTCACTTTCACGCCTTCTAAGACGTGATATTGATGGAGATTCCATCGACTTTGAGGACGACTCGAGGAGCATCATGAGCCGATACGTCTTTATCTTCAGGACTTAGAGACTCTTCTCAGGCACGTAGATACGGACAGGACGAACGTCATGCTAGGTAATGACGAGCTTCAGGTGCAGCTTCGCGAGAAGGACAAGCTTTTTGCGCAGCAGGATGAAATGATCAAGGAAATGGAGACAAAGTTCGAGGCCCAGGACCGCAAGTTCAAGAGTCAAGAGAAACGCGCCCGTGATAGGAACAAGAAGATCCGGGACATGACTGAGGAACCAAGTCCAAGGACTTGAGCTTGAGCAAAGCAGATGGTTATTGAGAGGCTTCGCCCAGAAGAGGGCTCTCAAGACCAAGGTTGATTCTTTGACCACTACGATTGAGGAGAACAAGACCGCGATGGAGAACGCAGGTCTTACCTTCGTCGAGGAGGAGATAGATGCTGACGAGTAGACTTGATTACTCGTTTTTACTTTCATATTCATACTTGTTGCGAACTTATTATTGGACCATCCGACATGTGGATGGCTTGCCACTTGTGTGTTTTACTTCATGAGTTTGTCATGTGGTTGTTGAACTTTTACTCTTATGTTGCTTGTTATATGTTTGCTTGTGATGTAATGTGCATGAAACATCTATGGGTATCTCATTCTTATCTATTTGAACAAACCACAGATGCCTCCCGTCACAAGAAACCCCAACCCCAACAACATCACCCCGGAAATGCAACAAATGATGAATGCGCAAACACAGCTTATGCAAATGATGACAACATTCATCCAGAACCAGAATAACAACAACAACCCCAACAACAACAACAATAATAACAACAACAACAACAACAACAACAACAACCCTCCGGGTTTTGATATGCTCACCAGATTTCTGCGACTAAGGCCAGCAAAATTTTCAGGAACAACTGATCCCATGGCAGCCAATGACTGGCTACGTTCTGTGAACAAAGACTTAGTGACAAGTGCACCGATGCTGAAAAAGTCGATTCGCAAGACATCCTGTTGGAAGGACCACCGCCACTTGGTGGGATAACTTCCAAATCACCACTCCCATTGATGAAGTGACATGGGACATATTTGAGGATGGGTTTCGACCGCTCATATCTCATCGGATAATGAGTCGAAAAAGAAGGAGTTTCACAACTGAAACAGCGCCACCGCAGGTGGCGAATACATAGAAGAATTCAACAATCAAGCGCTATGCACCGGATGAGGTTGATCAGATGCCAAGAGAAAAGAAAAGTTCTTGGAAGGTTTGAATGATGAGTGAACCTACAGTTGTGCAGAGCATATGTTCCAACTTATCACTGCTGTGACAAGGCTGCTATTTTGGAAATTAAAATGAAGCAAGTCGAGAGTAGGAAGAGGAAACACTCCGACAAACACAGCTCGGATCGTCTCACAAACGATCTCATTATGATGACAAGGCAGCTCAGATCCCATAAACATGGGAAATTCAACAAGAACCACAACCACAACCGTCATGACAACAAGCATCACCGTAGTCATGACAATGATAAGTACAAGAACCACAAGAGTGGACATAAGAGCCACCACGTGGAAATGGTAGTGGAAGTGGAAGTCAAGATGTTAAAAGGACATCAACAAAGTTGAGTGCTTCAAATGCAAGAAGTGGGGCATTATGCTAATGAGTGCCAAAAAGAAAGTTGAAGGACCTAACAAGCCAAATCCTTTCTAGAAAGGACAGGTTAACCACATTAATGTGGAGGAGGTCTATGAGGAGCGAGCCCGATGCTGGTGGTAAGTTCAGACTCAATTCAATTTCAACATTTGTACTCTTTGATACTGGTGCATCTCATTCATTCATATCAAAAGCATTCGTTGAAAGAAATGAACTACTGGTAGAAACCATTGGGTGTCCTATAAGAGTAAGTTATCCAGGCGGAGAAATGATAGTAAACTCAGGATGTCATGACTTAGTCATAGAGTTTGGAAAACATAAGTTTCCAGTGAACCTAATAATTCTGAATTCCCAAGGATTGGATGTAATTTTGGGAATGGATTGGATGGATAAGTATGAAGGAGTATTAGATTGTGCGAATCGTACAGTTACACTCACAACCCCAGAAGGAAAAAGAATAAAATTTAAGTCAAACTTTGAATCCAAAGGAAGTAAGCTGAATTCTCTTAAGCGGGTTAGCATGGACAGTGTGCCAATTGTGTGTGAGTATCCGGAAGAATTACCAGGAATGCCACCAGAGAGAGATGTGGAGTTTATGATAGATCTGGTACCAGGATCTGGACCAATAGCTAAGAGACCGTACAAAATGTCGGTTGATGAACCAAAGAACTCAAGAAACACTAGGAGAAAATTCTGAAAGGGTTTATTCAACCAAGTTCTTCATCTTGGGGAGCCCCAGTATTGTTTGTGGAGAAAAAGGATAGAACACAAAGATTATGTATTGATTACCGTTCTCTCAACGAGGTTACTATCAAGAACAAATATCCTTTGCCAAGAATCAATGACTTGTTTGATCAGCTAGAAGGAGCATGTGTATTCTCGAAGATTGATCTCCGGTCAGGTTATTTTCAACTCAAGAAAAGAGAGAAAGACATACCTAAGACAACATTCATCACAAGGTATGGATTGTATGAGTACACTGTGATGCCTTTTGGTTTAACCAACGCTCCAGCATACTTCATGAACATGATGAATAAGGTATTCATGGAATTCCTTGACAAATTTGTGGTCGTTTTCATCGACGATATCCTAGTCTACTCCAAGAGCAAGGAAGAACATGAAAGACACTTGCGCTTGATACTTGAAAAGTTAAGAGAGCATAAACTTTACGCCAAATTCAGCAAGTGTGAGTTCTGGTTAGAGAAAGTTGGATTTCTTGGTCATGTTATGACAAAGGATGGTGTGGCAGTTGATCCTGCTAAAGTTTCAGCTGTGACAGATTGGGAATCACCCAAGAATGTGAAGGAAGTTCGTAGTTTCCTTGGCTTAGCAGGTTACTACAGAAGGTTCATTGAAAATTTCTCGAAAGTTGCTAAGCCTATGACAGAATTGCTAAAGAAGGACAAGAAATTTGCTTGGACTGAAAGTTGCGAAGTCAGCTTCCAAGAGTTGAAGAAGAGACTTGTGACAGCACCAGTTCTATGTCTGCCGGATTTGGAAAAGGATTTCCAAGTGTATTGTGATGCGTCTCATCAAGGTTTGGGTGCCGTGCTTATGCAAGATGGTAAAGTCGTAGCCTATGCTTCGAGACAACTCAAAACTCATGAAGTAAACTATCCTACTCATGATCTAGAGTTAGCCTCTGTCGTCCATGCACTCAAAACATGGAGACATTACCTTTTGGGTAAGCGGTGTGAAGTATTCACCGATCATAAGAGCTTGAAGTATATCTTCACCCGAAGGAGATCAACATGAGACAAAGAAGATGGTGGAACTTATCAAGGATTACGACTTGAGTTTGCAATACCACCCGGTAAAGCAAATGTGGTAGCCGATGCTTTAAGTCGTAAGACGTTTGTAAATGGTCTTACCAAAGGGAATTACCGATGATCTATGTAAGCAATTCAAGGAACTCGATTGGAGATTGTACGAAGGACATCTCATGTCATTAGATGTTCAACCCACTCTATTGGACAAGATCCAAGAAGCTCGGAAGACCGATAAGGAAATTGAAAAGATCAAGGAAAATATTAGTCTAGGGAAGGCTAAGAGTTTCCATATTGATGAACAAGGAACCTTATGGCACGGAAACGATATGTGTTCCACAAGACCCGAGTTGAAACCGATCTTACAAGAAGGTCACAACTCTCGTATTCTATTCACCCAGAAACACCAAGATGTACATGGATATGAAGAAAAGGTTTTGGTGGAACAATCTCAAAAGGGACATCACGAACATATTGCTTTGTGTGATGTGTGTAGTCAAAGCGAGCATCAAAACCAAAGCAGGGTTTGCTTCAACCACGCCTATTCCGAATGGAAGTGGGAAAATATTGGTATGGATTTCATTACCGGATTACCAAGGACCGGGTCAGGTATGATTCCATATGGGTAGTAGTGGATCGCCTAACTAAAGTGGCTCATTTTATACCCGTGAAGACAACTTATACAAGTGCCAAGTTAGCAAAAATATACATGAGCAGAATCGTATGCCTTCACGGTGTGCCAAAGAGTATTGTGTCAGATAGAGGAACTCAGTTCACTTCTCACTTTTGGAGACTTCATGAATCCTTAGGAACGAGATTGAATTCAAGATCGCTTTCATCCTCAAACAGATGGTCAAACAGAGAGGACCAACCAAATTCTAGAAGACATGTTGAGAGCATGTGCTTTAGATTATGGAGCGAGTTGGGATGAAAGTTTACCCTACGCAGAGTTTTCTTACAACAATAGTCATCAAGCTAGTATTGGAATGGCACCATTTGAATTACTCTACGGAAGGAAGTGTACCACCCCATTGTTATGGAATGGTGTGGGAGAAAGAAGCCTATTTGGACCTGATCTTATCAAAGACGCCGAAGAGAAAGTCAAATTGGTTAAGGACAGATTGAAGATAGCAAAGTCTCGACAGAAAAGCTACGCGGATTCTAAGCGTAGAGAAGTCACCTACGAAGTTGGGGATAGAGCTTATCTCAGGGTATCACCACTCCGTGGAGTGAAAAGATTTGGAGTCAAGGGAAAGTTGGCACCAAGATATGTTGGACCATTCAAGATTCTAAGTCGCAAAGGAGAAGTTGCATACGAAGTTGAATTGCCAGAATCTCTATCAGCAGTCCATGACGTATTTCATGTGAGTCAACTTAAGAAATGCCACCCAGAAATGGAAGAGTCTTCTTTGAAGGATACCATACCTTTGGAAGAAGTTCAGCTAGAAAGTGATCTCACTTATGAAGAAAAACCTGTCAAGATTCTAGAGACCGCAGAAAGAGTTACCAGGACCAAGACTATCAAGTTTTGTAAAGTGCAATGGAACCATCATTCCGAAGAGGAAGCAACATGGGAAAGAGAGGATGATCTTCGGAAAGACCACCCTCACCTATTTGCTAGCCAACCCGAATCTCGAGGGCGAGATTCATCTTAAGGGGGTTAGATTTGTAACATCCCAAAAATCATAGTTTCAAAACTCATTCATATCATCTTTGAATTTAGGGTTTTCTCAAAAATTATTTAGAAACAGATGTCTGAGCTATGATTTCATGTAAACAAATTATCTCAAATGGCCATCACCCTTTGAAATTTGAATGTTTAGGTACTGGTTTACTTGCCTCCATTGATGGATAGATTAGGTGAAGTTTTAACCCAAGTTTCCAAATTTGGAAATGGTTTCAAAATCCTTTTTCAAATATTTGCAAACTAGATCAAGCCTCTGATTACTTTGAAACCCAAGCTTGACCAAGCCTTGCAAAGTAACCACTTAGTTAATATGACTGTTTTTGAATCCACAAAACCCTGCAAAAATTCCCAAGGCTGATTAAATTCAAAAGGATTTGAACTCATATCAAATTCATACCAGAAAATAAATTTAGAAAAAGAAAAGGCTTAAACAATGAAAAAGGGCCGCGCGGCCAGAATCTGGCCCAGCAGCTGATCAAGCCCAGCAAGCCCACCCGGGGATCTTCTTTTCTTCTCACACGCGCGAGCACACGCAAACAGACGCTGACAACCTGACCCCACCAACACCTTGCGCGTTTCGCTGACAAGCGGGTCCAGTCCACGTCGTCCTCGTCTTCCCCAGACCGCGCCTGCGACCACGTCGCTGCAGCAGTGATGGCCGGTAATGGCGCGGAGTAAATGGGCAATTATCCTCGAGCGTTTCTTGTCGATTCCCCGGCTATAAGACCCTCTCTGCCCCGCGATCTTTTTCCCCCAAACACCTCGCTCACTCCGCCCCCAGGCTGCCCTCAATCCTCCGCGCATCGCCGCTGACAGAGCCCTCTCCGGCGAGCGATTCAGGTGAGCCTCGAGTTCCCCTCTGCCTTTCGTTCTTGCTATCTGACTCAGTGCATCTTTGCGCACCTCCTGACCTCACTAATCCGTCTTGTACTGCCCCAGGTCGCCGGTTCTACTTGACACCGCGAGCACCGACGGCGACATCAACTCCGACGAGTTTTCTCGGTAGGTACAGAATGCCCCTCGCCTTTCCGTTCATGCACACAACTTCCCCTTGACCCTGTGAACCTAATCGTGTCGCTATCTTGCCTTGAGGTGATTCACAGCGACGTCCACGACGACCACCTGACGCACCCGACGCCGCCACGAACTCCGGCGAGCAATCGCAACTGCGCCGAACGCCTTGACCAACCGCGAGTACGACGAGCCGCCAAGATCTCCTAAGCACGGTGAGCTACCTCGCTCTCCCTTACCTCAGAAGCGCCACGCCGACGATCGACAGTCCCGCGCCAGTACCGCTCCGCCGCCAGATCTTGGTCAAGATAATAGCAGCGCCGATCTTTATCGTGGCGCTAGGATAGATTCACTTACTCAAGCGATGCGATCCGAGCCAGATTTCAATTAAATCCTACTGTGGAGCTCGATCCGGTCTTGATGCAGGCGAATAAAACACGACGCGTGGCTAGATTAGATCTGAAAACAGATTTAAAAACCAGAATTTTGATCCAAATTCAAATGCTCATAACTTTCAAATGCCACGTTAGATTTTTGCAAACTTTATACCGTTGGATTCAGTGAAACAAGGCCTTTCTGAATATCCAATTTGTTTAGCATATAGTAACAGTTAAAATGATTTTATTTGTGGAACAAGTTTAGGACTATTTTAGATATAGTTTTATTTTTGTATATTATTTTGGGGCCAAATAAGTTTAGTGGGAAAACTTGTGTCATGTTAAGTTTCTGTAGTCATGAACATACTTGGTAGAATCTTCAAAATTCAACACTTGGTAGATTCTTGCATGAATGCATTCATATTATTTTTGGTTGTATTTAATTGTTTGTAATTGTATGCTTTGATTTCTTGTGTAGATTTTGCTAGTGATTGTGATTGTGAAGAGTGCTACTCCCCACACTACCAAGGCAAGTGATATTTTCATGAATTTTCCTATCCTAAGTTTTGTACTAGCATTAGATATTTTGCTAAAGTATTTGCATGATATTTTGCTTAGTGCTAAGATGGGAAATCCTAAGTAGAGTGAAATAGTAGAATTGCTAGAGTAATTTTCCTAAGTTAAGTTACCATACCTTGATTAGCCTAGCCTATAGTAAACAAGGGTGGTGAACATCTATATAGTTTATGATAAAAAAATTATTCTAAGTCTTCTTAATAAAACAACTAAGACAAATGAACCTCCTGGGTGGAATGGAATGATTGGGTTATGTTGAGTGGTTACACAAGGCCATGGACTTGGGTTGTGTATCTCACTTGTGGTATGCCACCCAGGCACAAAGGGATTTGGAGGCCAAGTGTTGAGAAAGCTTACAGTGCAACCACTTGGCAAAATGGGCTCTGCCATGATCATATAGGTTGCTAGAACTTAGTCATTTGGACAGTTGGTGGTAGATGGGATGATAGGTTGGAACGCGTCCATTTGACTAAGGAAAGGCTTCTGAAAGGTCCTGTCTTGGGAAACCAAGTCTGGTGGGAAAAGTGCACAACCTCTGCAGATGGAAAACCTAAGTACTTAGCCTTGTCCAAGGCAATGGACACTTTTGAGCATCAAGACATGGAAGCCACAAGAATCTCATCACTCCAACTTCTAAGTAAAAATTTGTGGGTGAACAAGGGTGAAGGACCCCAATGTCTATTGGTGGTTTCTTGGGAATGTTTTTGACAAAGAAAAACTTAGTGATTTCAACTAATAGGAAAAACTTATTTTCAAGCAAAGCAAGCCAAGCTACACTTAGCCAAAATGCATATAGTTGTATAGTTCACTTAAAATATACTAAGGAATCACTTGCCAATACTATTCCAAAGTATTGACCCTCTGGTCAGTAACTTGTGATGTTGCAGGTTACTCCGATGATGAATAGGAGTCATAAGTCTACACTCAACATGCTTGCCTGTGGCACATGAAGATGAAGACTTGTGTTTATTTACTTATTCCTTAAAACTCTTGTATTAGGCCTATGGCCCTGAGTTGTAAAAGACTATGTTTTTATCTCTGGAATGAATGTAATAAACGACCTTTGTATCTGTGTACTTCATCTTAAACTGTGGATGCTAGCATTGATCCAGGGACTAGCATTGCAATCACAGGGATCCTATCCTTTATAAAGGAGGGGTCTAACAGGTTCTGTGTCTGCCAGATATCCAGAAGGATTTTCAAGTCTATTGTGACGCTTCACGACAAGGACTTGGAAGTGTATTGATGCAGGATGGGAAAGTGGTATCCTATGCCTCCCGACAACTTAAGAACCACGAACACAATTATCCCATGCATGATTTGGAACTTGCATCTGTGGTCCATGCGCTCAAGGTATGGAGACACTACCTCATGGGCAAACATTGTGATGTGTTCACAGATCATAAAAGTTTGAAGTACATTTTCACCCAAAAGGAGTTGAATATGAGACAACGAAGATGGCTTGAGCTAATTAAGGATTATGACTTGGATTTACAGTACCACCCCGGAAAGGCAAACGTGGTGGCTGATGCCTTAAGTCGTAAGGTATATGTAAATGGACTTACCGCAGGGGAACTTCCAGAGGATTTATGCAAGCAATTCAGGGATCTCAGGTTGGAGATAGTCCCGAAAGGACACGTAGCGACTATGGAAATAGTATCCACCTTCCAAGAAAGAATCCAAGAAGAACAAAAGGGGGGTAAAGAGTTGGAAGAAATAAGAGTCCGGATAAATAAAGGAAAGACTAAAGAATTTCGTCTGGACGAATAAGGAACCCTCTGGTATGGGAAGCGTTTGTGCGTTCCCAATGACCCCGATATCAGGAAGATGATTTTACAAGAAGCTCATGATTCGCCATACTCAATTCATCCTGGTAACACAAAGATGTACATGGATGTGAAGGATAGATTCTGGTGGAATAATCTAAAGTGAGACATCGCAGAGTATATTTCCCTGTGTGATGTGTGCAACAGAGTTAAAGCCGAGCATCAGAAACCGGCAGGATTATTACAACCACAACCTATACCCGACTGGAAGTGGGACAAGGTAGGCATGGATTTCATCACGGGATTACCCCGGACTCCTTCCGGATTTGATTCTATCTGGGTAGTGGTGGACCATTTCACCAAGGTGGCTCACTTCATCCCCGTAAAGACCACATATACAAGTGCTAAGCTTGCTAAGATATACATGTCAAGAATTGTAAGCCTGCATGGTGTTCCCCAGGGAATTGTGTCAGATAGAGGCACCCAGTTTACTTCAAAGTTTTGGCGACAACTACATGAGTCTCTGGGAACCCGACTAGAATTCAGTACTGCCTTCCACCCTCAAACAGACGGCCAAACATAAAGGGTGAATCAAATTTTGGAAGATATGTTGAGAGCTTGCGCACTAGACTATGGGTCTAGTTGGGACGATAACCTGCCATATGCGGAGTTCTCATACAACAACAGCTACCAGACAAGTATCAAGATGGCTCCATTTGAAGTTCTATACGGCAGAAAGTGTAGGACTCCATTGCTATGGAATGGAGTTGGAGAACGCAGTCTTTTTGGACCGGACTTGATAAAGGATGCCGAAGAAAAGGTGCGACAGATTCAGGATAGGCTAAAAATAGCACAATCCCGACAGAAGAGCTACGCTGATTCCAAACGCAGAGATGTGGCCTACGAAGTAGGGGACCGTGCGTATCTCCGAGTTTCACCCCTACGTGGAGTTAAGAGGTTCGGAATCAAGGGCAAGTTAGCCCCACGATTCATAGGACCATACAAGGTTCTCGTAGAGGAGAAGTTGCTTATCGCTTGGAGTTACCGGAAGGATCGACTGCTCATGATGTGTTTCATGTGTCACAACTAAAGAAGTGTCACCCGGAGATGGCTGAAACACCGCTAAGAGACACCGTCCCCCTAGATGAGGTTCAATTGGAGAGTGACCTTACCTATGAGGAAAAACCCATCAAAATACTGGAAACAGCCGAAAGGGTTACCCGCACCAAGACTATAAGATTTTTCAAGGTACAATGGAACCACCACTACGAGGAAGAAGCTACGTGGGAGCGTGAAGAAGATTTGAAGGCAGAACACCCACACCTATTTGCTAGCCAACCCGAATCTCGGGGACGAGATTCTTCTTAAGGGGTGTAGGTTTGTAACATCCTAGATTTTATAATAGGATGTTATTAGTGCATGCCTCATCTTTGCATCATTGCATCCTACAAATGATCTTTTGCAACAAAAACCTAACAACAAAATCTACTAAAACCCTAATAAAGAAATCCATCTATGTGAGCAAGAAAGAAGTAATCTTGTTGAACCTTCCAAAAATCTTGTAAAAACATTAAAACATGGCCCCATGTTGACCACCTCAATTTTATGAAAATTTAGAAACAAGTTTCATAAATTTTTGACCTAATTTGCAAAAGTTATTGGGGTTTAAAGAAAACAGAAAAGGGAAAATGTTTAAAAAAAAGAGAAGGGCCAACAGCTAACCCTAGCTGGGCTCGCCAACCAGCCCGGCGCCCAGCAGAAACCCTGCCCGCACCGTCGGCCACCTTTCCCCACCGACAGCCCCTACCCCACCATCATCCTCTCCTCTCACCCAACAGGACAGAGTCCCGTCGGCCACGCGACCCCCGCCTCCGTGTCCGGGGACTCCCAGACGTGTTTATATGCCCAACCGCGCGACCCCTCCGTCCCCCAAAACCCTAAGCACCCTAGTCCTCTTCGGTTCCACGGGCTCAAACCACCGCCGCTCTCGGTAAGCCAGCAAGACGGCGACACGAGGGACCCCTTTCCCCGATTTCTTCCCCATCCTGGACCTCCCAATCGGCATCATCTTCTCACCGCTTTTCCCCCTGTGTTCTGCAGCATGCCGCCGCAGATTGCTCGTCGGAAATGCGGAGGAGAACCAGCCGCCGTCACCGTTAGAGGAAGAGAGGGTCGAATTCGAGGCGACAGACGAGACCGCGAGGGAGAGACGATCACCAGCATCAGCTTCCCCTTCCTCGAGGTGCACCCGAGCGCCGCCGCCGTCGCCACCGACACCGCCGCCATTGCCGACGATCTCAGAAGTCACCGAGCCACCCTCCGCTCGATCTCAGAACTGTGGCTCGGATTAGTCCTAGACCGAAGGGTATCGCCGATCGCAACGCCGCGTGGCAAGCCGTGGCTAATGTCGCCCACCTGGCCAGCTGGCCCAACCCGAGGCTGCCACCTGGCGCGATCTGGGTTAGGGTTTAGGTTGGTTGTTTTGATTTGGCAGATTTGGTTTTAATCTTGCGAAATTCCTATAAAATCAAATATTTGGCCAAATCTAGCTTGTAATATACCGTTGGATTCCTAATTTTATGTAGAATCCAAATATGTAATATTATTGCAGGTTTGCATTAATGTTTTAGGTGTAGTTTTTAATCATTGGATTAGAGAATTTTAATCTATATAAAAATAATGGAAATTCCTTTTTGTTTGAATCTTGTTGCAATACTCTTGTTTCCACAATACCTACTGAACAAAAATCGTATAACCTTGCTTAGGATCATTAGATCTATCTTGGGGCTAACTAGATGGTTGATCTCCTTAAAATCCTAGGATTTGTTTAGTGACACTATAGTAGATCTAAACTCTTGGAAAATAATCATAGCGACACCCTTACACTATCACAACACAAACTTGCCACCCCGATCAATTTAACCAACCTTGCATAAATTACCATGTTGCATGCATGCATGTTTTCCTTTGTGTATGCTTTGAGCAAGTTGTGATCAATTCTTGTTTGTGAATCGTTAGATTGCTCGGAGTGCGCTAAGGAATGCTATTGTGTAGAGTGCTGCTCGGATCAAGGCAAG
This sequence comes from Avena longiglumis, assembly GCA_030063025.1. Lineage (NCBI taxonomy): Eukaryota > Viridiplantae > Streptophyta > Magnoliopsida > Poales > Poaceae > Avena > Avena longiglumis. Next base: position 155,783,781 of record CP125973.1, read on the forward strand.
TTACACCACTTGTTCATAATTTTGTCCCAGTTTTGATTCTATGCATGTGATCTTCAAAATTCTATAGTATGCATGTGTAGGATGATCTAGTAGAATTTTTCCTTAGTATTATTTTGCAAGTGCGATAATTTTGTAGTATTACATGAGTAGCTCTATACTTAGGATTTCCCATCCTAATAGGTTACCCCTGTTTTTACTAAGTATTGCTTGCTATGCTATATATACAAAGTACCGTTGGGGGGTTCGAAAGACAAAGAATTTTTCTAAGTATAAAGGCTCTCTAGAGCAAACTTTTCTTCTCAAATCCACTTCAAAATAAAACTAAGTTTTCGTCTGGGCGGAATGGTTGTCGGGACAACGAGTGAGATTTTGGTGGAGGACGGCCGCCCAGGAATCAAAGAAGTCTGCCATGTTTCAGAATTCAGAAGCTTCCAGTGCAAACACAATACATTATGGGCTCTGTCTTGGCCTAGTACTTAGTGGGAAACCTCACCTGGGTACCAACCTTTGGAGGTTCTTGGCACGGTTGGATCCGGAAGGTAGAGGGGCTACTAAGGGAAATCCTCGCCATGGTCTTGTCTATAAAAGGACTTGATCGTGGATTGTGGGTAAAGTGCACAAACTCTCGAGAGTATTGCAATCTGATCGATCAGCCGTGTTCACGGTAACAGAACAACAATGAGCATCTGAAGGATGGAGCCTCTGAAGGATCTTCCTCTCCCTTTTCTAAAACAAAGTTTTGAAACCCCATGGCGTGCGTAATATCGCCAATGGGTGGGAATTTGGGAACTTGGTGTGTAATATCCAAGTGACGCTTGGTGTGTAATATCCAAGTGTTTGGTTGTTTGGACACTTGGTGCGTAATATCCTTGTGTGCCACTCGACCTTGTTTTATCTAAGAAAATGTTTACAAAGTAGGACAATCCTCTCTTCTTCTCTCTATTTAAGAAACAAAAATTAGCTTTGAGCAAATGAACTCTACAGCCTATACCAGCCTTGCATGTAGGGTTAGTATTTTCTCTCCTTGGTGTAATTTGCCAATACATTCAAAGTATTGACCCAACTTGTTGGCTGCACGTCTTATGTGCAGAATCCGAAGATTGAAAGGTGCGTAGGGATCGCGGGTCTACACTCTACAAGCCTGGGGCATTGATGGACTCATGCTGCTTTTATGTTTCCGCTGTTATTTGAGCTAGCATAATGCTAAGCAATTTTTGTAATAATTCCATACTCTGGAATTCTTCGTGTAATAAAGACTTTGTGTTTTACATGATATTTCATCGACTGTGAGTGCTAGCTATTGATCCAGGGACTAGCATGTTAATCACAGGGACTTAGGATCTTACCGATCCGAGGTCACTACACCAAATGCATATAGATGATAGACTCCACTATACTACCAAAGTATCACTTGCCAATACAATTCAAATGTATTGACCCTTGTGGATGTAACTTATTATGTTGCAGGTTTATTTGATGTTAGTGAGATGTGTTGATTAGGATTACAAGTCTACAACCAACATGATTGCCTGTGGCACCTTGAAGATGAAGGACCCCATGCTATAGTTATTTCTGCTGCATTGTAATGAGATAGCCAAATGAGCTATGCAAGATGTAATAAACTATTTTATTTCTGGTTATAAAGTTGTATTATGACCTTTGTTTCTTGATATTACATCTTAATTGTGGATGATAGCTATTGATCCAGGGACTAGCATTGCAATCATAGGGATCCTTACCTTTATAAAGGGAGGGATCTTACATTCATCTACCTTTCGAATTAAAAAGTATTTTGTTATGTGAAAACTAATTAGTAAAGATCTCACAAACTTGATGGCACACCTTATTTCCTGCCCCTAATAGACTTGAACCATTGTGAACATTGAAGTTGTATATGCTTGCATCTATATGTTGGAATTAGCAGAACTGTGTTGTCACGGGGAACGTTTTCAACATTACACTTGAACTCTGTACACAGTTGATATCGTGCTCTTTTGTCTATGGATGTCAACGGTCTGAAATAAAGAGGGAACTTGTAAGTCCACAGAGTCTGTATTCTGTGTTAGATAAACGCCTGGGCCGCTAGCCTAAGCCATGCTTAATCTTGGTGGAAACTTGCAGCATCACCATAGTGAGTCATCTATGAAGCATCCTCAATAAAAAGCTATGCACATAGTAAATAAAAAGATCGCTGAGATGCTCATTGTCTTCTTGTCTTGTCATTTTAGTTATGGGAAAGCTCTTGTACCATGTGCAAGGGGTACCTCGTTGGCGGTTCTCAATGATATGCAAATACTTACAATGACAAGAACTTACCTGTGACCAAAGTTGAGTAGCATGAGGAGTGGCCCTCATATTCAAGGGACATGAGATTGCCAACTTATATTTATTCAAGCATATACTCCATCCTTGTTCACTTTCACCTTAATCATCTCAAGATGCCTATGATAGGGGCAATGAGGGCTCAAAGCTAGTAAGTACCATAATCTTTTGGAAGCTCTTTATGACTCATAATCCCTACTTCCCTCTATAAAGGGACCTTTCTCCCACTTCCAAGTCGAGTCAGTAAACCTACTTCCTCTCTATCTCCAGCAAGCATTTGAGTTGCTGTGTTACAAGCATTCGTATGGTGATTTATTCAATCATGTTCTTTATCTTCCTTGTTTACACAAAACTCTTATCTATTGAGTATTACTTTGAAAGCCTTCACTTGTGAAAAACCTTTTTGAGCAAAGAGTGCTCCTGTTTTGAAACTTCTACAAAAAACTTTTGTGAAATTGTTTGCGAGGTGTTCTCTGACCAAGAACAAGTTTGCCAATTCCAATTATGATTTATCTTTATGCATCTTTATTGTGACTGCTGTACTTGGTTGCAAGCTAAGTTATATAATGGTGAGTTGTTTTCTTCTATGAGTTGTGCAATGGTAAGTGTGATGCTTCTTGTTCGTATTCTTTTTATCGACACTTCACTCCATAAACCTGTGGACATGTTTACTGAGCTCAGTTTTCGCTTGGGGACAAGCGAAGTCTAAGCTTGGGGGAGTTGATACGCCCAATTTGCATCACCATTCTATATCACAATTTAACTCTATTCAATGATATTTGTCTTATTATGAGGTATTACTTATGGCTTTTCATCTGTTTATGCATGTTGGATGATTCTTGGAGGATGAACTGCCGGAGTCTGGATTCTGATGGAAAAGAAGGCGTTTCGGTGCAATTTCGTGAAGATCAGAAAAATACCAGAAAAATATGGAAACATATTATTTTACCAGAGGACGAAGGGAGCCAGAAGGAGGGACGAAGAAGGGCCTCAGGGGGCCCACACCCCCTAGGCATGGGCCCACCTGACCCCGCGCCTAGGGAAGGTGTGGCCCACCTGCCTGGCCTCCGACTCCGCCCCTTCGCCTATATCTTCCCTTCGAAACCCTAAGCCTCAGGGAGAGACCACAGATAGATTTATGCCGCCTCTGGGGGGCAGAAAACACCGAGAGAGAAAGATCTCTCCGGCAGATAGATTTCTGCCGGGGGAATTCCTTCCTGGAGAGGGGATATCATCGCCATCAACACCATCATCAATCTAGGCTTCATCAGGATCACCATCATCATCATCCACACCATCATCTCCACCAGCACCATCATCACCACTCCGTCCCGCTGTAACAATTGTGTTGGATATTACTTTAGTTCTTAGGGGAAACTTTCCCGGTGTTAATTACTATTGTAGTTGATGCTTGTGAGTGGAACCATTGGATTATTGTTTATGTTCAGATTTTTATCCATTACCATATCATCTTTGATCTTGATCCATATCATATCTCGTGAGTAGTTTGTTGTGTTCTTGAGGACATGGGAGAAGTCATATTGTTAGTAGTGAATCTGTGTTGAGTTATTATTCAATATTTAAGTTGTGGTGCTATTCTTCTAGTGGTGTCATGTGAACGTCGACTACATGACACTTCACCATTTATGGGCTAGGGGGATGCATTGTGTATTTGGCTACTAATTGTGGGGTTGCCGGAGTGACAGAAACTTGAACCCCCGTTAGGACACCTTTGCACATGGGAGTGTAGGATATCAGAGTTTAAGGCTATGGTTAGATTGATATCTTAATTACTTTCTTGTAGTTACGGATGTTTGCAGGGGTTTTAATCACAAGTATGTATTAGTCCTAGGAAGGGCGGTATGTTAGCACAGGTTCACCCACACAACACTTAAAAACATCAAAGAAGAGTACTCAGCTATTTGAAGCGAAAGCACTTGACAGAATTCCCATGTGTCCTCGAGAACTTTTGGTCCTTATAAGTATTTCCACCGGCTTGTCCTTTGCTAAGAAAGGATTGGGCCACTTGCTCTGTTTGTTTGTTACCTTTGTTACTTGCTCCTTGTTTTGTTGCCTTGTCAGAAAACCACTAAAAATCCGTTTGCTAAGTATTCACAGGAATTTCCTACTCCATACCACTGTTCAACACCTTATGCTCCTCGTTGGGACCGACACTCCTATTTATCGGAAGTACTACGATACACCCCCTATACTTGTGGGTCATCAGGAGTTGATACGTCCAAAGCGTATCTACTTTCCTGAACACTTTTGCTATTGTTTCTCCTTAAACTTGTGTGATTTGGATACAACTAACATGGACTGACGCTGTTTTTAGCAGAATTTCCTTGATGTTTAGTTTTTATGCAGAAAACAGCGTCAGTCCATGTTAGTTGTATCCAAATCACACAAGTTTAGAGGAGAAACAATAGCAAAAGTGTTCAGGAAAGTAGATACGTTTTCGACGTATCAACTCCCCCCAAGCTTAGCTTATTGCTTGTCCTCAAGCAATTCAGTTGAAAACTGAGTGCGATAAAAGAACTTTCACGAACACATTTGCTTCATATGATGTATATATTCTCAGCACAGGAGTAGATGCTTAAACCATTCATGATAAGAAGTATGCAACTAAGTCTACTCAATAGTCATTGCAAGCTATGAAGAGAAACCAACTCAATAATAATAAGTAGCATGAAACATAAACATAAGCAACATTGCAATGCTCATAATAAGGTATGATAGAGTGGTATCTTGCTTGCCTTTGTTTGAAGAGCAGAATATAAATGCCAAGGCACCTCTGAAGTTCAAGTGAAGACTAGAGATAAAGATATCAGAGATACAAGCATCAAAGTCATGACATAATTAACCAAGTTTTGGAACAAACACAAGAATGACAACTATGCTCTCAAGAAGGTGCTCATAGAATAAGTGGTGACTCAACAAGGAAGTGAAAAGGTTTTGAAAAGTTTGAAAGGCTTCCAAATGCTGAAATAAAAGTACTCATTAGCTTTGAGCTCTCATTGCCCCTATCATAGGCATCTTTATATGGTTAAGGTGAAAGTGAGGTCCAATCTGAGTTATATGATTGACCGACCATAAACTAGAAATCCCAAGTCCCTTGAGTACGAGGGCCGCTCTGCATGCTACTCAACTTTGGTTACCTGTAAGTTCTTGTCATTGTAAATACATGCATATCATAGAGAACCGCCAACGGGGTACCCCTTGCACATGATACAGGAGCTATCTCGTGATCAAAATGACAAGGCAAGCAGACAATGAGCATATCAGCAATCTTTTTATTTACTATGTGCATAGATTTTTTATCGAGGATGCTTCATAAATGCTCACTATGGTGATGTTGCAAGTTTACACCATGATTAGGCATGGCTTAGGCTAGCAGCCCAGGCGTTTCTCTAATACAATGTATAGACTCCATGAACTCACAAGCTCCCGTTTTATTTCACACCGACGACATCCGCAAACAAAATAGCAAGGTATCAACTGGATATGTATCCATGAGTGTTGAAAGCGTTCCCCGTGACAGCACGGTTCTGCTGACTCCTAGCCTATAATTTGCAAGCATGTAACTTTCATGGACAGGCACAATGGTTCAAGATTATTAAGTGCAAGAAATAAAGTGTGCCATCAAGTTCGTGAGAGCTTTACTTAATAATTTTCTCAAAATAGACAAACATTTTATTTGGAAGAAAACAAGGCATAATGAATATGCACTGAAATAGCAAATGATGCTAATAGGTAGGTATGGTGGACACAGTTGGCAATATTGGTTTTGGGGAGTTGGAAACATGAGTAGAGCTCAAACTCAGTGCAAGTGAAGGCTAGCAATAGAGAGGGAGCGACAAACGAGAGAGCAATAACTGTCATAATCATGCTTGCAACAAAATATGACTAATTATGGCATGAAAGTGATACAAGAACTCTGAGGCAAAATAAATCATCGGGGCTTACTGACTATTGTTTAGTCATATGCATGCACGAGCATGTGCCAAGTCGATTCACATGAAACATTCAGAGGAGGATACCACAATATCATACCAAGTTATGAATAGAACAATGCAAGCAAACATTCATATGACATGCTACAAACTATTAGAAGGCTGGAGCTAATCATAAGAAATCAAGAACTACTAAGCATTCATAATAACATACACCTTACATGAACGGACTAAGCATGCTCACAATGATGTGTATATGTACAAAAATGAAAACAAATGGAGTTCGTTACCAGCCTCTTACCACACCTCAAGTTGTCTTAATCTTCATTATTTCCCTTCACTTGTGTGACTTGAATAATAACATGAAACAAAAAATCCATTGAGGACGGCTGAACCCTGCAAAGAACTCACAAAACCAAAGAAGAAGAACAAATATTTTTGGTGTTTTCGATTTTTTTAAAGCAAGCAAACAAAGCAAAAACAAATAAATCAAAAGCAAACAAAGCAAAAACAAACCAAACAAAACAAACAAAGCAAAATCTTTTTGGATTTTTCTTTTAAGGCAAACCAAAGCAAAGAAAGCATAGAAACAAACCAAGGTCATAGTAAAAGAAAAGCTCTCCACAAATGTCTTAGTGAGCGTAGCATATTGCACGCTCTCATCCTGCATAAGGGTTATTAGTCCAGGCCTCCGAACCAAGGTCATAAAATCATCAAGAATCCCAATAGCTCGCAAAAAGGTGGAATGGTGAGCATCCCCCTCATCTCCCTCGTCGCCAAATCGCGGAGTAATGAGATCCTCATTGTATGAGGGCATAGCTCGGGTGGATGATATTGAAGTCCTTGCTCTCCTAGGTGCATCACCCTCAAATATTTCTCCAAATGTGTGGTTGTCCATGACCACTTTTTCTAAAAAAATAGACAAACATCAAACCAAGTGATTTCCAAGTTGATAAATGATGAGAAACTACTATAGGAACTTGTTAGAGGGATACACATGCATTAAAATGTAATATTTAAGCATAGAACAAGCATGCAAGCTCACACAACCTGACACCTATAGCAGCAAAATACTCAAGATACAATCTACCGATCACAAATCTAATTGGACAAGTGGAGGAGGCACTTACCAAGGAACAATCCCTCCAAAAATCAGCAGCAAAGATGAGCTGAGCAAGGAGATCGAAAATCACGAGCAAGAACAGCAAGAACTCGAGCTTGAGAAAGTTTTTCGGTGTTTTTTGGGTGAGAGAAAGAGGATGACTGGGAGGAGGCACCTTGAAGGGGCCGAGGTGGGCCACACCCCACCCAGGCGCCACCTGTAGGGAGGCCGCGCCTACCAGGGGTGTGGGTTACTGGGGTGGCCCTTGGGTCACTCCAGGTGTCCCTCTGCCCCTTTTCCGAGGAAAAATTTATTTTGAATTTTCTGGAATTTTTTGGGAAACTTTATTTTTGGCCAATTTTCAGGGTATGAAAATTAATTTCCTCGCTGAAACAGCTTTTTCAGAAGAAGCAAAAGCAAACGAAAACTAAACTACAGAAGTTCTAAGACACTCTAACAAGCAAGCAACTAGCAAAACCAAGGCTAGCAAGACAAAAGGCAAAGACTAGGAAGGAGAAAAATAAAGGAAAGCAAGTATAACCACAGTGAAAACATTATTTTGTTCATTAAAATCCTTTTGTTAACAAGGTTGATCAAGTATTGTTACCAAAACAATCTTATATGAAACAAAACTTTGCATTCCACAAGGTGATTATGTTACCTCATACTTGATAGCAATGGTCCCAATCATAATAGTTTCAAAATTTTCTTGTGAAATGGGACAATATATTTCTCCAACTTGATGCTCTCAATATTTTCAATGGAATTCAGGCAATAGCTTTTAGCAAACTTCTTTCGGAAATTGACAGTATGCTCTTTGTCATTAATATTGAATGTTACTTTTCCTTGATTACAATTGATGACAGCACCTGCAGTATTAAGAAAAGGTCTCCCAAGAATAATAGACATATTATCATCTCCAGGCATCTCAAGCACAACAAAATCAGTTAAAACCAAGCAATTATGAGCTACTTGAACAGGAACATCCTCACATATACCAACAGGAATAGTATTTGACTTATCAACCATTTGCAAAGATATATCAGTTGGTATCAACTTTTCTAGCTGGAATCTCTTGTAGAGAGAGGAAAGGCATAACACTAACTCCAGCTCCCAAATCACATAAAGCAGTTCTAACATAATTGTTCTTAATAGAGCAAGGAATAGTTGGTATACCTGGATCACCAAGTTTCTTTAGAACCTTACCATTGAAGGAATAATTGGCGAGTAGAGTAGAAATCTCCTCATTAGGAATCTTTCTTTTATTAGAGACAATATCCTTCATATACTTTGAATAAGGAGGCAATTTAATAGCATCAGTCAAAGGAATTTGCAAAAATAAAGGTTTCATCCACTCATAAAACTTGTTGTAGTGTTCTTTCTCCTTTAACTTGTGTTTCTTAGCTGGAAAAGGCATAGGTTTCTGCACCCAAGGTTCTATCTCTTTACCATGTTTATTAGCAATAAAATCTTCCTTAGTGTACCTAGTGTTCTTAGTGTGCTTCTCAGGTTCTTCCTCAACTTCCTCCTTATCAGGAGCATCATTTTTATCATTACCACTCTCAGTTTCAGCATCAGAGACAGATATACTATTAGGATCTACAACAGGTTCAAGTGGTTCCTCAACTTTTTTGTGTTTCTTTTTCTTTCTCTTACGAGGACTACCACTACTTTCACCTTGTTGAGAATCCTGCTCAATTATTTTAGGGTGTCCTTCAAGATATAAAGGATCTTGAGTAGCTATACCACTCCTAGTTCTAATTCCATAAGCATGTTTATCTCCTGAGGCATTAACTAGCATATCCTTTTGTACCTTAGCAAGTAGATCAAGTTGGGTTTGGACCATTTGAAAGTGTTTACAAAGAATTTTAATATCATTAGAAGTTCTTTCCACAATATCTTTCAACTCTTTAATAGCTCTAGAGTTTTCCAATAAATGATTCTGAACTTGTTTATTAAAATTACCTTGCTTAACAATAAAAATGTCAAGTTCCTCTAAACATTTATCAGGAGGCTTATCGTAAGGAATATCACCTTCATCAAAGTGTTGGAGAGAGTGTACCTCAATAGTAGATGAGTGGGGAATTGCCTTACATAATTCTTCTATAGGAGGTAGATTCTTCACATCTTCAGCTCTAATACCTTTCTCCTTTAGACATTTCTTAGATTCCTTCATCACTTCATCATTTAATGCAATAACTCCCCTCTTCTTTGGTGTTGGTGTTGGAACTGGTTCAGGCACAACTGGTTCAGGAGTAGTAAGCTCAGGTGTATTTAGCTTAGTTGAAGTCCAATCATCATAATTCTTGCTTATCTTAGCCATTAATTCTTCAGCATCTATAGGAGTTCTTTTCCTGAAAACACAATCAGCAAATCTATCTAGGTATGTCCTAGAATCATCAGTTAGTCCACTATAATAAATATCAAGAAGCTCATTCTTAGGTAATGAACACCCAGGATGTGCATGAATCAAGGCACAAAACCTTGTCCATGACTTAGGCAATTTCTCTTCTTCTTCCCGTTTAAAATCAAAAAGTCTCAGCAAAGCAGCATGTCTAGCACTAGGAGGAAAATATTTATGGAAGAAAGAAGCAATCAAACAATTAGGGCTATCAGTGGAACCAGGAGGTAATCTATTAAACCAATCCCTAGCTTCTCCTTTTAGTGAAAAAGGGAAGATCTTAGTAACAAAGTACTTGCGGATCTTAAAATCATCAGAGAATAAAGCACTCATAGTAGAAAGCTCATTCATATGAGCCACAACACTCTCATTTTCAGTCCCACAGAAAGGTTCTTTCTCAACAATATCTAAATAGGATAAATCAAGAGAGAAATCATAATCTTTATCTTTAATATCTATGGGAGAGGTGGCAAACTTTGGATCAGAGGACAGTTTAGGAATAATGGTGCGTCTAGCAAGGAGACTCTTAATAGAACTAGTACCATGTGTGTTTCGGCACTCTCAACAAATTCATCAGTGAACTCAATGCACCTATCATTAATATCATAACTCTCACTAGACTCAGGTGAGCTAACAGGTGTAACAGTGTCTTCACTAGGAGTTTCATATTTCCTAGACTAGACATAGTAGCATCTAGGAAAGGACCTAATGAAATAATTGCATCAAGCACGGTAGAAGTAACATCATGAGTATCAAAAGCAGTTTCAGAGTCAACGGTAGTAGCAGTGTGTGTAGCATGTGTATGTGGTGGTGGTGTGACAAGCTTACTTATAACAGACGGTGAATCAAGAGCAACAGAGGTGTTTAGGACTGTACCTCTTCTTGTAGTGAATGGTAAAATAGGAAACTTTCCATCACGAGACTTCCCCATGATGAAAGGAGTAGAAGTGAACAATAATAGATCCAAGCGAACTTACAAATAAAGCTATGCTCCCCGGCAACGGTGCCAGAAAATAGTCTGGATGACCCACAAGTATAGGGGATCGCAACAGTCTTCGCGGGTAGTATTACCCAATTTATTGATTCAACACAAGGAGATTCAAAGAATACTCGTAGGCCTTAAAAACTGAGTTGTTAGTTCAGCTGCACCTGGAAATAGTTCTTGCTCACAGAAGTTTATCAGTAGCAACAGTTTGTAGTAGCAACAACAAAGCGACAGCAACAGTAGAACAAGAGCAATAGTAACAGTAGGATCCAAGTGCGGTAGGCATAGGGATGGATGGACGGGCGTTGCATGGACGAGTCTAAACATGTAATCTACGGCATTGCAGATAAATAATAACAAGCATCCAAGTACTAAACAATCCTAGGCATGTGCTCCCTATATAGTCATACGTGCTCGCAATGAGAACTTGCACAACATCTTCTGTCCAGCCATCCCGTGGCAGCGGGGCCCCTAGGGAACTACTGGCAATTAAGGTGCTCCTTTTAATAGAGCACTGGAGCAAAGAATTAACACTCCGTAAACACATGTGATCCTCACACCATAACCATCCCCTCCGGTTGTCCCAATTATTGTCACTTCGGGGCCTTTGGATTCGGACAATGATATGTGTACACAACTTGCAGATAAGATCACAAACAATACTATGATAATGATTCAATAATAAGTTCAGATCTGAGATCATGGCACTCGGGACCTAGTGACAAGCATTAAGCACAACAAGTTGCAACAAAGTCAAATAGCACTCATAGAGATACCAGGCACTATGTCCTAACAATCTTATTCGGTTACATGATAAAACTCATCCAATCCCTACCATCCCCATAGCCTACAGCGGGGGATTACTCGCTCATGGATGAGGGAAATATTGATGGTTGATGGAGAGGCGTTGGTGATGACCATGGCGGATGATCCTTCCCAAATTCCTCGTCCCGGCAGGGTGCCAGAACGGAGTTCCTGATTCCGAATATTGGTCTTTGGCGGTGGCAGCGCAGCGGTACTCTTTCTGGAAAAACGACGACCCCCCCTCGGTTTTTAGGTCAAGAGGCTTCTTATAGGCGCAGAGGAAGGCCGAGGAGGTGCATGTGCTGGCCCCTCCCCTCCTAGGCACGGGGTGGGCCCACCCGCACGACAGGGGGTGTTGGCCACCCAGGGCTCCCCTCCATCTCGTACTCTGGCTCCCTGGATATTCTGGTGAAATAGGATTTTTGGCATATTTTCCGGGATTTATCCTAATAGTTGAATTTCTGCACAAAAACTAGACACCGAGGTAATTCTGCTGAAAACAGCGTAGTCCATGTTAGTTGTATCCAAATCACACAAGTTTAGAGGAGAAACAATAGCAAAAGTGTTCGGGAAAGTAGATACGTTTTGGACGTATCAAATGTTGAAAGTGTTCCCCATAAAAACATGGTTCTGCTAATTCCAACGTATAAGTGCAAGCATATACAACATAGATGACACAATGGTTAAAGTTTATTAGGGGCAAAGAATTTAAAGTGTGCTATCAAGTTTCTTAGGGCTTTAATCACTAAGTTTTCACATAGCAAAATAGTTTTTAATTGGAAGATAGCTGAAAACAAGAATATACTTGGAATGGTGTAACACACCATGCATAGGATTTTATAGTGGACACTTTGGAATAACTTGGTTTCTTGGGAGTTGAAAGCATGAGTAGAGCTTACTGGTACAAGTGGAGGCTATCAAAAGACTGGGATCAACCAACTAAGAGAGCAATAATGGCCTTAATCATGGAGAGCAACAAAGCATACTAATCAAAGCAAAGAGTGGTAGCACAAGTCAAGGACTAAATGATCATAGAGGCTAATGGTGACTTGTCATAGTCATAACATGGTGTGAGCATGTGCCAAGTCAACCCAAACAAAGCATTAAAGGAGAATACCACAATACTATGCTTTTGGATGCTAAAGCAACGCATAATTTATTCAAGGCACACTAAGCAATCCCAATTGTTTGGAACAAGACATGCTAAAACAATAATCACTAAGCATTAGGCCAAAACAACACCTAGCATGTCATGCTAAAGTCTAAGTCATAGTCAATGTAAGCTCCTCTTGCACTTTCAAGCAAGAACTTTCTACTCCTTTCCAACACCAATCGACTTATTTGAAACAACATAGCGAGAATGGGGATCCAAACTACTTTATTAAAGCAAACAAAAACTAAGATGCTCCAAGAACAACACAACAGTGCATGAAACAATAAAAACGAAGTGTCTAAAAAGACCTGAGCTTTTTATTGATGAAGAAGGGGATGCCTTGGGCATCCCCAAGCTTTGACACTTGTACCTCTTGAATATTTCTTGGGGTGACACCAGTGTGGCATCCCCAAGCTTGAGCTTTTGTCCATTCTTCGTCTCATTACATCATTCTCTCACTACACCTAAAATTTTTCCTTCATGCAAAACTTCACACAACCTTCATTAGCAACATTAGTGTATTCAAAATATAATAGACCCTTGAGTTTAGCTTTAGAACAGCAAAACTTTTCACTAAAAACACAAGCTACTGTAGCAACTCCTTCAAAAATCTCAACTTTCCAAAAAGAACCCAAAAAGTAATCAATAAGAAGCAAATGCAAATAATGGGAGAAATCTGTCAAAATAGATCAGCAGGTAGAAACCGATTTTTTTGAAGACCTGCTGTTTATCAAATCAAAAAGTGTTGAACTAACTAAAGTTAGCTAACATACTGGGGGATTTATTCATAAATTTTCAGCTCAATCTGATTTACAGAGACTCCTCAAGAATTTTTATGGTGGAGGACAGAAATCTGTTTCGGGACAGCAACCCCCCAAATCTTACTTCCCTCTAATTAGAGGCCATTATTGGCACAAAAAGCAAACAAAAAGGATAAGGAGAGGTCATTACTGAAGTAATAAATTCCAAGACTCATTAAAACTCTTGGGTTATCTCCCAACAAGTACTTTTCTTTAATGCCTTTAAGTTAGGTATGATAGTTTGAGAAGATGCTCACATAAGAAATATGAATTGAAGTAAAAGAGAGCATCAAGAAGCAAATTCAAAACACATTTAAGTCTAACTCACTTACTATGCATAGGAATCTTGTAAGAAAATAAATCAAAGAAGCACATAGTAACAAGAATGGGTAGATAAAACAAGAGCAACTTCAAAACTTTCAGCACATAGAGAGGTGTTTCAATACCATGAAAACTTCTACAACCATATTTTCCTCTCTCATAATAATTTTCAGTAGCCTCATGAATAAACTCAACAATATAACTATCACATAAAGCATGCTTTTGATGATCTACAAACACATAATTTCTATCAAGCACACAAATAGTGGGATTAAAACCTTCAAACCCACTTTTAACAATTTTATAATAAGGTGACTGATCATTCAATATAGGACCATCATCTAGAGCTTTATCATAAACATTTTCTAAGCAAAACTCCTTAGTACCATGCATTTCGAAGTTAGGCACAAATATAGAGTTATAATAGATAACAAGAGCATAACTATTATCACAAGTTTTACCTATAGCAGATATTTCAAAAGAATCCACATGAACATAACATTCATCCTCCTTTGGTAAGCATGGGGGACAATCAAATAATGTAGGAGGTAAAGAGTTACTCTCATTAGAAGGTAGGCATGGGTAGATCCATTCTTCCTCCTCTTTTTCATCTAAAGAGCTTTCAGGTTCAACAATTTCTTCTTCCATAGGCTCATACAAGGCATTAGTCTGTTCGATTTGTGGAAAGCATCTATTAAAATATTCAAGAATATAGCCATTTTCTTCCTTGTAATTATCAAAGCAAAATTTAAGTATCTCATAAACCTCATAGTCATAAGGTGCATCATCAGTATTTTCAAGCAAACTAGCAAGTTCAAATGCACCCTTGAAGGCAATAAATTCTTCAATTTGTTCCACATCATCAAAAGTCATAATTTCTTTTAACATAAGAAGATATGGTAACATTATCATTATACTCACATTAAAAAGGCAGGTGTTTATACCTCCTACAGCAACAATATTTATCAAAGCAATAAGTAACATTATAAGTAGAGCACACCTCTATAGAAATAGTATTCAATTTATAAATTTGTTCCCATAAGTGTTTCCCTTTTTGTGACAAACGGTGCTCCTTATAATAGTAATTTTCTTCTTCTATGAACCACCTTGCCAAAAAGAACTAGTTTCAAAGAAACCATCCATTGATAGAAAGCATGACAAAGCAAGGCAATAGCAGACCAACAACTAGAGCAGGAACTAATTTTTGTGTGTTTTTGATAAGAGAAAGCAAACCAAACTAAACTATTTTTTTGGAGTTTTTGATAAAAATAGGCAAACAAAACCAAGCAAAAAACTAAGCAAACCAAAAAAAAGTAAAGAGAAAGGTTGAGGAGGACTCTCCTTATGAAGACATCCTTAGCCTCCCCGGCAACGGCGCCAGAAAGTCTTTGATGGCATTGCCTCAACGTGGAGCGCTTTGCTGGGAAACCCCAAGAGGAAGGTGTGATGCAGCAAAACAACAAGTTTTCCCTCAGTAAGAAACCGAGGTTATCGAACCAGTAGGAGGAAGGAAACATCCCAAAGGTGTTTCAAGCAACGTGGAAACCTGCAAAACACAAACTCAAGACTTTGCCCCAACTAACAGTGAGGTTGAAATCTCACTGGTTGTTGTAACAAAGGATTAACTGTATAGTGTGTAAGGTGAAAGTGGTTTGCAGCAAGTAAACAATAACAATGGAAGATGTATCAATGGTAAAGATTGTACTGGGGCCCATAGTTCACTAAAGGTGTTCTCCTTAGATAAACAAACACGGCATGCAGGGTAAAAAAATTATAGCAGGTCAATTGACAGGACTGAGCAAGGCATAACATGCAATACTAGACATAAAGATCCTATGAGATTCGATTGGGCAATACAACAATATACATAGACCGCCATCCAACTGCATCTATGACTAGAAGTCCACCTTCAGGTTATCATCCGAACCCCCTCCAGTATTAAGTTGCAAGCAACAGACGACTGCTTTAAGCAAACTGTGTAAGGTAAACAATCCACTTGTTCCATGAACAAGAGACCGTTGTTTTCTCCCTAGTGGCAACAACACATCTACAACCATAGAGATTTCTGTCACTTCCCTTGATTAAATAGAGACATGAACCCACTATCGAGCATAAATACCCCCTCTTAGAGTCACTAGCAACTACTTGGCCAAGATAGCTACTAACAACGGAGAGCATGCAAGATCACAAACAACACAGACATGATAGAATCAAATAGACAAAACCATTAATCAATCTAACATAGTAATCTCAATATTCATCGGATCCCCGCAAACATAATATGCATGATTACAAATAGATTAGATCTTGATCATAACGGAGCTCACATGATCTAGACATGAAAGCACAAGGAGCAGATACAACCATCTAGCTACTACATGGACCCGTAGTCCAAGATGGAACTACTCACGCTTCATACTGGAGGCTGGCATGATGAAGAAGAAGGCCTCCGGTATGATCTCCCCTCCGATAGGGTGCTCGGAAGAGTTTCAGATCCCCTCGATCTAGGGACGATGGTGGTAGCGGCTACAGATGGTTTCGTGGAATATTGATCGGGTACTTAGGGTTTAGGCATCGGTGGCTTCTTATAGGCGAAGAGGCGAGGCTGGGAGGTGGCCAGGGGGCCCACACCCTGCCTAGTCGCGGGCCCACCCTAGGCCGCGCCTGGGGCGGTGCAGCCGCCCTGTGGCGCCCCTCCGTCTCTCCTCTGCACTCCGTGTTCTCCTTGGTGAAATATTGACTTTGGCTTTTGTCCCGTCCAATTCCAAGAATATTTCCTTACTAACTTTTCTGGAACCAAAAATAGCAGAAAACGGACAACTGGCACTGTGACAACTTGTTAATAGGTTAGTACCAGAAAACATATGAAAACACCTCAAAGTATGTACAAAGCAAAGCAAAGTAGATACTAAACAATCATGGAACATTAAAAATTATAGATATGTTTCCGACGTATCAAATCCATGTTTTCCTTAACAGATAAGGAAAGTTCGCCAAGCCAATTTTGGATTGGCAAAATAACGCAGTTTTGAAGTGTGTTTGGATTGGAGGGATCCTACCGGAAATCGACGAAACTTTGGGGCTGTCTATTGGCAGATCCAAGGGGCGTTGCCACCTATATAAAGGAACCAAGGGGAACCCCAAGAGGCACACAAGTCGTGGACTTTGCACCCCAAGAGGCAATCTGCGGATCGAGTTTGAGGACTGAGACAAAGGTTTACCCAGGTTCGCCCTGTAGGGAAAGGACCTACTTCCTGCTTGATTGTATTAGTGGCGAGTGAGTTACAAGGTCGGCGAGCTCGACGTATAGGAAACGAGTCCCAAGGATGGGCTAGCTAATAGCTCATGAGTACAATGGGGACCCTAGGAAGGTTACAACAAATTTAGTAAGGGGTTCAGTGGTTTTGATCTAATTCTACTAGGCCTAGCTACGGTCTTGGGCCTTCAGCGTCCAATCGCCTGTCTTCATTGAAGCCTTATTTCCAGTCGCCGTTAAAGCAGACCCACTCAACATTTTCTTGGGCCAATCGATTCCAGCCTCTAGGATTACCTTGATTGGCATATCCCCATCAGTAGGAGGCGTCGCTTACCTCCTCCTCGATGAGGAAGGGGATTTGGAGGGAGAGCTCGAAATTGGGGGAAATGGTGGCAGGGATTTTGAAGCCTATGGAAGGGCGGTGTAAATAGCCGTCACGAATTGCCGGACGGTAACCCAATTTCTCCTGCCGGATTTCGCGAGCTCCCTCCAACCCTTTCCTGCACGTGCGCTTGGATCTTCTTCCCCCGCGAGCACGAGAAGAACTTGGCTAAGTGGAAACATCCGATTTGGGCGCTCCTCCAGGGCCAGGCTGAGAGGCGCTTAAAACTCACGGTTCAAAGATTCATATGCCCGCGCGGAACCAAACACCCTTATTTTTTCTCGTCCTATGCAAAAAACGAGGAAACGAGCAACCAAATACGCCCATAGAGTACTGCAGTCTGACGTGCCGGAAGGTGATTTGAGGCTATAATAGACAACTACCATGTACAAGATTTAAATAAGAAAAAATTATAAAAGGCCAAAAAACCTTAAATTTATAGATAAAAGCTCAATCAGACCCTGAATTTGCAATCCCTAAAATTGTCACTCTGAACTATCAAATCACGGTCTATTTCCAACTCTATACCTATTTGGCGGGCCAGGAATGCAACATACCAAATCGGAATAACATACAACATAGAGTGACAATACGGACCTACCGGTTAGGGATCTAATCAATACTCAATAAGTATTTTCCTAGTCTTATTCCCGTGGACGACTTCGTCTTCTACCTCGGTCCAGGGCAGTCTAGAACGACACGTCACCAGCGGTAGGTGGCACGGCGAGGCCATCCGATGACCAAAGCGAAATCCACGAGGCCCGCCGCACCCTGGGAGGGTACTCGCACGGACGGGGCCAGCTTCTATGAGCTTCTCTACATCTTGCCCGTACGACAATGGTGGTCACTTCCTGGAATCGATCTGTCGGACTTTCTCTCGATCTTGTAGTGAAATGGGTTAGGAGATAGGGATAGCATCCACCCCGTGTGTACTGGACCCGATTGATTTGATCCATCAGATTACGCTAACACTTTTGCTTCGGTCCCTCTTCCCCCTCCTCCCTCCTTCTTTTCAAACTTTGACAAACAAAAACTCATACCAATTGTTTTCAGAACCGTACGAACCCACCCGAAGTCCATATTGTCCTCTTAGACGTATACTCCCCGTACACGAATACTCATGTGCCTGCAGAAGCGAAAATCGTAAGTTATACAACAGCAACAACAACAAAAATTAAATATGGCATGCAAAGACGTAGATCGCAATAATAAGAGGTGGGATCAGCCGTCCAGAACATGGATTATACTCAGTTCGACCGAGTACACATATACGGAGATATACATGGCCTCGATATGGATTTCGACGGGTCAAAGAAATAAAACGACCCATAAAACTTAAGTTTAGGGGGGGACCGAAGCACACCTCTTAGGCTAATTGGATGGTCTTGCTACCTATGTCCTGATGGATATTGCTTTGGCAAGTACTAGTGAGAAACTAGCTTCATCTACTCGATAAACACCAATATTACGCCCATGCTCATCTCTCAAGTTCGAGCAGTACATGATGCTCATTCTCATGGACTCTTGCTGCAGATGCAACCCGCCTTGGGATTGCTCCACATTCACTTGTTGTGACAGATATTGGGAGGGGAGACATCGAAGGCCTGCTGGCTGCCATGCTGCCTAGACCATGCGCACAAAGATTAGGGCGTGATGAATTGACGTTAGCTTTGTCTTCCTCGTGTTTAGCAGGATTCACTCAGGCGGACGCGCGGACAACCATAGACGCTAACACGCGCTGATTACTTTCACTAGCGGTAGGATTAATTCAACCAAGAGAGGAAGAAAAATTGCTAAAAAAAAGTTGGCTAAAGGTAAAAAATACATATGACATGTGAGCCAACTTAATTTAGGGTATATATTTTTTCTGGCGTAAAAATCACTATCAGGTTCCGGGATAGACCAGGATTTAGAATTTCAGGGATCCAGAGCTCGCGTTTTGATTGAGTTTTTTTTTCTATAAATTTAAGATTTATTTTGAACTTTTCTCAGAAAACATCGCAGTCGGCACATGCACACGGATGCAACAGCTGCCTGCAATACCTTGATCGGTCTGGTCAAATCCTACACCTACTGACAGCCAGGTGACAGCGAGAACAAGACCGTACACACGCGCACACACACACAAAAATGATCCACCACCCTCCGATGCTGCAAAATACAGTACGTTATCGCAATGCAAGCGCGGATCCATGATTTGCCTTGTACTTTAGGGCCTGATTTCCTTAATAATCCTACTACTAGATGCGAGAACAGCTTTGTTAGATGCATTATTTTTTGTCATCTTAGAGTACATGTTGGTGAAGATGCTTCCTGTATCCAGATCCTTAGCTGCTCTTACAAGATCCGGGATGATGACACCTGGGGTACGGCCAATTAGTAGTGGCAATTAGTTAGCGTTTCATATCAAGCCGCAACCTGACGGGGACCCCAGCCGAACCTCCGACCGACAGCTAACCTGGCGTCGCGCGTGCGCCGTGACTTGTTGTACGAGGGGGAAGGCACACGTGCGAGCGTGTGGGTCGTGCATGGATCGGACGATGATGATGATGATGATGCACGCAGCCGAGCTGATTGGAATCTCGCCGGGGTGGCGTGCTGCGTGCATGGATCTCAAAGAAGAGCGGATCGGCTGGCACGACCACACTTGCGCGCGTGCATGCATCATCGACTTGCCTCGATGGACACAACACCTGAAGATCAGGATCATGGCACAGTACGGTAACGGGAGGTGGGCTGGATCAATACGATCACCGTACTGGCGCCATGCCCATGCATATGTAGGCATATGTGCAGCGTGCTCGGCGCACGGCGCGCATGCGTCACGTACTATCGCGCATGGGCGATGGATGGATGCATCATGCTGCATGCGTGGGAGCACTGTTTTGTTCACAAGCCGGCAGGCAAGTTCGTACGGCGGAGTGGCCAGGCCAAACCTGAGGAGGAACAGAGCTCCGCGTGGGAACAGAGCAAAGTGGCATGGCGTGTACCATGCACTGTATTTCGCCTAGTCAGAAACGACTTTTGCTTTTTCTAAAAGTAAATTCCAGTTTTTATCCTGTAGTTTGACAATTTTAACACTAATTATTCCATTTAACAACTTTTCATCCAAATTATCCAATTTAGTGAAAATTTTGCCAACTTTTACCCCTTTTACAGATTTTAGAGTCCATGCCATCTAATAAAAATGGTGCGACATGTCACCAATTTTCATCCACTCTCGGTTTTCGCCTGGTCTGTACACATTTTTTTGAATACGAATATTTGTCAGTTGGTTACTAGCAAACCTCGGACGATCATGCAAATATTACATCAAAATATCACGATGTTGATTGACATAAGGAGATCACAGGACAACACGTCGTGGAGTGACATGGGACTTGGAGGTGGTCGCGTGTGATCTTCAGAGAGTGACCAATATGAAAATAGAAACTACTGCAAGGGATCTTGATCTCTAAATATATATTAGTAGCGCAGGAACTGCTCCTAATTTGTTTCCTGGTCTCACGACTCCACACACGTCTTTTCTGATCCATGAATGCATGCAAAGGAAAAATGAATCGGCTTGTGCAATCAGGCCCGTTCCTGTGTAAGGAAAGATATAGGAAAACCGGGAACATGTCACACCACGAAGCATACGGCATGGATCCACCCAAATGAACGCTCTAAAAAATGTGAAGGGGTAAAAATCGGCAAAACTTTCACTACATGGGGTAACGAGGATGAAAAAATGTCGAATAGGGTATTTACTGTCAAAATTGTCAAACTAGAGGGTAAAAACTAGAATTTACGCTTTTTTTTAGGGAAGAAACAACTTCTGCTTTGAAGTGCAGCGTGACAATGTCTTCCCTATAGCACAGCCATGTTCGCAGAAGGCCTCTACATTCTGAGCTGCTCCTCTTCCGTCGGCGGGTTCTCTACTGTGCCTCGCCTTCGGTACCTCCGCCAGCCTTCAGCGGCGAACTTGGGTAGCGAGAGCGGTTTCTATTGCTTCCATTGTCCTCACGGGGCCGGCGAGGACAATGAATGCAATAGAAACCGCCCCCAGCCAGCAACCATGTCTCGCTGCCTGCCTACCACACCTCTATATCCAAGTGGCCCTACAACACGCTACGTTGTGCCCTTGAGTTTTGACTGCTGAAGTTGGAGAAAACAGTAGGGCAAGAAAAACCAAATGCCGTTTCACAGAAAATCGTAGAATCTGGAGCGATACGGACATAGTAGTAGATGCTACCGGAAGTGGACGAGGGACGCAGAGGAGCAGCAAGCATAAATTCTTGGCTTCAGGTGCTCTGCCTGGCTGACATGATGAGTGACCAGGGTGGGGTCGCCTCTGATCAATAACCTTCAGCTTTCAGACGCGCCAAAGAGCCTGGACACAGCCAAATGCAACCTCATCTTCCTTTTCTTTGAGTACTGTACTTCATTTTCCCTTGTCTATGCGCATAGGTCGTAGTATGGATGAAGATGCCATTGAAAATTATCTCTGTCAAACCTACACCAACAATATTCCATTTTCTGGCGAGGCAATTCAAAATCTGAATTCGTGCCGATGTCCAATCTTTGCAACCGGAGAATCGAGCCGTACGTCCAGTCTTTTTTTTTGTGAAATTTCATTGATCTATTAATAATCAGCAACAGCGGTATAAAGAGTTCCTAAAATAATAAAAATTATAAATAGTTAATTGGACCATCTAGCGACGACTACAAACACTGGTACGAGCTGAAGGTGCGTCGCCGTACTCGCCCCTCCATCATCGGAGGCGGGCAAGATTGTCGTAGTAGAGCTTGTTGTAGTAGACGAACAGAATGTCGTTGTGCTAAGACCCCACAGGACCAGCGCACCAAAGCAGCAATCATCGTAGTAGATGATCAAAGTAGATCGGAAGAGACTGACCTTAAACCACACCACGAATACGAAAAATAACTGGATCTCAAGAAATCCGTCAGACACATGACTACACGCCGTTCGCCATGTTAGATGCACCACCAGAACAAGGATAGGACGAGAAAGATATTATTCTGACTTTAGGACGTAGCTTGTGGCCTCAACATCCTGAAGAATACAATGAAAACAGTCTAGATGAAACACAGAGACTTCCTGCCGGCGAGAGATCGTGGTCCGCCACGCCTTCAAGGCCCGAAGGTCACCGGAAACGGGACGGACCGATGATGTCGCCGGTGGAGGGAAGGAACCCTAGATAGTTGTAGCCACTGAAACCTAGATGGGTTGTACGTCCAGTCTTTGGCACCACTACCTTTTTAACAATTTATTATCCACTAACCACCAACATTGGACACCATATATAGATGTAGTGTTGTTAGTTAGGGAAAAGTACAAAACATGCTTGATACGTTACATAGTATATATATGGTTCCACTAATCCGTAGACTATGCATGAATACAGTTCTAAAAGCAGATCGGTCCACTAATATGATTGATGTGCATGATTAAAAGGGAAAAATGATACCTATCATCCGGGGATGAAACATTTCCATCCCCGGGTCCTCCACCTAGCTAGTTCCCCTGTCTCAGCGTGCACCTCGAGTTAAGTCCTCTCCTAGCGTTAGAAACAAAGTGGCAAGGAGGGGTCCACCTTCTTCCTTATCTTCTCACCACGACTTCTCCCTTCCTCTATCTTTTCTCTCGTTTTCTTCTTCTTCCCCAGAGCTCCAGCGACGGCCGCCCCGATGCTGTCATGCGCCGCCGTTCCGCTTCCGCCTGCGCGCCGCCGTTCCTCCTCCACCCATCCTGTTGGGATCCTGCCCTGCAGCTTCCTATCTTGCATCCCTATCCTGAATCATTCATGTGGGAATCGGCTATGGTAACGACGATAGCAGCTGCTGTCGGGATGGTCCTGCCACCCATGGCCGGAGGTGCTACAAGCGCCCAACAAGGTTGCTAGAATGGTCTCTCTATGATGCTGGCAGGCGCCGATGCTACAATCGGTGATGCTGATGACGGCGAGCAGCGTCGGCGCTATGCTACAAGCGTACGGCGATGATGCTACAAGCGCTTGACGATGCTACTAGAAGTGCCCGGTGGCGCTGCTACAAACCTCTGGCGGTTGTGCTACAAGCCTACGACAGTGAGCGGCCCTTCTTAAAACCTATTGTGGCGCTGCTACAAGCCTACGACGACGAGCTGCACTGCTACAAGCCGACGATGGCGCTGCTACAAGAGCCGGACGGTGCTGCTACAAGCCTACGACGGCAAGCGGCGCTGCTACAACCTACGGCGATACTACCTACCACCGGCATCATTGCTACATACAACGAGCGAATTTTGGTACTAATGGCTGGCATCAGCGGGGAGATTTTGCTACCTACGGCTGGAGGATTTGTCGCATTGGTATGAGGGTGCTTCTACCGACGGTGATGCTTGATGGGTTTCGCAGCATAGTAAATCAAAAAAATCTACGGATACGAATGGGAAAGCCAAGATCTAATCTAGGAGATGCAAACAACGAGGGGGGATAGATGAGATCTTCATACCCTTGAAGATTCGCACAGCGGAACGTTCGACGGAACATGGGTGATGTAGTCGTACTCGCTTCTCCTCCTCGCGATCCGATCCGATCCGATCTAACACCGCAAGTGGCGATGCCTCCGAGAGATGCACACGTGCGGCACCTCGACGTCTCATCCTTCCTCGGTCCAGCAAGTATGGTGGAGAGACGGATTGGATCTACAACGCGATGGTGTGGTGCAAGTGATGGAGAGTTTCTGCAGCAGGGCTTTGCCTATGTGCAGTCGGGAGGGAGAGAGAGAGGAGGGCAGCAGGGCGGCTAGGGCTTGAGGAGGAGGTGTGGGAGGGGGTGTACCCCCAGCCCTCTTTATATAGAGGGGTGGGCGGCCAGCCCTTGCCCCTCCCCCAAGCCCTAGGGCCGGCGGCCAAGGAGGGAGGAGTGGGGGGCAAGTTTCCTCCCCCCTTATACAAGCTCCCCTAGGGTTTTGCCCTAGGTTGGCCGGCTGGGCCCTATGGGGCCTTGTGCCCCTGGCCCAATGCGGCCAGGGCACTCCCTCATAGGCCCATGCCCCCTCCCGGCAGGTGGGGCCATGTTGTTCCCCCTCCGGAAGGTTCTAGAAGCTTCCAGTACAATACCGATTAACCCGAAACAATTCCGAACTCCAAAAACTGCATTGCCTTATATGAATCTTATTCTCCAGACCATTCCGGAACCTCTCGTGATGTCCTGGATCTCATCCGAGACTCCGAACAAAAACTCATAAACCAATTATCCAATCCATCCTAGCGTCGAGACACGTTAAGTGTGTGACCCTTCGGGTTCGAGAATATGCAGACATGATCTTCTATCAATAATCAACAGCGGGGTCTAGAAACCCATATTGACTCCCACACATTCATCGATGATCATATCGGATGAACCACGATGCCAGGATTCAATCAATCCCATATATATATATTCCCTTCGTCGCGCGATATTTTACTTGCCCGAGATTTGATCGTTGGTACCGTCATACCTAGTTCAATATCGTTCACAACAAGTACTTTACTCGTTCCGTAATCCGATATCACTTTGTGATTAACTCCTTAACCACATGCTTGCAAGCGGTGTTGGTATCGATTACCGAGTGGGCCCGAAGTATATCTCTCAGACTTGGGAGGGACAAATCCCATCTCGATACATACAACCCACCAGGTACTTTCCGATCACCTGAGAGACACCTTTATGATCACCCTCTCTTAGGATGACGTTTGATGACCTCAAAGCTTTCTTCCGATACCAGGGAGTTGTATTATCTCATGGTCTAAGGAATACAATATTTGACATAAGAAAAGCTTCGCAAAGATGAACACGATGACACGATCTAATTGCTCCGCTTAGTTTAGGTCTATCCATCATATCATTCTCCCAATGATATGATCTCATTATTAATCGACAACTCATGTCTATGGTTAGGAAACCTCAACCATCATTAATCAATGAGCTAGTCCATAGAGGCATACTAGGGACACGGTGTTGTTCATAAACCACACAAGTATTAAAGTTTCCGCTTAATACAATTCTAGCATGGAATATAAACTTTATCATGAACAAGAATTATAATAATAACATCTTTATTATTGCCTCTAGGGCATAATTCCAACAGTCTCCCACTTGCACTAGAGTCAATAATCTAGTTTACATCTGGCAACAATCTCACACCCATGGCACTAAGATGCTGATCATGTTTTGCACGTGGAAGAGTTTTAGTCAATGGATCTGCGACATTCAGATCTGTATGTACTTTTCTCAGATCTCCATCTGCTATATAATCTCGGATTATATGAAACTTGCGGTTGATATGCTTGGTCTTTGGATGATATCTTGGTTCCTTAGCGAGTGCTATGGCGCCAATGTTGTCACACAATATCTCTAGTGGGTCCAATGCACTTGGAACCACGCCAAGCTCAGTGATGAAGTTACTGATCCAAACTCCTTCACTTGACGCTTCCGCAGCAGCCATGTATTCCGTTTATACTATAGATCCCGCGATCACGCTTTGCTTGCAGCTTCTCCAGCTCATATCTCCTCCATTCAAAATATAAACGTATCCTATCTGAGATTTAGAATCATCCTTGTCGGTGTCGAAACTAGCGTCGACGTAACCCTTTACGACGAGTTGTTCATCACCTTCATAGACTAAGAACATTTCTTTAGTCCTATTTAGGTACTTTAGGATGTTCTTCACGGCTGTCCAGTGTTCTACTCCTGGATCACTTTGGTATCTGCTCATCAAACTAAGAGCATTGGACACATCCGGTCTAGTACACAGCATGGCATACATGATAGAACCTATGGCTGAGGCATAAGGCACTTTGCTCATAGCTTCTCTATCATTTACCGTAGCTGGACACTGAGCCTTGCTCCATATCTTACCTGACAACATAGGCACTGAACCTTTCTTTGCCTTATCCATTCTGAACCTTTTCAGAACTTTGTCTAGGTATGTACTCTGGCTTAAAGCTATCAGGCGTCTTTGTCTATCTCTATAGATTTTGATGCCCAATATATAAGCAGCTTCCCCTAGGTATTTCATTGAAAAACATTTGTTCAAATAACTCTTCACATCGTTAAGCATGTCAATGTCATTTCCAATAATCAATATGTCATCCACATATAGTACCAGAAATGTCACTGAGCTCCCACTCACTTTCTTGTAGATACAAACTTCGTAGCAATTTGGAACAAATCCAAAGCTCTTGATCACTTGATCAAAACGAAGGTTCCAACTCTGAGATGCTTGCTTTAGTCCATAAATGGAACGCTGAAGTTTGCACACTTTATCAGCATCCTTAGGATCGACAAAACCTTCGGGTTGCATCATATACAACTCTTCATCAATGCTGCCATTGAGGAACGCAGTCTTGACATCCATCTGCCATATTTCATAATCATGAAACGCAGCAATTGCTAATAAAATCCGAATGGACTTAAACATCGCTACGGGAGAGAAAGTCTCATCGTAGTCAACACCTTGAACTTGTCGAAAACCTTTTGCGACAAGTCGTGCTTTATAGACGGTAACATTACCATCTGCGTCCGTTTTCCTCTTGAAGATCCATTTGCACTCAACGGCCTTTCGGTCGCTAGGAGGATCCACCAAATTCCATACTTGGTTTTCACTCATGGATCCCAATTCGGATTTCATGGCTTCCAGCCATTTCTCAGAGTCTGGGTTCATCATCGCTTCCTCATAGTTCGCAGGTTCACTGTCGTCTACTAACAAGACAGTTAATACAGGGTTGATGTACCACTCAGGAGGGGCACGCGACCTTGTCGACCTGCGACGTTCAGTAGCAGCATCGTCCGAAGATTCATGATCCTTGTCATTAGCTTCCTCTATTGTTGGTGCAGGCGGCACTAGAACAATTTCAGGTGTTGCGCTACTCTCCAACTCAAGAGAAGGTTCAACAACCTCGTCTAGCTCTACTTTCCTCCCACTCACTTCTTTCGAGAGAAACTCCTTCTCAAGAAAGGAACCGTTCTTTGCAACAAACACTTTGCCTTCGGTTCTGTGATAGAAGGTATACCCAATAGTTTCCTTAGGGTATCCTATGAAGACGCATTTCTCTGCTTTGGGTTCGAGCTTGTCCGGCATCAACTTCTTGACATAAGCTTCGCATCCCCAAACTTTAAGAAACGACAACTTAGGTTTAGCACCAAACCACAGTTCATACGGTGTCGTCTCAACGAATTTAGATGGTGCCCTATTTAAAGTGAATGCAGCAGTTTCTAATGCATAACCCCAAAATGATAACGGCAAATCAGTAAGAGACATCATCGATCAGACCATATCTAATAGGGTTTGATTCCGGCATTCAAACACACCATTGCGCTGTGGTGTTCCGGGTGGCGTGAGTTGCGAAACGATACCGCTTGCTTTAAGATGCGTGAGAAAATCATAACTCAAATATTCACCTCCACGATCGGATCGTAGAAACTTAATTTTTCTGTTACGATGGTTCTCCACTTCATTTTGAAATTCCTTGAACTTTTCAAATGTTTCAAATTTATGTTTCATTAAATAGATATACCCATATCTACTTAAGTCATCGGTAAAAGTGAGAAAATAGCGATATCCACCGTGCGTCGAAACACTCATCGGTCCGCATACATCGGTATGTATGATTTCCAACAAGTCCGTTGCTCGCTCCATCATTCCGGAGAACGGGGTTTTGATCATCTTGCCCATGGGGCATGGTTCGCATGTGTCAAATGATTCAAAATCAAGAGACTCCAAAAGTCCATCAGAATGGAGTTTCTTCATGCGTTTTACACCAATATGACCTAGACAACAGTGCCACAAATAAGTAGTATTATCACTATCTACTTTGCATCTCTTAGCCTCAATGTTATGGATGTGTGTTTCATCCCTTTCGAGATTCAGAAGAAATAAACCATTCACAAGGTGCATGAACATAAAAGATGTTACTCATATAGATAGAACAACCATTATTCTCAGATTTAAATGAATAACCGTCTTGCAATAAAAACGATGCAGGAATGATGTTCATGCTCAACGCAGGCACATAATAACATTTATTGAGGTTTAAAACTAATCCGAAGGTAAAACTAAGGAGAGCGTGCCGACGGCCATCACGTCAACTCTTGATCCGTTGCCAACGCATCGTCACCTCATCCCTCATTGCCGCCGTCATTCCGTAGCTCCTATTTCGAGTTACAAATAGTAGCAACCGAACGATATCAAATACCCGGGCACTACAACGAGGGCTAGTAAGGAAAACATCAATAACATGTATATCAAATATACCTTTGATGGTGCCACCTTCTTGTCCGCTAAGTACTTGGACGATTGCGCTTCGATGACCCTTGTCCTTGCAATAGAAGCACTCGATGTCCGGCTTGGGTCCGACTTGAGCTTCTTCTCGGCAGGGTAACGCGCTTGCCGCCTTTCTTGAAGGGCTTCTTTGCACCCTTACCTTTCTTAAAGGTGGGGGCTTGTTGACCATCAACACATGATTATCCTTTTGATGTCCACCTCGCAGCCTTGACTTTGCGAAGAGCTCGGTGATCGTATCGATGGAACCAATCGATTATGAGTCACTACAAAACTTTTGTAGCGGGAGGGAGTGATTGCAGAACCTGTCAATCTTGAGCTCCTCTAGAATCTTATGTCCGGTTGCTCAAGGCATTGAGTGTAGCCGACATATTGATGGCGTGCTCACTAACGGAACTCCTTCCTCCATCTTGCGATTAAAGAATTTCTCGAGATCTCATATCTCTCGAGGCCTGAGTCTGAAACATAGTTTTCAGCTCCTCAAGAATCTCAAAGGGCCCGGGATAATCTTCAAAATCATTTTGAAGGTCCGATTCCATAGCAAACAACATGGTGCTCTTAATCACACCATAATCATCTTTGCGCTACCGATAGACATCTTTCTCATCAGTCGGCGCATCAATAGCAGGGGTGTCACCTTGCGCATTCTCAAGGACATAGTACTTTTGACCGCCAGAGAGAATGATTCTCAGATTGCGGAAACAGTTGGTGAAGTTAGACCCATTGTTTCTAAGCTTTTCTTTCTCAGCAAAAACGTTGAAGTTGAAGTTGGACTTAGCCATTTGATCTACAATATTTGCAAGTACAAATTAGAGTATGTTCATGATAACTAGTTCAACTTTTAATCAAATTACTAGATGAACTCCCACTAAATTCAACATCCCTCAAGTTGTTTAGTGAACATGATCCAAATCCACCACACCTAATCCGATCTTCACGAGAAGAGATGTGGTTTCAATGGTGGACAACGAAGTGTCGATCATATCATTCATATGACTCATGCTTAACCTTTTGGTTCATGTGTTCCGAGGCCATGTCTGTACATGCTAGTCTCGTCAAGTCAAACCCAAGTTTTTCCGCGTGTGCAAAACTGGCTTGCACCCGTTGTATGTGAACGTAGAGTCTATAGCACCCGATCATCACGTGATGCTTGGACACGACGAACTTTCGCAATGGTGCATACATGGGGAGAACACAGTTTTATCTTGATCTTTAAGTGAGGAATCATCTTATAATGCTACCGTCGCGATCTAAGCATAATAAGATACATAAAGGGATAAACATCACATGCATATAACTTTATGTGACATGGTATAGCCAATCTTCGCGCAATGATATCCATCTTGTGCGTGCCGGCATGATCTCCATCACTCCACCATGATTTCCTCCACCACGAATAGCAACTACAACTATTGCTAACTACTTAGCGATAAAGTGAAAGTATTACATGGCGTATAAGAAGTTGACACACAGGTCATACACAATTATAAAGACAACCATATGGCTCCTGCCGGTTGTGTACTCATCGACATGCAAGTCGTGAAACATTACAAAACATGATCATTGCATACAACATACACATCACATCTTGGGCCATACCATATCACAGAAAACACTCTCTTCAAAAACAAGTTAGACGCCTCTACTTTGTTGTTGCATGTTTTACGTGGCTTATGGGAGTAGCAAGCTAAGAACGATTCTTACCTACGGAAAGCCACAACGGTGATATAATGGTTGCCAAACTCCGGTGTAAATCCCATGACAACTATAGTGAGAGAAACTGGCATCCACCAGCCGCATGTGTGGAACAAGCCACACGTCAAGTGCGGAGCCGGTCTCGCGAACGAGGTCGCGTAAGGTTGGCCTGGACCGCTTCGATCTCACTATAGCACGTCATAAGAAGTACACAAACAAGAGGCTTGCAATAGAAAACATCAACGCCCGCAACAACCATGTTGCGTTCTACTCGTGAAACACATCTACGCATAGATCTAGCTCTGATACCACTGATGGGTTTTGCAGCATAGTAAATCAAAAAAATTCTACGGATGCGAATGGGAAAGCCAAGATCTAATCTAGGAGATGCAAACAACGAGGGGGGATAGATGAGATCTTCATGCCCTTGAAGATTCGCACAGCGGAACGTTCGACGGAACGTGGGTGATGTAGTCGTACTCGCTTCTCCTCCTCGCGATCCGATCCGATGTAACACCGCAAGTGGCGATGCCTCCGAGAGATGCACACGTGCGGCACATCGACGTATCCTCCTTCCTCGGTCCAGCAAGTATGGTGGAGATACGGATTGGATCTACAACGCGACGACGCGGTGCAAGTGGTGGAGAGTTTCTGCAGCAGGGCTTCGCCTACGTGCAGTCGGGAGGGAGAGAGAGAGGAGGGCAGCAGGGCGGCTAGGGCTTGAGGAGGAGGTGTGGGAGGGGTGCGCCCCCAGCCCTCTTTATATAGAGGGGTGGGCGGCCAGCCCTTGCCCCTCCCCCAAGCCCTAGGTCCGACGGCCAAGGAGGGAGGAGTGGGGGGCAAGTTCCCCCCCCCCTTCTAGAAGCCCCCCTAGGGTTTTGCCCTAGGTTGGCCGGCTGGGCCCTATGGGGCCTTGTTGTTGGAGATATGCCCTAGAGGCAATAATAAATGTAGTTATTATTATATCTTTGTGTTTATGATAAATGTTTACATTCATGCTATAATAGTATTAACAAGGAAACATTGATACTTGTGTGATTTGTAAACTTAATTTGAAGTCCCTAGTATAGCCTCTATACTTCACTAGCTTGTTGGTTGATTAATGATTGTGGTTTCCCTATCATGAACATTGAGATGTTATCAACAACAAGATCATATCTTTAGGAGAATGATATGGTGGACATACTCCTATAGATAAGCGTAGCATAAAGATCAAGTCATTTCAATAGTTCAATTGCTATATGCTTTACGATACATAGTAACCTAATTCCTTCGACCATGAGATCATGCATATCACCTTTACGGATGGATGCTTTGATGACATCAAACACCACACCGTGGCGGGTGGCTATAAAGGTGGCATTGAGTGTTCGGAAAGTATTGGTTGAGACACATGGATCAAGAGTGGGATTTGTCCATCCATATGACGGATAGATATACTCTGGGCCCTCTCGGTGGAATGTCATCCAATTAGCTTGCAAGCATGTGGTGGCTCTGAGGGATCACATATCACGAACGAGAAAAGAGTACTTGTCGATAACGAGGTTGAACTAGGTATGCGAGATACCAGCGATCATAACCTCGGATAAGTAAACTATCGTGAGACAAAGGGAAATTGGTATCGTATGTAAGTGGTTCATTCGATCAAAGTAATCGTATAAATATGTGGGAGCCATATGAATTTCAGATTCCTCTATTGGTTATTGTTCGGAGAAGTGTCTCGATCATGTCGCATAATTCACGAACCGTAGGGAGACACACTTAAGGATTCGACGTTGTTTTGAGTAGTTATGGTATTATGAGAAAGAGACCGAATGTTGTTCGAGTCTCGGATGGGATCCGGGATATCACGAGGTGATCCGGAATGGTCCGGAGAATAAGATTCATATAAGGAAAGTCCGTTTGAGTTCGGGAATGATTAGGTGTTTTCATCGGAATGTTCTAGAAGGTTCCGAATATCCAACTCTGAGGGGAAGGGGTACATGAATGTGTCATTACATATTGGAATGATTGAATCATGTACTAAGTGTTCTCGCTGTTCCAAATAAAGGATTAAATTGAATCCTAAAACTGAAAAGTCAAATGGCCAATTTGAAAGTCAAACGGCTAAAACAGGAAACTGAGGGAAACAAGCAAGAGGAGGTTGAAACCGACTTGGGGGAGGAGTCCCTCCTCTCCAAGCCGGCGCGCCACCCAAGGCCGACTTGGGGAGGGACTCCCTCCTGGCCGCCCTCCCACCTATAAAAGGAGGCGGGGCCTCCTCCTCTAGACACAAGTTCCTATCCTCTAATCTAAATCCTAGCCCTAGACTCCGGTTTAGAGCCGCTTTGGTTTAGAGCTTCTAATTGCACTAGCCTTGGATTAGAGCCTTCTAATTGGTGTGTCTAAACCCTAGACCACTAATAGCTCTCTCTCATACTCCACCATACTCGCTCGGCTTAAGGCGAAGCCTGCGGGATCTCCTCTACTTAGGTACCACGCGTTGTCTTTTGGGAATCGCGAGGAGAGTGCTACAACCTCCATTTTCTTTGGAACAAGGAGAGGAAGGTCTTCGTCAGTACCGAATGTGTGACCGAGCGCTTGGAAGCTAGCAGCGCAGAAGGATCGTCTACGATCTTGAGATCGGGAAGAGTACGACTACATCACCCACGAGAATCGCTCTCGTTAAACACTTTGGAATCTTCGAGGTAAGTTATTCCATCGACTCGTTGCTACAATCTAGTAGATAGATCTTGGCTTGTTTGTTTGTATGCGATAGAAATTTTTGTTTTCCATGCTACGAAACCCTACAAAGGTATCGAGCCGTGTCTATATGTAGATCTGTTGCACGAGTAGAACACAATGGTCATTGTGGGCGTTGATGCTTTTATTGTCGATTGCTTCTTGTGTACTTTGCATCTTGCGGTATGTTGGGATGAAGCGGCCCGGGCTAACCTTACATGACATCGTTCATGATACTTGCTCCACGCTTGACATGCAACTTGTATTGCATAAGTGGCTTTGCGGGTGCCTGTTTCTCCTAGCATAGTTAAGATCCAATTTACAACGGGTGATCAACAATGCTAGTATCAATGTTGTGGTTCTTGTTCGTAGGTTAGAACGACACTTATTGAAAGCCCCAAACCACGTAAAATATGCAAAGAAAGTAGAGTCGTCTAACTTTGTTTTGCAGGGGTGTGCAGTGATGTGATATGGCCATGATTGTGATTATATCTGATGTATGCAATGTTCCTTATTGTAAGTTGGCAACCGGCAGGAGCCATATGGTTGTTTTTAATTTATGTTAAGACCCACGTGTCTATTCAAAGTAGTTGTAATAGTTGAAGCCGGTGGACGACAACCATGGAGAAGCGTCATTGACCTTGATGCAATGCCGGTGATGATGGAGATCATGTTCGTGCTTGAAGATGGAGATCAGAAGCACAAAGAAGAAAGGCCATATCATATCACATATTATTGAATTGCATGTGATGTTAATCCTTTATGCATCTTGTATTGCTTAGTAGACGATGATAGCATTATAAGATGATCCCTCATGCACATGAATTTCAAGTCATAAAGTGTTCACCCTTAGTTAGCACCGTTGCTAAAGCTTGTTGTTTCGAAGCACCACGTGATGATCGGGTGTGTTAGATTCTGCAAGTGTATACAATGTGAGCAAGCCATATTTGCTCATGCGGAAACTAAGGTTTGATCTTGACGAGCCTAGCATGTACAGACATGGTCTCGGAACACGGATCACCGAAAGGTAAAGCATGAATCATATAGTAGATATAATGAACATGACGATTGTTCGCCATTGAAGCTATATCAACTCTCGTGATGATCGGTGTTGATGTAGTGGATTTGGTTCGTGTGATCACTAAAACAATGTGAGGGATGTTGTTTTGAGTGGGAGTTCACCTAGTTTAATTTCATTAATTAATTTGAACTCAATTTGTCATAAACTTAGTCTAAACTATTGCAAATATGTTGTAGATCAATGGCAGCCCCTACCATCAATTTTAATGCTCCTAGAGAAAGAAAAGTTGAAAACAATGGAAGCAACTTCACAGTATTGGTTCCGCAATTTGAGGATTGTCCTCAACCGGTAATTTGACCTATGTGCTAGATGCACTGGGTGACCCACCTGCGTGATGCTCCCGATGAAGTAAAGAATGTTTACCTCGCTCGGAAGAATCAGTACTCCATAGTTCAGTGTGCTATCTTGTATGGTTTGGAATCGGAGCTTCAGAAAATGTTTGAAGAGTCAGACCCATATGATATTGTCGAGGATCTCAAATTGATTTTTGAGACTCATGCGGCAATTGAAAGCTATGAGGCTTCTGAAAAGTTATTTAACTGCAAGATGGAAGAAGGCAGCTCCGTCAGTGAGCATGTGCTTAAGATGTCTGGGCACGCAAACAAACTTCAAAGCTTGGGTATAGTGATTCCTAATGCTTTGGGGATTTACCGTGTCCTCCAATCACTACCACCAAGTTACAAAACTTTGTGATGAACTACAACAT
The DNA here is from genome assembly GCA_030063025.1 of Avena longiglumis. Classification (NCBI taxonomy): domain Eukaryota; kingdom Viridiplantae; phylum Streptophyta; class Magnoliopsida; order Poales; family Poaceae; genus Avena; species Avena longiglumis. The sequence continues at coordinate 155,818,770 of CP125973.1, forward strand.
GCAGAACATGAACAAGACGTTACCAGAACTCTTTGCCATGTTGAAATCTGCAAAAGTGGAGATCAAGAAAGAGCACCAAGTGTTGTTGGTCAATAAGACCACCAAATTCAAGAAAGGCAAGTCTAAGCAAAAGGGACACTTCAAGAAGGGTGGCAAGAAAGTTACCACGCCGGTGAAGAAGACCAAGGCTGGACCCAAGCCTGATACTGAGTGCTTTTACTGCAAGGGAGAAGGTCACTGGAAGCGGAATTGCCCAAAGTACTTGGCGGATCTGAAGAACGGCAACATCAAGAAGAAAGGTATATCTGATATACATGTTATTGATGTGTATCTCACTAGTACTCGTAGTAGTGCCTGGGTATTTGATACTGGTTCGGTTGCTCATATTTGTAACTCGAAACAGGTGATGCAGAATAAACGGAAGCTAGCGAAGAACAAGGTGACGATGCGCGTGGGAAACGGATCAAAGGTTGATGTGATCGCGGTCGGCACGCTACCCCTTCATCTACCATCGGGATTAGTTTTATACTTAAATAATTGTTATTTAGTGCCTGTGTTGAGCATGAACATTATATCGGGACCTTGTTTATTGCGAGACGGTTACTTGTTTAAGTCAGAGAATAATGGTTGTTCGATTTATATGAGTAATATGTTTTATGCACACGAACCTTTGATAGATGGTCTATTCTTATTGAATCTCGATAGTGGAAATACACATATCAACAACATTGAGGCTAAACGTTTGAAATCAAGCGATAATTTGACCTATATGTGGCAATCGCTGCCTTGGTCACATTGGAGTGAAGTATGAAGAAACTCCATTCCGATGGACTTCTTGAATCACTTGATTTTGAATCACTTGAAAGATGCGAAGCATGTCTGATGGGAAAAATGACTAAGACTCCATTTTCTGGTATGATGGAGCGAGCTACGGACTTATTGGAAATCATACATACCGATGTGTGTGGTCCAATGAGTGTAGCATCGCGCGGTGGTTATCGTTATGTTCTTACCTTCACGGATGACTTGAGTAGATATGGGTATATCTATTTCATGAAACATAAGTCCTAAACTTTCGAGAATTTTAAGGAGTTTCAAAGTGAGGTAGAGAATCAACGTAACAAGAAGATTAAATTTCTACGTTCTGATCGTGGAGGTGAATATCTAAGTTACGAGTTTGGCGAGCATTTGAAGAAATGCGGAATACTTTCACAATTGACACCGCCGGGAACACCACAGCGTAATGGTGTGTCCGAACATCGAATCGAACTCTTAGATATGGTTCGTTCTATGATGTCACTTACAGATTTACCGCTATCATTTCGGGGTTATGCATTAGAAACAGCCGCATTCACTTTAAATAGGGCACCGCCTAAACCGTTGAAACGACACCGTATGAATTATGGTTTGGGAAGAAACCTAGATTGTCGCTCCTTAAAGTTTGGGGATGCGAAGCCTATGTAAAGAAGTTACAATGGACAAGCTTGAACCCAAAGCGAAAATGCATCTTCATAGGATACCCAAGGAAACTATTGGGTATACCTTCTATCATAGATCCGAAGGCAAAATCTTCGTTGCCAAGAATGGATCCTTTCTAGAGAAGGAATTTCTCTCAAAAGAAGTGACTGGAAGGAAAGTAGAACTCGACGAGGTTGTCGAACCTTCTCTCGAAATTGCGAGTACCGCAGACCGAAGAAGTTCCCGTGGTGCCTGCACCAATAAGAGAGGAAGCTAATGATGGTGATCATGAAACTTCGTTGAAGTTACTACAGAACCTCGAGGTCAACGAGAACTCATACCACCTGCATTGGTATGATCCCGTTATGAGTGTCATGTTGGTGGACAACACCGATGACCCCGAGACATATGAGGAAGCGATGATGAACCCAGATTCCAATAAATGGCAAGAAGCCATGAAATCGAGATTGGATCCATGTACGAAAACCAAGTATGGACTTTGGTGGACTTACGGATGGCGGAAGGTCACGAGAACAAATGGATTTTCAAGAAGAAAACATATGCCGATGGTAATGTTATCATCTATAAAGCTCGACTTGTCGCAAAAGGGTTTCGACAAATTCAAGGAGTTGACTACGATGAGACTTTCTCACCAAGAGAAGCTAAAGTCTGTGAGGATTATGTTAGCAATCACGCATATTATGATTATGAGATATGGCAGATGGATGTCAAAACAGCATTCCTCAATGGAGATATTGATGAAGAGTTGTATATGATGCAACCCAAAGGTTTTGTCGATCCTAAAGATGCTAACAAGGTATGCAAACTTCAACGGTACATCTATGGATTGAAGCAAGCATCCCGAAGTTGGAATCAACGTTTTGATAAGGTGATCAAAAGTTTTGGTTTTATACAAACTTATGGAGAAGCTTGTATTTACAAAAAAGTGAGTGGTAGCTCAGGCATTCTTAATACTATATGTGGATGACATATTGTTGATTGGGAATGATGTAGACCTTCTTAATAGTGTCAAGGAATATTTGAATAATAGTTTTTCAATGAAGGATCTTGGCGGAAGCAGCATATTAGGCATAAAGATTTATAGAGATAGATCGAAACGCCAAATATCATTGTCACAGAGTACATATTTGGACAAAGTTCTAAAGAGGTTTGGAATGGAAGAAAGCAAGAAAGGGTTCTTGCCCATGTTGCCCAATACGAACTTGAGTAAAACTCAAAGTCCGACATCGGCAGAAGATAGAGAAAGGATGAGTAAGACTCCTATGCCTTAGCCATAGGATCTCTAATGTATGCCATGCTATGTACTAGACCCGACATTGCATATGTCGTTAGTTTAACTAGCAGATATCAAAGTGATCCATGAGTGGATCATTGGACAATGATCAAAAACATCCTTAAGTACTTGAGAAGAACTAAGGATATGGTTCTTTCTTATGGAGGTGATGAACAGCTCGTTGTTAATGGTTACACCGATGCTAGTTAGAACACCGATCCGGATGATTCTAAATCACAATCTGGATACGTATTTATTTTGAATGGTGCACCAGCTTATGGAGGAGTGCAAAGCAAAGCGTTGTGGCGAGATCTTCAACCGAATCGGAATACATGGTCGCTTGAGGCTTCACAAGAAGCGATATGGATGAAAGAGTTCATTACAGAGCTGGTGTGGTTCCTAGTGCTACCGGACCCAATGTCTATCTACCGTGATAACATGGGCGCCATAGCCAATGCGTAAGAACCAAGGTCACACAAGAAGTCAAGCACATCAAGCGCTTTCACGCTATTCGAGAACATATCCAGATGGGGATATAAAGATTTGCAAAGTACACAGATCTGAATGTGGCGGATCCGTTGACTAAACCTCTCCCGAGGGCAAAACATGACCAACACCAAACTGTCATGGGTGTTCGTATATTACCATGTAATCTAGATTAGATGACTCTAGTGCAAGTGGGAGATGTTGGAGATATGCCCTAGAGGCAATAATAAATGTAGTTATTATTATATCTTTGTGTTTATGATAAATGTTTACATTCATGCTATAATAGTATTAACAAGGAAACATTGATACTTGTGTGATTTGTAAACTTAATTTGAAGTCCCTAGTATAGCCTCTATACTTCACTAGCTTGTTGGTTGATTAATGATTGTGGTTTCTATCATGAACATTGAGATGTTATCAACAACAAGATCATATCGTTAGGAGAATGATATGGTGGACATACTCCTATAGATAAGCATAGCATAAAGATCAAGTCATTTCAATAGTTCAATTGCTATATGCTTTCGATACATAGTAACCTAATTCCTTCGACCATGAGATCATGCATATCACCTTTACGGATGGATGCTTTGATGACATCAAACACCACACCGTGAATCGGGTGGCTATAAAGGTGGCATTGAGTGTTCGGAAAGTATTGGTTGAGACACATGGATCAAGAGTGGATTTGTCCATCCATATGACGGATAGATATACTCAGGCCCTCTCGGTGGAATGTCATCCAATTAGCTTGCAAGCATGTGACGCTCACAAGGGATCACATATCACGAACGAGAAAGAGTACTTGTCGGTAACGAGGTTGAACTAGGTATGCGAGATACCGACGATCATAACTCGGATAAGTAAACTATCGTGAGACAAAGGGAAATTGGTATCGTATGTAAGTGGTTCATTTGATCGCAAAGTAATCGTAGAAATATGTGGAGCCATATGAATTTCCGATTCCTCTATTGGTTATTGTTCGAGAATTGTCTTGATCATGTCCGCATAATTCACGAACCGTAGGGAGACACACTTAAGGATTCGACGTTGTTTTGAGTAGTTATGGTATTATGAGAAAGAGACCAAATGTTGTTCGAGTCTCGGATGGGATCCGGATATCACGAGGTGATCCGGAATGGTCCGAGAATAAGATTCATATAAGGAAAGTCCTGCTTTGAGTTCGGGAATGATTCCGTGTTTTCATCGAATGTTCTAGAAGGTTCCAATATCCCAAGACTACTGGGGTACATGAATGTGTCATTACATATTGGAATGATTGAATCATGTACTAAGTGTTCTCATGTTCCAAATAAAGGATTAAATTGAATCCTAAAACTGAAAAGTCAAATGGCTTTGAAAGTCAAACGGCTAAAACAGAAACCGAGGGAAACAAGCAAGAGGAGGTTGAAACCGACTTGGGGAGGAGTCCCTCCTCCAAGCCTGCCACCACCAAGGCCGACTTGGGGAGGGACTCTCACCCTGGCCGCCCTCCCACCTATAAAAGGAGGCGGGGCCTCCTCTAGACACACAAGTTCCTATCCTCTAATCTAAATCCTAGCCCTAGACTCCGGTTTAGAGCCGCTTTGGTTTAGAGCTTCTAATTGCACTAGCGTTCGGATTAGAGCCTTCTAATTGGTGTGTCTAAACCCTAGACCACTAATAGCTCTCTCTCATACTCCACCATACTCCCTCCGGCTTAAGGCGAAGCTCATGGATCTCCCTCTACTTCCTAGACCACGCCAGTTGTCGCCTGGAATCGAGGAGAGTGCTACAACCTCCATTGCCTTTGGAACAAGGGAGAGGAAGGTCTTCGAAATTTAACGTGTGACCGATCATGAAGCGCTTGAACGCAGCTTGTGGGAAGGATCGTCTACACGATCTTGAGATCGGGAAGAGTACGACTACATCACGCACGAGAATCCGCTCTCGTTAAACACTTTGGAATCTTCGAGGGTAAGTTATTCCATCGACTCGTTGCTACAATCTAGTAGATAGATCTTGGCTTGTTTGTTTGTATGCGATAGAAAATTTTTGTTTTCCATGCTACGAAACCCTACACTTGTGCCCTGGCCCAATGCGGCCAGGGCACTCCCTCATAGGCCCATGCCCCCTCCCGGCAGGTGGGGCCACGTTGGTCCCCCTCCAGAAGGTTCTAGAAGCTTCCGGTACAATACCGATTAACCCGAAACAATTCCGAACTCCCAAACTGCATTGCCTTATATGAATCTTATTCTCCGGACCATTCCGGAACCTCTCGTGATGTCCTGGATCTCATCCGAGAATCCGAACAAAAACTCATAAACCAATTATCCAATCTATCCTAGCGTCGAGACACGTTAAGTGTGTGACCCTTCGGGTTCGAGAATATGCAGACATGATCTTCTATCAATAATCAACAGCGGGATCTGGAAACCCATATTGACTCCCACACATTCATCGATGATCATATCGGATGAACCACGATGCCAGGATTCAATCAATCAGATATATATATTCCCTTCGTCGCGCGATATTTTACTTGCCCGAGATTTGATCGTCTTGCAGTCATACCTAGTTCAATCTCGCTCACAAAGTACTTTACTCGTTCGTAATCCGATATCACTTTGTGATTAACTCCTTAACCACATGCTTGCAAGCGGTGTTGATATCGACCGAGTGGGCCCAAGTATATCTCTCCGACTTGGGAGGACAATCCCATCTCGATACATACAACCCAACAGGTACTTTCCGATCACCTGAGAGACACCTTTATGATCACCCTCTCATAGGATGACGTTTGATGACCTCAAAGCTTTCTTCCGATACCAGGGAGTTGTATTATCTCATGGTCTAAGGAATACAATGTTTGACATAAGAAAAGCTTCACAAAGATGAACATGATGACACGATCTAATTGCTCCGCTTAGTTTGGGTCTATCCATCATATCATTCTCCCAATGATATGATCTCATTATTAATCGACAACTCATGTCTATGGTTAGGAAACCTCAACCATCATTAATCAATGAGCTAGTCCATAGAGGAATACTAGGGACACGGTGTTGTTCATAAACCACACAAGTATTAAAGTTTCTGCTTAATACAATTCTAGCATGGAATATAAACTTTATCATGAACAAGAATTATAATAATAACATCTTTATTATTGCCTCTAGGGCATAATTCCAACAATGCTGCATGTGGTGCCACCGGAGTGTGAGATCCAAGCACATAACTTAATAGGATACTCATACCAACAAGTTGCAACTTCTTTTCCGGAAGCTCATCCAAAAAGAACCTCCAGGTTAAGCGTGCTTGGGCTGGAGCAATTGAGGATGGGTGACCGACCGGGAAGTGGGTATCGGGTGCGCACGAGTGAGGACAAAGTGCGCAGAAAAGACTGGTGTTGGTTTGTGGGGCTAATCTGGATATCCTATTAAGCTGCCAGCAGTGACACCCCCGGGCCCAGTGGACAGGGTGTTACAAGTGGTATCAGAGACGATCCTCGCGGTTAAAACGGGTATGTCTGGGTCAGTGGCGGGACATGTGGAGTATGACGCATGTGGCCCGTAGTGGACACGGCATGGCACATGTGTCGGCACTGGATGCACATACACGTGTCGGGTGTGTGCGGGTCAGTGGCGGGACATGTGGAGCATGTCGCATGTGGCCCGGAGCGGACACGGCATGACGCATGTGCCGGCACTAGACGCACATACGCGTGCCAAGAGGGAACGTTCCTGGGTTGTGCTTGATCGATGAGGGCATCGATCTTCTAAAGGGTGGGTGTATGTGAGATTCAAGCACATGACTTAATAGGATTGATAGGATACTCATACCAACAAGTTGCAACTTCTTTTCCGGAAGCTCATCCAAAAAGAACCTCCAGGTTAAGCGTGCTTGGGCAGGAGCAATTTGAGGATGGGTGACCGACCGGGAAGTGGGTACCGGGTGCTCACGAGTGAGGACAAAGTGCGCAGAAAAGACTGGTGTTGGTTTATGGGGCTAGTCTGGATATCCTATTAAGCTGCCAGCAGTGACAACCCCCGAGCCCAGTGGACGGGGTGTTACATGGAGGTAGAGTTGCTGCAGGCAAAAAATCAAGGCCGGGGTTGCTACGTTGGTGGGTGGCGATTGCTAGGATGCCGCGAGCCCAGTGGACGGGGTGTTACATGGAGGTAGAGTTGCTGCAGGCAGAAAATCAAGGCCGGGGTTGCTACGTTGGTGGGTGGCGATTGCTAGGATGCCGCGAGTCTTCTGCTTCAAGGGGTGAGGGGTCGGCGACCTCGCTGGAGTTGAACGCTACCTCGTCGGAGTTGGAGGCCGACCTCGTGACGCGCCCATGGCTTGTGCCTATCTGCGAGGACGCGGCTGGATTCAGTTTTATTTTTTTAGGATCATGGGGACAGTTTCGGTGTTCATGTGGGGTTTCAGGGACACATGTCGGCTGCTAGACCCGGGGATGGGAAGTTCTGGTCCCTCGGGAGATGCTCAACATGGCCCATTAAAAGGTGCTCCTTCTTAATAACTATTAGTATACCTTTTATAACCAAATTTTGAATTGTATCGGAGCAAGTTCAATAATATAGTGCTATAAGAAAGTGTCATGTCATCTATAGTCAACTCTATAGTTCACTTATACAATAGTTAGCTATAAAAATATACTAGGTAATTAATATGTGACCCACATTTCATTCACACAAACTGCCTAGGAGTACTTGCTAGAGTCGGCTGTTAATACCTTATTGTACTCCCTCCGTTCACAATTAGATCGCATTCTGGGTTTAGTCAAAGTCAACCTTTTTAGAGTTTGACCAAATATTTAGTAAAAAATAAAAGTATTTACCATGTAAAAACTATAGTGTTAGAATCTTTGTAAGTAATATTTTTATAATATATGCATTTAGAATAATGAATGTTGATATATTTTTTTATATTCTTGGTCAAAGTTGACAAAGTTTGACTCTAAAAAATTCTAGAACGCGAGGTAATAAAAAACGGAGGGAGTACTTGCTAGTAGTAGTTTTCTTTGGAGTGGGCCCTAGCTTCTTTTGTGAGTGGGTGTGTGGTGTTTAGTAAATTCAGTCACAAGAGACAAACAACATGGGCTAAGAACGGGGTGCAATATATTAGGGAGTGCCTAGATCTTAGGCGCCTGGAAACTTCTTATGTCTAAGTCGCTGACATTATCCTACTATTTGTGCTAGTTGCAACCTAGTTGTAATTTTATATAATTTGTACTAATTCTCAGTTGCAACCTAGTTGCAACTCATTAAAATCCCAGTTACAACCTAGTTGCAACTCATGTAAAAGTCCCATGTTACACGTATCGCGAGGTAAATCTAATGATGAGAGAGGTGACTATCAGGCGTCTAAGAACTAGCAAATCTGAATATATTACTAGTACACACAACAAGACAACGACCAATATCTAAGCACCAATGTCTTCCCTTTCCTTCACACTTTAGCGCATTTGGAACTTTTCACCATCATAAGCCATAATTAGCTAGGGTCCTAATATATTCGGCACTAAGGGGGTGGTGTAGCGAGACAAATTAGCCTGCCTGCCTGCCATGTGGATTCAGGCATTCAGCTATGGCTGGGATTATAATTCCAGCATATTCTTCCGTGTTCTGTCTGAATAGTTCTCCTTAAAACAAACTGAAGGCTCAGAATACCTGAAAGACACGTCCTGCTGCTAATCTAGATGGTGGTTCAAGGAGAGAAATCAAACTCACCCTGAAGCAGCGGTGTGCCCACACTGTTACGTGGTCTAATACGCTATTACGATGTCTGGTGTACGACATTACGAGGCCCTGATCGATCATGGACCTTTCGAGAAACATGACCAGGAAGGCGACGACACATCAAGAACCTTATTACTGTTGAAGCAATCAAGCAGGCACGCACGCACGCACGTACGCAGTCCTGACAAAAACAAAAACATGGATTGCGTATCTGAGTCGATCACTTGAACTGGCGCCCTTTCCTTTCCTCCGTTGGTGCTGCATGGCATCGCGGTCACGTACAGTTGGGATGGCGCGATCGACGACGTCGTCGTCGAGGCCGGGCTCGAGAGGTAGCAGAGCAGTGAGGGCGCACGCGGCCCCGTCGGAAAGCGCCGTTGCCGCGGCATCACCACGCAGCGGTCACCGTCTCGCGCGTACGTACATGTGCAGGCAGGCAGCTAGCGGTGTCTCCGGCGCCATCAGAGCGGCCGTGTCACTGCTCACGGCGACCCCCTCCAGTGCACGGCAAGCGACCTGTGTCCGGAGGTGTGCGTGCGTGCGTGCGTGTGGACGGAGCGAAGGGTGACCGCCTGCATGCAGGACCAAATCATTATCATTCATGGTTTTTCCGATTTAATTAGCTTTGGCGTCGATCGGAATCCTGTGCCGCGCGTGTGGTCGCCCGCACGCACGCACGCACGCATGCCCGTGCGTGGTTAGTAGCAGTCCCTCTAGTGGCAGTACGAGGCGAGAAAGAAACAAGGATAGGAGGGCGATGCATGGTCAGGTGCGTGATCGATTGGGGCCGGCCGGCCCTTGTCTTGGGCGTCCTTGATTGCCACCTTAATTGATTGGTGTACAGAGCGCTGTAGGACACGAGCTTTGCGCGGTGTGAGTGATCACTGATCAGGGATAATACTGTATCAGATCAGGGATGGACGACGGATGCATGACAGCGAGTTGCTCCTACTGCATGCTACTTGTGGTTGCGAGGTCAAATCAAGCGATATGTTTATTTCGTCTTCGCACGTCGAACCCCTAAACAACGTTTAGCTACTGTGTTTCCTAACCTCAGCAGTTGGGCAATTGCCAGTTAGAGTACTTTTGGCCTTTTGGGTCTCCATCAAGCGTGCATGCCAATTTCTAAAAGTGATCGAGAATTGTTTTAGTTCCCTCTCGGCTACTCCATTGTCTCGTCCTAGTATAGAGTAACTACTACACATTTTTAGCTTGCTTTCGCCGAATGTCAAAACTATTCTTAGAATAGCCACAATGTTGCTATAGCTAAATGTGACAAAAGGTTAAATTTGGCTAGAGCTCTATAATATAGTTATTTTAGATTCTTGCATCATACGGTCCAACTGCCGACAAGAACAACCTCACTTTTTATATAAGACATGAGAGTATAGAACACAAGTCACACGATGGCTGGCTAATCAATTTGATACTCCCTTCGATCCAAATTAATTGAGTTGGATTGTCTAGATCCGAATATATCTAGACATGTTTTAATACTAGGTACATCCGAATCTAGATAAATTCAAGTCAATTAATTTGAACCGGAGGGAGTACCACATTTGATATCGGAGCATCCTCTTGCTCAAGGTTTCTCTTTTGCTCCACTTTGAACCACCTCCACAATGTTGAAGAAAAATGTAGCTAACACCAGCCTTTGTGTATCTGCTGCACAAAACACAGAAATAACATCTTTTTCTTGTATCAAGCATAGTTTGTTGTTTAATTTTTTGCACCTGACCTAAATAAAAAAATTAATCTTGTTAGCATGTTATCTGGATGGCCGGGCTCGCTGTTTTGCTCGCAACATAACCTTTGAAACGTAAATATTTGAAAATAATTATATTACTAAAACGTCCTTTTGACACACGCACCGGTGATCCCTTTTTCAAAAAAAATGTGTGTCTCTTAAAATCATACAAACACATATACATGGGTAGTATGTATGGCCAAATTTGCATCAAAATTTATTTAATATGAGGCATAAAAAATATTGAAAAAATGAGATCTTTTTTGCCTTTTCGGATACACAATTTTATAATTTTTATGTAGCCTATAATTTCACGTATTATGTACCAAAACTCGTTGGGTATGTAGTTGACATGTGTATGTATTAATATCAATTTTTTCAAACTTTAAAATACCACATTCATTTTTTTAAAAAAAATAAGTTGTAATCTCAATGACAACAAATATAGCAAATTCAACATAGTTGTAGTGAAAAATTGCATCCCCTTCCTAAATTTATATCATCAACATGTTAGTAAGTTAAGTTGTTCATTTGGACCAGATGCAAATAATTAAGCCACAAACTACACTAGCTATAAAAAAACTTATTTTTGTGTTTTATGCAACATATATCGTAAAGACTGGAGGTAGTTGCAATTTCTCTTGTTGAACTCGTAGGGTTTTGGGCTGGAACGGTCATGGCCTCTGGCCTGACCTGTTACATGTTTATATATCCGAGAATAGCGCCCGGAGTGGCGTGTACAGGAGGGATACGTGTTGGGGTAGAGTACTACTCTATACCCAACACGTATACGGTACAATAACTCTAATACCCCCCCCCCCCCCTTAATCTAGACCTAGGGAGAGGTTTAGATTACGTTTGAAGTCATCTAACTTTTTTACACATAAAGGTTTAGTGAAACCATCTGCAATCTGATCCTTGCTGGAGATGAACCTGATGTCAAGTTGCTTGCTAGCAACTCGTTCTCGAACAAAACAGAAGTCTATCTCAATGTGTTTGGTACATGCATAAAAAACTAGATTGGCAGACAGGAAGGTAGCACCAAGATTATCACACCATAAGCATGGTTTTTCCTGAAGGGAAACACCAAGTTCACGAACAAGTGCTTCAACCCAAATAAGCTCAGCTGTGGCATTTGCAAGAGCTTTATATTCAGCCTCTGTACTTGACCTGGACACAGTAGGTTGTTTTTTGGCACTCCAAGAAACAAGATTGGAACCAAAAAATATAGCAAAACCACCAGTAGAGCGTCGATCATCTAAATCACCTGCCCAGTCTACATCTGAATAGGCACTAAGAAGGCTAAAACCAGATTTCTGGAATGTAAGACCAACCTTGCTTGTGCCATGAATGTACCTCAGAATGCGCTTAATAGCAGTCCAATGTGCAGTAGTAGGAGCATGAAGATACTGACAGACCTTATTAACAGAGTAGGATATATCAGGCTGAGTCAGTGTCAGGTACTGAAGCCCCCCCACAATACTCATGTAGTGTGTAACATCCTCAGGTCCAAGAGGAGAGCCATTTGTTAAATTTAGTGTCTCAGTAGTGGAGAGAGGTGTTGGATATGATATGCAAGAACTCATGCCAACACGAGCCAGTATATCTTTAGCATATTTTTCCTGACTCAAGATAATCCCATTGGATTGTTTCTAAACTTTAATACCAAGAAAATAATGAAGATCTCCAAGATCCTTGAGAGCAAAATCAAAACTCAATTGTTGAAGAAGAGCTGGTATGGCGTCATCTGAAGAACTTGCAACAACAATATCATCAACATAAATCAAGTGAAACATTGTAAGACCTGGTTTGTCATAAAGAAACAAGAAAGTGTCAGCCTTTGATGGAACAAAACCAAGTGTGTGTAGCTTGGAACTCATCCGAGAGTACCAAGCACGAGGATCTTGTTTCAGACCATAGAGAGCCTTATCAAGTCTGCAAATATAATCTGGAGCAGCGGAAGACTTAAACCCAGGTGGTTGTTTCATATAAACCTCCTCTTCCAGAACACCATGTCAAAACGCGTTCTTGACATCTAGCTGCCTTAAACTCCATCCTCGACAAATAGATATGGCAAGAACAATTCTGATAGTAGCAGCTTTGACAACAGGACTAAAAGTATCCTCATAGTCTATGTCATACCTTTGTATGAATCCTTTTGCAACAAGACGTGATTTATACCTGTCAATAGTACCATCAGCCTTCTTTTTTATGCGGTAAACCCATTTGCAATCAATAATATTTTTGTTGGAGCTGGGAGGTACTAAATGCCATGTATTGTTGGCAACAAGAGCATCATATTCATCTTACATGGCAGTTTTCCAATTTGCATCAGTGAGTGACTCAGTCAAATTCTTTGGTTCTCCTGTAGATGTGAGCATTGCATATCTAACAGTACCATCTTTGTAAATTTTCGGGTTTCGAATACCTTTCTGCAGGCGTGTTTGCACACAGGAAGTAGGTTGTGGTGCACCAGGAGGCTGCACAGAAGATCCTAGAGGGGACAGTCCACCCGCCAGATCCTCCTCGGGATCGGCGTTGGGCGAGCGGATGTCGTTGGGCGACGTGGCGCCCAATCCTTGGCGCGGAGCGGGAGAAAGGGAGTGGGCAGAGAGCGTCGGGCTCCGCTGCGGCAACGTGGCAGACGCGCGTTGGCACGGGGCAAGGACGGCCGCGTCCTGTCGTGGGCAGGGGAGGGCGCTTGGGGCCGCTGCCGGCGCGGGGTCGGCAACACGACCGGTCGGGGGACCGCGCGGGAAGAGGCGACGTGGCGCACCCGTGTTGGCACTGAGCAGAAGAAAGCGGCGAGTCGCCGCTAGGCCTGTTTGGCGCACGATTCGAGGGCGATCGCTGCAGAGAAGCATCCTCGGGATCGCTGCGCTCTATGTTTGTCTTTTTTGCCTGTTCTGGTGCATCATTTGCTGTCCGATTTTCTCCAATGTTTGAACCATTGGACCTAGAATTCTGCGCAGAATTTGTCACAAGCTCCTCGGCAACAACCTGAGACGAAAAAACAGGAGGAACAATATGCAAATAATGGTCATTAGTGGGCACACCCCTAACATGCGATGCCGAGGGAGGATCATCGGAAGGAATAACAAGAATTTCTTCACGAAGGCGGCATCCAACATTTGGATTTAAAGAAGCAAAGGGAAATATGTTTTCATCAAACACAACATCTCGAGAGACATAAACACGACCAGTGTCAACATCTAGACATTTTACTCCTTTGTGTCTTGGACTATAACCAAGAAAAACACACTTCTTGGAGCGAAAAGAAAGTTTGTTTTTGTTGTATGGACGGAGATTGGGCCAACAAGCACAGCCAAAAACACAAAGCTGCTCATAATTGGGTTTAACTTGGAGAAGTTTTTCAGTGGGAGTCTCAAAGTTTATAACCTTGGAAGGAAGCATTTTTATGATAAAAGTGGCTATAATGAAGGCATCATCCCAGAATTTGAGAGGCATTGAGGCATTGGCAAGTAAATCAAGACCAACTTCAACAATGTGTCTATGTTTACGCTCAGCTGAACCATTTTGCTGATGAGCATGTGGACAAGAGACATGATGAACAATGCCAACACGCTGAAAAAAGTTATTTGATTTCTCATATTCACCTCTCTAGTCAGTTTGCATAGTAACAATCTTCCTACCAAATTGACGCTTAACATATTGTTGAAAATCAAAAAACACTTGAAACACTTCAGCTCTTTTCTTAAGCAAATATATCCAAGAAAACTTGCTAAAATCATCAATGAAGCTTACATAATATGCATGTTTGCCTACAGAGAGAGGATCTGGACCCCAAACATCAAAAAATATTTGTTCTAATGGCATAGTGGAAACACTAGTGGAAACAGGATAGGGGAGCTGATGACTCTTAGCCTGCTCGCATGGATCACATGTGTAAGGATTTATTTCTGGAGAGTATAAAATCTTATTCTTCCTAAGAATTTGCTGAACTATAAATGATGATGGATGTCCTAAACGACGATGCCATGTAGATGAAGAGGGGTTGACGGTGGCGAGAGCCTACTTGGATGACTCTGAGACTGGAACAAGAGGGTACAGGCCACCATGACAAGGACCTTTAAACACGGTTTGCTTCGTTGCCTAATCCTTAATCAAGAAAAAGAAAGGGTGAATTTCCATGAATGTATGGTTGTCTAAAGTAAGCCGGTGCGTAGAAAGTAGACGTTTGGAGGCAGTAGGAACATGTAAAATATTACGAAGGTGTATGGAACTATCAGGGGTGTGCAAAATAAAATGACCAATATTAGCAATGTTCATACCTTGTCCACCAGCATTGTGGACTTAATCACGACCTTGATAAGTCTCATGAACATTGAGCTTGTTGAGCTGTCCTGTGACATGATTTTTTGCTCCTGTATCAGTATACCAGTTGGTGTCTACTCCATAGGAACCTTTTTGTTGCTCCTTAGGTGACGTTTCATCATCATCATCACCATAGTGCCACCAGCAATCTCCTACAGAGTGTCCCTCCTGAACATTTTGATATATTATTCATATTTTCTGATTAAATATGAATTAGTTATGAATTTTATAAGTTTACATCAATTTTTCTGCCATTTTTAAACATTTCTAAAAAGAATAAAAAATTATTGCGTCACCCTGACGTCATCAAACCCTAACCCCTAAAACTTTCTGTACCACACAGAAACATACCCACAGTCATTGACGAGCGGGCCCCAGGCCACGCTGGGTCCACCCTGTGCCCACGTGGTGGCCATGTCACGCGCGACGACGCGGCCGGAGCGGCAGGCGGTGGTCGTTGGCGACGTTTTCGGCGATTCTAGGGAGCGCTGTTGGGTCTGTTTGAACCGTGCGAGCGATAGGAACCTATCTAACCCAGCGCCGCTAGCTAATGGTCGTTAGAGCAAGCGCGATGGCGAGCAGATATGGTGGAGCTCTCAAGTGCACGGCGAGCAGCGGCTACGCGTGACACCAGGAAGCAAATACTGGGCCAGGGAGGTTCAACGGCTCACCCTGAAGCGATTGGTGATGATGGCGAGGAAAGGCGAGGCTCGCAGCACTGGCGAGGTGCGCCACGGAGCTCGTCGGGGTCGAGGAAGACGCAGCGCGTGGAGGCGCGACGGCGGGGCAGCGCGTGGAGTCTCACGGCGGGGCAATGCATGGAGGCCGACAGCGAGGCGACGGTTGGGCAGCCTGACGGCGTCCGAGCGCTTGTCCTCGCGGCGGCGGCGATCTGTTGCGGGTGAGTGAAGAGGACCGGGAAAGAAGGAGAAGGGACATGCGGTTAAGTAGTGAAGCCTCTTTTGTCCCGGTTGGTGCCACCAACCGGGAGTAAAGGGTCATACGTCCCGGTTGGAGCCACCAACCGGGACGTATGCTCCACTTTTTCTTTCATATTTTGGGATGAGCCCAAGCGGCGCGCGTATGGGGGACTTTAGTCCCGGTTGGTGGTTCCAACCGGGACGTATGACCCTGTTTTCAATTTTTTTACAAATTATCTTTCCGTTCCCGTCTTATTTTTTATTTTGGGGTTTAAATTTGTAATGTTTTTTAAATGATCATTAATTTGGAATTTAGAAAAACATTAAACATAAAAAGTGTTTGAATGTGAATAACTAATTCAAAACCATTTTCTGTTTTTAAAAATAACTAATGTAACATTTTAAACTATGAACCATATAAAATTAAAAATGAATTAACTTATATTTTTTATATATTAATTTGGAATTTATAAAAACTTTAAACATAAAAAGCATTTGGATTTGAATAACTAATTCAAAACCATTTTTTGTTTTTAAAAATAATTAATGTATCCATTTAAACTATGAGCCATTTAAAATTAAAAATGAATTAACTTATATTTTTTATATTAATTTGGAATTTAGAAAAAAATTAACATAAAAAGTGTTTGGATTTGAATAACTAATTCAAAACCATTTTTTGTTTTTAAAAATAATTAGTGTAACCATTTAAAATTAAAAATGAATTAATTTATATTTTTTATATATTAATTTGGAATTTATAAAAACTTTAAACATAAAAAGTGTTTGGATTTGAAAAACTAATTCAAAACCATTTTTTTTAAAAAAATAATTAATGTAACCATTTAAACTATGAAGCATTCAAAACTAAAAATGAATTATCTTATATTTTTTGAATATTAATTTGGAATTTAGAAAAACTTTAAACATAAAAAGTGATGAAATTTGAATAACTAATTCAAAACCATTTTCTGTTTTGTAAAAATAATTAATGTAACCATGAACCATTTAAAATTAAAAATGAATTAACTTATATGTTTTATATATTAATGGGCGGGAAGAAAAGGGCGGGAAGAAAATTTTATTATGATAGACCTAGAATTAAAGTACATAACACAACTAACACTAAGTTACATAAAGCACGACTGAAAATTAAGATACATAGAAGAATTGAAAATTAAGATACATGGCCAGATTAAGTCAAAGTCGACCGAACTTGTTTGGACCAAAAGCCATGAAACCTCGAACATGATAGGTCAGGCTGAGGTGGGCAACCTATAAATAGAGGGAAAGACCTATAAATAGAGGAAAATGGTTCATATTTAGTCCCGGTTGGAGGAATTTAGGCAGGCTGGGCTATGCAGCACTAATGATAAGGGTGAGTGTCGACATTATGTCGTGCGGCTTGTACCTTGTCCCGGATGGTGTCACCAACCGTTACTAAAGATGAACCTTTAGTCCCGGTTGGAGACATCAACCGGGACAAAACATGAGTCAACACTAATAATAGGGGTGACTGTCGACATTATGTCATGAGTGTTGACACTATGCCGAGCTCCTTGTACTATAAATAGGCATCCTTGTGAGTCCAGTCCTCCAGCCAGATTGAGGCATCTCCAAGATTATTTTCGAGAGCAGGGACACCACTACGGCCAGTTTCAGGGAGATGCCGCCGGAGCCCAGTCCTCCGGCATCTCCAATAAACTGGTCATAGACGCACTCCCTAATATGTGAAATTAGTTAGCTCCCAGGCGTATTGATCTAGTTAGAGAAGTTACAAGCTACAAGATAGTGTTCGAGAGCAGGGACACCACTACGACCAGTTTCAGGGAGATGCCATTGGAGCCCAGTCCTCCGGCATCTCCAAGAAACTGGTCATAGAGGCACTCCCTAATATGTGACCACGCGCGTTTGGAAATCAGATCTTAATGCTAAGTACGAATCGGGACAAATTCTTCATAGTTCAGGAAATTCGTTCTATGAATCGGGACTAAAGGCCCCCTTTAGTCCCGGTCCAGCCACAAAACGGGTCTAACACTCAAAACATTTATTAATATTAAAAACCGAGACTACAAAATCGGGACTAAAGGCCCCCCCTATATATAGTCCCGGTCAAGCCACAAACCAGGACTAACACTCAATACATTTATTAAACTTGGAAAATTGCAAATAGCATAAAATATCCTTCACAAAATGAGCTATCGTGTCTCATGGCATTTAGGTTCACAATATGCAGCCGACCGGCTAGACATGAACTAGAGGTACACAATATGAGCATGAACTTCTTGGCGTATGTCCTTCCTTATGATCGCTTTGGGCGTAACCATGGAGCATCTTCTTTACTTAACGGAATGCTTGGGTCAGTTTTCACTGTGAAGGACGGAATTTCATCAAACTTATTATAATATTTTGACATGTCTGTCTTGTCCTTGATTCTCATGATGTTTTTTTCCCTGAAAGAACTATGTGACGCTTTGGCTCATCATATGATGTATTTGTTTGCTTATTTTTTCTTTTTTCAGTCTGGAGGAGATGTCCTTCACATAGAAAACCTGAGACACATCATTGGCTAGGACGAATGGTTCATCTCTATAACCAAGATTGTTGAGATCCACTGTTGTCATTCCGTACAACTAGTCTATCTTTACCCCTTCCCCATTCAGGTTGACCCATTTGCAGTGAAACAAAGGGACCTTAAAAGAGACTCCATATTCAAGTTCCTATATCTCCTCTATGTAACCATAGTATGTGTCCCTTTTTCCATTCTCGTCCGTTGCATCAAAGAGGACACCACTATTTTGGTTGGTGCTCTTTTTATCTTGGGCGATCGTGTAGAATGTATTCCCATTTATTTCGTACCCTTGGAAATTCAATATAGTAGAAGATGGTGACGCGGACAACAAGTATAGATGATATCCAATAGTGGTGTCATTCAAGATATGTGTCTGCACACAACCGCCAAAATACTTCATGTGTTCATCTGAAATCCATGAGTCAGGCTTCCCCAGTTTTTTGGAGCGTACAATATTCTTGTGTTCCTCGATATACGGAGCTGCCAAGGTGGAATTATGTAGAACTGTGTAGTGTGCTTTAGTGAAAGGATCCCCGTCCCTACATATCATTGCTTTCTTTCCTAGCGTGCCTTTTCCACTTAGTCTTCCCTCATGTCGCGAGTCAAGAACACCAATCGGCTTAAGGTCAGGAATAAAGTCAACACAAAACTCAATGACCTCCTCTTTTCCATATCCCTTGGAGATGCTTCCTTCTGGTCTAGCACGGTTATGAACATATTTCTTTAAGACTCCCATGTGTAGGGTTTGCAGCATAGAAAAAAAAATTCCTACGATGGGAACAACTATGTACTAAGATCTATCTACTAGATACAAACAATGGGCGGATGTATATCCGTAGAGAACATACCCTTGAAGACCGACAAAGCTTAATGAGTTAAACTCGTGGTTGATGTAGACGATCTCTTGCCAATCTCAAGATCGAGAGGAAGTCCTAGCGCCGCAAATCAGCAGCGCATCCGTGCTCGCACACATGTCTGAGGCACCGAGCAACCTCCGCCTCCTCGCTCCAGCGATGCAGCGGAAGAACAACTCTTTCTTGCGAAATAGCCATCGGGAACATGTATCTCGCTTGTCTGAGACCATGGGGGATAAATTCTAGAGGGGGAGAGAGATCCTTCACGAGGAGGTGTGAGTGAGAGAGAGGGAGAGGGGTGCCTTTTATAGGAGAGGGGGAACCCCAAGGGGGTGGCCGGTGCATGGGGCTGACCCTTGCCCTTCCCTCATTCATGTGGATGGACACTCCACTCACAAAATTCCTTTAAATTCCCTCCACTCAAAATCCCACTTAAAATTGCTATTAAATTTCCACCAAATTTAATGCAAACTCTCATTAAATAAAACTCCTTTTATTTATTCAGAATTTTGTCAATTACTTTAATGACAAACATTCACATATAACCCCTTGCTAGAATTCCATTTCACATGCAAAAACACTTTCTGCAATTTCACCCAAAAACCTGTTTCGGTATCTAGTGAAATAAATTCCTGCTCTTGTTATTCTTTCTGGCATGAAACTTTTGCTCCAATTGGATGTCGGTGTATCTTAAGTGTGTCACCCTTCGGTTCACGAATAATGTTGACATGATCGAGACCCCTCTCGGATCAATAATCAGAAGCGGGATCTGGAGACCCATGCTGACTCCCACACATTCAACGATGACTTTCTTGTGATCGTCGGAACCTTTTACGCTAGTATCTTAATCCCTTTGTTTCGCGATATATTACATGTCCGAGATTTGATCATCGGTATCTCCATACCTAGTTTGATCTCGTTACTGACATGCACTCTTTTCTCGTTCCCGTGATATAACATTCTAGTGATCAAATCACTTGCGTGTACGCTAACCAATGTGATATCACCGAGAGGGTCCAGAGTATATCTATCTGTCATCGGGATGAACAAATTCCACTCTCGATCTATGTTCCTCAACATAACACTTTATTAGTTCTGAACCCATCTTTATAATCACCATGTTACGGTGTGACGTTTGATGTTATCAAGAAACTCGTCCGGTGTTAGTGATTTACATGATCTCGTGGTCTAAGGATTAGGATCACTTTGTAAGTTGTTATAGCAATATAAACTCAATGAATTTGATCGTAATGCTATACTTAGGATGAATGTTCATCACTTGTGGTGCTAGATCGGATCGGATCGCGAGGAGGAGAAGCGAGTACGACTACATCACCCACGTTCCGACGAACGTTCCGCTGTGTGAATCTTCAAGGGTAAGAAGATCTAATCCAATCTCTCTCGTTGTTTGCATCTCCTAGATTAGATCTTGGCTTTCCCTCTGTTCGCTCCGTAGAAAATTTTGATTTACTATGCCGCGAAACCCTTCAGTGGTATCAGAGCTAGATCTATGCATAGATGTGTTTCACGAGTAGAACGCAACATGGTTGTTGCGGGCGTTGATGTTTTCTGTTGCAAGCCTCTTGTTTGTGTTCTTCTTATGACGCGGGATAGTGAGATTGAAGCGGTCCAGGCCAACCTTACGCGACGCCGTCATGACCGGTTCCGCACTTGACGTGTGGCTTGTTCCACACATGCTGGTGGATGTCGTTCTCTCACTATAGTTGTCATGGGATTAATACCGAGTTTGGCAACCATAATATCACCGTTGTGGCTTTTCGTAGGTAAGAATCGTTCTTAGCATCTACTCCCATAAGCCACGTAAAACATGCAACAACAAAGTAGAGGCGTCTAACTTGTTTTTGCAGGAGTGTTTTCGTGATATGGTATGGCCCAAGATGTGATGTATATTGTATGCGATGATCATGTTTTGTAATGTTTCACGACTTGCATGTCGATGAGTACACAACCGCAGGAGCCATATGGTTGTCTTTATAATTGTGTATGACTCATGAGTCAACTTCTTATACGCCATGTAATAGCTTTACTTTATCGCTAAGTAGTTAGCAATAGTTGTAGTTGCTATTCGTGGTGGAGGCAATCATGGTGGAGTGATGGAGGTCATGCCGGAACGCACAAGATGGAGATCATTGCGCGAAGATTGGCTATACCATGTCACATGAAGTTATATGCATGTGATGTTTATCCCTTTTATGTATCTTATTATGCTTAGATCGCGACGATAGCATTATAAGATGATTCCTCACTTAAAGATCAAGATAAAACTGTGTTCTCCCCAAGTATGCACCGCTATGAAAGTTCGTGTCCAAGCATCACGTGATGATCGGGTGCTATAGACTCTACGCTCACATACAACGGGTGCAAGCCAGTTTGCACTGCTGAAATACTTGGGTCTAACTTGACGAGCCTAGCATGTACATACATGGCCTCGGAACACAAGAACCGAAAGGTTAAGCATGAGTCATATGAATGATATGATCGGCACTTCGTTGTCCACCATTGAAACCACATCTCTTCTCATGATGATCGGATTAGGTGTGGTGAATTTGGATCGTGTTCACTAAACAACTTGAGGGATGTTGAATTTAGTGGGAGTTCATCTAGTAATTTGATTAAGTTGAACTATTTATCATGAACATAGTCTAAATTGTACTTGCAAATCTTGTAGATCCAATGGCCAAGTCCAACTTCAACTTCAACGTTTTCTTTGAGAAAGAAAAGCTTAGGAACAATGGGTCTAACTTCACCAATTGGTTCCGCAATCTAAGAATCATTCATGCGGCATAAAAGGACTATGTCCTTGGGAAAGCGTTAGGTGACCCCCTATCAAGCTGCAAGGTACCGATGAGAAAGCTGTCTATCGATCAAGAAAGATGATTATGGTGTGATTAAGAGCACCATGTTGTTTGCTATGGAACCGAGCTTCAAAATCATTTTGAAACCTATCCCGGGCCCTTTGAGATTCTCGAGGCTGAAAACCATGTTTTGAGACTCAAGCCCGCTCGAGAGATATGAGATCTCGAGAAGTTCTTTAAGCGCAAGATGGAGGAAGGGAGTTCCAGTTAGTGACGCCATAAATATGTCGGGCTACACTCAACGCCTTGAGCAACTGGATTTCACGATTCGGAGGAGCTCAAGATTGACAGTTCTGCAATCACTCCCTCCCAGCTACAAAAGTTTTGTAGTGACTCATAATCAGATTGGTTCCATCGATACGATCACGAGCTCTTCGCAAAGTCAAGGCTGCGGAAGTGGACATCAAGAAGGATAATCATGTGTTGATGGTCAACAAGCCCTCCTTTAAGAAAGGTAAGTGAGCAAAGAAGCCCTTCAAGAAGGCGGCGTAGCAATGCCCTCGCTGAGAAGAAGCTCAGTCTGGTCCCAAGACGGACACTTTGAGTGCTTCTATTGCAAGGACAAGGGTCCTTTGGGCATCGTCCGAAATACTTAGCGGACAAGAAGGTGGCACCATCAAAGGTATATTTGATATACATGTTATTGATGTTTTCCTTACTAGCCCTCGTTGTAGTGCAGGTATTTGATACGGTTCGTTGCTAATATTTGTAACTCGAAACAGGAGCTACGGAATGAGGCGGCTTGCGAGGATGAGGTGACGATCTTGGCGTTGCAACGGATCAAGAGTTGATGTGATGGCCGTCGGCACGCTCTCCTTAGTTTTACCTTCGGGATTAGTTTTAAACCTTAATAAATGTTATTATGTGCGTGCGTTGAGCATGAACATTATTTCCGGATCATGTTTATTGCAAGACGGTTATTCATTTAAATCGGAGAATAATGGTTGTTCTATTTATATGAGTAACATCTTTTATGGTCATGCACCTCTTGTGAATGGTTTATTTCTTCTAAATCTCGAAAGGGATGAAACACATCCATAACATTGAGGCTAAGAGATGCAAAGTAGATAGTGATAATACTACTTATTTGTGGCACTGTCGTCTAGGTCATATTGGTGTAAAGCGCATGAAGAAACTCCATTCTGATGGACTTTTGGAGTCTCTTGATTTTGAATCATTTGACACATGCGAACCATGCCTCATGGGCAAGATGATCAAAACCCCGTTCTCCGGTGTGATGGAGCGAAACAGCGGACTTGTTGGAAATCATACATACCGATGTATTCTGACCGATGAGTGTTTCTACGCGCGGTGGATATCGCTATTTTCTCACTTTTACCGATGACTTAAGTTGATATGGGTATATCTATTTAATGAAACATAAATCTGAAAGCGTTTGAAAAGTTCAAAGAATTTCGAATGAAGTGGAGAACCATCGTAATGTAAAGATTAAGTTTCTACGATCCGATCGTGGAGGTGAATATTTGAGTTATGATTTTCACGCATCTTAAAGCAAGTGGAATCATTTCGCAACTCACGCCACCCTAACACCACAAGCAATGGTGTGTCTCGAACGCCGGAATCGAACCCTATTAGATATGGTCCGATCGATGATGTCTCTTCTTGATTTGCGTTATCATTTTGGGGTTATGCATTAGAAACCGCTGCATTCACTTTAAATAGGGCTCCATCTAAATCCGTTGAGACGACACCGTATGAACTGTGGTTTGGTGCTAAACCTAAGTTGTCGTTTCTTAAAGTTTGGGGATGCGGCTTACGTCAAGAAGTTGATGCCGACAAGCTCGAACCCAAAGCGGAGAAATGCGTCTTCATAGGATACCCTAAGGAAACCATTGGGTATACCTTCTATCACGTAAATCAAGGCAAAGTGTTTGTCGAAAGAACGGTTCCTTTCTTGAGAAGGAGTTTCTCTCGAAATAAGTGAGTGGGAGGAAAGTAGAGCTAGACGAGGTTATTGAACCTTCTCTTGAATTGTAGAGTAGCGCAGACTGAAATTGTTCCAAGGTCACCGCACCAACAATAGAGGAAGCTAATGACAAGGATCATGAAGCTTGGACGATGTCACATCTTGAACGTCGCAGTCGACAAGGTCGCGTGCCCTCCCGAGTGGTATGGCAACCTGTCTTGTTGTCTTGTTGGTAGAAGACGGTGAACCTACGAACTATGAAGAAGCGATGATGATCCCGGACTGAGAAATGGTGGAAGCCATGAACCAATTGGGATCCATGAGCGAAAACCAAGTATGGACTTTGGTGGATCCTCCTAGCGACCGAAAGGCCGTTGAGTGCAAATGGATATTCAAGAAGAAAACGGCGGATGGTAATGTTACCGTCTATAAAGCACGGCTTGTCGCAAAGGTTTTCGACAAGTTCAAGGTGTTGACTACGATGAGACTTTCTCTCCGTAGCGATGTTTAAGTCCATTCGGATTTTATTAGCAATTGCTGCGTTTCATGATTATGAAATATGGCGATGGATGTCAAGATCGCTTTCCTCAATGGCAACATTGATGAAGAGTTGTATATGATGCAACCAAGGTTTTGTCGATCCTAAGGATGCTAGTAAAGTATGCAAACTTCAGGCTCCATTTATGGATGAAGCAAGCATCTCGGAGTTGGAACCTTCGTTTTGATCAAGTGATCAAGAGCTTTGGATTTGTTCCAAATTGCTACGAAGCTTGTATCTACAAGAAAGTGAGTGGGAGCTCGGTGACGCTTCGCATCGTATGTGGATGACATATTGATTATCGGAAATGACATCAACATGCTTAGCGATGTGAAGAGTTATTTGAACAAGTGTTTTCAATGAAAGACCTAGGTGAAGCTGCTTATATATTGGGAATCAAAATCTATAGAGATAGACAAAGACGCTGATAGCTTTAAGCGAGTACATACCTAGACAAAGTTCTGAAAAGGTTCAGAATGGATAAGGCAAAGAAAGGTTCAGTGCCTATGTTGTCAGGGTAAGATATTGAGCAAGGCTCAGTGTCCAGCTACGGTAAATGATAGGGAAGCTATGAGCAAAGTGCCTTATGCCTCGGCCATAGGTTCCATCATGTATGCCATGTCGTGTACTAGACCGGATGTGTCCAATGCTCTTAGTTTGACGAGATAGCAAAGTGATCCATGAGTGGAACACTGGACAGCCGTGAAGAACATCCTAAAGTACCTAAATATAACTAAAGAAATGTTCTTAGTCTATGGGGGTGATGAACAGCTTGTCGTAAGAGGTTACGTCGACGCTAGTTTCGGCACCGACAAGGATGATTCTAAATCTCAGACAAGATACGTGTATATTTTGAATGGAGGAGCTGAGTGGAGAAGCTGCAAGCAAAGCGTGATCGCGGATCTACTGAGAAGCGGAATACATGGCTGCCGCAGCGTCAAGTGAAGGAGTTTGGATCGAAACTTCATCATCGAGCTTGGCGTGGTTCCAAGTGCATTGGACCCATGGAGATATTGTGTGACAACACCGGCGCCATAGCACTCGCTAAGGAACCAAGATATCATCCAAAGACCAAGCATATCAACCGCAAGTTTCATATAATCCGAGATTATATAGCGATGGAGATCTCAAGATTAGCAAAGTACATACGGATCGAATGTCGCAGATCCATTGACTAAACCTCTTCCACGTGTAAACATGATCGGCACCTCGATTGCCATGGGTGTGAGATTGTTGCCAAATGTAAACTAGATTATTGACTCTAGTGCAAGTGGGAGATCTGGAATTATGCCCTAGAGGCAATAATAAAGATGTTATTATTATAATTCTTGTTCATGATAAAGTTTATATTCCATGCTAGAATTGTATTAAGCGGAAACTTTAATACTTGTGTGGTTTGTGAACAACACCGTGTCCCTAGTACGCCTCTATGGACTAGCTCATTGATCAATGATGGTTAAGGTTTCCTAACCATAGACATGAGTTGTCAATTGATAATGAGATCATATCATTGGGAGAATGATATGGTGGATAGACCCAAACAAAGCGAACAATTAGATCGTGTCATCGTGTTCGTCTTTGCGAAGCTTTTCCTATGTCAAATATTGTATTCCTTAGACCATGAGATAATGAAACTCCTGTATCGGAAGAAAGCTTTGAGGTCATCAAACGTCATCCTATGAGAGGGTGATCATAAAGGTGTCTCTCGGTGATCGGAAAGTATCTGTTGGGTTGTATGTATCGAGATGGAATTTGTCCTCCCAAGTCGGAGAGATATACTTGGGCCCACTCGGTAATCGATATCAACACCGCTTGCAAGCATGTGGTTAAGGAGTTAATCACAAAGTGATATCGGATTACGGAACAGTAAAGTACTTGCCGTGAACGAGATTGAACTAGGTATGATGCAAACGATCGAATCTCGCAAGTAAAATATCGCGAGACGAAGGGAATATATATGGGATTGATTGAATCCTGGCATCGTGGTTCATCTGATATGATCATCGATGAATGTGTGGGAGTCAATATGGGTGCCCAGACCCCGCTGTTGATTATTGATAGAAGATCATGTCTGCATATTCTCGAACCCGCAGGATCACACACTTAACGTATCTCGACGCTAGGATAGATTGGATAATTGGTTTATAAATTTTTGTTCGGAGTCTCGGATGGGATCCGGGATATCACGAGAGGTTCCGGAATGGTCCGGAGAATAAGATTCATATAAGGCAGTGCAGTTTTTGGAGTTCGGAATTGTTCCGGGTTAATCGGTATTGTACCGGAAGCTTCTAGAACCTTCCGGAAGGGGACCAACGTGGCCCCACCTTCTCGGAGGGGGCATGGGCCTATGAGGGAGTGTCCTGGCCGCATTGGGATAGGGGCACAAGGCCCCATAGGGCCCAGCCGATCCTGGATAAGTTTAAACTCGTTTAAACTAGAGATAGGATTTCTAGATAAGGGAGAGTTTAAATCGTTTAAACTAGAGATAGGATTTCTAGATAAGGGAGAGTTTAAATTGTTTAAACTAGAGATAGGCTTGGAGGAGGGGCAAGGGCTGGCCTCCCCCCCTCTATATATAGAGGGGTGGTGCGCCCCCTCCCCCCTACTACACACCTTCCTCCAAGCCCTAGCAGCCTTGCTACCTTCCTCTCTCCCTCCCGACTGTTTGTAGGCGAAGCCCTGCAGCAGAAATTCTCCACCATATACACCACGCCGTCGTGTTGTAGATCCAATCTATCTCTCCACCATACTCGCTGGTCCGAGGAAGGAGGAGACGTCGAGGTGCCGCGTGTGCATCTCACGGAGGCACCGCCACTTGTGGTGCTAGATCGGATCGGATCGCGAGGAGGAGAAGCGAGCACGACTACATCACCCACGCCCGACGAACGTTCGCCGCATGAATCTTCAAGGGTATGAAGATCTAATCCAATCTCTCTCGTTGTTTGCATCTCCTAGATTAGATCTTGGCTTTCCCTCTGTTCGCTCCGTAGAAAATTTTGATTTACTATGCCGCGAAACCCTTCAGCAGGGTCATCAATTTCATCAACCATGAAATTCATAATAGGGGTTCCGTACAGCTCGGGAGCTGCACGCGTCCTGCTAGACCTGCGAGGTTTGGTAGTACTCTCTATGATCATTATCATTAGTTCCTTCTTCAACTGGTGAAGCCAACTCCGGAACGACTTCCGGTGCTGCGCTACTTGCCATACTTTGAAGAGAAGGTTCAATAACCTCTTCGAGTTCTACCTTCCGACTACTCACACCTTTCACGAGAAACTCTTTCTCGAGAAAGGATCCATTCTTGGCAACAAAAACCTTGCCCTCGGATCTGTGATAGAAGGAATACCCAATAGTTTCCTTAGGGTATCCTATGAAGACGCATTTTTCCGCTTTGGGTTCGAGTTTATCCGGTTGAAGTTTCTTCACATAAACATCGCATCCCCAAACTTTAAGAAATGACAGCTTAGGTTTGTTTCCAAACCACAATTCATACAGTGTCTTTTCAACGGATTTAGATGGTGCCCGATTTAAAGTGAATGCAGCAGTTTCTAGTGCATAACCCCAAAATGACAACGGCAAGTCCGTCAGATACATCATAGATCGAACCATATCCAATAAAGTACGATTACGATGTTCCGATACACCATTTCGCTGTGGTGTTCCGGCAGGTGTGAGTTGTGAAACAATTCCACACACTTTCATGTGAGTGCTAAACTCGTAACTTAGATACTCACCTCCACGGTCGGACCGTAGAAATTTGATCTTTCTATTACGATGATTTTCCACTCCATTTTGAAATTCCTTAAACTTTTCAAAGGTTTCAGACCTGTGTTTCATCAAGTAGATATAACCGTATCTACTCAAATCATCCGTGAAAGTAACAAAAACGATATCCACCTCGCGCCGACACACCCATTGGACCACATACATCAGAATATATGATTTCCAATAAATATGTCGCCCGTTCCATTGAACCGGAAAATGGCGTTCTAGTCATCTTGACCATAAGGCATGGCTCACATGTATCAAATGATTCAAAATCAAGTGATTCCAAAAGTCCATCCGAATGGAGCTTCTTCATGCGTTTAACATCAATATGACTTAGACGGCAGTGCCACATATATGCAGATGTATCATGATTAAGTTTAATCCTTTTAGCATCAACATTATGAATGTGTGTAACATTATTATCGAGATCCAATAGAAATAAACCATTCATCATCGATTCATGACCATAAAAGATTTCATTCATATAAATAGAACAACCATTGTTCTCGGATTTAAATGAATAACCACTTTGCATCAAACACGATCCAGATACAATGTTCATGCTCAGTGCTGGCACCAGATAACAATTATTCAAGTTTATTACTAATACTGATGGCAAGTAGAGAGGTAGCGTTTCGACGGCGATCACATGAACACTGGATCCATTGCCGACACGCATCTTGACCTCACCCCTTGCTAGAGGTCGCTTGTTCCGCAGCCCCTGATTCGAGTTACAAATATTAGCACCTGAACCGGTATCAAATACCCATGTGCTACTGTGATCACTAGTCAAGTACACATCAATATCATGTATAGCATATACCTTTGTTTGACTTGCTGGCCTTCTTGTCTGCCAAATATTTGGGGCAGTTGCGCTTCCAGTGGCCAGTCCCTTTACAATAGTAGCACTCGGTAGCAGACTTAGGGCCAACTCGGAGTTTATTTTCAGGCACGACAACCAGCTTGCCGCCCTTACTTCCCTTCCGTTTCCCTTTCTTGTCTTTCTTGAAACCTGTGTTCTTATTGATCATCAACACTTGATGTTCCTTCTTGATCTCCACTTCTGCAGTTTTAAGCATTGACAGAAGATCGGGGAGAGACTTCTTCATGCCTTGCATATTATAGTTCATCACAAAGCTCTTATAGCTAGGTGGCAGAGACTGCAGAACACGATGGATGCCTAAGTCAATGGGAATCGATATTCCCAAGGACACAAGCTTATCGGCGTAACCCGACATCTTGAGTACATGCTCACAAACAGAGTTGTGCTCTTCCATCATGAAGCTAAAGAAATTTTCTGAAGCATTGTAGCTCTCTACAGCAACATGTGTGTCGAAAATCATTTTCAACTCACCCATTGTATCAAATGCATTGCCGTTTTCGAAATGCTTTCAAAGTTCTGGCTCTAGCCCATACAATATGCCACAATGAACTAAGTTGTGGTCATCCTGACGAGTCTGATAGACATTCTTCTCCTCGTCAAGGGCATCCTCAAAAGGTGGGGGGCCCAGTGGCGCTTCTAGCACATATTGCTTTTGTACAGCAGAGAGGAGAATCCTCAAATTCATGGCCCATTCGGTAAAGTTGCTACCGTTCGTTGCAGGTTTCTCTTTCTCCATGAACACATTGAAATTAAAAGCAGGCGGTGCCATCTACAATAGAATTTGTAAAGTTTAGACTAAGTTTATGATAGATTGAGTTCAACTAATCCACATTACGAATGAAATCCCACTCAAAAACCACATCCCTCGTGTGTTTTTGGTGATTACATGAACCAAATCCACTACACCAAGTCCGATCATCACGTGAGTCGGTGTAGCTTCGAAGGCGAGCATCAAATGGGCATCATATCTACTATATGACTCATGCTTAACCTTTTGGTCCGTGTTCCGAGGCCATGTCTGTACATGCCAGGATCGCCAATTAAGAACCTTAGTATTCGTGTGTGTAACTGTCTTACACCCGAAATATGGCTGTGGATCCAAGAACACCCGATCATCACGTGTTGTCTTGGAGCGACGAAAACACAATCGGTGCATACTAAAGGAAGAACACATTCTTATCTTGATATTTTAAATGAGGGATCATCTTATTTATGCTAATAAAACGCCAAACAAGCAATATAAGGTGCTATCAAACATCATATGTTTATAAGTGAAATGATATGGTTCCCGCATATGATCTATATCATGTGCATCATGGTATGATCACTATCATACCTTTATGTGTAAGGCCAAGGTCTATGGAACTTACACGTTATGTGTGTTATAAGAGTATCATCTCATACTTCTACTTACAACATCACCATATCATAACACTAGCCCAGCAACAATCTAAACTAGACGCCTCTAATTTATCCATTGCAAGTTTTACGTGGCTTAGGGCTTTCGAAGATAGAACCGTTCATACCTAAGAAGATGAACCACAAAAAGGATAACCAAATTGTTGACAACTCGTTGCAAAATAGATATTGACTATAGTAGGAGAGACAGACACCCGCTAGCCACTTATGCAAACTAGTTGCATGTCAAGCGTGGAACATGTCTCATGTGCGAGGACATGTAAGGTTTGTCCGGGACGCTTCATCCCACTATGCCACCAATATCCAAAATTACAACTAAGAAGCAATAACATGATTATCATCGCCCACATACTCATATGTGTACTACCAGTGTAAAGCATCTACGCATAGATCCATCTCTGGTACCACTGTAGGGTTTGCAGCATAGAAACCAAAAAAAATTCCTACGATGGGAATAACTATGTACCAAGATCTATCTACTAGATACAAACAACGGGCGAATGTATATCCATAGAGAACATAACCTTGAAGACCGACAAAGCTTAACGAGTTAAACTCGTGGTTGATGTAGACGATCTCTTGCCGATCTCAAGATCGAGAGGAAGTCCTAGCGCCGCAAATCAGAAGTGCATCCGTGCTCGCACACACGTCTGAGGCATCGAGCAACCTCCGCCTCCTCGCTCCAGCGATGCTGCGGAAACACAACTATTTCTTGTCGAATAGCCACCAGGAACATGTATCTCGCTAGTCCAATACCATGGGGGATAAATTTTAGAGGGGGAGAGAGATCCTTCACGAGGAGGTGTGAGTGACAGAGAGGGAGAGGGGTGCCTTTTATAGGAGAGGGGGGAACCCCAAGGGGGTGGACGGTGCATGGGGCTGCCCCTTGCCCTCCCCTCATTCATGTGGATGGACACTCCACTCACAAAATTCCTTTAAATTCCCTCCACTCAAAATCCCACTCAAAATTGCTATTAAATTTCCACCAAATTTAATGCAAACTCTCATTAAATAAAACTCCTTTTATTTATTTAGAATTTTGTCAATTACTTTAATGACAAACATTCACATATAACCCCTTTCTATAATTCCATTTCACATGCAAAAACACTCTGTGCAATTTCACCTGAAAACTTGTTTCGGTATCTAGTGAGATAAATTCCTGCACTTGTTATTCTTTTCGGCATGAAACTTCTGCTCCAATTGGATGTCGGTGTCTCTTAAGTGTGTCACCCTATGGTTCGCGAATAATGTGGACATGATCGAGACCCCTCTCGGATCAATAATCGAGCGGGATCGAGACCCATCGACTCCCACACATTCAACGATGACTTTCTTGTGATCGTCAGAACCTTTTACGCTAGTATCTTAATCCCTTTGTTTCATGATATATTATATGTCCGAGATTCGATCATCGGTATCTCCATACCTAGTTTGATCTCGTTACTGACATGCACTCTTTTCTTGTTCCCGTGATTTAACATTCTAGTGATCAAATCACTTGCTTGCAAGCTAACCAATGTGATATTACCGAGAGGGCCCATAGTATATCTATCCGTCATCGGGATGAAAAAATTCCACTCTCAATCCATGGGCCTCAACATAAACTTTATTAGTTCTGAACCCATCTTTATAATCACCATGTTACGGTGTGACGTTTGATGTTACCAAGAAACTCTTCCGGTGTTAGTGATTGACATGATCTCATGGTCTAAGGATTAGGATCACTTCGTAAGTTGTTATAGCAATATAAACTCAATGACTTTGATCGTAATGCTATACTTCAGATGAATGTTCATCACACCATTACACTAATGTTGTGATCCCGTTATGAACAACATCCAATGTCCATGATCAGGAAACCTTGATCATCTTGTTAATCAACGAGCTAGTTTATGAGAGAGGCATAACTAGGAACTTTTTGTTTGTTTATTAAACACGCATGTATTAACGTTTCCGTATTAATACAATTATAGAATGCAAAATAAAT
The DNA here is from genome assembly GCA_030063025.1 of Avena longiglumis. NCBI lineage: Eukaryota > Viridiplantae > Streptophyta > Magnoliopsida > Poales > Poaceae > Avena > Avena longiglumis. Next base: position 155,851,569 of record CP125973.1, read on the forward strand.
ATCTATCATATACTTGGAATACACATAATAAACACTTTATTATTGCCTCTCAGGGCATATTCCCTTCACCATGAACCTCTCAAAGGGGAACATATTGTGCAGAAATACAGGACCGAGAATGGCAATCTCTTCCACTAGGTGAACCAGGAGATGCGTCATAATATTAAAGAAGGATGGTAGGAACACCAACTCAAAACTAACAAGACATTGTACCACATCCTTCTGTAACCTTGGCAGAATATCTGGATTGATTACCTTCTGAGATATTGCATTGAGGAATGCACACATCTTCACAACGGGTACTCGAACATTTTCTGGTAGAAGCCCCCTCAATGCAATCGGAAGCAACTGCGTCATAATCACGTGACAGTCATGAGACTTTAGGTTTTGGAACTTTTTCTCTACAATTTTTATTATCCCCTTTATATTAGATGAGAAGCCAGACGACACCTTGATACTGTAAAGGACTTTCAAAAAATATTTCCTTCTTTGCTTTGGTAAGAGCATAGCTAGCACGACTTAAGTGACGCCATTTATCCGTCTTGTTCTGTGTATGCATGTTCTTTGGGTCTTTCATAATTTGCTGGTCCTCCCGTGCTTCTGGTGTATCTTTTGTCTTCCCATACACGCCTAGGAATCCTAGCAGGTGCACGCAAAGATTCTTCGTCACATGCATCACGTTGATTGAAGTGCGGACACGTAGGACTTTCCAATATGGCAACTCCCAAAATATAGATTTCTTCTTCCACATGGGTGCGTGTCCGGTAGCGACGTCGTTCGGAACCGATTGACCGCCAGGACCCTTTCCAAAGATTACTTCTATGTCCTTGACCATACCAAATACATCATCACCGGCAGGGAGTTCAGGCTTCTTCCGGTGATTTACCTCACCTTTGAAATGCTTGCCTTTCTTTCTTACGGGATGATTGGTCGAAAGAAATCGTCGATTCGCCAGGTACACAACCTTCTTGCATTTATGCAAATATGTACCTTCAGTCTTATCTAAACAGTGCGTGCATGCCTTATATCCCTTGTTTGTTTGTCCTGAAAGGTTACTAAGAGCAGGCCAATCATTGATGGTTACGAGAAGTAACCCTCGTAGGTCAAATGGCTCCTGTTTGTTCTCATCCCACACATGTACACCTGGTTTGCCCCATAGTTGTAAGAGTTCTTCAACTAATAGCCTTAGGTACACATCAATGTCGTTACCCGGTTGCTTCGGGCCTTGGATGAGCACTGACATCATAATGAACTTACGCTTCATGCACAACCAAGGAGGAAGGTTGTAGATACATAGAGTCACGGGCCAGTCTTTGTGTTGACTCTGCTCCCCAAAAGGATTCATGCCATCCGTACTTAGACCAAACCATAAGTTCCTTGCGTCACCTGCAAAGTCCGAAAAGTCTCTCTCGATTTTTCTCCACTGCGACCCATCAGCAGGGTGTCTCAACTTCCCGTCTTTCTTACGGTCTTATTTGTGTCATCGCAACAACCTGACATGTTCTTTATTTCTGAACATGCGGTTCAACCTTGGTATTATAGAAGCATACCACATAACCTTAGCAGTAACCCTCTTCCGGAGGGGCTCTCCCTCAACATCACCGGGGTCATCTCGTATAATCTTATACCGCAATGCATTGCATACCGGGCATTTATCTAAATTCTCATACTCCTTACCGCGGTAGAGGATGCAGTCATTAATGCATGCATGTACCTTCTGCACATCTAATCCTAGAGGGCAGAGAGTCTTCTTTGCTTCGTACGTACTCTCGGGAATTTTGTTATGTTTTGGAAACTTTGGCTTCATTATTTTCAGCATCTTTTCAAATGCGGAGTCAGTTAGACCACACTCTATCTTCCATCGCAGCAATTCCAGTGTGGTACCGAGCTTTGTGCTGCCATCTTCGCAATTTGGGTACAATAATTTCTTGTGATCTCTAACATGCCCTCCAACTTCAACTTCTCCTTTTCTGTTTCACAGTCTCGCTTTGCTTTAGAAATGACCCTACCAAGTTCATCAGCGGGCTCATCTGATGCCCGTTCTTCACCTCCTTCGTCTTCATTGTCTTCCATTGCAGTATCACTGTAATCAGAAAACATATGATGATAGTTGTTATCATCATCTTCTTCTTTATTGTCTTCTATCATAACCCTTTTTCCCCGTGCTTGGTCCAGAAATTATAGTTGGGCATGAAACCTTTCATAACCAGGTGACCACGAATGATTTTTGAGGAAGAGTACTCCTTGTTGTTCCGACATTGAACACATGGACAACGTACAAAACCATTCTCTTTGTTTGTTGTAGCCACATCGATAAATTTATCCACGCCTTTAATGTACCCGGGTTCACGCGGTCACCGTACATCCATTCCCGACGTTCATCTGCATCATATAATTAAGTTTATCAAAAACGGAACATCATAAATAGTAAAATGACCAATTCACATCGACACATGCATTGTATCAATGACAGAGAAAAGATAAGATTGCTAACCTCGATCGAGGGAAATAAAGAGGAGAAAGTTCAAGTGCGTCTCGGGCACCTCCTATATATTTGTTCTTTGAGAAATTGAACGGGATCATTCACTCAAACATTTCATCAAACACCTTGCATGCATGCATAGAAAAAAATAAACTAGCACACCTCTCACACCTTTCACCAAGAAAAAACAGAGGGGAGGCAGAGGGCTGGGGCGTCGTATTTATAGAGGGCGGGCTCATACGTCGGGACTAAAGTTGTGTGGCAGGCCACGTGTCTGGCGCCCACACTTTCCGGTTTGTGTTACAAACTGGAACGCATGCACCCCTACCAACCGGGACGCATGCCTCCGGCCACCGTGTTCGCTCGAACTGGGACGCATGTCAACATTAGTCCCGGTTCGTGGCGTAACCGGGACTAATGTTGTTGGGAGCGCGAATAGATATTCTGTTTTCTACTAGTGATAGCCCCCGGAGTGGCGTGTACAGGAGGGATATGTGTTGGGTAGAGTACTACTCTATACCCAACACGTATACGGTACAATAACTCTAATATCTCTGTCATACATGCTCCGGTTCATATTATTAATTTTATCTAGATTCGTATGGATCTAGTTTAGTATTTAGACTAGATGTATTCGTATCTAGACAAATTTGAAACCATTAATATGAACCGAAGCAAGTATAAGATGTTAACAAGGCTAAGCTGTTAATTTCGAACGGGGTGAATTAAGCTACGATCTGTGCTAGCTGGAAAAAAATTGTTTGTTTCTGTGTTGGTGCTTCGTGCTGCAATTTTCTTACAATGTTGGGAACTTCCAAAAGCCAAAAAACAAATTAAACAACTTTTGGCCAGACATTGTGATTTGTGAATGCCCTTAGCAGCCCGTTCGAGCATGAGGTCACTTCTATGTTCCGCCTACACCAAAGTCATCTCAGTTTTAACATCCAACCTATAGGCCATTTCCGGCCCCACACTTCCAGCATTTGGTTGCATCACAGAGACAGGTGCCTGCACGCACGCTATGCCTACTCATGCCAGTATGTACGGAAGCTAGATCCTACCCATAACCCACGGCACGGCCGTAGGCACATTAAAGTCAGTATACTCATCCGATGATCTGATTCCCCATGAATGAACAGACGCGATTCCAAGAAGATAAAATGGCCGATGGTATTGGAAACTCCCCACGAACAAGAAGCCCGAGCCAGGTAGTGCCTGGACTGGCCGTCTCAGGCTCCGCACCGTCACATGACCTGTCCCCATCCCATCCCCTCGGCTCTCTCCTAGCTAGGCTAGTCTATCGCCAACTTGCACGGCGCCCAGCTGTGCGCGTGCACTGGCGGCCCCGATCCGCTTGCAGTTCAACATGGCCTTCCGATACCTGCAGCTCGTTTAACTCTCGCCGGTGTCAGTATCTCCTCTTCACGTGACACGCTCACATGTTAATTCGAGATTTCACAAGTGTGCGTCCTAGTTTTTTGTCAAGTTGATGGATGGGTTGGGTCGTCCGTCCTGGTCTTTCACGAGATGCCTCTAGGTCTCGGCGAGTACCCAAACAAGCTGGATTTTAAAACAAGGCATTGTTGCTAGCTGTTGGAACTGCCGATGCGTGAATCTCACGCGTCTCCGGGCTGCAAATTTCGAACTTGTCTTTCTAGCCGCCATGCACACATGCGACATGCCATCGTTTGGTCCAACCTTCAGCGCAACCATGCATGGATCAAACTTAACCCTGTCAGTGGGCTATTAAACAATGACACTATCATCCGATGCCGAAAACAATGTAGTAATGAACACGTAACTGCCGATTGGCGTGTGAAAAGTTGCTGTGCCCGTGCAGTAAGATACTACTACTGCTTGTTGTGTTGGGCTTTGCAGGCAAATGACCTCGAGAGTCGATAAGCAATGTAACCTTATCCTCTGTGTTGTGTGTGCCGTTTGAAACGGGAGCATATACTTATATGACAATATGCAAGATGCCAAAACTGGAGTAATATTTCTCATATTTCTCGTGCTAGGGACCATTTAAACCCCTATACACCTGCACCGTACTACATACGTACAAAGTACATTTAGGTACTGACGACACGAAATGCATGGGAACTTTGTTTAGAAAAGTCGAGCGCGGCTACCTACCGGCGTTGTTTTTTGTACGGGGTGGAGAGGAGGTGGGTTGCTGCCGGCGGACATTTCGATGATAACGTCGATGGGTAGCACGGTGCACGGTCAACGACTTATGAGACCTTTCCGCGCCTTCCGGCCACATCCATCCGCGTGGTCCTACATTGGGGGTAGCGGTGGCGCAACGACATTGCCCTCATAGAGCAGCGTCTGTTGAGCGGGCCCTTGAGGGAGAGGCGTCGGCATGGCGGCATTAGAGCATGAATAATGCTAGGTGCTTAAGGAGATGTTTAAGAAAATAAACCGGTTTAGACTTAAGCACCGGTGCTTAGTTGTACACGAAAGATGCTTAACTAAGCACCTTTCCTATAGAAATAAGCACCATTTGTCGTGGTGGTGGCACGGCAGATGCCATGGGTAGCCTAAAGTATGGGGCCAATGGATGCTAGTGGGATCTGGGGAGGGAAGATGCAACCGAGTCCACACTCAAGTGGTTAAAGCTAGGATCTTTATTTTTCTCTTGTTGGGTTACAAGTGCTCCTCGAGCTGTATACAGGGAGACAAGATGAATCTCACCAGCCTAACGGTGCTGAGAGAGTCGATTCCCTCCTCAGGGTCCAAGCCTCCCCTTATAAAGGAGTCCCTTGGGTGCCCTTAGGGCTGACGAGGCAAGCATATTTGAGGAATATGCTTGTCCCAAAATAGTAGTTCGGCGGCCTCCTTTCCCTGTCGCCCTTCTAACGACGGCAAGGCTCCAGTGGACCCCTCCTGCGTGCCTCGGGCTCCAGGACTGTCACCTCCGTGACCTCCTTCTGCCCCTCTGATGTTGTGCATCCTTGTCTCTTGTGCTTGGCTCCGCTCTGATTTCTTCTAGCCTGCAGCTATAGTTTGACCTTGGGCTTCTCCTTCTCCTGCAAGCTTCGTATCACTCGGCCTTACCTTACCTTGTGTAACTCGGCTTGTCCTTCACCTGCATCGAGATCACTTGGGCTAACCCGGCCGACCCTCATAGTAACTCGGTAATCGCTTGGTACATATACACGGGCTTCTCGCCTCCGACATCGGCCGACATATTCATGATTCGCCGACCTAGACCGTAACTTCGGAAACTAGACGGGATTGTACCTCTGTCTTTCCCGTCTCGACCTACCCGAGGTCAACCCCGACATTAGTCCCCGAAGTGTGGCCTGCCGATAGCTTCGCCGGGTCATATCGCCTTCATTATATTCTTCATTTTGTTTCAGTTATATCTTCATCCGAGGTTTCCTCGTTCCTTCCTCGCACGCCATGTCCCACGTGTCATCCCCATCATTGTTCTTCTAGTTTTTAGGTCCTCTACGATTTCATCGACGGGCTACGATTAACTTTGTACTGCTGCGCCGCTATGCGGCCTCGGTGCCGTTCCCCTTGGGGATCGTAACGCTCTTCCTTCGTGTGGCCGTTGGTGTGGCTCACGCTCATCGTCGTGCGTTTGTGCACCCACGATCTACGGACAACCGCCACACCCACGATCCCACTTCCTTGTTCATGGCTCGATTATAAAGAGGGGAATGCGCTGTTTGGGATTCACTCTTCCCTTATCGCCGCCTCCGTCCTCCTCCTTCCTTCCGCCTGCGTCCTTCGCGATTCCGTGCCGCTTGCGAGCCTCCGCCGGTGAAGATTCCGCAGCGCTACCGCTGCCTTGCCTGCGCTCTGCGGCTTTGGCTCCGTCGCCGGTGAGTCCTCTCTGGTCGCCTTGCCCTGATCTTTCCCTAGATTCATCTGCTCCGATTCCGTGCTCGTGCGACGGTTCCTCTGTTTCTTCGCCATTGTTCTCGTGCAAAGTCCGACGGGCCTTGCAGCTCTAAACTCCCCTCCGCCAGCTTTCCTCCGGCGATCTTTCCGGCACATATGTCTAGTTTGTTTAGCGGAGCTCGTTGAGGACGACGACGCTCGGGCCCGAGCGAGGCTCGTGGCGGTGTCTCTTCTCACACGCCGTGAGATTGAATGGCTCATCCGGACTGAAGAATTCCGCCGAGGTTTCTTGCCGTTTACGGCAGAATCCTCTCCGGATGTTAGAGAGGGCGTATGTGGTTTTATGTCGCATCGCCTGTGGCCGGTCTCCCTCTTAGTGATTTCGCTAGAGAATTCTCGACTACTCTTGCCTTCACCGCATCATCTTCTCGAACGCCATCGCTTCTCTTTCGCTTTCATCTCCGCCGGAGGGATACTTGACCGTGGCCGTCGATTGCATGTCTGGTCGAAGTTCTTCCAGATCCGCTCCAACGTTGTCCCTGACAAATCTCTGCACCCTTCCGAGAAGTTGCTTACCCAATGTGGGGCAGCGTCTATCACACCTCGGAGGAAATCCGTGTTTCCTCGTGTCACCGGGTTGGAGTCGTGCAAGAAGTGGCACAAATCATTCTTCTATGTCAAGAACAGAGGGGCGGAGGACAAGATTTGGCTCCCTGCATTCTCAATTGGCCCACCTTCTAAAGTGAACTGGCTCTACAATCCAAGGAAAACTCATGCCTTGGCCGAGGCCTTCGAGATTCGGCTTAAAGAGTTGATCCGGGCCGGGTTATGCGGCGAAGACCTGATGGCAACTTTCATTAGTAGCCGGATTCGCCCCTTCGAGCGGACCCACAAGCTGTGCTACATGAGTGGTCCCCTTGACCCTAATCGAGTCTCGACTGGAGTGTATAACTACCTTATTTATAAGCGTCGAGCTATCTTTAAGACAGAGATGCTCGAGGATTGGGCTTGGGGATTAAAACCGTTCACCCGCGATCATCCGCCTCCCGAGGTGAGCTTAATCAACATCGCCTGCTATTCCACTGTTTTGAAACTGGTTTATCTAATTCTCTTTCTCCTCGTCTTGCAGAGGTTCACAGCGTAAAAACGAGGACGCCAAGTTCTGCTGCTCCCTTGGCCCGGACAGAGTACCCCGGATCTTGGTGAGCGGACTCAGGAGTTCGTCCCTAAGTCGGATCCTGCCCGGCTCGAGCTCGTGGCAAGACTTCAAGACGAGGAGGAAGGTGATTGGACGAGGTCCAAATTCTTGAGGTAGTTGTCGCCATGCCTATTTCTTATGCATTTCCGTTCTACTTTCCCAGCTAATCCGGCCGGTCAGTTCACGACGCCGAGCCTATTGCTTCCGACCCGTTACCTCGGGAAGCTGGGCTCCTGCTAGTGCCTCGGAGGCGGTTCCCAAGAAACGAATGAAAATCCGCTCGAACCTCCCAGCGCAAGACTATGCCGGGTCGCCGGTAAGTTCCTTTTGCTTATATTTCTTGTTTCTCTCTTTACGCTTTTCATCTTGTGATTCTTCTTTCTTATTTTTGCAGTGCTCCTCTTTATGTTAAACCCGGCGGTCCTAGTATGACTAGCCGCCCGATTCGGCCGCCATCTCCTCCTCCCGCTGATGATACCAGGATTCCTAGTCCTATTCGTCCTGCTTCTCCTCCAGCTCTGAATACGTCGCTTGTTCGTCGCGATGTCCCTGAGACCCCTTCCATTTACCTGGATTCGAACCGGCCCTCCGAAGTTTTCGTCGAACCCGCCGCCCCTTCTATGGGCCCCAACGCTGCTACTGAGCCTCTATCTACTCCGGCAATTTCTACGGCCATTCCGACCTCGGCCGAAAAGGTCGTTATCACGGCGTCCTCTGCGACCATAACCTCCGCTGCTCCTAAGAACACCGTCCCCACTTTCGAGGCGTCACTTCCTGCTGATGCCTCCTCTAAGACGAGAAAAGCTGTTGCCGCCAAGACTTCTTCTTCTCAGAAAGGTCTTGCCGGCTCTTCTCAGCCGAGTATTGCTGACGTGCTGCGTAAGGGAGCTGCGCCTACTAAAGTCCCCGTTACTTCGGCCGCCGGCACCCAGCTTGCTCTTCATAAGAGCCCTGCGACTGCCGTGGTCGAACAGCCTGCCCGGGGTAAAGTTTTAACTCGGACAGCCAGTGGGAACAGCCTTGGAGCGCTGGTTGAGTACGCCAATAATTGGAACGCTGCTGATCAGTTTGAGGGTAATCCTATGAACCAGCCCTTTCAGCTTTCTGACATCAGCGGCCGTTTTGACCATGCTGCCAAGTTCATCGTTGATACCAACAAGATGAATGAGGTAATTATTGTTTCTCTGAGTTTTAAATTATTCCTCAGATGTTACTATATGCTCTAGTCCCCGAAACTTGCAAGGAAATAACTTGTTATATACTTGGAAGTTTGACTTAAATTTATTTCTAGGGTTCGTTAATCCGGCCATCTAGATCCGAGTTTAGTTCTGCGTGATTCGGACGTGCTTTAGCTGTGAACATCCAGCCACCTAGATCTGAGTTAAGTCCTGCTTGACTCGGATCTGGTTTAGCTTTGAACATCCAGCCACCTAGAACCGAATTAAGTTCTACTTGATTCGGATCTAATTTAGCTTTGAATATACAACCACCTAGATCTGAGTTAAGTCCTGCTTGACTCGGATCTGGTTTAGCTTTGAACATCCAGCCACCTAGAGCCGAATTAAGCTCTGCTTGATTCGGATCTAATTTAGCTTTGAATATCCAGCCACCTAGATCTGAGTTAAGTCCTGCTTGACTCGGATCTGGTTTAGCTTTGAATATCCAGCCACCTAGATCTCGAAGTTAAGTCACCGCTGACTCGGATCTGGTTTAGCTGTGAACATCCGACCTCCTAGAGCCGAATCAAACTCGCTTGATTCGGATCTAATTTAGCTTTGAATATCCACCACCTAGATCGAGTTAAGTCCGCTTGACTCGGATCTAATTTAGCTTTTCTTGTCGATTTATCATTTTGCCTCATTGCTCGGGTTGCACATGACCGGCGGACCGCGAAGTTCGAGGTTGCTTTTTCGCCGCAAGCTGGAAGAAAAGTACGAGAAAGTTCTCCTCGTGGTGAAGAAGGCTGGTATGTCGATAGTTCCTTTTCCTTATTCCCAACGTTCTCATGTATTTGTCCACGGAATGCCGGCTTACTTCTTGGTGAATAGGTAACATTAATAACCTCAATATTCGCCTTGAGAAGAAGATCAAGAACCTGGAAGGTTAGTTTCCTTTCTATTTTACTCCTTCTCCCTTTTAATATATATGCTAAGTTTCCTTATTGCGTTTGGCTGTGGTAAAGCCGAGTTGCAAGACTTTGCAGTGTCACATCAAGATTGCATGCCCATGCCTGACGTGATGCTGCATTTTTTAGAACAAAACGCAATTCATTCGGCGCAACTACAAGAAAAAGATGATGAGATAGCTCGCCTGCGATCCGAGGTGGATACCCTCAAGCTCTCTCAGAAATTCGAACTAGAAAAGGTCGACCAAGAATTTTCCGAGGAAAAGAATCGGCTGACTTTGGATCTGCAGAAGAACAAAGAACTCCTCGAGGCTGCCGAACTTAAAACCCAGGGTTTGAGCGAGGAAATTGCTCGTTTTGAGAAGAGTAAGGTTGATTGGGACAAAGACCTTCAGATAATGATGAGATACATTCATCGTAAGCTACTTGGCATGGCCGAATTATATTTTCTTTTTTGTTCCTGCTACCATTTGACACGTTCATGCTTTGCGCAGATCATTTCCCCGAGGCCAAGCCCGTGAGTTCTAAAGCGGTTCTTGCAGCTCGCGCGCGCCGAGGTGAACATGTTACCGTTGATTCGGAATATTCAATGGAGGATTACTTGGTCGCTGTTGGTGCCGCATTTGGTCCGATGAAAATTATGGGCCGGGACTTGGTGCAGGCCGCTATCCTAGCTTACCATGTGCTCTGGCCGAATACCTCGGGGACTCCTGATATCAACGAAGTCAAGTTATTGGTGAAAAGGCTAATGGCATCTGAGAGGCAGTTGAGTATTTGGAGGGAATCTGCTGGGCGTGCTGGTGCCGACATGGCCCTTACTGTTATCATGTCATGGTATGAAGACATCTCTCTTGACATCCTGAGAAATTTGCGCACTGGTTCCCGCTGGGTTGAGGATCCCACTTTTGTTGCTCTTCGGCAAGCTCGGGCGTTCCAACTCGTCGAGTACGCCGACGTGCACACTTGGAATGAAGGGCCGAGTTTTCTTCCAGACCCGGATGAGGAGGTTGTAGCTGAGGATGCTTCGGATGATAATCCGGTGGCAGGAAGGTGAAAATGATTCGGCCGCATCGATAGCTCAGCTCTCAAGCTCGGACAGCGGCGATGCGGTCCTCTTCCAAAGGTACCGGCATTCTACCAAGACGGATCGATGCTCTGAGCAACCTCGTACTTCCGGAAGTTGCACTGGGTCGGCGGGCGAGGCAACCCGATCGAAGTTCCTCCTACCTCGAGTGCCCTTTTGACCGAGCAGCTGCCTCCCCAACGAACAACGCCTAAGTTATTTCCGATCCCTGGCATGCCGGGCGTATGATGTAGGCGAAATATTTGTCAACTCTCTGTATGATTCGAATTTCTTTTGCCATGTACTGCTGTGACATTTGGTTAAGTGGGTGTTCGTCCGAATTCTTGCTTTGCTGGCCCTCAATTTCCTGACCTTTTAGGACTTATCTTTGCCTCTATTTTTTATGGTTTTATCCAGGCGTGAGCTCTGAATATTATATGATATTGATCTGTTCTGAACATAGATTAACTGCTTCGTTGTGAAAATATATAGCAATCGTTGGATCATTGTTTATTGTATGAAACTTCAATATGTAAATCAAATTTCAGAGGTAGTATAAGACTAATATGGGTGCGCTCAGCATAAGTTTGAGGTAGCATACGGTAGTCCCCGAGTCGCTGCTTTAGATGCCGAGGTTTAGATATTAATATGAAATTGATATATCATATGGCAGCCTCCGAGTCACTGCTCTGGGCACCGAGGTTCACATTCGTAACATGAAATAAATATAACATATGGCAGTCCCGAGTTACTCCTCCAGGCGCCGAGGTTCAAGTACACAACGCGAAATAGATATAACATACGGCAGTCCCCGAGTCACTGCTCTGGGCGCCAAGGTTCAAGCACATAACACGAAATAAATATAATACATGGCAGTCCCCGAGTCACTGCTCTGGGTGCCGAGGTTCAAATACATAACACGAAATAAATATAACATATGGCAGTCCCCGAGTAACTGCTCTGAGTGCCGAGGTTCAAATACATAACACGAAATAAATATAACATATGGCAGTCCCCGAGTCACTGCTCTGGGTGCCGAGGTTCAAATACATCATTGGATCTTGACTTTGAGATATAATGCTACGAGTAGAATGGCCGAAGTAAAGCCACATTCCAGGGACTCTTCGTTTCTTCGCCAGCTTTGTCTGCCTTATTCCCTCCGCGGGACTGAGCGTCGATTAGATAATAGGCATCATTGTGCAACGCTTTGCTCACAATAAATGGTCCTTCCCATGGAGGTGATAACTTGTGCATGTCGGCCGTGCGTTGCACGAGTCGGAGGACCAAATCTCCTTCTTTGAATACTCTTGGATTCACTTTCTTGCTGTGGTACCGTCGCAAATTCTGTTGATAAATAGCCGATCATGATAATGTCAACTCTCTGGCTTCTTCCAGCAGGTCTACGGCATCTTGCCGAGCTATCTCATTTGCCTCTGAGGTTGTGTAATGAGCAACTCTTGGCGAGTCATATATTATGTCGGCTGGAAGTACGGCCTCTGCTCCGTACACCAGAAAGAATGGAGTATAGCCTGTTGATCTATTCGGAGTAGTCCGGAGGCTCCATAGTACGGCTGGGATTTCTTTGATCCAACATACTGCCGACCTTTGCAATGGTTCGACAAGTCGTGGTTTTATTCCTGATAGCACCAGTCCATTAGACCTTTCCACCTGCCCGTTGGATGCTGGGTGAGCCACAGAGGCAATATGTAGTCTTATGTGCTTCTCTCGGCAAAATCTAGCGAAAGCTCCTTCTGCGAAGTTTGTGCCATTGTCGGTAATAATACTGTGTGGGTACCCATATCTTAAGATGACATCCTTGAGAAATTTCACTGCTGTGTGCCCATCACACTTTTTAATTGGTTTTACTTCAATCCATTTTGTGAACTTGTCCACCATAACCAATATGTGAGTCATTCCTCCTCGCGCTGGCTTGAATGGTCCCACCATATCTAAACCCCATAAAGAAAATGTCCAAGTGATGGGTATTGTTTTTAACTCGGCCGACGGCATATGTATTTTGGTTGCGTATCTCTGGCATCCGTTGCATTTATTAACCAATTCTTTTGCTTCTTTTAATGTCGTTGGCCAATAAAATCCATGCCTGAATGCCTTGGCTACTAAGGCGCGAGACGAGGCATGGTGCCCGCATTCTCCTTGGTGTATGTCTAGAAGGATTTCCTGACCTTCCATCGAACTTACGCGCCATGTCGTTTGTGACGCTTCTTTTATATAGCTCATTGTTTATGATTGTATAAGATTTTGCTCTTCTTACGGTTTGTCTAGCTAATACCTCATTACTCGGCAGCATCGCGTCTTTTAGGTAAGAAAATATGGGTTGCGCCCATAACGGTGTTACTTTTTCTGCTGTGATCTCACTATCTATCTCCATGTTCTCTGCCGACATATATATCTCGGCTCTCTCCGCGATTGCGCTTACCTCGGCTGTCCCCTTCTTTAGGGATTCCGAGTCATTCTGCGGATCTACCTCCATTGGCGTGTGATCTTCCGCAGAATTTGCTGGGATAAAGATAGATTCGAATTCTGGTGATGGGATTATTGATGGTTTCCTGAGATGCTCCAGGGCAATACCTGGAGGAATTGACTACCGGGTTGATCCTAATTTTGACAATGTGTCGGCGGCATCGTTTTCCGCCCGAGGTATGTGGTGGAATTCACATCCTTCAAAGTATCCACTGATTTTTTGCACATGGAATCTGTATAAAGCCATATTAGCATCTAATGCGTCCCAACTGCCCGATACTTGCTGTACTACTAGATCCGAGTCACCATAGCATAAGATTCGGCGTATACCAATTTCTTTTGCTACTTTCAATCCATGGACCAGCGCTTCATACTCGGCTACATTGTTGGACGCAGCAAAATGTATTTGCAATACGTATTTCAACTGGTCTTTTTTAGGTGAGGTTAACACTATTCCTGCTCCCAAACCATTCCTTAGTTTGGAGCCATCGAAATGCATTGTCCAGTAATTTGGATCTGGCAATGGTGGCTCATACTGCACCTCGGCCCAGTCCACGAGAAAGTCGGCAACGTCCTGAGATTTGATTGCCTCTCTTCTATCAAACTATGGAGCGTATGGTGATAACTCGATCGCCCATTTCGCTATTCGGCCACTTGCGTCTTTGTTGCTCAATATGTCGGCTATGGGTGCCTCACAGATTACTTTGATGGGATGCTCTTCGAAGTAATGCTTAAGCTTTTTTGCCGACATATATACTCCATAAGCCATCTTCTGATAATGCGGGTAATTCTGCTTTGAAGTGGATAATACCTCACTTAGATAATAGACCGGCCTCTGAATCGACTTACCATCTTCAAGTCGTTCCACTACGACTACAGTAATAACTACTCTATTGGTAGCCGCTACATAGAGTAGCATAGGTTCTTTTGATAATGGAGAAGCTAAAATGGGTGCCGTAACTAACATCTTTTTCAACTCACGAAATGCAAGGTCCGCCTGCGGAGTCCAACTAAATTTGTCTGACTTTCTCATCAGCTGATAGAGCGGTAGTGCCTTCTCTCCTAGCCGACATACAAATCGACTAAGCGAGGCCAAGCAGCCCGTGAATTTTTGTACATCATTCAAACATTTTGGCAATTCCATTCTTTCTCTTCGCTCTTATCTTTGTTGGATTAGCCTCGATACCTCGGTGGACACAAGGAAACCGAGTAGTTTTCCCGCACGCCAAATGTGCATTTCTCTGGATTAAGCTTCATTCGAACCTTCTCGAGTTCGCAAAAGTCTGCCGATATCTTCTAGTAAAGTTTTGCTCTCTTTAGTTTTGATGACCACGTCATCCACATACACTTGTACATTTTTCCTATCGATCATGCGAGCATTTTTGCATGCATCTTTGATATGTTGCTCCTGCATTTCGCAGCCAAATGGCATTGTGCGATAACAATAAGCCCGTGCGGGGTAATAAATGCAGCTTTATTTGATCGGCCAGATTTAACGGTGATCTGGTGGAAACCAGAATACGCTGTCACAAACGATAATGACTCACAACCAGCGGTCGAGTCAATGACTTGGTCTATTCTAGGCAATGGAAAAGGATCTTTCGGACATGCCTTGTTCAGGTTAGTGTAGTCGATACACATTCGCCATACAATGGCTACATTGGGGTCATCTTTCTTCTTTTCTACTAGCACCGGATTTGATAACCAATCCGGATATAGCACCTCCATGATGAACCCGGCGAGGAGCCGAGCTATTTCATCCCTATTACTTTTCTGCGGTCGTGGCGGAGCGGCTGAGAGGGTGCGTCACCGGCCTTGCTCCTGGCCTGACGTTTAAAGAGTGCTCAGCCAACTCCCTCGGAACACCTTGCAGATCTTGAGTTGACCATGCAAATATGTCCCGATTCTCACGGAGGAAGTTGGTGAGCTCGCCTTCCTATTTAGCATCAAGGCTGCACCAATAGTAACGATGCGCTCGGGAATTGCTCATCAATCAAACTTCTTCGTCTCTTTAGTCGGTTGAAAGAGACACCGCCATGAGGGTTGGCATGTTCGGTTAATGCCGAGCGAGGGCTGCTACCTCTTGAATCCTTCTCTTTTCTCTTGCTATAACCAATGACTCGGACAAATTTGACCCGGCTGAAGCACACTCCATTGACTTCTTGTAATCCCCTGCAACTGTTATCACCCCCTGTGGTCCGGGTAGCTTCATCTTTAGGTAACTTATATGACAGCTGCTCATGAATTTGGCCAGTGCGGGCCGTCCGAGTAGAGCATGATAACAACTTTCCAGATCCACCACTTCAAATTCTAAATTTTCTGCTATGCAGTTATCTCTTGTACCGAATAACACGTCCACTCGGACTTTACCGATGGGCTCACATGAAAGCCCTGGCACTATCCCATGGAAAGTTGTCCTCGTGGATTGCAACATGTTCTGCGATATTCTGAGTTTATGCATGGTATCTTTGTACATGATGTTGATACTGCTCCCATTGTCAATAAGTACTTTTGAAAATTTCACGTTGATGCTTGGTCCAACAAATGTCGGATCCAACACAAGTGCATATGATCCTGGACTTGGCATTATTCTGGGGTGGTCCTTCATGCTCCAGGTCACCTCCTGATCAGACCATGGCACGTATCTTGGTACTGTCGGCATAACTGCATTCACTTCCATATGCCGGCGCTGCACACTTTGCTTGTCCTGCTGTTCCGTTGTGAACACACAATAAGACTGGTGATGTTCCTCGTCATTACGTCCGGTATTTGCCGGATTCATCCTTCCGTCCTGGACCTGGTTTATTACTTGATGCACTGCATCCCTCCGATCCGAGTTATCATACCTCGGGGGTAAGCATCGATTCTTGTATTTGCTCCGATTAATTGCGGCCGATCTTTGTTGCACTTGATGGGCGCTGAACTCCTGCTGGGTTCCCCATCGCATTTTCATCCAGCACATTGGCGGTCGTATGATTGGCTGGTCGGATGGGTTTGATGTGAAATTTGCGGGCTGATCTAACATGGATTCGAACGTGTATTTCGGCCTCTCTTGCCATTGCTTCTTTTGCTCTGGGGTCCATTGCCTTTTTCCCTCATTTCTCGATGTCCACTGTTGAGGTCCATTCTTCTGTCGTTGGATTGCTCCGTGACTCGGCTGATCTTGTGCTACTGCTGCCACTTGGGCCGAATTATATCTATAATCCGGCCTCTCCTCTCTTCTTCTTCCTCTGAAATCACACCTGGACGACCCGGCCAATTCTCTCGCATAATGGTCCTATTGCTCACGATGATCTGCCGACATTAATTCCGGTTGGGTTGGGTCGCCCAATGCATAGGAGTTTGCTATTCTGATAGTCTCTGCCAGTGTGGTTGGCATATCTCTTTGCAGGCGCTGCCACAACATCATGCGGCGGCAGCTTTGAACCAAGCGATTGCTTGTGATTCAATAACTCCTTCACATGAGTTTCTCAGGTTGCACCATCGAGTTAAAAACTCTCTATCTGTTTCATTCGGCATCTGCTTGCACATGGCTAACTGTTGTGGCCTGTTTGGCCTCTTGTATGTGCTGGTAAAGTTCTTTAACATTTCTTCGAAATCTAACCAACAGTTGATACTGCCGGCTGGTAGATTATTCAGCCACACCCTGGCTGGTCCTTCCAACATTTGTGGGACATACCGCACTGCCCATCTTAAGTTCCCACCCGCTATTTTCACAGCATTGGCATAATCAATCAACCAGTCTTGTGGCTTGGTACTTCCATTGTATGTTTTTGTGCCTCTTGCTAACTGAAAATTCGGCACCGGTGGTTCGCCCATGATCCGTGGTCCAAAACATGTCGGACCTGGCGGATCCTGTTCTTCCAACAATTCAGACCGGTATAGCCGGTCCAGCTTTACTCTTGCATCACTGGCTGGCAAATCTCTGTACAGGATTCTGTCCTGCATCCCATAGTGGTTGTTTCCACCCTGAATCGCGTATTCCACCTCGGAATAACCATCATTGTACCTTTCATTCATTTGATTGTGGCGAGTTGGCCTCACTTCTCTTTCCTGCCGAGGCTCATGCCTTGGTTGCGGGTTGATCGACATCTCTCTCCTTACTTCGGCCGGGGTCTGGCTTTCATGATTACCTCTCGCGGGTTCTCTCCTGCCGAGATCCCCATTGCCTCGGCCCCCGCCGTCCTTTTCCATACGGCCGTGGTTTCTCTCCCCACTGTTACCTCGGCTTTCATTGCCTCTGTTCTCATTTGCCTTTCCAGCCATTGTCGGGTCATATGGAACAATTTGCTTGTTCCTCTTCCCTGAGGTTACTGCTTTGTCTCTTCGAGCGTTGTTTCCGGGTGAAGATGCTGCTGCCGCGGATAAGGCAGGCGCTGCCCCTGCCGAATGAACCATCCGCGAGGCCCCTGGTCTTGCCGGGTTAGTTCTGAGTATTTCCTCATTTTGCTGGTTCGCGATGCGCACCAGCTCATTCACTCTTTCTTGTTGTTTCTGCCGAGCTTCCCCGGTCAACCCCTCTAACTCCAATGCTGCGGCATTTGCCGCTCTCAGGTTCTTCGGCATCAGTACTCGGCAAACCCAAATCACCGATTCGCTGCTGTGAGCTTCATGCTCTTTGTTAATGTCATCCATGAGGTTCTTCCTCTTAATCTTAATTCGCCCACCGCTCGGTGCGATATCAAGCTTATTAGCTTTTGCATATTCTCTCGTGGTCCTGTTCAAGGATTCCCGCAGGTCGATACTTTTGGCTTCTACCAAGACCTTTTGCCTGGTTTCTTCTAACTCTGCTGAGCATTTGCGGATCAAGTATCGGCCACTGGTGTAGTTAAGTTTTCTATAGTCGCTCAAGAATGTTCTCTGCCTTTCCAGAGGTGGCCCTCTCACTCGTGGTGCCTTTGGGGTGGTGTCATGTAGCTCGGTCGGGTTTGTCACCGCGGAATTACCTCGGTGGGTTGCGGCGTGGTCCGCTTGTGCGCCTTGCCTGGCGGGTTCTCCGCTTGACCGGCTCTTGCTCCAGCTTGAGCTCCTGCGGCGACCATCACCTCGATGCTGCCTGCAGGATGTTCTCTTGATGGACGGCTTGCTGCGCTACAAGGTGGCTCTCCTGCAACAAAAACTTGGTGAGGATAAATGCCGGTGATGTCGACGCCAACGTAGACCCTGTGCTCGCCCAGGCTGATGAAGACCCCATTGCGCGGGGGAGTTTTCCCCCTAAAGCTTCCTGCATTGTCGCTGACATAGTCGCAGAGACCAAATCTCTGGACCAAGCTGAAACAACGCTGCCGTGTTGATGAAGTTTCCGTCCGGATCACAACTCCATTCTAGCACGCTGGCCCCACGGTGGGCGCCAACCGTCGTGGTGGTGGCAGATGCCATGGGTAGGCTAAAGTATGGGGCCAATGGATGCTAGTGGGATCAGGGAGGAAGATGCAACCGAGTCCACACTCAAGTGGTTAAAGCTAGGATCTTTATTTCTCTCTTGTTGGGTTACAAGTGCTCCTCGAGCTGTATCTGAGGAGACAAGATGAATCTCACCACCTAACGGTCTGAGAGAGTCGATGCCCTCCTCGGTCCAAGCCTTCCCTTATAAAGGAGTGCCTTGGGTGCCCTTAGGTCGAGACAAGCATATTCGAGGAATATGCTTGTCCCAAAATAGTAGTTCAAGGCCTCTTTTCCCCTCGCCCTTCTAACGACGCAAGGCTCCGTGGACCCTCCTGCGTGCCTCGGGCTCGGGACCTGCCACCTCCGTGACCTCCTTCGCCCCTCCGACGTGTGCATCCTTGTCTCTTGTGCTTGGCTCCTCGATTCCTTCTAGCCTGCAGCTATAGTTTGACCTTGGGCTTCTCCTTCTCCTGCAAGCTTCAGATCTCGGCCTTACCTTACCTTGTGTAACTCGGCTTGTCCTTCACCTGCATCGAGATCACTTGGGCTAACCCGGCCGACCCTCATAGTAATTCGGCCGGGTAACTGCTTGGTACATATACACGGGCTTCTCGCCTCCGTACATCGGCCGACATATTCATGATTCGGCCGACCTAGACCGTAACTCGGAAACTAGACGGGGATTGTACCTCTGTCTTTCCCCGTCTCTGACCTACCCGAGGTCAACCCCCCGACACCATTGCTTAAGAAAAAGTCTGGTATATTTTTGTAAGCACCACTGTAAGCACTCTCCGTTGTACATGCTCTTAGGTATGAAATATAATCCACAGTTTGTATTCTCATGTGACAAATTGTAGAAAATGTGCAAATTAGGGTTCATCTATAATTGCCTAGGGTTAGGGGTTACTAAAAAATGTTGGGGATATTGACAGATAACCAAAAACGACTCCCCATCCATTAATTTCTTAAACATGGTTAACAATAGAAGAAGTTAATTTAAAATGAAGACTTCAGTTTAATCATTAATTAATTAATCCGAAGAACTACAAAATAATTACCCATCACCGGGTCATCCGGTTAGTTTTCCAACAACACTTATACACATATATATGCATGCATGTTAAATATATTTTCTCGATAATATTTTCATTTGCATATGCTCTGTTTCAGTGTCACCATCAGCCTCCATCGACGCATTTTTGCGGCTACTATGTTTTCCAACACGTGGGAATTATCATGGGCAGTCTGGTTGTTCCCATAGGACTACTAGTGGTATGCAAACATTGTCTTTTTGTTTTATTGAAATATTCTTCTTATTCGAACCATTTTTATAATGATTTAATTAATGTAGCAGCCTAAAATAGATCAGAGTGAACTGTCGAAGGCCAAGCTAAAAATGATCCACGCGAAGCTTGCCGAATTTTTGGCTAAACAAGTGCTGAATGGTGACATAGAGTTCCATGCTACATAGATGTGAGAGCAAGTATGCAAAAAAAAAAATGTATACACTAGTAGATTAATGTGTGTTCTTCAAAATGCAGTCACGGTTTTTAAAACTGTACAGTAATACTTGACATGCTTGCTAGCTATGTCAAGCTTGTGGTAGCTACTACCTCCTCTCCACCCCGATAGATGTATGATAGTACCGGATAGATGTATGATAGGACGGAACAGCTATGTATGAGACACAGATGTACGGAATACTAGAATTTATGTCAGGCCGTGCGATGCGAGCGATACAGAGATACTGCAGTCCGGCGCGCCGGAAGCTGATCTGAGGCAGCTATCATGTACTGTACCTGTACTACAAGACTAATAAGAAAAAAAAAATCGCAGTCGGCACATGCACACGGATGCATCTGCTGCCTGCGATAAGTTGATCGGTCTGGTCAAATCCTACACCTACCTACAGCCAGCTGACAGCAAGAAGACGACCACACACACACACGCAAGAAAAAACAAGATCCACCACCCTCCGACTGCTGCAAAATACAGTACGTTATCGCAACGCAAGCACCGATGCATGGTTTGCCTTGTACTTTAGGGTCCCGATTTCCTTAATAATGGTGTACAAGATGCGGGGGCCAACGAACTTTCTTTCTTTCTTTTTTGGTCAAAAGGAAGAACAGCTTTGTTAGATGTACTACGAGTTTTTGTCATCTTGGAGTACAGGGTGTGGGATGCTTTGTGCAGCCAGATCAGCACTAGTGTGAGAATCGAAAAAAGAAAAATAATTTGTCCTCATATTGGTCCTTGGTTACTCTTACAAGATCCGGGAATGACGCGATGACACGTGGGGTACGGCCAATTAGTACGTACTCCCTCCGTTTCAAAATATAAGATGTTTTAGGTTTGTAAAGAAAATGAATCTAGATTTGTTTTGAATCTACATACTAAAACAAATCTAGATTCATTTTCTTCACAAACCTAAAACATCTTATATTTTGAAACAGAGGGAGTAAGTCGCAATTAGTTGGAGTTTCATATTAAGCCGCAACCTGACGAGGACCCCAGCCGAACCTCCGACCGACAGCTAACCTGGTGCGCCGTGACTTGTTGTACGAGTGTGAGGCCACACGTGCATGGATCGGATGATGATGCACGAACGCACGCACGCACCCGAGCTGATTGGAATCTTGGCGGGGTGGCTGGCGTGCTGCGTGCATACATCTCAAAGATGAGCGGATCGCCGTGCGTGCATGCATCATCGACTTTCCTCGATGGGCACAAGCTGGAGCCGAGATTTGACCTTGACGGACACAAGACTGAAGATCAGGATCATGGCTTCTGCGCAACGTTAGGCTAGTCATAGTGGGAGTAATTTGAATGGTAACATAGTTATACATATTCGCTAAAGATTAGCGTTTAGATTAATGCGACGCAATAAAATTATGAGAGAGAACTTGATAGCCGATATTCTGTGCTATAACATCACATATTTCAAGATAAAATAAGTCTATATTGTAATAAATAAGAATTTGCATAATAACACATCTATGTTATTCTGCACTATAATATATATTATTCTAAGTTACTACTCACTATGACCATGACCAGGCTTAGGAAAAAAAAGTAACACGAGGATGGATTTTTTTTTGGAACAGAACACGAGGAGGGATGGATCACCGTATTGGCGCCATGCAGCATGCAGGCGTGTGTGCACTGTGCTCGGCGCACTCGCGCGCCTGAGCGATGGATGCATCATGCAATGCGTGGGAAGACTGTTCACAAGCCGGCAAGCAAAGCAGGTTCGAACGGTTGCTTTTTTTGAGGGAAGCCTCCCGCACGCTGCCTCGCTGAAGCCTCCCTCTCGACGACGATGAAGCGCCGGCACATCTCTCCTGCGTGGCCGAGTGGATGGAGGTTGCGATGACGTGACCTTCGACCACAATACCCATAACGTCGGCATCCGGCTCGTCCCGCGCCGCGTGGAAGGACGCAAGCAGCAACCGCTGATCCACATGCTCATCGTCGTAGATGTCATCGCGGAACTCCAGTTCCTCGGCGTCCTCCTCCGTTGTCCGGTGTCCTTCTCTGTGTTGTTGAGCAACTCAAGCTCCTCCATGACCAGAGTTCTCCACCTGCTACTCCTATTCTTCGGCACCTCCACCAGCCCTCGACATAGTTCTTAATTCAATCAGTCAATAATCAATATCATCAGGAAAATGGCATCGACATAGGACCAAGTAGCGACAACTACGGGGAGTAAAAGATTGACACACAATTATCTGGAAAGGTAGCAGCGGGAGTCCTCGGTAGTTCATCATCGTCGTCGTCTAAGTACGACAAGCCGTCGGGTTGGGCAGAGGAGGGTCGGTCAGCCGCAACAGTTGGACATGGTGCATTTGGAGGACGGGACCAGCGACCGCTCGAACCCCCCAATGCCCTCTCCATCCTCCCCAACCTCGAACCCTAGCGACAATGTCAACCACCCCCATCACGCGATTGGATTCGACCAGAGACGACGAGCAGTGGCGGACCTAGGATATTACCAATGGGTATGCCGTGCTAAATTTCTGAAAACTATTTATTTGCATTGTAATACGGTATACAAGGAATGTATAATATGCAACTTAAAATATAAAGTTGGAACTTTTTTTAATTTACCATACAATGGTTCAAACACCATACTAATAGTAAATTATGCATAAAAACTTACAATACTATTTGTTGACTTGTCTGGTGTAATCTTTCTTGAGGACATAAAAACTCGATTATATCATCTTCGTCCCAGAGAAGCAAATAGCTCAATGTATGTGACTGAAGCATATGATTCCCGACTTTTTCAGTTACATCTTTTTGCTCTTATGTGTGATCCTCCTCCAAAATTTGAACCGGAGATGGATTTCAAGCAGCAACATTCTTCTAGAAAGGGATATAATATCTCTGTCTTTCTTCATAATTGAGTCAATTAAGTAGGACAATTGGCAGTATGTATGATCCGTGACAGAATTATGCGATGATAGAGTCATATTATTGAATAGCATGCACTAGCCAATCGCAACCAACGGTCTTAACTGATGGAAAGGACTAGATAATTTATTTCAATGCTCGCCCTATATCTTTGTCCTCTGTCCTATTGTGACGTATGTTTAGGGAGCCGCAATATTTATTTTTATTTTTTGTGTTGGTCAGGATTTGATCCTAGGACCTTCTTCTCTAATACCACTCTTGCATGTTGTCGTGGCCGAGGCGGTGTGGCTGCGTCAGCTTCTGGTTGAGCTTCATCGACCGCTTGAGCGTGCTACAAATGTTTATTGTGATAATATTTCTGCAGTCTACATGACCTCCAATCTAGTTCAGCATCATCGCACAAAGCATATTGAGATTGACATACAATTAATTCGTGAGAAGGTGGATCTTGGCGATGTTCGTGTTCTTCATGTTCCTACAAGTGCTTAATTTGTTGATATTTTTACCAAAGGGCTCCTGACTATATCGTTTACCGACATACGCTCCAGTATCAACATCGTTACTCCTGACGTTGAGACTGTGGGGGGGATATCGGAGTATAGGTCGGTTAGGGTTAGGCCTGGCCGGTTCGGCCTCCCTCCCTCTTTGAATTGTAATCTATCTCTATTAGTTCTTGGAGGCCAAGTCTTGTAATCTATATAAACAATCCTTCGACGCCTCAATCAATACGGTTATTATTCTCTCAATATCCTAAAATATCACATACTTCATTCTTAGACAATACAATCTCTTTCCAGAAATAAATACGGCCAGTCATAAAAAAATATAAATAAATATGGCCAATCATAAACAAAATATATACATAATTTATTTTAACTATTCATCCCAAGTGAGCTATTCTATATTCTATAGTTAAATAGAAAGAGCTACATGGAAATTTACCTTGCGGCTAGTTGCGGTGCGCTCCGGCGTCATCGATCGCCCTGATCTACTAGTTGTGCGCTCTAGCCGGCCAACATGGGCTCGTGCGGCTGTCGAAAGGCTAGCCGGGCTTCATCCTTGTGGCGTTGTGGTGTGCCGTCGGCCAAATCTGCTGATTGCGGCCTCAATGGAGGGTTCAAGGCGATGACACAGACATATTGTGACGGTGCTAGTGGGTCGCTGGACGCACATGCTCTAGGCTTCTATGTCTTTGATCGGTAGTTTTTTTATTTTCGGATGTCATAAGAGCAATTTCAATAGCAAGCCGGCTATAAGATTATCTGTAGTTAGCTTATAGTCAAATAGTACAATATAGTGCCTAGGAGCACGTGCAAGAGCTGGCTATTGCATGAGAGCCTATCTCTTTTTTCTCACATCTTCTCTCTCATCCAACTAAGCAAAACAATACTCCCTCCGTCCCAGAGCTCAAGGCGTATATTTTTGGACACGTTTATTAAGGAGGGCTGCGCATGTACATTAGTTTCCATCCGTGCCCCTCAATAACCGGCTAGTAACTGCCTTCTTTTAAGACTTATATCTAGTTGACTAGGATTTATTGTACTTGCTCTAAAGTGTCTGGAGTGTGCTGATCAAAGCCAAGCCGTTTTGCAACCACGATCGATGTGTCCTTTTTTCCTTCCATGTAGTACCTATATGTATCATCGCTCGACCATAGGGTAATGCAGCGGCAATACCCTATGGACCCGCCACTGACAACAAGGAGAGGGAAATCGACGAATCAGGTGTGTTTGGCCTCGCCAATGCTGGAACCGACGATTCGCTGCTGGTTTGGACCAAAAGGTCAACATTTTTGGTTTAGGATAGAGGAGGGTGGAGGGGAGTGTGGCGAGGCGAGGAAAGGTGGAGCTGCGAGGCGAGGGTGGCTCGGCGGCGAAGCAGAGGGGAGCGTGGACTGTGGTTCATGCACAAAAAATGCGAGGGCTCTTATGCAAAATTACCTGTCACGACCCTTTTTTTAAAATCGGAGGGAGTACTTTATTTGCCCTTATAATAATTCAAAAGCCCTATGCGCGCAATGAAGATGCGATCGACAATCATCTCTCTCAAATCTAAACCAACAAAAATCATTTCCTTCAACACTCTACGGAATCTTAATTCGTGCCGATGTTCGATCTTTGCAACAGGAGAACTGAGCGCCGTACGTCCAGTCTTTGGCACCACTACCTTTTTAACGACTTATTATCCACTAACCAGCAACAGTGGACACCATATATAAATGCAGTGCTGTTAGTTAGGGGAAAGTACAAAACATGCATGATGCGATTACATAGTATACAATATATGGTTCCACTAATCCGTAGACTATGCATGAATGTAGTTCTAAAAGAAAATCCGGTCCACTAATATGATTGTTGTGCATGATTAGTTGGTGCTCCTCAAGAATTATTAAGTAGTGCTCCTTCTTTCTTAATACTAACTGCTACCTTTTGGAACCAATTTTTGAATGGATAGTGCTAGGCGTCCCCCGGACGATGGGGAGCTCCCATCGTCCTGCTTCCGGTGTCGACACGTGTCATTTTGCTGCAAAACATCCCACATTTGCTGCATATGTCCCCGCTTTTGCTTCCGAAGCAAAAAAAACGGTTCGTTTTAGAAATAGAACACCTCGCCGGAGACCTCGCCGGAGACCTTGCCGGAGACCATGCAGCAAAAAAAATGTCCTAATGTAGCAAAACCGACTTCGCCGGAACATCGTCGGAAAAACTCGCTGGTGACTCTTGTAGCAAATACTTGACACTGTTGTAGCAAAACCACAAGACGATTGTAGCAAAAAAGTTCTTCTAATGTAGCAAAAAACCTACTTCGCCGGAGACATCGCCGGAGAATTTAGCCGGAAGACCTCGTCCGAGAACTTGTAGCAAAATTTTCATGGTATTGTAGCAAAACAAAGAAACAGAGATAGCATAAAAAATGTATCAATGTAGCAAACCGAAGGCCAGCATTTGTAGCAACAACACCCAAGGTAGGTAGCAACGACGTCGGCCGTAGGTAGCAACGAGGCTGGCCGTCGGTAGCAAAACCGCCAGCCGTAAGTAGCAAATCCGTCGGCCAAAGGTAGCCAAATCCGTCGCCGCCGGTTGCAACGTCGCTAGCAGCATCGCGCGCCGTCGGTAGCAGATCCGACGTCGGCCGTAGGTAGCAGAGTATTCCACTGTAGGTAGCAAGTGCCACCGTCACTTGAAGCAAGCGCTGCCGCCCTGTGACAATGTCCATGACGGTAGCCTCCATCTCGGAGGCAGGCAGGTGCTGCAGGCTGGAGGCGGAGCAGCAGGGCCGCCGGTTTGAGGCAGGGAGCGAGGCCGACGGGTGGATCTCTAGGGCATAGGCGGCATGGGGGCGTGAGCGGCGGTGGCGTGCCGGCCGGCCAGGAGGGTAGAAAAATGAGCAGGGAGTGAAGGGATCCATGCGTGCTCCCCTTGATGGAGCCGGAGGCATGGCGATATGGCTAGAACAGAGGACGAGCATGCTCTGCCGCTCTGGATTTGTGGATGCGATGGGAAAACAATGAGAGACGGGAGAGGATAGGGAAGTGGTGGGGCCCCTCGTCCTGTGGTGACAGTTTTCCTTTGCCACAGAGGGCACGTGGCGCGCGCGGACGAAGGACGACGCAGGACGCACGATCGTCCGGGTGAGGAGGATCATTTTCCTTTTTGAATTGTATCCTGTCATCTTCCCTAGTTATTTTTCGAGGGGACCTTTACCTTCTTTTGTGAGTGGGTGTGTGGTGTTTAGAAATTCAGTCACAAGAGACAATCAGGCATGGGCTAAGAATGGGGTGCAATATATTAGTACACACAACAAGACAACGACCAATATTTAAGCACCAATCTCTTCCTTTTCATGCACACTTTAGCGCATTTGGAACTTTTCACCATCATGACCCATAATTAGCTAGGGTCCTAATATATTCCGCACTAACTAAGGAAGTTGTGGTTTACCAAGACAAAGTAACCTGCCTGCCATGCGGATTCAGCTATAGCTATGGCTGTGGTTGGGATTATAATTCGAACAAAATCTTTCGCGTTTTGTTTAATTAATTATCCTATAACAAACTGAAAGCTCAGAATACCTGAAAGATCGTCCTGCTGCTAAACTAGATGGTGGTCCAGCGAGAGGGATCGAACTCACCTGGAAGCAGTGTAGTGTGCCCACACCGTTACGTGGTCTAATGCGCTATTACGATGTCTGGTGTGTACGACATTACTAGGCCCTGATGGATGGATCGATCATGGACCCTTGGAGAAACATGACCAGGAATGCGACCCCGAATTCACGACCGACACATACACATCAACAACCTTATAATTAACTGGTGCAAGCACGCACGTACGCAGTCCTGACAAAAACACACACAGAGAGACGGAAGAACCATGGATTGCGTACGTGCATCGCGCACTTGAGCTGAAGCTGGATGATATCGCGGTCATGTATAGTTGGGACGGAGCGATCGATCGACGTCGTCGTCGAGTCCGTGCAGTTCGAGAGGGAGCAGGGAGCACTATGGACGTTTAGGAATCGGAGGCACTTTTTTTAGAGGCATTTTATCAAACTGCCTCAAATTGTATTTATGGTGACTTTGAAAATAGTCTTCAAAATATGGTTTAGATTTGGCAGTTTTGAAAGTGCCACTAATAGTTTATCCTTTTGAGGCATTATTGATAGTGCCTCTAATGTTTTTGAAAAATAGGCGCTAAACGCCTCCATGCTAAACTATCGATTGACTTTGACCAAGCTCAAAAGACATATTTTTAGAGGCATTTTTTACGATAATGCCACTAAAAATATATCAACTAAGGCACGATTAGAAGTGCCACAATTGGTTACCATTTAGAGGCACTAAATTATGCCTCTAAATAGTGACCAATTGTGGCACTATATATAGTGCCTCAAAACAACTAAGTATTATAGGCAGTTTGAAAAAATGCCTCAAAATAAAAAGGTATTTGGGGCACATTTAAAAGTGCCACAAAAAATTACCATTTGAGACACTTTTAAATGCCTCTAATAGTGAACTATTTGACTAGGTGTGACGGTTACTAGGTGCGCGCACGGCGTGATTTCATGAGCTAATGAGGCTGGAGCACGGTGGAGGCTGAGCCATGGTAAGACCATCCTGGCGTGGCAGATACACAGCAAGCAGCCATGAGACGTGGAGGTGGTGTGCAAGTACCTCAGTAATGGGCTCCTCACACGGCCATGGAAGGAGAGCGAGGACATCAGGCTGGCGGCCGCCATCCGCGGGGCCATCAATGTCACCGTCGGCAAGCAGCTCGATCAATGCGGAAGCATGGCATTGGCAGAACTCTCCGATTTTGGAATTTCTAAAGGTTGGCAACGATGCTGTGGGTCCAATCAGCTGCCACGTCCTCAAAATACGGCGGTGTATGTAGTTCAGACCATACGTGGACCCTTAGAGTGAGATTAGGGACTGATTGGATGCATTTTCTAAGTTTAAGGACTGTTGTAGACATAGCCAACAAGTTTAGAGACTATGGATGCATTTCACTCTCTAACTAACAACCCACTGTTCGATTAGAAGCATGCTGGACGTCACAGATGCAAGCCC
The DNA here is from genome assembly GCA_030063025.1 of Avena longiglumis. Taxonomy (NCBI): domain Eukaryota; kingdom Viridiplantae; phylum Streptophyta; class Magnoliopsida; order Poales; family Poaceae; genus Avena; species Avena longiglumis. Next base: position 155,880,140 of record CP125973.1, read on the forward strand.
GCGTGATTGATGGTTGAGGAACGTGACATGCTGCCCCTCCCATCCGGCAGTTTCCAAAATAAAAATCAGTTTACTTATGTGGGTTTGACTTTTTCCTCCAATTCCTCTCTGATTTTTAGCAAACTAATTGCTATTGTTCTGGACACTAATTCTATCAATTTAAAGAAAGGAAAGTAATTCTAGATTTTAACGAAAGTAATTAATCAGTTTTGCTCGGTTACTTTATGAAGCATGCATTGTTTCCAAGGTTAATCTAAGTTTGCTTCAAACAATACAAAATTTGTTTCGTTGATCCAGTTTAACACAAATGCTCATATATTTTGCTTCCCGATCAAGCACATTTTATTATCAATGTCAGTCAGCTTGCTTCCTATCCAATCAAAATTTGTTTCAAACACATATAAATAATTTTTTCCATACATGTGAGAATTTGCTTTTTTTTGCGGGTATATGAGAATTTGCTTACATATGAAGAAATTACAGAAGCATTTATTTAGCAGAAATATTCGTATACTTTGTTTCCTTATGAAGCACATTTTGTTTCTGAGAACTTGCTTCCAGGTCAATGAACTTGCTTCTCCTCCCTTATTTCCCCCTCATGCGGTGCCCCCAGGCACCAACAAACTCGCCCCCAGCTAACCCTACTCCTCTAGGGTTTGATCATCGGCGCTGGCCCCATGCTAGCACTTCCGGCTGGTCACGCCGACGTCGTCTCCGACTATCTCGTCGCCTCCCTTTACTACGACCCGGAGCCCTAGCGGCGACCAGTGGCTACGCACGTCAGTGCGCAGGTAGGTCGTCTAACCACCCTTTCCTCTACCTCTACATCTTATCTCTCTCTCTCGCCTCACTTCCCACCCCTCTCTATCTATATCTCAGGCACCGAGGACAACGAGGGCAGTGGTGGGAGGACACAAGGATCTCGACCCGTCGTTGTTGTCTCCCGGGATAATTTGGGGCCAGGGCACTGCGGAGGTTAGTCACGCCGTTGGTCGCCGGGATGTGTTCTGCGCCCGCGTGAAGCCTAGCAAGCGAGAGCTTGCTAGATTTTTCTATGTCTTCCTCTGTTGAGACAATTTTTCATCTGCTATGATTAACCAATTATTGCATCTTATTATCATATTTCCCTAATTTGCTTTGGAATGGTATTGTTTCCTTCATGATAGATCGTGATGTAAAATCTTTTACATGTTTTGATTATTTTTCTCTTATTCCAGCTGCACCAGGCTTCCTTCTTAAGTTATTGTTCCTGCTATGATTATTGGGAATGATTTGTTTCTTCATACCCAATTATTTTTCCCCTTTATTATGGTATCTTATACCTGATTTGTCCAACATGGACCGATTTGTATGTCTGATTGGTTGCCTCTGCTTCTATGTTTGAATTCTATTAGATAAGTTAGCATAATAACTAACATGGGTGCAACAGAAACCTCACTGTAATATTGACCTACTTTGTTCTTCCAGCAAATTAGGGAAATATGATAATAAGATGCAATAATTCAAAGATCAAAATCTGACAAATAAATATAGTGAGTTCTTAGTTCTTCCAGCAAATAAATTCAAAGATCAAAATGTGACGGTGCTCACCAAGAGAGGATTTTGCCATGGCTCTCGCGCAATTGCTCCACCACAAGGAATTGACCGATAAGCTTCTTCGTCGGAAGGTACGACAATACAAAATCAGAGCCAGCTTCTAAAGGACATCTGACATGATAAAAATAACATTCCACAACAACATAATATAAATTAATTTTAATTCAATTAATTTTGAATCCAAAAAAATAACAGAAAAAGGGTTTATGGGCTTATTGGACTTGGCCTTAGTGGGCCGAGACCACATGGTCACCCCGGACCAGGTGGAGACCCCCACTCAGGTCCGACCCCCTCATTCTCCCTCTCCCTCTTCCTCTCGTCTCCTCTCTCACGCACGCGTCGCCGCCAGCTGTCTTGCCCGCCTGGCCGGCGCCCGGCCAGGTCTCCTCCACCTCTCGTCGCACGTCGCCGCTACTCCGCCACCTCTCCTCCCCACTCTCCCATATCCCCAGCACCAACTATCGCTCTCGCGCTCAACCCCAAGGGAAACCCTAGCTCTGCTCGAGTCGGTATTTGGAAGTATTTGGAAGTGGACGGCGCGGCGCCGGCGCCGGCGCCAACTCACCGGGGTATGCGGCCTCTTCTTCCGCCAGATAGCAGCCGGCCGCGGACGTCCTAATTTGGGCGGCGGTGGCGGGGTCGAAAGTGGCCGGTGCAGCGACGCCGCCAACTCGCCGGGTATGCGGCCCAACGCCTCTAACAAGCCGGTTGTCGCTCTTCTCTCCCTTCACGGGTACCTCTCTCTTCAGATTTATCATAAGAATACCGGATCGATTTTTGATCTGTCGGTGCCATGCCACAAACAGTTCCTTATCTTCGCAATTTGAGTTTTGAGTTCTCGAAGTAACGCTTCTATTCCCTTCTGGCAGCTTATCTATGATATATGCGTTCAGTACAGTATAACAATTGTTTGATGGGTATGTGTGGATCAAGAACTGCACATGATGTTGACACTTCCTGCTGTTTCAGGGAGAAACTTAAGCATGATCGACCAAGATCCTCCGAAAAAAAACTTAAGCAAGACGAGCCTTGGGAGGCCACATCATGTGCACGTGCGGGTTTGGAACACTACAACAGTATGAATCAGGTACCGATCCACTTAAATTTGTACTAAGTGCATTAGTGGCCTAGTGTGTCACCGAGTGGATGAGTAGTCATTTAGCATTTATCTCACCAAATCTGGAGTCTGCACAAAGCTTCTAAGATGCAGTAGTAGCTTTTTCACTTGGTGCCTCAAAGAATATGCAACGTATTTCTCCTCTTAACCTGCTCATTTATTATTCTGCTCTCTCTTCTTCGCTGATTTAAAATTCTAAGTTTCTGACTCATATCCTGCATTTTAATTCCAAGCAGATCTTCGGGCTAGATCTCCGCTGGGTGGGCGACCTTGTGGTGTTACCGATGTTGCTAGGAAGATCTCTTGACCGTCTTGTGGAGGGATCCAACATCGGCGCTGCTACTTTGGGGATGCGGAGGCAGGCTTCACGGACGACGACGAAAGAACTGCTGCATCTTACTATGTGCTTGATGCTCGACTTCTCCCCAAGGTACTTGTGCATTTCTTACTATGTGCTTCCTTAAATTCTCTAGGAACTGTTATGTATACCGGTAGTCGAATTAGCATTCAGGATTGGTTGTCCCTGACCTGCACCATGTTGGTGTTTTTGGTTCTGCATTTTCGCTTTGGGGTTTGCTGGAGCAAGGGGGATCTGGAATTCTAGATGCAGCGGCATCTCTTGGACATGGCTCGCTAGAATAGGCGGCGCTTGGGGCAGAGAAGTTACCTGGCGGCAGCCCAAAGATAGTGATTCTCCACCACTTAGATATAGCCCAAAGAGGAATTCTCCGGACCTGGCTGATCTGGCCCACTGGCCCATAAGGCCCACCTAGTCTTGCTTGGGATCAACCACCACCCCGGCCCAATCCCTCTCTCTCTCTCTCTCTCTCTCCTGTCATTCTCTGTCACCCGCACGACCTCACCTCTCTCGCGAAATACTTTTGTACTGTATGTATGTAGTGCTTTAGTCTTTCCTTTAAGTTTAAATGGGATCATTTGCTTATGGGATCTTGTGTTACTAATTGTTTGTCTTGAGGAATTCATCATCTTTGACCATAGTTTTTCTATTGTAGTACTTATGCGGCCGGGCAGATCCCCCAATTCCTTGTGAGCTTGTGAGGGGGCATCTTGACTACACCCCTCATGCTTGGAATGTTGTCCGTGTTAGACAAGAGGGCGACTGGTTAAGAATAGTAAAACCAGGTTAATAGTATCGGCTACAGCTTCCCTGCGGTGAGTATTCTCCTTCTCTCCATGTATCTCTCTTTTGCCTACAAGTAGCCCAGACAAGAATGAATTATTTTAATTTGGAACTCATTATGTTAAATTTCTAGAAAACAGCGTGTATATCTTTCCCTTTTGTTCATACTCACACATCTACTTATATCCAGGTAATTATATCTAAATATAGCAGCCGGTTGGTATTTCCTTTTATTCATACTCACACAGGTGTCTTCCATCATGCATTCCTTATATATATTGCTCTCAGATACACATATTTTTTTCTGACGGAGTGCAAACTACTGAATATTTGCTACTGTAGAAAACCTAAAATCATAAGTATTCCAGAAAATAAATTTCTAACTGTGCCCCTTCATTGCTTCATTAACTTACTTAAATTTTCTTTTCTTATTCTGGATGTAGAAGATATATGAGATAATCCCCTACACCCTCCATGTTCCAGTAATGACACACATTCGCTGCTGTTGTACATGTTGTGATTTTTCATTTTTGGATGGAAACTATATAGTTTGTACCATGTACTACCATAAAGCAAAATGGGTTCGTTTTTGTTTTTACTGTGTCCCCCGGTACATACAACAGTTGTGGCTGATTCAGGATTCATGTAGGTAAGCATTTAATGCTAACATCTAAGTGAGGAATCAGTAAGAAATGATAGCAGAATAGTAAGAAGATGCCTACATTTGCTGCTGTGAAATTGAACGTCATATTATTAAGCATCTACATATTTTCTTATTTGGGTATTTAGCTAGTGGATTGTAAAAGGAATCCCCGACTACTGATCCCATTTAATGGTAGTTTAATTCAATGGGTAGCTTTCTCCCTGATCAGAGGTGCTTTGCAAAAATATTTTTGCTTGATAACGTAAATACTCTATGTCATATGTTACTTTAATACTAGCATATTTAGAGTTCCATGTGAATATTCCTGGTTTATCGGCGGCGCGGCTTCAAGCCGCGCATTTTCGTCTAGTTAAGCTTTAAAGTGGAACCTAAACTACTCATTTTGGTAGCCTACCTTGTTTCTACTTCTGAAAATGACACTGCCATTATTTTTGCAAGCTAGAACAACTGAAAAATTGTTCGGCACATACATGTGGCCAAGTTTGAATTGGAATGTGTATGGATTTTGCTTTTCCTCATGCATATATATATTCCATTATAGTCCAATTTTCCTCATATATATATTCCATATTGTTTAATCATATCCAGTTTTGAATTGGAATTTGTGTGGATTGTGCTTACACTATTTAGGAACATAAAATTAAAATGTTTTCTTCGGTATTCACTGTACAGATCTCAGGAGAATTTCTTGGAGCATGTCCATATCAAATATTCTCCTGTTGTGGTTGAATATCTTAACTAGATATTGTATTGCAATGATTAACTACTAGCATCCAGAAACGAGAAGGTGAGTTCTCTTCCGTGTCGATACAAATTCATGTACATTCAGCTCTCTCCGTGATGGTGAATTGTTTTTGGCATGGTACAACGGACCAGGATGGGGAGGTGGTGGCGACGCTGTGTGGCGTTGTGGAACGGGTCGACAAGCTCGTCTATCTGCGGACGCTCCGAGTGAGGTATTCTCTCCCTGCCTTTCTCCAATTCGTGTGTTAGTTTTCATTTGTGTGTTCGTCCTCACAGTGCAGTGGCATTACTATCGTACCGAGTGTAAGTGTATAAAGGTGTACATATGATTGGATAAGTGGGTTTGAGTTTGACTCTATTAGCGGGCAGTTCTCAGGTGACTGGCTGAGGTACTGTAGTCTCATACTGAAATATTAGGGTGTTGGATTAAGCTGGGTGGTTATGATTTTTGCCAACTTATTAGGGCAGGGAATAAAACATCAAGTTTGTAATTACTTTTGCTACCCTGAAGGCTCATTTTTGTTCTCTTCAACCTTATCAGGTATAAGCCGGAGGTTGGCGATATCATAGTTGGCCGTGTCATCGAGGTATGCACACTTTGGGTCACTCTTTCAACGTTTCTCTCATTTTTGTAGCATGGTTTCTAGTAGGAATGAGCCATGATGATGCTCAACATTTTTGGTTAAAGTATACGTGTTAAACTGCGGGTCTTATTCTATGCTGTTAAAAGTTGCTGATGCAAAGATGTGTTTAGTCAGATCTTTATAGCACACGGATTAAACATTAGCTTTTCCATGTGTTTGATAGGTTAGTAGCTTCAGTTATGTACTCTTGGATACATGTTATCCTGAAATAGTTGGGCGGTATGGGTAAACCTACCTGTTATTATAATCAGTCCATCACAATATGATCTACTATCTGCTTGTTGTGCATCCATGCAAACAATGTATCTCATTTCTCACCAATATCAGTTACTAGGTTGATTTTTTTCTCTCTAGATTGCTCCCAAGCGCTGGAGGTTGGATATAAACTTTAGCCAAGATGCTGTTTTGATGCTTTCTTCTATGAATTTGCCTGATGGTATACAGGTATGCTGTTCTGCACCTTTTTCCTGTAACACCCAAATTTTGGGGTTGTGTTCAGCTCAAGACAATATTCAATAACATGTTTGCTGTATATGCAATGTTTGCTGTCCATCTTTCATATATATTCTAGTTACTTCCGTGACATGTTTGATTGCTTGCAGCCCATCAATAACATGGATTTCATAAGACAGTCCAAGGTTGATGTTACAACATGGTCGCAAGCTATAGCTACTTATGATGTTCCACATCCTTAGAAGTACAATTTGATTCCACTGCAGCTCTAGCTATGCAATCACAATGCTATTTAAAGTTTATATGTGTAATCTATTGGTCTCAAGCTATGTATGACTATTGTAATTTGACTGTAATAATTTGAGTGAAATTTAAACATCTGCATAAACTACTGTAATTTGAGTGAGCGATGTATTTGTTTGTATTATTGTGATTTGTATTGATGGGATTTGAGTGCAATGCCTGCTGTAATTTGACAGTTGTGAGCCATTTTAAAAATTTAACTGCTGTAATTTGACTTCTGTTAGCTAAATTGCTACTGTAATTTTATGGTTGTTATCTTTTAAAGGCACTATGGATAGTGCCTCAAAAAGCTGGTTTTTTTAGGCACTATGGATAGTGCCTTAAAAAACTGGTTTTTTGAGGCATGCCTCAAAAAGTTAGGTTTTAGAGGCACTATGGATAGTGCCTCAAAAAGTTGGGTTTTAGAGGCACTATGGATAGTGCCTCAAAAAGTTGGGTTTTAGAGCCACTATGGATAGTGCCTCAAAAAGTTGGTTTTTAAAGGTACTAGTCATAGTGTCTCAATTGACTAGGATTTAGAGGCACTCTAATTTGTGCCTTAAGTTGGTTTTTGAGGCACTAGTCATAGTGCCTCAATTGGCTAGGATTTAGAGGCATTAGTCATAGTGCCTCAATTAACTATGATTTAGAGGCATTTTTTAAAACTGCCTCAAAAAACTTTTACCTACACGTCTCGGCGCTTTTTTAGTCCGAAAACTTAATTGTGGCACTAATTTAACTATTGGAGACACTTTAAAGTGCCTCTGAATACTGTAAGAAAGCGACGTTGCCGCGGCATCACCACGCAGCGGTCACCGTCGCGCGCGTACATGTGCAGACAGGCAGCTAGCGGTGTCGCCGGCGCCATCGGAGCGGCCGTGTCACTGCTCACGGCGACTCGCTGCAGTGCACACGGCGAGCGACCTGTGTCCGGCCGTGTGCGTGCGTGTGGACGGTGCGAAGGCGTGACCATCTGCACGACCAAATCATCACCATGCATGGTTTATCGATTTAATTAGCGTTGGCGTCGATCGGAACGAACGAATGATGTGCGGCGCGTGGTCGTGCGCACGCACGCATGCCCGTGCCCGTGCGTGTGCGTGGTCCCTCTCGCGGCGGTACGAGGCGAGAAAGAAGCAAGGAGGGAGGGCGATGCAGGGTCAGGTGGTGCGTGAACAACTGGGACTGGATTTGTCTTGCGCGTCCTTGATACAGTATATACTAGTATGATTGCCACCTTAATTAATTGGTGTACAGAGCGCTGCAGGACACGAGGTTCGCGCGGTGAGTGATCAGGGCCTGCCGGGTTTGGATGCTTGACAGCGTGACGGAGTTGCTCCTTCGCAGGCATCTAACCTACTGCATGCTACTCCCTCTGTTCCAATATACGACGTTTTAGGATTTCACGGTCAAAATAATTTAGGCACAAATATTTTCCGAGTTTCCGTATTTTCCCCTGAATTTTCGGTCGCGTGTCGGCTCTCCTCTTTCCCTCTCACCACCGAGCGCCACATCTCGCTCCTGGAATCGCTCCTCCCAGCGTGCTCTCTGTTAGAGTATACGTATCTGTTAGGGATAGACTAGGTTACTTGTCTTGTACTCCAAGTAGGTTACTTGTCTTGTACTCCAAGTTGGTCCCTGTACGCCTATATATACTCGCCCGAGAGGCTCAATAATACATCCATCATATTCCGCAATCTCTCTCTCCCTCTACCCTTCAACATGGTATCAGAGCGGCACGGTCCTTGACCTAGCCGCCGCCTCACTCCGGCGCGCCCGGGAGGTCGATCTCCATGATCTCCGCCGGGGCAGCAACCCGTCTGCGGGGTTCGTCGCCGATCCGTGATCGGCTCGCAAGTCTTTTTCCGATCTCTTGATCGGTTTCTTTGGTTTACCGATCTTAGATCGGATTGAGTCGACCATCGCCGTCGTCATCATCGCGCCTCTACTCACCATCGGCATCGACGATCTACATCGCGTCCGGCGCTTTCACACTGTCTGTGCCTTCCTCGGTGCCGTCGCGGTCTCATGACAGCTGCCGCCATGCCGCTGCGGCTTCCTCGAGGCTGCGCGACCCTTCGGATTGTCTTCGCCGTCATCGCCCGGGATTGCACCGACAACGACGCCGCGGATTCCGATCTGCCGTCGTCACGGGCTTGGCGCGTACAGCGCCGCCGTCGGTCTGATCAACCGATCTGCGCTTCGTCTCCGCCAGTACGTCCCGAGCACGCTACCACCGATCGAGCATCGGGCTGCGCTCGTCGCCCGCCCGTAGCGTCGCCGCCTTTGGTCCCGCCACGGCTACCAACGCGCCTTCTCAGCGTGTCGTCGGCCGTGGTTCTCGCTGCACCGACTCACGCCCTAGCTCGCCGCCATCGGGCAAGCGTCGCCGCAGCGGTCATCGCCGTCACCCGCAGGGCGTCGCGAGCTTCCACCGCGCCACCTCCCTCGGCGCGGGTCGCCGTCCGCGCGCATGGTCTTCGCCACGTCGGGTTCTTCCTCGCCTACTTGAGCACCGCGCATCTCCACAGTAGCTCTTGGCCACTCACGGCCGTAGGTCCGCCGACTACCCTCCGTCTAGGCATCGGTCGACCACCCACGGTCGCTGGTTCGCCGCCTTCTACGTCTTCGTCGAGCGACTTGCCGCCATCGTCCTCGCCTGCGTCCTCGACCACACCTACCGTCTACTCCGACAACGCGGCTGCGCCGGCACCTCGCCGATCTGCGCAACGCAACCGTCGTAGAGTCCTCCTCTGCTAGTCTCCTCTTCGACATGGCGTGAAGTTGTTTCTACTGGTCCCGTTCTTCGCATGCCGTCTTGCAACACGGTGCGTGCCTTCGTCCCAGCGTTCCCGAGTCTGGCAAGCTCGGTTGTAGCGCCTCGTCTTCATCGGCTTCGACAAGGTCTTCATCGGCATTGACTACCTCCTCTACGTCTGCCTCGACTGCGTCATACCGACTTCGTCTTTGCATACTCGGTTTTGGCACAACCAGAGTATGCCTTCGCCCCACGTCGCTGGTTTTGGCCAAGCCATGGCCGCACCTCGTCCTCGACGGCTCGGACTGCATCGGCTTCGGCATCGCTCTCTCCGACGACTGCCCTGACGTGTCTCCGTCCTTCTACTGGCTGCACTATGCGCACGCGGATTCATATGCGGCTACCTCGACACCGGCAACCCCGACCACGACATTGACCATGGCGACCCCTCGCGCGGCTACCTCGACCAAGGTTGCAGCACCCACCGCTCTCGGCTCACTCGACACCGCCACAAGGGCTACCACCTCGCATGAGCTCCTCACCAGCATCCTCTACGGTCCAAGCTTCTGCGACGTGACACCGTCCACGACGTTCCCGCTACCACTGCGGGGGGATGTCGACACTGCTTTCTGCCCGGCTCTCGGTCGACCGTTCGCGGCGTTCGGTTGTTCACGATGCTACCGCTTCTGATCAGGGGATGTTAGAGTATACGTATCTGTTAGGGATAGACTAGGTTACTTGTCTTGTACTCCAAGTAGGTTACTTGTCTTGTACTCCAAGTTGGTCCCTGTACGCCTATATATACTCGCCCGAGAGGCTCAATAATACATCCATCATATTCCGCAATCTCTCTCTCCCTCTACCCTTCAACACTCTCCTCCGCACATACGACCGCCGCACGCCGCCGTCCCACCTCTCCTCATCCGCGCGTCTCCATCCCTCCGTCCCCCGCACGAGCCCCATCTCGCTCCCCACCGCCATCCCTCCTTTCCCCTAACAGATCCCCTCCTTTCATTTTGGAAGATGGTATTTTTATGCCCTGATCTGCTGGGCAGCGAGCATGGCGTCCGTCTTCGGCGAGATGGGCGTCAGCGTGGCGTTGGCCCGTTCGGCACCATAAGGCCACCGATGAGAGGAGGAGGTAAGAATCCGCCGCCCTCACCTCACGCCCCCTCTTCGTCATCTTCTTCGCACTTTCCTCGATTCGGTCTCACCCCCTGATGATTCGCTGTCCATAGGCGGTCACAACAGCGGGAGAAGTTTCAGCGGGAAGCACAGTGGCGTCCGCGGTAGGGGGTTCGGTGGGAGGAGCGATGGCGGCGGCCGTGGGAGAGGTGAAGGCAGGAGCGACCGTGGGAGGGGTCGCGGCGACGGCTAGGTAGGAGGCAGTCTGACCGGCATGAAGGGCGGGAGCAAGGTGGTCTTCATCACCTATGCCAAGGACGACGCGCTCTGCACAAAGAACATGGTACCCGGGGAGTCCGTCTACGACGATAAGCGCGTGTCTGTCCAGGTAGCTCTCTCGTTTTGCTCACACTGCTGTTGTTCAATGCACAGTTCTTAGTGTCACCGCTAGTTTAAGATTAGCGAGTTTCTACTCGTTTGGACTGGAGTATTTCTTGTTGGTGCAGCACAAATTAAGATTTATACGCTGCTGATTTTACTTTCAACTGATATGTTCAAAGAATAGGAGTATCTCTTAATCAAATCAAGATCATTTGCCCATATCAAATTAAGATCATGGCCTCATTTCGTTAATCTAAAGGGGCGTCGGAAGTATTATTAATGCTCAGTCTAATGATGATTTCTTCATCTTGAGATTTATTTATGCTCAGGCTAATGATGATTTGCCTGAATGGGTGCATCCCCCATTTGTCATGCCTGAATGGATCTCACCAGCCACGTCGAAACTGTGTGTCTCTTTATATTTGGTGCATATGTGTTTGTCATGTGATTTTGAATACTCCGTGCTTCTACTAGAGGTGGCAGCTGAATTTAGTTATGTCACACTGAAAAGCTAGGATACTTCCCAACTCTTCTGTTTAGTCAAAAGTACAGTTTGGCCTGCACTTGGATTTACCCGGTGCGCATGCAGGAAATGGTCTTGGATACTCTGTAAGATTTGGCGCTTGTAACTCTGCACACTCATAACATTTTGGGTTAACATTTTGGAGTACATCATTAGCTACATTTAGGATTTTGTTTGACAATTTTTTTTAAAGTTATAAATATAATTTCAGTACATAATAAGAACAAACTTCAGCACTGTGATTCAGTATGTGTTTTCTCTGTGGTACTGGTAGGCATAGTCTGTTTTTTCTCAGGATATAGCTATTTATGAAGTTTACTCATGAAATCTGGAGGTAATATCGAACTGATTAGTGAACACAGGTGTTGCTTTCAGCCTTCAATTATTGAAGTTACTAAGTACTTAAGCACTTCTAATTCAATTACACAAAAAATCTAACCAACCATCTTGTCCATTTCAGTTATGAAGCCATGACTTCCAAGCGGAACCGTAGTTTAGCGAAGGAGATTGTCACAACATCCATTGCCTCTATTCCTGGTACACCCCTCAAATTAGTTGTTTGTTTTGCAGTTTCGTATAGGGTGATTCTTGCATATCTAAGTTAGCTGTTGCATACCTGAATTTTGCTCTACATTGCCTAATCTTGCTCTGTATTCGATTTTGTTTGCGAGGACATATCGCTTACAGTATTTGAGTACATATTATTCTGCCATATTAAATCATGTACTTTGTGCACATAACAACACATTAAATAGCATACTCAACAAACACTTTCCTTTTCTCTTGTTTGCAACGTCCACCTCCAAACCCTCAGCAAGTTGTCGCATAGCAAGCTTCCATATTCGTTGAATTATTTGGATGTCTACCCCAAAAAATGATGCTATATCTTTCTTATCATTTTTTTTAAACTTGCCACCATTCTTCATACACTGGACATGCATTGCTACATAAGCAGAAAATCTTTGCTGGTCATTGAGAGATTTTCTACGCCTCTCTGCTTGTTGACCACCTGCATCTTGTGCATCCATTTTTGCATCTTGGTAATCTGGAGGAGTACAAAAATTCAGTTAGTACATGCACATTTCATATTTTCATTTTTGCATATTTGCATTTACATGGTATCATTGTTTTCATTGAGCAAGACTGGTTTTGGTGCAAGGTTTGGATAAATTGAGAGAAACGGAGGCAAGTTCAGTAGAAATTTACCTTCCATTTCTTGATCATTGATATCTTCCATTTCTTGACCTTGTTATCTTCCATTTCTTGATTATTATTATATTCCATTCCTTGATCATTGTTATCTTTCATTTCTTGACCTTGATCTTCCATTTCTCGCTCATGTTGATTCCAATCATCCTCTTGTTTGTCAGGTGGAGTGCAATTAAGGTCAAACAGTTGGTGTGCCGTTCTTTCTGGCCCTATGCGACTACCTCGATTCCCTAGTAGGGGCGGTGACTCCATCATCAACTGGGCACGTGGGGAAGCCCTTGAGCAGCATGCGGGGAAGGAATTGGTGGCCGGCGAGAAGGAGATGTCGCCAGCGAGAAGCTGCACGGCTGGGAGGTCAGATGTGGTCTGCTGGAGCTTCTGGCGTTTCCTCCTACGCAGCAGGGAGATTGGGGACGAGTTGCTGGCAGCTTTTCGTACAGCTGAGCTCGAGCTCTCCTCGACCTGCAGCGCAGGGGTGGCCGGGGAGGATCTGGCGCTGCTGGCCATCTGCTGCTGCAGGATCGATTTGTCGCTGATTGGCAACACGAGTGGGATCGATTTCTGGAGGATATGGCGCAGCTGGACGACGCCGGCAGTGTGCGCTGGATCGATTCCTAGAGATGGCGTAGCTGGAGACTCCGGCCACGCGCACGGGATCAGTCGATTCCGAGAGATGGCGTAGCTAGACGACGCTGGCCATGCGCGGGATCAATTCCTGGAGATGGATCAATTGGCTCAGATGGATTGATTCTTGGAGATGGATCGATTGGCTCAGATGGATCGATACCTGGAGATGGATCGATTCCTGGAGATGGAGGAGATGGAGATTGACCACGCGCGGGATCGTGCTTGGAATGATTGGTTCAGCTGGTCGACGCGGGCCGCGCGCGCGGGGGATCGATTCCAGCCACGCGCGCGTGGATCGATCCGGGGAGAAAGGATCCGAGGAGATGTTTTCAAATTTCAAACTGATAGTTGTTTCCGACAAGTTCGGGAGGATATTTTTGTATATTTTACACTTTTTGGATGTTGTCGGAAAACTGTAGAACGTCTTATATTTTGAAACGGAGGGAGTACACTAGTGGTTGTGAGGTCAAATCAAGTGATATATGTTTATTTCGTCTGCATGTCGAAACCCTAAAGAACGTTTAGTTACTGTTTTCCCTAACTTCAGCAGTTGAGCAATTGCACACAGTTGGAGTACTTTTGGCCTTTTTTATTAGCTGTACTTTTGGCCTTTTGGGTCTCCATCAAGCGTGCACGCCAATTTGTGAAAGTGATCGAGAATTATTTTAGTTCACTCCCCGCTACTCCATTAGTCTAGTTATACCTAGGGTAACTTAGCTACTAACATACATTGTGCATGCAATGCCAACTAAGAGCAAAAATATTAATATAGCTAGCAGCTGGCTATATACTTAGAGCAAGGGCAATAGTAGAGCCAACTGCTGGCTATAAGCCATGTCCATGTCATCTAGAGTCAATCTAATAACCAACATGTACAATAGCTAGAGATAAAAATATACTACTTTATTAATATATGTTCCACTTTACACTCTCACATAGTGCCTAGGAGCACGTGCTGCAGCTGGCTCTTAACTAAGAGCCCACTCCTCTTCTCTCTCATCCAACTAAGCAAAAATATACTAGTTTAAGCCCTATAGCCTGCTGACTGGACCTTATTGTACTTGCTCTTATGCCATGTTATCTACTCAAGGCTGTTACAATAATGGCTATATAAAAAAGTTAAACATTTAGTGTCTGCATGCAACCCAAGTTGTGCTGAAGCCGGCTATAGATGAAAAGCTCACTTTCTTCTTTTTCCTCACTTGTCTCTTTAATCTAGGATTTTGCTGATGTGGAATTGGTTATAACCAACTGACTAGTATTTATTATATTTACTCTAAGTAAACTGATAACGTCGGATAATTAATGAAGAAAGAGAAAAAGATGGAGTTGCCATAACATCACATATATCAAGAATATACGAGTCTACAACCTAATTAAGTAGATCTTGCATGATACTAGACATATGTTATTACCCACCATAGAGGTAGTAATATAAACTACTAACATATGCAAATTACTAGTTCAACTAATTTAGTAATATGAGCAGCCTTAGTGTCTCGTCCTAGTGTAGAGTAACTACGTATTTTTAGCTTGCTTTCTGCGAATCTCAAGTTATATTCATCCGGTTTGAGCGTGAGGCCAGTTCTCTGTTCCCCTACAACAAAGCCAATTTAGTTTTAACATTCAATCTACTTTGTCAGTTCGCAAATAAGTGTACTTCTAGCTTTGTTCTAAGTTAAACTTAATAGACTTTAATTAAATTTATAGAAAAACGTGATACTGCCTATGACACTAAATTAGTAACAGTAGATTTGTTTTTAAATCTAGTTTCATAATATAACAATTTTATATAATATATGTTATTATATTTATCTATAAAGTGGTCAAATTTACTAAAATTTAACTTAGATAAAAGCTAAAAGTATATTTATTTACGGACAAAAGGAGTAGGCCATTTCCGGCCCCACACGTTCAAACATTTGCTTGCATCACAGAGACAGGTGCGTGCACGCACGCTAGCTCTATGCCTAGGCTTAGATCTTACTACCCATAACCCACGTAGTAGTAGACACATCAAAATCATATACGCATCCGGCGATTCCAAGAAGACCGATTGAAAACTCCCCCACACACAAGAAGCCCGGGCCAGGTAGTGCCCGGATCGGACTGACCGCCTCAGACTTCGCACCGTCACATGACATGTCGGTCCGGCAGACTCGCATCCTACCTACGCTATTCTATCTCCAACTTGCGCGTGCAGTTCAACATGGCCTCGATCCGCTTGCAGTTCAACATGGCCTTCCGAGACCTGCAGCTTGTTTAACGGCATGCCTTGTTTAACTCTCGCCGGTGTCAGTGGCTACGGTGTCCTTATAGTACTATCTCCTCTTCACGTGACACGCTCACATGTTAATTCGACATATCACAAGTGCCTCCTACTAGTTTTTTGTCAAGTTGATTGGTACTGTATTTCACGATGCCTCTCGGCGAGTACCGAAGCAAGTTGGATTTTAAAACAAGGCATTGCTCGGAACTGCTGACCGTGCGTGATTCTGACGCGTCTCCGGACTGCAATTTCGAACTGGTTTTTTAGCCTCCGTGCACATGGGTCGTGCCATCGTTTGTTAGCTCCAACCTCCGGCGGGTCCATGCATCAAACTAACCGTATCGGCCGGCTATTGAATAAATGGTACTGTACCTTTTTTTTTCTTTCAAAAAAGGATATAGCCTTGGTCTCTGCATTGGTTGATGCACACAGTTTTTATTAATAAAAACATCCAACAATCAAGAATTACAAATAATAGATTGTTTAGCGTTCATACATATATTTGCCAGAGAAAAAAATAAAGCATAGCAAATCTAAGTATCTTGTAGTCGACTAAGCGGCTGCCAAGCTGGCCTGAAATTTGGTCGTCTGTATCTTGGCCGTTTTGTTGGCCTCCCCACTCTTAATATATACATGCAATTCTCCTGCATGGTTCAAAAAAGGAAAAAAAATATATACAAGGTGCCAAAACTGGAGTAATATTTCCCATATATTTCGTGATAGGGACCATTTCAACCCCTATACACATGTACCGTACTTACAACGTACATTTAGGTACTCACGACACGAAATGCATCGGAACTTTGTTCAGAAAAAAGAGAGCTCATCCATCGAGAGCGCGACTACCGGCGTTGTTTTTTGTACGGGGTGGCGAGGAGGTGGGTGTTGCCGGCAAACCGACGGACATTTTGACGATGACGTCGTTGGGTGGCACGATGCATGGTCAACGACATGTGGGTCCTTTATGCGCCCCGCGACATGTACATCCATGTGGTCCTCCATTGGGGTGGGTGGGTGGGGGGGGGGGTGGCGGCAACGTGACGACATCGCCCTCATAGAGCAATGTCTATTGTGCGGGCCCTCAAGGGAGAGGCGGAAGCGTGGCGACATCACGTATGAAATAAAATCCACAGTTTGTGTTCTCATGTGACAAATTGCATAAAATGTGCAAATTCGGGTTCATCCGGAATTGAGAAATGTGCATAGGGTTAGGGTTTCTAGAAATGTTAGGGATATTGACAGATAACCAGAAACAACTCCCCATCTACTAATTTCATAAACATGGCTAACAATAGATCAACTTAACTTAATCTAAAAACATCATTTGCGTCATTAATTGATTAACTAAACATGATCTTAAACATAGCGGTGCATGTTCAGAGAGCAAAGCAGATAAATCTGTGGCTTAAACAAAAACGTGATTTTCCTAAAACATGATCTGTAAACATAAGTAGGGCTCTAGTGCTACGCAATGCTCGTACTACTGTTTGTAGTTGTCGTTAGGTGGTCTAATGATTTTCTTATAATTTTTATTACTTTTATGTCTTTTTGTACTGTTTTTATTAATTATTAATGGATTGTGGAATTTCAAAAAACATGTGGTATATGATACCATTTTTTGTTTTATGTGCAATAGGTGTCCTAGCCTCCTAGGTGCTACCAATGCACGATCATGTGCTATACTTGATGTTCTAACAAGGGTATCATAGCCTTTTGCCACATGATGGACAAGTTGTGAGACCCGAGGTTAATTAGCCCCCCCACCCCACCCCACCCCACCCCCACCCCAAATAATCAGTATTTTGCATGAGTCAGATGGATCTAGGGCAATTTCCTAGAAGCTAGTGTTAGGAATAGATAAGTTGTATTTCTCTGGAGGCCAAAGGCCACAATATATAGTACATGTACAGGGCAAATATGCAGGAAGCCCCCTAACATATAGGGGAAATACAATATACAGATATATACATCTAACACCCCCCCCCCTCAAACTCATGGTGGATCCACAACACTGAGTTTGGAGAGTAAGAAATCATGCTGCGCTCTGGTCTGTGCCTTCGTGAAGAAATCCGCCAATCAGAATCAAGGCACATCTTGAGCGCAACAACCCGAGCTCGCACTGAGCACGTGTATAGAAAGCACCAACACCAATATGCTTGGTAAGCTCATGCTTGATCGGATCACGTGCAACACTAATAGCACTGTCTTGTCGGACAAAACCAGATGGGTGTGGTAATAGAGACCCCAAAATCCAAGTAACCACCGTAACTTGGTCAACTCAAAGTCAACAAGGCCATAGCACGCAACTCAGCCTCAACACTCGAGCGGAAACATTCTGCTTCTTCGCCTTCCAAGCAATGAGCGAACCACCAAGAAACACACAAGAAGCGTAAAGTGAACGACGATCCGAAGGATCACTCGCCCATGTAGCGTCCGAATAGCACTTTGGAGCCGAGGGAGCTGGAACGAGGAAAGAAAAGGCGACGAGTGATCGTACCACGAAGATAACGAAGAACACGGAGAAGATGACTATAGTGAACAGTGGTAGGAGCAGAAACAAACTGACTCAGAATATGAACAGGATAAGAAATGTCAGGACGAGTGACAGCAAGATAAACAAGACTCCCAACAAGATGACGATAACGCGTCGGATCAGAAAGATGATCACCATCAGTAAGTTGAAGCTTAACATTAAGCTCCATAGGGGTCTCAACAGTGCGCTCATCCCCAAGAGCAGCACGAGCAAGAAGATCATGAATATACTTTTTCCTGAGAGATGTAAAAGCCATCAAAAGTGGAGGAAACCTCAATCCCAAGAAAGTATCGAAGAGGACCAAGATCAGTCATAAGAAACTGATCACGAAGACGAGCCTTAACAAAGGCGATATACTCAGGATCATCACCGGTAATAATCATATCATCAACATAGAGAATAAGAAGAGTGCGTCCACGAGGAGAAGTGTGAACAAACAATGCTGGATCATGAGCACTAGGGGAGAAACCAACAACAGTCACTACAGAAGCAAAGTGCTCAAACCAGGCACGAGGGGCCTGTTTGAGGCCATAAAGAGAACGTCGAAGACGACAAACCATCCCCTCGGGAACAGAATACCCAGGAGGAGGTTGCATATAAACCTCCTCACTCAACTCACCATTGAGAAAGGTGTTCTGAACATCAAGCTGGGACACAGACCAGTGACGAACAGAAGCAACAACAAGAAGAGTACGCACAGTGGTCATATGAGCCACAGGAGCAAAGGTCTCATCATAGTTGTAACACCCTCAGGATCGACCCTATGCAAATTTCAGCGAAACCCGCCAAACCTGCATAGAAACGATTCAAAGGTGCCCACCAGGCACTTTCGTGCGGGTGGAAAACGAAGTAATAACATTACACAATAGTCTTCGATGGGACCCACAGAACAGATATATATATACAACAGCGACTCAATGAGTCAAGAATACAGATATACAATACAAAGATCCAAATCACCTTGAAATGATACAGCGTCCGACTACGGACGAGATGCAAATGGGGCTAAGAGCCCTGAAGAATAACCAATGCGTCCATAACCCTGCCCAGGCCAAGCCGGAAGGGTAACCCTGCTAACGACGTCGAAACCTGCTTAAACAAAAGGGGTGCCGACAAAGGGCAAAGGAAAAGGAGGAGCGTCGATCGAGGCCAAGACAAGGCGAGGCTAGAATTGCGGTCCTCGCCTACATAGGTATGGTGGATCAAGCGGCGGCAAAGATGCACTAAACAACCTATAGAGACTCGATACAACTGGCGACTATCAGAGAGGGATAAGAAAGACCTATTCGGAACCAACCTGATTCTACCATCAGACAAACCCATCCTGGTGTTTCCCCCTCGAGACCAAACGAGGAAGTCAACCGAGGAACTCACACCGTTGGCAGTTTTATTTATTCAGTTATCGTTGCAGCAATTACTAGTCAGGTATAAATAATCATCCTGATAAAATAATCAGTGGGCCATTTTAGTTAACCATTCCGTTGTGGTTGCGACACTTACTAGTCAAATACATTTAGCATGAGATAACCCAAAACCCAGCAGTTGTTGGTACTTTTATTTAGCCATTCTGTTGTAGTTGCAATACTTACTAGTCAGGTACAATGGTCGCAAGCGACAACCCAAACAAGCAATTGTTGGCAGTTTTATTTAGCCATTCCATTATAGTGAAGTTGTTTACTAGTCATTATAAAGTCAAATTTATAGCACTACTTTAGTTATAGTTGTCTATGATCGAGATATTGTGCTCCAAGTCGTCCATAACCGTGGACACGGCTTTCAGAAAGTTTTACCCGGCCGGGGTGCACAAATAGCAACACACACTCGATCAACCTCGGAAAAACCAAATCAAAACCCAACGAGGCCTTCACGACAAAGCAATCACAGGATTCAGAAATATTTCAGGGGCCACCCTTGAGTACACCATAACAAAGTTAGTGACTCCGAGACGGACCCGAGGTTTGGGTGGACGGTCAGAATGATGGGAACCCAAAATCGGGCTTGTCGACATGAAAACGTGTCCCGATCCTAAATAAGACAAAGCAGTGCTCCTCGCACTTAATCGTAATAAAGCAAGAAAGCATGGCATAAGTACAGATAGTAAATAAAACCTCAAACTAGTTTGTGGCCCCAAGAAATAAGAATGAATCAAGATCTGGCTCAGGGGGGTCCCATAATCCTCCCGGATGTGGATAGCGCGATAAATCAAGGAACAGGTATCAAGCACTCGGGGTCCTACGGGACACAAGTGGACGGTTAACAACCAAATAACATCTATTGCCCACCTGTGCCTCTGCTTACTTACTTCAATTTTAGTTGTTAAACAGTAAGTAAAGTTATGATCAACTCCAACAATAAATATGCGGCAATACTCCAGCAACTGTGATACTTGGCGACACGCAACAGCACTTGAGCAAGCGACTACGACGCGCAAGTCCAACTATCTACCAAACAACAGGTAATAGGATGTGCCCAAGGCAATATAAGGCTGCAAGGGATATCACGGGTACGAAAACTAGAGCATCGCAACACAGATAGCAATAGATCAACAGGAGGGAATAAATACTATAAAAGTAAGATAGGTAGAAAAGGGGAGATGCTCGCCTGAAAACATTGTCGAAGGTTCAACCGAAGATCGGGGCGAAGCTCACATCAACTTAACGGCCTTATCCGCGAAGAAGCAAAACGCTAGAATAAACACCGGATGCACTATTTAATACAACGGCAGAAGATCGGCATGATGCATGTATGATGTATGACATGGCAAGGTGCGGTGCAATTGGGCAATATTAAGCGGAACCGGGGTCCCGACAATTAATTAGATGGTTCAAGTTATTTAGAACCCCGCCAATTTAAATGTTGTCTTAACATGGCAAAAGATAGCACCGGTTCGCTACACAAATTTAAATGAGGCCAATATGAGACTAGATTTGCCCGCATATGGGCCCCATATTTAATTATGAGGTGAATCGGCATAAGGCCCCCAAACCACACAAGATGCATGCGAGATGAACAATTAAATATGCAACAATTTTATATATAGCATTTATAAAATAGGGCTCAGAAAAAGGTTCACACATTAGGGTTCGACGATCTTGGGTTCCGGGGTTCGGGGTCGGACTCAGGGTTCAGGGTTCGACGGGATCGTTCTTGGACAGCTGAGGTAGATCTTGGCGCATCCGGGGTCTCGGTGTCCGGGGGGGGGGGGAGAACTCGGCGTCCTCGGGGGAGTACTTGGCGTTCCGGGAAGGAGATCATGTCGGTCCACGGGGGTCGGGCTTCGAAGCTAGGAAGGAGCACTCGTCGTTCCGAGGAGAAGACCTCGGCGTCATATGTTGAGGTTGTCGGGTGTCGGTGCCGGACTCGGGCGTGGCGTCGATGGTCTCGCATAGTTTCCGGGTCTCGACTCGTGTCGGTCTTGTCGTTAGCCGAACTTGGCATTCCAAGGGGAATCTTCGGGTCGTCGACTCCGGTTGTTGACGATGCACTTGGTCTGTTGCCTAGGTGTCCTCGGGTAACGCGGGTCCTTGGCGTGACAGCTCTTGGCGCAACACGGATCCTGTACATCCTCGGCAGCGACACGATTACACACTTGCGAACGGCTCCTGGCACGAAACGACATCAGATCGATCTTGGGAGCAACCACACAGGGGCACCCACAGCAGATGTCCTGGAGGCGGCTCGCGCGCGGACAGAGGCCGACGCAAGGAGGAGGGGCGACGAGCTTGGCGGGCGGGGTCGTCGAGGCGAGGAGGCGAAGCGGCGGCGGCGAAGGATGCGGGCGGCCAGGAGGCAGGCGCCCGTGGGCGGGGGAAGGGTCGGAGGTCGCAGGCGGACGGGCGACGACGCGGGGCCGTCTCGGTGCTTGCCGGGCGGCGAGCAGAGGCCGGGCGAGGCCGAGGGGAGGCGACGCGGCGAGGGAAGGGAGAGGCGGCCTGACGACGCTGAGGAGCGGCCCAGCCGGCGGCGTCACTGGGAGGCGGAGGAGGCGCCAGTGAGGGCGGCGCCATGGGAGGGACGCGGAGGAGACGGCCGGAGGTGTTGTCAGCGACGCCAGCGAGGCTCGGAAGGGCGGCCGGAGAGGAGGAGCTGGCGCCACGGAGGGGGAGCGCGACGGTGAGCGCCGAGGAGAAGGAGAGAGGAGGAGGCGCGGGCTGGCAGCAGCCGAGGAGGAGAGAGAGCGGGGGCGAGGGAGGTCGTCGGGGGCGACAGGAGAGAAGGAGCAGAGGCGGGAGGGGCGATGGGGAGGGGGCCGGCGAGTGGCGGTGGGAGAAGGGGAGGGAGGTGGCCGGGCGGGGGAGAGGGAGGTGAGACACGGGAGGCGGGGTTGCCAAGGGACGGTGAGGAGGTTGGGCCATGGCCGCTGTGGAGAGAGGAGAGGGGTCGGGGAGGGAGGAGACGTGCGGGGAGAGAGAGAGGGTGGGGAGGAGAGAGAGGGAGAGAGATGACTGAGTGGGGTGGGAGGTTGAGTGGAGAGTGGGGCCAGGGTGGGGCCCGGGTGTAAGGGGAAGGGGTAGGTGGGAGCTGGGTGAGAGAAGGAGTTGGTGGGTGAGGTGGCAGCGGTTTGGGGTGGGGCCAACCTGTAAGGGAGAGGGGTAGGAGGGGGCTGTGTGAGAAAGAGAGAGAGGGGGGAAAAAGTCTAGGATTGATGAGGTGGCAAGGTGGGTAGGGATTGGGGGAGAGGGTGAGGTGGCGAGCTGTGAGTGGTGGGTAGAATAGGTTTGGGTAGTTTTAGGATTTAGGTGGGACTGGTTTAGATAGACCGATTGATACCGGGGGTGGTCGACTGGTTCGAATCAGCCCGTTCGACTGCCCCCACAAAAATAATTAAATATTTTATTTGTTTAAACCGGGCTTTTACAAACCATTGGCAGACAAAACAAAATAATCCGGAGACCGGGTTTTGGGTTTTGAATTAAAGACAGGGCGTTTAGAAAACAAAACCAAGCTTCTCGAAAATAGTTTTATGCAACCAAA
The DNA here is from genome assembly GCA_030063025.1 of Avena longiglumis. Lineage (NCBI taxonomy): Eukaryota > Viridiplantae > Streptophyta > Magnoliopsida > Poales > Poaceae > Avena > Avena longiglumis. Next base: position 155,903,180 of record CP125973.1, read on the forward strand.
TGCAGGATGACATGACGATGCTCAAATGCAAGATGGCATGATGACATGAGCATGCAGTCATGATGATGCAATGCACAAAAACAACGCGATTTTCTAATAGTGGTTTTGCGGGATGCCACAATAGTCACGACCATGCTCCTGCTGAAAACCACGAGCCACAAGACGCGCTTTATAGCGCTCAAGAGATCCATCAGAGCTAGTCTTAATCTTATAGACCCACTTACACGTGATAGGACGAACACCGGGAGGGGGAGAAACAAGATCCCAGGTGCCAGTGCGCTCAAGCGCAGCAATCTCCTCAGCCATGGCCAGCTGCCATTTAGGATGATGCTCAGCATCCCGATAAGAAGTCGGCTCGGAGGCAACAGAAAGACCATACTGACTAGGAGAGTAACGGTTAGGGGCACGATGCTGATGAACAGGACGAGGAGAGGGAATATCATCAGAGGAAGACGATGCAGGAGACGACGATGAAGAAGAGGGAATAGTAGAGGAAGACTCCGCAGAACGAGGAGAACTAGGAGAAATAGACGGAGGAGAGGAGGACGGTGTCGAAGAAGAGACATCAGGGGGAGGAGATCCTGAAGAAGACACAATAGGGGTAGAAGGAGGTATGTCAGGAAAGAGAAGAAAAGAGATATCTTCCACCGGGTAAGTACCAGCGGTGGGACGAGGATAGAAAGGACGCATCTCATCAAAAGTAACATCACGAGAGATACGCATCCGACGACCAATAGGGTCCCAACAGCGATAGCCCTTATGCTCATCACTGTATCCGAGGAAGACACACTCAACAGACTGAGCGGACAGTTTGGTGCGTTCGCGAGGAGCAAGGAGAACATAGCAAACACAACCAAACAAGCGAAGCATGGAGTAGTCTGGAGACTGTCCAGATAGGCGCTCAAGAGGGATACCACCCTGTAAGGCGGCAGAAGGCTGAATATTGATGAGGTAAGCCGATGTAGCGACAGCCTCAGCCTAGAAATGCGGCGGGAGAGAAGAAGCAATCATCATAACACGAGTGGTCTCAAGAAGATGGCGATGCTTACGCTCAGCAACGCCATTCTGGGCATGCGCGCCAGGACAGGAGAACTGCGCAAGGGTGCCCTGTTCAGCAAGAACACCTCGCAACATCTGGGAGATATACTCACCAGCAGAATCGGCACGAAAAACACGGATGGGGGTAGAATACTGAGTACAGACCATGGCCACAAATCGCTGATATATGGAAAGCACTTCACTGCGAGAGCGCATAAAATACAACCAAGTGTATCGAGAAAAATCATCGATGAATAAAATATAGTAGCGATGGCCCCCTTTCGAAGCGAAAGGAGCCGGACCCCAAACATCGGAATGAACTAAATCAAAAGGTCGCTGAGATACAGACGTGTAGGGTTCGCAGCATAGAAAACAAAAAATTTCCTACGATGGGAACTATGTACCAAGATCTATCTACTAGATACAAACAACGGGCGGATGTATATCCGTAGAGAACATACCCTTGAAGACGGACAAAGCTTAACGAGTTAAACTCGTGGTTGATGTAGACGATCTCTTGCCGATCTCAAGATCGAGAGGAAGTCCTAGAGCCGCAAAGCAGCAGCGCATTCGTGCTCGCACACACGTACAAGACACCGGGCAACCTCCGCCTCCTCGCTCTAGCGATGCAGCGGAATCACAACCCTTTCTTGCCGAATAGCCACCGGGAACATGTATCTCGCTAGTCCGAGACCATGGGGGATAAATTCTAGAGGGGGAGACAGATCCTTCACGAGGAGGTGTGAGTGAGAAGTGAGGAGGGGGCTCTTTTTATAGGAGGGGGGCACCCAAGGGGTTGTCCGCCAGCCATGGGGGTTGCCCCCTCCCCTCCTTCATTCATGTGGGTGGACAGTCCACTCACAAAATGGCCCTTCAATTTTCTCCACTCAAATTCCCATTAAATTTCCACCAAATTTAATGCAAACTCTCATTAAATAAAACTCTTTTATTTTATTCAGAATTTTGTCAATTACTTTAATGACAAACATTCACAAATAACCCCTTGCTAGAATTCTATTTCACATGCAGAAACACTTTCTGCAATTTCACCCGAAAACCCGTTTCGGTATCTAGTGAAATAAATTCCTGCGCTTGTTATTCTTTTCGGCATGAAACTTTTGCTCCAAATGGATGTCGGTGTCTCTTAAGTGTGTCACCCTACGGTTCGCAAATAATGCGAACATGATCGATACCCCTCTCGGATCAATAATCAGAAGCGGGATCTGGAGACCCATACTGACTCCCACACATTCAACGATGACTTTCTTGTGATCGTCGGAACCTTTTACGCTAGTATCTTAATCCCTTTGTTTCACGATATATTACATGTCCGAGATTCTATCATCAGTATCTCCATACCTAGTTTGATCTCGTTACCGACATGCACTCTTTTCTCGTTCCCGTGATATAACATTCTAGTGATCAAATCACTTGCTTGCAAGCTAATCAATGTGATACCACCGAGAGGGCCTAGAGTATATCTATCCGTCATCGGGATGAACAAATTCCACTCTCGATCCATGAGCCTCAACATAACACTTTATTAGTTCTGAATCCATCTTTATAATCACCCTGTTACGGTGTGACGTTTGATGTTATCAAGAAACTCTTCCGGTGTTAGTGATTGACATGATCTCATGGTCTAAGGATTAGGATCACTTCGTAAGTTGTTATAGCAATATAAACTCAATGACTTTGCTCGTAATGCTATACTTCGGATGAATGTTCATCACACCATTACACTAATGTTGTGATCCCGTTATTAAAAACATCCAATGTCCATGATCAGGAAACCTTGATCATCTTGTTAATCAACGAGCTAGTTTATGAGAGAGGCATAACTAGGAACTTTCTGTTTGTTTATTAAACACACATGTATTAATGTTTCCGTATTAATACAATTATAGCATGCAAAATAAACATCTATCATATAGTTGGAATACACATAATAAACACTTTATTATTGCCTCTCAGGGCATATTCCCTTCAGTCTCCCACTTGCACTAGAGACAATAATCTAGTTACATAGTGATAAATCTAACACCCATTGAGTTCTGGTGTTGATCATGTTTTGCTCTAGGGAGATTTTTAGTCAATGGATCAGCTACATTGAGATCCGTATGTACTTTACAAATCTTTATATCTCCATCCTTGACATGCTCGCGGATGGAGTGAAACCGGCGCTTAATATGCTTGGAATGCTTGTGAGACCTTGGTTCTTTGGCATTGGCAATGGCACCATTGTTGTCACAATAGATCACCATTGGGTCCAACGCGTTTGCAACCACTCCTAGTTCGGATATGAACTCCTTCATCCAAACTGCTTCTGAGCTCGAGCGAGAACATATTCGGCCTCCGTTGTTGATCCCGCTACCACAGGTTGTTTGGAGCTCCTCCAACTAACCGCTCCGCCATTCATGAGAAATACGTATCCGGATTGAGACTTAGAGTCATCCGGATCGGTGTCAAAGCTAGCGTCAACATAACACTTAGCAACGAGCTCTTCTTCACCTCCGTATACAAGAAACATATCCTTAGATCTTCGTAAGTACTTAAGGATATTCTTGACCGCTATCCAGAACCTGGATCCGATTGGTACCTACTAGTCAAACTAATAGCATGTGCCACATCCGGTCTTGTACATAGCATGGCGTACATTATAGAGCCTATGGCTGAAGCATAGGGGACTTTGTCCATTATCTCTCTTTCTTCCGCCGAAGCCGGACTTTGAGTCTTACTCAATGTCTTGCCTTGCAACATAGGTAAGAACCCCTTCTTACTTCCGTTCATTTTAAACTTCTTTAAAATCTTATCAAGGTATGTACTTTGCGATAGCCCTATTAGGCGCTTAGATCTATCTCTATAGATCTTTATGCCTAATATGTATGGTGCTTCACCTAGGTCCTTCATTGAAAATTTGCTGTTTAGATAACTTTTAACACTGTTTAAAAGATCTATATCATTTCCGATCAATAATATGTCATCCACATATAATATCAGAAATGCCACATTGCTCCCACTCACTTTCTTGTAAATACAAGCTTCTCCATAAGTTTGGACAAATCCAAACTCTTTGATCACCTCATCAAAGCGGAGATTCCAACTTCGTGATGCTTGCTTCAATCCATAGATGGATCGCTGAAGCTTGCACACCTTGTTAGCATCCTTAGGATCGACAAAACCCCTTGGTTGTATCATATACAACTCTTCTTCAATATTACCATTGAGAAACGCGGTTTTGACATCCATCTGCCATATCTCATAATCGAAATATGCAGCAATTGCTAACATAATCCTAACTGACTTTAGCATCGCTACGGAAGAGAATGTCTCATCATAGTTAACTCCTTCAATTTGTCGAAACCCCTTTGCGACAAGTCGAGCTTTATAGACGGTTACATTACCATCAGCATCAGTTTTCCTTTTGAAAGTCCATTTGTTCTCCACGGCCTTTCGGTCGTGAGGTAAGTCCACCAAGTCCAAACTTGATTTTCATACATGGATTCCATCTCGGATTTCATGGCTTCTAACCATTTGTTGGAATCCGGGCTCATCATCGCTTCTTCATACGTCACAGGGTCATCATTTTCATCAACCATGAAATTCATGACAGGATTTCCGTACAGCTCGGGAGTTGCACGCGTCCTGCTTGACCTGCGAGGTTCGGTAGTACTCTCTTTTGGAGTTTCATGATCATTATCATTAGTTCCCTCTTCAACAGGTGGAGCCAACTCCGGAACAACTTTCGGCGCTGCGCTACTCTCCATACTTTGAAGAGAAGGTTCAATAACCTCTTCGAGTTCTACCTTCCGACTACTCACACCTTTCGCGAGAAACTCTTTCTCTAGAAAGGATCCATTGTTGGCAACAAAAACCTTGCCCTCGGATCTGTGATAGAAGGAATACCCAATAGTTTCCTTAGGGTATCCAATGAATACGCATTTTTCCGCTTTGGGTTCGAGTTTATCCGGTTGAAGTTTCTTCACATAAACATCGCATCCCCAAACTTTAAGAAATGACAGCTTAGGTTTGTTTCCAAACCACAATTCATACGGTGTCTTTTCAACGGATTTAGTTGGTGCCCGATTTAAAGTGAATGCTGGCAGCTTTAGTGCATAGCCCCAAAATGACAACGGCAAGTCCGTCAGAGACATCATAGATCGAACCATATCTAATAAAGTACGATTACGCTTCAACACACCATTTCATTGTGGTGTTCCGCAGTGTGAGTTGTGAAACAATTCCACACTCTTTCATGTGAGTGCTAAACTCAGAATTAGATACTCACCTCCACTCGGTGGACCGTAGAAATTTGATCTTTCTATTACGATGATTTTCCACTTCATTCGAAATTCCTTGAACTTTTCAAAGGTTTCGACTTGTGTTTCATCAAGTAGATATAACCGTATCTACTCAAATCATCTGAAAGTAACAAAATAACGATATCCACCTCGGCCGACACACTCATTGGACCACATACATCGAATGTATGATTTCCAATAAATCCGCCTGCTCCATTGAACCGGAAAATGGCGTTCTAGTCATCTTGCCCATAAGGCATGGCTCACATGTATCAAATGATTCAAAATCAAGTGATTCCAAAAGTCCATCCGAATGGAGCTTCTTCATCGTTTAACGCCAATATGACTCAGAGGGATTCGTAGCATGGAAAACAAAAATTTTCTATCGTGATACAAACAAACAAGCCAAGATCTATCTACTAGATTGTAGCAACGAGTCGATGGAATAACTTACCTCAAGATTCCAAAGTGTTTAACGAGAGCGGATTCGTGGGTGATGTAGTCGTACTCTTCCCGATCTCAAGATCGTGTAGACGATCCTTCCGGCCATGCTCGGCAGCGCTCATGATCGGTCACACGTTCGGTACTCGACGAAGACCTTCCTCTCCCTTGTTCCATCAGGCAGCGGAGGTTGTAGCACTCTCCTCGCGATTCCGGCAGCACAACGGCATGGTACCGGAAGTAGAGGGGAGATCCCGCAGGTCTTCGCCTTAAGCCGGAGCGAGTATGGTGGAGTATGAGAGAGCTATTAGTGGTCTAGGGTTTTAGACACACTAATTAGAAGGCTCTAATCTGAAGGCTAGTGCAATTATAAGCTCTAAACCAAAGCGGCTCTAAACCGGAGTCTAGGGCTAGGATTTAGATTAGAGGATAGGAACTTGTGTGTCTAGAGGAGGAGGCCCTGCCCCTCCTCTTATAGGTGGAGGAGGCCAAGGGGAGGGGAGTCCCTCCCCAACTCGGCCTAGGTGGTGCGCTGTCTTGGAGAGGAGGACTCCTCCCCAAGTCGGTTTCAACCTCCTCTTGCTTGTTTCCCTCGCTCTGTTTTAGCCGTTTGACTTTCAAACGGCCATTTGACTTTTCAGTTTTAGGATTCAATTTAATCCTTTATTTGGAACAGAGAACACTTAGTACATGATGCAATCATTCCAATATGTAATGACACATTCATGTACCCTTCCTGAGTGCCGGACATTCCGAACCTTCTAGAACATTCCCGATGAAAACACCTAATCATTTCCGAACTCAAACGGGACTTTCCTTATATGAATCTTATTCTCCTGACCATTCCGGATCACCTCGTGATATCCTGGATCCCATCCGAGACTCAACAACATTCGGTCTCTTTCTCATAATACCATAACTACTCAAAACAACGTCAATCCTTAAGTGTGTCTCCCGGTTCGTGAATTATGCGGACATGATCGAGACACTTCTCCGAACAATAACCAATAGAGGAATCTGGAAATTCATATGGCTCCCACATATTTCTACGATTACTTTCGATCGAATGAACCACTTACATACGATACCAATTTCCTTTGTCTCACGATAGTTTACTTATCCGAGGTTATGATCGCTTGATCTCCGCATACCTAGTTCAACCTCGTTACCGATAAGTACTCTTTTCGCTCCGTGATATGTGATCCCTTGTGAGCCAGTCACATGCTTGCAAGCTAATTGGATGACATTCCACCGAGAGGGCCCAGAGTATATCTATCCATATGGATGGACAAATCCCACTCTTGATCCATGTGTTTCAACCAATACTTTCCGAACACTCAATGCCACCTTTATAGCCACCCAGTTACGGTGTGGTGTTTGATGTCATCAAAGCATCCATCCGGTAAAGGTGATATGCATGATCTCATGGTCGAAGGAATTAGGTTACTATGTATCAGAAAGCATATAGCAATTGAACTATTGAAATGACTTGATCTTTATGCTATGCTTATCTATAGGAGTATGTCCACCATATCATTTTCCTAACGATATGATCTTGTTGTTGATAACATCTCAATGTTCATGATAGGGAAACCACAATCATTAATCAACCAACAAGCTAGTGAAGTATAGAGGCTATACTAGGGACTTCAAATTAAGTTTACAAATCACACAAGTATTAATGTTTCCTTGTTAATACTATTATAGCATGAATGTAAACATTTATCATAAACACAAAGATATAATAATAACTACATTTATTATTGCCTCTAGGGCATATCTCCAACAGTCTCCCACTTGCACTAGAGTCATCTAATCTAGATTACATGGTAATATACCTAACACCCATGGCAGTTTGGTGTTGGTCATGTTTTGCCCTGGAGAGGTTTAGTCAACGGATCCGCCACATTCAGATCTGTGTGTACTTTGCAAATCTTTATATCCCCATCCCGGATATGTTCTCAAATAGCGTGAAAATGCAGCTTGATGTGCTTCACTTCTTGTGTGACTTTGGTTCTTGCGCATTGGCTATGGCCCATGTTATCACAAGAGATAGACATTGGGTCCAACAGACTAGGAACCACACCCAGCTCTGTAATGAACTCTTTCATCCATATCGCTTGTGAAGCCTCCGGCGACCATGTATTCCGATTCGCTTGAAGATCTCGCCACAACGCTTTGCTTTGCACTCCTCCGACTAATCACGCACCATTCAAAATAAGTACGATCCAGTTGTGATTTAGAATCATCCGGATCGGTGTTCCAACTAGCATCGGTGTAACCATTAACAACGAGTTGTTCATCACCTCCATAAGAAAGAACCATATCCTTAGTTCTTCTCAAGTACTTAAGGATGTTTTTGATCACGTCCAATGATCCACTCGATCACTTTGATATCTGCTAGTTAAACTAACAAGATATGCAATGTCGGGTCTAGTACATAGCATGGCATACATTAGAGATCCTATGGCTGAGGCATAGGAGTCTTACTCATCCTTTCTCTATCTTCCGCGATGTCGGACTTTGAGTTTTACTCAAGATCGTATTAGCAACATGGGCAAGAACCCTTTCTTGCTTTCTTCCATTCCAAACCTCTTTAGAACTTTGTCCAAATATGTACTGTGACAATGATATTTGGCGCGTTTCGATCTATCTCTATAAATCTTTATGCCTAATATGTAAGCTGCTTGCCAAGATCCTTCATTGAAAAACTATTATTCAAATATTCCTTGACACTATTAAGAAGGTCTACATCATTCCCAATCAACAATATGTCATCCACATATAGTATTAAGAATGCTCTGAGCTCCCACTCACTTTCTTGTAAATACAAGCTTCTCCATAAGTTTGTATAAAACCAAAACTTTTGATCACCTTATCAAAACGTTGATTCCAACTTCGGATGCTTGCTTCAATCCATAGATGGACCGTTGAAGTTTGCATACCTTGTTAGAATCTTTAGGATCGACAAAACCTTTGGGTTGCATCATATACAACTCTTCATCAATATCTCCATTGAGGAATGCCGTTTTGACATCCATCCGCCATATCTCATAATCATAATATGCAGCGATTGCTAACATAATCCTCACAGACTTTAGCTTCACATCTTGGTGAGAAAGTCTCATCGTAGTCAACTCCTTGAATTTGTCGAAACCCTTTTTGGCAAGTCGAGCTTTATAGACAAAGAACATTACCATCAAGATCTGTTTTCTTCTTGAAAATCCATTTGTTCTCGATGCCTTCGCCATCCCAGTAAGTCCACCAAAGTCCATACTTGGTTTTCGTACATGGATCCAATCTCGGATTTCATGGCTTCTTGCCATTTATTGGAATCTGGGCTCATCATCGCTTCCTCATATGTCTCGGTCATCGGTGTTGTCCACCAACATGACACTCATAACGGATCATACCAACTGGAGTGGTACGAGTTCTCGTTGACCTCCGAGGTTCTTTAGTAACTTCAACCGAAGTTTCATGATCACCATCATTAGCTTCCTCTCTTATTGGTGCAGCACCACAGAACTTCTTCCGGTCTTTGCGCTACTCGCTTCAAGAGAAGGTTCGACAACCTCGTCGAGTTCTACTTTCCTTCCAGTCACTTCTTTCGAGAGAAATTCCTTCTAGAAAGGATCCATTCTTGGCAAAGAAGATTTTGCCTTCGGATCTATGATAGAAGGTATACCCAATAGTTTCCTTCGGGTATCCTATGAAGACGCATTTTTCCGCTTTGGGTTCAAGCTTGTCCGGCTGTAACTTCTTTACATAGGCTTCGCATCCCCACACTTTAAGGAACGACAATCTAGGTTTCTTCCCAAACCATAATTCATACGGTGTCGTTTCAACGGATTTAGACGGTGCCCTATTTAAAGTGAATGCGGCTGTTTCTAATGCATAACCCCAAAATGATAGCGGTAAATCTGTAAGTGACATCATAGAACGAACCATATCTAAGAGAGTTCGATTACGACGTTCGGACACACCATTACGCTGTGGTGTTCCCGGCGGTGTCAATCAGAAAGTATTCCGCATTTCTTCAAATGCTCGCCAAACTCATAACTTAGATATTCACCTCCACGATCAGAACGTAGAAATTTAATCTTCTTGTTACGTTGATTCTCTACCTCACTTTGAAACTCCTTAAACTTCTCGAAAGTTTCGGATTTATGTTTCATGAAATAGATATACCCATATCTACTCAAGTCATCCGTGAAGGTAAGAACATAACGATAACCATCACATGATGCTACACTCATTGGACCACACATCGGTATGTATGATTTCCAATAAGTCCGTAGCTCGCTCCATCATACCGTAAAATGGAGTCTTAGTCATTTTTCCCATCGACATGCTTCGCATCTTTCAAGTGATTCAAAATCAAGTGATTCAAGAAGTCCATCGAATGGAGTTTCTTCATACGCTTCACTCCAATGTGACCAAGACGACAAGCCACATATAGGTCAATTATCGCTGATTTCAAACGTTTAGCCTCAATGTTGTTGATATGTGTATTTCCACTATCGAGATTCAATAAGAATAGACCATCTATCAAAGGTGCATGTGCATAAAACATATTACTCATATAAATCGAACAACCATTATTCTCGACTTAAACAAGTAACCGCCTCGCAATAAACAAGATCCCGATATAATGTTCATGCTCAACACAGCACTAAATAACAATTATTTAAGTATAAAACTAATCCCGATGGTAGATGAAGGGTAGCGTGCCGACCGCGATCACATCAACCTTTGATCCGCTTCCCACGCGCATCGTCACCTCGTTCTTCGCTAGCTTCCGCTTATTCGCAAAGACTGCTTTGAGTTACAAATATGAGCAACCGAACCAAGATTAAATACCGTGCACTACTACGAGTACTAGTGAGATACACATCAATAACATGTATATCAGATATACCTTTCTTCTTGATGTTGCCGTTCTTCAGATCCGCCAAGTACTTTGGGCAATTCCGCTTCCAGTGACCTTCTCCCTTGCAGTAAAAGCACTCAGTATCGGGCTTGGGCCCAGCTTTGGTCTTCTTCGCCGGCGTGGCAACTTTCTTACCACCCTTTTTGAAGTGTCCCTTCTGCTTAGACTTGCCTTTCTTGAATTTGGTGGTCTTATTGACCAACAACACTTGGTGCTCTTTCTTTATCTCCACTTCTGCAGATTTGAACATGGCAAAGAGTTCTGGTAACATCTTGTTCATGTTCTGCATGTTGTAGTTCATCACAAAGTTCTTGTAACTTGGTGGTAGTGATTGGAGGACACGGTAAATCCCCAAAGCATTAGGAATCACTATACCCAAGCTTTGAAGTTTGTTTGCGTGCCCAGACATCTTTAAGCACATGCTCACTGACGGAGCTGCCTTCTTCCATCTTGCAGTTAAAGAACTTTTCAGAAGCCTCATAGCTTTCAATTGCCGCATGAGTCTCAAAAATCAATTTGAGATCCTCGACAATATCATATGGGTCTGACTCTTCAAACCTTTTCTGAAGCTCCGATTCCAAACCATACAAGATAGCACATCGAACTATGGAGTACTGATTCTTCCGAGCGAGGTAAACATTCTTTACTTCATCGAGCATCACCGCAGTGGGTCACCCAAATGCATCCAAAGACATAGGTCAAATTACCACCGTGAGGACAATCCTCAAATTGCGGAACCAATCCGCGAAGTTGCTTCCATTGTTTTTCAACTTTTCTTTCTCTAGGAACGCATTAAAATTGATGGTAGGGGCTGCCATTGATCTACAACATATTTGCAATAGTTTAGACTAAGTTTATGACAAATTGAGTTCAAATTAATTAATGAAATTAAACTAGGTGAACTCCCACTCAAAACAACATACCTCACATTGTTTTAGTGATCACACGAACCAAATCTACTACATCAACACCGATCATCACGAGAGTTGATATAGTTTCAATGGCGAACAATCGTCATGTTTCATCATGTGTACTATATGATTCATGCTTTACCTTTCGGTGATCCGTGTTCCGAGACCATGTCTGTACATGCTAGGCTCGTCAAGATCAAACCTTAGTTTCCGCATGAGCAAATCTGGCTTGCTCACGTTGTATACACTTGCAGAATCTAACACACCCGATCATCACGTGGTGCTTCGAAACAACAAGCTTTAGCAACGGTGCTAACTAAGGGCGAACACTTTATGACTTTAAATTTATGTGCATGAGGGATCATCTTATAATGCTACCGTCGTCTACTAAGCAATACAAGATGCATAAAGGATTAACATCACATGCAATTCAATAATATGTGATATGATATGGCCTTTCTTCTTTGTGCTTCCGATCTCCATCTTCAAACACGAATATGATCTCCATCATCACCGGCATTGCATCAAGGTCAATGACGCTTCACCATGGTTGTCGTCCACCGGCTTCAACTATTACAACTACTTTGAATAGACACGCGGGTCTTAACATAAATTAAAGACAACCATATGGCTCCAGCCGGTTGCCAACTTACAATAAGGAACATTGCATACATCAAATATAATTACAATCATGGCCATATCACATCATCAAGACACCCCTGCAAAACAAAGTTAGACGCCTCTACTTTCTTTGCATATTTTACGTGGTTTGGGGCTTTCAATAAGTGTCGTTCTAACTTACGAACAAGAACCACAACATTGATACTAGAATTGTTGATCACCCGTTGTAAATTGGATCTTAACTATGCTAGGAGAAACAGGCACCCGCAAAGCCACTTATGCAATACAAGTTGCATGTCAAGCGTGGAGCAAGTATCATGAACAATGTCATGTAAGGTTAGCCCGGGCCGCTTCATCCCAACATACCGCAAGATGCAAAGTACACAAGAAGCAATCGACAATAAAAGCATCAACGCCCATAATGACCATTGTTCTACTCGCAACAGATCTACATATAGACACGGCTCGATACCGATTAGGGATTCAGAGCATGGAAAACAAAATTTTCTATCGCATACAAACAAACAAGCCAGATCTATCTACTAGATTGTAGCAACGAGTCGATGGAATAACTTACCCTCGAAGATTCCAAAGTGTTTAACGAGAGCGGATTCTCGTGGGTGATGTAGTCGTATTTTCCCGATCTCAAGATCGTAGACGATCCTTCCAAGGCCTGTTCGGCGCTCAGCCGGTCACATCGCTCGGTACTGATTTAAGACCTTCCAAAGCAATGGAGGTTGTAGCACTCTCGCGATTCCGCAAAGACAACGGGCGTGGTACCGGAAGTAGAGGGGAGATCCCGCAGGGCTTCGCCTTAAGCCGGAGCGAGTATGGTGGAGTATGAGAGAGCTATTAGTGGTCTAGGGTTTTAGACACACTAATTAGAAGGCTCTAATACGAAGGCTAGTGCAATTAGAAGCTCTAAACCAATGCGGCTCTAAACCGGAGTCTAGGGCTAGGATTTAGATTAGAGGATAGGAACTTGTGTGTTTAGAGGAGGAGGCCCTGCCCCTCCTCTTATAGGTGGAGGAGGGCCGGCGGCCAAGGGGAGGGAGGGGAGTCCCTCCCCAACTCGGCCTAGGTGGTGCGCCGGCTTGGAGAGGAGGGACTCCTCCCCCAATTCGGTTTCAACCTCCTCTTGCTTGTTTCCCTCAGTTTCCTGTTTTAGCCGTTTGACTTTCAAACTGGCCATTTGACTTTTCAGTTTTAGGATTCAATTTAATACTTTATTTGGAACAGCGAGAACACTTAGTACATTATGCAATCATTCCAATATGTAATGACACATTCATGTACCCCTTCCACCCCAGTGCTTGGGACATTCCGAACCTTCTAGAACATTCCCGATGAAAACACCTAATCATTTCCAACTCCGAAACGGACTTTCCTTATATGAATCTTATTCTTCGACCATTCCGGATCACCTCGTGATATCCCGGATCCCATCCGAGACTCCTAACAACATTAGGTCTCTTTCATAATACCATAACTACTCAAAACAACGTCAATCCTTATGTGTCTCCTACGGTTCGTGAATTATGCGGACATGATCGAGACACTTCTCCTAACAATAACCAATAGAGGAATCTGGAAATTCATATGGCTCTACATATTTCTACGATTACTTTGCGATCAAATGAACCACTTACATACGATACCAATTTCCCTTTGTCTCACGATAGTTTACTTATCCGAGGTTATGATCGTCGGTATCTCTGCATACCTAGTTCAACCTCACATCGATAAGTACTTTTCTCGCTCCGTGATATGTGATCCCTTGTGAGCGGTCACATGCTTGCAAGCTAATTGGATGACATTCCACCGAGAGGGCCCAGAGTATATCTATCCGTCGTATGGATGGACAAATCCCACTCTTGATCCATGTGTTTCAACCAATACTTTCCGAACACTCAATGCCACCTTTATAGCCACCCAGTTACGGTGTGGTGTTTGATGTCATCAAAGCATCCATCCGATAAAGGTGATATGCATGATCTCATGGTCGAAGGAATTAGGTTACTATGTATCAGAAAGCATATAGCAATTGAACTATTGAAATGACTTGAGCTTTATGCTATGCTTATCTATAGGAGTATGTCCACCATATCATTCTCCTAACGATATGATCTTGTTGTTGATAACATCTCAATGTTCATGATAGGGAAACGACAATCATTAATCAACCAACAAGCTAGTGAAGTATAGAGGCTATACTAGGGACTTCAAATTAAGTTTACAAATCACACAAGTATTATGTTTCCTTGTTAATACTATTATAGCATGAATGTAAACATTTATCATAAACACAAAGATATAATAATAACTACATTTATTATTTCCTCTAGGGCATATCTCCAACATGACCTAGACGGCAGTGCCACATATATGCGGATATATCATCATTAAGTTTAATCCTTTTAGCATCAACATTATGAATATGTGTAACATTATCATCGAGATCTAATAGAAATAAACCATTCATCACCGGTGCATGACCATAAAAGATTTCATTCATATAAATGGAACAACCATTGTTCTCGGATTTAAATGAATAACCACTTCGCATCAAACACGATCTAGATACAATGTTCATGCTTAGTGCAGGCACCAGATAACAATTATTCAAGTTTATAACTAATCCCGACGAAGTGGAGAGGCGTTAAACGGCGATCACATCAACGCTTGATCCATTGCCGACACGCATCTTGACCTCACCCCTTGCTAGCGGTCGCTTGTTCCGCAGCCCCGATTCGAGTTACAAATATTAGCAAGCGAACCGGTATCAAATACCAGTGCTACCGCGAGCACTAGTCAAGTACACATCAATAACATGTATATCATATATACCTTTGTTTGCCTTGCGGCTTTCTTGTGCCAAATACTTGGGGCGATTAAGCTTCGATGGCGACCCTTACAATAGTAGCACTCGGTATCGGACTTAGGTCCAACTCGGGGTTTCTTTTCAGCACGACAGCAGCTTGCCGCCCTTACTTCCCTTCCGTTTTCCCTTCTTGTCTTTCTTGAAACCAGTGTTCCTATTGATCATCAACACTTGATGTTCCCTTTTGATTTCCACTTCTGCAGTTTTAAGCATTGACAGAAGCTCGGGGAGAGACTTCTTCATGCCTTGCATATTATCGTTTATCACGAATCTCTTATAGCTAGGTGGCAGAGACTGCAGAACACGATGGATGTCTAAGTCAATGGGAATCGATATTCCCAAGGACACAAGCTTATCGGCGTAACCCGACATCTTGAATACATGCTCACTAACGGAGATGTGCTCTTCCATCATGCATCTAAAGAACTTTTCTGAAGAGTTGTAGCTCTCTACAGCAGCATGTGTGTCGAAAATCATTTTCAACTCACCCGTTGTATCAAAAGCATTGCCATTTTCGAAATGCTTTCGAAGTTTCGGCTCTAGCCCATACAATATGCCGCAATGAACTAAGTTGTGGTCCTCCTGACGAGTCTGATAGACATTCTTCTCCTCGTCAGGGGCATTATATAAAGGTGGGGGGCCTAACGGCGCTTCTAGCACATATTGCTTTTGTGCAGCAGAGAGGAGAATCCTCAAATTCATGGCCCATTCGGTAAAGTTGCTACCGTTCGTTGCAAGTTTCTCTTTCTCCATGAACACATTGAAATTAAAAGCAGGTGGTGCCATCTACAACAGAATTTGTAAAGTTTAGACTAAGTGTATGATAGATTGAGTTCAACTAATCCATATTACCAATGAACTCCCACTCAAAAACGACATCCCTCGTGCCTTTTTGGTGATTACATGAACCAAATCCACTACACCAAGTCCGATCATCACGTGAGTCAGTGTAGCTTCAAAGGCGAGCATCAAATGGGCATCATATCAACTATATGACTCATGCTTAACCTTTCGGTACGTGTTCCGAGGCCATGCATGCATGCTAGGCTCGCCAAGTTAGAACCTTAGTATTCGCGTGTGTAACTGTTTTACACCCGAAATATGGTCGTGGATCTAAGAACACCCGATCATCACGTGATGTCTTGGAGCGACGAAAACATAATCGGTGCATACTAAAGGAAGAACGCATTCTTATCTTGATATTTAAATGAGGGATCATCTTATTATGCTAACAAAGCGCTAAACAAGCAATATAAGATGCTATCAAACATCACATGTTTATTAGTGAAATGATATGGTTCCCGCATATGATCTCTATCATGTGCACCGTGGTATGATCACTATCATACCTATATGTGTAAGTCCAAGGTCTATGGAGATTACACGTTATGTATGTTGTAAGAGTATCATCTCATACTTCTACTTACAACATCACCATATCATAACACTAGCCCAGCAACAATCTAAACTAGACGCTTCTAATTTATCCATTGCAAGTTTTACGTGGCTTGGGGCTTTCGAGATAGAACCGTTCTTACCTACGAACATGAACCACAACGAGGATAACTAAATTGTTAACAATTCGTTGCAAAATAGATATTGACTATAGTAGGAGAGACAGACACCCGCTAGCCACTTATGCAAACTAGTTGCATGTCAAGCGTGGAACAGGTCTCATGTGCGAGGACATGTAAAGTTTGTGCGGGCCGCTTCATCCCACTATGCCACCAATATCCAAAATTACAACAAAGGAGCAACAACATGATCATCATCGCCCACATACTCATATGTGTACTACCCGTGTAAAGCATCTACGCATAGATCCGGCTCTGATACCACTGTAGGGTTCGCAGCATAGAAAACAAAAATTTTCCTACGATGGGAACTATGTACCAAGATTTATCTACTAGATACAAACAACGGGCGGATGTATATACGTAGAGAACATACCTTGAATACGGACAAATCTTAATGAGTTTAACTCGTGGTTGATGTAGACGATCTCTTGCCGATCTCAAGATCGAGAGGAAGTCCTAGCGCCGCAAAGCAGCAGCGCATCCGTGCTCGCACACACGTACAAGACACCGGGCAACCTCCGCCTCCTCGCTCCAGCGATGCAGCGGAATCACAACCCTTTCTTGCCGAATAGCCACCGGGAACATGTATCTCGCTAGTCCGAGACCATGGGGGATAAATTCTAGAGGGGGAGAGAGATCCTTCACGAGGAGGTGTGAGAGACAAGTAATGAGGGGGGATCCTTTTATAGGAGGAGGGGGGCACCCAAGGGGGTGGCCTCCGGCCATGGAGCTTCCCCCTCCCCTCCTTCATTCATGTGGGTGGACACTCCACTCACAAAATGGCCCTTCAATTTTCTCCACTCAAAATTCCACTCAAATTCCCATTAAATTTTTACCAAATTTAATGCAAACTCTCATTAAATAAAACTATTTTATTTTATTCAGAATTTTGTCAATTACTTTAATGACAAACATTCACAAATAACCCCTTGCTAGAATTCTATTTCACATGCAGAAACACTTTCTGCAATTTCACCCGAAAACCCGTTTCGGTATCTAGTGAAATAAATTCCTGCGCTTGTTATTCTTTTCGGCATGAAATTTTTGCTCCAAATGGATGTCGGAGTATCTTAAGTGTGTCACCCTAAGGTTCGCGAATAATGCGGACATGATCGAGACCCCTCTCGGATCAATAATTAGAAGCGGGATCTGGAGACCCATACTGACTCCCACACATTCAACGATGACTTTCTTGTGATCGTCGGAACCTTTTACGCTAGTATCTTAATCCCTTTGTTTCACGATATATTACATGTCCGAGATTCGATCATCGGTATCTCCATACCTAGTTTGATCTTGTTACCGACATGCACTCTTTTCTCGTTCCCGTGATATAGCATTCTAGTGATCAAATCACTTGCTTGCAAGCTAATCAATGTGATATCACCGAGAGGGCCCAGAGTATATCTATCCGTCATCGGGATGAACAAATTCCACTCTCGATCCATGAGCCTCAACATAACACTTTATTAGTTCTGAATCCATCTTTATAATCACCCTGTTACGGTGTGACGTTTGATGTTATCAAGAAACTCTTCCGGTGTTAGTGATTAACATGATCTCATGGTCTAAGGATTAGGATCACTTCGTAAGTTGTTATAGCAATATAAACTCAATGACTTTGATCGTAATGCTATACTTCGGATGAATGTTCATCACACCATTACACTAATGTTGTGATCCCGTTATTAACAACATCCAATGTCCATGATCAGGAAACCTTGATCATCTTGTTAATCAATGAGCTAGTTTATGAGAGAGGCATAACTAGGAACTTTCTGTTTGTTTATTAAACACACATGTATTAATGTTTCCGTATTAATACAATTATAGCATGCAAAATAAACATCTGTCATATACTTGGAATATACATAATAAACACTTTATTATTGCCTCTCGGGGCATATTCCCTTCAGTCTCCCACTTGCACTAGAGACAATAATCTAGTTACATAGTGATAAATCTAACACCCATTGAATTCTGGTGTTGATCATGTTTTGCTCTAGGGAGATTTTTAGTCAACGGATCTGCTACATTGAGATCCGTATGTACTTTAAAAATCTTCAGACAACACCTCAGAGATCTGCTACATTGGTCTCCTCAGCCCGAAGCTCAGACAACACCTCAGAGAGCGGAACACGACCATGGGCATTCAGCTAAGCACGCCGGGGCTTAAACTCCTGGCGGAGCCGAGACAGAAACTCATAGATGCGGTGAAACTCCAAATCCTGCGCGCATGTCCTGCAACACGAGCATGTGCCACAAACAAGACAAAGAGAATCAAGTCGACGCCAGATAGCGGCACTGAGTATAGAACTCATCAATAGTAGAATCACCCCTGGAGAGCATGCTTCAGCGAACCACAGATGATAAAGAGCATCCCGGATGGTGATAGCGACGAAGATGGGCCCACCGAGCAATGAGGGAGACTCATAAACTCGGCGACATCAGGCGTAACACTGGAGGTGAGAAGCGAGCACGAGCATCCTCATCAACCCACTGAGTGTAAGCAGTCAGAGCGTGTCGATGGGCCTCGAGATCAGAAGAGTACTGCTTGAAATTCAGGTCATAAGCAGCAACAACACTATCATCAGCACTCTGAGCAGCATCCTTGGCCTCCTGAGAAGCATCAGCACCGAGAACAATCGACGTCGGCGGAAGAGGGGCCACAGGAGCAGGGGGGCACGGCGGATAGGAGACCTCGCCGGAGAGCACACCCCAAAGACGGAGACCGCGCATGTGAACGTGCATAAAGGCAGTAAAATCAGAGTAATTCGCGCCATCAAAAACCACTGGGCAGCGAGGAATTGCAACATAAGCCGACGAAGAAGACATATCTTTTTTTACACAGAGCAGATCTAGATCAGATCGATCTGACGCAAGCAGACGAACTGCGCGTAGGAGGCACGTGCGCAGGGCGGTGCAAGGCGGACAACGGTGGTGGGGCCCAGGCGGCAGTGGGAGGTTATGCAGGAGGGTAAGTCCCATGATGGTGTAGAAAGTTTTATAGCAGGTGGTGTATGTGTGTATGTGGTAGATGCAAAGGACGGAAAAGGAGCAGCGCACACGTGTAGAAGCAGGCGGACAGCGGTGGCGGGGCCCAGGCGGCAGTGGGAGGTTATGCAGGAGGGTAAGTCCCGTGCTGGTGTAGAAAGTTTTGTAGCAGGTGGTGTATGTGTGTATGTGGTAGATGCAAAGGAGCAGGTAGATGGCGCGTGCAGGTGTGGTGCAGCTTGCGGGCGGGATGCTGTAGAGGAGATCGGGGGCCGGCAGGAGGTGCAGCGATGCACGCTGTAGGCGGCGTGCAGGCCCGACGCCTGGTGGAGATTGGCGGGCGGGTCAGATCCGATCTGGGAGATCGATCGGGGAAGCAAAAAAATTGACGAGCAGAATGAGAAGACTCCACACAAACGGCCAGACCGGGAACCGGCAATGCCCGGGGCGAACTGACGACGGCGGCGATCACAAGCAGAGGACCGGTGGGCACGGGAACCCTAAAACCGGCTCTGATACCATGTCAAGCTTCATGCACTAGCCAACGCAACCAAAAGTCCGAACTAATGGAAATGGCTAGTGCAATCCACTTATACACTTTAACACCCCTCTCACGTGTGACGGGAAGAAGTCAGCACATACAACAGGAAGAGAGCGACGGCGCGCGAAACTCACGTATGACTCAAGAGGCCTATACGTGGACACAGAGGGGTCAATGGCAATTTTAGGATAAATTGCGAAAGCCAGGACTCGAACTTGAGACCTTAGGCTCTGATACCATGTTAGGAATAGATAAGTTGTATTCCTCTGGGGGCCAAAGGCCACAATATATAGTACATGTACAAGACAACCCCCTAACATATGGGGAAAATACAATATACAGATATATACATCTAACAGCTAGCAGGTTTCAGTATGACCGAGGGGAACCGAGGGAGCCGTATACTCCCTCCATCCTAGTTAAAAAGACATGTATTATAACTCATGCAATCCGAGAAAATCCTCACCTCCTAGATGCGGTCATCCGATGCATATGAATGTGTATGTGTAGAGGAGTATAACGATTTTTTTTCGCCGTGATGCATATGCAGTTAAGAATCAGAGTAAATTGCAAAAAATCACGACAATTGCGCGAGAAGTTAAAAAATCCACCTCTTTTGAGTAGATTCGCAAAGATCCACATACATTGACTTTGTGGCTTGCAATGTGCACTAACGCAGGGATTTAGCCGCGCTAATGACATTTCTGATAGCAGGACCCATAGTCAGGGGTGATGTGGCACAATGAGGACGTCTAAGTTAGTAAGATCTAACATTTGAGGTTGCTTGTAAAATTTATAGGGACCCAACTCCGTTATTGGCCGCAACTTCATTCCCGGCCGCTGTGCCGCCCCTTCCCACCCCCGCTTCTCCGCAGCTACTTGCCTCCTTTGGTTGCCGGCAGCCACCACCGCCCCTTCCCGCCGATTAGCCCCTTGGGCTGCCACCGCTGACATGCTGCTACTTTCGGCCTGTTGCCCCTTTGTGCATCGCCGCCTACTCTGTTGATGCAGCTCTTCTTCGCGTGTAGGCCATCGCAACGGAGCGACCCACTGCTCCTCCCACGCCCGATTTAGGCAGCCATGAGGCCCCCGCATCCCCGGCAACGGCGAGATCGCCCCCAGCGATGTGGCGTAGGCTGGTTCTTAGTTGCTTCGGTAGTGGGGGCATCAGGGTCCAGACGGAGGTTATCCAAAGAAGAAAAAGGAAAGAAAAGAGGGAAATAAATAGCAAAAGAAAAAATAGAAAAATGATTTTTTTACAAAAAAGACCCTGATTTTAGAAATGTCTCCCTTTGACCGGTTTAGTGTGCCATGTAGGCCTGACAATGGGTCCCACTGGTCATAATCGTAGTTAACACTAGTCAAATCCTAGCGCCAGTGCACATTGCAAGCCACAGACTCAATGTATGCGGATTTTAGCGAATCTACTCAAAAGATGTGGATTTTTAAACTTTTTACGTAATTGTCGTGATTTTTTGCAATTAACTCTAAGAATGGAGGGACTCCGTGCTTCTCACAGTCAGAGCTGAGAAGCTAATTCTCCCTATGACATCGATCGGGCAACTACTACTCCCTCCGACCCATATTAATTGACTTGGATTTGTCAAAATTTGGATGAATCTAGACACTATTTAGTATATAGGTTCATCCAAAATTTGACAAATCAAAGTCAATTAATATGGGCCAGAGGGAGTAGCAGTAGCTAGTACCGGATAGATGCATGACCGGACGGAACAGCTATGTACGAGACACAGATGTACGGAATAGTAGAATTTAAGTTGCGTCGTTCATAAAGAACGAAAAGATCCCAGCCCGTGCGATGCGAGCGATACAGAGTACAGTACAGTCCGGCGCGCCGGAAGGTGATCTGAGGCTATAGCAGAAGGCAGACAGCTGTCATGTACTGTACTACAAGACCAGTAATAAAGAAAAAATCTCAGTCGGCACATGCACACGGATGCAACTGCTGCCTGCGAGCCATAGCTTGATCGGTCTGGTCAAATCCTACACCTACTTACAGCCAGCTGACAGCCAGAAAAAGACCACCCTCCGATCCGACACTGCAAAATACAAGAGCGGATGCATGATTAGCCTTGTACTTTATTAGGGGCCTGATTTCCTCCATAATCCAACTTGATGCGGTGGCTAGCGAACTTTTTTGGGGGGTGGTAAAAGGAAGAACAGCTTTGTTAGATCATGGATTTTTTGCCATCTTAGAGAGATCAGCATGAGTGCGAGCAAAAAGAGAAATAATCTGTCCTCACCTTGATCCCTCGCTACTCTTGCAAGATCCGGGATTGACGCGATGACACGTGGGGTAGTACGTTAGTTACCGCAACCTGACGGGGACCCCAGCCGAGCTTCCAACCGACAGCTAACCTGGCGTCGCACGTGCTGGACGGGACATGCACCGTGACTTGTTGTACGAGGCGGGAAGCCACACGTGCGAGCGTGTGGGTCGTGCATGGATCGGGCGACGATGATGCACGAACGCACGCACCCGAGCTGATTGGAATCTTGCCGGGGTTGGCGTGTGCTGCGTGCATGCATCGTCAAGGCAGAGCGGATCGTATGGCACCGCCAGACTTGCGCGCGTGCATGCATCATCGACTTGCCTCGATGGACACAACCTGAATGATCAAGATCATTGCTCCTGCGCAGCGACCGCATTAGTAACAGTACGGTAACGGGAGGTGGGCTGGATCACCGTACTGGCGCCACTCGTGCAGGCTTGTGATCGGCGCACGGCGCGCATGCGTCATGTACTCGCGCGCTTGGGCGATGGATGGATCATGTCATCGTGCGAAGCGTGGAAGGATGCTCTGTTCACAAGCCGGCAGGCAAGGTCGTACATTATTAAACGCCGGAGTGGCCTGGCCAAACCTGACGAGGAACAGATACAGAGCTGCGCGCAGGCACGCCGAGCAGGAACAGAGCAAAGTGGCATGGCGTACCATATACTACGGCCTCGTCAGAAACGACTTTCGCTTTGGAATATAATATAGCGTCACATTTTTTTTTTCCACCAGAGGACGACAAGCTCTGTTCGGGAAAAACCTCCAAAATTATAGGCGTGCAAAGAGTACCCTTATGGATGGGCCACAGCCCTAAGTCATGCCTGCTCTTCTTGTAGCCCGTGTAGCGACTCGGTATAGGCCCATGCCTGGATTCTTTTCGGTTTTCAAATTTCTGTTACTATCTTTTTTATTTTCAATTTACTTTTTTTATTTCTTTCCTCGTTCTTAGTTTTAGCAATCCCAATTTTTCCTTCATGATTTTAGTTTTATTTTTTTGTTTTTCCTTGGGAAATAGTAGTAACTATTCTTTCTATAAGTTCCTTTTCAAACATGTCGATCTTTTTGGATTACAAAAAATAAAATAGAAAACCTTGAATACTTATTTTTAATTGAGTTCATACTTCCTTACCGCCACAGATATTTTTCTGTAACACATAGACATTTCAAAGTCATGGACACCTATTTTCAAATGTATCAACATTTTCAATGGGTATATGGCATAAGATGTTTTCGGTGATTCCACGGAAACAACTCTCACAAACAGTTTAGACTTTTTTATTTGATATACATGGACAAAATCTCAAAAAAGCATGGAAAATAGTGAAAAAGGAAAAAAAAAGTTAAACTCAATATATAAAATTTAAAACAAAAAAGGAAAAAATACCTATGAAAAAAGGAACAAGAAAATAAGCAAGAGAAACAAATAAAGAACATTTGGGCCAACCAATGTAGTAGACACTTCAATGTTTCTCTTAGGGCATCTCCACCGGACCGACCCATCCGGTCGCCCCAAATGGTCCGTTTCTATCCACTTAGATCGGGTTGCGGTCGATTTGGGGAGAGGAGGGCGGTCTGTCCGGCCAGCCGCGCCCAGCGGCGCGACCCATTTGTCCGTGCAGGCGGTCGTTGGTGCCATCGTTGGACAAGGGATGCAAAATCAGTTGAAAATGTCAAATTGGCAAGCCCAAAACACAAAGACTAATTAGCAACTAACATGGCAGACGTGCGCCATCGCCCTTTGGACATCGCCAACAAGTGGCCACTGGTTCTGAAATGTACAAAAGGACGCAATTTAATACACAAATATTCCGAAAATGGCAACTTTCCTGCCCTTCAGGCATCGCGAGCCCTGATGGCCTGCTGCCTCTTCGCAACCCAAGCCCTGCGATCGGGGTCGACGATGCTATCCAGGTCGGTGAGCGTGATGGCGTTCTCCTCGGCCATGATCTTGTCTTCGACCTCATTGGCCTTCGCCTCTGCCTCTAGCACCCTAAACCTGGCCTCGACCTCCGTCGACTTCGCCTTGGACTCGATCTCCATTAGCCTTGCCTTGGCGTTGGCCTCCTCCATCTCGATGGACCTCATCTACAGCTCGACAAAGGTATTGGCGG
This sequence comes from Avena longiglumis, assembly GCA_030063025.1. Lineage (NCBI taxonomy): Eukaryota > Viridiplantae > Streptophyta > Magnoliopsida > Poales > Poaceae > Avena > Avena longiglumis. The sequence continues at coordinate 155,927,823 of CP125973.1, forward strand.
TGACCTCTTTCTCTTTGTGCTGCCTCTCCTCCCTCTCGGTGATGGCCTCTTTCTTCTTCTCCAGGATCTTCTTCAAGGTCTCCTAGAATGCCAAGGAACCAACCTAGCGGGCGAGGTTGGCCTTCGTCGCCTTGTGGCCACCAGGACGGCGGGCACGGCCGGCAGTCCCGTCGCTTGCAGAGATAACGAAGTCTTCATCATTGTCGGCGTCTAGGTCGACGACACCGCCCGTCGAAGCACTAGCCTTGCCCCTCTTCTTGTTGTTCGTTTCTCTGCAATCGGCATAGCTAGTCTCCCATTGGTGTCCTTGAGCAACGTCCAGCAATGGCCCAATGAGAAGGCCTTGTTATCATTCATCGTCTTGAAGTGCTCCATTGCTTTCAAGACCTACACATATGGATGCCAACAATGGCTCGATGCAAATGCAAAACATCGACAAAGATAGGAAGAGATTTTACCATGTCAATCGGCTGCATGCCGCTTATTTTACTTTTTGTCACCATCTCGTACGAGCCTTGTAACTTACTACACTTAGCATGGATGGTGCCCCACCGCTTGGAGAGGGAGATATTGTTTCGATCTCTAAAGAAGGCATCCTTCCTGAATTTCTTACGCTCATGAAAGAACCTGCCCACCTTTGTCCAATAGGCAAAGCCTTTTTGATCGGCACCACATAGGGGATCTTGTGAAAGCTCCATCCATGCCTTGCATAGGAGCTTTTCCTCGGCAGGGTTGTAGCCCGCGGTTCGTTGGCTCACCTTCTTGCCGTCGACAAGTGATAACGCAAGTGAAGCGGCCAACGACGCGGTTGTGATGCCCTCGCACATGGAAATGCCATCGTTCCCAAACAATGCCCCGTCTGCAATGTTGCAGGCATCTTGTTGGGTCTCTTGTTGCTTCTCCGACTCGGCCTCGTCGTCGTTAGCATAGTCGTGGCCACCCACGTTGATCATATTGTGCATGACGTTCTCGCTGTCATTTCCCACGAAATCCTACACCCAAATTGTCCATCGTAAAGCAGTGGGAGCAGTGCACTGGCAGTGGCGGAGAAATGTGGAAACATACCGTGTCGTCCGCGGCCTGTGGCTCGGCTCGTATTTTGCTGAACAGGTTGACTGGCGTCGGCATGTTCGTAGCAGAGATGGACCGTCGCTTCGTCGACGCCTCCGGAGTTGCGTCCGCGATGAATGGAGTGCGGTTCAGGTTGATGGTGTGCTCTCCCTCCTCCGATGACGCCGTGCGGGGATGGTTGAACCGGGACAGCTGGTGGCCTCCAAGCAAGGGCGCGTGCGGCACTGACGTCCTGGGATGAGCTGGTGGCCGGCCGCTAGGCGTGAAAGTGACGGAGCTGGTAGAGGACGTGTCGGGCGTGACTAGGCCGGGAAGAGATACTAAGCCACCGAAAGAAGCGGTCATCGCCTCCTGCTTGATCATGTTTACGGCACACCTGGCAGCACTCACTGCCAGCTTGTTGGCATCGACCCTGTTCTGGGTGGCGAGGAAGCGCTCGTTCTCCTCCCGGCGTTCTTTCTCGATCCTAGTAGTGACGCGTCGATTTATCGCCGCTACCCGTCGGCCAGCGCGCTTGTCCGACTTGACTTTACGATCCTCTGGCGTATGGTCCTTTGCGGGCTTCTTCGGCCAGCCGCGCTTCTTGACGGCGGGAACGGAGGAGGGCATAGCATCAACCATGGCAGCGCGATCCTACTGCCAGTGAAAATTTGGGAGAGGCTTTTTGGAGGGAGGAGTGGTGTGATTTCTATGCCACTGACGGGAGGGACCGCCAAACATAAAGGGAGGACGCGCTCGGACAAGCACGATGTCCGGGCCAACGCAACCGAGACCCAGATTAGGTGCACGGATGTGTCGATTCAGACGTGTTTGTTCGGATGGATCAGGCCGCTGGGCCGCCGCGCACGTCCGGTGCGTCCGCGCGGACGATTTCGGATGCAACGGGATAGGTCAAGCCGGTGGAGATGCCCTTGTCCCCCCCCTCTTATGTAGGAATTCATAGTAAGGCCCAATTTCAAGACACCCCCTCTCTTATCGAGGAATATAAAGTTGTTGTCTACGTAGTAAGGCCCAAATTCGTACACATAACTTTAGAATTTTTTGTCTTCTTACCTTTTCTCCCAATTTCTTCTATACATGTTTATACTAGCTTTCTTCACATGTTCTTTTTTCTCTAAAAAATACTCGCTTCTAAATTGGCAAACCTAAAAATAAAAAAAGGTTACATTCCTCACTAGAGGTGGAAACTTCTTGCGTTTCAATATTTTCTCATTGTGAATGTACACAATTGAACATTTCTAGGGTCGGTCCTGAAATTTTGGGGGCCGATGAGGCTAGAACTCGGGGTCCTTAATATAAACATCAACCTAATAATTAATATATACATAAAATCAGGAACAATCACTCAAAGTGCATCGAGATACCATATTTATATAAAAAATGTGCATATTATCTTAATGTTTTCTAATACTCCTATATGGAAAGTTCCCAGTGATACTGTCAATACCTATACAATCTTCACTTTTTTGGTTGCGTTTAGTATGAATAAGAGGGATGGGGGTGACAGGAACATGACAAGAATAATGGTGTGTTTGGTTCTAGAATATAGTGGAACGGAATGGGTCCGTTCCGCACCCAGTAGTCGTTCATGTATCCAGTTTGGTCCAAGGAACATAACCAAGTAGTTCCTCGGGACAGAATATTCGCCTAATATACGGAACGTACTCGTCCGACCAATTTGGACGGACTAGGAGGAACGCGTCGTAACCGTCACCGCATCGATCAGAAAAAAGGAAAACACCGCTCCTTATCCTCATCCCGACCCCCAGCCCTCGACAACCCTATCTCTCGTGCGCCCTCTCCCTGGTCTCGTGGGCCGCCACTCTCTCTCGTGCGGTCCAGGCGGAGGGATCTGGCTAGGCGGAGGATTGGGCGGGCAGGCGGAGGAGGCTGGCTAGGCGTCGGCTACGGGAAAATATGCCAAGTCAGGAATGATCCTCTCTCTATTGATGTTGAAGATGAAAGTGACATGCAAACTTCACCAAATGTAGGTGACTCTTCTTCCAAAGCACCACCAAAAAAGAAGGCCAAGATTGTTCACATTGAAGATGATCCATTGGTCTCCACTCTCAAGGATGGGTTCAAAATGATGGCCGATGCTCTTGCGGAATCTAGTGGAGGTGATGATGTTTCACCTGATGACGTGTGGGATGCTTTGGTTGCAATACAAGGATTTGATGAGGCGTATATTGCTCACTACTATGTTTATCTTGTTGACAATCCAAAGACTGCAAAAGCGTTCATGAAGCTTAAATTCGACAACAAGTTGGTTTGGGTGAGTAGGTATGTGGAGAAGAACATTGGAGTGCTCTATAATTTGAAGTGATGGCATGTACTTCAAATGGCTTGATGGACTGTAATGAACTTTACTATTATTATTCGATGGACTGTAATATGGACCGTATGAACTCTATTAAGTGCTTTTGGATCACTACTATGTCATTAAACTTGATATGGTTGAATGCAGACTATTTATATGACTATTATGGTTGTATGGATATAAATGTCTATCATGTTTGCTGCCATATATGTGTTATACTTGTGAGAATATATCTGTTATTGCTTATTGCTGCAAATATAAACAAAGTGTTGCTGAAATTTTAATTGGTATGTTGCTACAGGTGGGAGGTATGTTCACCATATCAATGGAAGATGTGAGTTGAATCAAAAATCTGCCATTCCATTCCTCAGTTTTGGTCCAAACCAAGCAGAAAACGGAACCATTCCGTTTATCAATTTTTTCCGAACCAAAAACGGGGTCGGAACCACCCCATGGCCTCGAAACGGAACCATTATGTTCCATCCCCTCTAGTTCCAGAACCGAACACATCCTAAGAGAGAGACGCTCGTCATCCTTTGAGAACAGACGAAGCGACATGCCCGCAGGGATGGCCACAGAGATGCGCTCTCCATCCTCTGCGTTCTTCATGCTAACGATGTTACCATGAATCTAAAAGAGAAAGCAAACAAATTAATGAAAGAACAAGATGAAATACGGTTGATCTATATATGAGATGAACCTGATGAAGATAATTTAGGATCAGGGAAGCAAGTAGAGGGCTTCGGCATGGAGGCTGCGTCAGATTGGCAGAAACTATAGAGCCTACATGTCTTTTATAGAAGAGGATGTTTAGATCTTGAACGGGGAGTGCGGCATCATCGGGATAAGGAATGGGGACTAAATGTTTCTTATTATATAGGAAACATGGTTGGGGAGTTGGTGGGATCTTGTGTTACTGCGAGATCTAGGGTTCGGAAGGGAAACAAGGAGTGGTGCATGATGACCCACAAGTATAGGAGATCGCAACAGTCTTCGAGGGAAGTAAATCCCAATTTATTGATTCGACACAAGGGGAGCCAAAGAATATTTATAAGCCTTAACAACTGAGTTGTCAATTTAGCTGCACCTGGAAATAGTCTTGCTCACAGTAGTTTATCAGCAGCAACAGTTTTGTAGTTGCAATGGCAAAGTAACAATAGTAGTAAAATAAAGGCAGTAGTAACAATTGTAGTAAACAGCGGGATAAAAGTGCGGTAGGCATATAGATCGATGGACGGGCGTTCTATGGACAAGACAATTCATGTAATATCAAGATCAAGGGCATTTGCAGATAAATAAGGTAGTATCCAAGTACTAAGTAATCATAGGCATGTGTTTCATATATAGTCATACGTGCTCGCAATGAGAACTTGCACAACAACTTTTGTCCTCCCAGCCCGTTGCAGCGGGGCCTCTAGGGAATCTACTGACAATTAAGGTGCTCCTTTTAATAGAGCACCGGAGCAAAGCATTAACACTCCATGAACACATGTGATCCTCACATCACAGCCATCCCCTTCGGTTATCCCAATTTCTGTCACTTTGGGGCCTCGGGTTTCAGACAATAATATGTGTAAATGACTTGCAGGTAAGATCACAAACAATAATATCATCATGAATCAATAACATGTTCTGACCTGAGATCATGACACTCGGACCCTAGTGACAAGTATTAATCATAACAAGTTGCAAAAATGTAAAAAAGCACTACCAATAGATACTAGGCACCATGCCCTAACAATCTTATGCAATTACATGATAGATCTTATCCAATCCATACCATACCCATAGCCTACTGCGGGAGATTACTCACTCATGGATGGGGGAATCATGGATGGTTGATGGAGAGGCGTTGTTGATGATGATGGCGATGATCTCCTCTAATTCCCCATCCTGGCAGGGTGCCAGAACGAAGTTTCTGGTTCTGAATCGTGGTTTCTGGTGGTGGCGGCGTAACGGAACTCTATCTGGAAAAACGTCAAACCCCCCGTTGTTTTTAGGTCAGATGCTATTTTTAGGCGGAAGGAGAGGTCGAGGGGGAGACCGAGGCGGCCATACCACCCCCTGGCATGGCCTGGCCTGGCCCGCACCACCAGGTGGTGTGGGCCCCTCGTGGCCCCTCTCCGTCTCGTCTTCTGGATCTGTGAGTCTTCTGGTAAAAGAGGAGTTTTGTGATATTTTCCGGGATTTTTCCTGAAAGTTGATTTTTTGCACAAAAACGAGACACCAAAGCAATTCTGCTGAAAACAGCGTCACTCCGTGTTAGTTGTATCCAAATCACACAAATTAGATGAAAAACAATAGCAAAAGTGTTCGGCAAAGTAGATACGTTTTTGACATATCAGTGCGGCGTGTTGTTAGAGGGCAAGCGTTCCCTATATTATATAGGAAAATGCTATGAGGGATACAGTTTGCTTTATGAACCCTTAAGCAAGTGAGATAAAACTCTAGGCATCACTGTCTCAAAGGCCCATAAGCCAAAGAGGCCTACTCTTATGGGTACATTTGATTTTTATTTTTACCTACTGTTATAAAAAAGTCCCCAACTTATCTTAATATTAGCAAAGTCACAAGCCCACACCCAAATGAGTTGGTGGGACACACCTATCAGCGATACGTGCCTAAACAAGCAAAGGGGTGTTTTGACTATTCCTTGTGTTCCACCCACTTTTCACGTCGATTGCAATGCACAACGCAATACAAAATGCCTCCTTTGCCAAAACGCGACATTTCAAAATGCCACTCTTGCGCATCACCTACCGCGCAACCAAAATCAGGCGGTATCGTGTGTGTCTTCCATGGCGTATAACTGGACGCCGTGAAAAAATGGTGCCACAAGTGCTCATCCGCCAGGTAACCAACTTTTGCATGCATTTTTTGCTTGTGCCGCCACAAATAAGTGCCTGTCATGAGGGGTATTAATGGGTGGATGTTTTCACCCATCCTCGCCCTGATGGTTGAAATCCCCGTGAATCTTGCGGGTATTGATCTTAGGCTTATAACTCCCATGTGACGTCTTTACACGGAATTGGACAGAATAGGACATCGTTGCAAAGAATAGCTCTCATGCGACACTTCTAAAGTAGCAAATAGCTCCCGTACGACACCTCCACTTAACCACACGAGACCGTCAACAAATTCGAATCAGTTGAGCAGAGCAGGACCCATAGCCTGTCCACGTCATGGCGAGACCCACCTGATGTCCACCTTATATCATGGGACCCACGCTGTGGTAGAAGAGAGCTGTTAGCCTGACCTGTCCACGCACCCGAGCCCTCCCGCCACCGTGCAAGCATCTTGTCCCCTTTCTTTTTCTTATCCGGCGAGCAAGCGCGGCAACACTGGTGAGAGATGTCGAGCTCCGCTTCAGCCTCCCTCCACTCATGGCCTCGGTATGGTGCGGTGCCGATCACGAGGTGCCCCGATTGCCCCCGTACCGCGCCCCTGAAGCGACTTGTCACATCCACCGATAAGAACGACAACATTGGTCGAGAATTTGTGAAGTGTGAGAGCAAGCCCGAGCCGAGGAAGGTGATATATGGGTGTTCCGAACCCCAATTTCTCGCTTTTCTTTCGAAATTTCAGGCATTTCATCGAATTTGGGATTTAGGGTTCATCTCTGCGATTTCAGGAACTGCCAAAATGTGGGCATTTTGAGTGGCTAGATGAGTACATCGAGCGAATTAGGGTGGAGGTAGTATCCCAGGAGCTCGAAAACGCGTCCGTGGTGGAGCAATTGGGATTTGGCAACCCCATTTCCGCTGGTACTATGATGGATGCGAAAGTGAAGTCCGAGCTAAAGAAGATGAAGAAGCAGCTAAGGCAAATCATCGAATTGAAGAAGCAGGACAATCTGATGGCCGATTTTTGTTATTTTTGGGTAATTTCTCTCGGATTTGTTTATCTCCTGATCATTAGTCATTAGACAATGCAATCAGTGTTCGAGTAAAAATCGTGATGCTTTGTTATCGTATAACCTGCGGAGATGGATGTAATGGTCTATGTCTTTGGCTTGAATAAAATGCAACACAAATTCGGGCAATTTTGAGCTTCTCTGTTTTGTTCCTTCAGTTCGTCAGTGTGCAAGGGAGGGGTTGAAAAGTTAAAAAAACAATCCACGAGGAGTGATTGAAAAAGGCCAGGCCCAAATGGAACTTAGCCAGGCCAAAATTGTTGTATCCAGGCCCAGTAGTAACTACTTGTAGATTGGGAAAAAACGAGTACTCACGTTACAATCTAACTAGGGACGTGTGGATCTGTGGATCTGCAGATACTTGTACTCAGGTCGCAATATTTTATTTGTTGCGAAAGTAAATATATAAATGAAGGCCAAGGGCATCCATTCTGCTTACAAGCCGAGCACTTTAACTTGGGCGCCCCTTTAACTTATGTAAATATGTAAATGTGTTGTTTGAAAATGAACCATGTGTAGCATGTGTTGTTTGAAAATCAACCATCATAATGTTAACTTATTCTTCCTTTTGAGATTTTCTAATTTCACTCATTTTATAAATATTGCACGAGTCTTATATGAGAACTTTTTTGTGTCTTTTGTTTTGAAAATACAATAAAATATAATAAAAAACAAGTCGATCACATAGATAATATATTCTATAATATAAGGAAGAAACACAGAGAGGGGTACAATATAATTTCACATAGAGGGCCCCCACATTACATATATAGGGCCCCACATTGCATAAACCCTAAGGGCGCCCAAACCCTAACCCTAGCTACTACATCTAGGGCTTCCGGCCAACCTCGCCGCCGGGAGGTTGCCCTACTCCATCGGCGCTAGGGGCGGTGCCGCTGGGGCAAACGCCGCCGCCGCAGCCGCTTCCCTCCACTCCGCCGCCCTCTGCCCTCTCTGGGCGGCGTCCAACGCCCAGAAATTTTCCTCTCAGAGCTCCTTCTCCTCCCTTTCCCGCCTTTTCTTCTGGGTGCGCTGGTCCGCCTTCTCTGCCGCCCTCTCAGCAGCATCCAACTACTTCTCCTCCGCCTTCTCCTACGCCCTGAGGGCCTCGTCGGAGGGGACCGAGTAGGGGAGTTTGCCGACGCGGCGGGGGCGGGGGTTATGGACGAAGGGCCCGCAGGCTCAGGGGTCGGACAGGGCGGTGTGACGCGTCGGGGGCGAGGAGGGAGGATCCTTCTCCCAGAATTGCCTATGCCCCGGATGATTGTCCTCGTCGCTGACCTTGGAGTCGGAAAGTGTAACACCCTCGGATCGGCCTTATGCAAGTTTTAGCGATTCCCACCAAACCCGCATAGAAACGATTCAAAGGTGCCCCCCCATGCACTTTTGTGTGGGTGGAAAACGAAGTAATATCATTACACAATAGTCCACGATGGAACCCACAGAACAGATATATACAACAACGACTCCAAGAGTCAAGAATACAGATATACAATACAAAAATCCAAATCACCTTGAAAACGATACTGCATCCGACTGTGGATAAGAAGCAAATTGAGCTAAGAGCCCTGAAGAATAACCAATGGCGTCGATAACCCTGCCCAGGCCAAGCCGGATGTCGATCTCAAAACCTGCTCAAACAAAAGGGGTGCCGACAAAGGGCGAAGGAAAAAGAGAGCGGTCAGTACTGAGGCCAGTACACGGCGAGACTAGAATTCGACGGTCCTCGCCTACATAGGTATGGTGGATTGAAGAGGCAGCGCAACATGCGCTAAACAACCTATAGAGACTCGTTATAACCGTCGGCTATCAAAGAGGGATAAGAAAGACCTATTCAGAACCAACCGGATAGTACCACCAAACATACCCATCCTGATATTTCCCCCCTCGAGACCAGACGAGGAAGTCAAACCGAGGAACTCACACAGTTGGCAGTTTTATTTATTCAGTTATCGTTGCAGCAATTACTAGTCAGGTATAGATAGTCATCCTGATATAATAAGTAGTGGGCACTTTTAGTTAACCATTCCGTGGTAGTTGCGACACTTACTAGTCAGATACAAATAACATGAGATATCCCAAACCCAGCAGTTGTTGGTACTTTTATTTAGCCATTCCGTTGTAGTGAAGCTGATTACTAGTCATATCGGATACAAGTCAAATTATAACAGTAAACTTTAGTTATAGTTATCTATGATCAAGAACTATGCTCCAAGTCGTCCATAACCGCGGACACGGCTTCTCGAAAAGATTTAACCCTGCAGGGGTGCACCAAAGTTTCCACACGCACCTACACCCTTGTTGTCAGATCAGGTAGGTACAACAAAACATACACCCAACGGTATGTCGACGGGGTTTCAGACATGACGTTTCCCAGACCCAAAGCATGCACATGGGGGCCACCCCACTAAGCTACCCGCAACGAAGTCGGCTGTCTCCGATACGGACCCAGGGTGTGTGGCGATGGCTGTAAACAACTGGGAACCCGAAAGTGTGACTGGGCTTGTCGATACAGCGAAAACGTGGCACAGGGTTCCTAAACAGTAGAGGCGCTCCACGCGCAATCGTAAATAAAGCAGTAAAGAATGGCATAAGTATAGGATAGTAATAAAGCCCCAACCTAGGTTGTGTCCCCCCAGTACATTTCTTTGAAATCAGGTACTAAATTGATGGGGGTGCCCACACACCGCACCTGTGGTTAGCGCGCTCGATCTCGGAACAGGTGTCAAGAACTCGGGTCCTAGTTGGACACAAGTGGGCGGTTAAAAACCAAATATCGTCTATTACCCACCAGTGCCTCTGCATTATTTACCTACTTTCAGTTTTAGTTATTAAACGGTAATTAAATTCATGATCATATCCACCATTAAGCATGTGCCAACCACCCAACAACGGTGGAACACCGACGACACGAAGCAGCACCTAAGCAAGCGACTACGACTCGCAAGGCTGAATATCTACCAAACATCAGGTAATAGGAGGTGTCCATGGCAATATAGAGGCTGCAGGGAAGTATAAAGGGGTAAAGAATCTATAACATCGCAACACAGGTAGCAATAGATCAACAGGAGGAAATAAAGATTAGAAATGTAAAATAGGTAGAAAGGGGGAGAATGCTCGCCTGAAAACGTTGTCGAAGGTTCATCCGAAGATCGGATCGGCACTCGCATCAACTCATCGGCCTATTCCGTGAAGAAGCAAAGCACTAGAAGAAACACCAGATACACTATTTAATACTACGGCAGAAGATTGGACATGATGCATGTATGATGTATGACATGGCAAAGATGTGATGCAATTAGGCAAGATTAAGAGGAACCGGGGTCCCGACAATCTATTAATAGGTTCATGTTATTTATATATCCCGCAATTTAAATGTTGTCTTAACATGGCAAAATATCTTATATATGTGTGCAAGCATGACAATTTAAATGCCACAAGATATATTATATTAATCAAAATAGGGTCTCGAAATAAAGGGGTCACACATTGGTTCGAAGATCTTGGGCGCCGGGGGTCGGTTCGGCCTCTCCAGGATCGGTCTTAGGACCCAGGAACGACTTCGAAATCCGTGAGGCAATCTTGGCGCTCCGGGTAGGAGATCTTGGCGTTCTGAGGAATTTGGGCATTAAGAAGGAGGACGGCAATCATCATATCCGTGAGGGAGGACATCAAGTTCCACCTCCACCATTGGCCACAACATCGACCAACGTGAACGGAAGTAGATCTTGATGACCCGAGGGGATCTGGGTGCTTGTAAGAGTCGGTTTCGCACTTTGGCTAAGGACGATGACCTTGACGGGTTGAACTTGGAGCCTCAATGCCCTCCCGATTGAGCTTGAGCAGCTTCAACACAATGCAGTAACCATATTCCGGCTTTCACAAGGTAATGAAGGCGCTACACGGTGCAACGAGCACATCTCGTCTGGCTCCGGAACAGAAACGCAACACACGACACCAAACCTAGGCATCAGGCTCCCTCAGACCTGCAGTTACCAAAAGTAAAACCACCATATGCAGCCTCGGGGGCGCATGATACGCACACGCAGGGTTGGAGACACGGGCGTCGGGGAAGGGAGATGGCCTGGCACAGAGGCGAGGAGGACGTGGTGGCGGCCATGACGTTGAGCGACCTTGCAGGGGCGGCGAGCTCGACAGGCTTGCAGGGGTGCGACCGCGCTAGAGGAGGCCGGGGAAAGGAGGGAGCATCCGGCAGTGCAGGCCAACAGGAAGGAGGGGGACACGCACTACGACGGCAGCACGCCTACATGTAGGGGCATGGCAGCGGGGTAGGTGACTGCGACAATGGCGAGGTGGACCGGTAGAGGTTGGCGGCTCGAAGCAGGGGCAATCTCGGTGGTGCAGAGAGACGAGGAGGCTGTGCACCATTGAATCGAGGGAAGGGGAGGCGGTCGCTCAGAGGGGACCCGCGGCTGGAGCGGAGATTGCAAGGCCGAGGGAGGCCGGGGTAGGCAGCGCTGGAGGCGGACGGGGACGGGAGGATGAGGGGAGGCGGCGGCGGGTGGGGAACACGATAAAGCAGGGGAGGTCGCTTGCAACAGACGAGGAGGCGGATGCGGGTAGGCTGTGGTCGGCGGGCGGAAACATGGGAGGGGTGTCTTGGGCGAGTCGGGAGTGGTCTGTGAGCATGCGGGGCATGCGAATCTGTGTGGTGGGTGGTGGCGGCGATATTGTAAGGTGGGGTGCGATGTGTTGGGGCTAGGGTTTGTTCAGGGATAGGCTAGGGTTTCTAGGGAGGGTGTTTGGTCAGATTGGGCCATGCCAGAACTGCCGGGGTGGTAGGTGGCCTGGCTTACGGGCCGGACTGCCTCCCCGGGTTTTAAAATAGTTTGTCTTATTTAATTTGTTTTTTAAAAAATATTTTGGGAGTAGTTTAAGACAAATACAAGATCCAAACAGACCAAGATTTTTGATTTGAAATTTAAGGAGGGCTAGTTTAGAAAACAACATAGTCCTTCGCAAAATAGTTTCAGGCAAAAATAATATGTATGATGATGTCATGATGACGCACAAAGGCAAAAACAACAAGCGATTTTATAGTAGTGGTTTTACCTTACCCGGGGTGCTATAGAAAGCCGTCGGATGGGGAAGGTCGCCATTGCCGGAGAGGTTTTTTTGGGGGCTAGGAGGAGGCAAAGGGGCTTTTCCGACTCGAGGACGAAGATGAGGAGGCAAAGGGTCTGGGGCGTTGCCACGATTTGTTGTAGGAACCATGAATCAGCGGGGCTCAGCATGAAGGCGTGGGAATCCTGCGTTGCGCAGCCACGTGCGCTGCGTTGCATGTAGGCAACGGGAACATCGGCGTGCAAGATCAATACGGTCAGTGCAAAAAATGCTAGGATGCGATGTGACCCTGTCCCTGCATGCATGCATGCGTGCATGCATTAATGGGAAAGAGAGAGAAAACGTCTAAAGTTAGGCGGACGCCAAAATCACGTCGTGTCCAAAGTCCCACGCACCGCGCACGGTGTTAACCCGCAACATTCACAGCCTGACAGTCCATAGTCACACGCACCACGCAAATAAGTGTACTTCTAGGTTTTGTCTAAGTCAAACTTTGTCAAATTTGACCAACCTTATAGACAAATATATTAATATATATTACACAAATTTGTTATATTATGAAACTAAGTTAGCTTACCAAGACCTAGGTGATTATCTATTGGCTATGAAAAATAGTGAAACGCACTAATTTAGCCTTGATGAATGTGTACCACATGGAATATGTGGTAAGCTACCTAAATAAATCAATAGCCTTGATGGATGTGCACAATTAAGAGACAACAGAAGCATGCAACAAGTTCACACCGCATGTAAAAGAAAGTCTCACTATTTTTACACCGCATGCATGCATGAAAAACCAACCGGAAAGGAAAATTAACCATTTAAGTAATTGTAAGGTAGTAAATCAGGGCAATAAATGCATAAGTTAGCCTACTCGAAAAATTATTAGAATGGAGGCAATAAATGCATAAATCATGGAGTAATTTTTTGGAATTGCATGTTTTTCTATGGTGCACTGTAAACTGAACCGGAGGGGAGTAAGTTTGACTGAAGACAAACTTAGACGTACACTTATTTAATGCGATGGAGGGAGTAACTATGTTGCAGTGTTGCTGCGTCGGTTGGCTACATGCAAAATAGCTAGACTGCGACGCGAGGCAGCTGCATGGCATGCATGCATGGTTCCGTCGCGTGCAGCCCGCCCCGCCCAGCGCTTTAATACATGCCACACTCGGCCCAACGGTCAATGGAGCGTGCCACGTTGTACCGTTTCTGTTCGTGGAAAAAAACGATGCGAGCTAATCAAATTCCAGAATCATTGCTCCCACAGATTGCCAAGAGCTAGACGTGAAATCCTTCTAAGAGACGCCAATTAATCAGGTTGCAGAACAAGCCCTCTCACGGATCGTCCAGCGCCACCCGCGGAATCCTTGTAGAAGATGCGATCGGACGGCCATAGTGTCGCTCTAGGGTTAGATTGACATTCCTCATTCGGCCTTAGGGTTAGCTTGGTTTAGGATGCAGTCAACGGGGTTTTCACAAGTTTGACCAAAAATTCAAATGTGCATAACTAATTTAAAAAAATCAAAAAAAAATACAAAACCTTCGCATGGTGTCATGTTATGTGACATAGTTGTGTGGAAAAATATCAAACTTGGAATATTGATCATATTTCAAAAAAAACTTCACAAAATGACCTATCTCCTCCGAGGTTTTCTGGATTTAGGGTCAAATAACCAATGATATGGCTAGAATCAAGGCATAGTTTGTGATAATGTGCCCATATTGTGCATGCATGTGTATAATGGTATGACTAACAATGTTGTAAAATGAAGTTTTCCTTTTCGACGCATTAAAAATCCATTTTCCATTTTCTGAGTGCCGAAAGGGGGGGATTTGAAGCAACCACCAAATTGAAGTTTCAAAATGGTAACATCCTATTTTTCAAAAATACTAGACCACCTTGCATGTACAATGTTCCAACTTGAGTATCTCAAACCTTTTATTCCATCCCTGGTGAAAAAGACAAATCCTGCCCAATCAGCTGGAAGTGGGTAAGATATGAACTCCATGTACATGATTTCATGTTGATGATTTTTTGTAAAAATCATTTTTAGGTTCAAAACATGCTATTTCATCAGAGATCCAATGCTATTTTAGTGAGCCTCAGCCCCTAGCTACGAATATTTATGAAAATCCTTCACAAAGTTTGACCAAACATTCAAATGTGCATAACTAATTCAAAAAAATCAAAAAAATACAAAACCTTCGTATGGTGTCATGTTATGTGACATAGTTGTGAGGAAAATATCAAACTTGTTTTTAGAAATGGTCGAAAAAACTTGGTTAGAAATGGGGTGGTTTACCCTAGCTTTGGAACCCATTTCTACCACATTTTGGGTGAGGGTGAGTTGTACTTCACAAAAGGGATCAGGGTGAGGATGAGTTGTACTCTACATATGAGAAAAATGTTGGAAGCTCATACAAACATAGAAAAGTACACATAGCTACATTGACTGAAATTCAAATTTGCCATCATATTTGAATTTCGGCCAAATTATTACAAGAACAAGTGCCAAATTATTACAATAACAATTGTTTACAACAACAAGTGCCAAATTATTACAACAACAAGTGCCAAATTATTACAATAACAAATGTTTACAACAACAACAAGTGCCAAATTGAAAGTCTATTTCTTTTGGCTCTTCTTACCCCTCGATTTCTTCTCCTTCACAAGTTTCACACCACACAACAGGTTTATGCTCTTATTTTTCTTACCATAACCATCTGCCCTCCCCACAGCACGTCCAAGAGTCTGCTTCACCTCCTGCACCTCCTTAATAGCACAATCTGGTTCAGAATGTGCAATAGCCTGCAACTCAAGAGCTGGCACCAGAGCCTCATCAACATGCTCATTTTGCACCACAACCTCATCAACATGCTCATTTTGCACCACAGCCTCAACAACATGCTCATTTTGCACCAGAGCTTCCAAATCAGAATTGGTGTGCCCTAAAGCCTCAACAGCATTAACAGGTTCACTTTGCACCTCAACAGTTTGCACATCATCCTCCAAAACAAGTTTAGATTGCACCTCAGCAACACCAAACATGATCTGGTTAATTCTCTTCTTTCTTTGGCCATTGATTCTTGCCCTTTTCACTGGCCATCATTCTTTAACAATAAGAGGTGGGCCTTTTTCTCCACGCTTCCTCCTAAAAACAAGCAAGTTAGTTGGGGAGAAAAATCATCAACAAGAAATACATAGATTTTGGATGAACATACTTTGGCTTTTCAGCAGTGTATCTGCACTTGGTAGATCCAGCTCGGTGTCCAAGTTCTTCATAGAGTTTGCGTCTATTCTTGTTACCTTTTTGGGCCCTTTTTGGCTTGACATCTTTCTTTTCATCTTTCTTCCCCTTCTTGTTGCTCCCACCTTTGTCAAACCAAGCCTTGAATCTACTCTGCTTGGGCCTGCTAGCCTTTCTTTTCATCAAAGGAGGACAGAAGGAGAACTGAATGTCCACTTCAGGCCACTAAGACTGATATGTAAATGCTGGAATTGGTGTTCCATATGCAGCCTTGAATTTTGCTACAGAATAATACTCATGCAAATATGGGTGCATATTTAGCTTGTGTTTGGAGGCCAAGAAAAGTATGGCATGCTCACAAGGATTCCCAGTGTGTTGCCACTCAAGGTATGTGCATTCATGCAATTGAGTGTCAACAACATGCCTCCTGCCAGTCTTTGTATCTCCGACTTCAGCACCCCACAATGAGGATTTCTCAACATGCAAATGTGCAAGATTTCTGCTCCTGTTGACCACCTGCTGCACATCATTAGGAAGCTTATCTCCTTGAAGAACATCACCAAGCCTTCTTCTCAATTCCCACAACCTCATGATTATGATCCTGATCTGGTGAACCATGTCATGGACAGGCAAGTATTTTAACTCCTTCACTTTGTTGTTGAAACTTTCTGGCAAATTATTGTTGATATGATCACATTTGATGGCAGTGTTAAAACCTGACCTGTACCATAAAAGAGAATGGTAGGTTTCCAACCATGTACAAAACTTGACCCTATCCTCCTTAGAGCATGCCGCCTTAATATTTTCAAGGCGATATGAATGTGTCTGTCTGGTATAAGATCTTGCTGCTGGCCACATGCTTCCAAAATCATCTCCTCTAAGTGTTTTAATCAAATTCATACACATATGGCCGAAGCACTCCCTCTGCTCAGCATGAGGGAAAACAATCTTCACTACATTTTCTAAACCTTTACATGCATCTGTGTGCACTGCCAATGGAGAGACTGGTGACATGGTTAAACCCCACGGGTACACAACATCAGCATACCTAGTCCAGCCCGAAGGAAGGCCCACTACAAGATATGCGGCCTGCGGAGATCCCGGGTGGCCCAGGCCCATGACACCTTCGGATGCTTGGAGAACATGACTAGAGTAGATAGAATTTCAAAAGGCAAACCCTAATCTTTAACCGACTCGACCTATGCTAGGAGGGCACAGCGAGGAAGGCACCTCTTACCGCATACACACCTCCACGCCAGATTGCATCTGCGCACCCCTGTACCTTTTGGTTCCGCCGTAATCAAGATCAGACAAGCAGGAGTAGGGTTTTCCCTCTGGGGGGATGAACCTGGGTAAATCTCGTGTCCCCGCGTTGCTTGTCTGTTAACTGTTCCACGATCTCCAGCATCCCTATCTTCTCCAAAACCTAAGCTCATAACAATGGGCATTGACGAGATTAAACCTCGTCAATTGGCACCGTCCGTGGGAAACGGGGATGCTGATTGTGCGATCGTGATGGTCCCATCCGAAGCGATCTACAACTCCTCGGCGACGGATAGCCACCTCCTCTTCGGCGCTTTCAACTTCACCGCCCACTAGCCGGCCACCATGAAGGATTTTGAGCCCGTAGACGACGGGCTCGAGATTCTGTTTGGGAGCTTCTGCTTCTAGGTGGGGAAGACCGGCACTCTTCGCCTCCCAGAGTGGGTGCTACCACCATCCATCAGGCGCGCTTCATGGGTCCCACCCATCGGTGTGCTACGCACGTCGACGCTAATAGATGAGTCCTATGACAGCAACAGTTGCAACTCAGATCTATGCAACCCTCCATCAGACGAAGGATGTATCAGCAGCGATCCAATCTGCTGGCGATACCAATGCGCCATGGTCATCCAAGGCGAAACAGAAGGACAACCAGATTCGACTGAACCCAATCCACCACCAAATCCACCGCCCAACCCGCAGGCTGGGAACAGAGGAAACGGAGGGCAGCCGCCCCTCGAGCCCAATGAGGGCGGCGCTGCCGCCTATCAAAGGATCAACCTCAAGGAGGACGGCTGGTGTAAGGCACACGAAGCTGTGGCGGGCAACAAGATCCTACCTATGAATTCTTCACGGGATATGCTGATGGCATACCACCTCCTCCTCATCGGTGAGCACAACAGGCAGGTAAAACTGCAGGAGGAACTCGACAAACGCAAGCAGGCAGCTTTGGAGTCTAGCGCGCGGCGAGCTGCGCTCTCCTCCGCTGGTGGCTCCAGCTCGCATGGCAATCACGCCAACAAGCATCGCTCTCGCACAGATAACATGGACCCTGCCGCGCAACGTGAGGTCACCAAAACCCTCAACACGTCCTTCATGGAGATGGACGTCAATGGCAACGTCATACCAAAGACGCCTTAGGCTGTGATCATGGCAGCCACCACGTACCTCGCGTCCCATCCACCTCTGGTGGGGACCCGAAGAGTGCCATGCACAAGTCTGCAATAGCCGGACTCGGACTTGTCGGAGCTGCGCTCCACGAAGAAGCTCCTACGGAGCCAAAGAAAAAGGATATGGTCAGATTCAACCGTAGCCCCACACCCTCATCCGACGAGGAAGAGGACGAGCATGACCTACCTCGACGATGCAAGATCCCAAGATGTCGCAGCCGCGACTACGACGCCCAAAACGACCTCGCTTAGCGCAAGGTCGACAAGGCACGCGCCAAACCAGCGTGCTCAACCGAATCCGAAGAAGATGAGGACGGAGAACTGTGTGGAGCTCGATGCTTCAACAGATCTGTTCGGCACACGCGGATGCCGAAAAACTTCAAGCTTTCTTTGGATACTCCGAAGTTCGATGGCACGCAGGACCCGAAGGCCTGGCTCAGCGACCACCTCCCATCTGTCAAGCTGCACGGCGGTAACAGGAACACCGCCTTGCAATGCCTTCAGCTGCAGCTGACAGGCGCAGCCCGGATTTGGCTCAGCAGCCTGTCCTCAGGCTCCATACAAATCTGGGAGGAGCTGGCATATAGTTTCATCCGAAACTTTAAGGGCACCAGCAAGATACCAACCTCGATCGAGGAACTGCGGGCTTGCACTCAACGTATGGGCAAATCCATTCGCTCGTACATCTTGCGCTGGTCCAACATCAAGAACTCTGCGGCACACATCTCCGAGGAGAGGATGATCGACGCCTTCAAAGATGGTGTCAAGCATCCGGACTTCAAGGAAGAACTTGGGCACGTCAAGCCCAAGACACTCAACCACCTCATGGACATCGCCAACAGGTGGGCAGATGGCGAAGATTCCCTCCACCGAGCACATTCAGATGAGGAGGATGAATACGTCCGCAGACGCGAAAGCCGTAGCAAACGAAAATCGTGCGTCTACGACGATCACGAAGGACCCGACATGGTTGCGGCTAGCTACGCCGAACGCCGCAACGACAACAACTGCAGCAGCGGAGGATACCGCAGAGGCAACTTCCGTGACAGAGGACGCCCAACACAAACATGGCAGCGCCATGGCCGTGACGACGAACCTTCGGCATACGACAAGTTGCCGGGCCCCTGCACCATCCACTTCTACATCGACAAGCAGGATGGTAAAAAGAAGGCCAGCCACATGCTCAAGGATTGCCGCGAGTTTCAGAAACTCAGCGAGGGTTTGACCCAAATGCGGCACTAGATCGTGAACCCTGGGTTCGTACCCGCACCTGCACCAGTTGACATTGCCCATGGAGCTCCACCACCGACACCCGTGGGACAGTCGAATCCAGCAATCGCACCTGCACCAAACAATGGAACAGGTGGATACCCACCGCCGAAAGGATCCCTCATGATCCAGAAGGGACGCCCTACCAATTGGGTGCAAAAGAAGATCACTTGACAGGTCAGCCTCACTGTAACCGCTCCGCTCGCCATCCTTGAGTACCTAAGTGGCTCGGAGTCCTGCATCACGTTCGACCGTTCGGATCATCCCCGACAGATCCCTCGCCCAGGCCATGCTGCCCTGGTGCTCGAGGCGCGGATCAGAGGATTCGAGATGAGCCGCGTCTTCATGGACGGCGGTAGTTGCATCAACCTGATGTTCGCCAGCACCCTAGCAGCGATGTGGATCCTGCTGTGCAGCCTGGAACAATCCGATACAATGTTCCACGGCATAGTCCCAGGGAAGGGCATATATCCCTTGGAAAAAATATGGCTCGACGTCATCTTCGGCAAACCTGAAAACTTTCGGTGTGAGCGGGTCGAGTTCGACGTGGTGGATTGGCCATCGCAGTACCACGCCATCCTCGGACGTGTATCATTCGCAAGATTCCTAGCAGTACCGCACTACGCGTACCTACTGCTCAAGATGCCAGGGCCCAAAGGCATCATCGCAGTCCAGGGAAGCTTCAGCCGATCGGACCACTATGATAGAGATTTCAATAGAATCTCCCAGTCGTTCAGCATGCAAGAGGAGCTCACAAGGCTCCGAGAGGTGACAGACAACGGGGCACCCCCAGTCGCCAGGCAAAACTCGCATGATACATCGTTCGACTCCATAGTCAACACGAAAAAGGTGCACGTCCACCCAACCAACGCCTCCAAGACGGCGCTGATCGCCAACGACCTCAACCATGCATAGGAAAGCGCGCTCGTCGAATTCCTCCGTGAGCGCTAGGAAATCTTCGCCTGGTGTCCTGCGGACATGCCAGGAGTTCCCAGGGAATTCGCCGAGCATGCACTCAATGTGTTTCTGGACACCAAGCCTGTTAAACAGTCCATCCGATGATTGTCCGAGCCACGAGCCGAAGCCGTCGGAGTCGAAGTCAACAGACTGCTCGATGCCGAATTCATCCGGGAGATCAAGGAGAGCGAGTGGCTATCCAACACTGTGCTGGTCCTGACATGTTGGAAACATATCTATAATTTTTGATGCTCCATGCTTGTTTAGTATCTACTTTGCTTTACTTGTCCACACTTTGAGGTGATTTTTACATGTTTTCTGGTACTAACCTATTAACAAGTTGCAACAGTGTCAGATGCCTGTTTTCTGCTGTTTTTGGTTTCAGAAAAGTTAGTAAAGAAATATTCTCGGAATTGGACGGGACAAATGTCAAAGTCAATTAATTTCCGTGGGGAACAAGAAGTCCAGAGGGGAGCCGGAGGGGCCATCCAGGGGGGCCAGACCCACCCCAGGCGCGGGTGGGCCCAACCCCGCGCCTGGCTAGGGTTTGGCTGCCCTGGACGCCTCCTCGGCCTCCTCCTTTGCCTATAAGAAGCCCCCGATGCAGAAACCCTGAGTACCCGATCAAATATCCACGAAACCGTCTGTAGCCGCCGCCATAATCGTCCCTATATCGGGGGGATCTAAAGTTCTTCCCGGCACCCTGCCAGAGGGGAGATCATCCCGGAGGCCTTCTCTCCGGTATGATGCGTGAGTAGTTCCACCTTGGACTATGGGTCCATGTAGTAGCTAGATGGTTGTATCTCCTCCTTTGTTCTTTCATGTATAGATCTTGTGAGCTCCGTTCATGATCAAGATCTAATCTATTTGTAATCATGCACATTGTGTTTGCGGGGATCCGATGGATATTGAGATTATTATGTTGGTTTGATTAATGGTTTTGTCTTTATGATTCTACCATGTTTGTGTTGTTTGTGATCTTGCATGCTCTCCGTTGTTAGTAGCTATCTTGGCCAAGTAGTTGCTAGTGACTCCAACAGGGGGTATTTATGCTCGATAGTGGGTTCATGCCTCTAGTTTCCAAGGGAAATGACAGAAATCTCTTCGGCTGTAGATGTGTTGTTGCCACTAGGGAGAAAACAACGGTCTCTTGTTCATGGAACATGTGGACTGTTTACCTTACACACTTTGCTTAAAGCAGTTGTCTGTTGCTTGCAACTTAATACTGGAGGGGGTTCGGATGATAACCTGAAGGTGGACTTCTAGTCATAGATGCAGTTGGATGGCGGTTTATGTATCTTGTTGTATTGCCCAATCGAATCTCATAGGATCTTCCTGTCTAGTAATTGCATTGTTATGCCTTGCTCAGTTCTTATCAATTGCCCCGCTATAATTTGTTTACCCTTCATGCCATGTTGTTTATCTAAGGAGAGCACCTCTAGTGAACTATGGACCCCGGTCCAATCTTTACCATTGATACATCTTCCACTTCTACTTGTTTACTTGCTAGAAACCATTACCTTCCATACCATACGTTTAATCCTTTGTTATAGCAAACCGGTGAGCTTGACAACCTCACTGATTCGTTGGGTTAAAGTCTTGAGTTTGTGTTGTGCAGGTCTCCGCGTTGCTTGGAACAAATGTGTGACGTTTCCTTCCTCCTTCTGGTTCAATAACCTCGGTCTCTACCGAGGGAAGACTTGCTGATGTGCTCATCACACCTTGCTCTTAGGGTTTCCAACGAAGTGCTCCACGTCAGCACCATCAACAAGTTTTCTCACGCGCTTCATGAGGCTAAGGACGTCTTCACTAGGGGAGTCCTTCACTTCCTTTCTCTTTACTTTGTTTTTAGTTTGCTTTGTTTCTTTTGCTTGGTTTTGTTTGCCTCTTTCCAAAAAAAACCAAAAAATAGTCTAGTTTGGTTTGCTTGCCTATTTCAAAAACACACAAAAAATAGTTCCTGCTCTAGTTGCCACCTTGATCTAGCTCACCATGTTGCTCCCCAAGTTTGCCCTGAAAGATCTTGCAATAGGTAGTGGCTCCATAATTGGGAAAGATAATATTGAAGAATTTTTTAATTATGTTAGCAAGCATGAGGATATTGAGGATAAATCTATAGCAGAGCTTGCTCCTAATTATGAGATTGCTGCAGCTTCTTTAGTTCATATGTTGGGGGCTAGGTTTGTTAGCCTTAATCCCTTCATACAATTTTTATTCCTAAAACTAAAAGAAGAGAAGAATGCTGAAAAGAGGGAATTCATCCTTTAAACTTTATCAAAAGAATTCCATGATGTTGCTAGGGAAGCCAAAAAGGTTTTTGAATGTTTCAATATGCTAGGCTCAAGTGTAGACGTTGTGGGTATTTCTGATAAAACTAAGCCTAGAGAAGAATTTAAGATACCCATCCCCTTTAAGCTTGTTGGAATGCATGAAGCCTTTGAAAAGAACTTTGATTGGATTGCTCCTGGAAATCTTTTTGATGAAAGTAGTAGACCAAAGAGAGATGAGAAGGGATCCTACAAAACCCATTTGGATGAGATACCTTTCATAGTTGAATACTTTGCAAGTATGGATATCAATTCTTCATTTGAAAATACTTGATTCTTCTTGCTTCTTGTGCCTAACTTAAAGGCGTTAAAGAAAAGTACTTGTTGAGAGATAACCCAAGAGTTCCTTGAGTATTGGAAGTTATTACTTCAGTAATGACCTCTACTTATCCTTTTTGTTTGATTTTTGTGCCAAGAATGACCTCTAATGAGTGGGAATTAAGATTTGGGGGGTTGCTGTCCCGAAATAGATTTCCGTCATCCACCAAAAACATTCGTGAGGAGGCTCTGTAACTTGGATTGAGCTCAAAATTTTACGAATAAATCCCCCAGTATGGTAGATAACTTTAGTTAGTTCAACAATTTTTGATTTGAGCAACATAAGGTGTTCGAAAAAATCGGTTTCTACGTGCTGGCCTGTTTTGACAGATTTCTGCCATTATTTGCATTTGCTTCTTATTGATTCCTTTTTGAGTTCTCTTTAGGTGAATTGAGCTTTTTGAAGGAGTTGCTACAATAGCTTGTGTTTTAAGTGAGAAACCTTGCTGTTCAAAAGCTTTGCCATAGGTCTAATATCTTCTGAATACACTAATGTTGTTAATGAAGATTGTGTGAAGTTTTGTATGAAGGAAAAAAGTTTCAGGTGTAGAGAAAGAATGATGCAATGATATGAAGAATGGACAAAAGCTCAAGCTTGGGAATTCCACCATGGTGTCACCCCAAGAAATATCCAAGAGGTACAAGCATCAAAGCTTGGGGATGCCCAAGGCATCCCCTTCTTCATCAATAAAAAACTCAGGTATGTCTAGACACTTCATTTTTATTGTTTCATGCACAGTTGTGTTGTTCTTGGAGCATCTTAGCTTTAATTTTCTTTGCTTAGTTTGTTTAGTTTTCTTGAGTAGTTTTGGACCCCGTTCTCGCTGTGTTGTTTTGCAAATAAGTTTGCTTGGTGTTGGAAAGGAGTAGTAAGTTCTTGCTTGAAGTGCAAGAGGAGGTTGCATTGACTTAGACTTTAGCATGTCATGCTAGGTGTTATTTTAGCATTATGCTTAGTGATTATTGTTGTAGCATGTCTTGTTCCAAAAAATTGGTATTGCTTAGTGTGCCTTGAAGAAATTATGCGTTGTTTTAGGATGCAAAAGCATAGTATTGTGGTATTCTCCTGTGATGTGTTGCTTGGGTTGACTTGGCACATGCTCACACCATGTTATGACCATGCCAAGTCACCATTAGCCTCTATGATCATTTAGTCCTTGACTTGGAGTACCACTCTTTGCTTTGATTAGTATGCTTTGTTGCACTACATGTTTTTGGCCATTATGCTCTCTTAGTTGGTTGCTCCCAGTCTTTTGCTAGCCTCCACTTGTATGAGTAAGTTCTAGTCATGCGTCCAACTCCCAAGAAACCAAGTTTTTCGAAAGTGTCCACTATAAACTCCTATGCATGGTCTGTTACACCATTCCAAGTATATTATTGTTTTCAACTATCTTCCAATTAAAAACTATTTTGTTATGTGAAAACTTAGTGATTAAAGCCCTCATGAACTTGATGGCACACTTTATTCTTTGCCCCTAATAAACTTGAACCATTGTGACAACTTTGTTGTATATGCTTGCACTTATAAGTTGGAATTAGCAGAACCGTGTTGTCACGGGGAATGTTTTCAGCATTGCACTTGTACGTTGTACTCAGTTGATATCATGTTCTTTTGTTTATGGATGTCACCGGTGTGAAATAAAGAGGGAACTTGTAAGTCCATGGAGTTTGTATCCTATGTTAGAGAAACGCTTGGGCCGCTAGCCTAAGCCATGCCTAATCATGGTGGAAACTTGCAGTGTCACCATAATGAGCTATCTATGAAGCATCCTCAATAAAAAGCTATGCATATGGTAAATAAAAAGATTGATGATATGCTCATTGTCTACTTGCCTTGTCATTTTGGTTATGGGAAAGCTCATGTACAATGTGCAAGGGGTACCCCGTTGGCGGTTCTCAATGATATGCAAATACTTACAATGACAAGAACTTACCTGGACCCAAAGTTGAGTATCCATGAGGTGTGGCCCTCATATTCAAGGGACTTGAGATTGCGAACTTATACTTCGTCAAGCATATACTCCAGCTTTGCCACTTTAACCTTAACCACTTCAAGATTCTTATGATAGGGGCAATGAGGGCTGAAAGCTAACATGTACCATAATTTTTGGAAGCTCGTTTTGAAACTTGTAATCCCTGTTCCTTTACAAAAAGGCCTTTCTTCCACCATTATTGAGTCTCCACCTTCTACCTTTAGGCACCATTAAGAGAGCATAGTTATCATTCTGTGTGCAGTGTTCCAAAGCTTATTAATTGATGCATATTGTGTTATTACTTGTTCTTGTGCTATTAGTTTCTAGTCACCCTTGTGAAATTTGCAGGTGTCCTATGCATCTATTTGCTACTCTTTGAGGGACAAGCTGATTGCCACTATGTTACGTTTTCTGCATGTGAAACAAACAAACGTTTTTCAATGCATGTTATCCATGATCTTTGTTTGTAGCTTATCATGTTGCATGCATAGTTGCTTTGTCCTATTGTTAGAACTCCATATTTCATGCACATATTTATAGTTCTTTGATCCTAGCTTTCAATGCTTGAAAATGGTTGGATATTTATTGTGAGGGTGCATGTCACATCAAAAATTATTCTTTTTATCACTTACCTACTCGAGGACGAGCAAGAGTTAAGCTTGGGGATGTTGTGTTGGAGATATGCCCTAGAGGCAATAATAAATGTAGTTATTATTATATCTTTGTGTTTACGATAAATGTTTACATTCATGCTATAACAGTATTAATCAGAAACATTAATACTTATGTGATTTGTAAACTAAATTAGAGTCCCTAGTAAAGCCTCTTCATAATACTAGCCTGTTGATTAATAGATGATCATGGTTTCTTGATCATGAACATTTGAGATGTTGTTAATAACAAGGTCATATCATTAGGAGAATGGTATGATGCACATACTCCTATAGATAAGCGTAGCATAAAGATCAAGTCATTTTAATAGTTCAATTGCTATAAGCTTTCTGATACATAGTAACCTAATTCCTTCGACCATGAGATCATGCTAATCACCATCACCGGAAGGATGCTTTGATGACATCAAACACCACACCGTAACTGGGTGGCTATAAAGGTGGCATTGAGTGTTCGGAAAGTATGGGTTGAGGAACATGGATCAAGAGTGGGATTTGTCCATCCATATGACGGATATATATACTCTAGGCCCTCTCGGTGGAATGTCATCCAATTGGCTTGCAAGCATGTGACTGGCTCACAAGGGATCACATACCACGGGAACGAGAAAAGAGTACTTATCAGTAACGAGGTTGAACTAGGTATGCAGAGATACCGACGATCAAAACCTCGGATAAGTAAACTGTCGTGAGACAAAGGGAAATTGGTATCGTATGTAAGTGGTTCATTCGATCGCAAAGTAATCGTAGAAATATGTGGGAGCCATATGAATTTCCAGATTCCTCTATTGGTTATTAATCGAAGAAGTGTCTCGGTCATGTCCGCATAATTCATGAACCGTAGGGAGACACACTTAAGGATTCGATGTTGTTGAGTAGTTATGGAATGATGATTAAGAGACCGAATGTTGTTTGGAGTCTCGGATTGGATCTGGGATATCACGAGGAGATCCGGAATGGTCCGGAGAATAAGATTCATATAAGGAAAGTCCTGTTTCGGAGTTGGGGAATGATTCCGGTGTTTTCACCAGGAATGTTCTAGAAGGGTCCGGAAGGTCCGGCACTCCGGAGTGGAAGGGTACATGAATGTGTCATAACAATATGGAATGGTTGCATCATGTACTAGGTCACTTGGCTGGGCAAAATAAAGGAAGAAATCAAATCCTAGTTTGAAAGTCAAACGCCAATTTGAAAAAGTCAAACGGCAAGTTTGCTTGGTGGAGGGAGAGTAGGAAACCTACTTGGGGAGGAGTTCCTCTCCCTCCACCCGCCGGCCAAGGAGGCCGACTTGGGGGAGGACTCCCTCCTCCCAAGCCGCGCCCTCCCAACTATATAAGGAGGGGCAGGGCTGCCCCTCTTCCCTACACCTAAAACCCTAGCTCTTGTGCGCCTCCACCTCCAAGTGCAGCCGCCGCCTAGGGTTTCCCCTCCAACTCGGTGACTTGGGGCTTCCCCAAGCCCTAGCCGCCGGCCACACCCTCTACTTGGTTCCCTCTAAACCCTAGATCACCAAGGGCCTCTCTCATAGTCCACCATACTCGCTCCGGCTTAAGGCGAAGCCCTGCGAGATCTCCCCTCTACTTCTGGTACCACGTCGTCGTGCTGCCGGAATCGCGAGGAGAGTGCTACAACCTCCGCTGCCTGCTGGAACAAGGGAGAGGAAGGTCTTCATCGAGTACCGAATGTTTGATCGATCATGAAGCGCCACGAACGCAATGGGAAGGATCGTCTATGCGATCTTGAGATCGGCAAGAGTACGACTACATCACCCACGAGAATCTGCTCTCGTTAACCGCATTGGAATCTTCGAGGGTGAGTTCCTCTATCGACTCGTTGCTACAATCTAGTAGATATATCTTGGCTTGTTTGTTTGCATGCGATAGAATTTTTTTGTTTTCAATGCTACGAACCCCTACAGTGGTATCAGAGCCGTGTCTATATGTAGATCTGTTGCACGAGTAAAACACAATGGTCATTGTGGGCGGTGGTCCTTTTATTATCAATTGCTTTTTGTGTACTTTGCATTTGGCGGTATGATGGGATGAAGCGGCACGGGCTAACCTTACATGACATCGTTCATGAGACATGCTCCACGCTCAACATGCAACTTGTATTGCATAAATGGCTTTGCGGGTATCTGTCTCTCCCATTATAGTATAGATCCAATTTACAACGGGCACTTGATATTTCAAACATCAACGTTGTGGTTCTTGTTTGTAAGTTAGATCGACACTTATTGAAAGCCCCAAACCACGTAAAATATGCAAAGAAAATTAGAGGCGTCTAACTTTGTTTTGCAGGGGGTAAGCCGTGATGTGATATGGTCATGATTGTGATTATATTTGATGTATGCAATGTTCCTTATTGTAAGTTGGCAACCGGCAGGAGCCATATGGTTGTCTTTAAATTCCGTTAAGACCCGTGTGTATATTCAAAGTAGTTGTAATAGTTGAAGCTGGTGGACGACAACCATGAAACGACGCCATTGACCTTGACGCTATACCGGTGATGATGGAGATCATGTTCGTGCTTGAAGATGGAGATCGGAAGCACAAGAAGAAAGGCCATATCATATCACATATTATGAATTTCATGTGATGTTAATCCTTTATGCATCTTTTATTGCTTAGTTAACGACGATAGAATTATAAGATGATCCCTCATGCACACAAATTTCAAGTTCCAAAGTGTTCATCCTTAGTAAGCACCGTTGCTAAAGATCGTTGTTTCGAAGCACCACGTGATGATCGGGTGTGTTAGATTCTGCGGGTGTATACAACGTAAGCAAGCCAGATTTTCTCATGCGGAAGCTAAGGTTTGATCTTGACGAGCCTAGCATGTACAGACATGGTCTCGGAACACGGATCACCGAAAGGTAAAACATGAATCATATAGTAGATATGATGAACATGTTGACTGTTCGCCATTGAATCTACATCAACTCTCGTGATGATCGGTTTTGATGTGGTGGATTTGGTTCGTGTGATCACTAAAACAATGTGAGGGATATTTTTTTGAGTGGGAGTTCACCTAGATTAATTTAACTATTAATTAGAACTCAATTTGTCATAAACTTAGTCTAAACTATTGCAAATATGTTGTAGATCAATGGCGGCCCCTACCATCAATTTTAATGCGTTCCTAGAGAAAGAAAAGTTGAAAAACAATGGAAGCAACTTCACGGATTGGTTCCGCAATTTGAGGATTGTCCTCAATGCTGGTAATTTGACCTATGTGCTGGATGCACCGCTGGGTGAACCACCTGCAGCTACTGCTACCGATGAAGTAAAGAATGTTTACCTCACTCGGAAGAATCAGTACTCCACAGTTCAGTGTGCTATCTTGTATGGTTTGGAATCGGAGCTTCAGAAAAGGTTTGAGAACCAAGACCCATATGATATTGTCCGTGAACTCAAAATTAGTTTTGAGACTCATGCGGCAGTTGAGAGTTATGAGGCTTCTGAAAATTTCTTTAACTGCAAGATGGAAGAGGGCAGCTCCGTCAGTGAGCATGTGCTTAAGATGTCTGGGCATGCAAACAAACTCCAAAGTTTGGGTATAGTGATTCCTAATGCTTTGGGGATTTACCGTGTCCTCCAATCACTGCCACCAAGTTACAAGAACTTTGTGATGAACTACAATATGCAAAACATGAACAAGACGTTGCCAGAACTCTTCTCCATGTTGAAATCTGCAGAAGTGGAGATCAAGAAAGAGCATCAAGTGTTGTTGGTCAATAAGACCACCAAATTCAAGAAAGGCAAGTCTAAGCAAAAGGGAAACTTCAAGAAGGGTGGTAAGAAATTTACCGCACCGACGAAGAAGACCAAGGCTGGGCCAAAGCCTGATACTGAGTGCTTTTATTCAAGTGAGAAGGTCACTGGAAGCGGAATTGCCCAAAGTACTTGGCGGATTTGAAGAACAGCAACATCAAGAAGAAAGGTATATCTGATATACATGTTATTGATGTGTATCTCACTAGTACTCGTAGTAGTGCCTGGGTATTTGATACTGGTTTGGTTGCTCATATTTGTAACTCAAAAGCAGTCTTTGAGAATAAACGGAAGCTAGCGAAGAATGAGGTGACGATGCGCGTTGAAATGGATCAAAGGTTGATGTGATCGCGGTCGACGCTACCTCTTCATCTACCATCGGGATTAGTTTTATACTTAAATAATTGTTATTTGGTGCCTGCGTTGAGCATGAACATTATATCTGGATCATGTTTGTTGCGAGACGGTTACTTGTTTAAGTTCGAGAATAATGGTTGTTCGATTTATATGAGTAATATGTTTTATGCACATGCACCTTTGATAGATGGTCTATTCTTATTGAATCTCGATAGTGGAAATACACATATTAATAACATTGAAGCTAAACGTTTGAAATTGAGCGATAACTCGACCTATATGTGGCACTGTCGTCTTGGTAATATTGGAGTGATGCGTATGAAGAAACTCCATTCCGATGGACTTCTTGAATCACTTGATTTTGAATCACTTGAAAGATGCGAAGCATGTCTGATGGGTAAAATGACTAAGACTCCATTTTCTGGGATGATGGAGCGAGCTCTGAACTTATTGGAAATCATACATACCGATGTGTGTGGACCAATGAGTGTAGCATCGCGCGGTGGTTATCGTTATGTTCTTACCTTCACGGATGACTTGAGTAGATATGGGTATATCTATTTCATGAAACATAAGTCCGAAACTTTCGAGAAGTTTAAGGAATTTCAAAGTGAGGTAGAGAATCAACGTAACAAGAAGATTAAATTTCTATGTTCTGATCGTGGAGGTGAATATCTAAGTTACGAGTTTGGCGAGCATTTAAAGAAATGCGAAATTCTTTCACAATTGACACCGTCGGGAACACCACAGCGTAATGGTGTGTCTGAATGTCGTAATCGAACTCTCTTAGATGTGGTTACTTCTATGATGTCACTTACAGATTTACCGCTATCGTTTTGGGGTTATGCATTAGAAACAGCGGCATTCACTTTAAATAGGGCACCATTTAAATCCGTTGAAACGACATCGTATGAATTATGGTTTGGAAAGAAACCTAAATTGTCGTTCCTTAAAGTTTGGGGTTGCGAAGCTTATGTAAAGAAGTTACAGCTAGACAAGCTTGAACCCAAAGCGGAAAAATGCGTCTTCATAGGATACCCGAAGGAAACTATTGGGTATACCTTCTATCATAGATCCGAAGGCAAAATCTTCGTTGCTAAGAATGGATCCTTTCTAGAGAAGGAATTTCTCTCGAAAGAAGTGACTGGAAGGAAAGTAGAACTCGACGAGGTTGTTGAACCTTCTCTCGAACTTGCGAGTAGCGCAACACCGGAAGTAGTTCCTGTGACGCCTACACCAATAAGAGAGGAAGCTAATGATGATGATCATGAAACTTTGGTTGAAGTTGCTGCAGAACCTCGCAGGTCAACGAGAACTCGTACCACTCCTGATTGGTATGATCCCGTTATGAGTGTCATGTTGGTGGACAACACCGATGACCCTGCGACATATGAGGAAGTGATGATGAGCCCAGATTCCAATAAATGGCAAGATGCCATGAAATCCGAGATTGGATCCATGTACGAAAACCAAGTATGGACTTTGGTGGACTTACCGGATGGACGGAAGGCTGTCGAGAACAAATGGATTTTTAAGAAGAAAACATATGCTGACGGTAATGTTACTGTCTATAAAGCTCGACTTGTCGCAAAAGGGTTTCGACAAATTCAAGGAGTTGACTACGATGAGACTTTCTCACCAGTAGCGAAGCTAAAGTCTGTGAGGATTATGTTAGCAATCGCTGCATATTATGATTATGAGATATGGCAGATGGATGTCAAAACGGCGTTCCTCAATGGAGACATTGATGAAGAGTTCTATATGATGCAACCCAAAGGTTTTGTCGGTCCTAAAGATGCTAACAAGGTATGCAAACTTCAACGGTCCATATATGGATTGAAGCAAGCATCCCGAAGTTGGAATCAACGTTTTGATAAGGTAATCAAAAGTTTTGGTTTTATACAAACTTATGGAGAAGCTTGTATTTACAAGAAAGTGAGTGGGATCTCTGTAGCATTCTTAATACTATATGTAGATGACATATTGTTGATTGGGAATGATGTAGACCTTCTTAATGGTGTCAAAGAATATTTGAATAATAGTTTTTCAATGAAAGATCTTGGCGAAGCATCTTACATATTAGGCATAAATATTTATAGAGATAGATCGAGACGCCTAATATCATTGTCACAAAGTACATATTTGGACAAAGTTCTAAAGAGGTTTGGAATGGAAGATAGCTAGAAAGGGTTCTTGCCCATGTTGCCCAATACGACCTTGAGTAAAACTCAAAGTCCAGTAACAGCAGAAGATAGAGAAAGGATGAGTAAGACTCCCTATGCCTCAGCCATAGGATCTCTAATGTATGCCATGCTATGTACTAGACCCGACATTGCATATGCTGTTAGTTTGACTAGCAGATATCAAAGTGATCCAGGAGTGGATCATTGACAAGATCAAAACATCCTTAAGTACTTGAGAAGAACTAAGGATATGGTTCTTTCTTATGGAGGTGATGAACAGCTTGTTGTTAATGGTTACACCGATGCTAGTTGGAATACCGATCCAGATGATTCTAAATCTCAATATGGATACGTATTTACTTTGAATGGTGCAGCAGTTAGCTGGAGGAGTGCAAAGCAAAGCGTTGTGGCGAGATCTTCAACTGAATCGGAATACATAGCTGCTTCGGAGCCTTCACAAGAAGCGATATGGATGAAGAAGTTCATTACAGAGCTCGGTGTGGTTCCAAGTGCGCTGCACCCAATGTCTATCTACTGTGATAACATGGGCGCCGTAGCTAATGCGCAAGAACCAAGGTCACACAAGAAGCTGAAGCACATCAAGCTACATTTTCACGCTATTCGAGAACATGTACAATATGGTGACATAAAGATTTTCAAAGTATACACAGATCTGAATGTGGCGGATCCGTTGACTAAACCTCTCCCGAGGGCAAAACATGACCAGCACCAAACCGCCATGGGTGTTCGGTATATTACCATGTAATCTAGATTAGTTGACTCTAGTGCAAGTGGGAGACTGTTGGAGATATGCCCTAAAGGCAATAATAAATGTAGTTATTATTATATCTTTGTGTTTATGATAAATGTTTACATTCATGCTATAACAGTATTAACCAGAAACATTAATACTTGTGTGATTTGTAAACTAAATTAGAGTCCCTAATAAAGCCTCTTCATAATACTAGCTTGTTGATTAATAGATGATCATGGTTTCTTGATCATGAACATTTGAGATGTTGTTAATAACAAGGTCATATCATTAGGAGAATGGTATGATGGACATACTCCTATAGATAAGCGTAGCATAAAGATCAAGTTATTTTAATAGTTCAATTGCTATAAGCTTTCTGATACATAGTAACCTAATTCCTTAGACCATGAGATCATGCTAATCACCATCACCAGAAGGATGCTTTGATGACATCAAACACCACACCGTAACTGGGTGGCTATAAAGGTGGCATTGAGTGTTCGGAAAGTATGGGTTGAGGAACATGGATCAAGAGTGGGATTTGTCCATCCATATGACGGATATATATACTCTGGGCCCTCCCGGTGGAATGTCATCCAATTGGCTTGCAAGCATGTGACTGGATCACAAGGGATATCACATACCATGGGAACGAGAAAAGAGTACTTATCAGTAACGAGGTTGAACTAGGTATCCAGAGATACCGACGATCAAAACCTCGGATAAGTAAACTATCGTGAGACAAAGGGAAATTGGTATCGTATGTAAGTGGTTCATTCGATCACAAAGTAATCGTAGAAATATGTGGGAGCCATATGAATTTCCAGATTCCTCTATTGGTTATTGATCGGAGAAGTGTCTCGGTCATGTCCGCATAATTCACGAACCGTAGGGAGACACACTTAAGGATTCGATGTTGTTGAGTAGTTATGGAATGATGAGTAAGAGACTGAATGTTGTTCGGAGTCTTGGATGGGATCCGGGATATCACGAGGAGATCCGGAATGGTCCGAAGAATAAGATTCATATAAGGAAAGTCCTGTTTCGGAGTTGGGGAATGATTCCGGTGTTTTCACCAGGAATGTTCTAGAAGGGTCCGGAAGGTCCGGCACCACGGAGGGGAAGGGTACATGAATGTGTCATAACAATATGGAATGGTTGCATCATGTACTAGGTCACTTGGCTGGGCAAAATAAAGGAATAAATCAAATCCTAGTTTGAAAGTCAAACGCCAATTTGAAAAAGTCAAACGACAAGTTTGCTTGGTGGAGGGAGAGTAGGAGACCTACTTGGGGAGGAGTTCCTCTCCCTCCACCCGCCGGCCAAGGAGGCCTACTTGGGGGAGGACTCCCTCCTCCCAAGCCGCGCCCTCCCACCTATATAAGGAGGGGCAGGGCCTACACCTAAAACCCTAGCTCCTGCGCGCCTCCACCTCCAAGTGCAGCCGCCGCCTAGGGTTTCCCCTCCAACTCGGCGACTTGGGGCTTCCCCAAGCCCTAGCCGCCGGCCACACCCTCTACTTGGTGCCCTCTAAACCCTAGATCACCAAGGGCCTCTCTCATAGTCCACCATACTCGCTCCGGCTTAAGGCGAAGCCCTACGAGATCTCCCCTCTACTTCCGGTACCACGCCGTCGTGCTGCTGGAATCGCGAGGAGAGTGCTACAACCTCCACTGCCTGCTGGAACAAGGGAGAGGAAGGTCTTCATAGAGTACCGAACGTGTGACCTACTGCGGAAGCGCTGCCGGAACACATCGCCGGAAGGATCGTCTACGCGATCTTGAGATCGGCATGAGTACGACTACATCACCCACGAGAATCTGCTCTCGTTAACCGCTTTGGAATCTTCGAGGGTGAGTTCATATATCGAATCGTTGCTACAATCTAGTAGATAGATCTTGGCTTGTTTGTTTGCATGCGATAGAATTTTTTTGTTTTCCATGCTACGAAACCCTACATGTTGATACGTTGGAAACGTATCTATAATTTTTGATGCTCCATGCTTGTTTAGTATCTACTTTGCTTTACTTGTCCACACTTTGAGGTGCTTTTTACATGTTTTCTGGTACTAACCTATTAACAAGTTGCAACAGTGCCAGATGCCTGTTTTATGTTGTTTTTGGTTTCAGAAAAGTTAGTAAAGAAATATTCTCGGAATTGGACGGGACAAACGTGAAAGTAAATTACTTTCTGTGGGGAACAAGAAGTCCAGAGGGGAGCTTGAGGGGCCAGCTAGGGGGGCCAGACCCACCCTAGGTGCGGATGGGCCCAACCCCGCGCCTGGCTAGGGTTTGGCTGCCCTGGACGCCTCCTCGGCCTCCTCCTTTGCCTATAAGAAGCCCCCGATGCAGAAACCCTGAGTACCCGATCAAATATCCACGAAACCGTCTGTAGCCGCCGCCACAATCGTCCCTAGATCGGGGGGATCTAAAGTTCTTCCCGGCACCCTGCCAGAGGGGAGATCATCCCGGAGGCCTTCTCTCCGGTATGATGCGTGAGTAGTTCCACCTTGGACTATGGGTCCATGTAGTAGCTAGATGGTTGTATCTCCTCCTTTGTGCTTTCATGTATAGATCTTGTGAGCTCCATTCATGATCAAGATCTAATCTATTTGTAATCATGCATGTTGTGTTTGCGGGGATCCGATGGATACTGACATTATTATGTTTGTTTGATTAATGGTTTTGTCTTTATGATTCTATCATGTTTGTGTTGTTTGTGATCTTGCATGCTCTCCGTTGTTAGTAGCTATCTTGGCCAAGTAGTTGCTAGTGACTCCAAGAGGGGGTATTTATGCTCGATAGTGGGTTCATGCCTCTAGTTTCCAAGGGAAGTGACAGAAATCTCTTCGGGTGTAGATGTGTTGTTCCTACTAGAGAGAAAACAACGGTCTCATGGAACATGTGGACTATTTCCCTTACACACTTTGCTTAAAGCAGTTGTCTATTGCTTGCAACTTAATACTGGAGGGGGTTCAGATGATTATCTGAAGGTGGACTTCTAGTCATAGATGTAGTTGGATGGCAGTCTATGTATCTTGTTGTATTGCCCAAGCGAATCTCATAGGATCTTTCTGACTAGTAATTGCATTGTTATGCCTTGCTCAGTTCCTGTCAATTGCCTCGCTATAATTTGTTTACCCTTCATGCCATGTTGTTTATCTAAGGAGAGCACCTCTAGTGAACTATGGACCCCGGTCCAATATTTACCATTGATACATCTTCCACTGCTACTTCTTTACTTGTTGCAAACCATTACCTTCCACACCATACGTTTAATCCTTTGTTACAGAAAACCGGTGAGCTTGACAAACTCACTGATTCGTTGGGGCAAAGTCTTGAGTTTGTGTTGTGCAGGTCTCCGTGTTGTTTGCAACACCTGTGTGACATTTCCTTCCTCCTTCTGGTTTGATAACCTCGGTCTCTAATGAGAGAAGACTTGCTGATGTGCTCATCACACCTTGCTCTTGGGGTTTCCAATGAAGTGCTCCACGTCAGCACCATCAGGTCCCTAAAAAGGATACAGATGGGCGTGGACTTCATGTCGCTCAACAAGCACTGCCCCAAGGATCACTTACCCTACCGCAGATCGATCAGATCATCGATTGAACTGCAGGATGCGAGAAACTCTCCTTCCTCGACGCCTACTCAGGCTACAATCAGATTTGGCTGAAGGTCGAAGATCTGGAGAAAACGGCATTCATCACGCCGTTCGGGGTGTTCTGCTACAACACCATGCCCTTTGGGCTGAAGAACGCAGGTGCCACGTACCAGAGGTTGATGACCCACATGTATAGGGGATCGCAACAGTCTTCGCGGGTAGTATTACCCGATTTATTGATTCGACACAAGGGGAGCCAAAGAATACTTGCAAGCCTTAATAACCGAGTTGTCAGTTCAGCTGCACCTGGAAATAGTTATTGCTCACAGAATTTTATCAGTAGCAACAGTTCGTAGTAGCACCAGCAAAGCAACAGCAACAACAACAGCAACAGCAACAGTGAAACATGAGCAATAGTAACAATAACGGTAACAATAGGATTCAAGTGTGGTAGGCATAGGGATGGATGGACGGGCGTTGCATGGACGAGTCTAAACATGTAACTTCAAGATCTAGGGCATTGCAGATAAATAATAACAAGCATCCAAGTACTAAACAATCCTAGACATGTGCTCCAAATATAGTCATACTTGCTCGCAATGAGAACTTGCACAACATCTTCTGTCCAGCCAGCCCGTGGCAGCGGGGCTTCTAGGGAACTACTGGCAATTAAGGTGCTCCTTTTAATAGAGCACCGGAGCAAAGCATTAACACTCCGTGAAAACATGGGATACTCACACCACAACCATCCCCTCCGGTTGTCCCAATTATTGTCACTTTGGGGCCTTTGGATCCGGACAATGATATGTGTACACAACTTGCAGATAAGATCACAAACAATACTATCATAATGATTCAATAATAAGTTCAGATCTGAGATCATGGCACTCGATCCCTAGTGACAAGCATTAAGCACAACAAGTTGCAACAAAGTCAAATAGCACTAATAGAGATACTAGGCACTATGCCCTAACAAATTTTATTCGATTACATGATAGAAATCATCCAATCCCTACCATCCCCAAGCTTACAGCGGGGGATTACTCACTCATGGATGCGGGAAATTAAACATCGGTGGTTGATGGAGATGCGTTGGTGATGATGATGGCGATGATCCTCTCCAAATTCCCCGTCCCGGCAGGGTGCCAGAACGGAGTTTCTGGATCCGAATCTTGGTTTTTGGTGGCGGCGGCGGAGCAGAACTATTGAACCCCCCTCGGTTTTTAGGTCGAAAGGCAACTTATAGGCGCAGAGGGAGGCCGAGGAGGTCCCTGGGGAGGCTACACCCCCTCCGGGCGCAGGGTTAGGTTGGCCAAAGCCTAGGGTGGGTCTAGGCCCCCTAGGCCTCTCCTCCGTCTCTTCTTATGGTTCCGTGGATCTTCTGGTGAAATATAATTTTGGAATATTTTTTGGGATTTTTCCTGATAGTTCATTTTCTGCACAAAAACAAGACACCAAGGTAATTCTGCTGAAAACAGCGTCAGTCCGTGTAGTTGTATCCAAATCACACAAGTTAAGAGGAGAAACAATAGCAAAGTGTTAGAGAAAGTAGATACGTTTTGGACGTATCAACTCCCCCAAGCTTAGCGTATTGCTTGTCCTTAAGCAATTCAGTTGAAAACTGTGTGCGATAAAAGAACTTTCATGAACACTTTGCTTCATATGATGTAAATATTCTCAGCACAGAAGTAGATGCTTAGACAATTCATAATAAAGAGTATTCAACTAAGTCTACTCAATAGTCATTGCAAGCTATGAAGAGAAACCAACTCAATAATAATAAGTAGCATGAAACATAAACATAAGCAACATTGCAATGCTCATAATAAGGTATGATAGAGTGGTATCTCGCTTGACTTTGTTTAAAGAGCACAATATAAATGCCAAGGCACCTCTGAAGTTCACATGAAGACAAGAGATAAAGATATCAGAGATACAAGCATCAAAGTCATGACATAATTAACCAAGTTTTGGAACAAACACAAAAATGACAACTATGCTCTCAAGAAGGTGCTCATAGAATAAGTGGTGACTCAACAAGGTTGTGAAAATGGTTTTGTGAAGGTTTGAAAGGCTTCCCAATGCTGAAA
Source organism: Avena longiglumis (assembly GCA_030063025.1). Lineage (NCBI taxonomy): Eukaryota > Viridiplantae > Streptophyta > Magnoliopsida > Poales > Poaceae > Avena > Avena longiglumis. Next base: position 155,966,170 of record CP125973.1, read on the forward strand.
GGAAGGTACTCATTAGCTTTGATCTCTCATTTCCCCTATCATAGGCATCTTCATGTGGTTAAAGTGAAAGTGAGGTCCACTCTGAATCATATGCTTGACAGACCATAGACTGGAAATCCCAAGTCCCTTGATACATGCATATCATCGAGAACCGCCAACGGGGTACCCCTTGCACATGGTACAAGAGCTTTCCCATAACCAAAATGACAAGGCAAGCAAACAATGAGCATCTCGGCAATCTTTTTATTTACCATATGCATAGATTTTTATTGAGGACGCTTCATAGATTCTCATTATGGTGATGCTGCAAGTTTCCACCATGATTAAGCATGGCTTAGGCTAGCGGCCCAGGCGTTTCTCTAACACAATGTATAAAATCCATGGACTCACAACCTCCCCTTTTATTTCACATTGTCAACATCCGTAAACAAAAGAGCAAGGAATCAACTGGATGGGATATACAAAAAGTGTTGAAAGTGTTCCCTGTGACAGCACGGTTCTGCTGACTCCCAGCATATAATTAGCAAGCATATAACTTTCATGGACTACTCACAATGGTTCAGGATTATTAAGCGCAAGGAATAAAGTGTGCCATCAAGTTCGTGAGAGCTTTACTAACTAACTTTCTCAAAACAGACAGACATTTTATTTTGGAAGAAAACATGGCATATGGAATATGCACTAAAATAGCAAATGATGCTAATAGGTAGGTATGATGGACACAACTTGCAATATTGGTTTTGGGAAATTGGAAGCACAGGTAGAGCACATACTCAGTGCAAGTGAAGGCTAGCAATAGAGAGGGAGCGACAAACGAGAGAGCAATAGCTGTCATAATCATGCTTGCAACAAAACAGGACTAACTATGGCATGAAAGTGATACAAGAACTCTGAGGCAAAATAAATCATCGAGGCTTACTGACTATTGATTAGTCATATGCATGCGTGAGCATGTGCCAAGTCGATTCACATGAACAGTCAGAGGAGGATACCACAATATCATACCAAAGTATGAATAAAACAATGCAAACAAACATTCATATGACATGCTACAAACTATTAGAAAGCTGGAGCTAATCATAGAAAAGCAAGAACTACTAAGCATCCATAATTACATACAACTTACACAAACAGGCTAAGCATGCTCACAATGATGAGTATATGTACAAAAATGAAACAAATAGAGTTTGTTACCAGCCTCTTACCACACCTCGAGTTGTCTTAATCTTCATTATTACCCTTCACTTGTGTGACTTGAATAATTAACATGAAACCCAAACCCACTAAGGATGGTTGAACCCTGCAAAGAAATCACAAAACCAAAGAAGAACAACAAATATTTTTGGTGTTTTCGATTTTTTAGAAACAAGCAAACAAAGAAAAACCAAACAAAAACAAAGCAAACCAAACAAAGAAAAATCTTTTTGGATTATTCTTTTTAGGCAAACCAAAGCAAAGAAACAAAGAAAAAAACCAAGAGAAACAACGAAAATATTTTTGGTATTTTTGGGTTTTTTAGAAAGAAGAAACAAAAACCAAAAATAAAGCAAAACAATGGATAGACAAAGAATCGACCGAACATGATATATAGATGAGTGTGATGTCGGTGTACCTCCCCCCAAGCTTAGGCTTTTGGCCTAAGTGGGGCTCAATACCATGGTGCCCAAGTAGATGCACCTTTGTAGTATGTCGAGGAAGCTCCCTCGTCCTGGTACGATCTCGAGGCCTCCCCTGTGTAATACGCAGGGGGGTCGTATGATGGTGCTTCCTCCTGATAGTGCCCATGGAAGTTAAGAGAACGCAGGTTGTCGTCCATCTCCACCTTCGAGCGTGACCAAGGTCCCTGAGAAATACTGAACAAAGTGGTTTGGGGTAGAGGGATCTCTCTCTTCCCCGTCAGTAAACAACATTCTATAAACCAAGTTCTCAAGAGTAGAGCTAGTGGTGACAAAGTGGTGCGCCTTCATGGCAGCAAGATCAAGCCTCTGGGGAGCCAAAACTGTATCATGTGGATCAACAACAATGTTCAAGGAAGCAGCAACACGAGTAGCAATAATTCCCCCATAAATGGGTCCCCTAGTAGCTAGACGATGAGCAATGAGAGAAACAAGATTATACTTGTCCTCATTGTTGAGCGCAGCAGCTAAGAAGGCCAATTGATAATTGGAAATATTACTAGTGTTCTCCCTACCAAGAACACTGGTGGCAAGATAGTAGGCAAAATACCTAATGGCTAGAAGTTGAATGTTCTTTATCTTCCCTCGCTGAGCTCTATGGTCATCATCATTGGTCATTCCTCGGTAAAGCTCTAAAAAATCAGCGGGTAGAGCTTGAATCTTCTTCGATGACCCAGTTGTACAAAGCCCAAGGGCCTTACAAAATTTCTTCAATGTCATAGAATGAGCCCTGTCATAAATTTTGAAAGACACAAAAGGCTTGAACATACTATTAGTAAAGGAGAAACTCTCCACAAATGTTTTAGTAAGCAAAGCATATTGTGCACTCTCATCCTGCATGTAACTTGTTAGTCCAGCCCTTTGCACCAAAGTCATAAAATCATTAAGAATCCCAGTAGCTTGCAATAAAGTTTGGCAAGGAAAGGTGGAGGGGTGTGCATCCCCTTCATCTCCCTCATCACCAAATCGCGGAGTGATGAGATCCTCATTGTATGAGGGTATAGTACTGGTATATGACCTTGGAAGCCTTGTCCTTCTAGGTGCATCACTCTCAAATATGTCACCAAAGGTGTGGTGGTCCATGACTTCCCTATTCTGAAATTTTTAAACAACCATCACCAAGTGATTTCTAAGTTGATAAATGATGAGCAACTACTATAGGAACTTGCTAGAGGGCTACCCACGCGTCAAAACAAAGTTTATAAGCAAAGAACAAGCATGCAAGCTCAAACACCTATCACCTATAGCAGCAAAATACTCAAGATACAATCTACCAATCACAAATCTAATTGGACAAGTGGAGGAGGCACATACCAAGGAACAATCCCTCCAAAAATCAGCACTTGAGATGGGCGGAACAAGGAGATCGAAAATCGCGAGCAAGAACAGCAAGAACTCGAGCTTATGCAAGTTTTCTGGTGTTTTTCGGGAGAGAGAAAGAAGGTGGCTTTGAGGAGACATCCTGGAGGGGACTAGGTGGGCCAGACCCCCCAGGCGGCGCCACCTGGTAGGTCGCGCCTACCAGGGGTCTTGTGGCCTGGGGTGGCCCCCTGGGTCACCTCAGGTGCCACTCTGCCCCTTTCTTCGAGGAAAAAATATTTTGAATTTTCTGGGATTTTTTGGGAAACTTTATTTTTGGCCAATTTTCAGGGTATGAAAATTGATTTTCTCGCAGAAACAGTTTTTTCAGAAGAAGCAAAAGCAAACCAAAATCCAAAATACAGGAGCTCTAAGAAACTCAAACAAACAAACAAACAACTAGCAAAACTAAAGCTAAATCAAAGACTAGGAAGGAGAAAGGAAAAAGAAAGCAAGTATAACCACAGTGGAAACATTATTTTGTTCATAAAAATCCTTTTGTTAACAAGGTTGATCAAGTCTTGTTACCAAAACTATCTTATATGAAACAAAACTTTGCATTCCACAAGGTGATTATGTTACCTCATACTTGATAGCAATGGTCCCAATCATAATAGTTTCAAAATTTTCTTGTGGAATGGGACAATATATTTCTCCAACCTTGATGCCCTCAATATTTACAATGGAATTAAGGCAATAGCTCTTAACAACCTTCTTGGGAAAATAGACAGTGTGCTCTTTGTCATTAATATTGAATGTTACTTTTCCTTGATTGCAATTGATGACAGCACCTGCAGTATTAAGAAAAGGTCTCCCAAGAATAATAGACATATTATCATCTTCAGGCATTTCAAGCACAACAAAATAAGTTAAGACCATGCAATTATGAGCAACTTGAACAGGAACATCCTCACATATACCAACAGGAATAGTAGTTGACTTATCAACCATTTGCAAAGAAATATCAGTTGGTATCAACTTTTCTACCTGGAGTCTCTTATAGAGAGAAAGAGGCATAACACTAACTCCAGCTCCCAAATCACATAAAGCAGTTCTAACATATTTTTTTTAATGGAGCAAGGAATAGTTGGTATACCTGGATCACCAAGTTTCTTTGGAACCTAACCATTGAAGGAATAATTAGCAAGTAGAGTAGAAATATCCTCATTAGGAATCTTCCTTTTATTAGAGACAATATCCTTCATATACTTTGAATAAGGAGGCAACTTAATAGCATCAGTCAAAGGAATTTGCAAGAATTAAGGTTTCATCCACTCACAAAACTTGTTGTAGTGTTCTTCCTCCTTTGAATTGTGTTTCTTACCTGGAAAAGGCATAAGTTTCTGTACCCAAGGTTCTCTCTCTTTACGATGTTTATTAGCAATAAAATCTTCCTTTGTGTACCTAGTGTTCTTAGTGTGCTTCTCAGGTTCTTCCTCACCTTCCTCCTTATCAGGAGACTCATTTTTATCATTAGCACTCTCAGTTTCAGCATCAGAGACAAATATACGGTTAGGATCTACAGCAGGTTCAAGTGGTTCCTCAAATCTCTTATGTTTCTTTTTATTTCTCTTACGAGGACTACCAATATCTTCACCTTGTTGGGAATCCTGCTCAATTCATTTAGGGTGTCCTTCAGGATATAAAGGATCTTGAGTAGCTATACCACTCCTAGTTCTAATTCCATAAGCGTGTTTATCTCCTGAAGCATTAACTAACATATCCTTTTGTACCTTTGCAAGTTGATCAAGTTGAGTTTGAACCATTTGAAAGTGTTTACAAAGCATTTTAATATCGTTAGAAGTTCTTTCCACAATATCTTTCAATTCATGGATAGCTCTAGAGTTTTCCAATAAATGATTATGAACTTATTTATTAAAATACCCTTGCTTAACAATAAAAGTGTCAAGTTACTCTAAACATTGATCAGGAGGCTTACCATAAGGAATAACACCTTCATCAAAGTGTTGGAGAGAGTGTACCTCAATAGTAGATGAATGGGGAATTGGCTTACATAATTCTTCAATAGGAGGTAGATTCTTCACATCTTCAGCTCTAATACCTTTCTCCTTTAGACACTTCTTAGCTTCCTTCGTCACTTCATCATTTAATGCAATAACTCCCCTCTTATTTGTTGTTGGTGTTGGAACTGGTTCAGGAGTAATAGGCTCAGGTGCATTCAGCTCAGTTGAAGTCCAATCATCATAATTATTGCTTATCTTGGCCACTAATTCTTCAGCATCTGTAGGAGTCCTTTTCCTGAAAACACAATTAGCAAAGCTATCTAGGTATGTCCTAGAATCATCAGTTAGTCCATTATAATAAATATCAAGAAGCTCATTCTTAGGTAATGGACATACAGGATGTGCATGAATCAAGGCATAGAACTTTGTCCATGACTCATGAATTTCTCTTCTTCTCCTGTTTAAAATAAAAAAGTATCTACAAAGCAGCATGTCTAGCACTGGGAGGAAAATATTTCTGGAAGAAAGAAGCAATCAAGCAATCATGGCTATCAATGGAACCAGGAGGTAATCTATTAAACCAAGCCCTAGCTTCTCCTTTTAGTGAAAAAAGGAAGATCTTAGCAACAAAGTACTTGCACATCTTAAAATCATCAGAGAACAAAGCACTCATAGTAGAAAGCTCATTCTTATGAGCCACAACACTCTCATTTGCAGTCCCACAAAAAGGTTCTTTCTCAACAATATCTAAATAAGATAAATCAAGAGAGAAATCATAGTCTTCATCTTTAATATCTATGGGAGAAGTGGCAAACTTAGGATCAGAGGATAACTTAGGCATAATAGTACGTCTAGCAAGGAGACTCTTAACATCACTAGTACCATGTGTGTTTCGACACTCTTCAACAAAATCATCAGTGAACTCAATGTAACCATCATTAATATCATAACTCTCACTAGCCTCAGGTGAGCTAACAGGTGTAACAGTGTCTTCACTAGGAGTTTCGGTATTTCCTAGACTAGCCATAGTAGCATCTAGAAAAGGACCTAATGAACCACTCGCATCAAGCACAGTAGCATCAAAAGGAGTTTAAGACTCAGCAGTAGTAGCAGTGTGTGTAGCATGAGTATGTGGTGGTGGTGTGACAAGCTTACTTATAACAGACGGTGAATCAAGAGCAGCAGAGGTGTTTAGGACTGTACCTCTTCTTGTAGTGGATCGTAAAATAGGGAACTTTCCATCACGAGACTTCCTCATGATGAAAGGAGTAGCAGTGAACAATAATAGATCCAAGTGAACTTACAAATAAAGCTATGCTCCACGACAACGACGCCAAAAAATAGTCTTGATGACCCACAAGTATAGGGGATCGCAACAGTCTTCGCGGGTAGTATTACCCAATTTATTGATTCGACACAAGGGGGGCCAAAGAATACTTGCAAGCCTTAACAACTAAGTTGTCAGTTCAGCTGCACCTGGAAATAGTTCTTGCTCTCAGAAGTTTATCAGTAGCAACAACAAAGCAACAAAGAATAGCAATAAGGAAAGAGCAATGGTAATGAATAAAGAATGAGGGATTCGAGCGGTAGGCATAGGGATGGATGGATCAGGCGTTGCATCGAGTCTAAACATGTAACTTCAAGATCTAGGGCATTAGATAAATAATAACAAGCATCCAAGTACTAAAAATCCTAGGCATGTGCTCCAAATATAGTCATACGTGCTCGCAATGAGAACTTGCACAACATCTTCTCGTCAGCCAAGTGGCAATGGGCCTCTAGGGAACTACTGGCAATTAAGGTGCTCCTTTTAATAGAGCACCTGAGCAAAGCACTAACACTCCGTGAACACATGTGATCCTCACACCACAACCATCCCCTTCGGTTGTCCCAATTATTTTCACTTTGGGGCCTTTGGATCTGGACAATGATATGTGTACACAACTTGCAGATAAGATCACACACAATACTATCATAACGATTCAATAATAAGTTCAGATCTAAGATCATGGCACTCGGGCCCTAGTGACAAGCATTAAGCACAACAAGTTGCAACAGATTCAAATAGCACTAATAGAGATACTAGGCACTATGCCCTAACAGATCTTATTCGATTACATGATAGAACTCATCCAATCCCTACCATCCCCAAGCCTACAGTAGGGGATTACTCACTCATGGATGAGGGAAACATCGGTGGTTGATGGAGATGCATTGGTGATGACGATGTCGATGATCCTCTCCAAATTCCTCGTCCAGGCAGGGTGCCAGAACGGAGTTTCTGGATCCGAATCTTGGTTTTTGGTGGCGGCGGCGGAGCGGTACTATTGAACCCCCCTCGGTTTTTAGGTCGAAAGGCAACTTATAGGCGCAGAGGGAGGCCAAGGAGGTGCCTAGGGAGGCTGCACCCCCTCTAGGCGCGGGTCAGGTAGGCCTGCGCCTGGGGTGGGTCTAGGCCCCCCAGGCCTCCCCTCCATCTCTTCTTTTGGCTCCGTGGATCTTCTGGTGAAATATATTTTTTTGGCATATTTTCCGAGATTTTTCCTGATAGTTCATTTTCTGCACAAAAACAAGACACCAAGGTAATTTTGCTGAAAACAACGTCAGTCTGTCTTAGTTGTATCCAAATCACACAAGTTAAGAGGAGAAACAATAGCAAAGTGTTCGAGAAAGTAGTTACGTTTTGGATGTATCAGAGGTGCATGCAGGCGTGTCTGAAGAACCAGATCGGTCGCAACATCCAAGTCTATATCGACGACATAGTCATCAAGACTAGGGAAGCCAGGACACTGATCGACAATCTCTGCGAGACGTTCGATAACCTTGTTCACTACAATATCAAGTTGAACCCAGAAAAGTGCGCCTTCGGCGTCCCATATCCCAGCGAGGGATCAAGGCGAACCCGAAGAAAAGTCGGGCCATACTGACCATGGAGAAGCCGAAGAACATTAAAGGTGTCCAAAGCTATTTAGGCGCATCGCGGCCGAAAGCGATTCATCACCGCATGGGTGAGAAGGCCACCGCTTTCTAACAATGCCATAAAGAAGACAAATTTGAGTGGACACCCGAAGCAGACGACGCATTTGAAGATCTGAAGAGCCTGCTCTCCACCTCGCCTGTCCTGGTCACGCCAAAGGAACGTGAGCCTCTGCTGCTATACATAGCAGCCACGCATCAGGTGGTAAGCACCGCACTCGTGGTCGAACGACCCAAAGATGGCAATACCCATGGGGTCCAACGCCCAATCTACTACCTCAGTGAGGTACTGACGCCAACAAAACAGAGGTACCCTCACTACCAGAAGCTCGCCTACGGCGTGTTCATGACAGATCGTCGGCTGAGCCACTACTTCCAGGAGTATCAGATAATGGTCGTCAACGAGGCGCCACTGTCCAACATCCTGAACAACCCCGAAGCCACGGGAAGCGTAGCCCTGTGGGGAATCGATCTATCCCCTCTAGACATAGTCTACGAGCGGCGCAAGGAAATCAAATCTCAGGTCCTCCCTGACTTCCTCGTCCACTGGATGGAGCTCCAGCTGCCAGACACTCCGGACATGACGCATTCATGGACGATGCACTTCGACGGCTCCAAGCGCGAGGCTGGAGCAGGAGCTGGCGTCATACTGACGTCCCCGCAAGGCGATAAGATGAAATATGTCCTTCGGATGAAATTTCGCGCCTCCAACAACGAGGCTGAATACGAGGCCCTCATCCACGGCATGAGGATGACAAAGATCTGTGACGCAACGCGCCTAGTCATCTATGGTGACTCGAACCTCGTCGTCCAGCATATGATGAAAGAATGCGACACCCACGCCGCCAACATGGTCGTGTATCGCGCGCTCTACAACTCACTCTAAGGAGACTTTGATGGCTGCGAGCTTCGGCACGTTGGAAGGGAAAGCAACGAGGAAGCCGATAGACTCAACAACATCGGATCCACATGCGCACGGGTGCCACCAGGTGTGTTCCTCGAACAAATATGTGTACACTCTATCAAAAGGAAATTCCCCAAGGGATCACCCGAAGAACCAGAACACTCAGGGGTTGCGCACCCCGAAGGACATAAAGGGCCCAAAAAGCTCGACACAGAGGCCGAACTCGTCGGCCTGATGCAGGTCATGGCGATCGAGAAGACATGGACGCAGTCGTACCTTCGATACCTGGTCCACAAGGAACTGCCTGACGACCCGACAGATGCCCGGCACATATCTCGCCGGTCCAAAGCATTCACTCTTCACAATGGCGAGCTGTACAAGCACAACATTTCGGGTGTGCTCCAAAGATGCATCACCATTGGTGATGTCAAAACTATCCTCCAAGAGATCCACGAAGGCATCTGCGGTCACCACGCAGGCAGCCGCGCCCTCGTCGCCAAAGCTCTGCGAGCTGGATTTTACTGGCCAACGGCCATGAACGATGCTAAGGACATCGTCTGAAGGTTCAATGACTGCCAAAGGTTTGCAGACAAGCCACATGCACCAGGATCGGATCTCAGGCCCATACCACTGGCCTGGCCCTTTGCCCAATGGGGCCTCGACATGATCAGCAAACTGCCAAAGTCCTCGCTAGGAGGCCACGTCTTCCTCCTGGTCGCAGTCGACAAATTCACCAAGTGGATTGAGGCCATGCCCGTCACCAACGAAAGCGGCAAAACGGCCGTCAAGTTCTTCGAGTCCATAGTCTATAGGTTCGACGTGCCGAACATCATCATCACGGACAATGGCTCGAACTTCATCTCGAACGAATTCTAGGACTTCTGGGAGGGCCTTTGAATCAACATATCATACGCCTCGGTGGCGCACCCGCAGACCAACTGGCAGGTCGAAAAGGCCAACGGCCTCATAGGCGAAGGCATCAAGAAACGCCTGCTCAGCCCACTCGAACGGCTTGCGGGAGCCTGGGCAGAGGAGCTAACCTCCGTCCTCTGGAGCCTATGCACAACGCCGAACAGCGCAACTGGCTTCACACCTTTCTTCATGGTGCACGAGCCGAAGCCGTACTACCTGCCGAGGCTATTCAATAAGGCTACTCAGCCAAGGCTACTCAGCCAAAGGCTATTCAGCCAAACAATGTACCTCCTCGATTACGATATGAATGAAAGCTAAGTGTCCCGCCCAAAAATTTCTTTTACCTTGCATTACTTTTCGCTATAACAAGCTCAGGGGTTCCACCTCACCTCACGACTTCGTCGATTGAGAATAATGCATGTAACCTGAGTAGCTGACCACATTAGGCTAACGAAAAGGACATGCATACAACAAAGGCACCACGTGCTAGCACAGACAAACTTTACAGAAAAAGGGCATAACAAGACCACTCGAATATATACAAGTTTTACATCTATCTATTTACACGGTCTATCTATTCTGAAGAATTACGTGTGCCCGATGCTCAAAAAGATCCACGATCTCTTTGGCATACTGCCTAACAGCGGCATAATGCAGGCGCATGTCCCAGAGGCCACCATCTGGTCGAAGGGGCGGCCCAGCTGCCACCGCCGCGAGATCAACATTAGTGCGATGCAGCCGAACAAGCGAAAGGGCAGCTTTCACCCCTGCAACCAGCTGGTGCCGCGCCAACTCCCTCACGTGATTCACGTCCCGAAACTTTGACAACAAATCCCAAAGGGTGTACGGTGCCTCGTCTAGAGGAAACATGACGTACATAATCGACGCCAGGGAAGTATTCACCTGCCTCAGCACCCATGACACCTGATGAACACGATCCTGCATCGTCGCAAGGACGGTGGCCTGGTCACGGTCCATCCAGAAGAAGCCTCTGGCTTCCATGTCCTGTTGGGTCAGGAAGTTGATCCGAACCACAACATGCTCCTTCTCCTCCCTGGGAACAAGGTTGACACCTACAGAACATTCATAATAAGGTGACATCCAAACAAGGCGCACTCGAAAATGAGCAGCAGCTCAAGAATACTTACATTGCAGTTGTTCGCTCAACTGCCGTAGATCCCCCATCAGATACTCCTCCCTGGCGGTAGCCTGCTCAGTCTTGGACTTCCACATGTGTGCATGGCCTTGAACACCAAGGATCTCCTTCTCCAAGATACGGACGCGATCACGAAGGAAAACAAGCTGCGACGCATCATCCAACGATGGTCGTGGATCTGGAGCAGTCAAAGTACCAACAGGTTCCTCACTCGAAGGCCCCTAAAGAACAACAAATAAGGGTATAAAAATCACACACACACCTTTGGTGTATATAACTTATATACATCAAAAGCCACTGCATGGCACAAGGATAAATTGTTCATCAGCAAAAGCTTACAGCAAGAGGAAAACGATAAAACTATCCTAAACTACCGCCTCAGAGCCTAGGCATCAGCACCCGGAGTGGCCTTAGAGACAGAGTGCCTGCTCTTAGCCTCCCCCTGCTGCTTCACAGCATAGTCCGCCAATAGGTCAATGAGCCTTAGCCCATAGCGCTTACAGCGGGAGGCGAAAAGAGCAAAGGCTACCTCTGAGCCGTCTGGTGCTGTTGGCATCTGGGAGGTGACATGATGAAGATCCAGCTCCGCTTCGGACGCAGTGGCCATGGCCATCCCCATGGAGGCGCCAATGCCCTTCTACTTGCGCTTATAGGCTGCAGGGGCATCCTCTGACAGCGCATCCGCCAGAGAATCAACATCCTCAAGGGTAGAGCCTTGGGAATGATCTCCTTGTAGAAACGCTGGAGGACCTCCTTAGCCTTAGCAAGGGAACCAGCAGCAGTGTCGCAGCGATCTTCGACCGCTGTGGTGGCATCATCCAGAGCGCTCCTGTGCTCCAAGACATTGCGATCAAACGCAATGCCCGAAGCATCTGGTGCAAAGAAGAACATGCAGGAGTCGAATAAGGACATGAAGAAAGAGCAGTTGAAAATCCAAAAGACCAATTTTCATGCAAGACACTTACCGGAGAAGGCCTTGGCCGCAGCCATCAGCTTCTCGGCCACCTCCTTCTCACACGTAGCCGCAATAGTTGCGAGCTGCTCCTTGAGATCCGAAGCCTCCCGCTGCAGGCGCTCCTTGGCCTTGGCAGCATCAGCCAACTCCTTTCGCAGGCGCTCCTTCGCCTCTACAGCATCTTCAGCCTTCTTCTCCACTTGACCGAGGCTCTTTTTGAGAGCATCAAGCTCGCGAAGGGCCGCATTATTTTCATCTGCAAAGCACCAAGAGCACACGTGAGTAACACAAGAATTACTCAAGCAACAGAAAAAAATACAAGAGTGGGCCAAACACATACCTCGTAGTTGCTGCATGCTAGCCTCCAAGGCCAGATGCTGCTGAAAAGAAGGTTTGCACCGCGCACAAAGGACTGCCAGACGAAACAGAGGACAACAATCAAAAAATCATCATAACAAATGCTCGGGGGGTGCGCCCCGAAAAAAGCAAAGCATTCAACAAAGTGACCTAAAAAGGGCTCGAGGGCTCCCCCAGAACGATAAAGGAACAAACAACTTACATGCTCAGACGGAGACTCCGAAGGTCCAGGTGCAGTCTTCTGATTAATGACTACTCGAGCCTCCTGTGGGGAGGGGTTCGGAGAACCACCACCAGAGTTGGCCACCGTCTGAGAGGGAGGGGCCATCAACTTCGACTCCCCTATGGCCTCCTGAGCGCTCTCACTAAGAGAGCCCTTTGAGGAGTGGCTGCATGGAAAAATATTTATCAAGACAAAAGAATAGTTGCACATGAACGATACAGAGAAAAAGAATCTGAAGCTACTTACAAGTCAATGTCACTCAAATTGAAGATGGGCGGCACCTTCTCCTTCTTCTTCTTCTTCTTCTTCTTCTTCTTGGCTGGCAGTTGTGGCGCCGTCACTTGAAGAGGCACAACCGGATACAGTGCGGAAGAGGCACCATCATCTTCTCCATGCCGCTCTAGGAAGGAAGGGCCCTGAGGAGTAGGCGGCGTCGATGCATCCGAAGATTCACTTTGAGAGCGCTTTCGGGCCTGCCCCTCGCTTGCCTCGGGGGCTTCGTGGGTTGGAGATTGCGCCGGCGGAAGTTCGGACTCAGAGTCCACAACCTCGTTGTCCGGCGCAATCGGATACTTTTCAGGCAACGGAGGCATCATGCCCGCTACCTTCAGTTCCTGCAAAAGAAGACAAAGAACGTGATTAAGCAACGCTTATTCATGTGAAAACAACAATCATAAAAAGAGCGCAACGCGCAGGACACAGTTCTAAAACCTAAGAAACTAGATTCGAAGAACTGAAGGGGGCGGTCAATGACTTTTTCGGGAGGTCCTCTTCAGCCTTGAACTTCAGCAGTGGCCGAAGAGCCCTATCGAGGTCGCCCCTGGACAGCTCCTCGGCCAAAACCCTTGTCGGGTCGTGGCAGCCAGTGTAAAGATACATCGGATGCGCCCTCGCCTGGAGTGGCTGCACCCGACGCTTGAGGAAGGTGCGGATGATATCCACACCATTCACCTCCTTCTCCGCAATCATTTGGAGGGCCTCCACCCAACGGTAGAGCTCCTCTACCTCCGCCACCTCGCCCTCCAGGATATGGTTCTTCCAGGATCTCTTCGGCCGGATCTCCTGGGCGGAGTTGAAGGGGGCAAGGCCAAAGTCTTGCCCGTCCACTGTGCAGTCACGGATATAAAACCACTTCTTCTGCCAGTATTGGACGGACTCAGACATAGAAAAAGAAAAGAAGAGAACAGAAGATCAGAGGGAAATAATGCAGCCACCGAGCGGGTAGACCCCGTTGGTGCCAGATTGCCTCTTCACGGAATAGAGTTTCCGGAAGAGGCCAAAGTGCGGCTTGATACCGAGCTAGCACTCGCAGAAAGTAATGAAATAGGCGATGTGGAGAAGAGAATTGGGCGAAAGATGGTGGAGTTGGATGCCATAGAAAAAAAGAAGTCCACGGAGAAAATCGTGGACAGGAAGCGACAAGCCATGGAGAACAAACGCGACAAACATCACCCGAAACCCTGCGGGTGGACGCGGGATTACCTCATCACCGGGGATCTTGACGTCCTCCTTGTCCTGCGGACCCGCATCGCGCAGCTTGCGCATGTCACCTTAACGCGTCTCCATGCGCCTCCACCCGCCATCAGTGATGCGAGCGGTGGCGGCACCTTTCTTGCCACCGCCGGTGGCGCTCGAGCCCGCTCCGACGGACGTCTTCTTCGACTTCACCATTGTGGAGCATCGGCGGCGACGATGCACGTGTAGAAAGGAGGAGGGAAAATATCGGAGAACGTCCAGTGCGCGCGAGGAAGAGCTTGTGAAAATGGAAGCAGCGGATAAAGCAAATGGCAAAGGGTGAAAACAAATCACCGTTTTCCCCACGTTTATAAGGATGAAGACGATGACCAGGAGCCGTTCATCCAGAAGCCCTAATGCCAGGGACAGATCCAACCGTCCACGTGTCAACACAGCGGCGAACCGTCACCCAAATCGAGGAGACACAGTAATTCTCGACATGTCGCGCATGACCAGTCACCTCCAAGTCAGAAAGTGGAACCCACGTTCGTCCAGTCACGTTACCTCTGCCGCCGCGGACGGTTGAGGTCACCGATCATCAGAACTGACGTCATCATAACCAAGCTAGCAACGGTTGGAAATCTTTGGCTGATAACTAAAAGTACTTACTTGAATCTACGATTCGAGCAACTACTCGAGGGCTACTCCTATCAGGAGCGCTGGTCGTGCACCTGAGAAATGATTGAAGAATAATAACTCTCACCTATCCTCGAGTCCCACGTCGAGTCTACGACTCCACTACGGACTCGAGGGCTACTCCCATAGGGAGGATTGATCAAGCATCCAAAAAATTTGTGTCCTACGGACCCAAAACTAAAAACAACTGAATTAAAAGTCTCTGCTCAAGTCTACGACTCGAACAGACACTCGGGGGCTACTCCCATAGGGAGCGCTGGTCACGCACCCTATGAATTCTTTGACTGCGATCCTTCGGATCAAAATGCAAAAAACTTTCTAGCAACTTTTCCCAAACCAACGCTAAGTGAGAAGCAATCTCCTTGGCCACCCGAAACACCTCTGCGGTGGTAAAATTTCAGATGTTGTGTCTATGACGCAAATATAAGACCTACAGATACCATCTGATGGCCTGGTAACGCACCTGGCTGCGCTCTGCCAGTAAAAACCTGTGTCAACAGACGCGATGAAAATCCTGACGGATGTGTTGGGTATGTCACTCGAAAACTATTGGGATTCGATTCATGTAAGACCTCAACGGCCTGAGTTGAATTACACCAGCATCCGATCTAGGTTTGAGTCTAGGGACTCGAATCTGAACAAGATCGTGTTGTTTTGTCCTATGAGAGTTAACTGGCCCTTATCCATCAGGAGAGTCAGGCACACACATCAGCAATCCCTACAAACTAAAACCATTCTCTTATAAACATGCATAAAACTGCACCCGAAAGATTGGGGAGTCCCCAGCCGAATCTGCGATTCAACTGAGCACTCGGGGGCTACTTACATGGTTATACCCCACGGGTAGACAACATCAGCATACCTAGTCTAGCCCGAAGGAAGGCCCACTACAAGATATGCAGCCTGCGAAGATCCCGGGTGGCCCAGGCCCATGACGCCTTCGGACGCTTGGAGAACAAGACTAGAGTAGATAGAATTTCAAAAGGCAAACCCTAATCTGTAACCAACTCGGCCTATGCCCGGGACCTTCCTATCTATATAAAGGCTAGGAGGGAATGGCGAGGAGGGCACCTCTTACCGTATACACACCTCCACGACAGATTGCATCTACGCAGCCCTGTACTTTTCGGTTCCGCCGTAATCAAGAGCAGACAAGCAGGAGTGGGGTTTTCCCTCCGGGGCCAGAACCTGGGTAAATCTTGTGTCCCTGTGTTGCTTGTCTATTAACCGTTCCGTGATCTCTAGCATCCCTATCTTCTCCAAAACCCAAGCTCATAACAATGGGCATTGGCGAGACTAAACCTCGTCAACTGGCCCTATGCATCTTTTCAACTGCATCATGAACCATGTCCATGATGCCTCTGTCTCAGACTGAAACATGCCAATAGCTACAGGGAACATCCAATTGTGTCCATATAAAGCATCATATGCTGCTAGTTGACCATTCCACTTTCCAGTCAAGAATGATGAGTCTATACTCAAATATGGACGGCACCCTGCTTTGAAGCCATCGATGAAAGGCTTTAAAGCCATGAAGAATTTAGAGAAGAAGACTTTCCCATCAGCTATTACCTCAGTATCTATCTCCACAACACTGCCAGGTGACCTCTTCTCTACTTCTGCTTTGAAGTTATAAAGCATTAGTATTTTCCCAATCACCATATAGCTCCTTCATTGACCTTTGCTTTGCCTTCCACACTGTAGTATAATTCAGCTTAAGGGGGTACTGCTTTTCCAAGTCTATTTTCAGTCTCTTTGCAGTGTTGTTTGGTGTTGCGGCTAAAATAGGCTTGATTTTTCTACAACCCATAATTGTGATGTCATCTTTGTAACTGTTTGAGAAGTTGTAATACAAATATGAGCTTTTGGAATTTGATTCACTCTTATTGTCCTTCCATCAGGTTGGCGTCTAGCAGATATATACCACTTGCAAGGCCTGGCACCACCATCATAACCTATGCATTTTGAACAGAACTTCTTTTTATGAGTCCACAAAGTCTTGGTAGCA
Source organism: Avena longiglumis (assembly GCA_030063025.1). NCBI lineage: Eukaryota > Viridiplantae > Streptophyta > Magnoliopsida > Poales > Poaceae > Avena > Avena longiglumis. Next base: position 155,982,811 of record CP125973.1, read on the forward strand.
AACTCACATTTGACTGCATATGTCCTGAAACACATCCTGAATTCATCCATGCTTGGAACAATCTCCCAACTTCAATAACTGGGTCCTCTTTGTCATAAACTGTTACTAGCTCATCATCATGTGCATCATCTACATGAACTACAGCATTTTCCAACAACTCTAGATCTATATCTGCCTCTTCATCTCTTAAATAGTTGTCACCATCATTTGCAGCTTCATCCCTCTCCTTCTCCTTGTCTTTGCCATCTATAGGAATGCCAAAAAGCTTTGCCATTTCAATGTCAGACATTGGTGCAATGACCAAATCAGTCCGGGCACTTATCTCAACTGAATTCCAATCAACAGTTACAATCTTTTGTGCAGCCCCTTGTGCACTAGCATCGCAGCCTCCCCTTGTGCATTAGCTGTTGGAATTATGCCCTAGAGGCAATAATAAAGATGTTATTATTATAATTCTTGTTCATGATAATGTTTATATTCCATGCTAGAATTGTATTAAGCAGAAACTTTAATACTTGTGTGGTTTGTGAACAACACCGTGTCCCTAGTACGCCTCTATGGACTAGCTCATTGATTAATGATGGTTAAGGTTTCCTAACCATGGACATGAGTTGTAAATTAATAATGAGATCATATCATTGGGAGAATGATATGGTGGACAGACCCAAACTAAGCGAAGCAATTAGATCGTGTCATCGTGTTCGTCTTTGCGAAGCTTTTCTTATGTCAAATATTGTATTCCTTAGACCATGAGATAATACAACTCCCTGGTATCGGAAGAAAGCTTTGAGGTCATCAAACGTCATCCTATGAGAGGGTGATCATAAAGGTGTCTCTCAGGTGATCGGAAAGTATCTGTTGGGTTGTATGTATCGAGATGGGATTTGTCCCTCCCAAGTCGGAGAGATATACTTCGGGACCACTCGGTAATCGATATCAACACAGCTTGCAAGCATGTGATTAAGTAGTTAATCACAAAGTGATGTCGGATTATGTAACGAGTAAAGTACTTGCTGTGAACGAGATTGAACTAGGTATGACGGTACCGACGATTGAATCTCGGGCAAGTAAAATATCGCGAGACGAAGGGAATATATATATGGGATTGATTGAATCCTGGCATCATGGTTCATCCGATATGATCATCGATGAATTTGTGGGAGTCAATATGGGTTTCGCACCCCGTTGATTATTGATAGAAGATCATGTCTGCATATTCTCGAACCCGCAGGGTCACACACTTAACGTATCTCGACGCTAGGATAGATTGGATAATTGGTTTATGATTTTTTGTTCGGAGTATCGGATGGGATCCGGGACATCACGAGAGGTTCCAGAGTGGTCCGGAGAATAAGATTCATATAAGGCAGTGCAGTTTTTGGAGTTCGGAATTGTTCCGGGTTAATCGGTATTGTACCGGAAGCTTCTAGAACCTTCCGGAAGGGGACCAACGTGGCCCCACCTTCCGGGAGGGGGCATGGGCCTATGAGGGAGTGCCCTGGCCGCATTGGGCCAGGGGAACAAGGCCCCATAGGTCCCAGCCGGCCAAGAGAGTTTTAAACTCGAGATAGAGCTTCTAGAAGGGGGGGTTTCCTTGCCCCCCACTCCTCCTCCTTGGGGCCGTCGGTTTGGGCTTGGGGGAGGGGCTAGGGTTGCGCCCCCCATCTATATAAAGAGGGGTGGGGGCGCACCACCCCCCTACACCTTCCCCTCCAACCCTAGCCGCCCTGCTGCCCTTCCTCTCTCCCTCCCGACTGTTTGTAGGCGAAGCCCTGCTGCAGAAATTCTCCACCATATACACCACGCCGTCGTGTTGTAGATCCAATCCGTCTCTCCACCATACTTGCTGGTCCGAGGAAGGAGGAGACGTCGAGGTGCTACACGTGTGCATCTCACGGAGGCACCGCCACTTGTGGTGCTAGATCGGATCGGATCGCGAGGAGGAGAAGCGAGTACGACTACATCACCCACGTTCCGAAACGTTCACGTGTGAATCTTCAAGGGTATGAAGATCTAATCCAATCTCTCTTGTTGTTTGCATCTCCTAGATTAGATCTTGGCTTTCCCTCTGTTCGCATCCGTAGAAAATTTTGATTTACTATGCCGCGAAATCCTTCATTAGCATCAGCCTCCACTGTTAATACTGCTAACTCAGTAAGTATAGGTATTACTTGCCTTTGTGCAACCCAATCATCCTCGACCATCTGAGCAGCCAGCTTCGAGGCCATATATCCAACCCGCGAATCATGTTCCAGATCAATGAGCTGTGCTAAAAACAGAACAGTTTTGCTTGTCCAACCGTCTCGCTCATCGATTTCATCAACTATCTGTTGCCCTCTCTCAATCCTAACATAGTCACATTTCCAATCATCAAATCGTAATAAAGAAACTTCTTTCTCTGGCCCCCAAACCACACTATCCCCAATTTTTTCCACCATATTCCTCACCGCCTCCTCTCCCATGTTTATTAGCTCTTGGGGATCAACATGTTCTAATTCCACCTCCCATTTAACAACCGTGTATCTATTAATGAGTTGCGTGTTGCCATCAACTAAAACAGCCCTAGAGGGAAAGAATTTGATGCAAAATTCGAATGTGTGTCGCGCAGCATCGTCTCCCCTGTTTTTGGCGGGCATTGTGAGCTAGCGGAAGCGAACAAGGAGCCGAACCTTATAGAAGTTAAGTGTAGAGATGCGGGATATACCGATTAGAAGTCCCCTCTCCCGGCTCCATCTCGTTCCCCTCTCCCCATTCAGCACACCCGTCTGGCCTCCACAATCTAGCATCAATGGGCACGCTCAGATCTCGAATTGAGAAGAATGGGAGAGGAATTAGGTTTCGAATGGAACTCACCACCTTCGTCGTCGAACGAAAGCGCTGCCGCCTAAAAGAATTGCCCTGCCGCCGCCGTCGCCGAGAACGATGGGTGAGGTCCGCCGCCACCGTCGGGGAAGCTACAGTAAGTGTGACGCGCGCTCTCGGTCGGAAGCGGTTGGTTTGACTGGCTATCCCAACCGACCGGTTTGGCTTAACCCTAACCTTGGAACAAAGTTAAATGTGTCCTTAACGACCGTTTTATGGCCCGTGTGGCCCTGGGCTATTAGCTGTCTCAGAAACGTCGCATGCGAGCTATTCTTTGCAATGATGTCCTGTACTATCCAATTCCGTGGAAAGACGTCGCATGGGAGCTATAAGCCCATTGATCTTATTGCCATTCCTAGCCGAATCACATAAATTGGTACATGAGGTGTGCTTCGGTGTTCTCCTTCACACAGGATTAACCAATACTCGGTTTGGAGAGTATGAACTGATATCGGCTAATCCCGTTCGTTCTTAAGTTTGATAAAAGGAGAGGACACCGAAGCAAAACTCTTGTTGTGTAATTAGTCGAAAATCCTAAATAAAGGCCGACCTTCGCAAATGTCTGTACTGCACGTCATCGTTGCGCCAAGTGGCGTCTTTTCCTTCACGTGGTCCTTCTAGTGAGGCTCTGCATGCTTGCCAAGTGTCGCAACCCGAATAAAAGTGTGATTAGGATGAGAGAGAGGAGGACACACGGGAGCAAGTGTGCATGTTTTCCCTTTTATTTTTTCAAATCCGATGATCGAAATATTTTGAAAACCGTTTGTCCAAATTACGAACCATTTTCACTTTTAAGCTCCTCGTGCCAAGAGATTTAAAACTAGATCTCATGTTGATAGGTTTTGAACAATTTTTTTTGTTACTTTCAAAACCGTTGCATTCGTACTTTGGATTCCTTCAGTTCTGTCCTTTTGTACTTTCGGGTTACTTTGTACTTGGATTGCTACACACTCGTACTTTCGTTTATTTTGACAACAATTACACTTATACTTTCCTGTATATTGGCTCTCACCACGGTTGTACTTTCGTAATTTGACTAGGAGTAAACTTGAAGTTTTCGTGTACTTTCGCTACGAGTACTTTTCGTATACTTTTGTTGTGCGTAAATATTTTGGCTTTCCGGCTGTCAGTAAACTTGTAATTTACCTATACTGTAAACTTGTTTTTTTTACAAAATCATCCTTGCCAAATTTCCGACAAAACTCTCCGTCCTCCGCCCTCCTCGCTCCCCTGTCTAAATCGCTCGATGCTGCCGCCCACCCGCCGCCGCCCGCCGGCTTGCTCCACCACCCCCTTTCGCCCCACGCCGTCGCCGCCTTGCTTCCCTGTGCCGCGCTGATGCCTCCCTCTTTCCTCTCGCGCGTCGTCGCCTCGTCCCTTAACTCCCGTGCGTCCTCCTCTACCTCGTCGAGGTCAAGATGGGATTTTCCCTCCTTCGGCGGCCGGATATGCAGCGGCGCTGCTAGATCTGCAGAATGTTGGCCGGACGGAGCTAAGATACCGAGGGACGCGTGGCTGAGGCCGTGCACGCAGGCGCCGTCGCCCCGTCATTGTACGTAGCTCCGCCGACGGGAAACTGCTGCTGCCAGAGCAAAAGAAGCTGTCTTGGCCACCGCTCCGGCTTGCTGCTATTGATGTCTGCTCATCGAAGGTACGCACAGAGGAATCATGTTTGTTACCGCTGTCTGCACAAGGCTTGCAGCTAGTGCTGCCTGCTTCCAAAATCATGTCTGAATGTGATTCCCAGATCTTTTCTATTTAAAAAATCATGAAATAGATGTTCCCAGATCTTTTCTACTCGAGACAAGTACTAGCCCCTTCCCATTTATTTCCAGATTTTTAGTTTTACAGAACAACCATGTACTGCTTATGTTCCAGAGTACACAATTATTAGCATTATGGAGTACTGCTTATGTTATGACATTCAGTAACAGAAAATTGCATAGGCCCTAGTTCTTTTGGCCATTGCACATGACTTCTATTTAAGCTTAATACTCCATGAGTAGTAGCAATGGGAAGACAATCTCTATGCAATATTCAGTGCACGCTTGCAATACTGCTTGCAATATTAGAAGTTTTTTAGTGTCTTATAGTACAACTTAAAACAGCTTAGTATTTCTTACATCTTACATAAACACTTGCAATAGTGCAGTACGTTGGACAGATCAGTATGGAACCATATTTTGCATGCTTCATCTCCTATAAATAAATACTGCATTTTTTGTCCAGTTTTATTACAACCTGTAGCTACATAGAGTATGGATTTATGATTGGATGGCACACTATGAAACAAGAGCATCATCTAGAGAGTACTTTAATGTTTACTTCTACAAATACTTTCAGAGTATGTGCATGCATGTCGAAATATTGACAGTAGCTACAATGGAGTATGGATTCTTGAATTTCTAGGGTTAGGAGTACAGTAAAATAATTGTTCAGAACTGATTTAGGATTGGGATTGAGCCTGAGGGTGGAATGAAACTTTATTGCCTTATTACCTGGACAAAAACAGCTCTCACAAATGTTTATGGTTGCATATATACTACAGTTTTTCAAATGCTTGAACTTTACTTGTTTGCATTATTAGAACTGAATTGGCTTGCATCAGTACTGAATCTAAATATCGGTAGATAAATTGCATGAAAATTCACAAAAGAAAACATCAGCTGAATCGGGCATAGAAGCTTACCGTGTACCAAAGGTTCACAGAAGAAAATATCCTTTTGACGCATCTTACTATATTTCCACATATGCAGTGCTTTATGAGGTAGTTTCTTCCTCTTGGAAACCTGCTTACATAGTTTATCATCCTTAGTTTTTTTTTTCATATACGCATTGGAGAGCACTAACTGCTTATCAAATTTCAGCATTGTCTTTCTCTTGGTCAGATCAGTATCCCGAGATTCCAAAAATGAAATAAGTAAAGTAAATTATAATCTGGACAGATCAACATTGCATACTAAATTCACCGAAAAATGACAGAATAGTAAAGCTGTCGAATCTTCACTTATACTATGCAAGTACTCAATGTTACTAACTGCTACAGTATAATGCTTGTGTAACTGCTACTGTTAGTGACAAACAAAAATTTGTTGAACAGAAAGATAATGCTATAGTATACTTATTCTGCTAATTTGCTTGGGTGTAATCCATTTGAAATCTGACTGAGATGCCTACCCACGCTAGATAAAGTGCATGTGCAATCCATTGATTTGCTGTGATTTTCTGCTTTAAGATTAGTGCAGTGTTGTGTCATCATGTTTCACCACGTTTCACAAAAACTAGACACATTGACTCGGAGTAAAAGGGGATGAATCTGTGCACGCTAGGTAGCGTGCCTACCTTCCATTTTTCCAGGACGTGAGTGCTTCCTACAACTATTCTCCTGGTCTTATCTTCTTTTTCCAAGATTTAAACTGCAATGTATATCCACTGTTGTTGTTGGATAGGTAGTTTTGGCAAAGTTTAGCATACAGGCTTTAGCAAAGTTCAGCGCAAACGTGGACCATAGTGGCTCCTCTGTTTTCTTCGGTTATGAACAATCAGACTACCACAGGCAGTGCAAAGCTGATCTATCTATTAATGGAAGAAGCAACATCGCATAGGCACACCATATGCCAAGACTAAAATATAGTCAAACTCATTTGCTGTTTGCATACTGGATCTGATCTATCTATCTATTGAAGAAACCTAGAGCTATTTAGATTTATTCTTGCCAAATCAAACTCATTTGATGTTTGCAAACTGGAACTGAAACTGTTTGCTGTAACCTATACTTTCTTTTTCTTCAGAGAAGCAGCAGCATGGGAGCAGCAACACGAGCACCACTGGTGGCAGGGGAGAAGCAGGGGAGCATGGCGTAGCGGCAGTGAGATGGGGCAACCCCCGCGGGAGGTAGGGCGACCTCCAACGCTGAGTGGAGCGGCGGCTCCGGATCCGCTTGGAAGACGACGGACACGTGCGCAGCAACTACTGCTCGAGCTCCGTGGTGCCATGGAGTTGCAGAGGCGGGGGAGGACGACGTCAATCGGCCTCGCCTCCGTGGGGCTAGAGTTGGACCGAGCCACACTCGCGAAACGCCAGAGGCCTCGCCTCCCTCGTCTTGGCTAGGGTTAGGTGGAGCGACACCCACGGGGGCCCTCCGACGGTGATTGGAGTGGCAACGGAGCGGCGACGGGCTGCAGGAGACCAGCGGACGACGGGAAGGACGTAGACGGTGGGAAGAAGATTTGAATTTGATTTTCCAATTTTAAGCCAAATCTGAACGGTTTTTGAAGTTTGAGGGATTTCTTTGCAAAATTAAAAATGACCTTTTATGGACGGAGGGAGTACTTTTGTATACTTTGGCTCAAAGTACAGAAGTTCGACTGTGAGTAAATTTATAGTTCCGCGTACTTTAGTTGCGAGTACACATATATTTGCACTCATGTTGGATCTAAGATTGTGTATGAGAAGAAACTTTCGCCCGCGTGACACGTGGCGCTTTCTTGAAACATACGCGCTTCTTAAAGTACAACGCTCTAGGATATCCGTAATTAACACCAGCTTGGTCTATTGGGGCCAGAATCTCTTCTTTTCATGGTATATGGATGGTGTTATTTAGCTGGACGTGTTCAGCATGTGGCCCAATACTGTCGAAAAAGAGACAGAATACCACCCCGAGTCCTAGAGTAATAAATCCGTGATGTATGGTCAGTATGTCTGAGGCTGAACGGCGGTGCTGAAAGACAGAGAGGGTCGTTACTTGCACTACGGTAACATTTCCCGCGTAAAACACGTAACTCCTCCATCACCTCCCCCACCGAAAGAAGCGACAGTACGGCACCGTCCGTCAAACACTGATACCACTACCGATCCGTATCCATCTGATCCATCTTCCGGAAGCCTCCAGCACCTTGTCCCGTCGGTGCCAACCCTCCCCCCGCATCTCGCCGCTTCCAATTCCCAGTTCCCGACCACAGTGCGTGCTTTGTTGGATCAACGATCGATGGAGCAAAAGAGCAAGAAGAATCCGGACAACGATTCCGGTCAGCTCCTGCGACAGGAGCCCGCGGCGCCGCTCCCGTGCGCCAACGGCTGCGGCTTCTTCGGCTCCCCGGAAACCGGCGGCCTCTGCTCCAAGTGCTTCCGCGAAAGCCTCCGCCGGGCCGAGGCCCAGCCGCAGGCTTCTGCGGAGGCCGCAGCCGTGGCAGCGACGTCCAAGGAGCGAGATGAGCAAGGGACGAAGACCAAGAGCAGGTGCGCGGCGTGCGGGAGGAAGGTGGGGCTGATGGGGTTCGAGTGCCGGTGCGGCGGCGTGTTCTGCGGCGAGCACCGCTACTCGGACAGGCACGACTGCGGCTACGACTACAGGGCTGCCGGCCGCGACGCCATCTCCCAGGCCAACCCCGTCGTCAGGAATGACAAGGTCGACAAGTTCTGAACTACTTATACCACGCGCGCTCTAGCTACTACTAGCAGGATTTGGGATTCCTCCAATTAAGGACCAATCGTGTGGTACGTACGTTTGAATTGTGATCGATGGACTCCGGTCAGGTCAACCATTTGTACGAGTAATAATGGAGAAATTCTCCAGGAGAATACAAATGGATGATTCTGTCACCCTGTGTGTGGTTTCCTTGCGCTAGCAAGAACATCTGTTGCATCTTTTCCGTTCTGGTATGCGATTACTTCATGTACTATCATGTTTGCCGTGTCAGAGTTGCATGCTACTCGCCTACTCCTTTCAAAAGATGGTGTTTGCCGTCGCAGTTTTAAACTAGCATGTCTCATATAGTCATATCTGAATCTAAAGTTGGAAACACAACAATGATTTGCTGAATAGAAAACACAAACGCTTTCCGCCGTGACCGGCAGAAACAAGAATCTTCTCTTCTACTTCTTATTAAAGCTCCTAGGTTCTTCATCCAAAAAATATACGTAATAACAAATATTGTTTCCATTAAATGAACATCAGGCGCATCTGGTGTAGTGGTATCATAGTACCCTCCCACGGTACTGACCAGGGTTCGATTCCCTGGATGCGCAATTTTTCGTTTTGTTCTGTTTTCTCGTACTCCTGGCTTCCATGTCACATTGTACTTGATATTTATTTTCATCAGCCCTGATTCCTGGATGGGCAAAATATTCTGTTTTCTCCTACGCCTGGCTTCCATGTCATATTACCCTTGAGTGTTGCTCCTGGCTTCCTTGTCATACTAATACTCGATATTATTTTTCATTAGCCCTGATTCCTGGATGGGCAAAATGTTTTGTTTTCTCCTACGCCTAGCTTACATGTCATATTACCCTTGAGTGATGTTGCCAAGTGATGACAAACTGTATTTCCGCTTTAGAACCAACAACTGCGGTGACTAATGCACTTAACCTTGTCACCAGGCTTGACCTTGGCGACTAGGGTTTCTTGTTAAAATCCCTTTTCTCCACAAATTTCCACGGCGAATCTCTCCCCTAGCCTGGACATCTCTGTCTAAGGTGTTCTCTGGTTGATTCCTCTCTCCGTGAAGTCAACAAGGGGGTGGTTTTGGTGTTTCGATCTGTGGTCTGGCCGTGTTGATCGGCTACATGGCGTCGCCGACGGAGTCAACGAATGCGAGTGGATCAGGGATCAGGAAGGAAGAGGCGATTGATGAACTGCTGGAGAGACTAGGGTTTGAGGAGGACGAAGTTGACAACCTGATTTTTGAAAAAGAAAGTGATGTTCCCAAAGAGGGGGTGAAGTGGATGGCTCTTGCTCGGGTACATACCACGAACTACTTCAGTATACAAACTTTTGAGCAGCATATGATCAATGCCTGGAGCCCAGCGAAAGAGATCAAATTCAGGGCGCTGGAAGGGAACCTTTTCACCGTCCAATGTTTCTGTTTAGGGGATTGGCTGAAGTTGACCAAGGAAGGACCATGGTTATTTCGCCAGAACGCTGTATCTATTGAACCGTACGATGGTTTGTGTTCTCCAGATTTAGTTGATCTTAACTTTATTACTGTCTGGGTTCAGATCCACAAATTGCCTGATGGTTATAGAGAAAAGTCCTTGATAACAAATCTGGTTGAGAAGAAAATTGGTAAGGTTTCAGAGGTAGAAACAGCTCTTGATGGCATAGGAAACTTTGTGAGAGCACGAGTGAAAATTGATGTGAGGAAGGCTTTGGCAAGATTTGTTACAATCTCCCGTGGTGGAAAGCGTGAGTTCTATAAGATACAGTTCGAAAAATTCCCTAAATTTTGTGGAGCCTGCGGCCTTCTCGGACATACGTACCTTGAGTGCGGAACAGGAGAACATGACGTAGACAAATTAAGGTGGGGAGATTTTCTAAAAGCTGATCCTTTGACTTGGCATGGCCGTAGGGTGTTTGCTGGGGGAAGAGGTGATGGTAGAGGTGGAAGGCGTGGAGGCCGCGAGTCGTTTGGCCGTGGTCGCGGGCGTTCTGAATATTTTGATTGGAGGTCTGATCCAGAGCATACAGGCAATGCTTCAATTGGTCGATCAGAGAATCCTGAGCTAAAGGACACAACAACTAGCCCTGTTAAGCTGAGTGATACAATAATGGTTGATGGAGATTTTAACGGTAAGAGGATGGACTTCGACGATGAGCTACCTACAACGCTTGAGCCACTGTCTCATGCTCAAGATAGCATGGACACGAGTGTGAAACGAGCACTGCAGCTGGAAGCTTCGTCTCCTAATAACAGTGAGGTGGCCAAGGGGGCAGTCCCGATGATTACTGATAGTTCTATTCAGAGGAATGATATTAATGAGGATCTTGAGATCGATCGGAACAAACGCTCAAAGAAGGATGGAGCTCTCTCCCCTTCACTAGGATCGGCAGGCTCTCATGAGGAGTCTGTCCGGTCGCAATGAGGATACTAGTTTGGAACTGCCGTGGTTTGGGGAATAACGCGGCAGCCCTAGCGCTTCTCGATGTCTTGAAGTGTAATAACCCCGAGGTTGTGTTCTTGTCGGAGACACACCTAGATCGTTATCTGGCGGAATGTGTGAGGAGGAGAATGAGGATGGATTTCTGTATCATCCAACCTAGTGATGGAAGGAGAGGAGGTATTATTATGCTTTGGAGGAAAGAGACCATAGTTTGTCAAATCTATGCTGAACCCAACTACATTGAGGTCAGTATTGAGGAGGATGAGAACAACATTTGGAGATTTACGGGGATGTATGGAGAGTTCAAAAGGGCTGACAAGCACAAAACATGGGATAGGATGAGGTCCATCCATCAGCAAAATAATTTACCTTGGTTAGTCATAGGAGATCTAAATGAGATCCTTTATACTTATGAGAAAGAAGGTGGAAACGTCAGGCCTGAACGCTATAGGCAAGCGTTCCATGATGCTATGGAGGCTTGTGGTCTAAACGATGTTGGCTATGTGGGGGGGTATGTTTACTTGGCATAGAGGATCTATGAGAGAAAGATTGGATAGAGGTCTAACAAATGTTGATTGGATCAACATGCACCCGGATGCGGCGATCCTACACCTAGAATACAATCACTCTGATCACCGACCTCTCTTACTGGACATAGAGTATTACAAGGCGGCTCCGGAGCAAAATCTAGTAACCAGAAAAGATTTGAGGCAAAGTGGTTTAAGGAAGAGGGATTCAGGGATGTGGTTGCGGAACAGTGGTCTGCAGCTGGCGGCGATGGGGGCATGATCGACGTGCACAGCAGATTGAAGTCCATGCATAATGGGCTCCATGCATGGGATGCCCGGGTCCTTAAACAACCCAAGAAACGGCTTCGTAAGGCCCAACGAGAACTCGAGGAGCTCATGCGTGGCCCGATTGAGAATATAAATGATCAACGGAGGACTGATTTGGCGTGTCTTATTGAAAAGTTGCTGGAGCAAGAGGAGATAAAATGGAGCCAGCGATCAAGAAATAATTGGCTTCAAAGTGGAGACAAAAATACTTCTTTTTTTCATAATTTCGCCTCTGCTCGAAGGAACAGGAATTTTATTAAAAAGCTTAAAGGCCCAGCCGAACAGATGGTGGAAGGTACTGATCAGCTGAATCCTCTAATTCTTCAGTATTTTTCAAACTTATTTACCTCTGACAACACTGATATTGATCCGGGGTTCTTGGATAAAATTAATCCTAAATTCACTCATGAGATGAATGATAAGCTTATGGCTCCATTTAATGCGGAGGATGTGAAGAAAGCAGTTTTCAGTATTGGGGATCTTAAAGCCCCAGGACCTGATGGTTTACATTCTATTTTCTATAAGAAATTTTGGCATATTGTGGGGGATGATATTACGAATGCAACTTTGAAGGCTATAAAAGACCGTGTTATACCACCTGGTTGGAATGAAACGGTGGTAGTGTTGATTCCTAACGTTGAGAATACAGAGGAGGTATCTCAGTTTCGCCGTATCTCTCTTTGTAATGTTGTTTACAAAATTATTTCTAAAATGCTTGCTGCGAGATTGAAGCTGATTCTTCCGGATATTATTTCTCCAACTCAAAGTGCTTTTGTCCCTGGAAGACTTATTACTGATAATGTCCTAGTAGCTTATGAGTGCTTCCACAAAATCAAAAATAAGAGAAAAGGAATAAATGATTTGTGTGCGGTGAAGTTGGACATGCACAAAGCCTATGATAGAGTGGAGTGGAATTTCTTGCGAGAAATGATGATCAAGCTTGGTTTTCATGTCTTCGGTTTCTTACTCTGTCAAGTTTAACTCTCAAACAACAGATGGGTTTATTCCTACTAGAGGTATTCGTCAGGGGGATCCTCTATCCCCATACTTGTTCCTACTATATGCAGAAGGCTTATCTAGTCTCTTGTTGCACACTGAGGAGATTGGTGGCATTGAAGGGATCAAAGTGTGCAGGGGTGCACCATCAGTTTCACACCTTTTATTCGATGATGATTCTTTGATTCTCTTGAGAGCAGATTTGAACGATGCAATCTCGTTGCAACAAGTGCTTGATTCCTATTGTGCAAATTCAGGACAGTTGGTTAGTGTGGCTAAATCAAGTGTCTACTTTAGTCCAAATACTCATGTTGATGTGAAGGTTCAAATCTGCAATACCCTGAATATCAACACTGAAGATCTGTCTGATAAATACCTTGGCCTTCCGGCAATGGTCGGGGCAGACAGAAGTGACTGTTTCCTACACTTTGTTGAAAGGGTGATCCAACGTGTAAAAGGATGGAGAGAAAAACTATTATCTATCAGAGGCAAAGAAATCCTTATTAAAGTGGTAATTCAGGCTATACCGGTGTATGCTATGTCAGTTTTCCTCCTCCCAAAGAATATATGTAAGAAGATGACGGATGTGATTTCACAGTTTTGGTGGGGTGATGATGAGCAAGGAAGGAAGATGCATTGGTATGCGTGGTGGAAATTATGTTTCCCAAAGCAAGATGGTGGCATGGGGTTCAAAGACTTCCACTCTTTCAATTTGGCAATGTTAGCAAAACAAGTTTGGCGGTTAATTGACGAACAAAACTCTCTCTGTGCCAAGATCTTACGGGCTAAATACTATCCTTCTGGCGATATTCTTAAGGCTGGACCAAAAGCGGTGTCCTCCTTCACTTGGCAAAGTATTGTTGCTGGGATCCAAACATATAAGATAGGGTGCATCTGGCGGGTTGGAGATGGGTCATCGATTGAGATATGGAAGGATCCTTGGATTCCATCTAGACCAGATCACAAAATTGTCACATCTAGAGGACAATGTGTTCTCTCTAGAGTGAGCGAGTTGATTGACCCTCTTACTGGTTTGTGGGATGAGGTTTTGATTCAGAACATTTTCACCCTATTGATGCTTCAAGGATCCTCCAAATTCCTCTAAGTGTCAACGGTGAAAGAGCTTTTCCTATCCCTAGTAATTTTGGTGTTTTATAACAACACACATATCGGACTAATTATTTGCCAAGTGTATCGCAGGTGCATTGAAAAAGTTTTGCAATGGTCAAAATAACTGTCTGCCTGGTGCGGTACCAAAAAGCCGCTTTTTGCTACCGGACGCGGCAGAAGGTTTTGATCAGTTGTCAAAAAACCTTTGTCGAGCCAGGTACTAAAAATCGGTAGTACCGCATTTTAGTACCTAGCGCGACAGTAGCTTTTTGACCACTTGTCAAAAGCTACTGCTCGCTCCGGTACTAAAATGCGATAGAACCGCATTTTAGTACCGTGCGCAGCAGAGCCTTTTTCCAACCTTTAAAAGGCCACTGCTCACTCCGGTACTAAAATGCGGTAGTACCTGGCGTGGCAGTAGCCTTTTGCATGTTGGCAAAAGCCTCTGGCTGCCTAGGTAGCAAAATGCGGTAGGCGTGACAGAGAGTTTTTTCGACCAAGTTGTTGATTCCACTGCACGTCCGGTAGTACCGGTTGCCATTTGCGGTACTACCGCTTTACGGTAGCATCAAGTGTGGTACCACTGTGTCTCGGGCTTATGAAGTTTGAAAGATGGTCGTCCGGTACTAGGTCCGGTAGTACCGGAGTTCTCCGGTAGTACCGCTTGAACTTTTGGTACTACCGCTGCATTAAAGGCTCCAACGGCCAGATTTCTTGGAGGGGTATAAATACCCCTCCACCTACCTTTGGACAAGATGCTCATCCACATTAAAAGTCAAGACCACCATTGGAGCCACCATATCTTCTAGATCTCCTCAATCCACCACCCAAAGTCCTTGATCTTTGGGGAATCGAAGGAGGAGGCCCCGATCTACTACTTCACCAAAAGAGATCTTCATTTCCCCCTCATTCAATTGAGGGCCCCTTTTCTATAGTGTTTTCTTGGAAACCCTAGTTCTTGTTTTGGTTCTTACAACCTTGTATTTGGTTGCTTTGACAGCTTGCTTGTATTTGGGAGCCTCCGATTAAGTTGTGGATGTGTGCCCCAAACTTGTAAAGGTGACGGCTTCCACCTTGAAGGTTGCTGATATAGTGGAAGGTGAATCGATCCCGCTGGGGTGAGATTCATCGGAGAACAAGGGAGGCCTTTCGTGGCGTTGGTGGTTTGAAACCACCCCCTCTCCAAACGTAGACGTACTTCCCCTCAAAAGTAAGGAACTACGGGAAACAAATCCTTGTGTCTCCGCGTCCACCACTTTGGTTACTTCTATCCTTTACCGCACTTTACTTACTTATTCTTACCTTGTGTTGTGGTAGCTCTTGTATAAGTGTCATATAGGTAAATTCACCTTAGTTGCATTATCTAGAGAATTTACCTTATTGTCAAACCTTAATTTGAAAAAGAAGAAAATTTGAAGTAGCACCTATTCACCCCCCTCTAGGTGCCCATACGATCCTTTCAATTGGTATCAGAGCCTCGGCTCTTTATTTGGGCTTTACCGCCTAAGAGAATATGGTTAGCCAAGAAGGGGATGGTGGTAGTGAGCCGACCCCGGTGACCATGGAAGATCTCAGAAACTTGGAAACAATATTGAGCTCTTCCTTGGTCAACGAAGTCAAGAAGATGCTTGAGCAACTTCTTAAAGACAAAGATGGCTCATCACCCCCATCTCCTCAAGAGGATCTACCATCCGTTGTACCTAAAGGGAATACTTCGGTATCCCCCGAGGGTATGATGATGGGGGGTAAGCAAGACAACGCTAATTCCTCCACACACAATGATGGTGGGAAGGGTGAGCACCGTGATTCATGGTACTCTCCCGACCCTCTAGTCCCTCACCCTCATGTGTAAAATAGAGGTGACCCACTTAAGCTTGAAGAATCTGCTACTTTTGCTCAATGGCAATCACTAATGAGAACTCATGTGCGCAGCTCTTGCATTGAACTATGGAACATCATCGAGCATGGACTCTTTATTGGGGATCCAAACAACTTGACAAGAAGAGAGGTTGTCAATAGTCAACTCAATGCCACTGCTTTGCATATGATTCAACAAGGATTGGGAACAAAGGATTACCCACACATTGAGCACTTTAGCATTGACAAGGAAGCTTGGGATGCTCTCATTGTGTTGTTTGTTGGAAATGAGAGTATGAGGAGGAACCGATATGATGCTCTAAGCAATGAAGCCGAAGGCTTCTACATGAAAGAAGGTGAAGATCACGAATACATGTACTGAAGGCTCAAGACCACCGCCACCGCTTTTAGAAATGTGGGTGCCTCACATGTGGATGATGCATGGATAAAAATGAAATATGTGAGTGCACTCATGCCTTTTGAGCCCACCGACTTGAAGAGC
This sequence comes from Avena longiglumis, assembly GCA_030063025.1. Taxonomy (NCBI): domain Eukaryota; kingdom Viridiplantae; phylum Streptophyta; class Magnoliopsida; order Poales; family Poaceae; genus Avena; species Avena longiglumis. Next base: position 155,998,852 of record CP125973.1, read on the forward strand.
CTACAAGGAAGACACAACTACCATCTCATGACCTCAAATTAAGTTATGCAAGAGATGGACGCTTTCAAGGTTGCCGCCAAAAATGCCAAAGATGCCCGTGCTCGTGCCCTTGGTATGAGCAATGTTGTCAATGTTGCTTTGAAGGCCAAAGTTGTGGATCATGGGGATGAAGATGATAGTGATGAAGGGCTCTCCATGGACCACCCCGATGAAGTCAAGATTTCTCATAGTCAATATATGGCCTTCTATGCAAAGAACTTTTGGAAGAACCCCGCCAAGGCCAAGATGGAAATGCAAAGAAAAAGTAACCCAAATGGGAAAAGAGAAAATACAACGAGATTGAGAACTTGCTTCAATTGTGGTGACCGCTATCACTTTGTAGCAAGTTGTCCCTATGAGAAGAGATAAGATCATGCGGGTAAGCTTGTGTTGAAGAAGACTCTCAAGGCACCTTACAAGAAACCTTTCATCAAGAAGAATCCCATCAACAAGAAGCCGGGAGAAATTGTCTTGATCACTCATGAAGAATACTCCTCCGACAATGAAGATGATGAAGATGAGGAAGAGGAAACTTCTCATGGTGTGGCTGCTCTAGCCGCCACCTCTACTCCGACATTCTCACTCTTTGATTCTCCAAATGAGAACTCTCCCACCAAGAACGTCACTTGCCTTATGGCAAGAGGAACGGAGGTATCCTCATCATCCCGCTCTACTCCCTTAGATAATGATGAAATTGATGATGAGATGTCTCTTGATGTTAAAAAGGAATTAATTGCCTTTGATGAGTTTATGACTAACCTAGAAGGAGATGCTAAGTTACATTTTGGAAACATCCTAGATCAACTTTCACATACTCAAGAGCTTCTAGATGTAAGATGTAAACTTGGACATGAACACATGATTGAGCTAGAGGCTTTAAACAATGCTCTAGAAGAAGAACAAGAAACTCGGTTGTCACTTGAATTAAAACTTGAAGGGCTTGATGAGGCCAATGACATTATTGTTAACAAACTTATCAAAGAGCGTGATCATGCTATTGCTAAATACAAAAGTGCTAAAAAGGACAAGATTGAGTTTGGTGTGGTTCATGAAAAACTTGCCGAGGACTTTAGGTTGCTTAGGCCCACAAGGCTTTGGAGAGTGAACTCTTGTCACTCACAAAGTCCCATGAAATGCTTCAAACTCAATTGGCCAATATTCCTTCACCTAGTAACTTCATTCCATCTAGTAGTACAACTATTCTTGAAGAGAATGCTAGGTTGAAGGGGGAGCTTGCTAAGGCCACATTTCCATAAGGCAACAAGTCCACTGATGATCTTTTGAGTAAGCAAAGACCTAGTGGTGATAAAGGGGGCATTGGATTTGTCTCCAATTCTAAGAAGAAGAAGAACAACAAGAATAAGAAGGCCAATCCCACACAAGAAACTAATAAGGCCATTGTGGGTAGTAAGACAACAAGTGGTAAAACTATGTCTCATGATGACTTTGCGGGTAGTGCTAACCCTCACTATGTTCTAATGCGTGATTATTATGGTGATGTGTATGCACAATATGTTGGCCCATATGATGGTTATATTGCTTGGTCTATTTGGGTTCCCAAGACCCTTGTTGCTAACAAAAGAGGACCCATTGAAAAATGGGTACCTAAAAATTAGCTTGATCTTTTGTAGACTTATGCTTCCGGAGGGTCAAAGTGGGTGCTTGATAATGGTTGCACAAGTCATATGACCGGAAGCTCATCTATTGTCAAGGAGTTAAAGCCAAATTATGATCAAATCACCGTGACATATGCCGACAAATCAAAGTCTAAGGTAATGGGTTTCGGCAAGATTGTGGTTGCTCACGACATTACACTCGTGAACGTCATGCTTGTTGAGACCCTTGGATATAATTTACTTTCAGTCCTTGCTCTTGGTAAGATGGGCTTTGCCGTATTTATTGATGTTGATATTGTGGTCCTCATGTGGAGCAAGTCTCTCAAGGTCGCTTTTGTTGGGTACGTAGAACATGACTTTTATGTGGTGGAATTTTCGGAGCAAACCACTACAGGTCCGATGTGCTTATTTGGAAAGGCCGATGTGGGTTGGCTATGGCATCGCCGACTAGCCCATGTCAATATGAGAACTTTGCAAAGTCTCCATAAGGAGGTCCATATTGTTGGACTAAAATAAAATGTTTCCTTTGCCAAAGATCGTGTTTGCAGGGCATGTGTTCTAGGGAAGATGCATGATGCCCCTCACAAGCCTAAGAACCAAATCAAGTCTACCAAGATCTTGGAACTCCTCCATGTGGATCTATTTGGTCCTCCATCTCATGCAAGTCTTGGGGGAAAGAATTATTGTTTGGTGATTGTTGACGACTTTTAAAGATACTCTTGGGTTTATTTCTTCAAGTTGAAGAGTGAGACTCAAAAGACTTTTATCGACTTCATCAACTTGGTTCAACGGCAATACAATGTTACCGTGTTGATTATAAGAAGCGACAATGGCACCGAGTTTAAGAACTACACCTCGAATTATTTCCTTAGTGATGAGGGGATTGAACATCAATATTCCGCTGCATACACCCCTCAACAAAATGGTGTGGCCGAAAGGAAGAACCAGACTCTTATTGAGATGGCTAGGACCATGGTGGCGGAGTTTAAATCTCCATACAACTTTTGGGCCGAAGCCATGTCCATCGCTTGCCATGCTTCCAACCGGCTCTACCTCCGCAAAGAAATCATCAAGACTCCATATGAAATTCTTACCGGTAACAAGCCCAACATATCTTACTTCCGGGTGTTCGGTTGTAAGTGTTTGTATCTCATAAAAGGTGTCCGTTTGTCTAAATTCGAGTCTAAAGCATTAGAGGGTATTTTTGATGGCTATGGTCTCGAATCTCACACTTATAGAATCTATGATAAGCTCTCTGAAGCCGTCATAGAATCTTGTAGTGTGACCTTCGAAGAATATGATGGTCCCCAAGGGGGGCGTGTTGATGCTTGTGATGCAGATGATGAAATGCCTCAGGATGCCATATGAAGAATGGGTGTGGGATATATACGCCCCGTTGAGGAACCCCTTATGGCGGATCGAGAAGAACTATGCTCCACTCAAGTGGAGCCCTCATCTTCACAACCTAGAGACAATAATAAATATAGTTATTATTATATCTTTGTGTTTATGATAAATGTTTACATTCATGCTATAATAGTATTAACAAGGAAACATTAATACTTGTGTGATTTGTAAACTTAAATTGAAGTCCCTAGTAAAGCCTCTATATATTACTATCTTGTTGGTTAATAAATGATTATGGTTTCCCTATCATGAACATTGAGATGTTATTAACAACAAGATCATATCGTTAGGAGAATGATATGGTGGACATACTCCTATAGATAAGCGTAGCATAAAGATCAAGTCATTTTAATAGTTCAATTGCTATATGCTTTTTGATACATATTAACCTAATTCCTTCGACCATGAGATCATATATCACCTTCACCGGAAGGATGCTTTGATGACATCAAACACCACACCGTAACTGGGTGGCTATAAAGGTGGCATTGAGTGTCCGGAAAGTATTGGTTGAGACACATGGATCAAGAGTGGGATTTGTCCATCCATATGACTGATAGATATACTCTGGGCCCTCTCGGTGAAATGTCATCCAATTAGCTTGCAAGAATGTGACTGGCTCACAAGGGATCACATATCACGGGAACGAGAAAAGAGTACTTATCAGTAACGAGGTTGAACTAGGTATGTAGAGATACCGACGATCATAACCTCGGATAAGTAAACTATCGTGAGACAAAGGGAAATTGGTATCGTATGTAAGTGGTTCATTCGATCGCAAAGTAATCGTAGAAATATGTGGGAGCCATATGAATTTCCAGATTCCTCTATTGGTTATTGTTCGGAGAAGTGTCTCGATCATGTCTGCATTATTCACGAACCGTAGGGAGACACACTTAAGGATTCGACATTGTTTGAGTAGTTATGGAATGATGAGTAGGAGACCGAATGTTGTTCGGAGTCTCGGATGGGATCCGGGATATCACGAGGAGATCCGGAATAGTCCGGAGAATAAGATTCATATAAGGAAAGTCCTGTTTCGGGGTTGGAGAATGGTTCCGGTGTTTTCATCGGGAATGTTCTAGAAGGTTCCGGAATGTCCGGCACTCCGAAGGGGAAGGGTACATGAATGTGTCATACCAAGTTGGAATTATTGCATCATGTACTAGGTGTCATCGCTGAAGAAAATAAAGGGTTTAATCAAATCCTAGTTTGGAAAGTCAAACGCCAATTTGAAAAGTCAAACGGCTATTTTGGGAAGTGGAGGGGAAGGTGGAAACCGAGTTGGGGAGGAGTTCCTCCCCTCCACCGCCGGCCCCCTTGGGAAACCGAGTTGGGGAGGGACTCCCCTCCCCTGGCGCGGCCCCTCCACCTATATAAGGAGGGGTAGGGCTTCCCCTCCTAGTACCCAACACCTCCACCCGCAAACCCTAGCCCTAAGCCGCCGGCCCTCCTGCAGCTGCCGCCGCCCAACTAACCCTAGCCGCCGGCCAAGCCTCCTCCTTGGTGTGTCTAAACCCTAGATCGCTGAGGAGCTCTCTCATAGTCCACCATACTCGCTCCGGCTTAAGGCGAAGCCCTGCGAGATCTCCCCTCTACTTCCGGTACCACGCCGTTGTGCTGCCAGAATCGCGAGGAGAGTGCTACAACCTCCACGTCTTGGTGGAACAAGGGAGAGGAAGGTCTTCGTCGAAAATCGAACGTGTGACCGATCAAGGAGCGCCGAAACGCAGCGCCGAAAGGATCGTCTACGCAATCTTGAGATCGGGAAGAGTACGACTACATCACCCACGAGAATCCGCTCTCGTTAAACACTTTGGAATCTTCGAGGGTGAGTTATTCCATCGACTCGTTGCTACAATCTAGTAGATAGATCTTGGCTTGTTTGTTTGTATGCGGTAGAAAATTTTGTTTTCCATGCTACGAAACCCTACATTGTCAAGTGGTGCCAAGTCAATTTCTCAAGGAAGATCCGTACAAACTGCTTTGATACAAGCTCAAATTGACGCTAGAAGAGCACTTGATCAAGACCAAGGTCAATCTTTGACTCCCAATGTAGAGGATGATTCCAATGATTATCAAGGTCAAGATGATGGTCAATACGAGGATCAAAATGATGAAGAGGGTCCCCCAAGAAACAACACAGAGATCCACGCTCGTCGTGAAGCTAGAAAGGAAAGAATGTTGGAATTAAGAGACCACTCTCTACAAAATGCAGTTGGTGATATAAGGAAAGGTATTTCCACAAGAGCACAATTGAAGAGGTTCAGTGAACATCAAGCACACATCTCCATGATTGAACCAAAGAAAGTGTGGGAAGCTCTTGAAGATTCGGATTGGTTAGAAGCTATGCACAAAGAACTCAACAACTTTGAGAGAAACAAAGTGTGGAAGTTAGTAGAGAAGCCAAAGGATTGCCGCAATGTTATTGGAACTAAGTGGATATTCAAGAACAAGCAAGATGAGCATGGAATCATAGTAAGAAACAAGGCTAGATTGGTTGCACAAGGGTTCTCTCAAATTGAAGGCATTGACTATGGAGAGACATATGCACCCGTGGCTCGGCTTGAGTCCATTCGTATCCTTCTTGCTTATGCGGCACATCATAACTTCAAGTTGCAACAAATGGATGTAGAAAGTGCATTTCTTTATGGTCCACTAAATGAATTGGTATATGTTAAGCAACCCCCGGGATTTGAGGACCCCAACTTCCCAAACCATGTCTACAAACTTGATAAGGCGCTCTATGGGCTCAAGCAAGCCCCACGCACGTGGTATGAGCACCTTAGAGAGTTATTGTTTGACCGTGGCTTTGAGGTTGGGAAAATTGATCCCTCTCTTTTTACTAAGAGAGTCAATGGGGAGATTTTTGTATGCCAAATATATGTTGATGATATTATCTTTGGCTCATCTAACAAAGCTTTTAATGAAGAATTCTCAAAGCTTATGACTAGTAGGTTCCGGATGTCTTTGATGGGGGAGTTGAGAGTATTTCTTGGCTTTGAGATCAAGCAAGTAAGAGGAGGGACATTCTTCAATCAAGCCAAGTACACTCAAGATATGCTCAAGAGATTCAAAATGCAAGACTTAAATGGAGCTCCTACTCCCATGGCTACAAAGACTCATCTCGAACAAAATCCAAATGGTAAGGATGTGGATCAAAAGGTATACCGGTCCATGATTGGTTCTTTGATTTACCTTTGTGCATCTAGACCCTATATTGTGTTGAGTGTAGGTGTGTGTGCAAGATATCAAGCGGCTCCTAAAGAAAGCCATTTGATGGCGGTCAAGAGAATCTTTCAATTTTTAGTTCATACCCCATTCTATGGTCTTTGGTATTCTCGAGGATCAACTTTTACCCTTTGTGGATACACGGATTCGGATTGGGCGGGTGATAAGGATGATAGAAAATCAACATCCGGGGCTTGCCAATTTCTTGGTAGGTCCTTGGTATGTTGGTCTTCTAAGAAGCAAAATTGTATATCTCTCTCTACCGCCGAAGCTGAGTATGTCGCTGCCGCTAGTGATTGCACTCAATTGCTATGGATGAGGCAAACTTTAAAGGAATACGGTGTCCATTGTGACAAAGTGCCTCTTTTATGTGACAATGAAAGTGCCATCAAGATTGCATACAACCCGGTGGATCACACAAGGACAAAGCATATTGAGTTTCGTCATCACTTCATTAGAGATCATGTTGCTCAAGGTGATATTGATCTATCCTATGTATCAACCAAAGATCAACTTGCCGATATCTTCACGAAGCCACTTGATGAAGCAAGGTTTTGCTACTTGAGGAATGAACTAAATATCGTCGATTCAAGGAGCTTGACTTGAGTATCTTGCACTCTCACCTAATACTCGACCCATATTTGGTTTAGGTGTAGGCATGGACATAGGGGGAGTGAGGTCCTAATTGATTGTACCATCCCTCCCCCATTTATGCGCAAAGTAAACAAAATCATTCCTCTTAATATCATTTTGTGATATGTGAGCTAAATGATGAGTTTCGGTAATGGACCCTAGATATATCTTCGTGGTACCAAGCCGAGTATACTAAAACATGGTGGCCTAGGACACCGCCCCCTCTCTAGCAAGAGGTTGATGTGCTTACTCGTGTTTGTCACTTTAATTTGGTTCTTACTCGTGTTTGTCATCCTCTAGTTGGTTTTGTTCTTTTGGTCGTGCACTCACATTTGTCCCTCCGTATGTTTTTAGTAATTTTTGAGTGCATTGGCCCATATCAGTGTGACTCTCTAAACCCAGGCCATTCTTACCCCTTGACAAAACTCATCTACTCTGCACAAGAACCTTCCGTTGTATGCATCTTGGCTCTCTGTCCTGATGGTTACGGTACTACCGGTTCTCACTAGCGGTACTACCGGAAATTACTAGCGGTACTACCGCTTCTGGATCAGTTTCTAGGCTCCTGTCTAGAAATTTCCCCAAAGTGCTACGGTAGTTGTTCACTGATTACCAGATAGCGGTACTACTACCGTGGCTCCCAGATTACCGCTTGTGCGTTTCGGTTAAGATTGGAGTCGTGGGAGAGGCACCTCTTAGTGCCTCATTAGTCCCCCATCTCCACTCCTCACCAGCGCCGCCGCCGGAGCACGAGACCGCCGCAGGAGCCCCGCCCCCTTCTCCTCTTCTCGGATCCACACCGGATCCGACCTCCTCGCGGGCTCCTCCGTATTTTCCACTGCCATGGACACCGGTACTACCGCCCTCCTCCTCTTCTCACTTGTTTTCTCCATTGAATCTAGGGCAACTTCGATTCTTGGCTAAAACACGTATTCTTGCGATTGTACCGTGTGATATCTACCAGATCTACCACTTTGTCCGCTGGAATTCTTGTTTTACAACAAATTTACTGCCCGTACATGGATTTCTGTCTCAGATCTCTTGGGTACTGAGAATGGAATGTTTTTCCGGTACTACCGCCTGTGGTACTATCGCTGGTGTGCAGTCCGTACTACCGCCTCAGATCGACAACAAATTTTTTTAATACCAAGATTTCCATCCTCTGTTTGTCTCGGGTTCTTGTGCCCTTACCTCTATGCTATCTCCCTCGTTCTTTCAAAGGTGCAGGGGGTCCCGGGGATCTCGCAAACGCTCCAAATATCTCCATGAGATTGAGGACTTTGAGTTAGAGTCTGCGTGAGAGACTGAGTCCGAAGAGGAGGTCATGCCTCAACCTAGTGCCCGTCTGAAACTGCAAACAACTCGTGGTCGTCGGGGTGGGGGGGTCAAGCAAAGTGCTGGTCGTGGTAAAGCTCCTCCACCTCCTCCTCCCTCCGGTCCTCGCAAGAGCTACAGTTCCAGGCCATCTAGGCCAAAGCTGCTGTCTGATTTGTCTGAGACAAAATTTCATGACCTACGGGTTGTCAATCCATATGTGGCTGCTCGCTCACATGCTCGGGCAGGTAGCCTCTTCTATACGGAGTTCCAGGAGCGAGTGTTCCATGAGATCCTCATGAAAGATGACAAAATTGTGGTTCCTCAAAAGTGGATCGAGATGAATCATGTGAGGAAGAACCTGAACTACTTTGGTGAAGCCCTTGACATTTGCACCAACATTGGCTTGCTTCCCATTATGGAGTTCCGGTGCAACTATGATCCAATGCTCATTACTCAGTTCTATGCAACCGTTCACTTAGCCAAGAATCAGACTCGGACTCTCACCTGGATGACCGAGGGTGTTGTCAAGAAAGCAACGTTGGCTGAGTTTGGGGCTATTCTCGGGTACGAAGACCGTGGCAAAGACACTCCCGTTGGCTTTCAGTGCCACGACAATGATCGTCCCATGAAGAAGGATGTTCTTGCACCACTGTACATCCGGTGGCGCGGCATCCCTGGAAAGATCAAAGGGCTTCTACCTACATATGACATCTTGCATCGCATCTTTCGTGAGACCGTCGCCCCCCGTGCTGGGAATTTTGATGAGATACATGCCTTCATGGTGGATATTATGCTCGCCACCCATCACCACCGTGACTCTGGCCTACCTATGGATGTGATGGATGTAATTTGGAATGAAATGGTCTGTGCCACTTTTCAAAGGAGGGTGCCTCCTTTTGCTCCGTACATCATGGCTCTCATTATTAGCAAGTGCCATGTGATTGCCCGTGACTTGCCTTCTCTTCGTCTTGTCACCCACCGCCACAAGAATCTGTTGATCAAGACCCATCTCAAACCACGCAATGCCGATGGTCAGATTGTTGATGAGGATGGGAACCCTGTTGTGGAGGAATCTGGTGATGCTGCTGATGCCCAGTAGGATGCTGCCTTTGTGGTCTCATGTCGCAAGCCAGCTCAGCCATCTTGGGCCAAGAGGTTTGAGGCCAAACTCAAGAAGATATTCTGCCTCCAAGTGGATAATCAGAAACGCATGTACGAGTCCCATGTCTATGCCAAGAAGTCATGTTCTCGTCAGAAGGAAATGCTGGAGGCTCAAGGCTTGACCGTCTCCAGGGGCTCCGAGAACAACATTACCCCAGAAGACCAATGGATCTCCAAGCACAGCCACTGGGAAGATGATGCCACCTCCTCCTTCCGTGCCCCGCCAACTCATGATGATGCATATGAGGAATGGGTTGATGATGATGACGAGTGATCTTCGGGACGTTAGTGTTGCTATTTTCCCTTTTGGCATCTTGATGCCAAAGGGGGAGAAGTTGCACATTAGGTATATGCGGGATTTGCGAGGGAAAAGCCACAAGCTCGTTCTTGCCATTGATTTTTATTCGCTTGTGAACTTTATTTGCTTGCCTCTTATTATGTGTGACTTATTATGTGTGAACTAACTATTTGTGTTATGTATGGTGAGAATATGTGGTTATCGTATGGATCCATCTTGTGTGTAATATGGCTATTCTCATTTGGATCCATTCTATGTGGTATATGTGACGACCTTCTCCATTCCTAATCAATATTGGTCATCACATGTTATTTAGCAAAGGTATGTGCTCTATGTGCGACGTCTACTCCCAGGTAACTTGTTAGATAGCATGGGGATTGTTTCTACATATCCAGGGGGAGCCCCATCTATATCTTGTCATTATTGGTTTACCCTGCAAAATGTGTGTTGTCATCAAACACCAAAAGGGGGAGATTGAAAGAGCATTTCCTATCCCTAGTGATTTTGGTGTTTTATAACAACACACATATCAGACTAATTATTTGCCAAGTGTATCACAGGTGCATTGAAAAAGTTTTGCAATGGTCAAAATAATTGTCTGCCTGGCGCGGTACCAAAAAGCGGTACCGCTTTTTGCTACCGGACGCGGCAGAAGGTTTTGATCAGTTGTCAAAAAGCCTTTGTCGGGCCAGGTACTAAAAAGCGGTAGTACCGCATTTTAGTACCTAGCGCGACAGTAGCTTTTTGACCACTTGTCAAAAGCTACTGCTCGCTCCGGTACTAAAATGCGGTAGTACCGTGCGCAACAGAGCCTTTTTCCAACCTTTAAAAGGCCACTGCTCACTCCGGTATACCGCATTTTAGTACCTGGCGTGGCAATAGCCTTTTGTATGTTGGCAAAATCCTCTGGCTGCCTATTGCATTTTGCTACCAGGCGTGACAGAGAGTTTTTTCCGACCAAGTTGCTGATTCCACTGCACGTTCGGTAGTACCGGTTGCCATTTGCGGTACTACCGCTTTACGGTAGCATCAAGTGTGGTACCGCTGTGGCCAGGGCTTATGAAGTTTGAAAGATGGTCGTCTGGTACCAGGTACGGTAGTACCAGAGTTCTCCGGTAGTACCGCTTGAACTTCCGGTACTACCGCTGCATTAAAGGCTCCAACGGCCAGATTTCTTGGAGGGGTATAAATACCCCTCCACCTACCTTGGGACAAGATGCTCATCCACATTAAAAGTCAAGACCACCATTGGAGCCACCATATCTTCTAGATCTCCTCAATCCACCACCCAAAGTCCTTGATCTTTGGGGAATCGAAGGAGGAGGCCCCGATCTACAACTTCACCAAAAGAGATCTTTATTTCCCCCTCATTCAATTGAGGGCCCCTTTGCTCTAGTGTTTTCTTGGAAACCCTAGTTCTTGTTTTGGTTCTTACAAGCTTGTCTTTGGTTGCTTTGACAACTTGCTTGTATTTGGGAGCCTCCGATTAAGTTGTGGATGTGTGCCCCAAACTTGTAAAGGTGCCGGCTTCCACCTTGAAGGTTGTCGATATAGTGGAAGGTGAATCGATCCCGTTGGGGTGAGATTCATCGGAGAACAAGGGAGTCCTTTCGTGGCGTTGGTGGTTTCAAACCACCCCTCTCCAAACGTATACGTACTTCCCCTCAAAAGGAAGGAACTACGGGAAACAAATCCTTGTGTCTCCGCGTCCACCACTTTGGTTACTTCTATCCTTTACCGCACTTTACTTACTTATTCTTACCTTGTGTTGTGGTAGCTCTTGCATAAGTGTCATATAGGTAAATTCACCTTAGTTGCATTATCTAGAGAATTTACCTTATTGTCAAACCTTAATTTGAAAAAGAAGAAAATTTGAAGTAGCACCTATTCACCCCCCCCTCTAGGTGCCCATACGATCCTTTCAAACGGGTTTGATGATTTTTTGGCTTGGAATGGCACTAAAACGGGTATTTTTTCAGTTCGCTCCGCCTATTATATCGAATGGAAACATCAATTTAGTGGTATCACCTGTAGAGCCCTCATCAGTAATACTCCGCTAAGCAACCCTATTTGGAAAATTTTGTGGAAATTAAAGGTGCCGGCCAAAGTAAAGATACTAGTTTGGAGAATCCTTCCTGGTATTGTTCCTCTCAAGGAGATCCTCTTTAAACGCCATATTGGGACAGATAGTCTTTGTCCTATCTGTACTGATGCTCCTGAGGATATTAGTCATATGGTCTTTAAATTCCATGGCGCAAAAAATATTTGGAGGGCGCTTGGTCTAGAGCCTCTTATAAACGAGCATATGAGAAACGATCGCACTGGCCCTAAGGTGCTCGAAGCCTTGTTGAGGATACCATCGAATACAGTTCCAGGTTTTACTTCTATCTTAACTCATAATGTCATTGTTGTCGCAGTTTGGTATATTTGGTGGCTCCGGCGAAGGAGAACACATGGTGAACAAACTCTGCCGATCCAAATTTGTGTTACTTCTATCCATGCTATTACTGCTAATTCTGCCTCGCCTACCTCGTCTCATCTTGAACCTGATAAGACGAAGTGGAGAAAACCAAAAGGTAATCAGATCAAGATTAATGTTGATGCTGCCTATTCGGTCGAGGAGAACACATGAGTGTCTGGTGTGGTCATTAGAAATAACCAGGGAGTGTTTATTGCCGCTTCTTCCACTTTTATTGAACACGCGGCTTCCCCGTCAATGGCTGAAGCTCTTGCAATGCTTCATGGTTTACTTTTTGCAAGCTCTCTTGGGTACTCTTCAATTGAAGCGGGAAGTGATTCTCTGGAAGTTATTACCCTTTGCTCGGGAGAAGACCGCATATGGAACGAATCAACGACAATCTACGCTGAGATGATGACAACAGCTGGCACAATTGGAAAAGTTGATTTTAATCATTGTAGGAGAGACCTTAATATTGTGGCTCACAGTATAGCTAGGGAGTGCTTTGTGTCTAAGCTTTCTTGTAATTGGGTCGATGAAACCCCTAGCTTCCTCCTTCAATCTCTCTTGAACGATGTAACTATGGTTTGATTGTGAGGCTGCAAGTTTCAGGCGCACTCTTTTTCCTTACCAGGGTACCGAAAGGGACTGGAAGGTTTTAATGAAGCGGCTTGCAGACCTAATATATTATGTTTTATCTCAAAAAAAAAGTGATGACAAACTAAAATTAACCCTCCACCAATAATACAGCAAGGGGATGAATGTTCTTCTTGTCCAACTGAGAAAATTACACATAACACAAGGCTTTGGTGCCAAAGTTGTACAGAACACATAAACAAAAGACTTGTTGCAGCTGACCCTAATTTTTGGTCTAATTGTTGCACCTAGCCCAAATATAGTTTAAATAGAGGTTATAGTTCCTTAAAAACGTATCTAACGTGTATGCATGTATTTTTATCCCGTATATCACTCGTGTGGGCAATATTTTTGTATTTATATCTTCTAGCGAACAAAGCTCGGTCCAACGTATCTAACGTTGCAATCGAACTCGGTCTGATACCACTACTGTAGCGCCTACGCTTAGGCGTATACTAAAAAAATCGATCGACAACTATGCAAAAAAAAATCAGAAAAATAATCTTAATGTGGTCAAATATGCGTTCTACAAGCATGCAAATTTTTAATATGAAGTACCTTGTATTTTAGGCTCATAAATTTTTTGGATAAACTATAGAAGATTGAAAAGTTATATTGTCATGCTCCGAGATCTGTACAACAAGGGAGAATAAACCATTAACTACGTTCTGATATTCTGTTTGAATGAATTTTTCAAAGCTAAAAAATGATTTTTTTTAATTTTAAAAAGGTGCTCCTGGGAACTCATCTGTCAAATTAATGCTCTCATATTTTCTACCACTATGATGTCTATTATTTAATTTATATAAAATTATGGTATACAATATAGAAATACATATCCACATGTTTTTTTTTTGAGAATCAACATACCCACATGTTAGATATACTGTTAAGGCACTGTATACTTGATTTGGGCTAGATGCAACTAATTAGACAACAAACCGGACTAGCTGCAACAAATATTTTGTTTTTGTGTTTTATGCAACTTTGGCATCAAAGCCTGGTGTTATGTGCAATTTTCTCTGTCCAACTACACACCGAGAACAATCAACGCATAGCTGATCATTAATCCATAACACAGTACGGCAAATAACTATTTTTTTGTCTACTTACATACACGGAGAACAATCAACGCGTAGCTGTTCATTCCAGTGATGTGTTGTGATTCTATACTTGAATAAGGACAGTCATCTCGTAGCTGACCGCTCGATCTCTAGTACTTTTGGCACCCGTCCAGTACTCCAGTTATATACATAGCTCCTGTATCCTGACGTTTGTTGGCCCATTTCTGCATACTGGTAGTACTATAAGACATCACATGGAGTTGGAGGCAGAAGTGGTTTCCGTCTCGGCGTCGACAAGCTCCGTGAGCCTCTCGAGGAGCAAGTCGAAGTCGTCCTGCGACTTGAGGAGGCTTATCCTCGTGTACCGGCTGCTGGCATCGTTATATGTGCCGGACCGCGTGGCCATCTTGGCCTTGAGCAGCATTTCGTAGCAGTCACCGTCCTCCTCCCTCTCGCACTTCACCCACGCATAAGCTGTAATACCAACCCACCAAAATTAAACATCACATTATTTACAGGTGCATCAATCTGTAGCAATTTAAGATTCTGAATGTGTTAATTTCAGCAGATGGATCGTTTAATTCACCTGGGGATGGCTCTCTGATCTTGCCGAAGTAGGTGCAGTACTGGGGAGGGATCTTCTGCAGCGAGATCCGCCGGGAGCGGGACACGACGGCGTTGAGCCTGCGCCATTTGGCCGTCATGACGTCCTGCCCGAAGGCGAAGATGTCCTCCTCGCCGTGCAGGTTGGCCAGTATGGCGTTGATGATGGTGAGCATCCGGAGCTGGGTGTCCCGGGACGCGCCCATGGTGTTCTGCATGATGTAGTCCTTGGCCCTCTGGGCCACCTTCTCGTCCCTTATCAGCGCCCATCCGAATCTGCTGCTGGCATGGCCGGAGAGCTTTGAGACGGTGAAGAGCATGACGTCCTCGTCGGCGGGCGCCGGGATGTGCGTGAAGTGCGGCCAGTAGTAGGCGTGGTCCACGATCGCCGACGCGCCGCCGACCACGGGCTTGCGGAGCACGGCGTCGGGGTTGTTCGGGGACGTCACGAACTCGATGACGTCCTCGTTCTTCTTGGTGGAGTTCCCTGCCGTCGCGTTGGCCCACCGAGCGGTGTTCCCCTCCCAATGGTTCTCTCGGCTGTCGAACAGCACGACGCCTGTCCTGTACGCCTGAAGAACGGTCGATGTATACCAACAAAATTGCACTGCATCAGCTTGATCCTAATTAGGGGATGATTTAGTAACACCACCGGATTCGATCTGTGAGTGAACGGGGAGCAGTACCGGGTAGTAGGGCGCGGTGGCGACGACGCTGGCCGAGGAGCCGGAGTTGCTGGCCGGAGAGAGGGCGTAGACCAGCGCGCTGATGAGCTGGACGGAGCCAGTGCCGAAGACCATGTGCTTGCCGTCGGGCACGGCGTTGCCGACGGCTCTGTGCAGGCGCTCGATGCTGCGCTCG
The DNA here is from genome assembly GCA_030063025.1 of Avena longiglumis. Lineage (NCBI taxonomy): Eukaryota > Viridiplantae > Streptophyta > Magnoliopsida > Poales > Poaceae > Avena > Avena longiglumis. The sequence continues at coordinate 156,014,176 of CP125973.1, forward strand.
AGCTCCACGGACTGGAAGAGGCCGTTGGTGGCCCTGTAGCTCATGCGGTGCCACCCGGAGAAGACCACGGCGCTGGCCTCCGGGTGACGCATCCAGTACGGCTCCAGGAACATTGGGTCCCCGCTGCACAAATCAGTGGGGAAACGATCGCCGTGGTATTAGCTCGTGGCTCTTGACCACTGGGCCCAGTTCGATGCAGCAAACATTATATGATGGGCGAGCGCGCAACGACCATGAACGAATCTGAAATTTCATGCGACACTGGGACACTCTCTGTGCCGAACATCTGAAGTGACTCAGTGAGGCCACTGGCGCGGGACGCGAAGAGTTATTGGTTCGAGATGGAGCTTGGCCCCGTTTAAGCCATCTTCACCGTCACGACCCAAACTGTTCTACCGTGTTAGAGACGGTTTGATTGGATCGGAGCGGTGGACACAACCTCTTCAGGGCAATCCATCTGGATCGATTCGTCCGACGCGATTCGTCGGCGCATCAAACTTGAACAATGTTTGCGTTAGGACGGAAACCGGACGCGTCCTCCCGTGTTCTCCTGAATAGGCCGACGACCCGCGTGGTAGCGACCCAACGGCCTTCTTTCACTAGCCACCAATGAAAAGCGGTAGGCTGCTCCAAGGATGGCGCGCCACTGAAGACTGGACACTTGCTCTGGCCGCACCGCCCGCGCTCCTGCCACGGCCATATCAATGGCCTCGTTTCGGCTTCCACGTCGGCATCGAATGTCATGGCCTTTTAACAGGCCACCCGCGGCCATCTTCTCACACACTTTCCTCTTCCCTCCTACCCTCTAGCCGTCAGCACCACCACCGTCCTAGGTAGCCATGTCTAGTGGCATTGGATCAAACTTGGACGACCACCGGGCCCTAGTCATGGCTAAGGCCGTCGAGGAAGACAGGAGGGGGGCTGAGCGGTTCGCCGCCACGGTCTCCTTCGCCACCACCATCTCCACCCGAGCTCAAGCCGTCACCATCAACCTCAACGGATTCGAGTTCGTTGTGACCATCCACTTGGGCATGAACTAAGGAAAGGCTGCACCTCCCTCAGAAGTTCGCGTCCATTATAGACGGTCAAGAGCCACACCACATTCTGCTGCAGGTGTCCGGTGGCGCCACCGGGCAGTGGACCGTGAAGGTGCTATTCGACCGCTACGAACAGATGTACCTCGCCAACGGTTGGAAGGAGTTCACCCACGCACACCAAATCGAAATTGGGCACTTCCTCGTCTTCAATTACGACCGCGAAGCCATGCTCACCGTCAGCGTCTTCGGCGATAGCAACTTCCGTCGCCACTACCATTCTGACTCCAATGAGTATATGAGGACGAGAAGACCATGATATCCTAGTTTATCTTATGTTTTATCGTTTTGTTTTGCTCAATGTGTTCGAACTATGTATGCGACATAGATCAAACAAGTGCGGCATCATCGATCGCAATGAAAAACTTACATTACTAGTTGCATATTTACAAACGGGACGTTGGCTACGACGCTCGCGCTGGATACAACAACCTAAACTAGAGCTGGTTATGGCGTTGGCGGCGGCTGGGGAATAAGATCCCACTCCTCCTGGAGAGAGCGGTAGACCATCCTCTGTGTCTCTAGGTCCTCCCATACTCGGATGATGCGTGCACTTAAGGCCGCATCGCCAGGATTAGCGCGCGCCGCGACCAAGACCTCACCGAGCTCTTGTTCGAGTGCTTGCCATTGTTGGAACTCTGACATCATGATGTTGTCACTAGTAGAAAAATGCCTATAGCTATCATTTTGCCAGTAGTGTGCCCTAGAATTAAAACACCGTTGCTAAGAGCCAATAGAGTAGTGGCGTCTCGAATACATTGAATGCCACTACTAGATCTTAACTGTGGCGTTCGGTGTACTCCGGACGCCACTATTAAAGTGGACCCACAGGTGGAACCTGGCCAAATTTAGGGGCGGCGTTCCAAAGTTGCAAACGCCACCAATGCCTATAGTTTTAGTGGAATTCACCGGAAAGAAACGCCGATGTTATCCTAGCTATAGAGTCGAAAACTTCCCCTCATTGCCCTGCCCGCATCTTCCCCCATTCACTCCCTTTCCCTCATCCCCCCTCCCCTCCCTCTTCCCAACCGTGTCGCCCGCTTCACAGACCAGACGGCCACCGCCGCCTCCATCAGACGACCGCCGCCTCCACCGCATCCGCTCCTCCACTCGCCACCTCTTCGTCTGCCTCGTCCCAATCTCGACGCTCGCTCCTCCACCATTGACGTGCACATCACCGCTTTGTCCTGCCCCTGCCGCCTCATCCCCTGCCACCGCCTCGCCCCTGCACCCCTCGCCGCCTCGTCTCTGTACCCACGATCTCGCAGCCGCATCAAGCCACCGTTGGCGAGCCCCTCTCTCCCCCTTTTTTATTTGTTTTAGAGTAGATGATTTTAGATGGTTTAGTGTAGATTCAGTATATAGTAGCAAATGCACATGATTTTAGGGGTAGAAAATTAAGTAGGGGTACAAAACCCAGATGACTTTTGTGTAATGTAGAAAATAGGTGATTTTAGGATGATGATTAAAATGTGAGGATGCAATGTCGGGGGTGGTGTGACCGAGCCTTATGATATGCACAAATAAATAATTTGTGCATGCTACTTGGCTCACTTACACCATCCCTGTAATTATTTTGCATCAATGCAAATATGAGGTCCTATTTTTAGGTTGATTTTGGTTTTGTGCTTTCATTTGGCCGATGATTACAATGTGAGGATGCAATGTCGGGGATGGTGTGAATGAGCCTTGTGATATGTACAAATAAATAATTTGTGCATCCTACTTAGCTCAGTCACTCCATCCCTAAATTATTTTGCACCCTTTGGAAATATGAGGCCCTTTTTGATCTTAAAGAGCCTTGTGATTAATTAATGAGTGCTTTATATTAGATATGGCAATGTGTGAGACATGCATGTATAAAATAACTATATTTTCCTTATAGAGAACATGGCGTTGTGTCAAGTTTGTTTCACGGACTGCAACGATGATACTATGTCAGGATCGCTATTCAGTGTCTGTTTCATACAGGGTCTATTTGAGCGTTCATTGGTATGTATAATTTTTCCTATTTAAATTTATTAAATTTTCTTTCTATACTATTATCATTTATTTACTTTATTTTTTTCATTTTTAGACTATCTCATGCAATTTAAGGAGGTACTTCAATAGAATAACAGGACAAAGCATAAAGTTTGGAGCTCTTGGGCGAACATATGTTGTTGGCGGGTGCAAAGAGCGAGTAATGACTCGCCTTGTAGGTTCTTCATGGAGAAGATTTATTTCCGAAAACCAAACCCCTCTAGTGTGCATATGTTTTTTGCAATGAAATCTCCTAGTCCAAGAATCATTGTTGCATATATGAACGACGAGGAGGATGAGGGCGATAAGGATGAGGATGATGAGGATATGTGCAATGAGGATGAGGGCGATGAGGATGAGGACGATGAGGATGAGAGCGATGAGGATCAAGCAGGACCATTGGATTATATAATTGCCGCTCAGAGATATAAGATTACCTAGAGTGAAAAATGTTATCTCGTCGACAATATTTCTTCAAAAAATTCCTATGTCAGCCTAGCACTTGTCACTCGTTTGACCAAGACGCATATCCAACTACATGATATGGTAAGCTTTCGCTTATCATCTCTTCTTTAGTTCCTATTACATTTGTATTGTATGATAGTTATAAGATTTCTAACTTCTGCATCTTAATTAGAAATTACCATCGAATTACCATCAAGAATGGTTGTTTCTCTTCAAATTTCTGAAGAAGGCTTAGCTGAAATACGCGTTGGAGCAACAGGTGTCGTAAGAGCCATTTCGTACAGGAGAGTAAGTGATGGCCGCATCATCTTCAACATTTCGGAGTGAAAGAATTTTTTTAAAGCTAATTATGATTATCTACAAGTTGACCAAGCCATTCTCCTTACTGACAGGACCACTTCACGCCGTAACATTCAGATAATGTTCGTCATTGACATCATTTTTCATAGTGACTAGCTAGTTTCTTGTGATGGTTTGTTAATGTAGATGCAACTTGTGATGTTTTGAACCGCTTGTTAATAATTTGTGGTGAACCAAATCGTTATTTTCCTACTTATGTGAATATGTATTTCGTGTTGTTATATTGCACCATTTCTATGAATATATCTTGATGTGTTATGAATATACAATTGGATGTACTAGATTTTATTTTCAAAAACTAACTTGTGGCGTTTAAAATATAATGAACGCCACAAATAGATATGTAACGGTGGCACTTACAGAAAACGCCACTATTAGGATATGTAACGGTGGTGTTTGCAGTCAATGTCACCACTAAATATCTTACTAGTGGCGTTCGATGGAGACGTCACCACTACGACCTACCAGTGGCATGCGGATTAAACGTCATAAACCTCCTTTTCTGAACGCCGTCACTAGACCTTTTCCTACTATTGTGCTGTGGACGTCGTGCGAGAAACACTCGCCGGTGGTCCTATCGTGTGGCACCTCGAACGGACGTGCCCGCCCTCTTGCCGATTGGGTAGCTCGCTGGTCCGGTGCCGGCAACTCCCCTGGCCATGCATGGTGGTCTTTAGAGCATATCCACTTTCCTACCTAGGAGGCCGATCCGGTCACCGAATTTCAGTCCGGACGTCGAAAACTGGCCCAGTCGCGTACCCAAGGACCTGTTTTCGGTCGGATTTCGGCCATTTTTGGTCCGGCCTACCCAGGCCGAACCTGCATACGGGAACGCCGGACTCGTGGATATCGGCGAAAAAAAATCGGGCGTGGACCCGGCGAGCCGAAGCCGTCATCTCGAACCACGGGCGATCACGGCAATAATCGCCATCGCGTCGCCGATTTATCGTGCCACTGTCGCCGCCGGCCTCGAAGGACCGCGGTCACTAAATTCCTGCCATTTTCACTTTTTCCCGCCTCATTCTCCCGCCTCGCCTTCCGGCCTTTATAAGCCGTACTCGCCGGAGATCTTCACTCTCACGCCCCCACCCACAAGCCCAACTCCGCGAGCTCACCTTTCCCTTCTCACCACGGGCGCCACCGCGACGGCGGCAGACGCTTGGCGCACCCTCCAAACTGGGAGGCACGCATGTCTGAGCATGGGTACATGGCACCGCCGGACACGCGGATGCCACCGGGGTGGACGCTGAGCGCCGGGGCATCCCAATCCCGCCGGGGCCGACGCCGCAGGAGCTGCCGTACGATGTAAAAGAGTACATCGCCGGCATGGACAACCCCGCCGAAGCGGTGAACGCCGACGACCTTGTCTACTGGGCGAACTTCTTCGAGGAGCGGCGCCAACAGGAGCTCACTCGCCACGAGGGGCCGTCGAACGAGTCTCGCCGCCAAAAACGCGCGGGCGCCGACGCGTGGAAGCGCACTGCGAGGACGCCGCCGCCGCCGGACCACATCAACCGCCGAACACTCATGCGGCTTCCACGCAACCCGACGCCGGCGCCAGACGGTTTGCTGCCGGCGAATCGGGCGCCGAGGAGGATGGCGAGCATGATCTCGCCCTCCGCTTTGCCCCACTCTTCCGGCACGCCGCCGCACGCCGACGCAGCGAAGCTGGCTTGGCGGCCATCGCTGCGGACACGCGCTGCTATCGGCGAGCCGTCTCGCGCACGCCGCCAACAGCTACCGCGCTTACGCCGTCCCAAGAAGGCTTTGCACGGCCGAGGACGCCGCTTGAAGATGGCGCTGGGTTGCCGCTGAAGCGCCGCCGCTACGCCGACGCTCACGACGCCGACGCCGCTGGTCGAGCCTCACGGACATCTGGAATGGTCAGGGAGGTGGGAAAGCGAACATCGGCGCATCTCGGCCAGAAGAAGCCGAGGAAGCGCACGGCGTCGGGCGCCGGTATGGCGTGAACTCGCCACCAAGGCACTTCGCTACGTCACGCCCCGGACGACGACGAGACGCAGCCCGTCCTACCACATGGAGAATACGGCGACCACAGCGGCCCCACTGTAACCGGGCCGAAATGACGGCAGCACGGTGGCGAGGATGACGGTCGAGCCGACCCCCGCTACACGTCGTTCAACGGTAACTTCGGCATGTAGGACGGCGAAGGCACCTGCAGCGGCCTTTTTAAGTTTATTTATGTACTAGTTCGTTTAAATTTAATGTAATCCGCCTATAATTCGCCCAACTTAATGAAAATCGCCTAAATTTGATGAATTTTAGCCGAACTTGTGGACTCGCCTGGGTACGCGGGTGAGAGAATGGACGTACCCAGGCCGAAAACAAGTTCAGTCCGGCCGAAAAACGGACCAAATTTCGCCCTAAGTTTGGCCAACGAGTGAAGATGCTCTTAGAAGGATGTGGGGAATCCACTACTGCTGCTCTTAGAAGGATGTGGGGACCTGGCAGCAGGAAACGGCGGGGCGCCAAGAAAACGGCAAAAACACACCAGCATCGGCACAAGTGAACATAGTGATAGCCCCAAAATCTAACTATGGGAGGTATGGGTCATCCTGCTGGACGCCTGACCAGATAGGCCCTGATCGTCACTCAAATTCTATCGGTGGGCCGATCGATCTGGACATAAATGAAGTGTTTGGGTCACGGTTTTGCATCGCTTTGATGGAGATGGCCTAACTGAATAATCGATCACCGTGGTATTATTACTGGGGCCCAGTTCGATGCCGCAAACGTTGTGATGGGCGACTGCGACACGAGCATGAATGAGTTCGGAATCTGCTGCCACACTGGGACAGTCTCTGTCCTGAACGTCTGGAGTGAGCCGGTGAGGCGACGGGCGCGGGACACGGACAATTATTTTGGTTTGAGATGGAGCTTGGCCCCGTCTAACTGAATAGTACTTGCTGGACTTTTCTAAAGAGCACGTTAAAGTTATGGGATGGCCGTACGTTTTAATATGTGCTGATTACTTTGAGACGTAGTAGCTACCTCCCGGCAAGCGTGGCCACCGATCTTCAAATCTTACTAATTAACTGGACACAGCTGTTCATACTGTCACTAACCGTACAAAATTAATTTATGTCTGCAGCGATGTCAGATGCGGCATCACCATTATGCCAGAGATCTGCAAATCCTTGCTCGATTTAGATTAGTCAAGACTCTGAATAGTAAGCTCAGTCAACCAAGCTGTTTTGTGTATGTGGAAGTTGCCGGTTGCACGTTTCCAAGTTTAGAGTTAATATTTTTTAAATAATTTGAATAAAAGGACTCCACAATAGCTACTTAATTAATAATTTGGAGAGATTACCATCGTATAGTCGCTATGGCTATGTAGAAATGATAAAGTTTTTAGTGATATAGATTGTTCTCTTCTGCAGGTTATTTACCGGTGTACCAACATCGTGCGTTCTTGGTCGGCCCTAATCATGCGGAGTATCCCGACCTTTACGGAGGTGTGTACGCGACCGAAGGATATGGCACGTCATTTGTTTACCGGCCATGACTTCTAATCGGCCCTCCTTCAACATCTTAGGTGTTTTATAATTTCTCACTTTGATATGTAATCCGTCTTCTTTATTTTCTCTGTTTGGACCCATGAACTGTGTTGGGTGTGTGCATCCTATTATACAGAGGTCATATATAATGCTTAAATATTTTAAGTAATAAAGCGTCCCTTATCAAAAAAAAATAGAGACCTAACTTTTCATTTACTCAGTCGGCTTGTTTGAGTTGTTGTTTGGAGAATCATAATGTGTGCTTATCTACCCTTTTTTAGATACAGCCACAATGTCGTATGGACAAGGAGTATTAAGTCCTTAGTGTGCATCAATGTTTATGTAATTACTTGGTGTGCTTACTGTGCTTAGGAGTATTTATTCCTTAGTGTGCACAATCTTGTAATCATAAGTACATCATCCTTAGTGTGATGACAATGTTTAAGTAATTACTTTTATCTTCTTCGGACATCTCCTCTCCTAGCTTTTTTTGGCGAAAACCCCTCCTAGCTTCTTCCTTGCAAAATAAACCATATTTTGTAAAACATATTTTTTAAACTTGCCAGTTTGGCATATTTGTGAAAACATATAATTATGTTGCTAGGATTAATATTTTTTATGAAACAACTTATGTAGAGCTACGAGGACACCAACAAAACTAAACCTGCAGTTTTTACACCCACTTGATGAATTCTCGTAAGGTCACGCCTCTCGGTAATTTTGAGCATGCCATACACGGTGACGGCAGAACGTTCATAACTTCCTTGCTAAAAAATGGTAGGATTGTAACATCAACGACCAACACGCTTTCATGCGTTTTATTCTAATAGTCAATCCTCATTCACATGCTACTTCACCTATGCTCATGTTAGTGTGTATAGTCACTGCTCGACAATTTTATTCACCATACTCTACTGCCCCTCAAATTTTGTGTATGTTACCCACAACACAACTCATACACCGTTGGCTCTTTTTACAATTCCCCAATCAGTGCATGTGTGTGCGCGAAGGAGAGGGGAGGATACTGGCATGTTCAAATATGATCTAATATTTATAGTACAATTAACATATGCTCGTGACCTTCATTGGTTGTACCTAACGGCAGACTTCTAGGCCCAGTTTTTTTTATGGCTTCTTTCAGAAGCTGCCTACCCCCAGCTTCTTGGAAAAGCCGGTTCAAAAAATTTGCGAGGTTTCCAAATTTGTTTAGACTTAACTATTTTAGAAGCCTCGCAATTTTTTTTGACCGGCTTCTCTAGGAAGTTGGGGGGATGATGGCTTCTCGAAGAAGCCCCCAAAAGAACTGGGCCCTAGTCGTCTTTGTAGAAGATATGGTCCGGAGATTTTTTGAACCTTCTTCAGGGTGAAAATGAAAGATCTAACTTTGACAGTTTGATCCGGCAACGATGGCCCTCTTGCATTGTTCCTTTCTCGAAGGCACCACAGTTGGAGTACTCCCTCTGTTTGGGATTATAAGTCCCGCGCGGATAACTAGGTTGCCAATTTGAACAACAAAATATAAATAGTATAGCATAAAAATTATACCATTAGAAACTTTAGAGGTTATATTTTCTAATGGTATAAATTTTATGATATATAAGATATATTTTATTGGTCAAATTAACAACCTAGATATGCGCGCATGACCTATAATTCCGAACAGAGGGAGTACCTTTTTCGCAGTTTGGGTGTTTCCAATGGCCAAGGTTGTTTTTAATGCGGCTAATCACTGCTCAATTTGGCATTGCCATTTTCTTTTCTTTTTTTCTTTTTTCCAGGCTGTGTGCATCCTTGATGTCTGTATTAACTCCTGATATTACGCTAGTGCAGAAATTAAATTCCTTTTATCGAAAAATGTGAACTTAGTGAATGTTTTTCATGTGAGATTTGCTTAGTGTAGTAATTATATAGGTACGGTTCACAAAAGTTACCCATTATGGTGTATGTAAATATAAATGTTTTCAAAATAAAGAAAAGACAATCTAGCTGATGTGGTCTATTTAGGTATGGCAATGACGATCCAACAAATGCAGTAATTTAGAAAAAGAGGGCAAAACCTCGGTTCCATTTAAGAAACCACACATACATCTATTCAGTTTATACATTGTGGGGGGACAACTATATCAATCGCCCCAACACTTCCACAACTTAGTTTGTCACAACAACAAGACCAAAATATGCAATATGTGTATGTACGGTTATGTTGATCTAAAGGATGTGGTGTGATAGAATTATATCGATCTAACATGTTATAATCTACTTAGGTTCAACTATGCAGATCTTCGTATGCAATCTATTTATGTACTATTATGTAGATCTAAGCAAAATAGCCAGCTACCATGGGAGATAGCTACACACCAAAATCTGTCCATTGGATCATCCTACAGAACATTCTCAACCTAGATCAACTTAACCGCGTTAAACTTGTCATTCCCTGCAACCGACCATCTGTTTTTTTTTCGGGACAGTGAAAAATATGTGTGAACAACGTGTTTTTTTATCTAGTATCACTAGAGGAAAAAGGGTCATCCGTTCGCGACCCCTCGGAGCATTAGTCCCGGTTGCGCCACCAACCGGGACTAATGCTGGCACGCGTCCCGGTTGGAGCCACCAACCGGGACTAAAGGTTTGGCCACACCACGGCGTGGAGACCTTTAGTCCCGTTGTCGGCTTCAACCGACTAAAGACCCATTGCCCTCTATAAATGCAACGCCCAGCCTCTCCGCCTCCACTGCTTTTTTCGAATGGTGTAAGGTGAGGGTGTGTGCTAGTTTTTTCCCATGCATGCATTGAAGGTGTTTGTTGAAATGTTTGAGTGAAAAATCCCGTTGAATTTCTCATAGAACAAAAATATAGAAGGTGTCCGAGACGCACTTGAGCTTTCTCCTCTTTATTTCCCTCGATCGAGGTTAGCAATCTTATCTTTTCTAGGTCATTGGTACAATTCATGTGTCGGTGAATTGGTTATTTCACTATTTATGATGTCCTGCTTTTTGATAAACTTACTTATATGATGCGGATGAGCGGTCGGGAATGGATGTAATGATCACGGGTAGCCGGGTATATCAAAGGCGTGGATAAATTTATCGATGTGGCTACGGCAAACAAAGAGAATGGATTTATACGTTGTCCATGTGTTCAATATCGAACAACAAGGAGTACTCTTCCTCGAAAATCATTCGCGCCACCGATTATGAAAGGTTTCATGCCCAACTATAATTCTTTGGACCAAGCACGGGAAAGAGGGGTTATGATGGAAGATGGTGAAGAAGAAGATGATGATAACAACTATCATCATATGTTTCTGAATACAATGATACCGCAATGGAAGACAATGGAGAGGAAAAAGGTGAAGAACGGGCATCGGATGAGCCTGATGAACTTGGTAGGGTCATTTCGATGCAAAGCGAGGCGTGAAATGTAAATGAGAAGTTGAAGTTAGAGGGCATGTTAGAAGATCACAAGAAATTGTTGTACCCAAATTGTGAAGATGGCAAGACAAAGCTCGGTACCACACGGAATTGTTGCGATGGAAGGCGAGTGTGGTCTAACCGACTCCTCATTTGAAAAGATGTTGAAAATAATGAAGTCAAGTTTCCAAAACATAACGAACTTCCCGAGAGTACCTAAAGCAAAGAAGACTCTCTGTCTCCGGGATTAGATGTGCAAAAGATACATGCATGCATTAATGAATGCATCCTCTACCGCGATAAGGAGTATGAGAATTTAGATAAATGCCCGGATGCAACGCGTTATGTATAAGATCGACGAGATGACCTGGTGATGTTGAGGAGAGCCCTCCTAAGAGGGTTCTGCTAAGGTTATGTGGTATGCTCCTATAATACCAAGGTTGAAACGCATGTTCGTAAACAAAGAGCATGCCAGTTGTTGCGATGGCACAAAGAAGACCGTAAGAAAGACGGGGAGTTGAGACACCTGGCGATGGGTCACAAGGAGAAAAATCGAGAGACTTCCTGCACTTTGCAGCGGTGATGCAAGGAACTTATGGTTTGGTCTAAGTACAGATGGCATGAATCCTTTTGGGGAGCAGAGCTGCAAAAGACTCGCCCGTGACTCTATGTATCTACAACCCGCCTTGGTTGTGCATGAAGCGTAAGTTCATTATGATGCCAAGTGCTCATCCAAGCAACCGGCAACGACATTGATGTGTACCTTAGGCCATTAGTTGAAGAACTCTTACGGTTGTGGGGCAAACCAGTGTACGTGTGGGATGAGAACAAACAGAGCCATTTAATCTACGAGGGTGTTATTCAGAACCATCAATGATTGGCTCGCTCTTAGTAACCTTTCGTGATGTATAAACAAAGGATATAAGGCATGCACCCATGTTTAGATAAGACCGAAGGTACATATTTGCATAAATGCAAGAAGTTTGTGTACCTAGCGAATCGACGATTTCTTCCACCAATCATCCCGTAAGAAAGAAAGGCAAGCATTTCAAAGGCAGGCGGATCACCGAAGAAGCCTGAACTCCTGCCGGTGATGATGTATTTGGTATGGTCGAGGACATAGAAGTAATATTTGGAAAGGGTCCCGGTCAATCGTTCGAACGACATCGCCATGTACGGGACACGCACCCATGTGGAAGAAGAAATCTATATTTTGGGAGCTGCCATATTGGAAAGTCCTGTGTCCGCTCTTCAATCGACGTGATGCACGTGATTAAGAATATCTGCGTGAACTCGCTAGGATTCCTAGGCATGTATGGGAAGACAAAAGATACACCGAAGCACGGAGGACCAACAAATTATGAAAGACCCAAAGAACATGCATAGATAACAACTTCGGATAAAGGGCGTCACTTAAGTCGTACGGCTATGCTCTTACCAAAGCAGAGAAGGAAATCTTTTTGAAGTCCTTTACAGATCAAGGTGCCGTCGGGCTTCTCATCTAATATAAATGGGATAATAAATATGGCAGAGAAAAAGTTCCAAAACCTGAAGTCTCATGACTGTCACGTGATTATGACGCAGTTGCTTCCGATTGCATTGAGGGGGCTTCTACCGGAAAATGTTCGAGTACCCATTGTGAAGTTGTGTGCATTCCTCAATGCAATATCTCAAAAGGTAATCAATCCAGATATTCTGCCCAAGGTACAGAAGGATGTGGTACAATGTCTTGTTAGTTTTGAATTGGTGTTCCCACCATCCTTCTTCAATATTATGACGCATCTCTGGTTCATCTAGTGGAAGAGATTGCCATTCTCGGTCCCAGATTTCGCATAATATGTTCCCTTTGAGAGGTTCATGGGAGTCTTAAAGAAATATGTTCATAACCGTGCTAGACTGTAAGGAAGCATCTCCAAGGGATATGGAGCAGAGGAGGTCATTGAGTTTTGTGTTGACTTTATTCGACCTTAAGCCGATTGGTGTTTCGACTCGGCATGAGGGAAGACTAAGTGGAAAAGGCACGCTGGAAAGAAAGCAATGATATGTAGGACGGGATTCTTTCACTAAAGCACACTACAGCTTCTACATAATTCCACCTTGGCATCCAGATATCGAGGAACACAAGAATATTGTACGCCCAAAAACCGGGAAGCCCGAATCATGGATTACGATGAACACATGAAGTCTTTCGGTGGTTGGATGCGACACATCTCTTGAATGACACCACCGTTGGAGATCGGCTATACTTTTTGGCGGCCACCATCTTCTACAGTATTGAATTTCCAAGGGTACGAAATAAATGGGAATACATTCTACACGATCGCCCAAGATAAAAGATCACCAACCAAAATAGTGGTGTCCGCTTTGATGCAATAGACGAGAATGGACAAAAGGACACATATTATGGTTACATAGAGGAGATATGGGAACTAGACTATGGAGTCTCTTTTAAGGTCCCTTTGTTTCACCGCAAATGGGTCAACTGAATGGGAAGGGTAAAGATAGACCGGTTATGCGGAATGACAACAAGGATCTCAACAATCTTGGTTATAGAGATGAACCATTCGTCCTAGCCAATGATGTGTCTCGGGTTTTCTATGTGAAGGACATGTCCTCCGCATCAAAAAAAGAAAAATATGCAAACGAATACATCATATGATGAGCCAAAGCATCACATAGTTCTTTTAGGAAAAGAAACATCGTGGGAATCGAGGACAAGATGTACATGTCGGGAAGATTATAATAAGTTTGATGAAATTCGCCTTCACAAAGGAAAACCCAAGCATTCCGTTAAGTAAAGAAGATGCTCCATGGTTACGTCTGAAGCGGTCATAAGGAATGACATATGCCAAGAAGTTCATGCTCATATTATGTAACTCTAGTTCATGTCTTTCATGGTTTGTGGCTTGACCAAGGATATATTTCGCGGTTTGTGGCCTTTAGTCCCGTTTGTAGTCTCGCTTTTAATATTAATAAATGTCTTATTAGTCCCATTTTGTGGACCGGAGTGCCTCTATGACGCTTTCTTGGAGATGCCGAGGACTGGGCTCACGCAGATCTCTCAAACTGGTCAGAAGGTGTCCTGCTCTCAAAACCATCTTGCAGCTTGTAACTTCACTAACTAGATCAATACCTGAGCTAACTAATTTCACATATTAGGGAGTGCCTCTATGACCAGCTTCTCGGAGATGCCGAGGACTGGCTCCGCTTGATCTCCTCAAACTGGCCGCAGCTGGTGTCCTCGCTCAAAACCATCTTGCAGCTTGTAACTTCACTAACTAGATCAATACGCCTCGAGCTAACTAATTTCACATATTAGAGTGCCTCTGACCATTTCTCGGAGATGCGGAGGATCGGGCTCACGGCATCTCCTCGAAACCGCCGTAGTGGTGTCCTCGCTCTAAAACCATCTTGGAGATGCCTCAAACTGGCCGAGGACTGGACTAACAAGGATGCATATTTATAGTACAAGCATTTCGGCATAATGTCGACACTCACGACATAATGTCGACACTCACCCTATTATTAGTGTTGACTCATCTTTAGTCGGTTGGTGTCTCCAACCGACTAAAGGTTCATCTTTAGTCCCGTTGGTGACACCATCCGGACAAGGTACAAGCCACACGACATAATGTCGACACTCACCCCTATTATTAGTGTTGTCCGCCCACTGGCCAAGATCCTTTCAGCGGTTGGTTTCTCCAACCGAGACTAAATATGAACCTCTCTTTATATAGGCATTTCCTCTATTTATTAGGTAACACTTAAGACATTTATTAATATTAAAACCGGACAAATCGGGACTAGATAACACTCAGCCTAAAGCCCTTTAGTCATAATCATGCCTAGTCCTATAAGACGCAGCCTTGAGGTCTTCATCGTCGTCATCATCATCGTCGTCACACTCACACCGGGATCCTCAACCCATCCATGGCATATACCAGGGCCATTCCACCTCGGATTCACGGCGGGTGGAGAGGGTCTCTGAAGACGATGCTGCCATCACGGATAAAGGGGCCTGTGGCGGGTGGACTCGTGGCACCGTGGCGAGGATGGTCTCCCGGCGATGTAGCGCGTCACTGATGATAGTACGATTCCCACCACGCATTCGGCCGACTTCGTTGTGGTTCACCGGCGGGCCATCACCCTCGTACTGGCGAGCTCCCTTTCCGCCTATTAGCGAAGAAGGCATTCGGTGTCATAGTTGCCGGGATCCCACTGGGATCCATCCGGGCCGGCGTGAGCTCGTGGTAGAAGTGGTTTGTGATGGTCTGGCGTCATGGAACCTTGAGGGGAGGGAGGAACCCTCCAACTGAAGATCCACCAAGGCCGTGACCCGGTGGACAAGGGTAGTTGAGGCGCCTTCGGTCTCTCGAGGGTCGAATGGCCCGAGGGCGTTGTCCATTGTTCTAAGAGAGGAAGGTGGATGTGGATAGCCATGACACGATCACCCTAAATATAGAGGAAAGGCGGAAAACTTGGCGTGAAGCTTTGGGAAATGGCGGAAATATCTTTAGTCCCTGTTAGTGACTACATTCGGACTAAAAGCTCTAGTAGAAAGAAAGGCGGAAAACTTGGCGGAAGAGGCGGAAATGGCGGAAAATATTTTTAGTCCTGGTTTGTGACTACATCCGGACTAAATGTGTCCGAACAATGATCATGTTTCAAAAACCTTCACAAAATGACCTATCATGTTCAAGGTTTCATGGCTTTCGGTCAAATGACCGATGTTATGTCTGAATCACGGCATAGTTTGTGATGTTGTGCCCATATTATTCATGTGTGGACATTGGTATGGAGAACAATGTTGCAGAGGAAGTTTTCCTTTTGTCGCAGAAAAGCCCTTTTCCATTTTCCGAGCGCAAAAAACGGGTCATTTTGTGAAGTAACCACCAAAATGGCGTTTCAGAATGCTACCGTCCTATTTTCCTAAAATACTAGACCACCTTACATGGACTATATCCCAACCGGTACATCTCAAACCTTTTTGTCCATCCCGGGTAAAAAGGACAAATGTCCGTCGACCCAGGAAGTGGTCCGGTTTGTACTACAGTACATGATCTACCGTGATTTTTGAAAAATCATATTTAGACTCGCAATATGTGGTTTCTTCAGAGATCCAATGCAAGTTCTAACAATGCCCATCCCCTATCTTCATGCACACCGGTTCGACCATAGTTAGAAATTCAGATAATTCAAAACGGGCATAATAAATTCAAAAAAAATCCGAACAATGAAAATCCTTCGCGTGGTGTCATATTATGTTACATAGTTGAAAGGAAAAATACCAGACTTGTTATATTGATCATGTTTCGAAAAAACCTTCACAAAATGACCTATCATGTTCGAGGTTTCATGGCTTTCGGTCCAAATGACCGATGTTATATGCTGAATCACGGCATAGTTTGTGATGTTGTGCCCATATTATGCATGTGTGTGGACATTGGTATGGATAACAATGTTGCAGGAGGAAGTTTTCCTTTTTGTCGCACGGAAAAGCCCTTTTCCATTTTCCGAGCGCAAAAAACGGGTCGTTTTGTGAAGTAACCACCAAAATTCCGTTTCAGAATGCTACCGTCCTATTTTCCTAAAATACTAGACCACCTTACATGGACTATATCCCAACCGGTACATCTCAAACCTTTTCGTCCATCCCGGGTAAAAAGGACAAATGTCTGCCGAATCGGCAGGAAGTGGGTCCGGTTTGTACTACATGTACATGATCTACCGCCCGTGATTTTTTGAAAAAATCATTTTTAGACTCGCAATATGTGGTTTCTTCAGAGATCCAATGCAAGTTCTAACAATGCCCGTCCCCTATCTTTATGCACACCGGTTCGACCATAGTTAGAGATTCAGATAATTCAAAACGGGCATAATAAATTTAAAAAAAATCCGAACAATGAAAATCCTTCGCGTGGTGTCATATTATGTTACATAGTTGAAAGGAAAAATACCAGACTTGGTATATTGATCATGTTTCGAAAAAACCTTCACAAAATGACCTATCATGTTCGAGGTTTCATGGCTTTCGGTCCAAATGACCGATGTTATGTCAATCACGGCATAGTTTGTGATGTTGTGCCCATATTATGCATGTGTGTGGACATTGGTATGGAGAACAATGTTGCAGAGGAAGTTTTCCTTTTGTCGCATGAAAAGCCCTTTTCCATTTTCCGAGCGCAAAAACGTCGCTTTTGTGAAGTAACCACCAAAATGCCGCTTCGAATGCTCTTTTCTATTTTCTTAAAATACTAGACCACCTTAAATGGACTATATCCCAACCGGTACATCTCAAACCTTTTCGTCCATCCCGTAAAAGGACAAATGTCTTAGAATCCAGGAAGTGGGTCCGTTTGTACTACATGTACATGATCTACCGCGTGATTTTTTGAAAAATCATTTTAGACTCGCAATATGTGGTTTCTTCAGAGATCCAATGCAAGTTCTAACAATGCCCGCCCCTATCTTCATGCACACCGTTCGACCATAGTTAGAAATTCGATAATTCAAAACGGGCATAATAAATTCAAAAAAATCCGAACAATGAAAATCCTTCGTGGTGTCATATTATGTTACATAGTTGAAAGGAAAAATACCGGACTTGGTATATTGATCATGTTTCAAAAACCTTCACAAAATGACCTATCATGTTCGAGGTTTCATGGCTTTATCCAAATGACCGATGTTATGTGTCAATCACGGCATAGTTTGTGATGTTGTGCCCATATTATGCATGTGTGTGTACATTGGTATGGAGAACAATGTTGCGAGAGGAGGTTTTCCTTTTTGTACGGAAAAGCCCTTTTCCATTTTCCGAGCGCAAAAAACGGGTCGTTTTGTGAAGTAACCACCAAAATGCCGCTTCGAATGCTACCGCCCTATTTTCCTAAAATACTAGACCACCTTACATGGACTATATCCCAACCGTACATCTCAAACCTTTTCGTCCATCCCGTAAAAGGACAAATGTCTGCGAATCGGAAGGAAGTGGGTCCGTTTGTACTACAGTACATGATTCACCGCCCGTGATTTTTTGAAAAATCATTTTAGACTCGCAATATGTGGTTTCTTCAGAGATCCAATGCAACTAACAATGCCGTCCCTATCTTCATGCACATCGGTTCGACCATAGTTAGAAATTCGATAATTCAAAACGGGCATAATAAATTCAAAAAATCCGAACAATGAAAATCCTTGGCGTGGTGTCATATTATGTTACATAGTCGAAAGGAAAAATACGACTTGGTATATTGATCATGTTTCAAAAACCTTCACAAAATGACCTATCATGTTCGAGGTTTCATGGCTTTCGGTCAAATGACCGATGTTATGTGTCAATCACGGCATAGTTTGTGATGTTGTGCCCATATTATGCATGTGTGTGTACATTGGTATGGAGAACAATGTTGCAGAGGAAGTTTTCCTTTTGTCGCATACGGAAAAGCCCTTTTCCATTTTCCGAGCAAAAACGTCGCTTTGTGAAGTAACCACCAAAATGCCGCTTCGTAATGCTACCGCCCTATTTTCCTAAAATACTATACCACCTTACATGGACTATATCCCAACGGTACATCTCAAACCTTTTCGTCCATCCCGTAAAAGGACAAATGTCTGAATCCGAGGAAGGGTCCTATTGTACTACAGTACATGATCTATCGCCTGTGATTTTTGAAAAATCATTTTAGACTCGCAATATGTGGTTTCTTCAGAGATCCAATGCAAGTTCTAACAATGCCCGTCCCCTATCTTCATGCACAGGTTCGACCATAGTTAGAAATTCGATAATTCAAACGGGCATAATAAGTTCAAAAAAATCCGAACAATGAAAATCCTTGGGTGGTGTCATATTATGTTACATAGTTGAAAGGAAAAATATCGACTTGGTATATTGATCATGTTTCAAAAACCTTCACAAAATGACCTATCATGTTCGAGGTTTCATGTAGTCCCTATCACTTCTTATGTTTAAAGTTTTTCTAAATTCCAAATTGATATTAAAAAATATAAGTTAATTCATTTTAATTGTAAATGGTTCATATTTTAAATGGTTACATTAATTATTTTTAAAATGAAAATGTTTTTGAATTATTTATTTAAATCCAAACACTTTTTATGTTTAAAATTTTCTAAATTCCAAATTAATATTCAAAAATATAAGTTAATTCATTTTAAAAGGTTACATTAATTATTTTTAAAAATAGAATATGTTTTTGAATTCTTTATTCAAATCCATACACTTCTTATGTTTAAAGTTTTTCTAAATTCCAAATTGATATTAAAAAATATAAGTTAATTCATTTTAATTGTAAATGGTTCATATTTTAAATGGTTACATTAATTATTTTTAAAAGAAAATGTTTTGAATTATTTATTTAAATCCAAACACTTTTTATGTTTAAAATTTTTCTAAATTCCAAATTAATATTCAAAAATATAAGTTAATTCATTTTAAAAGGTTACATTAATTATTTTTAAAAGTAGAATATGTTTTTGAATTATTTATTCAAATCCATACACTTCTTATGTTTAAAGTTTTTCTAAATTCCAAATTGATATTAAAAAATATAAGTTAATTCATTTTTAATTGTAAATGGTTCATATTTTAAATGGTTACATTAATTATTTTTAAAATGTAAAATGGTTCTGAATTATTTATTCAAATCCAAACACTTTTTATGTTTAAAGTTTTTCTAAATTCCAAATTAATTATCATTTAAAAACAATACAAATTTAAACCCCAAAATAAAAAATAAGGAACAGAGAGAAAATACGAATTTTTTTTGAAAATAGAATATGTCGGTTGGAGCCACCAACCGACTAAAGACCTCGCCGCCAACCCTTGGTCTTTGAAAATATTGGAGTATAGGTCCCGGTTGGTGGCTCCAACCGGACGATACCTTTTAGTCCCGGTTGGAGCCACCAACCGACTAAAGGTCCTTTGGTTATAACCCTTTAGCCCTTCCTCTTCTTCTTCCTTCCCCATCACTTCTGCTTCACCGACGCTTCGACGCCGCCGCCGAGCCATTCGACGCTGCCAAAGCCGCTTCGAGCCCACGCGTCGCCAGCTCCATCCGCCAAGACCGCCGCCTCGCCCATGCGGCACTGGGCCGTCCCACGACTCGTCTTCCTCGACCCGACCGCGTTTCGGCGTCGATTCGCTCAACCTCGACCTCCTGCTCTTCTCCGACCAACCTCACGCTCGGGGTGAGCAAGCGAACCTTCGATGCCTCCTTCCTTCCTCTCATCGTAGTTCATGCTCGGCCGTTAGATTCGTCGCGTCGGCCGTCGTTGTACCACCTTCCCAAGAACCAATGTAGGATGCGCCTAATTTTGAGTAGGCGGCGGCGCTGGCGAGTAGCGGTGGCGCTTGGGATCGATGAGGCTGCGGGCGAGCCGCGGCACACGTTGGCGTGGCCACGCCCGACGTGGCCAGTGGCTTCTTGATGTGGCCTGGGCCCAAAGACTTCGATGGCGGGCTAGGTTCTGTTTGGTAAAAAACCAACCCTTTGCTGATGTCATATTGACACAAGAATTCAATTTTAAATGATTTAATAATTCCAAAATTGATATAAACTTGTAAATTCAATATCTTTTTATTTATAAGTCGAAAAATACAAATAATATATCAAATTGTTCAGAAAAATGAAACCTATCTATTTAACCTATAATAATGCATTGTTCAACAATTTAAATGACAAGTATAATTAGAAGAACAAATGCACCCTCTCATATGTTCCGAGTTTCCCGAGTTAGGGTTTTCACCGTCGAACCCCGATTAAATCGAGCATGTCTTAGGATTACATTCCAATGCAAATTAACTTGTCATATCATCATACTTGCTTGAGCATTGCATCGATGCCATGTGTTGATTGTTTCCTTCTTTCTGGTGTTTCAATTATTAGGTTTATTATTAGTTAGGTATTATTAGGTTTATTAATTAGTTTGGTATTATTGGTCTTCTACCAATCGGTCACCAATGTGGGTAGCCCTGCACCGATTCACATTGCCATCCATCGTGGTTAGATAAGGAATCATTAATACGCCTTAGGTGCATGTGGGTTCGACGATGTGCCTTCGCCAGGGCATTCTGAACCCTCTTAAATCGATTCCAATATGGTATTTTGTTAGTATCTAGTGTTACCTATCTGCTGGATAGTTTCCCTTTTGTAGCCTTATACTCATGTTCCCCTCTCATATGCATCGGAGGTTTCTCCGAACTAGGTTACACCCCTCGGAACTCCGAAATATTGATTTTAGTTGATTTTAGCTAGAGTTACCTATCTACTACACGGTTTCCTTTTTGTAGCTAGGTTTAGGGTTTCTCTTCATTTTTATTATTGTGTATGTATATATTAGGGTTTCTCCTTAACTTTCTCCTTTAGCCGCTTTGACTTATTCGTTTTTCCACCTATGCAGAAAATATGGACCCACACGTCAGAGACGAAGAAAAGGAAGAGTTGATCCAAGGTGTGATCCGGAAGATAATTTAGACGTATCAACGTTTACAACAACTCCGGTGAGGGTGATCCTCTTTACCGGAGTAGACAACTTGTTTGAGGTTGAAGGTGTTGCCTTCATGGAAGGCGATGCCTTGTGTAATCTAGAAGACGACCGCCTCCAAGGTGCATGTAATATAAATCAATTCATTAATTAATCATCCTATCTATATAGAAATAGTAACGATGATATTTCTTCTTTAGCCCTCCTGATCGAAGGAATCTCTTGAAAAGAGCGCGAGGCCCAACCAAAAGTTGCAAGACCATGAGAGGTTCAGATCGAAGATGTCGTAGACAGAATCGACGCCTCCCGAAGTTATCGCAACCAAATTTGTGGCACAATGCGAGTAATCGTTAGGGACTTAATCCCGATCACCATTAGAAATTGGAATAGGCCTGCTAATGCGGATGAAGAGGAACATGTTTATTTGTCCCTAACCACGCCAAAGATTTACCGTGGAAGAGGCTCATGGTTAATTTCAAACTACCAAAGATAGAGCTGGATCCAAATGCGAGGATCGATTGAGGACGCCTTACAACATGGGAGAGCCATGGAGGCTAAGGTCGGGAGTGGGCTTTGAAGAAGATGGCCCGGTTTCACCAACTGGAAGAAAAGATTGCACCTTGACTATGTCGTGAAAAGAAGACTCGATTTCAAGAATATTCGTTTGAGAAGATAAAACCATTCGGGATGAGTTTGTGGAATACAAGAAATCGAAAAAGCTAAGAAAATGTCTCGAAACGAATAAGTGAATGTCGCTAAGAAGAAGTATCACCATACTATGGGGCAAGGTGGCTACAAGGTTGGCATTCCTAAGTGGGAGAAATTTGAGTGAATCATGTGATAAAAATATCACCCCGCAGAGACGATTGGGTAGACGCAAGGAATTGGTTTTACGGGCATGGGGCACGTTGGACTCGGAAGGAGGTGTATATATAACATACGACATAAAGAAGACCCTTGCCAATCGAGAGGATGAGAAAAGCGAAGAAGGTCATTAAAGATGGGGACTTCATTCCGATAGAGAATGATGAGCTCACACTCGCCTTGGAAATAAGGAACATGATAAACGAACACGAGGCACAATAGTCTCCCAATCATGGAGGACCGGGTTTCAAGAGAGGAAGAAATATCCCGATAGAAGCCGCCGAGGAGTAAGGACAGATTGAAGCGTAAAGTCGAAAGAGCGAATGCGTTTAATTGAAGAACGATTAAAGCAACAACAAGATGAAATTAACTCACTTAAAGAGTAGTACTACCGCCCATCTCAAAGAAGACACCGCATTCGATGCTACCGCCTATCGAATAATCGAAAAGCGATGTGGCTTCCACCGAGGTCCTAGGTGATGACAATGGCGATGCCGATGATGCACCGACGATGGCTCTGTTGGCTACCCAAAGGATGATATCACGTAGATGACACAATCGCGAGCTACATGTCAAAGTTGTGAACATATCAATGAAGGTGGCGGCTATGCCTTACCAATTGGACCCACACCAACTTACCACCGTCCGGTTCCGGAGATTACGCTGTTGTCGGCGTGGATGAAATCATGCCCACCTTTGAGGTTTTGGATCTTCACCACCTCCGTGAAGGGGATGTATCGTCTTTGGTGACGCAAAAACGCCACCATTCTATGGCCAAGGATTGTATCGTGCTTCAAATCACACACCAAGGCCATCTTCGCCGCCTCACCCGTCTCAATGAGGTCGTCATGTCATGCAGCCGCCTCGTCGCCACCCGCCTCACGCCCGCCGCCTCACCAATCTCCGGTCTGATCGCCATGGAGCCATCGCCGCCAGATAAAAAGCGTAAGCGCACTGCCATCAAGGCCGTCGTAGCGATCGCCAAACGTAAATAAAATAAGAGCCTCTTCCAAAAGTACCAACGGTTCCTCCCAAGAGAGCTTATGATCAGATCAAGAGAGATCGGCGATCGTTGATGCTGAAACGACAATTTGCTAAGCCGAGGCGGCCGAAGAGCCAGAGTTCCCAAAGACCAAAGAAGAAAAAGCCAAAGTGTTAAAATGCTAAAGACTCTTCATCAACCCGAGCCAAAGTCATCGGACTATGAGCGTTCTATTCTCAAGTCACATGCAAGACAAAAAGCCTCAAGAGCAAGATCGATGCAAGCGGAAATCTGTTGCCCAAATTGGAGAACAAGCAAAAGCAGACTTGCGCCTCTCAAGGTGATTTCTCAAACCAATGTGGTCGAGCAAATATGGGGTCAAGAGAAGATGATCCAGAGGTAGTTGGACAATACGGAGAAGCCGCCAACTAAGGTATGAGTATTGCCAAGATTATCCCGATTAGAGTTCTTCCTCAGGAGTGAAGTAGCATACCAATACCAAGACGGAAAACCTCTCGTCAAACTGAGGAGGTAAACAATCTTCCAACAAAATGCGAAGATTGCATAATCTGTACATGCATGCCACAAGGCCGGGCTAATCGGATAGTCTTGAGGGTTACAAAAAGCATCATGGGAAAGATAAGGATGACATGATATCCATTGAATTTGATGAACTATTTCAATTATTCAATCAAGACGCCTTGAACAAATCGATCATGAGTGCCTATTGTCTGTAAGTACTAATTCTGTAATTAATTTAGTCTCCATCTATAATATTTTGTTTATTGCATGTATATAATCATACTTTAATATGAAGAATGAAGATTCTCGAATGCAGAGGACAAATCTATGACATTGGCTTCATTGACCCATATTGGGTTCATGAAGCTAATATCAAAATTAGGCCCGTGATACGGAGGATAATATAGTACGCGTTAAGGTTTCAAGAAACCAAAAGGAAAATACTATTTCCTTACAACTTCCAAAGGAGTGTTATTGTCTTGTATACACTTTCTATTTCGCTTACTCAATGTTAAGTATATAATTGATTAGTTCTGCATTCGCAGTACCACTATATTCGTTAATCATTCAACTTGACAAAGGGCGTGTACTAGTCATGGACTCGAAACATAAACCCTTGAGACGTGGAAGGACATGCAGATACTTCTTCAATGTAATTCTAATCATTACGACACTATATCGGCAACGCTCGTGAATTTTATGATATCAAGTACTTAATAACTTATTTTATTCGCTTTCACGCCGGGCGCTTGGAAACAGTTCACCAAGAAGGCTAGGGTGTTTGGAAAGAGGAGCTTACATTTCAACCACTAGATGTAAGCACCACTAGCTATATCCGCGATCTCTTTGATTCTAGTTTTGATACGCTTATTATCATGCTTGATTATTATTTTGATTGAACTCGTTGTCGTAAAGTGCCCGACGCAGGACCGTGTAACAATCTATGTGGATACTATGTATGCGAGTTCATCCGGCAGACGTGCGATGAGAAGGGCAGAAATTTAGAGCAACTCCACGTCGTAAACAATTTCTATAGTTTTTAATTACAATCAAATTGTGTTTAGTTTCATATTCATATAGGTGACTCTTTTTAAATCAGATCGAACGCTCTAGGACGGTCTTCTCGCCAAAGGATCGACACGAGCAATACAGAGGAATTGGCGGATTCTTGGATGCACAAGTCCTAAACACACAAGGGAATACTACTCGGCCGTATAGACAATAGGAATTGTAAAAATAGCAACTTTCAAGAAATTGGCCGGTAGCATCGAATAACAACTTTTGTATGTAGTGCATGAACTCGATCCGTGTATTGAATGTAAAATGTTGTCATGACGATCTTGTGTAATATAAGGTTCCTTCATTGATAAGTGCAAAACACTAAATAAACAATAAAACAACCTAAATGAATTCTTCGCCGGCACAAAAGTGGCGAAAATGTCATGCCAAGCAACAAAATGTGTCAATGAATTCTTCGCCACAGAGAAATGGGTTAAATCTACTGCACAAGAAGTTAGTCCCGGTTCGTGTTACGAACCGGGACTAATGCTCCACACCCCCTCGCGCTCTGATGCCGCCACGTATGCCCCATTTGTCCCGGTTGGTGGGGCAACCGGGACTAATGGTTAGAGCTTTAGTCCCGATTGCCCCGTCCCGGTTGGGCAACCGGGACTAATGGCCCTTACCAACCGGGACGCATGGGCCCTTTTCTACCAGTGTATAGTTGAAAAGATGTCTTATGTTTTATCTAGATGGGTGAACGATTTGTTATTTTTATCAGGTATGGTTGGAAAGATGCCTTTTTTTTTATCCGGACGGGTGAACGATGTGTGTTTTTTATACGGTATGGTTGGAAAGTTGCCTTGTTTTTATCCGTATGGTGGAACAATGTGTTGTTTTTATCCGGTATGGTTGAAAAGATGCATTATTTTTCATCCAGATGGACGAATGATGTGTTACTTTTATCTAGTATGGTTGCAAAGATGCCCTTTTTTTAATGTAGATGGGAGAAGTGTTAACAGATGGTTAACGGCATTAGACCTGCAAAGCTATCCCCTGGGTAGAAAATTCGCGTTGGTATATCAATTATATGCTTACGTATGTTAGTTAATTAAATCTAATAGTTATGATATACGAATAAAGATTGACTACTGTCTGTTATGCTTTTACGAGAATTTCTACATATTTCTGCATTTTATCTTCAATATTGTGATTGTAATAAATATATACAAATATTTGAACCAACCACCAGAATTCTAAGAAAAATAGCCCTCCTGACTTTGCACGAATTAAACTGTGTATCATGCAACATGTAGAAGTTGACGCTCTCTTCTCCACCTCAAGTCCTCAACTAAAATATGACAGGTGTATAATTATATCTCGATACAAGTGGGGGTGGTTGATTATGCTCTTAGCACGACGCTAGCTAGTTCCATTTGCGATGTTAGTTTATACCCGCTTATAAAATCAAATGATGCGTGTGTATGCCAGTGTTTGTAGTCGTCGTTAGGTGATCCATTGACCTACTTATATATATATATATATTTTTTTAGGATTCTTTGTACTGCTGTTGATAATTATTAATAGATCGATGGAATTTCGCAAAAAAAAAAAGATCGATGATGTGTCGCTCATAGTCGTTGACAAAAGTACCTAGCTAACGCGCTCACTATTTTAGGACGATCTCTTCTGCCGATCGACTTTCCCAGTGATACATGATCGATCAGTTTGGGCCTTTGGGTTATGTGATTACTAGAACGTGTGTCCGTATGGACTCCTAACCGTGGAAATGTGAACCTAAATCAGGCCGGCGCTGTCGTCACCTCCTGTCTATACGATGCTCATGGGACGACGCAACAGCGGGGATCACAATCAAGTAACCCAAGATAATTACTGTGCACCTAACAGCGTCCTTCCAAATCGTTCCATCGAGAACTTCACAGTTGGCAGCGATTCTCGCTACCGGTTTGACAGACGAAGCAAGCAAGGCAAGAGCTGAGGGAGAGATCGAGTGATCGGGGGCAAAATGTAGAAGTGGGTCACCTGTCAGCGTTGACGGTGCAGTCGGGCGTCCGGACGGAGCAGTCCGCCCCTTGGAAGCAGGTGTTGCACTCGCACCCGGGCCGCCCGTCCTCGCCGACGATGCCATCCAGGAACACGCGGCCGTGGCCGGAGCACCCCGTCGCGGCCACGGACTCGGCCTCCCTGGCCGCCCGCAGCGCCCAGCTCAGCGAGCCGCCGCCGAGCAGCTCCGACGGCGGCGGCGAGGACGAGAGGAGGTGGCGCGCGACGAGGAGGGCGTTGAGGAGCAACGATGAGCAGAGGAGGAGCTGGAGCCCGAGCGCCCCAGGCGTTCGGGAAGCAGCAGGCTCCATCGCTTTGGCAGAGCGGATCGAGCCATCGTGGGGTGGTTAATAATTGGTTTCTTCTGCCCGCGTGTGGCCCAGCGCACCAGCGTCACATAGTTTTTTCACGGGACCCACCTTCGGACAGTGATTTTAGGGTAGAATATCGTTTTTTTCTCCAAGAAAAACATTCAGTACATGGAGTATAGTTTTTCTCGGAATCTTTGCTTGCTTCTGTGTAGTTCACGGTAGTACGGTACACAAGGGTGCTTTTGATTGGCCGGCCTGGCTGTAAAGTCAGTGTGTGTGCAGGATGCAACTAGGAGTAGTCATGATAGCGAGTGCGCAGGAACTACTAGTAGTACTACATCAGATAATGAATGGAGTATCCCGTTTTACCGGGCTCAAGGGATTACCGGCCGGGACGAGCTATGATAATAACGAACCCTCGATGTCCATACACGTACCAATCAAGTCTTGAAACGTTAGCCATCTCAAAAAAAAAAAAAAGTCTTGAAACGTTAGAATCTTGAATGCCCCTCTACGTCTCCTTGAAAGATTCCAGACGAGAAATACTGTAGTCACATGGATTCTTCATTTTTCTTCCTCATCTCTTTCGTGAGGTTGTGACACTCTTGTGAGAGCGACCCTGTGTCACATCTGATTATTACTACAAAGCGTCCATCGCAATCAGCTGGTGTCACCGCTTGCACCAGCAGTCCTAGCATTTTTACGAAAAGCGATTCATCGATCATAGAAGAAAAAATGGTTCAGTTTATAAGCAAAGACTAACCTGAAAAAATGGTTCAGTTTATACAAACACGATTATTATGGCAATTTAGGATAGTTAGGACTCTATCCTAACTTGACTTGTACTCCAAGATGATTCCTGTACGTCTATATATACTCGCACACGAGGCTTAATAATATATCCAACATATTTTGTCAATTCCTTCTCCATCGTTCTACATGGTATCAGCCTAAACCGATCCCAAACCCTAGCCACCGCCGGCACGCTTCCGCCACGCCGTCCCCGGGAAGGTCGATCTCCATGATCTCTGTCGGGGGCCGCGCAACCCGTACGCAGGGTTCGTCTGTCGATCTGTGATCGGCTGTCCTGCAAGTCTTTTTTCCGATCTTTTGATCGGTTTTCTTTGTTGGTTTATCGATCTTAGATCGGATTGTCTCGCTCATCGCCGTCGTCATCGTCACGCCTCTACTCCGACCGTTGGCACCGACGATCTACACCGTGCTTGTGCGCCTGCCCTCTTCGCTGCCGCTCCTGCCTCAGCAGGCTGTTGCAGCCTCACGGCAGGCTGCCGGCGGACGGCTGCTACGCCTTTCTTGGAAGGCTGTTGCGGCTGCCCCCTCGGATCGTCTTCATCGTCATCGTCTGGGACTTCATCGACAACGCTGTCATCGACTCCGATCTACTCGTCGTCCACGCCATGACGCATACGACGCACTGTCGGTCTGATCAACTGGTCCCGCGTCTGTCTACGCCAAGCACGTCCTCGAGCACGCGCCTACCACCGATCGAGCTACGGGCTGCCGCTACGTCGCCCCCTCGGGCCGCAGCGCCTCCGCCTTTGTTCCATGCTACCGGATTCCAACGCGCCTCCCTTGGCGTGTACGTCGCTTATGGTCTCCTAGCCGTTGCACCGACTTGCGCCCTATAGCTATGTCGCCCTCTCGGGTCATAGCGTCGCTGCACGCAGTCTACTTCGTCGTCCCGGTGCATCAACATCCTTGGATTTTACCGCGCCTACTCCTACAGGCGTGGATCACCGTCGTCTGCACATGGTCTTCGTCACGTCGCCGGATTTCTTCCTCGCCTACTTCGAGCACCGCCGCCGCACTTCACAAGGTAACCTGCAAGGCGATCGCACGCCGTCGCAGGTCCCTCCTACTACCCCATCACCACTCCAGGCATCCAGCATGACTACCCCAGGTCACTGCTGTTTTCGTCGGTGTCTATATCTTCGTCCACTACAACTTCGTCGTAAGCGTCATCGCCTCATCCCCGACTACACCACCTTCTACTCTACTCCGACAACCGTCGACAGCGCCGACATCTCTCCCTTTGCCGCTCTGCGCGTCACAACCGCTCTAGAGGCTTCCTCTGCTAGTCTTTCTGACATGGCGACAAGTTCATGATGGTCCCTACCCCCGCACGCCTGGTACTGGCAACACCGGGAGTGCCTTCGTCCCCAACGTGTTCTCGAGTCTAGCAAGCTTGGATCGGCGCCTTGTCTTCATCGGCTTCAACATGGTATTCTTCGACATCGCCCCCTCCTCTACGACTGCCTCGACCACGTCACCGACGAGTTGTTCTTTGCATACTCAGTTCTGGCAAAACCGGAGTGCATTCGTCCTCAACGTGCACCTAGTTCTGGCAAAACTATGGCCGCATCTCGTCCTTGATGGCTCGGACTGCATCGTCTTCGGCATCGACATCCTCGACGACTGCCTCGACGCGTCTCCGTCATTCTCCTCGTGCACTATGCGCATGCGGCTTCATGTGTGGCTATCTCGACACCGGCATCCCCGACCACGACATCGACCACGACACTCCCTGCAATGGCTACCCCGACCTTGGCACTACCCAACGCTCTCGGATCCCTCGACATCGGCACAAGGGATACCACCTTGCTTGAGCATCATCAGATTCCTCTACAGTCCAAGCTACCGCGACGCGACACCGTCCATGACGTTCCCTCTCGGACTATGGGGGGATGTCAGCCTACTGGATTCTACTTCAGTTTATCTCCAGTATGACCGTCCGCGACGTTCCAGTTGTTCACGACGCTACCGCTATGACTGCGGGGGGATGTTAGAGTATTATATGGACACGATTATTATGGTAGTTTAGGATAGTTAGGACTCTAGCCTAACTTGACTTGTACTCCAAGATGATCCATGTACGTCTATATATACTCGCCTATGAGGCTCAATATTACACCCAACATATTCCGCAATACCCTCTCTATCGTTCTACAACCCTCCCCGCTGAGCAACCAAACAAGAGGCTAGAAAAGGCAGATCTAGCGCATACAGTAGCCCAAAAGATGAAGGGAACAATGGACAAAATCAGGTATGAGAAAAATGCTGATAGGATTATGATGAGAAATATAAAAGGATAGGCTCTCGAAAAGGAAA
Organism: Avena longiglumis; assembly: GCA_030063025.1. Taxonomy (NCBI): domain Eukaryota; kingdom Viridiplantae; phylum Streptophyta; class Magnoliopsida; order Poales; family Poaceae; genus Avena; species Avena longiglumis. The sequence goes on from CP125973.1 coordinate 156,044,419, forward strand.
GATGTCTGGGATACTCTTTGGGTGGTATTGTTATACTAGTGTGGTCTTCATCGCAATGTTCGGACTAGGTAGATGTACGAGGTAGTCGCCATTGTCTTCACCATCCTATTATGCGGCATGCACCACCGACTGGGACAATAAGCCTCCAGAACACCATCTCTCGAAGACCTATATGGGTGAATGGGTATCAGGTTTTTAGGGAGCGTTCTAGCGCGACAAGTAGCAAAACGACATCATCGATGACAACTTCTTTCCGGACGTTAACATCTCTTCAGCAACCTCAACATGGGTGACAACGTCAACACCAACGCCAACACCAACGATGTTACTACCACTGCTCAGGCTGCACCGTACGTGACCTTAATCTTTCTCTTTCATATTTTGTTAGAGTTTCTGATTCTAGCATTTGGAGTAAATGTGATAGGATTATCATGTTTAGGTGAAATTTGCATCTGTCTACTTTTTTGGTGTACATGATCCATTTAATTGTTGTTATATGATCATACTTTATCTGTTGTTTATTCGGATTAAATCATATCGATATTTGCTTATATTTCCAACAATCTAAAAAACCTGATTATATGCAAACGAATTCCAGTGGCATTGCCACAACTACTAGGTCACCTCTATTTGGTGGTATACACTATTAGAGATGGCGCACATGAGCGGTTGTTTGGTTTCACAAGTGGCACTATTGGCAAACCTAAGAGAGATTTCTACTACACAAGCGGAAGCTTTTCAGGAAGATGATACCATATTTAAGGCGACTCTTTGTAGTGTTTTTGGTAAAAAACATTATTGACATGTATATGTCATTTTATAATGGCAAGGACGTGTAGAATGCGCTTGAGGCCAAGTTTGGTGTCTCAAAAAGAAAGCACTAAGTTGTATGTCATGGAGAAATTTGATACGTCAGAAACGTATCTATAATTTTTGATGCTCTATGCTTGTTTAGTATCTACTTTGCTTTGATTTGTCTACACTTTGAGGTGTTTTTATATCTTTTCTGGAACTAACCTATTAACAAGTTGTCACGGTGCCAGTTGCATGTTTTCTTCTGTTTTTGGTTTCAGAAAGGCACAAAAATCAATATTCTCGGAATTGGACGGGACAAAATCCAAAGTCAATATTTTACCATGGGCGACACGAAGACAGAAGACGAGACGGAGGGGCGCCACAGGTCGGCCAGACCCCCCTAGGCGTGGGAGGTCCCACCCCGCGCCTAGGTAGGGTGTGGCCCCCATGGTGGCCCTACTGGATCGCCCCTTCGCCTATAAGAATCCCTCGATGCAGAAACCCTAGGCACCCCATCAAAACTCCACGAAACCTTCTGTAGCCCCCGCCACCATTGTTCATAGATCCGGGGGGATCTGAAGTTCTTCCATGCACCCTGCTGGAGGGGAGATCATCCCGGAGGACTTCTTTTCCGGTATGAAGCGTGAGTAGTTCCAACTTAGACTACGGGTCCATGTAGTAGCTAGATGGTTGTATCTCCTCCTTGTGCTTTCATGTATAGATCTTGTGAGCTCCGCATGATCAAGATCTAATCTATTTGTAATCATGCATGTTGTGTTTGCGGGGATCCAATGGATATTGAGATTACTATGTCAGATTGATTAATGGTTTGATCTATTTGATTCTATCATGTCTGTGTTGTTTGTGATCTTGCATGCTCTCCGTTGTTAGTAGCTATCTTGGCCAAGTAGTTGCTAGTGACTCCATGTAACATCCCAACATTTAGGAACCCACGAGGGGTAGATTTAGGAATCTGTGCAATTGCATGCATTCATCTGAATAAATGTGGGTAAATTTTTTGCCAAATAAAAACCTAAAGTGATCAAAGTTTCTTTCACTCTTCAAGTTTAGGATTAGCTTTGAAGAATGATCGTTATAAACTTTGACATGATCTTTATGGATCAATGTGTTTTGGGAAATGAAATTTGAATTTAAACTTGAATGTTAGAATTATAATTTAAAAGGAATTAGAATTATGTTTGAGTAATCTTATTTAATCAAGAAATAACATTTAGTAACTCAAACTTTAAATAAAATAACATAATCAAGAAAATGAATATTCATTCCATATCTTTATTCAATAGATAAGTTACAAAATGTAATTTATAAAAGTAATCAAGAATCTTTACAATAGTAAATGAAATAAAAGAACATTTATAGATTGAGGAATATTTCAATCTTTATTACAAAAGGATAAAATAAAGATTACAAAAGAATAAATAAATATTACAATGGAATTATTCTATTAAAAAGAAGACCTATTCTAAATCTTGAATCTAGAAGACCTATTCTAAATCTTGATTCTTCAAGTTTTGTACCTGCAAAACAAATCACAAACTAAAAGAAATAAAATAAAAGATTAGGATATTTTTACTCTCAGTAGTGACAGTGAGATGCACTGTTCAACTTTACATCATTGAGTAATCTTTAGGGGCAAGTTTCACCAATATGAAAGAAATAAATCTTTCATAATCTATAAGCCACAAGTCAAATAATTTTAATCAGAGAGAGGGGCAAGTTCACCAAGCAGTTAAGTGGTAAACAGATAAAAAGGTAACTTTCATTCCCTGAGCATATCCACAAGGGTGCAGCAGGCACACAAGCAGCACACACACCTAAATGCATGGAGTGTGTTGTCGAGCACATCCACTACTGCCACACAATAAAAACAGATCAACACAGCCATGGGCAAGCAACCCAACCTCATTTCCTTGCTCATACACATCAAGCACCAGCAGCCAAACCAAACCAAACCAACCACACACTTGATCATCCCACCAAGATGGTGACATAAGGAGGGGGTGGATCAGGTAGATAGCAAGAACAAGGTCAAGCTAATAGGACCAGAAGGTTGATAGCAAGATCAAGGACAAGTTCCAGGAACTGGAAGTAGCAGGAGTAGCATCAGGAGAAGAACCAGATCAGGCTAGCCACACCCCCAGTAAGATCAAGCCACAAGATCAGCAAGTTACAACCCCAACAACTCCACTGTTGTGGTGAGTATTATAAAACCATCACATGATTTATCTATTTAAGTTAGACAAGAATTCATGTGTTGTTTTATTTTCAACTTCTCAGAAAAACACCCAAATGGGGTGAGTCCATCATTGAATATTTTAAACACTAAAAGCCATCAGAAAACTATACGGATCCAACAAGGATCTTAGAACAACCTCATTGATCCTAGCTATAAATTCATATCTTAAATTCCAAGAATAAATATAGCTAAGATCTAGAATTCTAGGCACATCTCTTAAACATGAGTAGCACCTTAGGATTTCTAGATATTATGGATCTATATAACTTAATAAGCCTACAAATCATTTCCCCCAACTTTGACTCAAGAATCAGTAGCTGGTATCACTACCAGAACAGATCCATGAGGAACAACATGATAAGGACTAAGTCCCTAAGCCTCAGACCAACATCATAGGCATTGGGGTTTAAAGAAAGAAGTTTTAACTTATCTTAGGTATCAAGCTAATCTTAAGCATTAACCAAATCAAGCCAAGTAGTAGAATCTGGACTTGTGTGCCAATTTAAGATGGTATCACAAGAGAAGCTTCTAAACCAAGCAGATTAAGTATCTAGCTTTCACAGATAAACTCATAGACAACTAAGCATCATTTTCCTGGTATTAATCACAGGAATCATTTCCAGGTCTATATATTTATACATAACATCACTGTAAGAGACCAATTAATCTCAATCTGTATATGAAACCATAAGACAACCATTATAGATACAGTGGCTACAACACTCACAAATCACTGTCAATAGCCAAGCAATAACAGTGGTGAACTTTCAAATCACTAGAAATTCCAAGTAGTGATTCTACAGTAACACTATCATTTAAACCATATAAAATTAACCAATGGAATCAATCTGATAAGCCACTAGCATCATCAAAGCCAACTATAAACAATAATCCACAGCAAGTAGTCATTCATCATGCTCAAGCATTATCACCACTAGATCCAAATCATATATATATATATGTTCAACAGGGGGATATGAACCCTAATCAGAATAAGAACCCTAATCCGGATATGAAACCTAATCAGAACATAAGCACTAGGCAGGGGTAGCCACTAGATACACACAAAGGGATTCATGGTGATAGGATGAACTAGGATCCACAGAGGCGCAACTTACCTGGGGTCCTCGGCGAATTGAAGGAAGCGAGCGGATGACGTGCTTTCGCAAGACGCAGGAGCACCAGAGGGCGCAACCGACTGCCATGGCAGCGGCCATAGCAGCACATGAACACCGCACACCACCACAGGGGGATCCATAGCGGCGGTGGCAGCACCCAACCCTAAACCCTAGGGTTCGGGAACAGGGTGAACCTGGCCACAGGAGGGCTCTGAAATCAAATCGAAGCGGAGGAGGTGAACCAGTGTAGTCGCCAACCTCGCCCTACACCACGGCAGTCGCCAGGGAGGGCCACGGCGGCGCCAGCACCCCACGGGGTCGAGGGAGAGGGGAGATGAGAACGAGAGAGACAGAGAGAGTGTGGGCTGGTTGGGCCAGGACCCTTCGGGGAGCCATTTTTGTTTTGCCCAATTGGGCCAAAACAGCCCGATAAACCCAACACAGCCAGCCCAATCACCTAAAGCAGGTTTTAATAATTAAGAAAAGACCAAAATGCCCCTAAATTTAAATAAATTCTAGAAAATCAAATAAAAATCCAAAAATTATAAATAAAATATTTTTGGATTCACAATAATTCAATCTATCTAAATAAATTAAGAAATAAAATTTTAGGCATATAATTTTTATTAAGAATTTTATAATATATATTCCTTATGGAATTTTAGAAAATTATTGAAAGATGATAAAAATAAATAAAAATCACTTTCATTATATATTAATATTATATTATTTTATAAAAATACTAAATAAATATTTAATATCAATTTTTTGTATTTAAGTGATGATTCTTAAGGGAATTATTAAATAAATAACATTCAAATAAAATGAAATAAAAGAATACAATATTTAATAAATATTAAAAAATAATATTTATAAATTCTTTATTATAAAAAAGAATTTTTATAATTTAGATAATGGGGGAGAATACACACAAAACTAAATAAAGCATTACATTACTTTGCATAATCATTTTGCTTCTTTAAATATTGTCCTTACCAGGCAATAATGATGTTTTGTAGACATAGAAGCTCAAGGTCCAGTGCAAGCATCCGACTTCACTACCTTGCAATCACAAGGCAAGTTCATCACTTGCTCATGTCCTTTGAAGAGTCTTTATCAAAGTATTTGCAAATTGTGTGTTATCATATATACTTCAAAGAAAGAAAATAATATTTTCTCAAATAAAGAAATCTTAGGTACCATCCTAAGTGATGATATAATGGAGCAATAGAACTTAGGGTTCTATTTGCAACAATGATGATCAATTAGGGACTTAATAACCCATGAAATCAGTGATTCTATGTAACATCCCAGGATTAGCACCTAGAATTATAGAGGACGTAGGTGTGTGTGCATTGCATTCATGCATCAGAAAATCCGGGGAATTTTCGCGCAAAACAAAAGAAGCTATAGAGGAATCGAGGTCTCTCTTGTTCTGATGGAAACATCAGGACAGGTGTGATGGATTTCGACATGACCTCTACTATACTTTTGTGTTGGAGGGGAAGACAATTCAAAATTTGAATATTTAAGTAATAAATTTTAATACAAAAAGGATTTGAAATAAAATAGTAATTGGAAATTGAATTGTATTAGGAAATAAGGGATGATCTCTTATTTATAAATAAGTTACAATAGTTACAGATATCCAATTAGAAAAGATAATTGAAATTTAATACAAAAGGAAAAAGAATTACAACAATAGTAAGAATGGAATTCATTTTTTCTAAACAAGATATAAATATTACAAGAATTAGGATTACAAGTAGAAAGAAACTTTAACTTTATTAATATTATACAATATTACATTGTCTTTGCAAATGGACCATAAAAGAAAAGGAAAACAAGTAATTTTATTAAATAAAGTACAATAATACAATGTCTTTACAATCTTCAAACAGAAAAGAAAATTACATTGATTGATAAAAAAACCTAAAGTATTTTCCTATATTATTTCTTGAACTTCCTTTTCTGCTTATCCTTCTGTACCTGCAAAATAATTCAAAAGAAAACAAAGTTCTAGAAATAGAAAACAGAGATTATGTGGGATTATGCTACTCTCAGATTAGGCAATGAAGTGCATTGCAAAACTCATCATTGAGTAACTGATAAAAAAGGGGCCAAAGTGTGCAATCTGTTCTTATTCCAAAAAGGGCCCCAGTTTATGCATCACATGCATGGGGCAAGTTTCACCAAACTAGTAAGAGGTAAAAGGAAAAGCAGTAATTCCAGCAAAAGATCTAGTGTACTTGATCTGATCCACGTGATGGATGAAGCAGGCAAGTAGCTCACACATCACATGCATGGCATCTGTTGTCACTACCACAGTAAGTTGAATAACAGTACAAAAGTAGCAGAAGGGAACTTCTAGGGGCTGTTCTCACATATCAAACCATTCCGGCCGAAACTACACCTCTCTCTCCCCGTAGTAAAGTGTATCAAGAACACTTCTCTGAGCAAGTCAAGAACACATACTTATCTATCATCAGATCCACCCACTGGATAATAACCACACAAATTATTCCACCATCTCACCACATCTCTAATTCTGGTTGCTCCCTGGAGCCATCCAAGAGCTAGGAGGGGCAAGTATACCAGAAGAAAAACCATAGCAAATCCAATAGATCAAGTCAGGAACTAAGAGAAGGGGGATGTATCAGCAGTTGAATCACAAGCTTACCAGGACATCAACAACATTAGTAGAACAAGTTTCCCAAGAGCAACCACAACTTTAGAACCACAGGTTATCCGTCTAAGATCATGCCTTTATATCTGTTCTTACTTGTGCATCCTAGAAAATGGATGGGGTGATAGAAAATCCTCAGATCTGTACTCAAGTGGAGTACCAGATCATCACTGGATAGTTTTCATAAGCAAGCAATAACTAATTTATCCAAGCATCATCAAAGCCTCAACCTATGCATCATGGGCTGAGCCAAGAAATTAAGCACTTATCCATTTCTATCAGTATATCAAGACAACTTTTAGTATCTGTTCTTATCATTATTTAGAGCATGAGGTTGGAGAGAGAGAGAGCTCTCAGACTGGGTAGAAGTGCTACTCTGGTATCATCCTAGAGCTAAGATCAATGCAAGAGAAAGAATCTGCATTTTAGCCACCAAATTAGCTTCAGCCTTTTGCATCACAAGCTAAGTTTCTCTCTTGTTTATATCAACATCAACTACACCACTGTAGTTATTCTCTGTAGCAATCCATGCTACATGGGCTAATATTGTGCACTCTCCAATGTTGGAGGCACCACATTATCAACCCAAGGACAACTAAAGTCACCAGAATGATCCTTACATATTAACTAGCTCACAAGTTATCCAAACATAACAAGATCCTATCATCTTCCCAAAAGCTAATACAGGAATCAATTATGCATAATCATTATGTGTTCCTATGCACAGGAACTAAATTCTTTCTCAAATATCCAGCAAGCAAGGTCAGTTTAACATTAGCTGATCATGGGTAGAGATCATCCAAGGATGCACTGTATCATAATAACAGTAATTAAGCTAGCCTTTCAACTTTAAATTCCAAGTAAATTGGTCCTCATTCCACAGCTACTTCAGACCATCATCATAAGCATTAATTCCATATGAATCTCTTCAATTATTTAAGGAGATAATCATCTTACCTAAGTTATATTGTGCACACTCCTATTTGGAGGCACCACAAATATAACTAAGTCATGAGAAGCCACTAACATACCTCAAACAACTAGTAATCATTTTCCTAATTACATAATCAGGAATCATTTTAACACTATTTGTCAACATAGATAGCTAAGTTTAGTCCAATACAGACTCCAGATCATTATCTAACCAAAGGGCCAATAGCTCAAAGCCTAGAATATTATCATATTAACTATCTCCCAATTCAACCACATTCTTTTAGCAAAACCATTAATTTTCTGATCAAAGTAACAGCCAAAGGTAGCTATACAAGTAACAATTACAGAATAGTGGTACTGTCAAAGCGAGATACTTGCACCAGTCTTTAGATCAGAGGGTAACAATAACCACAAGCTAACCAATCCAATTCATCAACATAATATCCTCCACCTAATAGATCATTAAGGTGATAGCTTGCACAGTCACATGTATTTGATCCATCTGCTAATTAGCAGAGAACAATTCAAAAAAAATCAGATTCTTATCACGCCTAGGACAGCGCATCAATGCTACTTAGGATGATTTCATCATCACAGAAATAAATCTAGAAAGGAATCAAGTGAGTAAAAGAAAAGAAGATTCCCCACTTACCCGTGGTCCTCGTTGGGGTTTGAAGAGGAAGCAGACAGGCGGGGTGGTCATCGTAGCAACGACCGCGGCATAGCGGCATATGCAATACATGAGCCTGCGCCGAGCTGCAACCTGCGACCTGCGCCAAGCTACACCAACCTCAATCCACCACCAGAACAACATCAAACTATCACTGGAGCTTGACGAAACCAGGATACCAAAACCGTAGACGCACAGAAGGTGGAAGGGGCGAGCTGGAGAGGGCCTTAGGAACAAATCCAATTGGAGAGACAGGTCGGCCTGAGAGAGGCGAAGCCTCGGCTATCGTGACGACCACAGCCTACTTGCTTGGAATCGGGCGGCGTCGGCCAAAGACCAGGAGGGGAAAGAAACGTGAATGAGAGACGTGAGAGAGAGTGGTGGGATGACTGGGCCGGGGTGGGGTTTGACCCTGAGCCAGTTGGGCCAAGTGGGGTCCAAATGGGCCCATTGGTAAGCCTGGCCCGGTTCCAAAGGAAAAATAAGAAAATAAAATACTTACTAAAACACTAAATGACCAAACTAACCCTGAACATAATTTATACCCTATAAAAATATATAAAAATCCCAAAAATACATATGATATATCAAAATGACCACAAGAATAATATATATACATAGAAAAAATTATAATCTTACTTTGTAATATAAATAAAATGCAGATAAATAGTAAGACCATTACATCCTAAGTGAAATCTCATAAAATAAGGAAAAATCATAAAAATAAATAAAAATCATTTTTGGTGTATAAAAATAAATCCACTATTATATAAAAATACTAACTCAACTTTTTTATAAATAAAATTTGAAGTAAATATTTAAATACATTAAATCCTTTATGGAATTTTATAAATATAAAAATAATACTTAAAAATAAAATAAAATCATTTTCAAAGTCTTGAATAAATCTATTACACTAGAAAAATACTAAATATATTAGTAGAAAACTTTTTAATATTTTAAAATAATAAATCCTTATCTAATCTATATTTTTGAAAATTCTTTAAGAACATTTCTTAAGAAATAATTATATTTCTTCAGAAATATTAATACCCTAAAATCAAATTACTAAAATTCTAAACCAGAACTAAGGTTTATAATAAAACTTAAGTGTAAATTATTAACTTTATAATATATTTTTAAAATTTAAATAAAGATTTAAAACCACAACCTTCAAAATAACTTTATAAGCATTCACTAAAATATAAACTAAATAATTCCACACCTTAGTTATACCTATCATAAATATAAAACTTAGGAATAATTAAAATATATTACATCTTAAGCTTACTTACCCTTTTAAAGTTAACTTTAGTCTCAAAGCTTATAAACAACAGGTCTAATACACCACTTATGTTTTTATAGTTAACTTTAGTCTATTTCAATTAAGACATAAAGCATCTCAAGTTCAGACTATTCAAGCAAGCATAAAAAACATCAATCACATTCTATCAATCATGTTCTAAAAGCTATCAGGGTTGTTTAAACCTTAAGGAGGAAATCTTTTCTTCAAATGTTATTCTTTTTGCCACTTCAAAGAATAATCTCATAATAAATTCTTCAACTCTTAACCACTAAAACCAAGGACTCTTATATTAGTCACCAAATGACAATTAAACATAATCACATTAATTTATACTTTACCTGTATATCTAGAATTATTATCACTTAAGTTCCTTATAAATGTCATTACTTATAAAGTAAAATTTGAAGATAAACTAACTCTTAAAAGAATCACCTAAATTCACTTCACTCAAAGCATTGGGGATTCACTTTGGGAATTTGACAAAATATATATCACTACTAATGCATAACAGCATTTTGCTTCTTTTAACATTAGTCCTTACCGGACCAATGATGTCGATTTCAGATATTGGATCTTATATTGTCTCGAAGACCGTGAGTGCATAATCTTGCAATCACAAAAGGAAAGTTCACACTTGCTCATGTCCTTTGACTATTTTCTGTAAAGTATTTTACAAATCCAGTGTTGTCATCACCTGCATTTGAAAAAGGTCCGAAAACACTATTTTTATAATAATGTGATTATAGGTTATTTACCATGAGGTAATAACCTATATGAAAGTTCCGGTGGTAAAGGAACATATTATCTAGGATTTAACAATCAATGTCGCCAGTGATTCTTGCGCCGTATATCACGCGTCAACCATGAGATTTGGAATGGGACAGAGAAGTCAGCTGTATCTTCTTCCTCTCGCATGTAGCCGGATGTGCAGGTCATGGTTGTTATCACTCATAGCGTGCATATTAATTGGTAATTCGTAGAGGATATGCAGCATATGGGTGGGAACCCTCAACCTCCCATGATAGTTCTAGCATCTAACGGTCTGCACAAACCATTGCCATAATTCAATATGTGGGCATGGTGTACACCAAGGAGGCATGCGAGGTTGCGAAGGGGGCAGTGATTGACTTGGATCATCTACTGGGCCCCACACCATAGGAAGTGTGGACGGGAAAGATTGCCCGGTTGTGTAACAAGGATTTGATCTCTCATGGGTAAAGTAACGCATCTCTGCAGAGTGTAAGAACTATAACTTGTTACTCCATGTTCCGGGAAGGAGCTGCGAACGCGGCGGTAAAGGAACTCCATGAAAATTCTGGTAAACCCGTGAAGGCTGACGGACATAGCTTTTCAGAATAAAAGCAACCTTTGAAGAAATGTTTACGAAAACTTTCATTGCCTACGACCTATGGTTTGTGGCTGTAGATATAGTGCATCAAACACTCCTTTTCTAGTGAACTTGTTGAGTACGCTCGTACTCAAAGTATCTTCTTAACCCTTGCTAGGTTCTCAAGCCAGTACAGACGATGTCTACATCAAGTTATGCTCCAGGAATCATCATCAAAAGCTCGAGCTCTTCAATGAAGTCAAGGAAGTCGACATGTACATCAACTCAAGTGAAGACGAAGTTACTGATTAGATAAGAATATAATCTCTAGCTAGCACCTATTTCTGTAGTGTATTGCAATAGCAGCAATGCCAAACCAATAGTTTAGATACTAGCCTTATTAGTATGATAATTTTTTAGTTGTTAATTTCTGATTCTTCTTTGGAAGAAGTTTCTTTCTCTCTTTTTAACCTAGAGTGTTCTCTGGATCTTGTGTAAAGAGTTGAGTTGTAACCCATAGTCATGTCTTGGACCTGTTGTGTTTCTGTTGTACCACTCTGAGGGATGTAATACTAGTGAACGGTGTTTCATTGGTGTTATGTCAACGACTATAGTGTACTACATCATGCAGTGGTATGCTGGGTCACCGCATTCTAGCGCCGTATATCACGCATTAACCATGATATTTGGAATGGGACAGAGAAGTCAGCTGTATCTTCTTCCTCTTGCATGTAGCTGGATGTGCGGGTCGTGGCTGTTATCACTCGTAGCATGCGTATTAATTGGTAATTCGTAGAGGATAGGCAGCATATGGGTGGGAACCCTCAACGCCCGGCGATAGTTCTGGCATCTAACGGTCTGTACAAACCATTGCCGTAATTCAATATGTGGGCATGGTGTACACCAAGGAGGCATGCAAGGTCGCGAAGAGGGTAGTGATTGTCTTGGATCACCTACTGGGCCCCACATCATGGAATTGTGGACGGGAAAGTACGCCCGGTTGTGCAACAAGGAGTTGATCTCTCATGGGTAAAGTAACGCACCTCTGTAGAGTGTAAAAACTGTAACCTGTTACTCCCTGTTTCGGGAAGGAGCTACGAACGCGGTAGGAAAGGAACTCCATGAAAGTTCTGGTAAACCTGTGAAGGCTGATGGTCATAGATTTTCATAATAAAATCAATCTTTGAAGAAAGATTTATAAAAACTGCATAGTGCCAATGACTTATAGTCTGAGGTGGTAGCTAGAGCATCAAACTTCCCACCTTGCATATAATGAACTTGCTGGGTAACGCTATTACTCATCCTTTTCTTTGATCCCTTGCTTAGACTCTGAGGACCCCAAGATACGCCAATGTATGCAACCGGATGCCAAGAAGATGTGTTCTACGAGGAACCTAACCTGTCAGGAGGTGTTGAAGGAGTGGATTATGAAATCCGCTATGGTGTCGATGACATCGAGTCAAACTAAGAACCCTAGTTAGTAGTAACCGACGGAGCCGAGCAACATGAACCATATAGAATAAGCTGCTGAGCTTAACTCCTAGTTGGAGTTGCTACTTTGAAATTCCACTGAAACACTTTATATTTTGGTTTGTAAGTTGAATCTTTTCGAAGTCTTGAACTTCCGGTATTATAATAATAATAATGTGTGAATGTTTGTAATATGGACCCGCAATGTTTCTGTTGTAACACTCTGAGGGATGTGATATCCACAGAACAGTGTTCTGTGGATGTCATGTCAACGACTATAGTGTACTACACATGCAGTGGTATGCTGGGTCACCACAGTTGACCTTAGGTTGTAAACCTAGTAAAGGGTATTACCTGTAGGAGTGTGTGGCAACGATAAAGAATTCTCTAAAAGAAATATAATGGGTATTCAAATGAGAATATTCCATTATATGTTTTAGTGCGACAATTCTTTGTTATGATGCAATATATTATTGGTTACTAATAAAAATATTTTTCTTATATACAGAGCTATGGCACCAAAGTTTCCAAAACAGACTTTGGTAAGGAAATAGGAGACTCTTGATGATTATCAAGGATCATTCACAGACCAACTTTGTCAACTTTTAAAGATTTTTAGTTGTCCAACTAGAATCCCAGTGAACACCATAACCTATTATGATGGTCGAATGTTATCCAAGTATCGTGTGAGTATCCAACTCCCAGAGGAGCTTGCATTATATCACGATCTACCTATACATGAAGGCAGGAGTCACTTTGCAGCATACCATGTTGCTGTTTTGGAGGCGATAGCTAATATCCGGGAGCATAAAGCCAAGGAGTTGGAAGGTAACACATTTTCTTTAATTCCTCATGATTCTATAGACTCGAAGCCTGTACCGGATCATCTTACTTTGGTTAAGAAGCATCCTAAGTTAGCTTCCAAGTTTATGGATAGATACCGAACACTCATTGTGTCTTTTTATAAGACACATCAAGTTATTGTCGAAGATAAAAATGATATGTTAGAGGATCTAACTGATCCGGAAAGGAGGAAGCAGTTAGCATTTCAGTTGGAGAAGGAAGCAAGTAGTAGTGCAAAACCTATATTTAAGAATATACCTATAGATCATGAATCTTTTACACCATATCCTTATTCACCAAGGCCCGAACCTATATAAGATCCTACTTTGGATATGAGGTATGTAGTACCACAAGGTTCAAAGGACGGTTCTGATTCATAACTTCCTATTGAGAATTCTGATGGTTGGAGATTGGGATCATCCGAAGGATCCCATGAACTCCAGATGTCCATAGATGGTTCTGACAGAGATGTTGGACAATCTAGCTGGATGGGTGCAAGAATTAACCCTAGTAACAGTAGTAGAAATACCATATCCATATATAATTAGGATGAATAAGAAGATCCTTAGGAGAGAGTGTTTGAATCATCAAAACCTTCTCAAAACCGAGGGAATATACATTATCCGGTGTTTAACTATCTTTCCCAAAGGAGCACCTGGGGAGCAACAGGATCTGCGTATTCTGTTGACGACTCAAGGAAGAAGCTCAGGAGATGCAAGTGGGAGATAATGTTGAATATGTTTCTGAAGACTTTTAAGCTAAGCTGGAGGGAGTCAATGCGCTCAGGTTGAGTAATGACTCAAGTCCTGACACTTCAGATACTGAGTATGTTCCTTCTGGAAGGCCATTTGTTTCACAAACTATGCGACGCGTCATCACGGTTGGACATTAGGCATGTATGATGAGCGTAGTAGTTACTAGAAGCAGGCAACTATTTAGAAGTATCGGGTATTGTGTATTGTAATCCGAGATAATAAGGTATTTAGATAAATAAGGTAGTGTTGTGATTATACCTATATGGTATATGTTGTAATGACTTTGTATTATTAAGATGTTGTAATGGATAATATGTGAAATGCATATTTGGATTTTATTTAGATTTACCATTGATACATCTTCCACTGTTACTTGTTTACTTGCTGCAAACCATTACCTTCCACACCATCCATTTAATCCTTTGTTACAACAAACCAGTGAGCTTGACAACCTCACTGATTCATTTGGGGCAAAGTCTTGAGTTTGTGTTGTGCAGATCTCCGTGTTGCTTGCAACACCTGTGTGATGTTTCCTTCCTCCTACTGGTTCGATAACCTCGGTTTCTTACTGAGGGAAACTTGCTGTTGTGCTGCTTCACACCTTGCTCATGGGTTTCCAACGAAGCGTTCCACGACAAGTGCTGGGCGACATCAAGCTATTTTCTAGCGCCGTTGCCGGGGAGGCTAAGGACGTCTTCACAAGTGGAGTCCTCCTCAACCTTTCTCTTTACTTTGTTTTTAGTTTGCTTGGTTTTGTTTGCCTCTTTTTATCAAAAACTCCAAAAAAAATAGTTTAGTTTGGTTTGCTTTCTCTTTCCAAAAACACAAAAAATTAGTTCCTTCTCTAGCTGCTGATGTTGTTTTTGGCTTGCTCCACCTTTGCCAAAATGAACTCTGCTGAGAACACCAAGTTGTGTGACTTCACTAGCACAAACAAAAATGATTTCCTTAGAACTCCTATTGCTCCACCTGCTCCTGATGCTACCTTTTATGAAATTAAGCCTTCTTTGTTGAATCTTGTGATGAGAGAGCAATTTTTTGGTGCTAGTTCTGATGCTGCTGCTGCCCATCTCAATAACTTTATTGAAGTTTGTGAGATGCAAAAGTATGAGGATGTAGATGGAGATATTATTAAGCTCAAGCTGTTTCCTTTCTCCTTGAGAGGGAAAGCTAAAGAATGGTTGCTATCCTTGCCTAGAAATAGTATTGATTTTTGGATTAAGTGCAAAGATGCTTTTATTGGAAAGTACTACCCTCCTGCTAAGATTATATATATGAGAAGTGACATTATGAAATTTAAACAACTTGATAATGAACATGTTGCTCAAGCTTGGCAAATAATGAAATCTTTGGTTAAGAATTGTCTCACTCATGGACTCACTGCTTGGATGATTATCCAGACTTTTGATGTAGGTTTGAACTTATCTTCAAGAAACCTATTGGATCCAGCTGCTGGAGGTACCTTTATGGGCATCACTTTGGGTGCTGCAACAAAAATCCTTGATAATATGATGGTTAATTACTCTGAATGGCACACTTAGAGAGCTCCACATGGTAAGAAGGTAAATTCTATTGAAGAAACCTCCTCTTTGAGTGATAATATTGATGTTATTATGGCTATGCTTGTTAATGGGAAAGCTCCTTTAGATCCAAACAATGTTCCCTTAGCCTCTTTGGTTGCTCAAGAAGAGAAAGTTGATGTGAGCTTCATTAGAAACAACAATTTCAACAATAATGCCTATAGGAATAATTTTGGTGGTAACAACAATTATAGGTCTTATCCTCCTAATAATGGAAATGCCTATGGAAAATCATACAACAATGCTAGAAGTGCCCCCTCTAAACTTGAAGTCATGCTCAAAGACTTTATTAGTAAACAAACTGCTTTCAACAAGACTGTGGAGAAAAAACTTTTAACCGTTGAGAAGAATATTTCCTCTTTGTCTGAAGCATAGTCCTCCTTGATTAATAAAATGGCTGCTAAACCTAAAACCATGGAAAATACCTTTGCTGCTACTCATGCCATACAAGTTACTATTGATGAAAATGTTAGACTATTATCCCAACTTCATGCTAAGTGGGAAAGGGAACCTGAAATTGATAGAAACAATAGTGTGTGCACCATCACTATAATGGATACCACTAAATCACAAGAAGTCCCTATTCCTCCTCCTACAATGCCTAAGCCTAATGAGTCTACTACTAGTGATGCTAAGTTTGATTTTGATATAGATGATTGCAATATTTCTGAAGTGATTTTGTTCTTGCAAAAACTTGCTAGAAGTCTAGATGCTAGTGATATGCATGTTGCTTTCACCAAATACATTACAGATGCTCTTGTCAAGATTAAGGAAGAGAAGCTAAAACACAAAGCTTCTATTCCTAGGAAAGTAGAAGATAGTTGGGAACCCATTATTAATATGCAAGTGAATGACTTTGATCTCAAAGCTTCATGTGATCTTGGTTCTAGTGTCTCTATTATGCCTAGGAAGATTTATTAAATGCTTGATTTGCCACCCTTAGAAGATTGTTATTTGGATATTCCACTTGATGATAATGCTAAGAAGAAACTAATGGGGAGTATTAATGATGTTCTCATCATGGTTAACAATGCTTATGTCCCTGTTGATTTCTATGTTTTGGATGTTGAATACAATGCTCCTTGTCCTATTACTTTGGGAAGAGCTTTTCTTAGAACTGTTGGTGCCATCACTGATATGAAAGAAGGCACCATTAAATATCAATTTCCATTCAAGAGATGTATTGAACACTTCCCTATGAGGAGAGAGAAGTTTCTTTTTGATCCTCCTTTGAAAGCAAGGTTTGATGTTAATGCTTACTCATTTGAAAATACTTGATTTCTTGCTTCTTGTGCCTAACTTAAAGGCGTTAAAGAAAAGTACTTGTTGGGAGATAAACCAAGTGTTTCCTTCAGTCTTGGAAGTTATTACTTCAGTAATGACCTCACCTTATCCTTTTTGTTTGCTTTTTGTGCCAAGAATGACCTCTAATGAGAGGGAAGTAAGATTTGGGGAGTTGCTATCCCGAAACAGATTTCTGTCCTGCAGCATAAAAATTCGTGAGGAGTCTCTGTAAGTCGGATTGAGCTGAAAATTTATGAATAAAACCCCCAGTATGTTAGCTAACTTTCGTTAGTTCAACATTTTTGATTTGAGCAATAGAAGATTTTTGAAAAAAAACGGTTTCTACCTGCTGGCCTGTTTCGACAGATTTCTGCCATTATTTGCATTTGCTTCTTATTGATTCGTTTTTGAGTTTTCTTTTGGGGAATTGAGCTTTTTGAAGGAGTTACTATAGTAGCTTGTGTTTTTAGTGAAAAGTTTTGCTGTTCTAAAGCTAAACCCAAAGGTCTATTATATTTTGAATACACTAATGTTGCTAATGAAGATTGTGTGAAGTTTTGTATGAAGGAGAAATTTCAGGTGTAGAGAGAGAATGATGTAATGAGATAAAGAATGGACAAAATATCAAACTTGGGGATGCCACCCCGGTGTCACCCCAAGATATATCCAAGAGGTACAAGCGTCAAAGCTTGGGGATGCCCAAGGCATCCCCTTCTTCATCAATAAAAAGCCCAGGTCTTTCTACACACTTCATTTTTATTGTTTCATCCATTGTTGTGTTGTTCTTGGAGCGTCTTAGTTTTCGTTTGATTTGCTTATTTTGTATAGTTTGCTAGAATAAATTAGTTTGGACCCTCGTTCTCATTGTGTTGTTTCAAATAAGTTGCTTGGTGTTGGAAAGGAGTAGAAAGTTCTTGCTTGATAAGTCCAAGAGGAACTTGCATTGACTATGACTTAGACTTTAGCATGACATGCTAGGTGTTGTTTTGACCTTATGCTTAGTGATTATTGCTGTAGCATTTATTGTTCCAAACAATTGGGATTGCTTAGTGTGCCTTGAAAGAATTATGTGTTGTTTTAGCATACAAAAGCATAGTATTATGGTATTCTATTTTGATGCTTTGTTTTGGTTGACTTGGCACATGCTCATACCATGTTATGACTATGAACAAGTCACCATAGCATCTATGATCATTTAGTCCTTGACTTGTAGTACCACTCTATGCTTTGATTAGTAATGTTTTGTTGCTCTGCATGATTATAGCCATTATTGCTCCCTTAGTTGGTTGCTCCCAGTCTTTTGCTACCCTCCACTTGTATGAGTAAGCTATACTCATGCTTCCAACTCCCTAGAAACCAAGTTATTCCAAAGTGTCCACTATAGACTCCTATGCATGGTGTGTTACACCATTCCAAGTATATTCTTGTTTTCGGCTATCTTCCAATTAAAAAGTATTTTGTTATGTGAAAAGTTAGTGATTAAAGCCCTCACAAACTTGATGGCACACTTTATATTCTTTGCCCCTATTAAACTTGAACCATTGTGTCATCTATGTTGTATATGCTTGCACTTATATGTTGGAATTAGCAGAACTGTGATGTCACGGGGAACATTTTCAACATTGCACTTGTACTTTGTACACAGTTGATATCTTGCTCTTTTGTCTATGGATGTCACCGGTGTAAAATAAAGAGGGAGTTTGTAAGTCCATGGAGTTATGTATTTTGTGTTAGAGAAACGCCTAGGCCGCTAGCCTAAGCCATGCCTAACCATGGTGGAAACTTGCAGCATCACCATAATGACCATTCTGTGAAGCATCCTCAATAAAAAGCTATGCACATAGTAAATAAAAAGATCGCTGAGATGCTCATTGTCTGCTTGCCTTGTCATTTTGGTTATGGGATAGCTCCTGTACCATGTGCAAGGGGTACCCCGTTGGCGGTTCTCTATGATACGCATGTACTTACTATGAAAAGAACTTACAGGTGACTAAAGTTGAGTAGCATGAGGTGTGGCCCTCGTATTCAAGGGACTTGAGATTGCCAACTTATACCTTTTCAAGCATATACTCCATCTTTGTTCACTTTAACCTTAATCACTTCAAGATGCTTATGATAGGGGCAATGAGGGCTGAAAGCTAACAAGTACCATAATTTTTGGAAGCTCTTTTTGAAACTTGAAATCCCTGCTTCCCTTTATGAAGGGCCTTTCTTCCACTATTATTTGAGTCTCCACCTTCTACCTTTAGGCACCATTAAGAGAGCATAGTTGCCATTCTGTGTGCAGTGTCTCAAAACTTATTGATTGATGCATATTGTGATATTACTTGTTTTTGTGCTTTTTGTATCTAGTCACTCTTATGAACTTTGAAGGTGTCCTATGCATCTATTTTCTACTCTATGAGGGACAAGCTGAATGCCACTATGCCATGTTTTCTGTATGTGAAACAAACAAACGTTTTTCAATGCATGTTATTCATGATCTTTGTTTGTAGCCTTTCATGTTGCATGCATAGTTACTTTGTCTTATTGTTAGAACTCCATCTTTCATGAACATGTTTAGAGTTATTTGATCCCAAATTTCAATGCTTGCAAATGGTTTGATCTTAGTTTTTACGATGCATGTCACCTCAAAAATTATTCTTTTATCACTTACCTACTCGAGGACGAGCAGGAGTTAAGCTTGGGGATGCTTGATACATCGGAAACATATTTATTATTTTTTATGCTCCATGCTTGTTTAGTATCTACTTTGCTTTGCTTTGTCTACATTTTGAGGTGTTTTTATATATTTTATAGAACTAACCTATTAACAAGTTGCCATAGTGCTAGTTGCCCATTTTCTTCTGTTTTTGGTTCCAGAAAGGCAGAAAATCAATAATCTCGGAATCGTACGGGACAAAAGCCAAATTCAATATTTTACCATGGGCGACATGAAGCCAGAAGACGAGACAGAGGGGCGCCCCAGGGCGGCCAGACCCCCTAGGCGCGGGTGGGCCCACCCCGCACTTGGGTAGGGTGTGGCCCCCTTGGTGGCCCTCCTGGCTCGCCCCTTCGCCTATAAGAAGCCCCTGAAGCAGAAACCCTAGTCACCCGATCAAAACTCCACGAAACCATCTGTAGCCGCCACCATCATCCCTAGATCGGGGGATCTAAAGTTCTTCCTGGCACCCTGACGGAGAGGAGATCATCACGAAGGCCTTCTCCAGTATGAAGCGTGAGTAGTTCCACTTGGACTACGGTTCCATGTAGTAGCTAGATGGTTGTATCTCCTCCTTGTGCTTTCATGTATAGATCTTGTGAGCTCCGAATGATCAAGATCTAATCTATTTGTAATCATGCATGTTGTGTTTGTGGGGATCCGATGGATATTGAGATTACTATGTCAGATTGATTAACGGTTTGGTCTATTTGATTCTATCATGTATGTGTTGTTTGTGATCTTGCATGCTCTCCGTTGTTAGTAGTTATCTTGGCCAAGTAGTTGCTAGTGACTCCAAGAGGGGGTATTTATGTTCGATAGTGGGTTCATGCCTCTAGTTTCCAAGGGAAGTGACAAAAATATCTTCGGTTGTAGATGTGTTGTTGCCACTAGGGAGAAAATAACGGTCTCTTTTTCATGGAACAAGTGGATTGTTTACCTTACACACTTTGCTTAAAATAGTTGTCTGTTGCTTGCAACTTAATACTGGAGGGGGTTCGGATGATAACCTGAAGGTGGACTTCTAGTCATAGATGCAATTGGATGGCGGTCTATGTATATTGTTGTATTGCCCAATCGAATCTCATAGGATCTTTTTGTCTAGTATTGCATTGTTATGCCATGCTCAGTTCCTGTCAATTGCCGTGCTGTAATTTGTTCACCCTTCATGCCATGTTGTTTATCTCAAGAGAGCACCTCTAGTGAACTATGGACCCCGGTCCAATCTTTTGTTGGAGATATGCCCTAGAGGCAATAAAAAAAGTGGTTATTATTATATCTTTGTGTTTATGATAAATGTTTACATTCATGCTATAACAGTATTAACCGGAAACATTAATACTTGTGTGATTTGTAGACTAAATTAGAGTCCCTAGTAAAGCCTCTTTATAACACTAGCTTGTTGGTTAATAGATGATCGTGGTTTCTCGATCATGAACATTGATATGTTATTAACAGCGAGATCATATCATTAGGAGAATGGTATGATGGACATACTCCTATAGATAAGCATAGCATAAAGATCAAGTCATTTCAATAGTTCGTTTGCTATAAGCTTTCTGATACATAGTAACCTAATTCCTTCGACCATGAGATCATGCTAATCACCATCACCGGAAGGATGCTTTGATGACATCAAACACCACACCGTAACTGGGTGGCTATAAAGGTGGCATTGAGTGTTTGGAAAGTATGGGTTGAGGCACATGGATCAAGAGTAGGATTTGTCCATCCATATGACAGATAGATATACTCTGGGCCCTCTCGGTGGAATGTCATCCAATTAGCTTGCAAGCATGTGACTGGCTCACAAGGGATCACATATCACGGGAACGATAAAAGAGTACTTATCGGTAACGAGGTTGAACTAGGTATGCACAGATACCGACGATCAAAACCTCGGATAAGTAAACTATCGTGAGACAAAGGGAAATTGGTATCGTATGTAAGTGGTTCATTCGATCGCAAAGTAATCGTAGAAATATGTGGGAGCCATATGAATTTCCAGATTCCTCTATTGGTTATTGATCGGAGAAGTGTCTCGCTCATGTCCGCATAATTCACGAACCGTAGGGAGACACACTTAAGGATTCGATGTTGTTTAGTAGATATGGAATGTTTGTAGGGATACCGAATGTTGTTCAGAGTCTCGGATGGGATCCGGGATATCACGAGGAGATCCAGAATGGTCTGGAGAATAGGATTCATATAAGGAAAGTCCGATTCCGGAGATCAGGAAAGATTCCGATGTTTTCATTGGAGAGGTTCTAGAAGGTTCTAGAAGGTTCACCGGTCTGGAAGGGGAATGGTCCATGAATGTGTCATGGGTAAGTGGAATGATTGTATCATACCCTAGGTCACTTGGTGTGGTCATTTGTGAGAGATAATTAAAGCTCTAAATTGAAAGTCAAATGGGAGGTTTGAAAAGTCAAACTGGAACAATGGTTTCCTAGTGGAAGAAGGAAAGAGTCCTTCTAACTTGGGTTTGGAAGTGGATTCAAACTCACCCCTCCCAAGGCTGCCCCCTCTCATAAATAGAAGGAGAGGGCTGCCCCAAACACCAAGCCCTAGCCCTCTACCCCGTGCGCCGTCGCCTCCAAGCCGCCGCCGCCGCATCGTCGCCGCCGCCCTAGCCGTCGCCAACACCTCCTCCTCCCGGGCTTCTAAACCCTAGATCACCGGGAAACCCTAGATCCACCATAACTCGCACTAGCTTAGGAGAAGCCCTGCGGGATCTTCCCTCTACTTCCGACACCACGCCGTCGTGCTGCCGGAATCATGAGGAGAGAACTACAACCTCCGATGCCTGCTAGAAAAAGGGAGAGGAAGGTCTTCATCGAGTATCGAACGTGTGACTGACTGCAGAAGCACTGCCAGAACGCAGCGCCGGAAGGATCGTTTACGCGATCTTGAGATCAGCAAGTGTACGACTACATAACCCATGTTAATCTGCTCTCGTTAACCGCTTTGGAATATTCGAGGGTGAGTGCTTCTATCGACTCGTTGCTACAATCTAGTAGAAAGATCTTGGCTTGTTTGTGTGCATGCGGTAGAACTTTTTTGTTTTCCATGCTACGAACCAGTACATCTTTACCATTGATACATCTTCCACTGTTACTTGTTTACTTTCTGTAAACCATCATCTTCCACACCATACGTTTTATCCTTTGTTATAGCAAACCGGTGAGCTTGACAACCCTACTGATTCATTGGGGCAAAGTCTTGAGTTTGTGTTGTGCAGATTTCCACATTGCTTGCAACACCTTTGAGACGTTTCCTTCCTCCTACTGGTTCGATAACCTCGGTTTCTTACAGAGGGAAAACTTGCTGCTATGCTCATCATACCATGCTCTTGGGGTTTCCAACAAAGCGTCCCACGACAGTGCTAGGCGCCATCAAAATTCTATGATTACAAGATGGCTGATGAGCGCTCTATCGTTGAGCAAGTTGATGAGATACAGTAACTTGCCAAAGAAATTAAGCAGTTCAAGTGTATGTTACCGAACAAGTTCCTTGTCGAAGTCATCAAAACCAAGCTTTCACCCTCGTGGAGGAATTTTTGTACTTCTCTAAAACATAAGAGATAAGAGTTTACCGATACGTGTATCATTTGGTCTCTTCATATGAAAGAAATGGCGATAGGAAAGGACACATGTGCTCGAGGATTTTATGAAGGTTCTAGTGCCAACTTGGTACATAAGAAAAACTATCCATCACACAAGTTTAAGAATAAAAACAAATGTGATGGCAAAAGGAAGTTTGATGGTAAAAACAAGGCCACACACTCAACCAACTTCAAGAAGAAGAATGATAAGCAGAAAGGCTATTGGAACATTTGTGGTGATCTTGATCATTTGTAAGGTTCCCAACCATTAATAAGGTAGAGATCCCTGTGTTTACAATGCTAGTCCCTGGATCAATAGCTAGCATCCATAGTTAAGATGTAATATCAAGGAACAAAGGTCATAATACAACTTATAACCAGGAATAAAATAATTCATTACATCTTACATAGCTCATTTGGCTATCGTATTACATTGCAGCAGAATATCTATATAGCATGGAGTCCTTCATATTCAAAGTGCCACAGGCAATCAGGTTGGTTATAGACTTGTAATCCTATTCAACACACTTCACTATTATCAAACAAACCTGCAACATAATAAGTTGCAACCACAAGGGTAAATACATTTTAATTGTATTGGCAAGTTTCACTATTATGTAGAAGTAAGTGGATCCGATCATTACATGCATATTTGGCTAAGTAGGGTTTAGGCTCTTTTGCATAAAACAATATAGTTTTGTCCTATCTTTTCAAAATAGTTTTGATCTTTTGTCAAATCTTTCTGAACTCCTTGGAAAACTCCAAGTGCTTCAAATCCCTTGTTGTCGCCATCAAGTTTTACTTTGAGAAATTGGAATGTCGAGATCTTCCATAGCTTCAGGCCTTAGTTGCTCAGAGTTGTCCATAACCGGGGGCACGGCTAAGTACTTAGAATTTGATCTTCTGCAGAAGTTTTACACTTTACCCACATGACACAATCTCGTCTTGATGCCACCAGTGGCCGCTGGATAAGTACTCACCAAAATGTAGTACCAGCAGATCGAGAATGTGACAAAGTCTTTCCGTAGAAGTCCTCCCAATACACAATGCTAGCTTGTCTACCAGGCACCAATGTAGGGATATATTTCCCTTACACAATTCTTGTTAACCTCAAGATGCCAATGCATGGGTCTTCCACTATGTAGTTGACTAAGCCAGAGCCCATTTAGCATGTGGTTGTACACGGAAGCCACTGTACGAGAAACATGTCCAATCTCTAAGTCCCTGGGTGGTTTTCTTCTAGTGCACATACAAAAAGATAGCCATATAAACATGGTTCCCTTTGTTGCCACCTTGTCCAAATCTTGAGTATCCTTTTCCACCCAGGTGGTTCATTGAGTACTTGTTTTATTATATAAAACATATATCTTTCCAACACTTCATATATCCATATCATGTATCCCATCCCAAATATATAGCAGGGCTAAGCATACTACAACTAAAATGTTTTCACTAAGGAAGATATAAGTATATCCTAATAGGATTTAGCATAGCATAAAATATAGTAATCTTATCATGCATGTTACAAAAATCCACTAAGTGTAATGAAAATAGTAGGACTTGGATGATAGTGTCACTTGACTTTTTAGTAGAGAATATTGATTCACTTCTTGATCTTGCAAATATCACACTCCTCTAACTTCACTACAATTCAATCAAGCAAACACATTTTCAAACCAACATTCAAACAATTTATCACACATAAAATAATAGAAACAAGGCAATGCATGCAAGCATGCAAAATATGGTTTTATTTAGAAAAGTGGTTTCTATTAGGCTCTAAACATCTTAAAGCTCAAAGTGGTCACTTACTAAAGTGGTAAAACCATTTGCAAAAGGTTTCATCTCATAAACCAAATATTATGCTAAGGTGATATTTTATGTTGTTGAAAATATCTTTTAGCAAAGTACTAAATTTATATGGTTCATAAAATATGTTCTTAATTCACAAAACTTGGTGTTTAGGGTCAGAGAGTTTAATTAAAATCATTTCCCAAAGATTTTACTCAAAAAGCATTTTTAACACATAAACAATATTTTTATTTGACTAGAAATGCTCTAATTCAAATATTTATTCCTTAAATCCACAAAATACAATTTTAAATCCATAATTTGGTTCCAATGGTCAGTAGGTTCATAACAAAGCAATTAGCAAAGATTTCATCTTAAAAATATTTCTAGAACAAATTTTATATTCAAATTATGCCTACACAAGTTTCTGCAATTTCAACCAATTTTCCAGAAGCAAAACATTAAACAAAGTACATGGTTACAAAGTACTTGTTCTTCTGATTCCATTGATATAAAATTTACAAAATTTGGATATGTAGAATTAAAGTTATGAATTTTGCAAGTTTGCAAATCTAATAGATCAAATTTCTATTTTAAATCCTGAGTCTGGCCACGTGTCTTAATCTAACTGGCTGATACCGTTTCGCGCGGATTGAGCTCTGTGGACAACATGATTTAAGTGGAATCGTGCGGCACAGAAGCAACGTAACAGTTCGATTAAGTTGTTCTATCGCGTCCATCAGATCATCATCCAACGGCTCTCAACAGCTCGACCAGGAATGGACGGCGCTGACGCGGCGGCGAGTGGAGGAGCACTCAGACGGTGGCGTTGGTGACGATTCAGGAAGCGAGGGAGAGGGAGGAGTAGCTCACCGTGCTCGCAGAGGTGCAGCGAAGCTCAAGGCCTGATCAGCTTGACGAGGGGCGCACCGGGGCAGCAGCTATTGCTCGCCGGAGTTCGTGGCGTCGTCGGGTTCGTCTGGTTGTCGTTGGAGGCGGAGTTTGCGAGCGCGCTAAGACAAACGGAGCATGCGGTTAGATGTGTACAGGGCTGGGGATCCTGGGAGCATCAACGAGAAGGTTCGGGGCGGTCTGTGCTTACCAGGGAGTTCGTCGGAGCAATGGCAGAGGCGGTGGCACTCAGATGTCGAGGTTGTCGAGCCTAGGGATCGCGCGCGGTTGAGTGGAACACACTGGCAGATGCGCACGGGACTGGGGAGTAAGCTTGTGTGCTCTGGGAGGCGAGGGGCGGTTGCGGTTCACCGGAATCGGCCGGAGAAGCTCGTCGGGGGCAGCACGGTGTGGTTGAAAATCAGAACAGCCCTGGGGCAGAGAGGGTGTGGAGAGTGGGGGAAAGAGAGAGGGGAGAGGGGCGTTTAAGCGGGTACGGTCGTATGTATTAATCGCTGCAGCATCAATGCGAATTGATCACCGTATTCAATGGCAGAAACGGCGAGGGGGACGTGGTCGCGGTGGAGACGACGACTGACGATGTGGGACCGTGCTGTCTGTTAGAGAGAGAGAAGAAAGGTGGGGTCCACTGATTAGCGACTGGGAGGGTGCGAGGTTGAGTGGAGAACGTTTCGCTGCGGGGAGGGAAAGATGGGCTGCGAGTGGGCTGGACTGGGCTGCTTTATTTCTTTTTTTATACAAACCTTTTTCTTTTTCTGTTTTGATTTTTCATTCAAATAATTCAAACTCCAAATGAATTCAAACCACCACCAAACTTTGGGTATATTTTAATTCTTTTTATCAACATATTCCAAAGTCCAAAATAAAATAAATCTTTTATTCTTTTATGATCTATTAATAATTAAATAAATAGACATTAGTCTTTAATTCAAATAGGATTTAATATATTTTAAAAACTCTATTTGAAATCTAAATTTCTACAAAAATCTTTTCAGTAGGTTTTATTAAAAACATAACACTTTGAAATATAATTTAAAATACTTTAATAAGTTTTTAATGATCATTCAAAATAGGAAAATGTCTATACTTGAATGAAATTTGGATATAAATAAATCCTCATGGTTTATTTAAATAAACCTTTACTATTTTTATCAAAGAAAATATTTTATTTTTAAATGCTTGGCCAAGATTAATTTGGCTCTTTTTAAAAATAGTCCTTATTCATTATTTCTACCTTTGCTTATAAAAACCATATATTTTTATTTAAAGATCCAAAAATGGTGATTCCAACTATTATAACTTTATTTATTATTTGTTTATCTTTTTAAATCCCTTTAGGATTCTATTTGATCAAAATAGGTTTTGATGTTTCCAATTGGAAATCAAAAAGTTTCTTTTCACCCTAAATTTCAACAATTTTTTTTATTTTGTTTATTTATTTTTCACATTTCAAAATTTGGAAAATTTTGGGATGTGACAGGCTACCACCCTTAAAAGAAATCTCGTCCCGAGATTTGGGAAGTCTAGGGATAGAAGTTGGCTTGAAGACAACTAGGGTACTACCACCCTTAAAAGAAAGTCTCATAGGGTTACATTGATTGTTCACTTGACTATGGGTTCAACACTTGATATCCAGACAAGGAATCCTTATTTGACTCTTCTGAGTTAACTATTTCCTAACATCCACTTCTTCTATCTCTTCAAGGTTCCCATCCATGTCAATGTGGTTCACATGTCCTTTCTGGGTCACATTGGAGTCATTTCCATTGGAGTTTCTAGCATCCTTTTTCTTTTTCTTCTTAGGACAGTCTGATGCATAGTGTCCAAGTTCCTTACAATTATAGCATTGCAACTGGCTAATTTCTTTCTTCCTGAATGTGTCATGTTGGTTCTGACCAAGGTCATCTCCATTGTCAGTATCATTCCCATTATTATCACTTCCATTGTTGTTGTGGTGATGCTGATGTGATTCAGAATCTTCATTGCTCTTTTTGAATGAACGCTTCTTTTGTGATGATCCTGAGTGATACTTGAGTTTATGCTTCCTCTTTCTGTTCTCAACTTGATTCATCTTATTTTCCAAAATGGTGGCCTTGTCACAGAGTGATTGATAAGTTGGAACATAGGCAACAGACAGCTGCAGGTTCAACTCATCATTAAGTCCTTCAAGAAATTTCTCCTTTCTCTTAGCATCTGTGTCAACTTCATCCGGTGCATAGCGTGCCAGATTGTTGAATTCTTCAATATACTCAGCCACACTGAGGTGACGCTGTTTCAGATTGTGGAATTCCTTCTTCTTCAAGTTCATCACTCCATATGAGATGTGAGCTGTACGGAAACCATCCTCAAAAATAGCCCAAGTCACATCCTCAAGGGGAGTGGTGATCTGAAAGTTGTCCCACCATGTTGCTGCTGGTCCTTCAAGCAAAAATGCTGCAAACCTAACTTTTTCCTCGTCGGTGCAGCCAACAGTCACTAAGTCCTTATTCACCGAACGTAACCAGTCATTGGCTTCCATTGGATCAGTTGTTCCAGAGAACCTTGCATGCCTTAGTTTCAGAAACCTGGTGAGCATATCATGTGTTGGGGGGTTATTCTGATTGTTGTTGTTGTTGTTGTTGTTGTTGTTGTTGTTATTGTTGTTGTTGTTGTTGTTGTTGTTGTTGTTGTTGTTGTTGTTGTTGTTGTTGTTGTTGTTCTGATTCTGATTTTGCAGGAACTGTGTCATCATCTGCATCAGTTGAGCTTGTCCTGTCATCAACTGCTGTATCTCGGGAGTGATGTTATTGTTGTTGTTTTGGTTGGGGTTGGCACGACGGGGAGACATCTATTGGTTTGATAGGGATAAGTAATGACAGATAGACCTAAGTAAGTTCTAATACACAACTCAAAACAACCAAGTTCAATCACACAATCAAGCAATCAACAAGCAACTATCCACTTAACAACTTATGATCTTAACTCATGAGTTGATGGGAACAACAAGTTTTCTTGAAATAATTAACTTGGTATGGTCATACCTCATAGGTCAATATGATCCATACACTAACATGATATCAATGTTTTGGTAGGCAATCTAATGTCTCTTGGTTCTCACTTGTAGTCCTTAGTGATGACTAAGTTGGGGTCCTTGGTGAGACTAAAGTTGAAGTCATTGGTCCTCGCTTTGTCCATCAAGTTGAAAAGGAAGAGGTGTAGAATCAAAACCAAATGTTTAAGTAAAGATTTTACAAGATTGATTGTAAATAAGTTTTGGAACAAATACAATTCCTATTTTTCTAAGGGTTTTTGTCCAATCCTAGGGTTACAATCCTACAGGCAACACAGTGCTCTGATACCATCTGTAAGGTTCCCAACCTTTAATAAGGTAGAGATCCCTGTGTTTACAATGCTAGTCCCTGGATCAATAGCTAGCATTCATAGTTAAGATGTAATATCAAGGAACAAAGGTCATAATACAACTTATAACCAGGAATAAAATAATCCATTACATCTTACATAGCTCATTTGGCTATCATATTACATTGCAGCAGAATATCTATATAGCATGGAGTCCTTCATCTTCAAAGTGCCACAGGCAATCATGTTGGTTGTAGACTTGTAATTCTATTCAACACACTTCACTAACATCAAACAAACCTGCAACATAATAAGTTGCAGCCACAAGGGTCAATACATTTGAATTGTATTGGCAAGTTTCACTATTATGTAGAAGTAAGTGGATCCTATCATTACATGCATATTTGGCTAAGTAGGGTTTAGGCTCTTTTGCAGAAAGCAATATAGTTTTGTCCTATCTTTTCAAAATAGTTTTGATCTTTTGTAAAATCTTTCTGAACTCCTTGGAAAACTCCAAGTTCTTCAAATTCCTTGTTATCACCATCAAGTTTTACTTGGAGAAATTGGAATGTCGAGATCTTCCATAGCTTCAGGCCTTAGTTGCTTAGAGTTGTCCATAACCGGGGACACGGCTAAGTACTTGGAATTTGATCTTCTGCAGAAGTTGTACACTTTACCCACATGACACAATCTCGTCTTGATGCCACCAGTGGCCGCTGGATAAGTACTCACCAAACTGGAGTACCGGCAGATCGAGAATGTGATAAAGTCTTTCCATAGAAGTCCTCCCAATACACAATGCTAGCTTGTCTACCAGGCACCAACGTAGGGATATATTTCCTTACACAATTCTTGTTAACCTAAAGATGCCAATGCATGGGTCTTCCACTATATAGTTGACTAAGACAGAGCCCATTTAGCATGTGGCTGTACACGGAAGCCACTATATGAGAAACATGTCCAATCTCTAAGTCCCTGGGTGGTTTTCTTCTAGTGCACATACAAAAAGATAGCCATATAAACATGGTTCCCTTTGTTGCCACCTTGTCCAAATCTTGAGTATCCTTTTCCACCCAGGTGGTTCATTGAGTACTTGTTTTATTATATAAAACATATATCTTTCCAACACATCATATATCTATATCATGTATCCCATCCCAAATATATAGCAGGGCTAAGCATACTACAACTACAATGTTTTCACTAAGGAAGATATAAGTATATCCTACTAGGATTTAGCATAGCATAAAATATAGTAGTCTTATCATGCATGTTACAAAAATCCACTAAGTGTAATAAAAATAGTAGGACTTGGATGATAGTGTCACTTGCCTTAGTAGAGAATATTGATTCACTTCTTGATCTTGCAAATATCACACTCCTCTAACTTCACTACAATTCAATCAAGCAAACAAATTTTCAAACCAACATTCAAACAATTTATCACACATAAAATAATAGAAACAAGGCAATGCATGCAAGCATGCAAAAGATGGTTTTATTTAGAAAAGTGGTTTCTATTAGGCACTAAACATCTTAAAGCTCAAAGTGGTCATTTACTAAAGTGGTAAAACCATTTGCAAAAGGTTTCATCTCATAAACCAAATATTATGATAAGGTGATATTTTATGTTGTTGAAAATATCTTTTAGCAAAGTAATAACTTTATATGGTTCATCAAATATGTTATTAATTCACAAAACTTGGTGTTTAGGGTTAGAGAGTTTAATTAAAATCATTTCCCAAAGATTTTACTCAAAAAGCATTTTTAACACATAAACAATATTTTTATTTGACTAGAAATGCTCTAATTCAAATATTTATTCCTTAACTCCACAAAATACAATTTTAAATCCATAAGTTGGTTCCTATGGTCAGTAGGTTCAAAACAAACCAATTAGCAAAGATTTTCATCTTAAAAATATTTCTAGAGCAAATTTTATATTCAAATTATGCCTACACAAGTTTCTGCAATTTCAACCAATTTTCCAGAAGCAAAACATTAAACAAAGTACATGGTTACAAAGTACTTGTTCTGATGATTCCATTGATATAAAGTTTGCAAAATTTGGACCTGTAGAATTAAAGTTATGAATTTTACAAGGTTACAAATCTAATAGATCAAATTTCTATTTTAAATCCTGAGTCTGGCCACGTGTCTTAATCTAACTGGCTGATACCGTTTCACGCAGATTGAGCTCTGTGGACCGCGGGATTTAAGTGGAATCGTGCGGCACAGAAGCAACGTAATGGTTCGATTAAGTTGTTCTATCGCGTCCATCGGATCATCATCCAACGGCTCTCAGCAGCTCGACCAGGAATGGGCGGCGCTGGCGCGACGGCAAGCGGCGGAGCGCTCAGACGGTGGCGTTGGCGACGATTCAGGAAGATAGGGACAGGGAGGAGTAGCTCACCGTGCTCGCAGAGGTGCAGCGAAGCTCAAGGCGTGATCATCTTGACGAGGGGCGCACCGGGGCAGCAGCTATTGCTCGCCGAAGTTCGTGGCGTCGTCGGGTTCGTCTGGTTGTCATCGGAGGCGGAGTTTGCGAGCGTGCTAAGACAAACGGAGCATGCGGTTAGATGCGTACAGTGCTGGGGATCCTGGGAGCATCAACGAGAAGGTTCGGGGCGGTCTGTGCTTACCTGGGAGTTCGTCGGAGCGATGGAAGACGCGGCGGCGCTCAGATGTCGAGGTTGCCGAGCCTAGGGATCGCGCACGGTTGAGTGGAACACACTGGCAGATGCGCACGGGACTGGGGAGTAAGCTTGTGTGCTCTGGGAGGCAAGGGGCGGTTGCGTTTCGCCGGAATCGGCCGGAGAAGCTCGTCGGGGGCAGCGCGGTGTGGTTCAAAATTAGAACAGCCCTGGGGCAGAGAGGGTGTGGAGAGTAGTGGGAAAGAGAGAGGGGAGAGGGGCGTTTAAGAGGGTACGGTCACATGGATTAATCGCTGCAGCATCAATGCGAATTGATCGCCGTATTCAATGGCAGAAACGGCGAGGGGGACGTGGTCGCGGTGGAGACGACGACTGACGATGTGGGACCGTGCTGTCTGTGTGAGAGAGAGAGAAGAAACGTGGGGTCCACTGATCAGCGACTGGGCGGGTGCGAGGTTGAGTGGAAAACGTTTCGCTGCGGCGAGGGAAAGATGGGCTGCGAGTGGGCTGGACTGGGCCTGCTGACTGGGCTGCTTTGTTTCTCTTTTTTATATATAAACCTTTTTCTTTTTCTGTTTTGGTTTTTCATTCAAATAATTCAAACTCCAAATGAATTCAAACCACCACCAAAATTTGGGTATATTTTAATTCTGTTTATCAACATATTCCAAATCCAAAATAAAATTAATCTTTTATTCTTTTATGATCGATTAATAATTAAATAAATAGACATTAGTCTTTAATTCAAATAGGATTTAATATATTTTAAAAACTCTATTTGAAATCTAAATTTCTACAAAAATATTTTCAGTAGGTTTTATTAAAAACATAACACCTTGAAATATAATTTAGAATACTTTAATAAGTTTTTAATGATCATTCAAAATAGGAAAATGTTTATACTTGTATGAAATTTGGATATAAATAAATCCTCATGGTTTATTTAAATAAACCTTTACTATTTTTATCAAACAAATATTTTATTTTTAAATGCTTGGCCAAGATTAATTTGGCTCTTTTTAAAAAATAGTGCTTATTCATTATTTCTACCTTTGCTTATAAAAACCATATCTTTTTATTTAAAGATCCAAAAATGGTGATTCCAACTATTATAACTTTATTTATTATTTGTTTATATTTTTAAATACCTTTAGGATTCTATTTGATCAAAATAGGTTTTGATGATTCCAATTGGAAATCAAAAAGTTTCTTTTCACCCTAAATTTCAACAAAATTTTTTATTTTGTTTATTTATTTTTCACATTTCATAATTTGGAAAATTTTGGGATGTGACATCATTAGGATCCCAACTGCCCTAATCTCTTTAACAGGCATCAACATGGGAACAACAGCAAGACCGCTAATATTGTTATTGGTGATATTGATATGAAGGACGATGGGTACGGTGTTTTTCCTACTATCATTTCAGTATGCCATTCTCCTAAATAGTGTATAGACACTGGAGCCAATACACATGTATGCTCTGATATTTCCATGTTTTCTTTTTATCAGGTCACAAGGAATTCTTCCGTGTTGATGGGAAACAAATCACGTGCTTTTGTTCTTGGTATTGGTAGAATAAATCTGAAGCGTACTTCGTGAAAGTTTGTACAACTGAAGAATATGCAGTTTCCCTCTATTAATAAGAATCTCATGAGCAGATCTCTTTTATGTCGAGATGGTTTTAAGTTGGATTTCGAGTATAATAAAGTTGTAATACTACGTATGGACAATTTGTTGGAAAATGTTATGAGTGTGGAGGCTAGTTTTGTTGCGTTCGCAACATAGAAAACAAAAAATTTCCAACGATATGAACAACTAAGTACCAAAATCTATCTATTATATGCAAGCAACGTGTGGATATACATCAGAACGTACCCCCAAAGACCAAAAAGCTTTACGGGAATTAATCTCGTGGATGAAGTAGGCGAACTCTTGCCGATCTCAAGTTCGAGCTGAAGAGCACCGCAAACCAGCAGTGTATCCATACTCAGGAAAAGGTCCGACTTCCCAACAACATGCATGCCCTCACTCTAGTAGAGCAGCGGAAGAAGCAGATCCTCCGAGAGAAAC
Source organism: Avena longiglumis (assembly GCA_030063025.1). Classification (NCBI taxonomy): domain Eukaryota; kingdom Viridiplantae; phylum Streptophyta; class Magnoliopsida; order Poales; family Poaceae; genus Avena; species Avena longiglumis. The sequence goes on from CP125973.1 coordinate 156,078,517, forward strand.
CACTAGAACATATATTTCGCTAATCCGAAGCCATGTGGAATTGCTAGGGGGAGAGATCCTTCACGAGGAGGTGTAGGATAAGAGGAGGTCACCACCTCCTTTTCTAGAAGAGGGGGAATCCCCAAGGGCCCGGCCATGGTGGTGCCCCCACCTCTCCCTCATTCATGTGGGTGGAGATTCCACTAAGCCCACTTACATAAATCCAAACTCCTCTCACCTTGCATTAATTTTCCACCAAAATAAATGCAAGCACTTCTTAAATAAAAACAATTTTTATTTCTGTTATTCAATATTTTTAATTAATTTAATTAATAAACATTTTCATAAACCCCTTTGCATTATTTCCATATTACATTTGAAACCAATTTCAGCGATTTGACCCAAAACAATTCTGGTTCTTATCAAAATAATTCTACCACTTTCAAATCCTTTCTCTGATATAATTCAAGTGGATTGATGAATCCCAAAGAGCCTTTGAAAACATCAAGCAAACATTATCAACATCGCTTGTCTTGGTGTCACCAAAGAAAGAGAATCACTGCTGCTATACATTGCCGACATGAATCAGGCGGTTAGCACAGTACTTGTCGTAGAACGACCCGAAGAAGGAAATACTCACGATGACAGGGTTCGTAGCATGGAAAACAAAAAAATCCTACGCACGAACCACTATCTACCCAAGATCATCTACGATATGGTAGCAACGAGTAACTCGCCCTCGAAGACTGTAAGCGGTATTACGTTCCTACACAAACAATGTCGATGAAAGTGTACACGCGGCGATCTCAAAATCAGGTACTCACTACGCCACAACCGGGGGAACCTCTGTACCCGGTCACACGTGCGGCCCATTGACGTCCTCCCACCCTCGGTCCAGAGGGGCAGCGGAAGAAGGCATCCGTAGGAAACTCTTACTCCGCTTCTCTAAGTTTAGACTTCGAACTATTTTATGGCAGAGCTTCGCTAAGCAATGTCAATGGTGGAGCAATAAGGGAGGGAGAATAAGAAGGATCAAGTGTGTATTGGAAGATACAAGAGGTGGCCACCTTTTAAAGGAGAGGAGGGAGGCATTCCCTAGGGGGGTGCGTCAGCCCCTAGAGGTTCCACCTCCCCCTCTTCAGGATGGTAACCTCCTCCATAAAGTAAGGAACCCCCTCTCATATTCTCCTTTTAATTGCATGACATTCATAAGAATTAAAACACACACTTATAAAATTAATAAAACATATTTATTTATTTAATATTTTTTAACTTATTAAATCAACAAACATTAATAATTACCCCTCATGTTATTTCGATATTTCGAAATAATTTCGACGCTTTTCCAAAACAACCCCTGTGTTATCCAATAATTTAGTCGGAGTTCTAAAACCACTCAAAACGCGCCAGTGAACCTTAAGTGTGTCACCTATAGTTCGTGAATAATATGGACATGATCGAGACACCTCTCCGATCAATAATCATCAGCGATATTTGGAAAACTGTAATGACTCCCACTTATTCAACAGTGAATCTAGTGATCATGTGAACCATTAACATTGTAGTTAATTCCTTTTGTCTCGCGATAGTTAAGTTGGTAAGAAATTGCATACGACTCAAACCTTTTGAAAAATGATTGGAATCTTGACCTAGTATTTGAAATAATAAATTGCTTATTAAAACATTAATCTGCCATTAAATTCGAAAAGGTGGAACGAAGTGGCATGATCCCAACTGTACATTACCTATGTGACCAATCCTTAGCATTGGTTTCGCAACACTTAGTAAGCATACTGCGGTGACCCAGCATACCACTGCTAAGGATCTTCTTCTTCATCCTGATCATCTATGAATATGGTATTTCTACTACTGTTACTAGGGTTAATTCTTGCACCCATCCAGCTAGATTGTCCAACATTTCTGTCAGAACCATCTATGGACATCTGGTGTTCCTGAGATCCTTCAGATGATTCCATTCTCCAGCCATCAGAATTCTCAATAGGAAGTTTTGAATCAGATCCATCCTCTGAACCCTATGGTACTGCATACCTCATATCCACAGTAGGATCATATATAGGTTCAGGCCTTTGTGAATAAGGATATGGTGTAAAAGATTCAGGATCTATAGGTATATCCTTAAATTTGGGTTTCGTACTACTACCTGCTTCCTTCTCCAACTGGAATGCTAAATGTTTCCTCCTTTCCGGATCCGTTAGATCCTGTAACGTGTCATTTTTGTCTTCGACAATAACTTGATGTGTCTTATAAAAATACGCAACAAGTGTTCGATATATATACATAAACTTGGAAGCTAACTTAGGATGCTTCTTAACCAAAGTGAGATGATCCGGTACAGGCTCCGAGTCAATAGAATCATGAGGTATCACAGAAAATGTGCTACCATCCAACTCCTTGGCTTTATGCTCCTGGATATTCGCTATCGCCTCCACAACAGCAACATGATATGCTGCTAAGTGACTCCTACCTTCACCTATAGGTAGATCGTGATATAATCCAAGCTCCTCTGGTAGTTAGATACTCACACGATACTTGGATAACATCCGACCATCATAATAGGTTATAGTGTTCACTGGAATTCTGGTTGGACAACCAAAATTCTTTAAGAGTTGATGAAGTTGGTCTGTGAATGATCCTTGATAATCATCAAGAGTCTCCTCTTTCCTTACCAAGGTCTGTTTTGGAAACTTTGGTGCCATAGCTCTGTATATGAGATAAAATATTTTTATTAGTAACCAATAATATATTGCATCATAACAAATAATTATTGCACTAAAACATATAACGGAATATTCTCATTCGAATACCCATTATATTACTTTTAGAGAATTCTTTATCGTTGCTACACACTCCTATAGGTAATACCCTTTACTAGCTTTCCAACCTAAGGTCAAAGAAATTTTCTCTCGTACCAACTACGGTGACCCAGCATACCACTGCATGTGTAGTACACTATAGTCATTGACATGACATTCACAGAACACCGTTCCGTAAATATCACATCCCTCAAAGTGGTACAACAGAAACATTGTGGGTCCATATTACAAACATACACACATTATTATTATTACAATACCAGAAGTTCAAGAGTTCCAAAAGATTCAACTTACAAACCCAAAATATAAGTGTTTCAGCAGAAGTTTCAAAGTGATGACGTAAACTCCAAATTGAGCTCAATAACTTATTGCTATATATTGTTCATGTTACTCGGCTCAAGTCCTTGTCACTATGCAGTTTTTATAAATCTTTCTTCAAAGATTGATTTTATTATGAAAATCTATGACCATCAGCCTTCATAGGTTTACCAGAACTTTCATGGAGTTCCTTTCCTGCTGCGTTCGTAGCTCCTTCGCGGAACAGGGAGTAACAGGTTACAGTTTTTACACTCTGCAGAGGTGCGTTACTTCTCCCATGAGAGATCAACTTCCTTGTTGCAATATCGGGCGTACTTTTCCGTCCACAATTCCATGATGTGGGGTCCAGTAGTTGGTCCAGGCCAATCACTTCCCTTTCCATGACCTCATATGTCTACACGATCCTTCGGGTCCGGCTCACCTCCGTTAAGCCCCCTTTTGGGCAGGCTAAAACCCCGATGAGTTCCCGAAGACTCTATGACCTGGTGATGCCCGGACAAGTACCATTTGAATGGACTATATCCCTAAACACCATTCATAGATAATCTAGACACCAAAAGTGTGGGGCGTAAGGGTGCCCACCCATATGTTGGATCCGCATAAGGAATCACAACGCCGCGTTTAGGTCGTCTTGCCTCCATACGAGAGGAAAGGATACAACTGACTTCTCCGTCCCATTCCAAATCTCATGGTTAACGCGTAATATACGACGCTAGAATCACTGATGTCATGGGTTATTAATCCCTAATGGTTCATCATTATTGCAAATATAAACCTAAGTTTTATTGCCCCATCATATCATCACTTAGGATGATACCTAATATTTATTTATTTTGAGAAAATAATATTTTCTTTCCCTGGAATATAGATGATAACACACAATCTTGCAAATACTTTGATAAAAACTCTTCAAAAGACATGAGCAACTGATGAACTTGCCTTGTGATCGCAAGGTAGTGAAGTCGGATGCTTGCACTGGACCTTGAGCTTCTATGTCTACAAAACATCATTATTGCCCGGTAAGGACAATATTTAAAGAAGCAAAATGATTATGCAAAGTAATGTAATGCATTATTTAGTTTTATGTGTATTCTCCCCCATTATCTAAATTATAAAAATTCTCTTTTATAAATAAAGAATTTATAAATATTTATTTAATATTTATTGAATATTGTATTTTTTCATTTTATTTGAATTTTATTTATTTAATAATTCCCTTAAGAATTATCACTTAAATACCATAAATTGATATTAAATATTTATTTAGTATTTTTCTAAAATACTAAAATATTAATATATAATGAAAGTGATTTTTATTTATTTTTATCATCTTTGAATAATTTTATAAAATTCCATAAGGAATATATATTATAAAATTCTTAATAAAACTTATATGCCTAAATTTTTATTTCTTAATTTATTTAGATAGATTGAATTATTGTGAATCCAAAAATATATTATTTATGTTTTTTATTTTTATTTGATTTTCTAGAATTTATTTAAATCTAGGGGCAGTTTGGTCTTTTCTTAATTATTAAAACCTGCTTTAGGTAATTAGGTTGGCTGTGTTGGGTTATTGGGTCATTTTGGCCCAATTGGGCAGAACCAAAAATGGCTCCTCGAATGGTCCTGGTCCAACCAGCCCACACTCTCTTTGTCTCTCTCTCGTTCTCATCTCCCCTCTCCCTCGACCCAGGTGAATCTTGGCCTTTGCTTTGGCGATGCCCACGCCATGGCCCTTCACAGCCCCTTCTTGGTGCAAGGCGAGGTTGGCGACTACGCTGGTTTACCTCCTCCGCTTCGATTTGATTTCGGACCCCTCCTGTGGATAGGTTCACCCCGTTCCCGAACCCTAGGGTTTGGTGGTGTGCGGTGTTCGTGTACTGTTGTGGCCACCGTCGTAGAAGGTGCGGGTTGCAGAGCCCTCTAGGTGCTCCTCGTGCCACCGCGAGCACGTCGGCCCTTCTGCTTCCTCTTCAATTCATCAGCGAGGACCCCGGGTAAGTTGCCCCTCTATGGATCCTAGTTCATCCTATCACCATGAATCCCTCTGTGTGTATCTAGTGGCTACCCCTGCCTAGTGCTTATGTTCTGATTAGGGTTCATATCCTGATTAGGGTTCTTGTTCTGATTAGGGTTCATGTCCCTCTATTGATCATATCAATGAAGATTTGGATCTAGTGGTGATAATCCTTGAGCATGATGAATGATTGTTTGCTGTGGATTATTGTTTATAGTTGGCTTTGGTGATGCTAGTGGCTTGTCAGACTTATTCCATTGGTAATTTGCTATGATACAAATGTTAGTGTTTCAATGAAATCACTACTTGGAAATGTTGTTGATCTGATAACTTTCTACTGTTAAGATGTTTATACTGACAGTAGTTTTGTCAGTAATTGCTTACTGCATTTATAATGGTTGGCTTGTATGAGAATATACAGACTGAACATAATCATTACATGTTAATGATTTTTTGTAGATGTATAGATAAGTTTGATGATGACTCCTGGCATTTGGTTTCAGGAAAATGATGTTTAGTGGCTTGCCCCTTTTTATGTGTGAAAGTTGAGTAAAGATTGGAATTAGCTTATTAGAACTTGTCCTTGTGATACCATTATAGAATGGCACACAAGTGATTGGGTCCTATTCCTGAGCTTAGCTCTGACAGTGCTTGTGATTAATACTAGCAAAGATAAAATGAAAGCTTCTTTTAATTCCCCTGCCTATGATGTTGGTCTGAGGCATAGGAACTAGTTTCCTAATGGCTGTCCTTGATAGAAATGTTCTGGTAGAATTACCAGCTGCTAATTCTTGAAGCATAGTTGGGAAAACAATGGGTGTGCTAAGGGTTTTTCATGGATCCATAAGATTTATGGATACTGAGGTGGTACTCTTTTAAGAGATGTGCCCAGATTTCTTAATCTTGCCTTTGGCTATATTGAAATATAAAATTTGGCTTTTGTAACCAGTATCAATGATGTTGGTCTGAGATCCTGGTTATACTTGTATGGTTATTTTGTAGCTGTGAATTTATGATTCAAAAAATCTTCTAGGATGGATTCATCCCACTTGGATGAATACTGAGAGGTTAGATATAAAAAAACACATGATTCTTTTATATTGATATGATGAACAAATCATGTGATGGTTTTATATTACTTACCACAACTGTGGTTGCTGTTGTGGTTGTAACTTGTTGATCTGGTGGCCTGATCGTGTTGGCTTGATCTAGTCCTTCTCTTGTTGTTGTTCCTACTGCTTACAGCTCCTGGAACTTGTCCTTGATCTTGCTATCCACCTCCTGGTTCCTGGTAGCTTGGTCTTTACCTTGCTATCCACCTGATCCACCCCCTCCTAATGTCATCGTCTTGGTGAGTTCTGAGAGGATCTGGTTTGTGGTTTAGTTTAGCTGGTTTAGCTGTGGCTAGGCTGCTGGTGTTTGATGTGTATGAACAAGAAACTGATGTTGTGGTGCTTGCCCACGGCTGTGTTGAGTGGTTTTGTTTGTTTGGGTTGTTGTAGTTGCGCTGACAGCACACACCATGCATTTAGGTGTGTAAGTTGCCTGCATGTCAGCTACACCCTTGTGGATATGCTTTGGAAAGAAAGTTACCTTTTTATCTGATTACCACTTGACTGTTTGGTGAAACTTGCCCCTCTCTCTGATTGAAATTATTTGACTTGTGGCTTATGGATTATGAAAGATTAAATTCTTTCATATTGGTGAAACTTGCCCCTAAGATTTACTCAGTGATGAAAAGTGGAACAGTGCACCTCACTTTCACTAATGAGAGTAAAAGAAATATCTTAATCTTCATTTTCTTTCTTTTTGTTTGTTCTTTATTTTGCAGGTACAAGACTTGAAGATTCAAGATTTAGATTAGGTTTTTTTCTTTATAGAATAATTCCCTTGTAATAATTATTTTATTCTTTTGTAAAAAAATGTACTAGATGAATATAGATGTAATTCTACACTTATAAAGATTCTTTATTAGTTTTGTAATTTTCATTTTGTAACTAATTGATGAGTTGGTTAAATGAAATGTATATTCATTATTTAATTATCAATATTATTTAAAGCTTTTGGTTCTTATGTATTGTTTCTTTATAAGTTACATTTTGTAACTTATTCATTGAATAAATATATGAAATAAATATTCATTTACTCAATTATGTTATAATATTTAAAGTTTGAGTTACTAATTGTTAACTCTTGATTAAATCAAATTACTGAAACATAATTATAATTTCTTTTAAATTATAAATCCAACACTCAAGTTTAAATTCAAATTTCATTTCCCAAAACTCACTAATCCACAAAGATCATATAAAAATTTATAACGATCATTCTCCAAGGCTATTCCTAATCTTAAAGAGTGAAAGAAACTTTGACCTCTTTAGGTTTTATTTGGCAAAAAAATTTACCCACATTTTAACAGATGAATGCATGCAATTTCACAGATTCCTAAATCTACCCTTTGTTGGTTCCTAAATGTTGGGATGTTACGGACTTCCCCCCCCTTAAATTAAACTTCGTCCCGAAGTTTGGTGAAGTGTACCTGAACAGTTCTGGATAGGCTTTTCTTAAATCATCCTCTTTCTCCCAGGTGGCTTCCCTTTCAGGGTGATGTTCCCACTGTACTTTGCAATAATTGATTGCCCTGTTCCTCAACCTTTTCCATATTTCTTCCAAAATTTTACAGGGTTTTTCAACATAGGTCAGGTCTGCTTGTAATTCTATCTCTTGATGTGTGATTGCATCATCCGGAACTTTCAAACATTTACGGAGTTGTGACACATGGAAAACATTATGAACTTGATCTAATCTTGAGGGTAACCCTAAAGCATAAGCTATAGTCATGTTCTGACTCAGTATCTTGAATGGCCCGATATATCTTGGACTCAATTTTCCTTTAACTCCGAACCTTTTAACTCCTTTCATTGGACTTACTTTCAAATAGACCATATCTCCTACTTCAGGTTGCCATGATCTTCGACTTTGATCAGCATAACTTTTCTGCCTACTTTGAGCTATTTTCAATCTATCCTTGATTTTATCAATGATATCTTGTTTTTCCTGGATATAGTATGGCGCAAATTATTTGCTGCTTCCAGGCTCATACCAACATATTGATGACCTACAATTCCTTCCATACAGAACCTGATATGGAGCTGCTTTCAGACTACTCTGATAGCTATTATTGTAAGAAAATTCTGCCAATGGTAGATGATCATCCCACGTACCTCCAAAATCTAATGCACAAGCCCTTAACATGTCCTCCAGTATCTTATTGGTTCTTTCCGTCTGACGCCCTGTCTTTAGATGATAAGCTATGCTAAAATCTAACTTTGAACCAAGTGCTTCATGTAATTGCTTCCAAAATGCTGAAGTAAACACTGATCCCCTATCAGTTACAATCTTTTTGGGCACTCCGTGCTTACTTACTATTTCTTTGATGTAAACTTTTACTAACTTCTCGGCATTATCCTTCTGATTTACCGGAATAAAATGTGCACTTTTAGTGAGTCTATCTACAATCACTCATATCATATCCTTCCGTTTAGGTGTCATGGGCAATCCTGTGATGAAATCCATACCTATTTCCTCCCACTTCCATTCAGGAATTTCCAAAGGTTGCAATGGTCCTGCTGGACTTTGATGTTCAGCCTTCACCCTTTGGAAAGTATGGCATTCTGATACATACTTAGCAATGTCTCTTTTCATGTTATTCCACCAGAATAATTCTTTTAGATCCATGTACATCTTAGTACTTCCTGGATGTATAGAATATGGTGTTTCATGTGCTTCTCTGAGTATGACATCATGAATCTCAGTCACATCTGGAACACAAAGACGATCTTGGAACCATAAAGACTCATAATCTCCAAGGCAAAAAACTGATGTTTGCCCTTGAGATATCCTCCGAATTTCCTCAGCAACGTAAGGATCTTCTGCTTGATGTCTAAAAATTTCGTGCTTAAGATCACTAGACTGCTCTACAACTACCTGCATAGTAGATAATCCTCCAAGAATCTTTGTTCTAATGAATTTAAGCTCTAATATTTCCAAGTCCATCTATAACTCTTTTGGTAGCTCCCGATTCCTAGGCTGAATATCTGCACTTTTACGACTTAAAGCATCTGCTACAACATTTGATTTTCCTGGAGTATAGTTGATTGTTAAATCATAATCTTTGATTAGTTCCAACCAACGCTTTTATCTCATATTCAATTCCTTTTGGGTGAATAAATATTTAAGACTTTTATGGTCGGTGTATAACTCACATCTGGCTCCATAAAGAAAATGCATCCATCCTTTTAGCGTAAAGACTACTGCTGCTAACTCTAAATCATGAGTTGGATAGTTGACTTCATGTGGTTTTGGTTGTCTTGATACATAAGCAATCACTTTCCAATCTTTCATTAACACACAACCCAGACCTTCTTTAGATGCATCACAATATACTATAAAATCTTTCCATGTTTCTAGAACTGCTAGAATTGGAGCAGTAGTTAACCTAGTCTTCAATTCCTGGAAACTCGCTTCACACTTCTCATCCCAATTGAATGGGGTATTATTAATAATTTAGTCATTGGTCCATCTATTTTGGAGAAACCTTCAATGAACCTCCGGTAATAACCAGCCATCCCCAAGAAACCTCTAATTTGTTTCACATTGGTTGGTGCAGTCCATGCTAGTACTGATTGAACTTTGGATGGATTTACAGCAATTCCATCTTTACTGATCACATGACCGAGGAATTCTACCTCATCTAACCAGAATTCACACTTACTGAACTTAGCATAAAGTTTATGTTCTCTTAGAGTCTACTATGCTATTCTCAAATGATCAGCATGATCTTCCTTATCCTTGGAATATATCAGAATATAATCAATAAAGACTATGACGAACTTATCCAAATATGGCATGAAGATTTTGTTCATCATATTCATGAATATTGCTGGTGCATTGGTCAAACCAAATGGTACTACCAGATACTCATGGTGTCCATATCTTGAGACAAATGTTGTCTTTGGAACATCCTCAGGTTTAATTTTTATCTGATGGTATCCAGATCTTAGATCGATCTTAGAAAACACTCCAACTCCTTTGACTTGATCAAACAGATCTTGAATTCTTGGTAAGGGGTACTTATTCTTTATGGTAACATTGTTCAGATTTATGTAATCTCCACACATTATTCTTCCACCATCCCTTTTTATCCACAAAGATCACCGGTGTTCCCCATGGGGATACACTTTCCTGAATAAATACCTTTCTGGCTAACTCATCAATTTGCTCCTTGAGTTCTTTTAATTATTTTGGTCACATCTTGTATGATGCTTGAGCTATTGGTGTTGTACCTGGAATTAAATCAATAGTGAACTCTATTTCCCGATTTGGTGGCATTCCAGGTAGCTCTGCTAGAAAAACATCTTGGAACTCATTTACTACAAGAATATCTTCCAATTTGACCTCTTTCATTGAGTTTAGCTGAAGATCCACCATGATATGACTGTGCCTATCTGCTTGATAAACTATCCTTGCTCCACTTGGAGTTTTGATTGAGACAGTTTTCTCCTCACAATTTATCTGAGCCCCATGTTCAGTCATCCAGTCCATCCCCAGCACTACCGCAATTCCCTTCAAAGGAATCACATAAAGGTCTTCAAAGTATGTACAACCACATATCGAAATAACCTGATCTTGTTTAATGTGGCGTACAATCACATTTTCCCCTGCCGTAACTACAGTCACAGGGTTTTCTAACGTTGCCCTTATAATCCCAAATTTATCACAGAATTCTTCCAAAATGAATGAAGTAGTTGCACCAGTATCAAATAAAACTTTGTCGGGATTGGTAAGGATATTGAGCGTACCTATCACAGCATATGCTCCGAGTTATCCACCTCCTCTAGGGTTGCGCAATTCAGGTTCCCAGTAGGTCTGTTCCTCTTTCCATTGTTGTTCTTGACATTATTCCCTCCTTTATTGGGCTGCCCATAGCCTCCACTAGCTTGCCTTCCATCTCTAACCGGCCACCCTCCTTGTGGTTTGCATGGACAATTGGCTTTATGTGACCTCTCTGTCCACAAGCATGGCACACAATTACTGGTTTCGGGCAATCCCTGCTCATATGCCCTAGAAGTTTGCAATTGTGGCATATAATATTATTTACGTTTGGATTTACACTCCTGTTGGAATTTTTGCTGTTATAGGGTCTATTCCTTGGTTTGAATTCCAGATTGGGCTTGGGTTTACTTGCTTCTATCCTCTTGGTTTCCTTCTTAGCTCTCTTCCTTCTATCCTCTTGGACATTCTTGTAGTCATCTTCGAAAGTGATAGCTGCATCCAACAACTGCTGATAAGTTTTCTTATTATACAACCTTAACTGCATCCTCACAATTGGATTTAATCCTTGCAGGAAACGCTTCTTCCTCTTTTCCTCCGTATTAACTTCTTCCTCCGCATATCGTGATAGTTGACTAAACTCCCGAATATACTTCATAACACTAGTATATCCCTGCTGCAGCTCCTCAAATTCTCTCCGCTTCAACTCCATAACACTCTCCGGAACATGATATTCACGGAATCTCTGTTTGAACTCTTCCCAAGTGTACTCCCTTCCTGGCGGTTGCATGGCTAACTGATTTTCCCACCATGATGCTGTAGGTCCTATCAGAAGATGAGTCGCATACCTCAATTTCTCCTCATCATTACAACCTACAGTCTTTAGCTTTCTTTCCGTATCTTCTAGCCTATCTTCTGCATCCATAGGTTCAGGGGCTGATGCAAAAGGTAGCGGCCTTGCATTCTGGAAGTCAGAAAGACTCACTCCTCCTCCTTTAGGTTCTCTCTGATTCCCAGCTCGTCCTAGCAACTCTTCCATGAACTTGTTCTGGGTCTCTTGCATCATTTGCATACATTGCATAAAGTTCTTCTCCATTAACGGCCTCATTGGTGGTGGTGGTAATGCTCCCTGATTTTCTGCATCTGCATCGGCCTTCTCCTTGGCCTCACGTTCCATCCGCTGCTGCTCAGATTCGGTCTCTACACCTGTATCCATGACCCCCTAGTCCTGCAACATAAAGTGAATACTCATAATTACATCATGCACATTTTTTCTGAGCTCGACTTTACGCACAAAACTAGTCACACAATGAAAATCCGAATAAAATCCAAATATGCATTTCACATATTATACATTATAATATCTTAATAATACAAAGTCATTACAACATATACCATATAGGTATAATCACAACACTACCTCATTTATCTGTCTACCTTATTTTCTCAGATTACAATACACAATAGCCGATACTTCTAAATAGCTGCCTGCTTCTAGTAGTAACCACGCTCATCATACATGCCTGATTTCCAACCGTGATGACGTGATGTTCGTCGCACAGTTTGTGGAACGAATGTACTTCCAGAAGGAACATACTCAGTATCTGAAGTGTCAGGACTTGAGTCATTACTCAACCTGAGCGCATTGAATCGCTCCAGCTCAGCTGAAAATTCCTCAGAAACATGTTCAACATTATCACCCACTTGCATCTCCTGAGCTACATTCCTTGAGTCGTCAATATAATACGCAGAACCTGCTGCTCCCCAGGTGCTCCTTTGGGCAAGATAGTTAAACACCGGATAATGTATATTCCCTAGGTTTTGAGAAGGTGTTGATGATTCAAACACTCTCTCCTCAGGACCTTCTTCTTCATCCTGATCATCTATGAATATTTTATTTCTACTACTGTTACTAGGGTTAATTCTTTCACCCATCCAGCTAGATTGTCCAACATTTCTGTCAGAACCATCTATGGACATCTGGTGTTCCCGAGATCCTTTAGATGATCCCATTCTCCAGCCATCAGAATTCTCAATAGGAAGTTCTGAATCAGATCCATCCTCTGAACCCTGTGGTACTGCATACCTCATATCCATAGTAGGATCATATATAGGATCAGGCCTTGGTGAATAAGGATATGGTGTAAAAGATTCAGGATCTATAGGTATATCCTTAAAGTTGGGTTTGGTACTACTACCTGCTTCCTTCTCCAACTGGAATGCTAATTGCTTCCTCCTTTCCGGATCTGTTAGATCCTCTAACATGTCATTTTTTGTCTTCGACAATAAATTGATGTGTCTTATAAAAAGATGCAACAAGTGTTCGATATCTATCCATAAACTTGGAAGCTAACTTAGGATGTTTCTTAACCAAAGTGAGATGATTCGGTACAGGCTCCGAGTCTATAGAATCATGAGGTATCACAGAAAATGTGCTACAGTCCAACTCCTTGGCTTTATGCTCTCAGATATTCGCTATCACCTCCACAACAGCAACATGATATGCTGCTAAGTGACTCCTACCTTCACCTATAGGTAGATCGTGATATAATCCAAGCTCCTCTGGAAGTTGGATACTCACACGATACTTGGATAACATCCGACCATCATAATAGGTTATAGTGTTCACTGGAATTCTGGTTGGACAACCAAAATTCTTTAAGAGTTGACGAAGTTGGTCTGTGAATGATCCTTGATAATCATCAAGAGTCTCCTCTTTCCTTACCAAGGTCTGTTTTGGAAACTTTGGTGCCATATCTCTGTATATGAGAGAAAATATTTTTATTAGTAACCAATAATATATTGCATCATAACAAATAATTATTGCACTAAAACATATAACGGAATATTCTCATTCAATTACCCATTATATTACTTTTAGAGAATTCTTTATCGTTGCTACACACTCCTACAGGTAATACCCTTTACTAGCTTTCCAACCTAAGGTCAAAGAAATTTTCTCTCATACCAACTACGGTGACCCAGCATACCACTGCATGTGTAGTACACTATAGTCATTGACATGACATTCACAGAACACCGTTCCGTAAATATCACATCCCTCAAAGTGGTACAACAGAAACATTGTGGGTCCATATTACAAACATACACACATTATTATTATTATTATTACAATACCAGAAGTTCAAGACTTCCAAAAGATTCAACTTACAAACCCAAAATATAAGTGTTTCAGCAGAAGTTTCAAAGTGATGACGTAAACTCCATATTGAGCTCAATAACTTATTGCTATATATTGTTCATGTTGCTCGGCTCAAGTGGCTCCTAGAACTATAGTAATTATTTGGACTCTTGGTACTCTCCTCCGTAGACGATATCGTAGTCCTCCCCTTCTACGGCTCCATACAAGTTGGGCTCTTCATATAAGACCTCCTCTTGGCTCTCAGTTGCATACATTGGAGTATCTTTGGGATCCTCAGAGTCTGAGCAAGGATTCAAAGGAAAGGGTGAGTAACAACGTTACCCAGCAAGTTCATTATATGCAAGGTGGGAAGTTTGATGCTCTATCTACCACCTCAGACTATAAGTCCTTGTCACTATGCAGTTTTTATAAATCTTTCTTCAAAGATTGATTTTATTATGAAAATCTATGACCATCAGCCTTCATAGGTTTACCAGAACTTTCATGGAGTTCCTTTCCTGCTGCGTTCGTAGCTCCTTCCCGGAACAGGGAGTAACAGGTTATAGTTTTTACACTCTGCAAAGGTGCGTTACTTCTCCCATGAGAGATCAACTTCCTTGTTGCAAATCGGGCGTACTTTCCCGTCCACAGTTCCATGATGTGGGGCCCAGTAGTTGGTCCAGGCCAATCCCTTCCCTCTCCGCAACCTCATATGTCTACACGATCCTTCGGGTCCGGCTCACCTCCGTTAAGCCCCCTTTTGGGCAGGCTAAAACCCCGATGAGTTCCCGAAGACTCTATGACCTGGTGATGCCCGAACAAGTACCATTTGAATGGACTATATCCCTAAACACCATTCATAGATAATCTAGACACCAAAAGTGTGGGGCGTAAGGGTGCCCACCCATATGTTGGATCCGCATAAGGAATCACAACGTCACGTTAAGGTCGTCTTGCCTCCATACGAGAGGAAAAGGATACAGCTGACTTCTCCGTCCCATTCCAAATCTCATGGTTAACGCGTAATATACGACGCTAGAATCACTGATGTCATGGGTTATTAATCCCTAATGGTTCATCATTATTGCAAATATAAACCTAAGTTCTATTTCCCCATCATATCATCACTTAGGATGATACCTAATATTTATTTATTTTTAGAAAATAATATTTTCTTTCCCTGGAATATAGATGATAACACACAATCTTGCAAATACTTTGATAAAAACTCTTCAAAAGACATGAGCAAGTGATGAACTTGCCTTGTGATCGCAAGGTAGTGAAGTCGGATGCTTGCACTGGACCTTGAGCTTCTATGTCTACAAAACATCATTTTTGCCCGGTAAGGACAATATTTAAAGAAGCAAAATGATTATGCAAAGTAATGTAATGCATTATTTAGTTTTGTGTGTATTCTCCCCCATTATCTAAATTATAAAAATTCTCTTTTATAATAAATAATTTATAAATATTTTTTTAATATTTATTGAATATTGTATTCTTTTATTTTATTTCATTTTATTTGAATTTTATTTATTTAATAATTCCCTTAAGAATTATCACTGAAATACCAAAAATTGATATCAAATATTTATTTAGTATTTTTCTAAAATACTAAAATATTAATATATAATGAAAGTGATTTTTATTTATGTTTATCATCTTTCAATAATTTTATAAAATTCCATAAGGAATATATATATATTATAAAATTCTTAATAAAAATTATATGCCTAAAATTTTATTTCTTAATTTATTTAGATAGATTGAATTATTGTGAATCCAAAAATATTTTATTTATATTTTTTTATTTTCTAGAATTTATTTAAATTCATGGGCATTTTGGTCTTTTCTTAATTATTAAAACCTGCTTTAGATAATTGGGCCGGCTGTGTTGGGTTTATTGGGCCGTTTTGGCCTAATTGGGCAGAACCAAAAATGGCTCCCCGAAGGGTCCTGGCCCAACCAACCCACACTCTCTCTGTCTCTCTCTCGTTCTCATCTCCCCTCTCCCTTGACCTCAGGCCCGGGCGCCACAGGTGATGCCATGCCATGGCTCCTCCAGCCACCGCTGCAGTGGCGAGGTTGGCGACTACGCTGGTTCACCTCCTCCGCTTCGATTTGATTTCTGAGCCCTCCTGTGGCTAGGTTCACCCCGTTCCCGAACCCTAGGGGTTGGGGTTGGGTGCTGCCACCACCGCTACGGATCCCCCTGTGGTGGTGTGCGGTGTTCGTGTGCTGCTGTGGCCGCCGCCGTGGCAGGTGCGGGTTGCAGCGCCCTCTGGGTGCTCCCCGTGCCGCCACGAGCATGTCGGCCCTTCTGCTTCCTCTTCAATTCGTCAGCGAGGACCATGGGTAAGTTGCGCCTTTTTGGATCCTAGTTCATCCTATAACCATGAATCCCTCTATGTGTATCTAGTGGCTACCCCTGCCTAGTGCTTATGTTCTGATTAGGGTTCATATCCTGATGTTTTACGCGAGAGAAATAATTAAATTTCTTAGCGCTGGTACTATGGAGTGCGGGCGTGCCAGTATACGATAGTATACAAATTAAATAAAGCAAACACAATGATTATGCGGGAAATTTGTAGTCTTTATTGATATTCATAAGAACATACAAATCTCATTGTACATCTTCCTTGTGCGACATCTGACATACAAAAGAAACGATTGTGTAGTTCTTGACCCCTAGAGCCTCGAGAGGACTTCTAGTTAATTACATTCACGGGTTTATGACCGTGAAAGACCTCCGATTATGCTGCATCATACGGTCATCATCATCATCATCATCAACTCATAGCTCATTTTCTCCAAGGGCACATGACATGCAAATACTGATTAATGAAGTTTGCAACCATATCAACAAAGTACGGATGTCTTATCCAGTCAGAAATTGAATTCAGACAAAGTCTCAAAATAGTTGTTCGGCCTCGTCGGTCACGAACGGTGTGTATCCCGCCTTGTCGGCCAGGATAGATATGTAGGTCCCAGCCTCGTCGGTCACGGAAAAAAGAGTAAATTGGCCGAGACAAAATACTGAATCACTCGACTAACATGAATTGTAGCTTTAATGTTAACACGGGGGCTTGCTTATTCCAGAGTGGGTGGCCGTACTGGATTTAAATGAGACATGTATATGCCTTTTACGTTGGTGAGTGTCCATCTGAACATGATGTGTGGACAACACTTGTATTTTAGGGAGCATCCCACCATTTGATGTCGTAGGAAATGTTTATAATCAAGCCGACAGCTATGTAAATCACGTAGAGCCGAGATACTCAATCTTTGGTAGATCAAATCATGCAACGTCCATGGCGGCGATCTAAATCGCGTAGAGCCTTGAACACCTTAAACCTTAGAGATCACATGTGAAATGTTTGCAATGGCGACATGAATCGTGTGTAGAACCAAGATCCGGTCATTTATGTAAATCGGACCCCAAACATCATCGGCGGCGAAATAGATCCGCGTAAAGCTGATATGAAACAATTTTGTAGATCAACTATGAATATCGTTGGCAGCGATATAAATCGCGTAGAGCCAAGACGACACGAATTTTGTAACTCAGACTATTATACTCCCCGACGACAAAATAGATCCGCGTAGAGCCAGAACACCATGGATCTCATGAATCGGACTATGAAACTCATCAGCGGCGATATAAATCGCGTAGATCCGAGAGAAGACTTTTATAGATCAAGAGCTACATCGACGGCGAATAAATCGCGTAGAGCCGAGAAAGGACTTTTTTAGATCAAGAATCACATCAGCAGCGAATAAATCGCGTAGAGCCAAGCAAGGACTTTTTTTAGATCAAGAACCACATCGGCGGCTAATAAATCGCGTAGAGCCAAGAAAGGACTTTTTTATATCAAGAATCACATCGGCGGCGAATAAATCGCGTAGAGCCGACAAAGGACTTTTTTAGATCAAGAACCACATCGGCGGCGAATAAATCGCGTAGAGCCGAGAAAGGACGTTTTTAGATCAAGAATCACATCGGCGGCGAATAAATCGCGTAGAGCCGAGAAAGGACTTTTTTAGATCAAGAATCACATCGGCGGCGAATAAATCGCGTAGAGCCGAGAAAGGACTTTTTTAGATCAAGAATCACATAGGCGGCGGATAAATCGCGTAGAGCCGAGAAAGCACAAATCTGCAACATGAAATGCACAAAAACAAAAAAAAATATGCGCATGCTACCTTCATGCGATTTTGCTTACCATGTGATGCCATCGATCTGCAACGTGAAGAAGGCACAAAGTGCAGATTGCAAGCCGTGTCAGGGAGTGAGCCGTGGCGCGGGTGGATGGTAGATGAGATGAACTAGTGTGAAGAAGAATGAATCTGTGTATTTGACGGTGACGAAATAGGTGTACGAGTGTGTGTGGCCAGTGCGTGTATGTCTAACCTCTCAGCGATCACACCAAGAGGCTTTTTATACTAGGCTCCCCTGCCGTAATCCATGCGTATAGATAAATAGATAAGTGTTATCAGCGGCGCCGTCGGGGCTGTTAGCAAGCATTCCCGATCTAATCCTGAGCTCTGAGCTAGCTGCTCCGCTAGGTGAGGCCCTTGGCCGTTTCCATCAACCTGGGCACCTTTGACATACGTGGTATACGTACGTTATCCGGCTGATGCACGTATGTGGGTACACAAGTTAGTCACGTGCCCTTCAAACCACATGGCTAGCTGATATGAGACAAGGGCACTTTGGCTAACAAAATGCCAACAAATCCATGTGCGTACAAAATCATTCCGCCAAACAAAATGTTACGGTGACACTCGTTTGCTCCTTTTGATCAATAATTATTTGTAATACTTAAGAGAATTTTTATCACCATAATTTCTGTCAGTATACACCGATATCATATCATAACAGACAAAAACATCGTCGAACAAATACCCCTCGCCAAGTTAAGTTCAAATGCGGAGCAATTTGCACTTGACTTGGTGAAACAGATTAATCCATATCTCGCCATAATAACTCAATCTGAACTGCTAGAACGAACCAACAATCCTAACTGTAGAGTACTTTCACTTTTTTAGGTCAAGCTTTGATGTACAGTTGTGCTGTGCATGTGAAATAAACTCCGGACCGGTACACCTGGCCACCATCAAAATTTCTTTTTTTATCAGCCAAAGGGGTGGCCAACTTGTACTCTATCAGGCCATATCTGCATGTAGATCCCTCAACTCAAGCTTTGGGAAACCGGTCTTTGCAAATCAGCTCGTTTCATTTCCCTTTATTTTTCTTGTAATGTGTTGCATTCGCCTCTTTGTATTAGTGAATAACATAGGCATATTTGACTGTCGATGAGTAAAATCAGTGTTTTAGCAAGATCACGGCGAAAGTCCCTGCCATGTTGCGGTGTTGATGTTGATAGTGTCGGTCTCTACTGTAAGTTGATCATATTTTTTAGGTCAGGTTAAACCTGAATTACACAAGCCACAATGGAATTCCATGTTGTGTATATGTCAAATAAATATCAATAAATCCAATTGTGACCATGATGGTGACAGCCAATAGGATAATGACTGTGTGACAGAATATGTTCCGAATTCTGACGAAGTACCATGCTATCACTATGGAATTTCTCTGCGACCTTATTACACAAGCCACAACAGAAGTCCATGTTGTGTATATGTTAAATAAATATCAGTAAATCCAATTGCGACCATATGGTGCCAGCCAATAGGATTACTGATACAATGAATGTGCAACATATATGTTCCGAATTCTGACGAAGTACCGTGCCATCACAACGGAATTTCTCTGCGACCGTACTACTGCTCGGCGCCAACCAGAGAATTTTCACACACCAAGTCACTGTTTCTGAAATGTTGAGGTGAGGCGAAAGGACCTGCCATCCTCAAGAGATTTCAAAAACTCTACTGCGAATGTTATATACTCACAGTGCCAGCCAGTGAAGAAAAAAAAGGACTTTAGGGATCCACATGAACTGTAAAGGCATATTTTATTGGTCCTTGTGTGTCAGCAGGTTATGGAGAAAAAAAATCCACTCCCAACCTAGGATTTTCAATACCCACATTATAAAATTTGGTTTCAAACTGGACAAGTCGTATATAAAATAAAATGGAACCAAAGGAAGCGCAACAGGAACAACACATATAACTGCAAAAAAGAAAGATGATATTGCTTTATTGGTTTGTGGGCTCCGCCTTCAATTGTCAGACTATGAGGTGATCCATGAGTAATGTTGCAAGCTTTATATGCATCTTGGGCGCTTATGTACATCTCTGCTGGTAACTACATGTCTATGTCGCTCTTGTCAGAGGTAACTGTGTGATCAATGATTGGTCTAAGATAATTATATGTCCATAGTTCTGGAGTCCATAAGGAATGTGAACTCATACTTTGGGCTGCTCTCATGTTACGGGCTTCTTGTAGAACGTGTTTCTCTAAGTCATCCGCCGAGAAAGAAAATCGCTGCTTCACCTAGCTTCACCAAAGATCAAGCATATGTGCAACTTATACTCATGTACCACAATCAGACATTGGGAAGGGGAGCCCTATTATTTTTATGTGGGGCAGACTACGACCCCTCTATATTCAAAAGGAAAAAACATTGCAACCCATGACCAGCAATGAGGATGCTGTATGGTGTCAAAAAAATAATAATAATGAAAAAAATCATGACATAAGCGAAAGAAAAATGGATCAAAACAACACAGAACGACACAACAATTTTAACGTGGAAAACCCCTCCAAAGAGAAGGGGAAAAAGACCACGGGCGCCAGCCAGCAAAAATCACTATATCGGGAGAGTTTACACAACGCCGGGGTTTCACAATGATACTACGACCCCATGCGGAAACTTACAAGAGGTATACTCCGTAGCTATGTTGGCCAAGCTCAATCCATGTTTCTCCGCTCTTGTTTAGAAGAGGGTCCGCCCTGTTGCGACCAAGCCTTCGACAGGAGGTCTCTGCTCTGCTCTATCCAAAGTTAGCCTTCATTTGAATATCGGATTACAACTCAACAACTATCAGGCAAAATATTTCTTGAGATATTTTCCATTGATAGGAGGCATTGGGCGTTCTCCATCTTGATCAATTAGTTTATAGGCTCCACCATCGTATACTTGCTCAATAATGTATGGTCCTTCCCATTTGGGCTCAAATTTTCCTTTGCTTTTCCCCATCAGAACAATCGGGCGTCTGAGAACAAGTACTAACTCCCCCTTCTTGAATACTCGCGGTTTGACGAGTTTGTCATAGGCTCGCACCATATTCTTACGGTATAGCTGAAGTGCCTGTAGACGTTCTCCCTCTAGGGTATTCAGCTCTTCATACTGTCGACGTACTTGCTCGTCCTTAGTGAGTTCATCATGTATCGAAACTCGAAGCGAAGGTACCTCAACTTCAAGAGGAAGGACGGCTTCACTTCCAAAGACTAGAGCATATGGTGTACTTTGTGTTGGAGTGCGAACTGTCACACGATATGCCCACAAAGCTTCAAACATGCGATTGTTCCAGTCCTTTCTATGCTTACTGACTGTTTTTTTAGTATCTTCCCCAAAGTTTTATTAAATGCTTCGATTAAACCATTGGCTTGCGCATAGTATCCGGTGGTGTAATTCCATTGTATTTTGTACTTCGCGGTAAACCTAAGCATCTTATGAGATTTGAAGGCCTTGCCATTATCGGAAGTAATACGGTGAGGGATTCCAAAGAGGTGGATGATGTTCCGCTCCAAGAAGTTGATGACATTGTTAGTCTTCACTTCACGTAGTGGGACCGCTTCAGCCCATCTTGAGAAGTAATCTGTAGCTGCCAGGATAAAACGATGACCTTCAGAGGTTGGTGGGTCAATTGGACCAATGACATCAATGCCCCAAGCATCGAATGGCCAGGCGGGGATAGTGGGATGCAATGGGACATGAGGTCTATGCTTAAAGTCTCCATGTACTTGACACATGTGGCATGTCTCGGCAACATCCAAACAATCAACCATAATTTTTGGCCAATAATACCCAGCCAATTTAATGCTATGATACATCTTTGCCCCACTTTGATGTCCTCCGCACACGCCAGAGTGAACTTCACTCAATATTTTGTCTGCCTCACATCGGGAAACACATCGTAGGAGGACTCCATCAAAAGCTCTCTTATACAGAATGCCCACTTTTAGTAGGTAGGAAGGGGCCCTTCGCAAGAATTGGAGCCTAGTCACAGCATCATCAGGGAGTCTGCCGTGATTGAAATACTCTAAGAAGGGGATGCTCCAATCTTCTTCTTCAATATTAGCGATTACAACAGCATTTACCTCGGACTCCTGTGGGACAAGCTCTAGTACAGCGGGGAGCAGCCATCTTTCTTCTACCCTTACTTGCGCATGATCACCCTCAGGGAAGACAAGTGATGCCGCTAGCTTTGCCAATGCATCGGCTGATGAGTTCTCCCCCCGTGGAACATGATCAACCTGAATATTTTCAAATTTTGTCATTAGCTTCCGAGCGGCTTGGCAATAAGGTACCAACTCTGGCTTGCAAACTTCATAGACACCATTAACTTGTCTAATGATTAATTGGGAATCACCAAAAACATGCAAGGTGTGTATATTCATAGAGAGTGCCAACAATAAACCAAAGATGAGAGCTTCATACTGTGCCTCATTGTTCGAGCACCCTTCTTTAAGAAGGGAAAATGAATGGTAGAAGGTTTCACTCGTCGGATTTTTGAACACGATCCCGACTCCAGCTCTCCTCCTGGGTGTTCCATTGAGGTCTTTCTCCATGCGAGAAGCACCATCAAAGTACAACTCCCATGTATTGGAGTTAACAGAGAACACCTCCTCATCAGGGAGGTCGGTTATCAAAGGAGTCATCTGGTATAGGGTGTGCCGCGAGAAAATCAGCCAAAGCTTGCCCCTTGACCGCCTTTTTTGGCACATACGTGATGTCGAACTCCATCATCAAAACGGCCCATTTACCGAGCCTTCCTAGGAGCGCTGGTTGTCTTAGAACATACTTCACAGGATCCGCTCTTGCAATTAGCTGGATTTCATGAGACAACATGTAGTGTCTTAGTTTCTTTAGGGAGAAAATCAAAGCAAGGCACAACTTTTCGATACCTGAATAATTACACTCAGCGCCCACCATAGTACGATTGAGGTAATAGCATGCTACCTCCTTCCCATCATCATTCTGTTGTGCAAGGAGGGCACCTAAAGAGGCAGGTTGAGCTGAGATATAAAGGATAAGTGGTCTTCCTTTTACAGGTGACGCTAAGATAGGAGGATTTAACAAGTACCGTTTGATGCTTTCAAAGGCATTTTGGCATTGTTCGTCCCAATTTAATGGTGCGCCTTTCTTCATGAGCTTGGAGAAGGGTTTAATACGCCCTGAAAGATTGGATATGAACCTCCGAATATACGCCAACTTCCCCTGCAAAGACTTTAATTCTTTTAGATTTCCAGGTGGCGGCATTTGAAGAATTGCCTTAATTCTACTTGGCTGAATTTCTATGCCCCGATGGTGAACGATAAATACAAGAAACGCACCCAATTGAACGGCAAATGCACATTTGTGGGGATTCATCTTCAATTGATGTTTTCTCAACCTTTCAAACACAACACGGAGATCCTCCATGTGTCCACCCCGCTCTCTACTTTTTACCACCATGTCATCAACATAACATTCTACGGTTTGATGTATGAGCTCATCAAGAATGCGTGTCATGGCCCTTTGATAAGTGGAACCAGCATTTTTCAACCCAAAAGGCATAACCGTATAGTGGAAGTTGCCCCTAGGTGTTCTGAAGGCCGTGTCAGTTGCATCATACTCATCCATTTTTATTTGATTATAACCGGAAAATCCATCCATGAAAGATAAGGCACCATATCCTGTGGTCGAGTCAATTACCATCTCGGTAACCGGAATGGGAAAGTCATCCTTGGGACAAGCACGGTTTAGGTCACGGAAGTCCACACAAACACGTACTTGATTATTCTTCTTCATTACCGGGACAATGTTTGCTAACCAGCGGGCATATTGCACCTCCTTTATAAAATTAGCGTTGATCATCTTGTCCACCTCGGCGACTATTTGATCTTGTAGCTCGGGCCGAAAACGCCTTGGTTGCTGCCTTACTCGGCGGAACTATGGATCAATTGATAATTTGTGTGTGGCGACCTGAGGGTCAAGTCCGGGCATCTCCTTGTCTGACCATGCAAAACAGTCACGATATTCTGTCAGGAACACTCTATATTCCTCCCGTTCTTCAGGAGAGAGATTGGCACTAACATATGTAGGCCGTGGATCTTCTTCAGTTCCCAAATTAATCTCTATTAGCTCGTCAATAGTGAGTTGAACCTCATCCTCTAATTGTTGGGGAGCCGGAGCAGCATCAAGAACTTCCCCGTGAGCTATCATCATTGCTTCATGCATCCTTGAGAGGAGATATTGCTTATTCTTAAACCTTGGCATGCATTGGCTGCAGCCTTAAAAGATCGAGGTTGATATTGAGATGGGTATATTGGCACTAAACCCTCCTCATCCGAAGACTCCTCCTCTTCTGGGTTGAAGAAGTTTCCCTTTGTAGTTGCAGAAGTGGTGCAACTATTAACTCGTTGATTTTTATGCATCCCTTCTTCATCATCCGAAGGATCCACATCATGATAACCGAGACCGTACTTTGGCCGAAATGATGTACCATTCTTGATCAGTCTCTCTGCTTCCTCCCATCATTCTTCACAAACAGAAGGCGGCGGGGTAATCTGCTATTTATTTTCAGGTGGAATCCGACTTTCTTCAACAAAGGGATCATTCTCTCTTCCGCCTTCATGGTCATAAGCGCTGGCTCCTCCTTACTCTTCACTCTTGATAGTTGACATTGTACAACACATGGCTGCTTTTGTGGCACCTTGTAAAATATAGTTGGAAAGGTGTGATCATGTACACCTTGAACTGCAAGCACATCCAATGGTGTAGTAACCGAAATATACAATGAAGGTGGTTGTGAAAGAGGAGTTGAACTTGAAACCCCAGATACGGTGGCTGGTGATTCTGTGCTTGTCTTTGTCGAAGTAATCGTATGATTTTGGGAAATTCGTGCATGTAATAAGATAGGAGCCGTTGTGGATTGTATTTTCTCCTGCATTCTTCCTTATTTGTGTGATCTGGGGAAAGTGGGCAGCGAAATTTGCCTTCAACATTATTGGCTCGGCCATTGATAAACCTGTCCCAAGATGTTTAGTCCCTTTTATTTCTAAATTATTATGACCACGAGGTATGTCTCCCTTCTTCCCTTCTGAAATACCATGTTTTAGTTGACTCGTGCAGGGTGCAATGAGGAATTTCATCTCTGTCATGGAAGGGGTAGTGTTTGGCGCAACTAGTATGTCAGCATTGGGTGTTGTTCTCCCCTGATGCTTCCCTTGCTCAATAGTTGGGAAATAATACTTTGCATCGGCATGGTGCACTTCTTGGATTGTGTATGGCGTCGTGTTCCCGGCAATACATTGTTGTTCTCCTTTGTTATCCATGAATTCCAGGCATTGATGAAATGTTGATGGGACCACTCGGTATTTGTGTATCCATGGTCTCCCCAAAAGTGCAGAATATGAGGCGTTGGCTTCTATGACAAAAAATTTCACCTTAAAGCTGTATGATGACATCTGGAGCTTCAGTGTGATAACACCCAACGCTGGCTTAGCATGATTGTCATACCCACAAATCACCACTTCGGTGGGGCTTAGATCATCCATTACATATCCTGCTCGAGCCAAGCTTCGGATAGGCAAAATATTCACCGCAGAACCGGGGTCAATGAGTATCCTCCGAAGATGTGCAGATCCAATATTTCCCTCAATCTAGAGTGGTTGATTATGGTTCCCATGTTCCAATACTTGATCTTCATCAGAAAATGATATTTGATTAGCATAAAGCAGGTTTTCGAATAACCTATGTTTTGCCATTGCTGCTTGATAATGTTCAGGTTTTTGTAGAGCTTTGATGAGAGCCTCTCTAAGCTATGGTAGAAGTACCAATGCATCATGAACACTTAGGAGAGCTGGGATACGTTTCAAGTGAGCTATGACGTTATATTCTACATCATGCTCCTTTTCATGTTCTTCTCTCGTCTTTTCTTGCTGGCCTTTGGAAATAGCCGTTTCTCTATTAACTGCCGACTTCTCTTTTTCCATCCTGTATTGCTTAGTTTTTATGGGTTCTGGCAATTCTCTTCCCCCACGCAAGTTCATGTTTAATTCCAATCTCTCTTCACTCGGTCCTGTATCACCCCGTAGTATTTCATGTTCTTGCTGCGTCAGAATTACTTCGCCTTCAGAGTCATATGGGTCCTCATTCGAGCCGACCATGTTACATGAAACATTTTGTGTACTTGATTCTGGTGTATCCGTCAAGTCACTTTTTGTATTCTGAGACGACCAATCCCAATTTTTTGGAAAGAAATGGGCTAAGGTTTGATGTGTTGGTTTTGCTCGCGGGAAGGACTCATCCCCTTCTGACTTGGGAATAAATCTTGGTGGCATACGTCGACGACTCGGATCAGGCCTCCTCATGATATATGGTGATGTAGTGGGTGGTACATGGGGAGTACGTGGTGCACTATGATACCTATTTCCTTGATAACGTCTATGATGGACCCTATTCCAAGATTGTTTGGCATGATCAGATGTCACAGGGGAAAGGCAAAGTCCCTCTAACTGACACTCGACCTCAGAGAATGGCATCCAATATGTATCTTCTGCATTCTGATTTTCTGATGTCGTTGTTTTTCGAGTTGACACCATGTTGGCTTGATGAAAGCTAGCATTTACTGCTTCTAGATCCAAGTTTAATTTCTTTTCATCAATTGCTCTTTGTAACCACTCTTTAAAGGCAACGCAATCTTCAATCACATGACCAACATATCTGTGGTATGGACAATATAGTGGGTTTTCTGTCATCCCTGCCTGATCAGGTCAACGAGGTTCTGGCAAGTTTAAATCCCCTTGCTGCAGTAGTTGATTAAAGAAAGTCTTTACTAATTCCCTTCGGAATATGTATTGCTTTCTTAGCAATTCATGAATGCTAGGACGAATTCTCTGCCCCTGGTCATTCCTTTGTCCGAAGACGTGCATATTTTGACGTGGTGCCGTAGCCATTCCAGATAATCTAGTAGTATTACTTTCTACTTGTTGTACTTTAGGCTTGTTGCCATTATTAAAAGGTTTCGCCGTAGACTGGAACTTCTTTGTGTAATCTGAGGTGCCTGCATTCCTGTACAATTCCATGATATGTGGAGCCTTTTCGAACTCCAATTTAGTAGTAGCTACAGCGTTACCAAGAGCACTGCATGTTTTTGGTTCACGCCGAGACACTTCTAATGACCAGTGTTGTTGCATTCCATGGACACACATATCAACCGCATCTTCCGGATGCATCTCTCGGGTCAAACACACATAGCTATTGCGAAACCGAACAATGTAGTCATCAATCTTTTCATCTCTTCCTTGTTTTATTTGTGATAGCTCGAGTAGGGATGTATCTTTACTCGTGCTAATGAAGTGAGATTTGAATAGATCTTTCATTGTCTGCCAATTATCGTACCGAACCTGCTGGAAGGCGGCTGTACCAATGAAAAGCCGGACCTGTTAACGTTGATGAAAATTGACGAAGTAAAAGGGAGGGAGTATTAGCCGTGTCTCCACAAGCTGCCTCAAAATACACAAGATGCTCCCGTGCGTCTCCATTCCCATCAAACTGCCTGAACGTAGGTGGATGCTAACAGAACATGTTGGGCCCCCATGTGTGGTTTTGGTAATTAATGACAATCTTTATGGACTAATGTGTGTATTAATTTATACTTGTAGGATTTGTTCATTGGCATCGCTTGGAGCATGTGTTGGCTTCAAGGTCAATGAAATGCAAAGAAGATATGTTGGGAAAGCTCAATATGCGAGGTCGATGATGAGGAATTAAGGAGGGCGTTCCATCTTGAGAAGGACAAGATCGTCTACATCAAGCTCAAGTGGAATGCTCAAGGCAAAGGTATAATCTTGATAGGTTTTCTCTTTTGCCGGTCTCACGTCGTGTGTGTGAGACTGGGTTTAGGATAGATAACCGTACTATCAAGAGAGGCTCTCATATGAGTAATTCGGTCACATCGTTTCGAGAGAGCTCAAACCTTTGCATACTTGCATCATCATATTTGGTTGTTATTTGGTATTATCCATGTGATGATATAGAGCTTGTGGTAATCTTCATAACAAGCTCTTGTTCATCTAAATCGGATCTCCCATCTGTATCTTGTTGCGATTTTGATTTATGCGGCTTTTCGGTTTCTCACCAAGTGAGGTATATCACATTATTCTACTTGATACTTTATCACTTGGTGATAATCAATTTCCACTTTTTATTGGGAAGCCCTTGTCGCCCTCTATCCAACGCAATTTGAATCGGGTCAATCGGAGCTTCCAGTCAAAAGTTATTGCCGTTTGAATATTTGTCCGTTAGGCTGTTTTCTGGACCAAGCGGTAGTACCGCCCGGACGGGCCGGTACTACCGCCCGGGCCTAAAAACGGTCTGATTTCTTTCTGCCTCGCTAGGTACCTAAATCCGGTACTACCGCTCGGGCCTAAAAATGGCCCTTTTCTCTCTGTCTGGCTAGGTACCTTTTTACGGTAGTACCGGTCGGCCCGGTAGTACCGCTCGGATGGACCGGTACTACCGACCGGCCCAGTTTTTCTTATTCGCCCAGATCTAGATCTGTGCCGTTGCCGCGCGTTGACTCGCTCGCGCTGCGCGTGCTTGGCTCCGCTCTTGTTGTCGCTACGCTCATTGATATTTGCCGCACAATTGATGCTGCATGAGCCGCCGTTCTTCAGGCATGTGCTGCTTGTCTGCTTCTTGTTGCTCATCTTTGTCACGTCTGAGCAACACTACCATTCTTTGCTTATTCTTGGCAGCGAGCTACCATTGCTTCTCTCTTTGGCTTCGCCACGGCTACAAGGCTTTCTCTCTCTCTCTTCTCCGCTCGCTCGCTCGCTCGCTTGGTACCGATTTGTTGTTTGGGTCCGGTAGTACCGGACCGTACAGAAAAATTACCCCAACGGCCAGATTTTGGCCGTGTCTTTAAATAGCTTTGCCCCATTTTCTTTTAGGGTAAATTCTTCCTCCTTTTCTTGCCCAAGATTTTCCCCCATTTGCTCTACTCTTTAAGCTTGATTTCTACACACCCCTCCATTGATTCTTGCAAATATTTGAGGGGTTGTTGGAGGAGATCTTGATCCGCGTTTTGACCAAACCAAAACATCTCTTTGTGAGTGTATCTTTGGGGATCTAGATTTTGAGGGATTTTGTGTCTCTCTCTTTGATTTCTCCTCTCTTGTTCCCCCCAATAGCTTTGGTAGCTTTGTTGGAACTTGAGAGTGAGGGATTTGAGCATCTTTGTGGTGTTTTTGCCATTTGCATTTGTTGCATCGGTTTGAGTTCTCCTCGGAGGATTTGGTTTGAATTGCTCATTGGAGCTTGTCCCACTTGGGTTCTTGGAACCCTAGACGGTTTTGTGGCCTTGGTGGCATTGTGGCCTTGGTGGCATTTGTTGAGGCCTTTTGTGGCGTTTGTTGGGAGCCTCCAATTAAGTTATGGAGTTGTGCCCTAACCTTGTGAGAGGTTCCGGTTGCCACCGACAAGTGCACCGGTAGTGGAAGCGTGGATCGATCCCATTGGGGTGAGATTCACCGGAGAATAAGGGAGGCCTTTTGTGGCGTTGGTGGTTTGATACCACCCCCTCTCCAAACGAGACGTACTCCATGTTGGGAGGAACTCGGTAAAATATCGGTTTCCCCGCGTGCCTCGGTTATCTCTATACCCGAGATCTTTACTTATGCACTTTACATTGTGATAGCCTTCGTGCTTGAAGTAATATATATCTTGCTATCACTTTGTTGCTTGTATTGCTTAGCATAAGTTGTTGGTGCACATAGGTAAACCTTAGTTGTTTCTAGGTTGTGCTTTACAAAGTAAACACTAGTTTTATTCCGCCTTTGTTGAGCCACTCTAGGAAAAGTTTTAATCGCCTATTCACCCCCCCTCTAGGCGACATCCGTATCCTTTCAGATGCCATCCGGCCGGAAAGGCCACTTTATCATGCCATGCCTCGTATGGTTTCTATAGCTCACTTTCAAGAACTCTAGGGGTATGTTCTTCTGCTATTTGCTTCATCTTTCTATTGAAATCTTCTATCATGTCATGATAACCTCTCAGTGATCCTGGTTGCGCGGCTGATGTAGAGTGTGTGGGCCCAACTGGCGCATTGAGATGTATTACACCCATAGACCGAGGTTGTTCAAAAATCACATGTGCACGAGGTGTATGTTGAAATTGCGCCATGGCTTCTAGTTCAGCAACTTGTGGGTCTATTGTTTGGGGAGGAGGATTAGCAGGCTGCGCTCCATTTGCGGCGAGGTTCGCGATCATACCAAATAGTTGGTCAATCTTTGAGTCGATAGAATCTATCCTTCTGCCATAATCTGGCCCTTGTGAACCCATATGTTGAGCATCTGAAGTTCCTTCTTGATTATGGGGGAGTTTAGTTCCTTCACCTCCGATCTGAGTTGATAATGGTGCTGGTGGTAAGTCACTATGATTTTTTAGGCTAGCTCGTGCAGCTGCTGCTTCGTTATCCTGATCAGAATGAACTTGAACTGACGTGAGGTTCATAGCGCCGAAAACACCTCCATTATCCGAAGACCCTGAGGCTAAAAATTCAGGATGACCAGGAGAACCCACTATTTCCCGCGACGATGAAGAGGGATTTTCGTCCGATTCCTCGTCACTTGTTTGTCCATCGCTGGAACTAGTATGTGAAAATATTGTAGTTCCTTGAGCTACTTTTCTCAACCGTGTAACAGCTCCGCTTCGTTTTGCAATTTGCTTGACCTGACATTGATCAGCGGGGAGTCGAGAACTAATGCTTGCATACGGTCTACTATAATCACATGTACTTAATAAGATTTTCTTGTCAGGAGTTTGGTCACCAGTTGATGTCAACGGGAGACATGATGCAGATACTATTGCCTCTTTCCTTTCATTTGTTAGAGGATGCCTTTTTGAGTGTTCCTCTAAATGCGTCGAATTTCTCGTGAATAAAGGAATAGGATTTGGTAAGATTTCCTCATCCGAGGAGTAAGAAAACTCATGAAGAACAACTGGTGGTTCCCACTCAGTGTCTGAACTTTGCACTGATCTGACTGTTGTCGTGCTACATGTTGCAGTATTTGTCCCTTGTAATGTTCCGTTGGTTCGTCTTGCTTTGTTCTCATCATTATCAGACCTACGAGAGCGTGATTATTTTAGGGTTACTTCATAATTGCACCTTCCTCTCTGCATAACGATGTCTGTCTGCTCAACTCTCCGTGGTCTGGGAGCCAAATTCTCTACCAGGAAATTATATCTTTCATTCCTTCCCAAATTTGGGGAGATCTGGAGCGTTACTTGCTCGTTGTCTCTATATATCCGGCCATCATACCGGACACGTACGTGCACATGTTTCGACACCAAATCTTGTAGCTCATGATACATGGATTCACGGGCTCTCATGCGCCTCTCACGCTTGCGTTGATTAATTGTTGATGCATAAGGAACCCTCGGGGCCATATTGGTGAATGGTGTTGCCCGTGCTAGTGTCCGTTGTTCCCATTGCATTGTTGCCCTACCATCATGCTGACTTAATGAAGCAAGCCGTTGTGACTCATGACTTGCTGGCCTAGAGTTTCTAGGTGGGGTTTTCACTTGCCACTGTGGCTTGTATCCCCTTGTCTCGGGTGGTGGGTAGCGGCGACCTCGATGATATCCATGTGACGGAGCAGGAGTGCTTGTGTGATGACGGGAAGATGTGGATGACGACCCATGTCTCGGTGGCAAGTCATGACTTGTACGTCGAGGGTGCTGACCATTAAACCTTGACCTCTCTTCACCTTGACCGTGAAGTTGCCTCTGCATCCCTCTAATATGATGTTGCATTTGCTCCAACTGATGTCGAAGCTCATCTGCTCTCGGAGCTGGAGCCTCATTGGCCAGCACTTCATACCTGTTGTTTCGTGAAGTAAAGTTGTTCTTTCCCGAAACCTGGAAACATGGCACATGCGTATGCTGGTATTGACCAATAGAGTTTCTCGGACGAAATTCTCTCAACTTTATTTGCTTTCTAATGGTTTGCCTCCAAAATTCATCCATGATAGCCTCTCTAACGAGCTCGCAAGCTGGCTGTTTCTGCGAAGCCCATTGTTCAGGTGAAAGAACAAAAGACTTGTTTTTAAAATCAGCATTTTGGCCTCCGTGCTCTGGAATACATCTGAGTTGGCATGTGGCACATTAGATTGGCAAACGCGAGCACTTAATTGCGCCTGTAACTTTTTTACTTGTTGTCTCTTCCTCCTATAGTTGCGATGAGCATTCTTGTTACTTAAAGCACGGGCACGTGTGATATCAAAGTCTAGGTGATGCCTAATAGCTTCTAGTCTGTGGCATCCCGCAAAAACCACTACTAGAAAATCGCGTTGAATTTGTGCATCGCATCGTCAGCATCATGCATTGTTTGCTAAAACTACTTTCGCAACACCCGTTTTGATTTCTAAAACGCCCCTCTTGATTCAAACCCCAAAGCCCGGGTCTCCGGATTATTTTGTTTTGTTGCTACCGTTTTGCAAACGGTCCAATTAAAAATAAATAAAATATTTATTTATTTTAGTAGGGGCAGTCGAACGGGCCAACCCGACCCGAACGACCGCCCCAGATTTTTAAATCGGTCCAGCTAGTCTGCCCCTCTAATTCCTAAAGCTACCCACTAACCTACCCAAACCATCCCTCCACCTCACTCCCTCCTATAGCATCCTGCCACCTCACCTCCTCCCTCAACCACCCACGCGCCGCCACGTCACTCCCTCACCCCTCCTCTCTCCCTCACCTTCCTCCCTCACCAACCCCACCACCGACGTGGCCCACGCGCGGGACCCCCTCACCCCACGTCTCGACCACCCCTCGGCTCACCGCGCCTAGGTCCCACCTCCCCAAAGATCGCCAACCCACCCGCCATCTCCCCCTCTCCCCCCGCTCCCACCCCACCCCGCCCCCTCCCCATCTCCCACCCCCCCGCCGCCCCCGCGCCCCCCCCGCGGCCCTCTCTCCCTCACCTTCTTCCTTCCTCCTCTCGCCAGAGCCCCGCTCTCCCCTCCCCGAGCCGTCTCCTGCGCCTTCCTCCGCCACCTCCTTCCGCGGCGGCCCGCGCCCTCCCGCCCGTCGGCCTTCTCGCCACTGCCGCCCCGCGCCTGTCGCCGCCCGCATCCTTTCTCCGCCGCCTGTGGCCGCCCCACCTCTCGCCGGCCCACCTGCCACTGGCCTTCGCCTGCCGCAGCGCCACCTCCGCCACCGCGGCCTCGTGAGCCGCCCGCCTCGCCTCACAGCGTGCCGCCTCGCCGAGCCGCGCCCGCCATCCTCCGCCTCCCGGCGCTGCCTCGCCTCGGCCTCCATGTGAGCCACCAGCTCCCGCCTCACTCGCCCAGCGCCGCGTCCTCCACCTCCGCCCCGCCTCGTGCCCCCGACCTTGCAGCGGCCGCCGCGGTAACCTCCGCCGCCTCAAGCCCGCGGCCTCGACCTCGTCATGACCCGCCGCTCCGGCCCAGCTTTCGCCGCCGCCAGACGCCTGCTGCCGCCGCCCAGACGAGCTTCGCGGCGACCTCCCCAGAGCACATCGCCGCCGTCGCCTGGCAACGACCCTCCTGCAGCGCCGCTGGTCCTCGCCTCCAGTATCATCCCATAAGGTGTTTGGTAAAATGCCCTCTTGGGACCTGTCGGTAGTGTGGTTTAATCAGGTGCTGTCCTGATCGAGTTCGCGTCCAAAGACCGGCTTGCCAAGTTCGCCCACGAGACCATCTGACGCTCGAGAACCGCGCCATCTGAAGATCTCCGTTGCTGCATGAGACACCAAGTCCGGCGTTTGGACCCTACATGAAGGACTACTCCGAGAATCGCTGACACCGGACCCCCAGGAGCTCCTTCCCGGATCCGAAGCCCCAACCAAGATCACCGTCTCGGAACGACACGACCTTCGCCTCGGACGCCGAGAACTACGGTACCCTAAGGCACCGCGACCGGCGTCAAGTACTTCCCCGGAACGCCACGATCTCCGCCGTGGAACGACAAGACCGGCAACACGACCCGAAGATGCCCGGAACGCCAAGATCGCCTCAAGGATCCGAAGGACCCTCGGTATCGAGCCCGAGTTCGCCAACGACTCTGAAGACGGAGCGCTAAGACTGCGTCGGATCCGAATCGAACCGACACCGCCAAGGCCACCGACGCGGACGCGCCATACTTCATCCGGACACCGAGGCCACAGTGCGATAAGTGCTTCATCCCGAACAAGAACTACCCTCCCCGCTACCGAGAACGTTCCCGCCGAGACCAATCCGTCGAACCCTGGACCCAGAGACCGACCCCGAACCCCGGAACCCCAAGACCGTCGAGAACCCTAACGTGTGACCCTTTTCCTCGAACCCTATTTTATAACACAATAACAACTGTTGCATACTAATCATTCACCTTGCACGCATGCTTTCATGTGGTTGGGGGCCTTATGCCGATTCACCTAATAATTAAATATGGGGCCCATATGCGGGCAAATCTAGTCTCATATTGGCCTCATTTAAACATGTGTAGCGAACCGGTTCCATCTGTTGCATTGCTATACAACATTTAACTTGCGGGGGATCTAAACGACTTGAACCATCCAATTAATTGTCGGGACCCCGGTTCCGCTTAATATGACCTAATTGCATCGCACTTTTGCCATGCCGTACATCATACATGCATCATGCCGATCTTCTGCCGTTGTATTAAATATTGCATCCGGTGTTGTTCTAGTGTTTTGCTTCTTCGCGGATAAGGCCGTTGAGTCGATGTGAGCTTCGCCCGATCTTCGGTTGAACCCTTCGGCATTGTTTTCAGGCGAGCATCTCCCCCCCTTCTACCTATCTTACTTTTATAGTATTTATTCCCTCCTGTTGATCTATTGCTATCTGTGTTGCGATGCTTTAGTTTCCGTACCTGTGATATCCCCTGCAGCCTTATATTGCCTTGGACACATCCTATTACCTGTTGTTTGGTAGATAGTTGGACTTGCGCGTCGTAGTTGCTTGCTCAAGTGCGGATGTGTGTCATCTAATGCCACAGTTGCTGATGTATTGCCGCATGTTGATGTCGGAGATGATTCTAGTTTTACTTATCGTCACTTTAATTTCTGTTTAACAACTAAAATTGAAATAAGCAGAGGCATCGGTGGGTGATAGAAAATATTTGGTTTCCGAACGCCCACTTGTGTCCCGTAAGACCCCGAGTACTTGATACCTGTTCCTTGATTTTGCGCGCTATCCACATCCGGGAGGTATATGGGACCCCCCTGAGCCAGAGCTTGATTCAGTCTTATTTCTTGGGGCCACAAACTAGTTTGAGGTTTTATTTACGATCCTGTACTTATGCCATGCTACTGCTTTAGTATTTAAATTGTGCGAGGAGCACACTGCATTGTTAGGATCATGGCACGATTCATGATGTCGACAAGCCCAGCCACACTTCGGGTTCCCATGCTCACAAACGTCCCCATAACCTTGAGGCCGTCTCGAGCTTGCTTACTCGCTATGATTCTACTTAAGGGTGGCCTGAAATATTTCTGAATCCTGTGATTGTTCAGTCGTGAAAGCCTCGTTGGGTTTTGATTTGGTTTTTCCGAGGTTGATCGAGCGTGTGTTGCTATTGGTGCACCCCGGCCGGGTAAAACTTTCTGAAAGCCGTGTCCGCGGATATGGACGACTTGGAGCACAGTATCTCGATCATAGACAAGCATAACTAAAGTTTACTGCTATAAATTTGACTTATAATGGCTAGTAATCAGCTCCACTACAACGGAATGGCTAATTAATACTGCCCACAATTGCTTGTTTGAATTGTCGCTTGCGACCATTGTACCTGACGAGTAAGTATTGCAACTACAACACAATGGCTGAATAAAAGTACCACCAACTGCTGGGTTTCGGGATTACATCATGCCATCTGTATCTGATTAGTAATTGCTGCAACTAAAACGGAATGGTTAACTAAAAGTGCCCACTGCTTACTTTATCAGGATGAATATCTAAACCTGACTAGTAATGGCGGCAACAATAACTGAATAACTAAAACTGCCAACTGTGTGAGTTCCTCGGTTGACTTCCTCGTTGGTCTCGAGGGGGAAACGCCAGGATGGGTTTGTTTGATGATAGTATCAGGTTGGTTCCGAATAGGTCCTTCTTACCCCTCTCTGTTTGACGCCAGTGTATCGAGTCTCTATAGGTTGTTTAGTGCATGCTGCCGCTGCCGCTTCAGTCCACCACACCTATGTAGGCGAGGACTGCCGAATTCTAGCCTCGCCGTAATCGCCTCGCCTCGATCGACGCCTTCTTTTTCCTTTGCCCTTTGTCGGCACCCTTTTGTTTAAGCAGGTTTTGAGATCGGCGTCGTTAGCGGTGGTTACCCTTCCGGCTTTGGGCAGGGTTATGGGCGCCATTGGTTATACTTGGGGCTCTTAGCCCCATTTGCATCTTGTCCGTGGTGGACGCTCTATCGCTTTCAAGGTGATTCGGATCTTTGTATATTATATTCAGATTCTTGACTCTTTGAGTCATATATATATCTGCTCGTGGGTCCCATCGAGGACTGTTGTGTAATGTTATTATTGCCGTTTCCACCCGCACGAAAGTGCTTGGTGGCACCTTTGAATCGTTTCTGCGGGTTTGGCGAATTTTGCTAAAACTTGCATAGGTCCGATCGAGGTGTTCTGAGTGGTATCGAGCTCAGCATGCGATACCCACAAGTCCGACTGTGGGATAACCTAGCTAACGGCAAGTAGAGTGTCCAAAACTATTTTTGCAAAGTCGGTTGGATAGTTACGGTTAGGTCTGATTTTACTCCTTACCCTCTGCTATTCTCCTCTCGCCTCTCTGCGTTTTGAATCTCTCATCTCTCTTCGAGTCCAGGATTTCTCGTGGTTGGGTTTCCGTCGTACCTTCAGGGTTTCGCTTTCTCCCTTTTGCAACGGAGGTGCTACGATCATCAATCTGCAGCTGGACTGTTGTGCCCTTCATCCGGTCTTTCGTTCTTGAGCTCTTTATCCATATGTGTTCCTTGCTGGATATCAGTGTCGTTGAAAAACATATGAGAAGGACGAGCTTTGGTGAAGTTGGGGTTAACCTTGAGCATGTGTTGTTCATGCCAATCAAACCATCGCGGAACCTAATCATTGTGTCTTTCCTACGATTTCCGCTGGCATCATCCCTTTGTTCCGGATACCGCCTATGAAGATCTGCAGTCTAAATCTAGAGAGTTGAGTTGCCTGATTCTCCTACCCATGTATAGAGTTGATAGTTGGATCCGGGATGGACTGATCACCCTACCCGACTCTTCTTTACGCTCGCTGTACATCGAACTGGTGGGTCAAGGTAACTTTTCCTCTTATATGGAAGTCAGGGGTGGCTCTATTTGCGATACCTCTGCCTTCGCCCTTTTGTCTCTCCGGAGTGTTCTCTCGACGATCAGGAACAACGACCCTTTGTTGGTGGTGTCGCCAATTTCAAGATGGAGGATGAACTCTTGTTCGTGGTGTCGCGAGGATCTACACGAAGCGCGAAGGATCAGACGCCGACCTTCCTTCCGGTACCATGAGGCGGATCTCGAGGGCGAGATCCATTGTTAGTGGTGTCGAATTGTGGCATCCCGCAAAAACCACTACTAGAAAATCGCGTTGAATTTGTGCATTGCATCGTCAGCATCATGCATTGTTTGCTAAAACTACTTTCGCAACACCCGTTTTGATTTCTAAAACGCCCCTCTTGATTCAAACCCCAAAGCCCGGGTCTCCGGATTATTTTGTTTTGTTGCTACCGTTTTGCAAACGGTCCAATTAAAAATAAATAAAATATTTATTTATTTTAGTAGGCGATCGAGCAGGCCAACCCGACCCGAACGACCCCAGATTTTCATCGGTCCTAGTCCGCCTCTAATTCCTAAAGCTACCCACTAACCTACCCAAACCATCCCTCCACCTCACTCCTCCTATAGCATCCGCCACCTCACCTCCTCCCTCCTCAACCACCCACGCCACGCCACGTCCCCCTCACCCTCCTCTCTCTCTCACCTCCTCACCAAACCCACCACCGGCGTGGCCCACGCGGGACCCACTCACCCACGCCCCCACTGCCCCCTCCCCACGCTGACCACCCCACAGCTCACTGCGCCCTAGGTCCCACCTCTCTCTGTCTACCGCCTGCACGCCTCCCATCGCCCAACCCACCCACCATCTCTCCCTCCCCTGTCCCACCCCACCCCTGCCCCACCCCATCTCTCCCCCAGACCCCCTGCGTCCCCCACGCTGCCTCTCTCCTCACCTTCTTCCTTCCTCCTCGCCAGAGCCCGCCTCCTCCCCGAGCCGTCTCGTGCGCCTTCCTCCCTTCCACCTCCTTCCACCAGCGCCCGTCGCCCTCCCCGCCTCGGCCCTCTCGCTTCCACCGTCGCCACCGCCTGCTGCCGGCCGCATCCTTTCTCCGCCGCGTGCCGCTTCCCACCTCGCGCCTCACCCGCCCGCTCCACCTCGCGGCGCGCTGCCTCGCCGCCTCGCCACCTCCGGCCATCACGGCCTTGAGCGCCGCCCTCGCCTCCTCAGGCGTGCGCCCGCCATCCTCCGCCTCCCGGCCACCTCGCCTCCGCGCCTTTCATCCGCAGCTCCAGCCCGCCTCATCACCGCCCAGTGCGCGTCCTCCACCTCCGCTCCGACCATGCGCGGCCCGCCTCCGTCTGCCCCGACCTCTGCTGCGCCTCGCCAAGGCCTCAGCTGGCCGCCCGGCCCGACCTCGTCCACCCTCCGCCTCAGCTTGCCTTGCCGCCAGACGCCCGCGTCGCCGCTTCAGATTTCGCCGGCGACCTCCCCAGAGCACATCGCCGCCGTCGCCTGGCAACGACCCTCCTGCAGCTCGGTCCTCCTACGCCAGCTGGTCATCCCGCAAGGTGTTTGGTAAAATGCCCTCTTGGGACCTGTCGGTAGTGTGGTTTAATCAGGTGCTGTCCTGATCGAGTTCGCGTCCAAAGACCGGCTTGCCAAGTTCGCCCACGAGACCATCTGACGCTCGAGAACTGCGCCATCTGAAGATCTCCGTTGCCACATGAGACACCAAGTCCGGCGTTTGGACCCTACATGAAGGACTACTCCGAGAATCGCTGACACCGGACCCCCAGGAGCTCCTTCCCGGATCCGAAGCCCCCAACCAAGATCACCGTCTCGGAACGACACGACCTTCGCCTCGGACGCCGAGAACTACAATCGGTACCCTAAGGCACCGCGACCCCGGCGCGTCAAGTACTTCCCCGGAACGCCACGATCTCCGCCGTGGAACGACAAGACCGGCAACACGACCCGAAGATGCCCGGAACGCCAAGATCGCCTCAAGGATCCGAAGGACCCTCGGTATCGAGCCCGAGTTCGCCAACGACTCTGAAGACGAAGCGCTAAGACCGTGCCCGGATCCGAATCGAACCCGACACCGCCAAGGCCACCGACGGAGACGCCATACTTCATCCGGACATCGAGGCCCAGTGCGACAAGTGCTTCATCCCGAACAACAAGAACTACCTCCCACCGAGAACGTTCCCGCCGAGACCAATCCGTCGAACCCTGGACCCAGAGACCGACCCCGAACCCCGGAACCCCAAGACCGTCGAGAACCCTAACGTGTGACCCTTTTCCTCGAACCCTATTTTATAACACAATAACAACTGTTGCATACTAATCATTCACCTTGCACGCATGCTTTCATGTGGTTGGGGGCCTTATGCCGATTCACCTAATAATTAAATATGGGGCCCATATGCGGGCAAATCTAGTCTCATATTGGCCTCATTTAAACATGTGTAGCGAACCGGTTCCATCTGTTGCATTGCTATACAACATTTAACTTGCGGGGGATCTAAACGACTTGAACCATCCAATTAATTGTCGGGACCCCGGTTCCGCTTAATATGACCTAATTGCATCGCATTTTGCATCATGCCGATCTTACGCTTACGCGTTGTATTAAATATTGCATCCGGTGTTGTTCTAGTGTTTTGCTTCTTCGGATAAGGCCGTTGAGTCGATGTGAGCTTACGATCTTGGTTGAACCCTTCGGCATTGTTTTCAGCAGCATCTCCCCTTCTACCTATCTTACTTTTATAGTATTTATTCCTCCTGTTGATCTATTGCTATACGTGTTGCGATGCTTTAGTTTCCGTACTGTGATATCCCCGCAGCCTTATATTGCCTTGGACACATCCTATTACCTGTTGTTTGGTAGATAGTTGGACTTGGCGTCGTAGTTGCTTGCTCAAGTGCGGATGTGTGTCATCTAATGCC
The DNA here is from genome assembly GCA_030063025.1 of Avena longiglumis. Classification (NCBI taxonomy): domain Eukaryota; kingdom Viridiplantae; phylum Streptophyta; class Magnoliopsida; order Poales; family Poaceae; genus Avena; species Avena longiglumis. The sequence goes on from CP125973.1 coordinate 156,119,084, forward strand.
ACGATTCTTGATGTATTGCCGCATGTTGATGTCGGAGATGATTCTAGTTTTACTTATCGTCACTTTAATTTCTGTTTAACAACTAAAATTGAAATAAGAGGCATCGGTGGGTGATAGAAAATATTTGGTTTCGAACGCCCACTTGTGTCGTAAGACCCCGAGTACTTGATACCATTCCTTGATTTTGCGCTATCCACATCCGGAGGTATATGGGACCCCATGAGCCAGAGCTTGATTCAGTCTTATTTCTTGGGGCCACAAACTAGTTTGAGGTTTTATTTACGATCCTGTACTTATGCCATGCTACTTTCTGTATTTAAATTGTGCGAGGAGCACACTGTACTGTTTAGGATTATGGCCCGATTCCGCGGTGTCGACAAGCCCAGCCACACTTCGGGTTCCCGATGCTCACGGCCCCATAACCTTGAGGCCGTCTCGAGCTTGCTTACTCCTATGATTCTACTTAAGGGTGGCCCCTGAAATATTTCTGAATCCTGTGATTGTTCATGTGAAAGCCTCGTTGGGTTTTGATTTGGTTTTTCCGAGGTTGATCGGCGTGTGTTGCTATTGGTGCACCCGGCCGGTAAAACTTTCAAAGCCGTGTCCGCGGATATGGACGACTTGGAGCACAGTATCTCGATCATAGACAAGCATAACTAAAGTTTACTGCTATAAATTTGACTTATAATGGCTAGTAATCAGCTCCACTACAACGGAATGGCTAATTAATACTGCCCACAATTGCTTGTCTGAATTGTCGCTTGCGACCATTGTACCTGACGAGTAAGTATTGCAACTACAACACAATGGCTGAATAAAAGTACCACCAACTGCTGGGTTTCGGGATTACATCATGCCATCTGTATCTGATTAGTAATTGCTGCAACTAAAACGGAATGGTTAACTAAAAGTGCCATCGCTTACTTTATCGGGATGAATATCTAAACACGACTAGTAATGGCGGCAACAATAAGCGAATAACTAAAGCGCCAACCGTGTGAGTTCCTCGGTTGACTTCCTCGTTGGTCTCGAGGGAAAACGCCGGGATGGGTTTGTTTGATGATAGTATCGAGTTGGTTCGAATAGGTCCTTCTTACCCTCTCTGTTGACGCCTTGTATCGAGTCTCTATAGGTTGTTTAGTGCATCTTGCTGCCGCTTGATCCACCACACCTATGTGGCGAGGACTGCCGAATTCTAGCCTCGCTGTCTGGTCTCGATCTTGGCGCTCCGTCTTTTTCCTTTGCCCTTGTCGGCACCCCTTTTGTTTAAGCAGGTTTTGAGATCGGCGTCGTTAGGGGTTACCCTTCCGGCTTGGCACAGGGGTTATGGACGCCATTGGTTATTCTTCAGGGCTCTTAGCCCCATTTGCATCTTGTCCATAGCTGGACGCTCTATCGCTTTCAAGGTGATTCGGATCTTTGTATATTATATCTGTATTCTTGACTCTTTGAGTCGCTGTTATATATATTTGTTCTGTGGGTCCCATCGAGGACTGTTGTGTAATGTTATTACTTCGTTTTCCACCCGCACGAAAGTGCTTGGTGGGCACCTTTGAATCGTTTCTATGCGGGTTTGGCGAATTTTGCTAAAACTTGCATAGGTCCGATTCTGAGGGTGTTACATAGTCCTTGAAGTAGTTCAACTTCGCATAATCCTGACGAAATCGACCTCTTGGGAGCAGCCGAGAGCCTTAAAATAGGTGGGTGCCCCTGTTTTTCAAAAGCATCCTTAGCAACTCCATTATGCTTCGGCACTCTTCTAGCATCTCTCGTTAGTGCTTGATACTCTTCCCTAGCTCTTTTAGTTGCGTACTTGTAAACCTTCTTGGTGATGTCCCTCTCATAGGAGTGTTCTGCCTGACATACATGCATGGTGGAACCGATTCTTAAAGTCACAACTGTTGGCAGTGAACCAAATTGGAAGACAACAGACTCTGATCGTTTCTTGTCATCCCATGAGCCAAAATTGGTGAAGCCCTCACCTGCACAAGATGTACATTTGGTTAGAACTTCACCCCACCAATAATGTTGGACAAACTGTAGAACAAGTGTCAAGGAGATGAAACATGAGTAGACTCTGACGACTGATGATGAGCAGCAAAGATGGGAGGAGAGCCATGTCCCACCGGGCGTGCCATTTGTTTTACGCGAGAGAAATAACTAAATTTCTTAGCGCTGGTACTATGGAGTGCGGGCGTGCCAGTATACGATAGTATACAAATTAAATAAAGCAAACACAAAGATTATGCGGGAAATTTGTAGTCTTTATTGATATTCATAAGAACATACAAATCTCATTGTACATCTTCCTTGTGCGACATCTGACATACAAAAGAAACGATTGTGTAGTTCTTGACCCCTAGAACCTCGAGAGGACTTCTAGTTAATTACATTCACGGGTTTATGACCGTGAAAGACCTCCGATTATGCTACATCATACGGTCATCATCATCATCAACTCATAGCTCATTTTCTCCAAGGGCACATAACATGCAAATACCGATTAATGTAGTTTGCAGCCATATCAACAAAGTACGGATGTCTTATCCAGTCAGACATTGAATTCAGACAAAGTCTTAAAATAGTTGTTCGGCCTCGTCGGTCACGAACGGTGTGTATCCCGCCTTGTCGGTCAGGATAAATATGTAGGTCCCGGCCTCGTCGGTCACGGAAAAAAGAGTAAATTGGCCGAGACAAAATACTGAATCACTCGACTAACATGAATTGTAGCTTTAATGTTAACACGGGTTACGTTGGTGAGTGTCCATCTGAACATGATGTGTGGACAACACTTGTATTTTAGGGAGCATCCCGCCATTTGGTGTCGTAGGAAATGTTTATAATCAAGCCGGCAGCTATGTAAATCGCGTAGAGCCGGGATACTCAATCTTTGGTAGATCAAATCATGCAACGTCCATGGCGGCGATCTAAATCGCGTAGATCCTTGAACACCTTAAACTTTAGAGATCACATGTGAAATGTTTGCAATGGCGACATGAATTGTGTGTAGAACCAAGATCCGGTCATTTATGTAAATCGGACCCCAAACATTATCGGCGGCGAAATAGATCCGCGTAGAGCTGATATGAAACAATTTTGTAGATCAACTATGAATATCGTTGGCAGCGATATAAATCGCGTCGAGCCAAGACGACACGAATTTTGTAACTCAGACTATTATACTCCCCGACGACGAAATAGATCCGCGTAGAGCCAGAACACCATGGATCTCATGAATCGGACTATGAAACTCATCGGCGGCGATATAAATCGCGTAGATCCTAGAGAAGACTTTTATAGATCAAGAGCTACATCGGCGGCGAATAAATCGCGTAGAGCCGAGAAAGCACTTTTTTAGATCAAGAATCACATCAGCAGCGATTCGCGTAGAGCCGAGCAAGGACTTTTTTAGATCAAGAACCACATTGGCGGCGAATATATCGCGTAGAGCCGAGAAAGGACATTTTTAGATCAAGAATCACATCGGCGGCGAATAAATCGCGTAGAGCCGAGAAAGGACTTTTTTAGATCAAGAACCACATCGGCGGCGAATAAATCGCGTAGAGCCGAAAAAGGACTTTTTTAGATCAAGAATCACATCGGCGGCGAATAAATCGCGTAGAGCCGAGAAAGGACTTTTTTAGATCAAAAATCACATCGGCGGCGAATAAATCGCGTAGAGCCGAGAAAGGACTTTTTTAGATCAAGAATCACATCGGCGGCAGATAAATCGCGTAGAGCCGAGAAAGCACAAATCTGCAACATGAAATGCACAAAAACAAGAAAAAATATGCGCATGCTACCTTCATGCGATTTTACTTACCATGTGATGCCATCGATCTACAACGTGAAGAAGGCACAAAGTGCAGATTGCAAGCCGTGTCAGGGAGTGAGCTGTGGCGCGGGTGGGTGGTAGATGAGATGAACTAGTGTGAAGAAGAATGAATCTGTGTTTGTGACGATGATGAAATAGGTGTACGAGTGTGTGTGTGGCCAGTGCGTGTATGTCTTGTTAGATGTATATATCTGTATATTGTATTTCCCCCATATGTTAGGGGGCTTCCTGCATATTTGCCATGTACCTGTACTATATATTGTGGCCTTTGGCCCCCAGAGGAATATATGTTGCATATTCCTGACATGGTATCAGAGCCTAAGGTCTTGAGTTCGAGTCCTGGCTTTCGCAATTTATTCTAAAATTGCTGTAGACCCCTCTGTGTCCACGTATAGGCCTCTTGAATCATACGTGAGTTTCGCGCGCCGTCGCTCTCTTCCGGTTGCACGCGTTGACTTCTCCCCGTCACACGTGAGAGGGGGTGTTGAAGTGTATAAGTGGATTGCACTGGCCCTTTCCATCAGTTCGGAATTTTGGTTGCGTTGGCTAGTGCATGAAGCTTAACATGGTATCAGAGCTAGGTTAGACAATTTTTCTTCTGCAACATCGTCACAGCCGCCACCGTCCCTGTCGTCGTCGTTCTTCCGACGTCGCCGCCGCCGGTTGCCGCTGTCGCCGGCCATCTTGGATCTGCCGTACTTGTTTTTCCAGATCGATTCCATCTCGAATCTCCTCCGCGCGCGGTACTGACCGCCGCCGATTCCTCTTCACCTGGGCTCTTCACGCGCCTCGAATCTTCACGTGAGGAGACCAACTCCCTGGCGCAGTGCTGCCTCTCGCCAGGTGCACGTACACTCTCGCCGACCGCCCCACGCGCCCGCCCGCGAGGAGACCAACTCCCTGGCATCGCCCGTCCTCCACGACCGCACGCACGCGTCTGCCTCCCCGTGCTCTGCCCAGGAGCTCCAGAGCGTCTGCCACGCACGCTCCTGCCGGTCACGTCCCGAGCCTTCTAGCCGTAGGCGGGCCCATCTTCGACGCTTTCTTTTCCGGTCACGATTTTCCCCGGAATAGGTTCGCGCCGCCCCGATCTAGCTTATACCAGTGCACAGATTACCGGTGGTGCCCTGTTCTAAGAGGAATTGGCTAGAGATTGCTGCTCGCGAGCGTTGACTTTCAGCAGCCAGATCTAGATCTAGATCCAAAAAAAATTAAAAAAGAGAGAGAGAGAGAGAGAGAGAGAGAGAGAGAAAGAGAGAGAAATATGTCTTCTTCCTCGGGTTATGTTGCGATTCCTCGCTGCCCGGTGATCTTCGATGGCGCGAATTATCCTGATTTCGCTGCCTTTATGCGCGTTCACATGCGGTCTTAAATCTTTGGGTGTGCTCTCGTGAGGTCTCCATCCGCCGTGCCCCGCCTCCTGTGGCTCCTCTTCCGCCGACGCCTTGATTGTTCTCGGTCTTGATGCTTCTCGGAGGCCAAGGATGCTTTCAGTCTTGATAATCTTTGTTGTCGCTTATGACACGAAGTTCAAGCGGTACTCTTGATCTCGAGGCCTATCGACACGCCTCGACTTCTTACACTCGGTGGGTTGATGAGGATGCCCGTGTCTTTGCTGTTCTCACCTCCGGTGTTACGCCCCAAGATGTCTTGAGTTCATGAGTCTCCCTCTGTTGCCTCTCGGTGGGCCCATCTTCGTCAGCGCTATCAGCCGTCTAGGGATGCTCTTTACCTGTCTGTGGTTCGCCAGGAGCATGCTCTCCAGCAGGGTGATTCTACTATTGATGAGTTCTATACTCAGAGTGCTGCTATCTGGCGTCAGCTTGATTCTCTCTGTACTGCTGTTTGTGGCACATTCTCGTGCTGCCAGATTCTGCGCTCGGACTTGGAGTTTCACCGCATCTATGAGTTTCTGTCTCGGATTCGCCAGGAGTTTGAGCCCCAACGTGCTCAGCTGAATGCTCGTGGTCGTGTTCCGCTCTCTGAGGTGTTGTCTGAGCTTCGGGCTGAGAAGACCTGTCTCCGTGGTGCTGGTCTTCTTGCGTTTCCATCTGCGCTCTCTACTCGTGGTGCTCCTTTGCCGTCTGCTCCCTCGACTCAGCCGCGGTCCCCTGTGCCGCCGCCGCCGATACTACCCACTCCTCCGTCGGGTCGTGGTCAGCTTCAAAGACCAAGGCCTCGGTCGAGTCGGCATCGCGGGCTCGTGGTCGTGGTCGCCGTGGTTCTCTTCACTTCGCTTCTTCGCAAGGATGGTCACACTTGGGCCACCTGTTATACACGGGACCCCAGTTTACTTCAGCAGCACCAGGCTCGTGGGCAGTCGGCCTCTTCCGGATCTTCAGCAGTTTCTCTCTCTGATCAGGACATTATCAGGAGTTTTCGCGGTCTGCTTGCTGCTACAGTCTCTTCTTCGACGGGCACTGCTGGTTACGTGGATCGACTCTTGAATCGTGCGACCACCACCTTCTACACGCCGTGCGTCTCCGTGGTATCTGGATTCGGAGCTTCTTTTCATATGACCTCGAGTCTTCTTTTCATCCGCTCTTCGTTACATCCCTTCTCCTGTCCGTGTTTTTACGGCTGATGGTACCTCTCTCCCTGTTTCTAGTCGGGGCACCCTTTCTACATCTTCTTTTTTTGTTCCTGATATTTCTCATGTCCCACTTCTTAAGATGAATCTGTTCTCTGCTAGCCAGCTTACTAACTCTGGTTGTCGCGTCATTCTTGATGCTGATTCTTGTGTTGTTCAGGACCGTCGCACCCTGGCCCTGGTTGGAGCTAGCCTCATGCGTGACTCTTCGTGTCTTTGGGAGTTAGGCCCGTGTTCCTTCCGCTGCCACTTCATTTGCCAGTTCTTCTCCGGTTGTCGCCTCTACTACCAGCTCTTTTTAGAGTGGCATCATCGTCTTGGTCACCTCTGTGACTCTCGCCTGTCGTCATTAGTTCATCGTGGTCTTCTGGGGTCTGTCTCAGGAGATGGGTCTTTGCATTGTCAGGGTTGTAGGTTGGGTAAACAGATTCAGCTTCCCTATCCTACTAGCGCGTCTGTATCTCAGTGACCTTTTGATTTAGTTCATTCCGATGTTTGGGGTCCGGATCCCTTCGGTTCAAAAGGGGGCCATCGCTACTATATTTTATTCATCGATGATTTTTCTCGGTACACTTGGTTGTATTTTATGCGCTCTCGTAGTGAGGTGCTCTCCATATATCAGGGTTTTGCGGCCATGGTTCGTACTCAATATTCTACCCCCATCCGTGTGTTTCGTGTTGATTCTGCTGGTGAGTATATCTCCCAGATGTTGCGAGGTGTTCTTGCTGAGCAGGGCACTCTTCCTCAATTCTCCTGTCCTGGCGCACATGCCCAGAATGGCGTTGCTGAGCGTAAGCATCGCCATCTTCTTGAGACCACTCGCGCTATGATGATTGCTTCTTCTCTCCCGCCGCATTTACGGCCGAGGTCGTCGCTACGTCGGCTTACCTCATCAATATTCAGCCTTCTGCTGCCTTGCAGGGTGGTATCCCTCTTGAGTGCCTCTCTGGAAAGTCTCCAGATTACTCCATGCTTCGCTTGTTTGGTTGTGTTTTCTATGTTCTCCTTGCTCCTCGCGAACGCACCAAACTGACCGCTCAGTCTGTTGAGTGTGTCTTCCTCGGATACAGTGATGAGCGTAAGGGCTGTCGCTGTTGGGACCCTATTGGTCGTCGGATGCGTATCTCTCGTGATGTTACTTTTGATGAGACGCGTCCTTTCTATCCTCGTCCCACCGCTGGTACTTACCCGGTGGAAGATATCTTTTTTCTTCTCTTTCCTAACACACCTCCTTCTACCCCTACTGTGTATTCTTCAGGATCTCCTCCCCCTGATGTCTCTTCTTCGACACCGTCCTCTTCTGCTCCGTCTAGTTCTCCTAGTTCTCCTCGTTCTCCGGCGTCTTCCTCTACTATTCCCTCTTCTTCATCATCGTCTCCTTCGTCGTCTTCCTCTGATGATCTTCCCTCTACTCGTCCTGTTCGTCAGCGTCGTGCCCCCAACCGTTACTCTCCTAGTCAGTATGGTATTTATGTTGCCTCCGAGCCGACTTCTTATCGGGATGCTGAGCATCATCCTGAATGGCAGCTGGCCATGGCTAAGGAGATTGCTGCGCTTGAGCGCACTGGCACCTGGGATGTTGTTTCTCCCCCTCCCGGTGTTCGTCCTATCACGTGTAAGTGGGTTTATAAGATTAAGACCCGCTCTGATGGATCTCTTGAGCGTTATAAAGCGCGTCTTGTGGCTCGTGGTTTTCAGCAGGAGCATGGTCGTGACTATGATGAGACCTTTGCTCCTGTGGACCATATGACCACTGTGCGTACTCTTCTTGCTGTTGCTTCTGTTCGTCACTGGTCTGTGTCTCAGACCAACATCATAGGCAACAGCAAAGATAAAATGAAAGCTTCTTTTAATTCCCCTGCCTATGATGTTGGTCTGAGGCATAGGAACTAGTTTTCTAATGGCTGTCCTTGATAGAAATGTTCTGGTAGAATTACCAGCTGCTAATTCTTGAAGCATAGTTGGGAAAACAATGGGTGTGCTAAGGGTTTTGCATGGATCCATAAGATTTATGGATACTGAGGTGCTACTCTTTTAAGAGATGTGCCCAGATTTCTTAATCTTGCCTTTGGCTATATTGAAATATAAGATTTGGCTTTTGTAACCAGGATCAATGATGTTGGTCTGAGATCCTGGTTATACTTGTATGGTTATTTTGTATCTATGACTTTATTATTCAAAAAATCTTCGAGGATGGATTCATCCCACTTGGATGAATACTGAGAGGTTACATATAAAACAACACATGATTCTTTTATATTGATATGATGAACAGATCATGTGATGGTTTTATATAACTTACCACAACTATGGTTGTTGTTGTTGTTGTGGTTGTAACTTGTTGATCTGGTGGCCTGATCTTGCTGGCTTGATCTGGTCCTTCTCTTATTGTTGTTCCTACTGCTTACGGCTCCTGGAACTTGTCCTTGATCTTGCTATCCACCTCCTGGTTCCTGGTAGCTTGGTCTTGACCTTGCTATCCACCTGATCCACCCCCTCCTTATGTCACCATCTTGGTGAGTTCTAAGAGGATCTGGTTTGTGGTTTAGTTTAGTTGGATTGGCTGTGGCTAGGCTGCTAGTGTTTGATGTGTATGAACAAGAAACTGATGTTATGGTGCTTGCCCATGGCTGTGTTGAGTGGTTTTGTTTGTTTGGACTGTTGTAGCTGTGTTGACAGCACACACCATGCATTTAGGTGTGTAAGCTGCCTGCATGTCAGCTACACCCTTGTGGATATGCTTTGGAAAGAAAGTTTCCTTTTTATCTGATTACCATTTAACTGTTTGGTGAAACTTGCCCCTCTCTCTGATTGAAATTATTTGACTTGTGGCTTATGGATTATGAAAGATTAAATTCTTTCATATTGGTAAAACTTGCCCCTAAGATTTACTCAGTGATAAAAAGTGGAACAGTGCACCTCACTGTCACTACTTAGAGTAAAAGAAATATCTTAATCTTCATTTTATTTCTTTTTGTTTGTTCTTTATTTGCAGGTACAAGACTTGAAGATTCAAGATTTAGATTAGGTTTTTTTTCTTTATAGAATAATTCCCTTGTAATATTTATTTTATTCTTTTGTAAACAAAATGTACTAGATGAATATGGATGTAATTCTACTCTTATAAAGATTCTTTATTAGTTTTGTAATTTTCATTTTGTAACTAATTGATGAGTTGGTTAAATGAAATGTACATTCATTATTTAATTGTCAATATTATATAAAGCTTTTGGTTCTTATGTATTGTTTCTTTATAAGTTACATTTTGTAACTTATTCATTGAATAAATATATGAAATAAATATCCATTTACTCAATTATGTTATATTATTTAAAGTTTGAGTTACTAATTGTTAACTCTTGATTAAATCAAATTACTCAAACATAATTATAATTTCTTTTAAATTATAAATCCAATACTCAAGTTTAAATTCAAATTTCATTTTCCAAAACTCACTAATCCACAAAGATCATATCAAAATTTATAACGATCATTCTCCAAGGCTATTCCTAATCTTAAAGAGTGAAATAAACTTTGATCACTTTAGGTTTTATTTGGCAAAAAAATTTACCCACATTTTAACAGATGAATGCATGCAATTTCACAGATTCCTAAATCTACCCTTCGTTGGTTTCTAAATGCTGGGATGTTACACGTACCACTATCTTGAATGAGATAAAAGCAATAGACAGTTGCTCCTTCCATTTCCGAAGCGGACTACCGTGTCATGGTACACTACTAGATAGAATGTATGGCTCCTTTGGTGACTTTCTGATCGCGGTTTTCATTTAAAAAATCCAACTCCATTCATCTTGCGTCAAATTCAGTCTTTCATGCAAGAGTTTTATTGTTCATTCATCGAAAACTTCTTGATGGCACCATCATCTCATTACCTTATTTTCCCTTCAACTTCGGCTATGACCAATGCCCCATCTAGCTGAATAGACGTAACAAAGCTACCTGAAAAAGGCAAGGTGGACCTTAAATTGAGAGAAAATAAGATGGACTCTTTAGAAAGATTGTGTACATGAAATGATGATTGCACTTGACTCAAAAGCACTATTCGATAAGATGCAATAGAACTGTGCACATGTTTTTGTTTGAGTTTGAGGCGACCTATACTAAACTATAATAGTAAGGAGAGATAGTCGTGATACCAGATCATACTATAGTACAGCTAGTGCATGCGAAAACCCTCCTTATGAACTAGGCTTATAAGATTCATCAGAATATCATAATACAAAATTAAGTAATGAAAAAAAATAAAGGGGAGCCTAATCTCACCTCCTTCTATAGCATCAGAAAAGATATATTAATTTTTTTTACCATTTTCTAAAAAGAAAAGGAAGTCTAATTAGGTACTTTTTTGAAAAAAAATTCGACTCCATGGATAATGAGTTTCGCTGTATTGGGCATAACTTGTCTGAGATCTGATCATTTGGTATCATCCATACCTAGTTCGGATCTTATTACCGATAAGTACTCTTTACTCGTTTCCTGATATAACATCACTTGTAATCAAATCACTTGCTTGCAAGTTGTTATTAATGTGATATCATCGAGAGGACCCAGAGTATATCTCTTCGTCATCGGGATGGATAAATATCACTCTTGATCAACGAGCCAAAACTAATACTTTCTAAGTACCCAACGACATCTTTATAATCATCATGTTATGGTGTGACGTTTGATGAAACCAACGAACTCTTTCGGTGTTAGTGTTTGACATGATCTCATGGTTTAAGGAGTAAGATTACTTCGTATGAGTTTGATACAATAATGAAACTTGATAGACATGATCATATTGATATTCTTAGTATGGGTGTAAGTGTTCATCATATCATTCTTCAGTGGCATGACCTTGTTATTAACAACATCCAATGTTCATGATCAGAAAATCTTGATCATCTATTAATCAACAAGCTAGTGTAATGAGAGACATTACTAAGAACCATTTTTTTGTTTATTAAATACACATGTATTAATGTTTCCGGTTAACACAATTATAGCATGGGAAATAAACATCTATTATAAACTTGGAATAAAATAAAATCTACGTATTGCCTCTCAAGCATATTCCTTTCACACGGTGTCCAGCGGCTGGTATACTACCTCGGCGAGGTGCTATCTTTGTCCAAGCAATGGTACTCGCATTGTCAGAAGGTTGCATATGGTGTCTTCATGATGGCACGTAAACTACGTCACTACGTCTTAGAGAATCCGATAGTGTTGGTCAACGAGGCCCCTCCAACATCCTCAACAACCCTGAAGAAATGGAGCGTGTCTCCCTCTAGGGAATAGAATTATCCCCTCAGAACATCACGTACGAGGAACACAAAACCATAAAGTCTTAGGTTCTACCTGACTTCATCACGGAATGGATGAAACTACAAAGCACGGGTCCTCCAAATTTATCGAGTGCTTGGACCATGTACTTAGATGGATCCAAAAGAGTTTAAGGAGCGGGCAATGGTGTCATATTGATATCACCTCAAGGAGATAAAATGCGCTACATACTTTAGATGAGTTTACCCAACGCATCTAACAACGAAAGCAGAATATAAGGCCATGTTGCAGGACATGTGTATGGCCAAAGACTGTGGTGCAACTCACCTCAAAATCTTTGGGGACTCAAATCTCGTGGTGCAACAAGTAATGAACAAGTATGACGCCATCAGTGACAACATGATTGCGTATCACAGACATGTACAATATAATGGAGAGATATTTCAACGGGTGTGAGGTCTCCCACTTCAGCATATCAAGCAATGAGAAAGACGACAATTTCACAAACATTGGGTCGAGTGTGCTCACCCATACCACCCAGAGTCTTCTAGGAGGAAATTAGCAAGCGCTCCATCAAAGTGAAAAAGGCCAGTAAAGCCACAGAGTCGAAAAAATGCAAGGGAGCCAAACCACAAGGTGACTCGGGTGTTGCGCCAGCTCCTGTACCCGAGGCACTTACACCAGAGGACGAGGAAGAACCCGAAGTGGTCCTGATGATAGATTCCACTTGGATGCAACCATACTTGGTATACATGGTAAACAGAGATCTCCCAAACAACATATTCGAAGCACGGTGCATCACCCACCGATCCAAGGCCTTTAGAATAATAAAGGGGAACTCTACAAAATGAGCATCTCGGGTGTGCTCCAGCAATGCGTGACATCCGAGGAAGGAAAACTCATCCTTAAGGACATCCATGAAGGAGTATATGGCCACCACGTCAGCAGCCGAGCAATAGTGGCCAAAGCCTTTCGGGCAGGATTCTACTGGCTTACCGCTATCTAGGACGCCAAGGACATTATACATACATGCGAAGCATGCCACCGATTCGCTATAAAGCCCAACGTCCCTGTGGTAGAATTGTCCCTCATCCCTTTGGTTTGGCCGTTCTCCCAATGAAGACTCGATATGGTGGGAAAACTCAAAGACAAGAATCTATTAAATTGTCCAAGATTAAACCGAGTTGCTACAAATTTATCATGCATGTCGCTGATACGTACAAAACTACACTCCTGTGTATAGATCTACGATGGTAAAGAAGACACATAGTGGTTTGAGGTCTTACCACCATTGTTAGAGGTCGGGAGCACCGGATGTGCTACAGAAGAAGGTGTCAGTGTCAAAGTCGAGGAAGCCCTGGCGAGAGAGGAAGCAAATCGTTGTTCTTTGGTCTTCTGCCATCTCCATCCAAGCGGTGGTCTTCGATCTGCCGGCGGTAGAAGAACCATTAACTATGAGAGGAGAGAGAAGAGAATGTGGTTGTGAAAGGGGAAAGTGGGAGTGAAGAGTGAGAGGTAAGAGAATTTATGGCACACGTTCTCGATGCGTAGCGTCGTCTCCCATTGTTTCCTGCGTATGCAGCCTCATGCCAACTCTTGGCTCTCCAGGGCTTGTCCCCCCAAAAATGCTCGATTTGGATGTTCCTAGGGGAGCATCTTTTGACATGCTTTAAGTTGCATCCGGCGCTAGCCCGATGAGCGAACATCAAAAGGAGCGAATTTCTTATGACCTAACGCGAGAAACGATTTTATGGGCATCCAAACACACCCCTTGTATTTGGAGGTTGGTGGCTAGGATTTTTTTCGCGTGAGACTTGATCACTATTAAATCCGTACACTCAATAATCTTTTATCTAGTCTTGTAAAATTCATTTCCAACTATTTCCACATGAGAAAGGAAAAATTAGCTTTAATTTCTACTCTTATATCAGGCCGTGCCCTTCATTCGATCGAGGCCTGTTTCCAACTTGCAACCCCGGTAATCCAGTTCTGCCATCCTCGCTTTTATGGGCGCGGCCCTTATGCTTCACACGGCAGCCCATCACCGTAAGGGTTCAGTCATGTGTTGGAATTTAGGATTGGAGGACATACGGGTGAAGACATTTTTTCAGGGACTGAACGCCGCAAAGCTATAAATGAAGACATTTTTTAGAACCCGGTCTCCACCCATGGCTTCATAAGTAAATTCGTTTATAGTATGTGAACTCACTGCCCTTTCAAAGCCTGAGATACCAAGTCAAAAAAAAAAGCCTGACATACAGGGGTGGTCAGGGCTTCTTGGCGACCTCCTCAGCAAGGCTATGCAAAAATCAACGTGGATGCAGCAGTTTCTCATGATGGCAATAGAGGAGCAGTAGGGATTATTTGCAGAAACGATCAAGGTTTTTACCTGGGCTCTTCGGCTCTGGTGATCATTGGTGCATCCGATTCTGAAGTGTTGGAGACAATAGCATGCAGAGAGGCGCTATCATTGGCGGAAGACCAAAACCTGTCTATGATCTGCTCCATCCGTTTTAAAATATAAGATGTTTTAGCTTTATAAAGTAAATGTATCTAGACTACTTTTAGTATCTAGGTCCACTCATGTTTAAAGTGAATCTACACACTAAAAAAAAGAAGTATAGATACACTTTCTTCACAAACCTAAAACATCTTATATTTTAAAACGGAGGGAGTACGATTGCTTCAGGCTGTCAAAATGCAGTTACTGATGTTCAGAACGGCATGTTGGGGAGAAATAGCATGGTCACTTGAGAGACCAAGGTGAGAAGGGCATTATTCCAGGCTTGCATCTTTGCCACGAAGGAAGAGCCTCAAGCTTGGAAGCTCACAATCTTGCTAAGTTTTTACTTCCTCTGTTTTAAAATATAAGATGTTTTAGTTTTTATGAAACGAATATATCTAGATATCTTGTTGTGTGTAGGTTCGGAGTGAACCACACACTAAATTACGTCTAGATACATTCGTTTTACAAAAGTTAAACCATCTTATATTACAATACGGAGGAAGTAGTTTCTTTAGATAATGGACGTCACTCTTGGCTTGGCGTTCCAAACTATGAACTTTTCCCTGTAAACATTATAGTTTGATTAATAAAGCTTAATAGGGTTGACTAAAAAAAATTAGGATTGGACTGTCGGTCCATAACCAATACAAATTCTGATTTTTTTTTGGCATACTCATGTATGCATGGCAGAACTAAATATTATCCCTCCATCCCTATTTGAGATAGAGTTGTACCTCCTTGCATAGTAGGTTGCTCTACTAATCGCTACTGTGTGAGAAAAAAGAACATCTCTCTTGCACTCCTCCTACGATGTCCGTCTCATCATGAAGTGACCTGTGCGGTGTGAGGGAATAAGTCAAACTTATGTTTATGCATGAAGTTTATATTAATTATGTTTTAGTTACGAGTATTGTTTTTCTTATCCCGTTCTGTGGCGTGCACTGCTGACCATGACAGTAGACCTTCAGAACCATGCCTCTCGAGTACATGTACGGGTAAGAGATGATTAGGTTTTTGGGAAGCGTTCTAGCATGACTACTGCCTACACGACATCGTCCAACGACGACTTCTTTTAGGACGTCAACAACCTCTTCGATAATCTCAACATGGCCGACAAAGCCAACACGAACGCAGCTCCTACAAGTGCTCAGGCTGCACCGTACATGTTTAGACGCAATCTCTTCACTACTTTGTTACTAGTATGCATGATCAGTTGAATTACTATTTGTATGATCATGTTTTATAAAAAATTTGGATTAAATCATATATGCATATTTGTTTATATTTTCAACAATATACACATATATATACTTTTACTTTAACCACTCTTTTGTCCTGGTAAATACTACTTTAGTCATTTGTTTAAAAAATATCTTAATCATAAAAAAAGACAATGATGAAACATAGCTGATCACTCACTCCCTTTTCTAGAAGGAGCACAAATTCGTTGGGTTAAGGTCCCTTCTCTAATTCCCTTATTCGGACCTGATCTCTTGTCCGAGGTTTCGTGTGTACATTGTCAGCTGATCTGTAGGCTACAAGTCTGCAACTTGTCATGAAATTCAAAATATCACAAGACTGAGAACATCGATATTAATCTGCCAAGTTATCTCTCGCCCAATCGGGTACTCATTTTTTCTTCGACAAAGAGGGAAACCACCTCCTGGGATACTCCTACTATATCTTTTTTACGCGAAAACGTAAAAGCTTTGCGTTTTGATTCATTAATGGAAAAAAGAAGTACAATTTACAAGCCTAATATAAGAAAAGACCAACACACATAATCACACATCCAACACTCAAAACAATACCACGACTAAATGGCCGAAATTCATCGAGTTCTTCTCCAAGACGCCACAGAGTAAGCTCCTCCGCTAAACAGAACCCTTGCCAATGAAAACCGCAGTGCTTGTGCATCGCCAAAATTACCAAGAGCCCGCCAGCCACAGCCAAGACGCGTTCCACCTGAATCCCACGAGCCAACGATGGCTCAGCTGAAAGCATCGCTCCGGCCTCAACCTAGATCCGGGGTACACCGTCGGCGCAACGTGTAACACCCTCAGAATCGGCCCTATGCAAGTTTCGGCGCTTCCCGCCAAACCCGCATAGAAACGATTCAAAGGTGCCCACCAGGCACTTGCGTGTGGGTGGAAAACGAAGTAATATCATTACACAATAGTTCTCGATGGAACCCACAAAACAGATATATATACAACACGACTCCATGAGTCAAGAATACAGATATACAGAACAAAGATCCAAATCACCTTGAAACGATAGAGCGTCCAGCTACGGACAAGATGCAAATGGGGCTAAGAGCCCTGAAAAATAACCAATGGCGTCCATTACCCTGCCCAGGCCAAGCCGGAAGGGTAACCCTGCTAACGACGTCGATCTCAAAACCTGCTTAAAAAAAAGGGGTGCCGACGAAAGGCAAAGGAAAAAGAGAGAGCGGTCGATCGAGGCGATTACGGCGAGGCTAGAATTGGCGGTCCTCGCCTACATAGGTATGGTGGATCTGAAGCGCAGCATGCACTAAACAACCTATAGAGACTCGATACAACTAGCGGCTATCAGAGAGGGGTAAGAAAGACCTATCCGGATCCAACCTGATACTACCACCAAACATACCCATCCTGGTGTTTCCCCCTCGAGACCAAACGAGGAAGTCAACCGAGGAACTCACACCGTTGGCAGTTTTACTTATTCAGTTATCGTTGCAGCAATTACTAGTTAGGTATAGATAGTCATCCTGATAAAATAAGCAGTGAGCACTTTTATTTAACCATTCCATTGTAGTTGCAACACTTACTAGTCAGATACAATTAGTATGAGATATCCCAAAACCCAGCAGTTGTGGATACTTTTATTTAGCCATTCCGTTGTAGTTGCAATACTTACTAGTCAGATACAATGGTAGCAAGCGACAACCCAAACAAGCAATTGTTGACAGTTTTATTTAGCCATTCCATTATGGTGAAGCTGATTACTAGTCATTATAAAGTCAAATTTATAGCACTACTTTAGTTATAGTTGTCTATGATCGAGATCATCGCTCCAAGTCGCTCATAACCATGACACGGCTTTCAGAAAGTTTTACCCTGCAGGGGTGCACAAATAGCAACACACACTCGATCAACCTCGGAAAAACCAAATCAAAACCCAACGAGGCCTTCACGACAAAGCAATCACATGATTCAGAAATATTTCAGGGGGCCACCCCATTGAGTAGACCCGCAACGAAGTTAGCTGACTTCGAGACGGACTCAAGGTTTGCGTCAGTGGCTGTAAACGACTGGGAACCTGAAAATGTGACTAGGCTTGTCGATACCGCGAAAACACTCCACTTACCTAAACAGTACATGTGCTCCTCGCACAATCGTAAATAAAGCAGTAAAGCATGGCATAAGTACAGGATAGTAAATAAAACCTCAAACTAGTTTGTGGCCCCAAGAAATAAGAATGAATCAAGCTCTGGCTCAGGGGGGTCCCATAATCCTCCCGGATGTGGATAGTGCGAATATTCAAGGAACAGGTATAAAGTACTCGGGGTCCTACGGGACACAAGTGGACGGTTAAAAATCAAATAACATATATTGCCCACATGTGCCTCTGCATTTACCTACTTCAATTTTAGTTATTAAACAGTAATTAAAGTCTTGATCATCTCCAACAATAAACACACGGCAATACTCCAACAACTGTGGTACTTGACGACACGCAACAGCACTTGAGCAAGCGACTACGACGCGCAGGTCCAACTATCTACCAAACAACAGGTAATAGGAGGTGTCCAAGGCAATATAAGGCTGCAAGGGATATCACGGGTACGAAAACTAGAGCATCGCAACATAGATAGCAATAGATCAACAGGAGGGAATAAATACTATAAAAGTAAGATAGATAGAAAGGGGGGGAGATGCTCGCCTGAAAAACATTGTCGAAGGTTCAACCGAAGATCGGGTCGACACTCGCATCAACTCATTGGCCTTATCCGCGAAGAACCAAAACACTAGAATAAACATCGGATGCACTATTTAATACTACGGCAAAAGATCGGGCATGATGCATGTATGATGCATGACATGGCAGAGATGCGATGCAATTAGGCAATATTAAGCGGAACCGGGGGTCCCGACAATTAATCAGATGGTTCATGTTGTTTAGGTACCCCGCACTTTAATTGTGGTCTTAACATGGCAAAACATAGTATCGGTTTGCTAGGCAAATTTAAATGGAGCCAATATTAGACTAGATTTGTCCGCATATGGAGCCCATATTTAATTATATGGTGAATCGGCATAAGGCCCCCAAACCCACATGAATATGCATGTAAGCATGACGATTTAATATGCAACAATTATATTATAGATATTACAAAAATATAGGGGTCTCAGGAAAAGGGGCACACATGGGTTCGGCGAACTTGGGCTCCGAGGGGTTCGGGGTTTGACGGGATCGGTCTTCGAAGGTCGGATACAAGATGAAGAGCTTGGCGTTCCGGGAAGAAGGACTTGGCGTTCCGCGGTGAAGTGCTTGTCGTTCCGGTGGCGATCTTGGCGTCCGGGTTCTCGGTCATCGGTAGATCTTGTCATCGCTATGGTGTTGGACTCGACACATACGATGGAGATCTTGGGGTACCATCTTGATCATCGGAGGCGAACTTGGGGTTCGACACTGGGGTCTTCAGTTTCCGTGAGGAAGAACTTGACATCTTCGGGTTCGGGACGGAGACCTTGGCGTTCCGTGTAGAAGATCTTGTTCGGTTCACTGTCGTTGGCGTTGTGGTACTTTTTGGGTCACCGATCCGGTAAAACACAGAGAGCTGGGATTCAAGATGGATCTGCGGTACCGACAACAAGTTCGGGCAAGATGTGCGAGACGAGGGGCGTGGAGGCGGGCGCTGCCGGGCGGGGCAACAGCGGGGCGGGCGGCAGCTCGCGAGGCGCAGGGCCAGCGCGGAGGCGCTGGCGGATCCGCAGGCGAGCCGGGCGGCGCGCCGGGCCAGCAAGGGAAGGGTCCGGGCGGTGCTCACTGGCGGGAGGCGGCGGCGACGGGAGGAACTGGCGAGGAGGAACGCAGGGCGGCCAGGTGGTCGACGAGGCGATCAGGAGGAGGCGGTTCGGGGCCGACGCCGAGGACCTCTGGCGGTGGAGCTGCGAGAGGAGGCGAGGCGGCGCCGAGGCGGGAGAAGGCGAGGCGAGGCCGAGGCCAGGCGCGGTGTGGCGTCATGGGCTGGAGGCGGAGCGAGCGAGGCCGCGCCGGAGGAGACCAGAGGCGGCCGGAGCTTGGGAAGAGGAGGCGAGCAGCGGGGCGGGGGTCGCGTGAGGGAGAGAGAGATGGGCAGCGTGTGATTGGGTGGGGGAGAGATGAGAGATGAGGTGGCGAGAGGGGATTGGTCAGGGTGAGGTGGAGGGGGCTAGGTAGAATAGGTCTGGGTAGAAAAGATTTAGGTGGTTTTAGGATTAGATATTTTTGTCTAGGGTTTTCTTTTATTTAAAATAAATTTTGCAATTAGTTTTAGATGAATAAAAGATCCGGCTGGACCGACGGTTGGTTTGAACAAAGGGGGAGGGTATTAATATAGAAAACAAAGTAGGTCTTTTTTAGCAAAAATAGTTTTAATCAATTAGATGCATGCTGATGTCATGATGATGCAATGCACAAAATCAACGCGATTTTCTAATAGTGGTTTTACGGGATGCCACACAACGGCTACCTCCTAGCCACCTCAACAGATGTTCAAGCGTGCAGTATTCAACAGCCCGCCATCAAGCACAAATGTTAGCCCACCACTGCTCATCCGGAGGCTTGCTCGCACTGTCCGAGGAAGATCCTCGTCGCGCAAGCCACCACGATACCACTCGAGAGGCCAACACGCCATCTGCACCGCAAGAAGACTCCCATGTGGGCAACACTAAGATCCATGATAAAGAACTACGGCCCAAACCAGAGAGTCAAGTCCCCAAGAAGACGCCTCCATGGAGGGTACAACGTCAAAGCCATCGTCGTCGCCCGGTTTGGCAAGCCAAATCTGAGGTTTTCATCCGGGACATGTAACTCTAGGCGAGAAAGGTGTCGTAACTCCTTGATGACACCTCATAGGAAACGACGCCCTCAAGCGTCGCCGTCATCAGCTCCGAAAGGTAGGTCTTTTGTCCGGAGCATTGGCACCTTATCACCGCAACCGAGCATTGTTCGTTCTTCTCCAGGAGCTCCTAGGCTGGCCTTTCATGGGAGGAGTCGCCGACAAGTCCGTGCACAGCCACCTCAGATTAGTATCGGCAGCCACCTAGCACCGGCCACCTCGCCGTCAGCGCCGCACGGGCTCCATGAGCCGCCACGCCTAGATGGCATTGGGCTCAGCTCAACCAGGCAGAGAAGCACACCCCTGCGCTCGAAACCTAGGAACACGGGCGATGAGGAGGGCACCCAGACGCGGAGGAAAAAACGGCCAGGGGCCAGTTGCCCAGATCAGGACCGAAGGGCCCAGATCTGGGCCGACAGACCAGCACCGCCATGGCACCATCCCCGGCTACCCAGAACCATCCGCTATCAACACCGTCGCTCGCTGTCCAGCCACAACGCGGCCAGGGAAGGATCTGGCACTGGAGCCTGGCCGTGACCAGCCAAGCCCAGGTGGGTCTAGATATGGCCAGAGCAGTAGCGCCATCACGCCCTCCACCATGCGCTGCCACCGCAGCCTCACTTGACCGAGCCACACCAGCGCCAACGCCAACAGGCCCCGCCACCTCCGTGTCGCTCCACCACCCGCTGCAATTTCTTCAGTGCACCACGCCGCCGCCAGCACCGGCCTGCGCAGCCTGACCCGCAGTCTGGTAAAGTCAGTCCGCCGCCGTCGGCACAACACGGGCTTTGCCTAGCGAGGGGCTAGGGTTTTCGCCCCTGGTCTCCCGCGGGGAGCGAGCCAGGCCTCCTACTATACTTGATTTTTTATTAAAATATTCAGTCGGTTTTATCATTATGAGGAAATTACTGGTAAAAAGTTTTCTGCTAGTTGTTTAATTTCTAGAACCAGTATATACTGAAATGTGACATTTCTGCTTGAGGTGCTAAAAAGCAGTGGTCCGAAGCCTCAGCTTGCTGCAAAAGAGACCAGTTGGGGCCCGCGACATGGATGGCACAGAAGCAGTCAAGTGAAATGAATGGGTACGTCGCCGATCGGGGAATGGATCGGATTCTGCATCGATCTTCAAAAAGAATGGTGCAAGAGATTTCGCAAAAAAGCTCTCGTACTGCAGACCGGTGGAGATAGGGGGACGAGAACAATTGCTAGGCTTTTTAGCAATCTAGGAGTACATGCTTGTAGGTCTTGAACAGTTGCTAGACTTTTTTTAGCCCTCTAGTCCACTGCTTTCGTCAGGCGACGATTATGTAGTGCGATGTTAAATGAAAAGTCTCTTTTATAAAGTGAATATCAATATCTCGAAGATACTATTAACAAGTGTCCAAAGACACCAGCACACAACCGAGAAAAAAATAAAAAAGAGAGAAGAAAACAAACATCTGGTGACGAACCACTCGCAATAGTAGTACCCTAACCATTACAAAAGACAACACACATACTAAAAACGAGATTCTCCAAAAGCAACGTTTCTAAAAAGAAAACAATGCAGAAAATCAGTGTCGTTGTCTGATAAAAAATCTTAGATTTTCGTCCAAGAGAAAGTTTGAGTATCATAAATAATATCATCAACAACGTCATTGCCACTTACAACCAATGAGGACCAAACCTTAGTTTTCACCTTAAAAATCGTGGTTCGGTACCCAAGAGCACCACCAAGAATGCAGTTTATCTGTGTGGCCACTCCAGCTTGCCAAGGTTGTTGCTACAAGTTGTCAAAACCCAACACACATGGAGAACCTGTGCCGCAGTGTCTTCATCACATCAATACCCTTTCTACTAATACCAACCTCTAATTGCAGCCACATGACTTTTCCCACCTCTTTTATAGAAACCTATATTAAGACATGTCTCATGGTACCAACAAGAAGGTGAAGCTTCACATCTCGTCCAAATGAAGCCACTTCAGCTGAATATAAGGGCGTGCGCGACCGCATCGATTTCGCTCTAGATATTGGAACTCGATGGTGACAAAATCGAGGAGTACAACATGAAGCAGATCGATGCCTTGTGATCGAAAAATACCAGGTTTAGACCACCTTTATTCTTTGATGCAAACGAGCGGGCCCCTATGCCGCCATCCCCGCCTAACGGGCCCGACCACCCAAGACGAAGGAGGAGGCCACCACCTCCATTCCCGGAACCGCTGCCCTGGACAATCCTCGTGTCGTGGTACAAGTCCATGAGTTCCACCGTGTGTCGTTGTTGGAGACGAGGAGATACAACAAGCGCAACAATAGTCACGGTCCATCCAGGCTGGCCTAGACCGAGGCCCAACCCACCAGCACCAGTTGTTGTTGTCGTCCATCGCGAAGATGCTCGCCGAGATCTGCTGGTCGTCGTCGTCTTGCACCACCTCCGAAGACTAGGCCGGTGCGGGCACCGCTGCAAGATCTGCGTTGCCACGACAGGGAGGTCCACCGCCGCGAGATCCGTGCCACTCGTGCCAGGATGCCGAATGAGGAAGCTCTGTCGCCACATAGCCATGACTTTGCCCGAAGACGATGTCGGTTGTAGTGGGAGGAGGATCGAGGATGGGTCAAGGGATCATGTTGTGATTATCGCGAAAGACCAAGGAGCAGGCGAGTTTTCTCCCCCTCCTCACGCCCTGCGTCGCTGCCCCGACATTGGCGACTAGGGCTTTCTCTGCTATCCCTTCTATCTAGGGATCCTTCCTCCCTTCTGTCACCATCGGAGGGGATCGTCGGGCGCTGACTATGCGGTGCCGGTGGCGACATTGCTCCATTACCTGCGCCAGGCATTTTGGCTCGGGAAGCTTTGTTAGGCGGCACCACTGTTGGGCCGACGGTGGTCCGACGCGTCCGGGTGGCGGGGTGGTGGTGGCGCAGCTCCTTGGCAGTTAGGTGGGGAGGATTCCTGCAGCCGGCGGCGCCCTTCTTGCCTAGATCCGAGCCCTATGGGCCTGATCTGGGTCTAGACAGGATGGCTCGGGCTCTGCAGCCTCTCTGGTGGACTCGAGATTCGTAGAATGTCGGGGTGGTGGTAATGGTGGTACGCCTGCTGCAGTGCAACAGTGGGGCTTTGCTGGATCCTTCGGGGCCTAGTCGGGCTAGATACCAGGGGTAGCAGTGACTGCGGCGCGCAGATGTAAGCGACGACTAGGACCCTTATGGGCCCGATCAGACCAGTGCGCCTAATTTGCCCCTGCTGCTGCACTCGGTCGGCTAGCACTGACGACGATGGAGGTTGGTCCCTCCCGCATGACTGCTCTTCTGCCACCCCTCGGTAGGCCTAGTTTGCTCATGCTACTACATCCGGTCGGGTACCACCATCGTCGGTTGAGGTCGGTCCCTCCTGCGTGGCTGCTGCTCTGCCGCCCTTCTCGCTTTGTGTCTTCTCGGTCCTCTCGGCCTCACATCCTTTACCACAGGTGAGACGACGAGGGTGGTATCAAGATCATGGTGGCGCATGTTGGTGGGCGGCAAGCTTGGTGAAGCGCTTTAGAGTGTCGAGGGTTCTGTTTTTGAGGGTTGGAAGAAATCCCTGTCGGCTGGCCCGACTCCGACGCGGCGACGCCTACGGGTGCCACTATTCCTTTCTAAAGGGCTTCATGAGTACTCCTTCTCCACACCCCTTCGCATACCAGGAAAACCCTAGGACTAGTCCGGACAGCAGTTGCGTTATTGTCATAGTCCTTTTTAAAGGTGTTGCTTAATACGCGGCACTTTAGAGTGCTAGGTTCGTGGTAGAATTTCTACGGAGGCCGTAACAATTGTAGGTCATCTTCGTTTCGTTTTTGTCGATGTGCCGTTGTTATCATTTGTTTCTCCTTTTCCTTGTAGGCTTGTTTGTACTGTGGCCCAGCAGGCTTGTTATCGGATTTTTGGATGGTTGCTCTGTTAATATAGCAAGACGAAACTAGAGCTGGACCGGAGAGGGCGGCGGGCGGCGCTCCGGTGCGGACGGGAGCGGTTTTTTGTTGTTGCATGTTGTAGGTTAGCTATATTTTTTTTAGATGATATTGTTTGGTTCTGGAAGCAAAGGCGCCGTATACAACTACACCGATGCCTAGCTAGCTACCTATATGTGTCCTTTGGGTTTCCCGTTAAGCCTTGTCCGTGGCTCACCAGCTCGTCACGCCTGACTTTTCTGCCCTGTATGTATACCACGTCTGACGGACGTAGGGCTTGTACCCTTCCGCTGCGACTAAATTTTGAACATACGTGTCGTATGATACGAAACAACTTACTATACACGATGGGGATGTCAACTGTCAAAGGTGTTCCGTTGGGAGCAGCAGTCCATCCCCAAATGACCGGAATGGACTGCAGCGTTCCTACTCTGTCGACCCACCGCGTTGACGCCGACATTGGCGACACGTGCTGGGTCAGCAGAGCAGTGTGATCTTTGTTAGCCACACGGCTGATCCATTCCAGGATCTGTAGTAGTGGTGATCCTTTTGGTACTACAACAGGTGGCTCTGGAGTCTCCACCACCCCACTGCACTTGTCCTATGTACATCGTCAGACATGGCGCAAAATGTCGGCAAACACGAGGGAAACGTGCTGGGTTTGTCCTGCACCAAAAGCTAATAAGACACTCGAGCCTGAATGTGTGCGCAATTTATATTTTTTATTTTTGCGTGTAGGAGCACAATCTGATTGATAGGTAAAGCAAACTAGCTGGAAATTTGACGCGTAAGGACCATGCCACATACTACTATACGTGTGCTTCTCAAGTGAACTTGTCTGATCTGATAGGAGTGGCGCCTTGACAGCAATGCCACCTCATTTGCACCGTTGCACGCCGGTCGCAAAAGTCGAGTCCTTGTGCGGAAATCAAACTATACGTGCTTTGATGTTGCCAACAGAGAGGCAGAATTAATAGCCGTACTACTAGCAGTAGCAGGCCATGGTCAATTAATGCAGGCCATCCGTTTATTTCCTTGCTGATGCGATAAGGCCGGCAGATGTATCTGACGTGGATTTGACAAAGCCCCTCCTATCCATTATGCACGGAGTAGAAAAGAAAAAGAAAAACTCAAATTGCACCGAAGAGGAATACCTTTATTACTGCCCATGTCTTTTCTTTGCGAGGATACTGCTCAAGTGTCCATGTTGTTGTGTTTTTGCGGGGTAGGTGCTGTGCGTCATCGACATCAATGGAGCCTTTTATTTCAAATTTCCAAATATGGCATTTTAAATTCCAAAAATTCTAAAAACAGATGTGTACAGAGGTAATGATGTATATTTCAAGCGTACAGTATCTCAGTCTGAAACAAATTGTATTATATAGGCTACAAAAAATGATAAGGTGCATTGGTCACACTCTCAGATCTATAATATTTCTTTTCTTAGCATAAAATACAAAATATTCTGATTGAGACATTTACACACTCGAAGTATACATTATTGCATATACGCACATATTTTCTTATTTTTGTAACTTTTAAATATCCAAAATAAAATGCTCTAGTGAGCCGAGTAAATTGAGGCTCTCGTGCGTCCGGTTGTAAAAGATCTGCTTTTGCGAGAGACTTACTGTATAATAAAAGAGTTGTGTACATCGTTTGCTACCGAGGCCGGGGTTTACTCCCATTTCTCGCACACCTGTGTACAATATTTTTATTTGAAATTTGTTAGACTAGCGCGTATTCGTGTGTAATCTAAAAAATGATACTAGTATAAAATGACAACCCGATTTTTGTTGCAACTCTTGTCGCTAAGCAACAAGCCAACAACCCAATGCGGTCTCGCCAAGAGCCCACAAATTTGATGAGTTCATAGATGATCTCAAAATAATTTCTCATCATCTCAACTTTAAGGAGTTCGAACATAATCTTAACTTTGAGAAATTCAAACATAATCCATGTACTCAATTTCGACCAGTTCAAACATAATTTCAACTTAAGGAAGTTGTGATTAAGTGGGGATGCAAGAGATTAGAATAGTTTCCCATATGTATTGTGTTTTTTTTCTTCTCAAAATGGGGTATTCCCCAACCTCTGTACCGATTGGTACATACGACCTTTTTATTACTTTATTCGAAATGGTGGTTTCCCATATGTATTGTCTTCTAATAAGACTTGTATCAGATCTGAATTGTAGCTCTGCAGTGCATTGTGCACCCATATAAATACATCATGATAGGTCCTGGCAATATGTCCGAGTAGAGCCTATTCTACCTCATCGTTCTAGTTTTATAACTGACATCGCTTTTCCCTTTGTGATCTGTATGTTCTGGGCAGTTCTTGGAAAAGTGTCCGAGCTCTCCACAGGTATAGCAACCTAGCTAAGCCTTGTTCAGCGTTTTCTTCTTCTTCTTAAAGGTTGTAGTCTTTTCAGGCTTGTTGATGGGTTTATAGCTCCTTTTATTTTTGCTGAAGGTGTTCTTCTGCACCATGTCGGCGCTAGACTGACCCTCACCTCCTTTCTAGGCAGTGTCCTTAGCCCAAGCCTTCTCCTCAATATCAAGAAACGCTATCAGATTTTCAATCGATATCTCATATCTCTTGTATTTGAGGGCCGTGACAATGTTTTTCCATGAAGAAGGCAACTTTGCAATAATACACCCAACCACAAACTTGTCGGGTAATACACACTTAAGGATTTTAAGCTCCTTGACAAAACATTGTATCTCATGAGCTTGTCGAGTATAGAACGGTTGTTGACCATCCTATAATCATGAAAGTTCTCCATGATGTACAGCTCACTGTCAGCATCTGCTACACCAAACTTAGTGTTTAGTGCATTCCACGGCTCTTTTCCATATTTGATATGCATGTACACATCAAACAACATGTTATCAAGACACTCAGAACGCATCCCACAAATGCAAGATTGGTTTCCTTGAACTTGTTCAGAACCTCGTCAGATGTAGTTCCTTCAGTTAAACCCTCACTAGCCTCCAATACTTTCAGAGCTTGCAGCACATAGTGGTCTTATACTGCCACCTCTTAAAATAATCACCGGTAAACTTCTCTGGCTCCATTGCATAGGCCAAGTGTTCCATGTTTAATTTTACCTATAATAAGTTTTTTGGATTGTTGAATTATTAGGCATAATTTCTACAATTAATTCCAAAATATAAATCATGACACAACAACTATAATCACGTGAAACTCTAATATACTAGATGTACCAATCAACATAAGCAGAAGTGCATACGCAATAACAACCATAGTATAACAACAGATCAGATCACGGTATACGTACTGATCGGTTGCCGATGAAGTCGTCGTTGGTGCAGCAGTTGCCGTAGCCTGTCGAAGAAGACGCGTTGAAGACGAGTTGCCCGCGGACCAGAAGATCGCCCAAGAAGATGCGCTGTGATGACGAACTTAAGCAGTCGCGCGGTGCGCTTTCCAATAACCATATTCGCCCTCTCCCGTATAGGATCGCAAAGGAGAGTGGTTTCGGAGATCTGTTCTCCAGTCTGCCGGTGCACGCCGGCAAACCCTAGATTGATTTTAGGTATATTATGGCGGTAACCGCGCATGACTTTATATAGAGCGGCTCAGGAAACCCTAACGGAGACGAACGTGGGCCTAGTCCACATTGCACGCGCGGGTCAGTTACAGTAGCCCATGATCCGGGAGCGACCCAAATATGCTGATTGTTTGACATGTCTGTCAACACCTCATAATTTTCCTAAGAAGCAAAATAAAGCTCGGCTCGAGATTCCCGCAACCCGTGGTGCGCGCTTGTGTCGTGAAGAGACGGGCGGGCAGGCAGATGGTACGTGTGTGCGTGCACGTGTCGGAGGAGGAGGAGAAACGCGTGTAGCTCTCTTATTATCACTCGCTTTATAAAATGATGCAACATTCCACCTTATAAGATAGTACAACTCTCTTTTAACTTTTCATTTGAGACTAAACTTTAGCTCTCACTCTACTCTCATGTGATCTGCCATAAACACGAGCCCAAACACATGCGAGCTGCCATAAACTTGGGCTTTAATATTTAGAGAAAATCTAAAATATACATAGACCTATTTAGATTAGCCCATTATTTCTAATAAATTTGACCCATGGATTCCGTACGTGCATATGCCGGATGTAGGGATACTCTTGTACTCGTGGATAGTACACATATCCTATCCAAGTCATGAGTAGGGCACATGTATACTCATATTCTACCCGTTTAAATTCACCTGTGATCTTATGTGCAAAGTTTCAACCTATACAACCTGGTAATGCAAGGGCCGAGAGTCTGAGATTTATAAATTTCGATAATTATATTGTACTCATCTACCTATATATTATTTAGTTGGGATAATTGTTTTTTATAAAATATGCTATCGATGACTATAAAATGAGTAAATGGCATCGGGGTCATACAACTTGTCCCACATGTACAGATAAGTCACATTTCTTGTAAAATAGCCAAACCGGTCACACTACTTATCAAACGTGTGCACCGCAGGTCACAAGTAGGTCAACCGACCGGTTTTTATAAAAAATGGCACATGTATCTCACCTGAGCATCTCAAGGCAGTTAATATCTTACGGAAATCCCCCTAATATTGCCAAATATTTTCAAATAGAGTTTAGATAATTTTTGCATCTGATTGGGTTTAACCAGGTCGCTAAGTATGTCTTTGAATCGACAATTGGCTAGTTAGAATACAAGGTCCTGTCAAAATATATATGGTCAAGTAGTCAATTGTTCTTGTATACAAATTGCAACTTCAAATTGAAAATTAACTAGCCATACGTAGCGACCTGGTAAAATCTAACCAGATACAAAATTGATTTAAACTAGATCTAGAAACATTTAGCAATTTAGGGTTTCTGTAATATACCGATTGTCTTGAGATACTCACGTAAGACGCATCTGTGCCGTTTTTTTGTCAAAAACCAATAGGTTGACAAATTTGTGACCCGCGGTACACACGTTGACAAGTAATGTGATCAGTTTATCTATTTTACAAGAAGTGTGACTTATCTGCACAAGCGGGACAAGTTGTATGACCCCAGTGCTATTTACTCCTATAAAATTATGAATAAGTTATGTGCTATATGATCTACTTGCCGGATACCCAATGGGTACGGGTATTCGTTCGGTATGGGTATAGCAAAGTTTTATAACCACAGGTATGGATACGAGTAAATTTGTGTATCCATTGACTATACGGGTATGACTATTGTATTGCTCTACTCTACCCATTGTCATCCTTAATTCTGATTGAGACTTTTACACACTCAAAGTGTATATCAGACTATATTACATATTTTGTGGAAATATGTTGTTCAAATGTTCAACATAAAGGGCTCTAGTGAGCCCAGGAGTTAAATTGACGCTCTCGTGCACATGGTTGTAAAGATCTGTTTTACTATGAACACGTTTAGTACGTATCTTTTTTAATCAAAATTGGGTTAGACTCGCGGAGCGCGTGTTCATGTGTAATCTAAAATATGGTAAATATACTTTAGTATAAAAGGGTAACCCGATTTTTGTTGTAACTCGCGAACCCTTGTTGCTAAGCAACGACCCAACGCGGTGTCGCCACGCCACGAGCCGGTTGATGGCGATGGACCTGACGTCCCTGCAAAGAATGGAGGGGGCATCTGGAAAATTCGGCGCCAACGCACTCTATTTATACGCTCCCCCCATTTTCGAAACCCCCAACCAGAAAACCATCCCAAAACACGCCAGACAGAGAAGAACCTTCTTGTTACGCTTAGCGTTGCAACGCTTCTCCAGCATCATCAGATCAGAAAAGAACACACAGATACAAAGAATAACAGGCGAAAGCGCCAAATCCTCTGTTTTCACTCTATCCTTCCCTCCAAGATTGGATCGAACAACCGCGCAGTCGCGGAAAGAAAGATAAGACGTGATTATTAGCGACTGACGATGGTTGCGATCGAGAACCAGAGCCAGGCGCAGAGGGCCGCGGAGACGGCGCCGGCGAGGATCCCCAAGGAGGCGCGGCGGCTCCTGCACGACCTGGCGGCGGCGTGGCCCAACGTGGCGGACTGCCGGGCGCTGGAGGTGGTGCCGCTCAAGGGCGCCATGACCAACGAGGTGTACCAGGTGCGCTGGCTCACGGCCGCCCCGGGCGCCGGCGGCGGCGAGGCGCTCAAGGAGAGGGAGGTGAGGAAGGTGCTGGTGCGGATATACGGCGACGGCGTGGAGCTCTTCTTCGACCGGGAGGACGAGCTGCGCACCTTCGAGTGCATGTCCCGCCACGGCCAGGGGCCACGCCTCCTCGGCCGCTTCCCCAACGGCCGCGTCGAGGAGTTCATCCACGCACGGGTACGTTGCACATGCAAAGCCACACAACGCGTCTTCCCAGCTCATTCTGTTTGTTTTACTGCGCTGATGCTTGGTCAAATTTGGCAATTTTAGTGCTAGTACTGAGTAAACTGGGATACAGGAGTGTAGAATTTGTTTTTGACCAGCTGAAAATATGCACGTTAGGCTTAAACTACTGCTTTCATGATACTCTGTAGATTCTACTGGCATGGGACCGACTAATTTATTGCAGCGTCGTTCTCGTTCGTTGAATGTTCTGCCGTGGGAATCTGGCACTCTAAGATTTTAGATGTTTACTTTTAGTCTTATCCATCAGTTTAGAAAGTCTTTGTTGAAGCCATTAGTCAATGAACTCCAATTTAACAGGAATTGTTTATGTCCCATCTGACTTAGACGAAAGCTACTTCTTCTTTCCGCACTAGTGATATTTCCCAGAAATATGTGCACAATTGCTATTTTCTTTGCGAGGGTATGTCATCAACTGAAATCTCTTGACTATTTCTATGCCACGTCAATAAATTTGTGGTTGCAACTTGCAAGTCAATACTTGTACAGTGTTTTTGAAAAAAAAAGGTATTGAATTTGTCAAATTGTCGATGTCATATAATTGCACATATACGACGAAAGGAACGTCTCTCATGGAAAAACCCATAGCCTAAAAGTAATTCATTGGACTTGAAAAAGCAGGACAGATGACTCTGGTGACAGAAAACTAGCACAGTTGGTGGTAAAGTAAGTTTAGAATCAAGTAGCTTACGCAGTATGCATGGTGTAATCCCCTTTCTAAGCCCCTTTGAAATGCGAGTCATGCAATAGCCAAAGGATGAGAGGGCGCCGTAGCAAGTTCTAGATTCTTCAGTCCACTTTATCATTTGTGTCGCTCTCATAAAAGAGAGTATCTGATACCGTTTTCTGGGGTGAAGAAAAAAGGGACGAGGATGGAATATAGTTAATTGCTATCACAACTTTCTAGCTAGACCTATCCATGGAAAAAAGAGAAGATATTCTTGTCGAGGTGGCCAAATTGTTCATCTGTTATTTTAGTAAAAACAGGCTTAATGATAATGCAATCGTTTCTTTCAGACACTGTCAGCTCCCGACCTACGCGATCCTGAGATTTCAGCTCTGGTGGCTACAAAACTGAGGGAGTTCCACGGCCTTGATATGCCTGGCCCCAAGCATGTGCTCCTTTGGGACAGACTGAAGTAAGTACAGAGTTTTGCAAAATACTTTGTCTATGAAGTTTATAACTTACAAGTATGGGACTGATCCTGGTTGCATTTTGTGAAGGAACTGGCTCAAAACTGCCAAGAATCTGTGCCCAGCTGATCAGGCCAAGGAACTACGCCTGGACAGCCTGGAGGACGAGATCAGCACACTGGAGAAAGAGTTCTCAGGGGATTACCACCACTGGATTGGTTTCTGCCACAACGATCTCCAGTACGGCAACATCATGATAGATGAAGAGACCAACATGCTGACCATAATTGTGAGTTCTGTTCATTCACTAGTAGTAGTAATTCCTTACAATATCACCCATTTCCTCTCAATAGAAGTATTCTTGCTTTGTGTGGGGCAATTATGTAGTATACAAGTATGCAATGGGGAATCTGTTGCACGTTGTTAGGTAGAACTTCCAGGTTTCTCTCCCGTGCAACCTTCTCTTCAGTTTTGTTCCCTTACCCGTCGACATTCTAAGGTGTCACGCCTCTACTAAAAAACAGAGTTTTAGTCTTGTAGACCACGTACTACCATATGAAGAATCGATGCTTTCTTTTCTTTTCTTTTCTTGTAGGAAATCTGAAGTTTTATCCCACCTTGTAACTGTCTGTCAAAGATCCTAAATATAGATGGCAAGTTGGTATAAGCTTATTTCTGTCTCCTCTCGTTTGGTTACAGGACTACGAGTATGCAAGCTTCAATCCGGTTGCATATGACATCGCCAACCATTTCTGCGAGATGGCGGCAGACTACCATTCAGAGAAGCCTCATATACTGGACTACGGTAAATATCCAGGTATACTGCATTTCCCAATTGTTGCAAAAATACATATGCATGCAGTTTCACTTGTACTTTTTGGTTGCTTATTTCCTATTTTCTGTTCTGGCAGATGTTGATGAGCGGAGCCGTTTCGTAAGGAACTACCTGAGCACTTCTGGTGAGCACATATACTCCATTATTCGGTTTGAGTATCTGATGATTACTTAGAAGTTAGAACTAACACACATAATTTTGTTGAGCAGACGAGGAACCCCAAGGGGAAGAGGTGGAGAATCTGGTCCAGAGCGTCGAGAAGTACACGCTCGCCAGTCATCTGGTTTGGGGCCTCTGGGGAATAATTTCGGTGAGTTCATCATCCAATTCCCCAATCGTGTCAGTGTAAACACGTCCTCTGGAGACCTTCTAATCTAACTCACATTTTCTTGCAGGACCATGTCAACGATATTGACTTCGATTACCAGGAGTACGCAAGGCAGAGATTCGAGCAGTACTGGCTGAAGAAGCCGGCTGTCCTAACTTCATGAATATAAACCCAAATTGCTTCAGGAACTCCCTGATGCATGTATGGGCTGTGCTGCACGTAACCCTGTGCAGTGTTACTCACACGCATACATCACCTAGCTGATATATGATACTACCTCCGTTTCAGGGCTTAAGGTGCACACGCTTTTTAAAGCAAAGTTTGACCAAAAAAATTGAGCAAAAATCTTGATTATATTGTACACAATTAGTACCGTTGGATTCGTATTGAAAAATACTTCCCAGTGATACTAGTTTTATACCAAAACTCTTTACGTATTTAGAGTAATTCTTGATCAAAGAAAAAACACTCAAAACGAGAACACCTTAAACTCTGAAACGGAGGAAGTAAGAAATATATAAAGGAAGAAGATACAGAGAAGTAGAAGCCCGTTTTATGATCAGGAATTCTTGTTCCGAACGTCGTCATAAGGTTCAGTTTCAGGAAGGATACTGTCTATGGGGGCTTTGGTTGGCATTTTATAACATGGACGCAGCGAGGATAAAGCCTCGTAGTTGCATTTTGTATATGTTCCTTAATGGAGGATGTGTGTATAACCGGTCTCGTAAAAAAGATATAATGGAGATCTGGAATTGGTGGGGCTTGTAGAGTAGGGGGGTGTACTAGCTTGGAGGCAGCACCTCCTTTATTGTACTGTACGCATTTTTTTTTCAAGAAAGAAAATATATTAATATTGCGAACTGCTTCGGAAACTTGATTCTCGTTAATAAGACCAATGTTGTTAGTGTAACTAGTTTTTTTTTTCTTTTATAAAGGTGTAACTAGTTGTTTCCTTCATGTCATGTGTATGGTATGAGCACGCACAGCTACTTCTGTACACAGCCACAAAGTAAAATGTAAGATTATGAGATTAACGGAATATGTTGGATGTATTATTAAGCCTCATGGGCGAGTATATATATACGTACAGGGATCATCTAGAAGTACAAGTCAAGTTAGGCTACAGTCCTAACTATCCTAAACTACCATAGCAACTGTATACGTACAATACTCTAACACTCCCCCACAGTCGTAGAGGTAGCGTCGTGAACATCAGAAACGTCGCAAACGGTCAGACTGGAGTGCCGAAGTAGACCAGTAGGCTGACATCCCCCCGCAGTGCAGCGGGAGTGTCATAGACGATGTCGCGGCGCGGATGCTTGGACTGTAGAAGAGGCTGATGATGCTCAAGCGAGGTGGAAGCCCTTGTGCCGATGTCGAGGGATCGGAGAGCGTGGAGCGGTGCCGAGGTCGATGTAGCCGTGCGAAGGGTCGCCGTGGTCGATGTTGTGATCGGGGTTGCCGGTGTCGATGTAGCCGCACATGAAGCCGCAAGCGCATAGTACGCGAAGAGGATGGCGGAGACGTGTCGAGGCAGGTCGAAGGTGTCGATCAATGCCGGAGTCGATGCAGTCCGAGCCGTCGGGTACGATCGGCGCCAAAGTTTTGTCAGAGCTAGGCGCACGTCAAGGACGAAGGCACATCTTGGTTCTGCCAGAACCTAGTATGCCAAAAAGAATGCGTCGCTGATGCGGTCGAGGCAGTCGTAGAGAAAGGTGTCGATGCCGAAGAAGACGTTATCATGCTGACGAAGACGAGGCGTCCGGCGCGAGTTTGCCAGACTCGAGAACGCGTCGGGGACGAAGGCACGCACTAGTGTTGCCAGTATCAGGCGTGCAGGGATAGTTGCCATCATGAACCTATGCGCCAGTATCATATGACAATGCTGACGAGTTCGATATGGAGAAGACATAGAAGGCGACGAAACCAACGGCGACCTGAAGTGGTAATGCTGGACTCCTAGAGAGGCACGGCGGCGGTACTCGAAGTAGGCGAAGAAGAACCCGGCGACGTGACGAAGACCACGTGCAGACGGCGGCGATCCATGCCTGTAGGAGTAGACGCGGTAAAAACCAAGGACGTCGATGCACTGGAACGGCGTAGTAGACTGCGTGCAGCGACGCTATGACCCGAGGGGGCGCATAGCTGGAGGGCGCAAGTCGGTGCAGTGGCTGGGAGACCACTAGCGACATACACGCCAACGAAGGTGCGTTGGAAGCCGGTAGCATGGACCAAACCTCGGACGGTGCAGCGGCAGCCCGTAGCTCGATCGGTGGTAGGTGTGTGCTTGGCGTAGACATGCGCGAGATCAGTTGATCAGACCGACGATGCGCCGTATGCGCCGTATGCGCCATGGCGTGAAGCGTAGATCAGAGTCGATGGTGGCGTTGTCGGTGAACTCCCGGACAATGACGACGAAGACGATCCAAGGGGGACAGCCACAGCAGCCTTCCAAGGTGCGCGGCAACCTGCCGTGAGGCCGCAACAGCCTGACAAGGCAGGTGCGGCAGCGTAGAGGGCAGGCGCACAAGCGCGGTGTAGATCGTCGATGCCGATGGTCGTAGTAAAGGCGCGGCGATGACGACGGCGATGAGCGACGCAATCCGATCTAAGATCGGTAAACCAAAAAATAAAACCGATCAAGAGATCGGAAAAAAGACTTGCAGGGCAGCCAATCACGGATCAACGGATAAACCCTGCGTACGGGTTGCACGGCCCCGATGGAGATCGACCTCCCCGGGGGCGGCGTGGCGGAAGCGTGCCGGCGGCAGCTAGGGTTTTGGATCGGTTTAGGCTGATACCATGTAAATTATGAGATTGACGGAATATGTTGGATGTAATATTGAGCCTCATGGGCGAGTATATATATACGTATAGGAATCCTCTTGAAGTACAAGTCAAGTTAGGCTAGAGTCTTAACTATCCTAAACTACCATAACAACCGTATACGTACAATACTCTAACATAAAATAAAATAAAATAAAAAAGAAAATCCCAGTCTTTTGGAATGGCAACTCCTGAGGAGTCCCCAAAAGATAAATCCAACAAGAAGTGTAAGATCTCCAAGAAAAAGGATGATGCCGATGAAAGCAAAAAAAAAGAGCTAAAGAAGAGGTGGTGAATGAGCCTTGGCCTGAAGCGGGATGGAATCATCAAGTCAAAATTCAAGAGTACTGCTCGGGTAGGAGGATTATACTCAATTGCTTTTGTTTTCCTCCTTTTGGCACATCTTAGCAATCATGTACCCCCTCCGTTTCGAAATATATGACGTTTTATGTTTATGAAGAAAATGTATCTAGACTTTAATATTTTGAAACAGAGGGAGTATTTTAGTTTGATGTGTTCTATGAAACTGCTTAATTGGGGTTATTTATAAGGAACTTTATAAAGTCATGTGCCTCTTTTGGTGTTTTTATTTAATTATATGGATCTCCTTCAGGTTCTAGACAGTATGTGGGTATTTTTACTCTCGGTGCTATGAATAACAAGTGTTAGCAATCTTAAATTGGAATATTAGAGGAATTCCTTTCACTGATACATGCCTGCACATCTATACTAAAACAACAGAAATTGCATGTGATATATTGTATGCCACAGGAAAGAAAGTAAGGACTTTTTTGACGTGTCTACACATCTATACTAAAACCACAGAGATTGCATGTGATGTTGTATGCCACCTGGAAAGAAAGTGGGGATTTTTCGACCTACCTTATTACACAGTTTTCCTAAGACTTTATAGCTTTTGATGTGTTCCTTCAAGTGGAAGATTTGTGGCATTCTGGTAATTTTGAATGGTGCAGTCTTCACCGACACTCTCTCATTCTATATTGATGTTATTGTCTTTTTTATTTCTAGCTAACTAAATCAGATGATCAATGGTGTGTGACTATTTTTTATGGTTCATGTCAAGATGACAACATGATCGAGTGTTCACACTTGCTTAACAACATTAGGTTGGTGATAGTGTCAACTGGATACTGCTAGGGATCTTTAGTCTCATTAGGGGCCCCGACAAAGGAATAACCTTGGAGGAAACTTAGGTAACATGATTTTTTAATGAAGTTATCAACAACTTGGGTCTAGTTAAATTTCATATAAAAGAGAGGGAATATACTTTGAGTAATATCCATTCCTCATCCTCATTGAAATACTAGATAGGTTCTTTAATACTGCATCTTGGAATTTATATTATCCAAATAATCTTGTACACACATTGGCAATGACAACATCAGACCATGTCCATTATGTTATTATTGTTCAAACTTCCATTCCAAAAGTTGGCATCTTAAAGTTTGAAAATAGTTGGATGGGACATGCGGATTTTCTCTCATCAGTTCAAAGGCGTATGGACCTAGTCCGTTCACTTTGATGATGTTGCAAAAATAATAAATGATGTGTCTAAAATTGGGAAGGTTCTCAAATCTTGGTACAAAGCTCATGCATAGCTTGAAGATGTTAATTATGTATCTTGTCTCCTTCATTCTCTAGGAAACACTAAAGACAACACTCATAGAGAAAGCGTTTTAGAGGCCAACTAAACATCTTACATTTCTTACATTATGTAGTAGAGACAAAGATGAAATATAAAAGGGTCACTCTAGGTGATGAAAAATCAATGTTCTTTCACTTCTTAACCACCATTAAGAACATCAGAAATAACATTACCACACTTACTACCCCCTCATGGAATTCTTTTGCTAAGCATTTTAAAACCTAAAAATGTGAGATGTAATTTGATTTAGACCAATTGCTAACTACACATAGCGACATTTATCTTTTTGAGGATCCTTTCACTCATAAAGAATACTAGATGGACACGCGCGCTTCGCCGCGCCGTCTGCATGGCGTTGTCACGTACTGTGATGGTACACTAATCGGCGCTTTATTTTGTGACACACCTATGTAAAACCCATGTGTTTCTAGTGTCATTGTCCATGAGATACTCAAGCCCTTATTTAGTAGTCAGACCTTTTCGATCTCTTCCGTCTTCTCACCGTAGACGGTTGGATAGCCGTCAGGAGAATAAAGTACGACTTATTAACACCGCTTCGTTATTTATTGGCGGATGTCAAACTATTTGAGTTAAAGGTTTAAAGGTGGATGGTGGACGATGGCTTAAAGGCGGACGGTGGATGATGGCATGCGCACTCGTAGGCCGTGGAGGAGCAAACATCTAGCCATAGACGATGGTGGCGTTAGGGTTGGCTGCATCGAGGAGGGTGGTGTTGCGAGCGGCGGCGAAACTGTTCCATCGGCAGACGTGGGGGTGGAGGGGATGGTGGGTTGGGGGAGTGGCGGAATAGTCGTCCATGGGTGATTTTTTGCCGGTGGCCGTCGAGGCGGGATGCAGGAGGTCACATGCGGCAGTTTTAGTTGGGCAGCGCTGGCTGGCACACCAAATTTGTAGCACATGATTAGGCTTTTTGTGTACATGCCCTAAATTATTTTACACGCGACTTATTTTTAAGCATCTGCTGGAGCACGATTTTTGCCCGCCGTGGTAAATAATAGTAGTTTTTTGTGCACCGACTTTTTTTTGTGCGTATGCTAAAGATGCTTTCAGTACAGTTCGTTTGGTTTTTTCCATGTAGGCCTTGTATAATTCCTTATTTTCTTTGACCGGCCCATATTTGATATTTTTTCTTCTTGGGTCCACAAGTCATAGACACATATCCCTTGGGTCCACAAGCCATGGACACATACTTCCTCATGGTCTCAAAATGCTTCCTTTTCACCAAGCTTAAGTCTATAGTATATGATGAGGTGATTGTTTATCTACCAACCAATAAATCTCCAAGTCTTGATGGGTTTAACTCTCAGTTTACTAAGAAGTGTTGGCATTTAGCAAGCGAGGTTTCTATGTCCTGTGGAGAAGTTCTACCAAGGTTCACCGCGTCTAAAAAGTATGAAAATTCTCTTGTTGATCCTTTTTTATAAAAATGCAACCTATGTAGTTAGTGATACCTGCTACGCCCAATTTGCATCACCATTCTATATCATAATTTACCTCTATTCATTGATATATGTCTTATTATGAGGTAATACTTATGTCTTTTCATCTGTTTATGCATGTTGGATGATTCTTGGAGGGTGAACTGCCGGAGTCTGGATTCTGATGGAAAAAGAAGGCTTTTTGATGTAATTTCGCGAAGACCAAAAAAATACCAGAAAAATATGGGAAAAAAATATTTTCCCAAAAGACTGAGAAAGCCAGAAGGAGGGGCGAAGAAGTGCCACAGTGGGCCCACACCGCCCTAGGCGCGGGTCCCCCTTGGGCCGCGCCTAGGGTAGGTTTGGCCCACCTGCCCGGCTCCCGACTCCGCCCTTTCGCCTATAACTTCCCTACGGAACCCTAACACCAGGAGAGCAACCACAGATAGATTTCCGCCGCATCTGCGGGGCGAAAAAGAACAAGAGAGAAATATCTCTCCGGCAGACAGATTTCTGCCAGGGAAATTCCTTCCCGAAGAGGGGAGATCATCACCATCAACACCATCGTCAAGCTAGGCTTCATCGGGATCATCATCATCATCCACACCATCATCTCCACCAGCACCATCATCACCACTCCATCCCGCTGTAACAATTGTGTTGGATATTGCTTTAGTTCATTAGGGGAAACCTTCCCGATGTTGATTACTATTGTAGTTGATGCTTGTCAGTGGAACCATTGGATTATTGTTTATGTTCAGATTGTTATCCATTACCATATCATCTTTGATCTTTATCCATATGATGTCTTGTGAGTAGTTCATTTAGTTCTCTAGGACATGGGAGAAGTCATGTTGTTAGTAGTGGATTTGTGTTGAGTTATTATTCAATGGTTTAGTATTTGAGTTGTGGTGCTATTATTCTAGTGGTGTCATGTGAACGTCGACTACATGATACTTCACCATTTATGGGCCTAGGGGAGTGCATTGTGTATTTGGCTACTAATTGTGGGGTTGCCGGAGTGACAGAAACCTGAACCCGCATTAGGACACCTTTGCACAAGGGAGTGTAGGATCTCAGAGTTTAAGGCTGTGGTTAGATTTATATCTTAATTACTTTCCTGTAGTTAAGGATGTTTGTAGGGGGTTTAATCACAAGTATGTATTAGTCCAAGTAAGGTAGGTATGTTAGCACATGTTCACCCACACAACACTTACAACACCAGAGAAGAGTACTCAGCTATTTGAAGCAAAGCACTTGACAGAATTCCCATGTGTCATCGAGAACGTTTGGTCCTTATAAGTATTTCCACCGGCTTGTCCTTTGCTAAGAAAGGATTGGGCCACTTGCTCCGTTTGTTCGTTGTCTTTATTACTTGCTCTTTGTTTTGTTGCCTTATCAGAAAACCACTAAAAATCCGTTTGCTAAGTATTCACAAGGATTTCCTTCTCCATACCACTGTTCAGCACCTTCTGCTCCTTGTTGGGATCGACACCCCTATTTATCGAAAGTACTATGATACCCCCCCTATACTTGTGGGTCATCAAGACTATTTTCTGGCGCCGTTGCCGGGGAGTGAAGACCTATTGAAGAGTGGAACTGGTAAGGGAAACTTCTACTGTGAGTATTGCTTTTGTTTCTGTTTGTTGCTTTGTTTCCAATATGGATAACCCACTTGATTTTCTGCTTGGGAAAACTACTACCACTGCTAGGGTAGTAGATGAACCACCACCCGTTGATATAGATCCTTTTAAGATACCTACAAGTATTGTTGATCGTGTTATGGATAATTATTATTTAGGGGATGAAACTGTCCATCCTGGTGATCATTTTCTTTTTATCCATGAATTATGCGGGTTGTTTAATTGTGTAGGTATCACAACTGAATATGTGAAGAAGAAGTTACTCTCCATATCCTTGAAAGGGAGAGATGAAGAATGGTATAAGCTGCTGAAGAATGGACAATCCATGGAATGGGTGGAAATGGCATCTCTCTTTTATTCTAAATTTTATCCTCCCAGTGAGATTCGTAAGGATAGAAATATGATATATAACTTTTGGCCTCGTGATGGAGAGAGTACAGTTCAAGCTTGGGGGAGATTGAAGTTACTAATGCTTAAATGTCCTATTCATGAACTCCCTAACAATATTATTATCAATAACTTTTATGCTAGGCTTTCTCTTCATGATAAAGATTACTAGATGCTTCTTGTGCTGGATCATTCACACGTATGAAGGAAGCACCTAAATAGGATTTGCTATA
Source organism: Avena longiglumis (assembly GCA_030063025.1). NCBI lineage: Eukaryota > Viridiplantae > Streptophyta > Magnoliopsida > Poales > Poaceae > Avena > Avena longiglumis. The sequence continues at coordinate 156,160,223 of CP125973.1, forward strand.
CCATATTCAAGAGAACACTGAAGCTTGGGAGAATGACAAGGGAAGAAAGTCAGGTATAAACTATGATTATGAATGCATTAAATCTTTTATGGGAACTGATGACTTCCATGATATTAGCAATGAGTTTGGTATTGATTTCCAAAGTATTGCCAACTGTTTTAAGGCCTTTGCCTCTTACATAGAAATTCCCAAGAAGAAGTGGAATAAGTACCATGCTCCTTATAAAGATGTTGTTAGTCATGTTCCTGTTAGAAGTACTCAAGTTTGTACTACTAATCATATTGTGCCTGAACCTTATGTTGAGAAAGTTCCTTTCCCAGCTAAGGTAAAGGAGTATTCTATGATTATTAGTGAAAATAACAAAGGTATTAAGAAAACTGTGGAACCTGATGAGCAATTGAATGTTGAACTTGTGGTAGCTATTGTGAAAGACACTGTCACTAGAAATATAGAGGATGAGCACATTGTCTTCTGTGAAGACACTTCTAATATTATCTCTCATCCTAGTAAAGCTAAAAAATCTAGTGTTCCTGTGCTTTCTGTTAAAATTGGTGATCATTGCTACTATGGTTTATGTGATATTGGTGCTAGTTCTAGTGCTATTCCTTATGATCTTTACAAGGAAATTATGCATGAAATTGGTCCTTGTGAGCTTGAGGACATTGATGTGGTTATTCACCTTGCTAATAAGGAAACCATTTGCCCCATTGGTATTGTAAGAGATGTGGAGGTTCTCTGCAGTAAGATTAATTATCCTGCTGATTTTCTAGTGCTTAATTCAGCAGATAGTAAAACTTGTCCTATCATTTTTTGTAGACCTTTCTTGAACACTTGTGGAGCTATTATAGATTGTAAGAAGTAAAAAAGTTTTAACTAAGTTTGATGGAGATTCTTATGAGTTTAACCTTTTCAAATTTGCTAAAGATCCTTGTGAAAATAGCTCGCCTAATAAAGATTTTAGGATGAAACAACTTGCTTCTATTGATTCAGTCTATGACCTTGGAAATATTTTTGATGACTGTAAGTATGCTCATTCTGATAATAAAGTTGTTGTCAGTGATAGTTATATTTTCAACTTTATTCAAAGTGCTACTGAAAGTTATTATGAGAGAGGGAAACATGGTTTTATGCATCTCAATAATGTTAAGTTTCCCCGTTTTATGTTGAAAGCTTTGAAGTTGCATTTGTTTTGTCTTCCTATGCTAGTGGCTTTTTGTTTCAACAATTCGTTTTCTCATGATACACCCATGCATAGGAAGTGGGTTAGACTCAAATGTGTTGGTTATTTGCTTCTTGATACTCTCTTTCATTTCAAATATTTATCTCCTATGTGAGCATCTTTGAAACCAAGAGTTTTGTCAAGTCTTGGAAGTTATTACTTTAGTAATAACCGCTCCTTATCCTTTTTGTTTTGGTTTTTGTGTCAAGTTCAACTACTTTTGTGAAGTAGAGGAGTTGTAAAAAGTGGTTGTCCTGAGACAGATTTTTGTGCTGCATTGTAAAAATTCATGAGGAAGCTCAGTACGTCGGATGGAGCTGCATTTTTCTTTGCTTGTTCTCCAAGTTGTTACCCAACTTTCATTAGTTTTGCACTTTTTGATTTGAGCAACAGAAGGTTTTTGAAAAAATCAATCTTTACCTGCTGGTCTGTTTTGACAGATTTCTGCTATCATTTGCATTTGCCTCTTACAGAAGCTTTGTTTTGATGGGTTTTCAGTTGAAGTGTGTACCCAAAGGTTTATTGTTTTGCTTACACTAATGTTGCCATTGAGGTTTGTGTGAGACCTTGTAGGAAAGGAAATTCCAGGGGAAGGAGAAAAGGAGTCTACAGAGTTCGTCTTTGAATAGGTAAAAGTGGTGAAAACAGAAGGTTCGTGAAACCCCAATCTTTTTATATTTTTGATGTTTTTAATACATAAGGGAAGTTACGAGATGGAATAGAGGAGGAAAAGGATTCCGGGGTGGACAAACCCACCCCAGGCGTGGGCCCCTACCTAGCCGCGCTTGGAGGGGGTGAGACCACCCCGAGCTCCATCTCCGCCTTGTTTTCGTATCAAAACCTTTCTTATGATTTGAAACTTCATAATATATAACCCCCCGGATCCCCCGAGGTTCGTGTATCATGTTCTCGTCGTGTTTTCGTTTTAATCTGTTTCTGTCAGGAAATCTTCTCAAGTTTAGAGAACCATGGTCTCCGCCAACGACAAAGGCAAGAAGCCCGAGGAAGATGATCCTCACAATCCCAAGGAGGAGGATATTTTGGTAGGGTATGAAGGTGACATGGAGGAGGACAAGCATTCGGACACCCGCGCTACCGTCGCAAGCATTGGAGCGGTGGCAAGCCCTATCAAGCTTAGGAGGACAGCATGAATGTCTACAGGAGGGAAAACCTCCGCGTCATACCCTCGCTCCATGGACACTTCCTCCTCGTACCACTCATTATAACCATGCAGGGAAGGAACACTCTAAGAAGGAAGAGTGGAGAAAGAATAACAAGGACTGGGATTCGGAGTTGATTCGTACTCTGACCTTCGAAATGGAGGAGTTAAAGAAACTTATTGAAGAGCTTATCAAGAGAACACCACAACCACCACCGAAGGAGTAATTCATCATCAGGTTTGGCATCCCCTTGGCTTTTTCCAAGCTTGGGGGAGTGCCGCGGTATCACCACCATTATCTTTTATCTTTTACCTTTTTAGTGGATTCATATCTTTGGTAGAGAGGTTATCTTATAGTTTGGTTTGCATGTGGAAGTATCTCTCCTTTAGTGGATTATCTATGTATCCCTTGGTGTGAGTGCCTTTATTGAGTATTAATGAGAAGTCTCATCTTTTACTTTTTGCACTTCTTATTTTAGTTTGCAATCTCTATTATATGATGGATCTTGTTGATCAGTATTGCATCACTTTGGGAGCATCAATTAACTCTAAATTGGTTTGGGCAAACCGAGCTCTGGTCAGTAGCAACACTTTTTGAGGTTTGAAAGAAAAAGAGAAAAGCTTACAGGTATTTTGTATCATTTATTTTTCCTTCTTGTTGGCTCATAAGCTTAATATTCTTTATTTAAGATCTTTTGCGTCTTCGAGGAAGGTTGCATGTTTGGCTTTATTACTTGTATGTTTGGTTGTTTCTGTCAACTCTCTTGCTACCTAGCCTTGCTAGCCAAAAACCTGTTTTGAGAAGGCTTACTTCTCATGTTTCCAATCCCTTTGAACCAAACCTATGACATTTGTGTCCACCATACCTACCTAGTAGCATTATTGCTATTCCAAGCAAATTCTCAAGCTTCATCTATCTTTCGAATTAAAAAGTATTTTGTTATGTGAAAACTAGTTGGTGGCACACCTTATTTCCTTGCCCCTAATAGACTTGAACCATTGTGCCATCGAAGTTGTATATGCTTGCACCTATACGTTGGAATTAGCAGAACCGTGTTGTCACGGGGAACGTTTTCAACATTGCACTTGTACTCTGTACACAGTTGATATCGTGTTCTTTTGTCTGTGGATGTCACCGGAGTGAAATAAAGAGGGAACTTATAAGTCCATGGAGTTTGTATTTGTGTTAGAAAAACGCCTGAGCCGCTAGCCTAAGCCATGCCTAATCATGGTGGAAACTTGCAGTATCACCATAGTGAGCTATCTATGAAGCATCCTCAATAAAAAGCTATGCATATAGTAAATAAAAAGATCGCTAAGATGCTCATTGTCTGTTTGCCTTGTCATTTTGGTTATGGGAAAGCTCATGTACCAAGTGCAAGGGGTACCCCATTGGCGGTTCTCTATGATTCACATGTACTTACAATGACAAGAACTTACCGGTAACTGAAGTTGAGTAGCATGAGGAGTGGCCCGTCATATTCAAGGGACATGAGATTGCCAACTTATATTTTGTCAAGCGTATACTCCATCTTTGTGCACTTTAACCTTAATCATCTCAAGATGCCTATGATAGGGGCAATGAGGGCTCAAAGCTAATAAGTACCACAATCTTTTGGAAGCTCTTTATGACTTGTAATCCCCGCTTCCCTCTATAAAGGGACCTTTATCCTACTTCCAAGTCCAGTCAGTAAACCTACTTCCTCTCTATCTCCAGCAAGCATTTGATTTGTTGTGTTTCAAGCATTCATATGGTGATTTATTCAATCATGTCCTTTATCTTTCTTGTTTGCACAAAACTCTTACCTATTGAGTATTACTTTGAAAGCCTTCATTGAAAAACCTTTTTAAGAAAAGAGTGCTCCTGTTTTGAAAACTTCTACAAAAAGCTTTTTTGAGAAACTGTTTGCCAGCTGTTCTTTGACCAAGAACAAAGTTTGCCAATTCCAATTATGATTTATCTTTATGCATCTCTATTGTGACTCCTGTACTTGTTGCAAGCTAAGTTACATAATGGTGAGTTGTTTTCTTCTATGAGTTGTGCAATGGTAAGTGTGATGCTTCTTGTTCATATTTTTTATCAACACTTCACTCCATAAACCTGTGGACATGTTTACTGAGCTCAGTTTTCGCTTGGGGACAAGCGAAGGTCTAAGCTTGGGGGAGTTGATATGCCAAATTTGCATCACCATTCTATATCATAATTTACCTCTATTCATTGATATATGCCTTATTATGAGGTAATACTTATGTCTTTTCATCTTTTTATGCATGTTGGATGATTCTTGGAGGATGAAATTGAAGGGAATATGCCCTGAGAGGCAATAATAAAGTGTTTATTATGTGTATTCCAAGTATATGATAGATGTTTATTTTCCATGCTATAATTGTATTAATATGGAAACGTTAATGTGTGTTTAATAAACAAACAGAAAGTTCCTAGTTATGCCTCTCTCATAAACTAGCTCGTTGATTAACAAGATGATCAAGGTTTCCTGATCATAGACATTGGATGTTGTTAATAACGGGATCACAACATTAGTGTAATGATGTGATGAACATTCATCCGAAGTATAGAATTACGATCAAAGTCATTGACACTGTGTTTGGATGTTGGAAAATAGGCTCCGAATTGGAATTCTGGAATTGTTGGACCGAATTATAGTGTTTGGGAGGGTCTTGGAATTAAAGCGTGGAAACAGAAGCAATTCCGAGCCTAACCCCTGCTAGTGCCCGCCCGAGCTCGGGAGTTTCCGAGCTCACCGGCTCGTAATCGCGTGGAGTTTTCTTCCGCGCGTACCTGTTCGCTTCCGCGCGGTTAGGATCCTCCTCGATGCCTCCTCGACACGCCCGCGCCCTGCTGTCCCCGGTACCACCGACGGTTAGCCGCCCCGTCTCTCCCCTTCCCCGCGCTCATCTGCCCCTTCCCCGCCTCCTCTCGCTCCCCTTCCCCTCTCGAGCATCAGCGCCAGGTGAGTGGCGGTAGGAGCAAACCCTAGACGGCGGCGGGAGCAAACCCTAGACGGTGGCGGGAGCTCGAGCATCAGCGCCTGGTGAGTGGCGGCGGCTCCATGGTAGTCCTCAATCCAGCATCTCCATGTCCCTCATCTTCCTCTTGTCTTAATTTGTCCAAATCCAACAAACTTTCAATTTCATTGTTTTGTTCATCCAAACAGGATTTGGAATTAGGTGCCACCCTTTGATTCCAAGGGAAAATTTCATGCACATCCAAACACCTGAATTGGAAATTGAGCCAATTTCCTTTCCATCTTGGATTTGGAATTTCTAGTCCAATTCAATTCTGAGCCAATTTTCCAACATCCAAACACAACATGAGTTTATATTGCTATAACAACTTACGAAGTGATCCTAATCCTTAGACCATGATATCATGTCAATCACTAACACCGGAAGAGTTTCTTGATAACATCAAACGTCACACCGTAACAGGGTGATTATAAAGATGGGTTCAGAACTAATAAAGTGTTATGTTGAGGCCCATGGATCGAGAGTGGAATTTGTTCATCCTGATGACAGATAGATATACTCTGGGCCCTCTCGGTGATATCACATTGGTTAGCTTGCAAGCAAGTGATTTGATCACTAGAATTTTATATCACGGGAACAAGAAAAGAGTGCATATCAGTAACGAGATCAAACTAGGTTTGGAGATACCGATGATCGAATCTTGGACATGTAATATATCGCGAAACCAAGGGATTAAGATACTAGCGTAAAAGGTTCACACGATCACAAGAAAGTTATCGTTGAATGTGTGGGAGTCAGTATGGGTCTTCATATCCCGCTTCTGATTATTGATACGAGAGGGGTCTCGATCATGTCCGCATTATTCACGAACCATAGGGTGACACACTTAAGGGTTACCTACACCATTCGGAGCAAATGATATGCCAGAAAAAGAAAAGGAAAGCGCAGGAATTTATTTCACTAGACACCGAAACTGTTTCGGTTGAAAATGCAGAAAGTGTTTTTGCATGTGAAATGGAATACTAGCAAGGGGTTTTATGTGAATGTTTGTTAATTAAAGTAATTAACAAAATTATGAATAAATAAATAAAAGAGTTTTATTTAAATGAGAGCTTGCATTAATTTTGGTGGAAAAATTAATGCATGTGAGTGGAATTGTGAGTGGAGAGGTTTTTATGTGAGTGGAGCTTCCACCACATGAATGAGGGAGAGGTGGGGGCACCCTCCATGGCCGGCGGCCATGCCCCCTTGGGCCGCCCCCCTCCCCTATAAAACTACCCCCTCCTCTCACTTGTCTCTCACACCTCCTCGCGAAGGATCTCTCTCCCCCCTTTAGAATTTCCCCATGGTCTCGGATCAGCGAGATACATGTTCCCGGTGTCTTCCGCTGCTTCGCTGGAGCGAGGGCGCGGAGGTTTTCGGGGTACCCGTACGTGTGTGCGATCACGGATGCACCACTGCTTTGAGGTGCTGGACTTCATCGTGCTGGACCAGACGGACTTCATCACGATCTTGAGATCGGCAAGCGTTCGTCTACATCATCCACGAGTACAACCTCATTAACGCTATTCGGTCTTCGAGGGTATGTATTCTATGGATGTATATCCACCCGTTGCTTGTATCTAGTAGATAGATCTTGGTACTTAGATGTTCCCATCGTAGGAAAATCTTTGTTTTCTATGCTGCGAACCCAACAGTTTGATGTCAACAAGAAACTCTTCCGGTGTTAGTGATTGGCATGATCTCATGGTCTAAGGATTAGGACTACTTCGTAGTTTGTTTATAGCAATATAAACTCAATGACTTTGATCGTAATTCTATACTTCGGATGAATGTTCATCACAACATTACACTAATGTTGTGATCTCGTGATTAACAACATCCAATGTCTATGATCAGGAAACCGTGATCATCTTGTTAATCAACGAACTAGTTTATGAGAGAGGCATAACTAGGGACTTTCTGTTTGTTTATTAAACACACATGTATTAACGTTTCCGTATTAATACAATTATAGCATGCAAAATAAACATCTATCATATACTTGGAATACACATAATAAACATTTTATTATTGCCTCTCAGGGCATATTCCCTTCACCATCATCACCACTCCATCCCGTTGTAACAATTGTGTTGGATATTGCTTTAGTTCATTAGGGGAAACCTTCCCAGTGTTGATTACTATTGTAGTTGATTCTTGTGAGTGGAACCATTGGATTATTGTTTATGTTCAAATTGTTATCCATTACCATATCATCTTCTTGGGGACATGGGAGAAGTCATGTTGTTAGTAGTGGATTTGTGTTGAGTTATTATTCAATGGTTTAGTATTTAAGTTATGGTGCTATTCTTATAGTGGTGTCTTGTGAACGTCGACTACATGATACTTCACCATTTTTGGGCCTAGGGGAGTGCATTGTGATTTGGCAACTAATTATGGGATTGTCGGAGTGACAGAAAACTGAACCCTCGTTAGGACACCTTTTCACAAGGGAGTGTAGGATCTTAGAGTTTAAGGCTGTGGTTAGATTTATATCTTAATTACTTTACTGTAGTTACGGATGTTTGCAGGGGGTTTAATCACAAGTATGTATTAGTCCAAGTAAGGTCGGTATGTTAGCACAGTGTGGCATTCCGCAAAACCACTACTAGAAAATCGCGTTGTTTTTGTGCATTGCACCGTCATCATCATGCATTGTTTGCATAAAACTATTTTCGCAAAGCCCGGTTTTGTTTTCTAAACGCCCCATCTTCATTCAAACACGCAAACCCGGGTCCCTGGATTATTTTGTTTTGTCCGCTGTCGGATTGCAAAAGCGCTGGTTAAAAATAAAGAATTTATTTAATTATTTTAGTGGGGGCAGTCGAACGGGCCGACCGACCCGAACGACCGCCCCAGAAATTATAAACGGTCCACCTCTAATCCTATTCCTACCAACCTATCTACCCAGCCCTTGCCTCCACATCATCCTGGCCAATCAACAGATGCCACCTCACCTCCCCTCTTCCCCTATCCTATCCGGTGCTGCCACCTCGGCCTGGCCCCACTCCCTCCACCCAGCCACACACGCCTCCTCTCTCTCTCCCCCCTCTCTCTCCCTGGGCTAAGCACACACAGCCACACACGTTCCCCCTGCCACCGGGCCCCACCTCGCGTGGGCCCTACCAACCGCAGCCTCTGCCCCGTTCCCCACCCCTTCTCCCTCAACCGCACAACCTCATGCCCGGACCACGTCTCTCTGCCCCGTCGCTCCTCGCCTCGCGGCCGCCGCCCACCTTGTCTTCCCGCGGCGACTCTCGCGTCCGCCCTCGCACGCCATCCTCCGCCGCGTCTCCATGAGCCCCGCCTCTCACGTCGCTGCGCCCGGGAGCTCCGCCTCGCAGCCTCGCCTCGACCACCGCCCAGCCAGCGTGGCGCCCGTCGAGCCACCGCCTCGCCCAGTAGCGAGCCATCCGCGCCGTGCCTCCCCATGAAGCTCTCCTCCAGCCCGCCAGCATCTGCGCCCGCCTCAGCCGAGCTTGGCCGTCTTCCCTCGAAGGCCGCGCCTCCTCTGAGCTCGGCGCCGCTCCCTCGTCCCTCATGGCGCCTCTCCCAGGCAGCGACCCCCCCTCCTCCCAGGCTCGCGTGCCGCCGCGTCTGCCCGTCTCCGCCGCGCTGCCCAAGATAACCCGAGCTCGTCGGCCGCCCTCCGATGCCAAGCTCCGCCGTCGCTGCCGGTTTCCACCATGCCGCCGAGCCCCAGAGACCGCGGCGCCCCTCACGCGTCGCCCGGCGCCGCCGCTCGGCGTTCCCGCTCGGCCACATCCTCCGTAGGCGTTGGCGACCTCGCTGCCCCCCCTCTCTGCCCGGCACCGGCCCGCGTGAGCTGCGCGCTCCTCCTGACCCGTGTTCGCTGCTTTGTGCTTGTGTTGCTGACAGAGCCTCTGGTTGGACCTCTGCGTACCGTGGGCACCCGTGTGTAATCTTGTGTCTATGAGTTCTGCGGGTGTCGTTCACCCATGTCCTGGACAAGAGTTTGTGATGCCAAGTTTAGCCAAGAGAGTCTTCGGATGTCACCGCAAGATCTTCCTTCGATCGCCGCTCATGGGACCAAGTTCACCTTCGATAACGGGAGATGGAAACGGACGAGGTCTCCTTCACGGATCTGAAGACTGAACACTGGTGCGCCAAGTTCTTCTATGTGGGTGTCATAGCCTGGCAAACAAGAACAAGAGGCACAGGGACATCGCCAAGGTCGTCGACACGGATTCGCCAAGCACTTCGCCGCGGGACGCCAAGTCCTACATCCCGAACGCCAAGACCGCCGACAACGGAACCGTGTTACCCAAGGTCTTCTTCCCCGATCCGATCCCGAAGACCGACCCCGGCGCCGAAGCCGAGAACCCCGACAAGAACCACGGCACGGATGCTCCGAGTTCTCCATCGAGGAAACCAAGGTCGTCGACATGGAACCGTAGGACGCCAAGAACCTCACCCCGTATGCCAGAACCGGCCGACTTGAGGACCCGACAAAACCTGCGCAACGACAAGATCGGCACCGACCAGGGGCGGACGCCCGACACCGACCTGTCGCCGAACGACAAGATCGACCTCAGTTATCCGAGAACGCTTCCGCCAAGGACGAACTCGTCGAACCCTGAACCCTGAGACCGACCCCGGACCCCGAACCCCGGAACCCCAAGATCGCCGAACCCTAATGTGTGAACCCTTCCCGACACCCTATTTTATAATATCATAACAACTTGTTGCAATTGAATTGTCATACTCGCATGCATATCTGTGGTTTGGGGGCCTTATGCCGATTCACCTGATAATTAAATATGGGGCCCATATGCGGGCAAATCTAGTCTCATATCGGCCTCATTTAAATTTGTGTAGCGAACCGGTGATATATTCTGCCTTGATAAACAACATTTAATTTGCGGGGTAGATAAACAACTTGAACCATCTAAATAATTGTCGGGACCCCGGTTCCGCTTAATATGACCTAATTGCACCGCATCTTTGCCATGTCATACATCATGCATGTATCATGCCGATCTTCTGTCGTGTATTGAATATTGCATCCGGTGTTTCTTCTAGTGTTTTGCTTCTTCGCGGATAAGGCCGTTGAGTTGATGTGAGCTTCGCCCCGACCTTCGGATGAACCTTTCGACATGTTCTCAGGCGAGCATTCCCCCCTTTTCTTCCTATCTTAATTTTATAGTCTTTATTCCCTCCTATTGATCTATTGTTATCTGTGTTGCGATGCTATAGTTTCCGAACCTGTGATATACCGTGCAGCCCTATATTGCCTTGAACACATCCTATTACCTGTTGTTTGGTAGATAGTTGGACTTGCGCGTCGTAGCCGCTTCAAGTCTTGCTGCGTCGTCGATTACCCACGATTCTTGATGTATTGCCATATGTTGATGTTGGAGATGATCATAGTTTTACTTATCGCTCACTTTAATTCTTGTTTAACAACTAAAACTGAAATAAGCAGAGGCATCGGTGGGTGATAGATAATATTTGGTTTCCGAACGCCCACTTGTGTCCCGTAGGACCCCGAGTACTTGATACATGTTCCTTGATTTATCGCGCTATCCACATCCGGGAGGTATATGGGACCCCCCTGAGCCAGAGCTTGATTCATTCTTATTTCTTGGGGCCACAAACTAGTTTGAGGTTTTATTTACGATCATGTACTTATGCCATGCTACTTATGTATTTAAATTGTGCGAGGAGCACACTGTACTGTTTAGGTAAGCGGAGTGTTTTCGCGGTATCGACAAGCCCAGCCACACTTTCGGGTTCCCAGTCGTTTACAGCCATTGACGCAAACCTTGAGTCCGTCTCGGAGCTTGCTTACTTCGTTGCGGGTCTACTCAATGGGGTGGCCCCCTGAAATATTTCCGAATCCTGTGATTGTTCAGTCGTGAAAGCCTCGTTGGGTTTTGTTTTGGTTTTTCCGAGGTTGATCGAGCGTGTGTTGCTATTGGTGCACCCCGGCCGGGTAAAACTTTCTGAAAGCCGTGTCCGCGGATATGGACAACTTGGAGCACAGTATCTCGACCATAGACAAGCATAACTAAAGTTTATTGCTATAAATTTGACTATATAATGACTAGTAATCATCTTCACTATAATGGAATGGCTAAATAATACTGCCCACAATTGCTTGTTTGGATTGTCGCTTGCGACCATTGTACCTGACTAGTAAGTCTTGCAACTACAACGGAATGGCTAAATAAAAGTACCAACCACTGCTGGGTTCTGGGTTATCTCATGCTAAATGTATCTGACTAGTAATTGTTGCAACTATCACAGAATGGTTAACTAAAAGTGCCCACTGCTTACATTATCAGGATGATTATCTAAACCTGACTAGTAATTACTGCAACGATAACTGAATAAATAAAACTGCCAACGGTGTGAGTTCCTCGGTTGACTTCCTCGTTTGGTTTCGAGGGGGAAACGCCAGGATGGGTTTGTTTGATGATAGCATCAGGTTGGTTCCGGATAGGTCCTTCTTACCCCTCTCTGATTGCCGCCAGTTGAATCGAGTCTCTATAGGTTGTTTAGTGCATGCTGCCGCTGCCGCTTCAGTCCACCATACCTATGTAGGCGAGGACCGCCGAATTCTAGCCTCGCCGTGTACTGGCCTCGATCGACGCGCTCCTCTTTTTCCTTTGCCCTTTGTCGGCACCCCTTTGTTTAAGCAGGTTTTGAGATCGACGTCGTTAGCGTGGTTACCCTTCCGCTTGGCCTGGGCAGGGTTATGGACGCCATTGGTTATTCTTCAGGGCTCTTAGCCCCATTTGCATCTTGTCCGTAGCTGGACGCTATATCGTTTCAAGGTGATTTGGATCTTTGAATATTATATCTGTATTCTTGACTCATGGAGTCGCGTTGTATATATATCTGTTCTGTGGGTCCCATCGAGGACTGTTGTGTAATGTTATTACTTCGTTTTCCACCCGCACGAAAGTTCCTGGTGGGCACCTTTGAATCGTTTCTATGCGGGTTTGGCGGGTTTCGCTAAAACTTGCATAGGTACGATTCTGAGGGTGTTACACACAGGTTCACCCACACAACACTTACAACACCAGAGAAGAGTACTCGGCTATTTGAAACGAAAGCACTTGACAGAATTCCCATGTGTCATCGAGAACGTTTGGTCCTTATAAGTATTTCCACCGGCTTGTCCTTTACTTAGAAAGGATTAGGCCACTTGCTCCGTTTGTTCGTTGTATTTATTACTTGCTCTTTGTTTTGTTGCCTTATTAGAAAACCACTAAAAACCCGTTTTCTAAGTATTCATAGGGATTTCCTGCTCCATACCACTGTTCAGCACCTTCTGCTCCTTGTTGGGATCGACACTCCTATTTATCGAAAGTACTGCGATACACCCCTATACTTGTGGGTCATCAATACCGGTCCCGTTCCCCTTTTAAATTTCGCATTAAAGATCAACACAAAATTTAGCAAATAGATAGTAGGCATTGTTTCTAGAGATGTCTCATTTAAACCAATATGGATTTAGGAAATTGTGATATTAAATTTAGATTTTTATAATACTTTTGGCAAGGTGGAGAACCCAATAATTGTTTTTATACGTAGGAAGAAAGGCTTTTTGCAAAAAATGATGTGCTTAGATCTCTAAACTTTCTAGAATATCCTCCTCATATGTCCTTCTTAATGGTGTTCATATTCCTGATAACAACTTCATGCACAAAAAGGGAGCTAGGCAGATGGACGCCTTGTCTCCCCTTCTCTTTGTCCAAGACGCACATTTGTATAAATCTATTAAAAATATTACAATGCACTTATGTCACATTTAAATGACTTTTCCTATCTTTTTATGGTCATATTTCCTAATTCAATATGCATTTTCCACTCTTATTAGTATGCCTCCTATGTGGACCAATTTCTTCATCTCAAGGGTATGCTTAATATTGCTACCTCAACAGGCTTAAAGCTCAACTATCATAAGTATAGCTTAATGCCTATCAATATTCTTCGGGACAAGGTTCCTTATTTCACTAATGCCTTTAGTGTCAGCTTAGATCTATTACTTTCACTTACCTAGGTTCACATCACATGTCACGGTTCAAAGGATTCAAAAGAGATTGATTTGTTGCTCTCGGTTTTTTACACGGTGGAAAATATTCATCTTTGTTTCATATACTCTCCCAACTTTATATTTGAGTTTCTTTATGGTTTATAAAACTATCATAGTGCAGATTAAAAAATACTACATAACACATTTTTTATGGAGGGGTAGTAACATTATTAATAAAAATCCCCCTCTTGTAGCTTGGGATCTACTCTAGAAACCCAAAAAAAGCATGGAAAACTTGGGTCCATCAAACATTATTTTTAGAATAAATTCTTGCTTCTCAAAAATATTAATAAGTTCTCTAATCACCAGAATTTTCCTTGGTTGAACTTTATTTGGGAGATTCATTATCAATATGATATTCCTACTCCAAAATTCTCCGATTGCTCCATTTGGTAGAGAGATTTCCTAAAGTTCATGCCTATTTTCAAAAGCTTGGTAACTTTTGAGGTTCAAAATGGTCTCTTTATTATGTTCAGGCATGGAAAAAGGGTTGGTTTTGATCCTAAAACTCAATGGCCTCAGGTATTATTTCATGTTAAAGGAAAGCATTTTAGTTAAGGGTCTTCTAGAGAGTAGCATGTGCATGTTTTTCCATCTTACATCTTCCTGTGTTCAAATAATCATCCAAAGAATGTACTTCATTCAGCAATTTCTTAGGAAGTGCGGAGAGCAATGGCCACAGGGCCGGCCCTGAGGGGGGACCGGAGGGTCCGCCGCCCCGGGCCCAAAATTTTGGGGGCCCTCCGCAGATATATGCTGCATATATGGGATATAATAGATATAAAAAAATAAAAAATAGTAGTTTCGAGTTTTTTATTGGGCTAAATTGGGCTCTCTACTTTGCTAAACACACACATACATTTCAGATTAGAGTCCATCACGGTAGCACGTACATAACATGCGATCAGATCAGCTATCGATCTCTTTGATCATATCATACGAAGGCAGGTCGCACGCCAGTTTCTACCTCGACCTTGACTCGACGTTGCGTTCTCGATCCTAGGAAGGCCCGCATGCGGCAAGCAGCAAGACGTAGCCCATAGGATGATGGTTGCCTATCGCCTCGCACCCTCGCCCTCTGCCTACTGCCTCTCATCTCACCTTGGCCGTTCAGCGTCTGCGGGTCCGAATTCTGAATTTTTGATCCCAGTCTTATACATTCTAACGTTGCCCCTAATTTATTTATTTCTAATTAGTAGTTCTTATTTATATTTTTAGTGTGGTTAATTGGTTAAGGCACCTGATTCTAGTGCTAAGAAAAGGAAAAACATGAAGGAAGAACAGAAGTTGATTGACCCATAGAGAGTATCCCTTCATAAATTTTTAAAGAGTAACATGAGCACTTAGAGGAATCCAGTTGAGTTAGCACTAGGGGAACAGAATAATATTGATCTAGAGGATGATATTGGTACAGAGGAGAACAATGAAATCAAGGCGGGTCAAAACAATGTAAGTGATCATGCTATCGCATTTGATTCATCTCCTACAAATCTGCTAGTGTTGATTTGGAACCAATTATGTGGATATTGATGATCCGGCATCGAGAAATTCTTTTTGGACGAGATTGATATTGATTTCGTTGTCACTAACTTCGCTTCTAGGCAGTGACGGACCTTGGGACAACATCTTGGGGAGGGAGGGGGAGGGGCAAAATGGGTTGGGGACAAAATACAGGCTTCAGGCGGATTTTCTATTGATAAATGGACCAAATAGCTATGAACAGTAGTCAAATTTTGCTTGGGCTGGGGGAAGAGGGGGGGCGACGGCCCCTTTTGGCCTCCACTAAGGTCCGCCACTGCTTTTTGAAGATAATATGTAAACATTGTCATTTTTATATAAATATTGCAAATAGGTATACTTGAAGTATTTATTCTTCATTATTTCATATATGTATATCAAAAAAAATTAACAAAGGGCCCTAAATTCTAGTTTCGCCTCGGGCCCCTAAAATCTTAGGATCGGCCCTGAATGGCCAACTAGACACTCGGAAAAACTCTTGGAGAATAAAGGTCCAATGGCCCACGTTGCTTCCTCCTTTCAATGGCTTTGGGGGTTCATGAGGGAGAACTTCTACTTGCCAAATTATTTTCGCATCATGTGTCACTCATGCAAGCTGGAATCTAGAGGTCACATGTTCTTCTCTTGCCCTTTTGCATCTATGTGTTGAAAGTCTTTGCACCCACTCTGGGATCTTCCAAATCGTAAGTTGGAAAGGATTATCCAATTATTTGAAGATCATTTTATTAGGCATTACTTCATGGAAGATACATTTTTGGCAACCTAATCCATTTGGTTAATCAGGAATGATCACGTTTTCAAAGACATCGAAGCGCATTAATTTAAATGCAAGAAAATTTGAGGGAGTACCCTTGGTCTATCTATAGATCCAAGAGAAGCAATATGCCGAATTTAAAATCTTAGGTGGATAATTTCTCTTGAATTTCCTTTTAGCTAGCTTTTTTTCATATTATGTGCATAATAGAATTTTATAAAATTAATAAAAGGATAAGGTTTTCAAAATAAAATGGAAAGAGAAATACTCACGCTCTATCGTCCTGAAGCATAGCACGGCCCAAACAACAAACAACCCATGGTCTGTCCTCTTTGAGGCCATATCCTAGAGAACTACAGTAAATTGGACCAGGCCACGATGACCGCGCCGAGCAACACTTTGAAGGGAATATGCCCTGAGAGGCAATAATAAAGTGTTTATTATGTGTATTCCAAGTATATGATAGATGTTTATTTTGCATGCTATAATTGTATTAATACGGAAACGTTAATACATGTGTGTTTAATAAACAAACAGAAAGTTCCTAGTTATGCCTCTCTCATAAACTAGCTCGTTGATTAACAAGATGATCAAGGTTTCCTGATCATGGACATTGGATGTTGTTAATAACGGGATCACAACATTAGTGTAATGGTGTGATGAACATTCATCCGAAGTATAGCATTACGATCAAAGTCATTGAGTTTATATTGCTATAACAACTTACGAAGTGATCCTAATCCTTAGACCATGAGATCATGTCAATCACTAACACCAGAAGAGTTTCTTGATAACATCAAACGTCACACCGTAACAGGGTGATTATAAAGATGGATTCAGAACTAATAAAGTGTTATGTTGAGTCTCATGGATCGAGAGTGGAATTTGTTCATCCCGATGACGGATAGATATACTCTGGGCCCTCTCGGTGATATCACATTGATTAGCTTGCAAGCAAGTGATTTGATCACTAGAATGTTATATCACAGGAACGAGAAAAGAGTGCATGTCGGTAACAAGATAAAACTAGGTATGGAGATACCGATGATCGAATCTCGGATATGTAATATATCGTGAAACAAAGGGATTAAGATACTAGCGTAAAAGGTTCCGACGATCACAAGAAAGTCATCGTTGAATGTGTGGGAGTCAGTATGGGTCTCCGGATCCGCTTCGATTATTGATCCGAGAGGGTCTCGATCATGTCCGCATTATTCACGAACCATAGGGTGACACACTTAAGAGACACCGACATCCAATTGGAGCAAATGTTTCATGCCGAAAAGAATGAACAAGCGCAGGAATTTATTTCACTAGATACCAAACAGGTTTTCGGGTGAAATTGCATAAAGTGGTTATGCATGTGAAATAGAATTCTAGCAAGGTTATTTGTGAATGTTTGTCATTAAAGTAATTGACAAAATTCTGAATAAAATAAAAGAGTTTTATTTAATGAGAGTTTGCATTAAATTTGGTGGAAATTTAATGGGAATTTGAGTGGACTTTTGAGTGGAGGGAATTTAAAGGAGATTTGTGAGTGGAGTGTCCACCCACATGAAGAGGGAGGCAAGGGGCAGCCCCATGCGCCGGCCACCCCTTGGGGTTCCCCCTCCTCCTATAAAAGGAGCCCTCCTCACTTGTCTCTCACACCTCGTGAAGGATCTCTCTTCCCCTCTAGAATTTATCCCCCATGGTCTTGGACTAGCGAGATACATGTTCCCGGTGGCTATTCGGCAATAAAGAGTTGTGCTTCCGCTGCATCGCTGGAGCGAGGAGGCGGAGGTTGCTCGGTGCCTCGAACGTGTGTGCGAAACGGATCTTGCTGCTGATTTGCGGCGCTAGGACTTCCTCTCGATCTTGAGATCGGCAAGAGATCGTCTACATCAACCACGAGTTGAACTCGTTAAGCTTTGTCGGTCTTCAAGGGTATGTTCTCTACGGATATACATCCGCCCGTTGTTTGTATCTAGTAGATAGATCTTGGTATATAGTTCACATCATAGGAAAAATTTTGTTTTCTATGCTGCGAACCCTACACACTTATTCCCATCCAAGCTTCCAATCGCCCAACCATGACTTGCCGCTACATCGCGCGAACCCACCGTGCCCAGGCACGAGGCATGTCGCCGGCATCCACGACCCGAATCCCCCGTGCGGCCGTGCACTCGTCCAACCGCCACTAAAAACCTTGCGTGCCAGTGCGATCGAACAAGTGCGGCATGGTTAGAGCACGCACATGGCGCACCAAATTAAATCCTCAACCACGCACTGACGCCCCCACCCCACCTTGGCCTGTCCTGTGAGTGCGATCGCTTAGCTGTCTCTGTTCTCGCCGTTGACGGGGCGCGGCAGTCTTGCCTGTTTTTCAGGCGCGAACGTGGTGGGGATGGCGCGGCGATCAACTCGAGCTGTGTGCACTCGTACAGGGTTTCCTTTCACTCAGGCTCACAGTAGATCCAACTAATATAAGGCCACATGCATCATATCATGAAGAGGTACAGAAGCCTGGATGTATCAAGGAGAATGTAACAAGACATTCCTGCAATGCAATTTGCATTTAGAGACGCAGAAGTGGGACAATTGAAACAAGTGGGATACCATTTTTAGACTGTAAACACTTCCTATCATGGTTCGATTTCTATTAAATCGTCGGACCTGTGCGATGCCCTCCATTCCTTGTTTCATCGTATGAATCATATACTTCATAGACAATAAATAAATGAGTCAAATAGCATTTAATCCACGGCCGGGGGTTTTCGATAATTTCGCTGCAGTTATGTCTCACTGGTTCTTCCCCAAATTGCTTTCCTGCGCCAAGTCGTTCCACTCGGTGCTTCTCCTCGTTTCGCCGCTCAGGTTGCCCCACTTCCGTCCCAGCCTCGTTTTGCCACCCAGCGACGTGGAAGCACCGTCAACACCGCCTCCCCAAGGCCCAACGGCTAGGGCTGTTCGTAGGAGGAGGCAAACCTGGGGAAGGATCTCCCGGCATTGAGGACCAGCAAGGTGCTTCCATAGTTCCATTCATCTCCCTTGTCTACTCTCTCTTTCTTCAATAAAACAACAACTGCAACGGCGACAAGTTGGTGTATGCTTCCAGTTGCAGCATCCTACTCCACCACACATTGGCAAGGTGTGTGCGCTGCATACTTGGCATGCTTCCTTAGATTCTGGTATATGCTTCTGTTGGTTTGTCACACATGCTTCCTTAATTATTTCTGCCATTTGTTTTTCTCCAAGTCGTTGCAAGGGATGAGGTCTAGACGCATGACCAGTTATAGCTTCCAAGAATACAAGCGATGAAGGGACACGTGATTGGTGCTTCCGAAAGTCAAATACGAGCTATGCGGAGCAATGTCCAGCAGCAGGCATGCACCTTCATACACAACAAGAACAAGTGCAAGCGTGGAATGTTGGCTATTCTACGACATGTCGGGAGCATCTATACATTTTGATAGGGACAAACTGTAATTATACTAGAAGCAAAAACATTGTTGATGGAAACACGTTGTTGCCAGATTGGAAATGAATATTTATTCAGATCAATTTTTTGTATTTATACTGAAAACGAATTCCCTATATATGAGAAAAAAATTCTAGGTGGGTTAGAAACAAAAATATGTAAATACATTGGAAGCAAACAAGTGTTATATCAAAGCAAATTTTAGAACCAATAGAAGAAAAATACAGTATTATCAGAAACCATAATTATGTTAGAAACAACTCCTCTATTTGTATTATTGAAACATTTTTTGGTAGATTGCTTGACACATGCCATGTGGTCGTATTTGATTGAACAAATTATAAGAAGAAAATTCTATTATGGATCGAAACACAATTTTTTCTGCTTTGGAGACAAAATAAACAGTGTAAGCCAGATTTTTGTTTGATGAAAAAATATTTTCACTCGAAGCAAAAATTTCAATTGAGAAACAGTTTCTCTATGTGTTGGAAGCTGGAGAAAAAGTTTTTCGGATGAGAATAATTTTGTATCAGATTAGAAGCAAATTTCACTAGCATCAAAAACGAAATTTCGTATGAAACAAACTATTTTTTGTAGTATGAAGCAAAATTAAGTTTCAACAAAAGTATAGTGGACTACAATTAGAAGCAAATTTTCTTCACATGGAAGCAAGTTTTTTTTTTGTTGAAAAAAGCTTGTTTCCTGGCGCTAGCATTACTTGAGCGAATCAAGGGAGCAGTTATAGGAAATGAATTGCCATTAGCACATTATTATAACGGTTGCATGCAAAATTTCAGAGCTTCTTTTGCTGGCCTGTTGCACATCCAAGATGAAAGCAATCATGTGGTGTGGAAGCAGTCCGACGGGAAGCTAGGGATCGGCGTCCCATCGCTAGTGGTGTCTTTTTTAGACTACTAGACTAACTCTAATTTAAGTGAGACAAGTGGGATAAGCTAGATTTGACATATTCCGCTTATCCCACTTATCCAACCTAAATTAGAGTTATCTAATAGTCTAAAAGTGGTATCCCACTTGTCCACCTCTGCATTTGCATTGTCTAGTCAGCATTACCTTCAGAGGTCCTTTAGCACCTAGGTATTCATTTCGTTTAGTAGAAATGAAATGAATATATGGATTCATTTTATTATATTATGATTTCAAAAACACCCACATGTTTGACTGCCACCGTAATTTAGAAATGACAGGTCTGAGATAGGAATCAGGTTTACACATGGGGATATTTTGATGAATTTCTCAAATGAAACGACAGTCCAATTCCGTGCCAACCAAACAGCATAGTGATGGAATTGCAAAATAAATTCCAGAATTCAATGCCCAAATGATTGATACCAAACGACCTCTCAAGGAAGGCTGAGATAGAATCGAGCACAATGGAATGAAGGAAACTTGAACTGCAAAATTGGCTTGACACGAAATTTACAGTGCTCACAACGGTTAATTACAAGTGGAGTAGATCATTATAGAGGGCAATGGGCATCAACATCACTTACACAAACCGCACGCTATGGTTTCAAAATATGGCCAGAGCATGGATGCAACGTTACATGACTGCTTAATCCCAGCTGATCTGCTTATGGTCTCTGCACATAGGGGAGAGGCCATGGCTGGACAGGTAAGCAAACAGCATCTGTATCTTCAGGTTGGGGGACGAGCCATTCACTACACAGTTGGCCCAGATGTTAACCGTGGACTTAAGACAGTCCAAGGGTGTAGATTCCGGCGATGCATTCGTCCTCGGAGGACAGTCGATCCTCAACCTCTGCGTCGGTGAAGGTGAGAGCTCTCTGCAACTTTTTGGGACTGAAAACCTCGATGTCCACGGCATACACTGCTTTAACGGGGCGGTGATCGGATAGCCTAATATCGACCGTCTCGTAGGACAACAACCTCATCCCCTTGCCATAGGAAAGAATGCGGTCGCACCTGCAGAGGCAGACGAGAAAGTTTTAGTTTAGCTTATCCAGGTGCAGCTAATACTATATATCTTCATTCGGCAGTAGTTTATATGTGCTGATCAATCAGACTGCATACCATGCAGGTGTCCTCCTCCCAGATTTTGGCTCATCACTCGTGTACTTCTTGGAGTTGAACTGGTACTTGTATGTTGGAGCAAAGCTGATAACTCCTTCCGTCCACCCGTCAAATACACGTCCTTTCCTCAGTTCTAGCCTTAGCTGTCATAGTGGGAAAAAATTAAGCTATTCCGAAAATATGGTGAAGCATATCAAAATACGCTGCTGAAGTTTACCTGGTCTTTCTCGAACAACCCATTCCAGTCATGGTTGGAGACGAATTCGTGTGTTTTCTCGTACGATAAGTTTATCCTATAGTTGAGATCCCCTAACCAGAAAATCCTTCTGAAACAATACAATTTATCAGTTATCTATAATGGTTGATGTAGCAATGTAAACTCCTGCGATGCTTACATTACACTAGAGTTACGTAGAGGTAAAAGCAATATTCTCACTGTGTATAAAGTTCAAGCAGTTTGTTTGGAAGCAAATGATATCAATCATCCACCTACTTTCAATCAAATTTAGTTGGAAACTTGCAAGTTCGGCCTTAATTGCATGAAAATACTCATAATATACTATATTAAGTTTGCAAATTCAGCACTAATGTTGGATTAATTATAGAACTATAAATAATCAGTACTTTTACTAGATTTCTCCATGCACGCTGATGATGCCATGATTTGGATGGTTCTGTTCCAATGTTTTGAACCACATAATATGTATTTTGCGAATTTTACGATTTCAATGATTTTTTTTTACTATCATTGTGTTCTTTTTGTGATTTGGTAAGATTATACATTTCTCTTTAGGGCTCCATAAATTGAAAATGTTAAAAGAAAATAAGTCTGATTGCCGTGTGAATGTGATGTATGATGAGCAAACGTGCATTACAAGTACATGGCTGCTAGTAAGTACAAAAGGAACTGTAAAAACATACTATACGCAAACACGGTTGTCATATGGTAAAAAAATATATACGGTGCATTTTTTTATTTGAATAAGTTACGTGTTGGTTTCAGCATTCAGGTTAACGCTCCTTGCATTTACTGGAATTTATATTTAGTTTTTTTTAGCCAAACCTATATGCAAACAGCATACATCTAGGATATCTAAGAGAACATTTTGATCTGTACGTACTAAATCCCTTCGAGAAAATCACCACCATACCATGGATGACAACCAGTTTAGGTTCACATAGGGAACATCAGGAATTTGGAGGGTTAGCATATAATTCTTGAGAAATAAGATGTTTTTACTTACTCATGATCATATATTGTCTTAGGCGTGCTCACTCTGGAAACTGGATGAAATATTGTCCTCCGATGGATCTCTTGCACATCAGCATTCCTTTTTAGTTCATCTCCGTCCTTTTCTCCAGAGGTTAGGTGACAACAAATAAAGCAAAAGTGTGTCTGATATATTGACATGCTTACTGCTATTGATCCCTGGAGCATGTTGAAGTAAGAAAAATTAGCACGCTGCTTCATAATCCATGTAATAACTGGTCAAGGCGAAATGCATTCGGCATTAAACAAAAATGCACTCCTTTCCTCACAGTATTCGGGTAGGTGGTAGAAACAATAGAATCAGTGAAGGAATAGAGATGTCCCAATGCCCGCATTTTTTTTCTCAAACCTGCATCTAAATATGTGACGTCTGTGCATGCATCTTGGAACTCAGTTTATGCAACATAGCAAAAGTAATGTGATCCATAGAAACTCACCTTGTTACCAATGTATCCCATAGCACCAACACCTACAGTCGATACTTTCACATTCTGAATGTGCTTTCGCAAGCTCCTTCGTACCCATATTGTAAGAAATACTCCAACCATCTGCTTGCTTATTATCCTTACAAAGTATGGTCTTTTCCCTTTAGCTACGACACTGTCAATGTTTAAACCATGAATTGCACTATCCTCTGGAAAAGCACATGCATCTCCATTAACTGATTTGAAAGACAAAAATGATTTTAGCGCCTTCCCTGAAGTTAATGACTGTGTCCTGTCTGGTAGACACTGAGCCAACATATTCAATGGCTGTTCTGGCCAAATCATTCCAAGCCTCTCTGAGTGACTGAGTGTTTTCGTTAACATCTTTTGGTTGACCGGTTCTTCTAAATGAGAAGCGTAATCTTCGAAATTAATGTTATGGGATCTATTGAAAGTCTTCATTGAAGGCAGCCTGCTAAAGTAGCCGTCTTGTAGAATAGTTTCATCAGGAGCAGAAGCGGAGTGTTCAAGTGTGTTGCTGTGAATACCATCATCAACAATTAAATCTTGTTCGTTCCATGGGTGCACTTCCTCGCCTATTTCGCTGTCAGAATCGCTATTAAGCTCATCTTCCATCGCAAGAGCGTCATCAGATGGCTTAAACCTTGACGGAGATGGAGGATCACTGTGACATTTATATTTTGGTTTATCTGGACTAATCTTATTCAGTGTTTCACGAATGATATGTTCCCACGCTGAAACAGGACGGTTGTCTTCGGCACCAAATATATTCCCAGCATTTAAAGGAACAACTTCTTGAAATCTGAAATATAGTAAAAACCATCTCATAAAATGAAGCAAAGCATTTCTAGTCTTATTACATAGAAATGGAAGGGAAATAACAATGAAAAGGAACATAGGATCAAAATCATAGGCGCACACAACAGTTAGAAAAAGGATGTAAAACAAATTAAGCAATAGCTCTTGGCTCCGTTCTCAGAAAATATAATCAGAGGTTCAACAAATTACCCAAGAACATATATATCAGCCGGTTCCTTCATATCCAACCATTCTTGAATATCCAAATCTTTAGGTGGAAGTTTGCCTGCAGCATTCCATGTTCCTACGCAGACCCTGGATATCAAACCAACAGTTTATAAAAAAATTACAGTAACAATACAAACATAGTACTCCCTCAGATCCAGAATAAGTTGCACTAAATCAGCGACACTTATTCTGGATCGGAGGGAGTATTAGATTTTATTGAGTTAAGCCCTGCCGCAAGGCAAGACAGATATCTGAATGAACAATTAGCAGTTAATTAACTCAACTTAAATAACCACAAGAAAAAAAAAACATTTCACCAGCTAAGGTCCAGAAAACGCAATAAAACTAAGGAGAATAGATGCATACCTGAGTTCGTTGACATCAATATATTGAGCACGAAGAGTCTCTGACTTGCGCCTTCGATTAAGACCGTATGGAACACCCCCCATCTGGCTATCTGCAATATTCATAGGTTGTGTCACCACATAAGAAAAACTAAATATGCCTTCTTGAAAACAAGACTGTTCCAGAGGTGGTTTCAAGAAAGGTCTCACTAAAAACAGGTGAAAGGGCAGACGGGTATATCTCTTAGTTTGCCAACAGTAGTACTTTAATTAAGCAAATTCCATTAAGTATTTGTTATCCACATTTTAACAGTGTTTATGACCTGATTGTGATCTTATAATAACGTTTATCCTGTTAAATATTTGTTTTCTATTCCATTTCAAAAAAAATGTTTTCTATTACATCCATAGTGGTGACGTTTTTTACCATGTTCTATTATTTTTTGGAAATTAACAAGGTCATGTGTGAGGAAAACGTGGAATCTGACTAGGTGGACAACTTAGTCCCGTATTAGATATGGGTGTATTCGATAGGGCACAGGAGCAGAATGGTGCAGCTAGCCGAGCCGGGTCAGCAGAACTGACATAATTTCATAAAATTTGACTTAAGTTTATGAAAATCAGGGAGTTTGACATTATTTGGTGTGCCTCTATAAGTACACGTCCAAGTTGTCTGCCCTGTCAACTGCCATGTTGTCCTAACAAGTGGATTTAGTTTTTGAGTCTAGGAAACATAATAAAATGGGGTGAAATTAGTCACAATGTCACAACTAAGAGGGAACATATGGTAAAATAATTTATGGAATGCATCAAATTACCTGTCGTCTCGGCACCGAATCCACGTATCACCCTGTCCTTATCATACTGCAGGCGTTCCCATCCGCACATCTCTGCACAAATCGAATTAAAAAAAGGAAACTATTTGACTTTGGTTGATCTCATGAATATGCAAACTTAGAGTCAAGAAACTGAGGTGATCTGCTAAAAGGAAGAAGTAATTCTTTTCAAAAGGAAAAGCAACCAAAGAGTCACAAGACAACAGGGTGAAATGCAATTCCATCCATCCCATTTTTCATGTAGTTTGCTATCTGTAACCAGCCACGTGTTGCAACTGTATTCTCTTGCGACACGAACAGAGCTTTCTTTTCTTATTCTATTTTATTACTTGATGAAAAGTTGGCATATACCCGCTTATAGTAATATAGTGGCAGATGTAATCATTTGAACTTCACTAGGGAAAGACACTGCATCCGCTCATACTTTTATCTTTAGATAATGGAAGAGCCGTCTGTTTTATAATGTGTTGAAGGAAAAAGAGGAATATAACGAAACGAGATGATTAGCTTAGTCGTTAGGACAGAACACCACAATCAAGAAAATAAAAAAGATCTTGAAGAGGAGGCGAATTTTTTGAGGGGCTAAAACACAAGGAATTTATCGCTGAACCAAAGGGGTCAGGTGGTGCTGAAAGAACGAACTATCAACATCGATTTCTTTTCCCCAAAGAAGAAACTGGAAAGAGAAAAAGATGAATGCCAGAAAGAAAGAAACAATCTGAATTAGAATCCAACCCGGATGCATTGATAATAAGAATCTTAATTAATTTAATGACAGGAATACAAATTAAGTTAACGGCGGAGGAGGTAGCTAAGCAGTTCATGCTGGAGTAGACTGGACGGGAGGGGAAAGGGCGGAATTGGAGGAGTTCCGTAGCTAGTAGGAGAGTTGGTCGACGGATATGCACCTTCATACTCGGATTCGCTGTCGGCTTCGTCGGCGGTGTCTCCCTCGTCGGCGCTGAAGTCGGATTCCGACGACCTGATGTTGAGCCACTTCCGCAGCACCGTCTTGCGCCACACCTGCACACAATCCAAACCGGAACAAACAGTTACAGTCACAGACAAACTGGTTGAATAGCCACCGATCCGAATCCCGTCTGTCTCTACGCGCGCACGTACCTGGTTCTGCTTCCTGGCCTTGCGCGGCACCTCGGAGGGTCCGGGGAGGCTGGGCATCTCCGACTCCCCGAGCCGGGACAATGGGCGAGGAGGAGCCCGCCTGGGCGGGTGGGAGGAGGACTTGGTCGCCATCCTTTCTTCTTTCCCGCGTCCTCCGTCCGCCCCGGCGCCGCGGCGGTTTGCTTCAAGAACACGACGCGATGCAACAGCTACCGCTGCTGCTGTACTACTGTGTTGTGTAGCCTTTTGCTGTCCTTCCTCCCTCCCTTCTGCTGGTTCTCCCTTGCTCGTCTGTAGTCCACAGGGGAATGGAGTGGGACAGGGAGGCAGATTTATCTCGCTCGGATCCAGTCGGACGGCCGGCAACTGAACCGGCAGTACAGCACGTGAAGAGACTCGCCCGCCAGTGACCACTGACCACCCGTACTTTACTCTAGTAGATCTAGCTCGCCCGGTCGGGGTCGGGCTTGCCGGCTTGGACGCGCCTCTCGGGTCGCTCGCGCGCGCGCTGCCAAGCCAATCCGGCGGCGGCGTCCGTGCTAGTAGTATTGCTATCTGCTATCCCCGCGCGCTGGCTCAGTGGCACCGGTGGGTGTGTTCTGGACTTCTTTTCGTGCCGACCTCCGCGACGCTATAGGCTACAGCTACGTCCACCCACCCAACTGGGAAGAGCAGAGCAGACGCCCTCCTCCTTATCCCGTCCAGCCCAGACAGCGAATCCATCCTTACCAGTACCAGCAGAGGAAGGGACGAAGCTGCTTGCTGGCTAAGCGGAGGAGCTGTAGCTTTCCTCATTTACTTTTGCTCTCGACGCCACACTGTGTACCGCTGTGGCTCTCAGTCAGTCTCGCAGTCATCATTACTTATTAGATCACAGTGTTTGATCTTTGATAGTACTGTACTAATACAGTGTACATACGGGCGTGTTTGCTTTTGCCGACTACCTATCCTTATTGACTCGTCCAGTTACTGCTCCCCCGGCCGTGTGCTTCACTGGAGCGGGATCGTCGATGCCAAGTTGTTTCATTCACCAGAGTTGCCCCGCCTGTTTCATTAACTTTCTACGAGGGATCCGATCGAGCGTTCGTACGTGGGACTACAGTATTGTCAAATAATCTGCATGCTACTAACAGTTTCCACGAATGTTAACAAGCTCTTCCTCCTGTGGCTTGACAGCGAGCCCGGTCCTGGTATATAATTTAGAGTACTATGAATTTTCTTCGTTGGATCCGTCGACGACCTATTGTTGGTTTGGGGCCACACCCCCGGGCACCGGCAGATAGACACGGACCAGTGTTAGTGGCAGCAGGCGAGGTTTTTCTACTTTCTGATTCGGGAGGCACAAGTGTTCAATTCCAAGATTTCTTGAGTCGGCCACTTTACGTGCAAGTTTGTCAAGTCCCACGTGGCGAGGGGCCTGCCCAAATATTTGTATCACACCACGCCCAACTTGTGATCGATAGACTATTATTACTTTGCATGCTAATTATTTGTTGTAAAAGGTGTCTACGCATGCATGGACCCTTGAGCGGAGAACTCCATCGGTAAGTCGTTGTTATTAGAGCATCTTCACTTGAATCCGGTCAAATCGAATTTGACTTTTTTGTTGACAAAATAAGTTTTTCGCAGACGCCAGCTTCTACTCGCATACCTAGACCGAGACCCCAGGCGAACAGAAAATAGCGACATATTTGAATTTTTATCGTTCCCGCCGACGAAAGCTCGACCACAAGGTGTTCGACAGAAACGTCCATAAGTTCGGTGACAGATTATTACAAAACAGGGAAAATGACTCGACCATCTCTCAGTCGTCGATGGGGATGGGCTGCTGCGGCGTGGTCAATGCGGCGGGGTCGGCCGTCTCGCCGGTGGACGCCGACTGATTGGAGGAGGTGGAAGCAAAGCTCGGCGTAGTGGTGGCGTCGTTCGCCGCAGAAGCGTTCGGCACGGCGGAAGACGTGATCTCGCCCTGGAGGATGGCCTGGCGTTGCGTCATGTACCAGGCCTTGATCGGCGAGCTCATCTTCGACGTGTCCTCGCCGCCCATCAAGAATTTCAAATCCGTGTTCCGCTTCTTGGCGGCGTAGTTGGCCTTCTTTTCGGCTTAGTTGGCCTTGAGGAGGGCCACATTTTCCTCGGCGGCGCTCCCGATTTCCTCGCCTTCTTCTCCGTCGTAGCCTCGTCGAGGATCGATCTGTGTTGGACGAAACCCTTGGGAGGCATGGTGGGTGGGAGCTCGACGGAGTGGGGGGAATGGGGAAGAAAGGCGGGAGAAGAGAAAGAAAAGGGCGGGAGCTCGGTAGTGATGGAGCTCGGTAGTGGCGGAGTCCACCTTTCTCTCACGAGCTGGCCCTTGTTATCATTGCGTCCGGCTCCCATGACGCGTCTTGAATCCTGGATACTGCGCAGGAAGTCCGGACCAAAGTTCACCCAAATCCCGACAAAAACAGGTTCTGGGTATGTGACTGGACCTTTTTGACGTCCAGATCTAAATTCAATGTCCGAATCGGCGTCGTGAGTAGCCGAGGGGATATGCTCTTACACTCAGCATCAGCAGGAGAAAACAAGCTAGCCAGTAGGCAGCAAACCAACACGGCAAAGAAAGAAAGGAGTACTTCATGCTCGATCTACCGTCCCCACCATGATTGACCTGAACCGTAACAGTAGAACCCACAAGTCACCATACTCGCTGATGCAGTTGTGTCGTGTACACCAATCAATGAGTTGGTATTTTGCTTGCCACGAATTACCAATGGGTCGGTGAAGATGCATATCTACGACTAAGTATTATTTCTACTCCCTCCAACCTTATATTAGTTTACTTGAATTGATCTAGATTTAAATATATCTAGACATGAAATTTAAAAAATTAAGTGAACTAATATAGATCAGAGGAAGTATTACTATTAGACTTTAGATAAATTAGAGTCAACTAATATGGGTTGACGGGAGTACTACTATTAGATATAGCAGCACCTCCGGTCATGTATTCTTCCAACTACTACTACGATTTGGCATTTGTACACGATGGCAATTATATTTAGTTTTTTTGTTGGTATATTAGGGCTGGTGATATACTTTGTGGAACACAATACTCGACCAGTACTGTACAAAACTCATTGGAAGTACAAGAAACTTTATGGCAGGTTGCATCACACTTCACTGAGATGCTTAAATCTATACGACAGTGTGTACTCCAAACGACCAAGTGAAAGGTCGTTGTCTTTAATCAGACAGATCAGATTAAAATACGTGAACTTTAGTGGCTCTGTTCAACGAATTGTTGTGCGAGAACACATGGTCAGCTGCTCCGCTCGAGCACAGAACACGGCGGCCATCATGCTACTTTCTCCGGCTTATAATAGTTGACTTTGATTTGTCTAATTTTGGATAAATCTATATACTAAATAGTGTCTAAATTTATTTAAATTTTAACAAATTCATATTAATTAATATGGATTGGAGGGAGTACCATTATTGTCACCGGTTTCAATTTTGTTGTGTATATGCTCCGACTAGAATATTAGTTTTTTTTGTCTTATAGTATAATTCATTGTAGTACTACATGAAACTCATATAGTGCCAGCAGAACTTTCTAGTGAAGCACACAAATTTGGCTGGTCGGAGACAATTGTATCCAACTAAAACCGCTGATTGGAGAATCATCCATCATGCCATGTTATCTTTTCTTTTTTCTGGAAGGAGACAAACCATGTTCTGTGGTCATCTCTACTAAACTAAAATGTTTCGGTGCAGTTTTATAAATGCAATCAGACCAAATACGCGTCAAATTTCAGTAGGAGCCGCGCGCAGGCAGCGATCATTCATGCGGATGTCCCCACGTACGTACGGTGCAGTGCAGTGCAAGCTAGCCAGAGCTGCTGCGGTTGCACATGAAAGTGTCGCTGCATTATTGGGAATCCGCTGACATATAATGGCACTGTGAGTCCACCCCACCCTATATGAAATCTAGCTATTATTTTGTAGTATAGCCTCTCGGGTTGCCCCGTCGTCGATGCTGACCAAGAGCTGTACTTAAGGTATCTCCACTGGCCGATTCAAACATTTAATCCAAAACTTTCATTTCTGTCTGTTTGAATTGGGCCGCGTGATAATTTGGATCATGGTCTGATCTATTTGGCCAATGGCACGTGACTCATCTATCCATGGTTGGCCAATGTTTTGAGGTTATCTGTCCCCACTGTTGCCCAACAAAACAATATATATACATAACATGGCACGCGCGGGAAGACACATCTTGGTCTGTTCATGTCTACTTCCAACACATCGACAATATAGAAAATTAGTGCGCCGATGAATAAAGTCTGACGCATCGGTCCGAATGAATCGTGCTATGCATAAACACGTTCCCATGGGTTGGATCGGGGACCTACAAGCAGCTAGCTTTCCAGGGTCTTGGTCTACCTACACGTTTCCATGGGTTGGATCGGGGAGGAGCTCATCTTCGCTCAGCTCACACATGCCACGTAATCGTATACAGTATATTTTTTGAAGCGCAGAAAACAGCAGCAATCACATGGTTTTCTTTTGTTCATTTGAGGGCAGCACATCATGTGCTGCACATGCCTGTCTGTATTTACTGCTGCTGCTGCGCTAGGTTCTACAGTATCTTCGGATCGTGACGCGTGCCCTGGGCGATCGAGTGGACACGGTGCGCAGGGCCGGCCGGTCCCTGTCCCAACCCAACGGAGCCTTCGCGCCGGCCGTGGAAAACGTACGGTCTCTCTGGCCGCGATCTCGACACACACGACCGGCCGGTGCTGCATGCAGGTGCGAGACGAATAATCTTTCTTTCTTTCCAGAAGAACAAACGTAGTCCACCCACCGGCGCTTGACAGTTTCCTTTTTTTTCGGTTCGGTACGTACATGTACATGGAGGAGCTGTAGACATTTGACGCCTCTACGGGTCTGTGGACGACAGACGGTCTACGCGTCGCTGTCTATCGCGTCCCATCTTCGCACGGTCGGGATGTTGACATTTGCTGCTGCCACATTAGCCAGCCAGCTGTGGTCGAGACGCCGACACGACGCTAACAAGATTAACGCGACTACTCCATCTCCTGACGCGCGCGCTCGGTCTGATTGGCCGTCCATGTCCCTCCCTCTCTACGCTGACATGTACTAAGCGAGTCTAGGTTATGTTATCTCTTCAGATGCTATACGTTGCAAAAGGCCGTAAGATCGATATGGATGGGACTTGGCGCCAGCAGGTCAAGTGGATATAGCGGTAAGTGAGATCGATCATGGCGCAGCATTCTCGGGATAAAGTTTGCACGCCCGTTCACTCCTGGTACCTTTTGACACACGGTGGGTGGGTGCTATTTCTGAGTGGGCTAGCTAGGTAAGTTCTGATTTTCCTTTTTAAGAGTGGGCAAAGTCGAGTTACACACGATGACACGAGCGCAAGGAAAATGATCCGATCCAGCTCGATCGCCATCTTTCGCCGAGCGTGAGGTCGGGGCAGATAGACACGGACCAGTGTTAGTGGCAGCAGCAAGCGAGGTTTTTCTACTTTCTGGTTTGGCATAAGTGTTCAATTCCAATATTTCTTGAGTCAGCCACTTTTCTACGTGCAAGTTTGTCAAGTCCATGTGGCTGGGGCCTGGACAAATATTAATACTACACCACGCCTAACTTGTGATTGATAGACTATTATTACTTTGCCTGCTAATTATTTGTTGTAAAAAGTGTCTACAAACGCATGCATGGACCCTTGAGAGCAAAAATAATAGTAGAGCCAGTTGCTAGCTATAAGACAATGTCACGTCATCTAGAGCCAACCTTAGGCTGGTTATAGTGGTAGTATCATACTACTAGTATCATGCATATGATACTAGTGTATGATATTATCTTCATAGTGCATGGTATCATATGGTTGTATCATACTAATACTATATTTAATGATTTGTAGAATATTAATATAAAATTGTGTATAAGATTTATTTGTATGAGGATTTTCTAGTTTTACGTGCTATGATACGATATCCACCTATGATACTCTAATCATCTCTTTCTTCATTAATTATTATGCCACATTAGATTTTTCCCAACATGACATGCATAATACTAGCTATGATACTACCACTAGGACTAGCCTTATAGCCAACATATGCAATAGTTAGCTATAAAAGTGTACTACTTTATGAATATATGGCTCATTTGACACTCTCACACAATGCCTAGAAGCACGTGCTAGAGCTGGCTCTTGCATGAGAGCACACTCCCCTTCTCTCTCCTATTCTCTTTCCTCCAACTAAGCATATATATATTATTTTAGTTCTTATATCCTGCTGACTGAACCTTATTGTACTTGTCCTGAGCGGAAAACTCCATCCGAGTCGTTATTACACTCAGCAGGAGGAAAACCAACACTGCAAAGAAAAGGAGTACTTCATACTCGATCTACCATCCCCACCAAAATTGACCTGAACCATAACAGTGGAACTCACAAGTCACCATATTGGCTGATGCAGTGTGTGTTGTGTACACCAATCAATGAGTTGTCATTTTGCTTGCCACGTAATACCAATGGGTTGGTGCAGATGCATATCCAAGTACTAACTATTCAGTAGTACCCAAAACACCACACTTTTAACTACTCCATCCGTTTTAAAATATAAGATGTTTTAGCTTTGTAAACCAAATATATCTAGACTTGTTTAATATATAGGTTTACTTAACTTTAAGATGAATCTACACACTAAAAGAAGTTTAGATTCATTTTTCTTACAAACCTAAAACATCTTATATTTTCAAACGGAGGGAGTACTACGGCTTGGCATTGTTAGATGTATATATATGTATATTGTATTTCCCCCATACGTTAGGGGGCTTCCTGCATATTTGCACTATACCTGTACTATATATTGTGGCCTTTGGCCCCCAGAGGAATACAACTTGTCTATTCTTAACATGGTATCAAAGCCGGTTTTAGGGTTTCTGTGCCCACCGGTCATCTGCTTGTGATCATTGTCATTGCTCCGGCCACCGGCTTCCGCTTCCCGCCAGACGTGGAATTCCCGTTCTATCTGTCGGATCGGATCCGTCTCCTCTGGTATCAGGCGACGTATGCCTGCTCTCCTCCTCTGGATCGGCTCCGTCTTCTGCTCCTCCTGGTACTGCTCCCGTCGGAATCCCCGTTGGTACTGCTCCCGTCTCCTCACCTGGCGCGTGGAGACGCGACCCACGCGGGACTCACCGACGCCCCCTGCCCGACGCGAGAAGCCCCCGACGCGCGACCCACGCGAGAAGCCCCCTGCCCGACGCGAGCAGCTCCCGACGCCGACGCTGGCTCTGCTCGACGCGCGAGCCGTCAACGCCCGCTTCCACGTGGGACTCACCGACGCCGCCCGCCGCCCGCCCGCACGCGGGACCTGACACGGACCGCACCCCGACGCCCGCCCACGCGGCTCGCCCGACGCCCGCCGCTGCGTGGCCTCTCCATCGACGGTCGCCGCCCCTCCCACTTGGCCGGCGCTGCATCAACCGCCCTGATTGGATCTGAGCTTTTTCGTCAGATCTGAGAGTTGACCCAAAAAAAATGTCTTCTGCATCGGGCTATGTTGCGATTCCTCGCTGCCCGGTGATCTTCGATGGCGGGAATTATCCTGATTTCGCTGCCTTTATGCGCGTCCACATGCGCGGCCTTCGTCTTTGGGGTGTTCTCTCCGGCGAGGTCTCCTGTCCGCCGTGCCCTCCTGCTCATGTGGCTCCTCTTCCACCGACGCCGATTTTTCTCGGCGCTGATGCTTCTCAGGAGGCCAAGGATGCTGCTCAGAGTGCCGATGATAGTGTTGTTGCTGCTTATGACCTCAAGTTCAAACAGTACTCTGCTGATCTCGAGGCCTACCGCCACGCTCTGACTACCTACACTCAGTGGGTTGATGAGGATGCTCGTGCTGCTGCTGTTCTCACCTCCAGTGTTACGCCTCGATGATCTTGCTAAGTTCATGAGTCTCCCATCATGCCGCTCGGTGGCACACCTTTGTCGGGCTTATCAGCCGTCTGGAGATGCTCTTTACCTGTCCGCGGTTCGCCAGGAGCATGCTCTTCGGCAGGGTGATTCCACTATTGATGAGTTCTATACTCAGAGTGCTGCTATCTGGCGTCATCTTGATTCTCTCTGTACTGCTGTTTATGGCACATGCTCGTGCTGCCAGATTGTGCGCTCGGACTTGGAGTTTCACCGCATATATGAGTTTATGTCTCGGCTCCGCCAGGAGTTTGAGCCCCGGCGTGCTCAGCTGAATGCTCGTAGTCGTGTTCCGCTCTCTGAGGTGTTGTGTGAGCTTCGGGCTGAGGAGACCCGTCTCCGTGGTGCTGGTCTTCTTGCGGTTCCATCTGTGCTTGCTACCCGTGGTCCTTCTATGTTGTCTTTTCCCTCGACTCAGCCGCGGTCCTCTGTGCCGCCGCCGATACTACCCACCTCCAGTCGGTCGAGTCGGCACCAGCAGTTGAGTCAAGCACCAGTAGTTTCAGGATCAGAGTCAGCACCAGCAGTTTTAGGGCCAGAGTCAGCACCAGCAGTTCGTGGTCGGTCGCGATGGTTACATTAACTTGCTCTTACTCTAACAAGGATGGTCACACTTGGGCCACCTGTTATACACGGATCCCGCCCACGCCAAGACACCGGGCTTGTGGGCGTCGGCTCCTTACGGATCTTCACGGTTGCTCTCTCCGATCGGACATTATCGAAGTCTTCGCGGTCTGCCATCACATGTGCTCTTCTTCGATAGGCACTGCTGGTTCTGTGACTGATTCTTCAGGCTCTGTGCGACCACCACCTTCTACACAGTCAGGTACGTCCCCATGGTATCTGGATTATGGAGCTTCTTTTCATATGACCTCTAAGTCTTCTTTTCTGTCTGCTCTTCTTTCTCTCCCTTCTCCCGTCCGTGTTTTCACAGCTGATGGTACCTCTCTTCCTGTTTCTAGTCGGGGCACCCTCTCTACTTATTCCTTTTCTGTTCCTGATATTTCTCATGTCCCTGTTCTTAAGATGAATCTGTTCTCTAGCTACTTCATCGACTCGGTTGTCGCGTCATTCTTGATCTTTGATTCTTGTGTTGTCCAGACCGCCACGCAGTTGGTTGAGCTGCCCTCGCAGCCGTGACTCTTCAGGACTTTAGTAGTTAGACTGGCTTCGTGTTCCTTCTGTTGCCACTTCATCTTCCAGTTCTTCTCCGGTCGTCGCCTCTGCTACCAGCTCCTTTCAGCAGTGGCATCATCGTCTTGGTCACCTTTGTGACTCTCGCCTGTCGTCATTAGTTCATCGTGGTCTTGTGGGCTCTGTCTCAGGAGATGGGTCTTTACATTGTCAGGGCTGTAGGTTGGGTAAACAGATTCAGCTTCCCTATCCTACTAGCGCGTACGTATCTCAGCGACCTTTTGATTTAGTTCATTCAGATGTTTGGAGTCCGGCTCCTTTCGCTTCGAAATGGGGCCATCGCTACTATATTTTATTCATCGATGATTTTTCTGAGTACACTTGGTTGTATTTTATGCGCTCTCGTAGTGAGGTTCTCTCCATATATCAGTGTTTTGCGGCCATGGTCCGTACTCAATATTCTACCCCAATTCGTGTGTTTCGTGCTGATTCTGCTGGTGAGTATATCTCCCAGATGTTGCGAGGTGTCCTTGCTGAGCAGGGCACTCTTGCTCAGTTCTCCTGTCCTGGCGCCCATGCCCAGAATGGATTTGCTGAGCGTAAGCATCGTCATCTTCTTGATACCACTCGTGCCATGATGATTGCTTCTTCTCTTCCGCCGCACTTCTGGGCTGAGGCTGTTGCTACGTCCGCTTACCTCATCAACATTGAGCCTTCTGCTGCTCTGCAGGATGGTATCCCTCTTGAGCGCCTATCTGGACAGTCTCCAGACTACTCCATGCTTCGCTTGTTTGGTTGTGTTTGCTATGTTCTTCTTGCTCCTCGCGAACCAATCAAACTGACCGCTCAGTCTGTTGAGTGTGTATTTCTTGGATACAGTAATGAGCATAAGCGTTATCGTTGTTGGGACCCCGTTGGTCGTCGGATGCATATCTCTCGTGATGTTACTTTTGATGAGACGCGCCCTTTCTATCATCGTCCCACTGCTGGTACCTACCCGGTGGAAGATATCTCTTTTCTTCTCTTTCCTGACACACCTCCTTCTACTCCCGCTGTGCCCTCTTCAGGATCTCCTACCCCTGATGTCTCTTCTTCTACACCGTCCTCCTCTGCTCCGTCTAGTTATCCTACTTCTCCTCGTTCTCCGGAGTCTGCCTCTGCTATTCCTTCTTCTTCATCGTCGTCTCCTGAGTAATCTTCTTCTGATGAGCTTCCCTCTACTCATCCTGTTCGTCAGCGTCGTGCCCCCAACCGTTACTCTCCTAGTCAGTATGGTCTTTCTGTTGCCTCCGAGCCGACTTCTTATCGGGATGCTGAGCATCATCCTGAATGGCAGCTGGCCATGTCTGAGGAGATTGCTGCGCTTGAGCGCACTGGCACCTGGGATCTTGTCTCTCCCCCTCCCGGTGTTCGTCCTATCATGTGTAAGTGGGTCTATAATATTAAGACCCGCTCTGATGGATCTCTTGAGCGCTATAAAGCGCGTCTTGTGGCTCATGGTTTTCAATAGGAGCATGGTCGTGACTATGATGAGACTTTTGCTCCTGTGGCTCATATGACCACTGTGCGTACTCTTCTTGTTGTTGCTTCTGTTCGTCACTGGTCTGTGTCCCAGCTTGATGTTTAGAACGCCTTTCTCAATGGTGAGTTACGTGAGGAGGTTTATTTGCAGCCTCCTCCTGGGTATTCTATTCCCGAGGGGATGGTTTGTCGTCTTCGACGTTCTCTTTATGGCCTCAAACAGGCTCCTCGTGCCTAGTTTGAGCGCTTTGCTTCTGTCGTGACTGCTGCTGGTTTCTCCCCTATTCCTCATGATCCAGCGTTGTTTGTTCACATTTCTCATCGTGGCCACACTCTTCTTTTTCTCTATGTTGATGATATGATCATTACTGGTGATGATTCTGAGTATATTGCCTTTGTTAAGGCTTGTCTTCGTGATCAGTTTCTTATGACTGATCTTGGTCCTCTTCTATACTTTCTTGGGATTGAGGTTTCCTCCACCTCTGATGGCTTTTACATCTCCCAGGAAAAATATATTCAGGATCTTCTTTCTCGTGCTGCTCTTGGGGATGAGCGCACTGTTGAGACCCCTATGGAGCTTAATGTTAAGCTTCAACCTACTGATGGTGATCCTCTTTCTGATCCGACGCGTTATCGTCATCTTGTTGGGAGCCTTGTTTATTTTGCTGTCACTCGTCCTGACATCTATTATCCTGTTCATATTCTGAGTCAGTTTGTTTCTTCTCCTACTACTGTTCACTATAGTCATCTTCTTCGTTATCTTCGTGGTGCGATCACCCGTCGCCTTTTCTTTCCTCGTTCCAGCTCCAGTGCTATTCGGACGTTACGTGGGCGAGTGATCCTTCGGATCGCCGTTCCCTTTCTGCTTACTGTGTGTTTCCTTGTGGTTCGCTCATTGCTTGGAAGACGAAGAAACAGACAACGGTTTCCCGTTCGAGTGTTGAGGCTGAGTTGCGTGCTATGGCCTTGTTGACTGCTGAGGTGGTTACTTGCGGATTTTGGGGTCTCTATTACCACATCCACTCTGGTTTTGTCTGACAGTACAGGTGCTATTAGTGTTGCACGTGATCCGGTCAAGCATGAGCTTACCAAGCATATTGGTGTTGATGCTTTCTATACACGTGCTCAGTGCGAGGCTTTGTTGCGCTCAAGATGTGCCTTGATTTACTGATTGGCGAATTTCTTTACGAAGGCATGCACGACCGTGAGATGATTTCTTATTCTCCAAACTCGTGTTGTGGATCCACCGTGAGTTTGAGGGGTGTTAGATGTATATATCAGATATTGTATTTCTCCCATATGTTAGGGCTTCAGATATTTGTCTCAGATTCAGATTATATCTTTGTGGCCCCCAGAGGAATACAACTTGTCTATTCCTAACAGGCATTTGTACACAATGACAATCCTCTCAAGAGATTTTAGGGTAGGCAATAATTTATGTCTTTAAAAGATTATTATCTTTAGCTTTTTGTTGGTATTGGGTCTGGTGATGTACTTTCGGGAACATAATACTCCACCAGTACTATACAAAACTCATTGGAACTTTATGACAGGTTGCATGACACTGAGATGTTTAAATCTCTTTAACAATGTGCTATCTAAACGACGAAGGATGATCCGGATAAGTTCGTTTGGAACTTGACATCATCCGGAGTGTTTTCAGTCAAATCTATGTATGAAGACCTTATGAATGATCATACGGTCTTTTTTCAGAAATATCTTTGAAAACTAAAACTCAAGATAAAGATTTTTATGTGGTTCCTTAATAATAAGGTGCTCCTTACAAAGGATAATCTAGTTAAAAGGAAATAGATAAGATGTACTAAAAGTGTGGTTTCTGTGGGTCATCATGGTACCATTATTGTCACCGGTTCCATTTCTGTTGTGTATACTGCTCCCAGGAGAATATTATTTTATATAATTCATACATAAAACTGATATAATACTAGTAGAACT
This sequence comes from Avena longiglumis, assembly GCA_030063025.1. Lineage (NCBI taxonomy): Eukaryota > Viridiplantae > Streptophyta > Magnoliopsida > Poales > Poaceae > Avena > Avena longiglumis. The sequence goes on from CP125973.1 coordinate 156,199,128, forward strand.
TTCTAGTGAAGCACATATTTGGCTGGTCGGAGACGATTGGACCCAACTGAAACTGCTGATTGGAGAATCAACCATCATGCCATGCTATCCTTTCTCTTTTCTGGAAGGAGACTATCAGACAAACCATGTTCTGTGGTGTACTAGGCTAGGCGTCTCTAATTAAAATGTTTCGGTGCAGTTCTATAAATGCAACCAAATACGCGTCAGATTTCAGTAGGAGGCGCGCGCAGGCAGCGATCATGGGTATGTCCCCACGTACGTACTCGTAGGTGGTACGGTGCTAGCTAGCCAGAGCTGCTGCGGTTGCACATGAAAGCGTCGCTGCATTATTGGGAATCCGCTGACATATAATGGCACCGTGAGTCCGCCCCACCCTATATGAAATCTAGCTATTGTTTTGTGCTGCTCCGTTGTCGATGCTGACCAAGAGCTGTGCTTGACGCGCGCCGAGCCAAGGTACATCGGGACCTACAGGCAGCTAGCTTTCCACGGTCTTCGTCTAGCGTGACTGACGCCGCGCGTGCACTTCTTTCTCCCCCAGTGACGCTGCAAACTTTCTGATCTCATGGTGGTACACTTGGTCACTGGCTGTATCGACTGCGACACCCAGATCAGATTAAAATACGTGAGTGGGGAGGAGCTCATCTTTGCTCGGATCACACAGTAGAGTTGATCGTAGATATATATATATATATATATATATATATATATATATATTGTAGTTTTTCTATATATTAGGAGGTTTTACCTTATTCGACTGCATACATGATATATATTATACTTTGGTGTATTATATATTATGGCTGGCTTACCGTAGAATACACGTTGATATTCAACGTGGTATCGACGTAGGTTAGACAATTTTTCTGCAACATCGTCACAGCCGCCACCGTCTCTGTCGTCGTCGTTCTTCCGACGTCGCCGCCGCCGGTTGCCGCTGTCTCCGGCCATCTCGGATCTGCCGTATTCTTTCCTGAATCGATCTCGTTCTCCAGCGGGAATTCTTCCGCACGCCACGCGAGGACGCGTCCAACGCCCGCACGCGGGACTGCTCCTCCTGATTTCTTCCACGCGAGGAGCCTCCGGTCGATCTTCACGCGGGACTGCTCCACGCGCGGGCCTCCTGTTTCGCCTGGGACTCCACGGCCTGCAGCACGCGGGTCTTCATGTGCAGGGTCCAGTCGCCCTGTAACATGCGGGTCCTCACGCGCGGGGTCACCTCTTCGGTCTTCACGCGTCCCTGACGACCTGTTGCTGCTCCCCTGCCGATCTGTTGCTCCCGACCTATTGCTGCTCCCCTGACGACCGAGTGTGACGTGCGTCTGACGACGCCCGCGTGACGTGCGCCTGACGACGCCCCGTCCCGCCACCGATTCCGTCCGGCCGGATCTGGTCCCGCCCTCGTCGGATTTCGTCTGCTTGCGTCAGGATCGATCAGATCTAGATCTAGATCTGATCTGTGTCTACAAAAAAAAAAGAGAGATATGTCTTCTTCATCAGGTTATGTTGAGATTCCTCGCTGCCCGGTGGTCTTTGATGACGCGAATTACCCTGATTTCGCTGCGTTTATGCGCGTTCACATGCATGGTCTCCGTCTTTGGGGTGTGCTCTCCGGCGAGGTCTCCTGTCCGCCGTGCCCCCTGCTCCTGTGGCTCCTCTTCCGCCGACGCCGATTGTTCTCGGTGCTGATGCTTCTCAGGAGGCCAAGGATGCCGCCAGTCTTGATGATAGTCTTTGTTGCTTATGACTGAAGTTCAAGCGGTACTCTTGATCTCGAGGCCTATCGACACGCTCCGATTGCTTACACTAAGTGGGTTGATGAGGATGCTCGTGCTCTGTTCTCACCTCCAAGGTTACGCCTCGAAGATGTCTTTCCGAGTTCATGAGTCTCCTACTATTGCCACTCGGTGGGCTCATCTTCGTCACCGCCTTATCTGGGATGCTCTTTACTGTCGTGGTTCGCCAGAGCATGCTCTCCAATGAGGTGATTCTACTATTGATGAGTTCTATACTCAGTCGCTATCTGGCGTCGCCTTGATTCTCTTTGTATCATTGTGGCACATGCTCGTGTTGCCCAGATGCGGCGCTGATTGGAGTTTCACCGCATCTATGAGTTTCTGTCTCGGCTCCGCCAGGAGTTTGAGCCCCGGCGTGCTCAGCTGAATGCTCGTGGTCGTGTTCCGCTCTCTGAGGTGTTGTCTGAGCTTCGGGCTGAGGAGACCCGTCTCCGTGGTTCTTGCAGTTCCATCTGTGCTTGCTACCCGTGGTCCTCCTATGCTGCATGTTCCTTCGACTCACCATGGTCCTCTGTCACTTGATACTACCCACTCCTCCGGTCGTGGTCGAGTCATCACCAGAGTTTCAGGGCGAGTCGACCACCGCTCGTGGTCAGGGTCGCCGTAGTTCTCTTCGTCACTGCTCTTACTGTAACAAGGATGGCCACACTTGGGCCACCTGTTATACACGGTGAAAGTATAAAGGAAGTCGCCTAGAGGGGGGTGAATAGGATTTTAAAATTATTACGGTTTAGGCTCAAGTAAATGTGGAATAAAACTAACGTTTAATTTATTGAGCACAAAATCTAGCCACTAAGTTCACCTAGGTGCACCAACAACCTATGCTAAGCAATACAAGCAACAAGGTGATAGCAAGGTATAAATACTTCAAGCACGATGGCTATCACAATGTAAAGTGCATAAGTAAAGGGTTCGGTAGAGAGAGATAACCGATGGACGCGGAGACGAAGATTTGTTTCCCGAAGTTCACTTCCAAAGAAGCTACGTCTCCGTTGGAGAGGTGCGATGGCGCAATGCTCTCCAAACGCCACAAATGGCTCACCTCGAGGTGTGGTGGCTCGATGCTCACCCAACGCCACACAAGGCCGCACCCCGGATGCGGAAGCACGCAACGCACCGACACCACAAAAGGCTCACCCTATTCTCCCAAGTGCGCACCATAAAAGGCGGGCACTTGCTCCACTATGGGACGCTTGAGGACGGTCACCGAACCCGTACAAGATTGGGGCTAACTCCACAACTCAATTGGAGGCTCCCAACAACAAAGCCACAAAAGGCCAACAATTCCACAAAAGGCCAACAACGCCACAAAAGGCTACAAGACCACAAAAGGTCAACAATCCAACCACACAACCGTCTAGGGTTCCAAGGAACCCAAGAGAAACAAGCTCACAAGCTTGAACTCGCCAAATCTCCGAGGAGAACTCAAACCTATGCACCAAATGCAAGGGCAAGTCCTTCTCTCCCAAATTCCAACAAAGCTACAAAAGCTATTGGGGGAATAAGGGAGGAAGAACACAAAAGGAGAACACAAAACTCTCCAAGATCTAGATCCCAATGATTCCTTCACAAAGAAGGGATTTATCTTGGGGGGATTGTAGATCTAGATCTCCTCTCTCAAATCCCTCAAAAAGATGCAAGAATTATAGGAGGGGAAAGGGAGAGGGAAAGCTTCTTCAAGGTTGACAATGGAGGAGAGAGAGAAAGCCAAGAACCAAGAAGAAAAGTTGTGTGCCACGAAGAGGAGCCCTTTAAAGGGCTCCCGATCTGCCGATTATGGGCATTCGCGACACCGCGAACTTCCGGTGGGAGGCGGAAGTTCCGATGGCACACTGACCAGCCGAAAACTTGAGCGAAAAAAAACGAATCATGTCCGGAACTTCCCGGTTCACGGAACTCCGGTGAGCAAAACTTCGGTGAAAGTTCCGAAGTTCCACAAATAGACACAACGAAAATGAAGGTTCTTGAGCGTGAGCGGAACAAGAGCGGAAATTCAACCGTAACTTTGGCTGGCGGAACTTCCGGTCATCGGCGGAACTTCCGGTGAGCGAAACTTCCGGAAATTCGGTAAGTTCCGTCAAATAGCACATCCAAAAGAAGGTTCTTGGCGTGAGCGGAAGAAGACCCGGAACTTCCACCGGAACTTTCGGCGGCAAAAATGCCCTAGCGGAACTTCCGGTCAGGGAAATTCCAGAAACCAGAAAACCAGAAACGCAATAACTTTTGCATCCGAACTCCAAACGGGATGTGAAAGGACTATATCTTCCCATGATGTTTTTTTGGTGTTAAATGACAATCCCAACCTTGTTTTTAACTGTGCTCTTGAGTTTCAGGGGAAACGTCGTTGTTGTCTCATTCTATTGTGATGGATGCTCTCTTGTGATCTTTTGAAGACGGTGGCCTTTTAGTCTTCTCCTAGTTTCTTTCTGGTTGATGTTTTTAGGTCACCGTACTATTAAGAGGGGGTCCATGTTGGAGGGATGTGGGAAATCACTTGTTTTTGCACAAACCTATATGCACCGCCACAGCCATCCCATTATTCCGTGAGAGAGAGCGTTTTCCTGTTCTGTTGGGGCCTTTTGTGTCTCACCGGAACTTCCGGTCATAGACCGGAAGTTCCGCTCAAGCCTTTTTTCTGCGGGTTGTTCTGCGTTTTGTTCCGACGCTAGTTCCGCCCAAGTTCCGGTGGCAGTTCAGTAACCTTTTGTGTTGAAGTGTGCTATTTGCCGGAACTTGGCCGGAACTTGACCGGAACTTGCTCGAAACTTTTCCTGGCAAAAGTTCTTGAGCGGAACTTCCGCCTGAAGGCCGGAACTTCCGTTCAGACTCGCTTCGCGACCCATAAGTTCCGCCCCTGTTCCGCCCCAAGTTCCGGTGAAGGCTCAGAAAGTTTCTGTTTTGAAGCATGCTATTTGCCGGAACTTGATCGGAACTTGCTCGGAAGTTCACCGGAACTTTCGGTCTGCTTTGACCGGAACTTCCGGTTGCGCTTCTGGAGCGGGCGTCAACGGTCTGATGATCGTTGGAGCCAGGCTCAGGCGGAACTTCCGGCCTCTCACCGGAACTTCCGGTGAGGTCATGGGTCAGATGGTTCGAGGGGGCCTATTTAAGGCACCCTCTTCTTCCTCCCACTTTCTCGAATTTTCTCTCTCCTCCATTAATGCTTGAGCTTCACCTCACTAGATCTCCTCTCTAGCCACTCAAACGACTGATCTTTTGAGAGGTGAGGAGGAGACCTAGATCTACACTTCCACCAAAGAAGATTTGATTTCCCCACCCATCCTTTGTGGATCTTGTTACTCTTGGGTTTCTTGGAACCCTAGGCGGTGTAGGGCATCCTGAGCTGAGGCATGTGTTGTAAAGCTTGAGGTGTCGTTGAGGTCCTCCAATTGAGTTGTGGAGCCTCCCTCAACCTTGGTGTAAAGGTTTGGTGGCCTTCAAGGTCACGGTTAGTGGATTGTGAGGCCTCCTTTGTGGGGAGCTCACGGAGAAGAAGGTGAGGCCTTTGTGGCGCTCGGGTGACCTTGTGTGGCCCCGACACCTCTCCAACGTGACGTAGCTCCTTGGGAGTGAACTACGGAATTACATCTCCGTGTCCCTCGTCGGTTACTTCTCCTTCCTTTATTCCTTGCTATTTACTGTTTTGTGGTTTGTGTTCGCTTTCTTGCATTTAGGTTGCTCACTTAGTTGCATCTCTAGATAACTTCCTTTCTTGAGCCTAAAAGTGTGAAACAAATTAAAATTGGTAGACGCCTATTCACCCCCTCTAGTCGTATCAAGTTGGTACTTTCAATTGGTATCGAGGCTCTTATTTGGCTTTACCGCCTAAGAGACTATGGCCGAAGGGGGTAGTGAAACTGAAAAAGCCAAGAACTTGGCCACTATGGATGACCTCAAGCAATTGGAGTCATCCATGATGTCCAAGTTCGAGGAAATGATGACTCTCTTGCAGTCTCTCAAGCCAAACCCCATGGTTGCTATTGACACGCCCCAATCCAACGAGGTTCCTCCCACCGTTACGGTGTCCGCCCCCGGGGTAACTCCCTCGGCTGCCACCACTCACTTGGGACTTGGTTTTGTTGCTCAAACCTCTACCAAGGTTCCAAGTGAGAACATCGAGGAGCCCGAGAACCCAACTTCAAAAGGGGAGAATGGAGGAAAGGACTACTCGGCGGTACCCCCACCGCCGAAGTACACTCCGGATCCACCCATTCCCATGCCACACATTATCCCTCAAGGAGCACCACCTATGCTAGATACGTCTAATTTCACCAATTGGCAATATCTAATGCGCTCACATATTTCCAGCTCATCCATTGAGTTAATGAGGATTGTGGAGGATGGATTCTCTCCATTTGACCCAAATAAGTTGACACGAGGTGAAGTGGTGGACAAGCAACTCAATGCTACAGCTTTGGGAATGATTCAAAAGGCCTTGACTCCAAAGGATTTTGCTCACATTCGCCAATTTGACACTGCCAAGGAAGCTTGGGATCAACTCACCGAGCTCTTCGTTGGGAATGCTAGCATCCAAAGCTCCAAGTTTGACAAGATCAACAATGAGTGCGATCGTTTCGCAATGCAAGATGATGAGACCCCTGAAGACATGTATAGGCGCCTTAAGGTCCTTTGTTCCACTATGAGGGACCTTGGGGCTCACTATGTTGATGACAAGTTCATGAAGAGAAAGTTCATTCAAGCTCTTCTCCCATTTGAAGAACAAAATCTCAACTCTATCAAGGGAAGAACCAACTTTCACTTAATGACCTCCCAAGAAGTCTTGAGTGAAGTCATTGCCATGACTATTGCTAAGAAGAATGCGGAGTCCGCTCGAGCTAGAGCCATTGGATCAACAAAAGTGAACCTTGCTTTGAAGGCCAAGGCTATTGAAGTTGATGATGCTGATACATCAAGTGAGTGGTCTCAAGAAGATCTCAAATGTGCCTTCAACGAACATCTTGCTCTCGCTTCAAGGGCCTTTTGGAACAAGTCCGGTTTCAAGTCAAGATTAAGGGACAACTCAAGATTCAACTCACCCAACAAGTCTCCCAAAGCAAGGTCATGCTACAATTGCAACGACAAGAGTCACTTTGTGGCCAAGTGTCCCTTCGATAACCGTGAAGACAATGGTGGTCGTCTCATTCGCAAGGTCAAGTCAAGATCTCCTCATCCTATAAACAAGAACTACACCGTCAAGAACGCCACGAACAAGGAACGAGCAATTGTGGTCCATGAAGAATATCTTTCGGGCACGGATGAAGATGATGATGATGAAGTTCATGGTGGAGAGATTGTGGGGGGTTGCTGCTATTTCCACTACCTCAACTCCACGGCTATCCCTCTTCGACTCGCCAAATGAAAATGTCATCTCCTCCAACCAAAAGTGCTTCATGGCCAAGGCCACCGAGGTATCACCAAAACCCACTCCTCAACCCATCTCTAGTGAGCCTTCCTCTATTGATCTTGTTGGTCTAGAGGTGAAGAAAGAGATGATTGACATGTGTGAATTTGTTGCTACCTTAGATGAAGAAACTAAAAACTGCTTTGAGTCCTTACTCGCTCAACTTGAAAATGCTAGAGATGACTTAGATGAAAAGGAACAACTTCTTGACTTGCTAAGTAAAAATGAAAGAGATGCCGCCGATGAAATTGCCTCTCTCACTCAAAGTCTTGAGGATGAACAAAATATGAGAATTAATCTTGAAGAAAATGTGTCTAAGCTTGTAGATGATCATAACAACACTTTGACCTCTACAATTAAAGAACGTGACCATGCTCTTGCTTTGATTAAGGTTCTCAAGAAAGAAAATGCTGAGTTTGTAGGTGGTCATGATAAGACTCAAGAGGAGCTTGAGAAACTAAAAAGGGAACACAAAGCCTTGGAGAGTAAATTGTCAAGTCTTTTTGAGGCTCATGAACAGCTTCAAACTCAATCAACTTGTGATCTTTCTAAGTCTTTCGCTGTGCAAATTATAGACTTGTCTAGCTCTCCTAACCCTTGTTGCAAGCATGAGCATCTCATAGAGGAGGTCAAGGTTTTGAAGGATCAACTTGCCAAGACTAAGAAGAAGAAGAACAAGAAGAAGAAAAAGAACAAGGGCATGGCCCAAGGAGTTCCAAATGGCCTAACCCTCTTGCAAAGTGACAACTTCTTTAAAGAACAATCCCTTATATTCTTTGCAAATCTTATGATGGTCATGTATATGCTAGATATGTGGGGACATCTTACACACATGATTATCATTGGGCCATTTGGGTGCCAAAGGTTCTTGTCACTAACAAAAGGGGACCCATTGCAAAATGGGTACCTAAAACCAAGGCTTGATTTTCTTGTAGGACTATGCTTCCGGCGGTTCAAAATGGGTGCTCGATAGTGGTGCCACAAGTCATATGACCGGAAGCAAGTCTATCATGACCGAGTTGAGACCCAATATTGCCAACACCATGGTCTCCTACGGTGACAAAACAAGCTCTCAGGTTTTGGGTTTTGGCAAAGTGGTGCTAACCCCGGATGTATCCTTGGTTGACGTCATGCTTGTCAAAACTCTTACAACTTACTCTCAGTTCGTGCTCTTGCTCTTATGGGTCTTTCTTCTTTCTTTAATTCTCATTCCGTGGTCCTCATGTGGAGCAAGTCTCTCAAGGTGGCTTTTGTAGGATATGTATAACATGACTTGTACGTGGTGGACTTTTCAGGGACCACTACTCCTCATGCTCTATGTCTCTATGCTAAAGCCGACAAGGGCTGGTTGTGGCATCGCCGCCTAGCCCATGTTAACATGAGAACTTCGCAAAGACTTCACTCCGAGGGCCACATCCTTGGTATTAACGATGTTTCCTTTGCCAAAGATCGTGTTTGCAGGGCCTGTATTGAAGGGAAGATGCATGAAACTCCTCACAAAGCGCTCAATCAAATCACTACCGAGAGATGTTTGGAGCTCTTGCATATGGATCTCTTTGGTCCTCCCTCTCATGATAGCCTTGGAGGCAAGAAGTATTGCTTGGTTATTGTGGATGATTTCTCAAGATACACTTGGGTGTTCTTTTTCAAGTACAAAAGTGAGACTCAACAAACCGTTATTGACTTTGCAAATGAGGTTCAACGGAAGCACAATGCAACTATTCTCTCTATTCGAAGTGACAACGGCACCGAGTTCAAAAACTATACCTTGGATGAGTTTCTCAGTGATGAAGGAATCAAGCATCAATACTCCACTCCCTACACCCCTCAACAAAACGGTGTTCTTTGAAAGGAAGAATCGCACTTTGATGGATGTGGCTCGGTCTATGCTAGCTGAGTTCAAGTCTCCATACAACTTTTGGGCCGAGGCCATCTCCACTGCTTGCCATGCAACCAACCGGCTTTATCTCCGCAAGAACAAGAACAAGACCCCCTATGAAATTCTCACCGGGAAAAAGCCTAATGTTAGCTACTTTCGGGTGTTTGGGTGCAAGTGCTACATACTCAAGAAAGGAGTTCGATTGTCAAAGTTTGAATCCAAGGCTCAAGAAGGAATTTTCGTTGGTTACTCAAATCAGTCCCATGCTTATAGAGTCTACAGCAAAGCCAATGGAAGAGTTGAAGAGACGAGCAACGTAAAGTTTGATGAAAATCATGAGTCTCTTGTTAGGCAAGATGGTGTTTGTGATCCAAGTGATGAAATTCCTCCCAAGGCCATAGGAATAATGGGTGTGGGTTTCCACCTCCCCATTGAGGATCCCCTTATGGACGAAGGAGAAGGACCAAGCTCTACTCAAGTGTAGCCCTCACTCTCTCAAGATCATCTTGCACCTCAAGGACCTACTTTCTTGGCACAAGCTCCCTCAAGCTCTTTCGAAGCTTCCCATGCTCATGACTCTCCAAGCTCAAACGAACAAGCTCTTCATCAACAACATCAACCTCTTCACGATGGGGCTCCTCCTCAAGGCACTTCTCACGGACAAGCTCTTCATCAACCTCATCAACCTCCCCAAGATGGGGCTCCTCCTCAAGGTCCAGCTCGTCGAGAACAAGATCAACTTATTGATCCTCAAGGATCCTCTCCAAGTGACGACTCCCCCGAAGTGGAAATTGATGAAGATGACCCTCGTGTTCATGCTTATAGTCAAGGGGGCGGCTCAATTGGTGGAAATGACCAAGTGGTAGCTCAAGAATCTCGAATTGAAGCACAAGACCGTCGTCAAGCCTATCGTCTCGCCAAGCTTGTTCGAGATGGCCATATCCTTGATAATGTTTATGGTGATTTCAATAAAGGTTCCACTACTAGGAGGCAACTAGCTTCCTTTTGCTCTCACCATGCGTTTATCTCTCGTGTGGAACCACAGAAAGTCTTCGAAGCTCTTGAAAATGACGATTGGCTTGATGCTATGAACGAGGAACTTCACAACTTCAAGAGGAACAATGTTTGGACATTGGTTGAGCGGCCCAAAGATTGTCAAAACGTCATTAGAACCAAGTGTGTTTTCAAGAACAAGTGCGATGCGAATGGAATTTTCGTACGCAACAAGGCAAGGTTAGTTGCCCAAGGATACTCACAAGTTCAGGGCATCGACTACAGTGAGACTTATGCCCCCGTTGCTCGCCTTGAATCCATTCGCATGCTCCTTGCCTTTGCTACCCATCATAACTTTAAATTGTATCAAATGGATGTTAAGAGTGCTTTTCTTAATGGTCCTTTGAAAGAGTTGGTATACGTCAAGCAACCTCCGGGCTTTGAGGATCCACTTTTTCCGAACCATGTCTACAAGCTCAATAAGGCACTCTATGGCCTCAAGCAAGCCCCACGTGCGTGGTATGATTGCCTTAGGGAGCTCTTGTTAGACCGTGGCTTCGAAGTGGGTCTCATTGATCCCACTCTTTTTACTAAGAAAGTTGGAGGCCACTTGTTTGTATGCCAAATCTATGTTGATGACATTATCTTTGGGTCTATTAACAAAACTTTTAATGAGGATTTTGCCAAGCTCATGACCGACCGCTTCGAGATGTCCATGATGGGGGAGTTGAAGTTTTTCCTTGGATTTGAATTCAAACAATTGAGGAAAGGGACTTTCATCAACCAAGCTAAGTACATCCAAGACATGCTCAAGAAGTTCAAGTTTGATCAAGTTAAAGGTGCCAAGACTCCCATGCCAACTAAGGTTAATCTTGATCTCGATCCCAAGGGTAAGGAGGTGGATCAAAAACTCTATCGTTCGATGATTGGTTCTTTGCTCTATCTTTGTGCATCCCGGATATTATGTTGAGTGTGGGTATGTGTGCAAGATTTCAAGCACCAAAGGAAAGTCACATGGTGGCTGTCAAGAGGATCTTCGATATTTAGTTCATACCCCAAACTTTGGGTTGTGGTACCCCAAGGAGCCAGCTTTGATCTCATTGGTTACACGGACTCGGATGGTGGTGACAAAGTGGGAAGAAAGTCAACCTCCGAGCTTGTCGGTTTCTGGAAGATCTTTGGTGTGTTGGTCCGAAGAAGCAAAATGTGTCTATGTCTCTTGAAGCTGAGTATATCTCTGCAAGCTCAGTGCTCAATTGCTATGGATGAAGCAAACCTTGAAGGATCTTGGACTATCTTTTGACAAGGTGCCTCTTCTTTGCGACAATGAGAGTGCAATTGCTATTGCTCGAATCCGTGCAACACAACCCACCAAGCACATTGAGATTCGTCATCATTTCATTCGGGACCATGTTGCTAGAGGAGACATTTCTTTGGAGTATGTTCCCACCAAGGCAAATCTTGCGGATCTTTTCACGAAGCCTCTTGATGAAGCAAGGTTCCGAGAGTTAAGGCATGAGCTAAATATCATTGATTCGAGCAATGTTGCTTGAGCCCTTGCACACCTACCCGTGTCTCAGTGTGTATCGTGTTTGGATGTAGGCATGGATTTAGGGGGAGTGTAGTTCCTCTTATGAACAAACACCATCCCTATTATGCGCACATTAAAGTTTTCATACTCTATTGTCTCTAAAGGAGACCATTTGAGCTTCATGATGAGTGTTGGTAATGAACCCAAGATATATCTTCGCGGTGTCAAGCCATTTACTCTTATATAAGGTGGCTTCGGCCACCGACTCGTTTTTATTTGGTTCGTGTTTATTTGTGTTTTCTTGTTTTGGTGTTTTTGGTTCTTCACGGTTTGAGCTATCTATCCTAAGCCTTTCCTTACCTCAAGCCCTCTCTATTCCCTGCACAAGTTCTTCCTTGTTATCCTATCCTGAGATGTTCCTACCGGTGTCAGCGGAACTTCCGGTCAGTCTGACCGGAACTTCCGGTGGTGCTCCCTGTCCTATATAAGGTGGGCCCTGGGGGAAAACGGGGTCTTCTTCCTTTTTCCCCCAAGACCCATCTTCTATCGAGCGCCACTTGCCAGACGCTCTCAAGAGGGCGCTCCAGCCCCCCTCTTCTCCAACCGCTCCTCTCCAGATCTGCTCCGTGGGATCCTTCCCCACCTCGATCTCCCGCCATGGACTCCGGTATTTGCCCTTAACTCCCTCCATTAATGGAGATTTTGCTCTCACCATGGCTTGAGTTAGGGCACACCTTGTCTAGACTAGAACTTGTTGGGAGATCTTGGTAGGCCTAGGGTATCATGCTAGAGTAGATTGGTCCAATACATCCTTGGAAAAAATTGTGCATTGGTGGTCTTTAGATCTACATCTAGGGAACTCCTGTTGAAACTGTCAGTTCGTGTCCTCACCGGAACTTCCGGTGAGCCACGACCGGAACTTCCGGTCTAGACCGGAAGTTCCGACGTTTCATCGGAAGTTCCGGCTACACTGCAAATTTTTTTCCTGTTTGTATTTTTCCAATCTAACTCTTTTTGTTTCCACTTCCGAACTTGTGCACTTATCCCAACTTCCCTCCCTATTCTTGTTCTTTCTTCTCAGGGGAAGGAGAGACTCGCCAAGGCAAGCGTGCCCGCCGACCATCCGTTGACATTCCTCCTGAGATTGACGAGGAAGATGCTGAAGTTGTGCGTCCATCCACACAGACTTCTCGTCAGAAGGCTGCTTTCGCCGTCTTTCTGCTGCGCAGGAAGAGGCCTGCTCTTTCTCGAAGGCCACCGCCGCAGGCGATATGACCAAAGCCAAGATTTCCAAGTGGTCTCGAAGGCTTATCTGCATTCCTGCCACAGATCCCTACCTCGTGCCTCGTGATCGTCTCTGCTTGGACCCTCATTTTCACACCTGCCTTCAGGAACAGATTTATGAAGAAATATATGCATCAAAGAAGAAGTTCGTGGTTGCTCCTCAGAAGTACATCAATGTGCCTCACATGGAAGAGAAGCAAGTCTACTTTGGGGAGGCTCTTGATATATGCAAGAAGTTTGGACTGATTCCCCTCATGGAGCACCGTCAGAACTTTGATATAACTGCTATTGCTCAGTTACTCCACTGCTTTCTTCACATGCCCCTCTCTGAAGGTGAGATGAAGTGGATGACCAGGGATGTGTACCTTACCGCTACTTGGGCTGAGTTTGCTGAGCTTCTGGGCTACCCCATTCAGCCTGGACGCGGGGCGAATGGTTGGCGTGTTCATGGTCCTACTGCTGCTAATCCTGAGGTCCTGGAGCCTCTCTACATTGAAGGATGGGGAAGTGTTGGGTTTGTGAATCATCTGCTGCCAGCTTATGACATTATGCGCAGGGTGTACTTGAACACCATCTCTCCAAAAGCTGGCAACTTTGATCAGTTTCATGGATATCAGGTTGACCTCATGCATCAGACCCATCCTCGCCGAGACACTGACAGGTCAATGGATGTTATGCACTTCATCCACTCAGAGATGTGGGGGGCTCTCATCGAAAAGCGCTCCTGCATCTATGCTCCCTACATTCAAACTCTCATCAATCACAAGTGGCTCGAGAAGACTGGCACTCACTTCCCTCAAGACAACATCACCATTCATGAAGAGAAAAGGCTCCGTGTGAGTAAGCACCAGAAGCCTCGTACTCAGGAAGAAAAGGAAGCTGCTCTCAAGAAGACTCAAGGTGTTGCTAGTGGTCCCTCCTCTGCTCCGGGTAGCTCTAGTGCTGGTGGCCCTTCTCTTCAGAGGCAGCCATCTTGGGCAAAGAAGCTGCTTGGGAAAGTGAAGAAGACTTTCTGCTTCAGAGGACCGCGAGTATCGGCTTATGTTGATCAGTCACAACGTCGTTGAAGTCCATCATGACAGACCCTCAATATTCCTTGCTCACTGGTCTCTAGCTCATCACCGCTCCCAAGGAGGATTGGGTTCGCACAACCAATCGGGTCCGAAGATGAGTCTCGAGGAGGAGGTCATGGTCCGCATGAGTCATCTCCTCCTTCCCTTCTCATGGCCGGGACGAGTAGTTTGATCTCTTCTTCCTTTTGGTGTCTCGATGCCAAAGGGGAAAAGATGTCTATTAGGTTGTCTCACGGATTTGCATGGGTTGAGTCATGAGCCTATTCTTGCCTTTGATCTTCTCTTACTCATGAACTCTCTAGTTTATTTGTGTGCTTGTGGTTTTATGTCCGTGAACTTATGTGCTTGTGGACCTTGTGGTATGTTATGTTTGAGACTATGTGGTATCTCTATGTGATATCTTTGTGGTATCTTATACTTTCTTGGTGAGTATGGTATCTTATTGACATCTCTTGGGCTGTTGCATTGCTATGGTGGTGGAGCCTCATTGATCTTGTTATTGTTATTACTCCGTTTGTCTCCACCACTTTTAGTTGGTTCTGTATGATCTCTATCCCTTTTGTACTTGTGCTATCTTTACAATTGTTAGGGGAGCCTCGTGTATGTGTTCTAGTTCACCTTAGGGTCTTCTACCTTGCACACATACAAGGGGAGCCTGTCCCGTCCATTGCAAAGATTGCTTTGTTTCTATGCAAATCTGTGGGATTGTCATCTAACACCAAAAAGGGGGAGATTGAAAGGACTATATCTTCCCATGATGTTTTTTTGGTGTTAAATGACAATCCCAACCTTGTTTTTAACTGTGCTCTTGAGTTTCAGGGGAAACGTCGTTGTTGTCTCATTCTATTGTGATGGATGCTCTCTTGTGATCTTTTGAAGACGGTGGCCTTTTAGTCTTCTCCTAGTTTATTTCTGGTTGATGTTTTTAGGTCATCGTACTATTAAGAGGGGGTCCATGTTGGAGGGCTATGGGAAATCACTTGTTTTTGCACAAACCTATATGCACCGCCACAGCCATCCCATTATTCCGTGAGAGAAAGCGTTTTCCTGTTCTGTTGGGGCCTTTTGTGTCTCACCGGAACTTCCGGTCATAGACCGGAAGTTCCGCTCAAGCCTTTTTTCTGCGGGCTGTTCTGCGTTTTGTTCCGACGCTAGTTCCGCCCAAGTTCCGTGGCGCTCAAGAACCTTACGTGTTGAAGTGTGCTATTTGCGAACTTGGCAACTTGACCGAACTTGCTCGAACTTTCACGGCAAAAGTTCTTGAGTGGAACTTCCGCTGAAGGCGAACTTCCGGCCGACTTCGCATGACCCATAAGTTCCGCCCGCCCCAAGTTCGGTGAAGGCTCGAAAGTTTCGCTTTGAAGCATGCTATTTGCGGAACTTGATCGAACTTGCTCGAAGTTCACCGAACTTCCGGCCTGCTGACCGGAACTTCGGTTGCGCTTGAGCGGGCGTCAACGGTCGATGACCGTTGGAGCCGGCTCAGGAACTTCCGCCTCACCGTAACTTCCGGAGGTCATGCTGTAATGGTTCAGTGCGAGGGGGGCCTATTTAAGGCACCCCTCTTCTTCCTCCCACTTTCTCTCGAATTTTTCTCTCTCCTCCATTAATGCTTGAGCTTCACCTCACTAGTTCTCCCTCTCTAGCCACTCAAACGACCTGATCTTTTGAGAGGTGAGGGAGGAGACCTAGATCTACACTTCCACCAAAGAAGATTTGATTTCCCCCACCCATCCTTTGTGGATCTTGTTACTCTTGGGTTTCTTGGAACCCTAGACGGTGTAGGGCATCCCCGGAGCTGAGGCATGTGTTGTAAAGCTTCGATGTGTCGTTGAGGGCCTCCAATTGAGTTGTGGAGCCTCCCCCTCAACCTTGGTGTAAAGGTTTCGGTTGGCGCCTTCAAGGTCACCGGTTAGTGGATTGTGAGGCCTCCTTTGTGGGGGAGCTCACCGGAGAAGAAGGTGAGGCCTTTGTGGTGCTCGGGTGACCTTGTGTGGCCCCGACACCTCTCCAACGTAGACGTAGCTCCTTGGGAGTGAACTACGGGAATTACATCTCCGTGTCCCCTCATGCCTACTTGCCCTTCCTTTATTCCTTGCTATTTACTGTTTTTGTGGTTTGTGTTCGCTTTCTTGCATTTAGGTTGCTCACTTAGTTGCATCTCTAGATAACTTCCTTTCTCGTTGAGCCTAAAAGTGTGAAACAAATTAAAATTGGTAGACGCCTATTCACCCCCCCCCCTCTAGTCGTATCAAGTCGGTACTTTCAGGATGAAACCAATTTTGTTGGAAATATAACGACGAATATAATCCAACAAGGTGTGAAGTATCCCCCAAGGTGTGGAGCAGGAAAACTCGCAAGATCAAAAACCGCAATAAGATATGCAAGTGAAATCCTTATTTGATGAACTAGAGCTTGTTATGATGATGACCACAAGCTCTATATCCTCTCATGGACAAGAACCAAATAATCAACCAAGAAAGATGATGCTATGAATGCAAAGGTTTGAGCTCTCTCTGAAACGACGCAAACGAGACACCCGCTTGAGAGCCCCTCTTGATAGAACGACTATCTATCCTAAACCCGGTCTCCCAACTAACAACACGAGACCGGCAAAAGAGAAGCCCTATCAAGAACATACCTTTGCCTTGAGCAACCCACTTGAACTTGATGTAGACTGTCTTGTTCTTCTATAGTGGGAACACCTTTCTTGGATGCTCTTGCTTGATGAAGATGAAGACTTGCAAATTGCTCCCCCATACTCCATGGGGAAACCTCTTCTTTGAACTTGTCTTCATCATTCCATGAGCACGAGGATGGCATGCTTCAAGCATGAGATCTTCTAGAGATGGCGCATCTTGAGCTCGCCCTTCTTCATCCCTACTTGAGGTTGATCCATCTTGATGCAGGTCTTTGCACATGCCTGGATCGACCTTCAAGCTCCTTCTTTCTTCATGATTCCAAAGGGCACAAAGCCCTTGGACATTTCTTAATCTTCCAACCTGAAGACCAACACATGGCCCAAGCGATGCCAATGGACAAACCTACAAGTGAAACTCAATTTACACATTAGTCCATAGAGATTGTCATTAATTACCAAAACCACACATGGGGGCATACATGCCCTTTCACACGGGATCCTAGTTTACGTCAGCAGCACCAGGCTCGTGGGCAGTCGGCTCCTTCTGGATCTTCAGCAGTTGCTCTCTCCGATCAGGACATTATCAGGAGTCTTCGCGGTCTGCTTGCTGCTACAGGCTCTTCTTCGACAGGTATTGCTGGTTTTGTGACTGATTCTTCAGGCACTGTGCGACCACCACCTTCTACACAGTCAGGTACGTCCCCATGTTATCGGGATTCTGGAGCTTCTTTTCATATGACCTCTGAGTCTTCTTTTCTGTCTGCTCTTCGTTCTCTTTCTTCTCATGTCCGTGTTTTCACAGCTGATGGTACCTCTCTCCCTGTTTCTAGTCGGGGCACCCTTTCTACTTCTTCATTTTCTGTTCCTGATATTTCTCATGTCCCTCTTCTTAAAATGAATCTGTTCTCTGCTAGCCAGCTTACTGACTCTAGTTGTCGCGTCATTCTTGATGTTGATTCTTGTGTTGTCCAGGACCATCGCACGCAGGCCCTGGTTGGAGCTGGCCCTCGCAGTCGTGACTCTTCAGGACTTTGGGAGTTAGACTGGCTTCGTGTTCCCTCTGCTGCCACTTCATCTGCCAGTTCTTCTCCGGTCGTCGCCTCTGCTACCAGCTCCTTTTAGCAGTGGCATCATCGTCTTGGTCACCTTTGTGACTCGCGTCTGTCGTCTTTAGTTCATCGTGGTCTTCTAGGGTCTGTCTCAGGAGATGGGTCTTTACATTGTCAGGGTTGTAGGTTGGGCAAACAGATTCAGCTTCCCTATCCTACTAGCGCGTCTATATCTCAGCGACCTTTTGATTTAGTTCATTCAGATGTTTGGGGTCTAGCTCCTTTCGCTTCGAAAGGGGGCCATCGCTACTATATTTTATTCATCAATGATTTTTATCGGTACACTTGGTTGTATTTTATGCGCTCTCATAGTGAGGTGCTCTCCATATATCAGCGTTTTGCGGCCATGGTACATACTCAATATTATACCCCCATTCGTGTGTATCGTGCTGATTCTGCTGGTGAGTATATCTACCAGATGTTGCGAGGTGTTCTTGCTGAGTAGCACACTCTTGCTCAGTTCTCCTATCCTGGCGCCCATGCCCAGAATGGCGTTGCTGAGCGTAAGCATCGACATCTTCTTGAGACCACTCGTGCCATGATGATTGCTTCTTCCCTTCCTCCAGATTTCTAGGCTGAGGCTGTCGCCACGTCGGCTTACCTCATCAATATTCAGCCTTCTGTTGCTCTGCAGGGTGGTATCCCTCTTGAGCGCCTATCTGGACATTCTCTAGACTACTCCATGCTTCGCTTGTTTGGTTGTGTTTGCTATGTTCTCCTTGCTCCTCGCGAACGCACCAAACTGACTGCTCAGTCTGCTGAGTGTGTCTTCCTTGGATACAGTGATGAGCATAAGGGCTATCGCTGTTAGGACCCCGTTGGTCATCGGATGCGTATCTCTCGTGATGTTACTTTTGATGAGACGCGTCCTTTCTATTCTCGTCCCACCGCTGGTACCTACCCAGTGGAAGATGTCTCTTTTCTTCTC
The DNA here is from genome assembly GCA_030063025.1 of Avena longiglumis. Classification (NCBI taxonomy): domain Eukaryota; kingdom Viridiplantae; phylum Streptophyta; class Magnoliopsida; order Poales; family Poaceae; genus Avena; species Avena longiglumis. The sequence goes on from CP125973.1 coordinate 156,217,763, forward strand.
TTTCCTGACACACCTCCTTCTACTCCTATTGTGTCTTCTTCAGGATCTCCTCCCCTTGATGTCTCTTCTTCGACACCGTCCGCTTCTGCTCCGTATAGTTCTCCTAGTTCTCCTCGTTCTCCGGAGTCTTCCTCTGTTATACCTTCTTCTTCATCGTCGTCTCCTGAGTCGTCTTCCTCCGATGAGCTTCCCTCTACTCGTCCTGTTAGTCAACGTCATGCCCCCAACCGTTACTCTCCCAGTCAATATGGTCTTTCTGTTGCCTCCGAGCCGACTTCTTATCGGGATGCTGAGCATCATCCTGAATGGCAGCTGGCCATGGCTGAGGAGATTGCTACGCTTGGGCGCACTGGCACCTGGGATCTTGTTTCTCCCCCTCCCGGTGTTCGTCCTATCACGTGTAAGTGGGTCTATCAGATTAAGACCCGCTCTGATGGATCTCTTGAGCGCTATAAAGCGCGTCTTGTGGCTCGTGGTTTTCAGCAGGAGCATGGTCGTGACTTTGTGATGAGACCTTTGCTCCTATGGCTCATATGACCACTGTGCGTACTCTTCTTGTTGTTGCTTCTATACGTCACTGGTCCTTGTCCTAGCTTGATGTTCAGAATGCTTTTCTCAATGGTGAGTTGAGTGAGGAGGTTTATATGCAGCCTCCTCCTGGGTATTCTGTTCCCGAGGGGATGGTTTGTCGTCTTCGACATTCTCTTTATGGCCTCAAACAGGCCCCTCGTGCCTGGTTTGAGCGCTTTGCTCAGAGTGACTTCGCTGGTTTCTCCCCTAGTGCTCATGATCCAGCGTTGTTTGTTCACACTTATCCTCGTGGACGCACTCTTCGTCTTCTCTATGTTGATGATATGATCATTACTGGTGATGATTCTGAGTATATCGCCTTTGTTAAGGCTCGTCTTCGTGATCAGTTTCTTATGACTGATCTTGGTCCTCTTCGATACTTTCTTGGGAATGAGGTTTCCTCCACTTCTGATGGCTTTTACATCTCCCAGGAAGAGTATGGTCAGTATCTTCTTGTTCGTCTTTGCTCTTGGGGATGAGCGCACTGTTGAGACCCCTATGGAGCTTAATGTTAAGCTTCAACCTACTGATGGTGATCCTCTTTCTGATCCGACGCGTTATCGTCATCTTGTCGGGAGTCTTGTTTATCTTGCTGTCACTCGTCCTGACATCTCTTATCATGTTCATATTCTGAGTCAGTTTGTTTCTGCTCCTACCACTGTTCACTATAGTCATCTTCTTCGTGTTCTTCGTTATCTTCGTGGTACGATCACTCGTCGTGTTTTCTTTCCGCGTTCTAGCTCCCTCCAGCTCTAGTGCTATTCGCATGCTACGTGGGCGAGTGATCCTTCGGATCGCCATTCACTTTCTGCTTACTGTGTGTTTCTTGGTGGTTCGCTATTGCTTGGAAGACGAAGAAACACACAGTGGTTTCCCGTTCGAGTGTCGAGGCTGAGTTGCGTGCTATGGCCTTGTTGACTGCTGAGGTGACCTGGTTACGGTGGTTACTTGCGGATTTTGGTGTTGGAGATATTCCCTAGAGGCAATAATAAATGTAGTTATTATTATATCTTTGTGTTTACGATAAATATTTACATTCATGCTAGAACAGTATTAACCGGAAACATTAATACTTGTGTGATTTGTAAACTAAATTAGAGTCCCTAGTAAAGCCTCTTTATAATACTAGATTGTTGGTTAATAGATGATCATGGTTTCCTGATCATGAACATTGAGATGTTGTTGACAACAAGATCATATCATTAGGAGAATGGTATGATGGACATACTTCTATAGATAAGCGTAGCATAAAGATCAAATCATTTTAATAGTTCAATTTCTATAAGCTTTCTCATACATAGTAACCTAATTCCTTCGACCATGAGATCATGCTTATCACCATCACCGGAAGGATGCTTTGATGACATCAAACACCACACCATAACTGGGTGGCAATAAAGGTGGCATTGAGTATTCGGAAAGTATGGGTTGAGACACATGGATCAAGAATGGGATTTGTCCATCCATATGACGGATAGATATACTCTGGGCCCTCTCGGTGGAATGTCATCCAATTAGCTTGCAAGCATGTGACTGGCTCACAAGGGATCACATATCACGGGAACGAGAAAAGAGTACTTATCAGTAACGAGGTTGAACTAGGTATGTAGAGATATGTTGGAGATATGCCCTAGAGGCCATAATAAATGTAGTTATTATTATATCTTTTCGTTTATGATAAATGTTTACATTCAAGCTATATTAGTATTAACAAGGAAACATTAATACTTGTGTGATTTGTAAACTAAAATAGAGTCCCTAGTAAAGCCTCTTTATAAATACTAGCTTGTTGGTTAATAAATGATTATGGTTTCCCTATCATGAACATTGATATGTTATTAACAACAAGATCATATCGTTAGGAGAATGATATGGTGGACATACTCCTATAGATAAGCGTAGCATAAAGATCAAGTCATTTTAATAGTTCAATTGCTATATGCTTTCTGATACATAGTAACCTAATTCCTTCGACCATGAGATCATGCAGATCACCTTCACCGGAAGGATGCTTTGATGACATCAAACACCACACCGTAACTAGGTGGATATAAAGGTGGCACTGAGTGTTCAGAAAGTATTGGTTGAGACACATGGGTCAAGAGTGGGATTTGTCCATCCATATGACGGATAGATATACTCTGGGCCCTCTCGATGGAATGTCATCCAATTAGCTTGCAAGCATGTGACTGGCTCACAAGGGATCACATATCACGGGAACGAGAAAAGAGTACTTATCAGTAACGAGGTTGAACTAGGTATGTACAGATACCGACAATCATAACCTCGGATAAGTAAACTATCGTGAGACAAAGGGAAATTGGTATCGTATGTAAGTGTTTCATTCGATCGCAAATTAATCGTAGAAATATGTGGGAGCCATATGAATTTCCAGATTCCTCTATTGGTTATTGTTCGAAGAAGTGTCTAGATCATGTCCGCATAATTCACGAACCGTAGGGAGACACACTTAAGGATTCGACGTTGTTTGAGTAGTTATGGAATGATGAGTAAGAGGCCGAATGTTGTTCGGAGTCTCGGATGGGATCCGGGATATCACAAGGAGATCCAGAATGGTCCGGAGAATAAGATTTATATAAGGAAAGTCCTGTTTCGGGGTTGGAGAATGGTTCCGGTGTTTTCATCGGGAATGTTCTAGAAGGTTCCGGAATGTCCGACACTCCGGAGGGGAAGGGTACATGAATGTGTCATAACAAGTTGTAATGATTGCATCATGTACTAGGTGTCATCACTGAACAAAGGGTTTAATCAAATCCTAGTTTGAAAAGTCAAACGCCAATTTGAAAAGTCAAATGGCTATTTTGTGAGGTGGAGGGAGAGTAGGAAACCTACTTGGGGAGGAGTTCCTCCTACCGCCCACTTGGAGACCGAGTTGGGGAGGGACTCCCCTCCCCTTGGTGCGCCCCCTCCACCTATATAAGGAGGGGCAGGGCTGCCCCTCCAAGCACACAACACCACGCCCTGCAAACCCTAATCCTAGCCGTCGGCGCCGCCACCTCCTGCTGCCGCCGCCGCCTAGGCAAACCCTAGCCGCCGGCCTTGCTCCTCCTTGGTGCGTCTAAACCCTAGATCGCCGAGGCTCTCTCTCATAGTCCACCATACTCGCTTCGGCTTAAGGCGAAGCCCTGCGAGATCTCCCCTCTACTTCCGGTACCACGCCGTTGTGCTGTCGGAATCGCGAGAAGAGTGCTACAACCTCCGCTGCCTGCTGGAACAAGGGAGAGGAAGGTCTTCGTCGAGTACCAAACCTGTGACCGACTGCGGAAGTGCTGCCGAAACGCAGCGCCAGAAGGATCGTCTACGCGATCTTGAGATCGGCAAGAGTACGACTACATCACCCACGAGAATCCGCTCTTGTTAAACACTTTGGAATCTTCGAGGGTGAGTTATTCCATCGACTCGTTGCTACAATCTAGTAGATAGATCTTGGCTTGTTTGTTTGTATGCGGTAGAAAATTTTTGTTTTCCATGCTACGAACCGTCCAGCGGTATCAGAGCCGTGTCTATATGTAGATTTGTTGCACGAGTAGAACACAATGGTCATTGTGGGCGTTGATGCTTTTGTTGTCTGTTGCTTCTTGTGTACTTTGCATCTTCCGGGATGGTGGGATGAAGCGGCCCAGTCTAACCTTACATGACATCGTTCATGAGACTTGCTCCACGCTTGACATGCAACTTGTATTGCATAAGTGGCTTTGCGGGTGCCTGTTTCTCCCAACATAGTTAAGATTCAATTTACAACGGGTGATTGACAATACTAGTATCAATGTTGTGGTTCTTGTTCGTAAGGTAGAACGCCACTTATTGAAAGCCCCAAACCACGTAAAACATGCAAAGAAAGTAGAGGCGTCTAACTTTGTTTTGCAGGGGTGTGCTGTGATGTGATATGGCCATGATTTTGATTATATTTGATGTATGCAATGCTCCTTATTGTAAATTGGGAACCGGCAGGAGACATATGGTTGTCTTTAATTTCTGTTAAGACCCGCGTGTCTATTCAAAGTAGTTGTAATAGTTGAAGCTGGTGGACGACAACCATGGAGCGGCATCATTGACCTTGATGCAATGCCGGTGATGATGGAGATCATGTTCGTGCTTGAAGATGGAGATCGGAAGCACAAATAAGAAAGGCCGTATCATATCACATATTATGAATTGCATGTGATGTTAATCCTTTATGCATATTGTATTGCTTAGTTAACGATGGTAGCATTATAAGATGATCCCTCATGCACATGAATATCAAGTTCTAAAGTGTTCACCCTTAGTAAGCACCGTTGCTAAAACTTGTTGTTTCGAAGCACCACCTGATGATCGGGTGTGTTAGATTCCGCAAGTGTATACAACGTGAGCAAGCCAGATTTGCTCATGCGGAAGCTAAGGTTTGATCTTGACGAGCCTAGCATGTACAGACATGGTCTCGGAACACGGATCACCGAAAGGTAAAGCATGAATCATATAGTAAGATATGATGAACATATCGATTGTTCGCCATTGAAGCTACATCGACTCTCGTGATGATCGGTGTTGATGTGGTGGATTTGGTTCGTGTGATCACTAAAACAATGTGAGGGATATTGTTTTGAGTGGGAGTTCACCTAGATTAATTTAACTATTAATTAGAACTCAATTTGTCATAAACTTAGTCTAAACTATTGCAAATATGTTGTAGATCAATGGCGGCCCCTACCATCAATTTTAATGCGTTCCTAGAGAAAGAAAAGTTGAAAACAATGGAAGCAACTTTGCGGATTGGTTCCGCAATTTGAGGATTGTCCTCACTGCTGGTAATTTGACCTATGTGCTGGATGCACCGCTGGGTGACCCACCTGCAGTTACTGCTACCGAGGAAGTAAAGAATGTTTACCTTGCTCGGAAGACTCAGTACTCCATAGTTTAGTGTGCTATCTTGTATGGTTTAGAATCAGAGCTTCAGAAAAGGTTTGAGAATTCAGACCCACATGATATTGTCCGTGATCTCAAATTGATCTTTGAGTCTCACGCGGAAATTGAGAGCTATGAGGCTTCTGAAAAGTTCTTTAACTGCAATATGGAAGAGGGCAGCTCCGTCAGTGAGCATGTGCTTAATATGCAGGCATAAACAAACTTCAAAGCTTGGGTATAGTGATTCCTAATGCTTTGGGGATTTATCGTGTCCTCCAATCACTACCACCAAGTTACAAGAACTTTGTGATGAACTACAATATGCAAAACATGAACAAGCAGTTGCCAGAACTCTTCGCCATGTTAAAATGTGCAGAAGTGGAGATCAAGAAAGAGCACCAAGTGTTGATGGTCAATAAGAACACCAAATTCAAGAAAGGCAAGTCTAAGCAAAAGGGACACTTCAAGAAGGGTGGTAAGAAAGTTACCGCGCCGACGAAGAAGACCAAGGCTGGACCTAAGCCTGATACTGAGTGCTTTTACTGCAAGGGAGAAGGTCACTAGAAGCGGAATTGCCCAAAGTACTTGGCGGATTTGAAGAACGACAACATCAAGAAGAAAGGTATATCCGATATACATGTTATTGATGTGTATCTCACTAGTACTCGTAGTAGTGCCTGGGTATTTGATACTGGTTCGGTTGGTCATATCTGTAACTCGAAACAGTCTTTGCGAATAAACGGAAGCTAGCGAAGAACGAGGTGACGATGCGCGTGGGAAACGGATCAAAGGTTGATGTGATCGCGGTCGGCACGCTACCTCTTCATCTACCATCGGGATTAGTTTTATACTTAAATAATTGTTATTTGGTGCCTGCGTTAAGCATGAACATTATATCGGGATCTTGTTTATTGCGAGATGGTTACTTGTTTAAGTCCGAGAATAATGGTTGTTCGATTTATATGAGTAATATGTTTTATGCACATGCACCTTTGATAGATGGTCTATTCTTATTGAATCTTGATAGTGGAAATACACATATTAATAACATTGAAGCTAAACGTTTGAAATCGAGCGATAACTCGACTTATATGTGGCACTGTCGTCTTGGTCACATTGGAGTGAAGCGTATGAAGAAACTCCATTCCGATGGACTTCTTGAATCACTTGATTTCGAATCAATTGAAATATGTGAAGCATGTCTGATGGGTAAAATGACTAAGACTCCATTTTCTGGTATGATGGAGCGAGCTACGGGCTTATTGGAAATCATACATACCGATGTGTGTGGTCCAATGAGTGTAGCATCGCGCGGTGGTTATCGTTATGTTCTTACCTTCACGGATTACTTGAGTAGATATGGGTATATATATTTCATGAAACATAAGTCCGAAACTTTCGAGAAGTTTAAGGAATTTCAAAGTGAGATGGAGAATCAACGTAACAAGAAGATTAAATTTCTACGTGCTGATTGTGGAGGTGAATATATAAGTTATGAGTTTTTCGAGCATTTGAACAAATGCGGAATACTTTCACAATTGACACTGCCGGGAACACCACAGCGTAATGGTGTGTCCGAACGTCGTAATCGAACTCTCTTGGATATGGTTCGTTCTATGATGTCACTTACAGATTTACCGCTATCATTTTGGGGTTATGCATTAGAAACAGCCGCATTCACTTTAAATAGGGCACCATCTAAATCCATTGAAACGACACCGTATGAATTATGGTTTGGGAAGAAACCTAAATTGTCGTTCCTTAAATTTTGGGGTTGCGAAGCCTATGTAAAGAAGTTACAGCCGGACAAGCTTGAACCCAAAGCGAAAAAATGCGTCTTCATAGGATACCCGAAGGAAACTATTGGGTATACCTTCTATCATAGATCCAAAGGCAAAATCTTCGTTGCCAAGAATGGATCCTTTCTAGAGAAGGAATTTCTCTCGAAAGAAGTGACTGGAAGGAAAGTAGAACTCGACGAGGTTGTTGAACCTTCTCTCGAACTTGCGAGTAGCGCAGCACCGGAATTAGTTCCTGTGGCGCCTACACCAATAAGAGAGGAAGCTAATGATGATGATCATGAAACTTCGGTTGTAGTTGCTACAGAGACTCGCAGGTCAACGAGAACTCGTACCACTCCTGATTGGTATGATCCCGTTATGAATGTCATGTTGGTGGACAACACCGATGACCCTGCGACTTATGAGGAAGCAATGATGAGCCCAGATTCCAATAAATGTCAAGAAGCCATGAAATCCGAGATTGGATCCATGTACGAAAACCAAGTATGGACTTTGGTGGACTTACCAGATGGCCGGAAGGCTGTCGAGAACAAATGGATTTTCAAGAAGAAAACAGATGCTGATGGTAATGTTACTGTCTATAAAGCTCGACTTGTCGCAAAAGGGTTTCGACAAATTCAAGGAGTTGACTACGATGAGACTTTCTCACCTGTAGCGAAGCTAAAGTCTGTGAGGATTATGTTAGCAATCGCAGCATATTATGATTATGAGATATGGCAGATGGATGTCAAAACAACATTCCTCAATGGAGACATTGATGAAGAGTTGTATATGATGCAACCCAAAGGTTTTCTTGATCCTAAAGATGATAACAAGGTATGCAAACTTCAAACGGTCCATCTATGGATTGAAGCAAGCATCCCGAAGTTGGAATCAACGTTTTGATAAGGTAATTAAAAGTTTTGGTTTTATATAAACTTATGGAGAAGCTTGTATTTACAAGAAAGTGAGTGGGAGCTCTATAGCATTCTTAATACTATATGTAGATGACATATTGTTGATTGGGAATGATGTAGACCTTCTTAATAGTGTCAAGGAATATTTGAATAATAGTTTTTCAATGAAGGATCTTGGCGAAGCAGCTTATATATTAGGCATAAAGATTTATAGAGATAGATCGAGATGCCTAATATCATTGTCACAAAGTACATATTTGGACAAAGTTCTAAAGAGGTTTGGAATGGAAGATAGCAAGAAAGGGTTCTTGCCCATGTTGCCCAATACGACCTTGAGTAAAACTCAAAGTCCGACAACGGCAGAAGATAGAGAAAGGATGAGTAAAACTCCCTATGCCTCAGCCATAGGTTCTCTGATGTATGCCATGCTATCTACTAGACCCGACATTGCATATGTTGTTAGTTTAACTAGCATATATCAAAGTGATCCAGGAGTGGATCATTGGACAGCGGTCAAAAACATCCTTAAGTTATTGAGAAGAACTAAGGATATGGTTCTTTCTTATGGAGGTGATGAACAGCTCGTTGTTAATGGTTACACCGATGCTAGTTGGAACACCGATCCGGATGATTCTAAATCACAATCTGGATATGTATTTACTTTGAATGGTGCAGCAGTTAGCTGGAGGAGTGCAAAGCAAAGCGTTGTGGCGAGATCTTCAAATGAATAGGAATACATGGCTGCTTTGGAGGCTACACAAGAAGCAATATGGATGAAAGAGTTCATTACAGAGCTCGGTGTGGTTCCTAGTGCGCTGGACCCAATGTCAATCTACTGTGATAACATGGGCGCCATAGCCAATGCGCAAGAACCAAGGTCACACAAGAAGCTGAAGCACATCAAGCTACATTTTCACGCTATTCGAGAACATGTCCAAGATGGGGACATAAATATTTGCAAAGTACACACAGATCTGAATGTGGCGGATCCGTTGACTAAACCTCTCCCGAGGGCAAAACATGACCACCATCAAAATGCCATGGGTGTTTGGTATATTACCATGTAATCTGAATTAGATGACTCTAGTGCAAGTGGGAGACTGTTGGAGATATGCCCTAGAGGCAATAATAAATGTAGTTATTATTATATCTTTGTGTTTATGATAAATGTTTACATTCATGCTATAATAGTATTAACAAGGAATCATTAATACTTGTGTGATTTGTAAACTAAAATAGAGTCCCTAGTAAAGCCTCTTTATAAATACTAGCTTGTTGGTTAATAAATGATTGTGGTTTCCCTATCATGAACATTGAGATGTTATTAACAACAAGATCATATCGTTAGGAGAATGATATGGTGGACATCCTCCTATAGATAAGCGTAGCATAAAGATCAAGTCATTTTAATAGTTCAATTGCTATATGCTTTCTGATACATAGTAACCTAATTCCTTCGACCATGAGATCATGCATATCACCTTCACCGGAAGGATGCTTTGATGACATCAAACACCACACCGTAACTGGGTGGCTATAAAGGTGGCATTGAGTGTTTAGAAAGTATTGGTTGAGACACATGGATCAAGAGTGGGATTTGTCCATCCATATGACGGATAGATATACTCTGGGCCTTATCGGTGGAATGTCATCCAATTAGCTTGCAAGCATGTGACTGACTCACAAGGGATCACATATCACGGGAACGAGAAAAGAGTACTTATCAGTAACGAGGTTGAACTAGGTATGCAGAGATACCGACGATTAAAACCTCGGATAAGTAAACTATCATGAGACAAAGGGAAATCGGTATCGTATGTAAGTGTTCATTCGATCGAAAAGTAATCGTAGAAATATGTGGGAGCCATATGAATTTCCAGATTCCTCTATTGGTTATTGTTCGGAGAAGTGTCTAGATCATGTCCGCATAATTCACGAACCGTAGGGAGACACACTTAAGGATTCGACGTTGTTTGAGTAGTTATAGAATGATGAGTAAGAGACTTAATGTTGTTCGGAGTCTCGGATGGGATCCGGGATATCACGAGGAGATCCGGAATGGTCCGGAGAATAAGATTTATATAAGGAAAGTCCTGTTTCGGGGTTGGAGAATGGTTCCGGTGTTTTCATCGGGAATGTTCTAGAAGGTTCCGGAATGTCCGACACTCCGGAGGGGAAGGGTACATGAATGTGTCATAACAAGTTGGAATGATTGCATCATGTACTAGGTGTCATCACTGAACAAAATAAAGGGTTAAATCAAATCCTAGTTTGAAAAATCAAACGCCAATTTGAAAAGTCAAACGGCTATTTTGTGAGGTGGAGGGAGAGTAGGAAACCTACTTGGGGAGGAGTTCCCTCCCTCCACCGCCAGCCCACTTGAGACCCGGGTGGGAGGGACTCCTCCCTTGGCGCGCCCTCCACCTATATAAGGAGGCGGGGCTGCCTCAAGCACACAACACCACGCCTCGCAAACCCTAATCCTAGCCGCCGGCGCCGCCACCTCCTGCTGCCGCCGCCGCCTAGGAAAACTCTAGCCGCCGGCTTTGCTCCTCCTTGGTGCGTCTAAACCCTAGATCGCCGAGGCTCTCTCTCATAGTCCACCATACGCTCGCTTAAGGCGAAGACTGCGAGATCTCCCTCTACTACCACGCCACAGTGCTACGGAATCGCGAGGAGAGTGCTACAACCTCCATTTTCTTTGGAACAAGGAGAGGAATGTCTTCGTCAGTACCGAACGTGTGACCGATCTGAGGCAGCTGGCCTTGGGAAGGATCGTCTACGCAATCTTGAGATCGGCAAGAGTACGACTACATCACCCACGAGAATCCGCTCTCGTTAAATACTTTGGAATCTTCGAGGGTGAGTTATTCCATCGACTCGTTGCTACAATCTAGTAGATAGATCTTGGCTTGTTTGTTTGTATGCGGTAGATTTTTTTTGTTTTCCATGTTACGAACCCCTACAAGATAGCGACGATCAAAACCTCGGATAAGTAAACTATCGTGAGATAAAGGGAAATTGGTATCGTATGTAAGTGGTTCATTCAATCGCAAAGTAATCGTAGAAATATGTGGGAGCCATATGAATTTCCAGATTCCTCTATTGGTTATTGATCGGAGAAGTGTCTCGATCATGTCCGCGTAATTCACGAACCGTAGGGAGACACACTTAAGGATTCGATGTTGTTGAGTAGTTATGGAATGATGAGAAAGAGACCAAATGTTTTCCGGAGTCTCGGATGGGATCCGGGATATCACGAGGAGATCCGGAATGGTCCGAAGAATAAGGTTCATATAAGGAAAGTCCTGTTTCGGAGTTCGGGAATGATTCCGGTGTTTTCACCAGGAATGTTCTAGAAGGGTCTGGAAGGTCCGACACTCCGGATGGGGAAGGGTACATGAATGTGTCATGACAATGTGGCATTGTTGCATCATGTACTAGGTCAGTTTTCTGGGCAAAATAAAGAGAGAAATCAAATCCTAGTTTGAAAGTCGAACACCAATTTGAAAAAGTCAAATCTCAAGTTTGCTTGGTGGAGGGAGAGTAGGAAACCTACTTGGGGAGGAAGTCCCCTCCCTCCACCCGCCGGCCAAGGAGGCCGAGTTGGGGGAGGACTCCCTCCTCCCAACCAGCCACCCTCCACCTATATAAGGAGGGGTAGGGCGCCCCCTACCCCTCACACCTAAAATCCTAGCTCCTGCGCGCCTCCACCTTCAAGTGCAGCCGCCGCCTAGGGTTTCCCCTCCAACTCGGCGACTTGGGGCTTCCCCAAGCCCTAGCCACCGACCACACCCTCCCCTTTGTGCCCTCTAAACCCTAGATCACCAAGGCCTCTCTCATAGTCCACCATACTCGCTCCGGCTTAAGGCGAAGCCCTGCGAGATCTCTCCTCTACTTCCGACACCACGCCGTCGTGCTGCCGGAATCACGAGGAGAGTGCTACAACCTCTGGTCACTTTGGAACAAGGAGAGGAAGGTCTTCATCGAGTCCGAACATGTGACCGATCAAGCGGGCGTTGCTAACACAGCGCCGGAAGGATCGTCTACACGATCTTGAGATCAGCAAGAGTATGACTACATCACCCACGAGAATCTGCTCTCGTTAACCGCTTTGGAATCTTCGAGGGTGAGTTCCTCTAACGACTCGTTGCTACAATCTAGTAGATAGATCTTGGCTTGTTTGTGTGCATGCGGTAGAATTTTTTGTTTTCCATGCTACGAACCCCTACAGTGGTATCAGAGCCGTGTCTATGTGTAGATCTGTTGCACGAGTAGAACACAATGGTCATTGTGGGCGGTGGTGCTTTTATTATCAATTGATTTTTGTGTACTTTGCATCTTGCGGTATGATGGGATGAAGCGGCCCGGGCTAACCTTACATGACACCGATCATGAGACTTGCTCCACGCTCAACATGCAACCTGTATTGCATAAGTGGCTTTGCGGGTGTCTGTCTCTCCCATTATAGTATAGATCCAATTTACAACAGGCACTTGATAGTTAAAACATCAACGTTGTGGTTCTTGTTCGTAAGTTAGATCGACACTTATTGAAAGCCCCAAACCCCGTAAAATATGCAAAGAAAATTAGAGGCGTCTAACTTTGTTATGCAAGGGTGTGCTGTGATGTGATATGGCCATGATTGTGATTATATTTGATGTATGCAATGTTCCTTATTGTAAGTTGGCAACCGGCAGGAGCCATATGGTTGTCTTTAATTTACATTTAAGACCACGTGTCTATTCAAAGTAGTTGTAATAGTTGAAGCTGGTGGACGACAACCATGGAGCGGCATCATTTACCTTGATGCAATGCCGGTGATGATGGAGATCATGTTCGTGCTTGAATATGGAGATCGGAAGCACAAAGAAGAAAGGCCATATCATATCACATATTATGAATTGCATGTGATGTTAATCCTTTATGCATCTTGTATTGCTTAGTTAACGACGGTAGCGTTATAATATGATCCCTCATGCACATGAATATCAATTTCTAAAGTGTTCACCCTTAGTAAGCACCGTTGCTAAAACTTGTTGTTTCGAAGCACCACGTGATGATCGGGTGTGTTAGATTCCGCAAGTGTATACAACGTGAGCAAGCCAGATTTGCTCATGCGGAAGCTAAGGTTTGATCTTGACGAGCCTAGCATGTACAGACATGGTCTCGGAACACGGATCACCAAAAGGTAAAGCATGAATCATATAGTAAGATATGATGAACATGTCGATTGTTCGCCATTGAAGCTACATCGACTCTCGTGATGATCGGTTTTGATGTGGTGGATTTGGTTCGTGTGATCACTAAAACAATGTGAGGGATATTATTTTGATTTGGGGTTCACCTAGATTAATTTAACTATTAATTAGAACTCAATTTTTCATAAACTTAGTCTAAACTATTGCAAATATGTTGTAGATCAATGGCGGCCCCTACCATCAATTTTAATGCGTTTCTAGAGAAAGAAAAGTTGAAAAACAATGGAAGCAACTTCGCGGATTGGTTCCGCAATTTGAGGATTGTCCTCAATGCTGGTAATTTGACCTATGTGCTGGATGCACTGCTGGGTGACCCGCCTGCAGCTACTGCTACTGATGAAGTAAAGAATGTTTACCTCCCTCGGAAGAATCAGTACTCCACAGTTCAGTATGCTATCTTGTATGTGAAAGAACATGTTGGCCCCCCATGTGTGGTTTTGGTAATTAATGACAATATTTATGGACTAATGTGTGTATTAAGTTATACTTGTAGGATTTGTCCATTGGCATCGCTTGGAGCATGTGTTGGCTTCAAGGTCGATGAAATGCAAAGAAGAGATGTTGGGCAAGCTCAATATGCGAGGTCGATGATGAGGAATTAAGAAAGGCGTTCCATCTTGAGAAGGGAAAGACCGTCTACATCGAGATCAAGTGAAATGCTCATGGCAAAGGTATAATCTTGATAGTTTTCCCTTTTGCCGGTCTCTTGTTGTGTGTAGGATACCGGGTTTAGGATAGATAACCATTCTATCAAGAGGGGATCTCGAATGAGTAACTTGATCACATCGTTCGGAGAGAGCTCAAACCTTTGCATACTTGCATCATCATATTTGGTTGCTATTTGGTCTTATCCATGTGATGATTTAGAGCTTGTGGTAATCTCCATAACAAGCTCTTGTTCATCAAAATCGGATCTTCCGTTTGTATCTTGTTGCGATTTTGATCTTGGCGGTTTTTCGGTTTCCCACCAAGTGAGGTATCCCACATTATTCTACTTGATACTTTCTCACTTGGTGATAACCAATATTTTCACCTTTTATTGGGAAGCCCTTGTCGTCCTCTATCCAACGCAATTGGAATCGGGTCAATCGGAGCTTCCAGTCAAAAGTTATTGTCGTTTGAATATTTGCATGTCAATCTGTTTTCTGAGCCGAGCGGTAGTACCGCCCGGACGGGCCGGTACTACCGCCCACCCCTGAAAACGACCCGTTTTCTTTCTGCCTCGTTAGGGACCTAAATACGGTACTACCGGCCGGCCCGGTAGTACCGCCCGGGTGGGCCGGTAGTACTAGCCGGCCCAGTTTATCTTTTAGATCTAGATCCAGCTCGTCTGCCCCGTTTTTCTGTGCGTGCGTTGACTCCACGGCTGCCGCCTCGCTGCGCTCGCAGCACCCGCTTGCCCTCGCGATGTGGCCCCCACCCCGCGCGACGCCCGCCCAGATTCTCGCTTTCCAAGGCGCTGCTTTCTTCTTTGCCCACCTCGCCAGGCCCGCTCGCCTGCCCGCCCGCCATTGTTGTGCTGGCAGCGTTGTGTATTCTTGCGATGCCTGTCGCTGCTTCTTCTTCTATTTGGCTGCTTCTGCACCGCTGCTGCTGCTCGCTTGCGTTTCGCGTCCCTAGATTCTTGTAACATCCCAAAAATCATAGTTTCAAAACTCATTCATATCAACTTTTGCATTTAGGGTTTTCTCAAAAATTATTTAGAGACAGATGTCTGAGCTATGATTTCATGTGAACAATTTATCTCAAATAGCCATCACTCTTTGAAATTTGAATGTTTATGTACCGGTTTACTTGCCTCCATTTATGGATAGATTAGGTGAAGTTTTAACCCAAGTTTCCAAATTTGGAAATGGTTTCAAAATCCTTTTTCAAATATTTGCAAACTAGATCAAGCCTCTGATTACCTTGAAACCCAAGCTTGACCAAACCTTGCAAAGTAACCACTTAGTTAATATGACTGTTTTTGAATCCACAAAACCCTGCAAAAATTCCCAAGGCTGATTGAATTCAAAAGGATTTGAATTCATATCAAATTCATACCAGAAAATGAAATTAGAAAAAGAAAGGCTTAAACAATGGAAAAGGGCCGCGCGGCCAGAATCTGGCCCAGCAGCTGATCAAGCCCAGCAAGCCCACCCGAGGATCTTCTTTTCTTCTCACACGCGCGAGCACACGCAAACAGATGCTGACAACCTGACCCCACCAACACCTTGCGCGTTTCGCTGACGAGCGGGACCAGTCCACGTCGTCCTCGTCTTCCCCAGACCGCGCCTGCGACCACGTCGCTGCGGCAGTGATGGCCGGTAATGGCGCGGAGTAAATGGGCAATTATCCTCGAGCGTTTCTTGTCGATTCCCCGGCTATAAGACCCTCTCTGCCCCGCGATCTTTTTCCCCCAAACACCTCGCTCACTCCGCCCCCAGGCTGCCCTCAATGCTCCGCGCATCTCCGCTGATAGAGCCCTCTCCGGCGAGCGATTCAGGTGAGCCTCGAGTTCCCCTCTGCCTTTCGTTCTTGCTATCTGACTCAGTGCATCTTTGCGCACCTCCTGACCTCACTAGTCCGTCTTGTACTGCCCAGTCGCGGTTCCACTTGACACCGCGAGCAGCACGGCGACATCAACTCGACGAGTTTTTCTGCGTCTGCACCGCCCTCGCCTTTCCGTTCATGCACACAACTTTCCCTTGACCCTGTGAACCTAACCGCGTCGCTAACTTGCCTTGGGGTGATTCACAGCGACGTCCACGACGACCACCTGACGCACCCGACGCCGCCATTTAACTCCGTGAGCAATCGCAATGTGCCGAGCGCCTTGACCAACCGCGAGTACGACGAGCTTCGCCAAGATCTCCTGAGCACGGTGAGCTACTCCCCATTCTCACCAACCCCTGTGCGCCGCCGTCGACGGCCAGCAGTTCGCGCCGCCCGGTAGCCGCTCGCCGCCCGGATCTTGGTCAAGACAATAGCGGTAGTCGGATCTTTATCGTGGCGCTAGGATAGATTCACTTACTCAAGCGATGCAGCGATCCGAGCCGCCAGATTTCATTTAAATCCTACTGTGGAGCTCGATCCGGTCTTAAGAATGCGGGCGAATAAAAACACGACGCGTGGCTAGGTTAGATCTGAAAACAGATTTAAAAACCTGAATTTTGATCCAAATTCAAATGCTCATAACTTTCAATTGCCACGTTAGATTTTTGCAAACTTTATACCGTTGGATTCAGTGAAACGAGACCTTTCTGAATATCCAATTTGTTTAGCATATAGTAACAGTTAAAATGATTTTATTTGTGAAACAAGTTTAGGGCTATTTTGGATATAGATTTATTTTTGTAAATTATATTGGGGCCAAATAAGTTTATTAGGCAAACTTGTGACATGTTAAGTTTCTGTAGTCATGAACATACTTGGTAGAATTTTCAAAATTCAAACACTTGGTAAATTCTTGCATGCATGCATTCATATTATTTTTGGTTGTATTTAATTGTGTGTAATTGTGTGCTTTAATTTCTTGTGTAGATTTTGCTAGTGATTGTGATTGTGAAGAGTGATACTCTCCCCACTACCAAGGCAAGTGATATTTTCATGAATATTCCTATCCTAAGTTTTGTACTAGCATTAGATATTTTTGCTAAAGTATTTGCATGATATTTTGCTTAGTGCTAAGATGGGAAATCCTAAGTAGAGTGAAATAGTAGAATTGCTAGGGAAATTTTCCTAAGTTAAGTTACCATACTTTGCTTAGCCTAGCTTATAGTAAACAAGGGTGGTGAACATCTATATAATTTATGATAAAAATATTCTAAGTCAAGAGACTTATATTTTCATAATAAAACAACTAAGACAAATGAACCTCCTGGGTGGAATGGGAAGATTGGGTTATGTTGAGTGGTTACACAAGGCCATGGACTTGGGTTGTGTATATCACTTGTGGTATGCCACCCAGGCACAAAGGGATTTGGAGGCCAAGTGTTGAGAAAGCTTACAGTGCAACCACTTGGCAAAATGGGCTCTGCCATGATCATATAGGTTGCTAGAACTTAGTCATATGGACAATTGGTGGTAGATGGGATGATAGGTTGGAACGCGTCCATTTGACTAAGGAAAGGCTTCTGAAAGGTCCTGTCTTGGGAAACCAAGTCTGGTGGGGAAAGTGCACAACCTCTGCAGATGGAAAACCTAAGTACTTAGCCTTGTCCAAGGCAATGGACACTTTTGAGCATCAAGACATGGAAGCTACAAGAATCTCATCACTCCAACTTCTAAATAAAATTTGTGGGTGAACAAGGGTGAAGGACCTCAATGTCTATTGGTGGTTTCCTTGGGAATGTTTTTGACAAAGAAAAACTTAGTGATTTCAACTAATAGGAAAAACTTATTTTCAAGCAAAGCAAGCCAAGCTACTCTTAGCCAAAATGCATATAGTAATATAGTCCACTTAAAATATACTAAGGTATCACTTGCCAATACTATTCCAAAGTATTGACCCTCTGTGGCTGTAACTTGTGATGTTGCAGGTTACTCCGATGATGAATAGGAGTCATGAGTCTACACTCAACATGCTTGCCTGTGGCACATGAAGATGAAGACTTGTGTTTATTTACTTATTCCTTAAACTCTTGTATTAGGCCTATGGCCCTGAGTTGTAAAAGACTATGTTTTTATCTCTGGAATGAATGTAATAAACGACCTTTGTATCTGTGTACTTCATCTTAAACTGTGGATGCTAGCATTGATCCAGGGACTAGCATTGCAATCACAGGGATCCTTTCCTTTATAAAGGAGGGGTCTAACAATTCTCTGCCTGACTCGCTCACTGTGTGCTTTGCTGTTTTCGGTCCGGTAGTACCGGTTTTGTCCGATACTACCGGTCAGTCCAGGAAAAACGCCCCAACGGGCAGATTTAGCCCGACCCTTTAAATAGACTTTGTCCATTATTGTTTAGGGTTGCTTCTTCCTCCTCCTTTTGTCTAAGCTTTGCCCCCATTTGCCTTACTCTTTGATCTTGATTTCTACTCATCCCTCCATTAATTCTTGCATATATTTGAGGGGTAGTTGGAGGAGATCTAGATCTACGTTTTGACCAAACCAAAACATCTCTTTGTGAGTGTATCTTTGGGGGTCTAGATTTTGGGGGATTTTGTGTCTCTCTTTGATTCCTCCTCTCTTGTTCCCCCAATAGCTTTAGTAGCTTTGTTGGAACTTGAGAGTCAGGGATTTGATCATCTTTGCGGTGTTCTTGCCATTTGCATTTGGTGCATCGGTTTGAGTTCTCCTTGGAGGATTTGGTTTGAGTTGCTCATTGGAGCTTGTCCCTCTTGGGTTCTTGGAACCCTAGACGGTTTGTGGCCTTGGTGGCATTGTGGCCTTTTGTGGTGTTTGTTGGGAGCCTCCAATTAAGTTGTGGAGAAGTGCCCCAACCTTGTGAGAGGTTCCGGTTGGCACCGACAAGTGCACCGAAAGTGGAAGCATGGATCGATCCCATTGGGGTGAGATTCACCGGAGAATAAGGGAGACCTTTTGTGGCGTTGGTGGATTGATACCACCCCCTCTCCAAACGAGACATACTCCATGTTGGGAGGAACTCGGTAAAATATCGATGTCCCAGCGTGCCTCGGTTATCTCTATACCCGAGATCTTTACTTATGCACTTTACATTGTGATAGCCTTCGTGCTTGAAGTAATATATACCTTGCTATCACTTTGTTGCTTGTATTGCTTAGAATAAGTTGTTGGTGCACATAGGTGAACCTTAGTTGTTTTAGGTCGTGCTTAACAAAGTAAATACCAGTTTTATTCCGCCTTTGTTGAGCCACTCTAGGAAAAGTTTTAATCGCCTATTCACCCCCCTCTAGGCGACATCCGTATCCTTTCAGTATGGTTTGGAATCGGAGCTTCAGAAAAGGTTTGAGAACCATGACCGATATTGTCCGTGAACCCAAAATAATATTTGAGGCTCACGCGGCAGTAGAGAGTTATGAGGCTTCTGAAAAGTTCTTTAACTACAAGATGGAAGAGGGTAGCTCCGTCAGTGAGCATGTGCTTAAGATGTTTGGGCACGCAAACAAACTCCAAAGTTTGGGTATAGCGATTCCTAATTCTTTGGGGATTCACCGTGCCCTCCAATCACTACCACCAAGTTACAAGAACTTTGTGATGAACTACAATATGCAAAACATGGACAAGGCGTTGCCAGAACTCTTCTCCATGTTGAAATCTGCAGAAGTGGAGATCAAGAAATAGCACCAAGTGTTGTTGGTCAATAAGACCACCAAATTCAAGAAATGCAAGTCTAAGCAAAAGGGAATTCAAGAAGGGCGGTAAGAAAGTTGACGCGCCGGCGAAGAAGACCAAGGCTGGACCTAAGCCTAATACTGAGTGCTTTTACTGCAAGGGAGAGGGTCACTGGAAGCGGAATTGCCCAAAGTACTTGGCGGACTTTAAGAACGACAACATCAAGAAGAAAGGTATATCCGATATACATGTTATTGATGTGTATCTCACTAGTACTCGTAGTAGTGCCTGAGTATTTGATACTGGTTCGGTTGCTCATATTTGTAACTCGAAACAGGTACTGCAGAATAAACGGAAGCTAGCTAAGAACGAGGTGACGATGCGCGTTGGAAATGGATCAAAGGTTGATGTGATCGCGGTCGGCACGCTACCTCTTCATATACCATCGGGATTAGTTTTATACTTAAATAATTGTTATTTGGTGCCTGCGTTGAGCATGAACATTATATCTGGATCTTGTTTATTGCGAGACGGTTACTTGTTTAAGTTCGAGAATAATGGTTGTTCGATTTATATGAGTAATATGTTTTATGCACATGCACCTTTGATAGATGGTCTATTCTTATTGAATCTCGATAGTGGAAATACACATATTAATAACATTGAAGCTAAACGTTTGAAATTGAGCGATAACTCGACCTATATGTGGCACTGTCGTCTTGGTCACATTGGAGTGAAGCGTATGTAGAAACTCCATTCTGATGGACTTCTTGAATCACTTGATTTCGAATCACTTGAAAGATGTGAAGCATGTATGATGGGTAAAATGACTAAGACTCCATTTTCTGGTATGGTGGAGCGAGCTACGGACTTATTGGAAATCATACATACCGATGTATGTGGCCCAATGAGTGTAGCATCGCGCGGTGGTTATCGTTATGTTCTTACCTTCACGGATGACTTGAGTAGATATGGGTATATCTATTTCATGAAACATAAGTCCGAAACTTTCGAGAAGTTTAAGGAATTTCAAAGTGAGGTGGAGAATCAACGTAACAAGAAGATTAAATTTCTACGATCTGATCATGGAGGTGAATATCTAAGTTACGAGTTCGTTCTATGATGTCACTTACAGATTTACCGCTACCATTTTGGGGTTATGCATTAGAAACATCAGCATTCACTTTAAATAGGGCACCATCTAAATCCGTTGTAACGACACCGTATGAATTATGGTTTGGGGAGAAACCTAAATTTTCGTTCCTTAAAGTTTGGGGTTGCGAAGCTTATGTAAATAAGTTACAGCTAGACAAGCTTGAACCCAAACCGGAAAAATGCCTCTTTATAGGATACCCGCAGGAAACTATTGGGTATACCTTTTATCATAGATCCGGGGGCAAAATCTTCATTGCTAACAATGGATCCTTTCTAGAGAAGGAATTTCTCACGAAAGAAGTGACTGGAAGGAAAGTAGAACTCGACGAGGTTGTTGAACCTTCTCTCGAACTTGCGAGTAGCGCAGCACCAGAAGTAGTTCCTGTAGCGCCTACACCAATAAGAGAGGAAGCTAATGATGTTGATTGTGAAACTTCGGTTGAAGTTACTACAGAACCTCGCGGGTCGACGAGAAATCGTACCACTCCTGATTGGTATGATCCCGTTATGAGTGTCATGTTGGTGGACAACACCGATGACCCTGCGACATATGAGGAAGCAATGATGAGCCCAGATTCCAATAAATGGCAAGAAGCCATGAAATCCGAAATTGGATACATGTACGAAAACCAAGTATGGACTTTGGTGGACTTACCAGATGGCCGGAAGGCTGTCGAGAACAAATGGATTTTCAAGAAGAAAACATATGCTAATGGTAATGTTACTTTCTATAAAGCTCGACTTGTCGCAAAAGGGTTTCGACAAATTCAAGGAGTTGACTACGATGAGACTTTCTCACCAGTAGCAAAGCTAAATTCTGTGAGGATTATGTTAGCAATCGCTGCATATTACGATTATGAGATATGGCAGATGGATGTCAAAACGGGTTCCTCAATGGAGACATTGATGAAGAGTTGTATATGATGCAACCCAAAGGTTTTGTCGATCCTAAAGATGCTAACAAGGTGTGCAAACTTCAACGGTCCATATATGGATTGAAGTGTTGGAGATATGCCCTAGAGGCAATAATAAATATAGTTATTATTATATCTTTGTGTTTATGATAAATGTTTATATTCATGCTATAATAGTATTAACAAGGAAACATTAATACTTGTGTGAATTGTAAACTTAAATTGAAGTCCCTAGTATAGCCTCTATACTTCACTAGCTTGTTGGTTGATTAAATTATTGAGGTTTCCATATCATGAACATTGAGATGTTATCAACAACAAGATCATATCGTTAGGAGAATGATATGGTGGACATACTCCTATTGATAAGCGTAGCATAAAGATCAAGTCATTACAATAGTTCAATTGCTATATGCTTTCTAATACATAGTAACCTAATTCCTTCGACCATGAGATCATGCATATCACCTTTACCGGATGGATGCTTTGATGACATCAAACACCACACCGTAACTGGGTGGCTATAAAGGTGGCATTAAGTGTTCGGAAAGTATTGGTTGAAACACATGGATCAAGAGTGGGATTTGTCCATCCACATGCCGGATAGATATACTCTGGGCCCTCTCGGTGGAATGTCATCCAATTGGCTTGCAAGCATGTGACTTGGTCACAAGGGATCACATATCACGGGAACGAGAAAAGAGTACTTATCGGTAACGAGGTTGAACTAGGTATGCAGAGATACCGACGATCATAACCTCGGATAAGTAAACTATCGTGAGACAAAGGGAAATTGGTATCGTATGTAAGTGGTTCATTCGATCGCAAAGTAATCGTAGAAATGTGTGGGAGCCATATGAATTTCCAGATTCCTCTATTGGTTATTGTTCGGAGAAGTGTCTCGATCATGTCGCATAATTCACGAACGTAGGAGACACACTTAAGGATTCGACGTTGTTTTGAGTAGTTATGGTATTATGAGAAAGAGACCGAATGTTGTTGAGTCTCGGATGGGATCCGAGATATCACGAGGTGATCCGGAATGGTCCGAGAATAAGATTCATATAAGGAAAGTCCCGTTTGAGTTCGGGAATGATTAGGTGTTTTCATCTGAATGTTCTAGAAGGTTCGGATTGTCCGACACTCGGGGAGGGTACATGAGTGTGTCATTGAATGATTGCATCATGTACTAAGTGTTCTTGCTGTTCCAAAACATGAAAGTCAAATTGCGTTTGAAAGTCAAACGGCTAAAAGCAGAAACTGTGGGAAACAGGAACTGTGGGAAACAAGCAAGAGGAGTTGGAACCAACGGAGGAGGAGTTGGACTCCTCAGCCGGCGCCCAGCCCTAGGCCGAGTTGGGAGGGACTCCTCCCTCCCCTGGCCAAGGCCCTCCACCTATATAAGGAGGCGGGGCTCCTCCTAGAGACACACAAGTTTCCACCTCTAATCTCGTGTTTAGAGCCGTTTGGTTTAGAGCTTCTAATTGCTTTAGCCTGCGGTTTAGAGCCTTCTAATTGGTGTGTCTAAATATCTAGACCACTAATAGCCTCTCTCATAATCCACCATACTCTCTCCGGCTTAAGGCCTGCAGGATCTCCTCTACTTAGGTACCACTGTTGTCTTTGCCGAATCGCGAGAGAGTGCTACAACCTCCATTTCTTTGGAACAAGGAGAGGAAGGTCTTCGAGTACCAACGTGTGACCGATCATGAAGAGCTTCCGGAACGCAGCGCCGGAAGGATCGTCCACACGATCTTGAGATCGGAAAGAGTACGACTACATCACCCACGAGAATCCGCTCTCGTTAAACACTTTGGAATCTTCGAGGGTAAGTTATTCCATCGACTCGTTGCTACAATCTAGTAGATAGATCTTGGCTTGTTTGTTTGTATGCGATAGAAAATTTTTGTTTTCCATGCTACGAACCCCTACATGAAGCAAGCATCCCGAAGTTGGAATCAACATTTTGATAAGGTAATCAAAAGTTTTGGTTTTATACAAACTTATGGAGAAGCTTGTATTTACAAGAAAGTGAGTGAGAGCTCTGTGGCATTCTTAATATTATATGTAGATGACATATTGTTGATTGGGAATGATGTAGACCTTCTTAGGAGTGTCAAGGATTATTTGAATAATAGTTTTTCAATGAAATATCTTGGCGAAGCAGCTTACATATTAGGCATAAAGATTTATAGAGATAGATCGAGACGCCTAATATCATTGTCACAAAGTTCATATTTGGACAAAGTTCTAAAGAGGTTTGGAATAGAAGATAGCAAGAAAGGGTTCTTGCCCATGTTGCCCAATACGACCTTGAGTAAAACTCAAAGTCCTGCAACGGCAGAAGATAGAGAAAGGATGAGTAAAACTCCCTATGCCTCAGCCATAGGATCTCTAATCTATGCCATGCTATGTACTAGACCCGACATTGCATAGGCTATTAATTTGACTAGCAGATATCAAAGTGATCCAGGAGTGGATCATTAGACAGCGGTCAAAAACATCCTTAAGTACTTGAGAAGAACTAAGGATATGGTTCTTTCTTATGGAGGTGATGAACAACTCGTTGTTAATGGTTACACCGATGCTAGTTGGAACACCGATCCGGATGATTCTAAATCTCAATCTGGATACGTATTTACTTTGAATGGTGCAACAGTTAGCTGGAGGAGTGCAAAGCAAAGCGTTGTGGTGAGATCTTCAACTGAATCGGAATACATAGCTGCTTCAGAGGCTTCACAAGAAGCGATGTGGATGAAGGAGTTCATTAGAGACTCGGTGTGGTTCCAAGTGCGCTGGACCCAATGTCTATCTACTGTGATAACATGGGCGCCATAGCCAATGCGCAAGAACCAAGGTCACACAAGAAGCTGAAGCACATCAAGCTATGTTTTTACGCTATTTGAGAACATGTCCAAGATGGTGACATAAAGATTTGCAAAGTACACACAGATATGAATATGGCGGATCCGTTGACTAAACCTCTCCCGAGGGCAAAACATGACGAACACCAAACTGCCATGGGTGTTCGGTATATTACCATGTAATCTTGATTGATTGACTCTAGTGCAAGTGGGAGACTGTTGGAGATATGCCCTAGAGGCAATAATAAATGTAGTTATTATTATATCTTTGTGTTTATGATAAATGTTTGCATTCATGCTATAACAATATTAACCGGAAACATTAATACTTGTGTGATTTGTAAACTAAATTAGAGTCCCTAGTAAAGCCTCTTTATAATACTAGCTTGTTGGTTAATAGATGATCATGGTTTCCTGATCATGAACATTGATATGTTGTTGACAACAAGATCATATCATTAGGAGAATGGTATGATGGACATACTCCTATAGATAAGCATAGCATAAAGATCAAGTCATTTTAATAGTTCAATTGCTATAAGATTTCTGATACATAGTAACCTAATTCCTTCGACCATGAGATCATGCTTATCACCATCACCTGAAGGATGCTTTGATGCCATCAAACACCACACCATAACCGGGTGGCTATAAAGGTGGCATTGAGTATTCGGAAAGTATGGGTTGAGACACATGGATCAAGAATGGGATTTGTCCATCCATATGACGGATAGATATACTCTGGGCCTTATCGGTGGAATGTCATCCAATTAGCTTGCAAGCATGTGACTGACTCACAAGGGATCACATATCACGGGAACGAGAAAAGAGTACTTATCAGTAACGAGGTTGAACTAGGTATGCAGAGATACCGACGATTAAAACCTCGGATAAGTAAACTATCATGAGACAAAGGGAAATTGGTATCGTATGTAAGTGGTTCATTCGATCACAAATTAATCATAGAAATATGTGGGAGCCATATGAATTTCCAGATTCCTCTATTGGTTATTGATCGGAGAAGTGTCTCGATCATGTCCGCGTAATTCACGAACCGTAGGGAGACACACTTAAGGATTCGATGTTGTTGAGTAGTTATGGAATGACGAGAAAGAGATCGAATGTTGTTCGGAGTCTCGGATGGGATCCGAGATATCACGAGGATATCCGAAATGGTCTGGACAATAAGATTCATATAAGGAAAGTCCTGTTTCGGAGTTCGGGAATGATTCTGGTGTTCTCACCAGGAATGTTCTAGAAGGGTCTGGAAGGTCCGACACTCCGGAGGGGGAAGGGTACATGAATGTGTCATGACAATGTGGAATGGTTGCATCATGTATTAGGTCACTTTGCTGGTCAAAATAAAGAGAGAAATCAAATCCTAGTTTGAAAGTCAAACGCCAATTTGAAAAAGTCAAATCTCAAGTTTGCTTGGTGGAGGGAGAGTAGGAAACCTACTTGGGGAGGAAGTCCCCTCCCTCCACCCGCCGGCCAAGGAGGCCGAGTTGGGGGAGGACTCCCTCCTCCCAACCGGCCACCCTCCACCTATATAAGGAGGGGTAGGGCGCCCCCTACCCCTCACACCTAAAACCCTAGCTCCTGCGCGCCTCCACCTTCAAGTGCAGCCGCCGCCTAGGGTTTCCCCTCCAACTCGGCGACTTGGGGCTTCCCCAAGCCCTAGCCGCCGGCCACACCCTCCCGTTGGTGCCCTCTAAACCCTAGATCACCAAGGCCTCTCTCATAGTCCACCATACTCGCTCCGGCTTAAGGCGAAGCCCGGCGAGATCTCTCCTCTACTTCCGACACCACGCCGTCATGCTGCCGGAATCACAAGGAGAATGCTACAACCTCCGCTGCCTGCTGGAACAAGGGAGATGAAGGTCTTCATCGAAATGTGACCGAAAGCGATCATGGCTGCCGAGCGCAGTAGAAAGGATCGTCTACGCGATCTTGAGATCAGCAAGAGTACGACTATATCACCCACGAGAATCTGCTCTCATTAACCGCTTTGGAATCTTCGAGGGTGAGTTCCTCTATCGACTCGTTGCTATAATCTAGTAGATAGATCTTGGCTTGTTTGTGTGCACGCGGTAAATTTTTTTTGTTTTCCATGCTATGAACCCCTACATTTGGGGTCTCTATTACCACACCCACTCTGGTTTTGTCTGACAGTACAAGTGCTATTAGTGTTGCACGTAATCCGGTCAAGCATGAGCTTACCAAGCATATTGGTGTTGATGCTTTCTATACATGTGCTCAGGTGCAGGCTTAGTTTGTTGCGCTTCAGTATGTGCCTTCAGATTTACAGTTAGTGGATTTCTTTACGAAGGCACAGACCAGAGCGCAGCATGATTTGTTACTCTCCAAACTTAGTGTTGTGGATCCACCATGAGTTTGAGGTGGGTGTTAGATGTATATATCTGTATATTGTAGTTTTCCCATATGTTAGGGGGCTTTCTGCATATTTGCATGCACCTCTATTATATATTGTGGCCTTTGGGCCCCAGAGAAATACATGTTGCATATTCCTGACGTTGATAGCATAAAACTATCAGTTTAAAAGCTAAATTTCAAAAATATACTGGTTTACGTTTTTCAGTAAAAATCTACCGCATTTTGAATTGATTTTCTCAAATAGCATTAAACACGAATTGAACACGAATTGACGGTTTTTTGACATGGCTGGCCCACCTGTCAGAACCAAACTAAAGAGCTGGATTGGGCCTGACGTGTCAGTCCAATTTACAAAATCTAGATATTCTAAAAAAAATAAAACATACAATAAAAAATTGTCTGAGATGAATAAATATCTAAAATAAAATAAAAATATCTAGAAAAATAAAATAAACATCTCCAACCCCGCACGGCCCTCGCCATGGCCGGAGTACTCCCATGGCCAAGGTCTTGCCTCACCGGCCGCCCCTCCTCCCAGCCCGTCCTCGTCGTCCGCCATGACTAAGGGCTTGCTCTGTACGGTTCCCCCTCCTCTCAGTGTCCGCCATGGCCGAGGGCTTGGCCACCCGCTCCCTCCTCCCCAGCCCATCTCCGCTGCCCGCCATGGCCGAGGCCTTATCCTGAAGGGCGCCACTCCTCCCCAGTCTGTCCCTGCCTCCCGCCATGGCCGAGAGCTTGGCCAGGCCAGCCGCCCCTTCTCGCCAGCCCTATTTTTTATACCGGCGGAGCTCACCGCGTCGGAGGAAAATTTTCCTCATATTTGTGTTGGTGCTTGTCTCAGCCTGTGGCTTAGGGGCGCGGGGTCGCGGGCGGGAGGCGCGTGGTTGTGAGGTCGTAGGCGGGCGGGAGGCGCGTGGTTTTGAAAGAGAACATATGGAATCCCATGCATAGGGAATTCATTTGGAAGAGCGAGGCTAATTCTTCTTGGATTGCATCCTTTGTTTGTTTCAGTCCGAGCGAGTGGTTTACACTCTTCCATGGCCATGGTCTTTGGATCTGAATCATTTGAAGGATGTTTGCAATCATACAAGAGAATGTTTGTCGACAATTGTAGTCTTGGTTATATGATTCTCCATAATTAATATTGTTGGAGGAAATCTCATGCACCCATGATGACTCTTCGTGATTTCCCAATAAGCGTGAGTCCGGGTGTTCCGATGTCCCAGCCAGTGTGTGCAAGCTGAAGCTGGGATTGTGGAAGTTTTCCTTCCACTGGGTGTATACTACCCATAAGGTGTTTATCAACACAAGGTTGACTTGCATTTACTGATTTAGAGGATATCTCCTCGATTTCCTTTGTTGCTTGCAGGAAGCTAGATTCTGGTTAGAGGCCATACTACTCCTCCTCTTCTCGGGTACGGAGAGTTGAGTGGTTTTTATTGGTACCTCCACTCTTTCAGGCGCGTTTCTAGCCGGACTAAAGGATTTTGTAACACCTTTGAGATCAGTAAATGAATCTGGCAGGTTATTTGCAATATGTTGCAAATATGTGAATTCCGGACGTAGTCCAAATTCTTGAATACGTGGATATAAGGCGGAACGTGTAGTCCCAATTGATTTCCTGGCATTCTATGTGGTACTTGAATTCTCCCCCTAATGCCCTGGAAATAATCCATCCTTGGATATAAAAATCAACATACTGGGCAATGAATGGATCCCGCAAGAAGGGTTCCAGGTACTTTGTGATCGACAAAGATCTGTACCCCACATTGATCCCTAGTCTGTGGGCCCTTTCAATGTATGTTGCGGTGGTGAGATCGGTACGCGTGAAGCGCTTCCGAACTTACGCAGATGGAAAATGCTTGGAGGATTTCCACGTATCAATTGCAGAGGGGAAGTACTGCTATATACAGTTAATCGGCCAGCAGTGTGTAAAACTGCATGACTCCAACGTAAAGTTGGTAGTGCATTTCATCGACAAAGTCATGCAATGAGTTCGATCCTCTTATTCAGGGATTCAACCAAACCATTATGAGTGTGGATGTATTAGATAGAGTGCTGAACTTCAATCCGCATGGCCATGCAATATTCATTGAAGGCACATGAGGAAAATTCTGCAACATTTTCTGTGCGAATTTGTCAAATTCTACTTTCTCGATAATGGGCCTGTAACTTGATTACTTTCCTCATTATCATGGTAAATGCATGGTTCCATGTGGACAGAAAACACATGTATGAGCATCGTATAGATGCATAATTGAGAACCATGAAAAATACCTTAAAAGATCCACACAATGGTTGGGAAATAACAAATTTCTCCCTGGATGTGTTCAAGGAACTGAAGCGGTCCAACTTATATTTTGAGGTGCGAATGCCTCAAAATTAGCTTCCTTGTGTTGCACAATATACACACAAAGTCTGATGACCGAGGAAATTTGGACTCATGCAACTTGTGACCAATGAAATTGTTTTGTATGCAACATGTGATACGGGTGGGATGTGCATGTAGTACATTCCAAACAATAGAGAGAGTATTTTTTCAAATACTTGTTCCTCATCCATCGGACTACCCCTATAGAAATATATATATCGAGTTGAAGGATTTTCGCTATGGAAATCTTTTCTCCGATAAATAGATCATACAATCTTTTTTTTTATATCAGAGTGCTGATACAATGTATTGTGATATACAATACTTATGTTATGTTACAACATCACAAAAGGACATGATTAAAATTGATCACAAAGGAGATAATGGGACTAGTCAAAGTCTCCAAACATGTCATTTGAGGCATACTCAACAATCATGTTCTCCGTGCTCATAGGATCCGTGCTCATAGGCTTCAAACCGTTTCCTATGAGGTTCTTTGCGTTCTTGGGATTGCTGTTAGAGAATTGCCAGATGCTTTGGGTTATTGCACTTGTTAGTAGGATGCGTGTAGCATCCACACTTGTCACAAAGCCTAGTTTTGTCATACTTTGGTTTTGCGGTGCCATCCCACGGTCCGAGTTTTGAGGCTTGTTGTTCTGGTTGTGCTTACGCTTACCCTTGAAGTTTGATTGGTTGCTATTGAAGGCACCACCAAACTTTCTTTCATTCGCGACATTCATATGAACTTCCGGCAAAGGTTGGGAACCAACCGGGCGCTTAGAGTCATTCATAGCAAGAAGCTCATCATGCTTTTCGGCCTGAAGTAGGATATGAATAAGGTCTGAATAGACACAGTAGTCACGAAGCGATATTGGTCTTTGGAGGATCCTTTCAGATGGGAGCATAGTGGATAGTGTTCTTTCTATCTTTTTCGCATCTGTAGGTTCCTTCTCACAAAAGCGTAATTTAGAACTTATCTTATGAACTTCATGATTGTAATCCCCGACGGACTTGAAGTCCTGGAATCGAAGATGAGTCCAATCATGAAGTGCTTTAGGCAGGATAACTGCCTTCTGCTTTTCATACCTCATTTTAAGGGCCTGAAACAAAGTAAATGGGGATTCCTCCTCCTCCAAATACTCGGACTTAAGATCTGGGTGGATATGGTGTCTTATAATGTATAAGCGCATATTTCGCTTCTTCTCTCAGCGGTGCGACTCCAGCCGGAAGGGGGTCCTCCGGGTTCTGGATGGCATGCACTATCCCACGGGACGCAAGGGCGATCTTGATGTCCATGGCCCAGATAAGGTAGTTGTGGCTATTGAGGTCGAGCACATCGAACTCTCATTTCCGGCCATCTGTTACCGTTATGGGTAAACCAGAGATTATTAATTTACGTATAGTAAACCAACAACCATCATGGTCGTGTTGTAACGAATGCTGCAAAATTATTGATGACTTCAAGAAGTGGGCTTGAAATCATTAGTGTGAACTTCAAATTGTTAAGTTTGACACGTTGTAGATACTCCCAGAAAAAAATATCGGGGTCCATCTCTCAGCACTATAGAGTATAATCTGATGAAATCAGTAGATACCCATATTTATAGTACCTTATGTCATAACTTAATAAAATGTATGGGAGAGCATATTAAGCAATCATGGAACATAGAGATAATCTGCAATGCAGTAGATTCACGCACTACCCATGACCCCAAAACATCAATTTGAAGAAATTATTTAGAATTTTGCATACCAATTCGTGCTCGTATCGAATCAAAAAGACTCAATTAAAGCGATGAATTGATTCATTTGCGAGAAATTAAAAATCTTAATCGCAAATATTGACATAATAAATCTCAATGTACACATGGAAATATATTACATCAACATTTTGAGGAATACAAAACAGTACTAAAAGTCTATACTGAAATCAACGGTGTCTAAAACAGAAAGTAAAATACTGATAGCACTTGTTGTTAGAAAGGTACTCTGCTAAGATGAAGAAATAAATCAACTAGTAAATTAATTAGCAGAGAGATGACCGTATGGTGTGTTGTACGGATTGCTCAATACTAGTAGTACTAGATTGGTCTCCTTGTACTGAACGAGAGGATAAGGACCAAAGTAAATCAATCCCAAATCCTCGACCGAAAACAGCACCAGCGACAACCACACACGACACCCTCCAGGACCGCTGCTGCGGCGGAGTTTACCGGCGACGAGCGGCGCTCCGGCCGCCCTCTTTCCTCGTCGGGGATCCTCCAGGGAGTCGTGTCCTAGGCGGCGTCGTCGAGGCGCCCGTCGTGATCCCGAGTGGCGAGCTCTGGTGCGGCCGACGGCACGGCCGCAGTCCGACGTTGGCGAGTCAAGCCGGCGGCGAGGCGGCATGGCGTGAAGGCGTCGTGGCGGTGTTGGGACGACAGACGCGTCGACATCTGCAGCGTCGCGACAAGGACGGGCGCCATGTGGCGCTCATCACGGTCCTCACGCCAGAGCCGAGGTGAAGATGGAGGCCCGGTCGGCATATCGTACACGAGGGCGTCGCCCTCAATCTCGACAACCGCTAGGGTCGGAGATGGAAGGCCCGGCTCGACTGGAGGCCGCGCCGAAAGTCGCTGTCGCGGACGTGCAGGTCGCGGTTGCGCGCGCCGACGCTCGCCTCCGCGGAAAGATGATGCCGCGCTAGGCGACTGCAGCGTCGAAGAGACACGCGTGGAGGCCGAGGACATTGTCCGGTCTCCGGTTTCATCAAGTTGGTAAGAACATCTCGAATCGAAGAAGAGCACTTCGGTGATTACCTTTGAAATCTTCGATTCTCTGTCGATCTTACCAATTAGCAGTAGATGTATGTCTCTCTACTTCTTTATTCTTGATTTCCTCGCGAAAGAGGCGAAGACACAGGGACTTCCACAGTCAATTTTCTTACTACCTTTCGACTGTTCTTTCCAATCTCAAATCGCTCAGATATGGAGCGTGCTGATGATAACGTGTTAAATGTAAAATCGAGAGAACACGAGAGACAACAACAAATGATTTAACTGTTGTTTTATTCCATTATAATCAACCTATTTATACAAGGAAAACTATTTATACAAGGGGAACGAACGCGTATATAGGACGCGTCCGTACGAAAAGGCATGAGGAGAGTCGGTTGACAAACCGACCGACATAGGAAGAATTATTATTTAATTAACCTATTAATTAAATCCTAACAGTCTGGATCGCGACCCGTGCCCTGTGCGAGTGGACACGGTGCGCTGGGCTGGCCGTGGAAACGTACGGTCTCTCTGGCAGCCATCTCGACACACGCGCTTCGGTGCTGCAGCCTGCGCTCGACCGAGACATCCTTCTTTCGAGAAGAACAAACGTAGTCCACCCACCGGCGCGAGACGGTTTCCTTTTTTCGGTTCGGCACGTACGTACGTGGAACTGTAGACATTTGACGCCTCTACTCGATCTACGGTCTGTGGACGACAGACGTACGGTCTACGCTACGCATCGCTATCTATCGCGTAATCGCGTCCCAGCTGCATGCTGCGCCTGTGCTCGCGCATGCAGTGGCAGGAGGGCACGGTCGGGATGTTGACATTTGCTGGACGTACGCTGCCACATTATTAGCCAGCTGTGGTACGTTACGTACGTCCGTCGACACGAGGCTAAAGAGATTATGCAATCCATCTCCTGACGCGCTCGGTCTGATTGGCCGTCCATGTCCCTCTCCACGCTGACATGTACTATGCGAGTCTAGGTTATGTTATCTCTTCAGATGCTATACGTTGCAAAAGGCCATAAGATCGATATGGATGGGACTTAGCGCCAGGTCAAGTGAGATCACGCACAGGATCGTGGAGGGGTCCGATCCCTGTTTGATTTGATTTGATCCCGAACATGACGAAGCTTTCATCAGGGGCGCGCTAAAGTTCGCACGCCCATTCACTCCTCTGGTACCTTTTGACACGGAAGTATTTCTGAGTGGGCTTAGGTAAGCTTTGATTTCCCTTTTTATGAGTGGGCAAAGTCGAGTTACACACCAGCGCAAGGACAAAGATCCGATCCAGCTCGATCGCCATCTTTCCGCCGAACGTGAGGTGGGGGCTGAAAGCAGCGATCGCCACTCCCACTATGCAAGATCTGCGGCCACTTTTCGCCTCCGATGCGTTTGTTTCTGCTCGTACCATTTTGGAACAAGGCATCTGCGGCCACTTGAGCTCCCTCGCCATCCACACACCCCCGCCTCCCTCTGGAGCCGCCGCCCCGAGCATGGCGGCCGAGGCTCCCTGCCGGTGCTCCGCCCTCGTCCCCTCCCTCCCCCCCCCTCCACTCCCCCCCTGCCTCGTCCTCCTCTCCCCGCCGTCGCCATTGGCGGTGGAGGAAGTCCTTCGGGTGGCTCGGCATGTGCCGCCCTTCGGTTGCTTGTGGCCTGGTGTGCTCAGGCCGTGGCGTCCGGTCGGTTACCGTTTCTGGCGGTGGAGGTTGCTCTCTCCCGCATGGTGGTGGTACCGCTGACCCTTGCCCTTGGCTGGTCTTTTCAGTCTTGCCGACCTCACAGCGGGTGTCGTGGTGCGACGGCCATGATGATGGCAAGACTATGGTGGCACATGTTGGTGGGCGGTGTTGTTGGTGGTGTGCTTCGGCTTGCCCAGGGTTGGGGTTTTGGGATCGAGCGAAATCCCTGCCAGCCTTGCCGTCCTGACACGGTGACGCCTGCGGGTGCCACCGTCTTTTCTAAAGGGTGTCGGGTGTTTTTTGTCCATACCTCTACAACGTACCGGGGGAAACCCTAGGACTAGTCCGACCAACAACGTCGTCATCGGCGGGGTCCTTCTTGGAGGTGTTGCTTGGTAAGGTGCATGTCGGAGTGCGAGGAGCGTGGTGGTCATCATCCGGTGGGTGCAGCGGTTGCGCGTCATCATTGTTTTCGTCGGGCCATCCTTGTCGACATTGTTCTTTTTTTTTTTGGACTTACTTTGTGCTATTTGCCCTAGCAGCGGACTCGTCGTATCGATGATTTGCTATATTAATATAACGGGCAAAAGCCTGATTCAAGGAACAAGGCATCTTAAGTACTTACTTTTTTTTCTTTAGATGGAACGCAGTCGCCAAGCATCTTCTTGGGCAATTCGTTTTGAATTTTCCTTTTTCAGGGAAAGAACATTCCCGAAAGAAACCTTCGCTTCGCGCCACCATGTGAATGTGATGTGTATATACTAGCCTTGTGATCAGAGCGCGGGCGAGAATCGAATACGGCGGAAACGGCCCAAAGAGAATCTGCATTCTTTAACTCTGAGTTTCGAGTAAGTGTGAAGTACAGCTGGCCATGTTAATGGAGAGAAAGAAAGAAAATCGTTGCATGCGTGATTCTGATACGTGTTCCTCGGACGAGCAAGTATGGAACTACTAGTCTAGTGACGGAAGCGCTGAGCTCACGCGACATGTTATCTTGGATCCTGGAGATGAAGATGCATCGCGTTGTTTGTATGGAGCTGCTAGTCTCGTGATCCAAGAAATGATCAGGCGGGGTTATATATTTGAGTGGCTAAGATAGCGCTTCTGGACGAAAGAAACGTGATTCTTTCAGTGTCTGTTAATCTAAAAGTATAATTGGGGAGACACCTGGCTTAATCCTCAGCGATTAGGACGTCTTAGCCATTCGATTGTGCTCTGTGGACGAATCTGGCACGTTGTTTATTTATCTGACCCTTTTGTCCTTAGACCATTAGATGCTAAGCGTACTCCGTGCATACCCGGACGTACTTTCGCCACAGATAAATCGCCGGCCCTCGTCAATCTGGCCCGCTCCTCGGTGGCTTTATGCCTCACGTTTGGTTACATTTGTTGGGGATGTCACTGGAAGCGAGAACCGCATTTGCCCTTAGGCATTGAGACAAAACCAGTGCACGCACGCAGTGAAACCCTAACCCAATCTCCGCCGTGCTATCCTCCCCAATGCCCCTCCAATCCCCAATCCCCCTCATCGACGGAAGCAAGCGCGGCGAGATGGGCGCGGGCCGAGCGGCGACGACGGCGAGCAGGGCGAGGCCACGGGCGAGCGGGGTCAGCGCGCGGCCACGGGCGAGCAGCGATGGCGGCTAGCAGGCGGCCACAGGCGAGCAGCGGCAGGTCGTGCAGTGACGGCGACGAGCAGGCGGCCATGGGCGAGCAGGGGCAGGGCGTGCAGCGACGACGGCGAGCAGGCGATGGATCCTGCCTCCCTTCGCGCCGCCTTCTCCTCCGCCAGCCTGCGTTGTCTCTTCTCGTCCTTCCGCGTCGTCGGCTCAGCCACCGCTGCCAGCGCCTTCTCCTCCTCCACTGCGGCATTGCCATCTTCGTCCCCGTGCGGTCTCGCACCCCGAGAGGAACAGCTGGTGGCCGGCTTCGCCGGCGGAGCAACTCAGCCCGCTGCTTGCGCCCCCTCCGTGCAGCACAGCTACCGCAGCTGCCGTGCACTCTTCCGTCACAGGGAGGAGAGGTTAGTGTCCGGCGGGTGCAGCATAGCCCTTTGCCCGCTCTGCCTTTTCAATCTTAGGGAAGAGTAGCAGCAGCAGCCCTCTTCATCCTTCTTCCTCTTTTATTTTTTTCTTCAAAAGCTTTACTCGTGCTAGATCTGAAAAGGAATGAAACTTGGGTGTACATATCCATTAGCATTACATTTTCTGTATAGAAGTCATGCCCTGCATGTGGGGAATAATTGACTGTCTCTTTGTCTATTTCCGTCTTCGAACAATTGGTTGTGTTGATTAATCTTTTTCCTTCTTTCATTCATGGGGAGTGAGGCATCCTTACCATTTTCTTTTATTTTTTGTTATTTTTATTTTTCCATAATTACATTTACATCTTTCGAACTTGTATTAATTATGTTTAATATCTAGGTTTGTACATGCTTGCTTGTGAACGGCTTAATTGTATTTACTCATGAAGTGTACATGTGCAAAATTGTTTGCTTGGTATCGGTTGTATGATTCAAAAAAAAATGGTTGTCCTGAGCTATTTTGTTGGTTAATTCAAGTGATGTTTATGTCCTCTTATTTACAATTCTTTTGCTGGTAGTTAGCTCAAGTGATTTTGTATTCTCCATGTTTTCCAGGTTCAGCCTGACTATGACCAAGTCCGAGTGTCCAGGATAGCAGCATACCAACTTCTAAGAGAGACAACGCGCCAAGGGATTCGTTGCAGCAGTTTTAAGGTTAATCTGCATTGTTAGCTCTGATCTGCAGTCAACTTCTTGGATCACTGAATCCATTCATTTCTAAGTAGGTTTTGATTCCTTCTGGTTTAGTTGGTGTTTTGAAGGAAAGTTACTTTATGATTTGGTATTCTATCCTTCATATACATTTGTAGTGAGAAATGGTTTCTGTTCTTCTTATGATAATTATACCTACATATTAAATCATGAGTTTCACTATATGTTTGTTTGGAGCTCGCGGGCCTATCGAGAAGGGACACCAATGGGATTTGAGGCCAGAGGCGAGGCTATACGGCTATACGGTAACGCCTTCAACTCATTGGTGGCATGCGGCCGGTAGAGTAGTTATAGGCAAGGAGATCAGGTGTGACTCTACAAGCATAGCTTGGCGGACACTGTATGCGTTCTTCGGTGTCTCTTATCTTCCCCTTGAGACAACGAGCTCATATGATTGACATGGATTTCAGTTTTCTAATATTGGTCTGGAAATGGCTACTTTGAGTATGTTTGAATTTTGATGTGGTCTTCTTTTATCCTTCAATCGATATAGGATGCATACCTTAAGTTCAGAAAATTGTGCTCTATTTGTTCTGTGCATTTCATATTTAGATAGACCAGTATCACTATTAATTTTCTTGTCAGGATGATACCTTAAGTTCAGAAAATTGTGGTCCGGAAACTCTCCCGTTTTGA
This sequence comes from Avena longiglumis, assembly GCA_030063025.1. Classification (NCBI taxonomy): domain Eukaryota; kingdom Viridiplantae; phylum Streptophyta; class Magnoliopsida; order Poales; family Poaceae; genus Avena; species Avena longiglumis. The sequence goes on from CP125973.1 coordinate 156,255,008, forward strand.
GATCTACTTTCTTATAAAATGTTCTTTAAGATGAATATACTTTGTATCGACTGAATCATATAATTTTTAAAGTAGGTTTACAGAAATATCGTTAGACTAATTTCGGGTTGTTCCATCTTTACTTGCCAGGATGATACTGATTGACAAAATGAAGAAACACGCATGCCTCTCCACCAGGAAAAACCTTTCTAGGTATGTATGTTTTCCAAAGTGATATATCACCTTCAACGACCATCCTTGTCTGGTTAATCATTTTCTTTCATGAACAGCGCATTCAGTGTCACTGGACAGAGAAATGTGAGGAGCTCGCTATTTGGCCCATCACATCTTATAACAGCCAACCTTGCTTGAGTTGTAGTGGAACATTTCCATTTTCCATCTATTAATCCAGCCCTGCTTGAGCTGCACCAATATGTGTCATTAATGAGCCTTAAAACATATGAAAGATGTGTAAGTATCTGTTAGCAGCACTGCCAAGAAGGGTTTTGTCATATATCTTTCAGTGTCGGTGGACATATATTTTGTGCGGTTCGTATTCCCATATATTATATCGGTGCTAAGGCACCTATTCCAGTAACAGTATCTGCATCTTTTCTATGTATGGACAGGACGCTGGTCAGATGGTTATCAAAATTCTGTTTATTATTTGACCGAACTAGAGTTCCTAATGTACAGAGCAATGACACAACCACCTATGCGTATTTGTTTACATGATTGTGCTAGTGAGCGTTCCTGGGCATGGAACCCGTGGGTGTGTCTCATAAAGTATTGGATTTTGTACCTTTATCCTTTCTATTTTTTGTTTCTTTCTGTGGTGTTACTCCAAATCTGAAAAAATACAATATATGTGCCTAAATCAGGCTTCTGGCATGGATGCTTATGCCTCTGATAGTTTTGTCTCCTTTTACTTTGATGTTTCAGTTCAGTGGTCGAAATTCAAATGGCGTCCAAAGGCTTCTATGAGATAAAGATGACCATGGGAAAAGAGCTGCAGACAATGCAAATGATGGTAAGAATTTATGATGTACCACGAATGCTTAACCCACTCTTCATATTTTATTATAATTGCTCTATACATCAGTTTACTCCTGAAGCAATCTTCTCATGCTCATTAATGGGGTTCCAACTTCTTCCATTATATCTTATATTCCATCATAGCACACCACGTTGTAACTTATCTCAAAACATATGAATTTGTGATGAAGAAAATACTTGGCCTCTTCCCTATTACTTATCTTTTCTTGCACATACTTCATGTCTGGCACATGATTTGTTTCAGCTAACTCGCTTTGTCTCGATATATCAACAATATGTAATTTTTGTTCTATTTTCTCAATATATCCTCTAACCAATATTCCGGATACTGTGTTGGCACGCATTTTATGTGAGATTTTTATGACGTTATTTCATTTCAGTATCTCTGGTCATTCATGTTATGTTGTCCTATTGATGTTCACTTTGTTTTTTGTTTTTCAGGTGTGTCTGGTTTCCGTTTCGATCACTCCGTCGACCTGTTGGTGTTGTCACCTGGTGTTGGCTGCAGTTCTTCAGCACAATTCTCTGGTGCTAACATTTTGTCAGGTTATTGTTGTTATTTTAAATCTTTGTTGCTTTCACACTTTTGTTTTCTCGCACTTTTTGTAAAGCTACATCATGATATATTTATATATGGAAAATATTATTACTTATGAAAGCATTGCCACGACTAGGAATTACTATAGAAGGTACATTAGACATTGGAGAGAAACTGTACGGTATCTTTTGGAGGATAAGATCCATAAATGATTCAAACTAAATACCAGATCTTCATGTAATAGGAATAAGCTCCTGCACTATTGGTTGGTAAAATACAGATAATAGTGCTACAAAAACACACCAATAGTAATAGTCTATACAGTAAGGAGAGGAAAATGAAGCTGATTTCCAACATTTATGGAAATTTAGCAAACAATAGTGATAATAAGACAGAGATTAGATAATGAATAGCATTAAATTCTGGTGTTTTTCTCTCTCAAAATAAATTCTGGTATTCAAAGAAACCGATAGCCCACTATTGCTAAAACAGGGATAAGTACACATAACAAACATAAAGGCATGGACTTATTTGGATAGTAGAAAAACAGTTCAGAATTTCTTGTGCTCCAGTTTTCTTGTTTAGGAGCTTCTTTAGTTATGAATTGCCAACTAAGCTAACCATGCATCATGTCAGAAGAATATTTTTTTGTAAGTAAGCTAGCAAACCATGAAAGGTAACTGTCCGGCCCATGATTATTTGGATGAATATCAGCGTTGAGATATTCAGATTGCAATACATTGGAAATATGTATATTTCGCTTTGCTTCTCGGTCTCAAAACATGGATCTATGAGCTGCATTTTATTTAGTAAAAATGCATTCTTAGCTTTACTTTCCAATTATTTTGAAGTTGGGTCATTAAGCCAAATTTCCTTATTGTCTAAGCTTATTCATGCAAACTGCTTTAGAATGAATTGAAGCTTGATGCATATACAGTTATACTATATCTAAAAGTAATGTTTAGATCACACATTTTAGCACTGATCAATACTCCAGCCAGATGAATATTATGTTTTAACTAGAAATGCCATGGTTTTATGGTTGTCAGGGTAATTACTACTTGCTACATGAGTGAGTCAGTCTACGTGCGTGTTCTATTGACCACTATTCATTGTTGGAGGACATGGAAGTGAGATTTTCCCTTTTTCTGAAAGAAAATATGCATATATTGTTCAGTCGATCTTCTGACTTCAGTTAGTGCCGATAAGTATTTTCCAGATTTTTTTATTTTGTTTCAGTTGACCAAGTTGCTAGATTTAGTAAACCGTTTCTTGCCTTTAGCTTTTTGAGGAGAGAAGATATCCATCTAATTTATGTGCAACACTCTACTCATTACGGGAACAATTTCTCTTGGTAACACAATATTTTGTTCTTTCAATATGCACCTCCCTTTTATCTTTTCATTCTGATTAAAAACGCCAAAGAGATTCAGGTTGTTCTACACGTATAGTAGGCTGAGAAAAATAAAGGGATGGATGGCGTGGATTATTGGTTTGCTGAGATGAAAACCTTCCATGCGAGATGTGATGTAACTCATAAGCAGAAAAATAAACAAATATGAATTGCTACCAAAATACTATCATGCCACTACTAGGAACTCCACCATTGGTGACAATTGGTTATGACAAAGATGTATAGGTTCCAGAGCATGGCTGAATATAACCAACAGGATGCATTGTTGCTCGTTCATATTTTTTGTGTATTTGTGACGAAGGATTGATTGCGACAAGATGTATAGTTTTGAGAGCATGGCTGAATATAATCAAGAGGATGCATTGTTGCTCATTCATATGTTTTTGTGTATTTGTGACAAAGGATTGATGTTTTTGTGTATTTGTGACGAAGGATTGATTGCGAAAGATGTTTTGAGAGCATGGCTGAATATAATCAAGAGGATGTATTGTTGCTTATTCATATGTTTTGTTTTTTTATATATTTTATTCATATGTTTTGTTGTAAGTGATGATGTCAGTGTTTTCTTTAAGAAGCTATGATTTGGATCTGCTGGAGAGTAGAAGAATATTTACATTCATTGGTTCGGATAGGTTGACACAAAAAATGGGTTTTGTTTACTATGATTTCATTTTCATCATGTTGCAAGTCTTGGTGTACTATTACCTGTTTTACCAACTGGTTACCAATGCAAAAGACGGGGACTCTTTTAATATAGCAGTACATTTGTAACAGATTGATATAGCGTTTATTTGTGACCAATATTGCTCTTGCTCAATACAAAACATTTATTACTCCGTAGGTCGGGGGGTCATGCGCCAAGGCGCACCCCTAAATCTAGTTTTATTAGGATGTCCAGAACTTCCAAGCAGATTGTCACAATGTCACATGTTCGTCTCCCCCGGTGAGCACTCAGTAAACAAGCAACAAAATTACAAAAGCGAAGAATCAGGAGAACCCATTACTTGGCTGATCGAATTCGCATGTTTCTTTGAGATTTTTTTAGGAATGAGGATATTTGGTTACTTAACAGCTTTATTTCTCTTATTAGTAGATTAGAAAAAACCAACGACTTCGTGGGCCAAACATATTTTTAGATCTCCAAATTTTATTAGCTTTTGTCATTTTTGTATCTCACAATAAATAATTTCGCGTTGAAACTTTACATGCTTGTAGGATACTACCTCGATTCCAAAAAAAAGAAGGTTCATAATTTTTTCTAAAGTCAAACGGTGACCAAACTTATAGAATAAACTATAAATATTTACATAACCTAACAGACTTGATATGAAAGTATATGGCATGATGTATCTAGTAATATTGATAGAAGTTGATAAACTTTTCTATAGTTTTGGTTAAAATTTAAGTCGTTTGACATTTAGAAAAATTTATACGCCTTTGTTTCTTTTTTGGAATGGTGGTACTACATCACTGACTATGTCAAGAATTATTTCATACTTTTTATAAACTTAAAAATATTTATTTTTTATTTTTCTAAATATAGAGATAGAATCCAGGAGGCAAAGACTTCATTTAGTCACCTAACGACTTCATGTTCAGTAAAAAGAACTAACGACTTCATGGAAGAAAGTCAGTGTGTCGTTGGGCTTGCCATGATCCGTTATCGAAACAGCACTATCCTAGACCTGTTTCACGCCCCTCTCTCAATTTGTTAATCCACGGGAAATATACAAACTTCCATTGAATTCATCAATTTGATAGCACAACGACTTCCTCGATCTGGAGTAAGCATGAATCCTATAGCACAACGTTTTGTATTGCAATTATCTAGAGGCTTAAGTCTGGTCACATGCAAGCATTCTGAGTCCATCTACCCCGACACTGCCACATGCGCCTATTTTTCTACTCTTGACATTGACGTGTCGGCCCATGTGACGCTCCTTCGCGAGTGTGGTGGAAGCATGCGGGTTTCTGCTTCACGCGTCGCTGGTTTCATTGCATCCTCTCTTACTCCCATCGTGGTGCCGCCACCCCAATCCCCCTCTCTCTCGGCATAAGAGTCCACCGCCGCCTCCAATTACAGTGGTTCTAAGTTTAGTTGAGCAAAGATATGATAACTACTCGGCCTAAGAAACAACTGTAAGTCCGAACATATGCACCATACTAACCGGCGCATCCACACCCCTTTTGTATAGATCGAACCGCTATCTTCTTACATCCACACATGCCATTAGGACACAACAACAAAAAATAGACATGTTAGATTGGATTTCCAGACATGCTGGGGCTATAGTTTTATAGAATAAATAGATGTGGATGAACCCACAGATTGCCAGAATGCTATGTAGATGGCGTGGCGAAGCGCGCCTATTGATTTTTGATCAGCAGATTTGCTAGATTCGCATGTATCTAGATGCGCAATTTTGAAGAAAAAAAATCACATCCTTCTAAGGACGAAGAGAGTATAAATGTTTCAGTAGTAAATCATCAGAAAACACAATGAACTTGCCTCTTAGATCCAAGTAAATTCATTAGGATTATTATATAGGAAAACACCCAAATACTTAGAACGCTCGTAAGCATTGCAAGAAATCAACCCAATCATCATGTCCTTAGTGTTCATCAAGCAACTGTTAGTCTAAGAGGTGCACAATTAGTGATTAATTTGCAAAATCAGCAGGTATACAATGAGAATTGGTGTGCAAAAGTCTGAATTTGCGAGATGCAACAAAATTTATAACTATTAAATGTGAGTTGGATAAACAATCCAGATTGTCTAAACCACTAGTGTACAACCAGGGGCGGGCCCAGCTTGTATCAAGGGTATTCAGTTGAATACCCAAAAGTTTTGCTAAATTTTTTAAATTATATGACAGTGTCTTACATTTTAGTCTGATTGTATAGAAAACTGATTGAAATTCTATCACAAATAGGCATAGGAGTAGTTGGTTAGGTCAAATGCTTACAAGTCAATTGATCACAAGATTAAGTTCTACTTCTGCTTTATTTTTTGCTATTTTTTTCAATTAATACCCATTGTGACGCCACTGTGTACAACACAGTGACGTATGACAAAGACGCATTAACTCAACCGAAATGCGTCCAGATCAGAGACTTGAGTGGACAGGATGCACCTGCCAAAATAAAAAAGTCCTTTTAACACATATCATTGTGATCCAATGGATAATGAGCGCACAATAAAATCTGTGCCTGTTTGGGGACTTGGAGCATGCCAGAGCTGCAGTAATCCAACATCTCGTTCAGTGCTAAAAATTTCACAGCCCACATAGATAAATATTTCATCTTCACAGCTAGAAATATCACTAGGTTATCTCTACAAGAATACTGTGAAATGCATTCACCGCCTAAAACACCGATAGTTCATCTTAATTAGCTAACTTGGCACCAGGAAACCCGGGACATTGTAGGTCTTCACATTGGAGTCATAACCTGCTGATTTCCATCTATAATAACAAGTGATTCCCCAAGTAGCCTTTGTGCCTCCTCTCTCCTCCTGAAATCAATAGAAAGAAAATATTTATCAAGGCTGTTGCAATAATAGCAAAGTTACAATAACATCAGGATAGTCAATTACACAATTACCCATTAAAAGAACCTTACTCGTTACAGTATCCAAACAAACATACATGATACCATATAAAGTGCCGGTTCACAAATACAACACAACAGCGGAAAAACAATTTTGCTGAACAGCATGTGCTCTCTACAAATCTATCAATTTATTTATTTTAAACTGACTCGTTTGTAACTGCAGGCCTGCAGCAGAAGTTATAGCTGAGAGCAACTTTTGCTCTCCCATACTGCAGCAGCAAGCTGTAGACTGAGCTTTCTCTAATCATACTTGCAGTCAGTGGTACGAGCAAAACAAAATGCTAATATTATAGGAACCACAAGAAGTGTTGCTCGTTAAGAATATAGTGCTTGTAATATATGGATGATAGAACAACATGATTATAGAATAGCATGACTTTTTAACACAATACATTTCCCCTTCAGTTGTTGAAATAATTACGAGTTCACAGATATAGTACAACATATTCAGCGACCAGCTAATCTAATCAAGCTTATGACAATACTCTTGTATTCTGTAAGAAGTACCAACACACAAGCTAGATTTCAACCTTGTCTATAAATCATGTCCAATGAAAGATCATCAGAATGGTGATTTAGCGGCCTAGTCAAGCTGAAGAAAGATCAGTTACTCACTGTTTTATATCCTCAATTGCTTGCTTACGGCGCTGTATCTGGTTCTCAAGAAGGTGAATCAATGTCGCTCTTGCCTAACAGAAATTCCAAAATGAGTTAAGCTAGTGAATGTAGAAATATATAATTCCAGTGCATGAAATAAGAACTGCAGCTCATACCTGGTGTGGTCGCAGGGAATTAAGAAGATGGTGCAAGTTCTTGAAAATGAGGGAAATATCTTCAACCCTGCGAGCATATTGAGAAGGCCTCTCCACTAGAATATCTGCTAGCTCCAAGATATGGAGTTGAAGCTCTCTGTTGAGTGTCCTTAGCTCCTTCTTGAAGTCTGAAAGTCAGCCAGTTTTGCAAATAGCCAGCCCGTTAAATCAAATAAGTTAAACAGCTATTCTGTGCTCGAATTAACTATATAAGCATAATCACTTTGATTCATCCAAATTGCAAGTGGATTCACCACAGCACCCATAATCATTTAAGTGATCACGATGTAACCATTTGAAATATATACACATCAGTAGACAACCAAATACGTGTTGACAGGTCCAATTGACACGCACCGATATCTGGGCTCTTTGGATAGAGCTGCCGAACACCTTGATCCTCCAGACTTGGAAGCACCACATCTGTCTAGAGAGGCAAACCCCAGAGTCAGCTTTGACACAATAAATGACACACTGCAGAGAAGAATGTGACAAGCAACATACTGTGTAGGTAGCACCAAAGAGTTGGTACGCTCCATCGATCGGCGGTGGGGGTTCCGGGGCAGACGAGGGGTCCTGCTCGAAATCCTTGTATAGCCGGTAAAACGGAGGGGGCGGAGGGTACGCCGACGACGACGCCATTGCCATCTCCCGCTAATTATTCTGCGCACAGGGGACCAAGACAGGAGCCAAGAGGAACTAGGGTTACGTTTGAATCAGTTACTGCAGCTTTGGAAATGTAGCATCTCGAGGAGATCAAAACTCGTGGTCGGCTGCTCCTGAGGTTCTTGATCTGGTGATCTTGTGGTGCTAAAACTGCAGATCCGGTTGAGCCTAGGGTTAGAATTAAGAAAAGGGGAAGAACAACTGAGGAAAAGGGTAAAAGAGGAGAGGTGGAGGAGGAGACATACCTAGCCGAGGTGGGTGAGATGAGGTCGACGGCGGCTCACCGGAGGCGGGACACTACAGGCGTGGGTGAGATGAGATCTCCGTGGGGAGGAGCCGTGGCGTGGAGCGGACTCGAGGGGGTAGAGGACTCGACGTGAGATCTGGGCATAGACGTCACCGGTGGCCGTCGGTGGCCGGGAGTCGTGGAGGCGAGGTGGTGGTGGGCGAGGTGGCTCGGGAGACGAAGAAGAGAGCGTCGGGGCTAGATGGGTGAGGAAATTCCGGGAAAATGACGGGTGCGGGACCAGAATTTAGAAAGTACACTGTGTCTATTTTCTAGTTACACTAAAATGCATCTGAGTCTTTTTTTTTTTAAATAAAATGCATCTGAGTCTTCGACTCTTCGTGTTGAAAAAATAAACAGTTTCGGTTAGACACCTTTTAATAAGCCATCAGGAAAAGTCTGTACTGTCTCTGATCTTTTAGATGACGATATTCTGCTGTTCATTTTTGATCAATTTGTCTCTTTCTGGTTACTTATTTTTTGAAATTGCATATCTAGGTTCTAAATTTTTCGTAAGATCCTAAATCGATTTGACCGGAGTTGACAGATGTCACGTTGACAGTGAGACCCACGAGGCTTAACAGGTCACTACGCATATTTATGAATAAGCCCCCGAGGTTTTGTTTCTTCTAAAAGGTGGTCTATTCTTTGGTTCCCTGAGCCTCCGTTCGACCAGGACCTTGACGGCGGACTAGGTGGCGATTTCTGGGCCTATCCCTTCTTGTCCATCTTTATCACGAGGACACATCACTCATACAAAGCAGCGGTAGGTGGTTTGTAGGCATGGGGCAGCTGATGCCAATCTTGGCTACATCGGAAATAGCGCAGCGCACACGGACTAACTACGGGAATAACACGTGTAGGCAAAGATCTCGTCCAGACGGCATGGGATACACCGTGCGAAGCTGGTGCACGCCTACACAGGGGAGGCTCAGTGCATGCCGACGACGAGGGAACAAGGTGGGCATCGGCAAGCTTGTCACCAACTCAATTAAAATTTACAAATTATCGCTTAGGGATCGTGTTTTAGAAGAAATAGAACCTCCGGGGCTTATTCACATATATGTGTGGTGACCTGGTAAGCCTAGTGGGTCTCACTTCCGACGTGTCACCGGTCAACTCCAGTCAAACCGGTTTAGGACCTCACATGAATCACTTACGAAAGATTTAGGATCTAAATGTGCGTTTTTAAAGAATAGGGATCAAAGTGAAGGTACGGAGAAAGAATTAGTACTGCCCATAAGGTTTACTCTTTTCTGTTTCTATAAAGACGATTAGCAAGAGATGTTATATGCAGAGATTACAATTATTGTGGCGGTGTGTGCCAAGCTCCATTTCATAATAATAGTCGGAATGGAATTAATGTTCACAATATTTTGGGAAGCTAAAATGGCATGTCTATAACTTATTTAGGAAAACATTGTGTTCCATTTGGTTTATATATAACAACATTATAGAGTAGGATGTTGAGGGGTATCTTTTTTGCATACTCTGAATTTTTTTTGCAAGTGGAAGTTGATGAGTAGACCTGGCCATAGGATTATTTATGAGAAGTTAAGTGTGTTGAGGGCCTCATTTGAATTCATGTACGGAAGGAAGTGTCGCACCCCTTTGAACTGGTCGGAAGTAGGAGAGAGTCAGATTTTCGGACCCGATATCCTACGAGAAGCAGAAGAGAAGGTTCACAAGATTCGTGAGCACCTCAAGACAGCCCAGTCCAGACAGAAGAGTTACGCAGACAAGAGACGTCGAGACGTCGAGACCTCGCCTTCAACATAGGAGATTTTGTATATCTGAAAGTGTCGCCATTAAAGGGAATACAACGTTTCCAACTCAAAGGAAAATTAGCCCCTAGATATATCAGACCTTTCAAAATTCTGAACCGTCGAGGATAAGTGTCGTATCAATTGGAACTACCCAAAGAGATGTCAGCCGTGCACAATGTGTTCCATATCTCATTACTTCGCAAGTGCCTCGAAGTCCCGGAGAAGACTGGAGTGTTCAAGAATATTGATCACCGGACCATAGAGATCAACGATGACCTGACCTATCCCGAAGTACCCATCCGTATTTTGGAAGAAGCTTTCCGAACCACCAGAACCCGAAGCATAAAGTTTCTCAAGATTCAGTGGAGCAACCACACAGAAGAGGAAGCTACCTGGGAGCGCGAAGATCACATCAGAACGGAGTTTCCCGGTCTTTTCAAATCCTAGGTAATCTTTTCGTCCTTTTTCAAATCTCGGGACGAGATTTTGTTTAAGGGGGGAAGGTTTGTAACATCCCAAAAATATTAAATTAGAATCATCAAACTCTAATCTTCAAAATTAGGGTTAACAAAAACTTTTCTAAATAAAAATATGAAGGCATGCATGTGTGTATGCATCCCATTTTGAATTCTTTTGAATTGCCTTGTTTATGTGTTTCTTTGCTTGTAAAATGATTCTTAGGTGAAATAAACATTATCTAAACAATCCCCACACTTTTCCCAAGGACAAATAAATCAAAACAAACAAAATGAGTGAATGGTCAGTTTGACCAATTTAACTCCCATGTCTACTTTGGCTGTCTCTAACTTTCAGAACTTAACAGAAACTTGTTTGGATCTTTGCACCCCTTTATAGTACTAATAACAAAGTATCAAGGCCCACTTTGTGATCATCCAGAAACATTCAAATGCATAGTTTAAAGGATAGTTTAAAATTGAATCTATATCATATGGGAAGATCCCACTTTTTCAAAAACCACTCAAGCAAGCTCAACTTTCAAAACCCAAGCATCTACAGACTCACCAGCACCTACCTAGCACACCCACCAAAAATATTTTCAAAATTCAAAACTTGAACTCATGCGGCCATTTCATCAAACACCTTGCAGATTCAAATCAACAAAATCACAAACACTATTGTGAGCAGTGATTTGGGCCTAACTGGTTCCCTCTCTAGCTCACAAAAACCTCAGTAGATCATCTAGCAAACTTAACTAAGCACTAGCCCCACAGTAAGCTTGGCAATGTCATCAATGGTGAACAACTGAGCCTCACCATGTCACACCAGTGTGGACAACAAGCTAGGAGCAGCACTAGCCTCGCCGACCTTGTCTGGGAGCAAGCTAGCACCCCACCGCCACTCCCTGTCCCAGCCGCGAGCGATGCCAGCCTTTGGACCACACGCACAGACCATGCCTAGCTCGCCAGCAACCATGTCGATCATGCGCCCCGTGCGCCACGCTCGACAGACGCCCACAGACCGCGCGCCGCCCTTGCCGCGTGCATACGTGATCACCACCGTCCTAGCAACCCCGCAGACACGCCCGTTCGCCGCCGCGCGAACCACGCGCGCTGTGCGCCATAAAAACATCCGCCGGGCACGCGCAGAGCACCGCCGCGTTCCGACCGATCAGCACCGCCCCACGCCTCACCACCACGTCGTTGAGCTTCGCCAGGGAGCACAGCACCGCCCCTACCGTCGCCCACGCCGATAGCCCTCTGTGTCGTCGACCACGACGATCTCACCTTGCGCCCGTCGGTCCCCTCTCGCCACTATAAATAGAGGCCACCCCCAGCCGAATTGAGCACACCACCTTACTCCCCTCTCACCCAGAACCACCCCGCCTCAGTCCCGGAGCAAGGCGAGCAGCGCATTGCCGGAATTTGGCCGGAGCTCGCCGCTGCTGGAGAAGAAGGGAGCCAGCGATTGTAGCCGCCCCAGGAGAAGCTGCCGGTACCAGGAGGTTCGCCGTCGTCGACTTCGTTGTTCGCCGCCTCGCCGACCCTCGCCTGAACCCCTGTGAGCCCCCGATGATCCCCACTGCGCCGCTAGGGTTCGAGCTCACCGATGACTAGTTCATCGTCGACGACGACCCTCAGCCGTTGATCGTATTTCTAATCCAACGCACCACGTTGCCCGTGCAACCGCACCCCTGTCTCAGCGGCGTGGGGACAACAACTTAACCAGCGTAGCTTATGCTTAGCAGCCGGCTCAAGATCGTTTCCCTTTGCCAGTCATTTGAATTTAACTTTTTCCATTTTAATTCAAACACAGTTCTGCACCTAGTTTCAAAAATCAAGCCAGCTCGATTCAGTGAACCAAATTGAATAAAACCAATTTTGTTAGAAAGGTCTTGAAATGCTGAATCTAAGACCGTTGGATTTAAATCATTTGGATATGTAGATCACCTTGGTAAAAATAACAAGGCAGAAGCTTTTCTGCATTCAAACATTTTTCAAATTTAAACCATAAAAGCTTTTGAGTTGATTCCAACTCTCAAAAATCACATTTGATCATACCTTTCAGACAGACCCGGGCCCATAGTGGTGCCAACTGTGCCAGCAGCACAGGGCCCATTATTTTGAAGGGCCCAAAATTTTGTATATGTATACGTAGACCGCACTGCTGCTGCGCGCTAAGCTGTATCTCACGCGGGCGCGGGCTGGCTGCATCGCTGTGCTTCTGGGCTGCATGGCTGTGCTTCTGCTGGACGAGTCCTGGTCGATCGATCGCGTCAAATCCTCCACAGTTTCCAGACCTGCTGACGCATGCACAGAACAACCGAAGAGAAACAGACGTGATGAGCCGGCTACGAGCGACAAGGTAGCAGGTGACTCAAACTCTTCGTCTTCTTAATCATCATCGGCTGATCGTAAAAACAAATACTTCCAATTAGTTGACTATTATTTGTCTAGATTTGAATGTATTTACTATTAAAACATATTTAGATATATCTGAATCTAGAAAAATCTAAGTCAACTAATTTAGATCGAGGAAGTACTTCTAATTTCTGATCATATTCATAATTTTAGTTTTTTTATCTCTTGTATCTTCTATTTCAATAATACACACTCAACATGGGAAAACATCAGTCTGGTTCTCAGAAGCGTAAGTGAAAAGAAAAGGAACGAAATTTAATTAAATCTCATAAAGGTGCCATGGACAAGTTTATTATAAAAGAAGTATCAGAAATGTATTACAAATGAAGAAACTCGTGCTCATTATCTTGATCATAAGATCCAGAATGAATTGCTACACTTGCTTGCTTCTGCTATTAAGGCCAAAATTCTTAAGAAAATAAAGAGTTTAAAGTAATGCGAGCGAAGTGTTGGAAAAAATTGATTATCAGGATATCATTAAACATTTTATTTTGAAGAACACAAAAATAATGATGATGTTCAAATAGACATTATGCAACTTCAAGTTATATAGGTATGATTATCAATTTATGCAACTGTTACGCATAATATTATGTCATATATATTAGAAATATTTATTTGTTCAAATTTTTGTATAAGATAGGGCCCCTTTTAGATTTTCGGACAGAGCCCCGGATTTTGCCGGCCCGGCCCTGCTTTCAGAATATATAAAAACATTTGGGTTTACTTACAGAAATAATGTTCAAGTAATAAAAGAATGCCACATAGGAATTTTTAGTCACTTTATTTAAGTAAAATAAAAGGTTAAACCTTATTAAATTGTGACACCACTTTATATCACATTCCCATCTACTAAAATATGTAGTGATGACATGTGTCAACATGCCCATGTTTGGTTTGGAGAATATTAAATCTTAAGTAGTTTTTCAATGAGTAGAAATTACTTTTCTAAAAATAAAAGGAATTAAACCAAGCTTTAATCTTGTAATGTGAGTGATGATGCTAGATCATCTATAGGACCCTTTGTGTGATGATTGAAATTAGTTAAGTATTGTTTGGTGATTGTGTACCCCATATTTATTTATAGACGCTAGTACCGACCAAGGATACGAGGAAGAAGGAGGATACTACGAAGAAGAAGCCGAGGAGAACTTCAACCACTGCTCTGCACAAGGCAAGCTAACACTTGCAATTTAGCAAGCTTATACTGATACTTTTGGAAGCCAATACTTGCAAGCCTAATACCACTAGTTGAATGTGCAAGCTAACACTTGCAATTATAAAATTTAGATAACCTATGCAATGCCCTAAGCATGCTTGGTTAGACACATATGATGATACCCAATCTCAGTTTTACTTACAAGCTTTATACTTTATTTCTTTATCAAAGCTATTACTTAGAGTTTACTTAAGTGAATTGTAGATACTAGAAAGATAATTGAAGGTTGCATAAAGAGCATAAAATTTGGCCTAAGCTAGATAATCTTTATGTCATCCTAAGGCATGAGATTGAACTTAGTAAAACTCCACTAGTTTTCCACCCCTCATTAGTACTTATCCCCACTTGTAGATGCTAGTGCTAAGCCTAAAACCCGATCAACTTAGATGGGAATACTTGGTGGAAAAATGGTTATGAAAACCTTGGAATGATGGATCATTCTATTGAAATGTTTTGGACATGTGTTTCCGAACACCAGAGGATTTTGATGATGAAAATGTTGAGGCATGAGCCTTAGCCCTTTATAAAACTGATGGTTGTCTGGATGCGATACCATTCCAATTTTACCGTACAACCACAATACCCGAGAATTGGGTAGGGCTTGACTGGAAACTTATATACCTTAGTATTAGTTCCCTCACGGCCAAGGTCTGAGCTGAGGCTACCTTGTGAAGATTGTCCACCTGTGCAGTATCCAAGATGACAGTTGGTCATGGTTGGGAGGCCAAACTCACAGGAGAGGTGATTATACTAGGGCATGTAATTGAAAGGTTAGGATTGATTATCCGTGACATCGAGTATGGTGAATTCAGGATTTGTTCCTGACGGATGTATCGAATGTTGTGGTGAAAGTGTACAATCTCTGCAGAGTGTCAAACTATTCGAATAGCCGTGTCCGCGGTTATGGACAGTTGGAGTGGCCATACTGTTCCCCCGTCAGATGTTTTCAAAATGACTTATGAAATGAATTGAGACTTTGACTTGACCACGACATAGTTGTGACATGAGATACAAGTTCTCACTTAGGTGTTACAAAATTTTCAACTAGCTTTTCTTACTTATGAACTTAGTATATGTAAATCTGGCTTTTTGCAAAACAACCCTAGAGCTTAGTGTCCTACTACAAAAACCCCCTTCACTTGTTAGTATTAGTTTGCGAGTACTTAAAGAGTACTCATGGCTTTGTCCCTGGCTATTCCCGTGGCCAGACTATGAAGAGGAGTACCTGGAGGATGGACCCGTGAAGGTTACGACAACTAGGATCATCTCCCATCGCCGATTGCATGTGACCTCAAGATGGAGCCACGCCATCACCGTTATTATTATGTATTCCGCTGCTTGAATTGTATTAAGAACTGGATCATGAGATCCTTATTTGTGTAAGACCTTATGTATGGTTTGTAATGGATGATGTACTGTGGTATCCAAATCTGTTATGTCTCACAAAAATGGTAATCCTGGAATTGTGATGTATGGCATAACAGGCATCTAGGATTAAAAATCCGGGTGTTGACAAGTTGGTATCAGAGCCATCCTGACCATAGGAGACCCTAGTTAGACTGGACGTTTGGAATCAAAAACTTAGTTTCAAAACCAAAGAAAGCAAATATTTACAAAAACTTATTCCCACTCTTATCACCTTGATTCTTTCATAAAAATTCATGTTCCTCAAAAACTCTTGCAAAATATATAAAATTTGACACACTTGATCACTCTACTAACTTACTCATCTTATATTCTTTTAGATGGACGTGAAGTACAACAAGTTTTACCAGTTGGAAAATGGAGGAGACCTTATCTTTGAGAGGGATTTGGACCAGCTTTCGGAACTTCTGGAGCGTCCGCACCCTGAGTTCTTCGGAGCTCAGCTCAATGATCAAGGAGGAGAAGATCTGCAGTGGCTAATTGTTGAAAGTATCCGAGGAAAGATTGAACCCCCCACTGCTGAGGGAATTCAGTTTACCTTAAGAGAGAACAACTGGCTCGATGGACTTGTGTAACACCCTCAGAATCGGACCTATGCAAGTTTGAGCAAAATTCGCCAAACCCGCATAGAAACGGTTCAAATGTGCCCACCAGGCACTTTCGTGCGGGTGGAAAACGAAGTAATAACATTACACAACAGTCCTCGATGGGACCCACAGAACAGATATATATACAGCAGCGACTCAAGGAGTCAAGAATACAGATATATTATACAAGATCCAAATCACCTTGAAAACGGTAGAGCGTCCGACTACGGACAAGAAGCAAATGGGGCTAAGAGCCCTGAAGAATAACCAATGGCGTCCATAACCGCCTGTGCCAAGCCGGAAGGGTAACCGCTAACGACGCCGATCTCAAAACCTGCTTAAACAAAAGGTGCCGACAAGGGCAAAGGAAAAGAGGAGCGTCGATCGAGGCCAAGACACTCGAGGCTAGAATTCAAGTCCTCGCCTACATAGGTATGGTGGATCAAGCGGCGACAAAGATGCACTAAACAACCTATAGAGACTCAAACAATCGGCAATCAGAGAGGGTGAGAATGACCTATCCGGATCCAACCTGAAGCTAACACCAAACAAACCCATCCTGGTGTTTCCCCCTCGAGACCAAACGAGGAAGTCAACCGAGGAACTCACACCATTGGCAATTTTATTTATTCGGTTATCGTTGCAGCAATTACTAGTCAGGTATAGATAATCATCCTGATAAAGTAAGCAGTGGGCACTTTTAGTGATTCATTCCGTTGTGGTGGCAACACTTACTAGTCAGATACATTTATCATGAGATAACCCAAAAACCCAGCAGTTGTTGGTACTTTTATACAACCATTCCGTTGTAGTTGCCAGATTTACTAGTCAGGTACAATTGTCGCAAGCGACAACCAACAAGCAATTGTGGGCAGTATTAATTAGCCATTACATTATAGTGAAGCTGATTACTAGTCATTATAAGTCAAATTTATAGCAGTAAACTTTAGTTATGCTTGTCTATGATCGAGATACTGTGCTCCAAGTCGTCCATATCCGCGGACACGGCTTTCAGAAAGTTTTACCCGGCCGGGGTGCACCAATAGCAACACACGCTCGATCAACCTCGGAAAAACCAAAACAAAACCCAACGAGGCTTTCACGACTGAACAATCACAGGATTCAGAAATATTTCGGGGCACCTTGAGTCTACCAAGAACGGTAAGCAAGCTCGAGACGGACTCAAGGTTTGACAATGGTCAGAACGAGGAACCCGAAACTTCGGGTGTCGATACAAATAAAACATTCCGCTTACCTAAACATTACAAGATGTGCTCTCGCACAATTTAAATACTGAAAGTAGCATGGCATAAGTACAGGATCGTAAATAAAACCTCAAACTAGTTTGTGGCCCCAAGAAATAAGATCGAATCAAGCTCGCTCGGGGTCCCATATACCTCCGGATGTGGATAGCGCGATAAATCAAGGAATGTATCAAGTCCTCGGGGTCTTACGGGACACAAGTGGGCGTTCGGAAACCAAATATTTTCTATCACCCACCGATGCCTCTGCTTATTTCAATTTTAGTTGTTAAACAGGAATTAAAGTGTGCGATAAGTAAAACTAGGATCATCTCCAACAACAACATGCGGCAATACATCGACAACTAAGGCACTTGACATCACGCAACAGCACTTGAGCAAGCGACTACGACGCGCAAGTCCAGCTATCTACCAATCAACAAGTAATAGGAGGTGTCCAAGGCAATATATGGCTGCAAGGGATATCACGGGTACGAACACTAGAGCCTCGCAACACAGATAGCAATAGATCAACAGGAGGGAATAAATACTATAAAAGTAAGATAGGTAGAAAGGGGGAGATGCTCGCCTGAAAACATTGCCGAAGGTTCAACCGAAAAGCGGGGCGAAGCTCACATCAACTCAACGGCCTTATCCGCGAGGAACCAAACACTAGAAGAAACACCGGATGCAATATTTATTACAACGGTGGAAGATCGGCATGATGCATGTATGATGTATGGCATGCCAAAGATGCGATGCAATTAGGTCATATTAAGTGGAACCGGGGTCCCGGCAATTAATTAAGGGGTTCATGTTGTTTAGCTACCCCACAAATTAAATGTTATTTTAGCATGGTAAAAGATAGCACCGGTTCGCTACATCAATTTAAATGAGGCCAATATGAGACTAGATTTGCTCGCATATGGGCCCCATATTTAATTATTAGATGAATCGGCATAAGGCCCCCAAACCACACAAATATGCATGCGAGTATGACAATTTAATATGCAGCAGGTTTTAAGTTTAGCATTTATAAAAATAAAGGTTCGGATAAGGGTCACACATTAGGGTTCGGCAGATCTTGGGGTTCCGGGGTTCGGGGTCCGGTCTCAGGGTTCGGATCTGGGGGTCCGGTCTCGGCGGGAGCGTTCTCGGATTAGTGGGGTAGATCTTGTCGCGTCCGGGTTCTTGGCGAGCTCGGCATCCGGAAAGGAGTACTTGGTTCGGTGTCGGGGCGCAGCGGAATCGTCCTAGTCGGTGTCGTTGTTGTCGGGTCCTCGTGTCGGATCGGTCTTGGCATTCGGGGTGAAGTTCTTGGCGTTCCTTGACTAGTCGAAGGCCTTGTTGCTCCACGGCGAAGAACTTAGCGTCATCGGGGTCCGAGAAGGAGATCTTGGCGCGGCACCGGGTACGGGATCGGCCTTCGGGTTCCGGTTACGAGCGTCGTTGTCGATCTCGAATTAGCGTCGGTATACTTGAGTCGTGTCTTGTCCGCCCTTTGAAGATGTCGACCTTAGGTGGGCCTCGTAGACTCGAAGATCTTGCCCAAATACTGGGGGGATCGGCACACCACGAAGCTGAAGATAGACAAGGTTCAAACATTGGTTGGAACAGAGGCCGCGAGGCTGCAGGAGGCCTCGGCTGCTAGAGGGAGGACGCGACGCGCAACATCAACCGAAGCTCGGTCTAGGGCGACACGACGACAAGGGCCAGACGCACGAGCACAGGAGGCGAACGGAAGGCGGCCGGCAGCAGTGGAGCTCGCAGAGGAGAGGAGGCACCGAGGAGGCGACGCGGGGACGCCTGGGGATGGGGTGCTTGGCGGAGGGCTCGATGGCGCTGGTGAGGCCGAGGCGAGCAGGAGGCGAGGGCGGCCGATGGACGGGCCGAGGAGGGCGAGGCGGTGGCACGGGAGGCGAACGGCGCGGGCGTGAGCGGATGGCAGGCAGTGGCGGGAGGCAAGACGCTGCTCAGGCGACGCTATTGCCGGAGAGGAGGCGGGCGAACGAGGGGCATGGCGGGCGGCGAAGCGCCGGTGGCGGGCGACGGGCGCGGCCTGCTGACGGGGCGGGCGACGCGGAGAGGCGAGGGTCCCGACGGCGGGCGGCTGAGGTCATGACCGGCGAGGCTCCCGAGAAGGGAGGCGTCGGCCGGAGAATGACGAGCCGAGCAAGGCGGCGGCCTTGAGCGCGCTGGGAGGAGGAGAGGGAGGCGCGGTCGCATGGGGGAGAGCCGGCGAGGTGGAGCAGAGGCGCGGCCGGACGCGCCGGTGAGGCGAGCTCGGGAGAGGAGATGGGGCGTGGGAGGTTGGGGAAGAAGGGTGCCGCGAGGGATGGGGCCAGGTGGGCGAGGAGTGGGGAGCGTGGGGGGCTGGTGGTGGGGCTGTGGGCCAGGGGCCGGGTGGTGGGTGCAGAGGAATCAGGGTGGGAGCGTCGTGCAGTGTTGAGTGTCTGAGGGCCTGGGAGTGGGGAGAGGTGAGGAGTGATGTGGCGAGCTTGATTGGCGGGGAAAGGGGAGAGTGATGTGGCAAGAGTTGATTGGGGGGAGTGAGGTGGAGCTAGGGGTGGGTAGGATTTTTGGGTAGCTTTAGGATTTTAGGAGGTGGACCGTTTAATTTACTGGCTGTCGGGTCAATCGCCCGCTCGATTGCCCAAAATAATTTAATATTTTTAATTGATTACATTTAACTTTGTAGATAGTTTTTGACAGACAAAATATCCGGCAGCATCCGGGGTTTTGGCGTTTGAATAAAGACGAGGCGTTTGGAAAACAAATCGGGCGTTACGAAAATAGTTTTATGCGAACAATGCAAGATGATGACGATGCAAAGCACAAATTCAACGCTATTTTCTAGTAGTGGTTTTGCGGGATGCCACAATTCGACACCACTAACAATGGATCTCGCCCTCGAGATCCGCCTCATGGTACCGGAAAGAAGGTCGGCGATCTGCGTCTTCTCGCTTCGTGTAGGTCCTCGCGACACCACTAACAAGAGGTCGTTGTCCGTGATCGTCGAGAGAACTCTCCGGGAACAAAGGTCGAAGGTAGAGGCATCAACAAATAAAGCCACCTCTAACTTCCGTGGACGGAGTAAAACTGCTGGATCCACTGATTCGATGTACAAGAGCGAATGATAAGAGTAGTCGGATGGTGATCAGTCCATCGCGCACCCAAACCATTACCCTGCACACGAATAGGCGGATTATGCAACCAACTCTCGGAATCAGACTGAAGATCTCGACAAGCGAGGTTCGGAACAACGGAGTGATGCAGGCTCTGCAACGGATCTGGCGTAGATGATGTCGTCGCGCCGGAAAACACCGGAAGGCACAAACAAAGACAAAGGATGGTACCACAGTGGACGGATTCCTCAGGCAGCTGGAACACCGGATGATAGATCACCGTTATCAGAGGAGGAAGCGAAACCACGAAGGTGCAGCGGAACCCAACCACGAGAATTCCTGGACTCGAAGAAAGAGACGAGAGCGGATTCAAAACACGTAGAGGTAAGAGGAGAATAGCAGAGGGGTAAGGAATAAAATCAGACCTAATCAGAACTATCCAACCGATTTTGCAAAATAGTTTTGACACTCTACTTCGGCCGTTAGCTAGGTTATCCTACCGGCTGGACTTGTGGGGTATCGCATAGCTAGCGTGCTCGATACCACTCAGTAACACCCTCGAGAATCGGACCTATGCAAGTTTGAGCAAAATTCGCCAAACCGCATAGAAAGCAGTTCAAAAGGTGCCCAGCACTTTCGTGCGGGTGGAAAGCGGTAATAACATTACACAAGTCCTCGATGGGACCCATGCAGATATATATAACAGCGACTCAAAGAGTCAAGAATACAGATATATTATACAAGATCCAAATCACCTTGAAAACGGGAGAGCGTCCGACTACGAACAAGAAGCAAATGGGGCTAAGAGCCCTGAAGAATAACCAATGGCGTCCATAACCCTGCCCAAGCGGAAGGGTAACCACGCTAACGACGCCGATCTCAAAACCTGCTTAAACAAAGGGTGCCGACAAAGGTCAAAGGAAAAGAGGCGTCGATCGAGGCCGGCGATTAGCGAGGCTAGAATTCGCGGTCCTCGCCTACATAGGTATGGTGGATCAAGCGGCAGCATGCACTAAACAACCTATAGAGACTCGAAACAACTGGCGGCAATCAGAGAGGGTGAGAATGACCTATCCGGATCCAACCTGAAGCTAACACCAAACAAACCCATCCTGGTGTTTCCCCCTCGAGACCAAACGAGGAAGTCAACCGAGGAACTCACACCGTTGGCAATTTTATTTATTCGGTTATCGTTGCAGCAATTACTAGTCAGGTATAGATAATCATCCTGATAAAGTAAGCAGTGGGCACTTTTAGTGATTCATTCCGTTGTGGTGGCAACACTTACTAGTCAGATACATTTATCATGAGATAACCCAAAAACCCAGCAGTTGTTGGTACTTTTATACAACCATTCCGTTGTAGTTGCCAGATTTACTAGTCAGGTACAATTGTCGCATGGCGACCAACAAGCAATTGTGGGCGTATTAATTAGCCATTACATTATAGTGAAGCTGATTACTAGTCATTATAAGTCAAATTTATAGCGATAAACTTTAGTTATGCTTGTCTATGATCGAGATCTGTGCTCCAAGTCGTCCATATCCGCGACACGGCTTTCGGAAAGTTTTACCCCGGCGGGTGCACCAATAGCAACACACGCCGATCAACCTCGGAAAAACCAAAACAAAACCCAACGAGGCTTTCACGGTGAACAATCACAGATTCGAAATATTTGGGGCCACCTTGAGTCTACCCAAGAACGGTAAGCAAGCTCGAGACGGACTCAAGGTTTGCGACAATGGTACGTAAGCGGGAACCCGAAAACTCAGGGTGTCGATACGCGAAAACATTCCGCTTACCTAAGCGATCAGTGTGCTCTCGCACAATTTAAATCTGAGAAAGTAGCATGGCATAAGTACAGGATCGTAAATAAAACCTCAAACTAGTTTGTGGCCCCAAGAAATAAGACTGAATCAAGCTCTGGCTCAGGGGGGTCCCATATACCTCCCGGATGTGGATAGCGCGATAAATCAAGGAACAGGTATCAAGTACTCGGGGTCTTACGGGACATAAGTGGGCGTTCGGAAACCAAATATTTTCTATCACCCACCGATGCCTCTGCTTATTTCAATTTTAGTTGTTAAACAGGAATTAAAGTGTGCGATAAGTAAAACTAGGATCATCTCCAACAACAACATGCGGCAATACATCGACAACTAAGGCACTTGACATCACGCAACAGCACTTGAGCAAGCGACTACGACGCGCAAGTCCAGCTATCTACCAATCAACAAGTAATAGGAGGTGTCCAAGGCAATATATGGCTGCAAGGGATATCACGGGTACGAACACTAGAGCCTCGCAACACAGATAGCAATAGATCAACAGGAGGGAATAAATACTATAAAAGTAAGATAGGTATAAAGGGGGAGATGCTCGCCTGAAAACATTGCCGAAGGTTCAACCGAAAAGCGGGGCGAAGCTCACATCAACTCAACGGCCTTATCCGCGAGGAACCAAACACTAGAAGAAACACCGGATGCAATATTTATTACAACGGTGGAAGATCGGCATGATGCATGTATGATGTATGCCATGACAAAGATGCGATGCAATTAGGTCATATTAAGCGGAACCGGGGTCCCGACAATTAATTAAGGGGTTCATGTTGTTTAGCTACCCCACAAATTAAATGTTATTTTAGCATGGTAAAAGATAGCACCGGTTCGCTACATCAATTTAAATGAGGCCAATATGAGACTAGATTTGCTCGCATATGGGCCCCATATTTAATTATTAGATGAATCGGCATAAGGCCCCCAAACCACACAAATATGCATGCGAGTATGACAATTTAATATGCAGCAGGTTTTAAGTTTAGCATTTATAAAAATAAGGGTTCGGATAAGGGTCACACATTAGGGTTCGGCAGATCTTGGGGTTCGGGGTCCGGTCTCAGGGTTCGGATCTGGGGGTCCGGTCTCGGCGGGAGCGTTCTCGGATTAGTGGGGTAGATCTTGTCGCGTCCGGGTTCTTGGCGAGCTCGGCATCCGGAAAGGAGTACTTGGTTCGGTGTCGGGGCGCAGCGGAATCGTCCTAGTCGGTGTCGTTGTTGTCGGGTCCTCGTGTCGGATCGGTCTTGGCATTCGGGGTGAAGTTCTTGGCGTTCCTTGACTAGTCGAAGGCCTTGTTGCTCCACGGCGAAGAACTTAGCGTCATCGGGGTCCGAGAAGGAGATCTTGGCGGCACGGTGCACGGATCGGCCTTGGGTTCGATTCTGGCGTCGTTCGATCTCGAATTAGCGTCGGTATACTTGAGTCGTGTCTTGTCGCCCTTTGAAGATGTCGACCTTAGGTGGGCCTCGTGACTCAAGATCTTGCCCAAATCTGGGGATCGGCACCACAGCTGAAGATAGACAAGGTTCAAACATTGGTTGGAGCAGGCAGGCGAGGCCAGGAGGCCTCGGCTGCTAGAGGAGGACGCGACGCAACATCAACCCAAGCTCGGTCTAGGCGACCACGACAAGGGCGACGCACGAGCACGGGAGGCGAGCAGGCGGCGGCCCGCAGAGTGAGCTCGCAGGAGAGGAGCACCGGAGGCGGGCCTTGAGGCGCTGGGCCTGGGGATGGGGTGCTTGGCGGAGGCTCGGCAGCCGGGTGGCCCGGCGAGCGGCGGAGGGCGGCGCGGCAGCAGACGGAGGCCGGGAGGGCAGCAGTGGCGGCGGGGAGAAGCGGCAAGGCCGAGCGGCAGCGGCGCGGGAGGTGCAACGGTGCTCGCGCCGGGCGGCAGCGCTGCTGTCGGAGAAGGCGGTGGCGAAGCAGGCGTGGCGGCGGCAGGCGCGGCGGCAGTGGCGGCGGCAAGCGCTGGCAGCTCTGCTCGGCAATGGCGGCAAGGCGAGGTCCCAGGCAATGGCGCTGGAGCTGCGGACCGGCGAGGCTCAGCGAAGGGCGTCGCGAGCGGCGGAGAAGGCAGGCGGCCTGGGATCTGGTGAGGCGGCGGGCTTGGAGGCGGGAGCGCTCGGGGAAGCGGAGGAGGAGGTGGGCCGGTCGCATGGGGAGAGCAGCGAGTGGGCGAGCGGCCGGGCCAGATGGGCGAGGCGGAGGCGGAGATGGGGCGTGGGAGGTTGGGAAGAAGGGTGCCGCGAGGATGGGGCCAGTGGGCCGGGGAAGGAGCGGGCGTCTTTGCTGTGGGGAGTGGGCGGGCGTGGGGCTGGTGGTGGGCGCCAGGTGGGGCCAGTCTGCGGGGCGGGTGGTCGATGTGAGCAGGAGGCCCAGGGTGGGAGCGTCGTGCAGTGTTGAGTCGAGGGCTCTGGGAGTGGGGAGAGAGGGTGAGGGAGTGATGTGGCAGAGCTTGATTGGCCAGGGGGAAAGGGGAGAGTGATGTGGCAAGAGTTGATTGGGGGGAGTGAGGTGGAGCTAGGGGTGGGTAGGATTTTTGGGTAGCTTTAGGATTTTAGGAGGTGGACCGTTTTAATTTCTGGGGCTGTCGTTCGGGTCAATCGGCCCGTTCGACTGCCCCGCCCAAAATAATTTAATATTTTTAATTGATTGCGACGAACTTTGTAGATAGTTTTTGACAGACAAAATATCCGGCAGCATCCGGGGTTTTGGCGTTTGAATAAAGACGAGGCGTTTGGAAAACAAATCGGGCGTTACGAAAATAGTTTTATGCGAACAATGCAAGATGATGACGATGCAATGCACAAATTCAACGTGATTTTCTAGTAGTGGTTTTGCGGGATGCCACAACTTGCCAGGGCCATGCAGGAAGATCTTGCCCGTCAGTGTGGGCAGAGTATCAACCAGATCAAGGGTAACCGCTTTGAGTTTTGCCCAAGGCGTGATGCTAATGGACAACCACTGGAAGCCCCATACCACCATGAACTGAAGACTCAATTGGACCACCTTAGCTTCATGATGTACGATCGTCAGCAGGAGTTGGATAACTACCGTGACTACTCCAACCACAAGTCCGCCATCATCAATACGAAGGATCAAACCATCGCCATGCTAGCGAAGGATCGCAAGTCTCGCCGCCGTCAGCTCGATAAGAAGGAGCGCATCATTGCCCATCTTCGCCACCATATCTCGTCTTTGGAGGAGACCATCCATGAGAGAGCATGCAGTTGGAAGAAAGGGAGAATGCCAGAGAGGATCTTCGTGGAGACCCCTACTCCTATCTCAGTGATGATGACGATTTTCTGAAGGATCAGGCTATGGACTTCTTCACCGATGAGGATGATTTCGCCTTCATCAATGACGACGACGATGATGAGGATGACGACTACACCGACTCCGAGGAGTAGTATCACTTGATCACTAGCGTAGTGAGTAGTATTCGGTCCCACTGTATCGTAGTTTCCAGAATGGTTCTTAAAACCCTCTGCTTACCTTTGTTGTGGTGTGTGTTGTATCGTGTGCTATAAGTGAATGAATGAAAAGCAAGTTGCTAGAAAATCTGAGTCAAACTTTAAAAACTTTTCAAAGTCCTGAAACCTTGAAAATTTCCCTCTTTTCTCATGATCTATCTCAATCTTCATATGCCACGCGGAGGAAGTGGTTCATCCCCAGACCCGATGTGGCAGATCCTGCAAATGTTGGTTTCTGACCGCGAAGTTGAAAGAGCGGAACGTCAAGCCAACCTAGCCACCCTTCAACAGATAGCCCAGCTAGCCCACGACAATCAAGGCCACGGAAATCAGGACAACCATGGATCTAAGCTCAAGAATTTCCAGAACACCAACCCACCTGCTTTCACTAAGTCAGAAGAGCACTTAGACGCCGATGATTGGCTGCAAACCATGGAAAATAACCTAGAAGTCGCCAGAGTGGAAGCCAACGAGAAAGTTCTGTTCGCCACCCACTATCTAGCCGGAGATGCCAGAGCATGGTGGAACAGCGTTCGTGCCATGACCGGAGGACAGATGATGATCTAGGAGGAATTCAAAGTCAAGTTTAGCAGAACCCATGTGCCACCAGGTTTGATCAAGAGGATGAGAGACGAGTTCCGAGAACTGAAGCAAGGAAGGATGACCGTAGTGGAATACCGTGACAAATTCTTGTCATTAGCTAGGTATGCCCCGGATGAGATCGACACCGAAACCAAGAAGAAAGAAAGATTCCTGAATGGTCTGCACGATGAGATGCAGACTTTGTTAGTCAATATTCCCTTTGCGGATATTGAAGCCCTTGTCGACTCTGCCATCCAGATGGAAGGAAAGATCAACCAAGCCAATGAGAACTGCAAGCGTCGCATGATGCATCAACCAGGAACCCATTAGACCCCAAAGTATCGCCCTAACCCATCTCCAGGATTTGCCCCGAGAACCAACAGACCCCCGATGAACCGTTCGACCTATCCCAGCCGTGGAAATTCTAGGCCCGGAGGAAATCACAACAACCCCGGCAACTATAGAAATTTTAACCGTGCCCCACCTAAGTTCAACAACAACAATGCTACCGCCAACACCAACACTGCCCCGAGGACTGGAAGCAATGTTGTGCCTGTTGCAGCAAAGGACAAGTCGCAACTGACTTGTTATGACTGTGGAAATAAGGGTCACTACTCCAACGAGTGCCCCAACAAGAAGAATACCGCAACCCCCGATGCAAATGCCCCAGCTTAGTAGCAGCATCGTGTTTAGCCAGGAAGAAGGTTTGCCCCAGGGAATTCGCTCAACCGCAACGGCCGTCTTTTTCTCATGCATGTTGAAGAAGCTTAGGAAGCGCCAGACGTCGTGATGGGTATGTTTTCTGTTAATTCAGTACTTGCAAGAGTGTTATTTGATTCTGGTGCATCGCATTCATTTGTCACCGAAGAATTTGCCTGCACTAGTAAGATTCAACCAACCAAACTGAAGAATGTTATGATCGTCCAAATTCCCGGTTCAACCACCAAGGCTATGCAAATTTGCAAAGTCGTCCCTATCCGAATCCATGGCATAGATTTTTATGCTAACCTGATAGTACTTAGAACTAAAGGTTTGGAAGTAGTACTAGGAATGGATTGGATGTACAAACATAAAGGATTGATTGACTGTGCCAAGAAAGCCATCACCATGACCAGTACAGCCGAAATATCAGTCGAGCATATATCTGAAACCTTACCTCGTCAATTCAAGTGCAACAAGAGTATAGCCCAACCTACCATTGACCAAGTCCAAATAGTCTGTGAATACCCCGATGTATTTACAGATGTTTTGCCCGGTATGCCCCTAGATCGGGATATCGAGTTTATCATAGAACTAATCCCCGGAACAGGACCCATAGCCCAGAGACCCTATAGTATGAACCCCGTCGAACTAGCGGGCAAGAAGCAACTGGATTCCATGTTGGAAATTGGATTGATTCAACCAAGTGCATCACCATGGAGATCGCCTGTTTTGTTTGTGGACAAGAAAGATGGAGGTAACCGTTTGTGTACGGATTATCGGAAGTTGAATGATGTCACCATCAAAAACAAGTAACCCTTGCCCAAGATAGAAGATTTGTTTGATCAGTTGACCGGTGCCCAAGTGTTTTCTAAGATTGATCTTAGGACTGGCTATCATCAACTCAAAATTCGGGCAGAGGATATTCCCAAGACTGCCTTTACCACCAGATATGGATTATACGAGTATACCGTTATGTCCTTTGGATTAACCAATGCCCCCGCTTATTTTATGAATCTCATGAATAATATTTTTATGGACTTCCTGGATAAGTTTGTCGTTGTTTTCATCGATGACATTCTGATTTATTCCAAATCGGAAGAAGAACATGAGCTACACCTAAGGACCATTCTTGGAACCCTTAGAGAGCATCAGTTGTATGCCAAGTTTAGCAAATCTGAATTCTGGTTACAGGAGGTAGGATTCCTCGGTCACATTGTATCAGCCGGAGGAATTGCCATTGACCCTGCAAAAGTGAAAGATGTCGAAGATTGGCAAGCCCCAACCACTCAAACCCAAGTTCGTGCATTTCTCGGATTGGCGGGATACTACCGCAAGTTCGTAGAAGGATTCTCGAGTATCGCCAGACCCATGACCCAATTTCTAAAGAAGGACAAGAAGTTTGAATGGACAGACAAATGTGAAGCGAGTTTTCAAGAACTCAAGAGGAGATTGATTTCAGCCCCAATCTTAATCATGCCGGATATCGCAAAGCCCTTCGATGTGTATTGTGACGCATCCAAGATGGGTCTCGGATGTGTGCTAATGCAAGAAGGCAAAGTTATATCTTATCTATCTTGACAACTGAAACAACATGAGCAATATTACCCAACCCATGACCTCGAACTCGCAACCGTAGTTCTAGCCCTGAATACATGGAGGCATTACCTGATGGGAAATCGCTGTGAGATTTATTCGGATCACAAGAGCCTGAAGTATATATTCACTCAGAAGGAGTTGAATATGAGGCAGAGAAGATGGATTGAGTTAATCAAGGATTACGATCTGGACATTCACTATCACCCTGGTAAAGCCAACGTAGTAGCCGATGCCTTTAGCAGATTGCCGTGCCGCTTGAAGTCCATGATTTTGAAGGAGCAACCAAGCTTGCACAAAGAGATGGAAGATTTTCGAATGGAATTAGTGAGTGAAGGATTTTTGGCTAGCATAGAACTTCAACCCACTTTGATTAGCCAGATCAAAGAGGCGCAGAAAGGAAATGCTAGTATTGACGGAATCAAGCGTCGTATCGGTACAGGCAAAGTACCCGGATTCACCGAAGACGAAGGAGTTCTGTGGTACAAAGGACGCTTTTGTGTACCAGCAGATTTTGAGTTGAAATAAGTTATTCTCAAGGAAGCTCATGATACTCTTTATTCTATCCACCCCAGAGGAACTAAGATGTATCAAGATTTGAAAGAGCATTTTTGGCGGCATAAGATGAAGAGAGAAATCGGAAGCTATATCGCCAAGTGTGATATATGTCAGCGAGTCAAGGCAGGACATCAAAGACCCACTGGATTGTTGCAACCATTCCAGATTCCAGAATGGAAATGGGATTCCATTGGAATGGACTTTATCACCGGCTTACCTACTTCTAGTAGGGGAAATGATTCTATCTGGGTCATAGTTGACCGATTGTCCAAAGTCGCCCATTTCTTACCCGTCAAGACCACATATCGGAGTTTGAAGCTAGCGGAGTTATACATTGCTAGAATCGTTAGTTTGCATGGAGTCCCCAAGAACATTGTATCGGATCGAGGAACTCAATTTACCTCGAGATTCTAGAAGAAAGTCCAAGAAGGTTTAGGAACCCGCCTAGATTTCAGCACTGCATATCACCCTCAGACCGATGGACAAACGGAGCGAGTAAATCAAATACTCGAAGATATGCTGAGAACATGTGTGTTAGAATATGGATCTAAGTGGGAAGACTGTCTGTCGTTCGCAGAATTTTCATACAACAAGAGTTATCAAGCTAGTTTGCAAATGGCCCCATTTGAATTCATGTACGTAAGGAAGTGTCACACCCCTTTGAACTGGTCGGAAGTAGGAGAGAGTCAGATTTTCGGACCCGATATCCTACGAGAAGCAGAAGAGAAGGTTCACAAGATTCGTGAGCACCTCAAGACAGCCCTGTACAGACAGAAGAGTTACGCCGACAAGAGACATCGAGACCTCGCCTTCAACATAGGAGATTTTGTATATCTGAAAGTGTCGCCATTGAAGGGAATGCAGCGTTTCCAACTCAAAGGAAAGTTAGCCCCCAGATATATCGGACCTTTCAAAATTCTGAACCGTCGAGGATAAGTGTCGTATCAATTGGAACTACCCGAAGAGATGTCAGCCGTGCACAATGTGTTCCATATCTCATTACTTAGCAAGTGCCTCGAAGTCCCGGAGAAGACTGAAGTGTTCAAGAATATTGATCACCAGACCATAGAGATCAACGATGAACTGACCTATCCCGAAGTACCCATCTGTATTTTGGAAGAAGCTTTCCGAACCACCAGAACCCGAAGCATCAAGTTTCTCAAGATTCAGTGGAGCAACCACACAAAAGAGGAAGCTACCTGGGAGCGCGAAGATCACATCAGGACGGAGTTTCCCGATCTTTTCAAATCCTAGGTAATCTTTTCGTCCTTTTTCAAATCTCGGGACGAGATTTTGTTTAAGGGGGAAGGTTTGTAACATCCCAAAAATATTAAACTAGAATCATAAAACTCTAATCTTCAAAATTAGGGATAACAAAAACTTTTCTAAATAAAAATATGAAAGCATGCATGTGTGTATGCATCCCATTTTGAATTCTTTTGAATTGCCTTGTTTATGTGTTTCTTTGCTTGTAAAATGATTCTTAGGTGAAATAAACATCATCTAAACAATCCCCATACTTTTTCCAAAGACAAATAAATCAAAACAAACAAAATGAGTGAATGGTCAGTTTGACCAATTTAACTCCCATGCCTACTTTGGCTGTCTCTAACTTTCAGAACTTAACAGAAACTTGTTTGGATCTTTGCACCCCTTGATAGTACTAATAACAAAGTATCAAGGCCCACTTTGTTATCATCCAGAAACATCCAAATGCATAGTTTAAAGGACAGTTTAAAATTGAATCTATATCATATGGGAAGATCCCACTTTTTCAAAAACCACTCAAACAAGCTCAACTTTCAAAACCCAAGCATCTACAGACTCACCAGCACCTACCTAGCACACCCACCAAAAATCTTTTCAAAATTCAAAACTTGAACTCATGCGGCCATTTCATCAAACACCTTGCAGATTCAAATCAACAAAATCACAAACACTATTGTGAGCAGTGATTTGGGCCTAACTGGTTCCCTCTCTAGCTCACAACAACCTCAGTAGATCATCTAGCAAACTTAACTAAGCACTAGCCCCACTGTAAGCTTGGCAATGTCATCAATGATGAATAACCGAGCCTCACCATGTCACCCAGTGTGGACAGCAAGCTAGGAGCGGCACTAGCCTCGCCAACCTTGTCTGGGAGCAAGCTAGCACCCCACCGCCACTCCCTGTCCTAGCAGCGAGCGATGCCAGCCTCTGGACCACACGCACAGACCGTGCCTAGCTCCCCAGCAACCATGCCGAGCATGTGCACCGTGCGCCACACTTGACATACGCCCACAGACTGCGCGCCGCCCTCGCCGCGTGCATATGTGATCACGACCGTCCCAGCAACCCCGCAGACACGCCCGTTCGCCGCCGCGCGGACCACGCGCGTTGTGCGCCATAAAAACTTCCGTCAGGCACGCGCAGAGCACCACCGCGTTCCGACCGATCAGCACCGCCCCACGCCTCGCCACCACGTCGTTGAGCTTCGCCAGGGAGCACAGCACCGCCCCCTACCGTCGACCACGCCGATAGCCCTCTGCGTCGTCGACCACGACGAGCTCACCTTGCGCCCGTCGGTCCCCTCTCGCCACTATAAATAGAGGCCACCCCCAGCCGAATTGAGAACACCACGTCACTCCCCTCTCACCCAGAACCACCCCGCCTTAGTCTCGGAGTAAGGTGAGCAGCGCATTGCCAGAATTTGGCCAGAGCCCGCCGCTGCTGGAGAAGAAGGGAGACAGCGATTAGAGTCGCCCCAGGAGAAGCTGCCGGTACCAGGAGGTTCACCGTCGTCGACTTCGTCATTCGCCCGCCTCGCCGACCCTCGCCTGAACCCCTGTGAGCCCCCGACGACCCCCACTGCACCGCTAGGGTTCGAGCTCGCTGGTGACTAGTTCATCGTCGACGACGACCCTCTTTAAGCTTATTAAATGCGGTGCATGCTTGGTTAGACACATATGATGATACCCAATCTCGGTTTTACTTATAAGCTTTATACTTTATTTCTTTATCAAAGCTATTACTTAGAGTTTACTTAAGTGAATTGTAGATACTAGAAAGATAATTGAAGGTTGCATAAAGAGCATAAAATTTGGCCTAAGCTAGATAATATTTATGTCATCTAAGGCATGAGATTGAACTTAGTAAAACTCCACTAGTTTACCACCCCTCATTAGTACTTATCCCCACTTGTAGATGCTAGTGCTAAGCCTAAAACCTGATCAACTTAGATGGGAATACTTGGTGGAAAATTGGTTATGAAAACCTTGGAATGATGGATCATTCTATTGAAATGTTTTGGACATGTGTTTCCGAACACTAGAGGATTTTGATGATGAAAATGTTGAGGCATGAGCCTTAGCCCTTTATAAAACTGATGGTTGTCTGGATGCGATACCATTCCAATTTTACCGTACAACCACAATACCCGAGAATTGGGTAGGGCTTGACTGGAAACTTATATACCTTAGTATTAGTTCCCTCACGGCCAAGGTTTGAGCTGAGGCTACCTTGTGAAGATTGTCCACCTGTGCAGTACCCAAGATGACAGTTGGTCATGGTTGGGAGGCCAAACTCACAAGAGAGGTGCTTATACTAGGGCGTGTAATTGAAAGGTTAGGATTGATTATCTTCATACTGAGTATGGTGAATTCAGGATTTGTTCCTGACGGATGTATCGAATGTTGTGGTGAAAGTGTACAATCTCTGCAGAGTGTCAAACTATTCGAATAGCCGTGTCCGTGGTTATGGACAGTTGGAGTGGCCATACTGTTCCCCCGTCAGATGTTTTCAAAATGACTTATGAAATAAATTGAGACTTTGACTTGACCACAACAGAGTTGTGACATGAGATACAAGTTCCCACTTAGGTGTTATAGCTTTTCTTACTTCTGAACTTAGTAGATGTAAATCTGGCTTTTTGCAAAACAACCCTAGAGCTTAGTGTCCTACTACAAAAACCCCCCTTCACTTGTTAGTATTAGTTTGCGAGTACTTAAAGAGTACTCATGGCTTTGTCCCTGGCTATTCCCGTGGCCAGACTATGAAGAGGAGTACCTGGAGGATGGACCCCAGAAAGGTTACGACAACTAGGATCATCTCCCATCGTCAGCATTGCCTGTGACCCCGAAGATGGATCTTAGCCTACACTACCGTTATTATTACGTATTCCGCTGCTTGAATTGTATTAAGAACTGGATCATGAGATCCTTATTTGTGTAAGACCTTATGTATGGTTTTGTAATGGATGATGTACTGTGGTATCCAAATCTGTTATGTCTCGCAAAAATGGTAATCTTGGGATTGCGATGTATGGCATAAAAGGCATCTAGGATTAAAAATCCGGGTGTTGACAAGGGCCTTCTCATAGCCTCGCCACTAGGCGCCCTCTTTGCGTGCGCTGGCCGCAATGGCCTGTTGCCTCCATTTCTTAGCAAAGGACAAGCGCGAGATGGAGGACCCCGTCGTGGTTGAAAGGACGGTACTACTGTGTCGAGGAGTACGAGCGCATATGGAGGAAGGGTCGCGACATACAGCACATGGATGTCTCCCTCTCCACCTTTATTAGCAAAGGACAAGCCGACAACAATGACACGGCTCGTCGATGTCTTCATCGTTAGCAAAAGACAAGCCTCAGGGATGTCCTCATTAGTATTTCCACCGTCGGTGTCTTCATCCTTATTTACTTGCACAGGGATGTCCTCATTAGTATTTCCATCGTCTTACGGGTGGCTGGGCTATTTAACCCTGTGCTCGTCGGTGCCACACTCCTCATCTCTCGCCATCGTAAAACCTAGGCGCCACCACCACCACCACCACCAACGATGAAGACCCCGTCGTGGTTGAAGTGGAGCAAGACAATTGCAACAAGTGGCCCAATCCTTTCTTAGCAAAAGACAAGCCGGTGGAAATACTAATGAGGACCAAACGTTCTCGAGGACACATGGGAATACTGTCACGTGCTTTCATTTCATATAGCTGGTTAATCTTCTTTGGTTTTATTAGTGTTGTGTGGGTGAAACTATGCTAATATACCGACCTTACTTGGACTAATATATACTGGTGATTAAACCCCTTGCTAGCATCCGCAACTACAAGAAAGCAATTAAGATACAAACCTAACCACATCCTTAAACTCTGAGATCCTACACTCCCTTGTGCAAAGGTTTACTAACAGGGGTTCAGGTTTCTGTCACTCCGGCAACCCCACAATTAGTATACAAATACACAATGCATTCCCCTAGGCCCATAAATGGTAAAGTATCATGTAGTCGACGTTCACATGACACCACTAGAAGAATAGAACCACAAATTAAATATTAAACCATTGAATAATACTTTAACACAATTCTACTACTAACAACATGACTTCTCCCATGTCCCCAAGAACTAAACGAACTACTCACGAGACATCATATGGATCAAGATCAAAGATGATATGGTGATGGATAACAATCTGAACATAAAGAATAATTCAATGGTTCCACCCACGAGCATCAACTACAATAGTAATTAACACCAAGAAAGTTTCCCCTAAGAACTATGGAAGATTCAACACAATTATTACAGCGGGATGGAGTGGTGATGATGGTGCTGATGGAGATGATGGTGTGGATGACGATGATGATGATACCGATGAAGTCTAGCTTGATGATGGTGTTGATGGCGACGATCTTTCCTCTCCGGGAAGGAATTCCCCGGCAGAAATTTGTTGACCGGAGAGCTCTTTCTCTCTCGGTATATTCCGCACCGTAGAGGCTGCAGAATCTTTCTGTGGTTACACTTCGTGTATTAGGGTTTCAAGGAGAAGATATAGCCGAGGCGGCGGAGCCAGAGGTGGGCCAGGGTGGCCACACCCCCTGTAGGCGCCGCCTAGGGTGGCCCGCGCCTAGGGGTGTGGGCCCCCTGTAGTCCAACTCCACCTCCCCTTCTAGCATTCTTCGTCTTCTGGGAAAATAGGATTTTCCATAGTTTTTCTGGTATTTTTTTAATCTTTGCGAAATTGCATCAAAACATCGCTTTTACATCAGAATCCTGACTTCAACAGTTCATCCTCCAAGAATCATCCAACATGCAAAAACAGATGAAAATACATAAGTATCACCTCTTAATATGAAATATATCAATAAATAGAGGCAAATTATGATATAGAATGGTGATGCAAATTGGACGTATCAACTCCCCCCAAGGTTAGACCTTCGCTTGTCCCCAAACGAAAACTGAGCTCAGTAAACATGTCCACAGGTTTATGGAGGAGGTGTCGATAAAAGAATACGGACAAAAAGCATCACCCTTACCAATACACAACTCATAGAAGAAAGCAACTCACCATTATATAACTTAGCTTGCAACAAGTATAGAAGTCACAATAGAGATGCATAAAGATAAATCATAATTGGGATTGGAAAACTTTGTTCTTGGTCATAGAACAGTTGGCAAAAAGTTTTCAAGTAAAGATTTTGTAAAGAAGTTTATAACAGGATTACTCTTTGCTCAAACATAAAAGGTTTTTCACAATGATGGCTTTCAAAGTAATACTCATTTAGATAAGAGTCTTGTGTAAACAAGGAAGATAGAGAACACGATTGAATAAATCATCATATGAATGCTTGAAACACAACAACTCAAATGCTTGCTTGAGATAGAGAGAATAGGTTTACTGACTCAACTTAAAAGTAGGAGAAAGGGACCTTCATCGAGGGAAGCAGGGATTTCAAGTTCATAAAGAGCTTTCAAAAGATTATGGTACTTACTAGCTTTGATCTCTCATTTCCCCTATCATAAGCATCTTGAGGTGATTAAGGTTAAAGTGAACAAAGATGGAGTATATGCTTGACGAAATATAAGTTGGCAATCTCATTTCCCTTGAGTGCGAGGGCCGCTCCTCATGCTACTCAACTTTATTTACTCGTAAGTTCTTGTCATTGTAAGTACATGTGTATCATAGAGAACCACTAATGGGGTACCCCTTGCACATGATACAGGAGCTATCCCATAATCAAAATGACAAGGCAAGCTGACAGTGAGCATCTCAGCAATCTCTTATTTACCATGGGAAATGGTGTTTTTTCTCTCTTTCCTCTTTTTAGTATGTCTCTTCTTCTCTTTTTATAAAAGAAAGCTTCTTAGATTGCTCACTATGGTGATGCTGCAAGTTTCCACCATGATTAGGGATGGCTTAGGCTAGCGGCCCAGGCGTTTCTCTAACACACATACATAACTCCGTGGACTTACAAGCTCCCCTTTTATTTCACACCGACGACATCCGCAAACAAGAGAGCATGATATCGACTGGGTATGTATTTACAGGTGTTGAAAGCGTTCCCCGTGATAACACGGTTCTGCTAATCCCAACGTATAGATGCAAGCATATACAATGACACAATGGTTCAAGTTTATTAGGGGCAAGAAAATAAGGTGTGCCATCAAGTTCGTGAGAGCTTTACTAACTAGTTTTCACATAACAAAATATTTTTTAATTCGAAAGATAGATGAAGCTCGAGAATTTTCTTGTAATAGCAATAATGCTAATAGGTAGATATGGTGGACACAAATGGCACGGGTTTTGGGTTAAAGGGTTGGATGCCTAAGAAGTATGCCCTCTCAGTACAGGTTTTTGGCTAGCAAGGTTGGGTAGTAAGCAAAAGAGTTGAAGGAAACAATCAAACACACAAGTACTAAAGCCAAACATGCAATCTTCCTTGAAGATACAAAAGATCTTAAATAAAGAATACTAAGCTTATGAGCCAATCAAGAAAGAAAATAATTGATACAAAATACCTGTAAGCTTTTTCTCTTTTCCTTTCAAACCTCAAAAAGTGTTGCTACTGACCAGAGCTCGGTTTGCCAAAACCAATTTAGATCTACTTGATGCTCCCTGATGTCTACGCACTTCTATTCTTGTAGACAGTTGTTGGGACTCCAAGTGTAGAGGTCTGTAGAATAGCAGCAAGTTTCCCTTAAGTGGATTACCCAAGGTTTATCGAACTCGAGGAGGAAGTGGTCAAAGGTATCCCTATCAAGCAACCCTACAATCAAGATACAAGAAGTCTCTTGTGTCCCCAACACACCCAGTACACTTGTCAGGTGTATAGATGCACTAGTTCGGTGAAGAGATAGTGAAATACAAGTGGTAACGGTGCCAGAAAATAGCTTCTGACTTGTTGTTGACGTGGGGTAACGAGTGTGAAACTGAAATATATATGGAAGCAAGCAAACATGAAACATATCTATATGCAAATGGTGTTTCAATGTTTAGAAACAAGGCCTAGAGATCATACTTTCACTAGTGAACACTCTCTCATATAAATATCCTCTCTTCATGATACTACTCTTAACTACTCTCCGGTTGGACACTCTAATCCATGGTAGGCCTACAAAAGCACACCTCAAAGTCCGCCTTCCCCATCTAGATAACCCCACACTGTCACCTTGAGCGCTAGATGGTTCCAACAAACACCACAATTTCATAAATACGTCCAACTCCAAATATAACTCATGAATATATATGTAATCTAGCTTAAGTGCCACACACTGCGCGCACGCTGTCACTTTCACACACGCGGGGAAAAGCATAGATCTATTAAAGCACAATGAGTATTTATGTAGACTATCCTAAGTGCCACCACGGCGTGCACACTGTCACTTACACACACGTGGGGAGAGCAGAGATCTATTGAAGCACTTGAGTAGCAAGGTAGATCTACTTGATTGCAAATCTCATGACCACAACAAGATCATGCATAGAGAGAGAGATGAACACATAGCTACCGGTAGAGCCCTTAGCCTCGAGGAAGAACTACTCCCTCCTCATCAAGGGAATCAGCAGCGGTGATGAAGATGGCGACGGAGATCGATGGAGATGGCTCTGGGGGCACTTCCCCGTCCCAACAGGGTGCCGGAACAGAGACTTTCTGTCCCCCGAATCTCCGCGTCGGTGGCGGCGACGCTGTGGAGGTTTTCGTGGATTTCCGCCGGATTGTTTAGGGTTTTTGGGCCGGAGGCTTCTTATAGGCGAAGGAGGCAAGGTCGATGGAGGGCCAGGGGCCCACACCCCATATGGGCGCCACCAGGGCTGGCCCGCACCTAGGGGAGTGCGGCCACCCTGGTGTCCTCCTCCACCTCTGCTTTGTGGTTTTGTGTTGCTCCGAGAAAAATAGGAAGATTGGCTTTTGTCCCGTCCAATTCCGAGAATATTGATTTTCTGCCTTTTCTGGAACCAAAAACAGAAGAAAACAGGCAACTGGCACTGTGGCATCTTGTTAATAGGTTAGTTCCAGAAAGTGTATAAAAATGCCTCAAAGTGTAGACAAAACATAGCAAAGTGGATACTAAATAAGCATGGAACATAAAAAATTATAGATATGTTTCCGACGTATCAAGCATCCCCAAGCTTAACTCCTGCTCGTCCTCGAGTAGGTAAGTGATAAAAAGAATAATTTTTGAGGTGACATACACCATCAAAACCAAGATCAAACCATTAGCAAGCATTGAAAGCTGGGATCAAAGAACTCTAAACACGTGCATGAAAGATGGAGTTCTAACAATAAGACAAAGTAACTATGCATGCAACATGAAAGGCTACAAACAAAGATCATGAGTAACATGCATTGAAAAACGTTTGTTTGTTTCACATACAGAAAACATAGCAAAGTGGCAATCAGCTTGTCTCTCATAAAGTAGCAAATAGATGCATAGGACACCTTCAAAGTTCATAAGAGTGACTAGATACAAATAGCACAAGAACAAGTAATATCACAATATGCATCAATCAATAAGTTTTGGGACAATGCACATAGAACTAAGAATGACAACTATTCTCTCTTAATGGTGCCTAAAGGTAGAAGGTGGAGACTCAATATAATAGTGGAAGAAAGGCCCTTAATAAAGGGAAGCAGGGATTTCAAGTTTCAAAAAGAGCTTCCAAAAATTATGGTCCTTGTTAGCTTTCAGCCCTAATTGCCCCTATCATAAGCATCTTGAAGTGATTAAGGTTAAAGTGAACAAACTATGGAGTATATGCTTGACAAAGTATAAGCTGGAAATCTCATGTCCCTTGAATACGAGGGCCGCACCTCATGCTACTCAACTTTAGTCACATGTAAGTTCTTGTCATAGTAAGTACATGTGTATCATAGAGAACCGCCAATGGGTTACCCCTTGCACATGGTACAGGAGTTATCCCATAACAAAAATGACAAGGCAAGCAGACAATGAGCATCTCAGCGATCTTTTTATTTGCTATTCGCATAGGTTTTTATTGAGGATGTTTCACAGATTGCTCATTATGGTGATGCTGCAAGTCCATGATTAGGCATGGCTTAGTGATACGTTGGAAACGTATCTATAATTTTTTATGTTCCATGCTTGTTTAGTATCTCCTTTGCTTTGTCTACACTTTGAGGTGTTTTTATATCTTTTCTAGAACTAACCTATTAAAAAGTTGCCACAGTGCCAGTTGCCTGTTTTCTTCTATTTTTGGTTCCAGAAAGGCAGAAAATCAATATTCTCGGAATTGGACGGGACAAAAGCCAAAGCCAATATTTTACCGTGGGCGACACGAATCCATAAGACGAGAAGGAGAGGCAAGACAGGGCCGCCACACCCTCCTAGGCACGGCAAGGGTGGGCCCGCGCCTAGGCAGGGTGTGGGCCCCCTGGTCGCCTCCCAGCCTCGCCTCTTCGCTTATAAGAATCCCCTGATGCAGAAACCCTAGACACCTGATCAAAACTCCACGAAACTATGTGTAGATGCCGCCACCATCGTCCCTAGATCGGGGTGGGGGATCTGAAGTTCTTCCTGGCACCCTACCGGAGGGGAGATCATCCCGGAGGCCTTCTTCTCTGGTATGATGCGTGAGTAGTTCCACCTTGGACTATGGGTCCATATAGTAGCTAGATGGTTGTATCTCCTCCTTGTGCTTTCATGTATAGATCTTGTGAGCTCCGTTCATGATCAAGATCTAATATATTTGTAATCATGCATGTTGTGTTTGCAGGGATCCGATGGATATTGAGATTACTATGTCAGATTGATTAATGGTTTTGTCTTTATGATTCTATCATGTCTGTGTTGTTTGTGATCTTGCATGCTCTCTGTTGTTAGTAGCTATCTTGGCCAAGTAGTTGCTAGTAACTCCAAGATGGGGTATTTATGCTCGATAGTGGGTTCATGCCTCTAGTTTCCAAGGGAAGTGACATAAATCTCTTCGGTTTTAGATGTGATGTTGCCACTAGGGAGAAAACAATGGTCTCTTGTTCATGGAGCAAGTGGATTGTTTACCTTACACATTTTGCTTAAAGTAGTTGTTTGTTGCTTGCAACTTAATACTGGAGGGGGTTCAGATGATAACCTGAAGGTGTACTACTAGTTATAGATGCAGTTGGATGTAGGTCTATGTATCTTGTTGTATTGCCCAATCGAATCTCGTAGGATCTTTTTGTCTGGTATTGCATTGTTATGCCTTGCTCAGTTCCTATCAATTGCCCTGCTGTAATTTGTTTACCCTTCATGCCATGTTGTTTATCTAAGGAGAGCACCTCTAGTGAACTATGGACCCCGTTCCAATCTTTACCATTGATACATTCTCCAATGTTACTGTTTACTTGCTGCAAACAACCATTACCTTCCACACCATACAGTTAATCCTTTGTTACAGCAACCGGTGAGATTGACAACCTCACTGTTAGTTGGAGCAAAGTCTTGAGTTTGTGTCGTGCAGGTATCCGCGTTGCTTGCAACACCTGTGTGATGTTTCCTTCCTCCTACTGGTTCGATAATCTCGGTTTCTTACTGAGGGAAGACTTGTTGTTGTGCTGCTTCACACCTTGCTCTTGGGGTTCCCAACAGGCTCCACATCAACTTAGCCATCAACAAGTTTTCTGGCTCTGTTGTCGGGGAGGCCAAGGACGTCTTCACAAGTGGAGTCCTCCACTTCCTTTCTGTCGTGGGAATGGCCACGACAGATGCTGCAATCGGCAGCGAGTAGTAGAACGAGGGGCAAGGGCGGCCACCCATCTGCGGTGCGAGATGAGGGTGGAGACACAAGGGTTTACCCAGGTTTGGCCCCTCGGAGGGTAAATACCTACTCCTGCTAGATTGTATTGATGAGAGTACAATGGGCGAGCTCGACGAGTAGGCGGCGAGTTGCAGGGGGTGTATGATGGAACGTGTCCTCTATGCGTACCCTAGGGAGGTTCATATAGGCTCACCTCGCTAGGGTTTACAGATCTACAACCGAATTAGTTAAGGATTCAGAGGGTACTTGACCTAATCCGACTGGGCCTAGCTACACTTCTTAGCCTCCAACTTCCAGTCGCCTGGCTCCTTGTTGAGTCTCGATCCAGTCGCCGTCCTGCAAGCCCACTCGCTGGTAGCTTGGGCCAATAGGAAACGTCCTGCTGGGTATACCCCACTCAGGATATCCCCATCAGTAGTCCCCAAGGCCGTCGTTGATTCGTTGCAGGTGTTTGTTGGCAGTCAGAGTATGCGGGTCCAATTTGGATGCCCAGTCGAATCCGCGGTGGACTCCCTGAATAAAAGATGGAGCTTGTCTTTTCAGTCGCAATGACGACGACCAATCAAATCGCAGCACGACGAATGGGTCGGCGAGCAGTCGAATCGCAGCTAGGGAAATTTGGTCAGTGAATCGTTGATTTGCTGTAGCCAGCGAGTCGAGTAGGTGAAGTTGGACCGCCAGCGCTGGTCAAACTAGCCGTTGGGTAACCCAACGGTAATATCGGCGTAATCACCGCGCGATAACGGCTCCCTGAAGATGGCGGGTAACAACCGCTATATAAGGAGAGTGACGGGTAAAGGATGATCATTTCCCTCAGTTCCTCCGATCTCACGCACTCCCAGTCTTCCGCTCCTTCGCAGCGATCAGAGCGACCCACAACCCTAGATCCTCCAATTGATGGCGCCCTCGACGGAGCCATGGGGCAGATCCAAGTGCACGAAGGTGTTGTTAAAATCATTTGAGGAGGCGGGGATCCTCCGCGCGGGGAGATGGCGCATCCCCGTGGACGAAGAAATGGTACCAGATCCATGCGAGGGAGAGTTCATCTGCTTCACTAGACACCTGGAAAGGGGGCTCGAATTCCCCACTTCCCTCTTCTTTCGCCGCTTCTGCCCCTACTACGACATCCAGCCGTCAGACCTAGGGCCGCACAACATTGAGCAACTCGCCATCTTTGTAGCGTTTTGTGAGTGCTATCTAGGCTGCCGGACATATTTCCCCCTGTGGCAAGATCTGTTCGACGGGAGGATCGGTCGCGAAGAGGCAGTCGGCCACCTTTCAGTTGAAGTCGAAGGCATCCTTCTTGGATCTGATGCTGCCAAAGAAGGCGACAAACGAGTGGAAGAAGATTTGGTTCTACGTGACCGAGTCGCCACCGGACGACGAAGTGGCACTTCCGATGTACTCCATCGATCGGCTCAAGCCGCGCCGGCTCCAAGTTACCAAGCTCCCGCTGGACCAGCGGATGGTCATCGATGAGATGCCGCAGACGATCTGCAACTTGAAAAAGAAGGGCCTCCAAACCATCAATCTGTAAATTGCTGGTTTGGGCGGCGGCTAGTGTCTCTGGCCATTCGTTCCCACTACATGTACGAGTACATGGGCAAGGATGACCCGGCGAAGTCCTGCCATGCCGAATGGAGGCTTAACGACTACACCTTGGCCTTGAAGAAGATCACCGAGGCAGAGTATCTCGACGCGAAGTCCGGTGTCGCCCCTTACACCGCGAAGCGCAAGGCTCCAACGGTAATTCCTTTCTTTCCTATGCACTTCGCAGTCACAATTTGCATTTGCGGTTCGTGCTAATCGCATATTGTTGTTGCAGTTGTTCCAAGTGGTGGAAGGTTGGCTTCCACCCGCAGACGACGAAAACTCGAACGAGTCGGCCGAGGATGATAGCGAGTCTTCGTCCG
Organism: Avena longiglumis; assembly: GCA_030063025.1. Lineage (NCBI taxonomy): Eukaryota > Viridiplantae > Streptophyta > Magnoliopsida > Poales > Poaceae > Avena > Avena longiglumis. The sequence continues at coordinate 156,298,276 of CP125973.1, forward strand.
AGAAGGGTGATGTCAAAAGTGACGGGGGCGGCGACCATGACAACGATGACGACGATGGCGAGGAGTCCATGGAGGTTGCCACACCCACGGTTTGCAAGACCCGTGGGGAGCATCAACGCGAGCTCGAGGCCAGCAAGAGCCTTGAGGCCCACGACGAGGACGATGATGAGCTTCCCGAACATACCTCATAGCGTGAGGCTACGCCATCGAAGAAGAAGCCACCACCGAGGAAGAAGAGGGGGCCGACCAAGCCGGCGTCACCGCCTCAGTCCACGAGTAGCTCCGAAGCTACCGGCGCGACCGAGGAAGCTGGGGCCGGTGTGCCGACGCAAGCGACTGCGGCAGCCGGCACGGCCGTGGTTGAGGGTGAGATGTCGTTGGTGTCCCTGCCGCCCCCTTCGCCGCAGTCACCGGGCTCAGGGCCGCTCCAGCCGCGGGGGCCTCACCACCGAGGGGAACACCCACGGCAGTCGCCGCTGATCCTCCTACCGCGGCTTCGTCCTCGAAGAAGCCCTCGGTGTCTTGGGCACAGAGCGTGTTCGAGACGGGCCTCAGTCGGAAACTAGGGCCGGAGCTGGAGAAGCCGGCCAGCATTCATACTGGCTTGCGTTTTATCTTGGTCGCCAAGTGAGTGCCTCTTAAGTTTTTGTTTTTCCAATCGATTTATATCCGACTGGCGATTTTGCTGATGGCGTTGTTTTGCAGGACTGTGGTGAAGAAAATAGGTCACCCTTCGGTGGCCAAGGTCCCGTTGGGTGCCACGGAGGCGCTAGTCGACCCTTCGAAGAAGTGGAAGGGAGACGAAGTCGACGCGCCTGTTGAAGGCACAAAGAAGGCAAAGGGCGACGAGGTCATCACCATTTCAGACGAACCGGCGGTCGCCCCGAGCGAAGCTCCGATTGGAGCATATGTGGCCACGGTGGACGTGGAGTCGCAGCGGGTGGAAACTGTGGCGTCAGTCGGGGCAATGGGCCCGACCTCGAGTGGCGCGGGAGCCATGGTGGCAACGTTCCCTCGTTTTGTAGCAAAGGCCTCCGCGGCGAGTGCGTCAGTGCCATCGAGCCAGGTGCCTAATGTCATCGGCATGGAGGTCGAGTAGCGTCACGGGGGCACTCCGTTCGTGCTCCCATTGGTGGATGCAATGGAGCTTCACGACATGCTAGGTGCCGCCATCCAGGTATGTCCAGTCCACGAGGATTGGGCCACTGAATTTCAGCGGTCGGATCCTTATTGGTTTTGAAGTCCAGTCCCCAAGTGTCTAGTCGCTGAATTTCAGCGGCTAGGCATGTAGGAATTTTTTTGTCTAGTCCCCGAGTGGCTAGTCGTTGAATTTCAGTGGCTAGGAACTTAGGATTTTTTTTCTGCCCAGTCCCCGAGTGGCTAGTCGCTGAATTTCAGCGGCTAGGCACTTAGGAATTTCCTTGCTGACGCTTCCATGGTTGCGCAGGGCCTGCAGCGCGAGTCGGCGGAGCGACTTTCCGCCAGGAAGTGTTTGGAGAGTGATCTCCTCGTTGTCCGAGGAATGAACGAGCAGCTTAGGGTGAGTCGTTGTCGTGCTTGTTACTGGTCGTAAAGCTTGCTTTCCTCGTATTCACGGTTTTGTTGATGCAGAGGGTCACGCGGACGCGTTGGATAAGGCTCGTCAAGGCATGGTCCCGACGAGTGAGCTGACGGCTACACAATCCTCCTTGAGCGTCGCGGAGACCCGAATCGCCGACTTGGAGCGGGAGCTCAAGGAGGCAAAAATGGAGGCGACCTCGGCGGAGGGGAGGGCCAAGGCAGCCGTTGGTTCTGCTGCTGAGGAGCGGAAGATGTCAGATGCGCTTGTCGTCGGGCTGCAGGATGACCTCTCCGGTCTTCAGGATTTCATCACGGAGCGCCGTCGTCCGTTGATGTTGGAGATATGCCCTAGAGGCAATAATAAATGTAGTTATTATTATATCTTTGTGTTTATGATAAAATGTTTACATTCATGCTATAATAGTATTAACAAGGAAACCATTAATACTTGTGTGATTTGTAAACTTAATTTGAAGTCCCTAGTATAGCCTCTATACTTCACTAGCTTGTTGGTTGATTAATGATTGTGGTTTCCCTATCATGAACATTGAGATGTTATCAACAACAAGATCATATCGTTAGGAGAATGATATGGTGGACATACTCCTATAGATAAGCGTAGCATAAAGATCAAGTCATTTCAATAGTTCAATTGCTATATGCTTTCTGATACATAGTAACCTAATTCCTTCGACCATGAGATCATGCATATCACCTTTACCGGATGGATGCTTTGATGACATCAAACACCACCGTAATCGGGTGGCTATAAAGGTGGCATTAAGTGTTCGGAAAGTATTGGTTGAAACACATGGATCAAGAGTGGGATTTGTCCATCCACATGACGGATAGATATACTCTGGGCCCTCTCGGTGGAATGTCATCCAATTAGCTTGCAAGCATGTGACTTGGTCACAAGGGATCACATATCACGGAGCGAAAAGAGTACTTATCGATGTGAGGTTGAACTAGGTATGCGAGAGATCCGACGATCATAACCTCGGATAAGTAACATATCGTGAGACAAAGGGAAATTGGTATCGTATGTAAGTGGTTCATTCGATCGCAAAGTAATCGTAGAAATATGTGGGAGCCATATGAATTTCCAGATTCCTCTATTGGTTATTGTTCGGAGAAGTGTCTCGATCATGTCCGCATAATTCACGAACCGTAGGGAGACACATAAGGATTCGACGTTGTTTGAGTAGTTATGGTATTATGAGAAAGAGACCGAATGTTGTTCGGAGTCTCGGATGGGATCCGGGATATCACGAGGTGATCCGGAATGGTCCGGAGAATAAGATTCATATAAGGAAAGTCCCGTTTCGGAGTTCGGGAATGATTCCGGTGTTTTCATCGGGAATGTTCTAGAAGGTTCCGGATTGTCCGGCACTCCGGGGGGGGGGGGGAGGGGTACATGAATGTGTCATTACTTATTGGAATGATTGCATCATGTACTAAGTGTTCTTGCTGTCCCAAATAAAGGATTAAATTGAATCCTAAAACAGAAAAGTCAAATGTCCAGTTTGAAAGTCAAACTGCCAAAACAAGAAACTGTGGGAAACAAGAAAGAGGTGTTGGAAACCGACTTGAGGGAGGAGTCTCCTCCCCAAGCCGGCGCGCCACCCAAGGCCGACTTGGGGAGGGACTCCCCTCCCCCGCCCTCCCACCTATAAAAGGAGGCAGGGCTCCCTCCTAGAGACACAACTTCGCCTCTAATCTCGGTTTAGAGCCGTTTTGGTTTAGAGCTTCTAATTGCTTTAGCCAGGGTTTAGAGCCTTCTAATTGGTTTAGAGCCTTCTAATTGGTGTGTCTAATTACTAGACCACTAATAGCCTCTCTCATAAGCTCCACCATACTACTTGCTTAAGGCGAAGCCTGGGATCTCCCTCTACTTAGGTACCACGCCGTTGTCTTTGCCGAATCGCGAGGAGAGTGCTACAACCTCCGGCCTCTTTGGAACAAGGGAGAGGAAGGTCTTCGGAGTACCGAACGTGTGACCGATTGCGGAGCGCCATGAACGTGGCGCGGAAGGATCGTCTACACGATCTTGAGATCGGAAGAGTACGACTACATCACCCACGAGAATCGCTCTCGTTAACGCTTTGGAATCTTCGAGGTAAGTTATACCATCGACTCGTTGCTACAATCTAGTAGATAGATCTTGGCTTGTTTGTTTGTATGCGATAGAAAATTTTTGTTTTCCATGCTACGAACCCCTACAAAGGGTATCGAGCCGTGTCTATATGCAGATCTGTTGCCTGAGTAGAACACAATGGTCATTGTGGGCGTTGATGCTTTATTGTCGATTGCTTCTTGTGTACTTTGCATCTTGCGGTATGTTGGGATGAAGCGGCCCGGCTAACCTTACATGACATCGTTCATGAGACTTGCTCCACGCTTGACATGCAACTTGTATTGCATAAGTGGCTTTATGGTGCTGTTTCCTAGCATAGTTAAGATCCAATTTACAACGGGTGATCAACAATGCTAGTATCAATGTTGTGGTTCTTGTTCGTAAGTTAGAACGACACTTATTGAAAGCCCCAAACCACGTAAAATATGCAAAGAAAGTAGAGGCGTCTAACTTTGTTTTGCAGGGGTGTGCGGTGATGTGATATGGCCATGATTGTGATTATATTTGATGTATGCAATGTTCCTTATTGTAAGTCGGCAACCGGCAGGAGCCATATGGTTGTCTTTAATTTATGTTAAGACCCGCGTGTCTATTCAAAGTAGTTGTAATAGTTGAAGCCGGTGGACGACAACCATGGAGAAGCGTCATTGACCTTGATGCAATGCCGGTGATGATGGAGATCATGTTCGTGCTTGAAGATGGAGATCGAAGGCACAAAGAAGAAAGGCCATATCATATCACATATATATTGAATTGCATGTGATGTTAATCCTTTATGCATCTTGTATTGCTTAGTAGACGACGGTAGCATTATAAGATGATCCCTCATGCACATCAATTTCAAATCATAAAGTGTTCACCCTTAGTTAGCACCGTTGCTAAAGCTTGTTGTTTCGAAGCACCACGTGATGATCGGGTGTGTTAGATTCTGCAAGTGTATACAATGTGAGCAAGCCAGATTTGCTCATGCAGAAACTAAGGTTTGATCTTGACGAGCCTAGCATGTACAGACATGGTCTCGGAACACGGATCACCGAAAGGTAAAGCATGAATCATATAGTAGATATGATGAACATGATGATTGTTCGCCATTGAAACTATGTCAACTCTCGTGATGATCGGTGTTGATATGGTGGATTTGGTTTGTGTGATCACTAAAACAATGTGAGGGATATTGTTTTGAGTGGGAGTTCACCTAGTTTAATTTTATTATTAATTTGAACTCAATTTGTCATAAACTTAGTCTAAACTATTGCAAATATGTTGTAGATCAATGGCAGCCCCTACCATCAATTTTAATGCGTTCCTAGAGAAAGAAAAGTTGAAAAACAATGGAAGCAACTTCGTGGATTGGTTACGCAATTTGAGGATTGTCCTCACAGCTGGTAATTTGACCTATGTTCTGGATGCACCGCTGGGTGACCCACCTGCAGCCAATGCTTCCGATGAAGTAAAGAATGTTTACCTCGCTCGGAAGAATCAGTACTCCATAGTTCAGTGTGCTATCTTGTATGGTTTAGAATCGGAGCTTGTAAAAGGTTTGAGGATTCGACCCATATGATATTGTCGAGGATCTCAAATTGATTTTTGAGACTCATGCGGCAATTGAAAGCTATGAGGCTTCAAAAGTTCTTTAACTGCAAGATGGAAGAGGGCAGCTCGGTGAGCATGTGCTTAAGATGTCTGGGCACGCAAACAAACTTCAAAGCTTGGGTATAGTGATTCCTAATGCTTTGGGGATTTACCGTGTCCTCCAATCACTACCACCAAGTTACAAGAACTTTGTGATGAACTACAACATGCAGAACATGAACAAGACGTTGCCAGAACTCTTTGCCATGTTGAAATCTGCAGAAGTGGAGATCAAGAAAGAGCACCAAGTGTTGTTGGTTAATAAGACCACCAAATTCAAGAAAGGCAAGTCTAAGCAAAAGGGACACTTCAAGAAGGGTGGTAAGAAAGCTACCACGCCAACGAAGAAGACCAGGGCTGGACCTAAGCCTGATACTGAGTGCTTTTACTGCAAGGGAGAAGGTCACTGGAAGCGGAATTGCCCAAAGTACTTGGCGGATTTGAAGAACGGCAACATCAAGAAGAAAGGTATATCTGATATACATGTTATTGATGTGTATCTCACTAGTACTCGTAGTAGTGCCTGGGTATTTGATACTGGTTCGGTTGCTCATATTTGTAACTCGAAATAGGTGCTGCAGAATAAACGGAAGCTAGCGAAGAACGAGGTGACGATGCGCGTGGGAAATGGATCAAAGGTTGATGTGATCGCGGTCGGCACGCTACCCCTTCATCTACCATCGGGATTAGTTTTATACTTAAATAATTGTTATTTAGTGCCTGCGTTGAGCATGAACATTATATCGGGATCTTGTTTATTGCGAGACGGTTACTTGTTTAAATCCGAGAATAATGGTTGTTCTATTTATATGAGTAATATGTTTTATGCACATGCACCTTTGATAGATGGTCTATTCTTATTGAATCTCGATAGTGGAAATACACATATCAACAACATTGAGGCTAAACGTTTGAAATCAAGCGATAATTCGACCTATATGTGGCATCGCTGCCTTGGTCACATCGAGTGAAACGTATGAAGAAACTCCATTCCGATGGACTTCTTGAATCACTTGATTTTGAATCACTTGAAAGATGCGAAGCATGTCTGATGGGTAAAATGACTAAGACTCCATTTTATGGTATGATGGAGCGAGCTACGGACTTATTGGAAATCATACATACCGATGTGTGTGGTCCAATGAGTGTAGCATCGCGCGGTGGTTATCGTTATGTTCTTACCTTCACGGATGACTTGAGTAGATATGGGTATATCTATTTCATGAAACATAAGTCCAAACTTTCGAGAAGTTTAAGGAGTTTCAAAGTGAGGTAGAGAATCAACGTAACAAGAAGATTAAATTTCTACGTTACGATCGTGGAGGTGAATATCTAAGTTACGAGTTTGGCGAGCATTTAAAGAAGTGCGAATACTTTCACAATTGACACCGCCGGAACACCACAACAGTAATGGTGTGTCCGAACGTCGTAATCGAACTCTCTTAGATATGGTTCGCTCTATGATGTCACTTACGGATTTACCGCTATCATTTTGGGGTTATGCATTAGAAATATCCGCATTCACTTTAAATAGGGAACCATCTAAATCCGTTGAAACGACACCATATGAATTATGGTTTGGGAAGAAACCTAAATTGTCGCTCCTTAAAGTTTGGGGATCTGAAGCCTATGTAAAGAAGTTACAATGACAAGCTTGAACCCAAAGCGGAAAAATGCGTCTTCATAGGATACCCAAGGAAACTATTGGGTATACCTTCTATCATAGATCCAAGGCAAAACATTCGTTGCCAAGAATGGATCCTTTCTAGAGAAGGAATTTCTCTCGAAAGAAGTGACCGGAAGGAAAGTAGAACTCGACGAGGTTGTCGAACCTTCTCTCGAATTGCGAGTAGCGCAAAGACCGAAGAAATTCCGTGGTGCCTGCACCAATAAGAGAGGAAGCTAATGATGATGATCATGAAACTTCGGTTGAAGTTGCTACAGAGCCTCGGAGGTCAACGAGAACTCGTACCACTCCAGATTGGTATGATTCCGTTATGAATGTCATGGTGGTGGACAACACCGATGACCCCGAGGCATATGAGGAAGCGATGATGAGCCCAGATTCCAATAAATGGCAAGAAGCCATGAAATCCGAGATTGGATCCATGTACGAAAACCAAGTATGGACTTTGGTGGACTTACCGGATGGCCGAAGGTCACGAGAACAAATGGATTTTCAAGAAGAAAACAGATGCTGATGGTAATGTTACTGTCTATAAAGCTCGACTTGTCGCAAAAGGGTTTCGACAAATTCAAGGAGTTGACTACGATGAGACTTTCTCACCAGTAGCGAAGCTAAAGTCTGTGAGGATTATGTTAGCAATCGCTGCATATTATGATTATGAGATATGGCGATGGATGTCAAACAAAGATTCCTCAATGGAGACATTGATGAAGAGTTGTATATGATGCAACCCAAAGGTTTTGTCGATCCTAAAGATGCTAACAAGGTATGCAAACTTCAACGGTCCATCTATGGATTGAAGCAAGCATCCCGTTGGAATCAACGTTTTGATAAGGTAATCAAAAGTTTTGGTTTTATACAAACTTATGGAGAAGCTTGTATTTACAAGAAAGTGAGTGGGAGCTCAGTAGCATTCTTAATCGTATGTGGATGACATATTGTTGATTGGGAATAATGTAGACCTTCTTAATAGTGTCAAAGAATATTTGAATAATAGTTTTTCAATGAAGGATCTTGGCGAAGCAGCTTACATATTAGGCATAAAGATTTATAGAGATAGATCAAAACGCCAAATATCATTGTCACAAAGTACATATTTGGACAAAGTTCTAAAGAGATTTGGAATGGAAGAAAGCAAGAAAGGGTTCTTGCCCATGTTGCCTAATACGACCTTGAGTAAAACTCAAAGTCCGACATCGGCAGAAGATAGAGAAAGGATGAGTAAGACCCTATGCCTCACCATAGGATCTCTAATGTATGCCATGCTATGTACTAGACCCGACATTGCATATGTCGTTAGTTTAACTAGCAGATATCAAAGTGATCCAGAGTGGATCATTGGACAATGATCAAAAACATCCTTAAGTACTTGAGAAGAACTAAGGATATGGTTCTTTCTTATGGAGGTGATGAACATCTCGTTGTTAATGGTTACACCGATGCTAGTTGGAACACCGATCCGATGATTCTAAATCACAATCCGGATACGTATTTATTTTGAATGGTGCAGCTAATGGAGGAGTGCAAAGCAAAGCGTTGTGGCGAGATCTTCAACTGAATCGAATACATGGTCGCTTCGAGGCTTCACAAGAAGCGATATGGATGAAAGAGTTCATTACAGAGCTGGGTGTGGTTCCAAGTCTTGCTGGACCCAATGTCTATCTCTTGTGATGACATGGGCGCCATAGCCAATGCGCAAGAACCAAGGTCACACAAGAAGTCAAGCATATCAAGCTGCGTTTTCACGCTATTCGAGAACATATCCGTGATGGGGATATAAAGATTTGCAAAGTACACACAGATCTGAATGTGGCGGATCCGTTGACTAAACCTCTCCGAGGGCAAAACATGACCAACACCAAACCGCCATGGGTGTTCGTATATTACCATGTAATCTAGATTAGATGACTCTAGTGCAAGTGGGAGACTGTTGGAGATATGCCCTAGAGGCAATAATAAATGTAGTTATTATTATATCTTTGTGTTTATGATAAAATGTTTACATTCATGCTATAATAGTATTAACAAGGAAACCATTAATACTTGTGTGATTTGTAAACTTAATTTGAAGTCCCTAGTATAGCCTCTATACTTCACTAGCTTGTTGGTTGATTAATGATTGTGGTTTCCCTATCATGAACATTGAGATGTTATCAACAACAAGATCATATCGTTAGGAGAATGATATGGTGGACATACTCCTATAGATAAGCGTAGCATAAAGATCAAGTCATTTCAATAGTTCAATTGCTATATGCTTTCTGATACATAGTAACCTAATTCCTTCACCATGAGATCATGCATATCACCTTACCGGATGGATGCTTTGATGACATCAAACACCACACCGTAACTGGGTGGCTATAAAGGTGGCATTAAGTGTTCGGAAAGTATTGGTTGAAACACATGGATCAAGAGTGGGATTTGTCCATCCACATGACGGATAGATATACTCTGGGCCCTCTCGGTGGAATGTCATCCAATTAGCTTGCAAGCATGTGACTTGGTCACAAGGGATCACATATCACGGGAACGAGAAAAGAGTACTTATCAGTAACGAGGTTGAACTAGGTATGCAGAGATACCGACGATCATAACCTCGGATAAGTAACATATCGTGAGACAAAGGGAAATTGGTATCGTATGTAAGTGGTTCATTCGATCGCAAAGTAATCGTAGAAATATGTGGGAGCCATATGAATTTCCAGATTCCTCTATTGGTTATTGTTCGAGAAGTGTCTCGATCATGTCCGCATAATTCACGAACCGTAGGGAGACACACTTAAGGATTCACGTTGTTTGAGTAGTTATGGTATTATGAGAAAGAGACCGAATGTTGTTGGTCTCGGATGGGATCCGGATATCACGAGGTGATCCGGAATGGTCCGGAGAATAAGATTCATATAAGGAAAGTCCGTTTGAGTTGGGAATGATTAGGTGTTTCATCGGGAATGTTCTAGAAGGTTCGGATTGTCCGCACTCCGGGAGGGTACATGAATGTTTCATTACTTATTGGAATGATTGCATCATGTACTAAGTGTTCTTGCTGTCCCAAATAAAGGATTAAATTGAATTCTAAACAGAAAAGTCAAATGTCCAGTTTGAAAGTCAAGCGCCAAAACAAGAAACGTGGGAAACAAGAAAGAGGTGTTGAAACCGACTTGAGGGAGTCTCCTCCAAGCGGCGTGCCACCAAGGCCGACTTGGGAGGACTCCCTCCACAGCGCGCCTCCCCCTATAAAAGGAGGCGGGGCTCCCCTCCTAGACACAACTTTCGCCTCTAATCTCCGGTTTAGAGCCGTTTTGGTTTAGAGCTTCTAATTGCTTTAGCCAGCGTTTAGAGCCTTCTAATTGGTTTAGAGCCTTCTAATTGGTGTGTCTAATTACTAGACCACTAATAGCCTCTCTCATAAGCTCCACCATACTACGCAAGCTTAAGCGAAGCCTCGGGATCTCCCTCTACTTCAGGTACCACGCCCGTTGTCTTTGGGAATCGAGGAGAGTGCTACAACCTCCGCCTTTCTTTGGAACAAGGGAGAGGAAGGTCTTCGAATCGAATCGAACGTGTGACCGATCAAGGGAGCTGAGGCGTGGCGCGGAAGGATCATCTACACGATCTTGAGATCGGAAAGAGTACGACTACATCACCCACGAGAATCCGCTCTCGTTAAACGCTTTGGAATCTTCGAGGGTAAGTTATACCATCGACTCGTTGCTACAATCTAGTAGATAGATCTTGGCTTGTTTGTTTGTATGCGATAGAAATTTTTTGTTTTCCATGCTACGAACCCCTACAGTTGATTGGTGAGATCTTTTGTTTTTTTGGTGAGTCCCCGAGCGTGTGGGCCGCTTTGTTTAGCTGGATCCTTCCTTACTGTTTGCTTGTGTGTTGCAGGCAGGATTACTGATGATGCTGATGAAGCGCAGCGTATGACGCACGGCAATGCGTCACCATGCTGGTTGACTCTGCCGCTCTTTCAACGACCTACATTCGGGCATACCTTCAGGAGATCTCGCCCACCGAGGTGATCCCCAGCGACCTCGTCGAGGTACGGCGCTACCCGGAGAAGGCCCTGACTGTGGTTGACATCATGTCACGGTCGGCCTTTCGTCGTGGTGCTGCGACTGCACCGAGCCTTGGGCTCGCGCACTTCGCCGACGACTTCGACCTCGACGATGTCACGAGCGGGTACCCTTTATTGACGGGCGCGGTCGAGATCGCCGAAGTGATTATGCTGACCGAGCGGGTTGCGGTGTACGCCGACCGAGTGTGGGCGATGGGTGACCTTATTCCATACCAGGAGACGGTCGTCGCCCCGAACGACCTCGAGCCAGCGCACCGCGACTTCAAGGTGGAGCAGCCATTCCGAGCGGCCATGGCGGGTGCTCGCACGACGTACCCTTTGAAACCGTGGGCTCCCTTTATCCATCGTCGCAGGAGTGGTGGCGCCTCATCGTCAAAGCCTGCGGAGTAGACTAGTTTGCCGACTGGCGTTAGTTAGAATAGATATGTAACTGCCCTTGTAAGCGAACAAATTTTGCTGCTTTAAGGAATGCTGGGATGCTTTTGTCAATGTTTTTGATTTAATTGTTGGTTGTGCGAGTCCCCGAGCGCGTCCGCCCTTTTATGGGGTGTACCTCGTTTTTATGTGTATGTATGTTGTTTTAAACTATTAGTAAGTTGTGTTCGGCTCGCCATGGCTTGGGAAGCCAGTCGCATGGCGACTCCAGGGGGTGCTCTGTACTTAGCCGTTTTCCCGGGAACGAACGAGGTCGGGTGGCCGAGTCCCCGAGCGTGGTATTTGGCTGTTCTAGTCGCATGCCCGAGGTGGGTGAGGACGGGGCGCGTTGTAGTAGGCGCGTCGCTCCACCTGATCCGTAGGACCAGTCGCGTGGCGAGTCCAGGATGCGCTCTCATACTTGGCGTTTTCCCCAGCCGCTCCTTTTTGGACTGGCGTCAGTCCCCGAGCGTGGTACGTAGCCGTTCGAGTCGCTGCGCCAAGGATGTGGAGGACTGGGTCGCTATGGGAAGTGAATGCGGTTGTCTTGGCTCGGAAATCCAGTCGAGCGAGGCGACTCTGATGAGGCTCCAGGTTGGCTTTTTTCGTGGATGGTACAAGGCCCGACTTTTTTCGGTGCCCTCGTACCGCACTACTTGGCCGTGCCGGCCGCGTAACCAAGGGTTGACTTCCGCGGGTAGCATAGCGTTGTTATTACGAGTGCGAATGGCACAAGGTATGGAGAGTGGACACAATTTGTGCGGATTGATCTTCTTTATTTCATAGCGGGTAGGAAGTACATGTCTGGAGTTCTAGGAGAAGAACTTCCGTAGGAGGTTTACATTCCCTGGCCGCTTGACGTCGAGTTTTTCGTCGCCTCAGACGTCAATGAGGTAGTAGGCGTCGTTGCCCAGGACTCGCCCGATGGCGAATGGTCCTTCCCAGGGGGAGAGAGCTTGTGCATGCCCTTGTTTTCATGTATCAGATGTAGTACCAGGTCGCCTTCCTGGAAGGTGCGAGTCCGTACTCGTCGGCTGTGGTAGCGGCGAAGCCCTTGCTGGTAAATGGTGGTGCAGGAGCGAGCTAGTCGCGTGCTTCGTCGATCTAGTCGACTCCGTCCTGGAGTGCGAGCTCATTGTCGGCCTCCGCGTAGTTGACCACCCGGGGCGAGTCGTGCTCAAGGTCTATTGGCATGACGGCCTCGGCACCGTACACCATGAAGAATGGGGTGAATCCCGTCGACCTGTTGACAGAGGTGCGGATGGCCCAGATGACGGAGGGGAGCTCTTCGACCCAACATCCAGGAGTTTGCTCGAGTGGAACTTGCAGTCGCGGCTTCAGGCCATGGAGGATACTCTGGTTGGCATGTTCCGCTTGGCCGTTGGACTCCGGGTGGGTGACTGAGGCGAGGTCGAGTCGTATGTGGTGCTCCTCACAAAATTCGCCCATGGCTCCTTTGGCGAAGTTGGTGCCGTTGTCCGTGATGATGCCGTGCGGGAACCCGTAGCGAAGGATGAGCTCGCGTAAGAACTTAGTGGCGGTCTTCCCATCGAACTTGCGGATTGGTTTGGCCTCCACCCACTTTGTGAATTTGTCGACTGCGACTAGGAGGTGGGTGAAGCCAGAGGGGGCCTTCTTGAAGGGGGCTACCATGTCCATGCCCCCACACGGCAAATGGCCAGGTGATGGGGATGGTCTTGAGTGCCGAGCTCGGGACGTGTGTCTGGTTGGCGTACTTCTGGCATCCGACGCAGCGTTGGACGATGTCGACCGCATCGACGTGCGCGGTGAGCCAGTATAAGACGTGTCGCATGGCCTTGGCGACCAGGGAGCGAGCGCCAGCGTGGTGGCCGCAGTCGCCAGCATGGATGTCCTGGAGGATCTTGTGACCTTCTGCGGGTTGGACGCAGCGTTGGAACACGCTGGTCACGCTGCGCTTGTGGAGCTCATCGTTGATGATGACGAAGGATTTGTAGCGGCGTACTATTATCCGGGCCTCCGTCTCATCAGCGGGTAGGGTCCCTCCCTCTAGGTAGGCAACGTATGGCGCGGTCCAGTTGCTTGGCTCGGCAAGCATGGAGACCAGGGCTGCTTCTGGTTGCAGCAGAATTCCGATGTCGATCTCCCGCGGGGGAGAGACGGAAGGCTTGGTGATGGTGTAGAGAAAGACGCCGGCGGGTGGTGCGAGGCGAGTCGACCCGATGTGAGAAAGGGCGTCAACTTCCTCGTTCTTGCACCGATCGATCCACTCGACGGAGTAGCCGGCAAAGTGGCCTCCCAGCTGGTCCACTGCTTGGCGGTATGCCGCCATGGTGGGGGAGACTGCATCGCAAGTGCCGGAGACTTTCTCGGCGACGAGGTCGGAGTCGCCGTAGCAGCACAGACGATTGATGTTCATTTCCTTGGCTGCTCGCATGCTGTGGAGGAGCGCCTCATACTCGGCCATGTTGTTGGTGCAGGGGGTGAAGTCGAGGTACAGGACGTAGCGTAGCTTGTCGCATTTTGGAGATGTGAGGACGATCCCTGCCCCTGCGCCATCTACGTTCTTGGAGCCGTCGAAGTATATCGACCAGTAGTGGAGGTATGGCAGTTTCTCTGGCTGCTGCGCCTCCTCCCAGTCGGCGAGAAAGTCTGCCAGGGCCTGCGACCTGATTTCCTTGCGCGGTTCGTACCTGATGTTGTGGACTCCGATCTCCATGGCCCACTTGGCGATCCGCCTGGTCGCCTCGCGGTTGCGGATGATGTCCTGCAATGGTGCTGAGGAGACGACTGTGATTGGGTGCTCTTGGAAGTAGTGCGGCAGTCGCCGCTAGGCTCTGAAGACCACATATACCAATTTTTGGTACTACGGGTAGCGTTGGCGCGACTCGGTGAGGACTTCGCTGATGTAGTAGACAGGTCGCTGCACCGGGTGCTCCTTGCCCTCTTCTGGTTGTTCAACGACCATGACGGCGCTAACGACTCGCTCGGAGTCCGCGACGTAGACGAGCATGGGCTCCTTGTCGACGGGGCGGTGAGTAGCGGGGCCGCGAGTAGCACCTCCTTGAGTGTGTGGAGTGCGTCGTCTTCCTCCTTGTCCCACTGGAACGTGGGGTTCTTGCGCATTAGGTGGTAGAGGAGCATCACCTTCTCGCCTGTAATGCCCCGGAAAATATTCCGAACTAAAATTGATTGTTATTTTATTTTGTGCATTATCATGACATCATCATGCATATTTTGTTCGCCAATTTGACCGCAAACTATTTTGGTAAAAACCTATTTTTTTTTACTAAAATATTCCTACGATTTTATTAAATCCGTTTCTCTTTTCTTATTTTCAATTAAAACAAAATAATATTTTCGGTCCGATAGTGATCACAAATGATTTTTCTTATTTGAATAAAAACAAAACTAGGATAAATGCCCGTCTAAGTTTTAGTCCAAAACTAGCCTCGTCTAATCTACTTTGGACTAGATAAATAGTCCATTCTCCTTCTTTTCTCAAACCCTAGCCCAAAACCCCAAATCTAAGATCTAATTCTACTCTTTTGTCTACCGTTTTCTCTGAATGTTTCTATACAAAATTCTTGCTGGCTGGCCGATTCCTCTCTCAGTTCACGTATGCTCTTCACGATGTGCTGAAATCCTGACTATTCTGATCCCATCTCCGTTTCCCTTCCAGGTAGCTAAGCCTTCGTTGCTCCACCTTTTGTCTCCGTTCTTTCCAAAATTCCACAGCCAAGATCTCCTCTTCTTTTCCTTGCTGCCCTGTTTGCGCGAGAGAGATGGCGGTGGCCACGACTTGACCACTCCGATGCAGGTCAACGCCACCACTCTGCCCTGGCCTTTCTCTATTCTCGTAAGAATGCACAACATTAGCAGATGTGCTTGTCTGCTCTGTCTACCGCCGCATGAGCATGCAGCCAGGCTCCGCCTTGATCTGGAGCTGAGCAGATCGCAGCGCCACTCCAGCTTAATCCCGCACGCAGCACCGCACCCAACACACACGCACCCCCTGCACGCACGACCCCACACGCACACACGCACTAGACCCAAACCCAACACGGTACACCAAACACACACCACGTGACCCACACCCCACGCGGGACACACGCACGAGATCCCCATCTCCTGATCCCATCGTCTCCCTGCCGCTAGTTGCCTCCCGCCTCCAGCGCCGCCCCTTCTCTCCCTGCGGGCTCACTCCGGCTGCCTCCTCCTCTCTGCCCAAGCGCGCGCTGATGCCGCAGGACCCATCGCCCTCGACCTCGCCTCAACCACTGGTCGCCGTCCTCCGGCCCTGCTGCCGCAGAACATCTCCTCCGGCCTCCGTCTCTCCGCCCGCCCCCGAGCACCTCCTCCGGCCACCCTCGTCGAGCTCCTGCAGCAAGCCGATGCCACCGCCCGAGCCCCTCTCGCTGCCATCAGACCCCTGCGCCGCCGTGACCCTGGCCGCGCGCCCTGCTGCCGACCTGCAGGAGGCTGTCCTCATCGAGCTCTGCTGCCTGGTGCGTCGCCGGCCTCTCCACCGCCGCGGGCCCACGCGCCGAGGCCAGCGTCGATGCCGCCCTTCTGCCTTCATGCTTGGCCTCCCGCAATACCCTGTCTGCAAGGTGCTCGAGCCAAAGCCGATGAGACATGGTCGACTCGGAGCACACATGTGACTTGTTCAGCTTGTGGCTATTGCAACCGTACAGGTAGATGGTATTTGTATTGCTCCAAATCGACAATGAAGAAGAAGCTTGTCTTGTGTGGGTGGCATGTGTGAGCCAGTGGATCCCGAGTTACTCGTGTCGGACGCAATGGCAACCTCGACCCGAAGACATGAAACTAAGTTCGGCACCGACACCCGAAAACTCCGGAAAGGACGCCAAGGTCTCCCTAATGGAACGGATGGTCTCCTTCACGTGCTCGAAGGCCCCGATTCCGTGGATCCGAAGACCGATCCCCTGAGCCCCCAAGTTGGCCGAACCCCGATGTGCGACCTCTATCTGAGACCCCTATTTTATTATAATACATATAAAATAACTTGTTGCGTATTAATCCATCCTTACTCACATACATGTTTATTTGTTTGGGGGTATATTGTCGATTCACCTCATAATTAAATATGGAGGCCATATACGGGTGAATCTAATCTAATATTGGCCCCATTTAAATTTGTGGGAACCGATGATATATTGTTGCCTTGTTAATACAACATTAAATTGTGGGGTATCTAGACAACATAAACCACCTAATTAATTGCCGGGACTCCGGTTCCGCTTAATATTGCCTAATTGCAACGCACCTTTGTCATGTCATACATCATGCATGCATCATGCTCGATCTTCTGCCGTAGTATTAAATAGTGCATCCGGTGTTTCTTCTAGTGCTTTGCTTCTTCATGGATTAGGCCGATGATCGATGCGAGTGTCGACCCGATCTTCGGGTGAACCTTCGACAAAGTTTTCAGGCGAGCATTCTCCCCCTTCTACCTATTTTGCGTTTATAGTCTTTACTTCCTTCCTTTGATCTATTGCTATCCTTATTTTCGATGCTATAGTACCGTTCCTTTAATTACCTGCTCCACTATATTGCCTTGGTTATCCTATTGCCTTGTTTGATTAGCTAGCTTTGTCCTTGCGAGTCGTAGGCGTGCTTAATATCGCTCTGTGGAACATGACATATGGATACTGTTGGTGATAAGACAATTAGTCTAATGTTGGTTATGGTTTTTTTCACCTAATGATAAGGCCCCGGCAGGGACCACCTTTGGGAACTGCTTGAGCCGAACTAGGACCCGTCCGTTCTACGATACCAGTTCTGAGTTGATCGCGCTAACCAAATGTGGGGGCCTCTGGGATCCCCCCTCAACTACCGGCGCTATTCGTATATCCAGAGGGTTACAAAATTGGTTTTTCATTTGATGCATACGCATAATATGTCCTCGGACATGGGTGAGTTGATATGTCTTCGGACTTGATGTTTTGGTGGACTGCCATGGCTTGCATTGCATAAAATCGGGATATCGTGTCGGAGGTGGGATGGAGCTCTACAAGTTATCTTCCGATCATCGTCCGACCGTAGACTCAAACGCTGTGCCACCTGGAGAATCAGCTGGCTGTATCTCTTGTGTGGGTAAAACACAGTAGGTGATGCCTTTGGATATGCGCGTAGTTAAGGAACAGTTCTTGTTGTGAGATTCGGAAGGCATGCGTGATATGTTGCCTGAAGGGTTGAGCATGCGTTTGGGTACAGTAGTGCACCCCTGCAGGGTAAATCTTTTCGAGAAGCCGTGTGTCCACGGTTATGGACGCCTCAGGATTACATTGTCATGATCATAGACAACGTCACTAATGATTTGCCTCCTTAATAATATGACTAGTAATTAGCCTTATCAACTAAACACCTGCTCAAATAAATTTGCCACCGTGTGTGTTCCGCAAGGGGACTTCCTCGACTGGTCTTCGAGGGGGGAAATCTTTGGATGGGTTATGTTTGGTGTTATATTATAGATATAGTATAGTGCTCTCTTATCTCGCTCCAATAGCCGAAGTTGTAGCGTGTCTCCATAAGTTAGATAGTGCAAGCTTTGCTGCCGCTGAGCCCACCATACCTATGTAGGCGAGGACCGCCGAATTCTAGTCTCGCCATGTACTGGCTTCAGTACTGACCGCTCTCTTTCTGTTT
Organism: Avena longiglumis; assembly: GCA_030063025.1. Classification (NCBI taxonomy): domain Eukaryota; kingdom Viridiplantae; phylum Streptophyta; class Magnoliopsida; order Poales; family Poaceae; genus Avena; species Avena longiglumis. The sequence continues at coordinate 156,316,441 of CP125973.1, forward strand.
TCTTTTGCCCTTTGTCGGCATCCTTTTGGCTTGACAGGTATGTGATTGACGATGTTAGCAAGGCTACCCTTCCGGCTTGGCCTGGGCAGGGTTGGACACCGCTTGGTTATTCTTCAGGACTCTTAGTCCCATTTGGATCTTGCCCGTACTCGAATACTACTTTGCTTTTTTCTTGAGTTGTATCTTCGTATTGTATCTTTTGTATTCTTGACTCGTTGAGTCGTTGTTGTATATATAAGTTCTTGTGGACTCTATTGTAAACTACTATGATGTAACTACTTGTATTCAAATCCCACCCACACGAAAGTGTCTGGAGGCGTCTTTGAATTGCTTCTATGCGGATTTTGGCGGGAAATGCTGAGATCTTCATAGACCCGATTCTGGGGCGCTACATCGCCTAGCCAGGGGATGAAGCGACTGAGAGCCGCGACTTGTCTGGCCAACTTCTGGACGTCGCGCAACCACTCAGGTTTTCCGAGCCGGGAGATCGTGTTGATCTTGGTGGGGTTCGCCTTGATCCCTCGTTTCGAGATGACTTACCCCAACAACTGTCCAGTATGTACACCGAAGGTGCACTTTCCTGGATTTAGCTTGATCTTGTACCTCCGTAGGTTTGCGAAGGTTTCCGCTAGGTCGGCGAGTAGATCGCCCTGGCGAGTGGATTTCACCACCACGCCGTTGATGTATACGTGGATGTTGCGGCCAATTTGGCTCGCAAGGCACTCCTGCATGCACCTTTGGTAGGTCGCCCCGACGTTCTTGAGGCCGAAGGTCATAGCAGTGTAGCAGAAGGCTCTGAATGGCGTGATGAATGCCATCTTCTCCTCGTCCCCGACTGGCATTTTGATCTGGTTGTAACCAGAGTAGGCGTCGAGGAAGCACAACGAATCCGAGCCCACGGTCGAGTTGATGATTTGATCGATCCACGGGAGGACAAACTGCTCTTTCGGGCAGGCGCTGTTTAGGTTTGTGTAATTGATACACATTCTCCAGGTCCTGTTTTTCTTCTCGAGCAGGACTGGGTTTGCCAGCCACTTGGAGTATTTGATTGGCCGAATGAAGCCTGCATCGAGTAGATGTTGCACCTCCTCAGCGTTTGCTCGGCAGCGCTCTTCATTAAAGGGCCGTAGCGACTGTTTGACGGGTCGCGCTTTGGGGTCGGTGTTGAGTTTGTGCTCAGCGAGTTCCCTCGGGACACCAGGCATGTCGGATGGCTTCCATGCGAAGATGTCGCGATTCTCATGTAGGAACTCGATGAGCACGCCTTCCTATGCTGGGCTCATGCCCGTCCCGATCGTCACCGTCTGGTTGGAGTCGCCTGGGACCAGCTCGATGGTGTGAGTGTGCATCGTTGCCTCGAAGGCGGTGGAGCCGCCGCCCTCCGAGTTTGGCTTCTTGAGAATCATGGGGTCGTCATTGTTGACCCCACTCGCATACTTGGCGAGCTCCTCCGCGTGGTTGGCTTTTGCCGCTATGACGACATCGGCGAGCTCGGCGCCTTTGGCCTCGCACTCGGCAGCCATGTCGGGGTCGCCCTGGACGGTGATGATGCCACACGGCCTAGGAGCTTCATCGTGTTGTACGCGTAGTGGGGAGTCGCCATGAATTTGGCAAACGCTTGTTGCCCCAAGACGCAGTGGTAGGGGCTGTTGAAGGGCACCAGCTCGAAGACGATCCGCTCGGTGCAGAAGTTCGCTGGAGTGCCGAAGGTGACTGGCAGCGTCACCTTGCCGATCGGGTACGCCTTTTGACCGGGGACGATGCCGTGGAAGGTGGTGTAGGTCGTGTCAATCATCGACTGTGGGAGCCGCAGTCGCTTGAACTTGTCCACGTAAAGAATGTTGATGGTGCTTCCGCCGTCCATCGGCGTCTTGGGGAGCCAGTAGTCTCCCACCTTGGGCTTGACCACCAAGGCGACTCGCCCCTGATATTCGATCTGTGGCGAGTGATCTTTGCGACTCCGGGTGATCCGTTGCTCGGACCAGTTGAGGAAGCGCGGGACATCGACCTGGGACACCGCGTTGCCGGCGACGACGCGGGCGATGACCTTCTTCTCGCGCTTGGTGCTGAACCTGGTGAAGGTGTGGAGTGATCCCACGTCGTTGCCGAATGCCCCGTCGTTAGGCGGGTGATTGTTGGGGTCATCCCGTGCGCGCCATGCCTTCTCGATCTCCCTCATTGAGTGGCAGTCGGCGGTCGTGTGCGTGGCAGGCTTCCCCTTCCTGCTGTGGAACACACATGGCTGGTTGAGGAGAGCCGCGGGGTCGAACCTCGGCTTCGCCTTGTAGTTGCCGCCGTCGCGGCGCTGGCCTCCATCGCAGCGGAAGCTCTTGGGCTTGCGTGGAGCGTAGCCGGTGTTGGCGACGAAGTCGACTCGCCTATAACCGCGATGCTTGCCGGTGAGGCGAGTGTTGCTGTAGCGTAGCTCAGGTCGTCTCTCGTTGTCTTGGCCGCTCGTGCGGCGGTTTCCTCCCGACTCGTCGTCGGTTTCTTGGTTCAGGTCCTCCTCCGCGTACCATTTGGCAATCTCGAGGAGGTCTGGTATGTTGTCGAGTGTTTTGTACACTCGCTTGAGCTTGGCGACCAAGGGCTCGTAGCGGCATGAGGTATTGAAGCAGTGAATCGCGGTGTCCGGGTGGATGTTGGCCGCATTGTACCACAGGTCCTGCCACTGCTGGACCCAGCTGCGGGTCGACTCACGGGGTCCCTGGACGCATTGCTCTAGGTCCTCGATGGTGGTGGCGCGGGTGTAGGAGCCCTCGAAGTGCCTGACGAAGGCGTCGCGCATTTCTTCCCAGGAGTCGATGCTATCTGCGGGAAGGGTGTTGATCCATTGTCGGCACGCTCCCTCCATCATCAGGGGGAGGTAGCAGGCGGTGAGCAGGTCGGTGTGGCCAGTGATTCCCATCGCCATGAGGTACGTGTCCTGCCACACGGAGGGGTCATACGAGGGGTCGTACTTATCGATCTCCTTCGGCGCTTTGAAGTTCACCGTGTACTTTTCGCCTCGGATCATTGGTCCGAAGCACTGGGGGCCGACTCGGCTGAGCGACCCCCTCGGCTCACCGTCGCGGCAATTGGTGAGGGTGTGCCTCAGGTCGTCAGGCTGGCGTGCGCGCCAGCTCTGGTTGTTGATGATGTGGGTCCGCACGTCGACTGGCTGCCCGTTGGTAGCGACCATGTTGTTCGTCGGGCGCGGGTCGTTGGTGGAGAGTGACGCGTTCGCGCGTTGTGGTTGGAGCTGCAGGGGCTCGGGGGTGGGCAATTGAGGGTGTTTGCCATTGACGGGCGGTCGCTCGAGGCCGCCATCGACGGCGGGAGTACATCCGCGAAGTTCCTCCGCGGCTTGTTGCTCGACGGCCTTGGCGAGTAGGGCCCTAGCATACTGGATCTACAGGGCGCCTTCCCCGGTCACGTTGATGTTGTCGACCGCAGCTTGACTCGCGATGACGTTGTCCATCGGAGTATAAAACAGCGGGAGGCCGTTCGCGTCCCGCTCCTGCGCGGAGATCATGATCCGCGGTTGGTTTGAGGCGGCGTGCGGCCAGGCGGTGGTGAGGGAGCGCCGTTCGCTGAAGCGCTTGGTGGTGGTCAGATGCTTCCCCCTGGCGGCGCGTTCTTGCAGATTACGCGATCGGCCGCGCGGTCCGGGTCATTCTTATCGTCAAAGTTCAGGGCGCGGCCCTAAACGATGGGGTTCATGTGCGACCTGATGCGGCGTTGGTGGTAGCGCGAGAGTTCTTGCGCCGTTGCCTGCTCGAGGAGAAATTTTTCGTGCTCGGCCTTCTCTTTGCGGACGGCGTCCGCCAGTCGTAGGCGGAGTTCTTCGACCTCCGTTTCCGTCGTAGTCGGCGGGATCGGCGTGGAGAAGGGGTCCGGCGGGGCGTCCGTGCCGCTCGCCATATAGGTCGCGTCGTAGCGACTGGATCCGGCGTGGAAGTCGCCGGAGTTGTCCGATCCGGAGTCAGAGTCGAACATCCCAAGGATGGAGGGGTCCTCGAAGTCCCCCATATTGGAGACCTGGGTGATGGAGCCAGCGGGTGACGTGGTGACGATGGATCCGGTGACTGACGCCGGGGTCGCCGAGTCATCGTCGTCGTTGAGGGCCGCGCCGTTCACGACCACGCTGGTTTCGGCCATGTTGCTGTTGGCCGAGTCGTACTCGGAGGCAAGGCGGTGGATGGTGCGGACCTGACTCTCGGAGAGCCGATCGTGCGATGGCGACTCGCGGATGTGAGCCGAGTCCTTCGAGACAATGACGTTGGTGAAGCCGACGAAGAGGCTGATCGTGCCGACCGGCATGATCACGCTATGCGTGACGGGGCGCGCCACTGGGACGTAGCTGCTCGGCAAGATCTGGAGGATCTCGCTGATTGCGATCATGCGGCTGGTGGCGATCGTCTCGTTGATGGGCAGATTGGATCTCGCTGCAGAGCACCGGCCTGTCCGGACAGGCCCCACGGTGGGCGCCAATGTCGTGGGAATGGCCACGGCAGATGCTGCAATTGGCAACGAGTAGTAGAACAAGGGGCAAGGGCGGCCAGCCATCTGCGGTGCGAGATGAGGGCGGAGACACAAGGGGTTACCTAGGTTCGCCCCCCCGGAGGGTAAAGACCTACTCTGCAAGATTGTATTGATGAGAGTACAATGGGCGAGCTCGACGATTAGGCGGCGAGTCGCAGGGGGTGTATGATGGAACATGTCCTCTATGTGTACCCTAGGGAGGTTCATATAGGCTCACCTCGCTAGGGTTTACAGATCTACAACCGAATTAGTTAATTATTCGAAGGGTACTTGGCCTAATCCGACGGGCCTAGATACGCTTCCGGGCCTCCAACTTCCAGTCGCCTGGCTCCTTGTTGAGTCTCGATCCAGTCGCCGTCCTGCAGGCCCACTCGCTGGCAGCTTGGGCCAATAGGAAATGTACTGCTGGGTATACCCCACTCGGCATATCCCCATCACTTTCTCTTTACTTTGTTTTTAGTTTGCTTAGTTTTTTTGTTTGGTTTTGTTTGCCTCTTTTTATCAAAAATTCCAAAAAATAGTCTAGTTTGGTTTGCTTTCTCTATTCAAAAACATAAAAAAATTAGTTCCTGCTCTAGTTGCTGGTCTGTTATTGCCTTTCTTGGTCATGCTTTCTATCAATGGATGGTTTCTTTGAAACTAGTTCTTATTGGCAAGGTGGGTTCATGGAAGAACAAAAGTATTATTATAAGGAACACCATTTGTCACAAAAGGGAAACACTTATGGGAAAAAATTGATAAGTTGAATACTATTGCTAGAGAGGTATGATCTACTTATAATGTTACTTATTGCTTTGATAAATCTTGTTGCTGTAGGAGGTATAAACACCTGCCTTTTCAATGTGAGTATAATGATAATGTTACCATATCTTCTTATGTTAAAGGAAATTATGACTTTTATCATGTGGAACAAATTTAAGAATTCATTGCTTTCAAGGGTGCTTTTGAACTTGTTAGTTTGCTTGAAAATACTGATGATGCACCTTATGAATATGAGGTTTGTGAGATACTTAAATTTTGCTTTAATAATTACAAGGAAGAAAATGGCTATATTCTTGAATATTTTAATAGGTGCTTTCCACAAATGGAAGAGACTAATGCCTTGCAGGAGCCTATGGAAGAAGAAATTGCTGAAACTGAAAGCTCATTAGATGAAAAAGAGGAGGAGAGTGATGGTCAAGAGGAGGAAGAATGGATCTACCCATGTCTACCCTCTAATGAGAGTAACTCTTTACCTCTTACTTTATTTGATTGTCCCCCATGCTTACCAAAGGAGGATGAATGTTATGTTCCCGTGGATTCTTTTGAAATATCTGCTATGGGTAAAACTTGTGATAATAGTCATGCTCCTGTTATCTATGATAATCCTATATTTGTGCCTAAATTCGAAATGCATGGTAATAAGGAGTTTTGCTTAGAAAATGTTTATGATAAAGCTCTACCTGATGGCCCTATGTTGAATGATAAGTCATCTTGTTATAAAATTGTTAAGAGTGGGTTCGAAGGTTTAATCCCACTATTTTTGAGCTTGATAAAAATTATATGTTTATAGATCATGAAAAGCATGCTTTATGTGATAGTTATATTGTTGAGTTTATTCATGATGCTACTGAAAGTTATTATGAGATAGGGAAACATGTGAAGGGTTTCGCGGCATAGTAAATCAAAATTTTCTACGGATGCGAACAGAGGGAAAGCCAAGATCTAATCTAGGAGATGCAATCAACGAGAGAGATTGGATTAGATCTTCATACCCTTGAAGATTCAAGCAAGCGAACGCTCGAACGTGGGTGATGTAGTCGTACTCGCTTCTCCTCCTCGCGATCCGATCCGATCTAGCACCACAAGTGGCGGTGCCTCCGTGAGATGCACACGTGAAGCACCTCGACGTCTCCTCCTTCCTCGGACCAGCGAGTATGGTGGAGAGATAGATTGGATCTACAACACGACGGCGTGGTGTATATGGTGGAGAATTTCTGCTGCAGGGCTTCGCCTACAAACAGTCGGGAGGGAGAGAGGAAGGTAGCAAGGCAGCTAGGGCTTGGAGGAAGGTGTGGAGTTGTGGGGAGGGGGCGCACCACCCCTCTATATATAGAGGGGGGCGGCCAGCCTTGCCCCTCTTCCAAGCCTATCTCTAGTTTAAACAATTTAAACTCTCCCTTATCTAGAAATCCTATCTCTAGATTTAAACGATTTAAACTCTCCCTTATCTAGAAATCCTATCTCTAGTTTAAACGAGTTTAAACTTATCTAGGATCGGCTGGGCCCTATTGGGCCTTGTGCCCCTGGCCCAATGCGTCTAGGACACTCCCTCATAGGCCCATGCCCCCTCCCGGAAGGTGGGTCCACGTTGGTCCCCTTCCGGAAGGTTCTAGAAGCTTCCGGTACAATACCGATTAACTTAACAATTCAACTCCCAAAACTGCACTGCCTTACATGAATCTTATTCTCCGGACCATTCCGGAACCTCTCGTGATATCCCGGATCCCATCCGAGACTCCGAACAAAAATTCATAAACCAATTATCCAATCTATCCTAGCGTCGAGATACGTTAAGTGTGTGACCTGCGGGTTCGAGAATATGCACATGATCTTCTATCAATAATCAACAACGGGTCAGGCACCCATATTGACTCCACACATTCATCGATGATCATATCGGATGAACCACGATGCCGGATTCAATCAATCCCATATATATATTCCCTTCGTCTCGCGATATTTTACTTGCCCGAGATTCGATCGCTTGCATGGCCATACCTAGTTCAATCTCGCTCACAAAAGTACTTTACTCGTTCGTAATCCGATATCACTTTGTGATTAACTCCTTAACCACATGCTTGCAAGCGTGTTGATATCGATTACCGAGTGGGCCCAAGTATATCTCTCGACTTGGGAGGGACAAATTCCATCTCGATACATACAACCCAACAGATACTTTCCGATCACCGAGAGACACCTTTATGATCACCCTCTCATAGGATGACGTTTGATGACCTCAAAGCTTTCTTCCTGCATGTGGAGTTGCATTATCTCATGGTCTAAGGAATACAATATTTGACATAGGAAAAGCTTCGCAAAGATGAACACGATGAAACGATCTAATTGCTTCGCTTAGTTTGGTCTCCATCATATCATTCTCCCAATGATATGATCTCATTATCAATTGACAACTCATGTCTATGGTTAGGAAACCTTAACCATCATTGATCAATGAGCTAGTCCATAGAGGCGCATTAGGGACACGGTGTTGTTTACAAACCACACAAGTATTAAAGTTTCCGCTTAATACAATTCTAGCATGGAACATAAACTTTATCATGAACAAGAATTATAATAATAACATCTTTATTATTGCCTCTAGGGCATAATTCCAACAGCCTCCCACTTGCACTAGAGTCAATAATCTAGTTTACATTTGGCAACAATCTCACACCCATGGCATCGAGGTGTTGATCATGTTTTACACGTGGAAGAGGTTTAGTCAATGGATCTGCGACATTCGGATCCGTATGTACTTTGCTAATCTTCGATCTCCATCCGCTATATAATCTCGGATTATATGAAACTTGTGTTGATATGCTTGGTCTTTGGATGATATCTTGGTTCCTTAGCGAGTGCTATGGCGCCGTGTTGTCACACAATATCTCCAAAGGTCCAATGCACTTGGAACCACGCCAAGCTCGATGATGAAGTTTCGATCCAAACTCCTTCACTTGACGCTTCTGCAGCAGCCATGTATTCCGCTTCATCAGATCCCGCGATCACGCTTTGCTTGCAGCTTCTCCACCACAGCTCCTCCATTCAAAATATAAATGTATCCTCTCGAGATTTGGAATCATCCTTGTCGGTGTCGAAACTAGCATCGACGTAACCTTTACGACAAGTCGCTCATCACCCCCATAGACTAAGAACATTTCTTTAGTTCTATTTAGGTACTTTAGGATGTTCTTCATACCAGCTGTCCAGGTTCCACTCACGGATCACTTTGATATCTCGTCAAACTAAGAGCATTGGACACATCCGTCTAGTACACAAGATGGCATACATGATGGAACCTATGGCCGAGGCATAAGGCACTTTGCTCATAGCTTCCCTATCATTTCATCAGTAGTGGACACCGAGCCTTGCTCAATATCTTACCCGACAACATAGGCATCGAACCTTTCTTTGCCTTATCCATTCTTAACCTTTTCGTAACTTTGTCTAGGTATGTACTCGCTTAAAGCTATCAGCGTCTTTGTCTATCTCTATAGATTTTGATGCCCAATATATAAGCAGCTTCACCTAGGTCTTTCATTGAAAACACTTGTTCAAATAACTCTTCACATCGTTAAGCATGTTGATGTCATTTCGATAATCAATATGTCATCCACATATAGTACCGTAAACGCCACCGAGCTCCCACTCACTTCCTTGTAGACACAAGCTCAGAGCAATTTGGAACAAATCCAAAGCTCTTGATCACTTGATCAAAACGAAGGTTCCAACTCCGAGATGCTTGCTTCAGTCCATAAATGGAACGCTGAAGTTTGCATACTTTACTAGCATCCTTAGGATCGAAAAAACCTTCGGGTTGCATCATATACAACTCTTCATCAATGTTCCCATTGAGGAAAGCAGTCTTGACATCCATCTGCCATATTTCATAATCATGAAACGCAGCAATTGCTAATAAAATCCGAATGGACATAAACATCGCTACGGGAGAGAAAGTCTCATCGTAGTCAACACCTTGAACTTGTCGAAAACCTTTATGCAAGCCGTGCTTTATAGACGGTAACATTACCATCCGCGTCCGCTTTTCTTCTTGAATATCCATTTGCACTCAACGGCCTTTCGCCGCTAGGAGGATCCACCAAAGTCCATACTTGGTTTTCGCTCATGGATCCCAATGGATTTCATGGCTTCCACCATTTCTCGTAGTCCGGGCTCATCATCGCTTCCTCATAGTTCGAGGTTCACCGCCTTCTACCAACAAGACAACAAGACAGGTTGCCGTACCACTCGGGAGGGGCACGCGACCTTGTCGACCGCGACGCTCAAGAGCAAGATCGTCCAAGCTTCATGATCCTTGTCATTAGCTTCCTCTATTGTTGGTGCAGCGCACTGAACAATTTCAGGTGCGCTACTCTCCAATTCAAGAGAAGGTTCAATAACCTCGTCTAGCTCTACTTTCCTCCCACTCACTTCTTTCGAGAGAAACTCCTTCTCAAGAAAGGAACCGTTCTTCATAAACACTTTGCCTTCGGTTACGTGATAGAAGGTATACCCAATAGTTTCCTTAGGGTATCCTATGAAGACGCATTTCTCCGCTTTGGGTTCGAGCTTGTCCGGCATCAACTTCTTAACGTAAGCTTCGCATCCCCAAACTTTAAGAAACGACAACTTAGGTTTAGCACCAAACCACAGTTCATACGGTGTCATCTCAATGAATTTAGATGGAGCCCTATTTAAAGTGAATGCAGCGGTTTCTAATGCATAACTCCAAAATGATAACGGCAAATCAGTAAGAGACATCATTGATCGGACCATATCTACTAGGGTTCGATTCCTCGCTCGACACACCATTGCTACTGTGGTGTTCCGTGGCGTGAGTTGTGAAACGATTCCACTTGCTTTAAGATGCGTGAGAAAATCATAACTCAAATATTCGCCCCCACGATCGGATCGTAGAAACTTAATCTTTCTGTTATGATGGTTCTCCACTTCATTCTGAAATTCCTTGAACTTTTCAAATGTTTCAGATTTATGTTTCATTAAATAGATATACCCATATCTACTTAAGTCATCGGTAAAAGTGAGAAAATAGCGATATCCACCGCGCGTCGAAACACTCATCGGTCCGCATACATCGGTATGTATGATTTCCAACAAGTCCGTTGCTCGCTCCATCATACCGGAGAACGTGGTTTTGATCATCTTGCCCATGAGGCATGGTTCGCATGTGTCAAATGATTCAAAATCAAGAGACTCCAAAAGTCCATCAGAATGGAGTTTCTTCATGCGCTTTACACCAATATGACCTAGACGACAGTGCCACAAATAAGTAGTATTATCACTATCTACTTTGCATCTCTTAGCCTCAATGTTATGGATGTGTGTTTCATCCCTTCCGAGATTTAGAAGAAATAAACCATTTACAAGAGGTGCATGACCATAAAAGATGTTACTCATATAAATAGAACAACCATTATTCTCCGATTTAAATGAATAACCATCTTGCAATAAACACGATCCGAAATAATGTTCATGCTCAACGCAGCACATAATAACACTTATTAAGGTTTAAAACTAATCCCAAGGTAAAACTAAGGAGAGCGTGCACGGCCATCACATCAACTCTTGATCCGCTGCCAACGCCATCGTCACCTCATCCCTAGTAGCCGCTCATTCCGTAGCTCTCTGTTTGAGTTACAAATATTAGCAATCGAACCGTATCAAATACCGTGCACTACAACGAGGGCTAGTAAGGAAAACATCAATAACATGTATATCAAATATACCTTTGATGGTGCCACCTTCTTGTCCGCTAAGTATTTTGGACAATATGCCCAAAGGACCCTGTCCTGCAATAGAAGCACTCGGTCCGACTTAGGACCGGACTGAGTTTCTTCTCGGCGAGGGCATTAAGCTTGCCGCCCTTCTTGAAGGGCTTCTTTGCTCCTTACCTTTCTTAAAGGAGGGCTTGTTGACCATCAACACATGATTATCCTTCTTGATGTCCACTTCCGTAGCCTTCACTTTGCGAAGAGCTCGGTGATCGATCTGGAACCAATCTGATTATGAGTCACTACAAAACTTTTGTAGCCGGGAGGAGTGATTGCAGAACCTGTCAATCTTGAGCTCCTCCGAATCGTGCATTCCAGCTTGCTCAAGGCGTTGAGTGTAGCCCGACATCTTTATGGCGTGCTCACTAACGGAACTCCCTTCCTCCATCTTGCGATTAAAGAACTTCTCGAGATCTCATATCTCTCGAACGGGCTTGAGTCCGAAACATGGTTTTCAGCTCGAGAATCTCAAAGGGCCCGGGATAGGTTTCAAAACAATTTTGAAGCTCCGGTTCCATAGCAAACAACATGGTGCTCTTAATCACACCATAATCATCTTTGCGCGACTGATAGACAACTTTCTCATCATCCGGCGCAGTTGCAGCAGGGGGGTCACCTAACGCTTTCCCAAGGACATAGTCCTTTGTCCGCATGTAATGATTCTTAGATTATGAACCATTGGTGAAGTTAGACCCATTGTTTCTAAGCTTTTCTTTCTCAAAGAAAACGTTGAAGTTGAAGTTGGACTTGGCCATTGGATCTACAAGATTTGCAAGTACAATTTAGACTATGTTCATGATAAATAGTTCAACTTAATCAAATTACTAGATGAACTCCCACTAAATTCAACATCCCTCAAGTTGTTTAGTGAACACGATCCAAATTCACCACACCTAATCCGATCATCACGAGAAGAGATGTGGTTTCAATGGTGGACAACAAAGTGTCGATCATATTATTCATATGACTCATGCTTAACCTTTCGGTTCTTGTGTTCCGAGGCCATGTCTGTACATGCTAGGCTCGTCAAGTTAGACCCAAGTATTTCCGCGTGTGCAAAAACTGGCTTGCACCCGTTGTATGTGAGCGTAGAGTCTATAGCACCCGATCATCACGTGATGCTTGGACACGACGAACTTTCGCAACGGTGCATACTTGGGGAGAACACAGTTTTTATCTTGATCTTTAAGTGAGGAATCAACTTATAATGCTACCGTCGCAATCTAAGCATAATAAGATACATAAAAGGGATAAACATCACATGCATATAACTTTATGTGACATGGTATAGCCAATCTTCGCGCAATGATCTCCATCTTGTGCGTTCCGTCATGATCTCCATCACTCCACCATGATTGCCTCCACCACGAATAGCAACTACAACTATTGCTAACTACTTAGCGATAAAGTAAAGCTATTACATGGCGTATAAGAAGTTGACTCGCAGGTCATACACAATTATAAAGACAACCATATGGCTCACGGTTGTGTGTACTCATCGACATGCAAGTCGTGAAATATTACAAAACATGATCATCGCATACAATATACACATCACATCTTGGGCCATACCATATCACGTAAAACACTCCTGCAAAAACAAGTTAGACGCCTCTACTTTGTTGTCGCATGTTTTACGTGGCTTATGGGAGTAGATGCTAAGAACGATTCTTACTACGGAAAGCCACAACGGTGATATTATGGTTGCCAAACTCCAGTGTTAATCCCATGACAACTATAGTGAGAGAAATGACATCCACCACCGCATGTGTGGTACAAGCCACACGTCAAGTGCGGAGCCGGTCTCGCAATGACGCGTAAGGTTGGCTGGACCGCTTCAATCTCACTATCCGCGTCATAAGAAGAACACAAACAAGAGGCTTGCAACAGAAAACATCAACACCGCAACAACCATGTTGCGTTCTACTCGTGAAACACATCTACGCATAGATCTAGCTCGATACCATCAAGGGTTTCACGGCATAGTAAATCAAAATTTTCTACGGATGCGAGGAGGAAAGCCAAGATCTAATCTAGGAGATGCAATCAACGAGAGAGATTGGATTAGATCTTCATACCCTTGAAGATTCGCATGGAACGCTCATTCGAACGTGGGTGATGTAGTCGTACTCGCTTCTCCTCGCGATCCGATCCGATCTAGCACCACAAGTGGCGGTGCCTCCGTGAGATGCACACGTGAAGCACCTCGACGCCTCCTTCCTCGGACCAGCGAGTATGGTGGAGAGATAGATTGGATCTAAAACACGACGGCGTGGTGTATATGGTGGAGAATTTCATGGGATTCGCCTACAAATGGGAGGGAGAGAGGAAGGTAGCAAGGCAGCTAGGGCTTGGAGGAAGGTGTGGAGTTGTGGGGAGGCACCACCCTCTATATAGGGGGGCGCCAGCCTTGCCCCTTCCAAGCCTATATCTAGTTTAAACAATTTAAACTCTCCTTATCTAGAAATCCTATCTCTAGATTTAAACGATTTAAACTCTCCTTATCTAGAAATCCTATCTCTAGTTTAAACGAGTTTAAACTTATCTAGGATCGGCTGGGCCCTATGGGGCCTTGTGCCCGGCCCAATGCGTCCAGGACACTCCTCGTAGGCCCATGCCCCTCCCGGAAGGTGGGGCCACGTTGGTCCCTTCCGAAGGTTCTAGAAGCTTCCTAGACAATACCGATTAACCCAACAATTCAACTCCAAAACTGCACCGCCTTATATGAATCTTATTCTCCGGACCATTCCTAACCTCGTGATATCCCGGATCCCATCCGAGACTCAACAAAAATTCATAAACCAATTATCCAATCTATCCTAGCGTCGAGATACGTTAAGTGTGTGACCTCGGGTTCGAGAATATGCATATGATCTTCTATCAATAATCAACAGCGGGTCTGGGCACCCATATTGACTCCCACACATTCATCGATGATCATATCGGATGAACCACGATGCCGGATTCAATCAATCCCATATATATATTCCCTTCGTCTCGCGATATTTTACTTGACCGAGATTCGATCGCTTGCATCGTCATACCTAGTTCAATCTCGTTCACAAAGAAGTACTTTACTCGCTCCGTAATCCGATATCACTTTGTGATTAACTCCTTAACCACATGCTTGCAAGCGGTGTTGATATCGACACCGAGTGGGCCCGAAGTATATCTCTCCGACTTAGGAGGGACAAATTCCATCTCGATACATACAACCCAACAGATACTTTCCGATCACCTGAGAGACACCTTTATGATCACCCTCTCATAGGATGACGTTTGATGACCTCAAAGCTTTCTTCGGTACCAGGAGTTGCATTATCTCATGGTCTAAGGAATACAATATTTGACATAGGAAAAGCTTCAAAGATGAACACGATGAACGATCTAATTGCTTCGCTTAGTTTGGTCTCATCCATCATATCATTCTCCCAATGATATGATCTCATTATCAATTGACAACTCATGTCTATGGTTAGGAAACCTTAACCATCATTGATCAATGAGCTAGTCCATAGAGGCGCATTTAGGGACACGGTGTTGTTTACAAACCACACAAGTATTAAAGTTTCCGCTTAATACAATTCTAGCATGGAACATAAACTTTATCATGAACAAGAATTATAATAATAACATCTTTATTATTGCCTCTAGGGCATAATTCCAACAACATGGTCTTATGTATCTCAACAATATTAAGTTTCCCCTCTTTATGTTGAAAATCTTGAAGTTGCACTTGTTTTGCTTTCCTATGCTTGTTGCTTTGTGCTTCTTTGATTTATTTTCTTACAAGGTTCCGATGCATAGGAAGTGGGTTAGACTTAAATGAGATTTGAATTTGCTTTTGATGCTCTCTTTTACTTTGATTCATATTTCCTATGTGAGCATATTCTCAAACTATCATGCCTAACTTAAAGGCGTTAAAGAAATGTACTTGTTGGGAGATAACCCAAGAGTTTTCTTGAGTCTCGGAAGTTATTACTTCAGTAATGACCTCTCCTTATCCTTTTTGTTTGCTTTTTGTGCCAAGAATGACCTATAATGAGAGGGAAGTAAGATTTGGGGAGTTGTTGTCCCGAAATAGATTTCTGTCCTCCACCATAAAAAATCGTGAGGAGTCTCTGTAAGTAGGATTGAGCTTAAAGTTTACGAATGAATCCCCTAGTATGTTATTAACTTTCGCTAGTTCAGCACTTCTTTATTTGAGCAACATAAGATTTTATAAAAAATCGGTTTCTACCTGCTGGTCTGTTTTGACAGATTTCTGCCATTATTTGCATTTACTTCTTTTTTATTCCCTTTTTAGTTCTATTTTGGGGAATTGAGATTTTTGAAGGATTTACTATAGTATCTTATGTTTTTAGTGAAAAGTTTTGCTATTCGAAAGTTTTGCCTAAAGGTCTATTATCTTTTGAATACACTAATATTGCTAATGAAGATTGTGTGAAGTTTTGTATGAAGGAAAAATTTCAGGTGTAGAGAGAGAATGATGTAATGAGATGAAGAATGGACAAAAGCTCAAGCTTGGGGATGCCACCATGATGTCACCCCAAGAAATATCCAAGAGGTACAAGCGTCAAAGCTTGGGGATGCCTTGGGCATCCCCTTCTTCATCAATAAAAATCTCAGGTCTGTCTAGACACTTCGTTTTATTGTTTCATGCACTGTTGTGTTGCTCTTGGAGCGTCTTAGTTTTCGTTTGCTTTTCTTATTTTCTGTAGTTTGCTTGAATAAATTAGTTTGGACCCCCATTCTCGATGTGTTGTTTCAAATAAGTCAATTGGTGTTGGAAAGGAGTAGGAAGTTCCTGCTTGAAAGTGCAAGAGGAGATTGCATTGACCGTGACTTAGACTTTAGCATGACATGCTAGGCGTTGTTTTGACCTTATGCCTAGTGATTATTGTTGTAGCGTGTCTTGTTCCAAACAATTGGTATTGCTTAGTGTGCCTTGAAGAAATCATGCGTTGTTTTATCATACAAAAGCTTAGTATTGTGGTATTCTTCTTTGATGCTTTGTTTGGGTTGACTTGGCACATGCTCACACCATGTTATGACTATGATAAGTCACCATAGCTTCTATGATCATTTAGTCCTTGACTTGTAGTACCACTCTATGCTTTGTTTTGTCGCTCTGCATGATTATGGCCATTATTGCTCTCTTAGTTGGTTGCTCTCAGTCTTTTGCTAGCCTCCACTTGTATGAGTAAGCTCTACTCATGCTTCCAACTCCCAAGAAACCAAGTTATTCCAAAATTTCCACTATAAATTCCTATATATGGTGTGTTACACCATTCCAAGTATATTCTTGTTTTCAGCTATCTTCCAATTTAAAAGTATTTTCTTATGTGAAAACTTAGTGATTAAAGTCCTCACAAACTTGATGGCACACTTTTTATTCTTTGCCCCTAATAAACTTGAACCATTGTATCGTCTATGTTGTATACTAGAAGGATCTGGCACGCGTTGTTGCGTCCGTTGGATATACAACATCGATAATATGGAGGCAATTAAAGTTTCTCCTCACACTCAAAAAGGAATATTTATTTGGTTGTAACGACAATACCACACACACTCAATGCATCACAATTTACATTAAAGATGAGGAGCACGTCCCTCCCATTCTTTTACTCGATATTTTGAAGGATACTATAACATGATCTGAGCTTATATGACTAATTTCCTCTGGACCAATGCTTTTGACTCCTTGGCCTCGGCAAGCAACATGTACAAAGAAACATTTGTCTGTGTTGTTCCATATCAAGGTACACACTTACATACTAACAGATTGTCCGCACAACCTCTTCCTACTTAGGAAAAAGAAGAAACATACAAATTATACCACTTTATTCTAAAAAACGCCATCAATTTGTTGTTGTTCTATAGTTTGCACAGTAATCTTGCAGAAAAAATCACGTTTTGCAAATATAGTGCTTATTAGATCACAATCTGGGGAAACACATACTACAAACTATTTAGTACCTCAAGTTTATGCAGTATAAGCTTATAAATACATGCCACAGTAGCAGGATCCCTTTTTGTAGACTCAAATCATCAACCTGTTTCAGCAATGGAGTCGCCCTCTTTCAACTCCAATGATTCTACTAAAAAAATCTCCATCAGCGTCAAAGCAACATTGCAACAGAGATCGAACTCCATTCTTATAAGAAAAAGACATATCTATTAAAAAAGACGGCATATTTGGATTAGCAAGATTAACACATATCTTAGACCCATAGATAGCTGCTAGAGCCCAAATAGCTGCAACATTGGATATTAAAGAACATAGACAAACCCGAAACTAAACCCTTACTGAACTGCTGACAATCATCTTAATGTCACACCATTACAACGGAATAATAAAACTTAAAATCGTGTAGAAGTACAGCCCATAATGAGTGCTATTATAGGTTTCCTGCAGCTTCTCGTTATTAAATTATATCCTGTGTCGACCTGCATCGCATTAGCTCCCCACAAAGTAACAATCGAGATAATTCATATGAAGAGAGTAAAATGTTGTCTAAGGAAAACAGTTGAAAGCAAAATATTTTCCTCCCAAAAACAATGCATGACCTTAGGTAAATCTCCACTCCAACTAAAATAACACATGACAGAAACCAAACTGTACCTAGCATCTGTTACTAAGGTCCCTTTTCGACATGGCCTTACCTCCGGAATCAGCTGAGCCAACAAGTGATGCCCCCATCACGAAGCCAACAATGTATACACATCCAATAAACATCAATTATAACAAAAATTATATGTAAGAAAATAAATCCAACACAAAAAACATGAAGCTATAGCAGAAAAGCAAATAACCTACTAACAACGTATTATCCATAATGGCGCCCATTATGTCTTTGAGCGACCTCATATTCTATTTGTAAAAAATATAAGTGTATGGTACAACACCTATATGTTGCACAATAGTCCATGATGCGAAAAACAGCTCAAACCTATGGTTCTTTGGCCAGACCTATTTTTAATAGGTATAGCTTCAAAGTACTGGAAATAGTAGACTTGACGCTGCACTAAGCGATGCTAATTTATGAATATTTTGGTACAAAACCATGGATTCCATCTCCCCGCGAACAAATTATGAACTGATAAAGATATGTATATAAGACAATAAGTACCTTCATCGAAACCAATAAAAAAAGGAACATGCTAAACATAGAGCCACTGAAATAAGAGAGGCACCAGATCGCAGAGCAAGACATGTTTGCACCATACAAGATGCTCTTCCAGCTTGAAGATATCTTTCTTATCTTCCCTACAACCCAAAAATCCGGTTCCGTCTGCCAAACCTTTCTCTTCTTGATATCTTCCAAATATAAAGCGACTAAACTTGGAAAGGCACATGCTTTCTAGTTGGCTGAAAAGCATATATAATGGAAATTCTCCTTATTGATGTACTTCACATGGGAGAAGCTTCAAGTCTTTGAAATTAGCTAAATTAAAAGTGAAGATTTGGTGCACATGGGCTCCATGATCCCTTTAAAAAAATGAAAATCATATTTTCGAGTTCCAAAGAACTTTGAAAAATAAATCAGGGTGGCCAGTGATGTATACAAAAAAATATGCATAACATCAACTGGAAATAATGTGTATTTTGAGCTACACAAAATGACAAAACTATAGGTCCGAGTATAGTGATTTCAAAATAAAATCTGAACTTTGCCATTTTTGTATAGCTCAGAATATAGAACATTTCAAATTGAGATTTTGCATATTTATGGGATATATCATTAACTACTTTTGAGATTTTTTTTACGATTTTTGGAACTTGTAAACATAGTTTTTTTTAAATATGCAGGGAGCAATGGAGCTCGGGATCCAAAAGGACTTTCCACTAAATTAACAATATGCGTAGAGTGAACTCACTGCATCAACTGAACCCAGCAAAACATACACTATACATGGAAGGGTTCAACACTTCAATTTCTACATTCTGTTTTGTAATTAGATGAACCAAATCACGTAATTAAGAAAACAAATTCCCTTGGTGTATCTAGTCATCACAGAAATTGCAACGCATCTAACCTTCTTTACTCCTTAGTTTGTGAAACTAAATGCTAACCTTATTGTTCAAGGTAGAGCGTAGCTATACTATCAATGGAGAACATATATTGATTTTGTATCATAATTTATAACACACCGAGAACTGGGTAATAAAATAACTTTATATAGTGTTATATTGTACACAGTAGCACAAGTGTCTTATGCGATGAATGAAATCACATAATCAAGAAAAACAAATGCCCTTAGTGTATCTAGTCATCACATAAATTGCAACACAGATAACCTTCCTTATTACTCATTAGTTTGAGAAACTAAATGCTAGTCCTATTGTTCAAGGTAGAGCATAGTTGTATTTGTAATGTTTTGGATGAATCGATTGCCCTTTGTCTCGGGATCGTTTGCGTGTTATATAGGCCTAGGCATAACCATCGGCAGATTACAACGTGAGAGGTTACAACGTAAGCGATGGAGATAAGATCGATCTAATCCTTATCACATGGATTAGATTGTTATAACAACTCTAGCCTTATCTCTCTACGGAATATTGTTACACAATAATGTTACATGACAATGTTCACGTCGCTAACAGTATTGTCAATGGAGAACATATATTAATTTTGCATCATGATTTATAACACACTGAGAACTGGATAATAAAGTTCTACCTTTTATATAGTGTATACTGTACACGGTAGCCCAAGTGTCTTATGCCTACTTTCGTTGTATCAGTATAGTTGAACACAAGCTATTCTCGTAGAACCATGTTGCTTCAAAAAAAAAATGCCCGAACAACACCGTTTTCCTGCCCTGACGTGAACTCGAGTTAGTTTTATGCCTAGGTGTATTATATCAATGTTTCAAGTTTCAACACAAGCTTTCTCATAGAGGCTTAACAGAGACAAACCTGCCTGACATGGACCGGCATCTTGCCCATCGCGAAACAAATGACGGCGAGCTCAGCTTGGGTGTCGGCGCTGGCCTACGGAAGCTGGGTCCAGAAGCAGTTGGCCTGGTCCACCTTCCTCCCCTAGGCATCCATGCTCTCCTGCTGTAGCTGAAGCAGGGCATCCTATCCCTCGCGGTGCCCTGCTCCCTTGTACCAGATGATCTGAGCACACACAACCAGGACCAATTAGACCCTCAGACTGCACCGAATCACTCTGCCGCAGACATGGTGACAACTGAGGCGAACGACGCACACAATCCAGGAGCTTGTGCGCGAGGGCGGCGCAGGCCGTCTCCGTACGAAGGAGCTGGTGATCGCTCATCTAGTGAGGATACCCAGGCCTGCAAGGGGAATTAAATTGAGGGGAGTTAGGGCTCGGTCTGGGTGGTAGATAAATCAGAAAGGACTACTGCGGTTTCGCCTCTACCTGGTGCGGGTTCACTACAATCAGGTGTGCTGAAGACGGTGTCGCAGTTTGGGGACCGGCAAGCGAGGGGTCATTCCAGGTCTTACGCTAATCCCTCTGCAATAATCACCGGAGATGGTAAAAACAATATACATCATGGTTATTCCTTTTATACTAATATGACAGAAAATATTTGGCATATGACATGTTACACAGAGTTGCGAATATTCCAGGTCTCATTGCCACAAAACCTTCCCAGTGACTAAATTTTAGTTTTAAAAGAAACAAAGCACATAGACATATATATATACCGTGTTCACTTATCGGATTAATAATTTGTGTTTCATACATCTCTCTGTTTCCTTTGTTCCTGTATGCTAGGGAGGGACAGTACTCGTGGCACTGCTTTCACAAGAAATATTGTAAACGTAAGAGCTGAGAAAAACCATAAGTAAGCAACAACTATGTAGCACATGCTAATTTTCAACACTGCACCTAAATGACTGAAGTGTCATGTAGTATTTGACGATGTAAAGAAGTTCAACTTAGAGTTCAGCGAGCAACTTTTTCGGAGCATACCTACACAATTGATTTTCCTCAAAAAGAGAAGGTCAAAATAGGTCACGGGATGGGAGGCAAAACAAAAATGATAATGAGATGCACCATTTCATATAAAACTATGCAATCCTTCTTTTAGTTAAAGATAAGTCACCTCATAAATAGTGTAGCATAGTCTTGAAATTTCAAACCACATATCCTCCTTAATCTTCATAGCCTGCTCCATGTCAGCTTTCAAATATCCGAAGCAGCAGTATAAGGTTACCATAGCCAGAACCGTCAGGAAGCTAGCTATTGCATTTTTCGCTCACCCTCATGTATTAGTTACATACAAACATACTGCCTCCGTCCTAAAATAGATGTCTCAAATTTATCAAAATTTAAATAAATTTGGACACTATTTAGTATATAGATTCATCCAATTTTAAAAAATCCGAGACATCTATTTTAAGACGGAGGAAGTACAATCTAATGAACAAGTAAGCTGCTCTCAGAAATTTGGAATGATAAATTTGATATTACGTTCTGTAGCTTCGTTTATTATTTCAATAGAGGTGGTTCGTCTTGAGAGAAAATGCCTGAAGAAGTAGAGCATGTGCCGTGGGCATATATGTGCCTGAGCAGAGGTACACCACATAGCAGGACGTTGAATCGTCTTAGTTCTCCACACGATTGGCATTCTTCGTAAGAAAATTTGATGGTCTTGAGCGCCCTTTGCATTGCCCTCGAAGGCACAAAGAGCTGCTGCACACAGCGCGACCCGCCTACAGCCCCTCCATCACCGCAAGAGCCGGTGTGACCGATAAGCCGACCTAAATCGAATGACAGGGTCGGTAACAAATATATTTTACTAACCTGAGAGCTGAGGTGCACATAGGCCCACTGGTCAGTAACTTGGGCTAGGTGTTGGTGCGGTGCAAAAAGTTAATTCCTATTTAAGAAATAAATAAAATGTTATAAGCTTAATTATTAATATTTCAGAAATTGAATAAATGGTTAAATCTTGTTTAATTAATAACTTTTGATTTATAATTCAGAAAAATCTTTACTATTAAAAGAAAGTTGGTGATCGTAGGTCGTTCTCAAACATCAAACATTGGAGCAATCTAGACCATATAATTTATATCTAATGCTTCCAATGCTGCCTGATACATCATGTGAACAGTTGGCTAAATTACCCGAGAGTGCATAAAGAAAAATCAATAGGCAATCAATGCCAAAAGCCATAGTCCCTTATACACGTTACAAGGAAAGCTACAATTAAGGAAAATCAAATCAAGGAAAATCAATAGGCAATCAATGCCAGGACCCATCGTCCCTTATACACGTTACAGGAAGGCTACAATCAAATTTTTACATCAATAAGCAATCAATGCCAGGAGCCATATTCCCTTATACACATTACAGGGAAAGCTACAATGTAGGAAAATCAAATCAAGAAAAATCAATAGGAAAACAATGTCAGGACCCATCGTCCCTTATACACGTTACAGGAAGGCTACAATCAAATTTTTACAATTAATCACACACCCGCACAAGGAAGGCTACAATCAAGGAAATTCATCAATCAAAAATGAAAAAAGCCACATCCTTCGCCTACCTCCTCCCTCCCCCTGCTCGCTCTCAGGACGCCGCCATTGATCTTCTAACAGGAAATCGCCAAACTTGATCTACAACCACTGTCGTCTTTATCGTTGTGACGTCTGCACCCGTTTCCCGCTGGTAATCCAGCTTCAATTTGCATACTCTGCCTTTCACACGCCTTCTATTGTTGGATACTACCAGATGAGAAAACAGAAGATTGCTTCGTCTTCTCCTGGGGAGCGTACCCCATTTAAGGATCTAACAAACAAAGGATCAAACAAGGTTATGGGCGAAACAGAGAAGAGTACCACAAGTTGGTATCATCGAATGTCTGCCGAGCAGAAAGAGGAATACCTAAAGAAATAACGGCTAGCCCGACAACATAAAAAAATAGCAGCTCTAAATCAGATTCTAGATCAAGGTAAAAAAATACAACCCATTCGCATGCAAGGAATTTTTTGTCATTTCATAGTAATTTTTTTTAGAGAAAAGCAATAGCATATTACATCCCTGAACCAAGTTACTGCCAAATGAGTGAACAATTCATAGTCAGTATGATAGAGTACCTGCTTCGATTCAATTACCTGCTTCTGTAATAGAGAGTCCATAATCTCTAGGTCTAACCTGATGCAATCCTTTATTGAACATACTTAGACCCAACTAAAAGTTACAATGACTGCTTAAAATACATGACTTGACAAAATGGTTTTTCTTGTGATATAGATGGAAAAAAATACAGGAAATAATGCTTCTATGAATATTTTTGTAACTGCTAGCATCATATTAGTGTACAGATTATGGCAAAATGAGTGCTTCTAGGAATGTATGTTTACCATCAAGTCCAGTAATTATTTATATTAGATTTTTGTACTACAAATGTATGTTTACCATCAAGCACACTAAAAAAATATATGCAGAAGATCCATGTTCTCATAACATTGGTTCGAGTTCTAAGGACGGAGTTTCACCATCTGTGATTCAGGTAGTCTATGGAGGATCTAACCAAATAAATAACAATTTGCTATGGATTATCTTATTTGTCTTGATCACTTTTTTATATTTATCAGATGACAAATCAAGATACTGCATCTGAATCTTCGCATAGGGATCATACCCCGTTTAAAAATCTGACAAACAGAAGCCCAGGTGAAACATTGGAGTCTAAACAAGGCAGTGGAAATTGGTATAGTCGATTGTCTGCTGAAAGTAAAGAAGAACACCTAAGGAAGCTACGGATGGCCCGAAAACATAAAAAGAATGCAACTCTAAACCTTGGTAAATCTGATGAATCAAGTCAGATTAGCAATATAGGTAATAAAAATACATTTTTACACTAAGTATACACTCCATCTTTTTTGGGTCCTAATAACTAATTTTGTCTGTTCACAAACCAGGGAGCACGAAATTAGACCAAGCATGTTGTGTGAACATTTCTTCTATGGATGGCGTTTCACCTTCTGTGATCCAAAACAAGAAGAATACATCTCCGATGCATGAAGTTGACAAAAATATGGCAAGGAGGAAACATGCGCAAACAAAACGAGATATGCTAACACCCGACGAGAGAGAACTCATTAATGCTCAAAGAAGATCATCTGCTCAAGCATTAACTACTGACAAGAGAAATGCTAGCCAGCGATCTAGAAGATAGAGTCTAACACCCGTAGATAAGCAAAAGATGCTAACCAAGCGCAACACAAATGCTAAGGATAAGAGAAACACTCCATGTGCTGAATCGATCGCGATGATGTGCCCAAATGTTGTATCTATGGATACTACATACCCAACAAATATCCTAGATGCATCACCCTTCGTGGATCCATCCGTGTCGACACGGAACTACACCAACGAAACTGATGGTAAGTAATAAAATTTTCTACAAGTCTCTCTAACATCATCGAACAGTTGCTTACCGTATCGACCATTTTGCAGGCGAATACCTTAGCAGAACCTTGGATTTCGATAACATCCCTGATGAACTATTGAACGTCAGGCAACAAAACATGGATCGGAAAACAGATGACATGCATAATCAAGTGGACAATCAGGGACAGGAGAACAGAGCTCAGCGAAGGTCTCGAGAGCGGGCTCAAAAAGAATGGTTGGAAGATGCACATATGCAAGAGAATAGTGCACGCCGAAGAGCAAACATGCAAAGTATACCACACGGGGAGAGGCGTGAACAAATAGAACATGCTAATGCTCGCTTCGAGGCTAAGAGTAACACGACACGTGCCGAGTCCATCACACTGACATATCCTGATCCATCTACATCGTCTATGCACAACCCTACACCAAGTGCACACACTTCACACCCCGAATCGACTCGGGGTAGCACAGAAGCTTACACCATCAGGACTGATTGTAATGCACCTATCTTTCCCTCTTATTATGTCCAGAAATACTATAACATTACTTAACGGCTCTGAAATATTATAGGTGAGATGGAGGCATACATTGCTAGGCTTATGGAGGAGAACCCCGATCATGGAGATCTCATGGATGATGAGTACTACCTATATGCTGGTGAAGGTAACACTACCGGCCTGATTGGTGTGTCCTAATTGCCAATAGCTAACATGCACACACTGATATTACATGGTATATAACTCAACAAACCATGCATGTTCCGACAACGATGGCATGTACCTCGATGAACCGGCTGATTCCTCCTGCATGGGCTCTATCAACGGTGATCCTTTTGACTTTGTATACTCAAACCTACCAGACAACACACACATACTAAAGCATGCCGTGAACTGCATCTACTGCAAGGCCAAGAAATACAAGTATGAGAGCGAAAGTTTCTGCTGCCTGAAAGGGGATACCGAGTTGCTTGAGCCGAAGCCTATACCCGAGTTGATGAGGCTATGGTCTGCATCAGATTCAGACTCACGACATTTCCGAGAAAGTATCCATTACTTCAACAACCACTTCTCCTTCACAACCCTTGGTGTTAGCCTCGATAACAACTACAAAAACATGAGGTCCGGGGTGTACACCTTTCGGGCGCAAGGGATGTTGTACCATAAAGTGCATTCATTCGGGCCAGGTTCTCGTCCGGACCATCTACAACTTTATTTCTATGACGATTATCCAAGCCTAAATCATAGCGCCAAATCCACCGAGAATTTGGATCAGGATGTCATCAAGATGTTAGTGGACATAATCAAAGAAAACCCCTATTCTGAACAGTTTAGGAGACTAGGAGCCCATAAGGAAAACCTCGACGAGTATCGAATAGAACTGAATATGGACAAGAAGCTAGACCAAAGGACATATAACAAACCTTTGTCGGAATAGGTGGCTGCTATTTGGGTTGAGGGAAGCAACCTAGCAAGAAAGTGGGAACGCAGCATCATCTTACATGGTAACAACAACGAGAAATACAGTATACGGTCCACACAAGGCTGCTATGAACCTCTCTCGTACCCCCTCTTCTTCCCGAACGGGGAGTTCGGTTGGCATCCTAATATCCCTAAACATAAAGTTGATTATGCCAAGGCGCAACAAGCAAGAGAAAACCGTGATATCAATGGAGGTTCGTCTTTTGTCTTATGCTTCCACATTGTCTTCCTATCATTCCTACCGGTTGTCTAATAATTTATTTTCCGCCTTTCAACAGAGGGAAATAGCAGGTTGTGTGTCTCTGTTAGAGACTACTACTGCTACAGGCTAATGACGCGTCCGGGCATATTCAACCCGATATTGCACGGAGGAAGATTGTTCCAGCAATTTGCAGTCGACATGTACATCAAGGTCGAGGGTTGCAGGTTGAACTGGATCAGGGAGCACCAGCCAGAGATACGTGTTGATCTATATAAAGGAATTGTTGATAGCATCAATGCAGGAGAAACTCGAGGGAGCACTGTTGGCACAAGGACAGTGCTTCCATATACATTCCAGGGGAGCTACCGAGACATGAAGCGGAGACATATGGATGCCATGGCATTGGTGCAAACATATGGAAAGCCTGACATCTTCCTAACAATGACTTGCAATCCGAACTGGCAGGAGATAGTTGATGAGCTGTTTCCTGGCCAGACCCCGCAAGACCGACCAGATATTGTTGCACGTGTGTTTAGGGGCAAGCTAGAGATGATGAAAGAGATGCTCCTCAAGAAACATATCCTTGGTGTTTTGAAAGCGCATGTATATGTTGTTGAATTTCAGAAGAGAGGGCTCCCCCATGCCCACTTCCTGTTGATCATGAATTCAACATATAAGCTATGTGTGCCAGAGCAGTATGACAGACTCATATCTGCTGAGCTCCCTGACAAGCATAAGCATCCAGAGCTCTATGCCATGGTTGTAAAGCATATGATGCATGGCCCATGCGGTGTTCTCAAGCCCAACAACATGTGCATGCAAGAGGGAGTGTGCAGATGCAGATACCCGCGGGCCTTCAACGAGAACACTGTACAAGGGAAGGGCTTCTATCCTATTTATCGTAAACGGAAAGACGGACCTCAAGCTAAGGTCCGTGGTCAGATTCTGGACAACAGATGGGTTGTGCCTTACAACCCATACCTTCTACGAATGTTTAACTGCTACATCAATGTTGAGGTGTGCTCCAGTATCAAGGCCGTCAAGTACCTTTATAAGTACATATACAAGGGCCACGACCGGACTTCATTCAACATTGACCAGCCCGACAAATATGGTAACATAAACGAGATCAAGAGATACGTTGATGCAAGGTGGGTTACTCCACCAGAGGCGATGTGGAGGATATTTGGTTTTAAACTCTATGGGAACTCCCCGTCTGTCCTACAGCTGCCGCTTCATCTCCCAAATATGCACAGGGTCACGTTCAAAGCGGGAGAGGACCTGAACGATGTTGTTGCCCGAGATAATGTAGAGAGTTCCATGCTAACAGAATATTTTGTTGCTAACCAAAATCATCACTGGGCTCGAGATATTTTGTACAGAGATTTTCCTGGTAGCTTCACATGGCAATCAGGCGCAAAGTACTGGAAACCAAGGCAAGAACGCCATCAAGTAGGTCGAATCGTGTCAGCCCATCCAGCCGAGGGAGAGAGATACTTTCTGAGGGTGCTGCTAAACCATGTGACAGGATCAACGTCCTTTGAAGCACTGAAAACAGTCAATGGTGTGTTGTGTGGTAGCTTCCGTGAGGCCGCTGAGAGGAGGGGTCTCATCAAGGCAGACACCACCCTCGACGAGTGCCTTACTGAGTCAGAGCAGTTCGCGATGTTGGCTTCCCTTAGAAGACTCTTTGCAACAATCTTGGTATTCTGTGAGCCTGGTGATGTGCGAGGTTTTTGGGATAGGCACCTAGATGCACTGTCTGATGACTTTCGGCGACATCACACAACCTCAAATGTAGTAGAACAGATGGTGTTGCTTGACATTAGTGGCATGTTGCAATCCATGGGAAAAGACATCAAGACGTTCGATCTTCCTAATATGGACGAGACGTATGACAACACGGGAGGTGAGGCCAGGGAGGTCATCGAGGAGAGCACTATCGAGGTTGACCCAAAGGATGATAATCTAGCATCCTCACTAAATAGACTACAAATGCTTGCCTATGACCAAATATTATCATCGGTTGACAATGATGATGGAGGTGTCTTCTTTGTTGATGGCCCAGGAGGCACGGGGAAGACCTTTTTGTATAGGGTGCTCCTTGCTACGGTCCGAAACAAGAGAAAGATCGCTGTTGCAACGGCGACGTCGGGCGTTGCCGCTTCAATCATGCCTGGAGGTCGAACCGCCCACTCTAGGTTTAAGATACCACTAAATACTGAAGATGGGTCGTCGTGCAACTTCACAAAGCAGAGTAGGACAACCAAGCTCCTGAGAATGGCTTCTCTCATCTTATGGGACGAAGCCACCATGACGAGGCGCCAAGCAGTTGTGTGGCATCCCGCAAAACCTCTACTAGAAAATCGCGTTGATTTTGTACATTGCATCGTCATCATCATGCATTGTTTGCCTAAAACTATTTTCGCAAGCCTGTTGTTGTTTTCTAAAACGCCCCATCTTAATTATAACGCAAACCCCGGGTCTCCGGATTATTTTGTTTGTCTGCTATCGGTTTGCAAACGGTGCATTTAAAACAAATAAAATATTATATTATTTTAGTGGGGCAGTCGAACGGGCCGGATAGACCCGAACGACCACCCCAGTTCCAAAACGGCCCAACCCAAAACCCTTTTTCTACCAGCCCTAGTCTACCCACACCCCCCTCCACCTCACCCCAGCCTATCATCTCTCGCCACCTCACCCCTCCCCAAACCCCTCACCACTCACATGCTGCCACCTAGACCAACCCTCTCCCCACTCGGGACAAAGACACACACGCACACACACGCGCCCACTGCCCGCTCCAGCGTGGACCCGTCCCCCTGGCCCACCCGCTCGGACCCACTCCCTAGATTCCACCCACCCCATGCAGTCCCTCTCTCCCTAGCGCCCATCCCGCCACGACTGCCTTCCAACCCTTTGTCCTGGCCCCGTCTCCTCTTTCCTCCGTCACGCTCCGCGAGCTCCCCACACTCCCACCGCCTCCGCGTCAAGCCCCGCCCGCCTCGGCGTCCTCCTCTTCCACCTCTCTCGGCGGCCCTTGCGAGCCGCCTTCTCCTCCTCTCTCGGCTCTTCCCGACCAGCTCCGCCGACGCTCACTGCCCTCCTCTCCGACCTCCGCCTCCGCGCCACCATCGCCCGGCAGAGCCCGCCGACGCCAGGCCGCTCGCCAGCGTGTGCCCCTTCCCGAGTTCGTCTCTCCCCACGACCTCATGGCTGCCGCCGGCTCCTCCTCCTCCACTCCCTCCGCCTCCCTCCGCCACGCCTGCGCCGCAGGTCCTCCCCGACGCCTCCTCCGCCCGCCGGGCCCTCCCTCCCGGCCACGCCCCCCTCGGCGCCGCTGCTCGTCCCGAGCCGCCGTCTGCCATGCCGTCTTCCTCCCCTCCCGGTAGCCGCGCCCGCCCGCTTCCATCCGCCCGAACCCGGCCTCACTGCCGCCGCCTCGCGACCTGAAGCTCCGCCATCCGAAGCTGCGTCGCCGCTGCTCGCCAGTCCGCGTCGGCCTCGTTTGTCGCCCGTGTGTGCGCAGGAGGTACCATGGGTGCGCGTGTATCTGTGTTGCCCTTGTTCTGTTGTTGGTCGCGATCGACAGTTGGAGTATAGGGATTCGGTGGAGGTGGTACTGTTTAAAGACCGTTTCATCGACAAGATCTCCGTCATGGAAACCGCAAGATCCACTTCCGGAATCCGAAGGCCCCGATTCCTCGTCGAACCCCGAAGCCCAAACCCCGTGGAGCCGACAAGATCGACCACACCGACGCCATGATCTCCCTCACGGAATATGAAGACCGTTCCGATTCCGCGAACCCCTCGAACCCCAAGATCTCTGCCGTGAGACGACAAGACCGTCGGCACGACCCGACGACTGCGGATGCGACAGGATCGTCCCCAGGACGCCAAGTTTGTCACGAGAACGCTCCCGAACGCTAACACCGACTCGATTGCGCGGGCCCGACAAGACCCTCGCAACGGCAAGATCGACCCTATGGGACCCGACAAGATTGGCACGACGACAAGAACGACAGCGACCAGGAGAATCTGATGCGCCCCCGACACCGAACCAAGTCCTGCTTCCCGGATGCCGAGGTCACCGACACAGAACAACAAGATCTACCCAGTAATCCGAGAACGATCCCGCCGAGGCCGTCGAACCCCGAACCCCGGAAACCCAAGATCGCCGAACCCTAATGTGTGAACCCTTCCCGAAACCCTATTTTATAATATAATACAACTTGTTGCATATTAATTGTTCATGCATGCATATTTGTCATGTGGTCTGGGGGCCTTATGCCGATTCACCTAATAACTAAATATGGGGCCCATATGCGGGCAAATCTAGTCTCATATTGGCCTCATTTAAATTTGTGTAGCGGACCGGTGATATATTTTGTCATGCTAATACAACATTTAATTTGCGGGGTAGATAAACAACTCGAACCATATATTTAATCGTCGGGACCCCGGTTCCGCTTAATATGGCCTAATTGCATAGCACCTTTGCCATGCCATGCATCATATCATAAGCATGCCGATCCTTTGCCGTAGTATTAAATCTTGCATCCCGGTGTTTATTCTAGTGTTTTGCTTCTTCGCGGATAAGGCCGTTGAGTTGATGCGAGTGTCGACCCGATCTTCGGTTGAACCCTTCGGCAATGTTTTCAGGCGAGCATCTCCCCCTTTCTACCTATCTTACTTTTATAGTATTTATTCCCTCCTGTTGATCTATTGCTATCTGTGTTGCGATGCTCTAGTTTTCGTACCCGTGATATCCCTTGCAGCCATATAATGCCTTGGACACATCCTATTACCTGTTGTTTGATAGATAGTTGGACTTGCGTCGTGAACGCTTGCTCAAGTCTTTATGTCGCCAAGTACCACAGGTGGGAGTAATGCCGCATGTGTGTTGTTGGAGATGATCATGGTTTTACTTATCGTTCACTTTAATTCCTGTTTAACAACTAAAATTGAAAGCGAGGCATCGGTGGGTGATAGATAATATTTGGTTTCGACGCCCACTTGTGTCCGTAGGACCCCGAGTACTTGATACTGTTCCTTGATTTATCGCGCTATCCACATCCGGAGGATTATGGGACCCCCTAAGCCGAGCTTGATTCAGTCTTATTTCTTGGGGCCACAAACTCTTTTGAGGTTTTATTTACTATCCTGTACTGATGCCATGCTACTACTGTATTGAGGGTTGGGCGGGGGGCACACTGTACTGTTGGGGAGCGGGACACGATTCCGCGGTGTCGACAAGCCCAGTTTTGGGTTCCCATTCGTTCACACCGTCCACCCAAACCTCGGTCCGTCTCAAGTCGGCTAGCCGTTCTATGGTGTACTCAAGGTGCCCTCAAATAATTCTGAATCCTGTGATTGCTTTGTCGTGAAGGCCTCGTTGGGTTTTGATTTGGTTTTTCCGAGGTTGATCGAGCGTGTGTTGCTATTGGTGCACCCGACGGGTAAAACTTTTCAAAGCCGTGTCCATGTTATGGACGACTTGGAGCACAGTATCTCGATCATAGACAAGTATAACTAAAGTAGTGCTATAAATTTGACTTTATAATGACTAGTAATCAGCTTCACTATAATGGAATGGCTAACTGAAACTGCCCACAATTGCTTGTTTAGTTTGTCGCTTGCGACAATTGTATCTGACTAGTAAGTATTGCAACTACAACGGAATGGCTAAATAAAAGTACCAACAACTGCTGGGTTTTGGGTTATCTCATGCTATCTGTATCTGATTAGTAAGTGTTGTAACTAAAAGTGCCCACTGCTTACTTTATCAGGATGATTATCTAAACCTGACTAGTAATTGCTGCAACGATAACTAAATAAGTAAAACTGCCAACTGTGTGAGTTTCTCGGTTGATTTCCTCGTTTGGTCTCGAGGGGGAAACGCCAGGATGGGTTTGTTTGATGGTAGTAACAGGTTGGTTCCGATTAGGTCCCTCTTACCCCTCTCTGATTGCCGTCAGTTGTATCGAGTCTCTATAGGTTGTTTAGTGCATGCTGCCGCTGCCGCTTCAGTCCACCATACCTATGTAGGCGAGGACCGCCGAATTCTAGCCTCGCCGTGTACTGGCCTCAGTACTGACGCTCCTCTTTTTCCCTTTGCCCTTTGTCGGCACCCCTTTTGTTTAAGCAGGTTTTGAGATCGACGTCTTTAGCAGGGTTACCCTTCCGGCTTGGCCTGGGCAGGGTTATGGACGCCATTGGTTATTCTTCAGGGCTCTTAGCCCCATTTGCATCTTGTCCGTAGCTGGACGCACTATCGTTTTCAAGGTGATTTGGATCTTTGTATATAATATCTGTATTCTTGACTCATGGAGTCGCTGTTATATATATCTGTTCTGTGGGTCCCATCGAGGACTGTTGTGTAATGTTATTACTTCGTTTTCCACCCGCACGAAAGTGCCTGGTGGGCACCTTTGGATCGTTTCTATGCGGGTTTGGCGATTTTCGCTAAAACTTGCATATGTCTGATTCTGATGGTGTTACAAGTTGAGGCGTTGGACAAAAGCATGCGTGACATTACGGGCCGTCGGGACCGACCGTTTGGTGGAAAGACAATCATTTTTGGTGGTGATTTTAGGCAGGTGTTTTCGGTTGTTAGAAAAGGGACACAGGCTCAAATAGTCGACGCGTCCCTGCGGAGTTCATATCTCTGGAATGGCATGCGCCAGCTAAGGCTCGTTGAGAACATGAGGGCACATAATGACAAATGGTTCACAGATTACTTGTTGAGGGTAGGGAATGGCACCGAGGAAACTAAAGAGGAGGGTAATATACAGCTCCCTGAAGATATATGTGTACCGTCTATAGACGAAGAGGACGACCTAGAGATGTTGATCGAGCATGTATTTCCGTATTTAGGCAACAACATGTCTGATCCGAATTACATGACTTCCCGAGCGATCCTCTCGACCAAAAACAACTATGTTGACACGGTAAACAAGAGCATGATAGAACGCTTTAGTGGTGAGGAGAAGATTTACCACAAATTTGACAGTGCAGAGGATAATACACATGGCTATTACGCTCCAGAGTTATTGAACTCGCTAACTCCTAATGGGCTGCCCCCCATGAGCTTAAACTGAAGATAAATTGTCCAATTATGCTTCTCAGGAACATTGACCCAGCTAACGGTTTATGTAACGACACGAGGCTTGTTGTTCGGGGGTTCCAGAGGAACGCCATTGACGCGGAAATCGTACTAGGACAACACGCCGGGGAGAGGGTGTTCCTTCCTCGCATACCTCTCTGCCCCTCTGATGATGACATGTTCCCATTCAGATTTAAAAGAAAGCAATTCCCGATTAGGCTCTGCTTTGCCATGACGATCAACAAGGCACAAGGGCAGACCATCCCTATTGTCGGTGTTTACCTACCAGAACCTGTGTTCTCCCATGGCCAATTGTATGTTGTGTTGTCTAGAGCAACTGCAAAGGTTAACATTAAGATCCTTGCCATCAAGGAAAAACACAAAGGCAAGGAGATCCTCAAGGGCAAAGGCAAGGGAAAAGTAATGGACCAAACCAAGAATTCAAAGAAGCGAAAGAGATCTGAGGACTCGGTGACAACAATGAAAACATAGTCTACAAGGAAGTGCTAAGCAATTGAAGACGTTGAAACCTTAGTTTGTAAAGTAATAAAACGATTGGTTCAGTTTGTATTTTCTGTTATACATGCATGTTTTGATTTAAATCTGTTGGGTACATATAGCGAGTGGAGCAAGACCTGCTGCAAAATTCTTGTTCCTTTCTAAGGTCAAAATTATCTTTGTAACTGTATACTTCACTATGTTAGTTGCAATGTCAGACTTTCAGTAACTGTTATGTCCTTCATATTCAGTGGAAAATAAAAAACTATCCTTTTAGGAAGAAGCACATATCAATTTTCACCGGAAGGATGCCAATAATTACAGAAATATTACCATATTACCTAGTGATGAACTTCTGCTCTGAGTCTCAATCATGATGAACTATCGACTCTAGGTTTTCATGGTTTTCCAATGATTTTAATTTAAGGAGGTTTTTTTCTACTATGTCGTGATAGCATTACACTGCTCCAGGATATTTGTGTTTCTGCATATTAGTTATGGCCCATCATACAATGTTGTGGGCTATATGGATCTGTAGCAAGAGGACACCATCCCTATGGAATGTTCGATGTTTGCTGCTTTGATTCAAGTTCCTGGACTATATGTCTCTGATTGATTATACAAAGTTGTACCAGCAGTAAATAAGAAGCAACAACCATCTAACAAAATAAAACAAACATATCTTTTTAATTATTAAAGATTATGTATATGATTAGCTATTTTTATGTTTTATCATTTATTGAAAAACAAACCAGCCATCTAATCATACAAAAATGTCTCTAATTGATTATACAAAGCTATACCAGCAGTAAATAAGAAGCAACACTAATCTAATCTAACAAAGTAAAACATACATATCTTTTTAGTTATGTCTCTACATGATTTTTTCGATATGGTGGTGTCATATAAATGCAAAGGGATCTCCTGCAATTAATAGTAAAGTTTTCCTAATTTTTTTTTGATATGGTGGTGTCATATAAATGCAAAGGGATCTCCTGCAATTAATAGTAAAGATTTCCTGATTTTTTTCGATATGGCGGTGTCATATAAATACAAAGGGATCTCCTGCAATTAATTAGATGGCGTCATACTGATTTTGTTTATTATTCTCAAAGTAAAAAATCTCACAGTTTTATAATGTTTCCTTTTATGAAAGATACATTATATTTCAGAACATCAATCAGCTTTTATTATTCAAAGAATAATATCAATCAACTTTTATGATGTTTCCTGAAAAAAAATATGTGATCCGCCTATATAAGCACGACCCCATAAGGTTCAAAAGCACTCCTAGCCTTCCTCTATCCAGCACACCTACTGAAACAGATCAGTCGATCTCCAACACGATTTCAAAGGTTTGACGTTTATCAAATTTATTCTCTATATTTGCTTTGATGCTTTGAATTTTATCAAAACTACACCATCTACCCATGTCTTACTTCTTACAATTTGATGTTTTTATATTTTATATGAAAGATCTGTTCATGACTTGTAGGGCTGCACTATGGTTGATGTTTTTTCTCATCTCCCGGATGGTGCACTAACAAGTAAGTAAAAATATGATAAACACGCATTATTCACATAGATTGTTATAGAAAATAGTAAATCTAAAATGGTTTTTAGGTGTGTTTGGCATCATCATGTACGTTGGCCCATATGAAGTGGATTTCTGCACCCCTAGCGGCGTCAGGGAGATTGCTGTGATAGATACCAGCCACAACATCAGCTTTATACGTATTTTTGGTGAATCTGCTTATGCCTATGGCAATACTCTGCTGCTGGCTGAACAGATAGTGTTGTTCTCGTGGACACCAACCTTAAAATCGATCAAAAATCAAGTAAGCTTTAGTTTATTATATATATATATATACATATCTAAATAGTGCATGCACATCTCTACTAATTTTAATATGCTTTTTCAGGGAGTCTTGGTAGCACTTCTTCAACAAGCCTCAAAACTCAGACATGCACAACAATCCAGCCATTTAATATTTTCGATGGTAATTACTCATCAATATTTTTTGACTTAAAACACCCCTTTTATCTAAGGGAAATTACCTTTCTTGGCTTGTTTTCTTATTACATGTGTTTGTCTTAGGTCTTAGAGCGCACGTGCGTGCCGACATGACGATACGGGAGCATGTCAAACGACTGGTGTTAATAAGGAGGGACATGTACGAGGGCCATGTAGATCCCACCATTGACGACGAACCTTTTTGTTTAGAGAGGAAAATGGTTGCAGGTGCAAACCCCGTGGGGCGTGTGTGGAAGATGTACTAGATATGAAGGCCCAGAATGAAAAAAAAACCAGTGTTAAAATTCAATCTTCATTTTCTATGGATAGTTCCATTGTAGAGGCCAAAAATATTTCCTAAGAGGGACATGTGTCTGTTTATCATGAAGTTAAAATTCTATCTTCATTTTCTATGGATAGTTCCATTGTAGAGGCCAAAAATATTTCTTATGAACCAGTGTTTTCTGATGGGTCATGCCTTGTGATAACCAGTGATTATCGGTGGTGTCTTTACTTATGATAATCAATGATGTCAATTTAATGTCAGAGATACTACTAGTATAAGTACTTGGTTAGTGGCATCCTAGAAGCAAATAATTTTAGTAGTGAAAATATGACGACATGAGATTAAGACTAACATTTTTAAACACGTGTCAAATTACTACTTCAGAAGAAATAATACTAAGTGAGATGACATAAATCATAGAAAGGAAAATGTCAGGTTTATGTTCACAAGAGTTGGTTTACTGAAATAGCTCACCAGTAGTACAGGTAATAAGAGCATACGATCTAACGAACCGCTTGATATAAACCTCCTGGATAAATTCATGCTGCATGTCCATATTTACTCTCTCAGGTTTTAGCACTTTAATAGCGACATATTGACTGCAATATGTACAAAAAGAGTTACAGATTAGTTACATGACTACATGAAATCTCAAACCATATGTGAAAGCTTGTAAAACTCTACAATTTGTACCAGCAACAAATAAAAAGCAACAAAGTCAGAAAAAACTATATTCTAGAGCTCACCTCAAGTAATATTTAAAAAATCAAATAAGTTCATTGAGTGGGATAAGGTTGTCCCAGAATTCCAAGAAAGTTTAATCTTGACATTTGCCTGCATACTCATTGTTGACAGCAAGCCATAGATGGAACAGTTACCTACAGAATTCAATGTTTTATCTAGGGGAGCTTAAAAAAGAAGCGAGTATAAGAGAGAAAATTCAAGGACAAGTGGTCTAGAAGCTACTTACAAAAAGTTACTGATATATGTATGTGATAGCAATTTGAGGATGATCCCAATAAACAATAGAGCAAGAGCTTCCAACTGAATCTTTACTATTAAGAGAGCTTCCAACTAAGATCGATCAGCCATGAAGGGAACAAAGGTGCCTTGTGACTCAACTAATAGAGAGTTGTTCAATTCTTGCACTACCATATCATTAGGAAATGGAAAGACATCTATCTGTTGGCCATCCAAATTGTTGGAGGGTTCTTCGCCAAAGGAATTGGCGCCAGATTTGTTCCTGCTTGCGAGAAGAAAAATTTTGTGAGTCAGATCAGGGGAAACAAATTGATAAGATCCAAGTTACATAACCACTATAAATCAACTACTTACTGCAAAGCTTTCTTATGCATTGTTCTATTGTGGTTGCCAACATAAAGCTTGCACTAGGTGACTGTGTTTTCTATATGCTCAAATTTTCTCAATGAATACTGTGTATAATCTAAAATATAATGTGTATCCCAAGCACTCTACAGTGTTCTGGCAGCTCAGGCAAAGGGCCTCTTTTCTTCCGGTCTTTATCTCCCATTTACGCACAACAACAATTATTCCATCTTTCTCTTGGTATCCATAGCTTCAGAGTTCCAGAGGCTGGTTTTGAAGAGGGTCAGCTGCAGCCACCCTCTCCTTCACATCTTATCTTGATACATGAACACCTAGGCTTTTGAAGAATGTATAGAGATGTATATAAGACAGAACTTGTCCGGTACAAGAAGAAGGCTGCTGAAGAAGACCCGAGCAAGCACTGAAGCACTAGGTAAAACTGTATTAACTGTTCTTGGTCTTACAATGGACGTGGAGTAATTTCTGAAATCAAATCAATTTCTTACAAGGATGCTTATGGAAAGTGACAACAAATGTGATGTGAGTGTCTGACACGTTGGAGACTAACGGTACCTAAAGCTTGCTACTGCCATTTTAGTTCTGAACCAAAAAAATATGGGAGACAAAAATAATAGTAGACTTAATTTGGGACCGGAACTTGCAAAAATCAGCCTTTAATCTTTTCTCGATCACGCTGCAACAGATGGATTCAGATTATCTGGAAGGAGTGTGTTTATTCATGTTTAGCATCTCAAGATTTGAATATACTTATGAATAGTTAGTTTTTTTTAACAAAGATCATGGCAAACGTAGCTTCGTGAGTATTTGCCACCGTTGCATAATGTTAAAAGCGGTTCGAACCTTAATAACCAACGGTTAACCATTTAACTCATGAATCTAAATTCCATTATGGAAATGAATTTAAAAAATGTGTTAGCTCACTGATGAAAAGCTCACCCAACATTTTCGGAATACATGTATCGGTAAACAAATACGACAACCTCGGTGTTTCATATCTATATTTTTTGGGTGGGTGTGGCGGACAAAAAAATAGTTATTGTTATGTATTTTCATTAGTTTGGCTGCCAAACGGGAGAAATTGCTCGATTGGTTTAGAAGGTTTAGAAATTACGATGGTGCTTTCGATTTATAGGCCTATTTTTAGCAAATCTTCTTACTTTGTTTTTGTGATGTTGTGCGTTGTTAGACATGTGTACTTGCATGAACTTGCTACTGTACGATTAGAAAAATGCTCAACATACGACGTGTTTCACCAGTTAGCTAGGCTTATGGGCTAGGAACTCACAGCTACAAGACCCAGATTGGCAAGGCACTCACTACGTATTGTGTATAGCTTCATTTAAGAATCTGGTTTGCTCTCCTGACTGCCGGAATATTGTCCTCTCACTACTATATATGGCTTGGACACATATATTTGATAAACTTTTGCTCAAATGAGAGGATAGGCTCAAGCCTATAGAAGCCTACACGGTAAATTCGTCCTGTATATAAACTGTCTAAAATCTGTGCAAATTAAATATGAAGAGGCCGAATAACCAACACTAACCGTTATACAACTAGGTTCTAATCAAATAATGTACATACAGAGGCATCAATCTCCCACATAATTGTTTGGATTTGGTAAAGAAATCAATAGCCAAATCAATTAATCGTCCTACTTTGCCTCACGCTAATAGCATTACTATTATATTATAAATGGGAAAGATCTTGTGACCCAATAAACAACAGATCTCTTAATAAATATAGCATAACCCATATCATCAAAATAAACATGAAAGATCTTGTGACCCAATAACTGCCAATATAAATAGAGATTACCTAGACCCAAACCATGAGAGAAAAGCGCTCACAAATTCCTCGATCCCATAGCCTGTAGCGCCCTCGATCCCATGCCCTTCAAGGCCGCATCCTAGAATCCATCAAGCTCGGAACCAGTGGACCGGCAGCTGCGGCACATCGAGGACTGCGGCTACGCGGGAGAGCAGGCGCCGCATCGCCGGTTGTGGCCGCAACTAACACCTCGCGGGAGAGTGGTCGCCACGCTGGTTGTGGCCGCAAGCAAGCATCATCACCCGGTTCTCCGACGGCAACGCACCATCTCTGTGTGGTAAGTTCATAGGAGATGAGGGGGGGTTATGGGAGACGAGGGGGACTGGCGATCAGGCGGCAGGGCAGGCACGGCGGTGAGGCGAGCAGGCGGCGGGGCGAGCAGGCACGGCGGCGGGGCTGTTGGAGATATGCCCAAGAGGCAATAATAAAGTGGTTATTATCATATCTTCACACTTATGATAAATGTTTACATACCATGCTATAATTGTATTAACCGGAAACATTAATACTTGTGTGATTTGTAAACTAAAATAAGAGTCCCTAGTAAAGCCTCTTGTTAAACTAGCTTGTTGGTTAGTATATGATCATGGTTTCCTGATCATGAACATAGAGATGTTATTAACAACAGGATCATATCATTAGGAGAATGATGTGATGGACATACTCCTATAGATAAGCGTAGCATAAAGATCAAGTCATTTCAATAGTTCAATTGCTATATGCTTTCTGATACATAGTAACCTAATTCCTTCGACCATGAGATCATGCATATCACCTTTTCCGGATGGATGCTTTGATGTCATCAAACACCACACCGTAATGTGGTGGCTATAAAGGTGGCATTGAGTGTTCGAAAGTATTGGTTGAAACACATGGATCAAGAGTGGGATTTGTCCATCCATATGACGGATAGATATACTCTGGCCCTCTCGGTGAAATGTCATCCAATTAGCTTGCAAGCATGTGACTGCTCAAGGGATCACATATCACGGGAACGAAAAGAGTACTTATCGAACGAGGTTGAACTAGGTATGCAGAGATACCGACGATCATAACCTCGGATAAGTAAACTATCGTGAGACAAAGGGAAATTGGTATCGTATGTAAGTGGTTCGTTCGATCGCAAAGTAATCGTAGAAATATGTGGGAGCCATATGAATTTCCAGATTCCTCTATTGGTTATTGTTCGGAGAAGTGTCTCGATCATGTCCGCATAATTCACGAACCGTAGGGAGACACACTTAAGGATTCGACGTTGTTTGAGTAGTTATGGTATTATGAGAAAGAGACCGAATGTTGTTCGGAGTCTCGGATGGGATCCGGGATATCATGAGGTGATCCAGAATGGTCCGAAGAATAAGATTCATATAAGGAAAGTCCCGTTTCGGAGTTCGGGAATGATTCCGGTGTTTTCATCGGGAATGTTCTAGAAGGTTCCAGAATGTCCCAAGACCGGGAGGGAAGGGTACATGAATGTGTCATTACATATTGGAATGATTGCATCATGTACTAAGTGTTCGCTGTTCCAAATAAAGGATTAAATTGAATCCTAAAACTGAAAAGTCAAATGGCAGTTTGAAAGTCAAACTGCTAAAACAGAAACCGAGGGAAACAAGCAAGAGGAGGTTGAAACCGACTTGGGGAGGAGTCCTCCTCTCCAAGCCGCGCCACCAAGGACGACTTGGGAGGGACTCCTCCCTTGGCCGCCCCTCCCACCTATAAAAGGAGGCAGGCCTCCTCTAGACACACAAGTTCCTATCCTCTAATCTAAACCCTAGCCAAAGCCTCCGGTTTAGAGCCGTTTGGTTTAGAGCTTCTAATTGCCCTAGCCTTGGTTTAGAGCCTTATAATTGGTGTGTCTAATCCCTAGACCACTAAAGCCTCTCTCATACTCCACCATACTGCCTCGGCCAAGGCTTAAGCCGCGAGATCTCCCTCTATTTCCGGTACCACGCGTTGTCTGCCGGAATCGCGAGGAGAGTGCTACAACCTCCGCCACCTGGAACAAGGAGAGGAAGGTCTTCTTCGAGTACCGAACGTGTGACCGATCAAGGAGCGCTGCCGGAACGTGGCGCCGGAAGGATCGTCTACGCGATCTTGAGATCGGAAAGAGTACGACTACATCACCCACGAGAATCTGCTCTCGTTAACCGCTTTGGAATCTTCGAGGGTGAGTTCCTCTATCGACTCGTTGCTACAATCTAGTAGATAGATCTTGGCTTGTTTGTTTGTATGCGATAGAAATTTTTTGTTTTCCATGCTACGAACCCCTACAGTGGTATCAGAGCCGTGTCTATATGTAGATCTGTTGCACGAGTAGAACACAATGGTCATTGTGGACGTTGATGCTTTTATTGTCGATTGCTTCTTGTGTACTTTTCATCTTGCGGTATGTTGGGATGAAGCGACCCGGGCTAACCTTACATGACATCGTTCATGAGACTTGCTCCACGCTTGACATGCAACTTGTATTGCATAAGTGGCTTTGCGGGTGCCTGTTTCTCCTAGCATAGTTAAGATTCAATTTACAACGGGTGATTGACAATACTAGTATCAATGTTGTGGTTCTTGTTCGTAAGTTAGAACGACAATTATTGAAAGCCCCAAACCACGTAAAACATGCAAAGAAAATTAGAGGCGTCTAACTTTGTTTTACAGGGGTGTGCTGTGATGTGATATGGCCATGATTGTGATTATATATGATGTATGCAATGTTCCTTATTGTAAGTTGGCAACCGGCAGGAGCCATATGGTTATCTTTAATTTATGTTAAGACCCGCGTGTCTATTCAAAGTAGTTGTAATAGTTGAAGCCGGTGGACGACAACCATGGAGAAGCGTCATTGACCTTGATGCAATGCCGGTGATGAT
Source organism: Avena longiglumis (assembly GCA_030063025.1). Taxonomy (NCBI): domain Eukaryota; kingdom Viridiplantae; phylum Streptophyta; class Magnoliopsida; order Poales; family Poaceae; genus Avena; species Avena longiglumis. Next base: position 156,358,531 of record CP125973.1, read on the forward strand.
GGAGATCATGTTCGTGCTTGAAGATGGAGATCGGAAGCACAAAGAAGAAAGGCCATATCATATCACATATTATGAATTGCATGTGATGTTTATCCTTTATGCATCTTGTATTGCTTAGTAGACGATGGTAGCATTATAAGATGATCCCTCATGCACATGAATTTCAAGTCATAAAGTGTTCACCCTTAGTTAGCACCGTTGCTAAAGCTTGTTGTTTTGAAGCACCACGTGATGATCGGGTGTGTTAGATTCTGCAAGTGTATACAACATGAGCAAGCCAGATTTGCTCATGCAGAAACTAAGGTTTGATCTTGACGAGCCTAGCATGTACAGACATGGTCTCGGAACACGGATCACCGAAAGGTAAAGCATGAATTATATAGTAGATATGATGAACATGTTGATTGTTCGCCATTGAAACTATATCAACTCTCGTGATGATCGGTTTTGATGTGGTGGATTTGGTTCGTGTGATCACTAAAACAATGTGAGGGATATTGTTTTGAGTGGGAGTTCACCTAGATTAATTTAATTATTAATTAGAACTCAATTTATCATAAACTAAATCAAAGTGAATTTGCATAGTTGTTGTAGTCATTGGCATCCGTTTACCACCTTGCGCTTAGTTATAATTGAGATGATAGAACTATAGAATTCTGGTTAGTTACTTTACGAACTGGTATCGTATTGTTTTGAAGTGTTAATCTAAAGTTTAAAAATCCTATTGCAAACTTTCAGTAAGTTCCGGTTACTCCATGAAGTTTAATAATTAGTATTAAATCAAGAGTAACAATTCCAAGTGTTAGTATATAAGTATCATGTTTGTCTCCATGATTCTTGATATTCAAAGGATTCTCTTAGTATCAAGGTTATATAGGATCTGAAAGAGTTGTTTCAGAAACCATTATGTGTGGAAGATATTGTGATATCTGAAACGAAGTTTTGGTTACAACATGATAGAGTATAATATGACAAAGTTCATGTTTTCATATTTTGATGAGAATTTGCAAAAGGTTGGAGACACTTGTTGTCCTAATTCTCCAAAAGGTTTTTGGATAGCAACATTATACTCATAATTCATCGTTATAAGCTAAAAGTAGCTTGATCATGGACGATTCCATGATAAGGGTGAATATTTGATGTAGGTAAAATGTTTACTACACCAAGAGATTACTAAAGAAAGGAATTTGAAAGAACACCAAACATTTGATGATGGTGATCTACTTCAAAGTGCAAAGTCCAAAGACATTGGTATTTAACTATACACGCTTTGGACTATATGTCATATGTATGACTCCACTATTGATGTTGATAGATTCTTTCAAATGTAAAAGGAAATCTTGAAAGAGAATCTCATAAATATATGGCAGAAAAGAAAAGACTAGAATTGTTCAGTTTAAGTATATAGATGATATACATGTTATGGCTATATTCTTTGCTTATTAAACAATGTGGTTCTTAAGTATTTGATACTGAATTTGTTGGTGTGAATCGTCATACGAAACAACACAATTCATGAACTACAATGGCCTAAGTAACTAGCGAAATAATATGTGATGATGTTCATCGAGAACAAATAAAGGGTTATTGTGTTGCTCGTTAAACATCAAAGCTTGCCTTCAAGATTTGTTTTATCAGGTATTATGAGAACAAAAGGGTTGTTCAAATAATTGCCGTAATCCATAAAAGATGGATGATTCACAAATCTCGTTGGAGAAATCACATCCATAAAACTAGTGCTAAAATGTCGAAATACAAATTGATTGAAAGATCACTTAGGAAGTGACATCGCCGTTTAAATTATATTGGAAAGATAACATGAAGAAACTCCATGTGGATGGAATTTTGGAGTCTTTTGATTTTTGATCAAATGACGCTTATGAAACTTTCCTAGAGATAATTAAAACTTCATTCATAGGCCAAAAAGGAACGAATGACTAGCTTATTGGAACTTGTACATATTGTTGTACGAAGCCCATTATGTGTAGTCAAGAGCGATGGATTTCAACTTCATATGCTTTCTCCGAAAATTTGAGTGAATATATGAATATTTACTTAATAAGGATGAAGTGTGAAATATTTGAAAAGTTCAAAGACTTTCAAGATGAAGTGCAAAATCATTGTAACAAGAATATAAATAGTTTATGATAAGATCATAAAGGAAGATATTTGAGTTACAAGTTTAGCATAATACCTAAGATTTAAGGAATCGTTCCGTGGATTTGCATTTCCCGAAACACCATAAGAGTATGGAGCGTTCAAGATATGTAATTAAACCTTGTTTGACATGGTAAGATCGAAGGTGTAATTCATAAAACTGCCATTATATTTTAAAGATTAAAAGCTTTAGAGATTACCGTTTTTCCACTAAAAAGAGCTTCATCATAATCCGTTGAATTGACACCATATAAAGTTATGGTTTGGGATAAAACCCAAGTTGTCCTTTCTTAAACATTGGTATGCTATGCATAAGAAAGATGTGTGCAACCAAAGTCGGATGAACCTGTCTTTGTATAAACTGTTAAGTGTTCCTCCATAAACACCGGAGACAAAAGTGTTGTTGCTTAGAACGTCAAGTTTCTTTGAGAAGGAATTTTTCGTGAAAAGTTAAGTGGGAGGACAATAGAACTTTGATAAGGTTAAAAGAACCTTAGCTATATGTGCAGAGTTGCGTATCACCGAAAAGTGTTCCGGAGGCAACAACAATGCTCATGGCTCACGTGCCTCAAAGGTTGTGGTCACAGAGATCTAAGTTCCTATTGAAACAAGTAGGTCGGGTAAACAATCAAATACCAAGATTTGAGGGTTGAATCATTATTTGAGAATAATGAACGGACTACATGCAAAGAAGCTATGATGGGCCCTGACTCCGTCAAATGGCTTGAAGCCATAAAATCCGTGATAGTTCCATACACGAGAAATCAAGTTTTGAACTTGAAGGACCCTCGAGAAAGGTGTAAGGCCTTACAGTTGTGTCTGGATCTATAAAGAAATAGACATGGATGTTTTACATCGATGAAATAGTCGACATGCTGGGAAAGAGTTCACAAAATGTTCAAAGGTTGACTATGACAAGATTTGATCTTCCATAGTGATATTTATTCTAGACGGATTAATGTAGCAACCACTACATATAATTTGTTATATGGTAGTTGAATAAACAAAACAAGTTCTTCTAATAGAATCGTTACCTAGGACATGTGCATAACACGGTCCATAGGGTTTTGTTAATTCAAAGGATGCTAAAAGCATATGCAAACTTCAATGGTTAAAGTGAGCATCGCAGAGTTGGAATCTTCATTGTGATGAAACTGTTAAAGGAGTTTAAAAGTTCATTAGAGACGATGAAGATGCTTGCATTTGTAAGAAATTAAGTGGGAGCGCTAAGACATGTTTCTAATACATTATGTGAAAGACATATTGTTGATTGGAAATAATGTATCTTTTATTAACACATATTAAGAATTTCATCCCGATGAAAGACTTAGGCAAAACCCAAATATTTGGCATCAATAGACGCTAATATGGTTGTGCCAGAAGTACATAGATAAGATATTGAATGAGTTCAATATAGAAACTACAAGAGAGGTTCTTGTCGTACAGAAAGGATTGAATGAGTTCAATGTTGATGATATATTCAAGTGTATTGACATTTGGTAAAGTGAAACAAATAATCAAGTATAGATTGATACTTGATGTATGAAATCACAAAGAGTATTTATATCAATCATACTGTGATATGTACAAATCCAGATATGTCCTATGCTCTAAATGTTGTGAGCATATACCGTAATGATTAAGTAAGATGATCATTGGACAATAGTAAGGATATTCTTATGATCTTTTGGAAGAACTAAGAGTATAATATTTGTAGAAGTGACAAATAGATGGTTAGTTCATTGTAAAAGTACTACATTGATACTAGCTTTGTCACAAAGTACAAATTAAGTTTATCTCAATCTAAACTAAGGGTGGCACAATATAATGGAAAGTGAGTTCCATAATGGATTTGGATGAGTTCCAAAGTTAAGACATTGTGACAGATACTACAACAAAAGGCTAAGTATATGACTGCTATAATAGCAGCTAAAGAGGTCATTTGTGTCAAGTAGTTTGTTATCAAACTAGGTGTAGTTCACAGCGGGATAATACTATGAAGATATATTGTACGACAATATTATCAACATGTTTTAACCCCAAAGAACTAAAGGTCACACCAAAGGACCAAATTTGTACGAAGCCATCTCATTAGAGAATGAGTGATGCGTAAGGACGCAAAGACATGCAATTACACACGGACCTGGAAGTGTCAGATCCGGAGATCAGTTGACCGCTAGCAATCGTGTACATACAACACCGGAAAGCCATAGGTGTTGAAAACACAAAAGATTTGAAACTAGATTATTGACTCTAGTGCAAGTGGGAGACTGTTGGAGATATGCCCAAGAGGCAATAATAAAGTGGTTATTTCATATCTTCACACTTATGATAAATGTTTACATACCATGCTATAATTGTATTAACCAGAAACATTAATACTTGTGTGATTTGTAAACTAAAATAAGAGTCCCTAGTAAAGCCTCTTGTTAAACTAGCTTGTTGGTTAATATATGATCATGGTTTCCTGATCATGAACATAGAGATGTTATTAACAACAGGATCATATCATTAGGAGAATGATGTGATGGACATACTCCTATAGATAAGCGTAGCATAAAGATCAAGTCATTTCAATAGTTCGATTGCTATATGCTTTCTGATACATAGTAACCTAATTCCTTCGACCATGAGATCATGCATATCACCTTTTCCGGATGGATGCTTTGATGTCATCAAACACCACACCGTAATGAGGTGGCTATAAAGGTGGCATTGAGTGTTCGAAAGTATTGGTTGAAACACATGGATCAAGAGTGGATTTGTCCATCCATATGAGATAGATATACTTTGGGCCCTCTCGTGAAATGTCATCCAATTAGCTTGCAAGCATGTGACTGTCTCACAAGGGATCACATATCACGGAACGAGAAAAGAGTACTTATCGAACGAGGTTGAACTAGGTATGCGAGATACCGACGATCATAACCTCGGATAAGTAAACTATCGTGAGACAAAGGGAAATTGGTATCGTATGTAAGTGGTTCGTTCGATCGCAAAGTAATCGAGAAATATGTGGAGCCATATGAATTTCCGATTCCTCTATTGGTTATTGTTCGAGAAGTGTCTCGATCATGTCCGCATAATTCACGAACCGTGGGAGACACACTTAAGGATTCGACGTTGTTTGAGTAGTTATGGTATTATGAGAAAGAGACCGAATGTTGTTCGAGTCTCGGATGGGATCCGGGATATCACGAGGTGATCCGGAATGGTCTGAGAATAAGATTCATATAAGGAAAGTCACGTTTGAGTTCGGGAATGATTCCGTGTTTTCATCGGGAATGTTCTAGAAGGTTCCGAATGTCCGACTCGGGGAAGGGGTACATGAATGTGTCATTACATATTGGAATGATTGCATCATGTACTAAGTGTTCTCGCTGTTCCAAATAAAAGATTAAATTGAATCCTAAAACTGAAAAGTCAAATGGCGTTTGAAAGTCAAACGGCTAAAACAGAAACGAGGGAAACAAGCAAGAGGAGGTTGAACGACTTGGGGAGGAGTCCCTCCTCCAAGCCAAGCGCCACCAAGGCCGACTTGGAGGAGGACCTCCTTGGCCGCCCCTCCCACCTATAAAAGGAGGGGCAGGGCCTCCTCCTCTAGACACACAAGTTCCTATCCTCTAATCTAAACCCTAGCCAAAGCCTCCGGTTTAGAGCCGTTTTGGTTTAGAGCTTCTAATTTCCCTAGCCTTCGGTTTAGAGACTTATAATTGGTGTGTCTAATCCCTAGACCACTAAAGCCTCTCTCATACTCCACCATACTCGCCCGCTTAAGGCGAAGCCTGCGAGATCTCCTCTATTTCCGGTACCACTTGTCAGCCGGGAATCGCGAGGAGAGTGCTACAACCTCCGCCGCTTTGGAACAAGGAGAGGAAGGTCTTCGTTGAGTACGAACGTGTTACCGATCAAGGGCGCTGCTTTAACGTGGTGCGGAAGGATCGTCACGCGATCTTGAGATCGGAAAGAGTACTACATCACCCACGAGAATCTGCTCGTTAACCGCTTTGGAATCTTCGAGGTGAGTTCCTCTATCGACTCGTTGCTACAATCTTGTAGATAGATCTTGGCTTGTTTTTATGCGATAGAAATTTTTGTTTTCCATGCTACGAACCCCTACAGGCGGCGCAGCACTGGCGGGGTGAGCACGCGGCGGCGAGGCAGGCTACGGGCGGCGGGCAGCAGCGGCGCGAAGGCGGCGGGGCGGCGGCGAGCGCGTGTGGGACGACGAGCAGGCATGGCGGCGGGCGAGCAGGCACGCAGCGGGGCAGTGGCAGCGACGGCGTGGGCGGTGGCGGGTGGAGAGTGGAGTAACGCAGGCATACATCTATCTAGAGAGAAAGAAATGAAAATGAGATGGGGGATGGGGGAGAACGATGGTGAGGAGAGAGATGATATTTTGGTCTGTATTGACTTATCCCGTAGGCTCTTGTTTTTTTAGAACTTCCCGTATGTGAGTGAGTACCTCCACTTAGATGGTTAGTCGATTTTCCTAATTAGTAGATTGGAAATGATCCTGTACTTGTCTTCGTTAATCATGTTGAAATGTTTACACCTGTTTTCAGAATACTACATGCACTTCTTCTGTTCAAGTTCAAATCTCTATTAGTTACGAATAGGGGAGAAGAAATAGACTAGAAGTTTGCAACAACAACAAAACAGATGAAGGTACTTCCTCTGTAGGGAAAATAATCTTATAGATTTATTAATATACACATATATCTAAACGTATTTTAGTATATTTATAATTACATATGGAAAATTTATATCTACGTACTTCCTCAGTAGTATACGCGTATATCTACATACTTCCTCCTTAGGGAAAATTTATCACATCTTCTTCTGAATAGAGTGATACTATATTATTCAATATACCGTCGTGTCTTCTCGTAGTAGTAGAAGAGGGAATCCTATAACAAATCTGCTCGATTTAGAAGCTCGAGCCTAGAAATTCTGAGAATCAAATTAGTACATGAGAAATAATAGTGGGAAATAGGTGTCGGGACTAAAGCGGAGTATGAAAAATAAGCGATTTGTTGCTGCTACTTAGTGTATGTTGGAGAAATCTCGATTAGAAAAGAACAATGGGAGGGCATAACATGAACCGGAAACCTAGCCGACTATATCAAAAATCTGTTTTCAATTATTTCAACTATATCAAAATTTCATTTTCAATTTCATATTTTATTTTATAATCTATTTTTTAGATCAAGTAAACTCATGGAGACAATCGGCCCCGACATGACAATGTTGGAAGGAAACAAAAGAACATCGAGTTTGACGGAATCAAAAGAGGTGAAACATCCCCCAAAAAAAATATTCAGGTGAAATGAGATAATAGTCTTTTTATCTTTATTTAACTGTATCTATATTACGATATTTATATTTATATATTTGATATATGTTTCATGTTTTTAGCTCATGCACGGAACAAATACATGTATTGCCGCCGCTCAGAACAAACCCATCGACATAGACGACGACGCGATGTTGGTGGAAGAGATAGAAAACTCAACAAGTTTTGCACAGTTAAAGGAGGTGATTGTCTAGAAAACTCAACAAGTTTTACACAATCATGTCCATATAGATGATTCTAGATAATTTACATTGGTTATTTTTGTAATATTTGGAATTTAGGATATTTTTCATCCTTGGAAACATAGAATTACTCCCTTAGACTTACTAAACGAGTTGCCACAAGGGTTCTTTCGGTAGAGAAAAAATACACAAATGTTACACGATCTCATATCACATTTAATCGAGCCATAATCAAGGGGTGGATGTGGCAATCCTTTCTATAATCAGAGAATGGATTTTTTTGCATGCTGACGGATTAATTAGAGAAAAATAAAAAACACACTATATCAACTTTTGCAAGTCGCTGGCAATATTGTCAAAGTTCAAAAATAAACCATCACAGTGAGCTCTCAGGTGCAACATAATAAACCAAAGAGAGCAAACACAAAAGTTATCCCTGAAGGTAATTAGTTTTGCTTAGTTTATCTTTTCTGTTTTTGCTACATTATATTTTACCTAACTGATCTTGCACAATTATATATCATGACAGACTATGTATGTACGGCTGGAGATATTGCTACTATTGAATCAATCATGTCCGCACCTGAAAAAACTAAGTTTGTGGACATAGGTGACACGGAACTGTCTAATGATGACTTGGCATGTCTCACGCTTAACGATGGATTCTTGCATGACGGGGTAAGTCAATAGTAAAAGGACCACTACCTACATATAAATGTTTGAAAAATTATAGCAAACTTAACTTTATTTTATGGGTCTAATTGTAGATGCTAAATGCATACATATATTGTATGAGTGCATGTGATCATCTGTTGGATAGACCGGATGGAAACGTCTATCTAGACAACATTTTTGTCTCTGCAGTCTTAAAACAAGACAAATCACAACATCACCGCGTCATAAAACGTATGGTTGCATCTTTATTTGAAGCATGATATGGTCAGAGTTAACTCACTATGTATGCATCTCATTAATATGTATTGAACATATGTGTATATTAATTTTTTTAATATAATATATTTACTTCAGGTCTTCCTACCAATAAACATTAGTAAGACCCACTGGTACTTAGCAGTCATTAATGCGAAAAAACGTTTGATCCAAGTATTAGACTTGCTTGGTCCTGGAATGAGTAGAAGTGATCTCAATATTGTGGTAAGTGTCTTTTGACTTTGATTTCTTCATGGCATTATGTTTGCGACTGTATCTAATATAGTATTTTCTCATATATCAGTTGCAGGGACTTGAGAATCATCTGAAGTTCGCATCTAATTTGAAGGACTTTGACAAGGGCAAAAAGTGGAAGGACCTCAATGTTACAACATGGCCAATAGTTGAACATTTCCATGAACCAGTGCAAACCGATGGGTATGTTGAACAGTTATTTGAATCTTATTGACTTTTAAAAATGGTTTATTAGATAAATTATATTATTCTAAATCGGTGTCATGTAAACATGTAGTGTGTCATGTGGGTTGTTCATGCTAAATTATATGGAATATTGGACTGGCGATGTGTTGTCTGATCATGTCAACCAGGTATGTCATTTTTGTTCATGATAAAACATTAATATCTGCTTATATACCTTAATAAATATTTTTGAATACTATTTTGTAGGAGGACATGAAAGCGTTTCGTCGAAAATTAGTCGTTATATTGATAGAATCAGAATTAAATAAAATAAAAGGAAAATCAATATACTATCGACATAGCGATGAAAAGAATGTGTCTGATTCTGATTGTATGATCGTTGAGGGACCAAAGCGAATAGACTTACCTGATGTAGCTAACAACAAACATCCTGTTCCGATCCACATCACGCCCACAAACCCACGCAAATTAGTCGACAAGCTTTGCAAACACATCTTGTCCATTAAAGATGACAAGCATTTGGAGTAAGCAACATGTTAATTTTTTTGCTAATACGCATTGTTATGATTTTATCATTATTAATATTTTTCTTATAGCAGGAATGGGTGCGAAGCTCTAAACCGTACCCAATAGGCTTCAGTCTTAAAAAAATCCAGGACATACTTAGGATGGACAAGCCTATGGACAATGAATGTTTCAACTTGGCCATACGCATAGTGGCATGCGATGAGATCATACAAATGGTAGAGACGGATGTGCACTATATGGATTTGCGTTTTTGTGTAAGTTACTATAAACTTGCAATTTTATTGTTATCACTATATTTCTAAACTATTTTTTCCTAGAGTGTGATGGTCGATTCCACACGAGGTCACAAATGGCGCAAAAAACCAAATATCCAGTCTCTCGCAACGTTGCTTAAAAGTTGGCCTGGGACAGACTATAAAATCTCTTCACGCAAATTGGTAAAGAGAAAGACATTTCACTTGTTCATCATTGTCCAATTATATGTGTTTCTAATGGTTGTTCATTTGAAGGTTTCGCTTCCTTATGCATCCGCAGGACATTTTACTTTGTTCTCCATCGATAAGCATGTCTCTTCCGTATCTGTTTTTGATCCTCTCTCTGTATTACCATCGCCGGAGAGCAAAATGCGTCGCTCTCACAACATGCAATTAAAGTTAAGAACTGGAATCTACCTAAGTGAAGCACTCGGATTAGCACAACCCGGCTGGGATGGCGATATATTTTCTTGGCCACGTAGATCACCAGTTGGTATTCCAGAAAGTCCAGACAAGTGAATATCTCTTAAAATAAGCTCAAGTGTTTTTTTTGCATTTTAATATTCAATAGAACATAATAATGATGCATTCATCTACAGGAATGCGTCTGGTTATTTTATCTTTTACATTATACTCTAATGGAATGGTAGAAAATTGGTTCATCCAATATGCACGGTAGGTGTTCTACCTCGTATATATTTATATTTTCTATATAAATGACTTAGGCTAATGATATGTATTGTTTATGCAGAATGTTTTTGAGTTAAGAAAGAAATTTTTGGTGCACTTGCTCAAGTACCATGAAAACGAAGCAGAAGAGAATATCTCTAATATTGAGCGGCAATATCTAATGAGTATCCAGGAGTAGATGTTGTTGTATTAGTTAAATTGGTATGAGTGTTTATTTCATATTTGAATGATATAAAATTATATTGGTTATCGTAGTATGCTTCAAATATGTGGAATATTATGGATGTGGAATATCTTATAGCTTTTTTATATGCGTGTGAATTTTGGCATGTACTTTATTGATATAAATGCAAAATTAATTGTGAAGTCGTAGCAGCGCACGGGCATTCAACTAGTGTGTATAATATATGAAAATTTGTAGAAAAATAAATTCTACAGCTTAAACTTATTATCCAATGTTAATATAATGATTATTTAAATAAATATTATTTAATAAAGGTTTTATAAGTAATAAAACTTTGATAATTCAAATTTTAATAATGGTAAATGTTAAAAATATAAATAGAATACCAAAAATCTTAGAAAAATAAGAATTATAATTTAAAATTATAATCATGCATTATTATTTCACTTACTTAAATATTTATTATTTATTAAGTATTTTTTTAATATTAAATCTTATAAAAATCATATCTTATTATTTATAAATCACAAAAATAAATGTAATATACCAAAATGATCACAAAAAATAATATCTACATGTTAAAAATCTAATATTCCACCTTTGAGTTAAATAAAGATTCAAATACTTTAATAACTCAAATTTAAACTTATTTACTTAATTGGTAATTCATATAAGGATAAATAAAAAATTTGTTAATCAAGTATAATAAATAAATAAATGTCTTGAATATTACTAATAAATCATAATGATTCAAAACATTAGAAATACTATTATATTGAAATATCGTTCTACTATATGAATAAATTATATTTTAAAAAGATCTCTAATAATTATAGAACCTTCAAGAATGGTATATTAACCAAGTACAACTTTATAATGGACTAAATCCAAGAATAATTCATGAGTAGTCACTAGTATTATTTATTTATCCATAAACTATAATTATACCTTTATAAGGAAACAAGAAATCTTGTTCCACTACAAAATTAAGAGATCACTACTTAAATAGAAGAATAACCATTCTTAAGTAACCTTAAAGAAACATTACCAAGTACACCAGGTACAAAGGTTATAAACATTATACTTTCAAACTATCTTTGTTTTAAAGTTAACCTTAGTCTACAAGAATATAATTATAACACTATAAACATTGTTATATGTTTTATAGTTAACTTTGGTCTGAACTAGTTAAGTTATAAAGGATCTCAAGCCAAACTATTCAAGCAAAAAAAAACATCGACCACCACTAACTAATCACAAAGATTGTTTAGACCTTAGAAAAGAAATCTTTTCTTCAAATGTTATTATTTTTGCCACTTCAAACAAGAACTCTTATATAAGCAATCTTGAATAACATTTCATAGGTGTATATTTTATTGCTGCATAAATATGTGTTGTTCACACACACTCACAAACCCTAATAAGAATCACAAATGTGAAACTTATCTAAAAGGATAACATATTTTAAAGTAACCATTTCGGGAATCCAAACCATAGAACCGTGTTATCCCCGGGATTCGTGTTTAGAACGTGCATCACATTACTTATGCATAAGAACATATTGCTTCTTTAAACATCAGTCCTTACCGGACCAATGATGATGATTTCAAATTTTGGGTCTTATATTATCTTGAAGACCGTGAGTGCATAATCTTGCAATCACAAAAGGCAAGTTCATACTTGCTCATGTCCTTTGTTTATTTTCTGTAAAGTATTTTACAAATCCAGTGTTGTCATCACCTGCATTTGAAAAAGGTCATAAAACACTATTTTCGATAATAATGTGAGCTATTGGTTACTGATCCAGGGTGATCAGCTAATCTAGTAAATCAGATAGTTGGAATACCACTGTTCAGAACTATATCACGTAGGACTTAACAACCAATGTCGCCAGTGATTCTTGCACCGTATATTACGCGTTAACCATGAGATTTGGAATAGGACGGAGAAGTCAGCTATATCTTCTTCCTCTCGCATGAAGCCGGATGTGCAGGTCGTGGTTGTTATCCTCGAAGCATGCATATTAATTGGTAATTCATAGAGGATATGCACCATATGGGTGGGAACCCTCAACATCCCACGATAGTCCAGGCATCTAACGGTTTGTACAAACCATTGCCGTAATCCAATATGTGGGCATGGTGTACACCAAGGAGACCTTTTAGAACCCTTGGATAGATAGGGCGCCTCCAAATCTTGACAAATCGTGTGAGAAAATGGGGATGAACTCAAGCTCAGGGAGGAAACTTCGAGGATCTTGAAAATAGAGTATGGCTCAGGCAGAAAAGATGATATAGGAAGACCTTTAGTCCTAGTTGGTGTCTCCAACCGGGAGTAAACGTCTGCGAGGTCACGAAGGGGCAGTGATTGGCTTGGATCATCTTCTGGGCCCCATATCATGGAATTGTGGACGGGAATAAGCTGCCCGGTTGTGCAACAAAGAGTTGATCTCTCATGGGTAAAGTAATGCACCTCTTCAAAGTGTAAGAACTGTAACTTTTTACTCCCTGTTCCGGGAAGGAGCTGCGAACGCGGCAGGAAAGGAACTCCATGAAAGTTCTGGTAAACCCGTGAAGGCTAACGGACATAGCATTTCAGAATAAAAGCAACCTTTGAAGAAATGTTTTATGAAAACTTGCATTGCCTACGACCTTTGGTCTGTGGTTGTAGTTATAGTGCATCAAACACTCCTTTTCTAGTGAAATTGTTGAGTACGCTTGTACTCAAAGTATCTTCTTAACCCTTGCTAGACTATGAAGCCGGGATAGACAACATCTACATCAAGTTATACTCCAGGATTCATCATCCAAAGTCAAAGTTCTTCAATGAAGTCAAGGAAGTCAACATATACATCAACTCAAGTGAAGACGAAGTTACTGATTAGATAGGAATATAATATCTAGACAAAGAACCTAATTCTATAGTGTATTGCGATAGCAGCAATGCCAACCCTTTAGTTAAAATACTAGTCTTAATAGTATACTAGTTTTTGCGTTGTTCATCTTTGATTCTTCTCCGTAAGAAGTTCTTTCTCTCTCTTTAACCTAGAGTGTTTTCTGGATCTTGTGTAAAGAGTGAGTTGTAACCTTTAGCCATGTATTGGACCCGTTGTGTTTCTGTTGTGCCATTCCGAGGGATGTAATACTAGTGAACGGTGTTTCATTGGTGTTATGTCCATGACTATAGTATACTACATCATGCAGTGGTATGCTGGGTCACCACAGATTCTATCATGTATGTGTTGTTTGTGATCTTGCGCGCTCTCCGTTGTTAGTATATATCTTGGCCAAGTAGTTGCTAGTGACTCCAAGAGGGGTTATTTATGCTCAATAGTGGGTTCATGCCTCTAGTTTCCAAGGGAAGTGACAGAAATCTCTTCGGTTGTAGATGTGATGTTGCCACTAGGGAGAAAACAACGGTCTCTTGTTCATGGAGAAAGTGGATTGTTTACCTTACACACTTTGCTTAAAGCAGTTGTCTATTGATTGTAACTTCATACTGGAGGGGGTTCGGATGATAACCTGAAGGTGGACTACTAGTCATAGATGTAGTTGGATGGCGGTATATGTATTTTGTTGTATTGCCCAATCGAATCTCATAGGATCTTTTTGTCTGGTATTGCATTGTTATGCCTTGCTCAGTTCCTGTCAATTGCCCTACTGTAATTTGTTTACCCTTCATGCCATGTTGTTTATCTAAGGAGAGCACCTCTATTGAACTATGGACCTCGGTCCAATCTTTACCATTGATACATTCTCCATTGTTACTGTTTACTTGTTGCAAACCACCATTACCTTCCACACCATACAGTTAATCCTTTGTTACAGCAACCGGTGAGATTGACAACATCACTGTTAGTTGGGGCAAAGTCTTGAGTTTGTGTTATGGAGGTCTCCATGTTGCTTGGAACACCTGTGTGACGTTTCCTTCCTCCTACTGGTTCGATAACATCGGTTTCTTACTGAGGGAAGACTTGTTGTGCTGCTTCACACCTTGCTCTTGGGGTTCCCAATAGGCTCCACATCAACTGAGTCATCACTTAGGCTAGCGGCCAGGCGTTTCTCTAACACAAAATACATAACTCCATGGACTTACAAGCTCCCTTTTTATTTCACACCGGCTCCATAGACAAAAGAGCATGATATCAATTGTGTACAAAGTACACGTGCAATGTTGAAATCGTTCCCCATGAAAACATGGTTCTGCTAATTCCAATGTATAAGTGCAAGCATATACAACATAGATGACACAATGGTTCAAGTTTATTAGGGGCAAGGAATATAAAGTGTGCCATCAAGTTCGTGAGAGCTTTAATCACTAAGTTTTCACATAACAAATAGACTTTTTAATTGGAAGATAGATGAAAACAAGAATATACTTGGAATGGTTAACACACCATGCATAGGAATTTATAGTGGACACTTTCGAATAACTTGGTTTCTTGGGAGTTGGAAGCATGAGTAGAGCTTACTCATACAAGTGGAGGCTAGCAAAAGACTGGGACCGACCAGCTAAGTGAGCAATAATGGCCATAATCATGCAGAGCGACAAAACATTACTAATCAAAGCATAAAGTGGTACTACAAGTCAAGGACTAAATGATCATAGAGGCAATGGTGACTTGTTCATAGTCATAACATGGTGTGAGCATGTGCAAAGTCAACTCAAACAAAGCATCAAAGGAGAATACCACAATACAATGCTTTTATATGCTAAAACAATGCATGATTCCTTCAAGGCACATTAAGAAATCCTAATTGTTTGGAACAAGTCATGCTACAACAATAATCACTAAGCATAAGGTCAAAACAACATCTAGCATGACATGATAAAGTCTAAGTCCGTCATGGTATTGCCGACGAGTACGCCATGGAGGGGTCCTCATAGTGCGTATTTAGAGACGTGGGGGAAGGCGGACGGTTGACGGGTACGAGGTAACACAGCTTACCCAGGTTTAGATCCCACAACGGTGGCGGAATCCTACACCTGCTATAAATCACTATAATGACAATACGTCGAGTTACAGAGATAGGTTCGTTGTGCGAGGTGTACACTAACCGCTACTTGGTCGTGCCCTAAAGGCTCCCATAGGCCCGACTTATATAGTCGTCGGGTCCTAGGGTTACAGGGAAAAGTCCTAGCCATACAGGTTATAGAGTCCTACACCGTTTATTACTAGTCTTGCGTGTCTTGTACTCTAAGGCTCCGGGTACGCTGGTGACTCCACCGCCTTTATCTGGCATGGGCCTCCCTTCTGGATCCATCTAACTGGGCCGCCCAGCAGGCCATGGGCCATGCTACCAACTATGGGCCACCCGGGTTATCCGGATAGGAGACATGCTATGAGGATACCCATATAGCATATCCCCAACAGTAGGCCCCGGAGAACTCCGAGATCTTGCGCGTCTTGCCTCTTCACGTGGAATTCTCCGTATAGATGGGTGTTGACAAATCGTCAAGCAATATCTTGTAGTCCTCCCAAAGCAAGGTTTTCTCCGTCTTCAATTTGTAAGTCGGAGAATTGCTAAATCTTCCATCGTACTCTTCCGTAGCCGGACTGGATCCGTCCATGCCGGAATCTTCTGATGTGATGGTTCATCTGCCTATGTCATCTAGGGTGACGTAGACATAGGTCAGCAACGCCTCGTAATTCACACATGCAGAGAACGCAATCATGTCCACTTTTCCTGCGTGAGCGATACGAACCGTTGGCGGCGATGGTTGGGACGTGGCGAAATTTCCGCGCACGTCCGCACACACGTTGTCTACGCAGCAACCGTCCGATCAAGCTGCACGAATCTTGATGTTGGAGATCATAAATAGTAACTGCGGTGAAAATTTTACTTTTCACCTCATTCTCTCCTCGCATCATCTTCTTCCTCCAGCGAGCGCTCCCTCGAGCTCTCCGCGCAACTTGCGAAAAACCCTAACTCCCAATCTCGCCAGTCACCTCCAAACACTCGCAATGGCCAGCAGCAGTTCTTCTCCCTCGATGGCAGCGTCAGGCAAAGCCGCGGCAAAGACGGCGAGGTCCATCGTCGTGCCTCCAGAGGGCCTGGTCATCCCCGTCTCTGCGGTGGTCGAGACCACCGGCGGCGACCACAATCCAGCGGCGCCGGAACTGTTGGAGGAGGAAAACGACTCCCACAAAGGTGACTGGCATGGTTCGGATATCACGGACCGCGACATCAAGGAGTTGATCGTCGAAGGCTACCTCCCTGTGACGGAGGGGCTCGCCTGGTGGGCGACGCCGGCCGGCGAGGTCACACCTTCTCCCCAAGCTGGAGAAAAGGTGTACCTCAAAGCACAGATGGTACGCGGCGTCTCCCTGCCCATCTCTAACTTCTTCCTTGCCGTCTTGAACCATTACCGGGTCTAGCCCCAAAACCTTTCTACAATAGTATCCTAGCGCTTAGCAATTACGTGGCGCTTTGCGAGGGTTACTTAGGGATTAAGCCTAGGCTAGACCTCTTTATATATTTGTTCACCATCAAGCGCGAAGCCGGAGCCAGCAAGGATGAACTTAGAAATTGCGGCACCATTAGCTTTAAGATCCGACCTGGTCGGCGCTTCCCCGACATCGTCGGCATCGAGTCCTGCAAGAACTGGCAGCGTACTTACTTCTATGGCCCAGATATCCCTCTGTCCGTCCGAGAAGTAACGTACCCGGACTTCGTCGATGGAGCCGCCACCGAAACTTCGACATGGAGATCCCAGGCCTCCTTTCCCTCTGACATTGACGCTTCCCGTTCTATAAGGCGGATAGAGTGGTTCGTAGAGATGGGTTTGACCGGCTTGGACCTAGCCATGTGCTGGTTCATCAGGCGAATCCAGCCTCTGCAGCACCGCTCGAACCTGATGCACGAGTATACCAACAATAGAAGGGATAGCCACTGCATCTCTGTGGACAACTTCTCGAGTGACTCCGTCAAGCTTCGCCTCAAGGACATTGTCAAGGTGAAGGACAAGAAGTGTGGCTTCACCATCACCTACGACATGTTCGTAGAAAGCAAGTTCCCAAAGGTAACTGCTTATTTTTCGTGTATGACATATACTCCAGTTCTTCCATCTAGCTATTTCCATCTCATCTAACACAGTGAATTCTCACTTAAAAACTTAGCGATCTGAAGGAGGATAGCATGGCTGTCCAAATCTATGATCCAAAGATGAAGGAAGCCATGATCGTGTCTGACGACGATGTCCCGTTGTCACGAAAGCGAAAGATCTCCACCTCTGACGTTGGTGACGGAGGCCAGAAGAAGAAGACGGAGGGTGGAGCCTCCAAAAAGACTACCACCGCCCTGGAGGTGGAGAAAAGAAAGACTACAGGGATCCCCTTTGCCAAAGCACCCCCTCTTGTGTAAGCTTCTTTCTCTCCAACATTGTCTATTTATCTGTCTTATTCATGTACTTATGCATTTTGCACGTTTCAGGAAGAAATCCACGACCAGCTTGAAGAAGACCTCTAAAACATCGGGGGCTTCTAGAACCATCAAGGACATGCCGCATCGCGACGCGTCTCCCGCCATCGCCCCTGTCACTCCCACCGTCAAGCCCTCGTCCGCTCCGACAAGCTCTCAAACCAAGGAAGCCGCTGGCCCTTCCGCCTTGGAAGTGGACTCAGGTGCCTCTACCGAGCTTGCTGTTGTCGGCGAACAGGCGACGCAGGAGAGTGCCGCACACCAAATGGCTGAAACTCCGTCTAAGGATGCCATCGGTTGCGGTAAGGCGGTGGTGGAAGCTGGTACTTCTGCCGAAGGCGGCGCCCCCGCACCCAAGAAAACCATAGAGTATCCAAATATAGTCTATCTGGTACTTACACCGGGTAGCACTGCTCGTTCTCAATGCGCCGACATCTCCGACGTGCGGTCTAGAGGAGCTTCTCCGGCATGCAGAGATCTTGCAAGGAAACAGCGCATCCTTCGGCAAGCTGCTGGCTGGGAGTGCTACCAACCTCAAGATTATTGCACTTGTAAGTTTTATTTGCCTTTTGCTTTTCATATGAATATCCCACTGTAGCCCCCGAGGATGTAGACAGAAAACCATAGGTCTTTGCGTCTAGATGCTCTAAGAATGACTAAGCTAGAAAACTTCTCACTGTAGCCCCCAAGCATATAGGTGGAATGAAATACTCCGACTAGATGCTTTAAGAGTAGCATACGCAGTGTTTATAAATTTCGATATTGTAGCCCCCAAGCTTCTAGTTGTAACTGAATTAGTTCCGACTAGATGATTAAAGAGAAGCTAAGCATACATCTGAGTTAAAAACTTTATAATCAAAAACTGAATTAGTTCCGACTAGATGCTTAAAGAAAGACTAAGCATATTGCTAAGTTAAAAACTCTCGCTGTAGCCCCCTGAGCGTCTAGGTGGAATTTTTCCGGCTAGATGCTTCAAGTAGACCAAACAAAGTTTAACTTTATTTTTTCCACAGAACGAGAATGCTCGGAGGGGCATGTCCAACGACAAGTACCAGAACATGCGCGCGGACTTGGAAGCTGAAAAGGGTAAAACTGCCTTCTTGAAGGAACAGATCATCAAGAGCAAGCGTCTATTTTTCCTTTCTTTTTTCGTACTCCGGCTTGGTCTTGTGTATTCTCCGAGTAATCACTGTGTACTTTGCTTTCTCCGACTTGCAGAAACCATTGTCAAGGCTAAGGACATTATCGAGCAATCCAAGCACATTCAAGAGATGGATAGCGAGAACAAGATCCTTAAGCAGGAGAGGAAGGACATGCTAAAAATGCATGAGGAATCAATGAAAGCCTTGCAGGACTCCGCCACCGAGGAGATGAACTGCTTGAAGGAGGAAATCGCTATCTTGAAAGAGAAGAAGAGAGCTGCTGATGAGCAAAATCAATGCCATTATGAAGCATACAAACTCCTCCGACAAGAACGGGACTCCATGGCGGATACTCTATGGAAAGCTGAGGCTAGCATCTTCAGTAAGTGATTCTCTGTCTTGGAATTCTATAAGCTGGATACTTTCAATTTTTGAACTCATGTGCTCCTTGTCGGAATTTGCAGCTCCTATGGGTTTAACCCGGTCACTCCTCCGGCAAAGGAATGCATGGTTCTTGTCGGCAACTTCATCAACACCGCCATCGCGCAGGCCAAAGAGATTTCCAAGCCCCTCCAGATCAACATCAAGGCATCGGACTCTGTGGCGAAGTTCTCGGAGATCCTGCGCCGAGCCCCTGAGCGTATCACAAGCTGGAAAGCTTCATGTGCACGGGCCGGTGCAAGGATGGAGATGTCCATGGTTAAGGCACATTACGAGGATGCCAACATTGACACGGTAACCTCTGGCATTCCCGACGTAGATGACGATGGCAAGGAGATAAACCATAAGTCCATCTTGTCGTCACTCGCGGGTTATGACACTAGAGTTGCCGAGTTAGTCGACGTCAACGTCTTCGTGCCGATGAATACCATCGGTGGCGGCGACCAAAGCTCCTCCGAGTCTCTTCGCACTGCCGACTTCGAGGGTGACTCTCCTGCTGCCGATGACGCTGCTTCCAAGTCGCCTGCGCCAAAGGAATAAAAACAATTTTTAATATTTGTTTCCTTTGTGATGCGTATATGGAAAAAACTATGTATTAACTTAAGGAGGAAAACAATGATGTATGTCCTGCTACTTAAGAACTAGTTCCAACATGTATGTTTTTTAAGCAAGTGCTGGCTTATTCATTACTTTGGTTCTTATGCTTGACTTTTCGTGAGTCGGAAGACTCGTTGTCGGAACCATGCACTTAGGTGATGAGGCCCAATGGCACCGTCAATAACCTAAGCACAAAATCGCTGACAATAAGTGCCAAAAGTCACTACTCCAGAATCCACATAAAAACGACAAAGAACGTGTAGACCAAAAAACTTAAGCTAACGCCCGTAGGCGGAATTTTCACAAGTGCAATCGCAAAACTTGTGCATAAAGGTTTTATATGATCCAAAAGTGAACACTAAATGAGGTAAAAGATTCAGAAATATGAGTGAACCAGAGAGCTTCATTTCATTGATCATATAAGATATAGACAATTAGGTAAAAAATGTTAAGTGTAAAAAGGACGTAGTTGTGTTATGTTCCATGGCCGATCAAGCTCCGGGTAGTCATCATCCGGGTCACGTCGCTTACGCTTATGATCCTTGTTGGGTCTATCCTTCAGTTCATGATTGTCAACGAGGTAGTAAGACCCATTGAGTAGCGCCTTGCTTATTATGAATGGTCCTTCCCATGGCGGGGATAATTTGTGTGACTTCTTCTACTTAAGTTAGAGCACCAAATCCCCTTCTTTAAACGAGCGATGCCGAACGCGGTGACTATGGTAGCTGCGTAGCTTCTGCTGGTAGATGGCGGATCTTTGGCATGCCAAAACGCGCTCCTCCTCGATAAGGTCCACATCTAGGCGTCTGGATTCTTCAGCGTCATCTTCGCCATAGGCAGCGACTCTTGGTGCATCGTGAAGTATGTCGGAAGGTAGGATGGCTTCTGCTCCATATACCATGAAGTAAGGGGTGTATCCAGTGGATCTGTTGGGTGTAGTTCGTAAACTCCACATCACAGTTGGCAATTCTTCGGCCCAAGCTCCAGCTGCTCTATGTAGCAGAGCCTCAAGACGTGGCTTGATTCCCTGCATAATTAATCCATTGGCTCGCTCAACCTGACCATTGGATTGTGGATGTGCCACAGATGCAAGGTCAAGTCGGATGCCCTTCTCCCAACAATAAGCCTCCACTTCTACGAGTGACAAGTTGCTGCCGTTGTTGGTGATAATGCTATGTGGGAGACCAAATCTCACCATTAGATCCCGGACAAACCTGAGGGTAGTTGCCCCATCAAGCTTTCTAATGGGTTTAGCTTCTATCCATTTAGTGAATTTATCAACTTCTACTAGCAGATGTGTAAACCCACATGGTGCCGTTTGTAACGGTCCCACCATGTCTAGCCCCCAGACTGCAAATGGCCAAGTTATTGGTATTGTTCGCAATTCTTCAGCAGGAACATGTGGTTGTCGGGCATAATACTGGCATACCATGCATGTCTCAACCAGCTTGTCGGCGTCTGCCTTCGCGGTCAGCCAGTAGAATCCTTGCCGGAAGGCTTTCGCGACCAACGATCGAGGAGCTTCGTGATGCCCGAAATCTCCGAGATGGATTTCGCGTAGGATTTCAATACCTTCTAGCTGGGAAACACACTTTAGGTATACACCAATAGTGCTCCTTTTGTAGAGTTGTCCATTGATTATGGTATAACCCTTTGCTCGTCGTACTATTTGCTGTCTTTCGACCTCGTCATCAGGCAAAGTTCCGTGTTCGAGATATTCCATGAACGGTTTTGTCCAATCCGGAGGTACCTTTGCCACCATGTGGATGAAAGATTCAGCTCTATCCGGGTTGTCGATGTCGGCTCCCTTCACGGATGGTGTTTGTAGATGCTCTAGAAAAACTCCTCGCGGAATTCGTTTGCGCCCTGATCCAAGCTTAGATAGCAGATCAGCCGCCTCGTTTTGCTCCCTAGGTACATACTTGACTTCGTATCCCAAGAAGATCTTGGATATCTTGTCCACTTCGTCTCGATATGCCGCCATCATAGGGTTCTGTGCATTCCAGGTGCCAGCCACCTGCTGGGCAACCAAGTCGGAATCTCCACATCAAACTATGCGCTTGCTGCTAATATCCTTGGCTACGCGTAGTCCGTGAATGAGTGCTTCATACTCCGCCATGTTGTTCATAGCCTCGAAGTGGATTTGCAGAACGTAGTGTAGCTTGTCACCAGTTGGTGACTGTAGCAATACACCAGCCCCCGAGCCGTTGAGCAGCTTTGATCCGTCAAAGTGCATCACCCAGTTCTCTTGTTCCGGCAACGGAGTAGCATCTGGCATCTCCGTAATCTGCGATAAAATCCGCCAAGGCTTGTGACTTGATAGCGTCGCGTCTCTTGTAGGTGATCTCGAAGGCGGCAAGTTCAATGCCCCACTTCGCGACCCTTCCCGTAGCGTCACTGTTGTTGATAATGTCGGACAGTGGAGTTTTGCTCACCACTGTGATTGGGTCCTCGTGAAAGTAATGCCTCAGCTTCCGAGAAGCAAGGAATACTCCATAAGCTATCTTCTGGTAGTGCGGGTAACCCTGCTTGGACTCCGTCAAGACCTCGCCCACATAGTAAACTGGTCGTTGAACTCCATGCTCATAGCCTGGTTCCTTCCGCTCTACCACGACGACGATGCTGATTACCCGGTTGGTTGCCGCCATGTAGATTAACATGGGCTCTCCAGGCTCGGGTGCTGCAAGGATGGGCGCTGAGGAAAGAATCTCCTTGAGCTGCTTCAATGCTGCATCTGCTTCATCCGTCCATGTAAATTTGTTCGCCTACTTCAGCAACTTGTACAGCGGCTGGGCCTTCTCTCCAAGTCGGCCGACGAACTGACTAACTGCTGCAACACAACCTGTTAGTCGTTGAATGTCCTTTAGGCATGTCGGGCGATTTATGTTTAAGATGGCCTTGATTTTCTCGGGGTTGACCTCGATTCCACGCTGGGAAACGATGAAGCCCAACAATTTTCCGGCTGGAACCCCGAAGACGCACTTCTTAGGGTTAAGCATCATGTTGTATTTTCGGAGATTATCAAAGGTTTCTTTTAAGTCGGAGATTAAGTCATTGGACTTTTTAGACATCACCGCGATATCGTCCACATAGGCGTGAACGTTCCGACCAGTTTGGTCGTGAAGGCAACGTTGCATTGTCCGTTGGTACGTAGCACCTGCATTTTTTCAGCCCAAAGGGCATCGTAACATAGTAAAACATGCCGCATGGAGTAGTGAACGAAGTGGCCAATTGGTCTGACTTCCTCATCTTGATCTGGTGGTATCCTGAGTATGCATCGAGAAAACACAAAAGTTCCGAGCCAGTCGTCGAGTCAATGACTTGGACAATGCGAGGAAAAGCAAACGGATCTTTGGGGCATGCCTTGTTCAAGCCGGTGTAATCAACGCACATTCTTAATTCTTTGGTTACCTTTTTGGGGACAAGTACAGGATTGGCCACCCATTGGGTGTGAAGGACTTCTCGGATAAAAATATCCTTAAGTAAGCTAATTATCTCTTTGCCTATGGCGCGTCTCTTCTCATCTCCAAAGCGTCGCAGAGGTTGCTTCACTGGTTTGCATTTTCGATCAATGTTTAAGTTGTGCTCGGCAAGTTCCCTAGGTACACATTTCATGTTGGTAGACGACGCAATTCCCCCATCAAATACTCCTCTCGGGCAGCGCCTCGCTCTGCCTTCGATTTCCAAACATCGGCGTGGCCACGCACTCCAAGCAATTCCTTCTCAAGACTACGGATGCCGTCTCGAAGAAACACAAGCTGCGACTCACCATCCAAGGATGGCCGCAGCTGTGGTGCAGATGAAGTGTCAACGGGATCATCACCCGAAGGCTCCTAGAGTAAAAGAAGACAAGGATATGAACAAGCAGACGAATGAACACGGAACTCGGAAATTCATTATGTACAGCAAAAAACCACTACGTGGCACAAGGACTATTCATAGAAATAATTACAAGAGCTAGAAACAAAAGCTATCCTACAACTACAAGACCTAAGAAGCTACATCCTAAGTAGCCTCGGAGCCGGATTGCCTGCCCTTGGCCTCTCCCTGCTGCCTCAACGCGTACTCAGCTAGCAAGTCATCAACTTCGGCCCATAACGTTTACAACGGGAAGCATAGAGGGTGAAGGCTACCTCGGATATGTCAGCAGCCGTTGGCATCCAGGAGGTGACCTGATGAATATCCATCTCCGCTCTAGACGCCAGGGCCATCGCCAGCCCGACGGATGCACCAATGCCTTTCTGCTTGCGCTGGTACGCCGCGGGCGCTTCGGCTGATAGCGCATCCGCCAAGGCATCGACATCTTCGAGGGTGACGCCCTTGGGGACGAGCTCCTTGTAGAAGCGCCCGAGAGCCTCCTTGGACTTGGCAAGCGAGCCGACCATGGTACTGTAGTGGTCTTCGACCGCCGCAGTGGCATCATCCAGAGCACTTCCGTGCTCCAAAGCACCGCGGTCAAACTCGATGCCTGCGGCACCTAAAGAAACAAAAGAAGCAACGTGAACACAAAGCACATCAAGAAAAGACAAGGAAGCCAAGAAAGGTAAAGACGACACCACTCACCCGAAATAGCCTTGTAAGCCTCCATCAGCTTGCCGGCTACCTCCTTCTCGCTCGAGGCCGTAGCGGTGGCGAGTTGCTCCTTGCGGTCCATAGCCTCCTGCTGCAGGCGCTCCTTGGCCGCGGCTGCATCGGCCAGCTCCTGCTCGAGGCGCTCCTTCGCACCAACGGCGTCCTCGACCTTCTTCTCCGCTCGCCCAAAGCTCTTTTTGAGAGCATAAAGCTCGCGGAGGGTGGTATTGTTGTCCTCTGCAAACAACAGAACACTTAACAGATCGAACAAAAGGAAAATAGAAGAAGACACAAAAAGATCAACTCGTGAACGTACCTTGAAGCTGTTTGAAGCTGGCCTCCAGCGGCAGGTGTTGCTGCGCCAGCTGGTTGGCGCCTTGCACAAAAGGCTGCAAAAGGCACTACTCGTTAAATGAAAGGCTCAGGGGCTACGCCCAAAGAACGAGCAAAACAAATTACACATACGAAAAACGCTCGGGGGCTCCCCCCGAGACTCGAAGAAAAAACGAACAACAAATCACCCTACAGATGCTCGGGGGCTCCCCCCGAGGCACGAAGAAACAATGATCAGCAGATCATCCGAAAAGGCTCGGGGGCTCCCCCTGCGGCAGAAAACAAAATCACTTACATGGTTAGACGGCGACTCCGAAGATTCGCCTGCAGTCTTCTGAGGGACAACCACCCGAGCCTCCTGCGGAGAAGACCTCGGAGCAGCACCCTCAGAGGTGGCCACCGTCTGAGGAGGAGGAGAAGCAATCTTCGACTCCCCCACCATCTCCCGAGCAACATCGCTGGATGAGCCGTCAGAAGAGTGGCTGCAAAAGAAAACATCAGACAAGAACAATCAAGCGACATCAAAAGACAGCAAAAGGCAACCGGACAAACTTATGAGTCGAGATCGCTCAAGTCGAAGACAGGTGGGGTCCTCCTGCCCTTATTTTGTTCCTTCTTCTCTTCTTTCTTCTCTTCCTTCTTCCTCTTCGCCGACGGCTTCGGCGCTACAGCCCGCACGGGAACGGCCAGAAGAGGAGAGGAAGAGCCCCCATGACCCCCACTGTGGCGCTCAAGGAACAACGGGTTCCTAGGTGTCGGCGGAGTCGAAGCATCCGACGATTCGCTGGAACTCCGGGTCCGCTTCCGAGTTTGCTCCTCGCTAGACTCAACAGTCTCCTCAGCCGGCGACCGCGCCGAAGGAAGCTCAGACATGGAGTCCACCACCTCATTGTCCGGTGCATCCGGAAACAGTTCGGGAAGTGGCTGCGACATGCCCGGCACCTTGAACTCCTGTGCAAAAGAAGCAAATTTGTAAGCACACATGCAAATACAAGGAAAACACAGTTGAAATAAGCGCTACGCGCACGTCCCAGATCTACACCTGCGGAACCGGACGGGAAGCAGTGAATGGAGGAGTCAGCGACCTCCCCGGAATATCCTCTCCAGCCTTGAACTTCAGCAGCAGACGAAGAATCCCGTCGAGATCCCCCTTGGAAAACTCAGCTGAAACCCTAGTCAGATCGCGACGACCAGAATAAAGGAACATCGGATGCGCCCTAGCCTGGAGCGGCTCCACCCGACGTTTAAGGAAGGTGCAGATGATATCCACACTGTTCACCTCTTTATCCGGAATCAACTGGAGACCCTCCACCCGATGGTAGAGTCCCTCTATCTCCGCCACCTCGCCATCCAAGATCTGGTTCTTCCAGGACCTCTTCGGCTCGATTTTCTGAGAGGGGTCGAAAGGAGCAAGACCAAATTCCTGTCCAGCCACCGTGGAGTCACGGATGTAAAACCATCGCCTCTGCCAGTACTGGACATATTCGGACATAGAAAAGGAGAAGAAAATAAGATTGGATCGAAGGGAAATGATGCAACCCCCAATGGGATAAACACCATCGGAGCCAGATTGCCTATTCATGGGATAGAGTTTCCGGAAGAGGCCAAAGTGCGGCTCGATACCGAGGCAACACTCGCAGAAAGTGATGAAACATGCGACATGAAGAAGAGAGTTGGGCGAAAGATGATGAAGCTGGACACCATAAAGGAAAAGCAATCCACGAAGAAAATTTTGGACTGGGAAGGAAAGGCCCCGAAGGACAAAGGCGACGAACATAACCCGAAACCCAGCGGGAGAACGGGGAATCACCTCGTCGCCGGGAAGTTTGACGGCCTCCCTATCATGTAGGATCAGGCCCCGCTCACGGAGCTTGTGGAGGTCACCCTCACGCGTCTCCGATCGCCGCCAGCCACCGTCGGTGACGCGGGTGGCGGCGGAACCTTTTTTGCCGCATGCGGCCGCACTGGTGCCAACTGCAGCGGAGGACTTCTTGGGTTTCCCCATTGCAGTACGGCAACGACAACGACGAGCACGCAGAATCAACGATGGAAAAGTACGAGGAAATTCCAGTGCGTAGTGAGAAAAGCTCAAAGAAGATGGGAGCAGTGAAACAGGAATGGCTGCGGTGAAAACAAATTCACCTTTCCCCAATGATTATAAGGACGAGGATGATGCACGACGACCGCCCATCGGGAAGACCTAGAGCCAACATCAAGATCTGACCGTACACGTGTCAGCACAGCAGCGAACCGTCGCTCACACGCCGTCCACTACGCACGAAAATCGAGGCGACGCCATAATTATCTCCACGCCACGCGTGACCAGTCAACTCAAAGTCAGAAGGTGGGACCCATGTTCGTCCAGTCAAATCATCTCTGGTGCCGCAGACGCTTGAGGTCACTGATCGTCAGCACTGACGTCATCAAAAGCTATACTAGCCACGGTTACAATTCTTTGGCTACACAGCTAAGAGTACTCACTCGAATCTATGATTCGGTTAACTACTCGGGGCCTACTCCTATCAGGAGTGCTGGCCGCGCACCCGAAAAATAATCAAAACTCTATACCATGAAAATATTCTTCGAGTCCTACGTCGAGTCTACGACTCCACTACGGACTCGGGGGCTGCTCCCATAGGGAGGATGGATTCAAGCATCCGAAAAATTTGTGTCCTACGGACTTGAAGCCAAACAATAGCTGAATTAAAGTCTCTGCTCGAGTCTATGACTCGAACAGACACTCGGGGGCTACTCCCATGGGGAGCGCTGGTCGCGCTGGACACGACTGCGCTCTGCTAGTGAGAATCCGTGCCAGCAGGCGCGATGAAAAATCCCGACGGACGCGTTGGGTACATCATTTAGATTTACTGAAATTCCACTCCTGTAAGTCCTCCGCGGCCTGGGTCGAATTATGCCAGCATACGTTCCGGATTCGAGTCGAGGGACTTGAATCTGAAGAAGATCGTGTTGTTTTGTCCTAAGATAGTTAACCGACCCTGATCCGCCGGAAGAGTCAGGCACACGCATCAACAGTCCCTACACACTCAAATCATTCTCTAGCAAAGAGAGATAGCCGCACCCGAAAGAATGAGGAGTCCTCAGCCGAATCTACGGTTCGACTGAACACTCGGGGGCTACTGACATGGTTATACCCTATGGGTACACGACCTTAGTATACCTAGTCCAGCCCAGGGAAGGCCCACGAGACCATGTGCCAGCCCATGAAGACTTTCGGGTGGCCAGGGCCCATGACGCCTTTGGATCCTTAGAAAGCAAGACTAGAGTAGATAGAAAATTCAAAGGGGTAAACCCTAAAACCTGTAACCGACTCGATCTGTGCCTGGAACCTGCCTATCTCTATATAAAGGCTAGGAGGGCACGATGAGGAGGCTCTCTTACAATCTCTCGCACACCACCGCATACACACCTCCACGCCAGATTGCATTTGCGCACCTCTGTACTTTTCGGTTCCGCCGTAATCAAGAGTAGACAAGAAGGAGTAGGGTTTTCCCTCCGGGGGCCTGAACCTGGGTAAACCTCATGTCCCCATGTTGCTTGTTTGCTAACCGTTCCGCGATCTCCAGCATCCCCATCTTCTCCAAAACCCAAGCTCATAACAATGTGCATTGACGAGATTAAACCTCGTCAGCCAGGCAAAGATGTCTCTATTCTCACGGAGGAACTCGACATGCGTGCTTTCCTATTTGGGATCCAGGTTCGTCCCAATGGCGGTGGTCTTGGAGGCATCGCCTACCACAAGTTCCACCGGCTTGGTCTCGATGGCGGCCTTGAATGCAGGAGCGGAGTCCGAAATCTGGTTTTTCGACGCGGGCATCTCTGAGTCACCGACCTTGCTCTGGATCTCTTTGAATTCTTCGCTGTAGAGGACAGCTTCCGCGAAGGCCGCTTCATTAATCTCACAGTCCCTTGCCTTGGTAAAGCTTCCGGAGACGATGATGACACCGTTTGGTCCGGGTATCTTGAGTTTGTTGTAGACGAAGCATGGCTTGGCCATGAAGGTGTGGAATATGTCGCGGCCGAATATGACGTGGTACACGCTCTTGAAGTGGACCACCTCAAAGGTCATGCTCTCTTGGCGGTAATTATTAACATCGCCATAGGCAACCTGAAGTGTGATACACCCAAGGGACCGAGCCTCCTGACCAGGAACTACGCCGTGGAAGATGGTGTTGGTCCGCCTTAGATTTGCCTCCGTCAAGTTCATCTTCTGCAGTGTATCCAGGTACATGATGTTGATGCTGCTTCCACTATCCACCATACACTTGGTGAACTCCACGCCGTCAATCAAGGGGTTGATGACCATGGTGTATTGATTCTCCATAGGGATGAGGTTTGGGTGATCCTTCCTGTCCCAAGTAATTGGAATTTCCGACTAGCGCAGGTACTGGGGAACTGGGGGTAGAGTGGCCATTAGTATCCTCATAGAGGTCTTCTGTTGTCGAGAGGTGGGGGTGCCTAGGAAAGTGTGGTAGACTAGCGCCTTCTTCACGAAGGGGTTATTTCCTTTGTTGTCACTCTTGGCGGTGTGCTTGGGGTCAACATCCTCGTCCATGTCACTTGAATCCTTGGACTCCTCCTCCTTCTTCTTCCCCTTGCCCTTGCCTCACGGTATGTTCTTCCGACTTTGCTTGTAGCCGGACTCCGGGTCTTCCTTGAGGTTGTTGACGAACTTGCAGTGTCGATTGTTATGGGTGGCCTTGCCTTTGACATCGAGGTGTACGAGACACGGCATATCGCGGTACTCTTCGTAGGTTTGGGGAACGTGGAGCGGTGCCGAGGTAGTTTCACTTCCTCGCTACTGCCCACGACCAGCTCCCCGTCCTCAGCCACGTTGTCCACCATCACCTCGTCCTGCAAAGGTCATGGCGACCATGTCGGGAGTTTGCTTTTCTTCTGGAGCGGTTTTCCGCTTTGTGTTGTTGTTCCTCTGAGCTTGAGTTAGAATGGCCGTTGCCGGCAGACAGCCGCGAGCATCGCCGTAGGCAGCTGCGAATTCACTAGACAACTGAATCATCTGGTTCAAGTCAAGCTGGTGATTGTCCTGCAAGCGCTTCAGCTTATGTCAGAGCAACGTGCCCCTTTCCAACCCATCGATGAAGGTGGCCATGGCGGTCTGAGCGTGCACTCCTGTGCAGGAATTCTTCATATCCAGCCAGCGGGAGAGGTAGGCGCGATATGTCTCGTCTTTCTCTTATACGCACCGCTGTAGATGGCCAACAGTGCAGGGACGTTTGTACGTACCCTCGAAGTTCTTGGTGAACGCTTATTCATGTCCAACCAATTGCAGATGGATTTATCCGGCAAGTCATCAATCCATTGACGGGCTATGCCCGCCAACATCAATGGGAGGTACTTGGCGGCAACATTGGGGTTACCCCCGGCAATATCTACCGCGTTGCCGTAATCCTGCAACCATGTAGCTGGCTTAGCGGTGCCGTCATAGGGCTTGATGGTCTTGTCAATCCGGAAACCTTTGGGGTAAGTTGCGGACCGTATCACAGGTCCAAAGCAACGTGATCCCAAGTATGGTCCTTCCCGGGCCTCGTGGATCTTATCGATCTACGAACGTGCGTCGTACGACTCCGATTTTTCTTCTTCTTGTCAACAGGGGATGGGCTGCGTGAATGACGCGGGCCTCCTCCGCCATGGTGACTGCTAGGAGGCGACGGAGGCGGAGGTGGCGGTGGGTTAGCCTTCTTGCTATTACCCTCCTACGACGCCTCACGCTTGTCGCGATTGCCTGCCGGACACGGAGGGTCATGGCGCGACATGCTCTTGTGTCCTTGGTTGCGCTATCCGTCATGACGGGTCTGCTCCATGTTGTCGCAGATGACGATGCCGCTCTGCCTTGGCGGGGGCATATCCGTATGATGGTGAGCCTTGGGGTCTTCGCGATGTCGGGGGATCGGGGAGATGGTGATGGGAGACGAGGTCGGGCCTTTTCTCCATGGTCGGAGGATATGGGGATAGCATCCTTCCTGTTGCGCGCATCCCTCCGTCTTCGTTCTGATGAACCCGTCTGCGACCCGACATCAAGAGGAGATCTGTCCCTTGGCAGCTTATGCTGGCTAGACTGGCAAAATTATGGGTCAGACTCAAGCCTCTGAGAGGTGGCCTTTTCCTGCTGCTTTACCGCCTTGGCCACTAGGTCATAGACCTGGTCCACTACCTCGGGCGATCTATCCTGCTCCAGAAGGGTCTTGGTGACGGCGAGGTTGAGGAGTGGAGTGGGCATCACCTGTCTGCCTTCATTGTTAATGTATGGCTTGGCTTGTGCCGGCTTCTGGGGAGCCCATCCTAGGTTTCGCCGTACACCAGGATCGTTGATGATGCGAGCCAGAGCTTTCTTGGCCTTATGCTGCTATAGCAGAGTCTTGTACTCGGCCTCCATTGCTCTGGCTTTCTCTATGGATTTTTGAGCGTTGACCAGATCTCGATCTAGCTTAGCGCCTTGCTCCGCGATGGCCTGCGCTTCCTCCAGCAGCTGCTGGCACTTCTCGTCAAGCTGGGTCACGTTACGGATATGAGCTACGGTCAGTGGCTCAACAAGGAGATTGCCGTACATCACTCTATCAGCTGGAGTAACTTGGGCAGAAGTAGACGTATATGCTGGAGTAGGCAAGTTTGCAATGTTGTTGTTGCTCGGACCGGTGCCGAGTTCCTGCGGCTGCTGCACTGGGTTAGGCGGAGGGGGCATGACCTTTGCGCGATCATCGTCGGCAGCAACAGGTGGTCCCTTCCCCTTGTCCAGCGCTGTAGGCGGAGCTCGTCCGGGTTGATCTTCGTCCATCGCCGTCCCAATAGTGACGAACACCTCTCGAGACGTGACGGTGTTGTTGGCTTGCTCGTCGCGTGTGTACTCCCCTCCATCTCCTGCATGGCGGAGTCTAGTTCCTCTGGGCTGAAATCTATCTCCTCTGAATCTACACTAAAGTCGGCGTATAGCGCGTCAATCACAGAGTCGGAGGGTGCCATGACTTCCTTGATGACGGGCGATGGAGGTGCAACAGCGGCGACGATGACTGGAGGTGGCGGAGCGTCTGCGGCGATGGCGGCCAGAGGCGGTGGTGGCGGTGGCTGAATCGGTGGGGCTCCGTCAATGAGCGCGAGCGCTGTCTGAGCTGCTGCTTCGGCCTTCGCATAGTTGTTGATGGTGTTCACCATGCCTTCAAAGGTAAGGCATCCCGACGCCTGCTGCCGTCTTAGAGAATGCCGGAGGAGCGTGCCATGGTCCAGTCCTTCCACAAAGTGATACATAGCATCATCATTGGGGTAGTGGGCCAGATCGACTCGTATTCGGAGCCACCTGGCCAGGTAGTCGCGGGGGTTTTCGCCCTCTCTCTGAACGCAACGTGCCAGATCGAAGATGGTAACCACGCCAATGAACTTGGATCTCTGTTGTCCAGACGCATGGGCGAAGCCGGCGGACTTGCAGCGATCTTTCCTGCACAGGGGCGGTTTGGGTGGGCCTTGAATTTTTCTGATCTTTGCCGACAAACTCCGAAGAGAGATCTGACATTGATCCTTCCACGAACGTATCCTGCCCGTAGGCGGTCCGTGCGGGCCTTGATGCTCCTCCTAATCCCGGGGAACTAGTGCCCGAGTCGGTTTCGCCAATGAAGAGGTGGATGTCTTCGATAGGAACGATCGAACACCGCGTAGGGTTCGTCTTCGCCGGGATCCAGAACTCGTCAGGAGGGACGATCAGAACGTTGCAGGAGAAGAGAATGCGACCGATGGCTACGGTTTCGCCGATTCCTCCAAAGATCTTGGTCCTCGCCCGCTGAAGAGCCTGAAGCGCCTCTTTCCCCATGGTGGGCGCCAACTGTCGTGGTATTGCCGAGCATGCGCCATGGAGGGTCCTCACAGTCGTGTTAGAGACGTGGGGAAGGCGGGACGGTTGGCAGTGCAGGTAACACATCTTACCTGGTTCGAGATCCTAGCGGTGGCGGAATCCTACTCCTGCTATAAATCACTATAATGGCAATACTCCGAGTTACAGAGATAGGTTCGCTGTGCGAGGTTTATAGAGATAGTCGCCAGGTCCTAAGGTTACAGGGAAAAGTCCTAGCCGTACAGGTTACATAGTCCTACACCGTCTATTACTAGTCTTGCGTGTCTTGTACTCTAAGGCTTCGGGTACGCTGGTGACTCCACCGTAGCCTTCCTTTATCTGGCATGGGCCTCCCTTCTGGATCCATCTAACTGGACCGCCCAGCAGGACATGGACCATGCTACCAACTGTGGGCCATCCGGGTTATCCGGATAGGAGACATGCTATGAGGATACCCATATAGCATATCCCAACAAATTCACAGTCAACGCAAGCTCCTCTTGTACTACTCAAGCAAGAACTTTCTACTCCTTTCCAACACCAATCAACTTATTTGAAACAACACACAAGGATAATCAATAAATACCAGTGAGCTTGTCTCACCAATCCACACAAAAGAACTAAAAAGTTCTAAGCTGAAAGCACAAGAAAACTAAGTCTAAACACAATGCTAGCAAAAGAGAACACTCACAAGACAATAAGAATGAAAACTAGAGTGTTCTAGGCAATGAAAACAGAGTGTGTCTCTCTCCAAAAGAAGTGTGCTGTGATCAACCAACTTACTCAAGCAAATTAAACAAACAAAAACCAAAACAAAAACTAAGATGCTCCTAGAACAACACAACTGTGCATGAAACAATAAAAACGAAGTGTCTAAAAATACCTGAGCTTTTTATTGATGAAGAAGGGGATGCCTTGGGCATACCCAATCTTTGACGCTTGTACCTCTTGAATATTTCTTGGGGTGACACGGGTTGGCGTCCCCAATCTTGAGCTTTTTTCCATTCTTCATCTCATTACATCATTCTCTCTACACCTAAAAATTTCCTTCATACAAAACTTCACACAATCTTCATTAGCAACATTAGTGTATTCAAAAGATAATAGACCTTTGGGTTTAGCTTTGGAACAACAAAACTTTCAATAAAAACACAAGCTACTGTAGCAATTCCCTCAAAAAGCTCAATTTCCCAAAAAGAACCCGAAAAGGTATCAATAAGAAGCAAATGCAAATAATGGCAGAAATCTGTCAAAACAGACCAGTAGGTAGAAACCGATTTTTTGAAGACCTTCTGTTGCTCAAATCAAAAAGTGTTGAACTAACAAAAGTTAGCTAACATACCGGGGGATTTATTCGTAAATTATCAGCTCAATCAGACTTACAGATATTCCTCAAGAATTTTTATGGTGGAGCACAAAAATCTGTTTCGAGACAGCAACTCCCCAAATCTTACTTCCCTCTCATTAGAGGTTATTCTTGGCACAAAAATCAAAACAAAAAGGATAAAGAAAGGTCATTACTGAAGTAATAACTTCCAATACTCTCTTGGGTTATCTCGCAACAAGTACTTTTCTTTAATTCCTTTAAGTTAGGCTTGATAGTTTGTGAAGATGCTCACATAACAAATATGAATTGAAGTAAAAGAGAGCATCAAGAAGAAAATTCAAAACACATTTAAGTCTAACCCACTTCCTATACATAGGAATCTTGTAAAGAAACAAGTCATGAAAGCACAAAGCAACAATCATAGGAAAATAAAACAAGTGCAACTTCAAGATTTTCAACATAAAGAGGGGAAACTTAATATTGTTGAGATACATAAGGCCATGTTTCCCTCTCTCATAATAACTTTCAGTAGTAACATGAATAAAATTAACAATATAACTATCGCATAAAACATTCTTATCATGAGCCACATGCATAAAATGATTATTACTCTCCACATAAGCATAGTCATTCTTATTAATTATAGTGGGAGCAAATTCAACAAAATAACTATCACTATTATTCTCATCACCATAATCATCAAATATATGAGGAATATTGTAATCACAATCCATTTTCTTCTCAATAGTAGGTCGATTGAAAATATCATAATCATCATACATTGGAGGTATAGTATCATCATAAGCAATAGAATAGCTATCTTCCCAAGTGTGTTCATTTATAAACATATCATCATTGGAAGGAACATGGATATCACTAATAGCACAACAACTATTAATATCATCATTTACAGAATTGGTACCAAAGAGATTTTCAATATCAAAAGTGGTGTGCTTTTCCTAATCATGATCACTACTATAGGTAACAGGCATAGGAACATCATCTAGTTCAGACTCATCAGCAAAAACTATGATAGGAGCAACATGATTAGAGGAAGATACCGTTTCCTCTCTCCTTTTACTCTTCTTCTTCTTCTTCTTCTTCTCCTCTTTAGGAGGTAGAGGATTGAAAATAAGCTTCTCTACATACCCCGGTTTATTGTTAGATACAATAGAATAAAGTTTGGAGGATTCCTCCTTTTCATTAATAAGAACAAAACTCATATTAGTCCTATCATATTTTGGCAAAATATCATCTTTTATAAGATTTTGTATGTAAGTATTCGCGTGGCAATTATCAACACAATAAAGATGACACCCATGTAAGACGCAATTCATACCAAAAGCACTCATGTCTACCAAAGAAGTTTTTCTTGATAACTCTTCACACCCCCAAAACAATGTAAGTTCATCATGTTGATTATCAGTGATTGCGTTATCACAATACAAGCTTGCAGTACTCATTGGATTACAAAGGTTATTATTATGGTCTGAGCGTTGAAAATTGAAATGACCCACTTCATAGCAGAGTTCACAAATAAAAGATAAGAGGGCACATTTTTTACCAAGATCATTTAGAGCCTTATACCACGTTCTGTTTTTTCATTCCAATGGGTGATACAATATTCTTCTTCCATTTGATTCTTCTCACAAGGTCTATGCATACCACAAAAATTAACATCCTTATAAGAAATAGTACTTTCAGAAGTTTAAGCATGTTTATTGCAATCATTAATAACATTTTAATTTTCCATGCAAGTGTCTTTAAAAGGTTCATGATACATGTCCCATTTTTCTTTAGGAGCATTAATATGGGAAGCAAATGCTCTATAATATCTAACAAGAATTTGAGGATCAAGACCATATTTAGCACTAAGCTCTTGAAAATCAGTAGTTTCAGTGAAAGACTTAATGCAATCATACTCATAGTTTATACCTGGTTCTTTACCTTTGTTGTTATCCCAATCTTCGGTATTGCTTTGAATTGTTTCAAGAATATCCCACTTAGTTTTGACCTTCTTACTTGTGTAGGATCCCTCTGAATAGGTATCTAGATAGTCCTTGTAATGTCTTGAAAGCCTTGCATAAAAATTATTAATAACAATATTACCGGGGAGCTCATGAATGGGACATTTGAGCATTAGTGACTTCAATCTCCCCCAACCTTGGGCAATACTTTCTCCCTCATGAGGATGGAAATTATAAATATAATTCCTATCTTTATGAATTTCATGAGGAGGATAAAATTTAGAGTAAAGGAGAGATTCAAGTTCCTTCCACACCAAATGATGAGGATCATCTAGTAGCTCATACCACTCCCTTGCTTTGTCCCTAAGTGAGAAAGGGAATAGCTTCCTCTTAACTTGGTCCATTGAAATACCTGCACACTTGAACAACTTGCATAATTCATGTATAAAGAGTAAATGATCACTAGGATGGACAGTTCCATCTCCAAAATAGCAGTTGTTCATAACACGTTCAACAATTTCAATAGGTATTTTACAAGGGATACTTTCAGTATGTGGATTTAAAATATCACAAGTATCATTAGAATTACCACATATGGGAGATAAAGTATCATCAGAGCAAATTTTCTTCCCTAAAGCCGGGTAACTAAAAAGATCTTTCTCATAAAAACTAGCTTCCCCAAGCTTAGATGTTTCCATACCATTAGTAACAATGGTGTTCAAAATATTCATACTAATAACATTGTTATTAGCATGCAAAGAAAGTTCCCTAGGTTTTTAAATTTTCTTTTCAAACCACTCAAGTTCTAACTTAGGAAAAATACTAAAAAGCTCTCTAATTTGTTTGTTGTTTTCCATTAAGACTAACTAGTGAAAACAAGAAACAAAAAGACAAAATTGCGGAATATAAAGGAAATAACTTCGAGCACTCACACCGAAGGATGTGAGTACCTTTTACCTTACCTCCCAGCAACGGTGCCAGAAAATAGCTTGATGTCTATGCACTTCTATTCTTGTAGACAGTTGTTGGGCCTCCAAGTGCAGAGGTTTGTAGAACAGCAACAAGTTTCCCTTAAGTGGATTATCCAAGGTTTATCGAACTCAAGGAGGAAGTGGTCAAAGGTATCCCTCTCAAGCAACCCTGCAATCAAGATACAAGAAGTCTCTTGTGTCCCCAACACACCCAATACACTTGTCAGGTGTATAGGTGCACTAGTTCGACGAAGAGATAGTGAAATACAAGTGATAACGGTGCCAGAAAATAGCTTCTAACTTGTTGTTGACGTGGGGTAACGAGTGTGAAACTGAAATAAAGATGGAAGCAAGCAAACATGCAACAGATCTAGATGCAAACGGTGTTTCAATGTTTAAAAACAAGGCCTAGGGATCATACTTTCACTAGTGAACACTCTCTCATATAAATATCCTCTCTTCATGATATTACTCTTAACTACTCTCCGGTTGGACACTCTAATCCACGGTAGGCCTACAAAATCACACCTCAAAGTCCGCCTTCCCCATCTAGATAACCCCTCACTGTCACCTTGAGCGCTAGATGGTTCCAACAAACACCACAATTTCATAAAGACATCCAACTCTAAATATAACTCATGAATATATATGCAATCTAGCTTAAGTGCCACACACGGCGCGCAAGCTGTCACTTTCACACACGTGGGGAAAAGTATAGATCTATTAAAGCACAATGAGTATTTATGTAGACTCTATCCTAAGTGCCACCACGGCGTTCATGCTGTCACTTACACACACGTGGGGAGAGTAGAGATCTATTGAAGCACTTGAGTAGCAAGGTAGATCTACTTGATTACAAAGCTCGTGACCACAAGAAGATCATGCATAGAGAGAGATGAACACATAGCTACCAGTAGAGCCCTTAGCCTCGAGGAAGAACTACTCCCTCCTCATCATGGGAATCATCAACGATGTCAACACCCGGGTTTTTAATCCTAGATGCCTGTTATGCCATACATCGCAATCCCAGGATTACCATTTTTGCGAGACATAACAGAATTGGATACCACAGTACATCATCCATTACAAACCATACATAAGGTCTTACACAAATAAGGATCTCATGATCCAGTTCTTAATACAATTCAAGCAGCGGAATACGTAATAATAACGGTAGCGTAGGCGAAGCTCCATCTTCGGGGTCACGGGCAATGCTGACGATGGGAGATGATCCTAGTTGTCGTAACCTTCCTGGGGTCCATCCTCCAGGTACTCCTCTTCATAGTATGGCCATGGGAATAGCCAGGGACAAAGCCATGAGTACTCTTTAAGTACTCGCAAACTAATACTAACAAGTGCAGGGGTTTTTTGATAATAGGACACTAGGCTCTAGGGTTGTTTTGCAAAAGCCAGATTTATCTCTACTAGTTCGGAAGCAAGAGAGCTAGTTGAAGTTTATAACACCTAAGTGGGAACTTGTATTTCATATCACAACCCTGTTGTGGTCAAGTCAAAGTCTCAACTCATTTCACAAGTCATTTTGAAAACATCTGACGGGGGAACAGTATGGCCACTCCAACTATCCATAACCGCGGACGCGGCTATTCGAATAGTTTGACACTCTGCAGAGATTGTACACTTTCACCACAACATTCGATACATCCGTCAGGAACAAATCCTGAATTCACCATACTCAGTATGCGGATAATCAATCCTAACTTTTCAATTACACGCCCTAGTATAAGCACCTCTCCTGTGAGTTTGGTCTCCCAACCATGACCAACTGTCATCTTGGGTACTGCACAGGTGGACAATCTTCACAAGGTAGCCTCAGCTCAGACCTTGGCCGTGAGGGAACTAATACTAAGGTATATAAGTTTCCAGTCAAGCCCTACCCAATTCTCGGGTATTGTGGTTGTACGATAAAATTGGAATGGTATCGCATCCAGACAACCATCAGTTTTATAAAGGGCTAAGGCTTATGCCTCAACATTTTCATCACCAAAATCATCTGGTGCTTGGAAAAATATGTCAAACATTTCAATAGAATGATCCATCATTCCAAGGTTTTCATAACCATTTTTCCACCAAGTATTCCCATCTAAAGTTGATCAACTTTTATGCTCAGCACTAGCATCTACAAGTGGGGGTAGCACTAATGAAGGGTGGTAAACAAGTGGAGTTTTAACTAAGTTCAATCTCATGCCTTAGGATGACATCAAGATTATCTAGCTTAGGCCAAATTTTATGCTCTTTATGCAACCTTCATTCATCCTTCTAGAATCTACAATTCACTTAAGTAAACTCTAAGTAATAGCTTTGATAAAGAAATAAAGTATAAAGCTTGCAAGTAAAACTAGGATTGGTTTATCAAGTGGTTATGATCATATATGCTTTAAGGCATATAGTTGGCATGGTAGCAAGCAAGTATTAGCTTGCATAGGTCAACTTGATTAGTAAGGCTTGCTAAGTTAATAGATTGCAAGTATTGGCTTGCATCAGTATCAGTATAAGCTTGCTAAGTTAATATCTTGCAAGTATTGGCTTGCATCAGTATCAGTATAAGCTTGCTAAGTTAATGTCTTGCAAGTATTGGCTTGCCTTGTGCAGAGCAGTGGTTGAAGTTCTCCTCGGCTTCTTCTTCGTAGTATCCTCCTTCCTCCTCGTATCCTTGGTCGGTACTAGCGTCTATAAATAAATACGATGTACACAATCACCAAACAATACTTAACTACTTGCAATCATGACACACAAGGTTCCTATAGATGATCTAGCATCATCACTATCATTACAAGATTAAAGCTTGGTTTAAATCCTTTTATTTTTAGAAAAGTAATTTCTACTCATTAAAAAACTACTTAAGATTTAATATTCTCAAAACCAAACATGGGATCATGTTGACACATGTCATCACCACATATTTTAGTTCATGGGAATATGATTTAAAGTGGTGTCATAATTTAATAAGGTTTTACCCTTTTATTTTAATTAAATAAAGTGACTAGAAATGCCTATGTAGCATTCTTTTATTACTTGGTCATTATTTCTGTAAGTAAACCTATATATTTTTATATATTCTGAAAGGTATGGTTAAATGTGATTTTTGAGAGTTGGAATCAACTCAAAAGCTATTATGGTTTAAATTTTAAAAATGTTTGAATGCAGAAAAGCTTCGGCCTTGTTATTTTTACCAAGGATGATCTACAGATCCAAATGACTTGAATCCAACGTGCTTGGATTCAGCATTTCCATACCTTTCTAACAAAATTGGTTTCATTCAATTTGGTTCACTGAATCGATCTGGGTTGATTTTTGAATCTAGGTACAGAAGTGGGTTTGAAATAAAATGGAAAAGGTTAATTTCAAACGACTGGGCTGCGCCGGAAGTGATACTGGGCCGGCCTGCTAAACACAGTGCTTACGCGGGCTAGTTAAGTCACTGTCCCCACGTGTCAGTGAGACGAGGGGGTGCGAAGCGGTATGGGGCAATATGGTGCGTTCGATCTAGTTCTAATCCAACGGCTGAGGTCCACGTCCGGGCAACTCGTGAGGACCGAAACCCTAACGCGGGTGAGGGTCTTGGGGGCTCACCGGGGCTCAGGAGAGGGTCGGAGAGGCGGGCGAACGACAAATTCGCGACGACGAACCTCCTGGTACCCGCAGCTTCTCCTGTGGCGGCTCCAATTGCTGGCTCCCTTCTTCTCCAGCGGCGGCGGGCTCCGGCCAAATTCCGGCGATGCGCTGCTTGCCTTGCTCCGGGAACGGGGTGGAACGATCAGTGAGGAGAGGGGAGTGAGATGGTGTGCTCAATTCGGCTGGGTGTGGCCTCTATTTATAGTCACGACGACGAGACCGAACGGCATGGAGGCGACGGTGGCGACATGGCTACGGGATGCTAGAGGCATGGTCGGCGGTGGCGATCGCTTGGTGGTCTCCTGACGATGCTCTACGGCTTTAATGCGCATGTAGGGGCGGTGGCAAACGGTCTGGAACGTGCGATGCTCTGCGCGGACGCGGCGGCGTCTTCGACGGCGAGCGGTGTCTGTGAGGCATGGGGCGGCAAACGGGGATGTCTGGCGGTCTCCTGGGTCGGTGTTGATCGTGTATGCACGCGGCGAGGGCGGCGCGCGGTCTGTGGGCTTCGGTCGAGGGTGGCGCTCTGGCGCACGCTCGGTATGGTTGACAGAGGCACGGGCGCGGCGTCCCTGGGTGCTCTGGTCGATGTCTTCGAGGCAGGGCTGGTCGAGAGGGGGCGGTGAGGCATGGGTGATCTCCCAGACAAGGTTGGCACGGCTAGTTCCTCTCCTAGCTTGATGTCTACACTAGGGTGGCATGGGTGGCTTCGGTTGTTCACCATTGATGGCATTGGCAAGCTCATAGTGGTGCTAGTGATTAGTTAAGATTGTTAGATGATCTACTAAGGCTAGTGGTTTCCAGAGAGGGAACAAGTTAGGCTCAATTCACTGCTCAAAACAGTGTTTTGATTTTGTTAGATTTGTATCTGCAAGGTGTTTGATGAAATGGCCGCATGAATTCAAGTTTTGAATTTTGAAAAGATCTTTGGTGGGTGTGCTAGGTTGGTGCTGGTGAGTCTGCAGATGCTTGGGTTTTGAAAGTTGAACTTGTTTGAGTGGTTTTTGGAAAAGTGGGATCTTCATATATGATAAAGATTCAATTTTGAACAGTCCTTTAAACTATGCATTTGAAAGTTTCTGGATGATCACAAAGTGGGCCTTGATACTTTGTTATGAGTACAATCAAGGGGTGTAAAGATCCAAACAAGTTTCTATTAAGTTCTGAAAGTTTGGGACAGCCAAAGTAGGCATGGGAGTTAAATTGGTCAAAATGACCATTCACTCAGTTTGTTTGTTTTGATTTATTTGTCTTTGAGAAAAGTTTGGGAATTGTTTAGATGATGTTTATTTTACTTAAGAAACATTTTACAAGCAAAGAAACACAAAAACAAGGTGGTTCAAAAGAATTCAAATTGGAATGCATACACACATGCATGCTTTCATAATTTTATTTAGAAAAGTTTTTGTTAACCCTAAATTTGATGATTAGAATTTGATGAGACAAGTTTAATATTATTGGGATGTTACAAACGATGATGAAGATGGCGATGGAGATCTATGGAGATGGCTCTAGGGGCACTTCCCCGTCCCGGCAGGGTGCTGGAACAGACTTTCTGTCCTCCGAATCTCCCCTTTGGTGGCGACGGCGCTATGGAGGTTTTCTTGGATTTTCGCCAGATTGTTTAGGGTTTTTGGGTCGGAGGCTTCTTATAGGAGGAGTCAAGGTCGGTGGAGGGCCAGGGGGCCTACACCCCCTGTGGGCGCCACCAGGGCTGGCCCGCGCCTAGGGGTGCGGCCACCCTGGTGTCCTCCTCCATCCCTGCTTTGTGGTTCCGTGTTGCTCCGGGCAAAATAGGAAGATTGGCTTTTGTCCCGTCCAATTCCGAGAATATTGAATTTCTGCCTTTTCTGGAACCAAAAACAGAAGAAAACAGGCAACTGGCATCGTAGCATCTTGTTAATAGGTCAGTTCCAGAAAGTGTATAAAAATACCTCAAAGTGTAGACAAAACATAGCAAAGTGGATACTAAACAAGCATGGAACATCAAAAATTATAGATACGTTTCCGACGTATCACTCCCAAAGTGATACTAATACTGATCAACAAGATCAATCATATAATAGAGATTGCAAACTAAAATAAGAAGTGCAAAAAGTAAAAGATGAAACTTCTCATTAATATTACATAAAGGCAGTCACACCAAGGGATACATAGAACCAACTAAAGGAGAGATACTTACATAATGCAAACCAACCTATAAGATAACTTATCTTCCTGAGATATGATTCGACTAAAAAGGCAAAAATATAAAAGATAATGATGTGATACCGCGGCACTCCCTCAAGCTTGGAACAAGCCAAGGGGATGCCAAACCTGATGATGAATTACTCCTTTGGTGGTGGTGGTGTTCCCTTGTCATCGTCAGACTTCCAAGGTAAAGGCTCCCCATCCACAAAGTATGTCTTGGTTTCCACAATCCTGAAACTAGCAGCAGAGCTTATGCGATTAAATCTAGCCTCATACTCATAGTTTTGATTTTGTACGTCGTAGAGTTGTGCTTGTAATTGGTTGGTGGTCTGATGGAGTGAGAGGATTTCGTCTCGAAGCTCAGCAACCTCCTCCTTGTGCTTGGAAATGAGTTCTAAACTTATCTTATGGATGACATCCACTTCGCGTTTCGCCATCTTCTTGTACCTGAAAACTTCCTGCTCCAATGCTTCCATCCTGTCTTCCAGACTGCCTTCTCCTTTAGGGCCTTGAAGTTCTTTCATCTGCACCTTCCCATCCTTGATAATCAACTCCTTGGGATGAATCTTCAACTCATACATGTACGGGTTGATGTCATCCATGGAGGGATCTTTCATGGGTGATCCATAGGAAGACATCGTGGCTCCAAAATTGAGAATCTGCCTGATAGAAACAGATCGAAACAAAAACACGATGAGAACACGATACACGAACCTCGGGGGATCCGGGGGTTATATATTATGAAGTTTCAATGCATAAGGAAGGTACTGTGCGAAAATGAGGCAGAGACGGACTCCAGGGAGCTCACACCCCCTGTAAGGGAGGCCAGCTAGGGGTCGTGCCTAGGGTGGGTGTGGCCCACCTGGCATCCGATTTCTCCTCTGTTTCGTCTCATAACCTTCCGTATGTAA
Source organism: Avena longiglumis (assembly GCA_030063025.1). Lineage (NCBI taxonomy): Eukaryota > Viridiplantae > Streptophyta > Magnoliopsida > Poales > Poaceae > Avena > Avena longiglumis. The sequence goes on from CP125973.1 coordinate 156,402,613, forward strand.
TAAAAACATCAAAAATATAAAAATATAAGGTTTTCACGAAACTTCAATTTGCAGCACTTTTACCTATTCAAAGACTGACTCTGCAGATTCTGGAGTTTGGTTTTTAGTAAATTCTTTCGGAGTTACCATTTGAATAATATCAATGTCTTCATTGTAAGAATCTCGAGAAATATAATTTTCAGCCTTTGACCATTCACCATTTGTGCAGTGTTGTCCCTCAAGGAGGATATTTTAATAGCCCCTGAACGATACACCTCCTCAATAACAAAAGGTCCTTCCCATTTTGAGAGTAGTTTCCCTGCAAAAAATCTGAGACGAGACCTATACAAAATAACTTTCTCACCAACATGGAACTCCCTTTTGAGAATTCTCCTATCATGCCATCTTTCTAATTTTTCCATAAAGAGTCTAGCATTTTCATAAACTTCACTTCTCCACTCATCTAAGGTACTCAGGTCAAGCAATCTTTTCTCACCAACAAGTTTAAAATCTCTATTCAGTTCTTTCACTGCCCAATAAGCTTTGTGTCCTAATTCTAGAGGCAAGTGACAAGTTTTCCCATAAACCATTTTGTAAGGAGACATTCCCATACGTTTATAAGCAGTTCTATAAGTCCATAAAGCGTCATTCAACTTTTTATCCTAATTCTTCCTAGATCTATTAACAGTCTTCTGCAAGATGGATTTAATTTCTCTATTGGAAAGTTCTACTTGCCCACTGGTTTGGGGGTGATAAGCTAAAGCAATTCTATGGTTAACATCATATTTAGCAAGAGTCTTCCTAAAACCACCATGGATAAAATGAGAACCTCCATCAGTCATGAGATATCTAGGCACACCAAACCTAGGAAAAATATCATCTTTAAGCATTTTTAAAGAGGTCTTACCATCGGTGCTATTTGTGGGTATGGCTTCTACCCACTTTGTAACATAGTCAACAACAACAAGAATATGAGTATACCCTTTTGAAGGAGGAAAAGGACCCATAAAGTCAAATCCCCAACAATCAAAAGGTTCAATAACAAGAGAATAATTCATAGGAATTTCATTGCGTCTAGAAATGTTACCAACTCTTTGACATTCACCACATGATAAAATAAACTTCCTTGCATCCTTGAAAAGAGTAGGCCAATAAAATCCAGATCGTAAAACTTTTTGTGCAGTTCTATCCCTAGCATGATGTCCTCCATAAGCAATGCCATGACATTTTCTCAATATCTCTTGTTGTTCATACTCTGGAACACTTCTTCACATAATACCATCTACTCATTTATATAAATGTGGGTCATCCCAAAAGTAATGCCTTAGAGCATAAAAGAATTTTCTTCTTTGCTGAGACGTAAAGGTTAGAGGTAAATACTTGGAAATAATAAAGTTAGCATAATCAGCATACCAAGGACTCTCATGCGGGCTTACCCTTATTGCAGCCAACTGTTCATTTGAAAAACTATCATTAACATGCATAGGGTCAAAAGAAATATTTTCCAAACGAGATAAATTATCAACAACAAGATTTTCAGCACCTTTCCTATCTACAATATGCAGATCAAACTCTTGTAAAAGTAACACCCATCTAATAATCCTAGGCTTAGCGTCTTTCTTTGTCATAAGGTACTTAATAGCAGCATGATCAGTATGAATAGTAACCTTTGAATCTACAATATAGGGTCTAAACTTATCACATGCAAAGATTACAGCTAAGAACTCCTTTTCAGTAGTAGCATAATTCATTTAATCAACATCTAGAGTGTTGCTAGCATAATGAATAGCATTCAATCTTTTATCAACACGTTGCCCAAGGAAAGTTCCCACAGCAAAATCACTAGCATCACACATAATTTCAAAAGGTAAATTCCAATCAGGTGGTTGAACAATAGGAGCAGTAGTCAAAGATTTCTTCAAAGTTTCAAAAGCTTCCTTACAATCATCATCAAAAACAAAAGGTACATCTTTTTGAAGAAGATTAGTAAGGGGCTTTGAAATTTTGGAGAAATCTTTAATAAACCTCCTATAGAAACCAGCATGACCAAGGATACTACGAATACCTTTGATATCTCTAGGACAAGGCATCTTCTCAATTGCTTCAATTTTGGCTCTGTCCACTTCAATACCTCTTTCTTTGGGACACAATGAACATGGCTAACCCATTGACTATCAGCAATAGGGTAAATAATACCAGCATCAAGGAGTTTTAATACCAAATTTCTTACCACATCCTTCATCTTAGGATTTAAACGGCGTTGGTGTTCAACAACTGGTTTTGCATCAGGTTCTATATTAATAGCATGCTGACATATAGTAGGAGAAATCCCTTTTAAATCATCAAGAGTATACCCCATAGCTCCTCGGCGTTTCTTCAATATTTCCAATAACCTTTCCTCTTCCTTTCCTGGAAGTTTAGAACTAATAATAACAGAATATATTTTCTTATCATCTAGATAAGCATATTTAAGATCATCAGGTAAAGGTTTTAATTCGAAAACAGGGTCCCCTTTAGGTGGTAGTGTGGTACCCAAATCTTCCACAGGTAGGTTATGCTTATGTAACTCAGGTTGACGAAGGAAAACCTCGTCAATCTCATTTCTTTACTTCATGAAGACCACGCTTTCATGATCTTCCATAAACTGCTGCAAGGCATTGTTAGGAGCAAGAGAAATAGCAGAAAGTTGTTCAACCCTGAAATCCTCATTAGGCAATTCGTTTTCATAAGGAGTTTTAGCAAATTTTGAAAAATAAACTCATACGATTCTCCATTAAACTTAGTCAAAACTTCCTCCTTCCTACAATCTATAATAGCCCCACAAGTATTCAAGAAAGGTCTACCCAAGATAATAGGATAGGTTTTACTAGCTTCAGAACCAAGCACTAGAAAATCAGCAGGATATTTAATCTTACCACAAAGAACCTCCACATCTCTTACAATGCCAATTGGACAAACCGTCTCTCTATTAGCAAGGTGAATAACCACATAATGTCCTCAAGTTCACAAGGACCAATTTCATGCATAATTTCTTTGTAAATCTCATAAGGAATAACACTAGAACTAGCACTAATATCACATAAACCATAATAGCAATGTTCACCAATTCTAATGGAAAGCACAGGGACACTAGCTTTTCTAGGATGAGAGACAATATTAGAAGCGTCTTCACAGAAGACAATGTGCTCATCCTCTATATTTTTAGTCACAAGATCTTTCATAATAGCTACTACAGGTTCAATGTTTATTTGCTCATCCGGTTCCACAATTTTCTTTGCACTTTTGCTAACCACATTAGCTATGATAGAATGTTCCTTTATCTTAGCAGGAAAAGGGATTTTCTAAACATAAGGTTCAGGCAAGATAGGATCAATAGTACAAACTTCAATGCTAGAAGGAACATGGGTAACAATATCTTTATAAGGTGCATGGTACTTGTCCCACTCTTTTTTGGGAATTTCAATATAAGAGGCAGAAGCCTTAAAACATTTTGCAAGAACTTGAGAATCAAGACCATACTCATTACTAATATCACGGAAGCCATCAGTTCCCATTAAAAGATTTAATGCATTCATAATCATAACTTATACCTGAATTTCTTCCTTTGTCATTCTCCCATGCTTCAGTGTTCTCTTGAATAAGGTCTAGGAGATCCCATTTAGCTTCTTACTTCATACGTGTGAATGATCCAGCACAAGAAGCATATAGTAAATCTTTATCATGAAGAGAAAGCTTTGCATAAAATTTATTCTTAATAATATTGTTAGGGAGTTCATGAATAGGACATTTAAGCATTAGTAACTTCAATCTCCCCCAAGCTTGAGCTGTACTCTCTCCATCATGAGGCCAAAAGTTATATAATAGATTCCTATCCTTATGAATCTCACTGGGAGGATAGAATTTAGAATAAAAGAGAAGTACTATTTCCTCCCATTCCATGGATTATCCATTATTCAGCATCTTATACCATTCTTCAGCTCTTCCTTTCAATGATATAGAGAGTAACTTCTTCTTCACTTGTTCAGTTGTGATACCTGCACACTTAAACAACCCGCATAATTTGTGGATAAAAAGCAAATGATCACCAGGATGGACAGTTCCATCCCCTAACTAATAATTATCCATAACACGATCAACGATACTTGTAGGTATCTTCAAAGGATCTATCTCAACAGGTGGTGGTTCATCGACTACCCTAATAGTGGTAGTAGTTTTTCCAAACAGAAAACCAAGTGGGTTATCCATATTGGAAACAAAGTAACAAACATAAATAAAAAAAATACTCACAATAGAAGTTTCCTTTACCAGTTCCACTCTTCAATAGTGCTTCACTCCCCGGCAACGGCGGTAGAAAATAGTCTTGATGACCCACAAGTATAGGGGATGTATCGTAGTACTTTTGATAAATAGGAGTGTCGATCCCAACAAGGAGCAGAAGGTGTTGACTAGTGGTATGGAGCATGAAATCTCTGTAAATACTTAGCAAACGGATTTTTAGGGGTTTTCTGATAAAGCAAGGAAATAAAGTGCAAGTAAATAAAATAGCAAACAATTGCAGCAAGTGGCCCAATCCTTTCTTAGCAAAGGACAAGCCGGTGGAAATACTAATGAGGACCAAACGTTCTCGAGCACACATGGGAATACTGTCACATGTTTTGTTTCATATAGCTGATTAATCTTCTTTAGTTTTATAAGTGTTGTGTGGGTGAACCTGTGCTAATGTATCGACCTTACTTGGACTAATGCATACTTGTGATTAAACCCCTTGCAAGCATCCTCAACTACAACAAAGCAATTAAGATATAAACCTAACCACGACCTTAAACTCTGAGATCCTACACTCCCTTGTGCAAAGGTTTCCTAACAGGGGTAGGTTTCTGTCATTCCGACAACCCCACAATTAGTAGACAAATACACAATGCATTCCCCTAGTCCCATAAATGGTGAAGTATTATGTAGTCGACGTTCACATGACACCACTAGAAGAATAGCACCACAACTTAAATATTAACCATTGAATAATACCTCAACATAATTCCACTACTAACAACATGACTTCTCCCATGTCATCAAGAACTAAACGAACTACTCACGAGACATCATATGGATCAAGATCAAAGATGATATGGTGATGGATAACAATCTGAATATAAACAATAATCCAATGGTTCCATTCACAAGAATCAACTACAATAGTAATCAACACCAGGAAAGTTTCCCCTAAGAACTATGCAAGATTCAACACAATTGTTACAGCGGGATGGAGTGATGATGATGGTGCTGGTGGAGATGATGGTGTGGATGATGATGATGATCCCGATGAAGTCTAGTTTGATGATGGTGTTGATGGTGACGATCTCCCCTCTCCGGGAAGGAATTTCCCCGGCAGAAATCTGTCTACCGGAGAGCTCTTTCTCTCTCGGTATTTTCTGCCCTGCAGAGGCGGCGGAATCTTTCTGTGGTCGCTCTCCATGTATTAGGGTTTCGAGGAGAAGATATAGGCGAGAGGACGGAGCCAGAGGTGGGCTAGGGTGGCCACACCCCCTGTAGGCGCGACCTAGGGTGGTCCCCACCTGGGGGGTGTGGGCCCCCTGTGGCCCAACTCCGCATCCCCTTATGGCATCTTCGTCTTCTGGGAAAATAGGAATTTTCGTTGTTTTCCTGGTATTTTTTTGATCTTCGCGAAATTGCATCAGAACACCGCTTTTTCCATCAAAATCCCGACTCCGACAGTTCATCCTCCAAGAATCATCCAACATGCAAAAACAGATGAAAATACATAAGTATCACCTCTTAATATGAAATATATCAATGAATAGAGGCAAATTATGATATAGAATGGTGATGCAAATTGGACGTATCAACCTTACATCCCAGTGTATCTTTTAATACCATGCAGACCCGCCCAATAGAGGGATAAAGGGGCTGCATAGTTTTGAATTGGGATTTCTATTTTTTGCCCCTGATTTGTTAGTTCTACTCGATTTTTTTCAGCCGTTTAAATTTTCCTTATTTTTATCCATCTCATTCTCGGATACTTATCAAAAAACTTGAACGATAGCTGCCGTCAGATTGACCGTTGGATAATGTGTGGGGCCGCGCGGTGCGTTACCACGTGGGACCGGTTGGTCAGTAACGTGTTATGCTGACGGGTGGGGTCGTGCATTGTGGAACTACGTGGGGTCGGTTTGTTAGGAACGTGTTATGGAGGACGTGGTGTGGGACCATATGGGGCGTGTTTAGTGGTTACACCGGTTCTGTCGCTTAAATTGGAAGTTTTATTTTTTGTTATTTTTATGATTGACCTTTTTAAGAGTCATTCTCTATCTCGCTAACACCTATGTTTTTTTCCCAAAAAAGATAGTGAATCTAGAGCAGCTTCTCTCTTTATTCATTGTTCCTTTTGACTCTCTTTTTACCAATCTGGTAGCAAATCTAGAGCAGCAAATCTAACCAGCATCATAAATACATTTAGTAAACAAAACAAATATAGATAAAGTAGCTAATATATGATATATAGTATGGTACTTAATGACATTCGACAATTAGGCTGCTCAGTAGCAGCGAACAAGTTCAACACATGGACGGGCACACATGTATTCATGAGTATTCAGCTGAATACCCACTATTTTTAGCAAGACAAAATCACTTAGTATTCAACCCACTTAGCCCAGGAAATCTAGTTGTTCTCCTTGCCCATAGCATCCTCACTAAACCTTCTAACTCAATAGCAGCAATAGGTTTGCCCCCTTACTACTTCCGTGAGGCCTCCAGTTGCATAGCTCTAGGCTCGCTCCGACGACATGGCTCGATCGAGGTGGTGATTAATGTTTTTCCTCCTGACTTTGAATACCCATTGTAAATAACATGTGCCCGCCCATGGTTCAACATAGATAATATAATAGAAGTTGCCTTACAGCAGCAGCAACAGCACAGGAGGGCCTCCGCCTCCTCCATGTGGCGCTTCCTCCACTTCTTGTTGCCCTGTCCCTTGACCTTGGGCGCATTGGGCTTGATCGGGGGCATGCGATCCTCCGCGATGGCCACCTTATGGAGGTTGCAGAGGTGAAAACTGAGCGCCTGGTGCTTGGCTTTGAAGCCGTGGACATTCACGGATAGACCACATGTCTTTACATCCTCGACATGCTTCACGATGGAGTTGAAGTCGGTGGCGAGGCTCCTGGTACAGAAGGGGCACCTATAGTCATCTATGGCCAAGAAGTTGTCGTGCTGGCCGGACTTCAGCCTCCTCAGCACCTCACAAGTCTTGGTGTCCTTGGACTCGTCGTTGCTGCATACGTCGCTATTATCCACCTATTGAAAAAACAGTAGAGTGCAATAAGGACATGATTGAGATACCATGATTATCGGGATTGATTATTTGCATAAATTCACCGATTAAGATCCCCTGATTATTCACCAATCCCCAAATCTCAAACCAAATCGAATATTGATCCCAACTACATATCAGCGATAGTACTAACTAGGTAATCCTTTAACTGCAACTCGGAGGACAAATAAAATAGGATTGAAATATGAACAAGGAGATTCATCAAAATACAAGATCTAACACATGAGGATTAGTAACTATAAAATACCAAGCATCCAACGATTGAAAATACGAACAGACGAACCCTAATAACACACTATCTAACATCCAACGATGTGAACAGGGGAATAACAAGGGAAGGGGAGAAAACCCTAGTTACCTCCAACCATGGGTCGGCGATGCTGGTGTCATAGGGGTTCTCCGGCCTGATGTAATCCTCCTTCTCGTAGGGGTCCTAGCCGAGCGGGATCTGCCCGAGACTGGCGAGGGCCTCCTCGCCGACGGCTACAATAAAAGCAGGGATGGGGGTTTGGACGGGGACAACGGCTGCCTTCGATGCCTCGACAGGGGGCTGTACAGGGACGAGGGCCTCCTCTCCAACGGCCTTGGAGGCGACGATGGTCACCGCGCCATTCTTCTCATCGCCAGCGTGGTTGGGATTTTCTTGGAGGTTTGCGGAAGGTGATGGAACAATGGAGATGGTTGCGTGAGTGAGGGAGTGAGAGTGAGGATGCCTCTATAAAGGTGAAGGGAAGAGACATTGCATTGCACCACCGTGCACCGCGTAACCGCGTACGGTACTGCACCATGTATGGCCACACGCTTCCGCTACCGGCCCGTGCACCGCGACATGCGTACCGTGCGTCATGTTTTTCCCTCGTGTCTAACCCTGGCGATTTAGTTGTGCTCAGTTATATCCTCGCGTGTAACACTAGAAGTTTGGTTATACTCAGTTTTGCCTTCCAGTACTAACACTGCCGTGTGCAATTTACTCAGTTTTACCTTTCGGTGGTTGGTCAACAAAGAGTCAATGAATAAGTTTTAGCTAGCTAATTGAGTCATTTTATGCACAACAAATTCAAAAAGATCAAAACATAGTGACATCTACCCAAGCAGTCTTATTATGTGATCTGCCACCATAATAAATATATAAAAATCAAGTTTTAACCTAAATCACCACTTCACAAATCACCTACTATCTATGAAGGTTCATAGCTTTCTACTCAATCCTCTTCTCAAAACATCCCTCCCCAAAACATAGTTTGTCTGAATGAGGCAATAATTGTCAAACTGATGTATATTTGAATTGCAAATAGTTTGATGTATGCCAAGATGTATTTTATTGTATAAAAGAAGCATTTTCCATTTTTTAAATCTTTTTCTATTTTCTATTTGAATCCCTTTGTCAGTTTTGTCCTTGGTTTTTAAGTTCTACTTAGTTTTCCTCTCTCTCTCTCTCAGTCACAAACTCTCACATATATGATCATCTTGGTGCTACGTTCTGATTGGTTGAAACAGTTGTCACGCGGATCATGTCCACCAACCGTTGATCCTTTGTGATCTAGCGGACATGATAACCCCTATATTTGTTGGGTGGCACCCCTCTATCCATGTAAAATAACGAGTTTGCCACAGTTACTGTAACTCCATAAACAAATGATTTTGAATATAATTTGAAGGGAAAGTGATCAAAGGTGTATAATTTCGTATATGCAAGTTTATGCATTATATTTCACTCCATGAAAATGATAAATGATCATGATCTGATTATCTTACCATCATCATGTTCTAAGTGCGATTTCAAAGAGTTCAAAGGTGTATAATTTTCGTGTATGCAAGTTTATAAATTATATTCTATGAAAATAATAATCTCTCAAGATTTTCTTAGCACAATATTATCATGTCCTAAGTGCGATTTCACAGTGTTCGAAGATGTATAATTTTCGTATATGCAAGTTTATGCATTACATTCCAATCTATGAAAATAGGAAGAAAATGATAATCTCTCGAAATTTTGTTAGCACATCATTATCACGTATTAAGTGCGATTTCATAGTGTTCAAAGGTTTATAATTTTTGTATAGGCAAGTTTATGCATTATATTTCACTCCATGAAAATAATAAATTATCAGGATTTTATTAGCACAATATTATCATGTCCTAAGTGCGATTTCAAAGAGTTCAAATGTGTATAATTTTCGTATATGCAAGTTTATACATTACATTCTATGAAAATGATAATCTCTCAATATTTTATTAGCACATCATTATCATGTATTAAGTGTGATTTCACTGTGTCCAAAGGTGTATAATTTTCGTATATGCACGAGGCATAAAGATTTTAGTTTAGGGATCACTTTTCACGCTCTAAAAATGGTAAACTGTCAAGATTTTCTTAGGACAACATTATCATGTCCAAATTGTAATTTGAAAGTGTTCAGGAGTTGTATCAATTCTAAACACTCTTTTACATTAAGAATTGTATAATTTTTTTAATTTGAAAGTGTTCAAGAGTTGTGTCAGTTATAAACACTCTTTTACATTAAGAGTTGTATAATTTTTTTAATTTGAAAGTGTTCAAGAGTTGTGTCGTTTTCTTATTTCTTATACATCCATCTTACTAAATCTCAAAGTTTGATTTGCACCTTATAGATTTACTTGATTGCAGCCGAGACATTAACTCGATAAACCAATTAAATCATCGGAATGGCTCGTCGCCGCATTCTCCATAGCAAGAGTGCGCCCAATTAAGCTCCCGAGTTGCATCAATTGATTTTTCATAGCAAGTGCCCCCGTCTAATTGGAATATTTTGGTGCGAGATCTAACCTTCCTGCGCACAGTTGCCATTGTCATCCTTCATACAGGTCAACGGGACGGAATCATACTGCGTCCAGGAAGAACGGGAGGCCGAAGTGAAGCTAGACAAATGGCCGCCGTCACCGGAGAAGGGCCGCCATCGCCAGATAAGGGTCGTCGTTGCCTAAGAAGAAGAAGAAAGGGGAGGCAATGGCATGGCCACGGGCGCGGGGCTGGCTCGGGGTCCCATCTTGCAATGCCAACCTGGGTAAACTATGGGTCCGACGCTCACGTGGATAAAATGTGGGTCCCATGATGATCTGGATAAGTGAAGAGATGTGTACACTACGGGAACCGACTGAACACGGCCCCACTTATCAGCGTGTAACGGAAAGGGTCCACTACGGGAACCCGACTAAACGCGCCCCCACTTGTCAGCACGTAATGGCAAGGCTGACAGACAACAAGTTTTAGACCGTGTGAGAGTTTCGTAGAAGGAGATGGGAAAAAGTGAGAAAAATTAAGTGGTTGGAAAAAATTAGTATAACTAAGAAACCAAGAACACAAAAATAGAAATCCCTTTTGAATTGGGGACTTGCACCGGAGAGACGAAGAGTGTGTGTGCCATGGTTCGTTTTCCACTTCTCTCCTTCAAAATCTTCACCTCTCATCTTGCACTTTATGTTCTATCCCCGGTTCTCCTCTACGCCAAGAGCACTTCTACTCGCTGCAGTGCTCTCGATCTGGTGGGCGCTCGGTGACATTGACTTTGCTCCCAACTAGGTATCATTATTGGTGGAGGGAGGTCTGTACGGTTTTTCCCCGATGGCGGTGATCTTTGCCTCTTTCGCATTTGTTTCGGTACAGGAAACGTTATGATGCCAACTCTATTGATTTTGTGTGGACGGGAGGTAGCATATGTGTTTTGTTGATTTGTTGTGTCATCTGATAGATTTTGGTTTAGGGTTCTACCAATCATGCCACTTTCATATTGTAAACTCTTTTATTTGTGTGGTTTCACTAGTTCTACATGCACAACAATTGATGTTATTTTTCTAATATGGGCCGTGGGTCTTCATTTGTCTAAGGAGATGCAATTTTTAAGAATCTGTACGATTGATATGTACCTTCTCTGTCTATGCAAGTTATATATGTAAATTCCTTATCTGCGTGGGAATTGGTGTGCAAGCCGAAGGAAAAAGGTGGCCTTGGGGTTGTTAATCTGGAAATTCAAAACGATGCCTTGCTAATGAAACATTTACTTAAATTCTTTAATCACCATGACACACCTTAGGTGAGTATGGTTTGGGGAGATTACTACCAGAATTCAGCCCACAAGCTATTGGTCTAGTGGGCTTATTTTGGTGGCGATATGTTTGCAAATTCTTCACAACTTTTTATAGTATAGCTAGAGTGACACCTCGAAATAGCAATTCTATTTTGGAAAGATCGGTGGTGTCATGCAGATGGTCTCCTCTCTCTTTAGTTTTCAAGGAGTTTCTCTTTTACCATAGACATTGGTACTTCTCTGCAAGATATGTTGCAATGTGATGACATTACTCAGCTGCTCCAACACTTTACCATCCCAGTGTCTCCTCAAGCTATGGATGAACTATACCAGATTTTGGATATTATCCAATCTCTCAGGATGGATATTCAAAATAGAGTCTAGCATGACAAATGGTCCTTTACTCTTCAAAATGGTCATTATTCTTCAGTGGCTTTTTACAAATTCTCTTTTGTTGGTGCAAGTCTCTCCCATCTCCAGAAAACTTTGGAAGAGCAGATGTTTAAACAAGCAGAAGGTCTTAGTGTGACTTTTGTTGGTTGATCGGCTAAATACTAGGGACGTAATGGACAACAGACATTGGCATGTGGCTTCGGATTTCAATTGTGGGCTCTATAATTCCAGGAGAGAGAGACAAGAGAACACATGTATTTTAACTGTCCCTTTGCTAGTAGAGTTTGGCGACTCATTGGAGTAACGTGGACTTCGCGTCAGGATACTGCTATCATGTTTGAGCAAGCGAAACTATCTTTTCAAGGGCTAAATTTCATCGAAGTGATCACCCGTGCCTTGTGGGGGTATATGGAAAAGTCGCAATGGATTGATCTTTGATAGAAAACAACCCTCACTTCGAGCGTTGAAGGCAATGTTAAAAGTATGATCTGAATCTGATATTGCATAGGGTTAAACCCTTGAATAAAGTTGCTCTATCTATTTGGTTAGAGGATTTTTTTATTATTTCTTTTGTACTCTTGTATATTCCCTTTCCCCTTGTATAGTCCATATAAATTGTTTCTTGAACTTGCCTCTTCGTTCAGGCAAATATTAATTAAATTTCAAATAAAAATTAAATTATAATTACACCAATTCACAGATCAATTATGTCTAACTACAACATCCATATTCAAAATTAACACCTACACGGGATACCATGCAAAAATTACATCTAGGACATCTTCAAAACTATTGTATGCCATCTTCAAAACTACATGTCAATTTACATCTATTTTTTTTACCATGAAACCATTGGAGAGTCTCCTACAGTGTAAGTTTATAAATAATTTCTTAGATGCACCTATGACGGAAAAGCATAGAACAAAATCACGCAAGACAAGGCGTGGCTCATAGCCGCGCAAAGTCCGAAGTGATGGAAAAGACTAGGCATATATTTTAACACTCCCTCTCACGTCTAGGCTGGACAAATGGTAAGACACTAGACGCGGGTAATCGGGGGCCGCAACTATTTGAAATAGATTAAAAAGTGCATTAGCAAGGGTTTAAACTTGAGACCTCCTGACTTTGATACTATATTGGATTGGTGCACTAGCCATCTGAACTAAAAGTCCAAACTAATAAAAAGAGCTAGGCTATATATTTTAACAGCCACAAAGTTGTGATGTGCGCGACCTCTCCCAAGGCTCGAGCGTCGTGTGCGCATGTACATGTGTGCGTACGGGAGAAGAAGAGATGGGTTTTCCTGTTGCTCCGCCCCTGATTCCGACCACACAATGAGAGTGAGAATGTGGTATCTAGGTTGCATGGCTTTGACTGTTGATGAACGTGCTACACAAAACTAAAATTTTATGGCATAGGAATATACAAGATCAGAAGCGAGTCGCAATAAACAATATCATACCCTTAAAGAACATGTCATCGCAAAGGAGTTGATGACGACTATCTTCAAACCCCGTAGCTAGGCGTATACGTCGTAGCCGTGATAGTTATCTCCTCGCGAAGATTTGCATGATCGAGCATTGAAGTAGACAAAGCCTTCAAGGTATCCACACATACGGGAGCATCATCGCATCGACATGCGATCAAGCACATAGACTAAGCGGAGAAGCAAGTCGATAAAGATTCAGTGCTCCACGATCGTTGTTTAGATTGGATCCAGACGAAATAGACTATCCAGCAGCACTCTCGCATGAGAGATGATAACACCTAGGGTTGGAGTGCCCTAGGATTTTGGTCGATGATAGTGAGACGGCAATGACACGAGTGCAATGACGATGGCACACATGCATCGACACAGGCGTGATAATGCATGAGTGACCTCGACGGCTAGGATTTTGATATCACAGTTGGGGCATGAGGTGGTGACTTGGATAGTTGGATGCCTCTTTGCACGCGCGCAGGAGGGGGAGGGGCGACAGATAGAGATACATCTTTTGTTGGAGCGCCGCTTCGCACCCTGATACCCTAAAAAGATGTTTTGGAGCATGTCTTAAAATACTCTCTCCATCCCATAATATATTGCGCATAATTTTGCATGCAAGTTATAAGAATATACAAAATAATATGAATGTATATGCTATGAAATGCATATAATATGAAAATACTCTATCCGTTTCAAACCTATATACTAAAAAAAGTCTAGATACATTAGCTTCATAAAGATAAAATATCTTATATTTTGAACAATTCTAATAATATTAATTTGACATTATATAGGTTCATATTTATATCAATCTACTTGGTCAAACATTGTAAAATTTAACTTTCATAAAATGCAACATAAATCGGACCGAGGAGTACATCACATCGTCCGTTGAAGATGCCTTTTACCTTACAATGACTACTTCCTCCGTTTGAAAATATAAAATGTTTTAGATTTGTAAATGAGATGTATCTAGACACCTTTTAGTATCTAGACACCATTTGAATCTATATACTAAAAGGTGTCTAGATACATCTCCTTTACAAACCTAAAACATCTTATATTTCTAAACGGAGGGAGTATTAAGCAGTCATCTCCGGATTTTACTTATTCTGATTTCAAGCAGACAAACAGCATGTACCACAATACAGCAGCCAGCAGTTCAGTTCATCACTTGGGCTTCCCAGCCAGCATGAAGGCCTTGAACACAAGCTTCCGGGGCACCGTGGGCTGATCCCCCCATTCCTCTTCCACCTCCTTCATGACATCCTTCACCAGCGCCTCCAGGTCCACCCCTTTCTCCCTCGCCGTTGTCGCGACGGAGCCGGTCATCACGAACCCCGCCAGGTCTTCCAGCGTCATCTCCACCTCCATGTCGACGTCGGCCGGCTCGCCCTCGCGGCCCACCCCGACGGGCTCGAACGGGAACGGCAGCTCGCGGTAGCGCTCCATCGCCAGCCTCGTCCTCGGGTCCATGTACGGACGCATGGCCGAGTACAGCGTCCCCTGCAGCTTGTCCCCGAACGGGTGGATGTCGTAGTTGTACCCCCACACGGCGAGGACGCCGCCGGGCTTCTTGAGGACGCGGCTCACCACGGCGTAGAAGAGCGGGACGTCGAACCAGTGGATGGAGGTCGCCACGATGACGAGGTCCAGCGAGGCCTCGCCGCCGACCAGGGCGACGAGCTCGTCCTCCGAGAGGTCCACCGGGGTGTGCAGGTACCGCACCTTTGGGTCCTCGATGGCGTGGCGGAGCTGGCCCTCGCTCACGTCCGTCGCGACCACGCTCTCGTAGTGCTCCGCGATCTGAGTAGGGAGAGAGAGATTCTTTTTCAGGTGCTCGATAGATTCAGAGCTCAGATCAGACAGACGCTGTGGTTTCAAAGGTTGGGAGGCTTACGCTGACGGAGGCCTGGCCGCTGCCGCAGCCGGCGTCCCAGGCGCGGTGGTGGCCGGCGGTGAGGGAGGCGAGCATGGAGAACCACTCCTTGGGGTACCGCGGCCGCTTCTTGGCGTACGTCTCCGACGGTTTCTCATACAGCCCCGCCATTCCCGTGCTCTGCTATCAACTGTCTGTCAATTGCGAATTGCAGTTGCGGGGCTGGATCTGGTGGAATTTATAGGTGATATACTACGAAGCAGGTCAGAGCCAAAGTCAAAGTGGTCGTATGATCCTTGGCAAAAGGGAACTTTGCATTATCCACTAGGATTCAACTCAGTAAACTGCAGAATAAAATCTGAAACCTGCGGATTATGGTACAGTAGTACTCCAAGTCAACCAGACGTGGGAGACTTTGCTTACTTGGCCGAGGCACGTCACTTTTGCTTGACCAAGATAGAGAAAACAACGGCATAGTGAGACCGAACTGAAACCGTCTGAACATCACAAGATGCTCCAGCAACTATAGATGGGAACACTCAAGATGCTTAAGCATCCCAGCATCAGATGTACTGTATATTCAGTCGGCTACAAGATAATGGATCATGTATGTTGGTTACAAGTTTGCAACGAGCAGTAAACTACTATGATTCTTATGAACAAACATACAGACTTTGCAACACAAATGTTATAATCTACCACAACATACAAGTTCTAAGAGCAATGTTTACTGCACCAAGATAGTTGCACTGCAACCGAAACAGACAAACGGAGCACCAGCAGGCGTGCTATTGTCTGGGACTGTGGGACTGGCACAGCAAATGCAGGATGCAGGTATGTGGGAACATCCATGATTTACACAAGTGATGAACAAGAGAACATATCAAGTGATACGTGCCATTTGTGTGCGGTGGGACAAACAGCGGGATTCCAGCAAAATCTGAGCCGTCCACTTGATCATTGTATGAAATATCAACCTGACAGGATGAAGAAAATCAGAAAACCTGCAAGAAATAATTTTAAAACAGAAGAGTGTTTTGCTGAACAATCTTGTATTGAACTGTATTATTTGTTAACAGTTGGAAGCACTGTAGCTAGTTGTTAAGAATTGGGAATGGTAATGGTAGCAGCAAAAAGTGAGGTATTATATGACAGAAGAATAAGAAAATATACCTACCAATTACAAATAAGCTCCATTCGGTGACACCTGTGTCATTCTTCACATATTTCTTAAGTAGAGGTGCATGGGTACATCAGTTGCAAAATGAAATTGCCTCTTCCATGCCGTTCAAACATATCATCATATTCTCTGCATAATACCATCATATTCTCTGCATAATACCAGCTTCGTTTCCTGGAGCAATCTGGTAATGCAGCCGTGAACCTTCTGGAATTCCCAAAGGAGCACCCATGCAGGAACAGTTATCGACCATATAAAGCTCCCATTTCTTAATACCGCACTTCTCTAAAGCAGAATCCAGTCTTGGGTTGTCCCCCTCGGGATAAGACCCATCAGGGGTAACAAGCACCGCTCCAGTGTATGATTGTCCAGCAGCTTGGGCAGCTCCATGATAATGGAATAGACCCCAGCAGAAATCATCCGAAACATCAACAATTGTCCAAAACTCTTTTGAAACCACACCATTATCCAGCACACTGAAATAAAATGTACCAGGGATGCTAGCTCTTCTCACTCGGTATTTTCTGCGCCTCCAAACTAGCTCCCCATCCAGGGTTTTGACTTGAAAAATGGGCTCGTACCAAAATGAACCTTTAGCTTTCCCTCGGTAGAATATTTGGTACTGGCACGGGAATTGATCATATGCTGGATTTTGTCCAGCTACGACTCTCCAGCTCCATTCCAAATTGTCCAGCCAACCGACAAACAGGTCTTCCGCAACTTCATGGCTAAGCGGTTGTTCTCTGAACATGTATACCGGGGTTACAGAGGGCTTACTAGGGATCTCTGCATTTAGCTCTAGACAGTTGTGCTTTTGCAAAACACAGAGAGAAAAGGCCTCCAGATGTGGACTCTCATAAGACGCAATACAACGGTAGTTACATACTTGATCGGTTGGAGAGCAAGAATTTAAACACTGAATGGCTTTCCTACAGTCAGGATCAAACAGACAGTTCAAAATTTGAGGCCCACAGTTTTGTATCATGCAGCTTAGGGTAGATAGACCTTTTGCCCTCAGATTTTGCAGCATATCAACTGGTCTTATGTACGCGTTAACCACAACGAGCAGGCAAAATCTGATGTCATCTGAGTTGTGCCTTTCCCAGGCATTGGATATGGTTTTGAGGACTTCAGTCGATTCCTCTGTGCCACTTGGTTTTCCAACACTGGCTAGCTTGCCAAAGAAGTCCTGCTCTCCTGTATATTGAACATATCTGCCTCCTAGCTTGTTCAGTAACGACGGAGATGACTGAAAGCAAAGTACATTCGAAATGTTCTTAGTGTTCTGTATAAGCCACTGAACGGACTCCTGCCCCGTTATTGCAACATTGACTAGCATATCACAGCGAGACAATGCTTTCCTAAAATCATCACGGTCCATTGACTTGTCTGTGAAAACAAGCATTTCAAATCCTTCATCCACCCACTTCAGCCTATCTGCCTAAATGAAGCAAAAGAATCAGATTCAATAAAATCATATTTTGAGACGTCTAGACATGAAAGATTTAAAGAACAGAACGACAGGAATTGATATGGTACACAGGTACAGGGAGTAATAATTCAAGCTAAGACAATAGTTCATAGTACATTGGCAGTGTAAAAAATGATGCTGGCATTTGTACCATGATAGTTAACAGATACAGATGGTACTATTTGTAACCTGGATAGTATGCAGGGGCGTTCTATTACTAAAATTACTTTGATTTCCAAAATTATTTTCTCCTCAGGAGCATTTTAGAAAGGTGAGAGGGGGCAACTGATGGTTCAGAGCGTTTGAGTGGTGAACTGATGATGGGTTCAGACTTCAGAGTTGTAGTGGTGAAGTGATGATGGGTTCAGAGCGGGGCCCTACCGTGTGGCGCATGACTTCCTCCCAGGGCGTATCCTTCAGAGGGCTGATGCTCCCGTCGCCGACGACGGCCACGATGCGGACGATGTCCTCCCGGGATGTGGCTTGGCCGGCGACGCCCCCAGTCCCCGGAGAGCAGGCAACGACGGACAAGCGGCGACTCGGGGAACGCGATGGGGAAAACACTGGATAGGCCGTAGGGAGGCAAAATCCAGTCGGCTGGAAGATGCGGACGGCGGCGGTGGCGGCGGTGGCGGCGGAAGCGGAGGTTGGGAGAGTGGTGGCCATGGGAGGAGTTGGAGTGGAGGAAGCGGCTGCACGTCGAGCCTCGAGCCTTCGGGTACCTTTTCCTTGCGAGTCGTCACTGGGCTTTCGCGAAGGCCTTTCCCAGCCGTTCAATCTGCTATCGACGGTCGTCATTGACAAGAAAACATAGGGCGGTAGGGGGTGACGCGAAATGAAAAACAATAATAATCCGAAACAAAAGCCGCCCGCGTGAGAACCTCCAAGAGCGGGAGAAACGCGAAAATTCCCCAACCCCCTCCCTCCTCCGAACTCCAAAATCCTTCTCGGTTCGCTCTCCCAACCCCTGGCCGAGACCCTTGGTTCGCCATGGCGACGCTCTTCCTCGCCCTGCAGTGCGTGCAGTGCTCCACCATGCAGGTGCGCGCCGTGCCTCAACCAAACCGAGCCCCGTCGATTCCGCCCCTGTTTTGTCTGACGATTGATCCGACTTCTCGTTTCTCTTGTTTCCCCTCGACGCCAGGTGAAGCAGCAGAAGAAGAGCAGCAACAAGTGGGTGTGCGTGGTGTGCAACCAGCGCCAGTCCGTGCTCCGCGTGCACGCCCGCGGCTACCGCGCCGCCGACCTCCGCGGCTTCGTCCAGGAGGCCAACCTCGCACGCGCCCGCGGCGCGCCCGTGCCCGTGCCAGACTGGGAGCTTCCGGCGGCCGGGGATCAGCGAGACGAGCCTCCGAGGGGGAAGAGGCGGATGGACTGGTCCGAGTACCTGGAAGACACCGGGGAGCATTATGGCGGCCAATATGTTGCTGATTCTCCAGATGATGGTATGCTTTATTTACGTTTGATGTAATGCCTGACTAGAGATATGATAGCACTTGCTAGTTGCTACCTGTCGATGCACCATTTGGGCCAAAAATGATCAGGGCGTGGGGTTAGTAGTTCAATGGTGACTTGTATGCCACATTGCCATGTCGTCAGTATCGCTCCTACTTCGTAAGCTTGGATACAGCGAATCGGTTAATGTACACTTCATTTTTTAAGGTTTAGGCCTTGCTGGGTTGAAACTCTGTAACATGTAGGGCCTGCATGAAACCAATCTGAAATTCTGAATTGCTATGAATTTTGATGTCACTGGAGCAAGTCATACAACATTACATATGCCAGGAGGCCCAGGAGCCCGACTAGAAATTCCGAATAACCATTTCACAGGTTCCTTGCACAATGACCTGCATCTAAATGCTGGATTGTTTGTTTTAGTTTGTCCTGGAGCTGGAACCAGATGGTTAAATTGCTGAATTTTGTATTCAAGATGAGGATGCACATAGTATGCTTCTAGGTCTTAAGTTAGTCCTGTCATGGTTATGTGTTACTAGTATAGTGCACTTTCCTCTATCTGGTTTAGTATCGTCTGCGCAAAACATTTTGGTTTGGTTCTCCTTGCACATACCGTGAGTTGACTATGTGTTCCACTTTGCACCAGTTTTTTGAATCCGACCTGATCATACCTGCGCCTGATATGTTGTGCCTGGATGCAGATGCCACATAAGCGGTTGATGTCCGGCTGGCCCTGTATGTGACAGCATACTGGTTCTAAACAAAATGTTTCAAATGGCAACACATTGCATGGTGTTATACACAAAGAGAACTAAATGCTTGCATTTTGTGCAGGCATTGTTGAATTAAGTAAAAAGTGCACTTTACTCTCTATTTATCCTCAAATTTGATTAGCATCGTATTCTGACTGCATGATGCAGTTATTTTTTCTGGTAGTTGCCTAATTGTTCTCATGCCGCAATTAACAAGGTATAGGAATTGAAGTTACAACTGAGTTACCTCAGGATAGACCTAGAGTTCCTTCCTTGAAGAGGCCTCCCAAAGCCCAATTTGGTGCAGCTGGAAAAAGGCCCAAGCCTCCAATCAACCCCTCTTTATCCAAGATGCAGCAAATGGAACAAGGACCAACTCGATCAACTCTCAGCTCTGCATCTTCTACTGCTGAAGGCAATACATGAAAACTCTTAATAATGTGTCTTATACTTGTCACGACCAAAATAGTAAAGTTAACAAATTATATAATTTTCTTGCGCAGCACAAAGATCAAAGTTCAGCAAGTATTTGGACGATAGCTTCTTTGAAGATAGAAAGCAAGATGGCTCTGGGCTCCACTGGACTGAACTTGATGAAAGTGCCCCCACTAGTGAGGTACTGGTGGATGATGAGGTACACCCAGATTTCATGTGATACTGATCTCATCTTGGATTGCTGTAGCATATACTTTAAATAGCTTGTTGTTAGATAAGATTAAATGTGCTATTGGAAAGTGTTATTGTGTTTTGGCACTATGGATTGGAGTACATTGAGTTGGATGAAAAAAGGTCTGCAAGAAAATTAGGGTACATGCACGTTTGTACACAATGATATTAATGGTGTATCTTCTCAACCTCTTACTTTGCACCAACCTTCATCCTATGAGTTTCAGATACGTGTATGTTACTAAGATATTCTATGTAAATATACGAAATAAGAATGTGGCATGCTAGTTTGAGTGGCAGGGCCGATTTGCATGAATGTCTGAGTACATCAACCCGTCATTTCAGTTAACAAAGAATCACATTGCCCATTTGTTTTAGTTCTCAATAAAATATTAACGTGAAAAATGTGGGGATGTTGGCCAACAATTTTTAGTTAGCTATCCACTTGATTGCTAAGTTCATTTATCTCAAGTCAGGATACCCTTCTGACTTCTAATATTATAAGAGCGAGGCAATGATCATTATGGTAGTGGTACAACTGTCTGAAGGTTACATAAATATAAACTATGCTTTTCTCCCCAATTCCTCTGTAAAACGCGAAAGAGAGTCTTTTTTTACACCATGGTCAGTCCAGTTCCATTTCTTTTTATCATGAACTGTCTTTTTGCATACCACCATTTATAATCTTATGAAATGCGTTGTAGTCTTGCTTAATTTGGCCACATCATGCTTCTCTGGAGCCCTAGTAGGCCATGCGCAAAAGCTAGCCAAGATGATTGCTGCTCTTTTCTTTTGGAGCGATAAAGCCGTCGGCTAGCCACATTTTATATAACCGTTGAAGAACCAGTATTCAATTAATTAACCATATCTTTTTCAATACCTTCATATTTAGAGTGTACAATCAATATATATATAACTCATCTATTTTGTTAGTAAGTGAACTGCATTCACTTAGATTATTCCCTCGAAAGCTATTGAATCTATACACCCCTCCTTGCTTTCGATTGTTCTGAACTTAACATATTAGACATCACAATTGTGATGAAGTTCAGACAGTTCGATTGTTGTATTACTACTGATCCCTTCCTGGTAACACATGCATAGGGCCTGGGCAAAAATTTACACCGTTCAAACCATCCAAACCGTAAAAGATAGAGCTAGTTCATTTTCCTTAACAAACTCAATCAAGACTCCCAATCTAGTTCAAAAAGTTGAACCAACCCAAACCGGCTAAACCGGCAAACCGTTTTTGCCCACCCCTACACATGCATATAGGCATACATCTGCTAAATTTCGCACGAGTAGAACCACTTACTAGATTCAGTTTAGCTCTCCTGCATCCTCACCGTGCGTTCACCCATAACACTGGCAAGCAGAATTGTGCCTGTGAGTTGGCGTGCTTTGTAGTGCATCTTTAAAGCGAGCAAACGCCGACAGCTCTGCGTGCCGTGGCATATATTTCTCATTTGATTCCAAACAGCTAGGCACGATACCTGGTTCTCCACAGCTTGCCTTAGTCAGCGGGACAGCATTGTTAGATGTATATATCTGTATATTGTATTTCCCCCATATGTTAGGGGGCTTCCTGCATATTTGCCCTGTACCTGTACTATATATTGTGGCATTTGGCCCCCAGAGAAATACAAGTTGCATATTCCTGACATGGTATCAGAGCTAGGTTAGCCTCCTCGTACTCGCAACTTCGTCGCTTCAGCCGTCACCGTCCCTGTCGCCGACGGCCTTGCCGTTGTCGCCGCCGCCGGTTGCCGCCTGTTCCGTCTTCGGATTCAGATTCGTTCTCTCGCGCGGTGTCGCGAGATCGATCTGTTCTTCGTTCACGCGGGATCGTTCTGATCTGCTCTACCTCGCCGCCTCGATCCCCGACTGCCCGCCTCAATCTGCTCCACGTGGGCCTGCGCTCACGCGCCCGCGTGCCACGCGTCGACCCGCTCCGCGCGCGCTGGCCTCGCGCCAGCCCGCTCCGCCTCTGCTCCCTGCACTGCCCACGCGGGCCGCGTCTTCTCGCGCCAGACCAGGTGGGACCCGTCTCGACGCGCCTCGCACTGCGCCACGCGGCACGCAGGACCGCCCTCGTCTGCTCCTTGAACCGCCAGACCGCCGTCTGCTCCTGCGGGCGCCGAGCTGGGCTCGCTCACTGCCGTGCAGGAGCTGTACTCTGAGTCAACGCGCGGGTCCTCGCCCACACCGGCGGTTTCTCCTGCTCCCCTGACGCTTCGCCCGTGTGGCCCCGCCCCTCCTGCCTGGCCCGCCATCGGCTGGCTCTGATTTTGTCTGCGCGTCAGATCTAGATCTGTAAAAAAAACAGAGAGATGTCTTCTTCATCGGGTTATGTTGCGATTCCTCGCTGCCCGGTGGTCTTTGATGGCGCGAATTACCCTGATTTCGTTGTCTTTATGCGCGTTCACATGCGTGGTCTCCGTCTTTGGGGTGTGCTCTCTGGCGAGGTCTCCTGTCCGCCATGCCCCCCTGCTCCTGTGGCTCCTCTTTCGTCGACGCCGATTGTTCTCGGTGCTGATGCTTCTCAAGAGGCCAAGGATGCTTTCGGAGTCTTGATGATAGTCTTGTTGCGCTTATGACCAAGTTCAAGCGACTTTTCCGATCTCGAGGCCTATCGACACGCCTCACCGCTTACACTCGATGGATTGATGAAGATGCTCGCCGCCGCTGTTCTCACCTCCAGTTCGTTCGCCTCGATGTCGTTGAGTTCATGAGTCTCCCTACTGTTGCCGCTTAGTGGGCTCATCTTCGTCAGCGCTATCAGCCGTCTGGGGATGCTCTTTACCTGTCTGTGGTTCGCCAGGAGCATGCTCTCCAGCAGGGTGATTCTACTATTGATGAGTTCTATACTCAGAGTGCTACCATCTGGCGTTAGCTTGATTCTCTTCGTACTGCTGTTTGTGGCACATGCTCGTGTTGCCAGATCGTCCGCTCGGACTTGGAGTTTCACCGCATCTGTGAGTTTCTTTCTCGGCTCCGTCAGGAGTTTGAGCCCCGACGTGCTCAGCTGAATGCTCGTGGTCGCGTTCCGCTCTCTGAGGTGTTGTCTGAGCTTCGGGCTGAGGATACCCGTCTCCGTGGTGCTGGTCTTCTTGCGGTTTCATTTGTGCTTGCTACCCGTGGTCCGAGCTTAGAGCCATATCTTGAATTCTTCTATTGAGATCACACTCTCAAGATCTTGATCATATCATATTCTTCTTTTCAACTCGATGATTTTTATGCCAATACTCAAGGTATATCTTTATCTTCATGACATCCATACTTGAATCCAACACATGGACTACAAGCATGACCTATGGAATATACCTTCATATAAAACTCAGTGAAAACATTAGTCCATAGGGATTGTCATTAATCACCAAAACCACACATAGGGGCAATTACCCTTTCAGAGACACATGGATCAAGAGTGAGATTTGTCCATCCATATGACGGATATATATACTCTGGGCCCTCTCGGTGAAATGTCATCCAATTAGCTTGCAAGCATGTGACTGGCTCACAAGGGATCACATATCACGGGAACGAGAAAAGAGTACTTATCGATGCGAGGTTGAACTAGGTATGCGGAGATACCGACGATCATAACCTCGGATAAGTAAACTATCGTGAGACAAAGGGAAATTGGTATCGTATGTAAGTGATTCATTCGATCGCAAAGTAATCGAGAAATATGTAGCCATATGAATTTCCAGATTCCTCTATTGGTTATTGTTCGGAGAAGTGTCTCGATCATGTCCGCATAATTCACGAACCGTAGGGAGACACACTTAAGGATTCGACGTTGTTTGAGTAGTTATGGAATGATGAGTAAGAGACCGAATGTTGTTCGGAGTCTCGGATGGGATCCGGGATATCACGAGGAGATCCGGAATGGTCCGGAGAATAAGATTCATATAAGGAAAGTCCTGTTTCGGGGTTGGAGAATGGTTCCGGTGTTTTCATCGGGAATGTTCTAGAAGGTTCCGGAATGTCTGGCACTCCGGAGGGGAAGGGTACATGAATGTGTCATACCAAGTTGGAATGATTGCATCATGTACTAAGTGTCATCGCTGAAAAATAAAGGGTTTAATCAAATCCTAGTTTGAAAAGTCAAACGCCAATTTGAAAAGTCAAACGGCTATTTTGGGAAGTGGAGGGAAGTGGGAAACCGAGTTGGGGAGGAGTTCCTCCTCCACCGCCGGCCCACCAGGGATCCGAGTTGGGGAGGGACTCCCTCCCCTTGGCCGGCGCCTCCCACCTATAAAGGGAGGCGGGCTGCCTCCTAGCACACAAGTTCTCCACCCCAAAACCCTAGCCCGCCACCTCCTGGCCGCCGCCTAGGGCTCCCTAGCCGACTTGGGCAAGCCCCAAGCCCTAGCCGTCGGCCCTAGCACCTCCTCCTTGGTGTGTATAAACCCTAGATCGCCGAGGAGCTCTCTCATAGTCCACCATACTCGCTCCGGCTAAAGGCGAAGCCCTGCGAGATCTCCCCTCTACTTCCGCTACCACGTTGTCTTTGCGAATCGCGAGGAGAGTGCTACAACCTCCGTCACTTTGGAACAAGGAGAGGAAGGTCTTCGTCAATCAGCGTCGTGTGACCGATCGGGAGAGCGCCGAAGGATCGCTCTACGCGATCTTGAGATCGGGAAGAATGCGACTACATCACCCACGAGAATCGCCTCGTTAAACACTTTGGAATCTTCGAGGGTGAGTTATTCCATCGACTCGTTGCTACAATCTAGTAGATAGATCATGGCTTGTTTGTTTGTATGCGATAGAAATTTTTGTTTTCCATGCTACGAAACCCTACAGGGTATCGAGCCGTGTCTATATGTAGATCTGCACGAGTAGAACACAATGGTCATTGTGGGCGTTGATGCTTTTATTGTCGATTGCTTCTTGTGTACTTTGCATCTTGCGGGATGTTGGGATGAAGCGGCCGGGCTAACCTTACATGACATCGCTCATGAGACTTGCTCCACGCTTGACATGCAACTTGTATTGCATAAGTGGCTTCTTGGTGCCTGTTTCTCCCAAAGATAGTTAAGATTCAATTTACAACGGGTGATTAACAATGCTAGTATCAATGTTGTGGTTCTTGTTCGTAAGTTAGAACGACACTTATTGAAAGCCCCAAACCACGTAAAACATGCAAAGAAAGTAGAGGCGTCTAACTTTGTTTTGCAGGGGTGTGCAGTGATGTGATATGGCCATGATTGTAATTATATTTGATGTATGCAATGTTCCTTATCGTAAGTTGGCAACCGGCAGGAGCCATATGGTTGTCTTTAATTTTTGTTAAGACCCGCGTGTCTATTCAAAAGTAGTTGTAATAGTTGAAGCCGGTGGACGACAACCATGGAGAAGCGTCATTGACCTTGATGCAATGCCGGTGATGATGGAGATCATGTTCGTGCTTGAAGATGGAGATCGTAAGCACAAAGAAGAAAGGCCATATCATATCACATATTATGAATTGCATGTGATGTTAATCCTTTATGCATCTTGTATTGCTTAGTTAACGACGGTAGCATTATAAGATGATCCCTCATGCACATGAATTTCAAGTCATAACGTGTTCACCCTTAGTTAGCACCGTTGCTAAAGCTTGTTGTTTCGAAGCACCACGTGATGATCGGGTGTGTTAGATTCCGCAAGTGTATACAACGTGAGCAAGCCAGATTTGCTCATGCGGAAGCTAAGGTTTGATCTTGACGAGACTAGCATGTACAAACATGGTCTCGGAACACGGATCACCGAAAGGTAAAGACTGAATCATATAGTAGATATGATGAACATGTCGATTGTTCGCCATTGAAACTATATCAACTCTCGTGATGATCGGTGTTGATGTGGTGGATTTGGTTCGTGTGATCACTAAAACAATGTGAGGGATATTGTTTTGAGTGGGAGTTCACCTAGATTAATTTAACTATTAATTAGAACTCAACTTGTCATAAACTTAGTCTAAACTATTGCAAATATGTTGTAGATCAAATGGCGGCCCCTACCATCAATTTTAATGCGTTCCTAGAGAAAGAAAAGTTAAAAAAACAATGGAAGCAACTTCGCGGATTGGTTCCGCAATTTGAGGATTGTCCTCATAGCTGGTAATTTGACCTATGTGCTGGATGCACCGCTGGGTGACCCACCTGCAGCTACTGCTACCGATGAAGTAAAGAATGTTTACCTCGCTCGGAAGACTCGACTCTGATTCGAGGTGCTATCTTGTATGGTTTAGAATCGAGCTTGAAAAGGTTTGAGAATTCAGACCCACATGATATTGTCGTGATCTCAAATTGATCTTTGAGACTCACGCAGAATTGAGAGCTATGAGGCTTCGAAAAGTTCTTTAACGCAAGATGGAAGAGGCAGCTCTGTCGGTGAGCATGTGCTTAAGATGTCTGCACGCAAACAAACTTCAAAGCTTGGGTATAGTGATTCCTAATGCTTTGGGGATTTATCGTGTCCTCCAATCACTACCACCAAGTTACAAGAACTTTGTGATGAACTACAATATGCAAAACATGAACAAGCAGTTGTCAGAACTGTTTGCTATGTTAAAATCTGCAGAAGTGGAGATCAAGAAAGAGCACCAAGTGTTGATGGTCAATAAGACCACCAAATTCAAGAAAGGCAAGTCTAAGCAAAAGGGACACTTCAAGAAGGGTGGTAAGAAAGTTACCGCGCCGACGAAGAAGACCAAGGCTAGACCTAAGCCTGATACTGAGTGCTTTTACTACAAGGGAGAAGGTCACTGGAAGCGGAATTGCCCAAAGTACTTGGCAGATTTGAAGAACGGCAACATCAAGAAGAAAGGTATATCCGATATACATGTTATTGATGTGTATCTCACTAGTACTCGTAGTAGTGCCTGGGTATTTGAATCGGGTTCTTGCTCATATTTGTAACTCAAACAGTCTTTGAAATAAACGGAAGCTAGCGAAGAACGAGGTGACGATGCGCGTGGGAAACGGATCAAAGGTTGATGTGATCACGGTCGGCACGCTACCCCTTCATCTACCATCGGGATTAGTTTTATACTTAAAAAATTGTTATTTGGTGCCTGCGTTAAGCATGAACATTATATCGGGATCTTGTTTATTGCGAAACGGTTACTTGTTTAAGTCCGAGAATAATGGTTGTTCGATTTATATGAGTAATATGTTTTATGCACATGCACCTTTAATAGATGGTCTATTCTTATTAAATCTCGATAGTGGAAATACACATATTAATAACATTGAGGCTAAACGTTTGAAATCGAGCGATAACTCGACCTATATGTGGCACTGTCGTATTGGTCACATTGGAGTGAAGCATATGAAGAAACTCCATTCCGATGGACTTCTTGAATCACTTGAAAGATGCGAAGCATGTTTGATGGGTAAAATGACTAAGACTCCATTTTCTGGTATGATGGAGCGAGCTACGGACTGATTGGAAATCATACATACCGATGTGTGTGGTCCAATGAGTGTAGCATCGCGCGGTGGTTATCGTTATGTTCTTACCTTCACGGATGACTTGAGTAGATATGGGTATATCTATTTCATGAAACATAAATCCGAAACTTTCGAGAAGTTTAAGGAATTTAAAAGTGAGGTAGAGAATCAACGTAACAAGAAGATTAAATTTCTATGTTCTGATCGTGGAGGTGAATATCTAAGTTACGAGTTTGGCGAGCATTTGAAGAAATGCGGAATACTTTCACAATTGACACCGCCGGGAACACCACAAAGATAATGGTGTGTCCGAACGTCAGAATCGAACTCTCTTAGATATGGTTCGTTCTATGATGTCACTTACAGATTTACCGCTATCATTTTAGGGTTATGCATTAGAAACACCGCATTCACTTTAAATAGGGCACCATCTAAATCCGCTGAAACGACACCGCATGAATTATGGTTTGGGAAGAAACCTAAATTGTCGCTCCTTAAAGTTTGGGGTTGCGGGCCTATGTAAAGAAGTTACAAAGGACAAGCTTGAAACCAAAGCGAAAATGCCTTCATAGGATATCCGAAGGAAACTATTGGGTATACCTTCTATCATAGATCCAAGGCAAAATCTTCGTTAAGAATGGATCCTTTCTAGAGAAGGAATTTCTCTCGAGAAGTGACCGGAAGGAAAGTAGAACTCGACGAGGTTGTCGAACCTTCTCTCGAACTTGCGAGTAGCGCAAAGACCGAAGAAGTTCCTGGTGCCTGCACCAATAAGAGAGGAAGCTAATGATGATGATCATGAAACTTCGGTTGTAGTTACAGAGCCTCGCAGTCAACGAACGAACTCGTGCACCACTCTGATTGGTATGATCCCGTTATGAATGTCATGTTGGTGGACAACACCTGCGACATATGAGGAAGCGATGATGAGCCCAGATTCCAATAAATGACAAGAAGCCATGAAATCCGAGATTGGATCCATGTACGAAAACCAAGTATGGACTTTGGTGGACTTAATGGATGGCGGAAGGCTATCGAGAACAAATGGATTTTCAAGAAGAAAACAGATCTTGATGGTAATGTTATCGTTTATAAAGCTCGACTTGTCGCAAAAGGGTTCGACAAATTCAAGGAGTTGACTACGATGAGACTTTCTCACCAAGAGCGAAGCTAAAGTCTGTGAGGATTATGTTAGCAATCGTGCATATTATGATTATGAGATATGGCGATGGATGTCAAACAAAGATTCCTCAATGGAGACATTGATGAAGAGTTGTATATGATGCAACCCAAAGGTTTTGTCGATCCTAAAGATGCTAACAAGGTATGCAAACTTCAACGGTCCATTTATGGATTGAAGCAAGCATCCCGAAGTTGGAATCAACGTTTTGATAAGGTGATCAAAAGTTTTGGTTTTATACAAACTTATGGAGAAGCTTGTATTTACAAGAAAGTGAGGGAGCTCAGAGCATTCTTAATACTATATGTAGATGACATATTGTTGATTGGGAATGATGTAGACCTTCTAAATAGTGTCAAGGAATATTTGAATAATAGTTTTTCAATGAAGGATCTTGGCGAAGCAGCTTACATATTAGGCATAAAGATTTATAGAGATAGATCGAGACGCCTAATATCATTGTCACAAAGTACATAATTGGACAAAGTTCTAAAGAGGTTTGGAATGGAAGATAGCAAGAAAGGGTTCTTGCCCATGTTGCCCAATACGACCTTGAATAAAACTCAAAGTCCGACAATGGCAGAAGATAGAGAAAAGATGAGTAAGACTCCCTATGCCTCAGCCATAGGATCTCTATTGTATGCCATGCTATGTACTAGACCCGACATTGCATATGTTGTTAGTTTGACTAGCAAATATCAAAGTGATCCAGGAGTGGATCATTGACAATGATCAAACCATCCTTAAGTACTTGAGAAGAACTAAGGATATGGTTCTTTCTTATGGAGGTGATGAACAACTCGTTGTTAATGGTTACACCGATGCTAGTTGGAACACCGATCCAGATGATTCTAAATCACAATCTGGATACGTATTTACTTTGAATGGTGCAGCAGCTTAGTGGAGGAGTGCAAAGCAAAGCGTTGTGGCGAGATCTTCAACTAATCGGAATACATGGTCGCTTGAGGCTTCACAAGAAGCTATATGGATGAAAGAGTTCATTACAGAGCTGGTGTGGTTCCTAGTGCTACCGGACCCAATTTCTATCTATCGTGATAACATGGGCGCCATAGCTAATGCGCAAGAACCAAGGTCACACAAGAAGTCACACATCAAGCTACGTTTTCACGCTTATTCGAGAACATGTCCAAGATGGGGACATAAAGATTTGCAAAGTACACACATATCTGAATGTGGCGGATCCGTTGACTAAACCTCCCGAGGGCAAAACATGACCAGCACCAAACTGCCATGGGTGTTCGGTATATTACCATGTAATCTAGATTAGATGACTCTAGTGCAAGTGGGAGACTGTTGGAGATATGCCCTAGAGGCAATAATAAATGTAGTTATTATTATATCTTTGTGTTTATGATAAATGTTTATATTCATGCTATAATAGTATTAACAAGGAAACATTAATACTTGTGTGATTTGTAAACTAAAATAGAGTCCCTAGTAAAGCCTCTTTATAATACTAGCTTGTTGGTTAATAAATGATTGTGGTTTCCCTATCATGAACATTGAGATGTTATTAATAACAAGATCATATCGTTAGGAGAATGATATGGTGGACATACTCCTATAGATAAGCGTAGCATAAAGATCAAGTCATTTTAATAGTTCAATTGCTATATGCTTTCTGATACATAGTAACCTAATTCCTTCGACCATGAGATCATGCATATCACCTTCACCGGAAGGATGCTTTGATGACATCAAACACCACACCGTAACTGGGTGGCTATAAAGGTGGCAATGAGTGTTCAGAAAGTATTGGTTGAGACTGAAAGGATAGAGATGTCGCCTAGAGGGGGGGTGAATAGGCAATTTCAAAACTATTACGGTTTTGGCTTGATAGAATGCGGAATTAAACTAACGTTTATTTTACAAGCACAAAACCTAAATACACTAGGCTCAACTAAGTGCACCAACAACAAATTAAGCTAAGCAAGATAGCACAAGATAAATATACCACAAGTGATAAGAAAGATATAAGTACTTCAAGCTCGATGGCTATCACAAGGAAAGTAAGCTTGGATATAGAGATAACCGAGGCACGCGGAGACGAAGATGTATTCCCGTGTTCACCACCTTTGGGAAGGGGGCTACGTCACGTTGGAGAGGTGTGAGGTTCCACGAAGGATTCCTCACGCGCCACAAAGGCTCACCTTCTTCTCCGAGTCTATCCCACGAAGGAATAGGCCCTTTCCTTATGGCTAGCTTTTCCTCCACTCCGGAGATGGCAAGCTCCACAACCACTTCACAAGCTCCACGAAGGAGAATCCCGGGTCTCTTCACAATCTTCCACGAAGAGAACACCGCGACACCAACCGCCAAGCCAACTAGGAGGTCACCCTCCAAGAGTAATAAGCTCACGGTCTCTCACTCGAACAAATCGTAATGGAGAGCTCAACACTTATGCAAGAATGCAAAGCAAGACCACCAAGGGTGCTCAAATCCTTCACTCTCAAATCCCACCAAATCAACAAGTGCTAGGGAGGAATTAGAGAGGAAGAACAATGGTGGAAGTCAACCAATGACTCCAAGATCTAGATCCAATGGGTTCCCCTCACTTAGAGGAGGAATTGATTGGTGGGGATTGTAGATCTAGATCTCCTCTTCCAAAGCCCTCAAAAAGATGCAAGAATCATAGGAGGGAAGGGGGAGGAAGCAATCTCAAGAGGTTCAACAATGGAGGTCAATTTCGTGGTCAAGAACAACCTAAAACGTTGGGGGAAGAACCCCCTTTTATAGTGGAAAGCAAATATGGCCGTTGGAAGAAATCTGTGCGAACTCGGTTGAAAGTTCGGTTGGACCGGCTCCAGAACCGGACGGTCCGGTTCCTGGACCGGAAAACCGAACTTAAAACCGGAATTAGGGTCGATACGCCCTCGGATAGACTCGGTATAGAAAACCGAAAATCCGGTTTCAGATCCGGTTTCGGTCCTGCACCGCACCACCCGGCCGGGAGCTTGAACCGAATCCACAACCGGGATGAAACAGGCTTCACGAAAAACGCAATAACTTTTGCATCCGGACTCCGATTTCGATGATCTTGGGCTTGTTTTGACGAGGACAACAAGCTTTACAAGATTGTGCAGAGAAACATCATAGCCCAACAAAGGAGGATAGAACCGAATGAAGAAAGGTAAGAAGCCTCCCTAAATAAGAACCTATAAAACCTTCAAACTCGAAAACGCCATAGAAGATGCATACGAATTCCGTTTTCGATGAACTTGGGCTTGTTGAAGAGCTAGCAACAAGCTAAAGAACCTCACATGGAGAAACACCAAGAAGCAACAAAATAGGAAGATGCAAAACATGCAAAGGATTGAGCTCCCTATGACGATGTTATCAAGTTACACAACCGAAAGCCCCTCTTGATAGTGCGGCTATCTATCCTATAACCCGGTCTCCCAACAACCACCTTGAGACCGGTAAAAGGAAAACCTAGCAAGGCCATACCTTTTCCTTGCGCAAACCGCTTGATCTTGATGACAACGCTTCAAGCTCCACCCAAGCCGGAATGCAACACTTGATCATTGTTGCTTCGTGAAGACTCCTAATTTGCTCCCCATACACCACTATGGGATAGCTTCATTAATACATGTCTTCACATGTCCATTACCACCAATATGGACGGCAAGCTTCAAGCAAATGATCTTCTCGAGATGCTTATCTTGAACTTGCCCTTCTCAACCTTGATGACGATCACCACTTGATGTCATCCTCTCATGGGCTATATAATATCTTTATTTTTGAAGCATGCCCATGGAAAGATACCTGTCCATATAGAAAACTCAAAGGCAAATATATAAATGGATTAGTTCATGATGCATAATTGACAAGGCTTACCATACCACAATACCATGTGGTACATTCTTTATGCTTCATGTGTTGACCAACTTGAAATCACTCTTCACTCTTTGTATTGGTCAACCAAGTATCTTCTCGTGCTCCATCTTAATATCTTGAGGTACATAAGGAACTCTTCATTTGATTACATGCTCTAAATCTTAGTCAACCATAGCTCAACTAATGAGGCTATCATGACACCGACTTAGAGCCATATCTCGAATTCTTCTATTGAGATCACACTCTCAAGATCTTGATCATATCATATTCTTCTTTTCAACTCGATGATTTTTATGCCAATACTCAAGGTATATCTTTATCTTCATGGCATCCATACTTGAATCCAACACATGGACTACAAGCATGACCTATGGAATATACCTTCATATAAAACTCAGTGAAAACATTAGTCCATAGGGATTGTCATTAATCACCAAAACCACACATAGGGGCAATTACCCTTTCAGAGACACATGGATCAAGAGTGGGATTTGTCCATCCATATGACGGATAGATATACTCTGGGCCCTCTCGGTGAAATGTCATCCAATTATCTTGCAAGCATGTGACTGGCTCACAAGGTATCACATATCACGGGAACGAGAAAAGAGTACTATCAGTAACGAGGTTGAACTAGGTATGCAGAGATACCGACGATCATAACCTCGGATAAGTAAACTATCGTGAGACAAAGGGAAATTGGTATCGTA
This sequence comes from Avena longiglumis, assembly GCA_030063025.1. Lineage (NCBI taxonomy): Eukaryota > Viridiplantae > Streptophyta > Magnoliopsida > Poales > Poaceae > Avena > Avena longiglumis. The sequence continues at coordinate 156,436,479 of CP125973.1, forward strand.
TGTAAGTGATTCATTCGATCGCAAAGTAATCGTAGAAATATGTGGGAGCCATATGAATTTCCAGATTCCTCTATTGGTTATTGTTCGGAGAAGTGTCTCGATCATGTCCGCATAATTCACGAACCGTAGGGAGACACACTTAAGGATTCGACGTTGTTTGAGTAGTTATGGAATGATGAGTAAGAGACCGAATGTTGTTCGAGTCTCGGATGGGATCCGGGATATCACGAGGAGATCCGGAATGGTCCGAGAATAAGATTCATATAAGGAAAGTCCTGTTGGGTTGGAGAATGGTTCCGTGTTTTACCTGAATGTTCTAGAAGGTTCCGGAATGTCTGGCACTCCGGAGGGGAAGGGTACATGAATGTGTCATACCAAGTTGGAAAGATTGCATCATGTACTAAGTGTCATCGGTGAAAAATAAAGGGTTTAATCAAATCCTAGTTTGAAAAGTCAAACGCCAATTTGAAAAGTCAAACGGCTATTTTGGGAAGTGGAGGGAAGTGGAAACCGAGTTGGAGGAGTTCCTCCACCGGCCCACTGTGGATCCGAGTTGGGGAGGACTCCTCCCTTGGCCGGCGCCCCACCTATAAAGGGAGGGCAGTGCCCTCCTAGCACACAAGTTCTCCACCCAAAACCCTAGCCCGGGCCACACCTCCTGTAGCCGCCTAGGCCCCTAGCCGACTTGGGCAAGCCCAAAGCCCTAGCCGCCGGCCCTAGCACCTCCTCCTTGGTGTGTCTAAACCCTAGATCGCCGAGGAGCTCTCTCAAGTCCACCATACTGCCTCGGCTTAAAGGCTCATGAGATCTCCTCTACTTCCTGCACCACGCCAGTCGCCGGAATCGCGAGGAGAGTGATACAACCTCACCGCTGGAACAAGGAGAGGAAGGTCTTCGTCGAGTCCGAACGTGTGAACGATCAAGTGAGCGCCGAACACGTGGAAGGATCGTCTACACGATCTTGAGATCGGGAAGAGTACGACTACATCACCCACGAGAATCCGCTCTCGTTAAACACTTTGGAATCTTCGAGGGTGAGTTATTCCATCGACTCGTTGCTACAATCTAGTACATAGATCTTGGCTTGTTTGTTTGTATGCGATAGAAAATTTTTGTTTTCCATGCTACGAAACCCTACACAGAGTCAGCACCAGCAGGGTCGCCGTGGTTCTCTTCGTCACTGCTCTTACTATAACAAGGATGGCCACACTTGGGCCACCTGTTATACACGGGATCCCAGCTTACGTCAGCAGCACCAGGCTCGTGGGCATTCGGCTCCTTTTGGATCTTCAGCAGTTGCTCTCTCTGATCAGGACATTATCAGGAGTCTTCGCGGTCTACTTGCTGCTACAGGATCTTCTTCGACGTGCACCGCCGGGTTACGGATCGATTCTTCAGCCTGCATCGACCACCACCTTCTACACAGTCAGGTATGTCCCCATGGTATCTAGATTCTGGAGCTTCTTTTCATATGACCTCTGAGTCTTCTTTTCTGTCCGCTCTTCGTTCTCTCCCTTCCCCTGTCCGTGTTTTCACAGCTGATGGTACCTCTCTCCCTGTTTCTAGTCGGGGCACCCTCTCTACTTTTCTTTTTTTTGTTCCTGATATTTCTCATGTCCCTCTTCTTAAGATGAATCTGTTCTCTGCTAGCCAGCTTACTGACTCTGGTTGTCGCGTCATTCTTGATGTTGATTCTTGTGTTGTCCAGGACCGTCACGCAGCCACAGTTGAGCTGGCCCTCGCAGCCGTGACTCTTCAGGACTTTGGGAGTTAGACTGGCTTCGTGTTCCTTCTGCTGCCACTTCATCTTCCAGTTCTTCTCCAGTCGTCACCTCTGCTACCAGCTCCTTTCAGCAGTGGCATCATCGTCTTGGTCACCTTTGTGACTCTCGCCTTTCGTCATTAGTTCATCGTGGTCTTCTGGGGTCTGTCTCAGGGGATGGGTCTTTACATTGTCAGGGCTGTAGGTTGGGTAAACAGATTCAGCTTCCCTATCCTACTAGCGCGTCTGTATCTCAACGACCTTTTGATTTAGTTCATTCAGATGTTTGGGGTCCGGCTCCTTTCGCTTCGAAAGGGGGCCATCGCTACTATATTTTATTCATCGATGATTTCTCTCGGTACACTTGGTTGTATTTTATGCGCTCTCGTAGTGAAGTGCTCTCCATATATCAGCGTTTTGCGGCTATGGTCCGTACTCAATATTCTACCCCCATTCGTGTGTTTCGTGCTGATTCTGCTGGTGAGTATATCTCCCACATGTTACGCGGTGTTCTTGCTGAGCAGGGCACCCTTGCTCAGTTCTCCTGTCCTGGCGCCCATGCTCAGAATTGTGTTGCCGAGCGTAAGCATCGCCATCTTCTTGAGACCACTCGTGCCATGATGATTGCTTCTTCTCTTCCGCCGCAGTTCTGGGCTGAGGCTGTCGCTACGTCGGCTTACCTCATCAATATTCAGCCTTCTCCGCAGGTGGCATCCCCTTAAGCGCATATCCGACAGCCTCAGACTATTCCATGCTTCGCTTGTTTGGTTGTGTTGCTATGTTCTCCTTGCTCTCGCGAACGCACCAAACCGACCGCCACCGTTGAGTGTGTTTTCCTTGGATACGATGATGAGCATAAGGGCTATCGCTGGGACCCCGTTGGTCGTCAGATGTATCTCTCGTGATGTTACTTTTGATGAGACGCGTCCTTTCTATCCTCGCTCCACCGGTACCTACCCGTGGGCGATATCTCGCTTTCTTCTCTTCCCGACACACCCTCCGCTCACTCCTTCTACTCCTATTGTGTCTTCTTCAGGATCTCCTACCCCTGATGTCTCTTCTTCTATACCGTCCTCCTCTGTTCCGTCTAGTTCTCCTAGTTCTCCTCGTTCTCCGGAGTCTTCCTCTGCTATTCCTTCTTCTTCATCGTTGTCTCCTGGTTCGTCTTTCTCTGACGAGCTTCCCTCTACTCTTCCTATTCGTCAGCATCGTGCCCCCGATCGTTACTCTCCTAGTCAGTATGGTCTTTCTATTGCCTCCGAGCAGACCTCTTATCGGGATGCTGAGCGTCATCCTGAATGGCAGCTGGCCATGGCCGAGGAGCTTGCTGCGCTTGAGCGCACTGGCACCTGGGATCTTGTTTCTCCTCCTCCCGGTGTTCGTCCTATTACGTATAAGTGGGTCTATAAGATTAAGACCTGCTCTGATGGATCTCTTGAGCGCTATAAAGCGCGTCTTGTGGCTCGTGGTTTTCAGCAGGAGCATGGTCGTGACTATGATGAGACCTTTGCTCCTGTGGCTCATATGACCACTGTGCGTACTCTTCTTGCTGTTGCTTCTTTTCGTCACTGGTCTGTGTCTCAGCTTGATGTTCAGAACGCCTTTCTCAATGGTGAGTTGAGTGAGGAGGTTTATATGCAGCCTCCTCCGGGTACTGTTCTGAGGATGGTTTGTCGCCTCGACGGTCTCTTTATGGCTCAAAACAGCCCCTCGTACGGGTTTGAGCGCTTTGCTTCGTAGTGATCGCTGGTTTCTCCCTAGTGCTCATGATCCAGCTGTTTGTTCACACTTCTTCTCGTGGACGACTCTTCTTCTTCTCTATGTTGATGATATGATCATTATGGTGATGATCTTGAGTATATCGCCTTTGTTAAGGCTCGCCTTCGTGATCGGTTTCTTATGACCGATCTTGGTCCTCTTCGATACTTTCTTGGGATTGAGGTTTCTCCACTTCGATTGCTTTTACATCTCTCGTGAAAAGTATATTCAGATCTTCTTGCTCGTCGCTCTTGGGGATGAGCGACTGTTGAGAGACCCTATGGAGCTTAATGTAAGCTTCAACCCACCGATGGTGATCCTTTTTCCGATCCGACGCGTTATCGCCATCTTGTTGGGAGCCTAGTTTATCTTGTCACTGGCCCCGACATCTCTTATCCTTCATATTCTCAATCAATCGGTTTGTCTCTACTCCTACCACTTCACTATAGTCATCTTCTCCGTGTTCTTCGTTATCTTCGTGGTACGATCACTCGTCGCCTTTCTTTCCTCGTTCCACTCTCTCCAGCTCGGTGCTATTCGGACGCTTCATTGGGCGAGTGATCCTTCGGATCGTCGTTCACTTTACGCCACCGTGTGTTTTTGGTGGTTCGCTCATTGCTTGGAAGACGAAGAAATGCAGACGGTTTCCGCTCGAGTGTTGAGGCTGAGTTGCGTGCTATGGCCTTGTTGACGCTGAGGTGACACAGTTACGGTGGTTACTATGGATTTTGGGGTCTCTATTACCACACCCACTTTGGTTTTTTCGACAAGATGCAAGCTATTAGTGTTACACGTGATCCGTCAAGCATGAGCTTACCAAGTATATTGGTGTTGATGTTTTCTATACACGTGCTCAGTGCAGTTTCGGGTTGTTGCGCTTCAAAGATGTTCCTTCAGATTTACTGATTGGGATTTCTTTCTGACGAAGGCACGTAGCGAAGATGATTTTCTCTCCAAACTCAGTTGTGGATCCACCATGAGTTTGAGGAGGGTGTTAGATGTATATATTTGTATATTGTATTTTCCCATATGTTGAAAACTGCGTATTCTTTTATATTATCTTATATATTGTGGCGCAGTGAGGAATATCTGAAGTTCGTATTCCTGACAAACATGTGTCAGCTGCATTTCCTTGTTCAAATTCTTAATATGTTCAGTTAGCCTCCCAAGCAGAAACTGTCGTCGTAGAAGCAGTTTACGTTACCTGGGTTCATTTTAGAGCATCTACGGTGGTTTCTATTTAACGTTGTTGTTGTAGCAGTCCAGAACCATCCCTGTCAACAGTTACTAGCATTGCAACCACTCCTAGCAGTTAGTATGTCATGTCGTCAATGCGTACCACCAACATATCTGGAATCAAAACTGCATGATGTAGTAGATGCAAGCTACTCGTCTCCAATGCATTTTGGTTTGCGTCCCAAGCTTGCATTTCTTATTCTCAACCAAAATATCTGCTGCGAACTCTGTTTTAGCACTATGTGAGCGTGCTGGACTAATATTATAGATGTCCTGATGAGAAATCTCCAAACGTTGTTGTAGTACAGCATTGCTGGCTCTGTGGCGCGTGCATTCCTATGATTACCTTCGTAGAATGTGAAGTTTTTGAGGTGACAGTATCTTCTATACCCTGTAACTTGAGTCATTTGGCCATGTGGCATCAGTCAGTACCACCATTATTATAGGTTACGGTGCAGCTTTGGCCACTGGTTGAATAATTCGGCTGTCAGATGTCCGTGTCGTACTGCTGTGTTTATCTATCCGACGTAAGTGTCATTCCAAAGTATCGTCTCTTTGATTTATTCACTTGATGAGCGAATGGTTTGCTTTGGCTGAGCATAATTAGGTTCATCATCATGTTATCGCCCTTTATTCCCTCCCTTGGCTTTTCTTCGTCTTTTCCTTCCACTCTTCTTTTCACAGGCTACCATTCCTTTTATGTTGCTCAAGCAAAGCCATTTTAGTAGTATTCCAGTTGTGGTTAGGTCAAGTGCTAGAATTCAAATTTATTTTTGAGAGAGAAGAGTTTAGAAATTCTTTTCAAGCTAGTTCTAGTACTCCCTCTGTCGTTTTAGCTTTGTGAATCGAATGTATTTAGACGTCTTTCAGTATATAGGTTAGATGTACGGATAAATAATCATTTCACAAAGCTAAAATGTTATGTTTCTCAGAGGGAGTATAAACGAAAGAAGATGGTAAAAAACGACATCCGGGTAACACTGTTGCCGCGCGAGTAGAATCTGGCTTGCGGCTGGTAAAACTGCGGCCGAGCGGCTCGAAACTGCACGGACGCGTGACAGCCACCTGCCGACACTCGTTGCCGGCCGTGCGCTGTCTACGTGAGCAAGACGCAAGCGATATACGGCCAGCCAAAACCGGTAGCAGTACTACTATACAGTCACATTGGCAGCATCAATTCGGAGCAAAAGTTTGTTGTACCGGCAGGATCTTTACCGCTACATCGACCGCACCACGAATTGCGGGGATCCGCGTGTTTTCTTTCTCCACGAGTCCAATTACGCGCGATGACGCGACGTTACTACCTGGTGACAGATCAAATCCAATCCATGCGTGGCGACAGGCATGATTCGCTGTTCGCCCTGTACCGGCGTCCAGCGGGCGGTGGCACAGAGCCGGCGGTTTGTGGTTGTTGGCTGGTCCTGGTCGAGATCGTCCAGGGAATACGGACGGCGTTATCAGGGCAATGGTTTTGGTTTTGTTGGTTCATCGCTTTGGTTGGTTGGCCCATTCCGTTTGTGCTTTCTCCGGTCTATTGTGGGCGGAACGGGGCAAAGAAGAGAAGAGAAGATGCTTTGGGTACTTTTGCTTAATGCTTTGCTCTGTGGACGTCTTCTTTTGGGGTGGAGGTGATTGTGACTGGGCATGGCACATTGGATAGCACTCGTCGTCGCCGATCATGTTTATCGTTAACACGTCGGGGAGGTCGGCGAAGCGCACGCGCCACCGACCGCCCGCACTATCGCGGAGGATTGGCAATTGTTGTAGACTCTGACGGCCATCTACTCGTCTTGTCCTCCGGCCGTGCGTACGGCCGTATGTTGGTATTCAATCGTGGTGGTACCGAACCCGGAATGTGTCTGTTGCGGCCGAGAATCGCGTTGCGCCTACCCTCCTGATGATTGGCTGCTACCTTAATCTGGGGTTTAGTTTAGGCGTGTTAAATTAGAGGAGAGCATAAAGCGCGGATTATGATGATGCTAAACAAGAGCACGCGAACGGGAAGAAGGACCCCACGCCACGGCACCACTTTTTGGCTACCGGCAGTAGGAGCTGACATGCGGCCCCGACTCTGGCGAGCCCACCGTCGCGCGCATCGCCATGTATGTACCGCCGAGCGAGGTAGCGACACGGCTCAGCTCGCCAGCAAAACTGGAAAAGGCGAAGGCCTCGCAGCAGCAGCAGCTTTCCTTTCTCTCGTGCCAAACCGTCCAGAGTACCCGATAGATAGTAGGTCACTGACATCTCGTCCCGGAGTTTTACCGGTCCCGCCGCTCGGTTCCAGCCGCGCGTGGCGTGGCAGTAGCAGTAGCAGTACATCCCGCAGCGAAAGTCTGCCAGCAGCGCACTCGCGCCTCATGCACCCCACACGTCAGTAGCCTTACGGATATGTACTACGTACGGAGCAGCAGGCTCCGTTGCGGTGCGGGGCCCGCGCACTGTCTCTCGGTGTGTCAGTCACTTGCGCCTCCCTCTTCGTCTCGCCCGAACCTCTCTGCCCCCACGCTACAGAACAAATAGTAGGAGGGAGGGAGGGAGGGAAGCAGCCCGTCCGTGCCTGCAATTCCGCGTCCTGCAATGGAGGCGTGAGCGGTGCTTGGCGCGGATAGATTGATAGATATAGAGGGAAAGGGGAGAGAAATCCTGTGATTTCTTCCGTTGCTTCGTCCTCCCCAGGTAACTCGCGCCATACCCGTGCCGCATTACGCTCGTGCTTGCTGCAGACAGATACTCGTGAAACCGCCTCTGCCTTGTTGTTTTGGTCGTCGTGGGGGTTCGTGGCCGGTTTATGCGGAGCTGTTCACCGGGGCAGTGTCCGTTCAGATCCGTTCCTGAGAGGCTTGAGACCCCCTCCCTGCAGCTCCACTCTTGGAGTCTTGGCTGGCATATTCGCTTTTTGGTGATTTCTCCTGCCTACTTGTTTCACATGTTTCTGCCTTGCTTGCTCGCGTTTGCCTGCCTGCCGCTGCATTCCTCCATTTCAACATCGCCTCCCCTCTGCTACTCCCTGCTTGCTTTTCACGAAAATTTTCCAGCTCCCTCTTACTGGTTTTCTTTTCTTCGGTGACCCTTCTAAAGTTCTTCGCAAAACTAAAAGAAGAATCTCTGTGGTTTGGATCCGTGTACTGATAAGCTGCGCTATCGCATTACAGGTCCAGAATTTCCAGCCGTTTGGGCTGTTTAAGCTAACACCATGGGAAAATCCCCGGCCAAGTGGATAAAGTCCGTGCTCCTCGGGAAGAAATCAGCAAAGTCCAATTCTACCAAGCCCAAGGATTTGCCGGTAAGGACTTTCACAATGCACACATGTTGTTAGCAGGTAGTTTTCCAAAACTTTTTTACACTTGATTTGTGTAGTCCTCAGTGAAGAATTTTCGCTCTTGCAAATGCTAGCTACATAGGTTACTGATGAAATATTTTTCGGCCTAATTTTGGGTTTACCGCTGCAGTCATCTATTACTAGCTTGACAGAAAACCGTAGCCATTTCAAATTTCCACAATAATGGTATCCAAAAATAAATAAATTTTCCGCAATTGTATCCGCAAGGCGCCATTGCCATTCTTAAGAAACATTAGATGCATGCCTCTCATGTGCCTCAATCGGTTCCAACTTTGAAGTTCATATTGTGTTTTTATCCTACTTCTTTTGACTGGTTGAGTTGATCGTATCTGTCGCTGAAATACATAAGACTGCAAACGGCAGCGGACACGCTGCTGGGAAGGAGCCCGGATTCTCTGGCAATTCTCCAGTGATCTCGGAGCCGGTACTTGTTAGCAATGGAACTGTGTCATCCATTGCAAAGGCTGAAATTTCCAACGGGAGCGCCATGGAAAACATGGTCCAAACTGGGTCTGGCATGCCAATTAGTCCCGAGAAGCTGAAAGAAGAACTGGCAGCCACCAAGGCACAAGCCGCTTTTCGAGGCTACCTGGTAAGTGGTAACACCTTTTTCCTAAACTGATTCATACAGTACTTGTTGATGCGTCTGCCAATTGCAAACTCTTCAAGTATTGCTCCTAGCTTCTAAACTTGTTATGTAATGACTCATGAAAAAAACAGAAAAAGTAACAAGAATAGTTAGCCTTATGAAAAGTAGATTCACACGTCCTAAAAAAATGATTGGCTTATTTGTACGAAACCATCATAACTCTGCTACTTTAGCATCTTTATATTTTTCTTTTGGAAATTATAGAAAGCACCATCTGCAATAATATGTCCCAGACTCCCTATATTAACTGTTATTACAATAGAATGGATTTTGAATTCTGGGTGTTAAAAAACTAGTACTAGAATAAATGTTAGGTTTATCTAGTTATGTTGGCGTACTGGGGATAACCCATTCTCTGCTGTTACAAACATATTCGTTTACATTTAGTTGCAGTAGTGCAGTGCTAACATTGGAATGGCCGTGAACCTGTTGTGCAGGCACGCAGGGCATTCCGTGCGTTAAAAGGTATCATAAGACTTCAGGCACTGATCCGAGGGCATCTTGTAAGGAGGCAGGCTGTTTCAACCCTTCGTGCGACATGGTTGATTGTAAAGTTTCAAGCACTAGTTCGTGGAAGAAATAGTAGACTTTCTAGGGCTGCCATGCAATTATCTGTGAAGTTTGGACGAAATAATTATGGCGTGAGTACCTCTCCATTCTCCCTCCCTTTTTAAATGTTGTGTTTTTCATGAGTAAATAGTTCGATTGCAGGCAATAAATGGCTGCAACCTTCAAAGTGTAGTAATAAGTCTGGCACGCTATTTTTTTTATATAAATCACTTGTTGCACAAAGTACTACATGGCAGTCCCCAGCATATAAATCAGCATACAAAGCCCAGTGTTTAATTTATGTTCTCTACCTAGACTATACTACCAATTGCAAGAAAATGGTGTTTATTGTGTGCCTTTCTGCATCATGTTCTGCATTATTTCCTCAATGTTACATGCAAATTCAGTGTGTTATTGTATTGGTGTGGATTGTAACGGCAATTAGCTTTTTATCCTTAGTTTCTTCTTCATAGATTAATGGAGTTATTCTCGTAGATCGTTGTAGAATAGATGATTTTCTCCCTGGATGCTTTGGACCCTAAACAAGTTTTTGTTTTCATTTTGTCCTGGTGCAACTCAAGAGAATCTGTTCCCTATCATTAATTCATGGCCGGCAAATATTTTCTTAGGGTATACTTTACTTGTAGAATGTACACTAACTAATAGTAGCCTATAAAGCTGTAACATTTCTTCCTGGGTGGTTTCTCATAGCATAGCTTTCACTGTCACTGTTGATATCGTGACCATTAAATACCATCCCACATTTGTAGTTGTAGCATTTTAACAAATTCAGAAATACAAAGTAACACTTTTATAGTGTAACCTTTAGAAGTTGCTCGTTAGACAGTACTCCCTCCGATCCTAAATAAGTGTCACGATTTTGAACTAACTCTAGTTTAAAATGGAGACACTTATTTAGGATCGGAGGTAGTATTTTTTATTCAGAAGTTTAGAATTAAGACGTTGCCAATTCCGTTGAAAAGTACAAATTTATTCTACAGAACTACAGTACGAATCGTATATATTGAGCATGCAACTATATTTTATTTTCGTGCTTCCTCTTTCTTTTCCTTGGAAAGTTATTTGCGAAGCCTAAAAACCTACTCTGTTTTCCCCTTATGCAACTTTTACGGTTTGGTAGCTAGTATGGCAGAAGAATTTGAAACAGCTGTTGCTTGCATCTATCAGGGTAATAAATCGCCGGATGCATGGAAGGAGAAGCTATCTTCAAATGCATATGTTCGAAAGGTATGCAATTTATTTCGAGAATAAATAATTACTTGTGAGGAAAAAAGTCTCGATCCTGCTCATTCTTATCAAAGAAATGCATGCCATCACAGCAAGCTTACTTTCTATTTGTGTACCAGAGTTGTTCTTGTTCTAACTCATATTTTCATATTTATAGATTTTGTCTTCACCAACTTTGATACAAGCTCTTTACTTTCAATATGACGAGAGGAACCCCAATTCAGCCCACAACTGGCTGGAGAGATGGACAATAGGCTGCATCTGGAGACCTATTTCCAAACAAAAAATAGTTGCTGATGGGAAACCACAAGTAAGGAAGGCCAGTTATGCCATGGAAACCCACTCAGCAAAGTTAAAGCGTAATGTTAGGAAGTCTTCTGCTGCTACAGTTGAGACTCAAACAAATACTGCCGAACCTGAAAAATCAAAAAGAAATCCAAGGAAATTCTCTAGCTTGCCTGCTGATTCAGTACCAGATAGCCAGTTATCTGAACTTGAGAAGGTTAAAAGGAACCTTAAAAAGGCAACTAACTCTATGGTTGAGGCCTCTAAGATATCTAATTCAAAGGCTGATGCCTCGAAGGTATCAAATTCCATAACCGACGAGCCAAAGATATCTGATTCCATGGCTGACTCCTCAAAGATAACAAGTGTGCTGAACGGTATCTCTAGCCATCACGACGATCAATGTGAGAAAGCACTACAGAGTGCATGTGAGGCTTCGTTTCCTCCTGAAACTCACGATCCTCACAGTGGCAATCTTTTGGAAAATTCAAATATGGAAACACCATTCTTAACTGGGGAAAAAATTAATGAACCTACTATTGTCGCTCAAGCAGATGAAGTCATGGAAATGCAAAACCTTGACAATGAAGATGATACCAGAGAAAAGAAAGAAGAAACTAGGTACAAGGAAGAACCTCTGTCTAATGGACAGCTTAGAACTAAGAGGAGATCTTCGTTCTCCAATTCAGAATATCCGGAGAGTGAAACCAAGAACACTCCAGTTCCACCAAGGAAGCCAAGCTATATGGCTCCAACAGAATCTTTAAAGGCAAAATTGCGAGGACCACCCAGATTAGATTTTGATCTACCGGTGGACAAGAATGGCTTCACCCGCCGCCAGTCTCTTCCTTATGCTCCGAAAAGTAAGTTTTGTTCCCACTTGAATTTTCATGAAAAATCGAATGCTAGGTTGAGCTCGCAGTTGTCGCATACACAAAGATTAGTTAAAAATGGTGTTAACAATGCTCTGGAAAGTGATAGATATTTTTTCCAGGTAAGGTAACAGAAAACTACCTTGCCCTCTTCATCCGAAAGTGCACATAACCCAAAGATTAAATTATGGTTGCAATATTTGCGGCATCTATCAACAAAGATAATGATACCCCACATAATCAAGAGCAAATTCAAACATTGCATAGCCAGTTATAAAACCACTACCCCAACTAGGACATATATCCCTCTGTGGCCAACAGCACCAACCTCCTGAAAAGTAACACAGTATATGTCATCATAAAGATATGCCAATGGCTATGCAGTGGATTTAGCTATCTGCAGATATATGGTTGCTTATGTTGGAACGTATCTATGTGTATGTGGTTAGCTCTAGATTTTAGAGCTTACAAGTCAGACCTAACATGTCTGTGACGAATGCCAAACTGTATGAATCGTTAGGTTTCTGAAACCTAAACTTTCGGTTTTGGTTTTCATTTCTGATAATTTCGCTTGTTTCGTTCTACTATCTGCAGATAGAGGAGTCAAAACGGAATGGCGACGGTGAAGAGGCTATCAAACTTCTGTCGGAAGCTTTTCTCCATCTGAAGAGTGCAATGTTGTGGATGAAATCTGTTGCTGTCTAACTGTCTCTGCCATTATTTGTTTTGTAAAGATAATGTCGTTATGATGTTATCCCTGTGTTGAACTAGCTTGTGGTGATCTGTCCGGTGTTATTTCCATAGTTCCTTTGTACTACCATGCACTATGTATTAAATGTATAGCTACAGTTATTTGGCTCTTGTGTTGTGACGACGATACAGCAGAACTGCTTGCATTCTGAAGTGACAAATCTGGTTAAACTGCCTTGTTCTGGTGGGTGACAGGATGTGTATACTATGGTCAGGAAGAATTTCACGGCACCATACGCGGACGCAATTCTCAATATTCCTTTGCGTCGTGCTGGTGGGGAGGATTCTGGGCCTGGGGATTGGAGAAGATGGGTATCTACACTGTGAAGTCGGCGCATCGAGCTCTCATGACGCAAAACGAGTATACTACTCTAGCGTAAGGGGCGATTACAGAAACTTCAGATTCTGAAATACAGTTGTGGAAACTACAGGTGGTGCCAAAGGTTCGCGTGTTCTGGTGGCGTGTGTTACGTGGCATCTTGCTGGTGGAAAGAACACTACAATACCGACATATTGTTCGGTTGGGTAGATGCAAAGTTTGCTTAGGTGGGAATGAGGACTTGATGCACGCTCTTATTTATTGTGTGCATGAGAGGAGATTTTGGACTGAAGCACGAGACTGGCTTGATCTGAAAATGCCAGAGCTTCACCCTGATACTTGGGCTAGAGACATTCTCTATGATCCAATGTTTTCTGGAAGGAGAGGACGAAGATCGTAACGGTGATGTGGGACATTTAGACTTCTCGAAATAATATAGTTCATGACAAAGGAAGTATCGATCTAGTACAATCTATGAAGATAATGAGAGATGCTTTAGCACTGCTTGGCATACCTCTTCGGCATGCTAAAGTATTGCCATGCCATGGATGGAGACCTCCTGAGATGAATTGTGTCAAGATGAACACAGATGCAGGCATAGCCATAGATGCCTTGAAAAGTGGAGTGGGTGGTGTTGCAAGGACACCGAGTGGCTTCATAGGAGCTTGGAGCGAACCTTTTCTCGGAATCACGGATCCACCGATAGCTGAGGCGCTATGTCTTTACGAGAGGGTGTGATCTTTGCCAAGCTTCAAGGTTTTTCGCGAGTGGTGATGGAAGTGGACTGCTTAGAGGTGGTGAACCTCTGGGACTCGTGCGCAGTTTCTCGCTCAATTGTAGCGCCTATTCTCTTAGTTATCGAACGTTAGCTTTATCTTTTAATTTCTTTGTTATTCAGCATGTAAAGAGAGCGGCCAATGTGCCATCTCACCTGTGTCGAAATAACTTGTGAAGAGGATTTAGAGTCTAAAAATCGTGTACTCAAGTTGGCACAACACTTTCAATCAATCTCGCTCATCTAGTCTTCCCGGTCAAATCAACGAGCATGCCCTCCTTATTCTAGCAGAGGAACAGCTTCATCAGATTCAAAATCCCTTTTCCTGCAATCCCCCTTCTCTCGAGCTTCAGCTTGACCAGAAAGAACTCCTATTTGGCCTATTAGAGTCAGCTCGATACCTGACGGCTCCCCTCCCACAAAGAAGGATCTAACAAATGAACCAAACTAGTGCATCAACATTGCATCATGCTTAGGTGCAACACCATCAAACTATGACACCACACTTGGAACAATATCTTGACAGAAAAGACTTGTGGATGTGGACAACTTACTGGATTTGCACAGTACTAGGAGTTCAAAACAGAAAACTGACACTATTAAAAAAACTACATACCTAGTTTACCTATTATAAGCCAAACTTGCTTGCACAAAGGAGGAGACGAAGGGCGTGTTTGGTTGGCCGGATCTCCTCTTATCGCATCCAGCGGGAAGAAATAAGGTCGTTTGGTGTGTCGCGGTGTACCGGGGACTTGACTCACACAGGTCTTAAAGTAGCCCTCATCCTAGCTCCGGAGGAACACCAAAATCGAGCGTTTCCATCGGGACAGACCCTGGCAAGCGCAAGAGGAGGAACGACGCGCGCGGGGAGGCACCGTATGGCGCGAAAGGTAGGCTCACCTGCCTCTTATGCCATGACCTCCCGCTAGGAGACAAATCCCTCCCCATTTTCTTCTTGTACGATGATAGCTCCCAAGTTCACGACTTCTTCAATTGATTGTTCTCTTGTTTATTGCCGGATTTCACTAAAGATTGCCTTTTCCACTAATGTTAATGCCACAATTAGCGAATCCTTGGTTTCTTGTGATGGTTTTCAGGTAATATTTATAAGCTAATTACACCAAACGAAGCAAATCCCCAATTAGAGCCTCTTTCATTGGAGGCGTGCAATGCGCATAACGGCCGTGATGCAGTCAAAGCAGCCCATACCACCCTTTGTACTACTGCCAATGCTCCGCTATATCAATAGAAGCAACTTTCGTGAAGGGGAGACGACGAAAAAGAGAACACGGTCGCTGCAAAACTCATCAGAGAGAGGAGATTATATCTGGAAGAGGAGAAGAACATCCCCTCGTTCTTCGACGATCTCCACCTCTCCTACATACACTCCATCATCACCCCCATCATCATTTAGAGAGAGAGAGAGACATTGACAATTGTAAGATTAGGGTTTGATACTTTGATCTACCTTTGGTTTGTATTTGATTTTATCTTCGAGTACTATTTTGGTTTGCTACAATAACTTTTAGATGATTTTCGTTTGCAATACAATTATGCCTTTGATTTGTCCCCCTCTCATATCTGAGTAAATCCCCATAGGCGTGGGAGATGTAGGGAATTGGTGAGATGTGTCATGCCTCCTTTTTATCCATCCATTTGTGATTGTTGTAGTGATTATTAATCTGTGAGAATGATTATCTATGTCTGCCTAATACTTGTTATATAATTTAAGGGTCCAGGTAACATGATATAAAGATGTTATAGGTATGAACTTGTGTGTTAACGAATCGGCGACCCTCAAGTGAAAAGGCCGATATCAATGAGGAGTTAGCATCACTCGAGAACAACAAGGAACCATCAAGATTAAAGCCTTGATCTGGTCGCAAGACCTTAAATGATGTGCTGACCATTACCGTGGTAACAGGCAGACTGATCATTGAGACTAAGAAGAATTGGCCATGAGGACTCCTAGTCGGTATATGGGTTGCTTGCCTAATCACTTACAAATAAGAAATATCACAATTACTCATTCCGCTTTATCCATTTGGCATGTTCACTAACACCATGAACCGTTTCTCTCCGCGCCTAATTTCTCATCTGCAGGAACTTCACACTTATGTCCAGTCTTTAATTTTATGCAATTTACTCCTTATTTACTTCCTACGCAAGTTTTCTCTATATTTTACTCAGAACCCTCCACCATAAACAATTGTGTCAATTCACTCAAGAATTGTGACACCTTGGGTGTGACAGAAACGCCGCCTAAAAATCCACTTGCCAAAGCTCCTTGTTGGGATCAATATAAAAACTGGAATTAATACTTCCGCAAAAATATTCTCTGACGAACCCGTGCACTTGCTGGCCATCATGTGACGGCTTTCGCGATGGCATCGATTTAGATCTCCAGCAACAGTTGCTATGTCCACTTCGGCACCGGCTGGCACGTCTTCTCCGACTCCGGCATCTGCTGCCTTGCAGATCTACGGCACCGGCTTCTACCTCGCCTTCTTCTCCCCTGTGGCAGGTCCTCGATGTCGACAACCATGAAGGTATGAACCACGGCCTTGCCTCCTCCCCAACATTAGTACTGTGAGATACAAGCACATGACTTAATAGGATTGATAGGATACTCATACCAACAAGTTGCAACTTCTTTTTCGAAAGCTCATTCGAAAAGAACTTTAAGGTTAAGTGTGCTTGGCCTAGAGCAATTCTAGGATGGGTGACCGACCGAGAAGTGGGTGCCGGGTGCGCATGAGTGAGGACAAAGTGCGCAGAAAAGACTAGTGTTGGTCTATGGGGCCTGTCTAGATATCCTATTAAGCTACCAGGAGTGACACCCCCGGGCCTAGTGGACGGGGTGTTACAAGTACCAAGGTAGTTAGGTCGACATTAGGGTAGTACCTACAATGCTTATGCAATGTCACTCTGTTTAGGACCAACATGTGAAGGTTATTATCCAGGCAGCTGCCCTTGTGGCTGTGATTCAGGCATGGATGCTCCTGATCTAAAGAAGAGCGGCTAGTAGGACTAACATGGAGGCAATGAAATATGGTCCCCTGATGCAGCACGACAGAGAGAGGATAGCAAATCTGAACTACATCTACAACAACAACAACAACGATGTGGAGGCTATCGCCATGCTCAGGATGAGAATAACTGTGGCACCCCGGATTTACGGTCCGAGAATACCCGTTATGCATATAATTCACGTTCCCATGATCGGTGAGCCGTGAGCATAACCGACAAGTATCATTACATCATCCTTACATTAACGAATACAACAACTTACAAGGAGGACTTTATGGCGATTACAACATAAATAGCGGAAGTCTTCAGCGCAGAGCCCGTGCCTTAACACCTACAGGCAACTGATTGGGAAGACGGCATATCTCGCATAGACGTCAGCACCTTCATCGCTTCTTATCATCTGCAATCTGGCCAAGTAAATTACAAGGGACAATGTCGGTGAGTACTTTGAATGTACTCGCAAAACCACCGAGGCAAGGGTAAGAGGAAACATGCATATTTTGGTTGTGGCGAGAAAGCTCTACACTATAGTTGTTTTTGAAAGGACCTAACAATGGCATCTCTATATCTTTGTTGAAAGAGAGTTTTTGAAAAAGTATGTCTCCTTTTTGAAAATCTGGACATCTCCCCATCCTTATTAAAAAGGTTTGGAAAATTTTTTGTTGTAAAAACCCTTTTTAAAACCTTATCGACCATCTCTGGTCAAAACCAACTTATTCCTTATCTTTTCTCGTGACCAAGTCACATCCTTTATTATATCACAACTTAATCGAAGGGTACTCCTAACTCTTGCCATTCCAACCGTCCTTGTCCGTGGACACGGCTATTCGAATAGATCACACTCTACAGAGTTTGTGCACTTTACCCACAAGAATCAATACATCCGCCGGGATTTAACCATGGCCCGCTACACACTGTAGACGGGGGTTCGGATAATCAAACTTAGCTTTTCATTTGTCCATCCCTAGCAAAGGCGGCTTTTCCTTTTGGGGTTGTTCTCCCCGGAACGTATATGCGGCACTATGGCCTTAGTCCTCCCTGCAACACTTCCGTATACCCAAACCCTCGGCTTGGCAATATACAATTGACTCCACTTCCTTTCCTACGCCTAAAACATACCGTCCGCGGGAGACCCAATTGTTGCACCGACACTTTCGCCGTAGCGGGCGATGGAGGCCTCAGATCCGCATACCTGAAGTAGAGTCCACTCGGGCTTCCAGGGATTGCTCCCGTTAAGCAAGTACAAGCTGCCCTGGTAAGGATTACAACTACGGGCTAAGCCCCAGCGCTTGGGGTAATGTGGTTGCACGGATAAATTGTTCTGGACATTGGCTTAGAACATCCCTTCTCTTTCTCTTCCTTAAATTTCATGTACTTATCTTTCTCTTCATCCACCTCATCTTTTGTTTGGTAAAACTTCCACTCAGAAATGATGCCTTTTTCCAAGGGCTTTATTTTGAAAACTTTTATAGTAGGGCAAAAACCTAAAATAGTTTTATTATTGAAAATCTGTGGGTTTCCAAGAGGGAAGATGTTAACCATCTTAGCCTCGTTCTAAGGGGTAAAAATAGGTGTACAATAGGGTAGGTGTCTAATGGACACTCATTCATAACTTGTAGGAGCCAAGTTACTCACGTCTGTTTGTTTGAATAAACCATGTTTGTGATCATGAAATTTATAAACTAGATATAAAACAGTTGATAAACAGAAATGGGTTAATATAGGAGTTTAGGAATGATGGCTTGCTTGTGACCAGCGAGAAGTCCCTTGGCGGCGTTAGATAACCAGAATACCAATAATAATAATAATAAACCCGATCCTTCCGTCTTCTCGGCGTCACACAATCGTAACTATTGTCGTTATCGAGCATACATGCAAACAAACAAAGCTATAATCAATACAAGCATACAAACAACAAACCATATAGCAAGCTAAGGATAACTACAATATAGGAGGCAGTAGGATGTGTGAGGATTGTTTGATGGGATTAGCAAAGGATTGGGAGACATTAGGGAAAGTGGCTCCCTTTGGATTTTATAGTCTAGAGATTATCTAAGGGAGGGTTTTTGATTAAGGGCTTAATCTGTATGATACCATTGTATGAAAATGATACCATCAGATAGGTATTGATAAAATGAAGCCAACACAAGTGGTTTCACTATTTTATCAATTTCCCTTGATTTATAATGTATTTTATAGTGGATAAAACTCTACTTTAAGAAATAATTCACCAGAACTTCTCTGGAGTTCCAAAAATTATTTCCTTGGGTGATTAAGTAGTATTTGGTGGTATTAATACAAAGGAGTTTGAATCACCTCAAAACAATTACCAGAACGCCCTTGATAAATTTCCAAACGCAGTACTAGACCAGATTTGTCTTTTTCATCAGATTTATTTTATAGAAGCTTTTTAGTTGATTCCAAGGATTGATGGTAGGTACTAAGAGTGCCTTTCTGTAGAAATTGGAATAAACCTTTTTGGAGGTATAGAACTACTGCATTGATTTTATTAGTAATTAAACCATGCACAGAAAAGTTTAATTCACTAAGAATCACCAGAGGCTAATAAAATTATGGGCTTTTGGATTTTGAAGGATATGGTTATGTGTGTTTGCTGGGAGTTGGAATTAGGTCAGAACCTCATGTGGTTTGACCTAGAGAAATTCCTAAAGGCAGAGAATATATGTTTTTGATATTTTTACCAAAGGCAACCTAGAAAGCAAGTGACTAAGGGGCCTGTGGGAGTTGGAAGGGGTCAGTACCTTCCAGAGAAAAATGGATTTAGTCCATTTGGATATACCAAACTTACTGGAGAAATTATTTAGGGTTTTGGACAGATCTTGGCCTTTGATTTATCACATTTAATCTATACATTATTTTGGTGTAGAAGTTGGTCTACATGTTAGGGAAAACATACATCTTTACTATTAAAAAGAAGTTGGTGTTGCTAGGTTGTACTTTGACACTTTGATATCAAACATTGAAACAATCTGAACCGTTCGATATCACCCTGACTAAAATTTACCGTCCGATCCCGCACTCTCCTCCGCTCGTGGAAACGCTCCCGTCCGAACTCCCTCTCCCGTGCCTCCTTCCCCGATTCCATTTATCCCACTCGATCCAATCGAGCTGCCGCCGCCTCTTCCACCCACCTCCCCAGCCACCCTATCCCCTCTCACAGCCGGTTGGCCTTCGTCGCTTAGGTGGATGCGCGGGAACATACGCGCCTTCCGGTCGGCCTTCATGCCGCCTTGCCTCACTAGGGTTCCACTCGCCCAGAGTTCTGGCCACCGACGCCGCCCGGTTCTACCACGACTCCCGCCGCCAAGATCTCCCTATATGCACTAGTAGAATCATCGAGGGTGCCAAAGCCAGCGACACCGTTCGTGGAATCTAAAACGGCCCTGAGGAAACATGCGTGTGGCGGCGGCTTATGGCGAGTCGTCGGCGCCGCCTCCAATCCCAAGCAGCGGCCGAAGGCACCGTCCAACTGAAATCCCCATGATAAGAACAACAGCGGCCGTGCAAGCACAACAATCTACTGGATGAATTTCACACTGAACCCTGCACCCGAAGATTTTGATTTGATCCTCGTTTTCATGTGTACAGTATACTATTCAATGGTGATCTGTTTTTCTGTGATTCCATGCTGGATTGCGGATTGACATTTGATTTGTATTCGAGATGTCTTCTGAGACGGATGAGAACATGGGGATACGGTGTTGGGGCAGGGTCCAGGATGTTGTACCAATGGACGTGGAGAAGGAAATTGCCGGCTCCGGTGAGTTGAAAGTGGTAGAAGTAGGACATTCCAGCAGTGGCGTTGGTGAGGAGAAGTCGTTTAGTTGTTCCAGAGAGATTGCGTCAATATATGCTTGCTATCTCAGCTCATCATTGTTATGTCCGTTTGGTGCAAGTCTGAAGACTGAACCGATTCTGGGGCACCAAAGCCTCGGTTACCTGTTTTAGGATTGACCAATCGGTGCTTGATTGTTTGGAACTGATACCCCGACTGCTAGACGACAGCAAGGGGCGAGCACGCGGGCGTTGTAACCTTTATCATATCTCATGTTCCTCCGGTTCTCTCTCTATACATGGTGATGTTGGTCACCGACAGACAACTTTCATTTCTTGTTATGGTCTTAGATGAGTTAATGCTCCCGTTCTTGTTCTAAATCCTTTATTTTTTATTTTATTTTCTTCCTCGTGGAGTTAATTGGTCATGTTATTTCTATCCTTCTAAATGGTTTTTCTCCGATTCTCCAGCGGCGATGTACGGCAGGAGAAGGAGAATTTGTGTTGACCCCAAGAACTGTCAACTGCAGCTAGTGTTGAATAAAAAAGCAATTTACCGAGCGAATTATCCATAATAAACGCTAGATAAAACATGATTAGAATAATAGGCAATATACTAATCATGTGAAATAGAGAATACAAATTAAGACATATAACCAAACAAACTGCAAGGCGTAAAACTTTAGATACGATCAGAACAAGATTAAGAAAGAAGGTATACACGACAGTAGCAGAAGAGGAACCGCCGGCGTTGGAACCGTTGTTGGCCATGTCGTCGAGGAAGAGGGTGCTGAAGTCGGGGAAGAAGTCCTTGTTGGGGAAGACATCGCCGCAGTCGCTATCCGTGAGGGAGTCCGTGACTAAGCCAGTAGTCGCGCTGATAGCGCTCCCCAAAAACCTTATCGCCCTTCTCCCGTACAGGACTCGAAGCAGCGGGGTCTCGGAGGCCTACCATCCCGGCTCGCGGTGCACGCCGCAAGACGGGATTGGGAAGATCTAAGTAGCGCAGTGCTCTGGAACTGGAGGCGCAAAGGATGTGTGTCTGTGTGTCTGAGAGGAGGCGCGACCTCTTCTCTCTTATAGGAACAGAGGGGAAGGTAGCTCACCGGATAGCCTCCACTTAGTTCGTATTCATTTAACTCATATTAAAAGTCCACTCAAAGAAAAACGTTTCAGCTTCTGTACAACTGTTCATATACCATTCATGCGTGGCAAAATAAAGCTCGGCTCGGTGAGATTCCCGCAACCCGCGGCGCGCGCGTGCGTCGTGACGTGGCGTGGCGTGGCGAGGCGTGGCGTGGCGAGGCGAGCGAGGAGGAGGAGGAGCACGCGTGTATATGTCTTCTCTTCTCAAGCTCGTAAAAGTGGTGGAAGAGCTCACCTTATAAGCTGGTCCAACTTCTACTCAACTAGCAATGTGGGACTAAACATTTGTCCCAGCTCTTGCCTTGCATGAATGGGCCTCTAGGATTTCAGGAATTTATTGGCATATAAAAATGGGCTAGGCCTATTTAGTCAAAAATTCCAACAATCCCCCACCAGATCACAGAGGCACATGAAGTTTGCCTTTGTTTCCAAAACATTGTTTATATACCGATACTGTAGTGGAGACTGTTAAGTTGAACTTCCACCTAGAGCTTTATGTTATACTAGGCTGCAACTTGTACAATGGACTATGCCTTGAACTGCAAGTGTGCTGCGAACCCAGCTTCACAAAAAGTCTTGACCAATACTAGGCTACCGTGGGACTTCCCCGCGGGTGGAGCTTATATGTCATACTCCATGATCTTTCATGATTTCATTAGAGAGCTCCCTACTCTCATAGACTGCGACGTTTTAATATTCAGACTCATATAGGTGTGTTCTTCAAAAGATGTTCTACAGGACAACATCTTTGCTTAGGATAAGCCACTTAGAACACATTAAGATAATAAATCAACCTGCCGTGCAGAATAGGAAAGTATTGCATCTTTATGGAGTGGTGTTTATTAAAGTAGGGATACTTTCCTCTCAGCTAACCAACAACTTGTCTCCCAATTCTAATTCACGGGATCTCCGATCACATAGAGTGGTTTACCATTGTGGAAATCTCAAATTGTGGGTCTCATACCCATATCCTTCGATGCATTTTCTATCACGTTGCGTGATAGACCCTTTGTGAAGGGATCTGCCAAGTTTTTAGACGTTTGGATATAATCCAATGCAATAACTCTAGAGTTTCTCATTTTCCTGACAGATTTCAGTCTCCTCTTGACATGTCTTGATGACTTCATATTATCCTTAGAACTATTTACCTTGAAAATCATAGTTTGATTATCGCAGTTCATAAGGATTGTGGGTATTGGTTTTTCAACCACATGCAAGTTCATCAAGAGTTCACGAAGCCATTCTGCTTCAACAGTGGCTGTGTCTAATGTTGTGAGTTCTGCTTCCATAGTTGACCTCGTTAAGATGGTCTGCTTGCAAGACTTTCAAGAAACAGCGCCACCAGCAAGTGTGAATACATATCCACTCGTGGCCTTTATCTTGTCAGCATCAGATATCCAATTTGAATCACTATAACCCTCTAGTACCCTCGGATACCCGGTATAGTGTATGCCATAGCTCGCAGTGCCTTTTAGATAGTGCATAACTCTCTCAAGAGCATGCCAGTGATCATCTCCTGGATTTGAAACAAATTGACTGAGTTTGCTTACAGCAAATGCGATGTCAGGCCTCGTGGCACTAGCTAAATACATAAGCGAGCCAACAATATGAGAGTATCTCAGTTGGTCTCTAGCATTTGCTCGATTCTTTCGAAGCATCACACTAGGATCATATGGTGTAGGAGAAAACTTGACGTTGCTATACCCGAAACGACTCAAGATCTTTTCCACATAGTGGGACTGAAGCAATGTAATCCCACCATCATCATCTCTCAATAGCTTGATGTTCAGGATAACATCAGCTACTCCCAGATCCTTCATCTCAAAGGAACGAGATAAGAAATCTTTGACCTCCTTAATTGCATTAAGGTTGCTTCCGAAAATCAGTATGTCATCAACATACAAACAAAGGATGACTCCCTCACCCCCACCATGGTGATGGTACACACATTTATCAGCTTCATTTACAATAAAGCCTGCAGCAGTTAAAGTTCTTTCAAACTTCTCATGCCATTGCTTAGGGGCTTGTTTTAGGCCATATAAAGACTTCACCAACTTGCACACCTTTCCTTCTTTGACACTTACTCTCCATTAAGGAAAGTTGTCTTAACGTCCATTTGATGAACGAGAATACCAAGAGAGGCAACCACTGAGAGTAATACTCGAATGGTGGTCAATCTGGCAACAGGTGAGTAAGTGTCAAAGAAGTCTTCACCTTCTTTTTGAGTATATCCCTTGGCTACAAGCCGTGCCTTGTACTTCTCAATAGTACCACCAGGTCTAAGTATTTTCTTAAACACCCACTTGCACCATACAGGTTTGCACCCATAAGAGCGATCAGTGATCTCCCATGTTCCATTAGCTAAGATGGAATTCATCTCACTATGGATGGCTTCCTTCCAGTAGTTAGCATCAGGAGATGCATATGCTCCTGAAATGGAAGTAGGAGTGTCATCTACAAGGTACACAATGAAATCATCACCAAAGGACTTTGCAGTCCTCTGTCTCTTGCTTCTTTTAGGAATTTCATTATCATCCTCCTTAGGACTTTCAGAGTGTTCAATTGGAATGGTAGGTTCAGAGAATGTAGCAAATTCCTGATTAGATGAACTAGGTATCTCCGGATTTGATGAGTTAGGTTTATCCTTCATTGGAAAGATATCCCCAGAGAAAGTCGCGTCAGTCGACTCCATAATTGTATCGACATGAATGTTAGGCACTTCAGATTTTACTATCAAGAATTTATAACCAATGATATGAAAAGCATAGCCTAGAAAAACACAATCAATGGTTTTTGGTCCAAGCTTGCACTTCTTGGGGACTGGTACATTAACCTTTGCCCAACAACCCCAAGTACGTAAGTAAGAGAGTTTTAATCTTTTCTTCTCCCATTCTTCGAATGGAGTAATTTCTTTGTTCTTTGTGGGAACTCGGTTTAGGACATGACACGCAGTCAATAGTGCCTCCCCCCACCATTCCTAAGAAAGACCGGATGTGTCTAACATGGCGTTAACCAAATCTGTTAGAGTATGGTTCTTTCTTTCAGCTACTCCATTTGACTAGGGTGAGTAGGGAGGCGTCCCCTCATGAATTATGCCATGTTCCGTACAAAAGGAATCAAACTCGTTGGAAAATTACTCTCCACCATGATCAGACCTAAGACTCTTAATCTTTCGATCAAGTTGATTTTCTGCCTCAACTTTATAGATTTTGAAGAAACTCAAAGCCTCATCTTTTGAGTTCAGAAGATACACATGACAATATCTCATAGAGTCATCGATCAAAGTCATGAAATATTTCTTTCCACCTTTTGTCAACACACCATTCATCTCACAAAGATCAGAATGTATGAGCTCTAGTGGTGTTAAATTTATCACTTCTGCAATCGTATGTGACTTGCGAGGTTGTTTAGCTTGCACGCAGACTTGGCACTTAGATCCTTTAACAGTTGTGAAATCAGGGATTAAATTCATTTTGGCTAGCCGCGTCATACAACCAAAATTAATATGACAAAGATGAGAGTGCCAGAAATTTGATTCAAAATTCGTGTAAAAATATGAGTAACAACTTTATTACAAATGTCTGACAGAGATAAGCGGAACAAGCCTCCGCACTCATAGATTTTACCAACAAAGGTTCCATACTTCGAAATTACAAATTTATTGGACTCGAATACAATCTTGTAGCCATCTCGGCATAGAAGAGATCCACTAACAAGATTTTTATTTATTGAGGGAACATGATGCACGTTCTTCAGGCACATGGTCTTTCCCGAAGTAAAGTTCAGATCGACCGTGCCAACACCATGAACAGAAGCATGCGAGCCATTCCCCATCAGCACGGTTTGAGTTCCTCTTACCTGATATAAAGAAAACATGGAAATATCATAACAGACATGTACATTAGCGCCCGTGTCAATCCACCAATCAGGAGAATGACGAAATGAAAGAACAATAGGTAATATACCATACCCAACTGAAGGGTTTCGCGGCATAGTAAATCAAAATTTTCTACGGATGCGAACAGAGGGAAAGCCAAGATCTAATCTAGGAGATGCAAACAACGAGAGAGATTGGACTCGATCTTCATACCCTTGAAGATTCGCACAACGGAACGTTCATCGGAACGTGGGTGATGTAGTCGTACTCGCTTCTCCTCCTCGCGATCCGATCCGATCTAGCACCACAAGTGGTGGTGCCTCCGTGAGATGCACATGTGCAGCACCTCGACGTCTCCTCCTTCCTCGAACCAGCAAGTATGGTGGAGATATGGATTGGATCTACAACATGACGGCGTGGTGTATATGGTGGAGAATTTCTGCAGCAGGGATTCGCCTACAAGCAGTCAGGAGGGAGAGAGGAAGGGCAGTAGGGCGGCTAGGGTTGGAGGGGAAGGTGTAGGGGGTTGGTGCGCCCCCACCCCTCTTTATATAGAGGGGAGGCGCAGCCCTAGCCCCTCCCCCAAGCCCAAACCGGTGGCCCCAAAGGATAAGGAGTGGGGGGCAAGGAAACCCCACCTTCTAGAAGCTCTATCTCGAGTTTAAACCTCTCTTGGTCGGCTGGGCCCTATGGGGCCTTGTGCCCCTGGACCAATGCGGCCAGGGCACTCCCTCATAGGACCATGCCCCCTCCCGGAAGGTGGGGCCACGTTGGTCCCCTTCCGGAAGGTTCTAGAAGCCGCTTGCATAATACCGATTAACCTAACAATTCGAACTCCAAAATTGCACCTTATATGAATCTTATTCTCCGGACCACCCGAACCTCTCGTGATGTTCCGGATCCCATCCGAGACTCAACAAAAATCATAAACCAATTATCCAATCTATCCTAGCGTCGAGACACGTTATGTGTGACCTGCGGTTCGAGAATATGCGTATGATCTTCTATCAATAATCAACAAGTCCGGTAACCCATATTGACTCACACATTCATCGGTGATCATATCGGATGAACCACGATGCTAGGATTCAATCAATCCCATATATATATTCCCTTCGTCGCGATATTTTACTTGCGAGATTCGATCGTCATGCGTCATACCTAGTTCAATCTCGTTTCACGGAAGTACTTTACTGCTCCGTAATCCGATATCACTTTGTGATTAACTCCTTAACCACATGCTTGCAAGCGGTGTTGATATCGACACGAGTGGGCCCGACGATATCTCTCTCCGACTTGGGAGGGACAAATCCCATCTCGATACATACAACCCAATGATACTTTCCGATCACCTGAGAGACACCTTTATGATCACCCTCTCATAGGATGACGTTTGATGACCTCAAAGCTTTCTTCCGATACCAGGGAGTTGTATTATCTCATGGTCTAAGGAATACAATATTTGACATAAGAAAAGCTTCGCAAAGACGAACACGATGACACGATCTAATTGCTTCGCTTAGTTTGGGTCTGTCCACCATATCATTCCCCAATGATATGATCTCATTATTAATTGACAACTCATGTCCATGGTTAGGAAACCTTAACCATCATTAATCAATGAGCTAGTCCTTAGAGGCGTACTAGGTACATGGTGTGTTTCACAAACCACACAAGTATTAAAGTTTCCGCTTAATACAATTCTAGCATGTAATATAAACATTATCATGAACAAAAATTATAATAATAACATATTTATTATTGCCTCTAGGGCATAATTCCAACACCAACATCTTTTATCTCAACGTCGCCCATGACAACATTAGCAGTCTTGCTGTCCTTCTCATGCTGGCGCTTGTCAAAGCGGTTGAGACAAGCAGGAGACCAATGATCAGGATCACCGCATACATGACAAGAACCTTTCCTCTTATCAGTCTTGTTCTTGAAGCTGGTAGACTGTGAGGCCTTGTTCTTTCCATCGAACTTCCCTTTGCCATCAAACTTGCCTTTGTTCTTGAACTTATGAGGCTGGAAGTTCCTTTTCTGTACCAGATTGGCATTCGAACCTCCCTCGGTACCTCGAGCACGTGTGTCTTTTGCTCTCGCCTTCTCTTCCACATCAAGAGTCCCAATGAGATCTGTCACAGAGAACTCTTGTCTCTTGTGCTTCAGAGAAGTAGCAAAATTCCTCCATGACTGGGGAAGTTTGGCAATAATGCCTTCGGCAAAAAACTTGTCCGGTAACACACAAGTGAAGTGCTCAAGCTCCCTGGCAAGTGACTGTATCTCATGATCCTGCTCCACAATGGGGCGGTCATCAACCATCTTATAGTCATAGAATTGTTCCATGACATACAGTTCACTGCCAGCATCGGAGACTCTAAATTTTCTCTCGAGCGCATCTCACATATCCTTTCCATTGCTAAATGACAGATATGAATCGAAAATTTTCTCTCGAGCGCATCTCAAAGGAGCCTTGAAAGTGGTATCAAGTTTTTGGAACGCCTCTTCCTGAGCGGGATTAAGTTCTCCCTCAGGTGCACCATAGATGGTGTTATATCAGCTCATGGTCTGAAACCAGAGTACTGCTCTCGCATGCCATCGTTTGTAATTGACACCTTCGAACACAGATGGCTTCATATAAGCAACAAAGCCACTTGGAACAAATTGTCTAAAATAAGGTTTTTGGATTGTTGAATAAAAGAGCAATTTACCAAGCGAATTATCCATAATAAACGCTAGATAAAACATGATTAGAATAATAGGCAATATACTAATCATGTGAAATAGTGAATAAAAATTAAGGCATATAACCAAACAAACTGCAAGGCGTAAAACTTTAGATACGATCAGAACAAGATTAAGAAAGAAGATATACACGACAGTAGCAGAAGAGGAACCGTCGTTGGCCATGTCGTCGAGGAAGAGGGTGCTGATGTTGGGGAAGAAGTCCTCTTCGGGGAAGACGTCGCCGCAGTCGCTATCCGTGAGGGAGTCCGTGACGAAGCCAGCAGTCGCGCTGATAGCGCTTTCCAAAACCTTATCGCCTTTCTCCCGTACAGGACTCGAAGCAGCGGGGTCTCGGAGGCCTACTATCCTGGCTCGCGGTGCACGTTGCAAGACGGGATGGGGAAGATCTAAGTAGCGCAGTGCTCTGGAACTGGAGGCGCAAAGGATGTGTGTCTGTGTGTCTGAGAGGAGGCGCGAACTCTCTCTCTTATAGGCACAGAGGGGAAGGTAGCCCACCGGACAGCCTCCACTCAGTTCGTATTCATTTAACTCGTATTAAAAGTCCACTCAAAGCAAAACGTTTCAGCTTCTGTACAACTGTTCATATACCATTCATGCGTGGCAAAATAAAGCTCGTCTCGGCGAGATTCCCGCAACCCGCGGCGCGCGTGCGTCGTGACGTGACGAGGTGAGACGAGGCGTGTCGAGGAGGAGGAGGAGGAGCGCGCGTGTATATTTCTTCTCTTCTCAAACTCGTACAAGTGGTGGAACAGCTCACCTTATAAGCTGATCCAACTTCCACTCAACTAGCAACGTGGGACTAAACATTTGTCCCAGCTTTTGCCTTGCATGAATGGGCCAAATGGGCCTCTAGGATTTCAGGGATTTATTGGCATATAAAAATGGGCTGGGCCTATTTAGGCAAAAAATCCAACAGCTAGGTCCCTTTTCTCATGACCCTTTTATTGGATTTTATGATTCTGAAGAATTATGAATTGGTTAATTTGCTTCATGTATTGGATACTTTATCCCACTTAATAATTGACCCGGTACTTTCTCATGTATAGCAGTATAGGATACCCTGGTGAAGTTCTATTTTTTGATACTAGGTACAATTGACAAGGGGAGTGTGAGATAAACTGATTTTTCTTACTGTTACTACATGTAGATATGAGCATGGGAACACTTAGATATGTTAAATATTTGAGATTGTTTGTTGAAATTATATGATGAACCGCAAGAGAGATTTTATAGGAGAATTGTGATTTCAAATGTGTGCATTGAAAGATTATTAAGGTCCTACCTTAGAGTGACAAGATGCGCCAATAGACAAGTTTTGAAACTTTCAACTTTGCTTTCAACCTCGAAATTCAAATGTTTTTTAAAGTTCTATATCATCAATGTGTCCTATAAATCTTGCAAATGAGCTGATTCATTTTTGTATTAGTTGCCATTTTTGAAGCATCCCTTCTTAGTGTACTATTGGATATTGGCAGGCATGTTTGTAGTATAAAATGACACTTCCTTGAAAAGAACATCTGGTTGAGTGATGTAGCAACACCAACATGGTAGAGAATATGTCATGCTTCATGAGAAAAAAACGGCAAAAGGTTTGCCTTTGTTTACACTAACCATTATTACTTCAAAATAACATATATGGATCTTGTTGCATTTGGTATATTGAACTCATTATATCAGTTGAATGGTGCATAGATTCCAGTGATAGTTTTGCTGCTTAAATTACATGCTTTGTCTTTTTTCTCAAAGAAATTCCACATCCTCAGTGGTAGGTACAACTAGAAGTTATGGAAAGTAGTGTATTAACAAAAGCCCTTTATCCAATTCAGAGGTATGGATTTAGATGCTCGTTTTTAGAATGGTTGATGTGGTGGTCACTCAACATAGGTTCAATCCCATATCTAATTCACTTCGCCTCATTTAGGTTTTTCTATCTTATTATTTCTTTGTTATCTAATATATATACATATTCCTCATTTGGTTTGTGGATTCACCCCAATACATGTAGCAATCACTTATTACAGTTAATGAACATGTTTTCTGATGGAAGAGGAAGCAAACTACAGGTTCATATTATTCCGTATGATTCGCTGTTCAAAAGGTTTAGTTGTATACAACAATTGGTTGAAGGCTGGAAATTGGAAGGTTTATTACATTTGGTTTATGTGGTTACAATAAGGCAGTCTGGTTTCTCCCCAAAGCTTCTGTATCTTAATTGGGAAGTTGATCATAATTATATGAAGATATTGTAACTTCAAGAACAAAATTTATATGACCATATTGTAACTTCAAGAACAAAATTTGTATGTGCGTGTATAGGGCCAGCCCAGGCTTCTGCAGTTCCGAGCACATCACAGTAGGTAGTCTCCCATTTAGCTTGATTTGATATGTTTGCACTCTTAAATCTACAGGCCTATCCCACTTATATTTTTTTATTTTTGTGACTCATCGGTGAACGCTGCCTGCGTGTGCCACGAATGAGTATGATTCTGTGGTCTTCAAGTTGACACAAGCTTTGCTATATGGATGATCCTACTACATAGCCTATATCTCTAGCGGTATTTAATTAGCCAAACTTTTGTGCTGGTTTTTGAAAGCATTGAAAATACAGTATACTTGTAACAACCGTGTAGTAAATTTTTAGCTATTTGGATATATAGATGTACGTTACAGATTTTCAGTTTTAGCGTCTTCTTTTCAGGATTCTATTACTTGTCAAGTTTCAGTATTAGAATGTTCAGTAGTACAAGACAGCCGAGATCTTACATCCGTTAACTGAACTCAGAATGTTTAGTTTCATGTGAGCCTAATTTTTATTATGATTTTAAAATATTATTCTGTTAACTGACCTTTCCATGTAATTAAGAAAATATGCATGAGCAGGGCCAAGCACAGGTCGTGGTGGAGCCGAACTCTAGGTCATTGGCTAGATGCCATCTACTTTGTTTTAAACAAGTTTCTTATCGGTACTTTCTCTTCCAAAGATCAGAGCATGTACCACCACAGTGACAGGATGCAATCTCCATGGTGAGAACTGGTTGGTCCAGGTTGTGTGAGCCTCGATGGATCTAGCGAATGTGATCTTGAAGGCAGGGGAAATTTCTCGATCTATCCTTATTTCTTCACTTTCCACTTTTATTCATGTGTTTGTCTCCCAATTTGTATGTTCCCCTTTCATCGGTGTTTTTTTCTCCTCAATGCTGCGGTATTGCTTCCTCCAGATCCAAGAAAATAATGTTGGTGAGGAGGCGCATGGAATTCTGGTGAAGGTATTCTTGGGTCTTGCTACATATTTCTGTTGTATGCACTATGTGAAGGTTTTGTATGGGGATATATTGGAACTGAAAATATCTGTGTTATAGCTCAGTTTTAGTCGATACATGAAAATGTCAAGCAAACATGGAATCAACATCTATAGAAAAAAACCGTGTCATGTTTTTTTATCAAAATCTTGAAAGTCTTGAACTGCATTTATTGTGTACCCGGTGATTGTTTGTGAATTACTTTTATACCTGAAAAAATGTTAGATGTACATGTCTACTGGACTAAAGGTGGTGCAACTACTTTGTTGATCACTCAAGCCGTTCCAATTTCTTATAGCTTACTATTGTTCCACCAAAAAAATTCAAGGGTACTCCCTGGGTGGTGTGTCGTGATCATAGAAGAAGAGGCCGGAAGTTCGAGATGTTTACAAACTTGGCACGAAACAGACATCATGCAGACACCACGCGGACCATGTCCACCAGGACAGAAAATGGACTACTTGTGCCTAATTATCCTATCTACCTACAAGAGAAAGGTCAAATCATCTACAGAGTTAGCACAGACCATGGTTAACCTCATATTCAACATAAACATGCTACTCTTAAGTGATAGTTTTGGCGTGCAGTACTTATATGTCAAATTTTATTATGCATTTGTCGCAATAAATGATTCATATTCTAAGTTTTTTCAAGACAATCAACGACCTCCATACTTATATATGAAGTTGTTAATGTTGTTGCACATACTGCGTACTCCTATAGCAGTGTGAATTTGTAGAATTCAATCCTTCGAGTTGTACATGGCTGAAATGTTATATCCTTGTTTCTTTAACTATTCCAGGTGTTTGGGTAACCGTTGATAGGCTGGTCAAGTCACGTCGAGACACTTTGTCAACTGTCCATGCCAAATGGTATTATTCCTCAACAATTCGAACTTGTTGACTTGTTTGTAGGTAATATATCACTCTTATTCAAATTTCTCTGAGTTCTTAAGTGCACTTATGTTAGTTGAAGTTAGGCACATATGAAACTCACACGCTTTCATAAATAGTCTGATACATTCATATCCTCATAGACGATGGTTTGGATCATGCCGATGGTGGAGGCTGAGGGTGGTAATGCCATGTCCTAAAACTGCTTTCCATTGCCGTGTTACCAATTGGTGTCCACAACATCAGGTTCCTCTTTCCTCATATATCCATCTATATGTTCCAACACCTCAATCAAAAACATGTGAGCATGCTTGCTACTCTTCTTGTTAATGTAACCACCAAGGCTTCCATTCTATGACCCTATACTTGGAGCAATCTGTCTCTTCATTTTTTCTTTGTTTCTTTCAACCACCTGTTTTTTTTGGGATGGGTCAGTGCTTCAGCTCATGCATGTACGCCGCCCTGTAATTATATGTTTCTTCATTTGCTCGAATGGAATTTTCTGATAAGTTTATGTTCATGGTTTTTTAAGTTAATCTTTCGAATCTTCGATCAACATGAACATAAATTTGATTTTAGTCAGCAACTTTAGCACAATTCATTATGATTATAGCATGCGAATAGAGTATGAGCTCCTGAATATAAATATAAGGATAGATTGTGATATATTTCTGAATTTGTAGGTTATGTTTTCAAAACTCAATTTTTCTACTCCCTCTGTTCCAAAACCTTCTATATTATGGCACAGAGTGATATTATTCTTGACTTACGTTTATTATGTGTCATACCAGAGATGGACATGAAGATGTCTAGGTAAAGAGTTTCGGTTTTGAGATTGTGCCTTGCAGTGTATAGCATAATGATGAGGCCTTCTATAAGCTTAACACGCATGAAAATATTGACCATCTAAGCTGCCCAGTGGAGTTTTGGAAGTCTAGAGCGATAAGGCAACTGTAGGGTTTCGCGGCATAGTAAATCAAAATTTTCTACGGATGCGAACAGAGGGAAAGCCAAGATCTAATCTAGGAGATGCAAAAAACGAGAGAGATTTGATTAGATCTTCATACCCTTGAAGATTCGCACAGCGGAACGTTCGTCGGAACATGGGTGATGTAGTCGTACTCTCTTCTCCTCCTCGCGATCCGATCCGATCTAGCACCACAAGTGGCGGTGCCTCCGTGAGATGCACACGTGCAGCACCTCGACGTCTCCTCCTTCCTCGGACCAGCAAGTATGGTGGAGAGATAGATTGGATCTACAACACGACGGCGTGGTGTATATGGTGGAGAATTTCTGCAGCAGGGCTTCGCCTACAAGCAGTCGGGAGGGACAGAGGAGGGCAGCAGGGCGGCTAGGATTGGAGGGGAAGGTGTGAGGGGTTGGAGCGCCCCCATCCCTCTATATATAGAGGGTTGGGCGCAGCCCTATCCCCCTCCCCCAAGCCAAGGCCGGCGGCCCCAAGGAGGAAGAGTGGGGGGCAAGGAAACCCCCCTTTCTAGAAGCTCTATCTAGAGTTTAAACCTCTCTTGGCCGGCTGGGCCCTATGGGGCCTTGTTCCCCTGGCCCAATGAGGCCAGGGCACTCCCTCATAGGCCCATGCCCCCTCCCGGAAGGTGGGGCCACGTTGGTCCCCTTCCGGAAGGTTCTAGAAGCTTCCGGTACAATACCGATTAACCCGGAACAATTCCGAACTCCAAAAACTGCACTGCCTTATATGAATCTTATTCTCTGGACCATTCCGGAACCTCTCGTGATGTCCCGGATCCCATCCGAGACTCCGAACAAAAACTCATAAACCAATTATCCAATCTATCCTAGTGTCGAGACACGTTAAGTGTGACCTGCGGGTTCGAGAATATGCAGACATGATCTTCTATCAATAATCAACAACGGGGTCTGGAAACCCATATTGACTCCCACACATTCATCGATGATCATATCGGATGAACCAC
This sequence comes from Avena longiglumis, assembly GCA_030063025.1. Taxonomy (NCBI): domain Eukaryota; kingdom Viridiplantae; phylum Streptophyta; class Magnoliopsida; order Poales; family Poaceae; genus Avena; species Avena longiglumis. The sequence continues at coordinate 156,470,765 of CP125973.1, forward strand.
GATGCCAGGATTCAATCAATCCCATATATATTCCCTTCGTCTCGCGATATTTTACTTGCCCGAGATTCGATCGTCGGTACCGTCATACCTAGTTCAATCTCGTTCACAGCAAGTACTTTACTCGTTCCGTAATCCGATATCACTTTGTGATTAACTACTTAACCACATGCTTGCAAGCGGTGTTGATATCGATTACCGAGTGGGCCCGAAGTATATCTCTCCGACTTGGGAGGGACAAATTCCATCTCGATACATACAACCCAACAGATACTTTCCGATCACCTGAGAGACACTTTTATGATCACCCTCTCATAGGATGACGTTTGATGACCTCAAAGCTTTCTTCCGATACCATGGATTTGTATTATCTCATGGTCTAAGGAATACAATATTTGACATAAGAAAAGCTTCGCAAAGACGAACACAATGACACGATCTAATTGCTTCGCTTAGTTTGGTTTTGTCCACCATATCATTCTCCCAATGATATGATCTCATTATTAATTGACAACTCATGTCCATGGTTAGGAAACCTTAACCATCATTAATCAATGAGCTAGTCCTTAGAGGCGTACTAGGGACACGGTGTTGTTCACAAACCACACAAGTATTAAAGTTTCCGCTTAATACAATTCTAGCATGGAATATAAACATTATCATGAACAAGAATTATAATAATAACATCTTTATTATTGCCTCTAGGGCATAATTCCAACAGTCTCCCACTTGCACTAGAGTCAATAATCTAGTTTACATTTGGCAACAATCTCACACCCATGGCAATCGAGGTGTGATCATGTTTTACACGTGGAAGAGGTTTAGTCAATGGATCTGCGACATTCAGATCTGTATGTACTTTGCTAATATTCAGATCTCCATCGCTATATAATCTCGTATTATATGAAACTTGGTTGATATGCTTGGTCTTTGGATGATATCTTGGTTCCTTAGCGAGTGCTATGGCGCCAGTGTTGTCACACAATATCTCCAGTGGGTCCAATGCACTTGGAACCACGCCAAGCTCAGTGATGAAGTTTATGATCCAAACTCCTTCACTTGACGCTTCTGCAGCAGCCATGTATTCCGCTTCTACTGTAGATCCCGCGATCACGCTTTGCTTGCAGCTTCTCCAGCTCACAGCTCCTCCATTCAAAATATACACGTATCCTGTCTGAGATTTAGAATCATCCTTGTCGGTGTCAAAACTAGCTTCGACGTAACCTTTTACGACAAGCTGTTCATCACCCCATAGACTAAGAACATTTATTTAGTCCTATTTAGGTACTTTAGGATGTTCTTCACGGCTGCCAGTGTTCCACTCCTGGATCACTTTCATACCTGCTCGTCAAACTAAGAGCATTGGACACATCCGGTCTAGTACACAGCATGGCATACATGATGGAACCTAAGGCCGATGCATAAGGCACTTTGCTCATAGCTTCCCTATCATTTACCGTAGTTAGACACTGAGCCTTGCTCAATATCTTACCTGACAACATAGGCACTGAACCTTTCTTTGCCTTATCCATTCTGAACTTTTTCAGAACTTTGTCTAGGTATGTACTCTGGCTTAAAGCTATCAGGCGTCTTTGTCTATCTCTATAGATTTTGATTCCCAATATATAAGCAGCTTCACCTAGGTCTTTCATTGAAAAACACTTGTTCAAATAACTCTTCACATCGTTAAGCATGTTGATGTCATTACCAATAATCAATATGTCATCTACATATAGTACCAGAAACGTCACCGAGCTCCCACTCACTTTCTTGTAGATGCAAGCTTCGTAGCAATTTGGAACAAATCCAAAGATCTTGATCACTTGATCAAAACGAAGGTTCCAACTCCGAGATGCTTGCTTCAGTCCATAAATGGAACTCTGAAGTTTGCATACTTTATCAGCATCCTTAGGATCGACAAAACCTTCGGGTTGCATCATATACAACTCTTCATCAATGTTGCCATTGAGGAACGCAGTCTTGACATCCATCTGCCATATTTCATAATCATGAAACGCAGCAATTGCTAATAAAATCCGAATGGACTTAAACATCGCTACGGGAGAGAAAGTCTCATCGTAGTCAACACCTTGAACTTGTCGAAAACCTTTCGCAACAAGCCGTGTTTTATAGACGGTAACATTACCATCCGCGTCCGTTTTCTTCTTGAAGATCTATTTGCACTCAACGGCCTTTCGGTCGCTAGGAGGGTCCACCAAAGTCCATACTTGGTTTTCGCTCATGGATCCCAATTCGGATTTCATGGCCTCTAGCCATTTCTCAGAGTCTGGGCTCATCCTCGCTTCCTCATAGTTCGAAGGCTCACTGTCATCTACTAACAAGATAGTTAAGACAGGGTTGCCGTACCACTCAGGAGGGGCACACGACCTTATCGACCTGCGACGTTCAGTAGCAGCATCGTCCGAAGCTTCATGATCCTTATCATTAGCTTCCTCTATTGTTGGTGTAGGCGACACTTGAACAATTTCAGGTGCTGCGCTACTCTCCAACTCAAGAGAAGGTTCAACAACCTCGTCTAGCTCTACTTTCCTCCCACTCACTTCTTTCGAGAGAAACTCCTTCTCAAGAAAGGAACCGTTCTTTGCGACAAACACTTTGCCTTCGGTTCTGTGATAGAAGGTATACCCAATAGTTTCCTTAGGGTATCCTATGAAGACGCATTTCTCCGCTTTGGGTTCGAGCTTGTCCGGCATCAACTTCTTGACGTAAGCTTCGCATCCCCAAACTTTAAGAAACGACAACTTAGGTTTATCACCAAACCATAGTTCATACGGTGTCGTCTCAACGGATTTAGATGGTGCCCTATTTAAAGTGAATGCAGCGGTTTCTAATGCATAACCCCAAAATGATAACGGCAAATCAGTAAGAGACATCATTGATCAGATCATATCTAATAAGGTTCGATTCCGACGTTCAGACACACCATTGCGCCGTGGTGTTCCGGGTGGCGTGAGTTGCGAAACGATTCCGCTTGTTTTAAGATGCGTGAGAAAATCATAACTCAAATATTCACCTCCACGATCGGATCGTAGAAACTTAATCTTTCTGTTACGATGGTTCTCCACTTCATTCTGAAATTCTTTGAACTTTTCAAATGTTTCTGATTTATGTTTCATTAAATAGATATACCCATATCTACTTAAGTCATCGGTAAAAGTGAGGAAATAGCGATATCCACTGCGCGTCGAAACACTCATCGGTCCGCATACATCGGTATGTATGATTTCCAACAAGTCCGTTGCTCGCTCCATCATACCGAGAAGCGGGTTTTGATCATCTTGCCCATGAGGCATGGTTCGCATGTGTCAAATGATTCAAAATCAAGAGACTCCAAAAGTCCATTAGAATGGAGTTTCTTCATGCTTTACACCAATATGACCTGAGCAGCGATTGCCACAAATAAGTAGTATTATCACTATCTACTTTGCATCTCTTAGCCTCAATGTTATGGATGTGTGTTTCATCCCTTTCGAGATTTAGAAGAAATAAACCATTCACAATAGGTGCATGACCATAAAAGATGTTACTCATATAAATAGAACAACCATTATTCTCCGATTTAAATGAATAACCGTCTTGCAATAAACACAATCCAGAAATGATGTTCATGCTCAACGCAGGCACATAATAACATTTATTAAGGTTTAAAACTAATCCCAAAGGTAAAACTAAGGAGAGCGTGCCGACGGCCATCACATCAACTCTTGATCCGTTGCCAACGCGCATCGTCACCTCATCCATCGCAAGCCGCCGTCTATTCCGTAGCTCCTGTTTCGAGTTACAAATATTAGCAACTGAACCGGTATCAAATACCCAGGCACTACAACGAGGGCTAGTAAGGAAAACATCAATAACATGTATATCAGATATACCTTTGATGGTGCCAGCCTTATTGTCCGCTAAGTACTTCGGACAGTTGCGCTTCCAGTGACCCTTGTCCTTGCAATAGAAGCACTCAGTGTCCGGCTTAGGACCAGACTTGAGCTTCTTCTCAGCAGGGGCAACGCGCTTGCCGCCACCTTTCTTGAAGGGCTTCCTTGCACCCTTACCTTTCTTGAAGGTGGGGGGCTTGTTGACCATCAACACATGATTATTCTTTTTGATGTCCACCTTCGCTACTTTCATCTTAGCGAAGATCTCAGTGATCATATCAGTGGAACCAATCTGATCGTGAGCAACTACAAAACTTTTGTAGCTAGGAGGGAGTGACTGTGTAACTCTGTCAATCTTGAGCTCCTCTGGAATCGTGCATTCCAGTTGCTCAAGGCGTTGAGTGTAGCCCGGCATCTTAATGGCGTGCTCACTAACGGAACTCCCTTCCTCCATTTTGTAGTTAAAGAATTTCTTAGGGATCTCATATCTCTCAGAACGGGCTTGAGTCTGAAACATGGTTTTCAGCTCCTCGAGAATCTCAAAGGGCCCGGCGAACTCCTCAAAATGATTTTGAAGATCCGATTCCATAGCATACAACATGGCGATCTTAATCAAATCATAATCATCCTTGCGCGACTGATAAACAGCTTTTTCATCAGCCAGCGCATCTATAGAAGGGGCGTCACCTAGCGCTTTCTCAAGGACATAGTCCTTTTGTCCGCCAGCGAGAATGATTCTCAGAACGCGGAACCATTTGGTGAAGTTAGATCCATTTTTTCTAAGCTTTTCTATCTCAGCAAAAACGTTGAAGTTGAAGTTGGACTTGGCCATGTGATCTACAGTATTTGCAAGTACAATTTAGACTATGTTCATGATAAATAGTTCAACTTAATCAAATTACTAGATGAACTCCCACTAAATTCAACATTCCTCAAGTTGTTTAGTGAACACGATCCAAATTCACCACACCTAATCCGATCATCACGAGAAGAGATGTGGTTTCAATGGTGGACAACGAAGTGTCGATCATATCATTCATATGACTCATGCTTAACATTTCGGTTCTTGTGTTCCAAGGCCATGTCTGTACATGCTAGGCTCGTCAAGTTAGACCCAAGTATTTCCGCGTGTGCAAAACTGGCTTGCACCCGTTGTATGTGAGCGTAGAGCCTATAGCACCCGATCATCACGTGATGCTTGGACACGACGAACTTTCGCAACGGTGCATACTTGGGGAGAACACAGTTTTTATCTTGATCTTTAAGTGAGGAATCATCTTATAATGCTACGTCGCGATCTAAGCATAATAAGATACATAAAAGGATAAACATCACATGCATATAACTTTATGTGACATGGTATAGCCAATCTTCGCGCAATGATCTCCATCTTGTGCGTTCCGGCATGATCTCCATCACTCCACCATGATTGCCTCCACCACGAATAGCAACTACAACTATTGCTAACTACTTAGCGATAAAGTGAAACTATTACATGGCGTATAAGAAGTTGACACACAGGTCATACACAATTATAAAGACAACCATATGGCTCCTGCCGGTTGTGTACTCATCGACATGCAAGTCGTGAAACATTACAAAACATGATCATCGCATACATTATACACATCACATCTTGGGCCATACCATATCACAGAAAACACTCCCTGCAAAAACAAGTTAGGCGCCTCTACTTTGTTGTTGCATGTTTTACGTGGCTTATGGGAGTAGATGCTAAGAACGATTATTACCTACGGAAAGCCACAGCAGTGATATTATGGTTGCCAAACTCCGGTGTTAATCCCATGACAACTATAGTGAGAGAAACTGACATCCACCAGCCGCATGTGTGGAACAAGCCACATGCCAAGTGCGGAGCGGTCATGACGACGTCGCGTAAGGTTGGCCTGGACGCTTCAATCTCACTATCCGGCGTCATAAGAAGAACACAAACAAGAGGCTTGCAACAGAAAACATCAACGCCCGCAACAACCATGTTATGCGTTACTCGTGAAACACATCTACGCATAGATCTAGCTCGATACCATCAAGGGTTTCGGCATAGTAAATCAAAATTTTCTACGGATGCGAGCAGAGGAAAGCCAAGATCTAATCTAGGAGATGCAAACAACAAGAGAGATTGGATTAGATATTCATACCCTTGAAGATTACGCAGTGAGCGTTCGTCGGGCGTGGGTGATGTAGTCGTACTCGCTTCTCCTCCTCGCGATCCGATCCGATCTAGCACCACAAGTGGCGGTGCCTCCATGAGATGCACATGTGCAGCACCTCGACGTCTCCTCCTTCCTCGGACCAGCAAGTATGGTGGAGAGATGGGTTGGATCTACAACACGACGGCGCGGTGCAATTGGTGGAGAATTTGCGGCAGGCTTACCTGGCGATCGAGAGGAGAGGAGGGCACAGGCGGCTAGGGTTGGAGGAAGGTGTGAGGGGTTGGTGCCCCAGCCCTCTATATATAGAGGTGGCGCAGCCTAACCCCTCCCAAGCCAAGGCCCCAAGGAGGAAGAGTGGGGGCAAGGAAACCCCCTTTCTAGAAGCTCTATCTAGAGTTTAAACCTCTCTTGGCGACTGGGCCCTATGGGGCCTTGTGCCCTGGCCCAATGCGCCAGGCACTCCCTCATAGGCCCATGCCCCTCCCGGAAGGTGGGGCCACGTTGGTCCCCTTCCGAAGGTTCTAGAAGCTTCGGTACAATACCGATTAACCGGAACAATTCGAACTCCAAAAAACTGCCGCCTTATATGAATATTATTCTCCTGACCATTAGGAACCTCTCGTGATGTCCGGATCCCATCCGAGACTCAAAAAACTCATAAACCAATTATCCAATCTATCCTAGCGTCGAGACACGTTAAGTGTGTGACCTGCGGGTTCGAGAATATGCAGACATGATCTTCTATCAATAAACAACAGCGGGGTCTGCAAACCCATATTGACTCCCACACATTCATCGATGATCATATCGGATGAACCACGATGCCAGGATTCAATCAATCCCATATATATATTCCCTTCGTCTCGCGATATTTTACTTGCGAGATTCGATCGTCGGTGCAGTCATACCTAGTTCAATCTCGTTCACCAAAGTACTTTACTCGTTCCGTAATCCGATATCACTTTGTGATTAACTCCTTAACCACATGCTTGCAAGCGGTGTTGATATCGATTACCGAGTGGGCCCGAAGTATATCTCTCCGACTTGGGAGGGACAAATCCCATCTCGATACATACAACCCAACAGATACTTTCTGATCACCTGAGAGACACCTTTATGATCACCCTCTCATAGGATGACGTTTGATGACCTCAAAGCTTTCTTCCGATACCAGGAGTTGTATTATCTCATGGTCTAAGGAATACAATATTTGACATAAGAAAAGCTTCGCAAAGACGAACACGATGACACGATCTAATTGCTTCGCTTAGTTTGGGTCTGTCCACCATATCATTCTCCCAATGATATGATCTCATTATTAATTGACAACTCATGTCCATGGTTAGGAAACCTTAACCATCATTAATCAATGAGCTAGTCCTTAGAGGCGTACTAGGGACACGGTGTTGTTCACAAACCACACAAGTATTAAAGTTTCCGCTTAATACAATTCTAGCATGGAATATAAACATTATCATGAACAAGAATTATAATAATAACATCTTTATTATTGCCTCTAGGGCATAATTCCAACAGCAACATGAGAGGATCACATATTCACAAGTACCTGCAGTTTTTAATTTGTCAACAGTGACGTCAGGTGGCTATCTAGGTGGAATGCTTATATGAAGATGGAGGCTAGCTCCAAGGCCCACTGGTTCTCTGTAATGAACTCCCTCGTGGTCATCTTTTTCTTGGCTTGAATTGTCCCCTTTATATTCTCAAGAACCTTCTGTAAGAATGTCAATAGACATGAAGACCTCAACAAGGAAGCAAATGCAAAAGCTAACTCTTGATGTAGATGATTACCCTCATTTGTCATGCTACAATTGCTTATGTGGGTTTTATAGTTCTTTTCAACTGAGTTCTATAGCTCTATTGTTGTCTGAATTGAATAGTGGAGCTATTGATATCATTTTACGCTCCAAGTTCCTGTTGCTCCCAAGGTAATATATGTAGGGGTTCATAGCATGGAAAACAAAAAATTTCTACCGCATGCACACAAACAAGCCAAGATCTATCTACTAGATTGTAGCAACGAGTCGATAGAAGAACTCACCCTCGAAGATTCCAAAGCGGTTAATGAGAGCAGATTCTCGTGGGTGATGTAGTCGTACTCTTGCCGATCTCAAGATCGCGTCGACGATCCTTCCGGTCTTTTACGGCGCTTCACCAATCGATCACGTTAAATTTTCGATGAAGACCTTCCTCTACCTTGTTCCAGTAGGCAGCGGAGATTGTAGTACTCTCCTCGTGATTCCGGCAGCACGACGGCGTGGTGTCGGAAGTAGAGGGAAGATCCCGCAGGGCTTCGCCTAAGCCGGAGCGAGTATGGTGGAGTAAGAGAGGGGCCTTGGCAATCTACGGTTTAGAGGCACCAAGGGGGGTGGTGTGGCCGGCGGCTAGGGTTTGGGGAAACCGTAACTCGGCGACTTGAGGAGGCCCTAGGCGGCGGCAGCACTTGGAGGTGGTGGCGCTTTGGAGCTAGGGTTTAGGTGTGAGGGGCAGGGGTGCGCCCTACCCCTCCTTATATAGGTGGGGGGAGGCGGTTTGGGAGGAGGGAGTCCTCCCCCAACTCCTCCTCCTTGGCCGGCGGGTGGAGGGAGTGGGACTCCTACCCTAGGTAGGTTTCCTACTCTCCCTCCACCAAGCAATGTTCGGATTTGACTTTTCAAATTGGCGTTTGATTTCTCTCTTCATATTGCCAGGCCAAGTGACCTAGTACATGATGCAACCATTCCACATTGTCATGACACATCCATGTACCCTTCCCCTTCCGGAGTGCCGGACCTTCTAGACCCTTCTAGAACATTCCCGGTGAAAACACCGAAATCATTTCCGAACTCCGAACAGGACTTTCCTTATATGAATCTTATTCTTCAGACTATTACGGATCTCCTCGTGATATCCCGGATTCCATCCAAGACTCCGAACAACATTCGGTCTCTTACTTATCATTCCATAACTACACAACAACATCGAATCCTTAAGTGTGTCTCCCTACGGTTCGTGAATTATGCGGACATGACCGAGACACTTCTCCGATCAATAACCAATAGAGGAATCTAGAAATTCATATGGCTCCCACATATTTCTACGATTACTTTGCGATCGAATGAACCACTTACATACGATACCAATTTCCCTTTGTCTCACGATAGTTTACTTATCCGAGGTTTTGATCGTCGGTATCTCTGCATACCTAGTTCAACCTCGTTACTGATAAGTACTCTTTTCTCGTTCCCGTGATATGTGATCCCTTGTGAGACAATCACATGCTTGCAAGCCAATTGGATGACATTCCACCGAGAGGGCCCAGAGTATATCTATCCGTCATATGGATGGACAAATCCCACTCTTGATCTATGTGCCTTAACCCATACTTTCCGAACACTCAATGCCACCTTTATAACCACCCAGTTACGGTGTGGTGTTTGATGTCATCAAAGCATCCTTCGGGTGATGGTGATTAACATGATTTCATGGTTGAAGGAATTAGGTTACTATGTATCAAAAAGCTTATAGCCAACGAACTATTTTAAATGACTTGATCTTAATGCTACGCTTATCTATAGGAGTATGTCCATCATACCATTCTCCTAATGATATGATCTTGTTGTTAACAACATCTCAATGTTCATGATCGGGAAACCACGATCATCTATTAACCAACAAGCTAGTATTATAAAGAGGCTTTACTAGGGACTCTAATTTAGTTTACAAATCACACAAGTATCAATGTTTCCGGTTAATACTATTATAGAATGAATGTAAACATTTATCATAAACACAAAGATATAATAATAACCACTTTTATTATTGCCTCTAGGGCATATCTCCAAAAATCTCCCACTTGCACAAGAGTCAACTAATCTAGATTACATGGTAATATACCGAACACCCATGGCAGTTTGGTGTTGGTCAGTTTTGCCATCAGGAGAGGTTTAGTCAACGAATCCGCCACATTCAGATCTGTATGTTCTTTGCAAATCTTTATGTCACCATCTTGGACATGCTCTCGAATAGCGTGAAAACGTAGCTTGATGTGCTTCAGCTTCTTGTGTGACCTTGGTTCTTGCGCATTGGCTATGGTGCCCATGTTATCACAATAGATAGACATTGGGTCCAGCGCACTTGGAACCACACCAAGCTCTATAATGAACTCCATCATCCATATCGCTTCTTGTGAAGCCTCCGAAGCAGCTATGTTTTCCGATTCAGTTGAAGATCTCGCCACAACGCTTTCTTTGCACTCCTCCAGCTAATTGCTACACCATTAAAAGTAAATACGTATCCAGATTGAGATTTAGAATCATCCGGATCGGTGTTCCAACTAGCATCGGTGTAACCATTAACAATGAGTTGTTCATCACCTCCATAAGAAAGAACCATATCCTTAGTTCTTCTCAAGTACTTAAGGATGTTTTTGACCGCTGTCCAATGATCCACTCCTGGATCACTTTGATATCTGCTAGTCAAACTAACAACATATGCAATGGCGGGTCTAGTACATAGCATGGCATACATTAGAGATCCTATGGCTGAGGCATAGGGAGTCTTGCTCATCCTTTCTCTATCTTCTGCCGTTGCAGGACTTTGAGTTTTACTCAAGCTCGTATTGGGCAACATGGGAAAGAACCCTTTCTTGCTATCTTCCATTCCAAACCTCTTTAGAACTTTGTACAAATATGTACTCTATGACAATGATATTAGGCGTCTTGATCTATCTCTATAAATCTTTATGCCTAATATGTAAGCTGCTTCGCTAAGACCTTTCATTGAAAAACTATTATTCAAATAATCCTTGACACTATTAAGAAGGTCTACATCATTACCAATCAACAATATGTCATCTACATATATTATTAAAAATGCTACAGAGCTCCCACTCACTTTATTGTAAATACAAGCTTCTCCATAAGTTTGTATAAAACCAAAACTTTTGATTACCTTATCAAAACATTGATTCCAACTTCGGGATGCTTGCTTCAATCCATATATGGACCGTTGAAGTTTGCATACCTTGTTAGCATCTTTAGGATCGACAAAACCTTTGGGTTGCATCATATATAACTCTTCATCAATGTCTCCATTGAGGAATGCCGTTTTGACATCCATCTGCCATATCTCATAATCATAATATGCAGCGATTGCTAACATAATCCTCATAGACTTTACCTTCGCTACTGGTGAGAAAGTCTCATCGTAGTCAACTCCTTGAATTTGTCGAAACCCTTTTGCGACAAGTCGAGCTTTATAGACAGTAACATTACCATCAGCATCTGTTTTCTCCTTGAAAATCCATTTATTCTCGACAGCCTTCCGGCCATCCAGTAAGTCCACCAAAGTCCATACTTGGTTTCGTACATGGATCCAATCTCGGATTTCATGGCTTCTTACCATTTATTGGAATCTGGGCTCATCATCGCTTCCTCATATGTCGCAGGGTCATCGGTGTTATCCACCAACATGACACTCATAACGGGATCATACCAATCAGGAGAGGTACGAGTCCTCGTTGACCTGCGAGGTTCCATAGTAACTTCAACCGAAGTTTCATGATCAACATCATTAGCTTCCTCTCTTATTGGTGTAGGCGCCACAGGAACTACTTCCGGTGCTGCGCTACTTGCAAGTTCGAGAGAAGGTTCAACAACCTCGTCGAGTTCTACTTTCCTTCCAGTCACTTCTTTCGAGAGAAACTCCTTCTCTAGAAAGGATCCATTCTTGGCAACGAAGATTTTGCCCTCGGATCTATGATAGAAGGTATACCCAATAATTTCCTTCGGGTATCCTATGAAGATGCATTTTTCCGCTTTGGGTTCAAGCTTGTCCGGCTGTAACTTCTTTACATAAGCTTCACAACCCCAAATTTTTAGGAACGACAATTTAGGTTTCTTCCCAAACCATAATTCATACGGTGTCATTTCAACGGATTTAGATGGTGCCCTATTTAAAGTTAATGCGGTTGTTTCTAATGCATAACCCCAAAACGATAGCGGTAAATCTGTAAGTGACATCATAGAATGAACCATATCTAAGAGAGTTCGATTACGACGTTCGGACAAACCATTACGATGTGGTGTTCCCGGCAGTGTCAATTGTGAAAGTATTCCGCATTTCTTCAAATGCTCGCCAAACTCGTAACTTAGATATTCACCTCCATGATCAGAATGTAGAAATTTAATCTTCTTGTTACGTTGATTCTCTACCTCACTTTGAAATTCCTTAAACTTCTCGAAAGTTTCGGACTTATGTTTCATGAAATAGATATACCCATATCTACTCAAGTCATTCATGAAGGTAAGAACATAGCGATAACCACCGCGCGATGCTACACTCATTGGGCCACACACATCGGTATGTATGATTTCCAATAAGTCCGTAGCTCGCTCCATCATACCAGAAAATGGAGTCTTAGTCATTTTACACATCAGACATGTTTCGCATCTTTCAAGTGATTCGAAATCATGTGATTCAAGAAGTCCATCGGAATGGAGTTTCTTCATACGCTTCACTCCAATGTGACCAAGACAACAGTGCCACATATAGGTCGAGTTATCGCTCAATTTCAAACGTTTAGCCTCAATGTTATTAATATGTGTATTTCCACTATCGAGATTCAGTAAGAATAGACCATGTATCAAAGGTGCATGTGCATAAAACATATTACTCATATAAATCGAACAACCATTATTCTCGGACTTAAACAAGTAACCGTATCGCAATAAACAAGATCCCGATATAATGTTCATGCTTAATGCAGGCACCAAATAACAATTATTTAAGTATAAAACTAATCCCGATGGTAGATGAAGAGGTAGCGTGCCGACCGCGATCACATCAACCTTTGATCCATTTCCCACGCGCATCGTCACCTCGTTCTTCGCTAGTTTCCGTTTATTCTGCAGCACCTGTTCGAGTTACAAATATGAGCAACCGAACCAGTATCAAATACCCAGGCACTACTACGAGTACTAGTGAGATACACATCAATAACATGTATATCGGATATACCTTTCTTCTTGATGTTGCCGTTCTTCAAATCCGCCAAGTACTTTGGGCAATTCCGCTTTCAGTGACCTTCTCCCTTGCAGTAAAAGCACTCAGTATCAGGCTTAGGCCCAGCCTTGGTCTTCTTCGCCGGCGCGGTAACTTTCTTACCGCCCTTGTTGAAGTTTCCCTTTTGCTTAGACTTGCCTTGCTTCTTGAATTTGGTGGTCTTATTGACCAACAACACTTGGTGCTCTTTCTTGATCTCCACTTCTGCAGATTTCAACATGGAGAAGAGTTCTGGCAACGTCTTGTCCATGTTTTGCATATTGTAGTTCATCACAAAGTTCTTGTAACTTGGTGGTAGTGATTGGAGGACACGGTGAATCCCCAAAGAATTAGGAATCACTATACCCAAGCTTTGGAGTTTGTTTGCGTGCCCAGACATCTTAAGAACGTGCTCACTGACAGAGCTGCCCTATTCCATCTTGCAGTTAAAGAACTTTTCAAAAGCCTCATAACTCTCAACTGCTGCATGAGCCTCAAATATCATTTTGAGTTCACGGACAATATGATGTGGGTCATGGTTCTCAAACCTTTTCTGAAGCTCCGGTTCCAAACCATACAAGATAGCACACTGAACTATGGAGTACTGATTCTTCCGAGCGAGGAAAACATTCTTTACCTCATCGGTAGCATCGGCTGCAGGCGGGTCACCCAGCGGTGCATCCAGCACATATGTCAAATTACCAGCATTGAGGACAATGCTCAAATTGCGGAACCAATCCGCGAAGTTGCTTCCATTGTTTTTCAACTTCTCTTTCTCTAGGAACGCATTAAAATTGATGGTAGGGGCCGCCATTGATCTACAGCATATTTGCAAAAGTTTAGACTAAGTTTATGACAAATTGAGTTCTCATTAATAGTTAAATTAATCTAGGTGAACTCCCACTCAAAACAATATCCCTCAAATTGTTTTAGTGATCACACGAACCAAATCCACCACATCAAAACCGATCATCACGAGAGTTGATGTAGCTTCAATGGCGAACAATCAACATGTTCATCATATCTACTATATGACTCATGCTTTACCTTTTGGTGATCCGTGTTCCGAGACCATGTCTATACATGCTAGGCTCGTCAAGATCAAACCTTAGCTTCCGCATGAGCAAATCTGGCTTGCTCACGTTGTATACAGTCGCAGAATCTAACACACCTGATCATCACGTGGTGCTTTGAAACAACGATCTTTAGCAACGGTGCTAACTAAGGATGAACACTTTAAAACTTGAAATTGTGTGCTTGAGGGATCATCTTATAATGCTACCATCGCAAACTAAGCAATACAAGATGCATAAAGGATTAACATCACATGCAATTCATAATATGTGATATGATATGGCCTTTCTTCTTGTGCTTCTGATCTCCATCTTCAAGCACGAACATGATCACCATCATCACCGGTATAGCGTCAAGGTCAATGTCGCCGTTTCATGGTTGTCGTCCACCAGCTTTAACTATTACAACTACTTTGAATAGACACGCAGGTCTTAACGGAATTTAAAAGACAACCATATGGCTCCTGCCGGTTGCCAACTTACAATAAGGAACATTGCATACATCATATATAATCACAATCATAGCCATATCACATCACAGCACATCCCTGCAAAACAAAGTTAGACGCCTCTAATTTTCTTTGCATATTTTACGTGGTTTGGCGCTTTCAATAAGTGTCGTTCTAACTTACGAACAAGAACCACAACGTTGATGTTTGAACTATCAAGTGACCGTTGTAAATTGAATCCATACTATGATGGGAGAGACAGACACCCGCAAAGCCACTTATGCAATACAAGTTGCATGTTGAGCGTGGAGCAAGTCTCATGAACGATGTCATGTAAGGTTAGCCCGGGCCGCTTCATTCCATCATACCGCAAGATGCAAAGTACACAAAAAGCAATTGATAATAAAAGCACCACCGCCCACAATGACCATTGTGTTCTACTCGTGCAACAGATCTACATATAGACACGGCTTTGATACCACTGTAGGGGTTCGTAGCATGGAAAACAAAAAAATTCTACCGCATGCACACAAACAAGCCAAGATCTATCTACTAGATTCTAGCAACGAGTCGATAGAAGAACTCACCCTCAAAGATTCCAAAGCGGTTAACGAGAGCAGATTCTCGTGGGTGATGTAGTTGTACTCTTGCCGATCTCAAGATCACGTAGATGATCCTTCCGGCGTTAAAGTGCGCTTCATGATCGGTCACACGTTCGGTACTCGATGAAGATCTTCCTCTCCCTTGTTCCAGCAGTCAGCGGAGGTTGTAGTACTCTCCTCGTGATTCCGGCAGCACGACGGCGTGGTGTCGGAAGTAGAGGGAAGATCCCGCAGGGCTTCGTCTAAGCCGGAGCGAGTATGGTGGAGTAAGAGAGGGGCCTTGGTGATCTAAGGTTTAGAGGCACCAAGGGGGGTGGTTTGGCCAGCGGCTAGGGTTTGGGGAAACCCTAACTCGACGACTTGGAGGAGGCCCTAGGCGTTGGCAGCACTTGGAGGTGGTGGCGCTTTGGAGCTAGGGTTTAGGTGTGAGGGATAGGGGTGTGCCCTACCCCTCCTTATATAGGTGGGGGAGGCAGTTTGGGAGGAGGGAGTCCTCCCCCCAACTCCTCCTCCTTGGTCGGAGGGTGGAAGGAGTGGTACTCCTACCCTAGGTAGGTTTCCTACTCTCCCTCCACCAAGCAATGTTCGGATTTGACTTTTCAAATTGGCATTTGACTTTCAAACTTGGATTTGATTTCTCTCTTCATATTGCCTAGCCAAGTGACCTAGTACATGATGCAACCATTTCACATTGTCATGACACATCCATGTACCCTTCCTCTTCGGGAGTGCCGGACCTTCCAGACCTTTCTAGAACATTCCCGGTGAAAACACCGAAATCATTTCCGAACTCTGAAACAGGACTTTCCTTATATGAATCTTATTCTCCGGACCATTCCGGATCTCCTCATGATATCCCGGATTCCATCCGAGACTCCGAACAACATTCGGTCTCTTACTTATCATTCCATAACTATACAACAACATTGAATCCTTAAGTGTGTCTCCCTACGGTTCGTGAATTATGCGGACATGACCGAGACACTTCTCCGATCAATAACCAATAGGGGAATCTGGAAATTCATATGGCTCCCACATATTTCTACGATTAATTTTCGATCGAATGAACCACTTACATACGATACCAATTTCCCTTTGTCTCGCGATAGTTTACTTATCCGAGGTTTTGATCGTCGGTATCTCTGCATACCTAGTTCAACCTCATTACTGATAAGTACTCTTTTCTCGTTACCGTGATATGTGATCCCTTGTGAGCCAGTCACATGCTTGCAAGCCAATGGGATGACATTCCACCGAGAGGGCCCAGAGATATCTATCTTTCATATGGATGGACAAATCCCACTCTTGATCCATGTGCCTCAGCCCATACTTTCCGAACACTCAATGCCACCTTTATAACCACCCAGTTACGGTGTGGTGTTTGATTTCATCAAAGCATCCTTCCGGTGATGGTGATTAACATGATCTCATGGTCGAAGGAATTAGGTTACTATGTATCAGAAAGCTTATAGCCAACGAACTATTTTAAATGACTTGATCTTAATGTTACGCTTATCTATAGGAGTATGTCCATCATACCATTCTCCTAATGATGTGATCTTGTTGCTAACAACATCTCAATGTTCATGATTGGGAAACCACGATCATCTATTAACCAACAATCTAGTATTATAAAGAGGCTTTACTAGGGACTCTAATTTAGTTTACAAATCACACAAGTATCAATGTTTTCGGTTAATACTATTATAGCATGAATGTAAACATTTATTATAAACACAAAGATATAATAATAACCACTTTTATTATTGCCTCTAGGGCATATCTCCAACAATATAGACTGAATTATGTATTGCTAATTTTTTATTTAGTGTATTGTTTATTATATATATTTTTCTTAAATCCCATCGTTGATATGGGCCGAGGTTTCAGGAGGACAAAAGGGACACCACCCTACCAAATATTTCAGTTTAGTTGTTTCTCTAGGACGCAAAAGGCAAGCTTATAAGCTATTTGCATTTATGTGGAATAAAATAATGTGTAGAGAACAAATACGTAGGTGCGCATAAAGCATGTGACCGTGGTACTACCACTAGGCCTCACATGTGCTGTGTGTTGGTCCTCCACATGTTAGTCACATCCCGATCTTATAATGTTCAGATAGTGCGTGTACTCCATCATGGTATAGATTATGAAATGCAGCAAATACTATACATGTGAATTTTTGCATGTAACATGTTTATATTTGCAGCAATTTTCTTAGGACCGTAGCAACGCACGGACATTCAACTAGTGTGCATAGTAAAAAATTAGATATGGCTGCTTTCTGGACCTTTTCATTTTTGTTGGGAATTAAATCTACTAACTATTTTCCAGATCTATTCATAAAAGAATAAAAGAAAGAGGGCAGGGGGGTTCCTGGGCCAGATCCTGAGGGAAACAGGCCGCTCAGAGAGGAAACATCCCATATGGGCGCAGCCACGCGCGGGAGATGCTATTTTGAAACAGCGAGGCGGGGCCCGCCAGTCAGTGGCGGGGGAGGCTGAATGGGTACCGGGCTCCCTACGTCGTCCGATTAGAATCAAATCAACGGCGTAGGGCCGTCGTTTACCTCCGGCCGGAAATAGATGAGGCCAAACCCTAGGTCATGGTGTTGGATATATGCCCTAGAGGCAATAATCAATGTAGTTATTATTATATCTTTGTGTTTATGATAAATGTTTACATTCATGCTATAATAGTATTATCAAGGAAACATTAATACTTGTGTGATTTGTAAACTCAAATTGAAGTCCCTAGTGAAGCCTCTTCATAATACTAGCTTGTTGATTAATAAATGATTGTGGTTTCCCTATCACGAACATTGAAATGTTATTAACAACAAGATCATATCGTTAGGAGAATGATATGATGGACATACTCCTAAAGATAAGCGTAGCATAAAGATCAAGTCATTTTAATAGTTCAATTGCTATATGCTTTCTGATACATAGTAACCTAATTCCTTCGACCATGAGATCATGCTTATCACCATCACCGGAAGGATGCTTTGATGACATCAAACACCACACCGTGGCGGGTGGCTATAAAGGTGGCATTGAGTGTTCGGAAAGTATTGGTTGAGACACATGGATCAAGAGTGGGATTTGTCCATCCATATGACGGATAGATATACTCTGGTCCCTCTCGGTGGAATGTCATCCAATTAGCTTGAAATCATGTGACTGGCTCACAAGGGATCACATATCAAGGGAACGAGAAAAGAGTACTTATCAGTAACGAGTTTGAACTAGGTATGCAGAGATACCGACGATCAAAACCTCGGATAAGTAAACTATCGTGAGACAAAGGGAAATTGGTATCGTATGTAAGTGGTTCATTCGATCGCAAAGTAATCGTAGAAATATGTGGGAGCCATATGAATTTCCAGATTCCTCTATTGGTTATTGTTCGGAGAAGTGTCTCGATCATGTCCGCATAATTCACGAACCGTAGGGAGACACACTTAAGGATTCGAAGTTGTTAAGTAGTTATGGAATGATGAGTAAGAGACCGAATGTTGTTCAGAGTCTCGGATGGGATCCAGGATATCACGAGGAGATCCGGAATGCTCCGTAGAATAAGATTCATATAAGGAAAGTCCTGTTTCGGGGTTGGAGAATGGTTCCGGTGTTTTCATCGGGAATGTTCTAGAAGGTTCCGGAATCTCCGGCACTCCGGAGGGGAAGGGTACATGAATGTGTCATAACAAGTTGGAATGGTTGCATTATGTACTAGGTGTCATCGCTGAGCAAAATAAAGGGATAAATCAAATCCTAGTTTGAAAAGTCAAACGCCAATTTGAAAAGTCAAACGGCTATTTTGCTTGGTGGAGGGAGAGTAGGAAACCTAGTTGGGGAGGAAGTCCCTCTGCCTCCACCGCCGTCCAAGGAGGCCGAGTTGGGGAGGGACTCCCCTCCCCTTGGCTGCGCCCTCCCACCTATATAAGGAGGGGCAGGGCTGCCCCTCCAAGACCTACACCTTGCCCTCTCCAAACCCTAGCCCTAAGCCGCCGGCGCCACCACCTCTTGCTGCCGCCGCCTAGGGCAAACCCTAGCCGCCGACTTGGGCTTCCCTAAGCCCTATCCACCGGCCTAGCCCTCTCTCCTTGGTGCGTCTAACCCCTAGATCACCGAGGCCTCTCTCATAGTTCACCATACTCGCTCCGGCTTAAGGCGAAGCCCTGCGAGATCTCCCCTCTACTTCCGGTACCACGTGGTCGTCTTCGCGAGGAGAGTTCTACAACCTCCATTTTCTTTGGAACAAGGGAGAGGAAGGTCTTCGTCAGTACGAGCGTGTGACCATGAGCGCTACTTGAACGCAGCCGGAAGGATCGTCTACGATCTTGAGATCGGGAAGAGTACGACTACATCACCCACGAGAATCCGCTCTCGTTAAACACTTTGGAATCTTTGAGGGTGAGTTATTCTATCGACTCGTTGCTACAATCTAGTAGATAGATCTTGGCTTGTTTGTTTGTATGCGGTAGAAAATTTTCATTTTCCATGCTATGAACCCCTACAGTGGTATCAGAGCCGTGTCTATATGTAGATCTGTTGCACTAGTAGAACACAATGGTCATTGTGGGCGGTGGTGTTTTTATTATCAATTGCTTCTTGTGTACTTTGCATCTTGCGGTATGATGGGATGAAGCGGCCCGGGCTAACCTTACATGACATAGTTTATGAGACTTTCTCCACGCTCAACATGCAACTTGTATTGCTTAAGTGGCTTTGCGGGTGTCTGTCTCTCCCATTATAGTATAGATCCAATTTACAACGGGCACTTGATAGTTCAAACATCAACGTTGTGGTTCTTGTTCGTAAGTTAGATCGACACTTATTGAAAGCCCCAAACCACGTAAAACATGCAAAGAAATTAGAGGCGTCTAACTTTGTTTTGCAGGGGTGTGTTGTGATGTGATATGGCCATGATTGTCATTATATTTGATGTATGCAATGTTCCTTGTTGTAAGTTGGCAACCGGCAGGAGCCATATGGTTGTTTCTTTAAATTCTGTTAAGACCCGCGTGTCTATTCAAAGTAGTTGTAATAGTTGAAGCTAGTGGACGACAACCATGGAGAAGCGTCATTGACCTTGATACAATGCCGGTGATGATGGAGATCATGTTCGTGATTGAAGATGGAGATCGGAAGCACAAAGAAGAAAGGCCATATCATATCACATATTAAGAATTGCATGTGATGTTAATCCTTTATGCATCTTGTATTGCTTAGTTAGCGACGGTAGCATTATAAGATGATCCCTCATGCACATAAATTTCAAGTTCTAAAGTGTTCATCCTTAGTAAGCACCGTTGCTAAAGCTTGTTGTTTCGAAGCACCACGTGATGATCGGGTGTTAGATTACGCTGAAGTGTATACAACGTGAGCAAGCCAGATTTGCTCATGCGGAAGCTAAGGTTTTATCTTGACGAGCCTAGCATGTACAGACATGGTCTCGGAACACGGATCACCGAAAGGTAAAGCATGAATCATATAGTAGATATGATGAACATGTCGATTGTTCGCCATTAAAGCTACATCAACTCTCGTGATGATCTGTTTTGATGTGGTGGATTTGGTTCGTGTGATCACTAAAACAATGTGAGGGATATTGTTTTGAGTGGGAGTTCACCTAGATTAATTTAACTATTAATTAGAACTCAATTTGTCATAAACTTAGTCTAAACTATTGCAAATATGTTGTAGATCAATGGCGGGCCCTACCATCAATTTTAATGCGTTCCTAGAGAAAGAAAAGTTGAAAAAGAATGGAAGCAACTTCGCGGATTGGTTCCGCAATTTGAGGATTGTCCTCAATCTTTGGTAATTTGACCTATGTGTTGGATGCACATGGGTGACCCGCCTGTGATGCTACCGATGAAGTAAAGAACGTTTACCTCGCTCGGAAAAATCAAGACTCCAGTTCAATGTGCTATCTTGTATGGTTTGGAATCGAGCTTGAAAAGGTTTGAGAATTCAGACCCACATGATATTGTCGTGAACTCAAATTGATTTCGAGACTCACGCCGCACCGAGAGCTATGAGGCTTGAAAAGTTCTTTAAGCGCAAGATGGAAGAGGGCTCACAAGGAGCATGTGCTTAAGATGTCTGGGCACGCAAACAAACTTCAAAGCTTGGGTATAGTGATTCCTAATGCTTTGGGGATTTACCGTGTCCTCCAATCACTACCACCAAGTTACAAGAACTTTGTGATGAACTACAATATGCAAAGCATGAACAAGCAGTTGCCAGAACTCTTCTCCATGTTAAAATCTGCAGAAGTGGATATCAAGAAAGAGCACCAAGTGTTGATGGTCAATAAGACCACAAAATTCAAGAAAGGCAAGTCTAAGCAAAAGGGACACTTCAAGAAGGGTGGTAAGAAAGTTTCCGCACCGACGAAGAAGACCAAGGCTGGACCTAAGCCTGATACAGAGTGCTTTTACTGCAAGGGAGAAGGTCACTGAAAGCGGAATTGCCCAAAGTACTTGGCGGATTTGAAGAACGGCAACATCAAGAAGAAAGGTATATCCGATATACATGTTATTGATGTGTATCTCACTAGTACTCGTAGTAGTGCCTGGGTATTTGATACTGGTTCGGTTGCTCATATTTGTAACTCAAAGCAAGGTCTTTGCGAATAAACGGAAACCAGCGAAGAACGAGGACACGATGCGCGTGGGAAATGGATCAAATGTTGATGTGATCGCGGTCGACGCTACCTCTTCATATACCATCGGATTAGTTTTATACTTAAATAATTGTTATTTGGTGCTGCGTTAAGCATGAACATTATATCGGGATCTTGTTTATTGTAGACGGTTACTTGTTTAAGTCCGAGAATAATGGTTGTTCGATTTATATGAGTAATATGTTTTATGCACATGCACCTTTGATAGATGGTCTATTCTTACTGAATCTCGATAGTGGAAATACACATATTAATAACATTGAGGCTAAACGTTTGAAATTGAGCGATAACTCGACCTATATGTGGCACTGTCGTCTTGGTCACATTGGAGTGAAGCGTATGAAGAAACTCCATTCCGATGGACTTCTTGAATCACTTGATTTTGAATCACTTGAAAGATGTGAAGCATGTCTGATGGGTAAAATGACTAAGACTCCATTTTCTGGTATGATGGAGCGAGCTACGGATTTATTGGAAATCATACATACCGATGTGTGTGGTCCAATGAGTGTAGCATCGCGCGGTGGTTATCGTTATGTTCTTACCTTCACGGATGACTTGAGTAGATATGGGTATATCTATTTCATGAAACATAAGTCCAAAACTTTCGAGAAGTTTAAGGAATTTCAAAGTGAGGTTGAGAATCAACGTAACAAGAAGATTAAATTTCTGCGT
The DNA here is from genome assembly GCA_030063025.1 of Avena longiglumis. NCBI lineage: Eukaryota > Viridiplantae > Streptophyta > Magnoliopsida > Poales > Poaceae > Avena > Avena longiglumis. The sequence goes on from CP125973.1 coordinate 156,493,362, forward strand.
TCTGATCGTGGAGGTGAATATCTAAGTTACGAGTTTGGCGAGCATTTGAAGAAATGCGTAATACTTTCACAATTGACACCTCCGGGAACACCACAGCGTAATGGTGTGTCCAAACGTCGTAATCGAACTCTCTTAGATATGGTTCGTTCTATGATGTCACTTACAGATTTACCGCTATCATTTTTGGGTTATGCATTAGAAACAACCGCATTCACTTTAAATAGGGCACCATCTAAATCCGTTGAAATGACACCGTATGAATTATGGTTTGGGAAGAAACCTAAATTGTCGTTCCTTAAAGTTTGGGGTTCTTGGCCTATGTAAAGAAGTTACAACCGGACAAGCTTGAACCCAAAGCGGAAAAATGCGTCTTCATAGGATACCCAAAGGAAACTATTGGGTATACCTTCTATCATAGATCCGAAGGCAAAATCTTCGTTGCCAAGAATGGATCCTTTCTAGAGAAAGAATTTCTCTCGAAAGAAGTGACTGGAAGGAAAGTAGAACTCGACAAGGTTATCGAACCTTCTCTCGAACTTGCGAGTAGCGCAGCACCGAAAGAAGTTCATGTGGTGCCTGCACCAATAAGAGAGGGAGCTAATGATGATGATCATGAAACTTCGGGTGAAGTTGCTACAGAACCTCGCAGGTCAACGAGAACTCGTACCACTCCTGATTGGTATGATCCCGTTTTGAGTGTCATGTTGGTGGACAACACCGATGACCCTGCGACATATGAAGAAGCAATGATGAGCCCAGATTCCAATAAATGGCAAGAATCCATGAAATCCGAGATTGGATCCATGTACGAAAACCAAGTATGGACTTTGGTGGACTTACCGGATGGCCGGAAGGCTGTCGAGAACAAATGGATTTTCAAGAAGAAAATAGATGCTGATGATAATGTTACTGTCTATAAAGCTCGACTAGTCGCAAAAGGGTTTCGACAAATTCAAGGAGTTGACTACGATGAGACTTTCTCACCTGTAGCGAAGCTAAAGTCTATGAGGATTATGCTAGCAATCTCTGCATATTATGATTATGAGATATGGCAGATGGATGTGAAAACGGCGTTCCTCAATGGAGACATTGATGAAGAGTTGTATATGATGCAACCCAAAGGTTTTGTCGATCCTAAGGATGCTAACAAGGTATGCAAACTTCAACGGTCCATTTATGGATTGAAGCAAGCATCCCGAAGTTGGAATCAACGTTTTGATAAGGTGATCAAAAGTTTTGGTTTTATACAAACTTATGGAGAAGCTTGTATTTACAAGAAAGTGAGTGGGAGCTCTGTAGCATTCTTAATACTATATGTAGATGACATATTGTTGATTGGGAATGATGTAGACCTTCTTAATAGTGTCAAGGAATATTTGAATAATAGTTTTTCAATGAAAGATCTTGGCGAAGCAGCTTACATATTGGGCATAAAGATTTATAGAGATAGATCGAGACGTCTAATATCATTGTCACAAAGTACATATTTGGACAAAGTTCTAAAGAGGTTTGGAATGGAAGATAGCAAGAAAGGGTTCTTGCCCATGTTGCTAATCTGACGTTGAGTAAAACTCAAAGTCCAACAACGGCGGCGTAAGATAGAGAAAGGATGAGTAAAACTACCTATGCCTCGACCATAGGATCTCTAATGTATGCCATGCTATGTACTAGACGGCATTGCATATCTTTGTTAGTTTGACTAGCGGTATCAAAGTGATCCGAGTGGATCATTGGACGATGGTCAAAACATCCTTAAGTACTTGAGAAGAACTAAGGATATGGTTCTTTCTTATGGAGGTGATGAACATTTCGTTGTTAATGGTTACACCGATGCTAGTTGGAACACCGATCCGGATGATTCTAAATCACAATGGATACGTATTTACTTTGAATGGTGCGATTAGCTGGAGGAGTGCAAAGCAAAGCGTTGTGGCGAGATCTTCAACTGAATCGGAATACATGGTCGCCTGAGGCTTCACAAGAAGCGATATGGATGAAAGAGTTCATTACAGAGCTCGGTGTGGTTCCAAGTGCGCTGGACCCAATGTCTATCTACTGTGGTAACATGGGCGCCATAGCCAATGCGCAAGAACCAAGGTCACACCAGAAGCTGAAGCACATCAAGCTATGTTTCCACGCTATTCGAGAACATGTCCAAGATGGTGACATAAAGATTTGCAAAGTACACACAGATCTGAATGTGGCGGATCTGTTGACTAAACCTCTCCCGAGGGCAAAACATGAACAACACCAAACTGCCATGGGTGTTAGGTATATTACCGTGTAATCTAGATTAGTTGACTCTAGTGCAAGTGGGAGACTGTTGGGGATATGCCCTAGAGGCAATAATAAATGTAGTTGTTATTATATCTTTGTGTTTATGATAAATGTTTACATTCATGCTATAATAGTATTATCAAGGAAACATTAATACTTGTGTGATTTGTAAACTCAAATTGAAGTCCCTAGTGAAGCCTCTTCATAATACTAGCTTGTTGATTAATAAATGATTGTGGTTTCCCTATCATGAACATTAAGATGTTATTAACAACAAGATCATATCGTTAGGAGAATGATATGATGGACATACTCCTAAAGATAAGCGTAGCATAAAGATTAAGTCATTTTAATAGTTCAATTGCTATATGCTTTCTGATACATAGTAACCTAATTCCTTCGACCATGAGATCATGCTTATCACCATCACCGGAAGGATGCTTTGATGACATCAAACACCACACCGTAACTGGGTGGCTATAAAGGTGGCATTGAGTGTTCGGAAAGTATTGGTTGAGACACATGGATCAAGAGTGGGATTTGTCCATCCATATGACGGATAGATATACTCTGGGCCCTCTCGGTGGAATGTCATCCAATTAGCTTGCAAGCATGTGACTGGCTCACAAGGGATCACATATCACGGGAATGAGAAAAGAGTACTTATCGATGTGAGGTTGAACTAGGTATGCAGAGGTACAACGATCAAAACCTCGGATAAGTAAACTATCGTGAGACAAAGGGAAATTGGTATCGTATGTAAGTGGTTCATTCGATCGCAAAGTAATCGTGAAATATGTGGGATCCATATGAATTTCCAGATTCCTCTATTGGTTATTGTTCGCAGAAGTGTCTCGATCATGTCGCATAATTCACACGAACCGTAGGGAGACACACTTAAGGATTCGACGTTGTTGAGTAGTTATGGAATGATGAGTAAGAGACCGAATGTTGTTCGGAGTCTCGGATGGGATCCGGGATATCACGAGGAGATCCGGAATGGTCCGGAGAATAAGATTCATATAAGGAAGTCCTGTTTCGGGGTTGGAGAATGGTTCCGGTGTTTTCATCGGGAATGTTCTAGAAGGTTCCAGAATGTCCGGCACTCCGGAGGGGAAGGGTACATGAATGTGTCATAACAAGTTGGAATGGTTGCATCATGTACTAGGTGTCATCTCTGAGCAAAATAAAGGGATAAATCAAATTCTAGTTTGAAAAGTCAAACGCCAATTTGAAAAGTCAAACGGCTATTTTGCATGGTGAAGGGAGAGTAGGAAACCTACTTGGGGAGGAATTCCCTCTCCCTCCACCGCCAGACAAGGAGGCCGAGTTGGGCAGGGACTCCCCTCCCCTTGGCCGCGCCCTCCCACCTATATAAGGAGGGGCAGGGCTGCCCCTCCAAGACCTACACCTTTCCCTCTCCAAACCCTAGCCCTAAGCCGCCGGCGCCACCACCTCCTGCTGCTGCCGCCGCCTAGGGCAAACCCTAGCCACCGACTTGGGATTCCCCAAGCCCTAGCCGCCGTCCTAGCCCTCTCTCCTTGGTGCATCTAAACCCTAGATCACCGAGGCCTCTCTCATAGTCCACCATACTCGCTCCGGCTTAAGGCGAAGCCCTGCGAGATCTCCCCTCTATTTCCGGTACCACGCCGTCGTGCTACCGGAATCGCGAGGAGAGTGCTACAACCGCCGCTGCCTGCTGGAACAAGGGAGAGGAAGGTCTTCGTCGAATCGACGTGTGACCGGCATGGAGCGCTACGGAGCAGCCTTGGGAAGGATCGTCTACACGATCTTGAGATCGGGAAGAGTACAAATACATCACCCACGAGAATCCGCTCTCGTTAAACACTTTGGAATCTTCGAGGGTGAGTTATTCTATCGATTCGTTGCTACAATCTAGTAGATAGATCTTGGCTTGTTTGTTTGTACGCGGTAGAAAATTTTCGTTTTCCATGCTACTGAAGGGTTTCGCGGCATAGTAAATCAAAATTTTCTACGGATGCGAACAGAGGGAAAGCCAAGATCTAATCTAGGAGATGTAATCAACGAGAGAGATTGGATTAGATCTTCATACCCTTGAAGATTCGCTGTGAACGCTCGTCGGAACGTGGGTGATGTAGTCGTACTAAGCCTCCTCCTCGCGATCCGATCCGATCTAGCACCACAAGTGGCGGTGCCTCCGTGAGATGCACACGTGCAGCACCTCGGCGTCTCCTCCTTCGGACCAGCAAGTATGGTGGAGAGATATATTTGATCTACAACACGGCCGTGGTGTATATGGTGGAGAATTTCGGCGGGGCTTCGCCTACAAGCGATCGGGAGGGAGAGAGGAAAGCTAGCAAGGCGGCTAGGGTTTGGAGGAGAGGTGTGTGGGGTTGGTGCGCCCCCACCCCTCTTTATATAGAGGGGGGGCGCAGCCCTAGCCCCTCCCCAAGCCCAAAGGATAAGGAGTGGGGGGCATGGACTCTCCCCTCTTCTAGAAACCCTATCTCTAGTTTAAACGATTTAAACTCTCTAGGATCGGCTGGGCCCTATGGGGCCTTGTGCCCCTGGACCAATGCGGCCAGGACACTCCCTCATAGGCCCATGCCCCCTCCCGGAAGGTGGGGCCACGTTGGTCCCCTTCCGGAAGGTTCTAGAAGCTTCCGGTACAATACCGATTAACCCGGAACAATTCTGAACTCCAAAAATTGCACTGCCTTATATGAATCTTATTCTCTGGACCATTCCGGAACCTCTCGTGATGTCCCGGATCCCATCCGAGACTCCGAACAAAAATTCATAAACCAATTATCCAATCTATCCTAGCGTCGAGATACGTTAAGTGTGTGACCCTGCGGGTTCGAGAATATGCAGACATGATCTTCTATCAATAATCAACGGCGGGGTGCAGGCACCCATATTGACTCCACACATTCATCGATGATCATATCGGATGAACCACGATGCCAGATTCAATTAATCCCATATATATATTCCCTTCGTCTCGCGATATTTTACTTGCGAGATTCGATCGTCGGCAGTCATACCTAGTTCAATCTCGTTCACAGCAAGTACTTTACTCGTTCCGTAATCCGATATCACTTTGTGATTAACTCCTTAACCACATGCTTGCAAGCGGTGTTGATATCGATTACCGAGTGGGCCCGAAGTATATCTCTCCGACTTGGGAGGGACAAATTACATCTCGATACATACAACCCAACAGATACTTTCCGATCACCTGAGAGACACCTTTATGATCACCCTCTCATAGGATGACGTTTGATGACCTCAAAGCTTTCTTCCGGTACCAGGGAGTTGAATTATCTCATGGTCTAAGGAATACAATATTTGACATAGGAAAAGCTTCGCAAAGATGAACACGATGATACGATCTAATTGCTTCGCTTAGTTTGGGTCTGTCCATTATATCATTCTCCCAATGATATGATCTCATTATCAATTGACAACTCATGTCTATGGTTAGGAAACCTTAACCATCACTGATCAATGAGCTAGTCCTTAGAGGCGTACCAGGGACACGGTGTTGTTCACAAACCACACAAGTATTAATGTTTCCGCTTAATACAATTATAGCATGGAATATAAACTTTATCATGAACAAGAATTATAATAATAACATCTTTATTATTGCCTCTAGGGCATAATTCCAACAGTCTCCCACTTGCACTAGAGTCAATAATCTAGTTTACATCTGGCAACAATGTCACACCCATGGCACTGAGGTGTTGATCATGTTTTACACGTGGAAGAGGTTTAGTCAATGGATCTGCGACATTCACATCCGTATGTACTTTGCTAATCTTCAGATCTCCATCTGCTATATAATCTCGGATTATATGAAACTTGTGGTTGATATGCTTGGTCTTTGGATGATATCTTGGTTCCTTAGCGAGTGCTATGGCGCCAGTGTTGTCACACAATATCTCCAGTGGGTCCAATGCACTTGGAACCACGCCAAGCTCGATGATGAAGTTTCGATCCAAACTCCTTCACTTGACGCTTCTGCAGCCATGTATTCCGCTTCCTTTGTAGATCCCGCGATCACGCTTTGCTTGCAGCTTCTCCGACTCCAGCTCATCCATTCAAAATATAAACGTATCCTGCGAGATTTGGAATCATCCTTGTCGGTGTCGAAACTAGCATCGTAACCTTTACGACAAGTCGTTCATCACCCCATAGACTAAGAACATTTCTTTAGTTCTATTTAGGTACTTTAGGATGTTCTTCACGGCTGTCCGATGTTCCTCTGGATCACTTTGATATCTGCGTCAAACTAAGAGCATTGGACACATCCGGTCTAGTACACAACATGGCATACATGATGGAACCTATGGCGAGGCATAAGGCACTTTGCTCATAGCTTCCCTATCATTCTAGTAGGCTGGACAGGCCTTGCTCAATATCTTACCTGACAACATAGGCACTGAACCTTTCTTTGCCTTATCCATTCTGAACCTTTTCAGAACTTTGTCTAGGTATTTACTCTGGCTTAAAGCTATCAGGCGTCTTTGTCTATCTCTATAGATTTTGATGCCCAATATATAAGCAGCTTCACCTAGGTCTTTCATTGAAAAACACTTGTTCAAATAACTCTTCACATCGTTAAGCATGTTGATGTCATTTCCGATAATCAATATGTCATCCACATACAGTACCAGCAACGTCACCGAGCTCCCACTCACTTTCTTGTAGATACAAGCTTCGTAGCAATTTGGAACAAATCCAAAACTCTTGATCACTTGATCAAGACGAAGTTCCAACTCCGAGATGCTTGCTTCAGTCCATAAATGGAACGCTGAAGTTTGCATACTTTACTAGCATCCTTAGGATCGACAAAACCTTCGGGTTGCATCATATACAACTCTTCATCAATGTTCCCATTGAGGAAAGCAGTCTTGACATCCATCTGCCATATTTCATAATCATGAAACGCAGCAATTGCTAATAAAATCCGAATGGACTTAAACATCGCTACGGGAGAGAAAGTCTCATCGTAGTCAACACCTTGAACTTGTCGAAAACCTTTTGCGACAAGTCGTGCTTTATAGACGATAACATTACCATCCGCGTCCGTTTTCTTCTTAAATATCCATTTGCACTCAACGGCCTTTTCGGTCGCTAGGAGGATCCACCAAAGTCCATACTTGGTTTTCGCTCATGGATCCCAATTCGGTTCATGGCTTCCACCATTTCTCGAGTCTGGGCTCATCATCGCTTCCTCATAGTTCGTAGGTTCACGTCTTCTACCAACAAGGTCAAGAGGCAGGTTGCCGTACCACTCGGGAGGCACGCGACCTTGTCGACTGCGACGCTCAAGAGACATCGTCCAAGCTTCATGATCCTTGTCATTAGCTTCCTCTATTGTTGGTGCGGTGACCTTTGGAACAATTTCAGGTGCTGTGCTACTCTCCAATTCAAGAGAAGGTTCAATAACCTCGTCTAGCTCTACTTTCCTCCCACTCACTTCTTTCGAGAGAAACTCCTTCTCAAGAAAGGAACCGTTCTTTGTGACAAACACTTTGCCTTCGGTTTTGTGATAGAAGGTATACCCAATAGTTTCCTTAGGGTATCCTATGAAGACGCATTTCTCCTCTTTGGGTTCGAGCTTGTCCGGCATCAACTTCTTGACGTAAGCTTCGCATCCCCAAACTTTAAGAAACGAAAACTTAGGTTTAGCACCAAACCACAGTTCATACGGTGTCGTCTCAACGGATTTAGATGGAGCCCTATTTAAAGTGAATGCAGCGGTTTCTAATGCATAACCCCAAAATGATAACGGCAAATCAGTAAGAGACATCATTGATCGGACCATATCTAATAGGGTTCGATTCCTGTTCAGACACACCATTGCTTGTGGTGTTAGGTGGCGTGAGTTGTGAAACGATTCCACTTGCTTTAAGATGCGTGAGAAAATCATAACTCAAATATTCACCTCCACGATCGGATCGTAGAAACTTAATCTTTCTATTACGATGGTTCTCCACTTCATTCTGAAATTCCTTGAACTTTTCAAATGTTTCAGATTTATGTTTCATTAAATAGATATACCCATATCTACTTAAGTCATCGGTAAAAGTGAGGAAATAGCGATATCCTTTAAGGCGTCGAAACACTCATCGGTCCGCATACATCGGTATGTATGATTTCCAACAAGTCCGTTGCTCGCTCCATCATACCGAGAACGGGTTTTGATCATCTTGCCCATGAGGCATGGTTCGCATGTGTCAAATGATTCAAAATCAAGAGACTCCAAAAGTCCATCATAATGGAGTTTCTTCATGCGCTTTACACCAATATGACCTGAGCAGCGATTGCCACAAATAAGTAGTATTATCACTATCTACTTTGCATCTCTTAGCCTCAATGTTATGGATGTGTGTTTCATCCCTTTCGAGATTTATAAGAAATAAACCATTCACAAGAGGTGCATGACCATAAAAGATGTTACTCATATAAATAGAACAACCATTATTCTCCGATTTAAATGAATAACCGTCTTGCAATAAAAACAATCCAGAAATAATGTTCATGCTCAACGCAGGCACATAATAACACTTATTAAGGTTTAAAACTAATCCCGAAGGTAAAACTAAGGAGAGTGTGCCGACGGCCATCACATCAACTCTTGATCTGTTGCCAACGCGCATCGTCACCTCATCCCTCGCAAGCCGCCGTATATTTCGTAGCTCCTGTTTCGAGTTACAAATATTAGCAACTGAACCGGTATCAAATACCCAGGCACTACAACGAGGGCTAGTAAGCAAAACATCAATAACATGTATATCAAATATACCTTTGATGGTGCCAGCCTTCTTGTCCGCTAAGTACTTGACGATTGCGCTTCGGTGACCCTTATCCTTGCAATAGAAGCACTCGATTAGGGCTTAGGACCAGACTTGAGCTTCTTCTCAGCAGGGGCATTGCGCTTGCCGCCGCCCTTCTTGAAGGGTTTCTTTGCTCCCTTACCTTTCTTAAAGGAGGGCTTGTTGACCATCAACACATGATTATCCTTCTTGATGTCCACCTCTGCAGCCTTCAGCTTTGCGAAGAGCTCGGTGATCGTATCATTAGAACCAATCTGATTATGAGTCACTACAAAACTTTTGTAGCTGGGAGGGAGTGATTGCAGAACCCTGTCAATCTTGAGCTCCTCTGGAATCGTGCATTCCAGTTGCTCAAGGCGTTGAGTGTAGCCCGACATCTTTATGGCGTGCTCACTAACGGAACTCCCTTCCTCCATCTTGCAGTTAAAGAACTTCTCGGAGATCTCATATCTCTTAGAACGGGCCTGAGTCTAAAACATGGTTTTCAGCTCCTCGAGAATCTCGAAGGGCCAGGATACTCTTCAAAACGATTTTGAAGCTCGGTTCCATAGCAAACAACATGGTGCTCTTAATCACACCATAATCATCTTTGCGCCGATAGACAGCTTTCTCATCGGCATGATTCTGTGAGGGGTCACCTAACGCTTTCCCAAGGACATAGTCCTTTTGTCCGCTGACGTAATGATTCTTAGATTGCGGAACCAATTGGTGAAGTTAGACCCATTGTTTCTAAGCTTTTCCTTCTCAGCAAAAACGTTCAAGTTGAAGTTGGACTTGGCCATGTGATCTACAGTATTTGCAAGTACAATTTAGACTATGTTCAAGATAAATAGTTCAATTTAATCAAATTACGAGATGAACTCCCACTAAATTCAACATCCCTCAAGTTGTTTAGTGAACACGATCCAAATTCACCACACCTAATCCGATCATCACGAGAAGAGATGTGGTTTCAATGGTGGACAACCAAGTGTCGATCATATCATTCATATGACTCATGCTTAACCTTTCGGTTCTTGTGTTCCGAGGCCATGTCTGTACATGCTAGGCTCGTCAAGCTAGACCCAAGTATTTCCGCGTGTGCAAAACTGGCTTGCACCCGTTGTATGTGAGCGTAGAGTCTATAGCACCCGATCATCACGTGATGCTTGGACACGACGAACTTTCGCAACGGTGCATACTTGGGGAGAACACAGTTTTTATCTTGATCTTTAAGTGAGGAATCATCTTATAATGCTACCGTCGCGATCTAAGCATAATAAGATACATAAAAGGATAAACATCACATGCATATAACTTTATGTGACATGGTATAGCCAATCTTCGCACAATGATCTCCATCTTGTGCGTTCCGGCATGATCTCCATCACTCCACCATGATTGCCTCCACCACGAATAGCAACTACAACTATTGCTAACTACTTAGCGATAAAGTAAAGCTATTACATGGCGTATAAGAAGTTGACATGAGTCATACACAATTATAAAGACAACAATATGGCTCCCCGGTTGTGTACTCATCGACATGCAAGTCGTGAAACATTACAAAACATGATCATCGCATACAATATACACATCACATCTTGGGCCATACCATATCACGAAAACACTCCTGCAAAAACAAGTTAGACGCCTCTACTTTGTTGTTGCATGTTTTACGTGGCTTATGGGAGTAGATGCTAAGAACGATTCTTACCTACGGAAAGCCACAACGGTGATATTATGGTTGCCAAACTCCGGTGTTAATCCCATGACAACTATAGTGAGAGAAACGACATCCACGGCCGCATGTGGAACAAGCCACACGCGTCAAGTGCGGGCGGTCTCGCGACGGCGTCGCGTAAGGTTGGCCGGACCGCTTCAATCTCACTATCCGCGTCATAAGAAGAACACAAACAAGAGGCTTGCAACAGAAAACATCAACGCGCGCAACCATGTTGCGTTCTACTCGTGAAACACATCTACGCATAGATCTAGCTCGATACCATGAAGGGTTTCGGCATAGTAAATCAAATTCTTTTACGGATGCGAATAGAGGAAAGCCAAGATCTAATCTAGGAGATGCAATCAAGAGAGATTGGATTAGATCTTCATACCCTTGAAGATTCGCGCGTGAACGTTCATCGGGCGTGGGTGATGTAGTCGTACTCGCTTCTCCTCGCGATCCGATCCGATCTAGCACCACAAGTGGCGGTGCCTTCGTGAGATGCACACGCAGCACCTCGGCGTCTCCTCCTTCCTCGGACCAGCAAGTATGGTGGAGATATAGATTGGATCTACAACACGACGGCGTGGTGTATATGGTGGAGAATTTCTGCAGCAGGCTTCGCTACAAGCGATCGGGAGGAGAGAGGAAAGCTAGCAAGGCGGCTAGGGTTTGGAGGAGAGGTGTGGGGGTTGGTGCGCCCCACCCTCTTTATATAGAGGGGCAGCCCTATCCCCAAGCCCAAAGGATAAGGAGTGGGGGCATGGACTCTCCTCTTCTAGAAACCCTATCTCTAGTTTAAACGATTTAAACTCTCTAGGATCGGCAGGGCCCTATGGGGCCTTGTGCCCCTGGACCAATGCGGCCAGGACACTCCCTCATAGGCCCATGCCCCTCCCGGAAGGTGGGGCCACGTTGGTCCCTTCCGAAGGTTCTAGAAGCTTCAGACAATACCGATTAACGGAACAATTCCGAACTCCAAAAACTGCACTGCCATATATGAATCTTATTCTCTGGACCATTCCGGACCCTCTCGTGATGTCCCGGAACCCATTCGAGACTCGAACAAAAATTCATAAACCAATTATCCAATCTATCCTAGCGTCGAGATCGTTAAGTGTGTGACCCTACGGGTTCGAGAATATGCACATGATCTTCTATCAATAATCAACCGGAGTGCAGGCACCCATATTGACTCCCACACATTCATCGATGATCATATCGGATGAACCACGATGCCAGATTCAACCAATCCCATATATATATATTCCCTTCGTCTCGCGATATTTTACTTGCCCGAGATTCGATCGTCGCACCGTCATACCTAGTTCAATCTCGTTCACGGCAAGTACTTTACTCGCTCGTAATCCGATATCACTTTGTGATTAACTCCTTAGCCACATGCTTGCAAGCGGTGTTGATATCGACACGAGTGGGCCCAAGTATATCTCTTCGACTTGGGAGGGACAAATTCCATCTCGATACATACAACCCAGATACTTTCCGATCACCGAGAGACACCTTTATGATCACCCTCTCATAGGATGACGTTTGATGACCTCAAAGCTTTCTTCCGGTACCGGGAGTTGTATTATCTCATGGTCTAAGGAATATAATATTTGACATAGGAAAAGCTTCGAAAAGATGAACACGATGATACGATCTAATTGCTTCGCTTAGTTTGGGTCTGTCCATCATATCATTCTCCCAATGATATGATCTCATTATCAATTGACAACTCATGTCTATGGTTAGGAAACCTTAACCATCATTGATCAATGAGCTAGTCCTTAGAGGCGTACCAGGGACACGGTGTTGTTCACAAACCACACAAGTATTAATGTTTCCGCTTAATACAATTCTAGCATGGAATATAAACTTTATCATGAACAAGAATTATAATAATAACATCTTTATTATTGCCTCTAGGGCATAATTCCAATAGCTACGAACCCCTACACATGGCGGCGGGGTTCCAGGAGCTCATGAGAGGCTGTCTCCAGCGAAGTGGGGGCGAAGGGGCGACGCGGAGTTCAGCGGCGAGCCTGGAGAGGGGCGGGAAGGTAGGGTTCATCATCGAAGGGTGTTGCACGTATCCGCTGCTGGCGAAGCTTCCTTCGGGGCTCGCCGGAGCTTGCTCGGGTCGTGCATGTCGGTCTCTGGGAGACCCGAGCGAAGCAGGGGATGCAAGAGGCCATCGCCGGATCTTCGGTGCTTGCTGCAGAGGCTCGGGAGCGTGGAGGCTCGCGGGTGGTGGTCCGTTCAGACGTGCCACCCGTGGAGGTTGCCTCCGGTGTTCCTGTGACCAAAGAAGGGAGGGGTAGGCAGATTAGGGGTAGGGGAACACGATGATAGTAAGTAGAAGAGGAGGGGTGGTCAGGGTCGCCTGCAAGATTGCATGCCAGCTTCTACCGGAGGAGGGTTTCCTCACTTTTTCCATGGCTAGGGGGAGCGGGGGAAGAGGATCTGAAGCTCGGGGAGAGATGAGGGAAGCGTTCTGGGGGCAAATGAGGGCCATAGAGGCACTGGGGTGGCCTCTCCCCTCCTTAGACCCAGGGGGTTAGGGGTAGGATGGTCAATGACCATGGTGGCTTCCTATTGGGCAGCAAGGGCGGTGGGTGAGTGTGTGGTGGGGTTCTGGTCGAGGAGGGGGAGGGTGCAGGCCTGCTGCAGCTGCTGGGGTGAGTAAAGAGGGTGACAAGGCAAGGGGGTTAAATAAATAGGCATAGGTTCTCTTCTCTCCTTCGTCCAAACACAAGAGGACAAAGGAGGGGTGGCTAAGGTTTGATTGTTTTGGCAAGGTTGATCATTTTGAGGCTTGGGAGTAAAGTTGAAAAAGTTGCATGGGACAAAGTGTGGAAATGGTACTGGGAGGTGGTATAGGTCAAATAATCTCTCCATGATTTAAATGGGATTTTTCTTATGATTATAATCCTTTAAATGTACTTCTTCAAAAAGTGATGAAGTAGATTATGGAAGCAAAAATGATATTTTTACATTGTACAAGCTTGGTTTTTGATTTTATATGGTCCTAAATATCATAACACACATTGGAGAATTTTATTGGGATTTATTGAGGTGTAAAAATATTTTTAGGGGATTATTTCTTGTTTCTACCATTTAAGAAAAAGGGCAAAAAGAAATAATAAAGAATCTCAAAAATATTTATTTTTGAGTTGGTAAGGTATGGTATGATATGGAGAACTCAAATATACATTGAGATGGCAAAGTGGTTTGGAGAAAAACAAACTTGCCTTTATAGACAAGGGTTTTGAGAAATTTGCAAGATAAGGAAATAAAATAGTTTAATAATCCAAATAATTGGGAGAATTATTTGGGGATGCTGATATACAAGTTAAATTATGTACACTTGAAGTTGGCATCAAGATCAACCTTGGTTTTGAAGAAAAGAGGTGAAAAGAATGGAAACTAGGTTCTTGGGGGATCTAGGGTTTGTTTAGTCTGATGCCATCTAAACAAGGTTGGATTTGGGAGCTCAGAGTTCACCTGGGTGCAACGGGTATATGGATAGATAGACCATGTCATATAGATGATCATGGAAGCAAGAGTTAGGCTTGGGTGCATTTGGGGTGATCTAGATGAGATGGCAAACTTCGTTGAAAATAAGGCTGCCATAACAGATGCATCAGTTAGCCTCCTAAACCATGTGAGTTTAAGAAGCACAAAGCTCCAATGGGAACAAGTGAAGTGGGGGTTGATAGGCCATGGTTAGTAGGTACGAACCATGCAAATATTTGGTCAAGGGTATGTGGCATGTGGATGTGAGCTTCTGCCAAAGTAGGCAAGATGATAAGATTTGCAGAAAAGATTATTATCTTGACTACAAAACCATCATGGATAAGTGGGAATTAGAATGTCTTAGCCAAATGAAAGAGTGGGCCTTGATAGTACTAATGATTTACTACAAGGTGGTTCAAATGCATTCTCAAGAATGCACATAGGTTGGAAGAGGTAGATCTCTAAAGATTGAATCTAGATAAGAAAACCAGACTTAGTCGTTTTGGCAGTTTTGGAGATTTTGACTAGAGTGCAAGTGTAGATGATTTTGAGAGGATGCTAGGTTCCAAACTTGGGATCATATGGAGGAGGTTGATGTGATGGATAAGTAGATATTATCCATGCTGAGATTGGGGTCTTTACTGAGTTGGAAACCATCAGGAAGGATTATCCTTGGATTGAGATAAGCATGAGATGAGATGATCACTTGAGTGGCTTAGAATAGATCCAGATTTGGATGCTTGCTTTGAGATTGATGATCCCAAGCAAGGATTGGGTCCTAAGGATGAGCTACTAGATTAGCTCAATCTAGTTCCTAGGCAAACAAGGCAATCAACAGATCAAGGCAATTCATCTTTCTACTTATCTAACTACTACTAGGGTTACCATCAATCCTAGCTTGGGGTAATGTTGGGTATGTTGAAAGGGGTTTAGCTTTGAAGTAAGATAAGTACCATCTTGGTATCTCTACCAAGATTGAGATGAAAAGGTTTTAGTTAAAAGTTTTGGAAAAACCTAGAGATAAGAGTAGTTGAAGTCCTGTCTTGAAAACATAAGGAGATAATATATATAGGTCCCCATAGTTTTGGCAATAGAAGCTAGTAAAGTATTTGGTTGTGTCAAATTCATTTTGGCTCAGGTTTCTGAAATGCCTGAACATTTGAGAATATGAAAGATGAGCCAAGACATCTCTTTTGTAAAATAGTTTTGTAAACTAGGGTTGAGATGAGGAGTACTGTGGCATTCCGCAAAACCACTACTAGAAAATCGCGTTGAATTTGTGCATTGCATCGTCATCATCATATGTTGTTTGTCAAAAACTATTTTTGCAACGCCCGATTTGTTTTCCAAACGCCCCATCTTTATTCAAATATCAAAACCCGGTCGCCGGACTATTTTTACTTGTCTGCTATTAGTTTGCAAAAGGCCTGTTGGAATTAAATAACACATTTAATTGTTTTTGGCGAAGGCGATCGAGGCGATTTGACGACCACCCCGAAAAACTAAATCGGTCCACCTCTAATCCTATTCCTACCAAACTACCTACCCATACCCAGCCTCCACCTCACCCCACGAATCTCCACCACGACACCTCACCTCTCCCACACCTCCACCACTAAAAATCGCCACCTCACCACCCCACTCACCCCTCAACCTCAACCATACACCCACGCAGACTACACGCACGCTCCCGGCCACAACCACCCCACACGTCCTCTCTCTCGACCCCGGACCCTGCCCGGCCCCACCCCACCGACAGCCCCCGGCCCCCACAGCCCACCTCCCCAGCGCCGCTCACCCTCCCTTCTTCCTCCCAGCGCCTCGCCTTTCGCCCCTCTGCGCCGCGGCGACCCTCCTCCCTCCGCCCTTTGAGGCCTCCCCCTCAGCGTCCAGGCTCTCCCTCGTCGCCGCCCCGCACGCCTCCCACGCCCGTCTCGCGTCGCCTCCCGCGCGCCACGCTGACGCCGCGCCTCGCCCGTTCCGCCCGGCGGCTCCTCCCGCAGGCTCGCAGCGGCCCGCCTCCCGCGTTCACCCCAGGCCCCGCCGCGCCTCCGCACCCGGCACCAGCGTCCCGCCCTCCTCGACCCTCCTCCCAGCAGCCTCGCGCCCGGTGGCCTCGCCCTCCGGCCGCCACCTGCTGCCTCGACCCCGTCCACGGCCTCCCCAGGACTGCCTTGTGACCCGTCCTCGCCTCCATGACCGACGCCCAGCCCGTCCAGCACCCCAGGCCCGTCTTCCTCAGGCGCTTCGCCCACGCCCGGCGCCGCCAGCGCCTCAGCAGCGCGCTGGCGCCGCTCCCCTCGCTCCTCTCCTCCGCCTCTGCCCGTCCCGGCCTTAGCAGACCACGTCGCCCTCATCCACGCTGCGCTGCAGCCGGCCCCCTAAGCCCCGAGCTCTTCCGTCCGCCTGAGCCCCAACCACCTGTCGCCTCCCGCCGGCCAGCGCGCCCGGGCCCCTGCAGCGTCTCCCTGGCCTATGCCCTTTGGAGCTCCTGGGTGAGCTATGTGTGGCCGATGCCTGATATGGAGAAGTGAGGTTGACGATGGTACTAGATATGTGGTGTTCGATGACCAAGTACCAAGCTCTCCAACACGTACTTGTCACTTCCGAAGGAGTCGACGACAGGAAACATCAAGGACTTCTTCCGGGAGTCCGAAGAACGCAGACATGCATGCGAAGACCAAGCCGCGACATCCCGTAACCGGTGTCGCGCCAAGATCTCCGAAAACCCCGTTACGGACGAGTTCGCCATCGACCTCGAGTTCTCCCACACGGATACCAAGCGACAAGATCCCCTTCATGGAAAACGAAGCCCAACCGGAGACCTCCGTCATGGATCATCGAGCACTTCTACACGGACCCACGGGATGACATGTTCTTCGCCCAAAGGCGACAAGGTTCTCTTCACGGACGTCGGGACCCCGGCATCGAAACGACAAGATCATCGTCATAGAACCCGAAGGCCACATGTGCGATAAGTACTCCCTTGAGGACGCCGAGTGCTTCACCCTGGAAGCGACAAGACCTACCTATGTATCCGAGAACGAGCCGCCGAGACCGGATCCCGAAACTGTCGAACCCTGGACCCTGAGACCGGACCCCGAACCCCTGGAGCCCAAGATCGTCGAGCCCCCTCAATGTGTGACCCTTATCCGAACCCCTATTTTTTATGAATGTTAAACATAAAACCTGTTGCTTATTAACTTGTCATACTTGCATGCATGCTTGTCTGTGGTTTGGGGGCCTTATGCCGATTCACCTAATAATTAAATATGGGGCCCATATGCGGGCAAATCTAGTCTCATATGGCCTCATTTAAACTTGTGTAGCGAACCGGTAACTTATTTTGTTCTGTTATCACAACATTTAAATTGCGGGGTAGCTAAACAACATGAACCACCTAATCAATTGTCGGGACCCCGGTTCCGCTTAATATGACCTAATTGCATCGCATCTTTGCCATGTCATGCATCATACATGCATCATGTCGATCTTCTGCCGTGTATTAAATATTGCACCCGGTGTTTATTCTAGTGTTTTGCTTCTTCGCGGAAAGGGCCGTTGAGTTGATGTGAGTGTCGACCCGATCTTCGGTTGAACCTTCGACAATGTTTTCAGGTGAGCATCTCCCCCTTTCTACCTATCTTACTTTTCTAGTATTTATTCCCGCCTGTTGATCTTTGCTATCTGTGTTGCGATGCTCTAGTTTCGTACCCGTGATATCCCTTGCAGCAATATATAGCCTTGGACACATCCTATTACCTGTTGTTTTGTAGATAGATGGACCCACGTGTCGTAGTCGCTTGCTCAAGTGTTTTCGCTTGTCGTCAAGTACCACAATTGTTGGAGAGTTGCCACATGTTGATGTTGGAGATGATCATGGCTTTAATTATTGTTTCACTTTAATTCCTGTTTAATAACTAAAATTGAATTAAGCAGAGGCATCGGTGGGTGATAGGTAAGATTTGGTTTCCGACCGCCCACTTGTGTCCCATAGGACCCGAGTTCTTGACACCTGTTCCGAGATCGAGCGCGCTAACCACAGGTGGGGAGATATGGGCCCCCCATCGATTATTACCTGATTTCAAAGTATTGTACTGGGGGCCACAACTAGTTTGAGGTTTTGTTTACTATCCTGCACCTATGCCATTTTTGCTTTATTTACGATTGTGTGAGGAGCACGCTGTACTGTTTAGGAAGCGGAATGTTTTTTTCGGTATCGGCAGTCCCGGTTGGGGATCTGCATCGTTCTGACCATTGTCGCAAACCCTAAGTCCGTCTCGAGACCGCCGACTTTATTATGGGTGTACTTAGTGGGGTGGCCCCGTGCTTGCTTTGGGTGCAGGAACGTCATGACTTAGGCCCCGACATACCGATGGGTGTATGTTAACCGATCGGCAAAAGGGTCAAGTGCTGTGGATACTTTGGTGCACCCTGCAGGTTAAATCTTTTCGAGAAGCCGTGTCCGGTTATGGACGACTTGGAGCACAAGGTTTGATCATAGACAACTATAACTAAAGTTTATTGTTATAAATTGACTTGTATCCGATCTGACTAGTAATCAGCTTCACTACAACGGAATGGCTAAATAAAAGTACCAACAACTGCTGGGTTTTGGGTTTATCTCATGCTAATTGTATCTGACTAGTAAGTGTTGCAACTATCATGGAATGGTTAACTAAAAGTGCCCATCGCTTACTTTATCGGATGATTATCTAAACCGACTAGTAATTGCTGCAACGATAATCGAATAAGTAAAGCGCCAACCGTGTGAGTTCCTCGGTTGACTTCCTCGTTTGGTCTCGAGGGGAAACGCCAGATGGGTTTGTTTGATGATAGTATCGTGTTGAATCCGAATAGGTCTTTCTCACCCTCTCGATAGCCGCCAATGATCGAGTCTCTATAGGTTGTTTAGTGCATGTTGCCGCCGCCATCCACCATACCTATGTAGGCGAGGACCGCCAATTCTAGCCTCGCTGTCTTGGCCTCGATCGACGCCTCTTTTCCTTTGCCCTTTGTCGGCACCCTTTTGTTTAAGCAGGTTTTGAGATCGACGCCATAGTGGTTACCCTTCCGCTTGGCTCGGGCAGGTTATGGACGCCATTGGTTATTCTTCGGCTCTTAGCCCCATTTGCATCTTGTCCGTAGTCGGACGCCCCATCGTTTTCAAGGTGATTTGGATCTTTGTACCATATATTTGTATTCTTGACTCATTGAGTCGCTGTTGTATATATATCTGTTCTGTGGGTCCCATCGAGGACTGTTGTGTAATGTTATTACTTTGCTTTCCACCCGCACGAAAGTGCCTGGTGGGCACCTTCGAATCGTTTCTATGCGGGTTTGGCAAGTTTCGCTAAAACTTGCATAGGGCCGATTCTGAGGGTGTTACAGAGTGGTATCGAGCTCGGCGATTGCGATACCCCACAAGTCCAAATGTAGGATAACCTAGCTAACGGCCGAAGTAGAGTGTCAAAACTATTTTGCAAAATCGGTTGGATAGTTCTGATTAGGTCTGATTTTACTCCTTACCCCTCTGCTATTCTCCTCTTATCTCGACGTGTTTTGAATCCACCTCTTATCTTTTCTGCGAGTCCAGGATTTCTCGTGGTTGGGTTTCCGTCGTACCTTCAGGGTTTCGCTTCCTCCTTTGGTAACGGTGCTCTACTATCCGGTGTTCATGCTATCTGAGGATCCGTCTGCTGTGGTACCATTCTTTGTTCTTTGTTTGCGCCTTCCGGTGTTTTCTGACGCGACGACAGCATCTACGCTAGATCCGATGCAGAGTCTGCATCACTCCTTTGATCCGAATCTCGCTTGTCGAGATCTTCAGTCTGAATCTTGAGGGTTGGTTGCATAATCTGTCTATTCGTGTACAGAGTAATGCTTTGAGTGCGGGATGGAGTCGCGACCATACCACTACTCTTAACATTCGCTTATGTACATTGAATGGTGGATCGATGCAACTCTACTCCTTCCATGGAAGTTCGAGGTGGCCTTACCTTTAACTTCGTTCGTTGTTTATCCGGAGTGTTTTCCTGACGAACGGGATCAACGACGTCTTGTTGGTGGTGTCGCCGTTTTCCAGACGAGGAAGGCATCATTGTTAGTAGTGTCACGAAGATCTACACGAAGCGAGAAGACGCAGATCGCCGACCTTTCCTTCCGGTACCATGAGGCGGATCTCGAGGGCGAGATCCATTGTTAGTGGTGTCGAATTGTGGCATTCCGCAAAACCACTACTAGAAAATCGCGTTGAATTTGTGCATTGCATCGTCATCATCATATGTTGTTTGTCAAAAACTATTTTTGCAACGCCCGATTTGTTTTCCAAACGCCCCATCTTTATTCAAATATCAAAACCCGGTCGCCGGACTATTTTTACTTGTCTGCTATTAGTTTGCAAAAGGCCTGTTGGAATTAAATAACACATTTAATTGTTTTAGCGGGGCAGTCGAACGGGCCGATTTGACCCGAACGACCACCCCAGAAAAACTAAATCGGTCCACCTCTAATCCTATTCCTACCAAACTACCTACCCATACCCAGCCTCCACCTCACCCCACCGAATCTCCACCTGACACCTCACCTCTCCCCACACCTCCACCACTAAAAATCTGCCACCTCACCACCCCACTCACCCCTCAACCCTCAACCATACACCCACGCAGCACTACACGCACGCTCCAGCCGGCCACAACCACCCCACACGCCCCCAGTCCTCTCTCTCTGACCCCCTGGACCCGCTGCCCCGGCCCCACCCCACCGACAGCCCCTGCCCCCGGCCCCACCAGGCCCACCTCCCCCACGCGGCCGCTCCACCCTCCTCCTTCGCCCGCTGGCGCCTTCGCGCCTGCACCGACCTCCTTCCTCCGCCTCCGAGGCTCCCTCCTCGCCCCGAGCTCGCCGCCTCAAGACGCCCGCGGCCGCCCGTCTCGCGTCGCCTCCAGCCACGCTGCCTCGCCTGCTCCCGCCAAGCTCCTCCAGGCTCGCAGCAGCCCGCCTCCGCTGTTCACCCCAGGCCCCCTGCCGGCCGCTCCGCACTCCGGCACCGGCCCGCAGCCCTCCTCCACCCTCCGCCCTTGGACGCCCTCGGTGGCCTCGCCAAGCCGCCACTGCTGCTCGCCTCGACCGTCCACGGCCTCCGAGGACCGCCAGCCCTCGCCCTCATGACTGACGCCAGCCCGTCCGCAGCACCCCATGGGCCCGTCTTCCTCGGCCGCTCGCCGCTGGCCGCCTGTGCCGCCCGCGGCCACGCTGGCGCCGCCCGCGGCCGCCTCTCCGCCTCCTCTCCGCCTCTGCCCGTCCCTGTGGCGCGCCAGCAGGACCCCTGCCGCCTCATCCACGCTGCTGCAGCAGCCCCAAGCCCCGAGCTCTTCCCCGCCGCTGAGCCCCAACCACCTCGCCGCGCCTCCGCCGCCGCCGGCTGGCCCCCTGCAGCCTCCCTGGCCTATGCCCTTTGGAGCTCTGGGTGAGCTATGTGTGGCGCGATGCATATGGAGAAGTGAGGTTGACGATGGTACTAGATATGTGGTGTTCGATGACCAAGTACCAAGCTCTCCAACACGTGCTTGTCACTTCCGGAGTCGACGACAGAAACATCAAGGACTTCTTCCGAGTCCAAGAACGCACATGCATGCGAAGACCAAGCCGCGACATCCGTAACCGGTGTCGCCAAGATCTCCGAAAACCTCACGGACGAGTTCGCCATCGACCTCGAGTTCTCCCACACGGATACCAAGCGACAAGATCCCCTTCATGGAAAACGAAGCCCAACCGGAGACCTCCGTCATGGATCATCGAGCACTTCTACATGGACCCACGGGATGACATGTTCTTCGCCCAAAGGCGACAAGGTTCTCTTCACGGACGTCGGGACCCCGGCATCGAAACGACAAGATCATCGTCATAGAACCCGAAGGCCACATGTGCGACAAGTACTCCCTTGAGGACGCCGAGTGCTTCACCCTGGAAGCGACAAGACCTACCTCTGTATCCGAGAACGAGCCGCCGAGACCGGATCCCGAAACTGTCGAACCCTGGACCCTGAGACCGGACCCCGAACCCCTGGAGCCCAAGATCGTCGAGCCCCCTCAATGTGTGACCCTTATCCGAACCCCTATTTTTTATGAATGTTAAACATAAAACCTGTTGCTTATTAACTTGTCATACTTGCATGCATGCTTGTCTGTGGTTTGGGGGCCTTATGCCGATTCACCTAATAATTAAATATGGGGCCCATATGCGGGCAAATCTAGTCTCATATGGCCTCATTTAAACTTGTGTAATAACCGGTAACTTATTTTGTTCATTATCACAACATTTAAATTGCGGGTAGCTAAACAACATGAACCACCTAATCAATTGTCGGGACCCCGGTTCCGCTTAATATGACCTAATTGCATCGCATCTTTGCCATGTCATGCATCATACATGCATCATGTCGATCTTCTGCCGTGTATTAAATATTGCACCCGGTGTTTATTCTAGTGTTTTGCTTCTTCGCGGAAAGGGCCGTTGAGTTGATGTGAGTGTCGACCCGATCTTCGGTTGAACCTTCGACAATGTTTTCAAAGTAGCATCTCCCTTTCTACCTATCTTACTTTTCTAGTATTTATTCCCGTTGATCTTTGCTATACGTATGCGATGCTCTAGTTTCGTACCCGTGATATCCCTTGCAGCCATATATAGCCTTGGACACATCCTATTACCTGTTGTTTTGTAGATAGATGGACCCGCGTGTCGTAGTCGCTTGCTCAAGTGTTTTCGCTTGTCGTCAAGTACCACAATTGTTGGAGAGTTGCCACATGTTGATGTTGGAGATGATCATGGCTTTAATTATTGTTTCACTTTAATTCCTGTTTAATAACTAAAATTGAATTAAGCAGAGGCATCGGTGGGTGATAGGTAAGATTTAGTTTCCGACCGCCCACTTGTGTCCCGTAGGACCCGAGTTCTTGACACCTGTTCCGAGATCGAGCGCGCTAACCACAGGTGGGGAGATATGGGCCCCCCATCGATTATTACCTGATTTCAAAGTATTGTACTGGGGGCCACAACTAGTTTGAGGTTTTGTTTAATATCCTGTACCTATGCCATGATTTACTGCTTTTTTTACGATTGTGTGAGGAGCACGCTGTACTGTTTAGGAAGCGGAATGTTTCAGCGATCCCCGATTGGGGATCTGCCGTCGTTATAGCCATTGTCGCAAACCCTAAGTCCGTCTCGGAGACCGGCCGACTTCGCTATGGTGTACTTAGGGTGGCCCCGTGATTGCTTTGTGTCCAGGAACGCGTCATGACTTAGGCCCCGCCGACATACCGATGGGTGTATGTTAACCGATCCGCAAAAGGGTCAAGTGCTGTGGATACTTTGGTGCACCCCTGCAGGGTTAAATCTTTTCGAGAAGCCGTGTCCGCGGTTATGGACGACTTGGAGCACAGTGCTTGATCATAGACAACTATAACTAAAGTTTATTGTTATAAATTGACTTGTATCCGATCTGACTAGTAATCAGCTTCACTACAACGGAATGGCTAAATAAAAGTACCAACAACTGCTGGGTTTTGGGTTTATCTCATGCTAATTGTATCTGACTAGTAAGTGCTGCAACTATCATGGAATGGTTAACTAAAAGTGCCCACTGCTTACTTTATCAGGATGATTATCTAAACCTGACTAGTAATTGCTGCAACGATAACTGAATAAGTAAAACTGCCAACTGTGTGAGTTCCTCGGTTGACTTCCTCGTTTGGTCTCGAGGGGGAAACGCTAGGATGGGTTTGTTTGATGATAGTATCAGGTTGAATCCGAATAGGTCTTTCTCACCCCTCTCTGATAGCCGCCAGTCGTATCGAGTCTCTATAGGTTGTTTAGTGCATGCTGCCGCTGCCGCTCAGTCCACCATACCTATGTAGGCGAGGACCGCCGAATTCTAGCCTCGGCGTGTATCGCCTCGATCGACGCTCCTCTTTCCTTTGCCCTTTGTCGGCACCCCTTTTGTTTAAGCAGGTTTTGAGATCGACGCCGTTAGCAGGGTTACCCTTCCGGCTTGGCCTGGGCAGGGTTATGGACGCCATTGGTTATTCTTCAGGGCTCTTAGCCCCATTTGCATCTTGTCCGTAGTCGGACGCCCCATCGTTTTCAAGGTGATTTGGATCTTTGTACCATATATTTGTATTCTTGACTCATTGAGTCGCTGTTGTATATATATCTGTTCTGTGGGTCCCATCGAGGACTGTTGTGTAATGTTATTACTTTGCTTTCCACCCGCACGAAAGTGCCTGGTGGGCACCTTCGAATCGTTTCTATGCGGGTTTGGCGAGTTTCGCTAAAACTTGCATAGGGCCGATTCTGAGGGTGTTACAAGTACACACTAGTACCTAAACAATTGCTTGAGCACAAGCAAACAAGTAAGCACTCAATGCAAGAAAAAGTTTTTGTTCCCCCCTGATTTTTGCCTTTTGGACATTTAATCAGGATTGCTAAAATTGGGATGTTACAATAACCCTATTTAACCATCTTGTGCACACATTCAGGTCAAGGGGTTTGCTCAAGGACAACATCAACAGTTGAATCGAAGAACAAGTGGCTCTGTTTCTTCATGTTCTAGACTATAACCGGAGATTCCGAGTGATTCACAACACATGGAGGAGATCAACCAAGATAATTTTCCGGTATTTCCATCAGGTGTTGTTTTTGTTGGAGAACTTAAAGGAGAGATGATCAAGACACCATCTGGTCAAACCCCTGCGAAAATACAAGGCCACGGTCTGTGGTTCCCCTTTTTCAAGGTGAGCAACTCTATCATGTTCTTCATGAGATGGTTGTATTAGACTGTCGTCTAACATTCTTGTAATGTCAGGATTGTATTGGAGAAATTGATGGTACTCATGTGATGGATAGAGTGCCGAAAGATGAACAGACTACATACAGGGGAAGGAAGCACTACCCCAACCAGAATATGCTTGTCGCTGGTGATTTCAACATGCAATTCACATATGTGCTTGCTGGCTGGGGAGGATCTATCCATGATGCCACAATTTTGAATAATAGCCTTGGCAGACCTGATGGGCTCAACCTTCCTGAAGACAAGTTCTACCTAGCAAACGGCAGGTATGCTTGCCGGCCTGGAATTCTTCCACCCTTCATATCAACATGGCACCATCTCAATGAGTTCTCTTCTAGGAACTATCTAAGGACCCCGGAAGAACTATTCAATCTCAAGCACTCTAGCCTTAGAGTAACAGTTGAGAGGGTTTGAGAGGGTTTTTGCTGCTCTGAAGAACGGGTTTAAGATCCTTGATCAGAAGCCTTTTCATTCTTTTTTCCACCCAAGTTAAGCTTGTTCTTGCATGCTGCATTTTGCACGATTGGATCTTGCAATTTGGCGACGATGAATACTTCCCCGCTGAGAAAGATGTAGTTCCTGATGACAACGACACTGACGGTGGTCACGATGTTGCCCATAACGATTGTGTTGCTTGGAAGAACAAGAGACAACAGTGGGCACTTGACATGTGGGCGACTAGAGAAAACTATAGGATCTAAAGAAGAAGAAGAAGAAGAAGAAGAAGGTCTAATGGAGTGTTGTCCTTGTGTTCTATGTATAATCCCTAATTTGGGTGTAAAAAGTTCATTCGTAGTAGCTAGGTAATAATATGGTGAACTATGGTGAACTCATATTTGCTAGTAGCTAGGGTTTTAATTTGGTACCGCCTGTTTAATTGCTAGTTTAATTTGTTGTATATTTACATCACCAGCACAATCGTACGGCATGTGCAATCAAACATGCAAGTTTTTGCATCAAACAAGACAAAATCAGTTTTATTGACAACCAAACAATTTATCAAATTACAATAAAACTAGACAAAGGCTACCAAACAAAATGTCAAACTTGATCCAAGTTAAATCTCGTCTCATATAGCACGTAGTGAGCTAAGTAGAGAAAACGAGAAATACGAGACTGATGGATCATGGATCTTGTTCATGATTTTCTCACTAGCCGTAATGCCGTATTCATAATGCAGGTGTTTTATCTAAATAAAGCCGTATAGATTCCAAAAAAAAAAAATATCATAGCCGTCCCCACCTCCCCGGCAAGCACGAGTGGCCGGCGCCCTCGCCGAGCAAACCCAAAGTATTGCCGCCGCCGCATCGCGCACGACGGCCGGAGGGCGACGCGACAACGTCTGCACTGCCATATAACTGAACACTGTGAACCGAGCCGCACCTTTCCGCAGCGCGGCATGCCTTGGCCTTGCCGCCGCACCCCGTCGAGGCGACAAACATCCACGCTGACCGCTCCTACCGCCACCGCCCATCCAAATCTCCCGCCTAGCTCCACCCACCGCCAACAATGGAGGCTTGCCTCCTCAAGACCCGGCCGCTCCACGCCCTCCTCTCCGACGCCACCACCTCCCGCGCCGCACGCCACCTGTTCGACGCGGTGCGGCGCCCGACCTCGGCACTATGCGGCACCCTCCTGTCCGCGCTCTCCAGTCTCTCCTCGCACCAGGAGCTCCTCCAAGCGCTCTCATCGATGCACCTTAAGGGCGCCAACGTCCCGCCGGGCTGTGTCCCGCTCATCGTCAAGTCGTGCGCGCTCTCGGCTGCGTCCTGCCAGGGCAGGCAGGTGCACTGCCACGCGCTAGTCCGCGGGCTGCTTGGAGATGTCTTTGTGCACACGGCCTTGGTGGATTTCTATGCCAAGAACGCGGACATGGGGTCTGCTGTGAGGGTCTTCGAGGAGATGCCGGTGAAGGATCCGATACCGATCAACTGCTTGATCACCGGATATTCAAAGTCCGGTGATGTGGATAAGGCCAGGAAGCTGTTCGATGGTATGTCGAGGAGGACATCCGCTTCGTGGAATTCAATGATCGCGTGCTATTCTCACCGAGGAGAATTCCGGGAAGCATTGACGTTGTTTGATCAGATGCTGGGGGAGGGTGCGAGGCCAAACGCTATTACCATCACGACGGTGTTCTCGATTTGTGCCAAGTCTGGTGATCTTGATACTGGAAAGCGGGTAAGGGATCTGATCGGAGAGGAGGAATTGCAGAACGTGATCGTGCACACTGCTTTGATGGAAATGTATGTAAAATGTCGGGCTATTGACGAGGCACGTCAGGAGTTTGACCGCATGTCACGGAGAGATGTCGTGGCGTGGAGCACCATGATTGTGGGTTATGCGCAGAATGGCAGGCCACACGAGTCTATAGAGCTGTTTGAGAGGATGAAGGCAACCGATTGCAGGCCGAATGAGGTGACACTTGTTGGTGTGATGTCTGCGTGTGCTCAGTTGGGTTCTGATGAACTAGTAGAGCAGATTGGCAACTACGCTGAGAGCCAAAGACTACCACTTACCAGTTACCTAGGATCCGCACTAATCGACATGTACACCAGGTGCGGGCATGTTGGCAGAGCCCGCGGTGTCTTCGACCGGATGGAACAAAAGGGGGTCATCGCTTGGAACTCAATGATCAGAGGCCTAGCTATGAATGGCTTCGCAGAAGACGCTATCGGCTTGTACGAAAAGATGGCGGAGGACGGGGTCCAGCCTAACGAGATCACCTTTGTAGCGCTGCTAGCAGCGTGCACGCATGCTGGCTTGATAGACCAAGGCATGGCATTCTTCGAAGAGATGAAGGGAAAACACCTCGTTTCCCCTCAAGTGGAGCATTGCGCGTGCATAGTGGACCTCCTCTGCAAATCCGGCAGACTGTGGGAGGCGTACAAGTTCATCTGTGACATGGAGGTCGAACCGAACGCGGTGATCTGGACCACGTTGCTCAGTGCCTGCAGAGCCCACGCTGATGTCGAGCTCGCCAAGCTCGCCGCGAGCAAGCTCCTGGTAATGGAGCCTGACAACTCGTCGATCTACGTCCTCCTATCCAACATCTACGCGGATGCCGGTCTCTGGGGTGATGTGAGGGAGATCAGGGACCTGATGAGGAGCAAGAACGTGCACAAGCTTTCTGCCTACAGTTGGATAAAGCTGGACAGTGAGGTGCACAAGTTCTTGGTGCAAGACACATATCACCCAAAATCAGCCGAGATTTACGAGGTCGTCCACAGCCTGGGGTTGCTGCTGGACCGACCCGACTCTGACCCCGACCTGCTAGTTCCAGAGCTTTGTTGAACCGCACCACGGATCCCAAGACTTTATTCGCACACTTTAGAAGTAGAATGTAGATTGTGTTTTGTACTTTGGTTTTGATTCGATTAGAGCACCGGTAGCGGAGCTTAGGTCCGGTTCAATAGAGGGGCAAATGGTGTAGCTCGTCTCCCATCGCGCTTATTCGGCCGTCCAGTGTACTAGTAAGAACGATGCTCCATCTTCTCAAACTTTTCCGTTGATTAAGTTGCACTCAGTTTCGAGAAGACACTTTTTGGTCGAGTTCATGGATTCTTCGGCAAATTAAAGAGATCTCCATCGGAAAAAAACAAAAATCGACGAACTGATGTAGGGATATGTAGCAAAACTGGCAGGCAATGGACTTGGAAGTGTAGACACTAGCTGGCTGGCAACCATGGCATTTATGCTGACGGATAGCCTGTGGCTGTGGTCCGTCCCTCCGTCCGGCCAGTCCTCCGCCACAGACGCCATTGTCATGGGTCGGTCGACACCCAGCTCTGTGCTCTCGTGTCCTGCGTAATGGCAACACCATGGACCGGTGGAAGGAGACGACGCAGCTCCGGACACACGCGGTGGTCAGGCCCCGCTTGCAACTGGGATGAGACGAGGGAAGGATGATGTTACATTACATGGTTGCAAAAGATGCACCGAACAGTATATAGATAGATGATGAATACAGCATCAGTTACATGGCATATGTTGAGAGACCTGATGCTTCAACAGGTACCTAATCCATAATACTCCCTCCGTTTCAAAATATAAGATGTTTTAGCTTTATGAAGCAAATGTATCTAGACTTGTTTTAGTATGTAGGTTCACTCAAGTTTGGTGTGAATCTACACACTAAAACAAGTCTAGATACATTTTCTTCACAAACCTAAAACATCTTATATTTTGAAATGGAGGGAGTACATGTCAACACGGCCGGCCTGGATGCTTCAATAGCCACTTGATCGCAGGGCTGGTCTCTCGGAGCCGCCGGAGGAATGAACCACACAGGCCACAATCCAAGGTTCGCACCTCGACTCCGATATCCAGGATCCCACACAGCTAGGGATGAACCACGCAGGCCACAATCCGAGGCTCGCACCTCGACTCCGATATGCAGGATCCCACACAGCTAGGGATCAGGGATTGTCACCTGACAGTGGAGTACATGATGCACTCCCTGGAAGTGAAGTGGAAAGGTTGGTGGGGAACATGGTTCCTGAAACACAAGGAACAGCATATGAATAACGATAGGACTGCCACCACGATATATGCTGTGAAATCTGTAGTGAAGGCACTATACAATTAATTCGCTACCCAATCAGGGTAATCAGTGCATAGTATATGCGATCTGCAAATAAACATCTGCTAGTTTCATGTGAACTCTGACTCCGTATTAAGGAGGAATGAATAACATTATTGACGCTACACTGTTGCTGTCTATGATATTTTCTTTAGCTTTTATGTTTGACGGTGCTTTGGATTTAACATTGTTTTTACAAAGGAAAACAGAGAAACGATCATATTCATACTAAAATGTTGTGGTTGGCTGATTGAAAAATATCCAACTTACGGTCGTGGCCCATATATCTTGATCTGTCGGACATGAGTGTCCCTCCCGTTCAGGTGATTGGCCAACACCGCAATCTGGAGCATAAATGTATGAATGAATGTTTCTCTGCACAAATATGCCAAGAAAGAGAATTACACAACTGTCTGCAAAGGAAGTAAAGTTAAGCAGAGGGATAATCCAAACACTGCCACTCCTAAATTAATTCTAAAATCCTCTTGTATTTTATTATATCAATAGTTTAATCACATCTACAGTACTATTAGACAGTCAAAGGGAAATCCAATGGAATATTATTAGACGGAAATGAGTTAGCTGCAGGTTCAAACATGAAATTTCGACAGACTATCTAAGTTTCTCAAGGACAAAGAAGATCCAGCGCTAGCAAAAACAGCATTAGTGTGGCCTACAGAGGAAGTTTGCTGAAAATATGATTCATCCAACATGGCAAAATGGAATATAACTATTTTGGAAATTCCAAGGGTTAAGTGCACTTTTGGTCCCTCAAGTGTTGCAAAAGAATACTGCCGTGAGCAACATCCTCGAGAGCAAGAGATCGAGAGGGCAAGGGGATTTCTTCCTTTTCTGCTGAATTAGTACCGCTTGTGATATTGATCAAGGGCAAATGATACCCACGTCAGTTCAGGCTATGTGGGATTCAATCTGGCTAATTCATGTCCATGGTGGCAAAAAAAAAACCAGTCAACCTTCATTAAACCGTTGTCAGGGACCAAGACTAGACTTAGTTAAGTGTTTGAGGACAGATTTGGACCAGAATAGAGTTCAGGGACAGAAATTAGACTTTTGCAACATTTAAGGGACCAAAAGTGCACTTAACCCAAATTCCAAAACATAAACACATAGTATGCCATCAGATGGAACTGTTAGCTATCTTCCAAAATTTCAATGCCAGATGAAGAAAAATAAAGACATCGTAGGACTGATATGGTCAAGTTAAAAGAAGCATACCGGGGATCAGTGCCAGATAATGATATGTGAACCCATCCCACTGGCTTCAAAAGGTCCACCGTTTTAATTTCCTGGAAGCATGGTAAATATAATGGTCCATTATTTCAGATTAAGACAAATATTATCACTGTGAATTAAATTTCCAGGGATTAATTCAGTGTTCACTGGACAGCAGCGCAACACAGAGCATTGAAGAACAGATCAGTTTCCTAATCAATAGTTCAGTACTGTATTGTAATCCTATGGTATGTCAGAATATGATGCAACATTAATGTAGTGTAATCCTATATCACATCAGAACACACAGTAGCCCCCAAGTCTGGAAGCCCGAATGTACAAACTGATTAATCACAGCCTGATATCAGGTTTGTACAAGATGCAGACCTCTAGGCTCCAACTACATCAACATGTACTTCTGAACCCTGCAGGCTCCAACTACATCAAAATGTACCAGTGCAGAAGGGAACAATGCAGTTGCAGCAGAGCATTGGCTTGTAAATTCTACTGGAATCGGAGGCATGACTATTGTCGGCAAATCATGTGCAATCATATTTTTTTTTAGCTTACCGTACAATAAAAACAACGACCATACTAGGCAGCCAGAAGAGAAGAGAAGCCCTTCAGGGAAAAAGAGAAGTCTTTCAATAGACAGCCATGCAAGAAATGGCAAGAAGAATCATCAAAGCTTGAGACCTGGGTAAAAACGATGGCTCAGAGAAAAACCTTTCGCCGAATCACATCATGCTACTACCATCCCAGAACGACAACGACGGCAAAGATAATGAGAAGATCTCAAGTCTTCCGTGGCCATCCGTCCTGGGAGGCAGCCGTAAGACCGGCCTTTCACTTTCTCCTCACTGTCATACATCACCACAGGTACCAAGACACAACACCACCAACAGAGAAAAAAAAACTAATACAGCAGCTCACTGTCACTTGTTTGGTGGTGTTCATATAAGTCACAAAGACATTAATCAAGCAATGATCAAACCCAAAAAAACAGATGGAGTATGAGAGGCCTTCAAGAACCTATGTATAACACCAGCTTGTGATTATTGGCACTTGTAACTTTTTTTTTCACACGATCCCCGAGAACAGGGCCGGGTTCCATTACTTGACATAACGGAACCACAACATAAGTTTGGGTGTTTAGGTTCAGCTTCTATGGGGGAAATCTCCTGACATCGCTACTGCTAATATTCCAGGAGATATAAAAAATCTAGGTATTACAATTCAGTTTCATGTGACAAAAGGAGCAACATCAACTTCTCATCAGCAAAGTACGACACTTGTAAGTTGTAACGCCTCAATGATACAACCATGTAACACATACTAGACCTCTCACAACATGATTGAGAACATAGCATCTTCAATGATTCATGATAGAGATGGAGGATTACGTTGCGTCTACCACCAAAAGAAAAGAAAAAAGTACGCAAATTCTTTTGCCCTGAAGGGATTCTCTTCTCTTGCTTGCCAATTGCTCTCCTATCTGTGACAGTACAGACTTTCTATCCTAATTCTTTCTGTACAACTTTTACCAATACATGCATAATAACATTGTGGATATTTGGCTGAAGTAGAGATCAAAATTCTGCTACAAAATGGATAAATCCAAACTTGCACAAGCTGCATAAAAACAGACAATTGGCTAAACAGGGGTAGAAATCGAAATTGGGAGTGTCAGACATCACATGTGAAACCACAAGCAACAATTTTCGTAAGGTGCTCTCGCCCTCGACCACAGATCATAACCTAGAGTTCAGAGATACATGTGTGCTCTCACTGGGCACCTCGCTGCCAAGTTGGACCAGACAATCAACATGCAAGTCCCGCCTCCCGCGATACGGCACAAGCCTATGAAGATTCTTGAAACGAATTCTCGCGGCGAAGAGAGTTACCTTGAGATTGTGGAATCCGTCGCCGGCCCGAATGGAGATCTTGCTCGGCGTGTAGCTCTCGTCGAGCTTGAAATCCACGTAGAGCACAACGAGCTGCCACCACGCAACAGATTCAGAAGAGAGAGAAAATCGGGCGTCATTCGAACAAAACTGAACAGAAGTAGCAGCGGCATTCGGCGGTCTCCTCCTGCTTACCTGCAGCTGCACCTTCTTCTGGAACTGGATGTTCACCATGTGCGGCTGCGCGCCGTCCGACCTGACCAAAGAAAACCCAAATCCAACAGCTACTCAGCCTCTGTATTCGGCGAGAATGGCAAGAAATTTCGAGGGGGGAGGGGGAGGTGATAGGGCGCTGACTGCCAGTAGGTGTCGAGGCTGTCGTCGCGGAGGGAGGAGACGCCGTTGCCAGGCTTGCAGGAGCTGACGCTCCAGGCGGCCGTCTTGGCCATCTCCCGCATGTCGCCGTCTACCGAGAGCTCCGGGCAGCCCTTCAGCCGCCCCGCCGCCGGGGCGGGGGTAGCAGCCCCCGGGGTCGCCGCCGCCTCCTCCTCGCCGTCGGAGTCCATCGGCGCGGTGGAGCGGGGGAGGAAAAGGTTGGAGAGAGGGTTTGGACTCCGGGGAGGGCGATGGAGAGTGAAAAAAGCAAAGCGGCCTGCGATCCAATTCGGAGCCTCCCCTCCCACCTCCGAATCGGTACCCCTTCGTCGTCTCGTTGCTCTGGAGTCTGGAGTCGCGCGAGGCTTCCTTCCCGTCTGCATCACCGATTCACCGACCAGGTACGCCGCCCTCCCTCGCCATCCCCGCCCGCCCCTTCCCCGGCCTTCTCCCTCCCCATACCCATCCTCTCCGGCATCCCATTCCCTCCACCCACCAGCAGAGGTGGACCAGCCCCGCCATCTCCCCATCCTCTCCGCCCGCCCTAACCCTCGAGTCGACCGGCGACCGGCGACGGGAGGGGAAACACCGGCAGGAGGGGAAATCGGGAACCCCATCCCGCCCTTTACCTGTACTCTTCCCTATCCAATTTTCAAGCCCTCCTCTCCCTTTTGAGTTCATGCCGATGGATTGGTTAATTTTCTCTTTGCCTACCTCTTTGAATTGCAGGAACGCTATTTACTTTTCTGAAACGTTCGTGGTCTGCTGCCTTTGATCCTGGAAGTGGTTATTTGCCCTCTATTCTGTCTGATACCGGGGAAAGAGAATTGTCATCTCTGCAAGGCGCAGATGGCGTGGGCCGGGCGCTTCCTCCTGGTGGCGCGTTCTCGCAGATCGCGCGCTCGGCCGCGCGGGCCGGGTCGTTTTCGTCGTCGAAGTTCAGCGCGCTACCGACGGGGTTCAGCGCGACCGATTCACATGGTAGCGCGACAGCCTCACACACCGCCGAGGCGAAACTTTTCGGCTTGCTCCTTGCGGAGTGCCTCCGCCAGCCCAAAGTGAGTTCCTCGACCTCCGTTGCCGTGGCGTTAGGAGGATCGGGTGGAGAAGGATCCTCCGGCGGATCGCCGGCCGCCATGTAGGTCGCGGCGTGGCGGCCGTCCCACACGGAGGTCGGTGAATTTTCCGACCCGAGTCAAGTCGAAGATCCCAGGATGGAGGGTCCTCAAGTCTCCACATTGGAGACTGGTGATGGAGCCAGCGAGGTCATGATGATGGATCCGGCGTGCAGACGCCGGTCGCCGCGTCGTTGTTGAGGGCCGCGTCTTCCGCGGCCGCGGAGTTCTTGGCCACATTGCTGTGGGCCGTGTTGTACTCGGAGGCGAGGCGATGGATCGTGCGGATCTGGCTCTCGGAGAGCCGATCGCGTGGCGGCGACTCGCGGATGCGAGCCAAATCCTCCGAGACGATGACGCGGGCGAGGCGACGAAGAGGGTCGATCGCGACCGGCAGGATCACGCCAGGCGTGACGTCGCGCCAGGACGTAGCTCGCAGAAGATCTGGAGCATCTCGCCGATCGCTATCATGCGCCGGTGGCGGCCGTCTGTTGATGGGAGATTGGATCTCGCCAGAACACCCAGACCGCCAGCCCCACGGTGGCGCCACATCGTGGGAATGGTCACGGCGGATCTTTATCGGCGAGTAGTAGAACGAGGGGCAAAGGCGGCCAGCCATCTGCGGTGCGAGATGAGGGCGAAGACACAAAGTTTTACCTAGGGCCCCCCGGAGGGTAAATACCTACTCCTGCTAGATTGTATTATGATGGTGGTACAATGAGCGAGCTCGGCGGCTAGGCGTCGAGTCGCTTGGGTGTATGATGGAACGTACCTCTACACGCCCTGTAGGGAGGTTTATATAGACTCACCTCCCCTAGGGTTTACATATCTCAACCGAATCAGTTAAGGCTTCGGTAATTGTTTAACCTAACTCGACTGGGCCTATATACTCGCCCGATCCTTCAGCTCCCAGTTGCTTGGATCCATACCAGGCCTTGATTCAGTCGCCGTCTTGCAGGCCCACTCGCCAGTTCCTGGCCAGTCGGAAACGTCCTGCTGGGTATATCCCGGTTGGCATATTCCCATCATATGTACTAAATAATATCTAAATTCATTCAAATCTAGACAAATTTTAAATCAATTAATATGGACAGAAGGAAATAGGAACATATAAACTTCAATTATTATTTAAAAGAAAAGGGACTATTTTGGAGCTTTCGACTTCCTCTGGTTTTGTGAGTATTGGGCCTTATTGTTTGGCCCGGCCCGGTAAAGAGATATGCCTATAACTTGCCTCTTGAACTGTTGAACAGCCCAATTTTGCTTTATTAGCGGACACGAGACGGTCAGATTTGGTGGATTCCTTTTTCGTCTTCCTCTGAACCCGATCGAACAAGCCAATGGAGCTGGAAGCTGACAAGAACGCGGCGCCGGCGGCGACTAGCGACGACGCCATCCAACAGGAGTCCCCGGCCCCTGCCCAGAAAGGAAATCCTGGATCCGAGGCGGCTGCGGCGGCGCCGGAGGTGGAGGTGCAGCTCTTCCGGCTGGGCCGGGGGCCGGTGGCCGTGTTCCGGTTGCCCCTGGGCGGGTATATGCAGGACCAGCTGGAGGTGGGGGACATCCTGGAGAAGCACGGCCTCAAGTGCGTCTTCGCCTTCGACCCCGCCTCCCGCGCACGCGGCGTCGCCATCCGATTCAATCCCCGCAACGGCCGCTCTCTCCTCCCCTACGCCGCCGACTCCACCATCTTCCTTGACGGCGAGCCCAAGGTAGTCTCTCAATTTTTTCTAAGTTCGTGTATCCTCATATTTGCCTGGTTACTGTATTGTTTGGATAAGAAGGCTACTAGTATTAGCAAGTCTTTATATGACTTGTTGGCTTCTTTGGTGGTTTATTATTAGGATCCTTTGCTGAAGCCCATCACGAAGATGATGATCAGCTTCTGCGCCATGGCAGTGGTAGCTGCAGTGTTACTAAAGGAGGCGAAGATGCCCGAGTGGCTCAAGGAATCCAAGTTGGGTAACCTGAACTTCCCACCGTGGGTGCTGGCTTGCGTGGTCTTTGTGTTCATGAGGCTCCGCAAACGAACCAAGGATGTCATGAAGAAGGTTGGGTTGTCCTCGTGAGGTAGGATCAATTTCATCTTGTTTCCCCTGTTTCCTAATTGAAATAATTCTCTGTGTTGTTTATTCATACGTTTGTGTTAAAACTTGGAGAAAATTGCTTCTATGCCATTGACAAGCGCTGCAGTGACTTATTTGCCATCGAACAAAGCTTCAGTCATATATACCAAACACAAGCAAATTCTAGTGTCTATTTGCCATCGTTGTCAGGCTGTCAGTACCATGTCTCTGTTTCTCTGTCATTCTAGCTGAAGTTTCCAAGTTTACCCCCAGCTTAGAACAGTAGAAAGGCAGAAAAAATTGAAATCACGCACCCGACCCTCCCAGTCTCCACGCGCTCACATGGATCATGGCCAGGGAAGCGGATCGTAGGTAGCGCTTCACTTGGAGCCAAGCAGATCAATCCGTAAGGAAACCAAGTCGGATTGCCAGCCAATAACAAGTAGCACTTCTCCAACATAAAGATCTTATACCAAGTATTTTCCTAGCCGATGTCTTACATGGGGACAACCAGATGCTACCTCTCTAATTATTTGTTTCACTCTGCAAATCAAATCAATCCTAAGCCCATCCATGTGAGGAATTCATGTCTGCATAAGTATTTTTTTTCTAAAATTTGATACTACTCAGAAAGGCTGTTGCAGAGACACATTGTGACAATTTCCATTCTAGATTGTGAAGTATGCTCCAAGGTTCTGCTAAATATTGTCGGTGTAGTTATCTACAGTCGGCTTGTGGTAGTCTGGTAGCGTTGTTTGAGATCCGGTACAGAAAGCAAAGATATAGGGCACCCGATGCTTCTGATTAGAAAGAAACATGGACTATCCATTGTTAGTTACTCATAGTTACTATTGCAGAACTGGTTACTTCATGTTAGTCTGGACATTTTTCATGATTCTGTATGTTTCTGCTAAAAAATTTATGCGTTGTTCCTTGACAAACTATGTCATGCCACGTACTTGAATCGTTCGACCTCACATCTTAATATTTGGCTATATGAAATTAAGCTCATCACTGCTTTCCACTGAATTTTAACTTAGCTGCACTTCCATTTTTTACAGGTTACTAATGGGAATGACAAGCACGATGTTCTTTTGGCTGCTTCTTCCAGTTTGTCGTCAATGTTTGAGATGTACTGGGCAGTGACACACTACTACATGTAAATGTTCATGTCTCTTTATTCAGAACAAATACATCTTATAGAGAGCTATATTTAACCTTATGTTAAGCATATACACGATGCAGTTTGCCAGCGTGGCATTCTGCTTGAGTTGCATGAATAATGAATAGCTGAACAAATT
Source organism: Avena longiglumis (assembly GCA_030063025.1). NCBI lineage: Eukaryota > Viridiplantae > Streptophyta > Magnoliopsida > Poales > Poaceae > Avena > Avena longiglumis. Next base: position 156,531,115 of record CP125973.1, read on the forward strand.
GGTGTGCGCTCTTTTCTGTTCCTTGCTTATCAGTCGTTTTGATACTTTGTGTTGAGGGGTGTCCAGATATTGCTTAGCTGATGGTTGTTATTTCTGCACGAATTTTGGAGTTTCACTTTCAAGTTAAAATATAATGATCCTGAGGGCTTCTGTAAGCAAATTAAATTACGGCGAAAAAATTTCAGTTTGTTGCTACACTAGTAAACTTGGATGTGTACACCATTCTACAATTCTACTGCTAAAATTCTCTTTTCCTCGAGGAGTGGTATGCTCTCGAGACAATGGTTGATCATCTGCCTCTTGTGACTTCTTATTTTATTTTGAGTAAGGCTTCTATCGTGCCTCCTATTCTTTAGGAGTAAAGCAGCTGTCGTGGCTTTGTTTGCTGCCTGATCTTGCATACAACTGCAGCTGTCGAAGGTCACACAGCTGATTCAGCGTTCTTGGGATCTCCGAGACACTGCAGCTGTCCAAGATCACGTAGCTGGGTCATCATGATCTCGTTGTAAATTCTTCTTTTTGGCTGGTGTTACTTTCCTTGCTACCGTTTTGGTTGTCCTCCTTGTGCTTTCGTTGTCCTCCAGTTCCTCCTTGTGCCATTGTCTTTTTGGCAAGCACAAAGTTCTTTGGCTACTTCTTCCAGTTTCTCGTCAATGTTGTTCATGTCTCTTTATTCAGAAGAAATACATCTTACACTGAACTTATATTTAACCCTATGTTAAGCATATAATCGATGCAGTTTGCTGGTCTGGCATTGTTCGCCGACGTTCTGATATTTTGTGCTGAGGGTTTCCCTGATGAGGTTTGTAACCAAATCAAATCCCGGCCAAGATTTGTCAGTTCGTTGCTACACTAGTACACTTGGATGTGTATATCATCCTACTGCTAGAATTCTCTTTCCCTCAAGGTGTAGTTTGTTCTCGAAACAATGGCTGATCATCTCTGTCTTGTGATTTATTTTGTTTCGAGTAAGGCCTCTATCGATCATCGTGGCTCCTCTTCTTCTGGAATAAATCAGCTGTCGTGGATTTGTTTGCTATCCTCTGTTTGCTGCCTGATCTAGCTTAGATACTGCAGCTGTCAGAAGGTCACACAGCTGATTCGTCGTTCTTGAGATCTCCGAGACACTGCAGCTGTCCAAGATCACGCAGCTGGGTCGTCATGATCTCGTTGTAAATTCGTCTTTTTGGCTGGTGTTACTTCCCTTGCTACCGTTTTGGTTGTCCTCCCTAGTTTCCAGGCAATTAGCAATGACACCTAAGTAGCTGAACTGTATGTTTTTGGATAAAAGATGTACTCCATCCGTACCGAAAAGAATGTCGCAGCAGATGTGTCTAAATTTAAAATGTATCTAGACACTATTTAGTACTCCATAGTACAATACTAATGATGTTTGCATCCTGGCCTACAGTGATGTTATGGCTACTCTTTACAGAACAGTAACTATATACACTTGGTCAAAGCTCCGTCTACCCTTCGCTTCGCAGATGACCACAAGCATGAAACATCATCCAGTATATCAGTTCTTTTATACAAACCCATTATATTAGTTTGTTGCAGGTTATAGAGAGAATAATACCAATTCGTATGCATGCGCTAATTTAAGGTTTAGCAGAGAATTTCCGTGTGTATTACTGTACTCCGATGCATCAATCATTTTTTTCAAGGACAAGCAACGCTGTCATCGCATTATGGTTTGAAGAGAGTTTTTACAGAGAAGGTTACAAAACGGCTGAGCCGTCCACTCCACTATACTCGCCCCCGACCCGCTCTCTCGCCATGCTCCACATAGCTATCTCTGGTACTGTGATCCTTACCACCTCATACAGTGTTGTGCTTCTCTTGTCAAAGACTCTTCATTTCTTTCCAGCCAGATCTTTCTCAGACCTGCAACTAGCACCGTGGCCACTTCTGTGAGAGGCATCTATGGTTTGACACCACCATCCTCTGATTCCCACATCTGCCTGTGGCATTTGGCTTTCCTGACCCAACCTGAACCAGAACTCCCTAGCAAAAGGGCAGCTGAGCATGATATGTTGAAGTGTTTCCTGGGCTTGGTCGCAGAAAACATTTTTTGCCGGTGCAGGTAGCCCTCTTTTGGTGAGACGATCCGCTGCCCAACATCGATTCCTCATAGCTAATCAGATGAAAAACTGTAACTACCTCGATGAATTACGCTCCTAGATACAAGCCTGGATGAGCGGAAGTGGTTGAAATAGTACGGTGGGGCCCAAAAGCCACTCACGGGTAGACCTGTCGGCCGTCCCAACCACTTCCAGTCATCGGGACAAGTACGGGCGGCGTAATCGGCAGGCGAAGGGATCAACTACATACACAAATGAGTATGTATGCAAGCCACCATACAATAGTACATCAGAGCATTTCCATCTAAAAAGAAAGGAAATATAGCAACGCCATACGGCAAGATTCAAATGACCTAGATAGATATAATATTTTAGGATATTTCCTCATACATCACACATCAGAGTATCAGGCGGAAGCGGCAAACAAGGTCCGGAATGCGGATAAGAAGCAAATCGGCATAAGATGCCCGAAATAAGCACATCGCCCACAGATCTCACGGATCCCGTTCCCTAATCTCTACACCGAGCGATCGCTGCCACATCAGCCTCTTCCACCCAGTATCCGTCCTGCGAGTGTACCTGTTCATCTGAACCAATAATTTATCGTGTGAGACCCTAAGGGTACTCAGCAAGTCTTTATGCCACTAAAGGGGACACAACCTAGGGTGACGCAATTGCAGCGAAAGATAAACCCTAACAATTCTATAGATAAACGCTAACCATCCGCCTAACCAAAGATAGACGGATGTTCGTGAATTAATGACAACAGTTATCACAGTAATATCCACAGATCCATCCCCCTCCTCGCTTACCAACGAGGAAGCGGACGAACAACCCCCCATCCGTTGGCAATTTTATTAACCATTCCATGAGTGTTGCACTATTTACTAGTCAATTACTTAGTCAAATTAAAAGCGGTACTTTAGTTATGCTTGTCTATGATCGAGAAACTGTGCTCCAAGTCGTCCATAACCGCGGACACGGCTTTCAGAAAGTTTTACCCTACAGGGGTGCACAAATAGCAACACACACTCGATCAACCTCGGAAAAACCAAATCAAAACCCAACGAGGCCTTCACGATAAAGCAATCACAGGATTCAGAAGTATTTCAGGGGGCCACCCCATTGAGTACACCCGCAACGAAGCTAGCTAACTCCGAGACGGACTCAAGGTTTGCGTCGATATCAGAACGATCGGGAACCCAAAACTGGATTGTCGATACATGAAAACACTCCGCTTACCTAAGCGACAAAGGTGCTCTCGCACAATCGTAAATAAAGCAGTAGCATGGCATAAGTATGTGATAGTAAATAAAACCTCAAACTAGTTTGTGGCCCCAAGAAATAAGATCAATCAAGCTCGGGGGTCCCATAAGCCTCCCGGATGTGGATAGCGCGAATATTCTTGGAACAGGAATCAAGTACTCGGGGTCTTACGGGACACAAGTGAGCAGGAAAAACCAAATAGCAGATATTGCTCACCGGTGCCACTTTCATTAGTTATCCCATTACTACTCAGGTTAAGTTGTTTAGGTACCTCATTATCCATCCGACACACACAAACCCTACACATGCTGTTCTACGACTCGCATGGCTCAAACAACTCCTGTAGTAATGGCTCATGGGATGGAGGAACAAGCTTGGTGGGGTTTAAAAGTAAAGGCTATGCAATACTTGGGATTCAATTTAATGCAATCGCGACTCAATGATGCAAGAATAAGATAGAGGCAATAGGTCAGTATGTATGCAAGCATGTGGTAGTGCTTGCTGGCAACTCAGTTGAAGCGAGAGACGGATCAGGTAGTGCTCTGGTTCTCTTGATATATCCCCGCTTCAAGGTCTATTCAAGAAGAACCAAACAAACAAGGGCCAACATAAATAAAGTGCACAAGCATAGGAATAAAATGCGTCAAGCAAACAATCATGCCATGATGAATGATGCACAAGTTGCATGGCAATAATGTAGCATGGCATGGGTGAGGTGTAGAATACAAGAAATAACATTTTTATTGGGTTTTGGTCACATTTTATTGTCATATTAGTTGCTGTATACTATATATTTATATGATGCATGCTGCAATTGAAGCCATGGATAGCATAAACAGAAAGGTCTCGTCGAGCTGATCATTTTAGACATATTATTTGTCAAATTCGGAGTTATAAAACAAAAGTTATTAATTTATTAAGGTCCAAGGGCATTTTGTTGTAATTTAATTCAACTTGAAATTTAAAGTGTCCAAATAATATTTTGAATGGCTTAGATTCAAAAACATATATCATTTGTTTTATTTGGAATTATGAATTTAAATTTATTTTATAGTCAAAATTATTAAATAGGGTCAAAGTCAAAGGTTGACTAATTAAATTAATTCTGAAATTATTTGATTAAAGATTTGAATTAACATTCAAAAATAAAACATTTTTCATATTAAGTTTGAATTCAAAATCTAAACCATTTGAAAGTTTTGATTTAATTCATATTTGAACAGATTAACACTACTAGAAAAACGCCTATTCGTGGCGCACATGAAAAGGCCTTCTGTGGCGCACTAGCAGTGCGCCACGGGCCTCGCGCCACTTATTCAGAGCCGTGCGCACTGCATGGTGCGCCACGAAGTTTAGATATCGGGCGGCGCATGCCAAGGCGCCATGAAGTTTGGGCAGCGCCACGCGTATGAACGATAAACCGTGGCGCACTAGGTGCTGCGCCACGGATATAAATTTCAAAATTCAAAAAAAAGCGTCAGATCTGGATCTCGCTGCGCCGGGCGTTGCCGCGCAGAGGTCGCCGTCGCCGCCTCGTCGTCGTCGTCGTCGGAACTGCAAGGAGGAGGAGGAGAAGAGGGGGAAGAGGGGGCGAGGCGGAGGAGGAGGAGGAGGAGGAGAGGAGGAAGAGGAGGAGGAGAAGGGGAGGAGGAGGAGGAAGAGGAGGAGAAGAAGAGGAGGAGGATGAGGAGAAGAAGAGGAGGAGGAGGAGGAGGAGAGGAGGAGGAGAAGAGGCCGTCGTTGCACCGCGTCATGAGAGGAGGAGAAGGAGGCCGCCGTTGCACCGCCGTCGCCTGCTGTCACGCGAGGAGGAGGAGAAGGAGGTCGACGTCGCGCCATCACTGCAAGAAGAGGAGAAGGGAAGGAGGAGAAGGGAGAAGGAGAAGGAAGAAGGAAGAGAAGGGAGAGGAAGAGGAAAAGGGAAGGGAAAAGTGGAAAGGGAAAGGGAGAGGAAGAGGGAAAAGGGAAAGGGAGGAGGAGGGGGGGGGATTCAAATTTGAATCGCTTAAGCTTATCCGTGGCGCACTAGGTGTAGGTGCGCCACGGATAAGTCGCCTATTTTTTGCAGGAAAAAACGGTTTTTTGACCATAACTTTTTACTCGTTTCGAATTTTGAAAATCTAAAAAATCGCTAAACGACCTTAGGTAGTTGCGAGCGGATGCGAAATCTCGTTCTCGTCATTTTGGTATATTATACGATTTTTTTCGATATCATATGCAAAGGTTACGGCCTTTTTACCGTGGCATAACTTTTTTTTGCAAATAAAGTCAAAACTCATGTTTGTTAATTTTACTAGATGCTATACCACATTACCTACCTAAATATGAAAGGATTTAATTTTTTGAAGTGTTTATCATTTTCTTTTATTTTTGCAAACCCTAAAAAGGCGATCCACGGGGGGGGTGGAGTTGGTGCATGTTACATACATGGCGCACATGCCATAGTGCGCCACGTGGTTGTAAACCGTGGCGCACTATGCCATGTGCCAGATGCTTGTGGATGGTTCACAGCAGAGGGGCGTGCGCTTAGGCGAGCGCACTTCCATGTGCGCCACAGATGACACTAACAACCGTGGCGCATGACTATAGTGCGCCATGATGTTTGGCGTGCGCATGTGGCCTGCCCACACATCCGTGGCGCACTATAGTCATGTGCGCCACTTGTTCTAGTTACTAGTAGGCATCGCCCACAGTGAGCCACTGCTTTTAGCCGTGGGGCACTTCAACCATGTGAGCCACGGATGTGCTGATTACCTATAGCTGTTTTCCTAGTAGTGTAAAAACATTTGAATTTTTGAATTCAGAAAAAGTTCTGGACTTTTGTCACCTAGCCAGATTCTACCCACCCACCGACTGTGGGCCAGTCTTGATCAAGGAGGCGTGAGGGGGACACGTGGGCTGGTTTGGGGGACCGCGGGTTGATTTCCCAAAAACACGGGAGCCTTTTTACAAAAACGCATCCGACGCTGACTGTGGGGCTAGGGGACTGCGGGTTGGGAACCAAAAAGGAGGAGGGGCTTTTCGCAAAAACATCTTGGACTGACGGGACTGACGAATGAAGTTGGATCGCAAATGGTAGCTCGGGCCGATGTTGCGATGAACATGGCGGCGCTCCTTTGGGAATTTTGCTATTCCACAAATTACAAAATCGAAGAGGGACTATCCTCAAGTTTTGTGTTTTAAGAATCGACGAGGCAGATGCAGTCGCTAGCTTGCGAGTAAACGAGATAGAAAATCGCTGCTGGGCTGTTCTCTCGCAGAGCTTGGTGCGCGGATGTTGTCTGCTGCGGCGTGCAGCGGTGGCTTCCGACGACGGCGACGGCGATCCAAAGGCGTCATGAAGCGAACGAGGGAAAAGGAAGGAAACACGAGGTGGCGCTCACTCGATCGATTCCCGAGGAATCGAGGACGGGTGGTCGGAGTGGAGGGCGGCGGCGGTGTTGCTCAAGACTTGGCCGGAAGAAGAGGAAGCAGAGGCTCACTGGATCGCCGCTCCTCTCGAGGGAAACAAAAGCAGACGAAGCGGCGATCCCGGCAGCCAGGTGCTCACCGACGAACATGGCAACAGAGCGGTCTGCTCGCCTGCTCATACTGAGGGAGAAGTGCAGGGAAAAGGGGATGGCGGAGAGGAGGGAAGAGGGAACTAGGGTTTAGGCGCCTTGGGGATAAGAAGAGGCGGTGGTGGATGGTGACGCCGGATGACGGTACTGCTCGTCTGTCGTCCTTCGAGAGGAGGAGCGAACGAGAAGAGGCATGCAGGCGGCGTGGGGGCGAGTCTTGGGCCGGTGGGCTGGTTGCTGTTGTTCCCACTTGGGCTGTTGCGGCTGGGCCTAAGGTGGGCTGGTTACCAGGTAGGTTGCTGCTGCTTCCCTCTCACAAAAACTCTTTTCTTTTATTTTTGTTTGTTTTGTATGTTTCAAATTCAAACAACCTTTTTATTTCAAAACCTTTTGAACCTAGCAGATAATTTTGAACAGAGAGTTGGGAAGGCCAAAGGATAGAAAAGAGAGACAATAGAAGTGGAGGTGATTGATGCATACATACATAATTTATGAATGTGCCAACTGGGGCATTTAACAAGAATACGAAGATATGGGGTTTTTGCAATTTAGATGAAATCCTTTGTAAAAAAAAAGGGAACCTTCACATGGATCCAGGGCTTGAAGAAAACAAAACAGAGGGAGAGAGATGAGGTGGTGCTTGCATGGCCCATGCAAATAATAAATGCCATGTATTCATATTGTGAAAACAACATAAAATCACATGGCATTATTCCATGCATTACCCAAAAGGTGGAATAAGGCCAAGCAAAAAGGGACTAGCATTGGATCCACCCAACCCACATGAGCTAGGTAAACTCAAATAAATGCCAGCTCATATTAATTGGATGGTGGAATTATAAGGTGGTGAAGAAAAGGTGGTGGAGTTGATTAAAAGAGATGCCCCCGACTCAACTTGGGCATTTAACAATATATCAAGAACCAAAAACAAATAGTAATGCATATGAGATAAGAACCAAAACACAAGGGTTTTGTATGATACTCAAATGCAAGGTGGCATAATGACATGAGCATGATATGATGATGATGCAACAATTATATGTAGGAAGTGGTCATTTTATTACTAACCCAAGTAGCATTACAGTTGTTAGACAAATGGGATGCTACAAAAACTTGTCTTTCAGGGGCGCTCTACTCTTTCGTAACTGTTTTGCATAGTCTGCTTGAGTGTTAACAAAGAACGCAGAGCATGTATATGCAGATGTGTACTTCCCACTCGCCGTAAGCCGTCGTCATCCGTAGGTGTCTGCCTCTTCAGACAGGGTGGGCATGTCCTGGACAAGCACCCATAGCTCCATGAAACTGCACTGTAGCATGGATTGAAGGGGCTCCTCTTATATCACCGATCCATTGATCATTATGGGTCGCCTCCACGACCGTTCTTTTCTTGGCTCCCCTGGCTGTGACAAATGCCAACAGATCAGGAGCAATTTGGGCAGGGCTTTTGGTCTTGTAACCAGTTGTCAAACCAAAAATCCATCCGTTTCCCATCTCCCAAAATACAGCAAGTTGCAGCTTTGAACGTGCTTTCCGCTTCTGCTGACAGTTTGAATTGTAGGCCTGACCATGCTTTCAGAGGGCATGTGATCTCTAACCATCTCCACCTCATCCTTAAAGCATCATTGAGCATTTTCAAGTTGTGAATTCCCGGACCTCCATACCATACTGTGTAGGTTCGCAGACCTGACTCCATGACACAAGTCAGTGCCCACCATTTGCTTCCTTAGTGCCATGCAATAGAAAGGCTCTACAGATCTTGGTATGCTTTGTAACACGCATGGTGACAAATCTAGAAATAACATATAGATTGCCGAGAGAACAGTCTTTACCAAGATCAAACTCCCACTTGGTGTTAGCATCAATGTCTGCCATGTGGCCAATCTCCTTGCTAATGTATCTAGTAGCGCCCGCATTTCACTCTCTCAGCTTGTTCAGGGCATTAGGCAATCCCAGGTGTGTGCAAGGAAAATTAACCAGACTGCATGGGAAAGGTTGGATGATTTCCTGTAAGTTCATGTCAGCGCAGGCGATGGGAGCAATTGCACACTTGCTCAGGTTGCACTTCAGGCCAGAAGCTTCCCCAAAAATATCCAGCAATGTCCTGGCCGCTGCCAACTCCTGCTTTATTGGTCTCAGAAACATTGCTCCGTCGTCTGCAAAAAGAGACAGCCTGAATTTCAATCCCCATCTCTGCAAACTCTGAAACAAGCCTCTTTCCTCTGCCTTACAGAAAACACTGGGTTCATGATGTCCACAGATGCATCAATCTTGCTGTGCATGGATCGTCAAAATTTCACCAGAACAGTTACAGAAAAAATCACCAGTAATCCCTACACGAGCACTCTCCATGTTTGAAATGGTGAAACCTGTTCCTATCTCTCATAACAATCTCTCTATCGAAGACCTTAGATATCAACTTGGTATAATCATGGCAGTCCTTGCACACTCTTAAGTTCTTCACGATCCTAATCGCCGTGCCTTCCGGCAACGTGATCAGACCGAAGGCAAGGGCAAGCTTCTCACTGTGCAAGGAGATCGCACTTTCTTTCTCCTCTTCCTCAATATCGAACAGCACCTCTTTTGTGTTAGCAGCGTACCCTTGTAACCTCAGCCTATGGTTCATCTCTGCAAGCATCGTGTCAATCTCACTGTATCTGGGGTGTGACTTGCTCCCAACGAAGAACTCGTGCACCTTGCCATAAACCTCGATGGCACTACATCCAGGCACCTTTGTCACTCCCTTGGCCTTCATCACATCCCGGACTCTGCTGACACCCTTCCAATTCTGCGAGTTCGCATAGATATTAGACAGCAACACATGAGCTGGACAATTTTTGGACTCCATCACCATAAGCTTGTCCATCGCGTATTTTCCAAGCTCGACTCTATTGTGAATCCGAGAAGCATTGAGTAGTGCTGCCCAGACACCTTCATGTGGCTCCACTGGCATGGCATGGATGAAATCGACGGCGTCATCTAGACGTCCTGCTCGACCATACAAATCGACCATGCAGCCGTAATGCTTAGGCCAAGGGTCAACTCCATGCTTGTGCTTCATCGAATTGAAGCATGTTCGTCCCTCATCAACCAACCCAGCCATGGAGCATCCACGAAGCACCGCGACAAAGGTGACAGCATTAGGTTCGACCCTTGCGTCCTCCATGCGCTTGAATAGATCAAGACACTCCTTCCCCATGCCATTCATCGCAAGGCCACTCAGCGCACTGGTCCAAGTGTAGATACTCTTGTTGCTGATGATCTCAAACACCTGCATCGCCATTGACACAAAGCCGCACTTAGAATACATATCCAACAAAGCAGTGCCCAGCGTGGCCGACAGCCGCATCCTATGGCTGCGCACATACGAATGCACCCACATGCCACGTTCGAGCGTGCCCATCTGTGCACATACTGTGAGCACTGACACCAGAGTCGCCTCACTAACAGCAGCTCCAGCCTTCTGCATTTCGTCAAACAGCCCCAATGCTTCCGTCGACCTACCCGCGTGCACATACCCCGCGATCATGGCGCTCCACGCAACATGGTCTCTCTGCGGCATTCCATCGAACAGCTTGCGAGCAGAGGCCACGTCGCCTCCAGCAGACAAAGCGCCCAACATAGCAGTGACGCACACCATGTCCGGGCTCGCGATATCCGCGAAGGCGGCCCGCGCGGCACGCACGTCCCCGACCGCGGCGTACATGGATACGACCCCGCTCTGCACGTGCGGGTACGCCGCGTGGCCATGGCGGAGCGCGGCCGCATGCACGGACCCCGCGAGAAGGTCCACGCCCACATCCGGGGGCACGGGCTTCGCCAATGCCGCGGCGGCCAGGGAGGTCGCCGCGCGGACGAGGGAGGTGAATGAGTTGTGGTCGGGCGCGAAGGGGAGCTCGCGGAAAGCCGCAAAGGTGAGGTGGGGGCGCGGCCCGCGCGCGAGGGCGCGGATGAGGGAGTTGTGGACGAATAGCGTGGCGGGGCGCTGAGGCAGGAGAAGGCGCGCGTAGGAGAGGTGTTTCGACGAGGCGAGGGAGGCGATGACGGCGGCGAGGTAGGAGTGGGAGGCGAGGCGGCCCGAGACGAGGAGGTGCGCGTGGATCTCGCGGAGGCGGGACTGGGAGGAGGCCGCGGCGAGGGACGGGAGCAGCGTGGCGGGGTCGCGGGGCGGAACGAGGCGGCGCCGGCGCGGTGTCATTTGGGATTTCGGAGCACACGCCGATTGCCATTTGGATTTGGTCCTACACATTTGGTCAAATTTGACCCGAGGTGGCGCTAAACAAGTGTTTTGAATTGCCCATCTTTCAGAAGAAGTTTTTTTTTAACGGTAAGAGCGCGAAGGTCCCAGAAGCTCCATTACTCGGTGAGTAAATTTACAAAGAGGACCCTTGCAAAAAGCAAGCTCTCACAAATTACAAGAAGAACCTCAAATAAAGAGAAAGAAAAGTGATACAGTCCTTCTTCTCCACCGCATCCATGACTGGATCTCGAACCATGGTCGCTGGCGACGGCCCGGGGACTACGCCACTTGGTCCAACGACAAGATGGGTCGCCTAGTCGAGATCAGAAGACCTCTGTGTCGGCACAACTGCCTGGAGGAAGAAAATCCTCGGAGCCATAGCTCTCGAGGTGCGGAGCGGCCCCCTAGGCCGAAGATAGCGGCGACGCTCAACACCGACGCTTAGGATCTGCCGCAACTTGAGCTTCATGGAGACTTGCCGTTGTCGAGGCACCGCATCCCGCAGCCCCACTCAAGTCCAACTCCCCTCGCCACCACGGTCGTCCAGAGGAAGAAGAAAGGGGGGCGCAACCAGCAGGAAAGAACACCAGCGACCTGCTTCCAAGCCGACGCAGAGCACCACGAGTCGCGCCACCCTCTCTCCTCGCCTCCACAGCCGCCCAGAGAAGGCATCACAACTGAAAGGGCATGTATGCCCCCATGTGTGGTTTTGGTAATTAATGACAATCTCTATGGACTAATGTGTAAATTGATTTTCACTTGTAGGTTTGTCCATTGGCATCGCTTGGGCTGTGTTGGTCTCAAGGTTGGAAGATGAAGAAATGTCCAAGGGCTTTGTGACCATTGGAATCATGAAGAAAGAAGGAGCTTGAAGGTTGATCAAGACATGTGCAAAGAGTTGCATCAAGATGGATCAACCTCAAGTAGGGATGAAGAAGGGCGAGCTCAAGTTACGCCATCTCTAGAAGATCTCATGGTTGAAGCTTGCCATCCTCGTGCTCATGGAATGATGAAGACAAGTTCAAAGAAGAGGTTTCCCCATGGAGTATGGGGGAGCAATTTGCAAGTCTTCATATTCATCAAGCAAGAGCATCCAAGAAAGGTGTTCCCACTATAGAAGAACAAGGCAGTCTACATCAAGTTCAAGTGGGATGCTCAAGGCAAAGGTATGTTCTTGATAGGGCTTTTCTTTTGCCGGTCTCGTATTGTTAGTTGGGAGACCAGGTTTAGGATAGATAGTCGTTCTATCAAGAGGGGCTCTTAAGCGGGTGTCTCGTTTGCATCGTTCGGAGAGAGCTCAAACCTTTGCATTCATAGCATCACCTTTCTTGGTTGTTATTTGGTTCTTGTCCATGAGAGGATCTAGAGCTTGTGGTCATTATCATAACAAGCTCTAGTTCATCATCTAAGGATTTCACTTGCATATCTTATTGCGGTTTTTGATCTTGCGAGTTTTCCGGCTCCACACCTTGGATTCTATTCGTCGTTATCTTTCCAACAAAATTGGTTTCATCCCGTTTGGAGTTCGGATGCAAAAGTTATTGCGTTTCTGGTTTTCTGGTTTCTGGAATTTCCCTGACCGGAAGTTTCGGCTTGCCATCGGAAGTTCCGCTAGGGAATTTTTGCCGCCGAAAGTTCCGGTGGAAGTTCCGGGTCTTCTTCCGCTCACGCTCAGTAACCTTCTATTTTGGATGTGATATTTGACGGAACTTCAGACGGAATCTCCACCGGAAGTTTCGCTCTCATCGGAAGTTCCGGCCAGTGACCAGAAGTTCTGCTCAGGCCGAAAGTTCCGGTTGAATTTCCGGCTCTTGTTCCGCTCACGTTCAGTAACCTTCTGTTTTCGTTGTGTCTATTTGACGGAACTTCTGTTGGAACTTTCACCGGAAGTTTTGCTCCCACCGGAAGTTCCGTTGAACCGGCGAAAGTTCCGACCAGGATTCGCTTTCAGCTTTCGCCCGCATGCTTTCGACTGCTATCGTGTGCCATCGGAAGTTCCGGCCTCCCACCGGAAGTTCCGTCCAGGAGTCTTTAATGCCCATAACGGGCAGATCTGGGAGCCCTTTAAAAGGGGCTCCTCTTCCCCTTCGTGGCTACTAGCTTTTCTTCTTGGTTCTTGGCTTTCTCTCTCTCCTCCATTGTTAACCTTGAAGAAGCTTTCCCTCTCCCTTTCCCTTCCTATGATTCTTGCATCTTTTTGAGGGATTTGAGAGAGGTGATCTAGATCTACAATCCCCCCAAGCCAAATCCCTTCTTTGTGAAGGAATCATTGGGATCTAGATCTTGGAGAGTTTTGTATTCTCCTCTTGTGTTCTTCCTCCCTTATTCCCCCAATAGCTTTTGTAGCTTTGTTGGGATTTGGGAGAGAAGGACTTGCCCTTGCATTTGGTGCATAGGTTTGAGTTCTCCTCGGAGATTCGGCAATTTCAAGCTTGTGAGCTTGTTTCTCTTGGGTTCCTTGGAACCCTAGACGGTTGTGTGGTTGGATTGTTGACCTTTTGTGGTCTTGTAGCCTTTTGTGGCGTTGTTGGCCTTTTGTGGCATTGTAGCCTTTTGTGGCTTTGTTGTTGGGAGACTCCAATTGCGTTGTGGAGTTAGCCCCAAACTTGTACGGGTACGGTGACTGCCCTCAAGCGTCCCATAGTGGAGCGAGTGCCCGCCTTTTGTGGTGCGCACTTGGGAGAATAGTGTGAGCCTTTTGTGGCGTCGGTGAGTTGTGTGCTTCCGCATCCAGGGTGAGGCCTTGTGTGGCGTTGGGTGAGCATCGAGCCACCACACCTCGAGGTGAGCCATTTGTGGCGTTCAGAGAGCATTGCGCCATCGCACCTCTCCAACGGAGACGTAGCTTCTTTGGAAGTGAACTTCAGGAAACAAATCTTCGTCTCCGCGTCCATCGGTTATCTCTCAACTGAACCCTTTACTTATGCACTTTACATTGTGATAGCCATCGTGCTTGAAGTACTTATATCTTGCTATCACCTTGTTGCTTGTATTGCTTAGCATAGGTTGTTGGTGCACTTAGGTGAACTTAGTGGCTAGGTTTCGTGCTCAATAAATTAAACGTTAGTTTTATTCCGCATTTACTTGAGCCTAAACCGTAATTATTTTAAAAGCCTATTCACCCCACCCCCTCTAGGCGACTTCCTTTGTACTTTCGACAACATCATCTTCCCACGCCTGTGCGGCTTCCACTTCACAACTCCACCTCCCCCCGCCTCCACGGCCAGCCAGAGGGGAAAACAAAGCAGAGCAAGCCCGCACCTGCAGGAAGACACGGACGACGGCTTTATTTGGCGGTGCTGCGCCCATCTTCACCAACTCCAACTCTGGCCAGAGGAGCTTGAGTAGGGCAAGGACAAACCCTAGCTTCCAGATCTCACTGCATCGATCTGGAGCCACACCAACTACGGCCAAATAGGCCACTACCGGCAAAAAACCACTAAACCTAAGCCTATCTACTTCCGCATCCCTCCTCCGCCACCTCCCACTGGCTAGTCCGGCGAGAAGGGCTCGGGAGTGTTAGAAAGACCGGCTCGGCCCATTGGCCCAGCCGGCGGCGGTTAGGGTTTTGACCCATCTTCCAAGTTAACTTGTAACACAAGATGTACTCTATATATATATATATATGTATGATCAGGCACGAGGAGGGCCATCGAGTCACCCGTGACCACATTATTTCATGGTATCAGAGCAGGTCTTCCTGACCTAGCCGCCGACCTCCCCTCTCCCTCCTTGGTCGCCGCCATCTCTACCACCCCCTCCTCCACCATGATGCATGACGAAATCACAGCCAAGGAGCTCGAGCTCGAGGAGCATGCCCGCGCCCTCGATGCACGTGAAGCCTCCATCACCCAGAAGCTTCAAGCCACCACCCCCCACCGGCCACAAACACGAACACCGCCGTCATCTCCTGCCGTCTGCATCCCCTCTCACACCCCAACCCCAACACCTATGCCACATCCATAAAACTCCACGTCCCAATTACACTAAGCCTCGACGACGGAAACTACACCAGCTAGCGCGAGCTCTTCCTCATCGCCCTCGGCCTCTATGGCCTCACCACCCACGTGATCGGCGAGTCTACCCCCTCCGAGACGGGCCCTGACTCACACTAGGGCCATGACGACTACATCGTCCTCTCCTGGATCTATGGCTATGTACCTACCTCGGTGAATTACGCTCCTAGATACAAGCCTGGATGAGCGGTAGTGGTTGAAATAGTACGGTGGGGCCCCAAAAGCCACTCACGGGTAGACCTTTCGGCCGTCCCAACCACTACCAACTCAACGGGACTCAGACGGCGTGAATCGGCAGGTAAGGGATCAACTACATACACAAGTGGGTATGTATGCAAGCCACCATACAGGAGTACATCAGAGCCATACCATCTAGAAAGAAAGGAAATATAGCAACGCCATACGGCAAGATTCAAATGACCTAGATAGGTATAATATTTTAGGATAATTCCTCATACAACACACATCAGAGTATCATGCGGAAGCGGCAAACAAAGTCCGAGTACGGATAAGAAGCAAATCGGCATAAGATGCCATAGAAATAAGCACATCCCGCCCACAGATCTCACGGATCCCCGTTCCCAGAATCTCTACACCGAACGATCGTTGCCCACATCATCAGCCTCTTCCACCCAAAGATCCGCCCCGCGAGGGTACCGCTCATCTAAACCAATAATTTATCGTGTGAGACCCTAAGGGTACTCAGCAAGTCTTAATGCCTCTAAAGGGGACACAACCTGGGGTGACGCAATTGCAGCGAAAGATAAACCCTAGCAGTTCTACAGATAAACGCTAACCATCCGCCTAACCAATGATAGACGGATGTCCGGGAATTAAAGACAACAGTTATAGCAGTAATTCATCAGATTCATCCTCCTCCTCACTTACCAACGAGGAAGCGGACGAACAACCCCCATCCGTTGGCAATTTTATTAACCATTCCATGAGTGTTGCACTATTTACTAGCCAAATTACTTAGTCAGATTAAAGCGGTACTTTAGTTATGCTTGTCTATGATCGAGAAACTGTGCTCCAAGTCGTCCATAATCATGACACGGCTTTCAGAAAGTTTTACCCGCCGGTGCACCAATAGCAACACACGCCGATCAACCTCGAAAACCAAATCAAAACCCAACGAGGCCTTCACGACAAAGCAATCACAAGATTCAGAATATTTCAGGGCCACCCCATTGAGTAGACCCAAGAACGGTGACCGACTCGAGGCGGACTCAAGGTTTGCGACAATGGTCAAACGATCGGGAACCCGAAAGTGTGGCTGGGCTTGTCGATACCGCGAAAACACTCCGCTTACCTAAACAGTACAGTGTGCTCCTCGCACAACGTAAATAAAACAGTAGCATGGCATAAGTACAGGATAGTAAACAAAGCCTCAAACTAGTTTGTGGCCCCAAGAAATAAGACGGAATCAAGCTCTGGCTCAGGGGGGTCCCATATACCTCCCGGATGTGGATAGCGCGATAAAACAAGGAACATGAATCAAGTACTCGGGGTCTTACGGGACACAAGTGAGCAGGAAAAACCAAATAGCAGATATTGCTCACCGATGCCACTTTCATTAGTTATCCCATTACTACTCAGGTTAAGTTGTTTATGTACCTCGTTATCCATCAGACTCTCACAAACCCTACACATGCTGTTCTACGACTCGCATGGCTCAAACAACTCCTGTAGTAATGGCTCATGGGATGGAGGAACAAGCTCGGTGGGGTTTAAAAATAAAGGCTATGCAATACTTGGGATTCAATTTAATGCAATCGCGACTCAATGATGCAAGAATAAGATAGAGACAATAGGTACTGTATGTATGCAAGCGTGTGGTAGTGCTTGCCTGGAAACTTAGTTGAAGCGAGAGACGGATCTGGGTAGTGCTCCTGGTTCTCTTGATATATCCCCTGCTCAGTGTCTATCCGAGAAAAACCAAACAGACAAGGCCAACATAAATAAAGTGCGCAATCATATGGATAAAATGCATCAAGCAAACAATCATGCCATGATGAATGATGCACAAGTTGCATGGCAATAAAGTAGCATGGCATAGGTGAGGTGTGGAAGACAAGAAATAACACTTTAATGGGATTCTGGGTCACATTTGTTGTCATAATAGTTTTTGTACACTATTTATTTATATGATGCATGCTGCAATGGAAGTCATGGATAGCATAAACAGAAAGGTCTCGTCGAGCTGATCATTTTAGACATATCATTTGTTGAATTTGGAATTATAAATCAAAAGTTATTAATTATTTAAGTTCTAGTGGCATTTGTTGTAATTTTACTCAACTTGGAATTTTAAATGTGCAAAAGGTAATTTGAATAGCATATTTGAAATCCTTGCATTTTTCTGATCCAAAAACATATATTATTTGCTAAATTTGGATTTACAATTTAAAAGTTATTAAAAACTGATTCAAATTTGGAATTTAAAACAATTTGAAAAGATTTTATTCAAAATAAAAAAACAGAAAACTTTTTCCACCCAGTCCGAACCTAGCCACGGTCTCTGCCGAGTGGGCCTGGTACTGACTGGGCATGGCCTGGTGGGTTTGGACCGCGGGTTGAGGGGGAATGTTAGCTGGGGGTTTTTTGCAGAAAACATCAAGAGGCTGACGGTGGGGTCTGGGGGCTGCGGGTTGGATAGAAGGAAGGCAGGGGCTTAAAAAGAAAAACGTCCAGGAGGGTCGCGGGACTGACGAAACTGAACTTTCTTTACACTCGAATCTGCGAGCTGGCTGAACTTCGGAGGAAGATGGCGAGGAAACGGTGGCGATTTTGCGCAAGACCCAAAAAGCAAAGCTGGAGAAGGAACACCAGGCTATAACTTTGATGTTTGGAGTTTCACCAACAGAGGTCTGCAGCGGACGGGGCGAAGGGATGAACAGAGGCAAAACACGTACGCGAGAATCTGAATTTTGTGCTCGCAAAACGCCTAGCTGGTTCCATCTTCGGGCGACGATGGCGGTCGATCTAAGGCATATCTCACGATGCCGCAAAAAGAAGACTTGTAGAGGGACGTAAGGGCTCCATCTTTTGTCAAGGGGTCGTCGCCGGATCTTGGCCGCAGCGGTGGGGAAACGGCGAAGAACAGAGGCGGCATGGGGAACATCTGCAGGCCTGAACACTGACGGAACTGACGGGCGACGGTGGCGGGAACTACGGCTGCGGCGGCGACCTACCGTGCGATGGGGAGGCCTAGGGAGGAGGGGAATGGAAAGGGGGGCGTACCTCGAGGCCGGTGGTGGTCTCGGAGGGCTCGGGGGGGGGGGGACGAGTCGAGGTGGAGCAGGCAACGAACAGCGGCAGAGGGCTCCTGGTTCAGAGGGAAGGAGATGGCGCGGTGCTCCTGGCGCGTCGGGCTCCTGCTGGCGCTTCTTAGCGGCGTCGGGGTTGCGGCCTTCCGCTCCTACTGCAGTCCCGGACGAAGAGGTACACGCTGAGGTGGGGGCATGTTCGATCTCTCTCTGTCCCGGTGAGATCGAAGAGAAGAGAGGGAGGCAGAAGCAGGGAGCTGGCGGCGAAGAGGAGGGGAAAGAGGACTAGGGTTGCAGGGGAGGGGCTGCGCGGCTTGGCTAAGACGGGGACTCACGACTCACGTCTTCGTGCGCAGGACGACGGACGGGAGCGACGCCACTGCTCCCTCCGCTTGCTTTCCGCCTCACGCCGGAAGATGGTGAACAGGAGGGGGGATCGAAGGGGTATAGGGCCAGGTGGGATCAGTTGGGCTAGGGAGGCGTGAGGGGCGGGGGAGGAGGAGGGCTGGGTTTTTCTCTCTCTCTTTCCTCTTCTTTTTATTTCAATTTGTTTGTTTGTTTTCATTCCAATGCACTTTTAAACCAGCTACTAATTTTCCAAAAACTTTTGAACTTTTAACAGGAGGTTTTGAATAGGGCTTGACTAAGAGAGAGGCAAAAAGAGGTCAAGGCACAAAAAGGGAGAGAGCACACATGATCACATGATCATGCATGGAAGGGAAAAAGGGGAATGGGGGAAAACAGGTTTAAAGATTAGCTAGAGGGGTAGAGAGGGAGGGGTGAGAGCTAGGGTTTTAAACAAGTCAAAACAAGATCAAGCAAGGAAGGAGTGATCCATGCAAGCAAAACAAAAATAACCTTCAAATGTCAGAAAGAGGTGGCACTTGCATGGCCCATGCACACAATAAATGCCATGTCTTTATATTGTGAAAACAACATAAAAATCATGTGGCATTCTTCCATGCATTCCCAAAAGGCCAAGCATAAGATTATGAGTGG
Source organism: Avena longiglumis (assembly GCA_030063025.1). Classification (NCBI taxonomy): domain Eukaryota; kingdom Viridiplantae; phylum Streptophyta; class Magnoliopsida; order Poales; family Poaceae; genus Avena; species Avena longiglumis. Next base: position 156,550,546 of record CP125973.1, read on the forward strand.
GATCCACCCAACCCACATGAGCTAGAGGTAAACTCAGTTAAAAAGCCAAGCTCATATTAATTGGGTGGTGGAATTAAAAGGTGGTAAGAAAAAGGTGGTGGAGTCAATAAGAGATATGCCCCCAACTCAACTTGGGCATTTAACAATATATCAAGAACCAAATACAATATCAAGAGGCAAATACATTTAATAATGCACATGAGATAAAAACCAAACAAGAAGGGGTTTTATATGATGCTCAAATGCAAGGTGGCATGATGACATGAGCATGATATGATGATGATGCAACAATTATATGTAGGAAGTGGCCCTTTTTATTACTAGAACAGGTAGCATTACAGGTGTTAGACAACTGGGATGCTACAGGCTCCGTCTTCGTCGACCTTCTCGGCATCGTCATGCGCCCAGGTGCCACGGCGCGCGTCATCTGGGATGCCATCGAGAACCTCTTCCGCGATAACAAGAAGCACCGCGCCATTCAGCTGGAGGCCGACTTCCGCAACACCCCACAGGGGGACCTCTCCATCAGCGACTATGCACCAAATTGAAGGCTCTCACCGACTCCCTCGGCGACGTGGGCCAGCCCATCTTCGACGAGCCTTGTCCTCACCCTTCTTCGTGGTCTTAACGAGAGCTATGCACACCTCCACTCGTTTCTTCCGTTTCAGGTGCCCTTCCCCATGTTCCTGCAGACGTGCTCCGCCCTCATCCTCGAAGAGACACAGAAGAAGGTTGATGTGAAGACCTCCGCATGCACGACACTATGGGCTTGCGGCCAGAGTGTGACTCCTCCACACTGCGACCCCTGGCCTTCGCCTCCACCACCACCGCCGTCCGGGGGCGTCGTCCGTGGCAATGGCCCTATCATCGCCACCACCTTCTACTGTGGCGGCCGCGGTGGCCGTGGACGCACCCGCAACGACTCCCACTGGAAGTTCAATCCATGGACGGGCGCTCCCACACGCGCCAACCTTCAGCAGCAGCAACCGGCCCCGTTGCAGTCGGCCACGCCATGGGCACCTTGACCATGGGCACCGCCGGCCCCTGGCGTCCTCGGACCAAGACCAGGCTATGCTCCTCCTCAGGCCTACATTACATACAGCCAACCCGTCTCCAGCAACATGACTCCGACGCCACCACCATATAGCCAGCCGATGCTGGACCCAACCCTTGTCAACGCCCTGAACAACATGCAACTCTCAGGAGGCGACTGGTACATGGACTCTGGCGCATCCTCCCACATGGCATCCGATCCCGGTAACCTATCCTCTCTAAAAACCTCTACTTGTCAATCAGTCACCGTCGGAAACGGCTCTTCGATTCCCATCACTCACACCGGTTGCAAAACCATCCACTCTCCATCCAAACCTCTGCATCTACACAATATTATTTTCGTTCCTAACATTATCAAAAATCTTATTTCTGTTCGCCAATTCACTATCGATAATTATTGTTCCATTCAATTTGACCCTTATGGTTTATCCGTGAAGGATCTTCTCACCGGGACCGTGATTCTTCGATGCAATAGCACCGGTCCCCTATACTCCATGTGCAAAGATCTACACCATGCCGCCTTCGTCCTCCAACAACACCCAGATCTATGGCACCATCGCCTCGGCCACCCTGGACACACCACCATGTCTCGCCTCGCTCCACACACCTGCCACAATAAAATAGGGCCGTCCCTATGTCATGCTTGTCAATTAGGGAAAATGTTAGGAAACCCTTTTATCCTTCGAGTGTTCTAGAACCTTTCGTCCTTTTGAACGTCTGCATTGTGATTTGTGGACATCACCTGTACCCAGCACTTATGGCTTTTGTTATTATCTTATCATAGTTGATGATTTCACCCAATATTTCTGGAGCTTCCCCTACGCAAAAAATCCGAAGTTTATGCAACCTTTGTCGCCTTTCATGCTCTTGTTAAAACACAATTTCAGCTCTCTATTCTCTCTCTCCAATGCGACAATGGTAAAGAGTTTGACAACTCTAATCTCACTACCTTCCGCACAACGAATGCCATTCTCCACCGCTTCTCATGCCCCTACACCTCTCAACAAAATGGTAAGGCCGAACGCGCCATCCGCACAACTAATGATGTCATTCGCACCCTCCTTTTTCAAGCATCTATGCCACCTACACTCTGGGCCGAGGCACTCCACACGGCTACCTACCTTATAAACATTCGCCCAACCTAATCCAACCCCCACACTACCCCATACTACTCCCTATTCGGCCATACACCTCGCTACCAGGACCTGCGCGTCTTCGGTTGCCTCTGTTACGTCAACACATTCTCTACATCCAAAAACAAACTCTCCCCTCGTGCAACTAAATGTGTTTTTCTTGGTTAACCCTCTCAACATCGTGGTTATCGCTGTCTTGATCTCCAAACACGGAAAATTATAATTTCTCGTCATGTGACCTTTGATGAACAAACCTTTCCATACTCTACAAACACCCAACCCCAACACCTACGCCACATCCATAAAACTCCACGTCCCAATTACACTAAGCCTCAACGACGGAAACTACACCAGCTGGCGCGAGCTCTTCCTTGTCGCCCTCGGCCACTACGGCCTCACCGCCCACGTGATCGGCGAGTCTACCCCCTCCGAGACCGGCCCTGACTCACACTGGGGTCGTGACGACTACACCGTCCTCTCCTGGATCTATGGCTCCGTCTCTGTCGACCTTCTCGGCATCATCATGCGCCTAGGTGCCACGACGCGCGTCATCTAGGACACCATCGAGAACCTCTTAGGCGATAACAAGAAGCACCGCGCCATTCAGCTGGAGGCCGACTTCCGCAACACCCCACAGGGGGACCTCTCCATCAGTGAGCCAAACTGAAGGATCTCGCCGACTCCCTCGGCGACGTGGACCAGCCCATCTCCGACGAGACCCTCGTCCTCACCCTTCTTCATGGTCTTAACGAGATCTATGCACACCTCCGCTCGTTTCTTCCGTTTCAGGTGCCCTTCCCCACGTTCCTGCAGACGCGCTCCGCCCTCATCCTCGAAGAGACACAGAATAAGGTTGATGTGAAGAACGCCGTAGGCATGGAACTATGGGCTTGCAGCCAGAGCATGACTCATCCACACGGCGGCCCCCGACCTCCGCCTCCACCACCACCACCGTCCGGGGTCGCCGGGGGCGCCGGCCGTGGCAACGGTCCTATCATCGCCACCACCTTCTATCGTGGTGGCCGCGGTGGACGTGGACGCACCCGCAACGACTCCCTCTGGCAGTTCAATCCATGGACGGGCGCTCTCACATGCGCCAACCTTCAGCAGCAGCGGGCCTCGTGGCAGTCGGCCATGCCATGGGCACCTCGACCATGGGCAGCACCGGCCCCTGGCATCCTCGGACCAAGACCAGGCTATGCTCCTCCCTAGGCCTACACTGCATACGGCGAGCCCGTCTCCAGCAACATGACCCTGACGCCACCACCATACAACCAGCCGGTTCTGGACCCGACCCTTGTCAACGCCCTGAACAACATGCAACTCTCAAGAGGCGACTGGTACATGGACTCTGGCGCATCCTCCCACATGGCATCTGATCCTGGTAACCTATCCTCTCTAAAACCCTCTACTTCTTAATCAGTCGCTGTCGGAAACAACTCTTCTATTCCCATCACTCACACCGGTTGCAAAACCATCCACTCTCCATCCAAACCTCTGCATCTACACAATATTATTGTCGTTCCTAACATTATCAAAAATATTATTTCTGTTCGGCAATTCACTATCGATAATTATTGTTCCATTCAATTTGACCCTTATGCTTTCTCTGTGAAGGATCTTCTCACTGGGACCGTGATTCTTCGATGCAATAGCACCGGTCCCCTGTACTCCATGTGCCAAGATCTACACCATGCCGCCTTCATCCTCCAACAACACCCAGATCTATGGCACCGTCGCCTCGGCCACCCCGGACACACCACCATGTCTCGCCTCGCTCCACACACCTGCCACAATAAAACAGGGTCGTCCTTGTGTCATGCTTGTCAATTAGGGAAAAATGTTAGGAAACCCTTTTATCCTTCGAGTTCTAGAACCTTTCGTCCTTTTGAACGTTTGCATTGTGATTTGTGTACATCACCTGTACCAAGCACTTCTGGCTTTTGTTACTATCTTATCATAGTTGATGATTTCACCCAATATTGCTGGAGCTTCCCCTATGCAAATAATCCAAAGTTTATGCAACCTTTGTTGCCTTTTATGCTCTTGTTAAAACACAATTTCAGCTCTCTATTCTCTCTCTCCAATACGACAATGGTAAAGAGTTTGACAACTCTAATCTCACTACCTTTTGCACAATGAATGGCATTCTCCACTGCTTTTCATGCCCCTACACCTCTCAACAAAACGGCAAGGCCGAACGCGTCATCCGCACAACTAATGATGTCATTCGCACCCTCCTTTTCCAAGCATCTATGCCACCTACACTCTGTGCTGAGGCACTCCACACGGCTACCTACCTTATAAACATTCGCCCAACCTCATCCAACCCCCACACTGCCCCATACTACTCCATATTCGGCCATACACCTCGCTACCAGGACCTGCGTGTCTTCGGTTGCCTCTGTTGCATCAACACATTCTCTACATCCAAAAACAAACTCTCCCTCGTGCAACTAAATGTGTTTTTCTTGGTTATACCTCTAAACATCGTGGTTATCGTTGTCTTGATCTCCAAACACGGAAAATTATAATTTCTCGTCATGTGACCTTCGATGAACAAACCTTTCCATACTCTACCAACACCCAACCCACCACTTCCTCCTCCACATCCGACCCCCTCCAACACTGCCTCGACCAAATCCTAAACCCACCAGTCGCACCCACCTATCTTGCTGCGACAGAAATCAAGCCTACTTTCTCTTCTGCGACAGCACATGCTCCCTCTGTCGCGGCAACATCCGCCCCTCCTTTCTCTGCTGCGGCTGTCCCCGCACCCCTCTCCCTACCGCGGCAGCCCACACACCTACCTCCTCTGTCGTGGAAGCGTCGCCACACGTCGTGGCCTCTCCTCCTCCTGCGGCCGCACAACCCACTATCGTCTACACTCGCCGCCACAACCGTCCAGCCCCTCCTACCCTACCACCATCACCCCCTCATCACACACATAGCACCACCGGCCGACTACCACCACCCATTGACAAACTCAATCTTTCGGCGGTCATATCCTCTCCTATTCCATATAACTATCTGGTTGCTCTCCGTGATCCTGCCTGGCATCAAGCCATGCAAGAGGAGTACGATGCTCTCATGCACAATAACACATGGTCTCTTGTTACTCCTCCACCCGGCGCCAACATTGTTTCCGTCAAATGGATATTTCTGAAGGGTTTCGCGGCATAGTAAATCAAAATTTTCTACGGATGCGAACAGAGGGAAAGCCAAGATCTAATCTAGGAGATGCAAACAACGAGAGAGATTGGATTAGATCTTCATACCCTTGAAGATTCGCACAGCGGAACGTTTGTCGGAACGTGGGTGATGTAGTCGTACTCGCTTCTCCTCCTCGCGATCCGATCCGATCTAGCACCACAAGTGGCGGTGCCTCCGTGAGATGCACACGTGCAGAACCTCGACGTCTCCTCCTTCCTCGGACCAGCAAGTATGGTGGAGAGACGGATTGGATCTACAACACGACGGCGTGGTGTATATGGTGGAGAATTTCTGCAGCAGGGCTTCGCCTACAAGCAGTCGGGAGGGAGAGAGGGAGCAGGGCGGATAGGGTTGGAGGAAGGTGTGTGGGGGTGCGCCCCACCCCTCTTATATATAGGGGAGCAGCCCTAGCCCTCCCCAAGCCCAAACCGCGGCCCCAAAGGATAAGGAGTGGGGGCAAGGAAACCCCTTCTAGAAGGTCTATCTCGAGTTTAAACCTCTCTTGGCGGCTGGGCCCTATGGGGCCTTGTGCCCTGGCCCAATGCGTCCAGGGCACTCCCTCATAGGCCCATGCCCCTCCCGGAAGGTGGGGCCACGTTGGTCCCCTTCCGGAAGGTTCTAGAAGCTTCCAATAATCGATTAATCCGGAACAATTCGAACTCCAAAACTGCCTTATATGAATCTTATTCTCCGGACCACTCCGGAACCTCTCGTGATGTCCCGGATCCCATCCGAGACTCCGAACAAAAACTCATAAACCAATTATCCAATCTATCCTAGCGTCGAGATACGTTAAGTGTGTGACCCTGCGGGTTCGAGAATATGCAGACATGATCTTCTATCAATAATCAACAGCGGGGTCTGGAAACCCATATTGACTCCCACACATTCATCGATGATCATATAGGATGAACCACGATGCCAGGATTCAATCAATCCCATATATATATCCCCTCCGTCTCGCGATATTTTACTTGCCCGAGATTCGATCGTCGGTACCGTCATACCTAGTTCAATCTCGTTCACAGCAAGTACTTTACTCGTTCCGTAATCCGATATCACTTTGTGATTAACTCCTTAACCACATGCTTTCAAGTGGTGTTGATATCGATTACCGAGTGGGCCCAAAGTATATCTCTCCGACTTGGGAGGGACAAATCCCATCTCGATACATACAACCCAACATATACTTTCCGATCACCTGAGAGACACCTTTATGATCACCCTCTCATAGGATGACGTTTGATGACCTCAAAGCTTTATTCCGATACCAGGGAGTTGTATTATCTCATGGTCTAAGGAATACAGTATTTGACATAAGAAAAGCTTCGCAAAGACGAACACGATGACACGATCTAATTGCTTCGCTTAGTTTGGAGTGCATCCATCATATCATTCTCCCAATGATATGATCTCATTATCAATTGACAACTCATGTCTATGGTTAGGAAACCTTAACCATCATTGATCAATGAGCTAGTACATAGAGGCGTACTAGGGACACGGTGTTGTTCACAAACCACACAAGTATTAAAGTTTCTGCTTAATACAATTCTAGCATGGAATATAAACATTATCATGAACAAGAATTATAATAATAACATCTTTATTATTGCCTCTAGGGCATAATTCCAACAGTCTCCCACTTGCACTAGAGTCAATAATCTAGTTTACATTTGGCAACAATCTCACACCCATGGCACTGAGGTGCTGATCATGTTTTACATGTGGAAGAGGTTTAGTCAATGGATCTGCGACATTCAGATCTGTATGTACTTTGCTAATCTTCAGATCTCCATCTGTTATATAATCTCGGATTATATGAAACTTGCGGTTGATATGCTTGGTCTTTGGTTGATATCTTGGTCCCTTAGCGAGTGCTATGGCGCCAGTGTTGTCACACAATATCTCTAGTGGGTCCAATGCACTTGGAACCACACCAAGCTCAGTGATGAAGTTCCTGATCCAAACTCCTTCACTTAACGCTTCTGCAGCAGCCATGTATTCCGCTTCTACTGTAGATCCCACGATCACGATTTGCTTGCAGCTTCTCCAGCTCACAGCTCCTCCATTCAAAATATACACGTATCCTGTCTGAGATTTAGAATCATCCTTGTCGGTGTCAAAACTAGCGTCGACGTAACCTTTTACGACGAGCTATTCATCACCTCCATAGAGTAAGAACATTTCTTTAGTCCTATTTAGGTACTTTAGGATGTTCTTCACGGCTGTCCAGTGTTCCACTCCTGGATCACTTTGATATCTGCTCGTCAAACTAAGAGCATTGGACACATCCGGTCTAGTACACAGCATGGCATACATGATAGAACCTATGGCCGAGGCATAAGGCACTTTGCTCATAGCTTCCCTATCATTTACCAGAGTCGGACAGAGCCTTGCTCAATATCTTACCTGACAACATAGGCACCGAACCTTCCTTTGCCTTATCCATTCTGTACCTTTTCAGAACTTTGTCTAGGTATGTACTCTGGCTTAAAGCTATCAGGCGTCTTTGTCTATCTCTATAGATTTTGATGCCCAATATATAAGCAGCTTCACCTAGGTATTTCATTGAAAAACATTTGTTCAAATAACTCTTCACATCGTTAAGCATGTTGATGTCATTTCCAATAATCAATATGTCATCCACATATAGTACCAGAAATGTCACCGAGCTCCCACTCACTTTCTTGTATATGCAAGCTTCGTAGCAATTTGGAACAAATCCAAAGCTCTTGATCACTTGATCAAAACGAAGGTTCCAACTCCGAGATGCTTGCTTCAGTCCATAAATGGAACGCTGAAGTTTGCATACTTTATCAGCATCCTTAGGATCGACAAAACCTTCGGGTTGCATCATATACAACTCTTCATCAATGTTGCCATTGAGGAAAGCAGTCTTGACATCCATCTGCCATATTTCATAAGCATGAAACGCAGCAATTGCTAATAAAATTCGAATGGACTTAAACATCGCTACGGGAGAGAAAGTCTCATCGTAGTCAACACCTTGAACTTGTCGAAAACCTTTCGCAACAAGCCGTGATTTATAGACGGTAACATTACCATCCGTGTCCGTTTTCTTCTTGAAGATCCATTTGCACTCAACGGCCTTTCGGTCGCTAGGAGGGTCCACCAAAGTCCATACTTGGTTTTCGCTCATGGATCCCAATTCGGATTTCATGGCTTCTAGCCATTTCTCAGAGTCTGGGCTCATCATCGCTTCCTCATAGTTCGTAGGTTCACTGTCTTCTACTAACAAGACAATCAAGACAGGGTTGCCGTACCACTCAGGAGGGGCACATGACCTTGTCGACCTGCGACGTTCAGTAGCAGCATCGTCCGAAGCTTCATGATCCTTGTCATTAGCTTCCTCTATTGTTGGTGCAGGCGGCACTGGAACAATTTCAGGTTCTGCGCTACTCTCCAATTCAAGAGAAGGTTCAATAACCTCGTCTAGCTCTACTTTCCTCCCACTCACTTCTTTCGAGAGAAACTCCTTCTCAAGAAAGGAACCGTTCTTTGCGACAAACACTTTGCCTTCGGTTCTGTGATAGAAGGTATACCCTATAGTTTCCTTAGGGTATCCTATGAAGACGCATTTCTCCGCTTTGGGTTCGAGCTTGTCCCGCATCAACTTCTTGACGTAAGCTTCGCATCCCCAAACTTTAAGAAACGACAACTTAGGTTTAGCACCAAACCGCAGTTCATACGGTGTCGTCTCAACGGATTTAGATGGTGCCCTATTTAAAGTGAATGCAGCGGTTTCTAATGCATAACCCCAAAATGATAACGGCAAATCAGTAAGAGACATCATCGATCGGACCATATCTAATAAGGTTCGATTCCTGCTCGAGACACACCATTGCGCTGTGGTGTTCCGGGTGGCGTGAGTTGCGAAACAATTCCGCTTGCTTTAAGATGCGTGAGAAAATCATAACTCAAATATTCACCTCCACGATCGGATCGTAGAAACTTAATCTTTCCATTACGATGGTTCTCCACTTCATTCTGAAATTCTTTGAACTTTTCAAACATTTCAGATTTATGTTTCATTAAATAGATATACCCATATCTACTTAAGTCATCGGTGAAAGTGAGAAAATAGCGATATCCACCGCGCGTCGACACACTCATCGGTCCGCATACATCGGTATGTATGATTTCCAACAAGTCCGTTGCTCGCTCCATCATACCGGAGAACGGGGTTTTGATCATCTTGCCCATGAGGCATGGTTCGCATGTGTCAAATGATTCAAAATCAAGAGACTCCAAAAGTCCATCAGAATGGAGTTTCTTCATGCGCTTTACACCAATATGACCTAGACGATTACCACAAATAAGTAGTATTATCACTATCTACTTTGCATCTCTTAGCCTCAATGTTATGGATGTGTGTTTCATCCCTTTCGAGATTTAGAAGAAATAAACCATTCACAATAGGTGCATGACCATAAAAGATGTTACTCATATAAATAGAACAACCATTATTCTCCGATTTAAATGAATAACCGTCTTGCAATAAACAAGATCCAGAAATAACGTTCATGCTCAACGCAGGCACATAATAACATTTATTGAGGTTTAAAACTAATCCGAAGGTAAAACTAAGGAGAGCGTCTGACGGCCATCACATCAACTCTTGATCCGTTGCCAACGCGCCGTCACCTCATCCTCGCAATGGCCGTCTATTCCGCAGCTCCTGTTTCGAGTTACAAATATTAGCAACTGAACCGGTATCAAATACCCAAGCACTACAACGAGGGCTAGTAAGGAAAACATCAATAACATGTATATCAAATATACCTTTGATGGTGCCAGCCTTCTTGTCCGCTAAGTACTTCAGACAGTTGTGCTTCCAGTGACCCTTGTCCTTGCAATAGAAGCACTCAGTGTCCGACTTAGGACCAGACTTGAGCTTCTTCTCTATAGGGGCAGTGCGCTTGCCGCCGCCCTTCTTGAAGGGCTTCTTTGCACCCTTACCTTTCTTGAAGGTGGGCTTGTTGACCATCAACACATGATTATCCTTTTTGATATCCACTTCCGCGGCCTTTAGCTTTGCGAAGAGCTCGGTGATCATATCAGTGGAACCAATCTGATTGTGAGTCACTACAAAACTTTTGTAGCTGGGAGGGAGTGATTGCAGAACCCTGTCAATTTTGAGCTCCTCTGGAATCGTGCATTCCAGTTGCTCAAGGCGTTGAGTGTAGCCGTCATCTTAATGGCGTGCTCACTAACGGAACTCCCTTCCTCCATCTTGCAGTTAAAGAACTTCTTAGAGATCTCATATCTCTCGAGCGGGCTGAGTCCGAAACATGGTTTTCGGCTCTTGAGAATCTCAAAGGGCAGGATAGTCTTCAAAACGATTTTGAAGTTCCAATTCCATAGCAAACAACATGGTGCTCTTAATCACACCATAATCATCTTTCTTGGCCGATAGACAGCTTTCTCATCGGTACCATAGATTCGTATGAGGGTCACCTAACGCTTTCCCAAGGACGTAGTCCTTTTGACCGCCAGAGAGAATGATTCTTAGATTGCGGAACCAATTGGTGAAGTTAGACCCATTGTTTCTAAGCTTTTCCTTCTCAGCGAAAACGTTGAAGTTGAAGTTGGACTTAGCCATTTGATCTACAGTATTGCAAGTACAAATTAGACTATGTTCATGATAACTAGTTCAACTTTTAATCAAATTACTAGATGAACTCCCACTAAATTCAACATCCCTCAAGTTGTTTAGTGAACACGATCCAAATTCACCACACCTAATCCGATCATCACGAGAAGAGATGTGGTTTCAATGGTGGACAACCAAGTGTCGATCATATCATTCATATGACTCATGCTTAACCTTTCGGTTCTTGTGTTCCGAGGCCATGTCTGTACATGCTAGGCTCGTCAAGCTAGACCCAAGTATTTCCGCGTGTGCAAAACTGGCTTGCACCCGTTGTATGTGAGCGTAGAGTCTATAGCACCCGATCATCACGTGATGCTTGGACACGACGAACTTTCGCAACGGTGCATACTTGGGGAGAACACAGTTTTTATCTTGATCTTTAAGTGAGGAATCATCTTATAATGCTACCGTTGCGATCTAAGCATAATAAGATACATAAAAGGATAAACATCACATGCATATAACTTTATGTGACATGGTATAGCCAATCTTCGCGCAATGATCTCCATCTTGTGCGTTCCGGCATGATCTCCATCACTCCACCATGATTGCCTCCACCACGAATAGCAACTACAACTATTGCTAACTACTTAGCGATAAAGTGAAACTATTACATGGCGTATAAGAAGTTGACACACAGGTCATACACAATTATAAAGATAACCATATGGCTCCTGCCGGTTGTGTACTCATCGACATGCAAGTCGTGAAACATTACAAAACATGATCATCGCATACATTATACACATCACATCTTGGGCCATACCATATCACAGAAAACACTCCCTGCAAAAACAAGTTAGACGCCTCTACTTTGTTGTTGCATGTTTTACGTGGCTTATGGGAGTAGATGCTAAGAACGATTATTACCTACGGAAAGCCACAACGGTGATATTATGGTTGCCAAACTCCGGTGTTAATCCCATGACAACTATAGTGAGAGACGACATCCACCGGCCGCATGTGTGGAACAAGCCACACGTCAAGTGCGGGCCGGTCTCATGACGGCGCCGTAAGGTTGGCCTGGACCGCTTCAATCTCACTATCCCGCGTAATAATAAGAACACAAACAAGAGGCTTGCAACAGAAAACACCAACGCCCGCAACAACCATGTTGCGTTCTACTCGTGAAACACATCTACGCATAGATCTAGCTCTGATACCACTGAAGGGTTTCGCGGCATAGTAAATCAAAATTTTCTACGGATGCGAACAGAGGGAAAGCCAAGATCTAATCTAGGAGGTGCAAACAACGAGAGAGATTGGATTAGATCTTCATACCCTTGAAGATTCGCACAGCGGAACGTTTGTCGGAACGTGGGTGTTGTAGTCGTACTCGCTTCTCCTCCCCGCGATCAGATCCGATCTAGCACCACAAGTGGCGGTGCCTCCGTGAGATGCACACGTGCAGCACCTCGACGTCTCCTCCTTCCTCGGACCAGCAAGTATGGTGGAGAGACGGATTGGATCTACAACACGACGGCGTGGTGTATATGGTGGAGAATTTCTGCAGCAGGGCTTCGCCTACAAGCAGTCGGGAGGGAGAGAGGAGGGCAGCAGGGCGGCTAGGGTTGGAGGGGAAGGTGTAAGGGGTTGGTGCGCCCCCACCCCTCTTTATATAGAGGGGGGCGCAACCCTAGCCCCTCCCCAAGCCCAAACCGGCGGCCCCAAAGGATAAGGAGTGGGGGGCAAGGAAACCCCCCTTCTAGAAGGTCTATCTCGAGTTTAAACCTCTCTTGGCCGGCTGGGCCCTATGGGGCCTTGTGCCCCTGGCCCAATGCGGACAGGGCACTCCCTCATAGGCCCATGCCCCCTCCTGGAAGGTGGGGCCACGTTGGTCCCCTTCCGGAAGGTTCTAGAAGCTTAATATCGATTAATCCGAACAATTCAACTCCAAAACTGCACCGCCTTATATGAATCTTATTCTCGGACCACTCCGAAACCTCTCGTGATGTCCCGGATCCCATCCGAGACTCAACAAAAACTCATAAACCAATTATCCAATCTATCCTAGCGTCGAGATACGTTAAGTGTGTGACCTGGGTTCGAGAATATCGACATGATCTTCTATCAATAATCAACAGTGGGTCCGAAACCCATATTGACTCCACACATTCATCAATGATCATATCGGATGAACCACGATGCCAGGATTCAATCAATCCCATATATATATTCCCTCGTCTCGCGATATTTTACTTGCACGAGATTCGATCGTCGGTACCATCATACCTAGTTCAATCTCGTTCACGTTAAGTACTTTACTCGTTCGTAATCCGATATCACTTTGTGATTAACTCCTTAACCACATGCTTGCAAGCGGTGTTGATATCGATTCGAGTGGGCTCAAGTATATCTCTCCGACTTGGGAGGGACAAATCCCATCTCGATACATACAACCCAAGATACTTTCCGATCACCTGAGAGACACCTTTATGATCACCCTCTCATAGGATGACGTTTGATGACCTCAAAGCTTTCTTCCGATACCAGGGAGTTGTATTATCTCATGGTCTAAGGAATACAATATTTGACATAAGAAAAGCTTCGCAAAGACGAACACGATGACACGATCTAATTGCTTCGCTTAGTTTGGGTCTGTCCATCATATCATTCTCCCAATGATATGATCTCATTATCAATTGACAACTCATGTCTATGGTTAGGAAACCTTAACCATCATTGATCAATGAGCTAGTCCATAGAGGCGTACTAGGGACACGGTGTTGTTCACAAACCACACAAGTATTAAAGTTTCCTCTTAATACAATTCTAGCATGGAATATAAACATTATCATGAACAAGAATTATAATAATAACATCTTTATTATTGCCTCTAGGGCATAATTCCAACAATTTCTCCACAAGCACAATGCGGATGGCACCCTCTCTCGTCACAAAGCTCGTTGGGTATTTCGGGGCATTACCCAGCAACCAGGCATTGATTTCGATGAAACCTTCAGCCCCGTAGTCAAACCCACCACCATCCGAGTCGTTCTCTCCCTTGCCCTCTCCCAAGCATGGCCTATCAACCAAATCGATGTCTAAAACGCCTTCCTTCATGGGGATCTCACGGATGAGGTCTACAGTCAACAACCTTCTGGTTTCATCGATCCTCGCTACCCCTCTCATGTATGTCGTCTCCAAAAATCTCTCTATGGGCTCAAGCAAGCCCCGCGAGCGTGGTTTCAGCGCTTTGCATCCCATGCCCGCACCATTGGTTTCATCGCTTCCAAATCCGATGCTTCTCTATCCACCCTTCATAAAGGGGACCAAACCGCCTATCTTCTCCTATATGTCGATGACACCATTCTCACTGCATCGTCCTCACACCTCCTTCAGAACATCATTCATACACTCGCTTCCGCCTTCGCTATGAAGGATCTCGGTCCTCTCCATCACTTCCTTGTTATTTCAGTGACACATACTCCCACCACACTGCATCTCTCTCAGGGCCAATACATCCTAGACATTCTCTCTCGTGTAGGTATGCGGGACTGGCAACCCTCCTCCACTCCCATCGACACCAAACCCAAACTTGCATCCTCCAGCGGTAAACCCTATCCTGATTGACATGGTATACCCTGCGGGTACACGACCTCAGCATACCTAGTCTAGCCCAAGGAAGGCCCACAACAAATATACGCCGACCCATGAAGACTTTCGGGTGGCTAAGGTCCATGACGCCTTCGGATCCTTGGAGAGCAAGACTAGAGTAGATAGAAAATTCAAAGGGGTAAACCCTAAAACCTATGACCGACTCGATCTGTTCCTGGGACCTGCCTAACTATATATAAAGGCTAGGAGGACACGGCAAGGAGGTCACCTCATACCACCGCATACACACCTCCACACCAGATTACATCTGCGCACCCCCTGTACTTTTCGGTTCCGCCGTAATCAAGAGCAGACAAGCAGGAGTAGGGTTTTCCCTCCGGGGGCCTGAACCTAGGTTAACCTCGTGTCCCCGTGTTGCTTGTTTGCTAACCGTTCTGCGATCTCCAACATCCCCATATTCTCCAAAACCCAAGTCCATAACAATGGGCATTGACGAGATTAAACCTCGTCAATTGGCGCCGTCTGTGGGAATTGGGGACGCTGATTGTGCGATCGTGACGGTCCCAACCCGAGCGATCTACAACTCCGCGGCAACGGGGAATCATCTCCTCTTCGGCGCTTTCGACTTCACCTCCCACTCATCGGCCACCATGAAGGACTTCGAGCCCATTGGCGACGGACTCGAGATCCTGTTCGGGAGCTTCTGCTTCCAGGTGGGGCAGACTGGCACTCTTCGCCTTCCATAGCGGGTGCCCCTGCCATCGATCAGGCCCGCTTCATGGGCTCCACCTGTACACGACATCACCATCGATGACGAGTCCTATGACAGCGGCTGCAACTCATATCTCATGCGATCCACCATCGGACGAAGGACCTACGGTTCGGATCCGAAGATGCGAGCGACCAACCAATCTACGGCGCTACGGCGCGCGGTCATCCAGGATCAGGAACACAATCCGCCACCCAACCCGCAGGGTAGAAACGGTGGCAACATAACAAGCCAGTCCCCCACCCAACGAGGACAACAATGATCGGGTCATCCACCTCAACGAGGAGGGATGGGCCCAAGCACGCGAAGCCGTAGCAGGCAACAAGATCCTGCCCGCCGATGCCTCACGGGACCTGCTGATGGCATACCACATGCTCCTCATCGAGGAGCACAAGAAGCAGATCAAGATGCAGGAAGTGCTTGACAAGCGCAAGCAGGCAGCCTCGGAGTCCAGTGCGTGACGAGCTGCGCTCTCCGCCATGGGCATTGGCTCCAGCTCGCATGGCAACAACGGCAACAAGCACCGTTCTCGGATGGAGAACATGGACCCTAAGGAGCGTCGCGACGTGACTCGGGCCCTCAACGCGTCCTTCATGGAGATGGACGCCGACGGCAACGTCATCCCGAAGACGCCGCAAGCTGCGATCATGGCAGCCACTGCGTACCTCGTGTCTCACCCACCCCTGGAGGGGGACCCGAAAAGGGCCATGCACAAGTCCGCTCTTACCGGACTCGGACTCGTTGGAGCTGCGCTCCAAGGAGAAGCTCCTGCGGAGCCAAAAAAGAAGGCGGCGGTCAGATTCAACCGTAGTCCCACACCTTCATCCGAAGATGAAGAGCACGACCTTCCTCGAAGGCACAAGAGCTCGCGCCATCGCAGCCGCGATTACGACGCTCGAAGCAAGCTCACCCAACGCAAAATCGACAAAGCACGCGCCAAGCGCGCATGCTTGTCTGAATCCGAGATGGATGAAGACGAAGGAGAACCCTGCGGAGCCCGATGCTTCAACAGATCTGTTCGACAGACAAGGATGCCGTGAAACTTCAAGCTTCCTTCGGACAATCCGAAGTTTGATGGCACACAGGACCCTAAGGCGTGGCTCAGCGACCACCTGTCGTCCGTCAAGCTGCATAGCGGAAGTAGGGAAACCGCCATGCAATGCCTCCAGTTGCAGCTGACAGGCGCAACTCGGATCTGGTTTAGCAGCCTATCCTCAGGATCCATCCGAAGCTGGGAGGAGTTGGCGTACAGTTTCGTCCGAAACTTCAAGGGCACCAGCAAGACACCTGCCTCGATCGAGGAGCTATGGGCCTGCACTCAACGAACGGGAGAATCCATTCGCTCGTACATACCGTGCTGGTCCAACACCAAAAACTCCGCGGTGCACATATCTGAGGAGAGGGCTATCGACGCCTTTAAGGACGACGTCAAATGCCAGGACTTCAAAGAAGAACTCGGGCGCGTCAAGCCCAAGACACTTGACCACCTCATGGACATCGCCAATAGGTAGGCCGATGGCGAGGACTCTGTCCATCGAGCGCACTCGGAGGAAGAAGACGACTACAGCCGGCGACGTGAACGCCGTAGCAAGAGAAGATCGCGCATCTACGACGATCGCGATGGACCCGACATGGTCGCGGCTGGCTATGCTGACCGCCGCAGCGATGGCAGCCGCAACAGCGGCGGATACCGCGGAAGCAACTTCCGCGATGGAGGACGCCCAGCGCAGTCGTGGCAGTGCCGCGGCCGCGACGACGGACCGTCAGCATACGGAAAACTGTCGGGTCCATGCACCATCCACTTTTACATCGACAAGGAAAAACTGGAGGAGCCGTCGGAGGAGTGGCTACAAAAGGAAAAATCAGCAAAGCTCAAAAGCAAATAGACAAGAGAAAGCAAAAAAGGAATGATGAAACTTACCCAAGCTCGCTTAAGTCAAAAATAGGAGGGGTCTTCCTGCCTTTCTTCTCCTCTTTCTTCTCTTCCTTCTTTTCTTCCTTCTTCCGCTTCGCCGGCGGGTGCGGTGCGACGGCCCGCACGGGAACGGCAGGAATTGGAGAAGAAGATCCCCCATGGTCCCCGCTGTGATGTTCGAGGCCTAGCGGATTCCTAGGTGTTGGAGGAGTTGAATAATCCGACGATTCGGTGGAACTCCTCGTCCGCTTGCGGGTGTGATCCTCGCTCGACTTGTTGGCCTCTTTAGCCGGAGATTGCGCCGATGGCAGCTCGGACATGGATTCCACCACATCATTGTCTGGAGCATCCGGGAAAACTTCGGGCAATGGAGGCGACATGCCTGGCACCTTGAATTCCTGCGCAAAAAGATAGCAAAAATTTCAGCACAAAAGATGGAAAGACAAACGCAGTCAAAAAATAGCTCTACGCGCACATCCCAGCTCTACACCTGCGGAACCGGACGAGAAGCGGAGAACGGAGAAGTCAGCGACTTCCCCGGAAGATCCTCTCCAGCCTTGTACTTCAACAGCGGGCGAAGGATCCTGTCGAGATCTCCCGAGGAGAATTCCTCAGCCGAAACCCTAGTCGGATCACGGCGACCCGAATAAAGGAACATCGGGTGCGCCCTGGCCTGGAGCGGCTGCACCCGACGTTTGAGAAAAGTGCGGATGATGTCCACACTATTCACCTCCTTATCAGGATTCAGTTGAAGATCCTCCACCCGACGATACAAACCTTCAATCTCCGCCACCTCGCCATCCAAGATCTGGTTTTTCTAGGACCTTTTTGGCTCGATTTTCTGGGAGGGATCAAAAGGAGCAAGCCCAAAATACTGCCCAGTCACCGTGGAGTCGCGGATGTAAAACCATCGCCTCCGCCAGTACTGGACAGATTCAGACATAGAAAAGGAGAAGAAAAGAATATTGGATTTGAGGGAGATGATGCAGCCCCCAATGGGATAAACACCATCGGAACCAGATTGCCTCTTCACGGAATAGTGTTTCCAAAAGAGGCCAAAGTGGGGCTCGACACCGAGCCAGCACTCGCAGAAAGTAATGAAATAGGCGATATGAAGAAGAGAGTTGGGAGAAAGATGATGCAGCTGGATACCATAAAGAAAAAGCAATCCACGAAGGAAATCGTCGACTGGGAAGGAAAAGCCATAAAGAACAAAAGCGAGGAACATAACCCGAAACCCAGCGGGGGGACGGGGAATTACCTCGTTGCCAGGGAGTTTGACGGCCTCCCTATCCTGCGGGATCAAGCCCCGCTCACGGAGCTTGCGGAGATCACTCTCACGCGTCTCCGATCGCCGCCAGCCACCGTCGGTGACACGAACAGCGGCAGAACCCTTCTTGCCAACAGCAGTGCTGGTACCAATTGCGGAGGAGGACTTCTTCGGCTTCCCCATTGCGGTGCGGCGGCGCCGGCGGAGAGTACGCAGGATCAAGGAAGGAAATGCTCGAGGAAATTCCAGCGGCAGCAAGAAAGCTCATAGAAGATTGGAGCAGTGAAACAAGAATGGCTGCGGTGAAAACAAATTAACTTTTCCCCAATGATTATAAGGACGAAGACGACGCACGACGACCGTCCATCGGGAAGACCTAGAGCCAACTGCAAGATCTGGCCGTCCACGTGTCAGCACAGCAGCGAACCGTCGCGCACACGCCATCCACTACGCGCGGAAATCGAGGCGATGCCGTAATTATCTCCACGCCGCGCATGACCGGTCAACTCAAGGTCAGAAGGTGGGACCCATGTTCGTCCAGTCACGTCATCTCTGGCGCCGCAGACGCTTGAGGTCACCGATCGTCAGCACTGACGTCATCAAAAGCTATGCTAGCAACGGTTATAATTCTTCGGTTATACGATTAAGAGTACTAACTCGAATCTTCGATTCGACTAACTACTCGGGGACTACTCCTATTAGGAGCGCTGGCCGCGCACCCGAAAAGTGAACAAAACACTACATCACTGAATTATTTCTTCGAGTCCTACGTCGAGTCTACGACTCCACTACAGACTTGGGGGCTACTCCCATAGGGAGGATGGATTCAAGCATCCGAAAAATTTGTGTCCTACGGACCTGAAGCTAAAAAACGGCTGAATTAAAGTCTCTGCTCGAGTCTAAGACTCGAACAGACACTCGGGGGCTACTCCCATAGGGAGCGCTGGTCGCGCACCCTATGAATTCTTCGACTGCGACCCTTCGGATCAGCATGCAAAAAAAATTCGGCAACTCTGCCCTAATTAACGCTAAGTGAGCAACGTCCTCCTTGGCTACCCAAAACACCTCCGTGGTGATAAACTTTCGGATGTTGTGTCCGCGACACAAAGATAAGACCTACAGATATCATCTGATGGCCTGGTAACGCACATGACTGTGCTCTGCTAGTGAGAATCCGTGCTAACAAGCGCGATGAAAAATCCCGACGTACGCGTTGGGTACATCATTTAAATTCACTGGAATTCCACTCCTGTAAGTCCTCAGCAGCCTGAGTCGAATTACGCCAGCATGTGTTTCGGGTTTGAGTCGAGGGACTCGAATCTGAAGAAGATCGTGTTGTTTTGTCCTAAGACAGTTAACTGACCCTGATCCGTCAGGAGAGTCAGGCACACGCATCAACAATCCCTGCACATTTTCTCTTGAAAGACAGAGATAGTTGCACCCGAAGGATTGAAGAGTCCTCAGCCGAATCTACGATTCGACTGAACACTCGGGGGCTACTGACATGTTTATACCCTGCGGGTACACGACCTCAGCATACCTAGTCTAGCCCAAGGAAGGCCCATGACAAATATACGCCGGCCCATAAAGACTTTCGGGTGGCTAAGGCCCATGACGCCTTCGGATCCTTGGAGAGCAAGACTAGAGTAGATAGAAAATTCAAAGGGGTAAACCCTAAAACCTGTAACCGACTCGATCTGTGCCTGGGACCTGCCTAACTCTATATAAAGGCTAGGAGGGCACGGCGAGGAGGGCAACTCATACCACCGCATACACACCTCCACGCCAGATTGCATCTGCGCACCCCTGTACTTTTCGGTTCCACCGTAATCAAGAGCAGACAAGCAGGAGTAGGGTTTTCCCTCCGGGGGCCTGAACCTGGGTAAACCTCGTGTCCCCGTGTTGCTTGTTTTTGCTAACCGTTCCGCGATCTCCAGCATCCCCATATTCTCCAAAACCCAAGTCCATAACAATGGGCATTAACGAGATTAAACCTCGTCACTGACCCTTTCCATTACTGCAGCATCGCTGGAGCTCTCCAATATATTACTCTAACTCGTCCCGAGCTTTCCTATGCCCTTCAAAAAATTTGTTTGCACATGCATGATCCTCGCGACTCCCATTACCAACTAATCAAACGGATTCTCTGATATCTTAAGGGCACTCTTGATCTAGGGCTTGTTCTTCACTCCACCTCCTCTCATCATATGGTTGCCTACTCGGATGCTGATTGGGCTGGATGTCCGGATACACGACGGTCTACTTCTGGATTTTGTGTGTACTTGGGTGATAACTTGGTGTCGTGGTCTTCTTGCCGGAAGCCCACTGTTTTGCGCTCGAGTGCAGAGGCCGAATACCGTGGGGTGGCTGCTGTCATTGCTGAGACATGTTGGCTTAATCATCTTCTGCAGGAATTGCGATGTCCTGTGCATACTGCCACTATTGTTTACTGTGACAACGTCAGCGTCGTATATCTCTCGGCCAATCCTGTTCAGCATCGTCGGACCATGCACATCGAGCTTGACATTCATTTTGTTAGATAGAAGGTTGCCATTGGAGCTGTTTGTGTTCTTCATGTACCCTCCAGCTCTCAGTATGCTAACATTTTCACTAAGGGTCTACCTACAACATTGTTTCAGGAGTTTAGGTCCAGTCTTCACGTTGATTACCCTCCTAGCTCAGACTGTGGGGGCGTGTTAGGCAGACCGGCTCGGCCCCCAGCCACCAGCGGTTAGGGTTTCTACCCATCCTCCAAGTTAACTTGTAACACAAGATGTACTCTCTCTCTCTCTCTCACTCTATATATATATATATATATATATATATATATATATATATATATATATATATATATATATATATAGAGTCGCGCTATTTGACACCCAGGGTGTAGAATCTACACCCACCCTCTATCTTTAAAACCGTATATTATTTTTACGTCGCGTAAATTTTGTCTTACCCCGAGAGTTGAGAAGAACATAAGAAAATATAGACATGTCATAATTTTTTTGTTTACATGCCATATAAAAATACGACGTAAAATACGTATTTTTAGTGTTTTTTACACTATAATTACTCATAAACTATTTTTTATGTCAATTTTTTTGCGTTATGGATGAATATGAACATAATTATTTGTATAGAAAACATAAATTTCTAAACGTGAGAACATAAAGTTATATGGGATGCAAAATAACTATTCTGCACCCTGGGTGTCGAATAGGGTTTATATATATATATATATATATATATATATATATATATATATATATGATCAGGCACGAGGAGGGCCATCGAGTCACCCGTGACCACATTATTTTAGGGAGGGAGCCAACTTGGACTAGAGCGCGACTCTCAAAGCAGAGGGGAGAAAGATTGGGATTCCTCTCGCCTCACGGGGAGGGTGTGTTTGCTGCTTCTTTCAGAAGAAGTGGTGGTCGTTTCCTGTTAGCTGAATCATAGTGCATGTGTGTTCCTTTTTCTTTCCGAGTCGTTCTTGTTTTTATGTTTGTGTTCTAGTGGTCGTTCCCCTATTGTTTTTTCTGTTTTTTGTTTTGGTTTCTATATCACCCTTTGTACTAAACTTGCTAGCCTCTTTTGGGTTTGTCTTTCTTCTTAATTCAATACATGCATTTCTTCTGGTTTGAAAAGAGAAGTTAATTTAGAAAAACAAAAGCATAATCAAGACGTGCGTTCCCGCAACCGGTTGTGGCCTCCTTGCTCGCTGACGGCTCCATCCCGGCCAAGGGCTGCGAGCACACACCAAATCCGGCTGCCGCTAATGGCTGGGGCGGCATCGAGTATAGTGCAGCCCTAGGGAACACCGTGTACTGCTGGGGCCATGGAATGTTTGTCGCCTGCATGTCGGCCACCGGCGGAATGGTTGGCTACTCACCACCACGCTGCTTGTGTTGCTGCTCTGCTGGAATGGGTACTGCCCGACGGCGGGGGGTTCATGTAGATTTTATCTCCTCCATAATCTTGTTGGTAGCAGCGCCAACCATCTCCGCGGGGAACTTGTAAGCCGGGGTGACGCCGGGGCTAGGGAGATCATTATCGACATGGGGGCACTTCTTCTGCAGGTGGTGGTTCTGTACCCAGGTGAGGATGAGCTTGAGCAGCTGCATGGTGCCCTTGCGCCCTCCGTCGCGGTCTCAATGGTCAAGCGGTGGAGGCAGATGCTACGGAGGTCCTCGGCCGAGATGCAGTCGCGGTTGTTCGTCAGCCACTCCATGAAGAACTGCAGCAGGTCGTCCGCCGCCGACGAGGAATCATGTCCACCAGCCGCCTTCGCTGCAGCGTTCCTGGGTCCGCGGTGGGCCGTGTTAAGCGAATGGTCAGAGATGACGTCCTCTATCATCATGCCAATGTCGTAGGGGAATACCTAGTACTCCCTCTGTTTCAAAATATAAGATGTTTTAGGTTTGTGAAGAAAATAAATTAGACTTGTTTATATGTAGATTCATCCCAAAGTTGAGTGAACCTACATACTAAAACAAGTCTAGATTTATTTTCTTTACAAACCTAAAACATCTTATATTTTAAAACGGAGGGAGTACGAGATAGAATGTTCATTTAGGAAACTCCAACGCCCCCCCCCCCCCCCCCGCCGCAAACGGACCAGGCGGGGCCGAACCTATCCTTCCTTCTAGACTGATGCCACGACCCAATGGCCACCCGCCAACGGACACATAGAGCGGTCCATTTCAGCACATCCGAGGTCTAATTTTGGGTCGTATTTGCGGGGGGAGGACGCCTCGTGCGTCCATACTTGTCCTCTTGCGGGCCCAGTAGTCATAGAAATAAGTTTCACGGATAGTTGTTAGGAAACCAGTAGATGGGAAATTAAACAACAATTAACTTGAAAATTGAACCTAACTACCCTGCAAGTACATGGGAGCTGGGCCGTCCTCCTGGGCATCGCCGGCACGATGGCCTTGCCCCATCCAGGCCACTGTCACCTCCTTCTCCTGGCGGTGGTGTGTCGCGACAACGGTCCAGGGTCGTAGCCGGGCGAGCAACATCCTCTCCCTCTCTCGAGCCGCCGCAGCCGCTTCGCGGTTCTGTGCTTCTCATCCCTCCATCGCTGACCCGGCTCCGAAGCCCTGCTGGATAGTTGAGGCCCCGTGCGGGAAAATGTTGTAGATATGCCCAAGAAGCAATAATAAAGTGGGTTATTATCATATCTTCATACTTATGATAAATGTTTACATACCATGCTATAATTGTATTAACAGGAAACATTAATACTTGTGTGATTTGTAAACATAAAAGAGTCCCTATTAAAGCCTCTTGTTAAACTAGCTTGTTGGTTAATATATGATCATGGTTTCCTGATCATGAACATAGAGATGTTATTAACAACAGGGTCATATCATTAGGAGAATGATGTGATGGACATACTCCTATAGTTAAGCATAGCATGAAGATCAAGTCATTTAATATAGTTCATTTTCTATAAGCTTTCTGATACATAGTAACCTAGTTCCTTCGACCATGAGATCATGTTAATCACCATAACCGGAAGGATGCTTTGATGACATCAAACACCGCACCGTAACTGGGTGGCTATAAAGGTAGCATTGAGTGTTCGGAAAGTATGTGTTGAGGCACATGGATCAAGAGTGGGATTTGTCCATCCATATGACGGATAGATATACTCTGGGCCCTCTCGGTGGAATGTCATCCAATTAGCTTGCAAGCATGTGACTGGTTCACAAGGGATCACATACCACGAGAACGAGAAAAGAGTACTTATCGGTAACGAGGTTGAACTAGCTATGCAGAGATACCGACGATCAAAACTTCGGATAAGTAAACTATCGTGAGACAAAGGGAAATTGGTATCGTATGTAAGTGGTTCATTCGATCGCAAAGTAATCGTAGAAATATGTGGGATCCATATGAATTTCTAGATTCCTCTATTGGTTATTGTTCGGAGAAGTGTCTCGATCATGTCCGCATAATTCACGAACCGTAGGGAGACACACTTAAGGATTCGACGTTGTTGAGTAGTTATGGAATGATGAGTAAGAGACCGAATGTTGTTCGGAGTCTCGGATGGGATCTGGGATATCACGAGGAGATCCGGAATGGTCCGGAGAATAAGATTCATATAAGGAAAGTCCTGTTTCTGAGTTGGGGAATGATTCCGGTGTTTTCACCGGGAATGTTCTAGAAGGTTTCGGAATGTCCGGCACTCCGAAAGGGAAGGGTACATGAATGTGTTATATCAAGTTGGTATGATTGCATCATGTACTAGGTGTCATCGCTGAACAAAATAAAGGGTTTAATCAAATCCTAGTTTGAAAAGTCAAACGCCAATTTGAATAGTCAAACGACTATTTTGGGAAGTAGAGGGGAAGTGGGAAACCGAGTTGGGAAGGAGTCCCTCCTCCACCGCCGGCCCACTTGGGATCCGAGTTGGGGAAGGATTCCCCTCCCCTTGGCCGGCGCCTCCCTCCTATAAGAGGAGGGGCAGGGCTCCCCTCCTAATACACAAGATTGCCCCCTCTAAACCTAACCCTAGCCGCCGCCGCCCACCATAGCCGTCGCCGCCTAGGGTTTCTCCCCTAGCCGCCTACTTGGGCACCTCCAAGCCCTATCCGCCGGCCCTAGCACCTCCTCCTTGGTGAGTCTAAACCCTAGATCGCCGAGGAGCTCTCTCATAGTCCACCATACTCGCTCCGGCTTAAGGCGAAGCCCTGCGATATCTCCCCTCTACTTCCGGTACCACGCCGTCGTGCTGCCGGAATCACGAGGAGAGTGCTACAACCTCCGCTGCCTGCTGGAACAAGGGAGAGGAAGGTCTTCGTCGAGTACCGAACGTGTGACCGACTACGGAAGCGCTGCCGGAACGCAGCGCCGGAAGGATCGTCTACGCGATCTTGAGATCGGAAGTGTACGACTACATCATCCACGAGAATCTGCTCTCGTTAAACACTTTGGAATCTTCGAGGGTGAGTTATTCCATCGACTCTTTGCTACAATCTAGTAGATAGATCTTGGCTTGATCATAGATTAGATCTTGATTGTGTGTTCATGCCGTAGAAAATTTTGTTTTCCATGCTACGAACCCCTACAGTGGTATCAGAGTCGTGTCTATATGTAGATCTGTTGCACGAGTAGAACACAATGGTCATTGTGGGCGTTGATGCTTTTGTTGTCGATTGCTTCTTGTGTACTTTGCATCTTGCGGGATGTTGGGATGAAGCGGCCCGGGCTAACCTTACATGACATCGTTCATGAGACTTGCTCCACGCTTGACATGCAACTTGTATTGCATAAGTGGCTTTGCGGGTGCCTATTTCTCCTAGCATAGTTAAGATCCAATTTACAACGGGTGATTAACAATACTAGTATCAATGTTGTGGTGTATGTTCGTAAGTTAGAACGACACTTATTGAAAGCCCCAAACCACGTAAAACATGCAAAGAAAGTAGAGGCGTCTAACTTTGTTTTGCAGGGGTGTGCAGTGATGTGATATGGCCATGATTGTGATTATATTTGATGTATGCAATGTTCCTTATTGTAAGTTGTCAACCGGCAGGAGCCATATGGTTGTCTTTAATTTATGTTAAGACCCGCGTGCCTATTCAAAGTAGTTGTAATAGTTGAAGCCGGTGGACGACAACCATGGAGAAGCGCCATTGACCTTGATGCAATGCCGGTGATGATGGAGATCATGTTCGTGCTTGAAGATGGAGATCAGAAGCACAAAGAAGAAAGGCCATATCATATCACATATTATGAATTGCATGTGATGTTAATCCTTTATGCATCTTGTATTGCTTAGTTAACGACGGTAGCATTATAAGATGATCCCTCATGCACATGAATTTCAAGTCATAAAGTGTTCACCCTTAGTAAGCATCGTTGCTAAAGCTCATTGTTTCGAAGCACCACGTGATGATCGGGTGTGTTAGATTCTGCGAGTGTATACAACGTGAGCAAGCCATTTGATTATGCAGAAGCTAAGGTTTGATCTTGACGAGCCTAGCATGTACAGACATGGTCTCGGAACACGGATCACCGAAAGGTAAAGCATGAGTCATATAGTAGATATGATGAACATGATGATTGTTCGCCATTGAAGCTACATCAACTCTCGTGATGATTGGTTTTGATGTGGTGGATTTGGTTCGTGTGATCACTAAAACAATGTGAGGGATATTGTTTTGAGTGGGAGTTCAACGGCAATATGATTAAAAGTTGAACACTATTTATCATAAATTAAATCAAAGTGAATTTGCATAGTTGTTATAGTCATTGGCATCCGTTTACCACCTTGTGCTTAGTTATAATTGAGATGATAGAACTATAGAATTCTGGTTAGTTACTTTACGAACTAGTATCGTATTGTTTTGAAGTGTTAATTTAAAGTTTAAAAGTTCTATTGCAAACTTTTAGTAAGTTCCGGTTACTCCATGAAGTTTAATAATTGGTATTAAATCAAGAGTGACAATTCCAAGTGTTAGTGTATGAGTATCATGTTTGTCTCCATGATTCTTGATATTCAAAGAATTGTCTTAATATCAAGGTTATCTAGGATCTGAAAGAGTTGTTTCAGAAACCATGATGTGTGGAAGATATTGTGATATCTGAAACGAAGTTTTGGTTGCAACTTGATAGAGTATAATATGGCAAAAGTTATGTTCTCATATTTGATGAGAATTTACAAAAGGTTGGAGACACTAGTTGTCCTAATCCTCCAAAAGGTTTTGGAGAGCAATATTATACTCGCAATTCACCGTTACAAGCTAAAAGTAGCTTGATCATGGATAATTCCATGATAAGGGTGAATATTTGATGTAGGTAAAATGTTTACTACACCAAGAGATTACTAAAGAAAGGAATTTGAAAGAACACCAAACATTTGATGATGGTGATCTAATTCAAAGTGCAAGTCCAAAGACATTGGTATTTTACTATACATGCTTTGGACTATGTGTCATGTATATGGCTCCACTATTGATATTGATAGATTCTTTCAAACAGAAAAGGAAATACTGAAAGAGAATCTCATAAGTATATGGCAGAAAAGAAAAGACTAGAATTGTTCAGCTTAAGTATGTAGATGATATACATGTTATGGATATATTCTTTACTTATTAAAACAATGTGGTTCTTAAGTATTTGATACTGAATTTGTTGGTGTGAATCGTCATACGAAACAACACAATTCATGAACTACAATGGCCTAAGTAACTAGCAAAAGAATATGTGATGATGTTCATCGAGAACAAATAAAGGGTTATTGTGCTGCTTGTTAAACATCAAAGCTTGCCTTCAAGATTTGTTTTATCAGGTATTATGAGAACAAAAGGGTTGTTCAAATAATTGCCGTAATCCATAAAAGATGGATGATTCACAAATCTCGTTGGAGAAATCACATCCATAAAACTAGTGCTAAAAAATGTCGAAAGACAAATTGATTGAAAGATCACTTAGGAAGTGACATCGCCATTTAAATTATATTGGAAAGAAAACATGAAGAAACTCCATGTGGATGGAATTTTGGAGTCTATTTGATTTTGATCAAATGACGCTTGTGAAACTTTCCTAGAGATAATTAAAACTTTGTTCATAGGCCAAAAGGGAACGAATGACTAGCTTATTGGAACTTGTACATATTGTTGTACGAAATCCATTATGTGTAGTCAAGAGCGATGGATTTCAACTTCATATGCTTTCTCCGAAAATTTGAGTGAATATATGAATATTTACTTAATAAGGATGAAGTATGAAACATTTGAAAAGTTCAAAGACTTTTAAGATGAAGTGCAAAATCATTGTAACAAGAATATAAATAGTTTATGATAAGATCATAAAGGAAGATATTTGAGTTACAAGTTTAGCATAATACCTAAGATTTAAGGAATCTTTCCATGGATTTGCATGTCCCGAAACACCATAAGAGTATGGAGCGTTCGAGATATGTAATTAAACCTTGTTTGACATGGTAAGATCGAAGGTTTAATTCATAAAACTGCCATTATATTTTTAAAGATTAAAAGCTTTAGAGACTACCGTTTTTCCACTGAAAAGAGCTCCATCATAATCCGTTTAAATGACACCATATAAAGTTATGGTTTGGGATAAAACCCAAGTTGTCCTTTCTTAAACATTGGTATGCTATGCATAAGAAAGATGTTTGCAACCAAAGTCGGATGAACCTGTCTTTGTATGTTATTTCGAATAACGGTTAAGTATTCCTCCATAACATCGGAGACAAAAGTGTTTGTCACTTAGAACATCAAGTTTCTTTGAGAAGGAATTTTTCGTGAAAAGTTAAGTGAGAGAACAATAGAACTTTGACAAGGTTTAAAGAACCTTAGCTATATATGATCAAAGTTGCGCAGCACCGAAAAGTGTTCCGGAGGCAGCAACAATGCTCATGGCTCACATGCCTCAAAGGTTGTGGTCACGGAGGTCTAAGTTCCTATTGAAACAAGTAGGTCGGGTAAACAATCAAATACCAAGATTTGAGGGTTGAATCATTATTTGAGAATAATGAACTGACTACATGCAAAGAAGCGATGATGGGCCCTGACTCCGTCAAATGGCTTGAAGACATAAAATCCGTGATAGTTCCATACATGAGAAATCAAGTTTTGAACTTGAAGGACCCTCGAGAAAGGTGTAAGACCTTACAGTTGTGTTTGGATCTATAAATAAATAGACATGGATGTTGCACATCTATGAAATAGTCGACATGTTGGGAAAGAGTTCACAACAATGTTCAAAGGTTGACTATGACAAGATTTGATCTTTCATAGCGATATTTAGTCTGGACGGATTGATGTAGCAACCACTACATATAATTTTGTTATGTGGTAATTGAATAAACAAAACAAGTTCTTCTAATAGAATTGTTACCTAGGACATGTGCATAATGCGGTCCAAAGGGTTTTGTTAATTCAAAGGATGCTAAATGCATATGCAAACTTCAATGGTTGAAGTAAGCATTGCGGAGTTGGAATCTTCACTATGATGAAACTGTTAAAGGAGTTTAAATTCGTCGGAGATAATGAAGATGCTTGCATTTGCAAGAAATTAAGTGGGAGCGCTAAGACATGTTTCTAATACATTATGTGGAAGACATATTGTTGATTGGAAATGATGTATATTTTATTAACACAAGATAAGAATTTCATCTCGATGAAAGGCTTAGGCAAAACCCAAATATTTGGCATCAATAGACGCTAATATGGTTGTGCCGAAAGTACATAGATGATGTATTGAATGGGTTCAATATAGAAACTACAATAAAGGTTCTTGTCGCACAGAAAGGATTGAATGAGTTTAATATTGATGATATATTCAAGTGTATTGACACTTGGTAAGTGAAACAAAGATTCAAGTATAGATTGATACTTGATGTATGAAATCACAAAGAGTATTTATATCAATCATGCTGTGATATGTACAAATCTAGATATGTCCTATGCTCTAAATGATGTGAGCATATACCAGAATGATTCATAAGATGATCATTGGCAATAGTAAGGATATTCTTATGATCTTTTGGAAGAACTAAGAATATATTGTTTTTTAGAAGTGACAAATAGATGGTTAGTTCATTGTAAAAGTACTACATTGATACTAGTTTTGTCACAAAGTACAAATTAAGTTTATCTCAATCTAAACTAAGGGTGGCACAATATAATGGAAAGTAAGTTCCATAATGGATTTGGATGAGTTCCAAAGTTAAGACATTATGACAGATACTACAACAAAAGGCTAAGTATATGACTGCTATTATAGCAGCTAAAGAGGGCATTTGAGTCAAGTAGTTTGTTATCAAACTAGGTGTAGTTCACAACGGGATAATACTATGAAGATATATTGTACGACAATATTATCAACATGCTTTAACCCCAAAGAACTAAAGGTCTCACCAAAGGACCAAATTTATACGAAGCCATCTCATTAGAGAATGAGTGATGCGTAGAGACGCAAATACATGCAATTACACACGGACCTGGAAGTGTCAGATCCGGAGATCAGTTGACCACTAGCAAACGTGTACTTACAACACCGGAAAGCCATAGGTGTTGAATACACAAAGGTTTGAAACTAGATTATTGACTCTAGTGCAAGTGGGAGACTATTGGAGATATGCCCAAGAGGCAATAATAAAGTGGGTTATTATCATATCTTCATACTTATGATAAATGTTTACATACCATGCTATAATTGTATTAACAGGAAACATTAATACTTGTGTGATTTGTAAACATAAAAGAGTCGCTAGTAAAGCCTCTTGTTAAACTAGCTTGTTGGTTAATATATGATCATGGTTTCCTGATCATGAACATAGAGATGTTATTAACAACAGGGTCATATCATTAGGAGAATGATGTGATGGACATACTCCTATAGTTAAGCGTAGCATGAAGATCAAGTCATTTAATATAGTTCAATTGCTATAAGCTTTCTGATACATAGTAACCTAATTCCTTCGACCATGAGATCATGTTAATCACCATCACCGGAAGGATGCTTTGATGACATCAAACACCACACCGTAACTGGGTGGCTATAAAGGTAGCATTGAGTGTTCGGAAATTATGTGTTGAGGCACATGGATCAAGAGTGGGATTTGTCCATCCATATGACGGATAGATATACTCTGGGCCCTCTCGGTGGAATGTCATCCAATTAGCTTGCAAGCATGTGACTGGTTCACAAGGGATCACATACCACGGGAACGAGAAAAGAGTACTTATCGGTAACGAGGTTGAACTAGGTATGCAGAGATACCGACGATCAAAACCTCGGATAAGTAAACTATCGTGAGACAAAGGGAAATTGGTATCGTATGTAAGTGGTTCATTCGATCACAAAGTAATCGTAGAAATATGTGGGAGCCATATGAATTTCCAGATTCCTCTATTAGTTATTGTTCGGAGAAGTGTCTCGATCATGTCCGCATAATTCACGAACCGTAGGGAGACACACTTAAGGATTCAACGTTGTTGAGTAGTTATGGAATGATGAGTAAGAGAACGAATGTTTTTCGGAGTCTCGGATGGGATCCGGGATATCACGAGGAGATCCGGAATGGTCCGGAGAATAAGATTCATATAAGGAAAGTCCTGTTTTTGAGTTGGGGAATGATTCCGGTGTTTTCACCGGGAATGTTCTAGAAGGTTCCGGAATGTCCGGCACTCCGAAAGGGAAGGGTACATGAATGTGTTATATCAAGTTGGTATGGTTGCATCATGTACTAGGTGTCATCGCTGAACAAAATAAAGGGTTTAATCAAATCCTAGTTTGAAAAGTCAAACGCCAATTTGAAAAGTCAAACGGCTATTTTGGGAAGTAGAGAGTGGAAACAGTTGGGAGGAGTCCTCCCTCCACCGCCGCCCACTTGGGATCCGATTTGGGAGGGATTCTCCCTTGGCCGCGCCCTCCTATAAGAGGAGGGGCAGGGCTCCCCTCCTAATACACAAGATTGCCCCCTCTAAACCTAACCCTAGCCGCCGCCGCCCACCATAGCCGCCGCCTAGGGTTTCTCCCCTAGCCCCCGACTTGGGCACCTCCAAGCCCTAGCCTCCGGCCCTAGCACCTCCTCCTTGGTGAGTCTAAACCCTAGATCGCCGAGGAGCTCTCTCATAGTCCACCATACTCACTCCGGCTTAAGGCGAAGCCCTGCGAGATCTCCCCTCTACTTCCGGTACCACACCGTCGTGCTGCCGGAATCGCGAGGAGAGTGCTACAACCTCACCGCCTTTGGAACAAGGGAGAGGAAGGTCTTCACGAATCTGAACATGTGACCGATCATGAAGCGCTTGCCGCCGAACGCAGGAAGGATCGCTCACGATCTTGAGATCGGAAGTGTACGACTACATCATCCACGAGAATCTGCTCTCGTTAAACACTTTGGAATCTTTGAGGGTGAGTTATTCCATCGACTCGTTTCTACAATCTAGTAGATAGATCTTGGCTTGATCATAGATTAGATCTTGATTGTGTGTTCATGCGGTAGAAAATTTTGTTTTCCATGCTACGAACCCCTACAGAAAACAGCCGCAAGCGGGAATCGCCGATGGGACGCCGACCGGTAGCCATCGCCATTGGGGAGAGCTTGATCTGTTGTCAAGGGAGATCACGGACAATGGGACCCACTTATACGGGGGCCTGCTGGGTGCATAGTCTCCTGCAAACAAGCCTATCTTGCCCGTGTGGTCCTTCTCGACCTGAAAACGGACTGATTTTCGGTCCATTTTGAGGGGGTACTTGGAGTTGTTCTTATTGTGTGTTTGGGTCTCCACGTGGATAGTTGTCTAATAAACAGACAAAGATGCCTTTAGGGCCAACTCAGCTCAGCTAAGGGTCACCCATTGGTTGTTGATTGTTTGATTTGCATGATGGTTGATGGGATTTGCCGGATTTTACATATGGATTCTCTGCTCTGGTGAAAAATAATTGGTGTGGCGATGTGAGGCGCGGGCGAGGTGGACCCACAAGCCGTGATGGCGCGGGGCGGGGCGACATCAAGCTCGCATCGGCGGGCGGTGGCGCATGACGCGGTGCGAGGCGACGTCGATCTCGCATCGGTGGGCGGTGGCGCAGGAGGGCGCGATGCGGGGCGACCGTGAGCTTGCAGGGGGGCGAGGGGAATTGCGGGGCGACGACGAGCTTGCATGGGAGGAGGGGAAAAGGTGGTTGGCATGCGCTCGCAGGGGAGGAGGGGCGGTGCAAGGCGATGATGAGCTCGCAGGGAGATGGGGCGGCGGCGGCCGGCGTGCGCTCAAAGGGAAGAAGGGCAGCGGCGGCCGGCGTGCGCTCGCAGGGGAGGAGGGGCGGCAACGTGCATGCGCAGGGAAGGAGGGACAACAACGATAGAGGAAATACATGCCAGTGCCAGTGCAAAAGTGATACGTTGGAAACGTATCTATAATTTTTGATGCTCCATGCTTGTTTAGTATCTACTTTGCTTTACTTGTCCACACTTTGAGGTGCTTTTTACATGTTTTCTGGTACTAACCTAATAACAAGTTGCAACAGTGCCAGATGCCTGTTTTCTACTGTTTTTGGTTTCAGAAAAGTTAGTAAAGAAATATTCTCGGAATTGGACGGACAAACGTCAAAGTCAATTACTTTCCGTGGGGAACAAGAAGTCCATAGGAGAGTCGGAGGGGCCAGCCAGGGGGGCCAGACCCACCCCAAGCACGGGTGGGCCCAGCCCCGCGCCTGGCTAAGGTTTGCAGCCCCTGGCCGCCTCCTCGGTCTCCCCCTTCGCCTATAAAAAGCCCTTGATGCAGAAACCCTGAGTACCCGTCCATGAAACCGTCTGTAGCCGCCGCCACCATCGTCCCTAGATCAGGGGGATCTGAAGTTCTTCCCGGCACCCTGTCGGAGGGGAGATCATCCCGGAGGCCTTCTCTCCGGTATGATGCGTGAGTAGTTCCACCTTGGACTATGGGTCCATGTAGTAGCTAGATGGTTGTATCTCCTCCTTTGTGCTTTCATGTATAGATCTTGTGAGCTCCGTTCATGATCAAGATCTAATCTATTTGTAATCATGCATGTTGTGTTTGCGGTGATTCGATGGATATTGAGATTATTATGTTGGTTTGATTAATGGTTTTGTCTTTATGATTATATCATGTCTGTGTTGTTTGTGATCTTGCATGATCTCTGTTGTTAGTAGCTATCTTGGCCAAGTAGTTGCTAGTGACTCCAAGAGGGGGTATTTATGCTCGATAGTGGGTTCATGCCTCTAGTTTCCAAGGGAAGTGACAGAAATCTCTTCGGTTGTAGATGTGTTGTTGCCACTAGGGATAAAACAACTGTCTCTTGTTCATGGAACATGTGGACTATTTACCTTACACACTTTGCTTAAAGCAGTTGTCTGTTGCTTGCAACTTAATACTGGAGGGGGTTCGGATGATAACCTGAAGGTGGACTTCTAGTCATAGATGTAGCTGGATGGCGGTTGGCAAGGTTATACCCTACGGGTACGTAACTTCAGCATACCTAGTCCAGCCCAAGGAAGGCCCACTGCAGGCATACGCTGGCCCATGAAGATTTTTGGGTGACCAAGGCCCAAGACATCTTCGGATCCTTGGGGAACAAGACTAGTTTAGATAGGAAACTCAAAAGGGCAAACGCCCTAGAACTTGTAACCGACTAGGACTATACCCGGGACCTGCCTAAGTCTATATAAAGGCCAGGAGGGTACGTCCTAGGGCAACTCAACCAGCCTTGACTCATACTTTCGCACACGCATCCAGGCCAGATCGAATCACGACCAGAACCTTCGGTTCCAGTAATCAAAGAGCGTACAAGCAGAGTAGGGTTTTCTCCGGGCCTGAACTCAGGTAAATCTTGTGTCCCCTGGTTGCTTGTCTGTTAACCGTGCCACGATCTCCAGCATCCCCATCTTCTCCAAAACCCAAGTCCATAACAATGGGCATTGACGAGATTAAACCTCGTCAATTGGCGCCGTCTGTGGGAATTGTGGATGTTGATTGTGCGGTCGTGACGGTTCCGACCCGATCGATCTACAACTCTGCGACGACGGAGAATCACCTCCTCTTCGGCACTTTCGACTTCACCGCCCACTTGCCGGCCACCATGAAGGATTTCGAGCCCGTAGGCGACGGACTCGAGATTTTGTTCGGGAGCTTCTGCTTCCAGGTGGGACAAACTGGTACCCTCCGCCTCCCTGAGCGGGTGCCCGTGCCGTCAATCAGACCCGCTTCGTGGGCTCCACACCCCGTGCTACGCATGTCACCATCAACAGATGAGTTCTACAGCAGCAGCTGCTGCAACTCCGATCTGTGCGATCCACCTTCGGATGAAGGGACCTACGGTTCCGGATCCGAAAGCTGCGGCAGCAACCAACCAATCTGCAGGCGCTATCTGTGCGCCGCAGTCATCCAAATCGACGAGGAAACGCCTAACCCGCCGCCCAACCCCAACCCGCAGGATGTAAACAAGCAACGGTGAAACGGGCGATAACGGGAAAACGGCGGCCACCTCATCCAACTTAGCAAAGAAGGATGGGTCAAGCACGCCACCGTCATGGCGAAATAGTCCTACCTCGACTCCCACGTGATGCCGAGGGCATACCACATCGAGGAGCACAAGAAACAAGTCGAGATGCGTAAGACGCCGACAAACGCAGAAGCAAGCGGCTGAGTCCGGTCTTGTGACGAGGCGCTCTCCGCCATGGAACCCAGCTCTAGCACAAATAGGAATCAGGGAAACAAGCATCGCTCTCGGATGGAAAACATGTACCCCAAGGAGCGGCGCGACGTGACCCGAACTCTCCACACATCATTCATGGATATGGACGCTGACGGCAACATCACCCCGAAGACGCCACAAGCAGCGATCATGGGAGCCACTGCGTATCTCGCAGCTCACCCACCTCCGGAGGGGGACCCGAAAAGGGCCATGCATAAGTCCGCACTCACCGGACTAGGACTAATCGGAGTTGCGCTCCACGAAGACGCTCCCGCGGAGCCAAAGAAAAAAGCTCCGGCCAGGCGCGACCGGAGCCCCACACCCTCATCTGAAGAGGAAGAGGAGCACGATCTTCCTCGAAGGAAGAAGAGCTCCAATCGCCACAAACGCGACTACGACGCAAGAGACAAGCTTACACATCGCAAGATCGACAAAGCACGCGCCAAACGCGCATGCTGGTCTGAATCTGAGATGGATGAAGACGAAGGAGAACTCTGCGGAGCCCGATGCTTCAGCAGATCTGTTCGGCGAACACAGATGCCACGCAACTTCAAGCTTCCTTCGGATACTCCGAAGTTTAACGGTACACAAGATCCAAAGTCCTGGCTCAGTGACCACCTGTCATCCGTCAAGCTTCATGGAGGCAACAAAGAAACTGCCATGCAATGCCTTCAGCTGCAGCTGACAGGCGCGGCGCGGGTCTGGCTCAGCAGCCTATCATCAGGATCCATCCGAAGCTGGGAGGAGCTCGCCTACAGCTTCATCCGAAATTTCAAAGGCACCAGCAAGAGGCCTGCCTCAATCGAAGAATTGCGAGCCTGCACTCAAAGAACGGGTGAATCTATTCGCTCATACATACTACGCTGGTCTACGACCAAGAACTCCGCAGCACACATCTCCGAAGAGAGGGCCATCGACGCCTTCAGGGACGGCGTCAAGCGCCCAGACTTCAAGGAGGAACTTGGGCGTGTAAAGCCCAAGACACTCGACCACCTCATGGAAATCGCCAACAGTTGGGCAGACGGCGAAGATTGCATCCAGCGACCACAATCAGATGAAGAGGACGACTACGGCCGAAGACGCGAACGCCGCAGCAAGAGGAGATCGCGCGTCTACGAGGACCGCGACGGACCCGACATGGTCGCGGCCGGCTACGCCGACCGCCGTAATGACAACAGCCGCAGCAGCGGAGGATACCGCAGCAGAAACTTCCGCGACAACGGACGACCAACGCAGTCGTGGCAACGCCGCGACCGCGACAACGGACCCTCAACATTCGACAAACTTTCTGGTCCATGCACCATCCGCTTCTACATCGACAAACAGGATGGCAAAAAGAAAGCCAGCCACATGCTCAAGGATTGTCGCGAGTTCCAAAAACTCAGCGAAGGCATGATGCAGATGAGGCAACAAGGTCCAATCCTCGTCGAAACACACTGCCAGTGAAGTAGCACACGGAGCTCCTCCACCGCCACCTATTGGAGGCCAAAGTCAACCAACAGACCAAAGACAAAACAACGCCGGGGTCCCATACCCCCCATCAAAAGGAGCACTCAATATGATACAAAAGGGACGCCCAACAAATAGAGTGCAGAAGAAAATCACCGACAAATCAACTTGGCCGTGGCAACTTCGCCTGCAATCCCTGAGTACCTCAGCGGATCGGAGTCCTGCATCACATTCACTCGCGCGGATCACCTTGCGATCCTCGCCAGCCATGCTGCCATGGTGCTGGAGGCGCAGATCGGAGGCTTCGAGATGAGTTGCGTCTTCATGGACGGCGGCAACAGCATCAACCTAATGTTCGCAAGCACTCTAGCAGCTATGCGGATCCCGCAATGCAGCCTGGAACAATCAGACACAACGCTCCATGGCATTGTCCCGTGAAAGGGCATCTTCCCCAGGCAAAATAGGGCTCAACGTCATCTTCGAAACCGACAACTTTCGGCAGAGTGACTAGAATTTGAAGTAGTGGATCGGCCGCAATACCACGCCATCTCGACGTGTAGCATTCGTGACGGTTCCTGGCCGTCCCACACTACGCATACTTGCTACTCAAGATGCCAAGACCAAGGGGCGTCATCACAATCCACGGGAGCTTCACCCGATCGGACCAATGCGACAGGGATTTCAAAAAAATCTCCCAGTCCTTCGGCATGCAAGACGAGCTCGTAAGGCTCGCGAGGAGACGGACAATGGCTACCCCACCACAAGGCGTAACGCACCGACATGTCCTTCGACTCCACCATCAACACCAAGAAAGTGAAAGTCCATCCGACAGACGCCCAAGACGGGCGCTGATCGCCAACGACCAAGATCAAGAAGGCGCTCGTCAATTCCTCCGTGAGCTGGAAATATTCGCTGGTGTCCGCGGACATGCCAGAGTTCCTGTGGAATTCGCCGAGCACGCACTCAATGTCTTCCTGCACACCAAGCCAAGCGCTATCTGAAGATCGTCGGAGCCACGAGCCGAAGCTATCAGCAAGGAGATCAACAGATTACTCGCAGCAGACTTCATCCGGGAAATCAAGGAAAGCGAGTGGCTAGCAAATACGGTGATGGTCCCGAAGAAGGACACGGATATCCTGCGGATGTGCATAGACTTCACGTCACTAAATAAACACTGCCCTAAGGACCACTTCCCTCTTCCTCGGACCTCGACTGCAGGTTGTGAGAAACTCTCCTTCCTCGACGCCTACTCAGGCTATAACCAGATTCGACTCAAGGTTGAAGATCAAGAGAAAACGGCATTCATCACACCGTTCGGAGTATACTGCTACAACACAATGCCTTTCGGGCTAAAGAACGCGGGCGCCACATACCAGCGATGCATGCAGGCTTGCCTCAAGGACCAGATCGGTCGCAACATCCAAGTCTATGTCGACGACATAGTCATAAAAACCAAGGAGGCAAGAACACTTATCGACGATCTCCGCGAGACGTTCGACAACCTCGATCGCTACAGGATCAAGCTCAATCCAGAAAAGTGCGCCTTGGCCCCTCGGTCACCGCTCGGGTACTTCATCTCTCAAAGAGGGATCGAAGCGAACCCGAAGAAAATCAAAGCTATCATGACAATGGAGAAGCCGAAAAACCTCAAAGGCGTTCAGCAGCTCGCAGGGCGAGTAGCCGCACTAAGCAGGTTCATCAGCCGCATGGGCGAGAAGGCCCTACCATTTTACCACCGCTACGCAAGCACAAGTTCGAGTGGACACCGAAGCCAACGACGATTCGAAAGCCTCAAGCGGCTCCTTCCACCTCGCCCGCTTTGGTCACGCCAAAAGAGCGCGAGCCTCGTTGTCAGACATAGCAGCCACACACCGTGGTCAAGACAGACTGTGGTCGAACGATCCGAAGAAGGCAAGACCCACGGGGTACAACGCCCAATTTACTACCTCAGCGAGGTACTCACTCCAACAAAACAGCGGTATCCGCACTACCAGAAGCTGGCCTACGGCGTGTTCATGACAGCTCGACGACTGAGCCACTACTTCCAGGAGCATCAGGTGATGGTCGTCAACGAGGCGCCCCTGAACAGCATCCTGAATAATCCAGAAGCCACAGGACGCGTGGCCCTGTGGGGCATCAAACTATCACCCTTGGACATCGTCTACGAGAAGCGACACACAATCAAATCTCAAGTCCTTCCGGACTTCCTGGTACACTCGATGGAGCTGCAGCTTCCTGACACCCCAGACATGTCGCAGTCCTGGACAATGCATTTTGACGGCTCCAAACGCGAAGCCGGAGCAGGGGAAGGAGTCATACTGACCTCCCCGCAAGGTGACAAGATGAAGTACGTCCTCCGGGTGAAATCAGAGCCTCCAACAACGAGGCCAAATACGAAGCCCTCATCCATGGCATGAAGATGGCAAAAATATGCGCGAACGCGCTGGTTATCTACGACTCCAACCTTGTCGCATGACAGACGATGAATGAGTGCGACGCACACGCCGAAAACATGATCGCGTACCGCGCGCTATACAACGCACTCGAAGGAGAATTCGACGGTTGCGAGCTTCGGCACGTTGGAAGAGAGAGCAACGAGGAGGCCGACAGACTCGCCAACATCGGCTCCACTTGTGCAAAGGTACCACCAGGTGTGTTCCTCGAACAGATCTGCGTGCCATCCATCAAGCGTAAATTCCCAAGGATCACCAAGAAGGTAACACTGGGGCTACCCGAAGGTCATGAAGGACCCGAAAAGTTGGACACCGAAGTTGCTATGGTCAACCTGATGCAGGTCATGGCAGTCTAAGAAACTTGGACACGTCCATACCTCCAGTTCCTAATAAACGGAGAATTGCCAGACAGATGCCCGGCGCATATCTCGTCGGTCAAAAGCCTTCACCATCATCAACGGCGAGCTGTACAAATGCAGCATTACGGGTGTACTACAACGGTGCGTCCCCATCGACGACGGCAAGGCCATACTCCAAGATATCCATGAGGGCATCTGCGGCCACCACGCAGTGCCGCCCTCCGCCAAAGCTCGCGAGCAGGATTCTCTCGCCAACGCCATGAGCGGCGCGGCGACATCGTGCGAAGATGCAACGGGTGCCAGCGGTTCGCCGACAAACCGCACGCACCTGGGTCCAAACTTCGACCCATACCCATAGCCTGGCCTTTTGCCCAATGGGGCCTCGACATGATCGGCAAACTGCCAAAATCCTCAAAGGGAGGACACGTTTTCCTCCTGGTAGCAGTCGACAAATTCACCAAGTGGATCGAAGCCATGCCAGTAACCAACCAGAAGGGCACAACCGCCGTCAAGTTCTTCGAATCCATTGTCTATAGATTTGGCGTACCGCACATCATCATCACCGAAAACGGATCGAACTTCATCTCCGAAGAATTCCAGGACTTCTGCGAAGGCCTCGGGATCAATATCACGTATGCCTCAGTGGCACACCCGCAAACAAACTGGTAGGTGGAAAAGGCCAACGGCCTAATCGGCGCTGGCATCAAGAAGCGCCTCATGAGCTCACTCGAGCACAAAGCTGGAAACTGGACGGAAGAGCTACCGTCTGTCCTGTGGAGCTTACGTACTACGCCAAACAGCTCCACCGGCTACACACCATTCTTCATGGTTCACGGAGCCGAGGCAGTGCTACCAGCAGAAGTACGCCATTAGGCTCCACGAGTCGTAGCGTACAGCGAAGCCGAGTCCACGACCGCGCTCGAAGATGCCGACGACACACTCGACGAAGCGCGGGATATAGCAGCAGCTAGATCAGCGGTGTACCAGCAAAGTCTCCGCAATTCATTACGGTAGGCTGCGCCAAGGTCCTTCGTCAAGGAGACCTCATCTTGCGACTCAAGCAAAAGCGCCGAACAAACTCGATCCACCATGGGAAGGACCCTACGCCATCACCGAGGTCATCCTGTGGCGCTTATCGCCTCAAGCACGGAGTCCGAGTCGCATACTCCAACCCATGGAACATCTCGCACCTGCGACGATTCTACCCGTAGCAACCTACCCCCTTTTACTTACAATAAGGCTTTCAGCCAAGACTACTCAGCCGAACCATGTACCTACTCCATTATGATATAAATAAAGCTAAGTGTCTCGCTCCCAACCTTCGGTTGACTATTTTTTTCAACTTTTCTACATGCTACAAACGCACCCGGGGGCTCCCCCCACCTCACGATTTCATCGACTGAGGATCAAACGTGTACACCTGAGTAGTCGATCACGCCAGCAAACGAAAAGGGCACGATTAATCAAAGCACTGCGTGCTCACAAACAAGCAAACCTTTACAACAAAGGGCACATAAACGCCCAGACGCAATATACAAATTTTACATCTATCTATTTATTTTCAGGTCCTATCTACTATGAAGAATAACCTAAGCATGCTGCTCAAACAAGTCTACAATTTGTTCGGCATACTGCCTTACAGCCGCATAATACGGACGCATGTTCCACTCGCCACCATCTGGTCGAGGAGGTGGCCCATTCGCCACAAAGCCCAAATCACGCCGGTGGTGCACCCTCACAAGAGACAAGGCAGCCTTCACCCCTGCGACGAGATGCTGCCGCACCAGCTCCTTGACATTGCCGGCATTCCGAAACTTCGTCAGAAGACCTGCAAGGGTCGTTGGCACGGCATCCAACGGAAACATGATGTGCAGCACCGAGGAAAGTGATGTCTGCACCTGGCGAAGCACCCGCGAAACCTAGTAGACGCGATCCTTCACTATCGCCAGAACTATGGCGCGATCACGATCCATCCAGAAGAAGCCGCCGGCCTTCATGTCCTGTTGAGTCAAACAATTGACTCGAACAGCAATACACTCCTTTTCTTCCCTCGGAGCAATATTGGCACCTGCGACAACCGCACAAAACAAGAGTAAGGCCAGCAGCTCACTCAAGAACTCTACAGCCAAAGAAGGATCAACTTACATTGCACCGCCGGACAGCCTACCCAGCTCCGCCATCGATACTCCTCTCGGGCACCACGGTCGCTTTGGATTTCCAAACGCCAAGATGACCGCAGAATCGAGCAAATCCTTTCCAAGCTGCGCGCGATCTCAAGAAAAGCGAGCTGCGAGGAATCATCCAATGATGTTCGCAAGGGCCTCTCGGATGAAGTATCAATTGGGTCAGCACCCGAAGGAACCTATAGTAGCAGAAAAAAGAAGGCACACAGACATTCAGCTAAGGATAAAAGCACAACTCAGAGGAATTCATTAAAATAAGGCCACTACGTGGCACAAGGATGGTACTACAAAAGATATTTACAATGTAGGAGACTACAAACTACCCTACGCCTACTATGCCTCAAAGTGCGGACATCGAGTCGCCTCGTAACTAGACCGCCTAGCTTTGGCCTCACCTGCCAAGCAGCGTACTCAGACAACAAGTCAATGAGCTTAGGCCCATATCGTCGGCAGCGAGCGGAGTAGGCGGCGAAAGCTACCTCGGATCCATCCGCAGCCGTAGGCATCCGAGAAGTAATCTGGGGCAGGTCCAGCCACCCCAGACGCCATGGCCATCGCCAGCCCGACGGCCGCGCCGATGCCCTTCTGCTTGCGCTTGTACGCTGCAGGCGCTTCGGCTGACAGAGCCTCCGCCAGGGCATCCACATCTTCAAGGGGTGCGCCCTTCGGAAGAGCTCCTGGTAGAAGCGACCAAGGACCTCCTTCGCCTTGGCAAGGAGTTGACGAGGGTGTGCGGCGGTCTCGACCGCCACGCTGGCATCATCTAGAGCACTCCGTCTCCGAGCACTGGTCGAACTCGATACTGCGGCATCCGAGACAAAAGAGAAGAAAACATGAAGAACGACAAGATAGAAGAAGATCCGAGAAAATAAACAAGTCCAAAAGCTTGTACTCACCGAAACGGCCTTGGCGCAGCCATGAGCTTATCGCCACCCTTTTTCACGAGCAGCCAAGCGGTGGTCACCTGCTCCTCACGATCGGGCCTCACATTGCGAAGCTCTTTTGCTTTGCTGCCTTTCGTCGACCCAGCTCAGGCGCTCAAGACTGCAGCAGCCTTCGCCTTCGCCCGCTTGGCCAAGGCTCTTCTTCAGAGCATCAACCTCGTGGAGAGAGTCGTTATGTTCCTCTGCATTTACAATAAGCAAGTGTCAAAGAAAAGGACCAGGATACAAGAAAAATACTACAAGGCAGAATACCTTGCAATGCCGCAGCTTTGCCTCCAAAGTCGCCTCCTCCACCGCTTGGCCTCTTGGACAAAAGGCTGCAGGAAAAGGCAACAGCAGTAAGAACATGACTTGGGGGCTACGCCCCACACAAAGAAGCAACAACAACATCACCACTCGAAGACACTCGGGGGCTTCCCCCCATAACATCAAGAAGGACAACTTACGTGCTCCGAAGGCGAACCCGCAGGCCTGCCTCCGAAATTCTGAGGCGCAACCACCAGCCTCTCCTGCACAGGAGGAACTGGCGCAGCTTCACCATAAGTCGCCACCGCCTAAGGAGGAGGCGACGCAATGTTCGACTCCCCCATCATCTCGTGCGCTCCATCACTAGAGCCGTCGGAAGATTGCCTGCACACAAACCAATCAACACAGGTGAAAAAACAACAAGGGAACAAAGGAAAACAGTGGCAACAAGAAAACTTACGAGCCCAACGCGCTCAGGTCGAAGATAGGAGAAGCCCTTCGGGCCCTCTTCTCTTCCTTATTTTCTTCCTTCTTCTCCTCCTTCTTTTCTTCCTTCTTCCGCTTTGCTGGCGGGTGCGGAGCAAAAGCTCGCACAGGAACGGCAGGAAGAGGAGAGGAAGAACCCTCATGAACATCACCCTGACGCTCAAGGCCCGAGGATTCACGGAGTCGGAGGAGTCGAGGCATCCGAAGACTCACTGAGCTCCGTGATCGCTATGCGAATGGTCCTCACTGACTCGTCGGCATCCTCCACGGAGATCAGCGACGGTAGCTCTCGGACACGAGTCCACGACTTCATTATCCGGCATTCGGATACCTTCGGCAATGGTGGTGCCATGCCCGGAACTTTGAAGCTCTACAAAGGAGACGAAACTTTGTTAAGCAAACAAAGGAAAAGTACACAGTGACAAAACAAAGGAGCACTACGCAAGAATCTACACCTTCAGATGGCCAACGTCGAAGAAAACGGAGGAGTCTGCGACTTCCCCAGAATTTCTTCGTCTGCCTTGAACTTCAACAGCGCGCGAAGAGTCTTGTCAAGTTCCGCCTCGGAGATTTTCTCACTCGAAACCCTCGTCGGATCACGGCGCCCAGAG
Organism: Avena longiglumis; assembly: GCA_030063025.1. NCBI lineage: Eukaryota > Viridiplantae > Streptophyta > Magnoliopsida > Poales > Poaceae > Avena > Avena longiglumis. The sequence continues at coordinate 156,595,067 of CP125973.1, forward strand.
TAAAGAAACATCGGATGCGCCCTCGCTTGGAGAGGCTGCACCGACGCCAAGAAACGTTCGGATGACGTCGACACCGTTCACCTCCTTCTCGTGAATCGCTTGAGATCCTCCACCCGACGACAGGGCCTCTATCTCCGCCACCTCACCGCCTAAGATCTGGTTTTCAGATCTTTTCTTCTCAATCAACTTGAGGGGTCAAAGGAACGAGACCAAAATCTTGCCCAGCAAGACGGAGTCACGGATGTAAAACCATTTCCTCCACCAAGATCGACAGATTCGGACATGGAAAAGGAAAAGAATTGGACATTGGGACCGAGAGATGATGAAACCCCAATGGGATACAAACCATCCGACAGATTGCCTCTTCACGGAATAAAGCTTAGGAAGAGGCCAAAGTGCGACTCAATGCCAAGCCAACACTGCAAAGCGTGATAAAACACGCAATGTGGAGAAGGGAGTTGGGAGATGATGATGCAATCGAACCCATAGAAGAAGAGCAGTCCACGAAGGAAGTCATGGATGGATACGAAACCCACGCAAGACAAAGGCAAGAAACATAACCCGTACCCAGGGGGACGGGATTACCTCATTGCCGGGAGTCTCACGGCCGTCGCATCTTGCGGGATCAGGCTCACGCAGCTTTGAGATCGCTCTCCGCTTCCGATCGCCGCCACCACCATCGGTGACGCGATGGCGGTGCCCTTCTTGCCTCCGGCGGCGCTGGTCCCAACCGTGGACGAGGATTTCTTCGTCTTCCCCATGACGCTGCAGCGGTGGTGGCGTTGGCAACGACAAAGAACAAAGGAAGTGTGGAAGAAAAGCTCAGCGCGCAGCAAGAATCTCTCAAGGACAAGAAGGCAGCGAACAGATGAACTGGTGCGGTGAAAAACAAAACACGATTTCACCCAGGATTATAACAGCGAAGACGACGCACACCAGCCGTCCATCGAGAAGACCTAACAACAACGGTAGATCTGACCGTACACATGTCAACACCACAACGAACCGTCGTTACCACGCCGTCCACTACGCGCAGAAATCGAGGAGGCGCCGTAATCATCTCCACGCCTCGCGTGACCGGTCAATTCAAAGTCAGCAAGTAGGACCCACGATCCATCCCGTCAAGTCATCTCTGGCGTAGCAGACGCTTGAGGTCATCAATCGTAAGCACTGACGTCATCAAAAGCTATACTAGCACCACTTCGGCTCCACAGCTAAAAGTACTCACTCGAATCTACGATTCGACTAAATACTTGGGGACTACTCCTATCGAGGCCGGCCGCACCACGTAAAAATGAGGACAAAATTACTTCGAGTCCCACGTCGAGTCTCGACTCCACTACGGACTTGGGGCTACTCCCATAGGGAGGATGGATTTAAGCATCCGAAAATTTTCGAGTCTCGGACCTAAAGACTGAAACAATGTTTGAACTAAAAGTGTCCGTCGAGTTCACGACTAACAGACACTTGGGGTTACTCCCATAGGAGCGCTGGTCGCGCACCCTATGAAGTCTTCGATCGATCTTTAGGATCGCGCAAAAACTTTTGGCAACTCTGCCCAACAAACGCTAAGTGAGCAACAATCTCCTTGGCACCCAAGCACCTCCGAGGTGATAAATATTCGATGTTGCGTCATGCGCAAAGATAAGACCTCTGAGATATCATCGATGGCTCGCAACGACCGATCGCTCGCTATAGCATGAATTGCATCAGCAGGTACGATGAAAAATCCTGACGAACGCGTTGGGTACACCAATTAAAATCACTGGAATTCCTCTCCTGTAAGTCCTCCGCGGCCTGAGTTGAATTACGCCAGCATATGTTCCAGGCCCGGGTTGAGGGACCCAAATCTGAAGAAGATCGTGTTGTTTCGTCCTAAGACAGTTAACTGACCCTGATCCGTCAGGTGAGTCAGGCACACGTATCAACAATCCCTACATATTCTCTTGAAAGACAGAGTTGCACCCAAAGGATTGAAGAGTCCTCGGTAGAATCTACGATTCGACCGGTCACCGGGCTCTTGACATGGTTATACCACGGCACGTAACTCAAAGATACCTAGTCCAGCCCAAGGAAGGCCCACTGCAGGCATACACTGGCCCATGAAGATTTTCGGGTGACCAAGGCCCAAGACATCTTCGGATCCTTGGGGAACAAGACTAGTTTAGATAGGAAACTCAAAAGGGCAAACGCCCTAGAACTTGTAACCGACTAGGACTATACCCGGGACCTGCCTAAGTCTATATAAAGGCTAGGAGGGTACGTCCTAGGGCAACTCAACCAGCCTCGACTCATACTTTCACACACGCATCCACGCCAGATCGAATCTGCGCACCCTGTAACCTTCGGTTCATAGTAATCAAAGAGCGCAAGCAGAGTAGGGTTTTCTCCGGGGCCTGAACCTGGGTAAATCTTGTGTCCCCTGGTTGCTTGTCTGTTAACCGTGCCACGATCTCCAGCATCCCCATCTTCTCCAAAACCCAAGTCCATAACAATGGGCATTGACGAGATTAAACCTCGTCAGCGGTCTATGTATATTGTTGTATTGCCCAATAGAATATCATAGGATCTTTCTGACTAGTAATTGCATTGCTATGCCTTGCTCAGTTCCTGTCAATTGCCCTGCTGTAATTTTTTTACCCTTTATGCCATGTTGTTTATCTAAGGAGAGCACTTCTAGTGAACTATGGACCCCGGTCCAATCTTTACCATTGATACATCTTCCACTGTTACTTGTTTACTTGCCGCAGACCACCATTACCTTCCACACCATACGTTTAATCCTTTGTTACAGCAAACTGGTGAGCTTGACAACCTCACTAATTCGTTGGGGCAAAGTCTTGAGTTTGTGTTGTGCGGGTCTCCATGTTGCTTGAAACACATGTGTGACGTTTCCTTCCTCCTTCTGTTTCGATAAGCTCGGTCTCTACTGAGGGAAGACTTGCTGCTTTCTGCTTCACACCCTGTGCTTGGGGTTACCAACGAAGTGCTCCACGTGAGCACACCATCAAGTTTTCTGGCGCCATTGCCGAGGAGGCCAAGGGTGTCTTCACTAGGGGAGTCCTTCACTTCCTTTCTCTTTACTTTGTTTTTAGTTTGCTTTGTTTCTTTTGCTTGGTTTTGTTTTCCTCTTTCCAAAAAAAAACCAAAAAAAAAAATTAGTCGAGTTAAGTTTGCTTGTTTTATTCAAAAACACAAAAAAATTAGTTCTTGCTATAGCTGCTGCTATTGTTTTTGGCTTGCCCACCTTTGCCAAAATGAACTCCGTTGAGAACACCAAGTTGTGTGACTTCACTAGAACCAACAACAATGATTTCCTTAGCACACCTATTGCTCCACCTGCTCCTTATGCTACCTTTTATGAAATTAAGCCTGCTTTGTTGAATCTTGTGATGAGAGAGCAATTTTCTGGTGCTGGTTCTGATGATCCTGCTACCCATCTTAATAGCTTTGTTGAATTTTGTGAGATGCAAAAGTATAAGGATGTAGATGGAGATATTATTAAGCTCAATCTTTTTTCCTTTCTCCTTGAGGGGAAAAGCTAAAGAATGGTTGCTTTCTTTGCCTAAAATAGTATTTATTCTTGGGCTAAGTGCAAAGATGCTTTTATTGGAAAGTACTATCCTCCTGCTAAGATTATTGCTATGGCAAGTGACATTATGAAATTTAAACAACTTGATAGTGAACATGTTGCTCCAGCTTGGGAAAGAATGAAATCTTTGGTTAAAAATTGCCCTACTCATGGACTCACTGCTTGGATGATTATCCAGACTTTTTATGCAGGTTTGAACTTCTCCTGAAGAAATCTGTTGGATTCAGCTGCTGGAGGTACCTTTATGGGCCTCACTTTGGGTGCTGCAACCAGGCTCCTTGATAATATGATGGTTAACTACTCTGAATGGCATGTTAGAGATCCACATGGTAAGAAGGTAAATTCTGTTGAGGAAACTTCCTCTTTGAGTGAAAAGATTGATGTTATTATGGCTATGTTTTTTAATGGGAAAGCTCCTCTAGATCCTAATAGTGTTCCCTTAGCCTCTTTGGTTGCTCAAGAAGAGAGAGTTGATGTGAACTTCATTAGAAACAACAATTTCAACAACAATGCTTATGTTAATTATAGGCCTTATCCTCCTAGTGGGAATGCTTATCATGGTAGATGAATGCCTAGTGAAGAAAGGATTCTAGAAGTAGAGAGATCCACTAAGAATTTTATGCAGATGCAATATGAGCAAAATAAGATTTTTACTAAAACTATGGAGGAACAGTCTATCATCTTGAAAAACATTAGCCATCAGCTTAAGAATCTGAATAGAGAAATTCCTAGTTTATAGTAAAAAAATTGAGTGCTAAGAAAATATATCCTCTTTATCTGAAGCTCAGACTTTCTTGATTAATAAAATGGCTGCTAAACCTGAAACTATGGAAAACACTTTTGCTACTGATCATGCCATACAAGTTACTATTGATGAAAATGTTAGGCTATTAGCTCAACTTCATGCTAGGTGGGAAAGGGAAGCTGAAATTGATAGAAACAATAGTGTGTGCACCATCACCACTAAACCACAAGTAGTCCCTATTCCTCCTACTACTATGCCTAAGCCTATTGAGCCTACTACTAGTGATGCTAAGTTTTATTTTGATATTGATGGTTGCAATATTTCTGAAGTGATTAAGTTCTTGCAAAAGCTTGCTAGAAGTCCCGATGCTAGTGATATGCATGTTGCTTTCACTAAAAATATTACAGATGCTCTTGTGAAAATTAAGGAAGAGAAGCTAAAACACAAAGCTTCTATTCCTAGGAAAGTAGAAGATAGTTGGGAACCCATTATTAATATGCAAGTAAATGACTTTGATCTCAAAGCTTCATGTGATCTTGGTTCTAGTGTCTCTATTATGCCTAGGAAGATTTATGAAATGCTTGATTTGCCACCTTTGGCAGATTGTTATTTGGATGTCCCACTCAATGATAATGCTAAAAAGAAACTCATGGGGAGTATTAATGATGTCCTCATTATGGTTAACAATGCTTATGTCCCTGTTGATTTCTATGTTTTGGATGTTGAATACAATGCTTCTTGTCCTATTACTTTGGGAAGACCTTTTCTCAGAACAGTTGGTGCCATCATTGATATGAAAGAGGGCACCATTAAATATCATTTTCCATTCAAAAAAGGTATTGAACACTTTCCAATGAGAAGAGAGAAGTTTATCTTTTCTCCCCCTTTGAAAACAAGATTTGATGTTAATGCTTCTTCATTTGAAAATACTTGATTCTTCTTGCTTCTTGTGCCTAACTTAAAGGCGTTAAAGAAAAGTACTTGTTGGGACATAACCCAAGAGTTTCCTTGAGTCTTGGAAGTTATTACTTCGGTAGTGACCTCTCCTTATCCTTTTTGTTGCTTTTTGTGCCAAGAATGACCTCTAATGAGAGGGAAGTAAGATTTGGGGAGTTGTTGTCCCGAAACAGATTTCTGTCCTCCACCAAAAAAATTCATGAGGAGTCTCTATAACTTGGATTGAGCTCAAAATTAACGAATACATCCCCCAGTATGTTAGATAACTTTTGTTAGTTCTACACTTTTTGATTTGAGCAACAGAAGATGTTCGAAAAAATAGGTTTCTACCTGCTGGTCTGTTTTGACAGATTTCTGCCATTATTTGCATTTGCTTCTTATTGATTCCTTTTTGAGTTCTCTTTAGGTGAATTGAGCTTTTTGAAGGAGTTACTACAGTAGCTTGTGTTTTGAGTGAAAAGCCTTGTTGTTCCCAAGCTTTGCTAGTGGTCTAATATCTTTTGAATACACTAATGTTGCTAATGAAGATTGTGTGAAGTTTTGTATGAAGGAAAAATTTTAGGTGTAGAAAAAGAATGATGCAATGAGATGAAGAATGGACAAAAGCTCAAGCTTGGGGATGCCACCATGGTGTCACCCCAAGAAATATCCAAGAGGTACAAGCGTCAAAGCTTGGGGATGCCCAAGGCATCCCCTTCTTCATCAATAAAAAGCTGAGGTCTGTCTAGAAACTTCGTTTTTATTGTTTCATGCACAATTGTGTTGTTCTTGGAGCATCTTAGTTTTCATTTGATTTGCTTAGTTTGTTTAGTTTTCTTGAGTAGTTTGGACCCCCGTTCTCGATGTGTTGTTTTGAAAATAAGTTTGCTTGGTGTTGGAAAGGAGTAGTAAGTTCTTGCTTGAAGTATAAGAGGAGCTTGCATTGACTGTGACTTAGACTTTAGCATGACATGCTAGGTGTTGTTTTGACCTTATGCTTAGTAATTATTGTTGTAGCATGTCTTGTTCCAAACAATTGGGATTGCTTAGTGTGCCTTGAAGAAATTATGCGTTGTTTTAGCATGCAAAGCATAGTATTGTGGTATTCTCCTTCGATGCTTTGCTTGGGTTAACTTGGCACATGCTCACACCATGTTATGACTATGAAAAGTCACCATTAGCCTCTATGATCATTTAGTCCTTGACTTGTAGTACCACTCTTTGATTTGATTAGTATGCTTTGTTGCTCTGCATGATTATGGCCATTATTGCTCTCTTAGTTGGTTGCTCCCAGTCTTTTGCTAGCCTCCACTTGTATGAGTAAGTTCTACTCATGCCTCCAACTCCCAAAAAACCAAGTTATTCCAAAGTGTCCACTATAAATTCCTATGCATGGTGTGTTACACCATTCCAAGTATATTCTTTTTTTCAACTATCTTCCAATTAAAAACTATTTTGTTATGTGAAAACTTAGTGATTAAATCCCTCACAAACTTGATGGCACACTTTATTCTTTGCCCCTAATAAACTTTGTTACAATTGCGACAAGAAGATAATGAAGAACAAAAACAAAAAACACAACAAGGGGACACAGATTTAACGTGGAAAAAACTCTCCAACAAAGAGAGGAAAAAACCACGGGCGCCCGCCAGCGAAACTTCACTATATCGAGGAGTGTTTACAAACGCCGGGGATTTCACAGATGCAACTCATCCCAACCGGCAGCTTACAAGGGTTTTATATATCGGTGGAAACCTAGGTCTTTGACGATCCGTACCATTGAGGGTTTAGGGTTTACACTCGGCCCAAGTCTCCGGCGACGGGCATCGCTCCACTCGTCAGAAGTTGGCCTATACTTTGTAGAATTTGGATCAACATATAACAAACTTGAACCATTGTGACATCTTTGTTGTATATGCTTGCACTTATAAGTTGGAATTAGCAGAACCGTGCTATCACGGGGAACATTTTCAACATTGCACTTGTACTCTGTACTCAGTTGATATCACGTTCTTTTGTCTATGGATGTCACCGGTGTGAAATAAAGAGGGAACTTGTAAGTCCATGGAGTTTGTATCTTGTGTTAGAGAAACACCTGGGCCACTAGCCTAAGCCATGCCTAATCATGGTGGAAACTTGTAGCATCACCATAATGAGCTATCTATGAAGCATCCTCAATAAAAAGATATGCATATGGTAAATAAAAAGATTGCTGAGATGCTCATTGTCTGCTTGCCTTGTCATTTTGGTTATGGGAAAGCTCTTGTACCATGTGCAAGGGGTACCCCGTTAGCGGTTCTCAATGATATGCAAATACTTACAGTGACAAGAACTTACCTGGACCCAAAGTTGAGTATGCATGAGGTGTGGCCCTCGTATTCAAGGGACTTGAGATTGCCAACTTATACTTCGTCAAGCATATACTCCAGCTTTGCCACTTTAACCTTAACCACTTTAATATGCTTATGATAGGGGCAATGAGGGCTGAAAGCTAACAAGTACCATAATTTTTGGAAGCTTTTTTTGAACCTTGTAATCCCTGCTTCCTTTACAAAAAGGCCTTTCTTCCACCACTATTGAGTCTCCACCTTCTACCTTTAGGCACCATTAAGAGAGAATAGTTGTCATTCTGTGTGTGCAGTGTTCCAAAGTTTATTAATTGATGCATGTTGTGTTATTACTTACTATCGTGCTACTTGTTTCTAGTCACCCTTGTGAACTTTGCAGGTGTCCTATGCATTTAATTGCTACTCTATGAGGGACAAGCTGATTGCCACTATGCTATGTTTTCTGCATGTGAAACAAACAAACGTTTTTCAATGCATGTTATTCATGATCTTTGTTTGTAGCTTGTCATGTTGCATGCATAGTTACTATGTCCTATTGTTAGAACTCCATCTTTCATGCACATGTTTAGAGTTCTTTGATCCCAGCTTTCAATGCTTGCAAATGATTGGATATTTATTGTGAGGGTGCATGTCACCTAAAAAATTATTCTGTTTATCACTTACCTACTCGAGGACGAGCAGGAGTTAAGCTTGGGGATGTTGATACGTTGGAAACGTATCTATAATTTTTGATGCTCCATGCTTGTTTAGTATCTACTTTGCTTTACTTGTCCACACTTTGAGGTGCTTTTTACATGTTTTCTGGTACTAACCTACCAACAGGTTGCAACAGTGCGGATGCACATTTCTGCTTTGTTTTGGTTTTAAAAGTTAGTAAAGAAATATTCTCGGAATTGGACGGGACAAACGTCAAAGTCAATTACTTTCTGTGGGGAACAAGAAGTCTAGAGGAGAGCCGGAGGGGCCAGCCAGGGGGGACAGACCCACCCCAGGCGCGGGTGGGCCTAGCCCTGCGCCTGTTTGCAGCCCCTGGCCGCCTCCTCAGTCTCCCCCTTCGCCTGTAAAAAGCCCCCGATGCAGAAACCCTGAGTACCCCATCAAATATCCATGAAACCGTTTGTAGCCGCCGCCACCATCGTCCCTAGATCAGGGGGATCTAAAGTTCTTCCCGGCACCCTACCGGAGGGGAGATCATCTCGGAGGCCTTCTCTTCGGTATGATGCATGAGTAGTTCCACCTTGGACTATGGGTCCATGTAGTAGCTAGATGGTTGTATATCCTCCTTTGTGCTTTCATGTATAGATCTTGTGAGCTCCGTTCATGATAAAGATCTAATCTATTTGTAATCATGCATGTTGTGTTTGCGGGGATCCGATGGATATTGAGATTATTATGTTGGTTTGATTAATAGTTTTGTGTTTATGATTCTATCATGTCTGTGTTGTTTGTGATCTTGCATGCTCTCCGTTGTTAGTAGCTATCTTGGCCAAGTAGTTGCTAGTGACTCCAAGTGGGGGTATTTATGCTCGATAGTGGGTTCATGCCTCTAGTTTCCAAGGGAAGTGACAGAAATCTCTTGATTTGTAGATGTCTTTGTTGCCACTAGGGAGAAAACAACGGTCTCTTGTTCATGGAACATGTGGACTGTTACCTTACACACTTTGCTTAAAGCGGTTGTCATTGCTTGCAACTTAATCTTGGAGGGGTTCGATGATAACACGAAGGTGGACTTCTAGTCATAGATGCAAATTGGATGGGTCTATGTATATTATTGTATTGCCCAATCGAATCTCATAGGATCTTTCGACTAGTAATTGCATTGTTATGCCTTGATCGATTCGTCAATTGCCTCATGTAATTTGTTTACCCTTCATGCCATGTTGTTTATCTAAGGAGAGCACCTCTAGTGAACTATGGACCCCGGTCCAATCTTTACCATTGATACATATTCCACCGTTACTTGTTTACTTGCTTCAAACCACCATTACCTTCCACACCATACATTTAATCCTTTGTTACAGCAAACCGGTGAGCTTGACAATCTCACTGATTCGTTGGGGCAAAGTCTTGAGTTTGTGTTGTGTAGGTCTTTGCGTTGCTTGCAACACCTGTGTGCCATTTCCTTCCTCCTTCTGGTTCGATACCCTCGGTCTCTACTGAGGAAAGACTTGCTGCTTGCTGCTTCACACCCTGCTCTTGGGGTTACCAACGAAGTGCTCCATGTCAGCACACCATCAAAAAGCAGAGGCCGCTCGCTAGGGGAGAAGGCTCGCCGGCTTGTCCTGATTTCCCTGTCATCCAATATGCTGATGATACCTTAGTTGTCATGAAGGCTGACTCAAAACAACTACTCTTCCTTAAACCAATGCTGAATTGTTTTGCCATTTCTACTGGGCTCAAGGTTAACTATGCCAAATCAAGTATGATGCCTATCAACCTAGACTCTGAAAGACTTTTTCATTTCTCTTCCACCTTTGGCTATAAGATGGGTAGCCGCCCTTTCACATATCTGGGACTCCCTCTCAGCCTTAACAAGCCTTCTCTGGAGTTCTACCTTCCTATGGTGCAAAGGGTTCAATCCAGACTTGGTGGAATTGCAGATTTTTTGAATTACGGGGGGAAAACTTCAAATGGTAAAGTCAGTTCTAACATCATTACCTCTCTTCTTCATGAGCTCTCTTGATATCCCCATTACAATCAGAGACCAGGTAGTTAAATACATGAGACACTGTCTATGGAGGAAAAAAACTGTTGATGTTCAGGCTAAAGGCACTGCAATGGTTGCTTGGACAAAGGTTTGCAGGCCAAAGAAACAAGGTGGTCTGGGAGTTCTTAATCTTAATATCCAAAATACTGCTCTATTGCTCAAGAATCTTGATAAGTTTTTCAATCACCATGATATCCCTTGGGTTCATCTTGTATGGGAATCTTATTATAACCATGGTAAACTTCCAGGTTATCAACTGAAGGATCTTTCTGGTGGAAAGCACACCTGAAACTCATTGATGCATACAAGGCAATGGCTAGATGTCAACCTGGAAATGGAAAAACTGCATATTTTTGGTCTGGTTTGTGGGATAAAGATAGTATGCAATTTTAGCTGCCTCATCTACTCTCCTATGCAAAAAACACCAGAATTACTGCCAAGGAGGTTATTCAGACTAAATATCTTGAGGATCTATTTAACCTTCCTCTGTCTCAACAAGCTTTCTCTGAGTTTGAACAGCTTGAATTAAGATGCCAACAGATTAATCACTTGACAACACCTAACAAATGGACTTACATTTGGGGCAGTGAAAAATTCTCTGTTAAAAGGGCATATGAGGTTATGGCTGGATTCCAACCTGCTCCTCCACATTTCTCTTGGATCTGGGATTCTTCTTGTTAGGCAAAACACAAATTCTTTTTCTGGCTACTTCTTCTGGATAGACTAAATACAAGTAATCTTCTCAAAAGGAAAAACTGCTTTCTACCTGATTACAGTTGTGCAGTTAGAAATTGTAACTCAGAGGAAACTTTGATTCACCTTTTTTGGAACTGCCCTTTTCCTACTGAATGCTGGGATTACATCTGTCCCCATAGAGATCAGGGTCTCTCTGTGTTTGAGGCTTTTCAAGACAAAAGAACCAGACTTAAGCTTCCCTTTGCAATGGAGATAATTATTTTAACTGCTTGGGGGAATATGGATCTATAGAAACAATAAGATATTTGAGAATGCAACACCATAGTTCTCTACCTAAAAGACAGTATTTCTTCAAGAACTGAGATGGGTTAAACTGAGAATAAAAAAGAAACATGGTCCTGAATTCGATAGATGGTTCCAAACTCAAGTACATTAGTGGATTACTTCTGGTAAACACAATGTATCAGTACCCTATTGTAACCATGTAACTATACTCTATACCATATTTGATTATATAATAAAGAAAAAAGTTGTAGTGGGGTTTCCCTCCCCTACTGTTTTTCGCTAAAAAAAGGCTCGCCAGCGGCGCAGTGGTGCAGGGGAGGAGGGGGTATCCGGAGAGCGCATTGAAGGAGTGGTTGCGGCGAGCATAGGAGAGGAGGGGCTCTGACGAGCGAATGGTGGGCAGCGGCGGTTGGTTTTTTGGAGAGAGAGAGAGAGAGAGAGAGAGAGAGAGAGAGAGAGAGAGAGGTGGGATGGGTGAGTGACTACCGCGTTGGTCAGGGCGGTTGTGGGAGCACAGACCGGACGCGTCCGTACTATCTATGCCTCTGCAAACTGGATGAAAATCTTTAGAATAAATGCGTTCGTCCAGCACAAAAAGAGGTTAAAATAAGATTTGTGGTGGGCCATTGGGAGATGGTGTGTTCGGTCGGATCGAATCGGACCCGTGGAGTCTGATTTGCGGGGTTGTGTTGGAGTTAGCCTCAGCGGTGACTTATTTAGGTCATGGACATGTCCATTTTTAATTTTTTTCCTTTCTCTCTATTTTGTCACCGATCCAACGAAAAAATGAGTGTCCACCGTCCCAACTTCCACAACAACACCGACACAACAACTTCCTCTTCCGCTACAATGACACCGCCGCGCTGCTCACCGGCGACCTGGCCTCTTCCACTGCAACGGAAGGGATCTGGCGAGGAACCACGCGGGTGTAGCATTGTAGCGACGTTGAGGACGACCGCATGCCTAGTTGGCATCCTCCTGTTCTGCATGTCGCTGGATATCAGGATCAGGAGTGCTGCGGTGACATCGATGTACAACTAAACTCGGGGTCACGAGGGAATCTCCAATGGACTGTCCCATTCGATCACCAGCGGTCTGACCAAGTGGATGTCCATACGGTGAAAATCCGCAACGGTCCGCCACAAAATATCACATGTGTCCAGATTGACCCACTCATCGCTTAAATATGTGCTAGGAATGCATCACCGCGTCCGCGATGCAGACATCGTGCTTGTCGTCCCTCGTGTCCGCATGCCCATGCACGGGCTTGCTTGGTAGTGAACGGGCGCTTCGCCTGCTGCCACGTTCAACGCGCCATTGATGGACAAGGCCAACCAAAGGTTGACGGGCGGTCAACGGTGCTGAGTCGAAACGACGACTCCCTAACCACCGCGTCAGCATTCATGGCCGACGGCGGAGCATGCCTTTTTAGGCCGAGGGCGCTCATGGACTGATCTCATCACACCCTTTCCCATTGCCATATCGAACCAAACCAGCCCTCTCCCCGCCGACGCTATGTACAACTGGTGGAAGAAGACGATGAACAACAACCACGAGGTCGGTGGTTCCTTGTCGAGTCATCGCCATCATCACTCTGCGCCTCCTTCTCTAACGTTGTCGCCTCCTCCAACTACCGTGCGAGGTCCTCGTGTGCCCCTCCCGCCGTGTCCGCACGCGTGGTACTTCGCTGATGCGGCCATAACGGCCCGTGCTGGACGCGCTTCTGCTGCGGCGGGTCATGCTCGTCGTCTTCCAAACAGGGAGAGGGACAGGCGGTACGTTTCTATCGTTGAGTGTTAGCACCACTGGAATGAGCGCCGCCCCTGAGAGCACCACGGTGTGCCTTTGCTAGGGGGTAACACCTGAACCGGGTGCTCGTCCCGGTGCCGACAGATGAGACACTGCTCGACTAGGGGATCCAACAGTGCTATCTGCATGCGCACCTCCGCAACGATCCCGCGTACGAGCTTCAGGATTTCTAGGTGAAAATTCCTCGACTGGGAGCACGAGGCGAGGTGTCGCTCGTCCTACATGGGCGACTTCCCAGTCGAGGGTGATGTCAACCTCCTCGACATCGACTTCTCCGATAGCAAGGACGAAGACGAAGGCTGGGGGAAGAGCTGGCGGACGTCAAAGAGGAGGAGGATGACCCCATGCCATCGGCCGTGGTTTTTCCGCTAGGCTATGACGATGACAAGGCCACCCACGCTGGTATGGAAGCATCCAAGGCGGAGGAGGATGCCAAGTGGCGATGGGATGAGATGGAGGATGTCGTCCAATTCTCTGCCCACCCGGTGGACAATGGCAACCAACTGCCCCTGGCGCGCCGCTGCCGGAAGGTTGTCCTACCCGCACCGAGGTGTTGGGGCAGGAAGTGTGGGCATCACCAACTGGCACACCACCCACGCCCATGACGCTTCCGCACCAGCAGCCGTCACCACCACCACCGGCGTACTATCTATCGGGGTCATGGTCGCCCCCAGTGTTTATCGACCTCTCCAGCGATCCCGAGGACTAGGCGCCATAGCCGCCTCCGCCACCGCCTACATGCCAGCCGCTAGAAACTCTAGCCGTAGCTAGGGTTTATTTTTTTAGTTCTGTTTTTTTATTTTCTAGTACGTAAATTAAGACTATTATGCAATATATCTAACTTTTCATTTATTTTGCTTATTTAGTGGTTTATATTTCGGGGGAAGGGGAAATGGGTAGAGCCCGCTAGGGACACCCAAACCCAAATAAACAGAGGCCAAAATGGCATGTTTTCGTTTGTGGGCCGACAAAACGAACCATTTCAGACACCTCTCGTGTTTGAAATGGGCTGGCCTGGTAAAGATACTTGATTAGTTTGTTTTAAAACAATAGGGAGGGAGGCAGAACCCCCCACCTAAATATATTACTTTAAAGATCGAAATAGGTTTCACGAGGGTCATGACGAGAGGTAGTCACGCCTCAAGCCGGCGTAAATTTTTTGGACTAAATCCTTACATCGATGGGACCAAAGGATGATGTCATTAATAATTTTAGAAATTGTTAATCCCTCTAATCCATATTACTTATTACTGAAATAGATGTATCACACTTCGACACTCTTAAACACCATAGTGTTCGTTGCATCCCAATTTTTTCATAGAATCATAAGAGCAATGGATGGCCAAATAGAGGAGTGAAGACGGGTAGGAACCGAAGTAGTCCACAGGTTAGAGAATGGCCGCGTGGAAGGCTGAATGCCTATCTTGTTCCAAACCTCTCGAGCGTAAGAACAAGAGAAAAAAAGCGATGTCTAGTCTCCACAGAATGGCCACATCTAGCACAGCTCGTTGATGTAACAATGGTATTCTTGTGTTTAATCTGTCTAAGGAGAGAAGCCAGTTGAAAATCTTCACCTTTTGAGGAACGAAAGAATTCACACATGATCCAAGTGTTGATGGTTTTTCTTTTTTTTTAAGACCCCAGCAGCTTCACCCATTCATACACGTGGCAGGTACATTTTACAAAGAGGCCCTTGACAAAGTAAGGCCTCAGTTTTTTGCAAAAAAGACCCTAGCACAAAAATAAAAAAGCAATCAGGTGCTTGGTCTTCTCTGCCACAGCTCGCTGGCAACCTCAGGGCGCCGCCAACGCCGAGGTCGGAAGGAAGATGCTCGAACGAATGCCTCCGGCGAGAGATCCCAGCCATCGGCCACCTCGCAATCTCCGGGGACGAAACCACTTGGAGATAGAGAGACGTCGAGCTCCGGCGCTGGATCAAGAGGGCCTCCATCATGGAGGTTAAATAACCTGGGCCGCCATTCTGGCCGAAGATCGCGGCGACTCCGTTGTCGACCGCGTGATGCGCTTGATGAAGCAGAAAAATCCACCGACGCCATCTTCTCTTCTTTCCTCCAACTCCAACCTCCCCCTCACCGCCATGGCCGGTCAGGAGGTTGAAGCACATCAGGAGGATAGGAAGACGCCGACAGATGCGCTGAAAGTGGTAGAGGGGGCTGGCTGCTCTCCACGTCGTCGCTCCCTCCAACCCCTCGCCTCCACGGCCGGCCGGAGGAGAGTAGAGCGACGGAAAAGGCAAGGCAGACCACCGCTCGGCGCCACACACCCGCGCCGAAGATGCATCACCCTCGCCACCCCCAAATCCCCACGACGCCCAGATCCCCATCTCCCTCTCCTCTCCAGCACGGACGACCAGAGAGAGATAGAGAAACACTGAGGTAACGCAGGAACAGGGGAGACACGCGACCTTATTGGATGATTCGATGGCCATCCCTATCGTCAACCACCCAAACCAGATGGGCAGGAGGACGAACAGGATGAACCCTAAATCGCAGAACTGGTCACGGTGACCTGCGACTTCGAATCCGAGCACGCGGCCCACTACCGGCATAAAGCCACTACTACTAAGCCTACAACTACTAGAGGGAGCACGGCCATCCCACCCCCAACCCCATCGGCCGGCGAAGCCGCCGGTGAGTAAGGGGGAGGGTGCCGTGGACGCGAGAGCGACTCTCAAAGCGGTGGCCTGCGTCTAAAAGCGTGCGGATGTAGTTTGATTTGTTTGGTTAGTCAGAGTTATCCAAGTGTTGGTGGTGAAGCTGAGTTGAGAGGGCTGCGTATACATTTTTAGTGCAGAAGCTGGAGGCATCAAGCATCGTCTGCTAATCTGTTATGTCTGAGAGCTGCACATCATGTAACAATACATGAAGAGACAAGAGCAGCGGCCGAGGTTAGCCTGTTACAAAGGTTGATAGTTGATACCATGTAGCAAATCAAGTTTTTCTATCTCGAGCAATCCAAAGGATATTCTAAGAGAAAGGATAATCTTTAACGGTTTGTACTACTTCCTCCGTTTTAACATAGATATAGGTAATTTATCTAAATTTAGATATATGCATATATTAAATTGTGTCTAGATACATATAAATTTAGAAAAAAATTGTGACATCCATTTTAAAACCGAGGGAGTAGAAACTAAGATGCAACGTGTTCAGGGCTGTCCCATATGCCGGGGCAGAGGGGCGCTCGCCCTAGGGGCCCCGGTCCACGACGTATCTATATACTTATATTTGTCTAATAATTTTGATGTCCAACAATGTACAATAATTCTAAAAAATATAAATTATTGTCTAAAAAAATATAGACGGTTTGAGCTATAGCCTATCATGACTATTCTTACCCCTATTTCTCGAAAAAATATACTCTAAAATTATCAAATATTTTTCTTGATGCCATGATTTTACTGGCCTCTCCAAATGTGAAGAATAACATCGGTCCTCACATTGGTTACAAGGTTGTTAGTATATTTGTTAGTGAAGACTAAGAACACAATCGTATAACTATATCATTCTGGAAGCAACTCTCCTTTAATTTCGAACAGTTCTACTTGTCCCCATCTTATATGTTTGAGAGACTATTCCATCATTTTATTAATTCAATGCTTAATATGTTTACTCATTAACTCAATTTCTGCACAGAATGTACACAAGTAGAAATTGATAAAATTACTATCATGATATATAGTTCGCTCGATCAATAGAAATAAGTGATTTTGAATGTCTTCATCGATTTTAAAGATCATGGATCTATCAAATGTAGATATTATTTAGTTTGTTATTGCATTACCGTAATTTCTTTTACAAATTACTAATATTTTTAAGTTTTTTATGCGTGAACAAGTGGCGGAGGTTGCATGCATTGTTGAGACGTCGAAGAACTCTAACCATGATAAACTTTAAGTAATTTTAAAAAATTTAACATACATATTAAATATATCTTTAACCATGACCTTAGAAAATCTCTAACACATTAAACAAGGGACCCTTGATTTCATATTGCTCTAGGGTCCCCAAAATCTATGGACCAGCCATGAACGTGCTTCGTCTTGCAAAAAAACGAAAATCTACAGCTAGCTGTGACAGGAACCCATGGAAATTCATGTCACCGAGTGCCTTAGGATGAGTAATTAACGTGTATGATCTTGACAACCTGGGGTCCGGACCAACGTGTGTGACACCCTCGGTGCATGACCGTTTCCTGTTCTTTCCTTGACCGAAGAACAGTGAAATCCGGTGCATTATCAGACAAGACTCTGCAAACCCTGTGCAGCTCACGTTACGAACAGCGTCCAGCTGGGCGCCTGCTTTTAGTCTGTGGACTGTACGTTTTCACGATCCTCCTGGAAGAGACAAGTTCACAGTCATGCAAAGAAGGTAAAAGTTCGATGGACGATTGTGTATAAAGCCAAAGGCGATACTCTCTGGACCCTGCAACGTCAAGATCAGAATGCACGGATACCTGCAAACTTGCGAGGGCTGCCAAGCAGTGCCAGCTGCCATGTCCAGGGAGGGCATTGGCAAAACTGACCAAGAAAAGATGTTTTCCTCGTGAAAGTTAATCTTCTCGATAAAAAATATATATTAATATCAAGAGGATATCAATTACACCTCTCCAATAAAAAAAAACTCTAGACATCACGGACGTACACGGCCAAAAGAAAGGAATAAGAAAAAGAAAAGACTCGTCGAGCTTACAATGGTACAGGCACCATCGTGACAACACCTAGACTTCAAAAAAGATCCTCCAAAACGATGCTTTCAATAAGGTAACGGTGCATATGCACCACCGCCGTGTGATCCAACCATCAGTCAGATTCAGGATTTTCACCCTAGAGAGGTCTCTTCTCCAAAGAAAAGACAAAACTGACCAAGAAAAGATGTTTTCCTTGCCGGGTTAATCTTTTTCGATAAAAAAATATATTAATATTAAGAAGATATTAGATTATATCCAGTCTTTGCAACAACATAATGTCCGAAGAAACTCTAGACATCACGGATGCACTTAGCCAAAAGAAAGGAAGAAGAAAAAGAAAAGCCTCGGCGAAACAAACGGGAGCTTACAACAGTCAAGCACCACCATGACAACACCTAGACTTTGAAAAGGATGCTCCAAAACAACGCCTTTAAGAAGTTAACGGTACACATACATCATCGTCGTCTGATCCAACCATCAGTCAGATTCAGGATTTTCACCCTGCAGAGGTCTCTTCTCCAAACAATGTCTTCAACAAGAAAATGACTAGAAAGCCGTCATTGCCAGTACAACCACGAAGGTCACCCCGAGGGTTTTCACTCTGGAGAACTAAGACCGTCAAGGACAAAATCTGCCCGTGTGCGTCCCCACTTGTTATGAACACTAATGTAAAACTCTGATCACTAGGCACACATCAATCTTCCAAACCGCTGCGAACAGACTCATGAAACTGCACAACCTTGACTCGATGAGATGCGAGGTGGAGCCTCCCAACTCAAACCGACAACGCAATTCCGCCCTTCCTTATCGCCCGTAGCGACACCAATGGCAGGAGGGAGATCGCACGTCATGCACTTGGAGAAGACCGGGTCGCTAGGGAAGGATTCTCCCGTAGGCCTCCCATTCTAGACCCGACGACAAAGTCCCCAGATCTTCAAGATGGCAACGAAGAGGGGGCATGGTGGTGCTCTAGGGTGGCAAGGGAGGGAGGGAGGGGAGGAGAGGCGGATGCGCTGGCGGCGGCGGCCTAGCGGCTAGAGTTGGGGCGCGGACCGAATGTGAATCTACTTGCACCACGTCACATTAAAATGTAGGTGCAGTAAACCAATGCATGATTCTGATTTTGGAATAGAACTAACCAGACCTGAGAACCTTGTATGCCTCTTAAGCTTAATTCAATGACACGTAGATCTCCTGTGGTTCTCGAAGAAGAAAAAAATCAAAATCATGGAAAGATGTAGGGTTTAATAACATGAGCTCGATCCTTAACCTTTTCCAAATAATATAGACAATGACATTACTACACATCCCTTTTACCAGGATCTAGCTCTCTTTTTTGTTTAGAGAGAAAAGAACCCATCTCACAAGAATCTCCCTTTAATCGGCGGAGAGAGAATACCCCGTGTACAAGCATCGTAGCCGAAGCGTAGAGTGCGACCCATGCAAAGAGAGAAAACGATATCAGTGGTAAAGACAAGCCTAGCCTGGGTCATTATTCTACAAGACCAACATCTAGACTGGTCACTTGTTGGCTTGCAGGGGTTGCAGACAACGACGTAGCACAGGCTTATGAAGAGCATAAAGAGATCGAGGCAGTAAATGGGAAGCCTTCACCTTGAGCAAAAGAAGATGCACTGCTCCTACTTATGGGAAAAATGCCATGGCCTCAAAGCAAGTTTCACCAAGCACTCATTCGGCCCTTTTTGCTACAATTGCCCAAGCACAAAACACATCTGGTGAAGTGGACAAGTACTACATATCTTCGTTGCTTCTCCCACAATTAACTTCTTTATTCTTGCCTTCTACTTACCAGCTTTCCAGGGATAATGTACATCACAGGAAGCAGGAGCAAAAAGAAATTCCTGAGAAAGCGACACCGCGAAACCTGAAAACAACCGAACCATACGGCCCCGGAAGCAAAGGATTTATCTGTGTGAAGAAACATAGCAAGTTAGCTCAATAGTTCTTCTCATAGTGAAGTGTGGACCACCCATGCTGCTGGACGAATTGAACACTGAAAGAATGTAATGATCGATTAAACACCAGACCGACAACCTATGCCAAAGCTTCTGTATCATTTGCTGGACTTGTCACACGATTTCTTTTTACAAAGTCTTATTCTGCTGACCAGAAAACAAAAGGGCAAGAGAAAAACAAATGCTATTCTGCCTTTGAACTGTAGGGGCACATGCCTTGGTCATTGTACTGCTTAGCATGTTTGTGTAACGTGTCTGATGCTAATGAGCCACGGTTAACTTAGCTAGCATAAATAAAGCATCAGAACATATCTCCGTGTAGACGATGAGCTCCCTTAATAAAATCACCACAAATATTAGAAGGTTCATCGAGTTATTAACATGACCAAAGCTAGAGGCCCACTCAGTCAACAAGATAAAGGGAATCCTATAAAAAGGCCATACACTTCTCGATATCCTGGAATGCTCTTTCACTAATACTATAGTTAAGCAGATAGAGAAAACAATAAGGGACATTTTTTTAGATGACAATAAGGGACTTTTAGCTGGTTGAAAGACATGAACCTTGATAAAGACACTATTTAGTCCACGTAATCATTTCACTTCTTTACAATTCAATACAGACACGGTCAGTCGTTATCATTATTCACAAAGAGGGGTCCTACGTACATATGTTTTGGTTCAGATGTCTAGTAACAAAGGTGCAAGTGGGATTTAATCAGCATGGGTAACTTGGACAATTTGAAAGGCTCTGCTAAAGCTAAACCCCTGCATGGAAAAGTTCACACAAAACCTGGCTTCTGTCTGTGGTCTATATAAGGCGGCTACAGTGTGCCCAAATGCTTTCTAGATCTCAGCCCGGCAAGAGATTTGGAGTGTTCTTCAGGCTCCTCCCTCCATTATGATATCTTGGGCAGCCATCTACCATGTTCTTGAAGCGACAGTACCATTGTATGTAGCCATGATACTAGCCTACCTATCCATAAAATGGTGGAAGTTGTTCACCCCAGAGCAGTGCTCTGGGATTAACAAATTCGTCGCCAAGTTCTCCATCCCTCTTCTCTCTTTCCAGGTCATCTCTACAAATAATCCTTACGACATGAACCTCAAGCTCATATCTGCAGATATTCTGCAGAAATCGCTCGCCCTGCTGGGATTCGCAGTAATTTCTAGAGCATGTTGCAAGAAGAAGTTTGATTGGCTAATTACAGGCTTCTCTTTGTCGACACTGCCCAATACGCTGATTGTTGGCATCCCATTGCTGAAAGGAATGTATGGTGATGAAGCCGTCAAGCTGATAAGTCAGATAGTTGTCCTTCAGAGCCTAATTTGGTACACACTTCTTCTATTTCTGCTTGAATTTCGGGCTGCTAAAGGAATCGCTGCCACACCATCATCTGAAGTTGTAGGTAAGAACCTGAAATCTATTAAGGATGACATATAAAGTTGTCTCATATGTATAGCATCAATTAAGTAGTCATGTTTTAAATCGAGTTTAAAGATGCAAGAGGTTCTTGGGCATTCATTTCTTTGTTTTCCTTCTTCAGAAGTGCATTCTTAATGTTGCTGTTATTTTACAGAATCCTCCAGTGACATTTGACATTCAGAAAGATAGAGAGTAATCTAAGTACTAGAGCTTATATTCAAAAGAAACGACTATCCACTGTATGATAGTTTACAGCGGCATTTACTTGAGGGATTTTATTGGATGCAACTGATCTTTTATGTTGTCTGAAACAATGAGACGAACTTCTATAAATTATCCCATGGGCCATTGTTGTAACATTTCTACCTATTACATGCTCATCAACAGAAAGTAACTTCAACTTCTCTTATGTGGTTTTAGCTAGTTGATCTAATTAGCTTAACATTTTTTTTCTTATGTCATGTTTCAAAGCTGAGGAAGAATCAGGTACTCTAGGAACTACATACCAAGAAGACCAGCCAAAAGGTGTATCAGCAAGATGTTCTAGAGCTTTTCGCTTTCTGTTGGTGGTTGGAAAAAAGCTAGTGATGAATCCGAACATGTACGCATGCCTGATCGGTCTAATTTGGGCACTGATTAGCTTCAGGTATCAACATGGGTTTATATGAATCAAATTTACATTCTCAAACTGAAATGCAGCAAATATCATATGTAGCTACATAACATATCTTGTAGGTGGCAAATACAGTTACCCTTGATCATCAGCAACTCCATAAGAATACTCTCAGATGGAGGGCTGGGAATGGCAATGTTCAGCCTAGGTGTGAATTACACCAGCAAACTTACAATTAGCATATGAAGATTTGTACAAATCAGTTACGTAACAGTAACTTCTAACTACTTCTATTACAGGCCTTTTCACTGCTCTACAAACAAAAATTATAGCCTGCGGAACTAAGAAGATGCTACTATCACTAAGCATGAGATTCTTCCTAGGACCAGCCCTGATGGTGATCTCTTCCTATGCTGTTGGGATGCGTGGAATCTTGCTAAAGGTGGCCATTGTGCAGGTAAGTTCTGTTTTACTCCGTTCTTTCAGTTGACCTCTGTACATGTGGTGATTAGTAATTGCGTGAAATTTGAAGACAACAAATTATATGCCTGACCCATGAAGCTTCCGCGCAGGCAGCTCTACCTCAAGGAATTGTGCCATTTGTGTTTGCGAAGGAGTATAATGTGCACGCAGATATCCTAAGCACTGCGTAAGTTAATCTTCTGCCACCATAACACAAACAAAAAACAGCTGACAGAATAACAAACTTATTATCTCTTCTCTTGCAGGATAATTGTTGGTATGATGGTTGCAGTTCCTGCTGCCCTGGCTTACTACTTTGTTATCGATCAGCCTAAATTCTGATTTCTGAGTAGCCTATTAATATTTAAATACTAATAACTAAAATATATTCATTTGATTAAAAAATAGCAGAGCAGCCATGGCCGCGTGGGTGTGAATATTTTGCCAGGCTGTAAATATTTGTGTTGTGGACTAGGATCCTGTGGTGTGGTGTTAGCCCAACATAAAGATATATATTTATACTTGATTTTTTTTTGAACCATGAAGGAGAACTGCATGTGTATATATTAAAAAGAGACAAAACCCATAGAAGGGCAGCAGTGCAAGCTACGCACAGGTTTTGGAAAACACGACCCAAGAACTCGCACGCTAGTCTAAGACTTTCAGCCCTACAGAGTGAAACGCCCCCTACTTGCAAACGACCACAGCTTTGCTTCAGATTGGATCTGATCAGTTATTGTGAAGTTGTTTTATACTAGATGCTTTCGAAAACCCCGATTGTTCCTTTCCCTCCAGATCGATCAGGAGGCAAGCATGATTACTGTAGTATTTAGTTTCTTCCTGCTTGTGTTTGCCAATGCTTGTTGCCACCAGGTTTTGACGCTTTGATTAGACAGCTGAACGACCTGTGCAAAACCAGCCCATTTCAACACCGAATTCCAAATGATGTTGACCACTGCACAGCCAATGAACAACGGATAGCACAAACAGAAGACGTATAGAAAGTGCACCCAGCTTGCTCACCCGGGCAAGGCGGCGTGGTTTGTTTCTGACAGGCGTTCCATCGAACATATGGTGTGCCTGTTCTTCTACTTTAAACTGCTTGCGCCCTGCAGAGCATTCCGCCGAACACCTTGCCGGCGGACCTTAGCCTATATGTGGAGACAAACAGAGGAGGGGATCAGCTTATGCCGTACTATGTTGCCGGTGGCAAGTAGGGTGGAGCAAAGGCGTACCATTTCACCTGCTTCTAGGTGTGGAGGGGAGTAGAGTACGACACTTCATTTCACCAGCCAACGCTAAACGGCAAAAGTGGATCACATTTGTGTGTAGCCGTGAAGATTGAAGGGTGCGATTGATTGGACTGGGATACAACTTATAATCCGAAGGAACTGGAGAAGTTTAGCCTCCGTGAAGTAGTTTAGCCTAGTGACTACACGCACACATCCGTTTGGTTGTCCAGAGTGGAACTGCTGGGTAACCTCTTAGAGCAACTTCAGCGGTATCCGTAAATTTCGGCGTCTGAAAACGCGCATGGAGCATACGCGATAATGGTTTAGCGCGCCGTACGAATCTTCTCCGGTGGAGGCGTTATTTTGCGCGCGCTAAATTTGCAGCGTCAACCTTCCAACAGACATGTTCAAGTGGTGCGTGAATAAACACGATTTTGTAATAAAAAAGCGAAAATATATTACATAAACATTAAAAAAAAATTACGTAGTTTGTCGGTGCAAAAAAATACTAGAAATTATTATTAGACTACGGTCAATTACTAGAAACTACTACTAATCTACTCTGACGAGGAGACAGAGATGTAGTCATCGCCAGAGAAGACCGGTGCCGTGTCGGACACCGGTGTCGACGAGAACGCGTCCATCCAACGAGGATAGTTCTCATCGATGGTCACCGGCCCGGCAATCTGCGCGTCGACGAAGGCGCGCCTCTCCGCCTTGTCCACCCGGCGCGCGAGGCGGTTCTAGTGCTTCGCCGCCCGCTCGGCCGCCTTGGCCGCAACCCGCTCAGCGTCGTGCATGCCCTGTGCTGCAACGTCCTTGGGGAAACGCGCATTCCACTCTCGGCGCAGGCGCTCGTCGCGCACGAAGATGAGCAGGCGGCGCTCCGCGTCGCGCCTGCGGCGGTGCTCCTCCTCCGTGACGAGGCGAAGCGGCGGCGCGAGCGCCTCGGCCTGCTCGCGCGTCCACACGTCGTGGAAGTTCATGGAGGAGCGCGGGCGCCCGAACTGCCACACGACGACATTGTAGGCGCATGCGGCCTCGTGCACGGTCTCGAAGGTGCCGAGGACGATGCGTCGTCGCGACCATCTCGGCGTAAAGTTCCCGTCGGACGCAGCGTCGCCGCGCGATACCGAGCTTCGCGGCGTGGCGGTGGTGTAAACGCCGTCGTGGCGAATCGGTTGGAAGAGGAAGATTATAGTGGTGGGAATAGGAGGAAGTGTCTGCACGCGCTGAAGTGGAGCAGGCGGTTGGTTTCACGCGCTGACGCGGCATTTAACGAGCGCGCGGTGAGCGGTGCGTCAAAAGATGTGTCTTGAAAGCGCGCGACAAAGTTTTCCATACGCGAGAAGATACAGGCCTTTGGGCGGCGCCATGAAGTTTACAACTTCTGCTGGAGTTGCTCTTACATTGGAGTGGTGATGTTACCCAACAGTCCAAACGGTTCATCGTAAGCAGGTTTCATAAGTAGATCATCATTGAAGGGGTTATTATATACCACCTCCGACCAATAGTTTTATCAAGCCCTAGCTAATAAAGAGGATGTTTTACCACCTTCCAAAATATACAAATTCTTCTTAAAGCAGATCATCTGCAACATCACATAACAATATGGTAAGGTAAGTAGTAGGACTAAATGTAGTTCTTGCTAAGCCAGTTCCTTAGCCAGGTCCTCCTATCAGCTTGAGGCATCAACCAACCTTGGATCTTGTTGGTAGCAAGGTGATCCATAGCCTTCTTTAGTAAGCGGGAGGCATATACATTCTTGTCAAAATCGGCCTAGAAGGAGTCATCTGAGCATAGTTAACCATAGGGTTATCAAGGAGATTCACCAAAAATGTCTGAGATCAAGCAAACTTTGTGAGTTAAGCACCCCGCAAACTCCTAAAACAAGAAAACATTAAGTAGTTTATCCAAACATTATGAAAGGATAGAGATGTCGCATAGAGGGGGTTACGCAATTTCAAAACTATTACGGTTTTGGCTTGATAGAATGTGGAGTTAAACTAACGCTTATTTTACAAGCACAAAACCTAAATACATTAGGCTCAACTAAGTGCACCAACAATAAGTTAAGCTAAGAAAAATAGCACAATATATAAGTTCTTCAAGCTCGATGGCTATCACAAGGAAAGTAAGCTCGGGTATAGAGATAACTGAGACACGCGGAGACGAAGATGTATTTATGTGTTCCCTTACAAATAAGGTACGTCACATTGGAGAGGTGTGGGATTCCACGAAGGATTTCCCAACGCCACGAAGGCTCACCTTCTTCTCCGAGTCTCTCACGAAGGAATAGGCCATTTCCTTATGTCTAGATTTTCCTCCACTCGGAGATGGCAAGCTCCACAACCACTTCACAAGCTCCACGAAGGAGAAGTCCGGGTCTCTTCACAATCTTCCACAAAGAGGACACCGCAGCACCAACCGACAAGCCAACTAGGAGATCACCCTCCAAGAGTAACAAGCTCACGGTCTCTCACTCGAACAAATCATAACGGAGAGCTCAACACTTATGCAAGAATACAAAGCAAGAACACCAAGGGTGTTCAAATCCCTCACTCTCAAATCCCACCAAAGCAACAAGTGCTAGGTAGGAATTAGAGAGGAAGAACAATGGTGGAAATCAACAAATGACTCCAAGATCTAGATCCAATGGGTTCCCCTCACTTAGAGGATGAATTGACTGGTGGGGATTGTAGATCTAGATCTCCTCTTCCAAAGCCCTAAAAAAGGTGCAAGAATCATAGGAGGGAAGGGATAGGAATCAAGCTCAAAAGGATCAACAATGGTGGTAAAAAACGTGCTTAAGAACCCTAAAAAACTTGGGGAAGAAGCCCCTTTTATAGGGAAAAGCAAATCTGCCCGTTAGGGCTGAAAACATGCACACCAGGCAAATCCGGTGGTCAGTTCGGCGATGCCGGGCCCTGCGCCAAACGAGTCGGCACCATGCCAACTGAGTTGGATCCATGCGCCCAATTTGCATCACCATTCTATATCATAATTTGCCTCTATTCATTGATATATTTCGTATTAATAGGTGTTACTTATGTCTTTTCATCTGTTTTTGCATGTTGGATGATTCTTGGAGGATGAACTGCCGGAGTCAGGTTTGTGATGAAAAAGGAGGTGTTTTGATGCAATTTCGTGAAGGTCAGAACAATACCAGAAAAATTACGGAAAATCCTATTTTCTCAAAAGACGAAGAATTCCAGAAGGGGAGGCGGAGATGGGCCACAAGGGGCCCACCCCCCAGGCGCGGGCCACCCCTAGGCCGCGCCTACACGGGGTGTGGCCCACCTGGCCCACCTCTGGCTCCGCCCTCTCGCCTATATCTTCTCCTCGAAACCCTAAAACACGGGGAGCGACTACAGAAAGATTCTGCCGCCTCTGCAGGGCGGAAAACACCGAGAGAGAAAGAGCTCTCCGACAGACAGATTTCTTCCAGGTAAATTCCTTCCCGGAGAGGGGATATCGTCGCCATCAACACCATCATCAATCTAGACTTTATCGGGATCATCATCATAATCCACACCATCATCTCCACCAGCACCATCATCACCACTCCATCCCGCTGTAACAATTGTGTTGAATACCTGCATAGTTCTTAGGGGAAACTTTCCCTGTGTTGATTATTATTGTAGTTGATGCTTGTGAGTGGAACCATTGGATTATTATTTATGTTCAGATTGTTATTCATCACCATATCATCTTTGATCTTGATCCATATGATGTCTCGTGAGTAGTTCGTTTAGTTCTTGAGGACATGGGAGAAGTCATGTTGTTAGTAGTGGATTTGTGTTGAGATATTATTCAATGGTTTAGTATTTAAGTTGTGGTGCTATTCTTCTAGTGGTGTCATGTGAACGTCGACTACATGATATTTCACCATTTATGGGCCTAGGGGAATACATTGTATATTTGGATACTAATTGTGGGGTTGCCAGATTGACAGAAACCTGAACCCCCGTTAGGACACCATTGCACAAGTGAGCGTAGGATCTCAGAGTTTAAGGCTGTGGTTAGGTTTTTACCTTAATTGCTTTTATGTAGTTGCGGATGCTTGCAGGGGGTTTAATCACAAGTATGTATTAGTCCAAGTAAGGTCGGTACATTAGCACAGGTTCACCCACACAACACTTACAACACCAAAGAAGGGTACTCAGTTATTTGAAGCGAAAGCACTTGACAGAATTCCCATGTGTTCTCGAGAACGTTTGGTCCTTATAAGTATTCCCACCGGTTTGTCCTTTGCTAAGAAAGGATTGGGACACTTGCTGCAATTGTTTGCTATCTTTATTACTTGCACTTTGTTTCTTTGCTTTATCATAAAACCCCTAAAAATCCGCTTCCTAAGTATTTACAGAGATTTCCTGCTCCATACCACTAGTCAACACCTTCTGCTCCTCATTAGGATCGACACTACTATTTATCGAAAGTACTACGATATACCCCTATACTTGTGGGTCATCAAGACTATTATTGTAGCACCCCGGGAAATACATTACTAGAAAATCGCTTGCTAATTACTACTTTGTGCATCATCATGACATCATGCATCGTTTGCCTAAAACTATTTTCTAAAATCCTATATTTCTTTCTAAATATCCTCGTCTTTTATTGCAAATCAAACCCTGGTTATCCGGATATTTTGTTTTGACTAAATAATTTACAAAAATCCTTTGAAATAAATATATAAATAAAAACCCTAAATATGATTTTAGTGGGGGAGGCAGCCAGTCGGCCAGGCCCAACGGCCCAGCCAACATGCCACCTACTACCCCACTAGATCGAACCCTAGCCTAACCTAACACTAGACCCAACACCACCCTATCTACCACTCCTTGCCGCCGCCAGTCCCTTGTCGCCCAACCACCAACCCCACAGCGAGCCATGTACCCCTCAGGGTCGCTTCCCTGGCACTCGCCCACACCACGCACACATCGCGGCAAGACAATGCACACAGGGAACACACGCAACACACCAACCCACCCCGTCACGTCTCCCTGCCCGAGCCACTCGACCCCGCTCCCGTACCCGGGCCCCACCCCGCGTCCCTCACTCCACACTCCTTCCCTCGCATCCTCTTACTCTCGTTCATCCTCCCGCCATCCTCCTCTCCCCGAAAACCACCCCGCGCCGCCAGGGCTTCCCCTCTCCCTTCTGCCGCCGAGATCTGTGGACCCTGTTTCCCAAGGCCACCTCTGCCTCGCCAGCGGCCGCCCACTCCCCACGACTCCTTCCTCAGTGTTCCCGCCAGGGTCTGCCTCCGCTGGCTAACCTCTCCCCGACCCTACTCCTCCCCAGGCCCTGACCCTCTCTGCTAGTGGCATCCCCACCTTGTCGTCGCCTGGCCCCAAGCTCCCCTGCAGAGCCTGGCCTCGACCGCGTGCCCCGGCCTGCAGAGCCTCGACCGCACGTCCCTCCTTCGCGTCGGCCCGCCATCGCCATCCCCGCTCGGCCCTGCCTCGCCCCTGCCGCCAGCGACCACGCCGCTCCGGCTCTTCCCCGCGGTCTTCCACCACCAGGAACGCTACCGCCTTCGTCCTCCGGTGCTAGATCCTCGGTCAGAAATCGACCCGTGCAGCCGCATGTCCTCTGCCAAACTTTCTGCAACCTCCAGCGTTGCCGAAGGCTAGGCTTGCCTCCGTTTTTTTGGTGTCCTGAGTTTGTCCACAAACTTCAGTGGGCGACTGTAGGTGGTGCTGTCCAAGGACCATATCCCGTGCGAGATTAAGGTGCCAAGACTGAACCTCAACACCGACCCGAACGAATCCGATAAACCACTGACGCTGAAGGGAATATGCCCTGAGAGGCAATAATAAAGTGTTTATTATGTGTATTCCAAGTATATGATAGATGTTTATTTTGCATGCTATAATTGTATTAATACGGAAACGTTAATACATGTGTGTTTAATAAACAAAGCGAAGTTCCTAGTTATGCCTCTCTCATAAACTAGCTCGTTGATTAACAAGATGATCAAGGTTTCCTGATCATGGACATTGGATGTTGTTAATAACGGGATCACAACATTAGTGTAATGGTGTGATGAACATTCATCCGAAGTATAGCATTACGATCAAAGTCATTGAGTTTATATTGCTATAACAACTTACGAAGTGATCCTAATCCTTAGACCATGAGATCATGTCAATCACTAACACCGAAGAGTTTCTTGATAACATCAAACGTTCACACCGTAACAGGGTGATTATAAATATGGATTCAGAACTAATAAAGTGTTATGTTGAGGCTCATGGATCGAGAGTGGAATTTGTTCATCCCGATGACGGATAGATATACTCTGGGCCCTCTCGGTGATATCACATTGATTAGCTTGCAAGCAAGTGATTTGATCACTAGAATGTTATATCACAAGAACGAGAAAAGAGTGCATGTCGAACGAGATCAAACTAGGTATGGAGATACCGATGATCGAATCTCGGACATGTAATATATCGTGAAACAAAGGGATTAAGATACTAGCGTAAAAGGTTCCGCGATCACAAGAAAGTCATCGTTGAATGTGTGGGAGTCGATGGGTCTCGGATCCCGCTCGATTATTGATCCGAGAGGGTCTCGATCATGTCCGCATTATTCACGAACCGTAGGGTGACACATAAGAGACACGACATCCAATTGGAGCAAATGTTTCATGCGAAGAAGAATGAACAAGCGCAGAATTTATTTCACTAGATACCAAACAGGTTTTGGTGAAATTGCATAAAG
The DNA here is from genome assembly GCA_030063025.1 of Avena longiglumis. Taxonomy (NCBI): domain Eukaryota; kingdom Viridiplantae; phylum Streptophyta; class Magnoliopsida; order Poales; family Poaceae; genus Avena; species Avena longiglumis. Next base: position 156,625,336 of record CP125973.1, read on the forward strand.
TGGTTATGCATGTGAAATAGAATTCTAGCAAGGGTTATTGTGAATGTTTGTCATTAAAGTAATTGACAAAATTCTGAATAAAATAAAGAGTTTTATTTAATGAGAGTTTGCATTAAATTTGGTGGAAATTTAATGGGAATTTGAGTGGAGGAATTTAAAGGAGATTTGTGAGTGGAGTGTCCACCCACATGAAGAGGGAGGGGCAGCCCCATGCGCCGCCACCCCTTGGGGTTCCCCTCCTCCTATAAAGAGCCCCCTCCTCACTTGTCTCTCACACCTCCTCGTGAAGGATCTCTCGCCTCTAGAATTTATCCCCATGGTCTCGGACTAGCGAGATACATGTTCGGTGGCTATTCGGCAAGAAAGAGTTGTGCTTCGCTGCATCGCTGGAGGCGAGGCGGAGTTTTCTCGGTGCCTCGAGCGTGTGTGAGAGCGGATCTTGCTGATTTGCGGCGCTAGGACTTCCTCTCGATCTTGAGATCGGCAAGAGACCGTCTACATCAACCACGAGTTGAACTCGTTAAGCTTTGTCGGTCTTCAAGGGTATGTTCTCTACGGATATACATCCGCCCGTTGTTTGTAACTAGTAGATAGATCTTGGTATATAGTTCACATCGTAGGAAATTTTTTGTTTTCTATGCTGCGAACCCTACAGTGGTATCAGAGCCGGATCTATGCGTAGATACTTTACACGGGTAGTACACATATGAGTATGTGGGCGATGATGATCATGTTGTTGCTCCTTTGTTGTAATTTTGGATATTGGTGGCATAGTGGGATGAAGCGGCCCGGACAAACTTTACATGTCCTCGCACATGAGACCTGTTCCACGCTTGACATGCAACTAGTTTGCATAAGTGGCTAGCGGATGTCTCATCTCTCCTACTATAGTCAATATCTATTTTACAAGCGAGTTGTCAACAATTTGATTATCCTCATTGTGGTTCATGTTCGTAGGTAAGAACGGTTCTATCTCGAAAGCCCTAAGCCACGTAAAACTTGCAATGGATAAATTAGAGGCGTCTAGTTTAGATTGTTGCTGGGCTAGTGTTATGATATGGTAGTATTGTAAGTAGAAGTATGAGATGATACTCTTACAACACACATAGCGTGTAAAATCCATAGACCTTGGATTTACACATATAGGTATGATAATGATCATACCACGATGCACATGATAGAGATCATCTGCGGGAACCATATCATTTCACTAATAAACATATAATGTTTGATAGCATCTTATATTGCTTGTTTAGCGCTTTGTTAGCATAATAAGATGATCCCTCATTTAAATATCAAGATAAGAATGTGTTCTTCCTTTAGTATGCACCGATTATGTTTTCGTCGCTCCAAGACATCACGTGATGATCGGGTGTTCTTGGATCCACGACCATATTTCGGTGTAAAAACAGTTACGGCCGAATACTAAGGTTCTAACTTGGCGAGCCTAGCATGTATGAACATGGCCTCGGAACACGTCTTAAAAGGTTAAGCATGAGTCATATAGTTGATATGATGCCCATTTGATGCTCGCCTTTGAAGCTATACCGACTCACGTGATGATCGGACTTGGTGTAGTGGATTTGGTTCATGTAATCACCAAAAAGGCACGAGGGATGTCGTTTTTGAGTGGGAGTTCATTCGTAATATATATTAGTTGAACTCAATCTATCATACACTTAGTCTAAACTTTACAAATTCTGTTGTAGATGGCACCACCTACTTTTAATTTCAATGCGTTCATGGAGAAAGAGAAACTAGCAACGAACGGTAGCAACTTTACCGAATGGGCCATGAATTTGAGGATTCTCCTCTCTGTTGCACAAAAGCAATATGTGCTAGAAGCGCCGTTAGGCCCCCCACCTTTTCATGATGCCCCTGACGAGGAGAAGAATGTCTATCAGACTCGTCAGGAGGACCACAACTTAGTTCATTGCGGCATATTGTATGGGCTAGAGCCGGAACTTCGAAAGCGTTTCGAAAACGGCAATGCATTTGATACAATGGGTGAGTTGAAAATGATTTTTACACACATCTTTGCTAGAGAGCTACAACGCTTCAGAAAAGTTCTTTAGCTGCATGATGGAAGAGCACAGCTCCATTAGTGAGCATGTACTCAAGATGTCGGGTTACGCCGATAAGCTTGTGTCCTTAGGAATATCAATTCCCATTGACTTAGGCATCCATCGTGTTCTGCAGTCTCTGCCACCTAGCTATAATAGCTTCGTGATGAACTATAATATGCAAGGCATGAAGAAGTCTCTCCTCGAGCTTCTGTCAATGCTTAAAACTGCAGAAGTGGAGATCAAAAAGGAACATCAAGTGTTGATGATCAATAGGAACACTGGTTTCAAGAAAGACAAGAAGGGAAAACGAAAGGGAAGTAAGGGCGGCAAGCCTGTAGCCGCGCCTGAAAAGAAACCCCGAGTTGGACCTAAGTCTGATTCCGAGTGCTACTATTGTAAGGGATCGCCATCGGAAGCGCCCCAAGTATCTCGCGGCAAGAAGGCCGCAAGGCAAACAAAGGTATATATGATATACATGTTATTGATGTGTACTTGACTAGTGCTCGCAGAGCACCGGGTATTTGATACCGGTTGCTAATATTTGTTACTCGAATCGTGGGCTGCGGAACAAGCGACCGCTAGCAAGGGGTGAGGTCAAGATGCGTGTCGGCAATGGATCAAGCGTTGATGTGATCGCCGTCGAGCACGCCTCTCCACTTGCCGTCGGGATTAGTTATAAACTTGAATAAATGTTATCTGGTGCCTGCACTGAGCATGAACATTGTATCTGGATCGTGTTTGATGCGAAGTGGTTATTCATTTAAATCCGAGAACAATGGTTGTTCCATTTATATGAATGAAATCTTTTATGGTCATGCACCGATGATGAATGGTTTATTTCTATTAGATCTCGATGATAATGTTACACATATTCATAATGTTGATGCTAAAAGGATTAAACTTAATGATGATATATCCGCATATATGTGGCACTACCGTCTAGGTCATATTGGCGTTAAACGCATGAAGAAGCTCCATTCGGATGGACTTTTGGAATCATTTGATACATGTGAGCCATGCCTTATGGGCAAGATGACTAGAACGTCGTTTTCCGGTTCAATGGAACGGGCGACAGATTTATTGAAAGTCATACATTCTGATGTATGTGGTCCAATAAGTGTGTCGGCGCGAGGTGGATATCGTTATTTTGTTACTTTCACGGATGATTTGAGTAGATACGGTTATATCTACTTGATGAAACACAAGTCTGAAACCTTTGAAAAGTTCAAGGAATTTCAGAATGAAGTGGAAAATCATCGTAATAGAAAGATCAAATTTCTACGGTCCGACCGTGGAGGTGAGTATCTAAGTTACGAGTTTAGCACTCACATGAAAGAGTGTGGAATTGTTTCACAACTCACACCCGCCGGAACACCACAGCGAAATGGTGTGTCGAAACGTCGTAATCATACTTTATTAGATATGGTTCGATCTATGATGTCTCTAACGGACTTGCCGTTGTCATTTTGGGATTATGCACTAGAAACTGCTGCATTCACTTTAAATCGGGCACCATCTAAATCCGTTGAAAAGACACTGTATGAATTGTGGTTTGGAAACAAACCTAAGCTGTCATTTCTTAAAGTTTGGGGATGCGATGTTTATGTGAAGAAACTTCAACCGGATAAACTCGAACCCAAAGCGGAAAAATGCGTCTTCATAGGATACCCTAAAGAAACTATTGGGTATTCCTTCTATCACAGATCCGAAGGCAAGGTTTTTGTTGCCAAGAATGGATCCTTTCTAGAGAAAGAGTTTCTCGCGAAAGGTGTGAGTAGTCGGAAGGTAGAACTCGAAGAGGTTGTGGAACCTTCTCTTCAAAGTATGGCGAGTAGCGCAGCGCCGGAAGTTTTTCCGGAGTTGGCTCCACCTGTTGAAGAGGGAGCTAATGATAATGATCATGAAACTCTGAAAGAGAGTACTACCGAACCTCGCAGGTCAAACAGGACGCGTGCAGCTCTCGAGTATGCGGAAATCTGTCATGAATTTCATGGTTGATGAAAATGATGACCTGCGACGTATGAAGAAGCGATGATGAGCCCGTTCCAACAAATGGTTAGAAGCCATGAAATCGAGATGGAATCCATGTATGAAAATAAAGTTTGGAACTTGGTGGAATTACCTCACGAAAGGCCGTAGAGAACAAATGGATTTTCAAAAGGAAAAGCGATGCTAATGGTAATGTGACCGTTTATAAAGATCGACTTGTCGCAAAGGGTTTCGACAAATTCGAGGAGTTGACTACGATGAGACTTTCTCTCCGTAGCGATGCTAAAGTCGATTAGGATTATGTTAGCAATTGCATATTTCGATTATGAGATATGGCAGATGGATGTCAAAACCGCGTTTCTCAATGGTAATATTGAAGAAGAGTTGTATATGATACAACCAAAGGGTTTTGTCGATCCTAAGGATGCTAACAAGGTGTGCAAGCTTCAGCGATCCATCTATGGATTGAAGCAAGCATCACGAAGTTGGAATCTCCGCTTTGATGAGGTGATCAAAGAGTTTGGATTTGTCCAAACTTATGGAGAAGCTTGTATTTACAAGAAAGTGAGTGGGAGCAATGTGGCATTTCTGATATTATATATGGATGATATATTATTGATCGGAAATGATATAGATCTTTTAAACAGTGTTAAAAGTTATCTAACAAGAAATTTTCAATGAAGGACCTAGGTGAAGCGTCATACATATTAGGCATAAAGATCTATAGAGATAGATCTAGGCGCCTAATAGGGCTATCGCAAAGTACATACCTTGATAAGATTTTAAAGAAGTTTAAAATGGACGGAAGTAAGAAGGGGTTCTTACCTATGTTGCAAGGCAAGACATTGAGTAAGACTCAAAGTCCGGCTTCGGCGGAAGAAAGAGAGTTAATGGACAAAGTCCCCTATGATTCAGCCATAGGCTCTATAATGTACGCCATGCTATGTACAAGACCGGATGTGGCACATGCTATTAGTTTGACTAGTAGGTACCAATCGGATCTAGGTTCGGAACACTGGATAGCGGTCAAGAATATCCTTAAGTACTTACGAAGAACTAAGGATATGTTTCTTGTATACGGAGGTGAAGAAGAGCTCGTCGCTAAGTGTTATGTCGACGCTAGCTTTGACACCGATCCGGATGACTCTAAATCTCAATCCGGATACGTATTTATCATGAATGGCGGAGCGGTTAGTTGGAGGAGCTCCAAACAACCTGTGGTAGCGGGATCAACAATGGAGGCCGAATATGTTGCCTTGAGCGGCTCGAAGCGATTTGGATGAAGGAGTTCATATCCGAACTAGGAGTGGTGGCAAACGCGTTGGACCCAATGGTGATCTATTGTGACAACAATGGTGCCATTGCCAATGCGAAAGAGCCAAGGTCTCACAAGCATTCCAAGCATATTAAGCGCCGGTTTCACTCCATTCGCGAGCATGTCAAGGATGGAGATATAAAGATTTGTAAAGTACATACGGATCTCAATGTAGCGGATCCGTTGACTAAAACTCTCCCTAGAGCAAAACATGATCAACACGAACTCAATGGGTGTTAGATTTATCACTATGTAACTAGATTATTGTCTCTAGTGCAAGTGGGAGGCGAAGGAATATGCCCGAGAGGCAATAATAAAGTGTTTATTATGTGTATTCCAAGTATATGATAGATGTTTATTTTGCATGCTATAATTGTATTAATACGAAACGTTAATACATGTGTGTTTAATAAACAAGCGAAAGTTCCTAGTTATGCCTCTCTCATAAACTAGCTCGTTGATTAACAAGATGATCAAGGTTTCCTGATCATAGACATTGGATGTTGTTAATAACGAGATCACAACATTAGTGTAATGGTGTGATGAACATTCATCCGAAGTATAGCATTATGATCAAAAGTCATTGAGTTTATATTGCTATAACAACTTACGAAGTGATCCTAATCCTTCGACCATGAGATCATGTCAATCACTAACTCCGGAAGAGTTTCTTGATAACATCAAACGTCACACCGTAACTGGGTGATTATAAAGATGGATTCAGAACTAACAAAGTGTTATGTTGAGGCCCATGGATCGAGTGGAATTTTTCATCCCGATGACGGATAGATATACTGGGCCCTCTCGGTGATATCACATTGATTAGCTTGCAAGCAAGTGATTTGATCACTAGAATGTTATATCACAGAACAAGAAAAGAGTGCATGTCGATAACGAGATCAAACTAGGTATGGAGATACCGATGATCGAATCTCGGACATGTAATATATCGTGAAACAAAGGGATTAAGATACTAGCGTAAAGGTTCCGACGATCACAAGAAAGTCATCGTTGAATGTGTGGGAGTCGGTATGGGTCTCGGATCCGCTTCTGATTATTGGTCCGAGAGGGGTCTCGATCATGTCCGCATTATTCACGAACCGTAGGGTGACACACTTAAGAGACACCGACATCCAATTGGAGCAAATGTTTCATGCCGAAAGAATGAACAAGCGCAGGAATTTATTTCACTAGATACCGAAACAGGTTTTCGGGTGAAATTGCATAAAGTGGTTATGCATTGTCATTAAAGTAATTGACAAAATTCTGAATAAAATAAAAGAGTTTTATTTAATGAGAGTTTGTATTAAATTTGGTGGGAATTTAATGGGAATTTGAGTGGACTTTTGAGTGGAGGGAATTTAAAGGAGATTTGTGAGTGGAGTGTCCACCCACATGAAGAGGGGATGGCAAGGGGGCATCCCCCATGCGCCGGCCACCCCCTTGGGGTTACCCCCTCCTCCTATAAAAGGAGCCCCCCTCCTCACTTGTCTCTCACACCTCCTCGTGAAGGATCTCTCTCCCCCTCTAGAATTTATCCCCCATGGTCTCGGACTAGCGAGATACATGTTCCCGGTGGCTATTCGGCAAGAAAGAGTTGTGCTTCCGCTGCATCGCTGAGGCGAGGCGGAGGTTGCTCGGTGCCTCGAGCGTGTGTGCGAGCACGGATGCGCTCGATTTTGCGCGCTAGGACTTCCTCTCGATCTTGAGATCGGCAAGAGATCGTCTACATCAACCACGAGTTGAACTCGTTAAGCTTTGTCGGTCTTCAAGGGTATGTTCTCTACGGATATACATCCGCCCGTTGTTTGTATCTAGTAGATAGATCTTGGTATATAGTTCACCTCGTAGGAAAATTTTTGTTTTCTATGCTGCGAACCCTACAGGCGCCACATTCCAAGATCTTCGACACGGATTCGGAACATTCCAACAAGGAACTCCAAGATCTCCTTCATGGACCCTCGAAGCCCGAACCACAAGGTCTTCTTCACGGGTTCGACCCCGAAGTCCGGAGACCCGAACCCGAACCCCTTCGGAACCCAAGACCATCGATCCGACATGTGTGACCCTCTTATCAAGACCCCTATTTTTATAATATATGACATATACTTGTTGCATAATAATTGAACATGTTTTGCATACATATTGTGGGTGTTTAGGGGTATTTTATCGATTCACCTCATAATTAAATATGAAGGCCATATGTGGGAAAATCTAGTCTAATAATGGCTCCATTTAAATTTGTGTAGCGAATCGATGCCATGTTTTTGCCTTGTTAAGACAACGCTTAAATTACGGGGTATCTAAACAACATGAACCATCTAACTAATTGTCGGAACCCCAGTTCCGCTTAATACTGCCTAAATGCATCGCACCCTCGCCATGCCATACATCATATATGCACCATGCCCGATCTTCTGTCGTCGTATTAAATAGTGCATCCGGTGTTTCTGCTAGTGCTTTGCTTTTTCACGGATTAGGCCGATGAGTTGATGCGAGTATTGACCCGATCTTCGGATGAACCTCCAGCAATGTTATCAGGCGAGCATTCTCCCCCTTTCTACCTATCTTACTTTTATAGTCTTTATTTCCTTTTGTTGATCTATTGCTATATGTGTTGCGATGCTCTAGTTTTCGTACCCGTGGTATCCCTTGCAGCCTTATATTGCCTTGGACCCATCCTATTACCTGTTGTTTGGTAGATAGTTGGACTTGCGTGTCGTAGTCGCTTGCTCAAGTGCTGTTGCGTGTTGTCAAGTATCACAGTTGTTGGAGAAATGCCTTATGTTTAATGTTTGAGATAATTATAACTTTAATTACCGTTTAATAACTAAAATTGAAGTAGGTAAAGAATGCAGAGACACAGGTAGACAATAGATGTTATTTGGTTTTTAACCGTCCACTTGTGTCCCGTATGACCCCGAGTACTTGATACCTGTTCTTTGAATATTCGCACTATCCGCATGTGGGACCATGAATCCCCCTAGCCAGAGCTTCAGTCATATATTATTTCTTGGGGCCACAAACTAGTTTGGGGCTTTATTACTATCATGTACTTATGCCATGTTTTACTGATTTATTTACGATTGCGCATGGAGCGTCTGTACTGTTTAGGAATTGTGATACGTTTATGCGGTATCGACAAGCCAAGTCACACTTTTGGGTTTCCAGTCGTTTACAGCCGTCGACACAAACCTCTGGGTCCGTCTCGGAGCCGGTCAACTTCGTCGCGGGTAGCTTAGTGTGGTGGCCCCCTGAAATATTATATGAATCTTGCAATTGCTCTGTCGTGATGCCTCGTTGGGTTTTTATTTGGTTTTTCCCGAGGTTGATCGTGCGTGTGTTGCTATTTGTGCCCCCTGCAGGGTAAAACTTTCTGAAAATCGTGTCCACGGTTATGGACGACTTGGAGCACAGTATCTCGATCATAGACAACTATAACTAAAGTAGTGCTATAAATTTGACTTTATAATGACTAGTAATCAGCTTCACTATAATGGAATGGTTAAATAAAAGTTCCAACGATTGCTGGTTTTGGATTGTCCTCTATTACCATTGTATCTGACTAGTAAGTATTACAACTATAACGGAATGGCTAAATAAAAGTACCAACAACTGGTGGGTTTTGGGATGCCTCATGCTATATGTAACTGACTAGTAAGTAGTACAACTACAACATAATGGTTAACTAAAACTGCCCACTGCTTATTATATCAGGATGACTCATGCTATCTGTATCTGACTAGTAATTGCCGCAACTATAACGAAATGAATAAAACTGCCAACTGTGTGAGTTCCTCGGTTGACTTCCTCGTTTGGTCTCGAGGGGGAAATACCAGGATGGGTATGCTTGATGATAGTTTCAGGTTGGATCCGAATAGGTATTTCTTACCCTATCTGATAGCCGCCAGCTGTATTGAGTCTCTATAGGTTGTTTAGTGCATGCTGCGTTGCCGCTTCAGTCCACCATACCTATGTAGGCGAGGACCGCCGAATTCTAGTCTCGCCCTATACTGGCCTCAGTACTGACCGCTCTCTTTTTTCCTTTGCCCTTTGTCGGCACCCCTTTTGTTTGAGCAGGTTTTGAGATTGACGTCATTAGCAGGGTTACCCTTCCGGCTCGGCCTGGGCCGGGTTATGGACGTCATTGGTTATTATTCAGGACTCTTAGCTCAATTTGCATCTTATCCGTACTCGGACGCTGTACCGTTTTCAAGGTGATTTGGATCTTTGTATTGTATATCTATATTCTTGACTCATTGAGTCGCTATTGCATATATATATATATATATATATATATATATATATATATATGTTTTGTGGGTTCCACCGAGGACTATTGTGTAATGATATTACTTCGTTTTCTACCCGCACGCAAGTGCATGGTGGGAACCTTTGAATCGTTTCTATGCGGGTTTGGCGGGAAGCGCTAACACTTGCATAGGGCCGATCCGAGGGTGTTACAATTATCTAGCGCCGTTGCCGGGGAGTGAAGAGCTATTGAAGAGTGGAACTAGTAAAGGAAACTTCTACTGTGATTATTGATTTTTATTTCTATTTGTTACTTTGTTTCCAATATGGATAACCCACTTGGTTTTCTGTTTGGGAAAACTACTACCACTGTTAGGGTAGTAGATGAACCACCGCCTGTTGAGATAGATCCTTTTAAGATACGTACAAGTATTGTTGATCATGCTATGGATAATTATTATTTAGGGGATGGAACTGTCCACCCTGGTGATCACTTGCTTTTTATCCATGAATTATGTGGGTTGTTTAAGTGTGCAGGTATCACAAATGAACAGGTGAAGAAGAAGTTACTCTCCATATCATAGAAAGGAAGAGCTGAAGAATGATAGAAGCTGCTGAAGAATGGACAATCCATGGAATAGGAGGAAATAGTACCTCTCTTTTATTCTAAATTCTATCCTCCCAGTGAGATCCATAAGGATAGGAACCTGATATCTAACTTTTGGCCTCGTGATGGAGAGAGTACAGCTCAAGTTTGGGGGAGATTGAAGTTACTAATGCTTAAATGTCCTATTCATGAAATCTCTAACAATATTATTATCAATAACTTTTATGCTAGGTTTTCTCTTCATGATAAAGATTTACTAGATGCTTCCTGTACTAGATCATTCACACGTATGAAGGAAGAAGCTAAATGGGATCTCCTAGACCATATTCAAGAGAACACTGAAGCATGGGAGAATGACAAAGGAAGAAAGTCAGGTATAAACTATGATTATGAATGCATTAAATATTTTATGGGAACTGATGACTTCCGTGATATTAATAATGAGTATGGTCTTGATTCCCAAAGTATTGACAATTGTTTTAATGCCTTTGCCTCTTATATTGAAATTCCTAAAAAGAAGTGGAACAAGTACCATGCACCTTATAAATATGTTGGTAATCATGTTCCTGTTAGAAATACTGAAGTTTGTACTACTAATCATATTGTGCTTGAACCTTATGTTGAGAAAACACCTTTCCCAGCCAAGGTAAAGGAGTACTCTATGATAATTAGTGCCAATAACAAAGGTACAAAGAAAACTGTGGAACCTGATGAGCAAATGAATACTGAACCTATGGTAACTATTGTGAAAGATCTTCACACTAGAAATATAGAGGATGCGCACATTGTCTTTTGTGACAACGCTTCTAATATTATCTCTCATCCTAGTAAAGCTAGAAAAGCTAGTGTCCATGTGCTTTCTGTTAGAATTGGTGATCATTGCTATTATAGTTTATGTGATATTGGTGCTAGTTCTAGTGTTATTCCTTATGAGCTTTACAGGAAAATTATGCATGAAATTGCTCCTTGTGAGCTTGAGGAAATTGATGTGGTTATTCACCTTGCTAATAAGGAAACCATTTGCCCTATTGGTATTGTAAGAGATGTGGAAGTTCTTTGTGGTAAGATTAAGTATCCTGCTGATTTTCTAGTGCTTAATTCAGAAGCTAGTAAAACCCGTACTATCATCTTTGGTAGACCTTTCTTGAACACTTGTGGAGCTATTATAGATTGTAAAAAAGATAAAGTTTTAACTAAGTTTGATGGAGATTTGTATGAGTTTAATTTTTCCAAATTTGCTAAAGCCCCTTGTGAAAATAGCTTGCCTAATGAAGATTTTAGGATGGAACAACTTCCTTCTATTAATCCAGTTTATGACATTGGACCTCTTTTTGATGATTGTAAGTATGCTCATTCTAATGATAGAGTTGTTTCCGGTGACAGTTATATTGTCAATTTTATTCAAAGTGCTACTGAAAGTTATTATGAGAGAGGGAAACATGGTTTTATGCATCTCAATAATGTTAAGTTTCCCCGTTTTATGTTGAAATCTTTGAAGTTGCATTTGTTTTGTCTTCCTATGCTAGTGGATTTTTGTTTCAACAATTTGTTTTCTCATGATACACCCTTGCATAGGAAGTGGGTTAGACTCAAATGTATTGGATATTTGCTTCTTGATGCTCTCTTTCACTTCAAATATATATCTCCTATGTCAGCATCTTTGAAATTTCCAAGCCTAACTTAAAGGCATTAAAGAAAAGTACTTCTTGGAAGATAACCCAATAGTTTTGTTGAGTCTTGAAAGTTATTACCTCAGTAATAACCGCTCCTTATCCTTTTTGTTTTGGTTTTTGTGTCAAGATCAACTACTTTTGAGAAGTAGAGGAGTTCTGAAAAGTGGCTGTCCTAGGACAGATTTTTGTGCCGCATTGTAAAAATTCGTGAAGGAGCTCAGTATAAAGGATGGAGCTGTAATTTGTTGTGCTCGTTCTCCAAGTTTTTACCCAACTTTCATTAGTTTTTCACTTTTTGATTTGAGCAACAGAAGGTTTTCGAAAAAATTAATCTTTACCTGCTGCTCTGTTTTGACAGATTTTTGCCATCATTTGCATTTGCCTCTTATATTGATTCCCTTCTAGATTCTTTTTGGGGCTTAAGGAAAGGAGTTGCTACAGTAGGTTTTGTTTTGATGAATTTCAGTTGAAGTGTGAACCTAAAGGTTTATTGTTTTACATACACTAATGTTGCCAATGAGGTTTGTGTAAGGCCTTGCATGAAAGAAATTTTCAGGAGATGGAGCAAAGGAATCTGCAGAGTTCGTCTTTGAATAGGTAAAAGTGGTGAAAACAGAAGGTTCGTGAAAACCTAATCTTTTTATATTTTTGATGTTTTTATTACATACGGAAGGTTATGAGACAAAATAGAGGAGGAAACGGAGGCCAGGGTGGCCACACCCACCCTAGGCAAGGGCCCCCAGCTGGTCGCGCCTGGAGGGGGTGTGAGCCCCCCGAGCTTCGTCTCTGCCTCGTTTTTGCATCAGTACATTCCTTATGCATTGAAACTTCGTAATATATAACCCCCGGAACCCCCCGAGTTTCGTATATCATGTTCTCGTCGTGTTTTTGTTTCAATCTGTTTCTGTCAGGAAATCTTCTCAATTTTAGAGCACCATTGTCTCTGCCAACGACAAGGGCAAGAAGCCCGTGGAAGAAGAAAGGATCGTTGCTAGGCGCGAAGACATGGATTGGAGCGCCGAGGAGAAAGTTAAGATGGAGGAACAAACTGACGCAACGTCAAGGGCAAGGAAACCTACTTTTGTAGGAGAAATTAACACTAGGCGTGCTTTTTCTCATAACATGCTGGGGATTATAGCCTCTGTTCCAGACTTCAAATCCTGCCCTGAGGCAGTGGAAGCCCTTCGAACCACTGACGAGTTTTGTGATAAGTACCGTGCTTTGAGGATGAAGGTGGATATACTTCAAGAGGAGAATAACAGGCTTCGTAAGATGCTGGAAGGTTTTCTTACCCTAAACAAGGGAACACCACCACCATCGAGGGAGTAATTCATCATCAGGTTTGGCATCCCCTTGGCTTGTTCCAAGCTTGGGGGAGTGCCGCGGTATCACATCATTATCTTTTATCTTTTACCTTTTTCGTAGAGCTATATCTTTGGTAGAGAAGTTATCTTATAGGTTGGTTTGCATTGTGGAAGTATCTCTCCTTTAGTTGGTTATCTATGTATCCCTTGGAGTGAATGCCTTTATGGAATATTAATAAGAAGTTTCATCTTTTACTTTTTGCACTTCTTATTTTAGTTTGCAATCTCTATTATATGATTGATCTTGTTGGTCAGTATTGGAATCACTTTTGGAGCATCAAGTAGATCTAAATTGGTTTTGGCAAACCGAGCTCTGGTCAGTAGCAGCACTTTTTGAAGTTTGGGAGGAAAAAAGAAAAAGCTTACAGGTATTTTGTATCATTTATTTTCTTTCTTGATTGGCTCATAAGCTTAGTATTCTTTATTTAAGATCTTTTGTGTTTTCAAGGAAGATTGCATGTTTGGATTTATTACTTGTATGTTTGCTTGTTTCCTTCAACTCTTTTGCTTGCTACCCAGCCTTGCTAGCCAAAAACCTGTTTTGATAAGGCATACCTCTCATGCATCCAATCCCTTTGAACCAAAACCTGTGCCATTTGTGTGCACCATATCTACCTATTAGCATTATTGCTATTCCAAGCAAATTCTCAAGCTTCATCTATCTTTCGAATTAAAAAATATTTTGTTATGTGAAAACTAGTTAGTAAAGCTCTCACGAACTTGATGGCACACCTTATTTTCTTGCCCCTAATAAACTTGAACCATTGTGTCATCGAAGTTGTATATGATTGCATCTATACGTTGGGATTAGCAGAACCGTGCTGTCACGGGGAACACTTTCAACACTTATGGATACATATCCAGTTGATATCATGCTCTTTTGTTTGCCGATGTCGTCGGTGTGAAATAAAAAAGGGAGCTTGTAAGTCCATTGAGTTATGTATGTGTATTAGAGGAACGCCTGGGCCGCTAGCCTAAGCCATGCCTAATCATGGTGAAAACCTGCAGCATAACCATAGTGAGCAATCTATGAAGCATCCTCAATAAAAACCATGCAAATAGCAAATAAAAAGATCGCTGAGATGCTCACTGTCTGCTTGCCTTGTCATTTTGATTATGGGATAGCTCCTGTATCATGTGCAAGGGGTACCCCGTTGGCGGTTCTTTATGATACGTATGTACTTACAATGACAAGAACCTACTGGTAACTAAAGTTGAGTAGCATGAGGAGCGGCCCTCGTACTCAAGGGACTTGCGATTGCCAACTTATATTTCGTCAAGCATATACTCCATCCTTGTTCACTTTAACCTTAATCACCTCAAGATGCTTATGATAGGGGCAATGAGGTATGAAAGCTAGTAAGTACCATAATCTTTTGGAAGCTCTTTATGACTTGAAATCCCTGCTTCCCTCTATGAAGGACCTTTCTTCTACTTCTAAGTTGAGTCAGTAAACCTACTTCCTCTCTATCCCCAACAAGCTTTTGAGTTGTTGTGTTTCAAGAATTCATATGATGGTTTATTCAATCATGTCCTTTATCTTACTTGTTTGCACAAGACTCTTATCTATTGAGTATTACTTTGAAAGTTATCATTGTGAAAAACCTTTTATGTTTGAGCAAAGGGTACTCCTGTTGTGAAACTTCTACAAAAGATTTTTGTGAAACTGTTTGCCAGCTGTTCTCTGACCAAGAAAAAAGTTTGCCAATCCAAATTATGATTTATCTTTATGCATCTCTATTGTGACTCCTATACTTTTTGCAAGCTAAGTTATATAATGGTGAGTTGCTTTCTTCTATGAGTTGTGTAATGGTAAGTGTGATGCTTCTTGTCTGTATTCTTTTATCAACACTTCACTCCATAAACCTGTGGACATGTTTACTGAGCTCAGTTTTCACTTGGGGGCAAGCGAAGGTCTAGGCTTGGGGGGAGTTGATACGCCCAATTTGCATCACCATTCTATATCATAATTTGCCTCTATTCATTGATATATTTCGGATTAAGAGGTGTTACTTATGTATTTTCATCTGTTTTTGCATGTTGGATGATTCTTGGAGGATGAACTGCCGGAGTCAGGTTTCTGATGGAAAAAGAGGTGTTTTGATGCAATTTTGCGAAGATCAGAAAATACCAGAAAAAATACGGAAAATCCTATTTTCCCAGAAGACGAAGAATGCCAGAAGGGGAGGCGGAGATGGGCCATAGGGGGCCCACCCCCTAGGCGCGGGCCACCCCTAGGTCGCACCTATAAGGGTGTGGCCCACCTCTGGCTCCGCCCTCTCGCCTATATATTATCCTTGAAACCTAAAACACGTGGAGCGACCATAGAAAGATTTCGCCGCCTCTGCGGGGCGGAAAACACCAAGAGAGAAAGAGCTCTCCGGTAGACAGATTTTGCCGGGGAAATTCCTTCCCGGAGAGGGGAGATCGTCGCCATCAACACCATAATCAAGCTAGACTTCATCGGGATCATCATCATCATCATCCACACCATCATCTCCACCAGCACCATCATCACCACTCCATCCCGCTATAACAATTGTGTTGAATACTTACATAGTTCTTAGGGGAAACTTCTCTGGTGTTGATTACTATTGTAGTTGATGCTTGTGAGTGGAACCATTGGATTATTGTTTATGTTCAGATTGTTATTCACCACCATATCATCTTTGATCTTGATCCATATGATGTCTCGTGAGTAGTTTGTTTAGTTCTTGAGGACATGGGAGAAGTCATGTTGTTAGTAGTGGATTTGTGTTGAGATATTATTCAATGGTTTAGTATTTAAGTTGTGGTGCTATTCTTCTAGTGGTGTCATGTGAACGTCGACTACATGATACTTCACCATTTATGGGCCTAGGGGAATGCATTGTGTATTTGGCTACTAATTGTGGGGTTGTCGGAGTGACAGAAACCTAAACCCTCGTTAGGACACCATTGCACAAGGGAGCGTAGGATCTCAGAGTTTAAGGCTGTGGTTAGGTTTTTACCTTAATTGCTTTCCTGTAGTTGCGGATGCTTGCAGGGGGTTTAATCACAAGTATGTATTAGTCCAAGTAAGGTCGGTACATTAGCACAGGTTCAACCACACAACACTTACAACACCAAAGAAGGGTACTCAGCTATTTGAAGCGAAAGCACTTGACAGAATTCCCATGTGTCCTCGAGAACGTTTGGTCCTTATAAGTATTCCCACCGGCTTGTCCTTTGCTAAGAAAGGATTGGGCCACTTGCTGCAATTGTTTGCTATCCTTATTACTTGCACTTTGTTTCTTTGCTTTATCAGAAAACCCCTAAAAATCCGCTTGCTAAGTATTTACAGAGATTTCCTGCTCCATACCACTAGTCAACACCTTCTGCTCCTCATTGGGATCGACACTCCTATTTATCGAAAGTACTACGATACACCCCCTATACTTGTGGGTTATCACCCGCTGACAGAAAACATCGAAGACTAAAACGGTGATAACTTTTGCGTCTGAACTCCGATTTAAGCAAACTTGGGATTTTTGAAAAGCTAAGAACAAGATCTATCTAGTAGAGACTATAAAGCCCAAGAAAGATAAATAGGTAAAGTACCAAATAAGTATAGGTATGAAACCTTCCTAAAGAAGAACCGATAAAACCTCCAAACTCGAAAACGCAATAGAAGATGCATACGAATTCCGTTTTCGATGAACTTGGGATTGTTGAAGAGATAGCAACAAGCTCAAGAACCTCACACAGATAAACACCAAGAAGAAACAAAATAGAGATAAGAAAAGTACGCAAAGGATTGAACTCCCTAAGACAATGTGATCAAGTTACCCAACCGACAGCCCCTATTGATAGTGCAGTTATCTATCCTATAACCTGGTCTCTCAACAACCACCTTGAGACCGGTAAAAGGAAAACCTATCAAGGACATACCTTTGCCTTCTACATCCCTCTTAATCTTGATGACAATGCTTCAAGCTCCATCCAAGACGGAATGCATCACTTGATCATCGTTTCTTCATGAAGACTCATAATTTTCTCCCCCATACACCACTATGGGATAGCTTCATTGAGACATGTCTTCACATGTCCATTACCACCAATATGCACGGCAATCTTCAAGCAAATGATCTTCTCGAGGTGGTTATCTTGAACTTGCCCTGATGACGATCACCACTTGATGTCATCCTCTCATGGGCTGTATGAAATCTTCACTTTTGAAGCATGCTCATGGAAAGATACCTATCCCATATAGAAAAAGCAAAGGCACATATATAATGGGTTAGTTCATGACGCATAATTGACAAGGCTTACCATACCACAAGAACTATGTGATACATTCTTTATGCTTCATGTGTTAATCAACTTGAAATCACTCTTCACTCTTTGTATAGGTCAACCATGTATCTTCTCATGCTCCATCACAATATATTGAGATACATAAAGAACTCTTCATTTGATTATATTCTCTAAATCTTATTCAAATATAGCTCAACTAATGTGCCTATCATGATACCGACTTAGAGCCATATCTTGAATTCTTTTGTTGAGATCAACTCTCAAGGTCTTGATCATATTCTTCTCTTCAACTCAATGATTTTGATGCCAATAATCAAGGTATATCTTTATCTTCATGGCATCCATACTTGAATCTAGCACATGGACTACAAGCATGACCTATGGAATATTCCTTCATATAAAACTCAGTGAAAACATTAGTCCATAGGGATTTTCATTAATAACCAAGACCACACATAGGGGCAAATACCCTTTCACCTTAGAGAGTTCCCTCATCCTGACATTATGCATCAGGCGGTCCGTTGTGTTCCGAACCAACAAACTTCGTCAGTTTCTTTGAGCTTGCGGAACTACACCCACTTCTTCTTCCACTTCCTTAGATGGTTGTAGATATGAGATGCAGTGACTGTCTTTCCAGTGAGGTCAAGAACATAAATGCATTCATTTCTCTATAGGTGAATATTTTTGAAGTCGTTGTCACACCTAATCCTATTTATGACGAACTCACAAAGCATGTTTCGGACGAACAGGGCCAAATAAGGCTCCCGGTGCATGGGAGGTTGCTATAGGTACATAGCTCGAATCGGGATTGTATTTTCAGGCTCCAAATATGGAGCAGTGTAAGCACACAGATCTGGAGACATATCCAGCAATTTTCCCTATGGTAGTGAAGAACATACTAAGCATGATGGCTCCAACCAATAGTAAGCTTAAGAACCTATAGCACATGATCACGGTAAGCAGCAACAAGCACACCATCAGGTCATGAAAAATTAGTACCACATGATGAATCATGTACGTCACTAACAATGAAGAGCCGATTACACACTAAGCATGATGTCCTACATGTACCACATGCATATATGCACTAAGTACACATTCTTACATTGGCTACGAACAAGCACCATCATAGCATGACAGATCTACCCATATCTACCACATGCTTCCAGATGTGCCCACATCCACGAAGAAGCTGAGAGATTTCTTATAGCTGATTCGAGCTGATGCAGCACAGATGTTAGGGACAAGGGAGATGCCGACAAGATAACCATCACCGTGGACGAGGGAGTAGACAGCAAGATCATCGTTGTTGTGGGCGAGTGAGATGCCGGTAGTAGAAATGTCGTCATGCTTGAGGTGAAGCTGGCGTGCCCATCGTTGCCGTGCTCGTTGGCAAAGCTGGCAGGCCCACCGTCTTCGTGCTCGAAGCTGAAGACTTACTCGTCATCGCCCTTGATGTGACGGTGAAGGATCTCGAAGGGGAAAAATGGTGGATTCAGATTGGGGAAGGGTGATAGCGGTAAGATTCTACATATTTTTGATGGTTTCTATCGATGGTTTTCATTTGGATTTGATTGTTTTCTAGCTTTATCTAACGTTAATACTTTAGTAGCAAAAAAAACTTGGTTTTTAATATGTGTTTCAGGTTCTAAACATCAATATAGGGATTTAACAGCAAAAACACAATATTCAGACAAAAACAAGCAAGTCTATTTTTAGAAGCAATCGAGAAGAGGACACAAAAGCTTTAACGAGCAACTATACAGCGGGAATATTTTCCGGCCGTATAGTTCCTGCCGTATAGCTGCCATCTCCTTCGTCTTATTAAAAGGGACAACTTTTGTGAAGAGGCCAAGGTCGAAAACAGAACACACGAGCCGCCATACCATCCAGAAGGGAGAAAGAAGGGATCCGGAGAATAAGGGGGAGACGTTCTTCATCTTCGATCTCCTAGCCACCACACCTCCATAGCCATCACTTATACTTGAGAGAGAGAGAGAGAGAGAGAGATCCACCTTGCAAGATTAGGGTTTGAGATTGTTTTTTCTATCTTGAATTGTGTTGGATTTATTTCTATTTCTTATTGTGGATCTCCGCGGTAATATCAAGAACTCCCTTTATTTAATTATATCGATGATGCTTTCTTCTCTCATGTGTGAGTAAGTTCCCTTGGGCATGGGATATGTAGGGGATTGATGAGATGTGATGTGCCTATATATTTTCATCAAGTTTGTGGTTTATTTTAATTATTATATTATGTGTGTTTGACTATCTGTGGGATGCTTAATGCCTGTTGTCCAATTAAGGGCCCAGACAATATGATGCTTTGTTCTACATAGATAGAATCTTGTTTGATAGCAAACCGGCGACCCCCGAGTGACACAGGGATATCAATAGGAAACCTAGCTTGACTTGAGGATAACGAGGAACCACCGAGCTTATTGTATTAGTACGATCCAAAGAGCTTAATTGCTAAGCAACCTGAAGGATCTTAATCGTCTAGTGACTGACCATGGTTGTGGTAAACAGGCTAGTAGGATTATTGAAGTTGGTATGAAAATCTACCAAGAGAAGTTCCGGCTAATTATGGGTTGCTCACCTTCACATATACTCATAAGATTATATTGTTACACTTATCACTTATCCACCCGTCACATTCACTATCACCATAAAATGAAACTCCCCGCGCCTACTTTGTCATCTGCAGAAAACAACAAACAAATTGTTCTTTACTTTTATGCTTTTTATTGAAGTTTACATTTTAGTTTTATTTAAGTACTTTCGTTTAAATCCAAATTCTATTTTCCTTTTCAACACTTGCAGTCAATTCACTCGAAAACCTGTGACAACTTCGGGTGTGACAGAGACTTCACCAACAAACACTTACCTTTGGGCTTCCCGTGGGATCGATATCTGAACTTCGAAACTAGCTACAAACGATCTATGCACGTGCAACCATCAGAGGGACACCGCCTTCTCTAAATAAGAAGTGGAGTACGCGGGTGGTGACAAATTCCTCCCGCCGGAATTCCGTTGCCGCGCGGGAGCTCCCGTCATCTTCCTGCCTGCACGAGCTTCATCGTCGTATTCTTGCTTTTGCACGCAACGAGGCTAGCTCCGGAAAAAACGCTCAAATCAAGCGCTATCCTCGGACCTAGTTGCGGGTAGGGGTCAGGCCGGCGCGACCCAATAGGACAATGCGGAAAACGAGATCATACGATTTTATCACCAACCGGCATGTCCAGACCTCCTACAAACTACCAAACACTTATTCGAGCAACCGTGCCAGACCGAACGGGACAGAGCCAACAAAAGATTACCTAGCCATTTGGCGAGTAAGTTGCAATGAGTACGTCGTTTCATGGAGGAAATTAATTTTCGGAAAGAAAACCATAGAAAATAAAAAATACGGATCTATTCAATTCAAGTTTGTTTAGAGATAAAAGAGAGGGGAGGGGGAACAGTCCATAGGGATCAACTCAAAGTCCATGACCATACTGGCCCAGTGACCCGTCCGGGTCAACTCTTTCTCCAAGGAAACACAAACTACCCAACTTCTTTCTCTTGAAGAAAAAGACAACGAACGCCACGTGGCAAGGGATCTGCGCCGTTCATCTCAAAACAGGCCGCCATACGGCGCTCCCCACCCGCTCCACGCCGTTATAAGCAGTTCCTTCCCTTCTCCAAAACCCACCACCACCACCTTTCCCGCCGGCCCGCTTCCACCTCCGCCGCTGTGTCCCGTCCTCGATCCAAACCGTACTTCTTCCATGGCGACCCCTGGTGACGCTCCTCCCAAGGCGGCCCCGGTCGACGCTCCTCCCAAGGCGACCATCGGTCCCGGTCTCTACTCCGACATCGGCAAGAAGGCCAGAGGTGCAATTCCCTCTTGGGTTACTTTTTTGGTTCTCAATTTGAGATTTCTAATCGACTAACCGCTTTCCCATTGCCAAATAAAAGGGACTAACTGCTCGTTGCGGCTTCTGCTCTTGGTGCTTTTGCAGATCTTCTGAACAAGGACTTCAACATGGACCCCAAGTTTACCCTCACCACTTACGCCAACAATGGATCTGTGAGTATTGACGATCTGTGCTCGCTGCTTGGCTCGCGTGATCCGATGCTAGTTTATAATGGTTTCGGTTCGGTTTTAGATGGCTGGGTGGGGTTTTAGCCTTTTATGCTTGAACTGGTGTTAGTGGGAACTCGGGTGGATTTTTTTCTTGCTTGCGCACACCCAGATTGTGGATATGGTCATGTTTTCCACATCGAAATTAATCGGTACATGCTACTGTTTTTGGTCGAGATTTCAGATTCCCTTGGATTAGTTGGTGGATGAGGCATGATATTTGGTTTCTTAGTTGAATTGTTGTTAGTCCCTGTCTCAGATACTCATCAACTTCTGTAAAAAAAAAACTCATCAACTTCGTGTCGGCGTAATGGTGCCAGTTTTGTGGTCTTTTTTACATGTGTTTAGGATATGTCATTTGGAGTGTTGAATGCAGCTTGGGTAGAACCATGATGCTTTAGTATCTACAATTTTTATCATGTGAATCAAGTAATGAACACAGTTTTAGTTTTTATCATGTGAATGAAGTAATGAACACAGTTTTAGGACGCATGGAGCACAAACCTGATCTAACTGCCATGCCCTCAATTCTGGTTTAGCATCTAATATCTAACTGTCTAGAAGTGCCATACATTAATATGAAGTGTTTTTTTTTTGGATCATTAGAATTTGATATTTTTATATTGTAACTTAACATTATAGGATTTCTAACGTATGCAAGTTTATATTTTTATTGATACTGATTACATCGTGGAATAGGTAGACGCAGCCATATAACCGTCAGAGAGTTGTTAGAATTTAACAGCACTAACTAGATTCGAGAATTGGATATTTAGTTTAGTTTGGCAGAACTATTGTTAATATGCTCATGTCAACTACTTTTATAGAGCCAATTCCTTTTCCCTGGGAGTAAGATCTTCTCTAGCATAAATCTACTAACGTTTGCTTGTGTGATAACTGATCCAATCACACTTTTTCAGTTCTTCTATAGTTCACCATTAACTGATATTGTCCAAATTCCAAAACCTGAAAGTGGGTAATCTATTTTCTTTTATATTAGTCAGACAAAATGACTGTAATTCATAATGCTGGCGTGCATATACTGCTATCCCTTTTTTTTATCTCATGATGCCACTTTATAAATGCCATGAACTCTTGTTGAAACTTGGCATGCTGGAAATTATTAGATGTTTTTCCTTATGCATTTTCTGTCCATACTTGGCGCCTCATCTGTGATACTTTTGTGAAATTCAGTTCCTACTGTCTTGAGCTTTCAGTTTGTAGAATTGGAAAAATAAATCTGACCGTAAGTTCTTGATTTCTCTCTATAGGAAATCACTGCTACAAGCACAAAGAAAGATGAAGGTGTCCTTAGCGAGATCCAGACCCAGTTTAAGTACAACAATGTCAAAATGGACGTGAAAGTAAATTCAGACTCTCAAGTAAGTTTGTGGATGTATATATTTTTTCTGTCAAATGTTAATTGCAATCAACTGTTTCTGGACTACTTGACTAACTAATGTTTCTTTTCTTCAGCTGCTAATCACATCCACAAGTGAGGATCCTCGTTTTCCAGGCATGAAGCAGATTATAACCATTCCTTTTCCACATCAGAAACCTGGAAAGGTAACACAAATTGAGGTTTTCCCAGATTTTATTTGGTCTCTTATCCCTTGGTTCTTGCAGACTGAATTCCAGTACCTGAATGAGTACGCTGGTCTCAGCCTCGGTGTTAGCATGAACTCCAAACCTCTGGTTAACATTTCTGGTGTGGTCGGCAAAAACGCTCTTGCTGTTGGTGCTGATGTTGCCTATGATACTGCAACTGGGGATTTGACCAAGTACAATGCTGGAGTGAGTCTCACCAAAGAAGATCTTTTTGCTTCGGTGATGCTGTAAGTTTTTGCTTCTATAAATGAGGAACTCCCATGGCCTCCCCCATCCGTGGCCTTTTTAGGTGGTAGACGAATTAATGGTGAATGGTTTCCCTTTTCAGGAACAACAAAGGGGACAGCCTATCTGCGTCCTGCTGCTACATGTTGAACAAGCAGTCCGCTCTGGGAGGGGAGCTGACCCACAGCTTCTCCACCAAGGAGAACACGTCCACCTTTGGGTTGCAGCATTCCTTGGACCCTCTGACCACCGTGAAGGCGCGCTGCAACAACCAAGGCATGGTCAGTGCCCTCATCCAGCATGAGTTGAGGCCCAAGTCACTGCTGACCGTCTCCACCCAGTTCGACACCAAGGCAATCGAGAAGAGCTCCAAGATCGGCCTCTCGCTGGTTCTTAAGCCATGATGATGATGATGATGCCGATCCCTTCTAGTGTTAGCTAGTATCATTTTCAGCATTCATAGTTGCCAAATGTCCATATCTTGTTTTTTTAATGTTTGAACCAAATCAGTGAGATCTGGATAGTTTGTCCGTGTTTCTGCAATTCTGCTACTAGATACACCCTCTATTGGAATAATTTAACTCACTTTCTGCTGTAACACACTTCTCCCCAAAATCAATGAACGCTGCACTACACATCTAGCTTTTCTCATGCATTACGCTGAACTATAGGTATATATACTTGAATAAATTGAACTATACTTATGTGAATACGGTACAACAAAGCTGCAGTTATATACTTGAATATATGTATATTTTATTGCAAATGTATCTTTTTACATAGATCCAACAAAGTGGTCTCAAATATTTGTACTTTATTGTAAATGTTAAATCTATGATCTTACATAGATCCAACAAAGTGGAGGTGCCTCTCCAAATAAGTGGGCAATATGCCTTCAGAGGTAAAGAATGGTTCTGCATACATACAAAAAAATGCTTAATTGCATACATAGTTTCACTTGTGTGAAAGCTCTGCTGCAGGACAATGTTGCCATTGCCATTGCACTCGCCTTTTCTTGGAACCAGGGCTAGCCAGCCACTGTATTCTGATGCCATCTCTTCCTAGCTATATGCTATTAGATTATAATACTGAGCACTTGTCGTCTGGAACTCAAGTCTACGACGACCCTTCCCAAATCTTGTAATCCTGTCCCTCTACAGCAACCGTCCAGTTTAGGGGACCACTTGGCTCAAAATGTCCACTGCCAATCTTCATTATTACTGTCTCATCAATCTCGGCCGCATATAAATTCTGTTCTGCCTTGAGTATCTTGATCTGTAAATCATATAATACCACCGCAGTTTTAAATTTTCTCATTGCATATATGAACATGGTGGGAAAGGCTGTAGGAATTTATTCAGCTACTTCTTGTACATGTTTTATACCTTGCTGCGGCAATGAATCTTTAGGCGGCGTCTCGCAGCAATTAATTTGGCAATATCTTGTTGCAAGTGTGAGAAGATGTGGTCATAGAAGACTGCAGGGGTGCCAGGATGCGTCAAGATATAGGCATATCCTTGCATCTCCATACCATAGGGGAATCTCCAATGGCCCTACAGTTATACCAAAAATAATGTTAGGGGTGTCAAGTAAGACAGGCCATAGAGAAACTTGCATATTTTGGATATTGCAATTTGGAAACGTGGCGGTCTTAAGACTGTAACTGGACATCGATTCATTTTTTACCAGAATTCTCAAGATAAGAGATTCCAGATTCAGAAGAATGGATTAAGGAAGACGGATTTAAAAAGGAGAAATTGGGCAACATTAAGAGGTAAGGGAAAGGCAGTTATGCCCTGATCATTAGTAAGAGTAGCTGCACAAGATACGCCCTGACATGTAAGTCAATGAACTTTTGACTATTCCTATTCAAATAGTACAATTAAACTAGGGTATGTCCACTTGTCCCTGGTTTTGAGCAATACTAGTAGTTAGGGGGATATGGCTAACATTGTGGCACATATTAAACTGGCTTGGTCCATGCCCATGACAAAACAATTCGTGTATCTGGAGAGTACGGGTACCTGAGTGGAACCGGTGTCGTGATTTTCTATAAATGTGACTGCACGTGAAGGCCACCAACCCAATACTCCAGGCGGTTTTCCTTTTTCATCAGACAAGCGCCAGTACTCAGATCTTTCCAGTGCCTGTGCAACAGAAGAAAATTCCATATTACAGGTGTGGAAACAGTTGGCAGAAGAAAAACTAGGAAAGGAGTACATAAGTTCGTCCGGTAAACAAACAAACAATGGGTAAGACGATGATTAAACTCTTTCATGAGATAAATCTCATAAGGAAACCACTTTACAACAGATGTATCATAATTAATGGAATGGGAAAACTATGCACAATGCAAGTTTAATTAATTGAGATCATGATGGTTTTGCATCTTCATATCACACTAAATTTGACAACTGAGTGTAGGGAAAATCAATTCATAATATTACAAGATCCTCCTGTAACATTGAGAAAGTAACAAGAGATAATTCAACCAAGCAATCAGGCAATGTTTCATGATGCATATGACAACCAAACTTAACAAAA
The DNA here is from genome assembly GCA_030063025.1 of Avena longiglumis. Classification (NCBI taxonomy): domain Eukaryota; kingdom Viridiplantae; phylum Streptophyta; class Magnoliopsida; order Poales; family Poaceae; genus Avena; species Avena longiglumis. The sequence goes on from CP125973.1 coordinate 156,651,379, forward strand.
CCATCAATAAGCAATGTGTTAAGATTTTAATAAATTTCTGTGAAATCTAACCATATGAAGTATTCCTTTAGTGGTCACATCAAATGCACCAGCAGTTCCATTTGTTGCATTTATCCAGTCAACAATTCTCTGCCTGTGAGCATCTTGATTATAATCCATTTCACCATAAGTATAACTGAGAGAATCCCAGTACTCTCCTACTGCAAAGTATGGTTCACTTGCTTCCATGTAGTCTTTGACATATCCACCCCAAAAGCCACGAACAAAATCAAGTCTCCATCCATCATATCCAACTTCCTTTCTGCAATTCGAGCAAAACAACTATGAATAAAAATGTGATACCGATATTTCTGCAAAACTCACGTACGATGGTCTATAATTCAATTCATACCGTGCAGTTAATGGAAAATTTACCAACCACATTAAGACTTGTCAGCTAGTGCCCCCATACTGGAATAGTGGGAACAAACAGATAGTGTTTCCTAACAATATGCTGCCCATTCAACAAATAATTTTCGGTATTCAAATTGAGAAAACCACTGTAATAACTTGATTATTTTGCCTATTTACACTTGTAGGGAAACCTGGGACTTTCGCTCAACAAGGAATCAAAAAAAAATTACATAAACTTACAAGATAAATCATTTCAAAATCTGCAGGGCAACAGCAATACATCCAGAACTGCTCTACAAATTAATTTTCTATCTGAGGGGTGCAGTTTAAAAAAACATGTGTTGTCTAAGAACATCAATCCTTTCTTTGATCATAAACCTCAATCCCTACCACAAACTGTTGAGAATTTGCAGTCTAAACTCCAAAGTAGTGCCCCATATCATTTATTCTAATTTCTTGCAGGATCCCAGATCATCTATTCTAAATTTTTGTAGCAGCTAAGAAGACTGCAGTATACTCTAGTTCTCTAAACTTTGTTGCTTTAGACATGAACAGTCTCCAAAAAACAACTTTAGCCAGTAGTATATACTTATAAATCCAACAAAAATATAGTAGTACGACCTTACTTTTCAAGAAAAATCAACACATATATTTAAAAAGATATAATAGTAATGTTTTTGAAGTTTCACTACGCCTATATCCACAATGACAAGTTTTAAGAGAACTGCAGGGAATATTATTACACGTTCATGCACTGTTATTATTTTTAAATCTAGCTTTCAAGAGAATATGCTATGTGAATCAAGAAAATTGGCACACACCATTATTGCCGTGCTAGAAGCATGCACTATGGAGATCTGTGCCGGGGAAGAGGAAGTTGCAGGTATCAGGCAGCGAGAGGTGTACAAGGGAAAGGAAGTAACATGTTAAATAAGTGAACTAAATGAGCTTGGAAGTTATTCTTGAATGTCTTCTCTGGGTCATGTGTCGGGCCATATTGAGTTTTCTTCTTTGTTATTTCAATGAAGCGAGCCTTACTGGGTTGTGGTCTTGTGAAGCACTATTTTTATGAAAAGTGTATAGCAGGAAGGGCGTCGAATGAATGCAACTCTTAATTCCTATCTATTTATCTGCTTCTTATCTCCTTCCTGGATCATATATATCCCTTGTCCCCAATTATCTGTTGTGCTCGCACAGTCTCCAGACCAATTAACTGGATATTTCGTCATCAGAGTTGAGGATACAAGTACAATAACTAAAAGCTGCAAATTAGACACGTAAATCATGCATGTTCGGAGTCTATAAAATTTGTTCTATGTGGATGCTGCACTATAATAACATTTGAACAGCAAATACATTAACAAACAGTTAAGCATGAGAAAATATAGGAGCTTTTGCCAAGAAAAGGAAGGACAACAGACCTCATCCAGCAAAGCCATTCTTTAAGATCATCTCTCACAAAATCTTGTGAGTGATCAATGTTTGGTGCAGCGTGGAAGTTATCTCCACTGCTCTTGTTTCCTCTTCCCTAAAACACAAGAGTTTCAACACGAACAGACGTAACGTTAACAGATGTAGAACAACCTAGTAATTTTAAATTCTGCTGATGCTGATTATTTTATTTTAGAACACAGGTCAAGTTCCATGAAGTTATTTTATGCAACTTAAGTATGAATGCTAATTTTTACATTTTATTTTCATCACTGAAAAGGTAAGAAAATGCAAGTCAAAAGGGCGAAGAGTTAATCGGAATTTGTAGGTCACACAGTGAGACTACCTTCAAGCATCATTTTGTTGATTGAATTAAGATTTTGTCTGCATAACTTCAGCAAGCCCCCACCGAGGATAAATATTTGTGAAATAAATTATTGTCCGTGAGGAGGAATGATGTAACCCATTTCATGTATGTGTTTTCATTATAAAGTATAGTGGCACAAGGCAAGGAAAGACAGAAATAACCCCACTAGATGATGATGTTAGAGAATCAAAACGGATTTTGAAGAATGATATGTTCCAAGTGTTCTACTCCCTCCGTCCAGAAATAACTGACTTGAGTTTGTCTAGATACGAATGTATCTATACACTAAAACAAGTCTAGATGCATTCAAATTTAGACAAATCTAAGTCAGTTATTTCTGGACGGAGGAAGTAATTAAGTTCCATTAGCAGGGAAAAGCCTCACCTGGAAATGTGGATCATCAGCAACGACCGCTCGGTCATCCCAGTTAATACGCCCACCAAAAATATTCCAGATACCATTTTGATTCTGAAACTGGCCACATCTGTGATTTAGGACAGCATCACCAAGAACCTTCACACCATTTTCATGACAAATTTTCACAAGCTGCTTCAACTCCTCCATGGTTCCATATCTGAAACATTGATGGTATCATGGTGATGCTTAGCATCAGCTCACATGATGAGGTTGGGATAAATTCGGAAGAAAACCAAGCTCAGTACAATTATACAGCAAGATTAGCAATGTCTTTTTCATCCATTACCCAAAGTGCTACATGGTCATGTTTCCACAATGACAGTAGAAAGATATTCAGAACAATAAATATACATATGAATCAAAGCATTTACTACATTGCCCCATCAGTTATCTAATACACAACTGAGCACTAACAGGCACATCATTACACAAGAAAAATCACAAATAACTCGGATGGGTACATGATGAGACATTTGTTTGCCAAATTTCTATTTCATGACCAACAGAATGAACAATCATGTAGGAAAGAGTATCATGGCAGTGCTTGCATTTACCTAGGAAGGAAATAAGGCCTCAAGTATTTAGTACACATATAAGAGATCAACAGCCATAATTGTTGTAGTTACCAGCAAAGTTCGGAAAGGCCTTACATGATAAAGAATATACAACCTGAAGATGTTATATCTCACGGATAACTGCTAGCATTTTTTTCTGTGTCTTGCACAAAATTACGCCGAGACATTTGGCATGCAAGATTTGTTACTCAATTTTACTTATTGTTTTCAAGCTCAGAATAGCTAACCCAGTACTAGTTAGCACATTTGCAGACTGGCACCATTTATAAGGGACCAGCAAAGGAAATACTATGACACGTAACAGAAATAGATTAAATAAAATAAGGTGATATTTTAATGAATATAATTATTTTGTACAAACACATATACCTGGAATTTAGGTTGTATAAATCCCTTGGCATGTATCCTTCAGGTGATACAGAATCAGTCGGTGGTGGTGACCAGACAATGGTAAAACCCAGGGATGACAACTCCTTGGCCTTTGAACCAAGTTCAACATACCATTTTCCTGACTTATGCGACTCCCAGTTAAAACCTTGGCACAATAATTCAAATCCAGATCCAGTTCCGGAACAAGCTGGCTTTACGCTTTCTGGGTCGTCGATGTAAACAGAGTCTTCTGTAGTATCAATAGTGGGGCTCCTAAAAATGCTGTACGCTTCAGCTGCTAACCTCTCGATTTCTTGCAGGATATCTTCTTGCAGAACTTTATTCTTTGTCCGTTGACCTCTTCTAGATGATAGACCAACCACCAGATTTCGTATATCACTGATCAGGCCATCAGTTTGCAAAGACTTATCATCAAGTTTATGTCCATCCCCCTTATGAGGCTCTTGAGTGCTTTCAATTTGGTCCACTCTCGTAAGAGGAATATAGAAATCAAAACCGTTTTCCACATTTCTCAACCAGGTATCCTCATTAAGTTTGAGCACGAAAACAAGACCGGAGTAGTCAGCATTCAGTAGGAATGATATAGCGTTGCCTGTTCCATCCGTTTTTTGCTGCAGCATGAGGAAGATGTGTGCATAGGAATAGTTAACTGATTTTTCGGGAACCTAAGGTTACTGGATGGGGAAAAAAAGACAAACAAATGGTAGGGCTCCCAGAGCACATATTGTCATCTCAAGACAACAAGAACGTGCTTATGTGTGCATTGAAGATATATTTTTAGTTGACAGTGGGTTTAACAAAGTCCAGAAAATCCGTTGGTTCGAGGAAATAATAGGTCAACACCGAACAATTCGTGGAATTGCAATGGGACAAGTTTTTCAAGTTCTGCAAAACTTTCATGAAAATCAGATATACTCTCGTACAGTGGCGGAGCTGCATCTATTCTATGTGGTCAAGCGACCACACAAAAAATTAGTGAGCATTAAAGGTTTAGCTATAAATACACCATAATGACCCCATAAATTCTTATATTTGACATCACTCTAGTTTTTTTTTGAGCTTTGACATCACTAACCGCTGATCCTGGCTCCGCCACTGCTCTCGTACGCGTTTCACCTCCTTCGATGGTGATGGAACAGGAGGAGATTTCGTCATCGCTTCTCCACCACTGCTACCCTGCTACGGTTAGCACCAATCGAGCCCGTATCATGGGTTACCGCTGACCCACGCCACAACAAAGCACGTCTTGCCACTCTCCGGTCGTCGTGCCGTTTTGGCCTCAAAGGATGTCTCTGCAGCCATCACGCTACGAGAGAGAGAGAGGGAGAGGGAGAAACTATTTTATCATTATTTATTCGACAGCTGGTCGCATGCAACTGGCTTTGGTGGCCCATATTCCAACAAATCATCCAACGGTGCAGAAGTGAAGCCTTGGCTCCATGGTTCTGCAGAACATTTCTCACCCAAAAATCAAGGCAATCCATTCATTTTTCGATAAAGGGAATATATTAATATCAAGCTAATACCAATTACACCCAGCCTTTGCAACAACATAATGTCAAGAGCTAGTCGAGACATTAAGGATGCACATAGCCAAAAAAAAAGGAGACAAAAAAAAGACCCCACCAAAGCGATCAGCGATTGCAGCAGCAGCAGCAGGAACAACCACCAGCATTAACAAACAAATATGCATGACGGGGCCACTTCACTATTTTTAGTAATTCGACTTTCCAAAATTTCTAGAGATCTAAAAGACCTGAACTAGCTTTGTACAATTTTCCTAGTAAAAGGGTCATGATAAAACAAAGTATCCCTCTTAGCAAACAAATAATATTGCAGGGAAATATCTTACAAGGACATAAAAAAATATTTACAGAAAATTTTGAAGAGTAAACGCAGTTTATGGAAAAGTGAATGATACCAAGACTACCTTTGCTTTTAAAAAAAATTAAAAACATTTATGCACTACATACATAATTTCATGCATTTAGAAATTGTTAGTTTTATCATATGGATAGTATATAGTAAGCACCCGCCATAATTCACCTGTTCAATATATGGTGGGGTGGTGAATTCTAGTCCATATAATTCGCAAAGTGCAAATGGTATAATGTCCAGTTCAGTGATAGGTGAATCAAAAAATAATATAGAAGTGGAATTATGTGATTTTACTCCTTTGCATGCAAGTTATTACAGAAAAAAGCTCAAGAGTATATTCTGCATGTGTGATTAACACAATCCAATTTCATATCTCCATCTACCAAGAGCTCAAGGTTATCTCCTTACCTCTAGCAAGGTCTGTAGAGCTTTCTTTCGGAAGATCTTCGTTTTTGGTGGATGTGGTTCTGGTGGGATCTCCCAAATCATCGTATTGCCTTTGCAAACTCCCCAATGAATGGTAACATCGCCAGTAATGTCAGTATCAAATTCCACACGACTTTTATCTGTCTCACTGTTTTCCGTCACAGTAACAGATACAGAATTCTCAACATACTCTGGTTTTAATATGGGATATTCCCCATAGAACTGTGAAATACATTTTCTGTTTGGACCTTTATCCTCAGATACAGTTTCTCTTGGCTGAGCATTTGATCCTTCAGGTTTATCTCCTAAGACAAAAGAGAATTCAATATGTTAGATAGTTTTCACTGAGGCACCAAGAAGTCAGATTCTTCAGCTTTTAAAAGCCAATGCCATGTAATTATTCGACCAAAAAAATACCATGTTCTCTGAGGATGGTACTGACTACTGTAAAACAGTAATTTACTTGAGGACAGAAGTAAAACAGGTCATCATCCACAAAGACAACAATGGCAGATTTATGGCAGTTGCTTGCAACTATGGTTTCTCAAAAGATTTACTTGGTTTATGATGGCAAACATGGGAGTTCATTTTGACCATGTGTGCTGAACCATACTTCCAGAAATATGTTTTATTATGGCTCTTTCCTATTGGTCTACTGTTTGGGTTGCAGTGATGTCCTTGTCCCTTTGGGCTGTGCAATACAATGAGTTCTAGTCCTATGAACTCCTAAAATCCTTTAGATGAGCAAAAAAATTCGCTTAGGCATCTAAACCGCGCCTAGCCGAACTCCTGTCGACTTTAGATGAGCAAAAATTTGAGAGCTCCCCTTAAATTCGGCCTCCACTCTCTCATATTTGCTCGGCTGACAAACGGCTTAGCAAAAATATTCCCTCCACTTTCTCCTGCCAACCCGCCCCACTCTCCCCAATCTCGCTCGCCTAGGGCAATCGGTGTACGGGGTACAAGCGGCCCCTCGTTGCCCGCGCCACCATTGGCCCCTGCCACGGCCGGAATAGGACCGGACGGCGATTCCACAACCCCGCCAGAGTTTCCCGCCGACCCAGTGCCGCCGGAATCGACCCCCACGACGCCTCCCATGCTGTGGAAGTGGTTGAGCAACACCGGCGTGGTGCAGGCGACAGGAGCATCGGCCAAGGCCAATGGTAAGGCCGGCAAGTCCTCAGCGACGGTGGCAAAGGTGGGCCAGCCACCCCTTGCGCCGGTATTGAGCGTCCTTCGGGCACGGAAGCCCAACGGAGGCCATGAAAGCTCTCACCGAGGTGGCAGCTAAAAAGAAGAAGAGGAAGGCCGCGGCGTCGACCACGAAGGATCCTTTGTCTACGACAACTCGCAAGGCCGACTCCACGTCCAGGCTGGTGACGCGAGCAGCTGTCGCAGCTCGCGGCCGTGACCCCGACTGCAATGTGCTCGATGAAATGGCCGGCCAGCCGTAACTGAGTGTGTCCAAGCTTGGCGTCGCCGAATTCATGTCTCAATTGGATTCGTCGCATGTGGAAGGGCTCAATGATCTCAACTATGATGAAGAGGAGGAGGTGTCCAATGTGGAGGTGACCAAAGAGGATGATGATGAAGAGGAGGTGGCAACACAAACCTCACAAGCCTCGGTCAAGAATAAACGTACACAAACCTACAATGAGGATGAAGAGATGGTGGTGATGTCCACAAAATATTAACATGCTATGTTGTGCTTTTGGATCAAACTTGGTCTATGTGGTGCCTTTTTGGATGATCTATATGCATGTTTGAATTTGGAGTGTTCGAGATTTTGATCTATTTGTAATGTATTGCTAAGTAATTGATAGTTGTTGAGTTTAAATCACTTTAATGATTGATCATATGCCATGAAATAGTTTGATATGTATATGATAGATGTTTGAAAACTGAGCTAAAAAAGATTTGAGTTAAATATAGGGGTTTGATTTTGGGCCGCCACCCTTTAGATGAGCAAAAATTTGAGAATCTAGGATAGGGGAGCTTTTGCTCATCTGAAGGATAGGAGTTCGGCTAGAGATGCTCTAACACATGGTATCATAGCACCAAGGTGAGGGGCGAGGGTCTTGTCTTTGTCACCACTGCTTCCTTCAGCCACTGATGTGTTTGTCATCTTCCATTTCGCTGCCCCCAGGAGGAGCGAACTCCGCTCCCGGGGTGACAAACTCATCACCAAACCTGTGTGGTTCATCATAGTGGGCAAGGAAAACCAATGGATATGTTTCAAATCTCCGGCTACATAGCTCAGGGTTCTAATGCCAAAAAAAAAGCTCAGGGTTCTAATGCCAAAATAAGTGCATATCACACAATGGTATCAGGTATTTCCACTGAAGAAAATTTATTTCTATAACCTATAATAACCAAACAACTCAAATACAGAGTACTTAAGGCACTATAGTAGAAATAATCTAAGAGAAAATAATTGGCATCTGAGACTCTTAATAACCTGGGTAGACACCAGTACCTTGTTTTGCTCCTAATGGATCTCTATCCTCGAGGGATCCACTTAAGGGTATTCTGAAATCTCCACCCTTATGTTGAAACCATGCACCTGTTTCCTCTTCCTAACAAAGCAACAATCAACTGAGACATTAAAACTGGAACCTGAATAAACCCTAAAGCTGAAAAGAGCCGAAGCAATGCGCAGAAATTAACATACTGATCAATCAAAACATTCATCCCAGACAAGACATATGTTTCGTATTGCCTTTATTATGGACATATACATGTATGTGGTACACTATATACTGACAACTAAATGCATACACAACTTTCCAATAGACACCCTCCCTTCAGCGACAGTTTTAATCAGAAATGAATTGGGGAGTCCTATATTTCTGAACTTCTAAAACACATCTAGATACATGCGTACCTAGACAAATCGACGACACTTATTTCTGAACGGAGGAAGTACAAGTTTGCCTAGGAAATAAACTGACAGCAATGCAGTCGTGTAAAAGTTTGAACCTTTAGAACAAAATTGATAACGTCGATAGGAGTGTCCTTATCAAATTTGATTTGCACTTCATGAAACGCAAGTCCTTCTGAATTGTGTGAAATCTCCAGCGGTGTTTCAATTGCAGAGTCCTGAAAGTTTCAAATGTTCTTCAGCAATTGGAATCCTAAATTATAGGATTATAGCTTAAGGATAAATAAGAAAAGGATTCCTAGCAAGTTAGTGTCACACAGACAACCATAAGGCAGTGCCAATAGCTGAAAACTGTTTTGAGTGCTTGGGGAGTGTTCACAAGATTAGAACAACCTTGATTGGAACTGAACCAGGAGGTCTAATTTCTTCAGGAGGTTGATCCCATTCTCTGCAAATATATAGATAAATAAGATAAGATGAAATTGGTTATCAAATAACTTTTACCAAAGGAGTTTTTTTCTTCTGATGATTTAAACAAGGAGTTGAGCACTGAAAGTGACAATTTAGATTAAAAAAACAATTGCCATTTTTTTGGAGAGCACAACGCCTTCTTTTTTTTTGCATGTAGCGCATCATCTTCATTAAATATGCCTTAAAAAGTATTCTTTGTTTAAGTAAGAATGACAGAAGAGGATAACAAAAAACACAAAGGAACCAAGAAGACATATCGCTCGCACACCATCATGCAGTCGGATTTGAAAGCATGATCTTCCAAGGAAATATGTAAACATCTCCTCCCAATTGTGCAAACATGAAACTTTCAACCAGCATGTACTTACTTGAATGATATTCAAAATAAAAGAGGCATGGATTTTTGAAGTATTTACAGTTGAGACAATGTGAAGTTTATTTCAAGTATGTGCTACTGTATTTTTCCCTGTGCTTAGGACCAACTGCATTGCCCACCTGATTTATTTTATTTTGAAAATGAACATGTCCATAATTCCCCCTAATGGAATCTTAAGCCAAATCAAGCATTTTTTGTTGTACCGTTCACTAAGGGATCAAACTGAGGCAGTGAAGCTGCATTGGTATCGCAAGCCAAACCTTACTGACAATATACCTGCCAGTCTCGCCATCATAGGAGACACCCCAGTGCAGCACCCACTTTCCCTGTACATCGCAGCCGATGACGATCCTGCACTTCCCGTCCCCATCCGGTTCCGCATCCACCATCACCCACGCCTTCCCTTCCACCTGGACACGCCACAAGATCAAATTCATCGCCAGCCACAACAAGGGAAAAAGAAAGGCAGCAGAACCCATTGTATTCTCGAAAAATAGCAGAATCCACATAACGGGGCATAGAACAAGTTACGTTTTGGCATCGACGCAAGGGGAACTTCTCGGAGAAGACCACGGCGGACTCCCCGGAGCCAGCCACCGGCACCTCCGCCGCGCCGGCTCGGGCCACGACGACGCCGCCAGCTCGGCCGAGCCTGACTCTTCTCGGAGCGGCGCGGCACCGGCCCGCCCGCGGACGCGCGGCCACGAGGAAGGCCTCCCCGGGCGGCCCGCCCCTGGCCGGCGGGACGGCGCGCGGGATCGCCGGAATGCTCCAGCTAGCCGCCGACATGTCGCAGTCTTTGTGTGTCTGCCCAACGCGACGCTCGTGTGCGGAAGGGGAAATAGGAGGGGAAGAGGACGGGAAATGGGTCGGAAACGGGAAAATAGACGGCTTAAAAAGGAATGGCCCGTCGTCGTCGGGAGATTATTTTCTGGGCCCGCTCGTCATTGGGGAGGGGCGACGACCGGTGGAAATTTGCTGCAGCGCCGAGGTGGATTGGAAAGGGGAAAAGTGGGCAGCTCCTCCTCCCGAAGATTTTTGATTGCTAATTTTGGGATCCCAAAGCGGACGGCTCCCCGATTTAGCTGATTACGTGTCTGTTAATTAACGGGAGGAGAGGAGTGGAAGACAAGAGAAAAAAAGGGCGCGCCTGGAAGCGTGGGTGTCACAGCATGGGGCCACATGCCCTTCACTTGTTCTGGATGGGTTTCCTCGGGAATGATGCGAGGATGGCTGGTCACGCACAATCAGGCAAGTTTTGTTGCCTGAGACTAGTCTTAACTGGGGTATCAAGCCTTTCATAATAAAGTCTATCTCATCATCGTAGGAGTTATAAATATCTACTCCCTCCATTTTAAGGCTTAAGGCATATAATTTTTTTGAAAAGTCAAGTCATATAAAGTTTGACCAAACTTTTAGAAAAAACTATCAAGAACTATTATATTATATAGATATCATGTGAAAATATATTTCATGATGTATGAAAACGTATGGATTACAAATTGTAAATATTAATAATTTTATCTAAAAACTTGGTCAAACTTTAGTTGGTTTGACTTTTGAAAAAAATTATATGTCTTAAGCCTTGAAACGGAGGTAGTATAAGAAACAATATTTTCAATGCATTGTATCTTAAAGGTTGTACCTTAATTTAATATTTTTGTTCTTATGCATGTGTTTGATTGGGTTATCCCTATAATTACTTGCAAGGGGTGTATCTTAGACCTTTCACGGTGGATGTTTCTTAACACGGTTTTATAGTAGTTAAAACTATATGCATGCAAATGCTTATGTGCCACTGCAATTAATGATAAAAGAGATTGTGTTGGTATCATAGGTAGATACGGTATCATCGCACATAGAACTAGAAAACTAATCCTAAATAAATCTTATACACAATTTTACATTGTGATTCTACAAAATAATAAATACACTAAGACTATGATACTACTGTATGATACTATGCATTATGGAGATGGTATCATATACATGATACTACTATATGATACTACTCATTGTGACTAGTCTTAGATGATGTTGCATTTAGTGATTTTTATTCTCATGCATGTGTGTAATTGGTCTAGCCAATTTTTTGCTTATGATATCGTGCAAGAGGTGTATCTTAGCTGAAATACAACGACACACTCTTTTCATTGAATGATATGCTATATAGACAAAACACCTAGGATAATGTGCTAAAAACACTCATTGTGAAAGGCCTTAGATAAGATACAACAACCTCCTCTCTCCTTAATTGACATGCCACATAAGCATTTTACTTAGGATGTCGCGCTAAAGTTGGTCCTAGTGGGAGTATCATAGCTAGTATCATGCTTGCCATGTTGGCAAAAATCTGATGTGGCACAACAATTAATGAAGAAAGAGATGGTTAGAATATTATACTCCCTCCGTCACGGTTTGAAGGGCGTTTTAGAGAGATTGTTGGAACCTAAGTGGGTACTGATTAGGGCCAGATTTGTGCAAAACATGCGCACATTAATTATTCGGCGCCCTATTAAACGTAATTACTCAATAGAAAGGAGAAGTTTAGGCGCATGCATTGGTGAAGTTGCATGCAAGAATTAATTCCTTGGCTGGCTGGAGTAGGAAGTGGAGAGAAAAAAGTGGGCATTAATTCTGTAATTAAGTCTAACCTGCCTACTAGGAGGAGAGGAGTTTTGGAAATGCATGCCTTTTATAAGACGTCTTTCAAACCGTGACGGAGGGAGTAGGTAGATACCGTATCATAGGACGTAAAACTAGAAAATCCACATCCAAATAAATCTTGTACACAATTTTATATTGAGATTATACAAATCATTAAATATAATACTAGTATGATATATCATATACTCATGCACTATGGAGATAGTATCATACACTAGTATCATATGCATGATACTAGTAGTATGATACTACCACTAGGACCAGCCTAAGATACTCTTATTATGAAAGGCCTCATATGTAGTATCATGCATTAAATACATGCAAAATGCTTATGTGTCACTCTAATTAATGATGAAAGAGATTATGTTGGTATCATAGGTAGATAGGTATCATAGCACATAAAACTAGAAAAACTAATCCCAAATAAATCCAGTACACAATTTTATATTGAGATTTTACAAAATAATAAATACACTAAGACTATGGTGTTACTATATGACACTATGCATTGTAGAGATGGTATCATATATTAGTATTATATACATGATACTACCTATTGTGACTAGTCTAACGAAAAGAATCGTAGACTAAATTCGCAAAAATTGAAAGAATATTTTCTCCATTCCAACATCGAAGATTCGTTCGGACTGCTATGTATCTAGATACGTTTTAGTGTATATGTATATATAGATTTAGATAAACTTTTGATATCTATTTTGAGACGAGAAAGTAGTAAAATTGTCCATACTCAATACTAGAGAAGAGGAAAAAGCCGCTCTAGTAGACCCCTAAGAACCATTGCTATCAGTATAAATTTATAGTACTAAAAATCACAATATTGTTCTCACTCCGTCTTAAAATAGATGCCTCAAATTTATCAAAATTAGACGAATATATATATACTAAATAATGTCTAAATTCATTCAGTCTACAACATCTATTTTAAGATAAGGGGTACTAAAAATATGTAGTCCATGATTTTTTATCGTCATGTATTGTCAATTTGATTTCCTATCATTGAAGTGTCACCTACAACTGTTGTGCTGACGGCCTCAAGAAAATGCAGAAAGGCACTAAGAACACGGCATAACATTGTGAAGTACATCCGAACTTAATACGGAGATAGGCCAGTGCACTGCAAATACAAATATAATACAACATATGAACTTAAGACACTGGAAGAGAAAAAACGTCAAAGTCGTATGGAAATTGTATCAAGTTTTAAATATCTCAACCCAACTAGGGCAACCCTCAAAACAAATTGTGATTTGGATGCTTGTTCAGGAAAGTGATTTGGATATTCGTTGAAGCGATATTTCATTTTTTGTTCTAATATTAAAAGGAAAAACACAAATGATGTGCACACAACATGAGATACATCTAAAAAGTTATGCAAATTGAAAGGATGCCCTTAAACTAGCTTTTTTTCAAAAGAAATCCGACAAATTCCCAAGTGATTCAGACCCCTCAAGATGTTCTAAAAGGTTGGCTCTTCTAGGCTTTTAATGCTTTTCAATTTTATTTCATGGGTTGAACTCATTTTGGTCGGAGGAGAGGCTTAGTAGAATACTCCCTTCCATATTGCTATCTACTCCGCATCGTTAGGTTTATTTAAAGTCAAACTTTATAAAATTTGACTGATTATATAGAAATTCTATAAATAATTGCAATATAAATTTGGCGCTATTAGAAAGATGTAAAGTATATTATTATATACATTTATTATTATAGAAGCTAACTTTTTATCATATATACTTTGTCAAATATTATGAGACTTGAATTTTACCATAAACCTAATGTGCAAAGTGATTTGGATTGGAATATATTGTTCTAGCTTTTACAGAAAAAAGAAGCTTGCTACCCGACGTCGCCACATATATGCCAAGTCGGACGGGCGCCAACTAATGCATCTTAATATGCATGCTTGTAGTGACTGTTGGAGATATGCCCTAGAGACAATAATAAATGTAGTTATTATTATATCTTTGTGTTTATGATAAATGTTTACATTCATGCTATAACGGTATTAACAAGAAAACTTTAATACTTGTGTGATTTGTAAACTAAATTAGAGTCCCTAGTAAAGCCTCTTCATAATACTAGCTTGTTGGTTAATAAATGATTGTGGTTTCCCTATCATGAACATTGAGATGTTATTAACAACAAGATCATATCGTTAGGAGAATGATATGATGGACATACTCCTATAGATAAGCGTAGCATATAGATCAAGTCATTTTAATAGTTCAATTGCTATATGCTTTCTGAGACATAGTAACCTAATTCCTTCGACCATGAGATCATGCATATCACCATCACCGGAAGGATGCTTTAATGACATCAAACACCACCGAATCGGGTGGTTATAAAGGTGGCATTGAGTGTTCGGAAAGTATTGGTTGAGACACATGGATCAAGAGTGGGATTTATCCATCCATATGACAGATAGATATACTCTGGGCCCTCTCGGTGGAATGTCATCCAATTGTCTTGCAAGCATGTGACTGGCTCACAAGGGATCACATATCACGGGAACGAGAAAAGAGTACTTATCGATGTGAGGTTGAACTAGGTATGCAGAGATACCGACGATCAAAACCTCGGATAAGTAAACTATCGTGAGACAAAGGGAAATTGGTATCGTATGTAAGTGGTTCATTCGATCACAAAGTAATCGTAGAAATATGTGGGAACCATATGAATTTCCAGATTCCTCTATTGGTTATTGTTCGGAGAAGTGTCTCGATCATGTCCGCTTAATTCACGAACCGTAGGGAGACACACTTAAGGATTCGATGTTGTTGAGTAGTTATGGAATGATGAGTAAGAGACCGAATGTTGTTTGGAGTCTCGGATGGGATCCGGGATATCACGAGGATATCCGGAATGGTCCGGAGAATAAGATTCATATAAGGAAAGTCCTGTTTCGGGGTTGGAGAATGGTTCCGGTGTTTTCATCGGGAATGTTCTAGAAGGTTCCGGAAGGTCCGGCACTCCGGAGGGGAAGGGTACATGAATGTGTCATAACAATTTGGAATGGTTGCATCATGTACTAGGTGTCATCGCTAAGCAAAATAAAGGGATAAATCAAATCCTAGTTTGAAAAGTCAAACGCCAATTTGAAAAGTCAAACGACAAGTTTGCTTGGTGGAGGGAGAGTAGGAAACCTACTTGGGGAGGAGTTCCTCTCCCTACACCCGTCGGCCTTGGAGGCTGAGTTGGGGGAGGACTCTCCTCCCCTGGCCGGCGCCCTCCCACCTATAAAAGGAGGGGCAGGGCTGCCCCTCTAGAGGAACACCTCCACCACCCAAAACCCTAGCCCTAGCCGCCGGCCCTCCTGCAGCCGCCGCCGCCCTAGGGCAAACCCTAGCCGCCGACTTGGGGCTTTCCCAAGCCCTAGCCGCGGCCTAGCCTCTCTCCTTGATGTGTCTAAACCCTAGATCACCAAGGCCTCTCTCATAGTCCACCATACTACTCGGCTTAAGGCGAAGCCTGCGAGATCTCCCTCTACCGGTACCACACCGTCTTCGAATCGCGAGGAGAGTGCTAAACCTCCGCTGCCTGCTGGAACAAGGGAGAGGAAGGTCTTCATCGAGTACCGAATGTGTGACCGACTGCGTAAGCGCTGTCGGAATGCAGCACCGGAAGGATCGTCTACACGATCTTGAGATCGGCAAGAGTACAACTACATCACCCACGAGAATCCGCTCTCGTTAAACACTTTGGAATCTTCGAGGGTGAGTTATTTTATCGACTCGTTGCTACAATCTAGTAGATAGATCTTGTCTTGTTTGTTTGTATGCGGTAGAATTTTTTTGTTTTCCATGATACGAACCCCTACAGTGGTATCAGAGTCGTGTCTATATGTAGATCTGTTGCACGAGTAGAACACAATGGTCATTGTGGGCGGTGGTGCTTTTATTATCAATTGCTTCTTGTGTACTTTGCATCTTGCGGTATGATGGGATGAAGCGGCCCGGGCTAACCTTACATGACATCGTTCATGAGACTTGCTCCACGCTCAACATGCAACTTGTATTGCATAAGTGGCTTTGCGGGTGTCTGTCTCTCCCATCATATTATAGATCCAATTTACAACAGGCACTTGATAGTTCAAACATCAACGTTGTGGTTCTTGTTCGTAAGTTAGATCGACACTTATTGAAAGCCCCAAACCACGTAAAATATGCAAAGAAATTAGAGGCGTCTGACTTTGTTTTGTAGGGGTGTGTTGTGATGTGATATGGCCATGATTGTGATTATATTTGATGTATGCAATGTTCCTTATTGTAAGTTGGCAACCGGCAGGAGCCATATGGTTGTCTTTAATTTCTGTTAAGACCCGCGTGTCTATTCAAAGTAGTTGTAATAGTTGAAGCTGGTGGAAGACAATCATGGAGCAGCGTCATTGACCTTGATGCAATGCCGGTGATGATGGAGATCATGTTCGTGCTTGAAGATGGAGATAGGAAGCACAAAGAAGAAAGGCCATATCATATCACATATTATGAATTGCATGTGATGTTAATCATTTATGCATCTTGTATTGCTTAGTTAACGATGGTAGCATTATAAGATGATCCCTCATGCACATGAATTTCAAGTTCTAAAGTGTTCATACTTAGTAAGAACCGTTGCTAAAGCTTGTTGTTTTGAAGCACCACGTGATGATCGGGTGTGTTAGATTCTGTAAGTGTATACAACGTGAGCAAGCCAGATTTGCTCATGCGGAAGCTAAGGTTTGATCTTGACGAGCCTAGCATGTACAGACATGGTCTCGGAACACGGATCACCGAAAGGTAAAGCATGAATCATATAGTAGATATGATGAACATGTCGATTGTTCGCCATTAAAGCTACATCAACTCTCGTGATGATCGGTTTTGATGTGGTGGATTTGGTTCGTGTGATCACTAAAATAATGTGAGGGATATTGTTTTGAGTGGGAGTTCACCTAGATTAATTTAACTATTAATTAGAACTCAATTTGTCATAAACTTAGTCTAAACTATTGCAAATATGTTGTAGATCAATGGCGGCCCCTACCATCAATTTTAATGCGTTCCTAGAGAAAGAAAAGTTGAAAAACAATGGAAGCAACTTCGCGGATTGGTTCCGCAATTTGAGGATTGTCCTCAATGCCGGTAATTTGACATATGTGCTCGATGCACCGCTGGGTGACCCGCCTGCAGCTACTGCTACCGATGAAGTAAAAAATGTTTACCTCGCTCGGAAGACTCAGTACTCCACAGTTCAGTGTGCTATCTTGTATGGTTTGGAATCGGAGCTTCAGAAAAGGTTTGAGAATTCAGACCCACATGATATTGTCCGTGAACTCAAATTGATATTCGAGACTCACGACTTGAGAGCTATGAGGCTTGAAAAGTTCTTTAACCGCAAGATGGAAGAGGCAGTCGGTGAGCATGTGCTTAAGATGTCTGACGCATAAACAAACTCCAAAGCTTGGGTATAGTGATTCCTAATGCTTTGGGGATTTACCTGTCCTCAATCACTACCACCAAGTTACAAGAACTTTGTGATGAACTACAATATGCAAAGCATGAACAAGCGATTGCGAACTCTTCTCCATGTTAAAATCTGCGAAGTGGAGATCAAGAAAGAACACCAAGTGTTGATGGTCAATAAGACCACCAAATTCAAGAAAGGCAAGTCTAAGCAAAGGGACACTTCAAGAAGGGTGGTAAGAAAGTTACCAAGACCGAAGAAGACCAAGGCTGGACCTAAGCCCGACATCGAGTGCTTTTCCGCAAGGAGAAGGTCACTGGAAGCTGAATTGCCCAAAGTACTTGGCGGATTTGAAGAACGGCAACATCAAGAAGAAAGGTATATCTGATATACATGTTATTGATGTGTATCTCACTAGTACTCGTAGTAGTGCCTGGGTATTTGATACTGGTTCGGTTGCTCATATTTGTAACTCGAAACAGGTGTTGCAGAATAAACGGAAGCTAGTGAAGAACGAGGTGACGATGCGCGTAGGAAATGGATCAAAGGTTGATGTGATCGTAGTCGGCACGCGACCTCTTTATCTACCATCGGGATTAGTTTTATACTTAAATAATTGTTATTTGGTGCCCGCGTTAAGCATGAACATTATATCGGGATCTTGTTTATTGCGAGACGGTTACTTTTTTAAGTCCGAAAATAATGGTTGTTCGATTTATATGAGTAATATGTTTTATGCACATGCACCTTTGATAGATGGTCTATTTTTATTGAATCTCGATAGTGGAAATACACATATTAATAACATTGAAGCTAAACGTTTGAAATCGAGCAATAACTCGACCTGATGGGGGAATACCAATCGGGGTATACCCACGAAGCGGTTTCGCCAGGTGGATCGCCAATGCTAGAGCGTCGACTACTTAAGCACGGCGGCGATCTTGGACCCGAACAATCGGGCGATCGAGGCCCAAGATGGCGAATTCAATACAAAGCCCACCAAATACTTGTAAACCCTAACTGGCTGCATATATAAAGCCACCAGGGGAACCCCCACGGGGAGATCATATTACATCTTCTCTCACATTAGTCTAGATCTAGTCTCTCCCTCCGCCTACGGCGGCTCTATTGTAAACCAATCTATGATCATATACTGGATTGATAGCAGGACGTAACGATCCTCCACTGAGGGGACGTGAACCTGGGTACATCGTGTGCCAATCTCGCTCCCGGATTCTCCTACGTCGCCTTGCTTCCTCTATGTAAGCTACCCCCAGTAGCATCTGCCGTGCAATACCACGACAGTTGGCGCCCACCGTGGGGCAAGCGATGCTTGGAGGATGATAATCCGGGCGGGATCCCTCATCGTCAACAATATGAGATCGCATCTCATCGATCATCTATATCGGTCCGATCGGCTTTGTCTCCGTCAATTCTTCTCAGCTAGCGACGGTAGTTCTACAGGTACGTGAACTTCCACTCGCACGAAATCCTCACGGAGCTCTGTGCCAGATCGATTACTGCCACGTCCTGATGAGAAAAGCATAGAGTTGGCCATCGTATGCGAGCGACGGCAATTGCAGTCCGCTAAAGAGACATCGGTGACAATCCCTCCTCTGCTCTTTAATTATGAATTAGTTTGACTCTGGTGCCAGACGAGTAATTTGACTAATTAGTAAAGAGTACGTGCATCGGTTATCAAATATTAATGCTTGTCTAATTTGTATACTTCCGTTGGCCCGATCAGGCTTTGCACTCCCTTCTGAGATCATATAATTTGGCATGATTACTAATCTCTTGTTTTATTTGGTCTATGTACGAGGAACAAACCAATCTATGCTGTACGTGCACATAAGGAGACATAAAAGTTTAGGCTTGACGACTTAAGAGCGCACTCGAGCACCTCGGCAGCGACACGCGAACGAAGAAGGCCAGCTAATTCTGCCTTGGGAAGGTCTAGTCGGACGCGCTGTCGCCACCTCGACCGAAGGATCAAACAACCTCTCTACCGCCAGCTTCTTCGACTTTTCACCATCATGACTCCTACAATTCTATCAGCGACGACTCGTCTATGGCCGATAATTTCTCCCACTTTATTTTATTTTAAATATTTTATTGTATACTGATAATCTTTTCCCTAAATGTGTGTTGATGCATATGTACGGAGAAGAAGCAAATTGCACTCTCGCGGCCCGGATGCGTGCGGGGCGCCTACCCGACCAAGTCAACACGTCCACTGCTTCCGGCTAAACGCCATACTCGGGGACTCATGTTTCGCCCCTAGCGAGCTCGTCGCCATCGCGGACTCGCCACGCTCGTGGATCCTCCCGCAGCGGACTCGTCACGGTTGTGGATCCTCCTGCCGCGTACTCGCCACGTCCGGCGACTCGTCCATCGCGGACTCGGCACGCTCGTGGATCCTCTTGCCGTGGACTCGCCACGTCCAGCGACTCGTCCATGCTCCAGGCCTCGACTAATCGCGGACACGCTTAAACGCGGACACGCTTAAACGCGGACTCGACACCCTCGTGGATCCTCCCGCAGCGGACTTATCACGGTTGTGGATCCTCCTGCCGCGTACTCGCCACGTCCGGCGACTCGTCCATCGCGGACTCGGCACGCTCGTGGATCCTCCTGCCATGGACTCGCCACGTCCAGCGACTCGTCCATGCTCCAGGCCTCGCCTAATCGCGGACACGCTTAAACGCGGGCTCGCTAGGCTCGTGGACTCGCCCAGTGCGGATTCGCCTGCCGCATCGACATCGCCATAGGCACGACCTTCGTCCGCCGCGTCGACCCCGTGTCCGCCGGGCCGACTTCGCCATAGCGCGATCTCTGTACGCTGCGTCGACCCCGTGTCCGTCGCATCGACTTCGCCACAGCGCGACCTCTGTCCGCCGCGTCAACCCCGTGTCCGCCGCGTCGACTTCGCCAAAGCGCAACCTCCGTCCGCCGCGTCAACCCCGTGTCCGCCGCGTCGACCTCGCCATAGAGCGACCTCCGTCCGCCGTGTCGACTCCGTGTCCGCCGCGTTGAATTCGCCATTGCGCGACCTCCGTCCGCCGCGTCGACTCCGTGTCCTCCGCGTCGAATTTTTCCGGCTAAACGCCGTGCGACCCTGTCCGCTATGACAAATGCGTACGCTGCACCTGCTAAGGGACCTTCATCGTCCGAGTCGCCAGAGAGGGTCGCTTGCCACGATGCATGGACTCACCACTGGGCGTCTCTTCCCCTCGGAAAAAATCAATTCGCCTTTGTCAACCTTTGAAAGAGCGACTCGCAATGGCCAAGTAGTGCGGACGAGGACTCGCAAACCGAGCCTCGGTTCGTCCACGAAAAACGCTAACCGAGAGCCATCATTGGAGTCGCCTTGCTCGACTGTCCTTCCGGGCCAAGACAAATGGCAGTGCTACACAAACAACACCATGTCCTCCTCAACCTTAGATAGTGCGACTCACACGGCCAAGTACTGCGGACGAGGACTCGCAAACCGAGCCTCGGATAATCCAGAAAGAACGCCAAGTCGAGAGCCATCTTTGGAGTCGCCATGCGACTGGCCCCCCGGGCCAAGACGAGAGACCCGCTAACAAAACAGCATAATCAACATCATTGCAGACTCGCAATCATCGCGGACTCGCCACACTCGGGACTCTCCCCTCGCGGACTCGCAATCATCGCGGACTCGCTACATTCGCCCTCGCGTACTCAACACGCTCGGGGATTCGGCACTCGCCGGTCGCCACGCTACAGACAACACCACTCGCCGGTCCCCCGACCTTGCCGCTCGCCGCGCTCGGGGATTCGGCACTCGCCGGTCGCCGCGCTCGGGGACTCGGCACTCGCCAGTCGCTCGACCTCGTCGCTCACCGCGCTCGGGGACTCGGCGCTCGCCGTTCGCTCGACCTCTCCACTCGCCATGATCGGCAGCAACCACTACTATTTTCAGAATATACATCTCAAAAGAGCCTCAAGTCGCCTCTACAAGCCAACTCGAGCCTCGGGGACTACTCCTAGGCATGATGTGTGTACGCGTGGTTCCGCGACCGCGGCTCGCCCTCGTCGACTTGCCACCGCAAACACTCACCCTCGCGTACTCAACGCGCTCGGGGGCTCGCCACCGTGGACTCGCTCTCGCGTACTCAACGCGCTCGGGGACTCGCCACCGCGGACTCGCCCTCGCGTACTCGCGCTCGAGGACTCGCCGCCGCGAACTCGCCCTAGCGTACTCAACACGCTCGGAGACTCGCCACCACGGATTCACCCTCGCGTACTCAACGCGCTCGGGGACTCCCCACTATGGACTTGCCCTCGCGTACTCAACACGCTCGGATACTCGGTGCGCTACAGACAGCGCCACTCGCTGGTCTCCCAACCTCGCCACTCGGCGCGCTCGGGGATTCGGCACTCACCGGTCGCTTGACCTTGCCACTCGCCGCGCTCAGGGAATCACCACTCGCTGGTCTCCCAACCTCGCCACTCGGCGCGCTCGGGGATTCGGCACTCACCGGTCGCTCGACCTTGCCACTCGCCGCGCTCAGGGAATCACCACTCGCTGGTCTCCCAACCTCGCCACTCGGCGCGCTCGGGGAATCGGCACTCACTGGTCGCTCGACCTCGCCACTCGCCGCGCTCAGGGAATCAGCACTCGCCGGTCGCTCGACCTCGCCACTCGCCGCACTCGGGGAATCAGCACTCGCCGGTCGCTCGACCTTGCCACTCGCCGCCCTCGGGGACTCAGCACTCGCCGGTCGCTCGATCTCGACACACTCCACATTTGGGGACTCGCTGCAACTAGCGGCTTCACCGACACCCTTCGTCTTTCGCCAACTGGCCATCACCGACTGGCTCACGCCGACTGCCTCCTGCTTCACGGTTCTTTCCTCTGTTCAGGAGCTCGTCGCCGATTCGCCACGACCCATCGTCAAGACTCTCCGCGCCCTGCCTCAAGCCCGCGTCGAATCTACAACGCGATCGGGGACTACTGATGGGGGAATACCAATCGGTGTATACCCACGAAGCGGTTTCGCCAGGTGGATCGCCAATGCCAGAGCGGGTCGACTCGCCAAGTATGGCGACTGGCGCATGCTGGACCCAGGCGACTGGCGCTGACTGGAGGCCCAAGATGGCGACTTCAATACAAAGCCCACCAAATACTTGTAAACCCTAACTGGCTGCATATATAAATCCACCAGGGGAACCCCCACGGGGAGAGCATATTACATCTTCTCTCACATTAGTCTAGATCTAGTCTATCCCTCCGCCTACGGCGGCTCTATTGTAAACCAATCTATGATCATATACTAGATTGATAGCAGGACATAACGATCCTCCACCGAGGGGACGTGAACCTGGGTACATCGTGTGCCAATCTCGCTCCCAGATTCTCCTACGTCGCCTTGCTCCCTCTACGTAAGCTACCCCCAGTAGCATCTGCCGTGCAATACCACGACACAACCTATATGTGGCACTGTCGTCTTGGTCACATTGGAGTGAAGCGTATGAAGAAACTCCATTCCGATGGACTTCTTGAATCACTTGATTTCGAATCACTTGAAAGATGCGAAGCATGTCTGATGGGTAAAATGACTAAGACTCCATTTTCTGGTATGATGGAGCGAGCTACGGACTTATTGGAAATCATACATACCGATGTATGTGGTCCAATGAGTGTAGCATCGTGCGGTGGTTATCGTTATGTTCTTACCTTCACGGATGACTTGAGTAGATATGGGTATATCTATTTCATGAAACATAAGTCCGAAACTTTCGAGAAGTTTAAGGAATTTCAAAGTGAGGTGGAGAATCAACGTAACAAGAAGATTAAATTTCTATGTTCTGATCGTGGAGGTGAATATCTAAGTTACGAGTTTGGCGAGCATTTGAAGAAATGCGGAATACTTTCACAATTGACACCGCCGGGAACATCACAGCGTAATGGTGTGTCCGAACGTCGTAATCGAACTCTCTTAGATATGGTTCGTTCTATGATGTCACTTACAGATTTACCGCTTTTTGGGGTTATGCATTAGAAACAGCCGCATTCACTTTAAATAGGGCACCATCTAAATCCGTTGAAACGACACCGTATGAATTATGGTTTGGGAAGAAACCTAAATTGTCGTTCCTTAAAGTTTGGGGTTGCGAAGCCTATGTAAAGAAGTTACAGCCGGACAAGCTTGAACCCAAAGCGGAAAAATGCATCTTCATAGAATACCCAAAGCAAACTATTGGGTATACCTTCTATCATAGATTCGAAGGCAAAATCTTCGTTGCCAAGAATGGATCCTTTCTAGAGAAGGAATTTCTCTCGAAAGAAGTGACTGGAAGGAAAGTAGAACTAGACGAGGTTGTCGAACCTTCTCTCGAACTTGCGAGTAGCGCAGCAACGGAAGAAGTTCCTGTGGTGCATGCACCAATAAGAGAGGAAGCTAATGATGATGATCATGAAACTTCGGTTGAAGTTTCTACAGAACCTCGCAGGTCAACGAGAACTCGTACCACTCCTGATTGGTATGATCCCGTTATGAGTGTCATGTTGGTGGACAACACCGATGACCCTGCGACATATGAGGAAGCGATGATGAGCCCAGATTCCAATAAATGGCAAGAAGCCATGAAATCCGAGATTGGATCCATGTACGAAAACCAAGTATGGACTTTGGTGGACTTACCAGATGGCCGGAAGGCTGTCGAGAATAAATGGATTTTCAAGAAGAAAACAGATGCCGATGGTAATGTTACTGTCTATAAAGCTCGACGTGTGTAGAGGTCCCAACCTTCAATAAGGTAGAGATCCCTATGTTTACAATGCTAGTCCCTGGATCAATAGCTAGCATCCACAGTTAAGATGTAATATCAAGAAACAAAGGTCATAATATAACTTTATAACCAGGAATAACATAATTTTATTACATCTTACATAGCTCATCTGGCTATTACATTACATTGCAGCAAAATATCTATAAGCATGGGGTTCTTCATCTTCAAAGTGCCACAGGCAAACATGTTGGTTGTATACTTTGTAATCCTAAACAACACACCTTTCACTAAATCAATCAAACCTGCAACATAACAAGTTACAACCACAAGGGTCAATACATTTGAATTGTATTGGCAAGTTTCACTACTATGTAGAAATAAGTGGATCCTATCATTACGTGCATGTTTGGCTAAGTAGGGTTTTAGGCTCAGCAATAATTTATCCTATCTTTTCGAAGTAGTTTTGATCTTTTGTCAAAATCTTTCTGAGCTCCTTGGTACACCCCAAGTGCTTCAGGTCTTTGTCAAAATCTCTTGAGCTCCTTGGTACACCCCAAGTGCTTCAAGTCTTTGTCAAAATCTCTTGAGCTCCTTGGTACACCCCAAGTGCTTCAAGTTTTTTTGTTGTCACTTTCAAGTTTTACTTTTAGAAAATTTGAATGTCGAGATTTCCCATAGCTTCAGGCCTTAGTTGCTCAGTATTGTCCATAACCGGGGACACGGCTAAGTACTTAGAATTTTTATCTTCTGCAGAAGTTGTACACTTTACCCACATGACACAATCTCATCTTGTTGCCACCAGTGGCCGCTGGATAAGTACTCACCAAGATGGAGTACCGGCAGATTGAGAATGTGACGAAGTCTTTCCATAGGGTCCTCCCATACACAATGCTAGCTTGTCTTCAGACACCAATGTAGGGTTCCTAGTTCCCTCATTTCCAGTTAACCTGAATACCAATGCATGGGTCTTCCCAATGTAGTTGACTAAGTCAATGCCCATTTAGCATGTGGCTGTACACGGAAGCCACTGTTCGAGAAACATGTTCAATCTCTAAGTCCCTGGGTGGTTTTCTTTTAGTGCACAACAAAAAGAGATTGCCATATAAACATGGTTCCTCTTGTTGCCACCTTTTCCAAAACTTGAGTATCCTTGTCCACCCAGGTGGTTCATTGAGTACTTGTTTTATTATATAAAACACAAGTCTTTCAAAAACTTCATAAAGTCTCAACATGTATCTCTTCTCAATATATAGCAGGTCTAAGCATATTACAACTACATTGTTTTCACTAAGGAATATATAGGGGTATCCTATTAGGATTTAGCATAGCATATAGTATAGAAATACTTTTTCATGCATGTTTTCAAAATCCACTAAGTATAATGAAAATAGTAGGACTTGGATGATAGTGTCACTTGCCTTTTTGGTAGAGAATGTTGGTTCACTTCTTGATCTTTCTAATATTACACTCTTCTAACTTCACTACAAATCAATCAAGCAAACATAGATTCAACTAGCATTCCAACAATAATCAAACAAATCATCACACATAAAATAATAGAAACAAGGTCACGCATGCAAGCACGCAAAAGATAGTTTTATTTGCAAAGGTGATTTCTACTAGGCTCTAAACATTGTGAAGTCCAAAGTGGTCATTTTCTAAAGTGTCAAAACCATTTGCAAAAGGGTTTCATATATAAACCATTTTTAAATCAAATCATTATTTCCTGTGGTGGAAAATGTTTTTATCAAAGCAACAATTTTATGTTGTTCACAAAATAAGTTTTTAATTCTCAAAACATTGTGTTTAGGGTCAGTAGGTTTGAATCAAAACATTTTCCAAAGATTTTGCTCAAAAATCATTTCCATAACAAAATCAATATTTTTATTTGACTAGAAATGAGCTAATTCAATTATTCAATCCTAATCTTGACAAAATACATTTCTAAATCCATAAGTTGGTTCCTAGGGTCATTAGGTTCACAACAAACCATTGTGCAAAAGATTTTATCCCCAAAATCATTTTGGAATAAATTTTATATCCTAAACAAGCATACACAAGTTTCTGCAAAAACAAACATTTTACCAGGATCTTTTTAATAAACAAAGTGCATGGTTGGCTAGGGCTTGTTTTTCTGAATCCATTGATATAAAATTTTCAAATTTTGGACGTGTGGATCAAAAGTTATGAGGTTTACAAATTTGCATCTAAATCAGATTCTAAATCTATTTTAAATCAAACTTCGTCCATGTGGCTGTTTCTGATTGGACAAAAATGGTTCGCGTGGATCAACAGATACATGTCGTTGGATTAAAAGAGATCTGTGCGGCTCTGATCATCGCATACCCTTTTGTTAAGTGAAACTATCTTATCGCTCCGATCTGGATCTAACGGCTCCCAGTGCCTCGACCAGAAACTGGCGGCGCTGCGCGGCGGCGACTGTCGGCGCGGCTCTGATCGCGATGGTTCCGGTGTTACAGGAAGCTGGTAAGAGGGAGAGAGGGCTCACCGAGGTCTCCTCGTCGTGCTGAAACTCAACGTACTCGCCGTTTGTCGAGGGGCGCACGAGGTAGTCCTGAATCGCTCGCCGGAGCTGTGCTTCACCTCGGGTGCGGTTAGTCGTCGTCGAGGGCGACGCTACGGAGCACGAGAGAGCAAACGAAGGTTGCTGTTAGCTTCGCACGAGTGTTGCAGACAAGTGAGCATCAAAAAGTGGGCAAGGTGTGGACAGTACTTACGGGAAAGGGTCGCCGGAGAAGTGGCGACGCGGTGGCGCCGATCAAGACGTGGGAAGTTTACGGGCAAGCGGCCGAGCAGATGACACGGGCAGGTGCGCAAGGATATGGTGAGCAAGACAGTGTGAAGCAGGGATGGTGGGGTGGGTTGAGTTCGTCGGAATTTGTCGGCGAGATCGTCGGAGCGATGATCGCGAGCTCGAATTACGACGGCACGGGGCAAAGAGGGTCCGCGGTGGGGAGATCACGGAGAGAGGGATGCTTAAGTGCACGCGGTCACGGGCTAAATCAATGCGTGGTTAATGAGGAATCAAACGCAATCAATCGCGTAAACGGGCGAGGTTTGGGGAGAAGAAGTCGCGACGGGTGGAAACGATTTAACGATCTTTGTGGAATGGTTGGTCGTGAGAGAGAGGAAGAGGAGTGGGGCGAACGTTCATTGACTCATGAGTTGGCTTTTCGGTGAAAACGTTTAGAGAGGGGAAAAGCACGCGAGTTGGGCTGCTGGGCTTGTTGGGTTGGGTCAGTCCTTTAGCATTCTTTTTTGTACTGAATCTTTTTCCTTTTTCTAATTGATTTTCTGTTTTGAAATTCAATCAAACAATTCAAATACTAATTCAAATCAAACTTCTACCACATTTTGTATTGATTTTAGTTCTGTTTAACAACAATATTCCAAGTCCCAAAATAAATAATATTTTTATTCTTTTAGGGTCTATTTAATAATTAAATAAAATAGTCCTTAGTTATTAAATCAAATAGGTTTTGATTGATTTAAAATCTCCATTTGAAATCCAAATAATATCAAAAACAATTCAGTAGGTTTTATTTGAAAATATAAAATACTTGGAAAACTTGTTTAAAATAATTTAACAAGTTTTGGTGTTTAATTAAAATGGGAAAAACCTTTACTTTAATAAAATTGGTTTATTAATAAACTCTCATTATTTTATTTAAATAGACCTTTGATATTTTAATCAAAACAAAATATTTTATTTCAAAAGCTTAGCCAAGGTTTTAATTTAGCTCTATAAAACAATCCTTATTTATTTTTCTACCTTTGCCTTTGAAAACCAAATCTTTTTATTAAAAGATCCAAAATAGTAATTCCAAATATTTAAAACTTTATTTATTACTTGTTTATATTTTTAAATCCCTTGAGGATTTATTTGATCAAAATAGGTTTTAAGGTTTCCAATTGGAATCAAAAGTTTCTTCTCACCCTAAAAATCAACAAAGTTTTATTTTATTCATTTATTTTTCACATTACAAGATTTGGAAAATCTTGGGATGTGACAGGCTACCACCCTTAAAATAAATCTCGTCCCGAGATTTGGGAAGGCTGGGGTTACAAGTAGGCTCAAAGCATCTAGGGTACTACCACCCTTAAAAATATTCCAACTAAATTACATATTGGCTTCCTTGGGATCTTGGGGAAACTTCTCTGGGCAAACATCTGCATAGTGTCCTTTGTTTCCACATTTGAAACATGTGACTAGGCTGAGATCCTTCATAGGCTTGTTTATCTTGTGCTTCATCTTTTCTGGACAGTTGCTTGCATAATGTCCTTGGTTACCACAATTGTAACATGTGATAAGTTTGAGTTCTTCACGTATCTCTTGTGGACAGGTTGCTGCATAATGGCCTAGCTCTTTGCAGTTGTTGCACCATACTTGGCCAATCTCTTTATACTTCTGTTTCTCTGGACATTCACTGGAATACTGTCCCATTTCTTTACAATGCTTACATTGCACATGGCTTTTGTCCTTGTTTTTCTTGGGTTTCTCCAAAGATAGGAGTGCTTCCAGTTCATGTTGTTCATATGTTATCTCATAGGTAGGAATGTCTTCTTGTTTCTTTGACCTTCTATTGCTCCTTGGATAATTCATATGTCTCTTCTTTGGTCCTTTAAATTGGGTTGTATTGCATGGAGGTATAAGTGGAGATTTTCCTTTGTCCACATCCTTCTTGGTAGACTTAGCTCCCTCTGGATAGTTTGCAATCAGTTGCTGCACTCCACCTTGTTTCCTTTGTTCAACTATGTAATAGATGGGGCATTGGATAGGGACATGATTATTTCCTTCACATAAGTAACAAGTAGCTTGAGATGTGGGACATTGGCCAGCTGGATGTTTCTCTTCACAGTTGGGGCATTGATATCCATGCTCCTTGGAAGTGTGATCCTTGTCTCCACAAATGTTGCAAGCTTTGGTTCCTTCTAGAATAACATCTTTGTCATATTTGTTGTCATAAACTCCTTTGGAAAAGTTGCTTTCCATGTTGAGCATTTGATCTGTCACCTTATTCAACATTTGGGCTTGGTTCTCCAAAAACTTTTGCAGGGTTGGATCTTCCCCACTGGTGTTGGCTATGAATTGAGATGTCATTTGGTTCAACTGGTTTTGGGTTGCTATAAGTTCTCTCAAGTTGTCCTCTTGGTTGTTGTTGGTGTTATCAACCTTGATGTTGGAGTCTCTTGGAGTAGTCATCTGTTTGGGGTTGAATTGAGATTAGAATAGGAAAGATATTTCTAAGGAAATAGTTCTAATCACACACATCACAATTCACCCAAGCAATGTGCAAGCAATCACAAACAAACATTCCACTCAAACAACAAGTTTCAAACATACTTTTAGGCAACCAAAAATATTTTGTTACACCACATAAGTTGGTGGGTTTGGCTTAAACTAAATATGGTGGTCCATCTATATGGTTCACTTGAGATCTTTCCATCTTTGTTTGGTTGATTCTTCTTGCATGAGATCATGGTTTCCTTTGGAAAAACTCTTGGTCACAAAAACTCCAAAGGTGATGGTGGCTCCCTCTACGTTGTGTTTCCTTAGTTTCCAATCTTGAGCAAGATTTCTTGTCTCACTTGTCCTTAGTGATATCCAAGGTTGAAGTCCTTGGTGAAATTGCTGAAGATGTTGAAGTCATTAGTGTTGAAGATGTTGAAGTCATTAGAGTTGAGGAAGTCCTTTGGCCATGGGGTAGGCTTTTCCATCAAGTTGAAATAGAAGAGATGTAGAACCAAAACCAAAATGGTTGAGGAAAAGATTTTACAAGATTGTTTGCAAATAAGTTTTGGAACAAATACAACTCCTATTTTTCTAAGGGGTTTTGTCCAATCCCAGGGTTACAAATCCTACAGGAAACACAATGCTCTAATACCATCTGTAGAGGTCCCAACCTTCAATAAGGTAGAGATCCCTGTGTTTACAATGCTAGTCCCTGGATCAATAGCTACCATCCACAGTTAAGATGTAATATCAAGAAACAAAGGTCATAATATAACTTTATAACCAGGAATAACATAATTTTATTACATCTTACATAGCTCATCTGGCTATTACATTACATTGCAGCAGAATATCTATAAGCATGGGGTCCTTCATCTTCAAAGTGCCACAGGCAAATATGTTGGTTGTAGACTTTGTAATCCTAAACAACACACCTTTCACTAAATCAATCAAACCTGCAACATAACAAGTTACAGCCACAAGGGTCAATACATTTGAATTGTATTGGCAAGTTTCACTACTATGTAGAAATAAGTGGATCCTATCATTACATGCATGTTTGGCTAAGTAGGGTTTTAGGCTCATTTGCAGAAAGCAATAATTTATCCTATCTTTTCAAAGTAGTTTTGATCTTTTGTCAAAATCTTTCTGAGCTCCTTGGTACACCCCAAGTGCTTCAGGTCTTTGTCAAAATCTCTTGAGCTCCTTGGTACACCCCAAGTGCTTCAAGTCTTTGTCAAAATCTCTTGAGCTCCTTGGTACACCCCAAGTGCTTCAAGTTTTTTTGTTGTCACTTTCAAGTTTTACTTTTAGAAAATTTGAATGTCAAGATTTCCCATAGCTTCAGGCCTTAGTTGCTCAGTATTGTCCATAACCGGGGACACGGCTAAGTACTTAGAATTTTTATCTTCTGCAGAAGTTGTACACTTTACCCACATGACACAATCTCATCTTGTTGCCACCAGTGGCCGCTGGATAAGTACTCACCAAGATGGAGTACCGGCAGATTGAGAATGTGACGAAGTCTTTCCATAGGGTCCTCCCATACACAATGCTATCTTGTATTCAGGCACCAATGTAGGGTTCCTAGTTCCCTCATTTCCAGTTAACCTGAAGACCAATGCATGGGTCTTCCCAATGTAGTTGACTAAGCTAGTGCCCATTTAGCATGTGGCTGTACACGGAAGCCACTGTTCGAGAAACATGTTCAATCTCTAAGTACCTGGGTGGTTTTCTTTTAGTGCACAACAAAAAGAGATTGCCATATAAACATGGTTCCTCTTGTTGCCACCTTTTCCAAAACTTGAGTATCCTTGTCCACCCAGGTGGTTCATTGAGTACTTGTTTTATTATATAAAACACAAGTCTTTCAAAAACTTCATAAAATCTCAACATGTATCTCTTCTCAATATATATAGCAGGGATAAGCATATTACAACTACATTGTTTTCACTAAGGAATATATAGGGGTATCCTATTAGGATTTAGCATAGCATATAGTATAAAAATCCTTTTTCATGCATGTTTTCAAAATCCACTAAGTATAATGAAAATAGTAGGACTTGGATGATAGTGTCACTTTCCTTTTTCGTAGAGAATGTTGGTTCACTTCTTGATCTTTCTAATATCACACTCTTCTAACTTCACTACAAATCAATCAAGCAAACATAGATTCAACTAGCATTCCAACAATAATCAAACAAATCATCACACATAAAATAATAGAAACAAGGTCATGCATGCAAGCACGCAAAAGATAGTTTTATTTGCAAAGGTGGTTTCTACTAGGCTCTAAACATTGTGAAGTCCAAAGTGGTCATTTTCTAAAGTGGCAAAACCATTTGCAAAAGGGTTTCATATATAAACCATTTTTAAATCAAATCATTATTTCATGTGGTGGAAAATGTATTTATCAAAGCAACAATTTTATGTTGTTCACCAAATAAGTTGTTAATTCTCAAAACTTGGTGTTCAGGGTCAGTAGGTTTGAATCAAAACATTTTCCAAAGATTTTGCTCAAAAATCATTTCCATAACAAAATCAATATTTTTATTTGACTAGAAATGAGCTAATTCAATTATTCAATCCTAATCTTCACAAAATACATCTCTAAATCCATAAGTTGGTTCCTAGGGTCAGTAGGTTCACAACAAACCATTTTGCAAAAGATTTTATCCCCAAAATCATTTTGGAATAAATTTTATATCCTAAACAAGCATACACAAGTTTCTGCAAAAACAAACATTTTACCAGGAGCTTTTTACTAAACAAAGTGCATGGTTAGCTAGGGCTTGTTTTTCTGAATCCATTGATATAAAATTTGCAAATTTTGGACGTGTGGATCAAAAGTTATGAGGTTTACAAATTTGCATCTAAATCTATTTTAAATCAAACTTCGTCCACGTGGCTGTTTCTGATTGGACAAAAACGGTTCGCGTGGATCAACAAATACAGGCCGTTGGATTAAAAGAGATATGTGCGGCTCTGATCATCGCATACCCTTTCGTTAAGTGAAACTATCTTATCGCTCCGACCGATCGAATAGCTCCGATGCCTCGACCAGAATCGGCGGTACTGGCGGCGACTAGCGGCGCGACTCTGCTCGTGATGGTTCCGGTGATACAGGAAGCTGGTAAGAGGGAGAGAGGGCTCACCGAGGTCTCCTCGTCGTGCTGAAACTCAACGTACTCGCCGTTTGTCGAGGGGTGCACGAGGTAGTCCTGAATCGCTCGCCGGAGCTGTGCTTCACCTCGGGTGCGGTCAGTGGTCGTCAAGGGCGACGCTACGGAGCGAGATAGCAAACGGAGGTTGCTGTTAGCTTCGCACGTGTGTTGCAGACAAGTGAGCATCAAAAAGTGGGCAAGGGGTGGACAATACTTACGGGAAAGGGTCGCCGGAGAAGTGGCAGCCGACGGTGGCGCTCGGTCGAAGACGTGGACGAGTTTCTGGGGCAAGCGCGGCGGCGGATGACACGCAGCGGTGCAAGGATCCGTGAGCAAGGCGGTGTGAAGCAGGGATGGTGGGGTGGGTCGAGTTCGTCGGAATTTGTCGGCGAGCTCGTCGGAGCAGTGATGCGCGAGCTCGAAATTACGACGGCCTGGGCGAAGAGGTGCAGCGGTGGGAGATCGAGGGAGAGGGATGCTTAAGTGCACGCGGTCACGGATGAATCAATGCGTGGTTAATGAGGAATCAACGCGCAATCAATCGTAAAGCGAAGAGGTTTGGGGAGAAGAAGTCGCGGTGGTGGAAACAACGATCTTGTGGTCGGTTGGTCAGCGAGAAAGAGGAAGAGGGAGTGGGGACGAACGTTCAGTGACTCTGCGGGTTAGCTTTTCGGTGAAAAACGTTTCGCAGAGAGGGAAAAACTGGCCGAAGTTGGGCTTTGGGCTTGTTGGGCTGGGTCAGTCCTTTAGCTTTTTTTTTGTACTGAATCTTTTTCCTTTTTCTAATTGATTTTTTGTTTTGAAATTAAATCAAACAATTCAAATACTAATTCAAATCAAACTTCTACCACATTTTGTATTGAGTTTAGTTATGTTTAACAACAATATTCCAAGTCCCAAAATAAAATAATATTTTTATTCTTTTAGGGTCTATTTAATAATTAAATAAAATAGTCCTTAGTTATTAAATCAAATAGGATTTGATTGATTTAAAATCTCCATTTGAAATCCAAATAATATCAAAAACAATTCAGTAGGTTTTATTTGAAAATATAAAATAATTGGAAAACTTGTTTAAAATAATTTAACAAGGTTTGGTGTTTAATTAAAATGGGAAAAACCTTTACTTTAATAAAATTGGTTTATTAATAAACTCTCATTATTTTATTTAAATAGACCTTTAATCTTTTAATCAAAACAAAATGTTTTATTTCAAAAGCTTAGCCAAGGTTTTAATTTAGCTCTATAAAACAATCCTTATTTATTTTTCTACCTTTGCCTTTGAAAACCAAATCTTTTTATTAAAAGATCCAAAATAGTAATTCCAAATATTTAAAACTTTCTTTATTATTTGTTTATCTTTTTAAATCCCTTTAGGATTTATTTGATCAAAATAGGTTTGAAGGTTTCCAATTGGAATCAAAAGTTTCTTCTCACCCTGAAAATCAACAAAGTTTTATTTTATTCATTTATTTTTCACATTACAAGATTTGGAAAATCTTGGGATGTGACAACGTGTCGCAAAAGGGTTTCGACAAATTCAAGGAGTTGACTACGATGAGACTTTCTCACCAGTAGCGAAGCTAAAATCTGTGAGGATTTTGTTAGCAATCACTGCATATTATGATTATGAGATATGAAAGATGGATGTCAAAACAGCGTTCCTCAATGGAGACATTGATGAAGAGTTGTATATGATGCAACCCAAAGGTTTTGTATATCCTAAAGATGCTAGTAAGGTATGCAAACTTCAACGGTCCATATATGAATTGAAGCAAGCATCCCGAAGTTGGAATCAACATTTCGATAAGGTGATCAAAAGTTTTGGTTTTATACAAACTTATGGAGAAGCTTGTATTTACAAGAAAGTGAGTGGGAGATTTGTAGCATTCTTAATACTATATGTAGATGACATATTGTTGTTTGGGAATGATGTAGACCTTCTTAATAGTATCAAGGAATATTTGAATGATAGTTTTTCAATGAAAGATCTTGGCGAAGCAGCTTACATATTAGGCATAAATATTTATAGAGATAGATCGAGACGCCTAATATCATTGTCACAAAGTACATATTTGGACAAAGTTCTAAAGAGATTTGGAATGGAAGATAGCAAGAAAGGGTTCTTGCCCATGTTGCCCAATACGACCTTGAGTAAAACTCAAAGTCCAGCAACGGCAGAACATAGAGAAAGGATGAGTAAGACTCCCTATGCCTCAGCCATAGGATCTCTAATGTATGCCATGCTATGTACTAGACCCGACATTGCATATGCTGTTAGTTTGACTAGCATATATCAAAGTGATCCAGGAGTGGATCATTGGACAACGGTCAAAAACATCCTTAAGTACTTGAGAAGAACTAAGGGCATGGTTATTTCTTACAGAGGTGATGAACAGCTCGTTGTTAATGGTTACACCGATGCTAGTTGGAACACCGATCCAGATGATTCTAAATCTCAATCTGGATACGTATTTACTTTGAATGGTGCAGCAGTTAGCTGGAGGAGTGCAAAACAAAGCGTTATGGCGAGATCTTCAACTGAATCGGAATACATAGCTGCTTCGGAGGCTTCACAAGAAGCAATATGGATGAAGGAGTTCATTACAGAGCTCGGTGTGGTTCCAAGTGCGTTGGACCCAATGTCTATCTACTGTGATAACATGGGCGCCATAGCCAATGCGCAAGAACCAAGGTCACACAAGAAGCTGAAGCACATCAAGCTACATTTTCACGCTATTCGAGAACATGTCCAAGATGGTGACATAAAGATTTGCAAAGTACACAGATCTGAATGTGGCGGATCCGTTGACTAAACCTCCCAGGGAAAACATGACCAACACCAAACTGCCATGGGTGTTCGGTATATTACCATGTAATCTAAATTAGTTGACTCTAGTGCAAGTGGGAGACTGTTGGAGATATTCCCTAGAGGCAATAATAAATGTAGTTATTATTATATCTTTGTGTTTATGATAAATGTTTACATTCATGCTATAACAGTATTAACAAGGAAACATTAATACTTGTGTGATTTGTAAACTAAATTAGAGTCCCTAGTAAAGCCTCTTCATAATACTAGCTTGTTGGTTAATAAATGATTGTGGTTTCCCTATCATGAACATTGAGATGTTATTAACAACAAGATCATATCGTTAGGAGAATGATATGATGGACATACTCCTATAGATAAGCGTAGCATATAGATCAAGTCATTTTAATAGTTTAATTGCTATATGCTTTCTGATACATAGTAACCTAATTCCTTCGACCATGAGATCATGCATATCACCATCACCGGAAGGATGCTTTGATGACATCAAACACCACACTATAACTGGGTGGTTATAAAGGTGGCATTGAGTGTTCGGAAAGTATTGGTTGAGACACATGGATCAAGAGTGGGATTTGTCCATCCATATGAAGGATAGATATACTCTGGGCCCTCTCGGTGGAATGTCATCCAATTGGCTTGCAAGCATGTGACTGGCTCACAAGGGATCACATATCACGGGAACGATAAAAGAGTACTTATCAGTAACGAGGTTGAACTAGGTCTGCAGAGATACCGACGATCAAAACCTCGGATAAGTAAACTATCGTGAGACAAAGGGAAATTGTTATCGTATGTAAGTGGTTCATTCAATCGCAAAGTAATCGTAGTAATATGTGGGAACCATATGAATTTCCAGATTCCTCTATTGGTTATTGTTCGGAGAAGTGTCTCGATCATGTCCGCATAATTCACGAACCGTAGGGAGACACACTTAAGGATTCGATGTTGTTGAGTAGTTATGGAATGATGAGTAAGAGACCGAATGTTGTTCGGAGTCTCAGATGGGATCCGGGATATCACGAGGAGATCCGGAATGGTCCGGAGAATAATATTCATATAAGGAAAGTCCTGTTTCGGGGTTGGAGAATGGTTCCGGTGTTTTCATCGGGAATGTTCTAGAAGGTTCCGGAAGGTCCGGCACTCCGGATGGGAAGGGTACATGAATGTGTCATAACAAGTTGGAATGGTTGCATCATGTACTAGGTGTCATCGCTGAGCAAAATAAAGGGATAAATCAAATCCTAGTTTGAAAAGTCAAATGCCAATTTGAAAAGTCAAACGACAAGTTTGCTTGGTGGAGGGAGAGTAGGAAACCTACTTGGGGAGGAGTTCATCTCCCTCCACCCGCCGGCCTTGGAGGCCGAGTTGGGGGAGGACTCTCCTCCCCTGGCCGGCGCCCTCCCACCTATAAAAGGAGGGGCAGGGCTGACCCTCTAGAGGAACACCTCCACCACCCAAAACCCTAGCCCTAGCCGTCGGCCCTCCTGCAGCCGCCGCCACCACCCTAGGGCAAACCCTAGCCGCCGACTTGGGGCTTTCCCCAAGCCCTAGCTTCCGGCCTAGCCCTCTCTCCTTGGTGTGTCTAAACCCTAGATCACCGAGGCCTCTCTCATAGTCCACCATACTCGCTCTGGCTTAAGGCGAAGCCCAGCGAGATCTCCCCTCTACTTCCGGTACCACACCGTCGTGCTGCCGGAATCACGAGGAGAGTGCTACAACCTTCGATGCCTGCTGGAACAAGGGAGAGGAAGGTCTTCATCGAAAATCTGCAGATGTGACAGATCATGAAGCGCTAACGGAGCCTTGGAAGGATCGTCTACACGATCTTGAGATCGGCAAGAGTACGAATACATCACCCACGAGAATCCACTCTCGTTAAACACTTTGGAATCTTCGAGGGTGAGTTATTTTATCGACTCGTTGCTACAATCTAGTAGATAGATCTTGGCTTGTTTGTTTGTATGCGGTAGAAATTTTTTGTTTTCCAGGCTATGAACCCCTACAGTGACATATGCGTTGATGTCATTTTAGTTCCCTTTAATGTTCAAATTTAGAACTTTTAACTCTTGAACCACTAATTCGAGTGAAAATACGTTTTTATCGTTGGCTTAGTCATGACAAGATCTTCGAAACTAGATCATATGTTGATATGAGAACTTTTTGTCACTAATACTGGGTTGTCATCACCGACTTGCCATATTATTCCCACCGAGTTGCCGGATTGCTAACTTGATTTCTAGACATATGTACGCCATTTTAACAACATAAGGTTGCATGGTACTAATTTGTATGACACGATATTGTAACATCCCAGCATTAGAGCTTAGAAATAAGCTGAACCCAGGTGTGTGCATTGCATTCATGCATAGAAAATCCGGATAATTTTTGCGTAAAAGTAAAGAAGCTATAGAGGGATCGAGGTCTCTCTTGTTCTGATGGAGACATCAGGGCAGGTGCGATAGATTTTGACATGACATTTACTGTAACTTTTGTGTTTGGGGAAGATAAAAATTCAAAAATGAATATTCAATTGATAAATTTGAATTCTAAAAGAATTTAAAATAGAATAACAACCGGAAAGTAAATTGTAATAGTGAATAAAAGGTGAACTCTTATTTATGAATAAGATACAGTATTTCTAATTATCTAAATATAAAATATAATTGAAATTCAAAAAAGAAAAAGATTTACAATAGGAATTGATTTCATAATTATAAACAAGATATAAATATTACAAGAATGTAGATTACAAATAGAATGAAAAGTTAAGCTTTTTTAATATTATACAATATTACATTGTCTTCACAAACAAATTATAAAGCAAGTAATTTTCTTGAATGAGATACAACCATACAATGTTTCTACAATAAATCAAACAGAAAAGAAATTAAAATAGCTGATAAAAAGAAAACCTAAAGTATTTCCTATACTATTCCTTGTAACTTCTTCTCTGCTTATTATTCTTCACCTGCAAAGACAAACAAGAAGAGAAACAAAAAGAAAAATAAAAAAAGATTATGTTAGTGTTAGTTCTACTCGTAGATTTAGCATACAAATGATATGCTTAAACTCATCATTGAATAATCTAAAGAGGGAGCCAAGTGGAGTATTAGTTCTTATCATCAAAGAAGAATTCAGAGTAAGCATCATAAGCCAAGGGGCAAATTTCACCAAATCAGAAATAGTAAAAAGATAAACAATCAAGTAATGTCAAGTTTTACTTAATCTGATCCATTGGGGTGAGTCAAGCACCCAAGCAGCTCACACATCTGCATGGTGTTGTGCTGTCAACACCAAAAGCATCACATGGATTTCAAAAGGGAGAGCACAGCCGTAGCAGAGTTACCAACTCTCCATTTCCACTATAGAACACTAGTACATCTACACCCACACAACCACCCCTATCTCCTTCTCAGTTCAGCACAAGTTTATTCCACCACACAGCCAAGAACCAGGAGTTTATCACTGATCTATCCACACAAATCACCAACCAATATCACATGGTTTTCTAGATCAAGATTTACCACAGGAAGCACCAAGAAAATCATGACAGAATCATAAGCTAGCTCAAGAGGAGGAGGAGCAGGCCAGTAACTAGGAAGAAGGAAGGATCCATAACATATCAAGGTGGAGCAGTTCAAGCCTAAGAGCAAGAAGATCTAGATGATCAAGAGTAGACAAAATCCCAGCACAAATCATTTGTTGACTCTACAGTAGCAGATTTTATCTAGGAGGATTGGATGGAGAGTTTTCTCTCAGGCTTGCATAGTGATACTATGCAAAGCTCATCACAGAGAATGAAAGCCACCAGAATAAATAAATATTTGTTCTTATTTCTATCAAGGCCTCAGTCTTTGCATCACAGGGAAGGAACTAGTCCATCTTAGTTCCTATCATTAAACCATCAAGCAAACAATCTTAATAAGCCAAGGCAAGAACATAAATAGCATATCATGCTCTCTGGAATTTTAGTGTGCACACTCCATAAGGAGGCACCACACTAGGATTTCCAGAAGGGCAGAAGCCATCTAAAATATTGTCAACACAAATAGAGAAGTATGATACTTATACTTTACCTCTCATCAAGGTTCATTAAGTTCTTCATATCATTTTCCTAGCTAATCCAGCTAGGAATCCTTGCAAGCAATCAGAGCATGATTTAAATCATTTTCCTAGATAATTTGATCTAGGAATCATTTAGTAAGGTATCAAACAATTAAGTAGATAAATAGAATCTACTTTGCATATTCCCAATTCATATCTATCCAAGATCATGTCTTGCATGATATAACATCATCAATTTATTCTCTAGCTTATTACTAGACAAGTATGTACTACGGCTGCTAGGCTACATGCCACATTCCCAGAGGGTAGCACCTTTGCACCTAGCAGATTCAGAGTTTCTTGAGTACAGGCTCAAGTCTATTTTCTTAAACCCACAAATCATTTTCCTAAAAAAAATTTAGGAATCATTTATATTGTTACTATCATATTGACAGATCACTCCTTTTGGCCAACCATTTACACTTACTAATATTACCCAAATAATGTTTATCATCTTCCTAGCAGTAATTCTAGGAATCATATCTACTCCTTATCTCACTGTCAGATTTGACAGAGAATAAATCATTCTCATAGAAGATGTTTCTAGGAAATCATTCAAACCGTCACTGAACCAAATGTTCAGATCACCAAGTGTGCCTCGTATATGATCATAGCACAACCAGATAACAGGAGTAACCAGTCCTGGATAGAGGAATGCACACATCCAGGAAGATTCCACTTTAGTGGATACCAAAGGCAACCAAAGCTACTAGCTAAAATCTCCAGCAATCTCTATAATACAAGCTCAGTAGGAAACCATCAACTAAATAATTCATCCACTTATAATAGTACTTGCTATCTTCCATGTTTAAATTCTAGAATGAATCAAACATGGGTATAACTGAATTCTTTCAGTCAACAACACTACAAAGAATTCAGATTCATCAAAAATAACATCATAGCAAAACCATACATGCCAGGGATAACCACATCATCCAAATTTGGACATCATATCAAGCACACTACAATTTATCAATTAAACTAAAGCCTGACAGTGCAAGTTAAACATGCTGGTGGTAGTTAATCGTCCAGACTGAGACACCACTACAAGTAATCAGCTAGTAACATATCACCATACAACCTTAATCCCAACCTGAGGAGTTTATTGGCCCAAGAATCGGTCACACGAGGATTACCTAAATTAGAGGAAGAAGTAGCGGGAACACACTTGGTTCGGCGCTCGGGGTTGCGTAGCTGTAGCGCCATCCCGCCGGTGCCGGAGCGGAGACGTCACCACCACGGTGAGGTAGCACAGCGACACATCCATGGGCGCCGGGGTTGCAGCCCAAGCTGCCGTCCCTCCAGCGTTGGAGTAGCGTGTGAGACCTGGAGAATCAGTTGAAAACCACGGTCAGTCATAGTAGTAGTAGAAGCGACGACACCACCGGAGAGCAAGCACTAAGGCGCAGGGGCCGAGCCAATGGTCGTGGGGCTAGGGTTTCAGTCGAGCACGCTCGCAAGGGACTGGGCCAACCAAATCGATGATTGAGAAGAGAAGAGGAGGAGAGGGTAAGGCATCGCCGACGAGCAGCTCCGCCAGATGCGATCGACGGTGGCCGGAAGAGCGGCAGGCGGCGGCGCCCACATTGGGAGTAGAAGGGGATGAGGAAGAGAAGTCGTGCGCGTGAGTGTGCGTGAATGAGAGAAATGAGAGAGGGGGGTGTTGGGCTGGGAATAAGCCCAACTGAATGGGCCTAGGTGGGCCAGATCGGCCTAAGGGCCAAATTATCCTATACACATAGTTCAATTAGCAAAGAAATAAAAACAAAAAGGGTAATATACATTAATTATAAATTACCACAATACCTTTAATAATATTCAAACCTTAAACAAATGTTGGAAAATCCTAAAAATATAATTAATATGTCTAAATAATCACAAAAATGATAATTATCCAAGAATAGTATAAAACCACTTGACTAAACTAAATAAATACCATTAATTTATTAAAGGCACTAGAGTTTTCAATAAATTAAAATAATATAAGGAAATTTCCTAAAAATTAATAAAAATCATTTTCATGTATAAAAATAAATCTACTATTTTATAAAAATACTAACTTAAGTATTTTATAAATGAAATTTGAAGAAAGTATTTAAAGACATTTAATCCTTTATGGAATTTTATAAATATAAAAATAATACTTAAAAATAAAATAAAATTCATTTTCAAAGTCTTGAATAAATATATTACACTAGAAAAATACTAAATATATTAGTAGAAAAGTTTTTAATATTTTAAAATAATAAATCCTTAATCATTATATATTTTTGAAAATTCTTTAAGAACATTTCTTAAGAAAGAAATAATTATATTTATTTAGAAATATTAATACCCTAAAAAATCAAATTACTAAAGTTCTAAACCAGAACTAAGGTTTATAATAAAACTTAAGTGTAACTTATTAACTTTATAATATATTTTGAAACCTTAAATAAAGATTTAAAACTATAACCTTCAAAATAACTTTATAAGCATTCACTAAAATATAAAGTGAATAATTCCACACCTTAGTTATACCTATCATAAATCGAAAACTTAAGAATAATTAAAGTATATTACATCTTAAGTTTACTTACCCTTTTAAAGTTAACTTTAGTCTCAAAGCTTATAAACAACAGGTCTAATACACCACTTATGTTTTTATAGTTAACTTTAGTCTGTTTCAATTAAGACATAAAGCATCTTAAGTTCAGACTATTCAAGCAAGCATAAACAACATCAATCACATTTTATCAATCATATTATAAAAGCTATCATGGTTGTTTAAACCTTAGGAAGGAAATCTTTTCTTCAAATGTTATTCTTTTTGCCACTTCAAAGAATAATCTCATAATAAATTCTTCAACTCTTAACAACTAAAACCAAGGACTCTTATCTTAGTCACCAAATGACAATTAAACATAATCACATTACTTTATACTTTACCTGTATATCTAGAATTATTATCACTTAAGTTCCTTATAAATGTCATTACTTATAAAGTAAAATTTGAAGATAAACTAACTCTTAAAAGAATCACCTAAATTCACTTCACTCAAAGCATTGGGGATTCACTTTGGGAATTTTACAAAATGCATATCCTACTTATGCATAACAGCATCTTGCTTCTTTAAACATTAGTCCTTACCGGACCAATGATGCTGATTTCAGATATTGGATCTTATATTGTCTCGAAGACCGTGAGTGCATAATCTTGCAATCACAAAAGGCAAGTTCACACTTGCTCATGTCCTTTGATTATTTTCTGTAAAGTATTTTGCAAATCCAGTGTTGTCATCACCTGCATTTGAAAAAGGACATAAAACACTATTTTCATAATAACATGATTATAGGTTATTTACCATGAGGTAATAACCTACTATGAAAGTTCTGGTGGTAAAGGAACATATTATCTAGGACTTAAAAACCAATGTCTTCAGTGATTCTTGCGCCGTATATCATGCGTTAACCATAAGATTTGGAATGGGACAGAGAAGTCATTTGTATCTTCTTCCTCTCGTATGTAGCCGGATGTGCAGGTCGTGGTTGTTATCACTCGTAGCGTGCATATTAATTGGTAATTCGTAGAGGATATGTAGCATATGGGTGGGAACCCTCAACGTCCCAGGATAGTTCTGGAATCTCACGATCTGTACAAACCATTGTCGTAATTCAATATGTGGGCATGGTGTACACCAAGGAGGCATGCGGGGTCGCGAAGGGGGCAGTGATTGGCTTGGATCTTAGACTGGGCCCCATACCAAGGAAGTATGGACAAGGTCATGACTTGGTTGTGCAACAAGGCTAAGGTCTCTCATGGGTAAAGTAACGCACATCTGTAGAGTGTAAGAACTGTAACTTGTTACTCCCTGTTCCGGGAAGGAGCTGCGAACACGGCGGGAAAGGAACTCCATGAAAGTTCTGGTAAACCCGTGAAGGCTGACGGACATAGCTTTTCAAAATAAAAGCAACCTTTAAAGAAATGTTTACAAAAAATTGCATTGCCTACGACCTATG
The DNA here is from genome assembly GCA_030063025.1 of Avena longiglumis. NCBI lineage: Eukaryota > Viridiplantae > Streptophyta > Magnoliopsida > Poales > Poaceae > Avena > Avena longiglumis. The sequence goes on from CP125973.1 coordinate 156,695,233, forward strand.
GTCTGTGGCTGTAGATATAGTGCATCAAACACTCCTTTTCTAGTGAACTTGCTGAGTACGCTCGTACTCAACGTATCTTCTTAACCCTTGCTAGGTTCTGAAGCCATTATAGACGATGTCTACATCAAGTTATGCTCCAGGAATCATCACCAGAATCTAAAGTTCTCCAATGAAGTCAAGAAAGTCAACATATACATCAACTCAAGTGAAGACGAAGTTACTGATTAGATAGGAATATAATCTCTAGCCATAGAACCTATTTCTATGGCGTATTGCAGCAACAAGAATGCCAGACCATTAGTGAAAATACTAGTCTTAATAGTATGGTAGTTTTTGAGTTGTTTATTTCTGATTCTTCTTTGTAAGAAGATTCTTTCTCTCTCTTTAACCTAGAGTGTTCTCTGGATCTTGTGTAAAGAGTTGAGTTGTAACCTATAGTCATGTCTTGGACTTGCTGTGTTTCTGTTGTACCACTCTGAGGGATGTAATACTAGTGAACGGTGTTTCATTGGTGTTATGTCAACGACTATAGTGTACTACATCATGCAGTGGTATGCTGGGTCACCGCAGTTGGTATCAGAGCATATGCTTTGACCTTCAGAATAAAACCCTTTTAGGAAGATCTGTAGGTTGGATAGTGACTATAGGAGCCATCTTATCTAAACCAAATATTCATATGACTTGTGATGAGTATCCACTTGAGGATAATATTGTCACACCTAAGTCAAATGCTTAAGTCATTCTTTCTTAGGAGTAATTAATTTATCTTTTCTCAGTATTATGCTAGTTAGTGCCTTCCGAAGGAGACGTAACCACCAAGATACTGTAGGAAAGCCAATTGGTCACAGTAGAATAGGATCAAGTATAAGATATCAATTGAAGTAGTCTAAATGGTGTAGCCTAACCCTAGAATTCATGTAAGGCAGTGGGATCTTATGGTTAGTTGATAACCAAAGACAACATAATGAAGACCATTAGAGTATGTATAGTTGTATTGGCTAGTAAATCATGTGGTATTCATTTAATAATTATACATGAAGGAGTGAAATTATGTTAAATATCAATGATCATACTATGAGAAGTAAAGTCATCATGGTGAGATTAGCTCTTAAATCATGATGAATAGGTAGAACATAATAAGATCATGGTGAGATTAGCTCCAAAACCATGATGTAGGTGTAAAAATGACAAGTAATTAATAAACTATCTTGAGGTAGAAGTAATAAGATAGCATGGTAGAACTATGATAGAAGTCATATGTGTCATAATTCAGGATAAAATTTAGTTTTAGGTGTTCAGAAGAACCTGATTAGTCTTTTGGAGTAATCATGTGAGATTAGTTTATCAATAAAGAAAGGTTGGTTATAGTTAATCCTTTCAAAGGTGAGACAAAAGGTTAGTCGAAACCAGATTGAGACCACTTTGCCTAAAAATTATCCTGTTTCAATTGAGCAATTTGGGTAAATTAAGAGGCAAGGAATAGTTTTACCATATATGCTAAGTATCACAATGTAAACCTATATGAGGAGGTGTCATATACTACACAACTAAGCCTGAATTCTAGAGATATTATACTCAATTACTATATTATGGGCTTAGAATAATGTGTGTTATATGTACCACATTTGGATTTCTTGATTTTTATTGGATCTTCTTGATTGACTAGATCTGTACATGAAGTTTGACTTGGTGTGCAAATGCATGTTGTAACATCCAGTTACTACTTGATGTTATAGACCTAGATAGAAATGGGAATTCGTGTAAGGGAGTGACGATTTTCAAAGATCAAGATGAAGACTTACACGAAGAATGAAGCAAAGTATAAGGAGTATCAACGCAGTTTGAAGGATAGATCAAGCTCAGGTTATTCTTAGCCATATATAAGAAGAAAGTCTTGTGTAGAAAATACACGGAGCAACAAGAAGTAATAAACTTAAACTTCATTCAAAGTAGGTAATATTACTAAGAAGTAATGGATTAGTAGTACCAAGTTCATGAAACTATCATGAATAAGTACAAAGAAGTAGCTTTGGAACCAAAATGGTATTCAAGCTCGGTTAATTCAGAGAGAATTCCATAAGGATATTGGAAGCGTAGAGTAATACCTACAACCTAGGATGATCCGCAATTGGTATTTGATCCACAGCTGGTATCTTGTCAGCAGCCGGTGTTGGTTGCCATAGTTCACCAGATCATCTTAATGGTTGCATAAAGAGCATAAAACTTGGCCTAAGCTAAGAAAGACATGAAGGATTATAAAATTAAGGTGATCGTCTTTCGAGGCGCTTCGTGAAAATTGACCTATCAAAGCGAAAATGTCTGAATAGTAAGTAAGACAAATATGATGAAAGGTTCACTTCGGAGATCCACAATTGTGTGGATACACCGTACAATCTTTCATGAGAACCCAACTGGGTAGGAAATAAGCTAGACAAAGACCTACGTCTTAGTTATGAAGCCAATCGTTACTATATAGGCAGTCTAGAGACCATTAGTAAACCCTAAGAGGGAGAGTAAACAGTAAACGGAAGTACTGTTATCTGAATTCTAGAGTAAAGGTTGGAGAAGAAGTACCAACCTATGACAACATTAAGCCTTATTTTTATAAGATAAAAGAAGTCATCATTATAAAAGTACTTTCTGAACTATGTCTAGAGGTAAGATTGAAGTTTACTTCCCGACAGTAGGACTCAAACCTAAAGGTAATTAATAAATGGAAGTTGAGGAAGTACTTCAGTTAATGAAAAAATATTATCCAAATCTTGATAAAGTAAAATCTTGAAGTCAATAAGATAAATTAAGCCTTACAAACTAATTCTAAATAAAAAGACTCTCAAGTGATTTTTAAAGAGGTAATAGAGCACATCCAATTGGACATGTGTTGGGGAACAAGAAACTCCGATGAGTATGGACTAAATGCATACAATGACAAATCAAAAATTTAGTCTCTTGACCACAACTGTTGTCCTATAAAAATTTAAAAATCAGGTTTTAGTGAAACTTCCTAGACCTTATATAGAATAGCAAGAAAGTTCGATGATCAAGTAAGGAGTAGGATTGGGATACCTAATTCAGAAAATGAACTAAAGAAAAAGACCCCAATTTAAGGTGTTTATATTACGGACATATTCCTAATGGAGTAAAATAAAAGGAACTTTGGAATATTGGATATAACTAGTTGGAGATTGTCAAGTATAATGAGAATTCAAGAAAAGGATTTGGATATGGGATACTACAATTATTCCCATCTGAGGTTACCATGGAGTTGAGAAATGTCATCACCAATACAAGACAATTCCTTAGTCTGAAACATGAGAGTATATGAACTTCGAGGATGAAGTTTATTTTAAGAGGGAGAGTCTGTAACATCCCAGCATTAGAGCTTAGAAATAAGCTGAACCCAGGTGTGTGCATTGCATTCATGCATAGAAAATCCGGATAATTTTTGCGCAAAAGTAAAGAAGCTATAGAGGGATCGAGGTCTCTCTTGTTCTGATGGAGACATCAGGGCAGCTGCAATAGATTTTGACATGACCTCTACTGTAACTTTTGTGTTTGGGGAAGAGAAAAATTCAAAAATGAATATTCAATTGATAAATTTGAATTCTAAAAGAATTTAAAATAGAATAACAACTGGAAAGTAAATTGTAATACTGAATAAAAGGTGAACTCTTATTTATGAATAAGATACAATATTTCTAATTATTTAAATATAAAAGATAATTGAAATGAAAAAAAGAAAAAGATTTATAATAGGAATTGTTTTCATAATTATAAACAAGATATAAATATTACAAGAATGTAGATTACAAATAGAAAGAAAAGTTAAGCTTTATTAATATTATACAATATTACATTGTATTTACAAACAAATTATAAAACAAGTAATTTTCTTGAATGAGATACAACCATACAATGTTTCTACAATAAATCAAACAGAAAAGAAATTACAATAGCTGATAAAAAGAAAACCTAAAATATTTCCTATACTATTCCTTGTAACTTCTTCTCTGCTTATTATTCTTCACCTGCAAAGACAAACAAGAAAAGAAACAAAAATAAAAATAAAGAAAGGTTGTGTTAGTGTTAGTTCTACTCTCAGATTTAGCATACAAATGATATGCTTAAACTCATCATTGAGTAATCTAAAGAGGGAGCCAAGTGGAGGATCAGTTCTTATCATCAAAGAAGGCTTCAGACTAAGCATCATAAGCCAAGGGACAAATTTCACCAAATCATAAATAGTAAAAAGATAATCAATTAGGTAATGTCAAGTTTTACTTGATCTGATCCATTGGGGGTGAGTCAAGCACCCAAGCAGCTCACACATTTGCATGGTGTTGTGCTGTCAACACTAAAAGCATCACAGGGAGTTCAAAAGGGAGAGCACAGCCGTAGCAGAGTTACCAAATCTCCATTTCCACTATAGAACACTAGTACATCTACACCCACACAACCACCCCTATCTCCTTCTTAAGTTCAGCACAAGTTTATTCCACCACATAGCCAAGAACCAGGAGTTTATCACTGATCCATCCACACAAATGACCAACCAATATCACATGGTTTTCTAGATCGAGATTTACAACAGGAAGCACCAAGAAAATCAGGACAGAATTATAAGCTAGCTCAAGAGGAGGAGGAGCAGGCCAATAGCTAGGAAGAAGGAAGGATCCACAACATATCAAGGTGGAGCAGTTCAAGACTATGAACAAGAAGATCTAGATGATTAAGAGTAGACAAAATCCCAGCACAAATCATTTGTTGACTCTATAATAGTAGATTTTATCTAGGAGGATTGGATGGAGAGTTTTCTCTCAGGCTTGCATAGTGATGTTATGCAAAGCTCATCACAGAGAATGAAAGCCACCAGAATAAATAAATATCTATTCTTATTTCTATCAAGGCCTCAGTCTTTGCATCACAGGCAAGGAACTAATCCATCTTAGTTCCCATCATTAAACCATCATGCAAACAATCTTAATAAGCCAAGGCAAGAACATAAATAGCATATCATGCACTCTGGATAGTGTGCACACTCCAAAAGGAGGCACCGCACTAGGATTTCCAGAAGGGCAGAAGCCATCTAAAATATTGTCAATAGAAATAGAGAAGTATGATACTTCTACTTTACCTCTCAGCAAGGTTCATTAAGTTCTTCATATCATTTTCCTAGCTAATCAAGCTAGGAATCCTTGCAAGCAATCAGAGCATGATTTAAATCATTTTCCTAGATAATTTGATCTAGGAATCATTTAGTCAGGTATCAAACAATTAAGTAGATAAAGAGAATCTACTTTGCATATTCCCAATTCATATATGTCCAAGATCATGCCTTGCATGATATAACATCATCAATTTATTCTCTAGCTTATTACTAGACAAGTATGTACCACAACTGCTAGGCTACAGGGCACATTCCCAGAGGGTAGCACCTCTGCACCTAGTAGATTCAGAGTTTCTTGAGTACAAGCTCAAGTCTATATTCTTAAACCCACAAATCATTTTCCTAAAAAAATAGGAATCATTTATATTGTTACTATCATATTGACAGAGCACTCCTTTTGGCCAACCATTTACACTTACTAATATTACCCAAATAATGTTTATCATCTTCCTAGCAGTAATTCTAGGAATCATATCTACTCCTTATCTCACTGTCAGATTTGACAGAGAATAAATCATTCTCATAGAAGATGTTTCTAGGAAATAATTCAAACCATCACTGAACCAAATGTTCAGATCACCAAGTGTGCCTCATATATGATCATATCACAACCACATAACAGGAGTAACCAGTCCTGGATAGAGGAATGCACACATCCAGGAAGATTCCACTTTAGTGGATACCAAAGGCAACCAAAGCTACTAGCTAAAATCTCCAGCAATCTCTATAATACAAGCTCAGTAGGAAACCATCAACTAAATAATTCATCCACTTATAATAGTATTGCTATCTGCCATGTTTAAATTCTAGAATGATTGAATTCTTTCAGTCAACAACACTACAAAGAATTTAGATTCATCAAAAATAACATCATAGCAAAACCATACATGCCAGGGATAACCACATCATCCAAATTTGGACATCAGATCAAGAACACTACAATTTATCAATTAAACTAAAGCCTGACAGTGCAAGTCAAACATGTTGGGGGTAGTTAATCGTCCAGATTGAGACACCAGTACAAGTAATCAGCTAGTAACATATCACCATAGAACCTTAATCCCAACCTGAGGAGTTTATTGGCCCAAGAATCGGTCACACGAGGATTACCTGAATTAGAGGAAGAAGTAGCGGGAACACACTTGGTTCGGCACCCGGGGTTGCGTAGCTGTAGCACCATCCCGCCGGTGCCGGAGCGGAGACGTCACCACCACAGTGAGGTAGCACATCGACACATCCATGGGCGTCGGGGTTGCAGCCCAAGCTGCCGTCCCTCCTGCGTTGGAGTAGCGTGTGAGACCTGGAGAATCAGTTGAAAACCACGGTCAGTCATAGTAGTAGTAGCAGCGACGACACCACAAGAGAGCAAGCACTAAGGCGCAGGGGCCGAGCCAACGGTCGTGGGGCTAGGTTTTCGGTCGAGCACGCTCGCAAGGGCCTGGGCCAACCAAATCGATGGTTGAGAAGAGAAGAGGAGGAGAGGGTAAGGCATCGCCGACGAGCAGCTCCGCCAGATGCGGTCGACGGTGGCCGGAAGAGCGGCAGGCGGCGGCGCCCACATTGGGAGAAGAAGGGGATGAGGAAGAGAGGTCGTGCGCTTGAGTGTGCGTGAATGAGAGAAATGAGAGAGGGGGGTGTTGGGCTGGGAATAAGCCCAACTGAATGGGCCTAGGTGGGCCGGATCGGCCTAAGGGCCAAATTATTCTATACACCTAGTTCAATTAGCAAAGAAATAAAAACAAAAAAGGTAATATACATTAATTATAAATTACCACAATACCTTTAATAATATTCAAACCTTAAACAAATGTAGGAAAATCCTAAAAATATAATTAATATATCTAAATAATCACAAAAATGATAATTATCCAAGAATAATATAAAACCACTTGACTAAACTAAATAAATACCATTAATTTATTAAAGGCACTATAGTTCTCAATAAATTAAAATAATATAAGGAAATTTCCTAAAAATTAATAAAAATCATTTTCATGTATAAAAATAAATCTACTATTTTATAAAAATACTAACTTAAGTATTTTATAAATGAAATTTGAAGAAAGTATTTAAAGACATTTAATCCTTTATGTAATTATATAAATATAAAAATAATACTTAAAAATAAAATAAAATTCAGTTTCAAAGTCTTGAATAAATATATTACATTATAAAAATACTAAATATATTAGTAGAAAAGTTTTTAATATTTTAAAATAATAAATCCTTAACCATTATATATTTTTGAAAATTCTTTAAGAACATTTCTTAAGTCTTTAGAAATATTAATACCCTAAAAAATCAAATTACTAAAGTTCTAAACCAGAACTAAGGTTTATAATAAACTTAAGTGTAAATTATTAACTTTATAATATATTTTGAAACCTTAAATAAAGATTTAAAACCATAACCTTCAAAATAACTTTATAAGCATTCACTAAAATATAAAGTGAATAATTCCACACCTTAGTTATACCTATCATAAATCGAAAACTTAATAATAATTAAAGTATATTACATCTTAAGTTTACTTACCCTTTTAAAGTTAACTTTAGTCTCAAAGCTTATAAACAACAGGTCTAATACACCACTTATGTTTTTATAGTTAACTTTAGTCTCTTTCAATTAAGACATAAAGCATCTTAAGTTCAGACTATTCAATCAAGCATAAACAACATCAATCACATTCTATCAATCATATTATAAAAGCTATCATGGTTGTTTAAACCTTAGGAAGGAAATCTTTTCTTCAAATGTTATTCTTTTTGCCACTTCAAAGAATAATCTCATAATACATTCTTCAACTCTTAACAACTAAAACCAAGGACTCTTATCTTAGTCACCAAATGACAATTAAACATAATCACATTACTTTATACTTTACCTGTATATCTAGAATTATTATCACTTAAGTTACTTATAAATGTCATTACTTATAAAGTAAAATTTGAAGATAAACTAACTCTTAAAAGAATCACCTAAATTCACTTCACTCAAAGCATTGGGGATTCACTTTGGGAATTTTACAAAATGCATATCATTACTTATGCATAACATCTTGCTTCTTTAAACATTAGTCCTTACCGGACCAATGATGCTGATTTCAGATATTGAATCTTATATTGTCTCGAAGACCGTGAGTGCATAATCTTGAAATCACAAAAGGCAAGTTCACACTTGCTCATGTCCTTTGATTATTTTCTGTAAAGTATTTTGCAAATCCAGTGTTGTCATCACCTGCATTTGAAAAAGGACATAAAACACTATTTTCATAATAACATGACTATAGGTTATTTACCATGAGGTAATAACCTACTATGAAAGTTCCGGTGGTAAAGGAACATATTATCTAGGACATAACAACCAATGTCGCCAGAGATTCTTGCGTCGTATATCATGCGTTTACCATTAGATTTGGAATGGGACAGAGAAGTCAGCTGTATCTTCTTCCTCTCGTATGTAGCCGAATGTGCAGGTTGTGGCTGTTATCACTCGTAGAGTGCATATTAATTGGTAATTCGTAGAGGATATGTAGCATATGGGTGGGAACCCTCAACATCCCACGATAGTTCTGGCATCTAACGATCTGTACAAACCATTGTCGTAATTCAATATGTGGGCATGGTGTACACCAAGAAGGCATGCAGGGCCGCGAAGGGGGCAGTGATTGGCTTGGATCTTAGACTGGGCCCCATACCAAGGAAGTATGGACAAGGTCATGACTTGGTTGTGCAACAAGGATAAGGTCTCTCATGGGTAAAGTAACGCACATCTGCAGAGTGTAAGAACTGTAACTTGTTACTCCATGTTCCGGGAAGGAGCTGCGAACGTGGCGGAAAAGGAACTCCATGAAAGTTCTGGTAAACCCGTGAAGGCTGATGGACATAGCTTTTCAGAATAAAAGCAACATTTGAAGAAATGTTTACAAAAAATTGCATTGCCTACGACCTATGGTCTGTGGCTGTAGATATAGTGCATAAAACACACATTTTCTAGTGAACTTGCTGAGTACGCTCGTACTCAACGTATCTTCTTAACCCTTGCTAGGTTAGTATAGACGATGTCTACATCAAGTTATGTTCCAGGAATCATCACCGGAATCTAAAGTTCTCCAATGAAGTCAAGAAAGTCAACATATACATCAACTCAAGTGAAGACGAAGTTACTGATTAGATAGGAATATAATCTCTAGCCATAGAACCTATTTCTATAGCGTATTGCAACAGCAGCAATGCTAGACCATTAGTTAAAATACTAATCTTAATAGTATGATACTTTTTGAGTTGTTTACTTTTGATTCTTCTTTGTAAGAATATTCTTTCTCTCTCTTTAACCTAGAGTGTTCTCTGGATCTTGTGTAAAGAGTTGAGTTGTAACCTATAGTCATGTCTTGGACCTGTTGTGTTTCTGTTGTACCACTCTGAGGGATGTAATACTAGTGAACGGTGTTTTATTGGTGTTATGTGAACGACCATAGTGTACTACATCATGCAGTGGTATGACGGGTCACCGTAGATATCATATCTCAGGTCTTAGAAAACACTTGAAACAATGTTGTCTGGTTGTGCATATTATTTTCATGTGCAAGATCATGTAAATGTAAAAAAATCTGATAACCATGTACAATAATCATGGTAATCATTTTTTGCTAATCTGACAATAATAGTACTATAATCTGGCAATTGGTATGCCGAACGTCACACCCGATTTGTAGTTATGAGTATCACTATGATATTTAGAGAATATATAAGAAATTTATCTTGGTAATTATTCAATATTAATCTGGCAATACTGCTAGGAAAAATTCATTAAAACATAGCAACATGAGATCTACTTTTAAAGTACTTGTCAATATAAACTTAGCGGAACGCTAATCATAATCAAAATTTAGGAGAAATTATTTTTAATTTTTGAATTTAGAAATCAATGCAATGAGATGGCATATCCCTACAAGGAATCCGGCAATTCTGAAGGCAAACGGTATGTACCAAAGTGGCAAGTCAATATGAAGTCAAAATGACATTATCTGTGTGCTGACCAAAACTCTGAAAAATTACGAAACAAAAATAAAACTTGTAAAACATGTCTGAAACTCATGAAACATCTTCTACTATTCAAAAAGTTTCACATATGTTTCACAACTTTACTCGTGTTTCAATCTTGTCTCATAAAAGTTTCTGTTATATTTCAAAAGTAGGTTTATGTGAAGAAAAAGATAAACAGTTCACACCAATCTCAAAGCAAATTGGATGGTGGATACACAGACACATACCGTTGCATGTAGAAACAAGTGTTTTGTGTGCTCTTTTCTAGGAATGTAAATGGGCGGATCGTATAGTGCTCTCCCCATATCCTTTACCATATTATTTTGTCGGATTTGAATCAGATCAGACAATGACTGAATGCTCATTCAAATGTGGATTATATCAAATGTGGATTCAGAGTGGAAACGGAGCGGACTCAAAGAGACGTAATTTGATTTTCACCATGTAAACAATGTGAACAAATTTTTTATCCAAGTACATAACACTAGATGTCTAGTGACCACCGAGAACATCACTATTTGTTTACAACTACATATACCAACAACATTCTCACATTACATTTGCTAGATACTGACACATAAGCAAATAATGCAAAGAACACTCATCTAGCACGAGTACCATTGAGCAAGCTGAAGACTGACACACATGAAAATCTGCGGATAGATGTTGTCCACTTGTCTTCCTATCATAATGGAAATAGTAGGAACTCATAAATTAAGTAGAGTGAAGGGTGTTAACCCACACTTTCAGAACTCAGATATGTCGCGCCCCTATATCCGCGTGTTGATAAGCAGCGTTGCGATCCGCGAACAGTGTAGCGTCTTTATTACCGTAAATATCAATACCCCAACCCAGACTGCTGATGACCGACAAGTATAGGGGATCGCAACAGTCTTCGCGGGTAGTATTACCCAATTTATTGATTCGACACAAGGGGAGCCAAAGAATACTTACAAGCCTTAATAACTGAGTTATCAGTTCAGCTGCACCTGGAAATAGTTCTTACTTACAGAAGTTTATCAGTAGTAACAGTTTGGTAGTAGCAACAACAGCAGTGAAACAGTAGCAATAGTAACAGTAATGGTAACAATGGGATTTGAGTGCGGTAGGCATAGGAATGGATGGACAGGAGTTGCATGGACGAGTATAAACATGTAACTTCAAGATCTAGGGCATTACAGATAAATAATAATAAGCATTCAAGTACTAAACAATCCTAGGCATGTGCTCCATATATAGTCATACATGCTCGCAATGAGAACTTGCACAATATCTTCTATCCAGTCAGCCCGTGGAAGCGGGGCCTCTAGGGAACTACTGGCAATTAAGGTGCTCCTTTTAACAGAGCACCGGAGCAAAGCATTAACACTCCGTGAACACATGTGATCCTCACACCACAACCATCCCCTCCGGTTGTCCCAATTATTGTCACTTTGGGGCCTTTGGATCCGAACAATTATATGTGTACACAACTTGCAGATAAGATCACAAACAATACTATTATAATAATTCAATAATAAGTTCAGATCTGAGATCATGACACTCGGGCCCTAGTGACAAGCATTAAGCGCAACAAGTTGCAACAAAGTCAAATAGCACTAATAGAGATACTATGCACTATGCCCTAACAGATCTTATTCGATTATATGATAGAACTCATCCAATCCCTACCATCCACAAGCCTACACCGGGGGATTACTCACTCATGGATGAGGGAAACATCGGCGGTTGATGAAGATGCGTTGGTGATGACGATGGCGATGATCCTATCCAAATTCCCCGTCACGACAGGGTGCCAGAACGGAGTTTCTGGATCCGACTCTTGGTTTCTGGTGGCGGTTCAGTAGAACTCTTTCTGAAAAACTATCGACCCCCCTCGGTTTTTCGGTCGAAAGGCAACTTATAGGTGCAAAGGGAGGCCGAGGGGGTGCCTGGGGTGGCTGCACCCTCTCCAGGCGCGGCCGGTGGTGGGCCCGCGCCTGGGGTGGGTGTGGGCCCCCTAGGCCTCCTCTCCGTCTCGTCTTCTGGCTCCGTGGATTTTTTGGTGGAATATAATTTTTGGCATATTTTCTGGGATTTTTCCTGATAGTTCATTTTTCGCAAAAAACAAGACACCAAGGTAATTATATTGAAAACAGCGTCAGTCCGTGTTAGTTGTATCCAAATCACACAAGTTTCGAGGAGAAACAATAGCAAAGTGTTCGAGAAAGTAGATACGTTTTGGATGTATCAACTGTATATACAAGCAGTGTACGCATTAAATGGCGAGGTGATGGCATCACGAGTACAGACCCCCCGCCCCTCTACTATGCGTTGGGATGCACAGAAACTAATATCGTCTTCCACCTCCGACCGAGTTTGATACTAGGGGAGGAGGGCGCTCTATAGATAGCCTAAGGTTCTTTTGAATCAATGGACATGTGTCCGAGGAACGTGGATCTTTCCGAGCAGAGGTAAAGAGGCCTTGGTTTTTTCATCTTTGTTTTCCAGCATAGAAACATATCCATTCTGCGCCATTCGGTTGACTAAGTTTGATCTGTGCAGGTCCTTGGAGAATGTGGATGAGGTGTCCTGGAGCAAAATCATGGACGATTCGTTGGGCGATTTGAGGGTGACAGGTGGGAGTTTGCACAAAGATCAGTTGTTTGGAGGCGACACAGGGATCCTAAATGGTGGTATTAAAGGAAGGTACAGAAAATATTAAATGAACAGCATTTATTAGCAAACATATCATTCACTGAAAATGTAGATTATTTACGTTGCAGCGAGATTAGTCGTACTACCAAGTACTATCACTACTATGGGCATGCAATAAAAAAGTACTGCAAGAAGACGCAGTGCTTATAGTCTTGATACTTGATCTGAGCACAAAACACTAATCCTAGCAATCAGTACTAAATAATGGTGGTTCTACGGGGCAAAGCAATGCATTTTATATAACAGAAACACAGTGATCCACTCATTTAGATCTTGTTGGTGAGCAAGACGAGCACGACGAGGAGGGTCGCAATGCAACGAGAATATGTTCTTTAGTTCAGCCTGGTTTTGAAGGAGGAGCATGTGGTGCTTGTTAGGATGGGCCGGTGTGGCAGGAAGGGCGAAAATGTGTCCCCAACGAGCAATGAAGTATTTGATGTAGGCATCCTCCCATTTCCAGAAGCCACAGAGGCCGTACTGAGAAAAAAGGCAAAGAAAAAGATGCAGGCCTGTGCTACACTTCAACTCACAAGCTTCAGTTAATAACATTATGGATGCACTACCTGTTTAGTACTAATCTAATGGTTATCTATGTAATGAGATATTAAAATCGATTGGTGCCATAATGGCCAGCTTGTAATAATTCAGACAAACACGTGGCTCTAAGATGGAAGTATAAATCCCAGAGAGGGGTGGTAGGGAGGCACGTGAATAAAAAACCTAAATCATATCTTGTTTTCCCTTGCGTCGCCATGTTCTTCTTGGGTAGCCAATTCCCTTGTTGTTTTTGCTAGCTCGCTTCAGTTTACTGCAATTTTTTCATCCAGTTAGATCATCACATACATGCAGTAGCCTGACAATTGGTATCACGAGCCTCAATCTGGCCATAAAAAAATCCCGGGTTATCTGCTCACATCGAGCAGAGAATACATCTAATGGGTGAAGAACAAGGATTTGTGAAGCGGTGATGTCGATTATCCGCACCTATTCGCAGGAGCAACATATGGCGGAACAAGCAGAGGAAGCAGCGATCTTGGCCGCCGCCCAAGCTCATGCGGCAGTCAAAGAAGCAACCAGCGGGCGCCTTTCCCGCGAAGTTCTCAACATCCAACACCGTCTAGACCTGCAGCAGTTTTCGGTGGACAAGATCCATGGAGATTTATCCACGCTGGCTGACTTGGTTATCCAGATCGGAATCGCCTTGAAAAAAAAACCTGAGGCTGGCGAACCACTCGCCGCAACAACACCCCCAACCTCGTCCATGGCGACACCGCCGCACTACCAACCAGTCTTGAGCCCAATTCTAGAGGTGTCAACACCGGCCGGTTCTTCCAGTCCAGCATCAGCCTTTTCGCTACACTTTGGTAATTTATTGCCGCGCCATCTTCCTCATCCTGAATTCCCTACCCTCCGCCTATGACACATTTGTCTAGTGCACCACCAAAATCCTTACCTTTACCGGTTCTAGTTCTTCCACACCAATTCCAATCCAAATTCACCAATTTACGAGCCCAAATACTCATCCACGGTATTATACTGCTATTCCATCTTACACGTTCCATCAACCCATTCACATCAGCCACAATATCCACCTTCCCATCAATATTATCCACCACCAGCATCCCAATACCCACCTACTTCCATTACAACCTATACCAATTACCTTACCCAGGTCATACACCGAATACACCACCTTAGTATCCTTCTACACCAACATACCATATTTCCCAACCTACTTACCCATCTACACCGGCGTACCATCCTCCCCAACATACTTACACACCTATTCAACCAACAATTCCACCCAATACTTACAGTCACCAGCCTAGACCACCTAACCAGCGAGTACAACAATAGTCAGTTCCTGAAAATCACTCTTCTCACCATTCGAATACTCCTATTGAGATACACATCCGTTCACCGATAGTGGAACTTCCTCTATTCTACGAAGACGACGCATACCAGTGGTTGCAAGACTATGAAGGAGTCTTTGATCTGGCAAGCATAACTAATGAGTACAATATGGAATGGGCAGCAGCTCACATACGAGGCAAAGAAAAGACATGGTTGAATAATTGCAATGTTCAGTTAACACTGATGAACTGGGTACAATTATGTGAGCTATTGTTGGATAGATTTCCTGACAGTGGTATCCATGAATCCATAGAACAATTTCAGCAGCTCAAGCAAGTCAACATTGTCAACCAGTATATTGATCTCTTTGAAGAATGGATGACAACCATGAAACGAGATCAAAGCTACTTACCTGAATTATTTTTCACCCTTCAATTCATCAGTGGACTTAAAGATATAATCAAGCATGTCATGAAATATCACAAGCCACCTGATCTCAGATCATCTTACTGGTATGCTCGACAATAATAATTGGCATACTTGGCTGCTAACAAGAGAAAAAACAACACAAACATCACAGCTAAACCAATCCCAACTCAGTTGCCTGCTAGAAATACAAATTCCAGAGATAACAGAGCAAGGCCACCTGTTGACAAAAACAAAGAGAAGGGAAAATGTTGGTATTGCCCAGAAGACTGGCATTTTGGTCACAAGTGCTCGGGAATTAAAAGCATGGTCCATGCTATTGAAATGCAAGGCAATAGTGATGATGAAGAACTAGAAATACATGCCCATGGTATTGACAATAACATTCCACATCAACAACCGGCAGCACAAGCTGCAGCACAAGGTGACCATGGAGTAGTCGCACTTGAAGAGAATCTGATGTATTACTGTCCATGGAAGCATTACATGGCATTCCCGGGGAAGGAACTCTGTCTGTCCAAATCTCAATTGGAGGAAAACAAGCACTTGCACTCATTGATATAGGCAGTACCAATACGTTCTTGGGTCAAAACTTTGCTATTGTCCATCAGTTGTCCACAATACATTTTCCAAATAAGAGGGTAATGGTAAAAGGAGGTGGAGAATTAAGATCTAAACCCATCCTACCACAATGCAACTACCATATTAAAGGCAAACTATTTACTCATGATTTCCATATTCTTCTACTTAAAGGATACGACATTATCCTAGGAGCAAATTGGTTGAAAAGGTCTAGCCCTAATTTCTTGGTTTGGGAAAACAGAAGCATCTCCATATTTCATTAAGCAGAATGGCTCACCTTGGTTGACCACCAAGTTAGGGGTAAAGATTGTCTCATCTCTACTAAAGCATGCTCCAAACTTCTATTACAAGGCGTAGATGCATTTGTTCTACAACTCAATATGCCACCTACTTCTCAAGCAAATGGCACGCATGCCACTGTCCAAGATGAAAGTAATGATGTAGTTATCGCAAATATTCTAATAGAGTTCAAGGATATTTATGCAGAACCTGATGATTTACCCCCGGCCAGATCATGTGATCATAAGATTCCCTTGCAAGAAGGAGCTGCTCCACCCAACATTAGGCCTTACCAAATGCCACACAAACAGAAAGATTTGGTAGAAGAATTGATAAATAATCTGGTGGCTAAGTGTGAAATCAGACCAAACACAAGTCCCTTCTCCTCACCGGCCATCCTTGTCAGAAAGACAAAATATGGCGCCTTTGTGTTGATTACCGACAACTAAACGCTCTGACTATAAAAAATACCCTATACTAGTCATTGAAGATCTCCTAGATGAGTTACAAGGTGCAACAATTTTCTCCAATTTAGACCTTCGCTCAGGTTACCACCAAATATGTATGCATCCCCCGGATATTGCTAAAACTGCATTTCAGACACATATGGGACAATACGAGTATTTGGTGATGCCCTTTGGCTTGACCAACACACCAGCCACATTTTAGGAATTGATGAATTCAGTTTTTAGCTCTCTGCTTAGACGTTTTGTCTTAGTTTTCTTCGATGATATTCTAATATACAGTCACAACATGGAAGAGGATAGAAGGAACCTCAAGGATGTACTACAAATACTCAGAGCTCATCAATTAAAAGCTAAAAATGCTAAAGGAAACTTTGGTACCGAACCTGTTGAGTACCTTGGCCACATTATCTCAGGTGCCGACCCAGCCAAGATTGCTGATATTGTCTCATGGAAAAGGCTAGTAACCATCACTTAGTTAAGAGTATTCCTGGGATTGACTAGTTACTAGAGATAGTTTGTACAAAACTATGCTGCCATCTGCAAACCATTGCACCAAGATCTGAAGAAAAATTTATTCTACTCGGGGGACCTAAGAAAGATCAAGCTTTTCTCACACTTAAGAAGACAATGACAACTCCTCCCATTCTCAGTTTACCCAATTTTGACATTCCTTTTGTCTTGGAATCAGATGCATGTGCCACTGGCCTAGGGGCAGTATTGATGCAGATGGGCAAACCTATTGCTTTCTACAGCAAATCTCTTGGGGCAAAATCTATGACCATTTCCATCTATGAAAAGGAAACCCTAGCAATTCCTGAGTCTTTAAAGAAGTGGAGACACTAATTGTTGGGAAACAAGTTGACAATAAGAACATATCAGAAAAGTCTCAAATATCTTTCTAGTCAAAGGTTTTTGGAAGGCATCCAACACAAACTAATGTTGAAGCTTCTAGAATTTGACTATCAAATTGAGTACATGCAGGGATGTCTAAATGTTGCAGCTGATGCTCTCTCGAGAAGATTCCAACCTAAAGAAAACATGATGTCAATCTCTGCAGCAATTACTTCTTGGATTCTCTATGTGGAGGCCAGCTACATTGGTGATCCAAAATGTATGCTACTACTGCAACAAATATATGTAAACCCTTCTAGTCAGCAACATTACTCCTTGCAATCGGGAATTTTGCACTACAAGAACAAAATTATGATAGGAGAATCCACCGACTTAAAGGACAAATTCTTTCACTCCATTCATGACTCGGCATTTGGTGGACATTCTAGACAATGAGTATCTTATAATAGATTGAAGCAAGTATTCTACTAGCCAAATATGAAGAACTACATAGCTGAAAGAGTGGCACAGTGCCCTATTTGTCAGATCTCTAAAACAGATAAAATTCAATATCCAGGGCTACTAGACCCATTACCAATTCCACATACTAAGTGGAGTGAGATAAGTATGGAATTTATCGAGGGCTTGACTAACTCGAATGGCAAAGATGTTATCTTAGTGGTTGTGGACCGTTTAACCAAATATGCCCACTTTATACCCATGTCACACCCCTATACGGTACATAAGGTCACAACACTGTTTGTTGACACTATCGTCAGATTACATGGCTTACCCAAGGTGATAGTGTCTGATCGGGATAGGATTTTCACAAGCAAGCTCTGGTAGGAATTATTTGCGGCACTCAAGGTTGACTTGCGCTTCTCCACATCATACCACCTAGAATCTGATGGTCAAACAAGCATGAAAATCAATGCTTGGAGCAATACCTAAGAACCATAACATTTCAAGAACCAAAAAAGTGGAGTGAATGGGTGGCAATAGTTGAATGGCGGTACAATTCAGCATACCACACTTCTATCAAGAAGTCACCCTTTGAGGATTTATATGAGTACCCTCCTTCACAGATACAAGAGCTCACTATCCCAGCAACTGCTTCCCTTGACGCACAAGCAACATTGCAATATGATGGGGATATGCCTACTGGGGTATACCCAGCAGGGGCGTTCCGACTAGCCCAGAATGGCGAGTGGGCTCAAAAGCAGATGGATCAACACTGGCGTGGATCCAAGCGATGGAAGTCAAGGCCCGTGAGAGTAGATAGGCCCGATCGGATTAGGTTAAGCAATCTTAAACCTTAACTGATTCGGTTGAGATATGTAAACCCTAGGGGGAGGTGAGTCTATATAAATCTCCCTACAGGGCGTGTAGAGGCACGTTCCATCATCCACCCAAGCGACTCGCCGCCTAGCCGTCGAGCTCGCCCATTGTACCTCCAACATAATACAATCTAGCAGGACTAGGTCTTTACCCTCCGGGCGGCCGAACCTGGGTAAAACCCTGTGTCTCCGTCCTCATCTCGCACCGCAGATGGCTGGCTGTCCTTGCCCTTCGTTCTACTACTCGCTGCCGATTGCAGCATCTGCCGTGGTCATTCCCACGACAGTGGCGCCCACCGTGGGGCCTGGCCGGTCTGGCCGGTGTTCTGCGGCGAGATCCAATCTGCCCATCAACGAGTCGGTCGCCACCGGCCGCATGATAGCGATCGGCGAGATGCTCCAGATCTTGCCGAGCAGCTACGTCCCGGCGGCGCGACCCGTCACGCACAGCATGATCTTGCCAGTCGGCACGATCAGCCTCTTCGTCGGCCTCACCGACGTCATCGTCTCGGAGGACTCGGCTCGCATCCGCGAGTCGCCGCCACGCGACCGGCTCTCCGAGAGCCAGGTCCGCACGATCCATCGCCTCGCCTCCGAGTACAACTCGGCCCACATCGACGTGGCCGAAAACTCCGCGGCCCTCAACGACGACGCCGACTCGGCGACCCCGGAGTCACTCGCTGGATCCATCACCGCGGCTTCACCCACGGGATCCATCACCCAGGTCTCCAACATGGGAGACTTCGAGGATCCTTCCATCCTTGGGATCTTCGACTTCGACTCCGCGTCGGAAAATTCCGCTGATCTCCGCGACGGGACCGGTCGCCACGCCGCGACCTACATGGCGACCGGCACCGATCCGCTGGAAGATCCTTTCTCCACCCCAATCCCTCCTAACGCCATGACAACGGAGGTCGAAGAACTCCGCCTGAAGCTGGTGGAGGCAGTCCGCAAGGAGCAAGCCGAGCGCGAAAATTTTCGCCTCGAGCAGGTGACGACGCAGGAGTTGTTGCGCTACCACCAGCGGCGAATCAGGTCGCGCTTGAACCCCACCGTCCAGGGGCACGCCCTGAACTTCGACAACGAGAACGATCCGGACCGCGTGGCCGAGCGCTCGATCTGCGAAAACGCGCCACCAGGAGGAAGCGCTCGGCCCCCACCAGGGTCGACGGCGATGGGCGCCCCACCTCCACCCAACCGCACACCCCCCAGGGATCAGCCGCGGATAGTGGTCTCCTCACGAGAGCGAGACGCGAATGGATAACCTCGTGGCAGGTCGAGCTGCGGCCGACAACATCACGGCCACCGGCGACGGCGCCCTACAGATCCAGTATGTCAGGGCCCTGCTCGCAAAGGCGGTCGAGCAGCAAAACGCAGGCGCCGACTCGCAGGGTCGGGTGTACTCGCGTTCTTCGGGCAGCAGAGCGGCCTCAAGCGGCCGCCCATTGGCGGCAAACACCCTCAATTGCCCGCCACCCGAACCACTGCAGCTCCAACACCGACCCGCGAACGCGGCACTCTCCACCAACGACCCCAGGCCAGCGACCAACTTCGTCGCCGCCAACGGTCAGCCCGTCGACGCCCGCACCCACATCATCAACAACCAAAGCTGGCGCGCACGCCAGCCACGACTGCGACACACGACCAATCGCGCGGCGAGCCAATGGGGTCGCTAAGCCAACTCGGGCCCCGGTGCTTCGGACCGATGATCCGAGGCGAAAAATACCCAGCGAACTTCAAAGCGCCGAAGGAAATAGAGAAGTATGACCCCTCGTACGACCCCTCTGTGTGGCTGGACACCTACCTCATGACAATGGGGATCGCTGGCCACACCGACCTGCTAGCCTCCCGTTACCTCCCCCTGATGATGGAGGGAACGTGCAGGCAGTGGATCAACACTCTTCCCCCGGACAGCATCGACTCCTGGGAAGAGATGTGCGATGCCTTCGTCAGGCACTTCGAGTGCTCCTACACCCGCGCCACCACCATCGAGGACCAGAACGATCGTCCGGGGACCCATGAAGTCGACCCAAGCGGGTCCAGCGCTGGCAAGAACTTTGGTACAATGCGGTCGGCATCCACCCGGACACCGCGATCCACTGCTTCAAGACCTCGTGCCGCTACGAGCCCTTGGTCGCCAAGCTCAAACGACATTCCCGCATACTCGACAACATACCGGACCTCCTTGAGATCGCCAAAAGATACGTGGAGGAAGACCCAAATCAGGAAACCGACGATGAGTCGGGAGGCCAACGCCGCACGAGCGGCAACGACAACGGAGGACGGTCCGACCTACACTACAGCAACACTCGCCACACCGGCAAATGCCGCAGTGACGGGCGAGTCGACTTCGTCGCCAACGCCGGGCACGCGCAGTGCGAGCCCAAGAGCTTCTGCCGCGACGGCGGCAACTACAAGGCAAAACCAAGGTTCGACCCAGCAGCCCTCCTTAACCAGCCTTGTGTGTTTCACAGCAGGGAAGGGAAGCCCGCCACGCACACGACCGCCGACTGCCACTCACTCAAGGAGATCGAGAAGGCACGGCGAGCGCGGGAGGACCCCGACAACAACCCGCCAAACGGCGAAAAATTCGGTAGTGTGTCCGGCTCGCTCCGCACCTTCACAGGCTTCAACACGAAGCGCGAGAAGAAGGTCATCGCCCGCGCCGTCGCCGTCAACGCGGTGGCCCAGGTGGACGTTCCCCAGTTCCTCAACTGGTCGGAGCAACCCATCACCTGGAGCCGCCAGGACCACTTGCCACGCATCGAGTACCCAGGCCGAGTCGCCCTGGTGGTCAAGCCCAAGGTGGGAGACTACTGGCTCCCCAAGACATTGATGGACGGCGGCAGCTCCATCAACATCCTGTACCTGGACACCTTCAGGCGACTGCGACTCCCGCAGTCGATGGTCGAAACGACGTACACCACGTTCCACGACATCGTCCCCGGTCGGAAGGCCTACCCGATCGGCAAGGTCACACTGCCAGTCACCTTCGGCACACCAGCAAACTTCCGCACCGAGCGGATCGTCTTCGAGCTGGTACCCTTCGACAGCCCCTACCACTGCGTCCTGGGGCGCCAGGCGTTCGCCAAGTTCATGGCAGTGCCCCACTACGCGTACAGCGCGATGAAGCTCCCCGGGCCGCGCGGCGTCATCACCATCAACGGCGACCCTGACATGGCCGCCGAGTGCGAGGCCAAAGGAGCCGAGCTTGCCGATGCCGTCATTGCGGCAGAGGCCAACCACGCCGACGAGCTCGCTAAGTACGCGAGCGGGGTCAACAACGACGACCCCACCATACTCAAGAAGCCCAATTCGGAGGGCGCCAACACCTCAGCCTTCGAGGCAACGACGCACACCCGCGCCATCGAGCTGGTCCCAGGCGACTCCAGCCGGACGGTGACGATCGGGACGGGCATGAGCCCAGCCTAGGAAGGCGCGCTCATCGAGTTCCTCCGTGAGAACAGGGACATCTTCGCATGGAATCCCTCTGACATGCCTGGTGTCCCTAGGGAACTCGCTGAGCACAAATTAAACGCCGACCCCAAAGTGCGACCCGTCAAGCAGTCGCTGCGGCCCTTCAATGAAGAGCGCCGCCGAGCCATCGCCGAGGAGGTGCGGCGTCTACTCGTTGCAGGCTTCATCCGTCCAATCAAATACTCCAAGTGGCTGGCAAACCCAGTCCTGGTCGAGAAGAAAAATGGGACCTGGAGGATGTGTATCGACTACACAAACTTAAGCGGCCGCCGAAGGCAGTTCGTCCTCCCGCGGATCGACCAAATAATAGACTCCACCGCGGGCTCGGAGTCACTGTGTTTCCTCGACGCCTACTCTGGGTACAACCAGATCAAGATGGCTGTCGAGGACGAAGAAAAGACGGCGTTCATCACGCCATTCGAATATACGCTACCGCCATGACCTTCGGCCTCAAGAAAGCCGGGGCGACCTACCAGCGGTGCATGCAGGAGTGCCTTGCGAGCCAAATTGGCCGCAATATCCACGTCTACATCGACGACGTGGTAGTGAAGTCTGCTCGCCAGTGCGATCTACTCGCCGACCTGGCGGAAACATTCGCCAACCTATGGAAATACAAGATAAAGCTCAACCCAGGCAAATGCACCTTCGGTGTACCAGCAGGGCAACTACTGGGGTACGTCGTCTCCAAGCGCGGGATCGAGGCAAACCCCACCAAGATCGACACGATCGCTCGACTCGGCAAACCCGAGTGCCTGCGCGACGTCCAGAAGCTGGCCGGGCGAGTCGCGGCTCTCAGCCGCTTCATCCCCCGATTGGGCGAAAAGGCGATGCCCCTATACCGCCTGATGCGAAAGAACCCCACCTTCCAGTGGGACAAGGAGGCGGACGACGCACTCCGCGACCTCAAGAAGGTGCTACTCGCAGCACCACTACTCGCCGCCCCCGTCGACAAAGAACCCATGCTGGTCTACGTCGCGGCTTCCGAGCGCGTCGTCAGCGCCGTCATGGTCGTCGAGCGGCCGGAGGAGGGAAAGGAGCGCCCGGTACAGCGACCGGTGTACTACATCAGCGAGGTCCTCACCGAGTCGCGCCAGCGATACCCGCAATACCAGAAACTGGTATACGCGGTCTTCAGAGCACAACGACGACTGCCGCACTACTTCCAGGAGCACCCGATCACGGTCGTCTCCTCTGCACCGCTGCAGGACATCATCCGCAACCGCGAGGCGACCGGGCGAGTCGCCAAGTGGGCCGTTGAAATCGGCGTCCACAACATCAAGTATGAGCCACGAAAAGCGATCAAGTCGCAGGCTCTCGCGGACTTCATCGCCGACTGGGAAGAGGCCCAGCAACCGGAAAAACTGCCATACCTCCACTACTGGAGCCTACACTTCGACGGCTCCAAGAACGCGGACGGCGCAGGAGCAGGGATCGTGTTGACTTCACCGAAGGGCGACAATCTCCGCTATGTCCTCTGCCTCGGCTTGACCCCCTGCACCAACAACATGGCCGAGTACGAGGCACTACTCCATGGCATGCGAGCTGCCAAGGAGATGAACGTCAACCGCCTACGTTGCTACGGAGACTCCGACCTCGTTGCTGGGCAAGTCGCTGGTACTTGCGACGCCGTCTCTCCCACCATGGCGGCATACCGCCAAGCAGTGGACAAGCTGGGAGGACACTTTGCAGGCTACTCCGTCGAATGGATCGATAGTCGGAAGAACGAGGAGGCCGACACACTCTCTCGCATCGGGTCGGCTCGACTCGCACCACCCGCCGGTGTCTTCCTCGACACGATCACCAAGCCATCAGTCTCTCTCCCAAGGGAGATCGACATCGGAGTCCCGCTGCAACCAGAGGCAGCCCTGGTCGCACTCATCGCCGAGCCAGACGACTGAACCAAGCCGTACATCGCCTACCTGGAGGCTGGCACCTTGCCGGCAGACGAGACAGACGCCCGGATGATTGCACGTCGATGCAAATCCTTCACCATCATCGACGGCGAGCTCCACAAGCGCAGCGTGACCGGCGTGTTCCAACGCTGCGTCCAACCCGCCGAAGGACGCAAGATCCTCCACGACATACACTCCGGCGACTGCGGCCACCACGCCGGAGCCCGCTCTCTGGTCGCAAAGGCCATGCGGCACGGCTTCTACTGGCCCACCGCACACGCGGACGCCGTCGACATTGTCCAGCGGTGTTCGGGTGCCAGAAGTACGCCAACCAGACACACGTGCCAAGTTCAGCGCTCAAGACAATCCCCATCACCTGGCCATTCGCCGTGTGGGGTATGGACATGGTAGGCCCTTTCAAAAAGGACCCCTCCGGCTTCACCCACCTCCTGGTCGCGGTCGACAAATTCACAAAGTGGGTGGAGGCCAAGCCAGTCCGAAAATGCGACGGGAAGACCGCCACCAAATTCCTACGCGAGCTCATATATCGCTACGGGTTCCCAAACAGCATCATCACGGACAATGGCACCAACTTCGCCAAAGAAGCCATGGCCGAGTTCTGCGAGAAACACCACATCCGGCTCGACCTCGCGTCAGTCGCCCACCCGGAGTCCAACGGCCAGGCGAAACGGGCCAACCAAAGCATCCTCCACGGCCTGAAGTCGCGGCTCCAAGTACCGCTCGAGCGCACTGCCGGGTGCTAGGTCGAGGAGTTACCCTCCGTCATCTGGGGCATCCGCACCTCAATCAACAGGTCGACAGGGTTCACCCCCTTCTTCATGATGTACGGCGCCGAGGCAGTCATGCCCACCGACCTCGAGCACGACTCGCCAAGGGTCGTCCACTACACAGAGGCGGCGAACGAACTCGCACGTCAGGACGGAGTCAATCAACTCGACGAGGCACGCGACCTAGCTCGCTCTCGCACTACCATCTACCAGCAAGGACTCCGCCGCTACCATAGCCGGCGGGTGAAGACTCGCACCTTCCAGGAAGGCGACCTGGTGCTGCGCCTCATCCAGGACAAGAAGGGCGTGCACAAGCTCTCCCCCCCATGGGAGGGACCATTCGCCATCGGGCGAGTACTCGGCAACGACGCCTACTACCTCATCGACATCCGCGGGGACGGCAAACTCGACGTCAAGCGACCATGGAATGTAAACCTCCTACGGAAGTTCTACTCCTAGAACTCCACATATGTATCCTCCAGTCGCTATGAAATAAAAAATATTGGTTACCGCAAATTGCGTCTACTCTCCGTGTCTTGTGCCATTCGCACTCGTAATAACAGCATCAAGCTAACCGCAGAAGTCAACCTCTGGTACAGCGATCGGCACGGCCAAGTAGTGCGCTACAAGGGCACTGGGTTACCCCAGGTCTTGTAACGTCCACGAAAAACGCCTACCCGGAGCCCCACTGGAGTCGCCCTAGCTCGACTGGCTTAACGAGACAAGACAACTGCCTTCGCTTCTTACAGCGACCATGATCCTCCGCATCCTCGACATCGCGACTCGAACGGCCAAGTACCACACTCGGGGACTGACGACCAGTTCAGCACGAGCGGCTAGGGAAAACGCCAAGTATGAGATCATGCCCAGGACTCGCCATGCGACTGACCCAACAGGCCAGGCAGGAGTGATGCGCTTACTCTAACGCGCCCAGTCCTCACCCACCCTAGAGATACGCCTAGAACAACCAAGTACCACGCTCGGGGACTCGGCTACCCGACCTCGTTCGCGCAAGGGAAAACGGTGAAGTACAGAGCACTCATGGGAGTCGCCTTGCGACTGGCTTTCTGAGCTCGGGCGAGTCGACATCAATAACAATACATTCAAAACCACAAACACATAAACGAACGAGGTAAACCCCATAAAAAGGGCGGACGCGCTCGGGGACTCGTTCAACCCTCAATCAAAAACACACGACAATTCACAAAACAACACAATGTTTCGTTATAGCAGATCACAATTGTTACAAAGTACAATGTGCGCCCAATGGCCGAACTGCTACTAATGCCCCAGGGCACAATGTCTTATTCCGCAGGCTTCGATGACGACTCGCCACCACCCTTGCGATTGCGAATGAAGGGAGTGTACGGGTTCGACGGGTACGTCGTCAACTCACCCGCCATCGCCGCACGAAAGTGCTGCTCGATCTTGAAGTCCCGGTGCTGCGGCTCGGGGTCGTTGGGTGCGAAGATCGTCTCCTGATAAGGAAGGAGGTCGCCCATCACCCAGACGCGCTCGTAGTATACCGCGGCGCGGTCCTTCAGCTTCAGCACCTCGGCGATCTCCACCGAGCCAGTCGAAGACGGGTAGCCACTCGTCATGTCCTCCAGGTCGAAGTCCTCCGGGAAGTGGGCGAGCCCAAGGCTAAGCATCGTCGCCGCCCCGCGTCGGAACGTTGATCGCG
The DNA here is from genome assembly GCA_030063025.1 of Avena longiglumis. Lineage (NCBI taxonomy): Eukaryota > Viridiplantae > Streptophyta > Magnoliopsida > Poales > Poaceae > Avena > Avena longiglumis. The sequence continues at coordinate 156,721,759 of CP125973.1, forward strand.
TCATGAACTCGACGACCGACGGCGCCTTATCCAAGTATCGCCACACCTCGACGAGGTCGCTGGGAATCACTTCCGTGGGCGACATCTCTTGAAGATACGCCCGAATACAAGTCGTGGACAGTGTGGCCGAGTCGACCAGAGTGGCCACACACTGCCGCGCGTCGAATGACTGCGCTTCTTCCGTGCTGTCGATGATCCGACCTGTGGACAGAGGGGAGTAGTGAGTACATCAAAGATCACACAATGAAAGCATTACAGGCAGAGGCAGGCACACTTACCAATCAACGGACGGGAGAGATCCGTGATGAAGCTCTGAAGAGAGGAGTAGTCGTCTTGAAGCCTAGCAACAAGGGCGTCAGAGACCTTACGCTCCTCAGCGGCGGCCGTCACAGCAGCCTTGGCTCGCTCATCCGCCGAGCTCGCCTCCTCCTTCGCGCCTTTAAGATCGCGCTCAAGGTCGGCGATCCGCTTCTCGGCCAAACTCAATGCAGACTGAGCCGCCGTCAGCTCACTCGCCGGGACAAGGCCCTGGAGAACCTCCTCTGCCTTCGCAGCAATCGCCTGGAGTCCTTTGTTCGCCTCTTTAATGGCGACAAGTTCCTTCTCCGCGCGACACTTCGCAGCAAGCCGATCGGCTGACTCACGCTGCATACCCTATACAAAAGTTAAACAGTTAACAACACTGGAATCCTAAGTGCCCACCCGCTGCAATTCAGCGACTGGACACTCGGGGACTGGAGATCAAAAACTCTAAGTGCCCACCCGCTGAAATTCACCGAATGCACACTCGGGGACTGGAGATCACAAAATCCTAAGTGCCCACCTGCTGCAATTCAGCGACTGGACACTCGGGGACTGGAGATCAAAAACTCTAAGTGCCCACCCGCTGAAATTCAGCGAATGCGTACTCGGGGACAGGGCGCGAGAAATAAAAGCAATATACCAAAAGAATCTGACCACTGCAATTCAGTGGCCCAATCCTCGGGGACTAGACATACCTGGATGGCTGCGCCAAGCATGCCATGAAGTTGTAGGGCGTCCACGGAGGCGAGAAGAGCCGGAGTATGCCCGCGACGCTGCTCGACCTCCGTCTCGACGACCCCAGGTGTGCGGCTCGATGGCGTGGTACCACTCGCCGTAGCCGTTCTGGCCATGAAGCACGGGAAGGTCGTGATGGATGCGCCGGCACCAAAAGAGGCCGGCTCGTCCACCCCAGGCGAGGGAGCACCCTCCTTGATTGCCGAGGCCGCCCCCGCCGCAGGATCACTCGGAGCCACCGTCGTGTCATCAGACATCGTGACGACCTCGTCGATCTTGGCCTTCTTGGCACTGTCTGCGGGGGCAGCGACCTCGTCAGTCTTCCTCTTCCGAGAGGGGTCCTCCTCGGCGACGACTGGCGGCACCTTGGCCACGGACGGATGGCCTATCTTTTTAACTCCAGTCCTGCAAATTGGTTACATGAGTAAAGTGGTCCGAGTACAACGAAAAACAAGACAGGTGAATAAAACTCACTTGGCGACTGGTATGAACCGTAGTCGTCACGGATGCGGTAAGCTTCTCAGATTCGGGGCCCGATTTCGACTAAGACCCATCTCCAGGACATCATGCGCCCAACACACAGACGGCTTCTTTGTTGTCGAGGCCGCGACAGGAGCCTCCGAAACATTTTGGCGGAGCTTCCACGAGGCGGCTGCCGCGAGGGCAAAGACCACCCAGAGACTGGGGCGAACGGGGGAGGCATCAAGGCCAGAGGCACCTCGCTCAGGACGGTGGTGACATCCGGCGCCGCCATCGTTTGTGGCGCTTCACCCCTGGCTTGGCTGGTGGCATCGGAGCTGCTCGGTGAATGAGGCAGAGATGCCTGTCTCGTTGGCTTCGTCTTCCTCTTTGGAGGGGCCTTCACCTCCTCCTTCTTCTTCTTCTTCTTCTTCTTCTTCTTCTTCTTCTTCTTCTTCTTCTTCTTCTTCTTCTTCTTCTTCTTCTTCTTCTTCTTCTTCTTCGACGGAGTGGCCTCGCGACGCGAGGTGAGCTCGGGAAGCTCGTCGTCGTCATCATCATGACGTTCGAGGCTCCTGCTCGCTTCGAGTTCACGCTGACGCTGTCCGCGAGTTTTGCGAACCAGCGGAGCGACCTCTTCCTCGGACTCGTCGTCGTCGCTGCTCCTGTCACTCTCGATGCCGCCCCTTGCAGGAGGCGATTCGCCCCCCTCCTGGACGGACGAGCTTGAATTCTCGTCGTCTGCGGGCGGAAGCCACCCTTCCACCACTTGAAATAACTGCAATAAGCATAAGACAATATCAGTATAACCGCGACAGGATTAACTGCGACTATGAATGGTAGAAAGAGACTTACCGTTGGGGCTGGATTCTTCGCGGTGTAGGGGGCGACCCAGGCCTTCGCGTCCAGTTACACCGCCTGGGTGATCTTCTTCAACGTCGGAATGTAATCCTCGAGTTTCCACTCGGCGAGGCAGGATTTCGTCGAGTCCTCCCGGCCCGTGTACTCGTACATATAATGGTCACGGCGGGCCAGGGGAACGAGTCGCCGTCCGAGCCAGCAGTTGTACAAGTTGATGGTCTGAAGACCCTTCTTCTTCAGGCCGCGGATGGTTTGAAGCATCTCATCCACGACCATCCGCTGGTCCATTGGGAGCTTGCCGACTTGGAGTCGGCGCGGTTTGGGCCGGTCGGCGGAGTATCTTGGGATTGCCACCTCGCCCTCTGGAGTCGCCTCGGTGACGTAAAACCAAGACTTCTTCCACTCGCTCGCCGCCTTGGCGGGTAGCATCAGATCAAAAAAGGAGGCCTTCGACTTCAATTGAAGCGTCAAGCCACCCGTAGCGAGCATTGGGCCGCCTGCTTCTTCGCGACTGATCCTCCCGTGGAACAGATCTTGCCACAGGGGGAAGTAGGGCCTGCAGCCCAGGTAGCACTCGCAGAACGCCACGAAAATGGCGAGCTGCTCGATGTTGTGCGGGCCCAGGTCCGACGGCTGGATCCCGTAGAAGGCGCAGAAGCACCGGAAGAACAGAGATGTGGGGAATCCCAGCCCCCGTTCCAGGTGGCTAGTGAAACAGACAAACTCTCCCTCACGCGGGTCCGGAGTCACCTCTCCGGCCGCGGGGATGCGCCACCTGCCGGCGCGCAGGATCCCGATGTAACACCCTCAGAATCGGACCTATGCAAGTTTGGGCAAAATTCACCAAACCCGCATAGAAACGATTCAAAGGTGCCCACCAGGCACTTTCGTGCGGGTGGAAAACGAAGTAATAACATTACACAACAGTCCTCGATGGGACCCACAGAACAGATATATAACAATGACTCAAAGAGTCAAGAATACGATATAATATACAAAGATCCAAATCACCTTGAGAATGGTAGAGCGTCCGACTACGGACAAGATGCAAATGGGGCTAAGAGCCCAAGAATAACCAATGGCGCCCATAACTGCCCGTGCCAAGCCGAAGGGTAACCTCGCTAACGACGCCGATCTCAAACCTGCTTAAACAAAAGGGTGCCGACAAAGGGCAAAGGAAAAAGAAGGAGCGTCGATCGAGGCCAGTACACGGCGAGGCTAGAATTCGGCGGTCCTCGCCTACATAGGTATGGTGGACTGAGCGGCAGCGGCAGCATGCACTAAACAACCTATAGAGACTCGATACAACTGGCGGTGATCAGAGAGGGGTGAGAGTGATCTATCCGGATCCAACCTGATACTATCATCAAACAAACCCATCCTGGCGTTTCCCCCTCGAGACCAACGAGGAAGTCAACCGAGGAACTCACACGGTTGGCAGTTTTACTTATTCAGTTATAGTTATGCACTTACTAGTCGTGATAGATAATCGTCCCGATAAAGTAAACAATGGGCACTTTTAGTTAACCATTCTGTTATAGTGGCGATTTACTAATCGACATGATAGCATGAGATAAACCCAAACCCAGCAGTTGTTGGTACTTTTATTCAGCCAATTCGTTGTAGTTGCAATACTTACTAGTCAGATACAATTGTCGCAAGCGACAACCAAACAAGCAATTGTGGGCAGTATTAATTAGCCATTCCGTTGTAGTGAAACTGATTACTAGTCATTATAAGTCAAATTGATAGCAGTAAACTTTAGTTATGCTTGTCTATGATCGAGATATCATGCTCCAAGTCGTCCATATCCGCGACACGGCTTTCGTAAAGTTTTAACCCGCCGGGTGCACCAATAGCAACACACGCCGATCAACCTCGGAAAACCAAATCAAATCCCAACGAGGCTTTCACGATCGAACAATCACAGATTCAGAAATATTTCAGGGGCCACCCTTTGAGTAGAACCCGAACGAGTAGACAAGCTCGAGACGGCCTCAAGGTTGCGCCAATGGTCGTAAGCGATCGGGAACCCGAAAGTGGCTGGGCTTGTCGACATCACAGAACACTCCGCATACCTAACAAGACAAAGTGTGCTCCTCGCACAATCGTAAATAAAGCAAAGAAACATGGCATAAGTACAGGATCGTAATAAAACCTCAAACTAGTTTGTGGCCCCAAGAAATAAGAATGAATCAAGCTCGCCTGTGGGGGTCCCATATACCTCCCGGATGTGGATAGCGCCAAAAAATCAAGGAACAGTATCAAGTACTCGGGGTCTTACGGACACAAGTATGCTCGAAACCAAATATTATCTATCACCCACCGATGCCTCTGCTTATTCAATTTTAGTTGTTAAACGAAAGTAAGGTGACGATAATTAAGACTAGAATCATCTCCAACATCAACATGCGGCAATACATCAAGAATCGTGGCATATGGCTAACACACATTAGCACTTAGCAAGCAAGCGACACGCAAGTCCAACTATCTACCAAACAACTGTAATAGGATGTGTCCAAGGCAATATAAGGCTGCACGGGTACGAAAACTAGAGCATCGCAACACGTATAGCAATAGATCAACAGAGGGAAGTAAATACTATAAAAGTAAGATAGGTAGAAAGGGAGATGCTCACCGACAACATTGTCGAAAGGTTCATCCGAAGATCGGGGCGAAGCTCACATCAACTCAACGGCCTTATCCGCGAAGAAGCAAAACACTAGAAGAAACACCGGGTGCAATATTTAATACACGGCAGAAGATCGGCATGATGCATGTATGATGCATGTCATGGCAAAGGTGCGGTGCAATTAGGTCCACTGTTTAACCGGGGTCCCGGCAATTAATATATGGTTCAAGTTGTTTAAAACCCCCACATATTAAATGTTGTTTTTACATGGCAAAAGATGATACGGGTTCGCTACACAAGTTTAAATGAGGCCGATATAAGGCTAGATTTGCCCGCATATGGGCCCCATATTTAATTATTAGGTGAATCGGCATAAGGCCCCCAAACCGAGGATAAGATGCATGCATGAACAATTCTTATGCGACAAGTTGTTTTTATGCATTTATAAAATAGGGTATCGAGGGAAAAGGGTCACACATTAGAGGGGTCTCGACGATCTTGGGGTTCCGGGGTTCGGGTCCAGGGTTCGACGGGCTCGACGAGGTTCGGCGAAGCGTTCTCGACTCGGGCGTTCGGATATCTGTGGTAGCTCTTGTCGCATTCGCGGTCTCGGGTAACGTCGAGGGTCCTGGCGTTCGGCGTCCTGGGAAGGAGTACTTGTCACACGGTTTTCGGCGTTCGCGGACCGTTAGGCGACCTTGGCGTCCGGGGAAGTCCATGTCGTGTCCATGACGGAGATCTTGACGGTACGGGAGGAAGAACTTGACGTTATCGGATCGGTTTTCGGGGTTTGACCATCGGATCCGTGATGGAGATTCCCGGGGTTTCGATGAAGCAGATCTTGGGGCATCGCCTTCGCCTTCGGGTTCCGGTTACGAGTGTCGTTGTCGATCTTGGTTTAGCGTCGGTACCCGTTGAGTCACGCCTTGTTCATTCATTGACCACATCAGCCTCGAGTCGGTTCGATTGGCGCCAAGAACTTGCCAAGATAAGATCGAACTTGGTGGTCACCGGTCTTTGGATCCCAGATGGTCGGTTAGCGCTAATGCAAGGATGGCGTGCCTGCACTGAGACAACGATTAGAGGTCCAGGAGCTACACAGGGTGGCCAGGCGCTGAAAGAAAAACGGCCGGCGACGGCACTCTGCTGAGGCACGAGGCGGGCATGGCGACGGCGCAGAGGGGGACTCGGCGCTGGCGGAGGACGGTCCGTGCGGCGGCGGCAGACGACGGCCGGTGCGGGCTTGGCGGGGTCGGCTCGGAGACGCGGCCGGGGAGAACAGAGACGGGCGGCGGCGGCGAGGTCCGGGCGCGGAGGTGGCGCTGGTCGGGTCCACGGCGAGCCGAGGGTCGGTGGTGCAGGGCGGCGGACGCCGAAGCGGCGGTGGCGCGGGCGCGACGGAGGCCGAAAGGGCCGAGCGCGGACGGGTCGTCATGACGCGGCGGGCGCGGAGAGGCTTTCGGGCAGGCGCAAGGCCGGAGGAGTCCGGCAGGCTCGGGCGCGCCGAGCGGCCACGGGCGAGGTCGGTGGGAATGAGGCGCGGGCGGGCGGGTACGGCGGGTGGAGCCCGTGGCGGGTCTCGCGGGAGGCGCGGGGAGGCGGTTGGGGCGCACGGGCGATCTGGGGTCATGCGGGGTGGAGAGCGAGGTCGGCCGACTTGGGGAGAGGGAGGGCGCCATGAGGAGGTAGGTGGCGAGGGAGGGTGGAGACGGTGGGTAGAGGCGGGGCAGGTGACGCGGGCGTACGGGGGGGCTCGCGTGGAGAAGAGAGGTTGGAGGAGGGAGAGGAACAGGCCAGGAGAGGTGGGCCAGAGCGGTGGGTCCCATGCGGCGTGGGGCCCAGCGGCAGAGGCTCAGCGCGGGGGGGAGTGGACTGGGGAAGGTGGGCGTGTGCGTGCAGTGCGTGGCAGGTGTGTGTGCTGTGGGCTGAGGGGGTTGGTGGGGTGAGCTGATGTGGCACTGGTTGATTGGGGGAGGGAGAGGGGAAGCTGAGGTGGCGACGTCTAATAGGAGGGGGTGATGTGGCTGGGAGGGATGGGTAGCTTTTTAGGTGGGTTTAGGAATAGATGGGGCAGGTTTGGGACGGACCGATTTAAAAATCTGGGGCGGTCGTTCGGGTTCGGTTGGCTGCTCGATCGCCTACTAAAAATAATTAAATATAAATTTTATTTTCAAATATCTTTGTAACTAGTTTTAGACAAACAAAATATGCGGAACATCCGGGGTTGGCGTTTGAATTAAAGATGGGGCGTATGGAAAACAAATCTGGTTTTTGCGAAATAGTTTTGGCAAACAATGCATGATGATGACGATGCAATTCACAAATTCAACGCGATTTTCTAGTAGTGGTTTTGCGGGATGCCACAATTCGACACCACTAACAATGGATCTCGCCCTCGAGATCCGCCTCATGGTACCGGAAGGAAGGTCGGCGTTCTCCGTCTTCTCGCTTTGTGCAGATCCTCGCGACACCACTAACGAGGGTTCCTTCTTCATCTGGGTATCGGCGACACCACCAACAAAGGGTCGTTGCTCCTGATCGTCGAGAGAACACTCCGGGAACAAAAGGTCGAAGGTAGAGGTATCGCAGATAAAGCCACCCCTAACTTCCGTGGACGGAGTAAATTGCTGGATCCACTGATTCGACGTACAAGAGCGAATGATAAGAGCAGTGGTAGGGTAGCTACTCCATCCCACACTCAGACCATTTCTCTGCACGCGAATAGATGGATTTTGCAACCAACTCTCGGAATCAGACTGAAGATCACGACAAGCGAGGTTCGGAAGTTGCGTCGGAAACACCAGAAGAGACAACAGAGATCGTATGAAAGACACAATGATTAGGTTCCGCGATGGTTCCATTGGCATGAACAACACATGCTCACGGTCGACTCCAACTTCACCAAAGCTCGTCCTTCTCATATGTTTTTCAACGACACCGATATCCAGCAAGGAACACATCTGGATAAAGAGCTCAAGGACAAAAGATAGGAGGAAGGGTACAACAACGAGTTGCAGATTGACGATCGTAGCACCTCCGTGACCAAAAAGGAGTAAACGAAGCCCTGAAGGTACGACGGAAACCCAACCACGAGAATTCCTGGACTCGAAGAGAGAGAAGAGAGCAGATTCAAAACACGTCGAGGTAAGAGGAGAATAGCAGAGGGGTAAGGAGTAAAATCAGACCTAATCAGAACTATCCAACCGATTTTCGAAAATAGTTTTGACACTCTACTTCGGCCGTTAGCTAGGTTATCCTACAGGCTGGACTTGTGGGGTATCGCAACTGCTGAGCTCTGATACCACTCAGAACACCCTCGAATCGGACCTATGCAAGTTTGGGCAAAATTCACCAAACCCATAGAAACGATTCAAAGGTGCTCACCAGCACTTTTTTCGCGGGTGGAAAACGGTAATAACATTACACAACAGTCCTCGATGGGACCCACGTAATGTAGATATATAATGACTCAAAGAGTCAAGAATACGATATAATATACAAAGATCCAAATCACCTTGAGAATGGTAGAGCGTCCGACTACGGACAAGATGCAAATGGGGCTAAGAGCCTCAAGAATAACCAATGGCGCCCATAACCCTGCCCAGGCCAAGCCGGAAGGGTAACCTCGCTAACGACGCCGATCTCAAACCTGCTTAAACAAAAGGGTGCCGAAGGGCAAAGGAAAAAGAAGGAGCGTCGATCGAGGCCAAGACACGGCGAGGCTAGAATTCGCGGTCCGCCACATAGGTATGGTGGATCGAGCGGCAAAGATGCACTAAACAACCTATAGAGACTCGATACAACTGGCGGTGATCAGAGAGGGGTGAGAGTGATCTATCCGGATCCAACCTGATACTATCATCAAACAAACCCATCCTGGCGTTTCCCCCTCGAGACCAACGAGGAAGTCAACCGAGGAACTCACACGGTTGGCAGTTTTACTTATTCAGTTATAGTTGCGGCACTTACTAGTCAGGGATAGATAATCGTCCTGATAAAGTAAACAGTGGGCACTTTTAGTTAACCATTCTGTTATAGTGGCGATTTACTAATCGACATGATAGCATGAGATAAACCCAAACCCAGCAGCTTGTTGGTACTTTTATTCAGCCAATTGCTAGAAGTTGCAATACTTACTAGTCGATACAATTGTCGCAGTTTACAACCAAACAAGCAATTGTGGGCGTATTAATTAGCCATTCCGTTGTAGTGAAACTGATTACTAGTCATTATAAGTCAAATTGATAGCAGTAAACTTTAGTTATGCTTGTCTATGATCGAGATCGTGGCTCCAAGTCGTCCATATCCATGACACGGCTTTGAAAGTTTTAACCCGCCGGGTGCACCAATAGCAACACACGCCGATCAACCTCGAAAACCAAATCAAATCCCAACGAGGCTTTCACGACCGAACAATCACAGATTCAGAAATATTTGTGGGGCCACCCTTTGAGTAGAACCCAACGGAGTAGACAAGCTCGAGACGGCCTCAAGGTTGCGCCAATGTGAAGCGATCGGGAACCCGAAAGTGTGGCTGGGCTTGTCGATGCACAGAACACTCCGCATATACCTAAGACAGCAGTGCTCTCGCACAATCGTAAATAAAGCAAAGAAACATGGCATAAGTACAGATCGTAATAAAACCTCAAACTAGTTTGTGGCCCCAAGAAATAAGAATGAATCAAGCTCGCCTGGGGTCCCATATACCTCCCGGATGTGGATAGCGCAAAAAATCAAGGAACAGTATCAAGTACTCGGGGTCTTACGGACACAAGTGGGCTCGAAACCAAATATTATCTATCACCCACCGATGCCTCTGCTTATTCAATTTTAGTTGTTAAACAGAAAGTAAGGTGACGATAATTAAGACTAGAATCATCTCCAACATCAACATGCGGCAATACATCAGCAACTGTGGCATATGGCGACACACATTAGCACTTAAGCAAGCAGCTACGACACGCAAGTCCAACTATCTACCAAACAACAGGTAATAGGATGTGTCCAAGGCAATATAAGGCTGCAGGGGATATTACGGGTACGAAAACTAGAGCATCGCAACACAGATAGCAATAGATCAACAGGAGGGAAGTAAATACTATAAAAGTAAGATAGGTAGAAAGGGGGGAGATGCTCGCCTGACAACATTGTCGAAAGGTTCATCCGAAGATCGGGGCGAAGCTCACATCAACTCAACGGCCTTATCCGCGAAGAAGCAAAACACTAGAAGAAACACCGGGTGCAATATTTAATACACGGCAGAAGATCGGCATGATGCATGTATGATGCATGTCATGGCAAAGGTGCGGTGCAATTAGGTCCAATTAAGCGGAACCGGGGTCCCGGCAATTAATATATGGTTCAAGTTGTTTAAAACCCCCACATATTAAATGTTGTTTTTACATGGCAAAAGATGATACGGGTTCGCTACACAAGTTTAAATGAGGCCGATATAAGGCTAGATTTGCCCGCATATGGGCCCCATATTTAATTATTAGGTGAATCGGCATAAGGCCCCCAAACCGAGGATAAGATGCATGCATGAACAATTCTTATGCGACAAGTTGTTTTTATGCATTTATAAAATAGGGTATCGAGGGAAAAGGGTCACACATTAGAGGGGTCTCGACGATCTTGGGGTTCCGGGGTTCGGGTCCAGGGTTCGACGGGCTCGACGAGGTTCGAAGGAAGCGTTCTCGGACTCCGGGGGCGTTCTCGGATATCTGGGGTAGCTCTTGTCGCATTCGCGGTCTCGGGTAACGTCGAGGGTCCCGCGTTTCGCGTCTGGGAAGGAGTACTTGTCACACGGTTTTCGGCGTTCGCGGACCGTTAGGCGACCTTGGCGTCCGGGGAAGTCCATGTCGTGTCCATGACGGAGATCTTGACGGTACGGGAGGAAGAACTTGACGTTATCGGATCGGTTTTCGGGGTTTGACCATCGGATCCGTGATGGAGATTCCCGGGGTTTCGGCGAAGCGGATCTTGGGCATCGCCTTCGCCTTCGGTTCCGGTGAGTGTCGCCGATCTTGGTTTGGTTTAAGCGCTTGCACTTGAGTCACGCCTTGTTCATTCATTGACCACATCAGCCTCGAGTCGGTTCGATTGGTGGCGCCCGAAGAACTTGCCAAGATAAGATCGAACTTGGTGGTCACCGGTCTTTGGATCCGTATGGTCGGTTAGCGCTAATGCAAGGATGGCGGTGCACCGAGACAACGATTAGAGGTCCAGAGCTACACAGGTGGCCAGCGCTGAAAGAAAACGGCCGGCGACGGCACTGAGAGGCACGAGGCGGGCATGGCGCAGAGGGGACTCAGCTGGCGGAGGATTTGCCGTCTGGGCGGCGGCAAGCACGGCGGCGTGGGCTTGGCCGGGTCGGAGACGCCGGGAGAACAGACGGGCGGCGGCGAGGTCCGGAAGGCGGAGGTGGCGCTGGTCGGGTCCACGGCGAAGCCGAGGGCCGGGTGTGGCCGGGCGACGCCGAGCTCGGATGCGCGCGGGCGGCGAGGTGGGGGCTGACGAGGCCGAGGCGGGCCGGAGCGGACGGGTCGGCTGTCGCGACGCCGCGGCCCGGAACGGGCGCGAGGCGGCCTGGGCAGGCGCGCCGGGAGGAGTCCGGCTGGCGCTGCCGAGCGGCGGCCACGGCGTAGGCGGTGGAGCGCAAGGCGCGGGCGGGTACGGTGCGGTGGAGCCCGTGGCGGGTCTCATGAGGCATGGGAGGCGGCTGGCGATCGGCGCGGAGAGCGAGGTCACGGACTTGGGGGAGAGGGAGGGTGCGCCGGGAGGAGGTAGGTGGCGAGGAGGTGGACGGTGGGTAGAGGCGGGCAGGTGACGCGGGCGCTCATGGGGCTCTCGCGAGAGGTTGGGAGGGAGAGAGGAACAGGAGAGAGGTGGGCCAGAGCGGTGGGTCCCATGCGGCGTGGGGCCCAGCGGCAGAGGCTCAAGGGGAGGGACTGGGAAGGTGGGCGTAAAGGCGGTGTGTGTGTGGTCGAGGGAGGTGAGCTGATGTGGCACTGGTTGATTGGGGGAGGGAGAGGGGAAGCTGAGGTGGCGACGTCTAATAGGAGGGGGTGATGTGGCTGGGAGGGATGGGTAGCTTCTTAGGTGGGTTTAGGAATAGATGGGGCAGGTTTGGGACGGACCGATTTAAAAATCTGGGGCGGTCGTTCGGGTTCGGTTGGCCCGTTCGACTGCCCCTACTAAAAATAATTAAATATAAATTTTATTTTCAAATATCTTTGTAACTAGTTTTAGACAAACAAAATATGCGGAACATCCGGGGTTGGCGTTTGAATTAAAGATGGGGCGTATGGAAAACAAATCTGGTTTTTGCGAAATAGTTTTGGCAAACAATGCATGATGATGACGATGCAATTCACAAATTCAACGCGATTTTCTAGTAGTGGTTTTGCGGGATGCCACACCCGACCTCCTCGAAAGACGCCAGTAGCACTCTCTTACACTTGGACCTGCCCCATGGTTCGGTGGAGGGGGCCATTGGCGACGAGGTTCGTGGAGGTCAGAGGATTTTGGTTCGGCTGGAGCGCGATGCGGAGGAAAACGGAGGTGCGCGCAATCGGAGGAAATGACGAGGGGGTGGATTTCTGATCGCCTGCCATTCCCCTTATATAGCGGTTGTTACCCGCCAAATCAGGAAGCCGTTACTACGTGGTGATTACGCCGAAAGTTACCGTTGGATTACCCCAACGGCTAGTTTTGACTGCGTTTGACGGTCCAACTTCAGCCACTCGGCTCGCCGACCCGATCACTACAATAGTGACTAAATATTTCGTCGACCCGTTCGCCAAAGCTGCGACCAGAATGACTAGTTTTCTCCTTTATTCAGGAGCCCGCCACCGATTCGACTGGATGTCCGCATTGAAGTCGTATGCTCCGACTGCCAGCAACCACCTGCGCCCAATCGACGACGGCCTCGGGGACTACTGATGGGGATATGCCTACCGGGGTATAACCAGCAGGACGTTTTTCGAATGGCCCAGGAACTGGCGAGTGGGCCTGCAAAACGACGACTGGATCAAGACCTGGCGTGGATCCAAGCGACTGGAAGCTGAAGGCCCAGGAGAGTAGATAGGCCCAGTCGGATTAGGTTAAACGAGTACCGAAACCTTAACTGATTCGGTTGAGATATGTAAACCCTAGGGGGAGGTGAGTCTATATAAACCTCCCTACAGGGCGTGTAGAGGCACGTTCCATCATCCACCCAAGCGACTCGCCGCCTAGCCTTCGAGCTCGCCCATTGTACCTCCAACATAATACAATCTAGCAGGAGTAGGTCTTTACCCTCCGGGGTGGGGGAGGGGGGCGAACCTGGGTAAAACCCTGTGTCTCCGCCCTCATCTCGCACCGCAGATGGCTGGCCGCCCTTGCCCTTCGTTCTACTACTCGCTGCCGATTGCAGCATCTGCCATGGTCATTCCCACGACACAATACAAGGAGAACATGTTGCAAATCTTGTGACAAAACCTAGATCTGGCCCAAAATAAAATGAAGAAATTTGCAGATAACAACCGAACATTTGCCACTGGTGATCTGGTATATATAAATATGTGTCCTCATTGAGAAACGACACTAGTCCTGGAAACTCTCTGAAGCTAACCTCAAAATTCTATGGACCATTAAGCATCCTGCAAAAATTTGGTCAAGTTGCTTACAAGCTTCAGCTACCGCATGCACACAACTTCATAATGTATTCCATGTTAATCAGCTGGAACGACATGTAGGTCCAAAGGTAGTACCAAATCCACAACTCCTCGTTCTTACTGAAGAAGGTAAGCTCAAGGTAACCCATGTTGCTATTTTGCAGCTGATACATCCATTTTGCATCACTATTCTATATCATAATTTACTATTATTCATTAATATATTTATTATTAAGAGGTGATACTTATGTTATTTCATCTATTTTTGCATGTTGGATGACTTTTGGAGGATGAACTGTTGGAGTCAGGATTCAGATGGAAAGAACGGTGTTTATATGCAATATTCGCGAAGATCAGAAAATTTCAGAAAATCCTATTTTTCCAAAAGACGAAGGAAGCCATAAGGGAATGCAGAGATTGGCCCCTTGGGGCCCACACACCCCCTGCGCGGGCCACCCTAGGCCGTGCCACCAGGGGTGTGGCCCCCTGGCCCACCTCTTGCTTCGCCCTTTCTCCAATATCTTCTCCTCGAAACCCTAATACCGGGGGAGCGACCACAGAAAGATTCCGCCGCCTCTGCGGGGCGGAAACTACAGAGAGAGAAAGAGCTCTCCGGCAGGCATATTTCTGCCGAGGAAAATTCCTTCACGGAGAGGGGAGATCGTCGCCATCAACACCGTCATCAAGCTAGAATTCATCGGGATCATCATCCTCACCACCATCTCCACCAGCACAATCATCACCACTCCATCCTGCTGTAACAATTGGGTTGAATCTTGCATAGTTCTTAGGGGAAACTTTCCCGGCATTGATTACTTTTGTAGTTGATGCTTGTGAGTGGAACCATTTAATTATTATCTATGTTCAGATTGTTATTCATCATCATATCATCTCTTATCTTGATCCATATGATGTCTCGTGAGTAGTTCGTTTAGTTCTTGAGGACATGGGAGAAGTCATGTTCTTAGTAGTGTAATTGTGTTGAGTAATATTCAATAGTTTGATATTTAAGTTGTGGTGCTATTCTTCTAGTGGTATCATGTGAACATCGACTACATGATACTTCACCATTTATGGGCCTAGGGGAATGCATTCTATATTTGGCTACTAATTGTGGGCTTGTTGGAATGACAGAAACCTGAACCCCCGTTAGGAAACCTTTGCACAAGGGAGTGTGATGCAGCGCTGAGTTGATGTAGGAGCGCTTTGTTGGGAACCCCAAGAGCAATGCGTGAAGCAGCACAGCAACAAGTTTTCCATCAGTAAGAAACCGAGGTTATCGAACCAGTAGGAGGAAGGAAACGTCACATAGGTGTTGCAAGCAACGCAGAGACCTGCACAACACAAACTCAAGACTTTGCCCCAATGAATCAGTGAGGTTGTCAAGCTCACCGGTTTGCTGTAACAAAGGATTAAACGTATGGTGTGGAAGGTGATGGTTTGCAGCAAGTAAAAAAGTAACAGTGGAAGATGTATCAATGGTAAAGATTGGACCGGGGTCCATAGTTCACTAGAGGTGCTCTCCTTATATAAACAACATGGCATGAAACGTAAACAAATTACAGCAGGGCAATTGACAGGAACTGAACAAATTACAGTATAACAATGCAATACCAGACAAAAAGATCCTATGAGATTTGATTGGGCAATACAACAATATACATAGACCGCCATCCAACTGCATCTATGACTAGAAGTCCACCTTCAGGTTATCATCCGAACCCCCTCCAGTATTAAGCTGCAAGCAACAAACAACTGCTTTAAGCAAAGTGTGTAAGGTAAACAATCCACTTGTTCCATGAACAAGAGACCGTTGTTTTCTCCCTAGTAGCAACGACACATCTACAACCGAAGAGATTTCTGTCACTTCACTTGGAAACTAGAGGCATGAACCCACTATCGAGCATAAATACCCCCTCTTGGAGTCACTAGCAACTACTCAACCAAGATAGCTACTAACAACGTAGAGCATGCAAGATCACAAATAACATAGACATGATAGATTCATAAAGACAAAACCATTAATCAATCTAACATAGTAATCTCAATATCCATTGGATCCCCGCAAACACAACATGCATGATTGCAAATAGATTAGATCTTGATCATGAACGAAGCTCACAAGATCTATACATGAAAGCACAAGGAGGAGATACAACCATCTAGCTACTACATGGACCCATATTCCAAGGTGGAACTACTCACGCATCATACCGGAGAGAAGGCCTTCGGGATGATCTCCTCTTCGGCCGGGAAAAACTTTAGATCCCCCCACGATCTAGGGACGACGGTGACGGCGGCTACAGAAGGTTTCGTGGAGTTTTGATCGGATACTTAGGGTTTCTGCATCGGGGGCTTCTTACAGGCGAAGAGGTGAGTCCGGGAGGCGACCAGGGGGCCACACCCTACCTAGGCGTGGGCCCACCCCTGGCCGCGCCTAGGGGGGTTTGGCCGCCCTGGTTTGCTTCTCCGTATCCTCTTCTAGATTCGTGTCCCCCACGGTAAAATATTGACTTTGGCTTTTGTCCCGTCCAATTCCAAGAATATTGATTTTCTGCCTTTCTGGAACAAAAAACAGAAGAAAACACGCAACTGGTACTGTGGAAACTTGTTAATAGGTTAGTTCCAGAAAAGATATAAAAACACCTCAAAGTGTAGACAAAGCAAAGCAAAGTAGATACTAAACAAGCATGGAGCATCAAAAAATTATAGATACGTTTTCGACATATCAAGCATCCCCAAGCTTAACTCCTGCTCGTCCTCGAGTAGGTAAGTGATAAAAAGTTTTTGAGGTGACATGCACCATCAAAACCAAGATCAAACCATTTGAAAGCATTGAAAGCTGAGATCAAAGAACTATAAACATGTGCATAAAATATGGAGTTCTAACAATAAGACATAGTAACTATGCATGCAACATGAAAGGCTACAAACAAAGATCATGAATAACATGCATTGAAAAATGTTTGTTTGTTTCACATACAGAAAACATAGCATAGTGGCAATCAGCTTGTCCCTCATAGAGTAGCAAATAAATGCATATGACACCTTCAAAGTTCACAAGGGTGACTAGAAACAAGTAGCACAAGAACAAGTAATATCACAATATGCATCAATCAATAAGTTTTGGGACACTGCACACAGAAAGACAACTATGCTCTCTTAATGGTGCCTAAAGGTAGAAGTTGGAGACTCAAATAATGGTGGAAGAAAGTCCCTTCACAAAGGGAAGCGGGGATTTCAAGTTTCTAAAAGAGCTTCCAAAAATTATGGTAATTGTTAGCTTTCAGCCCTCATTGCCCCTATCATAAGCATCTTGAAGTGATTAAGGTTAAAGTGAACAAACTATGGAGTATATGCTTGACAAAGTATAAGTTGGAAATCCCAAGTCCCTTGAATATGAGGGCCACACCTCATGCTACTCAACTTCAGTCACCTGTAAGTTCTTGTCATTGTAAGTACATGCATATCATAGAGAACCACCAACGGGGTACCCCTTGCACATGGTACATGAGCTATCCCATAACCAAAATGACAAGGCAAGCAGACAATGAGCATCTCAGCGATATTTTTGTTTACTATATGCATAGCTTCTTATTGAGGATGCTTCATAGATAGCTCACTATGGTGATGCTGCAAGTTTCCACCATGATTAGGCATGGCTTAGGCTACCGTCCCAGGCGTTTGTCTAACACAAAATACATACTCCATGGACTTACAAGTTCCCTCTTTATTTCACACCGGTGACATCCATAGACAAAAGAGCATGATATGAACTGAGTACAAAGTACAAATGCAATGTTGAAAACGTTCCCCGTGACAACATGGTTCTGCTAATTCCAACGTATAAGTGCAAGCATATACAACATAGATGACACAATGGTTCAAGTTTATTAGGGGCAAAGAATATAAAGTGTTCCATCAAGTGTGTGAGCTTTAATCACTAAGTTTCACATAACAAAATAGTTTTTAATTGGAAGATAGCTGAAAACAAGAATATACTTGGAATGGTGTAACACACCATGCATAGGAGTTTGTAGTGGACACTTTGGAATAACTTGGTTTCTTGGGAGTTGGAATCATGAGTAGAGCTTACTCATACAAGTGGAGGCTAGCAAAAGACTAGCAGCAACCAACTAAGAGAGCATAATGGCCATAAACATGCAAAGCAACAAAACATTACTAATCAAAGCATAGAGTGGTACTACAAGTCAAGGACTAGATGATCATAGAGGCTATGGTGACTTTTCATAGTCATAACATGGTGTGAGCATGTGCCAAGTCAACCCAAACAAAGCATCAAAGGAGAATACCACAATACTATGCTTTTGCATGCTAAAACAACGCATAATTTCTTCAAGGCACACTAAGAAATCCCAATTGTTTGGAACAAGACATGCTACATGAATTATCACTAAGAATAAGGTCAACACAACACCTAGCATGTCATGCTAAAGTCTAAGTCACAGTCAATGCAAGCTCCTCTTGCACTTACAAGCAAGAACTTACTACTCCTTTCCAACACCAAGAAACTTATTTGCAAAACAACACGGCGAGAACAGGGGTCCAAACTATTTTATTCAAGCAAACTAAAGAAACTAAGCAAACCAAACAAAAACTAAGACGCTCCAAGAACAACACAATAGTGCATGAAACAATAAAAACGAAGTGTCTAGACAGACCTGAGCTTTTTATTGATGAAGAAGGGGATGCCTTGGGCATCCCCAAGCTTTGACGCTTGTACCTCTTGGATATTTCTTTGGGTGACACTGGGGTTGCATCCCCAAGCTTCAGCTTTTGTCCACTATTTAGCTCATTACATCATTCTCTCTCTACATCTGAAATTTTTCCTTCATACAAAACTTCACACAATCTTCATTAGCAACATTAGTGTATTCAAAAGATATTAGACCTTAGGCAAAGCTTAGGAACAACAAAACTTTTCACTAAAAACACAAGCTACTCTAGTAACTCCTTCAAAAAGCTCAATTCCCTAAAAGAGAACTTAAAAGGAATCAATAAGAAGCAAATGCAAATAATGGCAGAAATCTGTCAAAACAGACCAGCGGGTAGAAACCGATTTTTTCGAACATCTTCTGTTGCTCAAATCAAAAAGTGTTGATATAATGAAAGTTAGATAACATACTGGGGGATTTATTCATAAATTTTCAGTTCAATCCGAGTTACGGATACTCCTCAAGAATTTTTTGGGTGGAGGACAGAAATCTGTTTTGGGACAGCAACTCCCCAAATCTTACTTCCCTCTCATTAGAGGTCATCCTTGGCACAAAAAGAAAACAAAAAGGATAAGAAGAGGTCATTACTAAAGTAATAACTTCCAAGACTCAAGGAAACTCTTGGGTTATCTCCCAACAAGTACTTTTCTTTAATGCCTTTAAGTTAGGCAGAAGAAGCAAGAAGAATCAAGTATTTTCAAATGAGGCATTAACCCTCTTGTTCTTTCCTTTCTTACCTTTCTTTGTCTCTTTAGGGGAAATATGGTTGCTTACTGGAGGAGAAAAATGCATAATGCCCTTTCCCACATCTATTATTGCTCCAAGGTGTTTCAGTAGGGATGTTCCAAGTGTAAGCTGTCCTTTGCCTACACATTCAATAACAAGATAATCATTAGACACCATTTTCCCTGAGATTTTTGTAAACACACCTTTAGCTATTCCAATGGGTAATAAGGTGGCATTATTAGTAAGAGATATTTCCTCTCCTCCTTCAGAAATCCCCTAAAGACTCAAAGAATCATAAATATCTTTAGGCATGAGACAAAATTCAGACATGATACCACAGCGAGCATAAAAAAGTGTAGTATTTATAGAGACTTTGATTGTGGGAAACCACTTTGAAGGCTCAGAATTTATGGGAACATAATCATGGTAAGCCCTAAGTGTGTGATAGCAACTATTCATAGCAGCAATACTAGTATCAAGAGTGTTCAACCTAGCAAAAATATTTGTGAAAGAGGAATCAGACTTGCCAGGTGTATTATAAATTGTAATCAGCTTCTTTATGGCATTAAAAGCTTCATCCTCAGTACATTGAAAAATATCTTTCTCAGTCGCACCATCGAAAGCATATCTATAACGAAGAGCAATACCATGGTAGAAACTAATGATAACCATGCTAAGACTCATCTTAGACTCATTTTCCCGTTGTAAAGCAGTGATTCTAGACCAAGCTTCTTTAAAACTTTCTTCACTTTTTTGCTTAAAAGTAAAGATCTCTTCCAAAGGTGTAATAGAGATTGGACCCAAACTAGACATGGTAGAAACTAGGGTAGGAACTAATTTGTTTTGTGTTTTTGAATAAAGCAAGCAAACCAAACTAGACTATTTTTTTGATTTTTTTGAAAAGAGGCAAACAAAACCAAGCAAAATAAACTAAGCAAACTAAAAACAAAGTAAAGAGAAAGGAAGTGAAGGACTCCCCTAGTGAAGACGTCCTTGGCCTCCCCGGCAACGGCACCAGAAAATACTTGATGCAGCGCTGAGTTGATGTAGGAGCGCTTCGTTGGGAACCCCAAGAGCAAGGTGTGAAGCAGCATAGCAGCAACTTTTCCCTCAGTAAGAAACCGAGGTTATCAAACCAGTAGGAGGAAGGAAACGTCACATAGGTTTGCAAGCAACGCGGAGACCTGCACAACACAAACTCAAGACTTTGCCCCAATGAATCAGTGAGGTTGTCAAGCTCACCGGTTTGCTGTAACAAAGGATTAAACGTATGGTGTAGAAGGTGATGGTTTGTAGCAAGTAAACAAGTAATAGTCGAAGATGTATCAATGGTAAAGATTGGACCGGGGTCCATAGTTTACTAGAGGTGCTCTTCTTAGATAAACAACATGGCATGAAGGGTAAACAAATTATAGCAGGGCAACTGACAGGAACTGAGCAAGGCATAACAATGCAATACCAGACAAAAAGATCCTATGAGATATGATTGGGCAATACAACAATATACATAGACCGCCATCCAACTGCATCTATGACTAGAAGTCCACCTTCAGGTTATCATCCGAACCCCCTCCAGTATTAAGTTGCAAGCAACAGACAACTGCTTTAAGCAAAGTGTGTAAGGTAAACAATCCACTTGTTCCATGAACAAGAGACCGTTGTTTTCTCCCTAGTAGCAACATCACATCTACAACCGAAGAGATTTCTGTCACTTCCCTTGGAAACTAGAGGCATGAACCCACTATCGAGCATAAATACCCCTTCTTGGAGTCAGTAGCAACTACTCGGCCAAGATAGCTACTAACAACAGAGAGATGCAAGATCACAAACAACACAGACATGATAGAATCATAAAGACAAAACTATTAATCAATCTGACATAGTAATCTCAATATCCATCGGATCCCCGCAAACACAACATGCATGATTACAAATAGATTAGATCTTGATCATGAACGGAGCTCACAAGATCTATACATGAAAGCACAAGGAGGAGATACAACCATCTAGCTACTACATGGACCCATAGTCCAAGGTGGAACTACTCACGCATCATACCGGAGAGAAGGCCTTTGAGATGATCTCCTCTCCGACAGGGTGCCGGGAAAAACTTTAGATCCCCCTGATCTAGGGACGACGGTGACGGTGGCTACAGAAGGTTTCGTGGAGTTTTGATCGGGTACTTAGGGTTTCTGCATCGGGGGCTTCTTATAGGCAAAGAGGCGAGGCCTGGAGGCGACCAGGGGGCACACCCTGCCCAGGCGTGGGCCCACCCCTAGCCGCGCCTAGGGGGGTTTGGCCGCCCTGGTTTGCTTCTCCATCTCGTCTTCTGGATTCGTGTACCCCACGGTAAAATATTGACTTTGGCTTTTGTCCCGTCCAATTCCGAGAATATTGATTTTGTGCCTTTCTGGAACCAAAAACAGAAGAAAATAGGCAACTGGCACTGTGGCAACTTGTTAATAGGTTAGTTCCAAAAAAGATATAAAAACACCTCAAAGTGTAGACAAAGCAAAGCAAAGTAGATACTAAACAAGCATGGAGCATCAAAAATTAAAGATACATTTCCGACGTATCAGACTGTAGGATCTCAGAGTTTAATGTTATGATTAGGTTTTTATCTTAATTACTTTCTTGTAGTTACAGATGATTGCAAGGGGTTTAATCACAAGTATGTATTAGTCCAAGTAAGTTCGGTACATTAGCATAGGTTCACCCACACAACACTTACCCAACCAAAGAAGATGAAGCAACTATATGAAGCGAAAGCACTTGACAGTATTCCCATGTGTCCTCGAGAACGTTTGGTCCTCATAAGTAATACAACCAGCTTGTCCTTTGGTAAGAAAGGATTGGGCCACTTGCTGCAATTATTTGTTGTCTTTCATTTACTTGCACTTTATTTCTTTGCTTTATCAAAAACCCATAAAAATCCGTTTGCTAAGTATTTACAGAGAATTCCTGATCCAAACCACTAGTCAACACCTTCTGCTCCTCGTTGGGATCGACACTCCTATTTATCAAAAGTACTAAGATACACCCCATATACCTGTGGGTCATCAAGACTATTTTCTGGCGCCGTTGCCGGGGAGTGAAGCGCTATTGAAGAGTGGAACTGGTAAAGAAAACTTCTACTATGAGTATTGCTTTTATTTCTATTTGCTACTTTGTTTCCAATATATATAACCCACTTGGTTTCCTATTTGGAAAATCTACTACCACCGCTAGGGTAGTATATGAACCACCACCTGCGGAGATAGATCCTTTTAAGATACCTACAAGAATTGTTGACCGTGTTATGGATAATTATTATTTTGGGGATGGAACTGTCCATCCTGGTGATCACTTGCTTTTTATCGATGAATTATGCGAGTTGTTTAAGTGTGTAGGAATCACAATGGAACAAGTTAAGAAAAAGTTACTCTCTATATCATTGAAAGGAAGAGCTGAAGAATGGTATAAGGTGCTGAAAAATGGACAAGCTATGGAATGGGAGGAAATTGTACCTCTCTTTTATTCTAAATTCTATCCTCCTAGTGAGATTCATAAAGACCGGAATCAAATATATAACTTTTGGCCTCTTGATGGAGAGAGTACATCCCAAGCTTGGGGGAGACTGAAGTTACTAATGCTTAAATTTCCTATTCATGAACTCCCTAATAATATTATTATCAATAACTTTTATGCAAGGCTTCCTCTTCATGATAAAGATTTATTAGATGATTCTTATGCTGGATCATTCACGCGTATGAAGGAAGAAGCTAAATGGGATCTTCTAGACCGTATTCAAGAAAATACTAAAGCATGGGAGAATGACAAAAGAAGAAAGTCAGGTATAAATTATGATTATGAATGCATTAAATCTTTTATGGGGACTGATAACTTTCATGATATTAGTACTAAGTATGGTATTGATTCTCAAAGTATTGCCAATTGTTTTAAGGCCTTTGCATCTTATATTTAAATTAACAAAAAGAAGTGGAACAAGTACCATGCACCTTACAAAGATATTGGTAATCATGTTCCTGCTAGAAACACTGAAGTTTGTACTACTCCCTCCGTTTCAGGGCTTAAGGCGTCCTTGTTTTGCGTGTTTTTTCTTTGACCAAGAATTACTCTAAATAAGTAAAGAGTTTTGATATAAAACTAGTACCACTGGAAAGTATTTTTCAATACGAATCCAACGGTACTAATTATGTATAATATAATCAATATTTTATTGCTCAATTCTTTTGGTCAAACTTTGCTTTGAAAAGCGTGTATGCCTTAAGCCTTGAAACGGAGGTAGTATTGATCATATATTTCCTGAACCTTATATTGAGAAAATACCTTTTCCTACTAAGGTAAAAGAACATTCTATTATAGCTAATGTGGTTAGCAAAAGTACAAAGAAAACTGTTGAACCTGATGAACAAATAAATATTGAACCGGTAGTAGCCATTGTGAAAGACCTTGTCACTAAAAATGTAGAAGATGGGCACATTATCTTTTATGAAGATGCTTCTAATATTGTCTCTAATGCTAGTAAAGCTAGGAAAGCTAGTGTCCTTGTGCTTTCTGTTAGAATTGGTGATCATTGCTATTATGGTTTATGTGATATTGGTGCAAGTTCTAGTGCTATTCCTTAGAGAAATTATCCATGAAATTGGTCCTTGTGAACTTGAGGACATTGTTGTGGTTATTCACCTTGCTAATAAATAAACCATTTGTCCAATTGGTATTGTAAGAGATGTGGAAGTTCTTTGTGGTAGGACTAAATATCCTGCTGATTTTCTAGTGCTTGGTTCAGTAGCTAGTAAAACTTGCCCTATCATTTTTGGTAGACCTTTCTTAAGCACTTGTGGAGCTATTATAGATTCTAAGGAGAAAGTTTTAAGTAAATTTGATGAAGAATCTTATGAGTTTAACTTTTCCAAATTTGCTAGAACTCATTAAAACGATTTGCCTAATGAGGATTTTAGAATTGAACAACTTGCTTCTGTTGATCCAATTTTTGACCTTAAACCTCTTTTTGAAGATTTTAAGTATGCTCATTCTGATGATAAGAATGTTTCTTGTGACAGTTACATTGTTAAATTTATTCAAAGTGCTACTGAAAGTTATTATGAGAGAGGGAAACATGGTTTTATGCATCTCAATAATATTAAGTTTCCCCGTTTTATGTTGAAAGCTTTGAAGTTGCACTTGTTTTGTCTTCCTATGCTAGTAGCCTTTTGTTTCAATAATTTGTTTTCTCACAAAACTCCCTTGCATATGAAGTGGATTAGACTTAAATGTGTTGGATATTTGCTTCTTGATGCTCTCTTTCACTTCAAATCCATATCTCCTATGAGAACATCATTGAAATTATTATGCCAATCTTAATGGCTATAAACAAAGATCTTTTGGGAGACAACCCATTTTAGTTTGCTTTCGGTTTTTGTTTCTTTGAGTCTTGGAAGTTATTACCTCTCTAATAACCTCTCCTTATCCTTTTTGTTTGGTTTTTGTGTCAAGATTTGCCTCTTTTGAGAAGTAGGTGAGTTGTGGGAAGTTGCTGTCGTGGGACAGATTTTTATGCTGCATTGTAAAAATTCATGAAAAATATCAGTATGTCGGATGGAGCTGTAATTTTCTGTGCTTGTACCCCAAGCTATTTTCCAAATGTTGTTAGTTTTGAACTTTTTTATTTGAGAAACACAAGATTTTCGAAAAAATCAATCTTTACCTGCTGGTATGTTTTGATAGATTTCTGTCATTATTTGCATTTACCTCTTAAATCGATTTATTTTTAAATTCTTTTTGGGATTTAAAAGGAGTTGCTACATTAGCTTATGTTTTGATGGATTTCATTTGAAATTTGGACTCAAAGGTTTATTGTCTTTTCATACACTAATGTTGCTAATGAAGATTGTGTGGAGCTTTATATGAAAGAGATTTTCAAATATTGGGAGTTAATGATGTAAGGAGATGAAGAATGGTCAAAGGCTCAAACATTGTATTTCTGGAGATTCTTATAATGAAGATGTTGATATTATTAAAATGGTTACTTCGGAAGAATTTATTAAAGACCAAACTCAGGAACCTGCAGGATCTGTTTTTGAATACGTAAAAGTGCTGAAAATAGAAGGTTCGCGAAAAACTTTTCTTTTTATATTTTTGCAGTTTTTATTCCATATGGAAGGTAACAAGAAGAAAAAGGGAAGGAAACGGAGCCCGGGTGGGCCACACCACCCAGTGGCGCGGGCCCTTCCTGGCCGCGCCACCAGAGGGTGTGACCACCCCGGAGCCCGTCTCCGTCCCGTTTTTGCCCAGTACCTTCCTTATGTTGTAAAAATTCGTAATATATAATCACCCGGACCCCCTAAGGTCCGTATATCGTGTTCTCTTTGTGTTTTCATTGCGTGTTTCTGTCAGGCAGATTCTCAATTTTGGAGCCATAATGTCTTCCTCTGGATCACCCAAGGAGGATTCATCCGCGTACATCATCAACCCGTACATGTATGAGTTGAAGATTCATCCCAAGGAGTTGCTACTCAAGGACAGGAAGGTACAGATAAAGGAGGTTCAGGGCCCTAAAGGAGAAGGCAGTCTGGAGGATAGGATGGAAGCTTTGGAGCAATAAGTTTTTAGGTCCAAGAAGATGGCAGGACGGGAAGTGGACATTATCCATAAGATAAGTTCAAAACTCGTCGTCGAGCACAAGAAGGATACTGCCAATCTTCGAGATGATATCCTCTCGCTCCATCAGACCACCAACCGATTACAAGCACAACTCTACGACATGCAAAATCAAAACTGCGAGTATGAGGCTAGGTTTAAACACATAAGCTTAGCTGCTGTTTCAGGATTGTGGAAACTAAGACATCCTTTGTGGATGGGGAGCCTTTACCTTGGAAGTCTGACAATGAAAAGGGAACACCACCACCACCACCACCGAAGGAGTAATTCGTCATCAGGTTTTGGCATCCCCTTGGTTTGTTCCAAGCTTGGGGGAGTGCCATGGCATCACATCATTATCTTTCATCCTTTTACCTTTTTAGTAGAGTCATATCTTGAATAGAGAAGTTATATTATAGGATGGTTTGCATTGTGGAAGTATCTCTCCTCTAGTTGGTTATCTATGTATCCCTTGGTGTGAGTGCCTTATGGAATATTAATGAGAAGTTTCATCTTTTACTTTTTGCACATCTTATTTTAGTTTGCAATCTCTATTATATGATTGATCTTGTTGATTAGTATTGGTATCAATTTGGGAGTATCAAGTAAATCTAAATTGGTGTTGGCAAACCGAGCTCTGGTCAGTAGCAACACTTCTTGAGGTTTGAAAGGAAAAGAGAAAAGCACTTATAAATATTTTATATTATTTTCTTTCTTCCTTGATTGTCTCATAAGCTTAGTATTCTTTAGTTAAGATCTTTTGTGTTTTCAAGGAAGATTGCATGTTTGTTTTTATCACTTGTATGTTTGCTTGTTTCCTTCAACTCTCTTGCTTGCTGCCCAGCCTTGCTAGCCAAAAACCTGTACTAAGAGGGAATGCTTCTCGTGCATCCAATCCTTTAAACTTAAACCTATGCCATTTGTGTCCACCCTATTTACCTATTAGTATTATTGCTATTCCAATTAAATTCTCGAGTTTCATCTATCTATCAAATTAAAAAGTCTTTTATTATGTGAAAACTATAAAGCTCTCACGAACTTGATGGCACACCTTAATTTTCTACGCTTAATAAACTTGAACCATTGTGTCATCTAAGTTGTATATGCTTGCTCTTATAAGTTGGGAATTAGCAGAGCCGTGCTGTCAGGGGAATGCTTTCAACACCTATAAATATCTACTCTGGTGATATCATGATGTTTTGTTTGCGGAAGTCGGCGGTGTGAAATAAAAGGGGATCTTGTAAGTCCATGGAGTTATGTATATGTGTGTAGAGGTCCCAATCTTTAATAAGATAGAGCCCCCTATGTTTACAATGCTAGTCCCTGGATCAATAGCTAGCATCCACAGTTAAGATGTAATATCAAGAAACAAAGGTCATAATATAACTTTATAACCAGGAATAACATAATTTTATTACATCTTTCATAGCTCATATGGCTATTACATTACATTGCAGCGGAATAAATATAAGCATGGGGTCCTTCATCTTCAAAGTGCCACAGGCAGATGTTGGTTGTAGACTTTGTAATCCTAATCAATCAATCTTCACTAAATACAATCAAACCTGCAACATTACAAGTTACAGCCACAAGGATCAATACATTTGAATTGTATTGGCAAGTGATACTATATTAGTAAAGTGGAGTATATCATCTATATGCATTTGGCTAAGTGGAGTTGAGGCTTGCATTGCTCAAAATGGATTTTTCCTTAACATATGAAAATACTAAGTTTTTGCTTTGATAAAATCATTTTTCTCAATCCAAGATTGAAGATCCTTTACAAGGCATCTCTCAATCAAAGATTGAATATTTCAAACAACCCTTGTTCAATCCACAAGTTTTAACTTAGAAATTTGGATGATGAGATTCTTGATTGCTTCCATGTCTTGATGCTCAAATTGTCCTTTACCAGGGACATGGCTAAGTACTTAGATTTTACACTCTGCAGAGGTGGTGCACTTTACCCACAAGACTTGGTTTCCCAAGACAAGATCTTTCATAAGCCTTCCCTTAGACCAAAATGGACGCGCTCCAACCTATCAAACACTACCACCCACTGTCCATATGGCTAAGTTCTTGCAACCTATATGATCATGGCATAGCCCATATTGCCAAGTGGTTGCACTTGAAGCTTCTCAACATTTGACATCTCAAATCTCTTTGTTCCTAGGTGGCATACCACAAGTGAGATACACAAGCCAAGTCATGGCCTTGTGAACCACTCAACCAAAAACCACCAAGCAAGCCCATTCCACCCAGGTGATTCATTAACTTAGTTGTTTTATTAGACAAAATCACAAGTCCTCAGACTTAGAATATTTTTCCATAGTGTGAATATATATTCCACCCATGTTTTCTATTAGCTAGGCTAAGCTTGATAGTAATAGGAATCTTAACTTAGGAAGATTTCCTCTAAGGTTTCATCTACTAGTTTTCCTATAGTAAGGTTTATACTTAGCAAAATCCATGCAAGTTTTACTTAGTAAAATCACTAATCCATAGTGAAAGTAATGGGACAAAAAGTATGAAGCATCACTTGCCTTTTTGGTAGAGAATGGTGGTTCACTCCTTGATCTTGCAACAATCACACTCTTCAAGTCAGTAAAAATCAATCAAGCAAGGCACAAACTCAATCTACCAATCAAGCAAAACAACACATAAAATGACAAAGTCAAAGTAATGCATGCAAGCATGCAAAAGATGGTTCTAATTGCAAAGGTGGTATCTACTAGGATTCTAAACTTTGTAAAGTCCAAAGTGGTCTTTTACCAAATGGCAAAGTCATTTGCAAATAGGGTTTTGTCCATACACCATTTTTAAATCCATTCAACATTTTATGTGGTGGGAAAACATTTTTATCAAGGCAAAACTTTATGTTTTTCACCAAATGAGTTGCTATTGCACAACTTGGTGTTTTGGGTCAATAGGTTTGGTCCAAAACATTTTCTCCAAAGTTTTTACTCAAAACCATTTTTATAAACAAATCAATAGTTTTATTTAGCTAGAAATGGACTAAACCAATTCTTCCATTCTAAACTTTTCCAAATCCATTTTCCAAATCATGGGTTGGTTCCTAGGGTCAGTAGGTTCTTCACAAACCATTTTGCAAAAGTTTTAACCTTAAATTCAATTTTAAACAATTTTTCTACTCTAAACAAGCTCACAAAAGAATCTACAAAAACAAGCAAACTAACAGATACTATTGGCTAAACCAAAGGCATGGTTAGCTAGGTCTTGTTCTCCTAATTCCAATGATACCAAGTTTTCAATTTTTGGACGTGTGGATCAAAAGTTATAGTGGTTTCAAAATGGTATTTAAATCTGGTTTCAAAATCTATTTTAATCAGAACCTGGCCACGCGTCGCGATTGGATTGGACCGTACCGGTTCGGGTGGATCATGCGCTGCAGTGCATTGGATCTAGTCTAATCGTGCGGTCCAGAAGGCATACCCCTTCGCGCTTTAAGTGACTCTATCGTGCCTGCCCGATCTAGATCGAACGGCTGTTGCTGCCTGGCCAAGGACTGGCGGCGCAATGTCAACGGCGAGCGGCGGAGCGGCCAGATGGAGGCGGCGCTGGCGAGGCAGGAAGCGAGAAAGGGAAAGAGTAAGCTCACCTGGTTCGCAATAGCCTGGAGATGCTCAAGGCATTGTTGGTTCGACGAGGGGTGCTCTGGAGTGGGCTTGATTTCTCGCCGGAGTTCCTGCTGGCGTCGGGTTCGCTCGGGCGTCGTCGAAGACGGGGCTACGGTGCTCGCTAGGAAAAACGGAAGACAGTATCAGATGCGTAAGGCTATGGCGATGATGTGTGCATGAAGGAGAGGGCGCGGGGTGGTCAAAAACTACCTGTGAGGCTCGTCGGAGAAGAACTAGACACGGTGGCGCTCGAAGCTTGACGAAGGCGACGTTCTGGGACGCCCACGGGTGAATGGAAAGCTCCGGGAGATGCGCCAGGGCTAGGAGACTATGTGAGTGTGCTTAAGGGGGCGAGGGGTGGCTGGACACGACCGGAATTCTCGCCGGAGCGTCGTCGGACAGTGGCGATGTTTGAGCAAAATCTGACAGCCTGGGGGCGTGCCGAGGAGGAGTGTCTGAGGAAAACGGAAGAGGGGAGGCAGACGATTTATCCTGCGTGGTCAAGGGGCTGGTTCATTGCGTGATTAAGACATATTACGCCGGAGTTATTCCGCCTGCAACGGCCGGCGAGGGGTGGGCGTCGTCTGCGGGTGGGGAAGAAGGGAGACGTGGCGGTGGGGTCGGCTGATCAGTGGGAAAAGAAGTGTGAGGAGGTCCACCAGTCAGTGTCCTAGCGGGTGAGATTTTAAGTGGAAAACGTTTCGTGGAGGGGGAGAAAGACTGGGCTTGGTTGGGCTGCTGCTGGGTTAGTTGGGCCAGATGGTGGGCTGCTCTATTTTTTTCTGTCTGAAACTTTTTCCTTTTCTATTTTCAATTTACTGATTTGAAATTCAAACAAATGATTCATTCAACCAAATCAACTCAAACAATTCAAACTTACAATGAGTTTTTGGTTCTGTTTATCAACATACACCAAGTTCCAAAAATAAAATAATATTTTTATTCTTTTTAGGACCATTCATTAATTAAATAAAATGGTTCATTAGTTATTTAATAAAATAGGGTTTGATTTAATTAATAGAATTTCCATTTGAAATCCAAATATTTTCAAAAACAAAAACAGTAGGTTTTATTTGAAAATAAAGAATATTTGGAAAACTTGTTTAAAATAAAATAACATCTTTATTTTTGGTCCATTAAATAAAATGGGTCTTATTCATTTACTTCAAATAAGATTTGTTTTATTAGAATATTTATTTTGAAATCTAAAATAAAACCAAAACACTTCAGTAGGTTTTCTTTGAGAATATAAAATATTTGGAAAACTTATTTTAAATAATTTAATAAGTTTTGATGTTTCAATTAAATTGGTAAAACCTTTTATTTAAATAAAGTTGGATATTAAATCCTTATTAATTTATTTAAAACAACTTTTGCTATTTTTATTCAAAACAAATTTTTTTAAATCCAAAGCTTGGCCAATGGTTTAATTTGGCTTTATAAAATAATCTTTATTTATGAATCCACTTTTCTTTTGAAAACTAAATCTTTTATTAAAAGATTCCAAAATAGTATCTCCAAAATATTTTATTTTCCTTTATTTAAATTTTTTATCTTTTTAAATCCCTTTAGAATTTTATTTAATCCAAATAGGTTTGAAGGTTTCTAATTGGAATCAAAAAGTTTCTTCTCACCCTGAAAATCGAACAAAGTTTTATTTTATTCATTTATTTTTCACATTACAAGATTTGGAAAATCTTGGGATGTGACAATGTGTTAGAGAAACGCCTGGCCGCTAGCCTAAGTCATGCCTAATCATGGTGGAAACTTGCAGCATAACCATAGTGAGCAATCTATGAAGCATCCTCAATAAAAACCTATGCAAATAGCAAATAAAAAGATCGCTAAGAAGCTCACTGTCTGTTGCCTTGTCATTTTGATATGGGATAACTCCTGTATCATGGGGCAAGGGGTACGCTATTGGAGGTTCTCTATGATACACATATACTTACAATCACAAGAACTTACCGGTAACTAAAGTTGAGTAGCATGAGGAACGGTCCTCGTACTCAAGGGACATGAGATTGCCAAGTTATACTTTGTCAAGCATATACTCCATATTTGTTCACTTTAACCTTAATCACCTCAAGATGCTTATGATAGGGGCAATGAGATCTCAAAGCTAGTAAGTACCATAATATTTTGGAAGCTCTTTATGAAACTTGAAATCACTGCTTCCCTCTGCGAAGGGTCTTTCTTTTACTTCTTAGTTGAGTCAGTAAACCTATTCCTTTATATATCCAACAAGCATTTCAGTTGTTGTGTTTCAATCATTCATATGATGATTTATTCAATCATGTTTCTTATCTTCTTTGTTTACACAGAACTCTTATCTGAATGAATATTACTTTTAAAGCTATCATTGCAAGTTAAGTTATATATTGGTGAGTTGCTTTCTATTATGAGTTGTGTATTGGTGATTGTGATGCTTCTTTTTCATATTATTTTTATCGACACTTCACTCCATAAACCTGTGGGCATGTTTACTAAGCTCAGTTTTTGCTTGGGGACAAGCAAGGTCTAAGCTTGGGGGAAGTTGATACGTCCATTTTGCATCACTATTCTATATCATAATTTACTGTTATTCATTGATATATTTCTTCTTAAGAGGTGATACTTATGGTATTTCATCTATTTTTGCATGTTGGATGACTTTTGGAGGATGAACTGCCGGAGTCAGGATTCTGATGGAAAAAGCGGTGTTTTGATGCAATATTCGCGAAGATCAGAAAATTCCAGAAGATACACGGAAGTGTATCAAAGCGCTAGAATTATTTTTTTGTAGCAAATGAAATGCCAAAGAAAGAATATTAAAGCGCTAGAATTATTTCAATGGACACTAGAATTATTTTGGGTGAAATTGCTAAAATTGGTTCTGCATGTGAAATTGAAATGTAGCAAGGGGTTTTATGTGAATGTTTGTTAATTAATGTAATTAACAAAATTCTGAATAAATAAATAAATAAAAGAGTTTTATTAAATGAGATATTGCATTAATTTTGGTGCAAATTTAATGGATTTTGAGTGGGATTTTGAGTTGAGAAAATGTTTATGTGAGTGCAGGGGTTTTAAGTGAGCAGAAGATCCACCCACATGAATGAGGAAGAGGTGGGGGCACCCACCTTGGCTGTCGGCCATGGCATGGAGGCTGCCCCCTCTCCGATAAAAGGGACCCCTCCCTCACTTCTCACTCAGACCTCCTCGTGAAGGATCCCTCTCCCCCTCTACTACTATTACCCCATGGTCTTGTCTTAGCGAGATACATGTTCCCAGTGGATTTTTCTGGAGCGAGGATTTGGAACTTCCGCTGCATTGTTGGAGGGAGGTTGTGGAAGTTGTCGAAGGACTAGACGTGTGTGCGATCACGGATGCTCCGCTAAGTTGTGGTGCTGCTGGACTTTTACTCGATCTTGATATCCGCTAAGTTCCAACCTCGTAAAGCTTTGTCATTCTTCAAGGGTATGTATTTTATAAATTTATATCCTCACATTGCGTGTATCTAGATAGATAGATCTTGGTTCTTAGTTGTTCACATCATAGGAATTTTTTTTGTATGCTGCAAACCCAACACTAACTCCACCTGGGGGGGCCCACAAGGGTAGGGCGCGCCCACCCTTACTAGGCGCTCCACCTGGTCTCTCTTGGCCCATGTTCACTTTCTGGCAACTTCCTTTGGTAGGGTGAATCCTTTATGAAGAAAAATTTCTTGGGATTTTTTTCGTAATTTTTGGAAAATATTTTCTGTGTAAAACTTTCCTTAACTAAAAAATTGTCAAAACATAAAATAATTAAAGTAACTAAATTTAAATGAAGGAATTCAAGTAAACTATAATACTACTGCAGAAATAATTAAATGTCAATCATCATCTCATCATTATCATGTTAAAAATGAGGTTGATCAAGTCTCATTAATACTATGATAAGGATAGAAACAATGGTTCACTTTATTGTTTTTAGAAGAAAAAATTTAGTGTACCTCACAATGGATTGGAATAGTTCCAACCATTATTATTTCATACTTAGGCTTGGGAGGAGGAATAGGAATTTCAAAACTTTCAATTATAAGAACTTTTGGTTCAATGGAATTAACACTTCTCTTGGGTAACTCAATAGAATTCTTGTTTGGAAAATATATAGTGTGCTCCTTCCCTTTCACATTAAATGTTACCTTGCTTTTAGTACAATTAATCACAGCCCCTGTAGTATTTAGAAAAGGTCTACCAAGAATAATAGATAAATTATAATCTTCAGGCATTTCTAATTAGACAGTTTGTGGGATTCTACACATTAGCAATCATAATTGGAACATCCTCACATATACCAATAGGAATAGTAGTATATCTATCAGCCATTTGAAGTGAAACTTCAGTAGGTACTAATTTATTTAAGTTAAGTTTCTTATAAAGAGATAAAGTCATGACACTTACTCCAGCTCCGAGATCACATAAGGCATATTTCACACGAGTATTTTTAATGGTGCAGGGAATAGTTAGAATACCTGGATCCCCTCTCATTTCAGATAGTTTTCCCTTAAGAATAGTCATCAAGCATGGCAGTAATAGCTTCATTTGGTATAATTCTTTTATTAGTGACAATATCTTTCATATATTTGGAATATGGAGGTACTTTAATAGCATCAACTAAGGTAATTTGCATGTATAAACTTTTTATCAATTCAATAAACTTTTCAAACCTTGCATCATCCAAATTCATTACCTCTTGGGGATAGTGTTGTGGGAATGGCCACGACAGATGCTGCGATTACCAGCGAGTAGTAGAACAAGGGGCACGGGCGGCCAGCCATCTGCGGTGCGAGATGAGGGCAAAGACACAGGGATTTACCCAGGTTCGCCCCCTGGAGGGTAAAGACCTACTACTACTAGATTGTATTGATGAGAGATTACAAAGGGCGAGCTCGGTGGCTAGGTGGCAAGTCGAGGGGGTGTATGATGGAACGTAAGTTCTATGCGTGCCCTAGGGAGGTTTATATAGAGTCGCCTCGCTAGGGTTTACAAATCTACAACCGAGTTAGATAAGGACTCAGAGGGTTTTGACCTAATCCGAATGGGCCTAGCTACGGTTCTGGGCCTTTAGCTTCCAGTCGCCTGGCTTCCTCTTGGGTCGCGGTCCAGTCGCCATCCTACAGGCCCACTCGTTGAGAGTATGATCCAGTAGGGAACGTTCTGCTGGGTATACCCCACATGGCATATCCCCATCAGTAGTCCCCGAGGCCGTTGTTGATTCGTCACAGGTGTTCTTTGGCAGTCGGAGTATTCGGGTCCAATTTGGATGCCCAGTCGAATCAGCGATGGACTCCTTCAATGAGAGAAAGATTCTTTAGCATGCATCTTCAGTCGCAATAACAGCGACCAGTCGAATTGCCAATATGGCGAGTGGTTGAGTTGCAGCTTTGGCGAATGGGTCGGCGAGTCGATTAGACGAAGTTGTACCGTCAGCTTGGTCAAACTAGACGTTGGGTAATCCAACCGTAATATCGATGTAATCACCGCGCGGTAACGACTCCCCGAAATTGGCGGAAACCAACCTCTATATAAGGAGAGTGACGAGTGAGTTGCGAGCATTCCTCACATTTCCTCCGAGTCCGCGTGCTCTTCAATCTCCCATTCCCTCCAGCACCTCCAGAGCAATCCAGCAAGCCCAGATCCTCGATTTGATGGCGCCTCCGAAGGAATTGTGGGGGAAGTCCAAGTGTACTAGGGCAACGTTGAAGTCCTTCGAGGATGTTGGGATTCTATGCGCTGGGAGATGGCGAGTTCCCGCGGCCGGGGAGGTGGAGCCAGATCCATGCACCGGCGAATTCATTTGCTTCACCAGCCATCTCAAGAGGGGTATCAGATTCACCACCTCACTCTTCTTTCGTCGGGTCTGCGCGTACTACAGCATCTAGCCATCATATCTGGGGCCGCAAAGCATCGAGCAGCTCGCCATTTTCATGGCGTTTTGTGAATGCTACCTGGGCTGCCGCCCATACTTTCCCCTGTGGCAAGAGTTGTTCCACGAGCGGATTAGTCGCGACGGGGCAGGCAGCCCAATGTTGGCAGTGGGCGGTCTCACTTTCTGCTGAACTCCAAGGCCTCATTCCTCGAACTCATGCTATCGAAGAAGGCGGAAAGCGAGTGGAAAAAGCACTAGTTCTATGCTAGCGAGTCGACACCGGACGGCGAGGTGCCACTCCCAGCGTACTCCACCAAGCGGACCGAGCCGTGCCGGCTCCAAGTCGCCAAGATCCCACATGACCAGTGGATGGTTGTAGATGAGATGCTGACGACGATTCGCCAGCTGAAGAAGGATGGTCTCGAGACCATCAATTTATATAATTGCTGGCTCGGGCGACGATTGGTGCCCCTGGCCAGTCGCGCTCATTGGATGTATGAATACACCGCTAAAGACGATGGGACCAACGCCTGCACCACCGAGTGGAAGGCCGACGACTATGCCTCCGCGCTAAGGAAGATCACCGACACGGAATACCGTGATCCGAAGGTCGGAATCTCTCCATACACTGCGAAGCGCAAGGCGCCAACTGTTAGTTTGTTTTCCCTTGTTTATTGTTGCAATCGCAGGAATGCAGTCGCGGTTTACTAATCATGTGTCTTTGGTTCTGCTGTTCCAAGTTGTGGAGGGCTGGCTTCCTCCCGTCGACAATGAGAGCTCGGATGAGGATGAGGGGGACGATAGCGAGCCCTCCTCCAGCGACGATGATGACGAAGACGATGATGATGATGAGGCCGTGGAGGTCGCCGCACCCGTGGTTCAGAAAACCAGCGGGCAACGGCATTGCGAACTCGAGTCCAGCAAGAGCCTCGAGGGTCACGACGGGGGCGAGGGCGACGTCCACGAACATAGTTCACGGCGTGTGGCCACGCCGTCCAAGAAGAAGTCGCCGAAGAAGAATAAGGAGGCGCCCAAGGCAGTGTCGCTGCCTCGGTCGGCGACTAGCTCCAAAGCGACTAGCACGACCGGCGATGCAGGGGCCAAGGCGTCAAAGAAGGCGCCGGAGACGGCAAGTATGGCCATGGTGGAGGACGAGGTGCTGCTGGCATCGCTTCCACCCCCGTTCTTAGCCATCACAGGCCTCGGGGCCACTTCATTCACAGAGGCCTCGCCATTGAGGGAGGCGCCCGCATCGACCGGAGGGGAACTTCCTGCTGCTGATGCCTCGTTGACGAAGAAGGCATCTGTGACATGGGCTCCGACCCTGTTCGAAACGGGCATCAGCCGCAAGTTGGGCCTAGAATTGGAGAAGCCGGCGCACATCCGCACCGGTCTGCTACATCCCAGCCGCCAGGTGAGTGTTTGCCGTGTCAAGTTGAGTCTCTAGTTTGTAGATGTTGTCTGAATTGTTGATCGTTTCCTTTGCAGGACTGGCATGAAGAAGATTCGTCACCCTTCGGTGGCCAAGGTCCCAGTAGACATCTCAGGGAAGGAGGTTGATCCCTCGAATAAGAGGAAGGGCGACAATGCCGATGCGTCCGCTGAGGGCGCGAAGAAGATGAAGGGCAACGATAATGTCATCGTCTTGGATGAGTCGGCCAACGCAGGCGACCGCAGGTAGGTTTTTGAGTTACCCTCTCCATTGCTTTCTTGTTCTTGATTTTGATCTCACCCTTGTTTACTACAGAGGGGCATTCAGCCGTGGTTGCGAAAGACCGCGAGGGTTTTGTCCCGGTCGGCGAATTGACGGCTGCCCAGTCGTTGTTGGCCGTTGCGGAAAAGCGGGTGGCCGAGCTGGAGCGGGAGCTCAAGGAAGCTAAGGAGAAATCAAGCTCGGCGGAGGAGAGGGCTAAGGCGGCTGTTGCTGCCGCAGCTGACGAGCGGAAGGTGTCTGATGCTCTTGTCGCAGGCCTGCAAAACGAATTTTTGGGTCTTCAAGATTTCATCACGGGGTGCTGCCGTCCCCTCATTGGTGAGTTTCTTGGGCTTGTAGTTATTATACCATCGAGTCCCCAAATGTGCGGGTCGCCTTTGGCATTGAGTCCCCGAGGAGGTGGACCCGATTTGTGTGTCCTTCTGACGCTAAGTTGTTTGTTCTTTACAGGGAAGATTCTTGATGATGAGCCGATACGCCCAATTTGCATCACCATTCTATATCATAATCTACCTCTATTCATTGATATTTGTCTTATTATGAGGTATTACTTATGGCTTTTCATCTGTTTATGCATGTTGGATGATTCTTGGAGGATGGATTGTCGGAGTCTGGATTCTGATGAAAAAAGAGGGCATTTCGATGCAATTTCGTGAAGATCAGAAAAATACTAAAAAATATGGGAAAATATTATTTTTCTAGAAGATTGAGGAAGCCTGAAGGAGGGACGAAGAAGGGTCACAGGAGGCCCACCCCCCTAGGCGCGGGCCCACCTGACCCCGCGCCTAGGGCAGGTGTGGCCCACCTGCCCGGCTCCCGACTCCGCCCCTTCGCCTATATCTTCCCTATGGAACCCTAAGCCTCAGGCGACCATAGATAGATTTCCGCTGCCTCTAGGGGCGGAAAACACCGAGAGAGAAAGATCTCTCCGGCAGAAAGATTTTTGCCGAGGGAATTCCTTCCCGGAGAGGGGAGATTGTTGCCATCAACACCGTCATCAAGCTAGGCTTCATCGGGATCATCATCATCATCATCATCCACACCATCATCATCACCAGCACCATCATCACCACTCTGTCCTGCTGTAACAATTGTGTTGGATATTGCTTTAGTTCTTAGAGGAAACTTTCCTGGTGTTAATTACCATTGTAGTTGATGCTTGTGAGTGGAACCATTGGATTATTGTTTATGTTTAGATTGTTATCCATTATCATAACATCTTTGATCTTGATCCATATGATGTCTTGTGAGTAGTTCGTCTAGTTCTTGAGGACATGGGAGAAGTCATGTTGTTATTAGTGGATTTGTGTTGAGTTATTATTCAATGGCTTAGTATTTAAGTTGTGGTTCTATTCTTCTAGTGGTGTCATGTGAACGTCGACTACATGATACTTCACCATTTATGGGCCTAGGGGAATGCATTGTGTATTTGGCTACTAATTGTGGGGTTGCCGGAGTGATAGAAACCTGAACCCCCGTTAGGACACCTTTGCACAAGGGAGCGTAGGATCTCAGAGTTTAAGGCTGTGGTTAGATTTATATCTTAATTACTTCCTATAGTTACGGATGTTTGCAGGGGGTTTAATCACAAGTATGTATTAGTCCAAGTACGGTCGGTACATTAGCACAGGTTCACCCACACACACTTACAACACCAAATAAGAGTACTCAGCTATATGAAGCGAAAGCACTTGACAGAATTCCCATGTGTCCTCGAGAACGTTTGGTCCTTATAAGTATTTCCACCGGCTTGTCCTTTGCTAAGAAAGGATTGGGATACTTGCTGCATTTGTTCTTTGTTACTTGCACTTTGTTTTGTTGCCTTATAAAAAACCACTAAAAATCCGATTGCTAAGTATTCACAGGGATTTCCGGCTCCACACCACTGTTCAGCACCTTCTGCTCCTCGTTGGGATCGACACTCCTATTTATAGAAAGTACTACGATACACCCCCTATACTTGTGGGTCATAAAGACTATTTTCGAGCCCCGTTGCCGGGGAGTGAAGCGCTATTGAAGAGTGGAACTGGTAAAGGAAACTTCTACTATGAGTATTTCTTTTGTTACTGCTTGTTACTTTGTTTCCAATATGGATAACCCACTCGGTTTTCTGTTTGGGAAAACTACTACCAGTGCTATGGTAGTAGATGAACCACCACCTATTGAGATAGATACTTTTAAGATACCTACAAGTATTATTGATCGTGTTATGGATAATTATTATTTTGGGGATGGAACTGTCCATCCTGGTGATCATTTGCTCTTTTTATCCATGAATTATGCGGGTTGTTAAAGTGTGTAGGTATCACAGCTTAACAGGTGAAGAAGTTACTCTCTATATCCTTGAAAGGAAGAGCTGAAGAATGTTACAAGCTGTTGAAGAATGGACGATCCATGGAATGGGAACATATGGCATCTCTCTTTTACTCTAAATTTTATCCTCCCAGTGAGATTCATAAGGATATAAATCTGATATATAACTTTTGGCCTCATGATTGAGAGAGCAGAGCTCAAGCTTGGGGGAGATTAAAGTTACTAATGCTTAAATGTCCTATTCATGAACTCCCTAACAATATTATTATCAATAACTTTTATGCTAGGCTTTCTCTTCATGATAAAGATTTACTAGATGCTTCTTGTGCTGGATCATTTACACGTATGAATTAAGAAGCTAAATGGATCTCTTAGACCGTATTCAAGATAACGCTGAAGCTTGGGAGAATGACAAAGGGAGAAAGTCAGGTATAAACCATGATTATGAATGCATTAAATCTTTTATGGGAACTGATGACTTCCGTGATATTAGAAATGAGTTTGGTCTTGATCCTCAAGTTCTTGCAAAATGTTTTAATGCCTTTGCCTCTTATATTGAAATGCCCAAGAAAGAGTGGGACAAGTACCATGCTCCTTATAAAGACATTGTCACCCATGTTCCTGCTAGCACAGAGGTTTGTAATGTTGATCCTATTTTGCCTGAACCTTATGTGGAGAAAATCCCTTTTCCTGCTAAGGTAAGGGAACATTCCATTATAGCTAATGTGGTTAGCAAAAGCGCAAAGAAAACTATGGGGTCCGATGAGCTTATTGATATTGAACCTGTGGCAGCTATTATGAACGATCTTGTCACTAGAAATATAGAGGATGAGCATATTGTCTTCTATGAAGACGCCACTAATATTGTTTCTCATCTTAAGAAAGTTAGAAAAGCTAGTGTCCCTGTGCTTTCTGTTAGAATTGGTAGTCATAGCTATTATGGTTTATGTGATATTGGTGATAGTTTTAGTGCTATTACTTATGAGCTTTATAGGAAAATTATGCATGAAATTGGTCCTTGTGAGCTTGAGGACATTGATGTGGTTATTCACCTTGCCAATATAGATCAAGTTTGCCCCATTGGCATTGTAAGAGATGTGGAGGTCCTTTGTGGTAAGATTAAATATCCTGCTGAATTTCTAGTACTTGGTAAAGAAGCTAGTAAAACCTATCCTATTATCTTTGGTAGACCCTTCCTGAATACTTGTGGGGATATTATAAATTGTAGGAAGGAAAAAGTTTTGACTAAGTTTGATGGAGAGTCTTATGAGTTTAATTTTTCCAAATTTTCCAAAACTCCTTATGAAAATGAACTTCCTAATGAGGATTTCAGGGTTGAACAACTTTCTGCTATTTCTCTTGCTCCTAACAATGCCTTGCAGCAGTTCATGGAAGATCATGAAAGTGATGTCTTCATAAAGGAAATAAATGAGGTTGACGAGGTTTTCCTTCGTCAGCCTGAGTTACTTAAGCATAATCTACCTGTGGAAGATTTGGGTACCACACTACCACCTAAAGAGGACCCTGTTTTTGATTAAAACCTTTACCTGATGATCTTAAATATGCTTATCTTGATAATAAGAAAGTGTATCCTGTTATTATTAGTTCTAAACTTTTAGGAAAGGAATAAGAAAGGTTATTGGAAGTATTGAAGAAACACCGAGGAGCTATGGGTTATACTCTTGATGATTTAAAAGGAATTTCTCCTACTATATGTCAGCATGCTATTAATATTGAGCCTGATGCAAAACCAGTTGTTGAGCACCAATGACGTCCAAATCCTAAGATGAAGGATGTGGTAAGAAATGAGGTATTAAACCTCCTTGATGCTGGTATTATTTATCCTATTGCTGATAGTCAATGGGTTAGCCCTGTTCGTTGTGTTCCCAAGAAAGGGGGAATAACTGTTGTACCTAATGAAGATAATGAGCTTATACCCCAAAGAGTAGTGGTTGGGTATAGAATGTGCATTGATTTTAGAAAGATCAATAAAGTTACTAAGAAAGATAATTATCCTTTGCCCTTTATTTATCAAATGGTTGAAAGGTTGTCAAAAAAGACTCACTTTTGCTTTCTTGATGGTTATTCTGGGTTTTCTCAAATTTCTATGAAAGCACAAGATCAAGAGAAAACTACTTTCACTTGTCCTTATGGTACTTATGCTTATAGGCGTATGCCTTTTGGTTTATGTAATGCTCCTGCTACCTTTCAGAGATGTATGTCTGCTATCTTTCATGGTTTTTGTGAAGAAAATGTGGAGGTTTTCATGGACGATTTTGCTGTCTATGGAACTTATTTTGATAACTGTTTGCATAACCTTGATAAAGTTTTGCAGAGATGTGAAGAAACCAACCTTGTTCTTAATTGGGAGAAATGCCATTTCATGGATAATGAAGGGATTGTTCTTGGACACAAGATCTCTGAAAGAGGCATTGAAGTTGACAGAGCCAAAATTGAAGCAATTGAGAACATGCCTTGTCCTAGAGATATCAAAGGTATTCGTAGTATCCTTGGTCATGTTGGTTTCTATAGGAAGTTTATTAAAGATTTCTCCAAAATTTCAAAGCCCCTTACTAATCTTCTTCAAAAAGATGCACCTTTTGTTTTTCATGATGATTGTAACGAAGCTTTTGAAAATTTGAAGAAAGCTTTGACAACTGCTCCTATTGTTCAACCACCTGATTAGAGTTTACCTTTTGAAATTATGTGGGATGCTAGTGATTTCTCTATGGGTGCTGTCCTTGCACAACTGTTGATAAGAAGTTGAATGTTATTCATTATGCTAGCAAGACTCTAGATGTTGCTCAAAAGAATTATGCTACTACTGAAAAAGAGTTCTTAGCTGTAATCTTTGCTTGTGATAAGTTTAGACCTTATATTGTTGATTCAAAGGTTACTATTCATACTAATCATGCTGCTATCAAGTACCTTATGACAAAGAAGGACGCCAAACCTAGACTTATCAGGTGGGTTTTGCTTTTACAAGAGTTTGATCTGCATATTGTAGATAGGAAAGGTGCTGAAAATATTGTTGCTGACAATTTATATCGTTTGGAAAACATTTCTTTTGACCCATTGCCTGTTAATGATAGTTTTCCAAATGAGCAGTTGGCTGCGATAAGGGTATCCGCATGAGAGTCCTTGGTATGATGATTATGCTAACTTTATTGTTTCCAAGTATTTGCCTCCAACCTTTACAACTCAGCAGAGAAGGAAATTCTTTTATGATCTAAGGCATTACTTTTGGGATGACCCACACTTATATAAAGGAGTAGATGGCATCATGCGAAGATGAATTCCAGAATTTGAACAACAAGAGATATTGAGAAAATGTCATGGCAGTGCTTATGGAGGACATCATGCAGGGGATAGGACTGCACAGAAGGTTTTAGAATCTGGATTCTATTGGCCTACCCTTTTCAAATATGCAAGGAAGTTTGTCTTATCATGTGATGAATGTCAACGAGTAGGTAACATTTCTAGACGCAATGAAATGTCTATGAATTATTCTCTTGTTATTAAACTTTTTGATTGTTGGGGATTTGACTTTATGGGACCTTTCCCCCTTCAAAAGGGTACACTCATATTCTTGTTGTTGTAGACTATGTTACAAAGTGGGTAGAAGCCATACCCACAAATAGTGCTGATGGTAAGTCCACTTTGAAAATGCTTAAGGGTGTTATGTTTCCTAGGTTCGGTGTGCCTACATATCTCATGACTGATGGAGGCTCTCATTTTATTCATGGGGTTTTTAGAAAAACTCTCGCTAAGTACGATGTAAACCATAGAATTGCTTCAACTTATCACCCCCAAACCAGTGGGCAAGTAGAACTTTCCAATAGAGAAATTAAATATATCTTGCAGAAGACTGTCAATAGATCTAGAAAAAATGGGCTAAAAAGTTGAATGACGCTTTGTGGGCTTACAGAACTGCATATAAAAATCCTATGGGGATGTCTCCTTACAAAATGGTCTATGGCAAAGCTTGTCACTTGCCTTTAGAATTAGAACACAAAGATTACTGGGTAGTGAAAGAATTGAATAGGGATTTTAGACTTGCAGGTGAGAAAAGACTGCTTGACTTAAGTAATCTAGATGAGTGGAGAGGTGAAGCTTATGAAAATGCTAGGCTTTTTAAGGAAAAGGTAAAAAGATGGCATGATAGGAGAATTCTCAAAAGGGAGTTCCATGTTGGTGAGAAAGTTCTTTTGTATAGGTCTCATCTCAGATTTTTTGCAGGGAAACTACTCTCAAAATGGGGAGGACCTTTTGTTATCAAGGAAGTATACCGTTCAGGTGCCATCAAAATTTCTTCTCTGAAGGATGACACAACACAGGTGGTTAATGGGCAAAGACTAAAACATTATATTTCTGGAGATTCTTATAATGAAGATGTGGATGTTATTCGAATGGCGACTCCAGAAGAATTTATCAGAAGCCAAACACTAGAGTCTGCAGAGTTCGTCATCGAATAGGTAAAAGTGGTGAAAACAGAAGGTTCGTGAAACCCCAATATTTTTATATATTTGATGTTTTTAATACATAAGGGAAGTTACGAGACAAAACAGAGGAGGAGACGGAGTCCGGGGTGGACAAACCCACCCCAGGCGCGGGCCTAGCCCGGCCGCGCCTGAGGGGGGTGTGCCACCCTCGAACTCCGACTCCGCCTTGTTTCTGCATAACAACCTTCCTTATGCATTGAAACTTCGTAATATATAACCCCCCGGATCCCCCGAGGTTCTTGCATTGAGTGCTCGTCGTGTTTTTGTTTCAGTTTGTTTCTGTCAGGCAAATTTCTCAGTTTTGGAGCTACAATGTCTTCCTCTGGATCACCCATGGAGGATTCCTCTGCGGATGTCCTCAACCCATACATGTATGAGTTGAAGATCCATCCCAAGGAGCTGATTCTCAAAGATGGGAAGGTACAGATGAAAGAAGTTCAAGGCCCCAAGGGAGAAGGAAGTCCGGAAGACAAAATGAAAGCATTGGAGCAAGAGGTTTTCAGGTACAAGAAGATGGCAGAACGCGAAGTGGATGTTATTCACAAGATAAGTTTAGAACTCATCGCCAATCACGAGGAAGACATGGCTGAACTTCGAGAAGAAATCTTCTCTCTCTGTCAGACCACCAACCAATTACAAGCACAACTCTACGACATTCAAAATAAAAACTATGAGTATGAGGCTAGATTTGCTCGCATAAGCTCTGCCGCTAGTTTCACGATTGCAGAGAAAAGGACATCCTTTTTTTGCATGAGGAACCTTTGCCTTGGAAGTTTGATGATGACAAGGGAACACCACCACCACCGAAGGGGTAATTCGTCATCAGGTTTGGCATCCCCTTGGCTTGTTCCAATCTTGGGGGAGTGCCGCGGTATCACCACCATTATCTTTTACCTTTTTAGTGGATTCATATCTGTGGTAGAGAGGTTATC
The DNA here is from genome assembly GCA_030063025.1 of Avena longiglumis. Lineage (NCBI taxonomy): Eukaryota > Viridiplantae > Streptophyta > Magnoliopsida > Poales > Poaceae > Avena > Avena longiglumis. The sequence goes on from CP125973.1 coordinate 156,766,501, forward strand.
TTATAGATTGGTTTGCATATGTAAGTATATCTCCTTTAGTTAATTATCTATGTATCCCTTGGTGTGAGTGCCTTTATTGGAATATAAATGAGAAGTCTCATCTTTTACTTTTTGCACTTATTATTTTAGTTTGCAATCTCTATTATATGATGGATCTTGTTGATCAGTATTGGCATCACTTTGGGATCATCAAGTGGATCTAAATTGGTTTTGGCAAACCGAGTTCTGGTTAGTAGCAATACTTTTTGAGGTTTGAAAGAAAAAAAGAAAATCTTACAGGTATTTTGTATCATTTGTTTTCTTTCTTGTTGGCTCATAAGCTTAGTATTCTTTATTTAAGATATTTTGTGTTTTCAAAGAAGAATGCATGTTTGGCTTTATTACTTGTATGTTTGCTTGTTTCTTTCAACTCTCTTGCTTGCTACCCAGCCTTGCTAGCCAAAAACCTGTCTTGAGAAGGCATACTTCTCATGTTTCCAATCCCTTTGAAACCAAAACCTTTGCCACTCGTGTCCACCATATCTACCTAGTAGCACTTTTGCTATTCCAAGCAAATTCTCAAGCTTTATCTACCTTTCGAATTAAAAAGTATTTTGTTATGTGAAAACTAGTTAGTAAAGCTCTCACGAACTTGATGGCACACTTTATTTTCTTGCCCCTAATAGACTTGAACCATTGTGCCATCAAAGTTCTATATGCTTGCATCTATACGTTGGAATTAGCAGAACCGTGCTATCACGGGGAACGTTTTCAACATTGCACCTGTACTCTGTACATAGTTGATATAGTGCTCTTTTGTCTATGGATGTCAATGGTGTGAAATAAAGAGGGAACTTGTAAGTCCATGGAGTTTGTATTTTGTGTTATAGAAACGCCTGGGCCGCTAGCCTAAGCCATGCCTAATCATGGTGGAAACTTGCAGCATCACCATAGTGAGCTATCTATGAAGCATCCTCAGTAAAAAAGCTATGCACATAGTAAATAAAAAGATCGTTGAGATGCTCATTGTCTGCTTTCCTTGTCATTTTGGTTATGTGAAACTTCCTGTACCATGTGCAAGGGGTACCCCGTTGGCGGTTCTCAATGATATGCAAATACTTATAATGTCAAGAACTTACTGGTGACCAAAGTTGAGTAGCATGAGGAGTGGCCCTCATATTCAAGGGACATGAGATTGAAAACTTATATTTCGTCAAGCATATACTCCATTTTTGTGCACTTTAACCTTAATCATCTCAAGATGCCTATGATAGGGGCAATGAGGGCTCAAAGCTAGTAAGTACCATAATCTTTTAGAAGCTCTTTATGACTTGTAATTACTGCTACCCTCTATGAAGGGACCTTTCTCCTAGTAAACAGTTTGAGTCAGTAAACCTACTTCCTCTCTATCTCCAGCAAGCATTTGAGTTGTTGTGTTTCAAGCATTCATATGGTCATTTATTCAATCATGTTCTTTATCTTCCTTGTTTGCACAAAACTCTTATCTATTGAGTATTTCTTTGAAAGCTTTCACTTGTGAAAAACCTTTTTGAGAAAAGAGTGATCCTATTGAAAAACCTCTACAAAAAGCTTTTTGAGAAACTGTTTGCCAGGTGTTCTCTGACCAAGAACAAGTTTGCCAATTCCAATTATGATTTATCTTTATGCATCTCTATTGTGACTACTATACTTGGTTGAAAGCTAAGTTATATAATGGTGAGTTGCTTTGTTCTATGAGTTGTGTAATGGTAAGTGTGATGCTTCTTGTTCGTATTCTTTTATCGACACCTCACTCCATAAACCTGTGGACATGTTTACTGAGCTCAATTTTCGCTTGGGGACAAGCGAAGGTCTAAGCTCGGGGGAGTTGATACGCCCAATTTGCATCACCATTCTATATCATAATCTACCTCTGTTCATTGACATTTGTCTTATTATGAGGTATTACTTATGGCTTTTCATCTGTTTATGCATGTTGGATGATTCTTGGAGGATGGACTGCCGGAGTCTAGATTCTGATGGAAAAGAGGGCGTTTTGATGCAATTTTGCGAAGATCAGAAAAATATGGGAAACTATTATCTTTCTAGAAGATTGAGGAATCCAGAAGGAGGGACGAAGAAGGGCCGTGTGGGGCCCACACCCCCTAGGCGCGGGCCCACCTGACCCCGCGCCTAGGGCAGGTGTGTCCCACCTGCCCGGCTCCCGACTCCGCCCCTTCGCCTATATCTTCCCCACGGAACCCTAAGCCTCAGGGAGCGACCACGGATAGATTTCCGCCGCCTATGGGGGCGGAAAACACCGAGAGAGAAAGATTTCTCTGGCAGACAGATTTTTGCCGAGGGAATTCCTTCTCAGAGAGGGGAGATCATCGCCATCAACACCGTCATCAAGCTAGGCTTCATCAGGATCATCATCATCATCATCCACACCATGATCATCACCAGCACCATCATGACCACTCCGTCCCGCTGTAACAATTGTGTTGGATATTGCTTTAGTTCTTAGGGGAGCCTTGTTGGGAATATGCCCTAGAGGCAATCATGTATGATGATATTTCCCATTGTATTCATAAAGATATAAAGTTGTCCTTGTATAAACATCTGATGTCTATCATTGAATATGTGATTCAGTTGTGGAACTATGCATTCATGTTGTTTGTACTAAATGTCCTTGTTCATTGAGGTTGTGTTGGACACACAACTTAGACCAATGTGAAAGTCGGCTTGATGACTCAGTTCCACTTGTCATGGGCATGGAGATGCCATTCCGACTTACACAGATTCGGCTAAAGAGTTTAGTGAGTCAGATTGAACCATATTGAGGTACAACAAACAAGTTCTCATTTGTATATCTCAATCAATGTAATCCTTAGACATGAGGTTGTTGCATAGTCCGAGTTGACGATCACCGATTTAGGTTCTGTCAAACGCTGATCCATAACTGGGCAGTTATAAAGGAAGGGTTCGGGTCGACTGAGAATCAAGCTGCGTGATGTGAATAACCAAGATGGGATTTTGCCCCTCCACTCGGAGAGATATTCTCTGGGCCCTCTCTTGAGATATGATTCGGAAAGCATGTCCATGCACGACTCGGTTAAGTGTTAACCGAGGCGATCGACTAAGAGTTAGTTGGGTGAATCACTTATCTCAGATCGATAAGAGAGTCAGACTATTTAAAGGATGACAATTATTCGCCTATAGTTTGACAAGGTATATCATGAGGCAAAAGGGACTCAGACGCAAGTCGCATGGGAAAGGCAAGTTGTCATGACTCTTTGGTACTTGGGAGTCGGCATGTTCTGCTAGGAGCCACTATCGACTGATCGATTGAGAGTTGGACTCTAATCGTGTCCAAGTAATCATGAGCCTACGGGGTCACACACTTAAGAGCGGGAGAAAGTTCGGATTGGATCTGAACCGGAAATCTGGTTGGTTTGGACCCGATTCGGATTAGGACCGAGTCAATGAGTCAGACTCACAGTGACTAGTGTTATATGGGCTTTAGTGAATGGGCTATGAGAGTGGAGCCCATGTTCACTCCCTATATATTGTGGAGCATAGTAACCCACAGGGGTTAATCGTTGATCGATTAGGTCATTCCATGTGTTGGAAACCCTAGCTCCACAGCAGTCCTGCCGTCGTATCAAACCTAGCAGTTCGCCGTTGGTGCTCCTCCTTGTATGTGTGGATACCATCAGAGGTGTTGTACGATCAGCACCAGGACGATCGGATCACAAAGGACTGCACTGCATCAACTAATGCGCTTCATCAGTAATCCGCAACTGCGTGTCTAGTGGTAAACCTCGTGGCCTTCTACCTCAGCTAGTTCTTGGGATCACCATGTTAGAGGGAAAAGTTTTGTTTTATCTCTGCGTGGCCCAACAAAACTTTCCCGGTGTTAATTACCATTGTAGTTGGTGCTTGTGAGTGGAACCATTGGATTATTATTTATGTTCAGATTGTTATCTATTATCATATCATATTTGATCTTGATCCATATGATGTCTTGTGAGTAGTTCGTCTAGTTCTTGAGGACATGGGAGAAGTCATGTTGTTATTAGTGGATTTGTGTTGAGTTATTATTCAATGGCTTAGTATTTAAGTTGTGGTGCTATTCTTCTAGTGGTGTCATGTGAACGTCGACTACATGATACTTAACCATTTATGGACCTAGGGGAATGCATTATGTATTTGGCTAGTAATTGTGGGGTTGCCGGAGTGACAGAAACCTGAACCCCCGTTAGGACACCTTTGCACAAGGGAGCGTAGGATATCAGAGTTTAAGGCCGTGGTTAGATTTATATCTTAATTACTTTCCTGCAGTTACGGATGTTTACAGGGGGTTTAATCACAAGTATTTATTAGTCCAAGTACGGTCGATACATTAGCACAGGTTCACCCACACAACACTTACAACACCAAATAAGAGTACTCAGCTATATGAAGCGAAAGCACTTGACAGAATTCCCATGTGTCCTCGAGAACATTTGGTCCTTATAAGTATTTCCACCGGCTTGTCCTTTGCTAAGAAAGGATTGTGCCACTTGCTGCGTTTGTTAGTTGTTACTTGCACTTCATTTTGTTGCCATATCAGAAAACCACTAAAAATCTATTTGCTAAGTATTCACAGGAATTTCCTGCTCCACACCATTGTTCATCACCTTCTTCTCCTCATTGGGATCGACACTCCTATTTATCGGAAGTACTACGATACACCCCCTATATTGTGGGTCATCACGAGCCTGAGGCACAGTCGTATGACGCTAGGCAGTGCGTCACCATGCTGGTGGATTCTGCCACCCTTTCGGCGACCTGCATTCGCGCGTACCTCCAGGAGATCTTGCCGACAGAAGTGATTCCCAGCGAGCTCACGGGGGTGTGGCGCTACCTAGAGAGGGTGCCAGCGGTGGTGGAGTACATGTCACAGTCGGCTTGCCGCCGCGGGGCCGCGACTGTGCTGAGCCTTGGGCTTACGCAACTCCCCGACAACTTCGATCTCGACGATGTTACCAGCAGGTACCCATCAGTGACTGGCTCGGTTGAGATCTCAGAGGTGTTGAAGTTGACTGATAGGGAGGCTTTGTACTCTGAATGGGTGCTAGCGATGGGCGACCTCCTATCGTACCAGGAGACGATCGTTGATCCGAACGACCCCGAGCTAGCGCGCCGCGACTTCAAGACGGAGCAGCCGTTCCATCCGGTGATGGCGGGCACCTTGACCACGCATCCGTCGAACCCGTGGGTCACCTTCATCTGTGTTCATGGTGGTGGTGGTCCGTCGCCTTCGAAGCCTGCAGAGTAGATAGCTTGCCGGTTGGCGTTAATTTCAATAAGTGTATGTCTGCCCTTGTAAGCAAACAAAACTTTTGTTGCTGTAAGGAATGCGAGTTTGCTTGAGCCAGCTTTGATTTGAGTTGGATTGTTTTGTTGTGCGAGTCCCCGAGCGTGTTCGCCCTTTAATGGGGGTTTACCTCGTGTTTCTCTTGTGTATGTTTGTTTGTATATTCTACTTAGTTGAGGTCGACTCGCTGTGGCTTGGGAAGCTAGTCGCTTGGCGACCCCAAGGGGTTCTCTGTACTTAGCTGTTTTCCCGGACGCGAACGAGGTCGGTTGGACGAGTCCCCGAGCGTGGTACTTATCCATTCTAGTCACATGCCCATGGTAGGTGAGGACGGAGCGCGTTATGCTTGGCGCGTCTCTCCGCCTGACTCGAAGAGCCAGTCACATGGTGAGTCCAGGGCGTGCTCTCATACTTGGTGTTTTCCCTAGCCGTGTAGGTTTGGACTGGCGTCAGTCCCCGAGCATGGTACTTGACCGTTAGAGTCGCTGCGCCGAGGATTCAGAGGACTAGGTCGTTGTGAGAAGCGAGTGCAGTTGTCTTGGCCCGGTGGGCCAGTCGAGTGAGGCGACTCTGATGGGGGCTCCGGGTTGGCGTTTTCGTGGATGACGCAAGGCCTGAATTTCGTCGATGCCCTTGCGTCGCACTACTTAGCCATGCCGGTCGCGCAACCAAGGGTTGACATCCGTGATTAGCGTAATACTGTTTTTACGAGTGCGAATGGCACAAGGGTTGGAGAGTAGACACAATTTGTGTGAGTCGAATATCTTTATTGCATGGCGGGGGGATACAGGTCAGAGTTTTGGCGTAGAACTTCCTTAGGAGGTTTACATTCCACGGCCGCTTCACGTCGATTTGTCCGTCGCCTCGGACATTGATGAGGTAGTAGGCATCGTTGCCCAGGACTCGCCCTATGGCGAATGGTCCCTCCCATGGTGGAGAGATCTTGTGCATGCCCTTCTTGTCCTGGATCAGTCGCAGGACCAGGTCGCCTTCCTGGAATGTGCGAGTCCGGACTCGGCGGCTGTGGTAGCGGCGGAGTCCCTGCTGGTAGATGGCGGTGCAGGAGCGAGCCAGGTCGTGTGCTTCGTCAAGCTGGTCGACCCCGTCTTGGCGTGCGAGCTTGTTGTCGACCTCGTCATAGTTGATGACACGAGGTGAGTCGTGCTCGAGGTCAGTCGGCATGACGGCTTTGGCACCGTACACCATGAAGAAGGGCGTGAACCCAGTCGATCGGTTGACGGAGGTGCGGATACCCTAGATGACGGATGGGAGCTCCTCGACCTAGAACCCTGGAGTTCGCTCGAGGGGAACTTGTAGTCGCGGCTTGAGGCCATGGAGGATGATCTGGTTGGCGCGTTCCGTCTGACCGTTGGACTCCGGGTGGGAGACTGAGGCGAGGTTGAGCCGTATGTTGTCCTCCTCGCAGTATTCGCCCATGGCTCCCTTGGCGAAGTTGGTGCCGTTGTTCGTGATGATGCTGTGCGGGAATCCTTAGCGGTAGATGAGCTCGCGTAGACATGGATATTGCGGCCAATTTGTCTCGCAAGGCTGTAGAATCCCTCCTTTGTAAAGGAAAAGTATCCCTGTGATTGCAATGCTAGTCCCTGGATCATTGCTAGCATCCACAGTTTAAGATGAAGTACACAGATACAAAGGTCATTTATTACATCCGTTCCAGAGATAAAACATAGTATTTTACAACTCAAGGCCACAGGCCTAATACAAGAGTTTGGAATAAATAAATAAACATAAGTCTTCATCTTCATGTGCCACAGGCAAGCATGTTGAGTGTAGACTCATGACACCTAATCATCATCGGAGTAACCTGCAACATCATAAGTTATAGCCACAGTGGGTCAATACTTTGGAATAGTATTGGCAAGTGATACCTTAGTAAATTTTAAGTGGGCTATATTACTATATGCAATTTGGCTAAGTGTAGCTTGGCTTCTTTGCTTAAAATAGGTTTTCCCTATTAGTTGAATTCACTAAGTTTTTCTTTGTCAAAAACTTTTCCCAAGAAACCACCAATAGACATTGGGGTCCTTCACCCTTGTTCACCCACAAGTTTTACTTAGAAGTTGGAGTGATGAGATTCTTGATAGCTTCCATGTCTTGATGCTCAAGTTGTCCATTGCCATGGACTTGGCTAAGTACTTAGATTTTTCCATCTGCAGAGGTTGTGCACTTTCCCCACCAGACTTGGTTTCCCAAGACAGGACCTTTCAGAAGCCTTCCCTTAGTCAAATGGACGCGTTCCAACATTCCCACTACCACCAACTGTCCAAATGACTAAGTTCTAGCATCCTATGTGATCAAGGCAGAGCCCATATTGCCAAGTGGCTGCATTATAAGCTTCTCAACACCTGGCCTCCAAAATCCCTTTGTGCCTGGGTGGCATACCACAAGTGATATACACAAGGTAAACCATGTCCATGGGCCTTGTGTAACCACTCAACAAAAAACCACCATTCAAGTCCCATTCCACCCAGGTGATTCATTGACTTAGTTGTTTTATTAAGAAAAACATAAGTCAAAAGACTTAGAGATATTTTTATCATAGCATGTATATACTTTACCAACCCTTGTTTTCTACTAGCTAGGCTAAGCATGGCATAGTAACTTAACTTAGGAAATTTCCTAGCAATTCTACAACTACTTAGGATTTCCCAACATAGCATTTGGCAAAATAATAACATGCAAGACTTAGCAAAATATTTCTAATGCTTGTACAAAATATGGGGATGGAAATATTCATGAAGTACCACTTTCCTTGGTAATGGGGAGAGTAGCACTCTTCACAATCACAATCACTAGCACCAAAATCTACACAAAATTGGTAGCACAAAATTACACACAATTCATATACAAACATAAATATATGCATGCATGCAAAAATGCTAAGTGATGACTTTTAAAACTCCACCAAGCAAGTGCACAATACTGAATCAATACTAAGTTGAAAACTTGCTAAATCAAGTTTATTTTACACCCAAACAAAATCCTAAACAATTTCTATACTCAAAATAGCCTTAAACAAGTTTCTGCAAATAAAGTCATTTTAACAGAAACTTTTCATTAAACACATTGCATAAACAGAAAGGGATTGTCTCCCTGATTCCAACGGTATAAAATTTGTAAAAATCTAACGTGGGAATCAAAAGTTATAGCCTAATCAAATTTGAATCCAAATCTGTTTTAAATTCTGTTTTAAACTCAAACCCTAGCCACGCGTCTTAATTCTATTGGTTGATACCGTTTCGCTCAGGATCATGCTCGCGAGCCGTAGGATCTAACTAACGCGCACGGCTCAGATCTAAACATAACGATTCGATAAGTGGACTAATCCTACGCGCTGGATCTGGATCTGACGGCTACAATTCGTTTGACCAAAACTGAGCGGCGCTGGCGGCGGCTACTGGTGGTGGCGCGTCTGTCAGGGGCGGCGCTGGCGTTCTAGGTCACGCGGGAGTGGGGGAAGAGGCTTACCAGAACCGCAGGAAGCTGCTGATGCTCAAGGTGGCGATGGCTTGGGAAGGGGCGCACGGGGTCGTCGGAGATTCCTCGCCGGAGTTCGCGAACGCGTCAGGTACGGTCAGTTGTCGACGTTGGCAAGGTTCCGCGTCGCGCTAAGTCAAAATAAAGGCACCGTTAGATGCGCAAGACGATGGGGGTTCTAGGCGTATCAGGCAGAGGGCAAGGGGCGACTGGTACTTACGGGGAGAGGTCGCCGGAGTTCGTGCAGAGAACGGTGGCGCTCGTCAAGTCGCTAAGCTAGGGATCATGCGAGGACAAATGGGTAGTGTCAGTAGGTGCGCAAGGACTTGCTGAGCTTGATAGTTTGAGTCAGGAACAGAGGGGAACACGGAGCTCACCGGAATTCGTCGGTAGCGGTCGGAACATCGGCGTCGAGCGAGTTGTGGGCAGCCTGGTGGCGTGAAGGAGGAATTGTTTGAGGGAAATGGTCGCGAGAGTGGGGATTATATAGCGAGGCTCGACAATAACGCCATCGAATCAATGCAATTTACCTCGCGGAATCAAGCGACAGCAGGCATGGCGGAGTTCGTGCGCGGGATTTGGGGAAGACGACGCTGACGTGGAGAGGGCCCGCTCGTCAGTGAAACGCGCAGAGAGAAAGTGGGGTCCGGGTGTCAGCGACCGCATGGGTGCGTTTGCGCGTGCGAGAGAGAGAGAGAGGGAGGCCGGGTGGGCTAACTGGGCCGGTTGTGTTGTTGGGCTAGTTTAGGAGCGCCTGGCCTTTTTCTTTTCTTTTCTCTTTTCCTTTTTCCAATTAGATTTTCAGGAATGGTTTTCAAATGAATTCAAACTCCATTTGAAATCAAATTTATTTGGGATTTTTGCAGTGTGCAATAGTCTCAAATCTAGGCATAAAACCATGGGGTCACTTTGAAAAGGCTTGTTCATTTTTGGAGAAACAAAATAACAGGGACTTTGCACTTGATTTGCAAATGTTTGGAAAAATGGTTTTTGAAACCATTTCCATTTTGTAAAGTTTTGGTTCAAATTCCACACTCAATCCATTAAACAAGGGAGATAAACAATCTAGGTTTAAAACATTCAAACTCTCAAATGGGGATGGCCATTTGATATAAGTTTGTTCACATAAAATGATAGCACTATGTGCTTCTGTTTTCTGAAATGAGTTTTGAAATTGATCTCAAAACTATATGCATGCATGAATGATATGCAATCTTTGAAATCATGAATTTAGGGATGTTACAAATCTAACCCCCTTAAGATGAATCTCGCCCTCGAGATTCGGATTGGCTAGCAAATAGGCGAGCGTGGTCTTTCCGAAGATCATCTTCTCTTTCCCAAGTTGCTTCCTCTTCGGAATGATGATTCCACTGCACTTTGCAAAACTTGATAGTCTTTGTCCTTGTGACTCTTTCTGCGGTCTCAAGAATTTTGATAGGTTTTTCTTCATAAGTGAGATCACTTTCTAGTTGAACCTCCTCCAAAGGTATAGTATCTTTCAAAGAAGTTTCCTCCATTTCTGGGTGACATTTCTTAAGCTGACTCACATGAAACACATTATGGACAGCTGATAGAGATTCTGGCAATTCAATTTCATAGGCAACTTCTCCTTTGCGAATCAAGATCTTGAATGGCCTAACATATCCTGGTGTCAATTTTCCTTTGACTCCGAATCTTTTCACTCCGCGAAGTGGTGACACTCTGAGATAGGCTCTATCACCAACTTCGTAGGTGACTTCTCTATGCTTAGGATCTGCGTAGCTTTTACATCGGGGACCTGCTATCTTCAACCTGTCCTTAACCAATTTGACCTTCTCTTCGGCTTCTTTGATAAGATCTGGCCCGAATAAACTTCTTTCTCCCACACCATTCCATAACAATGGGGTGGTACACTTTCTTCCGTAGAGAAACTCAAACGGTGCCATCTCAATGCTGGCTTGATAGCTATTGTTATAAGAAAATTCTGCGTAAGGCAGACTTTCATCCCAATTGGCTCCATAGTCTAAGGCACATGCTCTCAACATGTCTTCAAGGATTTGATTTGTTCTTTCCGTTTGTCCATCTGTTTGAGGATGGAAAGCGGTACTGAATTCCAACCTCGTTCCCAATGACTCATGTAGCTATCTCCAAAAATGGGAAGTGAATTGAGTTCCCCTATCAGACACAATACTCTTGGGCACACCATGTAGACATACAATTCTACTCATGTAGATTTTGGCTAACTTGGCACTTGTATAAGTTGTCTTCACGGGTATGAAATGAGCCACTTTGGTTAAGCGATCCACTACTACCCATATTGAATCATATCCTGACCTGGTCCTTGGTAGTCTGGTAATGAAGTCCATACTAATCTTGTCCCACTTCCAATCAGGAATAGGTAGTGGTTGAAGCAAACCTGCTGGTTTCTGATGCTCCGCTTTCACTCTACTACACACATCACACAAAGCAATATGTTCGGCGATGTCCCTCTTGAGATTATTCCACCAAAATCTTTCTTTCATGTCCATGTACATTTTGGTGTTACCTGGGTGAATAGAATACGGAGAGTTGTGTGCTTCCTGCAAAATCAGTTTCCACAACTCCGGATCTTGTGGAACACAGATACGTTTCCCATGCCATAAAGTACCATGTTCGTCTTCATGGAAATTTTTAGCTTTCCCCTGGCCAATCTTTTCCTTAATCTCTTCAATTTCCTTATCAGTCTTCTGAGCTTCTCGGATCTTGTCCAACAATGTGGGTTGAATATCTAATGACATGAGATGTCCTTCAGGTACAATCTCCAACCTGAGTTTTCTGAATTGGGCACACAAATCATCCGGCAATTCTCCTTTGGTAAGGCCATTCACAAATACCTTACGACTTAGAGCATCTGCTACAACATTTGCTTTACCGGGGTGGTATTGCAAACTTAAGTCATAGTCCTTGATAAGTTCTAACCATCTTCTTTGTCTCATATTAATTTCCTTCTAGGTGAAGATATACTTCAAACTCTTGTGATCAGTGAACACTTCACAACGCTTTCCCAAAAGGTAGTGTCTCCATGTTTTCAATGCATGGACGACAGAGGCTAACTCTAAATCATGAGTGGGATAGTTCACCTCATGAGTTTTGAGTTGTCTCGAGGCATAGTCCACAACTTTACCGTCTTGCATAAGTACGGCACCCAAACCTTGATGAGATGCATCACAATATACTTGGAAATCCTTTTCCAAGTCTCGTAGACACAAGACTGGTGCTGTCACAATTCTCTTCTTCAACTCCTGAAAGCTGACTTCACAACCTTCAGACCAAGCAAACTTCTTGTATTTCTTTAACAATTCAGTCATGGGCTTAGCTACCTTAGAGAAATTCTCAATGAACCTTCTGTAGTAACCTGCTAAGCCAAGGAAACTACGAACTTCTTTCACGGACTTGGGAGATTCCCATTCAGTCACATCTGAAACCTTAGCAGGATCAACTGCTACACCATCCTTTGTCATAACATGACCAAGAAAACCAACTTCCTCTAACGTAACTCACACTTGAATTTGGCATATAGTTTATGCTCTCTTAATTTCTCAAGTATCAAGCATGAAGTGTCCTTCATGTTCTTCCTTGCTCTTGGAGTAGACTAAGATGTCATCGATGAAAACGACAACAAACTTGTCAAGGAATTCCATGAACACTTTGTTCATCATATTCATGAAGTAGGCTGGAGCATTTGTCAAGCCAAAAGGCATTACGGTATACTCATACAATCCATACCTTGTGGTGAATGCTGTTTTAGGTATGTCTTTTTCTCTTATCTTGAGTTGAAAATAGCCTGACCGGAGATCAATCTTTGAGAACACACATGCTCCTTCTAGCTGATCAAACAAGTCATTGATTCTAGGCAAAGGGTATTTGTTCTTGATATTTACCTCATTGAGCGAACGGTAATCTATGCATAACCTTTGACTTCTATCTTTATTTTCTACGAACAAAACTGGGGCTCCCCAAGATGAAGAACTTGGTTGAATGAATCCTTTCTGCAACTGTTCTCCAAGTTGCTTCTTGAGCTCTTTCAGTTCATCAACTCACATTTTATACGGTCTCTTTGCTATTGGTCCAGACCCTGGTACCAAATCTATCAGAAATTCCACATCTCTATCTGGTGGCATTCCTGGCAATTCTTCCGGAAACACATCCGGATACTCACTTACAAATGGTACACTATCCATGCTAACCCCCTTAAGAGAATTAAGCATACTCCTTTTTGCTTCAAAGCTGGTCTTGAATCTGATCCTTTTATTTTCCGGAGTTGTGAGTGAGACAGTATGGTTGGCACAATCTATCACTCCTTTGTACTTAGTCATCCAGTCCATTCCCAGAATGACATCCAATCCTTGGGAGTTTAGAATTATCAAGTTAACGGGAAACTTATACTTCCCAAATTCTATGACTAGATCATGGCATCCCGAATTCACTATCATTTCTCCACCAGGAGAACTTACTTTTATAGGACACCCTATTGTTTCTACCGGTATTTCATTTCTTTCAACAAATGCTCTTGATATGAATGAATGATATGCACCAGTATCAAAGAGTACAAATGCTGGAATGGAATTGAGTCTGAACTTACCAGCAACAGCATCAGGCTCCTCATAGACCTCCTCCACATTGATGTGGTTCACCTGTCCTTTCTGGAAAGGATTGGGCTTGACAGGTCCTTCAACTTTATTTTCGGGGCACTCATTTGCATAGGGTCCCATCTTCTTGCATTTGAAGCATTCAACCTGACTGATGTCTCTCTTAGCAGGCTGACTTCCACTTCCACTACCATTTCCACTGTGGTGGCTCTTATGTCCACTCTTGTGGTTCTTGTACTTGTCATTGTCATGATTGCGGTGATGCTTGTTGTCATGACAGTTGTGGTTGTGGTGCTTATTGAATTTCCCATGCTTGTGGGATCCTGAGCTTCCACTGTCATCATAGTGAGATCGTTTGTGAGACGATCCCGAGCCGTGCTTGTCGGAGTGCTTTCTCTTTCTACTCTCGACTTGCTTCATTTTGTTCTCCAATCTTGCAGCTTTGTCACAGAGCGACTGATAAGTGGGAACATATGCCACAGCCAGTTGCAGATTCAGCTCATCATTCAAGCCTTCCAGAAAATTTTCCTTTCTCTTGGCATCCGTGTCAACTTCATCCGGTGCATAACGCGCCAGATTGTTGAACTCTTCAATGTACTCAGCCACGCTGCGGTGGCGTTGCTTCAGATTGTGGAACTCCTTCTTTTTCAGGCTCATTATTCCTGATGAGCTATGAGCAGTGCGAAAGCCTTCCTCAAAGATAGCCCAAGTCACCTCATCTATAGGAGTGGTGATCTGAAAGTTTTCCCACCAAGTGGCGGCTGGCCCTTCCAGCAGATGTGCTGCATATCTGACCTTTTCAGCATCCGTGCAGCCCACGGTTACTAAGTCCTTGTTAACAGATCGTAGCCAATCATTGGCCACCATGGGATCATTCGTCCCCGATTACTTAGCTGGCCTCAATCGCAAAAATCTGGTGAGCATATCAAAGCCTGGAGGGTTGTTGTTGTTATTGTTGTTGTTGTTGGGGTTGTTGTTGTTGTTTTGGTTCTGAATGAATGTTGTCATCATCTGCATCAGCTGTGTTTGAGAAGTCATCATTTGTTGCATTTCTGGTGTGATGTTGTTGTTGTTGGGGTTGGGGTTTGCGCGACGGGGAGGCATCTGTGGTTTGTTCAAATAGATATAAGAATGAGATACCCATAGATGTTTTCATGCACATTACATCACATAAGCAAACACATAGCAAGAAACACGAAGATAAAAGTTCAACAACAAGATAACAAGTTCACAAAGTAAAACACACAAGTAGCAAGCCATCCACATGTCGGATGGTCCAATAACAAGTTCTCAAATAACAAGTACGATAATAAAGATAAACGAGTAGTCAAGTCTACTCATCGGCATCAATCTCCTCCTCGACAAAGGTAAGACCTGCGTTCTCCATCGCGGCCTTGTTCTCCTCAATAGTAGTGGTCAAGGACTCTATCTTGGCCTTGAGAGCCCTCTTCTGGGAACGAAGCCTCTCTATCACCGTCTGCTGCTGCTCTAGCTCGAAGTCCTTGGGCTGCAGTTCTTCAGTCATGTCCCGGATCTTCTTGTTCCTATCCTGGACACGCTTCTCCTGACTCTTGAACTTCCTGTCCTGGGTCTCGAACTTTTCCTCCATTTCCTTGACTATCTCGTCCTGCTGCGCGAAGAGCTTGTCCTTCTCGCGAAGCTGCACCTGGAGCTCGTCATTACTAAGCATGACATTGGTCCTGTCCGTGTCCATGTGCCTAATGAGATACTCTAAGTCCTGGAGATACAGACGTATCGGCTCTGCTGCGTCCCTCGAGTCGTCCTCGAAGTCGATGGACTCTCCATCCTCATCACGTCTTCCGAAGACGTGGAATTGGGTGCCTCTAACCTGTCGGGAGTGTCGTCCTAGCAGACGTCCTATCAGGTCCTGCATAACTACCTCCATGCATATCTCCCTGTCATCGTGCATAAGCTTGAAGACGATGGCCTCCGTAGTAGGCTCTGTCTGGCGTCCGGGCTGGTTCACCTTGAAGCCCCAGAGGTCCTTCCTCTCGAACTTGGTGAGTGGATGCACCATGATGGTGGGAAGAGGGAGATTGAGCAAGGTGGTAAGCTCAACGATACGAGGACCAAAGCGGATAACCTGGAACTCCTCAACAGTGCTCATGGTAATAGGCATCTATTTATAAGATAGAAAAGTTAGAACACACAAATCAAGATAAAACAAATGTCAAAACATCACAAACATATCCTTGGAAAGCAAAATCACACAAGTCATGCATACATGAATCCATTACATCAACCAAGGTCCAATCTTATTTAAGGTAACATTTTGGAAAATAAGGTGATAGGTGGTGGTACAACTAACGAAGTATGTTTACAATCCTATCTCACTGGATCTGTTGGCTAACACAATGTTCCTAGAGGCAATCAGCATATCTTGCTCACATGATTCCATCACTAAGTCTATAATATCTCCTCTTAAGGTTTGGTTGGTGGCTTCCAACTCTTGGGTAAGTTCCTTCTCTTTTATCAAGTCTTTTTGGAGGTTAAGCATTCTGCACTTGACTCTTGCACTAAGTTCTTTGATAGTCCTCCAAGCTGCTTCTCTTGCTGACTCAAAGAATGTGGTGTGCACCACTGTGTTGGTGTACATGCAGAATCCCTTTTCTTTGTGGTTGTCTTCCTTGTTTTTATACAAGTGAAGTTGCACCCACCATTACTCAACTCCTTCATCCATCACTGGAAAGCCTTTGTACACAGCTGCACCATGTATTTCCATTGCCACCATGAGATCCTTGAGAATTTTGGGAAACTCAGTCTCACACTCCAAGGTCATGGTCATGAGTGGTCCTTTCTTTACGGCTTCGTTGATGGAGTTCATCTACAAGTAGAGATGAGAAAGAGAAGATTAGAAAAGTTTACGAGAAGAATAGACAAGTGTAGAAGTAGTTGAAAATTTTCCTTAGTGGTTTCCAATCCTAGGGTCATAATCCTACAGGCAACACAGTGCTCTGATACCATCTGTAGAATCCCTCCTTTGTAAAGGAAAAGGATCCCTGTGATTGCAATGCTAGTCCCTGGATCATTGCTAGCATCCACAGTTTAAGATGAAGTACACAGATACAAAGGTCATTTATTACATCCGTTCCAGAGATAAAACATAGTCTTTTACAACTCAAGGCCACAGGCCTAATACAAGAGTTTGGAATAAATAAATAAACATAAGTCTTCATCTTCATATGCCACAAGCAAGCATGTTGAGTGTAGACTCATGACACCTAATCATCATCGGAGTAACCTGCAACATCACAAGTTACAGCCACAGTGGGTCAATACTTTGGAATAGTATTGGCAAGTGATACCTTAGTAAATTTTAAGTGGACTATATTACTATATGCAATTTGGCTAAGTGTAGCTTGGCTTGCTTTGCTCAAAATAGGTTTTCCCTATTAGTTGAATTCACTAAGTTTTTCTTTATCAAAAACTTTTCCCAAGAAACCACCAATAGACATTGGGGTCCTTCACCCTTGTTCACCCACAAGTTTTACTTAGAAGTTGGAGTGATGAGATTCTTGATAGCTTCCATGTCTTGATGCTCAAGTTGTCCATTGCCATGGACTTGGCTAAGTACTTAGATTTTTCCATCTGCAGAGGTTGTGCACTTTCCCCACCAGACTTGGTTTCCCAAGACAGGACCTTTCAGAAGCCTTCCCTTAGTCAAATGGACGCGTTCCAACATTCCCACTACCACCAACTGTCCAAATGACTAAGTTATAGCATCTTATGTGATCAAGGCAGAGCCCATATTGCCAAGTGGCTGCACTATAAGCTTCTCAACACTTGGCCTCCAAAATCCCTTTGTGCCTGGGTGGCATACCACAAGTGAGATACACAAGGTAAACCATGTCCATGGGCCTTGTGTAACCACTCAACAAAAAACCACCATTCAAGTCTCATTCCACCCAGGTGATTCATTGACTTAGTTGTTTTATTAAGAAAAACATAAGTCAAAAGACTTAGAGATATTTTTATCATAGCATGTATATACTTTACCAACCCTTGTTTGCTACTATCTAGGCTAAGCATGGCATAGTAACTTGTAGGGTTCGCAGCATAGAAAACAAAAAATTTCCTACGATGTGAACTATATACCAAGATCTATCTACTAGATACAAACAACGGGCGGATGTATATCCGTAGAGAACATACCCTTGAATACCGACAAAGCTTAACGAGTTCAACTCGTGGTTGATGTAGACGATCTCTTTCCGATCTCAAGATCGAGAGGAAGTCCTAGCGCCGCAAATCAGCAGCGCATCCGTTCTCACACACACGTTCGAGGCACCGAGAAACCTCCGCCTCCTCGCTCCAGTGATGCAGCGGAAGCACAACTCTTTCTTGCCGAATAGCCACCGGGAACATGTATCTCGCTAGTCCGAGACCATGGGGGATAAATTCTAGAGGGGGAGAGAGATCCTTCACGAGGAGGTGTGAGAGACAAGTGAGGAGGGGGGCTCCTTTTATAGGAGGAGGGGGGGCACCCAAGGGGGTGGCCGCCGGCCATGGGGGCTGCCCCATCCCCTCCTTCATTCATGTTGGTGGACACTCCACTCACAAAATGCCCTTTAAAATCCCTCCACTCAAAAGTCCACTCAAATTCCCATTAAATTTCCACCAAATTTAATGCAAACTCTCATTAAATAAAACTCTTTTATTTTATTCAGAATTTTTTCAATTACTTTAATGAAAAACATTCACAAATAACCCCTTGCTAGAATTCTATTTCACATGCATAACCAATTTATGCAATTTCACCCGAAAACCTGTTTCGGTATCTAGTGAAATAAATTCCTGCGCTTGTTCATTCTTTCGGCATGAAACATTTGCTCCAATTGGATGTCGGTGTCTCTTAAGTGTGTCACCCTACGGTTCGTGAATAATGCGGACATGATCGAGACCCTCTCGGATCAATAATCGAGCGGGATCTGAGACCCATACCGACTCCACACATTCAACGATGACTTTCTTGTGATCGTCGGAACCTTTTACGCTAGTATCTTAATCCCTTTGTTTCACGATATATTACATGTCCGAGATTCGATCATCGGTATCTCCATACCTAGTTTGATCTCGTTAAACATGCACTCTTTTCTCTTTCTGTGATATAACATTCTAGTGATCAAATCACTTGCTTGCAAGCTAATCAATGTGATATCACCGAGAGGGCCTGAGTATATCTATCCGTCATCGGGATGAACAAATTCACTCTCGATCCATGAGCCTCAACATAACACTTTATTAGTTACGAATCCATCTTTATAATCACCTCATTACGGTGTGACGTTTGATGTTATCAAGAAACTCTTCCGGTGTTAGTGATTGACATGATCTCATGGTATAAGGATTAGGATCACTTCGTAAGTTGTTATAGCAATATAAACTCAATGACTTTGATCGTAATGCTATACTTCGGATGAATGTTCATCACACCATTACACTAATGTTGTGATCCTGTTATTAACAACATCCAATGTCCATGATCAGGAAACCTTGATCATCTTGTTAATCAACGAGCTAGTTTATGAGAGAGGCATAACTAGGAACTTTCTGTTTGTTTCTTAAACACACATATATTAACGTTTCCGTATTAATACAATTATAGCATGCAAAATAAACATCTATCATATACTTGGAATACACATAATAAACACTTTATTATTGCCTCTCAGGGCATATTCCCTTCAGTATCACACTTGCACTAGAGACAATAATCTATTTACATAGTGATAAATCTAACACCCATTGAGTTCTGGTGTTGATCATGTTTTGCTCTAGGGAGAGTTTTAGTCAACGGATCTGCTACATTGAGATACGTATGTACTTTACAAATCTTTATATCTCCATCCTTGACATGCTCGCGGATGGAGTGAAACCGGCGCTTAATATGCTTGGAATGCTTGTGATACCTTGGCTCTTTGGCATTGGCAATGGCACCATTGTTGTCACAATAGATCACCATTGGGTCCAACGCGTTTGCCACCACTCCTAGTTCGGATATGAACTCCTTCATCAAGCGCTTCTGAGCCGCTTAGCGGCAACATATTCGACCTCCGTTGTTGATCCGCTACCACAAAGTTGTTTGGAGCTCCTCCAACTAACCGCTCCGCCATTCATGAGAAATACGTATCCGGATTGAGACTTAGAGTCATCCGGATCGGTGTCAAAGCTAGCGTCGACATAACACTTAGCGACGAGCTCTTCTTCACCTCCGTATACAAGAAACATATCCTTAGTTATTCGTAAGTACTTAAGGATATTCTTGACCGCTATCCAGTGTTCCGAACCTGGATCCGATTGGTACCTACTAGTCAAACTAATAGAATGTGCCACATACGGTCTTGTACATAGCATGGCGTACATTATAGAGCCTATGGCTGAAGCATAGGGGACTTTGGCCATTATCTCTCTTTCTTCCACCGAAGCCGGACTTTGAGTCTTACTCAATGTCTTGCCTTGCAACATAGGTAAGAACCCCTTCTTACTTCCGTCCATTTTAAACTTCTTTAAAATCTTATCAAGGTATGTACTTTGTGATAGCCCTATTAGGCGCCTAGATCTATCTCTATAGATCTTTATGCCTAATATGTATGACGCTTCACATAGGTCCTTCATTGAAAATTTGCTGTTTAGATAACTTTTAACACTGTTTAAAAGATCTATATCATTTCCGATCAATAATATGCCATCCACATATAGTATCAGAAATGCCACATTGCTCCCACTCACTTTCTTGTAAATACAAGCTTCTCCATAAGTTTGGACAAATCCAAACTCTTTGATCACCTCATCAAAGCGGAGATTCCAACTTCGTGATGCTTGCTTCAATCCATAGATGGATCGCTGAAGCTTGCACACCTTGTTAGCATCCTTAGGATCAACAAAACCCTTTGGTTGTATCATATACAACTCTTCTTCAATATTACCATTGAGAAGCGGTTTTGACATCCATCGCCATATCTCATAATCAAAATATGCAGCAATTGCTAACATAATCCTAACGACTTTAGCATCCCTACGGAGAGAAAGTCTCATCGTAGTCAACTCCTTGAATTTGTCGAAACCCCTTTGCGACAAGTCGAGCTTTATAGACGGTCACATTACCATCAAGATCAGTTTTCCTTTTGAAAATCCATTTGTTCTCCACGGCCTTTCGGTGTGAGGTAATTCCACCAAGTTCCAAACTTGATTTTCACACATGGATTCCATCTCGGATTTCATGGCTTCTAACCATTTGTTGGAATCGGGCTCATCGCTTCTTCATACGTCGCAGTTCATCATTTTCATCAACCATGAAATTCATGATAGATTTCCGTCTACTCGGGACGCTCGCGTCTGTTTGACTGCGAGGTTCGGTACTCTCTTTCGAGTTTCATGATCATTATCATTAGTTCCCTCTTCAGCATGTGGAGCCAACTCCGAACAACTTCCGGTGAGCGCTACTCGCCATACTTTGAAGAGAAGGTTCCACAACCTCTTGAGTTCTACCTTCCGCTACTCACACCTTTCACGAGAATCTCTTTCTCTAGAAAGGATCCATTCTTGGCAACAAAAACCTTGCCCTCGGATCTGTGATAGAAGGAATACCCAATAGTTTCTTTAGGGTATCCTATGAAGACGCATTTTTACGCTTTGGGTTCGAGTTTATCCGGTTGAAGTTTCTTCACATAAACATCGCATCCCCAAACTTTAAGAAATATGACTTAGGTTTGTTTCCAAACCACAATTCATCTGGTGTCTTTTCAACGGATTTAGATGGTGCCGATTTAAAGTGAATGCAGCAGTTTCTAGTGCATAACCCCAAAATGACAACGGCAAGTCCGTCGGAGACATCATAGATCGAACCATATCTAATAAAATGCGATTACGTTCGACACACCATTTCATTTGTGGTGTTCGGCAGTGTGAGTTGTGAAACAATTCCACACTCTTTCATGTGAGTGCTAAACTCATAACTTAGATACTCACCTCCACGGTCGGACCGTAGAAATTTGATCTTTCTATTACGATGATTTTCCACTTCATTCTGAAATTCCTTGAACTTTTCAAGCGTTTGCACTTGTATTTCATCAAGTAGATATAACCGTATCTACTCAAATCATCCGTGAAAGTAACAAAATAACGATATCCACCTCGCTAGCACACTCATTGGACCACATACATCGAATGTATGATTTCCAATAAATCGCCGTTCCATTGAACCGGAAAACGGCGTTCAAGTCATCTTGCCCATAAGGCATGGCTCACATGTATCAAATGATTCATAATCAAGTGATTCCAAAATTCCATCCGAATGGAGCTTCTTCATGCGTTTAACGCCAATATGACCTAGACGGCAGCGATTACATATATGCGGATATATCATCATTAAGTTTAATCCTTTTAGCATCAACATTATGAATGTGTAACATTATCATAGAGATCTAATAGAAATAAACCATTCATCATCGTGCATGACCATAAAATATTTCATTCATATAAATGGAACAACCATTGTTCTCGATTTAAATGAATAACCACTTCGCATCAAACACGATCCGGATACAATGTTCATGCTCGGTGCAGAGCAGATAACATTTATTCAAGTTTATAACTAATCCGACGGTAAGTGGAGAGGCGGCGTTAAAGCGGCTATCACATCAATGCTTCATCCATTGCCGACACGCATCTTGACCTCACCCTTGCTAGCGGTCGCTTGTTCATGACCACGATTCGAGTTACAAATATTAGCAACCGAACGGTATCAAATACCGGTGCTCTGCAAGCACTAGTCAAGTACACATCAATAACATGTATATCATATATACCTTTGTTTGCCTTGTCGGCCTTCTTATGCGCCAGATACTTGGGGCTTGCTTCAATGGCATCCCTTACAATAGTAGCACTCGGAATCGAGACTTAGGTCCAACTCGGGGTTTCTTTTTCAGTAGCAACAGGCTTGCCGCCCTTACTTCCTTTCGTTTCCTTCTTGTATTTCTTGAAACCAGTGTTCCTATTGATCATCAAACACTTGATGTTCCTTTTGATCTCCACTTGCAGTTTTAAGCATTGTGAAGCTCGGGGAAGACTTCTTCATGCCTTGCATATTATAGTTCATCGAAGCTCTTATAGCTAGGTGGCGGACCGAGAACACGATGGATGCCTAAGTCAATGGGAATCGATATTCCCAAGGACACAAGCTTATCGGCGTAACCCGACATCTTGAGTACATGCTCACTAGCGGAGCTGTGCTCTTCCATCATGCAGCTAAAGAACTTTTCTGAAGCGTTGTAGCTCTCTACAGCAGCATGTGTGTCGAAAATCATTTTCAACTCACCCATTGTATCAAATGCATTGCCGTTTTCGAAACGCTTTCGAAGTTCGGCTCTATCCCATACAATATGCCGCAATGAACTAAGTTGTGGTCCTCCGACGAGTCGATAGACATTCTTCTCCTCGTCAGGCATCATCAAAAGGTGGGGTCCTAACGCGCTTCTAGCACATATTGCTTTTGTGCAGAGAGAGAGAATCCTCAAATTCATGGCCCATTCGGTAAAGTTGCTACCGTTCGTTGCTAGTTTCTCTTTCTCCATGAACACATTGAAATTAAAAGCGGTGGTGCCATCTACAACAATTTGTAAAGTTTAGACTAAGTGTATGATAGATTGAGTTCAACTAATCTATATTACGAATGAACTCCCACTCAAAAACGACATCCCTCGTGCCTTTTGGTGATTACATGAACCAAATCCACTACACCAAGTCCGATCATCACGTGAGTCGGTATAGCTTCAAAGGCGAGCATCAAATGGGCATCATATCAACTATATGACTCATGCTTAACCTTTCGGTCTGTGTTCCGAGGCCATGTCTTTACATGCTAGGCTCGCCAAGTTAGAACCTTAGTATTCGCGTGTGTAACTGTTTTACACCCGAAATATGGTCGTGGATCCAAGAACACCCGATCATCACGTGATGTCTTGGAGCGATGAAAACATAATCGGTGCATACTAAAGGAAGAACACATTCTTATCTTGATATTTAAATGAGGGATCATCTTATTATGCTAACAAAGCGCTAAACAAGCAATATAAGATGCTATCAAACATCATATGTTTAATAGTGAAATTATATGGTTCCCGCAGATGATCTCTATCATGTGCATCGTGGTATGATCACTATCATACCTATATGTGTAAATCCAAGGTCTATGGATTTTACATGCTATGTGTGTTGTAAGAGTATCATCTCATACTTCTACTTACAACACTACCATATCATAACACTAGCCCAGCAACAATCTGAACTAGACGCCTCTAATTTATCCATTGCAAGTTTTACGTGGCTTAGGGCTTTCGAGATAGAACCGTTCTTACCTACGAACATGAACCACAACGAGGATAATCAAATTGTTGACAACTCGCTTGCAAAATAGATATTGACTATAGTAAGAGAGACAGACACCCGCTAGCCACTTATGCAAACTAGTTGCATGTCAAGCGTGGAACGGGTCTCATGTGCGAGGACATGTAAAGTTTGTCCGGGCCGCTTCATCCCACTATGCCACAATATCCAAAATTACAACAAAGGAGCAACAACATGATCATCATCGCCCACATACTCATATGTGTACTACCCGTGTAAAGTATCTACGCATAGATCGGCTCGATACCCTTTGTAGGGTTCGCAGCATAGAAAACAAAAATTTTCCTACGATGTGAACTATATACCAAGATCTATCTACTAGATACAAACAACGTGCGGATGTATATCCTTAGAGAACATACCCTTGAAGACCGACAAAGCTTAACGAGTTCAACTCGTGGTTGATGTAGACGATCTCTTGCCGATCTCAAGATCGAGAGGAAGTCCTAGCGCCGCAAATCAGCAGCGCATCCGTGCTCGCACATACGTTCGAGGCACCGAGCAACCTCCACCTCCTCGCTCCAGCGATGCAGCGGAAACACAACTCTTTCTTGCCGAATAGCCACCGGGAACATGTATCTCGCTAGTCCGAGACCATGGGGATAAATTCTAGAGGGGGAGAGAGATCCTTCACGAGGAGGTGTGAGAGACAAGTGAGGAGGGGGGCTCCTTTTATAGGAGGAAGGGGGGCACCCAAGGGGTGGCCGCCGGCCATGGGGGCTGCCCCCTCCCCTCCTTCATTCATGTGGGTGGACACTCCACTCACAAAATGCCCTTTAAATTCCCTCCACTCAAAAGTCCACTCAAATTCCCATTAAATTTCCACCAAATTTAATGCAAACTCTCATTAAATAAAACTCTTTTATTTTATTCAGAATTTTGTCAATTACTTTAATGACAAACATTCACAAATAACCCCTTGCTAGAATTCTATTTCACATGCATAACCACTTTATGCAATTTCACCCGAAAACCTGTTTGGTATCTAGTGAAATAAATTCTGCGCTGCTTGTTCATTCTTTCGGCATGAAACATTTGCTCCAATTGGATGTCGGTGTCTCTTATGTGTGTCACCCCTACGGTTCGTGAATAATGCGGACATGATCGAGACCCCTCTCGGATCAAGAATCGAGCGGGATCCGAGACCCATCTTGACTCCCACACATTCAACGATGACTTTCTTGTGATCGTCGGAACCTTTTACGCTAGTATCTTAATCCCTTTGTTTCACGATATATTACATGTACGAGATTCGATCATCGGTATCTCCATACCTAGTTTGATCCGTTACGACATGCACTCTTTTCGTTCTGTGATATAACATTCTAGTGATCAAATCACTTGCTTGCAAGCTAATCAATGTGATATCACCGAGAGGGCCCGAGTATATCTATCCGCCATCGGGATGAACAAATTCCACTCTCGATCCATGAGCCTCAACATAACACTTTATTAGTTCTGAATCCATCTTTATAATCACCTATTACGGTGTGACGTTTGATGTTATCAAGAAACTCTTAGGTGTTAGTGATTGACATGATCTCATGGTATAAGGATTAGGATCACTTCGTAAGTTGTTATAGCAATATAAACTCAATGACTTTGATCGTAATGCTATACTTCGGATGAATGTTCATCACACCATTACACTAATGTTGTGATCCCGTTATTAACAACATCCAATGTCCATGATCAGGAAACCTTGATCATCTTGTTAATCAACGAGCTAGTCTATGAGAGAGGCATAACTAGGAACTTTCTGTTTGTTTATTAAACACACATGTATTAATGTTTCCGTATTAATACAATTATAGCATGCAAAATAAACATCTATCATATACTTGGAATACACATAATAAACACTTTATTATTGCCTCTCAGGGCATATTCCCTTCATAACTTAACTTAGGAAATTTCCTAGCAATTCTACAACTACTTAGGATTTCCCGACATAGCATTTGGCAAAATAATAACATGCAAGACTTAGCAAAATATTTCTAATGCTTGTACAAAATATGGGGATGGAAATATTCATGAAGTACCACTTGCCTTGGTAATGGGGAGAGTAACACTCTTCACAATCACAATCACTAGCACCAAAATCTACACAAAATTACACATAATTCATATACAAACATAAATATATGCATGCATGCAAAAATGCTAAGTGATGACTTTTAAAACTCCAGCAATCAAGTGCACAATACTGAATCAATACTAAGTTGAAAACTTTCTAAATCAAGTTTATTTTACACCCAAACAAAATCCTAAACAATTTCTATACTCAAAATAGCCTTAAACAAGTTTCTGCAAATAAAGTCATTTTAACAGAAACTTTTCATTAAACACATTGCATAAACAGAAAGGGCTTGTCTCCCTGATTCCAACGGTATAAAATTTGCAAATATCTAATGTGGGAATCAAAAGTTATAGCCTAATCAAATTTGAATCCAAATCTGTTTTAAATTCTGTTTTAAACTCAAACCCTAGCCACGCGTCTTAACTCTATTGGTTGATACCGTTTACTCAGATAACGCCATGAGCCGTAGGATCTAACTAACCATAGGCTCAGATCTAAACATAACGATTCGATAAGTGGACTAATCCTACGCTGGATCCGATCGTGACGGCTACAATTCGTTTAACCAAAATCGAGCGGCCGGTGGCGGCGTCTGTCAATGCCGGGCGTTCTAGGTCACTGGGAGTGGGGAAGAGGCTTACGAACCGCAGGAAGCTTGATGCTCAAGGTGGCGATGGCTTGGGAAGGGGCGCACGGGTCGCTTGAGATTCCTCGCCGGAGTTCGCGAACGTCGAGTCTGATCAGTTGTCGACGTTGGCGAGGTTCCGCGTCGCGCTAAGTCAAAAGAAAGGCACTGTTAGATGTGCAAGACGACGGGGGTTCTAGGCGTATCAGGCAGAGGGCAAGGGGCGGCTGGTACTTACGGGGAGAGGTCGCCGGAGTTCGTGCAGAGGACGGTGGCGCTCTGTCGAAGTCGTTGCCGAAGCTAGGGATCATGCGAGGAAAAATGGGGAGTGTCAGTAGGTGCGCAAGGACTTGCTGAGCTTGATAGTTTGAGTCAGGAACAGAGGGGAACACGGAGCTCACCGGAATTCGTCAGCACGGTCGTCGGAACAGCGGCGGCGTCGAGCGAGTTGTGGGCAGCCTGGTGGCGTGAGGGAGGAATTGTTTGAGGGGAAATGGTCGCGAGAGAGTGGGGATTATATAGCCAGAGGCTCGACAAAGCTTCTTCGAATCAATGCAATTTACCTCATGGAATCAAGGCAAGACAGGCGTGGCGGAGTTCGTTGCTGGATTTGGGGAAGACGACGACGTGGAGGGCCCTTCGTCGATGAAACACGCAGAGAGAAAGTGGGGTCCGGGTGTCAGCGACCGCGTGGGTGCGTTTGCGCGTGCGAGAGAGAGAGAGAGAGAGGGAGGTCGGGTGGGCTAACTGGGCCGGTTGTGCTGTTGGGCTAGTTTAGGAGCGTCTGGCCTTGTTCTTTTCTTTTCTCTTTTCCTTTTTCCAATTAGATTTTCAGGAATGGTTTTCAAATGAATTCAAACTCCATTTGAAATCAAATTTATTTGGGATTTTTGCAGTGTGCAATAGTCTCAAATCTAGGCATAAAACCATGGGGTCACTTTGAAAAGGCTTGGTCATTTTTGGAGAAACAAAATAACAGGGACTTTGCACTTGATTTGCAAATGTTTGAAAAAATGGTTTTTGAAACCATTTCCATTTTGTAAAGTTTTGGTTCAAATTCCACACTCAATCCATTCAACAAGGGAGATAAACAATATAGGTTTAAAACATTCAAACTCCCAAATGGGGATGGCCATTTGATATAAGTTTGTTCACATAAAATGATAGCACTATGTGCTTCTGTTTTCTGAAATAAGTTTTGAAATTGATCTCAAAACTATATGCATGCATGAATGATATGCAATCTTTGAAATCATGAATTTAGGGATGTTACAAAGGCACTCCTGCATGCACCGCCGATAGGTCGCTCCGGCATCCTTGAGGCCGAACGTCATGGCGGTGTAGTAGAAGGCACCAAATGGCGTGATGAACGTCGTCTTCTCCTCGTCCTTGATGGCGTGTTGTGAACGCCTCGTTGGGAGACCCCAAGCAAGGTGTAATGAGCACAGCAACAAGTTTTCCCTCAGTAAGAAACCAAGGTTATCAAACCAGTAGGAGGAAGGAAGTGACTCAAAGGTGTTGCTAGCAACTTGGAGACCTGCATAACCCAAACTCAAGACTTTTTCCAAACGAATAGTGAGGTTTTGTATCTCACTTGTTTGCTGTAACAAAGGATTAATTATATGGTGTGGAAGGTAATGGTGGTTTGCAAAAAGAAACAGTGGAAGATGTATCAATGGTAAAGATTGGACCGGGGTCCATAGTTCACTAGAGGTGTTCTCTTTAGATAAACAAACATGACATGCTGCGTAAACAAATTACAGCAGGGCAATTGACAGGACTGAGCAAGGCATAACAATGCAATACTAGACATCATGATCGAATGAGATTCGATTGGGCAATACAACAAGATACATAGACCGACATGCAACTGCATCTATGACTAGAAGTCCACCTTTGGGTTATCATCCGAACCCCCTCCAGTATTAAGTTGCAACCAACAGACAACTGCTTTAAGCAAAGTGTGTAAGGTAAAAAATCCACTTGTTCCATGAACAAGAGACCGTTGTTTTCTCCCTAGTGGCAACAATACATCTACAACCTTAGAGATTTCTGTCACTTCCCTTAGATTAAATAGAGGCATGAACCCACTATCGAGCATAAATACCCCCTCTTGGAGTCACTAGAAACTACTTGGCCAAGATAGCTACTAACAATGGAGAGCATGCAAGATCACAAACAACATAGACATGATAGAATCAATAAGACAAAACCATTAATCAATCTGACATAGTAATCTCAATATCCATTGGATCCCCGCAAACACAACATGCATGATTACAAATAGATGAGATCTTGATCATGAACGGAGCTCACAAGACCTAGACATGAAAGCACAAAGGAGGAGATACAACCATCTAGCTACTACATGGTCCCGTAGTCCAAGGTGGAACTACTCACGCTTCATACCGGAGGCTAGCATGATGAAGAAGAAGGCCTCCGGGATGATATCCCCTCCGGCAGGGTGCCAGGAAGAGCTTGAGCCCCCCTGATCTAGGGAGGATGGTGGCGGCGTCTATAGACGGTTTCGTGGAATATTGATCGGGTACTTAGCGTTTAGGCATCGGGGGCTTCTTATAGGCGAAGAGGGAGGAAGAGGGGGTGTCCGAGGCAGTTGCACCATCCTAGGCACGGGGTGGGCCCACCCGCACGGCCAGGGGGTGTGGCCCCGTCGAGGCCCACCTCCGTCTTGTCTTCTGGCTCCGTGTTATCCACGATAAAATATTGACTTTGGCTTTTGTCCCGTCCAATTCCGAGAATATTAATTTTGTGCCTTTCTGGAACCAAAAATAGAAGAAAACAGGCAACTGGCACTATGGCATCTTGTTAATAGGTTAGTACCCGAAAACATATAAAAACACCTCGAAGTGTAGACAAAATAAAGCAAAGTAGATACTAAACAAGCATGGAACATAAAAAATTATAGATACATTTCCGACGTACCAGTCCTTGACCGCCATTTTGAGCTGGTTGTAACCAGAGTAGGCGTCGAGGAAGCATAGCGACTCCGAGCCCGCGGCCGATTCGATGATCTGATTGATGCGCGAGAGGACGAACTGCTCCTTTGGGCAGGCGCTGTTGAGGTTTATATAGTTGATGAACATTCTCCAGGTCCCGTTCTTCTTTTTGACCAGGACTGGGTTTTCCAGCCACTTGGAGTATTTGATGGGCCGGATGAAGCCTGTAACGAGTAGACGTTGCACCTCCTCGGCGATTGCTCGGCGACGCTCTTCATTGAAGGGCCACAATGACTGCTTGACAGGTCATGCTTTGGGGTCGGCGTTGAGTTTGTGCTCAGCGAGTTCCCTCGGGACAACTGGCATGTCGAATGGCTTCCATGCGAAGATGTCACGATTCTCACGTAGGAACTCGATGAGCATGCTTTCCTATGCAGGGCTCATGCCTGTCCCAATCGTCACCGTCTGGCTGGAGTCGCCTGGGACCAGCTCGACAGTGCGAGTGTACGTGGTGGCCTCAAACATGATCAAACCACCGTTCTCCGTGTTGGGCCTCTTGAGTATTGCGGGGTCGTCTTTGTCGACCCTGCTCGCGTATCTGGCGAGCTCCTCCACGTGGTTGGCCTCCACGGTGATCACGGTGTCCGCGAGCTCGACGCCTTTCTCCTCACAATTGATGGCCATGTCGGGGTCGCCGTGGACGGTGATGATGCCGCATGACCCTGGGAGCTTCATCGCGTTGTACGCATAGTGCAGCGCCACCATGAAATTGGCGAATGCTTGTTGCCCCAAGACGCAGTGGTAGGGGTTGTAGAAGATGACCAAATCGAAGATGATTCGCTCGGTGTGGAAGTTCGCTGGTGTGCCGAAGGTGACTGGCAGCGTCACCTTGCCGATCGGGTACGCCTTCCGACCGGGGACGATGTCGTGGAAGGTGGTGAGGTTCGTCTCGATCATCGATTGCGGGAGCCGCAGCCGCCTGAAAGTGTCTAGGTAGAGTATGTTGATGGAGCTCCCGCTGTCCATCAATGTCTTGGGGAGCCAGTAGTCGCCCACTTTGCGCTTGACCACTACGGCGACTCGCCCCAGATATTCGATCCGTGGAGAGTGGTCTTCACAGCTCCACGTGATGCGCTGCTCGGACCAGTTGAGGAAGCGAGGGACGTCGACATGGGACACCGTGTTGACGGGACGGCACGGGCGAGGACCTTCTTCTCGCGTTTGGTGCCGAGCCCAGTGAAGGTGTGGAGCGATCCAAAGGCCCCGCCGTTTGGCGGGTTGTTGTTGGGGTTCTCCATTGCGCACCGTGCCTTCTTGATCTCCTTCAGGGAGTGGCAGTCGGCGGTCGTGTGCGTGAAGGGTTTTCCCTCCCTGCTGTGGAACACACAGGGTTAGTTGAGGAGAGCTGCGGGGTCGAATTTCGGCCTCGCTCGAAATTTTCCGCTATCGCGGTGTTGGACTACGTCGTGATGGAAGCTCTTGGGGTCGCGTGGCGCGTAGACGGTGTTGGCGATGAAGTCGTCTCGCCCATCATCGCGGCACTTTCCGGTGAGGCGAGTGTTGCTGTAGCGCATCTCGCGCTGCCTGCCGTTGTCGTGGCCGCTTGGGCGGCGATGTCCACCTGACTCATTGTCGGTTTCTTGGTTCGGGTCCTCCTGCGCGTACCGCTTGGCGGTCTCTAGGAGGTCTGGGATTTTTTCGAGTGTCTTGTACACCCTCTTGAGCTTGGCGACTAGGGGCTCGTAGCACCACGAGGTCTTGGAGTAGTGGATCATCGTCTTTGGGTGGATGCCAGCTGCGTTGAACCACACGTCTTGCCACCGTTGGACCCAGTTGCGGGTCGACTCGCGGGGTCCCTGGACGCATTGCTCCAGGTCCTTGATTGTGGTGGCGCGGGTGTAGGATCCCTCAAAGTGCCGAACGGAGGTGTTGCGCATGTCCTCCCATGAATCGATGTTGTCCGCGGGAGGGTGTTGATCCATTGATGAGTCGCTCCCTCTATCATCAGGGGGAGACAGCGGGCGGCGAGGAGGTCGGTGTGGCCGGCGATTCCCATTGCCATGAGGTATGTGTCCAGCCACACGGCTGGGTCGTACGTGGGATCATACTTTTCAATCTCCTTCGGCGCTTTGAAGTTCGCCGGATATTTCTCGCCTTGGATCATCGGTCCAAAGCACTGGGGGGAAACTCGGCTGAGCAAGCCCCTTGGCTTGGCGTCGTGGCGGTTGGTGAGGGTATGCCTCAGGTTGTTGGGCTGGCATGCGCGCCAGCTCTGGTTGTTGATGATGTGGGTCCGCGCGTCGACTGGCTACCCGTTGGCAGCGACCATGTTGTTCATCAGTCGCGGGTCGTTGGTGGTGAGCGCCGCGTGTGCGACCCTTGGCTGGAGCTCCAGGGGCTCGGGTGGCGAGCATTTCAGGGTATTCGCCATTAATGGGTGGCCGCTCAAGGCCACCCTACTTCCGGAGGAGCGGGAGTACATGCGTCCCCGCGAGTCGGCTCCTGCGACTTGCTGCTCGATGGCCTTGGCGAGTAGGGCCTTGGTGTACTCAATTTGTAGCGCACCCTCTCCTGTGATGTTGAGGTTGGCGATTGTTGCTCGTCCCGCGATGACATTGTCCTTGGGGTTAGAGAATAGCGGGAGGCCGTTCGCATCCTGCTCTTGTAGAGACATAAGGACTCTCGGCTGGTTGGAAGTGGCGCGCGACCCGGTGGCGGTGGGGGAGCTCCATTCGCTGGTGCGTCTGGTGGCGGTCGGGCGCTGAAGACTGGTGGCGCGTTCTTGCAGACCGCGCGATCGGACACGCGAGCCGGGTCGTTGTCGTCATCGAAGTTCAGGGCGCGACCCTGAACTGTGGGGTTCAGGTGCGTCCTGATGCGACGTTGGTGGTAGAGCGATAGCTCCTGCGCCGTCGATTGCTCAAGGAGAAATTTTTCACGCTCGGCTTGCTCCTTGCGCACTGCCTCTTCCAGGAGCAGGCACCTGTCCTCGACCTCTCCCGCCGTCGTGGTTGGCGGGATCGACGTGGAGAAGGGGTCTAGCGGGGCGCTCGTGCCGCTCGCCATGTAGGTCACGATGAAGCGACTGGATTCGGCGTGGAGGTCACCGGAGTTCTCTGATTCGGTATCAGAGTCAAAGATCCCGAGGATGGATGGATCCTCAAAATCCCCGATGTTGGAGACTTGGGTGATGGAGCCCGCTGGTGACACAGCGACAATGGATCCGACGACTGAAGCCGGGGTCATCGAGTCAGCGTCGTCGTTGAGGGCCGCGTCGTCCGCGGCCGTATTGGTCTCGACCACGTTGCTTTTGGCCGAGTCATATTCGGAGGCGAGGCGGTGGATGGTGCGGACCTGCCTCTCAGAGAGCCGATCAC
This sequence comes from Avena longiglumis, assembly GCA_030063025.1. Taxonomy (NCBI): domain Eukaryota; kingdom Viridiplantae; phylum Streptophyta; class Magnoliopsida; order Poales; family Poaceae; genus Avena; species Avena longiglumis. The sequence goes on from CP125973.1 coordinate 156,799,390, forward strand.
GCAGCGGCGACTCGCCGATGCATGCCGAGTCCTCCGAGACGATGACGTCGGTGAAGCCGACGAAGAGGCTGATCATGCCGACCAGCATGATGATGCTGTGGGTGACCGGGTGTAACACCCTCAGAATCGGACCTATGCAAGTTTTAGCGAAACTCGCCAAACCCGCATAGAAACGATTCAAAGGTGCCCACCTGGCACTTTCGTGCGGGTGGAAAACGAAGTAATAACATTACACAACAGTCCTCGATGGGACCCATGTATATATATACAACACGACTCCATGAGTCAAGAATACAGATAATATACAAAGATCCAAATAACCTTGAAAAGCGATAGGCCCAGCTACGGACAAGATGCAAATGGGGCTAAGAGCCTCAAGAATAACCAATGGCGCCCATAACCCTGCCTGTGCCAAGCCGGAAGGGTAAACCTGCTAACGACGTCGCTCTCAAAACCTGCTTAAACAAAGGGTGCCGACAAAGGGCAAAGGAAAAGAGGAGTCCAAGATCGAGGCCGACACAGCGAGGCTAGAATTGGCGGTCCTCGCCTACATAGGTATGGTGGATCAAGGCAGGCAAGATGCACTCAACAACCTATAGAGACTCGAAACAACTGGCGGCTATCAGAGAGGGGTAAGAAAGAACTATTCGGAACCAACCTGATACTATCAACAAACAAACCCATCCTGGCGTTTCCCCCTCGAGACCAATCGAGGAAGTCAACCGAGGAATTCACATCGTTGGCATTTTTATTTATTTAGTTATCGTTGCAGCAATTACTAGTCAAGTATAGATAATCATCCTGATATAGTAAGCAGTGGGCACCTTTATTTAACCATCCCATTGTAGTTGCGACACTTACTAGTCAGATACAATTAACATGAGATAACCCCAAAACCCCGCAGTTGTTGGTACTTTTGCTTAGCCATTCCGTTGTAGTGAAGCTGATTACTAGTCATATCGGATACAAGACAATTTATAACAATAAACTTTAGTTATAGTTGTCTATGATCAAGCACTGTGCTCCAAGTCGTCCATAACATGACACGGCTTCGAAAAGATTTAACCTGCAGGTGCACCAAAGTATCCACAGCACTTCACCCTTTTGCCGGATCGGTTAACATACACCCATCGGTATGTCGGGGCCTAAGTCACGACGCTCCTGCACCCAAAGCAAGTACATGGGGCCACCCACCAAGTCGAACTCAAGAACGAAGTCGGCCGGTCTCGAGACGGACTTAGGGTTTGGGTAGACGGTTGTGAACGACAAAGAAATCCCCAAACGGGACCGCCGACACCGCAACGTGTCCCGATCCTAAACAGTACAGTGTGCTCCTCGCACAATTTAAATAAAGCAGTAAAGCATGGCATAAGTACAGGATAGTAAATAAAACCTCAAACTAGTTTGTGGCCCCCAGTACAATACTTTGAAATCAGGTAATAATCAATGGGGGCCCATATCTCCCCAACTGTGGTTAGCGCGCTCGATCTCGGAACAGGTGTCAAGAACTCGGGTCCTACGGGACACAAGTGGGCGTTCGGAAAACCAACATTACCTATCACCCACCGATGCCTCTGCTTAATTCAATTTTAGTTGTTAAACAGTAATTAAAGTGAAACAGTAATTAAAGCCATGATCATCTCCAACATCAACATGCGGCAATTCTCCAACAATTGTGGCACTGGACGACACGCAACGGCACTCGAGCAAGCGACTACGACGCGCAAGTCCAACTATCTACCAAACAACAGGTAATAGGATGTTTCCAAGACAAATATAAGGCTGCAAGGGATATCCGGGCACAGAAACTAGAGCATCGCAACACAGATAGCAATAGATCAACAGGAGGGAAGTAAATACTATAAAAGTAAGATAGGTAGAAAGAGGGAGATGCTCGCCTGAAAAACATTGTCGAAGGTTCATCCGAAGATCGGGTCGACACTCGCATCAACTCAACGGCCTTATCCGCGAAGAAGCAAAACACTAGAAGAAACACCGGATGCACTATTTAATACTACGATAGAAAATCGGGCATGATGCATGTATGATGTATGACATGGCAAGGTGCGATGCAATTAGGTCATATTAAGCGGAACCGGGGTCCCGACAATTAATTAAACGGTTCAAGTTATTTGTTTACCCCGCAATTTAAATGTTGTTTAACAAGGCAGAATATATCACCGGTGCGCTACGCAAATTTAAATGAGGCCAATATAAGGCTAGATTTGCCGGAATATGGGCCCCATATTTAATTATAAAGTGAATCGGCATAAGGCCCCCAAACCACATGATATGCATGCGAGATGAATGATTTAATATGCAACAAGTTTGTTATATTATAAAATAGGGTTTTCGGAAAGGGGTTCACACATTAGGGGTCTCGACGATCTTGGGGTTCCGGGGTTCGGGGTTCGGTCTCAGGGTTCGGATCTGGGGTTCGGGGCCTCAGGGTCTTGGGGTTCGCGTCCGTGTGACGGTCTTGTTGTTCCGTGAAGGAGGACTTGGTTCGGTGTCGGGGGCACCTCAGACTCGGTTGCGGTAGATCTTGGCCATGTCGAAGTTCTTGTCGGAGGTTCGTCGAGGGTCACCGGTTCGGTACGGTCTTCATGTGGTAGATCTTGTCGAGTTCACTGCAACGGCCTTGTGGTTCCGATGACGACCCTGGCGGTTATCTAGTGGCACCATGTACACCCCTCGAGCCCATCGGCATTGAGCCGGCCTTGTCGTTGAGCATCCCTGTACGAAGGCCTGGGTGTTCCGGTTCCATTGACGATGGAGATCTTGATTCAACATCATCGCGGCCTTCGAGGTTTCGGCTAGCGGAGCCGGGAAGGAGTTCTCGGGGTCCGGGGAGGGAATCCTGCCGCATCCGAGGGGGTACTTGAAGTCCGTAGATCTTGGTGTTCCATGTCGGTGAGGGAGTCCTTGGAGTCCCGGATGGAGATCTTGTCGGTGGTCTTGGCGTCCCATGTAGAAGGCCTCGAGGCCCCATCTTGATCAACGATGACAAACTTGGTCTCGGTCATCGGGTCTTGGTCTTCGGGGGGGTGGAACTTGACGGCGAAGCGTGCACAGGAACGTGAGACCTCGCTGAACAAGGCACCCACGAGCGAGCACCGCGTCCCAGGCTGGGCTTGAATCGACTCCAGGAGGCGCACGGTACCGAGGAAAATAAGGAGCAGAGGACCACCGGGGTCGCAGGCAGCGCCTGGGTTGACTCGAGGCGGATGGCAGAGATGCCGCTATGCTTGGCAGACCGGCAGGAGGGGAGGCCAAGGCGAGATGAGGCGGGCAGCGGAGAGACGCCGCAGAGGAGGCGAGGCGGAGGCGAGGGCCGGCGGGCGGCGCCCGGGCGCCGGGAGGGGAGCCAGAGGAGGGAGCCAGAGGGGCAAGCGCGGCGGGGCTTGCGGAGGCGGCCCAGGGGGCGGCGGACGGTGGCGGTGAAGGGTGGCGAGGGCGGCGGAGGTCGTGGAGCGCGGGGAGGCCGGGCGACGCTGGAGGGAGCGCGCCGGGAGGAGGCGAGGGAGGTCCGGAGGAGCGGAGGCGGGCGATGAGGAGGCAAGGCGAGCGGGAGAGGGAGGACGGCGAGGTGGGGGAAGGAGAGGAGAAGAGGGAGCACGCCGGCGGCGGGGAAGGTGGGGTGGAGGAGCGCGACGGTGGAGAGAGATGAGGGGTTGGTGGCGTCGGGAGGAGAGAGGAGGGACGCGGGCGCGCGTGGGGGGAACGCGCGGGTGGGTCCCGCGTGGGGATCGGGGCAGGGCGGGGTTCCAGGGGCTGTCGGCGTGCGTGTGGGCGTGGGTGTGTGCTGGGGGGTGTGGGCCGGCTGGTTGAGGGGGTGGAGAGGGTTAGGTGACGTGGCAGAGTGGGATTGGGTGGGGGAGAGAGGAGAGGTGAGGTGGAGAGAGGGCATTGGCCAGGGTGAGGTGGAGGCAAGGGTGGGTAGATGGGTTGGTAGCTTTAGGATTTTAGGTGAACCGTTTTGGAGCTGGTCTGGACCGATTGTACTGGGGGTGGTCGTTCGGGTCGATTTGGCCCGTTCGACTGCCCCCACTAAAAAAAATAATTGAATATTTTAATTATTTAAAACACGGCTTCTGCGAACCGATAGCAGACAAAACAAATTAATCTGGTGTCCCGGGTTTGCGTGTTTGAATGAAGATGGGGCGTTTTAGAAAACAAAAAAAACAGGCTTGCGAAAAATAGTTTTATGCGAACAGATGCAAGATGATGACGATGCTTCAATGCAATGTGGCATGATGACATAAGCATGCGGTCATGATGATGCAATGCACAAAATCAACGCGATTTTCTAGTAGTGGTTTTGCGGGATGCCACAATTCGACACCACTAACAATGGATCTCGCCCTCGAGATCCGCCTCATGGTACCGGAAGAAGAGCGGCGACCTGAACCTTCGCGCTTCGTGTAGATCCTCGCGACACCACTAACAAGCGGTCGCTGTCCCGTCTTGAAATCGGCGACACCACCAACAAGACGTCGTTGATCCCGTTCGTCAAGAGAACACTCCGGATACACAACGGACGAAGTTAAAGGTAATGCCACCTCTAACTTTCATGGAAGCAGTAAAATTGCATCAATCCACCATTCAATATACAAAAGCGAATGATGAGAGTAGTGGTATGGTCGCGACTCCATCCCGCACTCAAAGCATTACCCTGTACACGAACATATAGATTATGCAACCAACCCTTAGGATTCAGACTGAAGATCTCGACAAGTGAGGTTCGGAAACAGAGGAGGGATGTAGACTCTGCATCGGATCTGGCGTAGATGATGTCGTCGCGTCGGAAGACACCGGAAGGCACAAACAAGGAACAAAGAATGGTACCACAGTAGACGGATTCCTCAGGCAGCATGAACACCGGATGGTAGAACACCGTTATCAAAGAAGGAAGCGAAACCCTGAAGGTGCGACGGAAACCCAACCACGAGAAGTCCTGGACTCGAAGAGGGAGAAGAGAGCGGATTCAAAACACGTCGAGATAAGAGGAGAATAGCAGAGGGGTAAGGAGTAAAATCAGACCTAATCAAAACTATCCAACCGATTTTCAAAAATAGTTTTGACACTCTACTTCGGCCGTTAGCTAGGTTATCCCACAGTGACTTCACTTGGGGTATCGCAACTGCCGAGCTCGATACCACTGTAACACCTCGAGACGGACCTATGCAAGTTTTAGCGAAACTCGCCAAACCCGCATAGAAACGATTCAAAGGTGCCCACCAGGCACTTTCGTGCGGGTGGAAAACGAAGTAATAACATTACACAACAGTCCTCGATGGGACCCACAGAATAGATATATATATACAACACGACTCCATGAGTCAAGAATACAGATATAATATACAAAGATCCAAATCACCTTGAAAATGATAGTGCGTCCAGCTACGGACAAGATGCAAATGGGGCTAAGAGCCCTGAAGAATAACCAATGGCGTCCATAACCCTGCCCAGGCCAAGCCGGAAGGGTAACCCTGCTAACGACGTCTCGCTCTCAAAACCTGCTTAAACAAAGGGGTGCCGACAAAGGGCAAAGGAAAAAGAGGAGCGTCAGTACTGAGGCCAGTACACGGCGAGGCTAGAATTCGGCGGTCCTCGCCTACATAGGTATGGTGGACTGAAGCGGCAGCGGCAGCATGCACTCAACAACCTATAGAGACTCGAAACAACTGGCGGCTATCAGAGAGGGGTAAGAAAGAACTATTCGGAACCAACCTGATACTATCAACAAACAAACCCATCCTGGCGTTTCCCCCTCGAGACCAATCGAGGAAGTCAACCGAGGAATTCACATCGTTGGCATTTTTATTTATTTAGTTATCGTTGCAGCAATTACTAGTCAAGTATAGATAATCATCCTGATATAGTAAGCAGTGGGCACCTTTATTTAACCATCCCATTGTAGTTGCGACACTTACTAGTCAGATACAATTAACATGAGATAACCCCAAAACCCCGCAGTTGTTGGTACTTTTGCTTAGCCATTCCGTTGTAGTGAAGTGATTACTAGTCATATCGGATACAAGACAATTTATAACAATAAACTTTAGTTATAGTTGTCTATGATCAAGCATGCTCCAAGTCGTCCATAACCGCGACACGGCTTCTAAAAGATTTAACCTCAGGGTGCACCAAAGTATCCACAGCACTTCGACCCTTTGCCGGATCGGTTAACATACACCCATCGGTATGTCGGGCCTAAGTCACGACGCTCCTGCACCCAAAACAAGTACATGGGGCCACCCCACCAAGTCGAACTCAACGAAGTCGGCCGGTCTCCGAGACGGACTTAGGGTTTGGGTAGACGGTGAACGACAAAGAAATCCCCAACGGGACCGCCGACACCCAAAACGTGTCCCGATCCTAACAGACAAAGGTGCTCCTCGCACAATTTAAATAAAGCAAAGAAGCATGGCATAAGTACAGGATAGTAAATAAAACCTCAAACTAGTTTGTGGCCCCCAGTACAATACTTTGAAATCAGGTAATAATCAATGGGGGGCCCATATCTCCCCACCTGTGGTTAGCGCGCTCGATCTCGGAACAGGTGTCAAGAACTCGGGTCCTATGGGACACAAGTGGGCGTTCGGAAAACCAACATTACCTATCACCCACCGATGCCTCTGCTTAATTCAATTTTAGTTGTTAAACAGTAATTAAAGTGAAACAGTAATTAAAGCCATGATCATCTCCAACATCAACATGCGGCAATTCTCCAACAATTGTGGCACTGGACGACACGCAACGGCACTCGAGCAAGAGACTACGACGCGCAAGTCCAACTATCTACCAAACAACAGGTAATAGGATGTTTCCAAGACAAATATAAGGCTGCAAGGGATATCCGGGCACGGAAACTAGAGCATCGCAACACAGATAGCAATAGATCAACAGGAGGGAAGTAAATACTATAAAAGTAAGATAGGTAGAAAGGGGGAGATGCTCGCCTGAAAAACATTGTCGAAGGTTCATCCGAAGATCGGGTCGACACTCGCATCAACTCAACGGCCTTATCCGCGAAGAAGCAAAACACTAGAAGAAACACCGGATGCACTATTTAATACTACGGTAGAAAATCGGGCATGATGCATGTATGATGTATGACATGGCAAGGTGCGATGCAATTAGGTCATATTAAGCGGAACCGGGGTCCCGACAATTAATTAAACGGTTCAAGTTATTTGTTTACCCCGCAATTTAAATGTTGTTTAACAAGGCAGAATATATCACCGGTGCGCTCATGAAATTTAAATGAGGCCAATATAAGGCTAGATTTGCGAATATGGGCCCCATATTTAATTATAAAGTGAATCGGCATAAGGCCCCAAACCACCTGATATGCATGCGAGATGAATGATTTAATATGCAACAAGTTTGTTATATTATAAAATAGGGTTTTCGGAAAGGGGTTCACACATTAGGGGTCTCGACGATCTTGGGGTTCCGGGGTTCGGGGTTCGGTCTCAGGGTTCGGATCTGGGGTTCGGGGCCTCAGGGTCTTGGGGTTCGCGTCCGTGTGACGGTCTTGTTGTTCCGTGAAGGAGGACTTGGTTCGGTGTCGGGGGCACCTCGGACTCGGTTGCGGTAGATCTTGGCCATGTCGAAGTTCTTGCCGGAGGTTCGTCGAGGGTCACCGGTTCGGTACGGTCTTCATGTGGTAGATCTTGTCGAGTTCATCGAACGGCCTTGTGGTTCCGGCGACGCACTGGCGGTTATCTAGTGGCACCATGTACACCCTCGAGCCCATCGGCATTGAGCCGGCCTTGTCGTTGAGCATCCTCGCACGAAGGCCGGTGTTCCGGCCCATTGACGATGGAGATCTTGATTCAACATCATCGCGGCCTTGAGGTTTCGCTAGCGGAGCGGAAGGAGTTCTCGGGTCCGGAGGGAATCCCGCATCCGAGGGGGTACTTGAAGTCCGTATATCTTGGTGTTCCATGTCGGTGAGGGAGTCCTTGGAGTCCCGGATGGAGATCTTGTCGGTGGTCTTGGCGTCCCATGTAGAAGGCCTCGAGGCCCCATCTTGATCAACGATGACAAACTTGGTCTCGGTCATCGGGTCTTGGTCTTCGGGGAGGTGGAACTTGACGGCGAAGCGTGCACAGGAACGTGAGACCTCGCTGAACAAGGCACCCACGAGCGAGCACCGCGTCCCAGGCTGGGCTTGAATCGACTCTAGGAGGCGCACGGTACCGAGGAAAAGAAGGAGCAGAGGACCACCGGGGTCGCAGGCAGCGGCGCGCTCTGGTTTGACTCGAGGCGGCGGATGGCACAGGAGATGCCGCTTGCGTGCTTGGCGAACGGCAGGAGAGGGAGGCGAGGAGGGGGCGGGCCAGCGGAGAGATGGCGCAGAGGAGGCGAGGCGGAGGCGAGGGCACGGCCATGGGCGGCGGCTGCAGGCGGCAGGCGCCGGGAGGGGGAGCCAGAGGAGCCGAGGGCAGCGGGATGGAGGCGCCAGTGGGCGGTTGAAGGGTGGCGAGGGCGGCGGAGGTCGCCAGGAGCGGGCGGAGGCCGGGCGACACGGGAGGGGAGCGGCGCCGGAGGAGGCGAGAGGTCGCGAGGAGGAGGCGGCAGCAAGATGAGGCAAGTAGCGGGAGAGGGAGGACGGCGAGGTGGGGGAAGGAGAGGAGAAGAGGGAGCACGCCGGCGGCGGGGAAGGTGGGGTGGAGGAGCGCGACGGTGGAGAGAGATGAGGGGTTGGTGGCGTCGGGAGGAGAGAGGAGGGACGAGCGCTGGGGAACGACGGTGGGTCAGCGTGGGGATCGGGCAGGCGGGGTTCAGGGCTGTCGGCGTGGGAGCGTGGGTGTGTGCTGGGGGGTGTGGGCCGGCTGGTTGAGGGGGTGGAGAGGGTTAGGTGACGTGGCAGAGTGGGATTGGGTGGGGGAGAGAGGAGAGGTGAGGTGGAGGGCGCCTCAGGGGGCGGCGGACGGTGGCGGTTGAAGGGTGCGCGTGGGGGGAACGCGCGGGTGGGTCCCGCGTGGGGATCGGGGCACCTAACCCTCTCCACCCCCTCAACGAGAGGGGTAAGAAAGAACTATTCGGAACCAACCTGATACTATCAACAAACAAACCCATCCTGGCGTTTCCCCCTCGAGACCAATCGAGGAAGTCAACCGAGGAATTCACACCGTTGGCATTTTTATTTATTCAGTTATCGTTGCAGCAATTACTAGTCAAGTATAGATAATCATCCTGATATAGTAAGCAGTGGGCACCTTTATTTAACCATCCCATTGTAGTTGCGACACTTACTAGTCAGATACAATTAACATGAGATAACCCCAAAACCCCGCAGTTGTTGGTACTTTTGCTTAGCCATTCCGTGGTAGTGAAGCTGATTACTAGTCATATCGGATACAAGACAATTTATAACAATAAACTTTAGTTATAGTTGTCTATGATCAAGCACTGTGCTCCAAGTCGTCCATAACCGCGGACACGGCTTCTCGAAAAGATTTAACCCTGCAGGGGTGCACCAAAGTATCCACAGGCACTTCGACCCTTTTTGCCAGATCAGTTAACATACACCCATCGGTATGTCGGCGGGGCCTAAGTCACGACGTTCCTGCACAAAGCAAGTACATGGGGCCACCCACCAAGTCGAACCCGCAACGAAGTCGGCCGGTCTCATGACGGACTTAGGGTTTGGGTAGACGGTGAACGACAAAGAAATCCCCAACGGGACTGTCGACACCGCGAAAACGTGTCCCGATCCTAAAGAGTACAGTGTGCTCCTCGCACAATTTAAATAAAGCAGTAAAGCATGGCATAAGTACAGGATAGTAAATAAAACCTCAAACTAGTTTGTGGCCCCTAGTACAATACCTTGAAATCAGGTAATAATCAATGGGGGGCCCATATCTCCCCACCTGTGGTTAGCGCGCTCGATCTCGGAACAGGTGTCAAGAACTCGGGTCCTACGGGACACAAGTGGGCGTTCGGAAAACCAACATTACCTATCACCCACCGATGCCTCTGCTTAATTCAATTTTAGTTGTTAAACAGTAATTAAAGTGAAACAGTAATTAAAGCCATGATCATCTCCAACATCAACATGCGGCAATTCCCCAACAATTGTGGCACTGGACGACACGCAACGGCACTCGAGCAAGCGACTACGACGCGCAAGTCCAACTATCTACCAAACAACAGGTAATAGGATGTTTCCAAGACAAATATAAGGCTACAAGGGATATCCGGGCACGTAAACTAGAGCATCGCAACACAGATAGCAATAGATCAACAGGAGGGAAGTAAATACTATAAAAGTAAGATAGGTAGAAAGGGGGAGATGCTCGCCTGAAAAACATTGTCGAAGGTTCATCCGAAGATCGGGTCGACACTCGCATCAACTCAACGGCCTTATCCGCGAAGAAGCAAAACACTAGAAGAAACACCGGATGCACTATTTAATACTACGGTAGAAAATTGGGCATGATGCATGTATGATGTATGACATGGCAAGGTGCGATGCAATTAGGTCATATTAAGCGGAACCGGGGTCCCGACAATTAATTAAACGGTTCAAGTTATTTGTTTACCCCGCAATTTAAATGTTGTTTAACAAGGCAGAATATATCACCGGTGCGCTACGCAAATTTAAATGAGGCCAATATAAGGCTAGATTTGCCGGCATATGGGCCCCATATTTAATTATAAAATGAATCGGCATAAGGCCCCCAAACCACATGATATGCATGCGAGATGAATGATTTAATATGCAACAAGTTTGTTATATTATAAAATAGGGTTTTCGGAAAGGGGTTCACACATTAGGGGTCTCGACGATCTTGGGGTTCCGGGGTTCGGGGTTCGGTCTCAGGGTTCGGATCTGGGGTTCGGGGCCTCAGGGTCTTGGGGTTCGCGTCCGTGTGACGGTCTTGTTGTTCCGTGAAGGAGGACTTGGTTCGGTGTCGGGGGCACCTCAGACTCGGTTGCGGTAGATCTTGGCCATGTCGAAGTTCTTGCTGGAGGTTCGTCGAGGGTCACCGGTTCGGTACGGTCTTCATGTGGTAGATCTTGTCGAGATCACTGCAACGGCCTTGTGGTTCCGATGACGACTGGGTTATCTAGTGGCACCATGTACACCCCTCGAGCCCATCGGCATTGAGCCGCCTTGTCGTTGAGCATCCCATGCAAGGCTGGGTGTTCCGGTTCCATTGACGATGGAGATCTTGATTCAACATCATCGCTGCCTTCGAGGTTTCGCCAGCGGAGCCGGGAAGGAGTTCTCGGTCCGGAGGAATCCCGCATCCGAGGGGGTACTTGAAGTCCGTATATCTTGGTGTTCCATGTCGGTGAGGGAGTCCTTGGAGTCCCGGATGGAGATCTTGTCGGTGGTCTTGGCGTCCCATGTAGAAGGCCTCGAGGCCCCATCTTGATCAACGATGACAAACTTGGTCTCGGTCATCGGGTCTTGGTCTTCGGGGAGGTGGAACTTGACGGCGAAGCGTGCACAGGAACGTGAGACCTCGCTGAACAAGGCACCCACGAGCGAGCACCGCGTCCCAGGCTGGGCTTGAATCGACTCCAGGAGGCGCACGGTACCGAGGAAAAGAAGGAGCAGAGGACCACCGGGGTCGCAGGCAGCGGCGCGCTCTGGGTTGACTCGAGGCGGATGGCACAGGAGATGCCGCTTGCGTGGCGGCAGACCGGCAGGAGGGGAGGCCGGCGAGGGCAGATGAGGGCGAGGCGGGCCGGCGGAGAGACGGCCGCAGAGGAGGCGAAGGAGGCGGGAGGGCCCAGGCGGCGGCGTCGCAGGCGGCGCCGCCGGAGGGGAGCGAGGAGGGAGCCGAGGGGCAAGCGCGGGGCTTATGAGGCGCCTGTGGGCGCGGCGGGCAGTGGCGAGGGCGGAGGTCGCCTGTGGGAGCGCGGAGGGCCGCGACGCTGGAGGGGAGCGGCCTGGAGGGAGGCGAGGGAGGTCGCCGGAGGAGCGGAGGCGGCGATGATGAGGCCTGCAAGCGAGAGGGGAGGGCGAGTGGGGAAGGAGAGGAGAAGAGGGAGCACGCCGGCGGCGGGGAAGGTGGGGTGGAGGAGCGCGACGGTGGAGAGAGATGAGGGGTTTGTGGCGTCGGGAGGAGAGAGGAGGGACGCGGGCGCGCGTGGGGGGGAACGCGCGCGTGGGTCCCGCGTGGGGATCGGGGTAGGGAGGGTTCCAGGGGCTGTCGGCGTGGGCGGCGTGGGGCCGGCTGCTTGAGGGGGTGGAGAGGGTTAGGTGACGTGGCAGAGTGGGATTGGGTGGGGGAGAGAGGAGAGGTGAGGTGGAGAGAGGGCATTGGCCAGGGTGAGGTGGAGGCAAGGGTGGGTAGATGGGTTGGTAGCTTTCGGATTTTAGGTGAACCGTTTTGGAGCTGGTCTGGACCGATTGTACTGGGGGTGGTCGTTCGGGTCGATTTGGCCCGTTCGACTGCCCCCACTAAAAAAAATTGAATATTTTAATTATTTAAAACACGGCTTCTGCGAACCGATAGCAGACAAAACAAATTAATCTGGTGTCCCGGGTTTGCGTGTTTGAATGAAGATGGGGCGTTTTAGAAAACAAAAAAAACAGGCTTGCGAAAAATAGTTTTATGCGAACAGATGAAAGATGATGACGATGCTTCAATGCAATGTGGCATGATGACATAAGCATGCGGTCATGATGATGCAATGCACAAAATCAACGCGATTTTCTAGTAGTGGTTTTGCGGGATGCCACACCGGGCGTGACACCGAGACGTAGATGCTGGGCAAGATCTGGAGGATCTCGCCGATGGCGATCATGCGACTGGTGGCGATCGTTCGGTTGATGGGAAAATAGGGTCTCGCCGCAGAACACAGGCCTGACGGGCCAGCCCCCATGGTGGGTGCCACTGTTGTGGGAATGGCCACGGCAGATGCTGCGATTGGCAGTGAGTAGTAGAATGAGGGGCAAGGGAGGCCAGCCATCTGCAGTGCGAGATGAGGGCAAAGACACAGGGATTTACTAAGGTTCGCCCCCCGGAGGGTAAATACCTACTCCTGCTAGATTGTATTGATGAGAGATTACAAAGGGCGAGCTCGGTGGCTAGGCGGCGAGTCGAGGGGGGGTGTATGATGGAATGTAAGTGCTATGTGTGCCCTAGGGAGGTTTATATAGAGTCACCTCGCTAGGGTTTATAGATCTACAACCGATTTAGATAAGGACCCAGAGGGTTTTGACCTAATCCGACTAGGCCTAGCTACTCTTCTGGGCCTTTAGCTTCCAGTCGCCTGGCTTCCTCTTGGGTCGCGGTCCAGTCGTTTTCATGTAGGCCCACTCGCTGAGAGTATGATCCAGTACGGAACGTTCTGCTGGGTATACCCCACTCGGCATATCCCCATCAGATAGGGTATAGGTCTTTGTACCCATGGATCCCTTTCTTTACGTTTTGGTTATGGTGGAGGCTTCTTCTTATTATTTTTATCCCTTGATGATTGAGGGTCCACTACTAGGAAAACGGCCTTTAGTGGCGCACCTGAAACCATCATTTGTGGCGCACCTGCAGTGCGCCACGGGCCTTGCACTACGGCTATCTCTCAGCCGTGGCGCACTGCCTAGTGCGCCACGGTTGTGTAGAGATAGGCGTAGCGCACCTCCTAGTGCGCCACAAAAGTTTGGCATGGTGCGCTACCCCTTGGATCTTCTGTGGCGCACTACCTAGTGCGCCACTAAACATCCATGGTGCGCTTTAGGTGTAGTGCGCCACAGAAGGTAGACCATGTGCGCCACAGATGTATTTTTTGTTTTTTTAATTTTCAAGCCATATTATATGCAATACAGATTATATACAATATTACAGCAGATATACACACACAGATACAAGATATACAATTATATATATAAATACTCAATATGAGAAACAAGATTGAAACAAATACATATAGATAAGTCTCATACATGAATACACAGTCCAAGTTACATTGTTTTGATCATGTTACAAAGTAGTAGTTGGTGACATGCGAATACATGTGTCGATCGAACAAGTTAGAGCTCAAGCTCGCCTAGACATCTAAACTAACTAGCTAGACACAAACGCGGATAAATAACCAAAGAAGATAAGCATGATCACCGCCACGAAGGTGTAGGTCTTCATCCGTTCCTTGTCCTAACTACGCTAGATAGCGCTGTATCTAGCTTCCACCTCCGCCATAGTTTTGTACCCTTTGTAGCTATTGTCACTGAAACGGTGCACTGTCTCCAAGTCTTCCCAATCATCGAGACTCAGGAACTCCCCTTGTACACGACGTACTACGCCATCTACAAGTTGACAATAATAACTAACCGGTGATTGAAAAAACATGTATAATTAAAGTCGCCTATGAAGATACACTTATAGAAAGTACTCTTAAATAAAAAAGAGCAAACTCAAAAAGCATGCCTCATATATAACTAGGTTGTTGGACACAGGAATATGCTTATGAAGGGACCGTTAGCCAAGTAGGATGCACAATTCCTGGACTTGTGCATATCACAAGGCTAACAATCCCGTCATAGAACATTCACATATATATTGTGCCACGACATTTCAATCATCGGCATATTCTCGAAAAAGACAAAAATAACTCGAAAAGCATGACTCATATATAACTAGGTTGTTGGACACAGGAATATGCTTATGACGGGACTGTTAGCCAAGTAGGATGCACAATTCCTGGACTTGTGCATATCACAAGGCTAACAATCCCGTCATAGCACATTCACATATATATTGTGCCACGACATTTCAATCATCGGCATATTCTTGAAAAAGACAAAAATAACTCGAAAAGAATGCCTCATATATAACTAGCTAGGTCGTTGGACACAGGAATATGCTATGACGGGACTGTTAGCCAAGTAGGATGCACAATTCCTGGACTTGTGCATATCACAAGGATAACAATCCCGTCATAGCACATTCACATATATATTGTTCCATGACATTTCAATCATTGGCATATTCTCGAAAAAGACAAAAATAACTCGAAAAGAATGCCTCATATATAACTAGCTAGGTCGTTGGACACAGGAATATGCTATGACGGATCATAGCCAAGTAGGATGCACAATTCCTGGACTTGTGCATATCACAAGGCTAACAATCCCATCATAGCACATTCACATATATATTGTGCCACGACATTTCAATCATCGGCATATTCTCGAAAAAGACAAAAATAACTCACACTTGTCGTCCGAGAACCAAAGAGTAAGCAAAAAAACCAAAGAGTAAGCAAAAAAACCAAGCATTGATTGATATATAATAATAATAAGCAAAATAAGTAAGCGGTGATTCATAAACCTAATAAGATAAGTACACTTGTCCACACACACACACAAAGTTCATCTATAGTTTGCAACTACAACTAGGCCAACATCAAGCCTTCGCTCGGCTTAGGGAACGGAGGACGCCTGTCGTCATGAACTTCCTATAGTCACCCTGCATCTCTAGGCGATCTTCTATGTCACGGTTATTCGATATTTCCTCCGTAGAAGATCCCCAAGTCATGACATCACGAAGATGATTGCCCCAAACTGCCGGATGCGATACATCTCTTGTCTAATATCCGAATCATTGATCTTGGCCTTTGCTTCGCCCACCGTTTGAGATGATCCGCAACAGAGAATTCTGGTCAAGTAGGAACGCCTCATGTGATGGAGTGCGTAGTAGGCTTCCTTCTTCCTTTTCCGCTGCTTCACGCAGGGAACTCATTACGTGGTTGAAGACGTGCCTGCCGAACTTGACCTTCTTACGCACGAAGCTGGTGCCTTCCGTCGAGGCAAAGCCAGTGAGAGCATCATCCAGAACTTCCTTGATCTTGACGTAGTTTTTCTTCTTTTCTAGACTCCCCGAGTCGAAATACGTGGCGTGGGAATGCTTCGGCGATAAGGAGATGAGCGCAGTGTTCATCTCACAAAAAAATTCAAATGGAATGTGTTGAAAAAGAATGATGATGATCTAATAAAGCCAATCGACGTGGCGATGAATAACGACTTACTCGGAAAGTAAGGCACGAATGTATTCCTTTGTCTTGTTCGCCACGAGGATTCTTTTTTAGGTACGAGGCCACGATACGTCGTTCGTGGGGAACCCAAGCAGCCACACGCATGTAGTAGGGGTCCACTATAGCGATGCCCGGTGTGTTCTCTAATGATCTGCGTGCCGAGAGAAAGAGACGGACCATGGTATAGTGCAGCGGTATAGGTGGAACATATTGAAGATGTCCTCGAACCGCAGGAAGAACAGATCCGGGGCGTGTCGACGAAGCCCAAGCCTGGTGGCACCTTAACCACGAATACCGGGTGCGAGGATCTTTCTCCGATAGAAGGCGTCTCTATCGTCAAGACGTCATGCACACTCTGCGAATCGCGAAGCTCGCAAATTCTTAGGTAGCATGGGCTCACCCGCCACATGAATCCTCCACATAATACCTCGGGTCTTGGTGGCCCCAAACCTGATCGGATTCGCGCTTGTTGACGCCACCTGGCTCGAGCTGCTAGATTTTCTTTCCCCGCCTTTTTCCTTTTGGAGAGCGAGCAGCACTGCAATCTGAGCACCGCCGCCCTATGTAGTGTGTCAGGCTTAGAATAAAGGGCGGTTGGTTGTATCACCGGCTCAGAAGGCGCAGCAAGGCGTCTCCGAGAACCAAACAGACGCTTGGTGATAGTGGCTTTCTCTGTGGGGCCACCTAGGTCTTCTTCGCTACAAACCGAGTCTTGAAGAAGTGATCATTCCGGTCTTCGCCGTCCTCACCGGATCCTGCGCCATGAGCATATCATCAACATGATCATCCGACCCACCGCGTGGAGGTGACGGCGCGGCGTGAGGGGCCTTGCCACCGCTTGTCGCCGCACGACGGGTCTTTGTTGTCTAATGGCGTGATGGCCCCGCCGTCCCCAAACGGATCATGCTCTTTGGCCATAGCAAGAACAAGCCGAAGCAACTCGAGGATGCACGACTCTTCTTCATCGCTCACTGGGGTTGAATGGGAGGTTCAGTCGTCGCAGCCCCTTAGCACCGACTAATTTTAACCTCGCATGCTATCGGCATCGGTTTTGAGTGGAACGTCGCTGCAAGGGTTGAACGATGGTACCCTTGGCAACACCCTCACTCGTTGTTCACGTAGCATAAGAGTGCAAGGAACATCCGTCTGCAGAAAACATGTACGGCGTCGTCGGGCGAGATGCCACAAGAGTAATATATAGATGGCATGAAAGGCGGTAAAGTAATTTGTTTACCGTGATGGCGTCGAGATCGGCTAATGTCGATGCACCGCATACGGCGACGGGCGTGCAAGAGACGGAAGGGCTGCTTGATGGCGCAGTGCTGGCCGCCGGTGTATTCTCCCTACCGACGGGTGCTTGGAGCTCCGGTGCCACCACGACGATGGCAGGGGGCACCAACATGTACTCCGGCGCCGCGGTGATGGCAGGGGGAGGCCCCAACCCTTGCGGCGCCGCGGTGCTAGCGGGCGGAGGCACGAACATGTAGTTCGCTGATTCGTCGGCGCCGCGTTGTTCGAGTGGCTCACGACCATGCTTGGAATCGGGCGGCCCTACTCGACCACCCGCACTCCGATTCGCTATTGACTCCACCAAGGTAGGCGGGAAGTACGTAAGGGTGATTGCCAGTTGTCTTGGACGATCTGCGGGATCCGCGCCACTTGTGCCTTAAGTTCTTGAACCTCTCTGCTTTCCTCCTCGCTCCTTCCCCGACGGCGCCACATGCGTCCTCGGCGGTGGACAAAATGATCCACCCAATTCTTACCCCGAGGCGGCCAGACGGCCGGCAACAACTTCTTCAGTAATCGGCTCTATTTTCTTGGTTCGCCATACTGTTAAAAGGGTTATCACCGGGTGGCCGTCGACCCACAGGATGAGGAACCACAGGATCCATGACTAGCAACAATTTCCTCCTCCTGCGGAAGAAATGTAATGAATCATTTAGATCATCGATTAGATTGCAATCGTGTTGATCCGGTTATTAGATTATACTTACCACAATTTCCTCGAATTCCTTCACCGCAGGATCGCGGTGAGTTGTTTGGTTTTGGGTCCACATGGTAGCAGGCCTCGATGAAGTTCGAACCTGCGGGTTCGAATTTAGCAAAGGGTTTTCTATCCCTTGGATCTATACTCTTCGTCCTCCTTATTCCATTTGGCCTCCGCGGTTCTGTATCCACCAGATCCGAGATGGTGATGACCTATATTCATCGCCTGCAGCACCTTTCCCCGATTACTATTGGCCAGGGCTCTTTCGGATTCAAACCTCTCCTTGAACTCACGGAACTGATCTTCGGTGATCTGCGGGTCAATCTTCTGGATCTCCTCGAGACTTTTGCCTTCTTTATAGATCTTCTTCTTTATCCGGGTTCTCCAGCTGGCCAGGGCGGTGCTCATCTTTGTGAGGGCGGATTTGTTTACTTCGTTCCCATGATAATTTGTGTTCTGATACTTAGCGGGGAACTTGTATAGCCCGTGCAGCTTCTCGAAGAGGAGTGTGCGCAAGTGGCCATTATCTTTATGACGGAGATTCTCGGTGTTGATCGAGATGGTTGTCCGGGTGATCTCCGCCACTTGACCACCGTACCCTTTGACGACAAGGGAGGGCTCCAAAGGAACCCCTGATGGGCTCACTTCGGTAATTTCCTCCCTGACCGTGCCGACCGTGTTCGGGCGCCGGTCCTTCGGCTTCTTCTTCTTCTTAGGATGGTTGCTACCACTCCCTATGCCCTCGCCGCCATCAGTGGTTTCATCGTCCGCCATTCCTTCGGCTTCTTCCTCCGCGTCTTCCATCTCATCATCCTCGCTCTCCGAAGGATGGTATTCTTCATCGTCTTCTAGACGCTGGGCCGCCTCCCAGAATGTCAATTGTTTATTCGAATGCAGTTCTCCTTCACCGATGCGCTTAGAACATCAACCTCGTCGTTGTCACACATCTTTGCACTAATAAAAACAAATAATTGGTTAAATGCGGAAAAATCCGGCATGACCTTTGCTAATTTTCTTAAACTAGTGCCCGATTTACGCCAAAACGGAAGTTAATCAACATTCCGCAAAAATCGGGACTCATTTCATACAAGAACTGCATACACACATAATAAAGTGCTTCATATACAAGCACAAGCACAATTTCAAGGTGCTATTGTCCCAAAGACAGATAGTAGCAAAACCAACACTACTCTATTTTTCCTTCCAAACCATTTCACAACCACATCCATCCAGTCCCAGACGATTACCACAACCATATAAACTTTTGTTATCAATTTAAGCATAGCCATATGAAGCTATCTCTTTAAGCAACAATGACAACCCAATTAAAATAAATCTTGTGAATAAGTAAAGGTAAAAATGAGAATGATCTTACATAAGCATGCCACTTATTGTATGATTCCAATGAAGCAATGTCATTGTTCTAACCACAATGGATGCCCACAATCTGTGCTACAATAACTTTTGTGCATCAACACAATCAACCAAAATCTCAAACCTATGATAATATGCATCTACTGTTCAGACTTTAGAAGTGTTTTTTGTTCTTTGGTTGTTTATCTTAATTCCTTCACATCAGGGAAGGCTTTAGAAGCTTGGAATTATTGAGGGGAAACAACACATATGAGCATAGCCTTGACATCTCTGTGGTGCATATGAATGTACAACTGAGGTGAAGTAAGTCTACACAGCTTTGCCTAGTCACGGCGATTTCCCAAGACCATAGCTAAAAATATAAGCCCAATATTAATCAAAATATACGAACATCCCCAGATGTATAACAAAGCACAAGAACCTACCCTTTGTCATCAAGTTCCACAGTCTTCAATTCAATAAAGAAAAGCAGGCCATAGACATGCCTAAACCCATGATATATGCTGATACATCAAGGATCAGGATATTTCACTTCCATAATATCAACTGAATCAGTTACCACACCATTGAATGGCCTGGAACTCTGAAAGTGGATTTGTGCATTGGTGTGAAGTGCGCAAACTCAACTAGATGGCCTGAAACTTTGAAAGTGGATTGAACTATGCAGCCTCTAACTCACGCATTGACTTCACTTTGCATTGTCCTCTTATAGTTGCTACCCTGAAGGTGTGGGGAATCCACACCACAGACGCCCCTAGGTAGCAGAAATAGAACCAAAGCCCCCTAAGATCCCTTCTTAGACTAGCACACTTAATAATCCTCTACACACAAACCTTGTGTAATTACGTCTACTGTTTTCATGCCTATTTGCAACTAACCATGTCGGTATGATTACCAACTACCATCTACTACTTGACTAGCTAACAAAATGAACCAATTATACAAAATATACTTGATGTAAATCCTGTGGTAGTAGTAAATAGTTTCAAACATGCATCTTCTACTTCACCCTAACTGTCCTAGTTCATTTTTTAGATGAAAGCCTGGGAAGTTTCAATTCATAGTAAACAGAAGGATCTTGCTACTGTAAACAGAAGGATCTTGCTACTGCTGGAGACCATGAACAACACAGAGATGAGGGAGAGATTTCTAGCAGAGTGCTACTGCAAAGAAAACATAAGGTAATTTGGCTATTTGCTGCAGAATACAGTACTATGTGCTTGATCCACTAGAATTCTATTGGAAGATAGGGAGAGAAGTGGAGAGGGATCTTGCTTGATCCACTTATTAGAATTTGTGTTATCGATGTATACTCAACCCTAACCCGTGGAGATAGGGAGAGAAGTGGAGAGAGAGGGAGAGAGGGGAGAAGGCTCACCTCTAAGACGAGGACGATGACGAGCGCGCGAGCGAGGAGGCGGCGGAGGGGATCGATCGGCGGCGGCCTCCTCCTCCTCGAGCAGCGGTGACCTCCACGGATCGGCAGACGCGGGCCTCCTCCTCCTCGAGAGACGCGGGCTTCCTCCTCCACGAGCGGCACGGGCCTCCTCCTCCTCCACGGATCGGCAACGGCGCGGGCGTCTCCTCCACGGATCGGCTGGAGGCGGCGGCGGAGGGGATCGATCGGGCTGGGGATGGGTATGAGCGAGTGTGAGGGAGATGGGGATGAGCGAGTGTGAGAGAGATCGATGACGTGGATAAAACCCAGATAGGCGTAGCGCACTATGCTAGAGTGCGCTACGGATGTCTGTAGCGCACTCGGGCTAGTGCGCTACGCCTATCTGGGATCTAACCACTCTATAACAAGAGTCCAACGCTCCTTCTAGCAAGAACTCTTGTCTATCCCACTGTTTCTACCCACTACTCTATTCTAAACTATGAGCACCCAGGTTCGAATCCTGGTGCCCCACTTTTTTATTTTTATTTTAAAAGTACTTTTAAATGTTCCAAAAAAATGCCAAAAGTGGTGATATATGCCATACAAGTTTTGTTTTGTTTTTAAAATACTTTTAAATATTCCAAAAATGCCCAAAAGTGATAATATATGTCATAAAAGTGTTACAAATATGATTCAAAGTATAACTAAATTTCATAATAATTTGTCCATGAATATTACAATCTTTTTCGACCACGCGTTTTACAATATTTTTTGAGCTAGCATTTTACAATCTTTTTTCCCTTCTTTGTCGCGGTTGAATAATTTAGCCCTGACACTTTAATGTTTCTTCTTTCGAACGGGCTACCTTTTTTGGGTAGGGTTGTCCTTTTTCTTCTTGTGATGTATGTTGCTGCATCGTAGTCGTCGTCATCTTCAATCTTTGGATCACCGTACTGGTCGAAGTCTTGCTCGTTGGCGACTCCATCCATTCCGATGATGTTTCTTTTTCCTCTCCTCACGACAACACGGCTAGGCTTTGTCGGGTCGGTAATGAAAAAACATTGGTCCACTTTGGTAGCCAGTACCCACGGTTCATTTTTCGCGGCCACGTTTGCACCGGCGGCCTTGGATTTGGCTGCTTCGGGTATAACCATGGTTGTGAAATACCGGTCTTATCTTTCGACGCTCTTTGCCCATCTGACACGGAACATCGGCACCTTTTCTCCACAGTAGTCGAGATCCCAGATCTCCTCGATTCTTCCGTAGAATCTTTCCTTCACGTTGTCATCGGTGTAGAATTCCGACGTTACGCCTGAGTTCTGATAATCACACTTGTTGTCCTTTTCCTCCGTGTAGAATGTGTAGCCGTTGATATCATACGCCGATAGGTCACAGGTTTTGCATCGGTCCTGCGACAAGGTGAATATGATCTTTTCCGTGTCGGAAGAATGCGAGCGCTGGGATTACCAAGGAGCGTCCGCCTAAACCAACGTGAAATCTGAGTTGTGCTCTTTGATTATTTCTCCCTGCGTCCTCTATGCCCCGGTCATCGTACTTCTTCTCGATTAACCTTTTGTGCTTGCACCAAGGATCGACCAGTTCTAAATGCTTTGTAGCGACGAGGTTTGCTCGATCAAAAGTCTGTAGCGTCGAAAATCGAAGTGCGCATGCGATGTCGGCGACCCTCTCGGTGACCAGATCCGTCGAGCTTGCCAAGGTGTACATTGACGGGAAGACCGGGGGTTCTCGATGTCTAGATAATTCGTGCGAAAGAGATGCACTCTTGCCGAAAGCCCTTGGCTATGCTTCCATCTGGACGGGACTGTTGCGACGTATCCTTTGATGTGTCCGCTCATCCTTTGAACGCCATCATGCTGCGGAGGAACATCGGCCCGAGTTGTACGATGTCCTCCACGACATGGACCAGCGATGCACCATAATGTCGAAGAATGCGGGTGGAAGTAGACCTCAAGCTCACATAGTATCACCACGATCTCCTCCTCGTAGCCTTCCGAGCTGATTCAAGCCAATCAACTTCCTAGAGATGACGTCGAAAAACTTGCATAGGCCAAATAACGTTTCACGGACGTGCTCGTCCATTATCCCTCTTAGTGCGACGGAAGTACTGCGTCATTAGCAGCACGGTCGTGAGACTTCATGCCATGAACCTCTGCTTCGCCTCGTCTAGGTATCGCTTATCTTGCCAGCGTAGCCGTAGGAAATTTGACTCCTAGAAGGCACTTGAAAAACTGTTTGATCTCATCCTGGCTTAGAGTGAAGCAAGAAGGAGGGCAGTAATATTCGTTCTTCTTGAAATTTTTACCCTTCCGACGACCTTGTGTCGTCTCCGACTCATGATCATCGTCATCTTCCTGATCATCAGGAGTAGTGCGCCCTCCGTGAAGCTCCTTTCGGATACCCAAGCATATCAGGTCGTGCCTTGCTTTCGGACCATCTTTCGTCCTATCTGGCATGTTGATTATGGTGGCGACCAGACTCTCGCACACATTTTTCATGATATGCATGATGTCGAGGCTATGAGGCGTGCGGAGAAACTTCCAGTATGGCAACTCCCAGAAAACAGACCTTGTTTTCCATACCTTCATCGTGACTTGTCTTGTTGCTGCCTCTTTCGCTTCTTTCGTGCTTAGGACAATCTTTCCAGTTTTTCAGCAACTCTTCCACTTCTTCGCTGCTCCTACGCTCTGGGATTCCTCGGGTCTCTGATTTGCCATCGAACAGGTCTCCACGTTTTCTCCATGGATCATTCTTGCCGAGCCACCTCCGGCGCGCCATGAACACGGTTTTCGATGACCCTGGATCTTTCTCTAGTTGGAGATAGCTTGTGTTATCCATGCACCTAACGCATGCGCAGAATCCTTGGATAACCTGCCCCGAGATATACCCGCAACCTGGATAGTCTTGCACCGTAGTGACCAACGCGGCTCTCATAGTGAAATAATCTTGTGCGACGGCGTCGTAAGTATTGGCTCCAGATTCCCATAACGTGGCTAGCTCCTCTTGAAGGGAATATGCCCTGAGAGGCAATAATAAATTGTTTATTATGTGTATTCCAAGTATATGATAGATGTTTATTTTGCATGCTATAATTGTATTAATACGGAAACGTTAATACATGTGTGTTTAATAAACAAACAGAAAGTTCCTAGTTAAGCCTCTCTCATAAACTAGCTCGTTGATTAACAAGATGATCAAGGTTTCCTGATCATGGACATTGGATGTTGTTAATAACGGGATCACAACATTAGTGTAATGATGTGATGAACATTCATCCGAAGTATAGCATTACGATCAAAGTCATTGAGTTTATATTGCTATAACAACTTACGAAGTGATCCTAATCCTTAGACCATGAGATCATGTCAATCACTAACACCGGAAGAGTTTCTTGATAACATCAAACGTCACACCGTAACATGGTGATTATAAAGATGGGTTCAGAACTAATAAAGTGTTATGTTGAGGCTCATGGATCGAGAGTGGAATTTGTTCATCCCGATGACGGATAGATATACTCTGGGCCCTCTCGGTGATATCACATTGATTAGCTTGCAAGCAAGTGATTTGATCACTAGAATGTTATATCACAGGTACGAGAAAAAGTGCATGTGAACGAGATCAAACTAGGTATGGAGATACCGATGATCGAATCTCGGACATGTAATATATCGTGAGACAAAGGGATTAAGATACTAGCGTAAAGGTTAAACGATCACAAGAAAGTCATCGTTGAATGTGTGGGAGTCGATGGGTCTCGGATCCCGCTTCGATTATTGATCCGAGAGGGTCTCGATCATGTCCGCATTATTCACGAACCGTAGGGTGACACACTTAAGAGACACCGACATCCAATTGGAGCAAAAGTTTCATGCCGAAGAATAAACAAGCGGGAATTTATTTCACTAGATACCAAACAAGTTTTGGGTGAAATTGCATAAAGTGGTTATGCATGTGAAATAGAATTCTAGCAAGGGTTATTTGTGAATGTTTGTCATTAAAGTAATTGACAAAATTCTGAATAAAATAAAGAGTTTTATTTAATGAGAGTTTGCATTAAATTTGGTGGAAATTTAATGGGATCTTTGAGTGGGATTTTGAGTGGAGGAATTTGGAGGAGTTTTGTGAGTGGAGTGTCCACCCACATGAAGAGGGGAGGGCAGGGGCAGCCCCATGCGGCCACCCCTTGGGGTTCCCCCCTCCTCCTATAAAAGGCCCCTCCTCTCACTTCTCACTCACACCTCCTCGTGAAGGATCTCTCTCCCCCTCTAGAATTTATTCCCCATTGTTTCGAACTAGCGAGATACATGTTCCTGGTGGCTATTCGGCAAGAAAGACTTGTGCTTCTGCTGCATCGCTGGAGCGAGGAGGCGGAGGTTGCTCAGTTCCTCGAACGTGTGTGCGAGCACGGATGCTTGGCTGATTTGCGCTAGGACTTCCTCTCGATCTTGAGATCGGCAAGAGATCGTTTACATCAACCACGAGTTGAACTCGTTAAGCTTTGTCGGTCTTCAAGGGTATGTTCTCTACGGATATACATCCCTGTTGTTTGTATCTAGTATAAATAGATCTTGGTATATAGTTCACATCGTAGGAAATTTTTGTTTTCTATCTGCGAACCCTTCAAAGGGTATCGAGCGGATCTATGCGTAGATACTTTACGGGTAGTACACATATGAGTATGTGGGCGATGATGATCATGTTGTTGCTCCTTTCTTGTGATTTTGGATATTGGTGGCATAGTGGGATGAAGCGGCCGGACAAACTTTACATGTCCTCGCACATGAGACCTGTTCCACGCTTGACATGCAACTAGTTTGCATAAGTGGCTAGCGGGTGTCTTGCTCTCCTACTATAGTCAATATCTATTTTGCAAGCGAGTTGTCAACAATTTGATTATCCTCGTTGTGGTTCATGTTCGTAGGTAAGAACGGTTCTATCTCGAAAGCCCTCAGCCACGTAAAACTTGCAATGGATAAATTAGAGGCGTCTAGTTTAGATTGTTGCTGGGCTAGTGTTATGATATGGTAGTGTTGTAAGTAGAAGTATGAGATGATACTCTTACAACACACATAGCGTGTAAAATCCATAGACTGTGGATTTACACATATAGGTATGATAGTGATCATACCACGATGCACATGATAGAGATCATCTGCAGGAACCATATAATTTCAGTAATAAACATATGATGTTTGATTGCATCTTATATTGCTTGTTTAGCGCTTTGTTAAGCATAATAAGATGATACCTCATTTAAATATCAAGATAAGAATGTGTTCTTCCTTTAGTATGCACCGATTATGTTTTCGTCGCTCCAAGACATCACGTGATGATCGGGTGTTCTTGGATCCTCGACCATACTTCGGGTGTAAAAGCGATTACACACGCAAATACTAAGGTTCTAACTTGGAGAGCCTAGCATGTATGGACATGGCCTCTAACACGCATCAAAGGTTAAGCATGAGTCATATAGTTGATATGATGCCCATTTGATGCTCGCCTTTGAAGCTATACCGACTCACGTGATGATCGGACTTGGTGTAGTGGATTTGGTTCATGTAATCACCAAAAGGACACGAGGGATGTCGCTTTTGAGTGGGAGTTCATTCGTAATATAGATTAGTTGAACTCAATCTATCATACACTTAGTCTAAACTTTACAAATTCTGTTGTAGATGGCACCACCTTCTTTTAATTTCAATGCGTTCATGGAGAAAGAGAAACTAGCAACGAACGGTAGCAACTTTACTGAATGGGCCATGAATTTGAGGATTCTCCTCTCTGCACAAAAGCAATATGTGCTAGAAGCGCTAGGCCCCCCACCTTTTGACGATGCCCCTGACGAGGAGAAGAATGTATATCTGACTCGTCAGGAGGACCACAACTTAGTTCATTGCGGCATATTGTATGGGCTAGAGCCGGAACTTCGAAAGCGTTTCGAAAACGGCAATGCTTTTGATACAATGGGTGAGTTGAAAATGATTTTCACACACATGCTGTCAGAGAGCTACAATGCTTCGTAAAAGTTCTTTAGTGCATGATGGAAGAGAACAGCTCGTTAGTGAGCATGTACTCAAGATGTCGGACTACGCCGATAAGCTTGTGTCCTTGGGAATAACGATTCCCATTGACTTAGGCATCCATCGTGTTCGCAGTCCGCCACCTAGCTATAAGAGCTTCGTGATGAACTATAATATGCAAGGCATGAAGAAGTCTCCCCGAGCTTCACAATGCTTAAAACCGCAGTGGAGATCAAAAGGAACATCAAGTGTTGATGATCAATAGGAACACTGGTTTCAAGAAAGACAAGAAGGAAAACGGAAGGGAAGGGCGGCAAGCCGCTGTCACCGAAAAGAAACCCCGAGTTGGACCTAAGTCCGATACCGAGTGCTACTATTGTAAGGGGTATCCATCGAAGCGAATCGCCCCAAGTATCCGCGCACAAGAAGGCCGGCAAGGCAAACAAAGGTATATATGATATACATGTTATTGATGTGTACTTGACTAGTGCTCGCATGAGCACCGGGTATTTGATACCGTTGATTTGCTAATATTTGTAACTCGAATCGTGGGTCATGCGAATAAAGCACCGCTAGCAAGGGGTGAGGTCAAGATGCGTGTCGGCAATGGATCAAACGTTGATGTGATCGCCGTCGGAACGCTACCTCTCCACTTACCGTCGGGATTAGTCATAAACTTAAATAACTGTTATTTGGTGCCTGCACTGAGCATGAACATTGTATCTGGATCATGTTTAATGCAAAGTGGTTATTCATTCAAATCTGAGAACAATGGTTGTTCCATTTATATGAATGAATTCCTTTATGGTCATGCACCAATGTTGAATGGTTTATTTCTGTTGGATCTCGATGATAATGTTACACATATTCATAATGTTGATGCTAAAAGGATTAAACTTAATGATGATATATCCGCATATATGTGGCATCGCCGCTCAGGTCATATTGGCATTAAACGCATGAAGAAGCTCCATTCGGATGGACTTTTGGAATCACTTGATTATGAATCATTTGATACATGTGAGCCATGCCTTATGGGCAAGATGACTAGAACGCTTTCGGTTCAATGGAGCGGGCTGCTGATTTATTGGAAATCATACATTCTGATGTATGTGGTCCAATGAGTGTGTCGGCGCGAGGTGGATATCGTTATTTTGTTACTTTCACGGATGATTTGAGTAGATATGGTTATATCTACTTGATGAAACACAAGTCTGAAACCTTTGAAAAGTTCAAGGAATTTCAGAATGAAGTGGAAAATCATCGTAATAGAAAGATCAAATTTCTACGGTCCGACCGTGGAGGTGAGTATCTAAGTTACGAGTTTAGCACTCACATGAAAGAGTGTGGAATTGTTTCACAACTCACACCTGCCGGAACACCACAGCGAAATGGTGTGTCGGAACGTCGTAATCGTACTTTATTAGATATGGTTCGATCTATGATGTCTCTGACGGACTTGCCGTTGTCATTTTGGGGTTATGCACTAGAAACTGCTGCATTCACTTTAAATCGGGCACCATCTAAATCCGTTGAAAAGACACCGTATGAATTGTGGTTTGGAAACAAACCTAAGCTGTCATTTCTTAAAGTTTGGGGTTGCGATGTTTATGTGAAGAAACTTCAACCGGATAAACTCGAACCCAAAGCGGAAAAATGCGTCTTCATAGGATACCCTAAAGAAACTATTGGGTATTCCTTCTATCACAAATCCGAGGGCAAGGTTTTGTGTTAAGAATGGATCCTTTCTAGAGAAAGAGTTTCTCGCGAAAGGTGTGAGTAGTCGGAAGGTAGAACTCAAGAGGTTGGAACCTTCTCTTCAAAGTATGGAGTAGCGCAATACCGGAAGTTGTTCCGTAGTTGGCTCCACTGTTGAAGAGGGAACTAATGATAATGATCATAAAACTCCGAAGATAGTACTACCGAACCTCGCAGTCAAACAGACGCTGCAGCTCCGAGTCAGACGGAAATCCTGTCACAAATTTCATGGTTGATGAAAATAATGACCCTGACGTATGAAGAAGCGATGATGAGCCCGGATTCCAACAAATGGTTAGAAGCCATGAAATCCGAGATGGAATCCATGTATGAAAATCAAGTTTGGAACTTGGTTGAATTACCTCACCACCGAAAGGCCGTGGAGAACAAATGGATTTTCAAAAGGAAAACTGATGTTGATGGTAATGTGACCATCTATAAAGCTCGACTTGTCGCAAAGGGGTTTCGACAAATTCAAGGAGTTGACTACGATGAGACTTTCTCTCCGTAGCGATGCTAAAGTCGATTAGGATTATGTTAGCAATTGCTGCATATTTCGATTATGAAATATGGCGGATGGATGTCAAAACCGCTTCTCAATGGTAATATTGAAGAAGAGTTGTATATGATACAACCAAAGGGTTTTGTCGATCCTAAGGATGCTAACAAGGTGTGCAAGCTTCAGCGATCCATCTATGGATTGAAGCAAGCATCACGAAGTTGGAATCTCCGCTTTGATGAGGTGATCAAAGAGTTTGGATTTGTCCAAACTTATGGAGAAGCTTGTATTTACAAGAAAATGAGTGGGAGCAATGTGGCATTTCTGATATTATATGTGGATGACATATTATTGATCGAATGATATAGAACTTTTAAACAGTGTTAAAAGTTATCTAAACAAAGAAATTTTCAATGAAGGACCTAGGTGAAGCGTCATACATATTAGGCATAAAGATCTATAGAGATAGATCTAGGCGCCTAATAGGGCTATCGCAAAGTACATACCTTGATAAGATTTTAAAGAAGTTTAAAATGGACGGAAGAAGGGGTTCTTACCTATGTTGCAAGGCAAGACATTGAGTAAGACTCAAAGTCCGGCTTGCGGAAGAAAGAGAGATAATGGACAAAGTCCCTATGCTTCACCATAGGCTCTATAATGTACGCCATGCTATGTACAAGACCGGATGTGGCACACGCTATTAGTTTGACTAGTAGGTACCAATCGGATCCGAGTTCGAACATGGATAGCGGTCAAGAATATCCTTAAGTACTTACGAAGAACTAAGGATATGTTTCTTGTATACGGAGGTGAAGAAGAGCTCGTCGCTAAGTGTTATGTCGACGCTAGCTTTGACACCGATCCGGATGACTCTAAGTCTCAATCCGGATACGTATTTCTCATGAATGGCGGAGCGGTTAGTTGGAGGAGCTCCAAACAACCTGTGGTAGCGGGATCAACAACGGAGGCCGAATATGTTGCTACTTTGGAAGCGGCTCAGGAAGCAGTTTGGATGAAGGAGTTCATATCCGAACTAGGAGTTGTGGCAAGCGCGTTGGACCCAATGGTGATCTATTGTGACAACAATGGTGCCATTGCCAATGCCAAAGAGCCAAGGTCTCACAAGCATTCCAAGCATATTAAGCGCCGGTTTCACTCCATCCGCGAGCATGTCAAGGATGGAGATATAAAGATTTGTAAAGTACATACGGATCTCAATGTAGCAGATCCGTTGACTAAAACTCTCCCTAGAGCAAAACATGATCAACACCGTAACGCAATGTGGATTAGATATATCACTATGTAACTAGATTATTGTCTCTAGTGCAAGTGGGAGATCAAGGAATATGCCCGAGAGGCAATAATAAATTGTTTATTATGTGTATTCCAAGTATATGATAGATGTTTATTTTGCATGCTATAATTGTATTAATACGGAAACGTTAATACATGTGTGTTTAATAAACAAATGTAAAGTTCCTAGTTAAGCCTCTCTCATAAACTAGCTCGTTGATTAACAAGATGATCAAGGTTTTCGATCATGGACATTGGATGTTGTTAATAACGGATCACAACATTAGTGTAATGATGTGATGAACATTCATCCAAGTATAGCATTACGATCAAAGTCATTGAGTTTATATTGCTATAACAACTTACGAAGTGATCCTAATCCTTAGACCATGAGATCATGTCAATCACTAACACCGAAGAGTTTCTTGATAACATCAAACGTCACCGTAATAAGGTGATTATAAAGATGGGTTCAGAACTAATAAAGTGTTATGTTGAGGCTCATGGATCGAGAGTGGAATTTGTTCATCCCGATGACGGATAGATATACTGGCCCTCTCGGTGATATCACATTGATTAGCTTGCAAGCAAGTGATTTGATCACTAGAATGTTATATCACGGAACGAGAAAAGAGTGCATGTCGATACGAGATCAAACTAGGTATGGAGATACCGATGATCGAATCTCGGACATGTAATATATCGTGAGACAAAGGGATTAAGATACTAGCGTAAAAGGTTCCGACGATCACAAGAAAGTCATCGTTGAATGTGTGGAGTCGAGATGGGTCTCGGATCCCGCTTCGATTATTGATCCGAGAGGGGTCTCGATCATGTCCGCATTATTCACGAACCGTAGGGTGACACACTTAAGAGACACCGACATCCAATTGGAGCAAAAGTTTCATGCCGAAAGAATAAACAAGCGCAGAATTTATTTCACTAGATACCAAACAGGTTTTGGGTGAAATTGCATAAAGTGGTTATGCATGTGAAATAGAATTCTAGCAAGGTTATTTGTGAATGTTTGTCATTAAAGTAATTGACAAAATTCTGAATAAAATAAAAGAGTTTTATTTAATGAGAGTTTGCATTAAATTTGGTGGAAATTTAATGGGATCTTTGAGTGGGATTTTGAGTGGAGGAATTTGGAGGAGTTTTGTGAGTGGAGTGTCCACCCACATGAAGAGGGGAGGGCAAGGGGGCAGCCCCATGCGCAGCCACCCCTTGGGGTTCCCCCTCCTCCTATAAAAGGAACCCTCCTCTCACTTCTCACTCACACCTCCTCGTGAAGGATCTCTCTCCCCTCTAGAATTTATCCCCATGGTCTACTAGCGAGATACATGTTCCCGGTGGCTATTCGGCAAGAAAGAGTTGTGCTTCCGCTGCATCGCTGGAGCGAGGAGGCGGAGGTTGCTCGGTGCCTCGAACGTGTGTGCGAGCACGGATGCGCTGCTGATTTGCGGCGCTAGGACTTCCTCTCGATCTTGAGATCGGCAAGAGATCGTCTACATCAACCACGAGTTGAACTCGTTAAGCTTTGTCGGTCTTCAAGGGTATGTTCTCTACGGATATACATCCGCCCGTTGTTTGTATCTAGTATAAATAGATCTTGGTATATAGTTCACATCGTAGGAAATTTTTTGTTTTCTATGCTGCGAACCCTTCACCTCTTTCAACAGCCCGAGATACAGATTGATGTCGGTACCAGGTTGTTTCGGCCCTTGAATTAGCATACTCATTTGTATGTACTTCTTCTTCATGCACAACCATGGAGGGAGGTTGTACATCCATACAAACACGGGCCAAGTGTTGTGCGTGCTTTCGCTACCGAACGGATTGAGTCCATCGGTGCTCGCACCAAGCTGATGTTCCTCGAATCTCCACCGAATCGGGAATTCGAGGTCCAATGCTTTCCACCGGCTAGCATCCCGAAGGTGCGTCGAGCTCATCCTTTTCGGGGTCATCATCATCTCCTGGCTTCTTCCTTTCCGCATGCCATCGCATGAGCTTCGCTTCCTTAGGGTCCGCGAAATAGCGCTGCAGACGAGGAGTGATGGGAAAGTACCATACCACTTTTCGAGGTGCTTTCTTCCCTTTCTTGTATCGACTCACGCCGCACACCGGACATGTGGTTTTCTCCGCGTCCTTGCCCCGATAAATGATGCAATCGTTGATGCATACGTGATATCTAACGTGCGGTAGATCGAGAGGACAGACGATTTTCTTGGCATCCTCGATACTAGTGTTCCCCTTCGGGAGACGATCGTGCCAGAATGCCATCATATCGTCGAAGCTTGCGTCGCTCAATTTGTGCTTTGCCTTCATCTCCATAGCCTTGAGCGTTAAATTCAACCGGGTATCATCGGGCCTGCATCCTTCATACAATGGAGTAACCGCGTCTTTCTCAAGTTGCGCAAGCTTGGCTTTCTCTCTAGCGGCAGCCCTGGCGTTACTAAATGAGAAGTAGCTCTTGCACATAAGGGTCCCGCACTGACTGACGTTGTTCCATCGTAAATACGCTCCTCCGGCATCTAGATCATCATCATCCCGGTCTGCTTCCGCACCTTCACCATCTCCAGGAGACTCTTCATCATCTCGCCCATTCTCGCCGTGATGATGATCATCGTCATGTTGGCCACCTTCTTCACCGTCTCCATCATCTACGCCATCGCTTATCCAACGAGTGTATCCATCCATGAAACCATGGCGAGCAGTGCGCTGCAGATTCCGGAATGGGTCGATCACCCAGTTGAGTTTGCATCTTCTGCACGGACATCTTATATCTGTCTTGTTATTTCGTATCATGTCGGCCGTCGCACATTTCAAAAATCTAGCCACAATGCCTTCGCTTATTATGCGGACCATTTTTGCCTGCACGATGTACACGGTACAATTTTGAAGTCTATTAGAACCACATAATGAATGCATGCATGCAATGGTCGATAGAAAATTTCGGCATGACCTATCCTAAAATTAGGACCTTTGCGAAATGCCAAAGTCTTGCCAAAATGGAAATGAATCAACATTTTGTCAAAACAAATGGCAACTTGTTCACATACAAACACAAGAGAGAGAGACCGATCCATACACACATGAACATATAATTATCCTCTCCATACACACATGCATGAGCATCATCGATACTCTCCATATACACACACATATGACCATCGATCCTCTCCACACATACACACATCATGAGCATCGATCATCTACATACATATGAGCACATCATCCATATACACATGAACACATCCTTACATGGACAACTTACCGAGATGAGAGACCGATCGATCGCGAGAAAGGTGGAAAGGAGAGGTGCGCACGTCGACCGGAGACGGATAGATGAGAGACCGGAGACCTCCTCTATTACTTATGTAACATCCAAAGCAAGTTTTACATGCTAAAAATGGTGAATATGTGGAGAAATTGAGGTGGGAAGGAGAAGATCCCGACTAGATCTAAGGAGGAAGAAGAAGGGGAAAGTGAAGTGTGGGGTGGTGGATGTGTGGGCACACATGTGCACATAAAGTGCTGTCCTAAAAGAATCGACACATCCGTGGCGCACACGGCCCTAGTGCCCACAGGGAGTACAAACATCTGTGGCGCACTATGCCACGTGCGCCACAGATGTTTTACTCCCCGTGGGCGCACTAGGCCGAGTGCGCCACGTGTGTTTGTGGCCGCTTGCAGCGTAGGGGCATGCGCTTGGCGTGGCGCACCGTGCACATGTGCGCCACAGATGACCTAACAACCGTGGCGCACATGACCAGAGTGCGCTACAGATGTTTGGCGTGTACAGTGGCCTGGCCCACACACATCTGTGGCGCACTATAGTCATGTGCGCCACGGTTGTTCTAGTTACTAGTAGGGCACTGCCCACAGGTGAGCCACGCCTGTTTTAGCCGTGGGGCACTTCAACCATGTGAGCCACGGATGTGTTGATTACCTATAGCTGTTTTCCTAGTAGTGGTCCTCACTTATAATAGGTTCAAATTCTTCATTATTCTCCTCTTCTTGTAATTCTTCATTTGGTTGGGACATTTCCACATCATCTTCTTCATTATTATTATCCTTTTCAGCATCAAAGATAAATATATCATTTTCTTGATCTTCAGAATTCCCATTATCTTCATTTTTATTGGGAGAGTTTCCTGCAATTAACTTCTTCTTAAGAGCCTCTTGCTCTTTCCTTTTTGGATGTTCATCAGGATAAGCATGATCTTGAGTGCTGGAGCCTCCCCTTGTGTTAACTCCACAAATTTGCTTCTTCTTATTAAGAAGCTTTTCATACAAATTATTTTGAAGAGAAATCATTCATTCGACTTGATTATTTATCATTTTGCAATGCTTAATAGTCATCTTAAGAGACTTAACACAAGAGCCTACTCTTTTATGAAGAACATTTATCTTATGAGAGTTCTATATTATTCCCCTTTCAATATTGTGATCATATGTTTCTTGATGAGGAACAAAGTTGCTAGTATGATCAACATAAGATATTTCAGTAGGAGGTGATACCTTTCCATTGCTTTCAGAAGAACATATAGCATGAACTTGAATAGGGAATCATGGTTTATCAATAGGGAGTTTAAAACCCTTATTAGAAGGTTCCTTTAAATGAGAAGATTTAATACCCCTTTCCTTCATAGATTTATGAGATTCTTCCATATCTTCATTAGATAATATGAGAACACCTCCCTTGTTGTGAGTCTTCTCACTTTTCTCTTCTTCTTCAATATGTCAATCATGATAATTTTGAGTAATAGTATTCAATAATTCCTTAGCTTCCTCAATAGTCCCGTACCTAAAAATATTTCCAGCAACACTGTCTAGATAGGTTCTAGAACTTTCAGTTAGTCCATTATTAAATGCATCAACTAATTCATTATCCTTAAAACCATGTGCAGGACATCTCCTTCTAGTGGCACAAAATCTCCCCCAAACTTGGGGAATACTTTCTTCTTCGTTTTGTCTAAAGTTACTAATTTCAACTCTCATAGCATGTATTTTACTATCATAAATATACTTATGAAAACAAATACAAGCATGCTTCTTAATAGTAATGGACTTAGGAGATAATGATCTATACCAAGTTTTTGCATCTCCTCCCAAAGAGAAGGGGAACAGTTTTAAGAAATAATAGCGTTGTTGTATCTCAGTTTTTCCAAATAGGCAAGCAGTATCTTCTAAATTCATCAAGTGCTCATAGGTAAATTCTTCTTCTTTACCATAAAACTTAGATGCTTCCACTCTTTCTATTATTTCAGGGTTAACTTCAAAATCATAATCCTTATCTTTAATGAATATTGCAGGTTCTTTGCATTTACTAGCAACATGAAATATTTTTCCTAGAGAAAAGGTACTCAGAGTTTCTTCAAATTTATCCAAGTCATCTAGATCAAGACTCATAAAAGCTTTAGTGAAAGAAATATCCTATTCACTAGGTGTTTCTTTAGAAATAGTGGCACTATATTTTTCATTAACATGTTCATATTTATCATGTTCGGAATCCACATCATCATTGGATAAGGACTTAGATAAAATCAGGTGTCCCCTCTTTATCTTGGCCCTCGTCCAACAAATATTTTTCAATAATAGTAGACATCCTAGATAATGGTGAACTTGCTATGATAGTAGTTTTCTTTTTAATAGCAGGATTAGTAACAACATTAGGTGAAAAGTTATGCCTAGAGGGAAAATCCGTACCTCTTCTTGTAGTAGAAGGCATAATATCCTTCTTAGCAGCATCCTTACTCTTTCCCATGATGAGAGACAGGTAATAAGTACATCAAGTAAATGATAACAGATGGTCTTACCAATAAAGCTAGGTTCCTTGGCAGCATCGCTAGAAAATGTCTTGATGCTCACAAGTATAGGGGATCGCTCAAATCTTCGATGGGAAGTATTACCCAAATTTATAGTTCGACTCAAGTGGAACACAAGAATACCAATAAGACTTTAGCAATAGAGATGTCACTCTCAATCACACTTGTATATCAATAAACTTGCTAAGAAAGTGATGATTTATGGTAGTTGATTCAAAGCAGTAAATAAAGCAGCAGATTTTCAGTTTTCACTGGAAATAATATTGTGAAAATTTTTGTGGCTAAAACGTAGGCATGCGGTGATAGAAGGGTGTTACATGAATGATATCCGTCATATAATGTACCATACTAACATGACATTTATCTCTAGTTCAGTTGTGTGTAGGTGTGTGCTCCAAACATAATCATGCATGTAAGTTTGCATAATATCTTTTGTCCTGGCTGCCTATTTCACCGGGGCCAACTTGGTACTATAGTAAATTAAGATCTA
Source organism: Avena longiglumis (assembly GCA_030063025.1). Lineage (NCBI taxonomy): Eukaryota > Viridiplantae > Streptophyta > Magnoliopsida > Poales > Poaceae > Avena > Avena longiglumis. The sequence continues at coordinate 156,836,043 of CP125973.1, forward strand.
CCTTTTCAAATAGACCGGAACAAAGCATTAACACTTCATAAACACACAATATTCTCAAACTATCATATATTCCCATTGTTTTACCTAACTGTCACCTTAGGGTTCGCAGGTTTAACATAATAATAGGTAATACACTTTTCAAATACATACCAAACTCAAATATATGATTGTACAATAAAAGTTCAGTCCTAAAATTATGTCACTCAGACCTTAGACACAAGCATTAAACATAGCAAAAGTGTACCAACACTCATACAAGAATGTCTACAAGATAAATACCTCAAATCTCGATATATATGGATGATTATATGATGGATCTCATCTAATCCCCATCCACCTCACATGCCCATAGGGAATTACTCACACGCGATGATGGGGGGATGAACTCATGGTTGTTGGTGATGGTGTTGATGATGACGATGGTGGAGAATACCTCGAAATCCTACTCCCCAGGGTGGAGAACAAGACCAATTTGACCCCCGAAACAAAGATCGTGGCTCTGCCGGCGCTCTGTTTTGTGAAACGCTTCGTCTACTGAGAAACTAGGTTTTTGGGATATATAAGGGTCTACGCCAAAGGAAAGGCGACCACGGCCAAAAGGGCATGGGTGACGTACCCACCCTTACTGGGCGCGCCACCTGGTCTAATTTGGGCCTCGTGGCTCCATTTACTTGATTCCAAGGTCCCAGGCTTCGTTATTTGGTGAAAAACCGACGTGGTATTTTTTCTCGATTTTATTTCGTGCGAAAACTGATAAATTTTTTTTTGGTAAAAACAGCGTTAAATTCATCAGTTTTATCCAAGTATAAAAAGATTTCGGATCAAATCATCAAGCAAAGTACTTAAAAAATAGATATATTTGGGATGTATCAATGACCCACCAAACCTCCGTGATGGCGTCATCCATTGAGTCTCTGTACCGCGTTCTATAGGGTGAAATACCTGGCGGCGGCAATAATACACATTCTAAGTACGATGGAGGGTACGAGTAATGGACGACTGTGGGTGCTTAGTGTAGGGTGGGATATGGGGCGACGGCATCCCAGGTTCACCAACACATATTCGGAAGGACTGTAGGCTTGCAGCATAGCTCACTTCACAAGTGATTGTGGTCGGCCGTGTTTTTTTTTGCCTATCACTCATCAGCGTATGGGTGCATGAAAACTGGTTTTAGATGAATAAGTGTATTTGCATGCTCATCGGTGATTACTTGTTACATGTCATACTAGGCTTACGCGAGTGATTAGCTCAATAAATTTATTACTCCCTCCGATCCATATTACTTGTCGTGGTGGTGGCATGGCAGATGCCATGGGTAGGCTAAAGTATGGGGCCAATGGATGCTAGTGGGATCTGGGGAGGGAAGATGCAACTGATTCTACACTCAAGAGGTTAGGGCAAAGATCTTTATTTCTCCTCTCTTGGGCTACAAGTGCTCCTCGAACTGTGTACAGGGAGAAAAGATGAATCTCACCAGCCTAACGGTACCAAAATGAGTCGATCTCCTCCTCAGGGTCCAAGCCTCCCCTTATAAAGGAGAGCCTTGGGTGCCTTTAGGGCTGACGGGGCAAGCATATTCGAGGAATATGCTTGTCCCAAAATAGTAGTTCGGCGGCCTCCTTTCCCTGTCGCCCTTCTAACAACGGCAAGGCTCCAGAGGACCCCTCCTGCGTGCCTCGGGCTTCAGGACTGTCACCTCCGTGACCTCCTTCTGCCCCTCTGACGCTCTGCATCTTTGTCTCTTGTGCTTGGCTCCGCTCATATTCCTTCTAGCCTGCAGCTAGAGTTTGACCTTGGGTTTCTGCTTCTCCTGCAAGCTTCGTATCATTCGGCCTTACCTTACCTCGCGTAGCTCGGCTTGTCCTTCACCCGCATCGAGATTACTCGGGCTAACCCGGCCGACCCTCGCAGTAACTTGGCCGGGTTACGCCTTAATATACATATACGGGCTTCTCGCCTTCGTACCTCGGCCGACTTATTCATGATTCGGCCAACCTAGACCGTAACTCGGAAACCAGACGGGGATTGTACCTCTGTCTTTCCCCGTCTTTGACCTATCCGAGGTCAACCCCCCGACATTAGTCCCCGAAGCTGGTGTGGCCCTGTCGATAGCTTCGGTCGGGTCGTATCAGCTTCATCATATTCTTCAGTTTTGTTTCCGATTTATCTCTTCCTCGTCCGAGGTATCCTTGTTCCTTATCTCGTACACCTTGTCCTACGTGTCACCCCCATAATCGTTCTTCTAGTTTTTTGGTCCGTCTACAGTAGATCGACGGGCTACGATTAACTTTGTACTGCTGCGCCGCGACGCTCGCGTGCGTTCCTCTGGGATCGTAACGTTCTTCCTTCCTGTGTGGCCGCTGGTGTGGCTCCACTTATCGTCGTGCGTTCGTGCCGCACCCACGATCTACACGGTCAACTGCTACACCCACGGTCCCACTACCTTGTTCGTGGCTCGATTATAAAGAGGGGGACGGTGTTTGGGAATTTACTTTTCCCCTTCTCGCTCGTCTCCGTCCTCCTCCTTCCTTCTGCTTGCGCGTCCTCTCGCAGCTCCGCCACAAGGCTCACCAGCTAGTCGGCGAGGACTCCGCCTTGCTTCCGCCTTTCGCTCGCTCTGCGGCTTTGGCTCCGTCACCGGTGAGTCCTCTCTGGTCGTATTGCCTGGATTTTTCCCTAGACTCCTCTGTTTCGATTTCGTGCTCGCGCGGCGGTTCCTCTGGTTCTTTGCCATTGTTCTCGTGCAAAGTCCCGACGGGGCCTTGTAGCTCTAAACTCCCCTCCGCCACCAGCTTTTCTTCCGGCGATCTTTCCGGCGCACTCATGTCTAGTTCGTTTAGCGGCGCTCTGGTAGAGGATGACGACGCTGGCTCTGGGCTCGAGCGGGGTTCGTGGCAGGGTTCTTATGTTACACGCCGTGAGATTGAGTGGCTTATCCGAACTCGAAGAATTCCCGCCGAGGTCTCTTGCCGCTTACCCGGCAGCGAGTCCTCTCCGGATGTTAGGGAGGGCGAGTATGTGGTTTTTATGTCGCACTTCGCGCGTGGCTTCGGTCTCCCTCTTAGCGATTTCGCTAGAGAATTTCTCGACTATTTCGGCCTTCAGCCGCATCATCTTCCCGCGAATGCCATCGCTTCTCTTTCTGCTTTCATCTCCGCATCGGAGGGATACTTCGGCCTGTGGCCGTCAGTGCACGTCTGGTCGAAGTTCTTCCAGATTCGCTCCAACGTAGTCCCTGACAAATCTCTGCACCCTTCCGAGAAGTCGCTTACCCAATGTGGGGCAGCGTCTATTACACCTCGGAGGAAGTCCGTATTTCCTCGTGTCACCGGGTTAGAGTCGTGCAAGAAATGGCACAAATCGTTCTTTTATGTCAAGAACAGAGGGGCAGAGGACAAGATTCGGCTCCCTGCATTCTCAATTGGTCCGCCTTCTAAAGTGAACTGGCTCTACAATCCGAGGAAAACTCATGCCTTGGCCGAGGCTTTTGAGATTCGGCTTAAAGAGTTGATCCGCACCGGGTTATGCGGCGAAGACCTGATGGCTACTTTCATTAGTAGCCGGATCTGCCCATTCCAGAAGCGGACTCACAAGCTGTGCTACATGAGTGGTCCCCTTGACCCTAATCGAGTCTCGACCGTGGAGCTGTACAACTACCTTATCTATAAGCGCGTCCGAGCTATCTTCAAGACAGAGATGCCTGAGGATTGGGCTTGGGGATTGAAACCGTTCACCCGCGATCATCCGCCTCCCGAGGTGAGCTTAATCAATAACGCTCTGCTATTCCATTGTTTTCGTAACGGGTTCATCTAACTCTCTTTTTCCTCGTCTTGCAGAGGTTCGCAGAGCAGAAAAATGAGGACGCTGAAGTTCTGCTGCTCTCGTGGCCCGCGGACCGGAGCACCCCGCATACTGGTGAGCCGGACTCCGAGGAGTTCGTCCCTAAGTCGGATCCTGCCCCGGCTCGAGCTCGTGGCAAGACTTCGGCGCACGAGGAGGAAGGTGATTCGGACGAGGTCCAAATTATTGAGGTAGTTGCCGCCATGCCTATTTCTTATGCATTTCCGGCTTCTACTTTCCCAGCTAATCCGGCCGGTCAGGTTCACGACGCCGAGCCTATTGCTTCTCGACCCCCTGTTACCTTGGGGAAACGCGGGGCTCTAGTGCCTCGAGCGGTTCCCAAGAAACGAATGAAGAAATCCGCTCAATCCTCCCAGCGCAAGACTATGCCAGGGTTGCCGATAAGTTCCTTTTGCTTATATTTCTTGTTTCTCTCTTTCTGTTTTCATCTTGAAGATTTTTCTTTCTTATTTTTGCAAAGCTCGCTTTATTAAACCCGGTCCTAGCATGACTAGCCGCCCGATTCAACAGCCGTCTCCTCCGCCTGGTCGATGATACTGGGATTCCTAGTCCTACTCGTCCCGCTTCTCCTCCAGCCGAATCGCCGCCTTCGCCGACGTGCACGAGACCCCTTCTATTGACATGGATTCGAATCGGCCCTCCGAGGTTTTTGTCGAACCCGCCGCCCCTTCTATGGGTCCCAGCGCTGCTACTGAGCCTCTATCTACCCCGGCAGTTTCTACAGCCATTCCAGCCTCGGCCGAAAAGGTCGTTATCTCGGCGCCTTCTGCGACCGAAACCCCTGCTGCTCCTAAAGACGCCGTCCCCACTTCCGAGGTGTCACTTCCTGCTGATGCCTCCTCTAAGGCGAGAAAAGTTGTTGCCGCCAAGACTTCCTCTTCTCAGAAAGGTCTTGTCGGCTCTTCTCAGCCGAGTATTGCCGACGTGCTGCGTAAAGGAGCTGCGCCTACTAAAGCCCCCGTTGCCTCGGCCGCCAGCACCCAGCTTGCTCTTCATAAGAGCCTTGTAGCCGCCGTGGTCGAACAGCCTGTCCGGGGTAAGGTCTTAACTCGGACAGCCAGTGGGAACAGCCTCGGTGCGCTGGTGGAGTATGCCAATAATTGGAACGCCGCTGATCAGTTTGAGGGTAATCCTATCAATCAGCCCTTTCAGCTTTCCGACATCAGCGGCCGTTTTAACCATGCTGCCAAGTTCATCGTTGATACTAACAAGATGAATGAGGTAATTACTGTTTCTCTGAGTTTTAAATTAGTCCTCGGATGTTACTATATGCTCTAGTCCCCGAAACTTGCAAGGAAATAACTAGTTATATACTTGGAAGTTTAATGATCTTTGGCTTAATTTAAATTTATTTCTAGGGTTCGGGAACCCGGCCATCTAGATCCGAGTTAAGTTTTGCTTGATTTGGATGTGCTTTAGCTTTGAATATCCAGCCACCTAGATCCGAATTAAGTTCTGCTTGATTCGGATCTAATCTAGCTTTGAACATCCAGCCACTTAGATCTGAGTTGAGTCCTGCTTGACTCGGATCTGATTTAGCTTTGAATATCCAGCCACCTAGATCCGGATTAAACTCTGCTTGATTCGGATCTGATTTAGCTTTGAATATCCAGCCACCTAGATCTGAGTTGAGTCCTGCTTGACTCGGATCTGATTTATCTTTGAATATCCAGCCACCTAGATCCGGATTAAACTCTGCTTGATTCGGATCTAATTTAGCTTTGAATATCCAGCCACCTAGATCTGAGTTGAGTCCTGCTTGACTCGGATCTGATTTAGCTTTGAATATCCAGCCACCTAGATCCGGATTAAGCTCTGCTTGATTCGGATCTAATTTAGCTTTGAATATCCAGCCACCTAGATCTGAGTTAAGTCCTGCTTGACTCGGATCTGATTTAGCTTTTACTGTCGATTTATCGTTTTGCCTCATTGCTCAGGTTGCACATGACCGGCGGACCGCCGAATTCCAGAGGTTGCTTTTTTCGCACCGCAAGCTGGAAGAAAAGTACGAGAAAATTCTTCCAATGGTGAAGAAGGCTGGTATGTCGATAGTTCCTTTTCCTTATTTCCAACGTTCTTATTTATTTGTCCGCGAAATGCCGGCTTACTTTCTTGGTGAACAGGTAACATTAATAACCTCAATATTCGCCTTGAGAAGAAGGTCAAGAGCTTTGAAGGTTAGTTTCCCTTTTATCTTACATCTTTTCTCTTTTAACATGGGTGCTAAGCTTCCTTACCGTGTTTGGCTCTGGTAAAGCCGAGTTGCAAACCTTTGCAGCGTCGCACCAAGATTGTACGCCCATCCCTGACGTGATGCTGCATTTTTTAGAGCAAAACGCTATTCATTCGGTGCAATTACAAGAAAAAGATGATGAAATAGCTCGCCTGCGAGCCGAATTGGATATCCTTAAGCTCTCTCAGAAATCCGAACTAGAAAAGGTCGACCAAGAATTTTCCGAGGAGAAGAATCGGCTGACTTTGGAGCTGCAGAAGAACAAAGAACTCCTCGAGGCTGCCGAACTGAAAACCCAGGGGTTGAGCGAGGAAATTGCTCGTTTTGAGAAGAGCAAGGTCGATTGGGCCAAAGACCTTCAGATAATGATGAGTTACATTCATCGTAAGCTACTTAGCACAGCCGAATTATATTTTTCTTTTTTGTTCCCGCTGCCACCTGACACGTTCATGCTTTGCGCGGATCATTTTCCCGAAGCCAAGCCTGTGAGCTCTAAAGCTGTTCTTGCAGCTCGCGTGCGCCGAGGTGATCCTGTTACCGCTGATTCGGAGTATTCAATGGAGGATTACTTGGTTGCCGTTGGTGCCGCAGTTGGTCCGATGAAGATTATGGGCCGGGACTTGGTGCAAGCCGCTATCCGAGCTTACCATGTACTTTGGCCGAATACTTCGGGGACTCCTGATATCAACGAGGTCAAATTACTGGTGAAAAGACTAATGACATCTGAGAGGCAATTAAGTCTTTGGAGGCAATCCGCTGGGCGTGCTGGTGCCGATATGGCCCTTACTGTTATCATGTCATGGTATGAAGACATCTCTCTTGACATCCTGAGAAACTTGCGCACTGGTTCCCGCTGGGTTGAGGATCCCACTTTTGTTGCTCTTCGGCAAGCTCGCGCCTTCCAACTCGTCGAGTATGCCGACGTGCACACTTGGAATGAAGGGCTGAGTTTTCTTCCAGACCCGGATGAGGAGGTTGTAGTTGAGGATGCCTCGGATAATAATTCGGCTGAGCAAGGGGAAGGTGAGGATGACTCGGCCGCATCTGACAGCTCCAGTTCAAGCTCGGACAGAACGGGCGCGCGGTCCTCCTCCAAAGGTACCGGCATTCTACCATGGATCGATGCTCCTGAGCAACCTCGGGCTTCCGCTAAAGTTGCACCTGGGTCCGCGGAGGGCGAGGCAACCTCAGCCAAAGTTCTTCCTACGTCGGAGTGCCCCGCACCTGACCAAGTTGCTGCCTCCCCAACGAACAACGCCTAAGTTATTTCTGATCCCTGGCATGCTGTTACACCCTCAAAATCGGCCCTATGCAAGTTTTAGCGAAACCCGCCAAACCCGCATAGAAACGATTCAAAGGTGCCCACCAGGCACTTTCGTGCGAGTGGAAAACGAAGTAATAACATTACACAACAGTCCTCGATCGGACCCACAGAACAGATATATATACAACACGACTCCATGAGTCAAGAATACAGATATAATATACAAAGATCCAAATCATCTTGAAAAGATGAAGCGTCCGACTACGGACAAGATGCAAATGGGGCTAAGAGCCCTGAAGAATAACCAATGGCGTCCATAACCCTGCCCAGGCCAAGCCGGAAGGGTAACCCTGCTAACGACGTCGATCTCAACACCTGCTTAAACAAAAGGTGCCAAAGGGCAAAGGAAAAAGAGGAGCGTCGATCGAGGCCAGTACACGGCGAGGCTAGAATTCGGCGGTCCTCGCCTACATAGGTATGGTGGACTGAAGCGGCAGCAAGCACTAAACAACCTATAGAGACTCGATACAACTGGCGGCTATCAGAGAGGGATAAGAAGACCTATTCGGAACCAACCTGATTCTACCACCAAACATACCCATCCTGGTATGTCCCCCTCGAGACCAAACGAGGAAGTCAACCGAGGAACTCACACAGTTGGCAGTTTTATTTATTCCGTTATCGTTGCAGCAATTACTAGTCAGGTTTAGATAATCATCCTGATAAAATAAGCAGTGGGCACTTTTAGTTAACCATTCCGTTGTAGTTGCAACACTTACTAGTCAGATATACGATTAGCATGAGATAACCCATAACCCAGCAGTTGTTGGTACTTTTATTTAGCCATTCCGTTATAGTTGCAATACTTACTAGTCAGGTACAATGGTCGCAAGCGACAACCCAAACAAGCAATTGTTGGCAGTTTTATTTAGCCATTCCATTATAGTGAAGCTGATTACTAGTCATTATAAAGTCAAATTTATAGCACTACTTTAGTTATAGTTGTCTATGATCGAGATACTGTGCTCCAAGTCGTCCATAACCGCGGACACGGCTTTCAGAAAGTTTTACCCGGCCGGGGTGCACCAATAGCAACACACACTCGATCAACCTCGGAAAAACCAAATCAAAACCCAACGAGGCCTTCACGACAAAGCAATCATAGGATTCAGAAATATTTCAGGGGGCCACCCCATTGAGTAGACCCGCAACGAAGTTAGCTGACTCCGAGGCGGACTCAAGGTTTGCGTCAATGGCTGTAAACGACTGGGAACCCAAAACTAGGCTTGTCGATACCGCGAAAACACTCCGCTTACCTAACGAGACAAAGGTGCTATCCATCGCACAATTTAAATAAAGCAAGAAAGCATGGCATAAGTACAGATCGTAAATAAAACCTCAAACTAGTTTGTGGCCCCAAGAAATAAGAATGAATCAAGCTCGCTGTGGGGTCCCATAATCCTCCCGGATGTGGATAGCGCGATAAATCAAGGAACAGGTATCAAGCACTCGGGGTCCTACGGGACACAAGTGGGCGGTCGGAAACCAAATATTATCTATCACCCACCGATGCCTCTGCTTACTTACTTCAATTTTAGTTGTTAAACAGGAATTAAAGTGACCGAAAAGTAAAGCCATGATCATCTCCAACGTCAACATGCGGCAATACACCAACAACTGTGGCACTTGACGACACGCAACAGCACTTGAGCAAGCGACTACGACGCGCAAGTCTAACTATCTAACAAACAACAGGTAATAGGATGTGTCCACGGCAATATAAGGCTGCGAGGGATATCACGGGTACGAAAACTAGAGCATCGCAACACAGATAGCAATAGATCAACAGGAGGGAATAAATACTATAAAAGTAAGATAGGTAGAAAGGGGGAGATGCTCGCCTGAAAAACATCGTCGAAGGTTCAACCGAAGATCGGGTCGACACTCGCATCAACTCAACGGCCTTATCCACGAAGAAGCAAAACGCTAGAAGAAACACCGGATGCAATATTTAATAGTACGGCAAAAGATCGGGCATGATGCATGTATGATGCATGACATGGCAGAGGTGCGATGCAATTAGGTCATGTTAAGCGGAACCGGGGTCCCGACATTTAATTAGGTGGTCCATGTTATTTATCTACCCCGCAAATTAAATGTTGTATTAACAAGGCAAGATGAGTTACCGGTTCGCTACACAAATTTAAATGAGGCCAATATAAGACTAGATTTGCCCGCATATGGGCCCCATATTTAATTAGAGGTGAATCGGCATAAGGCCCCCAAACCACAGACAAGTATGCATGCATGAACAATTTAATATGCGACAGGTTTATATTTCATTTTATAAAATAGGGCTCGGGAAGGGAATCACACATTAGGGGGGTCTCGACGAACTTGGGGTTCCGGGGGTTCGGGGTCGGTCTCGGGGTTCGGATCTGGGGTTCGGCGGGATCGAGGTTCGGACTCTGGGATCGTTCTCAGATAACGGGGGTAGATCTTGGCGTTCCGTGAAGGAGGACTTGGTTCGGTGTCGGGGGCACATCGGATCCCTGGTCGGTGTCGTTCTTGTCGTCGTGAAGACCTTGCCGGGTCCGCGGGTTGGGTCGGACTTGACGTCCGGGATGAAGTGCTTGATGTCCTTCGGTTCCATGTCGACGACCTTGGTGTCCTTGATGAAGAACTCGGTGTCCCGCGGTGAAGTGCTTGTCGTTTTGTGGCGAGTTTGGCGGTCATCGGGTTCGGCCTTCGAATCCGTGAACGGGGTCTTCGGTTTCCATGACGGCGTCCTCCATGATCCGTGTCGAGGCATCGGGGTTTTGGGTCGTTGTCGATCTTCGACTGGGCGCCGGGAAACTTCAACGATTAAACAAAGGGGTGTCCGAGACCAACAGGAAGCATCCGTTCCCTAGTCGAAGCAGCGCCCCCGAGGTCCTGGTCCGAAATATGGTCCTGTTCCGCAAGAGGATCTTGATCAGAGTCGCAGCATCACTTCACCACCTAGTACTTGTAATCAACCAGCATCAGCAACGCAGCGGCAGGCCAAAACACAAGACATGAACGAGAGGACCCGCATGCGCCAAGGAAGATATGGCGAGGCAGACGGCTCCAAGGCATCAGGAACGCGAACGGCGGCAGGCTAAGAAGGCGAGGAGGCTCATGCCGTCGAGATGCAGGGAGGGCCATGGCGAGCGGGACTCGTCGGCGTCCGCGAGGCTCCAGGAGAAGGGCGGCACTGGAGCTCCATCGGCCCAGGGCCCAGGTGGCGGGGACAGGACGAGGTCGGGGCGACCAAGCGCTGGGAAGGAAGGCGGCTTGCGGCCGATAGACTGCGGGGCGGCGACGACCACGAGCTGAGAGGGAGGAGCAAAGGAGGCAGGGAGGAAGGTGAGCGGCGGCAAGGAGGAAGAGGGAGCGGATGCGGGCGAGGCGAGGTCGCGCGTCGGTGGGACGGGCCCGCGGGACGAGGTGGCGCGGTCGGAATGGAGGACGGAGGGCGGGGCGAGCGCGTCGGCCCGAGGGCGACGAGGATGGCTCGGGGAGGCGGGGTCCCATGAGGCCGGCGAGCTTGCCGGAGGAGAGGCGGAGAGGGTCCCGACGGCGAGGCGGCGCTGGAGGAGAGGAGGACCCGAGCGAAGGAGGAGGATGTGGCAGAGGAGCCGGGCGTCGCGGAGGTCTGCGAGGGGGAGAGGAGAGGAAGCGGTGGCGGACGGCGGGGCGAGGGAGAGAGAGGGAGCGGAGCGGCGAGGCGAGTCGGCGGTGGCGGCGGTGTGATTCTGCGAGCAGAGGGAACAGGGAGAGACGGGGGACGCGAGGTGGAAGAAGAGAGGAGCGGGGTTGGGGACGCGGGGCAGGTGGAGGTGGGACCGGGGTGGGCCAGGAGGGCTGTGGCGATCGGGCAGGGGGCGGTTGGGGAGTGTGTGGCGTGTGGGTTTGGTTGGGGACGTGGCAAGGGTAGGGCAGGTGGCGGGCTAGGAGAGGTTATGGGGGAGGGAGAGGGTGATGTGGCGTTCAGGGATTGGAGGGGGTGAGGTGGAGGCAGGGTGGGTAGTTTAGGTCTGGGTAGACTAGGGATTTTAGGTGGACCGTTTTTGCACTGGGGGTGGCCGGCTGGGTCGGGTCGGCCCGTTCGACTGCCCCCCCCCCCTAAAAAAAATTAGGTTTTTATTTAATTTGAAATAACTTCTGTAATTAGTTTTGGACAAACAAAATATCTGGAAACATCCGGGGGTTTAATTTGGAAATAGAAGGAGGGCTATTTTCAGAAAACAGCAGACTTTCGCAACATAGTTTCAAGTAAAATAATATGCATGATGATGACGATGCTCAAATACAATGTGGCATGATGACATGAGCATGCGGTCATGATGATGCAATGCACAAAAACAACGCGATTTTCTAGTAGTGGTTTTGCGGGATGCCACACATGCCGGGCGTATGATGTAGGCGAAGCATTTGTCCACTCTTTGTATGATTCAAACTTCTTTTGCTGTGTACTGCTGTGACATATACGCTTGTAGTTGTTACCATTTGGTTAAGTGGGTGTCCGCCCGAATTCTTACTTTGTTGGCCCTCTATTTCCTGACCTTTTAGGATTTATCTTTGCCTTTATTTTTTATGGTTTATCCAGGCGTGAGCTCTGAATATCATATAATATTGATATGTTCTGAACAGGGATTGACTACTTCGTTGTGACAATATATGGCAATCGCTGAATTATTGTTTATTGTACGAAACCTCGATATGTAAATCAAATTTTAGAAGTAGTACAAGACTAACACGGGTGCGCTCAGCGTAAGACTGAGGCAGCATATGGCAGTCCCCGAGTCGCTGCTTTGGATGCCGAGGTTTAAATATTTAATATGAAATTGATATAGCATATGGCAGTCCCCGAGTCACTGCTCTGGGCGCCGAGGTTCAAATACATAACATGAAATTGATATAACATATGGCAGTCCCCGAGTCACCGCTCTGGGCGCCGAGGTTCAAATACATAACACGAAATAGATATAACATATGGCAGTCCCCGAGTTACTGCTCCGGGTGCCGAGGTTCAAATACATAACACGAAATAGATATAACATATGGCAGTCCCCGAGTTACTGCTCCGGGTGCCGAGGTTCAAATACATGACATGAAATTGAGATAACATATGGCAGTCCCCGAGTCACTGCTCTGGGTGCCGAGGTTCAGATACATGACATGAAACTGAAATAACATATGGCAGTCCCCGAGTCACTGCTCTGGGCGCCGAGGTTTAAATACATCATTGGATCTTGACCTTGAGATACAATGTTATGAGTAAAATGGTCGAAGTAAAGCTACATTCCATGGACGCTTCGTTTCTTCGCCGGCTTTGTCCGCCCTGTTCTTTCCGGGAGACTGAACGTCGACTAGATAATAGGCGTCGTTGTGCAACGCTTTGCTCACAATGAATGGTCCCTCCCATGGAGGCGACAACTTGTGCATGCCGGCCGTATGTTGTACCAGTCGGAGGACTAAATCTCCTTCTTTGAATACTCTTGGATTCACCTTCTTGCTGTGATATATCGCCGAGTTACTGCGATAAATAGCTGATCGTGACAATGTCAATTCTCTGGATTCTTCTAGCAGGTCTACAAAGATCTTGCCGAGCTATCTCGTTTATCTACGAGGTTGTATCTTGAGTAACTCTTGGCGAGTCATATATTATGTCGGCTGGAAGTACGGCCTCTGCCCCGTAAACCAAGAAGAATGGTGTATAACGTGTTGATCTATTTGGAGTAGTCCTGAGGCTCCACAGTACGGCTGGGAGTTCCTCAATCCAACATCCTGCCGACCTTTGCAATGGTTCGACGAGTCGTGGTTTTATTCTGTTAACACCATCCATTAGACCTTTCCACTTGCCCATTGGATCTTTGGGTGAGCCACGAAGCAATATCTAGTCTTATGTGCTTCTCTCGGCAAAATCAAGTAAAGCTCATACGCAAAGTTTGTGCCATTATCTGTAATAATACTGTGCGGATACCCATATCTTAATATAATATCCTTGAGAAATTTCACTGCCGTGGACCCATCGCACTTTTTTATTGGTTTCACCTCAATCCATTTTGTGAACTTGTCCACCATAACCAATATGTGGGTCATTCCTCCTCGTGCCGGCTTGAATGGTCCCACCATATCTAAACCCCATACAGAAAATGGCCAAGTGATGGGTATTGTTTTTAACTCGGCCGATGGCATGTGTATTTTGGTTGCACATCCGTTGCATTTCTTAACTAATTCTTTTGCTTCTTTCAATGTCGTCGGCCAATAAAATCCATGCCTGAATGCCTTGGCTACTAAGGCACGAGATGAGGCATGGTGCCCACATTCTCCTTGGTGTATGTCTAGAAGGATCTCCTGACCTTCTGCCGAACTTACACACTTCTGCAACACGTTTGTGACGCTCCTTTTATACAGCTCATTGTTTATGATTGTATAAGCTTTTGCTCTCCTTACGGTTTGTCTAGCTAATACCTCATTACTCGGCAACATCGCGTCTTTTAAGTAAGAAAATATGGGTTGCGCCCATAACGGTGTTACTTTTTCTGATGTGATCTCACTGTCTATCTCCATGTTCTCTGCCGACATATATATTTCGTCCTTTCCTATGATCGCGCTTACCTCGGCTGTCCTCCTCTTGGGGGGTTCCGAGTTATACTGCGGATCTACCTCCATTGGCGTGTGATCTTCTGCAGAACTTGCTGGGATAAAGATAGATTCAGATTCTGGTGATGGGATTATTGATGGTTTCCTGAGGTGCTCCAGGGCAATACCTGGAGGAATTGATTGCCGGGTTGATCCTAATTTTGACAATGTGTCGGCGGCATCATTTTCTGCCCGAGGTATGTGGTGAAATTCACATCCTTCAAAGTATCCACTGATTTTTTGCACATGAAATCTGTATAAAGCCATATTAGCATCTAATGCGTCCCAACTGCCTGATACTTGCTGTACTACTAGATCCGAGTCACCATAGCATAAGATTCGGCGTATGCCAATTTCTTTTGCTACTTTCAATCCATGGACTAGTGCTTCATATTCGGCTACATTGTTGGACGCAGCAAAATGTATTTGTAATACATATTTCAATTGGTCTTTTTTAGGCGAGGTTAACACTATTCCCGCTCCCAAACCATTCCTTAGTTTGGAACCATCGAAATGCATAGTCCAGTAATTTGGATCTGGCAATGGTGGCTCATACTGCACCTCGGCCCAGTCCACGAGAAAGTCGGCGACAGCCTGAGATTTGATTGCATCTCTTCTATCAGATTGTGGAGCGTATGGTGATAACTCGATTGCCCATTTTGCTATTCGGCCACTTGTGTCTTTGTTGCTCAATATGTCGGCTATGGGTGCCTCGCAGATTACTTTGATGGGATGCTCTTCGAAGTAATGTTTAAGCTTTTTCGCCGACATATATACTCCATAAGCCATCTTTTGATAATGCGGGTAATTCTGCTTTGAAGTGGATAACACCTCACTTAGATAATACACCGGCCTCTGGATTGACTTACCATCTTCAAGTCGTTCCACTACGACTACAGTACTCACTACTCTGTTGGTAGCCGCTACATAGAGTAACATAGGCTCTTTTGATAATGGAGAAGCCAAAATGGGTGCCATAACCAACATCTTTTTCAACCCACGAAATGCGTGCCTTGTGGAGTCCAAATGAATTTATCGATTTTTCATCAGCTGATAGAGCGGCAGTGCCTTCTCTCCTAGCCGACATACAAATCGACTAAGCGAGGCAGACAGCCCATGAATTTTTGTACATCATTCAAACATTTTGGCAATTCCATTCTTTCTACTGCTTTTATCTTTTTTGGATTAGCCTCGATACCTCGGCTAGATACAAGGAAACCGAGTAATTTTCCTGCCGGCACGCCAAATGTGCATTTCTCTGGATTAAGCTTCATTCGGAACCTTCTCAGGTTCGCAAAAGTCTGTCGTATATCTTCTAGTAATGTTTTGCTTTCCTTAGTTTTGATGACCACGTCATCTACATATACTTGTATATTTTTTCCTATCTGATCATGCAGGCATTTTTGCATGCATCTCTGATATGTCGCTCCTGCATTTCGCAGGCCAAATGGCATTGTGCGATAACAATAAGCCCCATACGGGGTAATAAATGCAGTCTTTATTTGATCGGCCGGATTTAACGGTATCTGGTGGAAACCAGAATACGCGTCTACAAACGATAATAGCTCACAACTAGCGGTCGAGTCAATGACTTGGTCTATTCTAGGCAACGGAAAAGGATCTTTTGGACACGCCTTGTTCAGGTTGGTGTAATCGATACACATTCGCCATACAATGGCTACATTGGGATCATCTTTCTTCTTTTCTACTAGCACCGGATTCGATAACCAATCCGGGTATAGCACCTCCATAATGAACCCGGCCGCGAGGAGCCGAGCTATTTCATCTCCTATTACTTTTCTCCTGTCTTCGGCGAAGCGGCGAAGAGGTTGCTTCACCGGCCTTGCTCCTGGTCTTACGTTCAAAGAGTGCTCAGCCAACTCCCTCGGAACACCTTGCAGATCTTGAGTTGACCATGCAAATATGTCCCGATTCTCACGGAGGAAGTTGGTGAGCTCGCTTTCCTATTTAGCATCCAGGCCTGCACCAATAGTAAGATGCAGCTCGGAATTGCTCATCAATGAAATTTCTTCGTCTCTTTAGTCGGTGAAAGAAACACGCCATGTGGGTTGGCTAGCCGACATGTTCACCGTATTAACGAGCGAGGGCTGCTACTTCTTGAATCCTTCTCTTTTCTCTTGCTATAACCAATGACTCGGCCAAATTTGACCGGTGAAGCACACTCCATTGACTTCTTGTAATCCCTGCAATCGTTATCACCCTTGTGGTCCGGGTAACTTCATCTTTAGATAACTTATATGACAATCGCTCATGAATTTGGCGGTCTGGGCCGTCCGAGTAGAGCATGATAACAACTTTCCGGATCCACTACTTCAAATTCTAGATTTTACGCCTGCGATTATCTCTTGTACTGAATAACACGTCCACTCGGACTTTACCGATGGGCTCGCATGAAAGCCCCAGCACTATCCCATGGAAAGTGGTTCTCGTGGATTGCAGCATGTTCTGCGATATTCCGAGTTTGTGCATGGTATCTTTGTACATGATGTTGATACTGCTTCCATTGTCAATGAGCACTTTTGAAAATTTCACATTGATGCTTGGTCCAACGAATGTCAGATCCAACACGAGCGCATATGATCCTGGACTCGGCATTATTCTGGGGTGGTCCTTTATGCTCCAGGTCACCTCCTGATCAGACCATGGCACGTATCTTGGTACTACCGGCATAACCGCATTTACTTCCATATGTTGGCGCTGCACACTTTGCTTGTCTTGCTGTTCCGTTGTGAAAACGCAATAAGACTGGTGATGTTCTCTGTAATCATTACGTCTAGTATTTGCCGGATTCGTCCTTCCATCCTGGACCTGGTTCATTACTTGATGTACTGCATCCCTCCGGTCCGAGTTATCATACCTCGGGGGAGGAGGCGGTAGCATTAGTTGCTGTGTATTTGCTACAGTTAACTGCGGTTGATGCTGGTGATGTACTTGATGGGGCGCCTGAACTCCTGCGGGGTTCCCCATTGCATTTTTCATCCATGCACATTGGCGGGTCGTATGATTGGACGGTCTGGATGGGTTTGATGTGTTAAATTTGCACGGCTGATCTAACATGGATTCGAACGTGTATTTCGGCCTCTCCTGCCACTGCTTCTTTTGCTCTGTGGTCCACTGCCTTTTTCCTTCATTCTTTGGTGTCCACTGTTGAGGTCCATTCTTCTGCCGTTGAGTTGCTCCATGACTCGACTGATCTTGTGCTACCGCTGCCACTTGGGCCGAATTATATCTATAATCCGGCCTCTCCTCTCTTATTCTTCCTCTGAAATCGCGCCTAGATGACCCGGCCAATTCTCTTGCATAATGGTCCTGTTGCTCGCGATGATCTGCCGACATTAACTCCGGCTGCGTTGGATCGCCTAATGCATAGGAGTCTGCTATTCTGATAGTTTCTGCCAGTGTGGTCGGCATATCCCTTTGCAGGCGTTGCCACAACACGCTGGCATAACGGCAGCCTTGCGCGAACCAAGCTATTGCTTGCGATTCTATTACCCCTTCACATGAGTTTCTCAAGTTGCACCATCGAGTTAAGAACTCTCTATCTGTGTAACACCCTCAGAATCGGACCTATGCAAGTTTGAGCAAAATCCGCCAAACCCGCATAGAAACGATTCAAAGGTGCCCACCAGGCACTTTCGTGCGGGTGGAAAACAAAGTAATAACATTACACAACAGTCTTCGATGGGACCCACAGAACAGATATATATACAACAGCGACTCAATGAGTCAAGAATACAGATATAATATACAAAGATCCAAATCACCTTGAAACGATAGAGCGTCCAGCTACGGACAAGATGCAAATGGGGCTAAGAGACCTGAAGAATAACCAATGCCGTCCATAACCCTGCCCAGGCCAAGCCGGAAGGGTAACCCTGCTAACGACGTCGATCTCAACACCTGCTTAAACAAAAGGGCTGCCGGCAAAGGGCAAAGTAAAAAAGAGGCGTCGATCGAGGCGAAGCAGCGAGGCTAGAATTGGCGGTCCTCGCCTATAGGTATAATTGGTGAGCGGCGTGGCGAGATGCACTAAACAACCTATAGAGACTTGATACAACTGGCGGCAATCAGAGAGGGATGAGAAAGTCCTATTCGGATCCAACCTGAATCTAACACCAAACAATCCCATCCTGGTATTTCCCCCTCAAAAACCAAACGAGGAAGTCAACCGAGGAACTCACACAGTTGGCAGTTTTATTTGTTCAGTTATTGTGGCAGCAATTACTAGTCAGGTTTAGATAATCATCCCGATAAAGTATGCAGTGGGCACTTTTAGTTAGCCATTCCGTTATAGTGACATCACTTACTAGTCAGATACATTTAACATGAGATAACCCAAAACCCAGCAGTTGTTGGTACTTTTATTCAGCCATTCCGTTGTAGTTGCAATACTTACTAGTCAGATACAATGGTCGCAAGCGACACTCCAAACAAGCAATTGTGGGCAGTATTATTTAGCCATTCCATTATAGTGAAGCTGATTACTAGTCATTATAAAGTCAGATTTATAGCAATAAACTTTAGTTATGCTTGTCTATGGTCGAGATACTGTGCTCCAAGTCGTCCATATCCGCGGACACGGCTTTCAGAAAGTTTTACCCGGCCGGGGTGCACCAATAGCAACACACGCTCGATCAACCTCGGAAAAACCAAATCAAAACCCAACGAGGCTTTCACGACTAAGCAATCACAGGATTCAAAAATATTTGGGGCCACCCTTGGAGTCTTACCATAGCAGTAAGCTAGCTCGAGACGGACTCAAGGTTTTGCGACAATGGTCATGGCGATAGGAACCCGAAAAATCGGTGTCGATACCGCGTAATCACTCCGCTTACCTAAAGATGCGATTATTGCTATCATGCACAATTTAAATACGAGTAGCATGGCATAAGTATAGGATCGTAAATAAAACCTCAAACTAGTTTGTGGCCCCAAGAAATAAGAGAATCAAGCTCGCTCGGGGGTCCCATATACCTCCCGGATGTGGATAGCGCGATAAATCAAGGAACAGGTATCAAGTACTCGGGGTCCTACGGGACACAAGTGGGCGTTCGGAAACCAAATATTTTCTATCACCCACCGATGCCTCTGCTTACTTCAATTTTAGTTGTTAAACAGGAATTTAAAGTGAACGATAAGTAAAACTATGATCATCTCCAACATCAACATGCGACAATTCATCAACAACTGTGGCACTTGACAATACGCAACAGCACTTGAGCAAGCGACTACGACGCGCAAGTCCAACTAGCTACCAAACAACAGGTAATAGGATGTGTCCAAGGCAATATAAGGCTGTAAGGGATACCACGGGTACGAAAACTAGAGCATCGCAACACAGATAGCAATAGATCAACAGGAGGGAATAAATACTATAAAAGTAAGATAGGTAGAAAGGGGGAGATGCTCGCCTAAAAACATTGTCGAAGGTTCAACCGAAGATCGGGGCGAAGCTCACATGAACTCAACGGCCTTATCCGCGAAGAAGCAAAACACTAGAATAAACACCGGATGCAATATTTAATACAACGGCAGAAGATCGGCATGATGCATGCATGATGTATGACATGGCAAAGGTGCGATGCAATTAGGTCAATATTAAGTGGAACCGTGGTCCCGACAATTAATTAGGTGGTTCATGTTATTTAGCTACCCCGCAATTAAATGTTGCATTATCAAGACAAAAGATGGCACCGGTTCGCTACACAAATTTAAATGAGGCCAATATAAGACTAGATTTGCCCGCATATGGGCCCCATATTTAATTGTGAGGTGAATCAGCATAAGGCCCCCAAACCACATGATTATGCATGCAAGTATGGCAATTAATGTGCAACAGGTTTTATGTTTAGCATTTATAAAATAGGGCTCGGAAAAGGGGTCACACATTGAGGGGTCTCGACGGTCTTGGGGATCCGGGGGTCGGGGTTGGTCTCAGGGTTCGATGGAACGGTCTCGGCATGAACATTCTCGGATAACGGCGTAGATCTCGTCGCATCCGGGTAGCCGGACTTGGTTTGGTGTCGGGGCGCATCGGATTCTCCCGGTCGCTGTCGTTCTTGTCGTCGGGCAGATCTTGCCGGGTCCCACAGGGTCGATCTTGCCGTTTCGGAATGGAGATCTTGTCGTCCGGGGAAGTACTTGGCATTACGGATCGGTCTCGAATCCATGAAGCAGATCTTGGGGTTCCGAGGTCTTCGGGTCATGTCGACGGTCTTGGGGAGCTTGATTGTCGGTGTCATCGGTTCCTCTTCGGAAGAGCTTGGCGACGGTCTCTGGCTGCTATAGTAGCAAGGCGTGTCCACCGGAACAACACCTTCATGACACAGGCAACACCAAACAACAGTGCCACCCCTTGACACTTCGCAGAAGGATTTCTTCACCAACTCCAAGTACTACCTTCTCAACGGCACCTCATGTTGCAGCAACTCGCACCCTTACGTAACACTGATATACAGAGGGGGAAAACAAAGAATGGAACAGAAGGCGAGGCGGCGGCAGGCTGCGGCTGGTGCGGGAACGTCAAGGTCGAGGCGAGGGCTTCAGCGGCGAGGAGGCGCGACGGCGCGAGCCTGGTCACCGCAGGTCGACGGATCGGTCGTCGAGGAGGAGAGGATGTCTGCGGCGGCTTGTATCTTGACGACGGAGCCTCGCCCGGCGGAGCTTGGCTTGCAGGCGGAGGGCGACGCAGGCGGGCGGGTGCGGCGGAGAGGAGGCGCAGCCCGTGGCGGAGGCGGGCGGGGCGGAGTGAGGTGGGGAGGAGGCCCAGCGGAGGGGTGCTGGTGGCGGAGATGGTGGGTAGCGGAAGTGCGGTGGTCTCAGGAGGGAGGAGGCGAGGCCTTGTGTGGGCAGGCGAGGCGGGCGTGGTTACTGGAGTGCAGCGGCGAGCAGCGGAGGAGGTGGCCCGGGAGAGAGGAAGAAGGTTGGGAGGTTGGGCGCGTCGGCGCGTCTTTGCGGAGAGGGAGGTGTCGGTGGAGGGGTGGGTCACGCGGGCCAGGGGTGACTCGGTCTGGGGGGTGTGGGTCTGCCCATGGGGTGGGGCCGGCTGAGTGAGTGGGTGTGGGACCCGGGGCAGAGAGAGAGGAGAGGGAGGGTAGATAGGAGCTAGGGTGAGAAAAGGAGAGGGGGAAAAGGTAAGGATTGCTGAGGTGGCAGAGTGGGTAGGAAGAAGGGGAAGGGGTGAGGTGGCAGCCAGGGATTGGTGGGTTGGAATAGATTGGGTGGGACTAGGATTTAGGGGAGGGGCTGTTTTAGTTTGTGTGCTTGTTTTGTCCGGTCTAATTTAAAACAAGGCCGTTTTGCAAACAGTTTTTAGACAAATAAAATCTCCGATGCGATCGGGGTTTTGTGTTTGAAAATAAGAGGGGTAATTGTATAAATCAAAACTAGGCTTTTCAAAATAATGCAGACAAACAATGCATGATGATGACGATGCAATGCACAAAAACAACGCGATTTTCTAGTAGTGGTTTTGCGGGATGCCACAATTCGACACCACTAACAAGGGATCTCGCCCTCGAGATCCGCCTCATGGTACCGGAAAGGAAGGTCGACGATCTGAATCTTCTCACTTCATGTAGATCCTCGCGACACCACTAACAAGAGGTCGTTGTCCGTGATCGTCGAGAGAACACTCCGGGGACAAAAGGTCGAAGGTAGAGGTATCCACAAATAAAGCCACCCCTAACTTCCGTGGACGGAGTAAAACTGCTGGATCCACTAATTCGACGTACACGAGCGAATGATAAGAGTAGTGGTATGGTAGCTACTCCATCCCGCACTCAAACCATTACTCTGCACACGAATAAACGGATTATGCAACCAACTCTCGGAATCAGACTGAAGATCTCGACAAGCGAGGTTCGGAAACAAAGAAGTGATGCGGACTCGATCGGATCCGCGAGATGATGTCATCACATCGGGAAACACCGGAAGATACAACAGAGATCGTATGAAAGACACAATGATTAGGTTTCGCGGTGGTTCCATTGGCATGAACAACACATGCTCAAGGTATACTCCAACTTCACCAATGCTCGTCCTTCTCATATGTTTTTCAACGACACGGATATCTAGCAAGGAACACATACAGATAAAGAGGTCAAGAACAAGAGATTGGATGAAGGGTACAACAGACAAGTTGCCGATTGATGATCGTAGCACCTCCGTTACAAAAGGAAGAAAACGAAACCCTGAAGGTACGACGGAAACCCAACCACGAGAAATCCTGGACTCGAAGAGAGAGAAGAGAGCGGATTCAAAACACGTAGAGGTAAGAGGGAATAGCAAAGGGGTAAGGAGTAAAATCAGACCTAGCCAGAACTATCCAACCGATTTTGCAAAATAGTTTTGACACTCTACTTCGGCCGTTAGCTAGGTTATCCTACAGGCTGGACTTGTGGGGCATCGCAACTGCTGAGCTCTGATACCACTCTGTAACACCCTCAGAATCGGACCTAGGCAAGTTTGAGCAAAATCCGCCAAACCCGCATAGAAACGATTCAAAGGTGCCCACCAGGCACTTTCGTGCGGGTGGAAAACGAAGTAATAACATTACACAACAGTCTTCGATGGGACCCACAGAACAGATATATATATATATACAACAGCGACTCAATGAGTCAAGAATACAGATATAATATACAAAGATCCAAATCACCTTGAAACGATAGAGCGTCCAACTACGGACAAGATGCAAATGGGGCTAAGAGCCCTGAAGAATAACCAATGGCGTCCATAACCCTGCCCAGGCCAAGCCGGAAGGGTAACCCTGCTAACGACGTCGATCTCAACACCTGCTTAAACAAAAGGGGTGTCGGCAAAGGGCAAAGGAAAAAGAGGAGCGTCAGTACTGAGGCCAGTACACGGCGAGGCTAGAATTCGGCGGTCCTCGCCTACATAGGTATGGTGGACTGAAGCGGCAGCGGCAGCATGCACTAAACAACCTATAGAGACTCGATACAACTGGCGGCAATCAGAGAGGGATGAGAAAGTCCTATTCGGATCCAACCTGAATCTAACACCAAACAATCCCATCCTGGTATTTCTCCCTCGAAAACCAAACGAGGAAGTCAACCGAGGAACTCACACAGTTGGCAGTTTTATTTGTTCAGTTATTATGGCAGCAATTACTAGTCAGGTTTAGATAATCATCCTGATAAAGTATGCAGTGGGCACTTTTAGTTAGCCATTCCGTTATAGTGACATCACTTACTAGTCAGATACATTTAACATGAGATAACCCAAAACCCAGCAGTTGTTGGTACTTTTATTCAGCCATTCCGTTGTAGTTGCAATACTTACTAGTCAGATACAATGGTCGCAAGCGACACTCCAAACAAGCAATTGTGGGCAGTATTATTTAGCCATTCCATTATAGTGAAGCTGATTACTAGTCATTATAAAGTCAGATTTATAGCAATAAACTTTAGTTATGCTTGTCTATGGTCGAGATACTGTGCTCCAAGTCGTCCATATCCGGACACGGCTTTGAGAAAGTTTTACCCGCCGGGTGCACCAATAGCAACACACGCCGATCAACCTCGAAAAACCAAATCAAAACCCAACGAGGCTTTCACGACTAAGCAATCACAGATTCGAAATATTTGGGGCCACCCTTGAGTCTTACCCGAACGAAGTAAGCTAGCTCGAGACGGACTCAAGGTTTGCGACAATGGTCAGAAGCGACTAGGAACCCGAAAACTCGGGGTGTCGATACCAGTAATCACTCCGCTTACCTAAACAGATGCAAAGCTATCATCGCACAATTTAAATAAAGAAGTAGCATGGCATAAGTACAGGATCGTAAATAAAACCTCAAACTAGTTTGTGGCCCCAAGAAATAAGACTGAATCAAGCTCTGGCTCAGGGGGGTCCCATATACCTCCCGGATGTGGATAGCGCAATAAATCAAGGAATGTATCAAGTACTCGGGTCCTACGGGACACAAGTGGGCTCGAAACCAAATATTTTCTATCACCCACCGATGCCTCTGCTTACTTCAATTTTAGTTGTTAAACAGGAATTTAAAGTGAACGATAAGTAAAACTATGATCATCTCCAACATCAACATGCGGCAATTCATCAACAACTGTGGCACTTGACAACACGCATAAGACTTGAGCAAGCGACGCGCAAGTCCAACTAGCTACCAAACAACAGGTAATAGGATGTGTCCAAGGCAATATAAGGCTGCAAGGGATACCACGGGTACGAAAACTAGAGCATCGCAACACAGATAGCAATAGATCAACAGGAGGGAATAAATACTATAAAAGTAAGATAGGTAGAAAGGGGGAGATGCTCGCCTAAAAACATTGTCGAAGGTTCAACCGAAGATCGGGGCGAAGCTCACATGAACTCAACGGCCTTATCCGCGAAGAAGCAAAACACTAGAATAAACACCGGATGCAATATTTAATACAACGGCAGAAGATCGGCATGATGCATGCATGATGTATGACATGGCAAAGGTGCGATGCAATTAGGTCAATATTAAGTGGAACCGTGGTCCCGACAATTAATTAGGTGGTTCATGTTATTTAGCTACCCCGCAATTAAATGTTGCATTATCAAGACAAAAGATGGCACCGGTTCGCTACACAAATTTAAATGAGGCCAATATAAGACTAGATTTGCCCGCATATGGGCCCCATATTTAATTGTGAGGTGAATCAGCATAAGGCCCCCAAACCACATGATTATGCATGCAAGTATGGCAATTAATGTGCAACAGGTTTTATGTTTAGCATTTATAAAATAGGGCTCGGAAAAGGGGTCACACATTGAGGGGTCTCGACGGTCTTGGGGATCCGGGGGTCGGGGTTGGTCTCAGGGTTCGATGGAACGGTCTCGGCATGAACATTCTCGGATAACGGCGTAGATCTCGTCGCATCCGGGTAGCCGGACTTGGTTTGGTGTCGGGGCGCATCGGATTCTCCCGGTCGCTGTCGTTCTTGTCGTCGGGCAGATCTTGCCGGGTCCCACGGGGTCGATCTTGCCGTTTCGGAATGGAGATCTTGTCGTCCGGGGAAGTACTTGGCATTACGGATCGGTCTCGAATCCATGAAGCAGATCTTGGGGTTCCGAGGTCTTCGGGTCATGTCGACGGTCTTGGGGAGCTTGATTGTCGGTGTCATCGGTTCCTCTTCGGAAGAGCTTGGCGACGGTCTCTGGCTGCTATAGTAGCAAGGCGTGTCCACCGGAACAACACCTTCATGACACAGGCAACACCAAACAACAATTGCCACCCTTGACACTTCGAAGGATTTCTTCACCAACTCAAGTACTACCTTCTCAACGGCACCTCATGTTGCGACCTTTCGCACCCTACGTAACACCGATATACTGAGGGGAAAACAAAGAATGGAGCAGAACTGGCGAAGGCGGCGACGGGCTGCGGCTGGTCGCGAAGCGTCAAGGTCGGCGGAGAGAAGTATGCGTGGCTTACTGGAATGCAGTGAGCCGGCGGAGGGAGGTGGCCGGGAGAGGAAGGCGGGAGGGAGGCGGGCGCGTCGGGGCCAGCGTCTTTGCAGAGAGAGAGGAGGTGTCGGTGGAGGGTGGGGTCACGGGCGGGGGTGACTCGGTGCAGGGGTGTGTGCCTTGAGGTGGGGGTGAGTGAGTGGGTGTGGGACCAGGCGAGAGAGAGAGAGGAGAGGGAGGGTAGATAGGAGCTAGGGTGAGAAAAGGAGAGGGGGAAAAGGTAAGGATTGCTGAGGTGGCAGAGTGGGTAGGAAGAAGGGGAAGGGGTGAGGTGGCAGCCAGGGATTGGTGGGTAGGAATTGATTGGGTGGGACTAGGATTTAGGGGAGGGGCTGTTTTAGTTTGTGTGCTTGTTTTGTCCGGTCTAATTTAAAACAAGGCCGTTTTGCAAACAGTTGTTAGACAAATAAAATCTCCGATGCGATCGGGGTTTTGTGTTTGAAAATAAGAGGGGTAATTGTATAAATCAAAACTAGGCTTTTCAAAATAATGCAGACAAACAATGCATGATGATGACGATGCAATGCACAAAAACAACGCGATTTTCTAGTAGTGGTTTTGCGGGATGCCACAATCTGTCTCATTTGGCCTCTGCTTGCACATGGCTAACTGTTGCGGCCTGTTTGGCCTCTTGTATGTGCTGGTAAAGTTGCTGACGAACATTTCTTCAAAATCTAACCAACAGTTGATACTGCCTGTTGGTAGATTATTCAGCCATACCCTAGCCGGTCCTTCCAACATTTGCGGGACATACCGCACTGCCCATCTTAAGTTCCCACCCGCTATCTTCACAGCAGTGGCATAGTCAATCAACCAGTCTTGTGGCTTGGTACTCCCATTGTACGTTTTTGTGCCTCTCGCTAGGCGAAAGTTTGCACGGTGGTTCGCCCATGATCCGTGGTCCAAAACAAGTCGGTCTGGTGGACCTTGTTCTTCCAATAACTCGACCGGTAAAGCCTGTCCACTTTACTCTTGCATCATTCGATGGCAAATCTCATCAGAATTACATCCGCATCCCATAGTGGTTATTTCCACCATGGATCGCATATTCCACCTCGAATAACCATCATTGTACCTCTCATTCACTTGATTATGGCGAGCTGGTCTCGCTTCTCTTTCTCTTGAGGCTCATGCCTTGGGCGTGGGTTGCGGTAGCTCTCCTTACTTCTAGGGTCTCATTTTCATGATTACCTCTCGCGGGATCTCTTATGCCGAGATCTCCATTGCCTCGGCCTCCACCGTCTTTTTCCACACGGCCGTGGTTTCTCTCCCCACTGTTACCTCGGCTTGCATTGCCTCTGTTCTCATTTGCCTTTCCAGCCATTGCCGGATCATACGGAACAATTTGCTTGTTCCTCTTCCCTGAGGTTACTGCTTTGTCCCTTCGTGCGTTGTTTCCGGGTGAAGATGCTGCTGCGGCGGATAAGGCAGGCGCTGCCCCTGCCGAATGAACCATCCGCGAGGCCCCTGGCCTTGCCGGGTTTGTTCTGAGTATTTCCTCATTTTGCTGGTTCGCAATGCGCACTCATTCACACTTTTTGTTGTTTCCGGGCTTCCCGTCAACCCTCTAATTCCAATGCTGCGGCATTTGCCGCTCTCGGAGTTCTTCGGCAGTCGTACCTCGGCAAACCTAAATCACCTGATTCTGCTATGTGAGCTTCATGCTCTTTGTTAATGTCATCCATGAGGTTATTCCCTCTTAATCTTAATTTGTCCACCCGCTCGGGTGCGATATCAAGCTTATTAGCTTTGGCATATTCTCTCAGGGTCATGTTCAAGGACTCCCGCAAGGCCGATACTTTTTTGGCCTCTACCAGCACCTTTTGCCTGGTTTCTTCTAACTCTGCCTGAGCATTTGCCGGATCAAGTATCGGCGCTACAGGTGTAGTCAAGTTTTCTATGGTCGCCTGAAGAATGTTCTCTGGCCTTTCCAGAGGTGGCCCTCTTACTCTTGGTGCCTTTGGGGTGGTGTCATGTAGCTCGGTCGGGTTGGTCACTGGCGGGGTTACCTCAATGGGTTGTGGCGCGGTCTGCTTGGGTGCGCCTTGTGCGCCTACGACGGGTTCTCTGCTTGACCCGGCTACTGCTGCTCCAGCTTGTGCTCCTGCAGCGACCATCACCTCGACGCTGCCTGCAGGATGTACTTTGGATAGACGGCTTGCTGCGCTAAGAGGTGGCTCTCCTGCAACAACAACTTGGTGGGGATAAATGCCGGTGATGTCGACGCCGACGTAAACCTTGTGCTCGCCCAGGCTGATGAAGACACCATTGCGCGGGGGAGCTTTCCCCCTGAAGCTTCCTGCATTGTCGCTGACATAGTCACAGAGACCAAATCTCTGGACCAAGCTTGACAACGCTACTTTGTGTTGATGAAGTTTCCCGTCCGGATCATAACTCCAGCTAGCACCGCTGCTGGCCCCACGGTGGGCGCCAACTGTCGTGGTGGTGGCACGGCAGATTCCATGGGTAGGCTAAAGTATGGGGCCAATGGATGCTAGTGGGATCTGGGGAGGGAAGATGCAACTGATTCTACACTCAAGAGGTTAGGGCAAAGATCTTTATTTCTCCTCTCTTGGGCTACAAGTGCTCCTCGAGCTGTGTACAGGGAGAAAAGATGAATCTCACCAGCCTAACGGTACCAAAATGAGTCGATCCCCTCCTCAGGGTCCAAGCCTCCCCTTATAAAGGAGAGCCTTGGGTGCCTTTAGGGCTGACAGGGCAAGCATATTCGAGGAATATGCTTGTCCCAAAATAGTAGTTCGGCGGCCTCCTTTCCCTGTCGCCCTTCTAACAACGGCAAGGCTCCAGAGGACCCCTCCTGCGTGCCTCGGGCTTTAGGACTGTCACCTCCGTGACCTCCTTCTGCCCCTCTGACGCTCTGCATCTTTGTCTCTTGTGCTTGGCTCCGCTCAGATTCCTTCTAGCCTGCAGCTAGAGTTTGACCTTGGGTTTCTCCTTCTCCTGCAAGCTTCGTATCATTCGGCCTTACCTTACCTCGCGTAGCTCGGCTTGTCCTTCACCTGCATCGAGATTACTCGGGCTAACCCGGCCGACCCTCGCAGTAACTCGGCCGGGTTACGCCTTAATATACATATACGGGCTTCTCGCCTTCGTACCTCGGCCGACTTATTCATGATTCGGCCAACCTAGACCGTAACTCGGAAACCAGACGGGGATTATACCTCTGTCTTTCCCCGTCTTTGACCTATCCGAGGTCAACCCCCCGACATTACTTGTCATGAAAATGAATGTATCTAGACATGTTTTAGTTCTAGATACATCCAATCTAATGACAAGTAATATGGATTGGAGGGAGTAAATATTTTGGCCAGCCCATTAGGCCACTTAATCAAATTATTCTAATTAAATAAATTGAATTATATGAGAAAAATGACGGATAATCTGCATTGGATGGATAATACCAATATTATATCCGCTATCTAGCATTGCTTACCACATTCTTAAAAACGAATGCGGATGCAAATTATTCTGTGCTATTTACAGGCCTACTCTTTCCAATAGGAAAATGAAATGACATGAAATAGTGCGAGCTAATTACAGTTTTAGTCCCACAATTTGCTTTCCCGAGTGCAAAATAGTCTCACATCTTGCAAAATAGACAAACTAGTCCCACATCTTGCACCCGGATGCAAACTAGTCCAATTCAAAAGAATTCGAGCAAATTTGATTGTTTTTAAACAAATTTGATTGGACTGAGCTAGTTCGACTGAGGCTTTATTGTAAAACGATCCAGAAAATTCCCAACTGATCGTGCACCCACGACCCTAGCGTACTATCTATTTTGACCAATTTTTCGTCTTTGGAATCCACCCACAAGCAATTTGTATGTGTACAGGTTAACTGAATTTTTCATCTCTGAAACTCATAGACCAGCCTAAAAACTGATCGTGGAGAACATACTAGCAAACTAATCGTGAAGAACACATTAGCACTTTGTACATGAAACCGATCAGAGCCTGTATATGAAACTTTCATGAACTCCACGATTTCTTGCACCAGAGTAAATAGATCAGCCTAAAAACTAATCGTGGAGAACAGACTAGCAAACTGATCGTGAAGAACACACTAGCACTCTGTACGTGAAACCGATCGGAGCCTGTACATAACACTTCCCATGAACTCCACGATTTCTTGAACCAGAGTACGTTTCAGGGACCAAAGCTCGGCTCCCGTAGATGGACGATCATGGTGCTCAAGGATGAGAAGATGGACACGGCGAGAAGACAAAGAAAATGGTGCTTAAGGACGAGAAGGTGGTACCGTAGTGTGGCGGCCTTCTCCATGATTGCTGTAGTGCATCGCCGCCGAGATCGCAGAACCGCCGCAACGTCGTAGCTGTCTCCGCGCAACCAACCCGCCACAACTGACAAGGCCTTTCTGTTTCTCAAGAAACGATAAAAAAATAGGCGAGGATGTTTTTTTAAATTGTCCAATGAGACGGCGTGTGGAGGGCCTCTGGTATGTGCATCTGTATTTTCTGGACCGTTTTATAATAAAGCCTCGGTCAGCTCACTCCCATCAAATTCGTTAAAAAACAATCAAAATTTCTCGAATTCTTTTGAATTGGACTAGTTTGCACCCGGGGTGCAAGTTGTGGGACTAGTTTTGTCTATTTTACAAGATGTGGGACTATTTTGTACCTGGGAAGCAAATTGTGGGACTAAAAGTGTAATTAGCTCAAATAGTGCCGCTACATGGAGTGAGCCGTGATGTTGAAAAGAAAAATAATCTTTATTACTGCCCTGCAAACGCAGCCTCCTCCCTAAAAAAACCCTAGCCGCCGCCTCCTCCCCGCCGGTGATCGACGGGTCCTCGCCTCCTCCGCTCATGGTGAGACCCAGGACCCTCGCTTCGGCGTTCAACAAGGTCCCTAAAGTTAGTGTTTCTGTGGTGTCGTGGTGGCGCAACTCAGATGGTGGTGGATGCGCTACATCGAATAAAGGTACCCCGGCTTCAACCCCATCTCGGCGACGTTTGCGGCGTCGAGAAGCTCAGGATTTGGTCTTCGTCGTGTGTTCGGCTTTGTGTGGTGTTGATCTTGCCGCCGATCCGTCACAGAGACCTTGGAGTGCGGCGGTCTTGTCTTTGGTTTGTGGTGGATGGTGGAGGATCCGCCGCTTGATAGGGGGTGGTGTTGGCCTGGATCCGGCGTTGAAGATGCTTGGAGGGCTCCTCCCGATGTTTCTTAATGTGAGCTAGATCCATCTTATGGGCCGGTGGTTATTGCTCTTTAAAGCCTCGTGGCTAGGGTTTCTTGATCAAAGTGTGGACCAGCTTGTTGATCTTCTTCTCCAATGACGAAGGATTTGGGTTCTTAGTAGTTGCGGCGAGGACGGTTTGCAGTTTTCCAACCGTTTGTTTTCTCCTTGTTTTTTTTTAGGGAGTTTTCTCCTTGTTTTCTTTTGCTTGTATTGGTATCTTCTTTGTATTGTTACGGTTATAAATACAAGTAATGTATGCCTATGGGGCGTACAAAGTAAAAAAAAAAGAAAGAAAGAAAGAAAAACGTTGGCTCCTCCACGGCGTGACGATCAGTTTGCCGACTCACCAGCCATGAGCGATGCCAGCCACAAAAACCACGGCCTGTTACCCTGTCCAGGAGACGAGCCACGCGGCTCCCCTCCCGTCGTGGCAAACGAGCCAAGAGACGCCGAGTCCATCGCTCCCCTCCACAGCCCACTCCACCTACGCCTGACAGACGCCTCCCCTCCCCTCCCCTCCCCTCTCAATGCTGGTGCGCCTTCCGTACGCCCGCCCCGCACCGTCCTCAGCTCGATGGAGGCCGCCAGGTCTGGAGCGGGCACGGGCGCTGGCGCGGCGGCGGGCACAGAAGCCCCGCCGTGGGCAGGCAGCAGCTTCCTCAGCCGACGGCGGAGGATCGCCGGTATGTAGTCCATCGTTCGCGTAGAAGACCTTTGGACTCTCGCAGTTCACAATTCTGACTGTCTGTTTGTTTTCCTGTCCTTGCTGCAGCTCCACTACGACCCTTTGGCCGACCTCCTCGGCCCAGACCTCGACCCCAGCCCCTCGCGGTACGGTTTCTACCCCTTCATTTGCGTTCTCGTCATGTGCCAAATTTGTTGTGTGCGTTAGGTGGTGATCAGGTAATTGAGATGATGTTGAAGATGGCACGATTATGAGAGGGACTGGAGGGGAGAGGTGTATCCAGATTCCTACCCCTTCGTTCGCATTCTCATCGTTGCTATATTAATATAGCGGGACAAAAAGCCTATTTCGAGGAAGAAATTGAACATTCCCAAATTGTAATGACGAGCTTGTAGGCGTCTTCAACAGCCTAAATACTTAGTTTCCCTTTAAAATGTTTGCTTAATTATTATTTGCTTTGGGTTGCCGTGGTACAACTTTTGAAATCGATAGATGTGAAATGTGCACCCATTCCAACGATACTACCAACTTGCTAGCTGATTCTGACCTTACTGAAAGTAAGAGTTTGTCCATGGAAAACGGGGAACTTCATAAGGAGTTTTTGCATTTTTCATGGATACCATCAAATCAAAGGCCTTGAGAATTGGAGATTTTGGTTTTATGCTGTAGCCTCTTGTTGAAAAGAGTGCTTCCCGATTGCAGGAATACGGCCCCGGTTGCAGACAAGGGGAAGCTGAGGTCCTGGGTTGGTCCAAATGGGCAATACTATCGAGAGCTGCCTTGCCCTAACTGCAGGAGTAGAGGATACACTCCTTGCAAAGAGTGTGGGATAGATAGATCCAGTTTGGACTGCTCTATGTGCAATGGCAAGGTGACCCTTCCGAATCTCTTGTAAACCGCCCTGAAAGTTAACATATGCACTTGTTAGAAAACTTACTAGTTTACTGTTATGCAACTCTAGGGTATTAGGACTTGCATGCAATGTGGTGGCGAATGTGTGATATGGCAAGAATCTATTGATGAACAACCGTGGGAGGAAGTTCGATCTAGGTGTTTTTCTACTCTGTGTCTCTTCCATGTATCACCTTACCTTGCCCATTGTAGTCAACAGTTGGCTGTTTTTTCTATCGCACTGCCTTTAGAAAGATGTCTCATTGGCTAATCTCTTTGAAGATTTGATTAAAATGCTCATTATGACCTAAACTATCTATTGCCCATGACCATTAGCATCTTTTAATATAGACACGATTCCATGGCGAGAAACGAAGTAATGATAGATGATATGCCTTTTTTACATAGCAATGAAAAAATGTACTCCCCTCGTCCCAAAATATAAGGCGCCTAAGGACTAGTCAAAAGTCAACATTTTCTAAGTTTGACCAAGATTATACACAATAATATAAACATTCACATTACTGAATCAATATTAATAGATTCCAGATATACTCTATTTTCTTAATGTGTCCATTTAATATGGTAGATGTAGATATTTTTTCCTAAATATTTGGTCAAACTTAGTAATAGTTGACTTTTGACCAATCGTTAGGCGCCTTATATTTTGGGACACAGGGGGTATCATTTTGGATTCCAAGTTGTAAATCATGCATGTCAAAATTGATTGCAACACACTTAGGTTGTTGCAAAAGGTGTGGAAAAGTGTTGTTGGGTCATTTGAGGTAGAATGCTGCTCTTTCCCTCATGCAGTTCTCCCTTGAAAGTAAAGGAAGATGATGAAGTCGACAAACTAGATATAAAGATCAACACCTCAAAAAGATCGAAGCGTACTTATCCATCTCCATCTCCGGAGGTTGCCATGAAGATTAGTCGATCTTTAAGAGTAAGTGGTGTTTTCCTGCAAGCTGAAATTACATGCTACAGATTTCTTGATACAGTTGATGTCAGGGTACTATGTGATAGTATACTTCTCATACAAATCAATGTTCATACGGAATGTCACACATACGTTTTAGGTCGATTACACTTATACGGTTTTATGGAGAAGTCAGTGAAATACAGAACTAGATCCCTGCATACCTGATTAGAGTTAACTGTAGCCCTCCCTGCATACCTGATTAGAGTTAACTGTAGCCCTGTATATCTGCTAAAATTTTGAAATACACCAGCTTTGCAAACCTTTTTTAATTGGTATAAATCAATAGTTGCTTTTGGCTTTTAAAGAGCTTATAATAATTGCAGAGTCTGAATGCTAAAACAGGATTGTTTACTAAACACATGAAGATTATACACCAAGATGCCAAATTGCATGCTCAAAGAGTTGCTGCAATCAAGGTAAGATGTCCTGACAATTGTTACAATTGTATGTTCTTGTTAAATACGAGCAATTGAGCTGGCGTTGACAGACGTGTGATTTCCCCACTGTGCTTTAACTTGAAGAGAACAAAAGGTACTGCTGCAGCAAGAAATCATGCTTCTGAAAAACAAAAGGCATTCTTCAGGGATCCTGAGAATCGACTCAAGAGAAGCATTGCCATGAAAGGTGACTGAACTGCCTTTCCTTTTACTCACAGAAATAGTATTACAGTTTTCTCAGTTTTGGTCGATTTACACAGTTATATGTTCTTAGTTAGTACATTTATTCATCCTCTTCATTTCTTAGTTTAAGTGGCAGTACCAGAATTGGGTATTGTCTTCATTGCCTTTTTTGGCCTGGATTCCCACCAAAATGGAGCTTGCAATTTACTTGAATAACATTTGGTACCTGATGCTCCACAGGGGTGAAATTTTATTGCAGTAAATGCGGACAAGAAGGACACAGAAGCTTCTATTGCCCAACAGTGAGGGAAATTTCAACCAGAGTGCAGTTCAGATGCGGGTTGTGTGGGGGAAAGGGACATAATAGCCGAACATGTGGAAAAACAAAGTCAGAGGATGAACATCAGCGGCAGCCTCGGCATTGCAGCCAATGTGGTGAAAAGGGTCACAACCGCCGGAACTGCCCTGGGTCCCCACGGGTGGAGGTCGGCACATCTGGCTATATTATTAATAAAGTTAACCGTCCTAATTCAGGTATTTATTCATGTAGTTTCTGCTCAGAAAAGGGGCATAATAGACGGACATGCCCAAAACGAAAATGCTAGCTTAAAATGATGAAAACTGTGAGCAGTTGGAAAAATATATTACTGCATTTCGATCGTATGGAGTAGTATGTTTTAAATGTACAGCTTTGTGTGAGACGCCAATACCTGCCTCTTCTCAGCTTATAGCTGATTTTCTGGTGCCAAAATTTTTCTTTGGTAGAGTGAGACAATCTTGCTGCACCTTGTCAAACCACCAGCCGTCCATAGTCAGTGAGACCTCATCCTCAACTCCTCGTTGGTCTCCGCCACCGGAAGGTTCAGTTTTTATTAATGTGGATGCAACCATGTTCAAGGCTTCGTCTCGGATGGGGGTAGGCGTCGTGATCAGGGACCACATCGGCGGTTACGACGCTCGAAATAGCTGAAGCACTCTGCTGACGCTCGAAATAGCTGAAGCACTCTGCTGTTCGAAGTGCATTGACTCTTTTTTTTTTGAGTTATTAGTGCATTGACTCTTGCTCGGGAGTCGGGATGAAGTTTTCACCTTGGACTGCCTGTCCGTGGTTCAGTGCATCAACTCCAAGCTTCGGGACAGATCTCTGGTGGGTGTTGTGGTTGAAGATGTTAAAGTCCTGTCCGCTTCTCTGTCGTCGGTGAAAGTCCGTCGTATCAGTCGTTTGCTTAATGTTTCAGCACATGTTTTAGCTCGAAGAGTTGAACACTTTGATACTCCTTTTTTTAGGTAACACTTTGATACTCTTTTCGTTCGTTTTGCTGTCCCAGAGTGTATCCGGGGTGAACTCTGTACGGTTGATGATTAATTAATAAAGTGCTGAAACTCTAAAAAAACCTGAAAAGTAAGCTAATTTCCAGTCGACTACGAATTAGCAATTGTCGGAAAATATCCCCGTGAAATGGGCAGAGCTGCCTTTTTTTTACATGTTCGGGTGCACTAGGCAGCGACCACATCATTTTACCTATTTCAAAGGCCTGCCTACTCAAGCCGGCCCACCACACCGGCCCTCTCCGTCGCCTCGCCTCGCCTCGCCTGGCAGGGGCAGTCTGGCTCTGGCACGTTCTCTCCTCCCCGGCCAGCTCCACCACGGACACGGGACATCCTTGCACGCACGGTCACGACCCCCCTTCGAAAATTTTCAGACCACGCCGCGGATCAAATCCACCACCACCGCCTCTCCTCTCCTCGGTGCTCTAATTTTATTTTGTCCCCTCGTGCCCCTCGCCACGCGACGAGCCGACAAGCCGCGGAGAGATATCGATCGCGATCGCCCTCATCCATGTCGACCTCGCGCAGGCGGACGCTCCTCAAGGTCATCGTCCTCGGCGACAGCGGGTCAGCGCATCACTCCCTCCTCCCTCTCCCTGCCGCCCCGGATCCGCTCGCCGGCGGGCTTTTCTCCATTTTTTTTCTTGCTGGTTTTGTACGGTGGGGGGCTCGATTTGGATGTGGCTGTAATTCGTGTGCCGCTGTCTGATTTTGTCCTGTGCAGGGTCGGGAAGACGTCGCTGATGAACCAGTATCCTAGGCTTGACCTCGATTGCGCCGCATTTAGCTTGCTATATCGTTTAGTGGATGTAGGGTTGATGCATATGCTCGGCCGATTATCTCGTTTTTTGTTCCTCCCCCACCCCACCCCTAATCAATTGGCGCACTGGCCCTTGGTAAGTGGCGAATTTGCAGGCCGTCTGCAAAATCTGTGCCTTTTATTAACAGGGGTTTCACCCATTTAGCTGCAGGAACGCTTTTGGCAGCAACCCCCA
The DNA here is from genome assembly GCA_030063025.1 of Avena longiglumis. Classification (NCBI taxonomy): domain Eukaryota; kingdom Viridiplantae; phylum Streptophyta; class Magnoliopsida; order Poales; family Poaceae; genus Avena; species Avena longiglumis. Next base: position 156,872,296 of record CP125973.1, read on the forward strand.
GTGTCTGAATAGAAATTCTGGAAGCTTGTCCCGTTATGGACCTCTGTTCAGTCGCATTTTTATGCTGCGGTGCCCATTTCATTCCTTGTGGTGCGTAGTAGCCAGGGCTTCTTTGTTGAAAAATCTCTGGTGCATCAGTATGTGAGGAAATGATTCTTCAATTAAAGAAGATGGGACTACCAGAAGTACTATTGTGTATATGCTCGTGGATGTTAGACTCATGTAGGTACTATGTGCCTTTTGGTATCCTTGACTTCACATAGATATGTCCACAACAAGTTCAGTCAGCAGTACAAAGCTACAATTGGGGCAGATTTCGTCACCAAGGAGGTCCTGATTGAAGACAGGCTTGTCACGTTGCAGGCGAGTGGGAAACGCTTAGTTGAAGCTCTTTTATATTCAAGACATAAACTGCTGCTGTAATCATCTGAGGTTCCTTTTTCTAGATCTGGGATACTGCGGGGCAGGAGAGATTCCAGAGTCTTGGTGTTGCATTCTACAGAGGGGCAGATTGTTGTGTGCTCGTTTATGATGTCAATGTGAACAAGTCATTTGATACGCTCAACACATGGCATGATGAGTTCCTCAACCAAGTAAGATTATTATACCTTGCATGTCATTTGATGCTTGATCATGGTTGTACATATTCAATGTAGAGCTGTTCAGCATTTACTGTTCCTACATTGTTCTTGTAATCATCTGAGGTTCCTTTTTCTAAAGCTTGAGCATGTCTACGTATCTTTTTTTTTTGTGTGTTATCGATGCACAGTAAAGACCTATAAGTTAATAACAACTCATATTAGGGAAATTCTGCTTTGCAATAATGCTATATTAAGTTTTACCTTGTAACTTCCATATGCTTCAAGAGTTACACTAATATTATGAAGTTGCGCAGGGATCATCTATATCTATAGACATCAGATCTGAGCGGTTACCCCTTTTCAAGGCAGCAATGATAGTGTATCGATGCATAACCTTTTGCCCTGATGATGCAAATTTTATGGCATTGATACAAATTATGTGTGAGCGGTAGTTAGTGCTTGGTACACCATATAAACTCATTTAGTTTGCTTAGTGCTGGGACTGCTCATAATTCTACATATGTAGCCAACTCATTCAGATTGTTAAGGTCTTATGTTACTTCTTCGAGTATAAGTATATTTGTCGATGTGCAATGTGTATAATGTTGGAACATAAATATGCTATTTTCAGTTGTTACCTATGATGTGGTTGTTACAAGTTCTTTGCATGTGAAGCCCTTTAACCGATTTTGGTATTTTGTTGGGTGGACTATTAGGTAAAACGGCTTTGTGCTTTCGATGTTTTTGTCTGGGCATATGGTTAATTGTAAAAAACATAACTTTACAGTACTTTCATTTCTATCTCCTGTAGTAGCTTATAAATTTAACTGACCTGAACATTTTCCATTCCACTTTTAGGCTAGCCCATCGGATCCCAAAACTTTCCCATTCATTCTTCTTGGGAACAAGATTGACGTCGATGGTGGCAAAAGCAGAGTGGTCAGTTTGTCGCATATATAACTTACAACTGTTGTATCTGGATATGCCACTGACTACATTTCACACAGGTTTCTGAGAAGAAAGCAAGGGAGTGGTGTTCTTCAAAAGGCAATATTCCTTATTTTGAAACTTCTGCAAAAGAAGACTTCAATGTCGATGAAGCATTTTTGTCTGTCGCAAAGCTTGCTCTAGAGCATGAGCGTGATCAGGACATGTAAGTCAATCTCCTTAGATCCTTCTTTGTTAGTACACTTTTGTTTACCCTGGATTAAGCTTGTCATATGAATACATGATGCTGCCTCTTTCTTGAATATATTGTCATGTTGAACTGGAAGTAATACCCAAACGTGTTCTTGTTAACTGCATTCTTCATCTATTCATCGTGGGCAACTTATATTTGGAGAATTGTGTAGATATCATGTGCAAGGCTTCTGATGGTCTTCGACTTTTTAGTATAAATGTATAAGCTTTTGTTCGTGGTTGCCCATTGCATGTAGTTTTATTTTTTGAAATATTAAGACGATGTGCATGGTAGTATGTAAATGAAGTAGTGTCCGATGACGACACATCTGGACTCAAAGAATGCACCTCTTTGAAGGTTTTGCCAGTAACTTTTCTTTACTGTACCATTACCTTGGCGCAACAAAGATATACAGCTGTTACATACTTACATTACACCTATGAATGCTGTATTTCTATTAATTAACAGCCTCTTTTTCTGCCATTCAGCTACTTCCAAGCAGTCACAGATCCTGTCCCCGAGACTGAACAGAGAGGCGGATGTGCGTGCTAGTAGTTAGTCGTGTTTGTCCACATCAGTTTTTTGCTTACTGTATGTGATATTCTTTTCAAGAGATGCTGGGCATTCCTTTTGATTTGACGATGTACACTAGGGTGCCTATGCAGCCACTCCATTCGCTTTTGTAGCCCCTGTAAGATAGTTAGTGACTATGGTTTTGGTACACTGAATATTGATGAGGAGCCCTGTTTCTTCAGTCGGGCAATAAGAGTGCACAGTGGTACTACTGATACAATTTGGGATATTCAGGCAGCTATAACTTGTTAATGTCTCAAGTATTGATTCTTCTTTTGTTGAGACAAGCATATTTGTTTCTCCATGTCCTAAAAATCATGAACATTTGCAATCCGTTTCTCATCTGTGCAAAATGTAAATATGTGGGTATATTTGGCTAGTGGGCCAGCAAATTGGACGGCGGCTTGGTTGCACCGCGATTGAACTTCTCAAACATTATTTTTTTAGAGCACTTCTCAAACATTATTAATAAGGAGTACTACTTTTCCTGATCAAGACACCATTGTTTTTCTTATATAGGAGTCTGGCATTAAAAGGAAAAAAGAAAATTTACAAATAGGACTGGCATTAAAATAAAAAAGTCAAACAGTATAAAGTAGCTTAACAAAAACGAAAATTATATCAAAATCCTGGAGCATCTTCAACCTCTAGACAGTATCAATGGCGCGCTGTTGCCGGTCTGATGTTGTTGGTTGCGGACGGGATGAGCAAAAAGCAAAAAGATCACATCCATCCGAAGACGAAAAATGATGAACTGCCGATGGAACTTCTTGACGATCCAAAAGATCCTCACAACCAGAAAAAGTTCTTGAGGACCACACCACTCTCACAAGCTTCTCGACGTCGCTGTTGAGATGAAGCTGAAGTCGGGAAGACCTTATTGGAAGAAACGCCATGACCGCCAACTGAATGCCCCCTAGCAAACTTGAACCCTAAAAATAGGAAAACGGAGCCCTCCCACCAGTGGGGGCCTACATCCAGCTTGTCTCCATGGTCTAAATGCCACAAAAGCGAGACATATCGGTGGAGACGCCGACAGAAGACGAAACCCTAACCACCTTTGCAGGAAGGAAGAGGAGAGGGAGGGAAACGTGTGCAAATTGTGGTGTTTCTACAAAAGATGAGAACAAATCTCCGCTCTCACTGCAACAGTGTTTATTCTGACTTTCTGTGTTCTCTTTTAAGGTAATACCAGTAGATTCAAATTTTGTTGGGATGTCAGCTCTGACGACCACTAACCAGCCCCTAGCGAAACAAGCTTGTGTTTCGTGACTTGGCTTGTTTAGACAAATGAAATGATACTCGAAATATTCAGCTTGCTCCCATCAGGTCGGCATAACACAACAGAACCGGAAGTCGTGAGATGATTGCATCGTCGTTATGTCCCTACTACTACTATACAAGTTGCCCCTTTGTCTACTACTGTAGTAATCTTTCGTGGTCCTGATCCAAGACCATGTCCCAGTCCCCGAAGATTATATACGTTGACGTTGGTGGTGGGTCAGAGACAAAGATAGCAAGTCTTGCGGAATCGCACGAGCTTCTACACACCTTGTTCCCGGATCTTTCTGAGCCGGTGGGTAGAAGGTTCGGAAACGGTAGTGGCTGGAAGGTTCGGAACCAGTTGTGGGGAGAGGAAGGTTTCACTCTTCCATTCATGGGAATCTTCGTGCCCAATGGGGTACTCCCCGATGGAGACAGCTTCCGTACTCTCTAATCTACTGCCGCCTACCTAGATTAGTTTGCCAGCATGTTTCACCTCTTTGGACGCATGGGCGTGACTCTGCGACCACATGCCACATGCAAACAAAAGAAACCACTGAATTTAGGGGAAATTGCCGAAAGATACCGATATGGTAGTATACTACTAATACGGTAGGGTAGGGTACAACGGAATGAGAAAGATTTGGATTTGGAAATGTACCGAGACTATTACTGGCGACTCGCGAGCAGAAAGGAACCGTCACACGAAAAGTAGGCGCCGCAGAGGCATCTCCACCAGGCCGACTGAAACGGTTTGTTTTTGTCCGTTTGGTCGGACCGTGATTATACTCTGACCTGTTCGGCCAACTGCAATCTATCCGTCCTGCCGTTTCATAACACCATAGCTGGCCAAAGCTTTGTCAATCAGCTCAAACACTCAAATTAATAAACAAATAATGCACAAATTGACTATCAAATAATATGACAGATGCATGTTATCGCCCTTTGGGCATCGCCAATAAGTGGCCAGTAAATCTAAAATGTGTAAAATGGAGCAATACATACACAATGTCCAAAAAATAGTAGCTTCTGCCCTAAAAGTGGCATTCACCGTTGCCATTGCCGTTCAAACCTTGCGAGCCCGGATGGTATGATGCCTTCTCGTGACCCAAGCCATGCGATCGGGGTCGGCGATGGTATCCAGGTCGATGAGCATGATGGCATTCTCCTCGACCATGATCTTGGCTTCGGCCTCCTTGGCCTTGGTATCTGCCTCCACCACCCTAGACCTCGCCTCGGCCTCCTTGGCCTTGCCTTTGGCCTCCTTCACCTTTGCCTTGGCCTCGATCTCTATTAGCCTAGCCTTGGTGTTGGCCTCCTTCGCCTCGATAGACCACGTTTGGAACTCGACAAAGGTCTTCGTGGTGGCCTCTTTCTCTTTGTGCCGCCTCTCTTCCCTCTCGGCGATGGCCTCTTCCTTCTTTTCCAGGATCTTTCTCAAGGTCTCCTGAAATGCCAAGGAACCATCCTAGCGGGCGATGTCGGCCTTCGTAGCCTTGTGGCCTCTAGGACGACGGGCACGGACGGCAGTCCCATCGCCTACAGGGTTGACGAAGCCTTCGTCATTGCTGTCGTCTAGGTCGACGACATCTCCCGTCGAAGCATTGCTCTTACCCTTCTTCTTTTTGTCAAGTTCTTTTCAAAGGTCATAGCTAGACTCCCATTTTTTTTGCAATCGTTGATCAACGTCCAACAATGGGACAATGTGAAGGCCTTGTTATCATTCACCTTCTTGAAGTACTCCATTGATTTTATGACCTGGACATATGGATGCCAACAATGGCTCAATGCATATGCAAGACATCGACAAAGAGAGGAAGATGTTTTATCATGTCAATTGGTAGCTGTGCGATTCGATACATTTTTAATGATTTTTATTGATGGTTTTCGTATGGATTTGATGGTTTTCTAGTTTTACCTAACGCTAATACTTCGGTAGCGAAGAAACTTGTTTTTTAATATGTGTTTCAGGTTCTAAACATCAACAAAAGGTTTTAACAATAGAAATACAATATTCAGACGAAAACAAGCAAGTCTATTTTTGGAAGCAATCGAGGAAGGCATCCAGTAGCTTTAACGACCAACTATACGGTAAGAATATTTTCTCCGACCGTATAGTTGCCACCGCCTTTATCTTGTCAAAAGGGACAACTTTCGTGAAGAGGCCAGAGACAAAAACAGAACACAACAGCCGCCGTTCTATCCAGAAGGGAGAAAGAAGAGATCCGGAGAAGAAGGAAAGACGTTCTTCATCTCGCTCCACGATCTTCGACCTCCTAGCCACAACACTTCCATAGCCATTACTTGTACTTGAGAGAGAGAGAGAGAGAGAGAGAGAGAGAGAGAGAGAGAGAGAGAGATTCACCTTGCAAGATTAGGGTTTGAGATTGTTTCTTCCTATATTGGATTATGTTGGATTGATTTTCTATTCTTATTGTGGATCTCCAAGGTAATATCGAGAAGAACTCCTTTTATTCAATTATATTGATGATGCTTTCTTCTCTAATGTGTGAGTAAGTTCCTTTGGGTGTGGGAGATGTAAGGGATTGGTGAGGTGTGATGTGTCTATATATTTTCCATTAGTTTATGATTGATTTTAATTACTATATTATGTGTGCTTGACTATCTGTGAGATGCCTAATGCTTGTTGTTCAATTAAGGGCTCAGATAACATGATATTTTGTTCTACATAGATAAAATCTTGTTTGCTAGCAGACCGGCGACCCCCGAGTGACACGGGGATAACAATGGAAAACCAGTTAAACTCAAGGAGCACGAGGATCCACTGTGTCTATTGCTTAGTCCGATCCAAGGAGCTTAATTGCTAAGCAACCTGAAGGATATTAATCGCTTAGTGACTGACCATGGTTTTGATAACAGACTAATGTGATTATTGAAGTTGGAATGAAATCTACCAAGAGAAGTTCCGGCAAATTATGGGTTGTTCGCTACACACATACTTATAAGATTCTAATTGTTACACTTATCACTCATCCACTTGGCACAGTCACTATTACCATGAACTGTATCTCCTCACGTCTCTTTTGTCATCTGCAGAAAACAACAAACAATCACATCGTTTTTTACTTTTATGCTTTTTATTTCTAAAGTTTACATTTTAGTTTTATTTAAATACATTCAGTTTAATACAAATTTTATTCTTATTTCAACACTTGCAGTCAATTCACACGAAGACTTGTGACAATTTTGAGTGTGACAGAGACTTCATTCACACTTACCTTTGGGCTTCCTGTGGGATCGATATCTTAACCTCGAAACTAGCTACAAACGATATGTGCACTTACAGTTATCAAGCTATTTTCTGACGCCATTGCCGGTGAACTAAGAGATAAGTGTTTGTCTCTTGACATTTAAGGTGTTACTACTACAAAATGGTCTCCCTAGGAGATAAAGGGTCTACACGCTCTGGTAGGACCTATCTACCAGATTATTTTGATCGCGTACCTGTTCAAAGGAGCGAGGAAATTATTGGAAAAAAATTAAGGTCAAATAAGGTTAAAATTGAAAACCTGAGTGATTTCATGGAAATCGTGTCCATATATAGGACAACTCCCAAGAAACCTGAGAAAACTCTCAGAGAATACAGTGCTCCAAATTCTGCTTTCTCAGTCGAGGAGAGGAATGCGGACAACCAGCAAATAGTTTTCAGATGAAGTAAACAACCAATAGAATTTCCTAATCCTAGAGTTAGATAATATCGATTTGATGGTGAAATTATTAAAATTTTGCAGGAAAAAGCTTTCAGCGGAAGGGAAGATGAAGACCCAAGAAGACATCTTAGAGATTTTGATGATGTGATAACATTAATTGGACCAAAAGGTTTGCCTAGAGATTTCTCTCGTCTAAAATTATTTCGTTGGTCCCTTAAAGGTAAGGCTCTAGACTGGTTATATTCTCTCCCTCATCACTACATTAAATGCTAGGAAAATTGCATTGTTAAATTCATAAACAGATTTAATCCTTTTAAAAAGGTAACTGAAATTAGAAAGAATATAGGCAACTTTAGTCAGAATGTGGGAGAAAACTACCCACAAACTTGGGATAGAATTTTTGGAATGGTTAATAGTATTCCTAATCATGGCTATTCCGAATTCACTATTTTCCACTTATTTTACCACGGTCTTAATACATAATGCAGAGAGTTGATTGACTTATCAACAGTGGTGGACCTAGTATTTTAGCAAAGGGTATGCCGCAATAAAAATTTGCCCACATTTTGGTAAAATAAATTCAATAGTTTAACAAAAATTTTAGCAAAGGGTTGACATCATGAATTGGCGACAATGTCATGGGCGGGATGGAGCTATAAGTCCAAGATTCTTCAAATACCACGAGGAACAAGCAAAGTTGATACTAGTAGGTATTCTATGAGGAACGATATATGCAATTGCAAGGATAACATCTACGAGTAGATGTTTTGTATTTAGGGTACATATAGGTGCAGAAAAGCACATCCTACTTGGAGAGGTGAATGTAGTAAATAAACACATCATGTTTGAGAATAATAAGAAATAAGGTCCCTAAACCTACATTAAGGTTCTGTCAAAAATCCCTATACTAAGGTTTGTGTGCACTCCTTTCGTTCTAAAATATAAGATGCTTTAGCTTTTTTCTGATACACATATATGTTGATGTTTTTTAATATATTAGTTCACTCATTTTGCTTCATACCTACACAATAAAAGTCATCAGATACATGCATTTTAGAAGAAAAAAAACTAAAACATTTTATACCTTAAAACGAAGAAAGTATATATTACTCCCTCCGTCTCAAAATAGATGTCTTAGATTTGTCAAAATTAGATAAACATATATACTAAATAGTGTCTTGATTCATCCAAATTTCGACAAATTAAGACATTTATTTTAGGTACATGTTTATACACTCGTGTAAATCAACCAGTAAGAAAAAAAGAAATGACAAGGCTTGATACTTTGGCTCGCAACCGTTTCACGTGTGTGCGTTGTGTATACTACAGCCTGATCAATTCATTCAATCAAGTAGCTAGCTTGAACGTGGGCAAGCATCAGCCGAGAGTTAAATCCATCACGAAAGGAGCTAACTTTGCTTTGCTAGTCGCTGTACGTGCGCGTAGAAACGACTTCGGCGATGCCCTGTAGCTTTGTACATGCAAGTTTGACCGCAACTGAAGCTAATACTTGTACGTGTACGGCTGGACTGCAGGGTATGCCGTGGCATACCGACATATCTTATAGGTCCGTCTCTGCTTATTAACAGGAGGATCGATAAATACTTTAGCTGCTAAAGTATGTTTGGAATTGATATTCACTAGGGCTAAGAATAATTATTTTTATAATCCTGATTTTGACACTAAGCTGGAAAAAGAAATACTTCGTATAACCTCTGATCTTATGCTTGAAGTACGCAAAACAATGAAAGAAAAAGGTACACCTTTTCAACTTGTTAAGGAAAATAATGTAGATCTGTTACAAGTTTTTACTGAAGAAGATGAAACTAGAATTTTTTTTCAGGAATTAAAACAGGCCAAATCTTATAATAACTTGCATAAGCAATTTCAAAGACATAAGAAGATTTTGGTAGAACTCATGGAAAATTATGATGAGATTGGCCAAGAAATAAAATTATTTAACAAGTACCTTAGTATGATTAAAACCCAATGTGAACAAATAGCATCTGGTTATCAATTTTTTCTTCAAGATGATATAAATATTCCTGTTTCTACTAATGTTATTACAAGGAAAGGTGCAGTTGTTACAGGACAATTAGGACCACCAGAATATGAAGCTGAAAAAGAGCGAAGGGAAAAGGGCTTGCTCAAAGCAAAGCCAAGAAGGTGACACACTGGTGGATCCTCAAGATGAAACCGCTCAAGAAACACAAGACCAAACCTTGGAGGAGCAAAATGATGCACAGGATGACCACTATGACTATAATGCAGAGACTATTGATCCAAGAGAAGAAAAAGAGATAAGCAATGAATGTGAAATTGTTGTAGTAGAAAATAAGAAAAGCGATAAGCAGCAACAAAAAAAACAACTAAAGAGCTCGATCCTCCACAAAAGGTAAAAGACACGAATAAGAAAGGTGAGCAAAAACTTCCATATACAGATTGCAAAAAGAAAGCACCGGATCAGATAATCTATGATTCTTTCAAAATGGCACTTGGTGATCTTCGTCAAGAAATTCTATTTGCGGATGCAATAAAAGTTCCTACCTATTCTAAATTTCTCCGTGATATTCTTAATATAAAGAAAGAAATAACTGAAACTGTTGCCATGGTGACTAGTTATATTGCTAATGGGAAGTTATTGTCTAAGTCGGAAGACCCCAAAATACCAACTATTTCATGCTCAATTGAAAAAAAACTGATATTCACAATGCCTTGTGTGATTTAGGTGCAGGAGTTAGTGTAATGCCATATTCCATCTATAAAAGGTTAGGATTAGGGGAGTATCCCCCTACTTCTACCACTTTAAAGATGACTGGCAAATCCACTAAACAACCCATTGGTATGACTAAGGATGTTCTACTTATAATAGATGAGCACGTTATTCCCACTGATTTTATTATTCTTGAAATGCCAGAGGATGAAAAATCATCTATAATACTTGGAAGACCTTTCCTTAGCACTGCAGGAGCGTCAATTGATTGTGCTGAATGGAAAATAATCTTCAATGTTTATGATGCTGAAATCATCCGGTATTTTTCAAAAAAACTAGAAGCAGGAGAAAGGTATATTCCACCGGCAAAACGAGTTCAAGTGGTAAGTGCCCTTGATAAGGGGCAACCCAAGGTAAGAATTCGAGAACAGATAAGGGGTTGAAATATTCAACCATTCTTAATAAAATGCTTAATGGGAGTCAACCCATCATGATAATAAAATAAGATTAAATAATAAAATATTCATCACATTTCTACAACTTTTTGACATACATTCTTGCGAAAGCGCACCTGTAAAGATGAAGCTCTCAAAGTAGTAGAAGTATCGACTGAATAAGCATAGATTTAGTGTAGAAATTAAAGTTTGAGTTTTATCTACAAAAACTAACCTAAACATATTGTTATGATTAAAAAAGAGCATATCTGAAAAATTTGGGCAAAAAGCATGTCCTGAAGAGTCTAACGACCAACTATACGACGGGGATATTATTCTGGCCGTATAGTTATCAACCCTAGTTTTCACAAAATGCATCTCGGGACACAGAAGGTTTAACGACCAACTATATGGCGGGACCATTTTGATCATGCTGTATAATTGCACCCGTATAATTGAGATCTGGCATAAATAAACCCTAATTGTCGACGCCGCCATAACTATACGGCGGGAACTACTTATCCCACTCGTATAGTTCTCGCCGTATAGTTCGTGCGACCTCTTAAACGAGCCGGGAGGGCTAGGGCTCTTCCTCCTCCTCACTTTTTCTCTCATATTATCTCTCCAAACTCTTCAAAATCCACCTAGAACTCTTGATTCTTTGCGGATTTCGTTCATTTGATTTGGGGAATCAACAGATCGGTATGTTTTCTCCCTATCCATGTTTTATTTTCAGAATTCCATGGTTGAAACTATCACATTGATATAGTGGATGAACTCAAGCTTATTTGATTTTCCCTTTTAATTTCTCACGTTAGGATTGAATTTCTCCACGTAGAATCGTTCCTATATCATGTAGAAACTATATTCCTAAGGTTTTATGTTTAAATGTTTCAATACACCAATATCAACAAGATCGGTAGCATTTTTTGCAAGAGCAAGCGCCAACGTGGCGAGGGCTCGGGGCTCCGGGATGAGCTCGATAGCAAGTACGCCATGGTTTCATCGAGGAGGGTGATGCCCACACGTTCGGCCGATGATGGCTTTCTCGCCATGGTAGGGTTGAGGGCGGACTTTGACCACATGTGTGTGAATGCAGGGCTATCACTCCTTGCCTATGCAAGCCACTACACCTACACTGAGCTCACCTTTGAGTTCCTAGCCTCCTTCTACGATGACTGTAAGGAGAAAGGTAATGCGTGCACGGTAAGCTTCACCATAAACCAGCAGCTATATCAAGTCTCTTTTCAACAATTTTGTGAAGCTATTGGATTCCCTCAAGATGGGGAATCAACTGTTACAAATTTATATAGTGTCTCAAGTGGAGAAACTCGGGAGGTTATTTCTGTTAACGGTGACAGAGACTTCTACCAGAAGAAGATGTCCACCATTCAGAACCCGACAATCCGCTACTTCGCCTTGTTTCTCGCCAACACTTTGTTGGGAAGAGGAGATACCGGCTCCATGGCCAATGCAGACATGGCCATGATCACCAAGGCACTCTTTATCGCTGCACCGCAGAGTCCCAACCCTGCGCCTCTATTCCTCCAGCACCTTCGCCACCAGAGCAACAAAAAGAAAGGTGACATTCACATTGGTGGGTTGGTAAACCACCTTGTTCAAGCCCGTGGAATTCCAATACCTGTTATGCAACATGTTGATGGCTCCATACTTATGGATGTCAAATATATAACTGCTTGTGGCTTCCTCGGTGTTTACCGAGATAACATGAGGCTCCGAGCATATCAGTTTGGTTATCTTGATGCTGCACATGATGATCAGGTGCCATTGCCTTGTCCACAAGCTTTCTCGATTTTGGAGAAGGAAAACTAGATCCTCACCAAGGATCAAGTGATGGAGATCATGGCAGGGCTCCATCCTGACCCAGAGGGGGATGAATAGGAGGAGCAGAAGGATGAGAAGGAGGAGGAGCAGGACAATTCTACTTGGGAAAGATAACAGTAGCAACAGGAGGGACCTTGGGACCCATGGCCCAATCAGCAACAACAGCAGCAAGGGTTCAACAATGTCCCCTATCAAGAATTTCTGCAGCTCAACCAACGCGTTGGGGAGATCGACCACACTCTTCAGGGAGTGAATGAGGATGTTACTTCCCTAACTAACAGCTTCAGTTACTTCATGACCCACTTCCCCGACTATTACCAGCAATATCCGTACCCGCCACCGAATAACGGCAACAACTAAGCATGGCAACAACCTAAGCTTTGGGGAGGTTTGAAAACCTCCAAACTTTGCATCCATATTTTAATTTCTTCTTTTGATTTATTTTACTTCTTCAAGAATTGCATGTTTACTTTTAGTTTTGCATTCCTAAATCAAAAACACAAAAAAATTAGTTATAATTTCTATTGCAAATTTGTTTCTTTATTTCTCTCGGAGATTGCTCAATTTAGGGTGACTTGGCAATATGTAAATATAGCAGGTTCAACTCAAGTATAAGAACGAAGCAAGTAAGAGGAGGTATCACATTCCTTTCATCACCTCTTCTGCAGTTTTAAATTGACCCTACAACTATTTGCTCGCTTGCACTTGAGTCGCTCCCTACTTAGTTTATTATCCTGTAAATTTTATTCGCTTGCTATTGTCTCCTTTTTAGCTTTGAATAATGAGCAATGAACTTGGTTAAAATATTTCCAACATTTTTACAATAATACAAAGCATCCAAAAGATGACTTGGGTCCATGTTAGCCCAAAGGATTTGATTTTAGAAACTACTCAGCCCCATTGAGTTTAATGTAATAGACTTGATATTACTTTTGAATGAAATTGTTTGATAAAATTGAAACTTTGAAGTAGTAGAGGTTATGTGAAAGGATACAGATGTCACTGATACGTTGAAAACGTATCTATAATTTTTGATGTTACATGCTTGTTTAGTAACTACTACCTCCGTTTCAAGGCTTAAGACGCACACGCTTTCCAAAGTAAAGTTTGACCAAAAGAATTAAGCAACAAAATCTTGATTATATTATACATAATTAGTACCATTGGATTCGTATTGAAAAATACTTTCCAGTGATACTAGTTTTATACCAAAACTCTTTACATATTTAGATTAATTCTTGGTCAAAGAAAAAACATGCAAAACGAGGACGCCTTAAGCTCTGAAACGGAGGGAGTACTTTGCTTTGCTTTGTCTACACTTTGAGGTATTTTTATATGTATTTCTGGAACTAACCTATTAACAAGATGCCACAGTGCCATTTGCCTAATTTCTTCTGTTTTTGGTTCTATAAAAGACAGAAAATCAATATTCTCGGAATTGGACGGGACAAAATCCAAAGTCATTATTTTACCCGACACGACACGGAACCACGGAGCAGAGATGTAGGAGGACACCGGGGTGGCTGTTGGCTGTGCTTGGTGCACTTCGTTGGAAACCCCAAGAGCAAGGTGTGATGAGCACAGCAGCAAGTTTTCCCTCAGTAAGAAACCGAGGTTATTGAACCAATAGGAGGAAGGAAACGTCCGAAAGGTGTTGCAAGCAACGTGGAAACCTGCACAATACAAACTCAATACTTTTCCCCAACGAATCAGTGAGGTTGTCAAGCTCACCGGTTTGCTGTAACAAAGGATTAAACATATGGTGTGGAAGGTAATGGTGGTTTCCAGCAAGTAAACAATAACAGTGGAAGATGTATCAATGGTAAAGATTGGACCGGGGTCCATAGTTCACTATAGGTGCTCTCCTTAGATAAACAATATGGCATGAAGGGTAAACAAATTACAGCAGGGCAATTGACAGGATCTGAGCAAGGCATAACAATGCAATACCAGACAAAAAAAATCCTATGAGATTCAATTGAGCAATACAACAAGATACATAGACCGCCATCCAACTGCATCTATGACTAGTAGTCCACCTTTGGGTTATCATCCGAACCCCCTCTAAGTATTAAGTTGCAAGAAACAGACAACTACTTTCAGCAAAGTGTCTAAGGTAAACAATCCACTTGTTCCATGAACAAGAGACCGTTGTTTTCTCCCTAGTGGCAACAACACATCTACAACCGAAGAGATTTCTGTCACTTCCCTTGGAAACTAGAGGCATGAACCCACTATCAAGCATAAATACCCCCTCTTGGAGTCACTAACAACTACTTGGCCAAGATAGCTACTAACAATGGAGAGCATGCAAGATCACAAACAACACAGACATGATATAATCATAAGACAAAACTATTAATCAATCTGACATAGTAATCTCAGTATCCATCGGATCCCCGCAAACACAACATGCATGATTACAAATAGATTAGATCTTGATCATGAACGAAGCTCACAAGATCTATACATGAAACCACAAGGAGGAGATACAACCATCTAGCTACTACATGGACCCGTAGTCCAAGGTGGAACTACTCACGCATCATACCGGAGAAGAAGGCCTCCGGGATGATCTCCCCTTCGACAGGGTGCCGGGAAGAACTTTAGATCCCCCCGATCTAGGGACGATGGTGGGCGGCTACAAACGGTTTCATGGAGTTTTGATCGGGTGCCTAGGGTTTCTGCATCAGGGGCTTCTTATAGGCAAAGAGACGAGACAGGGAGGTGACCAGGGGGGGCACACCCTGCCCAGGCGCGGCCCACCCTGGCCGCGCCTAGGGGGGTCTGGCCACCCTGTCTTGCCTCTCCGTCTCCCCTCTGGACTTCATGTCGCCCACGGTAAAATATTGACTTTGGCTTTTGTCCCGTCAAATTTCGAGGATATTTATTTTCTAACTTTCTGGAACCAAAAACAAAATAAATAGGCAACTGACACTGTGTCAACTTTGTAAGATCCCTCCTTTGTAAAGGAAAAGGATCCCTGTGATTGCAATGCTAGTACCTGGATCATTGCTAGCATCCACAGTTTAAGATGAAGTACACAGATACAAAGGTCATTTATTACATCCATTCCAGAGTTAAACATAGTCTTTACAACTCAAGGCCACATGCCTAATACAAGAGTTTGAATAAGTAAATAAATATAAGTCTTCATCTTCATGTGCCACAGGCAAACATGTTGAGTGTAGACTCATGACACCTAATCCTCATCCGAGTAACCTGCAACATCACAAGTTACAGCCACAGTGGGTCAATACTTTGGAATAGTATTGGCAAGTGATACCTTAGTAAAATTTAGGTGGACTATAGTACTATATGCAATTTGGCTAAGTGTGGCTTGGCTTGCTTTGCTCAAAATAGGTTTTTCCTATTAGTTGAAATCACTAAGTTTTTCTTTGCCAAAACTTTTCCCAAGGAACCATCAATAGACATTGAGGTCCTTCACCCTTGTTCACCCACAAGTTTTTACTTAGAAGTTGGAATGATGAGATTCTTGATAGCTTCCATGTCTTGATGCTCAAGTTGTCCATTGCCATGGACTTGGCTAAGTACTTAGATTTTTCCATCTGCAGAGGTTGTGCACTTTCCCCACCAGACTTGGTTTCCCAACACAGGAACTTTCAGAAGCCTTTCCTTAGACCAAATGGACGCGTTCCAACCTATCATTCCCACTACCACCAACTGTCCAAATGGCTAAGTTCTAGCAACCTATGTGATCCAGGCAGAGCCCATATTGCCAAGTGGCTGCACTAGAAGCTTCTCAACACTTGGCCTCTAAAATCCCTTTGTTCCTGGGTGGCTTTCCACAAGTGAGATACACAAGGTAAACCATAGCCATGGGCCTTGTGTAACCACTCAACCAAAAACCACCAATCAAGTCCCTTTCCACCCAGGTGATTCATTGACTTAGTTGTTTTATTAAGGAAAACATAAGTCCAAAGACTTAGAAATATTTTCACCATAGCATGTATATTTTAACAACCCTTGTTTGCTACTAGCTAGGCTAAGCATGGCATAGATAGTAATTTATCTTAGAAATTTCCTAGCAATTCTACAACTACTTAGGATTTCCCAACATGGCATTTGGCAAAAATAGTAACATGCAAGACTTAGCAAAATATTTCTAATGCTTGTATAAAAATATAGGGATAGAAATATTCATGAAGTACCACTTGCCTTGGTAGTTGGGAGAGTAGCACTCTTCACAATCACAATCACTAGCACCAAAGTCTACACAAAGAATATAGCCACAATCACATACAAGACATATACAAGCAAAAAAATATATATGCATGCATGCAAGATGCTAAGTGATGATTTTTGAAACTCAACCAAGCAAGTGCATAGTACTGAATCATAAACAAGTCAAACACTTACCAAACCAAGTTTATTTGACACTAAAACAATTTCCTAAACAATTCATATACTTAAAATAGTCCTAAACAAGTTTCTGCAATAGAAATCATTTTAACAGAAGCTAAACACTAAACACATTGCATAAACAGAAAGGGCTTGTCCTCCTGATTCCAACGGTATAAAATTTGCCAAAATCTAACGTGGGAATCAAAAGTTATAGCTAAATCAAATTTGGATACAAATCTATTTTCAAATTCTGTTTTTAAACAAACCCTAGCCACGCGTCTGTTTCCTATTGGCCCGTACCGGTTTGGGCGGATCGATCGACGCAGATCGTTGGATTTAAGTGAACGCGCACGACTCAGATCTAACGTACCGCTTCGTTTAAGTGATTCTATTATACGCGTTGGATCTAGATCCAACGGCTCTTGATCAAACGACCAAGTTCTAGCGGCGTGCGGCGACAGCGAGCGGCGGAGCACTCTGCCAGTGGCGGCGCCGGCGTTCTAGGTCGCCTGGGGAGGGAGAGTGTGCTCACCAGAATCGCAGTGACGAGGCGAGGCTCAACGTGGCGGTGGCTTGGCAAGGGGCGCGCTGTAGTGGCCGTGGGATCTCGTCGGAGTGGATGACAGGGTTGGGCTCCGGTGGACGGCGACGTTGGCGATGTTCTGCTTCGCCCTAACGCAAACGGAGGGCATCAGTGTGTGCGCATAGGTCAGGCGAACAAGTCAGCGTCAAAGGGAAGGCACGGGGCGGTCGGATTTTACCTTAATCACTCGCCGGAGTTGGAGACGGCGTCGGTTGCTCACGGTGCTCGTCGAAGGCGGCTCACAATCTGTCGACGAGCAAAGAGGATCAGGAGGTGCGTAAGGAAGTTGCGAAGCTGCTCGTATGAACCAGAGAGGAAGGGGTGCTCGAGGTTTACCAGAATTGATCACCGGAGTAGGCTCTGTCTGCGGCGGCGCGAGAGCGAATACTGGCAGCCTGGTGGCGCGAAGGGTGTGCAGTGTGGGGGAAAATGACCACGAGGGGGAGAGGTTCTTATAGACGGAGCGGGGCGTGGAGTTACTCGCAAAATCAAGGGGATTCAACGCGGCAGTGACTGCGGCGAGTAACGGCGGCGTGAGCGGCGCAGGCGCGCGTGATTGACGAAGACGACGACGGGGTCACGAGTCCACTTGTCAGCGAAATAAACAGAAGGAGGTGGGGTCCTGGCGTCAGTGACTCCGCGGGTGCGTCTGCGCGTGCGAGAGAGAGAGAGAGGTGGCCCGGGTGGGCTTGTTGGGCTGGTTTCACTGTTGGGCCCAAAGTCTGGCGCCGGCCCTTTTCTTTTTCTTTATTCCTTTTCTATTTCTGAATTGATTTTCTGGATTGAGTTTCAAATGAATTCAAACTCTATTTGAATTCAAATCTTTTTGGGATTTTTGAAGTGTGCAATAATCACATTTCAGGACATAAAAACAAGTAGTCTCTCTGTTCAAGCTTGGTTCTTTTGAAATAACAAAATAAACAGTGCTATAGCATTAGATTTGCAAATGTTTTGAAAATGGTTTTGAAACCATTTTTATTTTGTAAAATTTTGTTCAAACTCTACACTCAAACCAATCAACAAGGAAGCAAACAAACATGGTTTTTAAAACACTAAGCTCTCAAATGAGGATGGGAATTTGATTTAAGTTTTCTCACATAAAATGATAGCACTATGTGCTTCTGTTTTCTTGAAATGAGTTTGAAATTGATCTCAAATCTATATGCATGCATGAGTGATATGCAATCTTTGAAATCATGATTTTAGGGATGTTACAAATCTAACCCCCTTAAGTTGAATCTCGCCCTCGAGATTCGGATTGGCTAGCAAATAGGTGAGGGTGGTCTTTCCGAAGATCATCTTCTCTTTCCCATGTTGCTTCCTCTTCGGAATGATGATTCCACTGTACTTTGCAAAACTTGATAGTCTTTGTCCTTGTGACTCTTTCTACAGTCTCAAGGATCTTGATAGATTTCTCTTCATAAGTGAGATCACTTTCTAGTTGAACCTCCTCCAAAGGTATAGTATCTTTCAAAGAAGTTTCTTCCATTTCTGGATGACATTTCTTAAGTTGACTCCCATGAAACACATTATGAACTGCTGACAAAGATTTCGGTAGTTCAATTTCATAGGCAACTTCTCCTTTGCGACTCAGAATCTTGAATGGCCCAACATATCTTGGTGCCAATTTTCCTTTGACTCCGAATCTTTTCACTCCACGAAGTGGTGACACTCTAAGATAGGCTCTATCACCAACTTCGTAGGTAACTTCTCTACGCTTAGGATCTGCGTAGCTTTTCTGTCGGGACTGTGCTATCTTCAACATGTCCTTAACCAACTTGACCTTCTCTTCAGCTTCTTTGATAAGATCCGGCCTGAATAAACTTATTTCTCCCACACCATTCCATAGCAATGGGGTGGTACATTTTCTTCCGTAGAGAAACTCAAACGGTGCCATCTTAATGCTGGCTTGATAACTGTTGTTATAAGAAAATTCTGCGTAAGGCAGACTTTCATCCCAACTGGCTCCATAGTCTAGGGCACATGCCCTCAACATGTCTTCAAGAATTTGATTAGTCCTTTCTGTTTGTCCATCGGTTTGAGGATGAAAGGCAGTACTGAATTCCAACCTCGTTCCCAATGATTCATGTAGCTGTCTCCAAAAATGGGAAGTGAATTGGGTTCCCCTATCAGACACAATACTCTTGGGCACTCCATGCAGACATACAATTCTATTCATGTAGATTTTGGCTAACTTAGCACTCGTATAGGTTATCTTCACGGGTATGAAATGAGCCACTTTAGTTAGGCGATCCACTACTACCCATATGGAATCATACCCTGACCTGGTCCTTGGTAGTCCGGTAATGAAATCCATACCAATCTTGTCCCACTTCCAATCAGGAATAGGTAGTGGTTGAAGCAAACCTGCTGGTTTCTGATGCTCCGCTTTCACTCTACTACACACATCACACAAAGCAATATGTTCGGCAATGTCTTTCTTGAGATTATTCCACCAAAATCTTTCCTTCATGTCCATGTACATTTTGGTGTTACCCGGATGAATAGAATACGGAGAGTTGTGTGCTTCTTGCAAAATCAGTTTCTGCAACTCCGGGTCTTGTGGAACACAAATACGTTTCCCATGCCATAAAGTACCCTGTTCGTCTTCATGGAACCCTTTGGCTTTTACTTTGCTAATCTTTTCTTTAATCTCTTTGATTTCCTTATCAGTCTTCTGGGCTTCTTTGATCTTGTCCAACAAAGTGGGTTGAACATCCAAAGACATGAGATTTCCTTCAGGCACAATCTCCAATCTGAGCTTTCTAAATTGGGTACACAGATCATCTGGTAATTCTCCTTTGGTAAGGCCATTCACAAAAACTTTACGGCTTAGAGCATCTGCTACAACATTTGCTTTACCGGGGTGGTATTGCAAACTTAAGTCATAGTCTTTGATAAGTTCTAGCCATCTTCTTTGTCTCATATTAATTTCCTTCTAGGTGAAGATATACTTCAAACTTTTGTGATCTGTGAACACTTCACAACGCTTTCCCAAAATATAGTGTCTCCATGTTTTGAGTGCATGGACAACAGAGGCTAACTCTAAATCATGAGTAGGATAGTTTACTTCATGAGTTTTGAGTTGTCTCGAGGCATATGCCACAACTTCACCGTCTTGCATAAGTACTGCACCCAGACCTTGATGAGATGCATCACAATATACTTGGAAATCCTTTTCCAAGTCTGGCAGACACAAGACTGGTGCTGTCACAAGTCTCTTCTTCAATTCCTGAAAGCTGAGTTAACCACCTTCAGACCAAGCAAACTTCTTGTCTTTCTTTAACAATTCAGTCATGGGCTTAGCTACCTTATAGAAATTCTCAATGAACCTTCTGTAGTAACCTGCTAAGCCAAGGAAACTACGAACTTCTTTCACGGACTTGGGAGATTCCCATTCAGTTACAGCTGAAACTTTAGCAGGATCAACTGCTACACCATCCTTTGTCATAACATGACCAAGAAATCCAACTTCCTCCAACCAGAACTCACACTTGCTGAATTTGGCATAAAGTTTATGCTCTCTTAACTTCTCAAGTATCAACCGCAAATGTCCTTCATGCTCTTCTTTGCTCTTGGAGTAGACTAAGATGTCATCGATGAAAACGACAACAAACTTGTCAAGGAATTCCATGAACACCTTGTTCATCATATTCATGAAGTATGCTGGAGCATTGGTCAACCCAAAAGGCATCACAGTATACTCATACAATCCATACCTTGTGGTGAACGCTGTTTTAGGTATGTCTTGTTCCCTTATCTTGAGTTGAAAATAGCCTGACCTTAGATCAATCTTTGAGAACACACATGCTCCTTCTAGCTGATCAAACAAGTCATTGATTCTAGGCAAAGGATATTTGTTCTTGATAGTCACCTCGTTGAGTGATGGGGATATGCCTACTGGGGTATCCTCAGCGGGACGTTTCCGACTGGCCCAAAGGTTGGCGAGTGGGCCTGCAGAACGGCGAATGGATCAAGGCCCATCGGGGTACCAGCATCGGAGGTCAAGGCCCAGGCGAGTAGATAGGCCCGGTCGGTCTGAGTTAAATGATTAACAAAGTTGTAACGAATCGGTTGAGATATGTAAACCCTAGGGAGGTAGGCCTATATAAACCTCCTAAGGGTGAGTAGAGACGTTCCTCATACACCCAAGCAACTCGCCTTCAGCCGAAGTTCGCCCATTAAACACCTCCATAATACAATCTAGCAGAGTAGGTCTTTACCCTCCGGGGCCGAACACAGGTAAAACCCTGAGTCTCCGCCTCATCTCGCACCGCAGATGGCTGGCCGCCCTTGCCCGCCGTTCGTTTACTACTCGCCGATTGCATCTGCCGTGGTCATTCCAACGCAGTGGCGCCCACCGTGGGGCTGGCGGTCGGCGGTGTTCTGCGGCGAGATCAATCTGCCCATCAACGAGGCGGTCGCCACCGGCGCGCAATGCAATCGGCGAGATGCTCCGGATCTTGCCGGCAGCTACGTCCGGCAGTGCGACCGTCACGCCGGCGTGATCCCGCCGATCGGCACGATCGGCCTCTTCGTCGGCTTCACCGACGTTATCACCTCGGAGGACTCGGCTCGCATCGCGAAGTCGCCACCACGCCGATCGGCTTTCCGGAGCCAGATCCGACGATCCACCGCCTCGCCTCCGAAAACGACTCGGCCACAAGAACATGGCGAGAATTCAGCGGCCGCGAAGACGCGACCCTCCGGCGACGCCGACTCGGCGACCCGGCGTCACTGCCGGATCCATCACCGCGGCCTCATCGCGGGCTCCATCGCCAGGTCTCCAGCTGGAGATTTGAGACCCCTCCATCCTCGGGATCTTCGACTTGACTCGGGTCGGAGAACTCACGACCTCCACGACGGTGCCGATGCGCGCCGCGGCCTACATGGCCACCGGCACCGATCCGCCGGAGGACCCTTTCTCCACGATCCCTCCCAACGCCCGCACGGCGGAGGTCGAGAACTCCGCTGGCGGGCGGAGGCGATGCAGGCGAGCGCGAAAATTCGCCTCGGCGGGTGACAGCAGAGGCTGTCGCGCTACCAGCAGCGGATCAGGTCACGCTGAACCCCACCGTTCGAGCGCGCCACGAACTTCGGCAGCGAGCGACCCGGCTCGCATAGCGGCCGCGATCTGCGAACGCGCCACCGGAGGAAGCAACCGCCCCGCCAGATCAACGGCGATGGGTGCCCCACCACCCAACCGCACCTCCGAGGACCAGCGCGGATAGTCGTCTCCTCACGAGGCGCGGCGCGGCCTTCCACTGTTCTCCACCCGATGGACAACCTCGTGGCGAGCGAGCTGCGACAAAGATCACGGCGACCGCAGCGGTGCCTTACAGATCGATGCGTCGGGGCCCTACTCGCGAAGGCCGTGGAACAGCGAAGCGGCGCCGACTCGCGGCGAGTGTACTCGCGCTCCTCGAGCGGCGGCCTCAAGCGGCCGTCCAGCGGTGGCAAACACCCTCAATTGCCGCCGCCGAGCCACTGCAGCTCAACGACCAGCGAATGCGGCACTCTCCTAAACGATCCCAGGCGGCGACCAACCTCGCCGCCAATGGAGAGCCAATCGGCGCCGCACTCATATCGCCGCCAACTGGCGCACGCCAGCCCGGCGACTGCGGCACACCTAACCACTCGCGCGATGGCGAGCCTATGGGGTCGATCGACTAGGGCCCAAGTGCCGGACCAATGATCCGAGGCGAAAAGTACCCACCCAACTTCAAGGCGCCGAAGGAGATCGAAAAATACGACTCCTCGTCGACCCGTGATGCAGCTTGACATACCTCATGGCAATGGGGATCGCGGGTCACCGACCTACTACCGCCCGTTACCTCCCACTGATGATGGAGGGGCGTGCGGGCAATGGATCAACACTCCCCAGTGATGTCGACTCACAGGAGGAAATGCGGACGCCGTCAGCACTTCGAGTGCTCCTACACCGCGCCACCACCATCGAGGACTGGAACGATGCGTCCAGGGACCCCGCGGGTGGACTCTCAGCTGGGTCCAACGGTGGCAAGAGCTCTGGTACAGCGCGGTCGGCATCCACCGGACACCGCCATCCATTGCTTCAAGACCTCGTGCGCTCTGAGCCCCTAGTCGCCAAGCTCAGCGACACGCCCGCACTCGACAACATCCCGACCTCCTCGAGATCGCCAACGATACGCCGAGGAAGATCCCAATCAAGGCGTCGGCAGCGAGTCCGGCGGACAACGACGCAGGCGGCAGCGGCGGCCGCCAGCAGACCTACGCTGGCGGCACTCGCCTCACGAGCAAGCGCCCGCAACGATGGCGAGTCGACTTCGTCGCCAATGCTGGGCACGCTGGCGACCCCAAGAGCTACCGCCGCGACGGAGGGCAGCGGCGGCGGGAACTACAAGAACAAGCCAAGGTTCGATCCGGCCCTCCTTAACCAACCATGCGTTTCACAGCGGGGAAGGAAAGCCCGCACACCACCGCCGACCGCCACACCCTCGGGGAGATCGAGAAGGCACGGCAGCGCTGGAGGACACCGACAACGACCCGCAAAATGGCGGAAAATCGGCAAAGTGGCGGCTCGCTCCACACCTTCACGGCTTCAACACGGCGCGAGAAGGTCATCGCCAGCGCGTCGCCGTCAACGCGGTGGCCCAGACAGACGTCCCCGGTTCTGAACTGGTCGGAGCAGCCTATCACAGGCCGATAAGACCACTCGCCAGCGCCAGTACCGGGACGAGTCGCCCTGGTGGTCAAGCCCAAGGTCGGCGACTACTGGCTCCCCAAGACTCTGATGGACGGCGGCAGCTCCATCAACATCCTCTACCTCGACACCTTCAGGCGGCTGCGGCTCCCGCAGTCGATGATCGAGACAACCCACACCACGTTCCACGGCATCGTCCCCGGTCGGAAGGCGTACCCGATCGGCAAGGTCACGCTACCCGTCACCTTCGCACTCCGAACTTCCGCACCGAGCGGATCGTCTTCGAGCTGGTGCCCTTCGATAGCCCCTACCACTGCGTCCTGGGGCGCCAGGCATTCGCCAAATTCATGGCGGCACCCACTCTGGCGTAACGCGATGAAGCTCCGGCCGCGTGCGGCGTCATCACCATCAACGGCGACCCGACATGGCCGCGAATCACGCCAAGGAGCCGAACTCGCCGACGCCGTGATCGCGCGGAAGCTAGTCACGCCGATGAGCTCGCCAAATCGCGAGCGGGTCAACAATGACGACCCCACAATACTCAAGAAGCCCAACTCAGAGGGCACAAAGACCTCAACCTTTGAGGCGACGACGCACACTCGCACCGTCGAGCTGATCCCAGACGACCCCAGCCAGACGGTGACGATCGGGACAGGCATGAGCCCAGCATAGGAAAGGCGCTCATCGAGTTCCTCCGTGAACAGGACATCTTCGCATGGAAACCCTCCGACATGCAGGTGTCCCTAGGGAGCTCGCTGAGCACAAATTAAACGCCGACCCCAAAGTGCGACCGGTCAAGGCGACTGGCCATTCAACGAAGACGCCGTCGGGCAATCGCCGAAGTAGCGCCTACTCGCTGCCGGCTTCATTCGCCAATCAAATACTCAAGTGGCTGGCAAACCCAGTCCGGTCGAAAAGAAAAACGGGACTGGAGAATGTGTATCGACTACACAAACACGAACAGCGCCGCCCAAAGGAGCGATTCGTCCTCCGATCGATCAGATCATCGACTCCACCGGGCTCGGAGTCGTGTGTTTCCTCGACGCCTACTCTGGGTATAACCAGATCAAAATGGCTGTCGAGGAGGAAGACGGCGTTCATCACGCCATTCGAGCCTTCGCTACACCGCCATGACCTTCGCCTCAAGAACGCCGGAGCAACGTACCAGTGCATGCAAGAATGCCTCGCGAGCCAAATTGGCGCAACATCCACGTCTACATCGACGGCGTGGTCGTAAATCCGCTCGCCAAGGCGACCTACTCGCCGACCTCGCGAGACCTTCGCCAACCTGCGGAGGTACAAGATAAAGCTCAACCCAGCAAGTGCACCTTGTGTACCGCGGCAATTACTAAGGTACGTCGTCTCCAAACGTGGGATCGAGGCAAACCCAACGAAGATCGACACGATCGCCGGCTCGGCAAACCGAGTGCTGCGCGGCGTCCGAGCTGGCGGGCGGGTAGCGGCTCTCGATCGCTTCATCCCCCGCTGGGCGGCGATGCCCTATACCTGATGCGCAAGAATCCCACCTTCGATTGGGACAAGGAGGCGGACGCGCTCGCGACCTCAAAAAGGTGCTACTCGCCGCACCACTACTCGCCGCACCCGTCGACAAGGAGCCCATGCTGGTTTACGTCGCGGCGTCCGAAGCCGTCGTCGGCTGTAATGGTCGTCGAGCGACGGAGGAAGGAAAAAGCGCCAGCGGCGGTATACTACATCGGCGAGGTCTTAACGAGTCGCGCCGATACCCACATACCAGAAGCTGGTATACGCGGTCTTCAGGGCTCAGCGGCGCTTGCCGCACTACTTTCAGGAGCACCCCATCACGGTCGTCTCCTCAGCACCTCTACAAGACATCATCCGCAATCGCGAGGCGACAGGGCGGGTCGCCAAGTGGGCCGTCGAAATCGGCGTCCACAACATTAAATCACGCCACGCAGGCGATTAAGTCCTGAGCAGCCGACTTCCTCGCCGATCGGGAGGAGGCCCGGCAGCGGAAGCCGCCGTACCTCCATTCGAGCCTGTACTTTGACGGGTCCAAGAACGCGGACGGCGGGAGGCGGGATAGTCTTGACCTCTCCAAAGGCGACAAGCTCCGCTACATACTCCGCCTCAATTCACGCCTGCACCAACAACATGGCTGAATCGAGGCCCTACTCTGACATGCGAGCCGCAGGAGATGAGCGTCAATCGCCTTGATGCTACGGAGACTCCGACCTCGTTGCGGGTCAAGTCGCGGCACTTGACGCCGTCTCCCCTACCATGGCGGCGCCGCCAAGAGGTGGACAAGGTGGGCGGCCACTTCACGGCTACTCGGTCGAGTGGATCGACAGAGGAAAAACGAGGCCGACGCCCTCTCTCGCATCGGGTCGGACGATCCGCACCACCGCCGGCGTGTTCCTCGACACCATCTTCACGCCATCGTCTCTCCTCCGAAGATCGACATTGAGTCGCTCAACCAGAGGCAACCTTGGTACTTTTCGTCACGAACGAGCAATGGACCAAGCCCTACGCCGCTACACAGGCGGGCACCTGCCCGCAGATGAGACAAGCGCCGAATGATTGTTCGCCGATGCAAGTCCTACACCATCGTCGACGGAGAGCTACACAAGCGCGGCGTCACCGGCGTGTTCAACGCTGCGTCCAACCGGTGAAGGCGCAAAATCCTACGACATCCACTCGGTAGCGGCCGGCCACGCATCCCTGGTCGCCAAAGCCATGCGACACGGCTTCTCTTGGCCCATCGCACACGCCGCTGCCGATATCGTCAGCGATGCGCGGGTGCCGTAATCGCCAACGACGCCCGTTCCAAGTTCGGCGCTCAAAACAATACCCATCACCGGCCATTCGCCGTGTGGGGCATGGACATGGTCGGTCCTTCAAGAAGGCCCCTCCGCTACACCCACCGCTGGTCGCCGTCGACAAATTCACAAAGTGGATAGAGGCCAAGCCAGTCCGAAATGCGACGGAAGATCGCCACTAAGTTCTCGCGAGCTCATATACCGCTGGCTTCCCCAAGCATCATCACGGACAACGGCACAAACTTCGCCAAGGGAGCAATGGCGAGTTTCTGCGAGGAGCACCACATCCGGCTCGACCTCGCGTCGATCGCACCCGAATCCAACGGCCAGCGGAACGAGCCAACCAAAGCATCCTCCACGGCCTGAAGCCGCGACTCCAAGTACCACTCGAGCGCACCGCCGGGGTGCTGGGTCGAAGAGCTTCCCTCCGTCATCTGGGGAATTCGCACCTCGGTCAACAGGTCGACCGGATTTACCCCCTTCTTCATGGTCTACGGCGCGGAAGCCGTCATGCCAACCGACCTCGAACACGACTCGCCGCGGATCGTCCACTATACGGAGGTCATAAGCGACTGCCCGCCAAGATGGGCTCGACCAACTCGGCCTTGCGACCTCGCCCGATCGCGCACCGCTATCTATCAAGAAGGGCTCCGTCGCTACCACAGCCGACGGGTGAAAACCCGCACCTTCCAGGAAGGCGACTTGGTGCTACGCCTCATCCAGGACAAGAAGGGCATGCACAAGCTCTCCCCTCCATGGGAAGGCCCGTTCGCTATCGGGCGCGTACTCGGCAATGACGCCTACTACCTCGTCGACGTCCGCGGGGACGGTGAACTCGACGTCAAAAGGCCGTGGAATGTAAATCTCCTCCGGAAGTTCTATACCTAGAACCCCACATGTGTACTCTCCAGTCGCTATGAATAAAAGAAACGGTTACCACAAAAATTCGTCCACTCTCCATTCCTTGTGCCACTCGCACTCGTAATTAAACAGCGTCATGCTAAAATACAGAAGTCAACCCTTGGTACAGCGGCCAAGCACGGCTAAGTAGTGCGATGTAAAACCGAGTCATTCAGGTCTTGCATCGTCCACAAAACGCCAATCCGAGCCCCATCGAGTCGCCTAGCTCGACTGGTTTCTGAACCAAGACATCATCCTCGCTTCCCACAGCGACCCTGGTCCTCCGCATCCTTGGCGAGCGACTCGAGCGGCTAAGTACCACGCCGGGGACTGGATACCGATTCGTCTCGATCGGACGAAACGCCAAGTAAGAGGCGTGCCGGGACTGCCGCGACTGACCCACCGGGCGAGCGAGCGGCCTAACACAAACGCTCGTCCTCAACCACCCTCGAGTCGCGCCTCGAACTACCAAGTACCACGCTCGGGGACTCGGCCACCCGGCACGTTCGCGTCTGGGAAAAGCGGTAAAGTCTGAGCACTCGAGGAGTCGCCTTGCGACGGCTCTCCGAGCTTCGGCGAGTCGACTCAACCAACAACACACATGATAAACAACAAAACATCATATTTAAGGTGAAACCGCAAAAGGGCGGACGCTCGGGGACTCACCCAAAATCAATCAAAACACGCAAACAAATAGCAAAATGAACACAACGTTCCATTCAAATCGCATATCGCATTGTCTTACATTACAAAATATGCCTACTCGGCGAATTGTTACTAACACTACTCCGCGAGCCGACGATGATGCACCAGCGTCCGGCGCTTCGGACGAATACAGTATACGGGTTCGATGGATAAGTCGTCACTGGCCGCCATCGCGCGCGGAAGGCTGCTCAACCTTGAAGTCGCGATGCGGCTCGGCGTCGTTCGGTAGCGACGACCGCTTCTGATGCGGAAGAAGGTCGCCCATCGCCCAAACACGCCCGAGTACGGCGCAGACGCTCCTGCGGCTTAAGAACCTCGGGCAGATCCACGCGCGGACGATGAAGGATAACCACTCGTCACGTCGTCGAGGTCGAAATCTTCGGGAAGTGGGCGAGTCCGACTCGAGCCGTCGACGCTCCGCCGAAAAGCCGACGCGTCATGAACTCCACGGTGGCGCCTTCTCCAAGTACTCCACACCTCAATGAGGTCATTGGGAATAACCTCCGTGGGCGACATCTCTTGAAGGTAGGCGCGGATGCAAAGTCGCCGACAGCGTCGCCGAAGTCGACGAGCATGCTCACTCCCTCGCATCAAGAGAATTCGCTTCTTCATGGCTATCAATCATACGGCCTGCGAAGGAGACAACTATGAGTACAATGGAACCCAAACGGTACAATCGCAAAGGCAAGGAAGACGACTCACCAATCAAAGGCGGGCGAGCCCGTGATGAAACCTTGAAGCGATGTATGGTCGCTCAAGCCCAACAATGATGGCTTGACGCCTTCGATCGTCCTCCGCTGCCACAACGGCAGCCTTCGCCGTTCGCGAACTTCGCTTCTTCTTCGCCTCCTTAAGCTCGCGCTCGAGGTCGGCGATCTTTTTCGGCGGTGCCCAATGCGAACCGCACCTTCCAGCTCTCCAATGGGACAAGCCCTTGGCGAGCCACCTCCGCTGCGCAGCCACAACCAAGTTCCTTGTTCGCTTCACGGAAGCGCCAGTTCCTTCTCAAGACGCCGTTGCCTAATCGCTCTGCCGACTCAGTGCAGACCACAGACATCGTCAAAGTTAGCACACATGAAAGTTCTTAAGTGCCCACCCGCTAAAATTTAGCGAGTGCGCACTCGGGGACTGGCGGTTGAAAAAATTCCTAAAGTGCCCACCCGCTAAAATTTAGCGTGTGCGCTCGAGGGTAGCGGTTGAAAAATTCCTAAAGTGCCCACCGCTAAAATTTAGCGAAAAGCACTCGAGGGGTAGCGGTTGAAAAAATTCCTAAAGTGCCCACCCGCTAAAATTTAGCAAGTGCGCACTCGGGGACTGGCGGTTGAAAAAATTCCTAAGTGCCCACCCGCTAAAATTTAGCGAGTGCGCACGGGGACTGGACTCGAACGCGCCGGAAATTAAAAGAATCGTGCCGTTGCAAAACAACGACCTGATCCTCGGGACTGGAGGTACGGATGGCGCGCCAAGCATGTTGTGCGATTGCGCGCGTCCCACGACGCAAGCAACGCCGGTGTGTCCGCGACGTTGGTCAATCTCGACGCGGCGATCTCGGAGTAGGGCTCGCGATCGCAGCCCGCATCGCCGTGGCCGCCTTGGTCATGAAGCGGGGAAGGTAGCGATTGACGCCCGCTCAAGGGAGCCTCCTCGGCCTCGAGCGAGATGCCCCCCGTGGATGCGGTCGCTTCCACAGCGGCCCACCCGCGGTCGCGGTGTCATCGAGACGGCGACAATGTCGCCCGCCAGCCTTCTTGCTGCCCTCCGTGGCGGGCGACTTCGTCGCCTTCCTCTTCTGAAGGGTCCTCCTCGCTAGCGGCGGAGGGCACCTTGGCCACCGTCGGGTGGACCATCTTCTTCACTCCGGTCCTATGTATCGAGACAACTCAATGAAACAATTTAAATACTAAGAGAGGAAGATGAAGGCCGAGTGCACTTACTTGGCACTGGAATGAAGCGCAGCCAGACGGAGGCCGGTTTCTCCAGCTCGTGGCCCGTCGGGCTAAGCCCCAGGTCCAGGACGCCAGGGGCCCAAGATACGGAGGGCTTCTTTGACGTTGAGGTAGCGGTTGGTGCCTCCGGAACACCTTCGACGGAGGCCCCCTCGTGAAGTGGAGCTGCCGCGGCCGGAGCCTCCTTGCGAGGCGAGACCGCCACGCTCGGGACCTCCTCGCGAGGCGAAGCCGCCTCGGCCGGAGCCGCTCCTAGCCCGGAGACCGGCGCGAAGGGCGGAGGTAGTGAAGCCAGCGGCGCCTCCATGGATGGCGCATCCAGCGCGGCTGTTGCCGGAGCCGCCCCGTCGTCGGCCGAGCTATGGGCATCGGAGCCGCTTGCCGAGCGCGGCGGTGAGACCATCCTCGGCGGCTTCGTCCTCCTCCTCAGGGGGGCCCTCGCCTCTTTCTCCTTCTTCTTCTTTGCGGGAGTGGCTTGACGGAGCGAGGTGGTCTCCGGGAGTTCTTCGTCATCATCATGACGCTCGAGGCTCTTGCTCGCCTCGAGCTCGCGTTGACGTTGCCCACGGGTCTTTCGGATCAGTGGGGCGATCTCTTCTTCGGATTCGTCTTCGTCGTCCTCGTTGCCTTCGGCGGGAGGCGACTCGCTTGTGTCCTGGGCGGATGGCCCAGAACTCTCGTCATCGGCGGGTGGGAGCCACCCTTCCACCACTTGAAATAACTGCGTTAAACATGAAAGAAAGTTAGAACTACCGCGATCGCATATCTGCTGCGAATGGGATCATTATTACCGTTGGGCGGACGTTTCGTGGTGTATGGAGGAGCCCGGCTGCGCATCCGTGTATGCCGCTGGGTGATCCTCTTCAACGCCGAGATAGTCCTCCAGCTTCCACTTTCGGCGAGGCCTTCATCGAGTCTTCTCGGCCCGTGTCTTGGTACATATAATGCTCATGTTGGCGGAGTGGAACAAGACGCCGCCCAAGCCAGCGGTTGTACAGTTCACCGTCTGGAGCCCTTCTTCTTCGGACGCGAATGGCACGGAGCATCTCGTCGACGACCATCCGCTGGTCGGGTAGCTTGACACGGAGATTGCGGCTCGGGCGGTCGGCCGAGTATCGTGGGATCGCCTCATCTTCTGGGGTCGCCTCGGTCACGTAAAACCAAGACTTTTCGATCGCTCATGCTTTGGCGGCGCATAAGGTCAAGAAGGAGGCTTTGGATTTCAGTGGAAGGTTAAGCCGCCGCGGCTAGCATTGGGCCCGCCTCCTCGGCTGATCCGTCCATGGAACAGATCTTGCCACAAGGGAAAATAGGGCGGCAGCCCAAGTAGCACTCGCAGAACGCCACAAAGATGGCGAGCTGCTCGATACTATGGGGACCCGATCGAGGGCTGGATCTCGTGGTAGTATGCGCCGGAAGAACAGAGGGAAACCCTAAACCCCGCCGAGGTGACTAGTGAAGCAGATGAACTCTCTCGCGCGGGTTCGGATCGTTCTCGTGCGGGGATTCGCCAGACGGCCCGGATTCCGGCCTCCTCGAAGGAGGCCAGTTGCGCCCTGGTGCACTTGGATCTGCCCCAAGGTTCGGTGGAAAAGGCCATGGCTGAGGATTTGTTTGGAGGTCGGAGGATTGCGGGTCGCGAGATCAGCGGGCGAAAGATGTGCGTACTCGGAAGAAATGGTGGGCGGTTGGCTTTCCGATGGCCAACCATTCCCCTTATATAGCGAGAGCTGCCCGCCAAATTAGGGGCCGTTACATGCGATGATTACCGAAGTTACCGTTAAGTTACCTTAACGGCTAGTTTGACCACACCCGACGGTCCGCCTCCTGGCACTCGGCTCGCTAAGTTACTCGCCGAGGTTGCGACCCGTTGGTTCGTGTCGCCCGAGACGCGACTCGGTTCGCCGGATTTTTTCCTTTGTACAGGAGCCCGCCGACGATTCGACTGGATGCCAACTTGAAGCCGTATACTCCGACTGCCAGCAGCCACCCGCGCCTAATCAACGACGGCCTCGGGGACTACTGATGGGGATATGCCTACTGGGGTATCCTCAGCGGGACGTTTCCGACTGGCCCAAAGGTTGGCGAGTGGGCCTGCAGAACGGCGAATGGATCAAGGCCCATCAGGGTACCAGCGCATGGAGGTCAAGGCCCGAGCGGTAGATAGGCCCACGGTCGAAAGTTAAATGATTAACAAAGTTGTAACCGAATCGGTTGAGATATGTAAACCCTAGGGAGGTAGGCCTATATAAACCTCCCTAAGGGGTGAGTAGAGACGTTCCTCATACACCCAAGCAACTCGCCGCCTAGCCGCCGAGTTCGCCCATTGTAAACACCTCCATAATACAATCTAGCAGGAGTAGGTCTTTACCCTCCGGGGGGCCGAACCTGGGTAAAACCCTGAGTCTCCGCCCTCATCTCGCACCGCAGATGGCTGGCCGCCCTTGCCCTTCGTTCTACTACTCGCTGCCGATTGCAGCATCTGCCGTGGTCATTCCAACGACATTGAGTGAACGGTAATCTATGCATAACCTTTGACTTCTATCTTTCTTCTCCACGAACAAAACTGGGGCTCCCCATGATGAAGAACTTGGTTGAATAAATCCTTTCTGCAACTGTTCTCCAAGTTGCTTCTTGAGTTCCTTCAGTTCATCAACTGACATTTTATACGGTCTCTTTGCTATTCGTCCAGACCCTGGTACCAAATCTATCAGAAACTCCACATCTCTATCTGGTGGCATTCCCGGCAATTCTTTCGGAAACACATCCGGATACTCACTCACAATTGGCACACTATCCATGCTAACCCCCTTAAGATAATTAAGCATACTCCTTTTTGTTTCAAAGTTGGTCTTGAATCTGATCCTTTTATTTTCTGGAGTTGTGAGTGAGACAGTATGGTTGGCACAATCTATCACTCCTTTGTACTTAGTCATCCAGTCCATTCCCAGAATGACATCCAATCCTTGGGAGTTTAGAATTATCAAGTTAACGGGAAAATTATACTTCCCAAATTCTATGACTAGATCATGACATCCTGAATTCACTATCATTTCTCCACCAGGAGAACTTACTTTTATAGGACACCAATAGTTTCTACCGGCAGTTCATTTCTTTCAACAAATTCTCTTGATATGAATGAATTGAGTCTGAGATTACCAGCAACAACATCAGGCTCCTCATAGAACTCCTCCACATTGATGTGATTTACTTGTCCCTTCTGGAAAGGATTGGGCTTGATAGGTCCTTCAACTTTCTTTTCAGGGCACTCATTTGCATAATGCCCCATCTTCTTGCATTTGAAGCATTCAACCTGACTGATGTCTCTCTTAATAGGCTGACTTCCACTTTCACTTCCATTACCACCATGGTGGTTCTTATGTCCACTCTTGTGGTTCTTGTACTTGTCGTTGTCATGAATACGGTGATGGTTGTTGTCATGACGGTTGTGGTTGTGGTGCTTGTTGAATTTCCCATGCTTGTGGGATCCCGAGCTTCCGATGTCATCATAGTGAGATCGTTTGTGAGACGATCCTGAGCTGTGCTTGTCGGAGTGCTTTCTCTTTCTACTCTCGACTTGCTTCATTTTGTTCTCCAAAATAGCAGCCTTGTCACAGAGCGATTGATAAGTGGAAACATAGGCCACAGCCAATTATAGATTCAGCTCATCATTCAAGCCTTCCAGAAAATTTTCCTTTCTCTTGGCATCAGTGTCAACTTCATCCGGTGCATAACGCGCCAGATTGTTGAACTCCTCAATGTATTCAGCCACGCTGCGGTGGCGCTGCTTCAGATTGTGGAACTCTTTCTTTTTCAGACTCATCACTCCTGATGAGATATGAGCGATCTTAAGCCATCCTCAAAGATAGCCCATGTCACTTCATCTATGGGAGTGGTGATCTGAAGTTGTCCCACCAAGTGGCGGTGGCCCTTCCAAAGCAGATGTCTTTGCAAATCGACCTTTTCAGATCGTCACATTACGGTTACCAAGTCCTTGTTTACTGAGCGTAGCCAATCATTGGCCACCATGGGATCAGTCGTCCCTGAGAACTTAGCTGGCCTCAATTTCAAGAACCTAGTGAGCATATCAAAACCCGATGGGTTGTTGTTGTTGTTGTTGTTGTTATTGTTGTTGTTATTGTTGTTGTTGTTGTTGTTGTTGTTGTTGTTGTTGTTGTTGTTGTTGTTGTTGTTGTTGTTGTTGTTGTTGTTGTTGTTGTTGTTGTTGTTGTTGTTGTTGTTGTTGTTGTTGTTGTTGTTGTTGTTGTTGTTGTTGTTGTTGTTGTTGTTGTTGTTGTTGTTGTTGTTGTTGTTTTGGTTCTGGATGAACGTCGTCATCATCTGCATTAGCTGATTTTGAGCAGTCATCATTTGTTGCATTTCTGGAGTGTTGTTGTTGTTGTTGTTGTTGGGGTTGGGGTTTGCACGATGGGGAGGCATCTGTGGTTTGTTCAAATAGAGATAAGAATGAGATACCCATAGATGCTTTCATGCACAATACATCACATAAGCAAACACATAGCATGCAACACAAAGGTAAAAGTTCAACAACAAGATAACAAGTTCACAAAGTAAAACACACAAGTAGCAAGCCATCCACATGTCGGATGGTCCAATAACAAGTTCTCAAATAACAAGTATGATAATAAAAGATAAACGAGTAGTCAATCTACTCATCGGCATCAATCTCCTCCTCGACAAAGGTAAGACCTGCGTTCTCCATCGCGGTCTTGTTATCCTCAATGCTAGTGGTCAAGGAATCTATCTTGGCCTTGAGATCCCTCTTCTGGGAACGAAGCCTCTCAATCACCGTCTGCTGCTGCTCTAGCTCGAAGTCCTTGGACTGTAGTTCTTCAGTCATGTCCCGGATCTTCTTGTTCCTATCCTGGACACGCTTCTCCTGACTCTTGAACTTCCTGTCCTGGATCTCGAACTTCGCCTCCATTTCCTTGACTATCTCGTCCTGCTGCGCGAAGATCTTATCCTTCTCGTGAAGCTGCACCTGGAGCTCGTCATTGCTGAGCATGACATTGGTCCTGTCCGTGTCCACGTGCCTAATGAGAGACTCTAAGTCCTGGAGCTACAGGCGTATCGGCTCTGCTGCATCCCTCGAATCGTCCTCGAAGTCGATGGACTCTCCATCCTCATCACGTCTTCCGAAGACGTGTAAGTGGGTGCCTCTAACCTGTCGGGAGTGTCGCCCTAGCAGATGTCCTATCAGATCCTGCATAACTACCTCCATGCCTCTCTCCCTGTCATCGTGCATAAGCTTGAAGACGATGGCCTCTGTAGTAGGCTCTGTCTGGCGTCCGGGCTGGTTCACCTTGAAGTCCCAGAGATCCTTCCTCTCAAACTTGGTGAGGGGATGCACCATGATGGTGGGAAGAGGGAGATTGAGCAAAGTGGCAAGCTCAACGATACGAGGACCAAAGCGGGTAACCTGGAATTCCTCAACAGTGCTGATGGTAATAGGCATCTATTTATAAGATAGAAAAGTTAGAACAACACAATTCAAGATAAAGCATAAGACAAAACATCACATACATATCCTTGGGAAGCAAAACACACAAGTCATGCATACATGAAGTCATTACAACAACCAAGGTTCAATCCTATTTTAAGCAACATTTTGGAAAATAAGGTGATAGGTGGTGGTGTCAACTAACGAAGTACGTTTACAATCCTATCTCATTGGATCTGTTGGCTAACACAATGTTTCTTGAAGCAATCAGCCTATCTTGCTCACATGATTCCATCACTAAGTCTATAATGTCTCCTCTCAAGGTTTGATTGGTAGCTTCCAACTCTTGGGTATGTTCCTTCTCTTTCCTTAGATCATTTTGGAGGTTGAGCATTCTACACTTGACTCTATCACCAAGTTCTTTGATGGTCTTCCAAGCTGCATCCCTTGCTGATTCAAAGAATGTAGGGTGCGCCACTGAATTGGTGAACATGCAGAATCCTTTTTCCTGATGGTTGTCTTCCTTGTTTTTATACAAGTGAAGTTATACCCACCAGTATTCCACTCCTTCATCCATCACTGGAAAACCTTTGTACACAGCTGCACCTTGTATCTCTAATGCAACCATGAGGTCCTTGAGAGCCTTGGGAAATTCTGTCTCACACTCCAAAGTCATTGTCATGAGTGGTCCTTTCCTTACGGCTTCGTTGATGGAATTCATCTACAAATAGAGATGAGAGAGAAGATTAGAAAAGTTTTACAAGAAGAATAGACAAGTGTAGAAGTAGTTGAAATTTTTTCCTTAGTGGTTTCCAATCCTAGGGTCATAATACTACAGGCAACACAATGCTCTGATACCATCTGTAAGATCCCTCCTTTGTAAAGGAAAAGGATCCCTGTGATTGCAATGCTAGTCCCTGGATCATTGCTAGCATCCACAGTTTAAGATGAAGTACATAGATACAAAGGTCATTTATTACATCCATTCCAGAGTTAAACATAGTCTTTACAACTCAAGGCCACATGCCTAATACAAGAGTTTGAATAAGTAAATAAATATAAGTCTTCATCTTCATGTGCCACAGGCAAACATGTTGAGTGTAGACTCATGACACCTAATCCTCATCAGAGTAACCTGCAACATCACAAGTTACAACCACAGTGGGTCAATACTTTGGAATAGTATTGGCAAGTGATACCTTAGTAGAATTTAGGTGGACTATAGTACTATATGCAATTTGGCTAAGTGTGGCTTGGCTTGCTTTGCTCAAAATAGGTTTTTCCTATTAGTTGAAATCACTAAGTTTTCTTTGTCAAAACTTTTCCCAAGGAACCATCAATAGACATTGAGGTCCTTCACCCTTGTTCACCCACAAGTTTTTACTTAGAAGTTGGAATGATGAGATTCTTGATAGCTTCCATGTCTTGATGCTCAAGTTGTCCATTGCCATGGACTTGGCTAAGTACTTAGATTTTTCCATCAGAGGTTGTGCACTTTCCCCACCAGACTTGGTTTCCCAAGACATGACCTTTCAGAAGCCTTTCCTTAGACCAAATGGACGCGTTCCAACCTATCATTCCCACTACCACCAACTGTCCAAATGGCTAAGTTCTAGCAACCTATGTGATCCAGGCAGAGCCCATATTGCCAAGTGGCTGCACTAGAAGCTTCTCAACACTTGGCCTCTAAAATCCCTTTGTTCCTAGGTGGCTTTCCACAAGTGAGATACACAAGGTAAACCATAGCCATGGGCCTTGTGTAACCACTCAACCAAAAACCACCAATCAAGTCCCTTTCCACCCAGGTGATTCATTGACTTAGTTGTTTTATTAAGGAAAACATAAGTCCAAAGACTTAGAAATATTTTCACCATAGCATGTATTTTTTAACAACCCTTGTTTGCTACTAGCTAGGCTAAGCATGGCATAGATATTAATTTATCTTAGAAATTTCCTAGCAATTCTACAACTACTTAGGATTTCCCAACATGGCATTTGGCAAAAATAGTAACATGCAAGACTTAGCAAAATATTTCTAATGCTTGTATAAAAATATAAGGATAGAAATATTCATGAAGTACCACTTGCCTTGGTAGTTGGGAGAGTAGCACTCTTCACAATCACAATCACTAGCACCAAAGTCTACACAAAGAATATAGCCACAATCACATACAAGACATATACAAGCAAAAAAATATATATGCATGCATGCAAGATGCTAAGTGATGATTTTTGAAACTCAACCAAGCAAGTGCATAGTACTGAATCATAAACAAGTCAAACACTTACCAAACCAAGTTTATTTGACACTAAAACAATTTCCTAAACAATTCATATACTTAAAATAGTCCTAAACAAGTTTCTGCAATAGAAATCATTTTAACAGAAGCTAAACACTAAACACATTGCATAAACAGAAAGGGCTTGTCCTCCTGATTCCAACGGTATAAAATTTGCCAAAATCTAACGTGGGAATCAAAAGTTATAGCTAAATCAAATTTGGATACAAATCTATTTTCAAATTCTGTTTTTAAACAAACCCTAGCCACGCGTCTGTTTCCTATTGGCCCGTACCGGTTTGGGCGGATCGATCGACGCAGATCGTTGGATTTAAGTGAACATGCACGGCTCAGATCTAACGTACCGCTTCGTTTAAGTGATTCTATTATACGCGTTGGATCTAGATCCAACAGCTCTTGATCAAACGACCAAGTTCTAGCGGCGCGCGGCGACAATGAGCGGCGGAGCACTCTGCCAGTGGCGGCGCCGGCGTTCTAGGTCGCCCGGGGAGGGGAGAGTGTGCTCACCAGAATCGTAGTGATGAGGCGAGGCTCAACATGGCGGTGGCTTGGCAAGGGGCGCGCTGTAGTGGCCGTGGGATCTCGTCGGAGTGGATGACAGGGTTGGGCTCCGGTGGACGGCGACATTGGCGACGTTCTGCTTCGCCCTAACGCAAACGGAGGGCATCAGTGTGTGCGCATAGGTCAGGCGAACAAGTCAGCGTCAAAGGGAAGGCACGGGGCGGTCGGATTTTACCTTAATCACTCGCCGGAGTTGGAGACGGCGTCGGTTGCTCACGGTGCTCGTCGAAGACGAAGCTCTGGATCACAATCAGACGAGCAAAGAGGATCAGGAGGTGCGTAAGGAAGTTGGGAAGCTGCTCGTATGAACCAGAGAGGAAGGGGCGCACGAGGTTTACCAGAATTGATCGCCGAAGTAGGCTCTGTCTGCGGCGGCGCAAGAGCGAATACTGGCAGCCTGGTGGCGAGAAGGGTTTGAGTGTGGGGGAAAATGACCACGAGGGGGAGAGGTTCTTATAGCCGGAGCGGGGCGTGGAGTTACTCGCGAAATCAAGGGGATTCAACGCGGCAGCGACTGCGGCGAGTAACGGCGGCGTGAGCGGCGCATGTGCGCGTGATTGACGAAGACGACGACGGGATCACGGGTCCACTTGTCAGCGAAATAAACAGAAGGAGGTGGGGTCCTGGCGTCAGTGACTCCGCGGGTGCATCTGCGCGTGCGTGAGAGAGAGAGGTGGCCCGGGTGGGCTAGTTGGGCTGGTTTCACTGTTGGGCCCAAAGTCTGGCGCCGACCCTTTTCTTTTTCTTTATTCCTTTTCTATTTCTGAATTGATTTTATGGATTGAGTTTCAAATGAATTCAAACTCTATTTGAATTCAAATCTTTTTGGGATTTTTGCAGTGTGCAACAATCACATTTCAGGACATAAAAACAAGTAGTCTCTCTTTTCAAGCTTGGTTCTTTTGAAATAACAAAATAAACAGTGCTATAGCACTAGATTTGCAAATGTTTTGAAAATGGTTTTGAAACCATTTTTATTTTGTAAAATTTTGTTCAAACTCTACACTCAAACCAATCAACAAGGAAGCAAACAAACATGGTTTTTAAAACACTAAGCTCTCAAATGAGGATGGGCATTTGATTTAAGTTTGCTCACATAAAATGATAGCACTATGTGCTTCTGTTTTCTTGAAATGAGTTTGAAATTGATCTCAAATCTATATGCATGCATGAGTGATATGCAATCTTTGAAATCATGATTTTAGGGATGTTACAAACTTGTTAATAGGTTAGTTCCAGAAAATATATAAAAACACCTCAAAGTGTAGACAAAGCAAAGCAAAGTAGATTCTAAACAAGCATGGAGCATAAAAAATTATAGATACGTTTACGACGTATCAAGCACCCCAAGATTAACTCCTCCTCGTCCTCGAGTAGGTAAGTGATAAAAATAATAATTTTTGAGGTGACATGCACCATCAAAACCAAGATCAAACCATTTGCAAGCATTGAAAGCTGGGATCAAAGAACTCTAAACATGTGCATGAAAGATGGAGTTCTAACAGTAAGACAAATTAACTATGCATGCAACATGAAAGGATACAAACAAAGATCATGAATAACATGCATTGAATTGAAAAACGTTTGTTTGTTTCACATACATAAAACATGGCATAGTGGCAATTAGCTTGTCCCTCATAGAGTAGCAAATACGTGCATAGGACACCTTCAAAGTTCACAAGGGTGACTAGAAACAAATAGCACAAGAACAAGTAATATCACAATATGCATAAATCAATAAGTGTTGGGTCACTGCACACATATAACTAAGAATGGCTACTATGCTCTCTTAATGGTGCCTAAAGGTAGAAGGTGGAGATTCAATAATAGTGGAAGAAAGACCCTTGATAAAGGGAAGCAGGGATTTCAAGCTTCAAAAAGAGCTTCCAAAAATTATGGTATTTGTTAGCTGTCAACCCTCATTGCCCCTGTCATAAGCCTCTTGAAGTGATTAAGGTTAAAGTGAACAAACTATGTAGTATATGCTTGACAAGGTATAAGCTGGCAATCTCTTGTCCCTTGAATATGAGGGCCACACCTCATGGTACTCAACTTCAGTCACATGTAAGTTCTTGTCATTGTAAGTACATGCGTATCATAGAGAACCGCCAACGGGGTACCCCTTGCACATGGTATATGAGCTATCCCATGACCAAAATAACAAGGCAAGCAGACAATGAGCATCTCAACGATCTTTTTATTTACTATGTGCATAGCTTTTTATTGAGGATGTGTCAACACCCGGATTTTTAATCACAGATGCATGTTATGCCATACATCACAATCCTAGGATTACCATTTTTGCGAGACATAACAGATTGCATATCACAGTACATCATCCATTACAAACCATACATAGGGTCTTACATGAATAAGGATCTCATGATCCAGTTCTTAATACAATTCAAGTAGCGGAACAACGTAATTGTAGTGGTCCCAACCTTTAATAAGGTAG
Organism: Avena longiglumis; assembly: GCA_030063025.1. Classification (NCBI taxonomy): domain Eukaryota; kingdom Viridiplantae; phylum Streptophyta; class Magnoliopsida; order Poales; family Poaceae; genus Avena; species Avena longiglumis. Next base: position 156,913,312 of record CP125973.1, read on the forward strand.
AGATCCCTGTGTTTACAATGCTAGTACCTGGATCAATAGCTAGCATCCACAGTTAAGATGTAATATCAAGAAACAAAGGTCATAATACAACTTTATAACCAGGAATAAAATAATTCATTACATCTTACATAGCTCATTTGTCTATCTCATTATAATGCAACAGAAATAACTATAGCATGGAGTCCTTCATCTTCAAAGTGCCATAGGCAATCATGTTGGTTGTAGACTTGTAATCCTAATCAACACACTTCACTAACATCAAACCAACCTGCAACATAATAAGTTACAGCCACAAGGGTCAATACATTTGAATTGCATTGGCAAGTGATACTATGGTAGTATAGTGGTAACTATCATCTATATGCATTTGGCTAAGTGGATCTTAGGCTTGCTTTGCTCAAAATAGATTTTCCTTATCATTTGAAAACACTAAGTTTTTATTTGTCAAAATCACCCAAGGAACCACCAATAGAAATTGGTGAACCTTCACCCTTGTTCAACCACAAGTTTTTAGCTTAGAAATTTAGATGAGGAGATTCTTGATAGCTTCCATGTCTTGATGCTCAATTTGTCCTTTACCAGGGACATGGCTAAGTACTTAGATTTTACACTCTGCAGAGGTGGTGCACTTTCCCCACAAGACTTGGTTTCACCAAGACAAGATCTTTCAGAAGCCTTCCCTTAGACCAGAATGGACGCGTTCCAACCTATCATCCCCTACCACCAACTGTTCATTTGGCTAAGTTATTGCAACATATATGATCCAGGCAGAGCCCATAATGCCAAGTGGCTTCACTTGAAGCTTCTCAACATTTGACATCTCAAATCTCTTTGTTCCTGGGTGGCAATCCACAAGTGAGATACACAAGGTAAACCATAGAAATGGGCCTTGTGTAACCACTCAACCAAAAACCACCAAGCAATTACCATTCCACCCAGGTGTTTCATTCACTTAGTTGTTTTATTAAGCAAAACACAAGTCCTTGACTTAGAAATATTCCATAGCATGAATATAAACCACCCTTGTTTTCTACTAGCTAAGACAAGCATTATAGTAGTAGGAATCTTAACATAGGATAATTCTACTAAGGTTTCATCTACTAGGATTTCCCATGGCATGGTTTATACTTAGAAAAATTTCCATGCAAGTCCTACTTAGAAATATCACTAATGCATAGTAAAAATAACGGGACAAAAGTATGAAGCATTACTTGCCTTTTTGGTAGAGAATTATAAGTTCACTCCTTGATCTTGTAATAGTCACACTCTTCAAATTGCACTACAATTCAATCAAGCAAGCAAATATTCAATCTACCATTCAAGCAATCATCACATAGAAGAATAAAAAAAAGCAATGCATGCAAGCATGCCAAAGATTATTTTATTTGGAAAAGTGGTTTCTATAGGTTATAAACATCATAAAATATCTTCTGGTCATTTATAAAACTGGCAAGGTCATTTATAAATGTGTCAAAACCATTTGATATCTTTTGGACATTGATAAAAGTGGCAAGGTTATTTTGTTTTGCTAGAAATGGTTCAAACCAAAGTATTACTTTCTAGTGTTTGACAAATACATTTTTAAACACAAATGTTAGTGTTTTATGGTCAAATGTTTAGTATTGAAACCATTTGCAAAAGGTTTTACCTATATGTTCAGTAGGTTCAAAACAATCCAATTGCCAAAGATTTTACCTTAAAAATATTTCTAGAATAATTTTTATATCCAAAATATGTCTACACAAGTTTCTGCAAAAACAACCAATTTAACAGAAGCAATTTACTAAAAAAAGTGCATAGTTGGGAAGTACTTGTTTTGCTGATTCCATTGATATAAAATTTATAAAATTTGGACGTGTGGATTAAAAGTTATGCAATTTACAAATTTCAACATCTAATAGAACAAATTCTGTTTTTAAAACAAATCATAGGACACGTGGCTGAATCTTATTCGCTGGTACCGTTTCGTTTGGATCGAGCGATATAGACCGTAGGATTAAAAGAGATCTGCGCGGCTCAGATCATCACATACCCCTTCGTTAAGTGAAACTATCCTATCACTCCGATCTAGATCTGACGGCTCCTAGTGCCTCGACCAGAAACTGGCGGTGCTCAACGGTGGCGTGCGGCGGCGTGACTCTATCGGTGACGCTGTCGGAAAACTAGGACGTGCGGGGAAGAGTGAGGATGCTCACCAGACTCACTGTGAAGATCTGATGCTCGTCGTTGCCTCAGTTGGCCAAGGGGCGCACAGACTCGTTGTTGATTGCTCACCGTAGTAGGCGTCGGCGTCGGGTTCATTTGGTTGTTGACGAAGGTGAGGTTTGAGGGCACGCTAAGGCAAACAGAGAGTGGGGTTAGATGCGTACGGTGCTGGGGATCATATTCACATCAACTAGAGGAAGAGGGGTGGTCAGGTTTACCGGGGGAGGTCGACGGAGCGGAGGCAGTGTTCAGACGTGGTCGTTGCCGAGCATATGGGGCGCGCGCGAGTGAGCTGGCGTTGCTAGGATATGCGTCTGGTTCTTGTGAGCACGCTTGAGTGGTCAAGGGGGCAAGGGGAGGCGAGGAGATGCCGAAATTCGCTCGGAGGTTCGCCGAAACAGAGCGTGGTCTCGGGCAAAATTAGCGCAGCCCGGTGGTAGAGGGTGGGTGGTTTCTGGGGGGAAATGGAGAGGAGGAGCAGTGGTTTAATAGAGCATAGTCGCGGCAAGGTTTAAGTGAGGCGTTTAAGCGAATTAAACCTCGGCATTGTTAGGTTCCCAACCTTTAATAAGGTAGAGATCCATGTGTTTACAATGCTAGTCCCTGGATCAATAGCTAGCATCCACAGTTAAGATGTAATATCAAGAAACAAAGGTCATAATACAACTTTATAACCAGGAATAACATAATTTATTACATCTTACATAACTCATTTGGCTATTACATTACATTGCAGCAGAATATCTATAAGCATGGGGTCCTTCATCTTCAAAGTGCCACAGGCAGACATGTTGGTTGTAGACTTGTAATCCTAATCAATAACTTCACTAATATCAAACAAACCTGCAACATAACAAGTTACAGCCACAAGGGTCAATACATTTGAATTGTATTGGCAAGTGATACTATGGTAGAATAGTAGTATCTGTCATCTATATGCATTTGGCAAAGTGGAGCTTAGGCTTGCATTGCTCAAAAATAGATTTTCCTATCAGTTGAAAACACTAAGTTTTTGTTTGGCAAAAATCACCCAAGGCATCTACCAATCAAAGATTGAAGATCCTTTATCCCTTGTTCAACCACAAGTTTTTAACTTAGAAATTTGGATGATGAGATTCTTGATAGCTTCCATGTCTTGATTCTCATATTGTCCTTTGCCAGGGACATGGCTAAGTACTTAGATTTTTCACTCTACAGAGGTGGTGCACTTTCCCCACAAGACTTGGTTTCACCAAGACAAGATCTTTCAGAAGCCTTCCCTTAGACCAGAATGGACGCGTTCCAACCTATCATACCCCTACCACCAACTGTCCATTCGGCTAAGTTATTGCAACCTATATGATCCAGGCAGATCCTATAATGCCAAGTGGCTGCACTTGAAGCTTCTCAACATTTGACATCTCAAATCTCTTTGTTCCTGGGTGGCCATCCACAAGTGAGATACACAAGGTTCATGTCACATCCAAAGATTTTCCAAATCTTGTAATGTGAAAATAAATGAATAAAATAAAACTTTGTTTGATTTTCAGGGCCAGAAGAAACTTTTGAATCTAATTGGGAATCTTCAAACCTATTTTGAACAAATAAATCCTAAAGGGATTTAAAAAGATAAACATTTTAAATAAAGGAATTTAAAATATTTTGAAATTACTATTTTGAACCTTTTAAGTAAAAAGATTTGGTTTTCAAAAGAAATAGAAGTATTATAAATAAAGATTATTTTATAAAGCCAAATCAAACCTTGGACAAACCTTTGAAAATAAAACATTTTGTTTTAATAAAAATAGCAAAGGTTTAATTAAAATAGAATAATAAGGATTTAATATCCAAATTTTATTTAAGTAAAGGCTTTTCCCATTTTAAATAAACACTAAAAATTATTTATTTATTTTAAATAAGTTTTCCAAATACTTTATATTCTCAAATAAAACCTACTGAAGTGTTTTGGTTTTATTTTAGATTTCAAAATAAATATTTTAATAAACAAATCCTGTTTGATTTAATAATAAAGGTCTATTGTATTTAATTATTAATAGACCCTAAAATAAAAGGTTATTTTGTTTTAAACAAGATTTCCAAATGTATTTTATTTTCAAATAAAACCTACTGATTTGATTTTGAAAATATTTGGATTTCAAATGGAGATTTTATTAATTATATCAAACCCTATTTTATTAAATAACTAATGGACCATTTTATTTAATTAAGGAATGGAACCTAAAAAGATTAAGGTATTATTTTATTTTATTTTGGATTTTGATTCATGTTACTGAACATAACTAATTTCAATATTACAAAGTTTGGTGTTGTTTGAATTGATTTGGTTGATGTTTGTTTGTTTGGAAAATTCAAAACAGAAAAATAGAAATGGAAAAAGATAAATCAATCAGACAGAAAAAATAAGAACAATTCGAAATTTATCCCATCGGCCAGCTGCCCCAATGACCCACCTATCCCACCTCACCCTCGCCCCCGAACCATTTTTCTTCACCACAGAAGCGACCCGCTAAGCAACTGACTCGTGGACCCGCCTTTTCCCTCCCTTCTCTCACTGCCAGAGGACCCCACGCCACGCCCCCCCTTCTTCCCCACCCGCAGACCACGCCTTCCCCCTCGCCGGCCGTTGCAGGCGAAATTAAGTGCGACGTAATACGCGTTAACCACACCATTACTCGGCCCCTTGACCAAGCAAGCTAAAGCGCCCCTCTCCCCTCTCTGGTTCCCCTCTGTCGCCCCACTTCGACACGCCATCAGGCTGCCCCAATTCCTCCCTGAGCTCCTCTGTTCCGACGACCTGCCTCATCGAATTCCGGCCGTGTCCTGCCGCCCCTTGCCTCCCCAAGCATGCAGACAAGCTCCCCATATCCTGGCAAACCCCCTCGTAGTTTCAGCTCGCCCGCGGGTGCCCTGCAGGCTCGGCAACGACAACTACCGCCGTCGCCATCATCTGTTTGCTACTCCGACGACCTTCTTCGTCAAATTCCAGCCAAGCTTCGCCGCCCCTTGCCTCACTAAGCACGCTAGCAGACTCCCCACTCCCAGAACTTCCTCCCCGTACCACCCATTCGACCGCGGGCGCCCCAGAGCGTCGGCTACGTCAAACTTCCGAACGCCGCCGCGTCTGCAACCTCTCCGACGACCTCCCCCGGTAAGCACTGACTGCCCCGCGTCTTCTCGATGATGCAAACGTCTTCTCCTTGTTCTTGCGTACCTAACTACGCCCTTTGTTTGCCTCCGCATGATCTGCAACGTCAACTTCGACCACGAACAGAGCCGCCCGACGTTGTCTTCAACTCCGGTGAGCAATCCCTGCTGTTCCAGGACGCCCCTCGACCAAAAGACCACGCCCCGAGCATCACCTCGTCCTCGCGATCACGGTGAGCATTCCCACCTCGATCTTTGCTTCCTAGAACCACCGCGAGCACCTCGCTGGTCAGGCGCCGCCGTCGGCCGCTCACTTTTGGTCCAGCGAACTAGTACCGTAGGATCTAGTTTGAACGAGCAGGATTAGATCATTTAGTCGCGAAGAGGTACGTGTTCTGTGCCGCACGATCTAATTAGATCCAAGGGCTACCGCGCGTGATCCGGCCGAACCGGTATCGCCCAGTTAGAAAGCGACGCGTGGCCATGTTTTGATTTAAAAACAGATTTGAAATCTGATTTAGATAGGATTTTCAAACCCTTATATCTTTGGATCCACACGTCCAAAAATTACAAATTTTATGTCATTGGATTCAGGAGAGCAAGACCTAGCCAAACATGCCCTTAGTTTAGCAAATAGTATATGTTAGCTTGTTTGAATTTGCAGAGACATTTGTATGCTTGTTAAGGATGTAAAAATTGTTTAAAATTGAATTTAGGGTTAAAATCTTTGGCAATTGGATTGATTTGAACCTACTGACCCTAGGAACCAACCCATAGTTTGGAAAATGGATTTGGTAAAGTTTAGGATGGAAAACTTGATTTAGTCATTTCTAGCCAAAAGAAAATAATGATTTTTGTTATGAAAATGATTTTGAGTAAGAACTTTGGGAAAATGGTTTAGACCAAACCTACTGACCCAAAACACCAAGTTTTGCAATAGCAACTCATTTGGTGAAAAACATAAAGTTTTGCTTTGATTAAAATAATTTTCACCACATAAAATAATGATTAGATTTAAAAATGGTTTATAGACCAAAACCCTTTTGCAAAATGACTTTGCCACTTTGGAAAATAACCACTTTTGACCTTACAAAGTTTAGAAGCCTAGTGGAGACCATTCTTGCAATAGAACCAACCTTTGCATGCTTATGCATGACTTAGATTCCATTACTATGTGTGTGAAAAATTGTTTGTTTGACTTTGGTTTGGAATGTGAATTGAATTTGTGTTTGCTTGATTGACTTGTAGTGAAGTGTGAGACTAGCAAGATCAAGGAGTGAACCACCATTCCCTACCAAAAAGGCAAGTGACGCTTCATACTTTTTGTCCCATTACTTTCACTATGCATTAGTGATTTTACCAAGTAAAACTTGCATGGATTTTGCTAAGTATAAACCTTACTATAGGAAAACTAGTAGATGAAACCTTAGAGGAAATCTTCCTAAGTTAAGATTCCTATTACTGTCAAGCTTAGCCTAGCTAATAGAAAACATGGGTGGAATATATATTCACACTATGGAAAAAGATTCTAAGTCTGAGGACTTGTGATTTTGTCTAATAAAACAACTAAGTTAATGAATCACCTGGGTGGAATGGGCTTGCTTGGTGGTTTTTGGTTAAGTGGTTCACAAGGCCATGACTTGGCTTGTGTATCTCACTTGTGGTATGCCACCCAGGAACAAAGAGATTTGAGATGTCAAATGTTGAGAAGCTTCAAGTGCAACCACTTGGCAATATGGGCTCTGCCATGATCATATAGGTTGCAAGAACTTAGCCATATGGACAGTGGGTGGTAGTGTTTGATAGGTTGGAGCGCGTCCATTTTGGTCTAAGGGAAGGCTTCTGAAAGATCTTGTCTTGGGAAACCAAGTCTTGTGGGGAAAGTGCACCACCTCTGCAGAGTGTAAAATCTAAGTACTTAGCCATGTCCCTGGTAAAGGACAATTTGAGCATCAAGACATGGAAGCAATCAAGAATCTCATCATACAAATTTCTAAGTTAAAACTTGTGGATTTGAACAAGGGTTGTTTGAAATCTTAAATCTTTGATTGAGAGATGCCTTGTAAAGGATCTTCAATCTTTGATTGAGAAAAATGATTTTATCAAAGCAAAGACTTAGTATTTTCAAAGGTTAAGGACAAATCTATTTTGAGCAATGCAAGCCTCAACTCCACTTAGCCAAATGCATATAGATGATAGACTCCACTATACTATTATAGTATCACTTGCCAATACAATTCAAATGTATTGACCCTTTGTGGCTGTAACTTGTATGTTGCAGGTTTGATTGTTTTTAGTGAAGAATGATTGATTAGGATTACAAAGTCTACAACCAACATCTGCCTGTGGCACTTTGAAGATGAAGGACCCCATGATTATAATTATTCCGCTGCAATGTATTATAATAGCCAAATGAGCTATGTATTGATGTAATAAAATTATGTTATTCCTGGTTATAAAGTTGTATTATGACCTTTGTTTCTTGATATTACATCTATACTGTGGATGCTAGCTATTGATCCAGGGACTAGCATTGTAAACACAGGAGGAATCTACCTTATTAGGTTGAGACCTCTACAGATGGTATCAGAGCATTGTGTTGCCTGTAGGATTTGTAAACCCTAGGATTGGACAAATACCCTTAGAAAAATAGGAGTTGTCTTATTCCAAAAATTTATTTACAAAAACACTTGTAAACTCTTTCCTCAACCATTTTGGTTTCAACTCTACATCTCTCCTAATTCAACTTGATGGATAAAGCCTACCCCATGACCAAAGACTTCACCATGTGCAAAGGACTTCTTCAACTTCTTTAACTCTAATGACTTCAACTTCTTCAACTCTAATGACTTCAACATCTTCAGCATATTCACCAAGGACTTCCAACTTGGATACCACTAAGGACTACAAGTGAAACAAGGAAAGTCTTGCTCAAGATTAGAGACTAAGGGAATGCAAAATAGGAAGGAGCTATCAACAACTTTGAAGTATTATAACCAAGAGTTTTCCTAAAGGAAACCAAGATATCATGTAGGAAGAAGAACCAACCAAGAAAGATGGAAAGATCACAAGTGAACCCTATAGATGGACCACCATATTTTAGCCAAGTCAAAACACACCAACTTATGTGGTGTAACAAAAATATTTTGTTGCCTAAAAATGTGCTTGAACTTTGTTTGAGTGAAATGTTTGTTGTGATGCTTGCACCTTGTTTGTGTGAATTGTGATGTGTGTGATTAAAAAATATTTCCTTAGAAATATCTTGCCTACTCTAATCTCCCTTCAACCCAAACAGATGACTTCTCCAAGAAACTCCAACATCAAGGTTGATGACAACAACAAAAACAACCAAGAGAACAACATGAGAGAACTTATAGCAAACCAAAACCAGTTGAGCCAAGAGACAACTCAGCTTTTAGCCAACAACAATGGACTAGACCCAGCCATACAAAGGATTTTGAAACTTCAATCCCAATTGTTGCAAGGATTGGTTACTCAAATGATCATCATGAGAGAAAACTTTTCCCAAAGAGCTAATGACAACAAGGATGACCAAGATGCTATTCCAGAAGGAACCCAAAGCTAGCAATACTTGTGGAGACAAAGATCTTGCATTCAAGGAGCATGAATATCAATGCCCCAAGAAGAGAGAAAGATCTCCCACCTATGAAGAACATGAACTAGAAGAACTCCTAGCTTTGGAGAGACCCAAAAAGAAGAAAAAGGACATAAGACAATTGCAGTGTTACAATTGCAAAGAGATGGGACACTATGCCAGTGAATGCCCAAAAAAGAAGAAGAACCAAGGAAACAAACAAGAGGCAATGATACCAAAGGAAAAGAAAGATATCAGCCAAGTGATGTGTTTAAAATGCAAGGAACTAGGCCACTATGCATGCAATTGTCCAGAAAAGATGAAGAACAAGTTAAACAAGTCTATGAAGGATCTCAACCTTGGTCCATGAGTCAAGCATGGAAACAAAGGACTCAAAGCAAATGTTTGCTTAGAGAAGTTTTCCCAGGATCCCAGGAAGGACAATGTGTAATTTTTGTTTGAAAATTTTTAAGGGTGGTAGTACCCTAGATGTTTTGAACCTGCTTGTAACCCTAGCCTCCCCAAATCTCGGGACGAGATTTATTTTAAGGGTGGTAGCCTGTCACATCCCAAGATTTTCCAAATCTTGTAATGTGAAAATAAATGAATAAAATAAAACTTTGTTTGATTTTCAGGGCCAGAAGAAACTTTTGAATCTAATTGGGACCTTCAAACCTATTTTGAACAAATAAATCCTAAAGGGATTTAAAAAGATAAACATTTTAAATAAAGGAATTTAAAATATTTTGAAATTACTATTTTGAATCTTTTAAGTAAAAAGATTTGGTTTTCAAAAGAAATAGAAGTATCATAAATAAAGATTATTTTATAAAGCCAAATCAAACCTTGGACAAGCTTTTGAAAATAAAATATTTTGTTTTAATAAAAATAGCAAAGGTTTAATTAAAATAGAATAATAAAGATTTAATATCCAAATTTTATTTAAGTAAAGGCTTTTCCCATTTTAAATAAACACTAAACCTTATTTAATTATTTTAAATAAGTTTTCCAAATACTTTATATTCTCAAGTAAAACCTACTGAAGTGTTTTGGTTTTATTTTAGATTTCAAAATAAATATTTTCATAAACAAATCCTGTTTGATTTAATAATAAAGGTCTATTATTTAATTATTAATAGACCCTAAAATAAAAGGTTATTTTGTTTTAAACAAGATTTCCAAATGTATTTTATTTTCAAATAAAACCTACTGATTTGATTTTGAAAATATTTGCAAAAGTGGCAAAGTCATTTGCAAAAGGTTTCACTTTATAAACCATTTTTAAAACAAGGTATCATTTTATGTGGTGTAGAAATGTTTTAGTAAGGCATTAATCTATAGGATTCACAAAATATGTTTTCAAACCATAAAACTTTGTGTTTAGGGTCAGAGAGTTTATTTCCAAAACATTTCTAAAAGGTTTTCTTCTAAAACCATTTTTAACAATTAAACCACATTTTTATTTGACTAGAAATGGTTTAAATCCAAGATTCATTCTTTTGCTTATCCAAATACATTTTTGAAACCACAATTTGTTTCCTAGGGTCAGTAGGTTCAAAACAAACCATTTGCCAAATATTTTATCCCCAAAATCATTTTAGAATAAATTTTATAACCTAAACAAGCTGATGTAGCCCGACCTACGGTCGTTACCACATCTTGGTCTCCAACTTATGCCAAGTCGTCATGGACTCCAAAGGTGAATCCGTTCCACTATGCGAGCCCCCTTCCTACCCTATTGAATGGTATGCTACTTCATACTCCGTCACATATGCATGACAGGTTCACATTGACAAGTACGGAGGCAAGGGAGGAAGCCCGGAGCATCAAGCCCGACAAGACGGAGGCTTGGAAGAGGAGGCGGAAGAAACCAAATGCTCTCTGTTGCTAGCGGTACTACCGGACCTGGCGAACGGTACTACCGCCCGGCGACACTACCGCCCCTGCTACCGCCACCAACAGACGACGCCAACAGAAGCCAAATGCTCTCTCCGTGGTACTACGGACCTAGAACTGCAGATTACTGGCTCATGCACTATCGCCCCTCACTACCGCTCCCCGCTGAAGATGCCGACGGAAGCCCCAGGACTGCAAGCGGTACTACCGGTCCCGGAGCGGCACTACCGGACCAAGCGGTACTACCGGTCCCAAGTCCGGTACTACTGCCCATGGCAGTGCCTGCACGCACTAGTTGGGCCACAGCCCATGTATCCCCCTTACTTACCTATTCGCCTAGTTTATCCCCAAACTACCCTTGTTTATGTGGTTGGCCTATAAATAGAGCCCCCACCCCTCATGTATCCCTTAGGCATAGATGATAGACTAAAGAAAACCCCCATTGTGGAATCTCTAGTTTTGCCTCATCCCCTTTACCAAGGGGACCGACTATCGTCACCAACCTCGATTGGACTTTGCATCACGCATCCATCGTTGAACAAGACCTTGGAGTTCGATGTCTCATCTCCAAGTTGTCAAGACCCTCCCCAAGGTGTTCTTCCCTCTCCGATGTGGATTTGAGGGAGCACGTTGACCGATCTTTCCTTACGAGGATTCTATCGGACCGGTGGCCGCCGTTCGGGAGCAATCGACCTTGTATCGTGTGTGTTTTGTGTGTGTTCATCGTGTTCTTTGCGAGGTGTGTGTTCGCTTCCGGTACCTTCTCCCTTTCCCCTCGCTTTCCCATCAATTTGACCACGAGATCCGTGAAGATCGGGCACCCAAGTGGTTAACCCCTCCATCATCTGGTATTAGCAGCTTTTGGTTTCCACGGATTTCTCATCGATTTGGTTTTTTCCCCATAAATTCGAAATTTCCACCAAAAATAGCCCCAATTCGTGTTTGGATCGATCTGTGATTTGAGTGCGTTTTGGTAGGTTTTGATCCGTGGATTACTTGCTAAACTTGTTGATCTACCTTCCTTTGCGTTCCCATGGCCTAATTCCTTGATTTCCCCCTTCGATTTGGTGTTTTTCTTGAAGATTTTCCGCCCAAATCATCCCAAAATCGCGAAAACGCGTCAGATCTGGACTTCTCTGTCCCCAGCGGTACTGCCGGGCCCAAAATCCGGTACTACCGCTCTTTTCCGGTACTACCAGGCCCAAAAGCCGGTACTACCGCCCAGTACAGAAAGAAAACTGCAGGTTCCTAGATTTCAGCCTCTCACCGTTTTGAGCATAACTTTTGCATTCGAACTCAGATTTTGGTGTTCTTTAGCTCGTTTCGAAGAGGAGAAGGAGCTCTACATCATCATCCACGTTGTTCATGCTATCTACTCCATCCAAATTCCATGAGCAAGGCGGAATCCAACAATAAAGGGTGAAGATCGTCGACGAAAGGTATAAACATTCCGCGACTTCTCCCCACTTGCATTCCTTTGTGAACCCCACTATCTTTGCGAGCAACAAACACCAATTGAGACTAGTTCCTCTTATGATTTCTTGGGCTATGCACATTTGATACCTTGTAGAATTCCGAGCAAACATTGTGAGCGCTATCTCATATAATTATCTTGTATAGTTGTTGGCACAAGGAAGAGGCAAGTGAAAAAGAAAAAGAAAGAAAGAAAAAGAAAAAGAGAAAAAAAATAGAAAAATAAAAATAAAAAAAAGAAATATACATGTGCCTCATAGAATAGGAAGCGCAAGCTCGATGAACATCATATAGGTGGTACTTATTGTGCATATCTTATAGCCCACCAATCTTATGCAATCGAACTAGCGTCTTTACTTGTACTTGTGTGACACGAGCTTATAGTCTTTGCTAGGTAATCATTTGGTTCTTAGCTCACTTTCTCTGTCGCACAAGTCCCATTTATCCCACCGTGTGTGTTTCCTTGTACATATTTCCTATCTTGTGGATTGACTTGTTTTGCTTTGTGATCATTGTGGTTCTTTACTTTCCATTACAACATCTTGATTTCGGATTGGTTCTTGACATGCCACTTTCCATACCTATCCACCATAGGCCTTGTGTGTGTGTGTTTTTTGGTTAGTAGTTGGTTTTGGTGTTCCGCGTGAACTTCACTTTGCTTGGTTTATTGCTCTCAAGTGTGGCCACTTGCACGATACGATCTTCCAAGGTAAAGTAAGGTTTGACGTTGTATCCCTAACACCCTCCACCACTTCCATATACACCGCCTGGTCTTGTGAATCATGTCTAGGGACTCCGGAACCGAGGATTATTTCTATGAAGAATCCACGATGAGCAACCATGCCTATGTCTCCACAAGCATGGATAACATGATGGAGCACTACACCAGCAATGGCTCCACATGCTTGGGTGATATGGAGTACTACAACAAAAATGACTCCCCAAGCATGGACGACTTCAAGAACGACAATGCGAAGCTCCTCACGTCGCACCGACCAAGACGGAGCCTCCAACTCGAGTGCGCCAAGGTCCATCATCAAATGGACAAGTTCCAAAGCGACCTCCACAACTTCAAGAAGGACATGGACAACGACTTCGACAAAAACATGAGGATGGTCGCCAAGACTAATGATGCTTTGCGCTCATTAGAAAAACTTACAAGGAAGAGTGCCAAGGTCAAGGGCCATCGTCGTGAGCGTCATATGGATGACCAAGTGCGCCACCTACATCAACCATCGGCAAGGCACGCCAATGACCTCCGTCGACACCATCACAAGGCACCTTCAACTTCTAGTGCCACAACCAAAATGGCACCAAGAGCAAGCCTTCGTCCACGCCATCAAGCTTCAACGACTACGCTTGCATTTGAAGACCTCATGAACGGGGAAAATGAAGACCTCTACTTCGCCAAATTGGATAGCATGAGCCTACCTCCACCACTACTACAAGATGTCCACAAGACGGTCGAGCATGGGATTTTCCCTTCGACCATGGAGGAGAGTGATGATGCCCATCTTATGGCATCCAACTTTGAAGGCGACAAGGTCAAGAATGGTGAGCATGGGATTTTCCCTTCACCAAAGGAGGCACATGGAGTTGAGGAAACCGAGCCTACCCCCATATGCTTGAGTGATGATGTGGTACCAATCCCATGTGAGTATGAGAGCCACTTAGCCCACTTGAGTGAGAACAAGAGTGAGATGAGTGACTCCACCTTATGTGAGATTGAGTGCTTCCACTTGGAGGGCATGAGCGATACTCCTAGTGAGTTGAGAGTGGTAGTTGATAGGTCAAGTGAGACCATTTCGATTTCTAACAACTTACCCTCTACCTCTAGTGTGTTCTCTTGTGTTACGCTAAGTTTCATGGATGAAGAAGCGCCAAGCCATGAAGCAATGATGCCTCAATTGGAGAAGATGTACATGGTAGATGCTATGCTATGGCTACATCAAGAAGACGAAGTCGTCCACAAGGATACCACTACTTCCACAACACCCACTTCATATGAGAGGTATGACCAAGGTAATAATAAGGGTGTTGATGATGCCATGATCCCACTAGTGGACATGATGAATTGTGAGGATATGCATGTTATGGATGATACTTGTGACATTACTTATGCTTCATCCATATTCCCATGTGATGCTTTGCCTTTGCATAATATTGATCATGTGGAATTGTTTGATTGCGATATCATTGCCATAAACATGCCATGCTATGCATCTTGTGTGTATCCTCCAATTGCTTTGGACTTGCCTTGTCATGCTAGTCATTCAATTTCTCCCGTTGCTTGCGATACGATGAATGCTTGCTATTTCACTTGTTTTGCTTGCAACAATATTGATCATATGCGTTATAATGAGATGGCCCCCATAGCTTTCTCAATTTTTGGAGATTTTGATGATTGCCATGATAAGCATGTTCCCCACTTGCATACTCACCATGCATCTATTTCATACTTGAATGACATTAATGGTGATGTGCACAAGAAGAGATATGTCATGATGGATGATGTGTATCTCTACCATGCACACACGTTCTTCCTTTTACATATGATGTGTGTAGGTGCCCGCACGAGAATGTCAACCTCGGTTGAGCACGAGTTGACAAAAAGAGCTCTAGAGAGCATCCCACAAGTGAGTTCAAGATCGAACCCAGCTCTGATACCTTTTGCATGCTTTGCATCTTTCATGTTGACAAATTTTTCTTTCCTATGGTTTGCTTGCAAGCATGTTAATGGTATTATATTCCCTTGTGACATTCATGTTTCTTCGCTTTTAGATAATGATGCTTTGTGTGTTGCAACAAAAATGTTGAATAATTTACCTTTCCGATGTTTTGTGTGCAACCACAATTCCATTAAGAACATGTATTGTCATGAGAGCTTCCAAGAATCTCGTCGTGTTGTTGCAACAAACATAAGGACCACTTGCTCTTTCATTTGGTTTGTTTGCAAACACGTTACTTTGGCTTCCTCTTGGGATACTCATATTCCCATGATATTTGCTATCGATGATTTGTGTGTGACATCCAACATGTCGAACAATTTCTCTTTCCAATGGTTGGTTGGCACACATAATGATGTTGTTTTGGATATTATTCCTTTTGTGTTTTTGCCGAATTCTCCTAAATTTGCATCAAATATGTTGATCAAATTTCTATTCGATTGCTTTGAGTGCCCCACTACTATGTTATATGGAGTTTTTGAGTTTCCACATTTGGATGATGTTCAAACGAGTTCCATGCACATTGACCTTGCATATGCATCCCGTTTGCTATACTTGAGTTGTGAACAAGAATGGACATGCCACAAATGACATGCTCCTCTATCACACACAAACATATGTTGCTTGGTCTTTGTTGTATGAAGGTACAAGTGCATACACGTCAACCTCTATGGACTATATGTTGACAAGAAGAACCGAAGAGAGTTACCTATGGATACCCTTCATCGAGCTATCTCTACAAGCTAAGGTGACTTCCTTCTACTTGAGGACTCATGCTATAATCTTCATGAATTGGCTACACTTTGAGTGTTGCTTTGCTTTTGTTGTGAGCTTTGTAGGCTTCAAGGAAGGTGAAGGAACATTGAAGTGTTGTCAAGTCAATCTGCCCGAGGACGACTATATGATGAACCCCAGGATCAAGAATGTCTCTCGACCGCTTCTACTTTGTGATGAACATGTAGAGTCGAGGACGAATCTTTTTGAAGGGGGGGGGGGAGCGGATGTAGCCCGACCTACGGCCGTTACCACATCTTGGTCTCCAACTTACGCCAAGTCGTCATGGACTCCAAAGGTGAATCTGTTCCACTATGCGAGCCCCCTTCCTACCCTATTGAATGGTATGCTACTTCATACTCCGTCACATATGCATGACAGGTTCACATTGACAAGTACGGAGGCAAGGGAGGAAGCCCGGAGAATCAAGCCCGACAAGACGGAGGCTTGGAAGAGGAGGCGGAAGAAACCAAATGCTCTCTGTCGCCAGCGGTACTATCGGACCTGGCGACCGGTACTACCGCCCGGCGGCACTACCGCCCCTTGCTACCGCCACCAACAGACGACGCCAACAGAAGCCAAATGCTCTCTGTCTCCGGCGGTACTACCGGACCTGGAACCGGTACTACCGCTCTGCGGCACTACCGCCCCTCACTACCGCTCCCCGCTGAAGACGCCGACGGAAGCCCCAGGACCGCAAGCGGTACTACCGGTCCCGGAGCGGCACTACCGGACCAAGCGGTACTACCGGTCCCAAGTCCCAGATTACTGCCCATGAATGGCTCACAAGCACTAGTTGGGCCACAGTCCATGTATCCCCCTTACTTACCTATTCGCCTAGTTTATCCCCAAACTACCCTTGTTTATGTGGTTGGCCTATAAATAGAGCCCCCACCCCTCATGTATCCCTTAGGCATAGATGATAGACTAAAGAAAACCCCCATTGTGGAATCTCTAGTTTTGCCTCATCCCCTTTACCAAGGGGACCGACTATCGTCACCAACCTCGATTGGACTTTGCATCACGCATCCATCGTTGAACAAGGCCTTGGAGTTTGATGTCTCGTCTCCAAGTTGTCAAGACCCTCCCCAAGGTGTTCTTCCCTCTCCGATGTGGATTTGAGGGAGCACGTTGACCGATCTTTCCTTACGAGGATTCTATCGGACCGGTGGCCGCCGTTCGGGAGCAATCGGCCTTGTATCATGTGTGTTTTGCGTGTGTTCATCGTGTTCTTCGCGAGGTGTGTGTTCGCTTCCGCTACCTTCTCCCTTTCCCCTCGCTTTCCCATCGATTTGACCACGAGATCCGTGAAGATCGGGCACCCAAGAGGTTAACCCCTCCATCACAAGCATACATAAGTTTCTGCAAAAACAAACATTTTACCAAAAGCTTTTTACTAAACAAAGTGCATGGTTGGCTAGGTCTTGTTTTTATGAATCCATTGATATAAAGTTTGTAAAATTTGGACGTGTATATTTAAAGTTATGAATTTTACAAAATCACATATCTAATAGGAATGTTTCTGTTTTTAAATCAAAGTCTGAGCCAGGTGGATCAATCCTATAGGTTGGTACCGGTTCGGGCGGATCGGCTAACGTGGACTGTTGTATTTTAAGAGGATCGTGCGGCACAGATCAATCAAAAACGGTTCGATAAGTCATCTATCCTAACCGCTGGATCGGGATCCGACGGTGCTCATCGCACTGACCATGAACTGGTGGCGCTGCGGCGGTGGCTGGCGGCGGCGCGCTCAGACGATGACGGTTCCGGCGATACAGGAAGCTAGAGGAGGAGTGGGGTATCTCACCGAGTTCGCGGGGCTGTGCTGATTCTCGACGTGGTCTTCGCAGGGTCAGGGGCGCACGGGGGTGACGACAATTGCCCGCCGGAGATGCTCCTGGCATCGGGCTCCTCTGTTCGTCGTCGGAGGCGAAGATACGGGTCACGCCAAATCAAACGAACCATGCAGTCAGATGCGTACGGGATAGGCGAATACGTGAGCATCGGTCAGAAGGGAGGGGGCGATCAGAGGTTACCAGGGGGTGTCGCCGGAGTGGAAACAGACGGTGGCGGCGCTTGGAGTCGTCGTTGTCGAGGCTCAGAGGCGCGCTCGAGCGAGCTGGCGCTACAGGGAGGTACGCCTGGGTCTGGGGAACTTTCCCGTGTGCTCGGGGAGGTAAGGGGCGGCAGGGTCCGGCCGTAATCGATGCCGGAGCTCGTCGGGGCAGTGGGGCTTCGTAGAGGAATTAGGACGGCCTGGGGGCGCGCTAAGGTGAGGTGACTGGGGGGAAATGGGGAGGGAACGCTGGCGTTTATCACTGCGTGGTTACGACAAGGAATAAACGCAGCAGTGAAGCGAATTCAACTGGAGGAATCAGCGGCAGCAACGGCTGGGCGAGTTCAACGCGGGGAGGAAGAATGGGACATGGCTGTGGGGTCGTCTCGTCAGCGAGAGAGAAGTAAAGGGAACGGGGTCCACCGGTCATCGACTCTGTGGGTTCTTTTGCGAGTGATGAAAACGTTTTGGGGGAGGGGGATAGGTGGGCTTGCTAGGCCTAGTTGGGCTGGCCGGCTGGGCTGGCTCCCTTTTGTATTTTTTTGTTCTATTTGTTTTTCTCTTTTTCCATTTCTGATTTTCTGGTTTGATTTCATTTAATCAAATCAAGCATCCATTTGAATTCAAACTTTTGCCAAAATTTGAGTAGGTTCAAATACTGATTAGTATTTTATTCTGATGTCAATTTTTGAATAAAACCTTATTCATTTTGGGGTCTTTTATTTATTCAAAATAGGCTCTAGTTTTTAATTAGATAGGATTTAATAATGTTTCAAACACCATTTAAAATTCTTCAAACTTTCCAATTCTTTTCAGTAGGTTTTTATTTGTTTAGTTTGTTCAAATAATTCATCTTGAACTATTTGGAAAGTATTTAATATGATTTATTAATCATTTAAGATTGGGTATTTGTTTTAATTCCAATGGAATTTAATATAGTTTTAATTCCCAAATTTTTATTTGGAGGTTTTATTTTATTTAAGTTGATTAAACAACTCTTATTCCACTTGGGTGAATTCCAAATATCATTTTCTCATGTATTCTTATTTAGAGATTTGTCTTTATTAGGATAGGGATAGAATGGTTATGGCCATTTTATTTTATTTGGAATATTCTTTATCCTTTTATTTTATTTGGATTGGGATTATAATCATTCCATTTGCTTAATGGATTAGGCCAAGATTTAGTTAGATCTTTAAATATTCTTCATTTAATAATTCTTTCTTTTCTTATAAAATCCATATCTTTTTATTCAGAGATCCAAACTTGGTGATTCCAATTTGTGAAATCTTGTTTAATATTTATTTATTCCTTTTAATATCTTTAGGATTATTTGATCACCATTTTGCATGGATTTAGATAAGGGTTTTAATAGCTTTGGGAATTTTTAATTTCCTTATCTTTCTTAATTCATAGGATTTTATCCATGGTTCCAAATTAAGTGAAACCAATTTCTATGGTCTTATAATATTTCTATTTATCTTTCTTGATCATTTGTGAATGTTTATTGGCAAGTTTTTATATGGATCAAATCCATAGGCTTGGAGATAACTTGGAAATGATTTTTATTCCATTAGGGTTTAGGGTTTGGATTTATTTTCTAAGTGTTTAAATTTCTAGATACATTCATTGAGGAATGCATTTCCCTTGATTTGGATTTTGTTAGATTCAACTTTTACCAAAGTTTGTTCAAGATGGGATGTTAAGTTTCCTTTTAGAAACAAAAGTTTATTTTCACCCTGATTTTCAAACAAAATTTTATTTATTTTTCACATAACAAGATTTGGAAAATCTTGGGATGTGACAGGCATCAACGGCAGGAAACAGCCGGCACGGTTGTCACAGGGTGAGGAAGAAGACTGACATCATGGGGCTAGCTGGTCAGTGAGAGAGAGAGAGAGGAGAGGTGGGGGCCAGCAGTCAGTGTGTAAGGGTCCCAACCTTTAATAAGGTAGAGTCCCCTGTGTTTACAATGCTAGTCCCTGGATCAATAGCTAGCATCCACAGTTAAGATTTAATATCAAGAAACAAAGGTCATAATATAACTTTATAACCAGGAATAACATAGTTTTATTACATCTTACATAGCTCATTTGGCTATTATATTACATTGCAGTAGAATATCTATAAGCATGGGGTCCTTCATCTTCAAAATGACACAGACAGACATGTTGGTTGTAGACTTGTAATCCTAATCACTTAAACTTCACTAAATCAATCAAACCTGCAACATAACAAGTTACATCCACAAGGGTCAATACATTTGAATTGTATTGGCAAGTGATACTATGGTAGTATAGTGGAGTCTATCATCTATATGCATTTGGCTAAGTGGAGTTGAGGCTTGCATTGCTCAAAATAGATTTTTCTTATCATTTTGAAAATACTAAGTTTTTGTTTGACAAAATCATTTTTCTCAATCAAAGATTGAAGATCCTTTAACCCTTGTTCAAACACAAGTTTTTTTAACTTAGAAATTTGAATGATGAGATTCTTGATTGCTTCCATGTCTTGATGCTCAAATTGTCCTTTACCAGGGACATGGCTAAGTAATTAGATTTTACACTCTGCAGAGATGGTGCACTTTCCCCACAAGACTTGGTTTCCCAAGACAAGATATTTTAGAAGACTTCCCTTAGACCAAAATGGACACGTTCCAACCTATCAAACTCTACCACCAACTGTCCATATGGCTAAGTTCTTGCAACCTATATGATCCAGGCAGAGCCCATAATGCCAAGTGGCTGCACTTGAAGCTTCTCAACATTTGACATCTCAAATCTCTTTGTTCCTGGGTGGCCATCCACAAGTGAGATACACAAGGTAAACCATAGACATGGGCCTTGTGAACCACTCAACCAAAATCGACCAAGCAATTACCATTCCACCCAGGTGATTCATTAACTTAGTTGTTTTATTAAACAAAAACACAAGTCTTCAGACTTAGAAATTTTCCATAGTGTGAATATAATTCCACCATTCTTTTCTATTAGCTAGGCTAAGCTTGATAGTAGTAGGAATCTTAACATTGGAAAATTCCTACTAAGGTTTCATCTACTAGGTTTTCCTATAGCAAGGTTTATACTTTGCAAAATTCCATGCAAGTTTTACTTAGAGAAAAATCACTAATGCATAGTGAAAGTAATGGGACAAAAAGTATGAAGCATCACTTGCCTTTTTGGTAGAGGGTATAAGTTCACTCCTTGTACTTGCAACAATCACACTCTTCAAGTCACTACAAATCAATCAAGCAAGGCACAATCTCAATCTACCAATCAAGCAAAACAACACATAAAATAACAAAGTCAAAGTAATGCATGCAAGCATGCCAAACTTTGTTTTGTTTGAAAAAGTGGTTCCTAATGGGTCATAAACACTTGGGTACACCTAATGGTCATTTTATAAAGTGGCGAAGTCCTTTGCAAAAGGTTTCACTTCCTAAACCATTTTCAAAACAAAGTATCATTTTATGTGGTGTAGAAATATTTTTACTAAGGCATTAATCTATGGGGTTCACAAAATACATTTTCAAACCATAAAACTTTGTGTTTAGGTTCAGAGAGTTTGAAACAAAACATTTCCAAAAGGTTTTCCTTCAAAACCATTTTTAATAAATAAACCACATTTCTGTTTGACTAGAAATGGTTTTAAATCAAAGAATCATTATTTTGTTTCACTAAATACATTTTTGAATCCACAAAGTGTTTCCTATGGTCAGTAGGTTCAAAACACTCCATTTGCAAAAGATTTTATCCCCAAATTCATTTTTAAACAATTTTCACATCCTCAACAAGCATACAAATGTTTCTGCAAAAACAAACATTTTTCCAGAAGATTTTTACTAAACAAAAGGCATGGTTGGCTAGGGCTTGTTCCACTGATTCCATTGATATAAAGTT
Source organism: Avena longiglumis (assembly GCA_030063025.1). Classification (NCBI taxonomy): domain Eukaryota; kingdom Viridiplantae; phylum Streptophyta; class Magnoliopsida; order Poales; family Poaceae; genus Avena; species Avena longiglumis. The sequence continues at coordinate 156,935,080 of CP125973.1, forward strand.
TGCAAAATTTGGACGTGTGGTTTAAAAGTTACAAGGGTTTCAAAATGGCATCTAAATCTGATTTCAAATTCTATTTTAAATCGTCTGGTGCCACGCGTCCTATTCTCATTTGTCGGTACCTCTTCACTCGGATCGACTATTCTGGCGCGTTGGATCAATTTGAATCATGCAGCTCAGAAGCGTGCGTACCCATTCACTTACTTTCTATCCTACCACCAGATCGAGATCGGACGGCTGCTGTGAGCTCGACCCTAAACGAGCGGCGCTGCGGCGGCTACCGGCGGCGGAGCGGCCAGACGGTGGCGGCACCGGCGATACAGGAAGCAAGGGTGGCTGGGGAGGTACTCACAGTGTTCGCAGAGGCCCGGGGAAGCTCAAGGTGATGCTGTCTTGTCGAGGGGCGCACTGGAGCGGGCTTGATTGCTCGCCGGAGATGAGCTGGGCCTCGGGCGGCTCTGGAGGTCGTCGAGGGCGAGGTTAGGGGGCACCCTAGGACGAAAGGGAGACACTTTTAGGTTCACAATAGCATGGCGATCATCATCGTGTCCACGGGGAAGAGAGGGGCGGTCTGGTTTACCGGGGAGACGTCGCCGCAGTTGGAGCAGACGGCGGCGTTGGCTCGGGGAAGACGTTGCCGACGCTCAGGGACGCGCGCGAGCGAGCTGCGACTGCAGAAAGGTCCGCCAGGTGATGGAGATCACGTCTGGGTGTTTGAGGAGGCAAGAGGTGGTGTGGAGCTGCTGGAATCCTCGCCGGAGTGTCTTCGGACAGTGGCGGTGTTTGAGCAAAATTCGGCAGCCTGGGGGCGTGTCGAGGTGGGGCGACAGAGGGGAAGTGGAGAGGAGGGGAAGGCGCTTTAACGTGCGTGGTCAAGGGGTTGAGTAATGGTGTGGTTAACGCGTATTACGCCGGGCCTAATTCGTCTGCAACGGCCGGCGAGGGAGAGGGCGTAGTCTGCGGGTGGGGAAGAAGGGGGACGTGGCGGTGGGGTCCTCTTGCAGCGAGAGAAGGAAGAGGAAACGAGGGTCCACCAGTCATTTGCTTAGCGGGTGTGAGTTCGAGTGAGAAAACGTTTCGGCAGAGGGGGAAATAGGTGGGCTTGCTGGGCCTAGTTGGGCTGGTCGGCTGGGTCAGGTCTGTTTTCATATTTTTTTCTGTCTGAATCTTTTTCTTTTTCCAAATCAATTTCTATTTTAAATTTCAATCAACTATTCAAACATTCAAACAATTCAAACAATCACTAAACTTTGTATTGTGTTAGTTCTGTTTTAACCACAGAAAACCAAAGTCCAATAATAAAATAATATTTTTATTTTAGAGTCCATTTATAATTAAGTAAAATGGACACTAGTTAATATGGTTTTATTTATTTATTTTAAAACTCCATTTGAAATCTAAATATTTTCAAAACCAAATCAGTAGGTTTTATTTGAAAATAGAAGATACTTGGAAAACTTGTTTAAAATAAAATAACATTTTTATTTTAGATTCCATTAATAATTAAATAAAATGGACCTTAGTCATTAAATCAAATAGGATTTGTTTTATTAAAAACTTTATTTTGAAATCTAAAATAAACCAAAAACACTTCAGTAGGTTTTATTTGAGAATATAAAATACTTGGAAAAACTTATTTAAAATAAATAAATAAGTTTTTGTGTTTATTTAAAATGGGAAAAGCCTTTACTTAAATAAAATTGGATATTAAATCCTTTTTATTAAAAGATCCAAAATAGTATTTTTCAAATATTTTGAAGTTTATTGTTTATTTAATTTTTTTTAAATCCCTTTAGGATTTTATTTGATCCAAATAGGTTTGGAAGTTCCCAATTGGAATCAAAAAGTTTCTTCTTACCCTGAAAATCAACAAAGTTTTATTTTATTCATTTATTTTTCACATTACAAGATTTGGAAAATCTTGGGATGTGACAGGCTACCACCCTTAAAATAAATCTCGTCTCGAGATTTGGGGAGGCTAGGTTTACAAGTTGGCTCAAAACATCTAGGGTACTACCACCCTTAAAAATTTTCTAACTAAATTTACATATTGGCCTTCTTGGGGTCCTGGGGAAACTTCTCTAGGCAAACATCTGCATAGTGTCCTTTGTTTTCACACTTGAAACATGTGACAAGGCTGAGATCTTTTATAGGTTGGTTTATCTTGGCTTCCTCTTTCCTGGACAGAAGTTTACATAGTGGCCTAGTTCCTTGCATTTGAAACACATCACTTGGCTGATATCTTTCTTTTCCTTTGGTATCATTGCCTCTTGTTTGTTTCTTTGATTCTTCTTCTTTTCTGGGCATTCATTGGCATAGTGTACCATCTCTTTGCAATTGTAACATTGCACTTGAGTAATATCCTTCTTGTTAGGGTTTGGGTATTTCTTCTTCTTCTTGGGTCTCTCCAAAGCTAGGAGTTCTTCTAGTTCATGTTCTTCATATCTCACCTCAGGGGTGGGAAATCTTTCTCTTTTCTTGGGGCATTGATCTTCATGTTCCTTGGATGCATGATCCTTGTCTCTAAAAATATTGCTAGCTTGGGTTCCTTCTATATTAACATCTTTGTCATCCTTGTTGTCATTAGCTCTTTGGGAAAAGTTTTGTCTCATGTTGATCATTTGAGTAACCAATCCTTGCAACAATTGGGATTGAATTTTCAAAATCCTTTGTATGGCTGGGTCTAGTCCATTGTTGTTGGCTAAAAGCTGAGTTGTCTCTTGGCTCAAATGGTTTTGGGTTGCTATGAGTTCTCTCATGTTGTTCTCTTGGTTGTTGTCATCAACCTTGATGTTGGAGTCTCTTGGAGTAGTCATCTGTTTGGGTTGGATTGGGATTAGAATAGGGAAGATATCTCTAAGGAAATAATTCTAATCACACACATCACAATTCACACAAGCAATGTGCAAGCAATCACAAACAAACATTCCACTCAAACAACAAGTTTCAAGCACATACTTAGGCAACAAAATATTTTTGTTACACCACATAAGTTGGTGTGTTAGACTTAACTATAATATGGTGGTCCATCTATATGGTTCACTTGTGATCTTTCCTTCCTTCTTGGTTGATTCTTCTTGCATGAGATCTTGGTTTCCTTGGAAAAACTTTTGGTCACAATACTTCAAGTGATGTAGGCTCCTTCCAAATTGTGTTTCCTTAGTCTCCAAATCTTGAGCAAGGTTTCTTGTCTCACTTTTCCTTAGTGATATCCAAGTTGGAGGTCCTTGGTGAATATGCTGAAGATGTTGAAGTCATTAGAGTTGAAGAAGTTGAAGTCAGTAGAGTTTGAAGATGTTGAAGTCATCAGAGTTGAAGAAGTCCTTTGCACATGGTGTAGTCTTTGGCCATGGGGTAGGTTTTTCCATCAAGTTGAAACAGAAGAGATGTAGAGTTGGAACCAAAATGGTTGAGGAAAGAGTTTACAAGATTTTTGTAAATAAGTTTTGGAACAATTACAACTCCTATTTTTCTAAGGGTTTTTGTCCAATCCTAAGTTTACAAATCCTACAGGCAACACAATGCTCTGATACCATCTGTAAGGGTCCCAACCTTTAATAAGGTAGAGTCCCCTGTGTTTACAATGCTAATCCCTGGATCAATAGCTAGCATCCACAGTTAAGATGTAATATCAAGAAACAAAGGTCATAATATAACTTTATAACCAGGAATAACATAGTTTTATTACATCTTACATAGCTCATTTGGCTATTATATTACATTGCAGCAGAATATCTATAAGCATGGGGTCCTTCATCTTCAAAATGCCACAGGCAGACATGTTGGTTGTAGACTTGTAATCCTAATCACTTAAACTTCACTAAATCAATCAAACCTGCAACATAACAAGTTACAGCCACAAGGGTCAATACATTTGAATTGTATTGGCAAGTGATACTATGGTAGTATAGTGGAGTCTATCATCTATATGCATTTGGCTAAGTGGAGTTGAGGCTTGCATTGCTCAAAATAGATTTTTCTTATCATTTTGAAAATACTAAGTTTTTGTTTGACAAAATCATTTTTCTCAATCAAAGATTGAAGATCCTTTAACCCTTGTTCAAACACAAGTTTTTTTAACTTAGAAATTTGAATGATGAGATTCTTGATTGCTTCCATGTCTTGATGCTCAAATTGTCCTTTACCAGGGACATGGCTAAGTACTTAGATTTTACACTCTGCAGAGATGGTGCACTTTCCCCACAAGACTTGGTTTCCCAAGACAAGATCTTTTAGAAGCCTTCCCTTAGACCAAAATGGACGCGTTCCAACCTATCAAACTCTACCACCAACTGTCCATATGGCTAAGTTCTTGCAACCTATATGATCCAGGCAGAGCCCATAATGCCAAGTGGCTGCACTTGAAGCTTCTCAACATTTGACATCTCAAATCTCTTTGTTCCTGGGTGTCCATCCACAAGTGAGATACGCAAGGTAAACCATAGACATGGGCCTTGTGAACCACTCAACCAAAATCCACCAAGCAATTACCATTCCACCCAGGTGATTCATTAACTTAGTTGTTTTATTAAACAAAAACACAAGTCTTCAGACTTAGAAATTTTCCATAGTGTGAATATAATTCCACTCTTGTTTTCTATTAGCTAGGCTAAGCTTGATAGTAGTAGGAATCTTAACTTAGGAAAATTCCTACTAAGGTTTCATCTACTAGGTTTTCCTATAGCAAGGTTTATACTTAGCAAAATTCCATGCAAGTTTTACTTAGAGAAAAATCACTAATGCATAGTGAAAGTAATGGGACAAAAAGTATGAAGCATCACTTGCCTTTTTGGTAGAGGGTATAAGTTCACTCCTTGTCCTTGCAACAATCACACTCTTCAAGTCACTACAAATCAATCAAGCAAGGCACAATCTCAATCTACCAATCAAGCAAAACAACACATAAAATAACAAAGTCAAAGTAATGCATGCAAGCATGCCAAACTTTGTTTTGTTTGAAAAAGTGGTTCCTAATGGGTCATAAACACTTGGGTACACCTAATGGTCATTTTATAAAGTGGCAAAGTCATTTGCAAAAGGTTTCACTTCCTAAACCATTTTCAAAACAAAGTATCATTTTATGTGGTGTAGAAATATTTTTACTAAGGCATTAATCTATGGGGTTCACAAAATACATTTTCAAACCATAAAACTTTGTGTTTAGGTTCAGAGAGTTTGAAACAAAACATTTCCAAAAGGTTTTCCTTCAAAACCATTTTTAATAAATAAACCACATTTCTGTTTGACTAGAAATGGTTTTAAATCAAAGAATCATTATTTTGTTTCACTAAATACATTTTTGAATCCACAAAGTGTTTCCTATGGTCAGTAGGTTCAAAACACTCCATTTGCAAAAGATTTTATCCCCAAATTCATTTTTAAACAATTTTCACATCCTTAACAAGCAAACAAATGTTTCTGCAAATACAACCATTTTTCCAGAATCTTTTTACTAAACAAAAGGCATGGTTGGCTAGGGCTTGTTCCACTGATTCCATTGATATAAAGGTTGCAAAATTTGGACGTGTGGTTTAAAAGTTACAAGGGTTTCAAAATGGCATCTAAATCTGATTTCAAATTCTATTTTAAATCGTCTGGTGCCACGCGTCCTATTCTCATTTGTCGGTACCGCTTCACTCGGATCGACTATTCTGGCGCGTTGGATCAAGTTGAATCATGCGGCTCAGAAGCGTGCGTACCCATTCGCTTACTTTCTATCATATCCACCAGATCGAGATCGGACGGCTGCTGTGAGCTCGACCCTAAACGAGCAGCGCTGCGGCGGCTACCGGCGGCGGAGCGGCCAGACGGTGGCGACGCCAGCGATACAGGAAGCAAGGGTGGCTGGGGAGGTACTCACAGTGTTCGCAGAGGCCTGGGGAAGCTCAAGGTGATGTCGTCTTGTCGAGGGGCGCACTGGAGCGGGCTTGATTGCTCGCCGGAGATGAGTTGGGCCTCGGGCGGCTCTGGAGGTCGTCGAGGGCGAGGTTAGGGGGCACCCTAGGACGAAAGGGAGACACCGTTAGGTTCGCAAGAGCATGGCGATCATCATCGTGTCCACGGGGAAGAGAGGGGTGGTCTGGTTTACCGGGGAGACGTCGCCGCAGTTGCAGCATTTACGGCTCGGGAAGACGTTGCCGACGCCGAGGACACGCGCATGAAAGCTGCAGAAAGGTCCGCCAGGTGATGGAGATCATGGCTGGGTGTTCGAGGAGGAAAGAGGTGGCGTGGAGCTGCCGGAATCCTCGCCGGAGTGTCGTCGGACAGTGGCGGTGTTTGAGCAAAATTCGGCAGCCTGGGGGCGTGTCGAGGTGGGGGGACAGAGGGGAAGTGGAGAGGAGGGGCAGGCGCTTTAACGTGCGTGGTCAAGGGGCTGAGTAATGGTGTGGTTAACACGTATTACGCCGGGCTTAATTCGTCTGCAACGGCTGGCGAGGGAGAGGGCGTAGTCTGCGGGTGGGGAAGAAGGGGGACGTGGAGGTGGGGTCCTCTTGCAGCGAGAGAAGGAAGAGGAAACGAGGGTCCACCAGTCATTTGCTTAGCGGGTGTGAGTTCGAGTGAGAAAACGTTTCGGCAGAGGGGGAAATAGGTGGGCTTGCTGGGCCTAGTTGGGCTGGCCGGCTGGGTCAGGTCTGTTTTCATATTTTTTTCTGTCTGAATCTTTTTCTTTTTCCAAATCAATTTCTGTTTTAAATTTCAATCAACTATTCAAACATTCAAACAATTCAAACAATTACTAAACTTTGTGTTGTGTTAGTTCTGTTTTAACCACACAAAACCAAAGTCCAATAATAAAATAATATTTTTATTTTAGAGTCCATTTATAATTAAATAAAATGGACACTAGTTAATAAATCAAATGTTATTTATTTATTTATTTTAAAGCTCCATTTGAAATCTAAATATTTTCAAAACCAAATCAGTAGGTTTTATTTGAAAATAGAAGATACTTGGAAAACTTGTTTAAAATAAAATAACATTTTTATTTTAGGTTCCATTAATAATTAAATAAAATGGACCTTAGTCATTAAATCAAATAGGATTTGTTTTATTAAAAACTTTATTTTGAAATCGAAAATAAACCAAAAACACTTCAGTAGGTTTTATTTGAGAATATAAAATACTTGGACAAACTTATTTAAAATAAATAAACAAGTTTTTGTGTTTATTTAAAATGGGAAAAGCCTTTACTTAAATAAAATTAGATATTAAATCCTTTTTATTAAAAGATCCAAAATAGTAATTTTCAAATATTTTGAAGTTTATTGTTTTTTTTAAATCCCTTTAGGATTTTATTTGATCCAAATAGGTTTGGAAGTTCCCAATTGGAATCAAATTGGAATCAAAAAGTTTCTTCTTACCCTGAAAATCAACAAAGTTTTATTTTATTCATTTATTTTTCACATTACAAGATTTGGAAAATCTTGGGCTGTGACACAGTGACTCAGCGGGTTAGCTTCTGAGTGAAAACGGTTCGCGAGAGGGGGAAGCAGGTGTTCTGCGAGTTGGGGTGGACTGGGCCTGTTAGTGGGTTGGGTCTTTTTTTTGATCTGTTTTCTTTTTCTTTTTCTGTTTCCATTATTCTGTTTTGATTTTGTGTAATCATTTTAAACAACCATTTGAATTCAAACTTCTACCAAACTTTGTGTAGATATTAATACTGTTATTTAACATATTCTAAAGTCCAATTTAGAATAATTCTTTTATTCTTTTTAGGGTCTTTTATTTATTTAAAAATAGACATTTGTCTTTATTTCAAATAGGATTTAATATGTTTTAAAACTCTATTTGAAATCTAAATTTTTCACCAAATCTTTTTAGTAGGTTTTATTTAAAAATAGAACACTTTAAATTATTATTTAAAATACTTTATTTTGTTTATAAGGTTCAATTAAAATGGGAAATGTCTTTACTTAAATGAATTTGGACAATAATAAATCCTCATGATTTAATTTAAATAATCGTTTACTCTTTTTATTAAAAAAAAATATTTTATTTTTATTTTATTGGTAAAGATTTAACTTGGCTTTTTAAAATAGTCCTTATTTATTATTTCTTTCTTTATCTTATAAAATCCATATCTTTTTATTTAAAGATTCATACTTGGTGATTGCAATTTGAAAAAAATTATTTGATATTTGTTTATCCTTTTTAATTCTCTTTAGGATTATTTGCTCACCATTTGGTATGGATTTTAGATAGGAGATTTATTAGCTTTGGAAATTCAATTTCCTTATCTTACTAAATTCATAAAATTTTATCTATGGTTCCAAATTGAATGAAATCAATTTCTATGGTTTTATAATATTTCCATTTGTCATTCTTGATCATTTATAAATGTTTGTTGACAAATTTTATATGTATCAAATCCATGGTCTTAGAGATATCTTGGAAATCTCCCATTAGGGTTTTAGGGTTTTGGTTTATTTTCCAAGTGTTTAAATTTCAAGATGCATTTATGAAGAATGCATTCCAATTGATTTGAATTTTGTTGGATTCAAATTTCATTCAAAGTTTGTTCAATATGGGTTTTGATGTTTCCATTTAGAAACAAAAAGTTTCTTTTCACTCTAAATTTCAACAATAATTTATTTATTTTTCACATTACAAAATTTGGAAAATTTTGGGATGTGACAGGCTACCACCCTTAAAGAAATCTCGTCCCGAGATTTGGGAAGGCTAGGGGTTACAAGTTGGCTCAAGGCAACTAGGGTACTACCACCCTTAAGAAGTTTTCCACTAGATTACACCTTGGCTTACTTGGGATCTTGATGTATCTTCTCTAGACAGACCTCTGCATAGTGTCCTTTGTTTCCACACTTGAAACATGTGACAAGGCCGAGATCTCTCATAGGCTTGCTTGTTTTGTATCTCATCTTTTCTGGACAATTGCTTGCATAATGTCCTTGGTCACCACAACTGTAACATGTGACAAGGTTGAGTTCTTCACGTATCTTCTGTGGACAAGTTGATACATAATGGCCTAGCTCTTTGCAGTTGTTGCACCACACTTGGCTATTATCCTTCTTTTCCTTTGGGATCATTGCTCCTTGTTTGTTTCCTTGGTTCTTCTTCTTTTCTGGACATTCATTGGCATAGTGTCCCATCTCTTTGCAATTGTAACATTGCACTAGGCTTTTGTCCTTATTTTTCTTGGGTTTCTCCAAAGCTAGGAGTTCTTCTAGTTCATGCTCTTCATATCTTACCTCAAAGGTGGGAAAGTCTCCTGGTCTCCTTAATCGTTTCCTTGGATAATACATATGTTTCCTCTTTTGTGCATCAAGTTGAGTCATATTGCATGGAGGTGCAAGATGAGATTTTCCTTTGTCTTCATCCTTCTTGGTAGAAGTTGTTCCCTCCTAGGGGTTTACAATCTGTTGATGCACTCCACCTTGTTTCCTTTGTTGAACTATGGAATAGATGGGGCATTGGATAGGGACATGATTATTTCCTTCACATAGGAAACAAGTAGCTTGAGATGTGGGGCATTGATTAGTTGGATGTTTCTCTTCACAATTTGGGCATTGGTCTTCATGTTCTTTGGAAGTGTGATCTATGTATCCACAAATATTGCAAGCTTGAGTTCCTTCTATAATACCATCCTTGACATCATTGTTATCACAAACTCCTTGGGAATGGCTGTCTCCCATGTTGATCATTTGATTTGTCATCCTATGCAACAATTGGGTTTGGGTTTCCAAAAACCTTTGCATGGTTGGGTCTAAATCATTGTTGTTGGCCCAAAATTGAGTTGTCACTTGGTTCAACTGGGTTTGGGTTAATATGAGTTCTCTCATGTGCATCTCTTGGTTGTTGTTGTTGTTGTTGTCACCATTCTTGATGTTGGAGTTTCTTGGAGTAGTCATCTGTTTGGGTTGGATTGGGATTAGAATAGATAAAAGATTTCTAAGGAAATATTTCTAATCACACACATTACAATTCACACAAGCACTGTGCAAGCAATCACAAACAATCATTCCACTCAAACAAAAAGTTTCAAGCACATTTTTAGGCAACAAAATATTTTTGCTACACCACATAAGTTGGTGGGTTTGATCTAAACTTAATATGGTGGTCCAACTATATGGTTCACTTGAGATCATTCCATTCTTCTTTGTTGTTTCTTCTTGAACAAGATTATTGTATCCTTGGAGAAATTTCTTGAATCTTGGTCACAAAACTTCAAAGGTGTTGATGGTTTCTTCTAGGTTGTGTTTACTTAGTCTTCAAGTCTTGAGTAACATCTCTTGTCTCACTTGTAGTCCTTAGTGATATCCAAGTTGAAGTCCTTGGAGAAACTAAAGTTGAGGTCTTTGATGATGTTGAAGTTGAAGTCATTTGAGTTGGTGAAATCCTTTGCTCATGGCTAAGGCTTTGTCCAACAAGTTGAAGTAGAAGAGATGTAGAATCAAAACCAAAAAGGTTGAGGGAAGAGTTTACAAGATTGTTTGTAAATAATTTTTGGAACAAATACAATTCCTATTTTTCTAAGGGGTTTTGTCCAATCCTAGGTTTACAATCCTACAGGCAACACAGTGCTCTGATACCATCTGTAGTGGTCCCAACCTTTAATAAGGTAGATATCCTTGTGTTTACAATGCTAGTCCCTGGATCAATAGCTAGCATCCACAGTTAAGATGTAATATCAAGAAACAAAGGTCATAATACAACTTTATAACCAGGAATAAAATAATTCATTACATCTTACATAGCTCATTTGGCTATCTCATTATAATGCAGCTGAAATAACTATAGCATGGAGTCCTTCATCTTCAAAGTGCCACAGGAAATCATGTTGGTTGTAGACTTGTAATCCTAATCAACACACTTCACTAACATCAAACCAACCAGCAACATAATAAGTTACAACCACAAGGGTCAATACATTTGAATTGCATTGGCAAGTGATACTATGGTAGTATAGTGGTAACTATCATCTATATGCATTTGGATAAGTGGAGCTTAGGCTTGCTTTGCTCAAAATAGATTTTCCTTATCATTGAAAACACTAAGTTTTTATTTGTCAAAATCACCCAAGGAACCACCAATAGAAATTGGTGAACCTTCACCCTTGTTCAACCACAAGTTTTTAGCTTAGAAATTTGGATGAGGAGATTCTTGATAGCTTCCATGTCTTGATGCTCAATTTGTCCTTTACCAGGGACATGGCTAAGTACTTAGATTTTACACTCTGCAGAGGTGGTGCACTTTCCCCACAAGACTTGGTTTCACCAAGACAAGATCTTTTAGAAGCCTTCCCTTAGACCAGAATGGACGCGTTCCAACCTATCATCCCCTACCACAAAATGTCCATTTGGCTAAGTTATTTAAACCTATATGATCCAGGCAGAGCCCATAATGCCAAGTGGCTTCACTTGAAGCTTCTCAACATTTGACATCTCAAATCTCTTTGTTCCTGGGTGGCAATCCACAAGTGAGATACACAAGGTAAACCATAGAAATGGGCCTTGTGTAACCACCAAGCAATTACCATTCCACCCAGGTGTTTCATTCACTTAGTTGATTTATTAAGCAAAACACAATTCCTTGACTTAGAAATATTCCATAGCATGAATATAAACCACCCTTGTTTTCTACTAGCTAAGCTAAGCATGATAGTAGTAGGAATCTTAACATAGGATAATTCTACTAACACTGTGTTTGGATGTATGAATTTTTGCTCGGAATTGAATTGGGCTGGAAATTCCAAATCCAAGATGGAAAGGAAATGACCTATATTTTCAATTCCGGTGTTTGGATGTGCATGGAATTTTCTTTTGAAATCAAAAGGTAGCTCCTAATTCCAAATCTTGTTTGGATGTACAAACCTTGGAATTGAAATTATGAAAATCAACACCTACTTATTCTCCTCAGATATGCAAAAATTTATAAAACATGAAACTTTTTTTGAACTGCGGATCTGAAACAAATGTACACATGACACAAATTTTCCTCATTATGTTCTTGTTCTTGTTCCTGTTCATGATGCAATAGACAGGGAGGGCCCTGGGCCAAGGCTGGCTAGGGAAGGGATAGGGAAGTGGAAGCCGGTGCCAATCCCACCCGCCGCCGTCCACCGGCACCAATTCCTTTCCGCCGCCGTCCACCGACGCTGATTTCCCCCTCACCGGGTCGACCTAGGGTTCCAGGGGGGACGGGGGCTAGGGAGAGGATGGTCACAAGGAAGGGGAGAAAAGGATGGAAGGAAGGAAGGGGAGAGAGGCAGGCGGGAAGGAGCTTACCGGCAGGAGGCGGCGCCGCCGTTGGTGGACCTGTCATGGTCGTGGTCGAGGTCCTCGCTGGGTCGGAGTCTCTCCTCATGAACAAGTATGCCGTACGCGTGGTCGAGGCAGAGTGCGGGGAGGTTTCCGTGCCTTTCCGAGGGGTGGAGCTCGGAATCACAAGCTGACTCTTTACACGCACGGTAGGTGGGCTGTGGAATTGCTTTTCGTTTCCTGGGAGTAATTCCGAGCACAGTCCAAACGGTGGAAACACCTCCTGATTTCCAGATTCTCCAATTCCGAGGCCCAATTCATACATCCAAACATAGCATAAGGTTTCATCTACTAGGATTTCCCATGGCATGGTTTATACTTAGCAAAATTTCCATGCGAGTCCTACTTAGAAATATCACTAATGCATAGTGAAAATAATGGGACAAAAGTATGAAGCATCACTTGCCTTTTTGGTAGAGAATTATAAGTTCACTCCTTGATATTGTAATAGTCACACTCTTCAAATTGCACTACAATTCAATCAAGCAAGCAAATATTCAATCTACCATTCAAGCAATCATCACATAGAATAATTAAAACAAAGCAATGCATGCAAGCATGCCAAAGATTGTTTTATTTGGAAAAGTGGTTTCTATAGGTTATAGACATCATAAAATATCTTTTGGTCATTTATAAAAGTGTCAAGGTCATTTATAAATGTGGCAAAACCATTTGATATCTTTTGGTCATTGATAAAAGTGGCAAGGTTATTTTTGTTTTGCTAGAAATGGTTCAAACCAAAGTATTATTTTCTAGTGTTTGACAAATACATTTTTAAACACAAATGTTAGTGTTTTATGGTGAAATGTTTTATATTGAAACCATTTGCAAAAGGTTTTACCTATAAACCATTTTTATGCCAAATCAATATTTTATGTTGTTGAAAATGCTTTTTAGCAAAGTAATAATTTATAGGGTTCATCAAATATATTTTAAATCCTAAAACTTGGTGTTTTAGGGCCAGAGAGTTTAAATTAAAACATTTACCAAAGGTTTTTCTCCAAAAAGCATTTTTAACATATAAACAACATTTTTATTTGACTAGAAATGTTCCAATTCAAAGATTTATTCCTTAACTTCACAAAATATGTTTTTGAATCCACAAGTTGGTTTCTGTGGTCAGTAGGTTCAAAACAATCCAATTGCCAAAGATTTTACCTTAAAAATATTTCTAGAATAATTTGTATATCCAAAATATGTCTACACAAGTTTCTGCAAAAACAACCAATTTAACAGAAGCAATTTACTAAAAAAAGTGCATACTTGGAAAGTACTTGTTTTTCTGATTCCATTGATATAAAATTTACAGAATTTGGACGTGTGGATTGAAAGTTATGCAATTTACAAATTTGAACATCTAATAGAACAAATTCTGTTTTTAAAACAAATCACAGGACACGTGGCTGAATCTTATTCGCTGGTATCGTTTTGTTTGGATCGAGCGATACAGACCGTAGGATTAAAAGATATCTGTGCGGCTCAGATCATCGCATACCCCTTCGTTAAGTGAAACTATCCTATCACGCCGATCTAGATCTGATGGCTCCCAGTGCCTCGACCAGAAACTGGCGGCACTCAACGGTGGCGTGCGGCGGCGCGGCTCTGTCGGTGACGCTGCTGACGAACTAGGACATGCGGGGAAGATTGAGGATGCTCACCAGACTCGCCCTGAAGCTTTGATGCTCGTCGTTGCCTCAGTTGGCCAAGGGGTGCACGAACTCGTTGCTGATTGCTCACCGGAGTAGGCGTCGGCATCGGGTTCGTATGGTTGTTGACGAAGGCGAGGTTTGAGGGTGCGCTAAGGAAAACAAAGAGTGGGGTTAGATGCGTACGGTGCTGGGGATCATATTCGCATCAACTAGAGGAAGAGGGGTGGTCAGGTTTACCGGGGGAAGGTTGACAGAGCGGAGGCAAACGTCGGCGGTGTTCAGACGTGGTCGTTGCCGAGCATATGGGGCGCGCGCGAGTGAGCTGAGGTTGATAGGATATGCGTCTGGTTCTTGTGAGCACGCTTGAGTGGTCAAGGGGGAAAGGGGAGGCGAGGAGCTACCGGAATTCGCTCGGAGGTTCGTGAACAGAGCGTGGTCTCGGGCAAAAGTAGCGCAACCCGGTGGCAGAGGGTGGGTGGTTTCTGGGGGGAAATGGAGAGGAGGAGCAGTCGTTTAATAGAGCATGGTCGCGGCGAGGTTTAAGTGAGGCGTTTAAGCGAATTAAACCTCGGCATCAACAGCAGGAAACGGCCGGCGCGATCGTTGCGGGGTGAGGAAGAAGACTGACAGCGTGGGGCTGGCTGGTTAGTGAGAGTGAGAGAGGAGAGGTGGGGGCCAGCAGTCAGTGACTCAGCGGGTTAGCTTCTGAGTGAAAACAGTTCGCGAGAGGGGGAAGCAGGTGGGCTGCGAGTTGGGCTGGAATGGGCCTGTTAGTGGGTTGGGTCTTTTTTTTGACCTTTTTCTGTTTCCATTATTGTGTTTTGACTTTGTTTAATCATTTTAAACAACCATTTGAATTCAAACTTCTACCAAGCTTTGTGTAGATTTTAATACTGTTATTTAACATATTCTAAAGTCCAATTTCGAATAATTCTTTTATTCTTTTTAGGGTCTTTTATTTATTTAAAAATAGACATTTGTCTTTATTTCAAATAGGATTTAATATGTTTTAAAACTCTATTTGAAACCTAAACTTTTTACCAAAGCTTTTCAGTAGGTTTTATTTAAAAATAAAACACTTTAAATTATTATTTAAAATACTTTATTTTGTTTTTAAGGTTCATTTAAAATGGGAAATGTCTTTACTTAAATGAATTTGGACAATAATAAATCCTCATGATTTTATTTAAATAATCCTTTACTCTTTTTATTAAACAAATATATTTTATTTTTATTTGCTTGGTCAAGATTTAACTTGGATTTTTAAAATTGTCCTTATTTATTATTTCTTTCTTTATCTTATAAAATCCATATCTTTTTATTTAAAGATCCAAATTTGGTGATTCCAATTTGAAAATTTTTATTTGATATTTGTTTGTCCTTTTTAATTCTCTTTAGGATTATTTGCTCACCATTTGGTATGGATTTTAGATAGGATCTTTATTAGATTTGGAAATTCAATTTCCTTATCTTACTAAATTCATAAAATTTTATCTATGGTTCCAAATTGAATGAAATCAATTTCTATGGTTTTATAATATTTCCATTTGTCATTCTTGATCATTTATAAATGTTTGTTGACAAATTTTATATGGATCAACTCCATGGTCTTAGAGATATCTTGGAAATCTCCCATTAGGGTTTTAGGGTTTTGGTTTATTTTCCAAGTGTTTAAATTTCAAGATGCATTTATGAAGAATGCATTCCACTTGATTTGAATTTTGTTGGATTCAAAGTTTGTTCAAGATGGGTTTTGATGTTTCCATTTAGAAACAAAAAGTTTCTTTTCACTCTAAATTTAAACAATTATTTATTTTGTTTATTTATTTTTCACATTACAAAATTTGGAAAATTTTGGGATGTGACAGTAATAGTAACGATATCGTAGGCGAAGCTCCATCTTTAGGGTCACATGCAATGCTAATGATGGGAGATTATCCTAGTTGTCGTTACCTTCCTGTTGTCCTTCTTCCTGATACTCCTCTTCATAGTCTGGCCACATGAATAGCCAGGGACAAAGCCATGAGTACTCTTTAAGTACTCGCAAACTAATACTAACAAGTGAAGTGGTTTTGAATAGGATATACTAAGCTATAGGGTTGTTTTGCAAAAAGCCAGATTTACCTCTACTAAGTTCAGAAGCAAAGAAATCTAGTTGAAAGTTTTATAACACCTAAGTGGGAACTTGTATTTCATGTCACATACTATTGTGGTCAAGTCAAAGTCACAAATCATTTCACAAGTACTTTTGAAAAACATCTGACGTGGGAACAGTATGGCCACTCCAAGTGTCCATAACCGCGGACGTGGCTATTCGAATAGTTTGACACTCTGCAGAGATGGTACACTTTCACCACAACATTCGATACATCCGTTAGGAACAATCCTGAATTCACCATACTTTGTATGCGGATAATCAATCCTAACCTTTCAGTTACACGCCTCTTGTTTTCAAAAACTCTCCTGTGAGTTTGGCCTCCCAACCATGACCAACTGTCATCTTGGGTACTACGCAAGTGGACAATCTTCACAAGGTAGCCTCAGCTCAGACCTTGGCCGCAAGGGAACCCATACTAAAGTATATAAATTTCCAGTCAAGCCCTACCCAATTTTCGGGTATTGTGGTTGTACGGTATAATTAGAATGGTATCGCATCCAGACAACCATCAGTTTTATAAAGGGCTAAGGCTCATGCCTTAACATTTTCACCATCAAAACATCTGGTGTTCGGAAACACATGTCAAAACATTTCAGTAGAATGACTCATCATTCTAAGGTTTTCATAACCATTTTTACCAAGTATTCCCATCTAAAGTTTATCAAGTTTTATGCTTAGCACTAGCATATACAAGTGGGGGTAAATACTAATGAGGGTGGTAAATAAGTGTATCTTATCTAAGTTCAATCTCATGCCTCAGGATGACATCAAGATTATCTAACTTAGGCCAAGTTTTATGCTCTTTATGCTACCTTCAAATATCTTTCTAATATCTACAAGGCACTAAGTAAACTCACATAAAAGCTTTGATAAAGAAATAAAATACTAAGCTTGCAAGTAAAACTAGGATTTGGTATCATCAAAACTATCTAACTAAGCATGTTTAATGCATTGCATAGGTTATCTAACTTTCATGGTTTCAAGTGTTAGCTTGCATAATTGCAAGTATAAGCGTGCCTTGTGCAGAGCAGTGGTTGAAGTTCTCCTCGGCTTCTTCCTTGTAGTATCCTCCTTCCTCTTTGTATCCTTGGTCGGTACTATCATCTAAAAATAAATACGAGGTACACAATCACCAAACAATACTTAACTATTTCTAATCATCACACAAAGGTTCACACTAGATGATCTAGCATCATCACTAGCATTACAAGGATTAAAGCACTTGTCTTATTTATTTTATTTGAGAAAAGTAATTTCTACTCATTGAAAAATTACCTAAGATTTAATATTCTCCAACTCAAACATGGGATCATGTTGACACATGTCATCACCACATATTTCAGTACATGGGAATGTGATTTAAAGTGGTGTCACAATTTAATAAGGTTTAACCTTTTTATTTTAATTAATTAAAGTGACTAGAAATTCGTATGAGGCATTCTTTTATTACTTGAACATTATTTCTGTAAGTAAACCTATATATTTTTATATATTCTGAAAGGTATTGTTAAATGTGATTTTTGAGAGTTGGAATCAACTCAAAATATCTTATGGTTTAATTTTGAAAAATGTTTGAATGTAGAAAAGCTTCTGCCTTGTTATTTTTACCATGGGTGACTACAAATCTAAATGGTTTGAATCCAACGGGCTTGGATTAAGCATTCCAGTATCTTTCTAACAATATTGGTTTCATGCATTTTGGTTTAGTGAATCGAGCTGGGTTGATTTTTGAATCTAGGTACAGAACTGTGTTTGAAATTAAATGAATAAAACTAAATTTGAATTGTTGGGTCGCGCGGGATGTCTAACTGGGCCGTCCCACTATGCACAGCGCAAGCGCGGGCTGGTTAAGTGAGTGATCCCACTCGTCAGTGAGACAACGAGTGGCGAAGTGGTATGGGGGGCTGTGGACCGCACGATCTAACTCTAATCGAACGACTCTGGTTCATCGTCCACGTCGGGTAGCACCGGTGAGACAGAACCCTAGCGCGGATGGTGGGGGTCGTGGGAGGCTCACCGGGGCTCAGACGATGGTCGGCGATGGGGGCAAACGACGAAGTCGACGACGGCGGTTCTCCTGGTAACGACAGCTTCTCTTAGGGCGGCTCCAATCGATGGCGCCTCTCCTCCTCTGCAACGGCGAACTCCGGTGAAATTCCAGCCACCTGGTGCTTGCCTTGCTCCGAGGGTGAGTGGGGTATCAGTGAGAGGTGGGGAGTGAACTGGTGTGATGAAAACGAGCGGGGGAGGCCTCTATTTATAGTGGTTGAAGGCGACCGACGGGCGCGGGCTGAGCTCGTCGTGGCCGACGGCACAGAGAGCTAATGGCATGGTCGACGGTAGGGGGCGGTGCTGTGCTCCCTAGTGAAGCTCAACGGCGTGGTGGCGAGGCGTGGGGTGGTGCTTATCGGTCAGAACGCATCGACGCACTGGGCGGGTCCGACGGTGATTTTAATGGTGCATAGCGTGTGTGGTCCTCGCGACGGCGAACGAGGTTGTCTGGCGGGGTGCTGGAGTGTTGGCGATCATGTCTGCAAGCGGCGAGGGCGGCGCGCACTCTGTGGGTGGTCGAGTGTGGCGCACTAGCGTGCTCTCGGCTCGCACGCAGAGAGACTTGGCAAGCTCGGGCAGTGAGGTACAGGGGCTGGCAGTGCTCGGGGCTTGGACATGGGGTGGCGGTGGACGGTGGTCAGTGCTCCAAACATGCTTGCTAGGCTTGGTGCTTCTCATAGAACGTTGTCGACATGTGGGTGGCAAGCTAGACTCGGCATGGTCACCATTAATGGCTATGCCAAGCTCACAGTGGTGCTAAGGCTTGTTAATTGGGCTAGATTATCTACTGAGAGTGTAGCGAGAGCTAGAGAGGGAACAAGGTTGGCCAAAATCACTGCTCACTATAGTGTTTATTGTTTGTGTGTTTGCTACAAACAAGGTGTTTGATAAAATGGCCAAAAGAATTTCAAATTTGAATTTTGGATTCAAACTTGGTGTGTTTGCTAGGCACATACTAGGGAGTATCTGGTTAGTTGGATTAGTCAAGGGGCACTGGTTTGGTTGGGTTTTGAAAATGTGTGATCTTTACATATGATAAAGATTCAATTTTTACTTGTGATTTGAATGAGGTTACCAAATGTTTCTGCAAGTTTGAAAGGTGGGATTGGGTTCACTTTTACTTGGTATAGAAAGGGGTGAAAAGAGTTGGAAAAGTTTCTGTTTGAAATCTTGGACTAGAAACACTCAAAGTGACCTAGTGAGCAAGATTGGCAAAAATGACCATTTGCCTTATTTGATTTGTTTTTGATTTTCTCTTGATTTGTTTCTGCTTGGAAATGTTTTAGATGATGTTATTTTCATATTTAAACCATTTCTTTCTATTTAGGTTAATCACACAAGTTCATTCATGCATTTATCAAATCATCACATACACACATGCATTCATATGATTTTGATTTAATTAAAGTGTTTGTTAACCCTAATTTTAGTGATTAGAGTTTGATGATCATTGTTTCATATTTTTGGGATGTTAGAAACCTTCCCTCCTTAAACAAAATATCGTCCCGAGATTTGAAAAAGGAAGAGTAAAAAAAAGATTACCTAGGATTTAAAGAGATCGGGAAACTCCGTCCTGATGTGATCTTCTCGCTCCCAGGTAGCTTCTTCTTTAATGTGGTTGCTCCACTGAATCTTGAGAAACTTGATGCTTCGGGTTCTAGTGGCTCTGAAAGCTTCTTCCAAAATACAGATGGGTACTTCAGGATATGTCAGGTCATCGTTGATCTCTATGGTCCGGTGATTAATGTTCTTGAAAACTTCAGTCTTCTCCAGAACTTCAAGGCATTTGCGAAGTAACGATATATGGAACACATTATGTACTGCTGAAATTTCCTCGAGCAATTACAATTGATATGATACTTCTCCTCGATGATTCAGAATCTTGAAGGGTCCGATATATTTGGGGGCTAACTTTCCTTTGAGCTGGAAACGCTGCATTCCTTTCAAAGTGACACTTTGAGATACACAAAATCTCCGATATTGAAGGCGAGGTCTCGAAGTCTCTTGTCGGTGTAACTCTTCTGTCTGGATTGGGTGATCTTAAGGTGCTCATGAATCTTGTGAACTTTCTCTTCTGCTTCTCGTAGGATGTCGGGTCTTAAAATCCGACTCTCTCCTACTTTCGACCAATTCAAAGGGGTGCGACACTTCCTTCCATACATGAATTCGAATGGGCCATTTGCAAACTAGCTTGATAACTGTCGTTGTAAGAAAATTCCGCGAAAGTCAGACAGTCTTCCCATTTAGATCCATACTCTAGCACACATGCTCTCAACATATCTTCGAGTATTTGATTTACTCGCTCCGCTTGTCCATCTGTCTGAGGGTGATACGCTGTGCTGAAATCCAGTCGGGTTCCCAAACTGAGTTCCTCGATCCGATACCATGTTCTTGGGGACTCCGTTCAAACTGATGATTCTAGCGATGTACAACTCTGCTAGCTTCGAACTCTGGTATGTGGTCTTGACTGGTAAGAAATGGGCTACTTTAGACAATCTGTCCACTATGACCCATATAGAGTCATTTCCCCTACTAGAAGTAGGCAATCCGGTGATAAAGTCCATTCCAACTGAATCCCATTTCCATTTCGGAATCTGTAATGGTTGCAACAGTCCCGTGGGTCTTTGATGTCCCACCTTGAATCTCTGACAGATATCACACTTGGAGATATAGCTTCCTACTTCTCTCTTCATCTTATGCCACCAAAATTGCTCCTTCAAATCATGATACATCTTTGTTCCTCCGGGGTGGATAGAATGAAGAGTATCATGGGCCTCTTTCAAAATAACTTCTTTCAACTTTGAATCTTCTGGTACACAAAGGCGTCCTTTGTACCACAGAACTCCTTCTTCGTCTTCGGTGAATCCAGGTACTTTGCCTATACCGATACGACGTTTGATTCCTTTGATACTAGCATTTCCTTTCCACGCCTCCTTGATCTGACTGATCAAAGTGGGTTGAAGTTCTATGCTAGACAAAAATCCTTCACTCACTAATTCCATTCGAAAATCTTCCATCTCTTTGTGCAAACTTGGTTGCTCCTTGAAAATCATGGAGTTCAAGCGGCACGGCAATATGCTAAGGGCATCTGCTACTACATTGGCTTTACCGGGGTGATAGTGAATGTCCAAATCATAGTCCTTGATTAGCTCAATCCATCTTCTCTGCCTCATATTCAGCTCCTTCTGAGTGAATATATACTTCATTCTCTTGTGATCCGAATAAATCTCACAATGGTTTCCCATGAGATAATGCCTCCATGTCTTCAGGGTTAGAACTACGGCCGCGAGTTCAAGGTCATGGGTTGGATAATTCTGTTCATGCTATTTTAGTTGTCTGGATAGATAAGATATAACTTTGCCTTCTTGCATTAGCACACATTCGAGACCGATCTTGGATGCGTCACAATACACATCAAAGGGCTTTGTGATATCCGGCATGATCAAGATTGGGGCTGAAATCAATCTCCTCTTGAGTTCCTGAAAACTCTCTTCACATTTGTCGGTCCATTCAAACTTCTTGTCCTTCTTCAGCAATTGGGTCATGGGTCTTGCAATACTCGAGAATCCTTCTACGAACTTGAGGTAATATTCCGCTAATCCGATAAATGCACGAACTTGGGTCTGAGTGGCTGGGGCTTGCCAATCTTCCACATCCTTCACCTTCGCAAGGTCAACGACAATTCCTCTGGCTGATACAATATGTCCTAGGAATCCTACCTCCTGTAACCAGAATTCACATTTGCTAAACTTGGCATACAGGTGATGCTTTCTAAGTGGGTTGAAGTTCTATGCTAGCCAAAAATCCTTCACTCACTAATTCCATTCGAAAATCTTCCATATCTTTGTCAAACTTGGTTGCTCCTTCAAAATCATGGAGTTCAAGCGGCACGGCAATCTGCTAAGGGCATCTGCTACTACATTAGCTTTACCGGGGTGATAGTGAATGTCCAAATCATAGTCCTTGATTAGCTTAATCCATCTTCTCTGCCTCATATTCAGCACCTTCTGAGTGAATATATACTTCATTCTCTTTTGATCCGAATAAATCTCACAATGGTTTCCCATGAGATAATGCCTCCATGTCTTCAGGGCTAGAACTACGGCCGCGAGTTCAAGGTCATGGGTTGGATAATTCTGTCCATGCTGTTTTAGTTGTCTGAATAGATAAGATATAACTTTTCCTTCTTGCATTAGCACACATCCGAGACCGATCTTGGATGCGTCACAATACACATCAAAGGGCTTTGTGATATCCTTCATGATCAAGATTGGGGCTGAAATCAATCTCCTATTGAGTTCCTGAAAACTCGCTTCACATTTGTCGGTCCATTCAAACTTCTTGTCCTTCTTCAGCAATTGGGTCATGGGTCTTGCAATACTCGAGAATCCTTCTACGAACTTGAGGTAATATTCCGCTAATCCGATAAATGCACGAACTTGGGTTTGAGTGGCTGGGGCTTGCCAATCTTCCACATCCTTCACCTTCGCAGGGTCAACGGCAATTCCTCCGGCTGATACAATATGTCCGAGGAATCCTACCTCCTGTAACTAGAATTCACATTTGCTAAACTTGGCATACAGCTGATGCTTTCTAAGGGTTCCAAGAATGGTCCTTAGGTGTAGCTCATGTTCTTCTTCTGATTTGGAATAAATTATAATGTCATCGATGAAAACAAAGACAAACTTATCCAGGAAGTCCATAAAAATCTTATTCATGAGGTTCATGAAATACGCGGGGGCATTGGTTAATCCAAAATACATGACAATATACTCGTATAATCCATATCTGGTGGTAAAGGCAGTCTTTGGAATATACTCTGCGCGAATCTTGAGTTGATGATAGCCAGTTCTAAGATCAATCTTAGAGAACACTTTGGCACCAGTCAACTGGTCAAACAGATCTTCTATCTTTGGCAATGGGTACTTGTTCTTGATGGTGACATCATTCAACTTCCGATAATCCGTACACAAACGTCTACCTCCATCCTTCTTGTCCACAAACAGAACAGGTGATCTCCATGGTGACGCACTTGGTTGAATCAATCCAATTTCCAGCATGGCATCTAGTTGTTTCTTCAGTTCCACTAGTTTAGATGGGTTCATACTATATGGTCTCTGGGCTATGGGTCCGGTTCCAGGTGTTAGTTCAATGATAAACTCGATATCCCGATCTGGGGGCATACCGGGCAAAACATCTGGAAATACATCGGGGTATTCACAAACTATCCGGACTTGTTCAATGGTTGGCTGGGCTATACTCTTGTTGCACTTGAATTGGCGAGTCAAGGTTTCAGATACATGCTCGACTGATATTCCTGCTGTGCTGGTCATGGTTATGACTTTCTTGGAACAGTCAATTAATCCTTTGTGTTTGGACATCCCATCCATTCCTAGTACTACTTCCAAACCTTTAGTTTCGAGTACTATTAGGTTAGCGTAAAAATCTATGCCATGGATGCGGATAGGGACGACTTTGCAAATTTGTCTAGCTTTGGTGGTTGAACCAGGTATTTGAACAATCATAACATGCTTCAATTTGGTTGGTTGAATCTTACTAGTGCATGCAAATTCTTCAGTAACAAATGAGTGCGATGCTTCAGAGTCAAACAACACTCTTGCAAGTACTGAGTTAACAGAAAACATACCTAGCACGACATATGGCGCTTCTTGGGCTTCTTGAGCATGCATGAGAAAGAGACGGCCGTTGCGGTTGAGCGAGTTCCCTGGGGCAAACCTTCTTCCGGGCTGAACACGACGCTGCTGAGCTGGGGCGTTTGCATTGGGGGCTGCGGCAATTTTCTTGGGGCACTCATTGGAATAGTGACCCTTGGTTCCACATTCATAACAAGTCACTTGGGACTTGTCCTTTGCTGCAACAGGCACAACATTGCTTCCAGTCCTTGGGGAAGTGTTGGTGTTGGTGGCGGCATTGTTGTTGTTGAACTTAGGTGGGGCATGGTTGAAATTGCTGGAGTTGCCGGGGTTGTTGTGGTTTCCTCCAGGCCTTGGGTTTCCATGATTGGGATAGGTCGGACGGTTCATCGGGGGTCTGTTGGTTCTTGGGGCAAATCCTGGAGATGGGTTGGGCGATACTTTGGTGTATGATGGGTTCCTGGCTGATGCATCATGCGACACTTGCGGTTCTCATTGGCTTGGTTGATATTTCCTTCCATCTGAATGGCAGAGTCAACTAAGGCTTCAATATCTGCGAAGGGGATATTGACTAACAATGTCTACATTTCATCGTGCAGACCATTTAGGAATCTCTCTTTTTTCTTGGCTTCAGTGTCGATCTCATCTGGTGCATACCTAGCCAATGACAAGAATTTGTCACGGTATTCCACTACTATCATCCTTCCTTGCTCCAGTTCCCTGAATTCATCTCTCATCCTCTTGATCAAACCCGGTGGCACATGGGTTCTGCTGAACTTGACTTTGAACTCTTCCCAAGTCATCAGCTGACCTCCTGTCATTGTGCGAACGCTTTTCCACCATACTCTTGCATCTCCGGCCAGATAATGGGTGGCGAACAGAACTTTCTCGTTAGCTTCCACTCCTGCAACTTCCAGATTGTTCTCCATGGTTTGCATTCAATCGTCTGCATCTAGGGGCTCTTCTGACTTAGTGAAAACAGGTGGATTGGTGTTCTGGAAATTCTTGAGCTTAGATCCATGGTTGTCCTGATTTCCATGGCCTTGATTATTGCTGGCCATTTGAGATATCTGTTGAAGGGTGGCTAAGTTGGCTTGACATTCGGCTCTTTCAGCTTCGCAATCAGAAACCAACATTTGCAAGAGTTGCAACATCGGGTCCAGGGTTGAGTTGCTTCCTCCGCGAGGCATCTGAAGATTGAGATAGATCATGAGAAAAGAGGGAAATTTCTACGGTTCAGGGTTTTGGTGATTGAAATGCTTTCAAAGTTTGACTCAGATTTTTCTAGCAACTTGCTTTTCATTCATTCATAGCACACGATACAAACACACACCACAACAAAGGAAAACAGATGGTTTTAAGAACCATTCTGGGAAACTACGATACAGTGGGACCGAATACAACTCACTAACTCTAGTGCTCAAGTGCTACTACTCCTCGGAGTCAGTGTCCTCGTCATCCTCATCCTCATCATCATCATCGATGAAGGCGAAGTCATCCTCATCGGTGAAGAAGTCCATGGTCTGATCCTCCAGAAAGTCATCATCATCGCTGAGATAGGAGTAGGGGTCTCCATGAAGGTCTTCCCCTGCATTTTCCGTCTCCTCCAATTGCATGTTTCTCTCGTGGATGGTCTCCTCCAAATCCGTGATCCGGTGGAGAAGACAGGCAATGATGCGCTCCTTCTTGTCGAGTTGACGGTGATGAGACTTGCGATCCTTCACTAGCATGGCACTCTGATCCTTTGTAACATCCCAGCATTAGAGCTTAGAAATAAACTGAACACAGATGTGTGCATTGCATTCATGCATAGAAAATCTGAATAATTTTCGCGCTTTTAAATAAAAACTTGTCAAAGTGATTGAAGCTTCTCTTAACCTGATGGAATTGAAGTAGATCATCAAGTTGACTGCGATAAGTTTCAATATGACCTTTGATAAAACCTTATTTTGGGTAAACATGATTTGATCTAAGGGTAGATCAAATGGAATAAAACTAAACCCTAATACATTACTTAATGATTTATATTTGATCCTTAGGTGATCATATCATAGTATTCATTATAATCACTCATGAGTACCAAGTTAAGGATATAACCAAATAATAAGAATGTAACAACTATAGTTTATTCTCATCTAATTATACCATGAGTATCATGGAAATACCTAACTTTAAATCTCTAGTGAGATTGAGTAGGAAAGAAACCAAAGTTAAGATCATTCACCATATATCTTTATTTCCATATCAATCTTTATCATCTCTATTGAATCCTATCCTTATAATTGTTGTTCATTAATATTGAGTAATCCACTATTGATTCACCAATTATTAACCTATCAATTCTTGACCTATCAACTCTTGTACTTATTATACCATTCACTTAAGGCTTATAAAGAAAGAAGTCAGAAGAGGTAAATAGTGATGCTAGTTTTAGATGTTATCTATAGGATGGGAGTGATTGGAGGAAATCAAATCAATATGGTAACAAAGAAGATTACAAGGATGAAGTCTGAAGATAGTTACCAGGAGTAGTCCTATTGGATCAAGTAGGCATAGTCAATGAATTATGTCTCTTACTCTAATAGAGATAAACATAAGATAATTATAATACAACTGTAATGTTGTATTGATGAAGCCTTGTTCAGCCAACTGGAAACCCGAATCATAAAAGATCAAAGGATTATAATGATCATGCCTTATTCACCAATATTGAATGCTTATATCATGTGTAAGTGACATTGGTGGATAAACCATGATTGAACCATAGTATAGATAAATTATCCTAGATTAGTCATTACAAGTCACATTAATATAAAGGTTGGAATAATAGATACTGGAGTTAAGAAGAGACAAGATAGTATGAATAAGGTGATGCTAGAGTAACATTGGATTAAAGAAGTAGTATTTTCCTCTTTGGAAATACTAAGCACTTGAGGTGAAGTAGGATTTGATGTATACATCTATTGAAGTGATATTAGTGAAGGATGATTAAGGAAGAGTATGATTGGAGTTAGAAGTAACCACTTGTTGGATTGGGGATTATCAGCAATAGAGTAGTTGATATAGCCAAGTATAGATATAAATGGTTATGAAAAGCTTTAGTGTCAAGCTCATTGGATTTACAAATGGATTTAGAAGGATAAAAGGTGGATAAGAATATTCTTGTGAAGCAAAGCTCATCATGTTAGCACATGATGATGGATATGAAGGAGTAGTATATATAGGAAATGAATTCCTTAATTAGAAGTCCAGAATTGTGAATTATGGAAGATTGGAAATTCTTGTTAAACACTAGACCCTAAATCTTTACCTAACATATTATCCATTTCATCTAATTGATCTATCATTTTGTTTCCACAATGCTTTATAGGAATATTTTCCTATATCAAATCACCTGAGCACATCTTTGTCATTCTCAACCATCATTATCATAGGTTCTTAGGAACCATCTTCATAAATTCTTTCTCATAAGATAGCTTAGAAAACAATTCCACTATTTTACTTTAAATGGTGATATCATTTATGATTATAAACATAAAGATAATATGTCTTAACCATTCACCTTTATTCACAATTTTAAAAGGATATAAATATATTAAAACTCCCATAATTCATGGTAAACATTTTACAAACTTCATCATTTCAAATAAAAGTGAAAATAATGTTATAGAAAGATTTTAAGTTTTTAAACAAAATTCTAAAAACCTAGTTCTTAATTATTTTACTTAATATATAATTTTGAATAAAATTATGGGTATTGAAAAATACTAAGATAAGTAGAGAAATAAATTAGTATAATTACCTCTGGAATATTTTAAATACTGTATATAAATTATGGTATTTAAACATGTGGAAATTCAAATTAAAAAGAAAATCTTAAAACAGAAAATAGAAAGAATAAAGAAAAGGAAACGAACTCAGTCCAGAAAATGGCCCAAAACCCATTACCTCACCTTCTAACTGACGCTCACGTGCAGCAGCAGAGAGATTTCGCTTGGTTTGCAGCAGCCCATCAGCAGCCCACCTCGGCCCGAGCCTACATACCGGTTCGTTCTCTCACTGGCAAGCGGGTCCCACGCGGGAGAGAACCATCGTCTTCGTCCTCCTCTGGCCGACCGACACGCCGCCGGCTAGCCACGTCGCCGCCGTCATTGTGGACCATCTCGGATGCGAGGACTATCCCTTAGCTTCGCCCTATTCGCCTGGAGTCCGTATCCACCTGTCCCATCAAGATTCGTGCTCGCATCAAGCACCCAACCACCGCTTGGCCTCGACCGTCATCGCCGTCGTGCCGACGTGTCCAAGCCTGCCGAGCCGTATAAAGATGCCTCCTGAGACCGCCTCGAGCTTCTATTCAATACTCATCTTCAAATCATCCTCCTTCTCGCTCTCTAGTTTCCTTTTCAACCCGACACCATTGCCGGCGAGCTTCGGCTGGCCGTCGAGGAAGTGCTTCCCGAAGCCTATGGTATGGATGGGGAGGAACACCGTGCTCCGTAGATCGTCTGGGTGAAGTAAAACATCAAGGGGAGCTCTATGGAGGGAGAATTTCATCGTTACCTTTCCTCGGAGTTCGCCGGAATTCTTGACCGAGCACTCACCTCCGACCTCGCTAGCTCTCATCGACCACCGCACAAGTATCAGGGTGAGCTAACGCATCTCCAGGACCCCTTATTTTGCGATATCGTTCATCGTAGCTTCATTTCCGTAGGGCTCCGCCCTGCGCTGCCGTCGGTCGCCGTCGTGGTCACTATTCCAGTGACCATACGCTAGCGGCGCCACCTCTATTAGCTTCCCCTGGTTGCACTCGTTCGAACTATAGCCATCACATTCCCTCGAAACCGCCTGATGGTTGCCGTTGTTCGCCGTCCCTGTGTCACCGGCGAGGTGACGTCACTAGGACGTCAGCCTCACGCCGAGTCAAATGGTCAGCTGTTTTGACCCGGTCCTTGCCCGTGTGGCATCTTACGTGGCATTGGCCCCACCTGTCATTAGCTGCGGGTAGAAATAAGGCAAGTAATAATTGTTTTCACTAACCTAAAGGATGATGTGGCATGCGGCCAACTGGTCAGTGGCTTGGGTAGGTTAAGGCTAGGTATAAAAAGTTCTGTGTATGTTTAGTAAATTGGTAAAACAATATTAATTCAAATATAAATATTTCCTGAAATATAATAAAGGAATTAAAACTTGTTTAATTAATAACTTTTGTTTTATAAATCAAAAAAATACATATAATATATGAAAATGTTTAGAAAAATAAAATCTACAACTTAAAGCTATTATTAAATATTATTATAATGATTATTTAAATAAATATTATTTAATAAATACTTTATAAAGTTTTAATACTTTGATAATTAATATTTTAATAATGGTAAATGTTAAAAATCTAAATAAAATACCAAAAATCTTAGAAAAATAAGAATTAGAGTTCAAAACTATAATTATGTATTATTATTCCTACTAATTAATTAATTATTTATTAAGTATTTTTAAAGTAATAAAACTTATTAAAATCATATCTTATTATTTATAAATCACAAAAATAAATGTAATATACCAAAATGATCACAAAATAATACCTACATGTTAAAAATGTGATAATCCACTTTTGAGTTAAATAAAATATTAAACAACTTTAATAACTTAAATATAAACTTATTTCCTTAATAAATAATTCATATAAGGTAAATAAAATTTATTAATATTCCTAAAATTGCCAATTTAAATTTAATAAGTAATACCAGTCTTCAATATTGATAATATGAAGTCAAAATGGTTCAACACATATTAAATGCAATTTATTTAAATTATCCTTCAACCATAAGTGCAAATTATTTTATAAAAGAATCCTTATCCAATCTAAAATCTCCAAGATTAATTATAATAAAATAGAAACCATTTATTTACTTTAACCACAAATTTATAAACAAATCAAAACACTATAAGTGAATTCATAAGTAGTAAATAATGTTGTTTACTTATTCACAAACCATAACCACACCCTTATAGGAAGGTACATCCCTTAATACATTTATAATGTAAAGAAACCACTACCAAATAAAAGTAATACCATTATTTAGTAACTCTAAGGAGACAATATAAAGTGAACAGGATACAAGTATCATAAGTAATACAACCTAAGTCTATCTACATCGTTCAAGTTACCTTTAGTTTGCAAAGCTTTAAGTATAATGCTAAAGAATTTATTATATGCTTTATAGTTAAGTTTGGTCTGTTGTAATTAAGTTATAAAGAATCTTAATACCAAATCAAACCAGTTAAAAACCAAGATAGATAAGTCTCAAATACTACTAATTTCAGTATTCCAATAAAGGCAATTCTTTCTAACTTAAAGACTATAACTAGAAAGAACACCTCATAAGGTTAACTTAAAAGCTTAAATGCTTCTGCTTAGTTGAGTAAGATTTTCTTCAAAAGTTATTCGTTTTGCCACTTCAATTAACATATGACAATTAATAGTAAACACCTTACTTTATACTTTACTTATATCATAAGATTGTTAATACTTAAATTCTTTATAAGTGACATTACTTGTAAAGTAAAACTTGAAGATAAACAATTAAGATGTAAGCAACCTTGAGTAGCATTCCATATGTGTGTATGTTGTTGTATAAATACATGTTGTTTCCCACACACTCACAAGCCTTAATAAGAAGCACATGTGTGAAACTTAATCTAAAAGGACAACACATTCCAAGGAAACCCTTTCTAGTATCCAAACCCTATAACAACGTTATTCTCGGGATTCGCGTTTATCAACTTGCATTACGTTACCTATGCATAAAAGCATCTTGCTTCCAACATTAGTCCTTACCGGACCAATGATGCAGATTTCAGCTATTGGATCTTATATTGTCTTGAAGACCGTGAGTGCATAATATTGCAATCACAAAAGGCAAGTTCACACTTGCTCATGTCCTTTGATTATTTTCTGTAAAGTATTTTACAAATCCAGTATTGTCATCACCTGCATTTGAAAAAAGACAGAAAACACTATTTTCATAATAATGTGATTATAGGTTATTTACCATGAGGTAATAACCTACTATAAGATTTCCGGTGGTAAAGGAACATATTACCTAGGACTTAACAACCAATGTCGCCAGTGATTCTTGCGCCGTATATTACGCATTAACCATGAGATCTGGAATGGGACGGAGAAGTCAGTTGTGTCTTTTCCCTCTCGCATGGAGCTAGATGTGCGGGTCGTGGCTATTATCACTCGTAGCATGCATATTATTTATGGTAATTCGTAGAGGATATGCATCATATGGGTGGGATCCCTCAACGTCCCACGATAGTTCCGGCATCTGAACGGTCTGTACTACCATTGCCGTAATTCAATAGGTGGGCTTGCATACACCAAGGAGACATGCGGGGTCGTGGAGAATCAGTGATTGGCTTGGATCTTAGTCTGGGCCTCACACCAAGGAAGTGTGAACGAACTTGCAATTCGGATGTGCAACAAAGCTAAGATCTCTCATGGGTAAAGTGATGCACCTCTGCAGAGTGTAAAAACTATAACTTGTTACTCCATGTTCTGGGAAGGATCTGTGAACGCGGCGGGAAAGGAACTCCATGAAAGTTCTGGTAAACCCGTGAAGGCTGACGGACATAGCTTTTCAGAATAAAAGCAACCTTTGAAGAAATGTTTATGAAAAATTGCATTGCCTACGACCTACGGTCTGTGGCTGTAGTTATAGTGCATCAAACACTCCTTTTCTAGTGGACTTGCTGAGTACGCTCGTACTCAAAGTATCTTCTCAACCCTTGCTAGGTTCTAAAGCCAGTACAAACAATGTCTACATCAAGTTATGCTCCAGGAATCATCATCAAAAGCTAACGCTCTTCAATGAAGTTAAGAAAGTCAACATATACATCAACTCCAGTGAAGACGAAGTTGCTGATTATATAAGAATATAATTTCTGACCATAGAACCTACTTCTGTAGAGTATTGCAATAGTAACAATACAAGCCTCGTAGTTCAGCTACTAGTTTTATAAGTATGGTAACTATGAGTTATTTATTCCTGATTCTTCTTTGTAAGAAGTTTCTTTCTCTCTCTTTAACCTAGAGTGTTCTCTGGATCTTGTGTAAAGAGTTGAGTTGTAACCTATAGTCATGTCTTGGACCTGCTATGTTTCTGTTGTACTACTCTGAGGGATGTAATACTAGTGGACGGTGTTTCATTGGTGTTATGTCAACGACTATAGTGTACTACATCATGAAGTGGTATGCTGGGTCACCGCATCCTTCTTAGCGGCAATGGCGTACTTGTGGTTGGCGTAGGAACGACCATTGTCCAATTCCTTCTGACGGTCATACATCATGAAGCTGAGATGGTCGAATTGACTCTTCAGCTTGTGGTGGTATGGGGCCTCCAGTGGCTGTCCCATAACATCATGCCTTGGGTAGAACTCAAAACGGGTACCCTTGATTTGATTGATACTCTGCCCACACAGACGGGCAAGAGCTTCCTGCATGGCTCTGGCAAGTCCATCGATCCAGTTGTTCTCTCTTAAGGTGAACTGAATTCCCTCTGCAGTGGGGGGCTCAATCTTTCCTCGGAGACTTGCAACAACTAGCCACTGCAAATATTCTCCTTTCTGATCATTGAGCTAAGCTCCGAAGAACTCGGGAGTGCGGACGCTCCAGCATCTCCGACAACTGGTCCAGGTGTAAGATCCCTCCCTCTATAAAGGTAAGGATCCCTGTGATTGCAATGCTAGTCCCTGGATCAATGCTAGCATCCACAGTTTAAGATGAAGTACATAGAAACAAAGGTCATTATTACATATCATTCCAGAGACAAATATAGTCTTTTACAAACTCCATGGCCACATGCCTAATACAAGAGTTCAAATATATAATAAGATAAATAAGTCTTCATCTTCATGTGCCACAGGCAAGCATGTTGAGTGTAGACTCATAACACCTAATCATCATCAGAATAACTTGCAACATCACAAGTTACAACCACAGTGGGTTAATACATTGGAATAGTATTGGCAAGTGATACCTTAGTAGAATTTTAGTAGACTAGGTTCTATATGCATTTTTGGATAAGTGTATCTTAGGCTTGATTTGCTCAAAATAGGTTTTACCTATCAGTTGAAAACACTAAGTTTTCCTTTGACAAAACTTTCCCAAGGAATCACCAATAGAAATTGGTGAACCTTCACCCTTGTTCACCCACAAGTTTTTACTTAGAAATTGGGATGAGGAGATTCTTGATAGCTTCCATGTCTTGATGCTCAAGTTGTCCAATACCAGGGACATGCCTAAGTACTTAGATTCTTCCATCTGTAGAGGTTGTGCACTTTCCCCACAAGACTTGATTTTCACCAAGACAGGACCTTTCATAAGCCTTCCCTTAGACCAAATGGACGCGTTCCAACCTATCATCCCATTACCACCAACTGTCCAAATGGCTAAGTTATTGCAACCTATATGATCCAGGCAGAGCCCATATTGCCATGTGGCTGCACTAGAAGCTTCTTAACATTTGGCCTCTCAAATCCCTTTGTTCCTGGGTGGCTTTCCACAAGTGAGATACTCAAGGTAAGCTATAGAAATGGGCCTTGTGTTACCACTCAACATAAACCATTCTTTCCATTCCACCCAGGTGTTTCATTCACTTAGTTGTTTTATTAAGCAAAAACATAAGTCCAAAGACTTAGAAATATTTTATCATAGCATTAATATATAACCACCCTTGGTTGCTACTAGCTAGCCTAAGCATGGCATTGATAAGCATAACTTAGAAAATTCTAGCAATTCTACAACTACTAGGATTCCCCAAGCATATAGATCAAAATATTCATGCAGGTCTAGCAAAATATTTCTAGTGCATAGTTGAAAAACATAGGAATAAAATTATGAAGCACCACTTGCCTTGGTAATTTGGGGAGTAGCAACAATCCTCACAATCACAATAACTATTCGCACAAAAATCTACACATAAAATAATGGCACCAATTCACATACAAAATATATACAAACAAAAATATATGAATGCATGCAAAATGCCATGTGATGATTTTCTACACCAAACAATACAAGTGCACAGTACTGAATCTTAAACAAGTTCAAAACTTGCCAATTAAACTTTATTTAAACAACAAAACATTTTTCATATAATTACTATACACAAATTATGCCTACAAATGTTTCTGTAAAAACAATCATTTTAACAGAGGCAAAACATTAAACACATTGCATAGATGGAAAGTATTTTCTCTCCTGATTCCAATGATATAAAATTTGTCAAATTTGGACGTGGGAATCAAAAGTTATGAATTTTACAAGTTTAAACATCTAATAGATCTAAATTCTGATTTTAAATCAAACCTACAGACACGCGGCGTGTTCTGATTGGTTGATACCGATTTGCGCGGATCGGGTAACGTGGACCGCTAGATCTAATTTAAATCACACGGTCAGATCTGCTCCTTACCTCTTCGCTATAGATCTAATTCTACACGCTGGATCTAGATCCTACGGCCACGGATCAAACGACCACTGGCGGGCGGTGCTAGCGGCGGCGAGTAGCGGCGGCGGCTCTGTCAGAGTCGTTGCCGACGATCTAGGTCGCGCGGGAGAGGGTGAGGTGGCTTGCCGAGTTCGCCGTGCGCTGCTGATACTCAAGGTGGGCTTGGTTAGCGAAGGGGCGCTCGTGGTTGACAGGTATTTCTCACCGGAGTCATTGCTGTCGTCGGGCGTGTGCGGGTGGAGACGGTGGCGACGCTACGGCTCACGCTAAGGCACAAGAGAGGTGGCGTTAGACGCGTGCAGACGAGGCGAGCATGTGAGTATGAGTGAGAGAGAGAGGCGCGGTCGGTACAAACCAGGAGAGCTCATCGGAGTTTGCGGCTGCATCGGGCACTTGCGGTCGTCGTCGTTGGCGAGGCTCCAGATAGTCCTAGCATGCACCAATGGGGTTAGAAGATGTGCAAGGTTGCTGCGATCACGCTGGCAAGATTAGAAGGCAAGGGGCAACGAGATCTCACCGGAATCGTACGCCGGAGTTTGTCGGTACCACGGCGGTGTGAGGGCAAATACTGGCAGCCTGGTGGCGCTTCTGGCTAGCTCTGTTGGGGGAAATGGACGCGAGGGGGAGGGGTTTAAGTAGCTAGAGCGGGGGCGAGATTAACGCGCGGCATCAAAGGGATTGATGAGCATTTGCTCGGAAGGAAATGGTCATGGCGGGCGTCGAAGTAGATTTGGGGACGGAGTGACATGGCCATGAGGCCCATTGTCGGCGAGGTGTCTTGGCGTGGTGAAAGAAACAGAGGAGAGAGGGGGAACCCGGGTGGGCTGATTCGTTTGCTGGGCTGGAATGGTGGCGCCAGGCCCAATTGGGTTTTAAATTTCTTTTTCTTTTTCTGAGTTGATTTTCAGGAATCACTTCAAATGAATTTAAAAGCAAATGAATTCAAATCTTTTTCTGGATTTTTGTAAAGTATAAACTTCATAAAATTAAACACAAAATCTTGCTGTTTCCTTGAGTTTGCTAGGTCTTATTGAGAAAATCAAAATAAACAGAGCCATAACACTTGATTTGGATATGTTTTGAAGATGGTTTTAACGCCATATTTGTTTTGTAAATTTTGTCTAAACTCTAACATTAAACTAAAACAACATGAGAGTAAACAAAGCTTGGTTTGAAACAATTATATTCTCATTTGAGAGTGGCATTAGATTAATGCATGCTCACATAAAATAATAGCACTTAGTGCTTCTGTTTTCTTGAAATGGGTTTGATATTTGATCCCTAAATGATATGCATGCATGAATGATATGAAATCTTTGAAAACATGATTTTAGGGATGTTACAAATCTAACCCCCTTAAGGTGAATCTCGCCCTCGAGATTCAGGTTGGCTAGCAAATAGGTGAGGGTGGTCTTTCCGAAGATCATCTTCTCTTTCCCATGTGGCTTTTCTTCGGAATGATGGTTCCATTGAACTTTGCAGAATTTGATAGTCTTAGTCCGAGTAACTCTTTCTGCAGTCTCAAGAATCTTGATAGGTTTTTCCTCATAAGTGAGATCACTTTCCAATTGAACTTCCTCCAATGGTATAGTATCCTTCAAAGAAGTATCTTCCATTTCTGGATGGCATTTCTTTAGCTGACTCACATGAAACACATTGTGAACAGCAGACAATGATTCTGGCAATTCAATCTCATAAGCTACTTCTCCTTTACGACTCAAAATCTTGAATGGTCCAACATATCTTGGGGCCAATTTACCTTTGACACCAAATCTCTTCACTCCATGAAGTGGTGACACTCTAAGATAAGCTCTATCACCCACTTCATAGGTGACTTCTCTACGCTTAGGATCTGCGTAGCTCTTTTGTCTGGATTGTGCTATCTTTAATCTGTCCTTAACTAGTTTGACTTTCTCTTCAGCCTCTTTGATTAGTTCTGGTCCGAACAAACTTCTTTATCCCACACCATTCCATAGCAATGGGGTGGTACACTTTCTCCAATAGAGAAACTCAAATGGTGCCATCTCAATACTGGCTTGATAGCTGTTATTGTAAGAGAAGTCTGGATAAGGCAGACTTTCATCCCAACTGGCTCCATAGTCTAGGGCACATGCCCTCAACATATCTTCAAGAATCTGGTTGGTCCTTTCTGTTTGTCCATCAGTCTGAGGATGAAAAGCAGTGCTAAATTCCAACCTCGTTCCCAATGACTCATGTAGTTGTCTCCAAAAATGAGAAGTGAATTGAGTTCCCCTATCTGACACAATACTCTTGGGTACTCCATGCAGACATACAATCTTACTCATATAGATCTTGGCTAACTTAGCACTTGTATAGGTTGTCTTCACGGGTATAAAATGAGCCACTTTAGTTAGGCGATCCACTACTACCCAAATAGAGTCATATCCTGACCTGGTCCTTGGCAATCCGGTGATGAAATCCATGCCAATCTTGTCCCATTTCCAACCAGGAATAGGTAGTGGTTGTAACAATCCTGCTGGTTTCTGATGTTTCGCTTTCACTCTACTACATACATCACACAAAGCAATATGTTCGGCAATGTCCTTCTTGTGATTATTCCACCATAATATTTCCTTCATATCCATGTACATTTTGGTGTTACCCGGATGAATGGAATACGGTGAGTTGTGTGCTTCTTGTAAAATCAGTTTCCGAAGTTCTGGATCTTGTGGAACACAAATACGTTTTCCATGCCATAAAGTACCCTGTTCATCTTCATGGAATCCTTTGGCTTTTCCCTTGCCAATCTTTTCCTTAATCTCTTCAATTTCCTTATCTGTCTTTTGGGCTTCTTTAATTTTGTCCAACAAGGTGGGTTGAACATCCAATGACATGAGATGTCCTTCAGGCACAATCTCCTATCTGAGATCTCTAAATTGGGCACACAGAT
Source organism: Avena longiglumis (assembly GCA_030063025.1). NCBI lineage: Eukaryota > Viridiplantae > Streptophyta > Magnoliopsida > Poales > Poaceae > Avena > Avena longiglumis. The sequence goes on from CP125973.1 coordinate 156,972,293, forward strand.
CATCTGGCAATTCTCCCTTTGTAAGGCCATTCACAAAAACCTTACGGCTTAGAGCATCCGCTAAAACATTTGCTTTACCGGGGTGGTATTGGAAACTCAAGTCATAGTCCTTGATGAGCTCTAGCCATCTTCTTTGTCTCATGTTAATTTCTTTCTGGGTGAAGATATACTTCAAACTTTTGTGATCTGTGAACACTTCACATCGCTTTCCCAAAAGATAGTGTCTCCATGTTTTGAGTGCATGGACAACAGAGGCTAACTCTAAATCATGAGTAGGGTAATTTACCTCATGTGTTTTGAGTTGTCTCGAGGCATAATCCACAACTTTCCCTTCTTGCATAAGTACTGCACCTAATACATGATGAGATGCATCACAATCACTTGGAAATGCTTCTCCAAATCTGGCAGACATAAGACTAGTGCTGTCACTAGTCTCTTCTTCAACTCTTGGAAACTGAGTTCACATCCCTCATACCAAGCAAATTTCTTGTCTTTCTTTAGTAACTCTATCATTGGCTTAGCTATCTTGGAGAAATTCTCAATGAACCTTCTGTAGTATCCTGCCAAGCCAAGGAAACTACGAACCTCTTTTACTGACTTAGGAGATTCCCATTCAGTTACAGCTGAAACTTTAGCAGGATCAACTGCTACACCTTCTCCTGACACAACGTGTCCAAGAAATCCAACTTCATTCAACCAAAACTCACACTTGCTGAATTTGGCATACAACTTATGCTCTCTAAGATTCTCAAGTATCAAACGCAAATGTCCTTCATTATCTTCCTTGTTCTTGGAGTATATAAAAATGTCATCGATGAAAACGACAACAAACTTATCAAGGAACTCCATGAACACCTTGTTCATCATATTCATGAAATAAGCTGGTGCATTGGTTAAACCAAATGGCATCACGGTGTACTCATACAATCCATACCTAGTGGTGAAAGTTGTCTTAGGTATGTCTTGTTCCCTTATTTTGAGCTAGAAATAACCTGAGCGAAGATCAATCTTTGAGAATACACATGCTCCTTCTAGCTGATCAAACAAGTCATTGATTCTAGGCAAAGGGTATTTGTTCTTGATAGTCACCTCATTGAGTGAACGGTAATCTATGCATAACCTTTGACTTCTATCCTTGTTTTCCAGAAACAAGACTGGTGCTCCCCAAGATGAAGAACTTGGTTGAATAAATCCTTTCTGCAACTGTTCTCCAAGTTGTTTCTTGAGTTCTTTCAACTCTTCAACTGACATCTTGTATGGTCTCTTTGCTATTGGTACTGATTCTGGTAGCAAGTCAATAAGAAACTCCACATCTCTATCTGGTGGCATTCCTGGTAATTCTTCCGGAAACACATCCGGATATTCACTCACAATTGGCACACTGTCTATGCTAACCCCCTTAAGAGAATTTAGCTTACTCCCATTTGATTCAAAGTTAGTCTTGAATCTAATCATTTTGTTTTTGGAGTTGTGAGTGTGACAGTATGGTTGGCACAATCTAGCACTCCCTTTTGCTTAGTCATCCAGTCCATTCCCAAAATGACATCCAATCCTTGGGAGTTTAGGATTATCAGATTAACGGGAAACTTATACTTCCCAAACTCTATGACTAGATCATGACATCCTGAATTCACTATCATTTCTCCGCCAGGAGAACTTACTTTTATAGGACACCCAATAGTTTCTACTGGTAGTTCATTTATTTCAACAAATGCTCTTGATATGAATGAATGAGATGCACCAGTATCAAAGAGAACAAATGCTGGAACAGAATTGAGTTTGAACTTACCAGCAACAGCATCAGGTTCCTCATAGATTTCTTCCACATTGATGTGGTTTACTTGCCCCTTCTGGAAAGGGTTGGGCTTGTTGGGTCCTTTAAATTTCTTTTCTGGGCACTCATTTGCATAATGCCACATCTTCTTGCACTTAAAACATTCAACCTGACTAAGATCCTTCTTGACAGGCTGGCTTCCACTACCACTTCCACTTCCATTGTGGTGGCTCTTATATCCACTCTTGTGATTCTTGTACTTGTCATTGTCATGACTACGGTGGTGCTTGTTGTCATGATGACGGTTGTGGTTGTGGTGTTTGTTGTACTTTCCATGTTTGTGGGATCCAGAATTCCCACTATCATCATAATGGGAACACTTGTGAGACGATCCCGAGATGTGCTTGTCAAAGTGCTTCCTCTTCCTGCTTTACACTTGTTTCATCTTGCTCTTGAAGATGGCAGCCTTGTCACATAAAGATTGATAAGTGGGGACATAGGCCACAGCTAACTGCAGGTTCAGTTCATCGTTCAAACCTTCAAGGAACTTCTCTTTCCTCTTGGCATCAGTGTCCACTTCATCCGGTGCATAACGCGCCAGATTGTTGAATTCCTCAATATATTCAGCCACGCTGCGGTGGCGCTGCTTCAAGTTGTGAAATTCCTTCTTCTTCAAACTCATCACTTGTAAGATCCCTCCTTTATAAAGGAAAAGAATCCCTGTGATTGCAATGCTAGTCCCTGGATCAATGCTAGCTTCCACAGTTTAAGATGAAGTACACAGATACAAAGGTCATTTATTACAGCCATTCTAGAGATAAACATAGTCTTTACAACTCCAAGGCCACATGCCTAGTACAAGAGTTTGAATAAGTAAATAAATAAAAGTCTTCATCTTCATGTGCCACAGGCAAACATGTTGAGTGTAGACTCATGACACCTAATCCTCATCAGAGTAACCTGCAACATCACAAGTTACAACCACAGTGGGTTAATACATTGGAATAGTATTGGCAAGTGATACCTTAGTATAATTTAGGTGGACTAGATACTATATGCAATTTGGCTAAGTGTAGCTTGGCTTGCTTTGCTCAAAATAGGTTTTGCCTATTAGTTGAAATCACTAAGTTTTTCTTTGTCAAAACTTTTCCCAAGGAACCACCAATAGACATTGAGGTCCTTCACCCTTGTTCACCCACAAGTTTTTACTTAGAAATTGGGATGAGGAGATTCTTGATAGCTTCCATGTCTTGATGCTCAAGTTGTCCATTGCCATGGACTTGGCTAAGTACTTAGATTTTTCCATCTGCAGAGGTTGTGCACTTTCCCCACCAGACTTGGTTTCACCAAGACAGGACCTTTCAGAAGCCTTCCCTTAGACCAAATGGACGCGTTCCAACCTATCATCCCACTACCACCATCTGTCCAAATGGCTAAGTTCTAGCAACCTATGTGATCCAGGCAGAGCCCATATTGCCAAGTGGCTGCACTAGAAGCTTCTTAACACTTGGCCTCTAAAATCTCTTTGTTCCTGGGTGGCTTACCACAAGTGAGATACACAAGGTAAACCATAGAGATGGGCCTTGTGTAACCACTCAACATAAACCATTCCTTCCATTCCACCCAGGTGTTTTATTAACTTAGTTGTTTTATTAGGCAAAACACAAGTCCAAAGACTTAGAATTATTTTTCATCATAGCATGTATATTTCACCAACCCTGGTTTGCTACTATCTAGGCTAAGCATGGCATAGATAGTAACTTAACTTAGAAATTCCCTAGCAATACTACAACTACTTAGGATTTCCCAACATGGCATATAAGCAAAATAGTATCATGCAAGACTTAGCAAAAATACTTCTAATTCTAGGTATAAAACATGGGATAAAAATATTCATGAAGTACCACTTGCCTTGGTAGTTGGGAGAGCAGCACTCCTCACAATCACAATCACTAGCACCAAAATCTACACAAAGAATGGTAGCAACAAATTACATACAAAACATATACAATCAAAAATATAAGCATGCATGCAAGATGATATGTGATGATTTTTAAAACTCAACAAAGCAAGTATACAGTACTTCTTCACTAACAAGTTAAAAACTTGCCAAACAACCATTACTTAAACCCTAAATTATTTCCTAAACATTTCCTATACTCAATTTAGTCCTACACAAGTTTCTGCAAATAAAACCTTTTTAACAGAAGCTAAACATTAAACACATTGCATAATTAGAAAGGGCTTGCTCTCCTGATTCCAACGATATAAAATTTGTCAAATTCCAACGTGGGGACCAAAAGTTATAGCCAAAACAAATTTGAACATAATTCAGATTCAAATCCTATTTTAAATCTAAACTCACGCCACAGCTCGATTGACGATACCGCAAGACCGGATCACGCTCGGCTACCGTTGGATCTAACTAAACATGCACGGCTCAGATATATTCGTAACGGTTCGTTAAGTGAACTAATCCTATGCGCTGGATCTAGATCCGACTCACGAATCAATCGACCCAGGCGGGCGGCGCTAGCGGCGGCTCAAGGCGGCGAAGCTCGCCTCTGGCGGCGCTCTGTGTCGCCCGGAAAGGTGGGAGGATGCTCACCAGGTTCGCAGCAACGAGGAGAAGCTCAACTTGGCGGCGGCTTGGCAAGGGGCGCACGAGTGGGCTGCTGGAGCTCGTCGGAGTTGCGGGCGGCGTCGGGTTCGAGTAGACGGCGACGTTGGCGACGCTCCTGGTCTCCCTAGCACAAAAAAATGACACTAGATGATGCACAAGACAGTGGCGAACAACTTCGTGTGGGTCAGAGGTGAAGGGGCACAAAGGGCTTACGGAATTTGGTTGCCGGAGTCGAGGTTGTCGTCGGGAGCTTGCGGTGTTGATCGAAATCGACGACCTGGGGCAGTACAGGACGAACCAGTGGGGTCAGGAGGTGCACAAGGAAGCTGCAAAACGGCTCGTATGAACCAAAGGGGAAGGGGCGCACGGGGCTCACCGGAATCGATCGCCGGAGTGAGCTCTGTCTGCGGCGGTGTGAGGTTGATTGCGGGCAGCCTGGTGGCGGAGAGGTGGAGCTAAGTGAGGGGAAATGGTCGCAGAGAGGTGGGGGTTAAGTAGGCGGAGGCGGCGAAATCATGAGCAGTCAACGCCAATTAAGTGCATTTGCGTCGGGGAAGAAACGGCCACGGCGAGCAGGTCTTCAGCGCGAGATTGACGACGAGCCTGACGTGGCAGTGGGTCTACCTGTCAGCGAATAAAACAGAGAGGGGGTGGGGTCCTGGCGTCAGTCTCTCTGCGGGTTTGTCTGCGAGTGAGAAGGAGAGAGGGGGAACCCGGGTGGGCTAAATGGGCTGGTTTCTCTGCTGGGCTAGAATAGCAGCGCCGACCCTTTTCCTTTTCTTTATTCCTTTACTAATTTTCTTTGCATTTTTAGAAATCATTTTCAAATGGTTTCAAAAGCTATTTGAATTCAAACCTTTTCAGGATTTTTGTAGGGTGCAACAATCATATTTCTAGGCATAAAAACATGTGGTCTCTCTTGTTCAAGCTTGGTTCTTTTGAATAAACAAAATAAACAGTGCTATGGCACTTGATTTGGAAATGTTTTGAAAATGTTTTTGAAACCATATTTGTTCTGTGAATTTTTGTCCAAACTCCACATTCAATCCAATCAACAAGGAAGCAAACAAAACTTGGTTTAACACACTTATGCTCTCATTTGAGGATAGTCATTTGATTTATGTTTGCTCACATAAAATAATAGCACTATGTGCTTCTGTTTTCTTGAAAGAGTTGGAAGATGATCTCAAAATATATATGCATGCATGAATGATATGCAATCTTTGAAATCATGATTTTAGGGATGTTACAAATCTAACCCCCTTAAGGTGAATCTCGCCCTCGAGATTCGGATTGGCTAGCAAATAGGTGAGGGTGGTCTTTCCGAAGATCATCTTCCCTTTCCCATGTTGCTTCCTCTTCGGAATGATGATTCCACTGCACTTTACAAAACTTGATAGTCTTGGTCCGTGTGACTCTTTCTGCAGTCTCAAGAATCTTGATAGGCTTCTCTTCATAAGTGAGATCACTCTCCAACTGAACCTCCTCCAAAGGTATAGTATCCTTCAAAGAAGTTTCTTCCATTTATGGATGACATTTCTTAAGTTGACTCACATGAAACACATTATGGACAGCTGACAGAGATTCCGGCAGTTCAATTTCATAGGCAACTTCTCCTTTACGACTCAGAATCTTGAATGGTCCAACATATCTTGGTGCCAATTTTCCTTTGACTCCGAACCTCTTCACTCCACGAAGTGGTGACACTCTAAGATAATCTCTATCACCAACTTCGTAGGTGACTTCTCTACGCTTAGGATCTGCATAGCTTTTCTGTCGGGATTGTGCTATCTTCAACCTGTCCTTAACCAACTTGACCTTCTCTTCGGCTTCTTTGATAAGATCTGGCCCGAATAAACTTCTTTCTCCCACACCATTCCATAACAATGGGGTGGTACACTTTCTTCCGTAGAGAAACTCAAATGGTGCCATCTCAATGCTGGCTTGATTACTGTTGTTATAAGAAAATTCTGCGTAAGGCAGACTTTCATCCCAACTGGCTCCATAGTCTAGGGCACATGCCCTCAACATGTCTTCAAGAATCTGCTTAGTCCTTTCTGTTTGTCCATCGGTTTGAGGATGAAAAGCAGTACTGAATTCCAACCTCGTTCCCAATGACTCATGTAACTGTCTCCAAAAATGGGAAGTGAATTGAGTTCCTCTATCAGACACAATACTCTTGGGCACTCCATGTAGACATACAATTCTACTCATATAGATTTTGGCTAACTTAGCACTTGTGTAGGTTGTCTTCACGGGTATGAAATAAGCCACTTTAGTTAGGCGATCCACTACTACCCATATAGAATCATATCCTGACCTGGTCCTTGGTAATCCGGTAATGAAATCCATACCAATCTTGTCCCACTTCCAGTCAGGAATAGGTAGTGGTTGAAGCAAACCTGCTGGTTTCTGATGTTCCGCTTTCACTCTACTACACACATCACACAAAGCAATATGTTCGGCGATGTCCTTCTTGAGATTATTCCACCAAAATCTTTCCTTCATGTCCATGTACATTTTGGTGTTACCAGGATGAATGGAATACGGAGAGTTGTGTGCTTCTTGCAAAATCAGTTTTCGTAGCTCTGGATCTTGTGGAACACAGATACGTTTCCCATGCCATAATGTACCATGTTCGTCTTCATGGAACCCTTTGGCTTTTCTTTTGCCAATCTTTTCTTTAATCTCTTCGATTTCTTTATCAATCTTCTGGGCTTCTTTGATCTTGTCCAACAAAGTGGGTTGAACATCCAAAGGCATGAGATGTCCTTCAGGCACAATCTCCAATCTGAGTTTTCTGAATTGGGCACACAAATCATCTGGCAATTCTCCTTTGGTAAGGCCATTCACAAAAATCTTATGACTTAGAGCATCTGCTATAACATTTTGTTTACCGGGGTGGTATTGCAAACTTAAGTCATAGTCCTTAATGAGTTCTAGCCATCTTCTTTGTCTCATATTAATTTCCTTCTAGGTGAAGATATACTTTAAACTCTTGTGATCTGTGAACACTTCACGACGCTTTCCCAAAAGATAGTGCCTCCATGTTTTGAGTGCATGGACGACAGAGGCTAACTCTAAATCATGAGTAGGGTAGTTCACTTCATGAGTTTTGAGTTGTCTCGAGGCATAAGCCACAACTTTACCGTCTTGCATAAGTACTGCACCCAAACCCTGATGAGATGCATCACAATATACTTGGAAATCTTTTTCCAAATCCGGCAGACACAAGACTGGTGCTGTCACAAGTCTCTTCTTCAATTCCTGAAAGCTGAGTTCACAACTTTCCGTCCAAGCAAACTTCTTGTCTTTCTTTAGTAATTCCTTCATGGGTTTAGCTACCTTGGAGAAATTCTCAATGAACCTTCTGTAGTAACCTGCTAAGCCAAGGAAACTACGAACTTCCTTTACTGACTTAGGAGATTCCCATTCCGTCACAGCTGAAACTTTAGAAAGATCAACTGCTACACCATCCTTTGTCATAACATGTCCAAGAAATCCAAATTCATTCAACCAGAATTCACATTTGCTGAATTTGGCATAAAGTTTATGCTCTCTTAACTTCTCAAGTATCAAACGCAAATGTCCTTCATTCTCTTCTTTGCTCTTGGAGTAGACTAGAATGTCATCAATGAAAACGACAACAAACTTGTCAAGGAATTCCATGAACACCTTGTTCATCATATTCATGAAGTATGCTGGGGCATTGGTCAAACCAAATGGCATCACGGTATACTCATATAATCCATACCTTGTGGTGAAAGCTGTCTTAGGTATGTCTTGTTCTCTTATCTTGAGTTGAAAATAACCTGACCGGAGATCAATCTTTGAGAACACACAAGCTCCTTCTAGCTGATCAAACAAGTCATTGATTCTAGGCAAAGGGTATTTGTTCTTGATGGTTACCTCGTTGAGTGAACGGTAATCTATGCATAACCTTTGACTTCTATCTTTCTTCTCCACGAACAAAACTGGGGCTCCCCAAGATGAAGAAATTGGTTGAATAAATCCTTTCTGTAACTGTTCTCCAAGTTGTTTCTTGAGTTCTTTCAGTTCATCAACTGACATTTTATAAGGTCTCTTTGCTATTGGTCCAGATCCTGGTACCAAATCTATAAGAAACTCCACATCTCTATCTAATGGCATTCCCGGCAATTCTTCCGGAAACACATCCGGATACTCACTCACAATTGGCACACTATCTATGCTAACCCCCTTAAGAGAATTTAGCATACTCCTTCTTACTTCAAAGTTGGTCTTGAATATGATCCTTTTATTTTCTGGAGTTGTGAGTGAGACAGTATGGTTGGCACAATCTATCACTCCCTTGTGCTTAGTCATCCAGTCCATTCCCAAAATGACATCCAATCCTTGGGAGTTTAGAATTATCAAGTTAACGGGAAACTTATACTTCCCAAATTCTATGACTAGATCATGACATCCTGAATTCACTATCATTTCTCAACCAGGAGAACTTACTTTTATAGGACACCCAATAGTTTCTACCGGCAGTTTATTTCTTTCAACAAATGCTCTTGATATGAATGAATGAGATGCACCAGTATCAAAGAGAACAAATGCTGGAACAAAATTGAGTTTGAACTTACCAGCAACAGCATTAGGCTCCTCATAGATTTCCTCCACATTGATGTGGTTCACCTGTCCCTTCTGAAAAGGGTTGGGCTTGTTGGGTCCTTCAACTTTCTTTTCTGGGCATTCATTTGCATAATGACCCATCTTCTTGCACTTGAAGCATTCAACCTGACTTATGTCTTTCTTGACAGGCTGGCTTCCACTTCCACTTCCATTACCACTATGGTGGCTCTTGTATCCACCCTTGTGGTTCTTGTACTTGTCATTGTCATGACTACGGTGATGCTTGTTGTCATGAAGGTTGTGGTTGTGGTGCTTGTTGAATTTCCCATGCTTGTGGGATCCTGAGCTTCCACTGTCATCATAATGGGAACGTTTGTGTGACGATCCCGAGTTGTGCTTGTCTGAGTGCTTTCTCTTTCTGCTTTCAACTTGTTTTATTTTGTTCTCCAAAATAGCAGCCTTGTCACAGAGAGACTGATAAGTGGGAACATAGGCCACAGCCAACTGCAGATTCAGTTCATCATTTAACCGTTCGAGGAACTTTTCTTTCCTCTTAGCATCAGTGTCAACTTCATCCGGTGCATATCGCGCCAGATTGTTGAACTCTTCAATATATTCAGCCACGCTGCGGTGGCGCTGTTTCAGGTTATGGAACTCCTTCTTTTTCAGACTCATCACTCCAGATGAGATATGAGCAGTACGAAAGCCATCCTCAAAGATAGCCCATGTCACATCTTCTATGGGAGTGGTGATCTGGAAGTTATCCCACCAAGTGGCGGCTGGTCCCTCTAGCAAATGTGCTGTACAGCCCACAGTTACCAAGTCCTTGTTCACGGAGCGCAGCTAATCATTGGCCGCCATGGGATTAGTTGTTCCTGAGAACTTTGCTGGCCTCAATCTCAAGAACCTGGTAAGCATGTCAAAACCCGGTGGGTTGTTGTTGTTATTGTTGTTGTTTTGGTTCTGGATGAACGTCATCATCATCTGCATTAGCTGACTTTGAGCGGTCATCATTTGCTGCATTTCTGGAGTGATGTTGTTGTTGGGGTTGGGGTTTGCACGACGGGGAGGCATCTGTGGTTTGTTCAACAGAGATAAGAATGAGATACCCGTAGATGCTTTCATGCACAATACATCACTTAAACAATCACAAAGCATGCAATATAATGATAAAGATTTAACAACCTGATAATAAGTTCGCAACGTAAAACACACACCAATAACAAGCCATCCACATGTCGGATGGTCAAATAACAAGTTCTCAAACAACAAGTACGATAATAAATGATAGATGAGTAGTCAAATCTACTCCTCGGCATCAACCTCCTCCTCCTCGACAAAGGTAAGACCTGCGTTCTCCATCGCGGTCTTGTATTCCTCGACACTAGTGGTCAAGGTCTCTATCTTGGCTTTGAGAGCCCTCTTCTGGGAACGAAGCCTCTCAATCACCGTCTGCTATTGCTCGAGCTCGAAGTCCTTGGACTGCAGTTCTTCAGTCATGTCCCGGATCTTCTTGTTTCTATCCTGGACTCGCTTCTCCTGACTCTTGAACTTCCTGTCCTGGCTCTCGAACTTCGCCTCCATCTCCTTGACTATCTCATCTTGCTCCGCGAAGAGCTTGTCCTTCTCGCGAAGCTGCACCTGGAGTTCGTCATTGTTGAGCATTACGTTGGTCCTATCCGTCTCCACGTGCCTAATGAGAGACTCTAAGTCCGGAGGCATGCACGAATCGGCTCTGTTGTGTCCCTCGAATCGTCCTCGAAGTCGATGGACTCTCCATCCTCATCACGTCTACCGAAGACGTGGAAGTGAGTACCTCTAACCTATCGGGAGTGTCTCCCTAGCAGACGTCCTATCAGATCATGCATAACTACCTCAAGGCCTCTCTCCTTGTCATCATGCATGAGCTTGAAGACGATGGCCTCCGTGGTAGGCTCTTTCTGGCGTCCGGGCTGGTTAACCTCGAAGCCCCAAAGGTCTTTCCTCTCAAACTTGGTGAGGGGAAGCACCATGATGGTAGGAAGAGGGAGATTGAGCAAAGTAGTAAGCTCAACGATACGAGGACCAAAGCGGGTAACCTGGAACTCCTCAACAGTGCTCATGGTAACAGTAGGCATCTATTTATAAGATAGAAAAGTTAGAGCAACACAATTCAAGTTACAACATAAGGGAAAACATCACATACATATCCTTGGAAAGCAAAACACACAAGTCATGGCACACATAGATCCATTACAACAACCAAGGTTCAACTTATTTTAAAGCAACATTTGGAAAATAAGGTGATAAGTGGGGGTCCAACTAACGAAGTATGCTTACAATCCTATCTCACTGGATCTGTTGGCTAACACAATGTTTCTAGAAGCAATCAATCTATCTTGCTCACATGATTCCATCACTAAGTCTATAATGTCTCCTCTTAAGGTTTGGTTGGTAGCTTCCAACTCTTGGGTATGTTTCTTCTCTTCCTTGAGATCATTTTGGAGGTTGAACATTCTGCACTTGACTCTATCACCAAGTTCTTTGATGGTCTCCCAAGATGCATCCCTTGCTGATTCAAAGAATGTAGTGTGCACCACTGAATTGGTGAACATGCAGAATCCTTTCTCCTGGTGGTTGTGTTCCTTGTTTTTATACAAGTGAAGTTGCACCCACCAGTATTCAACTCCTTCATCCATCACAGGAAAACCTTTGTACACAGCTGCACCTTGTATTTCTAATGCAACCATGAGGTCCTTGAGAGCCTTGGGGAATTCTGTCTCACACTCCAAAGTCATTGTCATGAGTGGTCCTTTCCTCACGACTTCGTTGATGGAGTTCATCTACAAATAGAGATGAGAGAGAAGATTATAAAAGTTTTACGAGAAGAATAGACAAGTGTAGAAGTTGCTAAATTTTTTTCCTTAGTGGTTTCCAATCCTAGGGTCATAATCCTACAGGCAACACAGTGCTCTGATACCATCTGTAAGATCCCTCCTTTTAAAAGGAAAAGGATCCCTGTGATTGCAATTCTAGTCCCTGGATCAATGCTAGCATCCACAGTTTAAGATGAAGTACACAGATACAAAGGTCATTTATTACAGCCATTCCAGAGATAAACATAGTCTTTACAACTCCAAGGCCACAGGCCTAGTACAAGAGTTTGAATAAGTAAATAAATAAAAGTCTTCATCTTCATGTGCCACAGGCAAACATGTTGAGTGTAGACTCATGACACCTAATCCTCATCAGAGTAACCTGCAACATCACAAGTTACAGCCACAGTGGGTCAATACATTGGAATAGTATTGGCAAATGATACCTTAGTATAATTTAGGTGGACTAGATACTATATGCAATTTGGCTAAGTGTAGCTTGGCTTGCTTTGCTCAAAATAGGTTTTGCCTATTAGTTGAAATCACTAAGTTTTTCTTTGTCAAAACTTTTCCCAAGGAACCACCAATAGACATTGAGGTCCTTCACCCTTGTTCACCCACAAGTTTTTACTTAGAAATTGGGATGAGGAGATTCTTGATAGCTTCCATGTCTTGATGCTCAAGTTGTCCATTGCCATGGACTTGGCTAAGTACTTAGATTTTTCCATCTGCAGAGGTTGTGCACTTTCCCCACGCACTTGGTTTCACCAAGACAGGACCTTTCAGAAGCCTTCCCTTAGACCAAATGGACGCGTTCCAACCTATCATCCCACTACCACCATCTGTCCAAATGGCTAAGTTCTAGCAACCTATGTGATCCAGGCAGATCCCATATTGCCAAGTGGCTGCACTAGAAGCTTCTTAACACTTGGCCTCTAAAATCTCTTTGTTCCTGGGTGGCTTACCACAAGTGAGATACACAAGGTAAACCATAGAGATGGGCCTTGTGTAACCACTCAACATAAACCATTCCTTCCATTCCACCCAGGTGTTTTATTAACTTAGATGTTTTATTAGGCAAAACACAAGTCCAAAAACTTAGAATTATTTTTCATCATAGCATGTATATTTCACCAACCCTGGTTTGCTACTAGCTAGGCTAAGCATGGCATAGATAGTAACTTAACTTAGAAATTCCCTAGCAATACTACAACTACTTAGGATTTCCCAACATGGCATATAAGCAAAATATTATCATGCAAGACTTAGCAAAAATACTTCTAATGCTAGGTATAAAACATGGGATAAAAATATTCATGAAGTACCACTTGCCTTGGTAGTTGGGAGAGCAGCACTCCTCACAATCACAATCACTAGCACAAAAATCTACACAAAGAATGGTAGCAACAGATTACACACAAAACATATACAATCAAAAATATATGCATGCATGCAAGATGATATGTGATGATTTTTAAAACTCAACAAAGCAAGTATACAGTACTTCTTCACTAACAAGTTAAAAACTTGCCAAACAACCATTACTTAAACCCTAAATTATTTCCTAAACATTTCCTATACTCAATTTAGTCCTACACAAGTTTCTGCAAATAAAACCTTTTTAACAGAAGCTAAACATTAAACACATTGCATAATTAGAAAGGGCTTGCTCTCCTGATTCCAACGATATAAAATTTGTCAAATTCCAACGTGGGGACCAAAAGTTATAGCCAAAACAAATTTGAACATAATTCAGATTCAAATCCTATTTTAAATCTAAACTCCAGCCACGCGGCAACGTCTGATTGGACGATACCGCTTTGCACCGGATCACGCTTGGCTACCGTTGGATCTAACTAAACACGCACGGCTCAGATCTATTCATAACGGTTCGTTAAGTGAACTAATCCTACGCGCTGGATATAGATCTGACGGCTACGAATTAATCGACCAGAATTGAGCGGCGCTAGCGACGGCTACTGGCGGCGGCGAGCTCTGCCTACAGCAGCGCGGCGCTACAGGTCACCCGGAAAGGTGGGAGGATGCTCACCAGGTTCGCAGGGACGAGGAGAAGCTCAACTTGGCGGCGGCTTGGCAAGGGGCGCACGGAGTGGGCTGCTGGAGCTCGTCGGAGTTGCGGGCGGCGTCGGGTTCGAGTAGACAGGGACGTTGGCGAAGCTCCTGGTATCCCTAGCACAAACAAACGGCACCGGATGATGCACAATACAGTGGCGAACAACTTCGTGTGGGTCAGAGGTGAAGGGGCGCAAAGGGCTTATGGAATTTGGTCGCCGGAGTCGAGGTTGTCGTCGGGAGCTTGCAGTGTTAATCGGAATCGACGACCTGGGGCAGTACAGGACGAACCAGTGGGGTCAGGAGGTGCGCAACGAAGCTACGAAACGGCTCGTATGAACCAGAGGGGAAGGGGCGCACGGGGCTCACCGGAATCGATCGCCGGAGTGAGCTCTGTCTGCGGCGGTGTGAGGTTGATTGCGGGCAGCCTGGTGGCGGAGAGGTGGAGCTAAGTGAGGGGAAATGGTCGCAGAGAGGTGGGGGTTAAGTAGGCGGAGCAGGGGCGAGAATCTCGCGAGCAATCAACGCCAGTTAAGCGCATTTGCGTCGGGGAAGAAACGGCCACGGCGAGCAGGTCTTCAGCGCGAGATTGACGACGAGCCTGACGTGGCAGTGGGTCTACCTGTCAGCGAATAAAACAGAGAGGGGGTGGGGTCCTGGCGTCAGTCTCTCTGCGGGTTTGTCTACGAGTGAGAAGGAGAGAGGGGGAACCCGGGTGGGCTAAATGGGCTGGTTTCTCTGCTGGGCTAGAATAGCAGCGCCGTCCCTTTTCCTTTTCTTTATTCCTTTTCTAATTTTGTTTGCATTTTCAGAAATCATTTTCAAATGGTTTCAAAAGCTATTTGAATTCAAACCTTTTCTGGATTTTTGTAGCGTGCAACAATCATATTTCTGGGCATAAAAACATGTGGTCTCTCTTGTTCAAGCTTGGTTCTTTTGAATAAACAAAATAAACAGTGCTATGGCACTTGATTTGGAAATGTTTTGAAAATGGTTTTGAAACCATATTTGTTCTGTGAATTTTTGTCCAAACTCCACATTCAATCCAATCAACAAGGAAGCAAACAAAACTTGGTTTAACACAGTTATGCTCTCATTTGAGGATAGTCATTTGATTTATGTTTGCTCACATAAAATAATAGCACTATGTGCTTCTGTTTTCTTGAAAGAGTTGGAAAATGATCTCAAAATATATATGCATGCATGAATGATATGCAATCTTTGAAATCATGATTTTAGGGATGTTACATCACTCCGGATGAGATGTGAGCAGCGCAGAAACCATCTTCAAAGATAGCCCATGTCACATCCGCAATGGGAGTGGTGATCTGGAAGTTATCCCAACAAGTTGCTGCTGGTCCTTCCAACAAGTGTGCTGCAAATCTGACCTTCTCTTCATCAGTACAGCCAACAGTTACCAAGTCCTTGTTCACAGAGCATAGCCAATCATTGGCCACCATAGCATCAGTAGTTCATGAGAACTTTGCTGGCCTCAGTCTTAAGAACATGGTAAGCATATCAAAACCCGGTGGGTTATTCTGATTGTTGTTGTTGTTGTTGTTGTTATTATTATTATTATTATTATTATTATTGTTGTTGTTGTTATTGTTCTGGTTTTGTATGAACGTGGTCATCATCTGCATCAATTGCGTCTGAGATGTCATCATCTGTTGCATCTCAGGGGTGATATTGTTGTTGTTAGGGTTGGGATTGGCACGCCGGGGAGGCATCTGTGGTTTTCAATGAGGATAAGAATGAGATACCCATATATGTTTAACATGCACAATACATCACATAAACAATCACCAAGCATGCATCAAAATAACA
This sequence comes from Avena longiglumis, assembly GCA_030063025.1. Classification (NCBI taxonomy): domain Eukaryota; kingdom Viridiplantae; phylum Streptophyta; class Magnoliopsida; order Poales; family Poaceae; genus Avena; species Avena longiglumis. The sequence goes on from CP125973.1 coordinate 156,988,044, forward strand.
AAAGTTCAACAACATAAACAACAAGTTTTGAAAGGTAACACACCCATAGCAAGCCATCCACATGTTGGATGGTCATTGCGACTCAATAGTCAAAAGCATGGTAAATAAAAGGTAAATGAGTAGTCATCACTACTCCTCTACATCAACCTCCTCATCAACAAGTGTAAGACCTGCATTCTCCATAGCGGTCTTGTATTCCTCGACATTGGTAGTCAAGGCCTCTATCTTGGACTTGAGAGCCCTCTTCTGTGAACGAAGTCTCTCAATCACAGTCTGCTAATGCTCGAGCTCGAAGTCCTTGGTCTCTAGTTCTGCAGTCATCTCTCGAATCCTCTTGTTCCTATCTTGGACTCTTTTCTCTTGACTCTTGAACTTTCTATCTTGACTCTCAAACTTGGCCTCCATTTCCTTGACTATCTCATCTTGCTCCGCGAAGAGCTTGTCCTTCTCACGAAGCTGTACCTGGAGCTCGTCATTGCTAAGCATGACGTTGGTCCTATCAGTATCTAGGTGCCTAAGAAGAACCTCTAAGTCCTGGAGGTATAGACGAATCGGCTCTGCCGTCTCTCTAGCAGTGTCCTCGAAGTCAATGGCCTCACCATCCTCATCACGTCTACCGAAGGCGTGGAAGTGAGTACCTCTAACCTCCCGAGAGTGTCTCCCTAATAGACGTGCAAGTAAATCCTGCATGACTACCTCTAGGCCTCTCTCCCTGTCATCATGCATGAACTTGAAGATGATTGCCTCTGTGGTAGGCTCAGTCTGGCGTCCTGGCTGATTAACCTTGAAGCCCCAAAGGTCTTTCCTCTCAAACTTGGTGAGGGGAAGCACCATGATGCTAGGAAGCGGAAGATTGAGAAAACTAGTGAGCTCAATAAGTCGAGTGCCAAAACGAGTTCCCTTGAACTCTTCAGCCGTGCTGATAGTAACGTTAGGCATCTATTTTATAAGATAGAAAAATTTAGAATCCACACAATTAAAGACAAATCACAAGACAAGGCATCACATGCATATCTTTGTCAATCAAAACACAAGTCATGGCATACATAAAACCATTACAAGCATCCAAGGTTCACCTTATTTTAAACAACATTTGGGAAATAAAATGATAGTGTGGTGGTCCAACTAACGAAGTACGTTACAATCCCATCTCACTTGCCAAGTTGGCTAACAGGGCATCCCTAGAGGCAATCTGTCTATCCTGATCACATGACTCCATTGCTAAGTCTATGATGTCCTCTCTTAAACGTTGGTTGGTAGCCTCTAACTCCTGGGTATGATTCTTTTCTTCCCTAAGGTCATTCTGAGTGTTGAGCATTCTGCACTTGATTCTATCACCAAGCTCTTTGATGACCTTCCAAGCTGCATCCCTTGCTGAATCAAAGAATGTGGTGTGCATCACTGAGTTGGTGACCATGCAGAATCCTGATTCTTTGTGGTTGTCTTCCTTGTTTTTATACAAGTGAGGTTGCACCCACCAATATTCAACTCCTTCATCCATCACAGGAAAACCTTTGTACATAGCTGCACCATGTATTCCCATGGCAACCATGAGGTCCTTGAGAGCCTTGGGGAATTCTGTCTCACATTCCAAAGTCATAGTCATGAGTGGTCCCTTCCTCACAACTTCGTTGATGGAGTTCATCTACAAATAGAGATGAGAAAGAAGATTAGAAAAGTTTACGAGAAGAAAAGACAAGTGTGGAAGTTGTTGAAATTTTTTCCTTAGTGGTTTCCAATCTAGGGTCATAATCCTACAGGCAACACAGTGCTCTGATACCATCTGTAAGATCCCTCCCTCTATAAAGGTAAGGATCCCTGTGATTGCAATGCTAGTCCCTGGATCAATGCTAGCATCCACAGTTTAAGATGAAGTACACAGAAACAAAGGTCATTATTACATATCATTCCAGAGACAAATATAGTCTTTTACAAACTCCATGGCCACAAGCCTAATACAAGAGTTCAAATATATAATAAGATAAATAAGTCTTCATCTTCATGTGCCACAGGCAAGCATGTTGAGTGTAGACTCATAACCCCTAATCATCATCAGAATAACCCGCAACATCACAAGTTACAGCCACAGTGGGTCAATACATTGGAATAGTATTGGCAAGTGATACCTTAGTATAATTTTAGTAGACTAGGTATTATATGCATTTTTGGCTAAGTGTAGCTTAGGCGTGCTTTGCTCAAAATAGGTTTTACCTATCGGTTGAAAACACTAAGTTTTTCTTTGACAAAACTTTCCCAAGGAATCACCAATAGAAATTGGTGAACCTTCACCCTTGTTCACCCACAAGTTTTTACTTAGAAATTGGGATGATGATATTCTTGATAGCTTCCATGTCTTGATGCTCAAGTTGTCCAATACCAGGGACATGGCTAAGTACTTAGATTCTTCCATCTGCAGAGGTTGTGCACTTTCCCCACAAGACTTGATTTTCACCAAGACAGGAACTTTTAGAAGCCTTCCCTTAGACCAAAGGGACAGTTCCAACCTATCATCCCACTACCACCAACTGTCCAAATGGCTAAGTTATTGCAACCTATATGATCCAGGCAGAGCCCATATTGCCATGTGGCTGCACTAGAAGCTTCTTAACATTTGGCCTCTCAAATCCCTTTGTTCCTGGGTGTCTTTCCGCAAGTGAGATACTCAAGGTAAGCCATATAAATGGGCCTTTTGTAACCACTCAACATAAACCGTTCTTTCCATTCCACCCAGGTGTTTCATTCACTTAGTTGTTTTATTAAGCAAAAACATAAGTCCAAAGACTTAGAAATATTTTCTCATAGCATGAATATATAACCACCCTTGATTGCTACTATCTAGGCTAAGCATGGCATTGATAAGCATAACTTAGAAATTTCTAGCAATTCTACAACTACTAGGATTCCCCAAGCATAGCATATAGATCAAAATATTCATGCAGGTCTAGCAAAATATTTCTAGTGCATAGTTGAAAAACATAGGAATAAAATTATGAAGCACCACTTGCATTTGTAATTTGGGGAGTAGCAATAATCCTCACAATGGCAATCACTATTTGCACCAAAATCTACACATAAAATAATGGCACCAAATCACATACAAAATATATACAAACAAAAATATATGAATGCATGCAAAATGCCATGTGATGATTTTCTACACCAAACAATACAAGTGCACAATACTGAATCTTAAACAAGTTCAAAACTTGCCAATTAAACTTTATTTAAACAACAAAACATTTTTCATATAATTACTATACACAAATTATGCCTACAAATGTTCCTGTAAAAACAATCATTTTAATAGAGGCAAAACATTAAACACATTGCATAGATGGAAAGGCTTTTGTCTCCTGATTCCAATGATATAAAATTTGTCAAATTTGGACGTGGGAATGAAAAGTTATGAATTTTACAAGTTTAAACATCTAATAGATCTAAATTCTGATTTTAAATCAAACCTTCAGACACGTGGCGTGTTCTGATTGGTTGATACTGATTCGCGCGGATCGGCTAACGTGGACCGCTAGATCTAACTTAAATCACACGGTCAGATCTGCTCCTTACCTCTTCGCTACAAATCTATTTCTACACGCTGGATCTAGATCCTACGGCCACGGATCAAACGACCACAGACGGGCGGCACTAGCGACGGCGAGTGGCAGCGGCGGCTCTGTCAGAGTCGTTGCCGACGATCTAGGTCGCGCGGGAGAGGGTGAGGTGGCTTACCGAGTTCGCCGTGCGCTGCTGATACTCAAGGTGGGCTTGGTTGGCGAAGGGGCGCTCGTGGTTGACAGGTATTGCTCGCCGGAGTCATTGTTGTCGTCGGGCGTGTGCGGCTGGAGACGGTGGCGACGCTACGGCTCACGCTAAGGGACAAGAGAGGTGGCATTATATGCGTGCAGACGAGGGGAGCATGTGAGTATGAGTGAGAGAGAGAGGCGCGGTCGGTACAAACCAGGAGAGCTCATCGGAGTTTGCGGCTGCGTCGGGCACTTGCGGTCGTCGTCGTTGGCGAGGCTCCAGATAGTCCTAGCATGCACCAATGGGGTTAGAAGATGTGCAAGGTTGCTGCGATCACGCTGGCAATATTAGAAGGCAAGGGGCGACGAGATCTCACCGGAATCGTACGCCGGAGTTTGTCGGTACCGCGGCGGTGTGAGGGAAAATACTGGCAGCCTGGTGGCGCTTCTGGCTAGCTCTGTTGGGGGAAATGGCCGCGAGGGGGAGGGGTTTAAGTAGCTGGAGCGGGGGCGAGATTAACGCGCGGCATCAAAGGGATTGATGAGCATTTGCTCAGAAGGAAACGGCTGCGGCGGCATCAGTCGCAGGCGAGATTTGGGGACGACGGAGTGACGTGGCTGCGGGGCCCAGTTGTCAGCGAGGGGGTGTGCGCGAGCGCGGTGAGAAACTTAGGAGAGAGGGGTAACCCGGGTGGGATGATTCGCTTGCTGGGCTGGAATGGTGGCGCCATAAAGTATAAACTTGCTGTTTCCTTGAGTTTTCTAGGTCTTATTGAGAAAATCAAAATAAACAGAGCCATAACACTTGATTTGGATATGTTTTGGAGATGGTTTTAAAGCCATATTTGTTTTGTAAAATTTGTCTAAACTCTAACATTAAACTAAAACAACATGAGAGTAAACAAAGCTTGGTTTGAAACAATTATATTCTCATTTGAGAGTGGCATTAGATTAATGCATGCTCACATAAAATAATAGCACTTAGTGCTTCTGTTTTCTTGAAATGGGTTTGATATTTGATCCCTAAATGATATGCATGCATGAATGATATGCAATCTTTGAAAACATGATTTTAGGGATGTTACACCAGGTCACGCTCAAAGATGAGGTCTCCTCCATTCCCCAACTGATAGAACTTGTTGTACTTCACGTCCATCTATAAGAATATAGGATGAGTAAGTTAGTAGAGTGATCAAGTGTGTCAAATTTTATGTAAGTGTGCAAGAGTTTTTGTGGAACATGAATTTTCATGAAAAATTCTAAGTGATAAGAATAAGAATAAGTTTTTGGTAAATACTCACTTCTTTTGGTTTTGAAACTAAGTTTTTGATTCAAACGTCCATTCTAACTAGGGTATCCTATGGTCAGGATGGCTCTGATACCAACTTGTTAACACCCAGATTTTTAATCACAGACGCCTGTTATGCCATACATCGCAATCCCAGGATTACCATTTTTGCGAGACATAACAGATTGGATATCACAGTACATCATCCATTACAAACCATACATAGGGTCTTACACGAATAAGGATCTCATGATCCAGTTATTAATACAATTCAAGCAGCGGAATAACGTAATAGTAACTATAGCATAGGCGAAGCTCCATCTTTAGGGTCACAGGCAATGCTGACGATGGGAGATGATCCTAGTTGTCATAACCTTCCTGCTATACTTCTTCCTGATACTCCTCTTCATAGTCTGGCCACGGGAATAGCCAGGGACAAAGCCATGAGTACTCTTTAAGTACTCGCAAACTAATACTAACAAGTGAAGTGGTTTTGAATAGGATATACTAAGATGTAGGGTTATTTTGCAAAAATCCAGATTTACCTCTACTAAGTTCATAAGCAAAGAAAGCTAGTTGAAAGTTTTATAACACCTAAGTGGGAACTTGTATTTCATGTCACATAATGTTGTGGTCAAGTCAAAGTCACAAATCATTTCACAAGTCCTTTTGAAAAACATCTGACGGGGGAACAATATGGCCACTCCAACTGTCCATAACCGTGGACGCGGCTATTCGAATAGTTTAACACTCTGCAGAGATGGTACACTTTCACCACAACATTCGATACATCTGTCAGAAACAATCCTGAATTCACCATACTCAGTATGCGGATAATCAATCCTAACCTTTCAGTTACATTCCTCTTGTTTTCAAAAACTCTCCTGTGAGTTTGGCCTCCCAACCATGACCAACTGTCATCTTGGGTACTGCACAGGTGGACAATCTTCACAAGGTAGCATCAGCTCAGACATTGGCCGCAAGGGAACCCATACTAAGGTATATAAATTTACAGTCAAGCCCTACCCAATTTTCGGGTATTGTGGTTGTACGGTAAAATTGGAATGGTATTGCATCCAGACAACCATCCGTTTTATAAAGGGCTAAGGCTCATGCCTTAACATTTTCACCATCAAAACATCTGGTGTTCGTAAACACATGTCAAAACATTTCAGTAGAATGAATCATCATTCTAAGGTTCTCATAACCATTTTCACCAAGCATTCCCATCTAAAGTTGATCAAGTTTTATGCTTAGCACTAGCATCTACAAGTGGGGGTAAATACTAACGAGGGGTGGTAAACAAGTGTATCTTATCTAAGTTCAATCTCATGCCTCAAGATGAAATCAAGATTATCTAACTTATGCCAAGTTTTATGCTCTTTATGCTACCTTCAAATATCTTTCTAATATCTACAAGTCACTAAGTAAACTCACATAAAAGCTTTGATAAAGAAATAAAATACTAAGCTTGCAAGTAAAACTAGGATTTGGTATCATAAAAAGTATCTAACCAAGCATGCTTAATGCATTGCATAGGTTATCTAACTTTCATGGTTTCAAGTGTTAGCTTGCATAATTGCAAGTATAAGCTTGCCTTGTGTAGAGTAGTGGTTGAAGTTCTCCTCGGATTCTTCCTCGTAGTATCCTCCTTCCTCTTCTTATCCTTGGTCGGTACTATCATCTAAAAATAAATACGAGGTACACAATCACCAAACAATACTTAACTATTTCTAATCATCACACAAAGGTTCACACTAGATGATCTAGCATAATCACTAGCATTACAAGGATTAAAGCACTTGTCTTATTTATTTTATTTGAGAAAAGTAATTTCTACTCATTGAAAAATTACCTAAGATTTAATATTCTCCAACTCAAACATGGGATCATGTTTACACATGTCATCACCACATATTTCAGTACATGGGAATGTGATTTAAAGTGGTGTCACAATTTAATAAGGTTTAACCTTTTTATTCTAATTAATTAAAGTGACTATAAATGCCTATGAGGCATTCTTTTATTACTTGAACATTATTTCTGTAAGTAAACCTATATATTTTTATATATTCTGAAAGGTATGGTTAAATGTGATTTTTGAGAGTTGGAATCAACTAAAAAGCTCTTATGGTTGAATTTTGAAAAATATTTGAATGCAGAAAAGCTTTTTCCTTGTTATTTTTACCATGGGTGATATACAAATCTAACAAAATTGGTTTGAATCCAACAGGCTTGGATTAAGCATTCCAGTATCTTTCTAACAAAATTGGTTTCATGCATTTTGGTTTAGTGAATCGAGCTGGGTTGATTTTTGAATCTAGGTACAGAACTGTGTTTGAAATTAAATGAATAAAACTAAATTTGAATTGTTGGGTCGCGCGGGATGTCTAACTGGGCCAGCCCACTACGCACAGCGCACGCGCGGGCTGGTTAAGTGAGTGACGCCACTCGTCAATGAGACAACGAGTGGCGAAGCGGTATGGGGGCTGTGGACCACACGATCTAACTCTAATCGAACGACTCTCGTTCATCGTCCATGTCGGGCAGCGCCGGCGAGACAGAACCCTAGCGCGGATGGTGGGGGTCGTGGGAGGCTCACCGGGGCTCAGGCGATGGTCGGCGATGGGGGCAAACGACGAAGTCGACAACGGCTCCTCTCCTCCTCTGCAGCGGCGAACTCCGGTGAAATTCTGGCCACCTGGTGCTCGCCTTGCTCCTGGGGTGAGTGGGGGGTATCAGTGAGAGGCGGGGAGTGAAATGTTGTGACGAAAACGAGCGAGGGAGGCCTCTATTTATAGTGGTTAAAGGGGACCGACGGGCGCGGGCTGAGCTCGTCGTGGTCGACGGCACAGAGAGCTAATGGCATGGGAGCTAATGTCATCTACAGACTCGCTTAAATTCCATTGATTCAGCGCACAATCCTCGCCCCACTTCTGGCTACTTAAACCCCTCGTCGCTGCAGTCATTTCCCCCCACTTTCCTCGCTCACTCCGCCACCAGGCTGTGCTCATTCGACCTCGAAACCCCGCAGCACCGACGACCTCCGGCGACTGATTCCGGTGAGCTTCGACCGCCCCCCTTTCTCTGGTTCAAACTATCGTGCCCAGTGTGATCTCGTGCATCTCCTGATACTCTTCGCTTGCCTGCTCGTGACCAGTGACGCCCCGCTCGTTCAAGAACCGACCGAGTCGCTGCTCAACTCCGGCGACCAATTACGGTAAGCAGAGCGCGCCCCTTGCCCCCTCTTGCATACGAGGATGTTCGCCACTATTTTGCGCGTCTCCTAATCCATCTGGTTCATGCTAGGGCGACGCGAAACCTCGGCAACTACATCGTTTGCAACCTCCCGACGCCGTGCACAACTCCGTCGAGCTCCAGCAGCCCCTGCCGTGCGCCCCTTGCCAAGCCACCTCATCGTTGAGCTTTGCCTCGACCCCGCGGTTCTGGTAAGCACCCTCTTTCCTCCCCGGGCGACCTAGAACGCCGGCACCGCCACGGACAGAGCGCTCCGCCGCTCGTCGTCGCCGCGCGCCGCCAGACCATGGTCGTTTGATCAAGAGTCGTTGGATCTAGATCCAACGCGTGTGATAGAACCACTTAGCGAAGCGTTACGTTTTGATCTGAACCGTGCATCGCCACTTAGATCCTACGGCTCACGTGCGTGATCCAAAGCGAACCGGTACGCGCCAGTAAGATTAAGACGCGTGGCTAGGGTTTGAATTAAAACAGAATTTGAAATCAGATTTGTATCCAAATTTGATTTGCTTGTAACTTTTGATTCCCACGTTAGATTTTAGCAAATTTTATACCGTTGGAATCAGGAAGACAAGCCCTTTCTGTTTATGAAATGTGTTTAATGTTTAGTTTCTGTTAAAATGACTTTATTTGTAGAAACTTGTTTAGGACTATTTTGAGTATAGAAATTGTTAGGAAATTGTTTTAGTGTCAAATAAACTTGGTTTAGCAAGTTTTTGACTTGTTTATGATTCAGTACTATGCACTTGCTTGGTTGAGTTTCAAAAATCATCACTTAGCATCTTGCATGCATGCATATATATTTTTTTGCTTGTATATGACTTGTATGTGATTGTGGTTATATTCTTTGTGTAGACTTTGGTGCTAGTGATTGTGATTGTGAAGAGTGCTACTCTCCCAACTACCAAGGCAGGTGGTACTTCATGAATATGTCTATCCCTATATTTTTTTTATACAAGCATTAGAAATTTTGCTAAGTCTTGCATGTTACTATTTTTGCCAAATGCCATGTTGGGAAATCCTAAGTAGTTGTAGAATTGCTAGGAAATTTCTAAGTTAAGTTACTATCTATGCCATGCTTAGCCTAGCTAGTAGCAAACAACGGTTGGTAAAATATACATACTATGGTGAAAATATTTCTAAGTCTATGGACTTATGTTTTTCTTAATAAAACAACTAAGTCAATGAATCACCTGGGTGGAATGGGACTTGATTGGTGGTTTTGGTTGAGTGGTTACACAAGGCCCATGGCTATGGTTTACCTTGTGTATCTCACTTGTGGAAAGCCACCCAGGAACAAAGGGATTTTAGTGGCCAAGTGTTGAGAAGCTTATAGTGCAGACACTTGGCAATATGGGCTCTGCCTGGATCACATAGGTTGCTAGAACCTAGTCATTTGGACAGTTGGTGGTAGTGGGATGATAGGTTGGAACACGTCCATTTGGCTAAGGGAAGGCTTCTGAAAGGTCCTGTCTTGGTGAAACCAAGTCTGGTGGGGAAAGTGCACAACCTCTGCAGATGGAAAAATCTAAGTACTTAGCCAAGTCCATGGCAATGGACAACTTGAGCATCAAGACATGGAAGCTATCAAGAATCTCATCACTCCAACTTCTAAGTAAAAACTTGTGGGTGAACAAGGGTGAAGGACCTCAAAGTCTATTGATGGTTTCTTGGGAAAAGTTTTGACAAAGAAAAACTTAGTGATTTCAACTAATAGGAAAAACCTATTTTGAGCAAAGCAAGCCAAGCTACACCTAGCCAAATTGCATATAGTAATATAGTCCACTTAAAATTTACTAAGGTATCACTTGCCAATACTATTCCAAAGTATTGACCCACTATGGCTGTAACTTGTGATGTTGTAGGTTACTCTGATGAGGATTAGGTGTCATGAGTCTACACTCAACATGTTTGCCTGTGGCACATGAAGATGAAGACTTAAATTTATTTACTTATTCAAACTCTTGTATTAGGCCTGTGGCCTTGAGTTGTAAAGACTATGTTTATCTCTGGAATGGATGTAATAAATGACCTTTGTATCTGTGTACTTCATCTTAAATTGTGGATGCTAGCAATGATCCAGGGACTAGCATTGCAATCACAGGGATCCTTTTCCTTTACAAAGGAGGGATCTTACAGATGGTATCAGAGCACTGTGTTGCCTGTAGGATTATGACCCTAGGATTGGAAACCACTAAGGAAAAAATTTCAACTACTTCTACACTTGTCTATTCTTCTCGTAAACTTTTCTAATCTTCTCTCTCATCTCTATTTGTAGATGAACTCCATCAACGAAGCCGTAAGGAAAGGACCACTCATGACAATGACTTTGGAGTGTGAGACAGAATTCCCCAAGGCTCTCAAGGACCTCATGGTTGCATTAGAGATACAAGGTGCAGCTGTGTACAAAGGTTTTCCAGTGATGGATGAAGGAGTGGAATACTGGTGGGTGCAACTTCACTTGTATAAAAACAAGGAAGACAACCATCAGGAAAAAGGATTCTGCATGTTCACCAATTCAGTGGTGCACCCTACATTCTTTGAATCAGCAAGGGATGCAGCTTGGAAGACCATCAAAGATCTTGGTGGCAGAGTCAAGTGTAGAATGCTCAACCTCCAAAATGATCTAAGGAAGGAGAAAGAACATACCCAAGAGTTGGAAGCTACCAACCAAACCTTAAGAGGAGACATTATAGACTTAGTGATGGAATCATGTGAGCATGATAGGCTAATTGCTTCTAGAAACATTGTGTTAGCCAACAGATCCAATGAGATAGGATTCTAAACGTACTTCGTTAGTTGGACCACCACCTATCACCCTATTTTCCAAAATGTTGCCTTAAAATAAGATTGAACCTTGGTTGATGTAATGGTTTCATGTATTCATGACTTGTGTGTTTTGCTTTCCAAGGATATGTATGTGATGTTTTGACTCTTTGTTTTATCTTGAATTGTGTTATTCTAACTTTTCTATCTTATAAATAGATGCCTATTACCATCAGCACTGTTGAGGAGTTCCAGGTTACCCGCTTTGGTCCTCGTATCGTTGAGCTTACCACTTTGCTCAATCTCCCTCTTCCCACCATCATGGTGCATCCCCTCACCAAGTTTGAGAGGAAGGATCTCTGGGGCTTCAAGGTGAACCACCCCGGACGCCAGACAGAGCCTACTACGGAGGCCATCATCTTCAAGCTTATGCACGATGACAGGGAGAGAGGCCTTGAGGTAGTGATGCAGGATCTGATAGGACGTCTGCTAGGACGACACTACCGACAGGTTAGAGGCACCCACTTCCACGTCTTCGGAAGACGTGATGAGGATGGAGAGTCCATCGACTTCAAGGACGATTCGAGGGACGCAGCAGAGCCGATAAGCTTGTACCTCCAGGACTTAGAGTCTCTCATTAGGCACGTGGACACGGACAGGACCAATGTCATGCTCAGCAACGATGAGCTCCAGGTGCTGCTTCGCGATAAGGACAAGCTCTTCGCGCAGCAAGACGAGATAGTCAAGGAAATGGAGGCAAAGTTCGAGACCCAGGACAGGAAGTTCAAGAGTCAGGAGAAGCGTGTCCAGGATAAGAACAAGAAGATCCGGGACATGACTGAAGAACTGCAGTCCAAGGACTTCGAGCTAGAGCAGCAGCAGTCGGTGATCGAGAGGCTTCGTTCCCAGAAGAGGGATCTCAAGGCCAAGATAGAGTCCTTGACCACTACTATCGAGGAGAACAAGGCCACGATAGAGAACGCAGGTCTTACCTTTGTCGAGGAGGAGATTGATGCCGATGAGTAGACTTGACTACTCGTTTATCTTTTATTATCATACTTGTTATTTGAGAACTTGTTATTGGACCATCCGACATGTGGATGGCTTGCTACTTGTGTGTTTTACTTTGTGAACTTGTTATCGTGTTGTTGAACTTTTATCTTGTGTTGCATGCTATGTGTTTGCTTATGTGATGTAATGTGCATGAAAACATCTATGGATATCTCATTCTTATCTCTATTTGAACAAATCACAGATGCCTCCCCGTCGTGCAAACCCCAACCCCAACAACAACAACAACAACAACAACAACAACAACAACATCACTCCGTAATGCAAGAAATGATGATCGCCAAACACAGCTGATGCAGATGATGACAACATTCATCCAGAACCAAAACAATAAAAACAACAACAACAATAACAGCAACAACAACCCTCCGGGCTTTGATATGCTCACCAGGTTCTTGAGATTGAGGCCAGCTAAGTTCTCGGGGACGACTGATCCCATGGTGGCCAACGATTGGCTACATTCTGTGAACAAGGACTTAGTAACCGTGGGCTGTACGGATGCTGAAAAGGTCAGATTTGCAGCACATCTGCTGGAAGGGCCAGCCGCCTCTTGGTGGGACAACTTCCAGATCACCACTCCCATAGATGAAGTGACATGGGCTATCTTTGAGGATGGCTTTCGCACTGCTCATATCTCATCAGGAGTGATGAGCCTGAAAAAGAAAGAGTTCCATAATCTGAAGCAGCGCCACCGTAGCGTGGCTGAATACATTGAAGAGTTCAACAATCTGGCGCGTTATGCACTGGATGAAGTTGACACAGATGCCAAGAGAAAGGAAAAATTTCTGGAAGGCTTAAATGATGAGCTGAATCTGCAATTGGCTGTGGCATATGTTCCCACTTATCAGTCGCTCTATGACAAGGATGCTATTTTGGAGAACAAAATGAAGCAAGTTGAGAGTAGAAAGAGGAAGCACTCCGACAAGCACATCTCGGGATCGTCTCACAAACGATCTCACTATGATGACAGCGGAAGCTCAGGATCCCACAAGCATGGGAAATTCAACAAGCATCACAACCATAACCGTCATGACAACAAGCATCATCACAGTCATGACAATGACAAGTACAAGAACCACAAGAGTGGACATAAGAGTCACCATAGTGGTAATGGAAGTGGAAGTGGAAGTCAGCCTGTTAAGAGAGACATCAGTCAGGTTGAATGCTTCAAATGCAAGAAGATGGGGCATTATGCAAATGAGTGCCCTGAAAAGAAAGCTGAAGGACCTATCAAGCCCAATCCTTTCCAGAAAGGACATGTGAACCACATCAATGTGTAGGAGGTCTATGAGGAGCCTGATGCTGTTGCTGGTAAGTTCAGACTCAATTCTATTCCAGCATTTGTACTCTTTGATACTGGTGCATCTCATCCATTCATATCAAGAGCATTTGTTGAAAGAAATGAACTACCGGTAGAAACTATTGGGTGTCCTATAAAAGTAAGTTCTCTTGGTGGAGAAATGATAGTGAATTCGGGATGTCATGATCTAGTCATAGAATTTGGGAAATATAAGTTTCCCGTTAACTTGATAATTCTAAACTCCCAAGGATTGGATGTCATTCTGGGAATGGACTGGATGACTAAGTACAAAGGAGTGATAGATTGTGCCAACCATACTGTCTCACTCACAACTCCAGAAAATAAAAGGATCAGATTCAATACCAACTTTGAAACAAAAAGGAGTATGCTTAATTATCTTAAGGGGGTTAGCATGGACAGTGTGCCAATTGTGAGTGAGTATCCAGATGTGTTTCCGGAAGAATTGCCGGGAATGCCACCAGATAGAGATGTGGAGTTTCTGATAGATTTGGTACCAGGGTCTGGACCAATAGCAAAGAGACCGTATAAAATGTCAGTTGATGAACTGAGGGAACTCAAGAAGCAACTTGGAGAACAGTTGCAGAAAGGATTTATTCAACCAAGTTCTTCATCATGGGGAGCCCCAGTTTTGTTCGTGGAGAAGAAAGATAGAAGTCAAAGGTTATGCATAGATTACCGTTCACTCAACGAGGTGACTATCAAGAACAAATATCCTTTGCCTAGAATCAATGACTTGTTTGATCAGCTAGAAGGAGCATGTGTGTTCTCAAAGATTGATCTAAGGTCAGGCTATTTTCAACTCAAGATAAGGGAACAAGACATACCTAAAACAGCGTTCACCACAAGGTATGGATTGTATGAGTATACTGTGATGCCTTTTGGGTTGACCAATGCTCCAGCATACTTCATGAATATGATGAACAAGGTGTTCATGGAATTCCTTGACAAGTTTGTTGTCGTTTTCATCGATGACATCTTAGTCTACTCCAAGAGCAAAGAAGAGCATGAAGGACATTTGCGGTTGATACTTGAGAAGTTAAGAGAGCATAAACTTTATGCCAAATTCAGCATGTGTGAGTTCTGGTTGGAGGAAGTTGGATTTCTTGGTCATGTTATGACAAAGGATGGTGTAGCAGTTGATCATGCTAAAGTTTCAGCTGTAACTGAATGGGAATCTCCCAAGTCCGTGAAAGAAGTTCGTAGTTTCCTTGGCTTAGTAGGTTACTACAGAAGGTTCATTGAGAATTTCTCTAAGGTAGCTAAGCCCATGACTGAATTGTTAAAGAAAGACAAGAAGTTTGCTTGGTCTGAAGGTTGTGAACTCAGCTTTCAGGAATTGAAGAAGAGACTTGTGACAGCACCAGTCTTGTGTCTGCCAGACTTGGAAAAGGATTTCCAAGTATATTGTGATGCATCTCATCAAGGTCTGGGTGCAGTACTTATGCAAGACGGTGAAGTTGTGTCATATGCCTCGAGACAACTCAAAAATCATGAAGTAAACTATTCTACTCATGATTTAGAGTTAGCCTCTATTGTCCATGCACTCAAAACATGGAGACACTATCTTTTGGGAAAGCGTTGTGAAGTGTTCACAGATCAAAAAAGTTTGAAGTATTTCTTCACCCAGAAGGAAATTAATATGAGACAAAGAAGATGGCTAGAACTTATCAAAGACTATGACTTAAGTTTGCAATACCACCCCGGTAAAGCAAATGTTGTAGCAGATGCTCTAAGCCGTAAAGTTTTTGTGAATGGCCTTACCAAAGGAGAATTACCAGATGATCTGTGTACCCAATTTAGAAAGCTCAGATTGGAGATTGTGCCTGAAGGACATCTCATGTCTTTGGATGTTCAACCCACCTTGTTGGAAAGATCAAAGAAGCCCAGAAGATTGATAAAGAAATTGAAGAGATTAAAGGAAAGATTAGCTTGGGAAAAGCCAAAGGATTCCATGAAGACGAACAGGGTACTTTATGGCATGGGAAACGTATCTGTGTTCCACAAGATCCGGAACCGCGGAAACTGATTTTGCAAGAAGCACATAACTCTCCGTATTCCATTCATCCGGGTAACACCAAAATGTACATGGACATGAAAGAAACATTTTGGTGGAATAATCTCAAGAAGGACATCGCCGAACATATTGCTTTGTGTGATGTGTGTAGTAGAGTGAAAGCAGAGCACCAGAAACCAGCAGGTTTGCTTAAACCACTACCTATTCCTGATTGGAAGTGGGACAAGATTGGTATGGATTTCATTACTGGATTACCAAGGACCAGGTCGAGATATGATTCCATATGGGTAGTAGTGGATCGCCTAACTAAAGTGGCTCATTTCATACCCGTGAAGACAACCTATACGAGTGCTAAGTTAGCAAAAATTTACATGAGTAGAATTGTATGTCTACATGGAGTGCCCAAGAGTATTGTGTCTGATAGGGGAACCCAATTCACTTCCCATTTTTGGAGACAGCTACATGAATCATTGGGAACGAGGTTGGAATTCAGTACTGCTTTTCATCCTCAAAACGATGGACAAACATAAAGGACTAATCAGATTCTCGAAGACATGTTGAGGGCATGTGCCCTAGACTATGGAGCCAGTTGGGATAAAAGTCTGCCTTACGCAGATTTTTCTTATAACAACAGCTATCAAGCCAACATTGAGATGGCACCATTTGAGTTTATCTACGGAAGAAAGTGTACCACCCCATTGTTATGGAATGGTGTGGGAGAAAGAAGTTTATTCGGGCCAGATCTTATCAAAGAAGCCGAAGATAAGGTCAAATTGGTTAAGGACGGGTTGAAGATAGCACAGTCCCGACAAAAAAGCTACGCAGATCCTAAGCGTAGAGAAGTCACCTACGAAGTTGGTGATAGAGCCTATCTTAGAGTGTCACCACTTCGTGGAGTGAAAAGGTTCGGTGTCAAAGGAAAATTGGCACCAAGATATGTTGGGCCATTCAAGATTTTGAGTCGCAAAGGAGAAGTTGCATATGAAATTGAATTGCCTGAATCTCTGTCAGCTGTCCATAATGTGTTTCATGTGAGTCAGCTCAAGAAATGTCACCCAGAAATGGAAGAAACTTCTTTGAAGGATACTATACCTTTGGAGGAAGTCAACTAGAAAGTGATCTCACTTATGAAGAGAAACCTATCAAGATTCTTGAAACTGCAGAAAGAGTCACAAGGACTAAGACTATCAAGTTTTGCAAAGTGTTGTGGAATCATCATTCCGAAGAGGAAGAAACATGGGAAAGAGAAGATGATCTTCGGAAAGACCACCCTCACCTATTTGCTATCCAATCCGAATCTCGAGGGCGAGATTCACCTTAAGGGGGTTAGATTTGTAACATCCCTAAAATCATGATTTCAAAGATTGCATATCATTCATGCATGCATATAGAATTGAGATCAATTTCAAACTCATTTCAGAAAACAGAAGCACTTAGTGCTATCATTTTATGTGAGCAAACTTAAATCAAATGGCCATCCCCATGTGAGATCTTGAATGTTTTAAACCAAGATTGTTTGTCTCCCTTGTTGATTGGTTTGAGTGTGGAGTTAGAACAAAATTTTACAAAATAAAAATGGGTTCAAAACCATTTTCAAATCTTTTGCAAACCAAGTGCTAAGTCACTGTTATTTTGTTTTTCCAAAAATGACCAAGCCAACTCAAAGTGACCACATGGTTTTATGCCAAGTTTTGTGACTGTTGCACACTACAAAAATCCCAAAAAAATTTGAATTCAAATAGCTTTTGAAATCATTGAAAACCATTCCTGAAAATCAATTCAGAAATAGAAAAGGAATAAAGAAAAAGAAAAAGGACATGCGCTCCTATTCTAGCCCAACAGCAAAACCGTCCCAGCTAGCCCACCCGGCTCCCCTCTCTCTCTCGCATGCGCGGACGCACCAAGAAGTCACGACACCTGCATTACTCCCCTCGCTGTTCACGACGAGGGCCTTCCACGCCGCCGTCGTTTTCCCAATTTCAAGCGCACACACCGCCCGCCGTTACCACTGCAGTGACGCCGCGATTAAAACTCGCTTAAATTCCATTGATTCAGCGCAATCCTCGCCGCCGGCTACTTAAACCCGCCGCCATGGGTCATTTCCCCACTTTCTCGCTCACTCCGCCACCAGTCACGCATTCGACCTCGAACCCCGCAGACCGACGACCTCCGGCGATCGATTCCAAGTGAGCTCGACCCCTTTCTCCGGGTTCAAACTATTGTGCAGCAGATCTCGCATCTCCTAATAATCTTCGCTTGCTCGTGACCAGACGCCGTCCCCGTCGCGTTCAAGAACCGACCGAGCCGCCGCTCAACTCCGGCGACCAATTACGGTAAGCAGAGCGCGCCCCTTGCCCCCTCTTGCATACGAGGATGTTCGCCACTGTTTTGCGCGTCTCCTAATCCATATGGTTCGTGATAGGGCGACGCGAAACCTCGGCAACTACATCTTCTGCAACCTCCCGACGCCGTGCACAACTACGTCGAGCTCCAGCAGCCCCTGCCGTGCGCCCCTTGCCAAGCCACCTCCACGTTGAGCTTCACCTCGACCCTGCGGTTCTGGTAAGCACCCTCTTTCCTCCCCGGGCGACCTAGAACGCCGGCACCGCCACGGACAGAGCGCTCCGCCGCTTGCCATCGCCGCGCGCCGCCAGACCTTGGTCGTTTGATCAAGAGCCGTTGGATCTAGATCCAACGCGTGCGATAGAACCACTTAGCGAAGCGTTACGTTTTGATCTGAACCGTGCATCGCCACTTAGATCCTACGGCTCACGTGCGTGATCCAATGCTACGCGCCAGTAAGATTAAGACGCATGGCTAGGGTTTGAATTAAAACAGAATTTGAAATCAGATTTTTATCCAAATTTGATTTGCTTGTAACTTTTGATTCCCACGTTAGATTTTAGCAAATTTTATACCGTTGGAATCAGGAAGACAAGCCCTTTCTGTTTATGAAATGTCTTTAATGTTTAGTTTCTGTTAAAATGACTTTATTTGTAGAAACTTGTTTAGGACTATTTTGAGTATAGAAATTGTTAGGAAATTGTTTTAGTGTCAAATAAACTTGGTTTAGCAAGTTTTTGACTTGTTTATGATTCAGTACTATGCACTTGCTTGGTTGAGTTTCAAAAATCATCACTTAGCATCTTGCATGCATGCATATATATTTTTTACTTGTATATGACTTGTATGTGATTGTGGTTATATTCTTTGTGTAGACTTTGGTGCTAGTGATTGTGATTGTGAAGAGTGCTACTCTCCCAACTACCAAGGCAAGTGGTACTTCATGAATATGTCTATCCCTATATTTTTTTTATACAAGCATTAGAAATTTTGCTAAGTCTTGCATGTTACTATTTTTGCCAAATGCCATGTTGGGAAATCCTAAGTAGTTGTAGAATTGCTAGGAAATTTCTAAGTTAAGTTACTATCTATGCCATGCTTAGCCTATCTAGTAGCAAACAAGGGTTGGTAAAATATACATACTATGGTGAAAATATTTCTAAGTCTATGGACTTATGTTTTTCTTAATAAAACAACTAAGTCAATGAATCACCTGGGTGGAATGGGACTTGATTGGTGGTTTTGGTTGAGTGGTTACACAAGGCCCATGGCTATGGTTTACCTTGTGTATCTCACTTGTGGAAAGCCACCCAGGAACAAAGGGATTTTAGTGGCCAAGTGTTGAGAAGCTTATAGTGCAGCCACTTGGCAATATGGGCTCTGCCTGGATCACATAGGTTGCTAGAACTTAGTCATTTGGACAGTTGGTGGTAGTGGGATGATAGGTTGGAACGCGTCCATTTGGCTAAGGGAAGGCTTCTGAAAGGTCCTGTCTTGGTGAAACCAAGTCTGGTGGGGAAAGTGCACAACCTCTGCAGATGGAAAAATCTAAGTACTTAGCCAAGTCCATGGCAATGGACAACTTGAGCATCAAGACATGGAAGCTATCAAGAATCTCATCACTCCAACTTCTAAGTAAAAACTTGTGGGTGAACAAGGGTGAAGGACCTCAATGTCTATTGATGGTTTCTTGGGAAAAGTTTTGACAAAGAAAAACTTAGTGATTTCAACTAATAGGAAAAACCTATTTTGAGCAAAGCAAGCCAAGCTACACCTAGCCAAATTGCATATAGTAATATAGTCCACTTAAAATTTACTAAGGTATCACTTGCCAATACTATTCCAAAGTATTGACCCACCGTGGTCAGAACTTGTGATGTTGCAGGTTACTCTGATGAGGATTAGGTGTCATGAGTCTACACTCAACATGTTTGCCTGTGGCACATGAAGATGAAGACTTATATTTATTTACTTATTCAAACTCTTGTATTAGGCATGTGGCCTTGAGTTGTAAAGACTATGTTTATCTCTGGAAGGGATGTAATAAATGACCTTTGTATCTGTGTACTTCATCTTAAACTATGGATGCTAGCAATGATCCAGGGACTAGCTTTGCAATCACAGGGATCCTTTTCCTTTACAAAGGAGGGATCTTACAGGCGATCACGCCTGCAAGCGGCGAGGACGGCACACGGTCTGTGGGCGTTGGTCGAGTGTGGTGCACTAGCGCGCTCTCGGCTCGCACGCAGAGAGACTTGGCAAGCTCGGGCAGTGTGGTCTAGGGGCTGGCAGTGCTCAGGGCTTGGACAGGGGGTGGCGGTGGACGGTGGTCAGTGCTCCAGACATGCTTGCTAGGCTTGGTGCTTCTCCTAGCACGATGTTGACATGTGGGTGGCAAGTTAGGCTCGGCATGGTCACCATTAATGGCTATGCCAAGATCATAGTGGTGCTAAGGCTTGTTAATTGGGCTAGATCATCTACTGAGAGTGTAGTGAGAGCTAGAGAGGGAACAAGGTTGGCCAAAATCACTGCTCACTATAGTGTTTGTTGTTTGTTTGTTTGCTACAAACAAGGTGTTTGATAAAATGGCCGAAAGAATTTCAAATTTGAATTTTGGATTCAAACTTGGTGGGTTTGCTAGGAACATACTAGCGAGTATCTGGTTAGTTGGATTAGTCAAGGGGCACTGGTTTGGTTGGGTTTTGAAAATGTGTGATCTTTACATATGATAAAGATTCAATTTTTACTTGTGATTTAAATGAGGTTGCCAAATGTTTCTGCAAGTTTGAAAGGTGGGCTTGGGTTCACTTTTACTTGGTCTAGCAAGGGGTAGAGAGAATTGGAAAAGTTTCTGTTTGAAATCTTGGACTAGAAACACTCAAAGTGACCTAGTGAGCAAGATTGGCAAAAATGACCATTTGCCTTATTTGATTTGTTTTTGAATTTCTCTTGATTTGTTTCTGCTTGGAAATGTTTTAGATGATGTTATTTTCATCTTTAAACCATTTCTTGCTATTTAGGTTAATCACACAAGTTAATTCATGCATTTATCAAATCATCACATACACACATGCATTCATATGATTTTGATTTAATTAAAGTTTTTGTTAACCCTAATTTTAATGATTAGAGTTTGATGACCATTGTTTCATATTTTTGGGATGTTACAAGATGCTTCGTAGATAGCTCACTATGGTGATGCTACAAGTTTCCACCATGATTAGGCATGGCTTAGGCTAGTGGCCCAGGCGTTTCTCTAACACAAACTACATACTCCATGGACTTACAAGTTCTCTCTTTATTTCACACCGATGACATCCATATACAAAAGAGCGTGATATCAACTGAGTACAAAGTACAAGTGCAATGTTGAAAACGTTCCCCATGACAGCATGGTTCTGCTAATTCCAACGTATAAGTGCAAGCATATACAACATAGACGACACAATGGTTCAAGTTTATTAGGGGCAAAGAATATAAAGTGTGCCATCAAGTTTGTGAGGGCTTTAATCACTAAGTTTTCACATAACAAAATAGTTTTTTAATTGGAAGATAGCTGAAAACAAGAATATACTTGGAATGGTGTAACACACCATGCATAGGAGTTTATAGTGGACACTTTGGAATAACTGGATTTCTTGGGAGTTGTAAGCATGAGTAGAGCTTACTCATACAAGTGGAGGCTAGCAAAAGGCTGGGAGCAACCAACTAAGAGAGCAATAGTGGCCATAATCATGCAGAGCAACAAAACATTACTAATCAAAGCATAGAGTGGTACTACAAGTCAAGGACTAGATGACCATAGAGGCTATGGTGACTTGTCATAGTCATAACATGGTGTGAGCATGTGCCAAGTTAACCCAAACAAAGCATCAAAGGAGAATACCACAATACTACGCTTTTGTAAGATAAAACAACGCATGATTTCTTTAAGGCACACTAAGCAATCCCAATTGTTTGGAACAATACATTCTACAGAAATAATCACTAAGCATAATGTAAAAACAACAGCTAGCATGTCATGCTAAAGTCTAAGTCACAGTCAATGCAAGCTCCTCTTGCACTTTCAAGCAGGAACTTCCTACTCCTTTCCAACATCAATCGACTTATTTGAAACAACACAGCGAAAACGGGGGTCCAAACTACTTTATTCAAGCAAACTAAACAAACTAAGCAAATCAAATGAAAACTAAGACGCTCCAAGAACAACACAACTATGCATGAAACAATAAAAACGAAGTGTCTAGACAGACCTCAGCTTTTTATTGATGAAGAAGGGGATGCCTTGGGCATCCCCAAGCTTTGACGCTTGTAACTCTTGGATATTTCTTGGGGTGACACTAGGGTGGCATACCCAAGCTTGAGCTTTTGTCCATTATTTATCTCATTACATCGTTCTCTCTCTACACCTGAAATTTTTCCTTCATACAAAACTTCACACAATCTTCATTAGCAACATTAGTGTATTCAAAAGATAATAGACCTTTAGGAAAAGCTTTGGAACATCAAAACTTTTCACTAAAAACACAAGCTACTGAAGCAACTTCCTTTAAAAATCTCAATTCCCCAAAAGAGAACTCAAAAAGAAATCGATAATAAGCAAATGCAAATAATGACAGAAATCTGTTAAAACAGACCAGCAGGTAGGAACCGATTTTTTTGAAAATCTTTTGTTGCTCAAATAAAAAAGTGTTGAACTAACGGAAGTTATATAACATACTGGGGGATTTATTCGTAAAATATCAGATCAATACGAGTTACATAGACTCCTCACGAATTTTTATGGTGGAGGAAAGGAATCTGTTTTGGGACAACAACTCCCCAAATCTTACTTCCCTCTCATTAGAGGTCATTCTTGGCACAAAAAGCAAACAAAAAGGATAAGGAGAGGTCATTACTGAAGTAATAACTTCCAAGACTCAAGAAAACTCTTGGGTTATCTCCCAACAAGTACTTCTCTTTAACGCCTTTAAGTTAGGCTTGATAGTTTGAGAAGATGCTCACATAAGAAATATGAATCGAAGTAAAAGAGAGAATCAAGAAGCAAATTCAAAACACATTTAAGTCTAACCCACTTTCTATGCATAGGAATCTTGTAAGAAAACAAGTCATGAAAGCACAAAGCAACAAGAATAAGAAAGCAAATCAAGTGCAGCATCAAAATTTTCAACATAAAGAGGGGAAACTTAATATTATTGAGATGCATAAAACCATGTTTCCCTCTCTCATAATAACTTTCAGTAGCATCATGAATAAAATCAAAAATATAACTATCACATAAAGTATGCTTTTCATGATCTACAAACACATAATTTCTATCAAGCTCAAAAATAGTGGGATTAAAACCTTCACAGGTTTTACCCAAAGTAGATATTTCAAAAGAATCCACAAGAACATAACATTCATCCTCCTTTGGTAAGCATGGGGGATAATCAAATAATGTAAGGGATAAAGAGTTACTCTCATTATAAGGTAGGCATGGATAGATCCATTATTCCTCCTTTTGTTCATCACTCTCCTCTTTTTCATCTAATGAGCTTTCAGTTTCAGCAATTTCTTCTTCCATAGGCTCCTGCAAGGCATTAGTCTCTTCCATCTATGGAAAGCATCTATTAAAATATTCAAGATTATAGCTATTTTCTTCCTTGTAATTATCAAAGCAGAATTTAAGTATCTCATAAACCTCGCATTCATAAGGTGCATCATCAGTATTTTCAAGCAAACTGGCAAGTTCAAATGCACCCTTGAAGGCAATAAATTCTTCAATTTGTTCCACATCATCAAATTCATAATTTCCTTTAACATAAGAAGATATGATAACATTATCATGATACTCACATTGAAAAGGCAGGTGTTTATACCTCCTACAGCAACAAGAATTATCAAAGCAATAAGTAACATTATAAGTAGAGCACACCTCTCTACTAATAGTATTCAACTTATCAATTTGTTCCCATAAGTGTTTCCCTTTTTGTGACAAACGGTGCTCCTTATAATAATAATTTTGTTCTTCCGTGAACCCACCTTGCCAATAAGAACTAGTTTCAAAGAAACCATCCATTGATAGAAAGCATGACAAGGCAAGGCAATAACAGACCAACAACTAGAGCAGGAACTAATTTTTTTGTGTTTTTTAATAGGGAAAGCAAAGCAAACTAAACTTTTTTTGGAGTTTTTGAATACAAGAGGCAAACAAAACCAAGCAAAAGAAACTAAGAAAACTAAAAACAAAGTAAAGATAAAGGAAGTGGAGGACTCCCCTTGTGAAGACGTCCTTAGCCTCCCCGACAACCGCGCTAGAAAAGTCTTGTTGGATGTGCTTGGTGCACTTTGTTGGAAACCGCAAGAGCATGGTGTGATGAGCACAGTGGCAAGTTTTCCCGCAGTAAGAAACCAAGGTTATCAAACTATTAGGAGGAAGGAAACGTCCCAAAGGTGTTGCAAGCAACATGGAAACATGCACAACACAAACTCAAGACTTTGCCCCAATGAATCAGTGAGGTTGTCAAGCTCACCGGTTTGCTGTAACAAAGGATTAAACATATGGTGTGAAAGGTAATGGTGGTTTGCAGCAAGTAAATAGTAACACTGGAAGATGTATCAATGGTAAAGATTGGACCGGGGTCCATAGTTCACTAGAGGTGCTCTCCTTAGATAAACAACATGGCATGAAGGGTAAACAAATTACAGCAGGGCAATTGACAGGAACTAAGCAAGGCATAACAATGCAATACCAGACAAAGAAAATCCTATGAGTTTTGATTGGGCAATACAACAAGATACATAGACCGCCATCCAACTGCATCTATGACTATTAGTCCACCTTTGGGTTATCATCCGAACCCCCTCCAGTATTAAGTTGCAAGCAACAGACAAGTGCTTTAATCAAAGTGTGTAAGGTAAACAATCCACTTGTTCCATGAACACGAGACTGTTGTTTTCTCCCTAGTGGCAACAACACATCTACAACCGAAGAGATTTCTGTCACTTACCTTGGAAACTAGAGGCATGAACCCACTATCGAGCATAAATACTCCCTCTTGGAGTCACTAGCAACTACTTGGCCAAGATAGCTACTAACAACGGAGAGCATGCTAGATCACAAACAACACAGACATGATAGAATCATAAGACAAAACCATTAATCAATCTGACATAGTAATCTCAATATCCATCGAATCCCCGCAAACACAACATGCATGATTACAAATAGATTAGATCTTGATCATGAACGGAGCTCACAAGATCTATACATGAAAGCACAAGGAGGAGATACAACCATCTAGCTACTACATGGACCCGTAGTCCAAGGTGGAACTACTCACGCATCATACCAGAGAAGAAGGCCACCGGGATGATTTCCCCTCCGGCAGGGTGCCGGGAAGAACTTTAGATCCTCCCGATCTAGGGACGATGGTGGCGGCTATAGAATGTTTCGTGGAGTTTTGATCGGGTGCCTAGGGTTTCTGCATCGAGGGATTCTTATAGGCGAAGAGGCAAGGCAGAGAGGCGACCAGGGGCCACACCCTGCCCAGGCGCGGGCCCACCCTGGCCGTGCCTAGGGGTGTCTGGCCGACCTAGCTTGCCTCTCCCTTTCCCCTCTGGACTTCGTGTCACCCACGGTAAAATATTGAATTTGGCTTTTGTCCCGTCCAATTCCGAGAATATTGATTTTCTGCTTTTCTGGAACCAAAAGCAGAAGAAAACAGGCAACTGGCACTGTGGCAACTTGTTAATACTCCCTCCGACCCATATTAATTGACTTGGATTTGTCAAAATTTGGATGAATCTAGACACAATTTAGTATATAGGTTCATCCAAAATTTGACAAATCAAAGTCAATTAATATGGGCCGGAGGGAGTAGGTTAGTTCCAGAAAAGATATAACAACACCTCAAAGTGTAGACAAAGCAAATAAAAGTAGATACTAAACAAGCATGAAGCATCAAAAAATATAGATACGTTTACGACTATCAGTGGCCACACCCAAGGTGGGCGCGGGCCAGCACTAGTGACGTCCATAGGGGGTGTGGGCCCCCTAGCACTCCACCGACCTTTCCTCCTTCGCCTATAAGAAGACTTCGACCCAAAACCCTAAATCATCTAGCGGAAATCCACGAAAACCTCCATAGCACCGCCGCCACTGAAGGGGAGATTCGGGGGACAGAAAGTCTCTGTTCTGGCATGTAGAGGTCCCAACCTGATAAGGTAGAGATCCCTGTGTTTACAGTGCTAGTCCATGGATCGAATAGCTAGCACCCACAGTTTAAGATGTAACATCTAGAAACAAAGGTCATATTACAACTCATAACCAGGAATAAAATTGTTCATTACAACTTACATAGATCATATGGCTATCTTTTACAAAGCAGCAAACATAACTATAAAGCATGGAGTCTGATATGTCATAAACGTATCTATAATTTTTTATGTTCCATGCTTGTTTAGTATCTACTTTGCTTTTCTTTGTCTACACTTTGAGGTGTTTTTATATGTTTTCTGGAACTAACCTATTAACAAGTTTCCATAGTGCCAGTTGCCTGTTTTCTTCTGTTTTTTGGTTCCAGAAAGTCAGAAAATCAATATTCTCGGAATTGTACGGGACAAAAGCCAAAGTCAATATTTTACAATGGGCAACACGAAGCCAAAATATGAGACAGAGGAGATTCACTAGGGGGCCACACCCCCTGGCGGCGTGGCCTAGGGCTGGGCGCGCCTGGGGGGTGCATCCACCCTGGTGGGCGCGCCTGGGGGGTGCATCCACCCTGGTGGGCCCACTGCCTCGCCTCTTCGCCTATAAAGTCCCCCCGATGCCAAAACCCAAAACACCCGATCAATATTCCACGAAACCGTATATAGCCGCCGCCACCATCGTCATTAGATCGGGGGATATGAAGTTCTTCCCGGCACCCTGCTAGAGGGGAGATCATCCCAGAGGCCTTCTTCTCCCGTATGAAGCGTGAGTAGTTCCACCTTGGACTACGGGTCCATGTAGTAGCTAGATGGTTGTATATCCTCCTTTGTGCTTTCATGTATAGATCTTGTGAGCTCCTCTCATGATCAAGATCTAATCTATTTGTAATCATGCATGTTGTGTTTGTGGGGATCCGATGGATATTGAGATTACTATGTTAGATTGATTAATGGTTTTGTCTATTTGATTATATCATGTCTGTGTTGTTTGTGATCTTGCATGCTCTCCGTTGTTAGTAGCTATCTTGGCCGAGTAGTTGCTAGTGACTCCAAGAGGGGGTATTTATGCTCGATAGTGGGTTCATGACTCTACTTATCAAGGGAAGTGACAAAATCTCTACGGTAGTAGATGTGTTGTTGCCACTAGGGAGAAAACAAGGGTCTCTTGTTCATGGAATAAGTGGATTGTTTACCTTACAAACTATGCTTAAAGCAGTTGTCTGTTGCTTGCAACTTAATACTATAGGGGGTTCGGATAATAACCTGAAGGTGGACTTCTAGTCCTAGATGCAGTTGGATGGCGGTTTCTGTATATTGTTGTATTGCCCAATCGAATCTCATAGGATCTTTTTGTCTAGTATTGCATTGTTATGCCTTGCTTAGTTCCTGTCAATTGCTCTGTTGTAATTTGTTTACCCTTCATGCCATGTTTGTTTATCAAAGGAGAGCACCTCTAGTGAACTATGGACCCCGGTCCAATCTTTACCATTGATACATCTTCCACCGTTACTGTTTACTTGCTGCAATTCATCATTACCTTCCACACCATACAGTTAATCCTTTGTTACAGCAAACCAGTGAGCTTGACAACTTCACTGATTCATTGGGGCAAAGTCTTGAGTTTGTGTTGTGCAGGTTTCCATGTTGCTTGCAACACCTTTGAGACGTTTCCTTCCTCCTTCTGGTTCGATAACCTCGGTCTCCACTAAGGGAAACTTGCTGTTGTGCTCATCACACCTTGCTCTTGGGGTTTCCAACGAAGCGTCCCACGTCAACACCGGGTGCATGCATCAAGGATTTTTGGCGCCGTTGCCGGGGAGGCTAAGGACGTCTTCACAAGGGGAGTCCTTCTCAACTTTTCTCTTTACTTTGTTTTTAGTTTGCTTAGTTTCTTTTGCTTGGTTTTGTTTGCCTCTTTTTTTATCAAAAACTCCAAAAAAAATAGTTTAGTTTGGTTTGCTTTCTCTTATCAAAAACACAAAAAATTAGTTCCTACTCTAGTTTCCACCTTGCTCTAGATCACCATGTTGTTCCCCAAGTTCGCCCTGAAGGATCTTCCAATAGGTAGTGGCTCCATAATTGGGAAAGATAATATTGAAGAATTATTTAATCATGTTAGCAAGCATGAGGATATTAAGGATAGATCTATAGCAGAACTTGCTCCTAATTATGAGATTGTTGCAGCTTCTTTAGTTCATATGTTGGAGGCTAGGTTTGTTAGACTTAACCCCATGGTGCAAATTTTGTTCCTAAAACTAAAAGAAGAAAAGAATACAGAAATAGATAATTTAGTCTTGAAACTTTACTAAAAGAGTTCCATGATGTTGCTAAGGAAGCCAAAAAGGTCTTTGAGCGTTTTAATATGATAGGTCATGTGTAGATGTTGTGGGTACTTCAGATAAAACCAACCTAGAGAGGAATTCAATATACCTATACCCTTTAAGCTTGTTGGAATGCATGAGGCCTTTGAAAAGAATTTTGATTCGATTGCTCCTGAAAATCTTTTTGATGAAAGTATTAAACCAAAGAGAGATGAGAAGGGATCCTCCAAAACTCATTTGGATGAGATACCTTTCATAGTTGAAGACTTTGCAAGTATTGATCTTAATGCTTCATTTGAGAATACTTCGTTTTCTTGCTTCTTGTGCCTAACTTAAAGGCGTTAAAGAAAAGTGCTTGTTGGGAGATAACCCAAGAGTTTCCTTGCGCCTTGGAAGTTATAATTCAGTAATGACCTCTCCTTATCCTTTTTGTTTGCTTTTTGTGCCAAGAATGGCCTCTAATGAGAGGGAAGTAAGATTTGGGGAGTTGCTGTCCCGAAACAGATTTCTGTCCTCCACCATAAAAATTCGTGAGGAGTATCTATAAGTAGGATTGAGATGAAAATTTACGAATAAATCCCCCAGTATGTTAGATAACTTTCGTTAGTTGAACATTGTTTGATTTGAGCAACATAAGGTCTTCGAAAAAATTGGTTTCTACCTGCTGGTCTGTTTTGACAGATTTCTGCCATTATTTGCATTTGCTTCTTATCGATTTCTTTTCGAGTTCTCTTTTGGGGAATTGAGATTTTTAAAGGAAGTTGCTTCAGTAGCTTTTGTTTTTAGTGAAAGTTTTTCTGTTCTAAAGCTAAACCCAAGGGTCCATTATCTTTGGAATACACTAATGTTGCTAATGAAGATTGTGTGAAGTTTTGTATGAAGGAAAAAATTTGAGGTGTAGAGAGAGAATGATGTAATGAGATGAAGAATGGACAAAAGCTCAAGATATCCAAGAAGTACAAGCGTCAAAGCTTGGGGATGCCCAAGGCATCCCCTTCTTCAACAATATAAAGCTTAGGTCTTTCTAGAAACTTCGTTTTTATTGTTTCATGCACTATTGTGTTGTTCTTGGAGCATCTTAGTTTTCGTTTGCTTGAATAAAGTAGTTGGGACCCCCGTTCTCGCTGTGTTGTTTCTGTAGGGGTTCGTAGCATGGAAAACAACAAATTTCACCTGCATGCACACAAACAAGCCAAGATCTATCTACTAGATTATAGCAACGATTCGATAGAAGCACTCACCCTTGAAGATTCCAAAGCGGTTAACGAGAGAAAATTCTCGTGGGTGATGTAGTCGTACACTTTCCGATCTCAAGATCGCGTAGACGATCCTTCCGGCGCTGCGTTTTGGCGCTCGCTTCCGTGACGTTCGGTACTCGATGAAGACCTTCCTCTCCCTTGTTCCAGCAGGCAGAGGAGGTTGTAGTTCTCCCCTCGTGATTCCGGCAGCACGACGGCGTGGTGTTGGAAGTAGAGGGAGGATCCCGCAGGGCTTCGCCTAAGCCGGCGCGAGTTATGGTGGATTAGGGTTTCCCGGAGATGTAGGGTTTAGATGACCGGGAGAAGGAGGAGGAGGTGTCGGCGATGGTTACGGCGGCGACGACGAACCGGCGACGAATCGGCTGGCGGCGCTGGCAAGCTGCAAGACGACGGCGGTTTGGGCGCGACGGCGACGGCGTGGGTGTGGGGAGGGCTTGGCTCTTGTGTTGTTGGGGCAGCCCTCCCCCTCTATTTATGAGAGGGAGGGGCAGCCTTTTAGAGGGGTGGGTTTGAATCCAAACCCAAACCCAAGTTGGATTGAGAGAAGGACTTGTTTCTTCTTCCACTAGGAAACCATTGTTCCAGTTTGACTTTTCAAACTTCCCGTTTGACTTTCAATTTAGAGCTTTAATTCTCTCTTGCAAATGCCAACACCAAGTGACCTAGGACATGATCTAATCATTCTACATATCCATGACACATTCATGGACCATTCCCCTTCCGGACTGGTGAACCTTCTAGAACCTCTCCGATGAAAACATCAGAAACTTTCCCGAACTCCGAAATAGGACTTTCCTTATATGAATCTTATTCTTCGGACCATTCTGGATCTCCTCGTGATATCCCGGATCCCATCCGAGACTGCGAACAACATTCAGTATCCCTACTAACATTCCATATCTACTAAACAACATCGAATCCTTAAGTGTGTCTCCCTACAGTTCGTGAATTATGCGGACATGTCCGAGACACTTCTCCGATCAATAACCAATAGAGGAATCTAGAAATTCATATGGCTCCCACATTTTTCTACGATTACTTTGCGATCGAATGAACCACTTACATATGATACCAATTTCCCTTTGTCTCACGATAGTTTACTTACTCGAGGTTTTGATCGTCGGTATCTCTGTATACCTAGTTCAACCTTGTTACCGATAAGTAATCTTTTTTCATTCCCGTGAAATGTGATCCCTTGTGAGCCAGTCACATGCTTGCAAGATAATTGGATGACATTCCATCGAGAGGGCCCAGATTATATCTATCCGTCATAGGGATGGACAGATCCCATTCTTGATCCATGTGCCTCAACCCATACTTTTCGAACACTCAATGCCATCTTTATAGCCACCCTGTTATGGTGTGGTGTTTGATGTTATCAAAGCATCCTTCCGGTGATGGTGATTAGCATGATCTCATGGTCGAAGGAATTTGGTTACTATGTATCAGAAAGCTTATAGCAAACGAACTATTGAAATGACTTGATCTTAATGCTACGCTTATCTATAGGATTATGTCCATCATACCATTCTCCTAATGATATGATCTCGTTGTTAATAACATCTCAATGTTCATGATTGGGAAACCACGATCATCTATCAACCAACAAGCTAGTATTACAAGGAGGCTTTACCAGGGACTCTAATTTAGTTAACAAATCACACAAGTATTAATGTTTCCGGTTTAATACTATTATAGCATGAATGTAAACATTTATCATAAACACAAAGATATAATAATAACCACTTTTATTATTGCCTCTAGGGCATATCTCCAACAGTCTCCCAGTTGCACTAGAGTAAACTAATCTAGATTACATGGTAATATACCGAACACCCATGGAGATTTGGTGCTGGTCATGTTTTTCCCTCGGGAGAGGTTTAGTCAACGGATCCGCCACATTCAGATCTATGTGTACTTTGCAAATCTTTATGTCACCATCTTGGACATGCTCTCGAATAGCGTGAAAACGTAGCTTGATGTGCTTCAGCTTCTTGTGTGACCTTGGTTCTTGCACATTGGCAATGGCGCCCATGTTATCACAGTAGATAGACATTGGGTCCAGGGCACTTGGAACCACACCAAGCTCTGTAATGAACTCCTTCATCCATATCGCCTCTTGTGAAGCCTCCGAAGCAGCTATGTATTCCAATTCAGTTGAAGATATCGCCACAACGCTTTGCTTTGCACCAAGAAACACCAACATCAACATGAGAGAACTCATAGCAATCCAAAACCAGTTGAGCCAAGAGACAACTCTGCTTTTAGCCAACAACAATGGACTAGACCCAGCCATACAAAGGATTTTGAAACTTCAATCCCAATTGTTGCAAGGATTGGTTACCCAAATGACCAACATGGGAGAAAACTTTTCCCAAAGAGCTAATGACAACAAGGACGACAATGATGTTATTTTAGAAGGAACCAGAGCTTGCAATATTTATGGAGACAAGGATCATACATCCAAGGAGCATGAAGATCAATGCCCTAATTGTGAAGAAGCAAGTCATATCTCTAGTAACTACCCCAAGAAGAGAGAAAGATTTTCCACCTCTGAGGTGAGGTATGAAGAGCATGAACTAGAAGAACTCCTAGCTTTGGAGAGACCCAAAAAGAAGAAGAAGGATATTACTCAAGTGCAATGTTACAATTGCAAAGAGATGGGACACTATGCCAGTGAATGCCCAGAAAAGAAGAAGAGACAAGAAGACAAACAAAAGCTAGTGAAACCCAAGATGAGGAAGGATTTTAGCCAAGTGATGTGCAAACACTGCAAAGAGTTAGGACATTATGCATCATATTGTCCAGAGAAGCCACCTCAAGACCTCAGCCTTATCACATGTTTCAAATGCAAGGAACTAGGCCACTATGCAAACTTCTGTCCAGGAAAGTTACACCAAGATCTCAAGTAAGCCAAGATGTAATTTAGATGGAAAATTTTAAGGGTGGTAGTACCCTAGATGCTTTTGAGCCAACTTGTAACCCCTGCCTCCCCAAATCTCGGGACGAGATTTATTTTAAGGGTGGTAGCCTGTCACATCCCAAGATTTTCCAAATCTTGTAATGTGAAAAATAAATGAATAAAATAAAACTTTGTTGATTTTCAGGGTGAGAAGAAACTTTAGAAACCAATTGGAAACTTTCAAAACCTATTTGGATCAAATAAAATCCTAAAGGGATTTAAAAAGGAAATAAACTATAAACTTAAAAATATTTAAAATTACTATTTTAGGATCTTTAAAAGATTTGATTTTCAAAAGAAAAGGTAGATCTATAAATAAGGATTATTTTATAGAGCCAAAATTAAACCTTGGCCAAGATTTTGAAATAAAACATTTTGTTTTGATTAAAAAATAGTAAAGGTTTATTTAAGTAAAATAATAAGGATTTAATATCCAATTTTATTTAAATAAAAGGTTTTACCATTTTAATTAAAACATCAAAACTTATTAAATTATTTTAAATAAGTTTTCCAAGTGTTTATTATTTTCAAATAAAACCTACTGATTGGTTTTTGATAATATTTAGTTTTCAAATGGAGATTTTATTAAATAAATCAAAACCTATTTGAATTAATAATTAAGATATTTTTTTATTTCATTATTAAATAGATCCTAAAAAGAATAAAAATATTATTTTTGTCTTTGGACTTTGGTTATGTTGTTAAACAGAACCAAAACTCAATAGAAGTTTGGAGGAGTTTGAATGGAATTGAATGTTTTTTTTGTTGTTTGAATTGTGAATTGATTTTCAAAACAGAAATTGAATTGGAAAAAGGAAAATAGATTCAGAACAAAAAAAAAGGATCAGACCAAGCCCAGCCCATCCCAGCCCAGCAGCCCACCTCTCCCTCTCAGCGAGCGAATCGTTTTTCACCGCGAAAGAAACCCGCAAGGACGCTGACTGGTGGACCCCAACTCCCTCTCTCACTCCACTGACGAAACGGCCCCACACCCGAGCTTTCTTCCTCACCCGCCGCGACCTCTTCTCCCCCAAACCTCGTCGCCGTTTCTGTCAAATAACTGCACGCTTGATTCCTCATAACCACGCGTTGAATCAGCCCCGTGACCGCGCGCATTTAAGCGTCCCTCTCCCCTCTCTGATCTCCCTCACACGCCAGACCTCCCTTGCCCCCAGGCTGCCACGATTTCACGCATGAACCCACTCTGCTCCGACGAGCTGCAGCACAAATTCCGGCGAAGGCAGACAACCCCATTGCCCCTGGATCACACGAGCTCGCTCCTTACCTTCTGACGCATCACCCTGAGCTTTCCGTTCATCTGCGCGAGCACCGTGAGCTCGGCAACGTCTTTCCGGAGCCAGCGCCGCCGTCTGTCTCCAACTGCGGCAACGTCTCCCCGGTAAACCCGACCACCCCTCTCTTCCCCGTGGACACCATAATGATCACCATGCCCTTGCGAACCTACCGGTGCCTCCCTTTTGTCCTAGGGCACCCTCCATCCTCGCCCTCGACGACTTCCAGAGCACGCCCGACGCCGTGTAGACTCCGGTGAGCAATCCACGTCGGACCAGAGCGCCCCTCGACAAACTGACCACAAGTTGAGCATCAGCACGACGCCACGAACACTGTGAGCATCTCCCCAGCCACTCTTGCTTCGCCGACAACCTCGCAACCTAGCCACCGCAGCGCCGCCCGTCTCTGGCAAGTGTGCTAGATGTCGTGCGATTAGGATCCAGCGGCTAGGATAGAAGCTAAGCGAAAAGGTAAGTAGCATCTGCGCGCCGTGCGATATGACTTGATCCAACGGTCTGTGTTAGTCGATCCACGCGAAACGTTTTCGACGAATAGGAATCAGACGTGTGTCCCTAAGTTTGTTTTAAAAACAGAATTTGATCTATTAGATGATCAAACTTGTAAAATGCATAACTTTAGTTCCACACGTCCAAATTTTGCAAACTTTATATCATTGGAATCAATGGAACAATCCCTAGCCAACCATGCCATTTGTTTAGTAAAAAGATTCTGGAAAAATGTTTGTTTTTGCAGAAACATTTGTATGCTTGTTTAGATTATAAAAATTGTTCAAAAATGATTTTGGGGATAAAATCTTTTGCAAATGGAGTGATTTGAACCTACTGACCATAGGAAACACTTTTTAGTTTCAAAAATGTATTTGGTGAAACAAAAGAATGATTCTTTGATTTAAAACCATTTCTAGTCAAATAAAAATATAGTTTATTTATTAAAAATGGTTTTGGAAGAAAACCTTTGGGAAATGTTTTGTTTGAAACTCTCTGACCCAAAAACCAAGTTTTATGGTTTGAAAACATATTTGGTGAACCCTATAGATTAATGCCTTATTGAAAACATTTTTACACAACATAAAATGATACCTTGTTTTGAAAATGGTTTATGAAGTGAAATCTTTTGCAAATGACTTTGACACTTTATAAAATGACCAATAGGTGTTTTCAAATGTTTATGACCCATTAGGAACCACTTTTTCAAATAAAACAAAGCTTGGCATGCTTGCATGCATTATCTTGTTTATATAATTTTATGTGATGTTTTGCTTAATTGGTAGACTGAGTTTGTGCCTTGCTTGATTGAATTGTAGTGACTTGAAGAGTGTGATTGTTGCAAGGACAAGGAGTGAACTTATACCCTCTACCAAAAAGGCAAGTGATGCTTCATACTTTTGTCCCATTACTTTCACTATGCATTAGTGATTTTTTCTAAGTAAAACTTGCATGGAATTTTTGCTAAGTATACACCTTGCTATGGGAAATCCTAGTAGATGAAACCTTAGTAAAATTTCCTAAGTTAAGACTCCTACTACTATCATGCTTAGCTTAGCTAATAGAAAACAAGGGTGGAAATATATTCACACTATGGAAAAATGTCTAAGTCTGAGGACTTGTGTTTTTGTTTAATAAAACAACTAAGTTAATGAATCACCTGGGTGGATTGGTAATTGCTTGGTGGTTTTTGGTTGAGTGGTTACACAAGGCCAGGGGACTGGTTAACCTTGTGTATCTCACTTGTGGATGGCCACCCAGGAACAAAGAGATTCGAGATGTCAAATGTTGAGAAGCTTCAAGTGCAACCACTTGGCATTATGGGCTCTGCCTGGATCACATAGGTTGCTAGAACTTAGCCATTTGGACAGTTGGTGGTAGTGGGATGATAGGTTGGAACGCGTCCATTTGGTCTAAGGAAAGGCTTCTGAAAGATCTTGTCTTGGTGAAACCAAGTCTTGTGGGGAAAGTGCACCACCTCTGCAGAGTGTAAAATCTAAGTACTTAGCCATGTCCCTGGTAAAGGACAATTTGAGCATCAAGACATGGAAGCTATCAAGAATCTCATCATCCAAATTTCTAAGTTAAAAACTTGTGGTTGAACAAGGGTTAAAGGATCTTCAATCTTTGATTGGGAGATGCCTTGGGAAAGATTATTTTGTCAAGCAAAAACTTAGTGTTTTCAAATGATAAGGAAAAATCTATTTTGAGCAATGCAAGCCTAAGCTCCACTTAGCCAAATGCATATAGATGATAGACTCCACTATACTGCCATAGTATCACTTGCCAATACAATACAAATGTATTGACCCTTGTGGCTGTAACTTGTTATGTTGCAGGTTTGATTGATTTTAGTGAAGTGTGTTGATTAGGATTACAAAGTCTACAACCAACATGTCTGCCTGTGGCACTTTGAAGATGAAGGACCCCATGCTTATAGATTTTTTGCTGCAATTTAATGTAATAGCCAAATGAGCTATGTAAGATGTAATAAAATTATGTTATTCCTGGTTATAAGGTTGTATTATGACCTTTGTTTCTTGATATTACATCTTAACTGTGGATGCTAGCTATTGATCCAGGGACTAGCATTGTAAACACATGGGACTCTACCTTATTAAAGGTTTGGACCCTTACATTCAACTATTACAACTACTTTGAATAGACACGCAGGTCTTAACGAAATTTAAAAGACAACCATATGGCTCATGCCGGTTAACAACTTACAATAAGGAACATTGCATACATCATATATAATCACAATCATGGCCATATCACATCACAGCACACCCCTGCAAAACAAAGTTAGACGCCTCTAATTTTCTTTGCATATTTAACGTGGTTTGGGGCCTTCAATAAGTGTCGTTCTAACTTACGAACAAGAACCACAACGTTGATGCTTGAACTATCAAGTTCCCGTTGTAAATTGAATCTATACTATGATGGGAGAGATAGACACCCGTAAAGCCACTTATGCAATACAAGTTGCATGTTGAGCATGGAGCAAGTATCATGAGCGATGTCATGTAAGGTTAGCCCGGGCCGCTTCATCCCATCATACCGCAAGATGCAAAGTACACAAAAAGCAATTGATAATAAAAGCACCACTGCCCACAATGACCATTGTGTTCTACTCGTGCAACAGATCTACATATAGACATGGCTCTGATACCACTATAGGGGTTCGTAGCATGGAAAACAAAAATTTTATACCGCATGCACACAAACAAGCCAAGATCTACTACTAGATTGTAGCAACGAGTCGATAGAAGCACTCACCCTCGAAGATTCCAAAGCGGTTAACGAGAGCAGATTCTCGTGGGTGATGTAGTCGTACACTTGCCGATCTCAAGATCGCGTAGACGATCCTTCCGGCGCTGCGTTCTGGCAGCGCTTCCGTAGTAGGTCACACGTTTGGTACTCGATGAAGACCTTCCTCTCCCTTGTTCCAGCAGGCAACGGAGGTTGTAGTTCTCCCCTCGTGATTCCAGCAGCACAACGGCGTGGTGTCGGAAGTAGAGGGAGGATCCCACAGGGCTTCGCCTAAGCCGGTGCGAGTTATTATGGATTAGGGTTTCTTGGATATCTAGGGTTTAGATGACCGGGAGGAGGAGGAGGTGTCGGCGGCGGCTAGGGCGGCGGCGGCGCGGTTGTGGGGAGGGCTTGGCTCTTGTGTTGTTGGGGCAGCCCTCCCCCTCTATTTATGAGAGGGAGGGGCAGCCTTGAGAGGGGTGGGTTTGAATCCAAACCCAAACCCAAGTTGGATTGAGAGAAGGACTTGTTTCTTCTTCCACTAGGAAATCATTGTTCCAGTTTGACTTTTCAAACTTCTCGTTCGACTATCAATTTAGAGCTTTACTTCTCCCTTGCAAATGCCAACACCAAGTGACCTAGGATATGATCTAATCATTCCACATATCCATGACACATTCATGGACCATTCCCCTTCCGGACTGGTGAACCTTCTAGAACCTCTCCGATGAAAACATCGGAAACTTTCCCGAACTCCGAAATAGGACTTTCCTGATATGTATCTTATTCTCTGGACCATTCCAGATCTCCTCGTGATATCACGGATCCCATCTGAGACTCGGAACAACATTCGGTATCCCTACTAACATTCCATATCTACTAAACAACATCGAATCCTTAAGTGTGTCTCCCTACGGTTCGTGAATTATGCGGACATGACCGAGACACTTCTCCGATCAATAACCAATAGAGGAATCTGAAATTCATATGGCTCCCACATATTTCTACGATTACTTTGTGATCGAATGAAACACTTACATACGATACCAATTTCCTTTTGTCTCACGATAGTTTACTTACCCGAGGTTTTGATCGTCGGTATCTCTGTATACCTAGTTCAACCTCGTTACCGATAAGTACTCTTTTCTCGTTCCCGTGATATGTGATCCCTTGTGAGCCAGTCACATGCTTGAAAGCTAATTGGATGACATTCCACCGAGAGGGCCTAGAGTATATCTATCCGTCATATGGATGGACAAATCCCACTCTTGATCCATGTGCCTCAATCGTACTTTCCGAACACTCAATGCCACCTTTATAGCCACCCAGTTACAGTGTGGTGTTTGATGTTATCAAAGCATCCTTCCAGTGATGGTGATTAGCATGATCTCATGGTCGAAGGAATTAAGTTACTATGTATCAGAAAGCTTATAGAAAACAAACTATTGAAATGACTTGATCTTAATGCTACGCTTATCTATAGGAGTATGTCCATCATACCATTCTCCTAATGATATGATATCGTTGTTAATAACATCTCAATGTTCATGATCGGGAAACCACGATCATCTATTAACCAACAAGCTAGTATTACAAAGAGGATTTACCAGGGACTCTAATTTAGTTTACAAATCACACAAGTATTAATGTTTCCGGTTTAATACTATTATAGCATGAATGTAAACATTTATCATAAACACAAAGATATAATAATAACCACTTTTATTATTGCCTCTAGGGACTCTAAACATTTATTATTGCCTCTAGTGTTGGAAAGGAGTAGAAAGTTCTTGCTTGAAAAGTGCAAGAGGAGCTTGCTTTGACTGTGACTTAGATTTTATCATGTCATGCTAGGTGTTGTTTTGACCTTATGCTTAGTGATTATTGCTGTAGCATGTCTTGTTCCAAACAATTGGGATTGCTTAGTGTGCCTGGGGTTGTTTACCTTTTGAATCGATAGTAGAGTAGGTTTGATCTTGCTTTCTCAATCTTTCTCTGATCCTTATAGTGTAGTAGATCCGGCTTTATTCGGCTAAAAATAAGTGTGTGTGGCCGTCGTATCTGCTCGCCCCCTTCTTCATTCATCCATTTAGGTCAGAATGGATCTAGGGAACCTTTTAGGGGACAGGTGTTGTTCTATCACTTCCTTCTGCTGAGGAGTCACCTTTCGTACCCCCGACAAGCTATGATACTATGGTTTTTATAAAGTCCCCTATTTCTAGAAAAAGGGAGCCTTGTGCAATCATAATTGCTTTAGATAAGAAGAAATCTAAAATAAGCACTTCCTTCCCAGAATCCTACTAAATCCCTCCAAAAGTACCTGAAATCCTTTGAATCGAACCTATTGAATATGCAATAGTGATCAGGAAAGTGTTTACTAAGCTATATTAGCTATTTGAAATACCATTTCGCTGAAATCTTAGATGCATGGATCTACTCATAAGAGTGCACTTGAATCAAAAGAAACCTAATTAGGCTTTACATTCTAGTTACCAATGCTTTAGGATGCTATCAGAATATCTAGAGAGGATAGAAATTCTAGTTTTCCCATTGAGAGGAATTGTGACATTCACCATAACTACTACTATCGGCAAGGCTCAACGCTCTAAAAGAAAAAAGAGGATTCTTTTTCTTGGCTCTTCACCGAGTGATTGATCACTTATACGAGATTATGAAATGATTGTTATCTCTAGGCTCATCTTATGGGCGACGTCTTTTCCTCCGGAGAAGATACTGGATTTTCACACTCGGGAATAGAAACTGTCGGCCCTTTTACCTCATTCTTTTCCGTTTCCACGCTCTGAAACTGGGTTCTCTCTCATAATCAAGATGATCCGAATCAAATAATAAAAACGTAGCTATTTCATCAATCAATCGAAGTTCAGTGGAGAAATCCCTGGAGGTTCTGACAGGCTACGGGCGCGGGACTAAAAATCCTCTTTCACTGGGCCATTTGGACTCCAAATACAAACGTGGTTTGAATCCACCACTTGTCCCGTAGCAGGCTTTTCATAATCAAAGTATTTTCTGCCTTCCCCGGGAACAAGAAGGAAGAGAGAAGCTATGGCTGGATTTGTTCACTCGGCTGCTGGAGAAGACTCCAGTAGTTCGGGTGTCGTAGACTGGACAGCTGACCTCATGGCCGATACCGGTATCTGTTGGGGGCGGGCCCAGAGATGAAATGTGCCTTAGATGCAAGGGAGGGTTGGGTCCGCTGATATAGAATACCGATCGGCGCTCCCTCGATCCACTCTCATTTAAACGATGGGATTGGGCCATACCAACCTTCACTTAGTCTTAAGAAAATATTGCTTCATATCTTCAAGGATTGGGAGGAGGTGGCGTAAAAAGGAAGGAAAAAGGAATTAGAAATCCGTCCCTTCCCACAGAATCATCGGGCTTGACTTGATCCTCCATCTCAAACAAGAGCAGTGCATG
Organism: Avena longiglumis; assembly: GCA_030063025.1. Lineage (NCBI taxonomy): Eukaryota > Viridiplantae > Streptophyta > Magnoliopsida > Poales > Poaceae > Avena > Avena longiglumis. The sequence continues at coordinate 157,028,571 of CP125973.1, forward strand.
CTCATGCTCAGCCCTTTCGAGGCTTGCTTTACTCCTGGGGATTTCTTCCCACCATATTCTTTGCTCCTCTTCTAGCAATCTTTGGGATGTGGACGAACATGATTTAAGCTTCTTAGCACTTAGGCTACTACCATCAACCTCATCTTCCTTAGATGGAGGAGATAGTAAGCAAGACTGTCTATGCTACGATCTTGATTGAGTAGAAAAGAAGCAAGTCTGGCTCTAACAATCTAGAGCTACTGGTTTCACAATTGCTATTGGTGGTGAACTAGTGGTGGTGCAATAACATCCATCCTCAATGAAGAAAGAGAAAGATCAAGCCGAAGGGCAGGGTCAAAGAGGCATCGCATAAGCTTCTTCTCATAGTGTCAATCGGTGGAACAAACTGTTCGATGCACTCATTACTGCTTTCTTTAATAATATTTCAAGCTATCTAGAGTGAGTCGAATTCTGTTTACGTTCTCGGTTTGGTTCGGGCCCCTCTCGATCTTTTGCGTATAAGGGAAGGGGGAAGGAGTCTAAATCTATGGACATAATGAACCACCATTGATGGACGTTGCACATAATGAATGAAAAAGCAGATGAAAGACACTATACATACCAATAGAATGAGAAATATAGAATAAAGCTAGGTGATGTCACGACATTTGAGAACCAATTGCTTCTTTTGCTTTACACCAACCTTCATGTACAATCTTGTGACTCGAATCACAGCTGACCCGGAGGAGGAAGCACGGAACAAAACAAAAGTTAGGGTCGGGTAGCACCGTCTCCGTGAAATTCTTGCTGAAAGCCTGTGCTGGCACTCAATCAAGTATCAGCGTTGGCAGATTGGAATCAACAATAGCATCAGCCCTTTCTTAAGCATATACGCGGCTAGCATCCCATTCACTCAGCGATCTTTTATCGCTTCGTTCTTCCCGTTGTCACTCAGGAGAGCTCTTTCAGGAGCGGATTTTCTCTTCATAGTAGCTAGAAGTGCCCATTATTCTAGAGTTAACCACTAAAGTCTTTCGAAAAGGCATCGCTACCGAAGTCAAAAGATCGAGGGACAGGAGATATTATTGTTCCACGACCTTGTGAACTTCATCGACCGCCTCGCTCCTTAGTCGCTTGTATCTGTCCGCTAGTTGCACGCATTGTCGGAGGGGTGGCTCTACCAACTGAACTAAGTTACCATCCAGTCTGTTTCCATTGCGGAATGTATGGTCACAGAATAGACTCATGCCCCGGCTTATAGTATGTTGCTTGGAAGACCTTGTTGTCCTATTACTCTTTTTGCCCGCCTTGTGTTGGAAAGGAGAGAATTTGAATAAAGTAACTCTAGGAAACTCTTATTGGACGAGAGAGAGTCAATATCATGCGTTGTTTTAGCATACAAAAGCATAGTATTGTGGTATTCTCCTTTGATGCTTTGTTTGGGTTGACTTGGAACATGCTCACACCATGTTATGATTATGAACAAGTCACCATAGCCTCTATGATCATTTAGTCCTTGACTTGTAGTACCACTCTATGCTTTGATTAGTAATGTTTTGTTGCTCTGCATGATTATGGCCATTATTGCTCTCTTAGTTGGTCGTTCCCAGTCTTTTGCTAGACTCCACTGTATGAGTAAGCTCTACTCATGCTTCCAACTTCCAATAAAACCAGTTATTCCAAAGTGTCCACTATAAATTCCTATGCATGGTGTGTTACACCATTCCAAGTATATTATTGTTTTCAGCTATCTTCCAATTAAAAATTATTTTGTTATGTGAAAACTTAGTGATTAAAGCTCTCACGAACTTGATGGCACACTTTATATTCCTTGCCCCTAATAAACTTGAACCATTGTGTTGTCTATGTTGTATATGCTTGCACTTATACGTTGTACACAGTTGATATCATGCTCTTTTTTCTATGGATGTCACTGGTGTGAAATAAAAAGGGAGCTTGTAAGTCCATGGATTTATGTATTTTGTGTTAGAGAAACACCTGGGCCGCTAACCTAAGCCATGCCTAATCATGGTGGAAACTTGCATCACCGCCATAATGAGATATCTGTGAAGCATCCTCAATAAAAATCTATGCAAATAGTAAATAAAAGGATCGGTGAGATGCTCATTGTCTGCTTGCGTTGTCATTTTGGTTATGGGAAAGCTCCTGTACCATGTGCAAGGGGTACCCCGTTGGCAGTTCTCTATGATACGCATGTACTTACTATGACAAGAACATACAGGTGACCGAAGTTGAGTACCATGAGGTGTGGCCCTCATATTCAAGGGACAAGAGATTGCCAGCTTATACCTTGTCAAGCATATACTCCATAGTTTGTTCACTTTAACCTTAATCACTTCAAGATGCTTATGATAGGGGCAATGAGGGATGAAAGCTAACAAGTACCATAATTTTTGGAAGCTCTTTTTGAAACTTGAAATCCCTGCTTCCCTTAGAAGGGTCTTTCTTCCACCACTATATTGAGTCTCCACCTTGTACCTTTAGGCACCATTAAGAGAGCATAGTTGCCATTCTTAGTTCTATATGCAGTGTCCCAAAACTTATTGATTGATGCATATTGTGATATTACTTGTTCTTGTGCTATTTGTACTCTAGTCACTCTTATGAACTTTGAAGGTGTCCTATGCATCTATTTGCTACTCCATGAGGGACAAGCTGAATGCCACTATGCCATGTTTTTTGTATGTGAAACAAACAAACGTTTTTCAATGCATGTTATTCATGATCTTTGTTTAGCCTTTCATGTTGCATGCATAGTTATTTTGTCTTTTTGTTAGAACTCCATTTTTCATGCACATGTTTAGAGTTCTTTGATCCTAGCTTTTAATGTTTGCAAATGGTTTGATCTTGGTTTTGATGGTGCATGTCACCTCAAAAATTATTCTTTTATCACTTACCTACTCGAGGACGAGCAGGAGTTAAGCTTGGGGATGCTTGATATGTCGGAAACGTATCTATAATTTTTGATGTTCCATGCTTGTTTAGTATCTACTTTGCTTTGCTTTGTCCACACTTTGAGGTGTTTTTATATGTTTTCTGGAACTAACCTATTAACAAGTTGCCACAGTGCCAGTTGCCTGTTTTCTTCTGTTTTTGGTTCCAGAAAGGCAGAAAATCAATATTCTCGGAATTGGACAGGACAAAAGCCAACGTTAATATTTTACCATGGGCAACATGAAGCCAGAATACGAGACCGAGGAGACTCACCAGGGGGCCACACCCCCTGGCGGCGCGCCCTAGGGCTGGGCGCGCCAGGGGGTGCAGCCACCCTGGTGGCCCCCTGCCTCGCCTCTTCGCCTATAAAGTCCCCCCGATGCCAAAAACCAAGACACCCAATCAATATTCCACGAAATCGTCTCTAGCTGCCGCCACCATCGTCCCTAGATCGGGGGGATCTGAAGTTCTTCCCGGCAGCCTGGCGGAGGGGAGATCATCCCGGAGGCCTTCTTCTCCGGTATGAAGCGTGAGTAGTTCCACCTTGGACTACGGGTCCATGTAGTAGCTAGATGGTTGTATCTCCTCCTTTGTGCTTTCATGTATAGATCTTGTGAGCTCCGTTCATGATCAAGATCTAATCTATTTGTAATCATGCATGTTGTGTTTGCGGGGATCCGATGGATATTGAGATTACTATGTCAGATTGATTAATGGTTTTGTCTATTTGATTCTATCATGTCTGTGTTGTTTGTGATCTTGCATGCTCTCCGTTGTTAGTAGCTATCTTGGCCGAGTAGTTGCTAGTGACTCCAAGAGGGGGTATTTATTGCGGTCACCCAGCATACCACTTCATTTGTAGTACACTATAGTCGTTGACATGACATCCACAGAACACCGTTCCGTAAATATCACATCCCTCAGAGTGGTACAACAGAAACACTGTGGGTCCATATTACAAAAGTACACACATTATTATTATTACAATACCGGAAGTTCAAGACTTCCAAAAGATCCAACTTACAAACCAAATATACAGTGTTCAGCGGAATTTAAAAGTAGCAACTCCGACTAGGAGTTGAGCTCAACAGCTTATTCTATAGAGTTCATGCTGCTCGGCTCCGTTAGTTACTACTAACTAGGTACTTAGTTGGTCTCGTTCTCATCGACACCGTAGCAGATCTCGTAATCCACTCCTTCAACTCCTCCGGACAGATCAGGTTCCTCGTAGAACACGTCTTCTTGGCATTTGGCTGCATACATTGGCACGTCTTCGGGATCCTTAGAGTCTAAGCAAGGGATCAAGGAAAGAATGAGTAACAGCGTTACCCAACAAGTTCATTATATTCAAGGTGGGAAGTTTGATGCTCTAACTACCACCTCGGATTATAAATCCTTGGTACTATGCAGTTTTTGTAAATCTTTCTTCAAAGATTGATTTTATTCTGAAAAACTATGACAATCAGCCTTCACAGGTTGACCAGAACTTTCATGGAGTTCCTTTCCTGTCGCGTTCGTAGCTCCTTCCCAGAACAGGGAGTAACAAGTTACAGTTCTTACACTCTGTAGAGGTGCGTTACTTTACCCATGAGAGATCAACTCCTTGTTGCACAACCAGGCGTACTTTCCCATCCACAATTCCATGATGTAGGGCCCAGTAGTTGGTCCAAGCCAATCACTGCCCCCTTCGCGAACTCGCATGACTCCTTGGTTTACACCATGCCCACATAATGAATTACGGCAATGGTTTGTACAAACCGTTAGATGCCAATACTATCGTGGGACGATGAGGGTTCCCACCCATATGCTGCATATCCTCTACGAATTACCAATTAATATGCACGCTACGAGGATAACAGCCACGACCTGCACATTCGGCTTCATGCGAGAGGAAGAAGATACAGCTGACTTCTCTATCCCATTCCAAATCTCATGGCTAATGCGTAATATATGGCACTAGAATCACTGATGTCAGGGGTTATTAAGTCCCTACTTGATAATCATTGTTGCAATTGGAACTCTAAGTTCTATTCCTCCATTATATCATCACTTAGGATGATATCTATGATTTCTTTATTTGTGAAAATATTATTTTCTTTCTTTTATAGCATATATGATAACACACAATTTGCAAATACTTTGATAAAGACTCTTCAAAGGACATGAGCAAGTGATGAACTTGCCTTGTGATGGCAAGGTAGTGAAGTCTGATTCTTGCACTGGACCTTGAGCTTATAGTTCTACAAAAACATCATTATTGCCCGGTAAGGACAATATTTGAAGAAGCAAAATGATTGTGCAAGTAATGTAATGCGTTATTTAATTCTATATGCATTTACCCTATTGTAACATCCCAAAAATACTAAACTTGGATCATCAAACTCTAATCATCAAAATTAGGGTTAACAAAAACTTCTCTAAATAAAAATATGAAAGCATGCATGTGTGTATGCATCCTATTTTGAATTCTTTTGAATTGCCTTGTTTATGTGTTTCTTTGCTTGTAAAATGTTTCTTAGGTGAAATAAACATCATCTAAACAGTCCCCACACTTTTCCCAAAGACAAATAAATCAAAACAAAGCTAAATGAGTGAATGGTCATTTTGACCAATTTAACTCCCATGCCTACTTTGGCTGTCTCAAACTTTCAGAACTTAATAGTAACTTTTCTGGATCTTTGCACCCCTTGAATATACTCATAACAAAGTATCAAGGCCCACTTTGTGATCATCTAGAAACTTTCAAATGCATAGTTTAAAGGACAATTCAAAATTGAATCTTTATCATGGGAAGATCCCACTTTTTCAAAAACCACTCAAACAAGCTCAACTTTCAAAACCCAATCATCTGCAGACTAACCAGCACCAACCTAGCACACCCACCAAAAATCTTTTCAAAATTCAAAACTTGAATTCTTGCGGCCATTTCATCAAACACTTGGCAGACACAAATCAAACAAAATCCAAACACTATTGTGAGAAGTGATTGAAGCCCAACTTGTTCCCTCTCTGGTTACAACTAGGTTTTAGTAGATCATCTAGCTCAATTGAACACCCTTAGCATCACTGTAAGCTTGGCATTGCCATCAATGGTGAGCATGCCGAATGCACCCTTGTCACCCCCATGTCGATAGCAAGCTAGGAGGAGACACAAGCCTAGCCAGCATGTCTGGGAGCAAGCCAACACCCCACCGCCACTCCCCCGTCAGCTCGAACGTTGCCACCATCGACCACGCCGACGAACCATGCCAACCTCGCCAAAGAACCATGCCGAGAGCACGCGCCACGCCGACACACGCCCACATACCGCGCCCTCGCCGTGCATACGTGATCACCACTGTCCCAGAACCCCACGTACATCGCTCGTGCCGCCACATGACCACGCGTTCAGCGCCATTAAATTCTCCATCGGGCACGTGCAGAGCACCGTCGCGTTCCGACCAAACCGCACCGCCCCACGTCTCGCCACCGTGTCGTTGAGCATCGCGAGGGAGCACCGCACCGCCCCCTATCGTCGCCCATGCCGATAGCCGTCTGTACCGTCGACCACGACGAGCTCACCTTGTGCCCCGTCGGTCCCCTCACTCCACTATAAATAGAGGCCACCCCCAGCCGAATTGAGCACACCATATCACTCCCCTTTCCTCACTGACCATTCCACCCTGTTCCCGGAGCAAGGCGAGCAGCACTTCGCCGGAATTTCACCGGAGCCCGCCGCCTCTGGAGAAGAAGGAAGCCAGCGATTGGAGCCGCCCCAGGAGAAGCTGCCGGTACCAGGAGAACCGCCGTCGTCGACTTCGTCGTTCGCCCGCCTCGCCGACCCTCGCCGGAACCCCGGTGAGCCCCCAACGACCCCCACTGGCTGCGCTAGGTTTCTGTCTTGCCGGCGTTGCCCAACGTCGACGATGACTCTCAGCCGTTGGATTATAACCAGATCGAAAGCAGCACATTGTCCCATACCGCTTCGCACCCCCTGTCTCACTGGCGCGTGGGGACATCCACTTATGCAGCCCGCGGAAGCGCTGTGCTTATCAGGCCGGCCCGTTAACCTTTCCCGCGCAGCCCAGTTATTTGAATTAAACCTTTTCCATTTTATTTCAAACACACTTCTGTACCCAGTTTCAAAAATTAACCCAGGTCGATTCAGTGAACCAAATTGAATGAAACCAATTTTGTTAGAAAGGTCTGAGAATGCTGAATCCAAGCCTGTTGGATTCAAGTCATTTGGATATGTAGATCATCCATGGTAAAAATAACAAGACAAAATCTTTTCTGCATTCAAACATTTTTCAAATTAAAACCATTATAGCTTTTGAGTTGATTCCAACTCTCAAAAATCACATTTAACCATACCTTTCAGAATATATAAAAATATATAGGTTTACTTATAGAAATAATGTTCGAGTAATAAAAGAATGCCCCATAGGCATTTCTAGCCACTTTAATTAATTAAAATAAAAGGGTAAAACCTTATTAAATTGTGACACCACTTTAAAACACATTCGCATGAACCAAAATATGTGGTGATGACATGTGTCAACATGATCCCATGTTTGGATTGGAGAATATTAAATCTTAAAGTAGTTTTTCAATGAGTAGAAATTACTTTTCTAAAAATAAAAGGAATTAAACCAAACTTTAATCTTGTAATGTTAGTGATGATGTTAGATCATCTATAGGACCCTTTTGTGTGATGATTGCAAGTAGTTAAGTATTGTTTGGTTATTGTGTACATCATATTTATTTATAGACGCTAGTACCGACCAAGGATACGAGGAGGAAGGAGGATACTACGAAGAAGAAGCCGAGGAGAACTTCAACCACTACTCTGCACAAGGCAAGCTAACACTTGCAAGATACCCTATTAATGCAAGCTTATACTGATATTGTGCAAGCCAATACTTGCAAGCCTTACTAATCTAGTTGACCTATGCAAGCTACTACTTGCTTGCTACCATGCCCACTATATGCCTTAAAGCATATATGATCATAACCCCTTGATAAACCAATCCTAGTTTGATTTGCAAGCTTCTTACTTTATTTCTTTATCAAAGCTATTATGTAGAGTTTACTTACGTAAATTGTAGATACTAGAAAGATAATTGAAGGTTGCATAAAGAGCATAAAATTTGGCCTAAGCTAGATAATCTTGATGTCATCCTAAGGCATGATATTGAACTTAGTTGAAACTCCACTTGCTTACCACCCCTCATTTGTACCTACCCCCACTTGTAGATGCTAGTGCTAAGCATAAAACTTGACCAACTTTAGATGGGAATACTTGGTGAAAATGGTTATGAAAAACTTAGAATGATGGATCATTCTACTGAGATGTTTTCACATGTGTTTCTGAACACCAGATGATTATGGTGATGAAAATGTTGAGGCATGAGCCTTAGCCCTTTATAAAACTGATGGTTGTCTGGATGCGATACCATTCCAATTTTATCGTACAACCACAATACCCGAAGATTGGGTAGGGCTTGACTGGAAACTTATGTACCTTAGTATTAGTTCCCTCACGGCCAAGGTCTGAGTTGAGGCTACCTTGTGAAGATTGTCCACCTGTGCAGTACCTAAGATGCCAGTTGGTCATGGTTGGGAGGCCAAACTCATAGGAGAGGTGCTTATACTAGGGCGTGTAATTGAAAGGTTAGGATTGATTATCCGCATACTGAGTATGGTGAATTCAGGATTTGTTCCTGACGGATGTATCGAATGTTGTGGTGAAAGTGTACAATATCTGCAGAGTGTCAAACTATTCGAATAGCCGCGTCCGCGGTTATGGACAGTTGGAGTGGCCATACTGTTCCCCCGTCAGACTTTTCAAAATGACTTGCGAAATGAACTGAGACTTTGACTTGACCACAACAGGGTTGTGGCATGAGATACAAGTTCCCACTTAGGTGTTATAAAATCTTAATTAGCATTTGTTGTTTCCAAACTTAGTAGAGATAAATCTGGCTTTTGCAAAATAACCCTAGAGCCTAGTGTCCTATTACCAAAAACCCCTTTCACTTGTTAGTATTAGTTTACGAGTACTTAAAGAGTACTCATGGCTTTGTCCCTGGATATTCCCATGGCCAGACTATGAAGAGGAGTACCTGGAGGATGGACCCGAGGAAGGTTACGACAACTAGGATCAACTCTCATCGTCGATTGCTCGTGACCTCAAGATGGAGCTTCGCCACGCTCAAGTATTATTACGTATTCCGCTGCTTGAAGTTGTATTAAGAACTGGATCATGAGATCCATATTTGTGTAAGAACTTATGTGCGGTTTGTAATGGATGATGTAATATGGTATCCAATTCTGTTATGTCTCGCAAAAATGGTAATCCTAGGATTGCGATGTATGGCATAACAGGCATCTAGGATTAAAAATCCGGGTGTTGACAAGTTGGTATCAGAGCCATCCTGACCATAGGAGACCCTAGTTAGACTGGACGTTGAATCAAAAACTTAGTTTCAAAACCAAAGAAAACAAATATTTACAAAAACTTATTCTCATTCTTATCCCTTTGAGTCTTTCATGAAAATTTATGTTCCTCAAAAACTCTTGCAATATACATAAAATATTGACACACTTAACCACACTACTAACTTACTCATCCTATATTCTTATAGATGGACGTGAAGTACAACAAATTTTATCAGTTGGGGAATGGAGGAGACCTTATCTTTGAGAGGGATTTGGACCAGATTTCGGAACTTCTGGAGCATCCGCACCCCGAGTTCTTCGGAGCTCAGCTCAATGATCAAGGAGGAGAAGATCTGCAGTGGCTAATTGTTGCAAGTCTCCGAGGAAAGATTGAACCCCCCACCGCTGAGGGAATTCAGTTTACCTTAAGAGAGAACAACTGGCTCAACGGACTTGCCAGGGCCATGCAGGAAGCTCTTTCCCGTCTGTGTGGGCAGAGCATTAATCAGATCAAGGGTACTCGCTTTGAGTTTTGCCCAAGGCGTGATGCTAATGGACAACCACTGGAAGCACCATACCACCCCGAGTTGAAGACCCAATTGGACCACCTTAGCTTCATGATGTACGATCGTCAGCAGGAGTTGGATAACTGCCGTGAGTACTCCAACCACAAGTCTGCCATCATCAAGACGAAGGATAAAACCATCGCCATGCTAGCAAAGGATCGCAAGTCTCGCCGCTGTCAGCTCGACAAGAAGGAGTGCATCATTGCCCGTCTTCGCCATCGTATCTCGTCTTTGGAGGAGACCATCCACGAGAGAGATATGCAGTTAGAGGAAAGGGAGAATGCCGGAGAGGGTCTTCGTGGAGACCCCTACTCCTATCTCAGCGATGACGATGATTTTCTGGAGGATCAGGCTATGGATTTCTTCACCGATGAGGATGATTTCGCCTTCATCGATGATGATGAGGATGATGAAGCCACAGATTCCGAGGAGTAGTAGCACTTGAGCACTAGCGTAGTGAGTACTATTCAGTCCCACTGTATCGTAGTTTTCAGAATGGTTCTTAAAACCATCTGCTTTTCTTTGTTGTGGTGTGTGTTGTATCGTGTGCTATGAATGAATGAATGAAAAGCAAGTTGCTAGAAAAATCTGAGTCAAACTTTAAAAACTTTTCAAAGACCCAAAACCTCAGAAATTTCCCTCTTTTCTCACGATCTATCTCAATCTTCAGATGCCACGTGGAGGAAGTGGTTCATCCCCGGACCCGATGTTGCAGATTCTGCAAATGTTGACTTCTGACCGCGAAGCTGAAAGAGCGGAACGTCAAGCCAACCTAGCCACCCTACAACATATAGCTCAGCTTGCCCACAACAACCAAGGCCACGGAAATCAGGACAACCATGGATCTAAGCTCAAGAATTTCTAGAATACCAACCCACCTGTTTTCACTAAGTCAGAAGAGCCCGTAGACGCCGATGATTGGCTGCAGACCATGGAAAATAACCTAGAAGTCGCCGGAGTGTAAGCCAACGAGAAAGTTCTGTTCGCCACCCACTATCTAGCCGGAGATGCCAGGGCATGGTGGAACAGTGTTCGCGCAATGACCGGAGGCCAGATGATGACCTGGGAGGAATTCAAGGTCAAGTTTAGCAGAACCCATGTGCCGCTGGGTTTGATCAAGAGGATGAGAGACGAGTTCAGGGAACTGAAGCAAGGAAGGATGACTATAGTGGAATACCGTGACAAATTCTTGTCATTAGCTAGGTATGCCCTGGATGAGATTGACACCGAAGCCAAGAAGAAAGAGAGATTCTTGAATGGTCTGCATGATGAGATGCAGACAGTGTTAGTCAATATCCCCTTGGCTGATATTGAATCCCTTGTCGACTCTGCTATCCAGATGGAAGGAAAGATTAACCAAGCCAATGAGAACCGCAAGCGTCTTATGATGCATCAACCAGGTGTAGGGGTTCGTAGCATGGAAAACAAAAAATTTCTATCGCATACAAACAAAAAAGCCAAGATCTATCTACTAGATTGTAGCAACGAGTCGATGGAATAACTTACCCTCGAAGATTACAAAGTGTTTAACGAGAGCGGATTCACGTGGGTGATGTAGTCGTACTCTTTCCGATCTCAACATCGTGTAGACGATCCTTCCAGCGCTGCGTTCCGGCAGCGCTTCCACAGTCGGTCACACGTTCGGTACTCGACGAAGACCTTCCTCTCCCTTGTTCCAAGCAGGCAGCGGAGGTTGTAGCACTCTCCTCGCGATTCCGGCAGACAAATGGCGTGGTAGGAGTAGAGGGAAATCATGAGGCTTCGCCTTAAGCCGAGCGAGTATGGTGGAGTATGAGAGAGAGCTATTAGTGGTCTAGAGATTAGACACACCAATTAGAAGGCTCTAAACCGCAGGCTAAAGCAATTAGAAGCTCTAAACCAAAACGGCTCTAAACCGGAGATTAGAGGATAGGAACTTGTGTGTCTAGAGGAGGCCCTGCCCTCCTTTTATAGGTGGAGGCTGGCCAGGAGGAGGAGAGTCCTCCCCAACTCGGCCTAGGCTGGCCGCCGGCTTTGGAGGAGAGGGACTCCTCCTCCAAGTTGGTTTCAACCTCCTCTTGCTTGTTTCCCACAGTTTCATGTTTTCCACAGTTTCCTGTTTTAGCCGTTTGACTTTCAAACTGGCAGTTTGACTTGTCAGTTTTGGAACAGCAAGAACACTTAGTACATGATGCAATCACTCAATGACACATTCATGTACCCTCCCCCGGTGCGGACAATCCGAACCTTCTAGAACATTCCGATGAAAACACCTAATCATTTCCGAACTCCGAAGCAGGACTTTCCTTATATGAATCTTATTCTCGGACCATTCCGGATCACCTCGTGATATCCGGATCCCATCGAGACTCGAACAACATTCGGTCTCTTTCTCATAATACCATAACTACTCAAAACAACGTCAATCCTTAAGTGTGTCTCCCTACGGTTCGTGAATTATGCGGACATGATCGAGACACTTCTCAACAATAACCAATAGAGGAATCTGGAAATTCATATGGCTCCCACATATTTCTATGATTACTTTGCGTCGAATGAACCACTTACATACGATACCAATTTCCCTTTGTCTCACGATAGTTTACTTATCCGAGGTTATGATCGTCGGTATCTCTGCATACCTAGTTCAACCTTGTTACCGATAAGTACTCTTTTCTTCGTGATATGTGATCCCTTGTGACCCAGTCACATGCTTGCAAGCTAATTGGATGACATTCCACCGAGAGGGCCCAGAGTATATCTATCCGTCATATGGATGGACAAATCCCACTCTTGATCCATGTGTTTCAACCAATACTTTCCGAACACTCAATGCCACCTTTATAGCCACCCAGTTACGGTGTGGTGTTTGATGTCATCAAAGCATCCATCCGGTAAAGGTGATATGCATGATCTCATGGTCGAAGGAATTAGGTTACTATGTATCAGAAAGCATATAGCAATTGAACTATTGAAATGACTTGATCTTTATGCTATGCTTATCTATAGGAGTATGTCCACCATATCATTCTCCTAACGATATGATCTTGTTGTTGATAACATCTCAATGTTCATGATAGGGAAACCACAATCATTAATCAACCAACAAGCTAGTGAAGTATAGAGGCTATACTAGGGACTTCAAATTAAGTTTACAAATCACACAAGTATTAATGTTTCCTTGTTAATACTATTATAGCATGAATGTAAACATTTATCATAAACACAAAGATATAATAATAACTACATTTATTATTGCCTCTAGGGCATATCTCCAACAGTCTCCCACTTGCACTAGAGTCATCTAATCTAGATTACATGGTAATATACCGAACACCCATGGCAGTTTGGTGTTGGTCATGTTTTGCCCTCGAGAGGTTTAGTCAACGGATCCGCCACATTCGGATCTGTGTGTACTTTGCAAATCTTTATATCCCCATCCTGGATATGTTCTCGAATAGCGTGAAAACGCAGCTTGATATGCTTGACTTCTTGTGTGACCTTGGTTCTTGCGCATTGGCTATGGCCCATGTTATCACAAGATGATAGACATTGGGTCCAGCGCACTAGGAACCACACCCAGCTCTGTAATGAACTCTTTCATCCATATCACTTCTTGTGAAGCCTCCGAAGCAGCCATGTATTCCGATTCAGTTGAAGATCTCGCCACAACGCTTTGCTTTGCACTCCTCCAGCTAACTGCTGCACCATTCAAAGTAAATACGTATCCAGATTGAGATTTAGAATCATCCGGATCGGTGTTCCAACTAGCAACGGTGTAACCATTAACAACGAGCTGTTCATCACCTCCATAAGAAAGAACCATATCCTTAGTTCTTCTCAAGTACTTAAGGATATTTTTGACCGTTGTCCAATGATCCACTCCTAGATCACTTTGATAACTGCTAGTCAAACTAACAACATATGCAATGTCGGGTCTAGTACATAGCAAGGCATACATTAGAGATCCTATGGCTGAGGCATAGGGAGTCTTACTCATCCTTTCTCTATCTTCTGCCGATGTCGGACTCTGAGTTTTACTCAAGGTCGTATTGGGCAACATGGGCAAGAACCCTTTCTTGCTTTCTTCCATTCCAAATCTCTTTAGAACTTTGTCCAAATATGTACTCTGTGACAATGATATTTGGCGTTTCGATCTATCTCTATAAATCTTTATGCCTAATATGTAAGCTGCTTCGCCAAGATCCTTCATTGAAAAACTATTATTCAAATATTCCTTGACACTATTAAGAAGGTCTACATCATTCCCAATCAACAATATGTCATCCACATATAGTATTAAGAATGCTACAGAGCTTCCACTCACTTTCTTGTAAATACAAGCTTCTCCATAAGTTTGTATAAAACCAAAACTTTTGATCACCTTATCAAAACGTTGATTCCAACTTCGGGATGCTTGCTTCAATCCATAGATGGACCGTTGAAGTTTGCATACCTTGTTAGCATCTTTAGGATAGACAAAACCTTTGGGTTGCATCATATACAACTCTTCATCAATATCTCCATTGAGGAATGCTATTTTGACATCCATCTGCCATATCTCATAATTATAATATGCAGCGATTGCTAATATAATCCTCACAGACTTTAGCTTCGCTACTGGTGAGAAAGTCTCATCGTAGTCAACCCCTTTAATTTGTCGAAACCCTTTTGCGACAAGTCGAGCTTTATAGACTGTAACATTACCATCAGCATCTGTTTTCTTCTTGAAAATCCATTTGTTCTCGACCTTCCGACCATCCCGGTAAGTCCACCAAAGTCCATACTTGGTTTTCGTACATGGATCCAATCTCGGATTTCATGGCTTCTTGCCATTTATTGGAATTTGGGCTCATCATCGCTTCCTCATATGTCTCGGGGTCATCGGTGTTGTCCACCATCATGACACTCATAACGGATCATACCAATGCAGTGGTACGAGTTCGTTGACCTCAGGCTATGTAGCAACTTCAACCGAAGTTTCATGATCATCATCATTAGCTTCCTCTCTAATTGGTGCGGGCACCACAGAACTTCTTCCGGTCTTTGCGCTACTGCAATTCGAGAGAAGGTTCGACAACCTCGTCGAGTTCTACTTTCCTTCAGTCACTTCTTTCGAGAGAAATTCCTTCTCTAGAAAGGATCCATTCTTAACGAAGATTTTGCCTTGGATCTATGATAGAAGGTATACCCAATAGTTTCCTTGGTATCCTATGAAGACGCATTTTTCCGCTTTGGGTTCAAGCTTGTCGGTGTAACTTCTTTACATAGGCTTCGCATCCCCAAACTTTAAGGAACGACAATTTAGGTTTCTTCCCAAACCATAATTCATACGGTGTCGTTTCAGCGGATTTAGACGGTGCCCTATTTAAAGTGAATGCGGCTGTTTCTAATGCATAACCCCAAAATGATAGCGGTAAATCTGTAAGTGACATCATAGAACGAACCATATCTAAAGAGTTCGATTCTGACGTTCGGACACACCATTACGCTGTGGTGTTCCCGCGGTGTCAATCAGTGAAAGTATTCGCATTTCTTCAAATGCTCGCCAAAATCGTAACTTAGATATTCACCTCCACGATCGAGCAGAAATTTAATCTTCTTGTTACGTTGATTCTCTACCTCACTTTGAAACTCCTTAAACTTCTCGAAAGTTTGGGACTTATGTTTCATGAAATAGATATACCCATATCTACTCAAGTCATACGTGAAGGTAAGAACATAACGATAACCACCGCGCGATGCTACACTCACTGGTCAACACACATCGGTATGTATGATTTCCAATAAGTCCGTAGCTCGCTCCATCATACCGTAAAATGGAGTCTTAGTCATTTTTCCCATCGGACATGCTTCGCATCTTTCAAGTGATTCAAAATCAAGTGATTCAAGAAGTCCATCGGAATGGAGTTTCTTCATACGCTTCACTCCAATGTGACCAAGGCAGCGATTGCCACATATAGGTCGAATTATCGCTGATTTCAAACGTTTAGCCTCAATCTTTGTTGATATGTGTATTTCCACTATCGAGATTCAATAAGAATATACCATCTATCAAAGGTGCATGTGCATAAAACATATTACTCATATAAATCGAACAACCATTATTCTCTGATTTAAACAAGTAACCGTCTACAATAAACAAGATCGATATAATGTTCATGCTCAACACGGGCACTAAATAACAATTATTTAAGTATAAAACTAATCCCGATGGTAGATGAAGGGGTAGCGTGCCGACCGCGATCACATCAACCTTTGATCCGTTTCCCACGCCGCATCGTCACCTCGTTCTTCGCTAGCTTCCGTTTATTCTGCTGTTTGAAAGTTACAAATATGAGCAACCTAACCGATTATCAAATACCGGCACTACTACAGTACTAGTGAGATACACATCAATAACATGTATATCGGATATACCTTTCTTCTTGATGTTGCCGTTCTTGATCCGCCAAGTACTTTGGGCAATTCCGCTTCGAGGACCTTCTCCCTTGCGGTAAAAGCACTCGGTTTCAGGCTTGGGTCCAGCCTTGGTTTTCTTCACGGCGTGGTAACTTTCTTACCACCCTTCTTGAAGTGTCCTTCCGCTTAGACTTGCCTTTCTTGAATTTGGTGGTCTTATTGACCATCAACACTTGGTGCTCTTTCTTGATCTCCACTTCGCAGACTTTAACATAGCAAACAGTTCGCAACTCTTTGTCCATGTTACGCATGTTGTAGTTCATCACAAAGTTCCTGTAACTTGGTGGTAGTACTGGAGGACACGGTAAATACCCAAAGCATTAGGAATCACTATACCCAAGCTTTGAAGTTTGTTTGCGTGCCGGACATCTTAAGCACATGCTCACCGACGAGCTGCCCTCTTCCATCTTGCGGTTAAAGAACTTTTGAAGCCTCATAGCTTTCAATTGCCGCATGAGTCTCAAAAATCAATTTGAGATCCTCGACAATATCATATGGGTCGACTCTTCAAACCTTTTCTCAAGCTCGATTCTAAACCATACAAGATAGCACATCGAACTATGGAGTCTTGATTCTTCCGAGCAGGTAAACATTCTTTACTTCATCGGGAGCATCACCGCAGTGGGTCACCCAAAGTGCATCCAAAGACATAGGTCAAATTACCAGCTGTGAGGACAATCCTCAAATTGCGGAACCAATCCGCGAAGTTGCTTCCATTGTTTTTCAACTTTTCTTTCTCTAGGAACGCATTAAAATTGATGGTAGGGGCTGCCATTGATCTACAACATATTTACAATAGTTTAGACTAAGTTTATGACAAATTGAGTTCAAATTAATTAATGAAATTAAACTAGGTGAACTCCCACTCAAAACAACATCCCTCACATTGTTTTAGTGATCACACGAACCAAATCCACTACATTAACACCGATCATCACGAGAGTTGATATAGTTTCAATGGCGAACAATCGTCATGTTCATCATATCTACTATACGATTCATGCTTTACCTTTCGGTGATCCGTGTTCTGAGACCATGTCTCACATGCTAGGCTCGTCAAGATCAAACCTTAGTTTCGCATGAGCAAATCTGGCTTGCTCACGTTGTATACACTTGCGTAATCTAACACACGATCATCACGTGGTGCTTGAAACAACAAGCTTTAGCAATGCTAACTAAGGGTGAACACTTTATGATTTGAAATTCATGTGCATGAGGGATCATCTTATAATGCTACCGTCGTCTACTAAGCAATACAAGATGCATAAAGGATTAACATCACATGCAATTCATAATATGTGATATGATATGGCCTTTCTTCTTTGTGCTTACGATCTCCATCTTCAAGCACTAACATGATCTCCATCATCACGGCATTGCATCAAGGTCAATGATGCTTCACCATGGTTGTCGCCCACCGCTTCAACTATTACAACTACTTTGAATAGACACGCTGGTCTTAACATAAATTAAAGACAACCATATGGCTCACCGGTTGCCAACTTACAATAAGGAACATTGCATACATCAAATATAATCACAATCATGGCCATATCACATCATCAAGACACCCTCAAAAACAAAGTTAGACGCCTCTACTTTCTTTGCATATTTTACGTGGTTTGGGGCTTTCAATAAGTGTCGTTCTAACTTACGAACAAGAACCACAACATTGATACTAGCATTGTTGATCACCCGTTGTAAATTGGATCTTAACTATTCTAGGAGAAACAGGCACCCGCAAAGCCACTTATGCAATACAAGTTGCATGTTAAGCGTGGAGCAAGTCTCATGAACGATGTCATGTAAGGTTAGCCCGGGCCGCTTCATCCCAACATACCGCAAGATGCAAAGTACACAAAAAGTAATCGACAATAAAAGCATCAACGCCCACAATGACCATTGTGTTCTACTCGTGCAACAGATCTACATATAGACACGGCTCTGATACCACTGTAGGGGTTCGTAGCATGGAAAACAAAAATTTTCTATCGCATACAAACAAACAAGCCAAGATCTATCTACTAGATTGTAGCAACGATTCGATGGAATAACTTACCCTCGAAGATTCCAAAGTGTTTAACGAGAGTGGATTCTCGTGGGTGATGTAGTCGTACTCTTTCCGATCTCAAGATCGTGTAGACGATCCTTCCCAAGCTGCGTTCGGCGCGCTTCCGATCGGTCACACGTTCGGTTTTCGACGAAGACCTTCCACTCCCTTGTTCCAAAGGCAGCGGAGGTTGTAGCACTCTCCTCGCGATTCCTGGCGTGGTGCAGGTACCCAAGTAGAGGAAATCCCACAGGCTTCGCCTTAAGCCGGGAGTATGGTGGAGTATGAGAGAGGGCTATTAGTGGTCTAGAGATTAGACACACCAATTAGAAGGCTCTAAACCGCAGGCTAAAGCAATTAGAAGCTCTAAACCAAAGCGGCTCTAAACCGTAGATTAGAGGATAGGAACTTGTGTGTCTAGGAGGAGGCCTGCCGCCTCCTTTTATAGGTGGAGGGCTGGCGCCGAGGAGGAGGAGTCCTCCCCAACTCGGCCTAGGCTGGCCGCCGGCTTTGGAGGAGAGGGACTCCTCCTCCAAGTTGGTTTCAACCTCCTCTTGCTTGTTTCCCACAGTTTCCTGTTTCTCATAGTTTCCTGTTTTCCACAGTTTCCTGTTTTAGCCGTTTGACTTTCAAACTGGCAGTTTGACTTTTCAGTTTTGGAACAGCAAGAACACTTAGTACATGATGCAATCACTCAATGACACATTCATGTACCCTCCCCGGTGCTTGGGACAATCCGAACCTTCTAGAACATTCCCGATGAAAACACCGGAATCATTCCGAACTCAAAGCAGGACTTTCCTTATATCAATCTTATTCTCCGGACCATTCCGGATCACCTCGTGATATCCCGGATCCCATACGAGACTCCGAACAACATTCGGTCTCTTTCTCATAATACCATAACTACTCAAAACAACGTCAAATCCTTAAGTGTGTCTCCCTACGGTTCGTGAATTATGCGGACATGATCGAGACACTTCTCCGAACAATAACCAATAGAGGAATCTGGAAATTCATATGGCTCCCACATATTTCTACGATTACTTTGCGATCGAATGAACCACTTACATACGATACCAATTTCCCTTTGTCTCACGATAGTTTACTTATCCGAGGTTATGATCGTCGGTATCTCTGCATACCTAGTTCAACCTCGTTACCGATAAGTACTCTTTTCTTGTTCCCGTGATATGTGATCCCTTGTGACCCAGTCACATGCTTGCAAGCTAATTGGATGACATTCCACCGAGAGGGCCCAGAGTATATCTATCCGTCATATGGATGGACAAATCCCACTCTTGATCCATGTGTTTCAACCAATACTTTCCGAACACTCAATGCCATCTTTATAGCCACCCAGTTACGGTGTGGTGTTTGATGTCATCAAAGCATCCATCCGGTAAAGGTGATATGCATGATCTCATGGTCGAAGGAATTAGGTTACTATGTATCAGAAAGCATATAGCAATTGAACTATTGAGATGACTTGATCTTTATGCTATGCTTATCTATATGAGTATGTCCACCATATCATTCTCCTAACGATATGATCTTGTTGTTGATAACATCTCAATGTTCATGATAGGGAAACCACAATCATTAATCAACCAACAAGCTAGTGAAGTATAGAGGCTATACTAGGGACTTCAAATTAAGTTTACAAATCACACAAGTATTAATGTTTCCTTGTTAATACTATTATAGCATGAATGTAAACATTTATCATAAACACAAAGATATAATAATAACTACATTTATTATTGCCTCTAGGGCATATCTCCAACACCAGGAACCCATCAGACCCCAAAGTATCTCCCTAACCCATCTCCAGGATTTGCCCCAAGAACCAACAGACCCCCGATGAACCGTCCGACCTATCCCAACCGTGGAAACCCTAGACCCGGAGGTAATCACAACAACCCCGACAACTCTAGCAATTTCAACCGTGCCCCACCCAACTTCAACAACAACAATGCTACCGCCAACACCAACACTGCCCCGAGGACTGGAAGCAATGCTGTGCCTGTAGCAGCAAAGGACAAGTCGCAAGTGACTTGTTATGATTGTGGAAATAAAGGCCACTATTCCAACGAGTGCCCCAACAAGAACAATGCCGCAGCACCCAATGCCAATGTCCCAGCTCAGCAACAGCGTCGTGTTCAGCCCGGTAGAAGATTTGCCCCAGGGAATTCGCTCAACCGCAATGGCCGTCTTTTTCTCATGCATGTTGAAGAAGCCCAGGAAGCGCCAGACGTCGTGCTGGGTAGGTTTTCTGTTAATTCAGTACTTGCAAGAGTGTTGTTTGATTCTGGTGCATCGCATTCATTTGTCACCGAAGAATTTGCATGCACTAGTAAAATTCAACCAACCAAACTAAAGCATTTCATGATTGTTCAAATTCCCGGATCAACCACCAAGGCTAGGCAAATTTGCAAAGCTGTCCCTATCCGAATCCATGGCATAGATTTTTATGCTAATCTGATAGTACTCGGAACTAAAGGTTTGGAAGTAGTACTAGGAATGGATTGGATGTCCAAACATAAAGGATTGATTGACTGTGCCAAGAAAGCCATAACCATGACCAGTACAGGTGGAATACCAGTCGAGCATATATCTGAAACCTTACCTCGCCAATTCAAGTGAAACAAGAGTATAGCCCAACCTACCATTGAGCAAGTCCGGATAGTCTGTGAATACCCCGATGTATTTCAAGATGTTTTGCCCGGTATGCCCCCAGATCGGGATATCGAGTTTATCATTGAACTAATCCTCGGAACAGGACCCATAGCCCAGAGACCCTATAGTATGAACTCGTTAGAGCTAGCACAACTGAAGAAGCAACTGGATTCCATGTTGGAAATTGGATTGATTCAACCAAGTGCGTCACCTTGGAGATCACCTGTCTTGTTTGTGGACAAGAAGGATAGAGGTAACCGTTTGTGTACGGATTATTGGAAGTTGAATGATGCCACCATCAAGAACAAATACCCCTTGCCCAAGATAGAAGATTTGTTTGATCAGTTGACCGGTGCCAAAGTGTTTTCTAAGATTGATCTTAGGACTGGTTATCATCAACTCAAAATTCGTGCAGAGGATATTCCAAAGACTGCCTTTACCACCAGATATGGAATGTATGAGTATACAGTCATGTCTTTTGATTGACCAATTCCCCCACTTATTTCATGAATCTCATGAATAAGATTTTTATGGCCTTCTTGGATAAGTTTTTCGTTGTTTTCATCGATGACATTCTGATTTATTCCAAATCGGAAGAAGAACATGAGCTACACCTAAGGACCATTCTTGGAACCCTTAGAGAGCATCAGTTGTATGCCAAGTTTAGCAAATGTGAATTCTAGCTGCAGGAAGTAGGATTCCTCGGTCACATTGTATCAGCCGGAGGAATTGCCGTTGACCCTGCAAAAGTGAAAGATGTCGAAGATTGGCAAGCCCCAACCACTCAAACCCAAGTTCGTGCATTTCTCGGAGTGGCGGGATATTTCTGCAAATTCGTAGAAGGATTCTCGAGTATCGCCAGACCCATGACCCAATTGTTGAAGAAGGACAGGAAGTTTGAATAGACCGACAAATGTGAAGCGAGTTTTCAAGAACTCAAGAGGAGATTGATTTCAGCCCCAATCTTGATCATGCCAGATATCACTAAGCCCTTCGATGTGTATTGTGATGCATCCAAGATCGGTCTTGGATGCGTGCTAATGCAAGAAGGCAAAGTTATATCTTATCTATCTCGACAATTGAAGCAACATGAGAAAAATTACCCAACCTATGACCTTGAACTCGCAGCCGTAGTTCTAGCCCTGAAGACATGGAGGCATTACCTCATGGGAAACCGTTGTGAGATCTATACGGATCACAAGAGTCTGAAGTATATATTCACTCAGAAGGAGCTGAATATGAGACAGAGAAGATGGATTGAGCTAATCAAGGATTACGATCTGGACATTCACTATCACCCTGGTAAACCAACGTGGTAGCAGATGCCCTTAGCAGATTGCCGTGCCGCTTGAACTCCATGATTTTGAAGGAGAAACCAAGCCTGCACAAAGCGATGGAAGATTTTCGAATAGAATTAGTAAGTGAAGGATTTTTGGCTAGCATAGAACTTCAGCCCACTTTGATCAATCAGATTAAAGAGGCGCAGAAGGGAAATGCTAGTATTGACGGAATCAAGCGTCACATTGGTACAGGCAAAGTACCTAGATTCACCGAAGACGAAGAAGGAGTTCTGTGATACAAAGGACGCCTTTGTGTACCAGCAGATTCTGAGTTGAAAGAAGTGATTCTGAAGGAGGCTCATGATACTCTTTATTCTATCCATCCCGGAGGAACTAAGATGTATCAAGATTTAAAAGAGCAATTTTGGTGTCATAAGATGAAGAGAGAAATCGGAAGCTATATCGCCAAGTGTGATATTTGTCAGCGAGTCAAGGCAGGACATCAAAGACCCGCTGGATTGTTGCAAACCTTGCAGATTCCGGAATGGAAATGGGATTCCGTTGGAATGGACTTTATCACCCGATTGCCTACTTCTAGTAGGGAAAATGACTCTATCTGGGTCATAGTGGACCGATTGTCCAAAGTCGCCCATTTCTTACCCGTCAAGACCACATATCAGAGTTCGAAACTAGCGGAGTTGTACATCGCTAGAATAGTTAGTTTGCATGGAGTCCCCAATAACATCGTATCGGATCGAGGAACTTAGTTTACCTCGAGATTCTGGAAGAAAGTCCAAGAAGGTTTAGGAAACCGCCTAGATTTCAGCACCGCGTATCACCCTCAGACAGATGGACAAACGGAGCGAGTAAACCAAATACTCTAAGATATGCTGAGAGCATGTGTGTTGGAATATGGATCCAAGTGGGAAGACTGTCTGCCGTTTGCAGAATTTTCTTACAATAACAGTTATCAAGCCAGTATGCAAATGGCCCCATTTGAATTCATGTACGGAAGAAAGTGTCGCACCCCTTTGAACTGGTCGGAAGTAGGAGAGAGTCGGATTTTCAGACCCGACATCCTACGAGAAGCAGAAGAGAAGGTTCACAAGATTCGTGAGCACCTCAAGACCTCCCAGTCCAGACAGAAGAGTTACGCCGACAAGAGACGTCGAGACCTCGCCTTCAACATAGGAGATTTTGTTTATCTGAAAGTGTCGTCATTGAAGGGAATGCAGCGTTTCCAACTCAAAGGAAAGTTAGCCCCCAGATATATCTGACCTTTCAAGATTTTGAACCATCGAGGAGAAGTGTCGTATCAATTGGAACTACCCGAAGAGATGTTAGCCGTGCTCAATGTGTTCCACATCTCATTACTCCGCAAGTGCCTCGAAGTTCTAGAAAAGACCGAAGTGTTCAAGAATATAGATCACCGGACCATAGAGATCAGCGATGACCTGACCTATCCCGAAGTACCCATCCGTATTTTAGAAGAAGCTTTCAGAACTACCAGAACCCGAAGCATCAAGTTTCTCAAGATTCAGTGGAGCAACCACACAGAAGAGGAAGTTACCTAGGAGCGCGAAGATCACATCAGGACGGAGTTTCCCGATCTCTTCAAATCCTTGGTAACCTTTTTTGTCCTTTTTCAAATCTCGGGACGAGATTTTGTTTAAGGGGGGAAGGTTTGTAACATCCCAAAAATACTAAACTTGGATCATCAAACTCTAATCATCAAAATTAGGGTTAACAAAAACGTTTCTAAATAAAATTATGAAAGCATGCATGTGTGTATGCATCCTATTTTGAATTCTTTTGAATTGCCTTGTTTATGTGTTTATTTGCTTGTAAAATGTTTCTTAGGTGAAATAAACATCATCTAAACAATCCCCACACTTTTCCCAAAGACAAATAAATCAAAACAAAGCTAAATGAGTGAATGGTCATTTTGACCAATTTAACTCCCATGCCTACTTTGGTTGTCTCAAACTTTCAGAACTTAACAGAAACTTTTCTGGATCTTTGCACCCCTTGACTGTACTCATAACAAAGTATCAAGGCCCACTTTGTGATCATCCAGAAACTTTCAAATGCATAGTTTAAAGGACAATTCAAAATTGAATCTTTATCATATGGGAAGATCCCACTTTTTCAAAAACCACTCAAACAAGCTCAACTTTCAAAACCCAAGCATATGAAGACTCACCAGCACCAACCTAGCACACCCACCAAAAATCTTTTCAAAATTCAAAACTTGAATTCTTGCAGCCATTTCATCAAACACTTGGCAGACACAAATCAAACAAAATCCAAACACTATTGTGAGCAGTGATTGAAGCCTAACTTGTTCCCTCTCTGGTTACAACTAGGTTTTAGTAGATCATCTAGCTCAATTGCACACCCTTAGCATCACTGTAAGCTTGGCATTGCCATCAATGGTGAGCAGGCCGAATGCACCCTTGTCACCCCCACGTCGATAGCAAGCTAGGAGGAGACACAAACCTAGCCAGCATGTCTGGGAGCAAGCCAACACCCCACCGCCACTCCCTGTCCAGCGCTCGAACGTTGCCAGCCACTAGACCACGTGCACAAACCATGCCAACCTCGCCAGCAACCATGCCGAGAGCACGCCCCATGCGCCACGCTCGACACACGCCCACAGACTGCACGCCACCCTCGCCGCGTGCATACGTGATCACCATCGTCCCAGCAACCCCGCAGACACGCTGGTTCGCCGCCGCGCGGACCACGCACGCTGTGCGCCATTAAATACTCCGTCGGGCACGCCCAGAGCACCGTCGCGTTCCGACCAAACCGCACCGCCCCACGTCTCGCCACCGTGTCGGTTGAGAATCGCTAGGGAGCACCGCACCGCCCCCTACCGTCGCCCATGCCGATAGCCGTCTGTACCGTCGACCACGACGAGCTCACCTTGCGCCCCGTCGGTCCCCTCACTCCACTATAAATAGAGGCCACCCCCAGCCGAATTGAGCACACCATCTCACTCCCCTCTCCTCACTGACCATTCCACCCCGTTCCCGGAGCAAGGCGAGCAGCACTTCACCGGAATTTCACCGGAGCCCGCCGCCTCTGGAGAAGAAGGAAGCCAGCGATTGGAGCCGCCCCAGGAGAAGCTGCCGGTACCGGGAGAACCGCCGTCGTCGACTTCGTCGTTTGCCCGCCTCGCCGACCCTCGCCTGAACCCCAGTGAGCCCCCAAAGACCCCCACTGGCCGCGCTAGGTTTTTGTCTCGCCGGCGTTGCCCAACGTCGATGATGACTCTCAGCTGTTGGATTAGAAGCAGATCGAACGCACCACATCGCCCCATACCACTTCGCACCCCCTGTCTCACTGGCGCGTGGGGACAACCACTTATGCAGACCGCGGAAGCGCTGTGCTTAGCAGGCCGGCCCGTTAACCTTTCCCGCGCAGCCCAGCTATTTGAATTAAACCTTTTCCATTTTATTTCAAACACACTTCTGTACCCAGTTTCAAAAATTAACCCAGGTCGATTCAGTGAACCAAATTGAATGAAACCAATTTTGTTAGAAAGGTCTGAGAATGCTGTATCCAAGCCCGTTGGATTCAAGTCATTTGGATCTTTAGATCATCCATTGGTAAAAATAACAAGACAAAAGCTTTTCTGCATTCAAACATTTTTCAAACTAAAACCATAATAGCTTTTGAGTTGATTCCAACTCTCAAAAATCACATTTAACCATACCTTTCAGAATATATAAAAATATATAGGTTTACTTACAGAAATAATGTTGGAGTAATAAAAGAATGCCCCATAGGCATTTCTAGCCACTTTAATTAATTAAAATAAAAGGGTAAAACCTTATTAAATTGTGACACCACTTTAAAACACATTCCCATGAACTAAAATATGTGGTGATGACATGTGTCAACATGATCCCATGTTTGGTTTGGAGAATATTAAATCTTAAAGTAGTTTTTCAATGAGTAGAAATTACTTTTCTAAAAATAAAAGGAATTAAACCAAACTTTAATCTTGTAATGTTAGTGATGATGTTAGATCATCTATAGGACCCTTTTGTGTGATGATTGCAAGTAGTTAAGTATTGTTTGGTTATTGTGTACATCATATTTATTTATAGATGCTAGTACCGACCAAGGATACGAGGAGGAAGGAGGATACTACGAAGAAGAAGCCGAGGAGAACTTCAACCACTGCTCTGCACAAGGCAAGCTAACACTTGCAAGATACCCTACTAATGCAAGCTTATACTGATATTGTGCAAGCCAATACTTGCAAGCCTTACTAATCAAGTTGACCTATGCAAGCTACTACTTGCTTGCTACCATGCCCACTATATGCCTTGAAGCATATATGATCATAACCCCTTGATAAACCAATCCTAGTTTGATTTGCAAGCTTCTTACTTTATTTCTTTATCAAAGCTATTACGTAGAGTTTACTTACGTAAATTGTAGATACTAGAAAGATAATTGAAGGTTGCACAAAGAGCATAAAATTTGGCCTAAGCTAGATAATCTTGATGTCATCCTAAGGCATGATATTGAACTTAGTTGAAACTCCACTTGCTTACCACCCCTCATGTGTACCTACCCCCACTTGTAGATGCTAGTGCTAAGCATAAAACTTGACCAACTTTAGATGGGAATACTTGGTGAAAATGGTTATGAAAAACTTAGAATGATGGATCATTCTACTGAGATGTTTTCACATGTGTTTCTGAACACCAGATGATTATGGTGATGAAAATGTTGAGGCATGAGCCTTAGCCCTTTATAAAACTGATGGTTGTCTGGATGCGATACCATTCCAATTTTATCGTATAACCACAATACCCGAAGATTGGGTAGGGCTTGACTGGAAACTTATGTACCTTAGTATTAGTTCCCTCACGGCCAAGGTCTGAGTTGAGGCTACCTTGTGAAGATTGTCCACCTGTGGAGTACCTAAGATGACAGTTGGTCATGGTTGGGAGGCCAAACTCATAGGAGAGGTGCTTATACTAGGGCGTGTAATTGAAAGGTTAGGATTGATTATCCGCATACTGAGTATGGTGAATTCAGAATTTGTTCCTGACGGATGTATCAAATGTTTTGGTGAAAGTGTACAATATCTGCAGAGTGTCAAACTATTTGAATAGCCGCGTCCGCGGTTATGGACAGTTGGAGTGGCCATACTGTTCCCCCGTCAGACTTTTCAAAATGACTTGCAAAATAAATTGAGACTTTGACTTGACCACAACAGGGTTGTGGCATGAGATACAAGTTCCCACTTAGGTGTTATAAAATATTAATTAGCATTTGTTGTTTCCAAACTTAGTAGAGATAAATCTGGCTTTTGCAAAATAACCCTAGAGCCTAGTGTCCTATTACCAAAAACCCCTTTCACTTGTTAGTATTAGTTTGCGAGTACTTAAAGAGTACTCATGGCTTTGTCCCTGGATATTCCCATGTCCAGACTATAAAGAGGAGTACCTGGAGGATGGACCCCAGGAAGGTTACGACAACTAGGATCAACTCCCATCTTCAGCATTGCATGTGACCCCGAAGATGGAGCTTCGCCTACGCTACCGTTATTATTATGTATTTCCGCTGCTTGAAGTTGTATTAAGAACTGGATCATGAGATCCCTATTTGTGTAAGAACTTATGTATAGTTTGTAATGGATGATGTACTATGGTATCCAATTCTGTTATGTCTCGAAAAAATGGTAATCCTGGGATTGCGATGTATGGCATCACAGGCATCTAGGATTAAAAATCCGGGTGTAACACCTATATAAAGTGCCTTTTAATAAAGCATTTATAAATATTTTTTTATATTTATTGCACATGTTGAATTATTTTATTTTATTTCCCTTTTTATTTGATTTTTATTGATTTAATAGTTCTTTAGGAATTATTAATTATACATTAAATTTATTACTAAATATTTCTTTAGTATTTTTTTATAAATACTATAATATTAATAAATAATGAAAGGGATTTTTATTTATTTTTATCACCTTGCAATAATTTTTTAAAATTCCATAAAGTATATATAAATTACAAAATTCTTATAAAAATTTAAATTTCCAAAATTTTATATTTTTTTTATTTGGACAGAGTGGATTATTGTGAATCCAAAAATATTTTATTTATAATTTTTGGACGTTTATTTTATTTTCTATAATTTTATTGAGGTCATGGGTATTTTGGTCTTTTCCAATTGATCAAAAAGATTTATTAAACAACTTGGACTGATCTTTTGGGCTTATTGGGCTAGTGTGGCCCAATAGGGAAAGGTCAAAATATTACCCCGAGGGGTTTTGGCCCACCCAGCCCACTCTCTCTGCCTACCTATCTCCCTCGACCTTATCCTCTCCTTCTCTGACTCGACCCCGTGGTCGGCGATGCCGCCACCGTCGGCCGTTCTGGCCGCCGCCGTGGTGCAAGTTGAGGTTGTCGACGACGCTCGTTCGTTCTATCCAATTGGATTTGACTCCGGGGCTTCCTCGTGGCCAGGTCTACCTCGTTCCCGAACCCTAGGGTTAAGGAAAGGTGTTGTCGCCGCCGCCGTGATCCCGCCTGTGGTGGTGTGTTGGGCTCGTCTGTTGCTGTGGCCGCCGCTATGGAAGGTGCAGGTTGCAGCGCCCCCTGGGTGCTCCCTATGCTGCCGCGGTTCATCGGCCAATCTGCTTCCTCTTTGATTCGTTAGAGAGGACCTCGGGTAAGTTGGTTCTGTGGTCCTTGTTCATGCAATTACCATGAATCACTCGATGTGTGCCTAGTGGCTTCTCATGCCAAGTGACTATGTGCTGATTAGGGTTCATCTCTGGATTAGGGTTCTTGCTCTGATTAGGGTTCATAACCCCCTGTTGATCATATCTATGATGCTTTAAATCTAGTGTTGATCATATCTGATCATGGAGAATGATTGTCTGCTGTCATTAATGATTGGTAGTGGATTTGATGATGCTAGTTGCCTGTCAGATTTATTCTAGTGGTAATCCACTATGATCCCATGCTAGCTGATTGGATTATGTTGTTGATCTGAGAATTTACTCCACTGTCAGAATGCTTGTACTGACAGTGGTTTCTCTCAGTGGTTGCTTACTGTAATTATAATGGTAGGCTTGTTTGAGATTGTACATACTGAATCAAATCATTACATGTAATGATTTCTGTGGATGTATAGATGAATTTAAGGTTGATTCCTGGCACTTGGCTTCAGGAAAATGATATTTATTGGTTTGTCCCTTTTATCTGTGGGAACTAAGCAAAGATTGGTTTTAGCTCATTAAGAACTTGTCCTTGTGATACCATTGTATTCTGGCACACAAGTGATTGGGTTTTTATTTCTGGGTTTAGCTTGATAATGCTTGTGATTAAAACTGATAATATGATATGGAAGCTTTTATTAACTTTCCTGCCTATGATGTTGGTCTGAGGCTCTAGGATTTAATTCCTAGTTAGCTAAGCAAATAGTTTGTTTGAAACTTATAGGATTAGAGGTGCTACTCTCTTTGAGAGATGTGCCCTGATCTGATAAGATCAAATGAAGAATGATCTAAGTTGCAAAAGTAACACTGAACTCAGTGATGTTGGTCTGAGAGTTCAGTGCTTGTGGTTGAGCTTGATTTCTTATCCTTATAGTTGAAATCTCTAGGATAGATTCACCTCTCTGGAGTGATTGTTGAGAGATTATTTCATAAAGCAACACATGATTTTGTTTAGATAATATGATGAAATCATGTGATGGTTTTATGAGGCTCACCACAAAATTTGATGTTGGTGTAGTAGATTGATGATGATCTTGATCTTGATCTTGATCTGCTTTTGCTGGGCTCCTGAGCTTACTCTTGAGCTTGCCTGCTCCTCCTAGCTCCCGGGCTTGACCTTGCTGTCCACCAGATTCATCCCCCTCCTTATGTCACCATCCAGGTGATGTTTGGGTTGATCTGGGTGATTTGGTTTGGCTACTGTTCTTGGTTTGGCTGTTGTTCTACACTGGCTTTTCTAGTGTGATGTGTAGTGGAGTGATGCACTAGAGCTTCCCCCACGGCTGTGCTGTGGTTTTGTGTGATTTGGCTACGCTTGTGAGGTCGACAGCACACCATTTGCATGCTGGTGAGTGTCATGCTTGTGTGTTTGCTAAGCACTTGTGGATAGGTTCAGATATTTTGAACTTACTATTACCAGCTTACTTTCACCTGGTAGGTGAATTGATCCCTTTTGGCTGTCATTTGCTTTCTGGCTTTGAATTTATGAAAGATAAAATCTTTCATATTGGTGAAACTTGCCCCTTTATAACATTTCTCAATGATGAGTTTGTCAAGTGCA
Source organism: Avena longiglumis (assembly GCA_030063025.1). Classification (NCBI taxonomy): domain Eukaryota; kingdom Viridiplantae; phylum Streptophyta; class Magnoliopsida; order Poales; family Poaceae; genus Avena; species Avena longiglumis. Next base: position 157,059,259 of record CP125973.1, read on the forward strand.
CCTAACTGACATATCTTAGAGAAATATACTAACACTAATCTTATTTTGTGTCTATTTAATCTTTGTTTTGCAGGTACAAATATAAAGATGAAGATTTAGTGTAGATTTAGATATAAGATAGTTAGTAGACATACAAATGTAATTTTCTTATTCTTTTGTAATTTTTCCTTTATAATTCTTGAAATCTTTATTTTGTTCATTTGTAATAAAGATTATATATTTATTAATAAAGAATATTCTTATTCTTTACTCTTTTGTAAATTGTGAAGTTTGGAATAACTTCAGTAGGTTACATTCTTTGTAACTTGTTTATGTATATGAAATGAATTTCATATTCAATATTGTTTTTAGATAAGATTTAAGTTATAATACTTTTCTATTAATTAATTTAAGATTCAAATCTTATATCAAAATCATTTAAATTATAAAACACTTAAGTTTTAAAATCCAAAATCATTTCAAACACACATAATTCCTTTAAGATCATATCAAATTTTATAGCAATCCTCCTTTAATACTAAACCTAATCTCAAAGTAAGAAAGAAACATTGATCACTCAAGGTTTTATTAGGCGAAAATTTTACCCATATTTTCACAAATGAATGCATGCAACAATTCATATTCCTAAATCTACCCTTCGTTAGGTCCTATATGCTGGGATGTTACAGACTTCCCCCCTTAAATTAAACTTCATCCCGAAGTTTGTGGAGATGTACCTCAATAGTTCTGGATAAGCTTTTCTTAAATCCTCTTCCTTCTCCCATGTGGCTTCCCTCTCAGGGTGATGTTCCCATTGTACCTTGCAATATTTGATTGCTCTGTTCCTCAATCTTTTCCAGTTTTCTTCCAGAATCTTGCAGGGCTTTTCAATATAAGTCAGGTCTGCTTGTAGTTCTATCTCTTGATGTGTTATTGCATCATATGGAACTTTCAACCATTTACGAAGTTGTGATACATGGAAAACATTATGCACTTGAGCCAATCTTGATGGTAACTCTTAAAGCATAAGCTATAGTTCTGTTTTGACTCAGTGTCTTGAATGGTCCGATATATCTTGGACTCAATTTTCCTTTAACTCCGAATATTTTTACTCCTTTCATTGGACTTACTTTCAAATAGACCATATCTCCCACTTCTGGATGCCATGATCTTCAGCTTTGATCCGCATAACTTTTCTGCCTGCTCTGGGCTATTTTCAGTTATACCTGATCTTATCAATGATGTCTTGTCTCTCCTTGATATAATCTAGTGCAAATTCTTTGCTGCTTCCAGGTTCATACCAACATATTGGTGGTCTACACTTCCTTCCATACAGAATCTCATATGGGGCTGCCTTCGGACTACTCTGATAGCTATTGTTATAAGAAAATTCTGCCAATGGTAGGTGATCTTCCCATGTTCCTCCAAAATCTAGTGCACAAGCTCTTAACATGTCTTCTAGTATTTTATTTGTTCTTTCAGTTTGACCTCCTGTCTCAGGATGATATGCCGTGCTGAAATCTAACTTTGAACCAAGTGCTTCATGCAATTGCTTCCAAAATGCTGAAGTAAATACTGATCCCCTATCAGTTACGATCTTTTTGGGTACTCCATTCTTACTTACTATCTCTTTAACATATACTTCAACTAAATTCTCGGCATTATCCTTTTGATTCAATGGAATAAAATGTTCACTCTTAGTGAGTCTGTCCATAATTACCCATCTCATATCCTTCCTTTTTGGTGTCATAGGTAATCCTGTAATGAAGTCCATACCTATTTCCTCCCATTTCCATTTAGGAATTTCTAAGGTTTGTAATGGTCCTGCTGGACTTTGAGGTTCAGCTTTCACCCTTTGACAAGTATGGCATTCAGATACATATTTAGCAATATCTCTTTTCATGTTATTCCACTAGAATAGTTCTTTCAAATCCATATACATCTTAGTACTCCCTGGATGTATAGAATATGGGGTATCATGTGCTTCTTTGAGTATGATATTTTTATGATCTCAGTCACATCTGGAACACATAGGCGATCTTGGAACCATAAAGATCCATAATCTCCAAGGCGAAAAACTGATTTTTGCCCTTGAGATATCCTCCGAATTTCCTCAGCAATAAAAGGATCTTCTTCTTGATGTCTAAAAATTTCTTGCTTAAGATCACTGTCCTGCTCTGCAACTACCTGCATAGTAGCTAATCCTCCAAGAACCTCTGTTCTGATGAATTGAAGTTCCAATCTTTCCAAATCCATTTGTAACTCTTTTGGTAACTCCCTATTGCTTGGCTGAATATTTGCACTCTCCCTGCTTAAAGCATCTGCTACAACATTTGCTTTCCCTAGGGTGTAATTGATTGTTAAATCATAATCCTTGATTAATTCCAACCAATGCTTCTGTCTCATATTTAATTCCTTTTGAGTGAAGAAGTACTTGAGACTTTTATGGTCAGTGTATAACTCACATCTGGCTCCATAAAGAAAATGTCTCCATCCTTTTCGTGCAAAGACCACTGCTGCTAATTCTAAATCATGAGTTGGATAGTTGACTTCATGTGGTTTAAATTGTCTTGAACCATAAGCAATCACTTTCCGATCTTGCATTAATACACAACCCAAACCTTCTTTTGATGCATCACAATATACAGTGAAATCCTTCTCTGTTTCAGGAACTGCTAAGATTGGAGCTGTGGTTAATCTAGTCTTCAACTCTTGGAAAATTGCTTCACACTGGAAGATTGGAGCTGTGGTTAATCTAGTATTCTTCCTTAATAATTTGGTCATTGGTCCGGCTATTTTGGAGAAACCTTCAATGAATCTCCGATAATAACGAGCCATTCCTAAGAAACCTCGAATTTGCTTCACATTGGTCAGTGCAGTCCACTCTAGTACCGACTGAACTTTAGATGGATTCACAGCAATCCCATCCTTACTGATCACATGACCGAGGAATTCTACCTCATCTAGCCAGAACTCACACTTACTGAACTTAGCATAAAGCTTATGTTCCCTTAAAGTCTGCAATGCTATTCTCAAATGGTTAGCATGCTCTTCCTTATCCTTGGAGTATATCAGAATATCATCAATAAAGACGATGATAAACTTGTCCAAATATGGCATGAAGATCTTGTTCATCAGATTCATGAATATTTCCGGTGCATTGGTCAAACCAAATGGTACTACCAGATACTCATGGTGTCCATATCTTGAGACAAATGCTGTTTTCGGAACATCTTCCAGCTTGATTTTTATTTGATGGTATCCAGATCTTAAATCGATCTTTGAAAATACTCCAACTCCTTTCACTTGATCAAACAAATCTTGAATTCTTGGTAAAGGATACTTATTCTTGATAGTCACATTATTCAGATTTCTATAATCACCACACATCCGTCTTCCACCATCTCTCTTATCCGCAAAGATTACTGGTGTTCCCCATGGGGATACACTTTCCTGTATAAATCCTTTTATTGCTAACTCATCAATTTTCTCCTTGAGTTCTTTCAACTCTTTGGGTCCCATTTTATATGGTGCTTGAGCTATTGGTGATGTACCAGGTATTAGGTCAATGGTGAACTCTATCTCCCGGTCTGGTGGCATTCTGTCACATCCCAAGATTTTCCAAATCTTGAAATGTGAAAATAAATGATTAAATAAAACTTTGTTTGATTTTCAGAGCCAGAAGAAACTTTTTGAATTCAATTAGAACTTCAAACCTATTTGAATTAAATAAAACCTAAAGGTATTTAAGATGATAAACTTTTATTAAAGGAAAGTAAAAATAATTAAAATATTAATTTGAAACTCTTAAATGAAAAGATTTGTTTTCAAAAGAGAAGGTAGAATTATAAACAAAGATTATTTAATAAAGCCAAATTAAAAACTTTGACCAAGCTTTGGAAATTAAAACATTTAATAAAATGGCAAAAGTTGATTTAAATAAATTAATAAGATTTTAATATCCACCTTTATTTAAATAAGAGGTTTTACCAATTTAAAGTGAAACATCAAAACTTGTTAAATTATTTAAAATAAGCTACCTCAAATTCACAAATAAAATCTACTAAAATATTTTGGTTTATTTTAAGATTCAAAATAAATATCTCAATAAAATAAAACTTGTTAGAAATAATAATGAAAGTCTACTTTATTTAATTATTAATGGACCCTAAAGTAAAAGGTTTATATTATTTTAAACAAGTTTTCCAAACATTCTTTATTTCCAAAGGATACCTACTGATTGATTTGAAAAAAATATTTGGATTTAAAATAGAGATTCTATTAAATAAACCAAACCTTGTTTTATTAATAAACCATGTTCCATCTTTATTTAATTAATTAATAAATGGAACCTAAAAAGATTTAAAATATTATTCTATTTTTGGTGTATACTACTATGTAACCAAAACACAATGCAAAGTTTAAAGGATGTTTGAATTGTTTGAATGATTGAATAAAGGATTGAAATTCAAAACAGAAATAAAATAGAAAAGGAAAAATAACACGGAATATAAAAAAATGGAAAAGGGCCAACCCAGGCAGCCCACTAAGCCCACCAACCAGCTCCTTACCCCATGAAACGATTCGCACTCGTTTGACCCACCACGATGTATGACAAGTGGACCCTTCTCTTATTCTTTTCTTTCACCGCCAATGACCCCACACTACCTCCCCTTCTTCTTCCTCACGACCATGCCTCCCAGACAGCCGTTGCAGGCTTTGATTCCGCGCGTTTAATTCTCCTTAACGCCGCGTTAAATCCTCGTCGCGACCACGGCCTTTTAATCGCCTCGCTCTCTCCTCCGTTTTCCCTCAGACTCCTCCCCAAAGCTCGCCCCCAGGCCGCTCCATTTCCTTCCCGAACACCCTCTGCTCCGACGAGCTGTCGCAGAAATTCCGGCCAACTCCGACCACCCCTCTGCCTCTACTTCACGCGAGTGGACTCATCTCGACCTCACGCATCTCCTAGTACTCTCAGTTCGCCCGCGGGTGCGCCAGAACCCCGACTACGACAAACCCCCCCGACGCCGCCGCGTCTGCCTCTTCTCCGACAAGCCCCACAGGTAAATTCTGGTCGCCCCTCTCCTCCCCAAGAACACGGTGATGATCTCCAAGCTCATACGAACCTAATGGCACTTCCCGTTTGTCTTAGGGCGCCCCCAATCCTCGCCATCGTCAAGCACAGAGCGCCGCCGTATTTGTTTCTTCTCCGGCGACATCTCCCAGGTGAACCAGACCGCCCCACGACTTCTCGTTCACGCACACACCTTCGCCGTTTCCTTGCGCTCCTGACTATGTGATTTGTTTACCTCCTGGTGATCTCTAGCATCGTCCTCGACAGCAACCAGAGAGCACCGCCGCTCGCAGCTTCTCCGACGAGCAATTAGCAGCAACCCCTTGCGCCCCTCGGGTAGCCAACCCCACCACGAGCATCAGCAGGTCTCTGCGAGCCTGGTAAGCCCTGCCAGCCTCTTCCTCGTTTCCTATTTCGTCGGTAGCCGACCGACCTCGCCAGCCATTGACGCCGCCAGCGCTTACGGTTAAACACGCGAGCCGTTAGATCACCATCCAACGACATAAGCAGGTGACTTAAGCGAAGATACAGAACATCTGAGCCGCACAACTCACATCAGATCCAACGCGCAGGCGTGATCCGCAGCAACCGGTGCGTCAATAGAATCTCGTAGCGTGTCCCCATTACATTTAAAACAGAAATTGAATCTGATTTAAATTGCAAACTTCAAATCCTTATAACTTTTGATCCACACGTCCAAATTTGACAAATTTTATATCAATAAAATCAGGAGAACAAGCCCTAAACAACCATGGCCTTAGTTTTGAAAATAGTATCTGTTAGCTTGTTTGAATTTATAGAAACATTTGTGTACTTGTTTAGAGTATAAAAATTGTTTAAAATTGAATCTAGGATTAAATATTTTGCAAAATGGATTTGTGTGACATTACTGACCCTAGGAACCAACCTAAAGTGTTAAAAATGATTTTTGTGAAAATTAAGTTGAATTATTTAACTTAGCCATTATCTAGCCAATTAAACCCCTTGATTTTGTCATGGAAATGTTTTGCAAGGAAAACTTTGAAAAAAAAATACTTGGGACCAAAACTCACTGACTCAAAACACCAAGCTTTGCTAAGGACAACTCATTTGATGAAAATATATAAAGTTTTGCTTTGAAAAGAATAAATTTTCACCACATAAAATGTTGAATGGATTTTTAAAATAGACCTTGGACAAAACCCACTAACTAGTGACTTTGCCATTTTGGTAAATGACCAATGTGGACCTTACAAAGTTTATAAACCTAGTAGAGACCAACCTTGCAATAGATACAAGACTTAGGAACCATTGCTTTGTGTATGTGAATTATTGTTTGAATATTGGAATGCTACTTGATACCATGTTTGTTTGATTGTAGTGAAATTAGCAAAGTGTGAGACTAGCAAGATCAAGGAGTGACTATCATTCCCTAACAAAAAGGCAAGTTACACTATCATACAAAAGACCTACTATTTTCATTTTACTTAGTAGATTTTGTAAACATGCATGAAAATGTTTTATACTTATGCTATGCTAATCCTAATAGGATTCCCTATACACTCCTTAGTGAAAATATTAAAGTTGTACATGCTTAGCCATGCTATGTTTTGAAAAAGAGATACATGTTGAGATTTTACAAAGGTTGAGAAAAGGACTTGTGATTTTATATAATAAAACAAGGACTCAATGAACCACCTAGGTGGTGGACACTTTATGTTTTGGAGAAAGTGGCAACAAAAGGGACCCATGTCTATGGAAATCACTTTGTGTTGTGCTCCAAATGAAAACCACCTAGGAAACTTAGAGATTGAACATGTTTCTCCAATTGTGGCTTTCGTGTACAACCACATGCTATTATGGCTCTGGCTTAGTCAACTACATTAGGAAGACCCATACATTGTCTTTAGTTCTGGGACATGGGGATCTGGAATGCTTCATGGGGCTGAAGACAAGCTAGCAATGATGTATGGGAGGACCTCTTGGAAAGACTTCGTCACATTCTCGGTCTGCATTACTCCATCTTGGTGAGCACTAATCCAGAGGCCCTGGTGGCAACAAGATGGGATTGTGTCATGTGGGTAAAGTGTACTCCTTCTGCAGAAGTTAATAAATCTAAGTACTTAGCCGTGTCCCCGGTTATGGACAATACTGAGCAACTAAAGTTTGAACTATGGGAGATCTCGACATTCTAATTTCTAATATAAAAACTTGATGCACTTGGGGGTACCAAGGAATTCAAAGATATTTGATAAAGCTTGTTGCACTTAGGGTTACCAAGGTGCTCAAGAGCATGATGTACTTGGGGTTACCAAGGGACTCATGAGATTTTGATAAAACTTGAAGCACTTGGAGTTACCAAGTAGCTCAAGGGATTTTGACAAGTACTTGAACACTTGAGTTTCTACCAAGGAGTTCAAGGAACTTGGAAAAGATATTTGAAAAGAGATTCAATTTGAAAAAGATAGGATAAATGTTGCTTTATGCAAATAAGCCCTAAACTCTACTTAGCCAAATATGCATGTATGGATAGGATCCACTCATATTATACATAAAGTGAAACTTGCCAATACAATTCAAATGTATTGACCCTTGTGGCTGTAACTTGTAATGTTGCAGGTTGATCGTTTTGTTAGATGATGATTGTTTGATTGACTAGGACTACAAAGTCTACAACCAACATCTGCCTGTGGCACTTTGAAGATGAAGGACCCATGACTATATTTATTCCGCTGCAATGTATTGTAATAGCCATATGAGCTATGTATGATGTAATAAAATTATTTATTTTCCTGGTTATAAAGTTATATTTTGACCTTGTTTCTTGATATTACATCTTACTGTGGATGCTAGCTATTGATCCAGGGACTAGCATTGTATAACACAGGAGGAAATCCACCTTATTAGGTTGGGACCTCTACAGATGGTATCAGAGCATTGTGTTGCCTGTAGGATTTGTAAACCCTAGGATTGGACAAAAACCCTTAGAAAAATAGGAGTGTATTTGTTCCAAAAAATTATTTACAAAAAAAAAAAAAAAAACACTTGTAAACTCTTTCCTTAACCATTTTGGTTTCAACTCTACTTCTCTTTTACTTCAACTTGATGGAAAAGCCTAACCATGACCAAAGACTACATCATGTGCAAGGACTTCTTCAACCTCTTCAACTCTAATGACTTCAACATCTTCAACCTCTTCACCAAGGACTTCCACCATGGAAACTACTAAGGACCACAAATAAGACAAAGAAATCTTACTTAAGAAATTAGAGACTGAGGGAATGCAAAATAAGAAGAAACCATCAACAACCTTGAAGTATTGTAACCAAGAGTTTATCTCAAGGAAGCCATGATCTCATGCAAGAAGGATCAACCAAGAAGGAAGGGAGGATCACAAAAGAACCATATAGATGGACCACCATAATTTAGTTAAGACAAACCCACCAACTTATGTGGTGTAGCAAAAATATTTTGTTACCTAAGTATGTGCTTGAGTGCAAAGTTGAATGTGATTGCTTGATTTGTGATTGCATACACCTTGTTTGTATGAATTGTGATGTGTGTAATTAAAAGTATTTCCTTAGAAATAACTTGCCCATTCTAATCTTCCTTCAAACCCAAACAGATGACTACTCCAAAGGACTCCAACATCAAGGTTGATGACACCGACACCAACCAAGCTGACAGCCTGGGAGAGCTCATAGCAACCCAACATCAGTTGAACCAATTGACAGCTCAGTTCCTAGCCAACAATAGTAATGAAGATCCAGCACTGCAAAAGTTTTTGGAGGAACAATCCCAATTGATGCTTAAGGTGACTAATCAAATGATTAGCATGGAAGAAAATTATCCTAGAAAAGAGTATGATAGCAAGGATGACAAGAATGTTGTTCTAGATGGAGCCCCAGCTTGCATTATTTGTGGAGACAAGGATCATACTTCCAAGGAGCATGAAGGACAATGCCCCAATTGTGATGAAGACCATCCTGTTGGAGAATGCCCTACCTCTCAAGCTACTTGCTACCTATGTGAGGGAAGTGATCATACCCCTGGCCTATGTCCTATCTATGCCATGGTAGAACAAAGGAAACAAGAAGGATCCAAGTCTACCAAAGGAAAATGACCACTTATACCTCCAAGCAAGACAACTCATTTCAAAGGATCAAAGAAAATTAAGAAGCCCAAGCAAGACATGAGCCTGGTACAATGTCGTAAATGTAAGGAAATGGGACACTACTCCAGTGGATGCCCAGAGAACATAAAGAATAAAGGAATTGATCAAGTGTGGTGTAATAACTGTAATGAACCAGGTCACTTTGTAGCAACTTGCCCACAAGAGCCACGTAAAGAACTCAATGACATTCATTGCTTCAACTGCAAGAATCCAGGACACTATGCAAACTGTCGGAAAGGATGAAGAACAAGTTGAACAAGCCTATGGAGAAGCTCAACCTTGGTCCATGAGTCAAGCATAGGAATAAAGCAAAAGTTTAACATAGAGAAATTCCAGGACCCAAGAAGGCCAATATGTAATTTTGTTTGAAAATATTTTAAGGGTGGTAGTACCCTAGTTACTTTGAACTTGCTTGTAACCCTAACCTTCCCAAATCTCGGGACGAGATTTATTTTAAGGGTGGTAGCCTGTCACATCCCAAGATTTTCCAAATCTTGAAATGTGAAAATAAATGATTAAATAAAACTTTGTTTGATTTTCAGAGCCAGAAGAAACTTTTTGAATTCAATTAGAACTTCAAACCTATTTGAATTAAATAAAACCTAAAGGTATTTAAGATGATAAACTTTTATTAAAGGAAAGTAAAAATAATTAAAATATTAATTTGAAACTCTTAAATGAAAAGATTTGTTTTCAAAAGAGAAGGTAGAATTATAAATAAAGATTATTTAATAAAGCCAAATTAAAAACTTTGACCAAGCTTTGGAAATTAAAACATTTAATAAAATGGCAAAAGTTGATTTAAATAAATTAATAAGATTTTAATATCCACCTTTATTTAAATAAGAGGTTTTACCAATTTAAAGTGAAACATCAAAACTTGTTAAATTATTTAAAATAAGCTACCTCAAATTCACAAATAAAATCTACTAAAATATTTTGGTTTATTTTAAGATTCAAAATAAATATCTCAATAAAATAAAACTTGTTAGAAATAATAATGAAAGTCTACTTTATTTAATTATTAATGGACCCTAAAGTAAAAGGTTTATATTATTTTAAACAAGTTTTCCAAACATTCTTTATTTCCAAAGGATACCTACTGATTGATTTGAAAAAAATATTTGGATTTAAAATAGAGATTCTATTAAATAAACCAAACCTTGTTTTATTAATAAACCATGTTCCATCTTTATTTAATTAATTAATAAATGGAACCTAAAAAGATTTAAAATATTATTCTATTTTTGGTGTATACTACTAACAGAACCAAAAACACAATGCAAAGTTTAAAGGATGTTTGAATTGTTTGAATGATTGAATAAGGGGATTGAAATTCAAAACAGGAAATAAAATAGAAAAGGAAAAATAACACAGAATATAAAAAAAATGGAAAAGGGCCAACCCAACCCAGGCAGCCCACTAAGCCCACCAACCAGCCCAGCTCCTTACCCCGCAGAAAACGATTCGCACTCCGTTTCTGACCCACACAGTGTATGACAAGTGGACCCCTTCTCTTATTCTTTTCTTTCACTGCCAGCGGACCCCACACTACCTCCCCCTTCTTCTTCCTCGCGCGACCATGCCTCCCCAGACGACGCTGCCGTTGCAGGCTTTGATTCCGCGCGTTTAATTCTCCTTAACGCCGCGTTAAATCCTCGTCGCGACCACGGCCTTTTAATCGCCTCGCTCTCTCCTCCGTTTTCCCTCAGACTCCTCCCCAAAGCTCGCCCCCAGGCCGCTCCATTTCCTTCCCGAACACCCTCTGCTCCGACGAGCTGTCGCAGAAATTCCGGCCAACTCCGACCACCCCTCTGCCTCTACTTCACGCGAGTGGACTCATCTCGACCTCACGCATCTCCTAGTACTCTCAGTTCGCCCGCGGGTGCGCCAGAACCCCGACTACGACAAACCCCCCCGACGCCGTCGCGTCTGCCTCTTCTCCGACAAGCCCCACAGGTAAATTCTGGTCGCCCCTCTCCTCCCCGAGAACACGGTGATGATCTCCAAGCTCATACGAACCTAATGGCACTTCCCGTTTGTCTTAGGGCGCCCCCAAATCCTCGCCATCGTCAAGCACAGAGCGCCGCCGCGTTTGTTTCTTCTCCGGCGACATCTCCCAGGTGAACCAGACCGCCCCGCGACCTCTCGTTCACGCACACACCTTCGCCGTTTCCTTGCGCTCGACTATGTGATTTGTTTACCTCTGGTGATCTCCAAATCGCCCTCGACGCAACGAGAGAGCACCGCTCGCGAGCTTCTCCGACGAGCAATTAGCAACCCTTGCGCCCTCGCGCCAACCCCACCACGAGCATCAGCGGTCTCTGCGAGCCTGGTAAGCCCTGCCACCTCTTCCTCGTTTCCTATTTACGTCACGTATTGACCTCGCCGCCCGTATTGGCGCCGCCCGCTTCTGGTTAAACACGCGAGAGCCGTTAGATCACCATCCAACGACATAAACAGAGTGACTTAAGCGAAGCGGTACAGGAGCATCTGAGCCGCACAACTCACATCAGATCCAACGCACTAGAGCGTGATCCGCAACCGAATGGTCGTCCAATAGAATCTCGACGCGTGTCCCCTGTTCTGTTTAAAACAGAAATTGAATCTGATTTAAATTGCAAACTTCAAATCCTTATAACTTTTGATCCACACGTCCAAATTTGACAAATTTTATATCAATAAAATCAGGAGAACAAGCCCTAAATAACCATGGCCTTAGTTTTGAAAATAGTATCTGTTAGCTTGTTTGAATTTATAGAAACATTTGTGTACTTGTTTAGAGTATAAAAATTGTTTAAAATTGAATCTAGGATTAAATATTTTGCAAAATGGATTTGTGTGACATTACTGACCCTAGGAACCAACCTAAAGTGTTAAAAATGATTTTTGTGAAAATTAAGTTGAATTATTTAACTTAGCCATTATCTAGCCAATTAAACCCCTTGATTTTGTCATGGAAATGTTTTGCAAGGAAAACTTTGAAAAAAAAAATACTTGGGACCAAAACTCACTGACTCAAAACACCAAGCTTTGCTAAGGACAACTCATTTGATGAAAATATATAAAGTTTTGCTTTGAAAAGAATAAATTTTCACCACATAAAGTGTTGAATGGATTTTTAAAATAGACCTTGGACAAAACCCACTAACTAGTGACTTTGCCATTTTGGTAAATGACCAATGTGGACCTTACAAAGTTTATAAACCTAGTAGAGACCAACCTTGCAATAGATACAAGACTTAGGAACCATTGCTTTGTTTATGTGAATTATTGTTTGAATATTGGAATGCTACTTGATACCATGTTTGTTTGATTGTAGTGAAATTAGCAAAGTGTGAGACTAGCAAGATCAAGGAGTGACTATCATTCCCTAACAAAAAGGCAAGTTACACTATCATACAAAAGACCTACTATTTTCATTTTACTTAGTAGATTTTGTAAACATGCATGAAAATGTTTTATACTTATGCTATGCTAATCCTAATAGGATTCCCTATACACTCCTTAGTGAAAATATTAAAGTTGTACATGCTTAGCCATGCTATGTTTTGAAAAAGAGATACATGTTGAGATTTTACAAAGGTTGAGAAAAGGACTTGTGATTTTATATAATAAAACAAGGACTCAATGAACCACCTAGGTGGTGGACACTTTATGTTTTGGAGAAAGTGGCAACAAAAGGGACCCATGTCTATGGCAATCACTTTGTGTTGTGCTCCAAATGAAAACCACCTAGGAAACTTAGAGATTGAACATGTTTCTCCAATTGTGGCTTTCGTGTACAACCACATGCTATTATGGCTCTGGCTTAGTCAACTACATTAGGAAGACCCAGTACATTGTCTTTAGTTACGGACATGGGGATCTGGAATGCTTCATGGGGTGAAGACAAGCTAGCAATGATGTATGGGAGGACCTCTTGGAAAGACTTCGTCACATTCTCGGTCTGCGATTACTCCATCTTGGTGAGCACTAATCCAGTAGGCCACTGGTGGCAACAAGATGGGATTGTGTCATGTGGGTAAAGTGTACTCCTTCTGCAGAAGTTAATAAATCTAAGTACTTAGCCGTGTCCCCGGTTATGGACAATACTGAGCAACTAAAGTTTGAACTATGGGAGATCTCGACATTCTAATTTCTAATATAAAAACTTGATGCACTTGGGGGTACCAAGGAATTCAAAGAGATTTGATAAAGCTTGTTGCACTTAGGGTTACCAAGGTGCTCAAGAGCATGATGTACTTGGGGTTACCAAGGGACTCATGAGATTTTGATAAAACTTGAAGCACTTGGAGTTACCAAGTAGCTCAAGGGATTTTGACAAGGACTTGAACACTTGAGTTTCTACCAAGGAGTTCAAGGAACTTGGAAAAGAGATTTGAAAAGAGATTTGACAAATCAATTTGAAAAAGATAGGATAAATGTTGCTTTATGCAAATAAGCCCTAAACTCTACTTAGCCAAATATGCATGTATGGATAGGATCCACTCATATTATACATAAAGTGAAACTTGCCAATACAATTCAAATGTATTGACCCTTGTGGCTGTAACTTGTAATGTTGCAGGTTGATCGTTTTGTTAGATGATGATTGTTTGATTGACTAGGACTACAAAGTCTACAACCAACATCTGCCTGTGGCACTTTGAAGATGAAGGACCCATGACTATATTTATTCCGCTGCAATGTATTGTAATAGCCATATGAGCTATGTATGATGTAATAAAATTATTTATTTTCCTGGTTATAAATTTATATTTTGACCTTGTTTCTTGATATTACATCTTACTGTGGATGCTAGCTATTGATCCAGGGACTAGCATTGTATAACACAGGAGGAAATCCACCTTATTAGGTTGGGACCTCTACACATTCCCGATAACTTTGTTGGAAAAACATCTTGGAATTCATTAACTATAGGAATCTCTTCTAATTTAACTTACTTCATTGAATTCAACTGCAGGTCTACCATGATATGACTGTGTTTATCTGCTTGGTAAACTATCCTTCCTCCACTTGGAGTTTTGATTGAGACAGTTTTCTCCTCACAATTAATCTGAGCTCCGTGTTCCATCATCCAATCCATCCCCAGCACTACTGCAATTCCCTTCAAAGGAATCACATAAAGGTCTATGAAATATGTACAACCACAGATCGAGATAACCTGATCTTGTTTTATGTGGCGTACAATAACATTCCCTCATGCCGTAACTATGGTCATAGGACTTTATAACGTTGCCCTTCTAATCCTGAACTTATCACAAAATTCTTCAGAAATGAATGTAGTAGTTGCACCAGTATCAAATAGAACTTTGCCGGGATTGGTAAGGATATTGAGCGTACCTATCACTGCATGCTCCGAATTATCCACCTCCTCAAGGGTTGCAAAGTTCAGTTTTCCGGTAGGTCGGTTTCTCTTGCCATTGTTGTTCTTGCCATTGTTTCCTCCTTGATTGGGCTGTCCATTTCCTCCACTGGCTTGTCCTCCTCCCTTGGTAGGCCATCCTCCTGGTGGTTTGCTCGGACAATCTGGCTTAATATGCCCCTTCTGTCCACAACCATAACATATCACTACAGGCTTTTTGCACTCCATCTGGAAATGCCCTGGAATTCCACAATTGTTACAGATAACATTCCTTCTCGGATTAGATTGATTTCCACCACTGCCCTTGTTATTGTTATTGTCGTTGTCGCCATAATTCCTATTCCGAGGTTTGAACTCTAGATTAGGTTTAGGTTTGCTTGCCTGAATTCTCTTGGTTTCCTTCTTGGATCTCTTCCTCCGATCCTCTTGGACATTCTTGTAGTCATCTTCAAAAGTAATGGCTGCATCCAACAAATGCTGATAACTTTGCTTATTGGCTAACCTTAGCTGCATCCTCACAAATGGATTTAATCCACGCAAGAAACGTTTCTTCCTCTTCTCTTTAGTGTTAACATCCTCCTCAGCATAACGAGACAGTTAGCTAAACTCCCGAATGTACTTCATGATACTAGTATATCCTTGCTGAAGCTCCTCAAATTCTCTCCGCTTCAACTCCATGACACTTTCCGGAACATGATATTCACGGAATCTCTGCTTGAACTCCTCCCAAGTAAACTTCATTCCTGGTTGTTGCATGGCTAACTGATTTTCCCACCATGATGTTGCAGGTCCAGTCAGCAGATGAGTTGCATACCTCAATTTTTCCTCATCATTGCAACCCACAGTTTTCAGCTTCCTCTCTGTATCTGCCAGCCAGTATTCTGCATCCATTGGTTCAGGAGCTGATGCAAAAGGTAACGGTCTTGCATTCTGGAAATCAGATAAACTCACTCCTCCACCTTCAGGTGCCCTCTGATTTGCTCGCCCCAGCAACTCTTCCATGAACTTGTTCTGGGTCTCTTGCATCATTTGCATGCATTGCATAAAGTTCTGCTCCATTAATGGCCTCATTGGTGGTGGTGGTGGTAATGCTCCTTGATTTGCTGTATCGGCATCAACCTTTTCCTTGGCCTCACGCTCCATCCGCTGCTGCTCAGTTTCTATTTCTACGCCGTATCCATGACCCCCTAGTCCTGCATCATAAAGCGAATACTCATAATTACATCATGCACATGTGTTCTGACCTCGACTTTACGCACAGAACTAGTCACACAATGAAGATCCAAAGAAAATCCAAATATGCATTTTACATATTTACATAATATCATAATGATACAAAGTCATTACAACATATACCATATTGGTATTATTACAAAAGTACCTTATTTCTTGAGTACAATACACATTACTTGATACTACTGACTAGTTGTATCTTTCTAGTAGTAACTACGCTCATCATACATACCTGATGTCCAACCGTGATGACGTGTTGTCCGTCGCATAGTTTGTGGAACAAATGGCCTTCCAGAAGGAACATACTCTGTATCTGAAGTGTCAGGACTTGAGTCATTACTCAATCTGAGCGCATTGACTCCCTCCAGCTCACCTGAAAAGTCTTTAGAAACATATTCAACATTATCTCCAGCTTGCATCTCCTGAGCTTCATTCCTTGAGTTGTCAACAGAATACACAGATCCTGCTACTTCCCAGGTGCTCTCGTGGGCAAGATAATTGAACACTGGGTAGTGTATATTCCCTGGGTTTTGAGAAGATGTTGATGATTCAAACACTCTCTCCTTAGGATCTTCTTCTTCATCCTGATCATCTATTGACATGGTATTTCTACTTCTATTATTAGGGTTCACCCTTGCACCCATCCAACTAGATTGTCCAACATTTCTGTCAGAACCATCTGTGGACATCTGGTGTTCATGAGATCCATTATATGATCCCATTCTCCAACCATCCAAATTCTCAATAGGAAGTTCTGAGTCAGAACCATCCTCTGAGCCCTGTGGTACTGCATACCGCATATCCATAGTAGGATCATGTGTAGGTTCAGGTCTTGGTGAATAAGGATATGGTATAAAAGATTCCGGATCTATAGGTATATCCTTAAAGATAGGTGTTGCACTACTACTTGCTTCTTTCTCTAACTAGAATGATAACTGCTTCCTCCTTTCCGAATCAGTCAGATCCTCTAGCATATCATTTTTGTCTTCGATAATCACTTGATGAGTCTTATAAAAAGACACAACTAGTCTCCGGTATCTATCCATAAACTTGGAATCTAACTTAGGATGCTTCTTAACCAAATTAAGATGATCCGGTATAGGCTCCGAGTCTATAGAATCATGAGGTATCACAGAGAATGTGCTACCTTCTAGCTTCTTTTTTTTCTGCTCCCGGATATTAGCTATCGCCTCCACAATAGCAACATGATAGGCTTCTAAATGACTCCTACCTTCTCTTATGGGTAGATCGTGATATAATCCAAGCTTCTCTGGAAGTTGGATACTCACACGATACTTGGATAACATCTGGCCATCAAGGTAAGTGATAGTGTTCACTGGAATTCTAGTTGGACAATTAAAGAGCTTTAAAAGTTGACGAAGTTGGTCTGTAAATGATCCTTGATAATCATCAAGAGTCTCCTCTTTCCTTACTAGAGTCTGTTTTAGAAACTTTGGTGCCATAACTCTGTATATCAGGAAAAATAATTTTGATTAATATCCAATTACATATTGCATCATAACAAAGAATTATCGCACTAAAATATATAACAGAATATTCTCATTTGAATACCCATTATATTACTTTTAGAGAATTCTTTATCGTTGCTAGCTTTCCTACAGGTAATACCCTTTACTAGGTCTCCAACCAAAGGTCAAAGCAATTTGCTCTGATACCAACTGCGGTGACCCAGCATACCACTGCACGTGTAGTACACTATAGTCGTTGACATGACATCCACAGAACACCGTTCCGTAAATATCACATCCCTCATAGTGGTACAACAGAAACATTGCGGGTCCATATTACAAAAGTACAGACATTATTATAATTACAATACCAGAAGTTCAAGACTTCCAAAAGATCCGACTTATAAACCAAATATAAAGTGTTCAACAGAATTTAAAAGTAGCAACTCCGACTAGGAGTTGAGCTCAACAGCTTATTCTATAGAGTTCATGCTGCTCGGCTCCGTTAGTTACTACTAACTAGGTACTTAGTTGGTCTCGTTCTCATCGACACCGTAGCGGATCTCGTAATCCACTCCTCCAACTCCTCCGGACAGATCAGGTTCCTCGTAGAACACGTCTTCTTGGCATTTGGCTGCATACATTGGCACGTCTTCGGGATCCTTAGAGTCTAAGCAAGGGATCAAAGGAAAGAATGAGTAACAGCGTTACCCAACAAGTTCATTATATGCAAGGTGGGAAGTTTGATGCTCTAACTCCCACCTCGGATTATAAATCCTTGGTACTATGCAGTTTTTGTAAATCTTTCTTCAAAGATTGATTTTATTCTAAAAAAACTATGACAATCAGCCTTCACAGGTTGACCAGAACTTTCATGGAGTTCCTTTCCTGCCGCGTTCGTAGCTCCTTCCCGGAACAGGGAGTAACAAGTTACAGTTCTTACACTCTGCAGAGGTGCGTTACTTTACCCATGAGAGATCAACTCCTTGTTGCACAACCGGGCGTACTTTCCCATCCACAATTCCATGATGTGGAGCCTAGTAGTTGGTCCAAGCCAATCACTGCCCCCTTCGCGAACCCGCATGCCTCCTTGGTGTACACCATGCCCACATAATGAATTACAGCAATGGTTTGTACAAACCATTAGATGCCAGAACTATTGTGGGACGATAAGGGTTCCCACCCATATGCTGCATATCCTCTACGAATTACCAATTAATATGCACGCTACGAGGATAACATCCACGACCTACACATCCTGCTTCATGCGAGAGGAAGAAGATACAGCTGACTTCTCTGTCCCATTCCAAATCTCATGGCTAACGCATAATATACGGCGCTAGAATCACTGATGTCAGGGGTTATTAAGTCCCTAATTGAGCATCATTGTTGCAATTAGAACTCTAAGTTCTTATGCTCCATTATATCATCACTTAGGATGATATCTATGATTTCTTTATTTGTGAAAATATTATTTTCTTCTTTTATAGCATATATGATAACACACAATTTGCAAATACTTTGATCAAGACTCTTCAAAGGACATGAGCAAGTGATGAACTTGCCTTGTGATGGCAAGGTAGTGAAGTCTGATGCTTGCACTGGACCTTGAGCTTCTAGTTCTACAAAAAAATCATTATTGCCCAGTAAGGACAATATTTGAAGAAGCAAAATGATTGTGCAAGTAATGTAATGCATTATTTAATTCTATATGCATTTACCCTATATAAAGTGCCTTTTAATAAAGCATTTATAAATATTATTATTTTTATATTTATTGCACATGTTGAATTATTTTATTTTATTTGATTTTTATTGATTTAATAATTATTTTAGGAATTATTAATTATACATTAAATTTATTACTAAATATTTATTTAGTATTTTTTTATAAATACTATAATATTAATAAATAGTGAAAGGGATTTTTATTTATTTTTATCACCTTTCAATAATTTTGTAAAATTCCATAAAGAATATATAAATTAGAAAGTTCTTATAAAAATTTAAATGTCCAAAATTTTATATTTTATTTTATTTGGACAGAGTGGATTATTGTGAATCCAAAAATATTTTATTTATAATTTTTGGACATTTATTTTATTTTCTATAATTTTATTGAGGTATGGGGCATTTTTGGTCTTTTCCAATTGATCAAAAAGATTTATTAAACAACTAGGGCTGGCCTTTTGGGCTTATTGGGCCAGTGTGGCCCAATAGGGCAAGGTCAAAATATCACCCCGAGGGGTTATTGCCCACCCAGCCCACTCTCTCTGCCTACCTCTCTCCCTCGACCTTATCCTCTCCTTCTCTGACTCGACCCCGTGGCCGGCGATGCCGCCACCGTCGATTCCAGCCGCCATCGGCCGTTCTGGCCGCCCCCATGGTGCAAGTTGGGGTTGTCGACGGTGCTCGTTCGTTCTATCCAATTTGATTTGACTCCGGGGCTTCCCCGTGGCCAGGTCTACCTCGTTCCCGAACCCTAGGGTTAAGGAAAGGTGTTGTCGCCGCCGCCACGATCCCGCCTGCGGTGGTGTGTTGGGCTCGTGTCTTTGCGGCCCGCCGTGGCGGTGCAGTTGCGCCACAGGTGCTCCCTCTGCCATGGTTCGTCGGCCAATCTGCTTCCTCTTCGATTCGTCAGCGAGGACCTCGGGTAAGTTGGTTCTGTGGTCCTTGTTCATGCAATTACCATGAATCACTCGATGTGTGCCTAGTGGATTCTCATGCCAAGTGACTATGTGCTGATTAGGGTTCATCTCTGGATTAGGCTTCTTGCTATTATTAGGGTTCATAACCCCCTGTTGATCATATCTATGATGCTTTAAATCTAGTGTTGATCATATCTGATCATGGAGAATGATTGTCTGTTGTGGTTAATGATTGGTAGTGGCTTTGATGATGCCAGTTGACTCTCAGATTTATTCTAGTGGTAATCCACTATGATCCCATGATAGCTAATTGGATTATGTTGTTGATCTAAGAATTTACTCCACTGTCAGAATGCTTGTAGTGAAAGTGGTTTCTCTCAGTGGTTGCTTACTATAATTATAATGGTAGGCTTGTATGAGATTGTACATACTGAATCAAATCATTACAGGTAATGATTTCTGTGGATGTATAGATGAATTTAAGGTTGATTCCTGGCACTTGGCTTCAGGAAAATGATATTTATTGGTTTGTCCCTTTTATCTGTGGGAACTAAGCAAAGATTGGTTTTAGCTCATTAAGAACTTGTCCTTGTGATACCATTATATTCTGGCACACAAGTGATTGGGTTTTTATTTCTGGGATTAGCTTGATAATGCTTGTGATTAAAACTGATAAGATGATATGGAAGCTTTTATTAACTTTCCTGCCTATGATGTTGGTCTGAGGCTCTAGGATTTAATTCCTAGTTAGCTAAGCAAATAGTTTGTTTGAAACTTATAGGAATATAGGTGCTACTCTCTTTGAGAGATGTGCCCTGATCTGATAAGATCAAATGAAGAATGATCTCAATTGCAAAAGTAACACTAAACTCAGTGATGTTTGTCTGAGAGTTCAGTGGTTGTGGTTGAGCTTGATTTCTTATCCTTATACTTGAAATCTCTAGGATAGATTCACCTCTCTTGGGTGATTGTTGAGACGTTATTTCATAAAGCAACACATGATTTTGTTTAGATAATATGATGAAATCATGTGATGGTGTCACATCCCAAGATTTTCCAAATCTTGTAATATGAAAAATAAAATAAACAAAATAATTTTTTGTTGAAAATCAGGGTGAAAAGAAACTTTTGGTTTCTAAAAGGAAACTTAAAATCCCATCTTGAACAAACTTTGGTAAAAGTTTGAATCCAACAAAAATCCAAATCAAGTGAATTGCATTCCTCAATGAATGTATCTGGAAATTTAAACACTTGGAAAATAAAACCAAATCCAAAAACCCTAATGGAAGAAAATCATTTCCAAGTTATCTCCAAGCCTATGGATTTGATCCATATAAAAATTTTCCAACAAACTTTTACAAATGATCAAGAATGACAAATAGAAATATTTTAAAATCATATAAATTGGTTTCACTTAATTTGGAACCATAAATAAAATCTTATGAATATAATAAGATCAGGAAAGTAATTTCCAAAAGCAAATAAAGAACCTATCTAAAATCCATACCAATTGGTGAGAAAATAATCCTAAAGGTATTTAAAAGGATAAACAAATAATAAACAAGTTTTTAGAAATTGGAATCACTAAGTTTGGACCTCTAAATAAAAATATATGGATTTTATAAGAAAAAGAAAGAAATATTAATTAAAGAATATTTAAAGACCAAATCAAATCTTGGCCAAATCCATAAGCAAATGGAATGATTTATAATCCAAATCCAAATAAAATATTGGTTAAAGAATTACCAAAATAAAATAAAATGGCTTAGACCAAATCCTATTGGAATTAAAACAAATACCCAATCTTAAATGATTAATAAAATCTTATTAAAAACCTTTTCAAATAATTCAAATGGATTATTTGAAACCCAATTAATCAAATAAAAACCTACTGAAAGGATTTGGAAACTTTTAAGAATTTAAATGGAGATTTAAAAACATTATTAAATCTTATCTAATTAAAACTAAGAGCCTATTTTGAATAAATAAAAGACCCCAAAATGAATAAGGTTTTATTCAAAAATTGACACCAGATTACAATACTAATCAATATTTAAACCTACACAAAATCTGGCAAAGATTTGAAATCAAATGAGTGTTTGAATTGATTAGACAAAATCAAAACAGAAAAATCAAAAGAGAAAAAGAAAAACAAACGGAACAAAAAAAAAGAGAACAAGCCAGCCCAACTGACCACTGGCCCAACTAAGCCCAACCTAGCCCACTGCTCCCTCCCGCAAAAAAAATGCTTCAACCAAATAACCTACCTGCGGAGACACTGACGCGTAGTCCCCACCCCTTCTCTCTCTCACGCGATGCAGACCACCGCTGTCATTTTCTCCCTACCATGACCCCTTCTTCCTTCTCTAAATGCCGTTTTGCTATGATTCCGCGGCTTAATTCGCCTTAACGCCGCAGACATTACTCGCTGTGATCACGCACACTTAAACGCCCATGCCCCCTCTCCATTTCCCCCAGTCGCCTCACCCTAGCGCGCCCCCAGGCTACCCAATTGCTCTCTGCACCGTCCACTGTCCGACGACGCTCCGGTGACGATTCCGGCAGCCCCTCACCGCCCCTCGCCCCCTCGAGCACCCAAGCGTGATCCCCACCCCCTGGCGCTTCTCTCTGCACCCACAGCTCACTCGCGCGTGCCCTGTAGCATCGACTCCGACTTCGACTGAACGACGCCGCCGTCCGCTCCAACTCCGACGAGCTCCACAGGTAGTTTCTGGCCGTGCCACCTTCTCTCTTTGATGCTCCCGTGCTCCATGTTTCCCCACGCATCTAATAACATCGTCTTTTCCCTCTCCCGTGCTCTACAGCGACGTCCCCAACGACGACCGCGCGCACCCGAGGCACATCACAACTCCGATGAGCGATTGCGACCATCCTCGTGCGCCCCCTTGTCAGCCAGTACCACCTTGAGCTTCCCCAAGCTACGGCGAACTCGGTGAGCCCTTCCCCTCTCTCCCTAGCTTCCCGTATCGCCCGCAAGGTCATTGCGAGCCAGCGCCGCGCTGGCCGCCCGGATTCTGGCAAGCGCCTGGTAGCCGTAGGATCTTAATCGCGTGGCCACGATAGATTGACTGAGCAAAGAGGTGCGCTTGCCCCTGTGTCGCACGATCCACTTTAGATCTAACGGCTGCTGTCTGTCGATCTAACCGAACCGGTACAGGCGAATAGGATTAAGACACGTGGCTCAGCTCGTTTGAATTAAAACAGAATAGATCTATTAGATGTGCCAATTTCAAAAATCCATAACTTTCAAACCACACGTCCAAATTTTGCAAACTTTATATCAATGGATTCAGAAAAACAAGCCCTAGCCAACCATGCTCTTTTTTTAGTAAAAATCTTCTGGTAGAATGTTTGTTTTTGCAGAAACTTATGTATGCTTGTTTAGGTTATAAAAAAATTTCTAAAATGATTTTGGGGATAAAATCTTTTGCAAATGGTGAGTTTTGAACCTACTGACCATAGGAAACACTTTGTGGTATCAAAAATGTATTTGGTGAAACAAAATAATGAATCTTGGATTTAAACCATTTCTAGTCAAATAAAAATATGATTTATTTATTAAAAATGGTTTTGGAAGAAAACATTTGAGAAATGTTTTGGAAATAAACTCTCTGACCCTAAACACAAGATTTTATGGTTTGAAAACATATTTTGTGAACCCTATAGATAATGCCTTATTGAAAACATTTTTACACCACATAAAATGATACCTTGTTTTAAAAAGGGTTTATAAAGTGAAACCTATTGCAAATGACTTTGCCACTTTATAAAATGACCAATAGGTGTTTCCAAATGTTTACAACCTACTAGAAACCAATTTTTACAAAGAAAACAACCTATTGCACGCTTGCATGCATTACTTTGATTTTATCATTTTATGTGATGAATTGCTTGAATGGTAGATTGAAATATTGTTTGCTTGATTGAATTGTAGTGATTTGAAGTGAGTGAACATTGCAAAGATCAAGGAGTGAACTTATACTCTCTACCAAAAAGGCAAGTGATGCTTAATACTTTTGTCCCATTATTTTCACTATGCATTAGTGATATTTGTAAGTAGGACTTGCATGGAATTTTGCTAAGTGTAAACCATGCCATGGGAAATCCTAGTAGATGTAACCTTAATAGAAATTTCCTAAGTTAAGATTCCTACTACTATCATGCTTAGCTTAGCTAGTAGAAAACAAGGGTGGAAATATATATTCATGCTATGGAAAAATTTCTAAGTCTGAGGACTTGTGTTTTGTTTAATAAAACAACTAAGTTAATGAATCACCTGGGTGGAATGGAAGGAATGGTTTGTGTTGAGTGGTTACACAAGGCTAGGGGACTGGTGAACCTTGTGTATCTCACTTGTGGATGGCCACCTAGGAACAAAGAGATTTGAGATGTCAAATGTTGAGAAGCTTCAAGTGCAACCACATGGCATTATGGGCTCTGCCTGGATCATATAGGTTGCAATAACTTAGACAAATGGACAGTTGGTGGTAGGGGATTGATAGGTTGGAGCGCGTCCATTTTGGTCTAAGGGAAGGCTTCTGAAAGATCTTGTCTTGGTGAAACCAAGTCTTGTGGGGAAAGTGCACCACCTCTGTAGAGTGTAAAATCTAAGTACTTAGCCATGTCCCTGGTAAAGGACAATTTGAGCATTAAGACATGGAATCTATCAAGAATCTCATCATCCAAATTTCTAAGTTAAAAACTTGTGGTTGAACAAGGGTTGAAGGATCACCAATTTCTATTGGGAGATGCCTTGGGAAATATTATTTTGTCAAGCAAAAACTTAGTGTTTTCAAATGATAAAGAAAAATTTATTTTGAGCAAAGCAAGCCTAAGCTCCACTTAGCCAAATGCATATAGATGATAGACTCCACTATACTACCATAGTATCACTTGCCAATACAATTCAAATGTATTGACCCTTGTGGCTGTAAATTGTTATGTTGCAGGTTTTGTTTGATATTAGTGAAGTTTAATTATTAGGATTACAAGTCTACAACCAACATGTCTGCCTGTGGCACTTTGAAGATGAAGGACCCCATGCTATTGCTATATTCTGCTGCATTGTAATGAGATAGCCAAATGAGCTATGTAAGATGTAATGAATTATTTTATTCCTGGTTATAAATTTGTATTATGACCTTTGTTTCTTGATATTACATCTTAACTATGGATGCTAGCTATTGATCCAGGGACTAGCATTGTAAACACAGGGATATCTAACTTATTAAAGGTTGGGAACCTTATAGATGGTTTTATGAGGCTTACCACAAAATTTGATGTTGGTGTAGTAGATTGATGATGATCTTGATCTTGATCTGCTTTTGCTGGGCTCCTGAGTTTGATCTTGAGCTTGCCTGCTCCTCCTAGCTCCTGGGCTTGACCTTGCTATCCACCAGATTCATCCCCCTCCTTATGTCGCCATCCAGGTGATGTTTGGGTTGATCTGGGTGATTTGGTTTGGCTACTGTTCTTGGTTTGGCTGTTGTTCTACACTGGTTGTTCTAGTGTGATGTGTAGTGGAGTGATGCACTAGAGCTTCCCCCATGGCTGTGTTGTGGTTTTGTGTGATTTGGTTGTGCTTGTGAGGTCGACAGCACACCATTTGCATGCTGGTGAGTGTCCTGCTTGTGTGTCTGCTAAGCACTTGTGGATAGGTTCAGAAATTTTGAACTTACTATTACCAGCTTACTTTCACCTGGCAGGTGGATTGATCCCTTTTGGCTGTCATTTGCTTTCTGGCTTTGAATTTATGAAAGATAAAATCTTTCATATTGGTGAAACTTGCCCCTTTATAACATTTCTCAATGATGAGTTTGTCAAGTGCACCTCACTGACATATCTTAGAGAAATATACTAACACTAATCTTATTTTGTTTCTATTTAATCTTTGTTTTGCAGGTACAAAGATAAAGATGAAGATTTAGTGTAGATTTAGATATAAGATAGTTAGTAGACATACAAATGTAATTTTCTTATTCTTTTGTAATTTTTCCTTTATAATTCTTGAAATCTTTATTTTGTTCATTTGTAATAAAGATTATATATTTATTAATAAAGAATATTCTTATTCTTTACTCTTTTGTAAATTGTGAAGTTTGGAATAACTTCAGTAGGTTACATTCTTTGTAACTTGTTTATGTATATGAAATGAATTTCATATTCAATATTGTTTTTAGATAAGATTTAAGTTATAATACTTTTCTCTTAATTAATTTAAGATTCAAATCTTATATCAAAATCATTTAAATTATAAAACACTTAAGTTTTAAAATCCAAAATCATTTCAAACACACATAATTCCTTTAATATCATATCAAAGTTTTTAGCAATCCTCCTTTAAGACTAAACCTAATCTCAAAGTAAGAAAGAAACATTGATCGCTCAAGGTTTTATTTGGCGAAAATTTTACCCATATTTTCACAAATGAATTCATGCAACAATTCATATTCCTAAATATACCCTTCGTTAGGTCCTATATGCTGGGATGTTACATTTATGCTCGATAGTGGGTTCATGCCTCTACTTATCAAGGGAAATGACAGAAATCTCTATGGTAGTAGATTTGTTATTGCCACTAGGGAGAAAATAACGGTCTCTTATTCATGGAACAAGTGGATTGTTTACCTTACACACTTGTCTTAAAGCAGTTGTCTGTTGCTTGCAACTTAATACTGGAGGGGGTTCAGATGATAACCTTAAGGTGGACTTCTAGTCATAGATGCAGTTGGATGGTGGTCTATGTATATTGTTGTATTGCCCAATCGAATCTCATGGGATATTTTTGTCTAGTATTGCATTGTTATGCCTTGATCAGTTCCTGTCAATTTCCCTGCTATAATTTGTTTACCCTTAATGCCATGTTTGTTTATCTAAGGAGAGCACCTCTAGTGAACTATGGACCCCGGTCCAATCTTTACCATTTATACATCTTCCACGGTTACTGTTTACTTGCTAAAATTCATCATTACCTTCCACACCATACAGTTAATCCTTTGTTTCATCAAACCGGTGAGTTTTTACAACCTCACTGATTCGTTGGGGCAAAGTCTTGAGTTTGTGTTGTGCAGGTTTCCATGTTGCTTGCAACACCTTTGAGATGTTTCCTTCCTCCTTTTTGTTTGATAACCTCGGTCTCTACTGAGGGAAACTTGCTGCTGTGCTCATCACACCTTTCTCTTGGGGTTTCCAACGAAGCGTCCCACGCCAACACCAAGTGCATGCATCAGAGTCCTTCATCTTCATATTCCACAGGCAAACATGTTGGTTGTAGACTTGTAATCCCTACTCAACAAACTTCACTAACATCAAACAAACCTGCAACATGATAAGTTATAGCCAAAAGGGTCAATACATTTGAATTGTATTGGCAAGTGATATCATATTGATATGGATAATATAACATCTACATGAATATATGGCTAAGTGGAGTTTTGGCTGGCCTTTGCATAAAGTAATTTTTCCTATCCTTTGTAAAATAGTTTTTCTCTTTTTCAAAACACTTCATCAAACAATGGCACACTGGAGTCACACCAGGTGCTTCCCTTGTTCACCCTACAAGTTTTAATTTAGAGAAATTGGGATGAGTAGATTCTTGATAATTTCAATGTCTTTGATGCTCACGCAGTCTAACGGATCTAGATCTAACGGATCGGAGCGCTCTGAGCAGAGATGGGTGGCGTTGCTCTCTGTGCGCGGCGGCGGTGCCTCTGGTGGCGGCACACCGGTGATCTAGGGAGGTAGGGGGAGGGTGCGAGGGTTTACCATGGTTGCGGGGACGAGAGGGTTCTCAAGGTGGTCGTGAGTGAGGCCGGGGCGCACGGGTGCGGTGGAGATTCCTTGTCGGATATGAGCTCACTGTCGGGTGCGTGCAGTCGTCGTCGTCGTGGGCGAGCCTACACAGCACGAGAAGGCACACTAGGAGTGTCAGTGCATGCGCGAGAGGATGGCGAGAAATGTCGTATGAACGAGAGGGCAAGGGGCACACGGTGCTCACCGTATTTCATCCCCGGAGTTGCGCTCACCGTCGATGGCTTGTAGGTGATGACGGAGCCGAGCCTCTAGGGTGTGCGTGAGCACACGGGGAACGCCAGCAGGTGCGTATGAGGATGGAGATTAAGCTAGCGTGAACCAGGGGGCAAGGGGAGGTCGATGTTTGTCGGAATCGACGCCGAAACGCGTCGGGTGCTGCGGTGGTACGAGCTCGATTCTGAGCAGCCTGGGGGCACTCGGGGTGCAGAGTTTGAGGGGAAACGGAGAGGAGGGATAGGGGGTTAAGAAGGCATGGTCGGGGGCAGAGATTACTCACGAATTCATGCGCTATTACTCGAATTAATCGTCGATAGAAACGGCAGGGAGGGGGATGCGGCTTGGTCGCAGGGTTGATGACGATGCCGACGTGGACGTGGGGCCAGTGAGTGAGTGGGGTTGCGGGTGTGTGCATGCGTGAGAGAAGGAGCAGAGGGGGAGAGAGAGGTGTGACCCGGGTGTTCTGGTGGGCTGCGTTACTAGGCCTGGGGTTTGAGCAGGTTAGGCTTCTCTTTTTTTTCCTTCAATTCTTTTTCTTTTTCCTTTTCTTTTTCTATTTTTATTCAAACTAATTGATTTCAAATCCAAATTGTTCCAAATCTTCACCAATATTTTCAGTAGCTTTTAAACTAAAAAATAAGTTGATTAATTAGTCCACTTTGGAATATTTCAAATATTTTTCTTATGATTTAATATTCATTAAGTGGGGCATTTTGTCTTTATTTAAATAAAATTAAATATGGTTCATAAACCCATATAATTTTATTTAAATAATTTTTTATACTTTTATATTATTTAAATTACTTTTAATCCATTTACTCATGGATTTAGGCAAGGTTTAAATTGTCTTTGCAATAATTCTTATTTATTTAATTCTTTCTTTATCTTATAAAAAATCATAAGTTTTTATCCATGGCTCCAAATGGAGTGAAATCAATTCCCATGGTTTGATAATATTTTTGTTTACCATTAATGGTCAATTGGGAATGTTGTTGCTAAATTTTTATATGGAACAAAGCCATAGTCTTAGAGTGATCTTGTTGATGATTTCTTTTATTAGGGCTTTGGTTTTTGGTTTAGCTTTTCCAAGTGTTAATAATCGAGATACATTCCATGCATGGATGCATTTGATATTTTGAATATTTGTTTGTTTCTTCCTCATTTAAGTTTTGTTCAAGTAAGGTTTTGGTGTTTCCATTTAGAAGCAAAAAGTTTCTTTTCACCCTAAATTTCAACATTTGTTTCTTTTGTTTGTTTATTTTTCACATTTCAAAATTTGGAAAATTTTGGGATGTGATAGACTACCACCCTTAAAAGGAATATCGTCCCAAGATTCAGGAAGGCTAGAAGCAACAAGTTGGTTTCAGGACAGCTAGGATACTACCACCCTTAAAAGGATTTGAACTAGATTGCATCTTGGCTTACTTGGTGTCTTGATGTAACTTATCCGGACAGTTGTTTGCATAGTGTCCCTTATTTTCACATTTGAAACATGTGACAAGGTTGAGGCATTTCCCTACCAAACACTCATCACATTGATAGTCAAAGCTTTTCTCCACCAGACACTCATTGGCATAGTGTCCAAGATTGTGGCAGTTGAAACAGTGAACTGGACTGTCCTTCTTATTTTTGGGTCTCTCCAAGGCTAGGAGGTCTCTTAGTTCATGTTCTTCATATTTCACCACAAATGTAGGAAAACTTCCTCGGTTATTAGAACGATTCCTAGGATAACGTCCACATTTCCTCTTTTGCTCACCAAGGTTGGTTACATTGTATGGAGGTGCATACTGAGATTTGACTTTGTCTTCATCATCCTTGGTTGAAGTTGTACCTTCATGGGTGTTTCCGAGGACTTGATGTATTCCATCCTTAGCATGATGTTTCATTTGTTGAACTATAGGATATATGTGGCATTGGGCAGGGACATGGTTAGTTCCTTCACATAGGAAACAGGTAACTTGAGATGTGGGGCATTGTCTAGCTGGATGGTTCTCTTCACAATTTGGGCACTAGTCAATATGTTCTTTATAAGTGTGTCCTATGTCTCCATAGATTTTGCAGGCTTGAGTTCTTCCCACAATATCATCATTGAAATCATTTTTGGCACAATCTCTTTGGGAAGGGTTGCTTCTCATGTTGATCATCTGATTGGTCATCCTTTGCAACAATTGGGATTGGGATCCCAAGAACTTTAGCATGGCCGATTTGTAGGGGTTCGCAGCATGGAAAACAAAAAAATTCTACCACATGCACACAAACAAGCCAAGATCTATCTAATATATTGTAGCAACGAGTCAATAGAAGCACTCACCCTCGAAGATTCCAAAGCGGTTAACGAGAGCAGATTCTCATGGGTGATGTAGTCGTACACTTGCCGATCTCAAGATCGCGTAGACGATCCTTCCGGTGCTGCGTTCCGGCAGCGCTTCCGCAGTCGGTCACACGTTCGGTACTCGATGAAGACCTTCCTCTCCCTTGTTCCAGCAGGAAGCGGAGGTTGTAGTTCTCCCCTCATGATTCCGGCAGCACGACGGCGTGGTGTGGGAAGTAGAGGGAGGATCCCGCAGGGCTTCGCCTAAGCCGGAGCGAGTTATGGTGGATTAGGGTTTCCCGGAGATCTAGGGTTTAGATGACCGGGAGGAGCAGGAGGTGTCGGCCAGGCTGGCCAGCGGCGGCAATGACTTGGGCAGCAAGTGGCAAGGCGGCGGTGTGGGAGGGCTTGGCTCTTGTGTTGTTGGGGCAGCCCTCCCCCTCTATTTATGAGAGGGAGGGGCAGCCTTGAGAGGGGTGGGTTTGAATCCAAATCCAAACCCAAGTTGGATTGAGAGAAGGACTTGTTTCTTCTTCCACTAGGAAATCATTGTTCGAGTTTGACTTTTCAAACTTCCCGTTTGACTTTCAATTTAGTTTTAATTCTCTCTTGCAAATGCCAACACCAAGTGACCTAGGACATGATCTAATCATTCCACATATCCATGACACATTCATGGACCATTCCCCTTCCGGACTGGTGAACCTTCTAGAACCTTCTAGAACCTCTCCGATGAAAACATCGGAAACTTTCCCGAACTCCGAAATAGGACTTTCCTTATATGAATCTTATTCTCCGGACCATTACGGATCTCCTCGTTATATCCCGGATCCCATCCGAGACTCCGAACAACATTCGGTATCCCTACTAACATTCCATATCTACTAAACAACATTGAATCCTTAAGTGTGTCTCCCTACGGTTCGTGAATTATGTGGACATGACCGAAACACTTCTCCGATCAATAACTAATAGAGGAATCTAGAAATTCATATGGCTCCCACATATTTCTATGATTACTTTGCGATCTAATGAACCACTTACATACGATACCAATTTCCCTTTGTCTCACGATAGTTTACTTACCCGAGGTTTTGATCGTCGGTATCTCTGCATACCTAGTTCAACCTCGTTACCGATAAGTACTCTTTTCTCATTCCCGTGATATGTGATCCCTTGTGAGCCAATCACATGCTTGCAAGCTAATTGGATGACATTCCACCGAGAGGGCCCAGAGTATATCTATCCGTCATATGGATGGACAAATCCCATTCTTGATCCATGTGCCTCAACCCATACTTTCCGAACACTCAATGCCATCTTTATAGCCACCCTGTTACGGTGTGGTGTTTGATGTTATCAAAGCATCCTTCCGGTGATGGTGATTAGCATGATCTCATGGTCGAAGGAATTTGGTTACTATGTATCAGAAAGCTTATAGCAAACGAACTATTGAAATGACTTGATCTTAATGCTATGCTTATCTATAGGAGTATGTCCATCGTACCATTCTCCTAATGATATGATCTCGTTGTTAATAACATCTCAATGTTCATGATCGGGAAACCACGATCATCTATTAACCAACAAGCTAGTATTACAAGGAGGCTTTACCAGGGACTCTAATTTAGTTTACAAATCACACAAGTATTAATGTTTCCGGTTTAATACTATTATAGCATGAATGTAAACATTTATCATTAACACAGAGATATAATAATAACCACTTTTATTATTGCCTCTAGGGCATATCTCCAACAGTCTCCCACTTGCACTAGAGTCAACTAATCTAGATTACATGGTAATATACCGAACACCCATGGAGATTTGGTGCTGGTCATGTTTTGCCCTCGGGAGAGGTTTAGTCAACGGATCCGCCACATTCAGATCTGTGTTTACTTTGCAAATCTTTATGTCACCATCTTGGACATGCTCTCGAAAAGCGTGAAAGCGTAGCTTGATGTGCTTCAGCTTCTTGTGTGACCTTGGTTCTTGCGCATTGGCTATGGTGCCCATGTTATCACAGTAGATAGACATTGGGTCCAGCGCACTTGGAACCACACCAAGCTCTGTAATGAACTACTTCATCCATATCGCCTCTTGTTGTAACATCCCTAAAATAATGTTTTCAAAGTCTTGCATATCATCCATGCATCCATGATCATTTTACGAATTTTCAAAGTTATTACAAAAACAAAAGCATTTGTATGCTTATTATTTTATGTAAGCAAAGCATTGATCCAATGCTACTCTCTAGTGAGAGATTATTTGTTTTAAACCAATGTTGTTTGTTCATAGGATTGTTTGATAAATTCCAAAGCTTGGACAAGGATTTAAAAACAAAGAAACAAATTTAAATCATTCCTTTGTATTTATTAAGCAATGGGTTAAAACCTTGTTTATTTTAAAATTTCCAAAGTGCCAAATTATTTTAAAGTATACAACATTGTTCTGCAACCAAATGTGTATAGTTTTCACTTTATAAAAATCCAGAAAAGGTTTGAACTCAAACACATTTGAATTCATTTAAAAATGTTCCTAAAAATTGAATTAGAAAAAGAAAAATGATAAAGAATCAGAACTTGGCCAGGCGCCACCCATTCGGCCCAACAGTAGACTTAGCCCAGCAGCCCACCCGGGGCTTTCCTCTCTCTTTCTCTCTCTCTCTCTCTCTCTCTCTCTCTCTCTCTCTCTCTCTCTCTCTCTCTCTCTCTCTCTCTCTCTCTCACGCGACGCAGACCTACCCCGCGCTCGCTGACCGGTGGACCCAAACGCCACGCGGTCATCATCCCCAAACCCCGAACCCCCCGACCCCGTCGACACCGCCGTTACCACCATCACTGCCGCGAATGAAGCGGGCTTAATTGCCAGTCAATGTCGCGCGATCTCCTCGCCCCTCACCGGCTATTTAAACCCCTCTCCTCTCCGCATCTTTCCCCTCACTCAGCGCATCTTCTCCGCCACCAGGCTGCCCACAATTCCACTTGCACCGCCGCGGTACCGAGCGCCTCCGGCGACGCATTCCGATGAGTACAGCGCCCCTCTTCATCTCTGGTTCATGCGAGCATGTACGTCTAGCTTCTGCGCATCACCTCATACCATTCATTTGTTCTGCAATGAACTAGGACATCGCCTCTGTCCACCTCTACAAACAACAGAGCCGCCGCTCAACTTTGACGAGAAATACCGGTAACCTCCGAGCGCCCCTTGCTTCCTCTTTGACCCTGTCGTGTTCGCCACAACCTTGCGCATCCTCTGACACAACTGGTTCGTGCTAGGGTGATCTACATCGTCGGCAACATCTTCATCTGCAAGCACCCGATGACGTCCGCAAGTCCGATGAGCCCCAGCAACCTCTACAGCGCGCCCCGACCCTGCCCATTTGCACGTTGAGCTTCCTTGTGGCATCGCGAGTCTCGTAAGCCCCTCTGCTGACCCCAGCCCCCTCCGTAGCCGCCGGAACATCACTAGCAGAGCCGCGCCGTCGCTAGCGCTGCCCATCTGTGGTCACTTGATCGATAGCCGTCAGATCCAGATCCAACGGATACGATAGATCAGTTACGCGAAGGGGTACGCTAGATCTATGCCACACGATCTTCTTTAAATCCAATGGCCCACATTGATCGATCCGGCCGAACCGGTACGGGCCAATCAAAGCACGCCGCGTGGCCTGTTCTTTGTTTTAAAAATCCGAATTAGATCTATTAGTGATTCAAACTTGTAAAATTCATATCTTTTGAACCACACGTTCAAATTTTGTAAATTTTATATCATTGGAATCAGGAGAAAGAATGCTATCCATTTATGCAATGTGTTTAAGGTTTTTCTACTGTAAAATTGGTTATTTTTCTAGAGACATTTATAGGCTTGTTTTGATTATAGAAATGATATGAAAAATGATTCAAAGATCAAATAAAGTTTATTTGGTGTGTCTTGGTCTTGTTTATGATTCAGTACTGTATACTTGTCTTGTTTGGTGTAGAAAATCATCACATGGCATTTGCATGCATTCATATATTTTTGCTTGTATGTTTTGATATGTGAATTTGGTGTCATTATTTTATGTGTAGATTTTGGTGCTAATAGTGATTGTGGTTGTGAATATTGTTGCTAATCCCCAAACTACCAAGGCAAGTGGTGATTCATGTTTCTTCCCAATATTTTACCTATGCATTAGAAATATTTTGTATAGGACTTGCATGATTATTTTGCTATGTATCTATAAGCTATGCTTGGTAAATCCTAGTAGTTGTAGTAATGTTAGAATTTCCTCTAAGTTAAGATACTTGCTATTGCCATGCTTAGCCTAGCTAGTAGCAACCAAGGGTGGATTATAATCATGCTATGAGAAATATTTCTAAGTCTTTGACTTGTGTTTTGCTTAATAAAACAAATAAGTGAATGAAACACATGGGTGGAATGGAAGGATTGGTTTATGTTGAGTGGTTACACAAGGCCCATTTATATGGTTTACCTTGTGTATCACACTTGTGGAAAGACACCCAGGAACAAAGGGATTTGAGATGCCAAATGTTAAGAAGCTTCTAGTGCAGCCACATGGCAATATGGGCTCTGCCTGGATCATATAGGTTGCAATAACTTAGCCATTTGGACAGTTGGTGGTAGTGGGATGATAGGTTGGAACGCGTCAATTTGGTCTAAGGGAAGGCTTCTGAAAGGTCCTGTCTTGGTGAAAATCAAGTCTTGTGGGAAAGTGCACAACCTCTGCAGATGGAAGAATCTAAGTACTTAGCCATGTCCCTGGTATTGGACAACTTGAGCATCAAGACATGGAAGCTATAAATAATCTCCTCATCCCAATTTTCTAAGTTAAAACTTGTGGTTGAACAAGGGTGAAGGTTCACCAATTTCTATTGGTGGTTCCTTGGGAAAGTTTTGTCAAAGAAAAACTTAGTGTTTTCAACTAATAGGTAAAACCTATTTTGAGCAAAGCAAGTGTAACACCCTC
Source organism: Avena longiglumis (assembly GCA_030063025.1). NCBI lineage: Eukaryota > Viridiplantae > Streptophyta > Magnoliopsida > Poales > Poaceae > Avena > Avena longiglumis. Next base: position 157,094,512 of record CP125973.1, read on the forward strand.
AGAATCGGACCTATGCAAGTTTGGGCAAAATTCACCAAACCCGCATAGAAACGATTCAAAGGTGCCCACCAGGCACTTTCGTGCGGGTGGAAAACGAAGTAATAACATTACACAACAGTCCTCGATGGGACCCATGTAGCAGATATATATATGACTCAGAGAGTCAAGAAGACAGATGTAATGTACAAGATCCAAATCACCTTGAAAATGGTAGAGCGTCCGACTACGGACAAGAAGCAAATGGGGCTAAGAGCCCTGAAGAATAACCAATGGCGTCCATAACCCTGCGAGCCAAGCGGAAGGGTAACCTTCTAACGGCGTCGATCTCAAAACCTGCTTAACAAAGGGGTGCCGACAAAGGCAAAGCGAAAACAAAGAAGGAGCGTCGATCTTGAGGCGAAGACGGCGAGGCTAGAATTCGGCGGTCCTCGCCTACATAGGTATGGTGGACTGAAGCGGCAGCGGCAGCATGCACTAAACAACCTATAGAGACTCGATACAACTGGCGTCATTCAGAGAGGGGTAAGAAAGGCCTATCCGGATCCAACCTGAAGCTAACACCAAACAATCCCATCCTGGTGTTTCCCCCTCGAGACCAAACGAGGAAGTCAACCGAGGAACTCACACAGTTGGCAGTTTTACTTATTCAGTTATCGTTGTGGTACTTTACTAGTCAGATTTAGATAATCGTCCTGATAAAGTAAGCAGTGGGCACTTTTAGTTGACCATTCCGTTATAGTTGCAACAATTACTAATCAGATACAGATAGCATGAGATAAACCCAAAACCCAGCGGTTGTTGGTACTTTTATTCAGCCATTCCGTTGTAGTTGCAATACTTACTAGTCAGATACAATTGTCGCAAGCGACAACCAAACAAGCAATTGTGGGCAGTATTAATTAGCCATTCCATTATAGTGAAGCTGATTACTAGTCATTATAAGTCAAATTTATAACAATAAACTTTAGTTATGCTTGTCTATGATCGAGATATCGTGCTCCAAGTCGTCCATATCCATGGACACGACTTTCGAAAGTTTTACCGGCCGGGTGCACCAATAGCAACACACGCCGATCAACCTCGGAAAAACCAAATCAAAACCCAACGAGGCTTTCACATTGAACAATCACGATTCAGAAATATTTCAGGCCACCCTTTGAGTAGAATCCATAGCAGTAAGCAAGCTCGAGGCGGCCTCAAGGTTGCGACAATGGTCGATGGCGGGAACCAGAAAGTGTGGCTGGGCTTGTCGATACCGTAAACATTCCGATCCTAACAAGACAAAGTGTGCTCCTCGCACAAACGTAAATAAAGCAAAGAAACATGGCATAAGTACAGGATCGTAAATAAAACCTCAAACTAGTTGTGGCCCCAAGAAATAAGATGAATCAAGCTCGCTCGGGGGTCCCATATACCTCCCGGATGTGGATAGCGCAAAATCAAGGAACATGTATCAAGTACTCGGGTCTTCACGGACACAAGTGGGCGTTCGGAAACCAAATATTTTCTATCACCCACCGATGCCTCTACTTATTTCAATTTTAGTTGTTAAACAGGAATTAAAGTGACGATAAGTAAAACTAGAATCATCTCCAACATCAACATGCTGCAAAGCATCAGCAACTGTGGCATATGACGACACACATCAGCACTTGAGCAAGCAACTACGACGCGCAAGTCCAACTATCTACCAAACAACAGGTAATAGGATGTGTCCAAGGCAATATAGGGCTGCACGGTATATCACGGGTACGAAACTAAAGCATCGCAACATACGTATAGCAATAGATCAACAGGAGGGAATAAAGACTATAAAAGTAAGATAGGTAGAAAGAGGGAGATGCTCGCCTGAAAACATTGCCGAAGGGTTCAACCGAAGATCGGGGCGAAGCTCACATCAACTCAACGGCCTTATCCGCGAAGAAGCAAAACACTAGAAGAAACACAGGATGCACTATTTAATTCAACGGCAGAAGATCGGCATGATGCATGTATGATGCATGGCATGGCAAGGGTGCGATGCAATTAGGTCATATTAAGCGGAACCGGGGTCCCGACAATTAATTAGGAAGTTCAAGTTATTTAGAAGCCCCACAATTTAAATGTTGTTTTAGCATGGCAGAAGATAGCACCGGTTCGCTACACAAATTTAAATGAGGCCAATATGAGACTGAATTTGCCCGCATATGGGCCCCATATTTAATTATTAGGTGAATCGGCGGAAGGCCCCCAAACCACAGATATGCATGCAAGATGACAATTTAATATGCGACAAGTTGTTATTATGTTATGAAATAGGGTTTCGGGGAGGTTCACATTAGGGTCTCGACGATCTTGTTAGGGTTCGACGAACTCGGGGTTCCGGGGTCCGGGGTTCGACGGGGAGCAGATCTCGGGGTCCAGGGTCGGCGAGGTTCGGATCTGGGGTTCGACGGGATCGTTCTCGGCCTCCGGGGTCGTGCTCGGATATCGGGGTAGGGTCTTGGCGGATCCGGGTTCTCGGGGCACGTTGTCGGTCATGGCGTTCGGGACGAAGCACTTGTCGCGTCGGGGTCTCGGTGTCGGGGTGAATCACTTGGCGTGGCGTCGGGCGCATCGGATTCTTCCGGTCGGGCGTTCTTGTCGCATGCAGATCTTGCCGTTCCACGGGTCGAGCTTGCCGCTAGAGGTCTCGTCGGTCGCGCCATCACATCGGTCTTGACGTCCGGATGAAGGACTTGGCGGGTCGAGGTTCGCTCCGCCCGTGCGTGGTCTTGCGTCTCTCCCCGGGTTTTCGACTCGTGACGGTCTTGTCGGTGCGCTTGCTCGAGGTACTCAGGAAGTTGGAACCTGACAGGTGCATCTTCTCGAAGAGCTTGGGTTCCGATAAAATCGGGGCCTTCGGATCCGTGATGTGGCCTTGGCGATTCCGAAGATCTTGGAGGGGTGGAACTCAACGTTGATCGACGAGCATGGGATCGGTTGGCTCTCCATCTGAGATATGTTTCGCAGCTAGCAGGGGTTGATGTGTGCAGCGACCATCGGCGCCAACTTGGCCGGCTCGTGCGGTGACGTGGCAGGACAGGGCGAGCTCCGGGTCCTCAGGCAGGTGGTTGCCGCGGGCGGTCCCACGACGAGCTCCGCAGGTCCGCTCGGGGACAGAGGAGGTCGGCGAGGCGAGGCCCACGCGGCAGCGGGGTCCGCAGGTTGCTGAGAGGCGCGGGCGCCGGGCGACGAGCCTCGGCCCGGGCAGACGCACGGCGGCGGGCTGCTCGGCCGCGGGCGCAGTGGCGGTGACGAAGGCGACGGGCGGAGATGCCGACGGGCTAGGCGGCTCGCCGGAGACGGAACCGCGGGCCGGGCACAAGGAGCTCGGGAGGAGGCGCAAGGGCCGCAGCGTGGAGCGAGGTCGGGCGGGAGGCGAACGGGGACGCGCGGGAGCTCGGGCGGCGGGGCTGCGTGAGGCCGCAGTGGGGAGGAGCGAGGCGGACGGCCGGCGCGCGCAGTGGCGGGGCGGGCGCGCAGCGCGGGCGGGGCGAGGTGGTCCGCTGGAGCGCGAGGGAAGGCACGGGCGGGCGAGCTGCTGGCGCGCCGGGCGCGGGCGGGAACACCGGGGCGGAGCGGCGGGAGACCAAGGCGAGGGAGGGCACGCGGCGGGCTGCGGGCGCGGAGAGAGGCATGGCTGGGGCGGGCGACGGAGGCGGCGGGGAAGTGAGCCGGGCGAGGTCGGGGAGACGGTGCCGATGCGGCGGCAGAGGGAGCGCCGGGCGTGGCGAGCCTGGGAGGAAGCGGGGGAAGGCGGGGGCAGGGACGCGGGGGCGGTTGCGTGCGGGAGCGCGGGGTGCGGTCGCGAGGAAGAAAGGAAGGGAGAGAGAGAGCTGCGGGTGGGCCAGGCGGGGCCCGCGGCAGGGGGAGGCTGGGTCTGGGTGGGGTGTTGACCGGGGCAGGGTGCGGGTGGACCGGCTGGCAGGTGAGAGAGAGGGTCCAGGCGGGAGTGGCGCGTGCGTGCATGCGTGCTAGGGAGAAGAGAGAGGAGGGTGAGTGGAGGGAGTAGGTGACGTGGCGGATGATGGTTGGGTGGGGGGATTGGGCTTGGTGATGTGGCGAGCTGTGAATGGTGGGGGTGAGGTGGAGGGGGGGGCTAGGTAGGATTGGGGTAGGTTATTTGGTAGCTTAGGGATTTCAGGGGTGGACCGATATTTTAATCTGGGGGTGGTCGTTCGGGTTGGGTTGGCCCGTTCGACTGCCCCTACAAAACAATTAATTAAATATTTACTTTCACACAGCGCCTTTGCAATCCGTCAGCGGACAAAACAAAATATTCCGGGGACCCGGTTTTCGGTGTTTGAATAAGATGGGGCGTTTTAGAAAAACAAAACGGGCTTTGCGAAAATAGTTTTGACAAACAATGCATGATGATGACGATGCAATGCACAAAAACAACGCGATTTTCTAGTAGTGGAATTGCGGGATGCCACAATTCGACACCACTAACAAAGGATCTCGCCCTCGAGATCCGCCTCATGGTACCAGAAGGAAGGTCGGCGATCTGCGTCTTCTCGCTTCGTGTAGATCCTCGCGACACCACTAACTAGGTTCCTCCTTCATCTTGAAAACGGCGACTCCACCAACAAAGGGTCGTTGCTCCTGATCGTCGAGAGAACACTCCGGGGAAACAAAGGACGAAGTTGAAGGTAAGGTCACCTCTAACTTCCATGGACGGAGTAAAACTGCTGGATCCACTGATTCGACGTACAAGAGCGAATGATAAGAGCAGTGGTAGGGTAGCTACTCCATCCCACACTCAAACCATTACTCTGCACACGAATAGGCGGGTTGAGCAACCAACTCTCGGAATCAGACTGAAGATCTCGACAAACGAGGTTCAGGAACAAAGGAATGTTGCCAGCAGAATCGTATGAAAGACGCACTGATTAGGTTTTGCAATGGTTCCATTGGCCTGAACAACACATGCTCAAGGTCGACTCCAACTTCACCAAAGCTCGTCCTTCTCATATGTTTTTCAACGACACTGGTATCCAGCGAGGAACACAGATGGATAAAAGAGCTCAAGAACGAAAGATCGGATGAAGGGCACAACAGTCCAGCTGCAGATTGATGATCGTAGCACTCCGTTACAAGAGGGAGAAACCTCAAGGTACGACGAAACCCAACCACGAGAAATCTGGACTCAAGAAAAGATAAGAGAGTAGGTTCAACACACGCAGGGGTAAGAGAAGAATAGCAAAGGGGTAAGGAATAAAATCAGACCTAATCAGAACTATCCAACCGATTTTGCAAAATAGTTTTGACACTTCTACTTCGGCCGTTAGCTAGGTTATCCTACAGGCTGGACTTGTGGGGTATCGCAAATCTGAGCTCGATACCACTCAGTAACACCTCAGATCGGACCTATGCAAGTTTGAACAAAATTCGCCAAACCCGCATAGAAACGATTCAAAGGTGCTCACCAGCACTTTCGCGGGTGGAAAACGAAGTAATAACATTACACAACAGTCCTCGATGGGACCCATGTAAGAGATATATATAACGACTCGGAGAGTCAAGAAGACAGATGTAATGTACAAGATCCAAATCACCTTGAAAATGGTAGAGCGTCCGACTACGGACAAGAAGCAAATGGGGCTAAGAGCCTCAAGAATAACCAATGGCCCATAACCTGCCAGGCCAAGCCGGAAGGGTAACCACGCTAACGGGCGTCGATCTCAAAACCTGCTTAACAAAGGGGTGCCGACAAAGGGCAAAGCAGAAAACAAAGAAGGAGCGTCGATCGAGGCCAAGACACGGCGAGGCTAGAATTCCAGGTCCTCGCCTACATAGGTATGGTGGACTGAAGCGGCAGCGGCAGCATGCACTAAACAACCTATAGAGACTCGATACAACTGGCGTCATTTAGAGAGGGGTAAGAAAGGCCTATCCGGATCCAACCTGAAGCTAACACCAAACAATCCCATCCTGGTGTTTCCCCCTCGAGACCAAACGAGGAAGTCAACCGAGGAACTCACACAGTTGGCAGTTTTACTTATTCAGTTATCGTTGTGGTACTTTACTAGTCAGATTTAGATAATCGTCCTGATAAAGTAAGCAGTGGGCACTTTTAGTTGACCATTCCGTTATAGTTGCAACAATTACTAATCAGATACAGATAGCATGAGATAAACCCAAAACCCAGCAGTTGTTGGTACTTTTATTCAGCCATTCCGTTGTAGTTGCAATACTTACTAGTCGGATACAATTGTCGCAAGCGACAACCAAACAAGCAATTGTGGGCAGTATTAATTAGCCATTCCATTATAGTGAAGCTGATTACTAGTCATTATAAGTCAAATTTATAACAATAAACTTTAGTTATGCTTGTCTATGATCGAGATATCGTGCTCCAAGTCGTCCATATCCGCGACACGGCTTTGGAAAGTTTTACCCGGCCGGTGCACCAATAGCAACACACGCCGATCAACCTCGAAAACCAAATCAAAACCCAACGAGGCTTTCACGATCGAACAATCACATGATTCAGAAATATTTCAGGGGCCACCCTTTGAGTAGAATCCATAACGAGTAAGCAAGCTCAGGCGGCCTCAAGGTTGCGACAATGGTACAAGCGATCGGGAACCCGAAAGTGTGGCTGGGCTTGTCGATACAGCGTAAACATTCCGATCCTAACAAGACAAAGTGTGCTCCTCGCACAAACGTAAATAAAGCAAAGAAACATGGCATAAGTACAGGATCGTAAATAAAACCTCAAACTAGTTGTGGCCCCAAGAAATAAGATCAATCAAGCTCGCTCGGGGGTCCCATATACCTCCCGGATGTGGATAGCGCGCAAAATCAAGGAACAGGTATCAAGTACTCGGGGTCTTACGGGACACAAGTGGGCGTTCGGAAACCAAATATTTTCTATCACCCACCGATGCCTCTACTTATTTCAATTTTAGTTGTTAAACAGGAATTAAAGTGACAATAAGTAAAACTAGAATCATCTCCAACATCAACATGCGGCAAAGCATCAGCAACTGTGGCATATGACGACACACAACAGCACTTGAGCAAGCAACTACGACGCGCAAGTCCAACTATCTACCAAACAACAGGTAATAGGATGTGTCCAAGGCAATATAGGGCTGCACGGTATATCACGGGTACGGAAACTAAAGCATCGCAACACAGATAGCAATAGATCAACAGGAGGGAATAAAGACTATAAAAGTAAGATAGGTAGAAAGAGGGAGATGCTCGCCTGAAAACATTGCCGAAGGGTTCAACCGAAGATCGGGGCGAAGCTCACATCAACTCAACGGCCTTATCCGCGAAGAAGCAAAACACTAGAAGAAACACCGGATGCACTATTTAATTCAACGGCAGAAGATCGGCATGATGCATGTATGATGCATGGCATGGCAAGCGGCGCAATTAGGTCATATTAAGCGGAACCGGGGTCCCGACAATTAATTAGGAAGTTCAAGTTATTTAGAAGCCCCACAATTTAAATGTTGTTTTAGCATGGCAGAAGATAGCACCGGTTCGCTACACAAATTTAAATGAGGCCAATATGAGACTGAATTTGCCCGCATATGGGCCCCATATTTAATTATTAGGTGAATCGGCGGAAGGCCCCCAAACCACAGATATGCATGCAAGATGACAATTTAATATGCGACAAGTTGTTATTATGTTATGAAATAGGGTTTCGGGGAGGTTCACACATTAGGGTCTCGACGATCTTGTTAGGGTTCGACGAACTCGGGGTTCCGGGGTCCGGGGTTCGACGGGGAGCAGATCTCGGGGTCCAGGGTCGGCGAGGTTCGGATCTGGGGTTCGACGGGATCGTTCTCGGCCTCCGGGGTCGTGCTCGGATATCGGGGTAGGGTCTTGGCGGATCCGGGTTCTCGGGGCACGTTGTCGGTCATGGCGTTCGGGACGAAGCACTTGTCGCGTCGGGGTCTCGGTGTCGGGGTGAATCACTTGGCGTGGCGTCGGGGCGCATCGGATTCTTCCGGGTCGGGGCGTTCTTGTCGCATGCAGATCTTGCCGGGTTCCACGGGGTCGAGCTTGCCGTTGCGAGGGTCTCGTCGGGGTCGCGCCATCACATCGGTCTTGACGTCCGGGATGAAGGACTTGGCGGGTCGAGGTTCGGTTTCCGGTTCCGGTGCCGTGGTCTTGCGTCTCTCCCCGGGTTTTCGACTCGTGACGGTCTTGTCGGTGCGCTTGCTCGAGGTACTCAGGAAGTTGGAACCTGACAGGTGCATCTTCTCGAAGAGCTTGGGTTCCGATAAAATCGGGGCCTTCGGATCCGTGATGTGGCCTTGGCGATTCCGAAGATCTTGGAGGGGTGGAACTCAACGTTGATCGACGAGCATGGGATCGGTTGGCTCTCCATCTGAGATATGTTTCGCAGCTAGCAGGGGTTGATGTGTGCAGCGACCATCGGCGCCAACTTGGCCGGCTCGTGCGGTGACGTGGCAGGACAGGGCGAGCTCCGGGTCCTCAGGCAGGTGGTTGCCACGGGCGGTCCCACGACGAGCTCCGCAGGTCCGCTCGGGGACATAGGAGGTCGGCGAGGCGAGGCCCACGCGGCAGCGGGGTCCGCAGGTTGCTGAGAGGCGCGGCGCCGGCGACGAGCTCCTGGGCCCGGGCAGAGGACGGCACGGCGGCGGGCTGCTCGGCTGCGGGCGCAGTGGGTGTGTGACGGGCGACGGCGGGAGACGGGGCGAGGCTAGGCGGCTCGCCGAGACGGGCTGGCGGGGCGCTTGAAGGAGCTCGGGAGGAGGCGAAGGCCGCAGCGTGAGCGAGGTCGTGGAGGCGAACGGGGACGCGGGCGGGAGCTCGGGCTGGCGGGCTGCGAGGCCGCAGTGGGGGAGGAGCGAGGCGGACGGCGCGCCAGCTGGTGCGGGCGGGGCGGCGGCGGGGCGAGGTGGTCCGGCGCCAAGGAGCGCGAGGGAAGGTAAGGCGGCGCGCGACCATTGGCGCTGGGCGGCGGGAACGCCGGGGCCGGAGCGGGAGACCAAGGCGGAGGGGAGCGGCACGCGCGGGCTGGGCGCGAGAGAGGCATGGCTGGGCGGCGACGGAGGCGGCGGGTAAGGCGGAGCGAGGTCGGGAGACAGTGCCGATGCGGGCGGGCAGAGGAGCGCAAGGAAGCCTGGAGGAAGCGGGGAAGGGACGCTGGGCGGTTGCGCGGGGGCCATGAGGAAGAAAGGAAGGGAGAGAGAGAGCTGCGGGTGGGCCAGGCGGGGCCCGCGGCAGGGGGAGACTGGGTCTGGGTGGGGTGTTGACCGGGGCAGGGTGCGGGTGGACCGGCTGGCAGGTGAGAGAGAGAGGGTCCAGGCGGGAGTGGCGCGTGCGTGCATGCGTGCTAGGGAGAAGAGAGAGGAGGGTGAGTGGAGGGAGTAGGTGACGTGGCGGATGATGGTTGGGTGGGGGGATTGGGCTTGGTGATGTGGCGAGCTGTGAATGGTGGGGGGGAGGTGGAGGGGGGGGGCTAGGTAGGATTGGGGTAGGTTATTTGGTAGCTTAGGGATTTCAGGGGTGGACCGATATTTTAACTGGGGTGGTCGGGTTGGGTTGGCCTGCTCGACCGCCTACAAAACAATTAATTAAATATTTACTTTCACACAGCGCCTTTGCAATCCGTCAGCGGACAAAACAAAATATTCCGGGGACCCGGTTTTCGGTGTTTGAATAAGATGGGGCGTTTTAGAAAAACAAAACGGGCTTTGCGAAAATAGTTTTGACAAACAATGCATGATGATGACGATGCAATGCACAAAAACAACGCGATTTTCTAGTAGTGGAATTGCGGGATGCCACAGCAAGCCTAAGCTACACTTAGCCAAATGCATGTAGTAACTAGATGTTAATATTCTACTAAGGTATCACTTGCCAATACTATTCCAATGTATTGACCCACTGTGGCTGTAACTTGTGATGTTGCAGGTTATTCTGATGATGATTAGGGGTTATGAGTCTACACTCAACATGCTTTCCTGTGGCACATGAAGATGAAGACTTATTTATATTGTTATGGTTGAACTCTTGTATTAGGCCTATGGCCATGGAGTTGTAAAAGACTATGCTTGTCTCTGGAATGATGTGTAATAATGACCTTTGTTTCTATGTAATTCATCTTAAACTGTGGATGCTATCATTGATCCAGGGACTAGCATTGCAATCACAAGGATCCTTACCTTTAAAAGGGAGGGATCTTACACTTATGAAGCCTCCGAAGCAGCTATGTATTCCGATTCAGTTGAAGATCTCGCCACAACGCCTTGCTTTGCACTCCTCCAGCTAACTGCTGCACCATTCAAAGTAAATACGTATCCAGATTGAGATTTAGAATCATCCGGATCGGTGTTCCAACTAGCATCAGTGTAACCATTAACAACGAGTTGTTCATCACCTCCATAAGAAAGAACCATATCATTAGTTCTTCTCAAGTACTTAAGGATGTTTTTGACCGCTGTCCAATGATCCACTCCTAGATCACTTTGATATATGCTAGTCAAACTAACAGCATATGCAATGTCGGGTCTAGTACATAGCATGGCATGTTGGAATTATGCCCTAGAGGCAATAATAAAGATGTTATTATTATAATTCTTGTTCATGATAAAGTTTATATTCCATGCTAGAATTATATTAAGCGGAAACTTTAATACTTGTGTGGTTTGTGAACAACACTGTGTCCCTAGTATGCCTCTATGGACTAGCTCATTGATTAATTATGGTTAAGGTTTCCTAACCATAGACATGAGTTGTCGATTAATAATGAGATCATATCATTGGGAGAATGATATAATGGACAGACCCAAACTAAGCGGAGCAATTAGATCGTGTCATCGTGTTCATCTTTGCGAAGCTTTTCTTATGTCAAATATTGTATTCCTTAGACCATGAGATAATACAACTCCCTGGTATCGGAAGAAAGATTTGAGGTCATCAAACGTCATCCTATGAGAGGGTGATCATAAAGGTGTCTCTCAGGTGATCGGAAAGTACCTGTTGGGTTGTATGTATCGAGATGGGATTTGTCCCTCCCAAGTCGGAGAGATATACTTTGGGAACACTCGGTAATCGATATCAATACCGCTTGCAAGCATGTGGTTAAGGAGGTAATCACAAAGTGATATCGGATTACGGAACGAGTAAAGTACTTGCTGTGAACGAGATTGAACTAGGTATGACGGTACCGATGATCAAATCTCGGGCAAGTAAAATATCGCGAGACAAAGGGAATATATATATGGGATTGATTGAATCCTGGCATCGTGGTTTATCCGATATGATCATCGATGAATGTGTGGGAGTAAATATGGATTTCCAGACCCCGATGTTGATTATTGATAGAAGATCATGTCTGCATATTCTCGAACCCGAAGGGTCACACACTTAACGTGTCTCGACGCTAGGATAGATTGGATAATTGGTTTATGATTTTTTGTTCGGAGTCTCGGATGGGATCCGGGACATCACGAGAGGTTCCGGAATGGTCCGGAGAATAAGATTCATATAAGGCAATGCAGTTTTTGGAGTTTGGAATTGTTTCGGGTTAATCGGTATTGTACCGAAAGCTTCTAGAATCTTACGGAGGGGGACCAACTGTAGGGGTCCCAACCTAATAAGGTAGAGTCCTCCTGTGTTTTACAATGCTAGTCCCTGGATCAATAGCTAGCATCCACAGTTAAGATGTAATATCAAGAAGCAAAGGTCATAATATAACTTTATAACCAGGAATAACATAGTTTTATTACATCTTACATAACTCATATGGCTATTACATTACATTGTAGCGGAATAACTATAAGCATGGGGTCCTTCATATTCAAAGTGCCACAGGCAGATGTTGGTTGTAGACTTTGTAATCCTAATCAAACAATCTTCACTAAAATCAATCAAACCTGCAACATACAAGTTACAGCCACAAAGGGTCAATACATTTGAATTGTATTGGTAATTGATACTATGGCAGTATAGTGGAGTCTATCATCTATATGCATTTGGCTAAGTGGAGTTGAGGCTTGCATTGCTCAAAATAGATTTTTCTTATTATTTTGAAAATACTAAGTTTTTGCTTGACAAAATCATTTCCCTCAATCAAAGATTTCAAGATCCTTGTACCAAGCCATCTCTCCATCAATGATTGAAGAATTCAAACAACCCTTGTTCAAACCACAAGATTTTAATTTAGAAATTGGAATGATGAGATTCTTGATTGCTTCCATGTCTTGATGCTCAAATTGTCCTTTACCAGGGACATGGCTAAGTACTTAGATTTTACACTCTGCAGAGGTGGTGCACTTTACCCACAAGACTTGGTTTCCCAAGACAAAATCTTTCAGAAGCCTTCCCTTAGACCAAAATGGACGCTCTCCAACCTATCAAACACTACCACCCACTGTCCATTTGGCTAAGTTCTTGCAACCTATATGATCATGGCAGAGCCCATATTGCCAAGTGGTTGCACTTGAAGCTTCTCAACATTTGACATCTCAAATCCCTTTGTTTCCTGGGTGGCCATCCACAAGTGAGATACACAATCCAAGTCCATGGCATTGTGAACCACTCAACCAATCTCCACCAAGCAAGCCCATTCCACCCAGGGGATTCATTAACTTAGTTGTTTTATTAAACAAAAACATATGTCCTTAGACTTAGAGATTTTTCCATAGTGTGAATATATTTTCCACCCATGTTTTCTATTAGCTAGGCTAAGCTTGATAGTAGTAGGAATCTTAACTTAGGAAAATCCTACTAAGGATTCATCTATTAGGTTTTCCTATAGTAAGATCTATACTTAGCAAAATCCATGCAAGTTTACTTAGCAAAATCACTAATGCATAATGAAAGTATTGGGATAGAAAGTATGAAGCATCACTTGCCTTTTTGGAAGGGAATGGTAGTTCACTCCTTGATCTTGTTAGTCTCACACTTCACTACAAGTCAAACAAGCAAACACTAATTTAATTTACATTCCAAACCAATAATCACTCAAACAATTTCACACACATAAGACAATGGAAACCAATTCATGCATGGGAGCATGCACAAGATAGTTTTTATTTTACAAAGGGTCTCTATGGGGTTTCTAAACTTTGTAAGATCCAAATTGGTCATTTACCAAAGTGGCAAAGTCATAAGCAAGAGGGTTTTGTCCAAAAACTATTTTTAAATCCATTCATCATTTCATGTGGTGAAAAATGTTTTTATTAAGGAAAAACTCTTAAGTTGTTCACCAAATGAGTTGCTCTTGCAAAGCTTGGTGTTTTTGGGTCAGTAGGTTTGGTCCAAAACATTTCCTTAAAGTTTTCTTTTCATAAACATTTTTATAACAAAAACCATTCTTTTTATTTGGCTAGAAAATGACTAAGTCAAGTAATCCAACCTAAATCTTACAAAAATCATTTTTAATACCATGGGTTGGTTCCTAGGGTCAGTAAGGTCATAACAATCCAATTTGCAAAGGTTTTAATCCAAAAATCATTTTTAAACAATTTTCCTAATCTAAACAAGTACACAAATGTTTCTGCAAATTCAAAAAAGCTAACAGATACTATTTTCTAAACTAAGGGCATGGTTGGCTAGGGCTTGTTCTCCTGAATCAATTGATATAAAATTTGCAAAATTTGGACGTGTGGTTTGAAAGTTACAGCCATTACAAATTTGTATTCTAATCAGATCAAAATTCTGTTTTAAATCGAATCCTGTACACGTGGCTGCTTCTGATTGGGCAATAACGGTTCACTCGGATCGGCTACTGGGGTGCGTTGGATCTAACTGAAAACGTGCGGCGCAGATCGACGCATACCCCTTCGATCAGATCTAATCCCAGCCAGACGTTTCTCATCCTACGGTTCAAAGCAACTAAGCCAAGGATGGGCAGCGCTTGACAGCTGCGCGCAGCGGCGATGGTCGGACGACGGCGCGGTCGATGCTACAGGAAGCGAGGGAGGAAAATAATGTGCTCACTGTGTTCGCAGACGCCTGGGGAAGCTCAAGGAGGCACTGGTTGGCGAAGGGGCGCACGAGGGCAAGAGGAATTCCTCGCCAGAGTTCGGTCTGGCGACGGCTGGCTCTGGTCGAGGTCGAAGACGAAGTTGTCGATCACCAGGAGGCAAGAAAAGGTCGTGATCAGATGCAGGAGACCACGGAGATGACGTGTGCGTGAACGGAAGGGGTCGGGGTGGTCTGGAATTACCGGAGGAGCTCGACGGAGGCGAGACAGACGGCGGCGCTCAGAACTTTTGTCGAAGACGGCTTCCTGGGGCGCCCGCGGTCGAACGAAGTGTACTAGGAGATGCGTCAGAGAGTGGTGAGTGTGCTCGTGTGCTCGGGGAGGCAGGAGGTGGTGTGGCTCGGCCGTATTCGTCGGTGGAAGCTCGTCGGAGACGAAGCTGTTCGAGGACAAATTGCGACGGCCTGGAGGCGTGTCGAGGAGGGGCGTCTGGGGGAAACGGAAGAGGGGAGGCTGGCGCTTTAAGGTGTGCGATCACTGCGAGTAAAGATTGTCGCGTTAAGGCGTAATCAAGCCGCGAAATCAAGTCTGCAACGGCGATGAGAGAGGAGGAAGAATCAGTCGCGGGGTGGGGAAGGAGAACAGTGGAAGATGGGTCCAGTAGTCAGTGGGAAAGAAGAAGTGGCGAAGGTCCACCATCGACCTCTCTGCGTCGATCTTCGAGTGTGAACCGTTTTCTTCGGGAGGAAGAGCTGGGCTGTTTGCTGGGCCTTGTTGGGCTTCTGGGTTGGGTCGCCCTCTTTATTATTTTTTTCTGTTTCTGATTCCTTTTCTTTTTTCTATTTCTATTTTCCTGTTTTGGTTTTCAAACAAACAAACAAGTTTCAATTCAATTCAAACCAACTCCAAACCTTTGGAAGTTTGACTTGGTTCTGTTCAGTAGCCTGAACCTAAATCTAAAATCCATAATTTTTAAATAATAAAATCCATTATTAATTAAATAATTGTCCATTGCTAATTAATCAAATTAGGATTTGATTTATTTCAAACTCTATTTAAATCCATATATTTTCCAAAACCAAAATAGTAGGTTGTATTTGAAATAAGGTATATTTAGAAAGCTTGTTTAAAATAAATAACAATTTTGTTAAAGGTTCCATTTATAATTTAAATAAATGGATCATGGTTTATTAATCAAATAGGGTTTGATATAATTAAATAAATTCCCCATTTGAAATCCAAATATCCTCAAAATCAAATCAGTAGGTTTTATTTGGAAGTAAATAATACTTGGATACTTGTTTTAAATAAAATAACACTTTGTTTTAGAGTCCAATAACAATTAATTGATTAGACATAATTCATTTAATTCAAATAGGATTTGTTTTATTAGAAACTTTATTTTGAAATCTAATATAAAACCAAAACAATTTAGTAGGTTTTATTAGAGAATATAAAATACTTGGAAAACCTATTTAAAACAATTTAATAAGTTTTGATGTTTTAATAAAAATGGTAAAACCTTTTATTTGAATAAAATTTGGATATTAATTCCTTATTATTTTATTTAAGCAATCCTTTATTATTTTTAAATGAACCTTTGCTATTTTATTTAAAATAAAATGTTTTAATTACCAAAGCTTGGCCAAAGATTAATTTGGCTTTATAAAATAATCCTTATTTGTAAAACTTCTATTTCATTTGAAAACAAATCTTTTCATTTAATTGTTTCAAAATAGTATTTCCCAATGTTTTTATTAAATGTTTATCTTTTTAAATCCCTTTAATTTTTATTAAATTCAAATGGGTTTGAAGTTCCAATTGCTTTCAAAAAGTTTCTTCTGGCTCTGAAAATCCAACAAAGTTTTATTTTATTAATTTATTTTCACATTACAAGATTTGGAAAATCTTGGGATGTGACAGGCTACCACCCTTAAAATAAATCTCGTCCCGAGATTTGGGGAGGATAGGGTTACAAGAAAGTTCAAATACAACTAGGGTACTACCACCCTTAAAAATTTTCAAACAAAAATTACATATTGGCCTTCTTGGGATCCTGGGAAAACTTCTCTGAGCAAACCTTTGCATTGAGTCCTTTGTTTCCATGCTTGACTCATGGGCCAAGGTTGAGATCCTTCATAGACTGATTTAACTTGTTCTTCATCTTTTCTGGACAATTGCTTGCATAGTGGCCTAGTTCCTTGCATTTGAAACACATCACTTGGCTGATGTCTTTCTTTTCTTTTGGTATCATTGCCTTTTGTTTGTTTCCTTGGTTCTTCTTCTTTTCTGGGCACTCATTGGCATAGTGTCCCATCTCTTTGCAATTGTAACATTGCAACTGGCTTATGTCTTTCTTCTTCTTTTTGGGTCTCTCCAAAGCTAGGAGTTCTTCTAGTTCATATTCTTCATAGGTGGGAGATCTTTCTCTCTTCTTGGGGCATTGATCTTCATGTTCCTTGGATGCATGATTCTTGTCTCTAAAATTATAGCTAGCTTGGGTTCCTTCTAGAATAACATCTTTGTCATCCTTGTTGTCATTAGCTCTTTGGGAAAAGTTTTCTCTCATGTTGATCATTTGAGTAACTAATCCTTGCAACATTTGGGATTGAAGTTTCAAAATCCTTTGTATGGCTGGGTCTAGTCCATTGTTGTTGGCTAAAAGCTGAGTTGTCTCTTGGCTCAACTGGTTTTGGGTTGCTATAAATTCTCTCATGTTGTCTTCTTGGTTGTTGTTGTTGTCATCAACCTTGATGTTGGAGTTTCTTGGAGTAGTCATCTGTTTGGGTTGGGTAGGGATTAGAATAGGCAAAATATTTCTAAGGAAATATTTCTAATCACACACATAACAATTCACACAAACAATGTGCAAGCATTCACAAACAACTTTTCACTCAAACAACAAAGTTCAAGCACATTTTTAGGCAACAAAATATTTTTGTTACACCACATAAGTTGGTGTGTTTGACTTAACTAAATTATGGTGGTCCATCTATATGGTTCACTTGTGATCTTTCCTTCCTTCTTGATTCTTCTTGTATGAGATCATGGTTTCCTTGGAAAAACTTTTGGTCACAATACTTCCAATGATGTAGGCTCCTTCTAACTTTTTGCATTCCCTCAGTCTCTAAATCTTGAGCAAGATTTCCTTGTCTCACTTGTAGTCCTTAGTGGTTTCCAAGTTGGAGGTCCTTGGTGAATATGCCGAGGATGTTGAAGTCATTAGAGTTGAAGATGTTGAAGAAGTCCTTTGCACATGGTGTAGTCTTTGGCCATGGTGTAGGTTTTTCCATCAAGTTGAAGTAGAAGAGGTGTAGAGGTGAAACCAAAATGGTTAAGGAAAGAGGTTACAAGTGTTTTTGTAAATAAGTTTTGGATCAAAATATAACTCCTATTTTTCTAAGGGTTTTGTCCAATCCTAGGGTTTACAAATCCTACAGGCAACACAATGCTCTGATACCATCTGTAGGGGTCCCAACCTAATAAGGTAGAGTCCTCCTGTGTTTTACAATGCTAGTCCCTGGATCAATAGCTAGCATCCACAGTTAAGATGTAATATCAAGAAACAAAGGTCATAATATAACTTTATAACCAGGAATAACATAGTTTTATTACATCTTACATAACTCATATGGCTATTACATTACATTGTAGAGGAATAACTATAAGCATGGGGTCCTTCATCTTCAAAGTGCCACAGGCAGATGTTGGTTGTAGACTTTGTAATCCTAATCAAACAATCTTCACTAAAATCAATCAAACCTGCAACATACAAGATACAGCCACAAAGGGTCAATACATTTGAATTGTATTGGCAAGTGATACTATGGCAGTATAGTGGAGTCTATCATCTATATGCATTTGGCTAAGTGGAGTTGAGGCTTGCATTGCTCAAAATAGATTTTTCTTATTATTTTGAAAATACTAAGTTTTTGCTTGACAAAATCATTTCCCTCAATCAAAGATTTCAAGATCCTTGTACCAAGCCATCTCTCCATCAATGATTGAAGAATTCAAACAACCCTTGTTCAAACCACAAGATTTTAATTTAGAAATTGGAATGATGAGATTCTTGATTGCTTCCATGTCTTGATGCTCAAATTGTCCTTTACGAGGACATGGCTAAGTACTTAGATTTTACACTCTGCAGAGGTGGTGCACTTTACCCACAAGACTTGGTTTCCCAAGACAAAATCTTTCAGAAGCCTTCCCTTAGACCAAAATGGACGCGCTCCAACCTATCAAACACTACCACCCACTGTCCATTTTGCTAAGTTCTTGCAACCTATATGATCATGGCAGAGCCCATATTGCCAAGTGGTTGCACTTGAAGCTTCTCAACATTTGACATCTCAAATCCCTTTGTTTCCTGGGTGGCCATCCACAAGTGAGATACACAATCCAAGTCCATGGCATTGTGAACCACTCAACCAATCTCCACCAAGCAAGCCCATTCCACCCAGGGGATTCATTAACTTAGTTGTTTTATTAAACAAAAACATATGTCCTTAGACTTAGAGATTTTTCCATAGTGTGAATATATTTTCCACCCATGTTTTCTATTAGATAGGCTAAGCTTGATAGTAGTAGGAATCTTAACTTAGGAAAATCCTACTAAGGATTCATCTATTAGGTTTTCCTATAGTAAGATCTATACTTAGCAAAATCCATGCAAGTTTACTTAGCAAAATCACTAATGCATAATGAAAGTATTGGGATAGAAAGTATGAAGCATCACTTGCCTTTTTGGAAGGGAATGGTAGTTCACTCCTTGATCTTGTTAGTCTCACACTTCACTACAAGTCAAACAAGCAAACACTAATTTAATTTACATTCCAAACCAATAATCGCTCAAACAATTTCACACACACAAGACAATGGAAACCAATTCATGCATGGGAGCATGCACAAGATAGTTTTTATTTTACAAAGGGTATCTATGGGGTTTCTAAACTTTGTAAGATCCAAATTGGTCATTTACCAAAGTGGCAAAGTCATAAGCAAGAGGGTTTTGTCCAAAAACTATTTTTAAATGCATTCATCATTTCATGTGGTGAAAAATGTTTTTATTAAGGCAAAACTCTTAAGTTGTTCACCAAATGAGTTGCTAATGCAAAGCTTGGTGTTTTTGGGTCAGTAGGTTTGGTCCAAAACATTTCCTTAAAGTTTTCTTTTCATAAACATTTTTATAACAAAAACTATTCTTTTTATTTGGCTAGAAAATGACTAAGTCAAGTAATCCAACCTAAATCTTACAAAAATCATTTTTAATACCATGGGTTGGTTCCTAGGGTCAGTAAGGTCATAACAATCCAATTTGCAAAGGTTTTAATCCAAAAATCATTTTTAAACAATTTTCCTAATCTAAACAAGTACACAAATGTTTCTGCAAATTCAAACAAGCTAACAGATACTATTTGCTAAACTAAGGGCATGGTTGGCTAGGGATTGTTCTCCTGAATCCATTGATATAAAATTTGCAAAATTTGGACGTGTGGTTTGAAAGTTAGAGCCATTACAAATTTGTATTCTAATCAGATCAAAATTCTGTTTTAAATCGAATCCTGTACACGTGGCTGCTTCTGATTGGGCAATAACGGTTCACTCGGATCGGCTACTGGGGTGCGTTGGATCTAACTGAAAACATGCGGCGCAGATCGACGCATACCCCTTCGATCAGATCTAATCCCAGCCAGACGTTTCTCATCCTACGGTTCAAAGCAACTAAGACAAGGATGGGCGGCGCTTGACAGCTGCGTGCGGCGGCGATGGTCAGACGACGGAGGGGTCTATGCTACAGGAAGCGAGGGAGGAAAATAATGTGCTCACTGTGTTCGCAGACGCCTGGGGAAGCTCAAGGAGGCACTGGTTGGCGAAGGGGCGCACGAGGGCAAGAGGAATTCCTCGCCGGAGTTCGGTCTGGCGACGGCTGGCTCTGGTCGAGGTCGAAGACGAAGTTGTCGATCACCAGGAGGCAAGAAAAGGTCGTGATCAGATGCAGGAGACCACAGAGATGACGTGTGCGTGAACGGAAGGGGTCGGGGTGGTCTGGAATTACCGGAGGAGCTCGACGGAGGCGAGACAGACGGCGGCGCTCAGAACTTTTGTCGAAGACGGCTTCCTGGGGCGCCCGCGGTCGAACGAAGTGTACTAGGAGATGCGTCAGAGAGTGGTGAGTGTGCTCATGTGCTCGGGGAGGCAGGAGGTGGTGTGGCTCGGCCGTATTCGTCGGTGGAAGCTCGTCGGAGACGAAGCTGTTCGAGGACAAATTGCGACGGCCTAGAGGCGTGTCGAGGAGGGGCGTCTGGGGGAAACGGAAGAGGGGAGGCTGGCGCTTTAAGGTGTGCGATCACTGCGAGTAAAGATTGTCGCGTTAAGGCGTAATCAAGCCGCGAAATCAATTCTGCAACGACGATGAGAGAGGAGGAAGAATCAGTCGCGGGGTGGGGAAGGAGAACAGTGGAAGATGGGTCCAGTAGTCAGTGGGGAAAGAAGTGAGCGAAGGGTCCACCAGTCAGCCTCTCTGCGGGTCAGATACTGAGTGTGAACCGTTTTCTTCGGGGAGGAAAACTGGCTTCTTTGGGCCTTGTTGGGCTTCAGGTTGGGTCGCCTCTTTATTATTTTTTTTACATTTCGATTCCTTTTCTTTTTTCTATTTCTATTTTCCTGTTTTGGTTTTCAAACAAACAAACAAGTTTCAATTCAATTCAAACCAACTCCAAAACTTTGGAAGTTTGACTTGGTTCTGTTTAGTAGCCTGAACCTAAATCTAAAATCCATAATTTTTAAATAATAAAATCCATTATTAATTAAATAAATGTCCATTGCTAATTAATCAAATTAGGATTTGATTTATTTCAAACTCTATTTAAATCCATATATTTTCCAAAACCAAAATAGTAGGTTGTATTTGAAATAAGGTATATTTAGAAAGCTTGTTTAAAATAAATAACAATTTTGTTAAAGGTTCCATTTATAATTTAAATAAATGGATCATGGTTTATTAATCAAATAGGGTTTGATATAATTAAATAAATTCCCCATTTGAAATCCAAATATCCTCAAAATCAAATCAGTAGGTTTTATTTGGAAGTAAATAATACTTGGATACTTGTTTTAAATAAAATAACACTTTATTTTAGAGTCCAATAACAATTAATTGATTAGAAATAATTCATTTAATTCAAATAGGATTTGTTTTATTAGAAACTTTATTTTGAAATCTAATATAAAACCAAAACACTTTAGTAGGTTTTATTAGAGAATATAAAATACTTGGAAAACCTATTTAAAACAATTTAATAAGTTTTGATGTTTTAATAAAAATGGTAAAACCTTTTATTTGAATAAAATTTGGATATTAATTCCTTATTATTTTATTTAAGCAATCATTTATTATTTTTATATGAACCTTTGCTATTTTATTTAAAATAAAATGTTTTAATTACCAAAGCTTGGCCAAAGATTAATTTGGCTTTATAAAATAATCCTTATTTGTAAAACTTCTATTTCATTTGAAAACAAATCTTTTCATTTAATTGTTTCAAAATAGTATTTCCCAAGGTTTTTATTTTCCTTTTATTAAAAGTTCTTTCAAAAAGTTTCTTCTGGCTCTGAAAATCCAACAAAGTTTTATTTTATTAATTTATTTCACATTACAAGATTTGGAAAATCTTGGGATGTGACACCAACGTGGCCCCACCTGCCGGGAGGGGGCATGGGCCTATGAGGGAGTGCCCTGGACGCATTGGGCCAGGGGCACAAGGCCCCATAGGGCCCAGCCGGCCATATCTAGGGCAAACCCTAGGAAAGCTTCTAGAAGGGGGGGGGAACTTGCCCCCCACTCCCTCCTTGGCCGCCGGCCTAGGGATTGGGGGAGGGGCTAGGGCTGGCGCCCACCCCTCTATATATAGAGGGCTGGGTCGCACCCTCCCCCACACCTCATCCTCAACCTAGCCGCCCTGTTGCCCTCCTCTCTCTCTCCCTCCCGACTACACGCAGGCGAAGCCCTGCTGCAGAAACTCTCCACCACTTGCACCGCGCCGTCGCGTTGTAGATCCAATCCGTCTCTCCACCATAATTGCTGGACCGAGGAAGGAGGAGACTTCGAGGTGTTGCACGTGTGAATCTCTCGGAGGCATCGCCACTTGCGGTGTTAGATCGGATCCGATCGCGAGGAGAAGCGAGTACGACTACATCACCCTCGTTCCGACGAACGTTCCGCTGTGCGAATCTTCAAGGGTATGAAGATATCATCTAATCCCCCTCGTTGTTTGCATCTCCTAGATTAGATCTTGGCTTTCCTATTCGCATCCGTAGAAAAAATTTGATTTACTATGCTGCGAAACCCTTCAGTGGTATCAGAGCTAGATCTATGCGTAGATGTGTTTCACGAGTAGAACGCAACATGGTTGTTGCGGGCATTGATGTTTTATATTGCAAGCCTCTTGTTTGTGTTCTTCTTATGACGCGGGATAGTGAGATTGAAGCGGTCCAGGCCAACCTTACGACGTCGTTCGTGAGACCGGCTCTGCACTTGACGTGTGGCTTGTTCCACACATGCGGCTGGTGGATGCCAGTTTCTCTCACTATAGTTGTCATGGGATTTACACCGGAGTTTGGCAACCATAATATCACCGTTGTGGCTTTCCGTAGATAAGAATCGTTCTTAGATTGCTACTCCCATAAGCCACGTAAAACATGCAACAACAAAGTAGAGGCGTCTAACTTGTTTTTGCAGGGAGTGTTTTCTGTGATATGGTATGGCCCAAGATGTGATGTGTATGTTGTATGCAATGATCATGTTTTGTAATGTTTCACGACTTGCATGTCGATGAGTACACAACGGCAGGAGAATATATGGTTGTCTTTATAATTGTGTATGCCCTGTGTGTCAACTTCTTATACGCCATGTAATAGCTTTACTTATCGCTAAGTAGTTAGCAATAGTTGTAGTTGCTATTCGTGGTGGAGGCAATCATGGTGGAGTGATGGAGATCATGCCGGCACGCACAAGATGGAGATCATTGCACGAAGATTGGCTATACCATGTCACATAAAGTTATATGCATGTGATGTTTATCCTTTTATGTATCTTATTATGCTTAGATCGCGACGGTAACATTATAAGATGATTCCTCACTTAAAGATCAAGATAAAAATTGTGTTCTCCCCATGTATGCACCGTTGCGAAAGTTCGTCGTGTCCAAGCATCACGTGATGATCGGGTGCTATAGACTCTATGTTCACATACAACGGGTGCAAGCCAGTTTTGCACACGCAGAAATACTTGGGTTTGACTTGACGAGCCTAGCATGTACAGACATGGCCTTAGAACACATGAAACGAAAGGTTAAGCATGAGTCATATGAATGATATGATCGACACTTCGTTGTCCACCATTGAAACCACATCTCTTCTCGTGAAGATCGGATTAGGTGTGGTGAATTTGGATCATGTTCACTAAACAACTTGAGGGATGTTGAATTTAGTGGGAGTTCATCTAGTAATTTGATTAAGTTGAACTAGTTATCATGAACATAGTCTAATTTGTACTTGCAAACATTGTAGATCAAATGGCTAAGTCCAACTTCAACTTCAACGTTTTTGCTGAGAAGGAAAAGCTTAAAAACAATGGGTCTAACTTCACCAACTGGTTCCGCAATCTGAGAATCATTCTCTCTGGCGGTCAAAAGGACTATGTCCTTGAAAATGCGCTAGGTGACGCCCCTGCTATAGATGCACCGGATGATGAGAAAGATGTCTATCAGTCGCGCAAAGATGATTATGGTGTGATTAAGAGCACCATGTTTTTTGCTATGGAATCGGACCTTCAAAATCGTTTTGAAGACTATCCCGGGCCCTTTGAGATTCTTGAGGACCTGAAAACCATGTTTCAGACTCAGGCCCGTTCTGAGAGATATGAGATCTCTGAGAAATTCTTTAACTGCAAGATGGAGGAAGGGAGTTCCGTTAGTGATCACGCCATAAAGATGTCGGGCTACACTCAACGCCTTGAGCAACTAGACTGCAAGATTCCAGAGGAGCTCAAGATTGACAGGGTTCTGCAATCACTCCCTCCCAGCTACAAAAGTTTTGTAGTGACTCATAATCAGATTGGTTCCATCGATCGATCCGAGCTCTTCGCAGTGAAGGCTGCGGAGGTGGACATCAAAAGGATAATCATGTGTTGATGGTCAATCCCCCACCTTTAAGAAAGGTAAGGGTGCAAAGAAGCCCTTCAAGAAAGGCGGCAAGCGCGTTGCCCTGCTGAGAAGAAGCTCAAGTCGGACCCACCGGACCTTTGAGTGCTTCTATTGCAAGGACAAGGGTCCTTTGGAAGCTCAAGCATCAAGTACTTAGCGGACAAGAAGGTGGCACCATCAAAGGTATATTTGATATACATGTTATTGATGTTTTCCTTACTAGCCCTCGTTGTAGTGCACAGGTATTTGATCTTGGTTCGGTTGCTAATATTTGTAACTCGAAGCAGCTACGGAATAGGCGGCTTGTGAGGATGAGGTGACGATCTTGGCGTTGGCAACGGATCAAGAGTTGATGTGATGGCCGTCAGCACGCTCTCCTTAGTTTTACCTTCGGGATTAGTTTTAAACCTTAATAAGTGTTATTATGTGCCTGCGTTGAGCATGAACATTATTTATGGATCGTGTTTATTGCAAGACGGTTATTCATTTAAATCGGAGAATAATGGTTGTTCTATTTATATGAGTAACATCTTTTATGGTCATGCACCTGTTGTGAATGGTTTATTTCTTCTGAATCTCGAAAGGGATGAAACACACATCCATAACATTGAGGCTAAGAGATGCAAAGTAGATAGTGATAATAATACTTATTTGTGGCACTGTCGTCTAGGTCATATTGGTGTAAAGCGCATGAAGAAACTCTATTCTGATGGATTTTTGGAGTCTCTTGATTTTGAATCATTTGACACATGCGAACCATGCCTCATGGGCAAGATGATCAAAACCCCGTTCTCCAGAATGATGGAGCGAGCAACGGACTTGTTGGAAATCATACATACCGATGTATGCGGACCGATGAGTGTTTCGATGCGCGGTGGATATCGCTATTTTCTCACTTTTACCGATGACTTAAGTAGATATGGGTATATCTATTTAATGAAACATAAATCTGAAACATTTGAAAAGTTCAAAGAATTTCAGAATGAAGTGGAGAACCATCGTACCAGAAAGATTAAGTTTCTACGATCCGATCGTGGAGGTGAATATTTGAGTTATGATTTTTTCACGCATCTTAAAGCAAGCGGAATCGTTTCGTAACTCACGCCACCCGGAACACCAGAGCGCAATGGTGTGTCTGAACGCCGGAATCGAACTCTATTAGATATGGTCCGATCAATGATGTTTCTTACTGATTTGCCGTTATCATTTTGGGGTTATGCATTAGAAACCGCTGCATTCACTTTAAATAGGGCACCATCTAAATCCGTTGAGACGACATCGTATGAACTGTGGTTTGGTGCTAAACCTAAATTGTCGTTTCTTAAGGTTTGGGGATGCGAAGCTTACGTCAAGAATTTGATGCCGGACAAGCTCGAACCCAAAGCGGAGAAATGTGTCTTCATAGGATACCCTAAGGAAACTATTGGGTATACCTTCTATCACAGAACCGAAGGCAAAGTGTTTGTCGCAAAGAACGGTTCCTTTCATGAGAAGGAGTTTCTCTCTAAAGAAGTGAGTGGGAGGAAAGTAGAGCTAGACGAGGTTGTTGAACCTTCTCTTGAGTTGGAGAGTAGCGCAGCACCTGAAATTGTTCCAGTGCCGCCTACACCAACAATAGAGGAAGCTAATGACAAGGATCATGAAGCTTCGGACGATGCTGCTACTGAACGTCGCAGGTCGACAAGGTCGCATGCCCCTCCTGAGTGGTACGGCAACCCTGTCTTGACTGTCTTGTTGGTAGAAGATAGTGAACCTACGAACTATGAGGAAGCGATGATGATCCCAGACTCTGAGAAATGGCTAGAGGCCATGAAATTCGAATTGGGATCCATGAGCGAAAACCAAGTATCGACTTTGGTGGACCCTCCTAGCGAACGAAAGGCCGTTGAGTGCAAATGGATCTTCAAGAAGAAAACGGACGCGGATGGTAATGTTACCGTCTATAAAGCATGACTTGTCGCAAAAGGTTTTCGACAAGTTCAAGGTGTTGACTACGATGAGACTTTCTCTCCCGTAGCGATGTTTAAGTCCATTCGGATTTTATTAGCAATTGCTGTGTTTCATGATTTTGAAATATGGCAGATGGATGTCAAGACTGCTTCTCAATGGCAACATTGATGAAGAGTTGTATATGATGCAACCCGAAGGCTTTTTCGATCCTAAGGATGCTGATAAAGTATGCAAACTTCAGCGTTCCATTTATGGACTAAAGAAAGCATCTCGGAGTTAGAACCTTTGTTTTGATCAAGTGATCAAGAGCTTTGGATTTGTTCCTAATTGCTACGAAGCTTGTATCTACAAGAAAGTGAGTGGGAGCTCGGTGACATTTCTGGTACTATATGTGGATGACATATTGATTATTGCAAATGACATTAACATGCTTAACGATGTGAAGAGTTATTTGAACAAGTGTTTTTCAATGAAAGACCTAGGTGAAGCTGCTTATATATTGGGCATCAAAATCTATAGAGATAGAAAGAGACGCCTGATAACTTTAAGCCAGAGTACATACCTAGAAAAAGTTCTGAAATGGTTCAGAATGGATAAGGCAAACAAAGGTTCAGTGCCTATGTTGTCAGGAAAGATATTGAGCAAGGCTCAGTGTCCAGCTACGGTAAATGATAGAGAAGCTATGAGCAAAGTTCCTTATGCCTCGGCCATAGGTTCTATCATGTATGCCATGCTATGTACTAGACCGGATGTGTCCAATGCTCTTAGTTTGACGAGCAGATATCAAAGTGATCCAGGAGTGGAACACTGGATAGCCGTGAAGAACATCCTAAAGTACCTAAATAGGACTAAAGAAATGTTCTTAGTCTATGGAGGTGATGAACAGCTCGTCATAAAAGGTTACGTCGACGCTAGTTTCGACACCGGCAAGGATGATTCTAAATCTCAGACAGGATACGTTTATATTTTGAATGGAGGAGCTGTGAGGTGGAGAAGCTGCAAGCAAAGCGTGATCGCGGGATCTAAAGTAGAAGCGCAATACATGGTTGATGTAGAAGCGTCAAGTGAAGGAGTTTGGATCAGGAACTTCATCACTGAGCTTGGCGTGGTTTCAAGTGCATTGGACCCACTGGAGATATTGTGTGACAACACTGGCGCCATAGCACTCGCTAAGGAACCAAGATATCATCCAAAGACCAAGCATATCAACCGCAAGTTTCATATAATCCGAGATTATATAGCAGATGGAGATCTGAAGATCAGCAAAGTACATACAGATCTGAATGTCGTAGATCCATTGACTAAACCTCTTCCACGTGTAAAACATGATCAGTACCTTAGTGCCATGGGTGTGAGATTGTTGCCAAATGTAAACTAGATTATTGACTCTAGTGCAAGTGGGAGACTATTGGAATTATGCCCTAGAGGCAATAATAAAGATGTTATTATTATAATTCTTGTTCATGATAAAGTTTATATTCCATGCTAGAATTGTATTAAGCAGAAACTTTAATGCTTGTGTGGTTTGTGAACAACACCGTGTCCCTAGTATGCCTCTATGGACTAGCTCATTGATTAATGATGGTTAAGGTTTCCTAACCATAGACATGAGTTGTCGATTAATAATGAGATCATATCATTGGGAGAATGATATGATGGATGACCAAACTAAGCGAACAATTAGATCGTGTCATCGTGTTCATCTTTGTGAAGCTTTTATTATGTAAAATATTGTATTCCTTAGACCATGAGATAATACAACTCCCTGGTATCGGAAGAAAGCTTTGAGGTCATCAAACGTCATCCTATGAGAGGGTGATCATAAAGGTGTCTCTCAGGTGATCGGAAAGTACCTGTTGGGTTGTATGTATCGAGATGGGATTTGTCCCTCCCAAGTCGGAGAGATATACTTCGGGCCCACTCGGTAATCGATATCAACACCGTGTAAAGCATGTGGTTAAGGAGTTAATCACAAAGTGATATCGGATTACGGAACGAGTAAAGTACTTAGTGTGAATGAGATTGAACTAGGTATGACGGTACCGACGATCAAATCTCGGGCAAGTAAAATATCGCAAGACGAAGGGAATATATATATATGGGATTGATTGAATCCTGGCATCGTTGTTCATCCGATATGATCATCGATGAATGTGTGGGAGTCAATATGGGTTTCCAGACCCCGTTGTTGATTATTGATAGAAGATCATGTCTGCATATTCTCAAACCTGAAGGGTCACACACTTAACGTGTCTCGACGCTAGGATAGATTGGATAATTGGTTTATGAGTTTTTGTTCGGAGTCTCGGATGGGATCCGGGACATCACGAGAGGTTCCGGAATGGTCCGGAGAATAAGATTCATATAAGGCAATGCAGTTTTTGGAGTTCAGAATTGTTTCGGGTTAATCGATATTGTACCGGAAGCTTCTAGAACCTTCCGGAGGGGGACCAACATGGCCCCACCTGCCGGGAGGGGGCATGGGCCTATGAGGGAGTGCCCTGGCTGCATTGGGCCAGGGGCACAAGGCCCCATAGGTCCCAGCCGGACAGATCTAGGGCAAACCCTAGGAAAGCTTCTAGAAGGGGGGAAACTTGCCCCCCACTCCTCCCTCCTTGGCCGGCCTGGGGCTTGGGGAGGGCTGGATGGCGCCCACCCTCTATATAGAGGCTAGGCGCACCCTCCCCACCTCCTCCTCAACCTAGCCTCTGCCCTCCTCTCTCTCCTCCCGATTGCAGTGAAGCCTCGCAGAAACTCTCCACCACTTGCACCGCGCCGTCGCGTTGTAGATCCAATTCGTCTCTCCACCATACTTGCTGGACCGAGGAAGGACGAGACGTCGAGGTGCCGCACGTGTGCATCTCTCGGAGGCATCGCCACTTGCGGTGTTAGGTCGGATCGGATCGCGAGGAGGAGAAGCGAGTACGACTACATCACCCACGTTCCGATGAATGTTCCGCTGTGCGAATCTTCAAGGGTATGAAGATCTCATCTAATCCCCCTCGTTGTTTGCATCTCCTAGATTATATCTTGGCTTTCCTGTTCGCATCCGTAGAAATTTTTTCATTTACTATGCTGCGAAACACTTCATGGCATACATAAGAGATCCTATGGCTGAGGCATAGGGAGTCTTACTCATCCTTTCTCTATCTTCTGCCATTGCAGGACTTGGAGTTTTACTCAAGGTCATATTGGGCAACATGGGCAAGAACCCTTTCTTGCTATCTTCCATTCCAAACCTCTTTAGAACTTTGTCCAAATATGTACTTTGTGACAATGATATTAGGCGTATCAATCTATCTCTATAAATCTTTATGCCTAATATGTAAGCTGCTTCGCCAAGATCTTTCATTGAAAAACTATTATTCAAATAATCCTTAACACCATTAAGAAGGTCTACATCATTCCCAATCAACAATATGTCATCTACATATAGTATTAAGAATGCTACAAAGCTCCCACTCACTTTCTTGTAAATACAAGCTTCTCCATAAGTTTGTATAAAACCAAAACTTTTGATTACCTTATCAAAACGTTGATTCCAACTCCGGGATGCTTGCTTCAATCCATATATGGACCGTTGAAGTTTGCACACCTTATTAGCATCTTTAGGATCGACAAAACCTTTGGGTTGCATCATATACAACTCTTCATCAATGTCTCCATTGAGGAACGTCGTTTTGACATCCATCTGCCATATCTCATAATCATAATATGCAGCGATTGCTAACATAATCCTCACAGATTTTAGCTTCGCTACTGGTGAGAAAGTCTCATCGTAGTCAACTCCTTGAATTTGTCGAAACCCTTTTGCAAAAAGTCGAGCTTTGTAGACAGTAACATTACCATCAGCATCTGTTTTCTTCTTGAAAATCCATTTGTTCTCGACAGCCTTCCGGCCATCCGGTAAGTCCACCAAAGTCCATACTTGGTTTTCGTACATGGATCCAATCTCGGATCTCATGGCTTCTTGCCATTTATTGGAATCTGGGCTCATCATCGCTTCCTCATATGTCGCAGGGTCATCGGTGTTGTCCACCAACATGATACTCATAACGGGATCATACCAATCAGGAGTGGTACGAGTTCTCGTCGACCTGCGAGGTTCTGTAGCAACTTCAAACGAAGTTTCATGATCAACATCATTAGCTTCCTCTCTTATTGGTGTAGGCATACAAGAACTACTTAGGTCTTGCTACTACAAGTTCGAGAGAAGGTTCAACAACCTCGTCGAGTTCTACTTTCCTTCCAGTCACTTCTTTCGAGAGAAACTCCTTCTCTAGAAAGGATCCATTCTTGGAAACGAAAAACTTTCCCTCGAATCTATGATAGAAGGTATACCCAATATTTTCCTTCGGGTATCCTACGAAGACGCATTTTTCCACTTTGGGTTCAAGCTTGTCCGGCTGGTAACTTCTTTACATAAGCTTCGCAACCCCAAACTTTAAGGAACAACAATTTAGGTTTCTTCCCAAACCATAATTCATACAGTGTCATTTCAACTAATTTAGATGGTGCCCTATTTAAAGTGAATGCGACTGTTTCTAATGCATAACCCCAAAACGATAGCGGTAAATCTGTAAGTGACATCATAGAACAAACCATATCTAAGAGAGTTCGATTACGATGTTCGGACACACCATTACGCTGTGGTGTTTCCGGTGGTGTCAATTGTGAAAGTATTCCGCATTTCTTTAAATGCTCGCCAAACTTGTAACTTAGGTATTCACCTCCACGATCAGATCATAGAAATTTAATATTCTTGTTACGTTGATTCTCTACCTCACATTGAAATTCCTTAAACTTTTCGAAAGTTTCGGACTTATGTTTCATGAAATAGATATACCCATATCTACTCAAGTCATCCGTGAAGGTAAGAACATAAAGATAACTACCGCGTGATGCTACACTCATTGGGCCACACACATCGGTATGTATGATTTCCAATAAGTCCGTAGCTCGCTCCATCATACCAGAAAATGGAGTCTTAGTCATTTTACCCATCAGACATGCTTCGCATCTTTCAAGTGATTCGAAATCAAGTGATTCAAGAAGTCCATCGGAATGGATTTTCTTCATACGCTTCACTCAAATATGACCAAGATGACAGTGCCACATATAGGTTGAGTTATCGCTCAATTTCAAACGTTTAGCTTCATTTTTATTAATGTGTGTATTTCCACAATCGAGATTCAATAAGAATAGACCATCTATCAAAGGTGCATGTGCATAAAACATATTACTCATATAAATCGAACAACCATTATTTTCAAACTTAAACAAGTAACCGTCTCGCAATAAACATGATCCTGATATAATGTTCATGCTCAACGCAGGCATCAAATAACAATTATTTAAGTATAAAACTAATACCGATGGTAGATGAAGAGGTAGCGTGTCGACCGTGATCACATCAACCTTTGATCCATTTCCAACACGCATCTTCACCTTGTTCTTCGCTAGTTTCCGTTTATTCTGCAGTACCTGTTTCGAGTTACAAATATGAGCAACCAAACCAGTATCAAATACCAGGCACTACTATGAGTACTAGTGAGATACACATCAATAACATGTATATCGGATATACCTTTCTTCTTGATGTTGCCGTTCTTCAAATCCGACAAGTACTTTGGGCAATTCCGCTTCCAGTGACCTTCTCCCTTGTAGTAAAAGCACTCAGTATCAGGCTTAGGCCCAGCCTTGGTCTTCTTCGCCGGTGCGGTAACTTTCTTACCGCCCTTCTTGAAGTTTCCCTTTTTCTTAGACTTTCCTTGCTTCTTGAATTTGGTGGTCTTATTGAGCAACAACACTTGGTGCTCTTTCTTGATCTCCACTTCTGCAGACTTCAACATGGAGAAGAGTTCTGGCAATGACTTGTCCATGTTTTGCATATTGTAGTTCATCACAAAGTTCTTGTAACTTGGTGGTAGTGATTGGAGGACACGGTGAATCCCCAAAGCAGTAGGAATCACTATACCCAACCTTTGAAGCTTGCTTGCGTGCCCAGACATCTTAAGAACGTGCTCACAGACGGAGCTACCCTCTTCCATCTTGCAGTTAAAGAACTTTTCAGAAGCCTCATAACTTTCAACTGCCGTGTGAGCCTCAAATATCATTTTGAGTTCACGGACAATATCATGTGGGTCATGGTTCTGAAACCTTTTCTGAAGCTCCGATTCCAAACCATACAAGATAGCACACTGAAATGTGGAGTACTGATTCTTCCGAGCGAGGAAAAACATTCTTTACCTCATTGTCACATCCCAAGATTTTCCAAATCTTGTAATGTGAAAAATAATTGAATAAAATAAAATTTTGTTGGATTTTCAAGGCCAGAAGAAACTTTTTGAATTCAATTGGGACTTCAAACCAATTTGGATCAAATAAAATCCTAAAGAAATTTAAAAGAGTAAACATTTGATAAAAGAAAATAAAATATTTTGGAACTACTATTTTGGATCTTTTAAATAAAAAGATTTGGTTTGAAAAAAAGAAATAGAAGTTTTATAAATAAAGATTATTTTATAAAGCCAAATTAAAACCTTGGCCAAGCTTTTGAAATAAAACTTTTTTGTTTTGATAAAAATGGTAAAGGCTTATTTGAATTAAATTAATAAGGATTTAATATCCAAGTTTTATTAATAAAGGTTTTACTATTTACAAAACATCAAAACTTATTTAATTATTTAAAATAAGTTTTCCAAATATCTTATATTTCCAAATAAAACCTACTAATTTGGCTTTGAAAATATTTGGATATCAAATGAAGATTTTATTAAATAATCGAACCCTATTTAATTAAATAACTAAAGGTCCATTTTATTTAATTAATGAATGGATCCTAAAATGAATAAAAAAATTATTTTATTTTGGGATTTGGTTTATGTTATTTAGCAGAACCAAAAACTCATTACAAGTTTGGAAGTGTTTGAAATGTTTGAATATTTGTTTTGTTGTTTGATTTGTGAATTGATTTTCAAAACAGGAAATAGATGTGGGAAAAAGAAAAAAAAAGTTCAGACAGAAAAAAATAGTACAAAGGACCAAGCCCAACTAGGCCCAGCAAACAGCCCAGCTTCCCCTCCCAAGGAAAACGTTTTGTACTCAGAATCTAACTCAGACAGACGATGATTGGTGGACCTCCCTCTCACTTCTTTTCCCACTACCGACTGGACCCCACTCTCCTGTTCATCCTCCTCACCCGCGCGACCTCCTTCCCCCAAACCTCGCTGCTGTTGCTGCCATTCAATCCGCGTGTTCAATTCGCCATAATACCGAGCTTTAATCTCGCCGCGACCACGCACGTTAAAATGCCAGCGTCTTCTCCTCCTTTTCCCTATGTCACCCCATCTCGACACGCCCCCAGGCCGCCCCAATTCTTCCCCAAGCTCCTCTGTCTCCGACGACCCTCCTCGTCGAATTCCAGCCGAGCTTCGCCGCCCCTTGCCTCCCTGAGCACGCTAGCAGATTCCCCACTCCCAGACACATCTCCCTGTGCTCTTCGTTCAACCGCGGGCGCCCCGGAGCACCGTCTTCGACAAGCTCTGACAACGTCGACGTCTGTCTCGTCCTCGTCGAACTCCCCCGGTAAGCCTCGACCACCCCTAGCTTTTCCATGGATGCTCACATCATCTCCAGCTCAGTCCGCGTCTAACCGTACTAGCCATCTGCCCTGGGGTGAACTGCAGCATCTCCCCGTCATCAACCAGAGCCGTCAGACGACCGTGCAAACTCCGGCGAGCAATTACTGCAGTACCCGAGCGCCCCATGTCAGGCCAACAGCACGTCGAGCATCACCACAGCCCTGCGATTCTGGTGAGCACTTTCCCTCCCCTCTTTGCTTCCTGTAGCCGCGGTAACGCCACCGCCTGGCAGTGTGCTGCCGCTATCCACTGACGGCGCCGCTCACTTTTGGTCAAGCAAATCAGTACCGTAGGATCTAGATTGAGCGAGCAGGATTAGATCATTTAACCGCGAAGGGGTATGAGTCCTGTGCCGCACGATTTATTAGATACAACGCACCGCAACACCGATCCGGCCGAACCGGTACCGTCCAACCAGAACACGACGCGTGGCGGTGCATTTAAAACAGAATTTGGAAATCAGATTTAAGTTGCAATTTGAAAACCCTGTAACTTTCGATCCACACGTCCAAAAATTGCAAACTTTATACCGTTGGAATCAGTGGAACAAACCCTAGCCAACCATGGAATTTGTTTAGCAAATAGTATCTGTTAGTTTTCTTGTTTTTGCAGATACTTTTGTGTGCTTGTTTAGATTAGAAAAATTGTTTAAAAATGTTTTTAGGGTTAAAACCTTTGCAAAATGGTTTTTTGTAAACTCACTGACCCTAGGAACCAACCCATGGAGTTAAAAATGAATTTGGTAAAATTTAGGATAGATTAATTGATTTGGTCCATTTCTAGCCAAATAAAAATAATAAATTTTGTTATGAAAATGTTTTTGGAGTAAAAACTTTGGAAAATATTTTGGATCAAACCTACTGGCCATAAACACCAAGTATTGAGAAACCTCAACTTATTTGGTGAACCACTTAAAATTGTTGCTTGATAAAAATGTTTTTCCACCACATAAAATGTTGAATGGATTTAAAAATGGTTTATGGACAAAACCCTTTTTGCAAATGACTGCCATTTTGGTAAATGACCACTTTGGACTTTACAAAGTTTAGAAGCCTAGTGGAGACCACCTTTGCAATTAGAACTATCTTTTACATGCTTACATGCAAGACTTAGATCTTAGGTCCCATAGTTTTATGTGTGTGAATTGTGGTTTGATTGATTATTGGAATGCTAGTTGATATAGAGTTTGCTTGATTGATTGTAGTGAAATTAGCAAAGTGTGAGACTATAAAAATCAAGGAGTGAACCACCATTCCCTTCCAAAAAGGCAAGTGACACTATCATCAAAAGTCCTACTATTTTCATTATACTTAGTGGATTTTGAAACATGCATGAAAATACTTTTTGTACTTATGCTATGCTAAAATACTAATAGGATTCCCTATCCATTCCTTAGAGAAAACAATGTAGCTATTACATTCTTAGCCTTGCTATATTTTGAAAAGAGATACATGTTGAGATTTTACAAAGGTTGAGAAAAGGACTTGTGTTTAACATAATAAAACAAGGACTCAATGAACTACCTAGGTGGAGGATACTTTAAGTTTTGGAGAGGGTGGCAACAAAAGGAACCATGTCTATGGGAATCACTTTGTGTTGTGCTCCAAAAGAAAACCACCTAGGAAACTTAGATATTGAACATGTTTCTCCAATTGTGGCTTTCGTGTGCAACCACATGCTATTATGGCTCTGGCTTAGTCAACTACATTGGGAAGACTCATGCACTGTCCTCAGTTAACTGGACATGGGGACCTGGAATCCTACATGGGTGCTGAAGGCAAGCTAGCAATGGTGTATGGGAGGACCCTTTGGAAATACTTCGTCACATTCTCAATCTGCCAGTACTCCATCTTGGTGAGCACTAATCCAGTAGGCCACTGGTGGAAAAAGGATGGGATTGTGACATGTGGGTAAATTGTACTCCTTCTGCAGAAGATAATAAAAATCTAAGTACTTAGCCGTGTCCCCGGTTATGGACAATACTGAGCAACTAAAGTTTGAAGCTATGGGAGATCTCGACATTCTAATTTATAAATGAAAAACTTTTAAAGACTTGATGCACTTGGGGTTACCAAGGAGCTCAAGAGACTTTGACAAAACTTGATGTACTTGGGGTTACCAAGGAACTCAGGAGATTTTGTTGAAAACATGAACACTTGGGGTTACCAAGGAACACATGAGATTTTGATGAAACTTGTTGCACTTGGGGTTACCAAGTAGCTCAAGGGATTTTGACAAGGACTTGAACACTTGAGTTTCTACCAAGGAGTTCAAGGAACTTGGAAAAGGAGATTTGACAAAGGATCAAAACCATTTTGAAAAGATAGGGTAAATCATTGCTTTATGCAAAAGAGCCTAAAACTCTACTTTAGCCAGATGTGCATGTATTGATAGGATCCACTTATATTCCACATAGTAGTGAAACTTTCCAATACAATTCAAATGTATTGACCCTTGTGGTTGTAACTTGTATGTTGCAGGTTTGATTGATTTTAGTGAAGATTGATTGATTAGGATTACAAAGTCTACAACCAACATCTGCCTGTGGCACTTTGAAGATGAAGGACACATGCTTATAGTTACTCTGCTGCAATGTAATGTAATAGCCAAATGAGCTATGTATGATGTAATAAAATTATGTTATTCCTGGTTATAAAGTTATGTTATGACCTTTGTTTCTTGATATTACATCTAAACTGTGGATGCTAGCTATTGATCCAGGGACTAGCATTGTAAACACAGGGGACTCCAACTTATATTGTTGTAAGGTTGTGTAGGGGTCCCAACCTAATAAGGTAGAGTCCTCCTGTGTTTTACAATGCTAGTCCCTGGATCAATAGCTAGCATCCACAGTTAAGATGTAATATCAAGAGACAAAGGTCATAATATAACTTTATAACCAGGAATAACATAAGTTTACATCATCATACATAGCTCATATTTTATTTTATTTTCATTGCATATAATAACTATGGTCAAGTGTCCTTCATTCAATCGCCCCAGGCATGTGTTGTGTAGGTTTGTAACTTAATCATCAAACAATCAAAAAATCAATCAAATCAAAACATACAAGTAATATACATGGTACATACATTTGAATTGGCAAGTGATACTATGGTGGTATAGTGGAATCTATCATCTATATGCATTTGGCTAAGTGGAGTTGAGGCTTGCATTGCTCAAATAGATTTTTCTTATCATTTTGAAAATACTAAGTTTTTGCTTGACAAAATCATTTTCCTCAATCAAAGATTTCAAGATCCTTGTACCAAGCCATCTCTCCATCAATGATTGAAGAATTCAAACAACCCTTGTTCAAACCACAAGATTTTAATTTAGAAATTTGAATGATGAGATTCTTGATTGCTTCCATGTCTTGATGCTCAAATTGTCCTTTACCAGGGACATGGCTAAGTACTTAGATTTTACACTCTGCAGAGGTGGTGCACTTTACCCACAAGACTTGGTTTCCCAAGACAAAATCTTTGAAGCCTTTCCTTAGACCAAAATGACGGCGTTCCCACCTATCAAACACTACCACCCACTGTCCATTTGGCCAAGTTCTTGCAACCTATATGATCCTGGCAGAGCCCATATTGCCAAGTGGTTGCACTTGAAGCTTCTCAACATTTGACATCTCAAATCTCTTTGTGCCTGGGTGGCATACCACAAGTGAGATACACAACCCAAGTCCATGGCCTTGTGTAACCACTCAACATATCCCAATCCTTCCATTCCACCCAGGTGATTCATTAACTTAGTTGTTTTATTAGACAAAATCACAAGTCCTCAGACTTAGAATATTTTTCCATAGTGTGAATATATATTCCAACCATGTTTTCTATTAGCTAGGCTAAGCTTGATTGTAATAGGAATCTTAACTTAGGAAAATCCTACTAAGGATTCATCTACTAGGTTTTACTATAGCATGATCTATACTTAGCAAAATCCATGCAAGTTTACTTAGCAAAATCACTTAATGCATAGTGAAAGTATTGGGATAGAAAGTATGAAGCATCACTTGCCTTTTTGGTAGAGTATAGGTTCACTTCTTGATCTTTGCAACAATCACACTCCTCAAGTCACTACAAATTAATCAAGCAAGGCACAAACTCAATCTACCAATCAAGCAAATCAACACACATAAATAACAAAGTCAAAGAAAAAGTGGTTCCTAGTGGGTCATAGTCATTTGGGTACATCTAATGGTCATTTCCTAAAGTGGCCAAGTCATTTGCAAAAGGTTTCACTTTAAAACCATTTTCAAAACAAAGTGTTATTTTATGTGGTGTAGAAATATTTTTACTAAGCCATTTTCCCATAGGGTTCACCAAATGAGTTGCTATTGCAAAACTTGGTGTTTTTTGGGTCGAGGTTTGGTCCAAACCATCTACTCAAGGTTTTCTTCCCCTAAACAATTCCATAATGAAATCAATGAGTTTATTTGACTAGAAAATGGCTAAGTTAAATAATTCAACTTAAATTTCACCAAAATCATTTTTAATACTATGGGTTGGTTCCTAGGGTCAGTAGGGTCACATTAAACCAATTGGCAAAGGTTTGATCTCAAAATTCATTTTTAAATGATTTTTCTAATGTTAGCACACAAAAGAATCTGCAAATTTAAACAGGCTACCAGTTACTATTTGCTAAACTAAGGGTAGGGTTGGTTAGGTCTTGTTCTCCTGAATCTTTTGATATAAAATTTGTCAAATTTGGACGTGTGGTTCAAAAGATATAAGGGTTTGAAGTTTGCAATCCAATCTGATTTCAAATTCAGTTTTAAAACAGATCCTGCCACGCGTCTTATTCTAATTGGCCGAAAACGGTTCGCTGCGGATCACGCTCTGGTGCGTTGGATCTAGTTAAATCGAGTGTCTCAGATCGAGTACCTCTTCGCTTAAGTCATCTAATCCTGCTGCTCGCTCACTGGATCGAGCAGTGCAACCCTTGAGGCAAAACAGCGGCGCTTTCGGTGGTGCACGGCGGCGACGGATGAGATGCTCGCGGTGGTTCTAGGAAGCGAGGAAGAGAAGATTCTCACCGGGTTCGTGGCGACGCGATGCTCAACGAGGTTTCGAGGAGGCGAGGTGTATCTTGGCGATACTAATTGCTCGCCGGAGTTGCTCTTGGCGACGGTCGGCTCTGATCGACAGCGGGGGCGTTCGTGGTCTACGAGAATACAAACGAAGGCTGGGTTAGACGTAGGAGGTCACGGAGATGATGTGAGCATGCACCAGAAGAAGAGGGGCGACTGGGTTCTACCTGCGGGGCTCGTCGGAGAAGAAGGCAGACGGCGGCGCTTTTGATTCTTGTCGAAGTCGACTTCCTGGGACGCCCATGAACGAGCGGTTGGTAGTGGAGGTGCGCCAGGGAGTGGGGAAGCTGCCAGGGTGATCGGGGAGGCTCTGGGTGGTGTGTGCTGGTCGGATTTCGCTGGAGAAGGTCGCCGGAGTCAGAGGTGGTGCAGAAGGAAATGGCAACAGCCTGGAGGCGGATAGAGGATGGCGTCTGAGGGAAACAGAAGAGGGGAAAGAGGCGATTAAGAGGGAGTGGTCGCTGGTGGGGATTACTCGGCCGAAGAAGAGGATTCTGCCGGCATTCAACGGCGATGAAACGAGGAACTGGTCGCGGGGTGGGTGAGAAAGATGAACAGTGGCGTGGGGTCGTTGTGTCATGGGAAAAGAGGAAGAGGAGGGTCCATATGTCGTGACTTGGCAATTTGTAGGTGAAGAAAACGGTTCGGGGTGGAGAGGAGGTGGGCTGCGAGTTGGGCTGTTGGGCCAGATTTGTTGGGCTGTTCTATTTTTTTCTGTCTGTTTTCTTTTTCTTTTTTTAATTTCAATTTATGTTTTGAATTTCCAAACAAACAATTCACACTCAAATCAAATCAACATTCAGCAAACTTTGAACTTTGAATTTTGGTTATGTTTATCAACATAAACCAATATTCCAAAATAAATAATATTTTTATTCCTTTTTAGGATCTATTTAATATAAAATAGACCATAGTTATTTAATCAAATATGGTATGATTTATTTAATAAATATCCTTTTAAATTCCAAAATATTTCTCCAAATCAAATCAGTAGGTATTAATTGGAAATAAAGAATACTTAAATTACTTGTTTAAAATAAAATAACATTTTATTATAGGGTCCATTAATAATTAAATAAAATGGCCTTAGTTATTAAATCAAATAGGGTTTGATTTTTATTAATAAAATCTTTATTTGAAACCTAAATATTTTCAAAATCAAATTAGTAGGTTTAATTTGGGAAATATATAATATTTGGAAATTTGTTTTAAAACAAAATAACCCTTTTATTTTAGTGTCCATTTATTAATTAACATAATAGGCTTTCATTATTAAATCCAATAGGATTTGTTTTATTGAGATATTTATTTTGAAATCTAAAACAAGCCCAAACACTTTAGTAGGTTTTATTAGAGAATATAAAATATTTGGAAAACCTATTTAAAACAATTTAATATGTTTTGATGTTTTAATTAATTTGGTAAAACTTCTTATTTTAATAAAGTTTGGATACTAATTCTTTATTATTTTATTTTAAATAAACCTTTGTTGTTTTTATTCAAACTAAATGTTTTAATTCCCAAAGTTTGGTCAAGGTTTAATTTGGCTTTATTAAATAATCCTTATTTATAAATCCACCTTTTCTTTTGAAAACCAAATCTTTTATTAAAGGATCCAATAGTAGTAATTCCAAAACCTTTTTAATTTCCTTCATTAAATGTTTATCTTGATGAATCCCTTTAGGGTTTTATTTAATTCAAATGAGTTTGGAGTTCCAATTGAATTCAAAAAGTTTCTTCTGGCTCTGAAAATCAACAAAGTTTTATTTTATTAATTTATTTTCACATTACAAGATTTGGAAAATCTTGGGATGTGACAGGCTACCACCCTTAAAATAAATCTCGTCCCGAGATTTGGGAAGGTTAGGGTTACAAGCATGTTCAAACAGCTAGGGTACTACCACCCTTAAAAATTTTCAAACAAAAATTACACATTGTCCTTCTTGGGATTCTGGGAAAAATCTCTCTAAGCAAACTTTTGTTTTATTTCTATACTTGACTCATGGGCCAAGGTTGAGATCCTTCATAGACTTGTTTAACTTGTTCTCCATCCTTTCCGGACAATTGTTGGCATAGTGGCCTAGTTCCTTGCATTGGAAACATGTGACAAGGCTGAGATCCCTCATAGGCTGGTTTATCTTATGCTTCATCTTTTCTGGACAGTAGTTTGCATAATGTCCTAACTCTTTGCAGTATTTGCACATCACTTGGCTAAAATCCTTCCTTATCTTGGGTTTCACTAGCTTTTGTTTGTCTTCTTGTCTCTTCTTCTTTTCTGGGCATTCATTGTAATAGTGTCCCATCTCTTTGCAAGTGTAACATTGCTCTTGAGTAATATCCTTCTTGTTTGGGTTGGGGCATTTCTTCTTCTTCTTGGGTCTCTCCAAAGCTATGAGTTCTTCTAGTTCATGTTCTTCATAAGTGGGAGATCTTTCTCTCTTCTTGGGGCATTGATCTTCATGTTCCTTGGATGCATGATTCTTGTCTCTAAAATTATAGCTAGCTTGGGTTCCTTCTAGAATAATATCCTTGTCATCCTTGTTGTCATTGGCTCTTTGGGAAAAGTTTTCTCCCATGTTGATCATTTGAGTAACCAATCCTTGCAACAGTTGGGATTGAAGTTTCAAAATCCTTTGTATGGCTGGGTCTAGTCTATTGTTGTTGGCTAAAAGCTGAGTTGTCTCTTGGTTCAATTGGTTTTGGGTTGCTATAATTTCTTTCATGCTGTCCACTTGGTTGTTTTTGTTGTCATCAACCTTGATGTTGGAGAGTCTTGGAGTAGTCATCTGTTTGGGTTGAAGGGAGATTAGAATAGGCAAGATATTTCTAAGGAATTACTTCTAATAACACACATCACAATTCACACAAGAAATGTGCATGCAATCACAAACAACTTTTCACTCAAACAACAAAGTTCAAGCACATACTTAGGCAACAAAATATTTTTGTTACACCACATAAGTTGGTGTGTTTTGTCTTAGCTAAAATATGGTGGTCCATCTATATGGTTCACTTGTGATCTTTCCTTCCTTCTTGATTCTTCTTAAATGAGATCTTGGTTCCCTTGAGAAAAACTCTTGATCACAATACTTCAAAGTTGTTGATGGTTTCTTCTTATTTTGCATTCCCTCAGTCTCTAAGTCTTGAGTAAGATTTCCTTGTTTCACTTGTAGTCCTTAGTGGTACCCAAGTTGGAAATCCTTGGTGAACATGCTGAAGATGTTGAAGTCATTAGAGTTGAAGAAGTTGAAGTAGTCCTTTACACATGGTGTAGTCTTTGGTCATGGGGTAGGTTTTTCCATCAAATTTGAAATAGAAGAGATGTAGAGTTGAAACCAAAATGGTTGAGGAAAGAGTTTACAAGTGTTTTTGTAAATTTTTTTTTTGAACAAATACAACTCCTATTTTTCTAAGGGTTTTTGTCCAATCCTAGGGTTTACAAATCCTACAGGCAACACAATGCTCTGATACCATCTGTAGGGGTCCCAACCTAATAAGGTAGAGTCCTCCTGTGTTTTACAATGCTAGTCCCTGGATCAATAGCTAGCATCCACAGTTAAGATGTAATATCAAGAGACAAAGGTCATAATATAACTTTATAACCAGGAATAACATAAGTTTATTACATCATACATAGCTCATTAGTCTATTTCATTACATTGCAGCGGAATAACTATGGTCAAGTGGTCCTTCATCTTCAAAGTGCCACAGGCAGATGTTGGTTGTA
Organism: Avena longiglumis; assembly: GCA_030063025.1. Taxonomy (NCBI): domain Eukaryota; kingdom Viridiplantae; phylum Streptophyta; class Magnoliopsida; order Poales; family Poaceae; genus Avena; species Avena longiglumis. The sequence continues at coordinate 157,137,083 of CP125973.1, forward strand.
GACTTTGTAATCCTAATCAAACAATCTTCACTAAAATCAATCAAACCTGCAACATACAAGTTACAGCCACAAAGGGTCAATACATTTGAATTGTATTGGCAAGTGATACTATGGTAGTATAGTGAAATCTATCATCTATATGCATTTGGCTAAGTGGAGTTGAGGCTTGCATTGCTCAAATAGATTTTTCTTATCATTTTGAAAATACTAAGTTTTTGCTTGACAAAATCATTTTCCTCAATCAAAGATTTCAAGATCCTTGTACCAAGCCATCTCTCCATCAATGATTGAAGAATTCAAACAACCCTTGTTCAAACCACAAGATTTTAATTTAGAAATTTGAATGATGAGATTCTTGATTGCTTCCATGTCTTGATGCTCAAATTGTCCTTTACCAGGGACATGGCTAAGTACTTAGATTTTACACTCTGCAGAGGTGGTGCACTTTACCCACAAGACTTGGTTTCCCAAGACAAAATCTTTCAGAAGCCTTTCCTTAGACCAAAATGGACGCGTTCCCACCTATCAAACACTACCACCCACTGTCCATTTGGCTAAGTTCTTGCAACCTATATGATCATGGCAGAGCCCATATTGCCAAGTGGTTGCACTTGAAGCTTCTCAACATTTGACATCTCAAATCTCTTTGTGCCTGGGTGGCATACCACAAGTGAGATACACAACCCAAGTCCATGGCCTTGTGTAACCACTCAACATATCCCAATCCTTCCATTCCACCCAGGTGATTCATTAACTTAGTTGTTTTATTAGACAAAATCACAAGTCCTCAGACTTAGAATATTTTTCCATAGTGTGAATATATATTCCAACCATGTTTTCTATTAGCTAGGCTAAGCTTGATTGTAATAGGAATCTTAACTTAGGAAAATCCTAATAAGGATTCATCTACTAGGTTTTACTATAGCATGATCTATACTTAGCAAAATCCATGCAAGTTTACTTAGCAAAATCACTTAATGCATAGTGAAAGTATTGGGATAGAAAGTATGAAGCATCACTTGCCTTTTTGGTAGAGTATAGGTTCACTTCTTGATCTTTGCAACAATCACACTCCTCAAGTCACTACAAATCAATCAAGCAAGGCACAAACTCAATCTACCAATCAAGCAAATCAACACACATAAATAACAAAGTCAAAGAAATGCATGCAAGCATGCCAAGCTTTGTTTTGTTTGAAAAAGTGGTTCCTAGTGGGTCATAGTCATTTGGGTACATCTAATGGTCATTTCCTAAAGTGGCCAAGTCATTTGCAAAAGGTTTCACTTTAAAACCATTTTCAAAACAAAGTGTTATTTTATGTGGTGTAGAAATATTTTTACTAAGCCATTTTCCCATAGGGTTCACCAAATGAGTTGCTATTGCAAAACTTGGTGTTTTTGGGTCAGTAGGTTTGGTCCAAACCATCTACTCAAGGTTTTCTTCCCCTAAACAATTCCATAATGAAATCAATGAGTTTATTTGACTAGAAAATGGCTAAGTTAAATAATTCAACTTAAATTTCACCAAAATCATTTTTAATACTATGGGTTTGTTCCTAGGGTCAGTAGGGTCACATTAAACCAATTGGCAAAGGTTTGATCTCAAAATTCATTTTTAAATGATTTTTCTAATGTTAGCAAGCACACAAAAGAATCTGCAAATTTAAACAAGCTACCAGTTACTATTTGCTAAACTAAGGGTAGGGTTGGTTAGGTCTTGTTCTCCTGAATCTTTTGATATAAAATTTGTCAAATTTGGACGTGTGGTTCAAAAGATATAAGGGTTTGAAGTTTGCAATCCAATCTGATTTCAAATTCAGTTTTAAAACAGATCCTGCCACGCGTCTTATTCTAATTGGCCGAAAACGGTTCGCTGCGGATCACGCTCTGGTGCGTTGGATCTAGTTAAATCGAGTGGCTCAGATCGAGTACCTCTTCGCGGCTTAAGTCATCTAATCCTGCTCGCTCACTCTGGATCGAACGGCTGCAACCCTTCAGACCGAAAACAGGCGGCGCTGCTCGGTGGTGCACGGCGGCGACGGCCAGATGAGATGCTCGCGGTGGTTCTAGGAAGCGAGGAAGAGAGAGAAGATTCTCACCGGGTTCGTGGCGCGACGCTGATGCTCAACGAGGTTTCGAGGAGGCGAGGGGTGTACTGGGGCGATACTAATTGCTCGCCGGAGTTGCTCTTGGCGACGGTCGGCTCTGGTCGACGACGGGGACGTTGCTGTGGTCTACGAGAATACAAACGAAGGGCTGGGTTAGACGTAGGAGGTCACGGAGATGATGTGAGCATGCACCAGAAGAAGAGGGGCGACTGGGTTCTACCTGCGGGGCTCGTCGGAGAAGAAGGCAGACGGCGGCGCTTTTGATTCTTGTCGAAGTCGACTTCTGGGGCCGCATGAACGAGCGGTTGGTACAGGAGGTGCGCCAGGAGGGAAGCTGCGGGGTGATCGGGAGGCTCTGGTGGTGTGTGCTGGTCGGATTTCACCGGAGAAGGTCGCCGAGTCGAGGTGGTGCGAAGAAATGGCAACTGGAGGCGGATAGAGGATGGCGTCAGGGAAACGAAGAGGGAAAGAGGCGATTAAGAGGAGTGGTCGGTGGGGATTACTCGGCAAGAAGAGGATTTACGCATTCAACTAAAGAACGGCGAACCTGGTCATGGGTGGGTGAGAAAGATGAACAAAGGCGTGGGGTCGTTGTGTCGTGGGAAAAGAGGAAGAGGAGGGTCCATATGTCGGTGACTTGGCATTGTTTCAGCAGTGAAGAAAGCAGTTCGGGTGGAGAGGAGGTGGGTCATGAAGTTGGGCTGTTGGGCGGTTGTTGATTCTATTTTTCTGTTTTCTTTTTCTTTTTTTAATTTCAATTTATGTTTTGAATTTCCAAACAAACAATTCACACTCAAATCAAATCAACATTCAGCAAACTTTGAACTTTGAATTTTGGTTCTGTTTATCAACATAAACCAATATTCCAAAATAAATAATATTTTTATTCCTTTTTAGGATCTATTTAATATAAAATAGACCATAGTTATTTAATCAAATATGGTATGATTTATTTAATAAATCTCCTTTTAAAGTCCAAAATATTTCTCCAAATCAAATCAGTAGGTATTAATTGGAAATAAAGAATACTTAAATTACTTGTTTAAAATAAAATAACATTTTATTATAGGGTCCATTAATAATTAAATAAAATGGCCTTAGTTATTAAATCAAATAGGGTTTGATTTTTATTAATAAAATCTTTATTTGAAACCTAAATATTTTCAAAATCAAATTAGTAGGTTTAATTTGGGAAATATATAATATTTGGAAATTTGTTTTAAAACAAAATAACCCTTTTATTTTAGTGTCCATTTATTAATTAACATAATAGGCTTTCATTATTAAATCCAATAGGATTTGTTTTATTGAGATATTTATTTTGAAATCTAAAACAAGCCCAAACACTTTAGTAGGTTTTATTAGAGAATATAAAATATTTGGAAAACCTATTTAAAACAATTTAATATGTTTTGATGTTTTAATTAATTTGGTAAAACTTCTTATTTTAATAAAGTTTGGATATTAATTCTTTATTATTTTATTTTAAATAAACCTTTGTTGTTTTTATTCAAACTAAATGTTTTAATTCCCAAAGTTTGGTCAAGGTTTAATTTGGCTTTATTAAATAATCCTTATTTATAAATCCACCTTTTCTTTTGAAAACCAAATCTTTTATTAAAGGATCCAATAGTAGTAATTCCAAAACATTTTTAATTTCCTTCATTAAATGTTTATCTTGATGAATCCCTTTAGGGTTTTATTTAATTCAAATGAGTTTGGAGTTCCAATTGAATTCAAAAAGTTTCTTCTGGCTCTGAAAATCAACAAAGTTTTATTTTATTAATTTATTTTCACATTACAAGATTTGGAAAATCTTGGGATGTGACAGGTTGGGACACTCCCTTTACAGATGGTATCAGAGCATTGTGTTGCCTGTAGGATTTGTAAACCCTAGGATTGGACAAAAACCCTTAGAAAAATAGGAGTTATGCTTGTTCCAAAAACTTATTTACAAAAACACTTGTAAACTCTTTCCTCCACCATTTTGGTTTCAACTCTACTTCTCTTCTATTTCAACTTGAAGGAAAAACCTACCCCATGGCCAAAGACTACACCATGTGTAAAGTACTACCTCAACACCTTCAACTCTAATGACTTCAACTTCTTCAACTCTAATGACTTCAACATCTTCAGCATGTTCACCTAGGACTTCCAACTTGGATATCACTAAGGACTATAAGTGAGACAAGGAAATCTTGCTCAAGAATTAGAGACTAGGGGAATGCAAAAGTAAGAAGGAGCCATCAACAACTTTGAAGTCTTGCAACCAAGAGTTTTCTCAAGGAAACCATGATCCCAAGTAAAAGGAAGAAACCAAGAAAGAAGGAAGACCACAAGTGAACCATATAGATGGACCACCATATTATAGATAAGTCAAAAACACACCAACCTATGTGGTGTAGCAAAAATATTTTGTTGCCTAAGTGTGTGCTTGAACCTTGTTTGAGTGAAATGTTTGGTTTGTGATTGCATGCACATTGTTTATGTAAATTGTGATGTGTGTGAGTAGAAATATTTCCTTAGAAATATCTTGCCTATTCTAATCTCCCTTCAACCCAAACAGATGAGTACTCCAAAAGACTCCAAGGTTGATGACATCAACACCAACCAAGAGGACAGTATGAAAGATCTCATAGCAACCCAGAACCAGTTGAACCAACTGACAGCTCAGTTCATAGCCAACACTAGTGATAAAGATCCAGCACTGCAAAAAATTTTGGAGGAACAAAACCAACTGATGCTTAAGGTGACTAATCAAATGATCAACATAGAAGAAAGCTATCCCAAAAGAGTCTTTGACAACAAGGATGACAGAAATATTGTTCTAGATGGAGCACCAGCTTGCATTATTTGTGGAGACAAGGATCATACTTCCAAGGAGCATGAAGATCAATGCCCTAACTGTGAAGAAAATCATCCTGTTGGACAATGTCCCACCTCTCAAGCTACTTGTTACCTTTGTGAAGGAAACGACCATGTCCCTATCCAATGCCCCATCTACTCCATGGTGGAACAAACGAAACAAGAAGGATCCAAGTATGCTAAGAAGGCTGATGACAAAGGAAAAGGATCACTTATACCTCCAAACAAAACAACCCAGTTCAAAGGATCAAAGAAACCCAAGAAGCAAAAGATAGACAAAAGCCATGTGCAATGTTATAAATGCAAGGAAATGGGACACTATTCTGGTGAATGCCCAGAAAACCCGAAGAATAAAGAGATTGGCCAAGTAGTGTGCAACAACTGCAAAGAACTAGGCCACTATGTAGCAACTTGTCCACAAGAACCACGTAAAGAACTCAAGGACATCCACTGTTTCAACTGCAAGAACCCCGGACACTATGCAAGCAACTGTCCGGAAAAGATGAAGAACAAGTTGAACAAGCCTATGGAGAAACTCAACCTTGGCCCATGAGTCAAGTGTGGAAACCAAGGACACCATGCAATTGTTTGTTTAGAGAAGTTTCCCCAGGATCCCAAGAAGGACAATATGTAATTTTGTTTGAAAATATTTTAAGGGTGGTAGTATCCTAGTTGTTTTGAGCCTACTTGTAACCCTAGCCTTCCCAAATCTCGGGACGAGATTTATTTTAAGGGTGGTAGCCTGTCACATCCCAAGATTTTCCAAATCTTGTAATGTGAAAAATAATTGAATAAAATAAAATTTTGTTGGATTTTCAAGGCCAGAAGAAACTTTTTGAATTCAATTGGGACTTCAAACCAATTTGGATCAAATAAAATCCTAAAGAAATTTAAAAGAGTAAACATTTGATAAAAGAAAATAAAATATTTTGGAACTACTATTTTGGATCTTTTAAATAAAAAGATTTGGTTTGAAAAAAAGAAATAGAAGTTTTATAAATAAAGATTATTTTATAAAGCCAAATTAAAACCTTGGCCAAGCTTTTGAAATAAATTTTTTTGTTTTGATAAAAATGGTAAAGGCTTATTTGAATTAAATTAATAAGGATTTAATATCCAAGTTTTATTAATAAAGGTTTTACTATTTACAAAACATCAAAACTTATTTAATTATTTAAAATAAGTTTTCCAAATATCTTATATTTCCAAATAAAACCTACTGATTTGGTTTTGAAAATATTTGGATTTCAAATGAAGATTTTATTAAATAAATCAAACCCTATTTAATTAAATAACTAAAGGTCCATTTTATTTAATTAATGAATGGATCCTAAAATAAATAAAAAATATTATTTTATTTTGGGATTTGGTTTATGTTATTTAGCAGAACCAAAAACTCATTACAAGTTTGGAAGTGTTTGAAATGTTTGAATATTTGTTTTGTTGTTTGATTTGTGAATTGATTTTCAAAACAGGAAATAGATGTGGGAAAAAGAAAAAAAAAGTTCAGACAGAAAAAAAATAGTACAAAGGACCAAGCCCAACTAGGCCCAGCAAACAGCCCAGCTTCCCCTCCCAAGGAAAACGTTTTGTACTCAGAATCTAACTCAGACAGACGATGACTGGTGGACCTCCCTCTCACTTCTTTTCCCACTGACGACTGGACCCCACTCTCCTGTTCATCCTCCTTACCCGCGCGACCTCCTTCCCCCAAACCTCGCTGCCATTGCTGCCATTCAATCCGTGCGTTCAATTCGCCATAATACCGAGCTTTAATCTCGCCGCGACCACACACGTTAAAACGCCAGCGTCTTCTCCTCCTTTTCCCTCTGTCACCCCATCTCGACATGCCCCCAGGCCGCCCCAATTCTTCCCCAAGCTCCTCTGTCTCCGACGACCCTCCTCGTCGAATTCCAGCCGAGCTTCGCCGCCCCTTGCCTCCCTGAGCACGCTAGCAGATTCCCCACTCCCAGACACATCTCCCTGTGCTCTTCGTTCAACCGTGGGTGCCCCGGAGCACCGTCTTCGACAAGCTCTGACAACGTCGATTTCTGTCTCGTCCTCGTCGAACTCCCCCGGTAAGCCTCGACCACCCCTAGCTTTTCCATGGATGCTCACATCATCTCCAGCTCAGTCCGCGTCTAACCGTACTAGCCATCTGCCCTGGGGTGAACTGCAGCATCTCCCCGTCATCAACCAGAGCCGTCAGACGACCGTGCAAACTCCGGCGAGCAATTACTGCAGTACCCGAGCGCCCCATGTCAGGCCAACAGCACGTCGAGCATCACCACAGCCCTGCGATTCTGGTGAGCACTTTCCCTCCCCTCTTTGCTTCCTGTAGCCGCGGTAACGCCACCGCCTGGCAGTGTGCTGCCGCTATCCACTGACGGCGCCGCTCACTTTTGGTCAAGCAAATCAGTACCGTAGGATCTAGATTGAGCGAGCAGGATTAGATCATTTAACCGCGAAGGGGTATGAGTCCTGTGCCGCACGATTTATTAGATACAACGCACCGCAACACCGATCCGGCCGAACCGGTACCGTCCAACCAGAACACGACGCGTGGCCAGGTCTGTTTAAAACAGAATTTGGAAATCAGATTTAAGTTGCAATTTGAAAACCCTGTAACTTTCGATCCACACGTCCAAAAATTGCAAACTTTATACCGTTGGAATCAGTGGAACAAACCCTAGACAACCATGGAATTTGTTTAGCAAATAGTATCTGTTAGTTTTCTTGTTTTTGCAGATACTTTTGTGTGCTTGTTTAGATTAGAAAAATTGTTTAAAAATGTTTTTAGGGTTAAAACCTTTGCAAAATGGTTTTTTGTAAACTCACTGACCCTAGGAACCAACCCATGGAGTTAAAAATGAATTTGGTAAAATTTAGGATAGATTAATTGATTTGGTCCATTTCTAGCCAAATAAAAATAATAAATTTTGTTATGAAAATGTTTTTGGAGTAAAAACTTTGGAAAATATTTTGGATCAAACCTACTGGCCATAAACACCAAGTATTGAGAAACCTCAACTTATTTGGTGAACCACTTAAAATTGTTGCTTGATAAAAATGTTTTTCCACCACATAAAATGTTGAATGGATTTAAAAATGGTTTATGGACAAAACCCTTTTTGCAAATGACTGCCATTTTGGTAAATGACCACTTTGGACTTTACAAAGTTTAGAAGCCTAGTGGAGACCACCTTTGCAATTAGAACTATCTTTTACATGCTTACATGCAAGACTTAGATCTTAGGTCCCATAGTTTTATGTGTGTGAATTGTGGTTTGATTGATTATTGGAATGCTAGTTGATATAGAGTTTGCTTGATTGATTGTAGTGAAATTAGCAAAGTGTGAGACTATAAAAATCAAGGAGTGAACCACCATTCCCTTCCAAAAAGGCAAGTGACACTATCATCAAAAGTCCTACTATTTTCATTATACTTAGTGGATTTTGAAACATGCATGAAAATACTTTTTGTACTTATGCTATGCTAAAATACTAATAGGATTCCCTATCCATTCCTTAGAGAAAACAATGTAGCTATTACATTCTTAGCCTTGCTATATTTTGAAAAGAGATACATGTTGAGATTTTACAAAGGTTGAGAAAAGGACTTGTGTTTAACATAATAAAACAAGGACTCAATGAACTACCTAGGTGGAGGATACTTTAAGTTTTGGAGAGGGTGGCAACAAAAGGAACCATGTCTATGGGAATCACTTTGTGTTGTGCTCCAAAAGAAAACCACCTAGGAAACTTAGATATTGAACATGTTTCTCCAATTGTGGCTTTCGTGCAACCACATGCTATTATGGCTCGCTTAGTCAACTACATTGGGAAGACTCATGCACATCCTCGATTAACTGGACATGGGGACCTGAATCCTACATGGGTCTTTGAAGGCAAGCTAGCAATGGTGTATGGGAGGACCCTTTGAAATACTTGTCACATTCTCAATCTGCCAAGACTCCATCTTGGTGAGCACTAATCCAGAGGGCCACTGGTGGAAAAAGGATGGGATTGTGACATGTGGGTAAATTGTACTCCTTCTGCAGAAGATAATAAAAATCTAAGTACTTAGCCGTGTCCCCGGTTATGGACAATACTGAGCAACTAAAGTTTGAAGCTATGGGAGATCTCGACATTCTAATTTATAAATGAAAAACTTTTAAAGACTTGATGCACTTGGGGTTACCAAGGAGCTCAAGAGACTTTGACAAAACTTGATGTACTTGGGGTTACCAAGGAACTCAGGAGATTTTGTTGAAAACATGAACACTTGGGGTTACCAAGGAACACATGAGATTTTGATGAAACTTGTTGCACTTGGGGTTACCAAGTAGCTCAAGGGATTTTGACAAGGACTTGAACACTTGAGTTTCTACCAAGGAGTTCAAGGAAATTGGAAAAGGAGATTTGACAAAGGATCAAAACCATTTTGAAAATATAGGGTAAATCATTGCTTTATGCAAAAGAGCCTAAAACTCTACTTAGCCAGATGTGCATGTATTGATAGGATCCACTTATATTCCACATAGTAGTGAAACTTTCCAATACAATTCAAATGTATTGACCCTTGTGGTTGTAACTTGTATGTTGCAGGTTTGATTGATTTTAGTGAAGATTGATTGATTAGGATTACAAAGTCTACAACCAACATCTGCCTGTGGCACTTTGAAGATGAAGGACCCATGCTTATAGTTACTCCGATGCAATGTAATGTAATAGCCAAATGAGCTATGTATGATGTAATAAAATTATGTTATTCCTGGTTATAAAGTTATGTTATGACCTTTGTTTCTTGATATTACATCTAAACTGTGGATGCTAGCTATTGATCCAGGGATTAGCATTGTAAACACAGGGGACTCCAACTTATATTGTTGTAAGGTTGGGACACTCCCTTTACACTCATCGGTAGCATTAGCTGCAGGCGGGTAACCCAGCGGTGCATCCAGCACATAGGTCAAATTACCAGCATTGAGGACAATCCTCAAATTGCGGAACCAATCCGCAAAGTTGCTTCCATTGTTTTTCAACTTTTTTTTCTCTAGGTGAATTAAAATTGATGGTAGGGGCCGCCATTGATCTACAACATATTTGCAATAGTTTAGACTAAGTTTATGACAAATTGAGTTCTAATTAATAGTTAAATTAGTCTAGGTGAACTCCCACTCAAAACAATATCCCTCAAATTGTTTTAGTGATCACACAAACCAAATCCACCACATCAAAACCGATCACCACGAGAGTTGATGTAGCTTCAATGGCGAACAAGCAACATGTTCATCATATCTACTATATGACTCATGCTTTACCTTTCGGTGATCCGTGTTCCGAGACCATGTCTGTACATGCTAGGCTCGTCAAGATCAAACCTTAGCTTCCGCATGAGAAAATCTGGCTTGCTCATGTTGTATACACTCGCAGAATCTAACACACCCGATAATCACGTGGTGCTTCGAAACAACGAGCTTTAGCAACGGTGCTTACTAAGGATGAACACTTTAAAACTTGAAATTTTGTGCATGAGGGATCATATTATAATGCTATCGTCGCTAACTAAGCAATACAATATGCATAAAAGGATTAACATCACATGCAATTCATAATATGTGATATGATATGGCCTTTCTTCTTGTTCTTCTGATCTCCATCTTCAAGCACGAACATGATCTCCATCATCACCGGTATGGCGTCAAGGTCAATGGCGCCGCTTCATGGTTGTCGTCCACCAGCTTCAACTATTACAACTACTTTGAATAGACACGCAGGTCTTAATGGAATTTAAAAGACAACCATATGGCTCCTGCCGGTTGCCAACAATAAGGAACATTGCATACATCATATATAATCACAATCATGGACATATCACATCATAGCACACCCCTTCAAAACAAAGTTAGACGCCTCTAATTTTCTTTGCATATTTTACGTGGTTTGGGGCTTTCAATAAGTGTCGTTCTAACTTCCGAACAAGAACCACAACGTTGATGCTTGAACTATCAAGTGGCCGTTGTAAATTGAATCTATACTATGATGGGAGAGACAGACACCCGCAAAGCCACTTATGCAATACAAGTTGCATGTTGAGCGTGGAGCAAGTCTCATGAGCGATGTCATGTAAGGTTAGCCCGGGCCGCTTCATCCCATCATACTGCAAGATGCAAAGTACACAAAAAGCAATTGATAATAAAAGCACCACCGCCCACAATGACCATTGTGTTCTACTCGTGCAACAGATCTACATATAGACACGTCTCTGATACCACTGTACGGGTTCGTAGCATGGAAAACAAAAAAATTCTACCGCATGCACAAAAACAAGCAAAAATCTAACTACTAGATTGTAGCAACGAGTCAAGAGAAGCACTCACCCTCAAAGATTCCAAAGCGGCTAATGAGAGCAGATTCTCGTGGGTGATGTAGTTGTACACTTGCCGATCTCAAGATCGCGTAGACGATCCTTCCGGCGCTGCGTTCCGGCAGCGCTTCCTTAGTCGGTCACACGTTCGGTACTCGATGAAGACCTTCCTCTCCCTTGTTCCAGCAGGCAGCGGAGGTTGTAGTTCTGCCCTAGTCATTCCGGCAGCACGACGACGTGGTGTCGGAAGTAGAGGGAGGATCCCGCAGGGCTTCGCCTAAGCCGGTGCGAGTTATGGTGGATTTGGGTTTCCTGGAGATCTAGGGATAAGATGACCGGGAGGAGGAGGAGGTGTTGGCGGCGACGAACCGGCGGTGGTGCGGCGGTGGCGAGCGGCGGCTTGGGCGCGACGGCGGTTTGGGCACGGCGGCGGTGCAGGTGTAGGGAGGGCTTGGCTCTTGTGTTGTTGGGGCAGCCCTCCCCCTCTATTTATGAGAGGGAGGGGCAGCCTTGAGAGGGGTGGGTTTGAATCCAAACCCAAACCCAAGTTGGATTGAGAGAAGGACTTGTTTCTTGTTCCACTAGGAAACCATTGTTCGAGTTTGACTTTTCAAACTTCCCGTTTGACTTTCAATTTAGAGCTTTAATTCTCTCTTGCAAATGCCAACACCAAGTGACCTAGGACATGATCTAATCATTCCACATATCCATGACACATTCATGGACCATTCCCCTTCTGGACTGGTGAACCTTCTAGAACCTTCTAGAACCTCTCCGATGAAAACATCGGAAACTTTCCCGAACTCCGAAATAGGACTTCCTGATATGAATCTTATTCTCCGGACCATTCCGGATCTCCTCGTGATATCACGGATCCCATCCGAGACTCCGAACAACATTCGATATCCCTACTAACATTCCATATCTACTAAACAACATCGAATCCTTAAGTGTGTCTCCCTACGGTTCGTGAATTATGCGGACATGACCGAGACACTTCTCCGATCAATAACCAATAGAGGAATCTGGAAATTCATATGGCTCCCACATATTTATACGATTACTTTGCGATTGAATGAACCACTTACATACGATACCAATTTCCCTTTGTCTCACGATAGTTTACTTACCCGAGGTTTTGATCGTCGGTATCTATGCATACCTAGTTCAACCTCGTTACCGATAAGTACTCTTTTATCGTTCCCGTGATATGTGATCCCTTGTGATCCAGTCACATGATTGCAAGCTAATTGGATGACATTCCATCGAGAGGGCCCAGAGTATATCTATCTATCATATGGATGGACAAATCCCACTCTTGATCCATGTGCCTCAACCCATACTTTTCGAACACTCAATGCCACCTTTATAGCCACCCAGTTACGGTGTGGTGTTTGATGTTATCAAACAATCCTTCCGGTGATGGTGATTAGGATGATCTCATGGTCGAAGGAATTAGGTTACTTTGTATTAGAAAGCTTATAGAAAACGAACTATTGAAATGACTTGATCTTAATGCTACGCTTATCTATAGGAGTATGTCCATCGTACCATTCTCCTAATGATATGATCTCGTTGTTAATAACATCTCAATGTTCATGATCGGGAAACCATGATCATCAATTAACCAACAAGCTAGTATTACAGAGAGGATTTACCAGGGACTCTAATTTAGTTTACAAATCACACAAGTATTAATGTTTCCGGTTTAATACTATTATAGCCTGAATGTAAACATTTATCATAAACACAAAGATATAATAATAACCACTTTTATTATTGCCTCTAGGGCATATCTCCAACACGGGTAATGACCCACAAGTATAGGAGATCGCAACAGCCTTCGCAGGTAGTATTACCCAATTTATTGATTCGACACAAGGGGAGCCAAAGAATACTTGCAACCCTTAACAACTGAGTTGTTAGTTCAGCTGCAGTTGGAAATAGTTCTTGCTCAAAGAAGTTTATCAGTAGCAAGAGTTTTTAGTAGCAACAGCAACAGTATAACAAGATAAATAGTAACAGTAACAGTAAACATTGGGATTCGAGTGCGGTAGGCATACAGATGGATGGACGGGCATTGCATGAACGAGTCTAAACATGTAACATCAAGATCTAGGGCATTGCAGATAAATAATAATAAGCATCCAAGTACTAAACAATCCTAGGCATGTGCTCCACATATAGTCATGCGTGCTCGCAATGAGAACTTGCACAACATCTTCTGTCCAGCCAGCCCGTTGCAGCGGGGCCTCTAGGTAACTACTGGCAATTAAGATGCTCCTTTTAATAGAGCACCGGAGCAAAGCATTAACACTCTGTGAACACATGAGATCCTCCCTCCACAGCCATCCCCTCCGGTTGTCCCAATTTCTGTCACTTCGGGGCCTTTGGATCCGAACAATGATATGTGTACACAAATTGCAGATAAGATCACAAACAAATAATAATTTCAGATCTGAGATCATCGCACTCGGGCCCTAGTGACAAGCATTAAGCACAACAAGTTGCAACAAAGTCAAATAGAACTAATAGAGATACTAGGCACCATGCCCTAATCACTCTTATTCATTACATGATAGAACTCATCCAATCCCTACCATCCCCATAGCCTACCGCAGGGGATTACTCACTCATGGATGAGGGAAACATTGATGGTTGATGGAGAAGCGTTGATGATGATGATGATGGCGACGATCCTCCCCAAATTCCCCGTCCCGACAGGGTGCCAGAACGGAGTTTCTGGATCCGAAACTTTTTTTCTGGTGGTGGCGGTGTAGCGGAACTCTTTCTGGAAAAATGTCGAACCCCCCTCATTTTTTAGGTCAAGAGGCAACTTATAGGCGCAGAGGGAGGACGAGGGGGTGCCTGGGGTGGCTGCACCCCCCTAGGCGTGGCCAGGGCTGGCCCGCGCCTGGCAGGGGTGTGGGCCCCCCAGGCATCCACTCCATCTCGTACTCTGGCTCCATGGATCTTCTGGTGAAATAGGATTTTTGGCATATTTTCCAGGATTTTTCCTGATAGTTGATTTTCTGCACAAAAACTAGACACCAAGGTAATTCTGCTGAAAATAGCGTCAGTCTGTGTTAGTTGTATCCAAATCACACAAGTTTAGAGTAGAAACAATAGCAAAAGTATTCGGGAAAGTAGATACGTTTTGGACGTATCAACTCCCCCCAAGCTTAGCTTATTGCTTGCCCTCAAGTAATTCAGTTGAAAACTGAGTGCGATAAAAGAACTTTCACGAACACATTTGCTTCATGTGATGTAAATATTCTTATCACAGGAGTAGATGCTTAAACCATTCATAATAAAGAGTATGCTACTAAGTCTACTCAATAGGAATTGCAAGCTATGAAGAGAAACCAACTCAATAATAATAAGTAGCACGAAACATAATCATAAGCAACATTGCAATGCTCATAATAAGGTATGATAGAGTGGTATCTCGCTTGCCTTTGTTTGAAGAGCACAATATAAAGGCCAAGGCACCTCTGAAGTTCAAGTGAAGACTAGATATAAACATATCAGAGATACAAGCATCAAAGTCATGACATAATTAACCAAGTTTTGGAACAAACACAGGAATGACAACTATGCTCTCAAGAAGGTGCTCAAAGAATAAGTGGTGAATCAACAAGGAAGTGAAAAGGTTTTGAAAAGTTTGAAAGTCTTCCAAATGCTGAAAGAAAGGTACTCGTTAGCTTTAAGCTCTCATTGCCCCTATCATAGGAATCTTCATGTGGTTAAGGTGAAAGTGAGGTCCAATCTGAGTTATATGCTTGACAGACCATAAACTGGAAATCCCATGTCCCTTGAGTACGAGGGACACTCCGCATGCTACTCAACTTTGGTTACCTGTAAGTTCTTGTCATTGTAAATACATGCATATCATAGAGAACCTACAACGGTGTATGATCCCTCCTTTATAAAGGAAAAGATCCCTATGTTTACAATGCTAGTCACTTGATCAATAGCTATCATCCACAGTTAAGATGTAATATCAAGAAACAAAGGTCATAATACAACTTTATAACCAGGAATAAAATAATTTATTACATCTTACATAGCTCATTTGGCTATCTCATTACAATGCAGCAGAATATAACAATAGCATGGGGTCCTTCATCTTCAAAGTGCCACAGGCAGACATGTTGGTTGTAGACTTGTAATCCTAATCAACACACTTCACTAACTTCAAACAAACCTGCAACATAATAAGTTACAGCCACAAGGGTCAATACATTTGAATTGTATTGGCAAGTGATACTATGGTAGTATAGTGGAGTCTATCATCTATATGCATTTGGCTAAGTGGAGCTTAGGCTTGCTTTGCTCAAAATAGATTTTCCTTATCTTTTGAAAAACACTAAGTTTTTGCTTGACAAAATCACCCAAGGAATCTCCCAATAGAAATTGGTGATCCTTCAACCCTTGTTCAACCACAAGTTTTTAACTTAGAAATTGGGATGAGGAGATTCTTGATAGCTTCCATGTCTTGATGATCAAATTGTCCTTTACCAGGGACATGGCTAAGTACTTAGATTCTTCCATCTGCAGAGGTTGTGCACTTTCCCCACAAGACTTGATTTTCACCAAGACAGGACCTTTCAGAAGCCTTCCCTTAGACCAAATGGACGCGTTCCAACCTATCATCCCACTACCACCAACTGTCCAAATGGCTAAGTTATTGCAACCTATGTGATCCAGGCAGAGCCCATATTGCCAAGTGGCTGCACTAGAAGCTTCTTAACATATGGCATCTCAAATCCCTTTGTTCCTGGGTGGCTTTCCACAAGTGAGATACACAAGGTAAACCATAGAAATGGGCCTTGTGTAACCACTCAACATAAACCATTCCTTCCATTCCACCCAGGTGTTTCATTCACTTAGTTGTTTTATTAAACAAAACTCAAGTCCAAAGACTTAGAAATATTTTCTCATAGCATGAATATATAACCACCCTTGATTTCTACTAGCTAGGCTAAGCATGGCATTGATAAGACTTAGAAATATTTCTAGCAATTCTACAACTACTAGGATTTCCCAAGCATAGCATATAGATTAAAATATCCATGCAAGTCTAGCAAAATATTTCTAAAGCATAGTTGAAAAACATAGGAATAAATCATGAAGCACCACTTTCCTTTTTGGTAGAGAATATAATTTCACTCCTTGATCTTGCAATATTCACACTCTTCAAATCACTACAATTCAATCAAGCAAACAATATTTCAATCTACTATTCAAGCAACATCACATAAAATAATAGAAACAAAATAATGCATGCAAGCATGCCAAAGATTGTTTTATTTGTAAAAGTGGTTTTATAAAACACCTATTGGTCATTTTATAAAAGTGGCAAAACCATATGAAAAGTATTTTACCTATAAACTATTTTTAAATCAATCAATATTTTATGTGGTTGAAAATGCCTTTAGCAAAGCAACAATCTATAGGGTTCATCAAAATATATTTTTAAATCAAAAAACCTTGTGTTTAGGGTCTGAGAGTTTAAATCAAAACATTTCCCAAAGGTTTTTCTCCAAAAGCATTTTTAATAAATAAACATTATTTTTATTTGACTAGAAATGCTTTAAATCAAAGATTTACTCTTTAGCTTTACCAACTACATTTTAAAATCCATGAGTTTGTTTCTAAGGTCATTAGGTTCAAAACAATCCATTTTCCAAAGGTTTTATCTCAAAAATCATTTTAGAACAAATTTTATATTCTAAATATGCCTACACAAGTTTCTGCAAAAACAATCAATTTAACAGAAGCTTTTTACTAAAAAAAGTGCATGGTTGGGAAGTACTTGTCTTGCTGATTCCATTGATATAAAATTTGCAAAATTTGGATGTGTGGATCAAAAGTTCTGAATTTTACAAATTGGAACATCTAATAGAACATAATTTCTGTTTTAAATCAACTCTGGCCACGTGGCTGCTTCTTATTCGTCGGTAACGGTTCGGTTGGATCGACAGACAACAGCCGTTAGATCTAAAGTGGATCGTGTGGCACAGAGCGCTACTTAACCCTTCGGTTAAGGTTCTATCGTATCCGCTGGATCTACATCGGACGGCTACTACCGCCTTGCCAAGAACTGGCGGCGCGACGACGGTGGCACGCGGTGACGGCGCTCTGGCTACGGCGTAACGGTAAGAACAGGAAGCGAGAGGAGTAGGGGAGATGCTCACCAGAATCGCCACGACGTATTGTTGCTCAACATGGTCTTCTCCGTCGAAGGGGCGCTCGGGGTGGATGGCAATCGCTCGCCGGAGTTGTCCCTGGCGTCGGGCTTCTCTGTTCGTTGTCGTTGGTGAATATACCGTGCCCGCTAGAGGAAAAGGAGGCTTCCATTAGAGGCGCAAATACGTGGCGAGTACGGGAGTGTCAACGAGAAGGGGAGGCGTGGTCGGAATTTACCTAGAGAGCTCGTCGGATAAGTGACAGACGACGGCGACGTGTAGTGGTCATCCTTGCCGATGTTCTGGGATAAGCGCGGGCAGGTTGGGGGTACTGGGATACGCGTATGATGATGGCGAGCAAGCTAGAGTGGTCGAGGGGGCAAGGGGCGATGCGGAGCTGCCGGAATTTCTCGCGGAGTTCATCGGAACAGTGAGGGCGCGTGCTCGAATTGGGAACAACCCGGTGGCAGAGATGGAGTGGGGTCTGGGGGGACACAGAGAGGGGAGAGGGGTTATTAAGAGTGCATAATCTCTGGGCGGATTCATCGCTGCATTGACGCGAATTAAATCGTGGTTTGAATGACAGAGAACGGCAGGGAGAAGGAAGAAGCAGTCGCAGCGGGTGGAGACGATGTCTGACGCATGGGCCGTTGTTGTCAGCGAGAGAAAGAGAGAGGAGGTAGGGCCAGGCAGTCAGCGACTTTGCGGGTGGCTTCTCTGGTTCGAATTGTTTTCCTGCGGGTGAAGAGAGGGAGTGGGCTGCTGGGCTTAGTGGGCTAGCTGGGTTGGGCTGGCTTTGCTCATTTTTTTGTTCTGTTTCTCTTTCCTTTTTCCCATTTTAATAATCTGTTTTGATTTTGTTTAATCAATTCAAACATTCATTTGAATTCAAACTTCACTCAAACTTTGTGTGCAATCAAATACTGATTAATAATACATTTTAAAGTCAAAATTAGAATATTTCTTTTATTCTTTTTAGGGTCTTTTATTTATTTAAAACAAAACCCTTGCTTTAAATTCAATTAATATCAAATATATTTTTAGTCCTTATTTGATTTCAATTTTCACAAAACCCTTTTCAGTAAGTTTTATTCATTAATTAGGGTGTCAAATAATTCACTTTGAATTATTTGGAATATTTTTATTATGATTTATTAATCATTTAAATTGGATATTTGCCTTAATTCCATAAATTTTATTCGGAAGATTTCTTTGATCTTATTTAAGTTAATTAAACAACTTTTATTCCTCTTGGGTAATTTCCAAAAATTATTTTCCCATGATTTAATTAATCATTTCTTAATAGTGATTATCTTTATTAAAAAATAGGATTTGGTTAATGTCACTTTATTTTATTTGGAAGAATTCTTTATCCATTTATATTATTTGGATTTGGATTATATTCATTCCATTTGCTTAAGGATTAGGTCAAGTTTTAATTTGGCATTTAAATATTCCTCATTTAATATTCCTATCTTTATCTTATAAATTTCCATATCTTTTTATTTATAGATCCAAACTTTGGTGATTCCAATTTGTAAAATATTATTTACTATTTGTTTATCCATTTAAATGTATTTAGGATTATTTGCTCACCATTTGGTATGGATTTTTAGATAGGTGCTTTATTAGCTTTGGGAATTCAATTTCCTTATCTTATTAAATTCATAAGATTTTATTAATGGCTTCAAATTGAATGAAATCAATTTATATGGTTTTATAATATTTCCATTTGTCATTCGTGATCATTTTGAAATGTTTGCTTGACAATTGTTTATATGGATCAAATCCATGGTCTTAGAGATAACTTGGAAATGATTTTCTTCCATTAGGGTTTTACGATTTTGGTTTATTTCTCAAGTGTTTAAATTTCCAGATGCATTTATGAAGAATGCATTTCACTTGATTTGAATTTAGTTGGATTAAAACATTAACCAAAGTTTGTTCAAGATGAGATTTTAAGTTTCCATTTAGAAACAAAAGTTTCTTTTCACCCTAAATTTCAACAATTATTTATTTTGTTTATTTATTTTTCACATTACAAGATTTGGAAAATCTTGGGATGTGACAGGCTACCACACTTAAAATAAATCTCGTCCCGAGATTTGGGAAGGATAGGGTTACAAGCTGGCTCAAAACAACTAGGGTACTACCACCCTTAAAAAATTTCCAACTAGATTACTTCTTGGCTTGCATGGGATCTTGATGAAATCTCTCTGGGCATACATCTGTATAGTGTCCTTTGTTTCCACACTTGAACACATGTGACAAGGATGAGATCCTACATAGGCTTGTTTATTTTGTGCTTCATCTTTTATGGACAATTGCTTGCATAATGTCCTGATTCTTTGCATTTGAAACACATCAGTTGGCTGATATCTTTCTTTTTTTGGTATCATTGCTTTTTGTTTGTTTCCTTGGTTCTTCTTCTTTTCTGGGAATTCATTGGCATAGTGTCCCATCTCTTTGCAAGTGTAACATTGCTCTTGGGTAATATCCTTCTTGCTGGGGTTGGGGCATTTCTTCTTCTTCTTGGGTCTCTCCAAAGCTAGGAGTTCTTCTAGTTCATGCTCTTCATAATTCACCACAAAGGTGGGAAATCTTTCTCTCTTCTTGGGGCAGTTACGAGAGATGTGACCTTCTTCTTCACAAGAGTAGCAACACTTTGTGATCACTTTGAATTTGGCCTTATGATGCATGGTTTTGACTTTGCCTTCATCCTTCTTGGTAGGAGTTGTTCCCTTATGGTAGTCTGCAATCAGTTGTTGCACTCCACCTTGTTTACTTTGTTGAACTATGGAATAGATGGGGCATTGGATAGGGACATGATTATTTCCTTCACATAGGAAACAGGTAGCTTGAGTTGTGGGGCATTGATTAGTTGGATGTTTCTCTTCATAATTGGGGCATTGATCTTCATGCTCTTTGGAAGTGTGATCCTTGTCTCCACAAATATTGCAACCTTGGGTTCCTTCTAGAATATCATCCTTGACATCCTTGTTGTCACAAACTCCTTGGAAAGAGTTGTCTCCCATGTTGATCATTTGAGTGGTCATCCCTTGCAGCAATTGGGATTGGATTACCAAAAACTTTTGTATGGTTGGGTCTAACTCATTGTTGGTGTCTAAAAACTGAGTTGTCATCTGATTCAAATGGGTTTGGTTTACTAGTAGTTGTTCTCTCATGTTGACCTCTTGGTTGTTGTTGTCACCATTCTTGATGTTGGAGTTCCTTGGAGTAGTCATCTGTTTGGGTTGGTTTGGGATTAGAATGCAAGCAAACATTCATATGACATGCTACAAACTATTAGCAAGCTGGAGCTAATCACAAGAAAGCAAGAACTAATAAGCATTCATAATAACATACACCTTAAACGAACAGGCTAATCATGCTCACAACGATGAGTATATGTACAAAAATGAAAACAAATAGAGTTTGTTACTAGCCTCTTACCACTCCTCAAGTTCTCTTAATCTTCATTATTTCCCTTCACTTGTGTGACTTGAATAATAACATGAAACCAAACTTCACTGAAGACGGCTGAACCCTGCAAAGAACTCACAAAACCAAAGAAGAAGAACAAATATTTTTGGTGTTTTCGATTTTTAAAACAAGCAAACAAAACAAAACCAAACAAAGCAAAAACAAACCAAAATAAACAAACAAAGAAAAATCTTTTTGGATTTTTCTTTTAAGGCAAACCAAAACCAAAAAGCAAAGAAACAAACCAAGAGAAACAACGAAAATATTTTTGATATTTTTTTGTTTTTGAGAAAGCGAAACAATGGATATACAAAGGACCGGCGATACATGATATATAGATGAGTGTGATGTCGGTGTACCTCCCCCCAAGCTTAGGCTTTTGGCCTAAGTGGGGCTCAATAGCGCGGGTAGTAACCCCAAGATGGTGGGTCATCATAGGAATGATCGTAGTCAGGCGCTTGCGATGAAGAAAAAGACGCGCCCCAATCATAAGAAGGCTGCTGGTATGAAGACTCTCCCAAGTTGGAGGGCTGAACCGAATCATCTTCGGCATCCACTCCATCATTATCCTCATGCTGGGAGACCTCCACCACGTATGTGTCAAACTCCTCCTCCGTGAGCGACCATCCTTGCTTGTTATCAAAATTAAACAAAGCAGGTGCATCCAAATAAACTACATTCTCCGTGAGCGACCATCCTCTCCAAACACGCTTGGCAAAAGATAATTCGTACGATAAACTTCTCATAGTATCCCCCAAAAAAATAAAATTATGTTGAACCATGGAATCAAGATCAAGTCTCTCAATGGGGAACTGATAATCTGAATGGTGAGGCTCTAAACCATGGAAAGCTAGCAACCTAGAGGCGATGAGACCCCCACAAACTCCACCCTTCTCGCGGTTAGTAGTAAGATGGTAAGCTATCAAAGCACCCAGGTTATAAGATCTATCCTATTCAAAGTAGATGCGATAAAAGCTAGATCAAAAGAAGATAACTTTCTATCAATCTTTCTAGCAAGAACACACTTGGTAATGAATAAGAAAAATATCTTATAGATGGGAATGAATGTTCCAAATTTTACCACTTTCCTTTGAGAAGTCGAAACCTTGCAAATTTCAGCATATAAATCCATAAGTTGCTTAGGCCTCTCCTTGATCTTCTCACAAGATCCCTAACAAGGCACTCTAATAGCTGCACAGAAATCAACAAATGGTAGGTCGACAGCTATATTGTATATTTTGTAATGGACCATGGGATTAGATGAAGACCAAGTGAACCGGAAGTCCTGCACCATAGCCATGGTTAGCTTAACATATTGAAGTGGTTCACCTTCAACAAAGTGTTCCAACCCTGCATTGGTAATCCTGGAGGATTCTCGCGGTTCACATAAATTCCTGACATGGATATATGGAAGGGAAGACTCCTTCCTCACGTTGAATTTTCATTGGCTCAGGTACCATCAAGTCATATTGATTCAGCGGATATGCACTCATCTTCCTTTCTGAAATTTTTAGACAAACATCAAACCAAGTGATTTCCAAGTTGATAAATGAAGAGCAACTACTATAGGAACTTTCTAGAGGGCTACACATGCATCAAAATGAAATCCCTAAGCATAGAACAAGCATGCAAGCTCACACAACCTAGCACCTATAGCAGCAAAATACTCAAGATAAAATCTACCAATCACAAATCTAATTGGACAAGCGGAGGAGGCACATACCAAGGAGCAATCCCTCCAAAAATCAATAGCAAAGATGGGCTGAGCAAGGAGATCGAAAATCACGAGCAAGAATAGCAAGAACTCGGGATTGAGAAAGTTTTCCGGTGTTTTTCAGGAGAGAGAAAGAAGATGGCTGGGAGGAGGAACCTTGGAGGGTCCCAAGTGGGCCACATCCCACCCAGGCGCCACCTGTAGGGAGGTCGCGCCCACCAAGGGTGTGGGTGCCTGGGGTGGCCCCCTGGGTCACTCCAGGTGTCCCTCTACCCCTTTTTTCGAGGAAAAATTTATTTTGAATTTTCTAGAATTTTTGGGAAACTTTATTTTTGGCCAATTTTCACGGTATGAAAATTGATTTTCTCGCAGAAACAGACTTTTTTCAAAAGAAACAAAAGCAAACAAAAACCAAACTACAGAATTTATAAGACACTCTAACAAGCAAGCAACTAGCTACTAAGAGCAAAAGCAAAGACTAGAAAGAGAAAAGTAGAAGGGAGAAAGAATAACCACGGTGAAAACATTATTTTATTCATTAAAATCCTTTTGTTAACAAGGTTGATCAAGTCTTGTTACCAAAACAGTATTATATGAAACAAAACTTTGTATTCCACAAAGTGATTATGTTACCTCAAGATTGATAGCAATAGTCCCAATCATAATAGTTTCAAAAATTTCTTGTGGAATGGGACGATATGTTTCTCCAACCTTAATGCTCTCAACATTTTCAATGGAATTCAGGCAATAGCTCTTAGCAACCTTCTTGGGGAAATAAATAGTATGCTCTTTGTCATTAAAATTAAATGTTACTTTTCCTTGATTACAATTGATAACAACACCTGCAGTATTAAGAAAAGGTCTCCCAAGAATAATAGACATATTATCATCTTCGGGCATTTCAAGCATAACAAAATCAGTTAAAACCAAGCAATTATGAGCCACTTGAACGGGAACATCCTCACATATACCAACAGGAATAGTAGTTGACTTATCAGCCATTTGCAAAGATATATCAGTTGGTATCAACTTTTCTAGCTGGAGTCTTTTGTAGAGAGAAAAAGGCATAACACTAACTCCAGCTCCCAAATCACATAAAGCAGTTCTAACATAATTATTCTTAATAGATCAAGGAATAGTTGGTATAGCTGGATCACCAAGTTTCTTTGGAACCTTACCATTGAAGTAATGATTAGCAAGCAAAGTAGAAATTTCCTCATTAGGAATCTTCCTTTTATTAGAGACAATATCCTTCATATACTTTGAATAAGGAGGCAACTTAATAGCATCAGTCAAAGGAATTTGCAAAAATAAAGGTTTCATCCACTCACAAAACTTGTTGTAGTGTTCTTCCTCCTTTGACTTGTATTTATTACCAGGAAAAGGCATAGGTTTCTGCACCCAAGGTTCTCTCTCTTTACCATGTTTATTAGCAATAAAATCTTCCTTAGTGTACCTAGTGTTCTTAGTGTGCTTCTTAGGTTCTTCCTCGATTTCCTCCTTATCAGGAGCATCATTTTTATCATTACAACTCTCAGTTTCAGCATCAGAGACATATATACTATTAGGATCTACAGCAGGTTCAAGTGGTTCCTCAACTATCTTATGTTTCTTTTTCTTTCTCTTACAAGGACTACCACTATTTTCACCTTGCTGAGTGTCCTGCTCAATTCTTTTAGGGTTTCCTTCAGGATATAAAGGATCTGGAGTAGCTATACCACTCCTAGTTCTAATTCCATAAGCATGTTTATATCCTGATGCATTAACTAGCATATTTCAATTTAGACTTATAACATTTTATCTAATTTCCAAAACAGGAAATAACTTTTTACACCACAACCAGAGCTACTCTAGGTCACTGACCAGTGGGGTCAGGGCCACGTCAATAAGCCACCTAAGTGTGGATTGGTTAATGGGTGGACTGGGTCAAGGGTGATGCAAGCATGGCGTCTAGATGATGTCAGCGCGACCCCAATTTGCCGACCACAACCAGATGGTCGTCGAAGCTGGCGTTTGCGAGCGCACGAGGCCGAGCAAGACTATATGTTCGAACAAGTATTGCATGGGAAGTCTACTAGTGGTGGTGCCGCCCCCTATAGGTCATCGGAACTACTGTAATAACAACAACTGACGGTGGCGTACGACAGCGCTACAGCGCGAGCAGGCTAGAGAGAGCGATAGGATTAGAGGAAAGATGCTTGAGCATCAGTGACTCACCCTGGTTGCAGCGGTGGTGTCGGTGAGGACAGAGCGGTCGGAAAGGAGCGAAAAAATCCGCCTTCCCCAGTGCTCCCCTTGAGGCTAGACTCCACCTAGAGGACCTACGAAGCATGGGGCTTCTCCATGGCTACTTGGAAAGGAGTGGGGAGGTTGGCACGATGGCGAGGTTAGCTAGGGTATCGGCCTCGAGGAAGAAATCAAGAGAGAGAGCTTCAGAGGGAGAGGGAGCAGATGAGGACGAGGCAGAGCTGCGTTGTCGTGGCCTCCTTATCCCCTCAGGCGGTCGGTGGCACGAATCTCCACGTCGGCGCGCGGCGGCGCTGGAGCCAGCGAGCTGCTTCGGGGCGAGCACGAGGTAGACGATGGCGATTAGGTGGACAAAGGGGTATGTGGGACTGGGCCGGTGTTGGCTTCGATGAATCGAGCGGAGGGCACTGACTGGGACTCGCGAGCGAAGGATAGGTCGAGGAATTGCTGGGCCGACCTGCTGCTCGGGCCAGATCCTTTTTTTATTTCTATTTTCTGATTTGATTTCAGATTTGAATTTTCTCATTTGATTTGAATTTTCTTTATATGGTTTATTTGCTGAGTGGTTGCAGGAATAATAAAGTGTATTAAGGTTCTTTTATGAGTTTTTAATATAATGATATTATTTCTTGTTTTTCTATCTATAGGTACTTTTGTTATGAATATTTATTTTCATAACATATCTTGAATTTATTATTAAATCTGTTTCAAAATTTCTTATTTTAGGATTTGAATTTATTTAGACTCAAGCACATAAGAATGGGCATTTTAATAATAGAAAACAATTAATCCATTATTCTGGAGAAGACAATTAAGGAACTTATACAGATTCTTCATAGTTATTCTATATTTCTATGATTTTTATCAAGGCATAGCATTTGTAGAAATGGTTCATTCTAGGGTTTATATTATTGTTTTATAAATGTGAATGTACAATAGTTGAAGACATATTGCCCTTATATTTTTGATCATAAATGAGATCATTATATAAGGTAAAGTATTAGAGTTGTTCTTTTAGCATGACTTAAAAATAAGGGTTGATAATTATGATTCCTAGGCACTTATGGTGTTCATGATTTGAAATGACAAGATATGCTTAAGTGCTTTGCTATAGGAAAATCATTCCTATAAAGAAGTGTGGAAATAGGATGATAAAGCAATCAGATCAGATGGGGATTATGTTTGATTAAGGATTTAAAGTTGAGTCTTTACCAAGAATTCCTAGCTTCCATATTTCCTAAGTTTGGACTTCTAATTAAGGAATTCCTTTCCTAAATATATTACTTCTTCATATATATCATCATGTGTTAACATGATGAGCTTCATCTCACAAGAATATTCTTATCAATAATTTCTCCTTCTAAATTCATTTGTAATTCCAATGAGATTGACAATAAAGCTCATATGATCTACCCATAGAGATCATCCTATTTTCTAAAATGTTTCTTACGAATCTAACACCATTTGAATGATCATTCTCTAATTCATTTAGTAGTTACTTCTAATACCATTTATACATTTTATTTTATCCTATATTACTAACATTCCTCCATTAGGTGCATCTATCAAAACCTACTTTTCTCAAGTGTTAAATATCTTGTAAAAAGAATAACACTACTTCAGTAACTCCAATAACTTATATTCAAACTCCACATCAGATTACGGTGGTATTATAATTATCTTCTCAGTATATTTTTACTGAGTGAAAAATATTATTCATTGACTATACTTTCTTAATCCAATAGGATTACTCCTTGAAACTGTCTTCAATATTCATCCTTATAATCCTTTTTGTAACCACCTATACCTTTATTTCAAGTAACTCTTCTATCCATTTAGAAGATTTAACTCCATCAATTATCATCTTGATTTGATTCTCTGTATTCACTCCCATCTTATATAAGGTAACTTAAACTAGCATTACTACTTCATAATCCTACTTATTTCTTTATAGACCTTAAGTGAGTGCTATGATATGGACCAGAGTTGGTAGATCAAGAATTGATAGTTGAGAAGTGGTGAATCAATAGTTGATTACCCAACATTTGATGATCAATAGATATTAGAGTATTATTCAATAGAGATAATAAGGATTGATATGGTAAGAAAGTAGATGGTGCATGTTCTTGTCTTGGTTTCTTCCCTACTCAACCTCACTTAAGAGTTAAGGTTAAGTATTACCATGATACTCGTGGTATAAGTAGATAAGATTAAGATTTGGTTGTTACATTCCTATAATTAAGTTATATTCATAACTTGGTATTCATGGTTTGTTGTAATGAATTGTATAATATAATCTCTTAAAGATTAACATTAACATTAAGTAATGTGTTGGGGGTTGTAGTTTTATTATGTTAGTTCTACCCTTAGATCAAATCATGTTTACCCAAAATAAGGTTTTAGCAAAGGTCATATTGAAACTTATCGCAGTCAACTTGATGATCTACTTCAATTCCATCAAGCTAAGAGAAGCTTCAATCACTTTGACAAGTTTTGTTCAAAAGAGCGAAAATTATTTGGATTTTCTATGCATGAATGCAATGCACACACCTGGGTTCAACTTATTTCTAAGCTCTAATGCTGGGATGTTACAGACTCTACCCCTTAAAATAAACTTCTTCCCCAAAGTTCGTATACTTTCGCGTTTCGGAATGAGGAATTGTCTTGCATTGGTTACGATATGTCTCATCTCTATGGTATCCTCGATGGGAATAATTGCAGTATCCCATAACCAAATATTTTTCTTAAATTCATATCATCAAACTTCCTTACTATACTATATAAGGTCTAGGAAGTCTCACTAAAACAAGTTTTAAATTCTTATTAGTCTATAGTTAATGGCCAAAAGACTAATATTTAAATCTTAGTATGGGTTATACTTGTAATCCTTCTGAAAATTAGTGTTGGACACCCTTGGTTCATATCCTTTGAAATTTCTTGTTTTATTATACTGACTTAATTAAATGTGTTGTATCACCTCTTAAGATCCACTTAAGAGTTGTGTTCTTTGGAATGAGTTCATTAAAAATAATCTAATCTATCACACTCACGTTCTTACCCAATCAAGATTTTAAACAACCTTTTGTTATTAACTTAAATCCCTTTTCAAGTACCATTACTCGAAGATTTAGATAACAATTCTTACATTTCATATTTACTCTCCCCCTTAGGGTTTACTAAGGTCTCTATACTTTTCATACAGTAACCATTGACTTAATAACTCATAGATTAGTCTCTGTTCAACTTATACTCTATGTATTTATGGTTTCATGATAGGTTTACGGTATACCCACTCATTTTTCGATCTCCGAAGCAAAACTTCCAACAACATTTGTTTTACAAATTGTTTGGACATTCTATCTTGGATAGAGTTGATTCCACGAGACATTTCGAACTCGGTCGCCTTAATATTATACTCCTTTGTGTCCTATCTTATTTAGGCCAAGTTTTATGCTTTTTATGCAACCTTTAAGATGATCTGGTTAACTATGTCAACCAAATCCATCTGCGGACAAGATACCAGCCGTGGATCAGAATACCGACTACGGATCAAATACCAGCTGCAGATCATCCTAGGTTATAGGTTTATCCTGCGGTTTATGACCTAATACTAGTATTCTCTCTAGATTATCAGAGCTTGAATACCACCTTGTTCCAAAACGTTTTAGTTGTACATATTCATGATACTACCATGAATATGGTATAACTACTTTATTAACTTCTTAACAACATCACCTATTTCGGGTGAACTAAGGTTCACTACTTCTTGTTGCTTCATTCTTCATGTAAATCTCCTTCTTGGTATACAGAACTCGTCACTCCCTTACACGAATTCCCATTTCTATCTAGGTCTATAACATCAAGAAAAAACTGGGTGTTACATCATGCATTTACACACCAAGTCAAACGTCATGAAAAGATCTTGTCAATCAAAAAGATTCAAGAAGATCCAAAAGTCGATAAAACAACAAAACATATACCATGTATTATATATCGGTTTTAGATAATTTACAGATGAGCTGAACGTTCCTGCTGCTCGCCTCTCATATACATTACATAACTATCTTATAAGAAATTCTTGTTCCTATGAGTAAATCCTCACTTATTTTAGCAACCTCTCAAACTACAATACGCATACCCTCTATGTACATTATTCAAGCACTATCCCTTCAGACTTCCTTCCATTCTTACTTTCATCTTCTTCTAGTGCTTCCTGGAGTTCCGTCCATGATGACGTGAAGTCCTACGACTACCTTCTGGAGAATAAGAGCATCCAGGAGGTGCGTATTCTTGAGTAGAAGTACCTATGCTGAGATTAGTCATTGAAAAATGACTGGAGTTAGCGTAGTCTTTTACAGGATATACCTGTGTTTCTGGCAACGCTTCCTCAAAGTAAGATGGTTCCTTTGATTTTTCTTGGTTCCACTCATACATATTGGTATAATAACTACCGTAATAGTCACTACTAGGAAAACAGCTATAGGTAATCAGCACATCCGTGCCTCACATGGTTGAAGTGCCCCACGGCTAAAACAGGCGTGGCTCACCTGTGGGCAGTGCCCTACTAGTAACTAGAACAACCGTGGCGCACATGACTATAGTGCGCCACAGATGTATGTGGGCCAGGGCCCTGTTGGCCGCACGCCAAACCTCTGTAGCGCACTATAGTCATGTGCGCCACGGTTGTTAGTGTCATCTGTGGCGCACATGGGGGGGTGCGCTACGCCTAAGTGCACGTCCCTCTCTGGTGTGAACCATCCACAAGCATCTGTGGCGCACATGGAATAGTGCGCCACAGAAGTTTGTACAACTTCTGTGGCGCACTATGGCATGTGCGCCACAGATGTAGTGGCATGCACTAACTCCACCCCGTGGATCGCCTTTTTAGGGTTTGCAAAAAATAAACGAAAATGATAAACACTTCAAAAAATTAAATCCTTTCATATTTAGGTAGGTAATGTGGTATAGCTTCTAGTAAAATTAACAAAAATGAGTTTCGACTTTATTTGCAAAAAAAAGTTATGCCACGGTAAAAAGGCCGTAACTTTTGCATACGATATCGAAAAAAATCGTATAATATACCAAAATGACAAGAACGAGATTTCGCATCTTCTCGCAACAACCTCTGCTCGTTTAGCGATTTTTTAGATTTTCAAAATTCGAAAAGAGTAAAAAGTTACGGTCAAAAAACCGTTTTTTCCTGCAGAAAAAAAAATACAGGGCGACTTATCCGTAGCGCACCTACACCTAGTGCGCCACGGATAAGCTTGGGCGGGATTCAAATTTGAATCCCCACCCCGCCCTCCTCCTCCCTTTCCCCTTTTCCCTCTTCCTCTCCCTTTCCCTTTCCACTTTTCCCTTCCCCTTTTCCCTCTTCCTCTCCCTTTCCCTTCTCCTTCTTCCTTCTTCCTTCTTCCTTCTTCCTTCTTCCTTCTTCCTTCTTCCTTCTTCCTTCTTCCTTCTCCCTTCTCCTCCTTCCCCTTCTCCTCTTCTTGCAGTGATGGCACGACGTCGACCTCCTTCTCCTCCTCCTCGCAGTGACAACGGGAGACGGCGGTGCAACGGCGGCCTCCTTCTCCTCCTCCTCGCGACGGCGGTGCAACGGCGGCCTCCTTCTCCTCCTCTTCCTCCTCTGCATCATGTTCTTCTCCTCCTCTTCCTCCTCTGCCTCCTCTTCTTCTTCTTCTCCTCCTCTTCCTCCTCTTCTCCTCCTCCTCCTCTTCTTCTCCTCCTCTGCCTCATCTTCTTCTTCTCCTCCTCTTCCTCCTATTCTCCTCTTCCTCCTCCTTGCAGTTCCGACGACGACACCGACGCCTTGATGGCGATGGCGACTGCATCGGCCATGGCGGCAGCGACGAGATCCAGATCTGCTGCTTTTTTTGAATTTTGAAATTTACATCTGTGGCGCCTGCACCTAGTGCGCCACGGTTATCGTTCATACGCGTGGCGCCTGCCCAAACTTCGTGGCGCGCGGCATGTGCGCCACGCTGTCTCTAAACTTCGTGGCGCACTAGGCGATGCACGAAGTTAAACTTCTGTAGCGCAAGGCACGTGGCGCACTGCTAGTGCGCCACAGATGATGTTTCATGGTGCGCCACTAAAGGCCATTTTTCTAGTAGTGAGTCCTCTAAGTCGATTGGATTCGTATTACCCCCATATGGTCCATAAGGCTATCTATGGTTATAGTTGGT
Source organism: Avena longiglumis (assembly GCA_030063025.1). Taxonomy (NCBI): domain Eukaryota; kingdom Viridiplantae; phylum Streptophyta; class Magnoliopsida; order Poales; family Poaceae; genus Avena; species Avena longiglumis. Next base: position 157,168,251 of record CP125973.1, read on the forward strand.
TTCTTCTACGATACTTGTGTCACAAGGTATAGGATTTCCTATAGTTCCATCTTGAGATTATACTCCCCATTCGTAACGGTTCTGCTTAGGGTTATTTGGAATATCTCCCACCCATTCCTTTTGTTTGGAGATATACTTGGTCCATGGATCTTCAGGTGACTGGGGTTTATTTTGATAGTAGGCATAGGTTTCTGACTGTGGATCATCGAATTCGGTTTCCTCATACACTTCACCTGAAAAGATATGTTTGGGATGCCTAGATTCTTTATCTAACTTCTTCCTACGTGTCATTGCTTTAACAGGATCAGTCAAATCCTCAATGACAGTATCCATCTCCTGAACTAGGACTTGGTGAGTGTTATGGTAAGTGTTTAGTAAAGACCGATAACGATCCATATACTCTAAGGCTAAAATAGGTTCAGTTTGGACCAGAGTAGAGTGATCTAGCTCATACTCCGTGTTTGATGCTTCATGGGGTATAATGGTGTGAGTACTACCTTCTAGAGCTTGGGATTTATGTTCTCGGATCATGGTTATGGCTGCTGTTACTGCAATCTAATATGCAGATGACATGCACCTTGCCTCTCCTCATGGCATTTCTCCATTAAGCCCTAACTTCTTGGGTAGCATTGTAACAACCCTAGTTTTATTAAATTATAATTAGGATTTATTTGTGCATTCATGAGCATCATTTCATTAAAATGCATGCAAGAAAATAATCACCTAAACCCTAACCACCTTCCCCATATGAAAACCTTCAAATGGTTTTAAAATATTTGAAAACTACCAAAACAAAGTGGAGCCCAAATGGATTATAAGGGTTCCTACAGTATTTTAATATGTTTGGAAAATTTTCAGTATTCTGGAAATATTCAAAATAGAAGTGAATTTGAAAATTACAAAACAGAAAAGAAAACTGAAAAAGAAAATCATTTCTATAAATAAAAACAGTCTCTCTCTCCCTACGCCACAACCCATCTCTCCCTCTCCCTCTAACTGCCGCACAGCACCACCGCATCAGCCTATCGCCCTTGCTTTGCAGTGGCTCAAGCCAGCCCATCTCCAGCCCAGCCGGCCCGTACCCCTTCAGGCGTGTCTCACCTTTCTTCCTCCTCGTGACAGCTAGCGAAGCTGCTCGCTGGCGCGTCCGCCGCCGTAGCTGCGCGCCTAGATTCCCGTGGCCGCTCTAGAGTTGGATAAGGCTCGCGCTGATGCCCTCGTCCCCATCCTGGTCTTCTCCCTCCCTCTCTCTAGCTCTCTCTTCCTCCTCTCTCTGGCATCTTCCCCACGAGGACCCTCCACCGTCGCCGTAGTTTGTTGCCGGGCCGCCGTCTCCGGTGACCAAATAGGGGCGACGCCACCACCGTCTGGTTCGTCTCGACAAGCTCGTTCCAACGCGACCCCTCTCGCAGCCTCGCGCGCCCCTTTCTCCCACCCTACAATCGATCTGAGAGGATCTCCATGGCTAACGTCAGCATGACGTCACCATGAGGCGATAATGCCTATTTCTTTTATTTACTGTTTTGTAAATTCATTTTTGGCATTAATCTATACCCCTGTGGGCCACCCCTATCAGGATTTTAATAATTTTGGAAAATGTTTTCTAAAATGATTAAACTTATGACATGTGGGCCCAAGATGGAAAATAAATTAAATAATCCAAAATGTTTTATAATTTCCTAAAATGATTTAAAATGGATTAAAATTGGTAAAACCATAAGTAATTCACTTTAAATCATAAAAATACAAATAATATATCAAAATGTTCAGAAAAATAAGATCTAAACACTAGCATCAAAATCATGCATTGTTAAGCAACTATCATGGCAAGCATAATTAGAAGAACAAAATGAACCCCATAGGTGATTCTGAGGACCCCCCCCCTATTCTAGGGTTTGCACCTCTCGGACCCTGTTTAAAATGGTCGAGCATGTTTAGGGTTTCATTACAATACAAATTAACTTGTAATATCATCATACTTGCTTGATCATTGCATCGATGCCATGTGTTGATTGTTTCCCCCCTTTCTTTCCGGTGTTTGGTTCTTCTCCGGTAGAATACAATATCGGAATCAAGATCGAAGACCGAGGTCAACACCATCGAAGATCGAAGACCAATACTTGACCAGCTATAATAAAGTCAAGTACCAAGTGTCCGGAACTCTACTTTCTGGATATCAACTAGCAAAGGCAAGCGAATCCCCACACATGATATAATCCTATGATTTCAAAGAATTTACATTCTTTCCATGTGCATACGATTCCAAAGTATTTTATCGATAGATAGAGTAATCCTATCTGATGCATGTTACCTTTGAAGCCTATATTTACTGATCTACTGCTCCTAGCATAACTAGGGTTTGGCTTGTGAAGCGTTGCTAGAGCTGTTGCATCTGTTGTGCTTAGCCATGCTTAGCTGTTACCACTGGTCCAGCCGGTTGATGAATTACAACTGCAAATGAACCTAGTATGACAGGATGATGTGGTATGATCAGAGATGGATAATAAACATGCTAAGGCTTGTACGGGAGGCCACATGGGTTGTGGTTTTTGCAGTCCCATACTTGCCACCCTTAGGACCCGATGCTCTTGCCTCTTGAACCAAGACGAGCGTACAACCACACGGGGGACTGGAAACCCCCTCGACCAACTAACTTGCTGAGTAGATTCCATGAGTCACATAGTTCGCATGTTCCATTTGACATATGCATTCTGGCTCTTCTCTAAGGAGGTGAAGGAGGTGCATTCATATAGGTAGGTAAGCGTGGCAGGGAATGGGAGATGCCCGGCATCCGTAATATCAAACCCTGTTCACATCATTAGGGACCGACTTCGGGACTCGACCTGTTGCGGCGGCATCTCCCTAGTGCGTGACTCATGGTCTCGGCGAAAGCAAGGTAAAGGTCATGTCTAACCACCCTCTGCCAGCCTTCCAAGGAAGAGGGCTAATGTACTGTCATTAAGAGAAGGTTAGTATGTGTGGGTAAAGTTGTACACCCCTGCAGGGTTATTAATCTTTTCGAAAAGCCGCGCCCGCGGTTATGGACGAACTTGGGAACGGACGTGAAGATCATAGAGAACTTGAACCTAATCATAAAACTTGGCAATTTGAGCAATGTGTGCTTAAGGATGCTTCCTCAGGGATCGAGGAGGTGATCCTAGCAGATAGGTTCAGCTGATGATGATTCGGTGGATATCAAGAGATGATCAAAGTTAGAGATACCGCTCTCTTATCCCCTTTTAAAATATTCGGATTAGTAGAGATTCTTCTCCCCCTTGTTTTACAAAATAAAGATGGCTTTATGCAAAATAACTCCACCAGCCATAAGTCTTGCGGAGTACACCCTCTACTCACCCTTGCTTTGTTGACACTTTTGCAGTAGAGTAAGTGTTACTATAGAAGATGAGTTCTTCACGGCATCGACATCAACGGGTAGTTTGGAGTTCCCAGTTGGCAGTCTGGGATCTATGGATTGAACGCCATCGTTATGCTTCAGGACTCTTAGGTCATTTGTTAAGTTTGCTATACTTAATATCATAATTTGCCTTCCATTGTTTGATGTTTGTGGTCAGTGACCTATGCTTGTGATATTTTGGTTCTTTGCTCAGTTATGAGCTTGCTGTAATAAATTTTGGGTCGTAGGGTCACTGTTGTGTTACTGATTTTCTCTTTGTATGCTTTCGAGATTTAGGTTAGGCTTATGTTGAGACGAAGGTATGGGATTTGTCTAGCCTTAATCCCGGGGGTGTCACAAGCATGATCATGACACGGTATTTAGCTAATACCTGCCCATCATAGTAACTATAAATCTTGACCAAAAGTCTTGATTCACAATCTAGACTCCATAGAATTTGTCGGAGATTATCTGTTGAATCCCCTCCGTAGTCATTTAACGTCATGTTCATCACTTGAACATTCCGGAGTGGATATCGAGGTGCCATGTGGAACTGTAGATAAGAAATCATCATCAGTCATATAGAGTTAAAACTCTTGGTAATGATTGGAATTACAAACATACTAAAGAATTATCGCACTAGCAACATGACAGAATTATTCTCAGTTGAATATCCATCTTATTACTAGATAACTCTTTATCATTGTGATTTGTTTCCTATAGCTTATACCCCTTTACTAGGTTTCCAACCTAAGGTCAAAGCATATGCTTTGATACCAAACTGCGGTGACCCAGCATACCACTACACGATGTAGTATACTATAGTCGTTGACATAGCACGAATGAAACACCGTTCACTAGTATTACATCACTCAGAGTGGTACAACAGAAACACAGCAGGTCCAAGACATGACTATAGGTTACAACTCGACTCTTTAGAAAAGATATAGAGAACACTCTAGGTTAAAGAGAGAGAGGAATAAACTTCTTACAAAGAAGAACCAGAAATAATCAACTCCAAACTATTATGCTAGTTAAGTTAACATCTAACTATTTGGTGTGTATTGCTGCTATTGCAATATTCTATAGAAGTAGGTTCTCTGGCTAGAGATTATATTTCTATCTAATCATCAACTTTGTCTTCGTTTTAGTTGGTGTATATGTTGACTTCCTCCACTTCATTGAAGAGCTTGATCTTTTGATGGTGATTCCTGGAGCATAACTTGATGTAGGCGTCATCTTAGTGACTTCAGAATCTAGCAAGGGTTAATAAGATACGCTGAGTATAAGCATACTCAGCAAGTTCACTAGAAAAGGAGTGTTTGATGCACTATATCTACAACCACAGACCATAGGTCGTAGGCAATGAAATTTTTTGTAAAAATTTCTTCAAGGTTGCTTTTATTCCGAAAAGCTATGTCCGTCAGCCTTCACGGGTTTACCAGAACTTTCATGGAGTTCCTTTCCCGCCGTTTTCGTAGCTTCTTCCCGGAACAGGGAGTAACAGGTTATATTTCTTACACTCTATAGAGGTGCTTTACTTTACCCATGAGAGACCTTAGCCTTGTTGCACAACCAAGTCATGAACTTGTCCATACTTACTTTGTATGGGGCCTAGTCTAAGATCTAAGCCAATCACTGCCCTCTCCGTGACCCCATATGTCTAGACGATCCTTTGGGGCTGGCTCACCTCCATTAAGCCCCCTTTCGGACAGGCTAAAACCCTGATGAGTTCCCGAAGACTCTATGAGTTGGTGGTGCCCATGGTAAGTACCTTATAGGTCCGGCTAAACCTCTGGCAGCCACTCATAGATAATCTAGACACCAAAAACGCGGGGCCTAAGGGTGTCCAGCCATATGTTGGATCCGCACAAGTAATCACAACGTCATGTTAAGGTAGTCTTGCCTCCATACGAAAGGTGTCACATCCCAAAATTTTCCAAATTTTGAAATGTGAAAAATAAATAAACAAAATAATTTTTTTTTGAAATTTAGGGTGAGAAGAAACTTTTTTATTCCAATTGGAAACATCCAAACCTATTTTGATCAAATAAAATCCTAAAGGTGTTTAAAAAGATAAACAATTAATAAATCAAAATTATAATAGTTGGGAATCACTATTTTTAGATATTTTAATAAAAAGATTTGATTTTCAAAAGCAAAGGTAGAATTTTAAACAAGGATTATTGTAACATCCCTAAAATCATGATTTCAAAGATTTCATATCATTCATGCATGCATATAGATTTGAGATCAATTCCAAACTCATTTCAAGAAAACAGAAGCACATAGTGCTATCATTTTATGTGAGCAAACTTAAATCAGATGCCCATCCTCATTTGAGAGCTTAGTATTTTAAAACCAAGTTTGTTTGCTTCTTTGTTGATTGGTTTGAGTGTAGAGTTTGAACAAAATTTTACAAAATAAAAATGGTTTCAAAACCATTTTCAAAACATTTGCAAATCTAGTGCTATGGCACTGTTTATTTTTTTATTTCAAAAGAACCAAGCTTGAACAGAGAGACCACTTGATTTTATGTCCTGAAATGTGATTGTTCCACACTGCAAAAATACCAAAAAGTTTGAATTCAAATAGAGTTTGAATTCATTTGAAACTCATTTCAGAAATTCAATTTAGAAAAAGAAAAGAGAAAGGAAATGGAAAAGGGACGGCGCCAGGATTTGAGCCCAGCAACAGACGCAGCCCATTTAGCCCACCCGGCTCCCTTCTCTCCCTCGCTCACGCGCAGATGCACCCAGCGAGCCGCTGACACCCGGACCCCACTCCCCCTCTGTTCTGTTCGCTGACGAGCGGGCCCCGTCCACGTCGTCATCGTCTTCCCAAGATTCCGTGCATGAACACCGCCGCTGGCCGTTGCTGCGTTGATACCGCGGCGTAATTGGCATTGAATAACTGAGCGTTTCTTGTCGAGCCTCTGCCTACTTAAGCCCTTCCCTCTCGCGGCCATTTCCCCTCACCCAATTTCCTCTCCACGCCACCAGGCTGCTCGCAACTCGCCCGACGCTGCCGTTGTTCCGACGACCTCGCCGACTCATGCTATCGTGTCCCCCTCTGTCCATGACTCATGCTATCAAGCTCAGCAACTCCTTGCGCATCTACTGACACACCCTGTTTTTTCTCGCATGGTCTGTAGCCTCGGCAGCGACTTCAACCGAGCGCCGCCGCTCTCTGCACGAACTCCGGCGACCTCTCCCCGTAAGTACCAGACGCCCCTTGCCCTCTGTCTGATACGCGTAGGATCCCCATCGTCTTGCGCATCTAACGGTGCCCTCCTTTTGACTTAGCGCGACGCAGAACCTCGCCAACGTCGACCAGCAGCCGTACCCGACGCGTCCACGAACTCCGGCGAGGAATCCCCGACGACTCCGAGCGCCCCTTGCCAAGCCACCGCCACGTTGAGCTTCACCTCGTCCCTGCGGTTCTGGTAAGCACCCTCTCCCCTCCCCGGGCGACCTAGAACGCCGGCACCGCCACTGACAGAGCGCTCCGCCGCTCGCCGTCACCGCGCGCCGCCAGACCTTGGTCGTTTGATCGAGAGCCGTTGGATCTAGATCCAACGCGTGTAATAGAATCACTTAGCGAAGCGGTACGTTAGATCCGAGCCATACGCGATCACTTAAATCCAACGATTTGCGTCGACCGATCCGTGCGAAGCGGTACGCGCCAATAGGATAGTGCCGCGTGGCAGTGAGTTAAATTTAAAACAGATTTTGAATCAGATTTTAGTTCAAATTTGTTTTGTTTGTAACTTTTGATTCCCACGTTAGATTTTGACAAATTTTATACCGTTGGAATCAGGAAGACAAGCCCTTTCTAAATATGCAATGTTTTAATGTTTAGCTTCTGTTAAAATGGTTTCTTTTGAAAAACATGTGTAGGGCTTGTTTAGTCATATGAATTGTTTAGGAATTGTTTTAGTGTTAAATAAAATTTGGTTTGGCAAAGCTTGGACTTGTTTAGAATTCAGTACTATGCACTTGCTTGGTTGAGCTTTAAAAAAATCATCACTTAGCATCTTGCATGCATGCATATATATTTTTGATTGAATATGTCTTGTATGTGATTGTGGCTATATTCTTTGTGTATACTTTGGTGCTAGTGATTGTAATTGTGAAGAGTGCTACTCTCCCAACTACCAAGGCAAGTGGTACTTCATGAATATTTCTATCCCTATATTTTTATACAAGCATTAGAAATATTTTGCTAAGTCTTGCATGTTACTATTTTTGCCAAATGCCATGTTGGGAAATCCTAAGTAGTTATAGAATTGCTAGGAAATTTCTAAGTTAAGTTACTATCTATGCCATGCTTAGCCTAGCTAGTAGCAAACAAGGGTTGGTGAAATATACATGCTATGATGAAAATATTTCTAAGTCTTTGGACTTATGTTTTCTTAATGAAACAACTAAGTCAATGAATCACCTGGGTGGAAAGGGACTTGATTGGTGGTTTTTGTTGAGTGGTTACACAAGGCCCATGGCTATGGTTTACCTTGTGTATCTCACTTGTGGAAAGCCACCCATGAACAAAGGGATTTTAGAGGCCAAGTGTTGAGAAGCTTCTAGTGCAGCCACTTGGCAATATGGGCTCTGCCTGGATCACATAGGTTGCTCGAACTTAGCCATTTGGACAGTTGGTGGTAGTGGGAATGATAGGTTGGAACGCGTCCATTTGGTCTAAGGAAAGGCTTCTGAAAGGTCTTGTCTTGGGAAACCAAGTCTTGTGGGGAAAGTGCACAACCTCTGAAGATGGAAAAAATCTAAGTACTTAGCCAAGTCCATGGAAATGGACAACTTGAGCATCAAGACATGGAAGCTATCAAGAATCTCATCACTCCAAATTCTAAGTAAAAACTTGTGGGTGAACAAGGGTGAAGGACCTCAATGTCTATTGGTGGTTCCTTGGGAAAAGTTTTACAAAGAAAAACTTAGTGATTTAAACTAATAGGAAAAACCTATTTTGAGCAAAGCAAGCCGAGCTACACTTAGCCAAAATGCATATAGTAATATAGTCCACCTAAATTTTACTAAGGTACCACTTTCCAATACTATTCCAAAGTATTGACCCACTGTGGCTGTAACTTATGATGTTGCAGGTTACTCTGATGAGGATTAGGTGTCATGAGTCTACACTCAACATGTTTGCCTGTGGCACATGAAGATGAAGACTTATATTTATTTACTTATTCAAACTCTTGTATTAGGCCTATGGCCTTGAGTTGTAAAGACTATGTTTATCTCTGGAATGGATGTAATAAATGACCTTTGTATCTGTGTACTTCATCTTAAACTGTGGATGCTAGCAATGATCCAGGGACTAGCATTGCAATCACAGGGATCCTTTTCCTTTATAAAGGAGGGATCTTACAATTATTTTATAGAGACAAATTAAATCTTGGCCAAATTTTTGAAATAGAATATTTCTATTTGATAAAAAGAGTAAAGGTTTATTTAAATAAAATAATGAGGATTTATTAATATCCAATTTTATTTAAGTAAAGGCTTTTCCATTTTAAATAAATACTAAAACTTGTTAATTTATTTTAAATAAGTTTTCCAAGTGTTTTATTTATTCAGATAAAACCTACTGAAATGATTTTGGTATTATTTAGATTTCAAATAGAGTTTCTAAATAAATAAAATCCTATTTGAATTAATGACTAAAGGTATATTTATTTAATTATTTATAGATCCTAAAAAGAATAAAAATTATTTTGTTTTGGACTTTGGATTATGTTGTTAAACAGAATTAAAATCAATACAAAGTTTGGTGGTGATTTGATTTGATTTGGAGTTTGAATTATTTGTTTGAAAATCAAAACAGAAATTCAAATTAGAAAAAGAAAAGCTTCAGTATAAAAAAATGAAACAGACTCAACCCACTAAGCCGGCCCAGCAAGAGCCCACCCGACATACCCTCACTGAATCGTTTTCTTTCACTCAATCTCGCACCCACCCAGTCACTGATGCAGAGGTCCCACTCTTTCTCTCCCTCTCTCGCTGTCAGCACGGCCCCACTGCCACGCAATCATCTTCAACCCAGTGACCACGTCGCCTCGCCGTTTCTGGAAGTAACTCCGGCGATGAATACCAGTTAATGCCTGTGTTAATCCTGCCTGCGACCGACGACGTGTTTACTCCGGCGAAGTCTCCCTGGTAAGCCTGACCGCCCCAAGCCCTCTCGATCATGCTCACGTGAACGCCACACTCGCCCGCGTCTAACCGTGCCTCTATCTTGCCTTAGGGCGACATGTAGCTCCGTCCCTGACGACCTCCAGAGCCGCCTGACGCTGCCACCGACTCCGACGAGGAATTGCCAGCAGCTCCGAGCGCCCCTCGCCAAGCCAACGCCACCTCGAGCTTCGCCAACTCCATGCGAGCACGGTAAGTTGTTTCCCTTCTTCCCTTGATTCCTGTAATCGCCGCGACGCCACCGTCTGACCGCGCGCCGTCGCCAGCCGCCGCGCAGCGCCGCCACTTTGTGGTCGAATGATTCTCCACCGTTAGATTTAGATCCGACGCGTAGGAACAAATGACTTAACGAAGTGGTATCACTCAATCTGCGCCGTGCAATCTAAATAAGATCATGCGGTCCAGAGAGCTCGATCCACCCGAAGCGGTACCGTCCAGTTATATTGCGCCACGTGGACATGGTTTAGTTTAAAATAGAAAATATAATCTGATTGAATTGCAAACTTGTATAATTCATAACTTTAATTCTACACGTCCAAATGTTGCAAATTTTATATCACTGGATTCAGCAGAACAAGTACTTTGCAACCATGCTTTTTTAATGTTTTGCTTCTGGAAAATTGGTTGAAATTGCAGAAACTTGTGTAGGCTTATTTTGAATATAAAAATTGTTCTACATATATTTTTGAGTTGAAATCTTTGCAAAATGGATTGTTGTGAACCTACTGACCCTAGGAACCAACTTATGGATTTAAAAATGAGTTTTGTGAAGATAGGAAATAAATATTTGAATTAGCTCATTTCTAGTCAAATAAAAATATTGATATTTATTTAGAAATGATTTTTGAGTGAAACCTTTGGGAAATGTTTTGATTCAAACGTTCTGACCCTAAACACAAAGTTTTGAGAAATAAAATATATTTGGTGAACTCTTTAAAGAATATTGCCTTTCTAAAAGCATTTTTCAACCACATAAAATATTGATTTGATTTAAAAAATGGTTTATAGATAAAACCTTTTGCAAATGATTTTACCACTTTGGTAAATGTCCACTTTGAACTTTATAATGTTTAGAGCCTAGTAGAAACCACTTTTCTAAATAAAACTATCTTTTGCATGCTTGCATGCATGACCTTGTTTCTATTATTTTATGTGTGATAAATTGGTTGGAATGCTAGTTGAATTTGTGTTTGCTTGATTGAATTATAGTGAAGTTAGAAGAGTGTGGTATTTGCAAGCTCAAGAAGTGAACCAACATTCTCTACTAAGTCAAGTGACACTATCATCCATGTCCTACTATTTTCATTACACTTAGTGGATTTTTGTAACATGCATGATAAGGACTACTATATTTTATGCTATGCTAAATCCTATTAGCATATCCTTATATCTTCCTTAGTGAAAACATTGTAGTTGTAGTATGCTTAGCCCTGCTATATATTTGGGATGGGATACATGATATGATTATATAAAGTGTTGGAAAAATATATGTTTTATATAATAAAACAAGTACTCAATGAACCACCTGGGTGGACAAGGATACTCAAGTTTTGGACAAGGTGGCAACAAAGGGAACCATGTTTATATGGCTATCTTTTTGTATGTGCAATAGAAGAAAACCACTCAGGGACTTAGAGATTGAACATGTTTCTCGTACAGTGGCTTCCGTGTCCAGCCACATGCTAAATGAGCTCTGGCTTAGTCAACTACATAGTGGCAGACCCTTGCATTGGCATCTTCAGGTTAACTAGAATTGTGTATTGGAAATATATCCATACATTGGTGCCTGGTAGACAAGCTAGCATTGTGTATTGGGAGGACTTCTATGGAAAGACTTTGTCACATTCTCAATCTGCCAGTACTCCATCTTGGTGAGTACTTATCCAGCGGCCACTGGTGGCATCAAGATGAGATTGTGTCATGTGGGTAAAGTGTACAACTTCTGCAGAAGATCAAAATTCTAAGTACTTAGTCGTGTCCCCGGTTATGGACAATACTGAGAAACTAAGGCCTGAAGCTATGGAAGATCTCGACATTCCAATTTCTCAAAGTAAAACTTGATGGTGACAACAAGGGATTTGAAGCACTTGGAGTTTTCCAAGAAGTTCAAAAAGATTTTTACAAAAGATTAAAACTATTTTGAAAATATAGGATAAAACTATATTGCTTTCTGCAAATGAGCCTAAGCCCTACCTAGCCAAATATGCATGTAATGATAGGATCCACATATTTCTACATAGTAGTGAAACTTGCCAATACAATTCAAATGTATTGACCCTTGTGGCTGCAACTTATTATGTTGCAGGTTTGTTTGATGTTAGTGGAGTTTATTGATTAGGATTACAAGTCTACAACCAACATGATTGCCTGTGGCACTTTGAAGATGATGGACCCCATGCTATTGTTATATTCTGCTGCATTGTAATGTGATAGCCAAATGAGCTATGTAAGATGTAATAATTTATTTTATTCCTGGTTATAAAGTTGCATTATGACATTTTTTTCTTGATATTACATCTTAACTGTGGATGCTAGCTATTGATCCAGGGACTAGCATTGTAAACACAGGGATCTCTACCTTATTAAAAGTTGGGAACCTTACAGATGGTATCAGAGCACTATGTTGCCTGTAGGATTGTAACCCTAGGATTGGACAAAAACCCTTAGAAAAATAGGAGTTATTTTTGTTCCAAAAACTTATTTACAAACAATCTTGTAAACTCTTTCCTCAACCTTTTGGTTTTGATTCTACATCTCTTCTATTTCAACTTGATGGATAGAGCCTACCCCATGGCCAAAGAATTCACCATGTGCAAAGGACCTCATCAACTCTAATGACTTCAACATCTTCAAGGTGATTTCAACTTTAGTTTCACCAAGGACTTCAACTTAGACATCACTAAGGACTACAAGTGAAAAACCAAGAGACATTAGATTGCCTACCAAAGACATTGGTATCATGTTAGTGTATGGATCATATTGACCTATGAGGTATGACTATACTAAGTTAATCATTTCAAGAAAACTTGTTGTTTCCTTCAACTCACGAGTTAAGCTCATAAGTTGTTAAGTGAATAGTTGCTTGTTTATTGTTTGATTGATTGAACTTGGTTGTTTTGAGTTGTGTGTTAGAACTTCTTAAAAACCTATCCATCATTACCAACAGATGCCTCCCTGTCGTGCCAGCCCCAACCAAAACAACAACATCACCCCTGAGATGCAGCAGATGTTGGCAGCTCAGACAGAACTGATGCAGGAGATGACCACATTTATACAGAACAACAACAACAACAACAACAACAACAACAACAACAATAACAATCAGAATAATCCTCCAGCACTTGATATGCTCACCAAGTTTCTGAAACTTAGGCCTGCAAGGTTCTCTGGAACAACTGATCCAATGGAAGCCAATGACTGGTTACGTTCAGTGAATAAGGACTTAGTGACTGTTGGCTGCACCGATGAAGAAAAAGTTAGGTTTGCAGCATTTCTGCTTGAAGGACCAGCAACATGGTGGGACAACTTTGATCACCACTCCCTTGAGGATGTGACTTGGGCTATTTTTGAGGATGGTTTCCGTCAGCTCACATCTCACAGGTGATGTATTTGAAGAAAAGCAGTTTCTGTGAAGCAATCACCTCGAGGTGGTGAGTATATTGAAGAATTCAACAATCCACGATATGCCGGATGAAGTTGATACAGATGCTAAGAGAAAGGAGAAATTTCTTGAAGGACATAATGATGAGTTGAACTGCATTAGTCGTTGCCTATGTCCCAACTTATCAATCACTCTGTGACAAAGCCACTATATTGGAAAACAAAATGAATCAAGTTGAGAATAGAAAGAGGAAACATAAACTCAAGTATCACTCAGGATCATCAAAAAAGAAGCATTCATTCAGAAAGAGCAATGAAGATTCTGAACCACATCAGCATCACCACAACAACAATGGAAGTGATAATAATGGAAATGATACTGACAATGGAGATGACCTTGGTCAGAACCAACATGACACTTTCAGGAAGAAAGATATTAGCCAGTTGCAGTGCTATAATTGCAAGGATCTTGGACACTATGCATCAGACTGTCCTGAGAAGAAAAAGAAAAAGGATGCTAGAAGAGCCAATGGAAATTACTCCAATGTGACCCAGAAAGGACATGTGAACCACATTGACATGTATGGGAACTTTGAAGAGATAGAAGAAGTGGATGTCAGGATTTAGATAACTCAGTTGAGTCAAATAAGGATTCCTTGTCAGGATACCAAGTGTTGAACTCTTAGTCAACTGAATGTCACATCCCAAGATTTTCCAAATCTTGTAATGTGAAAAATAAATGAATAAAATAAAACTTTGTTGATTTTCAGGGTGAGAAGAAACTTTTTGAATCCAATTGGAAACTTTCAAAACCTATTTGGATCAAATAAAATCCTAAAGGGATTTAAAAAGGTAAATAAACAATAAAGCTAAAAATATTTGGAATTACTATTTTTGGATATTTAAATAAAAAGATTTGGTTTTCAAATGAAAAGGAAGAAATATAAATAAGGATTATTTTATAAGCCAAATTAAAACTTGGCCAAGCCTTTGAAATAAAATATTTCTATTTGATAAAAATAGTAAAGGTTTATTTAAATAAAATAATAAGGATTTAATATCCAAGTTTATTGAAAATAAAAGTTTTACTATTTTAGTTAAACATCAAAACTTATTTATTTATTTTAAATAAGTTTTCCAAGTATTTTATATTTTCAAATAAAACCTACTGAATTGATTTTGGGATTATTTAGATTTCAAATAAATAATTTAAATAAAACAAATCCTATTTGATTTAATAACTAAGGTCCATTTTATTTAATTAATAAATGGATCCTAAAAAGAATAAAATATTATTTTGTTTTTGGACTTTGGATTATTGTTGTTAAACAGAACCAAAAACCCAATGCAAAGTTTAGAGGAATTTTGAATTGATTTGTTGATTGATTTGTTTGATTGAATTTAAAAACAGGAAATAGAAATAGAAAAAGATAAAACAATCGGAAAGAAAAAAATAGAACCAGACCTGACCCAACCCACCTGGCCCAAGAAGCCCATTCGCAGCCCAGTTTCCTTCCCCCTCTCTGCGAATCGTTTTTCACTCTTTCTCACACCCGCAGAGCGACAGACAGGTGGACCCTATTTCCCTTTTCCCTCTCTCGCTGCCAGACGGCCCCACCACCAGCTCACTCTCTTCTTCCTCGCGCAGACCCCGCCCTGCCGTTGCTGCCATTTATGCCGGCGATGAATACGCGTTGAATACGCCCTTGAATCCTCCCGATCAAGACACATTTAAACGCCTGCGTCTTTCCTCTCCTTCCCCTCAAACCCCGCTACAAGTGAGCCACCAGGCTGCCCCCGATTCCATTTGCCTTGCCACTGCTCCGACGAACTCGCGAGCAAATTTCGACGACCCCGCACCACCCCTTGCCTCCCCAAACACATGGGCACATTCCCCATACCCAAGCGCACCTTCCTGTGTCGCCAGCTCAACCGCGCGTGCTCTGCAGGCTCGGCAACGACGATGACCACCGCCGCCGCCTCTGCTTCTTACTCCGGCGAAGTTTCCTGGTAAGCACCAACCGCCCCGAGCCCTCTCAATCATGCTCACGTGAATCCCACACTCTCCCTCATATAATCCTGCCCCTATCTTGTCTTAGGGTGGACTGCAACGTCTCCCCCGACAACGAACAGAACCGTCTGATGCCGACGACGTCTCCGGCGAACGATTAATCTCGCTCCAGTGCGCCCCTCGCCAGACCAGCACCACCTCGAGCTTCATCTCGACCTCGCGAGCACGGTGAGCATCCTCGTTTCCTCCTTTGCTTCCTGTAACCGCCGATAGCTCATTGTCTGACCGTGCGCCGCCGTCAGCCACCGTCGGCGCCGCTCGAGTTTGGTGAATCGGATTTACACCGTTAGATCTTAATCCTAGGGCTAATATTAGAACCTGAGCGAAAGGGTATGAGCACGCTTGATCCGTGTGATCTGTTTAACTCTAACGCCTCACATAGGTCGATCCGTGTGAACCGGTAACGACCAGTAGTTTTGCGCCGCGTGGCAGTGAATCTGTTTAAAACAAATTTTGAATCTGATTTAGATGCAGTTTTGTAAACCTTGTAACTTTTGATCCACACGTCCAAAATTTGAAAACTTTATATCAATGGAATCATTGGAACAAGCCCTAGCCAACCATGCAATTTGTTTAGTAAAAAGTTTCTGGTAAAATGTTTGTTTTTGTAGAAACATTTGCATGCTTGTTTAGATTATAAAAATTGTTCCAAAATGATTTTAAGGATGAAATCTTTGCAAATTGGTTTGTGGTGAACCCATTGACCCTAGGAACTAACTTATGGATTTAAAAATGTATTTGGTGAAGATTAGGATTGAATAATTGAATTAGCCCATTTCTAGTCAAATAAAAATATTGGTTTTGTTATGAAAATGATTTTTGAGAAAAACCTTTGGCAAAATGTTTTGATTCAAAGCTACTGACCCTAAACACCAAGTTTTGTGAACTAACAACTTATTTGATGAACAACATAAAATTGTTGCTTTGCTAAAAAACAATTTCAATCACATGAAATGAAGATCTGATTTAAAAATGATCTATAGATAAAACCCTTTTGCAAATGGTTTTACCACTTTAGAAAATGACCACCTTGAACCTTGCAAAGTATAGAGCCTAGTAGAATCCACCTTTGCAAATAAAACTATTTTGCATGCTTGCATGCATGACTTGGTTTCTATGATTTTATGTGTGATGATTTGTTTGATTGATTATTGGTTGGAATACTAGTTGAATTTGTGTTTGCTTGATTGATTTGTAGTGAAGTTAAAAGAGTGTGAGATTAGCAAGATCAAGAAGTGAACCAACATTCCCTACCAAAAAGGCAAGTGACACTATCATCTAAAGTCCTACTATTTTCATTATACTTAGTGGATTTTGAAAACATGCATGAAAAAGGATTTCTATACTTTATGCTATGCTAAATCCTAATAGGATACCCTATATATTCCTTAGTTAAAACAATGTAGTTGTAAAATTCTTAGCCATGCTATGTATATTTTGAGAAGAGATACATGTTGAGATTTCATGAAGTTGAGAAAAGACTTATGTTTTATATAATAAAACAAGTACTCAATGAACCACCTGGGTGGACAAGGATACTCAAGTTTTGGACAAGGTGGCAACAAGAGGAACCATGTTTATATGGCAATCTCTTTTTGTTGTGCACCAGATGAAAACCACCCAGGGACTTAGAGATTGAACATGTTTCTCCAACAGTGGCTTCCGTGTACAGCCACATGCTATTATGGCTCTGGCTTAGTCAACTACATTGGGAAGACCCATGCATTGGTCTTCAGGTTTACTGGAAATGAGGGAACTAGGAACCCTACATTGGTGCATGAAGACAAGCTAGCATTGTGTATGGGAGGACCCTATGGAAATACTTCGTCACATTCTCAATCTGCCAGTACTCCATCTTGGTGAGTACTTATCCAGCGGCCACTGGTGGCAACAAGATGAGAGTGTGTCATGTGGGTTAAGTGTACAACTTCTGCAGAAGGATAAAAATTCTAAGTACTTAGCCGTGTACCCGGTTATGGACAATACTGAGCAACTAAAGCTTGAAGCTATGGGAAATCTCGACATTCCAATTTCTAAAAGAAAAACTTTAAAGAGACAACAAAAGACTTGAAGCACTTGGGGATTTACCAAGGAGCTCAAGAGATTTTGATAAAAACTGGGTGTACCAAGGAGCTCAAGAGATTTTGATAAAAACTTGAAGTACTTGGGGTGTACCAAGGAGCTCAAGAGATTTTGATAAAAACTTGAAGCACTTGGGGATTTACCAAGGAGCTCAAGAGATTTTGATAAAAACTTGAAGCACTTGGGGATTTACCAAGGATCTCAAGAGATTTTGACAAGGACTTGAAACACTTGGGGATTTACCAAGGAGTTCAGAAAGATTTGACAAAAGATCAAAACTATTTTGAAAAGATAGGATAAATTATTGCTTTCTGCAAATGAGCCTTAAACCCTACTTAGCCAAATATGCATGTAATGATAGAATCCACTTATATTCAACATAGTAGTGAAACATGCCAATACAATTCAAATGTATTGACCCTTGTGGCTGTAACTTGTTATGTTGCAGGTTTGTTTGATATTAGTCAAGTTGATTGATAGGATTACAAGTCGACAACCAACATGTTTGCCTGTGGCACTTTGAAGATGAAGGACCCTGTCACATCCCAAGATTTTCCAAATATTGTAATGTGAAAAATAAATGAATAAAATAAAACTTTGTTGATTTTCAGAGTAAGAAGAAACTTTTGATTACAATTGGGAACTTTCAAAACCTATTTGGATCAAATAAAATCCTAAAGGAATTTAAAAAGATAAATAAACAATAAACTTAAAAATATTTAAAATTACTATTTTTTGGATCTTTTAATAAAAGATTTGGTTTTCAAAAGAAAAGGTAGATTTATAAATAAGGATTATTTTATAGAGCCAAATTAAAACTTGGCCAAGCTTTTGAAATAAAATATTTTGTTTTGATAAAAATAGTAAAGGTTTATTTAAATAAAATAATAAGGATTTAATATCCAATTTTATTTAATTAAAGGCTTTTCCCATTTTAAATAAACACTAAAACTTATTTATTTATTTTAAATAAGTTTTCCAAGTATTTTATATTCTCAAATAAAACCTACTGAAGTGTTTTTGGTTTTATTTAAATTTCAAATAGAGTTTTAAAAATAAATAAATCAAACCCTATTTGATTTAATAACTAAGGTCCATTTTATTTAATTAATAAATGGATCCTAAAATGAATAAAATTATTATTTTATATTGGGACTTTAATTTTGTGTTGTTAAACAGAACAAAAACTCAAGGCAAAATTTGGAAGAGTTTTGAATTGAATTGAATGTTTGATTTGTTGTTTGAATTTCAAAATAGGAAATAGAATTAGAAAAGGAAAAAACAATCAGAAAGAAAAAAATGAACCAAACAAGAACTCCAACCTAATCGGTACATGACAGCCCAGTTCCCCCACGCCAAACTTTTTCACTGTAAATGTAACCCACAGAGTCAATGACACGTGGACCCCCACCTCCCCTCTCTCTCTATCGCTGCCAGCGGACCCCACCGCCAGCTCATCTTCTTCCTCCCGCGACGATGACCCGGCGCTTCTGCCGTTGATGCCGCGGTTAAATTCGCTTCAATGCCTCGCCATAATCTCGCCGACCACTGATTAACGCCAGATCTCCTCTCTTTCCCTCTCTCGCCGGCTCATGTACCACCAGCTGCCGGAATCTCCGAACCACCAATCCGGCGAGCACTTCCGTCGATTCCGCCATTCTCCACCACGCCTCTTGACCACACAAGCGAGTTCCCCAGACCTCTGCGCATCTCCCAGTGGCCTCCGCTCGCTCGCGCGTGCCCCCCATCGTCGGCAACTACTTCGACTGAGCTCCGCCACTGTCTGCTCCAACTCCGGCGAACCCTACTAGTAATATCCAACTGCACCGCCCTCTCTCTTTGATGCTCCGATACTTCCCACTCTTCTGTGCATCTAACGGTGTTGTTTGCTTGCTCTCTCGCGCTCAGTAACATCGCCACCAACGGAACCCGTGCGTGTCCGATGACGCCGAGAACTACGGCGAGGAATTCCGGCCGACTTTGTGCGCCCCTTCGCCAGCCAGTGCCACCTTGAGCTTCCCCAAGCTTCGGCGAACACGGTGAGCCTTCTCCTCCTCTCCCTTGCATCCAGTATCACCGGCGACGACCTCGTCTGAGCGCTGCCGCCAGAGCGCCGTCGCCAGCACCGCCACTAGTAGGCAAGCGTGCTGCGCGTCGTAGGATCTTGATCTGACGCTCGCGATAGAATCTTAGCCGAAGGGGTATCGATCGATCTGCGCCATGCGATGTTAGTTTAATCCTACGGTTTGAGTTTGCCGATCCAACCGAAACGGTACCAACCAATCAAAACCCTCCACGTGGCTTGAGTTTTGTTTTAAAAACAGAATAGGTTCTATTAGAGGTTAGAGTTTGTAAAATTCATAACTTTCAAACCCCACGTCCAAATTTTACAAAATTTATATCAATGGATTCAGAAAAGCAATCCCTAGCCAACCATGCAATTTTTTTGAGTAAAAAGTTTCTGTTAAATTGTTTGTTTTTGCAGAAACATTTGTATGCTTGTTTAGATTGTAAAAATTGTTCAAAAATGATTTTGGGGATAAAATCTTTTGCAAATGGTGTGTTTTGAACCTACTGACCATAGGAAACACTTTGTGGATTCAAAAATGTATTTGGAGAAACAAAAGAATGATTCTTGGATTTAAAACCAATTCTAATCAAATAAAAATATGGTTTATTTATTAAAAATGGTTTTGGAAGAAAACCTTTGGGAAATGTTTTGTTTTAAACTCTCTGACCCCAACACCAAGTTTTGTGGTTTGAAAACATATTTTGTGAAACCTATGGAATATGCATTATTAAAAACATTTCTACACCACATAAAATGATACCTTGTTTTGAAAATGGTTTATGAAGTGAAACCTTTTGCAAATGACTTTTGCCACTTTATAAAATGACCAATAGGTGTTTTAAAATGTTTATGACCCATTAGGAACCACTTTTTCAAATAAAACAAAGCTTGGCATGCTTGCATGCAATATCTTGTTTATATGATTTCATGTGATGAATTGCTTGAATGGTAGATTGAACTTGTGCCTTGCTTGATTGAATTGTAGTGACTTGAAGTGTGTGAACATTGAAAGGACAAGGAGTGAACTTATACCCTCTACCAAAAAGGCAAGTGATGCTTCATACTATGTCCCATTACTTTCACTATGCATTAGTGATTTTCTAAGTAAAACTTGCATGTAATTTTGCTAAGTATAAACCTTGCTATGGGAAAACCTAGTAGATGAAACCTTAGTAGAAATTTTCCTAAGTTAAGATTCCTACTACTATCATGCTTAGCTTAGCTAATAGAAAACAAGGGTGGAATATATATTCACACTATGGAAAAATTTCTAAGTCTGAGGACTTGTGTTTTTGTTTAATAAAAAGAATTAGTTAATGAATCACCTGGGTAGAATGGTAATTGCTTGGTGGTTTTTGGTTGAGTGGTTACATAAGGCCCATGGCTATGGTTTACCTTGTGTATCTCACTTGTGGATGGCCACCCAGGAACAAAGAGATTTGAGATGTCAAATGTTGAGAAGCTTCAAGTGCAACCACTTGGCATTATGGGCTCTTCCTGGATCACATAGGTTGCTAGAACTTAGCCATTTGGACAGTTGGTGGTAGTGGAATGATAGGTTGGAACGCGTCCACTTGGTCTAAGGAAAGGCTTCTGAAAGATCTTGTCTTGGTGAAACCAAGTCTTGTGGGGAAAGTGCACCACCTCTGCAGAGTGTAAAATCTAAGTACTTAGCCATGTCCCTGGTAAAGGACAATTTGAGCATCAAGACATGGAAGCAATCAAGAATCTCATCATCCAAATTTCTAAGTTAAAAACTTGTGGTTGAACAAGGGTTAAAAGATCTTCAATCTTTGATTGGGAGATGTCTTGGGAAAAAGATTTTGTCAAAGCAAAAACTTAGTGTTATCAAATGATAAGAAAAATCTATTTTGAGCAATGCAAGCCTAAGCTCCACTTAGCCAAATGCATATAGATGATATACTCCACTATACTACCATAGTATCACTTGCCAATACAATTCAAATGTATTGACCCTTGTGGCTGTAACTTGTATGTTGCAGGTTTGATTGATATTAGTGAAGTTGATTGATTAGGATTACAAAGTCTACAACCAACATGTCTGCCTGTGGCACTTTGAAGATGAAGGACCTCATGCTTATAGATATTCTGCTGCAATGTAATGTAATAGCCAAATGAGCTATGTAAGATGTAATAAATTATGTTATTCCTGGTTATAAAGTTGTATTATGACCTTTGTTTCTTGATATTACATATTAACTATGGATGCTAGCTATTGATCTAGGGACTAGCATTGTAAACACAGGGGACTCTACCTTATTAAAGGTTGGGAACCTTACAGATGGTATCAGAGCATTGTGTTGCCTGTAGGATTTGTAACCCTAGGATTGGACAAAACCCCTTAGAAAAATAGGAGTTGTATTTGTTCCAAAACTTATTTACAAACAATCTTGTAAACTCTTTCCTCAACCATTTTGGTTTCAACTCTACATCTCTTCCATTTCAACTTGATGGAAAAACCTACCCCATGGCCAAAGACTTCACCATGAGCTAAGGACTTCATCAACTCTAATGACTTCAACATCTTCAACTCTAATGACTTCAACATCTTCAGCATATTCACCAAGGACTTCAACCTTAGATACCACTAAGGACAAGTGAGACAAGAAATCTTTTTCAAGGATTTGGAGACTAAGGAAACACAACCTAGAAGGAGCCATCCTCACCTTTGAAGTTTTTATGACCAAGAGTTGTTCCCAAGGAAACCATGATCTCATGCAAGATGAAACAACCAAAAAGGAGGAAGGAAAGGACTCAAGTGAACCATATAGATGGACCACCATATTTAGTCAAACACACCAACTTAGTGTGGTGTAACAAAAATATTTTTGGTTGCCTAAAAATATGCTTGAAACTTGTTGTTTGAGTGAAATGTTTGTTGTGATTGCTTGCACATTGCTTGTGTAACTTGTGATGTGTGTGATTAGAATTATTCCCTTAGAAATATTTTTGCCTATTCTAATCCCAATTCAACCCAAACAGATGATTTCTCCAAGAGACTCCAACATCAAGGATGGTGACACCAACAACAACCAAGAGGACAACATGAGAGAACTTATAGCAACCCAAAACCAGTTGAGCCAAGAGACAACTCAGCTTTTAGCCAACAACAATGGACTAGACCCAGCCATACAAAGGATCTTGAAACTTCAATCCCAATTGTTGCAAGGATTGGTTACTCAAATGATCAACATGGGAGAAAACTTTTTCCAAAGAGCTAATGACAACAAGGATGACAAAGATGCTGTTCTAGAAGGAACCAGAGCTTGCAATATTTGTGGAGACAAGGATCATATATCCAAGGAGCATGAAGATCAATGCCCTAATTGTGAAGAAGAAGGTCATATATCTAGTAACTGCCCCAAGAAGAGAGAAAGATTTCCCACCTTTGAGGTGAGATATGAAGAGCATGAACTAGAAGAACTCCTAGCTTTGGAGAGACCCAAGAAGAAGAAGAAATGCCCCAACCCTAACAAGAAGGATATTACTCAAGTGCAATGTTACAATTGCAAAGAGATGGGACACTATGCCAGTGAATGCCCAGAAAATAAGAAGAGCCAAGAGGACAAACAAAAGCTAGTGAAACCCAAGATGAGGAAGGATATTAGCCAAGTGATATGCAAACACTGCAAAGAGTTAGGACATTATGCATCATATTGTCCAGAGAAGCCACCTCAAGACCTCATCCTTATCACATGTTTCAAATGCAAAGAGCTAGACCACTATGCAAACCTCTGTCCAGGAAAGTTACATCAAGATCCCAAGCAAGGCAAGATGTAAACTAGTTGGAAAATTTTAAGGGTGGTAGTACCCTAGATGCTTATGAGCCAACTTGTAACCCCTAGCCTCCCCAAATCTCGGGACGAGATTTATTTTAAGGGTGGTAGCCTGTCACATCCCAAGATTTGGTAATGTGAAAAATAAATGAATAAAATAAAACTTTGTTGATTTTCAGAGTAAGAAGAAACTTTTGATTACAATTGGGAACTTTCAAAACCTATTTGGATCAAATAAAATCCTAAAGGAATTTAAAAAGATAAATAAACAATAAACTTAAAAATATTTAAAATTACTATTTTTTGGATCTTTTAATAAAAGATTTGGTTTTCAAAAGAAAAGGTAGATTTATAAATAAGGATTATTTTATAGAGCCAAATTAAAACTTGGCCAAGCTTTTGAAATAAAATATTTTGTTTTGATAAAAATAGTAAAGGTTTATTTAAATAAAATAATAAGGATTTAATATCCAATTTTATTTAAGTAAAGGCTTTTCCCATTTCAAATAAACACTAAAACTTATTTATTTATTTTAAATAAGTTTTCCAAGTATTTTATATTCTCAAATAAAACCTACTGAAGTGTTTTTGGTTTTATTTAAATTTCAAATAGAGTTCTAAAAATAAATAAATCAAACCCTATTTGATTTAATAACTAAGGTCCATTTTACATCTGAACTGTGGATGCTAGCTATTGATCCAGGGACTAGCATTGTAAACACAGGGGACTCTACCTTATTAAAGGTTGGGAACCTTACAGACCCCATGCTTATAGATATTCTGCTACAATGTATTGTAATAGCCAAAATAGCTATGTAAGATGTAATAAAATTATGTTATTCCTGGTTATAAAGTTATATTGTGACCTTTGTTTCTTGATATTACATCTTAATTGTGGATGCTAGCTATTGATCCAGGGACTAGCATTGTAAACACAGGGATCTCTACCTTATTAAAGGTTGGGACATCTACAGATGGTATCAGAGCATTGTGTTGCCTTTAGGATTTGTAAACCTAGGATTGGACAAAAACCCCTTAGAAAAATAGGAGTTGTATTTGTTCCAAAACTTATTTACAAACAATCTTGTAAACTCTTTCCTCAACCATTTTGGTTTTGATTCTACATCTCATCTATTTCAACTTGATGGAAAATCCTACCCCATGGCCCAAGACTTCACCATGTGCAAAGGACTTCATCAACTCTAATGACTTCAACATCTTCAACTCTAATGACTTCAACTTATTCAACTCTAATGACTTCAACATCTTCAGCATATTCACCAAGGACTTCAACCATGATTATCACTAAGGACAAGTGAGACAAGAAATCTTGCTCAAGATTTGGAGACTAAGGAAACACAAGTTAGAAGGAGCCCACATCATTTGAAGTTTTTGTGACCAAGAGTTTTTCCAAGGAAACCATGATCTCATGCAAGAAGAATCAACCAAATAGGCTGGAAAGATCACAAGTGAACCATATAGATGGACCACCATATTTTAGTAAAGTCAAACACACCAACTTATGTGGTGTAACAAAAATATTTTTGGTTGCCTAAGTATGTGCTTGAACTTCATTGTTTGTGTGAAATGTTTTTTTGTGATTGCTTGCACCTTGTTTGTATGAATTGTTATGTGTGTGATTAGAATTATTTCCTTAGAAATATCTTGCCTATTCTAATATCAATTCAACCCAAACAGATGACTACTCCAAGAGACTCCAACATCAAGGTTGATGACAACAACAACAACCAAGAGGACAGCATGAAAGAACACATAGCAACCCAAAACCAGTTGAACCAAATGACAGCTCAATTCATAGCCAACACCAGTGGGGAAGATCCAACCCTGCAAGGATTTTTGGAAACCCAAGCCCAAATGTTGCATAAGGTGACAGACCAAATGCTCAACATGGAAAGCAACTTTTCCAAAGGAGACAAGGATGTTATTCTAAAAGGAACCAAAGCTTGCAATATTTGTGGAGACAAGGATCACACTTCCAAGGAGCATTGAGATCAATGCCCTAACTGTGAAGAGAAACACCCAGTTGGCCAATGTCCCACCTCTCAAGCTACTTGCTACCTATGTGAAGGAAACAATCATGTCCCTATCCAATTCCCCATCTATTCCATAGTTGAACAAAGGAAACAAGGTGGAGTGCAACAAATGATTGCAAACTATCAAGAGGGATGCAAATCTACCAAGAAGAATGATGACAAAGTAAAAGCTCCACTTATACCTCCATGCAATATAACCCAATTTAAAAGACCAAAGAAGAGGCACATGAATTATCCAAGGAGCAATAGAAGGTCAAAGAAACAAGTAGACATTCCTACCTACAAGATAACATATGAACAACATGAACTAGATGCACTCCTAGCTTTGGAGAAACCCAAGAAAAAGAGGGACAAAAGCCATGTGCAATGTCATCATTGCAAAGAAATGGGACACTATTCCAGTGAATGTCCAGAGAAACAGAAGTATAAAGAGATTGGTCAAGTATGGTGCAACAACTGCAAGGAGCTAGGCCATTATGCAGCAACTTGTCCACAAGAGACACGTGAAGAACTCAAACTTATCACATGTTTCAATTGCAAAGAACTAGGACATTATGGAAGCAATTGTCCAGAAAAGATGAAGAACAAGATAAACAAGCCTATGAAGGATCTCAGCCTTGTCACATGTGTCAAGTGTGGAAACAAAGGACACTATGCAGATGTTTGCCCAGAGAAGTTTCCCCAAGATCCCAAGAAAGCCAATATGTAATTTAGTTGGAAAAATTTTAAGGGTGGTAGTGCCCTAGATGCTTTTGAGCCTACTTGTAACCCTAGCCTTCCCAAATCTCGGGACGAGATTTATTTTAAGGGTGGTAGCCTGTCACATCCCAAGATATTCCAAATCTTGTAATGTGAAAAATAAATGAATAAAATAAAACTTTGTTGATTTTCAGGGTGAGAAGAAACTTTTTGAATCCAATTGGAAACTTTCAAAACCTATTTGGATCAAATAAAATCCTAAAGGGATTTAAAAAGGTAAATAAACAATAAAGCTAAAAATATTTGGAATTACTATTTTTGGATATTTAAATAAAAAGATTTGGTTTTCAAATGAAAAGGAAGAAATATAAATAAGGATTATTTTATAAGCCAAATTAAAACTTAGCCAAGCCTTTGAAATAAAATATTTCTATTTTATAAAAATAGTAAAGGTTTATTTAAATAAAATAATAAGGATTTAATATCCAAGTTTATTGAAAATAAAAGTTTTACTATTTTAGTTAAACATCAAAACTTATTTATTTATTTTAAATAAGTTTTCCAAGTATTTTATATTTTCAAATAAAACCTGTTGAATTGATTTTGGGATTATTTAGATTTCAAATAAATAATTTAAATAAAACAAATCCTATTTGATTTAATAACTAAGGTCCATTTTATTTAATTAATAAATGGATCCTAAAAAGAATAAAATATTATTTTGTTTTTGGACTTTGGATTATTGTTGTTAAACAGAACCAAAAACCCAATGCAAAGTTTAGAGGAATTTTGAATTGATTTGTTGATTGATTTGTTTGATTGAATTTCAAAACAGGAAATAGAAATAGAAAAATATAAAACAATCAGAAAGAAAAAAATAGAACCAGACCTGACCCAACCCACCTGGCCCAAGAAGCCCATTCGCAGCCCAGTTTCCTTCCCCCTCTCTGCGAATCGTTTTTCACTCTTTCTCACACCCGCAGAGCGATAGACAGGTGGACCCTATTTCCCTTTTCCCTCTCTCGCTGTTGACGCCCACCACTCACTCTCTTCTTCCTCGCAGACCCATACTGCCTTTGCCATTTATGCCGGCGATGAATACGCGTTGAATACGCCCTTGAATCCTCCCAGTAACCGCACACATTTAAACGCCTGCGTCTTTCCTCTCCTTCCCCTCAAACCCCGCTACAAGTGAGCCACCAGGCTGCCCCCGATTCCATTTGCCTTGCCACTGCTCCGACGAACTCGCGAGCAAATTCCGGCGACCCCGCGCCACCCCTTGCCTCCCCAAACACACGGGCACATTCCCTAGACCCAAGCGCACCTTCCTGTGTCGCCAGCTCAACCGCGCGTGCTCTGCAGGCTCGGCAACGACGATGACCACCGCCGTCGCGTCTGCTTCTTACTCCGTCGAAGTTTCCTGGTAAGCACCAACCGCCCCGAGCCCTCTCAATCATGCTCACATGAATCCCACACTCGCCCGCATCTAACCCTGCCCCTATATTGTCTTAGGGTGGACTGCAACGTCTCCCCCGACAACGAACATAACCGTCTGACGCCGACGACGTCTTCGGCGAACGATTAATCCCGCTCCAGTGCGCCCCTCGCCAGACCAGCACCACTTCGAGCTTCATCTCGACCTCGCGAGCACGGTGAGCATCCTCGTTTCCTCCTTTGCTTCCTGTAACCGCCGATAGCTCATTGTCTGACCGTGAGCCGCCGTCAGCCACCGTCGGCGCCGCTCGAGTTTGGTCAATCGGATTTACACCGTTAGATCTTAATCCTAGGGCTAATATTAGAACCTGAGCGAAAGGGTATGAGCACGCTTGAGCCGTGCGATCTGTTTAGATCTAACGCCTCACATAGGCCGATCCGTGCGAACCGGTATCGACCAGTAGTTTTGCGCCGCGTGGCAGTGAATCTATTTAAAACAAATTTTGAATCTGATTTAGATGCAGTTTTGTAAACCTTGTAACTTTTGATCCACAAGTCCAAAATTTTCAAACTTTATATCAATGGAATCAGTGGAACAATCCCTAGCCAACCATGCAATTTGTTTAGTAAAAAGTTTCTGGTGAAATGTTTGTTTTTGCAGAAACATTTGCATGCTTGTTTAGATTATAAAAATTGTTCCAAAATGATTTTAAGGATGAAATCTTTGCAAATTGGTTTGTGGTGAACCCACTGACCCTAGGAACTAACTTATGGATTTAAAAATGTATTTGGTGAAGATTAGGATTGAATAATTGAATTAGCCCATTTCTAGTCAAATAAAAATATTGGTTTTGTTATGAAAATGATTTTTGCGAAAAACCTTTGGCAAAATGTTTTGATTCAAAGATACTGACCCTAAACACCAAGTTTTGTGAACTAAAAACTTATTTGGTGAACAAAATAAAATTGTTGCTTTGCTAAAAAACAATTTCAATCACATGAAATGAAGATCTGATTTAAAAATGATCTATAGATAAAACCCTTTTGCAAATGGTTTTACCACTTTAGAAAATGACCACCTTGAACCTTGCAAAGTATAGAGCCTAGTAGAAACCACCTTTGCAAATAAAACTATTTTGCATGCTTGCATGCATGACTTGGTTTCTATGATTTTATGTGTGATGATTTGTTTGATTGATTATTGGTTGGAATACTAGTTGAATTTGTGTTTGCTTGATTGATTTGTAGTGAAGTTAAAAGAGTGTGAGATTAGCAAGATCAAGAAGTGAACCAACATTCCCTACCAAAAAGGCAAGTGACACTATCATCTAAAGTCCTACTATTTTCATTATACTTAGTGAATTTTGAAAACATGCATGAAAAAGGATTTCTAATACTTTATGCTATGCTAAATCCTAATAGGATACCCTATATATTCCTTAGTGAAAACAATGTAGTTGTAAAATGCTTAGCCATGCTATGTATATTTTGAGAAGAGATACATGTTGAGATTTTATGAAGTTGAGAAAAGACTTATGTTTTATATAATAAAACAAGTACTCAAGAACCACCTGGGTGGACAAGGATACTCAAGTTTTGGACAAGGTGGCAACAAGAGGAACCATGTTTATATGGCAATCTCTTTTTGTTGTGCACCAGATGAAAACCACCCAGGGACTTAGAGATTGAACATGTTTCTCCAACAGTGGCTTCCGTGTACAGCCACATGCTATTATGGCTCTGGCTTAGTCAACTACATTGGGAAGACCCATGCATTGGTCTTCAGGTTTACTAGAAATGAGGGAACTAGGAACCCTACATTGGTGCATGAATACAAGCTAGCATTGTGTATGGGAGGACCCTATGGAAATACTTCGTCACATTCTCAATCTGCCAGTACTCCATCTTGGTGAGTACTTATCCAGCGGCCACTGGTGGCAACAAGATGAGATTATGTCATGTGGGTAAAGTGTACAACTTCTGCAGAAGGATAAAAATTCTAAGTACTTAGCCGTGTCCCCGGTTATGGACAATACTGAGCAACTAAAGCTAGAAGCTATGGGAAATCTCGACATTCCAATTTCTAAAAGAAAAACTTTAAAGAGACAACAAAAGACTTGAAGCACTTGGGGATTTACCAAGGAGCTCAAGAGATTTTGATAAAAACTGGGTGTACCAAGGAGCTCAAGAGATTTTGATAAAAACTTGAAGTACTTGGGGTGTACCAAGGAGCTCAAGAGATTTTGATAAAAACTTGAAGCACTTGGGGATTTACCAAGGAGCTCAAGAGATTTTGATAAAAACTTGAAGCACTTGGGGATTTACCAAGGAGCTCAAGAGATTTTGACAAGGACTTGAAACACTTGGGGATTTACCAAGGAGTTCAGAAATATTTGACAAAAGATAAAAACTATTTTGAAAAGATAGGATAAATTATTGCTTTCTGCAAATGAGCCTTAAACCCTACTTAGCCAAATATGCATGTAATGATAGAATCCACTTATATTCAACATAGTAGTGAAACCTGCCAATAAAATTCAAATGTATTGACCCTTGTGGTTGTAACTTGTTATGTTGCAGGTTTGTTTGATATTAGTCAAGTTGATTGATAGGATTACATGTCTACAACCAACATGTTTGCCTGTGGCACTTTGAAGATGAAGGACCCCATGCTTATAGATATTCTGCTGCAATGTATTGTAATAACCAAAAGAGCTATGTAAGATGTAATAAAATTATGTTATTCCTGGTTATAATTTATATTATGACCTTTGTTTCTTGATATTACATCTTAACTATGGATGCTAGCTATTGATCCAGGGACTAGCATTGTAAACACAGGGATCTCTACCTTATTAAAGGTTGGGACCTCTACAGTGAACCATCAATGTAACCCTATGAGACTTTATTTTAAGGGTGGTAGTACCCTAGTTGTCTTCAAGCCAACTTGTAATCCTAGCCTTCCCAAATCTCGGGACGAGATTTCCTTTAAGGGTGGTAGCCTGTCACATCCCAAGGGTGAGAAGAAACTTTTTGATTCCAATTGGAAACATCCAAACCTATTTTGATCAAATAAAATCCAAAAGGGGTTTAAAAAGATAAACAATTAATAAATAAAAATTATAATAGTTGGGAATCACTATTTTTAGATCTTTTAATAAAATGATTTGATTTTCAAAAGCAAAGGTAGAATTTTAAACAAGGATTATTTTATAGAGCCAAATTAAATCTTGGCCAAACTTTTGAAATATAATATTTCTATTTGATAAAAAGAGTAAAGGTTTATTTAAATAAAATAATGAGGATTTATTAATATCCAATTTTATTTAAGTAAAGGCTTTTCCATTTTAAATAAACACTAAAACTTATTAATTTATTGTAAATAAGTTTTCCAAGTGTTTTATTTATTTAGATAAAACCTACTGAAATGATTTTGGTATTATTTAGATTTCAAATAGAGTTTCTAAATAAATAAAATCCTATTTGAATTAATGACTAAAGGTATATTTATTTAATTATTTATAGATCCTAAAAAGAATAAAAATTATTTTGTTTTGGACTTTGCATTATGTTGTTAAACAGAATTAAAATCAATCAAAGTTTGGTGGTGAGTTGATTTGATTTGGAGTTTGAATTATTTGTTTGAAAATCAAAACATAAATTCAAATTAGAAAAAGAAAAAGCTTCAGTATAAAAAATGAAACAGACTCAACCCACTAAGCCGGCCCAGCAAGCCCAGCAAGAGCCCACCTTGCATACCCTCACTGAATCGTTTTCTTGCACTCAATCTCGCACCCACCCAGTCACTGACGCAGAGGTCCCACTCTTTCTCTCCCTCTCTCGCTGTCAGCACGGCCCCACTGCCATGCAATCATCTTCAACCCCGCGACCACGTCGCCTCGCCGTTTCTGGCAGTAACTTTCGTGATGAATACCAGTTAATCCTGCCTGCGACCACGCTCAATTAATAGCCTGCTTCCCCTCTCTCTTTCCCCTCGCTTGCCTCTCCCTCTCTGCCCCCAGGCTGGGTGAATTTTGAGCTTGACCACCTCCGTCTCCGACAGTGTTCCCGGCCAATTCCGGCGAACCGCAGCCGCCTCTCCACTCCCCGAGCACGCAAGCTTGCTCTCCAGTCCCTTGCGCGTCTGCCCATAGCCCCAGCTCGCTCCAACGCGCTCTAGAAGCTCGGCTTCGTCAACATCAGAGCGCCACCGACGACGTGTTTACTCCGGCGAAGTCTCCCTGGTAAGCCAAACCGCCCCGAGCCCTCTCGATCATGCTCACGTGAACGCCACACTCGCCCGCGTCTAACCGTGCCTCTATCTTGCCTTAGGGCGACCTGTAGCACCGTCCCCGATGATCTCCAGAGCCGCCTGACGCCGCCACCGACTCCGGCGAGGAATTGCCAGCAGCTCCGAGCGCCCCTCGCCAAGACAACGCCACCTCGAGCACGGTAAGTTGTTTCCCTTCTTCCCTTGATTCCTGTAATCGCCGCGACACCACCGTCTGACCGCGCGCCGCCGCCAGCTGCCGCGCAGCGCCGCCACTTTGTGGTCGAATGATTCTGCACCGTTAGATTTAGATCTGACGCGTAGGAACAGATGACTTAACGAAGGGGTATCACTCAATCTGCGTCGTGCAATATAAATAAGATCCTGCGGTCCAGAGAGCTTGATCCACCCGAAGCGGTACCGTCCAGTTATATTGCGCCACGTGGACATGGTTTAGTTTAAAACAGAAAATAGAATCTGATTGAATTGCAAACTTGTGAAATTCATAACTTTAATTCCACACGTCCGAATTTTGCAAATTTTATATCACTGGATTCAGCAGAACAAGTACTTTGCAACCATGCTTTTTGTTTAATGTTTTGCTTCTGGCAAATTGGTTGAAATTGCAGAAACTTGTGTAGGATTATTTTGAATATAAAAATTGTTCTACATATATTTTTGAGTTGAAACCTTTGCAAAATGGATTGTTGTGAACCTACTCACCCTAGGAAAAAACTTATGGATTTAAAAATGAGTTTTTTGAAGATAGGAAATAAATATTTTAATTAGCTCATTTCTAGTCAAATAAAAATATTGATTTTGATTTAGAAATGATTTTTGAGTGAAACC
The DNA here is from genome assembly GCA_030063025.1 of Avena longiglumis. Lineage (NCBI taxonomy): Eukaryota > Viridiplantae > Streptophyta > Magnoliopsida > Poales > Poaceae > Avena > Avena longiglumis. Next base: position 157,200,784 of record CP125973.1, read on the forward strand.
TTTGGGAAATGTTTTGATTCAAACCTTCTGACCCTAAACACCAAGTTTTGAGAATTAAAATATATTTTGTGAACTCTTTAAAGAATATTGCCTTGCTAAAAGCATTTTTCAACCACATAAAATATTGATTTGATTTAAAAATGGTTTATAGATAAAACCTTTTGCAAATGATTTTACCACTTTGGTAAATGTCCAATTTGAACTTTATAATGTTTAGAGCCTAGTAGAAACCACTTTTCTAAATAAAACTATCTTTTGCATGCTTGCATGCATGACCTTGTTTCTATTATTTTATGTGTGATAAATTGGTTGGAATGCTAGTTGAATTTGTGTTTGCTTGATTGAATTATAGTGAAGTTAGAAGAATGTGGTATTTGCAAGATCAAGAAGTGAACCAACATTCTCTACTAAGGCAAGTGACACTATCATCCATGTCCTACTATTTTCATTACACTTAGTGGATTTTTGTAACATGCATGATAAGGACTACTATATTTTATGCTATGCTAAATCCTATTAGGATATCCTTATATCTTCCTTAGTGAAAACATTGTAGTTGTAGTATGCTTAGCCCTGCTATATATTTGGGATGGGATACATCATATGATTATATAAAGTGTTGAAAAAATATATGTTTTATATAATAAAACGACTACTCAATGAACCACCTGGGTGGACAAGGATACTCATGTTTTGGACAAGGTGGCAACAAAGGGAACCATGTTTATATGGCTATCTTTTTGTATGTGCACTAGAAGAAAACCACCCAGGGACTTAGAGATTGAACATGTTTCTCGTACAGTGGCTTCCGTGTACAGCCACATGCTAAATGGGCTCTGGCTTAGTCAATTACATAGTGTAAGACCCTTGCATTGGCATCTTCGGGTTAACTAGAATTGTGTATTGGAAATATATCCATACATTGGTGCCTGGTAGACAAGCTAGCATTGTGTATTGGGAGTACTTCTATGGAAAGACTTTATCACATTCTCAATCTGCCAGTACTCCATCTTGGTGAGTACTTATCCAGCGGCCACTGGTGGCATCAAGATGAGATTGTGTCATGTGGGTAAAGTGTACAACTTCTGCAGAAGATCAAAATTCTAAGTACTTAGCCATGTCCCCGGTTATGGACAATACTGAGCAACTAAGGCCTGAAGCTATGGAAGATCTCGACATTCCAATTTCTCAAAGTAAAACTTGATGGTGACAACAAGGGATTTGAAGCACTTGGAGTTTTCCAAGAAGTTCAGAAAGATTTTGACAAAAGATTAAAACTATTTTGAAAAGATAGGACAAAACTATATTGCTTTCTGTGCATGAGCCTAAACCCTACCTAGCCAAATATGCATGTAATGATAGGATCCACATATTTCTACATAGTAGTGAAACTTGCCAATGCAATTCAAATGTATTGACCCTTGTGGCTGCAACTTATTATGTTGCAGGTTTGTTTGATGTTAGTGGAGTTTATTGATTAGGATTACAAGTCTACAACCAACATGATTGCCTGTGGCACCTCGAAGATGATGGACCCCATGCTATTGTTATATTCTGCTGTATTGTAATGTGATAGCCAAATGAGATATGTAAGATGTAATAATTCTTTTTATTCCTGGTTATAAAGTTGCATTATGACCTTTGTTTCTTGATATTACATCTTAACTGTGGATGCTAGCTATTGATCCAGGGACTAGCATTGTAAACACAGGTATATCTACCTTATTAAAGGTTGGGAACCTTACAAAAGGAAAAATGATACAACTGACTTATCCGTCCCATTCCAAACCTCATGGTTAAAGCGTGATATACGGCACAAGAATCACTGGCGACATTGGTTGTTAAGTCCTAGATGATATACTCCTGAGCAGTGGTATTCCAACTGCCAGATTTAATAGATTAGCTGATCACCCTGGATGAGTAACCATAGTTCACAATATTATCAAATATAGTGTTTTCTAACCTTTTTGAAATGCAGGTGGTGACAACACTTGATCTGCAAAATACTTTACAGAAAATAATCAAAGGACATGAGCAAGTGTGTACTTGCCTTTTGTGATTGCAAGATTATGCACTCACCGTCATCAAGAAAATATAAGATCCAATATCTGAAATCAGCATCATTGGTCCGGTAAGGACTAATGTTTAAATAAGAAGGATGCTATTATGCATAAGTAATGTAATGCAATTTGATAAATTCGTATCCCCGAATAAGCGTTGATCTAGGGTTTGGAAAATGGAAAGATTTCTTTAGAATGTCTTGTACTTTTGGATAAGTTTTGCACTTGGGCTTGTTATTAAGGCTAGTGGGGGTGTGTGAAACAATGTGTAACTAAAATATCATACAATCAATAAGGTATACAAATGAGGAATGCTATGCAAAGTTACTCATATAAGAATTATTTTACTTTTTAGATTTTTACTTTATAATGATGATATTTTTATAGGAATTTAGATGTTAACAATCCAAGGTATACAAGTAAAGTTTAAAACAATGTGATTATGATTAATTGGCATTTATTGACTATGATAAAAGTCCTTGTGTTTAATTTTTAGGTGTTGGATACATTATCTTGAGGTTTGTTATTTGAAGTGGCAAAAAGAATAACATTTGAAGAAAAAAAATTCTTTGTTAAGGTTTAAGCCATCTTGGTGGCTTTTAGAATATGATTGGTAGAATGTGATTGATTTTACCTATGATTTGCTTGAATGGTTTGGATTTGAGATGCTTTATGACTTAATTAAAATAGACCAAAGTTAACTATAAAATACCTAATAAAGTTTTTAGCATTATAAATTCCTGTAGACTAAAGATAACTTTAAAAACATGGATGGACATAAAGTGTAATGTTTATGGCAGTTATACTTTTTTATTTTATAAGGTTTCTTTAAAGTTACTTAAGAGTGATACTACTTTGACTTGAATCATGGCTTCTTATTATTATAATGGATTAAGAAAATTTATCTTCTTATAAGAGTATGGTTATGGTTTATGAACAAGGAGTTAATATTATTTACTTACTTATCAATTCATTATGGTGTCTTGGTATGTTAACAAACTTGTGGTGAAGATAGAGGAATAAATTTTATTTAGCCGCAATTATTATTTGAAGGTTTTATATTAAAATAAGATTATTTAGAGATATTTTACACTTATAGTTGAATGATAATTCGATATGATTATACTTAAAATGTGTTGAACTAATTTTGACTACTTAACATCAATATATAAGACTAATATTATTAATTAGACCTCAATTGACTAATTTTAGAAATACTAATAAGTCTTATTTACCCTTATATGAATTATTGAGTAAGGAAATTAGATTTAAATTTAAGTTATTATGTTAGTAGGTTTTTTATTTACTTTAAAAGTGGAATGTTATATTTTTGACATGTAAATATTATTTTTGTGATCATTTTGGTATATTACATTTATTTTTGTGATTTATAAATATTACGATATGATTTTTATAAGATTTAATACTTTATAATTATTGAATAAATAATAAATAATTAATTAAGTGAAATAATAATACATGATTATAATATTAAATTTTTTGTTTTTATTTTTCTAGTAATTTTGGTACATTATTTACATTTTTATCATTTACCATTATTAAATTTGAATTATCAAAGTTTTATTATTTATAAAATCTTTATAAAATAATATTGATTTAAATAATTAACATAATAATGTTGGATGACACAATTAAATTATAGATATTATTTTTCCAAACATTTTCATATATTATACATATTTTTCTGAATTATAAAACAAAAGTTATTGGTTTTTCAAGAATTAAGGATTTTTTTTAATTTCTGAAATATTTCAATTTAGACTTATAACATTTTATCTAATTTCAAAAATACGAAATAACGTTTTACACCACAACGAGAGCTACTCTAGGTCACTGACCAGTGGGGTCAGGGCCACGTCAGTAAGCCAGCTAAGCGTGGACTGGTCAATGGGTGGACTGGGTCAAGGGTGACGCGAGCATGGCGTCAAGATGATGTCAGCGTGGCCCCGCTTCGCCGACCACCACCAGATGGTCGTTGGAGCAAGCGTTTGCGAGCGCACGCGACCGAGCGAGACTACATGTTCGAACGAGTATCTCACGGGAAGTCTACTAGTGGTGGAGTCGCCCCCTATTGGTCGTCGGAACTACTGTAACGACAACAACTGATGGTGGCGTACGGAGGCGCTATGGTGCGAGCATGCTAGAGAGCACGATAGGAGTACAGTAAAGATGCTTGAGCATCAGTGACTCACCCTGGTTGAATCGGTGGTGTCGGTGAGGACAGATGCGGTCGGAGGCAAGCTCTCCGATGAGAATTCCGACGAACTGCCGCGGAAAGGAACGACAAAATCCGCCTTCCCCAGTGCTCCCCTTGAGGCTAGACTCCACCCAGAGGACCTACGGAGCATCGGGCTTCTCCATGGCTACTTGGAAAGGAGTGGGGAGGTGTGGCACGGCGGCGAGGTTAGCTAGGGTTTTGGCCTCGAGGGAGAAATCGAGAGAGAGGGATTCAGAGGGAGAGGGAGTGGATGAGGACGAGGCAGAGCTGCGTCGTCGTGGCCTCCTTATCCACTCAGGAGGTCGGCGACACGAATCTCCACGCCAGTGCGCGGCGGCGCTGGCGCCAGCGAGCTGCTTCAGGGCGAGCACGAGGTACACGATGGCGATTAGGTGGACAAAGGGGTACGTGGGACTGGTCCGGTGTTGGCTTTGATGAATTGAGCGGAGGGTGCTGACTGCAACTCGTGAGCGACGGATAGGCCGAGGAATTGCTGGGCCGACCTGCTACTCGGGCCAGATCCTTCTTTTCTTTCTATTTTCTGTTTTGATTTCAGATTTGAATTTGCTCATTTTATTTGAATTTTCTTTATAGGGTTTATTTGCTGAATGGTAGCAGCAATAATAAAGTGTATTAAGGTTCTTTTATGAGTTTTTAATATAATGATATTATTTCTTATTTTTCTATCTATAGGTACTTTTGTTATGAATCTTTATTTTCATAACATATCTTGAATTTATTATTAAATCTGTTTCAAAATTTCTTATTTTAGGATTTGAATTTATTTAGACTCAAGCACATAATAATGGGCATTTAAATAACAGAAAATAATTAATCCATTATTCTGGAGAAGACAATTAAGGAACTTATATAGATTCTTCATAGTTATTCTATATTTCTATGATTTTTATCAAGGCATACCATTTGTAGAAATGTTTCATTCTAGGGTTTATATTATTGTTTTATAAATGTGAGTGTACAATAGTTGAAGACATGTTTCCCTTATATTTGTGATCATAAATTAGATCATTATATAAGGTAAAGTATTAGAGTTGTTCTTTTTAGAATGACTTAAAAATAAGGGTTGATAATTATGATTCCTAGGCACTTATGGTGTTCATGATTTGAAATGACAAGATATGCTTAAGTGCTTTTCTATGGGAAAATTATTCCTATAAAAAAGTGTGGAAATAGGATGATAAAGCAATCAGATCAGATGGGGATTATGTTTGATTAAGGATTTAAAGTTGAGTCTTTACCAAGAATTCCTAGCTTCCATATTTCCTAAGTTTGGACTTCTAATTAAGGAATTCCTTTCCTAAATATATTACTTCTTCATATATATCATCATGTGTTAACATGATGAGCTTCATCTCACAAGAATATTCTTATCAATAATTTCTCCTTCTAAATTCATTTGTAATTCCAATGAGCTTGACAATAAAGCTCATATCATCTGCCCATAGAGATCATCCTATTTTCTAAAATGTTTCTTACGAATCTAACAACATTTGAATGATCATTCTCTAATTCATTTAGTAGTTGCTTCTAATCCCATTTATACATTTTCTTTTATCATATATTACTAACATTCCTCCATTAGGTGCATCTATCAAAACCTACTTTTCTCAAGTGTTAGATATCTTGTAAAAGGAATAACACTACTTCAATAACTCCAATAACTTATATTCAAACTCCACATCAGATTATGGTGGTATTATAATTATCTTCTCAGTATATTTTTACTGAGTGGAAAATATCATTCATTGACTATACTTTCTTAATCCAATAGGATTACTCCTTGAAACTATCTTCAATATTCATCCTTATAATCCTTTTTGTAATCACATATACCTTAATTTCAAGTAACTCTTCTATCCATTCAGAAGAGTTAACTCCATCAATTATCATCTTGATTTGATTCTCTTTAGTCACTCCCATCCTATATAAGTTAACTTAAACTAGCATTACTACTTCATAATCTTACTTATTTCTTTATAGACCTTAAGTGAGTGCTATGATATGGACCAGAGTTGGTAGATCAAGAATTGATAGTTAAGAAATGGTGAATCAATAGTTGATTACCCAACATTTGATGAACAATAGATATTAGAGTATGATTCAATAGAGATAATAAGGATTGATATGGTAAGAAAGATATATGGTGCATGTTCTTATCTTGGTTTCTTCCCTACTCAACCTCACTTAAGAGTTAAGGTTAGGTATTACCATGATACTCATGGTATAAGTAGATAATATTAAGATAGGTTAAGATTTGGTTGTTACATTCCTATAATTAAGTTATATTCATAACTTGGTATTCATGGTTTGTTGTAATGAATTGTATAATATAATCTCTTAAAGATTAACATTAACATTAAGTAATGTGTTGGGGGTTATAGTTTTATTATATTAGTTCTACCCTTAGATCAAATCATGTTTAACCAAAATAAGGTTTTAGGAAAGGTCATATTGAAACTTATCGCAGTCAACATGATGATCTACTTCAATTCCATCAAGCTAAGAGAAGATTCAATTACTTTGACAAGTTTCATTCAAAAGCGCGAAAATTATTCGGATTTTCTATGCATGAATGCAATGCACACACCTGGGTTCATCTTATTTCTAAGCTCTAATGCTGGGATGTTACATGATCCCTTGTGACCTAGTCACATGCTTCCAAGCCAATTGGATGACATTCCGCCGAGAGGGCCCAGAGTATACCTATCCTTCATATGGATGGGCAAATCCCACTCTTGATTCATGTGCCTCAACACATACTTTCAGAATACCTAATGCCACCTTTATAACCACCCAGTTACGGAAGTGGTGTTTGATGTTATCAAAGCATTCATCCGGTGATGGTGATTAACATGATCTCATGGTCGAGGGATTAGGTTACTATGTATTTAAAAGCTTGTAGCAAACAAACTCTAAATGACTTGATCTTACGCTACGCTTACTATAGGAGTATGTCCATCATATCATTCTCCTAATGACATGATATTGTCATTAATAATATCTAATTCCATGATCAGGAAACCATGATCATCTATTAATCAACAAGCTAGTTCAAAGAGGCTTACTAGGGACTTCTTTTATATTTACAAAACACATAAGTATTAATGTTTCCGGTTAATACAATTATAGCATAGGCTTACTAGATATAATAATAACCATTTTATTATTGCCTCTTTGGCATATCTCCAACAGCGTGTTTGTCTGACTCAACTTTCCGCTCCTCCGTCGTCAGGTACTTGCCAAGCTTCTTCGGCCGGCCGCACTTCTTGGCAGCTGGAACGCCGGACGACGCAGCATCGGCCATGGCGGCGGGATCCATTGACTTTCCTCCCGCTTCCATCAGTGGAAATTTGGAAAAGGGTTTTTTGTGGGAGAAGTAGAGTGATTTGTGTGCCACTGGCGGGAGGGACCGTCAAAGGTGAAGGGACGACACACGAGGACAAGCATGCTGTCTGGACTGACCCAACCGATGTCCAAATTTGATGTATGGATGAATCGGTCCGAACAGGTTTGTCTAAATGTGTGACGGCCACGCAGCTGTCCATCAGCCCGGTGAAGATACTCTGATGCGAGGCATGCAAATTGGAAAATTCCCCAGCTTCTTTGGACATGATTATTTCTACTTGCAGTAGTAGTTTTTTTTTGAACAAGGAGAGGTGCCAAATTCATTAAACAGCTCAACAGCAGTTTACATAGTGTATTATAAAACCCTGCCAATTTGAAATTTGAATTCTAGAGAGAACATGGCAGAGGGGTTTGGAATGAGATGAAGAAGTACATTCATAGATAGGTGAACCTAGAGGGTATCTAAGCACCTGATTTGCACAAGAGTGGGCTATGCCATTGGCATTCCTGCTAATATGGAAAAATTTTGCTTGCAGAGTAGTTAAGGAATTCAAAATAACTGCAAGAGTATCCCTGTAGTTCCAATGTAGCAGGTCTATATCAAGTTTTTTACTCGCAACAGCCTTTGCAAGAACTGAGTTATCTGTCATGATTGTGCGGGATGAAATTTCCAGGGCTTCAGCTATTTGGAGAGCAAGAGACATTGCTTTTGCTTCTGCTTCTAGAGCAGAGGAAGAGGTACCTTCTATTGCATGAATCCTCAGATCATACCTGATCCCATCTTTTTCAAATAGCATATGAACACCAATCCCTGCTTGCTGGAAGGCTTTAGCTCCATTTTCTTCTCCTTTTTTCCAAGACGCGTCTGTTAGGATTTTGGGATCTGCAAGAAAAAAATCAGATGGTAAAGTGTCGCCGTCCTTTAGGTGTGTTTTCTTCTGCTTGAGTTGAGTCACTGCTTTGTTGTCCTTTATGTTTTCCTCTTGTAAGCTCGTGAGTTCCATGTTGTTTTTTAGTGCCTATGCCATGATGTTAATTTGATATGGCTCCTCTTTTTTCCCGTTGAAAAGGCAGTCATTTCTAGATTTCCAAATACACCACATAAAGGTTAGAATATTTTCCAAGGTGACATGAGGGTGGGGTAAGTTCATGATGTTCATCAAGATATGAGTTAAGGAAGCTGCATTTTGGATAATCACTTCAGTTCTTATGAACCAGGGGAAAGAAAACCATGCCGCCTTAGCAAAGCCGCAAGTGAAAAAGAGATGAATATCGTCTTCCTGCATACCACACCTGCAACAAATTTTGCTAATATGTTTTGAGAGTTTACCTGCCCTTGCTCCAGTGGGGATGGCTTTGCGAAGGAAGCGCCAGGAAAAAGTCTGAATTCTTGGAAGAATCTTCTTAGATTTCCAAATTTGATTTAAGAGATTTTTGGTTTCTTCCTGAATTTTTCTTGGATGGGGCTCTCCATGTTCCTACAAGTATTTTAGGCAAGCATAATAGGCAGATTTTGAGCTGCATTTACCACTATGAGTTAGTTTCCAGCAGAGAAGATCTTTGTCCTGAGAATGAAATATGGGAGTACATTGAATATTTTGAGCCATGCCATAGTGAAAGAGGGAGTTTATGAGATGGCTGTCCCAAATCTTTTGGCCTGGGAGCCAGAGATATTTAACTTTCGCTGGGTATGTGTGGTTGGGCTGCTGGATGATAATATTATCGTATATCGAAGCCCAGTTCTGGCACCAAGGAGAACTCCAAATAGAAATATTACCTTGAGTAATTTGGTAGCATCTGTGTGCCATGAGAATAGGAAGGATTTTCAGAGTGGAGGCCCAAAAGGCCGATTTCGGAGTGTTTGGATTTTGGCGCCAAATGGAGGAGTCATGGAAATATTTGGATTTGAGAACTTTGTGGAGTAAATCATCCGGTGATTGAGCAATGCGCCAAGCTGACATAAGGATGAGACCATGATTAACAGCCTGGAGATTTATGATTCCCAACCCTCCCTCTTTTTTTGGGGTGCAAATGTATTTCCAAGCTTTCAAACAAAGAGCTTTACTAGATTTGTCTTGGCTCAGTCCTAAGTTTGGGTACTAAGTTTTGATTTAAACTTCTCAATAACAAATTCATAGGAAGAGCTCCGGTTTTTTGTAGGAAATATTAGAGGGTGACCTAGGTGGATGAACGAGGAGTTAATAGGGTTCACAGGGAAAACCTTCTTAATAGCTTCGGTCGTATGCTGGTCAACATGCTTGCTGAAAATGATTCCAGATTTGGGCCATCTTGGGGTTTGACCAGACAGGGTACAGAAATTTAGCAGGATGTATTTCATTGTAGATGCCTCCTGAAGACTTGCTTTACCACAAATGAGAAGATCATTTCCAAAGAGAAGCGAGTGAATAGGAGGGCAATCTGGACCAAGAATGATGCCTTCGAGAGATGCTTCGGTCATTGCCTCCTGCAAAGCAATTGATTGCTCATTTATTGTTAGGACAAAAAGGTAAGGAGAGAGGGGGCAACCTTGTCTGATACCTCTGTTGCTTCTAAATCTTGCAACGGGCTGACCATTAATGATTACAGAGAAGTTGGGCGAGGAGATACATGCATATATCAGATTTATGAAATGACCATGCAGACATTTACGAGAAAGGGCCTTAACAATGAAGTTCCATTCTACACGGTCAAATGCTTTAGAAAGATCTATTTTTAGCATGAAGGCCTTATTTTTTCAGGAAGAAAGAGAAAAGGAGTGAGTAATTTCTTGTGCAATAATAATGTTTTTGCTAATTCTTTGGCCTTCGATAAAAGCTTGCTGAGAGGGGTGGATATAATCAGGTAGGTGGGGTTTTAACCTATTAGCAAGAGATTTTGCTATGATTTTGTATACAACATTACAAAGGCTAATAGGTCTATAGTCTGCAGGGACAAGGGGAACCAAATTTTTAGGGATGAGAGCAATGTGAGTATCATTAAAATGTGAGGGGAGAATACTTGATTTGAAGAAGTTTCTTACCAACATGCAAACATCATCTCCAATCCAGTCCCATGTTGAGATGTAGAATTCCACGTTAAATCCATCAGGTCCTGGCGAGGCATTCCTCTTCATCTCCTTTAGTATGCTCCGGATTTCCTCCTTTTCAGGTATTGTATAAGTGTAATCGTGTGAGTGTGCTGGCATTTGAGTGTGTACGTACGGCCTGCCACTGTCGTCGTTGTTCCTGAAAGTGAAGATATGCCGAAAATAATTGACAAAGGTATTGCTAATTTTATCAGGCATAAAATGTATGACATCATTCGTAAGATCCCTTTCCACCCAGGTGATTCATTGACTTAGTTGTTTTATTAAGAAAACATAAGTCCAAAGACTTAGAAATATTTTCATCATAGCATGTATATTCCACCAACCCTTGTTTGCTACTAACTAGGCTAAGCATGGCATAGATAGTAACTTAACTTAGAAATTTCCTAGCAATTCTACAACTACTTAGGATTTCCCAACATGGCATTTGGCAAAAATAGTAACATGCAAGACTTAGCAAAATATTTCTAATTCTTGTATAAAAATATAGGGATAGAAATATTCAAGAAGTACCACTTGCCTTGGTAGTTGGGAGAGTAGCACTCTTCACAATCACAATCACTAGCACCAAAGTCTACACAAAGAATATAGCCACAATCACATACAAGACATATTCAATCAAAAATATATATGCATGCATGCAAGATGCTAAGTGATGATTTTTTTAAAGCTCAACCAAGCAAGTTCATAGTACTGAATTCTAAACAAGTCCAAGCTTTGCCAAACCAAATTTTATTTAACACTAAAACAATTCCTAAACAATTCATATGACTAAACAAGCCCTACACATGTTTTTGCAAAAGAAACCATTTTAACAGAAGCTAAACATTAAACACATTGCATAATTAGAAAGGGCTTGTCTTCCTGATTCCAACGGTATAAAATTTGTCAAAATCTAACATGGGAATCAAAAGTTACAAACAAAACAAATTTGTACTAAAATCTGATTCAAAATCTATTTTAAATTTAACTCACTGCCACGCGGCGCTATCCTATTGGCGCGTACCGCTTCGCATGGATCGGTCGACGCAGATCGTTGGATTTAAGTGATCGCGTACGGCTCAGATCTAACGTACCGCTTCGCTAAGTGATTCTATTACACGCGTTGGATCTAGATCCAACGGCTCTCGATCAAACGACCAAGGTCTGGCCGGCGTTCAAGGTCGCCCGGGGAGGGGAGAGGGTGCTTACCAGAACCGCAGGGACGAGGTGAAGCTCAACGTGGCGGTGGCTTGGCAAGGGGCGCTCGGAGTCGTCGGGGATTCCTCGCCGGAGTTCGTGGACGCGTCGGGTACGGCTGCTGGTCGACGTTGGCGAGGTTCTGCGTCGCGCTAAGTCAAAAGGAGGGCACCGTTAGATGCGCAAGACGATGGGGATCCTAGGCGTATCAGGCAGAGGGAAAGGGGCAGCTGGTACTTACGGGGAGAGGTCGCCGGAGTTCGTGCAGAGAGCGGCGGCGCTCGGTTGAAGTCGCTGCCGAGGCTACAGACCATGCGAGAACAAACGGGGTGTGTCAGTAGATGCGCAAGGAGTTGTTGAGCTTGATAGCATGAGTCATGGACAGAGGGGGACACGGTGCTCACCGGAATTCGTCGGCGAGGTCGTCGGAACAGCGGCAGCGTCGGGCGAGTTGCGAGCAGCCTGGTGGCGTGGAGAGGAAATTGGGTGAGGGGAAATGGCCGCGAGAGGGAGGGGCTTAAGTAGGCAGAGGCTCGACAAGAAACGCTCAGTGATTCAATGCCAATTACGCCGTGGAATCAACGTAGCAACGGCCAGCGGCGGCGTTCGTGCGCGGAATTTGGGGAAGACGATGACGACGTGGACGGGGCCCGCTCGTCGTGCGTAATGCAGAGGAGTGGGTGCAGGTGTCGGCTGTTGGGTGCATCTGCTCGTGAGCGAGGGAGAGAAGGGAACCGGGTGGGCTAAATGGGCTGCGTCTGTTGTTGGGCTCAAATCCTGGCGCCGGCACTTTTCCATTTCCTTTCTCTTTTCTTTTGCTAAATTGAATTTCTGAAATGAGTTTAAAATGAATTCAAACTCTATTTGAATTCAAATATTTTTGGGATTTTTGCAGTGTGCAACAATCACATTTCAGGACATAAAATCAAGTGGTCTCTCTGTTCAAGCTTGGTTCTTTTGAAATAACAAAATAAACAGTGCCATAGCACTAGATTTGCAAATGTTATGAAAATGGTTTTGAAACCATTTTTATTTTGTAAAATTTTGTTAAAACTCTACACTCAAACCAATCAACAAAGAAGCAAACAAACTTGGTTTTAAAACACTAAGCTCTCAAATGAGGATGGGCATCTGATTTAAGTTTGCTCACATAAAATGATAGCACTATGTGCTTCTGTTTTCTTGAAATGAGTTTGAAATTGATCTCAAATCAATATGCATGCATGAATGATATGAAATCTTTGAAATCATGATTTTAGGGATGTTACAAATCTAACCCCCTTAAGGTGAATCTCGCCCTCGAGATTCGGATTGGCTAGCAAATAGATGAGGGTGGTCTTTCCGAAGATCATCTTCTCTTTCCCATGTTGCTTCCTCTTCGGAGTGATGATTCCACTGCACTTTGCAAAACTTGATAGTCTTAGTCCTTGTGAGTCTTTCTGCAGTCTCAAGAATCTTGTTAGGTTTCTCTTCATAGGTGAGATCACTTTCCAATTGAACCTCCTCCAAAGGTATACTATCCTTCAAAGAAGTTTCTTCCATTTTCGGGTGACATTTCTTAAGCTGACTCACATGAAACACATTATGGACAGCTGATAGGGATTCTGGCAGTTCTATTTCATAGGCAACTTCTCCTTTGCGACTCAGAATCTTGAATGGCCCAACATATCTTGGTGCCAATTTTCCTTTGACTCCGAACCTTTTCACTCCACGAAGTGGTGACACTCTAAGATAGGCTTTATGACCCACTTCGTAGGTGACTTCTCTACGCTTAGGATCCGCGTAGCTTTTCTGTCGGGACTGTGCTATCTTCAACCTGTCCTTAACCAACTTGACCTTCTCTTCGGCTTCTTTGATAAGATCTGGCCCAAATAAACTTCTTTCTCCCACTCCATCCATAACAATGGGGTGGTACACTTTCTTCCGTAGAGAAACTCAAACGGTGCCATCTCAATGCTGGCTTGATAGCTGTTGTTATAAGAAAATTCTGCGTAAGGCAGACTTTCATCCCAACTGGCTCCATAGTCTAGGGCACATGCCCTCAACATGTCTTCAAGAATCTGATTAGTCCTTTCTGTTTGTCCATTGGTTTGAGGATGAAAAGCAGTACTGAATTCCAACCTCGTTCCCAATGACTCATGCAACTGTCTCCAAAAATGGGAAGTGAATTGAGTTCCCCTATCAGACACAATACTCTTGGGTACTCCATGTAGACACACAATTCTAATCATGTAGATTTTGGCTAACTTAGCACTTGTGTAGTTTGTCTTCACGGGTATGAAATGAGCCACTTTAGTTAGGCGATCTACTACTACCCAAATAGAATCGTATCCTGACCGTGTCCTTGGTAATCCAGTAATGAAATCCATACCAATCTTGTCCCACTTCCAATCAGGAATAGGTAGTGGTTGAAGCAAACCTGCTGGTTTCTGATGTTCCGCTTTCACTCTAATACACACATCACATAAAGCAATATGTTCGGCGATGTCCTTCTTGAGATCTTTCTTTCATGTCCATGTACATTTTGGTGTTACCCGGGTGAATAGAATACGGAGAGTTGTGTGCTTCCTGCAAAATCAGTTTCCGCAACTCCGGGTCTTGTGGAACACAAATACGTTTCCTATGCCATAAAGTACCCTGTTCGTCTTCATGGAATTCTTTGGCTTTTCCCTTGCCAATCTTTTCCTTAATCTCTTCAATTTCCCTATCAGTTTTCTGGTCTTCTCTGATCTTGTCCAACAAAGTGGGTCGAACATCCAAAGACATGAGATGTCCTTCAGGCACAATCTCCAATCTGAGTTTTCTAAATTGGGTACACAGATCATCTGGCAATTCTCCTTTGGTAAGGCCATTCACAAAAACCTTACGGCTTAGAGCATCTGCTACAACATTTGCTTTACCGGGGTGGTATTGCAAACTTAAGTCATAGTCTTTGATAAGTTCTAGCCATCTTCTTTGTCTCATATTAATTTCCTTCTGGGTGAAGATATACTTCAAACTTTTGTGATCTGTGAACACTTCACAACGCTTTCCCAAAAGATAGTGTCTCCATGTCTTGAGTGCATGGACAACAGAGGCTAACTCCAAATCATGAGTAGGATAGTTTACTTCATGAGTTTTGAGTTGTCTCGAGGCATATGCCACAACTTTACCGTCTTGCATAAGTACTGCACCCAAACCTTGATGAGAGGCATCACAATATACTTGGAAATCTTTTTCCAAATCAGGTAGACACAAGACTGGTGCTGTCACAAGTCTCTTCTTCAATTCCTGAAAGCTGAGTTCACAACCTTCAGACCAAGCAACTTCTTGTCTTTCTTTAACAATTCAGTCATGGGCTTAGCTACCTTAGAGAAATTCTCAATGAACCTTATGTAGTAACCTGCTAAGCCAAGGAAACTACGAACTTCTTTCACGGACTTGGGAGATTCCCATTCAGTCACATCTGAAACCTTAGCAGGATCAACTGCTACACCATCCTTTGTCATAACATGACCAAGAAATCCAACTTCCTCCAACCAGCACTCACACTTGCTGAATTTGGCATAAAGTTTATGCTCCCGTAACTTCTCAAGTATCAAATGCAAATATCCTTCATGCTCTTCTTTGCTCTTGGAGTAGATTAAGATGTCATCGATGAAAATGACAACAAATTTGTCAAGGAATTCTATGAACACCTTGTTCATCATATTCATGAAGTATGCTGGAGCATTTGTCAAGCCAAAAGTCATTGGTGTACTCATACAATCCATACCTTGTAGTGAATGTTGTTTTAGGTATGTCTTGTTCTCTTATCTTGAGTTGAAAATAGCCTGACCGGAGATCAATCTTTGAGAACACACATGCTCCTTCAAGCTGATCAAACAAGTCATTGATTCTAGGCAAAGGATATTTATTCTTGATAGTTACCTCGTTGAGTGAACGGTAATCTATGCATAACCTTTGACTTCTATCTTTCTTCTCCACAAACAAAACCGGGGCTCCCCAAGATGAAGAACTTGGTTGAATGAATCCTTTCTGCAACTGTTCTCCAAGTTGTTTCTTGAGTTCTTTTAGTTCATCAACTGACATTTTGTACGGTCTCTTTGCTATTGGTCCAGACCCTAGTACCAAATCTATAAGAAACTCCACATCTCTATCTGGTGGCATTCCCGGCAATTCTTCCGGAACCACATCCGGATACTCACTCACAATTGGCATACTGTCCATGCTAACCCCCTTAAGAGAATTAAGCATACTCCTTTTTGCTTCAAAGTTGGTCTTGAATCTGATCCTTTTATTTTCTGGAGTTGTGAGTGAGACAGTATGGTTGGCACAATCTATCACTCCTTTGTACTTAGTCATCCAGTCCATTCCCAGAATGACATCCAATCCTTGGGAGTTTAGAATTATCAAGTTAACGGGAAACTTATATTTCCCAAATTCTATGACTAGATCATGACATCCTGAATTCACTATCATTTCTCCACCAGGAGAACTTACTTTTATAGGACACCCAATAGTTTCTACCGGTAGTTCATTTCTTTCAACAAATGCTCTTGATATGAATGAATGAGATGCACCAGTATCAAAGAGTACAAATGCTGGAATAGAATTGAGTCTGAACTTACCAGCAATAGCATCAGGCTCCTCATAGACCTCCTCCACATTGATGTGGTCCACTTGTCCTTTCTGGAAAGGATTGGGATTGATGGGTCCTTCAACTTTCTTTTTAGGGCATTCATTTGCATAATGCCCCATCTTCTTGCATTTGAAGCATTCAACCTGACTGATGTCTCTCTTAACAGGCTGACTTCCACTTCCACTTCCAGTACCACTGTGGTGTCTCTTATGTCCACTCTTGTGGTTCTTGTACTTGTCATTGTCATGACTACGGTGATGCTTGTTGTCATGACGGTTGTGGTTGTGGTGCTTGTTGAATTTCCCATGCTTGTGGGATCCTGAGCTTCCATTGTCATCATAATGAGATCGTTTGTGAGACGATCCCAAGCTGTGCTTGTCGGAGTGCTTCCTCTTTCTACTCTCAACTTGCTTCATTTTGTTCTCCAGAATAGCAGCCTTGTCACAGAGCGACTGATAAGTGGAAACATAGGCCACAGCCAATTGTAGATTCAGCTCATCATTCAAGCCTTCCAGAAATTTTTCCTTTCTCTTGGCATCGGTGTCAACTTCATCCGGTGCATAACGCGCCAGATTGTTGAACTCCTCAATGTATTCAGCCACGCTGCGGTGGCGCTGCTTCAGATTGTGGAACTCTTTCTTTTCGCACTCATCACTCCGATGAGATATGAGCGATCGAAGCCATCCTCAAAGATAGCCCATGTCACTTCATCTATGGGAGTGGTGATCGAAGTTGTCCCACCAAGTGGCGGTGGCCCTTCCAAGATGTCTTTCGTCGACCTTTTCAGCATCCGTATAGCCCACGGTTACTAAGTCCTTGTTTACTGAGCGTAGCCAATCATTGGCCACCATGGGATCAGTCATTCCTGAGAACTTTGCTGGCCTCAATCTCAAGAATCTGGTAAGCATATCAAAGCCCGGAGGGTTGTTGTTGTTGTTATTGTTGTTGTTGTTGTTGTTATTGTTGTTGTTGTTATTGTTTTGGTTCTGGATGAACGTTGTCATCATCTCCATCAGCTGTGTTTGAGCAGTCATCATTTGTTGCATTTCTGGAGTGATGTTGTTGTTGTTGTTGTTGGGGTTGGGGTTTGCACGACGGGGAGGCATCTGTGGTTTGTTCAATAAAGATAAGAATGAGATACCCATAGATGCTTTCATGCACATTATATCACATAATCAAACACATAGCATGCAACACAAATATAAGGGTTCAACAACAAGATAACAAGTTCACAAAGTAAAACACACAAGTTGCAATCCATCCACATGTCGGATGGTCCAATAACAAGTACGATAATAAAAGATAAATGAGTAGTCAGATCTACTCATCGGAATCAATCTCCTCCTCGACAAAGGTAAGACCTGCGTTCTCCATCGCGGTCTTGTTTTCCTCGATGCTAGTGGTCAAGGTCTCTATCTTGGCCTTGAGAGCCCTCTTCTGGGAACGAAGCCTCTCAATCACCGTCTGCTGCTGCTCTAGCTCGAAGTCCTTGGACTGCAGTTCTTCAGTCATATCCCGGATCTTCTTGTTCCTATCCTGGACACGCTTCTCCTGACTCTTGAACTTCCTGTCCTGGGTCTCGAACTTAGCCTCCATTTCCTTGACTATCTCGTCTTGCTGCGCGAAGAGCTTGTCCTTCTCGCAAAGCTGCACCTGGATCTCATCATTGATGAGCATGACATTGGTCCTGTCCGTGTCTACGTGCCTAATGAGAGACTCTAAGTCCTGGAGGTACAGGCGTATCGGCTCTGCTGCGTCCCTCGAATCGTCCTCGAAGTCGATGGACTCTCCATCCTCATCATGTCTTCCGAAGACGTGAAAGTGGGTACCTCTAACCTGTCGGGAGTGTCGCCCTAGCAGACGTCCTATCAGATCCTGCATAACTACCTCAATGACTCTCTCCCTGTCATCGTGCATAAGCTTGAAGACGATGGCCTCCGTAGTAGGCTCTGTCTGGCGTCCGGGCTGGTTCACCTTGAAGCCCCAGAGGTCCTTCCTCTCAAACTTGGTGAGGGGATGCACCATGATGGTGGGAAGAGGGAGACTGAGCAAAGTGGTAAGCTCAACGATACGAGTACCAAAGCGGGTAACCTGGAACTCCTCAACAGTGTTGATGGTAATAGGCATCTATTTATAAGATAGAAAAGTTAGAACAACACAATCATGATAAAACAAAAGACATAACATCACATACATATCCTTGGAAAGCAAAGCACACAAGTCATGCATACATGAAACCATTACAACAACCAAGGTTCAATCTTATTTTAAGCAACATTTTGAAAAATAAGGTGATAGGTGGTGGTCCAAATAACGAAGTATGTTTACAATCCTATCTCACTGGATCTGTTGGCTAACACAATGTTTCTTGAAGCAATCAACCTATCATGCTCGCATGATTCCATCACTAAGTCTATAATATCTCCTCTTAAGGTTTGGTTGGTAGCTTCCAACTCTTGGGTATGTTCCTTCTCTTTCCTTAGATCATTTTGGAGGTTGAGCATTCTGCACTTGACTCTATCACCAAGTTCTTTGATGGTCCTCCAAGCTGCATCCCTTGCTGATTCAAAGAATGTAGGGTGCACCACTGAATTGGTGAACATGCAGAATCCTTTTTCCTGATGGTTGTCTTCCTTGTTTTTATACAAGTGAAGTTGCACCCACCAGTATTCCACTCCTTCAATTTTGGAATGAATCTACATACTAAAATAAGTCTAGATTCGTTTTCTTCACAAACCTAAAACGTCTTATATTTTGGAACGGAGGGAGTAGAAGAGAAAGGCTTATTTGTTGTTGGCCCAGGCAAGCTTGGCCTTTTCCTGAAAACCTTTTTCTTTGAGCCACCAATTTTCAAATTTAAAGGGACGTTTGATTTTTTGAGTATGGCCATCAATGGAGAGTAAAATAGGTGCATGGTCACTAAGAGAGTGGATCAGAGGCATGTTATAAACGTTTGAGAGAGGATAAACATTGCACCATTCAGCATTTACCAAACAACGGTCAAGACGTTGAAAAATAGGTTTGGAAGAGAAACGCTTGTTAGTCCAAGTATAGGCTGGACCACTGTAACCCAAATCAAACTATCCACAATTTTTGATCATTAAACGAAAGGCATTCATACGGGAACGATTGATAATTAGGGAATTTTTGTCCATGTCATACAAAATCTCATTCATATCACCTATACACATGATGGGCATACTAGCATTATCATAAACAAAAGAGGCCACTAGGTCCCAAATTTGAGTGGTGTTGTGATGATAGGGATCTCCATATATACACACAAGGCCAAGTTTCTGATTACTACTTCTAATTAAGATAGAAGCTAAGATAACATGGAAATTAAAGCTATGTACACTAACTTGAACTTCATTATTCCACATAAGCCAAAGCCCTCCCGAGCGTCTTCGAGAAGGCACTACAAGACTATCAAACATGTTAAATCTAGTAGTAAGATAAGAGGAAGAAACTTTAGTGGATTTGACTTCGGATATAAAAGTTACCTGGGCTTTAGTTGCGTGAATCATCCTGGCAAGATGACACATCTTAGGACTGCCGAGGCTCTTGCCCATACCATGGCAGTTCCATCCTAAGGTCTTCATGGCGCCTCTGGAGCCTTAAAGGCTGGCGCCATAGCCTCTTCATCAAGTTCCATGTTCCCAGTCCTATTTCCTTGCATATTGTCAATATTCCCATCATTTTTTCTATCTCCAAGATTGCCTTTAGATTGAGCTTCATCTGCAGTTTTTTCTTGATTTCGCTCACCATGAGTGAAAGCAGTAACGTCCGGAGCAATGTAGTAGTCTTTAATCATTTGAGGAGATGAGAAAGCTCCATAGCAGGAGTCCTCCGTACCCGCAGAATCATTTGGCGAGACCGGGGTAAGAGAAAAAGGATTATATCCTGATGATGTTCCTGCACTGAATTCAGATGGCGAATTGTGAGATGATGCAGGGTAAGGGAGTACCATTGTTCCTAGACGAGCACCCCTGTTTCGGTGCAGAGGACCGCCTTTCCCTGACTCGTCGGTTCTTTTGATACGTTTCGGGTATGTAGCATTGTGCTGCCGCTGACTGGTCCCCATAGGGGATGTGTGGTGAGCTCCAGTTTGGGAATAATTCTCCACATCCCATCCACTAGACCGACGACAAGTCCGACCTTCTAAATTGGTAGCAGCAGTTTCCTGAATTGGTTCAAGGCGTTCTGTACCTGCTGCTGCTCTTTCTTTTTTTCCTCCTGAGACATGTTGTCCTCCTCCAGGTACTGTCCGAGGATCCCAGCTCCAGGCGCAGCTTCTATAGTTCCCGCTGCAAGGACACTATTAGGCCCAAGTTGACTTGGGTTGACGCTGCTGGGGTTGAAAGACGCCTCAATTCCCTCATGCAGCTTCTGACCAGAAGGTGGTTCTTCTATGTGGACCTGAATCGGCGTAACTCCATGGATTCCAGTAAGGGAGAAATTAACTTGTGGTGTATTTCGTTTTGCTTGCGGCGGCGAGAGAGGACAAGGGGATGGGGCGGCCGCTTTGCGATGGATTTCTGCTGAGTGGCTTCCGATACAAGTGTCCCGTACTTTAAATTTGTTGTTCCATCTCCCGTTGTCTGAGACGGGCCTGAAAAGGCAATAAAGGTGGATCCCTGAATGTTTGTATTTGGTGGGTTCGTGCTTTCTAATAGAAGTGGTACACCAATATTTCCCTGCTGTGTCGGTTCTTTCTCTGTGGTGTCAGCTTCTTCAATGTCTCTGTTTCCGTATTTGATATCTTGTCCCAGCTGCTGAATCAGGCTTGAGGGATGGCTGAGGTGTCGTCCATGCATGGTTTCAGTGCTCATCTTTGTGGGAGCCAAGCCACTTCTATCACTCCGACAGACTCTAGTGGTGGATCTTTCCGTCACTCTTATGGTTACACAAGTTTATTTTGACTCTGGTTGCCTCTGTCAATGTTATCTCGAGCTGGATAGTGTAGAGGTCCCATCCTTTAATAAGGTAGAGATCCTTGTTTTTACAATGCTAGTCCCTGGATCAATAGCTAGCATCCACAGTTAAGATGTAATATCAAGAAACAAAGGTCATAATACAGCTTTATAACCAGGAATAAAATAATTCATTATATCTTACATAGCTCATTTGGCTATCACATTACATTGCAGCAGAATATCTATAAGCATGGGGTCCTTCATCTTCAAAGTGCCACAGGCAAACATGTCGGTTGTAGACTTGTAATCTTAATCAAAAAACTACACTAACACCAAACCAACCTGCAACATTACAAGTTACAGACACAAGGGTCAATACATTTGAATTGTATTGGCAAGTTTCACTACTATGTAGAAATAAGTGGATCCTAACATTACATGCATATTTGGCTAAGTAGGGTTTTAGGCTCATTTGCAGAAAGCAGTATAATTTATCCTATCTTTTCAAAATAGTTTTTATCTTTTGTCAAATCTTTCTGAACTCCTTGGAAACTTCCAAGTGCTTCAAGTCTCTTGTTGTCACTTTTAAGTTTTACTTTTAGAAATTGGAATGTCGAGATTTCCCATAGCTTCAGGCCTTAGTTGCTCAGTATTGTCCATAACCGGGGACACGACTAAGTACTTAGATTTTTATCTTCTGCAGAAGTCGTACACTTTACCCACATGACACATTCTCATCTTGATGCCACCAGTGGCCGCTGGATAAGTACTCACCAAGATGGAGTACTGGCAGATTGAGAATGTGACGAAGTCTTTCCATAGAAGTCCTCCCAATACAAAATGCTAGCTTATCTATCAGGCACCAATGTAGGGTTTCAAGTTCCCTCATTCTAGTAACCTGAAGAGGCCAATGCATGGGTCTTCCACTATGTAGTTGACTAAGCCAGTGCCCATTTAGCATGTGGCTGTACACGGAAGCCACTGTACGAGAAACATGTTCAATCTCTAAGTCCCTAGGTGGTTTTCTTCTAGTGCACAACAAAAAGAGATTGCCATATAAACATGGTTCCTCTTGTTGCCACCTTGTCCAAAACTTGAGTATCCTTGTCCACCCAGGTGGTTCATTGAGTACTTGTTTTATTATATAAAACACAAGTCTTTTCAATACTTCTCATAATATCAACATGTATCCCTTCTCAATATATAAAGCAGGGCCAAGCATATTACAACTACATTGTTTTCACTAAGGAATATATAGGGGTATCCTATTAGGATTTAGCATAGCAAAATATAGTAGACCTCATCATGCATGTTTCAAAATCCACTAAGTGTAAAGAAAATAGTAGGACTTGGATGATAGTGTCACTTGCCTTTTTGGTAGAGGATGTTGGTTCACTTCTTGATCTTGCTAATATCACACTCTTCTAACTTCACTACAAATCAATCAAGCAAACATAGATTCAACTAGCATTCCAACCAATATTCAAACAATTCATCACACATAAAATAATAGAAACAAAGTCATTCATGCAAGCATGCAAAAGATTGTTTTATTTGCAAAGGTGGTTTCTAATAGGCTCTAAACATTATAAGGTTCAAAGTGGTCATTTACTAAAGTGGTAAAACCATTTGCAAAAGGGTTTTATCTATAAACCATTTCTTAAATCAAATCATTATTTCATGTGGTGGAAAATGCTTTTAGTAAAGCAATAATTTTATTGTGTTCACCAAATAATTTGTTAATTCACAAAACTTGGTGTTTAGGGTCAGAAAGTTTGAATCAAGTCAATTCCCAAAGGTTTTACTCAAAAAAAACATTTCTATATCAAAATCAATGTTTTTATTTGACTAGAAATGAGCTAATTCAATTATTCAACCCTAAACTTCACAAAATACATTTTTAAATCCATAAGTTTGTTCCTAAGGTCAGTAGGTTCACAACAAACCATTTTGCAAAGATTTCAACCCCAAAATCATTTTGGAATAAATTTTATATACTAAACAAGCATACACAAGTTTCTGCAAAAACAAACATTTTACCAGAAGCTTTTAACTAAAAAAAGTGCATGGTTGGCTAGGGCTTATTTTTCTGAATCCATTGATATAAAATTTGCAAAATTTGGACGTGTGGTTTGAAAGTTATGGATTTTACAAGTTTGCACAATAATCAGATTCAAATTCCTGTTTTAAACAGAACCATGTCCACGTGGCGCATTTCTACTGGCCGATACCGTTTCGTTCGGATCGACTATTACAGACCGTAGGATCTCATTTAGATCACACGGTGCAGATCAACTGATACCTCTTCGCTAAGTTGTTATATCCTAGCCACTAGATGATGATCCATCGGCTGCTGTGAGGTTGACCAGGAATGGGCGGCGCTGGCGGCGGCGTCTGGCGGAGCACGCTCTGCTCGCGGTGGTGCCGGCGATATAGGAAGCGAGGAAGAGGGGAAGAGGGCTCACCGTGCTCGCAAGGCGGTGACGAAGCTCAACGTGTTGTTGGTTTGACGAGGGGCGTTCTGTGTGGATGGTAATCGCTCACCGGAGTTGTCGCAGCGTCAGGCATGTTCTGTTTGTCGTCGGAGGCGAGGATGGAGGGCATCCTAGGACAAAAGGGAGACACCGTTAGGTTCGCAAGGGCATGGTGATCATTATAGTGTCCATGGGGAAGAGAGGGGTGGTCCGGTTTACCGGGGAGACGTCGCCGCAGTTAGAGACAGACGGCGGCGCTGGCTCTGGGAAGACGTTGCCGAGCTCACGGTGCTCGCGCAGATGAACGGAAAGCACAGGGAGATGCGCCAGAGGCTGGGGATCACTCTCGCGTGAAGCAGAGCTTGCGGGGGTGAGGGTGATGGCCGGAATCGGAGCAGAGGTTCTTCGGAGCAGTGGCGGAGCAAGAGGAATTCAGGGCATCCTAGGGGCGAGGCGGTGCAGGGAAAGAGAGAGCGGAGAGGGGCGTTTATGCACGCGTGGTCGCCGGGGGATTTAAAGCTGCCATCAACGCGAATTCAACGCCGGTGTTACTGTCAGAAACGGCGAGGAGGAATTGCCGCGGGTTGAAGACGACGCGCTGGCGTGGGGTCCATCTGGCAGTGAGGGAGAGAGAGGGAAGAATGGGGCCACTTGTCTGCGTCTTTGCGGGTTGATTTTTCAGTGAAAAACGATTCGCAGAGAGGGGGTGAGTTGGGCTGCGAGTTGGGCTGCTAGGCTTGTTGGGTTGGGTCAGGTTTGATTCCCCTTTTTTTTTTGTTCTGAATGTCTTTTTCTTTATCTATTTGGTTTTCTGTTTTGAAATTCATTCCAACAATTAAGCACTCAAATGATTTCAAATCTTTGCCAAACCTTGCTTTGATTTTAGTTCTGTTAACTAACACAAACCAAAGTCCAAAATAAAATAATGTTTTTATTCTTTTAGGATATATTTAAATAATTAAATAATAGACCTTAGTTATTAATTCAAATAGGATTTGTTTTATTAAAATCTCCATTTTTAAAGCTAAATAATATCCAAACCAATTCATTAGGTTTTACTTGAAAATACAAAACACTTGGATCATTTATTTAAAAAAATAACAAGTTTTAGTGTTTAATTAAAATGGGAAAAGTCTTTACTTTAATAAAATTGGATATTAATAAATCCTCATTATTTTATTTAAACAAACCTTTACTCTTTTCATCAAATAGAAATATTTATTTCCAAAAGCTTGGACAAGGTTTAATTTGGCTCTATAAAAATAGTCCTTATTTATATTTCTACCTTTTCATTTGAAAACCAAATCTTTTTATTAAAAGATCCAAAAATAGTAATTTCACATATTTGATATTTTCTTTATTAATTGTTTATCTTTTCAAATCCTTTTAGGATTTGTTTGATCAAAAATAGGTTTGAAGGTTTCCAATTGGAATCAAGAGTTTCTTCTCACCCTGAAAATCAACAAAGTTTTATTTTATTCATTTATTTTTCACATAACAAGATTTGGAAAATCTTGGGATGTGACAGGCTACCATCCTTAAAATAAATCTCGTCCCGAGATTTGGGAAGGCTAGGGTTACAAGTAGGCTCAAAGCATCTAGGGTACTACCACCCTTAAAAAAAATTCAACTAAATTACATTTTGGCCTGCTTGGGATCTTGGGAAAACTTCTCTGGGCAAATATCTGCATAGTGTCCTTTGTTTCCACACTTGAAACATGTGACAAGGCTGAGATCCTTCATAGGCTTGTTTATCTTGTGCTTCATCTTTTCTGGACAGTTGCTTGCATAATGGCCTTGGTTACCACAGTTGTAACATGTGATAAGTTTGAGTTCTTCACGTATCTCTTGTGGACAGGTTGCTACATAATGGCCTAGCTCTTTGCAGGTGTTGCACCATACTTGGCCAATCTCCTTATACTTATTCTTCTCTGGACATTCACTGGCATAATGTCCCATTTCTTTATAATGATTACATTGCACATGGATTTTGTCCTTCTTTTTCTTGGGTTTCTCCAAAGCTAGGAGTGCTTCTAGTTCATGTTCTTCATATGTTATCTCATAGGTAGGAATGTCTACTGGTTTCTTTGACCTTCTATTGCTCCTTGGATAATTCATATGCTTCTTCTTTGGTCCTTTAAATTGGGTCGTATTGCATGGAGGTATAAGTGGAGATTTTCCTTTGTCCTCATCCTTCTTGGTAGACTTAGCTCCCTCTTGATAGTCTGCAATCAGTTGTTGCACTCCACCTTGTTTCCTTTGTTCAACTATGGAATAGATGGGGCATTGGATGGGGACATGGTTATTTCCTTCACATAGGTAACAAGTAGCTTGAGAGGTGGGGCATTGGCCAACTGGATGTTTCTCTTCACAGTTGGGGCATTGATCTCCATGCTCCTTGGAAGTGTGATCCTTGTCTCCACAAGTATTGCAAGCTTTGGTTCCTTCTAGAATAACATCTTTGTCATATTTGTTGTCACAAAATCCTTTGGAAGAGTTGCTTTCCATGTTGATCATTTGATCTGTCACCTTATGCAATAATTGGGCTTGGGTTTCAAAAAAAACTTTGCATGGTTGGATCTTCCCCACTGGTGTTGGCTATGAATTGAGCTGTCACTTGGTTCAACTGGTTTTGGGTTGCTATGAGTTCTCTCATGTTGTCCTCTTGGTTGTTGTTGTCATCAACCTTGATGTTGGAGTCTCTTGGATTAGTCATCTGTTTGGGTTGAATTGAGAATAGAATAGGCAAAATATCTCTAAGGAAATAATTCTAATCATACACTTCACAATTCACACAAGCAATGTGCAAGCAATCACAAACAAACACTCCTTTCAAACACAAGTTTCCAAGCATATTCTTAGGCGATCCAAAAATATTTTTGTTACCCCACATAAGTTGGTGGGTTTGACTTAAGCTAAATATGGTGGTCCATCTATATGGTTCACTTGAAATCATTCCTTCCTTCGTGGTTGATTCTTCTTGAACAAGATCTTTGTATCCTTGGGAAAATTCTTGGTCACAAAAACTTCAAAGTGATGATGGTTCCTTCTAAGTTGTGTTTCCTTAGTCTTCAAATCTTGAGCAAGATTTCTTGTCTCACTTGTAGTCCTTAGTGATATCCAAGGTTGAAGTCCTTGGTGAAAATGATGAAGATGTTGAAGTCATTAGAGTAGAAGATGTTGAAGTCATTAGAGTTGATGAAGTCCTTTGCACATGGTGAAGTCTTTGGCCATGGGGTAGGTTTTGTTCATCAAGTTCTGAATAGAAGAGAAGTAGAATCAGAACCAAAATGGTATGAGGAAAGAGTTTATAAGATTGTTTGTAAATAAGTTTTGGAACAGATACAACTCCTATTTTTCTAAGGGGTTTTTGTCCAATCCTAGGGTTACAAATCCTACAGGCAACACAATGCTCTGATACCATCTGTAGAGGTCCCATCCTTTAATAAGGTAGAGATCCCTGTGTTTACAATGCTAGTCCCTGGATCAATAGCTAGCATACACAGTTAAGATGTAATATCTAGAAACAAAGGTCATAATACAGCTTTATAACCAGGAATAAAATAATTCATTACATCTTACATAGCTCATTTGGCTATCACATTACATTGCAGCAGAATATCTATAAGCATGGGGTCCTTCGTCTTCAAAGTGCCACAGGCAAACATGTTGGTTGTAGACTTGTAATCCTAATCAATAAACTTCACTAACACCAAACCAACCTGCAACATTACAAGTTACAGCCACAAGGGTCAATACATTTGAATTGTATTGGCAAGTTTCACTACTATGTAGAAATAAGTGGATCCTAACATTACATGCATATTTGGCTAAGTAGGGTTTTAGGCTCATTTGTAGAAAGCAGTATAATTTATCCTATCTTTTCAAAATAGTTTTGATCTTTTGTCAAATCTTTCTGAACTCCTTGGAAACTTCCAAGTGCTTCAAGTCTCTTGTTGTCACTTTCAAGTTTTACTTTTAGAAATTGGAATGTCGAGATTTCCCATAGCTTCAGGCCTTAGTTGCTCAGTATTGTCCATAACAGGGGACACGGCTAAGTACTTAGATTTTTATCTTCTGCAGAAGTCGTACACTTTACCCACATGACACATTCTCATCTTGATGCCACCAGTGGCCGCTGGATAAGTACTCACCAAGATGGAGTACTGGCATATTGAGAATGTGACGAAGTCTTTCCATAGAAGTCCTCCCAATACAAAATGCTAGCTTATCTATCAGGCACCAATGTAGGGTTTCAAGTTCCCTCATTCTAGTAACCTAAAGAGGCCAATGCATGGGTCTTCCACTATGTAGTTGACTAAGCCAGTGCCCATTTAGCATGTGGCTGTACACGGAAGCCACTGTACGAGAAACATGTTCAATCTCTAAGTCCCTGGGTGGTTTTCTTCTAGTGCACAACAAAAAGAGATTGCCATATAAACATGGTTCCTCTTGTTGCCACCTTGTCAAAAACTTGAGTATCCTTGTCCACCCAGGTGGTTCATTGAGTACTTGTTTTATTATATAAAACACAAATCTTTTCAATATTTCTCATAATCTCAACATGTATCCCTTCTCAATATATAAAGCAGGTCTAAGCATATTACAACTACATTGTTTTCACTAAGGAATATATAGGGGTATCCTATTAGGATTTAGCATAGCAAAATATAGTAGACCTCATCATGCATGTTTCAAAATCCACTAAGTGTAAAGAAAATAGTAGGACTTGGATGATAGTGTCACTTGCCTTTTTGGTAGAGGATGTTGGTTCACTTCTTGATCTTGATAATATCACACTCTTCTAACTTCACTACAAATCAATCAAGCAAACATAGATTCAACTAGCATTCCAACCAATATTCAAACAATTCATCACACATAAAATAATAGAAACAAAGTCATGCATGCAAGCATGCAAAAGATTGTTTTATTTGCAAAGGTGGTTTCTAATAGGCTCTAAACATTATAATGTTCAAAGTGGTCATTTACTAAAGTGGTAAAACCATTTGCAAAAGGGTTTTATCTATAAACCATTTCTTAAATCAAATCATTATTTCATGTGGTGGAAAATGCTTTTAGTAAAGCAATAATTTTATTTTGTTCACCAAATAAGTTGTTAATTCACAAAACTTGGTGTTTAGGGTCAGAAAGTTTGAATCAAGTCAATTCCCAAAGGTTTTACTCAAAAAAAACATTTCTATATCAAAATCAATGTTTTTATTTGACTAGAAATGAGCTAATTCAATTATTTAATCCTAAACTTCACAAAATACATTTTTAAATTCATAAGTTGGTTCCTAAGGTCAGTAGGTTCACAACAAACCATTTTGCAAAGATTTCAACCCCAAAATCATTTTGGAATAAATTTTATATCCTAAACAAGCATACACAAGTTTCTGCAAAAACAAACATTTTACCAGAATCTTTTTACTAAACAAAGTGCATGGTTGGCTAGGGCTTGTTTTTCTGAATCCATTGATATAAATTTTGCAAAATTTGGACGTGTGGTTTGAAAGTTATGGATTTTACAAGTTTGCACAATAATCATATTCAAATTCCTGTTTTAAACAGAACCATGTCCACGTGGCGCATTTCTACTGGCCGGTACCGTTTCGTTCGGATCGACTGTTACAGACCGTATGATCTCATTTAGATCACACGGTGTAGATCAATTGATACCTCTTCGCTAAGTTGTTATATCCTAGCCACTAGATGATGATCCAACGGCTGCTGTGAGGTTGACCAGGAATGGGCGGCGCTGGCGGCGGCGTCTGGCGAAGCACGCTCTGCTTGCGGTGGTGCCGGCGATATAGGAAGCGAGGAAGAGGGGAAGAGGGCTCACCGTGCTCGCAAGGCGGTGACGAAGCTCAACGTGTTGTTGGTTTGACGAGGGGCGTTCTGTGTGGATGGCAATCGCTCGCCGGAGTTGTCGCAGCTTCAGGCACGTTCTGTTTGTCGTCGGAGGCGAGGATGGAGGGCACCCTAGGACAAAAGGGAGACACCGTTAGGTTCGCAAGGGCATGGTGATCATTATAGTGTCCATGGGGAAGAGAGGGGTGGTCCGGTTTACCAGGGAGACGTCGTCGCAGTTGGAGACAGACGGAGGCGCTGGCTCTGGGAAGACGTTGTCGAGCTCACGTTGCTCGCGCAGATGAACGGAAAGCACAGGGAGATGCGCCAGAGGCTAGGGATCACTCTCGCGTGAAGCAGAGCTTGCGGGGGTGAGGGTGCTGGCCGGAATCGGAGCAGAGGTTCGTCGGAGCAGTGGCGGAGCAAGAGGAATTCAGGGCAGCCTAGGGGCAGAGGGGAGGAGCTGTCTGGGGGAAAAGAGAGAGCGGAGAGGGGCGTTTATGCACGCGTGGTCGCGGGGGGAGTTAAAGCCGCCATCAACGCGAATTCAACGCCGGTGTTACTGTCAGAAACGGCGAGGAGGAATTGCCGCGGGTTGAAGACGACGACACGCTGGCGTGGGGTCCATCTGGCACTGAGGGAGAGAGAGGGAAGAATGGGGCCACTTGTCTGCGTCTCTGCGGGTTGATTTTTCAGTGAAAAACGATTCGCAGAGAGGGGGGTGAGTTGGGCTGCGAGTTGGGCTGCTGGGCTTGTTGGGTTGGGTCAGGTTTGATTCCCCTTTTTTTTGTTCTGAATTTCTTTTTCTTTTTCTATTTGGTTTTCTGTTTTGAAATTCATTCCAACAATTAAGCACTCAAATGATTTCAAATCTTTGCCAAACCTTGCTTTGATTTTAGTTATGTTAACTAACACAAACCAAAGTCCAAAATAAAATAATGTTTTTATTCTTTTAGGATCTATTTAAATAATTAAATAATAGACCTTAGTTATTAATTCAAATAGGATTTGTTTTATTAAAATCTCCATTTTGAAAGCTAAATAATATCCAAACCAATTCAGTAGGTTTTATTTGAAAATACAAAACACTTGGATCATTTATTTTAAAAAAAATAAAATAAAAAGTTTTAGTGTTTAATTAAAATGGGAAAAGTCTTTACTTTAATAAAATTGGATATTAATAAATCCTCATTATTTTATTTAAACAAACCTTTACTCTTTTCATCAAATAGAAATATTTATTTCCAAAAGCTTGGACAAGGTTTAATTTGGCTCTATAAAAATAGTCCTTATTTATATTTCTACCTTTTCATTTGAAAACCAAATATTTTTATTAAAAGATCCAAAAAATAGTAATTTCACATATTTAATATTTTCTTTATTAATTGTTTATCTTTTCAAATCCTTTTAGGATTTGTTTGATCAAAAATAGGTTTGAAGGTTTCCAATTGGAATCAAGAGTTTCTTCTCACCCTGAAAATCAACAAATTTTTATTTTATTCATTTATTTTTCACATAACAAGATTTGGAAAATCTTGGGATGTGACAGATAGTATGGCCATTTTCCTGTGTTTTCCTTTTTTAGGGCATACTAGGTGATTCAACTTTTTTTTTCAAAATTTCACCAATCTATTAATAATCATTAACAGTAGTACGAATAGTTTAAAAAATAATAAATATTACAAGTAGGTCACCTGACCATCAGCGACAACTACAAAGGCTCGTCGTCATTCTTGCCCTTTTATGACCGGAGCTGGACAAAACTTGTCGTAGTAGAGCTTGTTATAGTAGATAGGCAGAAAATCGTCGTGCTAAGATCCGAAAAGACCAGTGTACCAATTCAGCAACCATGACAAACATAAATCATAAGATTCACCTTGAGGCGTATGTATCATTTTATGATTTTCTGCTCTCGTGCAACAATTTCCCAAGAACCCTATCATCATTTGAAGTGATTTTCACACTAATTCAACGACAACATACAAGATCACTTTGACCTACTCCCTTTGTTTCATGATATAAGATTTTTTAGCAAGTTTGTTAAAATATAAAGCCTATCCCTTTTCATCAGTTTGGACTTTTGATTCAGATGGCTAATACATCAACTCAATATGGTATCAGAATAAGGAGGTCTCAAGTTGAACCCCGGCTAATATACTATTTAATCTACTTCAAATAGTTGCAGCTTCCGATTACCCATGTCTAGTGTCTTCTCATTTGTCCAGCGTCTAGTGTCTTCTCATTTGTCCAGCTTAGACGTCAGGAGTAGTGTTAGAATATATAGCCTAGCACTTTCCATCAGTTCAGACTTTTGGTTCAGATGGCTAATACATCAATTCAATAAAACTGACTTATATTATGGAATGGAGATAGTACAAAATAAAACAAGTTACACGGTGAGCAAACTACAAATTAAGTTTGTGAGTTTGTACAAGATGACGTCTTAGTGCTTTGGCGGAGATAGGGAGAAGCATCCCGTCGTCAAATGCTCAAGATCTACGTACTCTTACGGTCTTACCCAATGCTCTGCTGCCATAGTGAGGACCAAACATATAGTCGAACTAAATAAAGAAATATGATCATAGCTAGACGGATACGCTTTGAATAAGTATGCATGCATTTTTCGGGGGGTATGAAACGACTAGTCGTTGTCTGGAGTTTACCTTGTTCTTATTTGTCAAAGCTAAACTCTTCAACGCCCCACAGGCACGCTAGCAGACAATACAAATTTAGA
This sequence comes from Avena longiglumis, assembly GCA_030063025.1. Classification (NCBI taxonomy): domain Eukaryota; kingdom Viridiplantae; phylum Streptophyta; class Magnoliopsida; order Poales; family Poaceae; genus Avena; species Avena longiglumis. The sequence continues at coordinate 157,233,311 of CP125973.1, forward strand.
GTCACCGGCCGGCTACATTTCTTTTGTCTGGTCTGTGTTCCTGGTAGTTTCCAACCAATAGCGCCACGTGTATATATAGTATATTGGAACATAACAAACTAGGTGGACAAGGACGTCCCACCTGCGACGTCAAAAACAACCTGTAATAGTATCACTTGGGTTGGGTCTCTTGAGCGTGTCCATGTCATGGTTATGTTCAGAAAAGGAAATGACAGGAAATACACTGAACCCAAACTCACAATCATGCGTGTGTGTGCCTACTAAACAAGATACATATACCTATATACCTACGACATGGAAGAGGATAATCAAAGTAGTACACATGTATTTTCGCAAAATAAAATAAATAAAACGTTAAAAAAAAGAAGCAAATGCATGGACCCTGGTGGTACATCTCAACGACATTAGGGCAATAAGATGTTAAAAAAGAAGAAGCAAATGCATGGAGCCTGGTGGTACATCTTGACATTAGGGTAATAAAATGTTAAAAAAGAAGCAAATGCATGGACCCTAGTGCTACATCTTAGCGGTATTAGGGCAACTCCAACAGTGCCTCGCGTTTTAGACAAAAAAAAGTGTCTGATAGGTAGAGGCTCATGTCATCAATGTGTCCATTTGGGGTGGTTGTACACCAAACGAAAGTCCACAAAAACAATACACAAAATAAAATACAAAAGTAAACAGAAATTTAACTTAATTTACATACAAATTAAAAAAGCATATTTTAACTAAAAGAGAAAAACATAATAATAAAGCATCCTACTCACCCCACTCTAGTAGAGTGTGCTAGCTAGGCTACGCGGCAGTGGAGGCGATGGCAGCCGATGGTGGAGTCCCTAGTTATCGATACAGATGAAGATCTACGGAGGTAGCGGCCAGTGGTGGAGGCAAAAGTGATGCAGCAGGTTGTTATATATTACTTGTACACATGTTGGTGATTTATCTAAAACTAAACAAGGCACATATATTTAGAGTCACCGGCATGATACAAGATACATATACCTATATACCTACGACATGGAAGAGGATAATGAAAGTAGTACACATGTATTTATGCAAAATAAAATAAATAAAACGTTAAAAAAGAAGAAGCAAATACATGGACCCTAGTGGTACATCTCAGCGACATTAGGGCAATAAAATGTTAACAAAGAAGAATCAAATGCATGGACCCTGGTGGTTCATCTCAGTGACATTAGGGCAACTCCAACTGTGTCTTGCATTTCAGACAACAAAAGTGTCTGATAGGTAGAGGCTCACACTAGTATAAACGATGTTACTTAGAGACGGTTATTGCCCATAGGCCTCAGCTGGTTTCTTGTTCCGGCTCAAGCTCATAGCTCTAAGAGCACACCACATGAGTCGGTTTTCTTCTGTGGCTCTAAGATACACGACCTCAAACGGTGCAAAAAGGAAAATGCCTCTAACATGTACGAGCTGGAGACGGCTAGTAGTTCTGTCCGCTTGCAAGAACTCATCAACCTCAGACGGACCATATTAGGGTCCGTCTCCAATAGTCAGGTGACCTAAGTCGGATTCAAACAAAGATTGTCTCCAGAACTAGGACGCCTCGAAGCGGCTTTTTAAAATGACCATCTCTAGTGTGTGTAAACCATTTTAAGTAGTACATAGCATGCTAATTCGAACTCAATCATAGCTGACATGACACATAATCATGATTCATCTGCCAGATATACAGATTAACTCAAGTAGTTATAGCAGCCAATCAAAAGAGTATTAACATTAGCCAGATAGTTGGAGAAATCCATACAAAATAGCCATTACATGTTATGGCAATACATACAAAGTACAATCCATAAATCAATCAGCTTGCATAATTAGCACTCTCTAATAAACTAGCATTGCATTTATAATGGGACACCCGGTGAAAGTTGTCAAACCAAAATATGTACCTCTCCATTATATTTTTCATCAAAACAAAAAGGACAACGATATCCTGATTTAAGTTGAAACTTCTCACAACCTTCTTTCATCCAGTCGTCAAGATTGCATTTTACCCAGCTCCCATCTTTATCCTAACCATCTTTGGTTTTTGGTCTTCATTTTCAAAACATGGACATCAGTAGGTTCATCAAGGCGATTCTTTAGGTAATTTCTTATGAACTCGGCTCCAAATGTCTGGGCTTTAGGGGTTCGTAGCATGTAAAACAAAAAAAATTATCGCATGAACACACAAAAGCCAAGATCTAATCTATGAGATCAGTGCAACGAGTTCATAGAGTACTAACCCTCGAAGATCGAAAGCATTTAACGAGATCGGATTCTCGTGGTTGATGTAGTCGCTCACTTGCCAATCTCAAAATCGCGAAGACGATCCTTCCGGCAGTGCTTCCGCAGTCGGTCACACGTTCGGTACTCGATGAAGACCTTCCTCTCCCTTGTTCTAGCAGGCAGCGGAGGTTGTAGATCTCCTCGCTATTCCAGCAGCACAACGATGTGGTGGTGGAGGTGGAGGAGTAGATCCCGCAGGGCTTCGCCTAAGCTGGATCGGGTATGGTGGATTAGAGAGATCCTCGATAGCTAGGGATTAGACACCAAGGAGAGGATTTGGTGGCACTGGCGGCTAGGGCAGGGCTAGGCGGCGGATTAGATCTAGGGTTTAGGGTGTCGGTGGCTAGGGAGCAGGTGGCGGCCTTGTTGGAGATATGCCCAAGTGGCAATAATAAAAGTAGTTATTATTATATCTTTATGTTTATGATAAAGGTATACATCCATGCTATAATTGTATTAACCGGAAACATTAATACTTGTGTGATTTGTAAACATGTAAGAGTACTCAGTAAAGTCTCTTTGTAATACTAGCTTGTTGATTAATAGATGACTATGGTTTCCTAATCATGAACATTAGATGTTATTAATAATAAGATGAAATCATTAGTAGAATAGTGTGATGGACATACTCCTATAGTTAATCATAGCATAAGATCAAGTCATTTCAATAGTTTGTTTGCTATAAGCTTTCAGATACATAGTAACCTAAATCCTTCGACCATGAGACCATGTTAATCACCATCACCGGATGGATGCTATGATGACATCAAACACCACTTCATAACTGGGTGGTTATAAAGGTTGCATTGAGTGTTCAGAAAGTATGTGTTGAGGCACATGGATCAAGAGTTGGATTTGTCCATCCATATGATGGATAGATATACTCTGGGCCCTCTCGGTGGAATGTCATCCAATTGGCTTGCAACCATGTGACTGGTTCACAAGGGATCACATATCACAGTAACGAGTAAAGAGTAAGTATCAGTAACGAGGTTGAAATAGGCATGCAGAGATACCAATGATCAAACCTTGGATAAGTAAAGTATCGCGAGACAAAGTAAAATGTTCATTCGATCATGAAGTAATCATAGAAATATGTGGGAACCATATGAATTTCTAGATTCCTCTATTGGTTATTGATCGGAGAAGAGTCTCGATCATGTCAGCATAATTCATGAACCGTAGGGAGACACACTTAAGGATTCGATGTTGTTTAGTAGATATGGAATGTGAGTAAGAGACTGAATGTTGTTCGGAGTCTCGGATTGGATCCAGGACATCACGAGGATATCCTAAATGGTCTGAAGAATAAGATTCATATAAGGAAAGTCCAATTCTAGAGTTCAGAAATGTTTTCAGTGTTTTCACCAGAATGTTCTAGAAGGGTCTAGAAGGTCCACCAATCCGGAGTGGGAATGGTACATGGATGTGTCATACCAAAGTGGAATGGTTGCATCATGTCCTAGGTCACTTGGCTAGGCAATGGGAAAAGAGAAAAATCAAACTCGAGTTTGAAAAGTCAAACGCCAATTTGCAAAGTCAAATCCCAACATGGTTGCCTAGTGGAGGGAGGAAAGGTATCCCACTTAGGGAAAGATTCCCTCCCTCCCCTGCCGCCGGCCACAAGGAGGATTTTGGGGAGGACTCCCATCCCCCCAAACCGCCTCTCCCACCTATATAAGGAGTGGTACGGTGCCCCTACCCTTTACACCCAAACCCTATCTCGGCCGTGCCACGACCCCAAGTCGCCGCCGCCTAGGGACTCCCTATCTGCCGGCCACCTCCACCCCTCGGCCCTCTAAACCCTAGATCACTGAGGCCCTCTTCTACTCCACCATACCCGCTTCGGCTTAGGCGAAGCCCTGCGGGATTTCCCCTCTACTTCCACCACCACGACGTCGTCATGCTGGAATTGCTAGGAGAGATTGATACGTCCAATTTGCATCACCATTCTATATCATAATTTGCCTCTATTCATTGATATATGTCTTATTATGAGGTATTACTTATGTATTTTCATCTATTTATGCATGTTGGATGATTCTTGGAGGATGAACTGCCGGAGTCTGGGTTCTGATGGAAAAGAGGTGTTTTGATGCAATTTCGTGAAGATCAGAAAAATATTGGAAAATCATATTTTCCCAGAAGACGAAGGAAGACAGATTGGGAGGCATAGCTGGGCCACAGGGTGCCCACACCCCCTAGGCACGTGTCCCCCTGGGCCGCGCCTAGGGAAGGTGTGGCCCACCTGCTCAGCCTCCGACTACGCCCTCTCGCCTATATCTTCCTTACGGAACCCTAACACCAGGGAGGGACCACAAATAGATTTTTGTCGCTTCTACGGGGCAGAAAACACCGAGAGAGAAAGATCTCTCCGACAGACAGATTTCTGCCGAGGAAATTCCTTCCCGGAGAGGGGAGATCGTCTCCATCAACATCATCGTCAAGCTAGGATTCATCGGGATCAGCATCATCATCCACACCATCATCTCCACCAGCACCATCATCATTACTCCATCCCGCTATAACAATCGTGTTGAATACTTGCTCAGTTCATTAGGGGAAACTTTCCTGGTGTTGATTACTATTGTAGTTGATGCTTGTGAGTGGAACCATTGGATTATTGTTCATGTTCAGATTGTTATCCATTACCATATCATCTTTGATCTTGATCCATATGATGTCTCGTGAGTAGTTCGTTTAGTTCTTGAGGATATGGGAGAAGTCATGTTGTTAGTAGTGGATTTGTGTTGAGTTATTATTCAATGGTTTAGTATTTAAGTTGTGGTGCTATTCTTCTAGTGGTGTCATGTAAACGTCGACTACATGATACTTCACCATTTATGGGCCTAGGGGAATGCATTGTGTATTTGGATACTAATTGTGGGGTTGCCGGAGTGACAGAAACATGAACCCCCGTTAGGACACCTTTGCACAAGGGAGCGTAGGATCTCAGAGTTTAAGGTTGTGGTTAGATTTATATCTTAATTACTTTCCTGTAGTTGTGGATGCTTGCAGGGGGTTTAATCACAAGTATGTATTAGTCCAAGTAAGGTTGGTATGTTAGCACAGGTTCACCCACACAACACTTACAACACCAAAGAAGAGTACTCAGCTATTTGAAGCGAAAGCACTTGACAGAATTCCCATGTGTCCTCGAGAACGTTTGGTCCTTATAAGTATTTCCACTGGCTTGTCCTTTGCTAAGAAAGGATTGGGCCACTTGCTCGTTGTATTTATTATTTGCACTTTGTTTTGTTGCTTTATCAGAAATACCCTAAAAATCCGTTTGCTAAGTATTTACAGAGAGTTCCTGCTCCATACCACTAGTCAACACCTTCTTCTCCTTGTTGGGATCGACACTCTTTTTTATCGAAAGTACTACGATACACCACCTATACTTGCGGGTCATCAAGACTATTTTCTGGCGCCGTTGCTGTGGAGTGAAGCACTATTGAAGAGTGGAACTGGTAAATGAAATTTCTACTATGAGTATTGCTTTTGTTTCTGTTTGTTACTTTGTTTCCAATATGGATAACCTGCTTGGTTTTCTGTTTGGGAAAACTGCTACCATTGTTAGGGTAGTAGATGAACCACCACCTGTTGAGGTAGGTCCTTTTAAGATACCTACAAGTATTGTTGATCGTGTTATGGATAATTATTATTTAGGGGATGGAACTTTCCATCCTGGTGATCATTTTATTTTTATCCATGAATTATGAGGGTTGTTTAAGTGTGTAGGTATCACAACTGAACAAGTGAAGAAGAAGTTACTCTCCATATCCTTGAAAGGGAGAACTGAAGAATGGTATAAGTTGCTGAAGAATGGACAATCCATGGAATGGGAGGAGATGGCATCTCTCTTTTATTCTAAATTTCATCCTCCCATTGAGATTCATAAGGATAGAAATCTTATATATAAATTTTGGCCTCGTGATTTAGAGAGTACAGCTCAAGCTTAGGGGAGATTGAAGTTACTAATGCTTAAATGTCCTATTCATGAACTCTCTAACAATATTATTATCAATAAATTTTATGCTAGGCTTTCTCTTCATGATAAAGATTTACTAGATGCTTCTTGTGCTGGATCATTCACATGTATGAAGGAAGAAGCTAAATGGGATCTCCTAGACCGTATTCAAGAGAACACTAAAGCTTGGAAGAATGACAAATTAAGAAAGTCAGGTATAAACTATGATTATGAATGCAATAAATCTTTTATGGGAACTAATGACTTTCATGATATTAGTAATGAGTTTGGTCTTGATTCCCAAAGTATTGCCAATTGTTTTAAGGCCTTTGCCTCTTATAATGAAATTCCCAAGAAGAAGTGGAATAAGTACCATGCTCCCTAGAAAGATGTTGTTAGTCATGTTCCTGTTAGAAGTACTGAAGTTTGTACTACTAATCATATTGTGCATGAACCTCATGTTGAGAAATTTCCTTTCCCAGCTAAGGTAAAGGAGTATTCTATAGTGCAAATAGCAAAAGTACAAAGAAAACTGTGGATCCTGATGAGCAAATGAGTGTTGAACCTGTGGTAGCTATTGTGAAAGACCTCGTCACTAGAAATATAGAGGATGAGCACATTGTCTTTTGTGAAGACGCTTATAATATTATTTCTCATCCTAGTAAAACTAGAAAATCTAGTGTTCCCCTGCTTTCTGTTAAAATTAGTGATCATTGCTACTATGGTTTATGTGATATTGGTGCTAGTTCTAGTGCTATTCCTTATGAGCTTTACAGGGAAATTATGCATGAGATTGGTCATTGTGAGCTTGAGGATATTGATGTGGTTATTCACCTTGCTAATAAGGAAACCATTTGCCCCATTGGCATTGTAAGAGATGGGGAAGTTCTCTATGGTAAGATTAAGTATCCTGCCGATTTTCTAGTACTTAATTCAGCAGCTAGCAAAACTTGTCCTATCATTTTTGGTAGACCTTTCTTGAACACTTGTGTGGAGATATTATATATTGTAAGAAGGAAAAAGTTTTAACTAAGTTTGATGGAGATTATTATGAGTTTAACTTTTACAAATTTGCTAAAGCTCCTTGTGAAAATATCTTGCATAATAAAGATTTCAGGATGGAACAACTTGCTTCTATTGATTCAGTCTATGACCTTGGACCTCTTTTTGATGACTGTAAGTATGCTTATTCTAAATATAAATTTGTTGCCAGTGACAGTTATATTATCAACTTTATTCAAAGTGCTATTAAAAGTTATTATGAGAGACGGAAACATGGTTTTATGCATCTCAATGATGTTAAGTTTCCCCGTTTTATGTTAAAAGCTTTGAAGTTGCATCTGTTTTGTCTTCCTATGCTAGTGGATTTTTGTTTCAACAATTAGTTTTCTCATGCTACTCCCATGCATAGGAAGTGGGTTAGACTCAATGTGTTGGTTATTTGATTCTTGATGCTCTCTTTCACTTCAAATATTTATCTCCTTTTTGAGCATCTTTGAAAGTTTCTAGCCTAACTTAAAGGCATTAAATAAAAGTACTTGTTGGGAGATAACCCAAGAGTTTTGTCGAGTCTTGGAAGTTATTACCTCAATAATAACCGCTACTTATCCTTTTTGTTTTTGTTTTTGTGTCAAGTTCAACTACTTTTGTGAAGTAGAGGAGTTGTGAAAAGTGGCTGTCCTGGGACAGTTTTTTGTGCTGCATTGTAAAAATTTGTGAGGAAGCTCAGTATTTCGGATGGAGCTGCATTTTTTTGAGCTTGTTCTCCAAGTTGTTACCCAACTTTCATTGGTTTTTCACTTTTTGATTTGAGCAACAGAAGGTTTTCGAAACAATCTTTACCTACTGGTCTGTTTTGACAGATTTCTGTCGTCGTCTGCATTTGCCTCTTACAGAAGCCTTTGTTTTGATGGGTTTTCAGTTGAAGTGTGTACCTAAAGGCTTATTATTTTTGCTTACACTAATATTGTCATTGAATTTTGTGTATTGACTTATGAATAAAGGAATTTCCACGAGAAGGAGGAAAGGAATCTGCAGAGTTCGTATTTGAATAGGTAAAAGTGGTGAAAATAGAAGGTTCGTGAAAACCCAGTCTTTTATATTTTTGATGTTTTTAATACATATGGAATATTACGAGACGGAACAGAGGAGGAAACGGAGGCCGGGGTGGCCACACCCACCCCAGGCGCGGGCCCCAGCTGGCCGCGCCTGAGGGGGTGTGAGCCCCCAAGCTCCGTCTCTGCCTCGTGTTCGTACCAGTACCTTCCTTATGCATTGAAACTTCGTAATATATAACCCCCCCGGTGTAGGGTTCGCAGCATAGAAAACAAAAATTTTCCTACGATGTGAACTATATACCAAGATCTATCTACTAGATACAAACAACAGGCGGATGTATATCCGTAGAGAACATACCCTTGAAGACCGACAAAGCTTAACGAGTTCAACTCGTGGATGATGTAGACGATCTCTTGCCGATCTCAAGATCGAGAGGAAGTCCTAGCGTCGCAAATCAGCAGCGCATCCGTGATCGCACACACGTTCGAGGCACCGAGCAACCTCCGCCTCCTCGCTCCAGCGATGCAGCGGAAGCACAACTCTTTCTTGCCGAATAGCCACCGGGAACATGTATCTCGCTAGTCCGAGACCATGGGGGATAAATTCTAGAGGGGGAGAGAGATCCTTCACGAGGAGGTGTGTGAGACAAGTGAGGAGGGGGGCTCCTTTTATAGGAGGAGGGGGGACCCCAAGGGGGTGGTCGGCGCATGGGGGCTGCCCCCTTGCCCTCCCCTCTTCATGTGGGTGGACACTCCACTCACAAATCTCCTTTAAATTCCCTCCACTCAAAAGTCCACTCAAATTCCCATTAAATTTCCACCAAATGTAATGCAAACTCTCATTAAATAAAACTCTTTTATTTTATTCATAATTTTGTCAATTAATTTAATGACAAACATTCACAAATAACCCCTTGCTAGAATTCTATTTCACATGCATAACCACTTTATGCAATTTCACCCGAAAACCTGTTTCGGTATCTAGTGAAATAAATTCCTGCGCTTGTTCATTCTTTCGGCATGAAACATTTGCTCCAATTGGATGTCGGTGTCTCTTAAGTGTGTCACCCTACGGTTCGTGAATAATGCGGACATGATCAAGACCCCTCTCGGATCAATAATCAGAAGCGGGATCTGGAGACCCATACTGACTCCCACACATTCAACGATGACTTTCTTGTGATCGTCGGAACCTTTTACGCTAGTATCTTAATCCCTTTGTTTCACGATATATTACATGTCCGAGATTCGATCATCGGTATCTACATACCTAGTTTGATCTCGTTATCGACATGCACTCTTTTCTCGTTCCTGTGATATAACATTCTAGTGATCAAATCACTTGCTTGCAAGCTAATCAATGTGATATCACCGAGGGCCCAGTATATCTATCCGTCATCGGGATGAACAAATTCCACTCTCGATCCATGAGCCTCAACACAACACTTTATTAGTTCTGAATCCATCTTTATAATCACCCTGTTACGGTGTGACGTTTGATGTTATCAAGAAACTCTTCCGGTGTTAGTGATTGACATGATCTCATGGTCTAAGGATTAGGATCACTTTGTAAGTTGTTATAGCAATATAAACTCAATGACTTTGATCGTAATGCTATACTTTGGATGAATGTTCATCACACCATTACACTAATGTTGTGATCCCGTTATTAACAACATCCAATGTCCATGATCAGGAAACCTTGATCATCTTGTTAATCAACGAGCTAGTTTATGAGAGAGGCATAACTAGGAACTTTCTGTTTGTTTATTAAACACACATGTATTAACGTTTCCGTATTAATACAATTATAGCATGCAAAATAAACATCTATCATATACTTAGAATACACATAATAAACACTTTATTATTGCCTCTCAGGGCATATTCCCTTCAGTCTCCCACTTGCACTAGAGACAATAGTCTAGTTACATAGTGATAAATCTAACACCCATTGAGTTCTGCTGTTGATCATGTTTTTCTCTAGGGAGAGTTTTAGTCAACGGATCTGCTACATTGAGATCCGTATGTACTTTACAAATCTTTATATCTCCATCCTTGACATGCTCATGAGATGGAGTGAAACCGGCTTAATATGCTTGGAATGCTTGTGAGACCTTGGCTCTTTGGCATTGGCAATGGCACCATTGTTGTCACAATAGATCACCATTGGGTCCAACGCGTTTGCCACCACTCCTAGTTCGGATATGAACTCCTTCATCCAAATCGCTCTGAGCCGCCACGAGCGACAACATATTCGGCCTCCATTGTTGATCCGCTACCACAGGTTGTTTGGAGCTCCTCCAACTAACCGCTGCCATTCATGAGAAATACGTATCCGGATTGAGAATTAGAGTCATCCGGATCGGTGTCAAAGCTAAGCGTCGACATAACACTTAGACGAGCTCTTCTTCACCTCCGTATACAAGAAACATATCCTTAGTTCTTCGTAAGTACTTAAGGATATTCTTGACCGCTATCCATGTTCGAACGGATCTGATTGGTACCTACTAGTCAAACTAATAGCATGTGCCACATCCGGTCTTGTACATAGCATGGCGTACATTATAGAGCCTATGGCTGAAGCATAGGGGACTTTGTCCATTATCTCTCTTTCTTCTGCCGAAGCCGGACTTTGAGTCTTACTCAATGTCTTGCCTTGCAACATAGGTAAGAACCCCTTCTTACTTCCGTCCATTTTAAACTTCTTTAAAATCTCATAAAGGTATGTACTTTGCGATAGCCCTATTAGGCGCCTAGATCTATCTCTATAGATCTTTATGCCTAATATGTATGACGCTTCACCTAGGTCCTTCATTGAAAATTTGCTGTTTAGATAACTTTTAACACTATTTAAAAGATCTATATCATTTCCGATCAATAATATGTCATCCACATATAATATCAGAAATGCCACATTTCTCCCACTCACTTTCTTGTAAATACAAGCTTCTCCATAAGTTTGGACAAATCCAAACTCTTTGATCACCTCATCAAAGCGGAGATTCCAACTTCGTGATGCTTGCTTCAATCCATAGATGGATCGCTGAAGCTTGCACACCTTGTTAGCATCCTTAGGATCGAAAAACCCTTTGGTTGTATCATATACAACTCTTCTTCAATATTACCATTGAGAAACGCGGTTTTGACATCCATCTGCCATATCTCATAATCGAAATATGCAGCAATTGCTAACATAATCCTAACGACTTTAGCATCGCTACGGGAGAAAAGTCTCATCGTAGTCAACTCCTTGAATTTGTCGAAACCCCTTTGCGACAAGTCGAGCTTTATAGACGGTCACATTACCATCGACAGTTTTCCTTTTGAAAATCCATTTGTTCTCCACGGCCTTTCGGTGTGAGGTAATCCACCAAGTTCCAAACTTGATTTTCATACATGGATTCCATCTCGGATTTCATGGCTTCTAACCATTTGTTGGAATCCGGGCTCATCATCGCTTCTTCATACGTCGCAGGTCATCATTTTCATCAACCATGAAATTCATGACAGATTTCCGTCTGACTGGGGCTGCAGCGTCTGTTTGACTGCGAGGTTCGGAGTACTCTCTTCGGAGTTTCATGATCATTATCATTAGTTCCCTCTTCAGCAGTGGATCCAACTCCGAACAACTTCCGGCGTTCGCTACTCGCCATACTTTGAAGAGAAGGTTCCACAACCTCTTGAGTTCTACCTTCCGACTACTCACACCTTTCGCGAGAAACTCTTTCTCTAGAAAGGATCCATTCTTGGCAACAAAAACCTTGCCCTCGGATTTGTGATAGAAGGAATACCCAATAGTTTCTTTAGGGTATCCTATGAAGACGCATTTTTCCGCTTTGGGTTCGAGTTTATCCGGTTGAAGTTTCTTCACATAAACATCGCATCCCCAAACTTTAAGAAATGACAGCTTAGGTTTGTTTCCAAACCACAATTCATACGGTGTCTTTTCAACGGATTTAGATGGTGCCCGATTTAAAGTGAATGCAGCAGTTTCTAGTGCATAACCCCAAACTGACAGTGGCAAGTCCGTCAGAGACATCATAGATCGAACCATGTCTAATAAAGTACGATTACGATGTTCTGACACACCATTTCGCTGTGGTGTTCAGCGGTGTGAGTGGTGAAACAGTGCCACACTCTTTCATGTGTGTGCTAAACTCGTAACTTAGATACTCACCTCCATGGTCGGACCGTAGAAATTTGATCTTTCTATTACGATGATTTTCCACTTCATTCTGAAATTCCTTGAACTTTTCAAAGGTTTCAGACTTGTGTTTCATCAAGTAGATATAATCATATCTACTCAAATCATCCGTGAAAGTAACAAAATAACGATATCCACCTCGCGCCGACACACTCATTGGACCACATACATCGAATGTATGATTTCCAATAAATCATCGCCTGTTCCATTGAACCGGAAACGGCGTTCTAGTCATCTTTCCCATAAGGCATGGCTCACATGTATCAAATGATTCATAATCAAGTGATTCCAAAAGTCCATCCGAATGGAGCTTCTTCATCGTTTAACGCCAATATGACCTAGACGGCGATTGCACATATATGCGGATATATCATCATTAAGTTTAATTCTTTTAGCATCAACATTATGAATATGTGTAACATTATCATCGAGATCTAATAGAAATAAACCATTCATCATCGGTGCATGACCATAAAAGATTTCATTCATATAAATGGAACAACCATTGTTCTCGGATTTAAATGAATAACCACTTCGCATCAAACATGATCCGGATACAATGTTCATGCTCGGTCGAGCACCAGATAACATTTATTCAAGTTTATAACTAATCCCGACGGCAAGTGGAGAGGCGTTCGACGGCGATCACATCAACGCTTGATCCATTTCGACACACATCTTGACCTCACCCCTTGCTAGCGGTCGCTTGTTCAGCCACGATTCGAGTTACAAATATTAGCAACTAAACCGTATCAAATACCCGGTGCTCTGCGAGCACTAGTAAAGTACACATCAATAACATGTATATCATATATACCTTTGTTTGCTTTGGCCTTCTTGTCGCCAGATACTTGGGGCGATTCGCTTCGATGGCGATCCCCTTACAATAGTAGCACTTTCGGAATCGACTTAGGTCCAACTCGGGGTTTCTTTTCAGCGTGACAGCAGCTTGCGCCTTGCCTTCCTTCCGTTTTCCCTTCTTGTCTTTCTTGAAACCAGTGTTCCTATTGATCATCAACACTTGATGTTCCTTTTTATCTCCATACAGTTTTAAGCATTGTGAAGCTCGGGGAGAGACTTATTCATGCCTTGCATATTATAGTTCATCACGAAGCTCTTATAGCTAGGTGGCAGAGACTGCAGAACACGATGGATGCCTAAGTCAATGGGAAGCGATATTCCCAAGGACACAAGCTTATCGGCGTAACCCGACATCTTGAGTACATGCTCACTAAGCTGTGCTCTTCCATCATGCACTAAAGAACTTTTACAGCGTTGTAGCTCTCTACAGCAGCATGTGTGTCGAAAATCATTTTCAACTCACCCATTGTATCAAATGCATTGCCGTTTTCGAAACGCTTTCGAAGATCCGGCTCTAGCCCATACAATATGCCACAATGAACTAATTTGTGGTCCTCCTGACGAGTATGATAGACATTCTTCTCCTTGTCAGGGGCATCATCTAAAGGTGGGGGGCCTAACGGCGCTTCTAGCACATATTGCTTTTGTGCAGCAGAGAGGAGAATCCTCAAATTCATGGCCCATTCGGTAAAGTTGCTACCGTTCGTTGCTAGTTTCTCTTTCTCCATGAACACATTGAAATTAAAAGCAGGTGGTGCCATCTACAACAGAATTTGTAAAGTTTAGACTAAGTGTATGATAGATTGAGTTCAACTAATCTATATTACGAATGAACTCCCACTCAAAAATGACATCCCTCGTGCATTTTTGGTGATTACATGAACCAAATCCACTACACCAAGTCCGATCATCACGTGAGTCGGTATAGCTTCAAAGGCGAGCATCAAATGGGCATCATATCAACTATATGACTCATGCTTAACCTTTCGGTCTGTGTTCCGAGGCCATGTTTGTACATGCTAGGCTCGCCAAGTTAGAACCTTAGTATTCGCTGTGTAACTGTTTTACACCCGAAATATGGTCGTGGATCCAAGAACACCCGATCATCACGTGATGTCTTGGAGCGACGAAAACATAATCGGTGCATGCTAAACGAAGAACACATTCTTATCTTGGTATTTAAATGAGGGATCATCTTATTATGCTAACAAAGCGCTAAACAAGCAATATAAGATGCAATCAAACATCATATGTTTATTAGTGAAATTATATGGTTCCCGCAGATGATCTCTATCATGTGCATCGTGGTATGATCACTATCATACCTATATGTGTAAATCCAAGGTCTATGGATTTTACACGCTATGTGTGTTGTAAGAGTATCATCTCATACTTCTACTTACAACACTACCATATCATAACACTAGCCCAAAGAACAATCTAAACTAGACGCCTCTAATTTATCCATTGCAAGTTTTACGTGGCTTAGGGCTTTCGAGATAGAACCGTTCTTACCTATGAACATGAACCACAACGAGGATAATCAAATTGTTGACAACTCGCTTGCAAAATAGATATTGACTATAGTAGGAGAGACAGACACCCGCTAGCCACTTATGCAAACTAGTTGCATGTCAAGCGTGGAACAGGTCTCATGTGCGAGGACATGTAAAGTTTGTCCGGGCCGCTTCATCCCACTATGCCACCAATATCCAAAATTAAAACAAAGGAGCAACAACATGATCATCATCGCCCACATACTCATATGTGTACTACCCGTGTAAAGTATCTACGCATAAATCTGGCTCTGATACCACTGTAGGGTTTGCAGCATAGAAAACAAAAAATTTCCTACGATGTGAACTATATACCAAGATCTATCTACTAGATACAAACAACGGGCGGATGTATATCCGTAGAGAACATACCCTTGAAGACCGACAAAGCTTAACGAGTTCAACTCGTGGTTGATCTAGACGATCTCTTGCCGATCTCAAGATCGAGAGGAAGTCCTAAGCGCGCAAATCAGCAGCGCATCCGTGCTCGCACACACGTTCGAGGCACCGAGCAACCTCCGCCTCCTCGCTCCAGCGATGCAGCGGAAGCACAACTCTTTCTTGCCGAATAGCCACCGGGAACATGTATCTCGCTAGTCCGAGACCATGGGGGATAAATTCTAGAGGAGGAGAGAGATCCTTCACGAGGAGGTGTGTGAGACAAGTGAGGAGGGGGGCTCCTTTTATAGGAGGAGGGGGGAACCCCAAGGGGGTGGCCGGCGCATGGGGCTGCCCCCTTGCCCTCCCCTCTTCATGTGGGTGGACACTCCACTCACAAAATGCCCTTTAAAATCGCTCCACTCAAAAGTCCACTCAAATTCCCATTAAATTTCCACCAAATTTAATGCAAACTCTCATTAAATAAAACTCTTTTATTTTATTCAGAATTTTGTCAATTACTTTAATGACAAACATTCACAAATAACCCCTTGCTAGAATTCTATTTCACATGCATAACCACTTTATGCAATTTCACCCGAAAACCTGTTTCGGTATCTAGTGAAATAAATTCCTGCGCTTGTTCATTCTTTCGGCATGAAACATTTTCTCCAATTGGATGTCGGTGTCTCTTAAGTGTGTCACCCTATGGTTCGTGAATAATGCGGACATGATCGAGACCCCTCTCGGATCAATAATCGAGCGTGATCGGAGACCCATCGACTCACACATTCAACGATGACTTTCTTGTGATCGTCGGAACCTTTTACGCTAGTATCTTAATCCCTTTGTTTCACGATATATTACATGTCCAAGATTCGATCATCGGTATCTCCATACCTAGTTTGATATCGGTACCGACATGCACTCTTTTCTCGTTCCTGTGATATAACATTCTAGTGATCAAATCACTTGCTTTCAAGCTAATCAATGTGATATCACCGAGAGGGCCCAGAGTATATCTATCCGTCATCGGGATGAAAAAATTCCACTCTCGATCCATGAGCATCAACATAACACTTTATTAGTTCTGAATCCATCTTTATAATCACCCTGTTACGGTGTGATGTTTGATGTTATCAAGAAACTCTTCCGGTGTTAGTGATTGACATGATCTCATGGTCTAAGGATTAGGATCACTTCATAAGTTGTTATAGCAATATAAACTCAATGGCTTTGATCGTAATGCTATATTTCGGATGAATGTTCATCACAGCATTACACTAATGTTGTGATCCCGTTATTAACAACATCCAATGTCCATGATCAGGAAACCTTGATCATCTTGTTAATCAACGAGCTAGTTTATGAGAGAGGCATAAGTAGGAACTTTCTGTTTGTTTATTAAACACACATGTATTAACGTTTCCGCATTAATACAATTATAGCATGCAAAATAAACATCTATCATATACTTGGAATACACATAATAAACACTTTATTATTGCCTCTCAGGGCATATTCCCTTCACCCGGATCCCCCGAGGTTCGTGCATCGTGTTCTCGCTGTGTTTTTTTATCTGTTTCTGTCAGGAAATCTTATCAAGTTTAGAGCACCATGGTCTTCGCCAACGACAAAGGAAAGAAGCCCGTGGAGGAGATAAAGTTGGAAGAACAAACCGCCACAGGGACAAGGGCAAGGAAACCTACTTGTGTAGGAGCAATTAACACTGGACGTGATTTTTCTCGTAACATGCATGGGATCATAGCCTTCGGTCTAGACTTCAGATCATGCCCTCAGGCAGCGGAAGCCCTTCGAACCACTGACGAGTTTTGTGATAAGTATCGCTCTTTGAGGATGAAGGTCGATATGCTTCAAGAGGAGAATAACAGACTTCGTAAGATGCTGGAGGATTTTTTGACCCTTGATAAGAGAATACCGCCACCACCGAAGGAGCAATTCGTCATCATGTTTGGCATCCCCTTGGCTTGTTCTAAGCTCGGGGGAGTGACGCGGTATCACCATCATCATCTTTTATCTTTTACCTTTTTAGTGGATTCATATCTGTGGTAGAGAGGTTATCTTATAGTTTGGTTTGCATGTGGAAGTATCTCTCCTTTAGTTGATTATCTATGTATCCCTTGGTGTGAGTGCCTTTATGGAATATTAATGAGAAGTCTCATCTTTTACTTTTTGCGGTTCTTATTTTAGTTTGAAATCTCTATTATATGATGGATCTTGTTGATCAGTATTGGCATCACTTTGGGAGCATCAAGTAGATCTAAATTGGTTTTGGCAAACCGAGCTCTTGTCAGTAGCAACACTTTTTGAGGTTTGAAAGGAAAAGAAAAAAAGCTTACAGGTATTTTGTATTATTTATTTTTCTTTCTTGTTGGCTCATAAGCTTAGTATTCTTTATTTAAGATCTTTTTGTGCCTTCAAGGAAGATTGCACGTTTGGCTTTATTACTTGTATGTTTGCTTGTTTCCTTCAACTCATGTGCTTGCTACCCATCCTTGCTAGCCAAAAACCTGTTTTGAGAAGGTATACCTCTCATGTTTCCAATCCTTTTGAACCAAACATATGCCATTTGTGTCCACCATATCTAACTAGTAGCATTATTGCTATTTCAAGCAAATTCCCAAGCTTCATCTATCTTTCGAATTAAAAAGTATTTTGTTATGTGAAAACTATTTAGTAAAGCTCTCACGAACTTGATGGCACACCTTATTTCCTTGCCCCTAATAGACTTGAACCATTGTGTCATCGAAGTTGTATATGCTTGCACCTATACGTTGGAATTAGCAGAACCGTGCTATCACGGGGAACGCTTTCAACATTGCACTTGTACTTTGTACATAGTTGATAGCGTGCTCTTTTGTCTGTGGATGTCACCGGTGTGAAATAAAAAGGGAGCTTGTAAGTCCATGGAGTTATGTATTTTATGTTAGAGAAACACCTGGGCCGCTAGCCTAAGTCATGCCTAATCATGGTGGAAACTTGCAGCATCACCATAGTGAGCTATCTGTGAAGCATCCTCAATAAAAAGCTATGCACATAGTAAATAAAAAGATCACTAAGATGCTCACTGTCTGCTTGCCTTGTCATTTTGGTTATGGGAAAACTCCTGTACCATGTGCAAGGGGTACCCCGTTGGTAGTTCTTTATGATACGCATGTACTTACAATGACAAGAACTTACTGGTAACTGAAGTTGAGTAGCACGAGGAGTGGCCCTCATATTCAAGGGACATGAGATTTCCAACTTATATTTCGTCAAGCATATACTCCATCCTTGTTCACTTTAACCTTAATCATCTCAAGATTCCTATGATAGGGGCAATGAGGGCTCAAAGCTAGTAAGTACCATAATATTTTGGAAGCTCTTTATGACTTGAATTCCCTGCTTCCCTCTATGAAGGGACCTTTCTCCCACTTCCAAGTTGAGTCAGTAAACTTACTTCCTCTCTATCTCTAGCAAGCATTTGAGTTGTTGTGTTTCAAGCATTCATATGGTGATTTATTCAATCATGTTTTTATCTTCCTTGTTATCACAAAACTCTTATCTATTGAGTATTACTTTGAAAGCCTTCATTGTGAAAAACCTTTTTGAGCAAAGAGTGCTCCTATTGTAAAACTTCTACAAAAAGCTTTTTGTGAAACTATTTGCCAGCTGTTCTCTGACAAAGAACAAAGTTTACCAATTCCAATTATGATTTATCTTTATGCATCTCTATTGTGACTCCTGTACTTGTTGCAAGCTAAGTTATATAATGGTGAGTTTCTTTCTTCTATGAGTTGTGTAATGGTAAGTGTGGTGCTTCTTGTCCGTATTATTTTATCGACACTTCACTCCATAAACCTATGGACATTTTACTGAACTCAGTTTTCGCTTGGGGACAAGCGAAGGTCTAAGCTTGGGGGAGTTGATACGTCCAATTTGCATCACCATTCTATATCATAATTTGCATATATTTATTGATATATGTCTTACTATGAGATATTACTTATGTATTTTCATCTATTTATGCATGTTGGATGATTCTTGGAGGATGAACTACCGGAGTCTAGATTCTGATGGAAAAAGAGGTGTTTTGATGCAATTTAGCGAAGGTAAGAAAAATACCAGAAAAATATTGCAAAATCATATTTCCCAGAAGACGAAGGAAGCCAGAAGGGGAAGCATAGCTAGGCCACATGGGCCCACACCCCCCTAAGCGCGAGTCCCACTGGGCCGTGCCTAGGGCAGGTGTGGCCCACGTGCCCGGCCTCCGACTACGCCCTCTCGCATATATCTTTCTTACGGAACCCTAACACTAGGGAGGGACCACAGATAGATTTCCACCGTCTCTGCGGGACGGAAAACACCAAGAGAGAAATATCTCTCTGGCAGACAGATTTCTGCTGGGGAAATTCCTTCCCGGAGAGGAGAGATCGTCGTCATCAACATCATCATCAAGCTAGGCTTCATCTGGATCATCATCATCATCCACACCATCACCTCCACCAGTTCCATCATCATTACTCCATCCCGCTATAACAATCGTGTTGAATACTTGCTTAGTTCATTAGGGGAAACTTTCCCGGTGTTGATTACTATTGTAGTTGATGCTTGTGAGTGGAACCATTGGATTATTGTTTATGTTAAAATTGTTATCCATTACCGTATCATCTTTGATCTTGATCCATATGATGTCTCGTGAGTAGTTCGTTTAGTTCTTGAAGACATGGGAGAAGTCATGTTGTTAGTAGTGGATTTGTGTTGAGTTATTATTCAATGGTTTAGTATTTAAGTTGTGGTGCTATTCTTCTAGTGATGTCATGTAAACGTCGACTACATGATACTTCACCATTTATGGGCCTAGGGGAATGCATTATGTATTTGGCTACCAATTGTGGGGTTGTCGGAGTGACAGAAACCTGAACCCCCGTTAGGACACCTTTGCACAAGGGACCGTAGGATCTCAGAGTTTAAGGCTGTGCTTAGATTTATATCTTAATTACTTTCCTGTAGTTGCGGGTGCTTGCAGGGGGTTTAATCACAAGTATGTATTAGTCTAAGTAAGGTCGGTATGTTAGCACATGTTCACCCACACAACACTTACAACACCAAAGAAGAGTACTGAGCTATTTGAAGCGAAAGCACTTAACAGAATTCCCATGTGTCCTCGAGAACGTTTGGTCCTTATAAGTATTTCCATCGGCTTGTCCTTTGCTAAGAAAGGATTGGTCCACTTGCACGTTGTCTTTATTATTTGCACTTTGTTTTGTTGCTTTATCAGAAAATCCCTAAAAATCCGTTTGCTAAGTATTTATAGAGAGTTCCTGCTCTATACCACTAGTCAACACCTTATGCTCCTCGTTGGGATTGACACTCCTATTTATCGAAAGTACTGCGATACACTCCCTATACTTGTGGGTCATTAGTGATCTATAACCTCCACTGCATGCTGTAACAAGGGAGAGGAAGGTCTTCATCGAGTACTGAACGTGTGACCGACTGCGGAAGTGCTATCGGAACACGACGCCAAAAGGATCGTCTACGCGATCTTGAGATCGGCAAGTGAATGACTACATCAACCACGAGAATCCGATCTTGTTAACCGCTTTGTAATCTTCGAGGGTTAGTACTCTATCAACTCGTTACACCAATCTAGTAGATTAGATCTTGGCTTGTGTGTGTTCATGCGATAGAATTTTTTTGTTTTCCATGCTACGAACCCCTACAAGCCTAGGGTTTGGGGTGAGGGCCAAGGGGGCGCCTCACCCCCTCCTTTTATGGGCGGGAGAGGCGGCTAGGGGGAAGCCGAGTCCTCCCCCAACTCCTCTTGGTGTCCGTCGGCAAGGGAGGGAGAGGGAAACCTCTCCCAAGTGGGTTTCCTTTCCCTCCTCCACTAGGACTTAGACTTTCATTATTTTGGGATTTGACTTTTCAAACTAGAATTTGTCTATTCAAAATAGAGTTTGAATCCCACCTCCCAGCCTTGGTCGGCTTGACCTAGGACACTATGCCGCCACCCCCTCTTGGGTATGGCACATCCATGTGTCCCCCTCCGGGGTGGTGGACTGAAAGAACATGTGGGCCCCCATGTGTGGTTTTGGTAATTAATGACAATCTTTATGGACTAATGTGTCTATTAAGTTGTACTTGTAGGAATTGTCCATTGGCATCGCTTGGAGCATGTGGTGGCTTCAAGGTCGATGAAATGAGAAGAAGATGTTGTGCAAGCTCAAAATGCGCCATCTATAGAAGATCTCATGTTTGATGCTTGCCATCCTTAGTGATCATGGATCGATGATGAGGGATGAAGAAAGGCGTTCCATCCTGAGACGGTCAAGTTCATCTACATCGAGCTCAAGTGTAATACTCAAGGCAAAGGTATAATCTTGATAGTTTTTCCCTTTTCCCGGTCTCATGTTGTGTGTGGGAGACCGGGTTTAGGATAGATAACCGTACTATCAAGAGGGGCTCTCGAATGAGTAACTCAATCATATCGTTCGGAGAGAGCTCAAACCTTTGCATACTTGCATCATCGTATTTGGTTGTTATTTGGTATTATCCATGTGAGGATATAGAGCTTGTGGTAATCTCCATAACAAGCTCTTGTTCATCAAAATCGGATCTCCCATATGTATCTTGTTGCGATTTTGATTTATGCGGCTTTTTGGTTTCTCACCAAGTGAGTTATATAACATTATATTAATTGGGAAGCCCTTGTCGTCCTCTATCCAACGCAATTGGAATCGGGTCAATCAGAGCTTCCAGTCAAAAGTTATGACCGTTTGAATATTCGCCAATTTTATTCTAAAAAGAAAAGGGGAATTCTGTTTTCTGGGCCGAGCGGTAGTACCGCCTGGGCGGGCCGGTACTACCGCCCGCCCCTGAAAGTGGCCCGTTTTATTTCTGACCCGCTAGGTACCTAAGTCAGGTACTACCGTCCGGCCCGGTAGTACGCCCGGGTGGACCCAGTACCAAATGCCCAGAAACATTCGCGCCAGTACCGCCGTTTCTCAAAGACACGCCACGCCGCCCCAGATCCCGTGCGTTGCTGCCGCGATTCTCGCGCCGCTCGCTCGCGCTGCACGCGCTGGGCTTTCTCCCGCCGCCGCGATCGGGCGCCCTCGACACATCTCAAGGCCGCTCGCTTTACCGCTGCCGGCAAAAAGACCGGCGAGGGAGGCCGCCATGGACGGGCCTGCCGCAGGCAGGAAAACGGGGCGACGGGCGTCGAGGAGCTCGAGGGCGTCCGGCGCCGGTTGCCGGGACGCGAGCGGGCGGCGCCAGCGGTCGGAGACGGTGGGAGCGCCGGGCGCTGGTGGCCGAGGCCGGCGAGGCCGGGCAGCGGGCTGCAGGGTCGGGAAGGCACGACGGCGGCCGGAGAGGGAGGCGAGCGCTGGCGGAGGAAGCGCGGCGCCGGGCGGGCGACGGGCGGGACGGGCAGGAGGCGAGGCGGCGAGGTCCGGGGCAGACGGGCTGCAGGGCGGAGCTGGAGGGGAGAGGGAGGTCCGGTGGCACGGGCGGTGCCGGGCGAGGTGGGGACGCGAGCCGGCGGCGATGCGCGGTGGCGAGGTGGCGAACGGAGGCGGGTCTGGCGCGGTGCAGTGCGCTGGGCGGGCTTATGGGAGAGGCGGGCGGGGCGTGGCGCGGAGGGTGGGGGTGGCCCGGCGGGTCCGTGTGGCTGGGAGGAGCAGAGAGGGAGGGAGCGAGCGCAGGGGGGTGAGCGGTGCGGGGGCCTGAGAGGGAGGAGAGGAGCACGGGCAGAGGTAGAGAGGAACAGTGGACGGGGCGTGGGTGGGTCCATGTGGCCCGGGCGCGGTAGGGAGTGGGTAGCGTGGCTGAGTGGGTGCTGGGGCCAGGCGGGTCCATGGCCAGGGAGGGCGCCTGGCGTGCGTGCGTGTGTGTGTTTGGTGTGCTGGGGTGGGGTGTGCTGAGAGGGAGAGAGGAGAGAGAGAGGGGTTAGGATTAGGTGGCAGGATTTGAGTGGGTGAGGGGTGGGCAAGGGTGATGTGGCGTGATAGGATAGGTTGGGGTGATGTGGCTGGGAGGGATGGGTAGCTTTTTAGGTGGGTTTAGAATTAGATGGGGTAGGCAGGTTGGACCGATTTAAAAATCTGGGGCGGTCGTTCGGGTCTACTCGGCCCGTTCGACTGCCCCTACTAAAACAAATTAAATCTTTTATTTAATTTCATTGGGCCGTTGCACCAATGCAACAAAACAAAATACTCCGAGCCCGGGTTTTGGCGTTGAATAAAGATGGGCGTTTAGCAAACAAAGACGGTTTTGCAAACATAGTTTTGGCAAACAATGCATGATGATGACGATGCAATGCACAAATTCAACGCGATTTTCTAGTAGTGGTTTTATGGATGCCACAATTCGACACCACTAACAATGGATCTCGCCTCGAGATCCGCCTCATGGTACCGGAAAGAAGGTCGGCGATCTGCATCTTCTCACTTCGTGTAGATCTCCGCGACCCCCGTATCAATGGAACATCCTCCATCTTGAAATCGGCGACACCACCAACAAAGGTCGTTGCTCCTGATCCTCGAGAGAACACTCCGGGAACAAAAGGTCGAAGGTAGAGGTATCGCAATAAAGCCACCCCTAACTTCCGTGGACGGAGTAAATTGCTGGGTCCACTGATCCGACGTACAAGAGCGAATGATAAGAGCAGTGGTAGGGTAGCTACTCCATACCGCACTCAAACCATTACTCCGCACGAATAGGCGGATTAAGCAACCAACTCGAATCGGATCAAGATCTCGAAGCGAGGTTCGGAAGTTGCGGAAACACCGGAAGAGACAACAGATCGTGACGAAGACACAATGATTAGGTTCCGCGATGGTTCCATTGGCATGAACAACACATGCTCACGGTCGACTCCAACTTCACCAAAGCTCGTCCTTCTCATATGTTTTTCAACGACACTGATATCCAGCAAGGAACACATACGGATAAAGAGGTCAAGGACAAAAATATTGGAGGAAGGGCACAACAGACAAGTTGCAGATTGATGATCGTAGCACCTCCGTTACAAAAGGAAGAAAGTGAAACCCTAAAGGTACAACGGAAACCCAACCACGAGAATTCCTGGACTCGAAGAGAGAGAGAAGAGAGCAGATCCAAAACACGTAGAGGTAAGAGAGGAATAGCAGAGGGGTAAGGAGTAAAATCAGACCTAATCAGAACTATCCAACCGATTTTGCAAATTAGTTTTGACACTCTACTTCGGCCGTTAGCTAGGTTATCCTACAGGCTGGACTTGTGGGGTATCGCAACTGCTGAGCTCTGATACCACTCTGTAACACCCTCAGAATCGACCCTATGCAAGTTTAGCAAAATTCGCCAAACCCGCATAGAAACGATTCGAAGGTGCCCACCAGGCACTTTCGTGCGGGTGGAAAAACAAAGTAATACATTACACAACAGTCCTCGATGGGACCCACAGAACAGATATATATACAACAGCGACTCAAGGAGTCAAGAATACAAATATACGGTACCAAGATCCAAATCACCTTGAAAACGATGGGGCATCCGGCTACGGACAAGATGCAAATGGGGCTAAGAGCCCTGAAGAATAACCAATGGCGTCCATAACCCTGCCCAGGCCAAGCCAGAAGGGTAACCCTGCTAACGGCGTCGATCTCAAACCTGCTTAAACAAAAGGGGTGCCGACAAAGGGCAAAGGAAAAGAGGAGCGTCGATCGAGGCCAAGACACCGAGGCTAGAATTCGGCGGTCCTCGCCTACATAGGTATGGTGGACTGAGCGGCAGCGGCAGCATGCACTATACAACCTATAGAGACTCGATACAACTGGCGGCTATCAGAGGGGGGTGAGAAAGACCTATTCGGATCCAACCTGAGACTATCTTCAAACAAACCCATCCTGGCGTTTCCCCCTCGAGACCAAACGAGGAAGTCTACCGAGGAACGCACACAGTTGGCAGTTTTACTTATTCAGTTATCGTTGCAGCAATTACTAGTCAGGTTTAGATAATCGTCCTGATAAAGTAAGCAGTGGGCACTTTTAGTTAGTCTTTCCGTTATAGTGGCAACACTTACTAGTCAGATACAATTATCATGAGAGAACCCCAAAACCCAGCAGTTGTTGGTTCTTTTACTTAGCCATTCCGTTGTAGTGAAGCTGATTACTAATCATATCGGAAACAAGTCAATTTCAAAACAAGAACTTTAGTTATAGTTGTCTATGATCGACATCGTGCTCCAAGTCGTCCATAACCGCGACACGGCTTCTAAAAGATTTAACCTGCAGGGTGCACCAAAGTATCCACAGCACTTCACCCTTTGCCGGATCGCTAACATACACCCATCGGTATGTCGGCGGGGCCTTAGTCACGACGCTCCTGCACCCAAAGCAAGCACTGGGGCCACCCCACTAAGTACACCAAGAAGTCGGTCGGTCTCCGACGGACTCGTGGTTTGCGACAATGGTCGTGAACGACAAAGGTCCCCAATCGGGATCGCCGACACCGCGAAACATTCCGCTTCAAAGACAAAGGTGCGACCGCACAATCGTAAATAAAGCAAAGAAGCATGGCATAAGTACAGGATAGTAAATAAAGTCCCAAACTACTTGTGGCCCCCAAAGACAATACTTTGAAATCAGGTAATTATCAATGGGGCCCATATCTCCCCACCGTGGTTAGCGCTCGATCTCTAACAGTGTCAAGAACTCGGTCCCACGGGACACAAGTGGGCGGTCGAAACCAAATCTTACCTATCACCCACCGATGCCTCTCGCTTAATTCAATTTTAGTTGTTAAACAGAATTAAAGTGAAACCATAATTAAAGCCATGATCATCTCCAACGCCAACATGCGGCAATTCTCCAACAAGGTGGTACTTGACGACAAGAAACACTTGAGCAAGCGACTCGACAAGCGGGTCCAACTATCTACCAAACAACAGTAATAGGATGTGTCCGAGGCTATATATGGCTGCAAGGGATATCACGGAACGAGAACTAGAGCATCGCAACACGTATAGCAAAGATCAACAGGAGGGAAGTAAATACTAGCAAAGTAAGATAGGTAGAAAGGGGGAGATGCTCGCCTGAAAACATTGTCGAAGGGTTCATCCGAAGATCGGGGCGAAGCTCACATCAACTCAACGGTCCAATCCGCGAAGAAGCAAAACACTAGAAGAAACACCGGATGCGCTATTTAATACTACGGCAAAAGATCGGCATGATGCATGTATGATGTATGGCATGGCAAAGGTGCGGTGCAATTAGGTCAAATTAAGCGGAACCGGGGTCCCGACAATTAGTTAAATGGTTCAAGTTATTTAGAAACCCCGCATTTTAAATGTTGTTTTAACATGGCAAAGGGATAGTACCGGGTTCGCTACACAAGTTTAAATGAGGCCAATATAAGGCTAGATTTGCCCGCATATGGGCCCCATATTTAATTATTAGGTGTATCGGCGGAAGGTCCCCAAACCACAGATATGCATGCGAGATGACAATTAAATATGCAACAATTGTTATTATGTTGTAAAATAGGGTTCGAGGAAAAGGGGTCACACATTAGAGAGGGCTCGACGATCTTGATAGGGTTCCGAGGTTCGGGGTCGGTCTCAGGGTTCAGGTTCCGGTCTCGGGGTCCAGGGTTCGACGAGTTCGGCGGAAGCGTTCGGACTCGGTCGTTTCGGATCGGGCAGATCTTGTCGCATCGGGTCTCGATGTCCGGAGCGAACTTGGGTCGGTGTCGTTCTTGTCGCATTCGCGGTCTTCGGTCATGTCGGTGATGCGTCGGGATGAAGTACTTGTCGCTTCCGTGAAGGCCCCGGTGTCGGGGGAAGAGCTTGGGGTTCCAACTTGTTCATCATTGACGGACTTGGGTCGTCGTTGGGTCTCGTCGGGGTCGGACTTCGGGGATTTGTGGTAGATGGCCCCATGTAGCCGGTCATGGCGAGCTTGGCGCGACACCGGGTTCCGGGCGGACGTGCTTGGTGCTCCACGGTCTCCGGATCCGTGTCGATGATC
Organism: Avena longiglumis; assembly: GCA_030063025.1. Taxonomy (NCBI): domain Eukaryota; kingdom Viridiplantae; phylum Streptophyta; class Magnoliopsida; order Poales; family Poaceae; genus Avena; species Avena longiglumis. Next base: position 157,260,646 of record CP125973.1, read on the forward strand.
ATGTTGTTCCGTGATGTAGTTCTTGCCGGGCTTCTCGGAGTCACTTGGGTCCATCTTCACGTGTCATTCCTCGAATAGGAGACGGTCTTGGAGTTATCAAACGCCCGGAGTACTTGTCGAAATTCTGGACTCGGTACTGGATCGTTCTTCCGCAACAACTAGCACTACACAGCCCACGTGTGCAAGCACCTGTTCTTCCCGAGAGGAGCATCTGGTTGGCGAGGCTACTGGCCCGAGGATCCTGCGGAGCAGCGGCGTCAGAAAGCAGCGGCGGATGCCGACAGGCAAGACCGGCGAGGGAGGGCCGGCCATGCGGACGGGCTGCCGGGCGAGGCAGGAAAACGCGACGGGCGTCGGGAGGAGCTCGAGGGCGTCCGGCGCGTTGCCGGGACGCGAGGCGGGCGGCGCCGCGGTCGGAGACGGCAGGGAGCGGCCGGGCGCTGGCCGAGGCCGGCGAGGCCGCAGGGGCCGCAGGGGAAGGCACGCACGGCGGCCGGAGAGGGAGGCGAGCCTGGCGGAGGAAGCGCTGGCGCTGGGCGGCGGACGTGGCGGGACGGCAGAGGCGAGGCGGCGAGGTCCGGCGACACAGGGCGGAGCTGCGGAGGGGAGAGGGAGGTCCGGGTGGCACGCGGCTGGCGAGTGGGACGCGAGCCGGGCGACATGTGGCGAGGTGGCGAACGGAGGCGGGTCTGGGCGGCGGTGTGGGAAGCGGCTTAGGGAGAGGCGGCAAGGCGTGGCGGCGGAGGGGGAGGCCCGTGGGTCCGTGGCCGGGAGGAGCGCAGAGAGAGAGGGGAGCGCGCAGGGGGTGTGCGGGGCCCGAGAGAGGGAGGGAGAGGGAGCACGGGGCGAGAGGTAGGAGAGAACAAGGACGGGGCGTGGGCGGTGGGTCCCATGTGGGCGCCTTGAGGGAGTGGTAGCGTGGCTGAGTGGGTCTTGGGCCAGGCGGGTCCATGGCTGTGAGGCGCTGGCGTGCGTGCGTGTGTGTTTGGTGTCTTTGGGGTGTGCTGAGAGGGAGAGAGGAGAGAGAGAGGGGTTAGGATTAGGTGGCAGGATTTGAGTGGGTGAGGGGTGGGCAAGGGTGATGTGGCGTGATAGGATAGGTTGGGGTGATGTGGCTGGGAGGGATGGGTAGCTTTTTAGGTGGGTTTAGAATTAGATGGGGTAGGGTTGGACCGATTTAAAATCTGGGGTGCTCGGGTCTACTCGGCCCGTTCGACTGCCCCTACTAAAACAAATTAAATCTTTTATTTAATTTCATTGGGCCGTTTGCAACCCGAATGCAACAAAACAAAATACTCCGGAGCCCCGGGGTTTTGGCGTTTGAATAAAGATGGGCGTTTAGCAAACAAAGACGGGTTTTGCAAACATAGTTTTGGCAAACAATGCATGATGATGACGATGCAATGCACAAATTCAACGCGATTTTCTAGTAGTGGTTTTGCGGGATGCCACAATTCGACACCACTAACAATGGATCTCGCCCTCGAGATCCGCCTCATGGTACCGGAAAGAAGGTCGGCGATCTGCATCTTCTCACTTCGTGTAGATCTTCGCGACACCACTAACGAGGGTTCATCCTCCATCTTGAAATCGGCGACACCACCAACAAAGGTCGTTGCTCCTGATCCTCGAGAGAACACTCCGGGAACAAAAGGTCGAAGGTAGAGGTATCGCAATAAAGCCACCCCTAACTTCCGTGGACGGAGTAAATTGCTGGGTCCACTGATCCGACGTACAAGAGCGAATGATAAGAGCAGTGGTAGGGTAGCTACTCCATACCGCACTCAAACCATTACTCTGCACACGAATAGGCGGATTAAGCAACCAACTCTCGGAATCAGACTGAAGATCTCGACAAGCGAGGTTCGGAAGTTGCGTCGGAAACACCAGAAGAGACAACAGAGATCGTACGAAAGACACAATGATTAGGTTCCGCGATGGTTCCATTGGCATGAACAACACATGCTCACGGTCGACTCCAACTTCACCAAAGCTCGTCCTTCTCATATGTTTTTCAACGACACTGATATCCAGCAAGGAACACATACGGATAAAGAGGTCAAGGACAAAAATATTGGAGGAAGGGCACAACAGACAAGTTGCAGATTGATGATCGTAGCACCTCCGTTACAAAAGGAAGAAAGTGAAACCCTAAAGGTACAACGGAAACCCAACCACGAGAATTCCTGGACTCGAAGAGAGAGAGAAGAGAGCAGATCCAAAACACGTAGAGGTAAGAGAGGAATAGCAGAGGGGTAAGGAGTAAAATCAGACCTAATCAGAACTATCCAACCGATTTTGCAAATTAGTTTTGACACTCTACTTCGGCCGTTAGCTAGGTTATCCTGAAATTTGGACTTGGGTATCGCAACTGCTGAGCTCTGATACCACTCTGTAACACCCTCAGAATCGACCCTATGCAAGTTTAGCAAAATTCGCCAAACCCGCATAGAAACGATTCGAAGGTGCCCACCAGGCACTTTCGTGCGGGTGGAAAAACAAAGTAATACATTACACAACAGTCCTCGATGGGACCCACAGAACAGATATATATACAACAGCGACTCAAGGAGTCAAGAATACAAATATACGGTACCAAGATCCAAATCACCTTGAAAACGATGGGGCGTCCGGCTACGGACAAGATGCAAATGGGGCTAAGAGCCCTGAAGAATAACCAATGGCGTCCATAACCCTGCCCAGGCCAAGCCAGAAGGGTAACCACCTAGGCGTCGATCTCAAACCTGCTTAAACAAAGGGTGCCGACAAAGGGCAAAGGAAAAGAGGAGCGTCGATCGAGGCAGGCCAAGACACAGCGAGGCTAGAATTCGGTCCTCGCCTACATAGGTATGGTGGATCGAAGCGGCAAGATGCACTATACAACCTATAGAGACTCGATACAACTGGCGGCTATCAGAGGGGGGTGAGAAAGACCTATTCGGATCCAACCTGAGACTATCTTCAAACAAACCCATCCTGGCGTTTCCCCCTCGAGACCAAACGAGGAAGTCTACCGAGGAACGCACACAGTTGGCAGTTTTACTTATTCAGTTATCGTTGCAGCAATTACTAGTCAGGTTTAGATAATCGTCCTGATAAAGTAAGCAGTGGGCACTTTTAGTTAGTCTTTCCGTTATAGTGGCAACACTTACTAGTCAGATACAATTATCATGAGAGAACCCCAAAACCCAGCAGTTGTTGGTTCTTTTACTTAGCCATTCCGTTGTAGTGAAGCTGATTACTAATCATATCGGAAACAAGTCAATTTCAAAACAGTAAACTTTAGTTATAGTTGTCTATGATCAGACACTGTGCTCCAAGTCGTCCATAACCGCGGACACGGCTTCTCGAAAAGATTTAACCCTGCAGGGGTGCACCAAAGTATCCACAGGCACTTCGACCCTTTTGCGGATCGTTAACATACACCCATCGGTATGTCGGCGGGGCCTTAGTCACGACGCGTTCCTGCACAAAGCAAGCACTGGGGCCACCCACTAAGTACACCGCAACGAAGTCGGCCGGTCTCGAGACGGACTCGGGGTTTGCGACAATGGCTGTGAACGACAAGAGGTCCCCAATCGGGATCGTCGACACCGCGAAAACATTCCTTACAAAAGCGATGCAGTGCGCACCTCGCACAATCGTAAATAAAGCAGTAAAGCATGGCATAAGTACAGGATAGTAAATAAAGTCCCAAACTACTTGTGGCCCCCAGTACAATACTTTGAAATCAGGTAATTATCAATGGGGGGCCCATATCTCCCCACCTGTGGTTAGCGCGCTCGATCTCGGAACAGGTGTCAAGAACTCGGGTCCTACGGGACACAAGTGGGCGGTCGGAAAACCAAATCTTACCTATCACCCACCGATGCCTCTGCTTAATTCAATTTTAGTTGTTAAACAGGAAGTAAAGTGAAACCATAATTAAAGCCATGATCATCTCCAACGTCAACATGCGGCAATTCTCCAACAAGGTGGTACTTGACGACAGCAAAACACTTGAGCAAGCGACTACGACAAGCGGGTCCAACTATCTACCAAACAACAGGTAATAGGATGTGTCCGAGGCTATATATGGCTGCAAGGGATATCACGGGAACGAGAACTAGAGCATCGCAACACAGATAGCAAAGATCAACAGGAGGGAAGTAAATACTAGCAAAGTAAGATAGGTAGAAAGGGGGAGATGCTCGCCTGAAAACATTGTCGAAGGGTTCATCCGAAGATCGGGGCGAAGCTCACATCAACTCAACGGTCCAATCCGCGAAGAAGCAAAACACTAGAAGAAACACCGGATGCGCTATTTAATACTACGGCAAAAGATCGGCATGATGCATGTATGATGTATGGCATGGCAAAGGTGCGGTGCAATTAGGTCAAATTAAGCGGAACCGGGGTCCCGACAATTAGTTAAATGGTTCAAGTTATTTAGAAACCCCGCATTTTAAATGTTGTTTTAACATGGCAAAGGGATAGTACCGGGTTCGCTACACAAGTTTAAATGAGGCCAATATAAGGCTAGATTTGCCCGCATATGGGCCCCATATTTAATTATTAGGTGTATCGGCGGAAGGTCCCCAAACCACAGATATGCATGCGAGATGACAATTAAATATGCAACAATTGTTATTATGTTGTAAAATAGGGTTCGAGGAAAAGGGGTCACACATTAGAGAGGGCTCGACGATCTTGATAGGGTTCCGAGGTTCGGGGTCGGTCTCAGGGTTCAGGTTCCGGTCTCGGGGTCCAGGGTTCGACGAGTTCGGCGGAAGCGTTCTCGGACTCCGGGGTCGTTCTCGGTATCGGGCAGATCTTGTCGCATCGGGGTCTCGATGTCCAGGGAGCAGAACTTGGGTCGGTGTCGTTCTTGTCGCATTCGCGGTCTTCGGGTCATGTCGGCGGTCGTGGCGTTCGGGATGAAGTACTTGTCGTTTCCGTGAAGGCGTCCTCGGTGTCGGGGGAAGAGCTTGGGGTTCCAACTTGTTCATCATTGACGGACTTGGGTCGTCGTTGGGTCTCGTCGGGGTCGGACTTCGGGGATTTGTGGTAGATGGCCCCATGTAGCCGGTCATGGCGAGCTTGGCGCGACACCGGGTTCCGGGCGGACGTGCTTGGTGCTCCACGGTCTCCGGATCCGTGTCGATGATCATGTTGTTCCGTGATGTAGTTCTTGCCGGGCTTCTCGGAGTCACTTGGGTCCATCTTCACGTGTCATTCCTCGAATAGGAGACGGTCTTGGAGTTATCAAACGCCCGGAGTACTTGTCGAAATTCTGGACTCGGTACTGGATCGTTCTTCCGCAACAACTAGCACTACACAGCCCACGTGTGCAAGCACCTGTTCTTCCCGAGAGGAGCATCTGGTTGGCGAGGCTATCGCCCGAGGATCCTGCGAGCAAGCAGCAGCGTCAGGCGAGCGGCGCCGCGGGATCTTGGCGAAGACCGGCGAGGAGGGCCGCGGCCATGACGGGCCTCGCAGGCGAGGCAGAGGCGGCAGGCGTCGGGAGGAGCTCGAGGCGGTCCGGGCGCGGTTGCTTTGGGACGCGGCGGCGGCCAGCCGGCAGCGAGGAGCGGCAGGCTGGTGGCGAGGCAGCGGAGGCCGGGCAAGCGGGCTGAGGTCGGGGAAAACCGCCGGGCGGAGAGGGAGGCCGCGCTGGCGGAGGAAGCGCTGGCCAGGCGGAGACAGTGGAGGGGCGAGGCGGCGAGGTCCGGGCAGGCAGGCCTGCGAGCCGAGAGGAGAGAGGTCGGGTGGCGGCACGGGCGGTCTTGGCGAGTGGGGACGCGAGCCCGTGGCGGCGATGAGTGTGACGGAGGCGGGTCTGGCGGTGGTGCAGGCCTTGGCGGGCTTCTTGGGAGAGGCGGCGGCGTGGCGGGAGGTGGCGCTCGGGTCCGGTGGCCTGGGAGGAGCGCAGAGAGAGAGAGGGAGCGAGGGGGTGTGGTGCAAGGGGCCGAGAGGGAGGAGAGGAGCAGGCGAGAGGTAGGAGAGAACAGTGTGGGCGTGGGTGGGTCCCAGTGGGCCCAGGCGTGAGGGGAGTAGCGTGGCTGAGTGGGTCTGGGCCAGCGGGTCCATGGCTGAGGAGGCCTGGCGTGCGTGCGTGTGTGTGTTTGGTGTGCTGGGGTGGGGTGTGCTGAGAGGGAGAGAGGAGAGAGAGAGGGGTTAGGATTAGGTGGCAGGATTTGAGTGGGTGAGGGGTGGGCAAGGGTGATGTGGCGTGATAGGATAGGTTGGGGTGATGTGGCTGGGAGGGATGGGTAGCTTTTTAGGTGGGTTTAGAATTAGATGGGGTAGGCAGGTTGGACCGATTTAAAAATCTGGGGCGGTCGTTCGGGTCTACTCGGCCCGTTCGACTGCCCCTACTAAAACAAATTAAATCTTTTATTTAATTTCATTGGACCGTTTGCAACCCGAATGCAACAAAACAAAATACTCCGGAGCCCCGGGGTTTTGGCGTTTGAATAAAGATGGGCGTTTAGAAAACAAAGACGGGTTTTGCAAACATAGTTTTGGCAAACAATGCATGATGATGACGATGCAATGCACAAATTCAACGCGATTTTCTAGTAGTGGTTTTGCGGGATGCCACAGGAGTGTGCTCGTGTGCTCGGGGAGTCAAGGGGTGGCGAGGTTGGGCCGGAATCGACTGGGACGGTGGTCGGAGCAGTAGTGCTATGAGCTCGATTCAGGACAGCCTGGTGGCGTTCAGGGCGTGGAGTCTGAGGGGAAAGGAAGAGGAGACGCAGGCAGTTAAATGGGCGTGGTCGCTGGGTGGATTAATGTGGCCATTTACGCGAATTTATCGCCGGCGTTACCTGCTGCAACGACCGGGCGTCGTCAGCGCGAGGAAGAAGATGAGCTGGAGGGGTGGGGTCGGTTGGTCAGCGAGAGAGAGGAGAGGGGAGTTGGGTCCACTGGTCAGCGTCTCTGTGGGTCAGTGAGCGAGTGTGAAATGTTTTCTGCGGGAGTAAGGAACTGGGCTGTTTGCTGGGCTGTTGGGCTTGTCCAGTTGGGTTGAGTCCAGATTCTATTTTTGTTTTCTTCCTGATTGTTTTATCCTTTTCCAATTCTATTTTCTGTTTTGAAAATCAAACAACAAATCAAACATTCAAATTAATTCAACCATTCACCAAACAATGCAATTGAATTTGGTTCTGTTTAACAACATAATCCAATTCCCAAAAATAAAAATACTATTTTCATTTTAGAGTCCATTTATAATTAAATAAAATGGACATTAGTTAATAAATCAAAAATGGGTTTCATTTTAATTAAAAGCTCCATTTGAAACTAAATATTTTTCAAAACCAAAATAGTAGGTTTTATTTGAGAATATAAGATATTTGGAAAACTTGTTTAAAACAAATAAATAAGTTTTTGATGTTTTACTTAAAATAGTAAAACCTTTTATTTTTAATAAACTTGGATATTAAATCCTTATTATTTTATTTGAGTAAACCTTTACTATTTTTATCAAGTAGAAATATTTTATTTTAAAGGCTTGGCCAAGTTTTAATTTGGCTCTTTAAAATAATACTTATTTTATTTCTATCCTTTTCTTTTGAAAACAAATCTTTTTATTAAATGATTCAAATAGTAATTCCAAATATTTTTATTTTCCTTTATTAAATGTTTATCTTTTTAAATCCCTTTAAGATTTACTTGATCCAAATTGGTTTGAAGGTTTCCAATTGGATTCAAAAAGTTTCTTCTCACCCTGAAAATCAACAAAGTTTTATTTTATTCATTTATTTTTCACATTACAAGATTTGAAAAATCTTGGGATGTGACAGGCTACCACCCTTAAAATAAATCTCGTCCCGAGATTTGGGAAGGCTAGGGTTTCAAGTAGGCTCAAAACATCTAGGGTACTACCACCCTTAAAATAAAACTTCAAACAAAATTACATATTGGCCTTCTTGGGATCTTGGGGAAACTTCTCTGGGAAAACATCTGCTCAGGGTCCTTTGTTTCCACACTTGACTCATGGGCCAAGGTTGAGATCCTTCATAGGCTTGTTTAACTTGTTCTTCATCTTTTCTGGACAATTGCTTGCATAATGTCCTGGGTTTTTGCAATTGAAACAGTTGATATCTTTGAGTTCTTTACGTGTCTCTTGTGGACAAGTTGCCACATAATGGCCTAGCTCTTTGCAGTTGTTCACATCACTTGGCCAATCTCCTTATTCTTCTGGTTATCTAGGCATTCACTGGAATAGTGTCCCATTTCCTTACATTTATGACATTGCACATGGCTTTTGTCCTTCTTTTGCTTTTTGGGTTTCTCCAAAGCTAGGAGTGCATCCAGTTCATGTTGTTCATATGTTATCTAGTAGGTAGGAATGTCTACATGTTTCCTGGGCCTTCTATTGCTCTTCATATGCCCTTTCTTTGGTCCTTTGAATTGGGTTGTTTTGTTTGGAGGTATAAGTGGACCTTTTCCTTTGTCATCAACCTTCTTGGTAGACTTGGATCCTTCTAGATGGTTTGCAATCATTTGTTGCACTCCACCTTGTTTCCTTTGTTCAACAATGGAATAGATGGGGCATTGGATAGGGACATGGTTGTTTCCTTCACATAGGTATCAAGTAGCTTGAGAGGAGGGACATTGGCCAACAGGATGTTTCTCTTCACAGTTGGGGCATTGATCTACATGCTCCTTGGAAGTATGATCCTTGTCTCCACAAATAATGCAAGATGGTGCTCCATCTAGAATAACATTTCTGTCATCCTTGTTGTCACAAACTCTTTTGGAATAGTTTTCTTCCATATTGATCATTTGATCTGTCACCTTAAGCATCAATTGGGCTTGAGTTTCCAAAAATCCTTGCAGTGTTGGATCTTATCCACTGGAGTTGGCTATGAATTGAGCTGTCATTTGGTTCAACTGGTGTTGGGTTGCTATGAGCTCTTTCATGCTGTCCTCTTGGTTGGTGTTGGTGTCATCAACCTTGATGCTGGAGTCTCCTGGAGTGGTCATCTGTTTGGGTTGAATGGAGATTAGAATAGACAAAATATTTCTAAGGAAATAGTTCTAATTACACACATTACAATTCACACAAGCAAGGTACACTCAATCACAAACAACTTTTCACTCAAACAACAAAGTTCAAGCACATACTTAGACAACAAAATATTTTTGTTACACCACATAAGTTGGTGGGTTTGACTTAACTAAAATATGGTGGTCCAGCTATATTGTTCACTTGTGATCTTTCCATCCTTCTTTGGTTGATTCTTCTTGCATGAAGTCATGGTTTCCTTGAGAAAAACTCTTGGTTACAATACCTCAAGTGAGGTGAACTCCTTCTAATTTTTCATTTCCTCAGTCTCCATATTTTTAGCAAGGTTTCCTTGTCTCACTTGTAGTCCTTAGTGGTATCCAAGTTGGAAGTCCTTGGTGAATATGCTGAAGATGTTGAAGTCATTAGAGTTGAAGATGTTTAAGAAGTCCTTTGCACATGGTGTAGTCTTTGGCCATGGGTAGGTTTTTCCACCAAGTTGTAAATAGATGAGATGTAGAATCAAAATCAAAGTGGTTGAGGAAAGAGTTTACAAGTTTGTTTTGTAAATAAGTTTTGGAACAAGAACAACTCCTATTTTCTAAGGGTTTTTGTCCAATCCTAGGTTTACAAATCCTACAGGCAACACAATGCTTTGATACCATCTGTCAGGGTCCCAACCTTTAATTAAGGTAGAGTCCCCTGTGTTTACAATGCTAGTCCCTGGATCAATAGCTAGCATCCACAGTTAAGATGTAATATCAAGAAACAAAGGTCATAATATAACTTTATAACCAGGAATAACATAATTTTATTACATCTTACATAGCTCATTTGGCTATTACATTATATTGCAGCGGAATAACTATAAGCATGAGGTCCTTCATCTTCAAAGTGCCACAGGCAGACATGTTGGTTGTAGACTTTGTAATCCTAATCAATCAATCTTCACTAAAATCAATCAAACCTGCAACATTACAAGTTACAGCCACAAGGGTAAATACATTTGAATTGTATTGGCAAGTTTCACTACTATGTAGAATATAGGTGGATCCTATCATTACATGCATTTTTGGCTAAGTAGGGTTTTAAGGCTCATTTATAGAAAGCAATACTTTATCCTATCTTTTCAAAATGGTTTTGTTCCTTTGTCAAATATTTTCTGAACTCCTTGGAATCCACCAAGTGTCTTTGTCAAAATCTCTTGAGATCCTTGGTACCCCCAAGTACTTCAAGTTTTTATCAAATCTCTTGAGCTCCTTGGTAACCCCAAGTGCTGCAAGTTTTTATCAAAGTCTCTTGAGCCCCTTGGTACCCCCAAGTGCATCAAGCCTTTTGTTGTCAATTAAAAGTTTTTCTTTTAGAAATTGGAATGTCGAGATTTCCCATAGCTTCAAGCTTTAGTTGCTCAGTATTGTCCATAACCGGGGACACGGCTAAGTACTTAGATTTTTATTATCTTCTGCAGAAGTAGTACACTTTACCCACATGTCACAATCCCATCTTGTTGCCACCAGTGGCCACTGGATTAGTACTCACCAAGATGGAGTGGCAGATTGAGAATGTGTGAAGTCTTTCAGAGGGTCCTCCCATACACCATTGCTAGCTTGTCTTGGTACCCATGTAGGATTCCAGGTCCTCATTTTCAGTAACACAAGACAATGCATGGGTCTTCCCAATGTAGTTGACTAAGCCAGAGCCATAAATAGCATGTGGTTGCACACGAAAGCCACAATTGGAGAAACATGTTCAATCTCTAAGTTTCCTGGGTGGTTTTCCTTTGGAGCACAACACAAAGATATTGCCATAGACATGGTTCCTTTTGTTGCCACCTTCTCCAAAAAAAACTTAAAGTATCCTTGTCCACCCAGGTGGTTCATTGAGTCCTTGTTTTATTAAGTAAAAACACAAGTCCTTTTCTCAACTTCATAAAATCACAACATGTATCTCTTTTCAAAATGTAGCATGGCTAAGCATGTAACAACTACATTGTTTTCACTAAGGTATATATAGTGTATCCTATTAGGATTTAGCATAGCATAAGTATAGAAATTCTTTTCATGCATGTTTCAAAATCCACTAAGTATAATGAAAATAGTAGGACTTTAGATGATAGTGTCACTTGCCTTTTTGGTAGGGAATGATGGTTCACTTCTTGATCTTGCTAGTTTCACTCTTTTCTAACTTTACTACAATCAACCAAGCAAACACAATATCAACTAGAATTCCAAACCAATAATCAATCAAACAATTCACACACATAAAATAATGGGATCTAAGTTATGCATGCAAGCATGCAAGAGGTAGTTTTATTTGCAAAGATGGTTTCTACTAGGCTATAATCTTTGTAAAGTCCAAAGTGGTCATTTTCCAAAGTGGCAAAGTCATTTGCAAAAGGGTTTTATCCATAAACCATTTTTAAATCCTTTCATCATTTTATGTGGTGGAAAATGTTTTTATCAAATCAAAACTTTATGTCTTTCCACCAAATAAGTTGCTAATTCACAAAACTTGGTGTTTTGGGTCAGTAGGTTTGCTCTAAGTCATTTTCCCAAGGTTTTTACTCCAAAATCATTTCCATAGCAAAATCAATATTTTTATTTGGCTAGAAATGGCTAAATCAAGTTTTTATTCCTAAACTTCACAAAATCCATTTTTAAATCCATGGGTTGGTTCCTAGGGTCAGTAAGTTCACCACAAACCAATTTCCCAAGATTTCAACCTCAAAAACATTTTTGAATAATTTTTCTAATCCAAACAAGCATACAAATGTTTCTGCAAAAACAAACATTTTACCAGAGGCTTTTTACTAAAAGAAATCCATGGTTGGCTAGGGATTGTTCCACTGATTCCATTGATATAAAGTTTGTAATTTTTGGACGTGTGGATCAAAAGTTATAGGGTTTTCAAATCTGCATCTAAATCTGTTTTTCAAATTCTGTTTTTAAATCGAAACTGGCCACGCGTCGCGTTTTGATTGGGCGGTACCGGTTCGGTCGGATCGACTGATGCAGACCGTAGGATCTAACTTAGATCGAGCGGCGCAGAGGCATACGATACCTCTTCGTTTATATTCTATCACAGCCACACGATTTTGATCTAACGGACATAATCAACAGGCCACTAACTGGCGGCGCTGCGCGGCGGTAGACAGCGGCGACAGTCAGGCGGTGGGCTAGCGGAGGTTCTAGGAAGCAAAGAAGACAGGGGGTGCTCACCGTGTTCGCGAGGTCGAGGTGGTTCTTAACGTGTAGTCGGCTTGGCAAGGGGTGCTCAGGGACAGCAGCAATTCCTCGCCGGAGTCGTCGGCGGCGTCAGATGGTCCTGTTCGTGGTCGGGGTCGACGCTACAGATCACAAGGGGGCAAACCGAGAGCATGGTTAGATGCGCATGGTCAAGGCGATGACGCGTGGGTGAAAGAGAAGGAGAGGGGCGGTCGGATACTACAGGGAACTTCATGGGAGTTGCTTGCGACAGGCGGTGCTCAGTTGAAGACGGAGCCGACGTTCTGGAGCGCCCGCGGTTGAATGGGAGGTACAGGGAGAAGCGTCTGGGAGTGGGGAGTGTGCTCGTGTGCTCGGGGAGTCAAGGGGTGGCGAGGTTGGGCCGGAATCGACTGGGACGGTGGTCGGAGCAGTAGTGCTGCGAGCTCGATTCAGGACAGCCTGGTGGCGTTCAGGGCGTGGATTCTGAGGGGAAAGGAAGAGGAGACACAGGCGATTAAATGGGCGTGGTCGCGGGGTGGATTAATGCGGCCATTTACGCGAATTGATCGCCGGCGTTACCTGTTGCAACGGCCGGGTGTCGTTAGCGCGAGGAAGAAGATGAGCTGGAGGGGTGGGGTCGGTTGGTCAGCGAGAGAGAGGAGAGGGGAGTTGGGTCCACTGGTCAGCGTCTCTGTGGGTCAGTGAGCGGGTGCGAAATGTTTTCTGCGGGAGTGAGGAACTGGGCTGTTTGCTGGGCTGTTGGGATTGGCCAGTTGGGCTGAGTCCAGATTCTATTTTTTTTCCTGATTGTTTTATCCTTTTCCAATTCTATTTTCTGTTTTGAAAATCAAACAACAAATCAAACATTCAAATTAATTCAACCATTCACCAAACAATGCAATTGAATTTGGTTCTGTTTAACAACATAATCCAATTCCCAAAAATAAAAATACTATTTTCATTTTAGAGTCCATTTATAATTAAATAAAATGGACATTAGTTAATAAATCAAAAATGGGTTTTATTTTAATTAAAAGCTCCATTTGAAACTAAATATTTTTCAAAACCAAAATAGTAGGTTTTATTTGAGAATATAAGATATTTGGAAAACTTGTTTAAAACAAATAAATAAGTTTTTGATGTTTTACTTAAAATAGTAAAACCTTTTATTTTTAATAAACTTGGATATTAAATCCTTATTATTTTATTTGAGTAAACCTTTACTATTTTTATCAAGTAGAAATATTTTATTTTAAAGGCTTGGCCAAGTTTTAATTTGGCTCTTTAAAATAATACTTATTTTATTTCTATACTTTTCTTTTGAAAACAAATCTTTTTATTAAAAGATTCAAATAGTAATTCCAAATATTTTTATTTTCCTTTATTAAATGTTTATCTTTTTAAATCCTTTTAAGATTTACTTGATCCAAATTAGTTTGAAGGTTTCCAATTGGATTCAAAAAGTTTCTTCTCACCCTGAAAATCAACAAAGTTTTATTTTATTCATTTATTTTTCACATTACAAGATCCGGAAACTCCGGACCACACCGGAGACTCCGGTCTTGGCAGACCGGAGACTCCGTTCTGGAGTTTCCAGAAATGTGTCACACGAGTATGGACTTTTCCCAAGTGTGATGGTGCTTTTCACTTATCAAAATACCAACCTGTGGACAGTGACAAACTGTAAAATGATCTACTTGTTGTTACCGAACACCAAAAGTGATTATGACAATAAATGCTCTTTCAATCTCCCCCTTTTTGGTGTTCGATGACAACAAGTGATTTGCATGGAATAAAATATATATGGGACTCCCCCTGGCTATGTGCAACAAGATAATTAAGTAAATCATGCAAGGTAGATAGTATCAACGGTAGCACACATAAATCTCACATGAGTTACAATAGATGGTGCACACAAGCACATAGTCATAGTCACACACATGAAAAGCAAATAACACACATATAGTTCAAGTTCGAATATGGCAAATAAAAGCAGATAGAAGCAAATCCAAAGTCCCAAACCCATGCAAACCGATGAGAATGTCTTCTCCCCGTTTGGCATCGAAACATCAAAAAAGGGAAAAGACCTAAACTAGCGCCCCAACAGCTCAGTAGTCATCGTCATCCTCGGCATCCTCATCCTCATCCTGGTCATCACCACCCTCATCATAGTCATCATCATCGTCTTTAGGGATAGCAGTCCCTTTGCCGTGAGGGCGAGAAGAGGAGGTACCCTGGTACCCAAAACCAGAGGTGACATCAGCAAATGTTTTCCAATCCACCAGAGTATCATGTTGGGCATTCCATGCCCCAAATGAGAGTGTGTGATCAGACTCTGTGGACTTCTAAGCCCCATTCTCATCATTGTATTCATCCTCACCTTCCTCATTATCCTCAGCACCCTGTTTCTTGATCTCCTTGAGGAGCTTCTCAATGCGACGGTTGCTTTGGTAGGATGCATGCTGCTGCTTACGGATGTCAACATTCATGCAACAAAGGGTCCTCTCCCAAAAACTAGCCTTCTTGACCCGCTCATGCACATAGTCTCGAGTCATAGAAGGCATAGGGGCATTGGATGCATTCTTCCTCTGAACCCTAGGTGGGGAGGGAGCTCTCTCAGTCTCAATCTCCTCATCATCATCCCCATAGCGATGCCTCAGAGTAGGCCCCATACGCCCCTTATGCTGTAGTGATACCAACATGTGCTCAGTGAGCTCCTGGGAGTTTATGAGCCTCATAACCAAAGGTGCATATGAAGGAGATTTCTTGTAAAGAATAGCATGGAACATCTCGTCGAAGATAAAATCCATCACATCAATAGGTGCAGCATCTGCCTCTGGTCCAGCATTGTAAATCCGGTGAGTGTGGTATAGAAGGTTGACAAGGCCACCCCTAATCGCATCATCATTCCCAGCACTAGGTGCAATGATATATGACGGAAAATTCTCAGCATAAGGTTGTAGAGAGTCTTGAGTCCCTTGGACCCTCCCACAACACCCTCGTCATATAGAGGCGACAGCTTCAACTTGTTCTCACCCAGAGCTGCAGAGTGCATACGCAGCCCAACAGGAGTGGATACTCCATGAAAGGTCTCAAAAATGACGTTGGCAAAGTTATGGAATGTAGCTTTGCAGCGAGTGGTACCAGACATCCAAACCATAGTCCTGTCTTGATCAGACCCAAACACAAATGTGGCATAGAACTGCTGTACAATGTAGATATTGTAGTCTTCACGCAGCTCCATCAAGTTATACAGACCTGGCTTCTCACAGATCCACAAGGCATCATTGAAGTAGGGGCTGAGGCACATCTGCTCAACACTCATGAACTTCTAAGGGCAGACAGGTGATTTGGTGAGCACACCATACACATCCTTCATGAACACAACCTGTTCTTTCAACGAGGGTCATCACTAGTGCGAGGCAGCGTATAGAAATCTTTCTTTCTCAGCTCACGGTACTCCTCTTTAGATATTTTGGCCAAGGTCTGAAGGTTGTCATATTTGGTCTTCTTGGCATGGTCCTCTCGTTCAGCCCTCTCTTGATCCCTCTTCAAGTAAGCTGCATCACGTGCCATCTGTTTCCGATTGGACGGAGGCACGATAAATTGACCCCGAGCTTCATCATATCGAGGATTGCCCCTTTGGGACTTGGACTTGGTACGACGAGGACGACTAGAACCATAACCTGTGAACAACAGTGAGGGAGATAGCATGGAGATGAGTATATATGTCCCAACAATGCAGTACAACAGCTTTGATGCATTTTTGGTCTGTTTTGATTCACCCAACACCAGAGTCTCTGCACCTTAAACCGGAGTCTCCGGCTCAGACCGGAGTCTCCGGCTCAGACCGGAGTCTCCGGTCCTATGGACCGGAGTCTCCTGACCTAAGTACGGAATCTCCGGTTGGGAGGCTCGGGCATGAGATGTGGAGATGCTGGTGAGGGTGAATCTAGTAGATCGGGCAATGCAACAAGGCTAAAGTACTAGAGTGCTCGCAAACAAGTGATTCCAATGGACAAATCGGCATCAATCCTCAAAAACACATCTAGAGATGAACCCTAGGAGAAAAAGTAGAGGAGAGGTACCAGATCTGTCCATGGGATCAATTCCTCCGGTGGGAATGACCCAATGGAGGAGAGGGGAAGGTTGGCCAGCGGCACGGCGGATCCCGGGGGCTTCTTGATCTCCGGGGAGGAGTTTTGGAAGAGGAGGTGACAGGTTTGGAGGTAGGGACGGGGTGAAGAATGAGGAACTGTTGTACCAGTTCACCCCGCCCCCCTACTTTAAGTGGCAGAAACCATCTGGACCGGAGACTCCGGCCTACACCGGAGACTCCGGTCTACACCGGAGACTCCGTTGTATGTACACTGGAGACTCCGGTCCTCCTCGACCAAAAGTTCCAGGATAGGTGTTTTGGGGATATATATGAGAGATAGACAGTTTTAAGATAGAGAAAGGGCTTGGGTTGAGACATCAAACTGTGAAGAACCAATCAAGAGCCATAGGAATTCACAAAAGCATTCAGAAAAGCTCCAAGAGACTAGAATCAAGAAAATGACAAACATGAGTAAGTACCAACCTCTCTAATGTGAGAGGGCGGTGGCCTAGGCCACCATGTTTGAGTATACTCAGCTTGGCACCACGAAGATATATCTTGGGTCCATTACGGAAACTCATCATTAAGCTCACATATCACAATATGATATTAAGAGGAATGAATTTGATTGCTTTAGGCATTATGGGGGAGGGATATTCCAATCAATTAGGACCGCACTCCCCCTATATCCATGCCTACACCTAAACCAAATATGGGTTGAAACATAGGTGAGAATGCAAGAAAATCAAGTCAAGATCCTTGAATCTACGACATTTAGTTCATTCCTTAAATAGCAAAACCTTGCTTCGTCAAGTGGCTTCGTGAAGATATCGGCAAGTTGATCTTTGGTTGACACATATGATAGATCAATATCACCTCGAGCAACATGATCTCTAATGAAGTGATGGCAAATCTCAATATGCTTTGTCCTTGTGTGATCCACCGGGTTGTAGGCAATCTTGATGGCACTTTCATTGTCACATAGAAGAGGCACTTTTTCACAATGGACACCGTATTCCTTTAAAGTTTTCCTCATCCATAGCAATTGGGTGCAAGCACTAGCAGCTGCCACATACTCGGCTTCGGCGGTGGAGAGAGATATACAATTTTGCTTCTTGGAAGACCATGTTGGGAATATGCCCTAGAGGCAATCATGTATGATGAGATTTCCCATTCTATTCATAAAGTTATTAAGTAGTCCTTGTATAAACATCTGATGTGTATCATTGAATATGTGATTCAGTTGTGGAACTATGCATTCATGTTGTTTGTACTAAATATCCTTGGTCATTGAGGTTGTGCTGGACACACAACTTAGACCAATGTGAAAGTTGGCTTGATGACTCGGTTCCACTTGTCATGGGCATGGAGATGCTATTCCAACTTACACAGACTAGGCTAAAGAGTTTAGCGAGTCGGATTGACCCATATTGAGGTACAACGTACTAAGCTGTCATTTGTATATCTCAATCAATGTAATCCTTAGACCTGAGGTTGTTGCATAGTCCGAGTTGAGGATCACCGACTTAGGTTACATCAAACGCTGATCCGAATCGGGCGATTATAAAGGCGGGGTTGGTCGATGAGAATCAAGCTGCGTGATGTGAATAACCAAGATGGGATTTTGCCCTCCACTCGGAGAGATATTCTGGGCCCTCTCGTGAGATATGATTCGAAAGCATGGCCATGCACGACTCGGTTAAGTGTTAACCGAGGCGATCGACTAAGAGTTAGTCGGGTGAATCACTTATCTCGGATCGAGAAGAGTCGGACTATTTAAGGGATGACATATATTCGCCTATAGTCGACAAGGTATATCGTGAGGCAAAGGGACTCGGGCGTAAGTCGCATTGGAAAGGCAAGTCGTCATGACTCTTTGGTACTTAGAGTCGGCACGTTCGCTAGGAGCCGATGCTTCGATCGATTGTGAGTCGGACTCTAATCGTGTCCAAGTAACCATGAGCTCGGGTCACACACTTAAGAGCGGGAGCAAGTTCGGATTGGATCTGAACATATAATCTGGTCGGGTTGGACCTAAACCGGATTAGGGCTGAGTTAGTGAGTTGGACTCACGGTGACTAGTTTTATATGGGCTTTAGTGAATGGGCCGCGCAAGCAGAGCCCACGTTCACTCCCTATATATAGTGGAGCACAGTAACCCAGAAAGGTTAATCGTTGTTCGGTTAGGTCATTCCATATGTTGGAAACCCTAGCTCCACAGCAGTCCGTAACGAACCTAGCGATTCGCCATGGCGCCTCCTCCTTATGCGTGTGGATACCAGCGGAGGTCTTGTCGATCGGCACGGGACGATCGGATCATGAGGATCTGCATTGCATCAATGACGCGCTTCATCGGTAATCATGGCTGCGTCTAGTGGTAAACCTCGTGGCCTTCTACCTCAGCTAGGTCTTGGGATCACCACGTTAGAGGAAAAGTTTTGTTTTATCTCTGCGGGCCCAACGATGGTATCGAGCAATAGCTTCGGTTTTAGGCTCGAGATCTCGCATATGTGATGCGGTAGGCTATAGATGAGATCTATGTCCTGTTTTGGTGGTCGATCTATGAGATAGATCGGTTTTGTATGAAGTTGATTGGATCGAATGGTAGATCGATTTCCGTGATCATCTTCGAGGTGGAACGACATACCCCTACGGTCGGCTTCCGCCATCGGGGTAGATTGTGACACGTAAATCCGAGCGGTGATCGAAGATCAAAAGGTTTGATCGAATCGAACGATGGTCGAATCCATGTTCGGATCGTAGATGAGATCTACGTTTTCGGAAAAATCGTGGCGCTGCCGCACCGCGAGGCGCCTTCGATCCCTTCCCGGCTAAGCGGGACCGCCATACTGTCGTAGCGCCTTAGATGTCGTTCGAGTTTCACAACGCCGTAGATATTGTATCTATGCATAACTTGTTTTTGCGGAAGTTGTGAATGGTATGGTTCATATGCATGTGATGTATGTGTAATCCATACGTGATCTGCGAATCACGGTTTTTTGTCGGCCGGAGCCTAGGTGCTGTCATTTTATTGTATAACGACTGCGTGTGGATTCTCTATGTGATTTATTTTACTAAGCTAGTGTAGCTGTTTGAGAACCCGGAAGGCATGCAGGCGTTGTACATGTCGGCATTTATGGAGTAAGACGGCAAGTGACAAGAGTTGGCACGAGTCGGATTACGAGCTTTGTGGAGATGGAAATCGCCATGAAGAGAGCCATACCATTTCACATTATAATTGCTTTATTTTGTGTTATTGTTATGTCTCGGTTTTACCTCTATTAGATAGTCGGTAAAATTTAATCCCTCAAAGAAGGTCTAGTCGGTTTCCCCTTGACGTTTGCACCATCACAAGTCGGACATTTTTGGTAGTGGGCTCATAAAATTGAGGTGCTGCCAATTCTTTCCGACTAGGTGGGTTCGAGTCGGACTCTTCTGCAGAAACACTTGGTAAGCTAGGCGGGTCTATCACAACGGTTGTGGGACTCGGGAAAAGTCGGATGGGAGCCGGGAATGTGATGCCACCCGTCAACAGAGTCGCATGAGATGCGATTGACAAGGAGTTGTCTACCTAGATCACTTGGCTAGCAGTGATGCTAAAGCTCACTAGCCGACTTGCTTATTTAGGATCCCTGAATCACTAAGTAACCATCGGAGGGTGTTGGTTCTAGTGGGAGCATAAAATATTAAAATGTTTAATATTCTTGCTCTTTTATGAATACATGTCTTAAGTGTTTTGCATATTTTACTTATAGATCATGGCACCAAGTAGCGTCACTCTCGGATATCCGGTTTTGCATTGAGAACCATTCTTGAGAAAGATAAACTGAACGACACTAATTTTACCAACTGGTATCGAAATCAGAATTGTTCTCAAACAAGAAAAGAAGGACCATGTCCTAGACAACCCACTTCGGATGAGCCGAATGAGAATGCGATCGTCATGACCACCAATGCCTACCGTCGGGCTAAGGATGAGTCCACGGATATCACCGGTCTTATGCTTGCTCACATGGAACCGGACTTGCAAAAGCGATTCGAGCATGTTGAGGCCTACGATATGATCGAAAGCCTCCAAAGTATGTTCCAGTCTCAGGCGAAGACTGAGAGGTATCAAGTCTCTCAGGCTCTGCTGAGTTGCAAGCTTAAGGATGGTGATCCACTGAGTCCGCATGTGATCAAAATGGTTGGTTACGTGCGGTCTCTGGAGAGGCTACCCCATAAGCGAAGAGTTCGCTACGGATATAATTGAACTCTCTTCCTAGTGCATATGGGCAGTTCATTTGAACTATCACATGCATGGTATGGATAAGAAGCTCACGAATTGCATGGGATGCTCAAGCAGAGGCGGATCTCAAGAAGGGCACCAGTCAAGTGTTGATGGTGCGAGAAGGCTAAGTTCAAGAAGAGTTCTTGGACTAAGAAGAAGGCTAAGTCGGGAGGAAAGCGGGCTCGGGACCCCTATCCCAAGCGCTTCCTCGGGGACTAAGCCATCTCCTTCACCGGATCCACTTGCTTCTACCGCAAGGCGGATGGCCATTGGAAGAGGAATCGAATCAAGTACTTGGCCGACAAAGCCAAGAGTGGAGGTATGACTTCACTCGGTACACTTGTTTGCAATGTTATAGACATATATCTTTGATGCATCTAATAGTTCTTGGGTATATGATAATCGGATCGATTATTCACATCTGCAACTCGTTGCGGGGACTGTAAGAACTAGGAGCGTAGCAAGAGGCGAGGTTGATATTCGAGTCGGCAACAAAGCAAGAGTTGCTGCGTTGGAAGTACGATGCAACTTCATTTACCTTCCGGATTCATTATGGAACTAAATAATTGTTATTATGTTCCGATTTTCGATCGAAACATTATTTCGCTTCATGTTTGATGAGGCAAGGCTATGAGTCGAATATCAAGAATAATGGTTGTTCTTTGTATTTGAATGATATGTTTCACGGCTTTGCACCCGTTGAGCAGGTTATTTATTTTGAATCTAGATGGTGAGTCGGTTTATAACATAAATGTTAAAAGGTTGAAACCAAATGATCTGAATATGACTTACTTTTGGCCTTGTCGGCTTGGTCATATAAGTTGGAAACGCATGAAGAAGCTCCATGATGATGGACTCCTAACCCGTTCGACTTAGAGTCGTTCGAGACATGCGAATCTTGCCTACTTGGCAAAATGACCAAGACACCTTTGCAAAGAGTTGTGAAAGGCGTCCGACTTGTTGGGACTAGTACATAGTGATGTATGTGGACCAATGAGCACGACGACCGAGGGTGGTTATGAGTACTTCATTACCTTCACCGGTGATTTGAGTAGGTATGGATATATCTACTTAATGAAACATAAGTCGGAAGCCTTTGAAAAGTTCAAAGAATTCCGAATGAAGCATGAATCAACTCGGCAAGAAAATAAATTTTCTTGATTGGATGAGGAGGCGTACATGAGCCATGAGTTTGATGACCATCTGAAAAGTTGTGGAATAGTTCCTCAACTTACTCCGAGAACGCCACAAAGGAATGGTGTTTGAAGCGGAATCGGACCTTGTTGGACATGGTACGATCAATGATGAGTCAGACGATCTGCCTTTATCATTTTGGGGTTATTGTCTAGAAAGCAATGGCGTTCACACTAAACAAAGTACCATCAAAATCGGTAGAAGACACCGCATGAGATGTGGACAGCAAAAAGCCGAGTTTGTCTTTTCTTAAGATTTGGGGTTGTGAAGCTTTTGTCAAGCGACTTGATCGGACAAGCTTACGGCCAAGTCGGATAAATGTATTTTTAAATGGGTATCCGAGGAAACCTTGGGTTACTACTTCTACAACCGAGAAGAGGGCAAAGTGTTTGTCGCTCGGAACGGTGTCTTCCTTGAGAAAGAGTTTCTCAGTCGGGGAGTAAGTGGGAGCACGGTGCAACTCGAAGAAATTCGAGAGGAATCGGCTAATAGAGAATCGGCAAAAGAGCCGATCGTGGCAGCTGAGCCGACAGCAGCACCTGTACTACGAAGATCGGCAAGATTACGAAGTGTTCGTGATGTGTTACTGTTAGACAGTGATGAGCCGGCAAATTATTTGGAAGCGATGGTGGGATCTGATTCCGAGTCATGGCTTGGAGCCATGAGATCCGAGATAAAGTCCATGGATGAAAATCAAGTTTGGAACTTGGTTGATCTGCCAGACGGTGCAAGACCCGTCGAGTGCAAATGGGTCTTTAAGAAGAAAATTGATATGGATGGAAATGTTTCAATCTATAAAGCACGCCTTGTCGCGAAGGGGTTCCGACAAGTTCAAGGAGTTGATTACGACGAGACTTTCTCGCCCGTAGCGATGCTTAAATCAGTTCGTATCATGTTAGCTATAGCGGCCTATTTCGACTATGAGATATGGCAGATGGATGTCAAAACGGCTTTCCTTAACGGAAATTTAACCGAGGACGTGTATAAGATACAGCCCGAGGGTTTTGTCGATCCGTCTAATGCTGACAAGGTATGCAAACTTCAGAAATCCATTTATGGGTTGAAGCAAGCATCTCGGAGTTGGAATATTCGCTTTGATGAGGTAGTCAAATCGTTTGGCTTCATCAAGAGTGATCATGATTCTTGTTTGTACAAGAAGTTTAGTGGGAACAAAGTAAATTTTCTAATCTTATATGTGGATGACATATTACTGATTGGAAATGATGTCAGATGTTGCAAGAAACCAAGGAATCATTGGAAAGGAGTTTCTCAATGAAAGACTTGGGTGAGGCAACATACATCCTCGAATCCGGATCTATAGAGATAGATCAAGGAGGCTCATTGGATTGAGTCGAGTACTTATTTGGACAAAGTGTTGAAAAAGTTCAACATGGAATCGTCTAAGAAGGGTTCTTCTTGATGTCCCATGGTGTAAAACTTAGCAAGACTCGGTGTCCTTGACAATGATGAGCGAAGTAGGATGAGTGCGATTCCATATGCTTCAAGTTGGATCCATCATGTACGCCATGATTTGTACTAGGCGGATGTTTCCTATGCTCTAAGTGTTGTGTGGCGGATACCAGTGATCTGGAGAGATCCATCGATGACTAAAAATATCCTAAAGTACTTGAGAAGGACTAAGGATATGTTCTTGGTTTATGGTGGTGAAGATGAACTCGGTGTAAAGGGTTACACGGATGCGAGTTATCTCACCGACTCGATGATTCTCGTTACAATCCGGATACGTGTTTATTATAAGCGGAGGTCTTTGTGAGCTGGAAAAGTTCCAAGCAAGAGGCGTTCTGCGTCTACAACAAGGTGAGTATATTGCCGCCTCGGAGGCAAAGGAAGCTGTTTGGATGAGGAATTTCCTCATGGATCTTGGTGTGGTTCGGGGCTCGTCAATCCGTTGGGCGTGTATTGTGACAACAATGGTGCTATTGCACAAGCCAAGGAACCTAGACAACACCGGAAGAACAAGCACATACTCATGCGGTACCACCTAATTCGCCATTAAGTGGATCGGGTGATATCAAGTTATGCAAGGTACACACGGATGCAAATATTGCGGATCCGTTGACAAAGCCGTTACCCAGCGAAGCATGAGGCGCACCTGAAACCATGGGCATTAGATGCTTAGACATGTGATGTCGGAAGATTGACTCTAGTGCAAGTGGGAGATCATGGGAATATGCCCTAGAGGCAATCATGTATGATGAGATTTCCCATTGTATTCATAAAGTTATTAAGTAGTCCTTGTATAAACATCGATGTGTATCATTGAATATGTGATTCAGTTGTGTAACTATGCATTCATGTTGTTTGTACTAAATATCCTTGGTCATTGAGGTTGTCTTGGACACACAACTTAGACCAATGTGAAAGTTGGCTTGATGACTCGGTTCCACTTGTCATGGGCATGGAGATGCTATTCCAACTTACAGACTAGGCTAAAGAGTTTAGCAAGTCGGATTGACCCATATTGAGGTACAACGAACTAACTGTCATTTGTATATCTCAATCAATGTAATCCTTAGACCGAGGTTGTTGCATAGTCGAGTTGAGGATCACCGACTTAGGTTACATCAAACGCTGATCCGTGAATCGGGAAGTTATAAAGCGGGGTTAGTCGGTGAGAATCAAGCTGCGTGATGTGAATAACCAAGATGGGATTTTGCCCTCCACTCGGAGAGATATTCTCTGGGCCCTCTCGTGAGATATGATTGAAAGCATGGCCATGCGACTCGGTTAAGTGTTAACCGAGGCGATCGACTAAGAGTTAGTCGGGTGAATCACTTATCTCGGATCGAGAAGAGAGTCGGACTATTTAAGGGATGACATATATTCGCCTATAGTCTGACAAGGTATATCGTGAGGCAAAAGGGACTCGGACGTAAGTCGCATTGGAAAGGCAAGTCGTCATGACTCTTTGGTACTTGGGAGTCGGCACGTTCTGCTAGGAGCCGATGCCGACTGATCGATTGTGAGTCGGACTCTAATCGTGTCCAAGTAACCATGAGCCTGCGGGGTCACACACTTAAGAGCGGGAGCAAGTTCGGATTGGATCTGAACATATAATCTGGTCGGGTTGGACCTAAACCGGATTAGGACTGAGTTAGTGAGTTGGACTCACGGTGACTAGTGTTATATGGGCTTTAGTGAATGGGTCGCGCGAGCAGAGCCCACGTTCACTCCCTATATATAGTGGAGCACAGTAACCCAGAAAGGTTAATCGTTGTTCGGTTAGGTCATTCCATGTGTTGGAAACCCTAGCTCCACAGCAGTCCAGCCGCCGTAACGAACCTAGCAGTTCGCCGCCGGCGCTCCTCCTTGTACGTGTGGATACCAACAGAGGTGTTGTGCGATCAGCACCAGGACGATCGGATCGTGAGGACTGCACTGCATCAACTGACGTGCTTCATCGATGTCAACTTGGCGTCTAGTGGTAAACCTCGTGGCCTTCTACCTCAGCTAGGTCTTGGGATCACCACGTTAGAGGAAAAGTTTTGTTTTATCTCTGCGTGGCCCAATAGACCAACATACCAAGGACCTTCCAAGGAATTGGCAAGCCCCGGATGTTGATTTTCTATCATCCTTGTCACCCTCCCAATCCGAATCCATGTATACACAAAGAGCAAATGTTGAGCCTCAAGGATACCAAAGACCACAAAATGGGGTATGAACTAAATATCGAAAGATTCTCTTGACCGCCATTAAATGGCTTTCTTTAGGAGCCGCTTGATATCTTGCACACACACCTACACTCAACACAATATCGGGTCTAGATGCACAAAGGTAAAGCAAAGAAGCAATCATAGACCGGTATACCTTTTGATCCACATCTTTACCATTTGGATTTTGTTCTAGATGAGTCTTTGTGGCCATGGGAGTAGGAGCTCCATTTAAATCTTGCATATTGAATCTCTTGAGCATATCTTGAGTATATTTGGCTTGATTGAAGAATGTCCCTCCTCTAACTTGCTTGATCTCAAAACCAAGAAATACTCTCAACTCCCCCATCAAAGACATCCGGAACCTACTAGTCATAATCTTTGAGAATTCATCATTAAAAGCTTTGTTAGATGAACCAAAGATAATATCATCAACATATATTTGGCATACAAAAAGCTCCCCATTGACTTTCTTAGTAAAAAGAGCGGGATCGATTTTCCCAACCTCAAATCCATGGTCAAACAATAACTCTTTAAGGTGCTCATACCACGTGCATGGGGCTTGCTTGAGCCCATAGAGTGCCTTATCAAGTTTGTAGACATGGTTTGGGAAGTTGGGGTCCTCAAATCACGGGGGTTGCTTAACATATACTAATTCATTTAGTGGGCCATAAATAAATGCACTTTCTACATCCATTTGTTGCAACTTGAAGTTATGATGTGCCGCATAAGCAAGAAGGATATGGATGGACTCAAGGCGAGCCACGGGTGCATAAGTCTCTCCATAGTCAATGCCTTCAATTTGAGAGAACCCTTGTGCAACCAATCTAGCCTTGTTCCTTACAATAATTCCATTCTCATCTTGCTTGTTCTTGAATATCCACTTTGTTCCAATAACATTGCGGCAATCCTTTGGCTTCTCTACTAACTTCCATACTTTGTTTCTCTCAAAGTTGTTGAGCTCTTTGTGCATAGCTTCTAACCAATCCGAATCTTCAAGAGCTTCCCACACTTCCTTTGGTTCAATCATGGAGATGTGTGCTTGATGTTCACTAAACCTCTTCAATTGTGTTCTTGTGGAAATACCTTTCCTTAGGTCACCAAATACATTTTGTATAGAGTGGTCTCTTAATTCCAACATTATTTCCTTTCTAGCTTCGCGACGAGCGTGGATCTCCGTGTTGTTTCTTGGGGGACCCTCTTCATCATTTTGATCCTCGTCTTGGCCATCAACTTGACCTTGGTCATCATCGGAATCATTCTCTTAATTTAGAGGCAAATATTGACCTTGGTCATGATCAAGTGCCCTTCTAGCATCAATTTGAGCTTGTCTCAAAGCAGTTTGTATGTATCTTCCTTGAGTAATTGCCTTGGCACCACTTGACATCCTGGCGAATGAATCAACCTCTCCTTGACTAGAGTTATCACTATGATCATCATGTTGAGGGTCCACATCTTGTCTTTGTCTTGAGTCATTGTCCTCCTTGGTGGATGGAGCTTGTTGATGTTGTGAAGATGAGGGCTCCACTTGAGTGGAGCATAGTTCTTCTCGATCTGCCATAAGGGGTTCCTCAATGGGGCGGATATATCCCACACCCATTCTTCCTATGGTATCCTGAGGCATTTCATCATCTGCATCACAAGCATCAACACGCCCCCTTGGGGACCATCATATTCTTCGAAGGTCACACTACAAGATTCTATGACGGCTCCGAAGAGCTTATCATAGATTCTATAAGTGTGAGATTCGAGACCATAGCCAACAAAAATACCCTCTAATGCTTTAGACTCAAATTTGGACAAACGAACACCTTTTATGAGATAGAAACACTTACAACCGAACACCCAGAAGTAAGACACGTTGGGATTGTTACCGATAAGTATTTCATATAGAGTCTTGTTGATTTTTTGCAGAGGTAGAGCCGGTTTGAAGCATGGAAAGCGGTGGAGATGGCTTTGGCCCAAAAGTTGTATGGAGATTTAAACTCAGCCAACATGGTCCAAGCCATCTCAATAAGAGTTCGGTTCTTCCTTTCGGCCACACCATTTTGTTGAGGGGTGTATGCAGCGGAATATTAATGTTTTATCCCCTGATCACTAAGGAAATCATTCAAGGTGTAGTTCTTGAACTCGGTGTCGTTGTCGCTTCTTATAATAAACACGGGAACATTGTATTGCCGTTGAACCAAATTGATGAAGTCGATGAAGGTCTTTTGAGTCTCACCCTTCAACTTGAAGAAATAAACCCAAGAGTATCTTGAAAAGTCATTAACAATCACCAAGCAATATTTATTCCCACCAACACTTGCATGAGATGGAGGACCAAAGAGGTCCACATGGAGGATCTCCAAGATCTTGGTGGACTTGATGCGGTTCTTAGGCTTGTGAGGAGCATAATGCATGTTCCCTAGAACACATGCCCTGCAAACACGATATTTGGCAAAGGAGACATTTTCTTTTAGTCCAACAATATGGCCCTCCTTGTGGAGACTTTGCAAAGTTCTCATATTGACATGGTCTAGTCGGCGATGCCATAACCAACCCACATCGGCCTTTCCGAATAAGCACATCACACTTGTAGTGGCTTGACCCGAAAAGTCCACCACATACAAGTCATGTTCGACGTACCCAACGAAAGCGACCTTGAGAGACTTGCTCCACATGAGAACCACAAGATCATTATGCAAAAACACGGAAAAACTCATCTTTCCAAGATCACAAACTGAAAGTAAATTGTACCCAAGGGTCTCAACAAGCATGACGTTCATGAGTGTAATGTCGTGAACAACCACAACTTTGTCGAAACCCATTACCTTAGACTTTGACTTGTCGGCATAAGTGACAGATATTTGATCATCATTTGGTCTTAGATCTTGAACAATAGAGGAGCTTCCGGTCATATGACTTGTGCAACCACTATCAAGCACCCACTTAGACCCTCTGGAAGCATATGTCTACAAAAGATCAAACTAATTTTTAGTACCCATTTTTCAATGGGTCCTCTTTTGTTAGCAACAAGGGTCTTGGGAACACAAATAGACCAAGCAATATAACCATCATATGGGCCAACATATTGTGCATACACATCACCATAATAATCATGCATTAGAACATAGTGAGGGTTAGCACTTCCCGCAAAGTCATCATGAGACATAGTTTTACCACTTGTGGTCTTACTATCCACAATGGCCATGTTGGTCTTTTGTGTGGGTTTGGCCTTCTTCTTCTTGTTGTTCTTATTCTTCTTAGTTTTGGAGACAAAACCAATGCCCCCTTTATCACCACTAGGCCTTTGCTTACTCAAAAGATCATCAATGGACTTGTTGCCTTGTGGAAATGTGGCCTTAGCAAGTTCCCCCTTCAATCTAGCATTCTCTTCAAGAATAGTTGTACTACTAGATGGAATGAAGTTACTAGGTGAAGGAATATTGGCCAATTGAGTTTGAAGTGTTTCAAGGGACTTTGTGAGTGACAAGAGTTCACTTTTCAAAGCCTTGTGAGCCTTGTTAAGCAAGCTAAAGTCATCGGCAAGTTTTTCATGAACCACACCAAACTCAATCTTGTCCTTTTTAGCCCTTTTGTATTTAGCAATAGCATGATCACGCTCTTTGATGAGTTTGTTAACAATAATGTCGTTTGCCTCATCAATCCCTTCAAGTTTTAATTCAAGAGACAACCTTGTTTCTTGTTCTTCTTCTAGAGCATTGTTTAAATCCTCTAGCTCAATCATGTGATCATGCCCAAGTTTACATCTTACATCTAGTAGATCTTGTGTGTGGGAAAGTTGATCTAAGATGTTACCAAAATGTATCTTAGCATCCCCTTGTAGGTTAGTCATAAAATCATCAAAAGCAATTAATTCCCTTTTAACCTCAAGAGACATCTCATCATCAATTTCATCATTAGCTAAAGGAGTGGAGTGAGATGATGAGGATACCTCCGTTCCTCTTGCCATAAGGCAAGTGACGTTCTTGACGGGATAATTCTCATTTGGAGAATCGAAGAGTGAGAATGTCGGAGTAGAAGTAGTGGCTAGAGCCGCCACACCATTGGGAGTTTCCTCATCTTCATCATCATCATTGTCGGAGGAGTATTCTTCATGAGTGATCAAGACGATTTATCCCGACTTCTTGTTGATGGGATTCTTATTGATGAAGGGTTTCTTGTAAGGTGCTTTGAGAGTTTTCTTCAACACAAGCTTACCCCCATGATCTTCCCTCTTCTCATAGGGGAAACTTGCCACAAAGTGATAGCGGTCGCCACTATTGAAGCAAGTTCTCAATCTAGTAGTGTTTTCTCTTTCCCATTTGGGTTGCTTCTTTGTTGCATTTCCATCTTGGCCTTGGCGGGATTCTTCCAAAAGTTCTTTGCATAGAAAGCCATATATTGACTATGAGCAATCTTGACTTCATCGGGGTGGTCCATGGAGAGGCCTTCATCACTATCATCTTCATCTCCATGGTCCACAACTTTGGCCTTCAAGGCAACATTGACAACGTTGCTCATACCAAGGGCACGAGCACGGGAATCTTTGGCATTCTTGGCGGCAACTTTGAAGGCGGCCATCTCTTGAATAACTTCATTGGAGGTCATGAGATGGTAGTTGTGTCTTCCTTGAAGGATCTTCAAGTCGGTGGGCTCAAAGGGCATGAGTGCACTCATATATTTCCTTTTTATCCATGCATCATCCACATGTGAGGCCCCCATGTTTCTAAAAGCGGTGGCGGTGGTCTTGAGCCTTCAGTACATGTCCTCATGATCTTCACCTTCCATCATGTAGAAGTCTTCGGCTTCATTGCTTAGAACATCATACCGATTCCTCCTCATACTCTCATTTCCAATAAACAATACAGTGAGGGCATCCCAAGCTTCCTTGGCCATGCTAAAGTGCTCAATGTGTGGATAATTGTACCCAATCCTTGTTGAATCATATGCAAAGCAGTGGCATTGAGTTGACTATTGACAACCTCTCTTCTTGTCAAGTTGTTTGGATCCCCAATAAAGAGTCCATGCTCGATGATGTTCCATAGTTCAATGCAAGAGCTGCGCATATGAGTTCTCATTAGTGATTGCCATTGAGCAAAAGTAGCAGATTCTTCAAGCTTAGGTGGGTCACCTCTATTGTAAACATGAGGGTGAGGGATTGGAGGGTAGGGAGAGTACCATGAATCATGGTGCTCACCCTTCCCACCATCATTTTGTGTGGAGGAATTGGTGTTGTCTTGTTTACCCCTAACCATTATATCCTCGGGGGATACCGGAGTATTCCCTTTAGGTAAAACGGATGGAGGATCCTCTTGAGGAGAGGGGATGATGATCCATCTTTGTCTTTAAGAAGTTGCTCAAGCATCTTCTTGACTTCGTTGACCAAGGAAGAGCTCAATCTTGTTTCCAAGTTTTTGAGATCTTCCATGGTCACCGCGGTAGGCTCACCATCACCCTCCCCATCTTGGCTACCCATATTCTCTTAGGCGGTAAAGCCCAAATAAAGAGCCGAGGCTCTAATACTAATTGAAAGGATCGTATGGGAACCTAGAGGGGGGTGAATAGGTGCTACTTCAAATTTTCTTCTTTTTCAAATTAAGGTTTGACAAGAAAGGTAAATTCTCTAGATTATGCAACTATGGTGAATTTACCTATATGTCAACCATGCACTAACTATCACAAAACTAAGCAAGAACAAGTAAGTAAAGTGCGGTAAAGGATAGAAGTAACCAAAGGAGTGGACGCGGAGACACAAGGATTTGTTTCCCGTAGTTCCTTCCTTTTGAGGGGAAGTATGTCTACGTTTGGATAGGGGATGGTTTCAAACCACCAACGCCACGAGAGGCCTCCCTTGTTCTCCGATGAATCTCACCCCAACGGGCTCGATCCACCTTCCACTATATCGGCAACCTTCGAGGTGGAAGCCGACACCTTTACAACAAGTTCGGGGCACACATCCACAACTTAATTGGAGGCTCCCAAATACAAGCAAGCTGTCAAGACAAATCAAAGACAAGCTTGTAAGAACCAAATCAAAGTTAGGGTTTCCAATGAAACACTAGAGCTTGGGGGCCCTCAAGTGAATGAGGGGGAAATGAATATCTCTCTTCGTGAAGATGTAGATCAAGGCCTCCTCCTTCGATTCTCCAAAGATCAATGACTTTGGATGGTTGGATGAAGAGATCTTGTCGATTTGGTGGCTCTAATCGAGTTGGTGTTCTTGAGAAGCTCGAGCAACTGGAGGAAGAATATAAGGGTCCTTTTTTATAGCCAGCTCCCTCCACGAACCGTTTTTTAACCGTTGTAGAAAATTCAGACCGGAGATTCCGGTCTATAGACCGGAGACTCCGGTCTACACCGGAGAATCTGGCCAATCTCCGGACCAGCCTCCGAACCGCCCATCTGAATGACCCAGACCATTCATGACCCAGCAAGACCGGAGACTCCGGTCTTCCAACACCAGAGACTCCGGACTGAGCAAGAACCGGAGACTCCGGAGTATCCTTCGGTGCAGCCTCCGGACCCCTAGTCAGTATGTCCCAGCCCAGATCCTGAAGACACCACCGGAGACAGATCCGGAAACTCCGGACCACACCGGAGACTCCGGTCTTGGCATCGGAGACTCAGTCTAGTTTCCAGAAATGTGTCACACGAGTATGGACTTTTCCCAAGTGTGAGGGTGCTTTTCACTTATCAAAATACCAACCCGTGGACAGTGACAAACTGTAAAATGATCTACTTGTTGTTACCGAACACCAAAAGTGATTATGACAATAAATGCCCTTTCAAAAACATATAACAGAAAAACACACGATCGGAAACCAAACATCCAGGGCGAAGTCTCCAATGGCGTCGTGGCTTCTGATCGATGAATACCATCATGACCCATGGGGACCTCGTCGATGTTAGTGTGATATGTACCTCACCACCATAGTCTGCCAACGACGTCGTCAACTCACAAGCGAGCATCCTCATGCTGCTGATGGAGAGAGTAGCTTGCCATCCATAGGAGATAATCTATGCCCAGGTACAACGTTGCAGGTAGGCCGATTTAGTTGGAGGGCTATGGAAGTAGATTCGTCGGTAGGTGGACCGTCGTGCCATATGTGCTCAGGAGTGAAGACCAACATCGAGAAGGTTTAAAGAAGAAACAAAGGTTTGTTGGGCTGATCATGAGAATAAATTTCCTGGAGAAACAAAGCGGGCTGGTTGATGAGAACGCAATGGAGAGAGGAGGGAAAGCAGTCTGCTTAGAAATTGTAAGTAAGGCGAAAAGACCGCTTGAGATTTTAGGTGCACTAGGAAAAATAGCTTAAAAATACTGATAATAAATTAGTAACGTGGCATTGGTGCATGTAAATGAACCGATCAGATGGAAACGAACCACCTATAGGGCCGATGAGTCAGAATAGGAAGGGACAAAGCAGTAAGAGATGAAAGCATATGGTGGAATTGAAGCACTCCACAGAGAAATAAAGGAAGAAAGATTTATTGGTAACATGTTAGTTGTTGTTGTTGCTGGTATTGGTGGTTCATAGCTGGTGGCATTCCCAAACCTATGCTTGGGATAACATGGGGTTATCTTTCATGTGAAGCAATAACATCCGACCATGACAGTGGCATATAATATGCTTGGTTTTAGAATTGAATCCTCTGCAACCAAAGTTATCTTCTGAACTATCACAAATTGGTTTCAGAATTTACATTTGTTAGTATATCCTCAGTGAAATGTAAAAAAATAGTCCTTATATTAATCAAAGTGGGAAAACAACATGCCTTTTATCAAAAACTTGATACTTTGAACTTCGAAAGCATCTATCTTTGATCTGGCATTGCAGGACATGGTCGATTATTAGAGAACTGTGACTAGAGAGATTGAGTCTCATTTAGAAGCCTGGTGTGACACTTTAGCTGATCTTTTTGTAATGGATGAAAGGTGTCATTGTTGTGTTATATAAGTTTTGCCCTTCTCTCATCATAATAATATTCGAATATACTAGAAATTTATCATCAGTCAATCATATTTCAAGTGCCGGGATTCCATTAAGGTATTTCTTCCTATATTAGTCTATCTTGGAGGCACCATTTTGCACTTTCTATATAGCAAATATGACAAGGCTTAATGTGATCAGATTTCTTCATCCAAAGGTAATTTCTGAAGAAA
Source organism: Avena longiglumis (assembly GCA_030063025.1). Lineage (NCBI taxonomy): Eukaryota > Viridiplantae > Streptophyta > Magnoliopsida > Poales > Poaceae > Avena > Avena longiglumis. The sequence goes on from CP125973.1 coordinate 157,294,230, forward strand.
GTATACTAATTTTATTTTTAACATTTTGGACCAATTTCTAGAGCTTGTATTTAGTAGTTTAGTACTGATAGTGTTCCTTTTCTTTGGGCAATCTCATCATACATATATTTAACTTATTGGAATCATTATCAAACTGTCTATTTTTTTCTTTCTCAGTACGTATTAAAGATCCACAGGGAGTACATACTTATCTAATTTCCTTTTTCTCATCTGTCAGGATAAGTTAATGGAGAGTTATAAACTTAACTTGGGTAGATGTTTGGCTGCAAAAGGTGACACAGTAGCTGGACTAGGATCAGACTATGCAAGGGGGATGCAGAGGAAACTGGTGGAGGAGTAAACATGATTGATTTTGATGCATATGTCACGAACGACTTGTCAATTTAAATATTGTTTCATGTCAAACATTTTAAGGAATAGATGATGACACGCCTGCTAATTATGATGTTTTAGTGTTGATGATATATTTATTAAAGAGTTCAATGGTATGCAAACTTGGTTTGACAGAAGAATGGATAAATCCTTACATTGAGGTATTTTGCTGTCAATCATGATGTTTTATGAAGCAAACAGAGGACAAAACATTAGGCAAAGCTGGATGGTGAAGCCATTTGATGTCACTACCGTCTCCATGTCACCATTGTTGAATGTTGTGACATTATTTCATACCATTGATCCATTTGTGCAAATAATCTCTAGATATTGAGATCTGGAGAAGATAAGAACACATGATATCATATTTACATGGGGTGGATTCTGGTGGCGGCTGAACCAGGAAGAGTGCAGATAAGGAAAATGAAGAGGATGTATAAGAGTATGGAAATTGTAGTGTGTATAGAAGTTACCTTAAAAATGACAGAATTTATTCGACGGTAATTTAAAAAAATATAAGTGTGTATAAATAGAACACAATGCCATAGGTCGACAACATGATATTTATATTTCAAGCATCTTTTTATTTTTTACATGTATTGTCACCCGTGGCAACGCACGGGCATTTACTAGTTCAAAGTAAATATGTATGTAGATTCCGACTTAGAGTCATCCTAATCGGTGCCAACTAGCATCGGTGTAACCGTTTACAACGATCTGTTCATCACCTCCATAAGAAATAACCATATCCTTAGTCCTTCTTAAGTACTTTAGGATATTTTTGACCGCTATCTAGTGATCTACTCCTGGATCACTTTGATATATGCTAGTCAAACTAACAGCATATGTAATATCTGGTCTTGTACACATCATGGCATACATGATAGATCCTATGGCTGAGGCATAGGGAGTTTTACTCATCCTCTCTCTATCTTCTGTCGTAGCTGGACTTTGAGTTTTACTCAAGATCACATTTCACAACATGGACAAGAACCCCTTCTTGCTATCTTATATTCCGAACCTCTTTAGAACCTTGTCCAAATATGTACTTTGTGAAAGCGCTATTAAGCGCCTTGATCTATCTCTATAAACCTTGATGCCTAAAATGTATGCATCTTCGCCAAGATCCTTCATTGAAAAACTATTATTTAAATAGTCTTTGACACTTTTAAGAATTTCTATATCATTCCGAATCAACAATATGTCATCACATATAGTACCAGTAATGCTACAGAGCTCCCACTCATTTTCTTGTCAATACAATCTTCTTCATAAGTTTGTATAAATTCAAAGCTTTTGATCACCTTATCAAAATGTTGATTCCAGCTCCGGGATGCTTGCTTCAATCCATAAATGTACCATTGAAGTTTGCATACCTTGTTAGCATCTTTAGGATTGAAAAAACCTTTGGGTTGTTCCATATACAACTTTTCATCAATGTCACCATTGAGGAACGCCGTTTTGACATCCATCTGTCATATCTCATAATCGTAATATGCAGCGATTGCTAACAAAATCCTCACAGACTTTAGTTTTGCTACCGGTGGGAAGTCTCATCGTAGTCAACTCCTCGAATTTGTGGAACCCTTTCGTGACAAGTCGAGTTTTATATATGATTACATTACCAACATCATCTATTTACTTCTTGAAGATCCATTTGTTCTTGATAGACTTGCGGCCATACGGTAAGTCCACCAAAGTCCACACTTGGTTTTCGTACATGTATCCCATCTCGGATTTCATGGCTTCATGTCATTTGTTGGAATTTGGGTTCATCATTGATTCCTCATATGTCACAGGATCATCGGTGTTGTCCATCAACATGACATTCATAACAGGATCATACCAATCAGGAGTGGTACGAGTCCTCATCAACCTGCGAGGTTCTGTAGTAACTTCGTTCGAAGTTTCATGATTTTTATAATTAGCTTTCCCTCTTATTGGTGTAGGCGGCACATGAACATCTTCCGGCGCTGCGCTACTCTCAAATCCGAGAGAAGGTTCGACGACCTCGTCTAGTTCTACTTTCCTTCTAGTCAGTTTTTTCGAGAGAAATTCCTTCTTCAGAAAGGATCCATTCTTGGCAATGAAAACTTTGCCTTCGAATCTATAATAGAAGGTATACCCAATTGTTTCTTTAAGGTATCCTATGGAGATGCGTTTTTCCGCTTTGGGTTCAAACTTGTCGGACTATAACTTCTTTACGTAAGCTTCGCATGCCTTTTAGCGAGAACATAGGGCACAAAACCTACATGTTGTATTTGTTCGAACCTCTTCATCTCGTCAATATCACATAGAGATTATGTAGAACAAAAGCTAGGCACTCAAACTAGCCGTTGCATCGCGACGAAGACATACAAGAAATACCATCATCGCCTAGTAAAAATCAATTTGTCACATAGTACAACCACATGCAGCGATATGCACGTGGTCATAATAGACTGACTAGATCTTTGCTAATAAAAGTTAGGTCCGTTCTCATCCAATTACAATTCAATTTTTTTTAGAGAAACCCCTATTTTATAAACGAGTTACATGAAGTAACACATATAGATACTAAAAGACAGATCGAGATAAAATGGTTATCCTAAAACCTTTGCAGATAAAATTCTAAAAGATCAAGAAATACAAAACGATCCATAGAATTTCGTGCAACCACCAAAGCTAGCGACCAACGTCCAAGTACAACACTAGCTCTGTTGAGACGCACGCCAAAATAGACACCGAACCTTCAGTATTGCAAGATCTAGAAAAGCATCATCACCAATGAGGGTTTGTGAGTCGACGATGTCGCTGTGGCACGTCCACCGCGGGATATCCCTGTGCTGTCTTGGACCAAGTTTCGCCGCCTCTCATCAACAAAGGCACACAAGAACGACGTACCCACTACCTATGGACCAACATCCTCGCTCCAGAGAAACCACCTCTCCCTAGTAGCCAGCATCGTCGCAGATACCGACGGATGTCAGCGACACACCGAGAAACTGGTCTCGTCTGATCTGAAGAATGGCGAGAAGACCAAGCTGTCGATCTGAAGGACTAGCCAGCACACGTTGCCATCAACTCCGGGATGCTGCCATGAAGATCGTCGGTGTGAGGCTAGAGTTGAGGCGGATTTATTTGTCTAGGCGCCACTCCCACCAGCCCAACGATGCCCGAAACATACATGCCCTAACCCAAACTACTAGGTGGCAAAACGAGGTTCCTGCTCCCTCCTACCGCTGGAGCGGCAAGCGGAGGTTCCCCGGATCTAGTTGAGTTGCAGGGGAATCGCATTCGTGCCCCTTGCTGCTACCATGGTGGTGAAGGTAAGGTGGGAGATGAGCAGTCTAGGTTTGAAGGGAATTAGGCGAAGTCCCATCTTCTTAGTCTAAAAAATATCACTCCCAATGAAGATTGCAATCCTGATGTTCTTGATATGGCTGTCGAGAGAGCTCATCAGCATCTATGTTGCTTTGGAAGAAACGTCGTCCAAAGCGGTAGGCGAAGGGTGGCCTTCTCTCGAGGCGATGTTGCCATCTGCTTTGGTTAACTGGTCAAATGGTGACCTCTCAATTTCCTCCAGGCATGTGAGCCTGAAGGGAGGCAGTGGCTCTTCATCATGCCCTCCGTGGTTTTCCATGGAAGCTCCATCTCCCCAAGTGACATTGTTCCCGGTGGTGGCGAAGTGCCCGTGAGGAAGAAGCTTTGGACCCGATCCTTTCTCCATTAGGTGTCCAGGGACTTCTTTGCAAAAGATAGGGACTAATATGTATTTTCCTGTTTCCTTTGGGTCTTTCTGTCAGTTGTAGTATCCGTAGTATAAGTATAAGTATGGTTGGGCCCTTCTTCTTGTGTTAAAAAAAAAGCAAACTAGAGTTGACGTTTCAAAGACTCGCGTTGACACAGTATTGTGTGGATGTGGAGACACCCGGCCCGTCGTCGCTGTCTGTCGATGTGGCACACACCTAAAGTAGTAGGCGGCACGTGCGTGTAACCCTGTGGCTGTGCGAGTTGTCCCAGCTAGCTGCTGATCCGTGCCGCAGGCCCCCCATGGCCCATGCACGCGCGCCGCCACAGCTGCCACGTCCCAGTCCCTCTACTTTTCCACCCCACGCGCGCAGCAGCATGCACGTCAGCATCGACCATCGCGGCAACCTGGCAGGTCCGTATCTGTGGCAAAACAATTCGAAACGGGGCGGCTGCATGCCTAGTACGTCCCTCGCTCGCACGCACGTACCGAGTCGTAGTACTACTACTAGTAGGAGTACATTATTTCCCGTTGCACCACAGTCCACTAGTAGATCGCCCGCGCGCGCCGAAGCTTCTCCCGCTTGCCCACGCACGCTGGACCAGGATCACGAGGAAGCTCGGTGCGAAGCCCAGCACCGTCCGTACGACGCACGATATAAATATACTTTTTTAAGGGGAAGGCGCGCTCTATAAGTACGGCACGCCCCGGCTCACAGTCTCGGGTCACTGCATACGACTTTGCACCACTGATTGACTGATCGCTCGACGCACATGACGGTACCGGGAGCCGGCACAGCTTATCGCTACCGCGCGCACGGCGCCGACGTCTGCCGCTCGATGGCCTTTCCGACGCCGCGGGGTGGCGGCAGCTCATCACTACCAGAAAACAACCGCCCCTACAGCTCTGGCGCCGCTTCCAGATCTTTCTCTCCGGCCTTCGTCGCCGCGGCCGGCGGGGTGCTGCAGCAGCAGCTCGACGTCCTGGACTACTTGTCGGACGACGGCGGGGCGTTGCCGGCCGTTCCAGAAACTTTCCAGGCGCCGCCGCTGCCTCCGCCGCGGATGCCGCCGGTTGGGGCGGCGCCGGTCGTGCCGGATGTTGGCTACGGTGCTCATCCTAGGTAGGTAATTTGTTGCGCTACCAGTGCTACATGTCAGGATGCACATTTGCCGGAGTATGTGAATTAAGTCGCATGTACGGCACACATACCCGCAGGTGATCGAATCGGCTTGACCAATCGATCGACATATATTCATTTCAGGGATGCGGCGCCGGCGGGGGACAAGATCGCGTTCCGGACGAGGTCCGCGGAGGAGGTACTCGACGACGGCTACAAGTGGAGGAAGTACGGCAAGAAGTCTGTCAAGAACAGCCCTAACCCAAGGTACACATATGCCCTCTACTTAAATAAAACTCTGATCCAGCCAGCCACTTGCAGCATAACTCGATCACACTTTTATATGCGCTGATATGCGAACGACGTATTATCAGCTTTGGATTGGAAAAGGTCGTTGGGCTCAGCAGGGGTACCGTAAGGATTAATTGTGTAGCTGTTCAAATTTATTAGGGCCACAATCTCTTTTCCCATGACATTTTGTCGATCATACTAATACTGCATTTGCCCAATCAAAATCGACACCTATGTGGCCTCATAATCTTCATAATTCACGATTGTTGTTCTAATTACTCCCCTCTATCCCGGTTTAAAGGGCCTACACGTATATCTAGGTCATTAATTTGATCAATAAAATATTAATTATTTAACATAAAAATTATATCATTATAAAATTTAGATGTTATACTTTCTAATGGTATAACATTTATGTTAAATAATTTATATTTTATTGGTCAAATAAACGATCTAGGTATTCGCCGTAGACCCTTTAAACCGGGACGGAGGGAGTAACAATTAATGTTGGATTCTTAGCTCAGTAAAGTACCAAAGGCCAAACAAACACTTTCAAATAAACCAGTACTCAGGTCATATGTGTGCTAGATAAAAATTCATAGAGATGTTTCCGCAAAAAATGCCCCGCCCACCGGGGATCATTTGTACCAGGAGGCAAGTATCTATATCACTCCACCACAATTCGCAACTAGTTGTATGAATTTGCACCCGTGGCACAACTATTTTTAACACCCATGCTATTGCCTCTTTCATATTTGTTATAGAGATTAGAATAAAGCGACATGACACGAAGCTTGTCACCTACATACTAGTTATCGATGAAATGAAATTAGTGTTGAATTCACATGATGATATACTATGGGAGCAGACATGAGATCAAAATTGAACTAGCAAGAGTCGAACTAAGTTTGTAAGTCGTTGGATTGGACTATTGATAGATGAACTAGATTTAGACGGACTATTGTGTTCATTTTAATTCTGTGAACCCGAAATTACATCTCTTATGGGGGCCCTCATATGACCCGCATGATGAGGTTAGACTTCATTAACTCAAAATTCCACCTTTTGTCGCTACAGGAACTACTACCGATGTTCGACAGAGGGATGCAGTGTGAAGAAGAGGGTAGAGAGAGACAAGGATGACGTGAACTATGTCGTGACGATGTACGAGGGGGTTCACAACCACGCTAGTCCGGGAACAGTTTACTATGCTTCCCAAGATCCTGCTACAGGTCGCTTCTTTGTTGCTGGCATGCATAGCCTAGGTCCTTGATTGAGCAAATTGCAATGTTAGTGAATTATTAGGCTTACTAGAATGGAAAGTATCTCCATGTTTTACAATCCCTTGCTCTTGTCCTTGGCACTTGTCTTTTGTATAATGACAAACTTTAAGGGCTTGGTTGTAAACATTTGCTAAAAAGAGCTTGTTTATAAACTTGTGTACCAACTCTACGTATCCTTTGTGTCTGCAAAATCTTTTTTGCGGAATAGAACTAAACACATCATCGTAAGTTAAAGTATACTACTACTCCACCTTTGAAGTGGGCCAGATTTTTTAAAATCGGGACTCACTTTGCTCACCGAAGTATATACAGTTCTAAAGTTTGGATTCCGACCAGTTCAAAAAAAAAGTTGATTCTGACGTTCGGCGGAGTAGTTGCCAGGACCAGGACGCAGGAAGTTTTTTCTTTAGCATCGCCAGGAAGCAGTGAAAGCACGTGACAGAGCCCACCAAACAAATAGCTCATGGGCCTACTCAGCGCACGGTTTGTACAATTCACAGGCCAGGACCCCACAACATTCAAATTCAAACAGGCCGCTCCTCAGCTACTCGTTATAATCCAAACTGACTTTTCAGCCTGAAACAATTATATACATTTCCGCGGAAATTGGACGGGTACGTTCCCAGGTTAAATGGATACTTCTTCCGTTTAAAAATATAAAATGTTTTAGATTTATAAATCAAATGAATTTAGATTTTTTTTAGTGTATAGGTTCGTAGAGGTTTAAAGTAAATCTATACGCTAACATGCGTCTAGATACATTTATTTTATAAAATTAAAATATCTTATATTTTTGAACGGATGGAGTACTACTTAGAGATGAAACTTTAAAACCTTTAAGGTACCTTCTTTAGTCTATTTCAAATAAATGAATTAGTTTTTTAAAATGATGTTTTACCAAAACTTAGTTTACTTTTATACTAAGTAGGATAATGCCATTCTTAGTACTACTCCGTGCAATCAAAAGTTGCACTTGCAGACATGCCAGCCGTGGCGGATCACCGAAGCAGGCAAACCAGCAAGAGCCATGGTGGCAGCCTGGCAGGTGGCACCGTGAGCTCACGGATGCAGCCGCACGCATGGTTTATCGACGAACGGCGGCATGCTCGTGTCAGTCGGGTATCGTCCGCGCGCTACTTCGGATTGATCAATCATCAACTCATATCATGCTATAGGTCGCACTATGCCTAGCTCGCACCGACGAAAACGATAATTTGTTGGATGTCCTCCACGGTCCACGGACCCGTCCCCAACCTGCCGATCGTCATTTTCATCGGGTCGACACAACCAATCCAAGCACGTTCGAATATGTCCATACGGGATATGCGCAGTGTTCCAGCGGCACGATCTATTCGGACTGACGTGTTCGATTTGATCTAACCGTAGACCGAGGGCGTGTCTTGTCCGCGCGTGTCACTCGCCCATCCCGCGCATTGATTCAGATGCGTGCAGCGGCACGATTCAGACGCAACCGCGATGGCAGCCTATCCCATCAATGGCGATGTGACGACACCCCTGTGTTCCCGCGCCGGCATTTATGGCGAAGGAGCGGGAAACTGCGTGTGTTCGCGGGACGAAGGGGCTATTTAACCATGCGCCCATTGGTGCCACACTTCCCACCTCTCGCCATCGCAACCCTAACAACCGCCGCCAACGATGAAGACGCCGAGAAGCCTCAAGAAGGGCAGAACGACCACGAGGCGACTGGCTCCGGCTCTAGCAGCCAGCGCTCCTGCCTGCCGGCCTTCCTCCATAGCGCATCCTTGTGGCCTCCTCCGCAGCCAGAGGAGGTCATGAACCGCCCTATGGGACCGCTGCCACCGCAGGACCGCCGCCGCTACTTTCGCGTGGCAGAGTGCGAGCGCCAATGGAGGGAGGGTGTGGGCATCGACCACCACGATGTCTCACTCCCCACCGGCTGACACCTCAACCAGGACCGGGTACCGGTGCCGCCCATTCCCAAGAAGGACAAAGGGCTGGAGGAGGAGATCTGTCGCCGCATCAGCAACCTTTTGTCGGCAATGCAGTGGGAGAGGGGATACCAGAGCGGGGACTTTGATACGTCGGAAACGTATCTATAATTTTTTATGCTCTATGCTTGTCTAGTATCTACTTTGCTTTGTTTTGTCTACACTTTGAGGTGTTTTTATATCTTTTATGAAACTAACCTATTAACAAGTTGTCACAGTGACAGTTGCATGTTTTCTTCTGTTTTTGGTTCCAGAATGGCAGAAAATCAATATTCTCGAAATTGGATGGGACAAAAGCCAAAGTCAAACCTTTCCGTGGGGGACAAGAATCCAGAAGACGAGACGGAGACGCGAACCAGGGTGGCCAGACCCCCCTAGGCGCGGGTGGGCCCTGCCCCACGCCTAGGCAGGGTGTGGGGCCCCTGGCCGTCTCATCGGCCTCCGCCTTCGCCTATAAGAAGCCCCCGATGCAGAAACTCTAAGTACCCGATCAATATTCCATGAAACCTTCTATAGCCGCCGCCACCGTCGTCCCTAGATCGGGGGATCTGAAGTTCTTCTCGGCACCCTGCCGGAGGGGAGATCATCCCGGAGGCCTTCTCTTCGGTATGATGCGTGAGTAGTTCTACCTTGGACTATGGGTCCATGTAGTAGCTAGATGGTTGTATATCCTCCTTGTGCTTTCATGTATAGATCTTGTGAGCTCCGTTCATGATCAAGATCTAATCTATTTGTAATCATGCATGTTGTGTTTACGGGCATCCAATGGATATTGAGATTATTATGTTAGTTTGATTAATGGTTTTGTCTTTATGATTCTATCATGTCTGTGTTGTTTGTGATCTTGCATGCTCTCCGTTGTTACTGCTATCTTGGTCAAGTAGTTGCTAGTGACTCAAAGAGGGGGTATTTATGCTCGATAGTGGGTTCATGCCTCTAGTTTCCAAGGGAAGTGACAGAAATCTCTTCGGTTGTAGATGTGTTGTTGATACTAGGGAGAAAACAATGGTCTCTTGTTCATGGAACATGTAGAATGTTTACCTTACACACTTTTCTTAAAGTCGTTGTCTGTTGCTTGTAACTTAATACTGGAGGGGGTTCGGATGATAACCTAAAGATGAACTTCTAGTCATAGATGCAGTTGGATGGCGGTATATGTATCTTGGTGTATTGCTCAATCGAATCTCATAGAATCTTTATGACTAGTAATTGCATTGTTATGCCTTGCTCAGTTCCTGTCAATTGCCCTGTTGTAAGTTGTTTACCCTTCATGACATGTTGTTTATCTACGAAGAGCACCTCTACTAAAATATGGACTCGGTCCAATCTTTACCATTGATACATCTTCCACTGTTACTTGTTTATTTGCTGCAAACCACCATTACCTTCCACACCATACATTTAATCATTGTTACAGCAAATCGGTGAGCTTGACAACCTCGCTGATTCGTTGGGACAAAGTCTTGAATTTGTGTTGTGTAGGTCTCCACGTTGTTTGCAACACCTATGTGACGTTTCCTTCTGTTAGGGTAATAGACTTGTTGTATTACCAGGGGCCAAAGGCCACAATATATAGTACATGTACAGGTGCAAATATACAGGAAACCCCCTAACACACGGGAAAACTACAATATACAAATATATACTCTAACACCTGAGGGTTTCGCGGCATAGTAAATCAAAATTTTCTACGGATGCGAACAGAGGGAAAGCCAAGATCTAATCTAGGAGATGCAAACAAAGAGAGAGATTGGATTAGATCTTCATACCCTTGAATATTCGCACAATGAACGCTCGTTTAACGTGGGTGATGTAGTCGTACTCGCTTCTCCTCCTCGCGATCCGATCCGATCTAGCACCACAAGTGGCGGTGCCTCCGTGAGATGCACACGTGCAGCACCTCGACATCTCCTCCTTCCCCGGACCAGCAAGTATGGTGGAGAGACGGATTGGATCTACAACACGACGGCGTGGTGTATATGGTGGAGAATTTCTGCAGCAGGGCTTCGCCTACAAGCAGTCGGGAGGAGAGAGGAGGGCAGCAGGGCGGCTAGGATTGGAGGGGAAGGTGTGGAGGGGTGGTGCGCCCCCAACCCTCTTTATATAGAGGGGTGGGCGGCTGCCCTTTCCCCTCCCCAAGTCCAAACCGGCGGCCCCAAAGGAGGAGGAGTGGGGGGCAAGGAAACCCCCCCTTCTAGAAGCTCTATCTAGGGTTTAAACCCTCTTTGGCCGGCTGGGCCCTATGGGGCCTTGTGCCCCTGGCCCAATGCGGCCAGGGCACTCCCTCATAGGCCCATGCCCCCTCCCGGAAGGTGTGGCCACGTTGGTCCCCTTCCGGAAGGTTCTAGAAGCTTCCGGTACAATACCGATTAACCCGGAACAATTCCGAACTCCAAAACTGCACTGCCTTATATGAATCTTATTCTCCGGACCACTCCGGAACCTCTCGTGATGTCCCGAATCCCATCCGAGACTCCGAAAAAAAACTCATAAACCAATTATCCAATCTATCCTAGCGTCGAGACACGTTAAGTGTGTGACCCTGCGGGTTCGAGAATATGCAGACATGATCTTCTATCAATAATCAACAGCGGGGTCTGGAAACCCATATTGACTCCCACACATTCATCGATGATCATATCGGATGAACCACGATTCCAGGATTCAATCAATCCCATATATATATTGAAGGGTTTCGCGGCATAGTAAATCAAAATTTTCTACGGATGCGAACAGAGGGAAAGCCAAGATCTAATCTAGGAGATGCAATCAACGAGAGAGATTGGATTAGATCTTCATACCCTTGAAGATTCAAGCAATGAACGCTCGCGTTAACGTGGGTGATGTAGTCGTCCTCGCTTCTCCTCCTCGCGATCCGATCCGATCTAGCACCACAAGTGGCGGTGCCTCCGTGAGATGCACACGTGCAACACCTCGACGTCTCCTCCTTCCTCGGACCAGAAAGTATGGTGGAGAGATAGATTGGATCTACAACACGACGGCGTGGTGTATATGGTGGAGAATTTCTGCAGCAGGGCTTCGCCTACAAACAGTCGGGAGGAAGAGAGGAAGGGCAGCAGGGCAACTAGGGTTGGAGGCAAGGTGTATGGGGGAGGGGGCGCACCAGCCCTCTATATATAGAGGGGGGGCGGCCAGCCCTTTCCCCTCCTCCAAGCCTTGGGCCGGCGGCCAAGGGAGGGAGAAGTGGGGGGCAAGGACTCTCCCCCTTCTAGAAACCCTATCTCTAGTTTAAACGACTTTAAACTCTCTAGGATCGGCTGGGCCCTATGGGGCCTTGTGCCCCTGGCCCAATGCGGCCAGGACACTCCCTCATAGTCCCATGCCCCCTTCCGGAAGGTAGGGCCACGTTGGTCCCCTTCCGGAAGGTTCTAGAAGCTTCCGGTATAATACCGATTAACCCGGAACAATTCCGAACTCCAAAAACTACACTGCCTTATATGAATCTTATTCTCCGGACCACTCCGGAACCTCTCGTGATGTCCCGGATCCCATCCGAGACCAACAAAAACTCATAAACCAATCATCCAATCTATCCTAGCGTCGAGACACGTTAAGTGTGTGACCTGAGTTCGAGAATATGCAGACATGATCTTCTATCAATAATAAACAACGGGGTCTGAGCACCCATATTGACTCCCACACATTCATCGATGATCATATCGGATGAACCCCGATGCCAGGATTCAATCAATCCCCTATATATATTCCCTTCCTCGCGATAATTTACTTGCCCGAGATTCGATCGTCGATGCATCGCCATACCTAGTTCAATCTCGCTCACGAAGTACTTTACTCGTAATCCGATATCACTTTGTGATTAACTCCTTAACCACATGCTTGCAAGCTGTGTTGATATCGATTACCGAGTGGGCCCAAGTATATCTCTCCGACTTGGGAGGGACAAATTCCATATCGATACATACAACCCAATGATACTTTCCGATCACCGAGAGACACCTTTATGATCACCCTCTCATAGGATGACATTTGATGACCTCAAAGCTTTCTTCCGATACTGTGAGTTGTATTATCTCATGGTCTAAGGAATACAATATTTGACATAGGAAAAGCTTCAAAGATGAACACGGTGATACGATCTAATTGCTTTGCTTAGTTTGGTCCGCCCATCATATCATTCTCCAATGATATGATCTCATTATCAATTGACAACTCATGTCTATGGTTAGGAAACCTTAACCATCATTGATCAATGAGCTAGTCCATAGAGGCGTACTAGGGACACGGTGTTGTTCACAAACCACACAAGTATTAAAGTTTCGCTTAATACAATTCTAGCATGGAATATAAACTTTATCATGAACAAGAATTATAATAATAACATCTTTATTATTGTCTCTAGGGCATAATTCCAACAGTCTCCCACTTGCACTAGAGTCAATAATCTAGTTTACATTTGGCAACAATCTCACACCCATGGCACTGAGGTGCTGATCATGTTTTACACGTGGAAGAGGTTTAGTCAATGGATCTGCGACATTCAGATCTGTATGTACTTTGCTAATCTTCAGATCTCCATCTGCAATATAATCTCGGATTATATGAAACTTGCGGTTGATATGCTTGGTCTTTGGATGATATCTTGGTTCCTTAGCAAGTGCTATGGCGCCAGTGTTGTCACACAATATCTCCAGTGGGTCCAATGCACTTGGAACCACACCAAGCTCAGTGATGAAGTTTCTGATCCAAACTCCTTCACTTGACGCTTCTGCAGCAGCCATGTATTCCGCTTCCACTGTAGATCCCGCGATCACGCTTTGCTTGCAGCTTCTCTAGCTCACAGCTCCTCCATTCAAAATATAAACTTATCTTGTCTAAGATTTGGAATCATCCTTGTCGGTTTCAAAACTAGCTTCGACGTAACCTTTTACGACAAGCTGTTCATCACCCCCATAGACTAAGAACATTTCTTTAGTCCTATTTAGGTACTTTAGTATGTTCTTCACGGCTGTCCAGTGTTCCACTCCTGGATCACTTTGATATTTGCTCGTCAAACTGAGAGCATTGGACACATCCGGTCTAGTACACAGCATGGCATACATGATGGAACCTATGGCCGAGGCATAAGGCACCTTTCTCATAGCTTCCCTATCATTTACCGTAGCTGGACACTGAGCCTTGCTCAATATCTTACCTTACAACATAGGCACCGAACCTTTCTTTGCCTTATCCATTCTGAACCTTTTCAGAACTTTGTCTAGGTATGTACTCTGGCTTAAAGCTATCAGGCATCTTTGTCTATCTCTATAGATTTTGATGCCCAATATATAAGCAGCTTCACCTAGGTCTTTCATTGAAAAACACTTGTTCAAATAACTCTTCACATCGTTAAGCATGTTGATGTCATTTCCAATAATCAATATGTCATCCACATATAGTACCAGAAACGTCACCGAGCTCCCACTCACTTTCTTGTAGATGCAAGCTTCGTAGCAATTTGGAACAAATCCAAAGATCTTGATCACTTGATCAAAACGAAGGTTCCAACTCCGAGATGCTTGCTTCACCATAAATGGAACGCTGAAGTTTGCATACTTTATCAGCATCCTTAGGATCGACAAAACCTTCGGGTTGCATCATATACAACTCTTCATCAATGTTGCCATTGAGGAACGCAGTCTTGACATCCATCTGCCATATTTCATAATCATGAAACGCAGCAATTGCTAATAAAATCCGAATGGACTTAAACATCGCTACGGGAGAGAAAGTCTCATCGTAGTCAACACCTTGAACTTGTCGAAAACCTTTTGCGACAAGCCGTGCTTTATAGACGGTAACATTACCATCCGCGTCCGTTTTCTTCTTGAAGATCCATTTGCACTCAACGACCTTTCGGTCGCTAGGAGGGTCCACCAAAGTCCATACTTGGTTTTCGCTCATGGATCCCAATTCGGATTCCATGGCTTCCAGCCATTTCTCAGAGTCTGGGCTCATCATCGCTTCCTCATAGTTCGTAGGTTCATTGTCTTCTACTAACAAGACAGTTAAGACAGGGTTGCCGTACCACTCAGGAGGGGCACGCGACCTTGTCGACCTGCGACGTTCAGTAGCAGCATCGTCCGAAGCTTCATGATCCTTGTCATTAGCTTCCTCTATTGTTGGTGCGGCACTGGAACAATTTCAGTGCGCGCTACTCTCCAATTCAAGAGAAGGTTCAATAACCTCGTCAAGCTCTACTTTCCTCCCACTCACTTCTTTCGAGAGAAACTCCTTCTCAAGAAAGGAACCGTTCTTCACAAACACTTTGCCTTCGGTTACGTGATAGAAGGTATACCCAATAGTTTCCTTAGGGTATCCTATGAAGACGCATTTCTCCGCTTTGGGTTCGAGCTTGTCCCGGCATAAACTTCTTGACGAAGCTTCAGATGCCCAAACTTTAAGAAACGACAACTTAGGTTTAGCACCAAACCACAGTTCATACGGTGTCGTCTCAACGGATTTAGATGGAGCCCTATTTAAAGTGAATGCAGCGTTTCTAATGCATAACCCCAAAATGATAACGCAAATCAAGAAGAGACATCATTGATCGGACCATATCTAATAGGGTTCGATTCCGGCGCTCGAACACACCATTGCTTGTGGTGTTAAGTTCCGTGAGTTGTGAAACGATTCCACTTGCTTTAAGATGCGTGAGAAAATCATAACTCAAATATTCACCTCCACGATCGGATCGTAGAAACTTAATCTTTACATATGATGGTTCTCCACTTCATTCTGAAATTCCTTGAACTTTTCAAATGTTTCAGATTTATGTTTCATTAAATAGATATACCCATATCTACTTAAGTCATCGGTAAAAGTGAGGAAATAGCGATATCCACCGCGCGTTGAAACACTCATCGGTCCGCATACATCGGTATGTATGATTTCCAACAAGTCCGTTGCTCGCTCCATCATACCGGAGAACGGGGTTTTGATCATCTTGCCCATGAGGCATGGTTCGCATGTGTCAAATGATTCAAAATCAAGAGACTCCAAAAGTCCATCAGAATGGAGTTTCTTCATGCGCTTTACACCAATATGACCTAGACGACAAGTACACAAATAAGTAGTATTATCACTATCTACTTTGCATCTCTTAGCCTCAATGTTATGGATGTGTGTTTCATCCCTTTCGAGATTTAGAAGAAATAAACCATTCACAAGAGGTGCATGACCATAAAAGATGTTACTCATATAAATAGAACAACCATTATTCTCCGATTTAAATGAATGACCGTCTTGCAATAAACACGATCTAGAAATAATGTTCATGCTCAAAGCAGTACATAATAACATTTATTAAGGTTTAAAACTAATCCCAAGGTAAAACTAAGGAGAGTGTGCCGACGGCCATCACATCAACTCTTGATCCGTTGCCAACGCCAAGATCGTCACCTCATCCTCAAGTCGCCGTCTATTCCGTAGCTCCTGCTTCGAGTTACAAATATTAGCAATCAACCGTATCAAATACCCGGGCACTACAACGAGGGCTAGTAAGGAAAACATCAATAACATGTATATCAAATATACCTTTGATGGTGCCACCTTCTTGTCCGCTAAGTACTTCGCAGCTATGCCCAAAGGACCCTTGTCCTTGCAATAGAAGCACTCAAAGGTCCGCTTAGGACCGACTAAGCTTCTTCTCGGCAGGAGCATCAAGCGCTTGTCACGCACTTCTTGAAGGACTTCTTTGCACCCTTACCTTTCTTAAAGGAGGGTTTGTTGACCATCAACACATGATTATCCTTCTTGATGTCCACCTCCGCAGCCTTCAGCTTTGCGAAGAGCTCGGTGATCGTATCAGTGGAACCAATCTGATTATGAGTCACTACAAAACTTTTGTAGCTGGTAGGGAGTGATTGCAGAACCCTGTCAATCTTGAGCTCCTATGGAATCGTGCATTCCAGTTGCTCAAGGCGTTGAGTGTATCCCGTCATCTTTATGGCGTGCTCACTAATGGAACTCCCTTTCTCCATCTTGCAGTTAAAGAACTTCTCGGAGATCTCATATCTCTCAGAACGGGCCTGAGTCTGAAACATGGTTTTCACCTCCTCGAGAATCTCAAAGGGCCCGGGATACTCTTCAAAACGATTTTGAAGTTCCGGTTCCATAGCAAACAACATGGTGCTCTTAATCACACCATAATCATCTTTGCGCGACTGATAGACAACTTTCTCATCACCGCCAGCTTGCGGAGGGGGTCACCTAACGCTTTCCCAAGGACATAGTCCTTTGTCCAGCATGTAATGATTCTTAGATTGCGGAACCAATTGGTGAAGTTAGACCCATTGTTTCTAAGCTTTTCCTTCTCAAAGAAAACGTTGAAGTTGAAGTTGGACTTGGCCATGTGATCTACATTATTTGCAAGTACAATTTAGACTATGTTCATGATAAATAGTTCAACTTAATCAAATTACTAGATGAACTCCCACTAAATTCAACATCCCTCAAGTTGTTTAGTGAACACGATCCAAATTCACCACACCTAATCCGATCATCACGAGAAGAGATGTGGTTTCAATGGTGGACAACAAAGTGTCGATCATATCATTCATATGACTCATGCTTAACCTTTCGGTTCTTGTGTTCCGAGGCCATGTCTGTACATGCTAGGCTCGTCAAGCTAGACCCAAGTATTTCCGTGCAGTGCAAACTGGCTTGCACCCGTTGTATGTGAGCGAGAGTCTATAGCACCCGATCATCACGTGATGCTTGGACACGAACTTTCGAACGGTGCATACTTGGGAGAACACGCTTTTATCTTGATCTTTAAGTGAGGACTCATCTTATAATGCTACCGTCGCGATCTAAGCATAATAAGATACATAAAAGGGATAAACATCACATGCATATAACTTTATGTGACATGGTATAGCCAATCTTCGCGCAATGATCTCCATCTTGTGCGTTCCGGCATGATCTCCATCACTCCACCATGATTGCCTCCACCACGAATAGCAACTACAACTATTGCTAACTACTTAGCGATAAAGTAAAGCTATTACATGGCGTATAAGAAGTTGACTCGCAGGTCATACACAATTATAAAGATAACCATATGGCTCCTGCCGGTTGTGTACTCATCGACATGCAAGTCGTGAAACATTACAAAACATGATCATCGCATACAATATACACATCACATCTTGGACCATACCATATCACAAAAACACTCCCTGCAAAAACAAGTTAGACGCCTCTACTTTGTTGTTGCATGTTTTACGTGGCTTATGGGAGTAGATGCTAAGAACGATTCTTAATTACGGAAAGCCACAACGGTGATATTATGGTTGCCAAACTCCGGTGTTAATCCCATGACAACTATAGTGAGAGAAACTGACATCCACCAGCCGCAGGTGTGGTACAAGCCACACGTCAAGTGCGAAGCCGGTCTCGCGAACGACGTCGCGTAAGGTTGGCCTGGACTGCTTCAATCTCACTATCTCGCGTCATAAGAAGAACACAAACAAGAGGCTTGCAACAGAAAACATCAACGCCCGCAACAACCATGTTGCGTTCTACTCGTGAAACACATCTACACATAGATCTAGCTCTGATACCACTGAAGGGTTTCGCGGCATAGTAAATCAAAATTTTCTACGGATGCGAACAGAGGGAAAGCCAAGATCTAATCTAGGAGATGCAATCAACGAGAGATTGGATTAGATCTTCATACCCTTGAAGATTCGCGACAGTAAACGTTCGCCGAACGTGGGTGATGTAGTCGTACTCGCTTCTCCTCGCGATCCGATCCGATCTAGCACCACAAGTGGTGGTGCCTCGAGATGCACACGCAGCACCTCGGCGCCTCCTTCCTTCCGTACCAGCAAGTATGGTGGAGAGAGGATTGGATCTACAACACGACGGCGTGGTGTATATGGTGGAGAATTGCAGCAGTCTTCGCCACAAACAATGGGAGGGAGAGAGGAAGGGCAGGGCAACTAGGGTTGGAGGCAAGGTGTAGGGGGAGGCGCACCAGCCCTCTATATAGAGGGGGCCATCCTTGCCCTCCCCCAAGCCTTGGGCGGCCAAGGGAGGAAGTGGGGGCAAGGACTCTCCCTTCTAGAAACCCTATCTCTAGTTTAAACGACTTTAAACTCTCTAGGATCGGCTGGGCCCTATGGGGCCTTGTGACCCTGGCCCAATGCGCTGGACACTCCCTCATAGGCCCATGCCCTCCCGAAGGTGGGGCCACGTTGGTCCCTTCCGAAGGTTCTAGAAGCTTCCGACAATACCGATTAACCCGAACAATTCAACTCCAAAAACTGCATCTTATATGAATCTTATTCTCTGTAGCACTCCGGAACCTCTCGTGATGTCCCGGATCCCATCCGAGACTCCGAACAAAAACTCATAAACCAATCATCCAATCTATCCTAGCGTCGAGACACGTTAAGTGTGTGACCCTGCGGGTTCGAGAATATGCAGACATGATCTTCTATCAATAATCAACAGCGGGGTCTGGGCACCCATATTGACTCCCACACATTCATTGATGATCATATCGGATGAACCATGACGCCAGGATTCAATCAATCCCATATATATATTCCCTTTGTCTCGCGATATTTTACTTGCCCGAGATTCGATCGTCGGTACCGTCATACCTAGTTCAATCTCGTTCACAGCAAGTACTTTACTCTTTCCGTAATCCGATATCACTTTGTGATTAACTCCTTAACCACATGCTTGAAAGCTGTGTTGATATCGATTACCGAGTGGGCCCGAAGTATATCTCTCCGACTTGGGAGGGACAAATTCCATCTCGATACATACAACCCAACAGATACTTTCCGATCACCTGAGAGACTCCTTTATGATCACCCTCTCATAGGATGCGTTTGATGACCTCAAAGCTTTCTTCCGATACCAGGGAGTTGTATTATCTCATGGTCTAAGGAATACAATATTTGACATAGGAAAAGCTTCGCAAAGATGAACACGATGATACGATCTAATTGCTTTGCTTAGTTTGGGTCTGTCCATCATATCATTCTCCAATGATATGATCTCATTATCAATTGACAACTCATGTCTATGGTTAGGAAACCTTAACCATCATTGATCAATGAGCTAGTCCATAGAGGCGTACTAGGGACACGGTGTTGTTCACAAACCACACAAGTATTAAAGTTTCCGCTTAATACAATTCTAGCATGGAATATAAACTTTATCATGAACAAGAATTATAATAATAACATCTTTATTATTGCCTCTAGGGCATAATTCCAACATATATTCCCTTCGTCTCGCGATATTTTACTTGCCCGAGATTTGATCGTCGGTACCGTCATACCTAGTTCAATCTCGTTCACAGCAAGTACTTTACTCGTTCCGTAATCCGATATCACTTTGTGATTAACTCCTTAACCACATGCTTGCAAGCGGTGTTGATATCGATTACCGAGTGGTCCCGAAGTATATCTCTCCGACTTGGGAGGGACAAATCCCATCTCGATACATACAACCCAACAGATACTTTCCGATCACCTGAGAGACACCTTTATGATCACCCTCTCATAGGATGACGTTTGATGACCTCAAAGCTTTCTTCCGATACCAGGGAGTTGTATTATCTCATGGTCTAAGGAATACAATATTTGACATAAGAAAAGCTTCGCAAAGACGAACACGATGACACGATCTAATTGCTTCGCTTAGTTTGGGTCTGTCCACCATATCATTCTCCCAATGATATGATATCATTATTAATCTACAACTCATGTCCATGGCTAGGAAACCTTAACCATCATTAATCAATGAGCTAGTCCATAGAGGCGTACTAGGGACACGGTGTTGTTCACAAACCACACAAGTATTAATGTTTCCGCTTAATACAATTCTAGCATGGAATATAAACTTTATCATGAACAAGAATTATAATAATAGCATCTTTATTATTGCCTCTAGGGCATAATTCCAACAGTCTCCCACTTGCACTAGAGTCAATAATCTAGTTTACATTTGGCAACAATCTCACACCCATGGCACTGAGGTGCTGATCATGTTTAACACGTGGAAGAGGTTTAGTCAATGGATCTGCGACATTCAGATCTGTATGTACTTTGCTAATCTTCAGATCTCCATCTGCTATATAATCTCGGATTATATGAAACTTGCGGTTGATATGCTTGGTTTTTGGATGATATCTTGGTTCCTTAGCGAGTGCTATGGCGCCAGTGTTGTCACACAATATCTCCAGTGGGTCCAATGCACTTGGAACCACGCCAAGCTTCGATGATGAAGTTCTGATCGAAACTCCTTCACTTGACGCTGCGGCATCCATGTATTCCGCTTCTCAGTAGATCCCGCGATCACGCTTTGCTTGCGCCTTCTCCACTCACAGCTCCTCCATTCAAAATATACACGTATCACGTCTCGAGATTTAGAATCATCCTTGTCGGTCAAAACTAGCGTCGACGTAACCTTTACGACGAGTGTTCATCACCCCATAGACTAAGAACATTTCTTTAGTTCTATTTAGGTACTTTAGGATGTTCTTCACGCTCTGCAGTGTACCACTCGGATCACTTTGATACACCTCGTCAAACTAAGAGCATTGGACACATCTGGTCTAGTACACAACATGGCATACATGATGGAACCTATGGCCGAGGCATAAGGCACTTTGCTCATATCTTCCTATCATTTACCAGAATGGACACGAGCCTTGCTCAATATCTTACGACAACATAGGCACCGAACCTTTCTTTGCCTTATCCATTACGAACCTTTTGAACTTTGTCTAGGTATGTACCGCTTAAAGCTATCAGCGTCTTTTGTCTATCTCTATAGATTTTGATGACCGATATATAAGCAGCTTCACCTAGGTCTTTCATTGAAAAACACTTGTTCAAATAACTCTTCACATCGTTAAGCATGTTGATGTCATTTCCAATAATCAATATGTCATCCACATATAGTACCAGAAACGTCACCGAGCTCCCACTCACTTTCTTGTAGATACAAGCTTCGTAGCAATTTGGAACAAATCCAAAGCTCTTGATCACTTGATCAAAACGAAGGTTCCAACTCCGAGATTCTTGCTTCAATCCATAAATAGAACGCTGAAGTTTGCATACTTTATCAGCATCCTTAGGATCAACAAAACCTTCGGGTTGCATCATATACAACTCTTCATCAATGTTTCCATTGAGGAACGCAGTCTTGACATCCATCTGCCATATTTCATAATCATGAAACGCAGCAATTGCTAATAAAATCCGAATGGACTTAAACATCGCTACGGGAGAGAAAGTCTCATCGTAGTCAACAACTTGAACTTGTAGAAAACCTTTCGCGACAAGCCGTGCTTTATAGACGGTAACATTACCATCCACGTCCGTTTTCTTCTTGAAGATCCATTTGCACTCAACAGCCTTACGGTCGCTAGGAGGGTCCACCAAAGTCCATACTTGGTTTTCGCTCATGGATCCTAGTTCGGATTTCATGGCTTCTAGCCATTTCTCAGAGTCTGGGCTCATCATCGCTTCCTCATAGTTCGTAGGTTCACTGTCTTCTACTAACAAGACAGTCAAGACAGGGTTGCCCTACCACTCAGGAGGGGCACGCGACCTTGTTGACCTGCGACGTTCAAGATGCAGATCGTCCAAGCTTCATGATCCTTGTCATTAGCTTCCTCTATTGTTGGTGTAGCGGCCTGGAACAATTTCAGTGTGCCGCTACTCTCCAATTCAAGAGAAGGTTCAATAACCTCGTCAAGCTCTA
This sequence comes from Avena longiglumis, assembly GCA_030063025.1. NCBI lineage: Eukaryota > Viridiplantae > Streptophyta > Magnoliopsida > Poales > Poaceae > Avena > Avena longiglumis. Next base: position 157,316,748 of record CP125973.1, read on the forward strand.
CTTTCCTCCCACTCACTTCTTTCGAGAGAAACTCCTTCTCAAGAAAGGAACCGTTCTTTGCGACAAACACTTTGCCTTCGGTTCTGTGATAGAAGGTATACCCAATAGTTTCCTTAGGGTAACCTATGAAGACGCATTTCTCCGCTTTGGGTTCGAGCTTGTCCGGCATCAACTTCTTGACGTAAGCTTCGCATCCCCAAACTTTAAGAAACGACAACTTAGGTTTAGCATCAAACCACAGTTCATACGGTGTCGTCTCAACGGATTTCGATGGAGCCCTATTTAAAGTGAATGCAGCGGTTTCTAATGCATAACCCCAAAATGATAATGGCAAATCAGTAAGAGACATCATTAATTGGACCATATCTAATAAGGTTCGGTTCCGTCGTTCAGACACACCATTGCGCTGTGGTGTTCCGGGTGGCGTGAGTTGTGAAACGATTCCACTTGCTTTAAGATGCGTGAGAAAATCATAACTCAAATATTCACCTCCACGATCGGATCGTAGAAACTTAATCTTTCTGTTACGATGGTTCTCTACTTCATTCTGAAATTCTTTTAAATTTTCAAATGTTTCATATTTATGTTCATTAAATAGATATACCCATATCTACTTAAGTCATCGGTAAAAGTGAGAAAATAGCGATATCCACCGCGCGTCGAAATACTAATCGGTCCGCATACATCGGTATGTATGATTTCCAACAAGTCCGTTGCTCGCTCCATCATACCGGAGAACGGGGTTTTGATCATCTTGCCCATGAGGCATGGTTCGCATGTGTCAAATGATTCAAAATCAAGAGACTCCAAAAGTCCATCAGAATGGAGTTTCTTCATGCGCTTTACACCAATATGACCTAGACGATTACCACGGATAAGTAGTATTATCACTATCTACTTTGCATCTCTTAGCCTCAATGTTATGGATGTGTGTTTCATTCCTTTCGAGATTTAGAAGAAATAAACCATTCACAATAGGTGCATGACCATAAAAGATGTTACTCATATAAATAGAACAACCATTATTCTCCGATTTAAATGAATAACCGTCTTGCAATAAACAAGATCCAGAAATAATGTTCATGCTCAACGTAGGCACATAATAACACTTATTAAGGTTTAAAACTAATCCCGAAGGTAAAACTAAGGAGAGCGTGCCGATGGCCATCACATCAACTCTTGATCCGTTGCCAACGCCAAGATCGTCACCTCATCCTCGCAATGGCCGTCTATTCCGTAGCTCTGCTTTGAGTTACAAATATTAGCAACCGAACCGTATCAAATACCTGCACTACAACGAGGGCTAGTAAGGAAAACATCAATAACATGTATATCAAATATACCTTTGATGGTGCCACCTTCTTGTCCGCTAAGTACTTGGACGATTTGCTTCCAAAGGACCCTTGTCCTTGCAATAGAAGCACTCAGTGTCCGGCTTAGGACCAGACCTGAGCTTCTTCTCAGCAGGGGCAACGCGCTTGCCGCCGCCTTTCTTGAAGGGATTCTTTGCACCCTTACCTTTCTTGAAGGTGGGGGGCTTGTTGACCATCAACACATGATTATTCTTTTTGATGTCCACCTCCGCTACTTTCATCTTAGAGAAGAGCTCAGTGATCATATAAGTGGAACCAATCTGATTGCAAGCAACTACAAAACTTTTGTAGCTAGGAGGGAGTGACTACAGAACTCTGTCAATCTTGAGCTCCTCTGGAATCGTGCATTCCAGTTGCTCAAGGCGTTGAGTGTTGCCCGACATCTTAATGGCGTGCTCACTAACGGAACTCCCTTCCTCCATCTTGTAGTTAAAGAATTTATTAGAGATCTCATATCTCTCAGAACGGGCCTGAGTCTGAAACATAGTTTTCAGCTCCGCAAGAATCTCAAAGGGCCCGGCGAACTCCTCAAAACGATTTTGAAGATCCGATTCCATAGCAAACAACATGGCGATCTTAATCAAATCATAATCATCCTTGCGCGACTGATAAACAGCTTTCTCATCAGCCGACGCATATATAGCAGGGGCGTCACCTAGCGCTTTCTCAAGGACATAGTCCTTTTGTCCGCCAGCGAGAATGATTCTCAGAATGCGGAACCAATTGGTGAAGTTAGACCCATTGTTTCTAAGCTTTTCTATCTCAAAGAAAACGCGTTGAAGTTGAAGTTGGACTTAGCCATGTGATCTACAGATTTGCAAGTACAATTTATACTATGTTCATGATAAATAGTTCAACTTAATCAAATTACGGATGAACTCCACTAAATTCAACATCCCTCAAGTTGTTTAGTGAACATGATCCAAATTCACCACACCTAATCCGATCATCACGAGAAGAGATGTGGTTTCAATGGTGGACAACAAAGTGTCGATCATATCATTCATATGACTCATGCTTAACCTTTCGGTTCTTGTGTTCCGAGGCCATGCATACATGCTAGGCTCGTCAAGTTAGACCCAAGTATTTCGCGTGTGCAAAAGCGGCTTGCACCCGTTCTATGTGGCGTAGAGTCTATAGCACCCGATCATCACGTGATGCTTGGACACGACGAACTTTCGCAGCGGTGCATGCTCGGGAGAACACGGTTTTATCTTGATCTTTAAGTGAGGAATCATCTTATAATGCTACCGTCGCGATCTAAGCATGATAAGATACATAAAAGGATAAACATCACATGCATATAACTTTAATGTGACATGGTATAGCCAATCTTCGCGCAATGATCTTCATCTTGTGCGTTCCGGCATGATCTCCATCACTCCGCCATGATTGCCTCCACCATGAATAGCAACTACAACTATTGCTAACTACTTAGCGATAAAGTGAAACTATTACATGGCGCATAAGAAGTTGACACACAGGTCATACACAATTATAAAGACAACCATATGGCTCCTGCCGGTTGTGTACTCATCGACATGCAAGTCGTGAAACATTACAAAACATGATCATCGCACACATTATATAACCACATCTTGGGCCATACCATATCACAGAAAACATGTAACTACCTCGGTGAATTACGCTCCTAGTTGCAAGCCTGGATGAGCGGAAATGGTTGAAATAGTACGGTGGGGCCCAAATGCCACTCACAGGTAGACCTTTCGGCCGTCCCAACCATTTCCAAACATCGGGACAAGAATGGGCGGCATAATCGGCAGGCGAAGAGATCAACTACATACACAAATGAGTATGTATGCAAGCCACCATACAACAGTACATAAGAGCCATTCCATCTAAAAGAAATAGAAATATTGCAACGCAATACGGCAAGATCCAAATATCCTAGATAGATATAATAGTTTAGGATATCTCCTCATACATCAAACATCAGAGTATCAGGCTGAAGCGGAAAACAAGATCCGAGTACGGATAAGAAGCAAATCGGCATAAGATGCCCCATAAATAAACACATCCCGCCCACAGATCTCACGGATCCCCGTTCCTGGAATCTCTACACCGAATGATCGTTGTCCACATCGTCCGTCTCCTCCACCCAGTATCCATCTCGTGGGTGTACATGTTCATCTGAATCAAATAATTTATCGTGTGAGACCCTAGGGGTACTCAGCAAGTCTTTATGCCTCTAAAGGAGACACAACACAGGGTGGCGAATTGCGCAAAAGATAAACCCTAACAATTCTATAGATACTCACTAACCATCCGCTAACCAAAGATGAGCGGATGTCCGTGAATAAAGACAACAGTTATAACGATAATATCAAGATCCATCCTCCTCCTCGCTTACCAACGAGGAAGCGGATTTACACCCCCATCCGTTGGCGGTTTATTAACCATTCCATGAGGGTTGCACTATTTACTAGTCAGTTACGTAGTCAAATGAAAGCGGTACTTTAGTTATGCTTGTCTATGATCGAGGAACTGTGCTCCAAGTCGTCCAGAAGTGCGGACACGGCTTTCGGAGAGTTTTACCTGCAGGTGCATAAATAGCAACACACTCGATCAACCTCGGAAAAATCAAATCAAAACCCAACGAGGCATTCACGACAAAGCAATCACGATTCAGAAATATTTTGAGGCCACCCATTAAGCTACCATAGCGAAGTTAGGTGACTCGAGACGGACTCAAGGTTTGGGTGGGCGGTACAGAAGCGATTGGGAACCCGAAAGTGTGGGGGCTTGTCGATACCGCGAAATCGTGTCCCGATCCTAAACAATGCAGACATCGCACAATTTAAATAAAGCGATAAAGCATGGCATAAGTACAGGATAGTAAATAAAACCTCAAACTAGTTTGTGGCCCCAAGAAATAAGAATGAATCAAGCTCGCTCGGGGGTCCCATAAGCCTCCCGGATGTGGATAGCGAATATTCAAGGAACAGGAATCAAGTACTCGGGGTCCTCACGGGACACAAGTGAGCATGAAAAACCAAATAGCGAGATATTGCTCACGGTGCCACTTTCATTAGTTATCCCATTACTACTCGGGTTAAGTTGTTTAGGTACCTCGTTATCCATCGGACACTCACATACCCTACACATGTTCTCACGACTGCATGGCTCAAACAACTCTGTAGTAATGGCTCATGGGATGGGGGAACAAGCTTGGTGGGGTTTAAAAGTAAAGGCTATGCAATACTTGGGATTCAGTTTAATGCAATCGCGACTCAATGATGCAAGAATAAGATAGAGGCAATAGGTACTATATGTATGCAAGCATGTGGTAGTGCTTGCAGCATCTCGATTGAGCGAGAGAAGGATGCAGGTAGTTCTCCTCGGTTTCTTGGTATATCCACCTTTCGTCTATTCGAAGAAGAACCAAACAAACAAGGGCCAACATAAATAAAGTGCACAAGCATAAGAATAAAATGCGACAAGCAAACAATCATGCCATGATGAATGATGCACAATTTGCATGGCAATAATATAGCATGGCATGGGTGAGGTGTGGAATACAAGAATAAATCATTTTATGGTGTTTTAATCACCTTTTATCCTCAATTAAGTTGCTGTACACTTTATATTTATATGATGCATGCTGCAATTCAGAACAAGGAATGCATAAACAGAAAGGTCTCGTCGAGCTAATCATTTTAGACATATCATTTGTTAAATTTGGAGTTATAAAACAGAAGTTATTAATTAATTAAGAAAGAGGGCATTTTATTGTAATTTTAATCAACTTGAAATTTAAAGTGTTCAAAATATATTTTGATTGAATTCCTCACATTTTTCTGATTTGAAAACATATATTATTCGTATTATTTGGAATTATGAATTTAAATTTATTTTAAAGTCAAAATTAGTCAAATGGAGTCAAAGTCAAAGGTTTGACTAGATAGAGTCAACTCTGGTTAAATTTGAAAACATGGTTGAGTTTATAATTGAAAAACATTCATATTTGATTTTATAATTTTTTCCAAATTCAAAACATTTCAAAAGATATGAATCATTTAAGTTATAAACATTTCCTAAATTTATTTGATTTCAGAAAAACTCTGGCGATTTTCCTCACTCAGGGACATACTACCCACCATCAATGACATGTGGGGCAGAGGACAAAAGGGGGCCACGGCAGCGCTGGGCGACGTGGTAGTGACAAGTGGCGAAGGGGAGGACGACGGGTTGATGTTCTCAAAAGGGGAGGGGCTTATTTGCAAAACCTTCTGGAGGATGCTGTCGATACTGAAGATTGAATCGAATGAATCTGCTAGCTGACTCGATCTTCGGAAGACGATGGCGACGATTCCATCGAGAATTCCGGCATTCCACAAAAACAAAAGACGGAGAGGGTTCAACGAACTACAAGTTTCCTACAGGGAGAACTCGACGAAGATCAACAGGGCGCCGGTAAAATTGACGCGAACAGGGTGGCGGTGGGGTGTGGGGGCTTAACCTGTCGGCCGACTCTCTCTGATCCTACGAACACCTGCGCGCACGGCGGAAATTGGCGACGAGGCGAGCTACTGGCTAGCAGGGAGGACAAAGGAAGGAGGGGAATCAGAGCGGGGCCTCACCGGAAGGTCGTGATCGTGCTCGACGCGGTCGGAGGAGGACTAGGGCAGCCGGAATCGACCATGCACGACGGTGGCCGAAGCTATTGTTGAGGACGATTCCATCGCGTGCGAAGACTCCCAGCTCGATTCCTTTCGCCAGGGCAAAGAGGAGGACCTGACGGAGACGGGGCCGTGATCATCTCGGCTTGAGGGCGACCATGGAAGCAGGGCAGCGGTGAGGTCATGCTCGGTTTCCTCTCTGGTCTGGAGAACTCGAAGAGAAGAGAGGGAGGCAGATAGCAAGGAACCGACGGCGTGGGGAAGGGATAAAGGGAGAAGCTAGGGTTCCAAGGCTCGATCTGGAGATGGATAATAAGGGCAGGTGGTGACGCGGCTGACGGGAGGCGACGACCACCTGCTTCCTTCCGTGAGTTGCAGAGAGGGGGGAGGCCGACAGAGGAAGAGAAACAGAAGACGGCGTCGGGGTGAAGGGGTACTGGGCCATGAAGAGGGAGAAGGACCCAGTGGGCCTTCTTCTGCTGGATGCCGCCTGGGCTAGGTGGCTGCTGCTCTCTCTTGGGCTGCGGCCCAGAAGGTTCTTAGCTTTCCTTTTTATTTATTTTCTATTTCTTTTTGTTAGTTCAATTGTTTTGTTTTATGCTTATATTTAGCCAGTTTTAAGAAAGCAACTTATTCAAACTATTTTGAATCTTTGCAGGGATTTTTGAACAAAGGTGTCTAGGCAACAAAATAGACTAGAGGGAAAATAGCATATGGGAAAGAGAGGATGCCCACATACACGATGGGTATGTGTCAATTTGGGCACTTTACTAGATTAGAGGATGTAGGGGTTTAGAAAAAGAATAAAAGCATTTGATAAAATATGGAACCCTAGCAATGGGTTCCCACATTGTAGAATAAAAAATAGAGATACCAAAAGGGAGAGGGAGGTATGGGTGATGGTGGGGTAGGTGATTAGGGAGGATCTTAGATAGGGGATAAGAGAGAGAGGGTGATGTCTTAGGGTTTAAGATGCTTGCATGCTCCAAACTAGATCAAGCCAAAAGGAGGGAGAGAGAGAGATGGGAGATGTTCCACTCAAGAATTCAAATAAAATCCAAATGACTAGAATGTGGTGGTTCTTGCATGGGCCATGCATAAACAGTAAATGCCTCCTCTAGTAGTGAAAACCACTAGATTATCTCATGGCATTTGTATAAGCAGGCTTCCCAAATTTTGGAATAAGGCCCAACAAAAGAAAAGAGAACTTGTTAACCACATGGATTAAATAAAAGATCATGCATGAATATATGGTGGCCAAGCTTGTGTGTAGGTGCCACTAGCCAACATGAACCCCAATGGTATTCCTACATGAGCTTATATTCATATTTAACCCATATGAAAGTTTGACAAGGGGTTCCACTCACATAGCATGCAAAGGTGGCCATGTGGCTCTCATATACCAATAATGTGAAAACAACATGGTGCATATATGGGAGCATGTGGAATGGTAAGTGGAGCCATCCAAACTCACATGAGCTAGAGGTAAAACCCAATAAAGTGCAAAGCTCATTTTTAGTTGGATGGTGGAATTATAAGGTGGTGACAAGAAAGGGTAGTGGAGTGCAATAAAAGATATGCCCCCAACTCAACTTGGGCATTAAACAATATATCAAGAACCAAATACAATATCAAGAGGCAAATACAATTAATAATGCATATGAGATAAGAACCAAAACAAAAAGGGTTTTATATGATGCTCAAATGCAAGGTGGCATGATGACATGAGCATGATATAATTATGATGCAACAGTTATATCTAGGAAGTAGCCATTATATTACTAGACCAAGTAACATTACAGTTGTTAGACAATTGGGATGCTACAAAACACTCCGTGCAAAAACAAGTTAGACGCCTCTACTTTGTTGTTGCATGTTTTACGTGGCTTATGGGAGTAGATGCTAAGAACGATTCTTACCTACGGAAAGCCACAACAGTGATATTATGTTTGCCAAACTCCGGTGTTAATCCCATGACAACTATAGTGAGAGAAACTGGCATCCACCAGCCGCATGTGTGGAACAAGCCACACGTCAAGTGCGGAGCCGGTCTCGCGAACGACGTCGCGTAAGGTTGGCCTGTACTGCTTCAATCTCACTATCCCGTGTCATAAGAAGAACACAAACAAGAGTCTTGCAACAGAAAACATCAACGCCCGCAACAACCATGTTGCGTTCTACTCGTGAAACACATCTACGCATAGATCTAGCTCTGATACCACTGAAGGATTTCGCGGCATAGTAAATCAAAATTTTCTACGGATGCGAACAGAGGGAAAGCCAAGATCTAATCTAGGAGATGCAAACAACGAGAGAGATTGGATTAGATCTTCATACCCTTGAAGATTCAAGATGAACGTTCGTCGGAACGTGGGTGATGTAGTCGTGCTCCTCCTCGCGATCCGATCCGGTCTAGCACCACAAGTGGCGGTGCCTCCGTGAGATGCACACGTGCAGCACCTCGACGTCTCCTCCTTCCTCGGACCAGCAAGTATGGTGGAGAGACGGATTGGATCTACAACACGACGGCGTGGTGTATATGGTGGAGAATTTCTGCAGCAGGGCTTCGCCTACAAGCAGTCGGGAGGGAGAGAGGAGGGCAGCAGGGCGGCTAGGATTGGAGGGGAAGGTGTGGACGGGTGGTGCGCCCCCAGCCCTCTTTATATAGAGGGGTGGGCGGCTGCCCTTGCCCCTCCCCAAGTCCAAACCGGCGGCCCCAAAGGAGGAGGAGTGGGGGGCAAGGAAACCCCCCCTTCTAGAAGCTCTATCTAGGGTTTAAACCCTCTTTGGCCGGCTGGGCCCTATGGGGACTTGTGCCCCTGGCCCAATGCGGCCAGGGCACTCCCTCATAGGCCCATGCCCCTCCCGGAAGGTGTGGCCACGTTGGTCCCCTTCCGGAAGGTTCTAGAAGCTTTTGGTACAATACCGATTAACCCGGAACAATTCCGAACTCCAAAAACTGCACTGCATTATATGAATCTTATTCTTCGGACCACTCCGGAACCTCTCGTGATGTCCCGGATCCCATCCGAGACTCCGAACAAAAACTCATAAACCAATTATCCAATCTATCCTAGCGTCGAGACACGTTAAGTGTGTGACCCTGCGGGTTCGAGAATATGCAGACATGATCTTCTATCAATAATCAACAATGGGTCTGAAACCCATATTGACTCCCACATTCATCGATGATCATATCGGATTAACCACAATGCTAGGATTCAATCAATCCCATATATATATTCCCTTCATCTCGCGATATTTTACTTGCGAGATTTGATCGTCGATCTGTCATACCTAGTTCAATCTCGTTCACGAAGTACTTTACTCGTTCGTAATCCGATATCACTTTGTGATTAACTCCTTAACCACATGCTTGCAAGCGGTGTTGATATCGATTACCAGTGGGCCCGAAGTATATCTCTCCGACTTGGGAGGGACAAATCCCATCTCGATACATACAACCCAACAGATACTTTCCGATCACCTGAGAGACACCTTTATGATCACCCTCTCATAGGATGACGTTTGATGACCTCAAAGCTTTATTCCGATACCAGGGAGTTGTATTATCTCATGGTCTAAGGAATACAATATTTGACATAAGAAAAGCTTCGCAAAGACGAACACGATGACACGATCTAATTGCTTCGCTTAGTTTGGGTCTGTCCACCATATCATTCTCCCAATGATATGATCTCATTATTAATCGACAACTCATGTCCATGGCTAGGAAACCTTAACCATCATTAATCAATGAGCTAGTCCATAGAGGCGTACTAGGGACATGGTGTTGTTCACAAACCACACAAGTATTAAAGTTTCCGCTTAATACAATTCTAGCATGGAATATAAACTTTATCATGAACAAGAATTATAATAATAACATCTTTATTATTGCCTCTAGGGCATAATTCCAACAACACCCCCTCTCAAACTCATGGTGGATCCACAACACTGAGTTTGAAGAGTAAGAAGTCATGCTGCACTCGAGTTTGTGCCTTTGTAAAGAAATCCGCCAACTGCAAATCTGAAGGCACATAATGAAGCGCAACAACCTGATCCTGCACCTGAGCACGTTATAAAAAGCATCAACACTAATATGCTTGGTCAGCTCATGCTTGACCGGATCACGTGCAATACTGATAGCACCTGTACTATCAGACAAAAGTGGAGTGGGTGTCGTAACAGAGATCCCAAAATCTACAAGCAACCACCGTAACCAGGTCACCTCAACAATCAAAAAATCCATAGCCCGCAGCTCAGCCTCAACACTCGAACGGGAAACCGCTACCTGTTTCTTCGTCTTCAAAGCAACAAGCGAACCACCAAGAAACACACAGTAAGCAGAAAGTGAACTACGATATGTAGGATCACTCGCCCACGTAGCATCCGAGTAGCACTAGAGCTGGAGAGAGATGGAACTAGGTAAGAAAAGGCGACGAGTGATCGTGCCACGAAGATAATGAAGGACACAGAGGAGATGACTGTAGTGAACGGTGGTAGGAGCTGAGACAAACTGACTCATAATATGAACAGGATAAGAGATATCAGGACGTGTGACAGCAAGATAAACAAGACTCCTAACAAGATAGCGATAACGCGTTGGATCAGGAAGAGGATCACCATCAGTAGGACGAAGCTTAACATTAAGCTCCATAGGAGTCTCAACAGTGCGCTCATCCCCAAGAGCAGCACGAGCAAGAAGATCTTGAATATACTTTTCCTGAGAGATAGAAAAGCCATCATAAGTGGAGGAGACCTCAATCCCAAGAAAATATCGAAGAGGACCAAGATCAGTCATAAGAAACTGATCACGAAGACGAGCCTTGATGATGCGGCTTACAACCACTTTTGTGGCCCGGTCTTCATAGATTCGAGGGGATTTGGGGGAGGAGAGCGAAGAACACGATGAACACGAGAGGGAAATCGAAGATACAAACGCACACCACACCCAAATCGGTTTGCTCTCGTTGGCCCGAACCACCAACCCAATAGAATCACAAAGGGAGAGACCAAAGGTAGAATCCCTTGCGAGAGATTGGCAAGCTCTTGGTAGAATCACACGTAGGGAGAGAGTAGCAACCAAGTAGATTCCCAAAGGGGAGAGACCTATCACTACTAGAATCCATACATGGGAGAGATCAAGAACTAGAAGAGCGCCTTGACGACTTCAATTAAAGAAGGCCTTGATACAACTCATAGATAATCTAATGAGAGGGGGTTCCCATCCAGGGTTTGGCCTAAGCCATGAGTCTCAACTCATCATCTATTCCATCCTAGGGTTTACATATGGGGGTGGGGGCATATATATAGGCCAGCCACGCACTAGGGGTAAAACAGGCATAAACAGGGAGTTCTTGGCGTTACATGGGCCAGGCCCAACCTAAGGCGTGCAGGCCCGATACACTCGGTCCGGATACTCCGATGTAGAGGTCCGGAGACTCCGGTCTGGACCGGAGACTCCGGTCAATCTCCGGTGTGGTCTCCGGAGGGGCCTTCAGACTGTCCCGGGCTGGGTTCCTAGGGCCGGACTAGAGGACAGTCCGGAAACTCCGGTGTGGTCCGGAGACTCCGGTCTGGCTTCAGCAACTTCTTGCGTCTTCTCTTCCAGGCCTCATGTTTGGGGGTCTCGGCTCCTGGTTCATCCTTGTCGCATCCGCTTGGCATCACGGTCATGGACCTAGTCATACAATTGATAGTTGGCTCAAGTAGGATCCCATTCAAGTAATGATCAAGGGAAGGCAAAAGATGGAAGGAGTTCACCTTGATTGGGATGTTTGCCATATCATGATGTGGACCAATGGTGAACGCCATGTGTTGGGCGGCATCACTTGACAAAGGCAAAATACTCAGGATCATCACCAGTAATGATCATATCATCAACATAGAGAAGAAGAAGAGTGCGTCCACGAGGAGAAGTGTGAACAAATAGCGCCGGATCATGAAAAGTAGGAGAGAAACCAGTAGCAGTCACCACAGAGGCAAAGCGCTCAAACCAGGCACGAGGGGCATGTTTCAGGCCATAAAGGGAAGGTCGAAGACGATAAACCATCCCATCGGGAACAGAATACCCAGGAGGAGGCTGCATGTAAACCTCCTCACTCAACTCGCCATTAAGAAAAGCGTTCTGAACATCAAGATAGGACACAGACCAGCGTCAAACAGAAGCAACAGCAAGAAGAGTACTCACAGTGGTCATATGAGCCACAGGGGCAAAAGTCTCATCATAGTCACGGCCGAGCTCCTGCTGAAAGCCACGAGCCACGAGACGCGCTTTATAGCGCTCAAGAGATCCATCAGAGCGGGTCTTAATTTTATAGACCCACTTACACGTGATAGGACAAACACCAGGAGGGGGAGAAACAAGATCCCAGGTGCCAGTGCGCTCAAGCGCAGCGATCTCCTCAGCCATGGCAAGCTGCCATTCAGGATGACGCTCGGCATCCCGATAAGAAGTCGGCTCGGAGACGACAGAGAGACCATACTGACTAGGAGAGTAACGGTCTGGAGCACGACGCTGACGAACAGGCCGTGAAGAGGGAAGCTCATCGGTGGAAGACGACTCATCAGAAGAAGAGGAAGAAGGAACAATGGAGGAAGGGTCCGAAGCCGGAGAACGAGGTGGAGAAGAAACTAGGGGATAACGAGGAGAACTAGGGCAACTAGACGGAGGAGAGGATGGCGTCAAAATCGAAGGAGGCACATCAGAAGTAAGAGGTGGAGAAGAAGGGACAGCAGGAGGTGCATCAGGAAAAATAAGAAAAGAGATATCATCCACCGGGTAAGTACCAGAGGTGGGGCGAGGATAGAAGGGACGCGTCTCATCTAACGTGACATCACGAGAGATGCGCATCCGACGACTAACGGGGTCCCAACAACGATAGCCCTTATGCTCATCACTGTATTCGAGAAAAACACACTCAACAGACTGAGCGGTCAGTTTGGTGCGTTCGCGAGGAGGTAGAAGAACATAGCAAACGCAGCCAAATAAACGAAGAGTCGAGTAGTCTGGAGAGCTACCAGAGAGACGCTCGAGAGGAATACCACCTGGAAGGGCAGCAGAAGGCTGAATGTTAATGAGGTAAGTCGACGTAGCGACAGCCTCAGCCCAGAAATGCGGCGGAAGAGAGGAAGCAATCATCATAGCACGGGTAGTTTCTAGAATATGACGATGTTTACGCTCGGCGACACCATTTTGAGCATGGGCACCGGGACACGAGAACTGAGTGAGGGTGCCCTGCTCAGCAAGGACACCACGCAGGTGCTGGGAGATATACTCTCCTGCAGAATTAGCACGAAACACACGAATAGGCGTAGAATACTGAGTACGAACCATGGCCGCAAAGTGCTGATAAATAGAGAGCATCTCACTGTGAGAGCGCATAAAAAACAACTAGGTGTACCGTGAAAAATCATCAATGAATAAAATATAGTATCGATGGCCCCCTTTGGAAGCAAAGGGAGCCGGACCCCAAACATCTGGATCAACTAAATCAAAAGGTCGCTGAGATATAGACACACTAGTAGGATACGGAAGCTGAATCTGTTTGCCTAACCTACAACCCTGACACGAATGTAAAGACACATCTCCTGAGACAGACCCCAGAAGACCACGACGAACTAAGGACGATAAACGGGAGCCAAAAAGGTGACCCAGCCGATGATGCCACTCTTGAGCAGCCAAGATGTAAGAAGCAACCGCAGAAGAACTAGCAGATGAAGTGTCAGTGGATGGAACGCGAAGCCAGTCTAACTCCCATAGCTCCGGAGACTCAAGGATGCGAGGACCATCTCCAACCAGGGCCTGGGTACGGCGGTCCTAAACCGCACAAGAATCAACGTCAAGAATGACACGACAACCATAATCAGTAAGCTGACTAGCAGAGAAAAGGTTCATCTTAAGACTAGGAACATGAGAAACGTCAGGAAAATAGAAAGATAAAGTAGAAAGGGTGTCTCGACTAGAAACAAGAAGAGAGGTACCGTCAGCCGTGATAACACGAACAAGAGAAATAAGAGAGCGAAGAGCAGAAAGAATAGAGGACGCAGAAGTCATATGAAAAGAAGCTCCAGAATCTAGATACCACGGGGATGACGTACCTGACTGTGTAGAAGGTCGTGGTCGCGAGGTGCCAGAAGAGCTAGGCACAGAACCAACAGTACCCGACGAGGAAGAGCCTGTAGCAGCGAGTAGACCACGAAGAATGTCCTGATCAGACAGTGCAACAGCAGAAGTTCCTGAAGAACCAGCCTGCCTACGAGCATAGTACTGCTGACGTAAGCTAGGACCCCTCCTCCAGCAGCTAGAGACATCGTGGCCAGGCTTGCCATAGTAGGCACAGGGAAAACGAGGAGGTGCTGTCATACCACGAGGCTGCTGAGGAAGACTCTGGCCCTGGACCGGAGGAGTAGAGAGTATCGGTGGTACTGGAGACCGCAGCGAAGCCGACTGCACAGGAGGACCATGAGCAGCAAGTACGGAGGGAACCTCAAGAAGACCAACACCACGAAGACGAGTCTCCTCAGCACGAAGCTCAGACAGTACCTCAGAGAGCGGAACACGGCCACGGGCAAGCAGCTGGGCACGACGCGGCTCAAACTCCTTACGGAGCCACGACAAGAACTCAAATACGCGTTGAAACTCCAGATCCGCGTGCACAGTCAGACAGCGGGGACAGGTGGCACACACAGCTGTACGAAGAGAATCAAGCTGATGCCAAATAGCAGCACTCTGAGTATAGAACTCATCAATAGTAGAATCACCCTGCTGAAGAGCATGCTCCTGGCGAACCACAGACATGTAAAGAGCATCCACAGATGGCTGATAACGCTGACGAAGAAAAGCCCACTGAGCAGCAGCAGTGGGAAGACCCATGAACTTAGCAGCATACTGAGGCAGAACACTGGAAGTAAGAATAGCAACATCACGAGCATCCTCATCTATCCACTGAGTGTAGTCAGTCAGATACAGAGGAGCATCGGGGGAAAGGTCAATAGGCGATGTAGGAGCAGTGGGACGCGGCGGACAGGAGACGTCGCCAGAAAGCACACCCCAAAGACGAAGACCGCGCATGTGGACACGCATAAAGGCAGCGAAATCAGAATAATTCGCGCCATCAAAAATCACCGCGCAGCTAGGAATCGCAAGATAGCCCGACGAGGAAGACATTTTTTCTCTATTTTCTGATGAAAATCAGATCTGATCTGATCTGATCAGATCTGCAACACGCAGCAACAGTCGTGGCGGACGGGGTCGACAGTGGCGGGAGGCGGCGGCGGCAATGACGGCGGCGGGCGGAGACGAGGCGGTCGGCGTGGCCGGGCGGATCGGGCGGCGGCGACCAGGGAGGACGGGGCAAGCTCGCGGGAGGCGAGGGAGAGGCAGCAGCGGCGGCCGGGCGCGGCGGCAGGAAGCCGGGATGGGCGGGCGGCGGCTGCTGCAAGGAGAGGAGCTACCTTACAGCTCTGATACCATGTTAAGGTAATAGACTTGTTGTATTACCAGGGGGGCAAAGGCCACAATATATAGTACATGTATAGGTGCAAATATACAGGAAACCCCCTAACACACGGGGAAACTACAATATACAAATATATACTCTAACACAACCATGTCATGAGCACTAGTAATTGCATTGTTATGTCTTGCTCTGATACCATATCAAGCTCCATGCACTAGCCAACGCAACCAAAAGTCTAAACTGATGGAAAGAGCTAGTGCAATCCATTTATACACTTCAACGCCTCCTCTCACGTGTGACGGAGAGAAGTCAGCACGTGCAACCGGAAGAGAGCGACAACGCGCGAAACTCACGTATGACTCAAGAGGGCTATACATGGACATAGAGGGGTCAACAACAATTTTTAGGATAAATTGCGAAAGCCAGGACTCGAACTCAAGACCTTAGGCTCTGATACCATGTCAAGCTCCATGCACTAGCCAACGCAACCAAAAGTACGAACTGATGAAAAGGGCTAGTAAAATCCACTTATACACTTCAAGACCTTCCTCCTTCTGGTTCAATAACCTCGGTCTCAACTGAGGAAAAACTTGCTGCTGTGCTCTTCACACCCTGCGCTTGGGGTTACCAACTAAGTGCCACGTCGAGCACCATCAAAGTCTTTCTGGCGTCATTGCCGGGGAGGCTAAGGACGTCTTCACAAGAGGAGTCCTCCACTTCTTTTCTCTTTACTTTGTTTTTAGTTTGCTTAGTTTCTTTTGCTTGGTTTTGTTTGCTTTTTTCCAAAGAAAAAACCCAAAAAAATTAGTCTAGTTTGGTTTGCTTTCTTTATTCAAAAACACATAAAAATTTAGTTCCTACTATAGTTGTTGGTCTGTTATTGCCTTGCTTGGTCATGCTTTCTGTCAATGGATGGTTTCTTTGAAACTAGTTCTTATTGGCAAGGTGGTTTCACAGAAGAACAAAAGTATTATTATAAGGAACACCGTTTATCGCAAAAAGAAAAACACTTATGGGAACAAATTGATAAGTTGAATACTATTGCTAGAGACGTGTGCTCTACTTATAGAGTTACTTATTGCTTTGATAAGTCTTGTTGATGTAGGAGGTATAAACACCTTCCTTTTTAATGTGAGTATAATGATAATGTTACCAAAGGAGGATGAATGTTATGTTCCTGTGGATCCTTCTGAAATATCTACTTTGGGTAAAACCTGTGAAGATTTTAATCCCACTATTTTTGAGCTTAATAGAAATTATGTGTTTGTAGATCATGAAAAGCATTCTTTATGTAATAGCTATATTGTTGAGTTTATTTATGAGGCTACTGAAAATTATTACGAGAGAGGAAAATATGGTTGTAGAAGTTTTCATGGTACTGAAACACCTCTCTATGTGCTAAAAGTTTTGAAGTTATTCTTGTTTTATCTTCCTATGCTTGTCACTTTGTTCTTTGTGAATTTATGCTGATTCACTCGACCAATTCGCTGCGTCCGGCGTTCCCAGGGCGTACCCGGGATCCTGGGTTCGGCCTGGATAGTCCGGATTAAAGTTGGTCCAAATTCGGCCGAAAACAGGTTACTGGGTACGTGACTGAGCCGATTTTCGCGTCCGGACCAATTTCGGCGTCTGGATCAGCATCCTAGATAGGCGAGTGGAGATGCCTTTATAAAGGTATACTGCAGATGTATGATTTATGCCCCATAAATCCATTTTATGATTCTCATACGTTTTTTTATTTTGAGAATAATTCTTTTTTTTAGAGCAACCAGCAGGAGCACTGCCTTTTCTATTAGAAGAAGAGAATTGACCGGTTTGGAAGGGAAACCGGCCAAAACCCCGAACATACGTATATACACACGGGTCCGGTTAAAAAGGGAACCGAACCGAAAAAAAACCCCAAACGGCACAGTTTTAAGGCAAAACCGGCAAAAACCACACGAGGCCACACAACCTAGCTCGACTAGGTCTGGAGCACCGCCGAGCGACACCAGCACAACGGCAACAGCGGGCGCTACGAAGAGCCTGGTCCACGTCCCCGGAGAGGAAGTCAGAGCCGAAAGGAACGGCTAGGCCTCACAGGCTTCATGGCGAGAGGCAGGCCACATGGAGCACTGCCTTCATGGCGAGAATAATTCTCATACGGGTTAGTTCTATAAAAACTTGTGTATGTTTGTACCCAATACCTATATGGGTGTGAATCTTTAAAAAAAAATCCAAACTGAAATGTATTTAAAAAACATATGAGCCATGGGTGTGCTCATACGGTTGACACAATAGCTTCGCCAAAGTCCATTATATATCATAGCCCCGTTGTACATTTTGGAAGTACGAACTACTTGTACTTTTTATTTATCAATGAAAAGCGAGATTGATTGGAACACTTAAGTCAACCGGTAATTGAAAATCAACACTGCTATGTGTACGAGATACCACGCACGTTTCTATACGACATTGCATGTGAGCCTTTGATGTATGAGACCAAACCAATGGAGCTCGCTGGATCATGCATCGTACAAGGATTGTACATGTATATATGTCACGCATGCACTGACAGTACTTGTGATTGAAAATGACACTGCTATATGTACGACATATCAGAGATCTATACGTCGTTGCCTAGGCCTTTGATATATCAGGCCGACAGAATGAACAAAAATAACCCAAACTCAAAAGGATTTCACAAATGATTCATCTGGAAAACTATTTTCCTAGACTAACCCTTTGGGTAGCGCCCAACAGCTAGGTGCTACACGCGCTACACTGAGTGTAGCGCCTTTCAGCTAGGCGTTATGCCCCCTGCGAGCGTGGCACCGCCTAGCCCCTCCCTGGCCCCACCCGGTCGTGTGACGCTCAGGCGCTATGCCTGGGGGGAGTAACGCCCAGACGCTATGCCCAGGGTGTAGCGCCTATCTGATAGGCGCTACACTTTAATGTGTAGCGTCTAGCAGAAAGACGCTACACATTGGGACTTAAGCTGTCGCACGCAGCCCCCTCCCCACCCCCTCCCCATTCAGTCCCAGGCGTCTGGAGAACAGCAAGGTCGCAGCCGACGGTTCCTCTCTCCCCCTCTCTCAAATCCATCCCTAAAACCAACAGATCTGAGGGATTTCACCGTGGATTTGCTTCCCTATCCCTCCCTCAAGGTAATCCCCTCATTTTCCCTCTCTTTCATCCAATGAATCTTGCACATTATCCTCAAACCCTAGATGTAGTTGGATTCATAATATGGACTATTTGTGCATGTTTTTAGTTACTTGGTAGTTATAAATTAGTTGTATTTGATGGGGAATGAAAGTGTGTTGTTGATTTTCATTGTATATGATAGTTGTATATGGATTTGTATGGATGTTTGAATAATATGCTACCATATTCTTTGTAGTTTATTGTATAAATTCAAACAATGGCCACATACCACACACATTTTATTGATGTTTGGAATATATATGTAGGATGGTGTGGCTACTTGAGAATTACTATGATCATCAACACCGGGCATACTTGATGGCGGAGAAGAATATGGTAATAAAACCATGGTTGAACTTCTTTGCTTTTGTTTTTCTATTGATTCAGTTGTGTTGGAAAAAGCATAATGTTTGATCTTGTATGTATGCAGAGGCTTCGTCCCCTCAAGATTCGGTCTCATGGCGCATCTTCGAATGACATGCCGTACGACGAGCGGTACACCGAGTACATCAAGAGGCTAGGCCTCCTCCCTTTCATCACGCTTGTGATCCGGTCGACGCCGAACCTCAACGTGACTGCTATCACCGCACTTGTCGACCGGTGGAGGCTGGAGACGCACACTTTCCACCTCCGGACCGGCGAGATCACTCCTACTCTTCAGGATGTTTCCATGATCTTTGGACTTCCTATCGCGGGGGAGCCTCTCTGTATGAGCACAGATTCCGATGGGTGGCGCAATGCGATGGAGCTACTTATTGGCATGGCTCCTGAAGAACTTGAAGATAAGAGCAAAGATAGAGTCCCAGCAGGCGCGACATATGCGTGGATCGTGTCTAACTTTAGGCAATGCCCGAACCCCGCCGAGGTCGAGGTGATCGAGACACATGCTCGTGTGTACGTGTGGGATGTCCTTTCTAGGACTCTATTTGCTGACAGCAGAGGTAGGGCCGCTCAGTGGATGTGGCTCAAGGCACTAGCAAACTGGGATAGCAATATCAGCTGGGGTTCAGCGGCTCTTGCCTACTTGTACCGGCAGGTAATCACATGTGCACTCTACATTCATTTGTATATGTTGAGTCCACACATATGCTATACTGACCTTGTTTTTGTTCACTTGCAGTTGGACGATGCCTGTCGTAGGGCAGGCGGAAATGCCGGAATAGGTGGTGCTATGGTTCTTCTCTCGATATGGAGCTGGGAACGCTTACCAGTTGGTCGTCCCAAAGAGGTGGGCCACCATCCTTGGCCAGCGTATAATATAAACCCTCTACGCCAGCCGACTTGGGCTTACAAGTGGGACGTGGTATCGGAGATGACAAGCGATGTTGATGCCATGTACCTCAAGTACACGAACGAGTTTGATGCGATTACGCCCGAGCAGGTAGATGTTTATCTATACGTCACTATCCATAATATTTACTTCACGAGTCAAAATCGATACCAAACATGTTCTTGTGATATGTTGCAGGTGGAGTGGGAGCCTTATGGTTGTGGGGACGAGTTTGGTATTGCTCCCGAGTTTGATATTAACCCGAAGTGCTTGGAGGAACATGTTGGAATTATGCCCTAGAGGCAATAATAAAGATGTTATTATTATAATTCTTGTTCATGATAAAGTTTATATTCCATGCTAGAATTGTATTAAGCGGAAACATTAATACTTGTGTGGTTTGTGAACAACACCGTGTCCCTGGTACGCCTCTAAGGACTAGCTCATTGATCAATGATGGTTAAGGTTTCCTAACCATAGACATGAGTTGTCAATTGATAATGAGATCATATCATTGGGAGAATGATATGATGGACAGACCCAAACTAAGCGAAGCAATTAGATCGTATCATCGTGTTCATCTTTGCGAAGCTTTTCCTATGTCAAATATTGTATTCCTTAGACCATGATATAATGCAACTCCCTGGTGCCGGAAGAAAGCTTTGAGGTCATCAAACGTCATCCTATGAGAGGGTGATCATAAAGGTGTCTCTCAGGTAATCGGAAAGTATCTGTTGGGTTGTATGTATCGAGATGGAATTTGTCCCTCCCAAGTCGGAGAGATATACTTCGGGCCCACTCGGTAATCGATATCAACACCGCTTGCAAACATGTGGTTAAGGAGTTAATCACAAAGTGATATCGGATTACGGATCGAGTAAAGTACTTGCTGTGAACGAGATTGAACTAGGTATGACGGTACCGACGATCGAATCTCGGGCAAGTAAAATATCGTGAGACGAAGGGAATATATATATGGGATTGATTGAATCCTGGCATCGTGGTTCATCCGATATGATCATCGATGAATGTGTGGGAGTCAATATGGGTGCCTAGACCCACCGTTGATTATTGATAGAAGATCATGTCGCATATTCTCGAACCCACAGGTCACACACTTAACGTGTCTTGACGCTAGGATAGATTGGATAATTGGTTTATGAATTTTTGTTAGGAGTCTCGGATGGGATCCGGATATCACAAGAGGTTCGGAATGGTCCAAGAATAAGATTCATATAAAGGCGGTGCAGTTTTGGAGTTCGAATTGTTCCGGTTAATCGGTATTGTACCTGAAGCTTCTAGAACCTTCCTAAGGGGACCAACGTGGCCCCACCTTCCGGGAAGGGCATGGGCCTATGAGGGAGTGTCCTGGCCGCATTGGGCCAGGGCACAAGGCCCCATAGGGCCCAAATTCCTAGATAAGTTTAAACTCGTTTAAACTAGAGATAGGATTTCTAGATAAGGGAGAGTTTAAATCGTTTAAACTAGAGATAGGATTTCTAGATAAGGGAGAGTTTAAATTGTTTAAACTAGAGATAGGCTTGGAGGAGGGGCAAGGGTTGTCCGCCCCCCCCCTCTATATATAGAGGGGTGGTGCGCCCCCTCCCCCCAACACACCTCTCCTCCAAACCCTAGCCGCCTTGCTAGCTTTCCTCTCTCCCTCCCGACTGTTTGTAGGCGAAGCCCTGCTGCAGAAATTCTCCACCATATACACCACGCCGTCGTGTTGTAGATCCAATCTATCTCTCCACCATAATTGCTGGTCTGAGGAAGGAGGAGACGTCGAGGTGCTGCACGTGTGCATCTCACGGAGGCACCGCCACTTGTGGTGCTAGATCGGATCGGATCGCGAGGAGGAGAAGCGAGTACGACTACATCACCCACGTTCCGATTTAACGTTCATTGTCGCGAATCTTCAAGGGTATGAAGATCTAATCCAATCTCTCTCGTTGTTTGCATCTCCTAGATTAGATCTTGGCTTTCCCTCTGTTCGCTCCGTAGAAAAATTTGATTTACTATGCCGCGAAACCCTTCAGAACAATCTCTCTTGCTCATGTGCTGCCCATTGATTTGCAATTGGGCGGTTGAGTTTCATATGCCACAACGGGTGATGAGGCAGTTCGGGTTGTTTCAATGCAACCCTCCCGTGTGGAAGGACACCGACAAGGAGCTTCATCGGTTAGTTAGCATGATAACTTGTGCTCAATTGCTTTGGATGGTACTAACATGGTTCTTTGTTGTTGTTCAGGTTGGACAGAAAGAGGCAGAGGAAGATCAAGAATTGGGATCACCATCATAGGAGGCACTTCATGGAGTTCCTCATTTGTGTGGAGAATGCTCGACGAACGGAATGGAATAGTGGAAGAGCACATTGCCCAGTAGCATTTAACAACTACATCCATTGGTTTCTTGGTAGTACCCGTGTCTCCATTTGCCTGCCGTCCTATGAGGAAGAAATATTGGAGGAGCCAGTCCAGTTCGATGAACTTGCCTACACTCAGTACAACCGGCAGGTCAGGGGGGGACCGACATCCCGCTTTCTTTCTCACTCAACTTTGCGGTAAATTTATCGTTGCCTTCGCATTACTTTCCTTGCACTCTCATCTCTTTCTTGCCTAACATGTTCTTGTTCTTGACTCTGTAGAGAACGTAGGTAAAGAAATATGCCGATGATGCCGAGGCGATTCTTTTTCTGCCCCTAAGGGGAAAAAGGGAGAAGGCATGATACGAAACTTCCTTAAGGTATGGATGTGAGACTTCCTCAAGATAGGCATGTTCTTGGTTTGACTTATGTTGTTATTTGTTACAACGCTCGGCCCAAAAGATGCGTCGCTTATCTAACGTGCTAGGTTGCCGCGATCCCGAGTACACAACCCCGTCCGGTTCTAGGTCCAAGTCGACTACTGATCCGTCGGCCCATCTTCAGGATGATGTTGAGGATGACACCACTTCGGCGATTCGTTCGGAAGATGAGGTATGTGACAACCTTACATGCATTTAGTGCTTTCTGTTTCTCATGCATTTCTCATAGCCATACAATCTTGCATGTAGCTGCCTCATATGGAGAATGAGACTGAGGAGGAGTACCGGATTCGTTACCCATACCAGCTGAAGCCAAGGAAACAGTTCAATCGCTGGATGTCGGACGACTTCCGTAACAAGGGAAAGGCCAATGTTGTCGAGGACGAGCCGCCACGGAGGTCAAGAGCGACTAGGAGGACGAGAGGCCTACAATATGATGATGAATATGAGTCGCAAGAAGAGGAGGTGACAAATAAGATACCTCCAAGGAGGGGCCAAGGCCCAAGGACGCATGGACGGAAGTAGGTCATGTATGGCACAATGTTGATGATGATGCACTAGGTTTGAGACTATGTATGGGTTGATGTATGGCACTATGTTGATGTTGTTTAAGACTATGTTCATGTATGGCACTATGTTGATGTTGTTTGAGACTATGTTGATGTATGACAATTTGTTCATGTTGTTTGAGACTATGTTGATGTTATTTGAGTATATGTGCAGTTTGAGTATATGTTGTTTGAAACTAGTATAACAAGTGTTGTTTGAGTACATGTTGTTTGAAACTAGTGCAATTCAGGAGTGTAGCGCCTGTCTGATAGGCGCTACACGTCAGAGCATAGCGCCTATCAGACAGGCGCTACACCCTGACTTAGAGTTTTCCACCGCCAGCGAACTCTCGATTTGCTCTCTGTATGCTCCTGTTAGTTTCGGGGCAAATGAAATCTGCTAGCATAGCGCCTAGCAGAACGGCATGTCAGACAGGCGCTACACCCTGACTTAGAGTTTTCCACCGCCAGCGAACTCTCGATTTGCTCTCTGTATGCTCCTGTTAGTTTCGGGGCAAACGAAATCTGCTAGCATATCGCCTAGCAGACAGGCGCTATGCTTGTGTAGCGCCGTTCTGCTAGGCGCTATGCCTTGAAACTGTGTTCATACCAAACATTTCCCTGTTTTGAGACTTTAACATGACAAACATTACACAAGGCAAATAAAAGACGAGGGATAGCAGTTCATGACATACTCAAATAGAAGCATCTCAAACATGGTGTTCATGCCCTTAAGGGGCTTTACATACTAATAGTTCGACATCACACTAAGTTCACACACATCATCCATCGTTCATACGCGAGCTCCCGGTTACATAATCTAAAGCATCGGTCCTTTGCCCTTCCTCTTCTTCTCTTCCTCTTCCTCTTCCTCCATGGAACGCCACGCCGCTTGACGAAGCCTTTCCCTCTCCACAGCACGAGCCTCCTTAGCTTGGCGCTCCTCTTCCTCCTCTTTCTTGCGGATCTCGTCATTACGTTCCTTGCGCTTCCTCGCCATGTCCTCGTCACGCAACATTTCTTGGTAGCGCCTTCTTCTTTTGGCAAAATCGATCTCTTGGATAGCCTTGTTGGATTGAGGTTGCTCAAGGTCTATCCAAGTGTAGTACCTGCATACCGGAGGGGGAGACTACAAGAAAATAGTGCATGTTAGAGTATATGCTATGGAATAGTTTGGGACACATGAAGAACTAAAAAGCTTAGAGCATGCCCGTGGCTTGTCGTATGGGTTGCGGCTACGCTCGGGAGAGCGGTTGTAGTTGGCACACATGAAGAACTTCTTTCCCCAACTATCGGAAAAGTAGTATTGGGATTCCTTAACAGTGCAATCGGTTCCACACCAACAATAGGAACCTCCTTCCCATGGGCCTCGTTAGTACGAAACGCCTTTCGTGGCCTTTCCTCTTGGTCGGCGCAAGGTGGCCTAGCATTGTCCCTCATCTTCCTCTCTTCCTCTTCCTTCTCCTTTTGCCTCTTCCTCTCTTCCTCTTGCTTCTCCCTTTTCTTCTTCCTCTCTTCCTCTTCCTTTTTCTTCATTCTCTCATCCTCTTCGTCCTTCTTCTTCGCTAAGTCTCGAGCAAGTTGAACTACCTCTTCAAATGACTTCCTCTTCTTCTCTTCTTCTTCCTCCTTCCTCTTCTTCTCTTCTTCTTCCTCCTTCCTCTTCCTCTCTTCCACCACCTTCATAGCATTCGCCCAGATAGCCGAGTAGTTCACATCGTCCCCATCATTGCCCTTGTTGGGTTGAGTCGCCATACCTATTATAAGAACAAAAGCTACAAGTTAGTAAAGGATGCAATGAATGTGAATAATAATTGATTCACTGAAATAAGCATAGTAGGTAATAACATAAGCATGCAAGTATGAATATTCCATCCGTACCTATTAACATAAGGATTTGGTCCTGCCAAGTAACCTAACATACTAGACGGGTTAAAACCGCCACGCCCTCTTCCTCTTCTAAGCCCAAGTGATCGACCTCTTTGTTGTCTAGGAGCTTGTTGTCTAGGAGCTTGTTGGCTAGTTCTTGGTTGGCTCTGAGTATTTAAGAAAATATCCATTCATCACGTCGAATGTATAACGGACTATTGCCGTGACGTGCAATGCACGAACACCTTTGAGCAACTTGTTGAAGGCCTCTGCCACGTTGCTTGTCATTTGGCCGTACCTCCGGCCACCGTCATCGAATGCTCGTGCCCACTTTGTTCTTTCTCCAATGTTCCTATCGAGAAACTCTCGACCACCCGCATCGAGCTCTTTGTTGAAGAGCAATTTGTTGTATAAGTTTGATAAACGACGTTCCGTGAAAGCGAGGCAACAATCTTGTAGATCATCGGCCAAATCCTTGCTCTTGCATGCCCTATAGAAGTTTGAACAAAAGTGTCTCATGCACCAACGATGGTGCAACGGAGCATGCCCGGGAATATGTTGGTCCACCGCTTTAAGAATTCCTTGATGACGGTCCGAGATGACACATATTTCCCTATGAGGGGTTAATATCTTGGTTCTTAAAAGATGGAAGAACCACTCCCAATTATCATTGTTTTCCACCTCTACCAAAGCAAAGGCCAAAGGAATCAACCGGTTGTTGGCATCATTGGCTATTGCAATCAAGATAGTGCACTTGAATTGACCGGTCAAAAAGGTGCCATCAACGGAGATGACCGGCCTACAATGTTCAAATGCCTGAACACATTGCTCGAAAGCCCAAAATGCACGGCCAAAAACTCGAACGGTTCTTTCGTTTACAATCCTTGTCTTGTTCCCCAAAGGTTCAACCACATGAACCATGCCCGGGTTAGCATTGGCCATCGCTCCCAACAACCTTGGGATTCGGTTATAAGATTCCTTCCCAATCACCATACAACATCTTGAATGCGGCTTGCTTAGCCTTCCATGCCTTCCCGTACTTCACCTCATAGTTAAAGAGGGCTTTCACAAACTCCATGACCTGCTTGATGCTCATTATTGGAAACGACGCGATGTCATTGGAAAGCCTATAAGCGAGGAACTCAGAGGTGAGTTGTCGGTGCTCATGCTTTGCATCCTTGCCATCCACCATCGGGCCTCGGCACATGTGAGTTCATACGCAACTAGAAATGTGCCAATCGGGACCTCCCTTGAATGGTCTAGCACGCACAATCCAAGGACATCCTGCCGCCTCGCACTTCACCGTGTAACGCTTCTTGATATCCGAGTGCACGACCGTGTAAGGACGATGATGCTTCACCGAGAAGTCCTTTATCCATTGCTTCAATTCCAACAAGGTCTTAAACCTTGATCCTTTGCAAAAGCCATTATTCACTTCATTGCCATCCCGGTAAGAACTTGTCCTTGGTCCAAGCACTATGCCTTTGCCACCATCAACTGTGGCTTCATCCGTGAGACTAAGATCACGAAACAAAGACACCCGATGGTCCCGCCCTAATACGGTATGGTGGATTTCGGCCTCTCTAGCCGTGAACCCCTCCTCGTCAACTTCTTCTTCGGGACCATCATCATCCGAGTCCTAAGCATAGCCTCGAGAATACGGGAGTTCACGGTCCATGTCATGTTGAGTGATATATTTCTCCAAATCACCAACATTGTTGTCATGGAGTTCAACATCATCATCATCTTCACCCTCACAATCATCATTGTCCTCTTCGAACACTTCGTCTTGGTGTCTTGAAATCGGGCTCAATGTTTGGCTCAAAGGAGGTTCAATCCATAGCTCTTGCTCCACGGTGGAGGACTCCTACTATCCAATGGGGAAGCACGGCGGTTCAAGTCCAAAGCCAATGAACTATCAACCTTCTTGGTGGCAAATAGCTCAAGAGCCTTGTCTAGTGATTCGGCCACCACCTCCTTGTATGCAAGCCAACGAGCCTCGGAGAAGATACGCATGGTCTTCCAACGGATATGCACTCCAAAACCCACATTATGTCTTCCTTCCAACTCAACAACATCACATGGGTCCATCCATTTCAATTCAATCCTCACTTGCTCCAAGACCTCGGCATAGGTGGGACTACGCTCAAACATAATATCTAGCTCATCCGGGTCCGGTTCTATGTTGCCTTTCAAAAAGTCATCCTTGTCCACATGATGAACATGAACAATTCTTGCCATCCCTAACACATAGGAGAATATGTTCATTAACTAACCATGACAAGATAAACAAAACTATACTAGACACATTACCAAACCATAAAGCTAACAAGAACACCCTCTCTTACATAAGCAAACCCTAACCCTAACCCTAGCCATAACATTCCAATATACCAAACAATGTCATTTCAACAACCCTAAACCTAACTAAATGCTTCATACACATCTTTATAACCAACATTGGCCAATGAATCTAACAAATTTCCAAACATTTCTCTCCAAATCAAATTTCTAGGGTTTCAAGCCAAGTCCAACCAAAATGAAAGATTTCAAAAGGTCAAAACGGAGGGGAATGAGGGAGGGTACCTCTAGCAGTGAGGAGGCACAAATCCACCAAATAAAGCTTCCAATGTGAGAGATTTGAGGAGAAGGCGCCTCCTTGTCATTCTTCTTGCTTGGGCAGAGCCAGAGTGAATGGGAGTGGGGGTGACATGACAAGTTAAGTCCTGTGGTGGCGCCAGACGCTACACATTAAAGTGTAGCCTAGCAGATAGGCGCCACACCGGCATAGCGTCCTGGCCACACGA
Organism: Avena longiglumis; assembly: GCA_030063025.1. Taxonomy (NCBI): domain Eukaryota; kingdom Viridiplantae; phylum Streptophyta; class Magnoliopsida; order Poales; family Poaceae; genus Avena; species Avena longiglumis. The sequence continues at coordinate 157,344,707 of CP125973.1, forward strand.
TGGGCGAGGAGGGCCAAAGTGCCACGTGTAGGGCATAGCCTAGTGAAAGACGCTACATCAGAGTGTAGCGCCAGATAAGCGCTAAAAAAAGGGTTAGTTCAGAGAAATAGTTTTTCAGATGGTCATTTTGTAAAATCCTTTTGAGTTTGGGTTATTTTTGTCCATTCTGCCGTGTCAAATCAATGAAGGCCGCCGGTGCATTATAGTACAACTATTGTACAACATGCATATGGCATTATGGCGTATGCACACCACTTCCGAGTACTACATGATATATCATGCACGATTTCTATAGGACGTTGTATATGGGTCTTTGATGTATCAGACCAAATCAATGGAGCCCACTCGCACTCGATATGCATCGTGCAAGGATGGTACGTGCATTTTCGTTCAATGGGTACTCGCAACTTCGCCATAATCGATCCTCCCGGTACCACGCCCACAAACTATAATTAGGGCATCTAAAAGAAAAACTGTAACTAGGCGGTCTCAAAGTTCAAACTAATTTTTTCATAAAACTCCAGCTACACAACCACGACTTCTTTTTGACAACTCAACAACACTATCTTCAGTTGATCCGCATCGCCCCAACCCCCAAACCTTTGAATATGGTGGCAACAGCCAACGACCACCCGACCCACGCCACGAGTCCACGCGGACCCGTGCGGCCATTGCCGTCGTCCTCGTTCTTCACGAATCACGAGCTCCTCCAACACCTCCCTTCCATTCCATCCCCATCACAAGAAGAGAAGGCAAGACAAGAATTCGAATCCCCCAGATCCCAAATCCAGCTATCCAAAAAGTCCAAAACAGAGCAAAGCACCGGAGCCTGCCAAGCCCACCCAGCACAGCAGTAAACAACAAGATCGCAACAACAACCCATCTAATTAAGCAAGGCATCCGCTCCGCTCCCCTGCCTGTCTGTCTGTCCCCCCTCGCCGGCCGCGCCGTCTCACCCCCAAAAATCCCCAAACCCAAACCAAACCAAACCAGGCACAAGCACAACCCCCATGTCCTCGCGCCGCCCGCCGCCGGCGGGGGCAGACCGCGCGGCCGAGGCGGGGGACGCGGCCCTCGCGCGCGACATCGTCACGCTCCACAAGGCCCTCTCCCTCGACCCCTCGCGCCGCCGCCGCTCGCTCCCGCTCCCTTCCCCATCTGCCGCCGACCACAAGCCCAAGCCCAAGCTTAAGCCCTCCTCATCCCGCAAGCTCCTGCCCTCCCCATCCTCCTCCTCCTCCTCCTCCTCCTCCTCGGTCTCCACCTCGTCCTCCTCTTCGTCTTCCTCGTCCTTCTGGAAAAAGTCCCTGACGGCAATCTCCCACCTGGGCCGGCGCCGCCTCGACTGCGCCTTCACCCTGCACGTGCACTCCGTCGACGGCCTCCCCGCGGCCCTCGACGGCTCCCCGGTCTCCGTCCACTTCCGCCGCCTGTCCGTCTGCGCCTCCACCCGCCCCGTCGCGCCGGCCCTCGGCGCCGCGGCCTTCGAGGAGCCGCTCACGCAGCGCTCGCCCGTCTACTTCTCCCGCGGGGCCAAGAACGCGGTCAAGTACGAGCCCCGCGCCTTCGCCGTCACCGTCGCCGCCTCCGCGCTCGAGCTCGGCAAGCACGAGGTCGACCTCACCCGCCTGCTGCCGCTCTCCATCGACGACCTCGAGGACGGCGGCGACTCCGGGTTCGGGAAGTGGAGCACCAGCTTCCGCCTCTCCGGCGTCGCCCGCGGCGCAAGGCTCAATGTTACCTTCGCCTGCGCGCTCGTGGAGCAGCAGCACAAGGTAGGGGAAGTAGCGGGGCTGAGACGAGGCTCCATGGCGCGGCCGGTATCAGTGCAGGCACCCACGCCAGTGCCAGCACGGAGCCGGGACGTGAGGGTGTTGCACGAAATTTTGCCGAGCACGAGGCCCGTAAAGCAGGCCTTGGGTTTTGTTGGAGATGCAGGTCCTGATGCAACAAAGGGCGAGACAGCAACGGTAGAGTCTGAGGAGGATGGTTCGCCGCAGTCAAAGCATTGCACATCAGTGGAGGTGAAGAAGGGAGAGGAGGACTTGGCCCATCCAGAGGGCGATTGTGATGGTGCAGAGTTTAATGTGGTTGAGCAGGGAGTTGAGGTCGACCTCGAGGATCTAGAGGAGCAGTTCAAACCTGTCGAGGCTGACTATGTGGCTGACCAAGAGGACGATTATCCGGGTAACGCTGATGAGGAGGGAATGACCAGGCCTGCATTGTTAGCTGACGATCTTGCTAAAGACGATACCATTCATGTGAAGCTGGAAGAGGAGCTCAGTGATGTTGCTCCTGGAATGGACTATATGGGAGAAGACAAGCAGGATGCCCCGGTCCAAGCGGCCTTGCTTCCTACTGCCGTGTTAGAAAAAGATGGTCAGTTGACAGAAGACGCGGAATTGGAGGAACTTGAGTTTTTATTCAACAAATTCTCAATTGTGGAGCCAGAGGAATTTGATTCACCAACTATAGACGACAAGCTTTCTAGGCGATTGAGCTGCATTGGTGCGAAAGATGGTTACAATTCCACCAGTAGGAAGAGCAGATCACGCAGCGTGGATGCTTCATCGGATTTTGTTGCTAGTGAGTTTTTGGAAATGCTTGGGATAGAGCATAGCCCATTTGGGCCAACCACAGATAGTGATTCAGAGTCACCGAGAGAGAAGCTTTGGAAGCAATTCGAGAAAGAAGCTCTAGAATCCGGGGACTGTATTCTTGGTTTGGATTTCGATGATGGGGTGGATGAACCTAGTTGTGAAGATGTTGCAGAGGATTTTGATCTCTCGGCAATCATACACGAGGCTGAACTTGAGCTGCAGAATGGAGCTCCGCCGATAGACACCACATTTAGAGCCAAGTCACTGGAAGACCAGGAAGCTGAAGCTTTGATGCGTCAATTTGGGTTAAATGAGAAGTCCTTCCAATCCTCTCCACGTGGAACTAGAAGTGGGTTTGGTAGCCCCATTGACCTCCCACCTGAGCAGCCCCTTGAGCTGCCGCCTTTGGCTGATGGTTTGGGCCCATTTATACAGACAGAAGATGGCGGATTTCTTCGGTCGATGAATCCAGCTCTTTTCAAGAACGCAAAGAACAATTGTAGCTTGGTCATGCAAGCTTCTTCTCCAATCGTACTACCAGCAGAAATGGGCTCTGGAATTATGGAGATATTGCAGGGCCTGGCTTCAGTTGGAATCGAAAAGCTATCAATGCAAGCAAACAAACTTATGCCCTTAGAAGATGTCAATGGCAAAATGATGCAACAGCTCGCCTGGGAGACCTCTCCCGCTCTAGAGTCTGTTGCAAGGTTAGAAATCTTTCTTATCATGTTTGTTCATGATTTCTTCCTACTTCACCATATGCCCTGGTTAAAACATATTGCTCTAACCAATGCAGATACGACCTATTAGAGAATCATTGCATGGATTCTTTGGCAGGAGGGGTCAGCGAAGCTGCCTTGGGAAAGAAGAAGAAGAAAGGGAGAGGTGCTGATCTGTCATCATCACTGGGCGGGATAAATGCTTCGGAATATGTTTCACTTGAGGATCTTGCCCCATTAGCCATGGAAAAGATTGAAGCCCTTTCTATTGAGGGTCTGAGGATACAATCTGGCATGTCCGAAGAAGAGGCACCGTCCAATATCAGTACCCACCCTGTTGGAGAAATTTCATCTCTGCAAGGAAAGTCCGCAGAGAATACAGGGTCCCTTGGTTTAGAAGGAACTGCAGGATTGCAGCTTATGGATGTTAAACAAAGTGGTGGTGATGTTGATGGGTTAATGGGCTTATCGATCACTCTAGATGAGTGGATGAGGCTTGATTCTGGAGTAGTGGATGAAGAGGAACAGTTCAGTGACCGTACATCGAAAATACTTGCTGCCCACCATGCCAAATCAATGGACCTACTTGCTGAAAACCAGAATGCGGACAAAAAGAGCAGGAGATCCGGCAGACGATGGGGCTTGTTGGGGAACAACTTCACAGTTGCTCTCATGGTTCAATTGCGTGACCCGCTACGTAACTACGAGCCAGTTGGCACGCCTATGCTTTCTTTGATTCAAGTGGAGAGAGTTTTTATTCCCCCAAAGCCCAAGATATGCAGCACTGTTTCAGAGAAAGGTAACAGCGAGGAATATTACGAGGAGCCCAAGGCTGAGAAGATTATAGACAAAGCATTGGTCGATGAAGAAAAGATCGAGGAAGAAGACACTGTTCCTCAGTTTAAAGTCACAGAAGTGCACGTAGCTGGCTTTAAGAGCGAACCTGAGAAGACAAAACCATGGGGTAATCAAACACAGCAGCAATCTGGTTCAAGATGGCTGCTAGGAGCTGGCATGGGTAAGGGCAACAAGAATCCTCTGATGAAATCCAAAGCTATTGCAAAGCCAACGAAAGACGTGGCCGGCCAGCAAGGAGACACCCTTTGGAGCATTTCTTCGCGCGTTCATGGACCAGGGACAAGATGGGGCGAGTTAACAGGATCTAAGAGGAACCCAAATATCCTCCTCCAAAAAGATAAGAGATTCCGGTAATGCCCAATCATCAATTCTGGGTAGGTAGTTCTTGAATGTAAGGGGGTGGCGGGTTTTGGGGTGTTCCATCTGTGTAACTAAGGCCAAATGGCCCTACTATAAACTGTTAAATCATGTAAATCTAGTCCGTTCCCTGTGATCGGTATTGAATCATCTCGCATCAGCCCACTTTATATGTGCTTTCGAGCTGGCTTCTGCATCTTTTGAGCTCTCCTGCGCTCAACCGTAGCGAGAAACTAGCGATTCTCGTGCTACAGTTTCAAAAGTGTTTTTTTCTGCTCAAGATGGTGGTGCAGTTCTGTCTTCTGATGTAGTGTAACTGCAGGTGCTCACAACATGTTTACAGCGGCCTTTCGTCCATCTCTTTTGTTCTGCCTGTGCCAGTTATCACAATGCTCGGTTGTGTTTTCAGTTATCTCTCTAGTGGATTGTAGATCATGTGCACTGCTACAATCTCTACTTATTCATGGAGAACACAGACAACAGAATTGCTATTTTATGAACTCCCGAGGTTTTGTCATTTGTAAGAGAAAAAAAAAGTGTGTTTAAACATGCTAAATGGATCTGTCATTTAGCAATGCATCAGTCTCTCTCTCCATAGAAATTGGTTTCAGTAAAATCACATTGCTTTTACATTTGCAGCCTGTGCAGTGCAGCATTGGGCATTTTGGGCTGCGCTCGACCAGCAGGATACGAGTATATATGACACCCTGTTCAGGCTGTAGCGTAGATGTGATTATTTTTGAATTTATGATTCCCACGGGGCCGGGGGGGAGGGGGATCCCACGATGATCTCAAAGCTGTGATTTTGCGGTGGACATGATCGCTTTGTTTATGGAACTACCGGACCAGCACACGCCAAAATGATGGGAGAAGGAAAACTAGGGGAGTTGTTGCGAATTTTGTAATGAGACAACTCATCGGCCATCACAAAATCATTCAGCACAGATCTCATCCCGTTGGACGGTTGATCATTGGCTCCCAAATGGAGCTTATTAGCTTTACGTAACGAGATATTATGACATTATAATGAAAATTCAAGCTATGTACTCTATATAATATATACACAGTTCATTACCCACCCTGGGATGCCTGTCAGTTCCACGCGAGTTAGCAATATGAGTAGGTGACGGGTCAATGGTTAGCTTGCTGCTCTTGTAGATTGATTGCTGCATTTGCAAGGAAAAATTGTACTCCCTCCGTCTTAAAATGGATGTAAAAAGTTTATCTAAATTTAAACATTTAAACGTATCTAGACTATTTAGTACTCCTTGCGTCTTAAAATAGATGTCTCTAATTTATTAAAATTTGAATGAACCTATATACGAAATAGTGTCTAAATTTATTTAAATTTAGATAAATCTAAGACATCTATTTTGAGACGGAAAAAGTACTAGATATATTTGAATTCTAAAAAATTTGAGACATCTATTTTAAAATGGAGGGAGTAATTGTGGTCTTGATACTAGTAGTTCAGAGGGCAAAGCAAAGCAACTAAGGAGCATTTTTTTCCTATTTGTTCGAAATACCTGAACCCATGAAAATGTCGCAGGTTCTTTATCTCCCTAGAGAAACCCAATTTGTGTTACAGCTGTAGACTTTTAAGAACCAAATCAAGCTAGTAATGGACGGCACCCACAATAACGCGGTGGATGTGCATCTCGTCGCCATCATTCGTTCATCCAGCTGGTGGATTGTTTCTTACCTATATTATGCGGCCGCTTTTCCTCCCAGTACCGACCGGTAAAAAAAAATACCGAGTAAAATGTCGCAGGTTCTTTATCTCCCTAGAGAAACCCAATTTGTGTTACAGCTGTAGACTTTTAAGAACCAAATCAAGCTAGTAATGGACGGCACCCACAATAACGCGGTGGATGTGCATCTCGTCGCCATCATTCGTTCATCCAGCTGGTGGATTGTTTCTTACCTATATTATGCGGCCCTTTTCCTCCCCGTACCGACCGGTAAAAAAAAATACCGAGTAAAATGTCGCAGGTTCTTTATCTCCCTAGAGAAACCCAATTTGTGTTACAGCTGTAGACTTTTAAGAACCAAATCAAGCTAGTAATGGACGGCACCCACAATAACGCGGTGGATGTGCATCTCGTCGCCATCATTCGTTCATCCAGCTGGTGGATTGTTTCTTACCTATATTATGCGGCTGCTTTTCCTCCCCGTACCGACCGGTAAAAAAAAATACCGAGCCCACGAGCGGTTCGATCTGAGTAAAAAACGTCGTCACCATACATGTTTCAAGCTTCGACGCAACTCTCAAGGGATCATCAAACCAGTACACTTCATGTCGCTGCGTGTTATATATTTTCTTTATTTGGGATTATAGGTTCGACGCATATACTTAGGTCGTTAATTTAACTAATAAAATATAAATTATATAGCATAAAAATTATATAATTAGAAAATATAGTATCTAAAGTTTTTAATGGTATAATTTTTTTATTATTCTATTTATATTTTGTTAGTTAAATTGATAAATCAGTTAACCGTACGTGACCTATAAACCCCGGACGGAAGTACTCTCGAGCCGATTGTGTGTGTGCGTGCGGAACATGTCGCTGCTAAGAAATGTACTGATCACGGCCAGCACCAATTTGGACGTGCAAACGTACTGGCACGACCGCGACACAGCGACATCGATAGATGCAAGCAAACCAAGCACCCGTGTGCGCATACGCTACAGAAGAATCCGAGCGCTGAACAGTATATATTTTCTGTCCTACACGGCAGCCTAAGAATCCAACCCATGATTTGTTCAAGGCAATCATCTACACCCAACTACTTAATCGCGATCGACTATTTAGTTTGGTGGAGGGAAGGAACTCGGATGGAGCCAAATTTTTCCTCGCGTTGGGGGTCCATGACAAGAAGGCATCTGTTCGATCTATCAATGTTTGGAGATGGGTCAAGCCGGCCTACGTGTGATAGCGCTTCATCGTTTAATTTTGTTGCGATCGGAACCAACCAGTCGTGGTCACTATACCATCCAAAAAAAAAAAAATGAATTTTAGTTTTTTTAGCAGAAAAGAAAGTTTCGACTACAGATCTTGAGTACGGCAGCTACTATTTTTTTCTCTTCCTAACACGCGCACGATGACTAAGAAAAAACGCGCAGCGAATCAGGTATATCTACTGATAAACAAAAGCTAAAACGTTCAACCCACTGCTCCCAGCTGGCCATTCTTCTTCTCCGCAGCAATTTTCAAAAGGATCAGCAGTAAGCAAGCTACTGGGCAACAACAAGGTGTTGCTATCGTGGAATTTAAGCATAGGTTGCGTCTTCCTGCCCCGGCCGATAGAGTTTTACTATAAACAACCGAGACTGAACTCTCAAGCTCGCAGTACTAAAATAACTTGTAGGATAGTAGGATGGAAAAAGCTCAGGTGATCCAATGTTGTTACTATGACAAAAGTGGCGGGATTAGCGGTACTAAGATCATCTCTAGTCGCCGTGTAACCCAAACGACGCCCAAAGGGTCTGGTAAAACGTGTCTAGCGGTGCCTCCAAAGGTTCGAGATCCCTTCGGCACAGCCCAATAGCATATCCACTATCCCTAGGCCACTGTCGCTCCATAGGGCTCGTTTCGGGCGTGCCGGGCAAAAACTGCTGCCAGCGCCATGTTGGATACAAATAGGCATGTTATTGGAACATCGGGTGATCAAGCGATAATTCCCCAGGCAGAGGTAGGCCAGACAACCCTAATGCGCACCATCGCGCATTCCTGTCATTTCTCGCTGCTTCTCGCCTTAATTTCGAGCCTAGTGCTCCAACTATAAAATTGGAGTGCGTGGCTTGCCGTGCTCGCTACCATTTCTCGCTGACGATGTCTACCCACCACCTACGCAATGATGGGCACCTTGTCCCGCCGCTAGAGCCGATCCCAAGTCCGCCGCCTTCGGACGACGATGACTTGCTCGACTTCATCGACTCCGACGACAAGGGTATGGAATAGTGGGAGGATGAGGAGTGGGAGGACGGGCCAGAGCCGGCCAACCGAAGCAAGTGGCGCTCCTCACCTCCTACGATACAACGCGCCAAAGAGTAACACCTCTCAAGACCTGGAGGATACAGACGCGACCCTCTTGGCCCGCGCCATGGAGATCTCGCCTAAGAGAGCGCATACGAAGGGGAGAGACTGTTTGCTCTTTGAGGCTGATCGATAGGTCATTCTGTGCATCAACATGCAAAACACAATAGATGTGGCCGCTCGCGAGATTGCATGTCTTGCTTTGGTGGAGCAGACCCGTGAGACGCGAAGCCTAAGAGGCGGCAAGGACTGACCGACGACGGAGCGCCACTAAATGGTCAAAGCACAAGCAACAAATCAGGCCCATAAGAGAGACGAAGAAGTGGGACACAAAAAACGACGAGGCCGGCCATCTCGTCGAGACGACGATGGAGCTTAGATTTAGGGTTTAGGTTAAATTTAGTTTAGTTCGCAAGATTCTATTCTAAAATGAATGAAATTTAATTTTTTGGGTTCGAATTCAAAAATTTATCAGGACACAGCATGTGTCGGTGCCCCCAATCACCCAACCCAACGGTGTTTCTATACGACTTTTTGGGACACGACTCGAGATGCGCTAACTCCTTGTAAAGTTGTCTTGGAGGAGCTCAATGGGTTGTTATATGTTGATCCAAATTCTATAAAGTATAGGCCAACTTCTGACAAGCGGAGAGAGGCCCGTCGTCGGAGACCTAGGTTTTCACCATTATATAAACCTCTTGTAAGCCGTCGGCTGGGATACGTTGCATCTGTGAAAATTTTTGGCGTTGTGTAAACACTCTTCGATATAGTAAAGTTTCGATGGCTGGCGCCCGTGGTTTTTTTCTCTATTCGTTGGAGAGGTTTTTCCACATTAAATTTGTGTCCCCTTTGCTGTATTTTGATTTCTATCTTCGTTATTTACCTGTCACAATTATAACAGGAATACATACTATTCCCTCCGCAAAATATAATATGTTTTAGTCTCTTACTAAAATACATGTATTTAGACGCTTTTTACTATGTAGTGCACTCATTTTACTCCGAATTTACACATATGTCTAAATACATACATTTAAAAAAACATCCTATAATTTGACATAGAGGAAGTAAGGTACCGTTACCGGCACTCGGTACATAGGAAGGAGTATGGTATATAGGTGCAGTCTATACGAGCGCTGTTTCTCATAATCGCAACAAAGCACCTTTTTGAACAGGTAAGGCCTCGAAAGGCCTGGAAACTGCATTAGAGCGATGCACAAATTACAACAGGGATAAAAACAAAATTACATCATGCCTCTCTACTTTTGCAAACATGACATTAGAGAATAAAACCAAAATGCAATCAAGTCCTTCATTTTCACTGCACACGACTAGCGACCTCCAGGTCTAGGCATCAGCTTCACCATCGGGGACGACACCACTTGGGGCAAGGCTGATGAGAGCCCTGAAGGGTTTCACGGCATAGTAAATCAAAATTTTCTACGGATGCGAACAGAGGGAAAGCCAAGATCTAATCTAGGAGATGCAATCAACGAGAGAGATTGGATTAGATCTTCATACCCTTGAATATTCGCACAATGAGAACGCTCGGGCGTGGGTGATGTAGTCGTACTCGTTTCTCCTCCTCGCGATCCGATCCGATCTAGCACCACAAGTGGCGGTGCCTCTGTGAGATGCACACGTGCAGCACCTCGACGTCTCCTCCTTCCTCGGACCAGCAAGTATGGTGGAGAGATAGATGGGATCTACAACACGACGGCGTGGTGTATATGGTGGAGAATTTCTGCAGGCTTCGCCTACAAACAATCGGGAGGAGAGAGGAAAGCTAGCAAGGCTAGGGTTTGGAGGAGAGGTGTGGGGTTGGTGCGCCCCAACCCTCTTTATATAGAGGCGCAGCCCTAGCCCCTCCCCAAGCCCAAAGGATAAGGAGTGGGGGGCATGGACTCTCCCCTCTTCTAGAAACCCTATCTCTAGTTTAAACGATTTAAACTCTCTAGGATCGGCTGGGCCCTATGGGGCCTTGTGCCCCTGGCCCAATGCGGCCAGGACACTCCCTCATAGGCCCATGCCCCCTCCCGGAAGGTGGGGCCACGTTGGTCCCCTTCCGGAAGGTTCTAGAAGCTTTCGGTACAATACCGATTAACCCGGAACAATTCCGAACTCCAAAAACTGCACTGCCTTATATGAATCTTATTCTCCGGACCATTCCGGAACCTCTCGTGATGTCCCGGATCCCATCCGAGACTCCGAACAAAAATTCATAAACCAATTATCCAATCTATCCTAGCGTCGAGATACGTTAAGTGTGTGACCCTGCGGGTTCGAGAATATGCAGACATGATCTTCTATCAATAATCAACGGTGGTGCAGGCACCCATATTGACTCCCACACATTCATCGATGATCATATAGGATGAACCACGATGCCAGGATTCAATCAATCCCATATATATATTCCCTTCGTCTCGCGATATTTTACTTGCCCGAGATTCGATCGTCGGTACCGTTATACCTAGTTCAATCTCGTTCACAGCAAGTACTTTACTCGTTTCGTAATCCGATATCACTTTGTGATTAACTCCTTAACCACATGCTTGCAAGCGGTGTTGATATCGATTACCGAGTGGGCCCGAAGTATATCTCTCCGACTTGGGAGGGACAAATTCCATCTCGATACATACAACCCAACAGATACTTTCCGATCACCTGAGAGACACCTTTATGATCACCCTCTCATAGGATGACGTTTGATGACCTCAAAGCTTTCTTCCGGTACCAGGGAGTTGCATTACCTCATGGTCTAAGGAATACAATATTTGACATAGGAAAAGCTTCGCAAAGATGAACACGATGAAACGATCTAATTTCTTCGCTTAGTTTGGGTCTGTCCATCATATCATTCTCCCAATGAATGATATGATCTCATTATCAATTGACAACTCATGTCTATGGTTAGGAAACCTTAACCATCATTGATCAATGAGCTAGTCCTTAGAGGCGTACCGGGGACACGGTGTTGTTCACAAACCACACAAGTATTAATGTTTCCGCTTAATACAATTCTAGCATGGAATATAAACTTTATCATGAACAAGAATTATAATAATAACATCTTTATTATTGCCTCTAGGGCATAATTCCAACAGTCTCCCACTTGCACTAGAGTCAATATTCTAGTTTACATCTGGCAACAATCTCACACCCATGGCACTGAGGTGTTGATCATGTTTTACACGTGGAAGAGGTTTAGTCAATGGATCTGCGACATTCAGATCTGTATGTACTTTGCTAATCTTCGGATCTCCATCGCAATATAATCTCGGATTATATGAAACATGCGTTGATATGCTTGGTCTTTGGATGATATCTTGGTTCCTTAGCGAGTGCTATGGCACCGGTGTTGTCACACAATATCTCCGATGGGTCCAATGCACTTGGAACCACGTCAAGCTTCGATGATGAAGTTTCGATCCAAACTCCTTCACTTGACGCTTCTGCGGCCATGTATTCCGCTTCCTTTGTAGATCCCGCGATCACGCTTTGCTTGCGACTTCTCCGACTCACAGCTCCTCCATTCAAAATATAAACGTATCACGTCCGAGATTTTGAATCATCCTTGTCGTGTCGAAACTAGCATCGACGTAACCTTTTCACGACAAGCTGGTCATCACCCCATAGACTAAGAACATTTCTTTAGTTCTATTTAGGTACTTTAGGATGTTCTTCACGGCTATCCAAAGGTTCCACTCTGGATCACTTTGATATCGCTCGTCAAACTAAGAGCATTGGACACATCCGGTTTAGTACACAAGATGGCATACATGATGGAACCTATGGCCGAGGCATAAGGCACTTTGCTCATAGCTTCCCTATCATTTTACCGTATGGACCGAGCCTTGCTCAATATCTTATCTGACAACATAGGCACTGAACCTTTCTTTGCCTTATCCATTCTGAACCTTTTCAGAACTTTGTCTAGGTATGTACTCTGGCTTAAAGCTATCAGGCGTCTTTGTCTATCTCTATAGACCTTGATGCCCAATATATAAGAAGCTTCACCTAGGTATTTCATTGAAAAACATTTGTTCAAATATATCTTCACATCGTTAAGCATGTTGATGTCATTTCCAATAATCAATATGTCATCCACATACAGTACCAGAAACGTCACCGAGCTCCCACTCACTTTCTTGTAGATGCAAGCTTCGTAGCAATTTGGAACAAATCCAAAGCTCTTGATCACTTGATCAAAACGAAGGTTCCAACTCCGAGATGCTTGCTTCAGTCCATAAATGGAACGCTGAAGTTTGCACACTTTATCAGCATCCTTAGGATCGACAAAACCTTCGGGTTGCATCATATACAACTCTTCATCAATGTTGCCATTGAGGAACGCAGTCTTGACATCCATCGCCATATTTCATAATCATGAAACGCAGCAATTGCTAATAAAATCCGAATGGACTTAAACATCGCTACGGAGAGAAAGTCTCATCGTAGTCAACACCTTGAACTTGTCGAAAACCTTCGCGACAAGCCGTGCTTTATAGACGGTAACATTACCATCCGTCCTATTTATTCTTGAAGATCCATTTGCACTCAACGGCCTTTCGGTCGCTAGGAGGTCCACCAAAGTCCATACTTGGTTTTCGCTCATGGATCCCAATTCGGATTTCATGGCTTCTAGCCATTTCTCGTAGTCCGGCTCATCATCGCTTCCTCATAGTTCGTAGGTTCACCGTCTTCTACAAGCAAGACAGTCAAGACAGGTTGCCGTACCACTCGTGGAGGGCACGCGACCTTGTCGACCGCGACGCTCAAGAGCGAGATCGTCCAAGCTTCATGATCCTTGTCATTAGCTTCCTCTATTGTTGGTGCAGCGCATGGAACAATTTCAGTGCCGCTACTCTCCAATTCAAGAGAAGGTTCAATAACCTCGTCAAGCTCTACTTTCCTCCCACTCACTTCTTTCGAGAGAAACTCCTTCTCAAGAAAGGAACCGTTCTTTGCGACAAACACTTTGCCTTCGGTTCTGTGATAGAAGGTATACCCAATAGTTTCCTTAGGGTATCCTATTGTGGCATCCCGCAAAACCACTACTAGAAAATCGCGTTGTTTTTGTGCATTGCATCGTCATCTTCATGCATTGTTTGTCTGCATTATTTACAAAGCCTAGTTTAGATTTATACAAACACCCCTCTTATTTTCAAACACAAAACCCCGATCGCATCGGAGATTTTATTTGTCTAAAAACTGTTTGTAAAATGGCCTTGTTTTGATTTAATCACGACCAAACAAACACACATTTGAAAACAGCCCCACTAAATCCTAGTCCCACCCAATCTATTCCTACCCACCAATCCCTGGCTGCCACATCACCCTCTCACCCATTTTTCTACCCACCTGCCACCTCACCGATCCATCAGCCCACCTCGCCCTTTTTCTCACCCTAGCCAACCTACCCACTCTTCTAAACCTCTCCCTTACCGCTAGGGCCCTCACCGCCCCTGGCCCCACCTACAGACCACACCCCAGCTCTCTCCCCCACCGCGTCTACCCCCCCCTTTTCCCTTTTCTCACCCAATTCCCCCCTAACCCTCTCCCTCTCTCTCTCTGGCCCCGGGCCCCACCTGCTGGCCCACTCGCCACGCCACTCCCTGGGCCTCCCACTCTCTGGACCCCGCCTCCTGGCTCCCACTGCTGCCCCGCTGCTCCCACCTCCCCTGTGCCAACCTCCTCGCCTCCCCGGCCCGCGACCGCCCCACCACCTTCTTCCTCCTTCCACCATCTCTCCCAACCGCATCACGCGCCTCCTCCCGCTTAGCTCGCTTCGCCTGCACCAGCCACCTCCGCCGCCTCCTTCCGCCTCCGGTGACCGCCACGCCTCGCCGCCAGTGCTCCTCTCCGTCTCGCCTCGCAGAGCTCCCGCCGCCACCGCTCCACCTCCGCCTAACCGCCCTGCCGCGCTGGCGAAGCGACCTCCAGGCCGCCTCCACTCGCGCGACCTCCTCAGCCAGCGCCAGCGCCGCTCTCCGTCTTCGCGCCGCCCGCCTGCCGATTTCCACCGCTGCCAAGGCGCTCCTCCAGCGACGGACGCCGCCGCCGCCGTCTGCCGGCCCTGCTCGCCACCTCGCTCGCTGCCCCAGTCTCACCGCCGGAGTTTCGAGCTCGTCGCCCGCCCGCCGCGCCTCGCCGGCCACGCCTTCTCCGGCCGCCGCCGGCGACCAACCTCTCCGCGGCCCCGGCCTCAACCCGCCAGAAGCCGCCTGACGCCGCCCTCCAACGCCGCCTCGCCTCCTGCAGAGCCGGCGGTTTCCCCGTCCGAGCCGAGCATGATGCCTCGTTGTCGCGTCTCTCAGGCCGCCATCGACCTTGTAGACGAACCCAAACACCCGGCGCCATCCGAGTTCGACATCGCCCACTACGACGCCGAGGACGCCTAACCGAAGGTACAAGATCGCCACATGGACCCTCAAGATCTTCTTCGGTACCGAGGACGCGAGAATTTCGAACCACCAAGATCGACATCATCGGCCAGATCCGATGAAATCCCCGACGCCCACACGAGTTTGCCATCGACAGCAAAGTCGGAGTCCAAGTTTTTCCTTCATGGAAGCTAAGCATACCGAACCCGGAGTTCGCCACACAGATGCCAAGATCTCCTGACGCCGAGACTCAAGTCCGACACCGACAATCGAAGCCGGAACCGACAATTATGCCTACCCGGACACCGTGCGATAAGTACTCCTTCCCTCGGACGCCGAGCCCGGACCCGATGACCGCCTAGATCGCCACGAGAACGACAAGTTCTTCACCCCGGATGCCGAGACCGACTCGATGGCGCGGGCCGACAAGACCTCGCAACGGCAAGCTCGACCCCGTGGAACCCGTCAAGATCTGCATGCGACAAGAACAACCCCGACCCGGAAGAATCCGCCGCGCCCGACACCGACCCAAGTCCTGCCGCCCGGACGCGACAAGATCTACCCCCCGATATCCGAGAACGACCCCAGTAATCCAAGAACGCTTCCCCCGAGACCGACCCCGAACCCCGGAACCCCAAGACCGTCGAGACCCTAATGTGTGACCCTTATCCGAACCCCTATTTTATAAATGTCAAACATAAAAACTTGTTGCATATTGAATTGTCATACTCGCATGCATATTATCATGTGGTTGGGGGCCTTATGCCGATTCACCTAATAATTAAATATGGGGTCCATATGCGGGCAAATCCAGCCTTATATTGGCCTCATTTAAATTTGTGCATCGAACCGTTGTCATATCTTGCCTTGTTAAAACAACATTTAAATTGCGGGGGTTCTAAATAACATGAACCGTTTAACTAATTGGCGGGACCCCGGTTCCACTTAATATTGACCTAATTGCATCGCATCTTTGCCATGTCATTCATCACACATGCATCATGCCGATCTTCTGCCGTTGTATTAAATAGTGAATCCGGTGTGTCTTCTAGTGTTTTGGTTCTTCGCGGATAAGGCCGTTGAGTTGATGCGAGTGTCGACCCGATCTTCGGTTGAACCTTCGGCAATGTTTTCAGGCGAGCATCTCCCCCTTTCTACCTATCTTACTTTTATAGTCTTTATTCCCTCCTGTTGATCTATTGCTATCTGTGTTGCGATGCTTTAGTTTTCGTACCCGTGATATTCCCTGCAGCCGTATATTGCCTTGGACACACCCTATTCCCTGTTGTTTGGTAGATAGTTGGACTTGCGCGTCGTAGTCGCTTGCTCAAGTGCTGTTGCGTGTCGTCAAATGCCACAGTTGTTGATGTATTGCCGCATGTTGATGTTGGAGGTGATCCTAGTTTTTACTTATTGTTCACTTTAATTCCTGTTTAACAACTAAAATTGAATAAGCAGAGGCATCGGTGGGTGATAGAAAATATTTGGTTTCCGAACGCCCACTTGTGTCCCGTAAGACCCCGAGTACTTGATACATGTTCCTTGTTTTATCGCTATCCACATCCGGAGGTATATGGGACCCCGAGCGAGCTTGATTCATTTATTTCTTGGGGCCACAAACTAGTTTGAGGTTTTATTTACTATCCTGTACTTATGCCATGCTACTTTCACGTATTTAAATTGTGCGAGGAGCATGCATCGCTTAGGATCGGGACACGATTCCGGTGTCGACAAGCCCAGCCACTTTCGGGTTCCCGATGCTCACAAGTCTACCCAAACCTTGAGTACGTCTTGAGCTTGCTTACCGTTATGGTGTACTCCAAGGTGGCCTCAAATATTTCTCAATCCTGTGATTGTTCACCATGAAAGCCTCGTTGGGTTTTGAGTTGGTTTTTCCGAGGTTGATCGATGTGTTGCTATTGGTGCACCCCGCCGGTAAAACTTTCTGAAAGCCGTGTCCGCGGATATGGACGACTTGGAGCACAGTATCTCGATCATAGACAAGCATAACTAAAGTTTATTGCTATAAATTTGACTTTATAATGACTAGTAATCAGCTTCACTATAACGGAATGGCTAATTAATACTGCCCACAATTGCTTGTTTGGAGTGTCGCTTGCGACCATTGTACCTGACTAGTAAGTATGGCAACTACAACGGAATGGCTGAATAAAAGTACCAACAACTGCTGGGTTTTGGGGTTATCTCATGCTAATGGTATCTGATTAGTAAGTGCTGCAACTATAACGGAATGGTTAACTAAAAGTGCCCACTGCTTACTTTATCAGGACGATTATCTAAAACCTGACTAGTAAAGTGCCACAACTATAATCGAATAAATAAAACGCCAACGTGTGAGTTCCTCGGTTGACTTCCTCGTTTGGTCTCGAGGGGAAACACGGGATGGGTTTGTTTGATGGTAGTCTCATGTTGGATCCGGATAGGTCCTTCTTACCCTCTCGCTTGACGCCAGTATCGAGTCTCTATAGGTTGTTTAGTGCATCTTGCCGCTGCCGCCATCCACCATACCTATGTAGGCGAGGACCGCCAATTCTAGCCTCGCTGTCTTGGCCTCAAGATCGACGCTCCTCTTTTTCCTTTGCCCTTTGTCGGCACCCCTTTTTGTTTAAGCAGGTTTTGAGATCGACGCCGTTAGCAGGGTTACCCTTCCGGCTTGGCCTGGGCAGGGTTATTGTGGCATCCCGCAAAACCACTACTAGAAAATCGCGTTGAATTTGTGCATTGCATCGTCATCATCATGCATTGTTTGTCAAAACTATGTTTGCAAAGCCCGTGTTGTTTTCCATGCGCCCCTCTTTATTCAAACATCAAAACCGGGTCCCCGGAATAATTTATTTTGGCCGCTATCGGTTTGCGCACGGCCCGTTTAAAACAAATAAAAGTTATATTAATTTTTAGTGGGGGCAGTCGAACGGGCCAACCGACCCGAACGACCACCTCCGTATAAACAGCTCGGTCCAACCAGTCCCACCCTATTAAACCTAAAGCTACCCAGTTCCCTACCCACACACACACTCCACCTCACCCCCACCTATCCCCATGCGCCACCTCACCTCTCCCCTTCCCTTTAGCCTATCAAAACCCGCCACATCAGCCTCACCCACTCCCCTCTCTCTCCTCTCAATCCAGCCCCACACACCCACCCAAACGCACACAGCTCACACTCTCTATCTCGCCACTGCCCGCCGCCTGCCCGGCCACCGCCACCACCCACCTGCCAGCCCGCCCCTGATTCCACCTCCGCCTGGGCCCCCACCTGGCGCGCCCCACCCCACGCTCTTCCACCACTTCTGTGGACCCCACCGGCCCACCACCAACCCCGACGCGCCGACACTGCTCATCTTCCTCCCTCTCCTCCGCTCGCGTCCCAGGCTCGTCCAGGCCTCACGCCGCCGTGTCGGTCCGCCCGCCAGACTCCTCTCGCCACCCGCCGCCGGCCCCCAACCCCAGCGCCAGGCACCTCAGAGGCCACAGCCGCCCATTCGCCTGCAGCCCCGCGCTGACCGCCCCAGTGCCGCCTCCTCCTTCCGCCAGCTGCCCGCCTCGTCGCCAGGCGCCTCGTCCGCCCATGAGTTCTCGCCAATTGTCCCCTCCGGCGGTACCAGCCGTCCTGCAAGGCTTGTAGATGTGTTGATGCCGCAAAGAGGAGTTATGGAGGATGGCTTGATGTTCCTCGAAGAACGACAACGCCAAGCCCGCCAAGATCTCCGAAGAACCCGAGACGGAACTTCACGGAATCCGAAGGCGTTCGCGAAGACCGATCCCGTCTGCGGCGACAAGATCTTCACGAACCCGGAGACCAAGCCTCGACACCCCGAACCCGTGTCAAGATCGCCTCGCACTTCGTTGACGCCAAGTTCTTCGCCGTAGAGCGACAAGGTCTTCGACAAGACAAGGAACGCCAAGTGTTTCACCCCGGACACCGAGTCCGCCGAGAACCCCCGATGCGACAAGTGCTTCACCCCGAACGCCTTGACCGTCGACATAACCCGAAGACCGCGAATGCGACAAGAACGCCCCGACCAGAAGAACCCGACGCCCCGCCGACACAAGTTCTGCCCGGACATCGAGACCCGATCGACAAGATCTGCCTGTGACCGAGAACGCCGTCGAACCCCGAGACCGACCCGAACCCGGAACCCAAGATCGCCGAGCCCTCCGATGTGAGCCCTTTTCCTCGAACCCTATTTTATAACATAATAACAACTTGTTGCATATTGAATTGTCATTCATCTTGCATGCATACATCATGTGGTTTGGGGGCCTTATGCCGATTCACCTAATAATTAAATATGGGGCCCATATGCGGGCAAATCTAGTCTCATATCGGCCTCATTTAAACTTGTGTAGCGAACCGGTATCTTATATTGCCTTGTTTAAACAACATTTAAATTGCGGGGTTCTAAACAACTTGCACCATCTAATTAATTGTCGGGACCCCGGTTCCACTTAATATGACCTAAGTGCATCGCACTTTGCCATGCCATGCATCATACATGCATCATGCCGATCTTCTGCCGTGTATTAAATATTGCAACCGGTGTTCTTCTAGTGTTTTACTTCTTCGCGGATAAGGCCGTTGAGTTGATGTGAGCTTCGCCCCGATCTTCGGATGAACCTTCGGCAATGTTTTCAGGCGAGCATCTCCCTCTTTCTACCTATCTTACTTTTATAGCATTTACTTCCCTCCTGTTGATCTTTGCTATCTGTGTCGCGATGCTCTAGTTTCGTACCGTGATATCCCTTGCAGCCATATATAGCCTTGGACACATCCTATTACCTGTTGTTTGGTAGATAGTTGGACCCGCGTGTCGTAGTCGCTTTCTCAAGTGTTTTGTGTGACGTCAAGTACTACCAATGCTGGAGAATTGCTGCATGTTGACGTTGGAGATGATCATGGTTTAATTATTGTACCACTTTAATTCCTGTTTAACAACTAAAATTGAATTAAGCAGAGGCATCGGTGGGTGATAGGTAAGATTTGGTTTCCGACCGCCCACTTGTGTCCCGTAGGACCCGAGTTCTTGACACCTGTTCCGAGTTCGAGCGCGCTAACCACAGGTGGGGAGATATGGGCCCCCCATTGATAATTACCTGATTTCAAAGTATTGTCTTTGGGGCCACAAACTAGTTTGGGGTTTTATTTACTATCTGTACCTATGCCATGCTTTATCGCTTTATTTACGATTGTGCGAGTCTTGCACTGCATCGCTTAGGAATTGTGACCCGCTTACGTGGTATCGACAGTCCCGCTTGGGGCATACTGTCAAGCCGTTGCCCCACAAACCCTAAGTCCGTCTCGAGACCGCCGACTTCTATGGGTGTACTTAGTGGGTGGCCCCTAGTGCTTGCTTTGTCCGGGAACGTCGTGACTTAGGCCCCGACATACCGATGGGTGTATGTTAACCGATCCGCAAAAGGGTCAAGTGCTGTGGATACTTTGGTGCACCCTGCGGTTTAATCTTTCGGAAGCCGTGTCCGGTTATGGACGACTTGGAGCACAGTGTCTGATCATAGACAACTATAACTAAAGTTTACTGTTTTAAATTGACTTGCTTCTGATATGATTAGTAATCAGCTTCACTACAACGGAATGGCTAAGTAAAAGTATCAACGACTGCTGGGTTTTGGGTTATCTCATGCTAATTGGATCTGACTAGTAAGAGATGCCACTATAACGGAATGATTAACTAAAAATGCCCACTGCTTACTTTATCAGGACGATTATCTAAACCTGACTAGTAATTGCTGCAACGACAACTGAATAAGAAAAACTGCCAACTGTGTGAGTTCCTCGGTTGACTTCCTCGATGGTCTCGAGGGGGAAACGCCAGGATGGGTTTGTTTGATGCTAGTATCAGGTTGGATCCGAATAGGTCATTCTTACCCCTCTCTGATAGTCGCCAGTTGTATCGAGTCTCTATAGGTTGTTTAGTGCATCTTTGCCGCCACCCACCATACCTATGTAGGCGAGGACCCGAATTCTAGCCTCGCTGTCTGGCCTCAAGATCGACGCTCCTTCTTTTTCCTTTGCCCTTGTCGGCACCCCTTTGTTTAAGCAGGTTTTGAGATCGACGCGTTAGCGTGGTTACCCTTCCGGTTTGGCTCAGGCGGGGTTATGGACGCCATTGGTTATTCTTCGTGGCTCTTAGCCCCATTTGCATCTTGTCCAGTCGGACGCCCCATCGCTTCAAGGTGATTTGGATCTTGTATATTATATCAGTATTCTTGACTCTTTGAGTCATTGTTGTATATATATCTGCTCATGGGTCCCATCGAGGACTGTGTGTAATGTTATTACTTTGCTTTCCACCCACGAAAGTGCTCCGGGCACCTTTGAATCGTTTTATGTGGGTTTGGCGAGTTTACTAAAACTTGCATAGGCCGATTATGAGGGTGTTACAGAGTGGTATCGAGGCTCGGCTGCATGATACCAAGTCCAAATCGACTGAGGATAACCTAGCTAACGGCCGAAGTAGAGTGTCAAAACTATTTTGAAAAATCGGTTGGATAGATCTGGTTAGGTCTGATTTTACTCCTTACCCCTCTACTGTTCCCCTCTTACCCCTACGTGTTTTGAATCCGCTCTCGTCTCTGTCTTCGAGTCCAGGAATTCTCGTGGTTGGGTTTCCGTCCTACCTTCAGGGCTTCATTTCCTTCTTTGATAACGGTGTTGCTACATCCGGTGTTCAAGCTGCCTGGGGAATCCGTCTACGGTGGTACCATTCTTTGTCCTTGTTTGTGCCTTCCGGTGTTTTCCGACGCGACGACATCATCTACGCCAGATCCGATGCAGAGTCTGCATCCCTCCTTTGTTCCGAACCTCGCTTGTCGAGATCTTCAGTCTGACTCCGAGAGTTGGTTGCATAATCCGCCTATTCGTGTGCAGAGTAATGGTTTGAGTGCGGGATGGAGTAGCTACCATACCACTACTCTTATCATTCGCTCTTGTACGCCGAATCAGTGGATCCAGCAGTTTTACTCCGTCCACGGAAGTTAGGGGTGGCTTATTTGTTGATACCTCTACCTTCGACCTTTTGTTACCGGAGAGTTCTCTCGACGATCACGGACAACGACCTCTTGTTAGTGGTGTCGCGAGGATCTACACGAAGCGCGAAGACGCAGATCGCCGACCTTCCTTCCGGTACCATGAGGCGGATCTCGAGGGCGAGATCCATTGTTAGTGGTGTCGAATTGTGGCATCCCGCAAAACCACTACTAGAAAATCGCGTTGAATTTGTGCATTGCATCGTCATCATCATGCATTGTTTGTCAAAACTATGTTTGCAAAGCCCGTGTTGTTTTCCATGCGCCCCTCTTTATTCAAACATCAAAACCGGGTCCCCGGAATAATTTATTTTGGCCGCTATCGGTTTGCGCACGGCCCGTTTAAAACAAATAAAAGTTATATTAATTTTTAGTGGGGGCAGTCGAACGGGCCAACCGACCCGAACGACCACCCCGTATAAACAGCTCGGTCCAACCAGTCCCACCCTATTAAACCTAAAGCTACCAGCCCCTACCCACACACACACTCCACCTCACCCCCACCTATCCCCATGCGCCACCTCACCTCTCCCCTTCCCTTTAGCCTATCAAAACCCGCCACATCAGCCTCACCCACTCCCCTCTCTCTCCTCTCAATCCAGTCCCACACACCCACCCAAACGCACACAGCTCACACTCTCTCTCCCTGCCCGCCTGCCTGGCCTGCCACCGCCATGCCCCACTGCCAGCCGCCTCCCAGATCCCACCTCCTGCCCACCCCACTGCCCCACCCCACGCTCTTCCACCACTTCTCAGGACCCCACCGGCCCCACCACCAACCCCGACGCGCCTGACATCGCTCATCTTCCTCCTCCTCGCAAGTCCTCACTTTCGTCCCGCCAAGGCCCGCCACCGTGTCGGTCCGCCACAAGACCCTCCTCCGGCCGTCCCCAACCCTGCGCGCCACAGGCACCCTCAGAGGCCATTGCCGCCCATTCGCCATAGCCAGCCGCTGACCGCCCAGACAGCTCCCTCTTCCGCCCGGCCCGCCTCGTCGGTCAGGCGCCTCGTCCGCCTGAAGTTCGCTGTTGCCCCTCCTCATTGCGGTACCGGCCCCTGCAGCTGCGGCTTGTAGATGTGTTGATGCCGCAAAGAGGAGTTATGGAGGATGGCTTGATGTTCCCCTCGACAAGAACGACAACGCGCCAAGCCGCCAAGATCTCCAAGAACCCGAGACGGAACTTCACGGAATCCGAAGGCCGTTGCGTCGAAGACCGATCCCGTCCGTGCGACAAGATCTTCACGAACCCCGGAGACCAAGCCTCGACACCCCGAACCCGGTACCGCGTCAAGATCGCCTTCTCGGACCCCGTTGACGCCAAGTTCTTCGCCGTAGAGCGACAAGGTCTTCGACAAGACAAGGAACGCCAAGTGTTTCACCCCGGACACCGAGTCCGCCGAGAACCCCCGATGCGACAAGTGCTTCACCCCGAACGCCTTGACCGTCGACATAACCCGAAGACCGCGAATGCGACAAGAACGCCCCGACCAGAAGAACCCGACGCGCCCCGACGCTGACACAAGTTCTGCCCCCGGACATCGAGACCCCGATGCGACAAGATCTGCCCCGTGACCGAGAACGCTGCCGTCGAACCCTGAGACCGACCCCGAACCCCGGAACCCAAGATCGTCGAGCCCCCTCTGATGTGTGACCCTTTTCCTCGAACCCTATTTTATAACATAATAACAACTTGTTGCATATTGAATTGTCATTCATCTTGCATGCATACATCATGTGGTTTGGGGGCCTTATGCCGATTCACCTAATAACTAAATATGGGGCCCATATGCGGGCAAATCTAGTCTCATATCGGCCTCATTTAAACTTGTGTAGCGAACCGGTATCTTATCTTGCCTTGTTTAAACAACATTTAAATTGCGGGGGTTCTAAACAACTTGAACCATTTAATTAATTGTCGGGACCCCGGTTCCACTTAATATGACCTAATTGCCTCGCACTTTGCCATGCCATGCATCATACATGCATCATGCCGATCTTCTGCCGTGTATTAAATATTGCAACCGGTGTTCTTCTAGTGTTTTGCTTCTTCGCGGATAAGGCCGTTGAGTTGATGTGAGCTTCGCCCCGATCTTCGGATGAACCTTCGGCAATGTTTTCAGGCGAGCATCTCCCTCTTTCTACCTATCTTACTTTTATAGCATTTACTTCCCTCCTGTTGATCTTTGCTATCTGTGTCGCGATGCTCTAGTTTCGTACCGTGATATCCCTTGCAGCCATATATAGCCTTGGACACATCCTATTACCTGTTGTTTGGTAGATAGTTGGACCCGGCGTCGTAGTCGCTTGCTCAAGTGTTTGTGTGACGTCAAGTACTACCAATCTGGAGAATTGCATGTTGACGTTGGAGATGATCATGGTTTAATTATTGTACCACTTTAATTCCTGTTTAACAACTAAAATTGAATTAAGCGAGGCATCGGTGGGTGATAGGTAAGATTTCCGACCGCCCACTTGTGTCCCGTGGGACCCGAGTTCTTGACACTGTTCGAGTTCGAGCGCTAACCACAAAGGGAGATATGGGCCCCCATTGATAATTACGATTTCAAAGTATTGTCTGGGGCCACAAACTAGTTTGGGGTTTTATTTACTATACTGTACCTATGCCATGCTTCTTTGCTTTATTTACGATTGTGCGAGTCTGCACCGCATCGCTTAGGAATTGTGACCGTTTCGTGGTATCGAGGGCATCGTCAGCATACCGTCGCCATCACGCCCCTAAACCCTAAGTCCGTCTCGAGACCGCCGACTTCTATGGTGTACTTAGTGGGGTGGCCCCCAATGCTTGCTTTGGAGTGCAGGAACGTCGTGACTTAGGCCCCGCCGACATACCGATGGGTGTATGTTAACTGATCTGGCAAAAAGGGTCGAAGTGCCTGTGGATACTTTGGTGCACCCCTGCAGGGTTTAATCTTTTCGAGAAGCCGTGTCCGCGGTTATGGACGACTTGGAGCACAGTGTCTGATCATAGACAACTATAACTAAAGTTTACTGTTTTAAATTGACTTGCTTCTGATATGATTAGTAATCAGCTTCACTACAACGGAATGGCTAAGTAAAAGTATCAACGACTGCTGGGTTTTGGGTTATCTCATGCTAATTGGATCTGACTAGTAAGAGATGCCACTATAACGGAATGATTAACTAAAAATGCCCACTGCTTACTTTATCAGGACGATTATCTAAACCTGACTAGTAATTGCTGCAACGACAACTGAATAAGAAAAACTGCCAACTGTGTGAGTTCCTCGGTTGACTTCTCGATGGTCTCGAGGGAAACGCCAGATGGGTTTGTTTGATGCTAGTATCGTTGGATCCGAATAGGTCATTCTTACCCTCTCGATAGTCGCCATTGTATCGAGTCTCTATAGGTTGTTTAGTGCATCTTGCCGCCACGATCCACCATACCTATGTAGGCGAGGACCGAATTCTAGCCTCGCTGTCATCGGCCTCAAGATCGACGCTCCTTCTTTTTCCTTTGCCCTTGTCGGCACCCTTTTGTTTAAGGTGTTTTGAGATCGACGTTAGCAGGTTACCCTTCCGGTTTGGCTGGGCAGGGGTTATGGACGCCATTGGTTATTCTTCGTGGCTCTTAGCCCCATTTGCATCTTGTCCGTAGTCGGACGCCCATCGCTTCAAGGTTATTTGGATCTTGTATATTATATCGTATTCTTGACTCTTTGAGTCGTTGTATATATATCTGCTCAGGTCCCATCGAGGACTGTTGTGTAATGTTATTACTTTGCTTTCCACCCGCACGAAAGTGCCTGGTGGGCACCTTTGAATCGTTTCTATGCGGGTTTGGCGAGTTTCGCTAAAACTTGCATAGGGCCGATTCTGAGGGTGTTACAGTTATGGACGCCATTGGTTATTCTTCAGGGCTCTTAGCCCCATTTGCATCTTGTCCGTAGCCGGACGCTCTCACATTTCAAGGTGATTTGGATCTTTGTATATTATATCTGTATTCTTGGCTCTCGGAGTCGTTATATATATCGCTCGTGGGTCCCATCGAGGATTTGTGTAATGTTATTACTTCGCTTTCCACCCGCACGAAAGTGCTGGTGGCACCTTTGAATCGCTTTATGCGGGTTCGGTAATTTTGCTCAAACTTGCATAGGTCCGATTCGAGGTGTTACAGAGTGGTATCGAGCTCGGCTATTGCGATACCCACAAGTCCAAATTAGGATAACCTAGCTAACGGCCGAAGTAGAGTGTCAAACTATTTTTGAAAATCGGTTGGATAGTTATGATTAGGTCTGATTTTACTCCTTACCCCTCTGCTGTTCTCCTCTTACCTCTACGTGTTTTGAATCCGCTCTCTTCTCTCTCTTCGAGTCCAGGATTTCTCGTGGTTGGGTTTTCGTCGTACCTTCAGGGTTTCGCTTTCTCCCTTTTGTAACGGAGGTGCTACGATCATCAATCTGCAACTGGTCTGCTGTGCCCTTCATCCGATCTTTTGTTCTTGAGCTCTTTATCCATATGTGTTCCTTGCTGGATATTAGTGTCGTTGAAAAACATATGAGAAGGACGAGCTTTGGTGAAGTTGGAGTATACCTTGAGCATGTGTTGTTCATGCCAATGGAACCATCGCGAAACCTAATCAGTGTGTCTTTCATACGATTTCTGTTGTATCTTCCGGTGTTTCCCGATGTGATGACATCATCTACGCCAGATCCGATGCAGAGTCTGCATCACTCCTTGGTTTCCGAACCTCGCTTGTCGAGATCTTCAGTCTAATTCCGAGAGTTGGTTGCATAATCCGCCTATTCGTGTGCAGAGTAATGGTTTGAGTGCGGGATGGAGTAGCTACCATACCACTACTCTTATCATTCGCTCTTGTACATCGAATCAGTGGATCCAACAGTTTTACTCCGTCCATGGAAGCTAGAGGTGGCTTTATTTGTTGATACCTCTACCTTCGCCCTTGTCCTTGCAATAGAAGCACTCAGTGTCGGGCTTAGGACCAGACTTGAGCTTCTTCTCAGCAGGGGCATTGCGCTTGCCGCCGCCCTTCTTGAAGGGTTTCTTTGCTCCCTTACCTTTCTTAAAGTAGGGCTTGTTGAACATCAACACATGATTATCCTTCTTGATGTCCACCTCTGCAGCCTTCAGCTTTGCGAAGAGCTCGTGATCGATGGAACCAATCGATTATGAGTCACTACAAAACTTTTGTAGCTGGGAGTGATTGCAGAACTGTCAATCTTGAGATCCTCTCGAATCGTGCATTCCAGCTTGCTCAAGACGTTGAGTGTAGCCCGACATCTTTATGGCGTGCTCACTAACGGAACTCCTTCCTCCATCTTGCGATTAAAGAACTTCTGAGATCTCATATCTCTTAGAACGGGCCCGAGTCTCAAACATGGTTTTCGGCTCCTCGAGAATCTCGAAGGCCCGGATACTCTTCAAAACGATTTTGAAGCTCGGTTCCATAGCAAACAACATGGTGCTCTTAATCACACCATAATCATCTTTGCGATCGATAGACAACTTTCTCATCACCGACGCAGCTTGCAAAGGGGGTCACCTAACGCTTTCCCAAGGACATAGTCCTTTTGTCCGCGACAAAATGATTCTTAGATTGGAACCAATTGGTGAAGTTAGACCCATTGTTTCTAAGCTTTTCCTTCTCAAAGAAAACGCGTTGAAGTTGAAGTTGGACCTGGCCATGTGATCTACAGTATTTGCAAGTACAACTTAGACTATGTTCATGATAAATAGTTCAATTTAATCAAATTACTAGATGAACTCCCACTAAATTCAACATCCCTCAAGTTGTTTAGTGAACACGATCCAAATTCACCACACTTAATCCGATCATCACGAGAAGAGATGTGGTTTCAATGGTGGACAACAAAGTGTCGACCATATCACTCATATGACTCATGCTTAACCTTTCGGTTCTTGTGTTCCGAGGCCATGTCTGTACATGCTAGGCTCGTCAAGCTAGACCCAAGTATTTCAAGGTGCAAAACTGGCTTGCACCCGTTGTATGTGAGCGTAGAGTCTATAGCACCCGATCTTCACGTGATGCTTGGACACGACGAACTTTCTCAACGGTGCATACTTGGGGAGAACACAGTTTTTATCTTGATCTTTAAGTGAGGAATCATCTTATAATGCTACCGTCGCGATCTAGGCATAATAAGATACATAAAGGGATAAACATCACATGCATATAACTTTATGTGACATGGTATAGCCAATCCTCGCGCAATGATCTCCATCTTGTGCGTTCCGGCATGATCTCCATCACTCCACCATGATTGCCTCCACCACGAATAGCAACTACAACTATTGCTAACTACTTAGCGATAAAGTAAAGCTATTACATGGCGTATAAGAAGTTGACTCGCAGGTCATACACAATTATAAAGACAACCATATGGCTCACGGTTGTGTACTCATCGACATGCAAGTCGTGAAACATTACAAAACATGATCATCGCATACAATATACACATCACATCTTGGGCCATACCATATCACAGAAAACACTCCCTGCAAAAACAAGTTAGACGCCTCTACTTTGTTGTTGCATGTTTTATGTGGCTTATGGGAGTAGATGCTAAGAACGATTCTTGCCTACGGAAAGCCACAACGGTGATATTATGGTTGCCAAACTCCGGTGTTAATCCCATGACAACTATAGTGAGATAAACTGACATCCACCAGCCGCATGTGTGGAACAAGCCACACGTCAAGTGCGGAGCCGGTCTCGCGAACGACGTCGCATAAGGTTGGCCTGGACCGCTTCAATCTCACTATCCCGCGTCATAAGAAGAACACAAACAAGAGGCTTGCAACAGAAAACATCAACGCCCGAAACAACCATGTTGCGTTCTACTCGTGAAACACATCTACGCATAGATCTAGCTCGATACCATCAAGGGTTTCACGGCATAGTAAATCAAAATTTTCTACGGATGTAACAGAGGGAAAGCCAAGATCTAATCTAGGAGATGCAATCAACGAGAGAGATTGGATTAGATCTTCATACCCTTGAATATTCGCACATCGGAACGCTCGTTTAACGTGGGTGATGTAGTCGCATCGCTTCTCCTCCTCGCGATCCGATCCGATCTAGCACCACAAGTGGCGGTGCCTCCGTGAGATGCACACGGCAGACCTCGACGTCTCCTCCTTCCTCGGACCAGCAAGTATGGTGGAGAGATAGATGGGATCTACAACACGACGTGGTGTATATGGTGGAGAATTTCACAGGCTTCGCCTATAAACAGTCGGGAGGGAGAGAGGAAAGCTAGCAAGGCGGCTAGGGTTTGGAGGAGAGGTGTGGGGGGTTGGTGCGCCCCCACCCCTCTTTATATAGAGGGGGGGTGCATCCCTAGCCCCTCCCCCAAGCCCAAAGGATAAGGAGTGGGGGGCATGGACTCTCCCCTCTTCTAGAAACCCTATCTCTAGTTTAAACGATTTAAACTCTCTAGGATCGGCTGGGCCCTATGGGGCCTTGTTCCCCTGGCCCAATGCGGCCAGGACACTCCCTCATAGTCCCATGCCCCCTCCCGGAAGGTGGGGCCACGTTGGTCCCCTTCCGGAAGGTTCTAGAAGCTTTGCATACACCGATTAACCCAACAATTCCGAACTCCAAAATCAGACGCCTTATATGAATCTTATTCTCCGACCATTCCGAACCTCTCGTGATGTCCCGGATCCCATCCGAGACTTGAACAAAAATTCATAAACCAATTATCCAATCTATCCTAGCGCCGAGATCGTTAAGTGTGACCTCTGGGTTCGAGAATATTCGGACATGATCTTCTATCAATAATCAACAACGGGTGCAGGCACCCATATTGACTCCCACACATTCATCGATGATCATATCGGATGAACCACGATGCCGGATTCAATCAATCCCATATATATTCCCTTCGTCTCGCGATATTTTACTTGCCCGAGATTCGATCGCTTGCATTGCTATACCTAGTTCAATCTCGCTCACGTTAGTACTTTACTTGTTCCGTAATCCGATATCACTTTGTGATTAACTCCTTAACCACATGCTTGCAAGCGGTGTTGATATCGATTACCGAGTGGGCCCGAAGTATATCTCTCCGACTTGGGAGGGACAAATTCCATCTCGATACATACAACCCAACAGATACTTTCCGATCACCTGAGAGACACCTTTATGATCACCATCTCATAGGATGATGTTTGATGACCTCAAAGCTTTCTTCCGGTACCAGGGAGTTGCATTATCTCATGGTCTAAGGAATACAATATTTGAAATAGGAAAAGCTTCGCAAAGATGAACACGATGAAACGATCTAATTGCTTCGCTTAGTTTGGGTCTGTCCATCATATCATTCTCCCAATGATATGATCTCATTATCAATTGACAACTCATGTCTATGGTTAGGAAACCTTAACCATCATTAATCAATGAGCTAGTCCTTAGAGGCGTACCAGGGACACGGTGTTGTTCACAAACCACACAAGTATTAATGTTTCCGCTTAATACAATTCTAGCATGGAATATAAACTTTATCATGAACAAGAATTATAATAATAACATCTTTATTATTGCCTCTAGGGCATAATTCCAACAAGCCCCTGGATCGAGATTGAGAAAGATCCTCCATGAGGCTGTATTGACCAAGCGGAAAAGGATGCATGGGAACCTATCGCACTTGAGCTGAGAGAGACTTCTTTCGCCATGGATAGTAACGGCGCACAACAAACGTCGCTTGGATCTCTGCAGAAAGATGCAGCTTCTAGTGAGCGGCAACAAGCACACTCACCACCTCATAGAGCTTCAAGAATTGGGAGCAGATGCCACTGATGGCAACAACTCCGTGTACCAATTCGTTAGGAATACAAGTGTAGAGTATCGTAGCAAGCTTTTTTTCCCCTACAAGGATGATTCGAGGGTTTATATCGAACTCTCAGGAATTGGCTTAGAGACTTTATTTTTCCTCTCCTCTTTAAGCAACCTACAAAGCAACGTTTTTTGTCTTGTGTCCGCAACTCCACTGTGTGGTTGTCAAGCACAAGGTTTTGTATTAATAATATGAAATAATAATAATAATAAATAGAATAAAATAAACAAATAAAAACTAGGCAAACAAGACAATAACAATAAAAGATAGTTGTTTTTGGGTTGTGTGTGTGTGCAAGTGGAGAAAGTATTTTTGTATTTTTTAAATAATAAATTAAAAAAAATATAAAGTGTGATAGTGGTGTTGGAAATGTGTTTCTTATGGTTTAAAATGGACCAGAGTTCATGAGTTCACTTGTTTACTCTCTTTTTAGGCTGCAATGGACACAAATAATTTATCAAATACATAATATTGGTGAAATTTTTACATATGTTTGATAAGCATTCATATGGGCATCACGCCCTAACATAGAGATGATGTAACACATCTTTATTATACTTTTCAAGAAATGGAAAATCCCAAGCAGTCTTGAATTAAGAATCAACAAAGTATAGCCTTAAGTATTTTGATGTGATGTTTGAATCACAAATATGCTATCTTGACTAAGCAAGATTATCTAGGTGTCACAAGACAATTATAGCATATGAAGTCACTTTATCCCTAGTAAGACAGCAAAATAAAAGTAAATATCATAATAGATCTTAAATTTCTTGTCACTATTCAATCACTACCACCAGAGCTTTTTTGGGCCCCCTTGCTCATCTGGTGAGGTCCAAGTGCTCCTGGTGTTTCTCTTGATGAAATATTGACGCTCCCGAAAACCTAGCTCCATTTTACTTTGTTTAGGTCCTTGAAAGGCAAAAATACACAACATAAGTTTTTCTTGTCCCGCAGAGTTTATAAACAAAATAAAGGTGATCATTGGTAAATCCCCATAAACAACGTAAAACATGAATGTAACATTGTATATGTAGCAAATATGTAGAAATTCATAGCAACAAACTACAAAGTTCATGTATGCATTTTACATGCATCAGCCACACACCATCTTCTTCGACGCTGCGACACAACAACTTAGGAGAAGAAGGGGAGGCTGCTCCTGCCCGCGATGAAGCTCCACACCAAACACCCCTGTCAAAGGAGGGCAAGAGCAACATCTCGATGCAAAGGGCGCCGCGCTGCATCTCTACTCCCCTTGCCTCCATGGCTTGGTCAGAGCTCACAGCATAGTGCTTGCCACATCGCTTCTTCCCCTCCACAACTGACCGAGAAGCACAACGAAATTAAAAGGAATACAAGTTACAGATAGCAGTACACTTCTGATAATAGGAAACCTTTCATATGATTTCCTTTTACCAATTAACATCTTAGAGGATTTCACAAAACCATTATCACTTAACTTTCAATTTTTTGTGGGAAATATATTAACCGATGAATTAGTCACTAGCACTCATCACCTTTGCACCTTGAAGTGGCCAGCGACCACTACTTTATTCGAGGAGGCGGCAGACCTTCTCTCCAGTCCCACCTGTGGCCATCGTAGGAGCAGCATCAAGAGGAGGAACCCTAAAGCATCCGGGATCTAGGTGCCAAGATCCGGAGCTCCCCTCCAACTACTAGGCAAACAACTCAGTACTAGATTGCATGTACAATACCTAACCCTAGGAAGTACGCCGGCGCTCTACGCCACCGGAGAGGGATCAGGATCGGCCCGGATCCTCTTGGGGGACTCTCATCGGATGGAGAGAGAAGGGGAGGGTGTCCAGTTAGGTTTCCGCAATTCCCAGCAGAAAAGCATATATACGTACGGCCAGCAGGTGTGAATTTTCCAGTTTTTTTTGGAGCGGGAGTGAACTTTCCAGCACCGAAAGCTATCGAGTTTCCTCATTTTCTTCTTCTATGGATGGATCCACCTAATGACGACACGCTGCCAAACTGTCGGCCAGGTGGGCCAGGGCCACCGTCCTGCCAAGCTGTCGCTCCCCGCACATGTCACACCTGCCAAATCGTCCCCGTAACGACGCTTTCCCCGATCGAAATCGCGGGTTTACCCGCACTAATCCAATCCCGATTCCTCCATCCCCTTCCCCGGGGTCCATTCCGAGCTGCGAATCCACCACCACCTTTCTCCTAATCCGTCGCTGTCAGGCTCGTCTTTAATCCTCGCCCCGCTCCCGTTCCTACCACCCGCCCGCCGCCACCACCACCAGCACCACCTTCCCCCACCTCCGCCTTTTGGAAATGTCGCACGCAGCCGCGGTGGTGCGCTGGTGGTGGTGCTGCTGACGACGACCCGATCGGGCACGAACGGAACAGTTCCCTCGCGCCGCGCACCCAGATTATTCTTTTCATTTTTGGTTAATGAGAGTCGCGCCTGGTTGGCCTGCCTGCCTGCGTGCTCCCCTTGTCTCCTCTCCCCTCCCTGTCGCGCTGTGTCTGTGCTGCCCACCCCTCGTCGCGTCGCCCCCCACCCCCCACCGCCCTGCCACGCCTCCGTGCTCGTCGCTGCTGCTGCTGCTGGTGCCGCTCCCGCCGCCGCCGTCGAGCCGGATCGCGCCGCCGCGAGGCGATCGGCGACCGAGGGCTTAGGGGAGGAGATCGCCCGTCGGCGCCGCCACCGCCGCCGAGCCGCGTCTCCTCCCTCCCGTCCGATCGTGCCCGCTTCCTGCCGCGCGCCGATTCTCTTTAAATACGGGCTGGCGCTGCTGCCCCAGATGATACATGGTGCGTGCCTGCTTCTGACTTGTCCTTCCCACGCTTTGCGTTCTCTGTTTTTGTTTTTTTTGTTTTGGTTTGTTTTACTGAGATGCAATGTGTCGGGATGCGGTTTTGTCTACTTCTGCGGCACTAATTTCTTCGCCTTTTGGCTGGGTTTGGGGGAGAATTTTTGTGTGGTTTTGGAGCTCCTGTTCGGGAAAGCGAAGTGGGCTAGTTAGCATCAGGTGGAATTTCGGAGAATTCTAGTCATCGTAAGAACGAATCGATTGGATTTACCAAAGTTTTTTTTCCTGCAAGAGTAGACAGTAGCGGCAAGCAGTTTGTCGTGTGCAGGTGCCGAGTGAGGCGCTCAGCTCGAATGTTCTATATCTCAGCACTTACGACATTTCTCTTGCTATAACTCAGCTGAACCTGTTTTCTACATGACGAAACTGGAATAGAGTTCAGTGCTTTTAGAGGTTTAGCTGAATCGTGGAAGAAAGGCCCTGTTATGCTTATGGTCTAGTTCCAGGACAATTACACAAGTTGCATCAGTACTGGATAATCTCAAACTAGGTGAATATATGCTCATTTATTGTACATCAGAGGGAACTGAAATGTACTTGTAGCGCTATCTATACTTCTCGTCTGAACAATTTTGGGTAGTTATATATGCTTATGCCCTGGTGGATTCTAGATTGAGCCCAAATTTACTCAATGCACTAGAATCAAACTAAATGCCACCATTCTCTTCCATATGATAGTAAATCACTCTACTGTATAATGTACATGTTTAGACAGATGTTAAGTTTTCATCGGGTGTTCTCCAGTTTATTGGGTTTGATTATTTCCTTCAAACTTGCCCTTTTTCCGAAGCAAGTACAACAACTGCACTGGTTTCTGTGGAACCAAACAGAGCTAGTTTCTCGACTTTTCTCTATAAACAGTCTTCAGTTTGATGGATATTTGTTCATTGCAATGCAATATCAACACGACAAGGCATAGGAATTCATAGATATTTCTTCATCATACATCTTATTCCTAGCTTTTCTTTACACATCTCGATTTCATCCGTCATCCATATCTGATATAGGTGTGCTCTTCCTTGCCAACATATACACATTGTCTGTTTGGTATCTAGCGAAATGCAAAGTTTAGATGCAGATGTATCCAGTCTGCATGTGATTTTGATTCATTTGACATGTTGAATTTGTCGCTTGTCACATGTGCAGGCTCCCCCGTTAAACATTGTTATAGGCTCTCATGTATGGGTGACAGACAAAGATTTATCTTGGATTGACGGGGAGGTCTTCAAAATTGATGGTCAAAATGCTCATGTTCGCACAACCAAGGGAAAGACTGTACGTGTCCATGATTTATGTTACATCTCTGTTACTTTTGGACCACAGCTCCACAGATATCCTTGCTTCGGAACAAAACCTTGCATTTCTTAGTTGGATCTCTGGCTATGAGTGCATTTTCAGCCTCGGTTTACTCTACGTATCGTTGACTGTCACACTTTTAGTGTTTCATTAAGCAAGAATCAACTGATGCAGTTAGTCAGTGAAAAAGATTCATTGTGGAACTATGCTCATACACACTAGTGCACTAGCCCCTTCACATTCTCTGTAGAGCAGAAAAAGGAAAAGTTGAATCATCTAACTACTGCTAATACCAGATGTGGTTGATAATTGATATGGCACATGTTCCCTTTCTTCATTGGCACGTTAGTTTTGGACTTGATTTATTGTATTGATGCTATCATCAGTTCTTGGGACCGCCCAGTTATATTTGCAGGCATACTAGTGGTTCTTGATTGCACAAACAAAATTTATCAGTGTACCGAGTGATACTATAACTTTTCAGCATTAAGGACTTCTATTGAATCTTTGTCGAGAATTACCCTATGGGAATATGGTAGTGATATCTTCTTTGTTCATGGGTTTATAAGGCTAGCTTCTAAAATACACTGGAATATTAATACACATTTGATATGCAAGAAGCTTAGATTCTTTAGGAATCTGATCTGTAGGATTTGATACACACATTCATGGGCTTTTAAGGTTAGCTTCTAAATAACAGTTTTGGTCATCAGTAGGATCTCTACATGCATTTGTCATTGCCTTTTTCTAATTATGTTTATATGTTTGCAAAAGTTGCAAAAATTATAATTTGATGGCAAATTTTTACGGCAAATACACTACCATCATTTCCACATGACAAGTCACATACATTTTTAAAAAGTATTTATGTTAGTGGTCAAAAGTTTTGAAAGCTGGTAATATTTATGTAATTTTAAGGGAAACCATTGACCTTGGCATCTAAGAATGACAATAGCAGTGGAATATTTATGCTTTAACGGATTATTCACGCCATATCCACCTTGTCATACCAGTATACCACCATTTACCCTATCAAGTTGTCTGTGTTTATTTTATCAAAGCTCTATTG
This sequence comes from Avena longiglumis, assembly GCA_030063025.1. Taxonomy (NCBI): domain Eukaryota; kingdom Viridiplantae; phylum Streptophyta; class Magnoliopsida; order Poales; family Poaceae; genus Avena; species Avena longiglumis. Next base: position 157,380,802 of record CP125973.1, read on the forward strand.
CTGTGAATGATGTGTCAAAGCTCTATACTACACATAGCACGAAGATTAGTATCCTGTCGTGAAAAGCACATGGTTACATTGTTGTTTGTACAACCAGGTTACTGCAAATGTATCAGAGATACATCCTAAAGACACAGAAGCACCACCAGAAGGAGTCGATGACATGACAAGGTTATCATACTTGCATGAGCCTGGTGTTTTGGATAATCTGGCTGTCAGATATGCGAAAAATGTTATATATGTGAGTGATCATTTCATTGTGATGTCAAGTACACGATCATTAAAGCAAGTGCCTCATTTTCCCCTAATGCTATTCTCTTGAGTTATAGACCTATACGGGGAACATTCTGATTGCCATAAATCCATTCCAAAGGCTGCCTCATCTCGTTGATGTCGGCACCATGGAAAAATACAAAGGCGCAAACCTTGGAGATCTGGATCCTCATGTATTTGCAATAGCTGATGTCTCTTACAGGTGAATGCTTATACTACTATTATTTGATGCTATCTCTGACCTACATGATGAGGTGCCCCTATAGGCCTATATTGATGGAACCATTTTGCATTCATTTGAATAAGGAAACAGGCAAATGATGAATGAAGGAAAGAGTAATTCCATTTTGGTCAGTGGTGAAAGTGGTGCCGGAAAGACTGAGACTACAAAACTGCTGATGAGATATCTTGCATTTTTGGGTGGTCGGTCTGGCACAGGAGGAAGGACGGTTGAACAGCAGGTTTTAGAAGTAAGTTTGATTTCATTAGTTGCAACATTTCACTCTGATAGCACATGTTCTCTACTGTTCAAATTCTAAAGATATGAAATGCTCTTTCGAGGTAACGATTTCAGCTGTATTAACTTTATCGTTACTTATGCTCTGAATCCAGTCCAACCCAGTCCTTGAAGCTTTTGGGAATGCGAAAACTGTTCGGAACAATAATTCAAGGTACGCACATCGTACTATGGAAATCACAAGATATTTCTTATGTTCCATTGGCATCATTAAAGTAACATGAAGCCGGTAGTAGTACCACATTTGTCTCACAAATCACAACCAAAAGTATCATGCATCAGCAGAGCTTACTTGGTAACCAAACATATGGAAAAATGTATGGGAGCTGTTGAGTTGAAGGAAATAAAATCCTTTTGTTGAGAACAGTGAAGGAGGGCTTACAGAAATACCCCGTCCGTCTCAAAATAGATGTCAGAGATTTGTCTAGATTTGCAAGTATCTATACACTAGAACGCGTCTAGACACATGTGAATTTAGACAAATCTCCGACATCTATTTCGAGACGGAGGGAGTATATTGATAAAAGCTGCAAACAAAATTATAATGTGCTATGGTAGGATAGCATATAAAAAAATCCAAATAGATAAGATGCACCCACCAACTCCAGCACGACATAAGCATTGCATAAGACGCACTGAACTTCATTCCAGGAGCCATTGATGTCCCGACTCCGCAAACCTTCCCGACGCCGTCTCCTCTTACAGCCAGGACCTGCGTTCTTCTGGCCTATTCCTACCCATTGCCGCCAATACCTGATTGGATTACGGCTACTGACTGCTATGGTTATGCTAGCAATGTTCTTCTTGAGCCGTCTTCTTATCATGACGCTGTTGTTCATCCGGAAAGGCAGCATGTGATGGCGGAGGAGCTTGCTGCTCTTGAGTGCACCAACACGTGGGATTTTGCTTTTCTTCCTCCCCATGTCTGTCCCATCATTTGCAAGTGGGTCTACAAGGTTAAGACTCGCTCTGATGTTTCTCTTGAGCGCTAGAAGGCGTGTCTTGCGGCACGTGGTTTTCGATAGGAGCATGGCTGCGACTGTGATGGGACATTTTCTCCCTTGGTTCACATGAGTACTATGGCCTCATGGAAATACAAGTTGCATATTTCTCCGCATGTTTCATTCTAACCATTCATCTCATCTAGATGGACAGTACACATAAGCAAATCCGTTTATCTTCTCACCTTGCTCATACTATGTTACTAACATAACTCTTAAAACTTCTTCTCAACATGGTGAAGTCGATTTGGTAAGTTTGTGGAGCTCCAGTTCGACAAGAGTGGGAAGATATCTGGTGCTGCTATTAGAACCTACTTGCTTGAGAGATCTCGGGTCTGCCAAACTAGTAGTCCTGAGAGAAACTACCATTGCTTTTACTTCCTTTGTTCAGCGCCGTCAGAGGTAAAAACAATTTCTGCTATTGGTGTTGGTTTTGCTACTTAAAATCTCTTCTTCAAGCTGTTACATGTGCCACTTTTCATGTTGAATCTGTTGTTGCAGGATATTAAAAAATATAAGCTGGGGGACCCATCTTCATTTCACTACCTCAACCAGTCATCTTGCATTAGAGTTGATGGAATTAATGATGCCGAGGAGTATATTGCAACAAGAAATGCTATGGATATGGTTGGCATCACTGAGCAAGAACAGGTCTTAAACAGCTTTTAGCAAGGATTTGCTCAGCTGTGGATATCATGTTTTTTGAAATGCGATGTTTTTTTACAGGAAGCTATATTCCGTGTTGTTGCTGCTGTGCTTCATCTTGGTAATATTAATTTCGCGAGGGGGAGTGAGGCAGATTCATCTGTAATAAAGGATGAAAAATCAAGATTCCATCTTAATACAGCAGGAGAGCTCTTGATGTAGGTTGATGTTTTAAGTCCACCACTTCTTTTTTTGTATTTTATTACTATTTGCGGTTAATATGTGTAATCTGGTACACTGGATTGCTCATCACAGGTGTGACTGCGAGAAGTTGGAGAATGCCTTGATAAAGAGGGAAATAAATACGCCAGAAGGAGTGATTACTACTACAGTTGGTCCTAATTCTGCCACTATTAGCAGGGATGGCTTGGCGAAACAAATATACTGTCGATTATTTGACTGGTAAAAAGACTTGACCACATATTCTATACTTTAGTTAGGTGCCTGTCCTTTCTAAGTATATATAATTGTACAATTACAGGCTTGTCAACAGAATTAATGCATCGATTGGGCAAGATCCAAGCTCGGACAAATTGATTGGTGTACTTGATATATATGGCTTTGAAAGTTTTAAGACTAATAGGTGAGTAAGCACTAAGTTATTTCAGAAAGAAAGTTACTAAGGAGTACCTTATATGGGGTTGCTAAATATTCCTTCGGTCTGCAACTACTCAACAGTTTTGAGCAATTATGCATCAATTTCACGAATGAAAAACTCCAACAACATTTTAACCAGGTATGTGTACAACTCAACTTGGTAGAATTTCCTTCCTCTCCTTCCTGTACCAAGCAACTAGTGGTGTTTGTTTTCGCAGAATGTCTTCAAAATGGAGCAGGAGGAGTACACAAGGGAGCAAATTAACTGGAGTTACATAGAGTTTGTTGACAACCAAGATGTTCTTGATTTGATTGAAAAGGTATGAGTAGGTTGCTATTACATGCTTTGACTCCCTTTTGTAAATTTCATTTATTGCTCACGCTGTTGTACATAAATCTCTTTGTATTTATTTCATTCATATAAATATTAAGCAAATTTCAAGAATTATTTGGCTCAATTCCTCAAGCTTCTGTGACCAGTTAAGTTGGCTACGACAAAATTAAGCTCACTGCAACACATTAGTCTATCTGATCTTGCGCTCAGAATAGTCCAATCTTTGATTACATAAGTCAGCTACAATGTCCAATACAGAAAATCCCAATTATCAATATATTTGTGTATTTTGTGGACACTATTAGCAAATTCCACCTACTTTTTTTATGATATTTAATTACCAACTTTTTGTGTCCAGAAACCAGGTGGCATTGTTGCACTTCTTGATGAAGCTTGGTAAGTTTCAGTGCCTTCTTTGTTGGTACTGTCAGGTTTTACTAGGATGTGCATGTTCGAATAAATAAGTAAATGTGTCACTGTGTATTGCTGTGCTTATGCCTGCCCGATGGATAGAGCTGAAATTTCTGATTAAGTGTGTGGTAGGAATAATTTATGAAATGCATGCCCAGATTATCATCCATGGTCTACCAGACTGGGTACCTGGTGTCAGTGTCCAAACAACACCTGTTAATTCATTTTTTCTTGCCTTAGCCAGGGATATGCATTTTTACACCACATGATTTTGTGGGTACATGTTTCTGACAAGATTCTTTCTTTTGGGCGTCCTGTATCCTCCAGCATGTTTCCAAAGTCGACACATGAAACATTATGTCAGAAGCTGTATGAAAAGTTCAAGAATCACAAAAGATTTGCGAAACCAAAACTTTCTCGTACTGCATTTACGATCCAACATTATGCTGGAGATGTAAGTATTTTTCACATCTTAACACTTCCTTTGTTCATGCATTTGCCTAAGTACATCATTTTCTTAATTTATCACCAGGTGACATATCAATCTGATCATTTCCTGGACAAAAACAAAGATTATGTGGTAGCAGAACATCAGGAATTACTTAATGCTTCCAGGTGCCCTTTTGTATCAGTGTTATTCCCTCCAGCACCAGAAGAGAACACAAAATCATCAAAGTCCTCCTCAATTGCAACTCGCTTCAAGGTCACTTTCTGCAATAGTTAAAACTTGTGCTGATTTATCTGAAAGTTTGCACCATACGGGCTACAAATTGTTACTCCCTCTGTTTCGCTATAACTTACCATGGCTTCAGGGGTCTCGGTGCAAAATCTTTGGCTACTGAGGGGAACCAAGAGTGAATATAGTTTAAAGTTTCCACTTTCTAAACCTACTTAAATGCTTTGGAAGAGATTAAATGGTTGTACTATCTCACTTGATAGGGACATGCATGATCATTTGTTGTTTACTTCTTTACTTAGTGCTTCCTTGATCTTGTTGCTAGTTCTGTTAGGGAAAACAGTAAGGGGGAACCTTGCTGCCACATGATACTAGTTTGGGGTACTGTTGATGTGGCAACAGTACATACATTGCTAACGGGGAATTCCATGCCTACAAATTCATAAAAGGATTTAACAGGGAGGGCCTAGTTGAACCCCAAACAAAACTTAAAGGACCTAGTTGACATATTAGAAGAATAGGGATTCAGTTGAGACTTTTAGTAAATAATAGGGACCTGTGGTGACATTTACTTCTCATTTTCTATATCAACGCTTACTTCATGGCATTATGTATCTGATTATTCAATGTATTGTCCAGATGCAACTTCATGAACTCATGGAGACTTTGAGCTCTACGGAACCTCATTACATTAGATGTGTAAAACCAAATAGTGTTCTTAAGCCTGCGATTTTTGAGAACACCAATGTTCTACAGCAACTTCGATGTTCGGTAATAAGATACTTCATGTTTCTTGTAATTTTTTGAGAAATTCAATGTCATGGTGTCTCGTGATAGTGATAGTGATTTTTTTTGTATCTTCTTAGGGTGTTCTAGAAGCAATCAGAATCAGCTGCGCTGGATATCCCACAAGAAAAGTGTTTCATGATTTTTTACATCGTTTTCGCATTCTTGCTCCTGAACTTCTAAAAGAAAAGTTAGTTTCATTGTTCAATCATGAATTGCATTTTACATTTGTTTCTTTATTCTCTAGCCTGTCTTCATAAGAATTTACATCCTCTCTTTTCTGGTAGAAATGATGAAAAAGTGACTTGCCAAAAGGTTTTGGATAAAATTGGACTGCAGGGTTATCAGGTGAGCATATTCTTTATGTACTAAACCAAGAACAACTTCCTAGTTTGGGTACACCATAAACAATCGGAAATGTATATTAAAGTAAGGCTCTGAGCTCACTTGAATACTCCCTCCGTTCTGAAATATTCTACATTCTAGAGCCAAAATTCGTTCTGAAATAATCTACATTCTAGCTTTTAGTCAACAAGAACATAGAAAACAAAGTGATTCTACTGTCTCTATTGGATGTCAACATTCTCAATGTAGCTTGGATTGGTTGTTCACATATCTAAGTCAGTACTAGTTTATCTCATTTTTTCTAAGATGTAGATTAAAATGGAACAGAGGGAGTATATATGATCGTGGGCTAGTCAGGGCTAGATTTAATGAGGGTGGGCTGAATTATAGGTTGGTTTATAACTGAGTTCAATGTGGTTGGGTTTTGGTCAGCTATTTATTTGTGTAAAAATGCTAAGGATGAGTTTCGGTTTAGATATTGGCTCATTATCAGACCCTTATGAGTTCTAAGTTCCATTTGTTTTAACTTACCTTTCCTTCTTGAGATGATTTCATAATAACGCATTCTGCAGCATACTCTAGAGATTCTTAAAGAACTCCTTATGTGCAACTGGTTAATAATGGAGTTTGTCATTTACACTGCTTTGTTTTCGTGTCTGGGAATTTCTATGTTGTAAAAGTTTGTTCAGTCAGTCCTTTAACATTTGGGCCATATTTCTGATCAACAGATAGGTCGAACTAAGGTATTCCTCAGAGCTGGCCAGATGGCTGAATTGGACGCTATAAGAACAGAAGCGCGAAGTACTGCAGCAAAAGGTGTTCAGAGTCAGTTCCGTACTCATGCTGCTCGCGAGCAGTTCCTAATACTACGCAATGCATCTGTTTGTTTGCAATCTTTTGTCAGAGGTAAATTCATTTTTGAACGATATCTGAATTGGAAATATGTGGTCACAGTAGTGATGGAGCCATATGCATATTCTAAGAGTTCCTTTGCTTATTGCAGCAAGATTGGCTTGTAAACTGCACGGATTCCTTAGACAACAAGCCGCAGCACTGAAAATACAGAAAACTATACGCTGTTATTTTGCACGCAGAACATATTCTCAGCTATGCATGTCAGCCATTACATTGCAGGCAGGGTTGAGGACCATGGCAGCTCGCAATGAATTTAATTCTAGAAACCAAAACAAAGCTTCTATCCAGATCCAGGTAGGTCAGCTATTCTGGCATGTAATGCAGTGCTGCTTTCCTTGGACTGCTGCAGGCGAACTTCTACCTCTTGCCATCTTTATACTATTCGTCTTCAGTTGCTTATATCTGTACTATCTCTACTATCTTGCAGTCTCGGTGGCGTCGCCACAGAGATAACTTAAGTTATATAAAACTTAAGAGAGCAGCATTGACTTACCAATGTGCTTGGAGAGGAAGGGTTGCAAGGAGGGAGCTGCGACAGCTCAAAATGGTACTTGAGCACCTGCTGTGGTGTGTTTTTCTGGTAGGTTCTTTGGTTATTGCTTTTTTTGTAAAGCTTACTTTGGGGTGCAAACTTTCTAGGCCGCAAGAGACACTCAAGCTCTAAAGGTGGCAAAGGAGAAACTGGAGGAACGTGTGGAAGAGCTAACAAGTCGCTTGAGCCTGGAAAAGAAACTAAGGGTTAATACTTTTTCTTGAAATTTGAATTTATGAATATTAGTCATATTGAAATTTATGATGATATGGTAAAACTGTAGTTTATATCCCTATATTGACATACCAACTAATGGTCATACTTGTGTATACAATTTGCAGACTGATTTGGAGAAGTCCAAAGCAACTGAAGTTTCTAAACTGCAGTCTGCTCTTCATGACATGGAGCAGCGAGTGGAAGAAGTTACAGCAAAGCAGGAAAGTGAATCAGCTAAAAAAGCTGTTGAAGAAGCTCTAGCTCAAGAAAGAGAAAAGATCAGCTCATTGACTTCTGAAATTGAGGGCCTGAAGGTATGCTCTTCAACCTTTTAACACATGCAAATTCAGTGAACCACAGTAAAAAGGACTTAAGCTAGGGGTTGGTGCTATAGTTTTATACCACGAGTGTACGACTCGCATTACAGTATCTGCTCTAGTTTTCTGAAATTGTAGCCTAAATTTAGCTTATTTAGGCATTCTGTGAAATATTATGACACTTGTTATTGTGTCAGGTGCTACTAGTAGCAGAGCGAGAGGAAATCAATGTAACAAAGAAAGCACACGCTAATGCCCAGGAAATAAATGAGGAGTTGAATAGGAAAGTCCAGGATGCAGATGAAATGAGCAAGCAGCTTAATGATATCGTGAAGAGGTTTGCAGTTGTTTTCAATTGCCTGAGTTTCTCTATACTATATCTTGTTGACTGCACAGAATGTTTTCTTCTGCTCGGAGCTGGTCGAAATATTCTGATTTCAAAAGTCGTGACTATTGCAAAGTATATATTTTAGGTCGCCCCTAGCAAATTTTTTTATAGCATGGTCCTTTTAAAAAGTCACAGTTATATTGGGGTCCTACCTAAAGATTTTATGGAGTTACTTGAGCTTGCATCTAAGTTTCTAATTGTACTGTCTATTCTGTAAGCTTTCAGACTCACATGTACTTGGGGTTCTCCCCTTTTCGAAAAACAAGCATCCACCGGTCACTTTCAGGGAGATACTAGGTCCAAAATTGGCACTCTTACCAGAATATGTGAGAACACTTAACTGAATAATATTAGGGGCATTTGTCCCTTCATCATTATTCTTCCAAGAGATGATGATCTCTACTCATTGTTTTCTAAGGGAAGTTGTACCTAAAAAACTGTTAACACGAGCCTAACTTTGCACACTAGCGTTGGCATGCAACAAAGACATGCTTGTGCACATTCTATGTTTCTTATGCTGTGTAGGGTAAACCTGAGCATTTTTTGGTTAAAGAACACTCAAATTCTCAGGTCTTAGATCCTTGATCCAGTATATCTCATTGCTCCTCCTCCCTTCTCTCTCATCTCCCCCCTCCCTTGAAAGCATTCGACTGTTGAATAGAATTTTACTTACACAAGGTACTCCAGTTCTTGCCAAACCCAAAATTTGCTCATCTGCTAGTTGGGATTCGGACCTGCGTAACTTTTGAATTTTATCTTAATGGTGCCATATCCAGAAATTATATTTGTAGGGGAATTCTCTAATACCTTTTGAAAACTTGGGTACCTTTTTAGAATTTGAGTGATATTTATGTAAACTGAGGTATCCATTATTTCTTTTGCCGAATTCTTCCAGTAGTTACTGGAACAGGCCCCATTTTTTAACTACAAATGGGCACTGACTTTGCTGGGTGCTGGTTGTAATCAGAATCTAGTCCCTAATTTTCTTGGCATTACTCTGAAAATGCCACATTTTGTTTTCTGTACGAACACAGACTAGAAGAGACTGTAAAAGAAGGAGAGGTCCTTTTGCTAGCAGAAAGGCAGCAAAAGGAAGAAGCTAATGCTGCACTAGCTGAATCTCACCTACGAGATCAAGCTCTTGCAATCAAGATTGAAGATGCCGAGAAACAAATCGCTCTGCTCCAGGAAACTGTTAAAAGGTCTGTCCCAAAAGTACATTTGAGCAGCGATTCTATTGAGAAATCAGCCATCAGCCTATCAATACTCTTTAGTTTGTACCTTTTATGAGTTCATAGTTATTCGAAAACTATTTTTTTGTTGGGTGGGTGCGTACTTACAGAGTCTGTTTCCATCCTTCTAAATCATGTCGTCTGATAGCTTGCACCCTGCTACGGAATGCAGATTCGAATATAGCGTAACAAATCTGGAGTCTTCACTGGCAACTGAAAAGCAACAACATGAGGCAAGTGTGGTAGAACTAGCTGACGCACAAGGTAAAATTGGGGAACTTCTGAGAGAAGTTGGGAACACTGATGAAAAGTCTACTCTGCTTCAGAGTACTGTACAAAGGTTATTTTATTTTCCTGTTTACAAGTTACATAGGAATCCTCTGTATCAACCATAAATGTTACGAATTTCTTTAACATATTCCAGTAATATCTATTCCTTCTTTTCATGGATATAGACTTGAAGAAAGATTGACTGAGAAGGATGCTCTATCAACTAAAGAAAGGCAAGAAAGTGAAGCAACTAAGAAATTACTCGATGAAGTCCAGGGCAAAAATGAAGAATTACTCAAGAAACTTGAAGACAGTGAAAACAATATTGTTCATTATCAAGACACCACCCATAGGTGTGTTGCTTGATGTATACCTGGCCTTATTTCTGGACCTGAGGACATTTCGTTTCTGATTTGTTTTCTAGTCATCCAAATTTGAGCTACTAACTTCCTACTCTAGTGATCTTGCTGCTGGATAACTGTGTATATTACCATGCCATTGTCACAGCTGATCACTTTGTTCCTTTTTGATTTAGGCTCAAGGAAACTGTGGTGGAAGTAGAGATTTCTTTGAAAGCTGAAAGACAGCACAATGATGCAATCATGCAACAACTAGCAGACACCCAGGTAGAAATCGGAGAGCTACAGAGGAACCTTGAAGATGCTGATAGGAGAAACAGTCTGCTTCAGGATTCTTTAGAGAGGTTCTTTTCTTACCTTAAATTTATTACTCAATATGATATCATCTCAAAACAATCCCCATTCTTCTTCCAAATAACACATCTACTCCCTCTGTTCCGAAATATAAGATGTTTTAGCCTTTTTCTGAAACACATGTATTTAGACACCTTTTAGTGTGTAGATTCACTCATTTTGCGTCGAACCTACACACTAAAAGTTGTCTAGATACATGCGCTTCAGAAAAAGGCTAAAACATCTTATATTTTGGAATGGAGGGAGTAGTTAACGAGCACCGGCATTGATAAGCACTCTTTCCTCATATCAGTAAGAGGCTACCCTCTTTTTTGCTAGAACGATTCATTCTTCGAAGATTAACAACATATTTTCTAGATTAAGAATCACAATATTTTGCTGACTAGGGTAAAAAACATGCAATACGCAATGAATTTATGTAAATATGATGAAAAGGAAGGGAGAAACAAATGAAGAATATCTAAGATACTGTACATCTTAGTTCTTACATGCTTCAATAGAGGATGATACAAAGTAGAAACTTATCATGTCAGTAGAAACTTATCATGTTTAACTGCTAACATATAGTTGAGGAAAAAACCAATGCTTTAATTAGGGGTTCAGCGCTTTCTTTCTCAATCTTCATGTAGACTTACTCAAAGTATAAGCTTTTGTTTTAGATGTCGATGCAAAAATCAAATGAAGCGAAAGTGGACAACTTCTAGTTGGAAAGAGATTGTTTGTACAATCAGAGAAGTGCTTCCTCTTCAATGGATATGATATTGACAGGATGGATACCAACCGGCTGTCTCTCTTTCAACTACCAGCTATGAAAAAGTGTACCCTCTCACGAATGTAGGCATGCAACAAATAACAAGGGGCTATCCTCACTAACTATCATCCTTAGGAAGTATGACCTAAGGCCAGATGCACAAGGGCATCAAGGAAGTAACAAAGATTATTTTCCTTCGAGAATATGCAATAAGCATTGCACTTCGTTGCATTTGTAGAACAAAAAGGTTTGTGCAAGCCTGATAACAGACTGCAGCCAATTGGCTCCACCCCTTCCCCCGCCACACACACACACACACACACACACACACACACACACAAAGTTCTGCTTCCAGGAATCGGCGATCATGCAATGGAAGACACACCTCGCATCCAGTATCAAAGATTTTTCAATGTTCTAACTAGAACTGAATTGTTTCAGGATATCATACTAATTTCCTTCATAATATAGAAGAGTTATATTCAGTTATACAAATGTCGCTTAATTTAAAAGTTCCAATTATTTTCATTTGTCTTTCCCTGTGGGTAAAAGTTAGTTTATACATCTACAATTTTATTGCTTCTAGCTCGACCCTAGTTGGTCAGGGATAGAAAAAGCACACACCTGAATAAAATTTCTTGTTTATTCCAGTCCGCCTACTATTTAAACTTTAAAGAATAGAATAACCGTGTTCCTGCACCCTATGGATGTCTGCAAAGGGTTTGAATCACGCAACTGTGCAATGAAAACAAATCCCCAAATATCCATATATGTGAGGCATGCTAGAACATTTGTGTCTGCGAAACAGTTCTGCAAAGATATAATCATATGTGCGCTACACTGTAATGTACAATACATAAGCACTCCTTTTTGTACTAAATCAGCGATACTTATTTTGGATCGGAGGGAGTACAATATTTTGTCCTTTTTGTATAGTGCACATATGATCATTTTTCTGCCCAACTTTTTCCAGGTGCACATGCTATATAATATGACACATATATGTTTTTTTATTCACAAGTATGACTTGTGGAAACCCTTTGCACTCACCCATACAGAATATATGCTTTTCCCAACGACAAGACCATGAAAGCACTTCCACCAGAGTATTTGATTATGGAATCCACGATGCTAATTAAAAAGATGTTTTAGCTACTTGGTGCCATACAAGTGCAATATCACGAGATACATTGGTAACTGGAAAATAGAAAATTAAGAGGCTGTAAAATGAACTAGCTGACCGGCAGTAAAATTATGATTGAACAAAGAAAATATGATTTATTATGGAAAGCTAATCTGCTTGAGGGTTGTGTCTAAAAAAAATTCTGCTTGAGAATAAGGCGTGCATGTTAGTTTCTTCATGTAAGAGTTATCATAAGCTTGTCTTGGACTCTGGCTTGCGTTACTCATTCTTGTCTTATTTTGAATTCTATTAGCCTTTAATATAGGAAAGTTCAGTGTCTATTTTAGATACTATTGATATTTTATTTATTTGTTTATTTATTTTGTGTACACCTAGACTTGATGAAGAATCTACTGCAAGAGAGGCCTTATTGGTAGCTGAAAAGCAAGAAACCGAGGTGACCAAAAAAACACTAACCGAAGCTCTGGATCAAATTGAGAAACTAGTTAAAGAAATTGAGTGTGCTAACAACAATATGCATCGGCTTCAAGATAATATACAAAGGTCTGTTTACTCCAAGAAAGCAGTCATTCATGAAATCTCTATGTGAACCTGGTATTTACTGTTTTCTGTCCATGAACGTAGACTTGAGGAAAGTGCATCTGCAACAGAGGCAGTTTTACTAACAGAGCATCAGGAAAAAGATGCGACATCAAAAGCGCTATCAGAGGCAGAAGCAAGGATTGAGGGTTTACTGGATGAAATTTCTTCTGCTAACAGGAATATTGATCTACTTCAAAATACTGTAAAAAGGTTTGTTTTTCTCATGAAGGAGGCTTTTTTTAGTAAACTGTACTACTGGATAATTACTTGCACATCACTCATTTACCTCCATATGCAAACATCATGCTGAATAGGCTTTTAAAGTAGTACTCTGGTGGTATTTCCTTTCGCTCGAGTACTTCACAACCATGCACTTCAATTTCACTAATGCCTTTTCTCTTCTCATAAACTTCCTCTTGTGTGAGTTGTGATAATTAGTGTTTTGACACATCATACCTAAATGTAATCAATATGTTTGGTTGGCTATCATCCTATCACCGCCTTAGCTCTAGGAGTGGAAGAAAAATAATGATAATTCTTTCCAGAATTAGAGTAAATATAGAGCAAGTAACATGGTTCACTTGTTCTGGGACTTGGCGAGAGATAAATTAACTTGGAGAAGAAGCCCAATGTCACAGTTTTGTAAAACGGGTGAACAGGAAGTAAGCATCAGATCTTTGATTTCAGTTGTGCTGAAGGTTGTAGGACATGTTGCTTAAAGGCAATATGCAGGGGTAGTTTGGATCTTGTGGCAGAACGGAGTAGTTGCTAAGTAGTTTGGCATCAAACGGGATCAGATAGTTTCTCCCTCGCCAAATTTATGGATCATGGCTTATAATTTAATCCTGAACATAGGTTAGAAGAGGGTGCAACAACAACGGATACTCTTTATTTAGCAGAAAGGCAATCACATGATCAAACCAAGAAAGCGTTCTCAGAAGCTCAAGAAGTAAACCAAGAATTGCTTGGGAAAGTTGAAGAAGCTAATAAAAATATTGAGCATCTTCTGGAGGATGTGGAAAGGTCTGTTTCTTTTTTTGCTAACTTTATTGGTAGCTAGCAACTAACTTCCATCATCGTGTACTAACTGGTACTATAGAGTCCGACTCCTATGTTTTCAACTTTGTGAACTAACACCCATTTCCTTCATTTCAATAAATATAGACTTGAAAAAGATGCAATGACCAGAGAGTCCTTGCTTCTTAAAACAAAGCAAAGTTATGATGAAACCATAACTGAGCTACTTGAAGCTCAGGAGGGAAATCAACAGTTAACGAGCAGAGTAGAGGACTCGGATAAGAAAATTGCCCTGCTTGAACTTTCAGTAAAAAGGTTTAATCTCTTTGCTTTTAAGTATCTGGACGGTCGAAACAGTTGCTTGTTTGTACAGGCAATTAGTGTAATTTTTCTCTTCTTTGCACATAGACTTGAAGAAAGTACAGCGGTCGTAGATTCTCAATTGGCAATAGAAAGACATGAAAACAGCAAAGTAAGGAGCGAACTATCTGATGCTTTACAAAGGATCGAGGAATTACTAAATGAAGCGCAAGATAACCATGCAAGTCTAGCAGAACTTGACGACACAATAAGGAGGTCTGTCATTTTCTCCAATAGGATTAATCAGGCTTCTCCTCTGAGCTGACAGCACTAACCTTATCTTTTGTCTGCAATTGCGTTATGCAACGACGTGTTCCCCATCACGTGCATAGACTTGAAGAGAATGTCAGTGCAAAGGAGACTTTGTTGCTAACTGAACGAGAACAGAATGCTTCAAGCTCAAAATTGCTTGCAGAAGCACAGTTGAAAATTGACGAATTAATAAAGAATGTTGAAGACTCGCATAGGAAATCTGACAGCCTTCAGGCTACCATAGAAAGGTCAGATTGCTGTACTTATTTTGATAGCTGTGGTGTGTGCGCACAGGTTTTTGTGGTGGGGGTAGGGTGTGTCACTACATGCAGTGCTGGTTGTACCATCCTATGTCTTTCCAAATTAGAGTTGCAATCATGCACCAACTTTTCTTTGTCAATGTTACATGCTATGTAATAGTACGGAACTTTTTCTCTCTTCACATTGACAGGCTTGAAGAAGATGGCACTGCTAAAGATGTCTTGCTGCTAACAGAAAAGCAAGCACATGAGGCAACTCGAAAGACTCTAGTTGAAGCTCAGGAAAGAAATGAAGAATTGCTCATGAAAATTCATGATAATGATAAAAATATTCTTCAACTTCAGTTTACTATACAGAGGTACATGATAGTTCCTTAAGGCTCTACTTTTTTTTATTATAGATCCCATGTTATCCCTTAAATACTGATATTTCGACCTTTTTTTCCATGTACCAACACAGGCTTGAAGAAAATACAGCTACAAAGGAGAATTTGTTGTTGCGAGAAAGAGAGCAAAATGATGCAACAACTAAGGCACAATCTGAGAGCCAAGAAAGAAGTGAACAATTACTAAAGAAATTTTTGGATGTTGACAGGAAGATTGATCTTCTTCAAGATACCATAGAAAGGTACTTCCATTTTCCTAGTCCTGAATATATATCTGTACGCTTGGTAGTGCCTTTTCTTTTTTTATGAGATGTTAGTGTTTGATACCCACTTCTTCCCATGTAATTCAGGCTTGGAGAAAATTCAACAACAAAGGATGCTTTGTTGCTATCCGAGAGACAAGAGAAGGATGCAATTAAGAAAGCACTTGCTGAAGCTGGAGAGAGAAATGAAGAGTTACTAATGAAAATCGAAGATACTAATGAAAAAATTGAAGATCTTCAGAATACCATACTTAAGTCTGTACCTTCACTAATGCATCTCAGATGTTTTTATTATTCTATACTCACCCATCCACATATGCACACACTCTTTCACCCACTTTCTACTTATGAAATCCGACTTTTTATTTGGAATACTGTTGATATTTCCGGTTCTCAGATTATGATGTTGTAGTTTTGTGTTTGCAAATAAAACAGGTTTGAAGAAAATGTAGCAGCAAAAGATGTTTCTTTAGAAGCTGCACGGCAAGAAAATGACTCAATCAGGAAATCTCTTACTGAAGCTGAACAGAAAAATGAGGAATTAGTCAGAAAAATTAGCGATAATGAGTACAGGATCCACTTACTTCAAGACACAGTGCAGAAGTTAGTATATTTATTCTTCATGCAGTACGCTGCCACCGAGTTCTCTTTAGAATAACGGCATTACATAATTATCAGTATTGTATGTTCTTGACATAAATCGCTGATGTTATCCTTTTGAAGTCTAATTTTTTTCCTGAAACCAGGATTCAAGTAGATGCAATATCAAGATTGTCTTCATTTGTGATGGAAAAACAAGATAGTGATGTCGCCAAGAGAGCTCTTACTGAAGCTCATGAAAGAAATGAAGATTTACTCAAGAGAAATGAAGACCTCCTCAAGAGGAATAATGATTTGATTAAAAAAATCGAGGAGTCTGGCAAAATTGTAACTCACCTACAGGAGTCCTTACAAAGGTGCATTTGCATTTTTTTATATGTTCGTTTTTTTCAAAAATACTGATCAGGTTCTGTTCCCTATCTTCTCAACTTCATTCAAACAATTCTTGGCGATCTTTCCATACAGACTTGAAGGAAAAGCAGCCAACTTAGAAGCCGAGAATCATGTTCTCCGTCAACAATCAACTGCTACTCCACCTTCTACTGCCAAATCTCCAGCCTTACGTTCAAAGACCATGAGGATCCATGTAATGCAGCTTTAATGGACCTGATTTATACATATATGATGATGATGATGTGATTCTCATAACTGGTGCTGTGGGTATATGCTGCAGAGAAGCCAAGAGAATGGCCATGTTTTGAACGGTGAACTAAGACAGACTGAGATGAGGCCATCAGAAGCAACACCTCCAGTGGTGAGTTATATCAAGTACATATCTGCATATAATTTCTGTGAAATGTTTTTAATCTAGTAGGACCGTTAAATTTTAGGGCAATGCTCCTGACTTGAGTAATCAAAAAGACGTTGAATATGGAGAGAAACTGCAAAGAGTGCTTAATCAGAAATATCAGGTATTTTGCTAATATGATTGCTAATTCTCCGTGTTCAATTCAATCATTAACCTAGTTTGGAGATGATCGTTTTGTTGCTTCTTGGAAGTCTCCGCAGCCCCAGCAACCCCAAGATGATCAGCAGTGGTTGCTAACTTGCATTTCACAATATCTTGGATTTTCTGGGAGCAAGCCTGTTGCCACTCTTCTTATATACCAATGTCTTCTTCACTGGAGATCATTTGAAGCCATGAAGACCGGTGTATTTGACAGCATTTTACATGCTGTAAACTCTGCAATAGAGGTTCCTTACACTTCCTTTGGATTCGTATTGCATATTCCATCGTTAATATGCAGCACCGACGACATGGAGTACAATTTCTGCTTGTTGGAATAGAATTATAGAGAATGTCATTTACCCGATATCCCATTGCAGCAGAACTGGAATGAATCTTATTTATCCAATTTTCTGTTATAAAACATGTACAGAAAATCATAATTGGTAAGAGTAGGATTCCCGGAATGTCTGATAAAACATGGAAATGTGAAATTGTCTACAGTAACAACTTATGTATCACACTTTTCAGTTTTTCAAATTGCTTGCAAAACTCATCATGCAATTGCAAAACTCATCATGCAATTGCTAGAGTTTGGCTACTTGTCCTGATGTTGGCTTTCCCTTTTTTGAAGGCTCAAAATGATGTGAAAACATTGGCATATTGGTTGTCCAATTTATCTGCATTGACAGTTCTCCTTCAACGATCATTCAAAACTACTCGGACTGCACTCTCAACACCGCAAAGGCGGAGATTTTCGTCTGAGAGGATATTTCATACAAGTCAAACTTCAAATACCGGTCTTGCTTCTCTTGGCCAGTCAGTCGTTGGAGCTACCGGGTTACCCCAAGTTGAAGCAAAGTATCCAGCTTTGCTTTTTAAACAGCAACTTGTGGATCTAATTGAGAAGGTTTATGGTATGATAAGTGACAGTGTGAAGAAGGAACTAAACCCTTTACTCGAGTTGTGTATCCAGGTGCTGCTGCCTGTTTTTTTTTTTTGGAACAAATTAAAACTTCATGCCACAATGTAAAGATGGCTAAATATTGAATCTCTTCCAGGATCCACGAACTTCTCACTCAAACCTAGCAAAAAGCCATACAAATGGCTTGGGCCAACAGAAGCAACTAGCACATTGGTTAAGCATTGTGAAAGTCCTCACCAACTACTTGGATATATTGAAGGAGAACCATGTAGGTGCAAAATTATCATGAGCTCATGGCATCTGTTCATAAAATTGTCTCAATGCATTTTGTCTTAATCGGTCAAATTCACAGGTTCCATCAATTTTGGTGAATAAACTGTTTGTACAGATATTTTCACTGATTGATGTTCAGCTATTTAACAGGTAAACATTTTGTCCCCGTCTCATGTATTGATATATGTATAACCTCTAAGATCTTACTCTTGGAAACAGACTCATTTTGCGGCGTGAGTGCTGTTCATTTAGCAACGGGGAATATGTCAAAGCTGGACTAGCTGAACTAAAACATTGGTCTGAAAATGCTACCCGAGAGGTAATCATTTCCCTGCTTTTAAATGTTTTTCCAATGCTATTGGCTTATGTGTTTTATTTCACACAGTTTGCAGGTTCAGCCTGGGAGGCATTGAAGCATATCAGACAGGCTGTTGATTTCCTGGTGCGCCTTTTTTCGCCTATTATTAAATTTCAGTGCCCAATAACGTTTTAATCATAAATACATTTTATCTCTACTGTTCTCTTTTGCCAGGTGATTTCTCTAAAACCAATGAGGACATTAAGAGAGATACATGCTGATGTGTGCGAAGTAAGTATTTGATTTGACATGGACTATTTTCTTAATAAGAGACCGAGATTCTTCAAACTGCCAGTCCATACCTTGATAAGTTGTACTCCTAATATGTGTATGAAATCTTCAGGCCCTCAGCATACAGCAGCTAGAGCGCATAGTTAGTATGTACTTGGATGATGTCAATGGTACAAACACTATTTCAGCTGAGGTGAGATAATGTCCTTAAGATAATGTTTTGTCAGATGCGACATACCATCACTAAAGCACCGGATCTCATCAGAATTCCGAACTTAAGCATGCAACTCTGAAGTTTGAGTGCACTTGGGAGAGTAGTACTAGGAAGGATGACCTCCTAGGAAGTCCTCATGTGGCACCCTCATTTTACTTCCACTTAAAAGTATTATTTGGTTTTGTTAGAATAGTGGTTTGTTTTTTTCATTTACAAATGATCTGTTGAATGATATATGATTTCACTTTATCCGTTTATAGTTTGCATCAAGCTTGAAAGCTGCAGCTCGTGAGGAAGCAAATACTGTCACAACTTTCTCTATACTGCTAGATGATGATTCTAGGTTTGTTACATTTTTTAAAATATAGCTCTTTTCAGCTTAAGGCCTCCTAATGTCGATGGCTCATGGTTTCACTCTTTCATTCCTCATTTGCAGCATACCCTTTTCACTTGATGATATTACGAAGACAATGCCAGTCATTGAGATGGCTGATGATGATTTGCTACCATTTGTACGTGAGAACCCAAGCTTTGCGTTTTTATTGCAAAGAAGGGAGTAGGTATTCTTTCTCACCACGGATCCTCAGCTGTGGATAAATCAGGAGTTAGGGTGTACAGTATGCGTGATTCTTCTTATACCAGGTTAGCAGGCCATTGAACTGTAGTTATTAGGAGAGCTTAGGCGTCTGATTTTGATTGATTGGTTCGTTGATTGTAAATTTGCATCCAGTTTTCCATGCTGTGTTTTCTTTAATTATTGTAGCCTTGTATACCAGGGGGGATAAGGGCAAGAGGCCCTTGGTTAAGCATAGTAATACAAAGTTTTGCTGTAATTAGTGAAGGTGTACATGTGTTGTAAATTGGTACAGAAAATGAATCTAGGTTTTCTGCTGGTATAGAATAATGGGCTTTGGTGTTGACTGGTTTGTACAGTACCTTTTATTCTTTATCATTTGTTCACTTAGTTCCCTGTGTGCCTGACTTGCACGTTGAGGGTTCATCATGTGGTGTCAGTCTTGGTAGAGTTATATATATATATATATATATATATATATATATATATATATATATATATATATATATATATATATATATATATATATATATATATATATATATATATATATATATATATATATATATATATATATATATATATATATATATATATATATATATATATATATATATATATATATATATATATATATATATATATATATATATATATATATATATATATATATATATATATATATATATATATTGGAACACGAGGCAAAAGCTTTGCCCATTTCATTGATTATGAAGAAGATTGTTGTCCATTTAATTGCGAAAAGCCAGGAAAAAAATGGTACAACAAGGGCCAAGCCCACTCTCGGTGAAGGCGTGACCAACACAACAACAACGGCCAACCCACAAACACAAACTAATGAGATGGAAGAAGCTGTGTCTGTTATGGGAGGAGCAGTCTCGGGGTTGTACCGCACCACCGAACTAGCTTACCTTGCTATTCGAGGAACAGATTCGGGACTCTTCAGTAAATATGAAGAAGAAAATACTCCACTCCGAATTGCATCAATTGTTGCACTTGACACGCCGATGACAATCATCAAAGGCAAACTCATGCCCACATAACACTAGGACAAAGCCCTTGAAGCTTTGAAACTCTTGGGGCCGTCGCCTCACCTCCACTACTTCGGAGCGCCTTGCACACTGAACCAACACCTCCTTCCAACTCTGCATGACCCAGTTGCCCGTAGCCCAAGCTACAAAGGACCATCGCACCATGCCCGGGGTCGCTGCCCTGACATCCCATCCAACCAACCCCTCTGGGACACACCGACCGAGTCCTGTAGCCCCCACCACTCAAGGTCGCCCCCCAAAGTCGTGCCAAGCAGCAAACCCGCCTCATGGAGCTGCCACTGCACCACCACCCAAGGTTGTCGGCTCGACACACATTCATTAGCCTGAGGTCATTCCTCGACATCCACCATCCAAGGAGACATGGCACCCCACATTAGCAACAAAATACCTCACCCTTCAAAGTGACGTTGAAAGGGCAATATGCCCATATCCATTATTTTGGTTAAATGATTACACCGATGCTAGAGTGTGGACTAATGATTACCTACTAGTGTATACACAGGTTTTAGTCTGCAAGTGATGGTGAGACGTGGTGTGAGACCCCCATTTGCTACTCAAGAAAAGAGCTGGTGGTTTTGTTATGTTTCTCTCTACTTTTCATTTGAAACACCGCACTATTAAGAGGGGCGGTCTCGATGAGCTTGTTGGGGATATCGTTCTATCATATATCCATCACACCCACCAGAGAAAAGCCTTTAGTCAAAGGGAAAAAGTGCTAGCTTGAGGTTTCTACAAACCTACAGAGAATTCGGCACCGTCGGACGACCTACACCGACCCCCTCCTGGTGAGGCCACTACCCCTATGACATGGCCTTCCACTCCCTAGCTCGATGTAGCCCCCACTAGTACAAACTCGCTGCTTAGAGACGTCAATTTCCCATAGGCCTCAGAATGTTTCTCGTTCCGGCTCAAGCGCATAGCTTCTAACAGCACACCACCTGAGCCGGTTTTTCTTTGCGGCTCTAAGATACGCGAGCTCAGACGGTGCAAAAAGGCAAATGCCTCTAACATCTAAGAGATAGAGACGGGCAATATTTCTGACCACTTGCAAGAACTCTTCAACCTCAGACGACCTATACTATGCACCGTCTCCAATAGTAAGGAGACCTGAGTCGGATTCTAGCAAAGACCATCTCCAGAACCAGTGTGCCTCGAAGATGCTTTTTAAAGTGTCTGTCTACAGTGTGTGTAGACCATTTTGAATAGTATCATTGAAAGTACCGACTTTGAATCGACTAGGGGGGGGGGGTGAATATGCGACTACCAATTTTTAATTTATTTCACACTTTTAGGATTAGCGGGTAAGAAAGTTATCTAGATGTGCAACTAGGTGAACAACCTATATGCTAGATAACTCACAACAACCACAAGAACGGGAAATAGCAAGAAGTAAAGGAAGGGAACAAAGTAACCGGAGCGGGGACACGGAGATGTAATTCCCGTAGTTCACTCCCAAAGGAGATACGTCTACGTTGGAGAGGTGTCGGGGCCACACAAGGTCACCCGAGCGCCACAAAGGCCTCACCCTCTTCTCCGGTGAGCTCCCCCACAAAGGAGGCCTCACAACCCACTAACTGGTGACCTTGAAGGCGCCAACCGAAACCTTTACAACAAGGTTGAGGGGGAAGCTCCACAACTCAATTGGAGGCCCTCAACGACACCACAGAGCTTTACAACACAAGCCCTTAGCTCCGAGTATGCCCTACACCGTCTAGGGTTTCAAGAAACCCAAGAGCAACAAGATCCACAAAGGATAGGTGGGGGAAATCAAATCTTCTTTGGTGGAAGTGTAGATCTAGGTCACCTCCCTCACCTCTCAAAAGATCAAGTGATTTGAGTGGCTAGGGAGAGAGATCTAGTGAGGTGAAGCTCGAGCATTAATGGAGGAGAGATAAAATATTCAAGTCAGGTGGGAGGAAGAAGGAGGGCACCTTAAATAGGCTCCCTCCGCGCTGAACCGTTACAGCCTCCGCGACCTCACCGGAACTTCCGGCGAGGGGACAGAAGTTCCGCCCAGCAAGGCTCCAACGGTCACCAACCCGTTGACGCCCGCTCCAAAAGCTCGACCGGAAGTTCCGGTCAACCAGCGAAACTTCCGATGCAAGTTCCGGCCCAAGTTCCGTCAAATAGACCACTTCGAACAGAAGGGTACTGATCGTTCAGCGGAACTTGGAGAAGAACTAGGGGTGGAACATCTGGGTTGCGAAGCATGTCTGACCGGAAGTTCCGGCGTCTGGGCGGAAGTTCCGCTCAGGAACTTTCAGGAAGAAGCAACGGAAATTCCTCACCGGAACTTCCGGTGGAAGTTCCGGCAAATAGAGCATACCCACACAGAAGGTACTGGGAGCTGGCCGGAAGTTCCAGCGGAAGTTGGATCGGAACTTAGTTCTAGATCTTCCCACAGAAAAGCCCTGAGTGGAACTTCCGGCGCCTGGCCGAAAGTTCCGATCAGACAGAAATGGCTCCAGCAGATCATAACTTCGCTCTCTCGTAGAAAAGTAGGATGGCTGTGGGGGTGCATATGGGGTTTGTGCAAGAACAAGTGATTTCCCACAGCCTTCAGATGGACCCCCTCTTGATAGTACGACGACCTAAAGCAATAAAAAGAGAGAAACTAGAAAAACTAAAGGCCGCCGTATTCACGAGATCCCAAAGAGAGTATCCACATAATCCATAGAAATCATCAAAAGCATTTTTCCTGAAACTCAAGTACACGGTTAAACCACAAGTGGGATTGTCATCATCACCAAAATAGCATGGGAAAATATAGTCCTTTCAATCTCCCCCTTTTTGGTGTTTGATGACAATCCCAAAGATTTGCATAATGATGGAAGTAATCTTTGCAATGGATGGAATAAGCTCCCCCTATATGTGTGCAAGGTAGAGATAATGCTCTAAGGACAAGACTAGCACACATACAAGGAGGCTCCCCCTTCCAATTGCAAAGATAGCACAAGTGCAAGGAATAAATAGTATAGAGATCATACCGTTGCACCAACCAACTGTGGTGGAGACAATAGAGGAAATATCAAGGGAGACTAAAGATGCTCCACCACCATACACAGATGCCCATAAGACAATAACAATAATACCAAACACTAGGAATTAACCAAGCATAACATAACATACCACATAGTCTCATACAAATAACATAGTCCACAAGCACACATAAGTTCACAGGCACAAAGAGGTCCACAAGCACACAAATAAACTAGAGAGTTCGCGATCTAGAAAATATCAAAGACAAGAACGAGCTCGCGACTCAACCCATGCAAATCCCGTAGGCAACCTAATAGACATCTTTCTCCCCATTTGGCATCGAGACACCAAAAAGAAGAAAAGATCACTCTAATCGCCCCAACCATGAAAGGGAGGAGGAGCGGGCTCAGGGACCCAAGAATCCCACGCAGGCGGCGGACCAGTGACTTCATCCTCAGACTCATCCTTAGTCCAGTGGCAGTTGTCGCGAATCCAATCATCCTTGGGAGCAGTGACAAAGCTAGTGACAGGAGAGCAAGGAATTTTGAGAGCTGACATGATAGCCTTCTGGCGACGAACACTGTGTCGCTGATCGACATAAGACTGATACTCGCGATCCTGCAGAAAGCAAAAGGTCTTCTTCACCTTTCTGAGGAGCTTCTTGGCCCAAGATGGCCGCCTCTGAAGAGAAGGACCACCAGCACTAGAGCCACCATGAGTAGAAGAGGGACCACCAGCTTCAGCACGAGCCTGCCTGAGAGCTTCTTCCTTTTCTTCTTGGGACCGAGGCTTGTTGTGTTTGCTCACACGCAGCTTCTTCTCCTCATGAATGGTGATGGAGGCCTCAGAGAAGCACGTACCAGTCATCTCAAGCCACTTGTGATTGATGAGAGTCTAAATATATGGAGCATAGGGGCAAGAGCGCTTGTCAATGATAGCTTGCCACATCTCGGTGTAGATGAAATGCATGACATCCATCTTCCTGTCAGAGTCACGGCGAAGGTAAGTCTGATGCATGAGATCAACCTGATAGGCATGAAACTGGTCAAAGTTGGCAGCCTTGGGAGAGATGGTGTTCAAGTACACCCTGCGCATGATGTCATAAACTGGCTGCAGATGATTCACAAAACCAACAGTGCCCCAACCTTTAATGTAAAGAGGCTCCAGGACCTCAGGATCAGCAGCTTGGGCGGTATGAACACGCCAACCATTTGCCCCTTTTCCAGGCTGAATGGGATATCCAAGGAGCTCAGCAAACTCGTACCATTGGGCGGTAAGCAACACGCCATTAGTCATCCACTTCATAACACCTTCAGTAGAAGAGCTCATATTCAGGTGAAGAGTAGTGTAGAATTGAGCAATAACACCTTCATCGAAGTTCTGACGGTGCTCCATGAGGGGAATCAACCCAAACCTCCTACAAATATCAAGAGCCTCGCCAAAGTATGCATGCTTTTCTTCCATGTGAGCCACATTGATGTACTTATGAGGAGCAACCACAAACTTTGTCTTGGTAGCATAGATATCAGCAAAGATCTGTTCCTGATGGCAGTTGTGGAAGAGGGGATCCAAGCAGAGACGGTCACGAGGAATAAGGTAAGGATTCACACGCCTAAATTCAGAGTAGGCCTTCTGAGTCCATTTAGAGATCTTGGCCTTGGATTTGTCAGGCCCAGCAGTAGTGGCCTTCTGAGAGGCAAGAACATGCCTCTTTCCTCGTGACGACGCAGCAGCGGCAGACCTCAAGCGGCTGATGCGAGTGGATGGACGCACCACCTCAACATTATCTTCATCAATCTCAGGAGGAATATCAGAGGATGGTCGACGGAGATGCTTGCCTTTGCGGGTACCACCTTGCCCTGAGAAGAAAGCAAAAGAATAGGGAGGGAAGGTGGGGTAAGTGCACAAGTTCAGAAGAAGATTCAAAAGAAGATTGGAAAAATATAGTCAGGGAGTAATTTTACTGGCGCCGAAACTTTCGCTGAAGCGTCGGAACTTCCGGTGTAAATGGTCCACCGGAAGTTCCGGTCGTGGCTCACCGGAAGTTCCGGTGAGATCACGAACTGGCGGTTCAAACAACAAGATCCATAGATCTAGATCTACAAGGCACAAGTAAAAATTTCCAAGAATGTATTGGACCAATCTACCCTAGCATGATTCCCTAGGCCTACCAAGATCTCCCAACGCGTTATAACCAAAGAACTAGCCTAGACAAGGTGAGCCCTAACTCAAGCAATGGTGAGAGATTTAGATCTCCATTAATGGAGGGAGTTGAGGGCAAATACCGGAGTCCATGGCGGGAGATCAAGGTGGGGAAGTTTCCCATGGAGCAGATCTAAGGAGGGGTGGCCGGAGACGAAGGGGCCGGAGCACCTTCGCGGAGAAGTCTTCGTCGACGGCTGCTCCAAATAAAAGGTGGGTCTTGGGGAAAAGAGGAAGAAGATCCCGTTTTCCCTAGGCCCCACTTTATATAGGACAGAGAGCTTCACCGGAAGCTCCGGGTCAGGCAGAAACTGTCCAGTTCAGCAGGTGATTCTAAAGGAAATATGCCCTAGAGGCAATCATTGAGATGATTATATTTCATATGTATCCATGAGTTATTGTAATGTTCCTTGAATATCCATATCAGGCAACTTGTATTGATTGGCAATTATGTGAATTGTTTGTGAAACTCTTTACATGTATGGTTATTTAATAGTTGTCCCTAGTCGGAGTTCATGTGAGGACACACGTGAATATTAGACTAGCACATCGATTGGTTGATGACTATGTTTCGCAAGTCATAGATATGGAGATGTCAAACCAATGATGTGGACACATGTTATGAACATGGGGTTGGACTGACCCAACTTGAGACTGACAATTAGACTTGCAACTCTCTCTACACATTATGTACGTTTTGTCCTTAGACCTGAGTTTGTCGCATGTACTTGAGATGTGGATCGACCTACTTTGGGGCTATCAGATGCTACTCCGTAACTGGGTAGTTATAAAGGTAGCTTTCGGGTTTGTCCTGAATCATGCTGCAAGGCATGGTCAATCAAGATGGGATTTGCCCCTCTCTACTTGAGAGAGATATCTCTGGTCCCCTCGAGTGATCGGATCCAGAAATGCATGGCCGTGCTACATAAGGTTAAGAGTTAACCTAGTAAAGGGATTCCGAGTTACGATATCGAGAAAGAGAGGTCAGCTTGGAGCTAGACCAAATATCATGAGACAAAGGGAAAGACATGTAAAAAACCTTGTGATGGTTCGTCCGATATGATCTTTGTATACGTTTAGGAGTTGGCATGTCTTGCTAGAGGCCGCTACCAACTATTGACAGAATAAGTGTATTCGTGTCATGTCTATACGTATGTGAACCTATAGGGTCACACACTTAAGGGGCTGGAAGCCTAATGAGGATTGGATCCGAATTAGACCAGGCTTAGGCTACTAATGGGCTGCTAATATAGAAGCCCACTAGGGACGCCTATATAAGAGAGGGTGGGCGAGCTGACCAGGGTTAGACCTGAGACCATTCCAGCCAGCCGCCACTCCTCACGCTTGTGTCGCGTGCGCGGACCTAGCAGTCCGGTGTCTGACGCTTCCACCCTGTACGTGTGGATACCTCGGAGGCGCTGCATCTGTAGCGTTTGGACGAGCCGCGCAAGGGGAGATGCTCGTAGGACGAGAACGAGGAGGAGTCGTAGATCGTCTGCACTGCCTCGACGCGCTTCATCAAGTTCCGGAACTGCGCGTCTAGTGGTAATCCTGTGATCTATGACAATGGTAATCCTGGTTTACGCGATAGAAAATTTTGATTTGCGCTAGTGTAGCCTACCCGTATCCCTTCAGTGGTATCAGAGCCGATGCTGTTCAGTTATAGGTTCGGGATGTTTGCATATGGTGATATGCAGATTGATATGAATGATGTGATCGTTTATATGGCGGTGGTTCAGGATTGATCTATGATCTTGCTTTTCGTGATCGTGATTCTGAGGTTGTCGAACGACTTACCCCTACCGGTCGGTTTCCGCCATCGGGGTAGACAGTGACACATAAATCCTTTTGAATCACGCGAAGATCAATATGATTGATCGAATCGGAACCTAGATCTAAAATCGATGTACCGTGATCAAAGGAGTTTGATTGAATCGGGACAGGAGTCGGTTTATGGTAAATTTGATTTGCCGATCAAAATCCTTAAAGAAAATTGTGAAGATTCGATCTCTCATTTATGGTAAATTTGATACATGACTGATGAGGGCGCCTTCGAAGGGGAGACCCCCTAGCCCCCCTTAATCGTAGCCCCTTTTGTATCTCGTTAAGGTAACTAGGTGCTGCGATGTCACATGATCCGGTAGAATGCGATTCTATGCATAACTTGTTTTTGCAGGATGTATGTGATCAATATGGCCCATATATGTATGTGATGCATGTATGAAAAATTGCATGACCTGCGTGTCGTGAGTAGGGCAACACGGCTGGAGCCATATGTGTTGTCATTTATTGTAATGGCCTGCGTGCCAACTTGTGATGATCCCAATACTATGTAATTTTGATTACTAGCTGTTAGGATTAATAGCTTGTATTAGTTATTGGAGGACTCATCACCTGGAAGATGGCTCACATGGAACATGAAGATGGAGATCATCATGGTGGACAAGTTCTATGGCGATGGAGATCACCATGAGAAAATGGGCCATACTGTGTCACATCTATGTGAATGCTATTCTTATGTGTTTTACTACTATGCATGCTTAGATGATAGAAGTAGAACGATCCCTCAGAAAGTTTAAGTTTAACCATGCCCTTCCAACCAAACTTTGCACCATCCTATGCCCTGTACAATCGTTGGTGGCCCTATGAAATTAGGGTGCCACGGTTTTCCTTGGATGGATGGGTTTGTATCGGATTGTAGGGGTTCGTATCATGGAAAACAAAAATTTTCTATCGCATACAAACAAACAAGACAAGATATATCTACTAGATTGTAGCAACGAGTCGATGGAATAACTTACCCTCGAAGATTCCAAAGTGTTTAACGAGAGCGGATTCTCGTGGGTGATGTAGTCGTACTCTTTCCGATCTCAAGATCGTGTAGACGATCCTTAAGCGCTGCGTTAGCGGCGCTTCCATGATCGGTCACGTTACTCGAAGAAGACCTTCCTCTCCCTTGTTCCAAGACGGAGGTTGTAGCACTCTCCTCGCGATTCCGGCAACTGGCGTGGTACCTAAGTAGAGGGAAATCCAGGCTTCGCCTTAAGCGGGCGAGTATGGTGGAGTATGAGAGGGCTATTAGTGGTCTAGGGATTAGACACACCAATTAGAAGGCTCTAAACCCAGGCTAAAGCAATTAGAAGCTCTAAACCAAAAGCGGCTCTAAACCGGAGATTAGAGGATAGGAACTTGTGTGTCTAGAGGAGGCCCCTCCTTTTATAGGTGGAGGGCCGGCGCCAGGAGGGAGGAGTCCCTCCCAACTCGGCCTAGGTGGGCCGGCTTGGAGGAGAGGACTCCTCCTCCAAGTTGGTTTCAACCTCCTCTTGCTTGTTTCCCACAGTTTCTGTTTCCCACAGTTTCTGTTTTCCACAGTTTCTTGTTTTAGCCGTTTGACTTTCAAGCGCAGTTTGACTTTTCAGTTTTGGACAGCAGAACACTTAGTACATGATGCAATCATTCAATGACACATTCATGTACCCTTCCCAGTCTGGACAATCCGGAACCTTCTAGAACATTCCCGATGAAAACACGGAATCATTCCCGAACTCCGAAGCGGGACTTTCCTTATATGAATCTTATTCTCGGACCATTCGGATCACCTCGTGATATCCGGATCCCATCCGAGACTCGAACAACATTCGGTCTCTTTCTCATAATACCATAACTACTCAAAACAACGTCGAATCCTTAAGTGTCTCCCTACGGTTCATGAATTATGCGGACATGATCGAGACACTTCTCCGAACAATAACCAATAGAGGAATCTGGAAATTCATATGGCTCCCACATATTTCTACGATTACTTTGCGATCGAATGAACCACTTACATACGATACCAATTTCCCTTTGTCTCACGATAGTTTACTTATCCGAGGTTATGATCGTGGTATCTCGCATACCTAGTTCAACCTCGTTCTGATAAGTACTCTTTTCTTGTTCCCGTGATATGTGATCCCTTGTGACCCAGTCACATGCTTGCAAGATAATTGGATGACATTCTACCGAGAGGGCCCAGAATATATCTATCCGTCATATGGATGGACAAATCCCACTCTTGATCCATGTGTTTCAACCAATACTTTCCGAACACTCAATGCCACCTTTATAGCCACCCAGTTACGGTGTGGTGTTTGATTTCATCAAAGCATCCATCCGGTAAAGGTGATATGCATGATCTCATGGTCGAAGGAATTAGGTTACTATGTATCAGAAAGCATATAGCAATTGAACTATTGAAATGACTTGATCTTTATGCTACGCTTATCTATAGGAGTATGTCCACCATATCATTCTCCTAACGATATGATCTTGTTGTTGATAACATCTCAATGTTCATGATAGGGAAACCACAATCATTAATCAACCAACAAGCTAGTGAAGTATAGAGGCTATACTAGGGACTTCATATTAAGTTTACAAATCACACAAGTATTAATATTTCCTTGTTAATACTATTATAGCATGAATGTAAACATTTATCATAAACACAAAGATATAATAATAACTACATTTATTATTGCCTCTAGGGCATATCTCCAACAGTCTCCCACTTGCACTAGAGTCATCTAATCTAGATTACATGGTAATATACCGAACACCCATGGCAGTTTGGTGTTGGTCATGTTTTGCCCTCGGGAGAGGTTTAGTAAACGGATCCGCCACATTCAGATCTGTGTGTACTTTGCAAATCTTTATATCCCCATCCTGGATATGTTCTCGAATAGCGTGAAAACTTAGCTTCGTGTGCTTCACTTCTTGTGTGACCTTGGTTCTTGCGCATTGGCTATGGCACCCATGTTATCACAGTAGATAGACATTGGGTCCAGCGCACTAGGAACCACACCCAGCTCTGTAATGAACTCTTTCATCCATATCGCTTGTGAAGCCTCCGAAGCAGCCATGTATTCCGATTCATTGAAGATCTCGCCACAACGCTTTGCTTTGCACTCCTCCAGCTAATCTTTGCACCATTCAAAATAAATACGTATCCAGATTGTGATTTAGAATCATCCGGATCGGTGTTCCAACTAGCATCGGTGTAACCATTAACAACGAGCTGTTCATCACCTCCATAAGAAAGAACCATATCCTTAGTTGTTCTCAAGTACTTAAGGATGTTTTTGACCGCTGTCCAATGATCCACTCCTGGATCACTTTGATATCTGCTAGTTAAACTAACAACATATGCAATGTCGGGTCTAGTACTGTAACATCCCCAAATTCATATTCCAAAACTCATTCATATCATCTAAGCATTCATCATCATTTTGGGTTCTTCTCAAAAACAGATACTTGTGCTATGATTTTATGTGAGTAAATTTCACTCATTAGGCCATCACCTTTTGAAACTTGAATGATGTAAAACTTGTTTGCTTGCCCCACTATGGGAAGGATTGGGTATAAAAGTTTAACCAAAATATTCAAATTAGAAATAATTTCCAAAACCTCTTTTTCAAACATTTGCAAATGATGTTTATTCTCTGTTTATTTGAAATCTAAGTCTGACCAAACCTTTGCAAGGCAATCCCACAAACTTTGACTCATTTCTGAGGCCAAGTCACCCCTGCAAAACCTCAGAAAGATTTGAATTCAAATTGAGTTTGAAACCATTTGAAAACATAACCAGAAAATCAAATTGGAAAAGAAAAAGAACTAAACAATGGAAAAAGGCCGAGCGCCAGGAAAGTGGCCCAGCAGAGAAACGAGCCCAACTAGCCCACCCGGGGATTTCCATTCCTTCTCTCACGCGCGAACGCACACAACCAGTCACTGACGAACGGACCCCACCCCCATCTTCCACACGTCGCTGACAAACGGGCCCTGTCCACGCTGTCATCGTCTTCCCCAAACCTCGCTCGCGACCACGTCGCAGCTGCAGTGACTGCCGGTGATGGCGCGGCTTAATTGGGCCATTAAACGCAGGCGTTTCCTGTCGAGGCACCTGCTATAAGATCCCCACCTCCCCACGATCATTTTCCCCCAGTCAATCTCACGCTCACGCCGGGCTGCCCATTCGCTTCGGAACCACCGCAGTACCGACGACTCCGGCGACCGATTCCGGTGAGCTTTGACCGCCCCCTTCTCTCTCGATCAAACAAGTATGCTCAGCATGTTCTTACGCATCTGCTGACACAGTTCTCTTGCCTGCTCGTGACCCAGGTCGTCGTCTCCATCCACGACCGAAACCACCTGCGCCTCCGCTTGACTCCGACGACCAATTCAGGTAAAACCCGAGCGCCCCTTGCCCCATCTTTCACGCGAGTTTGTTCGCCTACGTTTTGCGCAACTCCTGATGCCTCTGGCTCATGTTAGGGCGACGCCAAACCTCGGCAAGCACCGCGTCTGCAAGCGACCGACGCCGCCCGTTACTCCGACGAGCTCCTAAAGCCGTACCAGCACGCCCCTCTGCAAGCCAGTACCACCACGAGCTTCAGCAGCCTCCAGTGAACCTGGTAAGATCCCTCTTCCCCTCGCGGACGATGTAGAACGCCGGCGCCGCCGTAGTCAGACACGCCGCCGCCAGTTAGCACCGCCAGCGCCGCCCGTTTCTGGCTTGATGATATGGACCGTTGGATCTGCATCGCAGGGTTAGGATAGAACTTTAAACGAAAGGGTAAGCGCGCATCTGAGCCGCCAGATCCCACTTAGATCGTGCGGTCCACGGAGCGCGATCCGCGGCGATGCGCACCAGTAAGGTTGCGACGCGTGGCAGGATTTAAATCAAAAACAGAATTTAAAACCAGATTTAGATCCAAACTTTAAACTGCTATAACTTTTGAATGCCACGTTAGATTTTAACAAATTTTATACCGTTGGATTCAGTGAAACAAGAACTTTCTGAATGTCCAATTGGTTTAACAAATAGTAACCATTAAAATGACTTTATTTGTAGAATCTTGTTTAAAGCTATTTTGAGTATAGTTATATTTTGGTAAATAGTTTTAATGTTAAATAAGTTTTAATGGGATAAATTTTGTGTCCTGTTATGTTTCAGTGCCATGCACATGCTTGGGAAAATTTCCAAAATCACCACTTAGTAAAATACTTGCATGCATGCATTCATATTATTTTTGATTGAATAATTTTGTGTGAAATTGAATGCTATGATTTTTCTTGTAGATTTTGCTAGTGATTGTGATTGTGAAGAGTGCTACTCTCCCCACTACCAAGGCAAGTGATATTTTCATGAATATTTCTATCCTAAGTTTTGTACTAGCATTAGATATTTTGCTAAAGTATTGCAAGCTATTTTTGCCTAGGGCTAAGATGGGAAATCCTAAGTAGAGTAGAATAGTAGAATTGCTAGGGAATTTTCCTAAGTTAAGTTATCATAACCTGCTTAGCCTAGCTACATAGCAAACAAGGGTGGTGAACATCTGTACTTGTTATGATGAAAATATTTCTAAGTCAAGAGACTTATGTTTTCTAATAAAACAACTAAGACAAATGAACCTCCTGGGTGGAATGGATGTTTGGGTTATGTTGAGTGGTTACACAAGGCCATGGACTTGGGTTGTGTATCTCACTTGTGGTATGCCACCCAGGCACAAAGGGATTTGGAGGCCAAGTGTTGAGAAAGCTTACAGTGCAACCACTTGGCAATATGGGCTCTGCCATGATCATATAGGTTGCTAGAACTTAGTCATTTGGACAGCTGGTGGTAGATGGGATGATAGGTTGGAACACGTCCATTTGACTAAGGAAAAGCTTCTGAAAGGTCCTGTCTTGGGAAACCAAGTCTGGTGGGGAAAGTGCACAACCTCTGCAGATGGAAAAACCTAAGTACTTAGCCTAGTCCAGGGCAATGGACACTTTTGAGCATCAAGACATGGAAGCTACAAGAATCTCATCACTCCAACTTCTAAGTAAAATTTATGGGTGAACAAGGGTGAAGACCCCAATGTCTATTGGTGGTTCTTTGGGAATGTTTTGACAAAGAAAACTTAGGGATTTCAACTAATAGGTAAAACCTATTTTTAAGCAAAGCAAGCCAAGCTACACTTAGCCAACATGCATATAGTAATATAGTCCACTTAAAATATACTAAGGTATCACTTGCCAATACTATTCCAAAGTATTGACCCTCTGTGGCTGTAACTTGTGATGTTGCAGGTTACTCCGATGATGATTAGGAGTCATGAGTCTACACTCAACATGTTTGCCTGTGGCACATGAAGATGAAGACTTATGTTTATTTGCTTATTCCTTAAAACTCTTGTATTAGGCCTATGGCCATGAGTTGTAAAAGACTATGTTTTATCTCTGGAATGAATGTAATAAACGACCTTTGTATCTGTGTACTTCATCTTAAACTGTGGATGCTAGCATTGATCCAGGGACTAGCATTGCAATCACAGGGATCCTTTCCTTTATAAAGGAGGGGTCTAACAAGTACATAGCATGGCATACATTAGAGATCCTATGGCTGAGGCATAGGGAGTCTTACTCATCCTTTCTCTATCTTCTGCCGATGTCGGACTTTGAGTTTTACTCAAGGTAGTATTGGGCAACATGGGCAAGAACCCTTTCTTGCTTTCTTCCATTCCAAACCTCTTTAGAACTTTGTCCAAACATGTACTCTGTGACAATGATATTTGGCGTTTCGATCTATCTCTATAAATCTTTATGCCTAATATGTAAGCTGCTTCGCCAAGATCCTTCATTGAAAAACTATTATTCAAATATTCCTTGACACTATTAAGAAGGTCTACATCATTCCCAATCAACAATATGTCATCCACATATAGTATTAAGAATGCTACAGAGCTCCCACTCACTTTCTTGTAAATACAAGCTTCTCCATAAGTTTGTATAAAACTAAAACTTTTGATCACCTTATCAAAACGTTGATTCCAACTTCGGGATGCTTGCTTCAATCCATAGATGGACCGTTGAAGTTTGCATACCTTGTTAGCATCTTTAGGATCGACAAAACCTTTGGGTTGCATCATATACAACTCTTCATCAATATCTCCATTGAGGAATCTTTGTTTTGACATCCATCGCCATATCTCATAATCATAATATGCAGCGATTGCTAACATAATCCTCACGGACTTTAGCTTCGCTCTTTGGTGAAAAAGTCTCATCGTAGTCAACTCCTTGAATTTGTCGAAACCCTTTTTGCGACAAGTCGAGCTTTATAGACAATAACATTACCATCGACATCTGTTTTCTTCTTGAAAATCCATTTGTTCTCGGCGACCTTCCGGCCATCCGTAAGTCCACCAAAGTCCATACTTGGTTTTCGTACATGGATCCAATCTCGGTTCATGGCTTCTTGCCATTTATTGGAATCTGGGCTCATCATCGCTTCCTCATATGTCTCGGGGTCATCGGTGTTGTCTACCAACATGACACTCATAACGGATCATACCAATGCAGGTGGTACGAGTTCTCGTTGACCTCAGGCTCTGTAGCAACTTCAACCGAAGTTTCATGATCACCATCATTAGCTTCCTCTCTAATTGGTGCGGGCACCACAGAACTTCTTCCGGTCTTTGCGCTACTGCAATTCGAGAGAAGGTTCGACCTCGTCGAGTTCTACTTTCCTTCCGATCACTTCTTTCGAGAGAAATTCCTTCTCTAGAAAGGATCCATTCTTAACAATGAAGATTTTGCCTTGGATCTATGATAGAAGGTATACCCAATAGTTTCCTTGGGTATCCTATGAAGGCGCATTTTTCCGCTTTGGGTTCAAGCTTGTCATTGTAACTTCTTTACATAGGCTTCCGCATCCCCAAACTTTAAGGAGCGACAATTTAGGTTTCTTCCCAAACCATAATTCATACGGTGTCGTTTCAGCGGATTTAGACGGTGCCCTATTTAAAGTGAATGCGGCTGTTTCTAATGCATAACCCCAAAATGATAGCGGTAAATCTATAAGTGACATCATAGAACGGACCATATCTAAGAGTTCGATTACGACGTTCGGACACACCATTACCTTGTGGTGTTCGGCGGTGTCAAGCTGTGAAAGTATTCCGCATTTCTTCAAATGCTCGCCAAACTTAACAGATATTCACCTCCACGATCGAGCGTAGAAATTTAATCTTCTTGTTACGTTGATTCTCTACCTCACTTTGAAACTCCTTAAACTTCTCGAAAGTTTGGATTTATGTTTCATGAAATAGATATACCCATATCTACTCAAGTCATCCGTGAAGGTAAGAACATAACGATAACCACCGTGATGCTACACTCATTGGACCACACACATCGGTATGTATGATTTCCAATAAGTCCGTAGCTCGCTCCATCATACCGAAAATGGAGTCTTAGTCATTTTCCCATCGGACATGCTTCGCATCTCTCAAGTGATTCAAAATCAAGTGATTCAAGAAGTCCATCGGAATGGAGTTTCTTCATCGCTTCACTCCAATGTGACCAAGGCAGCGATTGCCACATATAGGTCGAATTATCGTTTGATTTCAAGCGTTTAGCCTCAATGTTGTTGATATGTATTTCCACTATCGAGATTCAATAAGAATAGACCATCTATCAAAGGTGCATGTGCATAAAACATATTACTCATATAAATCGAACAACCATTATTCTCTGATTTAAACAAGTAACCGTCTACTTAATAAACAAGATCCCGATATAATGTTCATGCTCAACACGGGCAATAAATAACAATTATTTAAGTATAAAACTAATCGATGGTAGATGAAGGGGTAGCGTGCCGACCGCGATCACATCAACCTTTGATCCGTTTCCACGCGCATCGTCACCTCGTTCTTCGCTAGCTTCCGTTTATTCTGCGGCACTGTTTGAGTTACAAATATGAGCAACCGAACCGATATCAAATACCGAGCACTACTACGAGTACTAGTGAGATACACATCAATAACATGTATATCGGATATACCTTTCTTCTTGATGTTGCGTTCTTGATCCGCCAAGTACTTTGGGCAATTCCGCTTCGATGACCTTCTCCCTTGCGGTAAAGCACTCGGTTCAGGCTTGGGTCCAGCCTTGGTCTTCTTCGCCGGCGTGGTAACTTTCATACCACCCTTCTTGAAGTGTCCCTTTTGCTTAGACTTGCCTTTCTTGAGTTTGGTGGTCTTATTGACCAACAACACTTGGTGCTCTTTCTTGATCTCTACTTCTGCAGATTTTAACATAGCAAACAGTTCTGGCAACTCTTTGTTCATGTTCTGCATGTTGTAGTTCATCACAAAGTTCACAGTAACTTGGTGGCGTGGTGGAGGACACGGTAAATCCCAAAGCATTAGGAATCACTATACCCAAGCTTTGAAGTTTGTTTGCGTGCCCGGACATCTTAAGCACATGCTCAGCGACCAGCTGCCCTCTTCCATCTTGCGGTTAAAGAACTTTTGAAGCCTCATAGCTTTCAATTGCCGCATGAGTCTCAAAAATCAATTTGAGATCCTCGACAATATCATATGGGTCGACTCTTCAAACCTTTTACGAAGCTCGATTGTAAACCATACAAGATAGCACATTGAACTATGGATCTTGATTCTTAGAGCAAGGTAAACATTCTTTACTTCATCGGGAGCATCACCGCAGTGGGTCACCAGTGCATCCAGACATAGGTCAAATTACCATTGTGAGGACAATCCTCAAATTGCGGAACCAATCCATGAAGTTGCTTCCATTGTTTTCAACTTTTCTTTCTCTAGGAACGCATTAAAATTGATGGTAGGGGCTGCCATTGATCTACAACATATTTGCAATAGTTTAGACTAAGTTTATGACAAATTGAGTTCAAATTAATTAATGAAATTAAACTAGGTGAACTCCCACTCAAAACAACATCCCTCACATTGTTTTAGTGATCACACGAACCAAATCCACTACATCAACACCGATCATCACGAGAGTTGATATAGTTTCAATGGCGAACATTCGTCATGTTCATCATATCTACTATACGATTCATGATTTACCTTTCGGTGATCCGTGTTCCGAGACCATGTCTGTACATGCTAGGCTCGTCAAGATCAAACCTTAGTTTCTGCATGAGCAAATCTGGCTTGCTCACGTTGTATACACTTGCAGAATCTAACACACCCGATCATCACGTGGTGCTTCGAAACAACAAGCTTTAGCAACGGTGCTAACTAAGGGCGAACACTTTATGACTTGAAATTGATGTGCATGAGGGATCATCTTATAATGCTACCGTCGTCTACCAAGCAATACAAGATGCATAAAGGATTAACATCACATGCAATTCAATAATATGTGATATGATATGGCCTTTCTTCTTTGTGCTTCCGATCTCCTGTAACACCCTCAGAATCGAACCTATGCAAGTTTTAGCGAAATTCGCCAAACCCGCATAGAAACGATTCAAAGGTGCCCACCAGGCACTTTCGTGCGGGTGGAAAACGAAGTAATAACATTACACAACAGTCCTCGATGGGACCCACAGAACAGATATATATAACAGCGACTCCATGAGTCAAGAATACAAATATAATATACAAGATCCAAATCACCTTGAAAACGGTAGAGCGTCCGACTACGGACAAGAAGCAAATGGGGCTAAGAGCCCTGAAGAATAACCAATGGCGTCCATAACCACCTGCGGCCAAGCCGGAAGGGTAACCCCTAACGGCGTCGATCCCAAAACCTGCTTAAACAAAAGGGTGCCGACAAAGGGCAAAGGAAAAGAGGCGTCGATCGAGGCCAAGACACGGCGAGGCTAGAATTCGGCGGTCCTCGCCTACATAGGTATGGTGGACTGAAGCGGCAGCGGCAGCAAGCACTAAACAACCTATAGAGACTCGATACAACTGGCGGCTATCAGAGAGGGATAAGAATGACCTATTCGGATCCAACTTGAAGCTAACACCAAACAAACCCATCCTGGTGTTTCCCCCTCGAGACCAAACAAGGAAGTCAACCGAGGAACTCACGCAGTTGGCAGTTTTATGCATTCAGTTATCGATGCAGCAATTACTAGTCAGGTTTAGATAATCATCCTGATAAAGTAAGCAGTGGGCACTTTTAGTTAACCATTCCGTTGTAGTTGCAACAATTACTAATCAGATACAGATAGCATGAGATAAACCCAAAACCCAGCAGTTGTTGGTACTTTTATTCAGCCATTCCGTTGTAGTTGCAATACTTACTAGTCAGATACAATGGTCGCAAGCGACACTCCAAACAAGCAATTGTGGGCAGTATTAATTAGCCATTCCATTATAGTGAAGCTGATTACTAGTCATTATAAAGTCAGATTTATAGCAATAAACTTTAGTTATGCTTGTCTATGATCGAGATACTGTGCTCCAAGTCGTCCATATCCGCGGACACGGCTTTCAGAAAGTTTTACCCGGCCGGGGTGCACCAATAGCAACACACGCTCGATCAACCTCGGAAAAACCAAATCAAAACCCAACGAGGCTTTCACATTTGAACAATCACAGGATTGAGAAATATTTCAGGGGCCACCCTTGAGTCTACCCGCAATGAAGTAAGCAAGCTCCGAGACGGACTCAAGGTTTGGGTATACGGCTGTGAACGACTGGGAACCCGAAAGTGTGGCTGGGCTTGTCGACACCGCGGAATCGTGTCCCGATCCTAAACAGTACAGTGTGCTCCTCGCACAATTTAAATACAGAAAGTAGCATAGCATAAGTACAGGATCGTAAATAAAACCTCAAACTAGTTTGTGGCCCCAAGAAATAAGACTGAATCAAGATCTGGCTCAGGGGGGTCCCATATACCTCCCAGATGTGGATAGCGCGATAAATCAAGGAACAGGTATCAAGTACTCGGGGTCTTACGGGACACAAGTGGGCGTTCGGAAACCAAATATTTTCTATCACCCACCGATGCCTCTGCTTATTTCAATTTTAGTTGTTAAACAGGAATTAAAGTGAACAATAAGTAAAACTATGATCAACTCCAACATCAACATGCGGCAATACATCAACAACTGTGGCACTTGACGACACGCAACAGCACTTGAGCAAGCGACTAAGACGCGCAAGTCCAACTATCTACCAAACAACAGGTAATAGGATGTGTCCAAGGCAATATAAGGCTGCACGGTATATCACAGGTACGGAATCTAAAGCATCGCAACACAGATAGCAATAGATCAACAGGAGGGAATAAAGACTATAAAAGTAAGATAGGTAGAAAGGGGGAGATGCTCGCCTGAAAACATTGTCGAAGGGTTCATCCGAAGATCGGGACGAAGCTCACATCAACTCAACGGCCCAATCCGCGAAGAAGCAAAACACTAGAAGTAACACCGGATGCACTATTTAATACAACGGCAGAAGATCGGCATGATGCATGTATGATGCATGGCATGGCAAGGTGCGATGCAATTAGGTCAATATTAAGTGGAACCGGGTCTCGACAATTAATTAAAAGGTTCAAGTTATTTGTTTACCCCGCAATTAAATGTTGTTATAACAAGCCAAGATAAGATACCGGTTCGCTACACAGATTTAAATGAGGCCGATATGAGACTAGATTTGCCCGCATATGGGCCCCATATTTAATTATAAGGTGAATCGGCATAAGGCCCCCAAACCACATGACAAGCATGCATGCAAGAATGACAAGTTAATATGCAACAGGTTTTATGTTTAGCATTTACAAAAATAAGGGTTCGGATACGGGTCGCACATTTAGGGTTCGGCAGATCTTGGGTTCTGGGGGTCGGGGTCGGTCTCAGGGTCCAGGGTTCGATGGGTTCGTTCGGCGGAGCGTTCTCGGATTCTTGGGGTAGGTCTTGTCGTTCGTGTTGAAGGCCCTCGGATTCGTGGTCCCGCTAACTTGGCGTGTCGAGGTTCGGTTTCGGTTCCGCCGTGGTCTTGCGAAGTTTCGGTTCTCGACGCGTGTCGGTCTTGTCGTTAGCTGAACTTGGCATCGTGGCGGCCTCTTCTCGTGGCGTCGGTCTTGTGGTTCGAGAAGGAGGGGGGCGCCGTGATCGGTCTTCAAAGGTTCGCAAGGCGATCTTGGCGCTCGATGTCCATGAGGGAGTCCTTGGGGTCCCGGACGGAGATCTTGTCGGTGGCGGTTTCAGTTGTCGGTGTCGGACTTGGGTCTCGGCACTGGAGGTCTTGGTGTTCTGAGGGGATCTTGTCGCATCCACCAACTATGTGAAGTCCTTGGCGGTTTTTCTTGAAAATTCCTGGGCACATCTCCACAAAAGATCTTGTGGTACTTGGGCCAAGAACACAGAACACATCCTCGTGATATGAAGCGGTAAGATGCCCGTATGTGTCCCTAGCCCAAGTACTGCTGTATGTCCTCCAAACTTGTGGACAGGCGAGCTGGTGAGCGCTCTGCAGGCGGAGACACCGCAGCGAAGAACAGCCGACGGGAGGTCCAGGGGCACGAGCTCGATGCGAACCAGAGGAAAGCGACCATGGCTTGGCGGCGGTTCTGCACAGACAACAAAGAGGCGCCAAAGGGAGGAGGAGGGAACTGCGGGCGTCGAACTCCGGCGAGCAGGCTGAGGAAGCGCGGGGAGGAGCGCGGGGCCGACGGTGGTTGGGGCGGCGGGCGGGCGGACGGCGGAGGAAGATGGCGAGGTGGCTCAGGCTTGACGGAGAGGAGGCCGGCGAGGAGCTACAAAGGGTGGCGGCGGCTCGAGGAGGGAAGCCACCGGAGAGAGGAGAGGCGGGCGGCTCGGGAGGCAGCAGTCGCCGGATGCGACGGGGCGAAGGGGCTGGCGGTTCGGGGCCGTCGTGGCGGCTCGGACGGAGGTAGCGACAGGAGGGCTCCGGTGGCGCGGGGCAGCGTGGTCGACGGGATGCGGCCCGGCTGAGAGGGGAAGGGCGGAGAGGTTGGCGGTGCGGCATTGAGGAGGGAGGCGGTGGCCAGGAGGGAGGCGGGCGTGGGGCAGTGGGGGCAGGGGGAAGGCTCGGCTGGGGAGGGTACTGGGAGGTGCCACTGCCGAGGAGGTGGGCGGTGGGCCAGGCGCCAGGGGACGGGGTTGTGGGACCCGGGGGTTAGGGGAAGCGGTCCAGGGGAGGGTGGGGTCGCCAGTGGGGTTGGGTACAGTGGAGGCGTGTGAGTGTGTGGGGTGAGAGGGAGAGGGAGGAGAGAGAGGGTAGGACTAGGTGGAAGAAGCTGATTGGATAGGGGGGGAAGGTTAGGTGAGGTGGCAGGATGCTATTGGAGGGAGTGAGGTGGAGGGATGGGTTGGGTAGTTTTCTGGGTAGATGTAGGAATAAGGGGTGGGCCGATTTGAAATATGGGGGTGGTCGTTCGGGTCGATCTGACCGTTCATACCCGCTAAAATAATAAATATTTTATTTATTTCAACAAGTCTTTGCAACCCGATATGACAAAACAAAATAGTCCGACCGGGTTTTGGCGTTTGAATAAAGATGGGGCGTTTTTAGAAAACAACACGGGCTTTGCAAACATAGTTTTTATGCAAACAATGCATGATGATGACGATGCAATGCACAAATTCAACGCGATTTTCTAGTAGTGGTTTTGCGGGATGCCACATCTCCATCTTCAAGCACGAACATGATCTCCATCATCACCGGCATTGCATCAAGGTCAATGACGCTTCTCCATGGTTGTCGTCCACCGGCTTCAACTATTACAACTACTTTGAATAGACACGTGGGTCTTAACATAAATTAAAGACAACCATATGGCTCCTGCCGGTTGCCAACTTACAATAAGGAACATTGCAAACATCAAATATAATCACAATCATGGCCATATCACATCACTGCACACCCCTGCAAAACAAAGTTAGACGCCTCTACTTTCTTTGCATATTTTACGTGGTT
Source organism: Avena longiglumis (assembly GCA_030063025.1). NCBI lineage: Eukaryota > Viridiplantae > Streptophyta > Magnoliopsida > Poales > Poaceae > Avena > Avena longiglumis. The sequence goes on from CP125973.1 coordinate 157,423,171, forward strand.
TGGGGCTTTCAATAAGTGTCGTTCTAACTTACGAACAAGAACCACAACATTGATACTAGCATTGTTGATCACCCGTTGTAAATTGGATCTTAACTATGCTAGGAGAAACAGGCACCCACAAAGCCACTTATGCAATACAAGTTGCATGTTAAGCGTGGAGCAAGTCTCATGAACGATGTCATGTAAGGTTAGCCCGGGCCGCTTCATCCCAACATACCGCAAGATGCAAAGTACAAAAAGCAATCGACAATAAAAGCATCAACGCCCACAATGACCATTGTGTTCTACTCGTGCAACAGATCTACATATAGACACGACTGATACCCTTTGTAGGGGTTCGTAGCATGGAAAACAAAATTTTCTATCGCATACAAACAAACAAGCCAAGATCTATCTACTAGATTGTAGCAACGAGTCGATGGAATAACTTACCTCGAAGATTCCAAAGTGTTTAACGAGCGATTCTCATGGGTGATGTAGTCGTACTCTTTCCGATCTCAAGATCGCGAGCGATCCTTCCGTGGCTGCGTTCGCAGCGCTTCCATGATCGGTCACATGTTCGGTACTCGACGAAGACCTTCCTCTCCTTGTTCCAGCGGAATGGAGGTTGTAGCACTCTCCTCGCGATTCGGCAGACAACGGCGTGGTACCTAAGTAGAGGGAAATCCAGAGGCCTTAAGCCGGAGCGAGTATGGTGGAGTATGAGAGAGGGCTATTAGTGGTCTAGGATTAGACACACCAATTAGAAGGCTCTAAACAGGCTAAAGTAATTAGAAGCTCTAAATCAAACGGCTCTAAACCGGAGATTAGAGGATAGGAACTTGTGTGTCTAGAGGAGGAGGCCCCGCCTCCTTTTATAGGTGGAGGGCGGCACCAGGAGGGAGGGTAGTCCCTCCCAACTCGGCCTAGGTGGGCCGCGGCTTGGAGGAGAGGACTCCTCCTCCAAGTTGGTTTCAACCTCCTCTTGCTTGTTTCCCAGTTTCTGTTTCCCACGTTTCCTGTTTCCAGTTTCTGTTTTAGCGTTTGACTTTCAAACTGGCGTTTGACTTTTCAGTTTTGGAACAGCAAGAACACTTAGTACATGATGCAATCATTCAATGACACATTCATGTACCCTTCCCCAGTCTTGCCGGACAATCCGGAACCTTCTAGAACATTCGATGAAAACACGGAATCATTCCCGAACTCAAACGGGACGTTCCTTATATGAATCTTATTCTCCGGACCATTCCGGATCACCTCGTGATATCCCGGATCCCATCCGAGACTCCGAACAACATTCAGTCTCTTTCTCATAATACCATAACTACTCAAAACAACGTCGAATCCTTAAGTGTGTCTCCCTACGGTTCGTGAATTATGCGGACATGATCGAGACACTTCTCTGAACAATAACCAATAGAGGAATCGGAAATTCATATGGCTCCCACATATTTCTACGATTACTTTGCGATCGAATGAACCACTTACATACGATACCAATTTCCCTTTGTCTCACGATAGTTTACTTATCCGAGGTTATGATCGTCGGTATCTCTGCATACCTAGTTCAACCTCGTTACCGATAAGTACTCTTTTCTCGTCGTGATATGTGATCCCTTGTGACCCAACATGCTTGCAAGATAATTGGATGACATTCCACCGAGAGGGCCCAGAGTATATCTATCCGTCATATGGATGGACAAATCCCACTCTTGATCCATGTGTTTCAACCAATACTTTCCGAACACTCAATGCCACCTTTATAGCCACCCTGTTATGGTGTGGTGTTTGATGTCATCAAAGCATCCATCCGTAAAGGTGATATGCATGATCTCATGGTCGAGCAATTAGGTTACTATGTATCGAAAGCATATAGCAATTGAACTATTGAAATGACTTGATCTTTATGCTACGCTTATCTATAGGAGTATGTCCACCATATCATTCTCCTAACGATATGATCTTGTTGTTGATAACATCTCAATGTTCATGATAGGGAAACCACAATCATTAATCAACCAACAAGCTAGTGAAGTATAGAGGCTATACTAGGGACTTCAAATTAAGTTTACAAATCACACAAGTTTTAATGTTTCCTTGTTAATACTATTATAGCATGAATGTAAACATTTATCATAAACACAAAGATATAATAATAACTACATTTATTATTGCCTCTAGGGCATATCTCCAACACGGATACCTACACGCATAAGGGTTGGTGAGCTTGACAAGGTCATCTTAACAGTTAAGGACCTTGGGGCATAAAGGTTGGGCGCCTAGTTTTGACATAGAGATGTCACCTAACAACAAGAGTCATATGTGATATGATTAGCAAGTATTGCTTACCGATTTACCTTGTCTTCTAGCAGTGATGCTAAAGCTCACTAGTCGACTTGTTAATTGTGGATCTTAAATCACTTAGTATCAATAGAGGGATATTGATTTAAGTGGGAGTATATGCTCTTAAATTATTTAATATGTTTTACTCTTTCATGGTTACATGGCTTAGTATTTTGCATATTTTCTGTTGTAGATCAATGGCACCGAACACTACATCACCTTTTTCTTTGCGTTCGATTCTTGACAAAGATAAACTAAATGGAACAAACTATACGGACTGGGTCCGTAGCCTGAGAATTGTTCTCAGGTCTGATAAAAAGGAAACGGTTCTGGATACCCCAATCCCCGATGAACCTGCTGATAATGCATTTGCTGCCCTAAAGAACGCCTACAAGAGAGCATGTGATGATTCTCTTGAGGTTAGCTGCCTTATGCTTGCATGCATGGAACCTGAACTCCAAAATAAGTTTGAGGATCAGGATGCGTACGATATGATCGTGCCGCTTAAGTACATGTTCCAAGATCAGGCAAGGACTGAGAGGTACAATGTTGCCAAGTCCTTTGTCGAATGCAAGCTAGCAGAGGGAGCATCTGTAGGCCCCCATGTGATCAAAATGGTTGGTTATAGTCAGACTTTGGAAAAGCTTGGTTTTCCACTAGGCCAAGAGTTGGCCACTGACTTAATTTTGGCGTCTCTTCCATCCAGCTATGTGCAGTTCATTTCGAACTACCATATGCATGGGGTGGATAAGGGCCTTAATGAATTATGTGGGATGCTTAAAACAGCAGAAAGTGACATGAAGAAGTGTGCAGGGCATAGTCATGTGATGGTTGTGCAGAACAAGCCTAGCTTCAAGAAAAAGGGTACTTCTTAGAAGAAGAAGGGCAAGGCTAAGGATACGATCCCTAAGCCTGCACCCAAGCAAAAGGCTGGACTTGTAGAAGACACTGAGTGCTTATTTTGTCATGAACATGGCCACTGGAAGAGAAACTGCAGCAAGTACCAGACTTCTTTGAAGAAGAGTGGAAGTAAGAGTACTTCCCACTCAGGTACGCTTGTTGTAAATGTTGTGGACATTCTTCTCGCTGATTCCTATGTTAACTCTTGGGTATTTGATACCGGATCGGTTGCTCATATTTGCAATTCGATGCAGGGGCTAATAAGGACTAGAGAAGTGCAGAAAGACGAAGTGGATTTTTGTGTCGGAAATAAAGCAAGGGTTGCTGCATTGTTCGTCGGCGTCATGCAAGTTCACCTTCCGTCAGGATTTATTATGGAGTTGAATAGTTTTTATTACATTCCTAGTATGGGTCGAAACTTTTTATCACCTTCATGTTTGATGAGGGATGGTTATTCATTCACGAGTGCAAACAATGGTTGCGTAATCTCTAAGAATGATATGTTTATGGATAATGCTCCCATTGTGAATGGGTTATTTATTTTAAATCTTGATGATGCATCTATTTACAATGTTAGTGCTAAAAGGCTTCGGCCTAATGATTTGAGTCCTACCTATTTATGGCATTATCGTTTGGGGCATATAAGTGAAAAGTGCATGAAGAAGATCCATTGTGATGGTCTTCTAACGTCGTTTCATTTTGAATCATACGAGACATGTCAAGCTTGTTTACTTGGAAAAATGACCAAGTCGCCTTTTTCGGGTTTACCCGAGAGAGCGACAGATTTGTTGGAACTCATACATACTGATGTATGTGGACCAATGAGCACGACAACCTGAGGAGGATATCACTACTTCATTACTTTTACTGATGATTTCAGTAGATATGGTCATGTCTACTTAATGAGGCATAAGTCTAAAACTTTTGAAAAGTTCAAGGAGTTTCAGAGTGAAGTAGAGAATCAACGTGGCAAGAAAATAAAGGCCTTGCGATCTGATCGTGGAGGTGAATATTTGAGTCACGAATTTAGCGATCATCTTAAGAGTTGCAGAATTGTTCCACAACTTACGCCGCCCGGAACGCCTCAAAGAAACGGGGTCTCCGAACGGCGTAATCGAACTTTGTTGGACATGGTTCGATCTATGATGAGCCAGTCGGATTTGCCATTGTCATTTTGGGGTTACGCTCTAGAAACGGTAGCTTTCACACTTAATAGGGTACCATCTAAATCCATAGTTAAGACACCATATGAGATGTGTACTGGAAAGAATCCCAATTTGTCTTTTCTAAAGATTTGGGGTTGTGATGCATTTGTCAAGCGACTTCAGTCGGACAAGCCAACACCCAAATTGGATAAGTGCATTTTCGTGGGATATCCGAGGGAAACCTTAGGGTATTACTTCTACAACCGAGAAGAGGGCGAAGTGTTTGTCGCTCGTAGCGGTGTTTTCCTAGAGAAAGAGTTTCTCACAAAGGGAACAAGTGGAAGGACGGTGCGACTTGAAGAAGTTCAAGATGAGCCAGTTGGGATACTTCTACGAGTGATGCTATTGTAGCAGAACAAGTTGAGGAACCCATGGCAACAGAAGAACCACAACCACGAAGGTCGGTGTTGGGGAGGTTACCCCGGATAGGTTCAAGACAGCGGAAAAGACGAAAGGAATCTCCCTTGTCATGAGCCGAGTTACTGTTTGTGTCGGCCGGGTCATATAAGAGTCGGCCGAGATAAGCAAGTTCATGACAGATATAGAATGAGTAACGCCTTATCCGGACGACATATGAGTTAAGTCTGCCGAATGAGTCTGACTAACTTGAATGCAGGTGAAGGCCGAGCCGAGTTATGCGAGACAAGGCCGAGTAACACGAAGCTTGCGGGAGAAGGAGGTGCCTATCTTCAAACCCTAGTCACTGTCTAGGAGGAATCTAAACATTGCCAAGCACAAAGGACAAGGAGCAGAGCAGCAGAAGGGCAGAAGAAGGTCACGGAGGTGACAATCAGGGAGCCCGAGGCGTGCATGTGAAGGTCTCTGGAACATTGCCGCTGATAGAAGGGGGACACGGAAAGGAGGCCACCGAGTTACCATATTGGGACAAGCATATTCCAAGAATATGCTTGCCACGTCAGCCCTAGAAGGACCAAATGCACCCATTTATAAGGGGGGACGCTGGCTCTTGAGAGGGGGATTGATTCATTTTACGCCGTAAGGCTCGTGTAGTAGTGTTCTTCCTCTCTATGAGATAGCTCTTGGATCACTTGTATTCATTGAGTAGAGGAATAGAGATTTACTTGTTGATCATTCGTGTGTAAAAATCACTACATCTTCCCTCCCCGGATCCCTCTAGCATCCATTGGCCCCATACTTTAGCCTACCCATGGCATCTGCCGTGCCACCACCACGACAGTTGGCGCCCACCGTGGGTCCAGCAGCGGTGCTAGCTGGAGTCAAGATCCAGATGGGAAACTTCATCCACTCCGGCGAGCGGGTTGTCTCTGGCTTAGTCTAGAGATTTGATCTCTAGGACTATGTCAGCGATAACGCAGGTAGCTTCAGGAGGAAAGCGCCTCCGCGCAACGACGTCTTCATCAATCTGGGCACGCACAAGGTATACGTCGACGTCGACACTTCCCGCGTCTATCCTCACCGAGTTATTGATGCAGGAGAGCCTCCCCTCAATGCTGCCAACGGTCCGCGTGGAGCGCGCCCCGTCTGCAGCGTCGAGGTGATGGTGACAGCCGCAGCGTAGGCGGCAGGAGAAGGCGCCAGACCAAGCAAGGACCCGGCGGCAGGAGGACAGGTGACCACGAAGCAAGCAGCTCCACAGCCCACCGACGTAGATCCGTCAGCAGCCAAGTCAGCCGAGGTGCAGGAGACAACCCCAAAGGCAGCAATGGTTAGATGGCCGCCTCTTGAAAGACCATAGAATATTCTCCAGGCAACTATAGATAATCAACCACGCCTGTGGCGCCGATACTTGATCCGGCTAACGCCCATGCAGAGTTAGAAGAGACTAGACAAAAAGTACTGGTAGAGGAAAAAAAGGTGTCGGCCTTGCGGGAGTCCTTGAACAGGACCCTACGAGAATATGCTAAGGCAAACAAACTGGATGTGGCCCCCGAGCGGGTAGATGAATTGAGATTGAGAGGAAAGAACCTCATGAATGATATCAACAAAGAGCACGAATCTTGTGAAGGTGAATCAGTCGATCTAGGCTTGCCGAGGTATAGTACCCCGACAAAGAACCTAAGAGCGGCAAATGCCGCGGCTTTGGAGCTGGAAGGATTAACCGGCGAAACCCGGTAGAAACAGCAAGAAAGAGTGAATGATCCGGTACGCATTGCGAACCAGCATAATGAAGAAATTATTAGGGATGACCTAGCAAGACCGGGAGCCTCGCGTATGGTTCATTCGGCTGGAGCAGCACCCGCACTATCTGCGGAGGCAGCATCCTCACCCGGAAACAACGCACGAAAACATAGAGCGGTGACTTCATGAAAAAGAAATAAGCAAATTGTTCCGTATGACCCGACGGTAGCCGGAAAGCTCAATGATAACAGAGGCAACGGCAGTCGAGGTAACAGTGGAGATAGAAACCCCGGCCGTACGAACAAAGGGCACGGATACCTCGGAATAGGAGATCATGATAACAATAACCCAGCGGAGGGAAGAAGAAACCCTCCACCAGATCCCCAGCCGAGGTATGAACCTCGACAAGAGCGAGAAGTGAGACCAGCTCACCATAATCAGGCAAATGGTAGGTACAATGATGGTTACTCGGATATGGTGCATGTAGGACATGGTGGGAATAACCATTATGGAATACAAGATAGAATAGTTTATAGAAACTTGCCGTCAAGTGATGCGAGATTAAAACTGGATAGATTATATCTGTCCGAGTTACTGGAAGAACAGGGTCCTCCAGGTCTGGCATGTTTCGGACCTCGGATCATGGGCGAACCACGAGTGCCGAATTTCCAATTGGCAAGGGGCACAAAAACATACAATGGGAGAACAAAACCACAAGATTGGTTGATTGACTATGCCACCGCAGTAAAAATAGCTGGTGGAAACCTACAATGGGCGGTGAGATACGTCCCACAAATGCTTGAAGGACCAGCCAGAGTGCTGAACAATCTACCGACAGGTAGTATCAACTGTTGGCTAGATTTTGAAGAAATGTTTGTCAGCAATTTCACCAGTACTTATAAGAGGCCGAATAGGCCTCAACAGCTCGCTATGTGCAAATAGAAGCCGAATGAAATAGATAGGGAATTCTTGACTCGGTGGTGTAACCTCAGAAACTCATGCGAAGGGGTCATAGAGTCTCAAGCGATATCTTGGTTTGCTCAAGGCTGCCGATATGGGAGTGTACTATGGCAGAGGCTACAAAGAGATATGCCGACCACGTTGGTAGAGACCATCAGGATAGAATATTGGTATGCATTAGGGGATCCGACGCAACCAGAATTAATGTCGGCAGAGCATCGGGAGCACCAAGATCAATATGCAAGAGATGCAGCCGGATCATCAAGGCACAACGAATTCCGAGGTAGAAGAAGGGAGGACAGACCGGATTACATATATGCATCCAATCATGTGGCAGCGGTAGTACAAGACTAGCCGAGTCACGGAAATGGAATGACAGAAGATCACCTCGAATGGGCCGAGGAATGAAGGGAAAAGGCAGTGGACACCAGAACAGAAGAAGCAATGGCAGGAGAGGCCAAAGTACACGTTTGAATCTATGCTAGATCAACCATGTAAATTCCATACTCCAAACCCAGCCAAGCCGGCTAATCATACAACTCGTCAATGTGCTTGGATGAAAAATGCAATGGGGAACCCGACGGGCATGCAAGCGCCCCCTCATCAAGCGCACCAGCAGCAGCAGCCACAGCTAACTGGAGCAAATACGCAACAGCTAATGTTACCACCACCTCCTCCGAGGTATGATAACTCGGACCGAAGAGATGAAGTGCATCAAGTGATAAATCAAGGTCAGGATGGAAGGACAAATCCTGGAAACAACGGACGTAATGATTACAGGGAGCATCATCAATCATATTGTGTGTTCACAATAGAACAGCAAGACATGCAAAGTGTACAATGCCGGCATATGGAAGTGAATGATGTTATGACGGCAGTACCAAGATACGTGCCTTGGTCCGATCAGGAAATAACCTGGAGCATCAAAGATCACCCAAAAATAATGCCGAATCCAGGGTCGTTTGCACTGGTACTAGATCCGACGTTTGTCGGACCCAGTATTAACGTCAAATTATCAAAAGTTCTCATTGATAATGGGAGCAGTATCAACATTATGTACAAAGACACAATGCACAAACTTGGCATAACACAGAATATGTTACAATCCACAAGGACGACGTTCCATGGAATAGTGTCGGGTCTTTCATGCAAACCCATTGGGAAAGTTCGAGTAGATGTGTTATTCGGCACAAGGGAGAACTGCAGAGCGGAGAATTTGGAGTTTGAAGTGGTAGACCTAGAAAGTTGCTGTCATGCTTTACTCGGACGGCCAGCGCTGGCTAAATTCATGAGCAGTTGTCATATTACTTATCTAAAAATGAAGTTACCCGGGCCACAGGGGGTGATAACAGTAGCTGGAGATTACAGAAAGTCAATGGAGTGTGCTTCGGCCGGATCAAACCTGGTCGAGTCATTGGTAATCGCAAGAAAAAAAAGAAGGATTCAGGAGGTAGCAGCTCTGGCTCAGTCGGCACAGCTGAATATGCCGGCACTGGCCAACCCCTATGGAATTGTTTCTTTCTAGCCGACTAAAGAGACAAAAAAGATTCAGATAGATGAGCAGTTCCCAGAGCGCACCATCACGATTGGTGCCGGCCTAGATGCCAAATAGGAAGGCGAGCTCACCAACTTCCTCCATGAGAATCGGTATATCTTTGCATGGTCAAATCAAGACCTGCAAGGTGTGCCGAGGGAGTTGGCTGAGCACTCTTTGCATGTAAGGCCAGGAGCAAGGCCAGTGAAGCAACCTCTCTGCCATTTCGCCGAAGACAGGAGAAAAATAATAGGGGATGAGATAGCTCGACTCCTTGTAGCCGGGTTCATCATGGAGGTGCTTCATCCGGATTGGCTATCAAATCCAGTGTTAGTGGAAAAGAAGAAGGATGACCCAAATGTAGCCGTCATATGGCGAATGTGTATCGATTACACGAACCTAAACAAGGCGTGTCCCAAAGATTCTTTTCCTTTACCTAGGATAGACCAAGTCATTGATTCGACCGCTGGTTGTGAGTTGTTGTCATTTGTAGACGCCTATTCTGGTTTCCACCAGATACCGTTAAATCCGGCCAATCAAATAAAGACTGCGTTTATCACCCCGTACGGGGCTTATTGCTATCGCACCATGCCATTCGGCCTGCGTAATGCAGGAGCAACATATCAAAGATGCATGCAAAAGTGTCTACATGACCAAATAGGGAAAAATGTACAAGTATATGTAGATGATGTGGTTATAAAAACCAAAGATAGCAAAACGCTCCTTGATGATATTCGGCAAACATTCGCAAACTTGAGAAGATTCTGAATGAAGCTTAACCCGGAAAAATGTACCTTCGGTGTGCCGGCTGGAAAATTACTCGGTTTCGTTGTGTCCAGCCGAGGAAAGATGTTGGTCACAGCACCAATCTTGGCTTCTCCACTGTCAAAAGAGCCTATGTTACTTTATGTAGCTGCCACTAACAGAGTGGTAAGTGCGGTGGTCGTCGTGGAACGGAATAAAGGGGATAAGTCAATACAAAGGCTGGTATATTACCTAAGCGAGGTACTATCGGCCTCAAAACAGAACTACCCGCACTACCATAAGATGGCTTATGGATTATACATGTCGGCGAAAAAACTTAAACATTACTTCGAAGAGCATCCGATAAAAGTGATTTGTGAAGCGCCCATAGCCGAGATATTGAGCAATAAAGATGCAAGTGGCCGAATAGAAAAATGGGCAATCGAGTTATCACCTTATGCTCCGCAGTTCGATAGGCGAGATGCAATCAAATCTCAGGTAGTGGCCGACTTCTTTGTGGATTGGGCCGAGGTACAATATGAGCCGCCATTACCAGATCCGAATTATTGGACAATGCATTTTGACGGATCCAAGCTGAGAAATGGCTTGGGGGCAGGGATAGTGTTAACTTCGCCGAAAAAAGATCAGCTGAAGTATGTGCTGCAGATACATTTCGCTGCATCAAACAACGTAGCCGAGTATGAAGCACTCGTTCATGGGTTGAAAATGGCAAAAGAGATTGGTATACGTCGGGTCCTATGCTACAGGGATTCAGATCTAGTAGTACAGCAGGTATCAGGCAATTGGGACACATTAGATGTGAATATGGCCCTATATAGATTTCATGTGCAAAAAATCGGTGGTTACTTCGATGGATGCGAGTTTCATCATATACCTTGGGCGGAAAATGACGCTGCAGACACACTGTCAAAACTCGGATCAACTAGGCAGTCAATTCCCCCAGGTATCGCCCTAGAGCACCTGAGAAAACCATCGATTAAACCATCACCAGAGTCCGAGTCAATTTGTATCTCGGTAGAATTAAAATAAGGGAGTGTGCCAATGGAAATCGACAAGTAATGCGACCCGGATTTTCTGAAGGTGAACCCGGCCATCGCACGAGTGAACACAGAAAAATCCAAAGCTGTTATGTCGGCGGAAAATATGGAAATTGACAGTGAAATTGTCCTAGAGAAAATCACGCCAATATGGGCACAACCCATATTCTCATTCCTTAAGGAGGCAATCTTTTCGAGTAATGAAGTGTTGGCTAGACAAATAGTAAGAAGAGCAAAAGCTTACACGATCATAAACAATGAGCTATATAAGAGAAGCGTCACGAATGTACTACAAAGATGTGTTGACTCGGCACAGGGACAGGAAATACTCCTGGATATACATTAGGGAGAATGCGGGCATCACGCCTCATCCAGAGCGTTAGTGGCCAAAGCATTCATGCATGGGTTTTATTGGCTGGCGGCATTAAAGGAGGCAAAAGAGTTAGTGGAAAAATGTAATGGTTGCCAGAGATACGCCAGCAAGATACATCTGCCCTCGTCCGAGTTAAAGACAATACCAATCACTTGGCCTTTTTTGGTATGGTGTTTGGATATGCTAGGACCGTTCAAACCAGCCTGAGGCGGAATGACTCACATTCTAGTCATGGTGGACAAGTTCACAAAGTGGATCGAGGTGAAACCAATAAGAAAATGTGATGGACTAACAACGGTAAAATTCCTAAAAGATATTATCTTGAGATATGGATATCCACACAGTGTTATCACAGATAATGGCACAAATTTTGCTGAAGGAGCCTTTGCTAGATTTTGCCAAGAAAAGCACATAAGACTAGATGTTGCCTCAGTGGCTCACCCAGCTTCAAACGGGCAAGTAGAAAGATCAAATGGACTGGTATTGTCAGGAATAAAACCCTGGCTTATCGAGCCACTACAAAGGTCGGCAGGACGCTGGATTGAGGAACTTCCAGCAGTACTGTGGAGCCTCAGGACCACCCCAAACAGGTCGACAGGGTATACCCCTTTCTTTCTGGTATACGGGGCAGAAGCTGTGCTTCCAGCCGACATAATGCATGACTCGCCAAGAGTAATCCAATACACAACGGCCGAAGTAAATGAAGTATCACGGCAAGACAATGTGGATCTACTAGAGGAAGCAAGGGAATTGGCGTTATCAAGATCAGTTGTTTATTAGCAAAACCTCAGACGATACCATAGCAAAAAAGTAAATCCAAGAGTTTTTAAAGAAGGAGACTTGGTTCTTAGACTAGTGCAACGCACAGCCTGCATGCACAAACTCTCACCTCCATGGGAAGGACCATTCATTGTGAGTAAAGCATTGCACAATTATGCATATTACCTGATCGACGCGCAGCCATCAGAGAAGAATAAAGGAAATAAGGCCGGAAACGAATCAAAAAGACCATGGAACATAGCTTTACTTCGCCCGTTCTACACTTAGAAGCCATATGTTGTACGTCGTGATGCGACACATCAAGTTGGAGTATCAAGCATGTATTAAACCTCGGCACCTCGAGTAGTGACTCGGGGACTGCACCATATTATTTCCTATTTTTGAATTATGTATTAGATTTCGGCACCTTGAGCAGTGACTCGAGGACTGCACCGTGTTATCCCTTATTTCGGATTATACATTACACCTCGGTACCTCGAGCATCAACTCAGGGACTGCCCCATGATTGTTTATTGTTTTGAATATGTATTAAACCTCGGCACCTCGAGCAGTGACTCGGGGACTGCCCCGTGGTATTCTCTGAATTGAGCTATAAATTGTATTTCGGCAACCCAGTTTGTAACTCGGGGACTGTTTCGTGTTATTCGATATTACCTGAATAGATATAAATCTTCAGCGACCCAAGGGATAACTCAGGAATGAATTACACCACTCATTAATTTCTTCCATTCATATAAGAGCTCGATAGCTTCAATGGAAACTCGGGGACTACCCCAATTTGCTTCCCATAATTCATAAGATGCAACATAAGCATGACTCGATCGACAAAGGAACAACAGGGAGAAAATAATTAACGATTTTTAGAGGAAACAACCTCAGCAAGTCGAAGTATGATAAGGAATACAAGCCGACCTATGAGGTTGGATCATTATACTTCAAGTAGAAATCGCGAAAACAACCACTATACAACCAAGTTTACAAAGGGCAAGCAAGATAAACATCGGCCGAAGATCAATTACATGGGAGAATACGATCTGGCCTTACGAAATTAAAGTTGGGCAAGGCAAAGATATGAAACAGATAAGATTAACTTAGATGAAATGACAATAGTTACCGTCACCAATGCCTCAGCGGCGCAAGGCAGAAAGGCTCACACCACAAACAAAAGACGGACAATTGTTTCACAAACATCATACGCCCGACATGTAGGGGATTTAAAGCGAATTGAAGTTTTTCAAGCCTAAACACCAGAAGAGGCCAAACAACCCTTAAGGGGCAGTAGCATTGTCAGGAGCATCGGGCATGGGAATATCGGACGCTGGCGGAGGGACCTAAGTCTCCTTCAAAAGGGTATCCTTAGGAACTAGGTGCTCCGAGGTAGTTGCTGCCCCAGCCGAAGTTACCTCGGCTTCGACAGAAACCACGGTAACCTCGGGCGCAAGCCCCGGCTGCAGAGAGACATCAGTTTGAGCTCGTGAGTTTTCAGTCCCTTTAGAGGACGATCGCGCATCACCATCCTCGCCTGAGTTGTCCTCTGAATCACGGGATTTATCCGAATCACCCTCCGATTCATCTTGATCGGCCGAGTCGTCACCCGATGCATCTTCAACTTTGACATCATCCGCCGGATTGGGAAGGAAACTCAGCCCTTAGATCCAATTATGCAAGTCAGCATACTCGATAAGCTGGAAGGCACGAGCTTGGCGACGAGCAATAAACTCCAGATTTTCAACCCAAGGAGAGCCAGTGCGTAGATGCATCAGAGTATCAAGGGAAATATCTTCATACCAAGACAACACGGCCGTAAGGGCCATGTCGACACCAGCCCTCCCAGCAGATTCTCTCCAGAGATTAAGTTGGGTCTAAGATGCCATCAGCCTCGACACGAGCACTTCAACTTCGTCAATCTCAGGCGTTCTAGTGGTGTTCGGCCAAAGAACATGGTAAGCATGGATAGCTGCTTGCACCAAATTTCTTCCCATGATTTTCATTGGTCCAATAGCAGCACCGATAGCGATAAGAAAGTCTTTGATCGAATATTCTTGACTCGGAGCAACGGTTACGCCTCGGCGCTCACGAGCAGCAATCACAGCCTTAGTGCTCACTAGTTTTTCTTCCGGAAAATGATCTACACAAAAGGAAAACATATCAGTTAAAAATAAGAAAGAGAAGAAAATAACTCGGCCACAGGTGGAGACTTACGATGGATGTAACTCAACATTTTCTGGAGATCCAGGGACCAATCGTCCCTACTCTCCTTGAACCGAGTTATTTCCTCGCTCATCGTCCGGGTCTTTAGCTCGGCAGCGTCAAGAAGTTCCTTATTTTTCTGCAACTGCAGGCCCAGTCGATTCTTTTCTTCAGAGAATTCTTGATCAACTTTTTCCAATTCGGATTTCTGGGAAAGCTTGAGAGACTCAACCTCGGCACGTAACCGGGTTATTTCATCATCCTTTTCCTTGAGTTGCTGTCACATCCCAAGATTTTCCAAATCTTATAATGTGAAAAATAAATGAATAAAATAAAACTTTGTTTGATTTTCAGGGCCAGAAGAAACTTTTGAATTCCAATAGGAATCTTCAAACCTATTTGGAACAATTAAATCCCAAAAGGATTTAAAAACATAAAACAATTAACAAAGGAAAATAAAATATTTTGGAAATACTATTTTAGATCTTTTAAATAAAAGGATTTGGTATTCAAAAGAAAAGATGGATTTATAAATAAGGATTATTTTATAAAGCCAAATTAAACTTGGCCAAGATTTTGAAACCAAAGAGTTTTCTTTGATTAAGATAATAAAAGTTTATTTTAAATAAAGTAATAAGGATTTAACATCCAACCTTATTTGAAGATAAAGGGTTTTACCAATTTAAATTGAAACATCAGAACTTATTAAATTATTTAAAATAAGTTTTCCCAATTATTTGAAATTCACAAATAAAATCTACTAAAATGTTTTGACTTTATTTTAGATTCAAAATCAATATCTCAATAAAATAAAACCTATTTGAAATAATAATGAAAGTCTATTTTATTTAATTAATAATGGACCCTAAATTAAAATGTTATTTTATTTTAAACACAAATCTCCAAGTATTTTATATTCCCAAACAAAACTTACTGAATAGCTTGTGGTATTATATTAGTTTTAAAAATAAAATTTCTAACAAGACAAATCCTATTTGATTTAGTAACTAAAGCCACTTGTTTAAATAATAATGAACCCTAAGGTAAAAGGATTATTTTATTTTAAACAAATTTTCCAAATATTCTTTATTTCCAAATAAAACCTACTGATTGGGTTTTGAAAGCATTTGGATTTCAAATGAAGATTTTATTAATTAAACCAAACCTTGTTTTATTAATAAACCATGGACCAATTTATTTAATTAATAAATGGAACCTAAAAAGATTTAAAATATTATTTTATTTAGGTTTTTTTGGTTCAGGTTACTAAATAGAACCAAGTTCAAAATTGTGAAGTGTGGTGTTGGTTTGAATTTATTTTGTTGATGTTTGATTGTTTGAAATTCAAAAACAGGAAATAGATTTGGAAAAAGAAAAAGAAATCATATAGAAAAAAAAATATAACAAAACGAGCAGCCCAACCATCTGGCCCAGCTCCAGCCCATCTAGCCCAACTCCCCTCCCCGAACCGTTTTCTTTTCCACTCAGAAGCGCACCCACCCAGCAACCGACAAGTGGACCCTCCCTTCTTCCTTCTTTCACCGCCAGTGGACCCCACATCGCTCTTCTTTCCCACCTCATGATCGATTCTTCCACCTCTCGTCGCCGTTGCAGGCTTTGAAAGACGGCATCAATACGCTTTATTGCAGCAGTAGTCTCTCGCCGCGAGCATGCTGTTTTAATCGCCTCGCTCCTCCTTCCTCTGCTTCTCCCGAGCACGCCTCAGCCGCCACAATCTCCTCGACTGTCTCGCCTCCGACGACCCCTCTCGCCACCGCCAGACACGCTCCTTCCGCCTCGAGCACACGAGCACGCTCACCATACATCGGCGCATCCTTCGTGTCAATCACTCGACCGCTGGCGCCCGTAGGCTTGGGCTGACTAGCTCGGCGCCGCCGCTGTTTCTTCTCCGGAGTACCCTGTAGTTTCCCACCCTTTCCTCTCGTTCACGCACGCATCTTTGCTGGGACTGGCGATCCGACGCCTTCCGTTTGCCCTAGTACGCCAGTAGCCTCGCCTCGACGACGCTCGAGCAAGCCCGACGCCGACGACGTCTCCGACGAGCAATCGCCGCCCCTGCGTCGCCGCCCAACGACGAGCACCTTGAGCATCGAGCGTCACCGCGATCATCAAGCACCTCACCTCCTTCCTCGCTTTCTGTTTCGCCGCCGCCACTATCGACCGCCGCCGCCGCTAGCCACCGCCGCGCCGCCGAAATGGTCGAAAGCACGCTAGCACCGTGGATCACGATCCGACGCTCCCGATAGATCACTTAACCGCGAAGTACGTGATCCGACCATGCGATCTAACTTGATCCAACAGCCAGCATCGCCGATCCGCCGAACTGCATCGACCAATCACGGTCGCCAAGGTCCATGTTCGATTAAAAAGCAATTAGAAACCAGATTTAAAAGCCATTTTCAAACCATTGTAACTTTCAAACCACACGTCCAAATTTGACAAATTTTATATCAATGGATTCAGGAGAGCAAGCCCTAGCCAACCATGCCCTTGGTTTAGTAAATAGTAACTGTTAACTTGCTTGTTTTTGCAGAATCAAAAGTATGCTTAATTAGAGTATAAAAATTGTTTAAAATTGAATTTAGGGTTAAAATCTTTGGCAATTGGATTGATTTGAACCTACTGACCCTAGGAAACACTTTGTGGACACAAAAATGTATTTGGAGAAATTAAGAAATGATTCTTTAAGTTAAAAACCATTTCTAGTCAAATAGAAATATAATTTATTTATTGAAAATAAATTTTGAAGTAAAACCTTTGCAAATTGATTTGTTGTGGCCTTACTGACCCTAGGAACCAACCCTTGGTGTTAGAAATGATTTTTGTAAAATTTAGGTTAGATTACTTGACTTAGCCATTTTTTTAGCCAAATAAAAAGAATGGTTTTTGTTATAAAAATAATTATGGAAAGAAAACTTTAAGGAAATGTTCTGGACCAAACCTACTGACCTAAAACACCAAGCTTTGAAATAGCAACTCATTTGGTGAACAACTTAAGAGTTTTTGCCTTAATAAAAACATTTTCACCACATAAAATGATGAATGGATTTAAAAATAGTTTTTGGACAAAACCCTCTAACTAATGACTTTGCCACTTTGGTAAATGACCAATTTGGATACTACAAAGTTTAGAAACCCCATAGAGACCCCTTGGCAAAATAAAACTATCTTGTGCATACTCCCATGCATGAACTGGTTTCCATTGTCTTGTGTGTGTGAAATTGTTTGAGTGGTTATTGGATTGGAATGTAAATTGAATTAGTGTTTGCTTGTTTGACTTGTAGTGAATTGTGAGACTAGCAAGATCAAGGAGTGAACCACCCTTTCCTACCAAAAAGGCAAGTGATGCTTCATACTTTCTGTCCCATTATTTTCTCTATGCATTAGTGATTTTGCTAAGTAAAACTTGCATGGATTTTGCTAAGTATATACCTTGCTATAGGAAAACCTAGAAGATGAATCCTTAGTAGGATTTTTCCTAAGTTAAGTTTCCTATTACTACCAAGCTTAGCCTAGCTAATAGAAAACATGGGTGGAAAACATATTCACACTATGGAAAAATATTCTAAGTCTGAGGACTTGTGATTTTGTTTAATAAAACAACTAAGTTAATGAATCCCCTGGGTGGAATGGGCTTGCTTGGTGGAGATTGGTTGAGTGGTTCACAATGCCATGGACTTGGATTGTGTATCTCACTTGTGGTATGCCACCCAGGAACAAAGGGATTTGAGATGTCAAATGTTGAGAAGCTTCAAGTGCAACCACTTGGCAATATGGGCTCTGCCATGATCATATAGGTTGCAAGAACTTAGCCATATGGACAGTGGGTGGTAGTGTTTGATAGGTTGGAGCGTCCATTTTGGTCTAAGGGAAGGCTTCGAAAGATTTTGTCTTGGGAAACCAAGTCTTGTGGGTAAAGTGCACCACCTCTGCAGAGTGTAAAATCTAAGTACTTAGCCATGTCCCCAGTAAAGGAAAATTTGAGCATCAAGACATGGAAGCAATCAAGAATCTCATCATTCCAATTTCTAAATTAAAATCTTGTGGTTTGAACAAGGGTTGTTTGAATTCTTCAATCATTGATGGAGAGATGGCTTGGTACAAGGATCTTGAAATCTTTGATTGAGGGAAATGATTTTGTCAAGCAAAAACTTAGTATTTTCAAAATGATAAGAAAAATCTATTTTGAGCAATGCAAGCCTCAACTCCACTTAGCCAAATGCATATAGATGATAGACTCCACTATATTACCATAGTATCACTTGCCAATACAATTCAAATGTATTGACCCTTTGTGGCTGTAACTTGTATGTTGCAGGTTTGATTGATTTTAGTGAAGATTGTTTGATTAGGATTACAAAGTCTACAACCAACATCTGCCTGTGGCACTTTGAAGATAAAGGACCCCATGCTTATTGTTATTCCGCTGCAATGTAATGTAATAGCCAAATGAGCTATGTATTGATGTAATAAACTTATGTTAATCCTGGTTATAAAGTTATATTATGACCTTTGTTTCTTGGTACTACATCTTAACTGTGGATGCTAGCTATTGATCCAGGGACTAGCATTGTAAAACACAGGAGGACTCTACCTTATTAGGTTGGGACCCCTACAGTTGCGCCTAATGAGTGGCAACTTGCGCTAAAAAATGCAGCATCATATCAGGCATAGGTATGCATTCTTGATGCGATGTTGCAAATGTGTGTAACTCGGCTATAGCAAAGCCGGAAAGCTGTAAGAAACTCAATATTCATCCCGGACAGGATTTAACAAATTAAAAAACAAAAACGAGTAACCAACCTTCGAGAGCGTCAACTTTCTTGGTAAGGCGGGTATTCAGATTATTGATACTAGCTGCACACCAGAAGAGAGTGAGTTAGCACGACAAGCCAAAAATGTTACGAACTTAAGGAACAGTACAAAGATTTATCAAATTACCAGTTTTCTTCACTACGGGAACAACTTTCTCAATTTTTTTTGCAGTTTCTTGTGGGCAAAGAGCAACCTTTGAAATTCGGCAGTCCGCCGATCATGAGAAACCTAGATATAATAGAAGGTTACAAAACTGGATATTCAAACTTAAAGCAGATCCGAATCAAATAAAATTTGACTCAGATCTAGGTGGCTGGATATTCAAAATTAAAGCAGATCCGAATTAGATAAAATTTGACTCGGATCTAGGTGGCTAGATATTCAAAATTAAAGCAGATCCGAATCAAATAAAATTTGACTCGGATCTAGGTGGCTGGATATTCAAATTTAAAGCCAATCCAAATCAAATAAAATTTGACTCGGATCTAGGTGTCTGGATATTCAAAGTTAAAGCAGATCTGAATCAAATAAAACTTGACTCGGATCTAGGTGGCTGA
The DNA here is from genome assembly GCA_030063025.1 of Avena longiglumis. Classification (NCBI taxonomy): domain Eukaryota; kingdom Viridiplantae; phylum Streptophyta; class Magnoliopsida; order Poales; family Poaceae; genus Avena; species Avena longiglumis. The sequence goes on from CP125973.1 coordinate 157,442,733, forward strand.
ATATTCAAAGTTAAAACAGACCCAACCTAAGTGTAACTTGACTTATATCAAAGTGGCTAGTTATTTAAAGCGAAAGCAAATCCGAACTTAGTAAAACTTGATTCGGATATCACGGCTAATTCGAGTCATGACATTTGATGCCTGACAAAGCTTCCAAACGAACAACAAGTTATCCGGTTGCAAGCTTCGGGGACTAGTGTGTATATGATACCATTTGAATGATAGACAAAGTATCAACGAAAGGACTTACCTCATTCATCTTGTCACTATCAAGGACAATTTTGGCAGCCATGTGCAATCTACTGCTGATGTTGGAAAGTTGGAATGGTTGGCTACTCGGATTGCCTTCAAGTTGATCTGCGACATTCCAGTTATTGGCATATTCAAGGAGCCGAGGCTGTTTCTACTCTCAGTGCGAGTCAACACTTTACCTCGGGCCCGTTGTGTGACCACCGCCGTCGCCAGACTCTTGTGAAGAGTAAGTTGAGTGTCGGCAGCGGGTGTGACAATGGGCTTAGCGGAGGAAGCTCCCTTGCGAAGTGCATCAGCTATGTTGGGCTGAGAAGAGGAGGCTGGCCCTTTCTGAGATGTCAAAGATTTAGTAACAACAGTCTTCCTACTTTTAGTAGAGACTTTGGCAGGGGCAGCAACTTCAGCACTGTGAAGCACGTCCTGGGGGGCAGGAGGAACTGAAACCTCCAAGGGGGCCGCGGTGGTGATATCCTCGGATGGAATAGGAGTAGCAGTTGGAGTTGTGGTGATCAAGGGATCATTGGGGGAAACTTCGCTGGTGAAGACAGGAGCAACAGGCTCAACCGGATGATCCAGTGTGGGAGTTATGTCGGCAGTAACGGTGGGGTCAATAGGCAAGTCTCGTCCAGGCGACATATGTGTCGGCGCAGGAGGAGAATCAAAAAAAGGAGGACTGGGAACCCGAGTATCTTCTGGAGGAGGAGAAGCCGTCCGAGTAGTATGGGTCGTCATACTCGGACCACTAGGCTTTGCGGAGAGAGGAGCTCTGCGAAAGACAAAAAGTCGAGTCAATAGACAGAAAGAGAGAAACAAGAAATACGAATGGAAGTAGACTCACCTAGTAACCGCAGGCATGGTCTTACGCCTCGGAATATGCTGGGCAGACTTCTTCACTCGCTTCTTGGGGGCAGCATCACAGGGATCTGCCGAAGCGGTGCATTTCTTCGAGGTAGCAGGAGCTTGAGAAGCAAGAGGCTCGACGTCGTGCACCTGACCGGCTGGATTAGCTGGGAAAGTAGGAGCCGGAAATGCGTAAGAGGTAGGAACCGCGGCAACTACCTCAAGAATTTGGACGTCGTCTGAGTCACCTTCATCCGCGTGGGCCGAGGTCTTGCCACGGACGCGAGCCGGGGCAACATCCGACTTAGGGACAAACTCTTCCGAGTCAGGTCCCCCGCTGTCTAGGGTATTCCGATCTGCAGTCCACGGGAGAGCCAGAACCTCGACATCCTCGGTCTTTTGCTCCGCAAACCTCTGCGAGATAAGAAACAAAGTAGGATTATAAAAAGAACAAGCATGAGTGTGACTCGGAAGCAAACACCCATGCAGAAATTTACCTGAGGAGGGGGATCCCGTGAGTGAAGGGCTTTAGTCCCCATGCCCAATCCTCCGACATATCGGTCTTGAAGATATCCCGGACACGCTTATAAATGTGATAGTCATCGAGCTCAACCGTTGAAACTCGGTTAGGATCGAGAGGACCACTCATATAACAAAGCTTGTGAGAGCGAAGCTGAAAAGGGCATATTCGGCTGCTGATGAATGCGGTCATCAGATCTTCACCACGGAGCCCGGCCCGAATCAACTCCTTGAGCCGAATCTCGAATGCCTCGGCCAAAGCATGGCTCTTCCTAGGATTGTAGTTCCAATTCTTCTTGGATGGGGAGCCAATAGAAAAAGCGGGGAGCCGAATCTTATCCTCTTTCCCAGTGTTCTTGACATAGAAAAATGACTTATGCCATTTCTTACAAGACTCGAGGCCGGCGACACGCAGGAACTCAGAGTTCCTCCGAGGTGTAATGGACGCAGCCCCGCATTGGGTAAGAGATTTCTCGAAAGGGTGAAGAGATTTGTCCGGCACGACATTAGATCGGATTTGGAAGAATTTGGACCAGACATGTATGGAGGGCCAAAAGCCGAAGTGTCCCTTCGAAGCCGAAATAAAAGCTGACAAGGAGGCTATAGCATTGGCCGGCAGATGATGTGGCTGGAGGCCGAAGTAATCGAGGAACCCCCTAGAAAAATCGCTAAGGGGGAGGCCAAACCCACGAGCAAAATGGTACATGAAGACTACGTACTCTCCCTCGTTGAGCACTGGAGAGGATTCTTTGCCGGGCAAGCGACAGCTTACCTCGGCAGGGATCCGGCGCGTCTTGATTAACCACTCTACCTCACGGCGAGTGACAGTGGAACCCTGCCAAGAACCCCGTCCTGGACCGGACGCGAAATCACCCTCCTCGACGAGGGCTCCACTGGCAGAACTAGACATGGGCTCGTCGGAGGAATAAACAGAAGATAAACTAGCGGCGGGGAGAGGCCTAGAAGTACAGGGCCCCGTTGTGGTTCTAACGAGCGCGGCGGAGCAACGAAGAACAACCTCCACGAGGAATCTAGGAAACAGAGGGATTGCCTAGGGCGGAAATCTAGCGGCGGTGCTGTAGGATAACTCACCAGCGAAGGCGACGGATAAGGGCACGGCGGTGAGGTCGTCGGAGCAGGAGAACAACAGCGTGACCGTCAAGGAGGTCAACGATGGCGCGACCGCTAGAGCACGAACGGAGGCGCCAGCGCGAGGAGGAAGAAGAAGGGCAAACGAAGGGGGGAAGTAAAATCGTCTAGCCCTGCTCCCCTCTTTATAACCGCGCAGTATTAGCAGTAGTGGGATCGTGGGTGCGCCACGATAACCGCATAATCGCGCGCGTGGCGGAACCGCTCGCAACTAGTGGAGCCACACCGAAGACCACACGACGCAGGAGGGGATCGGGCCTCCTGACCGATGCGGTACTCGAGGCATCACTGCGCCGACGCGACGGGCGCAGTAATCACCGTAGCTTGTCAGTGGACATTATAGAGGAACAAAAAACTAGAAGAACAATGATAAGTGGTACACGTAGGACGAGGCGTGCTCGGGAAGCTGCACAGATACCTCGAACAGAAGGAAGCAACTCGGAAATAAAGAGAGAAGTATGTTGGGAAACTGATGTGGCCTGGCCAAGGTTTCAGGCAGGACCACACCAGCTTCGGGGACTAATGTTGGGGAGGTGACCCCGGATAGGGTCAAGACAGGGGAAAAGACGAAAGGAAACTCCCTTGTCATGAGCCGAGTTACTGTTTGTGTCGGCCGGGTCATATAAGAGTCGGCCGAGATAAGCAAGGCCATGACAGATATATAATGAGTAACGCCTTATCCGTCCAACATATGAGTTAAGTCGGCCGAATGAGTCTGACTAACTTGAATGCAGGTGAAGGCCGAGCCGAGTTATGCGAGACAAGGCCGAGTAACACGAAGCTTGTGGGAGAAGGAGGTGCCTATAGTCAAACCCTAGTCACTGGATAGGAGGAATCTAAACAGATCCAAGCACAGGGGACAAGGAGCAGAGCAGCAGAAGGGCAGCAGAAGGTCACGGAGGTGACAATCAGGGAGCCCGAGGCGTGCATGTGAAGGTCTCTGGAACATTTCCGCCGATAGAAGGGGGACACGGAAAGGAGGCCGCCGAGTTACCATGTTGGGACAAGCATATTCCAAGAATATGCTTGCCACGTCAGCCCTAGAAGGACCAAATGCACCCATTTATAAGGGGGGACGCTGGCTCTTGAGAGGGGGATTGATTCATTTTACGCCGTAAGGCTCGTGTAGTAGTGTTCTTCCTCTCTATGAGATAGCTCTTGGAGCACTTTTATTCATTGAGTAGAGGAATAGAGATTTACTTGTTGATCATTTGTGTGTAGAAATCACTACATCTTCCCTCCCCGGATCCCTCTAGCATCCATTGCCCCCATACTTTAGCCTACCCATGGCATCTGCCGTACCACCACCACGACAGTCGGCGAGGCTCCGCGAAGCGCGGGAATTATTATTGTTAGACAATGATGAGCCTGCAACCTATGCAGAAGCGATGGTGGACCCAGACTCTGAGAAATGGCTGATTGCCATGAGATCCGAGATAGAGTCCATGGGTGACAATCAAGTTTGGAACTTGGTTGACCTGCCTGATGGTTTTAAAGCCATCGAGTGCAAATGGATCTATAAGAAGAAGATTGATATGGATGGAAATGTGCACATCCATAAAGCTCGACTTGTTGCAAAAGGTTTTTGACAAGTTCAAGGAGTTGACTACGACGAGACTTTCTCGCCCGTAGCGATGCTTAAATCTATACGGATAATTCTAGCCATTGCTGCACATTTTGACTATGAAATATGGCAGATAGATGTCAATACGGCTTTCCTAAATGAAATCCTAACTGAGGACGTGTATATGATGCAGTCCGAAGGTTTTGTCGATCCAAACAATGCTGGAAAGGTATGCAAACTTCTGAAGTCCATTTATGGGCTGAAGCAAGCATCTCGGAGTTGGAACATTCGATTTGATGAAGTTGTAAAGGAGTTTGGCTTCATCAAAAACAAACAAGAACCTTGTGTTTACAAGAAGGAAAGTGGGAGAGCGCTGGTATTTCTAATCTTATATGTAGATGGCATATTGCTGATTGGAAATGACATTCCTATGCTCGAGTCTGTTAAGACCTCATTGAAAAATAGTTTTTCGATGAAGGACTTGGGAGAAGCGGCATATATTATGGTCATCAAGATCTATAGAGATAGATCAAGAAGGCTAATTGGATTAAGCCAGAGTACATACATTGACAAAGTGTTGAAACGGTTCAGCATGGAAGAGGCTAAGAAGGGGTTCTTGCCCATGTCTCAGGGCATTAAACTCAGCAAGACTCAGTGTCCTTCGACTACTAATGAGCGTGAGCGCATGAGCAGAGTTCCATATGCTTCGGCTATTGGATCCATCATGTATGCAATGATATGTACTCGCCCATATGTTTCCTATGCTCTAAGTGTTACGAGCAGATACCAGGCTGATCCAGGTGAAGGTCACTAGACAGCGATAAAGAACATCATTAAGTACTTGAAAAGGACTAAGGATGTGTTCCTAGTTTATGGAGGTGAGGATGAACTCAGTGTAAAGGGTTACACAGATGCGAGTTACCTTAACGACTCAGATGATTCGAAATCGCAATCAGGTTATGTGTTTGTCTTGAATGGTGGTGCTGTGAGCTGGAAAAGTTCCAAGCAAGATACAGTGACCTCCTCTTCAACAGAAGCTGAATATATTGCTGCCTCGGAGGCTATAAAGGAAGCTGTTTGGATTAGGAATTTCCTGATCACTCTCGGTGTGGTTCAGGGCGCGTCCAATCCCTTGGACGTTTATTCTGACAACAATGGTGCTATTGAACATGCCAAGGAACCTATACAGCACCAGAAGAACAAACACATTCGCATGCGTTACCATCAGATTCGAGAGTTCGTTGAGGATGGTAGTGTCATGATATGCAAAATACATACAGACTCAAATGTTGCTGATCCCTTGACTAAGCCTCTTCCGCAGCCCGCGCATGAAGCGCACACACGAGCAATTGGTATTAGATACAATTTAGATTGACTCAAGTGCAAGTGGGATACTAAAGGAAATATGCCCTAGAGGCAATCATTGAGATGATTATATTTCATATGTATCCATGAGTTATTGTAATGTTCCTTGAATATCCATATCAGGCAACTTGTATTGATTGGCAATTATGTGAATTGTTTGTGAAACTCTTTACTTGTATGGTTATTTAATAGTTGTCCCTAGTCGGAGTTCATGTGAGGACACACGTGAATATTAGACTAGCACATCAATTGGTTGATGACTATGTTTCGCAAGTCATAGACATGGAGATGTCAAACCAATGATGTGGACACATGTTATGAACATGGGGTTGGACAGACCCAACTTGAGACTGGCAATTAGACTTTCAGCTCTCTCTACACATCGTGTACGTTTTGTCCTTAGACCTGAGGTTGTCGCATGTATTTGAGATGTGGATCGGCCTACTTTGGGGCTATCAGACGCTACTCCGTAACTGGGTAGTTATAAAGGTAGCTTTCGGGTTTGTCCTGAAGCATGCTGCAAGGCATGGTCAATCAAGATGGGATTTGCCCCTCTCTACTTGAGAGAGATATCTTTGGGCCCCTCGAGTGATCGGATCCAGAAATTCATGGCCGTGCTACATAAGGTTAAGAGTTAACCTAGTAAAGGGATTCCAAGTTACGGTATCGAGAAAGAGAGGTCAGCTTAGAGCTAGACCAAATATCGTGAGACAAAGGGAAAGACATGTACTAAACCTTGTGATAGTTCGTCCGATATGATCTTTGTATACGTTTAGGAGTTGGCATGTCTTGCTAGAGGCCGCTACCAACTATTGACAGAATAAGTGTATTCGTGTCATGTCTATACGTATATGAACCTATAGGGTCACACACTTAAGGGTCTGGAAGCCTAATAAGGATTGGATCCGAATTAGACCAGGCTTATGCTACTAATGGGCTGCTAATGTAGAAGCCCACTAGGGACGCCTATATAAGAGAGGGTGGGGCGAGCTGACCAGGGTTAGACCTGAGACCATTCCAGCTAGCCGCCACTCCTCACGCCTGTGTCGTGAACGCGGACCTAGCTGTCCGGTGTCTGACGCTTCCACCCTGTACGTGTGGATACCTCGGAGGCGCTGCATCTGTAGCGTTTGGACAAGCCGCGCAAGGGGAGCTGCTCGTGGGACGAGAACGAGGAGGAGTCGTAGATCATGTGCACTGCCTCGACGCGCTTCATCAGGTTCCGCAACTACGCGTCTAGTGGTAATCCCATGATCTATGATAACGGTAATCCTGGTTTACGCGGTAGAAAATTTTGATTTGCGCTAGTGTAGCCTACCCGTATCCCTTCAGATTCCTGCTAACAACGTGTTGACCGGAAGTTCCGGTGACGCCAGAAAATCTTCTCAGGATTGGAAGAAAACAAGGAAGAACTTGTGCAGGGAATAGAAAGGGCTTGAGGAAAGGAAATGATTAGGATAGAGATCTCAAACTGTGAAGAACCAAAGCCAACAAAAACCAATAAAAACACAAAAATAACCAAGCACAAAAAAAGACAAGAGACAAGAACGGGTCGGTGGCCGAGGCCACCTTATATAAGAGTAAATGGCTTGACACCGCGAAGATATATCTTGGGTTCATTACCAACACTCATCATGAAGCTCAAATGGTCTCCTTTAGAGACTATAGAATATGAAAACTTTAATGTGCGCATAATAGGGATAGTGTTTGTTCATGAGAGGAACTACAATCCCCCTAAATCCATGCCTACATCCAAACAAGATACACATTGAGACACAGGTAGGTGTGCAATATCCTCAAGCCACATTGCTAGAATCAATGATATTTAGCTCATGCCTTAACTCTCAGAACCTTGCTTCATCAAGAGTCTTCGTGAAAAGATCCGCAAGATTTGCCTTGGTGGGAACATACTCCAAAGAAATGTCTCCTCTAGCAACATGGTCCCGGATGAAGTGATGACGAATCTCAATGTGATTAGTCCGGTTGTGTTGCACGGGGTTGTGAGCAATATTAATGGCACTCTCATTGTCACAAAGAAGGAGCACCTTGTCAAAAGATAGTCTGAGATCCTTCAAAGTTTGCTTCATCCATAGCAATTGAGCACAACAACTTGCAACGGAGATGTACTCAGCTTCGGGAATGGACATAGACACACAGTTTTGCTTCTTCGAGGACCAACAAACCAAAGATCTTCTAAGAAACTGACAAGCTCCGGAGGTTGACTTTCTTCCCACTTTGTCACCAGCCCAATCCGAGTCCGTGTATCCAATAAGGTCAAAGCTGGATCCCTTGGGGTACCACAACCCAAAGTTTGGGGTATGAAACAAATATCAAAAGATTCTCTTGACCACCACCATGTGGATTTATTTTGGTGCGGCTTGGAATCTTGCACACATACCCACACTCAACATAATATCCGGTCGGGATGCACAAAGATAGAGCAAAGAACCAATCATAGAGCGATAGAGTTTTTGATCCACATCCTTACCCTTGGGATTGAGATCAAGATTAACCTTAGTTGGCATGGGAGTCTTGGCACCTTTGACTTGATCAAACTTGAACTTCTTGAGCATGTATTGGATGTATTTGGCTTGGTTTATGAAAGTCCCTTTCCTCAATTGCTTGACTTCAAACCCAAGGAAAAACTTCAACTCCCCCATCATGGACATCTCGAAGCGATCGGTCACGATCTTGGCAAAATCCTCATTAAAAGCCTTGTTAATAGACCCAAAGATAATATCATCAACATAGATTTGGCATACGAACAAGTGGCCTCCAACTTTCTTAGTAAAAAGAGTGGGATCAATGAGGCCCACTTCAAAGCCACGGTCTAACAAGAGCTCTCTAAGGCAATCATACCACACACGTGGGGCTTGTTTGAGGCCATAGAGTGCCTTATTGAGCTTGTAGACATGGTTCGGGAAAAGTGGATCCTCAAATCCTGGAGGTTGCTTGACGTATACCAACTCTTTCAAAGGCCCATTAAGAAAAGCACTCTTAACATCCATTTGATGCAACTTGAAGTTATGATGAGCCTCAAAATCAAGAAGCATATGAATGGATTCAAGGCGAGCAACGGGGGCAAAAGTCTCACCGTAGTCGATGCCCTCAACTTGTGAGTATCCTTGGGCAACTAACCTTGCCTTGTTGTGCACAACTATTCCATTCGCATCACACTTGTTCTTGAAAACCCATTTGGTACCGATGACGTTTTGACAATCTTTGGGCCGCTCAACCAATGTCCAAACATTGTTCCTCTTGAAGTTGTGAAGTTCTTCATTCATAGCGTCAAGTTAATCATCATCTTTAAGAGCCTCGAAGACTTTTTGTGGTTCCACAAGAGAGATAAAAGCATGGTGAGAGCTAAAGGAGGCTAGTTGCCTCCTAGTAGTGGAACCTTTATTGAAATATCCATAAACATTATCAAGGATATGGCCATCTCAAACAATCTTGGCGAGACGATAGGCTTGACGGCGGGCTTGTGCTTCAACACGAGATTCTTGAGCAACCACTTGGTCATTGCCACCATTGGAGTCCCCGCCTTGACTATAAGCACGAACACGAGGATCATCTTCATCAATTTCCACTTCGAGAGAGTCATCATTTGGAGTAGATCCTTGATTATGATTGGCCTGCCCTTGATCTTGACGAGCTTGAGGAGGAGAGCCTTGAGGAGGAGGAGGAGCCCCATTTTAGGGAGGTTGATGTAGTTGATGAAGAGCTTGACCTTGGGAGGTGCCTTGAGGAGGAGCCCCATCTTGGGGAGATTGATGTTGTCGATGAAGAGCTTGATCTTTGGATCTTGGAGAGTCATGAGCATGAGAAGCTTCGGAAGAGCTTGAGGGAGCTTGTGCCAAAATAGTAGGTCCTCGAGAGGCATGATGGTCTTGTGAGAGTGAGGGATCCACTTGAGTAGAGCTTGGTCCTTCTCCTTCGTCCATAAGGGGATCCTCAATGGGGAGGTGGAAACCTACACCCATTCTTCTTATGGCCTTAGGAGGAATTTCATCACTTGGATCACAAACACCGTCTTGTCTAACAAGGGACTCATGGTTTTCATCAAACTTCACATTGCTCGTCTCTTCAACTCTTCCATTGGCTTTGTTGTAGACTCTATAAGCATGGGACTGATTTGAGTAACCAACCAAAATTCCTTCTTGAGCCTTGGATTCAAACTTGGACAAACGAACTCCTTTCTTGAGAATGTAGCACTCGCAACCAAGCACTCAAAAGTAGCTAACATTTGGCTTTTCCCCGGTGAGCAGCTCATAGGGGGTCTTGTTCTTTTTCTTGTGAAGGTAGATCCGGTTGGTTGCATGGCAAGCGGTGGAGATGGCCTCGGCCCAAAAGTTGTATGGAGACTTGAATTCAGCTAGCATAGACTAAGCCACATCCATCAAAGTGCGATTCTTCCTTTCGGCAACACCATTTTGTTGATGGGTATATGGAGTTGAGTATTGAGGCTTGATTCCTTCATCACTAAGAAACTCATCCAAAGTATAATTCTTGAACTTGGTGCCATTGTCACTTCGAATTGAGAGAATGGTTGCATTGTGTTTCCATTGAACCTCATTGGAAAAATCGATGACGGTTTGTTGAGTCTCACTCTTGTACTTGAAGAAGAACACCCAAGTGTATCTTGAGAAATCATCCACAATAACCAAACAATACTTCTTGCCTCCAAGGCTATCATGATAGGGAGGACCAAAAAGGTCCATATGCAAGAGCTCCAAACATCTCTCCGTGGTGATTTGATTAATAACTTTGTGAGGAGTTTTATGCATCTTCCCTTCAATACAAGCCCTACAAACACGATCTTTGGCAAAAGAAACATTGTTAAGCCCAAGGATGTGGCCCTCGGAGTGAAGTCTTTGCAAAGTTCTCATGTTAACATGGGCTAGGCGGCGATGCCACAACCATCCCTTGTCAGCTTTAGCATAGAGATATAGAGCATGAGAAGTAGTGGTCCCCGAAAAGTCTACCACATACAAGTCATGCTCTACGTACCCTACGAAAGCCACCTTGAGAGACTTTCTCCACATGAGGACCACAGAATGCACATGGAACAAAGAAGAAAGACCCATAAGGGCAAGAGCACGACCTAAAAGTAAATTGTAACCAAGAGTTTTGACAAGCATGACATCAACCAAGGATATATCCGGGGTTACCACCACTTTGCCAAAACCCAAAACCTGAGAACTTGTTTTATCACCGTAGGAGACCATGGTGTTGGCAATATTTGGCCTCATCTCCGTTATGATAGACTTTCTTCTGGTCATATGACTTGTGGCACCACTATCAAGCACCCATTTTGATCCACCAGAAGCATAGTCCTACAAGAAAATCAAGCTTTGGTTTTAGGTACCCATTTTGCAATGGGTCCCCTTTTGTTAGTAACAAGAGTCTTCGGCACCCAAATGGCCCAATGATAATCATGCGTGTAAGAAGTTCCAACATATCTAGCATATACATGACCATCATAGGACTTGCAAAGAATATAAGAGGGATTATTCTTTTCGGCAAAGTTGTCACTTTGCAAGATGGTTGGACCATATGAGGGTCCTTGAGCCATGCCCTTGTTCTTTTTCTTCTTCTTCTTAGTCTTGGCAAGTTGATCCTTCAACGCCTTGTTCTCCTCAATGAGATGCTCATACTTGCAACAAGGGTTAGGAGTGCTAGACAAGTCTATAATTTGCACAACAGAAGACTTAGCATGTTCACAAGTTAGTTGGGTTTGAAGTTGTTCATGGGCTTCAAAAAGACTTGAGAATTTGCTCTCCAAGGCTTTGTGTTCCTCTTTGAGTTTCTCATGGTCTTCTTGAGTCCTATCATGACCAACCACAAACTCAACTTTTTCTTTCTTAAGCACTTTAACCAAAGCAAGAGCATGATCACGTTTTTTAACTAGAGAGAACATGGTGTTGTTATGGTCATCAACAAGTTTAGACACACTCTCTTCAAGATTAATTCTCATATTTTGTTCATCCTCAAGAATTTGAGTGAGAGAAGCAATTTCATCGACATCATCTCTTTCATTTTTACTTAACAAGTCAAGAAGTTCTTCCTTTTCATCTAAAGCATCCCTAGCATTGTCAAGTTGTGCAAGCAAGGACTCAAAGCAAGTTTTAGTTTCTTCATCCAAGGTAGCAACAAATTCACACATGTCAATCATCTCTTTCTTCACCTCTAGACCAATAAGATCAAGAGAAGAAGGCTCACTAGAGATGGGTTGAGGAGTGGGTTTAGATGTTACCTCGGTGGCCTTGGCCATGAGACACTTTTGGTTGGAGGATATGACGTTCTCATTAGGTGAGTCGAAGAGTGACAATCGTGGAGTAGAGGTAGTGGCAATGGTATCAACTCCCACAATCTCACCACCTTGGACTTCATCATCATCATCATCTTCATCCATGCCCGAACTATATTCTTCATGGACCACAATAGCTCTTTCCTTGTTGGCGACGTTCTTGACGGTGTAGTTCTTGTTCAAAGGATGAGGAGGTCTTAACTTGATCTTGCGAATGAGACGACCACCATTGTCTTCACGGTTCTCAAAGGGACACTTGGCCACAAAGTGACTCTTGTCATTGCAATTGTAGCATGACCTTTCCTTGGGAGACTTGTTGGGTGAGTTGAATCTTGAGTTGTCCCTTGACCTTGACTTGAGCTCGGACTTGTTCCAAAAGGCCCTTGAAGCGAGACCAAGATGTTCGTTGAAGGCACACCTGAGGTCCTCTTAAGACCACTCACTTGATGTATCATCATCATCAACTTCAATAGCCTTGGCCTTCAAAGCAAGATTCACTTTGGTTGATCCAATGGCCCTAGCACGGGCGGACTCTGCATTCTTCTTGGCAATGGTCATGGCAATCACTTCACTCAAGACTTCTTGGGAGGTCATTAGATGAAATTTGGTTCTTCCCTTGATAGAGTTGAGCTTTTATTCTTCAAACGGAAGGAGAGATTAAATGAACTTCCTCTTCATGAACTTGTCATCAACATAGGTGGCCCCAAGATCCCTCATAGTGCAACAAAGGACCTTGAGCCGCCTATACATGTCTTCAGGGGTCTCATCATCTTGCATAGCAAAACCATCACACTCGTTGTTGACTTCATAAAACTTGGAGCTTTGGATGCTTGCATTCCCAACAAATAGCTCGGTGAGTTGATCCCATGCTCCCTTGGTGGTGTCGAATTGGCGAATGTGATCAAATTCCTTTGGAGTCAAGGACTTTTGAATCATCCCCAAAGCCGTGGCATTGAGTTGCTTGTCCACCACTTCACCTCGTGTCAACTTCTTTGGGTCATATGGAGAGAACCCATCCTCCACAATCCTCGTTAACTCAATAGAAGAGATGGAAATATGTGAGCACATTAGATATTGCCAATTGGCGAAATTTGAAGTATCTAGCATAGGTGGTGCTCCTTGAGGAATGATGTGTGGCATGGGAATGGGTGGATCCGGAGTGTACTTTGGTGGTGGGGGTACCGCCGAGTAGTCCTTTCCTCCATTTTCCTCTTTGGAAGTTGAGTTCTTGGGCTCCTCGGTGTTATCACTTGGAACCTTGGTAGATGTTTGAGCAACAAAACCAAGTCCCAAGTGAGTGGTGACGGCCGCGGGATTCACCCCGGGGGCAGTCACCGTAATGGTGGGAGGAAGCTCGGTGGTTTGGGGTGTGTCAAGAGCAACCATGGGGTTTGGCTTGAGGGACTGCAAGATAGTCATCATTTCCTCGAACTTGGACATCATGGATGTATCCAATTGCTTAAGGTCATCCATGGTGGCCAAGCTCTTGGGGTTTTCAGTTTCACTACCCCCTTCATCGTCCATTGTCTCTTAGGCCCGAAATAAGAGCCTTGGCTCTGATACCAATTGAAAGTACCGACTTTGAATCGACTAGAGGGGAGGGGGTGAATAGGCGACTACCAATTTTTAATTCGTTTCACACTTTTAGGCTTAGAGGGTAAGAACGTTATCTAGATGTGCAACTAGGTGAACAACCTATATGCTAGATAACTCATAACAACCACAAGAACAGTAAATAGCAAGAAGTAGAGGAAGGGAACGAAGTAACCGGAGCGGGGACACGGAGATGTAATTCCCGTAGTTCACTCCCAAAGGATCTACGTCTATGTTGGAGAGGTGTCGGGGCCACACAAGGTCACCCGAGCGCCACAAAGGCCTCACCTTCTTCTCCGGTGAGATCCCCCACAAAGGAGGCCTCACAACCCACTAAGCGGTGACCTTGAAGGCGCCAACCGGAACCTTTACAACAAGGTTGAGGGGGAAGCTCCACAACTCAACTGGAGGCCCTCAACGACACCACTGAGCTTTACAACACAAGCACTTAGCTCCGAGGATGCCCTACACCGTCTAGGGTTTCAAGAAACCCAAGAGCAACAAGATCCACAAAGGATAGGTGGGGGAAATCAAATCTTCTTTGGTGGAAGTGTAGATCTAGGTCACCTCACTCACCTCTCAAAAGATCAAGTGATTTGAGTGGCTAGGGAGAGAGATCTAGTGACGTGAAGCTCGAGCATTAATGGAGGAGAGATAAAATATTCAAGTTAGGTGGGAGGAAGAAGGAGGGCGCCTTAAATAGGCTCCCTCCACACTGAACCGTTACAGCCTCCGCGACCTCACCGGAACTTCCGGCGAGAGGCCGGAAGTTCCGCCCAGCAAGGCTCCAACGTTCATTATCCCGTTGATGCCCGCTCCAAAAGCTCGACCGGAAGTTTCGGTCAAACTGATCGGAAGTTCCGGTGAAACTTCCAATGCAAGTTCCGGCCCAAGTTCCGGCAAATAGACCACTTCGAATAGAAGGGTACTGATCCTTCAGCGGAACTTGGAGCGGAACTAGGGGCGGAACATCTGGGTCACGAAGCATGTCTGACCGGAAGTTCCGACATCTGGGCGGAAGTTCCGCTCAGGAACTTTCAGGAAGAAGCAACGGAAATTCCTCACCGGAACTTCCAGTGGAAGTTCCGGTAAATAGAGCATACCCACACAGAAGGTACTGGGAGATGGCCGGAAGTTCTAGCGGAAGTTGGATAGGAACTTAGTTCCAGATCTTCCCACAGAAAAGCCCTGAGCGGAACTTCCGGCGCCTGGCCGGAAGTTCCGATCAGACAGAAATGGCTCCAACAGATCAGAACTTCACTCTCTCGCAGAAAAGTAGGATGGATGTGGTGGTGCATATGGGGTTTGTGCAAGAACAAGTGATTTCCCACATCCTTCCGAGATGGACCCCTCTTGATAGTACGGCGACCTAAAGCAATAAAAAGAGAGAAACTAGAAAAACTAAAGGCCGCCGTCTTCACGAGATCCCAAAGAGAGCATCCACATAATCCATAGAAATCATCAAAAGCATTTTTCCTGAAACTCAAGTACACGGTTAAACCACAAGTGGGATTGTCATCATCACCAAAATAGCATGGGAAAATATAGTCCTTTCAAGCATGATAATTCGAACTCGATCATAGCTGACATGATGCATAATCATGATTCAGCGGCCAAATAGACAGATTAACTTAAGAACTTATAGCAGTCAGTCAAAAGAAGACCATTATATTAACAATTAATATTAACCCAATATTTGGTGAAATCCATACATATTTAGCCTTACATTATGGAAGTGCATACAATGTGGAGTCCATACATCGAAGAAGCATAATTAGTATTCGAGTAGTAATGGGACGTTCGGTAAAAGTTTCTGAACCAGAATATGTACCTCTCCATTATGTATTTTATCAAAACTAAACAGGACAATGTTATCCTTCTTTAAGTTGAAGCTTCGCACAACCTTCTCCCATCCAGTCGTCAAGATTGCATTTGACCCACCAGCTCCCATCTTTATCGTAACCATCTTTGGCTTCTTGCTCTTCATTTTCCAAACATGGACATCAATTGGTTCATCAAGGCGATTATTTAGATATTTTCTTGTGAATTCAGCTCCAAAAGTCTGCGCAAATAAAAATAGTTGAAGAATTAGCATTTCATTACTGGAAGTATTTAAATATCACAGGGTAGATTTGTTGATCACGTGTTCAAGAATATATTATCTTACCAGCTTACACTTCTTTTGCACGACAGATGAATATGGAAACCTGTAGACACAGTACTTGATTTTTGGTGGAAATTCGGGTCCACACCCGTCTAAAAGGAAGTCTACATGATCTTCTTTTAGATACATGTCGTTTCCAAAAAGGCTCTGCTTATCAATTATTGTTCCCCTTATGTTGAGGCCCTGATGCAATAACACATACAAATTTCAGTGCGGTGGAATATTCCTGTGTCTACAGTCTAAACACATATAAATTTAAAACATATGACTGGAATTTTGATGTTCTTTGATATCTCTAAGCTCAAGCCTATTAGTGGGCCCTTCTGATGACTGGAATTCAAAACTGCCAGAGATAATGGCAACACTGTCATCGGTACATACAGAGCACTATTGCAAGATCACTGCAGGTTTCCATGTGTTAAATAGATACAAACATTGAGTATTTTAATACAATCAAATATAACAATGAATTAGACTGAAAACAGAAACACGGTTCTTGTTATCGTAGATTAATAAAAAGCATACACAACCAAAGAATTTTAATTCATCGAATAAACAAGATGCAAGAAGACTAATGAAGTGAAATTAAATCCATGTTGCTAGAAGGGCAACGAACAATGAGGAATCAATAAAAAATTGTAGATTTTGAGATGTATACAAGGGGAAAAGAGGTGGGACAGATGTTGGGGGAGGCTCTCCCGACACCGTCGTCGTGTCTCTGCAGCTCAAAAACCCTGAACCCTAAATTTTACAAGCAAATTGGAAATTCCATGCCAAAATTCCTAAATTTAAGCTCTATATTAGGGTTTTTGGGGTTTGGTTTTCACGCATACCTACCTGGACGATGAAGGGGACCTCGAATGCGAGGGAGAGCGTCTACACTGCAGGGGACCGGAGGCGGCAAGAAGGAGAGGCAGGGGACCAGAGGCGGCGGTGGTGGAGGGTGCCGGCAGCGGCGGCGGTGGACAATGGGGTCCAAGTACTAACCTCAGCGGGCGGGGAACGAAAAATGTGGCACCAATCTGAAATATTTTTCCAAATATTTTTAGATCTTGCCGCCAATTACTAACCTAAGACGGTTGCAAACAGAAAACATCTCTAACAACACCCAAATTTCATATTTTGCCACCAAGTACTTCCCTCAGGCGGCTAGAAATTACAACCGTCTCGAATTTTAAAAGGACTAATTCAAATTTTATTTCCTATGGGATTTTTTTCATTTGTAGGTTATATTTACACAAAGTAAGTAATTAAGGGAGAGAAGAGGCCCATTAAGATCGAAAGATTTGGAAGATGAGATCGGTGGCCTATAACACTTATCATAGTGTTAAATGGCTAATTAAGATGAATTATGTCCAAAACGTAGAGATGAAACTAGCTAGCTATTGACAAAGTTGGTTCAAACAATAATCTAGTAAACAATATTATTAAGGTAACATGGCATACTCCTACGAGTCCGAGTCCGACAGGGATGCCAAATCATTGATGATGTCGATGACGAACATCATATGTGTGTCCCTGCGCGTGGTGGTTAACCTCGTAGTGATGAGTATGGCTTTCACAATCTGGAGATGCTCGGTTTAGATTAAGTTAGTCCACTCGTCAGTGGTGAAGGATATGCGGTCGTCAAAATCTGTCTTGTACTCGATGGTGTTGATGCCACCTCGTGCTCCAACGCGTACTCCAACCAAGCCATCTTCAGGGATATGAAGATGATAAACCATGTCGTTAGGTAATTTTTACGATGCAAAGGTAATATGACTCGATGTTACACGTGACCATTATCACAAGTAGATTGATATGTATAGCTTTGACCATTATCTCTCGAAATTCGTCTTTGTCAAGCGGGTGACAAATGGCACCCCAATGATGGAATTACTTAGAGGGATGATTCCTTGGAGGTGATCATTCTAAGCGTTGTAAGTTTACATCTCTAGGAGATAATTGGTGATAACTGGTCTATAGGTGGTTCCTCATCTTCTTTATCTTCTTTGTCATCTTCTTCCTCTTTGCCAACATTGTTTAGATAGATGACAGTTATCCTTGGTTTATCTTCTTGCAAGGAAAAGCACACCAACTGACCATCTCCGGTGAGATGGTTATCAGCAATGAACCGAAGCCACCCTTCACCTCCCAATCAAGTCCTAGATGGCTCTTTTTGTACTTCAACCGTGTATATCCGCCCACAAGCTCAGAATTGCACTGTATCTCCTGTGAGCTCATTGAAATGTGCCCTTGCATTGCTTGGGATAGTCTGTGCACCAAAAGCACACATTAAATTAACGATTTTAATATGCTAACAAGTATGATATTAATTTAAGTTGTACGAGTGTTAGAGAATATACCATTGATTTGTCGAAATAACCAGGTACGAGATGAACACTGAATAGTGAGCCAGTTGACAAGATTCTTTCCTTACAGTGTCTTGCAAAGATGGCACGTTGTTATATATCTTGTCATGGGGTAGGGGGTAGGGGGTGTCGGCTCGTTGAGCTAGTCAGCGTCGATGCATGGCAGCAGCCTCTTTCTAGATTTAGGGGCGGCGAGGGGAGCGCTAGATCTGGAAGAGAGGAAGCTGGCCTGTGGGGGATTTCTCGATATTAAATGGAAGGGTGGATTCTGTAGGAGGCGGCCCACAAAAATAATCGTCTCTACCTTAACAAAATATTTGGGTTCTCCGCATGTATTCGAACCCTCCGGATTTGAGAATTATTGAGAACGGAAAGGCAAACTAACGTGGTTATACATGCGTACTAGTGTTAAATTAAGTCCTAAGACTAAATTCCAAATATACCACTGATGCTTATGTGAAGAAACTGGTAGCAAAACTGTGATGCTTATGTGAAGAAACTTCAACCTGATAAGCTCGAACCCAAAGTAGAAAAATGTGTCTTCATAGGATACCCAAAAGAAACAATTGGGTACACCTTATATCACCGATTCGAAGGCGAAGTGTTTGTCGCCAAGAATGGATCCTTTCTAGAAAAGGATTTTCTATCGAAAGATGTGAGTAGTAGGAAGGTAGAACTTGATGACGTTATTGAACCTCCTTCTATAGAAGTGGCGAGTAGCACAACGCCGGAATCTTTTCCAGTGTTGGCTCCACCAATGGAAGAAGGAAATGATGATGAGGTACCACCGGACTTTGGCAACACTATGTTATTGTTATCCTACTTGGGGAATCGTATTTGAAGTACTATATGACCCCTCATCATGAAACTCCGATAGAGAGTGCTATGTATGATGAGGTACCCACCCCTCCTCGCAGGCCAGGAAGGATACATACAACTCCAGAACTGTACGGTAATCCAGTCCTCAATTTCATGGTAGATGGAAGTGATGACCCTGCGACATATGATGAAGCGATGATAAGCCCGTATTCCAACAAATGGCTAGAAACCATGCAATACGATATGGAATCCATGTATGATAACCAAGTTTGGACTTTGGTAGACTTACCTCATGACAGAAAGGCCGTTGAGAATAAATGGATTCTTAAAAAATGGACGGTGATGGTAATGTGACCGTCTATAAATCTCGACTTGTTGCAAAGGGTTTTTACAAATTCAAGGAGTTGACTACAATGATACTTTCTCACCGGTAGTGATGCTAAAGTCCGTTAGGATTATGTTAGCAATTGCTGCATTTTTCGATTATGAAATCTTGTAGATGGATGTCAAAACAACGTTCCTTAATAGAAACATTGAGGAAGAGTTGTATATTATACAACCAAAAGGTTTTGTCGATCCTAAGGATGCTAACAAGGTATACAAACTTCAGCGACCCATCTATGGACTGAAGCAAGCATCCTTAAGTTGGAATCTCCGATTTGATGAAGTCATCAAAGGTTTTGGATTTGTCCACACCAATCGGAGAATCTTGTATTTACAAGAAAGTGAGTGGGAGCTCTATTATATTTCTAGTCTTATATGTGGATGACATATTGTTGATTGGAAATGACATAGAACTTTTGAAAAGCGTAAAGGATTACTTAAATAGTAAGTTTTCGATGAAAGATCTTGGTGAAGCTGCATACATATTAGGCATCAAGATCTATAGAGATAGATCAAGATGCTTAATAGGATTATCACAAATTACATACATTGACAATATATTGAAGAAGTTCAAAATGGAAGAAAGTAAGAAGGGGTTCTTACCAATGTTGCAAGGAATGGTTTTGAGTAAGACTCAAAGTCCAGCGACAGCAACAGATAGAAAAATGATGGAACATGTACCCTATGCCTTAGCCATAGGTTCTCTTATGTATGCTATGCTATGTACAAGGACAGATGTGGCACATGCTATTAGTTTGACTAGCAGGTACCAATCTGATCTAGGTTTGGAACACTAGAAGGTAGTCAAGAATGTCTTTAAGTACTTAAGAAGGACTAAAGACATGTTTCTCGTATATGGAGATGAAGAAGAGCTCGTCGTAAGGTGTTACACCGATCCAGATGACTCTAAGTCACAATCCGGATATATGTTTTTTATGAATGGTGCATCGGTAAGTTGGAGTAGCTCCAAGGAACCGTTGATTGCGAGATCTACGGTGGAGGCCGGATATATCTCTGCTTTGGAAGCAGTGGCGGAAGCAGTTTGGATGAAGGATTTCATTTCTGAACTATGTGTGGTTCCAAGTGCTTTGTACCCTATGGTGATCTATTGTGACAACAATGGTTCCATAGACAATGCTAAGGAACCAAGGTCTCACAAGTATTCCAAGCATATAAAGTGTCGCTTTAACTCCATCCGGGGACATGTTCAGGATGGCGGTGTAGAGATTTGCAAAGTAGATATGGATCTGAATGTTGTAGATCCGTTGACTAAAGCTCTCCCAAGGGCAAAACATGAGCAGCACCTGAACTCTACGGGTGTTAGATTCATGACTATGTAAACTAGATTATTGACTCTAGTGCAAGTGCGAGACTGAAAGGAATATGCCCGAGAGGCAATAATAAAGTGGTTATTATGCTATTCTAGGTTTATAATAGATGTTTATTTATCATGCTAGAATTGTAATAATAGGAAATATTAATACATGTGTGATTTATAAATAGATAAGGTTCCTATTAAAGCCTCTCTTTATACTAGCCTATTGATTAACAGATGATCAAAGGTTTCCTGATCATAACATTGGATGTTGTTAATAACAGGGTCATATCATTGGAGAATGATATGATGAATAGTCACCCGTAGTAGATGTAGCAATACGATCATGTCATCAAGTTTAAATTGCTATCACATTCGTAGTAACTCAATGTCCTTAGACCATGAGATCACGTCAATCGCTTTCACCAGAAGAGTACTTTGATTACATCAAACGTCACACCATAACAGTGTGATTATAAAGATGTCATTGGGTATTTGGAAAGTGTTAGTTGAGGCTCGTGGATCAAGAGTGTGATTTGTCCATCGAGATGACTGAGAGATATACTGAGGGCCCTCTCGGTGATATCACATTGACATGGCTAGCAAGTGTCTACACCCGGATTTTTCAATCCTAGATGCCTGTTATGCCATACATCGCAATCCCAGGATTACCATTTTTGCGAGACATAACAGAATTGGATACCATAGTACATCATCCATTACAAACGATACATATGTTCTTATAAAAATAGGGATATCATGATCCAGTTCTTAATACAACATCAAGCAGCGGAATACATAACAATAACGGTAGCGTAGGCGAAGCTCCATCTTCGGGGTCATAGGCAATGCTGACGATGGGAGATGATCCTAGTTGTCGTAACCTTCCTGGGGTCCATCTTCCAGGTACTCCTCTTCATAGTCTGGCCATGGGAATAGCCAGGGACAAAGCCATGAGTACTCTTTAAGTACTCGCAAACTAATACTAATAGGTAAGGGGTTTTTTGGGTAATAGGACACTAGGCTCTAGGGTTGTTTTGCAAAAGCCAGATTTATCTCTACTAAGCTCCAAAGCTAGTCACAATTTTATAAATCCTAAGCGGGAACTTGTATTTCATATCACAACTCTGTTGTTGTCAAGTCAAAGTCTCAATTCATCTCACAGGTCATTTTGAAAAGTCTCGCGGGGAAAGTATGCCACTCAGCTCCATAACATGAACACGGCTATTCGAATAGTTTGACACTCTGCAGAGATTGTACACTTTCACCACAACATTCGATACATCTGTCAGGAACAAATCCTGAATTCACCATACTCAGTATGCGGATAATCAATCCTAACCTTTCGATTACACGCCCTAGTATAAGAACCTCTCCTGTGAGTTTGGCCTCCCAACCATGACCAACTGTCATATTGGGTACTGCACAGGTGGACAATCTTCACAAGGTAGCCTCAGCTCAAACCTTGGCCGTGAGGGAACTAATACTAAGGAATATAAGTTTCCAGTCAAGCCCTACCCAATATTCGGGTATTGTGGTTGTACGATAAAATTGGAATGGTATCGCATCCAGACAACCATCAGTTTTATAAAGGGCTAAGGCTCATGCCTCAACATTTTTATCACCAAAATTCTCAAGTGTTTGGAAACACATGTCCAAAACATTTTAATAGAATGATCCATCATTCCAAGGTTTTCATAACCATTTTTCCACCAAGTATTCCCATCTAAAGTTTATCAAGTTTTATGCTTAGCACTAGCATCTACAGGTGGGGGTAGTAATGATGAGGGGTGGTAACTAGTGGAGTTTCAACTAAGTACAACCTCATGTCTCAGGCTGATGTCAAGGTTTCTAACTTAGGCCAAATTTTATGCTCTTTATGCAACCTTCAGCATCTTTCCAAAATCTACCAGTCACTTAAGTAAACTCTAAGTAAGCTTTGATAAAGAAATAAAGTAAGAAGCTTGCAAGTAAAACTAGGATTGGTTTATCAAGTGGGTATGATCACATATGCTTAAGGCATATAGTAGGTATAGTAACAAGTATGGGCTTGCATAGGTATAGTCTCAGCTTGCACAATATCAGTATAAGCTTGCTAAATTGCAAGTCTTAGCTTGCAGGGTTACTATCTTGCACAATCAACTAATAGCATTAGGCTTGCCTTGTGCAGAGCAGTGGTTGAAGTTATCCTCGGCTTCTTCTTCGTAGTATCCTCCTTCCTCCTCGTATCCTTGGTCGGTACTAGCGTCGGGGTGCTGGCGAGGGTCGGCGAGGCGGGCGAACGACGAAGTCGACGATGGCGAACTCAGGGGTGGTCGCGGCAGCTCCTGGGGCGGCTCCAATCGCTGGCTCCCTTCTTCTCCGGCAGCGACAGGCTCCAGTGAAATTCCGGCGAGGTGGTGCTCGCCTTGCTCTGAGAATGGTGTGGCACGATCAGTGAGGAGAGGGGAGTGAGATGGTGTGAAAAAATCGTGCGGGGGTGGCCTCTATTTATAGTCGAGCGAGGGGACCGTCAGGCGCCGCAGTGAGCTCGTCGGGCGAGGTTACAGCGGCTAAAGCATGGGAAAGGGTAGGGGCAAGGTGTCTCTGGCGATGCTCAACGACATGGTCTCGAGGCATGGGGCGGTGTGGTTTGGTGCAACAGGCGGTGCTCTGCGTAGGCGGGCGCTTTGATGGCGGTGGTCATGCGGCATGGGGCGGCAAACGGGGATGTCTGGCGGTCTCCTAGGTCGGTGGGGATTGTGTATGCACGCGGCGAGGGCGGCGCGCGGTCTGTGGGTGATGGTCGAGGGCGGCGCTCTTGCGCACGCTCAGCATGGTCTGGGCGCGGCTTGTGCGCGTGGTCCAGGGCTTGGCAACACTCGCGGCTGGGACAGGTAGTGGCGGTGGACGGTGGGCTACCTCCCAGACATGCTGGCTAGGCTTGCTGCTGCTCCTAGCTTGCTGTCGACTATGGGGTGGCAAGAGGGTGCTCGACTATTCACCATTGATGACAATGGCAAGCTCACAGTGGTGCTAGTGCCTGGCTAATCTTCCTAGATGATCTACTGAGTTGTGTGTGAGCTAAATGGGAACCGATTAGGCAAGAATCACGCTCACAATAGTGTTTGATGTTTGTTTGATTTGTGTCTGCAACCTGTTTGATGAAATGGCCGCATGAAATCAAGTTTTGAATTTTGAAATGATTTTGGTGGGTTTGCTAGATTGGTGCTGGTGAGTCTCGGATGCTTGGGTTTTGAAAATTGAGCTTGTTTGAGTAGTTTTTGAAAAAGTGGGATCTTCCCATATGATAAAGATTCAATTTTGAATTGTCATTTAAACTATGCATTTGAAAGTTTCTGGATGATCACAAAGTGGGCCTTGATACCTTGTTATGAGTACATTCAAGGGGTGCAAAGATCCAGAAAGGTTTCTGTTAGGTTCTGAAGGTTTGAGACAACCAAAGTAGGCATGGGAGTTAAATTGGCCAAAATGACCATTCATTTCATATATGTGTTTTGATTTACTTGCCTTTAGGAAAAGTGTGGGAAATGTTTTAGATGATGTTTATTTCACCTAAGAAACATTTTACAAGCAATGGAACAAACAAACCAGGTGGTTTTAAAAGAATTCAAAATCCATGCATACACCTATGCATGCATTCATGATTTCATTTAGAAAAGTTTTTTGTTAACCCTAATTTTGATGATTAGAATTTGATGATCCAAGCTTAGTATTTTTGGGATGTTACAAACCTTCCCCCCTTAAACAAAATCTCGTCCCGAGATTTGAAAAAGGACGAAAAGATTACCTAGGATTTGAAGAGATCGGGAAACTCCGTCCTGATGTGATCTTCGCGCTCCCAGGTAGCTTCCTCTTCTGTGTGGTTGCTCCACTAAATCTTGAGAAACTTGATGCTTCGGGTTCGGTTAGTTCGAAAATCTTCTTCCAAAATGCGGATGGGTACTTCGGGATAGGTCAGGTCATCGTTGATCTCTATGGTCCGGTGGTCGATATTCTTGAACACTTCGGTCTTCTCGGGGACTTCGAGACACTTGCGAAGTAACATGATATGGAACACATTGTGCACAACTGACATCTCTTCAGGTACTTCCAATTGATATGATACTTCTCCTCGACGGTTCAGAATTTTGAAAGGTCCGATATATTTGGGGGCTAACTTTCCTTTGAGTTGGAAACGCTGCATTCCCTTCAATGGCGACACTTTCAGATAAACAAAATCTCCTATGTTGAAGGCGAGATCTGGACGTCTCTTGTCGGCATAACTCTTCTGTCGGGATTGGGCGGTCTTGAGGTGCTCACGAATCTTGTGAACCTTCTCTTCTGCTTCTCGGAGGATGTCGGGTCCGAAAATCTGACTCTCTCCTACTTCCGACCAGTTCAAAGGGGTGCGACACTTTCTTCCGTACATGAATTCAAATGGGGCCATTTGCAAACTGGCTTGGTAACTATTGTTGTAGGAAAATTCTGCAAACGGCAGACAGTCTTCCCACTTGGATCCATATTCTAGCACACATGCTCTAAGCATATCTTCGAGTATTTGGTTTACTCGCTCCGTTTGTCCATCGGTCTGAGGGTGATACGCGGTACTGAAATCTAGGCGGGTTCCTAAACCTTCTTGGACTTTCTTCCAGAATCTCGAGGTAAACTGAGTTCCTCGATCCGATACTATGCTCTTGGGGACTCCGTGCAAACTGACGATTCTAGCGATGTATAACTCTGCTAGCTTCGAACTCTGATAGGTGGTTTTAACGGGCAAGAAATGGGCGACTTTGGACAATCTATCCACTATGACCCAGATAGAGTCATTTCCCCTACTAGAAGTAGGTAGTCCAGTGATAAAGTCCATTCCTACAGAATCCCATTTCCATTCCGGAATTTGCAAAGGTTGCAACAATCCAGCAGGTCTTTGATGTCCTGCCTTGACTCGCTGACATATATCACACTTGACGATATAGCTTCCGATTTATCTCTTCATCTTATGCCACCAAAATTGCTCTTTCAAATCTTGATACATCTTAGTTCCTCCTGGATGGATAGAATAAAGAGTATCATGAGCCTCCTTCAAGATAACTTCTTTCAACTCTGAATCTGCTAGTACACAAAAGCGTCCTTTGTACCACAGAACTCCTTCGTCCTCGGTGAATCCGGGTACTTTGCCGTCTGCATCTGACGCTTGATTCGTCGATGGCATTTCCCTTCTGCGCCTCTTTAATCTGACTAATCAAAGTGGGCTGAAGTTCTATGCTAGCCAAAAATCCTTCACTTACTAATTCCATTCGAAAATCTTCCATCTCCTTGTGCAAACTTGGTTGCTCCTTCAAAATCATGGAGTTCAAGCGGCACGACAATCTGCTAAGGGCATCGGCTACCACGTTGGCTTTACCAGGGTGATAGTGAATGTCCAGGTCGTAATCTTTGATTAGCTCAATCCATCTTCGCTGCCTCATATTCAACTCCTTCTGAGTGAATATATACTTTAGGCTCTTGTGATCCGAATAAATCTCACAACGGTTTCCCATTAGGTAATGTCTCCATGTCTTCAGGGCTAGGACTACTGATGCGAGTTCGAGGTCATGGGTTGGATAGTTTTGCTCGTGTTGCTTCAATTTTCGAGATAGATAAGATATAACTTTGCCTTCTTGCATTAGCACACATCCGAGACCAATCTTGGATGCGTCACAATACACATCGAAGGGCTTCGTGATATCCGGCATGATCAAGATTGGGGCTGATATCAATCTCCTCTTGAGTTCTTGAAAACTCGCTTCACACTTGTCTGTCCATTCAAACTTCTTGTCCTTCTTCAGCAATTGGGTCATGGGTCGGGCGATACTCGAGAATCTTTCTATGAATTTGCGGTAATATCTCGCCAATCCGAGAAAAACACGAACTTGGGTTTGAGTGGTTGGGGCTTGCCAATCTTCTACATCTTTCACTTTGGCAGGGTCAACGGCAATTCCTCCGGCTGATACAATGTGATCGAGGAATCCTACCTCCTATAACCAGAATTCACATTTGCTAACATACAGCTGATGCTCTCTAAGGGTTCCAAGAATGGTCCTTAGGTGTAGCTCATGTTCTTCTTCTGATTTGGAATAAATCAGAATGTCATCGATGAAAACAACGACAAACTTATCCAGGAAGTCCATAAAAATCTTATTCATGAGGTTCATGAAATAAGCGAGGGCATTGGTTAATCCAAAAGACATGACTGTATACTCGTAAAATCCATATCTGGTGGTAAAGGCAGTCTTTGGAATATCCTCTGCACGAATTTTGAGTTGATGATAGTGTTGCCTGCCAAAACTGACCGGCGAGCAGCGACGAGCAACACGAAGAGCCGGGAGGCTCCCAGAACTGCTGGTGGGCCCTGGTCCCTCGGGCGACGGCCCGCAAAACTCCGGCACACGTCCTGGCTTGGTTCGAGGGCGTACACCGACCTATACCTGGTCGAAGGTGAGAGATTGCTCATTGATTTCTGCATGGTAAACAAGTATCGTAAAATTCGAGCCGTGACCGGCTCCCAAGTTTCAGAATCGGCTCCTAGAGCCGATTGCCCCATGGTTCTGCATTAGATTTACGATAACATGGGGTTTTGCTTGATCACTACAAGTTAAATCGATCTCACGGTTTAATGTTTTCACCACGTATCGAACGCGTCCTACACGTAATTGAGCCTGGTATGTACAAAAGATGAAGAATATTAACCCTAGAGGAGGCCTAATAACCAACGTAAAGTCAATTAGGAACAACTTCTCTAGAACGAATAAACCACGTCCCTACGTACTCTTGGATCGCTCAATCCGTTTGTAAGGCCTGGCTACGTAGATATCAAACTAAACCTTAGCGAGCAAGGCACAACCATAATGATCGAATCAGCTAAATAAAGATCAAGCAAAGTGCTACCCTTGCACTTGGGAAAAGGTGCAAAGGTAGCGAGATAACTAGAGGTAGCATAACCCGGCGATAATAATGAAAAGAACACCGATGCTAGCCTCAAACAATCTATGATAATGGTATTACTCGCCATCAACAACGCTTCAGACGAGTAAAACCAGTAACGATAGTAATCGCCTAGATCGCAAGATGCGATCTAGGCAGATGACACTTACCCGAAGAAACCCTAGAAACAAGGGGTGGCGATGCCGAGATTGTGTTTGTTGTGACGTGATTGTCCTTTTTCGATAACCTTAGGTACATATTTATAGTCCGGAGACTCTCTACTTTTGGAATAACTCTACAACTCTATCTTTACCTAAACCAAACGAACCTAAACAAACGAAACCTACTATGATACAAGATACACGGGCGGTTTAGCCCAATTCTACGTACTAGGCCGATCCAACAACACGTTGAATATACGCATCTTCCAAGCCCATCTTGATCGGCCCATCTCCTTCGTTGGCAAAATATGGTGATAACATGCCCCCCGGTTTTGGCAATGATAATTCCAAAACCACTGTTTTTTTTTCCTCTTTCTCCTTTTTTTGTATCGGGCACGCGCGGCGTTGGCAGAATGCGTAATCGCCACGCTACCCCTTCATCATGATGCCCTGCCTTCTCAACTCCTCCGCATGATTGCATGATTTGACGATTTTGGCAACTGGGAAACCGCTATGGCATTGAACCGTCTCTCCACTATTCCCTTATTTAAATTAAATCGAGCAGTTCGCAGTCCCCATCTTCCTCCAGTAGCCAAAAAACCCTTCTTCCTCCGCCGAAAAAACCCTCTTTCTTCGCCATGGCCTCCTCTGCTTCCTCTGGCCTGTCTTCCCACGCCTCCAACAGCATCGGTGGCCGACGGCCTGTAACACCCCGGCACAGATCTGATACTTTCGCCACGATGGTGGGACGAAGGGATCGAGATTTCGCCGTCTGGTCGGAGGACGATGCCCGATCGACGGCGAAGAAGAGCCTCGCTGATTCCTCGGGAGGCGGGCGAGCGACGACGCCTGGTCGTGGGACGGCGTCGAGTCCTCCGACAAGGAGGAAGAATCGGAGGAAGACACCTCCTCCGACGAGTACCCGCCGACGAAGCGCTTCCGCGCCGGGTCCAGCGAAGACACCGAAGATGACAACGAGGACGAGGAGGTCCCCGCTGCTTTCTTCAAAGAAGCGGCCAGACGACGCCGGCGGCATCAAGACAATAAGAGGACGGCGGCGACGACAGCGGCGACGATCTCGCCCTTTAGATTAGGAACCAGTAGCAGCAACAGTACTAGTAGGCTCCCTTTTGTAATCAATCGTTCTTTGTAAGCAATCATCTTTTGAATGAATGAAAATCTATTCCCCGAAGATTGCCTTGTTCGCCCCTGATCTTGCCGATAGCCACGATAGGTCGATGTCCTAAAAGTCGATGACACTGTATCGGCTATATATTTTTTTTTATTCGGCCGATTTTCAGCATCGGCCCCCACATTTTTACTGTCCAACGTCTCACGTGCCTTTACTTAGCCGATTTCATGTATCGGCCCCTCCAGTTTTACTGTCCAACATCCCACATGCTTGGGAAATATTTCTTGAGATGTTGACCGTTGACCGCCATCGAATTTCACGTCCAGCTCCTCAAGCATGTACGCGCTTCCTCTTAAAACTTGGTCGACCCTGTAGGCCCGTGCCAATTTGGAGACCATTTACCATATGTTGCATCCTTAGTCCCCAAGGGCAACATGACTTCCCATACCGGATCACCAACGTGGAACTCCTTTGGCTTCACTTTCTTGTTGTATGCACGAGCTACTTTGGCCTTGTTCTCTTTGATTTTCTCCGGTGACCAAAGCCCCGAGCTCGGTTAAATCCTCCACACGTCACTCATCGTGGTTGCGTATTCTTCATCGTTAGATCGTCACGAAAAGTGACGCGTCTCGATCCAAAGTAATTTCCTGTGGTAGGACGGCTTCTTGTCCATATACTAGATGGTATGGCGAGGTTTTTATTGCTCCATGGCATGACATGCGATAAGCCCATAACGCCTCGACAAAACCTCGTGCGGCGCCTAGGGTGCTCATCGACTTTTCTCTTGATCGGTTTGATGAGGCTCGTTGGATGCTTCAAATTGCCCATTTGCTTGAGCATAGTATGGAGATGATCTAATCGGCTTGATCCCGTGTCCTCACAGAACTTTCTAAATTGGAGAAATGAAGACCGAACCTCCATCGGTCGTGATAGTTTGGGGAATCCCGAATCTATGGATGACATGTTCTTTCACAAAATTGATAACATCCTTCGAGTTCTTGACTTCATCGGGACAGCCTCCACCCATTTAGTGAAGTAGTCAGTGATGGCCAAAATCCACATGTGGCCTTTGCTTGATGGAGGATTGATTTTGCCGATCATGACCATGCCCCAACCTCGGAATGGCCAAGGCTTGATGATGGGGTTCATTCTTGTGTGGTACCATCTGGATTTTTCCAAATTTCTGACATGCTTGACACCCTTTGTAGTAGTTGAAACAGTCCTCAGGCATGGTGGGCCAATAAAACCCTGATCGCTTGATCAACCATTTCATCTTATGAGCCGATTGGTGAGTTCCACAGGCGCCTTCGTGTACCTCGTGTAGGAGCCGATTGGCCTCGGCTGTCCCGTGCATTTGAGCAATAGCCCTTCCAGAGTCCTGTAAAACATGTCATCCCCAATAAGCACGTACTTCATGGCTTTGTAACTTATCCGTTTAGGTGCCCCCCGAGCCGAATCCTTCAAGTAATTGAAGATATCGGCTCTCCAGTCGTTAGCTTCCGGAGGCATCGAACATCGGCTCTTCGCTACATCCTTGTAGCACAAGCCATTGTGCAAGATCATTTGCCTCAGATTCGTGACCGTGGGATCCAGGTGAAGTTTATGTATCGGAACTGCGCCATCATCTCACGGCAGTGCAACCATAATGGGAAGAGGGACTCGCTCTCACACTTGTACTCCTCCGTGAGTTGGGAAATCACCAACTTGGAGTCTCCAAAATTTCCGCTTACGCTTCCCGAGGAGTAACTCCATTCCCTTACGTATCGCCTCGTACTCGGCTACATTGTTGGTGCGAGAGGTAGACAATCTGATGGAGAAGGAAAATGTTGCCCCCCGGGGCGACACGAGTAAAATGCCGATGCCGCAGCCATCGTCACAAACCGATCCGTCGAAAACATAGCCCACGCTCTTATGGACAGGTCGCTATGTTAGTGTTGATCCTTTCAGCGATAAGATCGGCCAATGTCCCTTAATCGCTTTCGCGGGTTGATACCGGATGTCAAACTCGATAATGCAAACATCCATTTGCCCGATCGGCCTTTTAACATAGGAGCCGACATGTGCTTTATGACGTCGATTTGCATATGATGATGATCTCTGCGATAGCAAAATGTGGCGCAGCTTGGTGCAGTGAAAACAGCGGAGCCACAACTTATCGATATCGGGATACCTTGTCTCCGCGTCCAGCATCCTTCTGCTTATGTAAAATACGACTCGCTCCAGCCCATCATAAGCTTGCACCACCACCGAGGCGATGGACGTGTCGGCTACTGACAAGTAAATGTAGAACGGTCTGTCCGGCTGGGGTGGAACCAACACTGGCGGCTTTGTCAGGTATTCTTTGATCTCGTCGAAGGCTCGTTGTTGTTCTGCCCCCCAGCGGAATTCCTCGTCAGATTTGATTTTTACTAGTCCCATGAACGGCTCTATCCTTCCTGACAGATTAGAGATGAATCTTCTGACGAAGTTGATCTTGCCGATGAGAGACTGCAGTTCTTTCTTTGTAGTGGGTGGCTTCATTGTTCGCACTGCCTCCTGACTTTTCAGGCCGATCTCAATTCCGCGTTCATGGACCAAAAAACCCAAGAACTGACCGGCCGTCACCCCGAAGGCACACTTCTTTGGATTCATCCGTAGGCCGAATTTTCTTGTTCGGTCCAGGACGCGTCGTAGATCGTCTAAGTGTCCTTGCGCTGAAGCAGACTTGACCACCACGTCATCGATGTAGATTTCCACCAGCTTGCCGATCAGATCATGAAAAATATAATTCATGGCTCTTTGGTACGTGGCGCCGGCATTTTTCAGTCCAAACGTCATGACTACATATTCAAATAACCCCACTGACCCTGGGACTCTGAATGCAGTCTTGTGTATGTCTTCTGGAGCCATGAAGATCTGGTTGTAACCGGCATTGCCGTCCATGAAGCTCAAAATCTTATGACCAGCCGCTGCGTTGATTAACGTTTCTGCCACCGGCATCGGATACTCATCCTTTGGGGTAGCTCTGTTGAGATCCCGAAAATCTATGGCCACACGCCAACGGCCATCCTTCTTCTCTACAGGTACGATACTAGAAATCCACTCAGCATACCTGCATGGCCTGATCAACTTGGTCACAACATTTTCTCGACCTCTTTCTTGACTTCTTCTGCAATTGCCTTCATCCGTCGTGCTCGCTGAAATGGCGAAATCCTTTTTGAGCGGAGTCGATGCTCGATGATGCTCTGTCTAACCTGCATCTCTGTAGTCCCAGCGGCCTGGATATTGTTTCAACAGGCTATCATTGGGTCCCGCAGACTCGGATCTAACTTCTTGTCGATAAATGTTGGTCGTGGCTTATCCCCGGGACCAATGTCGATTTCTTCTAGTTCATCGGCGGATGTGAACCCGCACCTAGCTTCCGTCACCGTCAAATCGATGCTAAACACAGGCAAGCGGTAGGTGAGGATAAATAAAATAATTTGGCTTGCTTGAATCGCCCCTTTTGCTTGCATTAGTCAAGGACGGTTTACACCTTATTGTTTTACTGGCGTAGCATCTCTCTCTACGACTACATGAGCCGCTTGTCGATGATCGCTGCTTTTATTTTTGTGGCCGATCGCAGGATCGGCCGTACCTGGATGATCGTGGGCTTTTCTACCTGTGAGGCCAGTGGATAAGACCAGCCTCACCCCGCTTTTTGTAGCTTCAATGCGCCACAGCCGTCTAAATTGATTCCAGAGATTGGCTCTTGGTCTTCGCTTCCAGACGCTCATGCCAGCTATGGAAATCTCGATAGAATCATCTGCATGGATGACCTCCACTTCATCTCCGTCCCATCAGATAGGCATTGGTGCATCGTGGATGGAATGCAGCAATTAGCGTGAATCCAATCCCTTCCTAGCAAGACAGGTAAGTGCTTTGCTGTCCACGACGAAGAATGACGTGGTACGGTTTTCCTGCCCATCGTCAGTCCACGCTCAAGACGCCTTTGCGTTCAAGACCGACCGTTGAAGTCGCTTAACGTGACGTTGGTTTTGATCAGATCTGCAGTGAGCGCCCCAAACGCCGTAGCATGGAGTACGGCATGATATTGATCGCCGCTCGGTGTCCACCAACATCTTGCCGACAGGTTGCCCATTGATGTAACCTCGCAGGCTGTGGCTTTCGATGTTTGTAACCCTTCTCACGTGGCTTCTCAAAGATAACCGCCGTGGACCGCAACAAACCGCCACCGTAGCTCATCGGTTCTTGGCGCCGCAGAATTTTGACGGAGTACGAACAAGTTTGTGCAGCCGATGTCTTTGCATCGGCTTTTACCGTTTGGGGCGCCACTCTTTCCTTGTCGGGCGGTCTTCCGCTTCCAAAGTCTGCCTCACTTTGACGGGCCGATCAGCCGCTTTCTTTTTAAAGCGTGGAGATATCGCGCTTCTTCCTCCCGTTACGCAGCTGCACTCTCACTTACGCTCGGTGTGTCTGAGTCCGTCCGGACACCACCTTGGACGGTGATACCTGTCTTCGTCTTTGTCATTCTTTGGCTTCTCGAGGTCTTCGCCGAGCGGACTCCAGAACGGGCTGGGTGGAAGAGTCCCTAGACGTTCGAACACCGACATGGCCTCGTGTCCTCCTTCGCCGACCGCATTCCGCGCTTGTCGATCGTAGGCAATCGGCTCATTCCCGCCCCAAAGAAGACTTGAAGAAAGGACAATCCCAAGGCTTGTCTCGCCTCCTTTTCTTTAGACGGTACCTTAGCGAGGTGCTCATATCTTCGTCGTCTGCTGCCACGGCGACCTTGGTCATCTTGGCGCTCATACTTGTTAAGGAGATGCGTGGAATGTGGCTTCGATATCGCACTCTCCTCACTTGTTCCTCTGTTATACCGTCATCATTGTGGTCGGTCGCGTGGACTAGCCTCCTCTTTCTTTGCCGAGAGCGAACACGCCCCTCCTTGTACGTGTTATGGTGGTACCTGCACCGCCATATTAACACCGAACTAAAAATCCAGCTTGACGCGCGGAGCGATCGAGTTCTACCATGTTGACGCCGGAAATGGGTTCGTGTCCACTTTCATGGCGAATCGCCCAAGGATCGACGGCCTTGTTCTATCGCCATTTGGATTTGGCGAAGCTCTTTGCACTCATTGGTGGTGTGGGTGAACGAATGATGCCACTTGCAAGATGGTCTCCGTTCATTTCTGAGCCGTAGGGATTTTGTGGCCTTCGGTAACCTCACCGCTTCTCCTTCAAAGAAGAATCGAATATCCGCCGGCTTTGCTCACATCAAGTCGAACCCTTTGCAGGCCCTTGTTGTTTCACCCATTTGCAGGATCCGCCCGAGCCCATTCAGCTACGGCCACCTCCTGGTCCTGTGTAGGATCATCTTCTTCTGCATCGACCAGGCCTATCAGACGTTTGAATTTGTCTTGGTACAACTCAGGGTGGCGCTATTCATACATCGTCAGTTTCTGGGCCATGTGCGCCAATGAGTTGTACTCCACTTGGAAAGCGAGATCCTTGATGGGTGCTACGAGACCCAACACTGCCAGCTCGACTGCTTCCTTCTCAGTTAAACGAGCTGAGTAACATCGGTTCTTGACGGTCTGGTTACTGGATGTATTCGCCATGCCTCCCCGCTCGCCGCACTGCGCCAGATCTACAATGCCAGCCTCGAGCCTCGAATGGTAATCGATGTGGAACCGCTTCCAGCTTGCTTCCGGTATGAATTGAATCAGGTGGCGAGGTGTACCACCCAAAGGCTGGTCCGTCGAGATTGCGCAAAAATCTTACGCGATCCGATCCGATGCCAAAATCATGCCTAGTTGTGCTGTATCGGCTTATGTGCTCGATCGAGCTTGACCTTCCGACCACGAACCTTGAGAACTCGGGAGCTTATACTTGGGTGGCAAGGAATCAGATCAAACTCGTTGGGGTACGGCTTTGAATAGCCGATTGTCCTTCTCTTGGCACGGTTTAACCGGTCCCTCGTGATGGTACCGATTTGCTCCACCGCTTGAGCTGAGGGGCTAGATTCTCATGACTTGTTCCAGGCATACTTGGCTAGCCACGCCTGTTTGTCGGCGTCCATCCTGCATATCGCCGCTCCGCACACGCCTGCCTCAAGATCCCGCCAGAACTCCCGCCAAAACTCCTGCGGTTGCAACTGTTTGTGCGTGTCGTTATTGCAGTCCGCACGTGCGCATATATACCCGTAGGATTTCCTTAGGTGGCTCAAACAGGAATTGGCAATCGCCTGGTCGCCTCCAGCCTTGTAGACGACATAAGCCGCTGCCTCGGCGGCTCGAGCTGCAAGTGTGAATGGCACTGGCCTGGTCCGAGCGGTCTTTCTCCCTGGTGAGTTCCAGAGTAGGCCCCGACGGAGAGTAATCGATGTTTCATGATCTCCTGAACTACGCGAACGCGATCCGCTCGAAAGCGTTCACTGTGCTCTCGTAATGGCGGTGCAGAGAATGAGCCACCATGTAGTTGACTTCCTGTCGTAGAGCTCTGGTGCGCTCCTCCGAAGGAATAGACAGATCTACCTCATCGAGGGCACCCTCGGGGGAGAACCCCCTCCACTTGATGCCATGCTTACGGGTCCTCTCAAAAGAGCTGATGAGGTCTTCTTCGAAGAGAGCCTTGATCTCGTCATACTTGGCCTTGTGCTCGTCAGGTAGATCGTCGTAAGTGACTGGTCTGTTCTCCATCGCAGCGTCGGATGTTGATGTAGACGTTGTTGAAGGTCCCACCGGGCGTGCCAGAATGTGTTGCCTGCCAAAACTCACCGGCGAGCAGCGACGAGCAACACGAAGAGCCGGGAGGCTCCTTAATCGCCGTGGGCCCTGGTCCTCGGGGACGGCCCGCAAAACTCCGCGACGCCCGGCTTGGTTCGAGATGCCACCGACCTATACCTGGTCGGGAAGGTGAGAGTTTGCTCGATTGATTTCTGCATGGTAAACAAGTATACGTAAAATTCGAGCCGTGGACGCTCCTGTGTTTCCAGAATCGGCTCCTAGAGCCGATTGCCCCATGGTTCTGCATTAGATTTACGATAACATGGGGTTTTTCTTGATCACTACAAGTTAAATCGATCTATGACAGTTTAATGTTTTCACCACGTAACTGGAACGTCCTACACGTAATTGAGCCTGGTATGTACAAAAGATGAAGAATATTAACCCTAGAGGAGGCCTAATAACCAACATAAAGTCAATTACTGGAACAACTTCTCTAGAACGAATAAACCACGTCCCTACATACTACTGGATCGTTCAACCCGTTTGTAAGGCCTGGCTACGTAGATATCAAACTAAACCTTAGCGAGCAAGGCACAACCATAACAGATCGAATCAGCTAAATAAAGATCAAGCAAAGTGCTACCCTTGCACTTGGGAAAAGGTGCAAAGGTAGCGAGATAACTAGAGGTAGCATAACTTCGACGATAATAATGAAAAGAACACTGATGCTAGCCTCAAACAATCTATGATAATGGTATTACTCGCCATCAACAACGCTTCAGTACGAGTAAAACCAGGTAACGATAGTAGATATCGCCTAGATCGCAAGATGCGATCTAGGCAGATGACACTTACCCGAAAGAAACCCTAGAAACAAGGGGTATGGCGATGCTTGAGATTGTGTTTGTTGTGAACGTGATTGTCCTCCTTTTTTCGATAACCTTAGGTACATATTTATAGTCCGGAGACTCTCTACTTTTGGAATAACTCTACAACTCTATCTTTACCTAAACTGAAACGAACCTAAACTGAAACGAAACCTACTATGATACAAGATACACGGGCATTTTAGCCCAATTCTACGTACTAGGCCGATCCAACAACACGTTGAATATATGCATCTTCCAAGCCCATCTTGATCACGGCCCATCTCCTTCGTTGGCAAAAATATGGTGATAACAGATAGCCAGTTCTAAGATCAATCTTAGAAAACACCTGGGCACCGGTCAACTGATCAAACAAATCTTCTATATTGGGCAAGGGGTACTTGTTCTTGATGGTGACATCATTTGACTTCCGATAATCCGTACACAAACGGTTACCTCCATCTTTCTTGTCCACAAATAAGACAGGTGATCTCCATGGTGACGCACTTGGTTGAATCAATCCAATTTCTAGCATGGAATCTAGTTGCTTCTTCAGTTCTGCTAGTTCCGACGGGTTCATACTATAGGGTCTCTGGGCTATGGGTCCTGTTCCAGGGATTAGTTCGATGATAAACTCGATATCCCGATCTGGGGGCATACCGGGCAAAACATCGGGAAATACATCGGGGTATTCACAGACTATCCGGACTTGGTCAATGGTAGGTTGGGCTAGACTCTTGTTACACTTGAATTGGCGAGGTAAGGTTTCAGATATATGCTCGACTGATATTCCGATGGTACTAGTCATGGTGATGGCTTTCTTAGCACAGTCAATCAATCCCTTATGTTTGGGCATCCAATCCATTCCTAGTACTACTTCCAAACCTTTAGTTCCGAGTACTATTAGATTAGCATACAAATCTATGCCATGGATTCAGATAGGGACGGCTTTGCAAATTTGCCTAGCCTTGGTGGTTGATCCGGGAATTTGCACAATCATAACATGCTTCAGTTTGGTTGGTTGAATTTTACTAGTGCAGGCAAATTCTTCGGTGACAAATGAATGCGATGCACCAGAGTCAAACAACACTCTTGCAAGTACTGAATTAACAGAAAACATACCCAGCATGACGTCTGGCGCTTCCTGAGCTTCTTCAGCATGCATGAGAAAAAGACGGCCATTGCGGTTGAGTGAATTCCCTAGGGCAAATCTTCTCCCTGGCTGGACACGACGCTGCTGCTGAGCTGGAGCGTTGGCATTGAGGGCTGTAGCGTTCTTCTTGTTGGGGCATTCGTTGGAATAGTGGCCTTTATTTCCACAGTCATAACAGGTCACTTGTGACTTGTCCTTGGCTGCGACAGGCACATCATTGCTTCCAGTCCTAGGGGGCAGTGTTGGTGTTGGCGGTACCATTGTTGGTGTTGAACTTGGGTTGGGCACGGGTGAAATTGCTAGAGTTGCTTGGGTTGTTGTGATTTCCTCCGGGTCTAGGGTTTCCACGGTTGGGGTAGGTCGGACGGGTCAAAGGGGGTCTGTTGGTTCTTGGGGCAAATCCTGGAGATGGGTTGGGGCGATACTTTGGGGTCTGATGGGTTCCGGGTTGATGCATCATGCGACGCTTGCGATTCTCATTGGCTTGGTTGATCTTTCCTTCCATCTGGATAGAAGAGTCGACAAGGGCTTCAATATCAGCAAAGGGGATATTGACTAACACCGTCTGCATCTCGTCATGCATACCATTCAGGAATCTTTCTTTCTTCCTGGATTCGGTGTCTATCTCGTCCGGGGCATACCTAGCTAATGACAAAAATTTGTCACGGTATTCCACTACAGTCATCCTTCCTTGATTTAGCTCTCTGAACTCGTCTCTCATTCTCTTGATCAAACCTGGTGGCACATGGGTTCTGCTAAACTTGACCTTGAATTCCTCCCAGGTCATCATCTGGCCTCCGGTCATTGCACGAACACTGTTCCACCATGCCCTGGCATCTCCGGCTAGATAATGGGTGGCGAAAAGGACTTTCTCATTGGCTTCCACTCCGGCGACTTCTAGGTTGTTTTCCATGGTTTGCAGCCAATCATCGGCATCTAGGGGTTCTTCTGACTTGGTGAAAATGGGTGGGTTAGTATTCTGGAAATTCTTGAGCTTAGATCCATGGTTGTCCTGATTTCCATGGCCTTGGTTGTTGTGGGCTAGCTGGGCTATCTGTTGCAGAGTGGCTAGGTTGGCTTGACGTTCCGCTCTTTCAGCTTCGCGGTCAGAAGTCAACATTTGCAGGATCTGCAACATCGGGTCCAGGGCTGAACCACTTCCTCCACGTGGCATCTGAAGATTGATATAGATCATGAGAAAAGAGGGAAATTTCTAAGGTCTTGGGTCTTTGAAAAGTTTTAAATGTTTGACTCATATTTTTCTGGCAACTTTATTTTTTATTCATTCACTCATAGCACACAGTACAACACACACCACAACAAATAAAAACAGATGGTTTTAAGAACCATTCTGGAAACTACGATACAGTGGGACCGACTACTACTCACTATGCTAGTGCTCAGTGCTACTACTCCTCGGAGTCTGTGGCTTCATCATCTTCAGCATCATCGATGAAGGCGAAATCATCCTCATCGGTGAAGAAGTCCATGGCCCGATCCTCCAGAAAATCATCGTCATCGCTGAGATAAGAGTAAGGGTCTCCACGAAGATTCTCTCCGGCATTCTCCCTTTCCTCCAACTACATGTCTCTCTCATGGATGGTCTTCTCCAGAGATGAGATGCGGTGGCGAAGACGAGCAATAATGCGCTCCTTTTTGTTGAGCAGACGGCGGCGATACTTGCGATCCTTTGCTAGCATGGCTATGGTCTGATCCTTCGTCTTGATGATTGCAGACTTGTGGTTGCAGTAGTCACGACAGTTGTCCAACTCCTGCTGATGATCATACATCATGAAGCTAAGGTGGTCCAATTGAGTCTTCAACTCAGGGTGGTATGGGGCTTCCAGTGGTTGTCCATTTGCATCATGCCTTGGGCAAAAATCAAAGCGAGTACCCTTGATCTGATTGATGCTCTGCCCACACAGACGGGAAAGAGCTTCCTGCATTGCTCTGGCAAGTCCATCGAGCCAGTTGTTTTCCCTCAAGGTAAACTGAATTCCCTCCGCAATGGGAGGTTCAATCTTTCCTCGGAGACTTCCAACAATTAGCCACTGCAGATCTTCTCCTCCTTGATCATTGAGCTGAGCTCCAAAGAACTCGAGGTCCGGACGTTCCAGAAGTTCCGAAAGCTGATCCAGATCCCTCTCAAAGATAAGGTCTCCCCCATTCCCAAGTTGGTAAAACTTGCTGTACTTCACGTCCATCTATAAAAATAGAGGATGAGTAGATTAGCAGAGTGATCAAGTGTGTCAAAATTTTATGTATTTTGCAAGAGTTTTTGAGGAACATGAATTTTTATGAAAGAATCAAAGAGATAAGAATGAGAATAAGTTTTTGTAAATATTTGTTTTCTTTGGTTTTGAAACTAAGTTTTTGATTCAAACGTCCAGTCTAACTAGGGTCTCCTATGGTCAGGATGGCTCTGATACCAACTTGTCAACACCCGGATTTTTCAATCCTAGATGCCTGTTATGCCATACATCGCAATCCCAGGATTACCATTTTTGCGAGACATAACCGAACTGGATACCATAGTACATCATCCATTACAAACGATACATAAGTTCTTATACAAATAGGGATCTCATGATCCAGTTATTAATACAACATCAAGCAGCGGAATACGTAACAATAACGGTAGCGTAGGCGAAGCTCCATCTTAGGGTCACAGGCAATGTTGACGATGGGAGATGATCCTAGTTGTCGTAACCTTCCTGGGGTCCATCATCCAGGTACTCCTCTTCATAGTCTGGCCATGGGAATAGCCAGGGACAAAGCCATGAGTACTCTTTAAGTACTCGCAAACTAATACTAATAGGTAAGGGGTTTTTTGGACAATAGGACACTAGGCTCTAGGGTTGTTTTGCAAAAGCCAGATTTATCTCTACTAAGCTCCAAATCTAGTCACAATTTTATAAATCCTAAGCGGGAACTTGTATTTCATATCACAACTCTGTTGTGGTCAAGTCAAAGTCTCAATTCATCTCACAGGTCATTATGAAAAGTCTGACGGGGGAACAGTATGGCCACTCCAACTGTCCATAACCGCGGACGCGGCTATTCGAATAGTTTGACACTCTGCAGAGATTGTACACTTTCACCACAACATTCGATACATCCGTCAGGAACAAATCCTGAATTCACCATACTCAGTATGCGGATAATCAATCCTAACCTTTCGATTACACGCCCTAGTATAAGCACCTCTCCTATGAGTTTGGCCTCCCAACCATGACCAACTGTCATCTTGGGTACTGCACAGGTGGACAATCTTCACAAGGTAGCCTCAGCTCCGTGAGGGAACTAATACTAAGGAATATAAGTTTCCAGTCAAGCCCTACCCAATATTCGGGTATTGTGGTTGTACGATAAAATTGGAATGGTATCGCATCCAGACAACCATCAGTTTTATAAAGGGCTAAGGCTCATGCCTCAACATTTTTATCACCAAAATTCTCAAGTGTTTGGAAACACATGTCCAAAACATTTCAATAGAATGATCCATCATTCCAAGGTTTTCATAACCATTTTTCCACCAAGTATTCCCATCTAAAGTTTATCAAGTTTTATGCTTAGCACTAGCATCTACAGGTGGGGGTAGTAATGATGAGGGGTGGTAACTAGTGGAGTTTCAACTAAGTACAACCTCATGTCTCAGGCTGATGTCAAGGTTTCTAACTTAGGCCAAATTTTATGCTCTTTATGCAACCTTCAGCATCTTTCCAAAATCTACCAGTCACTTAATAAACTCTAAGTAAGCTTTGATAAAGAAATAAAGTAAGAAGCTTGCAAGTAAAACTAGGATTGGTTTATCATGTGGGTATGATCACATATGCTTAAGGCATATAGTAGGTATAGTAACAAGTATGGGCTTGCATAGGTATAGTCTCAGCTTGCACAATATCAGTATAAGCTTGCTAAATTGCAAGTGTTATCTTGCAGGCTTACTAGCTTGCACAATCAACTAATAGCATTAGGCTTGCCTTGTGCAGAGCAGTGGTTGAAGTTCTCCTCGGCTTCTTCTTCGTAGTATCCTCCTTCCTCCTCGTATCCTTGGTCGGTACTAGCGTCGGGTCTTTGGCGAGGTCGGCGAGGCTGACGATGAAGTCGACGACGGAACTTCGGGGTGGTCGCGGCGGCGGCTCACCTCAATCAGCTCCCTTCTTCTCCGGCAGCGGCAGGCTCTAGTGAAATTCCGGCGAGGTGGTGCTCGTCTTGCTCTGAGAATGGTGTGGCATGATCAGTGAGGAGAGGGGAGTGAGATGGTGTGAAGAAATCATGCGGGGGTGGCATCTATTTATAGTCGAGCGAGGGGACCGTCGGGGCGCACAGTGAGCTCGTCGGGGGCGAGATTACAGGCGGCTAAAGGCATGGGAAAGGGTAGGGGACGGTGCGGTGTCTCCTGGCGATGCTCAACGACATGGTCTCGAGGCATGGGGCGGTGTGGTTTGGTCTGGAACGGGCGGTGCTCTGCGCGGCAGAGGCGGCGCCTTCGATGGCGGGCGGTGGCTGTGCGGCACGGGGTGGCAAACGGGGATGTCTGGCGGTCTCCTAGGTCGGTGGGGATTGTGTATGCACGCGGCGAGGGCGGCGCGCGGTCTGTGGGTGATGGTCGAGGGTGGCGCTCTGGCGCACGCTCATCATGGTCTAGGCGCGGCTTGTGCGCGTGGTCCAGGGCTTGGCAACACTCGCGGCTGGGACAGGTAGTGGCGGTGGACGGTGGGCTGCCTCCCAGACATGCTGGCTAGGCTTGCTGCTGCTCCTAGCTTGTTGTCGACTATGGGGTGGCAAGAGGGTGCTCGACTATTCACCATTGATGACAATGGCAAGCTCACAGTGGTGCTAGTGCCTGGCTAATCTTCCTAGATGATCTACTGAGTTGCGTGTGAGCTAAATGGGGAACCAGTTAGGCAAGAATCACTGCTCACAATAGTGTTTGATGTTTGTCTGATTTGTGTCTGCAACATGTTTGATGAAATGGCCGCATGAAATCAAGTTTTGAATTTTGAAATGATTTTTGGTGGGTTTGCTAGATTGGTGCTGGTGAGTCTGCAGATGCTTGGGTTTTGAAAATTGAGCTTGTTTGAGTAATTTTTGAAAAAGTGGGATCTTCCCATATGATAAAGATTCAATTTTGAATTGTCATTTAAACTATGCATTTGAAAGTTTCTGGATGATCACAAAGTGGGCCTTGATACCTTGTTATGAGTACATTCAAGGTGCAAAGATCGAAGGTTTGTTAGGTTCTGAAGGTTTGAGACAGCCAAAGTAGGCATGGGAGTTAAATTGGCCAAAATAACCATTCATTTCATATATGTGTTTTGATTTACTTGCCTTTAGGAAAAGTGTGGGAAATGTTTTAGATGATGTTTATTTCACCTAAGAAACATTTTACAAGCAATGGAACAAACAAACCAGGTGGTTTTAAAAGAATTCAAAATCCATGCATACACCTATGCATGCATTCATGATTTCATTTAGAAAAGTTTTTTGTTAACCCTAATTTTGATGATTAGAATTTGATGATCCAAGCTTAGTATTTTTGGGATGTTACAACAAGCCCTTTGGTTCATTAAATTGAGTTGATTAAACCAAAGGAATTAAAGTGTTTTAATCAAAAGACCTTTGGTTTTTGAGTGGTGATTAAATGGAAGAAAGTGGAGAGGGGCATTATGTGAGTGGAGAGATCACTCACATGAATGAAGGGAGGAGAGGGGGCACCCTCTTGGCCGTCAGCAAAGGGAGGGGCTTGCCCCCTCCCCTTATATATAAGTAGGTGGCCTCCTCCCCGCCTCTCACACACTCTGCATAGCCTCTCTCTATGTCCTTTTGTTGGCATCTTCTCCCTTTGCTTGCCTTGTCCATTGCC
The DNA here is from genome assembly GCA_030063025.1 of Avena longiglumis. Lineage (NCBI taxonomy): Eukaryota > Viridiplantae > Streptophyta > Magnoliopsida > Poales > Poaceae > Avena > Avena longiglumis. The sequence goes on from CP125973.1 coordinate 157,486,193, forward strand.
ACTAGAAAAGGTGCTCGGCGAAGCCCTGCTCTAATCCTTCCCCTCCACCACCACTACCATGGCATAGCGCTGTTGGAGTTCCCAAGTATCCGCTACTTCCGCTCCCCGTCTAGAGCGAGGGTTTGGGAGTCGTTGGCGCACCGTACGTGTGACCGATTGCGGAGGCACTGCTCATTTGTGGCGCTGATCGTCAGCATGTCCTTGAGGATGGTCATGTACATCTACATCAACCATGTTTGTTTGCAGGAACATTTTCTCGCTTAAGGTCTACGAGGGTGAGTCCATCTATAACCGTTATAAGTATCGCCTTGATATGATCTTGGCAGTTGCAATCGTAGGAAATATTTTTTGTTTTCTACGCAACGAACCCCGTCGATATTGGCTCCATTTAAATTTGTGTAGCGAACTGGCATGTTTTTCCTTGTTAAGACAATATTTAAATTGCGGGGTACCTAAACAACATGAACCTTATATTTAATTGTCGGGACCCTGGTTCCGCTTGATATTGACTAATTGCATTATATCTTTGACATGTCATGCATCATACATGAATCATGCCTGATCTTCTGTCGTAGTATTAAATAGTGAATTTGGTGTTTATTTTAGTGCTTTGCTTTTTCACGAATTAGGACGATTTGTTGATGTGAGTGTCAACCCAATCTTCGGATGAATCTTTGGTAGTGTTTCCCAGGCGAGCATTCTCCTCCTTTCTACTTATTTTGCATTTATAGTATTTAATTATGCATGTTGATATATTTCTACATGTATTGTGATGCTTTAGTATTCCGTACCAGTTGTACCCCTTGCAGCCTATATTTCCTTGGACACGTCCTATTGCATGTTGTTTTGGTAGACAATTGGCCTTGCGAGTCATAGTCGCTTGCTCAGGTGCTGCTTCGTGTCGTCGAGTGGCACCGATGTTGGGGGTCGGCACATGACTAATGGTTGAGATGATCATGGATTTAATTACAACTTGTCAATTAAATGTTGGGAGTAGATATAATTAATGAAAAGGCACTAAGGGGTAATAGTTGAGATCTGGTTGTTATCCCGCCCCCTGTGTCCACTTAGGACCCGATTTCTTGACACCTGTTCTGAGACCGAGCGCGCTAACAACATGTGGGGTGTATGGTCACCCCTATCGGCTTAGTACCTGATTTCAAAGTACTACACTAGGGGCGACAAACTAGTTTGAAGTTTTCATTCCATGTTATGCCATGTTTATTATATGTTGCTCGATGAGCGTTTACCACTGTACTATTTAGGATGTGGGTCATTATGTTGAGGATTATACATAGGGCCTATGATCTCTTGGCCGATATCGTAACCTCTGGGTCCGTCTTCGTAGTCGTCCGACTTTGTTATGGGTAGCTTACTGGGGTGGACCCTATGTACTTGCTTTAGGTCTAGGAAAGCGTCGTGTCCGGGGCCCACCGACATACCGATGGGTGTATGTTAATTGATCTGGAAAAAAGGGTTGAAGTGCGTGTGGAAACTTTGGTACACCCCTGCAGGGTTAAATCTTTTTGAAAAGTCCGTGTTTATGGACGACTTGGAGCACAGTTTCTCGATCATAGACAACTATAACTAAAGTTTACTATTATAATTTGACTTGTACCTGATATAACTAGTAAGTTGGATAACCACCATGTAAATAATGAATAAAATTGCCAACCGTGTGAGTTTCCTTGGTAGGACGTCCTCGTTTGGTCTCGAGGGGGAAATACCAGGATGAGTATGTTTGGTGGTAGTATCAGGTTGGTTCCGAATAGATCCTCTTATCTCTCTCTGATAGCTTATAGTTGTACCGAGTCTCTATAGGTTGTTTAGTCCACCATACCTATGTAGGCGAGAGCCGTCGAATTCTAAGTTTTGCCGTGTACTGGCCTCAGTACCGACCGCTCTGTTTTTTTCCTTTGCCCTTTTCAGCGCCCCTTTTGTTTTAGCAGGTTTGAGATCGACGTTGTTAGCAGGGTTACCCTTCTGGCTTGGCATAGGCAAGGTTATGGATGTTGTTGGTTATTCTTTAGGGCTTTTAGTACAATTTGCATCTTATCCCTACTCGGATGTGTATCGTTTTCAAGGTGATTTGGATCTTTGTACTGTATATATGTATCCTTGACTCGTTGAGTCGCTGTTGTATATATGTTTTGTGGGTTCCATCATGGACTATTATGTAATTATATTACTTTGTTTTCCAGCCGCACGAAAGTGATTGGTGGGCACCTTTGAATCGTTTATATGCGGGTTTGGCGGGCTAAAATCTGCATAGGGCTGATTCGAGGGTGTTACAAAGTGGTATGATAGCTCAACAGTTGCGATACCCCACTAGTGCATCCTTCAGGATAACCTAGCTAATGGATGATGTAGAGTGTCAAAACTATTTTGAAAAATCGGTTATATAGATCTTATTAGGTCTTATTTTACTCCTTACATCTATGCTATTCTCCTTTTACCTTTGTGTGTGTTGAATCTGCTCTCTTATCTTTTCTTCGAGTCCAGGAAGTCGCGTGGTTGGGTTTCCATAGAACCTTCAGGGTTTCGCTTCCCTCTTCTTGTAACGGTGTTCTGCATCCGGTCTTCATGATATCTGGTAAATATTTCATCTGTTGTACCTTTCAGTGGACCGAATACTCACTAAAGAAATTCTTTCTATCTTCCGGTGTTTTTCGACGCGACGACATCATCTACATTAGATTCGATGAAGAGTCTACGTCACTCATTTATTTTACAACCTCTTATGTCAAGATCTTCAGTCTGAAATTTGAGAGTGGGTTGCACGATTCTTCGGTTCATGTACAGAGTAATGCTTTGAGTGTGGGATGGAGTCGCGACCATACCACTACTCTTATCATTCACTCATGTACATTGAATCGGTGGATCAAACGATCTTACTCCTTTTGAAACCCCGACCTTCGTATTTGTCTCTCGGGAGTGTTGTCTCAACGAATGTGAGCAACAACCCTTGTTGGTGGTGTCACCGAATTCAAGACGGAGAAAGAATCTTTGTTAGTGGTGTCGTGAGGATCTACACGAAGCGAGAATATTCAGATCGTTGGCCTTCTTCCTCATACCATGAGGCAGATCGCGAGGGCGAGATCCATTGTTAGTGGTGTCGAATTGTAGCACCCCGAGAAAAACCACTAATAGAAAATCGCCTTTGTTTGTATGTTGCACATCATCATGACATCATCTTGCATATTTTACCCTCTAAATATTTTTTCCAAAAACCTATTTTGTTTCTACATTAGTCCTCTACTTTAATTTCAAATCAAAAGCCCCAAATCTTCTGGATAATTTTGTCTGTCTAAAACTGATAACAAAATATTCTATTTATAAAAGGAAATATTCAAAATGTTTTTAGTGGAGGAGGCAGCCACCGGCCAGGCCCAACCGGCAGCCGCCTACCACCCCAGCTGCAAACCCTAACCCTAAAACTCCCAGATCCTATCCTAACCCTAAAATCCCCACACCTGCAGAGACCCACACGCCGCCGCCACATGCACTCATACCACGCACGCATTCCCTCAGTGTACCGCAAACACAAACCCAACACCTGCACGCAAAACATCCCATGCCCCGCTCCCCTTATCCGTTTCTCACCACCAACCGCGCTAGCACGTGGCCCCATCCTGCCCCATCGTGCGCACCACCGCCTTCCCCGATCGAACCCCATCCTCATCGCCTCCTTCCTCGCTCAACTACCGCTGCCGCCAGCGTCTCGCCTCTCTCCTTGCGACGCATGCTTACAGAGCTCTGCCATCGCGGCGCCTCGCGGGTCCCCTCTGTCCATCGCCAGGGGCCCCCTCCTCGCCTCGTCAAGCTCGGTCGCCGCCACCAGCTGCCGTCGACCTCGCCCACCCAACGCCGCTCTCCTCTACCCCACCCCCTCGTCTGTGCGCCTCCCAAGCTCACCGACCCCGCCTTCCTCGCCTCCCTCGTCGGTCGCTGCCTCCTGCAGCACCCCATCATCGCTGCGTCTCCCCGCCGCCGCAGTGATCAAGCTACTGCTGCCGCGGGCACCTCCTCACCAACCGCCGCTGCCTCGCCAACCTGTAGTACCGTCCACGGCCACCGCGGCCCCGTGCCCGTCTGTCCGCTACCTCCTTGCTAGCAGTAGCCCTGCCTCCCATTTCCCCATTGCACGCCACCCCGGCCTCCCTTGCGTTCGGCCGTGCTCGCCCTCTGCCTCGAGCACGTCAGCCTCCTCCTTTTAGTTTTTCATCTAGTGGTACTGTGTGTGTTGATGCTGTAGAACTCCTGCTGCTTCAGCCTTTTGTTGTGCTTGGTGGTGCCTGTGTGGTCTCTGCTAGGCGTCTACAGTTTCTATCGCCCAGGGTCCCTGTTGTGGATGCGGAGCGAGTGCCACGACCCGAGCGACGAGATGATCGTGTCGAAAAGGTCGAACATGCCAAGATCCCTGATGCTTGAAGATGGACCCGAGTACTTGGTACTAGAACTAAGTCCACCATTAACAAAACCAAACCCGAAGGTCGTCGACATGGAAAGCCAAGTCCTTCGACATGAACACAAATATCGTCGTCACGGACCATCAAGCACCCCTACACGGACCTAAGACCACCAAGCTCTATGACCCGGGACCCGAAGACGCCGAGACCCCAGACGCCAAGTTCTCCATCACGAAATCCGAAGGCCCTGTTCCCTGATGCGAGACCGATCCTGCTGACCCAACCTGAAGAAGCCTGGATCTGAACCCCAATGTGTGACCCGTTTCCAAGCCCCTATTTTATAAATGTTATATACCTCGATGCATATTAAATCTATTCATGCTTGCATACATCGGATCATGTGGGTTAGGGTCACATTATTGATTCACCTCATAATTAAATATGGACACCATAAGCGGACTTTTCTAGTCTTATATTGGTTTCATTTAAATTTGTTTAGCGAACTGCCATGTTTTGTTAAGACAACATTTAAATTATGGGGTACCTAAACAACATGAACCTTATATTTAATTGTCAGGACCACGGTTCCGCTTAATATTTCCTAATGCCATGTCATGCATCATGCCCGATCTTCTGCCATATTATAAATAGTGCATCTGGTGTTTCTTTTAGTGCTTTTCTTCTTCATGAATTAGGACGATGAGTTGATGCGAGTGTCGACCCGATATTCGGATGAATCTTCGGAAGTGTTTCTCAGGCGAGCATTCTTCCCCTTTCTACCTATTTTGTATTTATAGTCTTTATTTCCGCATGTTGATTTATTACTACCTGTATTGGGATGCATTAGTCTTCTGTACCACTTGTACTCCTTCCAGCCTATGTTTCCTTGGACACTTCCTATTGCCTGTTATTTCGGTAGACAGTTGGCCTTGCGAGTCATTGTCGCTTGCTTAGGTGCTGCTTCGCGTCGTCGAGTGCCACCGATGTTGGGGTTGGCACATGATTAATGGTGGAGATGATCATGGATTTAATTACAACATGTCAATTAAATGTTGGGAGTAGATATAATTAATGCAGAGCCACAAAGGGGTAATAGTTGAGATCTGGTTGTTATACCGCCTCATCTGTCCATTTAGGACCGGAATTCCTGACACATGTTCTGAGACTGAGCGCGCTAACCACAGGTGGGGTGTATGGGCACCCCTATTGGGTTAGTAACTAATTTCAAAGTATTGTATTGGGGGCCACAAACTAGTTTGAAGTTTTCATGCCATGTTATTCCATGTTTATTATATGTTGCTCGATGAGCGTTTACTACTGTACTGTTTAGGATGTGGGTCATTATGTTGTGGATTATACATATGGCCTCTGATCTCTTGGACGATCTCGCAATCTCCATCTTCGGAGTCGGTCGACTTCATTATGGGTAGCTTAGTGGGGTGGGCCCCATGTACTTGCTTTGGGTCTATGAAAGCGTCATGTCCGAGGGCCCGCCGACATACCGATGGGTGTATGTTAATTGATCTGGCAAAAACGGTTGAAGTGCCCGTGGAAACTTTGGTGCACCCATGCAGGGTTAAATCTTTTCGAAAAGCCATGTCCACGGTTATGGACGACTTAGAGCACAGTTTATCGATCATAGACAAATCTAACTAAAGTTTACTGTTATAATTTGACTTATATCTAATATGACTAGTAAGTTGGATAACCATCATGAAAAGAATGAATAAAATTGCCAACCGTGTGAGTTTCCTCGGCAGGACTTCCTTGTTTGGTCTCGAGGGGGAAATACCAGGATGGGTATGTTTGGTGGTAGTATCAGGTTGGTTCCAAATAGACCCTCTTATGTCTCTCTGATAGCCGACAATTGCATCGAGTCTCTATAGGTTGTTTAGTGCATGCTGCGCTGACGCTTCAGTCCACCATACCTATGTAGGCGAGAGCCGCCAAATTCTAAGTCTCGCTGTGTACTGGCCTCAATACTGACTACTCTCCTTTTTCCTTTGCCCTTTTCGGCGCCCCTTTCGTTTTAGCAGATTTGAGATCGACGTCATTAGCAGGGTTACCCTTCCAGCTTGTCCTGGACAGGGTTATGCACGCCGTTGGTTATTCTTCAGGGCTCTTAGCCCAATTTGCATCTTATCCATACTCGAACATTTATCGTTTTCAAGGTGATTTGGATCTTTGTAATGTATATCAGTATCCTTGACTCATTGAGTTGATGTTGTATATATGTTTTGTGGGTTCCATCATGGACTATTGTGTAGTGATATTACTTCATTTTCCACCCGCATGCAAGTGCTTCGTGGGCACCTTTGAATCGTTTCTATGCGGGTTTGGCGGGATGAAATCTGCATAGGGATGATTAGAATGTTTTACAGAGTGGTACCAGAGCTCAGCAGTTGCGATACCCCACTGGTCCATCCTGTAGGATAACCTAGCTAACGGCCAATGAAGAGTGTCAAAACTATTTTGCAAAATCGGTTGGATAGATCTGATTAGGTCTGATTTTACTCCTTACCCCTATGCTATTCTCCTCTTACCTTTGTGTGTGTTGAATCTTCTCTCTTATATCTTCTTCGAGTCCGGGAATTCACGTGGTTGGGTTTCTGTAGAACCTTTAGGGTTTTGCTTCCCTCTTCTTGTAATGGTGTTCTGCATCCGGTCTTCATGCTATCTGATAAATCTTTCATTTGTTGTACATTTCAATGGACCAAAAATTCACTCAATTTTTTATTTGTATTTTCCAGTGTTTTCCGACGCGACGACATCATCTCCATTAGATCCGATGAAGAGTCTGCATCACTCATTTCTTTTCCAACCGCTTGTTTCAAGATCTTCAGTCTGAAATACGAGAGTGGGTTACACGATTCTTGGTTTCATGTACAGAGTAATGCTTTGAGTGCGGGACATAATCGCGACCATACCACTACTCTTATCATTCGCACATGTACATTGAATCGGTGGATCATGCAATCTTACTCCTTTCGCATAAGTTAGAGGTGGACTTATCTTTTGAAACCTCAACCTTCGTCTTGGTCTCTCCGGAGTGTTCTCTCGACGAACGTGAGCAAGAACCCTTGTTGGTGGTGTCGTTGATTTTAAGAAAGAGAAAGAATCTTTGTTAGTGGTGCTGCAAGGATATACATGGAGCGAGAAGATTCGGATCATTAACCTACTTCCCCGTACCATGAGGAGGATCTCAAGGGCGAGATCCATTGTTAGTGGTGTCGAATTGTTGCACCCCGAGAAAAACCACTACTAGAAAATCGTCGTTGTTTGTATGTCGCGCATCATCATGACATCATCTTGCATATTTTACCCTCTAAATATTTTTGCAAAAAACCTATTTTGTTTCTACATTAGTCCTCTCCTTTGATTTCAAATTAAAATCCCCAAATCTTCTGGATAATTTCGTTTGTCTAAAACTAATTATTTATAAAAATAAATGATCAAAATGTTTTTAGTGGGGGAGGCAGCCACCGGCCAGGCCCAAAATTCCCTACCGACAGACACCTACCACCCCACCTGCAAACCCTAACCCTGAAACTCCCAGATCCTACCCTAACCCTAAAATCCCCACACCCGCTGAGACCCACACCCTGCAGCCACATGCACTTATAATCAGAATTAAGTATAACCATTAACTTTATAATGCTCTTTTAAAATCTCAAAATCAAATTAAAACCAACCACTTTTAAATTAATAACGTGTATCACTCACATATAATATGGTGAATGATATTTATCTCCTAATCATTAGTAACACGACTTCAATTCCTAATAAATTACTAAGATCATCTAATTATGCTCCCATTAATAAGTTGCATGTTATTAAACTCATCATTCACTTAAATTGAAAGTGAATGATCCCACATGCATAATTATACTTGTTAAAACCCTAAAATTTGATAATGTTGTAAACTCACTACACCTTAAGATTCACTTCTAGTTTTATAGTTAACTTTAGTCTAAACAATCATAAACATCTTATTTGAAGTTTAGTCATGTTTTTATAGTTAACTTTGGTCACTTATACAACCAATTAAAATATAATAACTCCACATCATTTGTAACCATCAGAAACCCTAATATAAACCCTAGTAACCTTCAAGATTGCTTAACCTAACCTAACCACTAATTTCTTCAAATGTTATTCTTTTTGCCACTTCAAACAACAATCTCATAATAAGTTCTTCAACACATAACAACTTAACACATTAACTCTCATCCTAATTGCCATATAGCGATTCACCTTAATCTTAGAATGTTATTATACTTCATGTATATACTTTGCATGCTAAAACCCAAATTCTTTGAAGATATAATTACTAGTGAAATAAACTTGAAAATAACCAAATCTTAATAGCACCACCTAAATTTAACTCATTCGTGTTATTGGGGAATTACTCGGGGTTTTACAAAATGCATTGCATTACTTATGCATAATAGCATCTTGCTTCTTTAAAACATTAGTCCTTACCGGACCAATGATGTTGATTTTAGATATTGGATCTTCTATTATCTTGAAGAAAGTGAGTGCATAATCTTGCAATCACAAAATTCAAGTTCACACTTGCTCATGTCCTTTCATTATTTTCTATCAAATATTTGCAAATCCAGTGTTATCATCACGAGCATTTCAAAAAGCTCAGAAAACACTATTTTCATAACAATATGATTATAGGTTATTTACCAAGAGGTAATAACCTACTATGAAAGTTTCGGTGGTAAAGGAACATATTATCTAGGGCTTAACAACCAATATCGCCAGTGATTCTTGCATTGTATATTACGCGTTAACCATGAGATTTCGAATGGGACGAAGAAGTCAGCTGGGTCTCCTTCCTTTCGCATGTAGCCGAATGCGCAGGCCATGGGTGTTATCCTTGTAGCGTGATTATGTAATTAGTAGAGGATATGCAGCATATGGGTGGGATCCCTCAACGTCACATAGTTATTCTGGCATCTGAACTGTCTGAGACATGCGGGATCATGGAGAAGGGCAGTGATTGGCTTGGATCTTAGACTGGGTCCCATACCAAGGAACTATAGACAAGCTCATGACTTGGTTGTGCAACAAGGCTAAGGTCTCTCATGGGTAAAGTAACGCACCTCTGCAGAGTGTAAGAACTATAACTTGTTACTTCCTGTTTCGGGAAGGCGCTACGAGCGCGGCAGGAAAGGAAATCCATGAAAGTTCTGGTAAACCTGTGAAGGCTGGCGGACATAGCATTTCAGAATAAAGCAACCTTTGAAGAAATGTTTATGAAAACCTGCATTGCCTACGACCTATGGTCTGTGGCTGTAGATAGTACATCAAACACTCCTTTTTAGTGAACTTGCTGAATACGCTCGTACTCAACGTATCTTCTTAACCCTTGCTAGATTCTGAAGCCAATACAGACGACATCAACTTATTCTCAAGGGAATTGTCACCAAAATATCAAGTTCTTCAATGAAATCAACATATACATCAACGAAAGTGAAGATGAAGTTGCTGATTAAATAGGAGTATAATCTCTAGTGATAGAAGCTACTTCTGTAGAGTATTGCAATAGTAGCAATGCAAGCCAAATAGTTAGATGCTAATATTATTAGCATGATAGTAGTGAGTTGTTAATTTTGGTTCTTCTTTGTAAGAATTTCTTTCTCTCTCTATAACTTAGAGTGTTCTCTGGATCTTTTGAAAAGAGTCAAGTTGTAACCTATAGTTGTGTCTTGGACCTGCTGTGTTTCTGTTGTACCACTCTGAGGGATGTAATACTAGTGAATGATGCTTCATTGGTGATATGTCAACGACTATAGTGTACTACATCATGCAATGGTATGCTGGGTCACTGCAGCTGGTATCAGAGCATATGCTTTGACCTTAGGATTAAAACCCTTTTAGGAGATATATAGGTTGGATAGTAACTATAGGAAACCATTTTATCTAAACCAAACATTCTTATGACTTGTGATGAGTATCCACTTGAGGACAACTTTTTCAAAAGATGCTTAAGTCATCTTTCTTAGGAGTGGTGATCCATCTTTTCTCGGTGTAGTGCTATTTTTAAGAAGGTATAACACCATTAAGATGTATTAAGAAAGTTAAAACATGAAGTATATTATGACTAAGTTTAGGATATTATATGAAGTAGTTCAAATGGTTTATTCTAATCATAGAATTCAAGTAAGACAGTAAAATCTTATTATTAGTTGATAACGCTAGACAACATAATGAAGACCATTAGAGCATGTATAGTTGTAATGGAAAGTAAATCATGTGGGATTCACTTGATAATTCTATGTGATGAAGTGGAATGTTATTAAGAATCACTAATAGCAAGATAAGAAGAAGAGTCTGCATAGTGAAACTAGCTTATAAACCCTAATGAATAGGTAAAACTTAACAAGATCATGGTGAGATTAGCTCCGAAACCATGATGTAGGTCTAAATATGACAAGTAATTAGTAAATTATCTTGAAGTAGAGTAAGTATAGAACAAAGTAGAACCATGATATAAGTCATAAATGTATAAATCTCTGATAATCTTTGGTTTAAAGTAGTAAATATAATATTGTTAGCCTTTTCGAGAGATCATGTGAGGTTAGTTTACAAAATAAAGAAAGGTTGGTTATAGTTAGTCATTCCAGAAGTGAGACAAAAGTAAGTCAAAACCAAATTTAGGCCACTTTGCTTAACATTATCCTGTTGTAGTTGAGCAATTTTTGTAAATTATGAGGCAAACAATAGTTTGACCATTTAAGTGCTAAGTATCACGATGTAAACCTATATGAGTAGGTGTCATATACTACAAAACTAAGCCTGAATTCTAGAGATGCTATACTCAATTACTATACTATGGGCTTAGAATAATGTGTATTATATGTACCACTTTTGGATTTATTAGTTTTTCTTAGATCTTCTTGATTGACTAAATCTGTACATGAAGTTTGACTTTGTGTGCAAATGCATGTTGCATTATCAAGTTATTACTTGATGTTATAGACCTAGATAGATAAGGGAATTCGTGTAAGGGAGTGACGAGTTCGAAAGACCAAGATGAAGATTTGCATGAAGAATGAAGCTAAGTATAAGGACTATCAACATAATTTGAAGGATGGATCAAGTTTAGATCATTATTAGTTAGTCATAAGAAGGAAGATTCATACAGAAAAAGTATGTAGTAACCTAAAGTGATGAACTTAAGTTCACCCAAAGTAGATGATGTTGCTAAAGAGATGATGAAGTAGTTGTACCCGGATCATGGAAGCACCATTAATAAGTACAAAGGAGCTTTGGAACAAAAATGGTACTCAAGCTCTAAAATCTCAGAGAAAATACCAATAGCAAGTTGAGAACCTTAGGGTAATCCATACACCCTAGGTTGGACTGCAGTTGGTATTTGGTTGATTTAGTTAACTGGATCATCTTTGTATATCATAAAGAGCATAAAACTTGGCCTAAGTTAAATAAGATATAAAGAAGTATGAAATTAAAGCAATCGCCTTTAGAGATGTTTCACGAAGTCGGGCTTGCAAATAGACCAAGGTCCTAACCATGTAAACATATAATTGTGTATTCAGGAGTCAAAGGGTGTTAGAAAACTCCGAGGGGAGAGTGAATAATGAAGAAGCATCGAGATTCGATATTTGGAGTAAGGTTAAATACAAATCCTAAACCATGAACCAGCCAGACCTTATTTTCATAAGGTTAATGGGACTCTAGGAAGTATGACAGTAAGGAAACCAAGATTTAAACCTCAATATAGTAAGAGGAAGACCTTCAGCTTGGCAATAAAGGAAGTTGGAGGAGAAATGAAGAAGTTGTTAAGAAACCTATTAAATCTTAATAAGATTAAAAGCTCGGAAAAGATTAGGTTATTTAACCTTGAAAAAAAACAAATCGAAAGGTAATCAAGGATCTAATTACTCTGAAGTGGATACAAAGCACCAAAACAGACTTGTAATGAGGAATAAGAAACTATGTGTGGTGTGGACTAAATGAGTCCAAAACATTCTTAGTAAGCCATAAGGACTAAGTATACCATAAATAGGTTAATATTAGAGCCAAGGCTATAGTTGGACAAAGTATAAACTAGAATCTTATCCAAGTAAAGATTTTCTAGAACTCAAACATTTCTCGAATAGATGCCTAATCGGAAGACACTCAAAAAGGACCTGATAGGGCAAGAGTGTTAAAAATTCATAAGAAAGCCCTGTATAAAAAATTGTCAGTTGGCCAATTTCAAATCAAAAGAGGATTCCAGGAAAAGTTTGAATAAAGATACACCAATTATCTTCAGTATGGATTGGGAGAAGTGATATGCTTCAAGATGGTCAGTTCTAACTTTCAAAATATAAGAGAATACGAACTTCAGGGACGAAGTTGAGTTTAAGGGGGAGAGACTATAACATCCCAGGATTAGCACCTAGAAATATAGAGTACACATGTGTGTGCATTGCATTCATGCATAAGAAAATCTGAGGAATTATCGCAAAGTTAAAAGGCCATAGAGTGATCGAGATCTCTCTTGTTATGATAGAAATGTCAGCGCAATTGCGATAGATTTTGACATGACCTTTGTAGAATTATTAGTTTAGGGGGGGAGTTATTCAAACATGTATTTTAATTTCAAATTTGAATTCAAATGAATTTAGAAAAATTCACAACTTGAATTATGGAATATTTAAATACTTAGGAGAAATGGAATGTAAATTCTTGAACAAAGTAATATGATTTTATAATACATAGAGAAACAATAATAAAGTAACTAAAATAAATAAATAAATGAATAAAGAAAATATTTATTACATTAATACAAATATTACAATGATTTCACATGTATTCTAATAGAAAAAAGAAATTACAATAAAAGTGAAAAATAAATTACAATAAAAGTATTTGAAAGAGAAAGAAAGAATAGTTATTACATTAATAATGTTACATTGTTCTTTGATAATAATAATAAGGAATACAAAAATGGAATTGAAGTTACAATGATAAACGTTATTACATAAAAAAATATTACAATGTATTTACAATTGCCCAAATAGAAAATGAAAGTGGAAGAGAAATTTCAATATAGGAAGAAATGATTTGCTTTACTACCATAATAATCAATTACAATATCCGAAGTAAAAAAGAATTACAAGAATAATAGAAGAAGTCCTAATATAAATCTTCATGTTGTGAAGATTTCCTTCCTGGTCTTGATACCTGCAAAACAAAATGAAAAGACAAACAAAGATAAAAGAATAATAGAAGGGTTAGTGTATTAGTTTTACTCTCAGATTAAGCATACAAATGATATGCCTAAAATCATCATTGAGTATTTCAAAAAGGGAACCAGGTTGGAGAATTTGTTCTTATCATCAAATGTTTGCCTCAGACTAGTGCATCATTGGCCTCGGAGGGGCAAGTTTCACCATTAAATAACCACTTGGTAGCATAAAAATAAGTATCAAGACAAGATAATACCAAGCCAGTCAAAGAACATCCATAACAAATATGTTCCAAGTAGAGCTCATCCATGGCACAAGTCCCAGGAATGGAAACTTGCACCATATGGGACCCAGCTGTAAGCAACTTAATCACATACAAGTGATGTGTTGTCCTTCTCAGCATAATATTATAAAAGCAGAGCACACAGCTGCAAGACATCATCTAGGAAAACTCCACACGTTCACTTCAATATCAGACCACCAAGAGCCCAGTTCATCTTAGTTCATCACCAGATCCTCCCCAACAACCAGCCTTTCTATCTCCACACAAGGAGAACACTCCAATGCACCACCAAATCATCGCCAACACCCTGGTTGCTTAGATAAGCCATCTAGGAGCAGATCAAGGTCAATCCAGGAGAAAGCCAACAGCTGGATCAAGGTGGAGAAGGCCACAAGACCAAGAAACACCACTATTTTGTACCTGATCCATCCATCTACACCAACATCAAATGCTACATGGATTTCTAGATCAAGATCTAGTGTTAAAAGCATCAGGAAAGGCAGGACATGTTCATGAGCCACATCAAGAGGTGGAAGAAATAGGCCAAGATCCACTGCATCTCAAGAGGGATCAAATCAAATTCCCTAGAGGAGATTAGCAATATCCAGGGGACCAGATACACATCAGTAGTTTCACAAGATCAACAAGCAACCACAAGATATAGTCAAGCTTCAGCAACAACAACAACAACAACATTTTGCTAAACCACTAATCATGCATAGTATCTGTTCTTGTTTTATTTCACCATTAGAAACAAGGGGATAAAGGGGGTTGTTGCAAATCAATATCTATTCAACTACTCTACAACTAGAATATGTCTAGGAGAGTTAGAAGAATAGTTTATCTCTCAGAATTGCATAGAAGTGCTATCTGAATTCATCATAGAGAGTTAGAAGGCAACCAAGCAAGTATTTGTTCTTATGAATATTAATGCCTCCGTCTTTTGCATCATTGGCAGGGAAAAATCAGCAAATCATACCATCATGGGATCACCACTGAGCACACTCTAATGAGGCACCACAGTGGCATATTCCCAAAGTAGTAGAAGCCACTAATTTTAAATGGCACAAGGAAAATCTTAATAAGCAAAAGCTACCACAAATCAGATGTGCAAAAGGCCAAGCACCACATTAAGTTATCTGCAAGCCTTAAGAAATTCTGTAAATCATCTATCTAGCTAATTAGCTAGAAATCATTCAAGATACTACTGTCATCATTGGATGGTATGGCACTATAACCAAATTTCATACCTCAACTGAATTCAAAGACACATTTGCACATCATTGATCTATCAGAAGTGGATAGCCATTTAAAATCATCTTTCTAGTTAAACAACTAGAAATCATGTAATTTCCAGTAATTAAACTGTTCATACATGATATTAATCATCATCAGAGTATAGTTTCAGTAACCACCAAATTCAGAACATCACAAGTTCATTTTACAGATTTAATACTTTGGCCAAGAATGATTTAATCATCTAAGTTGAGGCATCAGATCCAATAAAGCATCACTAGTAGTATATCCTCAATGTCTCAACACCTATAGAAAATGGATCCATAAGGGCTGTAAACCCAATCACCAACACTAGGAGATGAACTACTAACCAAATCAGTACCACTAGGGCACTTACTCATCCAAATTAAAGAACCTCAGCTAGCAATAGATCACCAACACACAAACATAGCACGACTGTGAATCAGAGCCATCAACACGAAGGTTGATCACGAGGAAATCGGAACTCACTGAGGGTGCCGAGCACCTGGAGCGTAGGCGTGATGAAGGCATGTAGCAGCACGTCTACGAGGTTGCGGTGATGGTAGCACCGGCGTCCCATCGAATGCAACACAAACACAACACTACCACTCCAATACCACACCATCAACCACATCACCCCAATAAGCAGTCCAATGGAAAAAGATCAAGGTCACTGGGGTTGCACGTACCCCTGTCGTCCTACCAACACCTAGGTCAAAATTAGACAACAAGAGTAGACCAATCATCATCAAATGTTACTAGGATTCTAGGGTTCCTAGTAGAAAGGGGAAAAGTAAAAAAAGTAGAGAGAGAATAAGGGGTACCTACCTAAGACGAGTCCATGCTCACCGAAGAAGCAATAACAGTGGCGATGACAGAGATGCGGAGCACAACACGACATCACGATGACAAGAGGAGCGTCATCGCGTTGCACCGCGCTGAGCCATGCCAACAGCTACAGTAGCACGAGGAGAATGTCATGGTCGGACACCACATCGCTAGTTCACCAAGGCAGCACCATGTAATCAACGGAGCATAACACCGTGAGCAGGGCCACAACCCCAGTCGTCAGTGTAGGGTAGGAGCATCTAGAAAAGAGCTCGTGCGACGGATATAAGCGGACTAATCAATATGGCAACATCGACTTGGTCAAAAAGAATAGCGGTAGAGGCTGGAATGGCCGAAGCCGGCCCGAATCAGAGCGCAATCGCGGCGGCGCCATGGCATCACCAAAGAGGATCGAACGAAAGGGAGAGGTTGGTCGCGAGGGGGAAACGAGCTAGATCGAGCGGGTCGGTTTGACCGGCTCGGTCCACTAATCGGGTTGGTCTAGCCCAACCATGGGCCAGACTGACTCGTGGGTCCAAGGAATACCAAGAAAATAAGTAAAAAAGAAAAAGAAAATAAGAATTACCAAAATAACCTTAAGATTGTTTTAGTTCTAGATAAATAAATAAAAATCTTAAAAATACATGTAATATATCAAAATGAACAAAAAAATAAGCACTACTTGGGAAAAATATAACATTACTTATTTAAACTAATATAATACAACTAAATATTAAAGATACTGAAATCCTAAATAAAATCAATTTAAATAAGGAAAACCCTAAAAAATCAATAAAAATCATTTTTTGTATAAAAATAAATCTACTATTTATAAAAATACTAACCTAATTATTTTGAAAATAAAATTTGAAGTAAGTATTCAAAGACATTTGATCCTTTATGGAATTTTATAAACATAAGAATAATACTTAAAAATAAATAAAAATCTTTTTAAATTTTTTGAATAAATATATTCTTCTAGAAAAATATTAAATATATTATTAGAATGGTTTCCAAGATTTTAAAGTAATAAGTCCTTAGCTATTTTATAAAATATCTATTTGGTAAATTCTTTAAAAACATTTCTTAAGTAAGAAATAATCACTTTTATATAAAACCTTAAATATTTTATATCTAAATACTAATTCCAAAACCATAACTTGGATTCATAATCAGGCTTAAGTATAACCATTAACTTTATGATACTCTTTTAAAATCTCAAATAAAATTAAAACCAACCACTTTTATATTAATAATGTGTATCACTCACATATAATATGGTGAATGATATTTATCTCCTAATCATTAGTAACACGACTTCAAGTCCTAACAAATTACTAAGATCATCTAATTATGCTCCCATTAATAATCTGCATGTTATTAAACTCACCATTCACTTAAATTGAAAGTGAATGATCCCACATCCATAATTATACTTGTCAAAACCCTAAAATTTGATGATGTTCTAAACTCACTACACATTAAGATTCACTTCTAGTTTTATAGTTAACTTTGGTCTAAACACTCATAAACATCTTATTTGAAGTTTATTCATGATTTTATAGTTATCTTTGGTCACTTATACAACCAATTAAAATATAATAACTCCACATCATTTGTAACCATAAAAAACCCTAATATAAACCCTAGTAACCTTCAAGATTGATTAACCTAACCTAACCACTAATTTCTTCAAATGTTATTATTTTTCTTCTTCAAACAATAATCTCATAATAAGTTCTTCAACACTTAAGAACTTAACACATTAACTCTCATCCTAATTGCCATATAGCGATTCACCTCAATCTTAGAATGTTTTTATACTCGATGTATATACTTTGCATGCTAAACCCCAAATGCTTTGAAGATATAATTACTGGTGAAGTAAACTTGAAAATAACCAAATATTAATAGCACCACCTAAATTTAACTCATTCATATTATTGGGGAATTACCTCGGGGTTTTACAAAATGCATTACATTACTTATGCATAATAGCATCTTGCTTCTTTAAAACATTAGTCCTTACTAGACCAATGATGCTGATTTCAGATATTGGATCTTCTATTATATTAAAGACCATGAGTGCATAATCTTGCAATCACAAAAGGCAAGTTCACACTTGCTCATGTCCTTTGGTTATTTTCTATCAAATATTTACAAATCCAGTGTTTTCATCACCTGCATTTCAAAAAGGTCAAAAACATTATTTTCATAATAATATGATTATAGGTTATTTACCAAGAGGTAATAACCTACTATGAAAGTTTCGGTGGTAAAGGAACATATTATCTAGGACTTAACAACCAATGTCGTAGGTGATTCTTGCGCCATATATTATGAGTTAACCATGAGATTTGGAATGGGATGAAGAAGTCAGCTGGATCTTCTTCCTTTCGCATGTAGCCGGATGCGCAAGCTGTGGTTGTTATCCTTGTAGCGTGATTATGTAATTTGTACATGATATGCAACATATGGGTGGGATCACTAAACTTCCCATGGTAGTTCTGGCATCTGAACGGTCAGTACTAGCCATTGCTGTAATTCAATATGTGGGCATGGCGTACACCAAGGAGACATGCGGCGTCGCGGAGAAGTGTAGTGATTGGCTTGGATCTTAGATTGGGCCCATACCAAGGAAGTGTGGACAAGATCATGACTTGGTTGTGCATCAAGGCTAAGGTCTCTCATGGGTAAAGTAACACACCTCTGTAGAGTGTAAGAACTATACCTTATTACTCCATATTCTAGGAAGGAGCTACGAACACGGCAGGAAAGGAACTCCATGAAAGTTTTGGTAAACCTGTGAAGGCTGACGGACATAGCTTTTTAGAATAAAAGCAACCTTTGAACAAATCTTTATAAAAACCTACATTGCCTATGACCTATGGTCTTTGGCTGTAGATAGTGCATCAAACACTCATTTTTTGTGAACTTGGTGAGTACGCTCGTACTCAACATATCTTCTTAACCCTTGCTAGATTCTGAAGCTAATACATACGACGTGTACATCAACTTATGCTCAAGGGAATCATCACCAAAAGCTCAATTTCTTCAATGAACTCGAAGAAGTCAACATATACATCAAAGAAAGTGAAGACAAAGTTGTTGATTAAATAGGAGTATAATCTCTAGCCATAGAACCTACTTCTGTAGAGTATTGCAATAGCAGCAATGCAAGCCAAATAGTTAGATGCTAATATTATTAGCATGATAATAGTGAGTTGTTAATTATGTTTCTTCTTTGTAAGAATTTCTTTATCTCTCTATAACTTAGAGTGTTCTCTGGATCTTTTGTAAATATTCAAGTTGTAACCTATAGTTGTGTCTTGGATCTATTGCGTTTCTATTGTACCACTATGAGGGATGTAATACGAGTGAACGATGCTTCATTGGTGTTATGTCAACGACTATAGTGTACTACATCATGCAGTAGTATGCTGGGTCACCGCATTTCCCTTGAGGCCCATCTCTTCTTTCCTAGTTGGGGCAAGGGGACCATGTCTTCTTCGGGTATTTCCTCTCTCCCCTCCTTCTCTTGATCTCCCCTAGTTTGCTTCTATGTTCTTGGATGTACAACACCTAGGGTTAGATCTAGGGTTACCCTTGTTGGTTGTGGAGCCAACCATGTTCTTTCAAGGTTTCTGCTCTACTCATGGCTAGGTTTACACAAGTATTTGAGACATTTTTCGTGATTGTTTAGGACATTGCCACAGTTTTGGATACCCAGGGACATTTCGATGTGTGTTTTGGCGGTAGCGGACCTGGAGCCGGACCATCTTGTGACGCGTTTCGATGAGTTGGCTCTGTCGTCGGACGATTCGACATGTAACCCGCCTCTGCCAGATTGCTCGTTGAACTGCGTGTCCCCACTTTTTTGCGACTTTGCACTTGTCCCTGGGTTCCTCCTTCGACGTGACATGTATGCTTACCCTTTATTTGCCATTATTTTGCTTCTTCTTGCAGACTCCGACCATGAGAATGCGTACAAGGATGAGATTGTGGAAGACACTAGTGAGGCCAAGAAGAGGAAGTATGTTGATGCTGCTCGGCCCAAGGGCTGTCGTACTAGTGAGTGCACTAAGCAAGTGGTTGATACGTCGTAAAAATATCTATAATTTTTTATGTTCCATGCTTGTTTAGTATCAATTTTGCTATGCTTTGTCTACACTTTGAGGTATTTTTATACATTTTCTGGGACTAACCTATTAACAAGATGTCGCAGTGCCAGTTGCCTGTTTTCTGCTGTTTTTGGTTTTAGAAAAGCTAGTAAGGAAATATTCTCGGACTTGGATGGTACAAAAGCCAAAGTCAATATTTTACCAGAACAAACATGGAGTCCAGAGGAGAGACGGAGGGGCACCACATCAAGATTTTTCTGGCGCCATTGCCGGGGAGTTAAGGACAGCTTTACAAGGGGTGTCTCTCATAACCATTCTCTTTACTTTGTTTTTGTTTTGCTTAGTTCCTTTTGCTTGTTTCTTTCTTTCAAAAATACAAAAAAAAACATTTTGGTTTGGTTTTCTTTTTCTTACCAAAAACACAAAAAAAATTGTTCCTACTATAGTTGTTAGTCTGTTATTGCCTTGCTTTGTCATGCTTTCTATCGATGGTTGGTTTATTTGAAACTAGACCTTATTGGCAAGGTGGGTTCTCAGAAGAACAAAAATATTATTATAAGGAACACCGCTTGTCACAAAAATGGAAACACTTATGGGAAAAAATTAATAAATTGTATACCATTGCTAGAAACGTGTGCTCTACTTATAATGTTACTTATTGCTTTGATAAATCTTGTTGCTGTAGGAGATATAAACACCTCCATTTTCAATTTGAGTATACTGGTAATGTTACCATATCTTCTTATGTTAAGGTAAATTATGACTTTTATGATGTGGAACAAATTGAAGAATTTATTGGTTGGAAGGGTGCATTAGAACTTGCTTATTTGCTTGCAAATACTGATGATGCACCTTATAAATATGAGGTTTATGATATACTTGAATTTTGATTGGATAATTACAAGGGAGAAAATGGCTATATTTTTAAATATCTTAATAGACGCTCTCCACCAATGGAAGAGACTAATGCCTTGCAGGAGCCTATGGAAGAAGAAATTGCTAAAACTGGAAGATCATTGGATGAAAAAGAGGAGAGTGATGATTAAGAGGAGGAAGAATGGAGTAGCTACCCATGTCTACCTCCCAATAAGAGTAACTCTTTAACTAATACCTTATTTTATAGCCCTCCATGCTTACCAAAGGAGGATGAGTGTAATATTTATATTGTTGAGTTTGTTCATGATGCTATTGAAAATCATTATGAGAGAGGAAAATATGGTTGTGGAAATTTTCATGGTACTAACACACCTCTCTATGTGCTGAAAGTTTTGAAGTTACTCTTGTTTTATCTTCCTATGCCTGCCACTTTGTTCTTTGTGAATTTATATGCATACAAGATTCCTATGCATAGGAAGTGGGTTATACTTAAACGTGTTTTGAATTTTCTTCTTGATTCTCTATTTTACTTCAATTCATATTTCTTGTGTGAGCATCATCAAAATTATCATGCCTAACTTAAAGGCGTTAAAGAAAAGTACTTCTTGGAAGATAACCCAATAGTTTTATTGAGTCTTGGAAGTTATTACTTCTGTAATAACCTATCCTTATCCTTTTTGTGTGATTGTTGTGCCAAGAATAACCTCTAATGAGATAGAAGTAAGATTTGGGGAAGTTGCTGTCCCGAAACAGATTTTTGTGCTTCACTGTAAAAATTCGTGAAAATATCTATATGTCGGATTGAGCTGTAACTTTTCTAAGTAAATGACCCAGGTTGTTATCTATCTTTCGTTAGTTCAACACTTTTCGATTTGAGCAACAGAAGATCTTTGAAAAAATTGTTTTTTACCTGCTGGTCTGTTTTAACAGATTTCTGCCATTATTTGCATTTGCCTCTTATCGGTTTATTTTTGAGTTCTCCTTGATCACTTGAGATTTTTAAAGGGATTGCTACACTAGCTTGTGTTCTAATGGAAGTTTTACTTGTGTTGAAACTAAACCCCAAGGTTTATTATTTTGAATGCACTAATGTTGTAACATCCCAAAATTCATCAAAACCAAAACATCATCATTGCATTCATATTATCATAGCATGTGAGCATTGCACAAAAAATTTCAAATCTTAAAACCCTATTTTTTAAAACCCCTTTCTTATGAAGGGCAGATTGTGTTTTTATTTTTATTTTTAGTGCCCCAAAATGTTTTGGAGTGGTTTGTTGTGTTTAACACACTTTTAAACACTAGAAGCATCTCACAAAATTTTGGTGAAAATTTGACTTGATTTGGATCTAATTTGATCATTCAAATTTCATTTGGAAAATCAAATTAGAAAAAGAAAAAGGGCAAAGGAAAAAAATAGAAACAAACCAGCCAACTAGTGCAGCCCACCCCGCGGTCCAACTAGCCCACCCGAGTTTTCCCCTCTCCCCTCTATTTCTCACCTTGCAGCGTCACACCCCCTCGCTGACAGGTCGACCCCACCTCCACGTCACCTCCTTCATCCTCAATCAACGCGTGACGACCCGCTCCGCTGCTGCTGTATCTTCCCAAATCAAATTGTTTCAAAAGCATGAATGTGTGCGTTATTCCCTCCCCCTCGACCTGCTACTTAACCCCCTATCCCCCCGCTCCATTTCCTCCCACTCAACCACCCCTGAGCGCCACCAGGCTACACAGATTTTGCCTCGCACCGCCGCTGTCTCGACGTACTCCGGTGACCAATTGCAGTGAGTCTCGTGCGCGCCTTGCCCTCTAGTTCACACGGCCTTTCTCTCCATATTCTTGTGCACCTCCTGATGCTTGCCGCTTGCTCTCTTGTGCACTAGGAGCTCGCTTTTGTCAACATCTGCAAGCACCCGACACTCAGCTCAACTCCGACGAGCAATCCTCATCGTGTCCGTGCGCCCCTCCTTCATTCGTGACCACCACTGCAACCACCCCTTCTCCGCGACCTCGGTAAGCCCCTAAGCTCCCTCCCTTACGCCCTGGCCTCGCCAGAACACTGAAGTAAGACGCGCTACCTCCATGCTCGCCATTAGCGCCGCTAGGTTTTAGTCAGGTTGATTAGATCTGTTGGATCTAGATCCAGCGGTTTAGATTAGACGCCAGCGCGAACATGTACGGGAAGATTTGAGCCGCACGATGCCACTTAGATCTGACGGTGCATGCGCGAGATCCACGCGAACCGGTACAGGCCAATCAGAGTGTGCCGCGTGTCTGGGTTTTTTATTTAAAATCCAGATTTTATCTATTAGTTGATTTAACTTGCAAAATTCATAACATTTGATCTGTATTTCATGAAAATACAAATTAGGTGTCTATGGATTTAGAAAAATGTGAACTTTTCATCTATGGAATTACTTCGGTCATTTGTTTCTGAAAAGTTAGATTTTTATGCAGAGACATTTATAGGGCTATTTTGGCTATAAAAATTATTTAGTATATTATTTTAAAGTGGTTTTTGTGATATTTAGACTTTAGAATGTATACTTTATCTTGTGTACTGTAGAGTTTGGTTTTAAAAATGTGTTATGCACCTCATTGCATTTTTGCATGCATTTATATTATTTTTGAGTGTTATATTGATTTGGACATATTTTGTTTGAATTTTGTTGTGTAGATTTTGTGGATTGTGAAGTGTGTGATTGTGAAGATAGTACCTATTCCACTAGCTACCAAGGCAAGTTATATTTCATCTTATGTCCTAATATTTTACCTATTGCATTAGTACTATTCTGGTAGAACTTGCATGATAGTTTTCAAATATATTACTATGCTATGGAAGATCCTATAGATTATATCTTGGTAGAATTTTCCTAAGTTTGGAGACAATGTATGCTAGAATGCTTAGACTTGTTATTAGAATTAGTGGGTGGTAATTCATGTTATGATATTATAGAAAGTTTATGCCTAAGTGTTTTTTGACTAAGAAAACAACCTTGTTAATGAAACACCTTGGTGGAATGGGACTTGTATGGTTTGTGTTGGGTGGTTACACAGGGCCCATTTATATGGTTTACCATGTGTATCACACTTGTGGATGGCCACCCAGGAACAAAGAGATTTGAGATGTTTTGTGTTGCGAAGCTTCCAGTGCAACCACATGGCATATGGGCTCTGCCTTGACCAACTAAGTTGCAATAACTCAGCCAGATGGACAGATGGTGGTAGAGTTGATAGGATGGAACACGTCCATGGTGGTCTGAGGGATTGCTTCTGAAAAGTCTTGTCTTGATGCATGTCGAGTCTTGTGGGGAAAGTGCACCACCTCTCGAGAGGGTAAAACCTAAGTACTTAGTTGTGTCCCCGGTTATGGACATTTTGAGCAT
This sequence comes from Avena longiglumis, assembly GCA_030063025.1. Lineage (NCBI taxonomy): Eukaryota > Viridiplantae > Streptophyta > Magnoliopsida > Poales > Poaceae > Avena > Avena longiglumis. The sequence continues at coordinate 157,510,565 of CP125973.1, forward strand.
CAAAGACATTGAAATGGTCAAAAATCTCCTCATCCCAATTTCTCTAAGTTAATTTTTTGGGGTGAACAAGGGTTGAGGTTCACCAATGTCTATTGGTGGTTCCTTGGTGTTTTGTAAAACAAAACTTAGTATTTTCAAACTAGTAGGATAAACCTTATTTGAGCAAAGCAAGCCTGATCCACACTTAGCCAAATTCATGTAGATGTTAGTCTCTACTTTATAACTATGGTATCACTTGCCAATACAATTCCAATTGTATTGACCCCTTGTGGATGTAACTTATTATGTTGCAGGTTACTCTGATGGTGAGTAGGGTTATGAGTCTACACTCAACATGTTTGCCTGTGGCACATGAAGATGAAGACTTTATCTATATGCTATGTAATGAGAACTCTTTATTTGTTAGCCTTGGGCTAAGTGAGTTGTAAAAACTATTGTACTCCTGGAATTTTGATGTAATAATGACCTTTGTATTTGTGTACTTCATCTTAAACTGTGGGTGCTAGAAATTCGATCCAGGGACTAGCACTGCAATCGCAGGTGAAAGGATCGTATGGGCACCTAGGGGGGGTGAATAGGTGCTACCTCAAATTTTCTTTCTTTTTCAATTTAGGGTTTGACAATAAGGTAAATTCTCTAGATAATGCAACTAAGGTGAATTTACCTATATGACAAATGAGCACAAGCTAAAACAAGACAAGCAAGAACAAGTAAGTAAAGTGTGGTAAAGGATAGAAGTACCAAAGTGGTGGACGCGGAGACACAAGGATTTGTTCCCGTAGTTCCTTCCTTTTGAGGGGAAGTACGTCTACGTTTGGAGAGGGGGTGGTTTCAAACCACCAACGCCACAAGAGGCCTCCCTTGTTCTCCGATGAATCTCACCCCAAGGGGCTCTATCCACCTTCCACTATATCGGCAACCTTCGAGGTGGAAGCCGGCACCTTTACAACAAGTTCGGGGCACACGTCCACAACTTAATTGGAGGCTCCCAAATACAATCAAGCTGTCAAGACAAATCAAAGACAATCTTGTAAGAACCAAATCAAATTTAGGGTTTCCAAAGAAACACTAGAGCTTGGGGGCCCTCAAGTGAATGAGGAGGAAATGAAGATCTCTCTTGGTGAAGATGTAGATCTTGGCCTCCTCCTTCGATTCTCCAAATATCAATGACTTTGGATGGTTGGATGAATAGATCTTGTAGATTTGGTGGCTCTAATGGAGTTGGTGTTCTTGAGCAGCTCGAGTGACTGGAGGAAGAAGATAAGGGTCCCTTTTTATAGGCAGCTCCCTCCACGAACCGTTTTCTGACCATTGTAGAAAAGTCAGACCAGAGACTCCGGTCTGTAGATGGGAGACTCCGGTCTACACCGGAGATTCTGGCCAATCTTCGGACCAGCCTCTGGACCGCCCATCTGAATGACCCAGGCCATCCATGACCCAGCAAGACCGGAGACTCCGGTCTTCCAACACCGGAGACTCCGGACTGAGCTAACACCGGAGACTCCGAGATAAACTCCGGAGAAGGCTCCAGATCCCCAATCAGAATGTCCCAGCCCAGATCCTGAAGTCACCACCGGAGACAGATCCGGAAACTCCGGACCACACCGGAGACTCCGGTCTTGGCAGACTGGAGACTCCGGTCTGGAGTTTCCAGAATTGTGTCACATGAGAAGGGACTTTTCCCAAGTGTGAGGGTGCTTCTCACATACCATAATACCAACCTGTGGACAGTGACAAACTGTAAAGTGATCTACTTGTTGTTAACGAACACCAAAAGTGATTATGACAATAAATGCCATTTCAATCTCCCCCTTTTTGGTGTTCGATGACAACAAGTGATTTGCATGGAATAAAAAAATATATGGGGCTCCCCCTGACTATGTGCAATAATATAATTAAGTAAATCATGCAAGGTAGATAATATCAATGATAACACACATAAATCTCACATGAGTTACAACAGATAGTGCACATAAGCACATAGTCACGCACATGAACAACAAATAACACACATGAATTTCAAAGTTTGAATATGGAAAATAAAAGCAGATAGTAGCAAATCCAAAGCCCCAAACCCATGCCAAACGATGAGAATGTCTTCTCCCCCTTTGGCATCGGAACGCCGAAAAAGGGGAAAAGTCCTAAGCTAGCGCCCCAATAACTCAGTAATCATCGTCATCCTCGTCATCCTCGGCATCCTCATCCTCATCCTGGTCATCACCACCCTCATCATAGTCATCATCATCGTCTTCAGGAACAGCAGGCCCTTTGCCGTGAGTGCGAGAAGAGGAGGTACCCTGGTACCCAAAACCGGAGGTGACATCAGCAAATGTTTTCCAATCCACCAGACTATCCTGTTGGGAATTCCATGCCCCAAATGAGAGTCTGTGATCAGACTCTGTGGACTGCTGAGCCCCATGCTCATCATTGTATTCATCCTCACCTTCCTTGTTATCCCCTTCACCTTGTTCCTTGATCTCCTTGAGGAGCTTCTCAATGCGACGGTTGCTTTGGTAGGATGCATGTTGCTGCTTATGGATGTCAACATTCATGCAACAAAGGGTCCTCTCCCAAAAGTTGGCCTTCTTGACCCTCTCATGCACATAGTCTCGAGTCATAGAAGGCATAGGGGCATTGGAGGCATTCTTCCTCCAAACTCTAGGCGGGGAGGGAGCCCTCTCAGTCTCAATCTCCTCATCATCATCCCCATAGCGACGCCTAGGGGCAGGCCCCATACGCTCCTTCTGCTGTAGTGAGACTATAGCGTGATCAGTGAGGTGTGGTGGTATGCCAAGTGGAGAATCATGCTCCTGGGAGTTGATGAGCCTCATAACCAAGGGTGAATATGGAGGAGATTTCTTGTAAAGAATAGCATGGAACATCTCCTCAAAAATAAAATCCATCACATCAATAGGTGCAGCATCTGCCTCTGGTCTAGCATTGTAAATCCGGTGAGTGTGGTATAGAAGGTTGACAAGCCCACCCCTAATCACATCATCATTCCCAGCACTAGGTGCAATGGTATGCCAGAAAATTCTTAGCATAAGGCTGTAGGGAGTCTTGAGTCCCTTGGACCCTCCCACAACACCCTCGTCATACAGAGGCACCAGCTTCAACTTGTTCTCACCCAGAGCTACAGAGTGCATACGCAGCCCAACAGGAGTGGATACTCCATGAAAGATCTCAAAAATGACGTTGGCAAAGTCATGGAATGTAGCTGTGTAGCGAGTGGTACCAGACATCCAAACCATAGTCCTGTCTTGATCAGACCCAAACACAACTGTGGCATAGAACTGTTGTACAAGGTAAACATTGTAGTCTTCAGGCAGCTCCATCAAGTTATACAGACCCAGCTTCTCACAGATCCACAAAGCATCATTGAAGTAGGGGTTGAGGCGCATCTGCTCAACACTCATGAACTTCTGAGGGAAGACCGGTGATTTGGTGAGCACACCATACACATCCTTCATGAACACAGCCTGTTCCTTCCTCCAGAAACGAGGGTCATCACTAGTACGAGGCAGCGTATAGAAATCTGTCTTTCTCAGCTCACGGTACTCCTCTTTAGACATTTTGGCCAAGGTCTGAAGGTTTTCATATTTGGCCTTCTTGGCACAGTCCTCTCGTTCAGCCCTCTCTTGGTCCCTCTTCAAGTAAGCTGCATCACGTGCCAGCTGTTTGCAGTTGGAAGGAGGCACAATAAACTGACCCTAAGCTTCATCATAGAGAGGATTGCCCCTTTGGGACTTGGCCTTGGTTCGACAATGACGACTAGAGCCATCACCTGTGAACAGCAGTGAGGGAGATAGCATGGAGATGAGTATATATGTCCCAACAATGTAGTACAAGAACTTTGATGCATTTCTGGTCTATTTGATTCATCCACCACCAGAGTCTCCTCACCTCATACCGGAGTCTCCGGCTCAGACTGGAGACTCCGGTCCTGAAGACCAGAGTCTCCGGCATGGACCGGAGCCTCCGACCCTAAGTCCGGAATCTCCGGTCGGGAGGCTCGGGCATGAGATGGGGAGATGCTGGTGGGGGTGAATCTAGCAGATCGAGCAATGAAACAAGGCTAAAGTACTAGAGTGCACGCAAACAAGTGATTCCAATGGACAAATCAGTACCAATCCTTAAAAACACATCTAGAGATGAACCCTAGGAGAAAAAGTAGAGGGGAGGTACCAGATCTGTCCATGGGATCAATTCCTCCGGTGGGAATGACCCAATGGAGGAGAGGGGAAGGTTGGCCGGCGACACGGCGGATCCCGGGGGCTTCTTGACCTCCGGAGAGGAGTTTTGGAAGAGGAGGCGACGGGTTTGGAGGTAGGGGACGGTGTAAGATCCCTCCCTTTTAAAGGTAAGGATCCCTGTGATTGCAATGCTAGTCCCTGGATCAATGCTAGCATCCACAGTTTTAGATGAAGTACACAGAAAAAAAGGTCATTATTACATATCATTCCAGAGACAAACATAGTCTTTTACAACTCCATGGCCATAGGCCTAATACAAGAGTTTAACCATAACAATATAAATAAGTCTTCATCTTCATGTGCCACAGGCAATCATGTTGAGTGTAGACTCATAACCCCTAATCATCATCGGAATAACCTGCAACATCACAAGTTACAGTCACAGTGGGTCAATACATTGGAATAGTATTGGCAAGTGATACCTTAGTAGAATATCAAAAACTAGATACTACATGCATTTCGCTAAGTGTAGCATAGGCTTGCTTTGCTCAAAATAGGTTTTACCTATTAGTTGAAAACACTAAGTTTTTCTTTGACAAAACTTTCCCAAGGAACCACCAATAGAAATTGGTGAACCTTCACCCTTGTTCAACCTCAAGTTTTTAACTTAGAAAATTGGGATGAGGAGATTCTTGATAGCTTCCATGTCTTGATGCTCAAATTTTCCAATACCAGGGACATGGCTAAGTACTTAGATTCTTCCATCTGCAGAGGTTGTGCACTTTCCCCACAAGACTTGATTTTCACCAAGACAGGACCTTTCAGAAGCCTTCCCTTAGACCAATTTGGACGTGTTCCAACCTATCATCCCACTACCACCAACTGTCCAAATGGCTAAGTTATTACAACCTATATGATCCAGGCAGAGCCCATATTGCCATGTGGCTGCACTAGAAGCTTCTTAACATTTGGCCTCTCAAATCCCTTTATTCCTGGGTGGCATTCCACAAGTGTGATACAAAAGGTAAACCATAGAAATGGGCCTTGTGTAACCACTCAACACAAACCATTCTTTCCATTCCACCCAGGTGTTTCATTCACTTAGTTGTTTTATTAAGCAAAACATAAGTCCAAAGACTTAGAAATATTTCTCATAGCATGATTATATAATCCACCCTTGGTTGATCCTAGCTAGGCTAAGCATGGAAATATCAAGTATCTTAACTTAGAGGAAATTCTAACATTGGTACAACTACTAGGATTTCCCAAGCATAGCATAAAGATACTTAGCAAAATAATCATGCAAGTCCTATACAAAATATTTCTAGTGCATAGGTAAAAATATAGGGATAAAAACATGAATCACCACTTGCCTTGGTAGTTTGGGGAGTAGCAACAATCTTCACAACCACAATCACTATTAGCACCAAAATCTACACATAAAATAATGGCACCAAAATCACATAACAAAATATACAAGCAAAAATATATGAATGCATGCAAAATGATATGTGATAATTTTCTACATCAAACAAGGCAAGTATACAGTACTGAATCATAAACAAGACCAAGATACTCAAAATAAACTTTATTTGATCTTTAACTCATTTTTCAAATAATTTCTATACTCAAATTAAGTCTATAATTGTATATGCAAAAATAACCAATTTTACAGAAGCAAAACATTAAACACATTGCATAAACATATATAATTCTTTCTCCTGATTCCAATGATATAAAATTTGCAAAATTTGAACATGTGGAATAAAAGTTATGAATTTTGCAAGTTGGAATCACTAATAGATCAAATTTCTGTTTTAAATCTAAACTCAGCCATGCGGCGTGTTCTGATTGGCCCGTACCGGTTCGGGCGGATCGATCAACGAGGGCCATTGGATTTAAAGAAGATCGTGCGGCACAAATCTTGCGTACCCCTTCGCGTAAGTGATTCTATCGCAGCCGACGGATCCAGATCTAACAGTCGCTGATCAAACGACCACTAACTGGCGGCGCGCGGCGACGGTGAGCGGCGGCGTGCTCGGTCTACGGCGTCGTGGCGGCTACAGAGGGGGCTGGGGTCAGTGGAGGGGCTTACCAGACTCGCAGAGGCGTGCTGGAGCTCAACGTAGTAGTGGCTTGTCAAGGGGCACACATACACGATGGAAATTCCTCGTCGGAGTGGAGTTTGTCGTCGGGCATGGCTGTTCGTCATTGTTGCCAGCGTTGTAGATCATGCCAGAGTGTAACAAAGCAGTGTGTTAGATGCGCACTAGTCTGGCGAATACGTGAGCAACAACAAGAGAGACGGGGGCGGTCGGGAACTACCAGGAGACGTCACCGGAGTTGAGACAGACGGCGGTGCTTGCTTGACGTTGAGGTTGCCGACGAATGGGAGCGCGCGCGGGAGAGTGGGTGATACTGGCAGCTGCAGAGGGAGATGGGGAACTCACTCGCGGTGTTAGGAAGGCAAGGGGCGACGGTGAGCGGCCGGAATTTGAGCTGAAGCTCGTCGGAGCAGTGGGTGGTTCGGGGTCGATTCCGAGCAGCCTAGGGGCAGAGAGAGGGAGGCGACTGGGTAAAAGGAGGGGAGGACGCATGCGATTAAGTACGCAAGGTCGGGGGAGATAATTACTCATGCAATCAATCGAATTGATGCGAGGTTTAATCACCGAAAACATCCGGCGCGATTTGGGGGGAGAAGGGGTCACGGGGTGGAGACGACGACTGGCGTGTGGGGCCTGCCGTCCAGTGAGAGAGAGAGTTACGGAGTGGGGGCCAGTTGTCAGCGACTACGCGGGTTAACCCTTCGGTGCGAAATGTTTTTCTGCGGTGAGAAGCTGCTGGGTTAAATGGGCTGAGTGGGCTGGGTTGGGCTAGATTAGCTGGTTTGCTTTTATTTTTTTCTCCCTTTCTCTTTTTCTTTTTTTGATTGAATTTCTGGTTTGAATCCAAATTCTCAAATCAAATCTGTTTTAAATGAAACTTTCTCCAAACATTTGTTTATTGATTCTTGCATCCTGGGGTGTGTAACACATCTGTTCACACTCAAATTCAAAATGGGTTTGAAAATGAAATTTAAACCAAGACTTAGTTAAATGTTTATAATTAGTATATGAATGGTTTATAATTCATAATTTGTTTTTGAAAACCTTGACCAAACCTTAGAAACAACACTCAAGCTCAAGCTCAAAACCTTATTGATTAAAATAAGTATTTTTCTTATTAGAAGGTAGCAATATGGCCATAGCCTTGCTTACATAAAATAATGAGCATTCAAATGCTTCTGTTTTTTGTAATGACTTTGAAAATGAACCCTAAATGATCATGAATGCATGGATGATATGCAAAGCTTTGAAAACATGATTTTAGGGATGTTACAAATCTAACCCCCTTAAGGTGAATCTCCCCCTCAAGATTCGGATTGGCTAGCAAATAGGTGAGGGTGGTCTTTCCGAAGATCATCTTCTCTTTCCCATGTTGCTTCTTCTTCGGAATGATGGTTCCATTGAACTTTGCAGAATTTGATAGTCTTTGTTCGAGAAACTCTTTCTGCAGTCTCAAGAATCTTGATAGGTTTTTCCTCATAAGTGAGATCACTTTCCAATTGAACCTCCTCCAATGGTACAGTATCCTTCAAAGAAGTCTCTTCCATCTCCGGATGGCATTTATTTAACTGACTCACATGAAACACATTGTGAACGGCAGACAATGATTCTAGCAATTCAATCTCATAAGCTACTTCTCCTTTACGACTAAGAATTTTGAATGGTCCAACATATCTTGGGGCCAATTTTCCTTTGACTCCAAATCTCTTCACTCCACGAAGTGGTGACACTCTAAGGTAAGCTCTATCACCCACTTCATAGGTGACTTCTCTACGCTTAGGATCTTCGTAGCTCTTCTGTCGGGATTGTGCTATCTTCAATCTGTCCTTTACAAGCTTGACTTTCTCTTCAGCCTCTTTGATTAGTTCTGGTCCGAACAAATTTCTTTCTCCCACACTATTCCATAGTAATGGGGTGGTACACTTTCTCCCATAGAGAAATTCAAATGGTGCCATCTCAATACTGGCTTGATAGCTATTATTGTAAGATAATTTTGCGTAAGGCAGACTTTCATCCCAACTAGCTCCATAGTCTAGGGCACATGCCCTCAACATATCTTCTAGAATCTGGTTGGTCCTTTCTGTCTGTCCATCAGTCTGAGGATGAAAAGCAGTGCTGAATTCTAACCTCGTGCCCAATGACTCATGTAGTTGCCTCCAAAAATGAGAAGTGAACTAAGTTCCCCTATCAGACAGAATACTCTTGGGGTACTCCATGTAGACATACAATCCTATTCATATAAATCTTAGCTAACTTAGCACTTGTATAGGCTGTCTTTCACGGGTATGAAATGAGCCACCTTAGTGAGGCGATCCACTACTACCCAAATAGAATCATATCCTGACCTGGTCCTTGGCAATCTGGTGATGAAATCCATGCCAATCTTGTCCCACTTCCAATCAGGAATAGGTAGTGGTTGTAGCAATCCTGCTGGTTTCTAATGTTCCGCTTTCACTCTACTACACACATCACACAAAACAATATGTTCGGTGATGTCCTTCTTGAGATTATTCCACCAAAATATTTCCTTCATATCCATGTACATTTTGGTGTTACCCAGATGAATGGAATATGGTGAGTTGTGTGCTTCTTGTAAAATCAGTTTCTGAAGCTCCGGAACTTGTGGAACACAGATACGTTTTCCATACCATAAAGTACCATGTTCGTCTTCATGGAATCCTTTGGCTTTTCCCTTGCCAATCTTTTCCTTAATCTCTTCAATTTCCTTTTCTGTCTTTTGGGCTTCTTTGATTTTGTCCAACAAAGTGGGTTGAACATCCAATGACATGAGATGTCCTTCAGGCACAATCTCCAATCTGAGGTCTCTAAATTGGGCACACAGATCATCTGGCAACTCTCCCTTAGTAAGGCCATTCACAAATACCTTACGGCTTAGAGCATCCGCTACAGCATTTGCTTTACCGGGGTGGTATTGCAAACTCAAGTCATAGTCCTTGATGAGTTCTAGCCATCTTCTTTGTCTCATGTTGATTTCTTTCTAAGTGAAGATATACTTCAAACTCTTGTGATCTGTGAACACTTCACATCGTTTTCCCAAAAGATAGTGTCTCCATGTTTTGAGTGCATGGACAACAGAGGCTAACTCTAAATCATGGGTAGGGTAATTTACCTCATGAGTTTTGAGTTGTCTCGAGGAATAAGCCACAACTTTCCCTTCTTGCATTAGAACTGCACCTAATCCATGATGATATGCATCACAATACACTTGGAAATCTTTCTCTAAATCTGGCAGACATAAGACTGGTGCTGTCACTAATCTCTTTTTCAATTCTTGGAAACTAAGCTCACATCCTTCAGACTAAGCAAATTTCTTGTCTTTCTTTAGTAACTCAGTCATTGGTTTAGCTACTTTGGAGAAATTCTCAATGAATCTTCTGTAGTATCCTGCCAAGCCAAGGAAACTACGAACCTCTTTTACTGACTTAGGAGATTCCCATTCAGTTACAGCTGACACTTTTGCGGGATCAACTGCTACACCATCTCCTGACACAACGTGTCCAAGAAATCCAACTTCATTTAACCAAAACTCACACTTGCTGAATTTGGCATACAACTTATGCTCTCTAAGCTTCTCAAGTATCAAACGCAAATGTCCTTCATGCTCTTCTTTGCTTTTGGAGTAGATCAAAATGTCATCGATGAAAACGACAAAAAACTTGTCAAGAAACTCCATGAATACCTTGTTCATCATATTCATGAAGTAAGCTGGTGCATTGGTCAAACCAAATGGCATCACGGTGTACTCATACAATCCATACCTAGTGGTGAAAGATGTCTTAGGTATGTCTTGTTCTCTTATCTTAAGCTGAAAATAACCTGATCGGAGATCAATCTTTGAGAATACACAAGCTACTTCTAACCGATCAAACAAGTCATTGATTCTAGGGAAAGGATATTTGTTCTTGATAGTCACCTCATTGAGTGAACGATAATCTATACATAACCTTTGACTTCTATCTTTCTTTTCCACAAACAAGACTGGTGCTCCCCAGGATGAAGAACTTGGTTGAATAAATCCTTTCTGCAACTGTTCTCCAAGTAGTTTCTTGAGTTCTTTCAACTCATCAACTGACATCTTGTAAGGTCTCTTTGCTATCGGTCCTGATCCTGGCAGCAAGTCAATCAGAAATTCCACATCTCTATCTGGTGGCATTCCCGGCAATTCTTCCGGATATTCACTCACGATTGGCACACTGTCTATGCTAACCCCCTTAAGAGAATTTAGCTTACTCCCTTTCGATTCAAAGTTAGTCTTGAATCTAATCCATTTATTTTCTGGGTTTGTGAGTGTGACGGGTATGATTGGCATAATCTAGCTTTCCCTTGTTCTTAGTCATCTATTCCATTCCCAAAATGACATCCAATCCTTGGGAATTTAGGATTATCAGATTAACGGGAAACTTATACTTCCCAAACTCTATGACTAGATCATGACATCCTGAGTTCACTATCATTTCTCCGCCAGGAGAACTTACTTTTATAGGACACTCAATAGTTTCTACTAGAAGTTCATTTCTTTCAAAAAATGCTCTTGATATGAATGAATGCGATGTGCCAGTATCAAAGAGAACAAATGCTGGAACAGAATTGAGTTTGAACTTACCAGCAACAGCATCAGGTTCCTCATAGATCTCTTTCACATTGATGTGGTTCACCTGTCCCTTTTTGAAAGGGTTGGGTTTGTTGGGTCCTTCAACTTTCTTTTCTAGGCATTCATTTGCATAATGCCCCATCTTCTTACATTTGAAGCATTCAACCTGACTGAGATCCTTCTTGACAGGCTGGCTTCCACTACCACTTCCACTTCCATTGTGGTGGATCTTGTATCCACCCTTGTGATTCTTGTACTTGTCATTGTCATGACTATGGTGATGCTTGTTGTCATGATGGCGGTTGTGGTTGTGGTGGCTATTGTACTTTCCATGCTTGTGGGATCCAAAACTCCCACTATCATCATAATGGGATCGCTTGTGAGACGATGCCGAGCTGTGCTTGTCAGAGTTGTGTTTCCTCTTTTTGCTTTCGACCTGTTTCATCTTGCTCTCCAAGATGGCAGCCTTGTCACAAAGGGATTGATAGGTGGGGACATAGGCCACAGATAACTGCAGATTCAGTTCATCATTCAGTCCTTCGAGGAACTTCTCTTTCCTCTTGGCATCAGTATCAACTTCATCCGGTGCATAATGCGCCAGATTGTTGAACTCCTCAATATATTCAGCCACGCTGCGGTGGCGCTGCCTCAGATTACGAAATTCCTTCTTCTTTAAGCTCATCATTCTGGATGAGATGTGAGTTGTACGGAAACCATCTTCAAATATAGCCCATGTCACATCCTCAATGGGAGTGGTGATCTGGAAGTTATCCCACCAAGTAGCTGCTGGTCCTTCCAACAAGTGTGCTGCAAATCTGACTTTCTCCTCGTCGGTGCAGCCGAAAGTTACCAAATCCTTGTTCACCGAGCGTAGCCAATCATTGGCCACCATGGGGCCAGTAGTTCCTGAGAACTTAGCAGGCCTCAGTCTTAAGAATCTGGTGAGCATGTCAAATCCTGGTGGGTTGCTCTGATTGTTGTTGTTGTTTTTATTGTTGTTGTTCTGATTCTGCATGAAAGTAGTCATCATCTTCATCAGTTGTGCCTGTGCTGTCATCAGCTGCTGCATCTCGGGGGTGACATTGTTGTTGTTCGGGTTGGGGTTGGCACGTTGGGGAGGCATCTGTGGTTTTCATAAGGATAAGAATGATATACCCATAGATGCTTTAACATGCACAATACATCACAAGGACAATCACCAAACAAACATCAAAATAACATAAAGTTCAATGACATAACAATAAGTTTGAAAAGCAAACACACCAATAGCAAGCCATCCACATGTTGGATGGTCATTGTGACTCAATAATCATAAGCATGGTAAATGATAGATAAATGAGTAGTCATCACTACTCCTCTGCGTCAACCTCCTCATCAACAAGTGTAAGACCTGCATTCTCCATAGCGGTCTTGTATTCCTCGACATTGGTAGTCAGGGCCTCTACCTTGGCTTTGAGAGCCCTCTTCTGTGAACGAAGTCTCTCAATCACACCCTGCTGATGCTCGAGCTCGAAGTCCTTGGCCTCTAGTTCTGCAGTCATCTCTCGAATCCTCTTGTTCCTATCTTGGACTCTTTTCTCTTGACTCTTGAACTTCCTATCCGGACTCTCAAACTTGGCCTCCATTTCCTGGACTATCTCGTCTTGCTCCGCGAATAGCTTGTCCTTCTCACGAAGCTGCACCTGGAGCTCATCATTGCTAAGCATGAAGTTGGTCCTATTGGTATCTAGGTGCCTAAGTAGAACCTCTAGGTCCTGAAGGTACAGACGAATCGGCTCTGCCGTCTCTCTAGCAGCATCCTCGAACTCAATAGCCTCACCATCCTCATCGCGTCTTCCGAAGGTGTGGAAGTGAGTACCTCTAATCTCCCGAGAGTGCCTCCCTAACAGACGCCCAAGTAAATCTTGCATGACTACCTCTAGTCCTCTCTCCTTGTCGTCATGCATAAGCTTGAAGGTGATAGCCTCCGTGGTTGGCTCTGTCTGACGTCCTGGTTGAGTAACCTTGACGCCCCAAAGATCCTTCCTCTCAAACTTGGTGAGGGGAAGCATCATGATACTAGGGACTGGAAGATTGAGCACACTAGTGAGCTCAATAAGACGAGTGCCAAAGCGAGTTCCCTTGAACTCTTCAGCCGTGCTGATAGTAACATTAGGCATCTATTTTATGAGATAGAAAAAGTTAGAATCAACATAGATAGAGAAAATCACAAGACAAAGCATCACAAGCATATCATTAGCTAACACACAAGTCATGGTATACATAAACTCATTACAAGCATTCCAAGGTTCATCATAACTTAGACAAAAAAATTGGAAGTAAAATGATAGGTGTGGTGGTCCAACTAACGAAGTACATTACAACTCTCACTATCTAGACTAAAGGCTATCAAAGCATCCTTCTACTAATAGAGATGAGAAAGAAGATTAGATAAGTTTTCGAGAAGAAAAGACAAGTGGAGAAAATTTTCAAAGTGTTGAAATTTTTCCTTAGTGGTTTCTAATCCAATCCTAGGGTTATAATCCTACAGGCAACACAGTGCTCTGATACCATCTGTAAGATCCCTCCCTTGTAAAGGTAAGGATCCCTGTGATTGCAATGCTAGTCCCTGGATCAATGCTAGCATCCACAGTTTAAGATAAAGTACACAGAAACAAAGGTCATTATTACATATCATTCCAGAGACAAACATAGTCTTTTACAACTCCATGGCCATAGGCTAATACAAGAGTTTAACCATAACAATATAAATAAGTCTTCATCTTCATGTGCCACAGGCAATCATGTTGAGTGTAGACTCATAACCCCTAATCATCATCAGAATAACCTGCAATATCACAAGTTACAGTCACAGTGGGTCAATACATTGGAATAATATTGGCAAGTGATACCTTAGTAGAATATTAACAACTAGATACTACATGCATTTGGCTAAGTGTAGCTTAGGCTTGCTTTGCTCAAAATAGGTTTTACCTATTTGTTGAAAACACTAAGTTTTTCTTTGACAAAACTTTCCCAAGGAACCACCAATAGAAATTGGTGAACCTTCACCCTTGTTCAACCTCAAGTTTTTAACTTAGAAAATTGGGATGAGGAGATTTTTGATAGCTTCCATGTCTTGATGCTCAAATTGTCCAATACCAGGGACATGGCTAAGTACTTAGATTCTTCCATCTGCAGAGGTTGTGCACTTTCCCCACAAGACTTGATTTTCACCAAGACAGGACCTTTCAGAAGCCTTCCCTTAGACCAATTTGTACGCGTTCCAACCTATCATCCCACTACCACCAACTGTCCAAATGGCTAAGTTATTCCAACCTATATGATCCACGCAGAGCCCATATTGCCATGTGGCTGCACTAGAAGATTCTTAACATTTGGACTCTCAAATCCCTTTGTTCCTAGGTGGCATCCACAAGTGTGATACACAAGGTAAAGCATAGAAATGGGCATTGTGTAACCACTCAACACAAACCATTCTTTCCATTCCACCCAGGTGTTTCATTCACTTAGTTGTTTTATTAAGCAAAACATAAGTCCAAAGACTTAGAAATATTTCTCATAGCATGATTATATAATCCACCCTTGGTTGATACTAGCTAGGCTAAGCATGGCAATAGCAAGTATCTTAACTTAGAGGAAATTCTAACATTGGTACAACTACTAGGATTTCCCAAGCATAGCATAAAGATACTTAGCAAAATAATCATGCAAGTCCTATACAAAATATTTCTAGTGCATAGGTAAAAATATAGGGATAAAAACATGAATCACCACTTGCCTTGGTAGTTTGGGGAGTAGCAACAATCTTCACAACCACAATCACTATTAGCACCAAAATCTACACATAAAATAATGGCACCAAAATCACATAACAAAATATACAAGAAAAAATATATGAATGCATGCAAAATGCTATGTGATGATTTTATACATCAAACAAGGCAAGTATACAGTACTGAATCATAAACAAGACCAAGATACTCAAAATAAACTTTATTTGATCTTTAACTCATTTTTCAAATAATTTCTATACTCAAATTAAGTCTATAATTGTATCTGCAAAAATAACAAATTTTGCAGAAGCAAAACATTAAACACATTGCATAAACAGATAGAATTCTTTCTCCTGATTCCAATGATATAAAATTTGCAAAATTTAAACATGTGGAACAAAAGTTATGAATTTTGCAAGTTTGAATCACTAATAGATCAAATTTCTGTTTTAAATCTAAACTCAGGCCACGCGGCGTGTTCTGATTGGCCCGTACCGGTTCAGGCGGTTCGATCAACGAGGGCCATTGGATTTAAAGAAGATCGTGCGGCACAGATCTTGCGTACCCCTTCGCGTAAGTGATTCTATCGCAGCCGACGGATCCAGATCTAACGGCCGCTGATCAAACAACCACTAACTAGCGGCGCGCGGCGACGGTGAGTGGCGGCGCGCTCGGTCTACGGCGTCGCAGCGGCTACAGAGGGGGATGGGGTCAGTGGAGGGGCTTACCAGACTCGTAGAGGCGTGCTGGATCTCAACGTAGTAGTGGCTTGTCAAGGGGCACACATACACGGTGGGAATTCCTCGTCGGAGTGGAGTCTGTCGTCGGGCACGGCTGTTCGTCGTCGTTGCCGGCGTTGTAGATCATGACCGAGTGAAACAAGCGGTGTGTTAGATGCGCACTAGTCTGGCGAGTACGGGAGCAACAAAAAGAGAGATGGGGGCAGTCAGGAACTACCAGGAGACGTCACCGGAGTTGAGATAGACGGCAGTGCTTGCTTGATGTTGAGGTTGCCGATGAATGGGAGCACGCGCAGGCGAGTGGGTGATACTGGCAGGTGCAAAGGGATATGGGGAACTCACTCGCGGTGTCAGGAAGGCAAGGGGCGACGGTGAGCGGCCGGAATTTGAGCTGAAGCTCGTCGGAGCAGTGGGTGGTCCTGGGTCGATTCCGAGCAACCTAGGGGCAGAGAGAGGGAGGTGACTGGGAAAAGGAGGGGAGGACACATGCGATTAAGTACGCAAGGTAGTGGAGAGAATTACTCGCGCAATCAATTGAATTGATGCGAGGTTTAATCACTGGAAACAGCCGGCGTGATTTGGGGGGAGAAGGGGTCGCGGGGTGGAGACGACGACTGGCGTGTGGGGCCTGGCGTTCAGTGAGAGAGAGAGTTACGGAGTGGGGGCCAGTTGTCAGCGACTACGCGGGTTAACCCTTCGGTGCGAAACGTTTTTCTGCGGGGAGAAGCTGCTGGGCTAAATGGGCTGAGTGGGCTGGGTTGGGCTAGATTAGTTAGTTTGCTTTTATTTTTTTCTCCCTTTCTCTTTTTCTTTTTCTGATTGAATTTCTGGTTTGAATCCAAATGCTCAAATCAAATCTGTTTTAAATGAAACTTTCTCTAAACATTTGTTTATTGATTCTTGCATCCTGGGGTGTGTAACACATCTGTTCACACTCAAATTCAAAATGGGTTTGAAATGAAATTTAAACCAAGCCTTAGTTAAATGTTTATAATTAGTATAGGAATGGTTTATAATTCATAATTTGTTTTTGAAAATCTTGACCAAACCTTAGAAACAACACTCAAGCTCAAGCTCAAAACCTTACTGATTAAAATAAGTATTTTTCTTATTAGAAGGTAGCAATATGGTCATTGCCTTGCTTACATAAAATAATGAGCATTCAAATGCTTCTGTTTTTGTAATGACTTTGAAAATGAACCCTAAATGATCATGAATGCATGGATGATATGCAAATCTTTGAAAACTTGATTTTAGGGATGTTACAGACGGGGTGAAGAATGAGGAATTGTTGTACCAGTTCACCCCGCCCCCCTACTTTAAGTGTCAGAAACCGTCTGGACCGGAGACTCCGGTCTACACCAGAGACTCCGGTGTATATACACCGGAGACTTCGGTACTCCTCGACCAAAAGTTCCAGGATAGGTGTTTTGGGGACATATATGAGAGATAGACAGTTTTAAGATAGGGAAAGAGCTTGGGTTGAGACATCAAACTGTGAAGAACCAACAAGAGCCATAGGAATTCACAAAAGCATTCAGAAAAGCTCCAAGAGACTAGAATCAAGCAAATGACAAACATGAGTAAGTATCAACCTCTCGAAAGAGAGAGGGAGGTGGCCTAGGCCACCATATTTGAGTATACTCGGCTTAGCACCATGAAGATATATCTTGGGTCCATTATGGAAACTCATCATTAAGCTCACATATCACAAAATGATATTAAGAGGAATGATTTTGATTGCTTTGGGAATAATGGGGGGAGGGATGGTCCAATCAATTTGGACCGCACTCCCCTATATCCATGCCTACACCTAAACCAAATATGGGTTGAAGCATAGGTGAGAATGCAAGAAAATCAAGTCAAGCTCCTTGAATCTATGACATTTAGTTCATTCCTCAAATAGAAAAATCTTGCTTCATCAAGTGACTTCGTGAAGATATCGGCAAGTTGATCTTTGGTTGACACATATGATAGATCAATATCACCTCGAGCAACATGATCTCTAATGAAGTTATAACGAATCTCAATATGCTTTGTCCTTGTGTGATCCATCGGGTTGTAGGCAATCTTGATGGCACTTTCATTGTCACATAGAAGAGGCACTTTGTCACAATGGACATCGTATTCCTTTAGAGTTTGCCTCATCCATAGAAATTGGGTGTAAGCACTAGCAGCTGCCACATACTCAGCTTCAGCGGTGGAGAGAGATATACAATTTTGCTTCTTAGAAGACCAACATACTAAGGACCTACCAAGGAAGTGGCAAGCCCCGGATGTTGATTTTATATCATCCTTATCATCCGCCCAATCCGAATGCATGTATCCACAAAGAGCAAATGTTGAGCCTCGAGGATACCAAAGACCATAAAATGGGGTATGAACTAAGTATCAAAATATTCTATTGACCGCCATTAAATGGTTTTCTTTAGGATCCGCTTGATATCTTGCACACACACACCTACACTCAACACAATATCGGGTCTAGATGCACAAAGGTAAAGCAAAGAACCAATCATAGACTGGTATACCTTTTGATCCACATCTTTACCATTTGGATTTTGTTCTAGATGAGTCTTTGTAGTCATGGGAGTAGAAGCTCCATTTAAATCTTGCATTTTGAATCTCTTGAGCATATCTTGAGTATACTTGGATTGATTGAAGAATGTCCCTCCTCTAACTTGCTTGATCTCAAAACCAAGAAATACTCTCAACTCCCCCATCAAAGACATCCGGAACCTACTAGTCATAAGCTTTGAGAATTCATCGTTAAAAGCTTTGTTAGATGAGCCAAAGATAATATCATCAACATATATTTGGCATACAAAAAGCTCCCCATTGACTTTCTTAGTAAAAAGAGTGGTATCGATTTTCCCAACCTCAAATCCACGATCAAACAATAGCTCTCTAAGGTGCTCATACCACGTGCGTGGGGCTTGCTTGAGCCCATAGAGCGCCTTATCAAGTTTGTAGACATGGTTTGTGAAGTTGGGGTCCTCAAATCCCGGGGGTTGCTTAACATATACCAACTCATTTAGTGGACCATAAAGAAATGCACTATCTACATCCATTTGTTGCAACTTGAAGTTATGATGTGCCGCATAAGCAAGAAAGATACAGATTGTAAGGTTCCCAACCTTTAATAAGGTAGAGATCCCTATGTTTACAATGCTAGTCCCTGGATCAATAGCTAGCATCCACAGTTAAGATGTAATATCAAGAAACAAAGGTCATAATACAACTTTATAACCAGGAATAAAATAATTTATTAGATCTTACATAGCTCATTTGGCTATCTCATTACAATGCAGCAGAATATAACAATAGCATGGGGTCCTTCATCTTCAAAGTGCCACAGGCAGACATGTTGGTTGTAGACTTGTAATCCTAATTCAACAAACTTCACTAATATCAAACAAACCTGCAACATAACAAGTTACAGCCACAAGGGTCAATACATTTGAATTGTATTGGCAAGTGATACTATGGTAGTATAGTGGAGTCTATCATCTATATGCATTTGGCTAAGTGGAGCTTAGGCTTGCATTGCTCAAAATAGATTTTCCTTATCATTTGAAAACACTAAGTTTTTTGCTTGACAAAAATCACCCAAGGCATCTCCCAATAAAAATTGGTGATCCTTCAACCCTTGTTCAACCACAAGTATTTAACTTAGAAATTGGGATGAGGAGATTCTTGATAGCTTCCATGTATTGATGCTCAAATTTTCCTTTGCCAGGGACATGGCTAAGTACTTAGATTTTACACTCTGCAGAGGTGGTGCACTTTCCCCACAAGACTTGGTTTCCCAAGACAAGATCTTTCAGAAGCCTTCCCTTAGACCAGAATGGACGCGTTCCAACCTATCATTCCCCTACCAACAACTATCCATTTGGATAAGTTATTGCAACCTATATGATCCAGGCAGAGCCCATAATGCCAAGTGGCTGCACTTGAAGCTTCTCAACATTTGACATCTCAAATATTTTTGTTCCTGGGTGGACATCCACAAGTGAGATACACAAGGTAAACCATAGAAATGGTCCTTGTGAACCACTCAACACAAACCATTCCTTCCATTCCACCCAGGTGATTCATTCACTTAGTTGTTTTATTAACAAAACACAAGTCCACATACTTAGAAATATTCCATAGCATGAATATATATTCCACCCTTGTTTTCTACTAGATAAGCTAAGCATGATAGTAGTAGGAATCTTAACTTAGGAAATTCTACTAAGGTTTCATCTACTAGGATTTCCCATGGCATAGTTTACACTTAGCAAAATTCCATGCAAGTCCTACTTAGAAATATCACTAATGCATAGTGAAAATAATGGGACAAAAGTATGAAGCATCACTTGCCTTTTTGGTAGAGAATATAAGTTCACTCCTTGTCTTTGCAATGATCACACTCTTCAAATCACTACAATTCAATCAAGCAAGGCACAATTTCAATCTACCATTCAAGCAAACATCACATAAAATGATAGAAACAAAACAATGCATGCAAGCATGCTAAAGATTGTTTTATTTGGAGAAGTGGTTTCTTATAGGTTATAAACATTTGAAAACACCTAATGATCATTTTATAAAGTGGCAAAGTCATTTGCAAAAGATTTCACTTCATAAACCATTTTTAAACCAAGTCATTATTTTATGTGGTTGAAAATGCTTTTAGCAAAGTAATAATCTTTATGGAGTTCACCAAATACATTTTAAATTCATAAAACTTGGTGTTTAGGGTCAGAGGGTTTAAATCAAAACATTTCCCAAAGGTTTTCCTCCAAAATCATTTTTAACAATTAAACCATATTTTTATTTGACTAGAAATGTTTTAATTCAAAGTTTTATTCTTTTTCTTCACCAAATATGTTTTTGAAACCACAAATTGATTTCTATGGTCAGTAGGTTCAAAAAAATCCATTTGCCAAAGGTTTTATCTCAAAAATCATTTTAGAACAATTTTTATATTCTAAACAAGCACACACAAGTTTCTGCAAAAACAATCAATTTAACAGAAGCAATTCACTAAACAAAGGGCATGGTCAGAAAGTACTTGTCTTGCTGATTCCATTGATATACAATTTGCAAAATTTGGACGTGTGGTTTGAAAGTTATGAATTTTGCAAGTTTGAATAAGTAATAGAACATTTTCTGGCTTTTATAACATCTCTAGGCCACGTGTCTATTTCTGATTGGACAAAAACGGTTCGCACGGATCGGTCGGCGTGGAGCGTTAGATCTAACTGAAAACATGCGGCACAAATCTATCTGTAACGGTTCAGTTAAGTGGTCTATCGTATCCCTACGATCTTCATCTAACGGCTATCAACACCACGACCAGGAACCGGCGGTGTTGAGCAACGGTGAGCGGCGGCGACACTCGGGCTGCGACGTTGCTGGCGAAATAGGAAGTGGGGGAGGAAGAGGAGTGGCTCACCAGGTTCAGGAGATCACAACGATGCTCAACATGCTTGCGGTTTGTCAAGGGGCGCACGGTGGTGGCGTGGATTCCTCGCCGGAGTTGTGCTGCGCCTCGGGCTCGTCTGTTCTTTGACGGGGGCGACGATATACGGCATGCTAAGGCAAATAGAGGGCACAGTTAGGTTCGTCTGGATGTCACGATCATGTGAGCATCCAAGAGGGGAAAAGGGCGGTCTATTCTTACCAGGAGGACTCGTCGGAGTTGCGGGGGTCTTCGGTGGCGCTCAGACGAGGTGGTTGCCGACGATAGGGGGCATGCACAAGCGAGCTGATGCTACGGGGAGGTTCGCCAGGAGGTGGGGAGCATGTGACCGTGGTCGAGGAGGAAAGGGGAAGCGAGGTCTGGTCGGATTCGTCGCCGGAGTATCGTCGGGCAGAGGGACTTCGAGGTCAAAACTGTAGCACCTTGGTGGCTCCTGTGGGGTGAGGTCTGGGGGAAAAGGGAGAGGAGTCCAGGGTGATTAATAGAGCACAGTTGTGGTGAGTAATGGTCACGACATAAACGCGAATTGAAGCTGTCTTCAAATGCCAGTAACGGCGAGGAGGAAAGAGGGAGGCGCGGTCAGCGGCGGGTGAAGACGATGGTGAGGTGGCTGTGGGGCCTGGCGTCAGTGAGAGAAACAGAGGGGAAGTGGGGTCCACTGCTCTGTGACCTAGCGAGTTTGTTTGCCAGTGAAAAAGGTCTCGCTGCGAGGGAGAAGGAGTGGGCTGGACTGGGCTTAGTTGGGCCTGCTGGCTGGGCTAAGTCCTTTTCATATATTTTTTTGTTCAGATTCTTTTCCTTTTTCCATTTCTATTAATCTGTTTTTGTTTTGATTAATTAATTCAAACATCAATTTGAATTTAAACCTCTCTAAAAATTTTTGTGGATTCATATACTGATTAATAGTATATTCTGAAGTCAATTTTGGAATAAAACTTTATTCTTTTTGGGGTCTTTTAATTATTTAATTAGGCCTTTGTATTAATTCAAATAAGATTCAATAATATCTTCAAAACACCATTTGAATTCTTAAACCTTCCAAATCTTTTCAGTAGGTTTATATTTGTTTAATAGGGTGTCGAATAATTCATCTTGAATTATTTGGAAAGTATTTAATATGATTCATAAATCATTTGAATTGGGTTTGTCTTTACTCAAATAGAATTTGGTTCAAGCCATTTTATTTTATTTTGGAAATTCTATATCCTTCTATTTTATTTGGATTTGGATTCTATTCATTCCATTTGCTTAATGGATTAGGCCAAGATTTAATTTGGTCTTTAAATAATCCTTATTTAATATTTCTTTCTTCATCTTATAAAATCCATATCTTTTTATTTAGAGATCCAAACTTGGTGATTCCAATTTGTAAAATCTTATTTGATATTTATTTATCCTTTTAAATCTTTTTAGAATTTTTTGCTCACCATTTGGTATGTATTTTAGATAAGTGCTTTATTAGCTTTGGAAATTACTTTTCCTTATCTTATTAAATTCATAAGATTTTATCCATGGCTCCAAATTAAGTGAAACCAATTTCTATGGTTTACAATATTTCTATTTATCTTTCTTGATCATTTGTAAACGTTTGTTGACAAATTTTTATATGGATCAAATCCATAGGCTTGAAGATACTTGGAAATGATTTTATTCCATTAGGGTTTAGAGTTTGGATTTATTTTCCAAGTGTTTAATTTTCAAGATAAATTCATTGAGGAATGCATTTCTCTTGATTTGGATTTTGTTGGATTCAAACTTTAATTAAAGTTTGTTCAAGATGGGATTTTACGTTTCCATTTAGAAACAAAAGTTTCTTTTCACCCTAAATTTCAACAATTAATAATTTTGTTTATTTATTTTTCACATTACAAGATTTGGAAAATCTTGGGATGTGACACAGATGGACTCAAGGCGAGCCACGGGAGCATAAGTATCTCCATAGTCAGTGCCTTCAATTTGAGAGAACCCTTGTGCAACCAATCTATCCTTGTTCCTTACTATAATTCCATGCTCATCTTGCTTGTTCTTGAATATCCACTTTGTTCCAATAACATTGCGGCAGTCCTTTGGCTTCTCTACTAACTTCCATACTTTGTTTCTCTCAAAGTTGTTGAGCTCTTTGTGCATAGCTTCTAGCCAATCCGAATCTTCAAGAGCTTCCCACACTTTCTTTGGTTCAATCATGGAGATGTGTGCTTGGTGTTCACTGAACCTCTTCAATTGTGCTCTTGTGGAAATGCCTTTCCTTAGGCCACCAACAACATTTTGTAGAGAGTGGTCTCTTAATTCCAACATTCTTTCCTTTCTAGCTTCGCGACGAGCGTGGATCTCCGTGTTGTTTCTTGGGGGACCCTCTTCATCATTTTGATCCTCGCCTTGACCATCAACTTGACCTTGATCATCATCGAAATCATTCTCTTCTTCTAGAGGCAAAGATTGACCTTGGTCTTGATCAAGTGCTCTTCTAGCATCAATCTGAGCTTGTCTCAAAGCAGTTTCTACGGATCTTCCTTGAGCAATTGCCTTGGCACCACTTGACACCCTGGCGAATGAATCAAGCTCCCCTTGACTAGAGTTGTCACTATGATCATCATGTTGAGGGTCCACATCTTGTCTTTGGCTTGAGTCATTTTCCTCCTCGGTGGATGGAGCTTGTTGATTTTGTGAAGATGAGGGCTCCACTTGAGGGAAGCATAGTTCTTCTCGATCTGCCATAAGGGGTTCCTCAATGGGGCGGATATATCCCACACCCATTCTTCCTATGGCTTCCTGAGGCATTTCATCATCTGCATCACAAGCATCAACACGCCCCCCTTGGGGACCATCATATTCTTCAAAGGTCACACTACAAGATTATATGACGGCTCCGGAGAGCTTATCATAGATTCTATAAGTGTGAGATTCGAGACCATAGCCAACAAAAATACCCTCTAATGCTTTAGACTCGAATTTGGACAAACGAACACCTTTTATGAGATAGAAACACTTACAACCGAACACCCGGAAGTAAGATATGTTGGGCTTGTTACCGGTAAGTATTTCAAATGGAGTCCTGTTGATTTATTTGCGGAGGTAGAGCCAGTTTGAAGCATGGCAAGCGGTGGAGATGGCTTCGGCCCAAAAGTTGTATGGAGATTTAAACTCTGCCAACATGGTCCTAGCCATCTCAATAAGAGTCCGGTTCTTCCTTTTGGCCACACTATTTTGTTGAGGGGTGTATGCAGCGGAATATTGATGTTTTATCCCCTCATCACTAAGGAAATCATTCAAGGTGTAGTTCTTGAACTCGGTGCCATTGTCACTTCTTATGATCAACACGAGAAGATTGTATTGACGTTGGACCATGTTGATGAAGTTGATGAAGGTCTTTTGGGTCTCACTCTTCAACTTGAAGAAATATACCCACGAGTATCTTGAAAATTCATCAACGATCACCAAACAATATTTATTCCCACCAAGACTTGCATGAGATGGAGGACCAAAAAGGTCCACATGGAGGAGCCCCAAGATCTTGGTAGACTTGATGCGGTTCTTAGGCTTGTGAGGAGCATCATGCATCTTCCCTAGAACACATGCCTTGCAAACACGATCTTTGGCAAAGGAAACATTTTCTTTTAGTCCAACAATATGACCATCCTTGTGGAGACTTTGCAAAGTTCTCATATTGACATGGGCTAGTTGGCGATGCCATAACCAACCCACATCGGCCTTTCCGAATAAGCACATCGCACTTGTAGTGGCTTGCCCAAAAATTCGACCACATACAAGTCATGTTCGACGTACCCAACGAAAGCGACCTTGAGAGACTTGCTCCACATGAGGACCACAATATCATCATCAACAAAGACGGCAAAACCCATCTTACCAAGAGCACAGACTGAAAGTAAATTGTATCCAATGGTCTCAACAAGCATGACATTCACGAGTGTAATGTCATGAGCAACCACTACCTTGTCGAAACCCATTACCTTAAACTTTGACTTGTCAGCATATGTCATGGTGATTTGATCATCATTTGGCTTTAAGTCCTTGACAATAGACGAGCTTCCTGTCATATGACTCGTGCAACCACTATCAAGCACCCACTTTGACCCTCCGGAAGCATACGTCTACAAAAGATCAAGCTAATTTTTAGGTACCCATTTTTCAGTGGGTCCTCTTTTGTTAGCAACAAGGGTCTTGGGAACCCAAATGGACCAAGAAATATAACCATCATATGGTCCAACATATTGTGGATACACATCACTATAATAATCACGCATTAGAACATAGTGAGGGTTAGCACTTCCCGCAAAGTCATCATGATACATAGTTTTACCACTTGTGGTCTTACTATCCACAATGACCTTGTTAGTTTCTTGTGTGGGCTTGGCCTTCTTATTCTTGTTGTTGTTGTTGTTCTTCTTCTTCTTCTTCTTCTTAGTTCTGGAGACAAAACCAATGCCCCCTTTATCACCACTAGGACTTTGCTTACTCAAAAGATCATCAATGGACTTGTTGCCTTGTGGAAATGTGGCCTTAGCAAGCTCCCCCTTCAACCTAGCATTCTCTTCAAGAATAGTTGTACTACTAGATGGAATGAAGTTACTAGGTGAAGGAATCTTGGCCAATTGAGTTTGAAGCGTTTCATGGGACTTTGTGAGTGACAAGAGTTCACTTTCCAAAGCCTTGTGGGCCTTGTTAAGCAAACTAAAGTCCTCGGCAAGTTTTTCATGAACCACACCAAACTCAATCTTGTCCTTTTTAGCCCTTTTGTATTTAGCAATAGCATGATCACGCTCTTTGATGAGTTTATTCACAATAATGTCATTGGCCTCATGTAAGGTTCCCAACCTTTAATAAGGTAGAGATCCATGTGTTTACAATGCTAGTCCCTGGATCAATAGCTAGCATCCATAGTTAAGATGTAATATCAAGAAACAAAGGTCATAATACAACTTTATAACCAGGAATAAAATAATTCATTACATCTTACATAGCTCATTTGGCTATCACATTACATTGCAGCAGAATATCTATAAGCATGGGGTCCTTCATCTTCAAAGTGCCACAGGCAAACATGTTGGTTGTAGACTTGTAATCCTATTCAACACACTTCACTAACATCGAACAAACCTGCAACATAATAAGTTGCAGCCACAAGGGTCAATACATTTGAATTGTATTGGCAAGTTTCACTACTATGTAGAAATAAGTGGATTCTATCATTACATGCATATTTGGCTAAGTAGGGTTTAGGCTCTTTTGCAGAAAGCAATATAGTTTTATCCTATCTTTTCAAAATAGTTTTGATCTTTGTCAAATCTTTTTGAACTTCTTGGAAAACTCCAAGTGCTTCTAATCCCTTGTTGTCACCATCAAGTTTTACTTTGAGAAATTGGAATGTCGAGATCTTCCATAGCTTCAGGCCTTAGTTGCTCAGTATTGTCCATAACCGGGGACACGGCTAAGTACTTAGAATTTGATCTTCTGCAGAAGTTGTACACTTTACCCACATGGCACAATCTCATCTTGATGCCACCAGTGGCCGCTGGATAAGTACTCACCAAGATGGAGTACTGGCAGATTGAGAATGTGACAAAGTCTTTCCATAGAAGTCCTCCCAATAAATAATGCTAGCTTGTCATCCAGGTACCAATGTAGGGTTTCAAGTTCCCTTACACAATTCTAGTTAACCTGAAGATGCCAATGCATGGGTCTTCCACTATGTAGTTGACTAAGCCAGAGCCATGTGGCTGTACACGGAAGCCACTGTATGAGAAACATGTTCAATCTTTAAGTCCCTGGGTGGTTTTCTTCTAGTGCACATACAAAAAAGATAGCCATATAAACATGGTTCCTTTTGTTGCCACCTTGTCCCATCTTGAGTCTCCTTGTCCACCCAGGTGGTTCATTGAGTATTTGTTTTATTATATAAAACATAAATCTTTTCAACTCTTCATATAATTCATAACATGTATCCCATCCCAATATATAGCAGGGCTAAGCATACTACAACTACAATGTTTCCACTAAGGAATATATAAGGGTATCCTATTAGGATTTAGCATAGCATAAAAATATAGTAGTCCTTATCATGCATGTTTCAAAAATCCACTAAGTGTAATGAAAATAGTAGGACTTGGATGATAGTGTCACTTGCCTTTTTAGTAGAGAATGATGGTTCACTTCTTGATCTTGCAAATATCACACTCTTCTAATTCCACTACTATTCAATCAAGCAAACATAGATTCAACCAGCATTCCAACCAATTTATCACACATAAAATAATAGAAACAAGGTCATGCATGCAAGCATGCAAAAGATAGTTTTATTTGCAAAAGTGGTTTCTACTAGGCTCTAAACATTATAAAGTTCAAAAGTGGTCATTTACTAAAGTGGTAAAACCATTTGCAAAAGGTTTTATCTATAAACCATTTTTAAACCAAATCAATATTTTATGTGGTTGAAAATGCTTTTAGCAAAGCAATATTCTTTTAAAGGGTTCACCAAATATATTTTAATTCTCAAAACTTGGTGTCTAGGGTCAGAAGGTTTGAATCAAATCAATTCCCAAAGGTTTCATTCCAAAAATCATTTCTAAACCATAATCAATATTTTTATTTGACTAGAAATGAGCTAATTCAATTATTTATTCCTAAACTTCACAAAATGCATTTTTTAATCCATAAATTGTTTCCCTAGGGTCAGTAGGTTCACAACAATCCATTTTGCAAAGATTTCACATTAAAATTATATCTAGAACAATTTTTACATTCAAAATAAGCCTACACAAGTTTCTGCAAATTCAACCAATTTTCCAGAAGCAAAACATTAAACAAAGTGCATGGTTGCAAAGTACTTGTTCTGCTGAATCCATTGATATAAAATTTTCAAAATTTTGATGTGTAGAATTAAAGTTATGCATTTTACAAGTTTGCAATTCAAACAGATTCCAATTCTGTTTTTAAATGAAACCCTGTCCACGTGGCTCAATCTCATTGGCCGGTAACGGTTCGCACGGATCAAGCAATTCTGGCCGTTAGATCTAATGGAAATCGCACGGCACACAACACACTATACCCTTTTGTTTAATGATTCTATCTCTATCGCTGGATCTGCATCAGACGGCTCACAGCACACTGCCTTGAACTGGCAGTGCTGGCGCAGCGGCAAGCGGCGGAGCAGATCTGGCGGTGGCGTTGGCGACGATTCAGGAAGTGAGGGAGGGAGCGAACGTGCTTACCAGACTCACCGTGGCATGGGAAAGCTCAACGTAGTGGTTGTTCGTCAAGGGGCGCACGGGGTTGGTGGCTATTGCTCGCCGGAGTTGCTGCGAGCGGCGGGTGTCTCTGGAGGTCGTCGAGGGCGAGGCTGCAGATCGTGCCGAGGCAAAACAAAGGTGTGGTTAGACCCGTACGAGTGTGGGGAGTATGAGAGAATCACTGAGAGGGCTCGGGGCGGTCTGGGCTTACCAGGGGAGGTCGCCGGAGAAGGGATGACAGCGGTGCTCGTGGTGATGAAGCCGGCGTTTTGGAAGCCATGAGTGAATGGAGCACACGGGCAGATGCGCTAGGAGGTGGGGAGAAAGCTCGCGTGCAGAGGGAGGAGAGGGGCGGCGGGGTGTGGCTGGAGTTGCTCTGGGACGTCGTCGGAGACAGTGGAATGCGAGCTCGAATTAGAGCATCCTAGGGGCAGTGGGGAGGCGATGTTTGGGGGGAAAGAGAGAGCGGAGAGGGGCGCTTATACACGCGTGGTCACCGGAGGATTTAAGGCTGCCATCAACGCGAATTCAATGCCGGAGTTAATCGGCAGCAACGGCAGGGCGACGTGGTCGCGAGGTTGATGATGCCTAGCTGGCGGTGGGGTCCGTCTGTCTGTGAGGGAGAGAGAGAGGGAGATGGGGCCACTCGTCAGCGTCTCTGTGGGTTCTTTTCTGGGTAGAAAATGTTTCACTGCGGGGAGGGGTTAGTTGGGCTGGACTGGGCCTTGTTGGGCCTGTTGGGTTGGGTTGAGTTTAATTCACTTTTTTTATACAGAAGCTTTTTTCCTTTTTCTATTTGAATTTCTGTTTTGATTTTCAAACAAATAATTCAAACACCAATTAAAATCAAACCACCACCAAACTTTGTATTTATTTTAGTTCTGTTTAACAACATAATCCAAAGTCCAAAATAAAATAATTTTTATTCTTTTTAGGATCCATTAATAATTAAACAAATAGACCTTAGTTATTAATTCAAATAGGATTTGATTTATTTTAAAATTCTATTTGAAATCTAAAATAATATCAAAACCATTTCAGTAGGTTTTATTTGAAAATATAAAACACTTGGAAAACTTATTTAAAATAAATTAACAAGTTTTAGTGTTTTATTTAGAATCGAAAAGCCTTTACTTTAATAAAATTGGATATTAATAAATCCACATTATTTTATTTAAATAAACCTTTACTCTTTTTATCTAATAGAAATATTTTATTTCAAAAGCTTGGCCAAGATATAATTTGGCTCTTATAAAATAATCCTTATTTATAATTCTACCTTTTCTTTTGAAAACCAAATCTTTTTATTAAAAGATCTAAAAATAGTGATTCTAATTATTAAAACTTTCTTTATTAATTGTTTATCTTTTTAAATCCCTTTAGGATTTATTTGATCAAAATAGGTTTGGATGTTTCCAAATGGAATCAAAAAGTTTCTTCTCACCCTAAATTTCAACAAAGTTTTATTGTGTTTATTTATTTTTCACATTTCAAAATTTGGAAAATTTTGGGATGTGACACCTCATCAAGCCCTTCAAGTTTTAATTCAAGTGACATCCTAGTTTCTTGTTCTTCTTCTAGAGCATTGTTTAAAGCCTCTAGCTCAATCATGTGTTCATGCCCAAGTTTACATCTTACGTCTAGGAGCTCTTGTGTGTGAGAAAGTTGATCTAAGATGTTACCAAAATGTATCTTAGCATCCCCTTGTAGGTTAGTCATAAACTCATCAAAAACAATTAATTCCCTTTTAATATCAAGAGACATCTCATTATCAGTTTCATCATTAGCTAAAGGAGTGGAGTGAGATGATGATGATGATGATGATGATGATACCTCCGTTCCTCTTGCCATAAGGCAAGTGACGTTCTTGACGGGAGAATTCTCATTTGGAGAATCGAAGAGTGAGAATGTCGGAGTAGAAGTAGTGGCTAGAGCCGCCACACCATTTGGAGTTTCCTCTTCCTCATCTTCATTGTCGGAGGAGTATTCTTCATGAGTGATCAAGACGATTTCTCCCGACTTCTTGTTGATGGGATTCTTCTTGATGAAGGGTTTCTTGTAAGGTTCTTTGAGAGTCTTCTTCAACACAAGCTTACCCCCCATGATCTTCCCTCTTCTCATAGGGGCAACTTGCCACAAAGTGATAGTGGTCACCACAATTGAAGCAAGTTCTCAATCTAGTAGTGTTTTATATTTTCCCTTTGGGTTGCTTCTTCGTTGCATTTCCATCTTGGCCTTGGCGGGATTCTTCCAAAAGTTCTTTGCATAGAAGGCCATATATTTACTATGAGCAATCTTGACTTCATCGGGGTGGTCCATGGAGAGGCCTTCATCACTACATCTTCATCCCCATGGTCCACAACTTTGGCCTTCAAAGCAACATTGACAACGTTTCTCATACCAAGGGCACGAGCACGGGCATCTTTGTCATTCTTGGCGGCAACTTTGAAAGCGCCCATCTCTTGCATAACTTCATTGGAGGTCATGAGATGGTAGTTGTGCATTCCTTGAAGGCTCTTCAAGTCGGTGGGCTCAAAGGGCATGAGTGCACTCACATATTTCCTTTTTATCCACGCATCATCCACATGTGAGGCACCCACATTTCTAAAAGCGGTGGCGGTGGTCTTGAGCCTTCGGTACATGTCCTCATGATCTTCACCTTCCATCATGTAGAGCCTTCGGCTTCATTGCTTAGAGCATCATACCGATTCCTCCTCATACTCTAATTTCCAACAAACAATACAGTGAGGGCATCCCAAGCTTCCTTGGCAATGCTAAAGTGCTCAATGTGTGGATAATCCTTTGTACCCAATCCTTGTTGAATCATATGCAAAGCAGTGGCATTGAGTTAACTATTGAAAACCTCTCTTCTTGTCAAGTTGTTTGGATCCCCAATAAAGAGTACATGCTCGATGATGTTCCATAGTTCAATGCAAGAGATGCGCATATGAGTTCTCATTAGTGATTGCCATTGAGCAAAAGTAGCAGATTCTTCAAGCTTAGGTGGGTCACCTCTATTGTATACATGAGGGCGAGGGATTGGAGGGTCGGGAGAGTACCATGAATCACGGTGCTCACCCTTCCCACCATCATTTTGTGTGTAGGAATTAGTGTTGTCTAGTTTACCCCTAACCATTATATTCTCGGGGGATACCGGAGTATTCCCTTTAGGTAAAACGGATGGAGGATCCTCTTGAGGAGAGGGGGATGATGAGCCATCTTTGTCTTTAAGAATTTGCTCAAGCATCTTCTTGGCTTCGTTGACCAAGGAAGAGCTCAATCTTGTTTCCAAGTTTTTGAGATCTTCCATGGTCACCGTGGTAGGATCAACATCACCATCCCCACCGCGGCTTCCCATATTCTATTAGGCGGTAAAGCCCAAATAAAGAGTCGAGGCTCTGATACCAATTGAAAGGATCGTATGGGCACCTAGAGGGGGGTGAATAGGTGCTACTTCAAATGTTCTTTCCTTTTCAATTTAGGGTTTGAAAATAAGGTGAATTCTCTAGATAATGCAACTAAGGTGAATTTACCTATATGACAAATGAGCACAAGCTAACACAAGACAAGAAAGAACAAGTAAGTAAAATGCGGTAAAGGATAGAAGTAACCAAAGTGGTGGACACGGAGACACAAGGATTTGTTTCCCGTAGTTCCTTCCTTTTGAGGGGAAGTACGTCTACGTTTGGAGAGGGGGAGGTTTCAAACCACCAACGCCACGAGAGGCCTCCCTTGTTCTCCGATGAATCTCACCCCAACGGGCTCTATCCACCTTCCACTATATCGGCAACCTTAGAGGTGGAAGTCGGCACCTTTACAACAAGTTCGGGGCACACGTCCACAACTTAATTGGAGGCTCCCAAATACAAGCAAGCTGTCAAGACAAATCAAAGACAAGCTTGTAAGAACCAAATCAAAGTTAGGGTTTCCAAAGAAACACTAGAGCTTGGGGGCCCTCAAGTGAATGAGGGGGAAATGAAGATCTCTCTTGGTGAAGATGTAGATCAAGGCCTCCTCATTCGATTCTCCAAAGATCAATGACTTTGGATGGTTGGATGAAGAGATCTTGTAGATTTGGTGGCTCTAATGGATTTGGTGTTCTTGAGCAGCTCGAGCGACTGGAGGAAGAAGATAAGGGTCCCTTTTTATAGGCAGCTCCCTCCATGAACCGTTTTCTGACCGTTGTAGAAAAGTCAGACCGGAGACTCCGGTCTACACCGGAGATTCCGGCCAATCTCTGGACCAGCCTCCGGACCGCCCATCTGAATGACCCAGGCCATCCATGACCCAGCAAGACCGGAGACTCTGGTCTTCCAACATCGGAGAGATCGGTCTTCCAACACCGGAGACTCCGGACTGAGCTACCACCAGAGACTCCGGGATAACCTCCAGAGCGGGCTCCGGACACCCAATCAGAATGTCCCAGCCCAGATCCTGAAGTCACCACGGAGCATCCGAAACTTGGACCATCTGGGAGACTCCGATGCAGTTTCAGTGTGTCACATGAGTAGGGACTTTTCCCAAGTGTGAGGGCACTTCTCACATATCATAATACCAACCTATGGATAGTGACAAACTGTAAAGTGATCTACTTGTTGTTAACGAACACCAGAAGTGATTATGACAATAAATGCCCTTTCAACAAGGATCTCTACCTTATTGGGTGGGATCTTACAGATGGTATCAGAGCACTGTGTTGCCTGTAGGTTTGTGACCCTAAGATGGATTAGATTAAGAAAACCACTAGGAAAAAATTCAACACCACTATGAATTTCACACTTTGTCTCTTTTCATCTCGTAAACCTCTTCTAATATTCTTTCTCATCTCTATTTGTAGATGGTCGCCATCAACGAATCCGTCAGGAAGGGACCACTGATGACTATGACCCTAGAATGTGAGACGGGGTTTCCTAAGGCACTCAAGAACCTCATGATCAGCTTGGGGATAAATGGTGAAGCCGTGTACAAGGGATTTTCGGTGATGGATGAAGGAGAAGAGTATTTGTGGGTACAACTCCACTTGTATAAAAACAAGGAGGATAACCACAATGAGTCGGGATTCTTCATGGTCACCAACTCTGAAATGCATATGTCATTATTTGACTCTGCAAGGAATGCAACATGGAATTCCATTGAAGAACTTGGAGAAAGGCTTAAGTGTAGAATGCTCAACACTCAAAATGATCTTAGAGAGGAGAGTAAACATACCCAAGGCTTGGAGACCACCATAAAATAGCTAAGGAGGGATATCATAGACTTAGCCTGGGAGTCTTGTGATCAAGACAAACAGATTGCCACCAAGGATGCCCAGATAGCTACCTTGACTAGTGAGTGAAGGATGCGTCGTATCCTATAGTTAGACCACCACACTTGTCGTTTTCTCACATTAATAATTTGATCATACCGACCTATGTTGTATGGCAAAATTTTGTCTAAGTTGTGATTGAACCTTGTTGCTTGAGTTGAATAATGTATGCCATGACTTGTGTGGATTAATGTTTTGATGAATGAATTTAGCTTTTGTTTTGATAATTTGTGCTTTCCTTTTTACTTGTGTTGTTTCTAACTTTTCTCCATCCTATGCAATAGATGCCTAGATTTGTTTACAACACTGCCGAGGAGTTCAAGGGAACTCACTTGGGGACTCGTATTTTGCAGCTTGTCAATGTACTCTCTCTCCCAATCCCTACCATCAAGGGAATTCAGCTCAGGAAGTTTGAGAGGAAGGACTTGTGGGGATTCAGGGTGACTCAACCAGGACGCCAAACAGAGCCTCCAATGGAGGAGATTTCCTTCAAGATACTCCATGATGATCAAGAGAGAGGCCCCGATGTCGCCATGCAGGAGCTGATAGGACACCTATGTGGACGTCACTCCGCCGAGCTCAAGGACCACTACTTCCATTTCTTTGGGAGACGTGACGAGGACGGAGAGGCTATAGTGTTGGACAAGGCTACTAAGGATACCATCAAGCCTGTGTGAAAATACCTCCAGGACTAGAGAGTCTCATTAGGCACCTTGATACTGATAGGACCAATGTGATGCTTGGCAATGATGAGCTACTTGTCCAGCTTAAGGATAAGGACAAGGCCTTCGAGGAACAAGAGGAGCGCATCAAGGAGATGGAGAAGAAGTTTGAAAGGCAAGAGAAGAAGTTCAAGAGCCAAGAGAAGAGGATCCGGGATAGGAACAAGAAGATCAAGGACGTAGAGACTAAGTTGGAGCTTGAGGACCTTCAGCTAGAGGCGCATCACGAGGTGATAGAGAGGCTGCGTTCATAGAAGAGAAGGCCATAGGAGAAGGTTGATGCTTTGACCACCAGCTTTGAGGAGTACAAAGTAGTATTTGACACAGCAAGACTTGCTCTAGTGGAGGAGGAAGTTGACATGGAGGAGTAGAGATGCATATCTATCTACTTATTTTATCTTATCATTTTATTATCGAGTCGTATTGATCATACAACTTGTGGATGACTATGCTAGTGTGTTTTATCTTTGCAAACTTGTTACTTGTGAGGTTTTGAACCCTAAAGTTTATCTTGTGCTTGCTTGTTTGTGATTGTTGTTATATGTTGTATTGTGCATGATAGGATCTATGGGGTTATTTATCCTTACTTATCCTTATTGAAACCATATATGCCTCCTCGTCATGCCAATCCTAACAACAACAAAAAAAACCAACAACAACAACAATAATAATAATAATAGTAACAATATCAACAACCAGAACAACCCACCAGCTTTTGATATGCTCACAAGGTATCTGAGGTTGAGGCCTGCTAAGTTTTCTGGTACAACCGATCCCATGGTAGCAAATGATTGGCTACATTCCGTGAATAAGGACTTGGTCATAGTGGGCTGCATTGATGCAGAGAAAGTCAGATTTGCAGCACACTTACTAGAAGGACCAGCAGCTACTTGGTGGGATAAATTTCAAGTCACTAACCCTATTGAAGAAGTGACTTAGGCAATATTTGAGGATGGATTCCGCACTACTCATATTTCTTCAGGAGTGATGGGGTTGAAGAAGAAGGAATTTCACAACCTTAAACAACGCCATCGCAGTGTTGCCGAATATATTGAAGAGTTCAACAATCTATCACGCTATGCACCGGATGATGTTGACACTAATGCAAAGAGGAAAGAGAAGTTCCTTGAAGGACTGAATGATTAGATGTGCATGCAACTATCTGTTGCATATGTTCCAACTTATCAATCTCTGTGTGACAAAGCTACCATCTTGGAAAGCAAGAAGAAGCAAGTGGAGAATAGGTAGAGGAAGCATCATTTTGATAAGCATGGATTAGGATCGTCTCACAAGCGTTCTTATGGTGAAGGTAGTGGAGGTTCTTGATCCCACAAGCATGGGAATCATAATAATCACCACAACTGTAACCGTCACCACGATAGGAATAAACATCGTGGACACAACAATGGGGATCACCGAAACAACAAGAGTGGATACAAGAGTCACCATAATGGACATGGCAATGGAAATCAGCCAGCAAAGAGAGACATCGGTCAAGTTGAATGCTTCAAGTGCAAGAAAACTAGGCACTATGCAAATCAATGCCCATAAAAGAAGACTGATGGAGACAACAAGCCAAATCCCTTTCAAAAGGGTCATGTGAACCACATCAATGTTGAGGAAATTCAAGAGGAGTATGATGTTGTGGCTGGTAAGTTCAAGATTAATTCCTTTCTAGCACATATCCTTTTTGATACTAGCGCATCACATTCATTCATTTCAAGAGCATTTGTAGTAAAATATAGACTCCCAACTGAAACAATTGGATGCCCTATTAAACTAAGATCCCCAGGTGGAGAGATGATAGTAAATTTTGGATGTCATGATCTAGCTCTAGAGTTTGGAAAGTACAAGTTTCCAGTTAGTCTGATAATCCTAGAATCCCAAGGATTGGATGTAATATTAGGCATGGATTGGATGACCCGTTATGAGGGAGTAATAGACTGTGCCAGAAGAACTGTTACACTCACAACCCTGTAAAAGAAATAGATTAAGTTCAAGTCTAACATTGAACCCAAAGGGATTAAGCTAAATTCACTTAAGGGGTTTAGCCTAGATAGTGTACCAGTAGTGAAGGAGTACCATGATGTGTTTTCGGAAGAATTACCGGGGATGCCACCAGATAGGGATGTGGAGTTTTTGATTGACTTAATGCCAGGATCTGGATTCATAGCAAAGAGACCCTACAATATGTCAGTTGATGAGTTAAAAAAACTCAAGAAACAACTTGGAGAACAGTTGAAGAAAGGATTTATCCAACCAAGTTCTTCGTCTTGGGGTGCACCAGTTTTGTTTGTCGAGAAGAAAGACAAAAGTCAGAGGCTATGCATAGATTATCGATCACTTAACGAAGTGACCATAAAGAACAAGTATCCCCTACCTAGAATCAATGATCTCTTTGATCAGCTATAAGGAGCTCGTGTGTTCTCAAAAATTGATTTTCGATCAGGATACTTTCAGTTAAAGATTAGAGAACAAGATATACCAAAGACTGCTTTTACCACGATATATGGATTGTATGAGTATACAGTGATGTCGTTTGGGCTAACTAATGCACCAACTTATTTCATGAACATGATGAACAAGGTGTTCATGGAGTTTCTTGACAAGTTTGTTGTGGTGTTCATCGATGACATATTGATTTATTCCAAGAGAAATGAAGAACATTTGCGTTTGATTCTTGAGAAACTCAGGGAGCACAAGTTGTATGCCAAGTTCTTGGAGTTTGGTTGAATGAAGTTGGATTTCTTGGACATATTATGTCTGGTAATGGTATAGTTGTCGATCCCGCAAAGGTATCAGCTGTAACAGAGTGGGAATCTCCCAAAATAGTTAAAGAAGTCCGTAGTTTCCTAGGCTTGGCAGGATACTATAGAAGGTTCATCGAGAATTTCTCGAAGGTAGCTAAGCGATGACGGAATTACTAAAGAAAGAGAAGAAGTTTGAATGGACTAAAGCATGTGAGGCCAGTTTTCAAGAGTTCAAGAAAAGATTAGTGTCAGCACTAGTGTTATGCTTGCCATATCTAGAGAAATATTTTCAAGTATATTGTGATGCATCTCACCAAGGACTGGGTGGTGTGTTAATGCAAAATGGAAAAGTGGTGGCGTATGCCTCGAGACAACTCAAGACTCATGAAGTAAAATATCCTACGCATGAATTAGAGTTGGCCTCTGTTGTCCATGCACTCAAAACATGGATACACTATCTGTTGGGAAAGCATTGTGAAGTGTTCACCGATCACAAGAGTCTAAAATACATTTTCACCCAGAAATAACTCAACATGAGACAAAGAAGGTGGCTAGAACTTATCAAGGATTACGACTTAAGTTTGCAGTACCATCCTGGGAAAGCAAATGTCGTTGCTGATGCATTAAGCTGCAAGGTTTATGTGAATTGCCTCACCAAAGGAGAATTTCCAGATGATTTGTGCGCTCAATTTAAAGAGATAAGATTGGAGATAGTGCCTGAAGGATATCTTATATCTTTGGAAGTATAACCAACACTTATGGACAAAATCAAAGAAGCTCAAAAGTTGGACAAGGAAATAGAGGAGATCAAGAGTAAAATTGGTAAAGGAAAGGCAAAGGGATTCCATGAAGATGAACATGGAACCTTATGGTATGGAAAGCGTATCTACATTCCACAAGATCCTGAACAAAGGAAATTGATCCTACAGGAGGCGCATAATTCACCATATTCTATTCATACTAGTAACACCAAGATGTACATGGATGTGAAGGAAAGATTTTGGTGGAACAATCTAAAGAAGGATATCGCAAAACATATTCCTTTGTGCGACGTGTATAGTCGAGTAAAGGCGGAACATATGAAACCGGCAGGGTTATTACAACCACTGCCAATACCGGATTGGAAGTGGGATAAGATCGGTATGGATTTTATCACAGGACTGCCAAGGACTAGATCTGGTACGATTCTATATGGGTTGTCGTGGATTGCTTAACAAAAGTGGCTCATTTGATACCCGTAAAGACCACCTATAGAAGTGCTAAATTAGCCAAGATCTATATGAACAGGATTGTGTGTCTACATGGAATACCTAAGAGTATTGTGTCAGATAGAGGAACTCAGTTCACTTCACATATTTTGAAACAACTACATGAGTCATTAGGAACAAGATTAGAATTCAGCACAACATTTCATCCTCAGACCGACGGACAAACAGAAAGGACCAATCCGATTTTGGAAGATATGTTGAGAGCTTGTGCGCTAGACTATGGATCTAGTTGGGATGAAAGTCTGCCATACGCAGAGTTTTCTTATAATAACAGCTACCAATCGAGCATAGAGATGGCTCCGTTTGAATTCCTTTATGGAAGGAAGTGTACTACACCATTATTATGGAATGGAGTAGGAGAAAGAAATTTATTTGGACCAGATCTGATCAAGGAAGCCGAAGAGAAAGTCAGAATGGTAAAGGATAGATTGAAGATAGAACAATCCCGACAAAAGAGTTATGTAGATCCAAAACGTAGGGAGGTCACCTATGAGGTAGGTGATAGAGCTTATCTTAGAGCCTCACCACTTCGTGGTGTGAAGAGATTTGGAGTCAAAAGGAAAATTAGCACCTCGTTATGTAGGACCATTCAAGATTTTGAGCCGAAAAGGAGAAGTGGCCTATGAGATAGAACTACCAGAATCTTTGTCAGCAGTTCACAATGTGTTTCATGTAAGACAGTTGAAGAAGTGTCATCCAGGGATGGAAGAAAGTTCGTTAAAAGACACTATACCACTAGAAGAAGTTCAGCTAGAGAATGATCTCACTTATGAAGAGAAACCTATCAAGATTCTTGAGACAACAGAAATAGTCACTCGTACTAAGACCATCAAGTTCTGCAAAGTACAGTGGAATCATCATAACGCAGAAGAAGCAACTTGGGAAAGAGAAGATGAGCTTCGAAAAGATCACCCTCACCTATTTGCTAGCCAATCCGAATCTCGAAGGCGAGATTCATCTTAAGGGGGTTAGATTTGTAACATCCCAAATTTCATCAAAACCAAAACATCAGCATTGCATTCTTATCATCATAGCATGTGAGCATTGCACAATTTTTTTTCAAATTTTAAAACCCTAGCAAACCCTATTTTTAAAACCCCTTTCTTATGAAGGGCAGATTATGTTTTTATTTTTAGTGCCCCAAATTTTTTTGGAGTGTTTTGTTGTGTTTAACACACTTTTAAACACTAGAAGCATCTCACAAAATTTTGGTGAAAATTTGACTTGATTTGGATCTGATTTGATCAGTCAAATTTCATTTGGAAATCAAATCAGAAAAAGAAAAAGGGCAAAGGAAAAAATAGAAACAAACCAGCCAACTGGTGCAGCCCACCCCGCGGTCCAACTAGCCCACCCGAGTTTTTTCCCTCTCCCCTCTGTTTCTCACTGCGCAGCGTCGCACCCCCTCGCTGACAGGTGGACCCCACCTCCACGACACCTCCTTCGTCCTCAATCAACGCGTGATGACCCGCTCCGCTGCTGCCATTTCTGCCCAAATCAAATTGATTCAAAGCGCATGAATGCATGCATGATTCCCCCCCCCCCCCTCGACCTGCTACTTAACCCCCTCTCCCCCCGCTCCATTTATCCCCACTCAACCACCCCTGAGCGCCGCCAGGATACATAGATTTTGCCTCGCACCGCCGCTGTCCCGACGTGCTCTGGCGACCGATTGCGGTGAGTCTCATGCACGCCTTTCCCTCTAGTTCACACGGACTTTCTCGCCATATTCTTGCGCACCTTCTGATGCTTGCCGCTTGCTTTCTTGTGCACCAGGATCTCGCCTTCGTCAACCTCTGCAAGCACCCGACGTTCATCTCAAGACGAGCAATCCTCGCCGTGTCCGTACGCCCGTCCTTCATCCGCGACCACCACTGCAACCACCCCTTATCCGCGACCTCAGTAAGCCCCTAAGCCCCTCCCTTACCCCCTGGCCTCGCCAGAACACCATTGTCAGACGCGCCGCCACCATGCTCGCCATTAGCGCCTCTAGGTTTTGGTCAGGTTGATTAGATCCGTTGGATCTAGATCCAGCAGTTTAGATTAGATGCCAGCGTGAACAGGTACGGGCAGATCTGAGCCGCACGACGCCATTTAGATCTGAAGGGTGCACGCGCGTGATCCGTGCAAACCGGTATGGGCCAATCAGAGCGTGCCGCGTGTCTGGGTTTCTGATTTAAAATCCAGATTTCATCTATTAGTTGATTTAACTTGCAAATTCATAACTTTTGATCTGTATTTCGTGAAAATACAAATTAGGTGTCTATGGATTCAGAAACATGTGAACTTTTCATATATGGCCTTACTTTGGTCATTTGTTTTTGAAAAGTTAGAGTTTTATGCAGAGACATTTATAGGGATATTTTGGCTATAAAAATTATTTAGTATATTATTTTAAAGTGGTTTTTGTGATATTTAGACTTTAGAATGTATACTTTATCTTGTGTACTGTAGAGTTTGGTTTTAAATATGTGTTATGCACCTCATTGCATTTTTGCATGCATTTATATTATTTTTGAGTGTTATATTGATTTGTATATATTTTGTTTGAATTTTGCTGTGTAGATTTTGTGGATTGTGAAGTGTGTGATTGTGAAGATTGTACCTATTCCCCTAGCTACCAAGGCAAGTGATATTTCATCTTATGTCCTAATATTTTACCTATTGCATTAGTACTATTTTGGTAGAACTTGCATGATAGTTTTCAAATATATTGCTATGCTATGGAAGAACCTATAGATTATATCTTGGTAGAATTTTCCTAAGTTAGGAGACAATGTATGCTAGAATGCTTATACTTGTTATTATAATTAGTGGGTGGTAATTCATGTTATGATATTATAGAAAGTTTATGCCTAAGTGTTTTTGACTAAGAAAACAACCTTGTTAATGAAACACCTGGGTGGAATGGGACTTGTATGGTTTGTGTTGAGTGGTTACACAGGGCCCATTTCTATGGTTTACCCTGTGTATCACACTTGTGGATGGCCACCCAGGAACAAAGAGATTTGAGATGTTTTGTGTTGCGAAGCTTCTAGTGCAACCACATGGCATATGGGCTCTGCCTTGACCAACTAAGTTGCAAGAACTCAGCCAGATGGACAGATGGTGTGAAGTTCTGTATGAAGGAAAAAATTCAAGTGTAGGGGAAGAATTATGTGATGAGATGAAGAATGGAAAAAAGCTCAAGCTTGGGGATGCCACCCCGTGTCACCCCAATAAATATTCAAGAGGTACCAGCGTCAAAGCTTGGGGATGCCCAAGGCATCCCCTTCTTCATCAATAAAAAACTCAGGTTTCTTTCTAGACACTTCGTTTTTATTGTTTCATGCATTGTTGTGTTGTTCTTGGAGAGTCTTAGTTTTTTTTTGGTTTTTGTTTGCTTATTTTGCTTGAATAAATTAGTTGGACCCCCGCATTCTCTCTTTTGTTTCAAATAAGTTGATTGGTGTTGAAAAAGAGTAGGAAGTTTCATACATTAGTGGTACAAACGGGAGCTCTTTTTGATTGTGGCTTAGACTTTATCATGTCATGCTAGATGTTGTTTTGATCTTATACTTAGTGATTATTGCTGTAGCATGACTTGTTCCAAACAATTGATATTGCTTAATGTGCCTTGAAAGAATCATGCGTTGTTTTAGCATACAAAAGCATAATATTGTGGTATTCTCCTTTGATGCTTTGTTTGGGTTGACTTGGCACATGCTCACACCATGCTATGACTATGAACCAGTCACCCTAGACTCTATGATCATTTAGTTTTTGACTTGTGATACCACTTTATGCTTTAGTTGATAATGTTTTGTCGCTCTGCATGATTATGGCCATCTCTTAGTTGGTCGCTCCTAGTCTTTTGCTAGCCTCCACTTATACTGAGTAAGCTCTACTCAGGCATCCAACTCCCAAGAAACCAAGTTATTCCAAAGATTCCACTATAAATTCCTATGCATGGTGCGTTACACCATTTCAAGTATATTCATGTTTTTATCTATCTTCCAAATTAAACTTGTTATGAGAAAATTAGTGATTAAAGATCTCACAAACTTGATGGCACACTTTATTTTTCTTGCCCCTAATAAACTTGAAACATTGTGTCATGTATGTTGTATATGCTTGAACTTATAAGTTGGGAATTAGCAGAACCATGCTGTCATGGGGAACGTTTTTAACACCTGTACATATTACCCAGTTGATATCATGATCTTTTGTTTGCGGATGTTGGCGGTGTGAAATAAAAGGGTAGCTTGTAAGTCCATGGAGTTATGTATATATGTTAGAGAAATGCTTGTGACCCTAGACTAAGCCATGCCTAATCATGGTGGAAACTTGCAGCATAACCATAGTGAGCAATCAATGAAGCATCCTCAATAAAAACCTATGAAAATAGCAAATAAAAAGATCGCTGAGATGTTCATTGTCTATTGCCTTGTCATTTTGATATGGGATAGCTCCTGTGTCATGGGGAAAGGGGTAGCCCGTTGGCAGTTCTCTATGATACACATGTACTTACAATGGCAAGAACTTATCGGTGACTAAAGTTGAGTAGCATGTGGAACGGCCCTCGTACTCAAGGGACATTAGATTGCCAACTTATGATTTGTCAAGCATATACTCCATATTTGTTTGACTTTAACCTTAATAACTTCAAGATTCTTATGATAGGGTCAATGAGAGCTGAAAGCTAATAAGTACCATAATTTTTGGAAGCTCTTTATGAAACTTGAAATAACCGCTTCCCTTTATGAAGGGCCTTTCTTCCTACTTTTATATTGAGTCTCCACCTTCTATCTTTATGCACCAATTAAGAGAGAATAGTTGTCGTTATTAGTTTTATGTGCATTGTCCCAAAACTTATTGATTGATTCATAATGTTGATATTGCTTGTTCTTAAACTATTTGTATCTAGTCACCCTTATGACATTTGAAGGTGTCCTATGCATTTATGTTTTGCTACTCCATGAGGGATAAGCTGAATACCAATATGCTATGTTTTATATATGTGAAACAAACAAACGTCTTTCAATGCATTGTTATTCATGATCTTTGTTTGTATCTTTTCAAGTTACAACATAGTTGCTGATACGTCGGAAACATATCTATAATTTTTGATGTTCCATGCTTGTTTAGTATCTACTTTGCTTTGCTTTGTCCACACTTTGAGGTTTTTTTATATGTTTTCTGGTACTAACCTATTAACAAGATGCCACAGTGCCAGTTGCCTGTTTTCTTCTGTTTTTGGTTCCAGAAAGGCAGAAAATCAATATTCTCGGAATTGGACAGGACAAAAGCCAAAGTCAATATTTTTTCATGGGGAACACGAAGCCGGACTACGAGACGGAGGAGAACCACCATGGGGGGTGCAGTCCCCCTGGTTTCCCCTGCCTCGCCTCTTCGCCTATAAGAAGCCCTCGACGCCTAAACCCTAAGTACCCGATCAAAATTCCACGAAACCGTCTGTAATAGCCGCCACCATCGTCCCTAGATCGGGGGATCTGAAGCTCTTCCCGGCACCCTGCCAGATGGGAGATCATCCCGGAGGCCTTCTACTTCATCATGCCAGCCTCCGGTATGAAGCGTGAGTAGTTCCACCTTGGACTACGGGTCCATGTAGTAGCTAGATGGTTGTATCTCCTCCTTGTGCTTTCATGTCTAGATTTTGTGAGCTCCGTTCATGATCAAGATCTAATCTATTTGTAATCATGCATGTTGTGTTTGTGGGGATCCGATGGATATTGAGATTACTATGTCATATTGATTAATGGTTTTGTCTTATTGATTCTATCATGTCTATACTATTTGTGATCTTGCATGCTCTCCGTTGTTAGTAGCTATCTTGGACAAGTAGTTGCTAGTGACTCCAAGAGGGGGTATTTATGCTCGATAGTGGGTTCATGCCTATACTTAATCAAGGGAAGTGACAAAAATCTCTACGGTTGTAGATGTGTTGTTGCCACT
The DNA here is from genome assembly GCA_030063025.1 of Avena longiglumis. Taxonomy (NCBI): domain Eukaryota; kingdom Viridiplantae; phylum Streptophyta; class Magnoliopsida; order Poales; family Poaceae; genus Avena; species Avena longiglumis. Next base: position 157,554,705 of record CP125973.1, read on the forward strand.
AGGGAGAAAACAACGGTCTCTTGTTCATGGAACAAGTGGATTGTTTACCTTACACACTTTGCTTCAAGTAGTTGTTTGTTGCTTGCAACTTAATACTGGAGGGGGCTCGGATGATAACCCAAAGGTGGACTTATAGTCATAGATGCAGTTGGATGGCGGTCTATGTATATTGTTGTATTGCCCAATCGAATCTCATAGGATCTTTATGTCTAGTATTGCATTGTTATGCCTTGCCCAGTCATGTCAATTGCCCTGCTGTAATTTGTTTACCCAGTATGCCATGTTTGTTTATCTAAGGATAACACCTCTGGTGAACTATGGACCCCGGTGCAATCTTTGCCATTAATACATCTTCCACTCTTACTATTTACTTGCTGCAAACCATCATCACCTTCCACACCATACAGTTAATCCTTTGTTACAACAACCGGTGAGATTGACAACCTCACTGTTAGTTGGGGCAAAGTCTTGAGTTTGTGTTGTGCAGGTTTCCATGTTGCTTGCAACACCTGTGTGGAATTTCCTTCCTCATACTGGTTCGATAACCTTGGTTTCTTACTGAGGGAAAACTTTCTGCTATACCGCATCATACCTTCCTCTTGGGGTCTCCCAACAAAGTGTTGTTTCACGCATCAAGACATTTCTGGCGCCGTTGCCAAGGAGGCTAAGGACGTCCTCATAAGGGGAGTCCTCCTCAACCTTTCTCTTTACTTTGTTTTTACTTTGCTTAGTTTCTTTTGCTTGGTTTTGTTTGCCTCTTTTTATCAAAAATTCCAAAAAAAATAGTTTAGTTTGGTTTGCTTTCTCTGATCAAAAACACAAAAAAATTAGTTCCTGCTCTAGATGTTGCTATTGTTTTTGGCTTGCTCCACTTTGGCCAAAATGAACTCTGCTGAGAACACCAAGTTGTCTGCCTTCACTAGCACAAACAACAATGATTTCCTTAGCACTCCTATTGCTCCACCTGCTCCTGATGATACCTTTTTTGAAATTAAGCCTGCTTTGTTGAATCTTGTGATGAGAGAGCAATTTTCTGGTGCTAGTTCTGATGATGTTGCTACCCATCTCAATAGCTTTATTGAACTTTGTGAGATGCAAAAGTATAAGGATGTAGATGGAGATATTATTAAGCTCAAGCTGTTTCCTTTCTCCTTGAGAGGAAAATCTAAAGAATGGTTGCTATCCTTGCCTAGAAATAGTATTGATTCTTGGATTAAGTGCAAAGATGCTTTTATTGGAAAGTACTACCCTCCTGTTAAGATTATATCTATGAGAAGTGATATTATGAAATTTAAACAACTTGATAATGAACATGTTTCTCAAGCTTGGGAAAGAATGAAATCTTTGGTTAAGAATTGTCCCACTCATGGAGTTACTGCTTGGATGATTATCCAGATTTTTTATGCAGGTTTGAACTTCTCCTCAAGAAAACCTGTTGGAGTCAGCTGTTGGAGGTACCTTTATGACCATCACCTTGGGTGCTGCAAAAAAACTCCTTGATAATATGATGGTTAACTATTTTGAATGACATACTGAGAGAGCTCCACATGGTAAGAAGGTAAATTCTGTTAAAGAAACCTCTTCTTTGAGTGATAAGATTGATGTTATTATGGCTATGCTTGTTAATGGGAAAGCTCCTTTAGATCAAAAATAATGTTCCCTTAGCCTGTTTGGTTGCTCAAGAAGAGCAAGTTGAGGTGAACTTCATTAGAAACAACAATTTTGGCAACAATACTTATGGTAATTATAGGCCTTATCCCCCTAATAATGGAAATAGTTATCATGGTAGATCTAGAATGCCTAGTGAAGATAGGATTATAGAAGTTGAAAGATCCACTAAAAACTTTATGCAGTTGCAATATGAGCAAAACAAGATATTCACTAAAACTAGGGAAGAACAATCTATTATCTTGAAAAATATTAGTCATCAGCTTGAGAATCTGAATAGAGAAATTCCTAGTTTACAGTCAAAAAAATTGTGTACTGAGAAAAATATTTCCTCTTTGTTTGAAGCACAGTACTCCTTGATTAATAAAATGGCTGCTAAACCTGAAACCATGGAAAGTACATTTGCTGCTACTCATGCCATACAAGTTACTATTGATGAAAATGTTAGACTGTTAGCCCAACTTTATGCTAAGTGGGAAAGGGAAGCTGAAATTGATACAAACAATAGTGTGTGCACCATCACTAAAATTGAGACCACTAAACCACAAGAAGTCCCTATTCCTCCTCCTACAATGCCTAAACCTAATGAGTCTAATACTAGTGATGCTAAGTTTGATTTTGATCTTGATGGTTGCAATATTTCTAAAGTGATTTTGTTTCTACAAAAACTTGCTAGAAGTCCTGATGCTAGTGATATGCATGTTGCTTTCACCAAACACATTACAGATGCTCTTGTTAAGAATAAGGAAGAGAAGTTAAAACACAAAGCTTCTATTCCTAGGAAAGTAGAAAATAGTTGGGAACCCATTATTAATATGCAAGTGCATGACTTTGATCTCAAAGCTTCATGTGATCTTGGTTCCAGTGTCTCTATTATTCCTAGGAAGATTTATGAAATGCTTGATTTGCCACCTTTGGAAGATTGTTATTTGGATGTCCCACTCAATGATAATGCTAATAAGAAACTCATGAGAAGTATTAATGATGTTCTCATTATGGTTAACAATGATTATGTCCCTGATGATTTCTATGTTTTGGATGTTGAATACAATGTTTCTTGCCCTATTACTTTGGGAAGACCTTTTTTTAAAATTGTTGGTGCCATCATTGATATGAAAGAAGGTACTATTAAATACCAATTTCCATCAAGAAAGGTATTTAACACTTCCCTATGAGGAGAGAGAAATTGATTTTTGCTCCTCCTTTGAAAGCAAGGTTTGATGTTAATGCTTCTTCATTTGAAAATACTCGATTTCTTGCTTCTTGTGCCTAACTTAAAGGCATTAAAGAGAAGTACTTGTTGGGAGATAACCCCAAGAGCTTTCTTGAGTCTTGGAATTTATTACTTCACTAATGACCTCTATTTATCCTTTTTGTTTGCTTTTTGTGCCAAGAATGACCTCTAATGAGAGGGAAGTAAGATTTGGGGAGTTGTTGTCCCGAAACAGATTTTTGTCCTCCACCATAAAAATTCGTGAGAAGTCTCTGTAAGTAGTATTGATCTGAAAATTTATCAATAAATCTCCCAATATGTTAGCTAACTTTCGTTAGTTCAACACTTTTTTATTTTAGCAACAGAAGGTCTTCGAAAAAATCAGTTTCTACCTGCTGGTCTATTTTGACAGATTTCTGTCATTATTTGCATTTGCTTCTTATTGATTCCTTTTTGGGTTCTTTTTAGGAAATTGAGCTTTTTGAAGGAGTTAATACAGTAGATTGTGTTTTTAGGGAAAGTTTTGCTATTCTAAAGCTAAACCCAAGGGTCTATTATCTTTTGAATACACTAATGTTGCTAATGAAGATTGTGTGAAGTTTTGTATGAAGGAAAATTTTCAGGTGTAGAGAGAGAATGATGCAATGAGATAAAGAATGGAAAAAAGCTCAAGCTTGGGGATTCCACCCCGGTGTCACCCCAATAAATATCCAAGAGGTACAAGCGTCAAAGCTTGGGGATGCCCAAGGCACCCCCTTCTTCATCAATAAAAAGCTCAGGTCTTTCTAGACACTTCATTTTTATTGTTTCATGCACTATTGTGTTGTTCTTGGAGCGTATTAGTTTTCGGTTGCTTTGCTTAGCTTGTGTAGTTTGCTTGAGTAAAGTAGTTTGGACCCCGTTCTCACTGTGTTGTTTCAAATAAGTCAATTGGTGTTGGAAAGGAGTAGTAATTTTGTTGGGGATATGCTATATGGGTATCCTCATAGCATGCCACTTATCTGGATAACCCGGGTGGCCCACAGTTGGTAGCATGGACTATGGCCTGCTAGGCGGCCCAGTTATATGGATCTAGAAGGGAGGCCCATGCCGGATAAAGAAAGGCTACGGTTGGAGTCACCGACGTACCCGGAGCCTTGGAGTGCAAGATACACAAGACTAGTAATAGACGGTGTAGGACTCTGTAATCTGTCCGGCTAGGACTTTTCCCTGTAACCCTAGGACCTGGCGACTATATAAGTCGGGACTATGGGAGCCTTTAGGGCACAACTTCATACAACCTTGCACATCAAACCAATCTCGGTAACTCGGTGTATTGCCCTTATAGTGATTTATAGCAGGAGTAGGATTCCGCCACCGTCGTGGGATCTGAACCTGGGTAAGATGTGTTACCTCATACCCGTCAATCGTCCGCCTTCCCCCACGTATCTAAACACGCACTGTGAGGACCCCTCCATGGTGTACTCGTCGGCAATACCACGACAGTTGGCGCCCACTGTGGGGCAAGAGGCGCTTCAGGCTCTTCAGCGGGCGAGGACCAAGATCTTCGCGGGAATCGGCAAAACCGTAGCCATCGTTCGTGTTCTCTTCTCCGGAAACGTTCCGATCGTCCCTCCTGACGAGTTCTGGATCCCGGCGAAGATGAACCCTACGCGGTGTTCGATCGTTCCTATCAGAGACATCCACCTCTTCATCGGCGAAACCGACTCGGGCACTAGTTCCCTGGGAGTTGGAGGAGCATCAAGGCCCGCACAGACCGCCTACGGGCAGGATACGTTCGCGGAAGGATCGATATCGGATCTCTGTTTTGGAGTTTGCCGGCAAAGATCGGAAAAATTCAAGGCCCACCCAAACCGCCCCTGTGCGGGATATAAAGGTGGAAGATCACTGCAAATCTGCCGGCCTCACCCGCGCGTCTGGACAGCAGAGATCCAAATTCATCGGCGTGGTTACCATCGTCGATCTGGCGCGCTGCATTCAGAGAGAAGGCGAAAACCCCCGCGATTACCTGGCCAGGTGGCTCCGTATACGAGCCGATCTGGCCCACTACCCCGATGATAACGCTTTATATCACTTCGTGGAAGGACTGGACCGTGGCACGCTTCTCCGAAATTCTTTAAGACGGCAGCAGGAAATAGGACGCCTTACCCTTGAACAGATGGTGAGCACCGTCAACAACTACGCGGAGGCTCACGCAGAAGCCCAGAAAGCACTTGCGCTCGTCGAAGGAGAACCTCCGATTCAGCCACCGCCACCACCGCCTCCGGCCACCATCGTCGCAGCTGCACCACCACCTCCAGTCATCGCCGCCGCCGTTGCACCTCCACCGCCCGTCATCGAGGAAGTCCTGGCACCCTCCGACTCTGTCATTGACACGCTTTATGCTAACTTCAGTGCAGATTCTGAGGAGATAGATTTTATTCCAGAAGAGCTAGACTCCGCTATGCAGGAGATGGAAGAGGAGTACTCGCGCGACGATCAAGCCAACAATGCTGTCACATCTTCAGGGGTGTTCGTCACCATTGGGACGGCGATGGATGAAGATCAACCCGGACGAGCTCCGCCTACAGTGCTGGAAAAGGGGAAGGGGCCACTTATTGCTGCTGACGATGATCGCGCAAAGGCCATGCCTCCTCCGCCTAACCCAGGGCAGCAGCCGCAGGAACTCGGCACCGGCCCGAGCAACAACAACACCGCACAATTGCCGCCTCCAGCATCTACGTCTACAGCAGCCCAAGTCACTCTAGCTGATAGAGTGATGTACGGTAATCTCCTCGTCGAGACATTGACCGTTGCTCATATCCGGAACGTGACCTAGCTTGATGAGAAGCGCCAGCAGCTGCTGGAGGAAGCACAGGCCATCGCGGAGCAAGGCGCTAAGCTTGATCGAGATCTAGTCAATGCGCAGAAGTCCATAGAGAAATCTAGAGCAATGGAGGCCAAATACAAGACTTTGTTGCAGCAGCAGAAGGCCAAGAAAGCTCCGGCTCGCGTCATCAACGATCCGGGTGTACGGCGCAACCTAGGATAGGCTCCCTCGAAGCCAGCACAAGCCAATCCATACATTGACAGTGAAGGCAAGCAGGTGATGCCCACCCCACTCCTTAACCTCGTCGTCGCCAAGACCCTTCTGGAGCAGGATAGATCGCCTGAGGCAGTGGAACAAGTCTATGACCTAGTGGCCAAGGCGGTGAAGCAGCAGGAAAAGGCCACCTCTCAGAGGCTCGAGTCCGACCCAGCGCTTTGCCAGTCTAGCCAGTATAAGCCGCCAAGGGACAGATCTCCTCTTTATGTCGGGTCCTAGATGGGTTCATCAGAACAAAGACGGAGGGATGCGCGCAACAGGAAGGATGCCATCCCATATCCTCCGAGCACGGAGAAAAGGCCCGACCTCGTCGCCCATCGCCACCACCCCGGTCCCCCCGACATCGCGAAGATTACAAGGCTCACCATCGTACGTATATGCCCCCACCAAAGCAGTGCGGCATCGTCATCCGCGACAACGCGGAGCAGACCCGTCATGATGGAGAGCGAAACCAAGGACACAGGAGCAGGTCACACCATGACCCTCCGTGTCCGACAAGCAACCGTGACAGGCGTGAGGCGTCGCAGGAGGGTAACAGCAAGAAGGCTAACCCACCGCCACCTCCGCCTTCGTCACCACCAAGCAGTCACCATGGCAGAGGAGGCCCGCGTCGTTCACGCAGCCCATCCCAATTGATAATAAGAAGAACAACCCGGAGCCGTACGATGCACGTTCGCGGATCGATAAGATCCACGAGGCCCGAGAAGGACCATACTTGGGACCACGTTGCTTTGGACCTGCAATACGGTCCGCAACTTACCCCAAAGATTTCTGGATTGACAAGACCATCAAGCCCTATGACGGCACCGCCAAGCCATCCACATGGTTGCAGGACTACGGCAACGCGGTGGAGATCGCCGGAGGAAACCCCAACGTCACCGTCAAGTACCTCCCATTAATGTTGGCGGGCACGACCCTTCAATGGATCGACGACTTGCCGGAGAAATCTATCTACAACTGGTGGGACATGCAAGAAGCGTTCACCAAGAACTTTGAGGGTACATACAAGCATCTCTGCACTGTGGGCGATCTACAGCGGTGCGTGCAAGAGAAAGACGAGACATCTCACGCCTACCTCTCCCGCTGGCTGGACATGAAGAATTCCTGCGCAGGAGTGCACGCTCAGACCGCCAGGGCCGCCTTCATCGACGGGTTGGAAAGGGGCACGTTGCTCCGACATAAGCTGAAGAGCTTGCAGGACAATCACCAGCTTGACTTGAATCAGATGATCCAGTTGGCCAGTGAGTTCGCAGCTGCCGACGACGATGCTCATGCTTGCAACAGCCGTTCCAACTCAAGCTCGGAGGAACAGCAGTACAAAGCGGAAAAACGCTCCAGAAGAAAAGCAATCTACCGACATGGTCGCTATGACTTTTGCAGGATGAGGTGATGGCGGACAACGTGGACGAGGAAGGGGAGCTGGTCGTGGGCAGCAACGAGGAAGTGAAACCACCTCGGCGCCGCTCCGCGTTCCCCAAACCTACGAGGAGTACCGCGATATGCCGTGCCTCGTACGCCTCGACGTCAACGGCAAAGCCACCCATACCAATAGACACTGCAAGTTCATCAACGACCTCAAGGAAGACCCGGAGTCCGGCTACAAGCGAAGTCGTAAGAACAGACTGCGAGGAAAGGGCAAGGGGAAGAAGAAGGAGGAGGAGCCCAAGGATTCAAGTGACATGGACGAATACTTTGACCCCAAGCACGCCGCCAAGAGCGACAACAAGGTCAAGAACCCCTTCGCGAAGAAAGCTCCAGTCTACCACACTTTCCTTGGCACCCCCACCGTCCGACAACAGAAGACCTCTCTAAGGATCCTGATGGCTACTCTCCCCCCAGTTACCCAGTACCTGCGCTGGTCGGAGGTTCCAATCACTTGGGATAGGATGGACCACCTAGACCTTATACCTACGGAGAACCAGTACGCCATGGTCATCAACCCCTTGATTGACGGCGTGGAGTTCACCAAGTGTATGGTGGATAGTGGAAGCAGCATCAACATCATGTACCTGGATAGACTGCAGAAGATGAACTTGATGGAGGCAAACCTAAGGCGGACCAACACCATCTTCCCCGGCGTAGTTACTGGTCGGGAAGCTCGGTCCCTTGGGTGCATTACACTTCAGGTTGCCTTTGGCGATGTTAACAATTACCGCCAAGAGCGCATGACCTTTGAGGTGGTCCCCTTCAAGAGCGTGTACGACGTCATATTCGGCCGCGACATATTCCACACGTTCATGGCCAAGCCATGCTTCGTCTACAACAAACTCAAGATACCCGGACCAAACGGTGTCATCACCGTATCCGGAAGCTTTACCAAGGCAAGGGACTGCGAGATCAATGAAGCAGACGTTGCAGAAGCTGTCCTCTACAGCGCAGAATTCAAAGAGATCCAGAGCAAGGTCGATGACTCAGAGATGCCCGCGTCAAAGAAGCAGATCTCCGACTCCTGTAAGATCCCTCCTTTGTAAAGGAAAGGATCCCTGTGATTTCAATGCTAGTCCCTGGATCAATGCTAGCATCCACAGTTTAAGATGAGGTACACAGAAACAAAGGTCGTTTATTACATTCATTCCAGAGATAAAACATAGTCTTTTACAACTCAGGGCCAAAGGCCTAATACAAGATTTTATGGAATAAGTAAATAAACACAAGTCCTCATCTTCATGTGCCACAGGAAAGCATGTTGAGTGTAGACTCATGACTCCTACTCATCATCGGAGTAACCTGCAACAACACAAGTTACAGCCACAGTGGGTCAATACTTTGGAATAGTATTGGCAAGTGATACCTTAGTAAATTTTTAAGTGGACTATATTCTATATGCATTTTGGCTAAGTGTAGCTTGGCTTGCTTTGCTTGAAAATAGGTTTTCCCTATTAGTTGAAATCACTAAGTTTTTCTTTATCAAAAACTTCCCAAGAAACCACCAATAGACATTGGGGTCCTTCACCCTTGTTCACCCACAAGTTTTACTTAGAAGTTGGAGTGATGAGATTCTTGTAGCTTCCATGTCTTGATGCTCAAGCTGTCCATTGCCATGGACTTGGCTAAGTACTTAGATTTTCCATCTGCAGAGGTTGTGCACTTTCCCCACCAGACTTGGTTTCCCAAGACAGACCTTTCGAAGCCTTTCCTTAGTCAAATGGACGCTGCCCAACCTATCATCCCACTACCACCAACTGTCCAAATGACTAAGTTCTAGCAACCTATATGATCAAGGTAGAGCCCATATTGCCAAGTGGTTGCACTGTAAGCTTTCTCAACACTTGGCCTCCAAATCCCTTTGTGCCTGGGTGGCATACCACAAGTGAGATACAAAAGCCAAATCCATGGCCTTGTGTAACCACTCAACCAAAAACCACCATTCAAGTCCCATTCCACCCAGGAAGTTCATTGACTTAGTTGTTTTATTAAGAAAAGCATGAGTCCCAAAGGACTTAGAATTATTTCATCATAGCATGTACATTCTTTACCAACCCTTGTTTTCTACTAGCTAGGCTAAGCATGGCATAGTAACTTAACTTAGGAAAAATTCCGTAGCAATTCTACAATTCTACACTACATAGGATTTCCCAACATAGCATTTGGAAAAAGTAGCATGCAAGACTTAGCAAAAATAATTCTAATGCTTATTCAAAATAAAGGGTGGAAATATCATGTAGTATCACTTGCCTTGGTAATGGGGAGAGTGGCACTCTTCACAATCACAGTCACTAGCAAAATCTACACAAGAATTTTGTAGCACACAATTACATACCATTTATATACAAGCAAAAATATGAATGCATGCATGCAAGAAAATGCTAAGTGATGATTTTTGAAAACTCTACCAAGCAAGTTCATGAAACATAAACATAACCAAGCCAAAAAGTTTGCTAACTAAACTTATTTAGCCCTAAAACAATTTGCTAAACAAAAACTATGCCCAAAATGGACCTAAACATGTTTCTGCATACAAAGTCATTTTAACAGATACTATTTGTTAAACACATTGCAGATTCATAAAGGCCTTGATTCACTGATTCCAACGATATAAAATTTGCAAAAATCTAACGTGGGAATCTCAAGTTATAGCCATTTGAAATCTGGATCTAAATCTGTTTTTGAATTCTGTTTTAATTCAAACCCTAGCCACGCGTCTTAATTCTATTGGCCGATACCGATTCGCTCCGGATCACGCTCGTGATCCGTAGGATCTAATTAAAACGTGCGGTCCAGATCTAGCATAACGGTTCGATTAGTGATTCTATCATAAGCGTTGGATCCAGATCCAACGGCGCTCGAGCATGCGACCATGTCCTGGCGGCGTGCGGCGTCGGGCCGAGCCTTCGAGCGCCAACGCTAGCGTTCTAGGTCGCGCGCGAGAGGGGGAAGTGGCTTACCAGAACCACAGTGGCGTGCTGAAGCTCAAGGTGGCGTTGGTTTGCGAAGGGGCGCGCTGGCACGGTCTCAGGGGCTCGTCGGAGTTGCGGGCGGCATCTGTCGCTTGCAGTCGTGGTTGTTGCCGAAGTTTGGCGTCGCCCTAGCACGAACCATAGGCGTCAGGAGTTGCGCAAGACGCAGGCGAACAAACCTGCGTGAAGGAGGGGGCAAGGGGCGCTCGGTGTAACATCACAAAAATATCAAACTTAGATCATCAAAACACTAATCCTCAAGTTTAGGGTTAACAAAAACTTTTCTAAATCAATTCATGAATGCATGTATATGTGCATGCATGGATTTTGAGTTTCTTTAAAAACCACCTTTTTTGTGTGATCCATTGCTTGTAAAATGTTTCCTAGGTGAAATAAACATAATCTAAAACATTCCCCACACTTTTCCTAAAGACAAGTAAATCAAAAGAAATATATTAAGTGAATGGTCATTTTGACCAATTTAACTCCCATGCCTACTTTGGCTGTCTCAAACTTTCAAACCCAATGTAAACGCTTCGGATCTTTGCACCCCTTGAATGTACTCATAACAAAGTATCAAGGCCCACTTTGTGATCATCCAGAAACTTTCAAATGCATAGTTTAAATGACAATTCAAAATTGAATCTTCTTCATATGGGAAGATCCCACTTTTTCAAAACCCACTCAAACAAGCTCAACTTTCAAAACCCAAGCATTTGCAGACTCACCAGAACCAATCTAGCAAACCCACCAAAAATCATTTCAAAATTCAAAACTTGATTTCATGCCATTTCATCAAACAGGTTGCAGACACAAATCAAACAAACCCACAAACACTATAGTGTGCAGTGTTTTGAGCCTAACTTGTTCCCTAGTTAGCTCTCACACAATCCAGTAGATCATCTAGAAAGGTTAGACAAACACTAGCACCCCTGTGAGCTTGCCATTGCCATTAATGGTGAACAATGAGCACCCCATGTCACCCCAATGTGGACAGAAGCTAGAGCAGCAAAGCCTAGCCAAGATGTCTAGGAGGCAGCCCACCGCCCACCGCCACGCTCGTCCCAAGCGAGAGTTGCCAAGCCTCGACCACGCCAAGACAAGACACGCCTGCACCATGCCGAGCATGCGCCAGAGCACCACCACTGACAGCACACAGCCGCCCTCACCGCAAGACACACGATCACCACCGACCGAGACCGCCAGACATCCCGTTTGCCGCCGCCATATACAGCCACCGCCGTCGAAGACGCCCGCCAAGGCAGAGCACCGCCTGCTCGCACCAAACCACACCGCCCCATGCCTCACAACCATGTTGAGCATTGCAGAGACACAGACCATCCCTACCCTTGCCCATGCCATTAGCTGCCAGTAATGTCGCCGACGAGCTCACCTTGCGCCGACGGTCCCTCGCTTCGACTATAAATAGAGGCCACCCCGCGATTTCTTCACACCATCTCACTCCCTCACCGACCGTGCCACACCATTCTCGAGCAAGCCGAGCACCACCTGGCGAATTTCACTGAGCCGCCACGCCGGAGAAGAAAGGAGCCAGCGATTGAGCCGCCTCAGAGAAGCCACCGGTACCAGGAGGTTCGCCAGAGTCGACTGGCTGCGCCCGCCTCACCGACCCTCGCCCATACCCCGGTGAGCCCCCAGCACCCCTCACTGGCCGCGCTAGGTTTCGTTCTCGCCGGAGCTGTCTCGCGTCGACGATGACCCTCAGCCGTTGGATTAGAACTAGATCGAACGAACCACGTTGCCCCATACCGCTTCGCCCAGTCCAGTGTCACTGACGAGTGGGGACACCCACTTAAGCAGCCCGCGGGAGCACTGCGCTTAGCAGGCCGGCCCGTTAGAATTTCCCGCGCAGCCCAGCAATTCAAATTAAACCTTTTCTTTTTAAATTCAAACACACTTCTGTACCCAACTTCAAAAATCAACCCAGATCGATTCAGTGCACCAAATTGGATGAAACCAATTTTTTTGGAAAGGTCTGTGAATGGTTAATCCAAGCCCGTTGGATTCAAGTCATTTGGATCTGTAGATCACCCATAGCAAAAATAACAAGGCAGAAGCTTTTCTGCATTCAAACATTTTTCAAATTTAAACCATAATAGATTTTGAGTTGATTCCAACTCTAAAAAATCACATTCAACCATACCCTTCAGAATATATAAAAATATAGATAGGTTTACTTGCAGAAATATTGTTCAAGCAATAAAAGAATGCTTCATAAGCATTTATAGCCACTTTAATTAATTAAAATAAAAGGGTAAAACCTTATTAAATTGTGACACCACTTTAAATCACATTCCCATGGACTACAATATGTGGTGATGACATGTGACAACATGATCCCATGTTTAGTTTGGAGGATATTAAATCTTAAGTAGTTCTTCAATGAGTAGAAATTACTTTTCTAAAAATAAAAAGGATTTAAACCAAGCTTTAACCTTGTAATGTTAGAGATGATACTAGATCATCTATAGGACCCTTGTGTGTGATGATTGCAAGTAGTTAAGTATTGATTGGTGATTGTGTACCTCGTATTTATTCGTAGACGCTAGTACCGACCAAGGATACGAGGAGGAAGAAGGATACTACGAAGAGGAAGCCGAGGAGAACTTCAACCACTGCTCTGCACAAGGCAAGCTAAAACTTGCAAGACACTCTACTTTAGCAAGCTTATATTGACATTGATTGCAAGCCTTACTAATCAAGTTGACCTATGCAAGCTAGTAACTATGCAAGCCTAATACCATTAGTGAATGTGCAAGCTAACACTTGCAAGATACCTTACTGATGCCACAAATCCATACTTGTGAGATGACTACGTTATGCCTTAAGCATATGTGATCATACCCACTTGCTAAACCAATCCTAGTTTTATGGCAAGCTTCTTACTTTATTTCTTTATCAAAGTACTTGGAGTCTACCTAAGAGTTTGGTAGATACTAGACAGTTGTGCTGAAGGTGGCATAAAGAGCATAAAATTTGGCCTAAGCTAGAAACTTTGATATCAGCCTAAGATATAAGGTTGGACTTAGTTGAAACTCCACTAGTTACCACCCCCCATTAGTACTACCCCCACCTGTAGATGCTAGTGCTAAGCATAAAACTTGATCAACTTAGATGGGAATACTTGGTGGAAAAATGGTTATGAAAACCTTGGAATGATGGATCATTCTATTGAAATATTTTGGACATGTGTTTCCAAACACTTGATGATTCTGGTGATGAAAATGTTGAGGCAGGAGCCTTAGCCCCTTTACAAAACTGATGGTTGTCTGGATGCGATACCATTCCAATTTTTGCGTACAACCACAATACCCGAATATTGGGTAGGGCTTAACTGGAAACTTATATACCTTAGTATTAGTTACCTCACGGCCAAGGTCTGAGCTGAGGCTACCTTGTGAAGATTTCCCACCTGTGCAGTACCCAAGATGACAGTGGTCATGGTTGGGAGGCCAAACTCACAGGAGAGGTGCTTATACTAGGGAGTGTAATTGAAAGGTTAGGATTGATTATCCACATACTGAGTATGGTGAATTCAGGATTTGTTCCTGACGGATGTATCGAATGTTGTGGTGAAAGTGTACAATCTCTGCAGAGTGTCAAACTATTCGAATAGCCGCGTCCGCGGTTATGGACAGTTGGAGTGGCCATATTGTTCCCCCGTCAGACTTTTTTAAAATGACTTGTGAAATGAATTGCGACTTTGACTTGACCACAACAGAGTTGTGACCTGGATTACAAGATCCCATTTAGGAGTTATAAAATTGTGACCAGCTTTGGAACTTAGTAAATATAAACCTGGCTTTTGCAAAACAACCCTAGAGCCTAGTGTCCTATTATCCAAAAACCCCCCTTTACTTGTTAGTACTAGTTTGCGAGTACTTAAAGAGTACTCATGGCTTTGTCCCTAGCTATTCCCATGGCCAGACTATGAAGAGGAGTACCTGGAGGATGGACCCCAGGAAGGTTGCGACAACTAGGATCATCTCCCATCAAAGATTGCCGTGACCCCAAGATGGAGCTTCCCACGCTACCGTTATTATTACGTATTCTCGCTTGATGTTGTATTAAGAACTGGATCATGAGATCCCTATTTGTGTAAGAACTTATGTATCGCTTGTAATGGATGAAGTACTATGGTATCCAATTGTTATGTCTCGCAAAATGGTAATCCCGGGATTGCGATGTATGGCATAACAGCATCTAGGATTGAAAATCCGGTGTTGACACTGGTTTTACCTTAATTGGTCGCCGGAGTCAGCGGCGCAGTGGTTTTTGGCCGTGGATGGAGACGACAACCTGGGTCACGAGCAGGCAAAGGAAAGGTGTCAGCAGGTGCACAAGGTCATGCTGAGCATCCTCGTTTGAACCAGAGAAAGGGGGCGGTCGAGACTCACCGGAATCGATCGCCGGAGTCATCGATACAGCGGGGCTTCGAGAGCTACGCGCCAGCCGTGGCGGAGTGAGCGAGAGAGTGGGGAAAATGCTCGCGTGCAGGGGTTTAAATAGGCCCAGCGACAGAAACGCCATGCATTAAGGTTACCCACGCCGCCATTACCGGCTTCACTGCAGCGGCGACGTGGTCGCGGGCGCGATTTGGGGAAGACGAGGGTGACGTGGAGAGGGCCCGCTCGTCAGCGAAGCGCGCGAAGGGGAGTGGGGTCTGGCCGTCAGTGGCTGAATGGGTGTGCTCGCGCGTGAGAGAAGAAAAGAGATGCCCCAGGTGGGCTTGCTGGGCCTGCTCCGTTGCTGGGCTAAAATGGCAGCGCTTGGCCTTTTCTATTTGTTTGCTTCTTTTCTTTTTCTGAAACGATTTTCTGATTTGATTTTGATATGAATTCAAACTCTTTTTGAATTCAAACATTTCCTGGGATCTTTGCAGTGAGCAGTAGTCTCAAATATAGGCATGAGATCATGTAGTTGCTTTGCAAAGGCTTGGTCAAGCTTGGGGATCAAAATATCAGAGACTTGGCACTGGGTTTGCAAAATTTGAAAAATAGTTTTTGAACCTATTTCCCAATTTAAAAACTTGGTTTAAATTCTACACTTAAACCTATCTTCATAGAAGGCAACAAACTTGGTTTATAAACAATCAAACTTTCAAATGGGGATACCCATTTGATTTAAATCTGTTCACATAAAATCATAGCACCAAGTGCTTCTGTTTTTATGAAATGAGTTTGAAATTTGACCTCAAATCTATATGCATGCATGAATGATATGCAAACTTTGAAATTATGATTTTAGGGATGTTACAAATCTAACCCCCTTAAGATGAATCTCGCCCTCGAGATTCGGATTGGCTAGCAAATAGGTGAGGGTGGTCTTTCCGAAGATCATCTTCTCTTTCCCATGTTGCTTCCTCTTCGGTATGATGATTCCATTGCACTTTGCAAAACTTGATAGTCTTTGTCCTTGTGACTCTTTCTACGGTCTCAAGAATCTTGATAGGTTTCTCCTCATAAGTGAGATCACTTTCTAGTTGAACTTATTCCAAAGGTATGGTATCCTTCAAAGAAGTTTCTTCCATTTTCGGGTGACATTTCTTAAGCTGACTCACATGAAACACATTATGGACTGCTGATAGAGATGCTGGCAGTTCAATTTCATAAGCAACTTCTCCTTTGCGACTCAGAATTTTGAATGGCCCAACATATCTTGGTGCCAACTTTCCTTTGACTCCGAATCTTTTCACTCCACGAAGTGGTGATACTCTAAGATAAGCCCTATCACCAACCTCGTAGGTGACTTCTCTACGCATAGGATCTGCGTAGCTTTTCTGTCGAGACTGTGCTATCTTCAACATGTCCTTAACCAATTTGACTTTCTCTTCGGCTTCTTTGATAAGATCTGGCCCAAATAGACTTCTCTCTCCCACACCATTCCATAACAATGGGGTGGTACATTTTCTTCCATAGAGAAACTCAAACGGTGCCATCTCAATGCTGGCTTGATAGCTGTTATTATAAGAAAATTCGTAAGGCGCACTTTCATCCCAACTTGCTCCATAGTCTAGGGCACTTGCCCTCAACATGTCTTCCAGAATTTGATTAGTCCTTTCGCTTGTCCATCGGTTTGAGGATGAAAATCGATCTGAATTCCAACCTCTCCCTAATGACTCATGTAGTCGTCTCCAAAATGGGAAGTGAATTGGGTTCCCCTATCGGACACAATACTCTTAGGCACACCGTGAAGGCATACTATTCTACTCATGTAGATTTTGGCTAACTTGGCACTTGTATAGGTTGTCTTCACGGGTATGAAATGTGCCACTTTAGTTAAGCGATCCACGACTACCCATATGGAATCATATCCTGATCTGGTCCTTGGTAATCCGGTGATGAAATCCATACCAATTTTGTCCCATTTCCAATCAGGAATAGGTAGTGGTTGAAGCAAACCTGCTGGTTTCTGATGCTCCGCTTTTACTCTGCTACACACATCACACAAAGCAATATGTTCGGCGATGTCTCTCTTGAGATTGTTCCACCAAAATCTTTCTTTCATGTCCATGTACATTTTAGTGTTACCCGGGTGAATAGAATACGGAGAGTTGTGCGCTTCTTGCAAAATCAGTTTCCGTAACTCCGGATCTTGTGGGACACAGATACGTTTCCCATGCCATAATGTACCATGTTCGTCTTCATGGAAATTCTTAGCGTTCCCTAGACCAATATTTTTCTTAATCTCTTCAATTTCCTTATTGGACTTCTGAGCTTCTCGAATCTTGTCCAACAAAGTGGGTTGAACATCCAAAGACATGAGATGTCCTTCAGGCACAATTTCCAATCTGAGTTCTTTGAATTGATTACACAAATCATCTGGCAATTCTCCTTTGGTAAGGCCATTTACAAACACCTTATGACTTAGAGCATCCGCTACCATGTTTGCTTTACCGGGGTGGTATTGCAAACTTAAGTCGTAATCCTTGATAAGCTCTAACCATCTTCTTTGTCTCATATTGATTTCCTTTTGGGTGAAGATATACTTCAAACTTTTGTGGTCCGTGAACACTTCACAACGCTTTCCCAAAAGGTAATGTCTCCGTGTTTTGAGTGCGTGGACGACAGAGGCTAACTCTAAATCATGAGTAGGATAGTTTACCTCATGAGCTTTGAGTTGTCTCGAGGCATAAGCCACAACTTTACCGTCTTGCATAAGTACGGCACCCAAACCTTGATGAGACGCATCACAATATACTTGGAAATCCTTTTCCAAGTCTGGCAAACATAGAACTGGTGCTGTCACAAGTCTCTTCTTCAATTCTTGAAAGCTGACTTCACAACCTTCGGACCAAGCAAACTTCTTGTCCTTCTTCAATAGTTCAGTCATTGGCTTAGATACTTTAGAGAAATTCTCGATGAACCTTCTGTAGTAACCTGCTAAGCCAAGGAAACTACGAACTTCTTTCACATTCTTGGGAGATTCCCATTCAGTCACAGCTGAAACCTTAGCAGGGTCAACTGCTACTCCATCTTTTGTCATAACATGACCAAGAAATCCAACTTCTTCTAACCAGAACTCACACTTGCTAAATTTGGCATATAGTTTATGCTCTCTTAACTTTTCAAGTATCAAACGCAAGTGTCCTTCATGTTCTTCTTTGCTCTTAGAGTAAACTAAGATGTCATCGATGAAAACAACAACGAACTTGTCAAGAAATTCCATGAACACCTTGTTCATCATATTCATGAAGTATGCTGGAGCATTGGTTAAGCCAAAAGGCATCACGGTATACTCATACAATCCATATCTTGTGGTGAATGTTGTTTTAGGTATGTCTTTCTCTCTTATCTTAAGTTGAAAATAGCCTGACCGGAGATCAATCTTTGAGAACACACATGCTCCCTCTAGCTGATCAAACAAGTCATTGATTCTAGGTAAAGGATATTTGTTCTTGATAGTTACCTCGTTGAGTGAACGGTAATCTATGCATAACCTTTGGCTTCTATCTTTCTTCTCCACGAACAATACTGGGGCTCCCCAAGATGAAGAACTTGGTTGAATAAACCCTTTCTGCAACTGTTCTCCAAGTTGCTTTTTGAGTTCCTTCAGTTCATCAACTGACATTTTGTACGGTCTTTTTGCTATTGGTCCAGAACCTGGTACCAAATCTATCAGAAATTCCACATCTCTATCTGGTGGCATTCCTGGCAACTCTTCCGGAAACACATTCGGATACTCACATACAATTGGCACACTGTCCATGCTAACCCCCTTAAGAGAATTAAGCATTCTCCTCTTTGCTCCAAAGCTGGTCTTGAATCTGATCCTTTTATTTTCCGGAGTTGTGAGTGAGACAGTATGGCTGGCACAATCTATCACTCCTTTGTACTTAGTCATCCAGTCCATTCCCAGAATGACATCCAAACCTTGGGAGTTTAATATAATCAAATTAACGGGAAACTTATACTTCCCGAATTCTATGACTAGGTCATGGCATCCTGAATTCACTATCATTTCTCCACCAGGAGAGCTTACTTTTATAGGACACCCAATAGTTTCTACCGGTAGTTCATTTCTTTCAACAAATGCTCTTGATATGAATGAATGAGATGCACCAGTATCAAAGAGTACAAATGCTGGAATGGAATTGAGTCTGAACTTACCCGCAACCGCATCAGGCTCCTCATAGACCTCCTCCACATTGATGTGGTTAACCTGTCCTTTCTGAAAAGGATTGGGCTTGACAGGTCCTTCAACTTTCTTTTCGGGACACTCATTTGCATAGTGTCCCATCTTCTTGCATTTGAAGCATTCAACCTGACTGATGTCCCTTTTAGCAGGCTGACTTCCACTTCCACTACCATTTCCACTATGGTGGCTCTTATGTCCACTCTTGTGGTTCTTGTACTTGTCATTGTCATGACTGCGGTGATGCTTGTTGTCATGACGATTGTGGTTGTGGTGCTTGTTGAATTTCCCATGCTTATGGGATCCCGAGCTTCCACTGTCATCATAGTGAGATCGTTTGTGAGACGATCCCGAGCTATGCTTGTCAGAGTGTTTCCTCTTCCTACTCTCGACTTGCTTCATTTTATTATCCAAAATAGCAGCCTTGTCACACAGAGACTGATAAGTTGGAACATATGCCACAGACAACTGTAAGTTTAGCTCATCATTCAAGCCTTCCAGAAACTTTTCCTTTCTTTTGGCATCTGTGTCAACCTCATCCGCATAGCGCCAGATTGTTGAACTCTTCTATATATTCAGCCACGCGGTGGCGCTTCGTGTTGTGAAACTCCTTCTTTTTCGTGCTCATCATTCCCGATGAGATATGAGCAAAGGAAAGCCATCTTCAAAGATAGCCCAAGTCACCTCATCTAAAGGAGTGGTGATTTGGAAGTTGTCCCACCATGTGGCGGGCCCTTCCAACAGATGCGTCGAACTCGACCTTTTCAAAGATCCGGCAAATTTACGGTCACAAATCCTTGTTCACAGAACGTAGCCAATCATTGGCCACCATGGGATCAGTTGTCCCCGAAAACTTAGCTGGCCTCAAACGCAGAAATCTGGTGAGCATATCAAAACCCGGAGGGTTGTTGTTGTTATTGTTGTTGTTATTGGGATTGTTGTTGTTATTCTGGTTTTGGATGAATGTTGTCATCATCTGCATAAGTTGTGTTTGAGCATTCATCATCTGTTGCATTTCTGGAGTGATGTTGTTGGGGTTGGGGTTTGCGCGACGGGGAGGCATATATGGTTTGTTCAAATAGAGATAAGAATGAGATACCCTTAGATGTTTTATGCACAATACATCACAAGCAAACACATAGCATGCAACTCAAGGATAAAAGCTCAACAACAGAATAACCAAGTTCTCGAAATAAAACACACAAGTGGCAAGCCATCCACATGTCGGATGGTCCAATAACAAGTTCACAAATAGCAAGTACGATAATAGAAGATAAACGAGTAGTCAAGTCTACTCATCAGCATCAATCTCCTCCTCGACAAAAGTAAGACCTGCGTTCTCCATCGCGGTCTTGTTCTCCTCAATCGTAGTGGTCAAGGAATCGATCTTGGCCTTGAGAGCCCTCTTCTGGGAGCGAAGCCTCTCGATCACCATCTGCTTCTTTTAGCTCGAAATCCTTGGACTTCAGTTCTTCCATGTCCCGGATCTTCTTGTTCCTATCCCGGACGCTTTCTCCGACTCTTGAACTTGCGGTCCTGGGTCTCGAACTTCGTCTCCATTTCCTTGACTATCTCGTCCTCAGGCGAAAAGCTTGTCCTTCTCGCTAGTTGCACTGAGCTCGTCATTGCCGAGCATGACGTTGGTCATGTCCGTGTCCACGTGCTCGATGAGAGACTCTAAGTCCGGAGATAGAGACGTATCGGCTCAAGCGCCCCTCGAGTCGTCCTCAAAGTCGATGGACTCTCCATCATCATCACGTCTTCCGAAGACGTGAAAGTGGGTGCCTCTAACCTGTCGGGAGTGACGGCCTAACAGACGTCCTATCAGGTCCTGCATGACTACCTCCATGCCTCTCTCCCTGTCGTCATGCATCAGCTTGAAGACGATGGCCTCCGTAGTAGGCTCCGTCAAGGCCCGGCTGGTTCACCTTGAAGCCCCAGAGGTCCTTCCTCTCGAACTTGGTGAGTGGGTGCACCATGATGGTGGGAAGAGGAAGATCGAGCAAAGTAGTAAGCTCAATGATATGAGGACCAAAACGGGTAACCTGGAACTCCTCAACAGTGCTGATGGTAATAGGCATCTATTTATAAGATAGAAAAGTTAGGACAACACAATTTAAGATGAAACAAGACAAACATTTCATACATATCCATGGAACACAAAATCACACAAGTCATGCATACATGGTTCCATTACATCAATCAAGTTCCAAACTTATTTAAGGTATCATTTTGGAAAATAAGGTGATAGGTGGTGGTCCAACTAACGAAGTGCGTTTACAATCCTATCTCACTAGATCTGTTGGCTAACACAATGTTCCTAGAGGCAATCCACCTATCTTGTTCACATGATTCCATCACTAAGTCTATAATATCTCCCCTTAAGGTTTGTTTGGTGGTTTCCAACTCTTGGGTAAGCTCCTTCTCTTTCTCTAAGTCTTTTTGGAGGTTGAGCATTCTGCACTTGACTCTAGCACTAAGTTCCTCGATAGTCCTCCAAGCTGCTTCTCTTGCTGACTCAAAGAATGTGGTGTGCATCACAGTGTTGGAGTACATGCAGAATCCTCTTTCTTTGTGGTTGTCTTCCTTGTTTTTGTACAAGTGAAGTTGCACCCACCAATACTCCACTCCTTCATCCATCACTGGAAAGCCTTTGTACACAGCTGCACCATGTGCTTCCATTGCCACCATGAGGTCCTTGAGAATTTTGGGAAACTTAGTTTCACACTCCAAGGTCATGGTCATGAGTGGTCCTTTCTTCACGGCTTTGTTGATGGAGTTCATCTACAAATAGAGATGAGAGTGAGAAGATTATAAAAGTTTTACGAGAAGAATAGACAAGTGTAGAAGTAGTTGAAATTTTTTTTCCTTAGTGGTTTTCCAATCCTAGGGTCATAATCCTACAGGAAACACAGTGCTCTGATACCATCTGTAAGATCCCTCCTTTGTAAAGGAAAGGATCCCTGTGATTGCAATGCTAGTCCCTGGATCAATGCTAGCATCCACAGTTTAAGATGAGGTACACAGAAACAAAGGTCGTTTATTACATTCATTCCAGAGATAAAACATAGTCTTTTACAACTCAGGGCCAAAGGCCTAATACAAGAGTTTATGGAATAAGTAAATAAACACGAGTCCTCATCTTCATGTGCCACAGGCAAGCATGTTGAGTGTAGACTCATGACTCCTACTCATCATCGGAGTAACCTGCAACAACACAAGTTACAGTCACAGTGGGTCAATACTTTGGAATAGTATTGGCAAGTCATACCTTAGTAAATTTTTAAGTGGACTATATTCTATATGCATTTTGGCTAAGTGTAGCTTGGCTTGCTTTGCTTGAAAATAGGTTTTCCCTATTAGTTGAAATCACTAAGTTTTTCTTTATCAAAAACTTCCCAAGAAACCACCAATAGACATTGGGGTCCTTCACCCTTGTTCACCCACAAGTTTTACTTAGAAGTTGGAGTGATGAGATTCTTGTAGCTTCCATGTCTTGATGCTCAAGCTGTCCATTGCCATGGACTTGGCTAAGTACTTAGATTTTCCATCTGCAGAGGTTGTGCACTTTCCCACCGACTTGGTTTCCCAAGACAGACCTTTCAAGCCTTTCCTTAGTCAAATGGACGCGTTCCAACCTATCATCCCACTACCACCAACTGTCCAAATGACTAAGTTCTAGCAACCTATATGATCAAGGCAGAGCCCATATTGCCAAGTGGTTGCACTGTAAGCTTTCTCAACACTTGGCCTCCAAATCCCTTTGTGCCTGGGTGGCATACCACAAGTGAGATACACAAGCCAAATACATGGCCTTGTGTAACCACTCAACCAAAAACCACCATTCAAGTCCCATTCCACCCAGGAAGTTCATTGACTTAGTTGTTTTATTAAGAAAAGCATGAGTCCCAAAGGACTTAGAATTATTTCATCATAGCATGTACATTCTTTACCAACCCTTGTTTTCTTCTAGCTAGGCTAAGCACGGCATAGTAACTTAACTTAGGAAAAATTCCGTAGCAATTCTACAATTCTACACTACATAGGATTTCCCAACATAGCATTTGGCAAAAGTAGCATGCAAGACTTAGCAAAAATAATTCTAATGCTTATTCAAAATAAAGAGTGGAAATATCATGTAGTATCACTTGCCTTGGTAATGGGGAGAGTGGCACTCTTCACAATCACAGTCACTAGCAAAATCTACACAAGAATTTTGTAGCACACAATTACATACCATTTATATACAAGCAAAAATATGAATGCATGCATGCAAGAAAATGCTAAGTGATGATTTTTGAAAACTCTACCAAGCAAGTGCATGAAACAGAAACATAACCAAGCCAAAAAGTTTGCTAACTAAACTTATTTAGCCCTAAAACAATTTGCTAAACAAAAACTATGCCCAAAATGGACCTAAACATGTTTCTTCATACATAGTCATTTTAACAGATACTATTTGTTAAACACATTGCAGATTCAGAAAGGCCTTGATTCACTGATTCCAACGATATAAAATTTGCAAAAATCTAACGTGGGAATTTCAAGTTATAGCCATTTGAAATCTGGATCTAAATCTGTTTTTGAATTCTGTTTTAATTCAAACCCTAGCCACGCGTCTTAATTCTATTGGCCGATACCGATTCGCTCCGGATCACGCTCGTGAGCCGTAGGATCTAATTAAAACGTGCGGTCCAGATCTAGCATAACGGTTCGATTAGTGATTCTATCGTAAGCGTTGGATCCAGATCCAACGGCGCTCGAGCATGCAACCATGTCCTGGCGGCGTGCGGCGTCAGCGAGCAGCGGAGCGCTCAGTCAGCAGCGGCGCTAGCGTTCTAGGTCGCGCGCGAGAGGGGGAAGTGGCTTACCAGAACCGCAGTGGCGTGCTGAAGCTCAAGGTGGCGTTGGTTTGCGAAGGGGCGCGTTGGCACGGTCTCAGGGGCTCGTCGGAGTTGCGGGCGGCATCTCTCGCTTGCAGTCGTGGTTGTTGCCGAAGTTTGGCGTCGCCCTAGCACGAGCCAGAGGCGTCAGGAGTTGCGCAAGACGCAGGCGAACAAACCCGCATGAAGGAGGGGGCAAGGGGCGCTCGGGTTTTACCTTAATTGGTCGCCGGAGTCAGGCGGCGGCGCAGGTGGTTTCGTTCGTGGATGGAGACGACAACCTGGGTCACGAGCAGGCAAAGGAAAGGTGTCAGCATGTGCACAAGGTCATGCTGAGCATCCTCGTTTGAACCAGAGAGAGGGGGGCGGTCGAGACTCACCGGAATCGATCTCCGGAGTCGTCGATACAGCGGGGCTTCAAGAGCTAATGCACGCAGCCTGGTGGCGGAGTGAGCGAGGAGAGTGGGGAAAAATGCTCGCGGTGCAGAGGGGTTTAAATAGGCCCAGGCGCGACAGGAAACGCCTGCGGCATTAAGGCCAATTACGCCGCGCCATTACCGGCTTCACTGCAGCGGCGACGTGGTCGCGGGCGCGATTTGGGGAAGACGAGGGTGACGTGGAGAGGGCCCGCTGTCACAAGCGCCAAGGGGAGTGGGTCCGCCGCTGGCTGAATGGGTGTGCTCGCGCGTGAGAGAAGAAAAGAGATGCCCCGGGTGGGCTTGCTGGGCCTGCTCCGTTGCTGGGCTAAAATGGCAGCGCTTGGCCTTTTCTACTTGTTTGCTTCTTTTCTTTTTCTGAAACGATTTTCTGATTTGATTTTGATATGAATTCAAACTCTTTTTGAATTCAAACATTTCCTGGGATCTTTGCAGTGAGCAGTAGTCTCAAATATAGGCATAAGATCATGTAGTTGCATTGCAAAGGCTTGGTCAAGCTTGGGGATCAAAATATCAGAGACTTGGCACTGGGTTTGCAAAATTTGAAAAATAGTCTTTGAACCTATTTCCCAATTTAAAAACTTGGTTTAAATTCTACACTTAAACCTATCTTCATAGAAGGCAACAAACTTGGTTTATAAACAATCAAACTTTCAAATGGGGATACCCATTTGATTTAAATATGTTCACATAAAATCATAGCACCAAGTGCTTCTGTTTTTCTGAAATGAGTTTGAAATTTGATCTCAAATCTATATGCATGCATGAATGATATGCAAACTTTGAAATTATGATTTTAGGGATGTTACAACTCCGTTGTTGCGTTCAAGGCCGCCATCGAGACCAAGCCGGTGGAATTTTTGGTAGGCGATGCCTCCAAGGTCACCGCCATTGGGACAAACCTGGATCCCAAATAGGAAAGTGCGCTCGTCGAGTTCCTCCGTGAGAATAGGGACATCTTTTCCTACCAACCTTCCGACATGAAAGGTGTACCTAGGGAACTTGCCGAGCACAGCTTAAACATTGATCCAAAATCCAAACCAGTGAAACAACCTCTACGACACTTTGGAGATGAGAAGAGACGCGCCATTGGCAAAGAGATAGCTAGATTACTTAAGGCTAGATTTATCCGAGAAGTCCTTCACACCCGATGGGTGGACAATCCTGTACTTGTCCCCAAAAAGGTAACCAATGAATTAAGAATGTGTGTTGATTACATCGGCTTGAACAAAGCATGTCCCAAAGATCCGTTTGCTTTGCCTCGCATTGACCAAGTCATTGACTCAACGGCTGGCTCAGAGCTTTTGTGTTTTCTCGATGCATACTCAGGATACCACCAGATCAAGATGAGGAAGTCAGACCAATTGGCCACTTCGTTCACTACCCCATACGTCACGTTTTGCTATGTTACGATGCCCTTTGGGCTGAAAAACGCAGGTGCTACATACCAGCGGACAATGCAACGTTGCCTCCACGACCAAATTGGTCGGAACGTTCACGCCTATGTGGACAATATCACCGTGATGTCTAAAAAGTCAAACGACTTAATCTCCGACTTAAAAGAAACCTTTGATAATCTTTGGAAATACAACATGATGCTTAACCCTAAGAAGTGCGTCTTCGGGGTTCCAGCCGGCAAATTGTTGGGTTTCATCGTTTCCCAATGGGGAATCGAGGTCAACCCGGAGAAAATCAAGTCCATCTTAAACATAAATCGTCTGACATGCCTAAAGGACATTAAACGACTAACAGGTTGTGTTGTAGCAGTTAGTCGGTTCGTCAGCCGACTTGGAGAAAAGGCCATGCCGCTGTACAAGTTGCTGAAGAAGGCGGACAAATTCACGTGGACGGATGAAGCAATGCAGCATTGAAGCAGCTCAAGGAGATTCTTTCCTCAGCGCCCATCCTTACAGCGCTTGAGCCTGGAGAGCCCCTGTTAATCTACATGGCGGCAACCAACCGGGTAATCAGCATCGTCGTCGTGGTAGAGCGGAAGGAACCAGGCTATGAGCACGGAGTTCAACGACCAGTTTACTATGTGAGCGAGATCTTGACGGAGTCCAAGTAGCGTT
This sequence comes from Avena longiglumis, assembly GCA_030063025.1. Lineage (NCBI taxonomy): Eukaryota > Viridiplantae > Streptophyta > Magnoliopsida > Poales > Poaceae > Avena > Avena longiglumis. The sequence continues at coordinate 157,581,115 of CP125973.1, forward strand.
ACCCGCACTACCAGAATATAGCTTATGGAGTATTCCTTGCTTCTCGAAAGCTAAGGCATTACTTTCAGGAGCACCCAATCATAGTGGTGAGCAAGACTCCACTGTCCGACATAATCAACAACAGCGACGCTACAGGAAGGGTCGCGAAGTGGGGCATTGAACTTGCCGCCTTCGAGATCACTTACAAGAGACGCGACGCTATCAAGTCACAAGCCTTGGCGGATTTTGTTGCAGTTTGGACGGAGATGCCAGATGCTACTCCGTTACCGGAACCAGAGTACTAGGTGATGCACTTTGACGGATCAAAGTTGCTCAACGGCTCAGGGGCTGGTGTGTTGCTACATTCACCAACAGGGGACAAGCTACACTACATTCTACGGATCCACTTCGAGGCTACAAACAACATGGCGGATTATGAAGCACTCATTCACAGACTTCGTGTAGCCAAGGATATTGGCATCGAGCGCATAGTTTGTTGTGGAGATTCCGACTTGGTTGCCCAGCAGGTGGCTGGCACCTGGAATGCGCGGAAACCTATGATGGCGGCATATCGAGACGAAGTGGACGAGATAGCCAAGAGCTTCTTGGGCTACGAAGTCAAGTATGTACCTAGGGATAAAAACGAGGCGGTTGATCTGCTATCTAAGCTTGGATTAGGGCGCAAGCAAATTCCGCCAGGAGTTTTCCTAGAGCATCTACGCACACCATCTATGAAGGGAGCCGACATCGACAACCCAGATAGATATGACTCTTTCGTCAACATGGTGACTAAGGTCCCTCCGGCTTGGACAAAACCGTTCATGGAATATCTCGAACACGGAACTTTTCCCGACAACAAAGTCGAAATAGGGCAAATAGTATGACGAGAAAAGGGTTACACCATCATCAATGGGCAACTCTACAAAAGGAGCACTACTGGTGTATACCTAAAGTGTGTTTCCCAGCTAGAAGGTATGGAAATCCTACGCGAAATCCATCTCGGAGACTGCGGGCATCACGCCGCTCCTTGATCGTTGGTCGCGAAAGCCTTCCGGCAAGGATTCTCTTGGGTGACCATGGTTTACCGACAAGCTGGTTGAGACATGCATGGGATGCCAGTATTATGCCCGACAACCACATGTTCCTGCTGAAGAATTGCGAACAATACCAATAACTTGATCGTTTGCAGTCTGGGGGCTAGACATGGTGGGACCGTTACAGACGGCACCTTGTGGGTTTACGCATCTCCTTGTAGCAGTTGATAAATTCACTAAATGGATTGAAGCTAAACCCATTAGAAAGCTTGATGGGGCAACTGCCCTCAGGTTTGTCCGGGATATAGTGGTGAGATTTGGTCTCCCACACAGCATTATCACCGACAACGGCAACAATTTGTCACTCGGAGAAGTGGAGGCTTATTGTTGGGAGAAAGGCATCTGACTTGACATTGCATCTATGGCACACCCACAGTACAACGGTCAGGTTGAGCGAGCCAATGGATTAATTCTGCAGGGAAGCAAGCCACGTCTTGAGGCACCGCTACATAGAGCAGCTGGAGCCTGGGCGGAAGAATTGCCATCTGTGTTGTGGAGTTTACGAACTACATCCAACAGATCCACCGGCTACACCCCTTACTTCATGGTATATGGAGCAGAAGCCATCCTGCCTTCCGACATCCTTCACGATGCACCAAGAGTTGCCGCCTACGACAAAGATGACGTTGAATAATCCAGACGCATAGATGTGGACCTTCTCAAGGAGGAGCGCGTTTTGGCATGCCAAAGATCCGCCATCTACCAGCAGAAGATACGCAGCTACCATAGTCGCCGCGTTTGGCATCGCTCGTTTAAAGAGGGGGATTTGGTGCTCCGACTTAAGCCGAATAAGTCACACAAATTATCCCCGCCATGGGAAGGACCGTTCATCATAAGCAAGGCGCTACTCAATGGGTCTTACTACCTTGTTAACAATCGTGAACTGAAGGATAGACCCAACGAGGATCATAAGCGTTAGCGACGTGACCCGGATGATGACTACCCGGATCTTGATCGGCCATGGAACATAGCACAGCTACTTCCTTTTTACACTTAGCATTTTTTATCTAATTGTGTACCTCTTATATGATCAATGAAATAAAGCTCTCTGGTTCACTCATATTTCTGAGTCTTTTACCTCCTTTAGTGTTCATTTTTTGATCATGTAAAACCTTTATGCACAATCTTTGTGATTGCACTTGTGAAAATTCCGCCTACGGGCGTTAGCTTAAGTTTTCTGGTCTACACGTTCTTTGTCGTTTTTATGTGGATTCTGGAGTAGTGACTTTTGGCACTTATTGTCGGTGATTTTGTGCTCAGGTTATTGACGGTGTCATTGGGCATCATCACCTAAGCGCATGGTTTCGACAACGAGTCTTCCGACTCACGAAAATTCAAGCATAAGAACCAAATTAATGGATAAGCTAGCACTTGCTTAAAACAATATATACATGCTGGAAACTAGTTCTTGAGCAGCAGGAAATAAAAACCATTGTTTTCTGCCTTAAGTTACATCAACAAGTTTTTTCCCGCATATGTACCAAAGGTGAAACAAATATTACAAAGTTGTTCTTCACTCCTTTGGCGCAGGTGACTTGGAAGCAGCATCATCACCAGCCGGGGAACCACCCTCGAAGTCGGCGCTATGGTGGGACTCAGAGGAACCTTGGTTGTCGCTGTCGATGATGTCCATGGGCACGAAGACGTCGACGTCCACCAACTCGGCAACTCTGGTGTCATAGCTCGCCAGTGACGACAAGATGGCTTCATGGTTAATCTCTTTGCCATCATCGTCAACGTCGGGAACACCAGAGGTCACCGTGTCGATGTCGGCATCTTCATAGCGTGCCTTCACCATTGACAACGCCATCCTTGCGCCAGCCCGTGCACATGAATCTTTCCAGCTTGTGATGTGCTCGGGGGCTCAGCGCAGAATCTTCGAGTACTTCACCATGGAGTCTGATGCCTTGATGTTTATCTAGAGGGGCTTGGCGATCTCCTTGGCTTGCGTGATGGCGGTGTTGATGAAGTTGCCGGCAATAACCATGCATTCCTTGGCTGGAGGAGGTGATCGGGTTAAACCCATAGGAGCTGCAAATTCCGACAAGGAGCGCATGAGTTCAACAATTCAAAGTATCTAGACTACAGAAATCCAAGACGGAGAAAACTTACTAAAGATGCTGGCCTCATCTTGCCAGAGGGTGTCCGCCAAGGATTCTTTCTCTTGTTGGAGGAGCTTATACGCCTCGCTATGGCGTTGATTTTGCTCATCGGTAGCTTGCTTCTGATCTTTTAAGATCGCAATCTCCTCCTTCAAGCGATTGATTTCCTCGGTGGCATAGTCCTACAGGACCTTCATCGACTCCACATGCATTTTCAGCATGTCCTTCCTCTCCTGCTTAAGAATTTTTTTCTCGCTATCCAGCTCTTGAATGTTCTTGGATTGCTCGACAATATTCTTGGCCTTGGCGATGGTTTTGCAAGTCGGAGAAAGAAAAGTACACAGTGAGTACTCGGAGAATATGGGCACAATACCAAGTCGGAATGCGAAAAAGAAAACAGACGCTTGCTCTTGGTGATTTGTTCCTTCAAGAAGGCAGTTTTACCCTTTTCAGCTTCCAGGTCTACGCGCATCTTCTGGTACTTGTCATTGGCCATGCCCCTCCGAGCACCCTCGTTCTGTGGAGAAAATTTCAAAGTTAAAACGTTTTTTGGTCTGCTTGGAGCATCTAGACGGAAATTTTCCACCTAGACGCTCGGGGGCTACAGCGAGAATTTTTGACTTAGTAATATGATTAGCTTTTCTTTAAGCATCTATTCATAACTAATTCAGTTCTCGATTAGAGGCTTGGGGGCTACAGTATAAAGTTTTTTAACTCGAATATATGCTTAGCTTTTCTTTAAGCATCTAGTCAGAACTAATTCAGTTACAACTAGAAGCTTGGGGGCTATAGTATGGAAATTTATAAACACTGCGTATGCTACTCTTAAAGCATATAGTCGGAACATTTCATTCCATCTACATGCTTGGGGGCTACAGTGAGAGTTTTTCCTAACTTAGTCACTCTTAGAGCATATAGATGCAAAAACCTATGGTTTTTCCGTCTACATCCTCAGGGGCTACAGTGGGATACTCATATGAAATGCAAAAGGAAAAGAAAACTTACAAGTGCGATGATCTTGAGGTTCGTAGCACTCTCGGCCAGCATCTTGGCAAAGGATTCGCTGATTCCTTGCAAGATTTCTGCTTGCCGGCGGAGCTCCTCTAGACCGCACGTCGGAGATGTCGGCGCCGCACCAGGGACCAAAGCAGTGCTACCCGGTGTAAGTACCGGATAGACTATCTTTGGATAGGCTATGATTTTCTTGGGTGCGAGGGCGCCACCAACGGCAGAGGTATCTGCTTCCACCACCGCCTTATCGCCACCGATGGCATCCTTAGCCGGAGCTTCAGCCATTTGGTGGGCGGCACTCTCTTGCGTCGCCTGCTCGCCGACGACTGCAACCTCGGTAGAAGCACCTGAGTCCACTTCCATGGCGGAAGGGCCAGATGCCTCCTTAGCTTGTGAGCTTGTCAGGGCAGATGAAGGCTTGACTGAGGGAGTGGTAGGGTGATGGCGGGAGATGCGTCGCGATGCAGCATGTCCTTGATAGTTCTAGAAGCCCCCAATTTGGAGGTCTTCTTGAGGCTGGTCTTGGCTTTCTTCCTGAAACGTGCAAAATGCATAAGTACAGGAGCAAGACAGATAAATAGACAATGTCGGAGGAAGAGAAGCTTACACAAGTGGGGGTGTTGTGGCAAAGGGGATCCCAGTAACTTCTCTCTTTTTCGCCTCCAGGGCAGCGGTAGTCTTCTTGGAGGCTCCACCCTCCGTCTTCTTCTTCCTGCCTCCGTCGGCAGCGTCAGAGGTGGAGCTCTTCCGCTTTTGCACCAACGGAGCCTCGTCGTCGAACACGACCGTGACTTCCTTCATATTTGGATCATATATTTGGGCAGCCAGGTTTCCCTCCTCTAGATCGCTAAGTTGTTAAGTGAGAAGTCACCGTGTTAGATAAGATGACACTTGCAAGACGGAAGAACTGGAGTATATGTCGTACACGGAAAATAAATACCTACCTTTGGGCACTTGCCGTCTACGAACATGTCGTAGGTGATGGTGAAGCCACGCTTCTTATCCTTCACCTTGACGATGTCCATAAGGCGGAGCTTGACGGAGTCGCATGAGAAGTTGTCCACGGAGATGCAGAGGCTATCCCTTCTGTCGCTGGTATACTCGTGCATGAGCTTCGCGTGGTGCTGCAGAGGTTGGATTCGCCTGATGAACCAGCACATGGCTAGGTCCAAACTGGTCAAACCCGTCTCTACGAACCATTCTATCCGCCTTATGGCGCGGGAAGCATCAAGGTCAGAGGGAAGGGAGGCCTGAGATCTCCATGACGAGGCTTCAGCGGCGGCTCCATCAATGAAGTCCGGGTACGTTACTTGTTGGCCAGCCAGAGGGATGTCTGGGCCGTAGAAGTATGTCCGTTGCCAACTTTTGCAGGACTCGTGGCCGACGATGTCGGGGAACCGCCGGCCAGGTCGAATCTTGAAGCTTGTGGTGCCGCAGTTCCTGAGTTCTTCCTTGCTATGTATGGCTTCACGTTTGACGGTGAAGAAGTACACAAAGAGGTCTAACCTAGGCCTTATCCCTAAGTATCCCTCGCAGAGCGCCGCGTAGTTGCTAAGCAGTAATATACTATTGGGGGAAATATTCTGGGGCTAGACTCTATAATGATTCAATACGGAGAGGGAGAAGTTGGAGATGGGCAGGGAGACGCCGCGTACCAGTTGGGCTTTGAGGTACACCTTTTCTCTGGCTTGGGGAGAAGGTGTAACCTCGCCGGCCGGCTCCGCCCGCCAGACGAGCCCCTCTGTCGCAGGAAGGTAGCCTTCGGCGATCATCTCTTGGATATCACGGTCCGTGATATCTGAGCCGCGCTAGTCGCCCTTGTGCGAGTCTGGCTCCTCCTCCAACGGCTCCAGCACCGCAAAATTAAGGTCGCCGTCGGTGGACTCGATCACCGCCGATGCGGGGATGACTAGGCCCTCTGGAGGCACAACGATGGAGCTCGCCGGCTTTGCCGCGGCTTCGTTTGACGCCGCCATGGAGGGAGAAGTGATGCTGCTGGCCATGGAGTGAGGTTGGGTGTGACTGGTGCAGATTGGAGGCTAGGTTTTTTTCGCGAAATAGGCGCGGAGAGCTCGAGGGGGCGTGCACTGGAGGAAGAAGACGATGCGAGGAGAATGAGGTAAAAAGTGGAAATTCCACCGCGGTTACTATTTATCATCTCCAGCGTCAAGATTTGTGCAGCTTGATCGGACGGTTGCCGCGTATACGACGTGTTCGTGAACGTGCACGGAAATTTCGCCACGTCTCCAACCGCCGCCGCCAACGGTTCGTATCGCTTGCGTGGGAAAATCGGACATGATTGCGTTCTCTGCATGTGTGAGTTACGAGGCGTTGCTGACCTAAGCCTATGTCGTCCTAGCTGGCATAGGCAGATGAGCCATCACATCGGAAGATTCCGGCATGGACGGATCCAGTCCGGCTATGGAAGAGTACGATGGAAGATTCAGCATTTCTCCGACTTGCATATTGAAGACGGAGGAAGCCTTGCAGGGTTCTTTGGGAGGACTACAATATATTGCTTGACGATTTGCCGACATCCATCTAGACGGAGCATTCCACACGGAGAGGCAAGACGGCGCAAGATCTCGGAGTTCTCCGGGGGCTACTGTTGGGGATATGCTATATGGGTATCCTCATAGCATGTCACTTATCCGGATAACCCGGGTGGCCCACAGTTGGTAGCATGGCCTATGGCCTGCTGGGCGGCCCAGTTAGATGGATCCAGAAGGGAGGCCCATGCCGGATAAAGGAAGGCTACGGTTGGAGTCACCGACATACCCAGAGCCTTGGAGTGAAAGATACACAAGACTAGTAATAGACGGTGTAGGACTCTGTAACCTGTCCGTCTAGGACTTTTCCCTGTAACCCTAGGACCTGGCGAATATATAAGTCGGGCCTATGGTAGCCTTTAGGGCACAACTTCATACAACCTCGCACAGCGAACCAATCTCTGTAACTCGGCGTATTGCCCTTATAGTGATTTATAGCAGGAGTAGGATTCCGCCACCATCGTGGGATCTGAACCTGGGTAAGCTATGTTACCTCATACCCGTCAACCGTCTGCCTTCCCCCACGTCTCTAAACACGCACTGTGAGGACCCCTCCATGGTGTACTCGTCGGCAATACCACAACAAAGTTCTTGCTTGAAAGTGCAAGAGGAGTTTGCATTGACTGTGACTTAGACTTTAGAATGTCATGCTAGGTGTTATTTTGACCTTATGCTTAGTGATTATTATCGTAGCATGACTTGTTCCAAACAATTGGGATTGCTTAGTGTGCCTTGAAGGAATCATGTGTTGTTTAGCGAACAAAAGCATAGTACTGTGGTATTCTTCTTTGATGCTTTGTGTGGGTTGACTTGGCACATGCTCACACCATGTTATGACTATGAACAAGTCACCATAGCCTCTATGATCATTTAGTCCTTGACTTTTAGTACCACTCTATGCTTTGATTAGTAATGTTTTGTCGCTCTGCATGATTATGGCCATTATTGCTCTCTTAGTTGGTTGCTCCCAGTCTTTTGTTAGCCTCCACTTGTATGACTAAGCTCTACTCATGCTTCCAACTTCCAATAAACAAAGTTATTCCAAAGTGTCCACTATAAATTCCTATGCATGGTGTGTTACACCATTCCAACTATATTCTTGTTTTCAACTATCTTCCAATTAAAAAGTATTTTGTTATATGAAAACTTAGTGATTAAAGCCCTCACAAACTTGAGGGCACACTTTATATTCCTTGCCCCTAATAAACTTGAACCTTTGTGTCATCTATGTTGTATATGCTTGCACTTATACATTGGAATTAGTAGAACCATGCTGTCTGTAACACCCTCAGAATCGGACCTATGCAAGTTTGAGCAAAATTCGCCAAACCAGCATAGAAACGATTCAAAGGTGCCCACCAGGCACTTTCGTGCGGGTGGAAAACGAAGTAATAACATTACACAACAGTCCTCGATGGGACCCACAGAACAGATATATATAACGGCGACTCCAAGAGTCAAGAATACAAATATAATATACAAAGATCCAAATCACCTTGGAAACGATAGTGCGTCCAGCTACGGACAAGATGCAAATGGGGCTAAGAGCCCTGAAGAATAACCAATGGCGTCCATAACCCTGCCCAGGCCAAGCCGGAAGGGTAACCGCTAACGACGTCGATCTCAAACCCTGCTTAAACAAAAGGGTGCCGACAAAGGCAAAGGAAAAAAGCGTCAAGATCGAGGCCGAAGACACGGCGAGCTATTCGGCGGTCCTCGCCTACATAGGTATGGTGGATCGAGCGGCAGTGATGCACTAAACAACCTATAGAGACTCGATACCACTGGCGGTTATCAGAGAGGGGTGAGAATGACCTATCCGGATCCAACCTGAAGCTAACACCAAGCAAACCCATCCTGGTGTTTCCCCCTCGAGACCAAACGAGGAAGTCAACCGAGGAACTCACACCGTTGGCAGTTTTACTTATTTGGTTATCGTTGCAGCAGTTACTAGTCAGGTATAGATAATCGTCCTGATGAAGTAAGCAGTGGGCCCTTTTAGTTAATCATTCCGTTGTAGTTGCAACAATTACTAATCAGATACAGATAGCATGAGTTAAACCCAAAACCCAGCAGTTGTTGGTACTTTTATTCAGCCATTCCGTTGTAGTTGCAATACTTACTAGTCAGATACAATGGTCGCAAGCGACACTCCAAACAAGAAATTGTGGGCAGTATTAATTAGCCATTCCATTATAGTGAAGCTGATTACTAGTCATTATTAAGTCAAATTTATAGCAGTAAACTTTAGTTATGCTTGTCTATGATCGAGATACTGTGCTCCAAGTCGTCCATATCTGCGGACACGGCTTTCAGAAAGTTTTACCGGGGTGCACCAATAGCAACACTCGATCAACCTCGGAAAAACCAAATCAAAACCCAACGAGGCTTTCACGAGAACAATCACAGGATTGAAATATTTCAGGGGCCACCCTTGGAGTCTACCCAAGCAACGGCAAGCAAGCTCGAGTCGGACTCAAGGTTTGGGTATACTGGTGAAGCATCGGGAACCCGAAAGTGTGGCTGGGCTTGTCGACACCGCTGAATCGTGTCCCGATCCTAAATGCAAAGGTGCTCCTCGCACAATTTAAATACTAAAGTAGCATGGCATAAGTACAGATCGTAAATAAAACCTCAAACTAGTTTGTGGCCCCAAGAAATAAGACTGAATCAAGCTCGCTCGGGGGTCCCATATACCTCCCGGATGTGGATAGCGATAAAACAAGGAACAGTATCAAGTACTCGGGGTCTTACGGGACACAAGTGGGCGTTCGGAAACCAAATATTTTCTATCACCCACCGATGCCTCTGCTTATTTCAATTTTAGTTGTTAAACAGAAATTAAAGTGAACGATAAATAAAACTATGATCATCTCCATCATCAACATGCGGCAATACATCAACAATCGTGGCACTTGACAACCCGCAACAAAGACTTGAGCAAGCAACTACGACGCGCAGGTCCAACTAACTACCACACAACAGGTAATAGGAGGTGTCCATGGCAATATAAGGCTGCAAGGAATATCACGGGTACGAAAACTAGAGCATCGCAACACAGATAGCAATAGATCAACAGGAGGGAATAAAGACTATAAAAGTAAGATAGGTAGAAAGGGGGAGATGCTCGCCTGAAAACATTGTCGAAGGTTCAACCGAAGATCGGGGCGAAGCTCACATCAACTCAACGGCCCAATCCGCGAAGAAGCAAAACACTAGAAGGAACACCGGATGCAATATTTAATACAACGGCAGAAGATCGGCATGATGCATGTATGATGTATGGCATGGCTAAGGTGCGGTGCAATTAGGTCATATTAAGCGGAACCAGGGGTCCCGACAATTAGTTAGGTGGTTCATGTTATTTAGAAACCCCGCATTTTAAATGTTGTTTATCAAGACAAAAGATAGCACCGGTTCGCTACACAAGTTTAAATGAGGCCAATATGAGACTAGATTTGCCCGCATATGGGCCCCATATTTAATTATAAGGTGAATCGGCGTAAGGCCCCCAAACCACATGATCATGCATGCAAGTATGACAATTTAATATGCGACAATGTTATATTTCATTTATAAAATAGGGTTGGCGGAAAGGGGTTCACACATTAGGGGTCTCGACGATCTCGGGGTTCCGGGTTGAGGTCGGTCTCGTGGTCGAGTTCGGACGGGTTCGGTCTCGACGGAACATTCTCGGACTCCGGGTAGATCTTGTCGCATCCACGAAGAAGGACTTGGTTCCGCGCCGGGGGCGCATCGGGTTCTTCCGGGGCGGTGTCGTTCTTGTCGTCGGGCTGATCTTGCCGGGACCCACGGGGTCGATCTTGCCGTTGCGAGGGTCTTGTCGGGTCCGCGCCATCGCGTCGGTCTTGGCGTTCGGAATGCAGCACTTGGTGTTCGGGACGGAGTGCTTGTTGAACCGGTGGCGTTCTTGGCAAGCATCGGGTCCGGACTTCGCCCCCGGGAACGGGTCTTCGGATTCCGTGAAGGAGATCATGGCGTCGGTGAGGTCGATCTTGTCGGTTCCACGGTTTCAGTTGTCGGTGTCGAACTCAGGTCTCGGCGAACTTGGTGTTCCATGTCGATGACTTTTGGTTTCGTCCGTAGATCTTTAGATCAGGGCCAACTCGAGCGCACAGTAGAACTTGTTGTAGCGGCAGAGCTTGACATAGGGCTTTCAGGCCTGAACACACAAAGCAGGATCCTGCGGTATTCACGCCAACACGGAACTTAGGACATCGCCAGGATTACAACAGGGAACACCCCGCGAAGACGAATGACGACATCTGCCAAGTGCTGCGGGGCTTACTGCGAGACGCTCGAGCTTCCTCACGAGCCCGGCGAGCTGCCATGGAGGTGCTCGGGGACATGGGCCAAGGGGAGACGGTCCGGCGAGGCGAGGAGGCTACACAGGGCGGAAGGGAGGCGCCGGCGATCTTGGGAAGGAGGAGCCGGCGACGAGGGGCGGTGGAGGCCGACGCGGCGGGGCCAGTGAGTCGGGCGAGGCGGCTGACGCGGCGGGAGGCAGACGGACGGCGAACCCACGGGAGGCGGGCGCAGAGGGTCGCGGGTCCGGCGAGCGGCGGCGGAGGTCGTCGTCATGACGGGGAAGCGGGCGCGAGAGGAGGGCCAGCGGCCGGAGATGAAGGAGGCGGCGGGCGGCGGCCGAGGCCGAGCGGAAGCAGACGGACGGAGGCGCTTGGCGGGCGCTTCTGGGGCGGCGGGAGGAGCACGGCGGGAGAGGTGGATGCGGGTGGCGGGAGGGAGAAGGCGGCCAGCGGCTTGGCGGGGACGCCGGAGAAGGGGAAGGAGAGGAGGGAGGAAGGAGAGAAACAGGGGAGCGCGGGGTGGGCTGCTACGGAAGGAAGGTAGCAGGGGAGAGGAGGGTGTTGTGGGGGAAGAGGAACAGGGGGCGTGGGGCTGGGGCCGGTGGGCGAAGCGCTGGCAGTGGGGCCGCCTGTGGTGGTGTGCTTGTGTGTGAGCGTGAGTGCATGTGAGGGAGGGGTGTGCTGGCAGGGTGGGGGTGGTTGAGTGCTAGGCCACGTGGCAGCTAGGGAGTGGTGGAGGAGAGGGAGAGGGCGAGGTGGCGACTAACCATTGGATGGGGTGATGTGGCCAGCGGGGTGGGTAGGATAGTTGGTAGGTTTAGAAAAAGGGGCGGACCGTTTATATTTTTCTGGGGTGGTCGATCGGGTCAATCGGCCCGTTCGACTGCCCCTACTAAAATAACTTAATATTTTATTTAATTTAATTGGACCGTTTGCAACCCGATAGCAACAAAACAAAATAATCCGGAGACCCGGGGTTTGCATTAGAACAAAGGTGGGGCGTTTTAGAAAACAAAACGGGCTTTGCGAAATAGTTTTATTCAAATAATGCATGATGATGACGATGCAATGCACAAAATCAACGCGATTTTCTAGTAGTGGTTTTGCGGGATGCCACACTGTCATGGGGAACGCTTTCAACATTGCACTTGTACTTCGTACACAGTTGATATCATGCTCTTTTGTCTATGGATATCGTCGGTGTGAAATAAAAAGGGAGCTTGTAAGTCCATGGAGTTATGTATTTTGTGTTATAGAAACGCCTGGGCCGCTAGCCTAAGCCATGCCTAATCATGGTGGAAACTTGCAGCATCACCATAATGAGCAATCGGCGAAGCATCCTCAATAAAAACATATGCAAATAGCAAATAAAAAGATCGCTGAGATGCTCATTGTCTGCTTGCCTTGTCATTTTGGTTATGGGATAGCTCATGTACCATGTGCAAGGGGTACCATGTTGGTGGTTCTCTATGATACACATGTACATACTATGACAAGAACTTACAGGTGACTAAAGTTGAGTAGCATGGGGTGCGGCCCATGAGATTGCCAACATACTTTGTCATATACTTTATATACTCCATAGTTTGTTCACTTTAACCTTAATCACTTCAAGATACTTATGATAGGGCAATGAGGGCTGAAAGCTAACAAGTACCATAATTTTTGGAAGCTCTTTTTGAAACTTGAAATCCATGCTTCCCTTTATGACGGGTCTTTCTTCCACCATTATTGAGTCTCCACCTTCTACCTCTAGGCACCAGTTAAGAGAGCATAGTTACCATTCTTAGTTCTATGTGCAGTGTCCCAAAACTTATTGATTGATGCATATTGTTGATATTGCTCGTTCTTGTGCTATTTGTATCTAGTCACCCTTATGACCTTTGAAGGTGTCCTATGTATCTATTTGCTACTCCATGAGGGACAAACTGAATGCCACTATGCCATGTTTTCTGTATGTGAAACAAACAAACATTTTTCAATGCATGTCATTCATGATCTTTGTTTGTAGCCTTTCATGTTGCATGCATAGTTACTTTGTATTATTGTTAGAACTCCATCTTTCATGTACATGTTTAGAATTCTTTGATCCCAACTTTCAATATATGCAGATGGTTTTGATGGTACGTGTCACCTCAAAAATTATTCTTTTATCACTTACCTACTCGAGGACGAGCAGGAGTTAAGCTTGGGGATGCTTGATACGTCGGAAACGTATCTATAATTTTTGATGTTCCATGCTTGTATAGTATCTACTTTGCTTTTATTTGTCCACACTTTGAGGTGTTTTTATATGTTTTCTGGTACTAACCTATTAACAAGATGCACAGTGCTAGTTGCCTGTTTTCTTCTGTTTTTGGTTCCAGAAAGGCAGAAAATCAATATTCTCGGAATTGGATGGGACAAAAGCCAAAGTCAATATTTTGTCGTGGGGAACACGAAGTCGGAGTACGAGACGGATGAGAACCACCAGGGGCCACACCCCCCAGCCGCACGGGTGGGCCCACCCCGTGCCTGGGGGTGCAGCCGCCCTGGTGTCCCCCTGCCTCGCCTCTTCGCCTATAAGAAGCCCCCGATGCCTAAACCCTAAGTACCCGATCAAAATTCCACGAAACCATCTGTAGCAGTCGCCACCATCGTCCCTAGATCGGGGGGATCTGAAGCTCTTCCCAGCACCCTGCCGGAGGGGAGATCATCCTGGAGGCCTTCTACTTCATCATGCCAGCCTCCGGTATGAAGCGTGAGTAGTTCCACCTTGGACTACGGGTCCATCTAGTAGCTAGATGGTTGTATCTCCTCCTTGTGCTTTCATGTCTAGATCTTGTGAGCTCCGTTCATGATCAAGATCTAATCTATTTGTAATCATGCATGTTATGTTTGCGGGGATCCGATGGGTATTGAGATTACTATGTCAGATTGATTAATGGTTTTGTCTTATTGATTCTATCATGTCTGTGTTGTTTGTGATCTTGCATGCTCTCCGTTGTTAGTAGCTATCTTGGACAAGTAGTTGCTAGTGACTCCAAGAGGGGGTATTTATGCTCGATAGTGGGTTCATGCCTCTACTTAATCAAGGGAAGTGATATAAATCTCTTGTTCATGGAACAAGTGGATTGTTTACCTTACACACTTTGCTTAAAGCAGTTGTCTATTGCTTGCAACTTAATACTGTAGGGGGTTCGGATAATAACCCAAAGGTGTACTTCTAGTCATAGATGCAGTTGGATGGCGGTCTATGTATATTGTTGTATTGCCCAATCGAATCTCATAGGATCTTTATGTCTAGTATTGCATTGTTATGCCTTGCTCAGTCCTGTCAATTGCCCCTGCTGTAATTTTTTTACCCAACATGCCATGTTTATTTATCTAAGGAGAACACCTCTAGTGAACTATGGACCCCGGTCCAATATTTACCATTGATACATCTTCCACTATTACTATTTACTTGCTGCAAACCATCATCACCTTCCTCACCATATAGTTAATCCTTTGTTACAGCAACCGGTGAGATTGACAACCTCACTGTTAGTTGGGGCAAAGTCTTGATTTTGTGTTGTTGTAACATCCCTAAAATCATGTTTTCATAGATTGCATATCATCCATTCATTCATAATCATTTAGGGGTCATTTTTCAAACTCATTACAAAAACAGAAGCATTTGGATGATTATTATTTTATGTAAGCAAAGCATTGATGCAATGCTACTCTCTAATGAGAGATTATTGTTTTAAAACAAGATTGTTTGTTCATGAACTGGTTTGGTTGTTTTCCAAAGCTTGGATAAAATTTCAAAAACAAAATATGATTTCAAAACTAGTTTTAGATCTTTATTAAAACATTGGCAAAGACACTGTTTTCTTTGAAAACTCCAAAGGACCAAGCAGGTTTGGTGAAACAACATGGCTTTACTCTTAAAGATGTGCAGGTTTCACTTTATAAAAAATCTAGAAAGAATTTGAAATCAAACACATTTGAATTCATTTGAAAATGTTTCCTGAAAATCAAAATAGAAAAAGAAAAAGGATAAGGAATCAGAACTGGGCAAGGCGCTACCCTTTCGGCCCAGTGACCAAAATATCCCACCCGGGGTTCCCTCTTCCCCTCTGTTTCTCACTGCAACCACGCACACCCACATGCTGACAACCCGACCCCACATGCCCCGTCATCGTCGTCCCCAAACCCCGCCCACGACCTGGCCTCGCCGTTTCCTCCCTCTCTTTCACTGCCGCGTTTAAATTCGGTTTATTGTTGTTGATTGCATGCGTCATCCTCGCCCCCGCTCCGGCTACTTAATCCCCTCCCCCTCGCGACCATTTCCCCCAACATAGCTAACCAGAAGCGCCGCCAGGCTCCGCAAATTCTCGCTTGCACCGCCGCTGTCCCGAAGAGCTCCGACGACTGATTCCGGTGAGTTCCGAGCGCCCCTCGCTTCCTCCTTGACCCTGTCGAGTTCGCCATGCCTCTGTGCTTCTCCTAATACTTTTGGTTTGCCCACGCATGACCCATGTCGCCATCCCCGACCACCTCAGCAAACGACAGAACCGCCTCCCAACTCCGGTGAACGATTTAGGTAATATCAGACCGCCCCTTGCTTTCTCTCTCACCCTATCTTGATCGCCAGCTTGTTGTGCACACCCTGACGCCTTTGGTTTGTGTTAGGGCGGTCCACATCGTCGGCAACGTCATCGTCTGCAGGAACCCGACGTCGCCCGCAACTCCGACGAGCCCCAGTGACCTCCACAGTGCGCCCCCGTCCACGCCAGCAAGTAGTTCAGCATCAGCGCGACCTTGCGAGTTCGGTAAGCCCCTCCACTGACCCCAGCCCCCTCTGTAGCCGTCGTAACATCTCTGACAGAGCCGCACCGCCGCGCCGCCGTCGCTAGCGCTGCCCATCTGTGGTCGCTTGCTCGATAGCCGTTGGATCAAGATCCAGCGCATAGGAATAGATCACTTATCGAAGGGGTACGTGTTAGATCTGGCCGTGCATTTTCATTTAGATCTTGTGGCTCTCGTTGATCGATTCAGCTGAAACGGTATCAGCCAATCAGGTCATGGCGCGTGGCCTGCTATTCGTTTTAAAAACAGAATTTAGATCTATTAGTGAATCAAACTTGCAAAATTCATAACTTTTGATCCACACGTTCAAATTTTACAAATTTTATATCCATTTATGCAATGTGTTTAATGTTTTGCTCCTGTAAAATTGCTTATTTTTGCAGAGACATTTATAAGCCTATTTTGAGTATAGAAATGATTTGAAAAATGATTTAAAGATCAAATAAAGTTTGTTTAGTGAGCCTTGGTCTTGTTTATGTTTCAGTACAGGATGCTTGTCTTGTTTGGTGTAGAAAATCATCACATGACATTTTGCATGCATTCATGTATTTTTGTTTGTATATTTTGTTATGTGATTTTGGTGCCATTATTTTATGTGTAGATTTTGGTGCTAATAGTGATTGTGGTTGTGAAGATTGTTGCTACTCCCAAAACTACCAAGGCAAGTGGTGCTTCATGTTTCTATCCCAATATTTTTACCTATGCATTAGAAATATTTGGTATAGGACTTGCATGATTATTTTGCTAAGTATCTATATGCTATGCTTGGCAAATCCTAGTAGTTGTAGTAATGTTAGAATTTCCTCTAAGTTAAGATACTTTCTATTGCCATGCTTAGCCTAGCTAGTAGCAACCAAGGGTGGATTATGTATTCATGCTATGAGAAATAATTCTAAGTCTTTGACTTATGTTTTTCTTAATAAAACAACTAAGTGAATGAAACACCTGGGTGGAATGGAAATATTGGTTTGTGTTGAGTGGTTACACAAGTCCCATTTATATGGTTTACCTTGTGTATCACACTTGTGGAAAGCCATCTAGGAACAAAGGGATTTGAGATGCCAAATTTTAAGAAGCTTCTAGTGCAGCCACATGGAAATATGGGCTCTGCCTGGATCACATAGGTTGCAATAACTTAGCCATTTGGACAGTTGGTGGTAGTGGGATGATAGGTTGGAACGCGTCCATTTGGTCTAAGGGAAGGCTTCTGAAAGGTCCTGTCTTGGTGAAAATCAAGTCTTGTGGGGAAAGTGCACAACCTCTATAGATGGAAGAATCTAAGTTCTTATCCATGTCCATGGTATTGGACAATTTGAGCATCAAGACATGGAAGCTATCAAGAATCTCCTCATCCCAATTTTCTAAGTTAAAACTTGTGGTTGAACAAGGGTGAAGGTTCACCAATTTCTATTGGTGGTTCCTTGGGAAAGTTTTGTCAAAGAAAAACTTAGTGTTTTCAACTAATAGGTAAAACCTATTTTGAGCAAAGCAAGCCTAAGCTACACTTAGCCAAATGCATGTAGTAACTAGATGTTAATATTCTACTAAGGTATCACTTGCCAATACTATTCCAATGTATTAACCCACTGTGGTTGTAACTTGTGATGTTGCATGTTATTCTAATGATGATTAGGGGTTATGAGTCTACACTCAACATGCTTGCATGTGGCACATGAAGATGAAGACTTATTTATATTGTTATGGTTGAACTCTTGTATTAGGCCTATGGCCATGGAGTTGTAAAAGACTATGTTTGTCTCTGGAATGATTTGTAATAATGACCTTTGTTTCTGTGTACTTCATCTTAAACTGTGGACGCTAGCATTGATCCAGGGACTAGCATTGCAATCACAGGGATCCTTACCTTTATAAGGGAGGGATCTTACAGTTGTGCAGGTTTCCACGTTGCTTGCAACACCTGTGTGGCGTTTCCTTCCTCCTACCGGTTCGATAACCTTGGTTTCTTACTGAGGGAAAACTTGCTGCTGTACCGCATCATACCTTCCTCTTAGGGTCTCCCAGCAAAATGTTGCCGCAAGCATTAGTTGCTATGTCTTATTGTTAGAACTACACCTTTCTTGCTCATGTTTAGAGTACTTTGATCCCAACTTTCTTGCTCATGTTTAGAGTACTTCGTTTGATCAAGATCGTGATGGTGCATGTCACCTCAAAAATTATTCTTTTTATCACTTACCTACTCGAGGACGAGCAGGAGTTAAGCTTGGGGATGCTTGATACGGCGTAAACGTATCTATCATTTTTTATGTTCCATGCTTGTTTAGTATCAACTTTGTTATGCTTTGTCTACACTTTGAGGTATTTTTATACATTTTCTAGGACTAACCTATTAACAAGATGCCGCGGTACTAGTTGCATGTTTTCTGTTGTTTTTGGTTTCAGAAAAGCTGGTAAGGAAATATTCTCGGAATTGGGCGAGACAAAAGCCAAAGTCAATATTTTACCAAAACAAACACGGAGTCCAGAGGAGAGACGGAGGGGCGCCACAGGGTGGCCACACCCCCCTGGCGCGGGTCCACCCTAGGTCGCGCCAGGGATGGGTGTGGGCCCCCTGGCCGGCCTCCTGCCTCGCCCCTTCGCCTATAAAGTCACCCCGATGCAGAAACCCTAAGCACCCGATCAGATCTCCACGAAACAGTCTGTAGCCGCCGCCACCATCGTCCCTAGATCAGGGGGATCTGAAGCTCTTCCCGGCATCCTGTCGGAGGGGAGAGATCATCCCGGAGGCCTTCTTCATCACCATGCCAACCTCCGGTATGATGTGTGAGTAGTTCACCCTTGGACTATGGGTCCATACAACAGCTAGATGGTTGTTTCTCCTCCTTCGTGCTATCATGTTTTGATCTTGTGAGCTCTGTTCATGATCAAGATCATCTATTTGTAATCATATGTTGTGTTTGCAGGGATCCGATGGATATTGAGATACTATGTCACATTGATTATTGATTCTATCATGTCATATTAATTATTGATTCTATCATGTCTGTGTTATTTGTGATCTTGCATGATCCCCGTTGCTAGTAGCTATCTTGGCCAAGTAGATGCTTGTGACTCCAAGAGGGAGTATTTATGCTCGATAGTGGGTTCATGCCTCTAGTAATCTTGGGAAGTGACAGAAATCTCTAAGGTTGTATATGTGTTATTGCTACTAGGGAGAAAACAATAATCTTTTGTTCATGGAACAATTGTATTGTTTACTTTACACACATTGCTTAATGCAATTATCCGTTTCTTGCAACTTAATACTGGAAGGGGTTCGGATGATAACCTGAAGGTGGATTATTAGTCATATATGCAGTTGGATTACGGTCTATGTATATTGTTGTAATGCCTAATCAAATCTCAAAGGAATCATGATGTCTAGTATTGCATTGTTATGCTTGCTCAATCTGTCAATTGCCCCGCTGTAATTTGTTCACCCAGCATGTTATATATCTTAAGGAGAACACATCTAGTGAATTGTGGACCCCTGTCCATTCCTTTATCATTGATACATCATCTACTGTTACCGTTTACTTTCCACAAGCAACTATTACCTTCCACACTATACGTTTAATCCTTTGTTTTCAGCAAACCAGTGAGATTGACAACCTCACTGTAAGTTGGGGCAAAGTCTTGAGTTTGTGCTATGCAGGATTCCATGTTGTTAGCAACACCTTGGAGTTGTTTCCTTGCTCCTACTAGTTCAATAACCTTGGTTTCATAACTGAGGGAAAACTTGTTGCTGTGCTCATCACACCTTGCTCCTGGGGTCTCCCAACGAGGCTCTACACTCACCGAGCCACATCAGTGGTGCATTTTGACTCTTCGTTTATGCCCAAGGGACCAAGAGGTGGCAAGAAGACATCTGTCCATCAGGAAAAAAAAGGCAAGAATATTGGTCCTATGGAAGAGGAACTGCTCCTAGACTTCAACACCTCCATCTGTACTGCAAAGCAATGGAGACTCTTGCGGAAGCAAAATCCCTACTGGTTCCGTGAGAGGACTTACACTCACTCTGACAAGAGGTTTTGGACCAAAACTCAGCGGCATGTTTGGGATGACTTTTACAATGAGCCTGAACGGATGTTAAGTTGATTTATCGTATACCCCAAGGTGAAATGGCATGTATGCACCATGTGTTGTTTTGGTAATTAATGAAAATATCTATGGAATAATGTGTAAATTGAGTTTCACTTGTAGGTTTGTCCATTGGCATCTCTTGGGCCATGTGTTGGTATCGAGGTTGAAAGATGAAGATGTTTGGAGGTTGATCAAGACAAGTGCAAAGAGTTGCATCAAGATGGACCAACCTCAAGAAGAAATGAAGAAGGGAAAGATCACATG
Organism: Avena longiglumis; assembly: GCA_030063025.1. Taxonomy (NCBI): domain Eukaryota; kingdom Viridiplantae; phylum Streptophyta; class Magnoliopsida; order Poales; family Poaceae; genus Avena; species Avena longiglumis. Next base: position 157,601,358 of record CP125973.1, read on the forward strand.
CTTGAAGCTTCCCATCATCGGTGTTCATGGAGTGATGAAGACAAGTTAAAGGAAGAGGTTTCCCCATGGAGTATGGGGGGAAATTTGCAAGTCTTCATCAAGCAAGAGCAATCAAGAAAGGTTTTCTATCTTGAGAAGGACAAGACGGTCTACATCAAGCTCAAGTGGAATGCTCAAGGCAAAGGTTTGGTCTTGATAGGGTTTCTCTTTTGTTGGTATCGTGTTGTTATTTAGGATACTGGGTTTAGGATAGATAGTCGTACTATCAAGAGGGGTGATGCAGCGCTAGGTTGATGTAGGAGCGCTTCGTTGGGAACCCCAAGAGCAAGGTGTGAAGCAGCACAGCAGCAAGTTTTCCCACAATAAGAAACCAAGGTTATCAAACCAGTAGGAGGAAGGAAACGTCACACAGGTGTTGCAAGCAACGCGGAGACCTACAAAACACAAACTCAAGACTTTGCCCCAACGAATCGGTGAGGTTGTCAAGCTCACCGGTTGCTGTAACAAAGGATTAAACGTATGGTGTGAAAGGTAATGGTTTGCAGCAAGTAAACAAGTAACAGTGGAATATGTATCAATGGTAAAGATTGGACCGGGGTCCATAGTTCACTAGAGGTGCTCTCCTTAGATAAACAACATGGCATGAAGGGTAAACAAATTACAACGGGGAAATTGACAGGAACTGAGAAAGGCATAACAATGCAATTACTAGCCAGAAAGATCCTATGAGGTTGATTGAGAAATACAACAATATACATAGACTGTCATCCAACTGCATCTATGACTAGAAGTCCACCTTAAGGTTATCATCCGAACCCCCTCCAGTATTAAGTTGCAAGCAACAGACAACTGCTTTAAGCAAAGTGTGTAAGGTAAACAGTCCACATGTTCCATGAACAAGAGACCGTTGTTTTTTCCCTAGTAGCAGTAGCACATATACAACCAAAGAGATCATTGTCACTTCCCTTGGAAACTAGAGGCATGAACCCACTAACGAGCATAAATACTCCCTCTTGGAGTCACTAGCAACTACTTGGCCAAGATAACCACTAGCAACGGAGAGCATGCAAGATCACAAACAACACAGACATGATAGAATCATAAAGATAAAACCATTAATCAAACCAACATAATAATCTCAATATCCATCGGATCCCCGCAAACACAACATGCATGATTACAAATAGATTAGATCTTGATCATGAACGGATCTCACAAGATCTATATATGAAAGCACAAAGGAGGAGATACAACCATCTAGCTACTACATGGACCCATAGTCCAAGGTGGAACTACTCAAGAATCATACCGGAGAAAAGTCCTCCGGTATGATCTCCCCTCCGGCGGGGTGCCGGGAAGAACTTCAGACCCCCCCCCCCCCCCGCCTCGATATAGGGACGATGGCGGCGGCGGCTACAGACGGTTTCGTGGATTTCTGATCGGGTACTCAGGGTTTCTGCATCGGGGGCTTCTTATAGGCGAAGGGGCGAGACCGGGAGGCGGCCAGGGTGCCCAAACCCTAGCCAGGAGCGGGGCTAGGCCCACCCGCGCCTAGGGTGGGTCTGGCCCCCTGGCTGGCCTTCCGGGCTCTCCTCTGGACTTCTTGTTCCCCACGGGAAGTTATTGACTTTGTCCTTCGTCCCGTCCAATTCCGAGAATATTTCTTTACTAACTTTTTTGGAACCAAAAATAGCAGAAAACAGGCATTGGCACTGTTGCAACTTCTTAATAGGTTAGTACCATAAAACATGTAAAAATCACCTCAAAGTGTGGACAAGTAAAGCAAAGTAGATACTAAACAAGCATGGAACATCAAAAATTATAGATATGTTTCCAACGTATCAAGGGGTTCTGAAGCGGGTTACTTGATCGCATCTTTCAGAGTGAGATCAAACCTTTGCATACATAGCATCATATTTCTTGGTTGTTATTTGGATCTTGTCCATGAGGGAATCGAGATCTTGTGGTCATCATCATAACAAGCTCTAGTTCATCAAATAAGGATTTCCCTTGCATATCTTATTGCGGTTCTTGATCATGCGGGTTTTTCCGGATCCACACCTTGGGAGATATATTGCATATATATACTTGATATTTTCTCCCTTGGTGGTATCCAATATTTCACCTTTTGTTTTATTCTACTTGGTTTTATCTTTCCAATAAAATTGGTTTCATCCCAATCGAAGTTTCCAAGCTCAACTTCTTGTATTTTAGGTTTTGGAGGTTTACCCATTCATCGCTTCTAGAGAGGTCATATCTTTATCCATTTGGTTTTATACTTCCATATTGTACTGTGGTGTTTCTTTGCATAATCTTATAGATCTTGTCTTTCTCTTCAAAACAATCCCAAGATCATCAAAAACAGAGTCCGGAATCAAAAGTTACTGAAGTTCTCATGCAATGTAGTCCAGCGTTTTTGCTTGAGCAGAAGTTTTGGCCTAAATTCCGACCCAAGTTTCGGTTAGGTTCAGTAACTTGTGTTTCGATTTAACAGAAGTTCCGATGGTTCACCGAAAGTTCCCGTGATGCACGAAACTGATCCAAATGGGCAGATTTCTCTTGCCTTATTTAAGGGACCCCTCTTCCGTAATGTTTCCCCAACTTTTGAGTCCATTTTTGCTAGCCCTTCCACTCTCTATTATCCATTTTTGACCTTCAAAAGCTTGCCCTATCCCCTTTTCCCTCCCATTATTCATGCATATCTTTGAGGAATTTGAGAGAGGAGATCTAGATCTACAACCCCACCTTACCTAATCCCTTATTTGTGAAGGAATTCTTGGGATCTAGATCTTGGAGAGTTTTGTGTTCTCCTCTTGTGTTCTTCATCCCTTATTCCTCCAATATATTTTGTAGATTTGGTGGAATTTGAGAGTGAAGGACTTGCCTCTTACATTTGGTGCATAGGTTTGAGTTATCCTTGGAGATTCGCCGAGTACAAGCTTCTAGGCTTGTTACTCTTGGGTTCTTGGAACCCTAGACGGTTGTGTGGTTGGTTTGTTGACTTCTTGAGGCCTCCAATTGAGTTGTGGAGTGGCCTCAAGCTTGTGGACTTTTGTGGCTTTGTTTTTGGGAGCCTCCAATTGAGTTGTGGAGCTAGCCCCAATCTTCTACGGGTTTGGTGACCGCCATCAAGTGTCCCATAGTGGAGCGAGTGCCCGCCTTTTGTGGTCCGCACTCGGGAGAATAGGGTGAGCCTATTGTGGTGTCGGTGAGTTGCATGCCTTCACATCCGAGGTGAGGCCTTGTGCAGCGTTGGGTGAGCATCGAGGCACCACACCTCGAGGTGATCCACTTGTGGCGTTCGGAGAGCATTGCGCCATCGCACCTCTCCAACAGAGATGTAGCTTCTTTGGAAGTGAACTTCGGGATAAAAATCTTCGTCTTCGCGTCCATCGGTTATCTCTCAACCTAGCCCTTTACTTATGCATTTTACATTGTGATAGCCATCGTGCTTGAAGTATTTCATCTTATTATCACCTTGTTGCTTGTTTTGCTTAGCATAGGTTGTTGGTGCACTTAAGTGAACCTAGTGGGTTAGGTTTTGTGCTCAATATATTAAACATTAGTTTTTATTCCACATTTATTAGATCCTAAACCGTAATAATTTTAAAATCCTATTCACCCTGTCCCTAGACGACGTCTGTTGCACTTTCACCCAAGGTTCTCAATGTTGAGCAGTATCATCTATATGCCTCCTCGTACTTCCAGATCATTGATGCTGCTCTGAAGAAGATGGATGTGTTTGATCTTGTCACTATGCAAGAGGCTCTATGCCATTTTCTCATCCACCAGTTCCATGCTATAGTATTTGATGGTGTTGCGTCAACGCGGAGCGCTTCATCGAGAAACCCCAATAGCAAGGTGTGATGCAGCACAGCAATAGGTTTTCCCTCAGTAAGAAATCGAGGTTATCAAACCAGTAGGAGGAAGGAAACGTCTCAAAGGTGTTGCAAGCAACGTGGAAACCTGCACAACGCAAACTCAAGACTTTGCCCCAACGAAACAGTGAGGTTGTCAAGCTCACCGGTTTGCTGTAACAAAGGATTAACTGTATGATGTGGAAGGTGATGATGGTTTGTAGCAAGTAAACAGTGGAAGATGTATCAATGGTAAAGATTGGACCAGGGTCCATAGTTCACTAGAGGTGCTCTCCTTAGATAAACAAACATGGCATGAAGGGTGAACAAATTACAGCAGGGCAATTGAAAGGAACTGAGCAAGGCATAACAATGCAATACTAGACAAAAATATCCTATGAGATTCGATTGGGCAATACAACAATATACATAGACCGCCATCCAACTGCATCTATGACTGGAAGTCCACCTTTGGGTTATCATCCGAACCCCCTCCAGTATTAAGTTGCAAGCAACAGACAACTGCTTTAAGCAAAGTGTGAAAGGTAAACAATCCACTTGTTCCATGAACAAGAGACCGTGGTTTTCTCCCTAGTGGCAACAACACATCTACAACCGAAGAGATTTCTGTCACATCATGTACGTTTTGTCCTTAGACCTGAGATTGTCGCATGTACTTGAGATGTGGATCGGCCTACTTTGGGGATATCAAACGTTGCACCATAACTGGGTAGTTATAAAGGTAGCTTTCGGGTTTGTCCTGAAACATGCTGCAAGGCATGGTCAATCAAGATGGGATTTGCCCCTCTCTACTTGAGAGAGATATCTCTGGGGCCCTCGAGTGATCGGATCCAGAAATGCATGGCCGTGCTACATAAGGTTAAGAGTTAACCTAGTAAAGGGATTCCGAGTTACGGTATCGAGAAAGAGATGTCAGCTTGGAGCTAGACCAAATATCGTGAGGCAAAGGTAAAGACATGTACTAAACCTTGTGATGGTTCGTCTGATATGATCTTTGTATGCGTTTAGGAGTTAGAACGTCTTGCTAGAGGCCGCTACCAACTATTGACATAATAAGTGTATTCGTGTCATGTCTATACGTATATGAACCTATAGGGTCACACACTTAAGGGGCTGGAAGCCTAATGAGGATTAGATCCGAATTAAACCAGGCTTAGGCTACTAATGGGCTGCTAATGTAGAAGCCCACTAGGGACGCCTATATAAGAGAGGGTGGGGCGAGCTGGCGAGATTTAGACCTCAGACCATTCCACTCAGCCGCCACACCTCACGCCTGTGTTGCACACGCGGACCTAGCAGTCCGGCGTCTTACGCTTCCACCCCGCATGTGTGGATACCTCGGAGGTGCTACATCTGTGGCACTTGGACGAGCCGCGCAAGGGGAGCTTCTCGTGGGACGAGGACAAGGAGGAGACGTGGAACGTCTACACTGCCTCGACGCGCTTCATCAATTCCGCAACTGCGCGTCTAGTGGTAATCCCGTGATCTATGACAACAGTAATCCTGGTTTACGCGGTAGAAAATTTTGATTTGCGCTAGTATAGCCTACCCGTATCCCTTCACCAGGGCGGCTGCACCCCCCAGGCGTGAGGTGGTCCCACCTGCGCGGCCTGGGGGTGTGGCCCCCTGGTGAGCCTCCTCCGTCTCGTATTCTGGCTTCGTGTTGCCCACGGTAAAATATTGACTTTATCTTTTGTCCCGTCCAATTCCGAGAATATTGATTTTTTGCCTTTCTGGAACCAAAAATAGAAGAAAACAGGCAACTGGCACTATGGCAACTTGTTAATAGGTTAGTTCCAGAAAACATATAAAAACAGCTCAAAGTGTGGACAAAGAAAGGCAAAGTAGATAGTAAACAAGCATGGAACATCAAAAATTATAGATGGGTTTCCGACGTATCAGTATTCTTTCATTCTGATCCAGCTTGGACCATCACTTAGATGACTGGGACTGAGCCCTACACAGTGATATTTGAGCAGTTTTGCAAGGCCCTGAGATATGGAGGTGACAAGACTGACAATTCTTTCTGCCTTCATTCACAGAAGGCTATGACATTTGTTGACATTGCTCACTGCTATCCTCCCGATCCATCTCAATCGTCTCCCAGGATTTCTGGCATTTATTTCTACTATCACTCTTTGGCCAAGTTGTTCTATGAGAACCTCTACGGCAAGGCTGGGGATGAACCCAGTTGTTGTGCCTACCATATCAATGTCATGTATTATTGCCAGTCGTCTTCGGAAAATTCATGGTTGTGATTTCATCTTATGTGAGATTCAGTGGTCTATGGAGAAGCGTGTGACTCCCAACTACAGTCAGTTTGCTCAGCAGTTGATCTATGTGGTCGTGAATCCCAATAATGCAATTTGTGGCAAGCTGTATAAGATGGAAAAGATCACTCTTTTTGCCATGGTTCATCTCTTGATATTCCTGAGATGATGCCTGCTGAGGAAAGTACTAAGGCTCGTCATATCCCACTGCCTCATGCTTCTAGCTCTGGCTGCACTGTCCATGCCCCGAAGAAGGGTCTATCCAAGTTCTTCACCAACTTATGGGATATCTGTCAGAGCACTCATGATGTTGCCCACCAAGGACTAGAGTTGACCCAAGAAACAAGGAAGAGACATAATGCTTTCATGGCTGAGCGTGGACATGGTGTTCCTCCAGTTGGCAATGAGCTCGAATCGTTTCCCTTTGTCAACTATGTGATGTATCCCATTTATGATGACATGTTCCATGGCTTTGATCCCTCTCAATATTCTATGTTTGATCCCTAGCGTTCTTCTGCCGCACTCGGGGATGATGATGATGATGAGAACGAGGATGAAGAAGGAGAAGACGAATATGAGGAAGAGTCCTCTGATACTCTTGATCATGCTCGTGACCTTGATTTCTTCCCCTGAGTGCTAGCATCTTCTACTCCCCTCTTTCCTTTTTGGTGTTTCTATTCCAAAGGGAGAGAAGAGAGTAGAGTCTATCTAGGATTACGAGGACATTTGTCGGGGTTCCGGGTTTTGCCGTATGCACAAGCATTTCTACTTTATTTGGTTCTTGTTGGATTGTGCTACTATTTGCTATTTAGAACCATTTGAACCTTCTTTGTGTATGACAAGTTGTACTTTTCTTACCATACTTGGATATCTCTATCCTATCTTGCCCGTGTTTACTTCTTGCTAGTTATCCATGCCTTTATCTTATGTATGACATGCTTGTTTCCTAAATATATTGGGGGAGCTCTCCATATTCCTATTATTGCACTTTGGATTCCAAAAGAAAATTCAACCCTATGCACACTTTATGGGGGATCTCATCTAATATTTTCAATGGAAACATCTTTATAAAATCATCATAATATGCTTTTGTGACTCTAGCTTAGTTTGTCATTGTTAACTAGGAAGGGGGGATTGAAAGGGCAATATGCCCTTGATGAGTGCATATTTGCATCATGTTTTCGGTTATTATTTTGCATTGTAGATGTAGGATCTTGGTATTTTACGGCATTCGCACACACTTTTTATGTTTATTTTCACCAGGATCAGATTAGATGATCGATCCAATAGACAAAATTCTTGGAGCAATTATATTGGAGTGAAAAGGAGCCAAAAACTACGTTAATTGCTTATTTGGGAAATATTAATAATACTAGAAGAAAACCCGAAGCGAGCAAAGGATACAGAAGAGTTGACGACCAACTATACGGCCCGACACCATATAGATCCGGCCGTATAGTTGGCGCTGCCTCCGCATCCTCAAATAGTTTCACCCCATGCAACTGGTTCGTAGAGACGACATATAGAACACCCAGAAATCGCGAAAACCTCACCTCTGGTAGGGATATGGAGGGGGAACTTGCCCTAGGGATCCATCTTCGCCCTAAGCAGATCTGGAGGCCAAGGCATCAATCTCCATCTTCATCAACTGCTGCATCTTCATCACCACCATCATCTCCATCCATCCCATCTAGATCTTGTTGTAATTCTCACTAGTTGTGTATTTATACAAGTACTATTCATCGATAATCATTTCCATTACCATTGTCATGATGTCGATTGCCTCCATGTCTGAGTAGACCATTAGTTCTTGGGGAGATGGAGAAACCCTAGTATATTATTGAGCTGAAATAGGGACTATTATGTTATACATCATTATATGTATGTGTTAATTGTCTTCACCTTGATGTTGGGAGTTGTGCACCTCCTTAATATTTGCCTCTTGCGGGGACTCGATGAAGGGGATTGCTTGTTGGTAAACGGAGGGATGATAGCACTTATTGTGACTATAAAGTTGTTGTCATCCTTTACGTACTAACTTGGGGAAGCAAGGAGAACTCATTAAGCCATGTCCATTCCGCGGGAGAAATCCTTTAATAGCGGGATAATATGATTGATGTCATTTATCTGTCAATTGTGGTTATGAAGGATGGTGTGAGCAGTGGTTGCTGCCTAATCATCCATATATGGAGCTCCTCCCACATACATGCATATCATGAGAATATTCATTATAATAATCTTGATCACTTATTCTAAATTGCTAGCGGTGTATCCACCACTCCCTGAGAACGCATTTCCTCTATTGCAGTTTCAATCTTTCTTACACACGCGATTACTACTTTCTGATACTTCATTTTACTTAACTGTTTCACTCAACCAAAAACCCAAAAACAATTCTACTTTTCTTGCATATCAGAATTATTCTTTAACTACTTTGCTTAGTTTTAGTTAAAAGCATTTTAGTCTTTCGCCTACTGCTCCCTATGGGATCAATATCTTTATTTTGAAACTAGCTACAAACGATATGTGCACTTGCAGTCATCAAGCTATTTTCTAACGCCGTTGTCGGGGAGCTTAGCGTTATAAGTCACTTTACTTTTAGTTATTTACTTTCGTTGTACTAATTTTTTATTTGAGTTGCAGGACCATAACAATGGACAACACTCAGCATTTAATGCAGCTTGAGGTAGTAAGGAATATGGGTTCGCCCATGGACGCTTTTATAACTGTCAATAGAAGCATAAACCCCGATGGTATTGAGATCCATACTTTATTGTTTGAGTTACTTAACTCTAAGAAGTTTTCAGGGACCAATGAAGATAGTCCATATGGACACTTACAATTCTTTGAAGATGTTTTTGGTTCCTTCATATTTGATGATTGTGACCTTGATAAGGTTAAAATCTAGTTGTTTATACAAACTCTCTCTAATAATGTTTACAAGTGGTATAGATCCTTTTGAGCAGAAGCACCAAGGACGTTGACGATTTGACAACCACTTTCTTGTCAAAATATTACTCAGAAAGCAAATCTCACAGGATGAGAGGTATTATTATTATTTTCAAAAATAATCCTGATGAGAGTTTATATGAAGGGCTATCTAAGGTATAAAATCTATCTAGACAATTGCCCCCATCATCGTTTGCCTGATTGGTTAATCGCCCATACATTCTATGGAGGGCTTAATAATAAAAATAGAACGAGCCTAGATACCGCCTCTAATGGTAGTTTCCTATCTTATACTTATGATGAAGCTTGGAAATTAATAATGAAAATGAAAGAAACAATAGAAAGTCTTAAAAATGATGAGATCAATATGAAAAGTTTTTTCTGAATATGCTTGTGTTAACGACTTTCTTGCAAATGAAAGGACTTGTGCGATGATTAAAACCCTCGATATTGATTCTTATTCGATAAAAAAATTATTGAGAATTATGCAGGGCATTTATAGGTACCTGCGGGATGAGAACCTCACAAACACCTTTAAGAAAAGAAGCGATCAAGAGAGGAAGTATCATTGGTAGAATTTTCCTCTGAGGCTATTCAAGAGAATATTAAGAAAAAATGCAGGGAGGAAGAACGTATAAAGAGAAGATCAAAGAAACCGAAAAATAACCCCAAAGATACCAATGCAAATATTGTTATATTTAAGGATCTTATGGAGGCAAGAATCATGGAAAATAAAGTAGTTATGCTAGACTCTGAAACTTCAGACTTCATTACAGGTAAGATACAAGGTAAGGAAACTTCTAAACCTGTGACTCCTATATACTATGGGGAAACTTACTGATACGGAATTTGTGAGCCGATTTCCACAATAAATATTATGCCCTCATCACTTTATGAAGAACTTCGGTAAAATCTAAATAATCCAGATGTGGAACCGGTAGACGCCACTATTAAATTGTTTAATAGAACTAATATAAAACCAGAAGGTGTTATTTTAAATGTATATGTTTTTATTGGACCACTCATGTACCCTCTCGATTTTCATATTGTTGATATGCCTCGAGATACTTTTTGTCCTATTCTTTTAGGCAGGCCTTTTGTCTCTATAACTAAAGCTCGAATTGATAATAAGGAGGAGACTATTTCCATGATGTTTGGAGAGGAGGAAATGACGTTCCACTTTGCCCAACTTAAAAAGAGGCCATATGAAATAGAAGATATCAAGGAAGAGAAAACAATTGCCGAGCTATCCGCGATTCATTTCAGCACTCCCCAAGATGAAGTAGAAAAGAGCTTAATTAATTGGGAAGAGGCACTAGATGATGAGGAAAGATAAGACATGGATGATTACCTTGACTCCATCCCGGAAGCACAAAACCCACATGACTATGAAGAACTGGTAAGAAAAGGTGATGAAGAACCTCCGCCAATTGAATTGAAACGACTTCTAGACAATATGAGGTATGAATTTTTAGATAATGAAAATAAATGTCCTATTATTAGTAGTAAAAATTTATCAGAAAATAAAACAAATAACCTTATTTTCATTTTTTATCAAACATCGTGAAGCATTTGGGTATACTCTAAGTGATATTAAAGGAATAGATCAATCCATTGTGACACATAAGATTACCATGCGTGAAGATGATGTACCTGTAGTTGACACACAAAGAAGACTTAATCCAAAAATGAAAGAAGTAGTAAGAAAATAAGTTATACACTTATTAGATGCCGACATAATATATCCTATTTCTTATAGTAAGTGGGTTAGCCCAGCTCATTGCATACCAATACATGGGGGTCTTGATGCTGCTATGAAAGAGTATGGTGAGCTAGTCCCTATAAGGCCTATTGTTGGGTATCACATGTGCATCGATTTTAGAAGACTAAACCGTGAGACACACAAAAATCATAAACCTATACCATTCATGGATAGAATTTTAGAAAGACTAAGCAATAGTTCTTATTTTTGTTTTCTTGATGGTTATTTCGGTTATTCTTAAATTGATATACAGCCCGAAGACCAAGAGAAAACAACTTTTACATGTTCTTATGGTACTTATGCTTATAGATTAATCTCGTTTGGCTTATGTAATGTAGCTGCAACCTTTCAAGAATGTATTTTAAAAATCTTCGATGATCTTGTTGAGAAAACTATGGAAGTTCTAACAAATGATTTCGTTGTTTGTGGAACAACATTTGATAATTTTCTCTACAATTTAACCAAGGTTTTGCAGAGATGCATGCAATAAAACTTAGTTTTAAACTGGGAGCAATGTCGATTTATGGAAAGAGAAGGTAAATTTTTTGGACATAAGGTTTCAGAAAAAGGTATAGAAATAGATAAGACCAAAATAAGTGCTATAGAAAATCTTCCCATACCTCAAGACATTAAAAACTTAAAAATGTTTCTGGGAAATACAGGTTTTTACAAGCGTTTTATACAAGAGTTTGCTAAAATAGCTATGCCTCTCACTAACCTTCTTGATAAAGAAACTCCGTTCTATATAGATCACGACTACATTACAGCTTTTGAAAATCTTAAGAACAAATTAATTTCAGCACCTATCATGCAATCTCCAAAGTGGGATGAACCTTTTGAAATCATGTGTGATGCTAGTGACTATGCTTTAGGAGCTGTATTAGGACAGCGAGACGGGAAGAATTTAAATGTTATTCATTACGCTAGTAGGACTCTTAATAAGATTCAGAAAAATTATGCTACTACTGAGAAAGAGTTCCTTGCTATAATTTTTGCATGTGACAAATTTAGATCTTATATTATTAATTCTAGAGTAATAATTCATAGAGATCACCAAGCTTTGCGTCACCTTCTTGTGAAAAAGGATGCAAAACCCAGGTTGATTAGGTGTGTATTATTACTATAAGAATATGATTTACAAATAGTAGATAGGAGGGGTAAGGATAATCCAGTAGCAGATCATCTATCAACGATGGAGGGAATAATTACCGACCTCGTACCTATAAATGAGTCATTTCCGGGAGAATACTTAGCAAAAATTGAAGTAGTTGATCCGTGGTATGCAGATTATGCTAATTATCTCGCAGTACAATTTGTACCTCCTGGTATGACAAGAAATAAAATAATGAAATTCTTTAATGATCTCACACACTACTTTTGGGATGATCCATTTCTTTATCGTCATGGACCTGATGGAATGATTTGAAAGTGTGTTCCTAATCATGAAATGAATGCAATTTTGCAAGCTTGTTATGGCAGCCCTTATGGAGGACATCATGCAGGCAGGCGAACTGCGGAAAAGGTACTTCAATCCGGATTCTATTGGCCCACCTTGTTCAAGGATGCACAAAGGTATGTGGAATATTGTGATGCTTGCCAGATAAGAGGTAATATAGGCGGAAGACAAGATATGGTAATGAATTATAGTCTTATAATTGAACCATTTAATGTATGGGGAATGGATTACATGGGACCTTTTATAGAATCAAATGGCTACATATTCTTGTTGTTGTCGATTATGTTACTAAATGGTTTGAAGCTATCCCAACTAATCATGCAGATGCATCTACTTCCATGAAGATGATCAAAGATGTCATATTTCCCAGGTTTGGAGTTCTTAGATTTTTAATTACTGATGGTGGTTATCATTTTATGAAAGAAACTTTCAGGAAAATCATCAGCAAATATGGAGTAACTCACCGTGTTGCTTCACCATATCATCCTCAAACGAGTGGTCAATTGGAACTCTCTAATAGAGAATTGAAGACCATACTCGAGAATACGGTGGATAAATCAAGAAAAGATTGGTCATACAAGCTAAATGACACTCTTTGGGCCTACTGAACTGCATTTAAAATCCGATGGGTATGACACCATATAAAATGGTATACGGTAAGGCGTCCCACTTACCTTTAAATTGGAATATAGAGCCTTTTGGGCAATCAAGATCTTAAACTATGATCTTAAAGCAGCAGGAGAAAAACTTTTATTAGATATACATGATTTAGATGAGTTTAGGAGTGAGGCTTATGAAAATGCTAGATTGTTTAAAGAAAAGGTAAAAAAGATGGCATGATAGAAAAATAGAAGATAAAGTCTTTAAAGTTTTGATCTATAACTCTCGCCTTAAGTTGTTTCTAGGGAAGCTCGGATCAAAGTGGGAAGGCCTGTATATAGTTGAAGAAGCTTATGCATCGGGAGCAGTGAAGCTCCAAGGGAAAACACCCTCTCTTTCATGGATAGTGAATGGACAACGCTTGAAGCATTATCGTGCAAAATAAGATATAAGTGCAATTACCGTACGAATAATTACCCCAGAAGAGTTGATTGAGCAAAAATATGGAAGGAATGGTAACTGGAAGAAAGGCAAGATCGAGACAAAGTGAGCAACACTATGGTCAAGCTATAGACCATAAAAGAGCGCTTCATGGGAGGCAACCCATGTGAAATAAAGGGACGAGTGAGTTTTAAGTATCCAGGTAAGTTTTAGCTAAGTTTGAGATTGAATAAAGGAACACTTGAAGCTCTTGTGAAATAAAAGAAATTTGGTCATGATAAAAATCTCGTTCAATGAATGTAATGTTGGTCGAAAATTTAAGTTGTCATTTTTCTCTCAAAACTTGGTATTTCAGTAAGTTTTAGACTAATAAAGAATTATAAAAGAAATAGATAAATTATGATGTATACTATAACCTTAACGACCAACTATACGGCGGGAAATAAATTTCCAGACGTATAGTTATTCATCGCATCGCCAAATTTTTATGCATGGATATAGAGAGTTTAACGACCAAATATACGGCGGGAATAAATATTCTGGCCATATAGTTGCGGTGGTATAGTTGGTACCACCTTAGATAATAAAAAAAATCTATAGTCGGTTCGCAACTATACGGCGATATCTATACGATTCGCGCCCATATAGTTGCTCGTTAAGCCTAGCGGCTAGGATTTTTGACCTGCCCTTTTTAGGACGGTTTCATCTAACCTTTTTCATTAAGTTTTCGCAGAGCTACAACCTCCAGCCTTGAAAAACCATCGCCATCTCCATACACCCCCACTTCTAACAGCATCCGTGCAGCGAAGCCATGCAGCCTTTCCATGTCAACAAGATTTGGAACAAGAAGGAAGAGAAGCCCGTGAAGAGGATAGAGGAGGTGGAACCAAAAGAAGCATCATCGCCATCCAGATCGGAGATCAAGCCTCTCCCAAATTTGGAGGACATGTTCTCGCAAAGGATGGAGATGATGAGGCAATCAGATCATGGAAGGAGCAAGGATGAGTATCTCCCTAATCCTTACCGTCACAACATAGGATCTTATTATAAAACTCCTCTTAGTCCGCCACCTCTCAAACCCAAGGAGGTGCAGCAAGATGAGATTCATGATAAGATCTATCAGTTGGAAAAAGATTCAAAGGCATGTATTGAAACTATTGGAGAAGGGATTGACTCCTATTGGATGATGAGCAGATACCTTGAGAAAAAGGTCAATGACATCTATGGTAGAATTGGTTTCTTGATTAAAACTGTTTTTGAGTTGACAAATGAGAAGAAATTCCTTAAAAGTAAAATTTTGAAGCTTCAATACGACATGGCCAAGCTCAGCATCCGCCTCGCAAGCATGTCTAAAGTTAGCAACCCAGGAGAGGAAGACAATGCTCTTACTACCCAGGAGGAGGAATAGGTACCAGCAAGGAGTTATTTGATCCTGCCTGGCTTGATTACAAGCTTGGGGAGATCTCTAAAACCTTGTAATCAATCTTGTAAGTTTATTACTCTTAGGTTTGCATTAGTTCAAGTTTTAAAAAAAAATTGCATCATTAGGATTCCCTTCAGGAATAGATGATCCCATTTATGAAATTCTGAGTTTATTATAATATATGGAGCATTATTGAGTTTGAGTTTGTCTTATTGGATATATGAATGGCTTGACTATGATTTTACTTGCACTTGATGATAGCAATAGGAGTCTTCCACACCATTGGTATTAACGGAACACATAAAGATAATTTGATCAATATGTTTTAGGTCAATGGTTTGATTTACAAAAAGGAGAGATTATCTAATTAATTGAGATTAAAAATAAAAACCTTGAACAAATGATAAATTATAAGTGCTATCAAATAGAGTGAGAACAAGCTGAGGTAGAATACTCAAGATATAAAGATGCTTCATATATATTTGGACTTTGGTAATTGAGATCGTTAAACTTTGAAATTCCTACATGAGGTGGAATATATGACTAGCTTCTTTGCACATCACTTAAACAAAAGTGTGAGAACAAATAGAAAAATAAAAAAAGATGAAGAAAAGAGTGAATGTGGAAAGAGCAAGTAGGCATATACCACTATATTGTAGTAAGACAAAGAGACGTTTGAGATTTTGAATCCCAAGTGAATATGTTGATCCTAAAAACACTTGGGACTACCTCACTAACTCATTCGGTTGAACTGAATACCTTTACATCATGTTGAGAATAATCTTTTATGAACTGTTAATTTCTAAGGTGTGGAAACCTGCTAATATTATTTGGATGGTTCGAGTAAAGTACTATTCATGAACTTATTTATATATATATATCCTTTATGATAAACACATGCTGCAAATTCCTCATTTATTTTATCGACTCAGCTTCATGAATATGACGATCACATCCATTAAGCTAAACTTGCTCAGGACAAGCAAGAGTCTAAGCTTGGGGAAGTTGATGAGTGCATATTTGCATCATGTTTTAGGTTATCATTTTGCATTGTAGATGTAGGATCTTGGTATTTTATGGTGTTCGCACGCACTTTTTATGTTTATTTTCACCAGGATCAGATCAGATGATGGATCCAATAGACACGATTCTTGGAGCAGTTATATTGGAGTGAAAAGGAGCCAAAAACTATGTAAATTGCTTATTAGGGAAATATTAATAATACCAGAAGAAAACGTGAAGCGAGCAAAGGATATGGAAGAGTTGACGATCAACTATACGGCACGCCGCCGTATAGCTCCTGTCGTATAGTTGGCGCTGCCTCTGCCTCCTCAAATATTTTTACCCCGTGCAACTGGTTCAGAGAGACGACATACAGAACACCCAGAAATCGCCAAAAACCTCACCTCCAGAAGGGATCTGGAGGAGGAACTTGCCCTAGGTATCCATATTTGCCCTAAGAAGATCTGGGAGGCCAAGGCATCGATCTCCATCTTCATCAACCGTTGCATCTTCATCACACCATCATCTCCATCCATCCCATCTAGATCTTGTTCTAATTCTTGCACTAGTTATGGATTTATACAAGTACTATTCATCGATAATCATTTCCATTACCATTGTCATGATGTTAATTGCCTCCATGTCTAAGTAGATCATTAGTTCTTGGGGATATGGAGAAACCCTAATATATGATTGAGATGAAATAGGGATTATTATGTTATACAACATTATATGTATGTGTTAATTGTCTTCATCTTGATGTTGGGAGTTGTGCACCTCCTTAATATTTGCCTCTTGCGGGGACTCGGTGAAGGGGATTACTTTTTGGTAGAAGGAGGGATGATAGCACTCACTGTGACTATAAAGTCATTGTCATTCTTTACGTACTAACTTGGGGAAGCAAGGAGAACTCATTAAGCCATGTCCATACCGTGGGATAAATTCCTTAATAGCGGGATAATTTGATTGATGTCGTTTATCTGTCAGCTGTGGTTATGAAGGATGGTGTGAGCAGTGGTCGCTGCCTAATTATCCATATATGGAGCTCCTCCCACATACATGCATATCATGAGAATATTCATTATAATAATCTTGATTACTTATTCTAAATTGCTAGCAGTGTATCCACCACTCCTTGAGAACGCTTTACCCCTATTGCAGTTTCAATCTTTCTTACACACGCGATTACTACTTTCTGCTACTCCATTTTACTTTACTGTTTCACTCAACCAAAAAAACAAAAACAATTCTACTTTTTTTGAATCTTAGAATTATTCTTTAAGTACTTCGTTTATTTTTAGTTAAAATAATTTTAGTCTTTCGCCTAGTGCTCCATGTGGGTTCGATATCTTTATTTCGAAACTAGCTACAAACGATCTGTGCACTTGGAGTCATCAACCCTTATCCATTATTTTGGTTAAATGATTATACTGATACTAGAGTGTGGACTAATGATTACCTACGAGTGTATACATAGGTTTCAGTTCGCAAGTGATGGTGAGACGTGGTGTGAGACCCACCCCCCCCCCCATTCGCTACTCAAGAAAAGAGTCGGTGGTTTCGTGGTTTCTTTATGTTTCTCTCTACTTTTCATTTGAGTCTTATAGGAAACATCGCACTATTAAGAGGGGCGGTCTCGATGAGCTTGTTGGGGATATCATTCTGTCATATACACATCCTATCACCATAGAGCCATCACACCCATCAGATAAAAGCCTTTAGTCAAAGGGAAAAGTGTTAGATTAAGGTTTCTACAAACCAGCAGAGAATCCGGCACCAGCGGACGTGGCGCCGGATCAATCCGTGGGCCTCCAAACTGAACATTCCATATGGAGAACCAGTAGTCTGATGACTACTTCAGCGGGGCACCGGTTTGATTCGGCTCAAGCCCGACTCGTCGAACTTATCACCGGTTCATCTGGCGGACAGTCCGGCGATGCCGGACTTGATGCCTATTTCCACGAAACTGCCTTCAAACGACTACATTTTCCCTTGGACTATATATACCCCCCTTTCTTCTCCATTGATAGGTTAGGCATTCCATTTCAGATTCTATCCTTGAACTCTCTCTCTTCATTGTTGAAACACCAAAAGCTTGAGGATCTCCCATTCTACCCAACCAATTAACTTCAAATCCCTTTGGTAGAAAGCAAGAGGAGGTCCCAATCTATGTTTCCACCAAGCCAAAGTTCACCCCCTTGATTTCATCGAGTTTTCTTATTACTCTTGGGTTTTTGGGAAACCCTAGGAGGGTAGGGTCGCCCGGAGGCATTCGACTCGTGATTTGCCACGTGGAAAGTTTGTGAGGGTTTGGAGACTACCTTAAATTCTACCATGAGTAAGTGAGCTATTTTATTTGTGTAATAGGCTCGGAGAAGAAGGTTAGCCTTTGTGGCATTGGAGAATCCTTCGCGGGACCTCACACCTCTCCAATGTGACATAGCCCCTTCCCAAAGGGAGTGAACACGGGAATACATCTTCGTCTCCGTGTGCTTCAGTTATTCCTAAACCGAATATCTTACTTGTGTTGTTTACTTTGTGATAGCCTTCGTGCTTGAAGTATCTTGTATCATCATCTAGGTTGCCTCACCTAGTTTGCATTTAGGCACACTTATATTCTGCAAAGCCTAAAACTTGCAAAAGATTATAAAGAAATTTGTAGAAAACTATTCATCCCCTCTAGGTTAACCATCTTATCCTTTCAGATTCCCCCTAAAAGGTCATGACTTAAACATCACTACTGCTTGCTCTAGAGAAACTGGTGCCTAGGTTTTCACTTGGAGGGTCCAAGCCCTCTAATAAAGAGTAAATTAAGCTCCATGATGACACCTATAAGGAGGGAGACGACACCCAAAAATGCCGCCACTACTAGCACCAACCATGGTTGAGAAAAGCTTTCACTAGAGCTTCATCCATCGAAAGCTTGAGGATTTGTAGTGTACACAAGCACACCTAAACCTTGTGAGCTTTGCACGGTGCATAGGACACCATCTTCACTGTCTACCACATCCATCACACTATCTAAGACATCATCGTTGCTCTCCACGTGAGACTGCTGCTGAAACAATCACAACATGGCGCTAGAAGTTTTGGCCCCAAGTTTTGGTCCGAACATTCAAGCCTATATATTGAGTTATCCCGAGTTGGCACGCGGTGTCTACCCGATTCCAACCTACTGGATAGGGCTAGGAACTTGCGGGATGGATATTAGCCAATCCGGACCAACGATAGTTCCAAGGTGGAACCCCAGAAGTTTTGAGCATGTAGAACCGACAATTCCAACAATGTGAATTGGTAGTTTTCTCTCAATGAAATGGGAAGGTTTAGTGGGTGCAATTTAAGTTTTGTCTATGTGATTTGATTCCACCCATACCTTCCAAAGTGGACCCCCTCTTGATCCTATCCACTCAATTAAATAAAAAATGTCGGGACAACGACTTATCTCTTTTAACTCTGAGAGGTCTCTAACCAACTTGTGATATATTCAAATAAGCCTATATGACACTCAAGCACATGGTTAGTCCACTAAACATGTTTTCATTAATACCAAAAGCAACTCAAGAGAGGGAAATCCCCTTTCAATCTCCTCCTTTTGGTGTTTGATGACTACACAACAATTTGCAAGAAGCAAAGCATAGGGTTTCTTGTCATTTCTCGGTCCATTTTGATAGAAATATTCAATTAATTCAGCTCTTTGTTTTACACTTATTATCTAACTACAATGATGTTTCTCAAAGGCTTTGTTAAATGATCATTGAGATGATTTTGTGTTCATGTGCCACCGGAGCTATGTGAATATTTTTAAGCATATGTTATGTATATTATTCCGTGATGAAAATCATACATTTTTCACGCCCTTGTAGATTATGTTACTGGCAGTTCAACCGCCTGAGATACCACACTTAATGTCATAGGAAGTTGAAACAAAAGGTCGCTTCTAATGAATAAAAACTGTAGTGACTCATAAAGGAAAACCTACCTATAAAAATATACATCTCCAGTTTAGGCCACCCTATAAAAAATCTAGAAGCTACCGTGGACAGAGCCGGTGGCGCCAGCCATATTTAGAAGGCAAAGGTGACGCCGCTAGCCGTCGTGCAGCCACATGGTGGCCTCGAGCTCCGGTGGTGGGCTGATTGACTTCGACGGCACCAACGACCATGGGGGATGGGGGACTTGGCAAGGCACACCCGCACATGGGGTCCTTGAGATTTTTAAAAAAGGAAACCGGCAACCAGAAGCAAACGGAAACATCATGGGAAATACAACCCCCTTGTAAGTTGGGCCCCCGGCACCATCTTTGTCCTCCATTTGTTGGAGATTCGTGCTGGCATTTTATAGAACAACCCTCCCACCTTACTTTTGGAGTTTATTGTTGTTTTGCTTATTATCCCTTGGCGTTTTCAGGTTTTATACGTTTTCGTTGCTGTCTTCGAGGGACAATTTTTATACAAAAAATTAAAAGTGGTCTGTTTCATACATGTGTCGATATCAAACGGAGATGCTTGTATTCGTTTCAAACAAGTTTGATAGCAGTTCTATTTTTTCGGCCAGTTTCATAGTAGTTTTCTAGAGGTATCACAAATAATATAATGATTTGTAACAATATCAGCACAGATTTAATTCAAAATGTCAAGAAAAAATAGATCATAAACATATTTAGCAATTTCTCACAGTAGATTTCTTTCAAAAAATATTTTTCGCATGCAAAGTATATTCATACAAGAATCATACACCACCATAACATTGTTCCATAGGAGATATATCCATACAAGAAAACACAGATCCAATAAAGTTTCGTACATGTTTCAATCTATAAATAAAAATAACACCACTATGAATGAATCAGAGAACCGAATCTTAGAAGATTCATGCAAGTTTCATAGTTAGATGGAGCGAGCACCGTCCCAAACTCATTGTATGAAACTGGAACTCACTGAAACAAGCACCATTCCGAACTCACCGAAACTAAAATGAATCTTCACTGATTTCTTTTTGAAACCACTAACAACAAACAAATTTGATTAGTATTTTTGGAACAAACTCCAATCTACATATATCCATGTTTGAATCAATCTAATACATCAGTGTTTCACCGTACCCATACATGTTTCCTTCAGATTCGTAGTTTCATGGAAGATTAAATAGGAATATATTAGTATCGTACCGAAATTAAAAGAAAAAGGGTCAGATTCAAGCAAGATTCAACACGAACTAGATAAATACCAACAATTTTTCATCACAGATTCTTAACATTTTTTCAAGTGAATCAAGATTCACACAAGATCCATACACGATCCAACAAAAAATTGACAATCCATACAAAATTCATAGATATTACATACACTATCTATCTAGAAAAGAAGATTCAACATATTTCATACAACAAACAAATGAACAAGATCTACCCAAGAAGAAATCGTATGTTTCAAGGTAGAAACCCATCAACATGTAATCAGATCCGTGCCACACAAACAGAAAATTCCAATAAATCTAGAAAAAAATAAAAAGAAAAGAGGAGCCCCAGATCTAGAGCCTCCTTGCCTTGATATGAGGCAAGCGCGAGCAAGAAGGAAGATTGGGAAGGAGAACGTGAGCGCGAGCCTCCTTGCCTTGCCTTGATCTGATCCGCCGGCAAGAAGGAAGATTGGGGAGGAGAGCGCGAGCTCGACGGCCGAAGCACGACCTTGCAGCCGGGAGATGGAGGAGAGGTGGTGGCGCGAGCACGAACTCGACGGCCGGAGCGTGAGAGCGAGCACGAGCTTGCAGCCGGGAGGTGGAGGAGAGATGGTGGCACGACGAGGTGGGGGCGCGACGAGGGCGGTGGGAGGAGGCGGCGCGACGAGGACGACAAAGTGGTAGAGATTTAGGGTTAGGTGGGTCGGAGGTTGGCCTTTTGTGGTTATGATCTCCCCTAGACGGCTAGCTAAATCCGAAATAGTGGAAGGGCTAAAATGCGAAGGTGCGACGGGATGATTGTGTTGACTTTGCACGAATATTCAACTAATTTGTGAAGATATGGTGTCAGGAGCCCAACTTACACGTGGTAAATCCGTGTTGAAACATCATCGCACAACAACCGAAAGAGGAGGAACAACGAACCACGCCAGGTAAAGATCCTGGTTGTTGTCCAAGGAGCCAGCATGGGACGCGTCTGTGCGGTTTCTCAACACAAGCCTTCTTTGTATAGCACCGTGCCGCTCAGGCCCTGATCCACCCTGGGCACGACGCCCGCCTCCGGACCCAGATGGAGCTCCAGACATCCCGCATAGCATGCGTGCCAGGGACGCCCATCTCCGAGCATTGCTCTGTCGATCCCCAGCCAAACACCACTCTGTCAGTCCCTGGTTCCCTACTCCTTGTGCACTCGAATACTTCTACGGCGAGCACGCGCCAAGCGAGGTAGGCGCCCGCGTCGAGGTATTCTTGAGCATGGGGGCGTGATGCTAGCCAGCATCCCTCTGCTGGCCCGTCGGGGTATTTCCTGGGTGCTGGATTTGGTGGTTGCCAGGAGCAACTGGCAGACGCCATGGATGGCGGCATCGATCTCTCCATGGGTGGGTGACAAGCGGGGTGGAGCAGCGCGCATGGCTGTCATCACCGAGTCAGTCGTAGTTGGAAGGAGAGGAGCTAGGGTGGGGGAAAATCAGTGTCGTGACCTGATATTTGTCCAAGCACGGGATAGACAGTGAAAAGATTCGCCCGCTCCGCTTTGGGCGCCATGTGGTTTGGTACTATCGACAGTGAAAAGATTCGCCCGCTCCGCTTTGGGCGCCATGTGGTTTGGTACTATCTTTTTCACAAATGTTAGATAATTAGAAGACTAATGAAATTTGGCCGGATGTACATGTGTAATCCATCTGATGGGTGTATAACTACCCACCTGGGTAGGAAGTCATTTTCATATCATTTTAAGTAGTAGCGTTTTCTATTTTGTTGTTCCTGGTTCGTTAGTTCTACTCGGTTTTGTTCACGCTCTAAAACTTTGCTCGCTTTTCCCCTCTCTTTTGTGTGAAACTCTGAGAAAAGCTCAAACTGAACAGTTGTCATTGGGTCAAAGGCCTTGACCATTAACAACTGACGAGTGGGGCCGGGTAGGGCTAGGTCCAATGATGACACGTCGGACTAGACAATCTCTCTCACCCTTAGGATGTTGTCCTTACACGTTGACGAGTGGGCCGCTTTATATCCTAACAGTAGAGTAGAGTATGTGCAGTAAATGACAGATGGGTCCGCTTACTCAAATAGGTGGGGCAATAGAAGCTATTGATAGGTGGGACCATGATCGTATATGACACGGTGCATTCGTCTATTGGCACCAGCCGTAGACATCCCCAGCCAGCTCCTCCACCACCCACGGACAGAGCAGCCGTCGCCGGCATCTCCCCGAGTCGCTGGCTCTGTCCTCCGGCAGCGACCTACAAACAGCGATGCTACACCTCAACGATGACTGCACCATAGTGTTTCCTCTTCCCGCATTGAACTTCAAGGTCATGTGTTGTTTAATTGGTCATCTACTTTCTATGATAATTTTAGTGTGTACTGAATAGACCGGACGCAGACCAACTGCGATTGGACAACGATTGTGCTGCCACTATACCGCGAGGAGCTGCCCCAAGAGGCAACTCGGCCTCTATACTAACACTTTTGAACCTGAATTTGCCGAAGATGAAGAGTTGTCTTATCTGCCCAAGATGAAAAGTTGCTTCATGATGAGATCACATAAGGCAACGACAGGTGATGCTTAGAAGACTATATGTATCTCTAGATCACAACTCTAATATGTCTTAATTTGACTATAATGAGAATTGTCCATTTTAGTGATACCACTTATATCTTTCAGTGTTTCGGTTATAAATATTTATCATGTGGCGGTTCGATGATGAATGCACTTTGGTATTACCTATGTGTTGAACCGGGTAATATAATTTAAATGTCCATAGGTTGGTAATTATGACATATTGTGTGTTACTATATCTGTCTCGGCAGAATCTGTCTTACAAAGACAGATTCTGCAAAATTTACATGTCTCTTCCTTAGGATCTTTCTAAAAAAATGCATTTACTTCTTCTCAAGTGTTTGTATGTGCATTGCCGATGTCAATGAACTACTAAGTCATCATATGTTCTATTAATAGAATGTGGGTTACTAAAGTAAAAATATAGATTGAGCACAACACCATTTCGTAAATTCATATCACACGGCCATGGACTTTCTGCTTGCTCACCAAGAACGTAGCAAAATTCTCTTAAATCCAACTCCATATTTTTCATCGTTTTTCTGCTTGCTCACCAAGCACGTAGCAAACCGCGTCTTCCTAACTAGTGTTCAATGGAAGCATGAGAACTTCTCTAGATCTTGGATTGAGATGCTCTCTTTGTTCTTTTTTAGTTGTTCTATAGAAAAGTCAGGTTGAAAGTTCTCTGTCCACGAGTTCAAAGTTTCAACTCTGGTTGGTTCGATGATGCAATTTGGGTTGAAAGAGTGAGCTGGAAGTTGCATGTGTGGTTGGTTTGATGACGAAGTTCAGGCTGACTGCTCGATTAATAGTACTTGAAAGAACTTCCCAAACAAGTTAAAAGTCTGGTTTTTGTATACGAGGCAAAACTTAGTAGAAGCATGCCTTCGCATAAGTTGAAAGTTCTTGATGGCTGTATTTTTGTACTACCTCCGCTCCTCAGATGTTTTATGAAGCTAAAATAACCTAGCAAAACATCTTACATTTAGGAACAGAGATACTAGTGTGCACTTTTAACCCTAAAAGTAGAGAGAGCACGCCTGACAGGATGGAAAGCTAGAAAATTTTCATGGATAAACAACCTCCTGCTGGTGAGTATAGCCACACGATCTGTTGGGTTGAAAAACCATTTAATTTGAGCAGGAGAGAAAACGACTACTCCCTCCGGTAGACGCGCACCTAATATAAGAACTTTGCCTAATAAACTGGACCGGAGGGAGGAGTAACTCCCGAGAGAAGTACTACCTCTGTTTCAAAATATAAGATGTTTTAGCTTTATGAAAGTAAATAAATCTAGACTTCTTTTAGTGTATAGATTTATCCCAAAGTTGAGTGAATCTACATACTAAAACAAGTCTAGATTCATTTTCTTCACAAACCTAAAACATCTTATATTTTGAAACGAAGGGAGTTGTCTTGAATGAAAGCACGTTTTGTAATTGCCAAGTGTCGCTTATTTATGGAATGAAGGGAGTACTTGAAATTGTTCACAAAAATAGCTGGCGTGATATAAACTGGTTAATTAAAAGCAACAGATGTTCCTGACTCCTGAGGCAACCTGATAAAAGTTGTCAACAAACAGACAAAAACCATAAGAACACCCAGAGCTTCAAGTTTTGTTCTATTTTAAGGGCAAGACATACCAGAATGGCAATGGTTCAATTAATTGCAACAATTAAACAAGGCGCTGACATTATGAATTCACACTGCAGTTACATGGATGAAGGTTTACGCTTCTTCCTGGAGAGTGATTCTTCATTGCTAGCAACATATGACTCGATTTTCACATTTTCCTGTGCTTCACTATTTCTGAATTTCTTTGCCTTTTTCTGCACATGGGAGTATAAACACAAAGATGAGATACTATTGCAGTGGAATAAAATTACATACTCCCCCCTTAAAAAACTCAGCACATACTCAAAAACAAATTTAAAAGAACATGAGCAAAATTTAGCAGAGCATGAAACCACAACAGCAATGTACCTTCAAGGATTTTGTAATATCAGCAATCTCATTGTTGTCACTGGCAGTTTTTGTGGATTGAGTGTTCTCCTGAAACAAATAACAAGATTTAGTAACTATTACTGTACAAGAGAAAGAGAATCCACAGATATATACAAGAGGACATTCTGACCTTGGGCGGAACAAATGCCGCTTCTCTCTTTCTTTTCTTTTCTTCCGACTTCTCTGACTGCTTATCTAACTTCTCTTGCCATTTCTTTGCTGACTTCTTCTTGTCACTCAGGAAAAACTCACCACTCTCCAGTTCCAAATCAATCTACATCCAGATTGATAAATTAATCAACAGTAGCACAATAGGCAAAAAAATAACTGCAGACACGAACATTTTCAAGTCCGCGCAGTACAAGAAAATCTACTGCCTATGGGTTTTATTTCTTTCAAATTCAAATAGCTTCGAAATCATTATCAAATTATCAGATTAAGGGATGGACACGGCCACCAACGTCATCAAGATATAAAGCTGCATGGCAGGGCTGCTAACCACATAACAACCAATGAACTGATGAAACCAGCATCGTAAACTGCACAGAAACTCTAGAAGTGAAAGAAACAAATGACTTCACCTTGCTAGGCTGTTGAGGAGGTGGAAAGGGTGTATATTGTTTCTTCTCCTTAGTATTCGGCTTCTTTTGCTTGACATTCTTCCTGAAAAATAGCAATTAATGAAGCATCAGATGCACGATGTACATTTCTGAGGTAGTAGCTCCTGAATAGAAATATGATGCAAGTTCCTTACTTCTTGAAGTTTGGGAGAAACCTGTCCCAGCTTTCAGTGGCTAGGGCAGGATTTTTAGCCAGCTCACGTTTAATTAGAAGCTCCTGCTTTGTTTGACAATAATCAATAAGAAATCACATTTGCATTCCTTCAGAGATTATATCTCATAAACAGATCCGTTCACCTTAATGTGGTATACTGGATGCTTTATGTTCTTTATGCAGTCCTCCACAACCCTTCGAACTTGTTTCAATCCTTTAAAGGAACCCATGGCAGCAACAGTATTCCCCTTTTATGATGGAAAAATACACAACGATTGTACTTAATAAAACGAAGCTACCAAGTAAAAAGCAGATGGACCCAAAATGTAACTTCAAAGGTATTACACAGGGAAAGAAATTGAGAAAACCTGAACCAAGATATAGCAGCCAGTCAAAATCTCTATAGCCTGCATTACATAAAACATGTTAACAAAGGGATGTATATATATATATGCTAAAACCTAAAAGAGACTCATCCATAAGACAGGAACCATATGAGATAGTTACCTTCAGGGTGGACAGATTAGGACCTAGAAGACGTTCTCTCCTTTTGACAAATCTTTCCTGTAGATAGCACACTATTAGTTTACTGGAGCATAAAAGACCAATGTTAAACATATCGACCGATATGCCAATTTACCAGACGATTCATCACAACTCAGGGAGTCACTGATAAGATAAAGCCATATCTGCCGTGTTTAGGCTCCGTTTGGCATCAAAGTATTTTTAAAGTATTGAGAAAATACTTTGGTTTCTAAAAAAACTGAAGTATTAAATACTTTGAGGTGTTTGGATCAACCAAATAATACGGTTTCAAAACTGAAGTATTGTCCAAAACTATGGTTTTTTTGAAGTATTTGAGAAAGAAGCCAGACCCTCTTTTTTCTAAAACTGAGAAAAGAGAAAAACTGAAGTATTGCTTTGCTAGGTACTAGAATATTATGGTATTGATATACTTCAGTTTTAGAAAAACTTTGTTGCCAAACTAGGACTTATCGTTTAGTCTGATTTACGCTTTGACAGGCAACTTATTGGCCAATATGCCGATTTATCAGCTGATATGCAGATTTTTGAACATTGAACATTGGTTTTTGTATATCATATTTTAGAATGCTAGTGCTCTAATCTGAGGCCGAACAAGCAGCACTCTAGTACATTGTTTTTGAATATTATAGTTTAAGAATTTTGGTGCTGGAATCTGGGATTAACAAAAAAACTGGCCGATAAATAGTCGACCAATAAAATAAATTAATCGGCTGGTAAGCGATTAATCCCTGATCTGAGGCCGACCGAGAAGTAAACGATAAACGATATCTTGAACATTCTAAAAGACAAACTCACCAAGAGTCACAACATAGTACAAATAGGTTCTAATAACATATACCAACAAGAAACACGTGTTTCTCGGTGTAAAATTAACAAGAATTACTGCATAATAGCTAAATCACAAAAAAGTAGCTTACCAAATAGCATATTTGGGTGCATGATACTCTTATGGAGGCAACAAAGCGAAGCAAATGTGACTTGTGACACAGGGGTTCATACGTTATATATAGTCATATTCATACGCATGACAACCAACCTAGTACATCTATAAACATGGGAACAGCAGAGGCTTGGACAAAGGAACCCAAAGTCTAACAAATATGAAACAGACAACACTATAAACTCAGACCATAAACTTTCTAGTTGTGTTAGAAACATAGTTATCTAGTGTAATCAGTGGTTTCATAAAATGGTTCTATGATATCATTAGGTTATGGGTTCTGCCATTTTACTTTGGTAATTGCATGTCTCGTCTAGCCGTCTTTACATTGTTTTCCGAGTAATATTCAGTCAGAGAATTCCTTGGCACAAACCAAGAGGTATAATAACTGAACCTAAGACAATGAATCAAAGTCTACCTTGTTTCTTATGATGCTACCAATCTTGATAATGTCACAGTTCATCTCATCATTGAGTACTTTGATTGCCTGCAAGGAAAAAACAATAGAGGCATTTGGATGATAATAAAAATAGAATCTGCATAACATCTAAAGGGCCTGGTAACAAAAGCAATGCATACTTGGGGTGCAGGGACACTCCGCGACAAGAGTTTTATCAGGTCCCTGGCCTTGAGAATAATGTATGGATCCCTGGTCTTCCTGGTGGTCGAAACAGTCATGGATCCCTCCACCTAAGCACAGACCAAGAGAGATGCCACAGAATCGTCTCAATACTTAAGAACGCTCCAAAGTCCAAACAAGGGCGCAATCAACCGTCACCTACCAAATTGAGCTCGCATGAGACTCCGAACTCCTTCAGCGCGCCCTTCACGATCGGCCACGCATCCTGCAGATACTTCTCTGCACTCCAAACAAGCAATGCCTCATAGATTCGCATTCAGTAGACTTCGAACTACATCTAATGCCTCATAGATTCGCATTCAGTAGACTTCGAACTACATCTAATTTCCAACGAATAATCGCATCGAGGCATGAGGGGAGAGGATAGGGGCGGGATTGATTACCTCGGTACTGGGGGAAGAGGGTGGAGAACGAGCTGACTTCCAGCAGGCCGCCCTCGTTCCAGGAGGGGTCGAACTTCTCCACTGTCCAGCGGTCGATGGTGGGGTCGTCGTCCCACGGCTTCGGCTTGTCGTGCTTCCCCTTCCGCCGCCAGTTCTCCACCTCCTGGACATCCGCCGCCGCGTTCGCGTCGTCGTCCGAAGCCATGATGGCCGGACAGACTAGGATTTAGACGGCTCTCGAAGGGGAAGGGACCCGAGGAGGCGGTGGTGTTCAGGTTGCGAATTAGGGTTGATGATTGTATTGCCGCCGACGGGAGCAGGTAAAGGGCGGAGGAATGCGAGGGTTTGGCCGTTTGGGGTTTGGGCCTTCCGGGTTTCGGCCTAGCTCCAATTTTATATGCGGACGGTTTTATTCCAATGACACCCTTCGAGTTTTAGTATATTCTTATTATTAATGTTCTATCGCATAAACCTTTTTTTTTAGAATATCGCATAAACTGTTGTTAGGCCGATCAGGGGCGTTAACGGGTTTGGCTGTCTGAGCGCAGCAAAGCTGCTCCCATGGATGAACAATGAAATCGAGTTAAAGAAATAAACCATTAAATATATAAAACTATGAAAAAATTTGCTAAAACATCTTATATTAGTGAACAGGGAAGTACTCATCATATAGATATTCAAGTAGTATGCAAAACTTCTCAAAAAAATGTTCTGCAAGGCCCATGGGGGAACACAAATTCGGTGCTCAAAAATCAAATTTTAAAGCAACAAATCTGTCATACATTCAGTAATTTTTAGAGCAGACATGAAGCTGTTCAGGACATTTTCATCAACATCCATCTTCATTTGATGATCTCATGCCAAAAAGAACAAAGGTACATCCGGTGATGAGACAGGCAACACCATAAAAGACATTTTTTTCTGCTGCATGTGTAACTTCCGACGATCATACCAGCTGCTCAGTCCTTTACAAGGCTCAATTTATTATGCAGATACCATAATATTTACAAGGCTGTTCCGAAACAAATGTGAATAACCCAAAGCACAATGGCAAGGTACATCAACACACACACCGCACACTAGATTATCGGAACCACACCTATTAGCATATACACATACAGCTCTTGCAGACGTCTGAAGAAAAAATGTAGGTGTGCCGTCTTGCAAGGAAGACAGACTAGCAGAGGAAACTCTGGTCTGAGACCATGGTCAGCTAGTCAGGCGAGTTAGGAGCATGTTAGGATTTCCCCTTGGGCTTCTTTCGTGACTTCAGGTCAATCACTATGACACTAATGTTGTCATTGCTCCCTTTCATCAGCGCTAGACTCACGAGACAATCAGCTGCTGCTTTTGCAGCAGGGTTCATAGTTGGTTCACCGCCGCCCTCATCAGGATATGCACCATCGTTTTTATTCTTGTACCACAGAAGGATCTGCCGTCGTGCAATTTTGCATGCGTCCTCATTTGACATAACATCCCACAGACCATCACTTGCTAAAATGAGACAGTCATCATCTTTTGCCCGAGGAACAACCGTGACTTCTGGTTTTGGAATCACAAACGGTTTCAGGTATCGGTCCCCTGCAAGGAGATTGTCGAGTTCCGCTTCAAGTTAATAAACCACAGGAAACTTCACACAGATTTACCAATGCATGCAGAAATTGGCTGGTTTAATTTCTTCGTTCAATTAACTTCTTCATATGGAACAGGAAGAACAGAGTTGTCAAGTTTTAACAACGTAACTATTCAGGCAGTGCCAACTATAAGAGAGAACTAATGCCCAGTATTAGTCATGGCCACAGTTCACAACTACCAGAGGCACTTGCACAGGTAACAGCATAAGTATACATAGGGTACCTTTGTTCCTTCAATAATGGGGGCTTTTTTACTTTGGCCTTCTTATGCACATCTGCATCCTAATTCGAACACTTTCACAAGAACATATTAAAGTTCATCCCCATCCCCATATTTCAAGGTAAGGAACCAGGACATAATTGAGGAACACAGACTAATCTTAGCCATAATTTTTCTCAGATGAAAGTAATGCTTAGTTGCAAGTTGCTAGTATATGAACCGGAGCAAAAAAATTTACAGCTACAATTTACTACCTGAAATGAGCTAATGTAGTAACGTGATAGCAGATGACCGCATAAATTGAAATAGCACCTAAAAGAAACATCGGCACAGTTTGTACAGAAAAAAGTATCCAAGATGTATGATCGAAATTGTGGCACAAATTCAATTTTGTTTATGCGCAGAGAAATATTACTTAGATATTTCACACAACGGCCTAGTACCAGAGACTTATGATTATTGCCAAAAGTATGACAAAGTTGACCGGTTTTTCTTCTTTTTTGACAGCACAAAGACTGATGGTCTCATAAAGGCTGCTAGCGGTTCAAGTATCGTTGTTTACTAAAATCCCAGACTGAATATGCAGCCATACCCCAATATGCCCATAGTACTACTACTATATCTACTGCTATGGATGTTTTGCTGCACCGATTAAATTACTGCCACATATGTTCCATAGGCGGAACAGTTGAAGAGCATATCCTTGTACGATCTTACTTATTGTGAAGTTCTTTTTTGTCTGTCTTAGCTTGCAAAGAGATGCCTCCTAGAGTTACTAAAGAGCCTTCTAGAGCTCATGATAGCAACGGTACATGTTTGGCTAGCAGACTTTGTATTTTAAATTGGTCAAAAAGTAACAACAACCGTGCTTAGACCTTAAATCTTATGCGTAACTTATTTTACAACCTTCTTGACATCATCAATAATTTCGTCCATATAATAAGCTTGGACATGCAAAAGCAGAAAACTTACCAATTGACCGTGACATTGCGAGTATACCAGAGACGCGATAACCATTCCAGTCAATGACCTTGCCACCTGCGGCCTCAATCCTGGCGCGCTCGTCTTTCCTATCAGGCTGGAACACACACGGAAGCATAATCAGATACAATTCTGACTTAATTAATAAACTTATTAGTTGAACGGTAAATTCCAGTTTGTACTTTGTGATCGATGGACAAAGCAATCGGCTCCTTCCCGCGGCAGAGCACAGCGCGTGAATCTCCACAGTTCGCAGTTATGACATGAGAAGAGCAGACAACCACAACTACAGCAGTGGAACCCACGTTATCAGCGGCAATAGGTTCCGCCGTGAAGCCATTGGAAGACATGCTCGATTTGCCGGAGACCCCATCATCGACCTTCTGGAAACAATCACCGAAAACCTTCTCCCATGGCTCCTTTACATCCACCTCCCCTACCTCCCGCAATCCCTTGCCAGCTCTCAGCACATCTCGTAACACAACGTGGATCTTATCCCGGCAGTAGTTTGCCACCTGCACGGACGACAAGAAGCGTGAGCAAGCCGACTCAAGCTAATGTGTTTCGTCTGGGCTAAGAATTACTAGTAGAAAAGAAGATGAGCATCAACCTCTGAGCCGCCGTGTCCATCGTACACGCCAAACAGGTGCGCCGGCAGCCGGAGCTCGGCGGCGTCGAAGTCGACCCCGATTCCGTCCAGCTCCCGGCTGCTCGCGAGCATCCGCACCGGCACGTCGGCGAAGCGCGGCACGGCCGCGCACGCGTCCTCCATCTCCGCGGCGTGGCCGCGCGTGGCGGCGCAGCCCCACAGCGGCACGCACTCCATGAGGTACACGCTCCTCTTAGCGCACCCGTCCCCCGCGGGGCGCGCCCTGCTCCCGAGATCCGGGGGCCTCTCGCTCCCGCCGGCGCATTCCGCCGAGCACCCGCCGCGCGCGGTGGCCCCTTCCCCGGCGAACACCGTCGCCGCCATCTCGGCTTCACCACGGTTTACGACCCCGAACCCGAAAAACTGCACCACCGCCCGCTGCTACACGCGCTTCCCTGAGCCACCCACCGCCGTATCGCCAGGGAGTCCGAGCGCGAGCCGTGGCCTCCTGTGCGCGAAGCAAGGGGGGCAGCAATGGAGAAAGAGAGGAGAAAAGTAAGTGTGGCGAGGAGGGTGGGTGTCGGGTTCGGGAGTAGTACGTGTACCGGGCGGGCGCGGGGGCGTGCGTGGGAGACTGTGAGTGGTGGGCGAGCGCGTTGTGTGTTGTGGGGAGGAGGAGGGGATGCGGTGCGGGTGACCGAGACTCGTGAGGGAGCAAGGCACGAGCGACAAGGAAGCGAGGTGGGGCGATGTGATTGGCTGTGCCGTAACGAACAGGTGTCGCTTCTAGGCTCTACCGCTAGTCTCCTCCCACTGGGTGGAGTGGACCTGATGATGGTTTTGTTGCGAGGTATTAGTATTGGGGGTACAAATACTTGCAACTAAGGAGCAAACTCATACAATATGTTGTAAAATGGGGTCAGGTAGTACATAATCTATACATGCGGATTTGATTTGGTACACAGCCCTTCTGCAGCCGACACGTGTCTGCCATGTCATATCCACCCTGGCGCGTAACATTTGCAGAAAACTCCCTAGCTTCGCCACTTATTTTGGCACGTTAGCACACGCGGTGCACCACGCTATGACTAGATAAGACAGACCGCCGCACCACGCGGTGCCACATCGTTCTGCACGCTGTGCCGCACTGCCCTCCACACGCCTAGCTCGTCGTCGCCACTTCTCTTCCTAGCGTCTAGCTCATGCCGCTTCGCTCTTCCTCCGCCTCCTCTTCCTAGCTCCGCCGCCTCTGCTCTTCCTAGCTCCGCCGCCTCTGCTCTTCCTAGCTCCTCGCTTCGCCGCGCGATGCCTAGGCGGCACGACGGAAAGTTCCAATCAATCTGGGGTAAGTTCCGCCTCTCTCTCTCTCTCTCTCTCTCGGTTAGGGTTCATAGCAATTTGGGGAACATCCATGATTTGTCAACGATTGGTTCGATTGAGCTCGTGTATATGTTTGATTAGGAGTTCATGGCGATAGACTACGCTCCAGATCGCACCGATGATCCCAATTTCAATGGCATTGCCAGGGGGTGCTCAGAAAGGTGTTCTGGGCATAATCTGGAGCCAAAGAGATGTGTTGCATTTGAAGGCACAAACACTGGTAGAAGATTTTACATGTGCCCTATTGAGAATGTGAGTTTTCTGCCTACCAATGCTTGTATTGTGTGTGCCTTTTACATTTGTATATGGAGCCAAAGAGATGAGTTTTTCATTACTTGCACATTGCACTTTCGTTAGTCCGAGTAGTGGGGTTTTAGTTAGTGCCAATAAGTGGCAATAAAATATACATACACTTTCGATTAGTGCCAATAAAATGTCGATGGTCGGGGTTTGCGAGTGCGGGGTTTCGATGGTGCAAGGTTTCAAGATCTGCCAATAAGTGCGGGGTTTGATGGTGTAGTAGTCGGGGTTTGCTAAGATGTCCTTGAATGCTTTGGCAAAGATGTACATACACTAACCCACGACTTATTAGTATTGTGTTAGTGCTAATAAGATGTACATACCGCATACATCGCACTAATCGACATCTTTGGAAAAAGATTGAATTGTTTGCCGAATTTATGTGCATTTTCATCACTTTCATGTATATTCTCTGCCACTTTCATGTGCTTTGGATTGTGTTTTGGAAAAATATTGAATTGTTTGCACTGAATTTATGTGCATTTTTATTTGTAGGATGCTTTGAACTGTGGTTTTATATCTTGGGTAGATGACCAAGATTGTCCAGATGCCCTTCAGAATGCTTTGGCAAAGCTCTGGTCCATGTATGATGATGCCAACACTTGCAGAATTGAGGAGAGGGTGGAGAATGGCAAGCTGCTGTCTCAACTAGCTGAGGAGAAGACCAAGGCTGAGAAGAAATATGCAAGCCTGATGGCTGATGTTGGTAGGTTTGTGGATGATTCTCAGAAGAAGGTGATGGAGCAAAACTTGGCACTGCTGAATGGTAAGACTGAACTTGAAGTTGTGGAGATGGAGAAGGAGAGGGATGCTCTGAAAACTGCAGTGGATATGATGAAGCATGTGCAGAAAACACAGGTCGATGTGATGAAGACAAAAGAGAAGAAATGGGAGTAAGAGAGGGATGCTCTCAAGGCTGAAAAGAAAAAACTGGAATACATGTTGTATGATCTGCTCAAAGCTGGTGATGACAACAAGGAGAAGGTGAAAAGGATCAAGGCCATAGTTGATGAGTGATGCCATTTATATGAAATGATAGATTGTATGCCTAAAGCAATGTTTTATTATCTGGTAATGCTGGACAATCAGTTGTAATATGACCAAGTATTGTTGTAGTATTGGTTGCTGACATATTTATGTAATGTTGTGATTCTGTTGGAATATTTATGGTAATGCTGTGATTCAGAGAAAATGCAATATACTTGAGCTGCCATTAGTGTATTTGTTTAGTATGAATAGTGCATTGCCATCCAGAAAAGAAGTGCATTGTCTCAGCTACCATTAGTGTTTGTTTTATATGAAATGTTGCAGATGAAGTTTTGGATGAACAGTGCATTGCCATCATTTCGATGTTGAAATCTGCCATTGTGTTGTAACATCAACATATTATAATATGCATTCAATATGCACTAAGAGGGCAGAAGTAGTGTTGAAACCCTGTTTTCCCCTCCCCTGTTTTCTTCTCCTCTGTTATCCCTCCCTGTTTCCTCTTACATTCTCGCCCGACGATGGAAGTGCGGCGGAAGGAGGAGGATGCAGTACTTGCAGCGCCATTGGAAATCTTGTGGAAGGAAGAAGCAGCGGTGGCGTTGCTTGATTTGGCTCGGGTGGCGAAGGAAGAGCTGAAGCCGCCGCGGTCCCTGCTCGAGCTCGTACTGCTGGGGCCAGAGCTGAGGCGCAGGGGCAGCGAACTCGTCATCAGGCTATCATCGGACCTCAAGAGGAGGATGATGCTCGAGATACATTCCTGTACAATGTCATTCATCAGAGCCCAAGCAAAAGCGTCCAGCTCATCCACCGAGCAGCTCTCTGAGGTGATTAAGATCACGAAGCTCGAAGGGCAGGAGCAACCTTTGTTTCAGTTTGTTTCTAAGCAAGAATTTGAGGTTTTGCTCGAGCAATGTCGTCAGTTCCCAACTCCTGAACTGACAGTGCCACCTTCATGGGTTCCTGGAGTTCTAGGGCTGCGCATCCCTGGGTGCTCCTGCAAGAAGAAGTAGGCGGCAATGCTTATATTCGAGAGGAGAAGAATCTGTAATTAGTTGCTTATATTCAGTTAGTGCAGATAGTGTAGCCTTTTGGGATGGTTTCGATTAGTTCAGAGTAGTGCAACCTTTTGGGATGGTTTCAGTTAGTGCGAGTAGTGCAACCTTTTGGGATGGTTTCGATTAGTGCGAGTAGTGCGAGGTTTCAGTTAGTGTAGACAATATTTTGGTAAAGATGTAAGCATCTAAGTTCAATCGGTCGGTCAAGACAATGTTGGAGAATATGTAATCAAGTTCACCATGAACTATGGTTTCTGAACAATGTTGTAGAATATATAAGCAAGTTCAATCATGAACTATGGTTTCCATTACACAAGTTCATATCTGAACTAAGCCAAAAAAATGTAGAAAACACCACTTCTTGGGTTTCTTCTCAGATTGGTGCATTTTGGGTAAGCACCAGTTCTTCTTGGGTTTCTTCAGGCACTGTCTCATTCAAGTCTGGGACAGCAAACCTTCCTTCAGTGTCATTACCAAATAGCATGTAATGAACTGATCCAGGTCCTGTTTTGTATCCTCTTTTCCTTCTTTTTGGTGCTGAAGTGCCAGCTTCACTAGCATCTGACTTCCTGGAGGCCTTGCCTTTCCCTTTTGCTGCTCTTTGAGCTGTTGCACTCCCTCTCCCTCTTTGAGCTGTTGCACTCCCTCTCCTTCTTTGAGTTTTTGCACTCCCTCTCCCTCTTTGAGCTGTTGCACTCACTCTTTCAGAAGGTGAGCTATCCCTTTCTGCTCCAGTCACTCTTCATGTTCCTCTTCCTCTCAAACTCCCTCTTGTCTGAGCAGTAGTTACTCTTCCTCTTCCAGCTGGCATAGCATCTCTTGCAGCAGCAACAAATAAACTCTCCTCTGGTAATGGGCCAGTTTCCCTTTGTAGTGGTACAAATGAAGCTTCCTGCACTAACAAACAACTAAGTAATTATGCTGAACTGCTAAAATTCAGTGTGAAAATTTAAAGAGTGCAAGAAGACAACCTCCTGGACCATCCTATATACCATCATGTGGACTTGACTGCTTGGATCATTTTGAGGATTTGGATTTTGAGGGATAATGTCTTTGTGCAAGAATTTCAGTGAGAATTGTACTAACAAAGACAACTCATAGAAAACTGCATTGACAATTCATTGAACAAACCTGGAGAATGTGTGGCTGGTCAGGTCCATCCCCATTATCACTGTCAAATGCATCTCCTTGCTCTTGATCTTCCTCACCTAACAATGCATTAGCTATCTTTTCCATGTATTTGGCATGCCCTTTCTTATTGTGGTCTGCATTTCCACATATAGAACAATGCATTGTCAGGCCAGCCCTAGTAAGAGTCTTGGCACCATTTTTTTCTACCTCCTCTGGTGTTTTCTTTCTATTCTTCTTAGGCCTCCCCATTACTTTGGTAAATAGTGGTGGGTGTACAACCACTCCATTCATCTTCTCCCAATGGCATCTAGCTCTCAGTGGATACAAGTAATGTGCATATGCCTTCTTGTGTGTGTCAATGGAGTAGCAGCTATGCACAAGTTTTTCAGGGTCAATTCTGTCCTCTCTGCAACAAGCAATAGCATGATGACAAGGTATCCCACTTAGCTGCCATTTCTTACAGTCACAGGTCCTTGCTTTAAGATCAACAATGTAGCCACCTTCTACTTCTGATGAACTCACTTTGAACACCCCTCCACCAGCACTTTCCACTGGACAGTTCCTGCTCCAGTCAGTGTATTTGTCTAATTTCTTCTTGATTTTTGGACAAATGATGCCAGGCCAATCTTCAGATTCCTTATTTTTAGTAACAATCCTATGCATGATCTTGTAGAACACATTCTCTAGCATGGAAAGCATTGGCATTTCTCTTCCCTCTAAGATGTAGCTGTTGAACACTTCAGAATGGTTGTTCAAAAGCATATCACATTTTGGGAAGTCATTGAAGAATGCTTTAATCCATGTATTTGGTTGTAATTCTTCAATCCAAGCAAAAGCTTCTTCACTATCTGCCTTCAATTTGTCCATCCTTAGATTCCACTGAGGTATGTTGGTTGCCCTTGCTATGCTCCATAGATCATTCTTGAGTTTCTCCCCTTTGTGCTTCTTGTGAAAGTTTTGGTACAAATGCCTAACACAAAATCTGTGCTCAAAGATGGGAACACTTGCTTCCTTTGCCTTAATGAGGACTTTTTGTTTGTCACTCATTATTGTGAATGTGGATGTATTGGTGATGCCCAAGTCATCTCTCAATGTGGTTAGGAACCACTCCCAAGAACTAGTACATTCCACTTCAACAACCCCAAATGCTAGTGGGTAGATGCAATCATTGGGATCAATACCCACTGCTGTTAGCAAAATCCCCTTGTACCTTGTTTTTATGTGACAAGCATCTATGCAAATAAAAGGCCTACACCCTTCAAGAAATCCCCTTTTGCATGCAGCATATGACCAATATAGTGTAGCCAAATGCTCCTTAACTTCTCCATCTTTAGTGGACTGATTTGTGGTAAGGAAAAATTTTGAGCCAGGGTTTTTTGTCCTCAACTCATGGCCATAGTCACACAGCAAATTAAACTGTTGTGCCTCATCACCATGTATTTTGGTCAGAGCCTGCTTTCTTGCTCTTCTTAATTTCCATCTGTTAGGAGTCAAGTTGAACTTTCTCTGTATTTTAGTTGCAAAAGTTGGTAAATCCATCTTCTGGTTGTCTCTGAATTCATATATGAAGTACTCTGTTAGAAAAGATGATGTTAGTGCCTTTAGCTCCCAAACTCTTTCACACTTGTGTGCACCACAATATTGTCTTGTCATTGTACATCACCTTTATCCTTTGATGCCTTTAGGAACCATGTGCACACTCCTGTTGAACACTTTCCAACACACACAACATTGAGTCTGGCTTGTTCATTTTCTAATTTTATGAAGGTTCACTCTTTCATTAATGTTGTATGCTTTGATTGCTTTCCTTAGCTCTTCTATGCAAGAAAAGACCATGCCAACCTTGAATTGTGGCACCTCCATGTCAACTTCTGCTTTGAACATTTGAAATATGTACTTCAACTCCTCCTCTTGCTCTTTTGTCAAACTGAGGTCTTCATACTGATACCCTGCATCATCCTCTTCTTCAACCATTTCCACCATTTCATCATGATCATTCACATCCTTGTCAACTGTTGCTTCCCAGATGTCATCATCACCATCTTCTGCATCATAATCACTGTCATAGAAATCTGAATCTGTATCTTCTCCCTCTTCTTCTTCATACTCTACATGCCAAGTTCATGTACCCTAGCCCTCTTTGCCACTCTAGTAGCACTTCCATGGCCATCTTCTTCATCATCTTCTGCCCAAATAATAGCACTCTGCTCTTTCTCAACTGCTGGTTGCTCCAGTGCACTCTGCTCTTTCTCAACTGCTGGTTGCTCCAGTGCACTCTTCTCTTTCTGAACATTGCCATCTGATGGGTGATGCCTTGGATTGAGAATTACATCTGGCCTGAGCCCCTTGATAAAATTCCCATGATCAACTAAAACTTGCAACTGTTTGTGCTTCTGGGCAGCTACAATCATTGACACAATATCAACATCTTCCTCAATGCACACAAGCCCACCATCTTTGAGTTCTTTCCCAGGTAAACACCAATACAAACTTAACCTCTCAGTTATCACACACCCTAGCTGGACTAGAAAATCATGTATCCATAGTAGTGACCATGTCTCACATCTGCAATTGTCAAAAAAGTCAATTGTCCCTTCCACATAATCTATATCACCTTCCAATCCACAGAAGAATCCATTATGCTCAATTGACAATGTAAACTTTTTACGGGTCACCACCGCATTGTAGTACACAATCCATCAAATAAGCGAATAGCGATTGCATAAATTCGATAAAGCACAAATTCGATAAAGCACAAATTCAGTTAAGCGTAGTACAAAAAGAAGCTTTCATGCACACCAATCACACATAGATCACACCCAAGAACAGATATATAACAACAAAGCACTGCTATCTCTGTATTTTTGTTGCACAAAATTCAGCAAGTAGACCACCTTTCTCTGAATCTGAAAACAAGGCAGAATTTTTTGGTGCATCCATCAAATTCAGAAAAAGACCACATTTTTCTCTGAATCTAAAAACATGGCACTATCCATCGACATCTCTAACATCTGGAACAACATCTCAACATGCCCCAAAGCCGTTCAACACCATTAATTTTGCACAAAGGGGAGCCGAACACAGGATCGATGCCAAGAAGACAGGGGGAGGCCAACTTCTGCATGATGAACATCTGACCACAAGACACTAGGGGGATCATGGCCATTACCCTGACCATGTCCATTACCCTGACCATGGCAGCCAAGAACCCTGACTAAACAGACGCAACCAAGAACCCTAGGTAAATCCATGGAGGAGGACGAGCTAGAGCGGCAGAATGGGACAAAGAAGTATGTGAGAACACATACCATAATCGGGCGCCTCCATATCCCACCGACAGTAGTAAGGATCGTCGGCCATGGTGGCCTAGCTCCGCTCCTCGTGGGCGGCGGCGCTCCGCTCCTCGTGTACGCCGCGACAATGGCGAGAGGACAAAGAGTACGAGGTAAAGTGCAGGGCGGGGAGGCAGTGGCGACAAAATAGCCGATCACACAGACCAGGTGGGGGTGGGTCCTAGCTACAGTACATGTAATAATTCATTAATTGGTCGGAACAAAGGGTTCAAGTCATTAAATGTCACCCCCTGTCTCCAACTGCTGCAATGTGAGATTGTCTAACTAGCAAAGGTTGTTTCTGCAAAATTCCAAATCCTACGTGGTTCCTAGTTGGCTCTTTTCGGACTGTGATGTACTAAACTAACAAGGATCGTATAGATTATGTACTGCATGGCCCCATTTTACAACATGTTGTATGAGTTTGCTCCTTAGTTGCAAGTATTTGTACCCCCAATGCTAATACCTCTTTTGTTGCTGGCTCTGCTTGCTCACTCAATTTTTTGGTCTCAGCTACTCGCGCGGCTGCAAACATGGTTCTCATGTCAAGGAAAATATTTTTCTAAAGTAGTGTGGCAATTCCATTTATGATGCGAGAAGAAGGTGCTTTTGTGTTTTTCGACATTTGACTATGAGCAATGATTTTACCAATAAAATATTAGTTATGTGCTAAAAAATTATCATCTGAAACTTCTTTTGATTATGAACCTAATGATATCAGCTTTGTATAACATAGGTCATGTATACTTGGACTAATACTTGATCAAACTCAAAAAAATGTATGCGTCTTGTTTTCGAAATAGTGCTTTTATTAAGAAAACGATCACTTATTTATGATCCGGTCAAGATTGCAGCTGTGATATACTCCCTCTGTTAGGGATTGCAAGACCTATGGAACACTTTGCTGGGATTAAGAAAGTCAATAACTACCTCTTTTAATTACTTCATGCACCAATAGTTACACATGCATGAGAGAAGATAGAGAAAAAAAATATACATTGAAAGAGAGAGACTAATAAATGAAAGAGGACTTACAATTTCTAACATTTTTAAAAAGCTCTTAGGCCTTGTAATCTCAAATGGAGGGAGTACTCACTGGAACTTTAAGATTTATGAGAATGTCGCAAACAAATTATAGGTTTGTTCTTTTCAAACATACTTTTTGCATTTATCCCCGTAGGTTGAGTCAATTTCTTTTGTGTTCCATTCACAAAATTCTTCATCTAACTTGATTTACGGTTCCCTTTTTTAGTAGCATTCTTATAGTTTTTTACTTTTCTTATTCACATGGTTTCCATTTCTATGATCCAAACATACTCTCATAATTTCATTCTCGGGTGGTGATCTTTGGCCAGGTCTCATGCATACTTCTCGAATTATCTCATCGAAAGTGTTATTCAGGTTTTTAAGGCCGACGGAAAGTGGTGCTACCGTGCGAGGTGTGGAAGAAGAAGATACTTATGTGTTTTGGGCATGTTACATAAGCATGTAGGAGGAAGATAATGTTGATCACGTATTTATTTAGTGTGTTTGTGCTAGAAACGTCTGGTGCATTAGCCCCTATGTGTCGCAGGTGCAATGCCTGCCTACAACAGCCAGCCGGAAGAATGGTGGAGCAAGTAAAGGAACATATTGAGGACAACGACACTGAAGGATTTTGAAAATATAAGATATTTTAGCTTTCTGAAAAAAATGCTTAGAGTGAATCTATACACTAAAAAAAATCTAGATGAATTTTTTTCACAAAAATAAAACATCTTATATATTTTAAAATAGAGGGAGTATGTCCTTACGGAAGAACTAGAATGCATGGGTCTTTGGGAATGAGAGGCGACAAGTTTATGCAATCCATCTTGCATCCAGGATCATCGATGAATTCGAGCAGTGGACTTTGTGGCAAGAGCCGGAATAAATGGAGTTTACTATAATAGTGTGAGAAAGTAACTTAGGTGTTGAGTTGTATGGTGTTCTTTTGCCCTATCGTTAGCGACAAATATATCATCTTGTAAATATCACTTCTTTCCATAAAGATGTGGTACGGAGCCCATGTAATCTTGCAGAATTTTCGAAAAGTTAACTTTTGATCACTATGTATGTCTAAATCTCTGTGAAAC
The DNA here is from genome assembly GCA_030063025.1 of Avena longiglumis. Lineage (NCBI taxonomy): Eukaryota > Viridiplantae > Streptophyta > Magnoliopsida > Poales > Poaceae > Avena > Avena longiglumis. The sequence continues at coordinate 157,643,890 of CP125973.1, forward strand.
TAATTTTCATATCTTGTTTGTACAATTTTCTTGCGAGATTATTTCAATTGTTTTCGATACAAGTATACGATTAGTCCTGCCTACACTTCCATTATATTTTATTCTCTTATAGGAATATTAGGTTACACTAGGTTTGGCACGTGTCTATATTTAAATTATATATGCGCATGTGTACGTGTCAAGCGAGAGGCAATGCAACTCCCGCGTGGACTTGTTGTGTTGTGTCCCAAAACTGAGATTGTGAAGTTGTTGGAGATATTTCCGTTCTTATTGTTGGAACACCCCCTGCCGACTGACCGGTCCCGGGGTTGTTCCACGTCGAAGGAGAAGACTAGGAGAAGGCACACACAGTACAAAGTAGATGAAACAGGGAACTTTATTGATATCTTTCTCGGTAACTCACGTACAAAGGTTGTTCCTCTATTTATAGGCAAAAGGGGAGATACGATACCCACATGGGCCAACCCTAGCCTGGTAGAGGCCACACCGAATGGGCCTCTACCGGCCCGGTTTCCCAACACTCCCCCTGGGTATCTTATCTGTATAACCATGGCTTAAAACTCCCAAAAACCCAGTGGGAAAAATATGGAGAAATGCACACGGTATACTTCTTGCTATGTTGCACGAATTGCCTCATTAAAAACCTCATGTGAGAAAAACTTCATAAAAACTCACTAAGGAAAAAAGAGTACAATTCACTTAACTATAAAGTTAAGTACTCAATCATCGGGATTAAGATTTCAGCGATGAGTTTGTGAAGATTCTCCCCCTGAACCTTGCATCTCCCTAAGTCTCATCATGCCGATCCCTCGGACACATCTCTCGAAAGAAGACGCTGGCAATGATTTAGTGAACAAATCAGCGAGATTTTCACACGACTTAGTATGCAAGACTTTCACTTCGTTCATCTTTTGCAACTCATGTGCATAGAAGAACTTGGGGTTTATATGCTTTGTGAGATTGCTCTTCACGTAACCGTGCGGACTTGTGCAACACAAGCGGCATTATCTTCATAGATAATTGTTGGGGTTTATGTACGGTATTCATCCACATGACATCTGGATGTGATGACTACGGCGTCGAAGCCATACACATTCTCGTGATGCTTCATATAATGCTATGATTTCCGAGTGGTTCGTCAAGTCGACACAAGAGTTTGCTTAGACGATTTCCGTGAAATAGCTGTTCCACAAAGGAAAACATATCCGATCTGCGACTTGGATGTATCTTGGTCCGAAAGGTACCCGAGATCTGCATAGCCTACAACAGATAGGTCTTGGTTCTTTTGGTAAAACAAGCCAAGGTCCTTTGTCCCTTGTATGTACCTAAAGATGTCTTTAACGCCTTTCCAATGCCTCTTGGTAGGCTCGAATCAGACCTTGCAAGCAAATTGACGGCGAATGCAATATCCGCCGTGTACAATTTGCGAGGTACATAAGTCGCTAATCGCACTTAAGGGGAATTCCGGTCCTGCAATTTCCTCCCTCTTCTTTAGGCCTGAACGGGTCCTTGTCTTGTCGCAAAGATCTTCCGACCATCGGGTCTTAGAAGGATATGCCTTTTCAAACCCAAATCGTTCCAACACCTTCCGGGTGTAGGCCGGTAGTGAACTAGAATCCCGAGGGAATGCACAAGTTGCGCATCGAGGTAGAACTTGGTTTTGCCTAAGTCTTTCATCTCGAATTCGACATCAGGTAGGAACTCGCTTCCTCAATATCATCAGGTGTACCGATTATATTCAAATCGTCCACTTACACCGAGATAATACAGAAACCATCCCGGGATCTCCGTACAAAAACACATGGGCAATCTTCATTGCTCGCGTACCCCTTCTGATGAAGGAAATCGCTTAAACGATTATACCACATCCTACCTGACTGTTTTAGTCCATACAATGACTTCTTAAGCTGAACACTGTATAAGCTCCTGTTTGCTCTATCCTGGTTCGGGACAGGGATACCTTCTGTACTTTCATGTATATGTCCGAATCCAAGTTACCATATAGGTAAGCGGTGACAACATCCATTAGTTTCATTTTTAAGTCCATGTTTACTGCCATTGAGATCAAGTATCTAAAGGTAATTCCATCCATGATCGGGAGTAAGTTTCCTCAAAGTCGACACACAGTCGCTGAGTGAAACCTTGAGCAACGAGCCTTGCTTTGTACCTTACTACTTCATTATTCTCGTTTCTCTTTCGAACAAAAACCCATTTATGGCCAACGGGGCGAATATGGGGAGGAGTTAGATAAACAGGTCCAAATACCTCTCTTTTGTTTAACGATAATAATTCAGCAGTAATTGCCTTCTGCCAATCTTTCCAATCCGACCTTTTCTTGCAATAAGCGAGCGTGTTAGGCTCAGGGTCAATATCTATGATTGAGGCAATTTTCTTGGCAAAATTAACGTCAACATTTGCCATGGCTCGGTTGTATGACTCGCCCGAATTAACATAGTTAATGGCCATTTCGTCATGGAGTGCATCGGGCACATCCTCTTGCTCCACCGGATTTCCCAATCCAGGAGCTAGGTCCTTTAGCTTTCCCGCTCCGATGTGTGCGCACACAACTTCGCTGGGTATTTCCGATATAGGAAAGTTTAAGTCCGGAATTTTGTGCACTGAAATATCCGTACTCGTGCCAGGTCTCAACTGGCTCCCCTCAACAGGGGTAGTCTGTAATAAATCTCTCTTATCCTTTTTCTTCGGGCGTCCCCGGGTACTTGGGATTTGAGAAACCGGAATCCGCGTCCTCTTAGGCCTTGGAGCAGGAGCGGGTATACCATCATTTTTATTTGGTATTTCAACCCTTTCCGGTGCATTGCGTGCATGCACATGCGACTTTGTTACAGTCTTTAAATCACTAAAATGATCGGGCAGTTGATTCGCTAGGGAGTGCAAATCTAGTATCTTTTGGACTTCTCTATTAGTCTCAACAGTGCGCGGGTCATGAGCGTGGATCCCCGTGATTTCTCGACTTTTGTCATCCAGGGGTTGATGACCTCCCCCCAAAGTCGGGAAAAGATCCTCGTCAAAAATGCAGTCAGCAAAACGGGCCGTGTGACAGTCACCTGTCAAGGGGTCCAAGAACCTGATTATGGACACAGTCTCATAACCAACGTATATCCCCGACTTACGGAGCGGTCCCATTGCTGATCGCTGGGGTGGTGGTATAGGTACATATACCTGGCAGCCAAACCTACGTAGGTGGGAAATTTTCGGTGCCGACCCTTGCGCAAGTTGGATGGGAGAGTGGATGTTGTAGGCCGATGGTCGAAAGTTGATGAGATTAGCGGCGTGTAACACCGCGTGTCCCCAACATGTAGTTGGTAAATTACAACCACAAGGAGTGGTCTAGCAATGAATTTAATCCTTTTAATCAATGCCTCCATGAGTCCATTTTGAGTGTGGACATGCGATGCGAGTGCTCAAGTTTGATTCCAGTTGCCATGCAATAATCATCGAATGCCTTTGAAGTAAATTCTCGGCATTGTCCATTCGAATAGACTTTAAACGATAATCGTGAATTTATTCCTTATTTGTATGATCCGGGAGATCAACTTTGCAAAAGCATGGTTCCGTGTTGACAAGGGCAAACATTGGACCATTTAGAGGAAGCATCGATGAGCACCATGAAGTCGAAACGGCCCCGAGAGGGGCTGAATTGGACCACATATATCCTTGAATGCTCCAAGAACGGGAGTTCATCCTTCACCTTTAGGGGGGACGGTATAATGATCAATTTCCCCGTAGCGCATGCGGAGCACACGAAATCATCGGGATTCGGGAAATTTTTCACATTAACATTATGACCGTTCGAGTTGTTAATTATATTTCTCATCATCCTAAGACCGGGGTGGCCTAACCTATCATGCCAAAGGCAGAATAGTTCGGAGCTTCTAAAGACAGTCTTAAGGGTAGTGTAAATAGGTGGTGCTACTATCTTAGTGTAGTACAGCCCAGTAGCTAATGAAGGGAGTCTTTCGACAACATGTTTACCATTTTCGTCGCGCTTGGTAATGAGTAGGAACTCCTTTCCATTCTCATCATCATCGGTTTCTACATGGAAACCATTTGCGCGGATGTCTCTAAAACTTAAGAGAGTACGAGTCGACTCCGGATACAACAATGCCTCTTCAACGATCAGAGTTGTTCCATTTGGGAGTATGATAGTTGCTCTTAAAGCCAACTACATTCGGACCGCAGCCGGCGATCGTCATTATGTTACCAGGGTTTTTGGTAATTGACTCAAAATACTTTGTTTCTCTCAAGATGGTATTGGTGGTGCCGCTATCAGCAAGGCACGTTTCCTCCATTTGGGCACCACACGCGTTCTAAAATATAGTGCCTAATTAATATAATGGAGCGAGGAAGATGCTACATCAAGTAAGTAAAACACAGAAACATTTCAGAACATCACATAATCAAATAATGGAATAAATGAATAAATGTCATCCAATCGCCAGAAAACAAATAAATGTTATGCTCTCATAGAGCTTATAACCATATCGAGTAATTGTATCTGATTATTGCGGAAAAGGAATCATCACAACAAAAGGGAGCTCAGGTGGATTCTGCGAGGAAATCACCAAGCTCAGCCAGTATCTCAAGGTCGGTGATTGGCTCTGCTACTGGCCATCATCATGGACAAGGGGCCTGGCCGGTGGCGGGGCACAACGTGCTCAACCTCCATGGGCACATGGCCCGTCCGAGGGTGCCGCCACTTGTGCTACGCGCCACTATGTGCGTGACGTTTTGCACAGCGCCGCTCGGCGTCGTGGTGCCTCAACTGGACAAGATGCGCCTCGCGCCTTCTTGTTGGCCTTGAACGCTGACGACGTGTTTAGGGGCCAAACACACTGGAGAAGTGAGTCTTGGAGCCACAATGAGCGATCCTGGGCCTCGCCTTGCCCGCCTTGCGTTGCTTGGCGGGTTGGAGGAGTTGGGTCCCTTCTTGCCCTTCTTGCCTCTCTTCTTGTGGATGGGCTTATGACCTTGTAGGCACCAGCATTGGCCTCATGACTTGGGCCCTCGCGAAGGGTTGCAGCGGAGAAGTTCTTTTCGTAACATTATCCTGCGCCTCGGCCACCGGAGAGCATCAATAAGCTGCGTATTCCGTGAATCCTTCTGGCGAAAGTTTCGCGAGGATCGGATGTTATCCGGATGGAATGTGGAGAGGGTTTTGTCTATCTTCTGCTGATCGGTGGTCTTGGTCCCACAATTTGAAGAATAGTACAACCGTGCAACCGGAGTTGTACTCTCTCCACCGCCTTGAAGTCCGCAAACCTCGACGTATCCAATCGCCTCACTTTGTGGCTGAATGGTGTACTTCACCAGAGAACCGCTTGTTGAGGGCGGTCCAAAGCGAAGCACTGCTCGCCATGTACTCATTCTTGAGGGTCTAACACATGTGATGGCGGAGGAAGTGCGAGGGCTTTAGCGTTATCCGCCGATGGTTTTGCTGGGGCCGGGTCCCCGCAATCAACGCATCCTTGATGCATCGCCCTCAAGGACGATCTCAACGTCCGAGGCCCAAGTCGTAGTTAAGCCCATCACAGGTCAACTCCGAACTCATGGTGACGATTCCGGTCATCTGCAATTTATGCAAAGTGTGTAAGATTACAAGTAATCGGTTGCATAAATGCGATAATCGATACAATAATTCAAATATAACGGCGTTCCAAAATTCAATGAAAAACGGTGCAAGCTATCTATGAGATACAAAGTATTAAAGACATGCGATAATTAATAACTGTAGTAAAACATAGTTCAAAAGCTTGTGTAAAAACGGACCGAAAACAGAGCCAAAACGGTCCAACCGCCGCGATCGCGTGCTACCAAACGCTGCTACTCGCCTTTGCGGCCCGCCTGCATCGGTCCCGCCCGCTAAGCGGGGAACGAGCGAGCTAGCTCGATCAGGCGGCGCCGACAGCAGGCCGGACCGGCGGCGCGATTGGCGTGTGGGCGTGGCCGGCGAAGGTCGCGAACGAAACAAAAAAAACGGTCCTAAAAATAAATTTCCGAGGCTATTTTTTTGTTTGTATGCGTTTTTCTTTTATTTTTATTTAGATCAGAAGTAGGCCAAAAAACTGAGACAAAATGGGCCGAAAACAGCCCAACCACTCGGGCTCCGCATAGGCCGGCCCATCCCACCACGTCCCTGCCCACGCGCGGGGGAACAGAGCTAGGTTTCCCTAGTTCCCTAGTGGGGCGGCGGCGGCCGGCATGAGCAAGCGTGTTCGGCCGGCAAAAGCACGCATCGTATGCATGCATAGCAAGCCGCAGCGCTTAAGGCCAGCGGTGGGCCAGCAACAACGCAACTGCATGCAAGGCAAGCCATAGCGCACGAGGCCAGCAGCAGCACAACTGCATGCATCGCATGCAAGAGGCCAGCAGCGCTGCTGACCGGCATAAGCGGCGGTAGCGGCAGCCATGGCGGCAGCGACGCGTGGCGTGGGCGCGGCGGCATAGCGGCGGCGGTGGCGGCCGACAGGCGGCGCGGGCGCGACGCTGCGGCTGCGAGGCACGGTCGACGGCAACGAGCATGTCAGCGGCGACAGAAGCTGCATCTTGCGGGCGCGCTGCCGGCGAGCTGGCCTCCGCGCCGTAGCGCGCGGCGGCGGGCGCGTCTGACGCGAGGGCACGACGCGGCGGCGCGTAGCGTGCACAGCGGTAAGCGCCGGCGGTGACCGTAGCGGTACGCAGCGCGGATGTCGGGCTCGGCCAGGGCGGTGGCGGCGGCATGGCCAGCAGGCACGCGGGGTGGCGGCACCACGGCGGTGTGGCAGCGAGGCCCATGGGCGGCGGGCGCGCGCAACCAGCTGGCCATGCCATGGCGCGCGCGGCAGACCGGGGCCCATGGCTCGCGGCGGCGGCAGCATGGGCGGCGCAGCCTCGGCCAGTGCGTGTGCGCGTCGTGCCAGCTCTGCTCTGCATGCACAGCCATGGCGTTCGTGTACGTAATGCTCAAAAAAAGAAAAACTAGCTCGATTTGATCTAAAACGGTCAAGATCAGCCCGATCGGCTAAGAAAAAATCTAGATCTGCAAAGAGGGTGCATCGACCAGACAACAACAAATTTCTAATCCGAGTGATTAGATCGACATTGGTCGGCGACAGCAGGTCAGCTCGGCTCCCGGAAAGAAAAATCCGCACCTAAGATGGGATCTGATCTAAAATCTGAACGCAAATCTTGAAAGGAAAACGCGAGATGAATCCATTTTTGCGGTCAGATTTGCGTTACCTTCAACGAAAGCCTGCGTGATGCAGGCTCGACGGTGGTTTGACGGAGAGACTCGTGCTGATAACGTGTTGGAACACCGACGACCGTCCCGGTCGTTTCCACGTCGAAGAAGACTAGGAAACCGTCCCGGCTGTTCCACGTCGAAGGAGAAGACTAGGAGAAGGCACACAGGACAAAGTAGATGAAAGGGAACTTTATTGATATCTTTCTGAACTCACGTCTGAAGGTTGTTCTCTATTTATAAAGAAAGTGAGACATCGATACCCACGCCAACCCACCCGCAGAGAAACACCGAATGGGCCTCTACCGGCCCGGTTTCCCAACACTTATTTCATCCCTGCGAAGTGGCTTGTATTTGACCCGCAACTCGCGTCCCGAAATCAAAACGACTTGGAAGGGACATGTGTCCCGGCCAACGAGAAAAAAACTGCCCCGCTCGATCGAGTCTCCGGGCCGCCTTAGTCGTGTTCCGAGAAAATATTTGCATCGTTTTTCTTGGCGTGCGGCTACGCGCAAATATGCCGCGCACGGGGCGATTCCGCCTGCCGGCAAAAAAATCCAAGGACGAAGGTGGGGCCAGGGCGCCGAAGCCAATCGAGGAAGGACACGCATGACCCTAGCTCACGATTTCTAATCCTGGACGACCAGATCCCAGCACGGGCGTGGCGACCAGCGAGCGCACGGCATGTACGCCGTCGCGTAGCATTCCATGCAGTAGTACTTCACCGTGCCAAGTGTCGATCGAGGCGCGCATGGTGGCGGTTCGGGCGTCGCGTCGCGTCACAAACCAGGGACCACCAGACCTCCAATCTAGTAGTTGTACAGTATGTTTTTCGTTGGCGAGTTTGGTCACGATGCGATCTTCTGCTGATACGATTTTCAGTTTTCTAACCACGCCTCTTGCCCGGCCATGACCATCGCCACCATGATTTTCTTTGAGACCAAAATAAAGCTTCCTACTAGATGAACCGGTGTATTCCCTCGAATTCATGCAGATTTATCTAGATATAAACGACTTTTATTGTGTAGATACCCATATATATATAGAAAAATCTGTGTCAATTAGTTTGAAAAAAAGTGAGTTCTTTTATTTGCTAGGTATATGTCGAGTTGCTCTCACCGTTGGTACTAGTCCAGCTCGAAACAGGCGTTCGCCCTACTTTATAAATAAACCAATACAGCTAACAAATACAAAGTAATACTAAAAGAACTCTCTTACATAGCAAATCAAAAGATAAAGAAAAAAAATACATGACCCATACCTGAAGAAACACCCGCGACAACTAACTAGAGGTGCCACGACACCTCCTTCAGAAACCACCGGACATCATTGCATCACGCCCACCAAGTTGTTGTTAGAGAGGGTTGTCTGCCCTCTCGTTCCAGACCTTGGAGCGTCGATCCTACTATCGGAAAGCAAGGGCGGAGAGTGTTAAAACTAAGTCACATGTATAACATAGGAAGCTTCTGAGAACACTTGCGCCAATGCTAGGGCCTAGGAGTGCCTCGACGGGATTGGAACTTGCCTACCAATGAAACCAGAGCAAAACCGCGTGGTACCAAAGATCCACAAGGATCCCCCAAGAAGATAACAACGCAGTACGCCACCGCAGTCAAGGCCGAGACTGTGAAGGGTATTCACCCAGAGCCCGAACGTGGTGAAGATAACCACAATGATGCCCCAAGATATTACCACACCCGCGCGCGCATCACCCTCGCTAGGGGACATGAGGCCTAGTACCCTGGCCACAACCATATTATCAACTCTCCGGCCAAAACGAATGCCTCATGTATCGTCAACTCACTGACTAAAATTAGAGAGAGTGACTTATGTGCATGCTTCGGAAGTCGCCTCCGCCATTTTCTGCTAACCCATCTCCAGGTTGTAGATCGAAGCAAAGACCTTCGTCAGACTTGGTGTCGATGGCACCACAACGACAGACAGCGCCTCCGCCCCGCGGATGTACATCAACACGCGTCCGCCATCAAGACTCCATGGCGCCATTCCGTCGGGTACCACCATCGTCGAGACGGCAGAAACCACACCGCTCCACCACAGAGCCCCTCTAGCCAACATCTGCTCCAAAAACGATACCCCCAAGAGGGAGAACACCGTAGAGCTTTGCCATCATCCGATCTGGGAGACCCATATCTAGGGTTTCTCCCGGAGCAGCACGGGTAAGAAGACGAGAACTGCAGCAACGTGTCTTCGCCAAGGCAATAGCATAATTTCAAAAGAAATTTTTATTGAGCATAGTTTAATGACTTTTTCACCTAGTTTTATATAAAAATTTATGTTTATTCCTATGGTGCAGCCGTATAATTTATTAAATATGTCCATGTGTTTTTAATTTTTATTGGATCCCATACGACACGACACATGAATCAGTGGATTGCCCAGGTCAGGTGCTCATGATAGTCCTTAGGAAATTTGTCGGTGTTCGTGTCGTCATGCCTTGCGTAGATCTCGTGCCCACTGACAATGATTTGCAAAGTGCGATCTGTTGCGTGCTTCTCGTCATAATCTACGAGGTGTTATTGAGTCAGTGTCTTGACACTTGGCGAAGTGTTTATTCTCTGTCTGCAAGGTGTCCATTCCGTACGTATTTGATCGACCTTCACCCATAAGAGCAAGTACAATAAGCTTATGTAAGCAGGCTATAACCCTTTAAATAATATATTTGGGATGATGTGGATGAGAAAGAAGTGGAGAGAGAAGATTAGTGAGCCTCACGAAGAAATTTATAAAGACACGCTTCCTGCAAGCGGTTTGTGTGAATGTAAAGTGGCCTTAGTCAAATAAAGTAGTATATAGTTATAGCAACTATCAGACATGACTATTGCGTCATTTATATAGATACGTACGGCGAACATACCAACAATGCGCTTTATTATTGAACTTGCTCTAAGGTAGCAACTGGTGTCAAGATCCTCTTGGTCAGTTTACTGTCCATTTGTCGTTGCCACCTACCGGCCCCACTCCACGATCTTTCTGCCTACTGGTACTCATGCTTGCCGTGTCCATTAGGTTGTGCTCAATCGAGGTCGAGGAAAATTTTCTACTCCAGAATTATTAAGTGTGCCAAAAAGGACTGTCCAACAAGTGTCTCGGGCTACAATGTCCTGACACAGCTCTTCTCCTTTTCCTTGGAGTGATGGTTGATGATACTATGATTTGGATAGCTTTTGAGGCTGATAATAGTTGAGTAACTATGAAGCTTCTATGGAATCCTTTTAAGAGTATCTCCAACGGAAAGGTTAAAACGCGTCCACGGTCCGCAGATTTAGCGCGTGGGAGGTACTACTCCTTCCGTTTAAAAATATAAAATGTTTTAGGTTTGTAAAAAAATATCTAGACTTATTTTAGTGTGAAAAATCCCTTCAAACCCGAATGAATCTACATTCTAAAACAATTCTAGATACATTTTCTTTATAAAAGTAAAACATCTTATATTTTAAAACAGAGGAAGTAGTTTTGAACGCTTCAACAGACGCTGATAATAGTTGAATAAAGCTTCTATGGAATCCTTCCCTGCGTCTAACGTATAGTTTCAGTTTGAAAGGTAGGACTGGTAGAAAACGTGCCATGCGTCCCGGTTGGTAAAGGGCTTTAGTCTCGGATGCCCAACCAGGACAGGGCAATCGGGACTAAAGCCCCAACCTTTATTCCCGGTTGTCACACCAACCGGGACAAATGGGAGCACACGTGGCGGCGTCAGAGCGCGAGGGGGGTGGAGCATTAGTTCCGGTTCGTAACACGAACCGGGAAAAATAACCTTCTGTCGCGACAAAGATTTTGTCCATTTCTCTGCCGCGGCAGAGAATTCATTTCGGCACATTTTGTTGCTGCGACAGCATTTTCGCCACTTTTTGTGCCGCGACAGAGAATTCATTTAGGTTGATTTATTGTTTATTTAGTGTTTTGCACTCATCAATGAAGGAACCATTATATTACACAAGATCATCATGACAATATTACATTCGATACACAGATCGAGTTCATGCACTACATACAAAAGTTGCTCTTTGTACAATCCCTATTGTCTATATACAGCCGAATAATATTCCCTTTTTGGGTCTAGGACTTCTGCATCCAAGAATCCCGCCAATTCCTTCTGAATTGCTCGTACGCGATCCTTTGGCAGAAGACCGTCCCGTAGACGTTCAATCTGATTTAAAAAAGGAGTCAGCCTATATGAATGAAACTAAACACAATTTGATTGTAATTAAAAACTACGGAAATTGTTTACGTACGTGGAGTTGCTCTAAATATTTGCCCTTCTCATCGCACGTCTGCCGGATAAACTCGCAAACATAATATCCACATAGATTATTACCTGGTCCCTGCGTCAGGCACTTTACCAGAACATAGTTCAATCAAAATAATAATCAAGCATGATAATAACTGTATCAAAACTAGAATCAAAGAGATGCGCGGATATAGCTAGTGGTGCTTACATCTAGTGCTTCAAATATAAGCTCCTCTTTCCAAACACCCCTAGCATTTTTGATAAACCTTTTCCAAGCGCTGCTCGGCGAAGAAAACGAATAAAATAAGTTATTAATTATTTGATATCATAAAATTCACGAACGTTGCCAATATAGTGTCGTAATGATTAGAATTACCGCTGGAGAAGTATCTGCATGTCCTTCCACGTCGCAAGGGGTTTATGTTTCGAGTCCATGACTACTACACGCCCTTTGTCAAGTTGAATGATTAACAGAATATAGTGATAGCTGTGAATGCATAACTAATCAATTATATACTTAACATCGAGTAAGCGAAATACAAAGTGTATACAAGACAATAACACTCACTCGAAGTTGTAAGAAAATAGTATTTCCCTTCTGGTTTCTTGAAACCTTAACGCGTGTACTATATTATCCTCCGTATCCTGGGGTTTGTTTTGAGATTAGCTTGATGAACCCAATATGGGTCAATGAAGCCAATGTCATAGATTTGTCCTCTGCTACATTCGAGAATCTTCATTCTGCATATTACAGTATGATTATATACATGCAATAAACAAGGTGAGATAGCTGGAGACTAAATTAATTACAGAATTAGTACTTACAGACAATAGGCACTGATGATCGATTTGTCCAAGGAGTCTTGATTGAATAATTGAAATAGTTCATCAAATTCAATGGATATCATGTCATCCATATCTTTCCCATAATGCTTTTTTGTAACCTTGAGACTATCCGTTAGCCCGGCCTTTGTGGCATGCAAGTACCGATTATGCAATCTTAGCATTTTGTTGGAAGATTGTTTACCTCCTCGAGGTTTGACGAGAGGTTTGCCGTCTGGTATTTGTATGCTACTTCACTCACGGGAAGTACTCTAACGGGATAAGTATCTTGGCAATACTCATACCTTGAGCAGCTTCTCCAGACAGCAACTACCTTTGGATCATACTGCTCTTCGGCCCCATATTTGCTCGACCCCACATTGGTTTGGGAAATCACCTTGAGAGGAGCGCAAGACTGTTTTGCTTGTTCTCCGAGCTGGGCAACAGATTTCTCGCTTGCATCAGTACTGCTCTTCGAAGATTTTTGTGTCGCATGTGACTTGAGAATAGAACGCTCATAGTCTGATGACAGCTTTGACTCGGGTTGATGAAGAGACTTTAGCATTTTCAACACTTTGGCTTTTTCTTCTTTGGTGCTGGGGAACTCTGGCTCTTTCGGCCGCCTCAGCTTAGCGAAAAACGCTGTCGTTTCCGCATCAACGATCGCCGCAGTCTCCTCTTCAGTACAGTCATAAGCTCTCCTGAGAAGAACATTTGGTACTTTTGGAAGAGGCTCTTGTTTACGTTTCGGCGATCGCTTACCACGACGCAGAGTAGCGGTACGCTTACGCTTTTTATCCTGAGGCGCCGGCGATGGCTCCCGCGGCGATGGCTGCGCCGGAGATTGGTGAGGCGACGGAGCCGGGTGAGGTGACGGAGCCGGGTGAGGCGACGAAGACGGCTGCCGCGGCGGCGACGACCTCGCTGGAGACGGGTGAGGCGGCAGCGAAGATGGCCTTGGCGTGTGATTTCGAAGCACGATACATTCCTTTGGCCATAGAATGGTGACGGTTTTTGCCTCTCCCATTACAGTCACATCCCCTTCACCAGGGTAGTCAAGATCCAAAACTTCAAAGGTGGGCATGATTTCATCCACCCCGACAACAGCGTAGCCCTCCGAACCGGACGGCGGGTAAGTTGGTGTGGGTCCAATTGTAAGGCATAGCCGACCGCCACCTTCATTGATATGTTCACAACTTTGACATGTAGCTCGCAGTGTCATCTCCGTGATATCATCCACCGGGTAGCCAGGAGCCATCGTTGGTGCACCATCGTCATCGCCATTGTCATCACCCGACCTCGGTGGAATCCACATCTTTTTCGATTATTCGATAGGCGGTAGCATCGAATGCGGTGTCTTGAGATGGGCCGGTAGTACTTTGCTCTTTAAGCGTTAATTTCATCTTGTTGTTGCTTTATTCGTTCTTCAATTATACGCATTTTCCGACTATCGCTTCAACTTCCACTGTCCTTTCTCCTCCGACTTCTATCAAGATATTTCTTCCTCTCTTGAAACCCAGTCCTCCATGGTTGGGAGCCTCTTGTGCCTCGTGTTCGTCCATCATGTTCCTTATTTCCAAGGGCAGTGTGAGCTCATCATTCTCTATCGGGAATGAAGTCCCCATCTTTAACACCTTTATCGCTTTTCTCATCCTCTCGATTGGCAAGGGTCTTCTTTATGTCGTATGTTATATATACACCTCCCCCGAGTCCAAAGTGCCCCATGCCCGTAAAACCAATTCCTTGCACGCTCTACCCAATCGCCTATCTCTGGGTGATCTTTAGCACGCAGTTCATTCTCAAGTTTCTCCCACTTAGGAATGCTAGCCACATGCTGTTGCCCCATAGTATGGTGATAATTCTTGTTAGCGACATTCACTTATTCGTGCGACATTTTCTTAGCTTTTTCTGATGTCTTGTATTCCACAAACTCACCCCATAATGGTTTTATCTTCTCAAACTGAATATTCTTGAAATCGGGAGTCTTCTCTTTCACGACATAGTCAAGGTGCAATCTTTTCTTCCAGTTGGTGAAACACTGGGCCATCTTCTTCAAAGCCCACTCTCTGGCCTTAGCCTCCATGGCTCTCCCATGTTCTAAGGCGTCCTCAACTGGATCCTCCGCATTTGGATCCAGCTCTATCTTCGGTAGTTTGAAATTAACCATGAGCCTATTCCACAGTAAATCTTTGGCGTGGTTAGGGACAAATAAACATGTTCCCTCTTCATCCGCATTAGCAGGCCTATTCCAATTTCTAATGGTGATCGGGATTAAGTCCCTAATGATTACTCTGCATTGTGCCACAAATTTGTTTGCGACAACTTCGGGAGCCGTCGGTTTGCCGTCTTCAGCGACATCTTCGATCCTGAACCTCTCATGGTCTTGCAACTTTTTGGTTGGGCCTCGTCTGCTCTTTTCAGTAGATTTGTTCGATCCGGAGGGCTAAAAGAAGAAAGATCGTCGTTACTATTTCTATATAGATAGCAGATGATTTATTAATGAATTAATTATATTACATGCACCTCGCCGGAGCGTGTAGGGTTCGCAGCATAGAAAACAAAAAATTTCCTACGATGTGAACTATATACCAAGATCTATTTATACTAGATACAAACAACGGGCGGATGTATATCCGTAGAGAACATACCCTTGAAGACCGACAAAGCTTAACGAGTTCAACTCGTGGTTGATGTAGACGATCTCTTGCCGATCTCAAGATCGAGAGGAAGTCCTAGCGCCAAATCGGCCAGCATCCGTTGCTCGCACACACGCTCGAGGCACCGAGCAACCTCCGCCTCCTCGCCCAGCGATGCAGCGGAAGCACAACTCTTTCTTGCCGAATAGCCACTGGAACATGTATCTCGCTAGTCCGAGACCATGGGAATAAATTCTAGAGGGGAGAGAGATCCTTCACGAGGAGGTGTGAGAGACAAGTGAGGAGGAGGCTCCTTTATAGGAGGAGGGACCCCAAGGGGTGGTGGCCGCATGGGGCTGCCCCTTGCCCTCTTCATGTGGGTGGACACTCCACTCACAAAACTCCTCTAAATTCCCTCCACTCAAAAGTCCACTCAAAATTCCCATTAAATTTCCACCAAATTTAATGCAAACTCTCATTAAATAAAACTCTTTTATTTTATTCAGAATTTTGTCAATTACTTTAATGACAAACATTCACAATAACCCTTGCTAGAATTCTATTTCACATGCATAACCACTTTATGCAATTTCACCCAAAACCTGTTTTGGTATCTAGTGAAATAAATTCCTGCGCTTGTTCATTCTTCTCGCATGAAACATTTGCTCCAATTGGATGTCGGTGTCTCTTAAGTGTGTCACCCTACGGTTCGTGAATAATGCGGACATGATCGAGACCCATCTCGGATCAATAATCGAAGCGGATCCGAGACCCATACTGACTCCCACACATTCAACGATGACTTTCTTGTGATCGTCGGAACCTTTTACGCTAGTATCTTAATCCCTTTGTTTCACGATATATTAAATGTCCGAGATTCGATCATAGGTCTCTCCCTACCTCGTTTGATCTCGACATGCACTCTTTTCTCGTTCTGTGATATAACATTCTAGTGATCAAATCACTTGCTTGCAAGCTAATCAATGTGATATCACCGAGAGGGCCCAGAGTATATCTATCCGTCATCGGGATGAACAAATTCCACTCTTGATCCATGAGCCTCAACATAACACTTTATTAGTTCTGAATCCATCTTTATAATCACCTCATTACGGTGTGACGTTTGATGTTATCAAGAAACTCTTCCGGTGTTAGTGATTGACATGATCTCATGGTCTAAGGATTAGGATCACTTTGTAAGTTGTTATAGCAATATAAACTCAATGACTTTGATTGTAATGCTATACTTCGGATGAATGTTCATCACATCATTACACTAATGTTGTGATCCCGTTATTAACAACATCCAATGTCCATGATCAGGAAACCTTGATCATCTTGTTAATCAACGAGCTAGTTTATGAGAGAGGCTTAACTAGGAACTTTCGTTTGTTTATTAAACACACATGTATTAACGCTTCCGTATTAATACAATTATAGCATGCAAAATAAACATCTATCATATACTTGGAATACACATAATAAACACTTTATTATTGCCTCTCGGGCATATTCCTTCTCTCCCACTTGCACTAGAGACAATAATCTAGTTACATAGTGATAAATCTAACACCCATTGAGTTCGTGTTGATCATGTTTTGCTCTAGGAGAGTTTTACTCAACGGATCGCTACATTGAGATCCGTATGTACTTTCTAAATCTTTATATCTCCATCCTTGACATGCTCATGGATGGAGTGAAACCGCGCTAATATGCTTGGAATGCTTGTGAGACCTTGGCTCTTTGGCATTGGCAATGGCACCATTGTTGTCACAATAGATCACCATTGGATCCAACGCGTTTGCCACAACTCCTAGTTCGGATATGAACTCCTTCATCCAAACTGCTTCCTGAGCCGCTTCCGAAGAAGCAACATATTCGGCCTCCGTTGTTGATCCCGCTACCACGGTTGTTTGGAGCTCCTCCAACTAACCGCTCCGCCATTCATGAGAAATACGATCCGGATTGAGACTTAGAGTCATCCGGATCGGTGTCAAAGCTAGCGTCGACATAACACTTAGCGACGAGCTCTTCTTCACCTCAGATACAAGAAACATATCCTTAGTTCTTCGTAAGTACTTAAGGATATTCTTGACCGCTATCGATGTTCAACTGGATCCGATTGGTACCTACTAGTCAAACTAATAGCGTGTGCCACATCCGGTCTTGTACATAGCATGGCGTACATTATAGAGCCTATGGTCAAGCATAGGGACTTTGTCCATTATCTCTCTTTCTTCCGCCGAAGCCGGACTTTGAGTCTTACTCAATGTCTTGCCTTGCAACATAGGTAAGAACCCTTCTTACTTCGTCCATTTTAAACTTCTTTAAAATCTTATCAAGGTATGTACTTTGCGATAGCCCTATTAGGCGCCTAGATCTATCTCTATAGATCTTTATGCCTAATATGTATGACGCTTCACCTAGGTCCTTCATTGAAAATTTGCTGTTTAGATAACTTTTAACATTGTTTAAAAGTTCTATATCATTTCCGATCAATAATATGTCATCCACATATAATATCAGAAATGCCACATTGCTCCCACTCACTTTCTTGTAAATACAAGCTTCTCCATAAGTTTGTACAAATCCAAACTCTTTGATCACCTCATCAAAGCGGAGATTCCAACTTCGCGATGCTTGCTTCAATCCATAGATGGATCGCTGAAACTTGCACACCTTGTTAGCATCCTTAGGATCGACAAAACCCTTTGGTTGTATCATATACAACTCTTCTTCAATATTACCATTGAGAAACGCGGTTTTGACATCCATCTGCCATATTTCATAATCGAAATATGCAAAGAATTGCTAACATAATCCTAATCGACTTTAGCATCGCTACGGAGAGAATGTCTCATCGTAGTCAACTCCTTGAATTTGTCGAAACCCCTTTGCGACAAGTCGAGCTTTATAGATGGTCACATTACCATCGACGCTTTCCTTTTGAAAATCCATTTGTTCTCCACGGCCTTTCGGTCGTGAGGTAATTCCACCAAGTTCCAAACTTGATTTTCATACATGGATTCCATCTCGGATTTCATGGCTTCTAACCATTTGTTGGAATCGGGCTCATCATCGCTTCTTCATACGTCGCAGGTCATTATTTTCATCAACCATGAAATTTATGACAGATTTCATACTCGGGAGCTGACGCGTCTGCTTGACTGCGAGGTTCGGTAGTACTCTCTTCGGAGTTTCATGATCATTATCATTAGTTCCCTCTTCAACAGTGGAGCCAACTCGGAACAACTTCCGCTGCGCTTTCGCCATACTTTGAAGAGAAGGTTCCACAACCTCTTCGAGTTCTACCTTCCGACTACTCACACCTTTCGCGAGAAACTCTTTCTCTAGAAAGGATCCATTCTGGCAACAAAAACCTTGCCCTCGGATTCGTGATAGAAGGAATACCCAATAGTTTCTTTAGGGTATCCTATGAAGACGCATTTTTCCGCTTTGGGTTCGAGTTTATCCGGTTGAAGTTTCTTCACATAAACATCGCAACCCCAAACTTTAAGAAATGACATGCTTAGGTTTGTTTCAAACCACAATTCATACGGTGTCTTTTCAACGGATTTAGATGGTGCCCGATTTAAAGTGAATGCAGCAGCTTTCTAGTGCATAACCCCAAAATGACAACGGCAAGTCCGTCGAGACATCATAGATCGAACCATATCTAATAAAGTACGACACGACGTTTGACACACCATTTCATTTGTGGTGTTCCGCAGGTGTGAGTTGTGAAACAATTCCACACTCTTTCATGTGAGTGCTAAACTCGTAACTTAGATACTCACCTCCACGGTCGGACCGTAGAAATTTGATCTTTCTATTACGATGATTTTCCACTTTATTCTGAAATTCCTTGAACTTTTCAAAGGTTTCAGACTTGTGTTTCATCAAGTAGATATAACCGTATCTACTCAAATCATCCGTGAAAGTAACAAAATAACGATATCCACCTCGCGCCGACACACTCATTGGACCACATACATCAGAATGTATGATTTCCAATAAATTTGTCGCCCGTTCCATTGAACCAGAAAACGGTGTTCTAGTCATCTTGCCCATAAGGCATGGCTCACATGTATCAAATGATTCATAATCAAGTGATTCCAAAAGTCCATCCGAATGGAGCTTCTTCATGCGTTTAATGCCAATATGATCTAGACGGCAGTGCCACATATATGCGGATATATCATCATTAAGTTTAATCCTTTTAGCATCAACATTATGAATATGTGTAACATTATCATCGAGATCTAACAGAAATAAACCATTCATCATCGGTGCATGACCATAAAAGATTTCATTCATATAAATGGAACAACCATTGTTCTCAGATTTAAATGAATAACCACTTTGCATCAAACATGATCCAGATACAATGTTCATGCTCAGTGCACCGTGATAACATTTATTTAAGTTTATGACTAATCCCGACGGTAAGTGGAGAGGCAGCGTTCGACGGCGATTACATCAACGTTGATCCATTGCCGACACGCATCTTGACCTCACCCTTGCTAGCGGTCGCTTGTTCCGCAGCCACGATTCGAGTTACAAATATTAGTAATCGAACCGGTATCAAATACCGTGTGCTACGCGAGCACTAGTCAAGTACACATCAATAACATGTATATCATATATACCTTTGTTTGCCTTGCCGCCTTCTTGTCCGCCAGACATACTTGGGGCGATTGGCTTCGATGGCTGATCCCCTTACAATAGTAGCACTCGAATCGACTTAGGTCCAACTCGGGGTTTTTTCAGCGGCAACAGCTTGCCGCCCTTACTTCCTTCCGCTTTTCCTTCTTGTCTTTCTTGAAACCAGTGTTCCTATTGATCATCAACACTTGATGTTCCTTTTGATCTCCACTTCTGCGTTTTAAGCATTGTGAAGCTCGGGAGACTTCTTCATGCCTTGCATATTATAGTTCATCACGAAGCTCTTATAGCTAGGTGGCGTAGACCGAACACGATGGATGCCTAAGTCAATGGGAATCGTTATTCCCAAGGACACAAGCTTATCGGCGAACCCGACATCTTGAGTACATGCTCACTAACGAGTGCTCTTCCATCATGCGCCTAAAGAACTTTTCAAGCATTGTAGCTCTCTCAAAGATGTGTGTCGAAAATCATTTTCAACTCACCCATTGTATCAAATGCATTGCCGTTTTCAAACGCCTTTGAAGTTCGCTCTAGCCCATACAATATGCCGCAATGAACTAAGTTGTGGTCCTCCCGACGAGTCGATAGACATTCTTCTCCTCGTCGGGGCATCATCAAAGGTGGGGGCCTAACTACGCTTCTAGCACATATTGCTTTTGTGCAGTGAGAGGAGAATCCTCAAATTCATGGCCCATTCAAGAAAGTTGCTACCGTTTTGCTAGTTTCTCTTTCTCCATGAACGCATTGAAATTAAAAGCAGGTGGTGCCATCTACAACAGAATTTGTAAAGTTTAGACTAAGTGTATGATAGATCGAGTTCAACTAATCTATATTATGAATGAACTCCCACTCAAAAGCGACATCCCTCGTGTCCTTTTGGTGATTACATGAACCAAATCCACTACACCAAGTCCGATCATCACGTGAGTCGGTATAGCTTCAAAGGCGAGCATCAAATGGGCATCATATCAACTATATGACTCATGCTTAACCTTTCGGTCCGTGTTACGAGGCCATGTCTGCATGCTAGGCTCGCCAAGTTAGAACCTTAGTATTTGCGTGTAATCGCTTTTACACCCGAAATATGGTCGTGGATCCAAGAACACCCGATCATCACGTCATGTCTTGGAGCAACGAAAACATAATCGGTGCATACTAAAAGGAAGAACACATTCTTATCTTGATATTTAAATGAGGGATCATCTTATTATGCTTAACAAAGCGCTAAACAAGCAATATAAGATGTAATCAAACATCATATGTTTATTAGTGAAATTATATGGTTCCCGCAGATGATCTCTATCATGTGCATCGTGGTATGATCACTATCATACCTATATGTGTAAATCCAAGGTCTATGGACTTTACACGCTATGTGTGTTGTAAGAGTATCATCTCATACTTCTACTTACAACACTACCATATCATAACACTAGCCCAGCAACAATCTAAACTAGACGCCTCTAATTTATCCATTGCAAGTTTTACGTGGCTTAGGGCTTTCGAGATAGAACCGTTCTTACCTACGAACATGAACCACAACGAGGATAATCAAATTGTTGACAACTCGCTTGCAAAATAGATATTGACTATAGTAGGAGAGACAGACACCCGCTAGCCACTTATGTAAACTAGTTGCATGTCAAGCGTGGAACAGGTCTCATGTGCGAGGACATGTAAAGGTTGTCCGCGCCGCTTCATCCCACTATGCCACCAATATCCAAAATCACAACAAAGGAGCAACAACATGATCATCATCGCCCACATACTCATATGTGTACTACCCGTGTAAAGTATCTATGCATAGATCCGGCTCTGATACCACTGTAGGGTTCGCAGCATAGAAAACAAAAATTTTCCTACGATGTGAACTATATACCAAGATCTATTTATACTAGATACAAACAACGGGCGGATGTATATCCGTAGAGAACATACCCTTGAAGACCGACAAAGCTTAACGAGTTCAACTCGTGGTTGATGTAGACGATCTCTTGCCGATCTCAAGATCGAGAGGAAGTCCTAGCGCCAAATCAGCAAGATCCGTGCTCGCACACACGCTCGAGGCACCGAGCAACCTCCGCCTCGCCCAGCGATGCAGGAAGCACAACTCTTTCTTGCCGAATAGCCACCGGGAACATGTATCTCGCTAGTCCGAGACCATGGGGGATAAATTCTAGAGGGGGAGAGAGATCCTTCACGAGGAGGTGTGTGAGACAAGTGAGGAGGAGGGGCTCCTTTTATAGGAGGAGGGGGAACCCCAAGGGGGTGGCCGGCGCATGGGGGCTGCCCCCTTGCCCTCCCCTCTTCATGTGGGTGGACACTCCACTCACAAAACTCCTCTAAATTCCCTCCACTCAAAAGTCCACTCAAAATTCCCATTAAATTTCCACCAAATTTAATGCAAACTCTCATTAAATAAAACTCTTTTATTTTATTCAGAATTTTGTCAATTACTTTAATGACAAACATTCACAAATAACCCCTTGCTAGAATTCTATTTCACATGCATAACCACTTTATGCAATTTCACCCGAAAACCTGTTTCGGTATCTAGTGAAATAAATTCCTGCGCTTGTTCATTCTTCGCATGAAACATTTGCTCCAATTGGATGTCGGTGTCTCTTAAGTGTGTCACCCTACGGTTCGTGAATAATGCGGACATGATCGAGACCCTCTCGGATCAATAATCGAAGCGGGATCCGAGACCCATATTGACTCCCACACATTCAACGATGACTTTCTTGTGATCGTTTAACCTTTTACGCTAGTATCTTAATCCCTTTGTTTCACGATATATTACATGTCCGAGATTCGATCATCGGTATCTCCATACCTAGTTTGATCTCAATTCGACATGCACTCTTTTCTCGTTCGTGATATAACATTCTAGTGATCAAATCACTTGCTTGCAAGCTAATCAATGTGATATCACCGAGAGGGCCTGAGTATATCTATCCGTCATCGGGATGAACAAATTCCACTCTTGATCCATGAGCCTCAACATAACACTTTATTAGTTCGAATCCATCTTTATAATCACCCGTTACGGTGTGACGTTTGATGTTATCAAGAAACTCTTCCGTGTTAGTGATTGACATGATCTCATGGTCTAAGGATTAGGATCACTTTGTAAGTTGTTATAGCAATATAAACTCAATGACTTTGATCGTAATGCTATACTTCGGATGAATGTTCATCACATCATTACACTAATGTTGTGATCCCGTTATTAACAACATCCAATGTCCATGATCAGGAAACCTTGATCATCTTGTTAATCAACGAGCTAGTTTATGAGAGAGGCTTAACTAGGAACTTTCTGTTTGTTTATTAAACACACATGTATTAACGTTTCCGTATTAATACAATTATAGCATGCAAAATAAACATCTATCATATACTTGGAATACACATAATAAACACTTTATTATTGCCTCTCAGGGCATATTCCCTTCAGAGCGGTCGTCTTCTCGATTACACAAGGCATCGCCTTCTCCCTCGCGGAAGGCAACACCTTCAACCTCAAACAAGTCGTCTATTCCGGTAAAAATAGGATCACCCTCACCGGAGTTGTTCAGAAACGTTGATACATCTAAATTTTCTTCCCCGCGGATCACACCTTGGATCAACTCTTCCTTTTCTTCGTCTCTGACGTGTGGGTCCATATTTTATGCATAGGTGGAAAAACGAATAAGTCAAAGCGGCTAAGGGAGAAAGTTAGATGCAGTTGAGAGATATAAACCCTAATTAAGAGAAACCCTAATATATACATACACAATAATAAAATGAAGAGAAACCCTAAACCCTAAACCTAGCTACAAAAGGAAGCATGTAGTAGATAGGTAACTCTAGCTAAAATCAACTAAAATCAATATTCCGGAGTTCCGAGGGGTGTAAAACCTAGTTCGAAGAAACCTCGGATGCATATGAGAGGGGAACATGAGTATAAGGATACAAAAGGGAAACTATCCAGCAGATAGGTAACATTAGATACTAACAAAATACCATATTGGAATCGATTTAAGAGGGTTCGGAATGCCCTGGCGAAGGCACATCGTCGAACCCACATGCACCTAAGGGGTATTAATGATTCCTTATCTAAGATAGGGATTTTAAGTTGCTTGACAATGTGAATCGGGTCTGGGGCTACACACAGTGACTGACCAGTGGGGCCGAAGACCAATAATACCAAACTAATTAATAAACCTAATAATACCTAACTAATAATAAACCTAATAATCCAAACACCGAAAAGAAAGGGAAACAATCAACACATGGCATCGATGGAATGCTCAAGCAAGTATGATGATATGACAAGTTAATTTGCATTGGAATGTAACCCTAAGACATTATCGACGATTTAATCGGGGTTCCGAGGGGTGAAAACCCTAACTCTGGGCAACTCCGAAACATATGAGAGGGGTGCATTTGTTCTTCTAATTATACTTGTCATTTAAGTTGTTGAACAATGCATGATTATAGGTTAAATAGATATGTTTTATTTTTCTGAACAATTTGATATATTATTTGTATTTTTCTGACTTATAAACAATAAGATATTGAATTTACAATATTAAATCATTTTGTCCTGGTTGGTAGCTCAAAGGACGGAGGCGGCGTCGGGCAGCCTGCCGGCATCGTGGGATCGGGTCCAAAACATATATGGTGTTGCCGCGCCCGTCCTTTACTTCCTTTATATACACAAAATGAAAATACATATACATATACAAAATAGTATATAAGTATGCATACACAATACATATACACAATATGATAATATCTAAAAAAATAACTAGAAAAAAATTAAAATAACTTAGGCCCCCGATCCCTCCTCGTCACCTGTATTCGACGCCGCAGCTTAAGCTCAAGGCCCACAAGTGGCGCACGGCGACGCTGCTCACGCCCGTAGTGGCCGGCACCGCTGCACGCCGGCATGGGTCGCCGGCCCCGTAGCCGCACCAACCCGACCCCTGTGTAGGCAGAGGGGCAGCAGCACACAACAAGAACGGCCCGAAGAGGCCCAAGATCGGGCGAGCATGCACCGCCGCAGCTCCCGTCGCCGCCGACCCAACACCGCCGCCACTCCAGCACCCTCCGCCGCCACGCCACGCCACCCGCCGGCAGCACCTTGCCCCGCCACCATGGACAGAACTGCCCCCCACGCTGCGAGGCCACCATACGCGAGAAATCCCGTCGGTGCCTACCGGCGGCGGCAGGGGGAGAGGGAGGAGGGGGACGGAGGCAGGCTGGAGAGGGAGACGCACCTTCTGGCGGCGACGATGCGCGGCGGTGGTGGCGCTGCTGGCCGGGGACGACGACGCACGCGGCGGTTGGAGGTGGCGGCGGACGCGCTACTGGCCGGGGACGACAACGACGGCGAGCTCTCAAGGACGGAGGCGACGACGAGCGCTCAAGGACGGAGGCGACGGCGGGGCGGCAGCGTCTCCCTGTGTGTTGTGTGCGGGAGCAGAGAATGGAGAAGGGAAGAAGAGGAACGGGCGCGTCGTGTATAAAGGGGAGGGGGAATACGTCCCGGTTGGTGGCTCCAACCGGGACTAAAGGGTCATACGTCCCGGTTGGAGCCACCAACCGGGACGTATTCCCCAATTTTTTTAGAAGATAAAGGGGCGCACGCGCAGGGGGTCTTTAGTCCCGGTTGGTGGCTCCAACCGGGACATATGCCCCTGTTTTTAAAAAAATTCAGGTATTTTCTCTCTGTTCCCGCCTTATTTTTTATTTTGGGGTTTAAATTTATAATGTTTTTTAAATGATAATTACTTTGGAATTTAGAAAAACTTTAAAAATAAAAAGTGTTTGAATTTGAATAACTAATTCGAAACCATTTTCTGTTTTTAAAAATAATTAATGTAACCATTTAAACTATGAACCATTTAAAATTAATAATGAAATAACTTATATTTTTGAATATTAATTTGGAATTTAGAAAAACTTTAAACATAAAAAGTGTCTAGATTTGAATAAATAATCCAAAACCATTTTCTATTTTTAAAAAATAATTAATGTAACCATTTAAAATTAAAAATGAATTAACTTATATTTTTTGAATATTAATTTGGAATTTAGAAAAACTTTAAACATAAAAAGTGTTTGGATTTGAGTAAATAATTCAAAACCATTTTCTGTTTTAAAAAATAATTAATGTAACCATTTAAAATATGAACCATTTACAATTAAAAATGAATTAACTTATATTTTTTTAATATTAATTTGAAATTTAGAAAAACTTTAAACATAAAAAGTGTTTGGATTTGAATAAGTAATTCAAAACCATTTTCTGTTTTTAATTTGGATTTGAATTAACTTATATTTTTTATATATTAATGGGCGGAAAAAAGGACGGAAAATAATGGGCGGAAAGAAAATTTGATTAGGATAGAATTGGAATTAAAGTACATAACGCAACTAACACAAAGTTACATAGAATAACTGGAAATTAAGATACATGGCCAAATTAAGCCACAATCGGCCGAACTTGTTTTGCAATGTTAGAATGATTCAGTCATGCTCATGCCTACACCTGTAATACTCGCCACTGTAGTCGTCATACTCGCCGCGGCCGTCATCGCTGTCGTCGTCGGGGTCGCCGTAGTTGAACCTTCAAGGCTGAGTACGAGTGGGCTGTACTTGAGGGTAGCGCAGACGGGGGCTAGAGTCGGCGGCCGTGTCGTAGGCCATGACGCTCTGGAGAGTCCGGCCGCGACACCACAGCCGACAGCCGGCCTCGTTGAAGTTCGGAGGAGGTGGGTCGTCCTCCTCGTGCCTGGCGAGCGCCCTCTCACGCTGATCCACGAAGAAGGCTTTCCAAGTCGGGAAATAGTCGGGATGCCATCTGGGATTCCTCCGCTGCTCCGGCGTGAGCTTGAAGTAGTAGTGGTTCGTGATGGCCATCTGACGCGCCACACCTAGAGGGACATGAGGAACCGGCACGCCTCCGGCGCTCAGCATCCAGCCGACGGGGACACGGTAGCCCGGCGGGCAGGGGTAGTTCGAGGCGCAAAGCGCCTCCGTCTCCCTGGGAGTTAGTGCTACGGTGGAAGTCATGGGAAAGAGTGATGAGGTTGCAGATATGAGTCTAGAGATATGCAATGATAATGGAGGCCAACCCTACATATATATATAGTGAGAAATGGCAGGAAGATAACTGGAGGGAAGAACTGGCGGGAAGAACCGGCAGAAAAACTGGCGGGAAGAAATGGCGTGAAGAACTAGCGGGAAAAAATGGCGGGAAAAACCGGACCCACTTCCTGCTGATTCGGCAGACATTTGTCCTTTTTACCCGGGATGGACGAAAAGGTTTGAGATGTCCCGGTTGGGAGATAGTCCATGTAAGATGGTCTAGTATTTTAGGAAAATGGGACGGTAGCATTCTGAAACGGCATTTTGATGGTTACTTCACAAAACGACACGTTTTTTGCGCTCGGAAAATGGAAAAGGGATTTTCCGTGCGACAAAAAGGAAAACTTCCTCCTGCAACATTGTTCTCCATACCAATGTCCACACACATGCATAATATGGGCACAACATCACAAACTATGCCGTGATTCAGCACATAACATCGGTCATTTGGACCGAAAGCCATGAAACCTCGAACATGATAGGTCATTTTGTGAAGGGTTTTTCGAAACATGATCAATATACCAAGTCTAGTATTTTTCCTTTCAACTATGTAACATAATATGACACCACGCGAAGGATTTTCATTGTTCGGATTTTTTTGAATTTATTATGCCCGTTTTGAATTATCTGAATTTCTAACTATGGTCGAACCAGTGTGCATGAAGATAGGGGACGAGCATCGTTAGAACTTGCATTGGATCTCTGAAGAAACCATATATTGCGAGTCTAAAAATGATTTTTTCAAAAAATTACGGGCGGTAGATCATGTAGCTGTAGTACAAACCGGACCCACTTCCTACCGATTCGGCAGGCATTTGTCCTTTTTACCCGGGATGGACAAAAAGGTTTTGAGATGTCCCGGTTGGGAGATAGTCCATGTAAGGTGGTCTAGTATTTTAGGAAAATGGGACGGTAGCATTCTGAAACGGCATTTTGGTGGTTACTTCACAAAACGACCCGTTTTTTGCGCTCGAAAAATGGAAAAGGGTTTTTTCGTGCGACAAAAGGAAAACTTCCTCCTGCAACATTGTTCTCCATACCAATGTCCACACACATGCATAATATGGGCACAACATCACAAACTATGCCGTGATTCAGCATATAACATCGGACATTTGGACCGAAAGCCATAAAACCTCGAACATGATAGGTCATTTTGTGAAGGTTTTTTCGAAACATGATCAATATACCAAGTCTGGTATTTTTCTTTTCAACTATGTAACATAATATGACACCACGCGAAGGATTTTCATTGTTCGGATTTTTTTTGAATTTATTATGCCTGTTTTGAATCATCTGAATTTCTAACTAGGTCGAACCGGTGTGCATGAAGATAGGGAACGAGCATCGTTAGAACTTGCATTGGATCTCTGAAGAAACCACATATTGCGAGTCTAAAAATGATTTTTTCAAAAAATCACGGGCGATAGATTATGTACTTGTAGTACAAACTCTGGAAAGTCTCTCTCGATTTTTCTCCACTGTGACCCATCAGCAGGGTGTCTCAACTTGCCGTCTTTCTTACGGTCTTCTTTGTGCCATCGCAACAACCTGGCATGCTCTTTGTTTCTGAACATGCGTTTCAACCTTGGTATTATAGGAGCATACCACATAACCTTAGCAGGAACCCTCTTTCGGAGGGGCTCTCCCTCAACATCACCAGGGTCATCTCGTCTGATCTTATACCGCAACGCATTGCATAACGGACATTTATCTAAATTCTCATACTCCTTACCGCGGTAGAGGATGCAGTCATTAATGCATGCATGTATCTTTTGCACATCTAATCCTAGAGGACAGAGAGTCTTCTTTGCTTCGTAGGTACTCTCGGGAAGTTCGTTATGTTTTGGAAACTTCGGCTTCATTATTTTCAGCATCTTTTCAAATAAGGAGTCAGTTAGACCACACTCTGCCTTCCATCGCAACAATTCCAGTGTGCTACCGAGCTTTGTGCTGTCATCTTCATAATTTGGATACAACAATTTCTTGTGATCTTCTAACATGCCCTCTAACTTCAACTTCTCATTTTCTGTTTCATAGTCTCGCTTTGCATCAGAAATGACCATACCAAGTTCATCAGCCGGCTCATCTGATGCCCGTTTTTCACCTCTTTCCTCTCCATTGTCTTCCATTGCAGTATCAGTGTATTCAGGAAACATATGATGATAGTTGTTATCATCATCTTCTTCTTCACCATCTTCCATCATAACCCCTCTTTCCCCGTGCTTGGTCCAGCAATTATAGTTGGGCATGAAACCTTTCATAATCAGGTGGTCGCGAATGATTTTCGAGGAAGATTACTCCTTGTTGTTCCGACATTGAACACATGGACAACGTATAAAACCATTCTCTTTGTTTGCCGTAGCCACATCGATAAATTTATCCACGCCTTTCATATACCCGCCACGCCGGTCACCGTACATCCATTCCCGACCGTTCATCTGCATCATATAAGTAAGTTTATCAAAAAACAGGACATCATAAATAGTGAAATGACCAATTTACATCGACACATGCATTGTATCAATGACAGAGAAAAGATAAGATTGCTAACCTCGATCGAGGGAAATAAAGAGGAGAAAACTCAAGTGCGTCTCGGACACCTTCTATATTTTTGTTCTATGAGAAATTGAACGAGATTATTCACTCAAACATTCCATCAAACACCTTAAATGCATGCATAGGGGAGAAAAAACTAGCACACCCCTCACACCTTCCACCAAGAGAAAAGGCAGAGTGGAGGCAGAGGGGGCTGGGGCGTTGCATTTATAGAGGGCGGAAGCATACGTCCCGGTTGGAGCCACCAACCGGGACTAAAGGTGTGTGCCACGCCACGTGGCTGTGGCCAAACTTTTAGTCCCGGTTGCTGGCTCCAACCTGGACGTATGTCCCTTACCAACCGGGACGCATGCATCCGGGCCCCGTGCCCGCTCGAACCGGGACGCGTGCCAGCATTAGTCCCGGTTGGTGGCGCAACCGGGACTAATGCTCCGGGGGGCGCGAACGAATGGCCTGTTTTCTACTAGTGTAGCATTGTACAAGCCGTGGCCTGAGAGAGGCAAACGGAGAAATCTAAAAGAAGGAAAAAAAAGTTATACTACCAGGAAAATCAGTCAACCGATCAACCCAAGGAAGTTGCCAGAAACATGGCTGATTGGAGAAGTATTGTGCTTATGGTAGTACTATATCAGAAAAGAAATGCAAGTCTGAACTACTCCCTCCGTTTAGAAATATAAGATGTTTTAGATTTATGAAGGAGATGTATCTAGACATCTTTTAGTGTATAGGTTCAAATGAGGTGTCTAGATACATCTCATTCACAAACCTAAAACATCTTATATTTCCAAACGGAGGGAGTACGTTCCAAAGGTTGACACATATATGAAGCCCAACCAGGGTGAGCTTTCTCAAAATCCAGGAACACGCCATGGCACTCGCTATAAATTTGCTTGCAAGTTCCATTCCGTGCTTGTATTTCCACGTTCAGGAGCTGGAAAACATCAGAACAACACTTGTGTGCTGAACTGAACAAACTTACAGCGTTGCATCTGACGAAACCTTCAGTTCAAATACAAAATTAAGCCTACTACACATAAACAACAGGCGGCAGTTAAGCATATACTACATACAAAAGGAGGAGGACACCAATTATTTGGATGTACAACTATGGCGTCAAGGCTGGTGATTATGATCTTCATGTAGGGGCATGCAGGCATGCTGAATCTCACGCGAGAGGCCCAGACTTTGAGTTGGGAAACAAGGAAAACCCAGCCCTCTCATCGTGGAAATGAGTTGCGAGGTTAACTGGGTTGTTAGCATTCAGGCCAGGATTTGACATGTCCATACAATCACTGAATGGATCGAAGAAGTCTGAGTACCCCACATTGGCTGCTGGTATCTCTGGCAGAGAGTTCAGAATCCCGTCGAATATCTCATAATTCTCATCATCAGTTTGTGGCAGAAAGGCGGAGATATCAGCTTGCGATGGAATGAGAGACATGAAGTCATCCACTTCTGGTATTGGGAGAATGTCAGAGATATGCTCATCAAGCTGTGGCACAGTAGCAAGTTGATCATCTCCAGCCTTCTTTGCTCGGATGACCTTTGTATGACACAAGTCCAGCAGTAAGGAACTACTAAATGCATGCAAAAATGAGTAAAGTGCTCAAATAACCAGGGAGAAGTATGATTACATATCTGTTTTTATCATCATCTCTGTATATCATGATGAAGTCTCCTACTCGAAGGTTATGGGCCCTGACATAATTCCCTGGGATGTGCAAGAGAGGGGACACAAAAATGTAAGAACGTTTGGTCAACAAATGTAACAGAGAATAAGAAGTCTGAAAGTAAGATATTCACCAGTATTCTCAAGTACATACATCCTGCTCTTGTTGTTTGGCCAGTATCTGTATGGGAGATTACAAAACTGTTTCATTGCAGTGGATATGCTAGACTGATAGATGCAGGTATGAAGCTGCAACTAATATCATCCACAATAGGACTCATATTCACATGTTGTAGTTCTAATGGTTCTACAAAAGCCTACCTGATCTGATACAATTCATTTCTTGTTAGACTTGGCAGATTACTAATGTAATGGCCAGCGTCAAAATCATGCGGTTTTGCTTCTTTTATCGGAACTTACACAATTGTATTGCCCAGGACATAGTAAATGAAGTATGAAAAAATCATATTGGCACTGTAACTCATAGCAGAAATATTTAAGCCGAAAAGATAACAACTTTTCCAACCTGTACTTGAAGGTCCACAGTTCTGCATTTAGCGAATCATGCATACATAAACTTCTGCCTTCCTTTGATGTCAGAACTGGGAGGTACGCCTCTGCCTCTTTCTGAGACAAGTGTCAGCAGTTAGAGAGCATGGTGTATGAAATATTGGGATAAAATGAAGTTTGTACAATCTGTTTAAACAAGAACTCACCTTCGGGAGAATTATTCTCCCAAGCTGGCTTATGTCACTATTTCGGAGCTCCTTCTGCAGAACTACTCGCAGCCCAGCCACTTGATGCTACATAAGCATTGCAGAATATTTTAACCCGAGAAATGTGAACTAGTTTGATTAACCTTTTTCTTTTCTTCAACATAAAAAGAAATAATGTCAGTATATTTTGCATAAATCTTACATCTGGATCAAGAACCGCTCTATTCAAATCCAGCACATCTGCCTATCATGAAAAGAATAATCCATTTAGAGAGCAGGCAGGAAAAAGTCAAAGTGCCACATATAATTTTACAAAACCAGATATAGGTGCGCAGCTTAGTCCCCTTGAACCTACTAGCAAAGATTAAGGAGGACGTCTTTTCTTGTATAGCTTCCAAAGCTACTCTTAGCCAATTCTGTGAAGCTAGGACTTTACCTATTGCTTTCCTATTCTGTAAGTATTAAATTTATTATTTTATCTCCTTTTTTATTGTCAATATAATAGGCATTTTATTGTCAATATAATAGGAAACTCCTTGTTTGTTCCAAATAGGCAATTAAAATAAGAGAAAGCAAAGGTAATAACCCAACGGTTCTTATGACAAAAAGACATATTTGCAACAGTGTTCTCTTCATTTGCAATTGATTTCACTGCTCTTGCTTGTATTGTAATTACACAGAATAATATAATCTGCTGATCACAGAAGTGTAAGTAGCAAGTGTTCTAATATTGTACTACAAATGCCCCCTTACACCAGTAGTATCCATCATAATAAATAGTACTCCTTGAAACAGGAGAGTATAGTTCCTTGCCAGGAGGAATAATAGAAATGATGCTAGAGAAGTATAATTCCTTGCATCCTACGGAGTAATTCTGTTTAAGAAGAGTGTGGATATTTTTCTAACTTCCACTTGAAACAGGAGATACGCCACACTGCAAAAATGTCCAATAAAAAAGTGGTCTTGTTATCTAAGTGTCATCAGTGTGTAATTCTACCATTGCACGTAACTACATTGGCAATGTGATACACGTGAACCACTAAGTTATGGACTTGCAACCAATAGAGGAGTGATCGTGTTACCCTGAAACAGCAAGATTGGACCTACAGGACATATTCTATTCATGTGGCACATGACAGCAGGAAAATTTACAACATCTCGGTTAGTCCCAAATAGAGTAGTAGATAAAAGCAGGCTATCACCGTCTAAAAATCTGACAGAAAACTAAAACAATCGTACCTTACCATATCGTATATAGCTGCCAAAACTACTCTTAGCCAATTATGTGAAGCTAGGACTTTATCTGTTGCTTTCTTATTCTGTAAGTATTAAATTTATTTTTATCACCTTTTTTATTGTCAATATAATAGGCAACTCCTTGTTTGTTCCACATAGGCAATTAAAATAGGAGAAAGCAAAGGTAATAACCCAATGGTTCTGGTGACGGAGAAAAGACATATTTGGAACAGTGTTCTCTCCATTTGCAATTATTTTCACTGCTCTTGCTTGTATTGTAATTACACAGAATAATATAATCTGCTGATCACAGAAGTGTAAGTAGCAAGTGTTCTACTATTATTGTACTACAAATTCCCTCTTACACCAGTTGTATCCATCATAATAAATAGTACTCCTTGAAACAGGACAGTATAGTTCCTTGCCAGGAGGAGTAATAGAAATGATGCTAGAGAAGAGAAGTATAGTTCCTTGCATCCTACGGAGTAATTCTGTTTAAGAAGAGTGTGGATATTTTTCTAATTTCCACTTGAAACAGGAGATACGCCACACTACAAAAACGTGCAATAAAAAAGTGGTCTCGTTAAGTGTCATCAGTGTGTAATTCTACCATGGCGTGTAACTACATTGGCAATGTGATACATGTGAACCACTAAGTTATGGACTTGCAACCAATAGAGAAGTGTTTGTCTTACTCTGGAACCACAAGATTGGACATACAGGACATATTCTATTCATGTGGCACATGACGGCAGGTAAATTTACAACATCTTAATTAATCTGGTTAGTCCCAAAACATACTAGTAGTAGATAATTAGTACTAGTATATGATGATTGACCAAAACTACCCAAAAGCAGGCTATCACCGTCTAAAAATCCGACAGAAAACTAAAACAATCGTGCCTTACCATATCGTAAAGCCTAGTAGAAACGACAACGGCCGATCAAAATTTGTTAAATCGTGCCACACTCACACCTAAACAGACACCCATCCACTAGGCCGGTGAAATCTGATCATAGAATTCAAAAGAACGCCCACGGCAAGATCTGCTAGACCCACGGTAAGTAGGAAGTGCTCTATTTATATTGTACTACAAATGTCCTCTTACACCAGTTGGATCCATCATAAATTCATAATGAATAGTAGTAGTAATAGAAATGATGCTAGAGAAGTATAGTTCCTTGCATCCTACGTAGTAATTCTGTTTAAGAAGAGTGTGGATACTTTTTCTAACTTCCACTTGAAACAGGAGATACGCCACACTCCGGAAACATCCAATAGAAAAGTGTTCTTGTTATCTAAGTGTCATCAGTGTGTAATTCTACCATTGCACGTAACTACATTAATTGGCAATGTGATGCACGTGAACCACTAAGTTATGGACTTGCAACCAATAGAGAAGTGTTCGTGTTACCCTGAAACCGCAAGATTTGACCTACAGGACATATTCTATTCATGTGGCACATGGCGTCAAGTAAAATTTACAACATCTTGGTTAGTCCCAAAACATAATACTCCCTCCGATCCATAATAAGAGTTGCTGATTTAGTACAAGCGACACTTATTATGAATCAGAGAGTAGATAATTAGTACTAGTATATGATGATTGACCAAAACTATCCAAAACAGGCTATCACCGTTGCAAAATCTGACAGAAAACTATACTTACCATATCGTATATAGCTAGTAAAATCGACAACGCCCGAGCAAAATTTATTGAATCGGCCACACTCACACCTAAACACACACACCCATACGCTAGGTCGGTGAAATCTGATCGTAGAATTCAAAAGAACACCCTCGGTGAGATCTGCTAGACTCGCAAAAATGCACTAGTGAAAGCAGCAATCTGACGGACTGGAGTCCAAATCAACAGCTGCAAAGCACCTCGATCGCAAATCGCAATCAAAACTAAAATTCCAAATCCGTCAACATCATGACCAGGACAAGGAAGGAACGTCCCCCTTCCCCTGGGCCTCCAGCCCACCGCCCCTCCCCGCCACCGCGGCCCACCACCACCTCCACGGAGATCAATATATGCGGAGGACCAGCAGGTTATGGTGGGAGGAGTCCGTGAATTCCGAGGCACTCACAAGTCGGGTCGCCGGCTGCCTTCTGACGCGGCCGCCGGACCTGCGCTTCCGGGTGACCAGCTGCGGCCGCGGTCCGCCGATTCCGTCGCTGAATGGTGAGCGGCGCTTGCTGCTGTTGCCGGCCATGTCGGTGGGACGAGAGGAGGAGGAGGTCGGGGCGGAGGATGCGGCGGCGGCGGCGGCTAGGGTTGGGGCCGCGCGTGGTGCATTTATAGGCGGGATGGGCTCGCGGGCGGAGAATCGGAGATGGTGGCGCGGCGCCAAGTGGCAGGCGAGCTCTGAAACGGGTGCAGGTGGGGAGCCAACGCCCGACGGGGCGATGCCGAGGGCGCGCGGGCGCGGCCAACCGCGGGGGCGCAAGGTGGCAAGCGACGGGTGGGAGGCGCGGGGAGGCTGCGCCTGGCATTTTTTCCGCATCGGGATTCCCCGCGGGCGCCCAGACAAATGGCTCGCTCGCCCTGTAACTTTTGAAATCCGGGGGCTCGGGCGTCTCTGCCTCTGCCTGGTTTTGGGTTTCGTGTTTCGCACCTCTCTTCTCTTGCCTTGCCCATGGTGGTTGGTTCACTGACGCGCGCGCGAGCTCTGCTCATTCACTAGTGGTAGGCTGCGGTGAAGCTTGAAACATGGGGGAGTATGCCTAAAAATAGCCCTAATCAAGAAATAACTCTGTAAATGCACTCGTGGTATTTCGGTTGCTCATAGTGGTAGTATCATACTATAAGTATTATGTATAAATGATACTAGTATGTCCATAGTGTATGGTATCATATGATAGTATTATACTAGTACTATATTTAATGATTTATAGAATTTTAATAAAAAATTATGTACAAGATTTATTTGTAGGAGGATTTTCTAGTTTTACGTGCTATGATACGGTATCTATGATACTGTAATCATCTCTTTCTTCATTAATTATTGTGTTACATCAGATTTTTGCCAACATGGCATGCATGATACTAGCTATGATACTCCCACTAGAACCAGCCTTCGAGCGCAACATATTATATCACAGAGTTAAATGCACCCATAAAACTTAAACTTGACACATAAAATCAATACAATCACCTACCTTCTAAATATGTAATGTATGGTACCTTTTAAAATAGTCCATATCAAGATACTGTTCTATTAGAAAAAAACTCCGTATGATGTGTTTATAGGAGCTTAGGAACTGAGAAGAGAAAACAATGCGGTAGGCTAAGAAACGGACAGTTATAAACCACTTTTATTGTTAGCAACCCAAAATATCAGAGACCATAGTTATTCAGAACAATGACAAACTATTTTGATCTTGAAGTTGTCCAAAACGTTTTAATCTTTTTTTAATATAAAGGGCTGCGCAAACACTTTAATCTTGTTGTCATGCACGATCAAATTCCAAACTACTAAGACATCTCCACCGGTACCCTAAAAGGTGCCTGGCAAAGGCTCTTTGGAAAAGTCTGCTCAAGCTGCCGGTGGTTTTGGATGTCTTTCCCACACCGGTGTCACTAACGATCAACTCCCAATTTTTTGTTGGCTATTTTTGATAAATAACACATTTTCAAGTATATAAAATTAAAATAAATCAAAGTTTATTACAACAAATCTAAACATAAAAATAAAATAGTTCGCATTGTAATTTAAAGTTCAAATAGATCAAGTCGCGAGGGCATTTTATTTGGATTTCCATAAATGCTCCACGAGATCTTGTAGTTATGCATGTACATGTTCTGTTACGGATTTCTTGATACATGACAAGAAAAGGACCAAACTCAGCTGACACCTCGTGATCGATATTGGCAAGAGGACACATGTGATTATACGGTTGATCATTAATCACAAGAGCATCACGCCCACTCTCGATGGTTATATTATGATGATCATGCAAGAAGTCATCACCTCCCACATCTAAAATGTTGATCAGGTAAAACAATAAAATGCAGTTATTCCTCTAGCGGTATTTGATGAGGGTTCGACTAGTCAATGCCTATTGTTATGGACTTGGGTTTGGAGAAGATGGGATGCTGGAAGTTACGAAACGGTTAACAGACAAGCAACACATGGACACAAGGTTTACCCAGGTTCAGGCCCCCGGAGGGAAAACCCTACTCCTGCTTGTCTACTCTTGATTATGGCGGAACCGAAGGTTACAGGGGTGCGTAGATGCAATCTGGCGTGAGGTGTGTATATGAGGTGGTTTGGATCTATTGTGTCATAGCCTATTGTATCGTTGTGCCCTCCTCGTTGGACTCTCCTAGCCTTTATATATGGGGAGGCTAGGTCTTATGTACCGATACGAGTTGGTTACAAGTTGTATTCAAACTCTAGTCTTGAGCTTTTCTTGTCTTGTGCGCTTGGGAGTCCGTGTCCATATGGGCTTCATAGCAGCTGAAACGTCATAGGCGTCATGGACCCTGGCAGGTTGTCGAGTGGGTCTTCCGTCGGGCTGGACCAGATAGGCTAACATCGGGTACCCATAGGGCATATCCATGTCAGTATCCCCCGAGTATCCATACAAAATGTTGATTCGGGTGGAGACTTAGTTGTCTTGAACTTTGCATTTAGATGTCGGAGTCAAAAGTTGTGTCGAGTGCGAAACACTTTACCCGAAAGTTCATCGGGTCAGCTGAATTTGTTCGGTTGTTGTAAAGGAGTCAACATTAAGTATGTGGTCAACATAATGGACTATAGGGTACGCGACCAGCGCTCCCTATGGGAGTAGCCCCCGAGTGTCTGTTCGAGCTATAGACTCGAGCAGAAACTTATAGTCGTCAGTTGCGGGTTATGGCGATCCGGAAGTTCTTCGAATGACCTTGTAGATGCCCTGAATGCCTTCATTTTCTTCGAATGCATGACCAGCGCTCCCTATGGGAGTAGCCCCGAGTACTCAGTCGAATCGTTGATTTGAATGAGGAATCGGAGCGTGCCACTCGAAGATCTTTGAATGCGCAACCAGCGCTCCAATTTTAAGTAGCCCCCGAATGTCTGGCGGAGTCGTAGACTCGAGCAGAGACTCGGGTCTTGTATTGTGTAGTTGTAGCCGACAATCTCGTGGGTGTACCGCTGACCCGAAAGTACATCAGGTGCGCGACCAACACTCCTGATAGGAGTAGCCCCCGAGTGTCTAGTTGAGTCGCCACGGGCTTGGGCCACCCGAAATATCCATGTCAGTATTACCGGCCGCTATTATTGCGTGCAATCTACCACGAACACTTGGATGTGTAGGCATTGTGTCTACCAGCTTAAATAGGACCGATAAAAAAATACAGGTACTTTTACTTATGCCGTAGAAAAAAGTGGCGCGTATGGGGCATTATTTTTGTAGTGTATGTGACTAATCTCGTAGTCTACCGTAGAGTATGAGTCAGTGTAACATCCTTGTTTGTCTAACAATATGCTCTCATTGTCGTTGACATCTTTGTTATAATAACTAGCTAAATGCCTGTGTGTTGCTACGGTTGCTTATTTACCTGAAACATATATAATACAACATATTTATTGCATCTGAATATTCACATGTTTTAATAAAATAACACATATATAGCATTGACAAATCAATAAGTTTTCGCCTTGCTTAAGAAGTTGAGGGTTGGCTCAACTTCTCGGAGAGGAGAGGCTCGCAGTCCACTCGAGACCCGTCACCCTAGGCGCCTGCGCACCACGGCGGCACCACATTGTTGTGAGAGCGCTAGCAGCTCCATGGTGGAAGATGTCGTGGAGGCAAAATCCACCATGCACGCATGACGCCAGGATCTGGCTAGGGCCCTCGTCATAGTTGACATCGAGCTCGTCAAGCTTATGGTCAGGGTGAGGTGGTCGAACTGGACGACGTGCTCGCCGTGCATTATACCATGTTGGGGTTCCTCTTCAAGGGTGTCGTGTCGGGGATCACCCACATTGAGTCCAACAAGCTCGGTTTGTGCCTCGAGCTTGTGCAATCAGTGACCATGAATTGTCACGGTGGAAGTGGCGGCAAGAATTTCGCTCATGGTGACGGCGCTGACATCCTGCTGAACCTAACCATGACCTACACGCTCATGTACCATGTTACACAATGGAAAAGGTCTTGATAGCGCTTGACGAGGTGGAAGAGGTTGAAGTAGATTCCCCAATAATGGCACCAGAAAGCTTGATGGCGCCTGGTGTTTGACGTGGAAGCGCTTTGTTGGAAACCCCAAGAGCAAGGTGTGAAGCAGCAAGCAGCAAGTCTTTCCTCAGTAGGGACCGAGGTTATCGAACCAGAAGGAGGAAGGAAACGTCACACATGTGTTTCAAACAACGTGGATACCTGCACAACACAAACTCAAGACTTTGCCCCAACGAATAAGTGAGGTTGTCAAGCTCACCGGTTTGCTGTAACAAAGGATTAAACGTATGGTGTGGAAGGTAATGGTTTGCAGCAAGTAAACAAGTAACAGTGAAAGATGTATCAATGGTAAAGATTGGACCGGGGTCCATAGTTCACTAGAGGTGCTCTCCTTAGATAAACAACATGGCATGAAGGGTAAACAAATTACAACAGGGCAATTGACAGGAACCGAGCAAGGCATAACAATGCAATTACTAGCCAGAAAGATCCTATGAGGTTGATTGGGAAATACAACTATATACATAGACCGTAATCCAACTGCATCTATGACTAGAAATCCACCTTCAGGTTATCATCCGAACCCCCTCCGGTATTAAGTTGCAAGCAACAGATAACTGCTTTAAGCAAAGTGTGTAAGGTAAACAGTCCACATATTGCATGAACAAGAGACCATTGTTTTCTCCCTAGTAGCAACAACACATCTATAACCGAAGAGATTTCTGTCACTTCCCTTGGAAACTAGAGGCATGAACCCACTATTGAGCATAAATACTCCCTATTGGAGTCACTAGCAACTACTTGGCCAAGATAACCACTAGCAACGGAGAGCATGCAAGATCACAAACAACACAGACATGATAGAATCATAAAGATAGAACCATTAATCAAACTAACATAATAATCTCAATATCTAGCGGATCCCCGCAAACACAATATGCATGATTACAAATAGATTAGATCTTGATCATGAACGGAGCTCACAAGATCTATACATGAAAGCACAAGGAGGAGATACAACCATCTAGCTACTACATGGACCCATAGTCCAAGGTGGAACTACTCAAAAATCATACCGGAGAGAAGGCCTCCGGGATGATCTCCCCTCCGGCAGGGTGCTGGGAAGAGTTTCATATCCCCCCGATCTAGGGACGATGGTGGCGGCGGCTACAGACGGTTTCGTGGATTTCTGATCGAGTTCCGAGAGTTTCTGTATTAGGGGCTTCTTATAGGCGAAGGGGCGAGACCGGGAGGCGGCCAGGAGGAGCAAACCCTACCCAGGCATGGGGTAGGGCCCACCCACGCCTAGGGGGGTTTGGCCTCCCTGGCCCACTTCTCCGTCTCCCCTCTAGACTTCTTGTTCCCCATAGAAAGTTATTGACTTTGTCCTTTGTCCCGTCTAATTCCGAGAATATCTCTTTAGTAACTTTTGTGAAACCAAAAACAACAGAAAACAGGCATCTGGCACTGTTGCAACTTGTTAATAGGTTAGTACCGGAAAACATGTAAAAAGCACCTCAAAGTGTAGACAAGTAAAGCAAAGTAGATACTAAACAAGCATGGAGCATCAAAAATTATAGATACGTTTCTAACGTATCAGCATCCCCAAGCTTAACTCCTGCTCGTCCTCGAGTAGGTAAGTGATAAAAGAATAATTTTTGAGGTGACATGCACCCTCACAATAAATATCCAACCATTTATAAGCATTGAAAGTTGGGATCAAAGAAATCTAAACATGTGCATGAAAGATAGAGTTATAACAATAGGACATAGTAATTATGCATGCAACATGGCAAACTACAAACAAAGATCATGAATAATATGCATTGAAAAACGTTTGTTTGTTTCACATGCGGAAAACATAGCATAGTGGCAATCAGCTTGTCCCTCATAGAGTAGCAATATAATGCATAGGACACCTGCAGAGTTCACAAGGGTGACTAGAAACAAATAGCACAAGAGCAAGTAATAACACAATATGCATCAATTAGTAAGCTTTGGAACATTGCACACAGAATGAAAACTATGCTCTCTTAATGGTGCCTAAAGGTAGAAGGTGGAGACTCGAATAATGGTGGAAGAAAAGCCTTTTTGTAAAGGAAGCAGGGATTACAAGTTTCAAAAAGAGCTTCCAAAAATTATGGTACTTATTAGCTTTTAGCCCTCATTGCCCCTATCATAAGCATCTTAAAGTGGTTAAGGTTAAAGTGGCAAGGCTGGAGTATATGCTTGACAAAGTATAAGTTCGCAATCTCAAGTCCCTTGACTATGAGGGCTACACCTCATGGATACTCAACTTAGGGCCCATGCAAGTTATTGTCACTGTAAGTATTTGCATATCATTGAGAACGGGGTACCCCTTGCACATGGTACAGAAGCTTTCCCATAACCAAAATGACAAGGCAAGCAGACAATGAGCATCTCAACAATATTTTTATTTACCATATGCATAGCTTTTTTATTGAGGATGCTTCATAGATAGCTCACTATGGTGATGCTGCAAGTTTCCACCATGATTAGGCATGGCTTAGCCACAACATCCAAATCATATCTATTACGAAGAGCAATACCGCGGTAGAAACTATCAATAACCAAGCTAAGACTCATCTTAGGCTCAGTTTCCCTTTGTAAAGTAGAGATTCTAGACCAAGCTTCTTTGAAACTCTCCTCATTTTTTGTTTGAAAGTAAAGATCTTTTCCATAGGTGTCACAGAGATTGGATCAAAACCAGACATGGTAGTAACTAAGGTAGGAACTAATTTTTTTGTGTTTTTGAATAAGGCAAGCAAACCAAGCTAGACTATTTTTTGGGTTTTTTTGGAAAGAGGCAAACAAAACCAAGCAAAAGAAACAAAGCAAACTAAAAACAAAGTAAAGAGAAAGGAAGTGAAGGACTCCCCTAGTGAAGACGTCCTTAGCCTCCCCAGCAACGGCGCCAAAAAACTTGTTGATAGCGCTTGACGAGGTGGAAGAGGTTGAAGTAGACTCTCCAGTAATGGCACCAGAAAGCTTGATGGCGCCTGGTGTTTGACGTGAAAGCGCTTCGTTGGAAACCCCAAGAGCAAGGTGTGAAGCAGCAAGCAGCAAGTCTTCCCTCAGTAGAGACCGAGGTTATCGAACCATAAGGAGGAAGGAAACGTCACACAGGTGTTGCAAACAACGTAGAGACCTGCACAACACAAACTCAAGACTTTGCCACAACGAATCAGTGAGGTTGTCAAGATCACCGGTTTGCTGTAACAAAGGATTAAATGTATGGTGTAGAAGGTAATGGTTTGTAGCAAGTAAACAAGTAACAGTGGAAGATGTATCAATGGTAAAGATTGGACCGGGGTCCATAGTTCACTAGAGGTGCTCTCCTTAGATAAACAACATGGCATGAAGGGTAAACAAATTACAACAGGGCAATTGTCAGTAACTGAGAAACGCATAACAATTCAATTACTAGCCAGAAAGATCCTATGAGGTTGATTGGGCAATACACCAATATACATAGACCGTAATCCAACTACATCTATGACTAGAAGTCCACCTTCAGGTTATCATCCGAACCCCCTCCAGTATAAAGTTGCAAGCATAACAACCCTTTAAGCAAAGTGTGTAAAGTAAACAGTCCACATATTCCATGAACAAGAGACCGTTGTTTTCTCCCTAGTAGCAACAACACATCTATAACCGAAGAGATTTCTGTCACTTCCCTTGGAAACAAGAGGCATGAACCCACTATCAAGCATAAATACTCCCTCTTGGAGTCACTAGCAACTACTTGGCCAAGATAACCACTAGCAA
This sequence comes from Avena longiglumis, assembly GCA_030063025.1. Taxonomy (NCBI): domain Eukaryota; kingdom Viridiplantae; phylum Streptophyta; class Magnoliopsida; order Poales; family Poaceae; genus Avena; species Avena longiglumis. The sequence continues at coordinate 157,686,780 of CP125973.1, forward strand.
CGGACAGCATGCAAGATCACAAACAACACATACATGATAGAATCATAAAGATAGAACAATTAATCAAACTAACAGAATAATCTCAATATCCATTGGATCCCCACAAACACAACATGCATGATTACAAATAGATTAGATCTTGATCATGAACGGAGCTCACAAGATATATTCATGAAAGCACAAGGAGGAGATATAACCATCTAGCTACTACATGGACCCATAGTCCAAGGTGGAACTACTCAAAAATCATACCGGAGAGTAGGCCTCCGGGATGATCTCTCCTCCGACAGGGTGCCGGGAAGAGTTCCAGATCCCCCCGATCTAGGGACGATGGTGGCGGCGGCTACAGACGGTTTCGTGGATTTCTGATCGAGTTCTGAGAGTTTCTGTATTAGGGGATTCTTATAGGCGAAGGGGCGAGACCGGGAGGCGGCCAGGAGGAGCAAGCCCTACCCAGGCGTGGGGTAGGGCCCACCCACGCCTAGGGGGGTTTGGCCTCCCTGGCCCACTTCTCCGTCTCCCCTCTGGACTTCTTGTTCCCCATAGAAAGTTATTGACTTTGTCCTTTGTCCCGTCCAATTCCGAGAATATTTCTTTACTAAATTTTGTGAAACCAAAAACAACAGAAAATAGGCATCTGGCGCTGTTGCAACTTGTTAATAGGTTAGTACCAGAAAACATGTAAAAAGCACCTCAAAGTGTAGACAAGTAAAGCAAAGTAGATACTAAACAAGCATGGATCATAAAAAAATTATAGATATGTTTCTAACGTATCAGCATCCCCAAGCTTAACTCCTGCTCGTCCTCGAGTAGGTAAGTGATAAAAGAATAATTTTTTAGGTGACATGCACCCTCACAATAAAGATCCAACCATTTATAAGCATTGAAAGCTGGGATCAAAGAACTCTAAACATGTGCATGAAAGATGGAGTTATAACAATAGGACATAGTAATTATGCATGCAACATGGCAAACTACAAACAAAGATCATGAATAATATGCATTGAAAAACGTTTGTTTGTTTCACATGCGGAAAACATAGCATAGTGGCAATCAGCTTGTCCCTCATAGAGTAGCAATATAATGCATAGGACACCTTCAAAGTTCACAAGGGTGACTAGAAACAAATAGCACAAGAGCAAGTAATAACACAATATGCATCAATTAGTAAGCTTTGGAACATTGCACACAGAATGACAACTATGCTCTCTTAATGGTGCCTAAAGGTAGAAGGTGGAGACTCAAATAATGGTGGAAGAGAAGACTTTTGTAAAGTAAGCAGGCATTACAAGTTTCAAAAAGAGCTTCCAAAAATTATGGTACTTATTAGCTTTCAGCCCTCATTGCCCCTATCATAAGCATCTTGAAGTGGTTAAGGTTAAAGTGGCAAGGCTGGAGTATATGCTTGACAAAGTATAAGTTCGCAATCTCAAGTCCCTTGACTATGAGGGCTACACCTCATGGATACTCAACTTAGGGCCCATGCAAGTTATTGTCACTGTAAGTATTTGCATATCATTGAGAACGGGGTACCCCTTGCACATGGTACAGAAGCTTTCCCATAACCAAAATGACAAGGCAAGCAAACAATGAGCATCTCAACAATATTTTTATTTACCATATGCATAGCTTTTTTATTGAGTATGCTTCATAGATAGCTCACTATGGTGATGCTGCAAGTTTCCACCATGATTAGGCATGGCTTAGGCTAGCGGCCCAGGCGTTTCTCTAACACAGAATACGAACTCCATGGACTTACAAGTTCCCACTTCATTTCACACCGGTAACATCCATAGACAAAAGAGCATGATATGAACGGAGTACACAAAGTACATGTGCAATATTGAAAACGTTCCCCGTAACAGCACAGTTCTGCTAATCCCAACTTCTAAGTGCAAGCATATACAACAAAGTTGCCTCAATGGTTCAAGTTTATTAGGGTCAAAGAATAAAATGTGCCATCAAGTTCGTGAGGGCTTTAATCACTAAGTTTTCACATAACAAAATAGTTTTTAATTGGAAGATAGTTGAAAACAAGAATATACTTGGAATGGTGTAACACACCATGCATAGGAGTTTATAGTGGGCACTTTGGAATAACTTGGTTTCTTGGGAGTTGGAAGCATGAGTAGAACTTTCTCATACAAGTGGAGGCTAGCAAAAGACTGGGAGCAACCAACTAAGAGAGCAATAATGGCCATAATTATGCAATGCAACAAAGAAAACTAATCAAAGCAAAGAGTGGTACTACAATTCAAGGACTAAATGATCATAGAGGCTAATGGTGACTTGTCATAGTCATAACATGGTGTAAGCATGTGCCAAGTCAACCCAAGCAAAACATCAAAGGAGAATACCATAATACTATGCTTTTGCATGCTAAAACAACGCATAATTTCTTCAAGGCACACTAAGCAATCCCAATTGTTTGGAACAAGACATGCTACATCAATAATCACTAAGCATAATGCTAAAACAACACCTAGCATGTCATGCTAAAGTCTAAGTCATAGTCAATGCAAGCTCATCTTGCACTTCATGCAAGAACTTACTACTCCTTTCCAAACACCAAGCAAACTTATTTGCAAAACAACACATCGAGAACGGGGGTCCAAACTACTTTATTCAAGCAAACTAAACAAACTAAGCAAATCAAACAAAAACTAAGACGCTCCAAGAACAACACAACTGTGCATGAAATGATAAAAGTGAAGTGTCTAGACAGACCTGAGCTTTTTATTGATGAAGAAGGAGATGCCTTGGGCATCCCCAAGCTTTGACGCTTGTACTTCTTGGATATTTCTTGGGGTTACACCATGGTGGCATTCCCAAGCTTGAGCTTTTGTCCATTCTTCATCTTATTGCATCATTCTCTCTCTACACCTGAAATTTTTTCCTTCATACAAAACTTCACACAATCTTCATTAGCAACATTAGCTTATTCAAAAGATATTAGACCACTGGCAAAGCTTTGGAACAGCAAGGATTTTCACTAAAAACACATCTACTGAAGTAACTCTTTCAAAGAAACTCAATTTACCTGAAGAGAGCTCAAAAAGGAATCAATAAGAAGCAAATGCAAATAATGGCAGAAATCTGTCAAAACAAACCAGCAGGTAGAAACGATTTTTTTCGAACATCTTCTGTTGCTCAAATAAAAAAGTGTTGAACTAAATAAAGTTAGCCAACATACTGGAGGATTTATTCATAAATTTTGAGATAAATACGAGTTACATATCCTCCTCACGATTTTTTTGGCGGAGGACATAAATCTGTTTCGGGACAGCAACTCCCCAAATCTTAGTTCCCTCTCATTAGAGGTCATTCTTGACACAAAAAGGGTAAGGAGAGTTCATTACAGTAGTAGTAACTTCCAAGAATCAAGAAAAATCTTGGGTTATCTCCCAACAAGTACTTTGTTTTAACGCCTTTAAGTTAGGCACAAGAAGCAAGAAAAATCAAATATTTTCAAATGAAGAATTGCCCCTCTTGTTCCTTCTTTTCTTACCTTTCTTTTTCTTTTTAGGGAAGATATGATTGCTTACCGGGGGAGTAAAGTGCATGATGCCTTCTCCCACGTCTATTACTTCCCCAAGGTGTTTCAGTGGAGATCTTCCAAGTGTGATCTTTCCTTTGCCTACACATTCAATAACAAGATAATCAGTAGACACCATTTTCCCTGAGATTTTTGTAAACACACCTTCAGATATTCCAATGGGTAATATAGTGGCATTGTTGGTAAGAGAGATCTCTTCTCCTCCTTCAATAATCCCCTAAAGACTCAAGGAATCAAAAATATCTTTGGGCATGAGACAAAATTCAGACATGATATCACAGCGAGCATCAAAGAGTGTAGTGTTTATTGAGACTTTAATTGTGGAAAACCAATTTGAAGGCTCGGAATTTATGGGAACATAATCATGGTAAGCCCTAAGAGTGTGATAGTAACTATTCATGCCAGCAATACTGGTCTTAAGATGGTTCAACCTAGCAAAAATACTTGTGAAAGAGGAATCAGACTTGCCACGTGTATCATAGATCATGATTAATTTTCTTATAGCATCATAAGCTTCATCCTCAGTACAAAGCAAAAAATCTTTTTCAGCCACAACATCCAAAGCATATCTATTACAAAGAGCAATACCGCGGTAGAAACTATCAATAACCAAGCTAAGACTCATCTTAGGCTCAGTTTCCCTTTGTAAAGTAGAGATTCTAGACCAAGCTTCTCTGAAACTCTCCTCATTTTTTGTTTAAAAGTAAAGATATTTTCCATAGGTGTCACAGAGATTGGATCAAAACCAGACATGGTAGTAACTAAGGTAGGAACTAATTTTTTTGTGTTTTTGAATAAGTCAAGCAAACCAAGCTAGACTATTTTTTTGGGTTTTTTTGGAAAGAGGCAAACAAAACCAAGCAAAAGAAACAAAGCAAACTAAAAACAAAGTAAAGAGAAAGGAAGTGAAGGACTCCCCTAGTGAAGACGTCCTTAGCCTCCCCAGCAACGGTGCCAGAAAACTTGTTGATAGCGCTTGACGAGGTGGAAGAGGTTGAAGTAGATTCTCCAGTAATGGCACCGCACCAGAAATCTTGATGGCGCCTGGTGTTTGACGTGAAAGCGCTTCGTTGGAAACCCCAAGAGAAAGGTGTGAAGCAGCAAGCAGCAAGTCTTCCCTCAGTAGAGACCGAGGTTATTGAACCAGAAGGAGGAAGGAAACGTCACACATGTGTTGCAAACAACGTAGAGACCTGCTGTAACACCCTCAGAATCGGACCTATGCAAGTTTTAGCGAAAACCCGCCAAACCCGCATAGAAACGATTCAAAGGTGCCCACCAGGCACTTTCGTGCAGGTGGAAAACAAAGTAATAACATTACACAACAGTCCTCGATGGGACCCACAGAACAGATATATATATAACAGCGACTCCATGAGTCAAGAATACAAATATAATATACAAAGATCCAAATCACCTTGAAAACGATAGTGCGTCCAGCTACGGAAAAGAAGCAAATGGGTCTAAGAGCCCTGAAGAATAACCAATGGCGTCCATAACCCTGCCCAGGCCAAGCCGGAAGGGTAACCCTGCTAACGACGTCGATCTCAAAACCTGCTTAAACAAAAGGGGTGCCGACAAAGGGCAAAGGAAAAAGAAGGAGCCAAGATCGAGGCCAAGACACGGCGAGGCTAGAATTCGCGGTCCTCGCCTACATAGGTATGGTGGATCAAGCGGCAAAGATGCACTAAACAACCTATAGAGACTCGGTAACCTGGCGACTATCGAGAGGGTAAGATAGACCTATTCGAACCAACCGATTCTACCAACAAACAAACCCATCCCGGTGTTTCCCCTCGAGACCAAACGAGGAAGTCAACCGAGGAACTCACCGTTGGTAGTTTTATTTATTCATTATCGTTGCAACAATTACTAGTCAGGTTTAGTTAATCATCCTGATAAAATAAGCAGTGGGCACTTTTAGTTAACCATTCCGTTATAGTTGCAACAATTACTAATCAGATGCAGATAGTATGATATAAACCCAAAACCCAGCAGCTTGTTGGTACTTTTATTCAGCCATTCGTTATAGTTGCCATACTTACTAGTCAGTACAATGGTCGTGCGACACTCCAAGCAAGCAATTGTGGGCAGTATTATTTAGCCATTCCGTTATAGTGAAGCTGATTACTAGTCATTATAAAGTCAAATTTATAGCGATAAACTTTAGTTATGCTTGTCTATGGTCAAGATACTGTGCTCCAAGTCGTCCATATCCGCGGACACGGCTTTCAGAAAGTTTTACCCGCGGGGTGCACCAATAGCAACACACGCCGATCAACCTCGGAAAACCAAATCAAAACCCAACGAGGCTTTCACGATCGAACAATCACGAGATTCAGAAATATTTCAGGGGCCACCCTTAAGTAGAATCCAGAACGGCCGGGCTCGAGACGGACTTAAGGTTGTGGGACGGTGTGAACGATCGGGAACCCGAAAGTGTGGCTGGGCTTGTCGACACATGAATCGTGCCACGATCCTAAAAAGACAAAGGTGCTCCTCGCAAACGTAAATACATAAGTAGCATGGCATAAGTACAGGATCGTAAATAAAACCTCAAACTAGTTTGTGGCCCCAAGAAATAAGACTGAATCAAGCTCTGGCTCAGGGGGGTCCCATATACCTCCCGGATGTGGATAGCGCGATAAAACAAGGAACAGGTATCAAGTACTCGGGGTCCTACGGGACACAAGTGGGCGTTCGGAAACCAATTATTTTCTATCACCCACCGATGCCTCTGCTTACTTCAATTTTAGTTGTTAAACAGGAATTAAAGAGAACGGTAAGTAAAGCTATGATCAGCTCCAACATCAACATGCGGCAATACATCAACAACCGTGGCACTTGACGACACGCAACAGCACTTGAGCAAGCGACTACGACGCGCAAGTCCAACTATCTACCAAACAACAGGTAATAGGATGTGTCCAAGGCAATATAGGGCTGCACGGTATATCACAGGTACGGAAACTAAAGCATCGCAACACAGATAGCAATAGATCAACAGGAGGGGAATAAATACTATAAAAGTAAGATAGGTAGAAAGGGGGGGATGCTCGCCTGAAAACATTGTCGAAGGTTCAACCGAAGATCGGGGCGAAGCTCACATCAACTCAACGGCCTTATCCGCGAAGAAGCAAAACACTAGAAGAAACACCGGATGCAATATTTAATACAACGGCAGAAGATCGGCATGATGCATGTATGATGCATGACATGGCAAGGTGCGGTGCAATTAGGTCATATTAAGCGGAACCGGGGTCCCGACAATTAATTAGGCGGTTCATGTTATTTAGAAACCCCGCAAATTAAATGTTGTTTAACATGGTGGAAGATAGCACCGGGTTCGCTACACAAATTTAAATGAGGCCAATATAAGGCTAGATTTGCCCGCATATGGGCCCCATATTTAATTATCAGGTGAATCGGCATAAGGCCCCCAAACCACAGATATGCATGCGAGATGACAATTAAATATGCAACAATTTATATAGTTGACCATTTATAAAAATAGGGTTCTCGGAAAGGGGTGAACACATTTAGGGTCTCGACGAACTTGGGGTTCCGGGGTTCGGGGTCGGTCTCAGGGTCCAGGGTTTGGCGGGTCGGTCTCAGCGGGATCGTTCTCGGATAATCGGTAGAACTTGCCCGGAGGAAGTACTTGGTCAGCGTCAGGCGCATCGGACTCGCTCCGGTCGGTGTCGTTCCTGTCGGCCCGCGCAGCTGTTCTTGGTGTTACCGGACGATCTTGCCGACTCCATGCGAAGGCCTTGGCGCTTTAGATCGGTCTTCAGGGTCTCGGCCATCGGATCCTGGAAAGAGGTCATGGCGTCCGGAGCAGTACTTGTCGCATCTACCGCCTTGGTTTGCTTCAATTGGGTCCATGGCGGAGTACTTGATGTCCCGCGATGGAGTTCTCCGGGTTCGGGCTTGCCACGTTGGCGAACTTGGCGTACCGTGAAGATCTTGATGTTCTCCCTTTATTCTCCGGTGGTGAACTTGTAAACGGCGTCAGGGTCCTCGGGGTACGCTCGGTCCATTCTTCAAAACATCATTATCGAGACGATCTTGGCGTCCAAGGGTTTTCTCCGAGTCCATGGTGCGACCAAGTGGTAGATCTTGTTCGGTCCCGACGCCGTGGTATTGGATAGTTCCCCGGTTCTCGACTCGTGTCGGCCTTGTGGTCCGAGAGGGACTACTTGTCGTCCGTGAAGGCGACGTCGGTGGTCGGTGGCGAGCTTGTTCTGCACCAGGAGCCTCGTATCCTTTCTTCAGAGAAGATCTCGAGCCCCCACGTCACCACGACACCAACAAAGCTGCTGCTGAAGAGGGTGGAGGAAGGCATGCCGACAGGGAAAAGGACGGGCTGGCGGTGAAGGCTGGATGGCGGAGCGTGGCCGACGGCGGCGCCACCGGAGACAGCGAGGTGGAGAGCGAGGCGAGCTTCGCTGCCGGCTGCAGAGAGGAGGCCAGCGGGCGAGGCGGGAGCAGCTTCGGGCGAGGCGGCTCGAACGGCGCCGGTAGCTGCGATGCGGAGGACGCTGGGAGGCGCCATGAGCAGCTGAGCGCATGGAGGAGCGGAGGCGAAGGAGGCGGGCGGCAGACGGTGGAGGGCGGCCGGAGGCAGGCGGGGAGATGGGCTGGCGGCACGGTGAGGAGATGCGGAGGCGGGGCGAGGAGGCGCCGAGGTGAGGTGGGAGCTGGGCGCTGGCGGCGTGGCGAGGAGGAGGCGGCCAGGACGGAGACCGAGGAGTGAGCGGAGGCCGACACGGGAGGTGGCGGCCGGGCGGAGGGACGCGGTGGCAGGCCAGGGAGAAGACGGGAGAGGGAGGCTCAAGGCGTCTGAGATGGTGCGGTGCTAGGCGGGGCGGTTCGCTCGGGGGGGGGCTGGGAGGTGCTGGGAAGGTGGGGCGGTGGGCCAAGGCGCCAGGGTGGGGCCAGGCGGTTGAGAGGTGGGAGGTGTGGGGTGAGAGGCTGCAGCTGCTGGTGGGGGGCGTGCGTGTGTGGTGGGTTGCGTGGGGGGTGTGGGGCTGGTTGGTGGGAGAGAGAGAGGAGAGGGAGGAGGTTGAGTGATGTGGCGGCGTCTGGTGGGCTAGGGGGAGGGGAGAGGGGAGGTGGCAGGTTGCTATTGGGTGGGGTGATGTGGAGGGGGGGGTGTGGGTAGATAGGTGGGTAGCTGTAGGATTTGTTGGGGTGTTCAGGTGGACCGATTTAAAAACCTGGGGTGGTCGTTCGGGTCATTCGGCCCGTTCGACTGCCCCCGCTAAAAATAATATAAATTTTATTTGTTTTAATAATACCGTTTGCAAACCGATAGCAACAAAACAAAATAATTAATCCGGAGAACCGGGCTTTGCATTTGAATTAAGATGGGGCGTTTGGAAAACAAAACGGGCTTGCGAAAATAGTTTTATGCAAACAATGCATGATGATGACGATGCAATGCACAAATCAACGCGATTTTCTAGTAGTGGTTTTGCGGGATGCCACAATTCGACACCACTAACAATGGATCTCGCCCTCGAGATCCGCCTCATGGTACCGAAAAGAAGGTCGGCGATCTGCGTCTTCTCGCTTCGTGTAGATCCTCGCGACACCACTAACAAGAGGTCGTTGTCCGTGATCGTCGAGAGAACACTCCGGAACAAAAGGTCGAAGGTAGAGGTATCACAAATAAAGCCACCTCTAGCTTCCGTGGACGGAGTAAAATTGCTGGATCCACCGAGTCAATATACAAGAGCGAATGATAAGAGTAGTCGGATGGTGATCAGTCCATCGCGCACCCAAACCATTACTCTGCACACGAATAGGCGGATTATGCAACCAACTCTCGGAATCAGACTGAAGATCTCGACAAGCGAGGTTCGGAATCAAAGGAGTGATGCAGAATCTGCATCGGATCTGGCATAGAGGATGTCGTCGCGTCGGGAAACACCGGATAGCACATACAGGGAACAAAGAATGGTACCACAGTAGACGGGTTCCTCAGGCAGCTTGAACACCGGATGGTAGAACACCGTTACCAAAGGAGGAAGCGAAAACCTGAAGGTACGACGGGAAACCCCACCACGAGAATTCCTGGACTCGAAGAAAAGATAAGAGAGCAGGTTCAAAACACGTCGAGATAAGAGGAGAATAGTAGAGGGGTAAGGAGTAAAATCAGACCTAATCAGAACTATCCAACCGATTTTCAAAAATAGTTTTGACACTCTATTTCGGGCGTTAGCTAGGTTATCCTACAGGCTGGACTTGTGGGGTATCGCAACTGCTGAGCTCTGATACCACTCTGTAACACCCTCAGAATCGGACCTATGCAAGTTTTAGCGAAAACCCGCCAAACCCGCATAGAAACGATTCAAAGGTGCCACCAGCACTTTCGTGCGGGTGGAAAAGCGAAATAACATTACACAGGTCCTCGATGGGACCCACAGAACAAATATATATAACAATGACTCCATGAGTCAAGAATACGATATAATATACAAAGATCCAAATCACCTTGAAAAGCGATAGTGCGTCCACTACGGACAAGAAGCAAATGGGGCTAAGAGCCACGAAGAATAACCAATGGCGTCCATAACCCTGCAGCCAAGCCGGAAGGTAACCACCTAACGACGTCGATCTCAAAACCTGCTTAAACAAAAGGGGTGCCGACAAGGGCAAAGGAAAAAGAAGGCGTCGATCGAGGCCAGTACACGGCGAGGCTAGAATTCGGCGGTCCTCGCCTACATAGGTATGGTGGACTGAAGCGGCAGCGGCAGCATGCACTAAACAACCTATAGAGACTCGGTACAACTGGCGACTATCAGAGAGGGGTAAGATAGACCTATTCGGAACCAACCTGATTCTACCAACAAACAAACCCATCCTGGTGTTTCCCCCTCGAGACCAAACGAGGAAGTCAACCGAGGAACTCACACCGTTGGTAGTTTTATTTATTCAGTTATCGTTGCAACAATTACTAGTCAGGTTTAGTTAATCATCCTGATAAAATAAGCAGTGGGCACTTTTAGTTAACCATTCCGTTATAGTTGCAACAATTACTAATCAGATGCAGATAGTATGATATAAACCCAAAACCCAGCAGTTGTTGGTACTTTTATTCAGCCATTCCGTTATAGTTGCCATACTTACTAGTCAGGTACAATGGTCGCAAGCGACACTCCAAGCAAGCAATTGTGGGCAGTATTATTTAGCCATTCCGTTATAGTGAAGCTGATTACTAGTCATTATAAATTCAAATTTATAGCGATAAACTTTAGTTATGCTTGTCTATGTTCAAGATACTGTGCTCCAAGTCGTCCATATCCGCGGACACGGCTTTCAGAAAGTTTTACCCGGCCGGGGTGCACCAATAGCAACACACGCTCGATCAACCTCGGAAAAACCAAATCAAAACCCAACGAGGCTTTCACGTGAACAATCACAGATTCGAAATATTTGGGGCCACCCTTAAGTAGAATCATAGCAAGCCGGGCTCAAGACGGACTTAAGGTTGTGGGGACGGCTGTGAACGACTGGGAACCCGAAAGTGTGGCTGGGCTTGTCGACACCGCGGAATCGTGCCACGATCCTAAACAGTACAGTGTGCTCCTCGCACAAACGTAAATACATAAGTAGCATGGCATAAGTACAGGATCATAAATAAAACCTCAAACTAGTTTGTGGCCCCAAGAAATAAGACTGAATCAAGCTCTGGCTCAGGGGGGTCCCATATACCTCCCGGATGTGGATAGCGCGATAAAACAAGGAACAGGTATCAAGTACTCGGGGTCCTACGGGACACAAGTGGGCGTTCGGAAACCAATTATTTTCTATCACCCACCGATGCCTCTGCTTACTTCAATTTTAGTTGTTAAACAGGAATTAAAGAGAACGGTAAGTAAAGCTATGATCAGCTCCAACATCAACATGCGGCAATACATCAACAACCGTGGCACTTGACGACACGCAAAGACTTGAGCAAGCGACTACGACGCAAGTCCAACTATCTACCAAACAACGGTAATAGGATGTGTCCAAGGCAATATAGGGCTGCACGGTATATCACAGTGCGAAACTAAAGCATCGCAACAATACGTATAGCAATAGATCAGGAGGGAATAAATACTATAAAAGTAAGATAGGTAGAAAGGGGATGCTCGCTGAAAACATTGTCGAAGGTTCAACCAAGATCGGGCGAAGCTCACATCAACTCAACGGCCTTATCCGCGAAGAAGCAAAACACTAGAAGAAACACGGATGCAATATTTAATACAACGGCGGAAGATCGGCATGATGCATGTATGATGCATGACATGGCAAGGTGGTGCAATTAGGTCATATTAAGCGGAACCGGGGTCCCGACAATTAATTAGGCGGTTCATGTTATTTAGAAACCCCGCAAATTAAATGTTGTTTAACATGGTGGAAGATAGCACCGGGTTCGCTACACAAATTTAAATGAGGCCAATATAAGGCTAGATTTGCCCGCATATGGGCCCCATATTTAATTATCAGGTGAATCGGCATAAGGCCCCCAAACCACAGATATGCATGCGAGATGACAATTAAATATGCAACAATTTATATAGTTGACCATTTATAAAAATAGGGTTCTCGGAAAGGGGTGCACACATTTAGGGTCTCGACGAACTTGGGGTTCCGGGGTTCGGGGTCGGTCTCAGGGTCCAGGGTTTGGCGGGTCGGTCTCAGCGGGATCGTTCTCGGATAACTGTGGTAGAACTTGGCGTTCCGGGAGGAAGTACTTGGTCTGGCGTCGGGGCGCATCGGACTCGCTCCGGGTCGGTGTCGTTCTTGTCGGCCCGCGCAGCTGTTCTTGGTGTTACCGGACGATCTTGCCGACTCCATGCGAAGGCCTTGGCGCTTTAGATCGGTCTTCAGGGTCTCGGCCATCGGATCCTGGAAAGAGGTCATGGCGTCCGGGAACGAGTACTTGTCGCATCTACCGTCTTCGGGTTTGCTTCAATCGGGTCCATGGCGGAGTACTTGATGTCCCGCGATGGAGTTCTCCGGGTTCGGGCTTGCCACGTTGGCGAACTTGGCGTACCGTGAAGATCTTGATGTTCTCCCTTTATTCTCCGGTGGCGAACTTGTAAACGGCGTCAGGGTCCTCGGGGTACGCTCGGTCCATTCTTCAAAACATCATTATCGAGACGATCTTGGCGTCCAAGGGTTTTCTCCGAGTCCATGGTGCGACCAAGTGGTAGATCTTGTTTGGTCCCGACGCCATGGTATTGCATAGTTCCCCGGTTCTCGACTCGTGTCGGCCTTGTGGTCCGAGAGGGACTACTTGTCGTCCGTGAAGGCGACGTCGGTGGTCGGTGGCGAGCTTGTTCTGCACCAGGAGCCTCGTATCCTTTCTTCAGAGAAGATCTCGAGCCCCCACGTCACCACGACACCAACAAAGCTGCTGCTGAAGAGGGTGGAGGAAGGCATGCCGACAGGGACAAGGACGGGCTGGCGGTGAAGGCTGGACGGCGGAGCGTGGCCGACGGCGGCGCCACCGGAGACAGCGAGGTGGAGAGCCAGGGAGGCGGAGGTCGCTGCCGGCTCGCTGCAGAGAGGGAGGCCCGGCAGCGGCGGCGAGCAGCTTCGAGGCGGGCTCGAACAGCGCCGGTAGCTGCGATGCGGGAGGACGCCGCTGAGGCGCCAGGGCGAGAGCTTCAGCAGCGGCGGCGCATGGAGGAGCGGAGGCGGCGGGGCGGCGAGCGGCAGAGGTGGGCGGGCCGCGCGGAGGCAGGCGGGAGGAGATGGGCGCCATGGAGAGGCGGAGGTGGTGAGGCGGGCGCCGGAGGTGAGGTGGGAGCTAGGCGGCCGGGTGTGAGGCGGAGGAGGGGGAGGCCGACGCGACGGGAGGGGGCTGGGGAGGGTGCCAGGGAAGGTGGGGCGGTGGGCCAAGGCGCCAGGGGTGGGGCCCAAGGGCGGTTGAGAGGTGGGAGGGTGTGGGGTGAGAGGGTGGGGCCTGGCGTGTGTGGTGGTGGTTGTGGGGTGTGGGGCTGGTTGGTGGGAGAGAGAGAGGAGAGGGAGGAGGTTGAGTGACGTGGCGGCGTCTGGTAGGCTAGGGGGAGGGGAGAGGGGAGGTGGCAGGTTGCTATTGGGTGGGGTGATGTGGAGGGGGGTGTGGGTAGATAGGTGGGTAGCTGTAGGATTTGTTGGGGTGTTCAGGTGGACCGATTTAAAAACCTGGGGTGGTCGTTCGGGTCATTCGGCCCGTTCGACTGCCCCCGCTAAAAATAATATAAATTTTATTTGTTTTAATAACACCGTTTGCAAACCGATAGCAACAAAACAAAATAATTAATCCGGAGAACCGGGCTTTGCATTTGAATTAAGAAGGGGGGTTTGGAAAACAAAACGGGCTTGCAAAAATAGTTTTATGCAAACAATGCATGATGATGACGATACAATGCACAAATCAACGCGATTTTCTAGTAGTGGTTTTGCGGGATGCCACACCTGCACAACACAAACTCAAGACTTTGCCACAACGAATCAGTGAGGTTGCCAAGCTCACCGGTTTGCTGTATCAAAGGATTAAACGTATGGTGTAGAAGGTAATGGTTTGTATCAAGTAAACAAGTAACAGTGGAAGATGTATCAATGGTAAAGATTGGACCGGGGTCCATAGTTCACTAGAGGTGCTCTCCTTAGATAAACAACATGGCATGAAGGGTAAACAAATTACAACAGGGCAATTGTCAGGAACTGAGCAAGGCATAACAATTCAATTACTAGCCAGAAAGATACTATGAGGTTGATTGGGCAATACACCAATATACATAGACCGTAATCCAACTGCATCTATGACTAGAAGTCCACCTTCAGGTTATCATCCGAACCCCCTCCAGTATAAAGTTGCAAGCAACAGACAACTGCTTTAAGCAAAGTGTGTAAAGTAAACAGTCCACATATTCCATGAACAAGAGACCGTTGTTTTCTCCCTAGTAGCAACAACACATCTATAACCGAAGAGATTTCTGTCACTTCCCTTGGAAACAAGAGGCATGAACCCACTATCGAGCATAAATACTCCCTCTTGGAGTCACTAGCAACTACTTGGCCAAGATAACCACTAGCAACGGACAGCATGCAAGATCACAAACAACACATACATGATAGAATCATAAAGATAGAACAATTAATCAAACTAACAGAATAATCTAAATATCCTTTGGATCCCCGCAAACACAACATGCATGATTACAAATAGATTAGATCTTGATCATGAACGGAGCTCACAAGATCTATACATGAAAGCACAAGGAGGAGATACAACCATCTAGCTACTACATGGACCCATAGTCCAAGGTGGAACTACTCAAAAATCATACCGGAGAGAAGGCCTTCAGGATGATCTCCCCTCCGACAGGGTGCCGCGAAGAGTTCCAGATCCCCCCGATCTAGGGACGATGGTGGCGGCGGCTACAGACGGTTTCGTGGATTTCTGATCGAGTTCTGAGAGTTTCTGTATTAGGGGCTTCTTATAGGCGAAGGGGCGAGACCGGGAGGCGTCCAGGAGGAGCAAACCCTACCTAGGCGTGGGGTAGGGCCCACCCACGCCTAAGGGGGGGGGGGGTTGGCCTCCCTGGCCCACTTCTCCGTCTCACCTCTGGACTTCTTGTTCCCCATAGAAAGTTATTGACTTTGTCCTTTGTCCCGTCCAATTCCGAGAATATTTCTTTACTAACTTTTGTGAAACAAAAAACAGCAGAAAACAGGCATTTGGCGCTGTTGCAACTTGTTAATAGGTTAGTACCAGAAAACATGTAAAAAGCACCTCAAAGTGTAGACA
This sequence comes from Avena longiglumis, assembly GCA_030063025.1. Classification (NCBI taxonomy): domain Eukaryota; kingdom Viridiplantae; phylum Streptophyta; class Magnoliopsida; order Poales; family Poaceae; genus Avena; species Avena longiglumis. The sequence goes on from CP125973.1 coordinate 157,702,130, forward strand.
AGTAAAGCAAAGTAGACACTAAACAAGCATGGATCATCAAAAATTATAGATATGTTTCTAACGTATCAGCATCCCCAAGCTTAACTCCTGCTCGTTCTCGAGTAGGTAAGTGATAAAAGAATAATTTTTTAGGTGACATGCACCCTCACAATAAAGATCCAACCATTTATAAGCATTGAAAGCTGGGATCAAAGAACTCTAAACATGTGCATGAAAGATGGAGTTATAACAATAGGACATAGTAATTATGCATGCAACATGGCAAACTACAAACAAAGATCATGAATAATATGCATTGAAAAACGTTTGTTTGTTTCACATGCGGAAAACATAGCATAGTGGCAATCAGCTTGTCCCTCATAGAGTAGCAATATAATTCATAGGACACCTTCAAAGTTCACAAGGGTGACTAGAAACAAATAGCACAAGAGCAAGTAATAACACAATATGCATCAATTAGTAAGCTTTGGAACATTGCACACAGAATGAAAACTATGCTCTCTTAATGGTGCCTAAAGGTAGAAGGTGGAGACTCAAATAATGGTGGAAGAGAAGACTTTTGTAAAGGAAGCAGGGATTACAAGTTTCAAAAAGAGCTTCCAAAAATTATGGTACTTATTAGCTTTCAGCCCTCATTGCCCCTATCATAAGCATCTTGAAGTGGTTAAGGTTAAAGTGGCAAGGCTGGAGTATATGCTTGACAAAGTATAAGTTCGCAATCTCAAGTCCCTTGACTATGAGGGCTACACCTCATGGATACTCAACTTAGGGCCCATGCAAGTTATTGTCACTGTAAGTATTTGCATATCATTGAGAACGGGGTACCCCTTGCACATGGTACAGAAGCTTTCCCATAACCAAAATGACAAGGCAAGCAGACAATGAGCATCTCAACAATATTTTTATTTACCATATGCATAGCTTTTTTATTGAGGATGCTTCATAGATAGCTCACTATGGTGATGCTGCAAGTTTCCACCATGATTAGGCATGGCTTAGACACAAAATCCAAATCATATCTATTACGAAGAGCAATACCGCGGTAGAAACTATCAATAACCAAGCTAAGGCTCATCTTAGGCTCAGTTTCCCTTTGTAAAGTAGAGATTCTAGACCAAGCTTCTTTGAAACTCTCCTCATTTTTTTGTTTAAAAGTAAAGATATTTTCCATAGGTGTCACAGAGATTGGATCAAAACCAGACATGGTAGTAACTAAGGTAGGAACGAATTTTTTGTGTGTTTTTGAATAAGGCAAGCAAACCAAGCTAGACTATTTTTTTGGGTTTTTTGGAAAGAGGCAAACAAAACCAAGCAAAAGAAACAAAGCAAACTAAAAACAAAGTAAAGAGAAAGGAAGTTAAGGACTCTCCTAGTGAAGACGTCCTTAGCCTCCCCAGCAACGGTGCCAAAAAACTTGTTGATAGCGCTTGACGAGGTGGAAGAGGTTGAAGTAGACTCTCCAGTAATGGCACCAGAAAGCTTGATGGCGCCTGGTGTTTGACGTGAAAGCGCTTCGTTGGAAACCCCAAGAGCAAGGTGTGAAGCAGCAAGCAGCAAGTCTTCCCTCAGTAGAGGCCAAGGTTATCGAACCAGAAGGAGGAAGGAAACGTCACACAGGTGTTGCAAACAACGTAGAGACCTGCACAACACAAACTCAAGACTTTGCCACAACGAATCAGTGAGGTTGTCAAGCTCACCGGTTTGCTGTAACAAAGGATTAAACGTATGGTGTAGAAGGTAATGGTTTGTAGCAAGTAAACAAGTAATAGTGGAAGATGTATCTGTAGGGTTCGCAGCATAGAAAACAAAAAATTTCCTACGATGTGAACTATGTACCAAGATCTATCTATTAGATACAAACAACGGGCGGATGTATATCCGTAGAGAACATACCCTTGAATACCGACAAAGCTTAACGAGTTCAACTAGTGGTTGATGTAGACGATCTATTGCCGATCTCAAGATCGAGAGGAAGTCCTAGCGCCGCAAATCAGCTGCGCATCCGTGCTCACACACACGTTCGAGGCACCGAGCAACCTCCGCCTCCTCGCTCCAGCGATGCAGCAGAAGCACAACTCTTTCTTGCTGAATAGCCACCGGGAACATGTATCTCGCTAGTCCGAGACCATGGGGGATAAATTCTAGAGGGGGAGAGAGATCCTTCAGGAGGAGGTGTGAGTGAGAAGTGAGGAGAGGGGTGCCTTTTATAGGAGGAGGGGGCGGGACCCCAAGGGGGTGGCCGGCGCATGGGGGCTGACCCCTTGCCCTCCCCTCTTCATGTGGGTGGACACTCCACTCACAAAATTCCTTTAAATTCCCTCCACTCAAAATCCCACTCAAACATGGCATTAAATTTCCACCAAATTTAATGCAAACTCTCATTAAATAAAACACTTTTATTTTATTCAGAATTTTGTCAATTACTTTAATGACAAACATTCAAAAATAACCCCTTGCTAGAATTCTATTTCACATGCATAACCACTTTATGCAATTTCACCCGAAAACCTGTTTCGGTATCTAGTGAAATAAATTCCTGCGCTTGTTCATTCTTTCGGCATGAAACTTTTGCTCCAATTGGATGTCGGTGTCTCTTAAGTGTGTCACCCTACGGTTCGTGAATAATGCTGACATGACCGAGACCCCTCTCGGATCAATAATCAGAAGCGGGATCTGGAGACCCATACTAACTCCCACACATTCAACGATGACTTTCTTGTGATCGTCGGAACCTTTTACGCTAGTATCTTAATCCCTTTGTTTCACGATATATTACATGTCCGAGATTCGATCATTGGTATCTCCATACCTAGTTTGATCTCGTTACCGACATGCACTCTTTTCTTGTTCCCTTGATATAACATTCTAGTGATCAAATCACTTGCTTGCAAGATAATCAATGTGATATCACCGAGAGGGCCCAGAGTATATCTATCCGTCATCGGGATGAACAATTTCCACTCTCGATCCATGAGCCTCAACATAACACTTTATTAGTTCTGAATCCATCTTTATAATCACCCTGTTACGGTGTGATGTTTGATGTTATCAAGAAACTCTTCCAGTGTTAGTGATTGACATGATCTCATGGTCTAAGGATTAGGATCACTTCGTAAGTTGTTATAGCAATATAAACTCAATGACTTTGATCGTAATGCTATACTTCGGATGAATGTCCATCACACCATTACACTAATGTTGTGATCCCGTTATTAATAACATCCAATGTCCATGATCAGGAAACCTTCATCATCTTGTTAATCAACGAGCTAGTTTATGAGAGAGGCATAACTAGGAACTTTCTGTTTGTTTATTAAACACACATGTATTAATGTTTCCGTATTAATACAATTATAGCATGCAAAATAAACATCTATCATATACTTGGAATACACATAATAAACACTTTATTATTGCCTCTCAGGGCATATTCCTTGATCTCCCACTTGCACTAGAGACAATAATGTAGTTACATAGTGATAAATCTAACACCCATTGAGTTCTGGTGTTGATCATGTTTTGCTCTAGGGAGAGTTTTAGTCAACGGATCTGCTACATTGAGATCCGTATGTACTTTACAAATCTTTATATCTCCATCCTTGACATGCTCGCGGATGGAGTGAAACGGGCGCTTAATATGCTTGGAATGCTTGTGAGACCTTGGCTCTTTGGCATTGGCAATGGCACCATTGTTGTCACAATAGATCACCATTGGGTCCAACGCGTTTGCAACCACTCCTAGTTCGGATATGAACTCCTTCATCCAAACTGCTTCCTGAGCCGCTTCTGAAGCAGCAACATATCCGACCTCCGTTGTTGATCCCGCTCCCACAGGTTGTTTGGAACTCCTCCAACTAACCGCTCCGCCATTCATGAGAAATACGTATCCGGATTGAGACTTAGAGTCATCCGGATCGGTGTCAAAGCTAGCGTCAACATAACACTTAGCGACGAGATCTTCTTCACCTCCTTATACAAGAAACATATCCTTAGTTCTTCGTAAGTACTTAAGGATATTCTTGACCGCTATCCAGTGTTCCGAACCTGGATCCGATTGGTACCTACTAGTCAAACTAATAGCATGTGCCACATCCGGTCTTGTACATAGCATGGCGTACATTATAGAGCCTATGGCTGAAGCATAGGGGACTTTGTCCATTATCTCTCTTTCTTCCGCCGAAGCCGGACTTTGGGTCTTACTCAATGTCGTGCCTTGCAACATAGGTAAGAACCCCTTCTTACTTCCGTCCATTTTAAACTTCTTTAAAATCTTATCAAGGTATGTACTTTGCGATAGCCCTATTAGGCGCCTAGATCTATCTCTATAGATCTTTATGCCTAATATGTATGACGCTTCACCTAGGTCCTTCATTGAAAATTTGTTGTTTAGATAACTTTTAACACTGTTTAAAAGATATATATCATTTCCTATCAATAATATGTCATCCACATATAATATCAGAAATGCCACATTGCTCCCATTCACTTTCTTGTAAATACAAGCTTCTCCACAAGTTTGTACAAATCCAAACTCTTTGATCACCTCATCAAAGCGGAGATTCCAACTTCGTGATGCTTGCTTCAATCCATAGATGGATCGCTGAAGCTTGCACACCTTGTTAGCATCCTTAGGATCGACAAAACCCTTTGGTTGTATCATATACAACTCTTCTTCAATATTACCATTGAGAAACGCGGTTTTGACATCCATCTGCCATATTTCATAATCGAAATATGCAGCAATTGCTAACATAATCCTAACTGACTTTAGCATCTCTACGGGAGAGAATGTCTCATCGTAGTCAACTCCTTGAATTTGTCGAAACCCCTTCGCGACAAGTCGAGCTTTATAGACGGTCACATTACCATCAGCATCAGTTTTCCTTTTGAAAATCCATTTGTTCTCCACGGCCTTTCGGTCGTGAGGTAATTCCACCAAGTTCCAAACTTGATTTTCATACATGGATTCCATCTCGGATTTCATGGATTCTAACCATTTGTTGGAATCCGGGATCATCATCGCTTCTTCATACGTCGCAGGGTCATCATTTTCATCAACCATGAAATTCATGATAGGATTTCCGTACAGCTCGGGAGCTGCACGTGTCCTGCTTGACCTGCGAGGTTCGGTAGTACTCTCTTTCAGAGTTCCATGATCATTATCATTAGTTCCCTCTTCAACAGGTGGAGCCAACTCCGGAACAACTTCCGGCGCTGTGCTACTCGCCATACTTTGAAGAGAAGGTTCAATAACCTCTTAGAGTTCTACCTTCCGACTACTCACACCTTTCGCGAGAAACTCTTTCTCTAGAAAGGATCCATTCTTGGCAACAAAAACCTTGCCCTCGGATCTATGATAGAAGGAATACCCAATAGTTTCCTTAGGGTATCCTATGAGGACGCATTTTTCCGCTTTGGGTTCGAGTTTATCCGATTGAAGTTTCTTCACATAAACATCGCATCCCCAAACTTTAAGAAATGACAGCTTAGGTTTGTTTCCAAACCACAATTCATACGTTGTCTTTTCAATGGATTTAGATGGTGCCCGATTTAAAGTGAATGCAGCAGTTTCTAGTGCATAACCCCAAAATGACAACGACAAGTCCGTCAGAGACATCATAGATCAAACCATATCTAATAAAGTACGATTACGATGTTCCGACACGCCATTTCGTTGTGGTGTTCCGGCAGGCGTGAGTTGTGAAACAATTCCACACTCTTTCATGTGAGTGCTAAACTCGTAACTTAGATACTCACCTCCACGGTCGGACCGTAGAAATTTGATCTTTCTATTACGATGATTTTCCACTTCATTCTGAAATTCCTTGAACTTTTCAAAGGTTTCAGACTTGTGTTTCATCAAGTAGATATAACCGTATCTACTCAAATCATCCGTGAAAGTAACAAAATAACGATATCCACCTCGCGCCGACACACTCATTGGACCACATACATCAGAATGTATGATTTCCATTGAACCGGAAAACGGCGTTCTAGTCATCTTGCCTATAAGGCATGGCTCACATGTATCAAATGATTCAAGATCAAGTGATTCCAAAAGTCCATCCGAATGGAGCTTCTTCATGCGTTTAACGCCAATATGACCTAGGCAGCGATTGCCACATATATCGGATATATCATCATTAAGTTTAATCCTTTTAGCATCAACATTATGAATATGTGTAACATTATCATCGAGATCTAATAGAAATAAACCATTCATCATCGGTGCATGACCATAAAAGATTTCATTCATATAAATGGAACAACCATTGTTCTCGGATTTAAATGAATAACCACTTCGCATCAAACACGATCCGGATACAATGTTCATGCTTAGTGCGGCACCGGATAACAATTATTCAAGTTTATAACTAATCCGATGGCAAGTGGAGAGGCGAGATTCGACGACGATCACATCAACGCTTGATCCATTGCCGACATGCATCATGACCTCACCTTGCTAGCGGTCGCTTGTTCATGACCACGATTCGAGTTACAAATATTAGCAACTGAACCGGGATCAAATACCTAGGTGCTACTGCGAGCACTAGTCAAGTACACATCAATAACATGTATATCATATATACCTTTGTTTGCCTTGCCGGCCTTCTTGTCTGCCAAATACTTGGGGCGATTAAGCTTCGATGGCGATCCCTTACAATAGTAGCACTCGGTATCAGACTTAGGTCCAAATCGGGGATTCTTTTCAGGCACAGCAAGAGGCTTTCCGCCCTTACTACCCTTCCGTTTTCCCTTCTTGTCTTTCTTGAAACCAGTGTTCCTATTGATCATCAACACTTGATGTTCCTTTTGATCTCCACTGCGGTTTTAAGCATTGTGAAGCTCGGGAGAGACTTCTTCATGCCTTGCATATTATAGTTCATCACAAAGCTCTTATAGCTAGGTGGCAGAGACTGCAGAACACGATGGATGCCTAAGTCAATGGGAATCGTTATTCCCAAGGACACAAGCTTATCGGCGTAACCCGACATCTTGAGTACATGCTCACTAACGGAGCTGTGCTCTTCCATCATGCAGCTAAAGAACTTTTACGGCGTTGTAGCTCTCTATAGCAGCATGTGTGTCGAAAATCATTTTCAACTCACCCATTGTATCAAATGCATTGCCATTTTCGAAACGCTTTCGAAGTTCCGGCTCTAGCCCATACAATATGCCGCAATGAACTAAGTTATGGTCCTCCTGACGAGTCTGATAGACATTCTTCTCCTCGTCAGGGGCAACCTCTAAAGGTGGGGGGCCTAGTGGCGCTTCTAGAACGTATTGCTTTTGTGCAGCAGAGAGGAGAATCCTAAAATTCATGGCCCATTCGGTAAAGTTGCTACCGTTCGTTGCTAGTTTCTCTTTCTCCATGAACACATTGAAATTAAAAGCAGGTGGTGCCATCTACAACAGAATTTGTAAAGTTTAGACTAAGTGTATGATAGATTGAGTTCAACTAATCCATATTACGAATAAACTCCCACTCAAAAATGACATCCCTCGTGCCTTTTTGGTGATTACATGAACCCAATCCACTATACCAAGTCCGATCATCACGTGAGTCGGTATAGCTTCAAAGGCGAGCATCAAATGGGCATCATATCAACTATATGACTCATGCTTAACCTTTCGGTCCGTGTTCCGAGGCCATGCCTGTACATGCTAGGCTCCCCAAGTTAGAACCTTAGTATTCGTGTGTGTAACTGTTTTACAACCGAAGTATGGTCGTGGATCCAAGAACACCCGATCATCACGTGATGTCTTGGAGCGACGAAACATAATCGGTGCATAGTAAAGGAAGAACACATTCTTATCTTGATATTTAAATGAGGGATCATCTTATTATGCTAACAAAGCGCTAAACAAGCAATATAAGATGCTATCAAACATCACATGTTTATTAGTGAAATGTTATGGTTCCCGCAGATGATCTCTATCATGTGCATCGTGGTATGATCACTATCATACATATATGTGTAAATCCAAGGTCTATGGAGTTACACGCTATGTGTGTTGTAAGAGTATCATCTCATACTTCTACTTACAACACTACCATATCATAACACTAGCCCAACAACAATCTAAACTAGACGCCTCTAATTTATCCATTGCAAGTTTTACGTGGCTTAGGGATTTCGAGATAGAACCGTTCTTACCTACGAACATGAACCACAACGAGGATAACCAAATTGTTGACAACTCGTTTTCTAAATAGATATTGACTATAGTAGGAGAGAAAGACACCCGCTAGCCACTTATGCAAACTAGTTGCATGTCAAGCGTGGAACAGGTCTCATGTGCGAGGACATGTAAAGTTTGTCCGGACCGCTTCATCCCACTATGCCACCAATATCCAAAATTACAACAAAGGAGCAACAACATGATCATCATCGCCCACATACTCATATGTGTACTACCCGTGTAAAGCATCTACGCATAGATCCGGCTCTGATACCACTATAGGGTTCGCAGCTTAGAAAACAAAAAATTTCCTACGATGTGAACTATGTACCAAGATCTATCTATTAGATACAAACAACGGGCGGATGTATATCCGTAGAGAACATACCCTTGAAGACCGACAAAGCTTAACAAGTTCAACTCGTGGTTGATGTAGACGATCTCTTACCGATCTCAAGATCGAGAGGAAGTCCTAGCGCCGCAAATCAGTAGCACATCCATGCTCGCACACACTTTCGAGGCACCGAGCAACCTCCGCCTCCTTGCTCCAGCGATGCAGCGGAAGCACAACTCTTTCTTTCCGAATAGCCACCGGGAACATGTATCTCGCTAGTCCGAGACCATGGGGGATAAATTCTAGAGGGGGAGAGAGATCCTTCACGAGGAGGTGTGAGTGAGAAGTGAGGAGAGGGGTGCCTTTTATAGGAGGAGGGGGGGAACCCCAAGGGGGTGGCCGGCGCATGGGGGATGCCCCCTTGCCCTCCCCTCTTCATGTGGGTGGACACTCCACTCACAAAATTCCTTTAAATTCCCTCCACTCAAAATCCCACTCAAACATGCCATTAAATTTCCACCAAATTTAATGCAAACTCTCATTAAATAAAACTCTTTTATTTTATTCAGAATTTTGTCAATTACTTTAATGACAAACATTCACAAATAACCCCTTGCTAGAATTCTATTTCACATGCATAACCACTTTATGCAATTTCACCCGAAAACCTGTTTCGGTATCTAGTGAAATAAATTCCCGCGCTTGTTCATTCTTTCGGCATGAAACTTTTGCTCCAATTGGATGTCGGTGTCTCTTAAGTGTGTCACCCTACGGTTCGTGAATAATGCGGACATGATCGAGACCCCTCTCGGATCAATAATCAGAAGCGGGATCTGGAGACCCATACTAACTCCCACACATTCAACGATGACTTTCTTGTGATCGTCGGAACCTTTTATGCTAGTATCTTAATCCCTTTGTTTGACGATATATTACATGTCCGAGATTCGATCATCGGTATCTACATACCTAGTTTGATCTCGTTACCGACATGCACCCTTTTCTCGTTCCCGTGATATAACATTCTAGTGATCAAATCACTTGCTTGCAAGCTAATCAATGTGATATCACCGAGAGGGCCCAGAGTATATCTATCCGTCATCGGAATGAACAAATTCCACTCTCGATCCATGAGCCTCAACATAACACTTTATTAGTTCCGAATACATCTTTATAATCACCCTGTTACAGTGTGACGTTTGATGTTATCAAGAAACTCTTCCGGTGTTAGTGATTGACATGATCTCATGGTCTAAGGATTAGGATCACTTCGTAAGTTGTTATAGCAATATAAACTCAATGACTTTGATCGTAATGCTATACTTCGGATGAATGTCCATCACACCATTACACTAATGTTGTGATCCCGTTATTAATAACATCCAATGTCCATGATCAGGAAACCATCATCTTGTTAATCAACGAGCTAGTTTATGAGAGAGGCATAACTAGGAACTTTCTGTTTGTTTATTAAACACACATGTATTAATGTTTCCGTATTAATACAATTATAGCATGCAAAATACACATCTATCATATACTTGGAATACACATAATAAACACTTTATTATTGCCTCTCAGGGCATATTCCCTCCAGTATCAATGGTAAAGATTGGACCGGGGTCCATAGTTCACTAGAGGTGCTCTCCTTAGATAAACAACATGGCATGAAGGGTAAACAAATTAAAACAGGGCAATTGTCAGGAACTGAGCAAGGCACAACAATTCAATTACTAGCCAGAAAGATCCTATGAGGTTGATTGGGCAATACAACAATATACATAGACCGTAATCCAACTGCATCTATGACTAGAAGTCCACCTTCAGGTTATCATCCGAACCCCCTCCATTATTAAGTTGCAAGCAACAGACAACAGCTTTAAGAAAAGTGTGTAAGGTAAACAGTCCACATGTTCTATGAACAAGAGACTGTTGTTTTCTCCCTAGTAGAAACATCACATCTACAACCGCAGAGATTTCTGTCATTTCCCTTGGAAACTAGAGGCATGAACCCACTATGGAGCATAAATACTCCCTCTTGGAGTCACTCGCAACTACTTGGCCAAGATAACCACTAGCAACGGACAGCATGCAAGATCACAAACAACACATACATGATAGAATCATAAAGATAGAACCATTAATCAAACTAACATAATAATCTCAATATCCATTGGATCCCCATAAACACAACATGCATGATTACAAATAGATTAGATCTTGATCATGAACGGATCTCACAAGATCTATACATGAAAGCATAAGGAGGAGATACAACCATCTAGCTACTACATGGACCCATAGTCCAAGGTGGAACTACTCACAAATCATACCGGAGAGAAGGCCTCCGGGATGACTTCCCCTCCGGCAGGGTGTCGGGAAGAGCTTTAGATCCCCCCGATCTAGGGACGATGGTGGCGGCGGCTACAGACATTCATGGATTTTTGATCGGGTTCTGAGAGTTTCTGTATTAGGGGCTTCTTATAGGCGAAGGGGCGAGACCAGGAGGAGGCCAGGAGGGGCAAACCCTACCCAGGCGTGGGGTAGGGCCCACTATCGCCTAGGGGGGCTTGGCCTCCCTGGCCCGCTTCTCCGTCTCCCCTCTGGACTTCTTGTTCCCCATAGAAAGTTATTGACTTTGTCCTTTGTCCCGTCCAATTCTGAGAATATTTATTTACTAACTTTTCTGAAACCAAAAACAGAAAAGCAGGCATCCGCTTGTGCAACTTGTTAATAGGTTAGTACTAGAAAACATGTAAAAAGCACCTCAAAGTGTAGACAAGTAAAGCAAAGTAGATACTAAACAAGCATGGAGCATAAAAAATTATAGATACGTTTCTAACGTATCAGCATCCCCAAGCTTAAGTCCTGCTCGTCCTCAAGTGGGTAAGTGATAAAAGAATAATTTTTGAGGTGACATGCACCCTCACAATAAATATCCAACCATTTGCAAGCATTGAAAGCTGGGATCAAAGAACTCTAAACATGTGCATGAAAGATGGAGTTCTAACAATAGGACATAGTAATTATGCATGCAACATGGCAAACTACAAACAAAGATCATGAATAATATGCATTGAAAAACGTTTGTTTGTTTCACATGCGGAAAACATAGCATAGTGGCAATCAGCTTGTCCCTCATAGAGTAGCAATATAATGCATAGGACACCTGCAAAGTTCACAAGGGTGACTAGAAACAAATAACACAAGAGCAAGTAATAACACAATATGCATCAATTAGTAAGCTTTGGAACATTGCACACAGAATGACAACTATGCTCTGTTAATGGTGCCTAAAGGTAGAAGGTGGAGACTCAAATAATGGTGGAAGAAAAGCCTTTTTGTAAAAGAAGCAGGGATTACAAGTTTCAAAAAGAGCTTCCAAAAATTATGGTACTTATTAGCTTTCAGCCCTCATTGCCCCTATCATAAGCATCTTGAAGTGGTTAAGGTTAAAGTGGAAAGGCTGGAGTATATGCTTGACAAAGTATAAGTTTTCAATCTCAAGTCCCTTGACTATGAGGGCTACACCTCATGGATACTCAACTTAGGGCCTAGGCAAGTTCTTGTCACTGTAAGTATTTGCATATCATTGAGAACGGAGTACCCCTTGCACATGGTACATGAGCTTTCCCATAACCAAAATGACAAGGCAAGCAGATAATGAGCATCTCAGCAATCTTTTTATTTACCATATGCATAGCTTTTTATTGAGGATGCTCCACGATGCCGTCCTGTATGTAGGCATCAACGCCATTGACACGCTCGCTCATGACCGCATGACGTGGCCAGCTGGAGATCCTGCAGAAGTTCTGAAGGGAATATGCCCGAGAGGCAATAATAAAGTGGTTATTATCGTATTCCTTATTTATGATAAATGTTTATTTTGCATGCTATAATTGTATTAATACGAAAACGTTAATACATGTGTGTTTAATAAACAAACAGAAAGTTCCTAATTATGCCTCTCTCATAAACTAGCTCGTTGATTAACAAGATGATCAAGGTTTCCTGATCATGGACATTGGATGTTGTTAATAATGAGGTCACAACATTAGTGTAATGGTGTGATGAACATTCATCCGAAGTATAGCATTACGATTAAATTCATTGATTTTATATTGCTATAACAACATACAAAGTGATCCTAATCCTTAGACCATGAGATCATGTCAATCACTAACACCGGAAGATTATCTTGATAACATCAAATGTCACACCGTAACAGGGTGATTATAAAGATGGGTTCAGTACTACTAAAGTGTTATGTTGAGGCCCATGGATTGAGAGTGGAATTTATTCATCCCGATGATGGATAGATATGCTCTGGCCCTCTCGGCGTGTCACATCCCAAAATTTTCCAAATTTTGAAATGTGAAAAATAAATAAACAAAATAAATAAATGTTGAAATTTAGGGTGAAAATAAACTTTTTGATTCCAAATGGAAACATCAAAACCCATCTTGAACAAACTTTGAATGAAAAGGGAATCAAACAAAATTTCAATCAAGTGAAATGCATTCATCAATAATGTATCTTGAAATTTGAACACCTGGAAAAGTTAAACCAGAACCCTAAAACCCTAATGGAATAATTCATTTCCAAGATCTCTCTAAGACTATGGATTTGATCCATATAAAAATTTGTCAACGAACATTTATAAATGATCAAGAATGATAAATAAAAATATTATAAAACCATAGAAATTGGTTTCACTTAATTTGGAGTCATGGATAAAAACTTATGAATTTATTAAGATAAAACAAATTAATTTCCAAAGCTAATAAATCCCTATCTAAAATCCATGCCAAATCTTGAGCAAATAAATCCTAGAGGGATTTAAAAAGATAAATAAATATTAAATAAAGTTATGCAAATTGGAATCACCAATTTTGAATCTTTAAATAAAAAGATATGGATTTTATAATGCAAAGGAAGAAATAAATATATAAGGAATATTTAAAAATCAAATTAAATCTTGGACAAACAAATAATATGAAAGATTATTGATTAATAAAAAGAATAAAGGATTATTTAAGTAAAATAATAAGGATTTATTAATATCCAATTTTATTCAAATAAAGACAATTCCCAATTTTAAATGAACATTAAATCCTATCGAAGTATTTTAAATAATAATTCAAAGTGAATTATTTGTAATAATGAATAAATAAAATCTACTAAAAAGGTTTGGTAAAAAAATAGAATTCAAATAGAGTTTGAAAACATATTTAAATCCTATTTAAAAATAAAGACAAATGTCTATTTTTAAATAAATAATAGACCCTAAAAGAATAAAAAAATATTTTAAAATGGACTTTAGAATATGTTAATAAAAATATTAAAATATACTAAAAGTTTGGTAGAGGTTTGAATTCAAATGGTGTTTAAATTATTTAAACAAAAATCAAAACAGAAAAGGAAAAAAAAGATTCAGAATAAAAAAAGAAACAAAGCCAGCCTTGAAGCAAGGCCTAGTCTAGCCCAGCGAGCCCACTTCATCTCTCCCCCGAAGAAAAACGTTTCACACTCGCAATCTCACCCACGCAGTCACTAAACACTTGGCCCCACGCGCATTCCCTCTCACATCGCTGACAGCGCGGCCCCACCTGCCCTATCATCGTCTTCAACCCGCGACGACCGTTGTCCCCCATCACACCTCGCCATTCTGCCGCGATTCAATCCTCGTAAATTCGAGTAATTGGCGGCGTTAATTCCTCTAGCGATGACGCACCCTTAAATTCCCACGCCCCCTCTCAATTTTCCCCCAGGCACCATTCCCCCTCTGCCACCAGGCTGCCGCAATCGCGAGCTCGAACCCACTGTCCCCGATGAGCTACTCCGGTCGATTCCGGCCAACTTAGACCCTCTCCTGCCTCCTAGCCTCCACGGGTCTGTTCGTCAACACCAGGCGCATCTGCCAGTAGCTTCAGCCCGACCGCACGTGTCCGAGAGCGTCGGCAAGGACAACCTCTGAACGCCGTCGTCGTCTGCCACTTCTCCGACGACCCCTCCCCTTAAGTTCCGTCCACCCCTCTTCCCTTCGATGATGCTCCCGTGATCGCCACACTCTCCCGCATCTAACGCATCCTCTGGCGTGCCATTTTATGCCCTATAGCGTCGACGACATCTATACTTGAGCGATCCCGACGCCGACGTCGTCTCCGACGAGCAATCACTGCCGTTCCCGTGCGCCCCTTGAATAGCCGCGACCACCTTGAGCTTCGCCATACCACTGCGAGCACAGTGAGCCATTTCTCTCGTTCCCTTGCTTCCTGCTTCACCGAATCCGCCGTAGCCAGAGCGCTCTGCCGCTCACTATCGTGCCAGCGCCGCCAGTTCCTGGTCGAGCTGCTGTGAGCCATTGGATTTAGATCCAAGCGACACGATAGATTCACTTAGAGAACAGGTACAAAGCGATCTGCACCGTGCGATTAAGTTAGATCTGACGCCTGTAGCTGCTCGATCCTCATGAAGCGGTATGCTCCAGTTAGATTCAAACACGTGTCATGTGTTTGGTTTTAAAAACAAAAACATATCTATTAGAAATTTAGATTTGTAAAATTCATAACTTTCAATACACACGTCCAAATTTTTCAAATTTTATATCATTGGAATCAGGAAAACAAAACATTTCCAACCATGCACTTTTTTAGTATTTTGCTTCTGGAAAATTTGTTGTTTTTACAGAAACATGTGTAGGCATATTTTGAGTATAAAATTTATTCTAGAAATGTTTTAGGGTAAAATCTTTTGTAAATGGATTGTTTTGAACCTACTGACTATAGAAACCAACTTGTAGATTTAAAAGTATATTTGGTGACACTTAGGAATTAAATCTTTGAATAAAAGCATTCTGTAACATCCCAAAAATACTAAACTTGGATCATCAAATTAGGGTTAACAAAAACTTTTCTAAATAAAAATATGAGAGCATGCATGTGTGTATACATCCCATTTTGAATTCTTTTGAATTGCCATGATTATATGTTTCTTTGCTTGGAAAATGATTCTTAGGTGAATTAAACATCATCTAAACAATCTCCACACTTTTTCCAAAGACAAATAAATCAAAACAAACCAAATTGGGTGAATGGTCATTTTGACCAATTTAACTCCCATGCCTACTTTGGCTGTCCCAAACTTTCAGAACTTATCAGAAACTTGTTTGGATCTTTACACCCCTTGATTGTACTCATAACAAAATATCAAGGCCCACCTTGTGATCATCCAGAAACTTTCAAATGCATAGTTTAAAGGACAGTTCAAAATTGAATCTTTATCCTATGGGAAGATCCCACTTTTTCAAAAACCACTCAAACAAGCTCAACTTTCATAACCCAAGCATCTGCAGACTCACCAGCACCAACCTAGCACACCCACCAAAAATCTTTTCAAAATTCAAAACTTGAATTCTTGCGGCCATTTCATCAAACACCTTGCAGATTCAAATCAAACAAAATCCAAACACTATTGTGAGCAGTGATTGGAGCCTAACTTGTTCCTTGTCTGGTTGCAACTAGGCTTTAGTAGATCATCTAGCTCAAATGCAAACCTCTAGCATCACTGTAAGCTTGGCAATGCCATCAATGGTGAGCAGGACGAGTGCACCCTTGTCACCCCCATGTCGACAGCAAGCTCGGAGAAGAACCAAGCCTAGCCAACATGTCTGGGAGCAAGCCAACACCCCACCGCCACTCCTTGTCCAGCGCTCGAACCTTGCCAACCCCTAGACCACACGCACGGACCATGCCAAGCTCGCCAGCAACCATGCCGAGAGCGCGCCCCGTGCGCCACGCTTGACTGACGCCCCACAGCGCGCCCGCCGCGTGCATACGTGATCACCGTCCCAAGAACCCCGAGACACGCTGTTACGCCACATGACCACGCAGGCATGCACATTAAAAACCTCTGTCGGGCACGCGTAGAGCACCGACATGTTCCAACCAAACCGCACTGCCCCACGCCTCGCCACCGCGTCGTTGAGCATCGCCAGGGAGCACCACACCGCCCCTACCGTCGCCCACGCTTCTAGCCTTCTGTGCCGTCGACCACGACGAGCTCAGCTTGCGCCCGTCGGTTCCCTCTCGCCACTATAAATAGATGCCACCCCCAGCCGAATTGAGCACACCACCCCACTCCCATCTCACCCAGAACCACCTCGCCTCATTCCCGAAGCAAGGCGAGCAGCGCTTCACCAGAATTGCACCGGAGCCCGCCGCTACTGGAGAAGAAAGGGGCCAGCGATTGGAGCCGCCCCAGGAGAAGCTGCCGGTACCAGGAGGTTAGCCGTCGTCGAATTCGTCGTTCGCCCGCCTCGCCGACCCTCGCCTAAGCCCCGATGAGCCCCCAACGACCCTCACCCGCCGCGTTAGGTTTCAGTCTCGCCGTAGTTGCCCGACGTGGACGACGACCCTCAGCCATTAGATTAGAACAAGATCCCACGGCTCACATCGCCCCATACCGCTTCGCACCCCCTCGTCTCATTGACGCGTGGGGACAGCAACTTCACCAGCCCGCGTAAGCGCTGTGCTTAGCAGGCCATCCCAGTATCGCTTCCCGCGCAGCCCAGTCGTTTGAAATTAACCTTTTCCATTTTATTTCAAAAACACTTCTGCACCTAGATTCAAAAATCAACCCAGATCGATTCAATGAACCAAATTGAATGAAACCAATTTTGTTAGAAAGGTCTGGAAATGCTGAATCCAAGCCCGTTGGATTCAAGTCATTTGGATCTGCAGATCATCCTTGGTAAAAAGAACAAGGCAGAAGATTTTCTGCATTCAAACATTTTTCAAATTAAAACCATAATGGCTTTTGAGTTGATTCCAACTCTCAAAAATCACATTTAACCACACCTTTCAGAATATATAAAAATATATAGGTTTACTTACATAAATAATGTTCAAGTAATAAAATAATGCTACATAGGCATTTCTAGTCACTTTATTTAATTAAAATAAAAGGGTAAAACCTTATTAAATTGTGACACCACTTTAAAGCACATTCCCATGAACTAAAATATGTGGTGATGACATGTGTCAACATGATCCCATGTTTGGTTTGGAGAATATTAAATCTTAAGTAGTTTTTCAATGAGTAGAAATTACTTTTCTAAAAATAAAAGGAATTAAACCAAGCTTTAATCTTGTAATGTTAGAGATGATGCTAGATCATCTACAGGACCCCTTTTGTGTGAGGATTGAAAATAGTTAAGTATTGTTTGGTTATTGTGTACCTCGTATTTATTTATAGACGCTAGTAACGACCAAGGATACGAGGAAGAAGGAGGATACTACGAAGAAGAAGCCGAGGAGAACTTCAACCACTGCTCTGCTCAAGGCAAGCTATTAACCTTGCAAGCTAACACTTGCAATTTAGCAAGCTTATAATGATAATGATGCAAGCCTAATGCTACTAGTTGAATGTGCAAGCTAACACTTGCAAGATACTCTACTAATGCAAACAAACCCTTACTTGTTACCATATGCCCTGAGCATATGTGATCATACCCACTTGATACCCCCTCCTAGTTTTACTTACAAGCTTTATACTTTATTTATTTATCAAAGATAGTACTTAGAGTTTACTTAAGTGAATTGTAGATTCTAGAGAGATAATTGAAGGTTGCATAAAGAGCATAAAACTTGGCCTAAGCTAGATAATCTTTATGTCATCCTAAGGCATGAGATTGAACTTAGTTAAACTCCACTTGTTTACCACCCCTCATTAGTACCCACCCCCACTTATAGATGCTAGTGCTAAGCATAAAACTTGATCAACTTTAGATGGGAAGACTTGGTGGAAAAATGGTTATGAAAACCTTAGAATGATGAATCATTCTACTGAGATGTTTTGACATGTGTTTCCGAACACCAAATGATTTTGGGTGATGAAAATGTTGAGGCATGAGCCTTAGCCCTTTATAAAACTGATGGTTGTCTGGATGCGACACCATTCCAATTTTATCATACAACCACAATACCCGAAGATTGGGTAGGGCTTGACTGGAAACTTATATACCTTAGTATTAGTTCCCTCACGGCCAAGGTATGAGATGAGGCTACCTTGTGAAGATTGTCCACCTGTGCAGTACCCAAGATGACAATTGGTCATGGTTGGGAGGCCAAACTCACAGGAGAGGTGCTTATACTAGTGCGTGTAATTGAAAGGTTAGGATTGATTATCCGCATACTGAGTATGGTGAATTCAGGATTTGTTCCTGACAGATGTATCGAATGTTGTGGTGAAAGTGTACAATCTCTGCAGAGTGTCAAACTATTCGAATAGCCGCGTCCTCGGTTATGGACAGTTGGAGTGGCCATACTGTTCCCCCGTCAGATGTTTTCAAAATGACTTATGAAATGGATTGAGATTTTGACTTGACCACAATAGAGTTGTGATATGAAATACAAGTTCCCACTTAGGTGTTATAAAACTTTAACTAGCATTCTTTCCTTCTAAACTTAGTAGAGGTAAATCTGGCTTTTGCAAAACAACCCTAGAGCTTAGTGTCCTATTACAAAACCCCTCTCACTTGTTAGTATTAGTTTGTGAGTACTTAAAGAGTACTCATGGATTTGTCCCTGGCAATTCCCGTGGCCATACTTTGAAGAGGAGTACCTGGAGGATGGACCCCAGGAAGGTTACGACAACTAGGATCATCTCCCATCATCAGCATTGCTTGTGACCCCGAAGATAGAGCTTCGCCTACGCTATCGTTGTTATTACGTATTCCGCTGCTTGAAGTTGTATTAAGAACTGGATCATGAGATCCTTATTTGTGTAAGACCTTATGTATGGTTTGTAATGGATGATGTACTATGGTATCCAATTATGTTATGTCTCGCAAAATGGTAATCCTGGGATTGCGATGTATGGCATAATAGGCATCTGGGATTAAAAATACGCGTGTTGACACATTCCTAGTTAAATAAAAATATTGATTATGGTTTAAAAATGATTTTTGAGTAAAACCTTTGGAAAATGAATTGATTTAAACTCTCTGACCCTAAACACCAAGTTTTGGGATTTGAAAACGTATTTGATGAACCTTAGTAAATTATTACTTTGTTAAAGGCACTTCTAGCAAATAAAAAAATTGTTTGATTTAAAAATGGAATTTGGATGAAACTTTTGCAAATGGATTAATATTAAACATTTTGACCATAGACACTAACATTTGTGTTTAAATAATATATTTGGCTAAAACTACAAAATATTACTTTGATTAAGTCAATTCTAGCAAAACAAAAATGATTTAAAGACCATCTTCACCAACTTGAGTTTAAATGGTTTTACCACTTTTGTAAATGACCAATGGGAGCTTTAAAATGTTTAGAGCCTAATAGAAACCACTTTTCCAAATAAAAAAAATCTTTTGAATGCTTGCATGCATTGCTTAATCTTATTGTTTTATGTGGTGAATTGTTTGAATGTTAGTTTGAATATGTGCTTGCTTGGTTGAATTGTAGTGAAGTTTGAAGAGTGTGATTGTTGCAAGATCAAGGAGTGAACCAAAATTCTCTACTAAAAAGGCAAGTGACACTATCATCCAAGTCCTACTATTTTTCATTACACTTAGTGGATTTTTGTAGTATGCATGATAGGACTATTATATTACTATGCTATGATATGTCCTATTAGGATAACCTTATATCTTCCTTAGTGAAAACATTGTAGTTGTAGTATGCTTAGCCCTGCTATATACTTGGGATGGAATACATGATATGAATATATGAAGTGTTGGAAAAATATATGTTTTATATAATAAAACAAGTACTCAATGAACCACCTGGGTGGAATGAGGATACTTAGTTTTGGACAAGGTGGCAACAAAGGGAACCATGTTTATATGGCTATCTTTTTGTATGTGCACTAGAAGAAAACCACCCAGGGAATTAGAGATTGAACATGTTTCTTGTACAGTGGCTTCCGTGTACAGCCACATGCTAAATGGGTTCTGGTTTAGTCAATTACATAGTGGAAGACCCTTGCATTAGCACCTACTCAGGTTAAGTGGATTCGTGTATTGGAAATATATCCTTACATTGGTGCCTGGTAGACGTGCTAGCATTGTGTATTGGGAGGACTTCTATGGAAAGACTTTATCACATTCTCGATCTGCCGGTACTCCATTTGGTGTGTACTTATCCAGCGGCCACTGGTGGCGTCAAGACGAGATTGTGTTATGTGGGTAAAGTGTACAACTTCTGCAGAAGATCAAATTCTAATTACTTAGCCGTGTTCCCGGTTATGGACAACTCTGAGCAACTAAGGCCTGAAGCTATGGAAGATCTCGACATTCCAATTTTTCAAAGTAAATCTTGATGGTGTCAACAAGGGATTAGAAGCACTTGGAGTTTTCCAAGGAGTTCAGAAAGATTGTCAAAAGATCAAAACTATTTTAAACATAGGATAAAACTATATTGCTTTCTGCAAATGAGCCTAAACCCTACTTAGCCAAATATGCATATATTGATAGGTTCCACTTATTTCTACATAGTAGTGAAACTTGCCAATACAATTCAAATGTATTGACCCTTGTGGCTGTAACTTATAATGTTGCAGATTTGTTTGATGTTAGTGAAGGGTGTTGATTAGTATTGCAAGTATACAACCAACATGATTTCATGTGGCACTTTGAAGATGAAGGACTCCATGCTATATAGATATTCCGCTACATTGTAATGTGATAGCCAAATGAGGTATGTAAGATGTAATGAATTATTTTATTCCTGGTTATAAAGTTGTATTATGACCTTTGTTTCTTGATATTACATCTTAACTATGGATGCTAGCTATTGATCTAGGGACTAGCATTGTAAACACAGGGATCTCTACCTTATTAAAGGTTGGGACTTCTACATGGTGATATCACGTTGATTAGCTTGCAAGCAAGTGATTTGATCAGTAGAATGTTATATCACGGGAACGAGAAAACAGTACATGTCAATAACGAGATCAAACTAGGTATGGAGATACCGACGACCGAATCTCGGACATGTAATATATCGTGAAAGAAAGGGATTAAGATACTAGTGTAAAAGGTTCTCGCGATCACAAGAAAGTCATCGCTGAATGTGTGGGAGTCAGTATGGGTCTCGAGATCCCGCTTCTGATTATTGATCCGAGAGGGGTCGCGATCATGTTCGCATTATTCGTGAACCGTAGGGTGACACACTTAAGAGACACCGACATCCATTTGGAGCAAAAGTTTCATGCCGGAAAGAATAACAAGCGCAGGAATTTATTTCACTAGATACCAAAACGGGTTTTCGGGTGAAATTGTAGAAAGTGTTTTTGCATGTGAAATGAAATACTAGCAAGGGGTTATATGTAACACCCTCAGAATCGGACCTATGCAAGTTTTAGCGAAACCCGCCAAACCCGCATAGAAACGATTCAAAGGTGCCCACCAGGCACTTGCGTGCGGGTGGAAAACGAAGTAATAACATTACACAACAGTCCTCGATGGGACCCACAGAACAGATATATATATAACAGCGACTCAATGAGTCAAGAATACATATATACAATACAAAGATCCAAATCACCTTGAAAAGATGGAGCGTCCGACTACGGACAAGATGCAATTGGGGCTAAGAGCCCTGAAGAATAACCAATGGCGTCCATAACCCTGCCCAGGCCAAGCCGGAAGGGTAACCCTGCTAACGGCGTCGATCTCAAAACCTGCTTAAACAAAAGGGGTGCCGACAAAGGGAAAAGGAAAAAGAGGAGCGTCAGTACTGAGGCCAGTACACGGCGAGGCTAGAATTCGGCGGTCCTCGCCTACAAAGGTATGGTGGACTGAGCGGCAGCGGCAGCATGCACTAAACAACCTATAGAGACTCGATACAACTGGCGTTATCAGAGAGGGGTAAGAAAGACCTATTCGGAGCCTACCTGATGCTACCATCAAACAAACCCATCCTGGCGTTTCCCCCTCGAGACCAACGAGGAAGTCAACCGAGGAACTCACACAGTTCGTAGTTTTATTTATTCAGTTATCGTTGCAGTAATTACTAGTCAGGTATAGATAATCATCCTGATAAAGTAAGCAGTGGGCACTTTTAGTTAACCATTCCGTTATAGTGGCAACACTTACTAGTCAGATACAATTAGCATGAGATAACCCAAAAAAAACAGTAGTTGTTGGTACTTTTATTTAGCCATTCCGTTGTAGTTGCAACACTTACTAGTCAGATACCATGGTCGCAAGCGACAATGCAAACAAGCAATTGTGGGCAGTATTATTTATCCATTCCATTATAGTGAAGCTGATTACTAGTCATTATAAAGTCAAATTTATAGCAATAAACTTTAGTTATGCTTGTCTATGGTCGAGATACTGTGCTCCAAGTCGTCCATAACCGCGGACACGGCTTTCAGAAAGTTTTACCCGGCCGAGGTGCACCAATAGCAACACACGCTCGATCAACCTCGGAAAAACCAAAACAAAACCCAACGAGGCTTTCACGACAAGGCAATCACAGGATTCAGAAATATTTCAGGGGGCCACCCCTTGTAGTCTTACCCGCAACGAAGTAAGCTAGCTCCGAGATGGACTCAAGGTTTGTGGGGCCAACTGTAAGCGACTGGGAACCCAAAACTGGGCTTGTCGATACCGCATAAACGGGTCACAATTCCTAAACAGTACAGTGTGCTCCTCGCACAATCGTAAATACAAAAGTAGCATGGCATAAGTACAGGATAGTAAATAAATCCTCGAACTAGTTTGTGGCCCCAAGAAATAAGACTGAATCAAGCTCTGGCTCAGGGGGGTCCCATATACCTCCCGGATGTGGATAGCGCGATAAATCAAGGAACAGGTATCAAGTACTCGGGGTCCTACGGGACACAAGTGGGCGTTCGGAAACCAAATATTATCTATCACCCACCGATGCCTCTGCTTACTTCAATTTTAGTTGTTAAACAGGAATTTAAAGTGAACGATAAGTAAAGCCATGATCATCTCCAACATCAAACATGCGGCAAGGCTCCAACAACTATGGCACTTGACGACACGCAACAGCACTTGAGCAAGCGACTAAGACGCGCAGGTCCCACTATCTACCAAACAACAGGTAATAGGGTGTGTCCAAGGCAATATAGGGCTGCAAGGGAATATCACGGGTACGAAAACTAGAGCATCGCCACACAGATAGCAATAGATCAACAGGAGGGAAATAAATACTATAAAAGTAAGATAGGTAGAAAGGGGGAGATGCTCGCCTGAAAACATTGCCGAAGGTTCAACCGAAGATCGGGTCGACACTCGCATCAACTCAACGGCCTTATCCGCGAAGAAGCAAAACACTAGAAGAAACACCGGATGCACTATTTAATACAACGGCAGAAGATCGGCATGATGCATGTATGATGCATGACATGGCAGAGGTGCAATGCAATTAGGTCATATTAAGCGGAACCGGGGTCCCAACAAATATTCAAGTGGTTCAAGTTGTTTAGCTACCCTGCATTTTAAATGTTGTATTAACATGGCAAAACATATGACCGGTTCGCTACACAAATTTAAATGGGACCAATATAAGACTGGATTTGCCCGCATATGGGCCCCATATTTAATTATATGGTGAATCGTCATAAGGCCCCCAAACCACAGATATGCATGCGAGATGAATGATTAATATGCGACAAGTTTATTATATTATAAAAATAGGGTTTCGGGAAGGGGTTCACACATTAGGGTTCGACGCTCTTGGGGTTCCGGGGTTCGGGGTTCGACAGGGTCCGGGGTCCGGTCTCGGGGTTCAGGGTTCGACGGAAACGTTCTCGGATAACGGGGTAGACCTTGGCGTTCCGGGGGGGAGTTCTCGGTGTTCCGTGAGGTAGACATTGTCGAATCCGTGGTCCTCGGGCATCGGATCTGGGGAAGTACTTGTCGCATCTACCGTCTTCGGGTTTGCTTCAATCGGGTCCATGTCGGAGTACTTGTCGTCCCATGTGGTCTTCGGGTCATGTCGACGGCCTAGGTGTCCTCGTTGGAGAACTCGGTGTATCCGTGTAGGAGAACTCGAGGTCGATGGCGCACTTGTCTGGCACCGGGGTTTTTCGGAGTTCATGGCGCGGCAACGTGTACGGAATCGGTCTCCGGGTTCGGGGGTATCGGCGTCCGTAGATCTTGGTGTTCGGGTTCTCGACGTCACATTCGGGAAGAAGGTCTTGAGGATCCGGCGCCGGTGGCCTTGGATAGGCCTTCGGGTCTCGTATCGTGCCGGTCTTGGGCTCTTGACAGGCAACACCATCTTCTTGTCATCGTACCACCCCGCTCAGTACCAACACCACCTCTTTCCTCGGAGAACATGGATCATCACCGACACATAGACTCCAGCAAGCATTACACTTCCGCGAAGGGAGCTAGCACTAAAAAGAATTAGCACGAGCGTTCCAGAAAAACAACAGAACAAGGACACAACGAGCTTGGGCGCCACACAGATAGAACAACACCGGAGCCAGGAGGTGGCCATGGCGTCTTTGGGGCATGACGCGGTGGGGCCAAGGAAGGAGTCCTGTGGAGAGCTCCTGCGGGTGGTGGGGCGGCGAAGGGCCCTGCAGAGGAGGCGAGATGCGGCCAGACGGAGAGGCCGGGAGGACGTGGGCAGGCGCCCGGAGAGGAAGCGTGACAGGCGGCCAGCAGCGGAGGAGGGGCGGGGCGGACGGGGCGGTGGCAGGAGGCGGCGGCGGTGGGTGAGAGCGTGGAGGGAGAGCGGTGGGCGAGGCAGCGGTGGCCAGAGCGAGGTGGCCTTCAGGCGGCAGCCAGCCGGAGGAGAGAGGGAGGCGGAGGGCGGCCAGCGCGGGAGCCGAGGGAGGCGGGCCGGTGGCGGAGGAGGCGTGGAGGGGCTGGTGGCGAACGGCGGTGGGGAGCGCATGCCGAGCGGAGGAGGGCGGCCTCGGCGCCTGGGGGAACCTGCGCACGGGGAGAGAGAGGGGGTTGGGAGAGAAGAAGGTGGGACCAGGGGTGGGGTTCGGTGCGGGGCCGGGAGAGGCGCGTGGCGTGCGTGTGTGTAGCGCGTGGGGTGTGGGTGTGTTTGTGTGCGTGGCCTGAGAGGAGAGGGAGTGTTTGGGGGTGGGTTGTGTGTGTCCCAGGTGGAGTGGAGGTGAGGGAGTGGGGGGTAGGTGGCGGCGTCTGGTTGGTTGAGGATAGGGAGAGGTTGAGGTGGCATATGGTGATTGGCCAGGGTGAGGTGGAGGCAAGGGTGGGTAGATAGGTTCGTAGCTGTAGGATTATGGGTGGGCCGTTTGTATTTTCTGGGGTGGTCGTTCGGGTCATTCGGCCCGTTCGACTGCCCCACTAAAAAAAATAACTCAATCTTTTATTTATTTTGAATGCACCGTTTGCAAACCGATAGTAGACAAATAAAATATTCCGGCGACCCGGGTTTGAATTTGAAAGCAAGACGGGGCGTTTTAGAAAACAAAACCGGCTTTGCAAAAATAGTTTTAGGCAAACAATGCACGATGATGACGATGCAATGCACAAAAACAACGCGATTTTCTAGTAGTGGTTTTGCGGGATGCCACATTATATGAGAATGTTTTTCATTTAAAGTAATTGACAAAATTCTGAATAAATAAAAGGAGTTTTATTTAATGAGAGTTTGCATTAAATTTGGTGGAAATTTAATGGGAATTTGAGTGGGTTTTTGAGTGGAGGGAATTGAAAGGCATTTGTGTGAGTGGAGTGTCCACCTACATGAATGAAAGGAGGGGAAGGGGCAGCCCCATGGCTGGGCGCCTAGCCCCTTGGGTGCCCCCTCTCCCTATAAAAGGAGCCCCCTCCCTCTCTCTCACTCATACCTCCTCGTGAAGGATCTCTCTCCCCCTCTAGTATTTATTCCCCATGGTCTTGGACTAGCGAGATACATGTTCCCAGTAGATTTTCGGTAAAAAAGAGTTGTGCTTCCGCTGCATCGCTGGAGCGAGGAGGCGAAGGTTGCTCGGTGCCTCGGACGTGTGTGCGAGCACGGATGCATCGCTGATTTGCAGTGCTAAGGACTTCCTCTCAATCTTGAGATCGGCAAGAGATCGTCTACATCAACCACGACCTGGACCCGTTAAGCTTTGTAGGTATTCAAGGGTATGTTCTGTATGGATGTACATCCGCCCGTTGTTTGTATCTAGTAGATAGATCTTGGTACATAGTTGTTCCCATCGTAGGAATTTTTTTCTATGCTGCGAATCCTATAGTGGTATCAGAGCTGGATCTATGAGTAGATGCTTTGCACGGGTAGTACACATATGAGCATGTGGGCTATGATGATTATTTTATTGCTTCTTAGTTGTACTTTGGATATTGGTGACATAGTGGGATGAAGCGGCCCGGACAAACTTTACATGTCCTCGCATATGAGACCTGTTCCACGCTTGATATGCAACTAGTTTTGCATAAGTGGCTAGCGGATATCTGTCTCTCCTACTATAGTCAATATATAATTTGCAACGAGTTTTCAACAATTTTATGATCCTCATTGTGGTTCATGTTTGTAGGTAAGAACGGTTCTATCTTCGAAAGCCCTAAGCCACGTAAAACTTGCAATGGATAAATTAGAGGCGTCTAGTTTAGATTGTTGCTGGGGTAGTGTCATGATATGGTGATGTTGTAAGTAGAAGTATAAGTCGATACTCTTACAACACACATAACGTGTAAGTTCCATAGACCTTGACCTTACACATATTGGTATGATGGCGATCATACCATGATGCACATGATGGAGATCAAGTGCAAGAACTATATCATTTCACTTATTCACATGTGATGTTTGATTGCATCTTATATTGCTAGTTTAGCGTTTTATTAGCATAATAACATGATCCCTCATTTATATATCAAGATAAAGATGTGTTCTCCCTTAAGTATGCACCGATTATGTTTCATCGCTCCAAGACATCACGTGATGATCGGGTGTTCTTGGATGCACGATCATATTTCGGGTGTAAGACAGTTACACTCGCGAATACTAAGGTTCTTACTTGGCGAGGCTAGAATGTACAGACATGGCCTCGGAACACGGACATAAAGGTTAAGCATGAGTCATATGAAATATATGATGCCCATTTGATTCTCGCCTTTGAAGCTACACCGACTCACGTGATGATCAGACTTGGTGTAGTGGATTTGGTTCATATAATCACCAAAAAGACACGAGGGATGTTGTTTTTGAGTGGGAGTTCATTTCTAATTTGGATTAGTAGAACTCAATTTATCACAAATAAAATCAAAGTGAATTTGCATAATGTGTTGAAGTCATTGTCATTCATTCACCACCTTATGCATAGTTGTAATTGAGATAATAGAACTATAGAAATCTGGATATTTACTTTACGAACTGGTATCATATTGTGTTGAGTGTCAATCTAAAGTTTAAAGTCCTATTGCAAACTTTCAGCAAACTCTATTTACTCCATGAAATTTGATAATTAGTATTAAATCGAGAGTAACAATTCCAGTGTTAGTATCTTAAGTATCATGTTTGCCTCCATGATTCTTGATTTAAATATCGAGATTATCTAGGTGCTGAAAGAATTGTTTCAGAAACCATCATGTGTGGCAGATATAACGATATCTGAAACAATGTTTTAGTTGCAATATGATAGAGTATACTATATGTTCTCATATTGGATGAGAATTTGCAAAGGTTGGAGATGCTAGACATCATAATCATCCAAAAGGGTTTTGGAAAGTAATATTATACTCACGATTCTCCTTTATAAGCTACAGTAGCTTGATCATGAAAGACGTCATGATAAGGATGAATAGAAGATGTATGTAAAGTGTTTACTACACTAAAATATTAGTAAAGAATGGATTTTGAAACAATACTGATCATTTGATGATGGTGATCTACTACAAAAGTGCAAGTCCAAAGGTATTATTATTTGAATATACACACTTTGGACTATGTGTCATGTATATGACACCACTATTGATGTTGATAGATTATTTTAAAAAGAAAAAGGAAATGCTGAAAGAGAATCTATAAAATATATTTGGCAGAAAAGAAAAGATTGGAAATATCCAATTTAGGTATATGGATGATATACATGTTATTGTTGTATTATTTGCTTGTTAAACAATGTGGTTCTTGGGTATTGGATACCGAATTGGTTGGTATGAAATTTCATACAGAAAGACGCAATTCATGAACCACAATTTCCTAAGTAACTAGCAAGAGAATATGTAATGATGTTCATCGAAAACAAACAAACCGTTGTTTGTATTTCTTGTTGACATTAAAGCTTGCCTTCAAGATTTGTTTTAAATAAAATTTATTTAAATCAAGTATTATGAGAATAAAGATTGTTCAAATAATTACCGTATTCCATATAAGATGGATGATTTACAAATCTAGTTGGAGAAATCACATCCATAAAAACTAATGCTAAAATGTCGCAAGACAAATGATTGAAAGATCACTTACGAAGTGACATCGCCGTTTAAATTATATTGGAAAGAAAACATGAAGAATCTCCATATTCATGGATTTTTGGAGTCTTTGATTTGATCAAGTGACGCTTGTGAGACTTTCCATGGGTTAATTAAAACTTCGTTCAAAGGGCAAAGAAGAACAAACGACTAACATATTGGAATTTATACATATCGATGTATGTAGTCCATTATGTACAGTCGTAAGCGATGGATTTCAACTTCATATGCATTCTCCGAAAATTTGAGTGAATATTCACTTAATGAGAAAGAAGTATGAAATAATTGAAAACGTTCAAAGACTTTTAAGATGAAGTGGAAAATCATTATAACAAGAAAATAAATGGTTTATGATTTTATCATAAGGGATTTATTTGAGTTGCAAGTGTAACAAGAAAATAAATGATTTATGATTTTATCATAAAGGGATTTATTTGAGTTGCAAGTTTAGCAAAACACCTAGATTTACATCTCCCGAATCACCATAGGAATATGGCGTGTTTGAGATTTTTAATGAAACCTTCTGTGACATGGTTGGATCAAAAGGTGTTATTTATAAAACTGCCATTATTTTTTAAAAGATTAAAGCTTTAGAGACTACCACTTTTACACTAAAAGGAGCTCCATCTTGATCCGTTGAAATGACACCATATGAGTTATGGTTTGGGGTAAACCCCAAATTGTCCTTTCTTAAATTTTGGTATGCTAAGCATAAGTAAGATGTTTACAACCAAAGTCGGATGAGCATGTCTTTGTAGGTTATTTCGAATAACAATTGGTTATTTCTCCATAACACCAAGGACAAAAGGGATTGTCGCTTGAAACGTGAAGTTTCTTGAAAAAGGAATTTGTCATAAAAGTTAAGTGGGAGGACAATAGAACTTTGATAAGGTTAGCGAACCTCAGTTAAATGTGCTGAGTTGCGCAGCGCCAGAAATCGTTCCAGAGGCAGCCATAATGCTCATATCTTATGTGCCTCAAAGGTTGTGGTCATGGAGATCTAAGTTCCTATTGAACCAAGTAGTTCGGATAAACAATCAAATACTGAGATTTGAGAGTAAATCATTATTGTTTGACAATGATGAACCGACTACATGCAAAGAAGCGATGATGGGACCTAACTCTGTTAAATGGCTTGAAGCCATAAAATCTGTGATAGTTCCACACACGAGAAATAAAGTTTTAAACCCTAAAGACCCTCCGGAAAGGTGTAAAAACCTATCGGTCATATTTGGATCTATAAAGAAACAGACATGGATGTTTCACATCTATGAAATAATCGACATATCGGTAAAGTATTTTACGACAATGTTCAAGGAGTTGACTATGACAAGATTTGATCTTTCATAGCGATATTTAGTCTGGATGGATTAAAGTAGCAACCACTATATATATTTTGGTATATGGTATATGAATAAACAAAACAAAATTCTTCTAATAGAATGGTTACCTAGGACGTGTACATGACACGGTCCAAAGGATTTTGTTAAATTCAAAGGATGCTAAAGGGGCATGCAAACTTCAATGGTTGAAGTAAGCATTGCGGAGTTGGAATCTTCACCGTGATGAAAAGAGAGTTTTCATCTAGAGACGATGAAGATGCTTGAATTTGCAAGAAATTAAGTGGGAGCGCTGAGACATATTTCTAATATATTATGTGGAGGACATCTTGTTGATTAGAAATAATGTAATTTTTATTTACAAAGGTTAAGAATTTCATTTTGAGGAAATACTTAGGAAAAATCCAAATATTTAGCATGAATGTCTACATGGATGGACTGTGACGCTAATATGGTTATGCCAAACGTACATATATGATATATTGAAGGAATTCAATATAGAAACGACAAGAAAAGGTTCTTGTCGCATGGAAAAGAATTGAATCAAGATTCAAGTGTATTGACACTTGATAAGTGAAACAAGATTCAAGTGATTTGACACTTGATAAGTGAAATCATAAGAATGTTTTGATCAATCATACCATGATATGTACACATCCAAATATGTCCTATGCTCTAAGTGTTATGAGCATATACCAGAATGAATCACAAGATGATCATTGGACGATAGTAAGGAAATTCTTATGATCTTTTGAAGAACTAAGAATATATTTGTGTAGAGGTGACAAACAATTACAAATAGTTCATTGTAAAGCGTTACATTGATACTAGTTTTGTCACAAGATACAGATTAAATTTATCTCAATTTAAACTATGAGTGGCACAATAAAATGGAAAGGAGTTTCCATGACGGATTTGGATGAATTCCAAAGTTAAGACATTATGACAGATACTACAACAAAAGGCTAAGTATATGGCTGCTATAGTAGCAGCAAAGGAGGGCATTTGTGTCAAGTAGTTTGTTATCAAACTAAGGTGTGGTTCGCAAAAGTCTAACACTAAATATATATTGTATGACAATAGTATCGACATGATTTAACCCCAAGGAACTAAAGGTCTCACCAAAAGACAAAATTTATACAATGCCATCTTATTGGAGAATGAGTGATGCGTGAAGACGCAAATACATGCAAATACACACGGACCTGAAAGTGTCAAATCCGTAGATTATGTTAACCACTTGCAATCGCGTATATGGAACACCGGAAAGCCATATGTGTTCAATACGCAAAGTTTTCAAACTAGATTATTGTCTCTAGTGCAAGTTGGAGACTAAAGGAAATATGCCCGAGAGGCAATAATAGTGGTTATTATCGTATTCCTTATTTATGATAAATGTTTATTTTGCATGCTATAATTGTATTAATACGGAAACGTTAATACATGTGTGTTTAATAAACAAACATAAAGTTCCTAGTTATGCCTCTCTCATAAACTAGCTCGTTGATTAACAAGATGATCAAGGTTTCCTGATCATGGATATTGGATGTTATTAATAACGAGGTCACAACATTAGTGTAATGGTGTGATGAACATTCATCCGAAGTATAGCATTACGATCAAAGTCATTGATTTTATATTGCTATAACAACATACGAAGTGATCCTAATCCTTAGACCATGAGATCATGTCAATCACTAACACCGGAAAAGTATCTTGATAACATCAAACGTCACACCATAATAGGGTGATTATAAAGATGGGTTCAGTACTACAAAGTGTTATGTTGAGGATAATGGATCGAGAGTGGAATTTGTTCATCTCGATGACGGATAGATATGCTCTGGGCCCTCTCGGTGATATCACATTGATTAGCTTGCAAGCAAGTGATTTGATCAGTAGAATGTTATATCACGGGAACAAGAAAAGAGTACATGGCAGTAACAAGATCAAACTAGGTATGGAGATATCGATGATCGAATCTCGGACATGTTATATTGCGAAACAAAGGGATTAAGATACTAGCGTAAAAGGTTCTCGCGATCACAAGAAAGTCATCGCTGAATGTGCGGGAGTCAGTATGGGTCTCCAGATCCCGCTTCTGATTATTGATCCGAGAGGGGTATCGATCATGTCCGTATTATTCGCGAACCGTAGGGTGACACATTTAAGAGACACCGACATCCATTTGGATCAAAAGTTTCATGCCGGAAAGAATAACAAGCGCAGAAATTTATTTTACTAGATACCGAAACGGGTTTTCAGGTGAAATTGCAGAAAGTGTTTTTGTATGTGAAATGAAATACTAGTAAGGGGTTATATGAGAATGTTTGTCATTTAAATTAATTGAAAAAATTCTGAATAAATAAAAGGAGTTTTATTAAATGAGAGTTTGTATTAAATTTGGTGGAAATTTAATGGGAATTTGAGTGGGTTTTTGAGTGGAGAGAATTGAAAGGCATTAGTGTGAGTGGAGTTTCCACCTACATGAATGAAAGGAGGGGAAGGGTCAGGCCCATGGCTGGGCGCATAGCCCCTTGGGTGCCCCCCTCTCCCTATAAAAGGAGCCCCCCTCCCTCTCTGTCACGCACACCTCCTCGTGAAGGACCTCTCTCCCCCTCTAGTATTTATTCCCCATGGTATCGGACTAGCGAGATACATGTTTCCGGTGGCTTTTCGGCAAGAAAGTGTTGTGCTTCCGCCGCATCGTTGGAGCGAGGAGGCGGAGGTTGATTGGTGCCTTAGACGTGTGTGCGAGCACGGATGCACCGCTGATTTGCGGTGCTAAGGACTTCCTATCGATCTTGATATCGGCAAGAGATCGTCTACATCAACCACGAGTTTGGACTCGTTAAGATTTGTCGGTCTTCAAGGGTATATTCTCTACGGATGTACATCCGTCCGTTATTTGTATCTAGTAGATAGATCTTGGTACATAGGTGTTCCCATCGTAGGAATTTTTTTGTTTTCTATGCTGCAAACCCTACAAGTTCATGGATAAGGGTTGAGACGTGAAGGCGGGAGCGGAAAGTGGCGATGTCGCTGCCATACTGGCCACACGCCATAAGTGCGGGGATTGCCTCGGGACATCGCGCCAAAGAAATTATCCGGTGAGTACGCGGTCTCTGTCGACGTGCTTTGAAGTTTGAAGATGCCGCTCTTGGTGCGATTTGGTCAGGAAATGGAACAGTGCATGCTGCCGCCAGCGATATTCGCGACGCAATGCAGCTATGCTGCTATGCTTGAAGTGCTACTCGCTCTACTCAACTAGACGAGCAGGACGCAGCAGAGCGGCGTGAACGGCGAAGGCAGAGCAGGCCAGTAACATGTAGAAAACAGAGGTACTGAATTTACGGCGATTTTATACCAATCTGCACCACGACAAGTTTATATACTGCTAGATCATGAATTTCAACTTTTGTTTGACCAATTTGCATATGATGGACAAGTTTCTTAACCACCGGTGATATTACCTCAATTCCAAATGACTACGTATTTTTTTTACTTGCATGAGACGTGTTACTAAGTCCTATTTTTCTCTTGATATAAAAAAGAGCCCGTTTTTCTCTCCCTGCAATTAACTTGGCCGTGATTAAAGTTGTCGTCTAATCTTCAAGCCAATGCGTTCCTTGCTTGTTCACTGAAACTGTTTTTACGTATTGATTGCTAATTCTAGCCTAATTCATCTTGCATGCAAATCTCGTATTAATTGCTAATTTGTTTAACTAACGGTATTTTCTTAGATCCATTAGGTGGCTAATAACACCTTTAATTGTGGCATTTAATCCCTAGTTTTTTTTGCATGGTGGTTTCGATGGTTTGGATGTGCCTAAAGTTTGATGTTACCATTTGATGGTCTGAATGCTTCTAATGTTTGACCCCAAAGTGAGCCACCAACTCAAATTTAATAGTAATAGTAAAGATTGTTTTACCAATTTACATATGATGGACAAGTTTTTTAACCACCGGTACTATTACCTCAATTTCAAACGACTACGAATTTTTTTACTTGCATGAGACTTGTTACTAAGTCCCATTTTTCTCTTGATATAAAAAAATAGCCCCATTTTTCTTTCCGTGCAATTAAGTTGGACGTGATTAAAGTTGTCGTCTAATCTCCAAGCCATTGTGTTCCTTGCTCGTTCATTGAATCTGTTTTAACGTATTGATTGCTAATTCTAGCCTAATTTATCTTGCATGCAAATCTCATATTAATTTCTAATTGGCCTAACTAACGGTATTTTTTTAGATCCATTAGGGGGATAATAACACCTTTAATTGTGGCATTTAATCCCTGGTTTTTGTTTGCACGGTGGTTTCAACGGTTTGGATGTGCCTAAAGTTTGATGTTATCATTGGATGGTCTGGATGCTCCTAATGTTTGACCCCAAAGTAAGCCACCAACTCGAATTTAATAGTAAAGATTTACATATGATGGACAAGTTTTTTAACCACCGGTACTATTACCTCAATTACAAATGACTACGGATTTTTTTACTTGCATGAGACTTGTTACTAAGTCTCATTTTTCTCTTAATATAAAAAAAGATCTCCGTTTTTCTCTTCCTGCAATTAAATTGGCCGTGATTAAAGTTGTCGTCTAATCTCTAAGCTAATGCATTCCTTGCTCGTTCATTGAAACTGTTTTAACGTATTGATTGCTAATTTTAGCCTAATTCATATTGCATGCAAATCTCGTATTAATTTCTAATTGGCCTAACTAACGTTATTTTTTTAGATTATTAGGGGGCTAATAACACCTTTAATTGTGGCATTTAATCCCTGGTTTTTGTTTGCACGGTGGTTTCAACGGTTTGGATGTGCCTAAAGTTTGATGTTATCATTGGATGGTCTGGATGCTCCTAATGTTTGACCCCAAAGTAAGCCACCAACTCGAATTTAATAGTAAATATTTACATATGATGGACAAGTTTTTTAACCACCGGTACTATTACCTCAATTACAAATGACTACGGATTTTTTTACTTGCATGAGACTTGTTACTAAGTCTCATTTTTCTCTTAATATAAAAAAAGATCTCCGTTTTTCTCTTCCTGCAATTAAATTGGCCGTGATTAAAGTTGTCGTCTAATCTCTAAGCTAATGCATTCCTTGCTCGTTCATTGAAACTGTTTTAACGTATTGATTGCTAATTTTAGCCTAATTCATATTGCATGCAAATCTCGTATTAATTTCTAATTGGCCTAACTAACGGTATTTTTTAGATCATTAGGGGGCTAATAACACCTTTAATTGTGGCATTTAATCCCTGGTTTTCGTTTGCACGGTGGTTTCAACGGTTTGGATGTGCCTAAAGTTTGATGTTATCATTGGATGGTCTGGATGCTCCCAATGTTTGACCCCAAAGTGAGCCACCAACTCAAATTTAATAGTAAAGATGATTATATTATGATCAAGAAAATACGATCATTAAACGAGACATGAGCTAGTCCTAGAGACTTTGGTGTTATTCTCTCTACATGTATGTGAGTATTCCTTCAAATCTCATATTTATAGCATAAACATATAAAAATAATAATGAACTTGGGGAATAAACGATAGCATTCATTATTGATTTTAGGGCATATTACCTATCACGGGACTTGATATGGCTAGACGTTACGGCGGGTCCCGATCATACCATTGTTGTGTAACTTTTATTCTGCTTTATTTTAGGAGCATGTTGATTTGAGAAATCTTTCGTCACATGATTCTTCCTGTATTTTCTTAGATTTCACCATTAACACATCAATTTCTGCA
This sequence comes from Avena longiglumis, assembly GCA_030063025.1. NCBI lineage: Eukaryota > Viridiplantae > Streptophyta > Magnoliopsida > Poales > Poaceae > Avena > Avena longiglumis. Next base: position 157,738,194 of record CP125973.1, read on the forward strand.
AGGAAAGAATGACCAAACAGATTTGCATATCTATACAATAATTAGTGATTAGTGACGGGTTGGAGAAATGATCTCATGAAAATGTTTAGAAATATCCAGTTTGAACAAAGGTAAAAAATGAGTGTACCTTTTCACTCATTATGTCCTGGATAGTGAAAAAATTGGGACAACTTCAGTGTTTACTATTCTTATTCTATCTCACTAAAGATAAAAGGAAGGCGTGTACTTTTTAGTGATAGAAAAAGTGGTCTTCTTTCATAAACTTCACACATGATAACTTTAAACATTGTGTCATATATCTGAATGCAATATTGTATTTCATTACTTAATTCCAAGCATGCGACCAACCCACTCTCTTAGATAGCATTAGCAAGATGTGTTTATCGTCTAGCGAACCAGTCAGGCGTCTGCTTTACTGGTTCACCGGTCGGACCGTCGGCTCATCTGGTTTGTTGGCGACCAAAAGCTGGTATTTTTAAGTAAAATTTAAGAGAATTTTGTAAGAAAATGAGCTTAAATGTATATAGAGAGCATATTTCAATTAATAATCCAAAAATTCTTGTATCCCATGTGGTATTGGGGCCTTGGGTGGTGGTATATCTCCTTATAGGAGGCCGTGAGTTCAATTCTCGTAGGAACAATTCTATGTTTCCCCATTTTTTAATGTTTAGACCAGTGTCTTTTAAAAAACTAGCGAGGTCTTCAATTCGGGTTTTTTCCGGACGGAGTAGCGAACCGGTTCGGTTTTTAAAACTATCATGTGTTGCATCATTTTGACATAAGGAGTTGATTCTCATATATATGATCATGTATCAAACATCTAAACAAACATAGAATTATACGTTCTAAAAGCCTAAAACTTGTTATAATTGTGCTTATTTTGTGCCACCATGTCTCTCAGAGAGAGATCAAATAAATCCATGAACCCTGTCTTTTTTTAGAACAATGGTGTTGTAAGCAACCAATGGAAAATAATTTGATAAAATGCTATCACTTTTGCATTATATTTAGTCATCGTCTATTCATCCCCTCTTGGCGACTTAGACGATATTTATATTAAAGAGCTACATTGATTTGAGAATTTGCTCTACCTCTAGGATTTGGGGGTCCTGGTATGACTTACAAAATGAAGTCCTAACTTTTTGTTCAAACTAAATATAACTAGTAAAGGATGGCTATGAAAATAGCCATCTTTATTTAGGTTTAAGTCTTATATTAAGTTAAGCAATTGATAAAATATATGTTTAGACATACCATTAATGACTAATTATTGCAAATATGTGCAAATCCTTGTTCAAAATTATAATATGCAGGAAATCATTCTTTAATGGCGAAATCTGGAGCAATAAATAGAGAATCACATGTTGTCCATACCACCAAGTAAACCATGGTCGAAAGCCAACATCTAGAAGGGTTAACGAGCATTGGTATGGGTGGGGTTTGCCCGTACCGTCCTCCCGTACCATGTGGCGGCGGCTTTGCCAGGTCAACCCAAGAAACTTTCGTGAAGGGCCCTAAGTCTTTCGTGACTTCCAACCATCATCACCGCAGAGAGAGCTGCCATTCGTAGATTGCATCTAAAAACACACCGAGAAAGATCCACCACCACTTCACCACCACCGTAATTCATCATCTCCATCTCCATCCATATCCATAGCCATAAGTTTATTCAAGATCTCCTCGCGGTTAGCGACTATGTAAGGATATTTGGTATTGATCTAAGAATATTCTAACATGTTTTCTATCATTGATATTATTATGAGTGGGTAGTCCTCACGGGCTGCAGGTTGGGGATTAGTCTCAGAGAAATTATGTGCATCTAATTATACGGGAATATTATATGGTGATTGCATAGCACATTTGTATTTGTATAATGCACTAAGATCAGTTTCTCTCCATAGAGAAGGCTAGGCCACTTGGAAGGTAACATCCATGCTTACAAATGTTCGTTGTTCAGTGGGACTCCAACATTTGTAACATATTTGTCCTTCAGGATAACCAACGAAGATTCATTTAATTTTTCTTGAATCTAGTTTTTCAACTGATGGTCTATGATCTCTAAAAAAACATGTACATCCAAATAACTTGAGGGAACCAAGAATTTATTTTCCCTTAGTATCATCTCACAAGGAGACTTCATTCCAGTCACATATGGTTGATTAGTATGTTGCAGTCATTACAACTTTGCTCCATAAAAATTTGGGCACATTAATTAGTCTTAGCCTTCTTCTTTCTAGGGAAGTGAACTATAAATGGTTCTATAGAGGGTAGTTCTACTCACACATTCCCTTCATGCAATTTAATCAAAGCTTTGATAGTTCTTGAAATGGCCTACCAAGAATGATAGTCGTTATAGGATCTTCCGGCATATCAACTATAATAGGATCAATAAGTGCGGTATATCCTTTGATGTTAACAACTATGTTTTCTTTGATTCCCACATATTGCTTGTAAGTAGAGTCAACTAGACGGAGTTTCAATTCCATTATTTCAAATGGCCCAAGGTTTAATTTATAAAATAAACTTTTAGAAATCGTTGAAACATTAGCACCTAAACGACAAAGTGTAGCTATCTCATTAACTCCTATATTTATATTAATAGTGTACTAAAATATATCATCAAGTTTAGCTAGAAGTTTCTTAGCTACCTTTTTTATATTCAATCTCTAACTCACATACCTTTATGGCCACTTCATTAGTGAATTGTTGGTATATGGCCTCATTACCTCCTTCGGTACCAGGATTATTTAGTGCAATCATCTTGACGAGATCTTCCACGGTATAATCTAGAGATGGTGCATTACTATAATCTAGCTCTTCAGGTTGTTCATCTTCAACCCTCATCATCTTGATGTCTTCAACCGGATTTGGCTCGGACTTTTCTGCAAACCTTGCAAGTATGAGAGTTTGAATCTCAGCATTTTTACCAATTGTGCCTCTATAGTCTTTGTGCTCTCCTATATAACTTGCACATCATTTCTAATAGCTACAGGTTGATTAGAAAGTTTACCAATAATTGCATCATGGCTCTCCATTATTTTAATAAGAAAACTGTTTTTTAGCTTGCATAAATGATTTAAAGGAATTTTCAAGCTAGAGATTACCATTATTAGAGTTATTATTTGGAGAACCTACAGGATTAGAATATTATTTCTGAAAGTTCAAGCCAAAGCTTCAACTCTTCTATGCAGGATTATAAGGGTTACGAGCTATAAAATCTATTTATTCAATGGTAGTGTTGGTGATGGCATTTACCTAGATATATTCCTTATCCTTTATAATAGTTAATAGCTCATCTACCTTTGTTGTAAGCTCTTTATTCTTATCATGGTGATTGAATTCACCTTTCTCGAGGAGTGTCTTTCTACATGCCATTGGGCATGGTTGCCTTGCATATCATCAAGAAGCTCTTTGACAATATTTAATTGCTTTCCCATGAAAGTGCCTCTTGCAGCAGTATCAAGCATAGATTTAGAGAATTAAGACCATTATAAAATAAATGAAGGATTAACCATTATTCCATCCTATGGACAGGAAAGTTCATTACGGATTTCTTCATCCTCTCTCAAGCAAGCGCTAGTGGCTCATGATCTTCCTATCTAAAGCCATTAACGTTAGATCAAAGTTGCATAGTATTAGCTGGGAAGGATTAGTTATGAAAATATTAGTGCATTTCTCCCAAGAAGTAATAGTTCCTTTAGGCAAAGCTAGCAACCAAACTTTTTTCTTTCCTCTAAGTAAGAAAGGAAATAAACATAGCTTGACAGCATTGGTGTTAACATATTTTATGCACATTATATCGCATATCTCAATAAATGTGTTTAAGTGCAAACCTGAATCCTCAGAAGTTGAGCCTATAAATTGGCTTTGTTGAACCAAACTAAAAAAAGTTAGGCTTTATTTCATAATTCTCCGCTATGACAGCGGGCTAAGTGATAGGTCCACACATAAAGTCATCATTGTCTCTTACCTCAATTCAAGGACTTGTCGGGTACCCAAGACCCCGAGGATTTAAGGTTTGAGTCTACATAAATCCTCGGGGTCTTGGGTCTTACCAAATATTTAAGTTTGGTTACCCGACAATAAATCCTTGGGGTCTTGGGTACCCGACAAGTCCTTGAATTGAGGTAAGAGACAATGATGACTTTATGTGTGCACCTATCACTTAGCCAATCATACATGAGACTATGAAATAAAGGAAAACTTTTAGTTTGATCAACAAAGCCAATTTATAGGCTCATATAGGATAATGAACAGTTTGTCATTTAGTGAACACATTTCTAAAAGTTTATTTTATAAATTGAACCTTGGGCCATATGAAATAACTAAATTGAAACTCCATATAGTTGACTCTATGAAAGAACATTTCATGATCCCTAGTGTTTTTTGTGTTAGATAACAATACCAAGGATATTTTAATGTTTGTTGAAGTGCTGCATATCTTAACTTGAAAAGGAGCTTGTTAAGTGGTTTTGGGGGCAGATAATCCGCCCCTCCCAAGGGCCGGATAATCCATCCCTCCCCTATTTCAAAAGGGCGCAACCCTCAGAATGGGGGCAGAATATCCCACGGATTTTCCGGCCAGGGCCGAAGTTTTTGCCCAGGCCGGATAATCCGCCCCTCTAGGGGGCCGGATAGTTCGCCCCCAGGATCTGCCTCAAAGGTTGCCACGACGCATCACTTAGAGAGGGGGCAGAGTTTCCCCCAGACTTCCCGTCTCTGGGGCGGATTTTCCCCAGGGGCGGATAGTCCGCCCCGTGAGGGGGGCGGATAATTCGCCCCCTCGAGGATTTTCACCTAGTTAAGCTCGACGTGACCTACTGTGTGGGGGGCAGATTTTCCCCCGGACTTTCTGTCCAGGGGGTGGATAATCCGCCCCCAGACTTCACCAACGGCCAGATCTGTGCAGGGGGTATTTAAACCAGCCATCTCCCTCCTACCAGAACTCTTGGTTCATTCAAAAAATAGAAGATCCGTTCTTCAAGTTTCATCCAAGAGAGATCCACCTTGATCCACCCAAAGGCCTCGTTCCTTGGGAATCGAAGGAGGAGGGCTCGATCTTCACCAACTGCAATCAAGCGCTTCATCTCCTCTCCCTTCATTTGGAGAATCTTCGATCTAGTATTTCTTGAAAATATCTAGATCCTTGTGTTGATTATATTGATAATCCTTGTTCTTGTGATAGCTTGTTGTCATTACGGGAGCCTCCATTTTGGTTTTGGATGTGTGCCCTGCTAGAGTTTTAAAGGCACCGGTTCCCGCCTCAAAGGGTACCAATAGTGGAGAAGGTGGATCAGGCCTTTCGTGCCGAAATCCATCGGAGAATAGGGTGAGGCCTATTGTGGAATGGTGGTCTTAGAACCGCCAACCCCTCCAACATAGATGTACTTCCCTTAACAAGGAAGGAACTGCGGTAAAACAAATCCCCGTGTCTCCGCGTGCTCCACTACGGTTCCCTCGCTCCTCTCTTTACGTGCTTAGTATCTATGGTTGCATATAGGGAAATTCTCGTAGTTGCATATCTAGAGAATTTACTTTGTGTCAAGCCTAAAATTGAAAAGGAAATAAAAATTGAGTATCACCTATTCACCCCCCTCTAGGTGCCCATATGATCCATTTCAATTGGTACCAGAGCCCCGGCTCTTAATTCGGGCTTAACCGCCTAAGAGAAGTATGGGTTCCAAGGGATATGGGAGTGATGCTCTGGAGGTAGTCACCATGAATGATCTCAAGACGTTGGAAACAACCTTGATTATTTCCATGGAGGCTAAGATGGAAGAGATGCGTCAAATGATAATGTGTCTCTCCCCATCCACAGCATCGCCTCCATCTGCCTCTGAGGCTACAACTCCGCAATCCAAGGAAATGGGTAAAACCGATCCCAAAGAGAACGAAGTGGTTGGTGATGGCACTAGCTAGAGCTCCTCCTCGAAAAAGGATAGTGGTAAGGAAGGATACAATGAGGTTTCCCATGTGTATTCACCTGATCCACCTATCCCACACCCTCATATACATAATAGGGATGATCCACCCAAACTTTTAGCATCTTCTTTTAATCAATGGCAATTTTTGATGAACTCTCATGTGTGCAACTCCTCCATTGAGTTGTGGAAAATCATAGAGAATAGTCTTCATGTTGGAGATCCCAACAACCTAACAAGAAGAGAGGTTGTGGACAGTCAACTCAATGCAACGGCTATACACATGATTCAGCTTGGTGTTGGTACCAAAGACATGCCACACATTGAGCCTCTGAACGTAGCTAAGGAAGCTTGGGATGCCCTCAGCGAGCTCTTCATTGGAAATGAAAGCATGAGAAGAAATAAATATGATGCCTTGAGTAATGAAGCTGAAGGATTCTATATGTTGGATGGAGAATACCACGAGTACATGTATAGCAGGCCCAAGTCAATAGCCACCACTTTCAGAAATCATGGTGCCTCTCATGTTGATGATGCTTGGATCAAGCACAAGTATGTCAGTGCTATTATGCCATTTGAGCCCACAGATTTGAATAGTCTCCAAGGAAGGCATAACTACCACCTAATGACATCCAATGAGTTAATGCAAGAGATGGCAGCTTTCAAAGTGGCTGCCAAGAATGCCGAAGATGCTCGCACACGAGCCATTGGGATGCAAAAGGGGGTCAACATGGCCTTGAATACAAGTGTTGCTGATCATGATGAAGATGACATAGAAGATATGGACTGACCCGAGGATGTAAAAAGAGCTCATGGACAATACATGGCCTTCTATTCTAGAAACTCTTGGAAGGATCCAGCCAAAGCCAAGTCTGAACTAGAACGCAAGAGTGGAGCAAATGGGAGAAGGGAAACGGTCCCAAGCTAAGAACGTGTTTCAACTATGGAGACCGACTGTACTTTGTAGCCGAGTGTCCTTATCAAAGTAGGGAAGATAATGGAGGAAGACTCATTCTCAAGGAAAATTCAAAGGCTCCACGAAAGAAACAATTTGTGAATAAGAATGCTCCTTTCAAGAAGCAACCAAAGATTGTTCTAGTGGCTCAAGAAGAATATACTTCAGGAAGTAAAGATGAAGAAGAGGATGATAGCTCTCGAGAGGTGGCTTCTATAGTCACCACATCTACACCAACATCTCTCTTCGACTCTCCGAACGAAAACGTCATCAACAAGAACGCTACTTGTCTCATGGCAAGAGGTTCCGAGGTATCATCTTCTAACACTTCTTTTCCTAAGGCTATGATTGACATGGATGATCCTACTAGTCTTAAGGTTAAAGAAGAAATTATTGCTTTGGACTATTTCTTCAGTAACTTGCAAGGGGAGCACAAAATACATTTTGAGGCTCTTATGGACCAGCTGGCCCAAAATGAAGTTCTTCTTGAAGAAAAGGGCAGGATTGAAAGGGAGGATGCAATTTTAAAAAATTCTCTAGAAGAAGAAGAGGCTCGGGTTTCTCTTGAAGAGAGGCTTGAGTCTATTGAGGAGTCACATGAAGAAATGGTGACAAAGCTTGTTAAGGGACGTGACAATTGAGTAGCAAAAGCAAAGAAGCTAAAGAAAGAAAAGGTTGACTTTGGGGCTGATCATGCTAGACTCTCCGAGGAATTGGAGAAACTTGACATTGCTCACAAGGCTTTGAAAAGTGAATTCTCCATTCTCAATGAGTCGCATGATCAGCTCCAAAATCGATTGACCAAGTATGATCTTCCTAGAACATCTAAATCAACATATATTCACAAGGAAAATGCTAGGGTGGAAGATGAGCTTGTCAAAGACACCACTCCCAATGGTAAGGATGTACTTGATGATATTCTTGGCAAGCAAAGATCAAATCTTGGAAAACAGGGACTTGGATATGTCACCAAGTCCAAGAATAAGATGAACAAGAAGAAGAAGACCAAGAGTGAACAAGCAAATACAAACACAGTTGAGAAGAATGTCACAAAAGACAAAACTGACCATATTGGTTTTGCAGGGTCTCACAATCCAAATTATGAACTTTTTTGTGATTATTATGGTGATGTCTATGCTTATTATGTTGGTCCTTTTGATGAATATGTTGCTTGGTTTATTCGGGTTCCAATTACCCTTGTTACTAACATGAGAGGACCCATTGAAAAATGGGTACCTAAAACCAAGAAGTAATTCTCTTGAAGGGCTATGCTTCCGGTGGGTCTAAATGGGTGCTGGACAGTGGATGCACTAGTCATATGATCGGAAGCAAAGAGATCATCATGGAGATGCGACCCAATCATGATCATATTACAGTCTCCTATGGTGATAAGTCTAAATCTGAGGTATAGGGTCTTGGCAAGGTTGTCGTCGCCCACGATATATCTCTCGTGGACGTCATGCTTGTTGAGACCCTCGGTTATAATTTACTTTATGTCCGTGCCCTTGGTAAGATGGGATTTGCTGTTTTCATTGATGGTGATTTAGTGGTACTCTTGTGGATCAAGTCTCTAAAGGTCGCTTTCATTGGATACGTCGAAAATGACCTGTATGTGGTGGACTTTTCGGGGAAACCACTTCGGGTCCGATGTGCTTATTCGGAAAGGGCGACGTGGGCTGGCTATGGCATCGCCTTTTAGCCCATGTCAACATGAGAACTTTGCAAAGTCTTCACAAGGGTGGCCACATCCTTGGACTAAAAGACAATGTTTCCTTTGCCAAAGATCGTGTTTGCAGGGCTTGTGTTGAAGGCAAGATGCATGACTCTCCCCACAAGAGGAAAAATATTGTTTCCTCAAAGAGGATCTTGGAGTTACTTCATGTGGAATTATTTGGTCCTCCATCTCATGCTAGCCTCGGTGGGAAGAAATATTACTTGGTGATAGTCGATGATTACTCAAGATACACTTGGGTCTATTTCTTCAAGATAAAGAGTGAGACTCAACAAACTGTCATTGATTTTGCCAATGAAGTTCAACGTCAACACAACATCCCCATATTGGTAATAAGAAGTGACAACGGCTCCTACTTCAAGAACTACACATTAAATGAATTTCTAAGTGAAGAGGGGATAAGACATCAACATTCTGATGCGTACACTCCTCAACAAAATGGTGTCGCCGAGAGGAAGAACCGCACTTTGATGGATATGGCTAGATCAATGTTGGCTGAATTCAAGTCTCCATACAACTTTTGGGCTGAAGCCATATCTATCGCTTGTCATTCATCAAATCGACTCTACCTCCGCAAGATCTTGGACAAAACACCGTATGAAATACTTACCGGTAACAAGCCCAACATTTCGTACTTCTGGTTTTTCGGTTGTAAGTGTTTCTTTCTCATCAAAGGAGTTTGCATGTCTAAATTTGAGTATAAGGCTTTAGAAGGTATTTTTGTTGGTTATGGTGCCGAATCCCACACTTATAGAGTCTACAACAAGCTCTCCAGAATTTTTGTAGAATCTTGTAGTGTGGAATTCAATGAAAATGATGGCTCCCATGTGGGGCAAGTTGATGTTTGTGATGCAGATGTTGAAATACCCCAAGATTCCATAAGAAGAATGGGCGTGGGATTTTTCCGCCCCATTGAGGAACCCCTTGTGGAGGATCGGGAAGGACAATGCTCCACTCAAGTGGAGCCCTCATCTACACAAGATCAACAAGCCCATGTTACTGGAGAAACCTCTGCACCAACACCATAACCTCCTGAAGATCACCTGTCTTCTAGGCAAAATGGTAGTCCTAGGCCAGACTATCTGCCCCCTCCAAGGGGCGGACTGTCCGCCCCTGGCACTCCAACTCGCTCCAGAGGACATCATGATGAGCAAACAAGTCCAGAAAATCCTAGGCCGGATTCTCCGGCCCCAAGGGGCGGATTATCCGGCCCTGGTACTCCAAGTTCTGCCAGGGACATTCAGAAAGAATAAAATGCAGCCGCATCTCCCAGGACGGATAGTCCGACCCCACCCAGGGGCGGATTGTCTGGCCCTGAAGAACCAGTTCAGCAACAGTCTCCTGTTATCAGCTCAGATCAAGATCAAGGGCAAGGTAGTAGCCAAGACAAGGATCCAAATGCCGAATCAACTCCATCAAGAAACAATAAGGAAATTTAGGCTCGTCTCAAAGCTCGCGCTGATCGGAACCTTGAGTTAAGGGGCCACACTCTTGACAAGGTTGTCGGTGATCTAAGAAGAAGAGTGCCTACTATAAGAGAACTTGTTAGCTTATGTGATCATCAAGCACACATTTCAATGGTTGAACCAAAGAAGGTCTTTGATGCTCTTGAAGATCCCGATTGGGTGGTTGCAATGCACGAAGAACTAAATGACTTCGAGCGTAACAAGGTTTGGAAGCTCGTAGAGAAACCCAAATAATTCCGCAATGTTATCGGCACCAAGTGGATTTTCAAGAACAAACAATATGAAAATGGCATTGTTGTAAGGAATAAAGCAAGGCTAGTGGCTCAAGGATTCTCTCAAGTGGAAGGCATTGATTTCGGCGAAACCTATGCTCCCGTGGCTTGCCTTGAGTCTATCTGTATCCTTCTTGCTTATGCCGCTCATCATAATTTTAAATTATATCAAATGGATGTTAAGAGTTCTTTTCTTAATGGTCCACTACATGAGTTGGTATACGTCAAGCAACCCCGGTATTTTAGGATCCTAAATTTACGAACCATGTCTACAAACTTGATAAGGCGCTCTATGGCCTTAAACAAGCCCCACGTGTGTGGTATGAGCACCTTAAAGAGCTTTTGTTAGACCGTGGATTCGAAGTTGGGCAAATCGATCCCACTCTTTTTACTAAGAAGGTTAATGGGGAGCTCTTTGTATGCCAACTATATATAGACGACAATATTTTTTGGCTCTACTAACCAAGATTTTAATGATGAATTTTCAAAGCTTATGACTGACAGGTTTGATATGTCTATGATGGGATAACTAAGGTTCTTTCTTGGATTCTAGGTCAAACAACTTAGAGAGGGGACCTTCATTAATCAAGCTAAATACATCCAAGACATGCTCAAGAGGTTCAAGATGACGAATCTCAATGGCGTTGCTACTCTAATGCAAACTAAGTGTCATCTTGAGCTTAATCCAAAGGGTAAAGATGTGGACCAAAAGGTATACCGATCCATGATCGTCTCTCTCCTTTACCTTTGCGTATCTAGGCCCGATATCGTGTTGAGTGTAGGAGTGTGTGCAAGGTACCAAGCCGCTCCTAAAGAAAGCCACTTAGTGGAGGTCAAGATAATCTTCAGATATTTGGTTCATTCCCCAAATTTTGGTTTATGGTATCCCAAAGGTTCTAGTTTCTCTCTATGTGGTTACACTGATTCAGATTGGGCTGGTGACAAGGATGATCAAAAATCAACTTCTGGTGCATGTCAATTCTTGGGCAGGTCTCTAGTGTGTTGGTCTTCGAAGAAACAAAATTGGATATCACTCTCAACCGCCGAAGCGGATATGTTGCTGCTGCAAGTTCTTGTAAACAATTATTATGGATGAGGCAAACTTTAAAGGAATATGGTGTCCATTGTGACAAAGTTCCTATTTTATGTGACAATGAAAGTGCTATTAAAATTTCTTACAATCCGGTGCAGCATACAAGAACAAAACATATTGAGATTCGCAATCACTTCATTCGAGATCATGTTGCTCGTGGAGATATTGCACTATCTTTTGTGAGCACGAAGAACCAACTTGCTGATATCTTCATGAAGCCTCTTGATGAAGCAAGATTTTATTATTTGAGGAATGAGCTAAATATCATAGATTCAAGGATCTTGGATTGACTATCCTTGCATACTCACTTACACTTCTTCATGTATTTGGTTTAGATGCGGGCATAGACATAGGGGAAGTGTGGTCCTAATTGATTGGATAACCCTCCCCCCATAATGCCGAAAGCAAGAAAAATCATTTCCCATAATATCATTTTTTGATATGTGGGTCATCGATGAGCATTGGTTTTGAACTCAAGATACATCTTCATGGTGTCATGCCATGCGCTCCAACATGGTGGCTTTGGCCACTGCCCTCTTCTTTGAGAAGAGTTGGTTTCTATTGGCTCTCATTGGATATTCTTCCATATCGCTTGTTCTTATGGAAAACACACCCAATTTTGGCTTTTAGTTGATTTGTTCTTGCAATTTTGGGTGTGTAGTACCATCTCAGTTTGTTGCTCTAAACCCAAGCCTTTTCCCTCCTCGAACCATCTATTCTTGCACACAAGTCCTTTATACACTTTCGAGGGGTTTTGCAAGGAGTGCTCCAACCTAAATCCGTGTTAACAGAAATTTAGAGGGGGGGGGACTATCCGCCCCAAGTGGGGGCTGGATAATCTGCCCCGGGAAAATCTGCCCTTTAAGGGCTGGGCTCGGGGAGGAAGGGCTCAAACAGAGCAGCCAGTCCTCCCCCAAGCCGTGCTCTGCCCCAAGCCGCCGTCGGAGCCTCCGCCCCTCCCTAGAGTCGACTCGACCATCGGATTCTCCGGGCCCTCCCTGGATCTTCTTCCCCACGCCTTCGGGTACCTTCTCCTCCGAGATTTTCCTCCAATCAGTGAGGGTAACTCACTCATCCATCTCCTTTGTATGGAATTCATTGTTTTTAGTGGAAATATCGTTCTAGAAGATACTATGTGTTTCCCTTGCTTGTTAGATTCAGTAGTATTGCAACCCTAGTGCCACATCTGTGTTGCCTTGGTGAATCTGGGCCGAACCAGAGAATTTTTGCAGGGGGGGAGGGGATTATCCGCCCCTGCCAGGGCCAGATAATCCGGCCTGGAGGTTCACTGCCTGTTCTGGTTTGTCGCAGATTTTTGCAATGCACATCTTTGGACCGTGGATTGTTTTCCTACTGTTTCTAATATTCCTCTTGGACTTGTGTGTGTGATTATCCCCATGCTACCTATCCCATGCTTTTCACAGGTGGTTCCAGTGCTCCTAAGACCTACAAGCGTCGTCCCCGTGCCCGTTATCTCAGGCCCAACACAGATGGTAAGCTCATTGACGAAACTAAAGTCCGCAGGTTGGCAAGAGAGTCTGAACAGATGGCCGAGGCAGCAAGGAAAGCCAAGAGGGTTGCATCTCGCAAGGGCAAGGGCAAGGAGTCCTGTCCCAACTACAAGTCCATGGACAACGTTGACTACTCCTCCATTCGCCACATTGATTATTATGCCGAGGCTGACAGTGATGGTCCTCCGGAGGACTCCATGTTTTGGTGCTCTCACTTTCGGTACATTTATGATGATGTTTATGCTACTCTCAAGATTCGTCCTATGCATCCTCTTTATATGACTGAGGCTCAAAGCAAGGCAAGACTTCGTGAGGCCTTGGATGTGACTAATAAGATGGGGCTGCATCACCTTATGACAGTTCAGTGCAACTATGACTCCTCTATGGTGAAGCGGTTTTTCTCTACACTTGTGATCTACGGAGATGAGCTTCGCACCATGAAGTGGATGACCGGGACAACTATGATTCAGTCAGACTTCCGTATTTTTATCAGGTCCTTGGGTATGCCTTTCATGGGCGCGACACAGCTTCTAGCCACCACATCATTTCTCCACTCAAGCCATCCAAGGACACTGTTCTTGCTCCGTGCCTATCGTCTGATGGTATTGCTGTTACCTTTGTTGGTAATTCTCCTCTGTATGCTGCTCTTGTTGGCTTGTTTCGCTACATCATTTCTCCAAGTGGGGGCAAAAATGATAAGATCCGTGGTCACCTGGTTTCTTTGCTTGCTTTTGCACATGAGAGTGCCACCAATGCTGGTTCATCTACAGGTTACAAGTTGGATGTTATGGATTATATCTATCACGATATGACTGATGCTATGTTCAACCGGCACTCCATCCTGTATGCCCCCTACATTATGATGCTCATTAAGCACATGCTTCCTCATGAGGATTTCAGTACTGGTTTGGATGGCATTCACAATCCCAAGAAGATCTACAACAAGGCTCAGAAGACCTCTCACCCTTCCACTGCCCCCGAGTCCTTCATGCGTGATGCAAGGGCTAGTGGTCGTCGGCCTGTGGTGTCCCTGATACGTCCAAAACGTATCTACTTTCCCGAACACTTTTGCTATTGTTTCTCCTCTAAACTTGTGTGATTTGGATACAACTAACACGGATGTATGTTTTGTGAGAATTACCTTGGTGTCTAGTTTTTGTGCAGAAAATCAACTATCAGGAAAAATCCCGGAAAATATGCCAAAAATCCTGTTTCACCAGAAGACTCACGGATTCAGAGTACGAGACAGAGGGGAGCCCTGGGTGGCCCACCCCCCTGCCATGCGGGTGGGCCCACCCCGCGCCTAGGAGGGGTGTGGGCATCCCAGACACCCCCTCGGCCTCTCTCTTTGCCTATAAGAATCCTCTTGACCTAAAAACCGAGGGGGTTCGTCGTTTTTCTAGAAAGAGTTCCGCTGCGCCGCCACCACCAGAAGCCGCGATTCGGTACCAGAAACTCCATTCTGGCACCCTGCTAGGACGGGGAATTTGGGGAGGATCATCGCCATCATCATCACCAACGCCTCTCCATCAACCATCCATGTTTCCCTCATCCATGAGTGAGTAATCCCCTGCTGTAGGCTATGGGGATGGTAGGGATTGGATGAGTTCTATCATGTAATCGAATAAGATTGTTAGGGCATGGTGCCTAGTATCTCTATTAGTGCTATTTGACTTTGTTGCGACTTGTTGTGCTTAATGCTTGTCACTAGGGCCCGAGTGCCATGATCTCAGATTTGAACTTATTATTGAATCATTATGATAGTATTGTTTGTGATCTTATCTGCAAGTTGTGTACACATATCATTGTCCGGATCCAAAGGCCCCGAAGTGATAGAAATTGGGACAACCGGAGGGGATGTCTGTGATGTGAGGATCACATGTGTTCATGGAGTGTTAATGCTTTTCGCTGGTGCTCTATTAAAAGGAGCACCATAATGTCAGTAGTTCCCTTGAGGCCCCGCTACAACGGGCTGGTAGGACAAAAGATGGTGTGCAAGTTCTCATTGCGAGCACGCATGACTATATATGGAGCACATGCCTATGATTGTTTAGTACTTGGATGCTTATTCTTATTTATATGCAATTGCCCTAGATCTTGAAGTTACATGTTTAGACTCGTCCATGCAACGCCCGTTCATCCATCCCTATGCCTACCACACTCATATCCTACTGTTTGCTACTACGGTTACTATTGCTCCTATTTTGCTGTTGCTGTTCCTACTACAAACTGTTGCTACTGATAAACTTCTATGAGCAAGAACTATTTCTAGATGCAGTTGAATTGACAACTCAGTTGTTAAGGCTTGCAAGTATTCTTTGGCTCCCCTTGTGTCGAATCAATAAATTGGGTAATACTACCCGCGAAGATTGTTGCGATCCCCTATACTTGTGGGTCATCAAGACTATTTTCTGGAACTGTTGCCGGGGAGCATAGCTTTATTTGTAAGTTCACTTGGATATATTATTGTCATTGCTACTCCTTTCATCATGGGAAAGTCTCGTGATGGAAAGTTTCCTATTTTACCATCCACTACAAGAAGAGGTACAGTCCTAAACACCTCCGCTGCTCTTGATTCACTGTCTGTTATAAGTAAGCTTGTTACACCACCACCACATACTCATGCTACACACACTGCTACTACTGCTGAATCTGAAACTGCTTTTGATACTTATGATGTTACTTCTACTTTGCTTGATGCGGGTGGTTCATTAGGTCCTTTCCTAGATTCTACCATGGCTGGTCTAGGAAATACTGAAACTCCTAGTGAAGACACTGTTACACCTGTTAGCTCACCTGAGTCTAGAGAGAGTTATGATATTAATGATGGCTACATTGAGTTTACTGATGAATTTGTTGAAGAGTGCCGAAACACAAATGGTGCTAGTGCTATTAATAGTCTCCATGGCTTCAAGATTCTATATGCTATCTCTTTTGCTTTTGTCTATCTCTCCTTGCTAGACGTACCATTATTCCTAAACAGTCCTCTGATCCTAAGTTTTCCACCTCTCCCATAGATATTAAAGATAAAGATTATGATTTCTCTCTTGATTTATCCTATTTAGACATTGTTGAGAAAGAACCTTTCTATGGGACTGAAAATGAGAGTGTTGTGGCACATATGAATGAGCTTTCCACTATGAGTGCTTTATTCTTTGATGATTTTAAGATGTGCAAGTACTTTGTTACTAAGATCTTCCCTTTTTCACTAAAAGGAGAAGATAAAGCTTGGTTTAATAGATTACCTCATGGTTCCATTGATAGCCCTGATTGCTTGATTGCTTCTTTCTTCCAGAAATATTTTCCTCCCAGTGCTAGACATGCTACTTTGCAGAGACTTTTTGATTTTAAATATGTAGAAGAAGAAAAATTGCCTGAGTCATGGACAAGGTTTTGTGCCTTGATTCATGCACATCCTGGATGTCCATTACCTAAAAATGAGCTTCCTGATATTTATTATAATGGACTAACTGATGATTCTAGGACATACCTAGATAGTTTTGCTGATTGTGTTTTCAGGAAAAGAACTCCCTGATCTTTGAAGAATTAATGGCTAAAATAAGCAAGAATTATGATGATTGGACTTCAACTAAGCTAAATACACCTGAGCCTATTACTCCTGAACCAGTTGTGCCTGAACCAGTTCCAATACCAACACCAACACCCAAGAAGAGGGGAGTTATTGCATTAAATGATGAAGTGATGAAAGAAGCTAAGAAATGTCTAAATGAGAAAGGTATTAGAGCTGAAGATGTGAAGAATATACCTCCTATAGAAGAATTATGTAAGACAATTCCCCACTCATCTACTATTGAGGTACACTCTGTCCACTTTGATGAAGGTGATATTCCCTATGGTAAGCCTCCTGATCAATGCTTAGAGGAACTTGACACATTTATTGTTAAACAAGGTAATTTTAATAAACAAGTTCAAAATCATTTATTGGAAAACTCTAGAGCTATTAATGAGTTGAAAGATATTATGGAAAGAACTTCTAATGATATTAAAATGCTTTGTAAACACTTTCAAATGGTTCAAACCCAACTTGATCAACTTGCTAAGGTACAAAAGGATATGCTAGTTAATGCCTCAGGAGATAAACATGCTTATGGAATTAGAACTAGGAGTGGTATAGCTACTCAAGATCCTTTATATCCTAAAGGACACCCTAAAAGAATTGAGCAGGATTCTCAACAAAGTGAAAGTAGTGGTAGTCCTCGTAAGAGAAAGAAACATAAAATAGTTGAGAACCACTTGAACCTGCTGTAGATCCTAATAGTATATATGTCTCTGATGCTGAAACCGAGAGTGGCAATGATAAAAATGATGCTCCTGATAAGGAGGAAGGTGAGGAAGAACTGAGAAGCACACTAAGAACACTAGGTACACTAAGGAAGATTTTGTTGCTAATAAACATGGTAAAGAGAGAGAGCCTTGGGTGCAGAAACCTATGCCTTTTCCAGGTAAGAAACATAAGTCAAAGGAGGAAGAACACTACAACAAGTTTTGTGAGTGGATGAAGCCTTTATTTTTGCAAATTCCTTTGACTGATGCTATTAAGCTGCCTCCTTATTCAAAGTATATGAAGGATATTGTCTCTAAGAAAAGGAAGATTCCTAATGAGGAAAATTCTACTCTACTTGCTAATTATTCCTTCAATGGTAAGGTTCCAAAGAAACTTGGTGATCTAGGTATACCAACTATTCCTTGCTCTATTAAGAATAATTATGTTAGAACCGCTTTATGTGATTTGGGAGTTGGAGTTAGTGTTATGCCTTTTTCTCTCTACAAGAGACTCCAGCTAGAAAAGTTGATACCAACTTATATATCTTTGCAAATGGCCGATAAGTCTACCGCTATTCCTGTTGGTATATGTAAGGATGTTTCTATTCAAGTGCCTCATAATTGCTTGGTTTCAACTGATTTTGTTTTGCTTGAAATGCCTGAAGATGATAATATGTCTATTATTCTTGGGAGACCTTTTCTTAATACTACAAGTGTTGTCATCAATTGCAATCAAGGAAAAGTAACATTCAATATTAATGACAAAGAGCATACTGTCTATTTCACCAAGAAGGTTGCTAAGAGCTATTGCCTGAATTCCATTGAAAATATTGAGAGCATCAAGGTTGGAGAAATATATTGTCCCATTCCACAAGAAAATTTTGAAACTATTATGATTGGGACCATTGCCATCAAGTTTGAGGTAACATAATCACCTTGTGGAATGCAAAGTTTTGTTTCATATAATATTGTTTTGGTAACAAGACTTGATCAACCTTGTTAACAAAAGGATTTAATGAACAAAAAAATGCTTTCACTATGGTTATACTTGCTTACTTTTACTTTTCTCCTTCCTGGTCTTTGCCCTTTATCTTGTTAGCTTTGGTTTTGTTAGTTGTTTGCTTGTTAGAGTGTCTTAGAACTTCTGTAGTTTTGGTTTTGGTTTGCTTTTGCTTCTTCTAAAAAATCTTTTCTGGAAGAAAATCAATTTTCATACCCTGAAAATTGGCCAAAAATAAAGTTTCCCAAAAAATCCAAGAAAATTCAAAATAATTTTTTCCACGAAAAGGGGCAGAGGGACACTTGGAGTGATCCAGGGGGCCACCCCAGGCCAGCACACCCCTGGGCAGCGTGGCCAGCCCCCAAGTGGCGCCTGTGTGGCATCCCGCAAAACCACTACTAGAAAATCGCGTTGAATTTGTGCATTGCATCGTCATCATCATGCATTGTTTGCATAAAACTATGTTTGCAAAGTCCGTGTTGTTTACTAAACGCCCCTCTTTATTCAAACATCAAAACCGGGTCCCCGGAATATTTTGTTTTGGCCGTAATCGGTTTGCAAACGGTGTTATTAAGACAAATAAAAATTATATTATTTTTTAATGGGGGCAGTCGAACGGGCCAGAGCGACCCGAACGACCACCCCCAGGATTTTACAAACGGTCCGCCTCTAATCCTAAACCTACCAGATAATCTACCCACCCTCTTTGGCCACATCATCCCAACCAACCCCCTTGTGCCACCTCACCCTCTCCCCTCCCCCTAGCCTATCAAAATCTGCCAACTCACCCCTCCCTCTCTCTCTCCCCCACTCCTCTCTCTCCTCACCCACACGCATGCAGCCCCACAACCCCAACCTCTCTCACCGACCCCTGCCTGGCCCGCGCTTCCCTGGCTCTCTGCCCCGCGGGCCCACCTAGCACCCCACGCGCCCTGGGACCCACCCGTCACACCCCCACTCCCATGCCACCCTCTCAGCCCTGCCCCTGGGCCCCGCCCGCGCCCTTGGCCCCACCTGGCCCGTCCCCTGCCTCGTGCTCCCCCGCGCGGCAGCCCCACGCCCCGCACGCGGTCTCCCTCTCCCGCAACCGCGTCTTCTCCCCGCCCTCTGCACCCGCCGCCCGTCGACCTCGCCTGGCTGCGCAGCCCCCTCCGTCCAACCTCGCGCCGCCGTACCCCTTTTCCTCCCAGCGCCGCCACTGGTTCCCACGCCCGTCAGTAGCCTCCTCCCTCCACCCTCTGCCTCCATGCTGGCGCCTCGCCGCCTCGGCTTCGCCTGCCCCAACCTCCTGCCGCCCTCTCCCTGCCTTCAAGCCAAGGCGGCTCGAGCTCCGGCCGCTCTCTCCTCAGCCAGCCCTCCTCCGCGCTGCTCCGCCCTCCGCGCGGTACCTTCACGAGCCCTGCGGCCACCGCCTCCCCGCCGTCGCTCAAGCTCCCCGCCGGCGCCGCCTCCTCGCTCCGCCCCGCCACGAGGACCTCCCAGCAAGCCCGGCGCCGCCGCCCGGCCAACCAGCGACCTCCACCGCACAAGGCCGCCTCCGTCGACCAGCCCCCGCCGCCACCGTCGCCGCCGCGCCCACCCGTCCTCCTCGGTCTCCCCTGCGCGTCCTTTGCCAAGTCGCCGCCAAGGCCTCCGCCTCCGCCTCCGTCTCATGCTCACGCCGCTGCCTCGCCTGCACCTCGCCGGCGTCGCCGCCGCCACGGGCTCCCGCCGTCGACGTCGAGCCCGCCGAGCCTGCCCAGCCCCGCCCCGCCTCAGCGTGGGCCCGCGCCCTGCGGTGTTCATCGCCCGTCCAGCCCCTGCGTGGTGCTCCTGCGTGTATGCGTTGGTGCTTGTGTGTGTTGTACCAAGACCCGTCCCCGAAGGCCTCCGACAGGGACCCACAAGATCTGCATCACGGACGCGCCACGGATTCGATGGAACCCTCAAACGCCAAGTCCGCCTCACGAACCCCGGAGACCAAGCCTCGACACCCCGAACCCGGTGTCGCGCCAAGACCTCCTACCCGGATCCGAAGACCGAACCCGAGCGCCAAGGCCCGACCCTGAAGATCGCCAAGAACGCCCCCGGTACGACAAGTGCTTTACCCCGAAGGCCGAGACCGACTCGAGGGCGCGGACCCGACAAGAGCTTCGCCACGACAAGAACGACAGCAACCAGGGCGAGTCCGACGCCCCGACGCCAGACCAAGTTCTTCCTCTCGGAACGCCATGACCGCCGACAACATGACCCGAAGACCACGGATGCGCCAAGACCTACCCCAATACCCGAGAACGATTCCGCCGATCCCGATTCCGTCGAACCCTGGACCCTGTCGAACCCCGAACCCCGGAACCCCAAGATCTGCCGAACCCTAATGTGTGAACCCCTTCCCGAAACCCTATTTTATAACATAATAACAACTTGATGCATATTGAATTGTCATACTCGCATGCATATCTGTGGTTTGGGGGCCTTAGGCCGATCCACCTTATAATTAAATATGGGGCCCATATGCGGACAAATCTAGCCTTATATTGGCCTCGTTTAAACTTGTGTAGCGAACCGGTATCTTATCTTGCCTTGTTATAACAATATTTAATTGCGGGGGATCTAAACAACATGAACCTATTAATTAATTGTCGGGACCCCGGTTCCGCTTAATTTGACCTAATTGCATCGCACCTTACCATGCCATGCATCATACATGCATCATGTCGATCTTACGCCGTTGTATTAAATATTGCATCCGGTGTTTATTCTAGTGTTTTGCTTCTTCATGGATAAGGCCGTTGAGTTGATGTGAGCTTCCGATCTTCGGTTGAACCCTTCGACAATGTTTTCAAAGCAGCATCTCCCCTTTCTACCTATCTTACTTTTATAGTATTTCTTCCTCTGTTGATCTATTGCTATCTGTTACGATGCTTTAGTTTCCGTACACTGTGATATACCGTGCAGCCCTATATTGCCTTGGACACACCCTATTACATTGTTTGGTAGATAGTTGGACTTGCGTCGTAGTTGCTTGCTCAAGTGCTGATGTGTGTCGTCATATGCCAC
This sequence comes from Avena longiglumis, assembly GCA_030063025.1. Lineage (NCBI taxonomy): Eukaryota > Viridiplantae > Streptophyta > Magnoliopsida > Poales > Poaceae > Avena > Avena longiglumis. The sequence continues at coordinate 157,759,467 of CP125973.1, forward strand.
GATTGTGATGTATTGCCGCCTGTTGCTGTTCGAGATGATTCTAGTTTTACTTATCGTTCACTTTAATTTCTGTTTAACAACTAAAATTGAAATAAGCAGAGGCATCGGTGGGTGATAGAAAATATTTGGTTTCCGAACGCCCACTTGTGTCCCGTAAGACCCCGAGTACTTGATACATGTTCCTTGATTTATCGCGCTATCCACATCCGGGAGGTATATGGGACCCCGAGCGAGCTTGATTCAGTCTTATTTCTTGGGGCCACAAACTAGTTTGAGGTTTTATTTACGATCCTGTACTTATGCCATGCTACTTATGTATTTAAATTGTGCGAGGAGCACACTGTACTGTTTAGGTAAGCGTAATGTTTTCGCGGTATCGACAAGCCCAGCCACACTTTCGGGTTCCCAGTCGTTTACAACCATTGTCGCAAACCTTGAGTCTGTCTCGAAGCTTGCTTACTCCTATGGATCTACTCAATGGGGTGGCCTGAAATATTTCGAATCGTGATTGTTCGTCGTGAAAGCCTCGTTGGGTTTTGATTTGGTTTTTCCGAGGTTGATCGGCGTGTGTTGCTATTGGTGCACCGCCGGGTAAAACTTTCTCGAAAGCCGTGTCCGCGGATATGGACGACTTGGAGCATGATATCTCGATCATAGACAAGCATAACTAAAGTTTACTGCTATAAATTTGACTTATAATGACTAGTAATCAGCTTCACTATAATGGAATGGCTAATTAATACTGCCCACAATTGCTTGTTTGGTTGTCGCCATGCGACAATTGTATCGACTAGTAAGTATTGCAACTTCAACGGAATGGCTGAATAAAAGTACCAACAAGCTGCTTTGGGTTTTGGGTTATCTCATGCTAATTGTATCTGACTAGTAAGTGTTGCCACTATAACGGAATGATTAACTAAAAGTGCCCACTGCTTATTTTATCAGGATGATTATCTATACCTGACTAGTAATTGCTGCAACGATAACCGAATAAATAAAATTGCCAACGGTGTGAGTTCCTCGGTTGACTTCCTCGTTTGGTCTCGAGGGGGAAACACCAGGATGGGTTTGTTTGGTGTTAGTTTCAGGTTGGATCCGGATAGGTCATTCTTATCTCTCTCTGATAACCGCCAGTTGTATCGAGTCTCTATAGGTTGTTTAGTGCATCTTTGCCGCTGCTTGATCCACCATACCTATGTAGGCGAGGACCGCCAATTCTAGTCTCGCCGTGTCTTGGCCTCGATCGACGCCTCCTTCTTTTCCTTGGCCCTTTGTCGGCACCCCTTTTGTTTAAGCAGGTTTTGAGATCGGCGTCGTTAGCGAGGTTACCCTTCCGCTTGGCTCGGGGTTATGGACGCCATTGGTTATTCTTCAGGGCTCTTAGCCCCATTTGCATCTTGTCCGTAGTCGGACGCCGTATCATTTTCAAGGTAATTTGGATCTTTGTACCGTATATCTGTATTCTTGACTCATGGAGTCGCTTGTATATATAACTGTTCTGTGGGTCCCATCGAGGACTGTTGTGTAATGTTATTACTTTGTTTTCCACCCGCACGAAAGTGCCTGGTGGGCACCTTTGAATCGTTTCTATGCGGGTTTGGCGGGAATCGCTGAAACTTGCATAGGTCCGATTCTGAGGGTGTTACAGAGTGGTATCAGAGCTCAGCAGTTGCGATACCCCACAAGTCCAGCCTGTAGGATAACCTAGCTAACGGTCGAGGTAGAGTGTCAAAACTATTTTTGTAAAATCGGTTGGATAGTTCTGATTAGGTCTGATTTTACTCCTTACCCCTCTGCTGTTCTCCTCTTACCTCTACCTGTTTTGAATCCGCTCTCTTCTCTCTCTTCGAGTCCAGGATTTCTCGTGGTTGGGTTTTCCGTCGTACCTTCAGGGTTTCGCTTCCTCCTTTGGTAACGGTGTTGCTACATCTGGTCTTCATGCTATCCGAGGAACCCTTTATCTGTGGTACCCTTCTTTGTTCCTTGTTTGTGCCTTCCGGTGTTTCCCGACGCGACGACATCATCTACGCCAGATCCGATGCAGAGTCTGCATCCCTCCTTTGTTTCCGAACCTCGCTTGTCGAGATCTTCAGTCTAATTCCGAGAATGGTTGCACTCTTTCCACTGATTGTGCGGAGTAATAGTTTGGGTGCGTGATGGATTGGCCCCCATGTCGACTACCCTTTCTATTCGCTTTTGTACATTGAAGTGGACGAGAATGCATCGGTTCCCCCTTTCCACCGGAAGTTAGAGGTGGCTTTAATTGTGGATACCTCTACCTTCGCCCTTTTGTTTCTGGAGTGTTCTCTAGGCGATCACGGACAACGACCTCTTGTTAGTGGTGTCGCGAGGATCTACACGAAGCGAGAAGACGCGGACCGCCGACCTTCCTTCCGGTACCATGAGGCGGATCTCGAGGGCGAGATCCATTGTTAGTGGTGTCGAATTGTGGCATCCCGCAAAACCACTACTAGAAAATCGCGTTGAATTTGTGCATTGCATCGTCATCATCATGCATTGTTTGCATAAAACAATGTTTGCAAAGTCCGTGTTGTTTACTAAACGCCCCTCTTTATTCAAACATCAAAACCGGGTCCCCGGAATATTTTGTTTTGGCCGTAATCGGTTTGCAAACGGTGTTATTAAGACAAATAAAAATTATATTATTTTTTAATGGGGGCAGTCGAACGGGCAGGCGACGACGACCACCCCCAGGATTTTACAAACGGTCCGCCTCTAATCCTAAACCTACCAGATAATCTACCCACCCTCTTTGGCCACATCATCCCAACCAACCCCCTTGTGCCACCTCACCCTCTCCCCTCCCCCTAGCCTATCAAAATCTGCCAACTCACCCCTCCCTCTCTCTCTCCCCCACTCCTCTCTCTCCTCACCCACACGCATGCAGCCCCACAACCCCAACCTCTCTCACCGACCCTTGCCTGGCCCGCGCTCCCCTGGCTCTCTGCCCCGCGGGCCCACCTAGCACCCCACGCGCCCTTGGCCCCACCCGTCACACCCCCACTCCCATGCCACCCTCTCAGCCCTGCCCCTGGCCCTTGGCCTTGGCCCACCTGGCCCGTCCCACCTCGTGCTCCCCAGCAGCAGCCCATCCCTTGGTCTCCTCTCCTCCCGCGTCTTCTCCCCGCCCTCTGCACCCGCCGCCCGTCGACCTCGCCTGGCCCCTCCGTCAACCTCGCGCCCGTGCCCTTTTCCCTCCCGGTAGCCGCCACAGGTTCCCACGCCCAGCGTCCTCCTCCTCCCCTCCTCCCTCACTTGCCCAGCCGCCTCGCCCGCTGGCCATGCGTCGCCCACCCCAACCTCCTGGCCCTCTCTCCCCTGCCTCCTTCAGCTCCGCCAGCTGCTCCCTCTCCTCGGCCGCCAGCCCGCTTTGCTCCTGGTCCCTCACCGAGCCTCACGAAACCTGGCCTCCTTCCCGGCCGTCGCTCAAGCTCCCCCGGCCGGCGCCGCTCCTCCCTCGCTCCGCCCCGCCACGAGGACCTCCCCAGCAAGCCCCGGCCGCGCCTTCGCCGCCCCGGCCACCAACCAGCGACCTCCACCGCACGAGGCCGCCTCCGTCGACCAGCGTCCCCGCCCGCCACCGTCGGGCCGCCTGCCGCCGTCCACCCCGTCCTCCTCGGTCTCCCCTGTGCCGCGTCCTTGCCGCCAAGTCCGCGCCCGCGCCTCCTCGCCCTCCGTCATCCGCGGCTCACGTCGCGGCCTCGCCCGCCTCGCGGGCCGCCCTCGTCGGCGTCCACCGCGCCAGCGTGCTCCCGCCGTCGGCGTCCCGAGCCGAGCCCCACCGCCCGCGTCCGCCTCGGTAGCGTGGGCCGCCGCCCCTGCGTTCATCGCCCGTCCAGCCTGCGTGGTGCTCCTGCGTGTATGCGTTGGTGCTTGTGTGTGTTGTACCAAGACCCGTCCCGAAGGCCTCGCGAGGACCCACAAGATCTGCATCACGGACGCGCCCAGATTCGATGGAACCCTCAAGCGCCAAGTCCGCCTCACGAACCCGGAGACCAAGCCTCGACACCGAACCGGTGTCGCGCCAAGACCTCCTACCGGATCGAAGGCCGAACCGCGCCAAGGCCCGACCACGAAGATCGCCAGAACGCCCGATGCGACAAGTGCTTTACCCGAAGGCGAGACCGACTCGGTAGCGGACCCGACAAACCGCCACGACAAAACGGCGGCAACGAGGCGAGTCCGGCGCCCGACGCCAGACCAAGTTCTTCCTCTCGGAACGCCATGACCGCCGACAACATGACCCGAAGACCAAGGATGCGCCAAGACCTACCCCAATACCCGAGAACGATTCCGCCGATCCCGATTCCGTCGAACCCTGGACCCTGTCGAACACCGAACCCCGGAACCCCAAGATCTGCCGAACCCTAATGTGTGAACCCCTTCCCGAAACCCTATTTTATAACATAATAACAACTTGATGCATATTGAATTGTCATACTCGCATGCATATCTGTGGTTTGGGGGCCTTAGGCCGATCCACCTTATAATTAAATATGGGGCCCATATGCGGACAAATCTAGCCTTATATTGGCCTCGTTTAAACTTGTGTAGCGAACCGGTATCTTATCTTGCCTTGTTATAACAATATTTAATTGCGGGGGATCTAAACAACATGAACCTATTAATTAATTGTCGGGACCCCGGTTCCGCTTAATTTGACCTAATTGCATCGCACCTTACCATGCCATGCATCATACATGCATCATGTCGATCTTCTGCCGTTGTATTAAATATTGCATCCGGTGTTTATTCTAGTGTTTTGCTTCTTCGCGGATAAGGCCGTTGAGTTGATGTGAGCTTCGCCCCGATCTTCGGTTGAACCCTTCGACAATGTTTTCAAAGTGAGCATCTCCCCTTTCTACCTATCTTACTTTTATAGTATTTCTTCCCTCTGTTGATCTATTGCTATACGTATTACGATGCTTTAGTTTCCGTACATGATATACCGTGCAGCCCTATATTGCCTTGGACACACCCTATTACACATTGTTTGGTAGATAGTTGGACTTGCGTCGTAGTTGCTTGCTCAAGTGCTGATGTGTGTCGTCATATGCCACGATTCTTTGATGTATTGCCGCATGTTGATGTTGGAGATGATTCTAGTTTTACTTATCGTTCACTTTAATTTCTGTTTAACAACTAAAATTGAAATAAGCGAGGCATCGGTGGGTGATAGAAAATATTTGGTTTCGAGCCCACTTGTGTCCGTAAGACCCAGTACTTGATACTGTTCCTTGATTTATCGCGCTATCCACATCCGGTAGGTATATGGGACCCCCCTGAGCCAGAGCTTGATTCAGTCTTATTTCTTGGGGCCACAAACTAGTTTGAGGTTTTATTTACGATCCTGTACTTATGCCATGCTACTTATGTATTTACGTTTGTGCGAGGAGCACACTGTACTGTTTAGGTAAGCGTAATGTTTTCGCGGTATCGACAAGCCCAGCCACACTTTGGGTTCCCGATCGTTTACAACCATTGTCGCAAACCTTGAGTCCGTCTCGAGCTTGCTTACTCCGTTCGGGATCTACTCAATGGGTGGCCCCACGAAATATTCTGAATCCTGTGATTGTTCGTGAAAGCCTCGTTGGGTTTTGATTTGGTTTTTCCGAGGTTGATCGAGCGTGTGTTGCTATTGGTGCACCCGGCGGGTAAAACTTTTCAAAGCCGTGTCGCGGATATGGACGACTTGGAGCAGATATCTCGATCATAGACAAGCATAACTAAAGTTTCTTGCTATAAATTTGACTTATAATGACTAGTAATCAGCTTCACTATAATGGAATGGCTAATTAATACTGCCCACAATTGCTTGTTTGGTTGTCGCTTGCGACAATTGTATCGACTAGTAAGTATTGCAACTTCTAGCGGAATGGCTGAATAAAAGTACCAACAAGCTGCTGGGTTTTGGGTTATCTCATGCTAATTATGTCGACTAGTAAGTGTTGCCACTATAACGGAATGATTAACTAAAAGTGCCCTTTGCTTATTTTATCGGGATGATTATCTATACGACTAGTAATTGCTGCAACGATAACGAATAAATAAAATTGCCAGGTGTGAGTTCCTCGGTTGACTTCCTCGTTTGGTCTCGAGGGAAACACCAGATGGGTTTGTTTGGTGTTAGTTTCAGGTTGGATCCGGATAGGTCATTCTTATCTCTCTCGATAACCTTGATTGTATCGAGTCTCTATAGGTTGTTTAGTGCATCTTGCCGCTGCGCTTGATCCACCATACCTATGTGGCGAGGACCTTGGCATCTAGTCTCGCCGTGTCTTGGCCTCGATCTTGGCGCTCCTTCTTTTCCTTGGCCCTTTGTCGGCACCCTTTTGTTTAAGCAGGTTTTGAGATCGGCGTCGTTAGCGAGGTTACCCTTCGGCTTGGCACAGGCGGGTTATGGGCGCCATTGGTTATTCTTGTGGCTCTTAGCCCCATTTGCATCTTGTCCGTAGTCGGACGCCGTATCATTTTCAAGGTAATTTGGATCTTTGTACGTATATGTATTCTTGACTCATGGAGTCGCTTGTATATATAATTACGTGGGTCCCATCGAGGACTGTTGTGTAATGTTATTACTTTGTTTTCCACCATGCGAAAGTGCTGGTGAGCACCTTTGAATCGTTTCTATGCGGGTTTGGCGGAATCGCTGAAACTTGCATAGGTCCGATTCGAGGTGTTCTGAGTGGTATCGAGCTCGCGGTTGCGATACCCCACAAGTCCGACTGTGGGATAACCTAGCTAACGGTCGAGGTAGAGTGTCAAAACTATTTTTGTAAAATCGGTTGGATAGTTCTGATTAGGTCTGATTTTACTCCTTACCCCTCTGCTGTTCTCCTCTTACCTCTACCTGTTTTGAATCCGCTCTCTTCTCTCTCTTCGAGTCCAGGATTTCTCGTGGTTGGGTTTTCCGTCGTACCTTCAGGGTTTCGCTTCCTCCTTTGGTAACGGTGTTGCTACATCTGGTCTTCATGCTATCCGAGGAACCCTTTATCTGTGGTACCCTTCTTTGTTCCTTGTTTGTGCCTTCCGGTGTTTCCCGACGCGACGACATCATCTACGCCAGATCCGATGCAGAGTCTGCATCCCTCCTTTGTTTCCGAACCTCGCTTGTCGAGATCTCCAGTCTAATTCCGAGAATGGTTGCACTCTTTCCACTGATTGTGCGGAGTAATAGTTTGGGTGCGTGATGGATTGGCCCCCATGTCGACTACCCTTTCTATTCGCTTTTGTACATTGAAGTGGACGAGAATGCATCGGTTCCCCCTTTCCACCGGAAGTTAGAGGTGGCTTTAATTGTGGATACCTCTACCTTCGCCCTTTTGTTTCTGGAGTGTTCTCTAGGCGATCACGGACAACGACCTCTTGTTAGTGGTGTCGAGGATCTACACGCGAGAAGACGGACCGCCGACCTTCCTTCCGGTACCATGAGGCGGATCTCGAGGGCGAGATCCATTGTTAGTGGTGTCGAATTGTGGCATCCCGCAAAACCACTACTAGAAAATCGCGTTGAATTTGTGCATTGCATCGTCATCATCATGCATTGTTTGCATAAAACAATGTTTGCAAAGTCCGTGTTGTTTACTAAACGCCCCTCTTTATTCAAACATCAAAACCGGGTCCCCGGAATATTTTGTTTTGGCCGTAATCGGTTTGCAAACGGTGTTATTAAGACAAATAAAAATTATATTATTTTTTAATGGGGCGGTCGAGCAGGCGGGCGGCCGAGCGACCACCCGGATTTTAAGCGGTCGCCTCTAATCCTAAACCTACCAGATAATCTACCCACCCTCTTTGGCCACATCATCCCAACCAACCCCCTTGTGCCACCTCACCCTCTCCCCTCCCCCTAGCCTATCCAAATCTGCCCACTCACCCCTCCCTCTCTCTCCCCTCTCTCTCTCCTCACCCACACGCATGCAGCCCCACAACCCCAACCTCTCTCACCGACCCCTGCCTGGCCCGCGCTCCCCTGGCTCTCTGCCCCGCGGGCCCACCTAGCACCCCACGCGCCCTGGGACCCACCCGTCACACCCCCACTCCCATGCCACCCTCTCAGCCCACCTTTGGGCCCTTGCGCTTGCCCCACAGCCCGTCCCACCTCGTGCTCCCCAGCAGCCCACGCCCTGCGGTCTCCTCTCCCGCAGCGTCTTCTCCCCACCTGCACCTTGCCGCGTCGACCTCGCCTGGCAGCCCCCTCCGTCAACCTCGCCGCCGTGCCCCCTCCCGGTAGCCGCCGCCACAGGTTCCCCACGCCCAGCGTCAGCCTCCTCCCTCCACTCTCGCCTCACGCCTCGCTCGCCCGCTCGTGGCGTCGCTGCCCCAACCTCTGCTGGCCCTCTCCCTGCCTCCTTCCTTGGCCTCCAGGCTCGCTGCATTGCGCCTCTCCTCACAGCCCTCCTCCGTCTTGCTGCTGGTCCGCCCCTCGCGGTACCTCACGAGCCCTGCCACCGCCTCCCTTCGGCGTCGCTCAGCTCCCGCCGGCGCCGCTCCTCCTCGCTCCGCCCACGAGGACCTCCCAGCAAGCCCGCGCCCGCCGCCCGGCCACCAACCAGCGACCTCCACTTGAGGCCGCCTCCGTCGACCAGCGTCCCGCCCGCCACGTCGGGCCGCTGCCGTCCACCCGTCCTCCTCGGTCTCCCCTGTCTGCGTCCTTGCCGCCAAGTCCCGCCCGCGCGCCTCCTCCTCCGTCCGTCTCGGCTCACGTCGCCCGGCCTCGCCCGCGCCTCGCCGCCCCTCGTCGGCGTCCCGTCCACCGCCAGCGTGCTCCCCGTCGGCGTCTGGCCGCCCGAGCCCCGCGTCCGCCTCCAGCGCGTGGCCCGCCGCCCTGCGGTGTTCATCGCCCGTCCAGCCTGCGTGGTGCTCCTGCGTGTATCGTTGGTGCTTGTGTGTTGTACCAAGACCCGTCCCGAAGGCCTCGGCGAGGACCCACAAGATCTGCATCACGGACGCGCCCGCAGATTCGATGGAACCCTCAAACGCCAAGTCGCCTCACGAACCCGGAGACCAAGCCTCGACACCCGAACCGGTGTCGCGCCAAGACCTCCTACCGGATCCGAAGGCGAACCCGGCGCCAAGGCGACCACGAAGATCGCCAAAACGCCCCGATGCGACAAGTGCTTTACCCGAAGGCGAGACCGACTCGGCGCGGACCGACAAACCGCCACGACAAACGGCGGCAACGAGGCGAGTCCGGCGCCGACGCTGAACCAAGTTCTTCCTCTCGGGCGCCATGACCGCCGACAACATGACCGAAGACCAAGGATGCGCCAAGACCTACCCAATACGAAACGATTCGCCGATCCGATTCCGTGAACCGGACCTGTCGAACACCGAACCGGAACCCCAAGATCTGCGAACCCTAATGTGTGAACCCCTTCCGAAACCCTATTTTATAACATAATAACAACTTGATGCATATTGAATTGTCATACTGCATGCATATCGTGGTTTGGGGGCCTTAGGCGATCCACCTTATAATTAAATATGGGGCCCATATGCGGACAAATCTAGCCTTATATTGGCCTCGTTTAAACTTGTGTAGCGAACCGGTATCTTATCTTGCCTTGTTATAACAATATTTAATTGCGGGGATCTAAACAACATGAACCTATTAATTAATTCGGGACCCGGTTCCGCTTAATTTGACCTAATTGCATCGCTTTCTTACCATGCCATGCATCATACATGCATCATGTCGATCTTCTGCCGTTGTATTAAATATTGCATCCGGTGTTTATTCTAGTGTTTTGCTTCTTCGGATAAGGCCGTTGAGTTGATGTGAGCTTCGCCCGATCTTGGTTGAACCCTTCGACAATGTTTTCGGTGAGCATCTCCCCTTTCTACCTATCTTACTTTTATAGTATTTCTTCTTCCCTCTGTTGATCTATTGCTATCGTATTTACGATGCTTTAGTTTCCGTACATGATATACCGTGCAGCCCTATATTGCCTTGGACACACCCTATTACATTGTTTGGTAGATAGTTGGACTTTGCGTCGTAGTTGCTTGCTCAAGTGCTGATGTGTGTGTCATATGCCACGATTCTTGATGTATTGCCGCATGTTGATGTTGGAGATGATTCTAGTTTTACTTATCGTTCACTTTAATTCTGTTTAACAACTAAAATTGAAATAAGCGAGGCATCGGTGGGTGATAGAAAATATTTGGTTTCGAGCCCACTTGTGTCCGTAAGACCCCGAGTACTTGATACTGTTCCTTGATTTATCGCTATCCACATCCGGAGGTATATGGGACCCCGAGCGAGCTTGATTCAGTCTTATTTCTTGGGGCCACAAACTAGTTTGAGGTTTTATTTACGATCCTGTACTTATGCCATGCTACTTATGTATTTACGTTTGCGAGGAGCACCTTGTCTTGTTAGGTAAGCGTAATGTTTTCGGTATCGACAAGCCCAGCCACACTTTGGGTTCCCGATCGTTTACAACCATTGTCGCAAACCTTGAGTCCGTCTCGAGCTTGCTTACTCCGTTGGGATCTACTCAATGGGGTGGCCCCTGAAATATTTCAATCCTGTGATTGTTCGATCGTGAAAGCCTCGTTGGGTTTTGATTTGGTTTTCGAGGTTGATCGGCGTGTGTTGCTATTGGTGCACCCGGCGGGTAAAACTTTCGAAAGCCGTGTCATGGATATGGACGACTTGGAGCATATCTCGATCATAGACAAGCATAACTAAAGTTCTTGCTATAAATTTGACTTATAATGACTAGTAATCAGCTTCACTATAATGGAATGGCTAATTAATACTGCCCACAATTGCTTGTTTGGTTGTAAACGCCATACAATTGTATCGACTAGTAAGTATTGCTTCTAGCGGAATGGCTGAATAAAAGTACCAACAACTGCTGGGTTTTTGGGTTATCTCATGCTAATTGTACTGACTAGTAAGTGTTGCCACTATAACGGAATGGTTAACTAAAAGTGCCCACTGCTTATTTTATCAGGACGATTATCTATACCTGACTAGTAACTGCTGCAACGATAACCGAATAAATAAAATTGCCAACTGTGTGAGTTCCTCGGTTGACTTCCTCGTTTGGTCTCGAGGGGGAAACACCAGGATGGGTATGTTTGGGGTTAGCTACAGGTTGTATCCGGATAGGTCATTCTTACCCCTCTCTGATAACCGCCAGTTGTATCGAGTCTCTATAGGTTGTTTAGTGCATCTTTGCGACGCTTGATCCACCATACCTATGTAGGCAAGGACCGCGAATTCTAGTCTCGCCGTGTCTTGGCCTCGATCGACGCTCCTTCTTTTCCTTGCCCTTTCGGCACCCCTTTTGTTTAAGCAGGTTTTGAGATCGGCGTCGTTAGCGAGGTTACCCTTCCGCTTGGCACAGGCAGGGTTATGGGCGCCATTGGTTATTCTTGGGGCTCTTAGCCCCATTTGCATCTTGTCCGTAGTCGGACGCCGTATCATTTTCAAGGTGATTTGGATCTTTGTACCGTATATACGTATTCTTGACTCATGGAGTCGCTTGTATATATAAGCTTACGTGGGTCCCATCGAGGGTGTTGTGTAATGTTATTACTTCGTTTTCCACCCGCACGAAAGTGCCTGGTGGGCACCTTTGAATCGTTTCTATGCGGGTTTGGCGGGAATCGCTGAAACTTGCATAGGTCCGATTCTGAGGGTGTTACAGAGTGGTATCAGAGCTCAGCAGTTGCGATACCCCACAAGTCCACAGTTGAGATCCCGATTTTCGATCTCCTTGCTTAGCCCATCTTTGTTGCTGTTTTTTTTGGAGGGATTGCTCCTTGATATGTTCCTCCTCCGCTTGTCCAATTAGATTTGTGATTGGTAGATTGTATTTTGAGTATTTTGCTGCTATAGGTGACAAGTTGCATGAGCTTGCATGCTTGTTCTATGCTTAGAGATTTCATTTTGATGCATGTGTATCCCTCTAGCAAGTTCCTATAGTAGTTTCTCATCATTTATCAACTTGGAAATCACTTGGTTTGATGTTTGTCTAAAAATTTCAGAAAAAATAGGTCATGGACAACCACACCTTTGGTGAAATATTTGAGAGTGATGCACCTAGTAGGGAAAGGCCTTCAAGATTATCCTCCCGAGCTAGGCCCTCATATAACGAGGATCTCATTACACCGCGATTTGGTGACGAGGGAGATGAGGGGGATGCGCACCCTTCCACCTTTCCTTGCCCAACCTTTTTGCGGGCTGCTGGGATTCTTGAGGATTTTCTAACCTTGGTTCAGAGGGTTGGACTAACAAGCTATATGCAGGATGAGAGCGTGCAATATGCAATGCTCACTAAAACATTTGTGGAGAGATTCTCTTTTTCTAACAGTTTGTTCAAGCCAAATGTGTCTTTCAAAATTTATGGCAGGTCTTACACCATGTCATTGAAGAAATTTTGTGAGGCCCTGGGACTTGGTACAGCTGGGTCGGCGAAGAAGATTCCAGCTCAACCCACTGATTTGTTGGAGCTCTACCGCAGATAACCAATGATGATGACCGTAGAGACCAAAGGGGAAAGGTAAGAAATATTCAACTCCCAGCTATCAGGTTGTGGCATCCCGCAAAACCACTACTATAAAATCGCGTTGAATTTGTGCATTGCATCGTCATCATCATGCATTGTTTGCCAAAACTATTTTCGAAAACCCCGTCTTGTTTTCCAAACGCCCCATCTCTATTCAAATGTCAAACACCGGGTCTCCGGGATTATTTTGTTTGGCCGCTATCGGATTGCATACGGCCCGTTTAAAACAAATAAAATTTATAATTATTTTAGTAGGCGGTCGAGGCCAACCCGACCGAGCGACCCCAGATTTTATTAATCGGTCCACCCCAAACCAGCCTTGCTAAATCCTAGTCCCACCAATCTATTCCTACCCACCAACGGACCGCCACCTCACCTCTCACCCTTTTTCTACCCACTTGCCACCTCACCCATCCAGCCCCTTTATTCCTAAACCTACCCAGAAAGCTACCCTCCCCCAGCCTCCACATCACTCCCACCAATCTAGACACGCCACATCAACCTTGCCCATCCCTCACCCAATCAGCCTATGCCACATCAGCCTACCCTCATCCCTCCTCTCTCTTCTCTCTGGCTACACACACCCAAACCGCACTTGCCCCGCGCCGCCTGGGCCTCGGCTGGCCCACCGGCCCCTACCTTCCTGCCCAACCACACGCTGCAGGCCCCACGCTGGGACCCACGCCCACCATCCCTTGACGCCGCCCAGACCACGCCCGCGCCCGCCTCCGGCTACCACCCCGTCCCGTCGCCCTCCCACTCCGCTCACCTACCCGGCGCCTGAGCTCCGTGCCGCGGCTCCAGCAGTGCGCCTCCTCCTCCGCCCGGCAGCCCGCCTCACTTCTCGCCTCCTCCTGCTCGCGCCTTGGCCCAGCCTCCCGGCGCACCTAGCTCCGTCCTGGCCAGGCCGCCGCCCTTCGCTGGCCGCCAGCCTCTCTCGGCCTGCCCGTCGCCATCCCTCCTCAGCCGCGTTCGCCGCCTCCCAGGCCAGCGCCGCCCGCTGCCCTCCCGAGCGCTCCGTGGCCCGTTCATGAGCCTCCGGCCGACCCGTTCCCGCCGTGCCCGGCGCCCGGCGCCTCCTCCCATGGCCTCCACCGTCCGCCTCGGCCGCGAGCCGCCCACTGCGCCTCCCGCTCGGTGCCTCCCGCCCGGCGGCCTTGCACCTTCTCCCGACTCGAGCCCGTGCTCCCGGCGCGCGCCCTGCGGCCACCTCCGCGACCCGACCCGTCGACCCCGAGCCGCCGCCCGTTCTCCTTGGCGCCCCTCCGCTCCGACCGCCCGGCGTCCCCTGTACGACCCCAAATCCCGAAGCCGCGACACGGAACATGGAGGACCGCCAAGAAGCGAAGACCCGTCCACGGACTCGAAGGCCCGACGGACGCTACGGTTGTCAAGATCTTCCTCACGGACTCGATGGCTAGGACCGGTCGAACCTCGCAGATGCCATGATCTCACGGATGAGATGACCCGAGGCCGGAAGCGCCAAGACCTACCACGGGCATGCCCCTTCACGGACACCAAGTTCGTCGACCCTGGACCCCGAGACCGATCCCGGAGGGCCGCAAACCCCAAGATCTACCGATGATCAAGGACCCGATGACCGCCGAGATCGCCGCCGGTTCGACATGCACGCCACCGCGGACCCGACAAGTTCTTCTCGACGACGAGATCATCGACAGAGAATCCGAAGAAAACCTGTGCGCCAAGTACTCCCTCAAGAACGCCAAGTGCTTCACCCCGAACCCCCGAACCCCAGATCCGTCGAACCCTGAGACCGACCCCGAACCCCGGAACCCAAGATCGTCGAGCCCCCTCTGATGTGTGAACCCCTTTCCCGGAACCTTATTTTATAACATATTAACAACTTGTTGCATATTGAATTGTTCATCTCGCATACATTCATGTGGTTTGGGGGCCTTATGCCGATTCACCTAATAATTGAATATGGGGCCCATATGCGGGCAAATCTAGCCTTATATCGGCCTCATTTAAACTTGTGTAGCGAACCGGTATCTTAGCATGCCTTGTTAAAACAACATTTAACTTGCGGGGGTTTTAAACAACTTGAACCATCTAATTAAATGTCGGGACCCCGGTTCCGCTTAATATGACCTAATTGCATCGCACTTTGCCATGCCATCCATCATGCATGCATCATGCCGATCTTCTGCCGTGTATTAAATATTGCATCCGGTGTTTCTTCTAGTGTTTTGCTTCTTCGCGGATAAGGCCGTTGAGTTGATGTGAGCTTCGCCCCGATCTTCGGTTGAACCCTTCGACAATGTTTTCAGGCGAGCATCTCCCCCTTTCTACCTATTTTAATTTTATAGTCTTTATTCCCTCCTGTTGATCTATTGCTATCTGTGTTGCGATGCTCTAGTTTCCGTACCCTTTGATATTCCCTGCAGCCGTATATTGCCTTGGACACATCCTATTACCTGTTGTTTGGTAGCTAGTTGGACTTGCGTGTCGTAGTCGCTTGCTCAAGTGTTGTCGCGTGTTGTCAATGCCACAGTTGTTGATGTTTTGCCGCATGTTGATGTTGGAGATGATTCTAGTTTTACTTATCGTCACTTTACTTTCTGGTTAACAACTAAAATTGAATAAGCAGAGGCATCGGTGGGTGATAGATAATATTTGGTTTCCGAACGCCCACTTGTGTCCCGTAAGACCCCGAGTACTTGATTCCTGTTCCTTGTTTTTGCGCGCTATCCACATCCGGGAGGTATATGGGACCCCCAGCCGAGCTTGATTCGGACTTATTTCTTGGGGCCACAAACTAGTTTGAGGTTTTATTTACGATCTGTACTTATGCCATGTTTTCTTTGCTTTATTTACGATTGTGCGAGTCACCTTTGTCTTTGTTAGGAGCGGGACACGATTCCGCGGTGTCGACAAGCCCAGCCACACTTTCGGGTTCCCAGTCGTTCACAGCCGTCCACCCAAACCTTGAGGCCGTCTCGGAGCTTGCTTACTCCGTTGCGGATTCTACTCTAAGGGGTGGCCCCCTGAAATATTTCTGAATCATGTGATTGTTCAGTCGTGAAAGCCTCGTTGGGTTTTGATTTGGTTTTCGAGGTTGATCGGCGTGTGTTGCTATTGGTGCACCCGGCGGGTAAAACTTTACGAAAGCCGTGTCCGGATATGGACGACTTGGAGCACAGTTTCTTGATCATAGACAAGCATAACTAAAGTTTATTGCTATAAATTTGACTTATAATGACTAGTAATTAGCTCCACTACAACGGAATGGCTAATTAATACTGCTCACAATTGCTTGTTTGGTTGACGCTTGCGACAATTGTATCTGACTAGTAAGTATTGCAACTACAACGAAATGGCGAATTAAAGTACCAACAACTGCTGGGTTTTGGGTTTATCTCATGCTATCTGTACCTGATTAGTAATTGTTGCCACTATAACGGAATGGTTAACTAAAAGTGCCCACTGCTTACCTTATCAGGACGATTATCTAAATCTGACTAGTAAAGTGCCACAACTATAACTGAATAAGTAAAACTGCCAACCGTGTGAGTTCCTCGGTTGACTTCCTCGTCTGGTCTCGAGGGGAAAACACCAGGATGGGTTTGTTTGGTGTTAGCTTCAGGTTGGATCCGGATAGGTCATTCTTACCCCTCTCCGATTGCCGTCAGTTGTATCGAGTCTCTATAGGTTGTTTAGTGCATGCTGCCGCTGCCGCTTCAGTCCACCATACCTATGTAGGCGAGGACCGCCGAATTCTAGCCTCGCCGTGTACTGGCCTCGATCGGCGCTCCTTCTTTGTTTTCTCTTTGCCCTTTGTCGGCACCCTTTTGTTAAGCAGGTTTTGAGATCGGCGCCGTTAGCGGGTTACCCTTCCGGCTTGGCACAGGCAGGGTAATGGGCCATTGGTTATTCTTGAGGCTCTTAGCCCCATTTGCTTCTTGTCCGTAGTCGGACGCTCTACCGTTTTCAAGGTGATTTGGATCTTGTATATTATATCTGTATTCTTGACTCATGGAGTCGCTTATATATATATCTGTTCTGTGGGTCCCATCGAGGACTGTTGTGTAATGTTATTACTTCGTTTTCCACCCGCACGAAAGTGCCTGGTGGGCACCTTTGAATCGTTTCTATGCGGGTTTGGCGAATTTTGCTAAAACTTGCATAGGTCCGATCGAGGTGTTCTGAGTGGTATCAGAGCTCAGCAGTTGCGATACCCCACAAGTCCAGCCTGTAGGATGACCTAGCTAACGGCCGAAGCAGAGTGTCAAAACTATTTTTGCAAACTCGGTTGGATAGTTCTGATTAGGTCTGATTTTATTCCTTACCCCTCTGCTGTTCTCCTCTTACCTCTTCGTGTTTTGAATCCGCTCTCGTTCCTTTCGTCGAGTCCAGGAATTCTCGTGGTTGGGTTTCCGTCGTACCTTTAGGGTTTCTCATCCTTCTTCGATAACGGTGTGGCTACATCTGGTTTTCATGCTATCCGAGGAATCCTTAAATGCGTGGTGCGTCCTTTGCTCTTTGTTTGTGCCTTCGGTGTTTTCCGACACGGCGACCTCATCTATGCGGATCCGATCTGATGCATCCTCCTTTGTTCGAACCTCGCTTGTCGAGATCTTGATCGATTCGAGAATGGTTGCACTCTTTTCCAGATTGTGCGGAGTAATAGTTTGGGTGCGTGATGGATTGGCCCCATGCCGACTACCCTTTCTATTCGCTTTTGTACATTGAAGTGGGCGAATGCATCGGTTCCTCCTTCCATCGAAGTTAGAGGTGGCTTTATTTGTGATACCTCTACCTTGACCTTTTGTTCGGAGTGCTCTCGGCGATCGGGAACAACGACCCTTCGTTGGTGGTGTCGCCGATTTCAAGATGGAGGATGAACCCTCGTTAGTGGTGTCGCGAAGATCTGCATGAAGCAAGAAGTTCGGACCGCCGACCTTCCTTTCCGGTACATGAGGCGGATCTCGAGGGCGAGATCCATTGTTAGTGGTGTCGAATTGTGGCATCCCGCAAAACCACTACTAGAAAATCGCGTTGAATTTGTGCATTGCATCGTCATCATCATGCATTGTTTGCCAAAACTATTTTCGAAAACCCGTCTTGTTTTCCAAACGCCCCATCTCTATTCAAATGTCAAACACGGGTCTCGGGATTATTTTGTTTGGCGCTATCGGATTGCATACGGCCCGTTTAAAACAAATAAAATTTATAATTATTTTAGTAGGGGCAGTCGAACGGGCCAACCCGACCCGAACGACCGCCCCAGATTTTATTAATCGGTCCACCCCAAACCAGCCTTGCTAAATCCTAGTCCCACCCAATCTATTCCTACCCACCAACGGGGCGCCACCTCACCCTCTCACCCTTTTTCTACCCACTTGCCACCTCACCCATCCAGCCACCCTTTATTCCTAAACCTACCCAGAAATCTACCCTCCCCCAGCCTCCACATCACTCCCACCAATCTAGACACGCCACATCAACCTTGCCCATCCCTCACCCAATCAGCCTATGCCACATCAGCCTACCCTCATCCCTCCTCTCTCTTCTCTCTGGCTACACTCACCCAAACCGCACTTGCCCCGCGCCGCCTGGGCCTCTGGCCGCTGGCCCCCACCGAGCCCCACCTACCTTCCTGCCCACCCACACCCGCCTGCAGGCCACGCTGGGACCCACGCCCACCATCCGCCAGACCGCCGCGCCCCGCCTCCGCAGCTACCACGTCGCCTCCCGCCTCCGCGCTCACCTACCCGGCCGCCCGAGCTCACGGCGCAGCTCCCAGTCGCCTCCTCCTCGCCCGGCGCAGCCGCTCCGCCTCGTGAGCCTCCTGCCTCAGCGCCGCGGCAGCCTCCCCGGCGCCCACCTAGCTCCGTCCCTGGCCGAGCCGCCCCGCCGCCAGCCCTCTCTCAAAGCCTGCCGTCCGCCCTCCCTCATGGCGCCGCGTTCGCCGCCTCCCGCCAGGCCCGCGCCGCCCTCCCGAGCAGCTGGCCGGCGTTCCTCGCGAGCCTCGGCCCCGTTCCGTGCCCGGCGCCCGCGCGCCTCCTCCCATGGCCTCCACCGTCCGCCTCGCGCGGCCGCCACCTGCGCCTCCCGCTCCGGTGCCTCCGCCCGGCGACTGCACCTTCTCCCCGACTCCGAGCCCGTGCTCACAGCGCGCGCGGCACACCTCATGACCCGACCGTCGACCGAGCCCGCCGCCCGTTCTCCTTGGCGCCCCCTCCGACCCGCGCCCGGCGTCCCCTCGCGACCCCAAATCCCGAAGCACGGAACATGGAGGACACCGCCAAGAAGCAAGACCCGTCCACGGACTCGAAGGCCCGTGCCGAACGCTCGGTTGTCAAGATCTTCCTCACGGACTCGATGGCTAGGACCGGTCGAACCTCGCAGATGCCATGATCTACCAGCGGATGAGATGACCCGAGGCCCGGCCGGAAGCGCCAAGACCTACCACGGGCGCCAAGGCCTTCACGGACACCAAGTTAAATGACCACGGACCCCGAGACCGATCCCGAGGAGGGCCGCAAACCCAAGATCTACCGATGATCAAGGACCGATGACCGCCGAGATCGCCGCCGGTTCGACATGCACGCCACCGCGGACCCGACAAGTTCTTCTCGACGACGAGATCATCGACAGAGAATCCGAAGAAAACCTGTGCGCCAAGTACTCCCTCAAGAACGCCAAGTGCTTCACCCCGAACCCCCGAACCCCAGATCCGTCGAACCCTGAGACCGACCCCGAACCCCGGAACCCAAGATCGTCGAGCCCCCTCTGATGTGTGAACCCCTTTCCCGGAACCTTATTTTATAACATATTAACAACTTGTTGCATATTGAATTGTTCATCTCGCATACATTCATGTGGTTTGGGGGCCTTATGCCGATTCACCTAATAATTGAATATGGGGCCCATATGCGGGCAAATCTAGCCTTATATCGGCCTCATTTAAACTTGTGTAGCGAACCGGTATCTTAGCATGCCTTGTTAAAACAACATTTAACTTGCGGGGGTTTTAAACAACTTGAACCATCTAATTAAATGTCTGGACCCCGGTTCCGCTTAATATGACCTAATTGCATCGCACTTTGCCATGCCATCCATCATGCATGCATCATGCCGATCTTCTGCCGTGTATTAAATATTGCATCCGGTGTTTCTTCTAGTGTTTTGCTTCTTCGCGGATAAGGCCGTTGAGTTGATGTGAGCTTAGCGATCTTGGTTGAACCCTTGACAATGTTTTCAAAGAGCATCTCCCTTTCTACCTATTTTAATTTTATAGTCTTTATTCCCTCCTGTTGATCTATTGCTACGTGTTGCGATGCTCTAGTTTCCATGCTTTGATATTCCCTGCGGCGTATATTGCCTTGGACACATCCTATTACATTGTTTGGTAGCTAGTTGGACTTGCGTGTCGTGATCGCTTGCTCAAGTGTTGTCGCGTGTTGTCAATGCCACAGTTGTTGATGTTTTGCCGCATGTTGATGTTGGAGATGATTCTAGTTTTACTTATCGTCACTTTACTTTCTGGTTAACAACTAAAATTGAATAAGCAGAGGCACCGGGGGGTGATAGATAATATTTGGTTTCGAGCCCACTTGTGTCCCGTAAGACCCCGAGTACTTGATTCTGTTCCTTGTTTTTGCGCGCTATCCACATCGGAGGTATATGGGACCCCACTGAGCTTGATTCGACTTATTTCTTGGGGCCACAAACTAGTTTGAGGTTTGGTTTTATTTACGATTGTGCATGTGCACTTTTTGCTTTGTTTAGGAGCGGACACGATTCATGGTGTCGACAAGCCCCACACTTCGGGTTCCCGATCGTTCCTGCCGTCCACCCAAACCTTGAGGCCGTCTCGCTTGCTTACTCTTGGATTCTACTCTAAGGGTGGCCCTGAAATATTCTGAATCATGTGATTGTTCGATCGTGAAAGCCTCGTTGGGTTTTGATTTGGTTTTCGAGGTTGATCGGCGTGTGTTGCTATTGGTGCACCGGCGGTAAAACTTTCTCAAAGCCGTGTCCGCGGATATGGACGACTTGGAGCACGTTTCTTGATCATGAACAAGCATAACTAAAGTTTATTGCTATAAATTTGACTTATAATGACTAGTAATTAGCTCCACTACAGAATGGCTAATTAATACTGCTCACAATTGCTTGTTTGGTTGGCGCTTGCGACAATTGTATCGACTAGTAAGTATTGCAACCTTCTAGCGAAATGGCGAATTAAAAGTACCAACAAGCTATTTGGGTTTTGGGTTTATCTCATGCTATCATGCACGATTAGTAATTGTTGCCACTATAACGGAATGGTTAACTAAAAGTGCCTTTGCTTACCTTATCGGACGATTATCTAAATCGACTAGTAAAGTGCCACAACTATAAGAATAAGTAAAACTGCCAACCGTGTGAGTTCCTCGGTTGACTTCCTCGTCTGGTCTCGAGGGAAAACACGGGATGGGTTTGTTTGGTGTTAGCTTCAGTTGGATCCGGATAGGTCATTCTTACCCTCTCGATTGCCGTCGGTTGTATCGAGTCTCTATAGGTTGTTTAGTGCATGTTCTTGTTGCCGCTTGATCCACCATACCTATGTAGGCGAGGACCGCCGATTCTAGCCTCGCCGTGTCTTGGCCTCAAGATCTTGGCGCTCCTTCTTTGTTTTACTTTGCCCTTTGTCTTGTCGGCACTTTGTTAAGCAGGGTTTTGAGATCGCCGTTAGCGAGGTTACCCTTCGGCTTGGCACAGGGGTAATGGGCGCCATTGGTTATTCTTGGGGCTCTTAGCCCCATTTGCTTCTTGTCCGTAGTCGGACGCTCTTATTTTCAAGGTGATTTGGATCTTGTATATTATATCGTATTCTTGACTCATGGAGTCGCTTATATATATATATATACATTACGTGGGTCCCATCGAGGACTGTTGTGTAATATTACTTGCCGTTTTCACCCCGCATCGAAAGTGCTGGTGGCACCTTTGAATCGTTTCTATGCGGGTTTGGCGAATTTTGCTAAAACTTGCATAGGTCCGAGGTGTTCTGAGGGTGGTATCGAGCTCAGGTTGCGATACCCCACAAGTCCAGCCTGTAGGATGACCTAGCTAACGGCCGAAGCAGAGTGTCAAAACTATTTTTGCAAACTCGGTTGGATAGTTCTGATTAGGTCTGATTTTATTCCTTACCCCTCTGCTGTTCTCCTCTTACCTCTTCGTGTTTTGAATCCTCTCTCGTTCCTTTCGTCGAGTCCAGGAATTCTCGTGGTTGGGTTTCCGTCGTACCTTTAGGGTTTCTCATCCTTCTTCGATAACGGTGTGGCTACATCTGGTTTTCATGCTATCCGAGGAATCCTTCGTCTGTGGTGCCGTCCTTTGCTCTTTGTTTGTGCCTTCCGGTGTTTTCCGACACGACGACCTCATCTATGCCAGATCCGATGCAGAGTCTGCATCCCTCCTTTATTTCCGAACCTCGCTTGTCGAGATCTTCATTCTGATTCCGAGAATGGTTGCACTCTTTTCCACTGATTGTGCGGAGTAATAGTTTGGGTGCGTGATGGATTGGCCCCCATGCCGACTACCCTTTCTATTCGCTTTTGTACATTGAAGTGGACGAGAATGCATCGGTTCCCTCCTTCCATCGAAGTTAGAGGTGGCTTTATTTGTGATACCTCTACCTTCGACCTTTTTGTTTCCGGAGTGCTCTCTCGACGATCAGGAACAACGACCCTTCGTTGGTGGTGTCGCCGATTTCAAGATGGAGGATGAACCCTCGTTAGTGGTGTCGCGAAGATCTGCATGAAGCAAGAAGTTTCGGACCGCCGACCTTCCTTTCCGGTACATGAGGCGGATCTCGAGGGCGAGATCCATTGTTAGTGGTGTCGAATTGTGGCATCCCGCAAAACCACTACTAGAAAATCGCGTTGAATCCCGCAGATCCAACTCGAGGGGAGGTATACCGACATCACACTCATCTATATATCATGTTTCGTCGGTTATTTGTATATCCATTGTTTTGATTTCTTTTTGGTTTTTGTTTCTGCTTTCTTAAAACACAAAAATACCAAAAATATTTTCATTGTTTCTCTTGGTTTGTTTGTTTGCTTTTTAGCTTTTGTTTGCCTTAAAGAAAATTCCAAAAATATTTTGCTTTGTTCGCTTGTTTGAAAAAATCAAAAACACCAAAAATATTTGTTCTTCTTCTTTGGTTTTGTGAGTTCTTTGTAGGGTTCAGCCGTCCTCAGTGGATTTTGGTTTCATGTTATTATTCAAGTCACACAAGTGAAGGGCAATAATGAAGATTAAGACAACTTGAGGTGTGGTAAGAGGTCGGTAACAAACTCTATTTGTTTTCATTTTTGTACATATACTCATCATTGTGAGCATGCTTAGTCTGTTCGTGTAAGGTGTATGTTATTGATGGATGCTTAGTAGTTCTTGCTTTCTTGTGATTAGCTCCAGCTTGCTAATAGTTTGTAGCATGTTATATGAATGTTTGCTTGCATTGTTCTATTCATAACTTGGTATGATATTGTTGTATCCTCCTCTGAAAGTTTCATATGAATCGACTTGGCACATGCTCACACATGCATATGACTAAACAATAG
Organism: Avena longiglumis; assembly: GCA_030063025.1. Classification (NCBI taxonomy): domain Eukaryota; kingdom Viridiplantae; phylum Streptophyta; class Magnoliopsida; order Poales; family Poaceae; genus Avena; species Avena longiglumis. Next base: position 157,782,592 of record CP125973.1, read on the forward strand.
TCAGTAAGCCTCGATGATTTATTTTGCCTCGGAGTTCTTATATCACTTTCATGCCATAATTAGTCCTGTTTTGTTGCAAGCATGATTATGACAATTATTGCTCTCTCATTTGTCGCTCCCTCTCTATTTCTAGCCTTCACTTGCACTGAGTATGAGCTCTACTTGTGCATCCAACTCCCCAAAACCAATATTGCCAACAGTGTCCACCATACCTACCTATTAGCATCATTTGCTATTCAGTGCATATTCATTATGCCTTGTTTTCTTCCAAATAAAATGTTTGTCTGTTTTGAGAAAGTTAGTTAGTAAAGCTCTCATGAACTTGATGGCACACTTTATTCCTTGCACTTAATAAACTTGAGCCATTGTGACTGTCCATGAAAGTTATATGCTTGCAAATTATAGGGTAGGAGTTAGCAGAACCGTGTTGTCATGAGGAACGCTTTCAACACTTATGGATACATATCCAGTTGATATCATGCTCTTTTGTTTGCGGATGTCGTCGGTGTGAAATAAAAGTGGAGCTTGTGAGTTCATGGAGTTATATATATGTGTTAGATAAACGCCTGGGACGCTAGCCTAAGCCATGCCTAATCATGGTGGAAACTTGTAGCATTACCATAATGAGCATCTGTGAAGCATCCTCAATAAAAACCTATGCAAATAGCAAATAAAAAGATCGCTAAGATGCTCATTGTCTGCTTGCCTTGTCATTTTGATTATGGGATAGCTCCTGTATCATGCGCAAGGGGTACCCGTTGGCGGTTCTCTATGATATGCATGTATTTATGATGACAAGAACTTACAGGTAACTAAAGTTGAGTAGCATGAGGAGCGGCCCTCGTACTCAAGGGACATGGGATTTCCCGTTTATGGTATGTCAAGCATATAACTCATATTGGACCTCACTTTCACCATTAACCACATAAAGATGCCTATGATAGGGGAAATGAGAGCTCAAAGCTAACGAGTACCTTACTTTCAGCATTTGGAAGCCTTTCAAACTTTTCAAACCTTTTCACTTCCTTGTTGAGTCACCACTTATTCTATGAGCACCTTCTTGAGAGCATAGTTGTCATTCTTGTGTTTGTCTCAAAACTTGGTTAATTATGTCATGACTTTGATGCTTGTATCTCTGATATCTTTACTTCTAGTCTTCACTTGAACTTCAGAGGTGCCTTGGCATCTATTTTTTTGTGCTCGACAAACAAAGGCAAGCGAGATACCACTCTACCATACCTTTTTATGAGCATTGCAATGTTGCTTATGTTTATGTTTCATGCTACTTATTATTATTGAGTTGGTTTCTCTTCATAGCTTGCAATGAATATTGAGTAGACTTAGTTGCATACCTCTTATTATGAATTGTCTAAGCATCTACTCTTGTGCTGAGAATATTTACATCATATGAAGCAAATGTGTTTGTGAAAGTTCTTTTATCGCACTCAGTTTTCAAATGAATTGCTTGGGGACAAGCAATAAGCTAAGATTGGGGGAGTTGATACGTCCAAAACGGATCCACTTTCCCGAACACTTTTGCTATTGTTTCTCCTCTAAACTTGTGTGATTTGGATACAACTAACACGGACTGATGCTGTTTTCAGCAGAATTACCTTGGTGTCTAGTTTTGTGCAGAAAATCAACTATCAGGAAAAATCCCAGAAAATATGCCAAAAATCCTATTTCACCAGAAGACTCATAGAGCCAGAGTATGAGACGGAGGTGAGCCCTGGGTGGCCCACACACCCTGCCACGCGGGTGAACCCACCCTGTGCCTAGGAGGGGTGTGGCTAGCCCAGGCACCCCCTCGGCCTCTCTCTTCGCCTATAAGAAGCCTCTTGACCTAAAAACCGAGGGGGGTCGTCGTTTTTCCAGAAAGAGTTCCGTTGCGCTGCCTGTTGGAATTATGCCCTAGAGGCAATAATAAAGATGTTATTATTATAATTCTTGTTCAAGATAAAGTTTATGTTCCATGCTAGAATTGTATTAAGCGGAAACTTTAATACTTGTGTGGTTTGTAAACAACACCGTGTCCCTAGTACGCCTCTATGGACTAGCTCATTGATCAATGATGGTTAAGGTTTCCTAACCATAGACATGAGTTGTCAATTGATAATGAGATCATATCATTGGGAGAATGATATGATGGACATACCCAAACTAAGCGAAGCAATTAGATCGTTTCATCGTGTTCATCTTTGCGAAGCTTTTCCTATGTCAAATATTGTATTCCTTAGACCATGAGATAATGCAACTCTGGTACGGAAGAAAGCTTTGAGGTCATCAAAGCGTCATCCTATGAGAGGGTGATCATAAAGGTGTCTCTCGGTGATCGGAAAGTATCATTGGGTTGTATGTATCGAGATGGAATTTGTCCCTCCCAAGTCGGAGAGATATACTTGGGCCCACTCGTGTCGATATCAACACCGCTTGCAAGCATGTGGTTAAGGAGTTAATCACAAAGTGATATCGGATTACGAGCAGTAAAGTACTGCTGTGAACGAGATTGAACTAGGTATGACGGTGCAAGCGATCGAATCTCGGGCAAGTAAAATATCGCGAGACGAGCGGAATATATATATGGGATTGATTGAATCTGGCATCGTGGTTCATCCGATATTATCATCGATGAATGTGTGGGAGTCAATATGGGTGCCTGCACCCAGGTTGATTATTGATAGAAGATCATATGCGCATATTCTCGAACCCGCGGTCACACACTTAACGTATCTCGGCTAGGATAGATTGGATAATTGGTTTATGAATTTTTGTTGAGTCTCGGATGGGATCCGGATATCACGAGAGGTTCGAATGGTCCGAGAATAAGATTCATATAAAGGCGGTGCAGTTTTGGAGTTGAATTGTTCCGGGTTAATCGGTATTGTACCGGAAGCTTCTAGAACCTTCCGGAAGGGGACCAACGTGGCCCCACCTTCCGGGAGGGGGCATGGGCCTATGAGGGAGTGTCCTGGCCGCATTGGGCCAGGGGCACAAGGCCCCATAGGGCCCAGCCGATTCTAGAGAGATTTGACTCGTTTAAATCTCGGGATAGAATTTCTAGATAAGGGAGAGTTTAAATCGTTTAAACTAGAGATAGGATTTCTAGATAAGGGAAAGTTTAAATTGTTTAAACTAGAGATAGGCTTGGAGGAGGGGCAAGGGCTGGCCCCCCCCTCTATATATAGAGGGGTGGTGCGCCCCCTCCCCCCTACTACCACACACCTTCCTCCAAGCCCTAGCAGCCTTGCTACCTTCCTCTCTCCCTCCCGACTGTTTGTAGGCGAAGCCCTGCAGCAGAAATTCTCCACCATATACACCACGCCGTCGTGTTGTAGATCCAATCTATCTCTCCACCATACTCGCTGGTCAGGAAGGAGGAGAAGTCGAGTCTTTGCGTGTGCATCTCACGGAGGCACCGCCACTTGTGGTGCTAGATCGGATCGGATCGCGAGGAGGAGAAGCGAGTACGACTACATCACCCACGTTCCGACGAGCGTTCACTGTCTTGAATCTTCAAGGGTATGAAGATCTAATCCAATCTCTCTCGTTGTTTGCATCTCCTAGATTAGATCTTGGCTTTCCCTCATTGCTCCGTAGAAAATTTTGATTTACTATGCCGCGAAACCCTTGATGGTATCGAGCTAGATCTATGCGTAGATGTGTTTCACGAGTAGAACGAAACATGGTTGTTCGGGCGTTGATGTTTTCTGTTGCAAGCCTCTTGTTTGTGTTCTTCTTATGGCGGGATAGTGAGATTGAAGCGGTCCGGGCCAACCTTACGCGGCGTCGTTCGCGAGACCGCTCCGCACTTGGCGTGTGGCTTGTTCCACACATGCGGTGGTGGATGTCGATTTCTCTCACTATAGTTGTCATGGGATTAACACGGAGTTTGGCAACCATAATATCACCGTTGTGGCTTTCCGTAGGTAAGAATCGTTCTTAGCATCTACTCCCATAAGCCACGTAAAACATGCAACAACAAAGTAGAGGCGTCTAACTTGTTTTTGCAGGAGTGTTTTACGTGATGTGGTATGGCCCAAGATGTGATGTGTATAATATGTCGATGATCATGTTTTGTAATGTTTCACGACTTGCATGTCGATGAGTACACAACCGGCGGAGCCATATGGTTGTCTTTATAATTGTGTATGACATGTGTGTCAACTTCTTATCTGTAGTGTAATAGCTTTACTTTATCGCTAAGTAGTTAGCAATAGTTGTAGTTGCTATTCTTGGTGGAGGCAATCATGGTGGAGTGATGGAGATCATCTTGGAGCACAAGATGGAGATCATTGCGAAGATTGGCTATACCATGTCACATAAAGTTATATGCATGTGATGTTTATCCTTTATGTATCTTATTATGCTTAGATCGCGACGGTAGCATTATAAGATGATTCCTCACTTAAAGATCAAGATAAAACTGTGTTATCCCCAAGTATGCACCGTTATGAAAGTTCGTCGTGTCCAAGCATCACGTGATGATTGGGTGCTATAGACTCTCGCTCACATACAACGGGTGCAAGCCGGTTTGCACTGCAGAAATACTTGGGTCTAGCTTGACGAGCCTAGCATGTCTGGACATGGCCTCGGAACACAAGAACCGAAAGGTTAAGAATGAGTCATATGAATGATATGATCGACACTTTGTTGTCCACCATTGAAACCACATCTCTTCTCGTGATGATCGGATTAGGTGTGGTGAATTTGGATCGTGTTCACTAAACAACTTGAGGATGTTGAATTTAGTGGGAGTTCATCTAGTAATTTGATTAAGTTGAACAATTTATCATGAACATAGTCTAAATTGTACTTGCAAATCTGTAGATCACATGGCCAAATCCAACTTCAACTTCAACGTTTTTCTTTGAGAAGGAAAAGCTTAGAAACAATGGGTCTAACTTCACCAATTGGTTCCAATCTAAGAATCATTACATCGGCGGACAAAGGACTATGTCCTTGGTAAGCGTTAGGTGACCCCCTAACACTGCTGCATGGTGATGAGAAAGCTGTCTATCAGTCGCGCAAAGATGATTATGGTGTGATTAAGAGCACCATGTTGTTTGCTATGGAACCAGAGCTTCAAAATCATTTTGAAACCTATCTCGGGCCCTTTGAGATTCTTGAGGAGCTGAAAACCATGTTTCAAACTCAAGCCCGTTCTGAGAGATATGAGATCTCTGAGAAGTTCTTTAACTGCAAGATGGAGGAAGGGAGTTCCGTTAGTGAGCACGCCATAAAGATGTCGGGCTACACTCAACGCCTTGAGCAACTGGAATGCACGATTCCAGAGGAGCTCAAGATTGACAGGTTGCAATCACTCCTCCCAGCTACAAAAGTTTTGTAGTGACTCATAATCAGATTGGTTCCATCGATACGATCACGAGCTCTTCGCAAAGTGAAGGCTGCGGAAGTGGACATCAAGAAGGATAATCACGTGTTGATGGTCAACAAGCCCTCCTTTAAGAAAGGTAAGGGCAAAGAAGCCCTTCAAGAAGGGGCGGCAAGCAGCAATGCCCCTGCCGAGAAGAAGCTTAAGTCGGTCCTAAGCCGGACCTTTAGTGCTTCTATTGCAAGGGCAGGGGTCCTTTGGGCATAACTGTCCGAAGTACTTAGCGGACAAGAAGGCTGGCACCATCAAAGGTATATTTGATATACATGTTATTGATGTTTTCCTTACTAGCCCTCGTTGTAGTGCACAGGTATTTGATACGGTTCGGTTGCTAATATTTGTAACTCGAAGCAGAGCTACGAAATGAGCGACTTGCGAGGATGAGGTGACGATGCGCGTTGGCAACGGATCAAGAGTTGATGTGATGGACGTCGGCACGCTCTCCTTAGTTTTACCTTCGGGATTAGTTTTAAACCTTAATAAATGTTATTATGTGCCTGCGTTGAGCATGAACATTATTTCCGGATCATGTTTATTGCAAGACGGTTATTCATTTAAATCGGAGAATAATGGTTGTTCTATTTATATGAGTAACATCTTTTATGGTCATGCACCTCTTGTGAATGGTTTATTTCTTCTAAATCTCGAAAGGGATGAAACACACATCCATAACATTGAGGCTAAGAGATGCAAAGTAGATAGTGATAATACTACTTATTTGTGGCACTGTCGCCTAGGTCATATTGGTGTAAAGCGCATGAAGAAACTCCATTCTGATGGACTTTTGGAGTCTCTTGATTTTGAATCATTTGACACATGCGAACCATGCCTCATGGGCAAGATGATCAAAACCCCGTTCTCCGGTATGATGGAGCGAGCAACGGACTTGTTGGAAATCATACATACCGATGTATGCGGACCGATGAGTGTTTTGACGCGCGGTGGATATCGCTATTTTCTCACTTTTACCGATGACTTAAGTAGATATGGGTATATCTATTTAATGAAACATAAATCTGAAACGTTTGAAAAGTTCAAAGAATTTCAGAATGAAGTGGAGAACCATCGTAGCAGAAAGATTAAGTTTCTACGATCCGATCGTGGAGGTGAATATTTGAGTTATGATTTTCTCACGCATCTTAAAGCAAGTGGAATCGTTTCACAACTCACGCCACCCGGAACACCACAGCGCAATGGTGTGTCGAGCAGGAATCGAACCCTATTAGATATGGTCCGATCAATGATGTCTCTTCTTGATTTGCGTTATCATTTTGGGGTTATGCATTAGAAACGCTGCATTCACTTTAAATAGGGCTCCATCTAAATCCGTTGAGACGACACCGTATGAACTGTGGTTTGGTGCTAAACCTAAGTTGTCGTTTCTTAAAGTTTGGGGATCTGAAGCTTCGTCAAGAAGTTGACGCCGGACAAGCTCGAACCCAAAGCGGAGAAATGCGTCTTCATAGGATACCCTAAAGAAACCATTGGGTATACCTTCTATCACAGAACCGAAGGCAAAGTGTTTGTCGCAAAGAACGGTTCCTTTCTTGAGAAGGAGTTTCTCTCGAAAGAAGTGAGTGGGAGGAAAGTAGAGCTAGCGAGGTTATTGAACCTTCTCTTGAATTGGAGAGTAGAGCACGAAATTGTTCCGGTCACTTTGCACCAACAATAGAGGAAGCTAATGACAAGGATCATGAAGCTTGGACGATGCTCTTGAGCGTCGCGGTCGACAAGGTCGCGTGCCCTCTGAGTGGTGCAGCAACCTGTCTTGTTGTCTTGTTGGTAGAAGACGGTGAACCTCTCGAACTATGAGGAAGCGATGATGAGCCGGACTACGAGAAATGGTTGGAAGCCATGAAATCCGAATTGGGATCCATGAGCAAAACCAAGTATGGACTTTGGTGGATCCTCCTAGCGGTGAAAGGCCGTTGAGTGCAAATGGATATTCAAGAAGAAAGCGGACGCGGATGGTAATGTTACCGTCTATAAAGCACGGCTTGTCGCAAAAGGTTTTCGACAAGTTCAAGGTGTTGACTACGATGAGACTTTCTCTCCGTAGCGATGTTTAAGTCCATTCGGATTTTATTAGCAATTGCTGCGTTTCATGATTATGAAATATGGCGGATGGATGTCAAGATCGCTTTCCTCAATGGGAACATTGATGAAGAGTTGTATATGATGCAACCCGAAGGTTTGTCGATCCTAAGGATGCTAGTAAAGTATGCAAACTTCACGTTCCATTTATGGACTGAAGCAAGCATCTCGGAGTTGGAACCTTCGTTTTGATCAAGTGATCAAGAGCTTTGGATTTGTTCCAAATTTCTCTGAAGCTTGTATCTATAAGAAAGTGAGTGGGAGCTCGGTGGCGTTTACGGTACTATATGTGGATGACATATTGATTATTGGAAATGACATCAACATGCTTAACGATGTGAAGAGTTATTTGAACAAGTGTTTTCAATGAAAGACCTAGGTGAAGCTGCTTATATATTGGGCATCAAAATCTATAGAGATAGACAAAGGCGCTGATAGATTTAAGCCGAGTACATACCTAGACAAAGTTCGAAAAGGTTCGAATGGATAAGGCAAAGAAAGGTTCGGTGCCTATGTTGTCGGGTAAGATATTGAGCAAGGCTCGGTGTCCATACGGTAAATGATAGGGAAGCTATGAGCAAAGTGCCTTATGCCTCGGCCATAGGTTCCATCATGTATGCCATCTTGTGTACTAGACGGATGTGTCCAATGCTCTTAGTTTGACGAGATATCAAAGTGATCCAGAGTGGAACCTTTGGACAGCCGTGAAGAACATCCTAAAGTACCTAAATAGAACTAAAGAAATGTTCTTAGTCTATGGGGGTGTTGAACGACTTGTCGTAAAGGTTACGTCGGCGCTAGTTTCGACACCGACAAGGATGATTCTAAATCTCGACGGGATAAGTGTATATTTTGAATGGAGGAGGCGTGGTGGAGAAGCTGCAAGCAAAGCGTGATCGCGGGATCTACGATTAAGCGGAATACATGGCTCTTTGCAGCGTCAAGTGAAGGAGTTTGGATCGAAACTTCATCATCGATCTTGGCGTGGTTCCAAGTGCATTGGACCCATGGAGATATTGTGTGACAACAACTGGCGCCATAGCACTCGCTAAGGAACCAAGATATCATCCAAAGACCAAGCATATCAACTGCAAGTTTCATATAATCCGAGATTATATAGCGGATGGAGATCGAAGATTAGCAAAGTACATACGGATCTGAATGTCGCAGATCCACCGACTAAACCTCTTCCACGTGTAAAACATGATCAACACCTCGATTGCCATGGGTGTGAGATTGTTGCCGGATGTAAACTAGATTATTGACTCTAGTGCAAGTGGGAGACTGTTGGAATTATGCCCTAGAGGCAATAATAAAGATGTTATTATTATAATTCTTGTTCATGATAAAGTTTATGTTCCATGCTAGAATTGTATTAGCGGAAACTTTAATACTTGTGTGGTTTGTAAACAACACCGTGTCCCTAATCGCCTCTTTGGACTAGCTCATTGATCAATGATGGTTAAGGTTTCCTAACCATAGACATGAGTTGTCAATTGATAATGAGATCATATCATTGGGAGAATGATATGATGGATAGACCAAACTAAGCGAAGCAATTAGATCGTTCATCGTGTTCATCTTTGCGAAGCTTTTCCTATGTCAAATATTGTATTCCTTAGACCATGAGATAATGCAACTCCACTGGTACCGAAAAAAAGCTTTGAGGTCATCAAAGCGTCATCCTATGAGAGGTGATCATAAAGGTGTCTCTCGGTGATCGGAAAGTATCATTGGGTTGTATGTATCGAGATGGGATTTCCCTCCCAAGTTGGAGAGATATACTTGGCCCACTCGGTGTCGATATCAACACCGCTTGCAAGCATGTGGTTAAGGAGTTAATCACAAAGTGATATCAGATTAATCGAGTAAAGTACTTCGTGAGCGAGATTGAACTAGGTATGACTGCAAGCGATCGAATCTCGGGCAAGTAAAATATCGCGAGACGAAGGGAATATATATATGGGATTGATTGAATCACGGCATCGTGGTTCATCCGATATGATCATCGATGAATGTGTAGTCAATATGGGTGCCCAGACTTTGTTGATTATTGATAGAAGATCATGTGCGCATATTCTCGAACCCGCAGGGTCACACATAACGTATCTCGGCCTAGGATAGATTGGATAATTGGTTTATGAATTTTTGTTTTAAGTATCGGATGGGATCCGGGATATCACGAGAGGTTCGGAATGGTCGGAGAATAAGATTCATATAAAGCTGCAGTTTTGGAGTTGAATTGTTCCGGGTTAATCGGTATTGTCTGGAAGCTTCTAGAACCTTCCGGAAGGGACCAACGTGGCCCCACCTTCCGGGAGGGGCATGGGCCTATGAGGGAGTGTCCTGGCCGCATTGGGCCAGGGGCACAAGGCCCCATAGGGCCCAGCCGATTCTAGAGATTTGACTCGTTTAAATCTCGGGATAGAATTTCTAGATAAGGAGAGTTTAAATCGTTTAAACTAGAGATAGGATTTCTAGATTAGGAAAGTTTAAATTGTTTAAACTAGAGATAGGCTTGGAAGAGGGGCAGGGCTGGCCCCTCTATATATAGAGGGTGGTGCGCCCTCCCCTACTACCACACACCTTCCTCCAAGCCCTAGCCTTGCTACCTTTCTCTCCCTCCCATTGTTTGTGGCGAAGCCTGCAGCGAAATTCTCCACCATATACACGCCCGTCGTGTTGTAGATCCAATCTATCTCTCCACCATACTACTGGTCCGAGGAAGGATGAGGCGTCGGTGCTGCGTGTGCATCTCACGGAGGCACCGCCACTTGTGGTGCTAGATCGGATCGGATCGCGAGGAGGAGCGAGTACGACTACATCACCCACGTTAAGCCAGCGTTCGGCTGTCTGAATCTTCAAGGGTATGAAGATCTAATCCAATCTCTCTCGTTGTTTGCATCTCCTAGATTAGATCTTGGCTTTCCCTCTGTTCGCTCCGTAGAAAATTTTGATTTACTATGCCGCGAAACCCTTCACCGCCACCACCAGAAGCCGCGATTCGGAACCAGAAACTCCGTTTTGGCACCCTGCCGGGACGGGGAATTTGGGGAGGATCATCGCCATCGTCATCACCAACGCCTCTCCATCAACCATCCATCTTTTCCTCATCCATGAGTTAGTAATCCCCCGCTGTAGGCTATGGGGATGGTAGGTATTGGATGAGTTCTATCATGTAATCGAATAAGATTGTTAGGGCATGGTACCTAGTATCTCTATTAGTGCTATTTGACTTTGTTGCAACTTGTTGAGATTAATGCTTGTCACTAGGGCCCGAGTGCCATGATCTCAGATCTGAACTTATTATTGAATCATTATGATAGTATTGTTTGTGATCTTATCTACAAGATGTGTACACATATCATTGTCCGAATCCAAAGGCCCCGAAGTGACAGAAATTGGGATAACCGGAGGGGATGGTTGTGATATGAGGATCACATGTGTTCACGAAGTGTTAATGCTTTGCTACGGTGCTCTATTAAAAGGACCACCTTAATTGGCAGTATTTCCCTTGAGGCCCCGCTGCAACGGGCTGGCAGGACAAAAGATGTTGTGCAAGTTCTCATTGAGAAGGAAGTCAGATCTAGGGGAGCGGTGAACAAAATGAAGAGCCCGTATCTAAAGGAGACCGAATTTCAGATAACACAAGTGCTAGCGAAGACTCGCCAATTACACTGGGGAAAGAAAAATGGGAAGCATTAAAAGAACCACGAGACATGTATGGGTTTAAGCATGCCATAAGTAACTATGGTCGACTTCTTTTTATCTTGTAATTCTACAGAGGCTAGCTTTTAGCATATTTTGGGGAGAAGCCGTGGTGGAGAGAAGCTCATAGAATCTGGTCTTTTCTATTCTTTTTGGCTTTTAGACATTTGGCTTGTTTGATGTGTTGAGTTGTGAAATGTATGTAACGCCACTAAATTTAAATTTTATATGTACAAGTTTTTAAATACATAATGGGCTAAAAATAAATAAATGACTTAGAATTGCCTAGATTCGCATTTATCTATATACTAAAACGTGTCTAGATACACGCGAATCTAGACCAATGCAAATCACTTATTTCTAGACGAAAGGGAGTATAATTTATGATAATAACATTTTAGGATACTTGATTTTAAAAATACATTTTAGAATACTTCCTCCGATCCAAAATATTTAAGTTGCATTTTTCTAGATTCGGAAATTTATGATAACTTACATGTATCCATCGTTAACTAGCAATACATTACGAATCACTAGTAGATTACTGAAATTTACAACAATGTAGAACAACTGACCATGCGTGGCAGATGATAGGGACGCGCTGCAGCGTGGTTCGAGCTTGGAGTCGTGAACTTAAGGATGCGATCAATTTCCTGTACGCGGTGGCAACCAGCGTAAATTCCACCACCACCAACAACAAGGGCTCTTTAAGATACCGTTTCATTTTCCAATTTTCCAGCTGAGAATAGCTCGGGAAGCAGGTCGCTGGCCGCTTCTCATTTTACGAAGGAAAGCGGATTCGCGGTAAAAATAATCGGGCCAAAATCTGGACTCTTCTTTTGGGCTTCTGTTGTTCTAAACCTTAAATCTGTTTTAGAAGCTGAAAAGAAGGGGGCCTATGTATCATATGAAGCGTTATCGTTATCATATAAAGCTTTTGCTGCATCACTTCAAACTATTGTAATACCAAAAGAAGCAAAACAAGGCCCAAGATGGAGGGAAGCCATGTTGGAGGAATTGGAGGCCCTAAGGATAAAACATGGGAACTAGCATGTCTTCCAGAGGAAAAGAAGGCAGTTGGTTGTAAGTGGATTTATATAGTAAAACAAAAATTTAAAGGGAAAATTGAAAGATAGAAGGCTAGACTAGTGGCCAGAGGGTACAATCAGACTTATGGCATTGATTATGACGAAACATTTGCACCAATGGTAAAAACGAATATTGTGAGGATTATAGTATCATGTGTCGCTAATTTTGGTTGGCCAATACATCATCTTTATGTTAAGAATGCCTTCTTGCATTGGTGAATTACAAGAATCAGTGTCCATGGAGATCCCACCTCACCTTTCTGCATCTGAAAATGTAGAAAAAATATGTAGACTAAGGAAATATCTCTACGGTTTAAAGAAATTGCAGAAGGCATGGTCTGATAGGTTTAGAAAGCCTATGTATGCAACATGGGGTATGGACTATAATGGTGATCATATTGTCTTCTATAAGCACTCCAAACAACATATCACTATTCTTGTAGTCTATGTTGATGATATCATAATTATAGGAGATAATGAGCAAGAGATAAGAATACTGAAGACATGTTAGATGATGCATATGAAGTTAAAGACCTTGGACAAGTAAAGTATTTTCTCGGTATAGAAGTTGCTAGGTCATTGCTTTAACTCAAACGAAGTATACTTTAGATTTCTTAGTGATATGGGAATTCTTGGATGTTGGACGGCTCCAACTCGAATTGAGCAAAATCATAATTTGGTTGGTTAGCTAGGTGAACCCGTTGACCTACAAAGATATCAATAACTGGTTGGTCAACTTCTTTATCTATGCCATACAAGATTAGATATTACATATGTTGTAAGTGTAGTCCGTGCATATATGCATGATCCTATATGAGTGGACATCTTGATGCTGTCGATCGAATCTTGAGATATCTCAAGGGTAGTCCTGGAATGTGATTGTGGTTTAAGAGTAATGGTCACCTAAACGTGGATAGCTATAGTGACGCAGACTAGGATAGTTGCATGGATGACAGACGGTCAACCTCAGGTTTTTGTGTATTTGTAGGGGGAAACTTGGTGTCCTGGTGAAGCAAGAAACAACCCTTGGTGTCTAAATCAATTGCTGAGGCTGAAATAGGGCCATGTATCAATGTTTAAGTGAGATATTATGGATAAGAGACCACCTACTTGAGTTAAAGGTACTGATACAATACAATGACCTTTGAATTTGTGGTGCGACAACATGTCTGCGATTTGCATTGCAAATAATCCTGTCCAACATGGTAGAACCAAGCTTGTAGAGATAAACATGTCTTCATAAATAAAAATCCAAATGCTAGTATTATAAAGATAATTCATGTTAGTTCAGGGCAACAAGTTGTTGATTGTCGAACAAAAGGTTTGGAAACTAGAGAGTGCAATTTGGCATGTGTCAAGACGGGAATGATAGACATTTATCATCTCTCTTGAGGGGGAGTGTTGGGTTGTGGCCTGCTGTATGTGAGTGTCGGTGTTATCCTGACTCACGAGGCCCGTGTAACAGAGTAGCCTATGTAACAAAGTATATATATGTTGGTTCTTGGCTGGGAACCCTATAACAAAATAGAAAAAGGAGGTTTCCATCCCTCCCAGCTATCAGCCGTCACCTTCATATACAAACTTAAACAAACCCCAAGTGCTTTACACATTTAATCCGGGATCCCCCTCCCCCACACACAACAATTTTGTTGATGCGAGAGTGATTGATTTCTTTTCCACAAAATTATATGTATTTCTAAATGATGAGAACATTAGCAACTTCTAGTGACAAGAAGATTTCAAATGACCCGATCATTTCAGAATGGATGAACAAATAATACATAAAATACTTCCTGATTGACTAATGCTTTGTAAGAAGTCAGCATGAAAAAGCCCGTGCGCCACAAACCCCGAGCACAAAGCCTCGCCCGGGGGAATTTCTCAACAATTTCGTTGATGCGGAAGAGTCGATGATTTCTTTCCCAAGAAATTATCCGTCATTCCAAATGATGCGCACAGAGAGCAACATGTAGTAAAAAGAATAATTCAAACGACCTGATCGTTTTAGAATGGATGCACGGGTAGTACATAAATTACTTCTGATTGAACCCTTCCTGATTGACCACGCGCTTTTGCACAAATCCTGAGCATCCTGCTTGCACGTCGACTGCATGTGGATCTAATTAATTTGTTATGCACTGGATTAGATAAATAATGCTAGACTTCTACCAAGCCATTTGACCTTGGCGTCTATAAATTTCGATGCATCGCAAGCTAGGGGAGAGTCAGCCTTGCGCCAAATATTAGGGGCATAGCTCATTATCGATCGAGCTGATCGTCGTTGGCGAAATGGGGAAAGGAGCCCGCGTTCTGCTGCTCACCTTCGTTCTCTTCCTCACGCTGCAGTCGGCCGACATGAAGGCAACGATCTAACCATTCAAGCTGTTTACACTTGTTATGTTGTTCTCTAATTAATGTAGTGCTACACTCTTTTTGTTGTTGTTGTTGCGTGCAGTCTTACTCTTATCGTTGTTTGGTCATCTCCAAGGATCCGCCCGCCGTACTATCTGCTCTCATCGCTGGAATCGCCACCAAGTATGACCAAGCACATACACTTGGTTTTGGATGTTGCCACACAACGATGGCACCTTATTTATACATCCATTACAAGTACTACGTGCAGAGAAAGATGCTTAATTACCTATTTTTTCTCTGTTGATGCCCAAAACATGCAGCTACAAACCCTTGTATTTCTTCGATGAAATCAACGCGATCGGGGCGGAGATGGACGAGAGTTCAATGCCAGCCCTCCAAAGTTAGTACCGTATTGGCTACATATATATGACGGATTTTTTCCTTTTCGGTTTGCTTTTCGAACGGTTTTTATGTACCACTGACGAGAAACATACACGCATCGTACCTCCGTGCCCATCAATTATCCAGATCACCCCAGGGTGGTGCTTGCGATCCCAGACAGGCTTTACGAGGTTCACACGACACATTCGTGGGAATTCCTTGGGCTCGAGACATCTGGCGGCAACGCGACCGACAGGTGGAAAGAAGCAAAGTTCGGTGAAGGGGTCATCATTGGCAATGTCGACACGGGTATGTGACCTAGCCCTTAGAAGCTTACGTTGTTATTGCAAATTATGGGACATGGGTACCCAGTATACCGTAGTACTAGTATATTTGTTGTGTCTGTTTCACATAATCAATAACTGCTACTACTACATAATCCCTCCGTTCCCAAATAGGTGATGCCGTATAAATTGAGTAGAAAAATACTATCGATATATCCATCATGAGATATATTTTCATAATGTACTTACTTATTTAATATAGTTGTTGACATTCCTTCAGTTTATTTCGTCAAACTTAAAACTTATTGACTTTTTACTCACTTTATAACCCACCTATTTATGGACGGAGTACCTAGTATTTGTGCAAGAGTATGTTAAATATAGCATCTCAGCTGTATCAAGGCGAGGCCAAAGCCCTCAAGTATATCGATCGTGGATGCATGTGTGGTACCCTGCCAGTCTGCAGACGATGCCGGCATGGAGACGACCTTGGACTGGCAAAAGGAAACTATACATACTTGGCTGAAAAGGAAACTATACATGCCAAAAAAAAGAAAATCTGATCTGTTATTACTGAATAATACTGAACTGACGCTGATTTTGGCACGTACTACAAAGGTGTGTCGCCAGCATCTGAAAGTTTCCGGGACGACGGGTTGCCCGTTCCGCGGGGCTGGCGCGGCAAATGCGACGCTGGCCAAGACACGACCTTCTGTTGCAACAAGTAAGTAACGCCAATATCGATCCACAGGCTAATACCGCTGCAGCTGCTTTTGATTTCACTGACGCGCGTATGATGCTGGACTGGTGGATGCAGGAAGTTGATCGGCGCGAGGTACTTCAACGCGGGCATCCAGACGGAGAGTTTCCCCGAGGGAAGCCCTCCACTGAACGAGGCGGACCTGAACTCGCCGCGGGACTACGTCGGGCACGGCTCGCACACGCTGTCCACGGCGGGCGGCGGCTTCGTCGCGGGCGCCAGCGCCTTCGGCCACGGGCGCGGCACCGCCAAGGGCGGCTCGCCTCGTGCGCGCGTGGCCTCCTACAAGGCGTGCTACGCGCCGGGGTGCTCCGGCCTGGACGTCTTGGCCGCCATGCTCACGGCGGTCGCCGACGGCGTGCACGTCCTCTCGCTCTCCCTCGGCGCGCCGCCCTCGGACTACGCCAACGACCCCATCGCGATCGGCGCCTTCTACGCGATCCAGAAGGGGGTCACCGTCGTCTGCTCCGCCGGCAACTCGGGCCCGGACCCAGGGTCCGTCAGCAATCTCGCTCCCTGGATCCTTACGGTCGCGGCGAGCACCATGGACAGAGACTTTCCGGCTTACGCCACCTTTGGCAACAGCACCATCAAGGTTTGGTCCATAGAACCTTGCAGGCCTTGCTCCAGAAAGTTCAGCTTGTTCATGCCGTTCTGGATGCAACTGATCTCTGCAGGGACAAAGTCTATCAAACGGCACTCAGCCTGCCCGCGAGCAGTACCAGATGATCAGCGGGGACAAGGCCAATGCAGCGAACCAAATTTCCGACAACTCGTAAGAATCGGATCCTGTTCGATCGGCTGGGTCCATGTAGTAGTACCAGTACTGTACCATCAACTGGAAGTTCTGAATTACAACGAGATCTCTTTGCATGCAGGACGCTGTGCTTGGCGGGCACGCTGGATCCTGCCAAGGTGCGCAACAAGATAGTTGTGTGCACCAGAGGAGTGAACGGCAGGGTGGAGAAGGGGCTGGTGGTGAAGCAGGCCGGTGGCATCGGCATGGTCCTTTGCAACGATGCCGGCAGCGGGGACGAAACAGTCGCGGACCCGCATCTCGTTCCAGCGGTTCATTGCTCCTACTCCCGGTGCAAGGATCTCTTCCATTACCTCCGGTCTACCGAGTAAGTAGTAGTAGCACATTAATAAAGTTTCTTTAGGCATATCATACTACTAGAGAAAATCACAGACATCTCTATAAAGCATAGTGGAGTATATGTTAGTAATATTTTACACAAATTTATCGGATTATGTAATGTTTAATCATGCCCTTGATCTCCCGCTTCAGATTTCCGGTGGGTTCCATCGCAGTGGGCACAAAGCTTGGTGTGAAGCCAGCGCCGGTGATTGCAGACTTCTCGTCTCGTGGACCAAACACCATCACGCCCCAGATCCTCAAGGTTGGCACATTTATCCACCACCACGATCTCTGAATTATATCCGCTCCCATCGATCTCTGAGTCCGACTCTGTCTTGCAACAAAAACTTGCTGGGTTGGCAGCCTGACATCACGGCACCAGGCGTCGACGTGATCGCTGCGTATAGCGAGGAGGTTTCCCCAACTGGCCTGCCTTTCGACGACCGCCGTGTCCCCTACAACATATTATCCGGCACCTCCATGTCGTGCCCGCATGTCTCGGGTATCGCCGGCCTCGTCAAGGCGAAATACCCAGACTGGAGCCCCGCGATGATCAAGTCGGCCATCATGACCACCGGTGAGAGCACAACCATCAGAACTGCACTAATTTTCTCCATTGAGCCATGTAGTCCACATATACTTACAGTGTTCTTTGATACTATGTCATTTTTATGTGCATCGCAGCATCCACCGGAGCAAACGACGGCAGCCAAATCCATGACGAAACTGGCGCGGCCGCCACCCCATTCAGCTATGGCTCGGGCCATGCGAAGCCCGCCCTGGCCCTGGACCCTGGCCTGGTGTACGACACAACGCTGGAAGACTACACCAGCTTCTTATGCTCCCTGAAGCCTACCCAGCTTCCTTTGTTCTCCATCCTCTACGGTGCCAACTCCAGCAACCCATTCACGTGCAGCAAGAAGTCTCTGTCCTTCCGTCCCGAGAACCTCAACTACCCGTCCATCTCCACCGCCTGCCTCGCCGTCTCCGGCACCACCACGGTGAAGCGTCGGGTGAAGAACGTGGGCCCAGCTGCTTACAGCACTTACACCGTCAGCGTCGTGCAGCCGGCCGCGGGGGTCAGGATCACGGTGCAACCCGACACGCTGAGATTCGGTAAGATCTATGAGGAGAAGAGCTTCACGGTGAAGCTGGAGGTCTACGACGATGTCGCGGCCGCCGGCTACGTGTTCGGTAGCATTGAGTGGTCGGACGGGAACCATCGCGTCCGGAGCCCGGTCGCGGCCACGACCAAGTGCGAGTAGGTCGTCGATCTCGGGTGAGGTTTCAAGATGGAATAATCATCAACAATCAACAATAAAGACAACTTGTGTTGCCATACTAAGGTTGACTAGTGTGTCTGACTCTGTCTTGACATGTAGATGACAATGTTGGGAAGGAAGTATCATTATATTTGTTTCAATTTTTAAGTTTCATATGTATAGATTATATAAATAGAACGTGATGTCCTAAGATTATTAAAAAATGAGTGAATTCCACTTTTTACCCTCCATTTATGCATTTGAGACACTAATTACCCCATTTAGTAGATTTTGTTCTATTTAAGAAAATTCTAAGCATGATTTTGTTCTATTTTAGCATTCAACACTTGTTTTTGGATAAGGCGTACATGTTAGGACGATGTGCCGCCACAAAATATGTCAAGATCGGAAGACGTCGCCATCGATCATATCTACCCTTCTCTGCACCAAATGTTCTATTCTTTGCTGCCATCTCGATAATTTCGAAGTTCAATCTTCACCTCACACATTGCCCAATAGATATGCATCAAGAAATGAGTGTTTAAAGTTTCCAAACATGGTAATTTAGATGAATTTTCACTATATAGGGTAATTAGTATCATAAATGCATAAACAGAGGGTAAAACGTGGAATTCACTCTTAAAAAATACATGACAATGTCCTCCACCAGCATAGCTATCCTCGTGCATACAACTAACACAAGGCTCAACTATCTAATTAAGAAAATTGTTTAGGTATCGTCGTTCTGCCAGTCTACAATAGTAATCATCTTGTTTTTGTGCTGCCCCACATGCCACTCGCGGTAGATAGTCTTCACAGACATGTTCCCAACACAAACTGGTTGCTTCCAAATGTGAATGAAATGCTTGACATTTGCAGCATCCCAAACTGCCTTATCACCCATACTTTTTTTATTGAATTTTTCTCACCCATACTTCAATCAAGGGAAACTAATAATAATGTAAAAAAAAAGTTAAGTATATACTCACAATCATACAAAAAGAGATAGCATCATTGAAGCGGAGACTCACAATAATCATTAAAGAAATAGCCTCACATAGGAAAACTACTATACTTTCACTGTTAGTATACATATAACATGGCATCCATTGGGTTTTCTCTTTATAATCGTACCAGTGGACATTTGCACACTCCATATTAGACTCTAGCTTATATATAGAATATGTAGGTTAGGAGAGTGGATGTATGACCTAGATGCCCAAGTTCAAGTCCTCAGGAACGTAAAATTGGGTTCCTACAAAAACCAAACTTGCTTTAGGGGTTTACCCCACCACTTTACTTTCAATTTTTTTATAGAATCTATGATCGTCACACTAAACCGGGCACTCTGCATCAATTCATAATTTCGCATGACAAAATGTAAAGCTAACCCACCCAAACCATCTAGTTTTTGACTTCAGATTTGGGAATATCACAACTAGCTACACTATCTGACCAACACAATTTGCAAGTAACCTGGCTTCTTCCTTTTGGTTTGTGATAAGGGTTAAAATAATTTCTAGCGCTAATGCACGCTGGTCAATAATTGCAGCATAACAAGCAATATCGACAGTAAAATGGCCAGGTTGCAAGACTAGACAACAAATATGCACATAGCTAATATGAGCAACAATATGTTTCCAGGACTGCTTGCTACTACATGGTCAAAAAAATCACCAAGCCGTGATAGGGTAGATGAGGTGAGGTAAGAGAAAATTACATGGAGGTGCTCGGAGTGGCAAGGAGAAGGGAACTCGGGGGGAGGGGGGCTTTAGGGCGACGATCAGTGACATTGGAGGTCCTGATATAGGCGATGGAGAAGAGATCTCAGAGTGGAAGAGAATGACTTGCCGTTTGTGGCACAGAAGATAGATGGGAGGCAACACTACGTGTATAGCGATGAACTGTCAGCTGTCCAGCTAGAGCCTAGAGGGTAGACCGACACCAATATACCACCTTGAAAGTACAAAGGAAGTCGCCTAGAGGGGGGTGAATAGGCTTTTAAAATTATTACGGTTTAGGCTCAAGTAAATGCGGAATAAAACTAACGTTTAATTTATTGAGCACAAAACCTAGCCACTAAGTTCACCTAGGTGCACCAACAACCTATGCTAAGCAATACAAGCAACAAGGTGATAGCAAGGTATAAAACTTCAAGCACGATGGCTATCACAATGTAAAGTGCATAAGTAAAGGGTTCGGTTGAGAGATAACCGATGGACGCGGAGACGAAGATTTGTTTCCCGAAGTTCACTTCCAAAGAAGCTACGTCTCCGTTGGAGAGGTGCGATGGCGCAATGCTCTCCGAGCATACAAATGTCTCACCTCGAGGTGTGGTGGCTCGATGCTCACCCAACGCCACACAAGGCCTCACCCGGATGCGGAATCACGCAACTCACCGACGCCACAAAGGCTCACTATTCTCCCAAGTGCACCACAAAAGCGGGCACTTGCTCCACTATGGGACGCTTGAGGCGGTCACCGAACCGTACAAGATTGGGGCTAACTCCCCACCTCAATTGGAGGCTCCCAACAACAAAGCCACAAAAGGCCAACAATGCCACAAAAGGCCAACAATGCCACAAAAGTCTACAAGACCACAAAAGGTCAACAAGACCACAAAAGGTCAACAATCCAACCACACAACCGTCTAGGGTTCCAAGGAACCCAAGAGAAACAAGCTCACAAGCTTGAACTCGCCGAATCTCCGAGGAGAACTCAAACCTATGCACCAAATGCAAGGGCAAGTCCTTCTCCCCCAAATTCCAACAAAGCTACAAAAGCTATTGGGGGAATAAGGGAGGAAGAACACAAGAGTAGAACTCAAACCTATGCACCAAATGCAAGGGCAAGTCCTTCTCTCCCAAATTCCAACAAAGCTACAAAAGCTATTGGGGGAATAAGGGAGGAAGAACACAAGAGGAGAACATAAAACTCTCCAAGATCTAGATCCCAATGATTCCTTCACAAAGAAGAGATTTGACTTGGGGGGATTGTAGATCTAGATCTCCTCTCTCAAATCCCTCAAAAAGATGCAAGAATCGTAGGAGGGGAAAGGGAGAGGAAAAGCTTCTTCAAGGTTGACAATGGAGGAGAGAGAGAAAGACAAGAACCAAGAAGAAAAGCTAGTGCCCACGAAAGGGAAGAGGAGCCCTTTTAAAGGGCTCCCAGATCTTCCCGTTATGGGCATTCGCGACACCTGGCCAGGAACTTCCGGTGGGAGGCCGAAAGTTCCGGTGGTACCCAGCCAACGGACGAAAACTGCAGAGCGAGAAACTGAAAAAATGAATCATGGCCGGAACTTCCGGCTCTGGGACGGAAGTTCCGCCCATCCTGGCTCCAACGGTCATCAGACCGTTGACGCCTTCTCCAGAAGCGCAACCGGAAGTTCCGGTCAAAATAGACCGGAAGTTCCGGTGAACTTCCGAGCAAGTTCCGACAAAGTTCCGGCAAATAGAACGCTTCAAAACAGAAGGTTACTGAGCCTTCACCGGAACTTGGGGCGGAACAAGGGGCGGAACTTTTGAGACGCAAAGCGAGTCTGACCGGAAGCTCCGGCCTTCAGGCGGAAGTTCCGCTCAAGAACTTTTGCCAGGACAAGTTCCGATGCAAGTTCCGGCCAAGTTCCGGCAAATAGCACACTTCAAAATAGAAGGTTACTGAACCGCCACCGGAACTTGGGCGGAACTAGCGTCGGAACAAACTGTAGAACAGCCCGCAGAAAGAAGTTTGAGCGGAACTTTCGGTGGGAAGCCGGAACTTCCGGTCAGGGAAATTCCAGAAACCAGAAAACCAGAAACGCAATAACTTTTGCATCCGAACTCCAAACAGGATGAAACCAATTTTGTTGGAAAGATAACGACGAATAGAATCTATGTGAAGCATCCCCCAAGGTGTGGAGCCGGAAAACTCGCAAGATCAAAAACCGCAATAAGATATGCAAGTGAAATCCTTAGATGATGAACTAGAGCTTGTTATGATGATGACCACAAGCTCTAGATCCTCTCATGGACAAGAACCAAATAACAACCAAGAAAGATGATGCTATGAATGCAAAGGTTTGAGCTCTCTCCGAACAATGCAAACGAGACACCCGCTTGAGAGCCCCTCTTGATAGTACGGCTATCTATCCTAAACCCGGTCTCCCAACTAACAACACGAGACCGGCAAAAGAGAAGCCCTATCAACATACCTTTTCCTTGAGCGTCCCACTTGATTGATGTAGACCGTCGTGTTCTTCTATAGTGGGAGCACCTTTCTTGTTTGCTCTTGCTCGCTCTAGCTTGATGATGACTTGCAAAATGCTCCCCCATATTCCATGGGGAAACCTCTTCTTTGAACTTGTCTTCATCATTCCATGAGCACGAGGATGGCAAGCTTCAAGCATGAGATCTTCTAGAGATGGCGCATCTTGAGCTCGTCCTTCTTCATCCTTACTTGAGGTTGATCCATCTCGATGCAACTCTTTGCACATTCCTTGATCGACCTTCAAGCTCCTTCTTTCTTCATGATTCCAATGGGCACAAAGCCCTTGGACATTTCTTCATGATTCCAATGGGCACAAAGCCCTTGGACATTTCTTCATCTTCCAACCTTGAGACCAACACATGGCCCAAGCGATGCCAATGGACAAACCTACAAGTGAAACTCAATTTACACATTAGTCCATAGAGATTGTCATTAATTACCAAAACCACACATGGGGGCATACATGACCTTTCAATCTCCCCCATTTTGGTAATTGATGACAATCCCTTAGCGAGGGTTTAAATATGACAATTAACGACCAAAGCGGTTGCCCCAACATCAAATACTACATAAGTATGTGATGTTGGTACAACTCTAATATATAGACAAACTCCCCACAATCTATGCATGTGTGATGAACTTGAATTTCATTGCATAGATTGCCAACCGTTACCGTTGGTTGAGTTTCCTCTATATATTCAACATGCAAAGCAAACACAAAGATGCAAGAGCATGAGAGGCAAATGCTTAAGAACACACTCAAAGCAAAGGCCAACTTCCCTTAAACCCTCCAAAACTTCTCCCCCATTGGCATCGATTGCCAAAATGGGTGAAAAGTTCTAGACGACCAACATAGTGAGAATTCCTCCAAAGGTGTGCATATGCACAAGGCAAATGACGAGAACTAGGGAGGAAGTAAAACTATATTGAGGACCCAAAGAAAGCAAAAAGAAAAGAAAGAAAAGAAAAGGGGTTCAACAAATGAAGCGAGCAATCAAAAGATCCAAAAGAAACAAATGAAACACCAACAAATGATGTCAAAAGGAAACAACAACCAAAAAAGTGTTTAAATAAAAATAGAGAAGCTCCCCAAAATTTGTGCAAAGATTAGAATAATTGTATTGAATACAATATGCAGAAATATGGAATCCTCACTCCTTCAAAACCATTTAGTAATGCACACAAAATACAATAATTTGGAAACCACCGAAGAATCAAGATGAAGTAAGAGGTGATTTCCAAGAAATGCAAAAACAACCAAATATTGATCTTCTCTTGTGTGTATAAATTTTTAGGTGGAAAATATCACAAAGACATATAACCACAAATAAACATGCACACACAAAATAAATACTCAAGAAAGCACATGAAGACCCAAAAATAAGTCATAGAATATATCAATAAGATGTTTTGCTTGAAAGCATGCCCAAGGGCTCAAATATATCTTATTGTACATCAATGAGCTTCAAACACCAACATACCCCATACAACACAACTATTCTCAAGGGAAGAAGAGGATAGAAGGAATATATGGGGAAAGGCAACAAGTATCACAAAATAGAAATCAACTTGGCAAAAATTCTCACTATTGCACATGAGGGATATTGAGGAAACGATATGCAACAAAATTGCTAGATTGACATATTTGGGATTAGTGAATCATGAGCATGATTTAGTATAGTCCCCATTATATGCACTCATCTCAACATACACACATTTGCAATATAGAGAACTCTTCAAAGCCAAAGCAAGAAATCCTACATATGGAAGAACACAAATTCATGCCAATAAGCAACCTACACAAGGTTGGGAACAAGATATGTATGCATGAGAGAGAGAGAGATACTTGTTACCGAGATATAATTGGTAGGATGAAGATGATATGAATTCGTTGATCATCCTAGCTTGCATCCAACTAACATGTAGACGCCACTTCTTTCTTGTTCAAGATACAAGCACCCAATATATATCTCCAATGTACCTAAAACACAATTAAGTACACTATGGTCCCCAAACAAATTGGGTCCAAAGTAGTTAGTCAAACTACAATACATAGGAGAGCCCCCACACAAATATGTGCATATTGATATGAAATTGAATTTCATGCACATCTTAGCCCATTAGGATTTGGTGGAGTTTCCCCTATATATTGGATCAAAGAAAGCGAGCATGCCATAATATATACAAGAAGTAAATATGCATGCATAGGCTTTCGAGAACCAAAAGGAGATACAATTTGAACAAAAACACCAAGTAAACCAATAAGACACACACAAAAGTGTGACTCGACAAAGGTGTCCAAATTGTATCGAAGAGCCAAATCAACACATAAAAGAACACAAGTTCAACAAATGAACTCGAAAGATCCAAAGAAAAAGAATAAGAAAAATACCAAGGCTCAAGGATTTATCTCATCCTAAAATAACAAAACAAGTGAAACGGAATGAGATAAATCCAACTCCCAACGAGAGCAAGGAAAGAATAACCAAAACAAACTCTTCACACTTTTCATGATGGCACACAAAGTACCAACACAAAGAGGATCGAGCTTCCAAGCAAGAAGGATCAAATCAAGAAGCATAAAACAATGTTCTAGATAATATAGGAGAGCTCCCCCATAAGTAGAACATTATATATAATTTTGCCTTTGAATGCAAAATGCCCACAAATGAGATCATCACTACTAACTACACTAAATAAAACACAAGGGGAGATAAATAAAATAAGAAGATCCACAAGAGGCAAGGAAAGCTTGGGAGCAAATAGAAAAACATTTTATTGGCCAAAGATAATATAAATAAGAAAAGGCCAAAACGAATATGATCAAAGAATCCTACCATATATTAAATACTAATTGTCCAAGGACAAAAATTAATAGGGATAATTTTCCCGAGGTAGTTTGCAAGGATATCCAAGAGCATATTCACACAAAGAAGCATATAACAAGATAGGAATTAAGCTTGATGCTTCGAAATAGATTTTGATTGCTTCAAATAGTCACACAATCACTAATGATTGGATTAAATAGAAGCAAGTGATTTCCATGAGGATATGTAGATCCAAATATGAGGAAACACATACCAAGAATCACTATCACGAACAAGATCCAAAAGATGAGCAAAAAAAACATTTAAGCAAATTGGAACTTGTATGAGTAAATGTGCCACATAGGAACTAGATAATTCTCAATATCAAATCTAAGTGGCACTACCTCAAATGTCCACATTTTCTAGGTTTGTAATATGCACAAAGCATATGACTCCCCCATAATGTGATAAACCAAGAAATCTCAACAAGAGGCAAAAAGATCAAACTAGAGGTATTAATGGACATTATGGAAAGTTAAGTTTCTCATGAGAGAGACAAACCACATAGAGACAACAAAATGACTACTAAGTGGTTTTTCTCATGTACACACATTTTAGGATTGTGGAATGCCCAAGCATGACACTCCCCCAAGATGGAATAGTCCATTAATCCCTCACAAGAGCCAAATAAGATACCTACTAGAAACAATAAAGGCTCAAAACCAAGAAACACAAATACATGATGTGCCAACCAACATACACAAAGATAATTCATAGGTCAATATAAGTAAGTGGGAAGCACGACATGTACAAGCACATACAAGGTACAAAACCAACACATGCACAAGGGAGCAAGTAACTATAAATGTAAAGGAGTTTAGCACAAGTTACCGGAAGGAGGAACATTGGATAAGGAATAGAAGCATGATAACCAATGACTTGACTTTGACAACAAGAATATAATGAAGATCCCTCAATTCTTCATAAGGTAGTCAATTCTCCAATGCCCTCCAAAAACACCTATTGATCAAGTTTTAGCTTGTTGGTCCCCAACCAAGTTGGGTCCTAAGAAGTTAGTCACAATAGGCTTGGCCACCCAAATGGTTCTTTTTTTGACACCACTTTGGGCACCAACAAATTTGGCAAACACACTTTGAGAACATGAATTGCTCTCGGCGGTGGCCATCTGTCCAATAGAATCCCTACAAGGAATGATTGAGAAACATGCTCTGTCGAATCCCAATTGGAGAGCGAAGAACACCTTGGGAAGGGCCTTGAACACCAACTCACTATCAATCAATATTGGGCCTTGTACAACTTAAAGATACAAATATATTGAGATCTGATAGATAAAGTATCCCTTGGGAGGGAGGTGAGATGCAACTAGAAGATCCAATCTTAGGGTTCTAGTCATGTCTAGGGTTTACAAGGGGTGTGGGGGCATATTCTATAGGACAAACACTAAAACAAGGATAGTTTAGAAATTAAATAAGAAGTGTTGGCCGAAATGGGGTTACATGGGCCAGGCCCATCTTGGCGCACACAGGTGAGGCCGGATATTTCGGTGTAAGTTGACCAGAATATCCAATGGAGGCAAATATTTAATTTATATCTGGCCCTACTTCCGGTCTGGGACCTGACAGTCATAGTAGCGGTCCTGACATTGAGCCCGGATACGAAGGGCGGAACTTCCGGTGTAGGGGCCAGAATTTCCGATGTCGAACGGATGAAAATTTTGGTCTCGACAATTTTGTTTCCTTCTTATTCAGCCTCATGTCTCTTGTCCTCCCCATCTTGACGGGTACCTTGGCGGTGAGCTTCGACTCATACCTAAGTATACGGAGCGTGTTTGCATGAAGTAGCAAGCCATTCAAAGGGGTATCATAGTTATATATGGATAGGAGCGAGTTAACCTTATCATGGAGGAGTCTGGCTCAAGCACGATTCATGGGTTCACTTGAGGAACTTGGTGGTGTAGATATAGAGTTATCCGTGGGATGGGCTACATCAAAATATGAACATTGTTTCACATGGAATTAACGGGATTGGAGGAGATTACCTTGACGAAGGGATTGGAGCCGATATCCACGAAAAAGGGCTTTTGATCTGTAGGATTTTGTGTGGGTTTGAGAGGGGAGAGAGGGGGAGCCGACGGTTGCATCCCTATGTTTCTTCTCCTGGACGACGAGCGAGTGCAGGGCTGGGTCAGGCAGGGCCGTAGCATACTGGTTTTGGCTAAGTGGGAGTATAGCGCCTAAGATCAAGGCTCTATGGATAGTGGCATAGTGCCTACCACATCGATGCTACACTACCGTGATGGAGGGTCGGCCTAGCCCCACAACACCATGTTTTTTTGCGATTCCCACAACGCCATACTGGTAGTGGGTGTAGCGCTTATCAGAACGGCCCTATACCACTTTGCATAGGGATGGCATGTTGGGCGCTACCAAAAGGGTTATTTCTGTTCAATAGTTTTGGCAAGCGTTTATTACTTGAATTTATTTGCCCTTTGGATTATTTTTATCCATTTTGCCATTTTGCTTCCGACATCGACATCTAACATTTCAACATTCATGGCCTCAGGTATTTTCTTCTTTCACTTTTTGTAAGTTGTTTTATTGCCTTGTTGCTTAGCAGCCTTAGCATTACCTTTAGCTGGACTTCTGGTGTTGTCTTGGTGGTGATAGTACTGTTGTTTTAATGAATGAGTCACTGTAGCGGGATTTTTATTTTCTGTAATTCTTCTCTTTTTTTGTTGTGTGCATCCATGTGGCCGCTAGGACAATGCGTTATTGCAGAGGCTGGGTGTAATTGGTATCCTCTGATATTAATATATGCTCCTTTCCAAAAAAAAAAAAGCAAGAACATTCAGCTGTGCGCATGTCCTATCTCTCTAAAGAAAATGACGTGCAGATTGTTTTTAGAAGGGGGAATGAATCTCGGCCTCTGCGCCTCATTTATTATGAAACATGTGCAGATTGTTGAAACGTTTTGTTTCCTTGTAGTGCGTGTGTTATTTTTTCACCTCGTTATTTTCTATCCTGTAATCAATTTCCACCTATTGTAAATGCCACGATAGGGGCTCTTTTCATATTTATAAACACGTAACCGGGCCTCTAATTGAGGCATTGTTTCCCCGCAAATCCATATGGAAACAGAGCCACCTTTTCCGATCTAACCCACGAAATTTTCTCGGTTGCTGGTTACGATCAGCAATCGATGCCTCCCTCCCTCCTCAAAACACGCTGCCCCCCCATCCCTCAAAATACGTTGATTAGGATCAGCGAGATTACCTTCCTTCCCCTTGGCGACCTCCCCTTGACATCTTCTCTCTTGACGCTCATGGGTTCGTCGCCTACGGAGAAGCTCACTCGGGAAAATTATCCGTACTGGAAGATGCTGGTTTTTCCAACACTTCGCGGTGCTCGTGTCATGGCTACTAGATGGCTCCGATTCAGCACCCGCGGAAACTATGGAGGTTGAGGCCGAAGGAACAATAACAATTGTCCCCAATCTGGCATATGATGTGTGGATTGAGCGAGATCAACAAGTCATCGGCTATCTCACAAAATCGTTCAGTAAGGATATTCTTGCCCATGTGTTTGGCTTGGAGCATGCTGTTGATATATGATCTGCTATTGAATCCTTGTTTACCTCACAATTTAAATCATGTATTAACATGCTGTGTGGAAAACTTGTTAACACTAAGAAAAGAGATATGTCGGCTACCAAATATATTTCCTTAATAAAGAGTTTTGCCTCCGAACTTGCTGTAGCTGGTCATATCATTGATGATGAGGAACTAAAGGAGTATATAATTGATGGTCTTGATGGAGAATATAATGCCCTTTTTGCCTCGGTTAAAGCTAATCCTAGACTACACTTTCTGATTTATGTGAGCAACTCACCACCTATGGTTATAGGAATCAAATGCTTGCTAAATCAAGCCAACCTATGGAGTTTCAATCTTCCACAAATGCAGCCACTCGTGGTCATCACTTCAACAACTATAAGCAGAATTGTGGTCCTCCTCAACATCGCTATAATGGTCCTCCACAGGTCCGAGTGCACGAAAGAGAGGTGCACGTGGTTGTGGCCACACTCCCTCACCATGTCAAGATATTACTTGTCAGATATGCAAGAAATATGGACATCCAGCCAGCGAGTGTTGGTGGAGGTATTCAGATAATAATGATGATGATTCTCCTCCGGATGACAAGGCTGCCATGTTGCCTCCTATGATGTGGATATAAATTGGTATTTTGACACCGGTGCGACAAATCATGTCACTAGTGAATTAAAAATTAACAACCCAAGAGAATTATCAAGGACGTGACCAAGTTCATACAACAAATGGTGATGGTATGACAATTAATCATGTTGGTAATTCTACTTTCCATACCTCTCAAAGTTCTTTTTCTCTCAATAATATCTTACATATTCCCACAACATCCAAAAATCTCTTATCAATTCATAAACTTGCTCTAGATAATCATGTTTTTCTTGAATTTCACCTATCTTTCTTTTTATCAAGGATCGGGACATGGAGCAAATTCTATTTAAAGGACCATGCAATGGTGGTCTCTATCCAGTCATGCCCTCCACTACGGGATCTCTAAAATGTGTTTTTGTCACCATAAAGCCTACTTCATCCACTTGGCATGGTCGACTTGGGCATCCATCGTCCTTTATTTTTCAACAAGTGCTTCGAAAGAATAAAATTCCTTATGAACCACAAATAAAACCTTACATGTGTGATTCCTGTCAACAAGGCAAAAATTCATCAATTAGCGTACCCCATCTTGACTAGTGTGTCCACTGTTTCATTGGAACAAAAATTCTAATGAATGGGGACCGACTCCGGCCTCTGTTGGGAATCACTTGTATTATGTGAGTTTCATTGATGACTTTAGCAAATTTACATAGATATATTTGCTGAAAAAGTGTTCCAATTCTTATCAAGTTTTCCTTAATTTCCAGCAACTTGTTGAACGCAAATTTGATCGTAAAATAATCACCATGCAAATAGATTGGTGTGGTGAGTATGAGAAACTTAATAATTTCTTCAAAAAAGTTGGCATCACACATCATGTGTCTTGTCCTCACGCTCATCATCAAAATGGTTCAGCTGAGCGTAAACATCGCCATATTGTGAAGGTTGGTCTTGTCTTACTTGCTCATGCATCGATGCCTCAAATTTTTTGGGATGAAGTTTTTTTAACCGCCACCTATCTTATTAATTTGCTTCCTACCAAAGTCCTAAATCACATGAGTCCTACCCAAAAACTTCTCAATATCAAACCTAACTATGGGTCACTTCTTGTATTTGGGTGTGCGTGTTGGCCCAACCATCGTCCCTATAACCAACAAAAACTTTCTTTCCATTCTAAAAGATGTGTTTTCTTGGGATATAGCCCTCGTCATAAAGGGTAAATGTCTCGATACTTCTATCGATCGTATTTATATCTCTCGAGATGTTGTGTTCGATGAGAATATTTTTTCCTTTGCTTCACTTCATCCTAATACGGGTTCCCATCTTCGTGAAGAAATTCTTTTGCTACCTAATACTTCTTTTTCATCTGAACATGAGGGGATGCAAACTAATGATGGTCACTTGATTATTGCTCCTCGAACTAACTCTCCACAGGTAGTCGTACCCGAGGAACCAAGGGAAAATAGTACAGAAACATATACATAAAATATTAATACATAAGACACATCCAATAATGCAAAAAATATTGAAGCAAGTTCAGATTTGGGTGCGTCTAGAAAATATCCTACCAGTATCGATCCCGATGGAAATTCTATGGCTGAGTCAGTGTAGGAAACTGCTTTCGGACCACGCAGAAGATTCTGCCTCGAGGTCGTCTCGTTGGGGTGGTCCCTCCTGTGTCGTCTCTTCGCCTCACTAGACGCGTACGAGACCAACCGAAGCGGTCGTGGGCGAGTGTGCGTGTCTCCGTGCCACACCAACACTGCCACGCGTACATGTATGACACCGCCTGAGCCACCCACGCCTGGATCTTCTGTGACAAAAAACTGTCACACGTCATTTGCTGGATCTTCTGCGACAAACGAATTTTCTACTATCGGATCCGATACATGCAGCAGTAATGGCTCTGGATCTTATGGACTACCAAGTCCTATAGCACCCCACGTTACTGAACCTCGTACATGTCTTTAAAAGAGAATACGACAACTGAAAATTTATAATGATGGTATGGTTCGATATGGCTTGATCATCACTATAGAAGAACCACATAATCTAGCTGAAGCTCTTGCGGACAATAATTGGAGCCATGCTATAAGGGAAGAATATGAGGCACTCATGCACAACAAGACTTGGCATCTTGTACCACCTAGTTCAAATAAAAACGTGGTTGATTGCAAATGGGTATATCGCATTAAAAAAATCTGACGGTACAATTGACAGGAACCCGTCTTGTTGCAAAAGGCTTCAAACAATACTATGGTATTGATTATGAGGATATTTTTAGTCCCATGGTAAAATTAGCTACTATTCGTTTGATGCTTGCTATTTCTGTCTCTCGTGGTTGGAGCTTACGACAACTAGACGTCAAGAACGTGTTCTTACATAAAGTTCTGGAAGAGGAAGTTTATATGAAACAATCTCCTGGGTTTGAAAATCCTCAAGCTCCGCATTACATCTGCAAACTCGACAAAGACTTATATGGTTTAAAGTAAGCTCCTCGTGCTTGGTATTCACGACTGAGCTCCAAACTACATAAACTTGGTTTTAGATCATCCAAAGCAGATACATCTCTATTTATCTACAGTAAATCTGATAATACTAGTTTTGTGTTGATTTACGTGGATGACATCATTGTGACTAGCTCCTCGGACAAAGCAATCTCGGCTCTTTTATAAGATCTCAGTCACAATTTTGCCTTTAAGGATTTGGAATATCTTCATTTCTTTTTTGGGTATGAAAGTCAAGAAAGTGAAAAATACACTTACCTTAATGCAAGAGAAATATGCTATTGATTTGCTTTCACGAGTAGGCATGAGTAAGTGTACACCATGCCCGACACCATTATCCTCTTCGGAGAAATTGTCTCTTACAGATGGAACTCTTCTTGGTCCTGAAGATTTTACCCGCTACAGAAGCATCATTGGTGCATTGGAATACTTAACTCTTACACAACCATATCTCTCCTTTTTAGTCAATAAAGTTTGTCAATTTCTCCATGCACCTACCACCGCACACTAGACAACGACTAAACGAATTCTGCGATATGTCAAGCGCACATTACAAGTTGGTCTCACTTTTCAAAAGACTCCTTCTACTCTTCTTAGTACTTTCTCTCATGTGGACTGGGCTGGATGTATTGATGACAGACGCTCTACGGGTGGCTTTGCTATCTTTTTTGGACCTAATTTGGTCTGTTGGAGTACTCATAAGCAAGCCACAATATCTCGTCCCAGTACCGAGGTTGAATATAAAGCACTTGCTAATGCTACTGCTGAGCTAATTTGGGTAGAAGTTTTACTAGAAGAATTGGGTGTACACCTAAAAGAACGACCATGTTTGTGGTGTGACAATCTTGGTGCCACATATTTGATGGCAAATTCAGTGTTCCATGCCTGTATCAATCATATTAAGATCGATTTTCATTTTGTTCCAAAGAGAGTTGCAAACAAGTCACTCGATATTCGGTTTATCTCTAGCAAAGATCAAATTGCTGATGGCTTTACCAAATCGCTACCTGTCAAGAATTTTGAGGACTTCAAGCATAATCTAAATCTTTCCAAAGAATTCCGAGGTTTAGATTAAGAGGGGGTGTTAAAACGTTTTGTTTTCTTGTAGTGCGTGTGTTATTTCTCCACCTCCTTGTTTCCTATTCTAATCAATTTTCACATATTGTAAATGCTGGAACTTTTTTCACATATTGGATGCTACTGTACATGTTGTTTCGTTGTCGTGATGGTAATGAAGCTCGATCCTTTCGGATCGCTTGGAAAACCAAAAAAAAAAAAACAGGGAAAATCCCTCACGTTCACTTACTGTTCTTACTCAACACGTTTGGAGCAGGTGATCCGGACCTGGCCGGCCGACCCTGTGAGCGGCGCAAGCGCAGACAGCTTAACCATGGCGTGCGCGAAGTCCTCGCGGAAAGCCTCCTCGCCGCGCACCCCGGACGCATAGACGCGCACCCAGCGCACGGTGCTCCCAGCCGTGAGCTGCTGGTCCGAGCGCAGGATGCCCCGTCCCGCGAGAAGCTTGGCGTAGTAGTGCGCGCCGAACCCCACCTCCCGGCCCTGCCGGTAGTACCCCATCTCCATGGGCGCATTACCTGCGCCGCCGCACACGGCGCGCATCTCGCCGACCATGTCCGCGTCGAGGGAGTCATCCGGCTCGCCCGTCCCGGCGAAGTGGTAGAGCCTGTCCCTGAAGAATCTGCACTGCACCTTCCCAATGCTATGTGCTCCTGCAAGCGGGCACATCGATCGAGAAGAACCAATCAAACACACATAAACCGTGATAGGGAGGAGCTCCGGTAACGGGCCGGCAGACAGGCGGACGTACGTATGTACGTACCTAGGAGCGCGACGGTCTCGCGCTCGGTGAAGCCGCGGCGCGCGAAGGAATCGAGCGTCATGGCGTGGGTGGCGTTCGGGGACGGGATGCTCACGTCGTCGTGGAAGCTCCGGGCGCTGTCCCGGCGGCCGGTGAGCACCGGGTAGCTGGGCCCGCCCACGAGGACGAGGCTGTCCCGCGCGGCCAGCGCCAGGATGTCAGCGCAGGAGACGGTCTCGGGGCACGTCTTCTCCAGCCTCGCCTTGATCTTGTCGACGGCACCGAAGCCTCGCAGCGAGCGGTTCGGGGCGGCGTCCCTCTCCGACCTCCCGCCGTTGACGCGGTCCAGGAGCACCGAGGCGTCACAGCCCTGCACGTGCGCGCGCGCGTCCAGGAACAAGATCGAGAAAACAGAGAGCACAGCGTCTCGGCGTGTGCGCACGTGAGCACGCGACATCATGATCTACGTACGTACGGGACACGTACTGCAGGGAGTTGAGTTGGTAGTACGTACGTGGACGAAGCAGTCGTGGAAGAAGAGGCGGACGAGCGCGGCGGCGACGTTGGAGTCGGCGAGGAAGAGCTCCCGCACGGTGGACGCGACGATGCCCTCGGCGTCGGGGCACGTCCCGTCGTAGAACCCGAACGCCAGCTCGTCCGGCGTCGCCTGCGGGGAGGAGAAAGAGAACGACGACGAGCCGTGGCCGCCGCCGTCCTCCTCCTCGTCGTCGTCCAGAAGGTGGTAGGAGGACCCGCCGCCTCCGGCGTGCGCGCAGAGACTGTCTGTGCACAGGATCAGGAAGACGGCGAGCAAGCAGATGGCTCCCCACGCGGGATATCGTAACATCGCTTCCTGCATATTCTTGTTTCAGGCTCGAGGTGTGCTGGAAGTTAAGGCGCCAAGGCGGTTTATTTTAAAAAATGCCGCGGGAAATAAGTATGCTTTGCGGGGCTTGGACTGTTATTTCCAGAGGAAGGAGTTAACGACAGCCCGTCACTATAATCATGCTCTGCTTTCAGTCCTTGTTTGCCTATGCTACATTTCCGTACGATATGGATTGCCCTCTTGTCTGTAACCCGATTCAGAAAATTGGTTCTTAGTACTACTCTGGCTGCTACTGTACGTAAAGCAGCTAATTGTTGTGCAGCTGATGCTTCACTGAAATGCTTAAAGAATATCTGAGCATCATAGTAAGTGGATAGGAGGATTGGAGAGCGCTGAGGTGATCAATAGAATCAATGTCGATCCCTAGTTCTCGTCTGAAGGACATTCTTTAGTTGCCACTTCCACGGCACCGTTGAACTAACCACCCGATGCCCCGCCGTTGCTGCATTGTAAAAGCGTAAAGAAGGGAAATCGGGCAAGGCAAGAAATGTGATTAAACCTGAAGAGATTTTTTTTGTTGCGCTCCAAATGGGCGTTCAACCTGCAGAGATACTGAAGTCACAAGAAGGCGTGTCAGAAGAGATAATTCACCGGTGGATAAGATACGCTCTGCGCCGATCGCTTCGATTCGGCACGTGTGCCGTGTGCGGTTGTTTCGTGCGAGATGCCAGCGCCACCTCGAGTTCAGATATTGAGCGGCGTCAGTAGTTTTTTTTTTTCAAAAAAAGAGTGCCCCTGAAGGGACCGGAAGCATTACATTAAAAACAAGCGGTGGAGGTACAACATATTACAAAGGACCTCATGAGATAAAAAGAAATAACATAGGCTCTTGATAAAAGCAGAAAAGACCCCACTGAAAGATGAAAAATAACAAACCGGTCCTTCTCTTTCTCCACCGCTGAGCCGGAAGTTGGACATACCGCCGCCAAACTCGGAAGCGGGGATGAAACCACTTGCTTCCGCGAAGACGTAGAATGCGGCCGCCAACTTCAAGAGGGGCCTCATCGAGGAGGTTAAACAAACGCCAGAACCCTTAGCCGGCTTCTGGATAGGCCATGTTCTGATCTTGGATGTCGGACGGTTGTCACCCGCCGCCGAGGTGATGCTCAAGAAGATTGCTTCCCAACTCCACTGCTGCAAGACACTGTTGTTTGCCCAATCAATCCCTCCAATATCCGCCACCACTGCGACCATCAGAGGACGAAGAGGGTATGAGCAAAACAGGTCTGCAGCAGGGGACTCTTCCCCGGAGCCAAAGGTGATTGCCGGCCCTCTAAACTCACCACACCTGCCACGGGTGGGAGTAGGAAGGCGGAAGAGAACAGCCCCGAGAAGAGTCAGAAGCCCAATCCACCCAGTCGAAGCAGAGGCCAGTACTCTACCATTCACCCCTTCCTCGCCACCACGGCCGTCCAAGGGGAAAACTCTGACAAGTACCAGCAAAGCGCAACACCACTCCTCCTCGCCACCACGGCCAGCCAGGAGCGGCGTCACAACATCATCTTCCTCGGACTGGAAAAGGGCAAAGTCACACTTTATTTCTTCGCTCCAGGCCTTCTCTTCCCACGCCGAGAAACAAGTTCCCGAAGAGGAAGAAGCGGCCAGCCCACGCCCGTCTTGGGAACGCCGAAACGAGGAGCAAAAGGGCGACGAGCTCTCCGGCGGACGGAGTCCCCAAAACTTCCCCCGCCGCCACGGCTGGCCGAAGAAGGTAGAATCCGCCACCCAACAGAGCTCCACCCAGGAGGGGCCTTATTGGAGGCACGGCAAGTCTTCCTCCACCTCAGCAGCGCCGCAGGGACGGCAAGAAGGAGGAGAGGTCGCCAACGGCGGCTCTGGCCCGAAGAGCACGTCGCAGTCCTCGCGGCATGACGCCATAGACCGGCAACAGGCCAAACCCTACACCTAATATATACAGGGGGCTCCGGCACAGCTCCTCCGCCTCCCTCTGCCGGCGTCACCGGCGAGTTCGGCTTCAGATCGACCCGGAGCGCTCGGCGGCGGCCCTTGGTACTGTAGCAGGAGAGGGATGAGGGGATAAGGCGAGGGCCAGGCCAGCCAAGTTGATGCGGATATGTTTCAACCACGTTCGCGGCGTCACTAGCCTGACGCCCGCTTGCTGCTTACCTATGCACGCTCCCAGTGGTTTTGAGCACGTTTCCACTTCAAACAAAAAAAAAAGGACAGCAGGCACCGCAATTCTGGCCTGGTTTCTGACGAAATCTCGTTTAAGGAACGGCAAATCTTATCCTTATTAATGCAGAATCCTCCAGGATTTGATGTGGAGGGAGGATTTGATGGAATCAAGTTCAAGATGCAGAGTGGCAAGTTAAGAATTTATGTCCAGACAGAGGGTCTTCCCAGTCACAGTGCAGATCGACTACAGATAAGCAGGAATCTTTGTGCGATCGTGATCTCTCTTTTTTTACATCGACGAGATGCATGCACGACGAGTTGATCGCAGAACCCGTTCGGCTTCAAGTAGCTCTACTCCATGCCTCATGCCAATTTAATGCTACTCCCCCGGTTTCAAAATATACTACTCCTTCCTACCCATATTAGTTGACTCCAACTTAGATGTATCTAGACAAATTTTTGTGATAGATATATCCAAATTAAAGTCAATATGGATCGGAGGGAGTAATATGTTTTAGGTTTGTGAAAAAAATGAATCTAGATTTCTTTTAGTGTGTAGATTCATTCCAAAGTTAAATGAACCTATATACTAAAACAAGTCTAAATTTATTTTCTTTATAAATCTAAAACATCTTATATTTTAAAACGAAGGGAGTACTATCTAGTGTTCGCACTGCTGAAAAGGGGTTTTTTACGGTACCTTTTACTTCTCATTGGAGGTGAGAAGTATGATTTAAAATCTAGCCACTGATTTAGAAGGGTATCATAGACTTTTTAATAGAAAATCAATTATGGTAACAATAACTTAGCTAATTATCCTATCAATTATGCTTAAATCCCGTTAACTAATTCTCAGATTACGATTACAGAATCTTCAGGTGTCTTGAATCTTGATATGACTCATGCTAACTATTGTGCTACAGAACTTTAGCCATAAGAGTCCACTCGTGTCTCTGGAACGCCGAACCCAGGATGAATTTTAGGTACGGACACCGAAAATTGGTCTGGTCGTGTTTCCAGGACCATGTTTTTATCCGGATCTAGGCCAACTTTGGTACGGACTTTTCAGGCCACTTCCGGCATCCCGGGAACACCCTGGAAACACCGGACGAAGCGAATTCGGAGAAAAAAAACAGCCGACGAGTGGACCCTCCTAGTCAGCGACTGAAGCCGAGTCGTCGTATCCTCCGGCGTCGAACCCCGCGATGGACCGCCGGACAATAACTGCCCATACGTCGGCCCACGCGTCGCCGTAATGGCGCGCCACCGCTTCTTTTCTCCCGCAACGGACTGCTGGTCACTAATTTCCCGTTGTTTCCCCTTTTCCCGCCCGTGCAACTACACCCCTACAGCCCTCGCCACCCACTTCGGCCTATATAATCCGGCGACCTCGCGGACGCTTCATGCGGCTTTGGAGCACATCGCCGGCAACAACCGCGCCTCGGCTTCCAGCGTCGCTGGCTGGCGTCTAGGCGGTGGCACCTCCGCCAATCGGCGCCAAGGAGAATGTCCAGCCTGAGCTCCTCCTCATCCGCCTCGGCTTCCCGCTTGTCGGGGTCCACGCTGGCACCATCGCCGCTAGTGCGTCTGTCAGCGCGGTGGACACACCGTCCTCTCTCCGAGGACACGCCGCGGGCATCGTCATCAACGAGCCTCGCGCCTTGTCGCTGCCAGCAGCGTCTTCACCTTCGCACGCCGAAGCCGGAGCCGGCCGACTGGGCGGTGCCGGTCGATGAGGACGCCTTCGTCATGAAAATGGCGATGGAGCAGTCCCTTCGGGAATCGGCACCGCTGTCGCCGATGCCTGAGAAGGACATCCTCGCCTAGTCCAGGGCGTACTGGGAGGAGTCCGAGAGGCTCTGCGTTCAGCAGATGCAGGAGGAGGCCGAGAGGCAGGCGAGCGGTCGCCGCCAGTTCGCCTACTAGGGCGCTGCTCATCGTCCTCAACAACGATGACGAAGCAGGGCCGTCGTCCCAGCCATGGAGGTATGGTGACCCAAGCTAGGGCAGCTCCCGCCCACCGCAGTCATGGGGCGACAACGACGGGACGGCCTACGCTGGCTACACCTGCTTCTACAACAACTTCGACATGTAGAAGCGGCATCAGCGTCGGCGACGGCCTCGGCATCGGCGGCGACATCGGCCTTCTTTAGTTTTTTTAGTTATTTTTTAGCCTAAATGCAGTTTAAGTTCGGGTGTTCGCCGAAATCTATGTAATATATATGTATCCATCTTAATTAATGAAAACCGCTTATATTCGCTCAAAGTTTATCGGAATTTGCTGAAACGCGGGAACTCGGCCTAGGAACGCATCTTAGAAACTCGGCGTTTTCAGATTAAAATCTAATTTTGTCCGACCCAAAATATATCCGAATTTAAACGGCTAAGCAGTGAGGATTCTCTAAGAGGAGCGCTATATCGCCGGAGTTTTTGCAGTCAGGCTGTTTTATCAATCAAGCGCAGTATCAAGTCACAATTTGTTGCTCTTCGGATCCGCAACATGATTTGAAAAATTGAAGAGATAAAACAGAAAAAAAATATGGAAGGAGGAAATATATGGACGATCTTCATCTTTTACGGGATTTGTAGCGGTCATTTGTGTGGCATTCCATTTTATACGGGATTTTTGTTGAAACTATCCCGATTATGACCCTGTAGTTAGTACCAGTACGAATCATACTACTCATGTTTTGGGCACCAGTATGAATCAATACAAACCATTAGATCTATGAAAATGAATGGCCTGTATCTAATTGGGGGTACCATAAAAGTCCTCGTGAAACATCTAGCTAAACGGACATCGGGATATAAAACATCACCGAAATTAGATTTTTCGATAAAAGGAATATATCAATAGGGCGAAGATATCAGTTAGACTCAGCCTCTTCATCAACTAAATACACAAGAAATCAGACACTCCTACATGCTTTGCTAATTTCTATCTGGTTGGTCCTTCTTACGATTTAGTTACGTGGATCGCTTCGAACAAAAGCGTCAAAAAAGATTCTAACATTGTTGATCATCACAAGTTGCACTTCCTTACTAAATAGCTATTTAAGATTCCTCATGAGATGGTGTATGAAAAATCTTATGCAGAGAAAATTGTGGGATCTCAAGCGATCTCATAGGTTCAATGGAAACCTGGCGATTCCCAATTTTAAGCAGACCTAATGAAGGTGAAACGATTCTTCTTCAGGCATATAACTTTCCAATAAGGATGAATCCTAGGTCAAGTTCAGAGAGGATACTTGGTTGGGGAACACTGTTAGGTTATTAACCACAGCAGCCACATAAGATCAAGTATGAACAACATCTAGAACACCTAATGGACATAAAATAGAGGGATAGATAGAGCTTTATGGGGTGTTGGAGTCGAGGTCTCGAGGAAGAGGCCATTGCTGTCCGGGAGATGCGGACTTGTTCGAGAGTCGATGCAGAAAGCCTGGGAAAAGTCCGGATCCCTTCCGGTCTCCAGCGGCACTGCCCGGCGTGGTTCTAGCCTTCCTGCTGCTTGTGAGAGGTCTGCGATCGAAGCAGCGTATAGGATTGTTGGGGAGCTGCGGGCTAGGCGATAACTTGGGTGGTGTCGTCAGCCGCCAGGACTCCTCCTTTATATTTTCACACACGGCAGGGGGCCACGAACCATGTGTTGGTTGGCGACGCCCCCGATCAGGGCGTTCTATTGGCGTATGATGGGGTCCTGATCGTTGGGTCATGGGCCTCCTCCTTAACATTATCTTGACTTATTCTTTTGTGTTTAAACATGACAGATCAAACCAACAAACACTCCTTTCAAGGTTTATTACTCAAAGGTTTTTCTAGACGGTAAGGCAAAAATAAGCTACAATGCCGAGGTTTAAGGTACCTCCCCTCCGGCTAAAGTTTTTATCTCTAAGAGAAATCTAGTCGGTCCTAGACTAGTAGTATGCAACGCTTTGTTGTGTCGATCTCGATATGTTCATCTGGAACAAGGTACATATGAGTATAGGTGGAAGTTTCGTCGAAATGGGACATTCTTTGTGAATTTAGCTTGCTCAAATTCAGCGTGACGCTCGCATGAAAAATTAAAAATCATGGAAGCTGAAAGTTTCACTTGAGATTAACATCTTTCTTTGGTATCTTCATAAAGGAGTTATGTTAACAACTAATAATCTTGCTAAGTAATCGGCAAGGGAGCACAAAATATAATATGTTGTTGCCTGCATATTAGCTATGCAAATCCCAAGTGTTTGCTCTCTTGAATTGTATCAGCAAGATGCTAACTTTTTGAGTTTAATGATGTATGTTTTATCAAGAGAAATATGACGAGTCTGTTGAACAATATGATGTATGCTAGGGCTCCCTGCATCAATCCCCGTATTAATCTCGAAATTATGCAGGAGAACATGGGTCTAGGTGGTCCTGATTTTCAAAGATTCTTAAAAATCCTATTTTAAAGTTTCAGGAAAATTTAAAAAATTCGATCCTTTGATTTAAAAAAGCTTCAGGAAAATCCTATTTAAAAAGTTTCAGGAAAATTTTAAAAATACATATTACCTTGATACTTACTCGTGAAAAGTTTCAATAACAAATACAATCGTATGTGGCCACATAAAGAAAGACAAAATGGAACCTTTCTGTGCATAGTAAAATTCGATCCTTTGTACTATTGCCTGGACACTTTTTTTTTTACAATTTACATACGTTTCTATTTTAATTTTAAACTTGATATTTACGTACCTGCATATATTCTCTACACACATAACTTATACCTTTTTTTACTTTATTTAGCATTTTCTATTTTATTGTTTATAAAGGGTACACCTAGACCCATGTCAACCAAATTCGTGTATGTAACATTCCCTCATATTCGAGAAAAGGGAGTAAAAAAGAAGTTGAGCCGAACACATATCTTTGGTACTCTCTTTGTTCCGGTTTATAAGGCTTGCACGTAGTCATCGCTAGGTGCTCCTTGGATTTATTTATAATTTTCATTATTTTTATGCATATTTCTATTTTATGTGGGTATTTAGTTTTTGTTTTTGCGGATCCCTATTTGTATTGTTGTTGATGATTATTGATAGATCGGTGAAATTTTTGTAAAAAATACTTTAAATATTAACTTGTTTAACAAAATATGAATTATGTGTCACGAAATAATAGTATCATTGAAACTTATTTTGCATATAAATTCAGTGGTTTACATTTATGTTATATGTCTCATATTTTGTTGACCAAATTGGTCAAAGTCTTTATTAAACTACTTGCATAACTTATAAACCGAGTGAGTAGCTGGGATCGCCAAATTAAATTTATCAGCTCCCTATTGTACTTATCCAAAGAAAATATTGGCTTCGCTTTGCGCACCGCGCTAAACAATCTCGCAACTATTGCCACTCTTTGTCAATGTGCTTTGCTTGCTCTGCCAATGCATTTTCTCCCATAAAGTTTGGTGCGAGTTCGATGCACGCCTCACCAGATATGCTAAGACCATCTTAACTCGTCTACCTAGAAGGCTGATCCGAACACCGAATTTTGGTTCGGACGCCAAAAAAGTCTAGTCGCGTACTTAAGGATCTGTTTTCGGCCGGATTTTAGCGTATTTTAGTCCTGCCTATCCAGTCCGAACCCAGGATCCTGGTTATGCCCTGGGAACGCCG
The DNA here is from genome assembly GCA_030063025.1 of Avena longiglumis. Taxonomy (NCBI): domain Eukaryota; kingdom Viridiplantae; phylum Streptophyta; class Magnoliopsida; order Poales; family Poaceae; genus Avena; species Avena longiglumis. The sequence continues at coordinate 157,825,309 of CP125973.1, forward strand.
GATGAAGCGAATAAGACAAGTGGACATGCCTAGTCAGCATATATTCGCCCTTATTCATCCAAAGTTCGCCCATATAAATCATATTCGTCCAAAGTTTATCCATGTAGACCAAATACGCCTAAAGTTCGCCCAAAATTCGGGCATATTCGTCCAAAGTTCGTTTGTATCGCCCATATTCGTCTAAATTTCGCCCAAAGTTGTCCATATAGACCAGATTCGCCAAAAGTTCGCCCAAAATTCGGGCATATTCGCCCAAAGTTGGTCCGTATTGCGCATATTCGCCCAAATTTTGCCCATATAGACCAGATTCGTCCAAAGTTGGTCCGTATCGACCATATTCGCCCAAATTTTGCCCATAAAGACCAGATTCGCCCAAAGTTCGCCCAAAATTCAGGCATATTTGCTCAAAGTTCGTCTGTATCGCCCATATCCGCCCAAAGTTCCCTATAGTTCGTCCATATCGTCCATATTCACCTAAAGTTCGTCTGTATCAACCATATTCGCCCATATTCGCTCAAAACCGCTTATATTCTCCCAAAGTTCGCCCAAAGTTTGCCGAAATTTGTTAAATTTTAGCTGAACGCGGGAACTCGTCTGGATACGCGAGTGGGAAACTGGGCGTACTCAGACCGAAATCAAACTCCGTCCGGCCAAAAAAATCCGAATTTCGGCCTGGATTCGCCCAACGAGTGGAGATGTTGAGCAGGTAAACAGGCGTTCCAGTGTCAAGATACGCCTTAATTTGGTCGAAAGTGCAAAGACACAGGCCCCACCAACACCATGTCCTAACTCTGACCTACTGATCGCACCAATGTTGCATTCATCGATCCGGCCATGAGAAATGAGATGATCGGTAATCTCCAACAACCTCTTTCCTGTCGAATGAAATCATATCTATCAATTCCTTAATTAACCTCTTTCCTGTGTACACGCCAATCGTCCCAACATGGAGAGGGATATCCCTCCCCCCTCCCCCCTGGCGCTTCGCACGAACCTAGAGGCAACCTCTGGTCGTCTTTCTCCCAAAGCCGGGGCCCTCCCATGGCGCCCTTGCCGGCCGGTGAGTGGTGGTCGGGAGTTGGCGCCAAAGTAGATAGGATTAGGTGTTTAGCTTGTTTGCTATTGGTGGGCGTCTTTGCTGGTGGCTGCTTCCTCCTAGATCTTGGCATGCAGATTTGGAGACTAGGGTCTTGCCCCGCTGTCCTTTTGCTTCGATGGTTGGAGCTTGTGGCGGCGTCAGCGAGCAGGGTAGCCTCAAATAAACCTGCCTTGTATCCTGGTGTCCTTGAGGCGGACTGGAATGGCGTTGTGGATTTGCTTCTGGACAGCCGTGGCGACGAGGTGAAGCAACGCCGCGGCGTGTTCTCCTTTCCGTGAGTTGGGTGATTGGTGTTGCGGCTCTCCTTCTGACCTGCCGTGGAGGCGAGGGGAAGGGTAGCTACAAGCGCTGCTCTGCCGCTCCTTCAGATGTCGTGCCTGGCACCGTCTCCATCTGCTTGGCGGCTCTGCTATGTCGTCCTTCTTCTCGGCCGACCGTGGTGGCGAGGAAGAAGAGGCTGACGCCGACGAGGCTACTAGTTCTTGGAGTTGGTGTCCAAGGTCCCCGGAGTCTGCGCTCTCTGCAGCAGCTTCTCAGCAACGGCGAGGCGAGCCACTGCTTCTTGCGGTCACAAGGGTGACCCTGCTACGCTCGGCTTGCGAAGCTCGAGCATCTTCTTCCTCCAAAGTGGGAGGTCTTTGGATCTTGGTGAGACGATCATCGCTGTTGCTTCCCCAAGTGGTTTCGTCCCCGGTGGTAGCAGTGGTGGCCGCGCATGGAGGTCCCCGGTCGTCGTCGGCGAGTTTGGATCCGATCACGTTTCTGCGATCCTCGTTAGGGTGTTTCCTGCAATTTGTAGGGGCCTATTTGCTTTATTCTTATTCTCTAAGGCCCTTGTTGTAATTGTTTCACCCATTGCAGACTCTAGGCCCTTCTGGACCTTATAACTGTTAAAAAAATCAGGGAGAGGGACATAGACACCGGCGTGCAAAGATTTCCTCGCGCTGCGTCCTTTTGGCACCGGGGACCAAACTGATTTGTTGTAGCCACGGCGTCTGGACGGCCCTCTCTCGCGACAGACTACCCTGCCGCAACAGTATTTTAAAGGTCAACACGGATCGTGCGAGGCAGGCAGCAACCGAACGAACGATCCAGAATTTCTCAACTTGATAGTACGTGACGAAGGAACTGGATTTTTTTGCTAAATCTGTTTTTTTTTTATGAAACTTCAATCAAATCTTATATTTTCTAAAAACTAATTCGAAATCTAATCCTTGAGGTTGCCACCATTTAAAAAGACGTCGAAGATGTGCAGGTCGACACTTAGTCGAAGCAGATGGAAGGAAGACCAGGGTGGTCGGCGCCATGTGATATGGCACCGAGTCTGCCTCCCAGCTGCTTCGACTTGACGCCGACCTATACACCTTTGACGCTGTTTAAAATGGCGTGGATCCCAATGGTCAGATTTCGAATTAGCTTTTGAAAGAGGTCAGATTCGGTTGAAGTGTCTAGATTTGAACAGACTTGGCAAAATATACAAGGAACTTAAACAATTATACATCCATTCATACTCCCGAGAGCTGCCCATTCATGTATTTTTTTGCCAGATCTATCCAAATCTAAAAAGTTCAACCGAATCTAACCTCCTCTTGAAACTAATTCGAAATCTGACCCCTCGGATCGGCGTCGTTTAAAATGGCGCTGAAGTTATACAGGTCGGCGCGCACAAATCAGAAAACTGAACCGAAGGAGGTCGGCTCCGTTTAAAACGGCGCCGACCTCCCTAGTTTGCCTCTCAACTGTTTCATCTTGTCGCCGACATATACAACTTCGGCGCCATTTAAAATGGCGCCGACCCTAGGGGTCAGATTTGATTGAACTTTTCAGATTTAGTCAGATTTGGCAAAAAAATAATACCTCATTCACGGAGGAAGGAATGCCCCTTCAAAAAAAAACGAAGGAACCGAATGTACTGCGAAAGCGACCGTCTTGAGAAACTTCTGCGCAGCGCAGCACCTTGGCTGCTTGGCATCTTCCGTTTGGTACCAAACCAAATGGGTCGTTTGTTGGATGAGCCGATTAATACCGTCCGTCATGATTGACCAATAACTTGAAACTTTGGTTATGAGCATCCCCACTCGGTCCCCTAAGCGCGATATGAATGCGCCGACGTAGAAAACTCATCAAGTTCATTAAAAAAATTGAAATAGCGCTAGTATAATCCAACTAATCATTCGGCGCCCACAGACCGAACCAAAGAGGGGCGGGCAAAGCCCTGTCGGCGGGTCACCAATTTTTTTCCTCCAATAGTCAGGTTTTCCTCCTTTTTTCCCTCTACAACTCCAAAACACCCTCCTCGTGTGTTCACTCCTGCCATTTCCCCCTCGCCCGCACTCCGTCCATTTCCCCATGCCCCTCCCCTCAAGTTCTCCACCTGTTGCCGCCACCATGCCGCCGAAGAGGTACCAAGATCCTCGTGCGTCGGTGCCCGCGAAGAAGGGGAAGCCTGACAAGCAGCAGACGGAGGGGATGACCAACGCGGAGTGGGCTTTCGACATCCAGCGCCGGTAGGTGGAGAACTCCAGTCACCGGCTAAGGGAGATGAAATCGAAGCCATGCAGAGCAGCAGAGGCGTAGGCGGCACAGAGGGCCGTGTCCATGGCAGGGATGACGGGGTCGTCTTACAGTGCTAGCCTGCACGTCCTCCGGATTCAAAGCAGCGTCTCTTCTCTGTCGCCATCTACCGCGTCGCCGTCCGCCCAGTCGATGCTCCACAAAAGCCAGGGGAACACGACGCCGCATTTTTCGTGTTTCTCGCCCGGGCTGCAACGAATTCGACCCGCTCGGTGGTTTCGACCCCAACTCCTTCGCTAACAACACCTCGCCGACCAACGTCACCCTCCTTTAAACGACGACGTGCCTCCACCGCAGGATGGCTTCCACCAGTCAGCCGCAGGATGCAGCAGTCAGAGCGCCCCTACCCTATTCGGCGGAGTGCACAACAACGACTCCATCATAGCCGACATCATCAACGCTGGCTCCGCCCACGCCTTCATGCAAGAAGAAGTCGATGCCTATGATGACAAAGAGGATGAATGCGGCTATCCTTGGGAAGACGAGGGAGGTGGTGGAGGTGCCAATGACCATCGTGGTCGACCTGAAAGGAAAAGAAGACGATAGGCATGGAAAAAAAAGAAAGGAGGCGGCGGCCATGGACCCAAGTGGAGCTCGAGGGAGGACGAGTGCCTCGCCGAAGCTTGGAAGACAATCAGCATAGACCCCTTCACCGACACCAACCAAAACTCGGATTGCTATTGGAAGAGGGTGAAGGCGGCGTACGGTGAGCGACGACTCCTGGATCCCTACTTATAGAACTTGGGCCATGATCGCAACGACTCCGCCATGTCTCACCGTTGGGCCATGATCAAACATGCTTGCAACACGTGGCACGTCGTCGCGGAGGAGGTGTGTCTGTTGGAGATATGCCCTAGAGGCAATAATAAATGTAGTTATTATTATATCTTTGTGTTTATGATAAATGTTTACATTCATGCTATAATAGTATTAACAAGGAAACATTGATACTTGTGTGATTTGTAAACTTAATTTGAAGTCCCTAGTATAGCCTCTATACATCACTAGCTTGTTGGTTGATAAATGATTGTGGTTTCCCTATCATGAACATTGAGATGTTATCAACAACAAGATCATATCGTTAGGAGAATGATATGGTGGACATACTCCTATAGATAAGCGTAGCATAAAGATCAAGTCATTTCAATAGTTCAATTGTTATATGCTTTCTGATACATAGTAACCTAATTCCTTCGACCATGAGATCATGCATATCACCTTTACCGGATGGATGCTTTGATGACATCAAACCCCACACCGTGGGGTGGCTATAAAGGTGGCATTGAGTGTTGGAAAGTATTGGTTGAAACACATGGATCAAGAGTGGGATTTGTCCATCCATATGACGGATAGATATACTCTGGCCTCTCGGTGGAATGTCATCCAATTAGCTTGCAAGCATGTGACTAGCTCACAAGGGATCACATATCACGGAACGAGAAAAGAGTACTTATCGGTACGAGGTTGAACTAGGTATGCGAGATATCTGCGATCATAATCTCGGATAAGTAAACTATCGTGAGACAAAGGGAAATTGGTATCGTATGTAAGTGGTTCATTCGATCGCAAAGTAATCGTAGAAATATGTGGGAGCCATAGGAATTTCCAGATTCCTCTATTGGTTATTGTTCGAATAAGTGTCTCGATCATGTCCGCATAATTCACGAACCGTAGGGAGACACACTTAAGGATTCAACGTTGTTTGAGTAGTTATGGTATTATGAGAAAGAGACCGAATGTTGTTCGGAGTCTCGGATGGGATCCGGGATATCACGAGGAGATCCGGAATGGTCCGGAGAAAAAGATTCATATAAGGAAAGTCCCGTTTCGGAGTTGGGAAATGTTTCCGGTGTTTTCATCGGGAATGTTCTAGAAGGTTCCGGAATGTCCGGCACTCCGGAGGGGAAGGGGTACATAAATGTGTCATTACAAGTTGGAATGATTGCATCATGTACTAAGTGTCATTGATGTTCCAAATAAAGGATTAATTCAAATCCTAGTTTGAAAAGTCAAATAGCTAGTTTGAAAAGTCAAACGGCTAAAATTGGAAAGAGGAAAAGAGGAGGAAGTGGGAAACCGAGTTGGGGAGGGAATCCCTCCTCCAACCGTGATGCCCCTCCAAGCCGAGTTGGGGAGGACTCCCTACCCTGGCCGGCCCCTCCACCTATATAAGGAGGCGGGGCTCCTCCTAGAACACAAGTTCCTCCTCAAACCCTAGAAGTGCAGCCCACCATAGCCGCCACGCCCCTTAGGGTTTTGCCCTAACCGCCGACTTGGGGGCCCCGGAACCCTATCCGCCGCTCTAGCATCCCTCCTTGGTGTGTCTAAACCCTAGAACACCGGAGCTCTCTCATACTCCACCATACTCGCTCGGCTTAGGCGAAGCCTGCGAGATCTCCTCTACTTGCTACCACGCCGTTGTCTTTGCGGAATCGCGAGGAGAGTGCTACAACCTCCATTTTCTTTGGAACAAGGAGAGGAAGGTCTTCGTCAATCTTAGAGCGTGTGACATTGCGGAGCGCTGCGGAGCCTTGGCCGGAAGGATCGTCTACGATCTTGAGATCGGGAAGAGTACGACTACATCACCCACGAGAATCCGCTCTCGTTAAACACTTTGGAATCTTTGAGGGTAAGTTATTCCATCGACTCGTTGCTACAATCTAGTAGATAGATCTTGGCTTGTTTGTTTGTATGCGATAGAAATTTTTTGTTTTCCATGCTACGAAACCCTAAAGTGGTATCAGAGCCGTGTCTATATGTAGATCTGTTGCACGAGTAGAACACAATGGTCATTGTGGGCGTTGATGCTTTTATTGTCGATTGCTTCTTGTGTACTTTGCATCTTGCGGTATGTTGGGATGAAGCGGCCCGGGCTAACCTTACATGACATCGTTCATGAGACTTGCTCCACGCTTGACATGCAACTTGTATTGCATAAGTGGCTTTGCGGGTGTCTGTTTCTCCTAGCATAGTTAAGATCCAATTTACAACGGGTGATTAACAATACTAGTATCAATGTTGTGGTTCATGTTCGTAAGTTAGAACGACACTTATTGAAAGCCCCAAGCCACGTAAAACATGCAAAGAAAGTAGAGGCGTCTAACTTTGTTTTGCATGGGTGTGCAGTGATGTGATATGGCCATGATTGTGATTATATTTGATGTATGCAATGTTCCTTATTGTAAGTTGGCAACCGGAGAATATATGGTTGTCTTTAATTTATGTTAAGACCCGCGTGTCTTTTCAAAGTAGTTGTAATAGTTGAAGCCGGTGGACGACAACCATGGAGAAGCGTCATTGACCTTGATGCAATGCCGGTGATGATGGAGATCATGTTTGTGCTAGAAGATGGAGATCGGAAGCACAAAGAAGAAAGGCCATATCATATTACATATTTTGAATTGCATGTGATGTTAATCCTTTATGCATCTTGTATTGCTTAGTAGACGACGGTAGCATTATAAGATGATCCCTCATGCACATGAATTTCAAGTCATAAAGTGTTCACCCTTAGTTAGCACCGTTGCTAAAGCTTGTTGTTTCGAAGCACCACGTGATGATCGGGTGTGTTAGATTCCTCAAGTGTATACAACGTTAGCAAGCCAGATTTGCTCATGCGGAAACTAAGGTTTGATCTTGACGAGCCTAGCATGTACAGACATGGTCTCGGAACACGGATCACCGAAAGGTAAAGCATGAATCATATAGTAGATATGATGAACATGTCGATTGTTCGCCATTGAAACTATATCAACTCTCGTGATGATCGGTGTTGATATAGTGGATTTGGTTCGTGCGATCACTAAAACAATGTGAGGGATGTTGTTTTGAGTGGGAGTTCACCTAGATTAACTTTATTATTAATTTGAACTCAATTTGTCATAAACTTAGTCTAAACTATTGCAAATATGTTGTAGATCAATGGCAGCCCCTACCATCAATTTTAATGCGTTCCTAGAGAAAGAAAAGTTGAAAAACAATGGAAGCAACTTCGGATTGGTTCCATAATTTGAGTATTGTCCTCACAATGGTAATTTGACCTATGTCTTTGGATGCACATTTGGGTGACCCACTGCGGTGATGCTTCGATGAAGTAAAGAATGTTTACCTCGCTCGGAAGAATCGAGACTCCATAGTTCGATGTGCTATCTTGTATGGTTTGGAATCGGAGCTTCAGAAAAGGTTTGAGAATTCAGACCCATATGATATTGTCGAGGATCTCGAATTGATCTTTGAGACTCATGCGGCAATTGAAAGTTATGAGGCTTCTGAAAAGTTCTTTAACTGCAAGATGGAAGAGGGCAGCTCAAATCGGTGAGCATGTGCTTAAGATGTGCAGACATAAACAAACTTCAAAGCTTGGGTATAGTGATTCCTAATGCTTTGGGAATTTACCGTGTCCTCCAATCACTACCACCAAGTTACAAGAACTTTGTGATGAACTACAACATGCAGAACATGAACAAGCAGTTGCCAGAACTGTTTGCTATGTTAAAGTCTGCGAAGTGGAGATCAAGAAAGAGCACCAAGTGTTGTTGGTCAATAAGACCACCAAATTCAAGAAAGGCAAGTCTAAGCGGGACACTTCAAGAAGGGTGGTAAGAAAGTTACCACGCGTGGCGAAGAAGACCAAGGCTGGACCTAAGCCCGATCTTGAGTGCTTTTTTGCAAGGGAGAAGGTCCTTTGGAATTGCCCAAAGTACTTAGCGGATTTGAAGAACGGCAACATCAAGAAGAAAGGTATATCCGATATACATGTTATTGATGTGTATCTCACTAGTACTCGTATTAGTGCACAGGTATTTGATCTTGGTTCGGTTGCTCATATTTGTAACTCGAAGCGGTCTTTGCAGAATAAGCGGAAGCTAGCGAAGAACGAGGTGACGATGCGGCGTGGGAAGCGGATCAAAGGTTGATGTGATCGCGGTCGCACGCTACCCCTTCATCTACCATCGGGATTAGTTTTATACTTAAATAATTGTTATTTGGTGCTGCGTTGAGCATGAACATTATATCGGGATCTTGTTTATTGCGAGACGGTTACTTGTTTAAGTCCGAGAATAATGGTTGTTCGATTTATATGAGTAATATGTTTTATGCACATGCACCTTTGATAGATGGTCTATTCTTATTGAATCTCGATAGTGGAAATACACATATCAACAACATTGAGGCTAAACGTTTGAAATCAGCGATAATTCGACCTATATGGCACCTTTCGTCTTGGTCACATTGGAGTGAAGCGTATGAAGAAACTCCATTCGATGGACTTCTTGAATCACTTGATTTTGAATCACTTGAAAGATCTGAAGCATGTCTAATGGGTAAAATGACTAAGACTCCATTTTACGGTATGATGGAGCGAGCTACGGACTTATTGGAAATCATACATACCGATGTGTGTGGTCCAATGAGTGTAGCATCGCGCGGTGGTTATCGTTATGTTCTTACCTTCACGGATGACTTGAGTAGATATGGGTATATCTATTTCATGAAACATAAGTCCGAAACTTTCGAGAAGTTGAAGGAGTTTCAAAGTGAGGTAGAGAATCAACGTAACAAGAAGATTAAATTTCTACGTTCTGATCGTGGAGGTGAATATCTAAGTTACGAGTTTGGCGAGCATTTGAAGAAATGCGGAATACTTTCACAATTAACACCGCCGGGAACACCACAGCGTAATGGTGTGTACGAACGTCGTAATCGAACTCTCTTAGATATGGTTCGTTCTATGATGTCACTTACAGATTTACCGCTATCATTTTGGGGTTATGCATTAGAAACAGCCGCATTCACTTTAAATAGGGCACCGTCTAAATCCGTTGAAACGACACCGTATGAATTATGTTTTGGGAAGAAACCTAGATTGTCGTTCCTTAAAGTTTGGGGATGCGAAGCCTATGTAAAGAAGTTACAGCCGGACAAGCTTGAACCCAAAGCGGAAAAATGCGTCTTCATAGGATACCCGAAGGAAACTATTGGGTATACCTTCTATCACAGATCCGAAGGCAAAGTCTTTGTTGCCAAGAATGGATCCTTTCTAGAGAACGAATTTCTCTCGAAAGAAGTGACTGGAAGGAAAGTAGAACTCGATGAGGTTGTCGAACCTTCTCTCGAAATTGCGAGTAGCACAGCGCCGGAAGAAGTTCCTGTGGTGCCTGCACCAATTAGAGAGGAAGCTAATGATGGTGATCATGAAACTTCGGTTGAAGTTGCTACAGAGCCTCGGAGGTCAACGAGAACTCGTACCACTCCAGATTGGTATGATCCCGTTATGAGTGTCATGTTGGTGGACAACAACGATGACCCTGAGACATATGAGGAAGCAATGATGAGCCCAGATTCCAATAAATGGCCAGAAGCTATGAAATCCGAGATTGGATCCATGTACGAAAACCAAGTATGGACTTTGGTGGACTTACCGGATGGCGGAAGGTCATCGAGAACAAATGGATCTTCAAGAAGAAAGCAGATCTTGATGGTAATGTTCTGTCTATAAAGCTCGACTTGTCGCAAAAAGGGTTTCGACAAATTCAAGGAGTTGACTACGATGAGACTTTCTCACCAAAGAGCAATCACGCATATTATGATTATGAGATATGGCGGATGGATGTCAAAACAACATTCCTCAATGGAGATATTGATGAAGAGTTGTATATGATGCAACCCAAAGGTTTTGTCGATCCTAAAGATGCTAACAAGGTATGCAAACTTCAACGGTCCATCTATGGATTGAAGCAAGCATCCGAAGTTGGAATCAACGTTTTGATAAGGTGATCAAAGTTTTGGTTTTATACAAACTTATGGATAAGCTTGTATTTACAAGAAAGTGAGTGGGAGCTCAGAGCATTCTTAATACTATATGTGGATGACATATTGTTGATTGGGAATGATGTAGACCTTCTTAATAGTGTCAAGGAATATTTGAATAATAGTTTTTCAATGAAGGATCTTGGCGAAGCAACTTACATATTAGGCATAAAGATTTATAGAGATGGATCGAACGCCAAATATCATTGTCACAAAGTACATATTTGGACAAAGTTCTAAAGAGGTTTGGAATGGAAGATAGCAAGAAAGGGTTCTTGCCCATGTTGCCTAATCGACCTTGAGTAAAACTCAAAGTCCGACATCGGCAGAAGATAGAGAAAGGATGAGTAAGACTCCTATGCCTCGACCATAAGATCTCTAATGTATGCCATGCTATGTACTAGACCCGACATTGCATATCTTTGTTAGTTTGACTAGAAGATATCAAAGTGAACCAGAGTGGATCATTGAATGACGGTCAAAAACATCCTTAAGTACTTGAGAAGAACTAAGGATATGGTTCTTTCTTATGGAGGTGATGAGCATTTCGTTGTTAATGGTTACACCGATGCTAGTTGGAACACCGATCCGGATGATTCTAAATCACAACTGGATACGTATTTATTTTGAATGGTGCAGCGATTAATTGGAGGAGTGCAAAGCAAAGCATTGTGGCGAGATCTTCAACTAAATCGGAATACATGGCTGCTTCGGAGGCTTCACAAGAAGCGATATGGATGAAAGAGTTCATTACAGAGCTGGGTGTGGTTCCTAGTGCGCTGGACCCAATGTCTATCTTCTGTGATAACATGGGCGCCATAGCCAATGCGCAAGAACCAAGGTCACACAAGAAGCTGAAGCACATCAAGCTACGTTTTCACGCTATTCGAGAACATATCCAAGATGGGGATATAAAGATTTGCAAAGTACACACAGATCTGAATGTGGCGGATCCGTTGACTAAACCTCTCCCGAGGGCAAAACATGACCAGCACCAAACTTCCATGGGTGTTCGGTACATTACCATGTAATCTAGATTAGATGACTCTAGTGCAAGTGGGAGACTGTTGGAGATATGCCCTAGAGGCAATAATAAATGTAGTTATTATTATATCTTTGTGTTTATGATAAATGTTTATATTCATGCTATAATAGTATTAACAAGGAAACATTGATACTTGTGTGATTTGTAAACTTAATTTGAAGTCCATAGTATAGCCTCTATACATCACTAGCTTGTTGGTTGATAAATGATTGTGGTTTCCCTATCATGAACATTGAGATGTTATCAACAACAAGATCATATCGTTAGAAGAATGATATGGTGGACATACTCCTATAGATAAGCGTAGCATAAAGATCAAGTCATTTCAATAGTTCAATTGCTATATGCTTTCTGATACATAGTAACCTAATTCCTTCGACCATGAGATCATGCATATCACCTTTACCAGATGGATGCTTTGATGACATTAAACACCACACCGTAACTGGGTGGCTATAAAGGTGGCATTGAGTGTTCGGAAAGTATTGGTTGAAACACATGGATCAAGAGTGGGATTTGTCCATCCATATGACGGATAGATATACTCTGGATCCTCTCGGTGGAATGTCATCCAATTAGCTTGCAAGCATGTGACTGGCTCACAAGGGATCACATATCACGGGAACGAGAAAAGAGTACTTATCGGTAACATCATCGTTTTTCTATCAAAGAATATATGAAAAAGAAAGAGCAGAAACAAAGTCCAAGAAATAAAAAGCAAATCGCTTCAACCAAAAAAAAGTAGAGCAGCAAAGCACTTTGCTGTGGTAGTCCGTTATAAATACCCACACGGCAGCACCACCAAGTTCCCCCCTCCCCGCTCTCCTCTCCTCCACACTTTGAGGGAAAATCCAAGCACTCAGACGAAATTCTCGATTACAAGGTGGAAGGATCACATACTGATAACATTGTGTTAAAATCAGATCTGAGCAATGGGGGAAGAGAAGATGATGACAACGAAGCCTGAGGCTGCCGCGGCGGTCGAGCTGCCAGGGTTCGTCATGAGCGCGGAGGAAGCGGAGCGCGCGGCCGCGGCGGCCGGCGTGGAGACGGTGGAGGACCTGCTGCCCCTGCTGATCCCGTCGGCGATGCGGCTCGCGCGGCCCCCGATCTCGCGATTTCCCGTCGGCGCCGTGGGGCTGGGGGAGAGCGGTCGCGTTTACGTCGGCGTGAACCTCGAGTTCCTGGGCGCGCCCCTGTCCCAGGTGGTCCACGCCGAGCAGTTTCTAATCACCAACGCCGCTGCCGCCGGGGAGCGCGCGCTCCGCGCCATCGCCGTCTCCCACATGCCCTGCGGCCACTGCCGGCAGTTCCTCCAGGAGATCCGCGGCGCCGCCGGGATCCGCATCCTGGTGACCTCGGACGCCGTCGACGGCCGCGCGCCCGAGTGGCGCACGATGGCGTCGCTCCTGCCCCGCCCCTTCGGCCCCCACGACCTCCTCCCCAAGGACGCCCCCCTCGTTCTCGAGCCGCACGACAATCCCCTCGGCGATCCCGTCGCCGCCGCAGCCGCCAATGGCTTCGCCGCCGGCGATCTGGAGGCGCGACTGAAGGAGGCTGCCGAGGCGGCGGCGCGTGCGGCGCACGCGCCGTACAGCGGGTGCCCGTCGGGGTTCGCGGTGGCGGACGGCGAAGGGAAGGTGTACGCCGGAGGATGCCTTGAATCGGCGGCCTACAACCCGACGCTCGGCCCGGTGCAGACGGCCATCATCGCGATGGTTGCCGCCGGAGGCGGGCCCGCCGGGGACGTGGTGGCGGCGGCGCTGGTGGAGAAGGACGGGGCGGTGACGGCGCAGGAGGCGACGGCCAGGATCTTCCTGGCCGCTGTGGCGCCACAGGCGAGTTTCCACGTGTACAAGTATAGGACGTCCGATGTGTGATGCGACCCTCTGGTGGGGAGAGCAGGATGCGAGATGGGACGAGATAATGTTTGTTCATATAATCCTCAAAAAATAAGAAGATGGGAAAGAATTTGTGCAGATGGGTGAGCTGTAAATCCGACATGGCGCTCGTGATTGGACACCGAGAGCTGGGGCCTGAGTGAGTGATTAGTATTCTTCTGTTCATGTGTGTGTGTTATCACAAACAAAAGTTGAATTTCGTGCCTCTAAATGATAAGCAGGTGGTGGAGTATTTTCTTGGAAGGAATGTGTTGCTTCTCCTTCCCCGTCTCTTGCTCTACGTTCTACGTCGTTGTTTGAATGGATTACACACTACCGCTGATGATTATACAAAAAAAGGTGGTTAGGAATGAAAGCTCGTGCTTCACGCACTGCGGGACCTGTTGCGGTCACCAATCTTGGTCCACTTCTTCTTCCTTGCAAGTCTGGAACACATATGGATGATGGATCGTCTTTGTGAACTTAATTTCCTTGGTGGGGCTGAGCTTTAGCCTTTAGGTAGTAGTTAGTTCCACGGAATACAGCACCGGTGTAGATAAGCGAGGATCACGTAGAATCCACGTGTGCAGTCACAGCCGAGGTCTGCTCCTGATTCGATGACGCAAAGTGCAAATATGCAAACCATAGTCAAGTCTGCCGCAATTTCTGCTAGTCCCTCAGTCCTAAAAAGTATGTCTCAAATTTGTTTAAATTTAGATATATTTATATACTAAATAGTGTGTAGATACATTTAAGTTCAGATAAACGTGAGACAACCTTTTTAGGACGGAGGGAGTACGTAGTATCATTTGCTGGAGGAAAGTCTCTTAATTTGCTGACCACTCTCGACCGATAAACAAAATGCAAGGGCGAGTGTCCCGGAGAAAACAACAACCTGTGCAGAGAGAGAGAGAGCGCGCGATGGTCTACGAGCACTAAATCAAATCCGTCACACTAAACCACCTTAAATAGATAGATAGATAAATGAATGAATTAGCAGACACCGATATTTGACTGCGATCCCATGGTTGCTCTCGGCTATGTTCAGCGTCCCTGTCCCGACCTAAACGATTCCTCTTCCAAAGCACTGGTCGCTTTCTGATGGTTACGTAAGCACTAAGCTTGTGCTCGACAGCTTGAGCTGACTCTACAGCCATTAGTCCATTACACCACGAATTGTTTCTCTCGCCGCGCATAGTCTCGCGCGCGGCGTATTCCGGCACGCAGCTTGGATTTTTGATCCGGGAGGTGAGATGCTGTGCCGGTTGTTCTGCAGGTTCGTGATGGAGCAGCTGCTGATTAAAGTAATCGTCATGATCTTTGATCTAATCAGCTGTCACCGTCGGGCGTCGGTATAAGTAGCAAGTATAGCTAAAAAACGTATTGCCTAGCAACTTGTCGGTGCTGGTTGTCCCGTAGCCATGGACGGCTCAGAGTGGAAGCGGCAGTTCAGAGGTACAGCAGCATATTCCCCTTACCTGCCTGCATCTGTGCTCATTCAGTTTGGGCTGGAGGAGGGAAACAGCTAAAAGAAAGAGCACTGACGACTCACCGTATCTTGCACACCAATGTCGAGACTGGGCAATCATGTGTGTCCTAATCGTAAACCAAAAAATGAATAGTGACAAATAATTTACAACGGTTAAGGAGTAAACTTTAGAGGGTGGTCGGCACCTAACCGAATCCTTAGTAAAACTATTTTTCATCATTTGCAATACAAATAGGTTGATACAAACACATATATTATCATAGGTTTTGATACCGATACATCTAAACTAGATACCGATACAACTCGATACAATTGATACATAGAGACTACATACTTCTCCCCATAGATACAGATACAACCCAATAGAAACATGCACAAACCAAAGTGTTCTTGTTATGCATAACAAAAATGTGCCATCTATTTAACATCGATGAAAGCGATCTACCACCTCCGGTTTTCTTTTCATTGAAATTCTTATGATTTTTCTCCCAAAAAAGTTGCAATGGCGGACGAACACCATTCGCTTCGTATATTGCGTCATCTACAAGAGTTTGATATTGCCATGCAAAATACAACTCATCGTCTTTATCCTTGGTCCATGTAGAAGTCCTAATATTTCATTTTGTAACAAAAATCAAATAAGCCATGGCTTCTTGTGCTCCAATTTTACATGA
The DNA here is from genome assembly GCA_030063025.1 of Avena longiglumis. Classification (NCBI taxonomy): domain Eukaryota; kingdom Viridiplantae; phylum Streptophyta; class Magnoliopsida; order Poales; family Poaceae; genus Avena; species Avena longiglumis. Next base: position 157,840,880 of record CP125973.1, read on the forward strand.
CGAAAAAGAGGGGGGAAATTCACCTTTTTCGTCTTGTGTTGGTTGCGGCCGGCGGTGCCGGCGATCCATCTCCGGCAGCAACATCGACGGAGACCGACCCTGCATCCTCCAACTCCGGTCAGAGGTCCTGCTCGCAGACGAAACCCGTCGTGAGCGGCGGGGGAGGCGGGGGCAACCGTTAGTCGCGCGGGATCTGTGGTGGCCTAAGAGGAGGGGGCGAGCCGCGTCGTGACATCGATGGTGGCCGGCTTCCTGGGAGCCAACTCCGAGTTGTCGTGGTCACCGGAGGCCACGCTGGCAACGGCTTGCGAAGAATCGACGCCGACAGAGCCCGATTTGGAGCAAATCGGGCCGGCGGCCGGCGAAAACTAGGTCTCCCCGTCGATTTCGGTGATGGAGAGAGGCGGCAGAGGGACTGAGAGGTAGGCCAGAGGGCAGCGGAGGGACCGAGGTGGGGGCGGCGGGGTATGGGGTCGCTGATGGTGACGCTAGAGGGAATGGGTGCGACGGGTCGGGAGGCAGAACTTTTGCTCGGATGTGGCCTCGAAGGGGTAAATTTAGGAGTCGGCCGCCACTTTTACTCCTCTGATGAGTATAATGTTACTCCTCTAACCATTTAGGAGTTCCGTTAGGTGCCGCTGCTGCGTACTTTTACTCCTCTAACCGATTTTAGGGGATCAGTTAGAGATGTGCTAAGAGCATCTCCCTCCACCCTCATCAAGGACTCTCTAAGCAGCTATTGGTCACACCGGACGCAAATTCTCTTCTAGTCGCCTCCCCCATGGCTGGTTTTCGTCCGTCACCGCCTAATGCATTGTCCAGTGCGCCCAGCCAGCCCCGTGTCATCCGGATCCTTCTGGACGCACCGGAAGGAGAGCGGCACGTGGGCCAGCCATGACTGTCACATCCCAAATTTTAGATTTGGTCTTGCATATCATTCATTGCATCGCATCATATCTTTCCATGCATTACCGTCGAGTAGAGAGGATCGACGAAACGCTATTTGCGAAAACCTATTTTGTTTCGACCCGAGTTTCCTGCGGGAGACTTTAGAGAGACTTGCAACAACCACCCCTGTAGGTTCGAAGCGCCAAACTTGATGAAGGTTGTTCCCCTCGACGATACGAACCCGTAGGCGCGAAAATCGCTCCAATTGGAGTTCGTATGCAAAAGACTCGGACGTTTTAGTAAACCGTCGGAAAACGGTCTGAAAATTCGGACGGATTTCCAAGTTGTAGTCCAACCGCGGACAGATTCTGTTTCAGTTTTTTTTCTTTTCTTTTCCCACGTGAAGGATCAAATAAAAGGGGCCCCACCGCCTCGAAAGTCGTGCCCGACCCCGCCTCCAGACCAGCGGCGTCTCCTGGCGCCGCACGCGATCCAGCGCCGCCGCCGCCGCCACCCTCCGCCAGCCATCGCCTCGCATTGCGGGTTCGCCTCGATCTCCTTTCCGTTCCGTGCTCGCGTCTACATCCGCCGCCAATCGCCCTGCAGATCGCCGCAGACGCACGCGTTTATTGTTCCGGAAGCCGTAGTTGACCGTGTGCGTACGTGCAGGTAGAACCACGACGCCGGAACCGATCGTCGCCGCCGTCCGGAGCTCGCCGGAGTTCGTTTCGCAGCCCGATTCCGGTAAGACAGCAGCCACCGTCAGATCTCAGATCAGCAGCTTAGATCGTTCGTTGACTGGTCAGCACTCCAGATGTTGACTAGTCAGACGCCCCAGACGTTGACTGGTCAGACGTCAATACCAAATATCGTAGCTTGATCAATAATTTCGTTAATCCTATTAATTGGCAGATTTCGGTAGAATCTTGTAAATTGCGTAGAAATTCAACCGCTTGCCCAAAAATTGAAAATAAAATATGTACGCGTTCAGTGAGTCGTGTAGAATCTCGCTGTACCTTTGGTTCAGACTTTTACTGTCAGGTTTAGTACAGTTTAATCAAATGAGTTAATGGCCTTTTAGGAGTAATAAATTCGTAGTAAAAGTTTCATAGCTCCAAAAATCGCGTGTGATATGTCCCTGAACTCGTATAAACGAGGGGAATCTCATCGTGAAATAAAAACATATGCTTACAGTAAAAACTTCTGCAGTATTTGTCTAATGGCTTTCTGCAGTGTTTTAATTACTCGGGATGTTTTATAACTCCTTTTTGAGTAATTCCAATTGGTACTGTTTCTTATCAGCGATGCCTATGCGGTAGAATTTTTCCAATATTTTACAAACAGTATACTACCGGTAGTGAATTATTTAAGTTCTAGCTCTAGTAGTGATCACTACTTTTGGTTAATAGTTTCCCTTGCGCCAAATCTATTTTCCATGCATGTATTCGGTAGTAATATGAATTAGTATTATGTGGTGCAGCTGTAGCACCAATTCACTTGTCGTTCTTGCATTCATGCATCATCTTTGTTGCATATGTTGTGGATTGTTTGTTTATGAATGCAATTGTGTCGTGTAGATTGTGTGGAGTGCAACCCTTGCTCGTGTGTGGATTGTTCCTCCGACCGCTACAACCAAGGCAAGTAGATGCTACTTTGTTCATGATATCGTCCTACTATTTTGAATGCATTGTCGTGTATTTTGTAGATGCATGTGTAGGATGATACTATCGCTATGCTATGTCCTACTATGTGGTAGGGCTTTCCTTGTAGATGAACCACCGTTGTAGATGTGCTTAGCCATGCTATGTTGAACGAGGGCTGGGTTACATCATTGATACTTGTTTTCTCAAAGTATTGGTTTGTGAAAACTAAAACAACTTAATCAATGAACCCACAGGTGTGATGGTATTGATAAATTTTGGTGGTTTTATTGCGGAAGGCACCGGTATCAAGAGAGAATGATTGGCTTCTTTATTGTGTAGCTTACGTGTACAACCATGTGCCAATAATGAAATGGGCGGTTGGTTGGACTTAGTAGGTGTGGTAACTCGAACCCGCGTATCCGGAGATGTAGAATTTTGGTAGGTTGGACGGTGCGTCGGGATTGAGGAGCTACTTCCCGAACAGTCTCTTCTTGGTCTTCTCCCTATCGTCACCCAAAATGAGAGTGATGGTACGAGCTGGGCTGGCCAAGTCACATGGGTAAAGTATACTAGCCTCTGCAGAGTGTATAATCTAATCGATTAGCCGTGTCCCCGGTTATGGACATCTGAGTTGCTAGATATTGACTCCATGACATGTTTCTCGCTCATTCTAATTTCATAATTGTTTTAATATTGTTAGGTTAACTTAATTGGGATCTTTTCAAAGAAAATTCAAAACTGTTTATGAAAGTAGGACAAAGTTATTTGCAAATGCAAGCCAGACACAGCTCCACTTGCCAAATATGCATGTAGATGTTAGTACTATTGTCTCCATTACTAGCTCTACTTGCCATACATTCCATGTATTGACCCTTCGGGGCTGTTGCGTTTTATGCTGCAGTTATTCGATTCGATTGATCGTTATAGGCCACGGTACTCCACTCGGCACTTGTTCACTTGTGGGAAATTTGAAGATTGGAGGATTTACTCGCTTTTGTTGCTACCTGAACAATTTGAGCTAGCTTATGCTAAGCTTTTATATTGTAATAATGGTACTTTGGATCTTTGTAGATCATGATACACGGTTATTTGCTATGATTATCTATCTTACTCTATTGTGGGCCAATGAAGCGATCCAGGGATTGGCATGTCACATAGAGGCCACGGTCTTATCAGAACCGGGGTGTCACAGGATGGTATCAGAGCCCGTGTGTCGACTGTAGGATCGTGACCTAGGATTGGATTAGGAAGCCATAGAATTATTAAGCCTATATTAACACTGTCTTTCCTCTTACGCCTTTCACCCTCAAAAATTCTTACCATATGCTATTCTCACACTTTCCTCTTTTACTTGATAGATGGGAGACGTCAGGACTGAGTATGTCACCATGGAGTCACCAAGGCCCTTTGCAAGGCAGTTAGCTCAGCTCTCTCAGTCATTGGGATTGCCACTGCCTATGTTCAAGGGAAGAAGGTTGTACACCTATGGATATGGAGAGGATGCATGGGAGATCACTACCTTCATATTCAGAGATGCCTTGCCAAACCCAGCACTTGGTCTACACCAAGACATCACTGGCCCGGGACTTGGAATCAACTTGGTAGTACATGAAGCCCTGTCTGCCAAGTGCCACTATGTCCGAGCACCTCTTGCAGATTCACCCTACCGTGATTATGGAAGGCGTGATGAAGAAGGAACATTGTGATTACCCAGGCGGCAGAACAACATACCGCCCGTCGGAGGCACATAGAGGACATGGAGGGAGAATGGAGCTCTAGCAGAGAAGGTGAGGATGTTGAAGGAGATTGCAGACTTTACTAGCAATGGAATGGTGGTCCAAGGACAGGAGATTGACACTTTGCATGAAGCTGTGGGAGTTACGGAGCTGCCACGATAGCCATAGATGAGACCATAGCCCATCTTCATGGAACTGCAAGAGAATACCCGAGCATACAAGCTTGTAAGGGACCGTCGGAAAGGGACCAAACCATTGAAGCTATGACAACCCATATTGCGCTCTCCAAGCACGCTTAAATCCACCCTCGATGATGACAATGGAGATGATGGCAACAATGGGGATGATGATGACGATGGAGACGATGATGATGATGAGGACGAGGATGATGATGATGGAGCGATGATGGTGGAGGAGATGAAGTCATTGCTTTGCGGTGAGGATGAAGAAGAAGAGGAGGATCCGGAAGAGGTGGAGTTTGAAGTCTCAAGTGATGGTTCAGGAGAGGTGTACACTCCGCCGCCATGGTTGTACCGCGAGCCGAAGCGCCAACGCATGACCGCAAGGACCTACCTCAATCTCTTCAAGAAGTAGATAGAAGTCCACCAATTAGTCCACGTTAGGCGAACTCATTAGGATTAGTCTCGATCGTTGTGAAGCTTAGTTCGTGTTAGTTTAAAAGTGTTTAGTTGCTTATTTGTGTACTCCAATATCCCAGGAATTATTTGTGCGAATTTTAATGAAAGAGTTATGGCAATTTGGTTATCATCTGTGTTTTTATTTGCAGTTTTTCGCTGACAAGCGATCTTTGCGATTTTTCATATTTTTCTGGTAACTCGAAAAATCTGAAAAATTGATCTGAAACTCTCTGCCATATGCAAAAAATTGGCTAATTTTTCGACGAGTTTAAGTCAGCGGAAAAATTCGTGAACGCTTATTTGGTTACGGCAGAATTGCTGTTTTGTTGATTAGTTGATCTATTGTTTAGTTAACCATTGCCAACTCTTGCAAAACTATTTCAGTAGTTATATCTGCTAGGATAACACCTGGGATGTTGCTGGATCGCTTGTTTGTTGATGTGTTGCTTGCTTGCGATTATGCCTATTGTTTGTTGTTGGTTGATCATATGCATGGGTAAAATCCTATTATCGTAGTTGGTTCTTTCTAAACTTACCTATCTTTGAACGCAGATGCCTCCCGCCCAACCCACCGAGATGGAGCAGCTCATGGCAGCTCGAGCACAGTGACCCAAGTGATGACCAGTTCATGGCAAATCGAACAACAACAATAGAAACAATCAGCCTCGGAGATGCTCTCACCAGATTTACGAGGCTAATGCCAGCTAAGTTCTCTCTTGCATGGAACCAATGGTTGCTCTCGTGGTTGCGTTCAGTCAACAAGGATCTAGTGATTTGTCGGATGCATCGATGCGCAGAAGGTGAGGTTTGCCGCTCACCTCTTGAGGGACCGGCCGCTTCTTGGTGGGACACTTTCGGATCACCCACCGCTGGATACCGTGACTTGGGCTATGTTTGAGGAAGGTTTAGGACCAACCACGTGTCTTCAGGAGTTCGAGCACGAAGAGGAAGGAGTTCGCAACTTGCGCCAAACCAATCGCACCGTGGCGAGTACATTGAGGAGTTCAACAACCTGTCCGTTACGCACTGAGGATGTTGACACCGATGCCAAAAGGAGGAGAGATTCTGGATGGCCTCAGTGATGAGCTTTCAGTACAGCTACTTGTGGTTTACTGCCCCACTTTCCAGGAGCTTATGGACAAGGCCAGGATCTTGGAAGGGAAGCACAAGCAAGTGGAGAACCGCAAGAGAAAGAGCAATACTCATCACTCTGGTTCACACCACAAGTCTAGCACTTCATATGATGGATACTCCAAGCATGGAGGAAGTGACCATGGGAGCCATGACCGCCGCGATGGACATCATCATGACAACCATGGGAGCAACCGCCACAGCCACAAGGGAGGACACTCTCACCACTCTGGAGGACACGGTGGACATGACCGCAACCGTGATCGCAACTTCGTGAAGAAGGATCTGAGTGAGGTGACGTGCTTCAAGTGTGCAGAAGGGACACTATCTTGACAAGCTGTCCAGGAGAGGAAAGGATGAAGCCAACCAACGGTGAGAAGGCCCTGATGAACCACATGAATGTGGAGGAGATTCGAGATGAGCTCGACCTTGTGATTGGTAAGTTCCCAATCAACACTTACCTGCACTTATACTTTTGATCTTGGTGCATCGCATTCATTCATATCAAGGGCATTTGTGGATAAGTATAAGTTACCTCGAGTCTATGAAAAGGTCTATTAGAGTGAGTTCACCGAGGAGATATGATAGCTAACGCGAGATGCGCGACTTGACCGTGAGGATCGGAACACACAACTTCATCGCACATTTGGTAGTGTTGGATTCACGAGATTAGATGTCATTCGGTATGGATTGGATGTCTATGCATGGGGACACATAGATTGTGCACGAAATGTTTCACTCAAAACCCCGGATGGTAAGAGGATTAGATTCAAGTCAGCCGCACGACCAGGAAGGTGTAAGCTGAATTCTCTTAAGGGGGTTAGCATGGATACTGTGCCAGTGATTAGGGATTACCCTGACGTGTTTCCGGAAGAGCTGCCAGGAATGCCACCTGACAGGGATGTAGAGTTTCTTATCGACCTGATGCCGGGAACAGGACCAATAGCAAAGAAACCATATAAGATGGATGTCGATGAGCTAAAGGAATTGAAGAAACAGTTGAAGGAACAACTGGAAAAGGGATTCATTCAGCCTAGTGCGTCGTCATGGGGAGCACCTGTTCTATTTGTGGAGAAGAAAGACAGCACCAAGAGATTAGTGGTAGACTATCGCTCGCTGAATGAAGTAACCATTAAGAACAAGTACCCTCTGCCAAACATAAATGATTTGTTTGATCAACTGGAAGGAGCAAAGGTGTTCAGCAAGATTGATCTGCGATCAGGCTACTTTCAATTGAAAATCCGGGAGGAGGATGTACCAAAAACCGCCTTCACCACTAGGTATGGTTTATATGAGTATACAGTTATGTCTTTTGGACTAACGAATGCCCCTGCGTATTTCATGACCATGATGAACAAGGTATTTATGGAGTATTTGAACAAGTTCGTGGTGGTGTTTATTGATGACATACTGATATATTCCAAGGATGATGCTGAGCATGAGAAACATCTGAGAATGATTATGGAGAAGCTGAGGGAACATAAGCTGTATGCCAAATTCAGTAAGTGTGAATTCGCTTAACATGTTGGATTTCTTGGACACGTAGTGTCGGGAGAAATTGCTGTTGATCCAAACAAAGTGACTGCGATGTGAGTGGGAAGCACCCAAGAATGCGGAGAGATTGAAGCTTTTGGGACTTCTTGGATATTACCAGAGGTTCATAGAAAACTTTTCCAAGATTGCTAAGCCGATGGTGAACTTCAAGAAGGAGAGGAAGTTTGAATGGTCGATGTATGTGAAGCCAGCTTTGAGGCTGAAGCGTCGACTTGTAATCGCTTCTGCTGTTTACGGATCTTGAAGGATTTCCAAGTGTCTTGTGATCTTTTGACGGGGACTTGGGAGTGTCTTGATGCAAGATGGGAGAGTAGTGTCATATGCCTCGCGACAACTCAAGCACCATGAGCGGAATTACCCCACACGACTTGGAGTTAGCGTCGGTGGTTCATGCGCTCAAGGTATGGAGGCATTACTTAATGGGAAAACACTTTGATGTGTACACCGACCACAAGAGCACGAAGTACATATTTACAGGAATGAACATGAGACAAAGGAGATGGTTGGAACTTATCAAGGATTATGATATGAATCTACAATACCACCAGAAAGGCCAATGTAGTAGCGATGCTCTCGAGGAAGGTTAATGCCAATGGATTGACAATTGGTGAATTGCCTGAGGATTTGTGCAAGCAATTCAAGGACCTTAGACTGGAGGTAGTATCTGAAGGATACTTGGCTACAATGGAAGTCCAACCAACGCTACGGGACAGGATCATAAAGGCTCAAGTGGGAGACAAAGAGATAGATGAAGTTAAGGAAAAGATGAAGGAAGGTCGAGCAAGGGAATCCCGCGAGGATGATCAAGGTACCTTGTGGTATGGAGATCGTTTGTGTGTGCCCAACGATCCGGAGTTAAGGAAGTTGATTCTGCAGGAAGCTCATGACTCGCCGTATTCCATACATCCGGGCAATACGAAGATGTATATGGACCTAAAGGACAGATTCTGGTGGAACAACATGAAAGGAGACATCGCAGAGCATATTGCCCTATGTGATGTATGTAGGAAAGTGAAGGCGAACATCGAAGCAGCCAGGACTGCAACCATTGCCGTGCAGTTGGAAGTGGGATAGAGTGGGAATGGACTTTATCACAGATTGCCGGGACCAGGTCAGGATATGACTCTATTTGGGTAGTGGTCGACCATTTGACCAAGGTAGCCCACTTTATACCAGTGAAGACGACTTATACGAGTGCAAAGTTGGCCAAGATTTACGTGGACAAGATTGTGTGCCTACATGGAGTTCCCAAGAGTATCGTATCTGATAGAGGCACCCAATTTACCTCGCACTTCTGGCGCCAGCTGCACGAGTCACTTGGTACTAGATTGGAGTTTAGCACGGCGTTTCACCCACAGACTGATGGACAGACCGAGAGGGTGAATCAGATTTTGGAGGACATGCTAAGAGCTTGCGCCTTGGCTCATGGTTCTAGTTGGGATGAGAATTTGCCGTATGCCGAGTTTTCCTACAACAACAGCTACCAAACCAGCATCAATACGTCACCGTTCGACGTACTGTATGGGAAACGGTGCCGAACACCATTGCTATGGGATGGAGTAGGAGAACGTCAGTTGTTTGGACCTGATTTGATCAAGGACGCTGAAGAGAAGGTCGCCTTGGTTAGAGATAGGCTGAAGGTAGCACAATCAAGGCAGAAGAGTTACGCTGACGCCAAGCGCAAGGAAGTGGTGTACGAGATAGGTGATAGAGCATACCTCAGAGTATCGCCGCTTCGTGGAATCAAGAGATTTGGAATTAAGGGTAAACTGGCACCTCGATTCATTGGACCGTATCGGGTCTTAGCACGCAAAGGAGAGGTTGCTTATCAGTTGGAGTTGCCAGAGGCTCTGTCTGCTGTTCACAATGTGTTCCACGTGTCCCAGCTGAAGAAGTGTCATCCGGAGATGGTGGATACACCATTGAGAGACACTGTACCGCTAGAGGAGGTTCAGCTTGAGAATGATTTGACCTATGAGGAGAAACCGGTCAAGATTCTGGAGACAGCAGAAAGGACTACCCGTACCAAGACAATCAAGTTTTGCAAAGTACAGTGGAGCCACCACACTGAAGAGGAAGCCACTTGGGAGCGTGAAGATGACATCCGAGAGGACTACCCACACCTATTTGCTAGCCGCGCCGAATCTCGAGGACGAGATTCATCTTAAGGGGGTTAGTCTTGTCACATCCCAAATTTTAGATTTGGTCTTGCATATCATTCATTGCATCGCATCATATCTTTCCATGCATTATCGTCGAGTAGAGAGGATCGACGAAACGCTATTTGCGAAAACCTATTTTGTTTCGACCCGAGTTTCCTGCGGGAGACTTTAGAGAGACTTGCAACAACCACCCCTGTAGGTTCGAGTTTTCGCGCAAACTTCGACTGAAGGTTGTTCCCCTCGACGATACGAACCCGTAGGCGCGAAAATTGCTCCAATCGGAGTTCGTATGCAAAAGACTCGGACGTTTTAGTAAACCCAGGAAAGCGGTCGAAATTCGGACCGATTTCGAGTTGTAGTCCAACCGGACCGATTCTGTTTCAGTTTTTTCTTTTCTTTTCCCACGTGAAGGATCAAATAAAGGGCCCCGCCTCGGAAGTCGTGCCGACCCGCCTCCTCCACTTGCGCCCCGCGCCTCCACGACGCGCCTCCAGCGCCGCCGCCCGTCGCCCTCCGTCGCCACCATCGCCTCGTCATTGCGGGTTCGCCTCGATCTCCTCTTTCCGTTCCGTGCTCGCGTCTCCATCGCCGCCGCCAATCGCGCCTGCAGATCGCCCGCGTCGTGCCGCGTTTATTGTTCGGAGCCGTAGTTGACCGTGTAGCGTCGTGCGGTAGAACCACGACGCCGGAACGGCCGTCGCCGCCGTCCGGGCTCGCGAGTTCGTTTCGCTGACCGATTCGGTAAGACAGCAGCCACCGCCGATCTCGATCAGCAGCTTAGATCGTTCGTTGACTGGTCAACACTCCAGACGTTGACTAGTCAGACGCCTTTGACGTTATTTGACGTCGGGGCCGCGCCAGTCGTCGAACGATTATTTGGGTCAATTTCGTTAATCTTATTAATTGGCAGATTTCGGTAGAATCTTGTAAATTGCGTAAAAATTCAACCGCTTGGCCAAAAATTGCAAATAAAATATGTACGCGTTCAGTGAGTCGTGTAGAATCTCGCTGTACCTTTGGTTCAGACTTTTACTGTCAGGTTTAGTACAGTTTAATCAAATGAGTTAATGGCCTTTTCGGAGTAATAAATTCGTAGTAAAAGTTTTGTAGCTCCAAAAATCGCGTGTGATATGTCCCTGAACTCGTATGAACGAGGGGAATCACATCGTGAAATAAAAAGATAGGCTTACAGTAAAAACTTCTGCAGTATTTGTCTAATGGCTTTCTGCAGTGTTTTAATTACTCGGGATGTTTTATAACTCCTTTTTGAGTAATTCCAATTGGTACTGTTTCTTAGCAGCGATGCCTATGCGGTAGAATTTTTCCAAGATTTTACAAACAGTATACTAATGGTAGTGAATTATTTAAGTTCTAGCTCTAGTAGTGATCACTACTTTTGGTTAATAGTTTCCCTTGCGCCAAATCTATTTTCCATGCATGTATTCGGTAGTAATATGAATTAGTATTATGTGGTGCAGCTGTAGCACCAATTCACTTGCCGTTCTTGCATTCATGCATCATCTTTGTTGCATATGTTGTGGATTGTTTGTTTAGGAATGCAATTGTGTCGTGTAGATTGTGTGGACTGCAACCCTTGCTCGTGTGTGGATTGTTCCTCCGACCGCTACAACCAAGGCAAGTAGATGCTACTTTGTTCATGATATCGTCCTACTATTTTCAATGCATTGTCGTGTATTTTGTAGATGCATGTGTAGGATGATACTATCGCTATGCTATGTCCTATTATGTGGTAGGGCTTTCCTTGTAGATGAACCACCGTTGTAGATGTGCTTAGCCATGCTATATTGAACGAGGGCTGGGTTACATCATTGATACTTGTTTTCTCAAAGTATTGGTTTGTGAAAACTAAAACAACTTAATCAATGAACCCCACAGGTGTGATGGTATTGATAAATTTTGGTGGTTTCATTGCGGAAAGGCACCCAGGTATCAAGAGAGAATGATTGACTTCTTTATTGTGTAGCTTACGTGTACAACCATGTGCCAATAATGAAATGGGCGGTTGGTTGGACTTAGTAGGTTGTGGTAACTCAAACCCGCGTATCCAGAGATGTAGAATTTTGGTAGGTTGGACCGGTGCGCGTCGGGATTGAGGAGCTACTTCCCGAACAGTCTCTTCTTGGTCTTCTCCCTATCGTCACCCAAAATGAGAGTGATGGTACGAGCTGGGCTGGCCAAGTCACATGGGTAAAGTGTACTAGCATCTGCAGAGTGTATAATCTAATCGATTAGCCGTGTCCCCGGTTATGGACATCCGAGTTGCTAGATATTGACTCCATGACATGTTTCTCGCTCATTCTAATTTCATAATTGTTTTAATATTGTTGGGTTAACTTAATTGGGATCTTTTTAAAGAAAATTCAAAACTGTTTATGAAAGTAGGACAAAGTTATTTGCAAATGCAAGCCAGACACAGCTTCACTTGCCAAATATGCATGTAGATGTTAGTACTATTGTCTCCATTACTAGCTCTACTTGCCATTGTTATCGCCATATTTTGGCCAAAGAAGGAGATGGGCCGTGATCAAGATGGGCTTGGAAGATACGTATATTCAACATGTTGTTGAATCGGCCTAGTGCGTGGATTTGGGTTAAATTGCCCGTGTATCTTGTATCATAGTAGGTTCCGTTTCAGTTTAGGTAACGATAGAGTTGTAGAGTTATTCCAAAGGTAGAAAGTCTCCGGACTATAAATATGTACCTAAGGTTATCGAGAAAAGGAGGACAATCACGTTCACAACAAACACAATCTCGGCGCATCGCCACCCCTTGTTTCTAGGGTTTCTTTCGGGTAAGTGTCATGCTGCCTGACAGTATTTTTACTTATGCGTTATTTGGTGTTACTCGTACTGAAGCCTTGTTGATGGCGAGTAACACTATTATCATGGATTTGTTGAGGCTAGCATCGGTGCTGTTCGTTATAATTGTTTGATTTATGCTACCTCTAGTTACCTCGCTACCTTTGCACCTTTTCCCAAGTGCAAGGGTAGCATCTTGCTTGATCTTTATTTAGCTGATTCGATCTGTTATGGTTATGCCTTGTTCACCAAGGTTTAGTTTGATATCTACGTAGTCAGGCCTTGCAAACGGGTTGAACGATCCAGTAGTACGTAAAGACGTGGTTTACTAGTTCTAGAGAAGTTGTTCCGGTAATTGACTTTACGTCGGTTGTTAGGCCTCCTCTAGGGTTAGTTTACTAACATCTTTTGTATCTATCAGGCTCAATTACGTGTAGGACGTTCCAGTTACGTGGTGAAAACGTTAAAACTGTCGTAGATCGATTTAACTTGTAATGATAAAGCAAAACCCCATGTTATCGTAAATCTAATGCAGAACCATGGGGATAATCGGCTCTAGGAGCCGATTCACAGGGAAACCTGGGAGCCGGTCACGGCTCGAATTTTACGTATACTTGTTTACCATGCAGGAAATCAATCGGAGCAATCCTTCACCTTCCTGACCAGGTATAGGTCAGGTGCTTGCATCTCGAACCAAGCGGGGCGTGTCGGAGTTTTGCGAGCCGTTGCAGGGACCGTGGCCCACCAGATTACAGGAGCCTCCCGGCTCTTCGTGTTGCTCGTCGCTGCTCGCCGGTGGGTTTTGGCAGGCAACAGCCATACATTCCATGTATTGACCCTTCGGGGCTGTTGCGTTTTATGCTGTAGGTTATTCCGATTCTGATTGATCGTTATAGGCCACGGTACTCCACTCGGCACTTGTTCACTTGTGGGCAATTTGAAGATTGGAGGATTTACTCGCTTTTGTTGCTACCTGAACAATTTGAGCTAGCTTATGCTAAGCTTTTATATTGTAATAATGGTACTCTGGATCTTTGTAGATCATGATACACGGTTATTTGCTATGATTATCTATCTTACTCTATTGTGGGCCAATGAACCGATCCAGGGATTGGCATGTCACATAGAGGCCACGGTCTTATCAGAACCGGGGTGTCACAATGACACTGACGAAGTGTGCTCGGTCAACCGTGTTCAACGAGCTTCTCGGTTTCTCAGGCGGGCGCGGCGTGCCATCCCATTGCTCTGTAGCGGCGTAGTGCGGCGGCGTAAATGCGAGCCACCACCCTCGCTTGCACACCGTGGTTAAATAGGCCTCGCCTTCTAGTGCCTTCTCCACTCACCGGTGCGGAGTTTTTGATTTCTCTCCTCCATCACCAGCACGTTTAAAGCAACCACATTCTCATAACTGCTGGAGCCCAAGCGTCGCCAACGTGCATCGTCGCCTCCACACGAAATGGGCCAGGATTGCACCTGACACACATCTCGTGGTCTTGACACCTCCTATCTCCTACGACGAAGTGGAGGAGGTCGCAATCGCTAGGGCCGACGCGAAGGAAAAGAGTGATGACATTGAGGTCGACCTCTTCCAAGACCCCGACACCGAGACTTTCTCTTCCTACCAGAGGAACCACCGGCGGACCGGAATCAGGAGGCCATCCTCGCCTTCTTCGAGACGGAGCAAAAGAGTCGGGAAGATGCCCGGAGCCTCGAGGAGATCAACCAATGGCTCGAGGTTCAGGGCACGTAGATCTCCTGCCACAGATCGCTAAAGGAGGAGTGCGGTCGCCTGCTCATGGAGCAAGAGCGGCATGCTATCCTGCGTAGGAACACGGGACTTCCGCCGTTCAGGAGGCGAATCGCTAGGTCGTCCTGGACATGACTCGCCAGATGTGCGAAGCGGCGGAGGCAAGGAGGAACCAGTGCGCAACAACAGTTGGAGATATGCCCAAGAGGCAATAATAAAGTGGTTATTATCATATCTTCACACTTATGATAAATGTTTACATACCATGCTATAATTGTATTAACCGAAAACATTAATACTTGTGTGATTTGTAAACTAAAATAAGAGTCCCTAGTAAAGCCTCTTGTTAAACTAGCTTGTTGGTTAATATATGATCATGGTTTCCTGATCATGAACATAGAGATGTTATTAACAACAGGGTCATATCATTAGGAGAATGATGTGATGGACATACTCCTATAGATAAGCGTAGCATAAAGATCAAGTCATTTTAATAGTTCAATTGCTATATGCTTTCTGATACATAGTAACCTAATTCCTTCGACCATGAGATCATGCATATCACCTTACCGGATGGATGCTTTGATGACATCAAACACCACACCGAATCGGGTGGTTATAAAGGTGGCATTGAGTGTTCGAAAGTATTGGTTGAAACACATGGATCAAGAGTGGATTTGTCCATCCATATGACGGATAGATATACTCTGGGCCCTCTCGGTGAAATGTCATCCAATTAGCTTGCAAGCATGTGACTCTCACAAGGGATCACATATCACGGAACGAGAAAATAGTACTTATCGAACGAGGTTGAACTAGGTATGCGGAGATACCGATCATAACCTCGGATAAGTAAACTATCGTGAGACAAAGGGAAATTGGTATCGTATGTAAGTGGTTCATTCGATCGCAAAGTAATCGTAGAAATATGTGGGAGCCATATGAATTTCCGATTCCTCTATTGGTTATTGTTAGGAGAAGTGTCTCGATCATGTCCGCATAATTCACGAACCGTAGGGAGACACACTTAAGGATTCGACGTTGTTTGAGTAGTTATGGTATTATGAGAAAGAGACCAATGTTGTTCGAGTCTCGGATGGGATCCGGATATCACGAGGTGATCCGGAATGGTCCGGAGAATAAGATTCATATAAGGAAAGTCCCGTTTGAGTTCGGGAATGATTCCTGTTTTCATCGGAATGTTCTAGAAGGTTCGGATTGTCCGCAAGACTCGGGAGGGAACATGAATGTGTCATTACATATTGAATGATTGCATCATGTACTAAGTGTTCTTGCTATTCCAAATAAAGGATTAAATTGAATCCTAAAACAGAATAAGTCAAATGGCCAGCTTAAAAGTCAAACGGCTAAAAAGCGAAGCTGTGGAAACAAGCAAGAGGTGGTTGGAACCGACTTGGGAGGAGTCCTCCAAGCCAAGCACGCCAACCAAGGCCGACTTGGGGAGGGACTCCCCTCCCCTTGGCCGCCCCTCCCACCTATAAAAGGAGGGGCAGGGCCTCCTCCTCTAGACACACAAGTTCCTATCCTCTAATCTCCGGTTTAGAGCTTCTAATTGCCCTAGCCTTCGGTTTAGAGCCTTCTAATTGGTGTGTCTAATCTCTAGACCACTAATAGCTCTCTCTCATACTCCACCATACTCGCTCCGGCTTAAGGAGAAGCCTCGGATCTCCCTCTACTTAGGTACCACGCCACAGCCGGAATCGCGAGGAGAGTGCTACAACCTCCATTTTCTTTGGAACAAGGGAGAGGAAGGTCTTCGTCGAAAATCGAACGTGTGACCGATCAAGGAGCGCCGGATCGCAGCCTTGGAAGGATCGTCTACACGATCTTGAGATCGGAAAGAGTACTACATCACCCACGAGAATCTGCTCTCGTTAACCGCTTTGGAATCTTCGAGGGTAAGTTATTCCATCGACTCGTTGCTACAATCTAGTAGATAGATCTTGGCTTGTTTGTTTGTATGCGATAGAAAATTTTGTTTTCCATGCTACGAACCCCTACAGGTGTAGCAGAGCCGTGTCTATATGTAGATCTGTTGCTGAGTAGAACACAATGGTCATTGTGGGCGTTGATGCTTTTATTGTCGATTGCTTCTTGTGTACTTTGCATCTTGCGGTATGTTGGGATGAAGCGGCTGCTAACCTTACATGACATCGTTCATGAGACTTGCTCCACGCTTGACATGCAACTTGTATTGCATAAGTGGCTTTGCGGGTGCCTGTTTCTCCTAGCATAGTTAAGATCCAATTTACAACGGGTGATTGACAATACTGGTATCAATGTTGTGGTTCTTGTTCGTAAGTTAGAACGACACTTATTGAAAGCCCCAAACCACGTAAAACATGCAAAGAAAATTAGAGGCGTCTAACTTTGTTTTGCAGGGGTGTGCTGTGATGTGATATGGCCATGATTGTGATTATATATGATGTATGCAATGTTCCTTATTGTAAGTTGGAAACCGGCAGGAGCCATATGGTTGTATTTAAATTCTGTTAAGACCCGCGTGTCTATTCAAAGTAGTTGTAATAGTTGAAGCCGGTGGACGACAACCATGGAGAAGCATCATTGACCTTGATGCAATGTCGGTGATGATGGAGATCATGTTCGTGTTAGAAGATGGAGATCGGAAGCACAAAGAAGAAAGGCCATATCATATCACATATTATGAATTGCATGTGATGTTAATCCTTTATGCATCTTGTATTGCTTAGTAGACGACGGTAGCATTATAAGATGATCCCTCATGCACATGAATTTCAAGTCATAAAGTGTTCACCCTTAGTTAGCACCGCTATAAAGCTTGTTGTTTCAAGCACCACGTGATGATCGGGTGTGTTAGATTCTACAAGTGTATACAACGTGAGCAAGCCAGATTTGCTCATGCGGAAACTAAGGTTTGATCTTGACAAGCCTAGCATGTACAGACATGGCCTCAGGAACACGGATTACCGAAAGGTAGAGCATAAGTCATATAGTAGATATGATGAACATGTTGATTGTTCGCCATTGAAGCTATATCAACTCTCGTGATGATCGGTTTTGATGTGGTGGATTTGGTTCGTGTGATCACTAAAACAATGTGAGGGATATTGTTTTGAGTGGGATTTCACCTAGATTAATTTAATTATTAATTAGAACTCAATTTATCATAAACTAAATCAAAGTGAATTTGCATAGTTGTTGTAGTCATTGGCATCCGTTTACCACCTTGCGCTTAGTTATAATTGAGATGATAGAACTATAGAATTCTGGTTAGTTACTTTACGAACCGGTATCGTATTGTTTTGAAGTGTTAATCTAAAGTTTAAAAGTCCTATTGCAAACTTTCAGTAAGTTCCGGTTACTCCATGAAGTTTAATAATTAGTATTAAATCAAGAGTAACAATTCCAAGTGTTAGTATATAAGTATCATGTTTGTCTCCATGATTCTTGATATTCAAAGGATTCTCTTAATATCAAGGTTATCTAGGATCTGAAAGAGTTGTTTCAGAAATCATGATTTGTGGAAGATATTGTGATATCTGAAACGAAGTTTTGGTTGCAACATGATAGAGTATAATATGGCTAAAGTCATGTTCTCATATTTGATGAGAATTTTCAGAAGGTTGGAGACACTAGTTGTCCTAAACCTCCAAAAGTTTTTGGGAGAGCAACATTATACTCACGATTCACCGTTACAAGCTAATAGTAGCTTGATCATGGATAATTCCATGATATGGGTGAATATTTGATGTAGGTAAAATATTTACTACACCAAGAGATTACTAAAGAAAGGGATTTGAAAGAACACCAAACATTTGATGATGGTGATCTACTTCAAAGTGCAAGTCCAAAGACATTGGTATTTAACTATACACGCTTTGGACTATATGTCATATGTATGACTCCACTATTGATGTTGATAGATTCTTTCAAATAGAAAAGGAAATACTGAAAGAGAATCTCATAAATATATGGCAGAAAAAAAAGACTAGAATTGTTCAGTTTAAGTATATAGATGATATACATGTTATGGCTATATTCTTTGCTTATTAAACAATGTGGTTCTTAAATATTTGATACTAAATTTGTTGGTGTGAATCGTCATACGAAACAACACAATTCATGAACTACAATGGCCTAAGTAACTAGCAGAAGAATATGTGATGATGTTCATCGAGAACAAAATAAAGGGTTATTGTGTTGCTCGTTAAACATCAAAGCTTTCCTTCAAGATTTGTTTTATCAGGTATTATGAGAACAAAAGGGTTGTTCAAATAATTGCCGTAATCTATAAAAGATAGATGATTCACAAATCTCGTTGGATAAATCACATCCATAAAACTTGTGCTAAAAATGTCGAAAGACAAATTGATTGAAAGATCACTTAGGAAGTGACATCGCCGTTTAAATTATATTGGAAAGAAAACATGAAGAAACTCCATGTGGATGGAATTTTAGAGCCTTTTTTATTTTGATCAAATGACGCTTGTGAAACTTTCCTAGAGATAATTAAAACTTCGTTCATAGGCCAAAAGGGAACGAATGACTAGCTTATTGGAACTTGTACATATTGTTGTACGAAATCCATTATGTGTAGTCAAGAGCGATGGATTTCAACTTCATATGATTTCTCCGAAAATTTGAGTGAATATATGAATATTTACTTAATAAGGATGAAGTGTGAAATCTTTGAAAAGTTCAAAGATTTTCAAGATGAAGTGAAAAATCATTGTAACAAGAATATAAATAGTTTATGATAGGATCATAAAGGAAGATATTTGAGTTACAAGTTTAGCATAATACCTAAGATTTAAGGAATCGTTCCGTGGATTTGCATTTCCCGAAACACCATAAGAGTATGGAGCGTTCGAGATATGTAATTAAACCTTGTTTGACATGGTAAGATCAAAGGTATAATTCATAAAACTGCCATTATATTTTAAAGATTAAAAGCTTTAGAAATTACCGTTTTTCCACTGAAAAGAGCTCCATCATAATCCGTTGAAATGACACCATATAAAGTTATGGTTTGGGATAAAACCCAAGTTGTCCTTTCTTAAACATTGGTATGCTTTGCATAAGAAAGATGTTTGCAACCAAAGTCGGATGAACCTGTCTTTGTATGTTATTTCGAATAACTGTTAAGTATTCCTCCATAACACCAGAGACAAAAGTGTTTGTCGCTTAGAACGTCAAATTTCTTTTGGAAGGATTTTTTCGTGAAAAGTAAAGTGGGAGGACAATAGAACTTTGATAAGGTTAAAAGAACCTTAGCTATATGTGCAGAGTTGCGCAGCGCCGAAAAGTGTTCCGGAGGCAGCAACAATGCTCATGGCTCACGTGCCTCATAGGTTGTGGTCACGGAGATCTAAGTTCCTATTGAAAGAAGTAGATCGGATAAACAATCAAATACCAAGATTTGAGGGTTGAATCATTATTTGAGAATAATGAACCGACTACATGCAAAGAAGCGATGATGGGCCCTGACTCCGTCAAATGGCTTGAAGCCATAAAATCCGTGATAGTTCCATACACAAGAAATCAAGTTTTGAACTTGAAGGACCCTCGAGAAAGGTGTAAGACCTTACAGTTGTGTTTGGATCTATAAAGAAATAGACATGGATGTTTTACATCTATGAAATAGTCGACATGTTGGGAAAGAGTTCACAAAATGTTCAAAGGTTGACTATGACAAGATTTGATCTTTCATAGTGATATTTAGTCTAGACGGATTAATGTAGCAACCACTACATATAATTTGTTATATGGTAGTTGAATAAACAAAACAAGTTCTTCTAATAGA
The DNA here is from genome assembly GCA_030063025.1 of Avena longiglumis. NCBI lineage: Eukaryota > Viridiplantae > Streptophyta > Magnoliopsida > Poales > Poaceae > Avena > Avena longiglumis. Next base: position 157,861,004 of record CP125973.1, read on the forward strand.
ATCGTTACCTAGGACATGTGCATAACACGGTCCATAGGGTTTTGTTAATTCAAAGGATGCTAAAAGCATATGCAAACTTCAATGGTTGAAGTGAGCATCGCGGAGTTGGAATCTTCACTGTGATGAAACTGTTAAAGGAGTTTAAAAGTTCATTAGAGACGATGAAGATGCTTGCATTTGCAAGAAATTAAGTGGGAGCGCTAAGACATGTTTCTAGTACATTATGTGAAAGACATATTGTTGATTGGAAATAATGTATCTTTTATTAACACATATTAAGAATTTCATCCTGATGAAAGACTTAGGCAAAACCCAAATATTTGGCATCAATAGACGCTGATATGGTTGTGCCAGAAGTACATAGACGAGATATTGAATGAGTTCAATATAGAAACTACAAGAAAAGGTTCTTGTCGCACAGAAAGGATTGAAAGAGTTCAATGTTGATGATATATTCAAGTGTATTGACATTTGGTAAAGTGAAACAAATAATCAAGTATAGATTGATACTTGATGTATGAAATCACAAAGAGTATTTATATCAATCATACTGTGATATGTACAAATCCAGATATGTCCTATGCTCTAAATGTTGTGAGCATATACGTAATGATTCGTAAGATGATCATTGGACAATAGTAAGGATATTCTTATGATCTTTTGGAAGAACTAAGAGTATAATATTTGTAGAAGTGACAAATAGATGGTTAGTTCATTGTAAAAGTACTACATTGATACTAGCTTTGTCACGAAGTACAAATTAAGTTTATCTCAATCTAAACTAAGGGTGGCACAATATAATGGAAAGTGAGTTCCATAATGGATTTGGATGAGTTCCAAAGTTAAGACATTGTGACAGATACTACAACAAAAGGCTAAGTATATGACTGCTATAATAGCAGCTAAAGAGGGCATTTGTGTCAAGTAGTTTGTTATCAAACTAGGTGTAGTTCACAACGGGATAATACTATGAAGATATATTGTACGACAATATTATCAACATATTTTAACCCCGAAGAACTAAAGGTCACACCAAAGGACCAAATTTATGCAAAGCCATCTCATTAGAGAATGAGTGATGCGTGAGGGCAAAGACATGCAATTACACACGGACACGGAAGTGTCGATCCGGAGATCGATTGACCACTAGCAATAGTGTACATACAACACGAGAAAGCCATAGGTGTTGAATACACAAAGGTTTGAAACTAGATTATTGACTCTAGTGCAAGTGGGAGACTGTTGGAGATATGCCCAAGAGGCAATAATAAAGTGGTTATTATCATATCTTCACACTTATGATAAATGTTTACATACCATGCTATAATTGTATTAACCGAAACATTAATACTTGTGTGATTTGTAAACTAAAATAAGAGTCCCTAGTAAAGCCTCTTGTTAAACTAGCTTGTTGGTTAATATATGATCATGGTTTCACGATCATGAACATAGAGATGTTATTAACAATGGGTCATATCATTAGGAGAATGATGTGATGGACATACTCCTATAGATAAGCGTAGCATAAAGATCAAGTCATTTTAATAGTTCAATTGCTATATGCTTTCGATACATAGTAACCTAATTCCTTCGACCATGAGATCATGCATATCACCTTTTAGGATGGATGCTTTGATGACATCAAACACCACACCGTGGGGTGGTTATAAAGGTGGCATTGAGTGTTCGAAAGTATTGGTTGAAACACATGGATCAAGAATGGGATTTGTCCATCCATATGACGGATAGATATACTGGGCCCTCTCGGTGAAATGTCATCCAATTAGCTTGCAAGCATGTGACTGGCTCACAAGGGATCACATATCACGGAACGAGAAAGAGTACTTATCGATGTGAGGTTGAACTAGGTATGCGAGATACCGAGCGATCATAACCTCGGATAAGTAAACTATCGTGAGACAAAGGGAAATTGGTATCGTATGTAAGTGGTTCATTCGATCGCAAAGTAATCGTAGAAATATGTGGAGCCATATGAATTTCCAGTTCCTCTATTGGTTATTGTTAGAAGTGTCTCGATCATGTCGCATAATTCACGAACCGTAGGGAGACACACTTAAGGATTCGACGTTGTTTGAGTAGTTATGGTATTATGAGAAAGAGACCGAATGTTATTCGGAGTCTCGGATGGGATCCGGGATATCACGAGGTGATCCGGAATGGTCCGGAGAATAAGATTCATATAAGGAAAGTCCGTTTGAGTTCGGGAATGATTCCGGTGTTTTCATCGGGAATGTTCTAGAAGGTTCCGGATTGTCCGGCACTCCAGGGGGGAGGGTACATGAATGTGTCATTACATATTGAATGATTGCATCATGTACTAAGTGTTCTTGCTATTCCAAATAAAGGATTAAATTGAATCCTAAAGCAGAAAAGTCAAATGGCGGTTTAAAAGTCAAGCGGCTAAAAGCAGAAACCTGGGAAACAAGCAAGAGGTGGTTGGAACCGACTTGGGGAGTCCCTCAAGCCCGCGCCAACCAAGGCCGACTTGGGAGGACTCCCTCCCTTGGCCCCTCCCACCTATAAAAGGAGGGGCAGGGCCTCCTCCTCTAGACACACAAGTTCCTATCCTCTAATCTCCGGTTTAGAGCTTCTAATTGACCTAGCCTTCGGTTTAGAGCCTTCTAATTGGTGTGTCTAATCTCTAGACCACTAATATCTCCCTCTCATACTCCACCATACTTGCTCCGGCTTAAGGCGAAGCCTCAGGATCTCCTCTACTTAGGTACCACTGTTGTCTTCTTGAATCGCGAGAAAGTGCTACAACCTCCATTTTCTTTGGAACAAGGAGAGGAAGGTCTTCGTCAGTCTGAACGTGTGACCGATCATGGGAGCTGACGCAGCCTTGTGGGAAGGATCGTCTACACGATCTTGAGATCGGAAAGAGTACGACTACATCACCCACGAGAATCTGCTCTCGTTAACCGCTTTGGAATCTTCGAGGGTAAGTTATTCCATCGACTCGTTGCTACAATCTAGTAGATAGATCTTGTCTTGTTTGTTTGTATGCGATAGAAAATTTTTGTTTTCCATGCTACGAACCCCTACAACAACAACATGGTAGCAGCAGCGGAGGTGGCGGCGCAGACGGAGACTTGGGACGCGTTGATGCAACAGTGGCGCGTCGCAACTGAGTCGAGGCAGCGCCACAGGCTCGAATCCAGGGACGTGACGAGGCGCATGAGGGCGAACGATGATGAGGTAGGTCCGTCTGGCGTTGTGCATGTCCTGAGTGACGACGACAATGGCGAGGATTTAGTTTAAAGTAGACTAGGTTTATGTTTACCTAAATCCGGACGTGGGAGTGCGAGTGGAGATGCTCTTACCTAAAGTAGACTAGGTTTATGTTTACCTAAATCCGGACGTGGGAGTGCGAGTGCCGACGACAATGGCGAGGCTTTAGTTTAAAGTAGACTAGGTTTATGTTATCTAAATCCAGGACGAAGCTCTTGGGCGGCATGTCGGGCGGGGAGCTCGACGGAGCGGCGGGGGTGGGGGAATGGGGAAGAAAGGCGGGAGAGGGGAAGAAAAGGGCGGGAGCTCGGCGAAGTGGCGGGAGTGGTGTCTTCTCTCGCCAACAGAGCTGGCCCACGCCCGTTTTCGCTGAGTCCGGTGTTATCAGGGCGTACTCGGGATACTAGGTACGACCTGGGTAGGCTGGACCAAAACATGCCGAAATCCGGACGAAAACAGGTCCCCGGGTACGCAAATGGGGCGATTTTCGGTGTCCGGACCGAGATTCGACGCTCTTAGTACGGAGTACATCTTCGTGCGCTACATGGAGGTATTGTGCTGGAAGACTTTTTTTTTGAAAAGGGGGTCGCAAAGGATCCCGAAAGCTGCATCAATTCATAAGCGATGGATACATCTTACAGACAGGCCTGTATAAAAAGATGAAAAAACAGATAAGGCTTGGACTTTTACAACAAGGACCTCCAAGGTGTAACACAAAACGCGATCGACTCCTTGGTCCTCTCCACCGGCGGCGAGTTTCCAGCGCCGACCACCTTGACGCCATTGGGGACGGACCACTTGACGACAGGAAGGGGCTTGTCTCGTCGCGAAGCTCGGGTAAGGGCCTCCGAAACTGGAGGTAGATCAGCACGCCATCTTGGCGTCTGGAGATGCCGTTCTTACGGCAGTAGATCACGGAGGCAGAGTTGCCTCTCGCGTGGGAAGCACGAAGTTGCAGCAGGATCTCGAGCCGTCACCATGAAACTGCAGAGGAGGACGAACAGTAATACTTCCTCTCCTTGCCGCCACGGCCGGCCAGAGGGATAATCACCGCCCACCTCGCCCACGGGACAAAGTGACCACGCTTATTGAGGGAACTCGCCTCAGAGACAAAGTCCGTCTGCTTCTTCCACCGAAGCTCGACGGAGCGCCTCCTCAGCGACCGCCTGATGCCGCGTGCAAGCACCAAGACGGGAGCATATCCCCTGCCTCCTCCAGATTGACGCCTCATCAAGCTTTCCTTCTTTCCTTTTGGTGCTGTGTGAAGGACTGACTATCGTATCGCTAAGAGGGAGAGGTCCGATCTGAAGCCACAAATTTACAGACTTTATTTGACCCACGTGACAGGCGTTCGCAGGAGCCAACTAACCAAACCAACCCCAATCCACGGCAAGCCATCTCTGCGACGCGCGTAGCTCCACGACGCGCTCCCGGGCGCTACACATGGCGTCGTTGCATCCCGTTCCCCTCCTAACCGCCGCCGCCTGCTCGTCTCCATGGCCACCCTCGCGACACGCCCCGACCTCCTCCTCGTCGCTCTGAGAAGGTCCCGCCCTAGGACGCTTCGCGCCCGCGCCGCCGCCGCCCCACGTGCCCGTGGCGCCCCCGTGCCACCGCGGGCCACGAGGCCGCGCCGCGTCTTCCTCGGCCTCGGTGCCGCCTTCGTCGACCAGCTCGCCTACATGGCCTCTAGCGGCGTCCCGTCCCGCTCGTTCGTGGCCGCGGCGCGGCCAAGGCAGGGGGTCTCCCCGGTCGAAGAGGTTCGTATGCGTCACACATTCGTTTTGCTTCCTCCTAGGCGCCGTGCGCTTCGGCACGCCACGCCTGCTCCCGTCGGCACGAGCTTGAATTTGAGCGAACTATCCATCGTGGTTTGCAGATTTTAAAGAATGTGGAGTGGCCGGACGAGTTCCCCTTCAAGCCTGACGACTTCAGCCGCTTCGACGAGTAAGTAGCTCGGAGCACGCACGCACTCACTCACTCACACAGTTCGTGTGCAGATTTTTCAGGATTCAGGGTAGCAATTAGCAAGTGGTTTATGCTAGTCTGCTACTGTACTTCTATTACTTATTTGTATGACCTCCATTGTATATGGCTTGACACCACGATGATGTATATATGATTTGCTTTCATTTTGCTTGGCAGATCATCAGATACCGTGTTCTACTCAGCTCCCCGTTTTGTCACGCACATTGATGACCAAGCAATCAGGGCTCTCACAAAATACTACTCCCAAGTTCTTCCTCCAAGCAACACTCCAGGCGTGGCCATCCTCGACATGTGCAGTAGCTGGGTATGTATTTTGATTTTTGCAAGTGACCATTTTCTTCTTAGTGTCTTCTTGTAATGTTGCTTACTGGTTTTCATTTTATGCAGGTGAGCCATTACCCACCTGGGTACGGGCAAGAGAAGATCGTTGGGATGGGTATGAATGAAGACGAGCTCAAAAAGAATCCGGTACTGCTCCCTGACTAAAATTAGTGTTGTACACTTGGTCTGCTAACTTTAAGCAGTTATAAGTTGATAGCAGCAATCCAGCATCGTGATTGTGCAATAATTGACTCATTCGTTGAGTTATGCTACATTTGGATTCGACTGATTTGAGATAGTAGTACAATGGATATGATGTACTAACGCCATTTCCTTCAAAGCTAATTTTGACTTAAATAATGCTACTACTCTGAAATACTCCGTACGTGTTTTCAAATCTACTCTGAAATATGTGTCGCCCCACTGGTGGTGGTGTTGCCGCTGCGAGTTTATGTTTACTTCGGTGGGGCATTTGTTTTCCCCTTTCTTTTCTTTCTCGGCTGTGTGCATCCTAGCAGTGCAGAGGCCAGTTGTGGACTCTATAGTTTGTATTACCTTGATGTAATCTGTTTGAGTCTAATAAAGTGCCCATTATCGACAAGACTTATTCAGTAATAATCAAGTTTAATTGGAGGCTCTACATTGGGTTCAGAGCAAAGAATTCTAAACATGACACTATATGTTGTATTCAGCTAGAAATGGTATTTACTGTTAACGCATCTAGTCGTAAAAAACTATAATGCATCTTGCTACTAGCCATTCCTTTTCGGCTGATGCACTGCAATAACTATTTCTTGCTATGCTTCTTGATTGTTGCCTTCTGATAATAGGTTTTGACTGAATATGTTGTGCAAGACCTCAATCTGAACCCGAAGCTTCCTTTTGAAGATAACACTTTTGATGTTATAACCAACGTGGTATGGTGTTCTTATGATGAATTTATCCCTACTGAAAAATGGTGATACCGCAGATTATTAGTTGTACATTCAGGCCTTTATCTAATAACTTATCCTTTTCTTGCTTGTAGGTTAGTGTAGACTACTTGAATAAACCAATGGATGTATTTAAGGAGATGCGACGAATACTTAAACCGTCTGGATTAGCTATCATGAGGTAAGAACTAGCATTACAATCAGGATGTATGCCATTTGGTAAGAGGTATCGAGTGTCAGTTTTTCTTAATTGGTTCTAAACACTATATTTGACTGTGAATATAGTTTCTCGAATCGCTGCTTTTGGACAAAAGCTATATCTATCTGGACATCAACTGGTGATGCTGATCATGCTTGGATAGTTGGTGCTTACTTCCATTATGCAGGAGGTTTTGAGGCCCCTGAGGTATGTCATTTCTCTATTCGTTTGTTCCAGAGTCACATAAAGGCATGCTATCAAGTTTGCAAGGATTGAATGGCCTCCTAAAATTGGATTGAGATGTTATAATTGAAGCATGTACCTGATTCTAGGTTACGCGTTCAAACCAGCCCTGTAACATGCTTTTTATGTTTTGTTCCTACAGGCTGTTGATATATCTCCCAATCCAGGACAAACAGATCCAATGTACATTGTATGCTCTAGAAAAAAATTAGCTTAAATAAATAAATAAATCGTGTATGGATATTTGCGTAAAGTTAAAAATCATAGTTATGCGTATCCCACTGTTATTAGGTACTCCCTCCGTTCCAAAATGTAAGTTTTTAGCAGTTCAATTTGAACTTCTAGAAAGGCTTTAATTTTGGAACAGAAGAGGTAGTAATAAATACTAGTACAAGCTCTAATCAAATCTGACCCCGATCTACATGTGTAAGCAGCATAGGCTGGAATCGGCGGAAGGATTCAACACCGCATACCTCCTTGCGCGTCCAGCAATCAGGGCTGAACAACCTCATCTGTACCGAAACCTGAGCTTTGCCCATGCGCCAATCTGACACGAGACGGAGCCGCAGATCCTCGGACAGGCCAACCTCCCATCCCCATGGCAGCACCCTGAACTCCGACGCTGAGCTCCTCCGCACGCAGAAGGCCGGCACATGGCCCCATGCGAGGGCGACGCCCGAGTAGGAGACGACCACCTCACCGCCGTTGGAGCACCATGGCTTAACGGCGGATGGGTTCTTGACATGCACCCTAAGCGTGAACGCGGGAGAAACCGTGGGGCCAACCGTAGTAGCGTTCAGCCCCGAGAAGGAGACGAGCCCCATGGTGAAGCCGGCATCTTCCGTCGTCGGCGAGGACATGACGCCGATGATCGTAACCGCTAACCCCGCTGCCATGAATACACGCATGAGTGTATTGTAGGCTGTTGCCACAACTTCCTCGAGATCGAGGATCGCGTCAGTTGGTTCCTCCGGATCGTCGAATTTTTTGTCAGCCATGTTGTTGTCTTGTGGCTTGAGCTCTGTAACGAACAATCAGTTACCGCCGCAAATAGAAGAGCAAAATTCGACCAAACGGACGACGTACGCGGAGAAAGGGAGAGCGGCGTGAGCTGAAGAAGGGCGCACGTCGTCAGGTGGAATAGGGCGTCCCTCTTTCTCCCGCAGACTTTGCAGTTGAGCCAATTTCTCCCGCGAATCTGATCTACGGTTGCAGTTACGGTATCATGCCGCAACGGAATATGAAATCTCGGCCGGTAACTCAACGAAACCCGTTCCTCCCTTTCTTTATCTTTCTCAGGCGCCTGAGAAATAGTTGGATTTTGGTTCCATGATTCGATTGAGCCATCTGGTTATAGTTTTTTGTTTGTAAAATAACGCCTGAGACGTAGGCGTTCTCTTTCTTTATATACTCCCATGAGTATAACACGGATCATTAGGAGATATTCATTTGAACGAAACAAAACGTGGAGAGATATACTAGGTGACGGTTCCCACGTGGACTACTAGGTATGAGTACTCGTATGTCTATATTTATGCAGTGCATAAACAAGCCGCCCGTGGGGGAAAAAAAGGCCATCACCACTAAGCCTTCATCGTCAAGTGCGCCATGAAGGCTCGAAGTCGGTATTCCCTTCGTGATGACCTACATAGGGCAGCAACCAAGATCTTCCTGATGCCCGTTTGGCTGTACTGGATGCCTTTCTGCATCCTGCTTTACGGCTGGAACGGCTTGCCTCCCAAGTTCTCCGTCCAGCTCACGGACACCATGGTTCCAGCCGCGCCCATCTCCAGTACCGCCTTCAACGTCACGCTACACGCCATTAACAGGCGACACGAGGTCATATGCTACCGCCAGGGCGAGGCGGCTGTGCTGTACGCCGGCCTCACCGTCGCGTGGGGCCGCACGCCGCGCTTCTGCGTCGGCGCGATGGATGCAAGGGACGTGACGGTCGTGGCGTGGGCCGACGACGGCGTCGAGTTGCCTAGGCTGCTCAGAGACCGGATGGCGGGGGAGCGGCGTGCCGGCTCGGTGGAGCTTGACGTCGATGTGAGGCTGTTCCGGGGAGACGACGGCTCGGCCAGGCCGACGTGGATGCGGTGCAAGGTCACGACGGGTGCACAGGAACCGCCGGACGCAGCTCCATGCTCGGTGTTTGCTTTGCAGAATTGGGCCTCGGATATTGCCCCGTCTTGGATGAAGTAATGTCTAGTAAATGTCCATATTCTTTTTCTCGTCTATCTGTACCGAGAGATTATAGTCATATGGTTGAGATAACACATATGTTCCTTGAGGTAGGTTTGTCCGCACCAATTTTTGGTTCCGATTTTTTACCGTAGGATTTTGCCCCTACGACTTCAGACATATTACAGGAGTGCCATAGCAGACCCGAAACATTTATTTCTTGTTCGTTAGTTTCTGTCTGCCCGTGCCTTCGCCCCGGTAGCCCAACTCCACCACTGCGCCATCCTATGGCCCTACTCCCGCTCCTCCACGACGCCGTATCTCCCTCGATCCAGGAGAAGCTGGTTCATCACCTCCACGCGAATCCTCCGGCGTTGGTGCTGGGGGCACTCCTCTCCCCACTGTGCCGCCTCCCGTCAACATCAGCCCTACAGCGCCGGCGGAACCTCCCTCGAGCGCCGCCTCATCTCCCTCCACAACGCCAGCAACCTCGCGCGTGGCCGAATTCACACACGGTATGGCTCGCGTCCCCTCCCTCATCACTGCCTAGGTACGCTACAACGTCGACAAGAGATATGGCTAATCTTGACCAACCCTCGCCTGTCTCTTTTCTGTAATTTTAAGTCAGTGCAGAGCTACAACCACCGACAATCAACTCTTCCAGTGGAGTCAAGCATCGCAAACATTCTGGCAGCAATTTATACCTAGATATTTAAGTGCGATTGATATCATCTAGGTATTATGGAAGGAATTCCAAATCCCTTCAAAACCACCACCGTGCAACAGCAGTAACAGAAACCATCCGAAAGACTATGGAAGGACTTCCAAATCCCTTCAAAACCACCACCGTGCAACAGCAGTAATAGAAACCATCCGAAAGACTACAAAGGCGACGCTGTGATTCCAGCAAAAAACGAATTGCTTGTCCGCCTACTTTGTCTCACTGTTTTAATGCTAATTTTATCTGAACCTGTCAAGACGAAGAACAGAGAGACATGGTGGTTTTCTGTAATGTTATTTTATGTCTTCTTCCTCAATTTACTCAGAGAGATTGCCGTTGAGGTCACCCCATCATCCTATCGTGCCATACCATGACGCAGCTATCACTGGTGGAAAATAGGGCTGTAGTCCCGGGCCGCAACGGGCTCTAGTCCTGGTTTTGGGCCCGGAACTACGAAAACGGGACTAGAGGCCCTCCCTCTAGTTCCGGCTCGCAACGGCCCGCGACTGATAACAGCCACGTGGCTGTTTCAGCCCGAAGCGAAACCCTCTAGTCCCTACTGTAACACCCGGACTAAAGGTTTCTGCGGCAGTGAACACACATTTCTGCCATGGCGAGATTGTGTATTTCCTTTTTTTTTGCCATTTTCATTTTTCGTTTTGTGTTTCACTATAATTCAAACATATATTTCAGTATACATATTATACGCTACTACATACACACTACACGTCGATGCATTTATATAATTAATTGATCCCTTGCAAGCATACATATAATCAATCATATCAAAAGGAAGAAATGTTTTGAAATTACATGGTCATTGATGAATATATATATCATATCAGCTACATGAAGATGACTAAGGCAAATCGAGTTCCACGTCATCCGTATAATGCTCTCCATGTACATTAAGGACTTCCTTCATCATAAATCCCGCCAGTTCCTCTTGAATTGCTCTTATGCGCTGGTCTGGCTCTAGTTTCTCTCGCAAATCATAAATATAATGTGAGTCAACTTTTCGCTCACTGGTCAACTCGCGGATGTACTCGCAGACGTATTATCCACATAAATGAGTTCCCGGTGGCTGCTGTAAACTCTTCACCATTTTATAAGTTAACTCCTCTTTGAATGGACTTGGTATTTTCTGTCTGAACCGTGTCCAACACCTGCTCGGCAAAGAAAATGAACAAAAGAGTTATTAGTTACTTGATATCAGGAAATGAATGAAAGAAGACGATATAATGCGATAATGATTGAAATTACTTATGGAGCATTGCTTTCATGCCATTGCTCTTGTTCCCAACTTAATGAGTCGTGGACTTCAACTAGGGAGTTGTCAACTTGAATGTTTAGCAAGATCCAGTGGAATCTGCGGACATTTACATAAGCATACATGCATAGCTCATCCAGTAAGCAAAAATAAAATGTGTACAAGATATAAACACTCACTTGAAGTTGTAAGGAAATAGTATTTCCTTAACAAAATTATGCTCGGTTAAGAACCTGCACAGGTCTTCCTCCACGTCTTTGGGGTGATTATTTAACGTATATTCATTAATGATATATGGGTCAATAAACCCAACGTCGTATCTTCTAGCTCTTTTGTATTCAAGCATCTTCGTTCTGCGGAATATAATATTATCATACAAAAGGATATATAGTTAGGATAATATATTAAATGCAATGAACGAGCTAAAGCTATAAACTTAATTATAGAAATAAATAACTTACAGACAGTAGCAACCAATGATAGATTTGTCGAGGGCGCGCTGGTTGTATAACTGAAACAGTTCGGTCATTTGAACCTGTATCGAGTATGGTTTAAAGTGATGATTCTTTCTAACGTCCACCGGAAATCAATCTTTATGATGCTTTTTTTCTGCTTGCGACATGTACCATTCATGCGGATTTCGCATATGTGTGGATAGACGCGCGAGCTCCTCATTACTGATTAGAGGCTCCCCTTGGACATACTGCCTTTAGTACTCGACCTTGGCGTATCTTCATAGCCTAAATATTGACCAAGAGACATATTTGCTTCGTTAGCAAGTGCTTTTGCCTGCGATACTGATTCCCATAAGTGCGCAATTATTACGGGCTCTAGGGTCCATCATTTGCATGTTCATATCCATTTCAGCTCAAGGCCTTGTCGAGGTCCGAAATGACTTTGAGCGGCGACCGATTGATTCTTCCGGTTCGAAAGTGGGCAACTTGCTTCCGCTTTTGCACTTGTGATTTTTTCTTCATGCTTGCTTAATAATCTCCGGTCATAGTCGATTCTAGATTCATCGATATGGGATGGTTGCTCAAGAAAGGACTTAGCCTACTTTTTGGTTTTTCGTTATATACTGGCTTTGGCTCGGGCTTTTTGGGTGCAAATGCGCCTTAACTTGGCAGCCACATCCGTTAGTTTCCTCATCGGTCTTGTCATAAGGTCTCTTTGGAAGAGCCATTGGATATCGACTATATTCTGTTTGAACTTTCTCCGATGTAGCGCGGGGACCGTCGAACTTCCGTTTCTTCGACGAGGTAGTAGTATTGCACGGAGGGAGGCGGAGATCGAGTTGATGTACTCGCTACGGCGATCGTCGGTAGGCGGTGGACTTGGAGGTTGGCGATAATCGGGTTGGGGTGGACTTGGAGGTTGGCGATAATCGGGTTGGGGTGGACTTGGAGGTTGGCGATATTCGATGCGGGTGGATTTGGATTCCTTGGAGTCGGTGACCTTGGCGAGCACGGAAACTTGATGTACTTCTTATTCCATAGAATGATGTTGCGTTTGACATCTCCTAGTTTCGTAAGGCCTTCAAAGCGTAGCGATTTCAATCTCGGTCCGCAAAATCCTCCACTATGTCATCCACCGTGACACGAGCATAGCCTGGTGGAATCGGAAGTGAATGGTGGAGTGCTCCGGTGAACAAGGTAAAGAAGTGCCGATCGCCACCTTGAAGGACAGGTTGTTCATTGGTGATGTAGCTCACATTGTGCCATCTCTCGACATCATCCACGGGGTAGTGAGGAGCGGTGCATCATCCAAAGGTGCTTGATCATCAAGACCTCCGTGTAAGCCACGATGCTTCTCCGTTGGCTAAGATCCAATGCAGGATCATCGCATCGGGTGAGTTGACGACGGCCTTTGGCTAATTTCATGCATGAGGTTCTTCGGATCGGCTAGGTCTGCTCTACCACGGAGATCCGATGCGCCTCCGGTCCTTCTTTCTCGGCGGCTTCATGGCGGCATCGTCTTGAAACCCTTTCTTCCACGAGACATCGGCGCCTTTGCCTCGTGTTCGTCCTCCCTTTTCAGGATTCCCTTGGGCGCGTGTTAACTCGTCGTTCTCTCTCTCTCGGGACGGAACAATCCCAATTGAGCATCGTTCATTGCTTGAATAAGGTCTTGGGAGGGTTTTAGAATTTTATCATGAAATAATGTCTTCCTTGTTTCTGGGTCCAAGGATCCCCCGTGCCCGTACCACCAGTGCTTTGACCTCTCGGGCCATCCATACATGCCGTGAGTGACGCCTCTAGCCCTCATTTCCTTCTCCATAGTTTCCCACTTAGGGATGGCACTCTTGTAGCCACCTGTTCCCATTTTATGATGGTTTTTCTTGTTGGCAGCATTTAACGCGTTCTTTGCAAACTTTGCCTTTTCTTTATCAGATTGCTTGTACTATACAAAATCGGGCCACTGTTCTCTCAACTTCTCGTTTACTCCTTTAAAGTCTGGAGTTTTCTTTTTCGCGACATATTTCGCGTATAAACTTTTCTTGTGGTTCCGGTACCGTTCAACCATCTTGCTCAGTGCCCACTCCTTGACTTTTGCTCTATTTTCAAGCCCACCCAGCCTTGGGGTAATACCATCTACCTCAAATTCCTCATACTCTGGAGGTAGTATGAAATGCGCTATGAGCTTCTGCCAAAGGTCATCTTTGGCATCATCGGTGACATAGCTGTTGGATTCTTCACCGGGTTTCTTTGACTTATTCCATTCTTGGATGGTGATCGGCCGGTTGTCCCTAACAAGCACCCCGCATTGATTTATAAACATCCTCTGGTGCTTCTCTGGAACAATCGGTTCACCATCATCATCTATTTCTTCGATGGTGAACCTCTGATTACCATCCAACTTTTTGTTCGGCCCTCATTTCGTTCGAGCTGTCAATTGCTTCGATCCGGTGGGCTAAAAGAAGAAGAGAGAGTGATTAATATATATCTAAATCAGTTAATGAATAGAGGTAACACGAGACTTTATATATATATATATATATATATATATATATATATATATATATATATATATATATATATATGTACCTCGCCGGATCCTATCGAGGGGCCATCATTATTGTTGTTATTTGTTTGCCCTTCGTCCATCTGGTCTTCCCCTTGGTACATTAGGTTTTCCTCTAGTACATCACCGGATGGATTCAGATATGAGGAATCCTAATAATAATTATAATAATCCTAATATTATTTGTGCTAAAACAATAATCATAATAACTAAAACAAAAAAATAACCCTAATCCTAATCCTAATTCTAATCTTAATAAATAAAACAAAAAAATCACTAAAACAATAATCCTAATCCTAATTCTAATATTTTAATTAAAACAATAATCCTAATACTAAAACAAAAAACCCTAATATAAAAAACTATAACATTTCCTAACATTTTCTAATATTAATTGTGGTAAAACCTAGTATTATTTGTGGTAAAACAATAATGCTAATATTAATTGTGGTAAAAAAATATAATAATAGCTAATAACTAAAACAAAAAATAACCCTAGCTAATTATAATTAAAACAATAATTAAAAAAATAACCCTAGCTAATTATAATTTTAAAAAATAACCCTAGCTAAATATAATTAAAAAATAACCCTAGCTAATTGTAATTAAAATAACCCTAGCTAACAATATAATCCTAATCCTAGCTAATTATAATTAAAACAATAATTAAAAAATAATATAATACAGATTTGTATTTTAAAAATACAAAGAGAAAAGGAAAAACAGAAAAAGAATTTTTTTTGGAAAAGAAAAATAGTAGCCAGACCCCAACCAGGCCGGCCCATCTCTCCCCTCTTACTTTCCTGTCGCTCGCATGCGCAGCCAGTAGCCCAACACGGCCCAACAGCCTCGGCCCAATACCTCGCCGGTCGTCCTTCCCCCTGTCGTATTCCTCCTCTGGCCAAGCTGCTCGGTGGCGACGCCTCATGCCGTCTGTCGCCGTCTGTCTGCCGCCATTGAGAAACACGCCTCCTCTCCCCTATCCTCTCATTCCCCCCAGGCTCGATCCCTCTCTCATTTCCTTTCCCTGGCCGAACCCTAACCGTCGCAGAGGCACCGTCGTTGTCGATGTTCCCGACCACCCCGAGCGACACTGAGATGCCCTGGAGAACCATCTCACCTGCGGTGCGGCGGCGGCACGACGTAGCATGTACGCACGGCGGAATCTGACTAGCACCTCCCCTCCTTTCGTCTTCGTCTGTGTGTGCTTCTCGTCTTCGTCGAGAAGTGCGAAGTGTTGGGGCAGCCCCTCCCCTGGCGCCAGAATATAAAGGGACAGACCTTTATTCCCGGGCTAAGCCACCGCCCGCGACTAGAGGGTCTCTAGTCCCGGGTCGTGGCTTAACCCGCGACTAATGACCCCCCTTTAGTCGCGGGTTAAGCCACGACCCGGGACTAGTGTTTATTTTTCGGCCACTTCGTTTTCGCGCGCGCAGGCACCCTTTAGTCCCGGGTCCATCCATGACCCGCGACTAATTTTTTTTTGTAAATTTTCTTTTTTTAATTCAAAACTAATATAAAAACTTTGGAAAATCATATCTTTTATTGTAATAATCCAAATAAAACAAATAATATGTCTATTATTATCAAAAAATATAAAGAATCTTAATATAATATCCATTTATCTGTTTGCATCATTTATAAATTATTTCATTTGTATATTTTCTTTTTTTAATTCAAATCAAATATAAAAACTTTAGAAAATCATATCTTTTATTGTAATAATCCAAATAAAACAAATAATATGTCTATTATTATTAGAAAAATATAAAGAATCTTAACATAATATCCATTTATCTATTTGCATCATTTATAAATTATTTCATTTGTAAATTTTCTTTTTTTAATTCAAATCAAATATAAAAACTTTGGAAAATCATATCTTTTATTCTAATAATCCAAGTAAAACAAATAATATGTCTATTATTATTAGAAAAATATAAAGAATCTTAATATAATATCCATTTATCTGTTTGCATCATTTATAAATTATTTCATTTGTAAATTTTCTTTTTTAATTCAAATCAAATATAAAAACTTTGGAAAATCATATCTTTTATTGTAATAATCCAAATAAAACAAATAATATGTCTATTATTATCAGAAAAATATAAAGAATCTTAATATAATATCCATTCTTCTGTTTGCATCATTTATAAATTATTTCATTTGTAAATTTTCTTTTTTAATTCAAATCAAATATAAAAACGTTGGAAAATCATATCTTTTATTGTAATAATCCAAATAACACAAATAATATGTCTATTATTATCATAAAAATATAAAGAATCTTAATATAATATCCATTGATCTGTTTAGATCATTTATAAATTATTTCATTTGTAAATTTTCTTTTTTTAATTCAAATCAAATATAAAAACTTTGGAAAATCATAACTTTTATTGTAATAATCCAAATAAAACAAATAATATGTCTATTATTATCAGAAAAATATAAAGAATCTTAATATAATATCCATTTATCTGTTTGCATCATTTATAAATTATTTCATTTGTAAATTTTCTTTTTTAATTCAAATCAAATATAAAAACTTTGGAAAATCATATCTTTTATTGTAATAATCCAAATAAAACAAATATTATCAGAAAAATATAAAGAATCTTAATATAATATCCATTTATCTGTTTGCATCATTTATAAATTATTTCATTTGTAAATTTTCTTTTTTAATTCAAATCAAATATAAAAACTTTGGAAAATCATATCTTTTATTGTAATAATCCAAATAACACAAATAATATGTCTATTATTATCAGAAAAATATAAAGAATCTTAATGTAATATCAATTTATCTTTTTGCATCATTTATAAATTATTTCATTTGTACATTTATTTTTTTAATTCAAATCAAATATAAAAACATTGGAAAATCATATCTTTTATTGTAATAATCAAAATAAAACAAATAATATGTCTATTATTATAAGAAAAATATAAAGAATATTCATATAATATCCATTTAGTCCCGATTGTAGTCACAAACCGGGACTAAAGATATTTCCCGCCATTTCCCACCGCTTCCCGCCAAGTTTTCCCGCCCTTTCCCTCTATATTTAGGGCGATCGCGCCATGGCTATCCACACATCCACACCTTCCTCTCTTAGAACAATGGACGCCCTTGGGCCATTCGACCCTCGAGGAGGCAGGTGCGCCTCACTACCCTTGTCCATGGGATGGATGCTTTGCGCCGAGGGGTTCTGTCCTCCCTCCCTCAAGGTTCCTCGCCAGCGTATCACAAACCACTTCTACCACAAGCTCACGCCGGAGCGGATGGATCCCAGTGGGATCCGATAACTACGACACAGGAATGCCTTCGCTAATAGGCGGAAAGGGAGCTCGCCAGTCTGAGGGTGATGGCTCACACCGGTGAACCACAACGGTCGGCCGTTGTATGCGTGGTGGGCGAATCACTATCATCGAGTGATCGCTACATCGTCGGGAGACCATCCTCGCATGTGGTGCCACGAGTCCACCCGCCACAAGCCACAAAAGGTCCCACACCGCCCGGCGAAGTGCATCGTCTTCCAGAGACCCTCCCCGCCGTGAATCCGGGTGGAATGGCCCCTGGTATATGCCATGGATGGGCCGAGGATCCGAGTGGCGGTGGCGATGACGATGATGATGACGGTGACGAAGAAGACCACGAAGCTGCGTCTTATAGGACTAGGCATGATTATGACTAAAGGCGCTTTAGTCCCGAGTGTTAGCTAGTCCCGGTTTGTCCCGGTTTTAATATTAATAAATGTCTTGAGTGTTACCTAATAAATAGAGGAAATGCCTATATAAAGAGAGGTTCATCTTTAGTCGGTTGGAGAAACCAACCATGGCAAGGATTGACAGATGGGCGAGCAACACTAATAATAGGGGTGAGTGTCGACATTATGTCGTGCGGCTTGTACCTTGTCGGATGGTGTCACTAAGGGACTAAAGATGAACCTTTAGTCGGTTGGAGACACCAACCGACAAAACATGAGTCGAGACTAATAATAGAGGTGAGTGTCGACATTATGTCGTGAGTGTCGACATTATGCCGAGTTGCTTGTACTATAAATAGGCATCCTTGTGAGTCCAGTCCTCGGCCGGTTGAGGCATCTCCAAGATGGTTTTCGAGAGCGAGGACACCACTACGGCCGATTTGTGGAGATGTCACGAGCCGATCCTCCGGCTCCGAGAACCGGTCAGAGGCACTCCTAATATGTGAAATTAGTTAGCTCCCAGGTATTGATCTAGTTAGAGAAGTTACAAGCTGCAATATGGTTTTCGAGCAGGACACCACTACGGCCAGTTCGGGAGATCTGCGGATCGATCCTCGGCATCTCCGAGAAAGCGGTCATAGAGGCACTCCTAATATGTGACCTCACGCGTTTGGAGATCGATCTTAATGGTAAGTATGAATCGACTAAAGGCCCTCCACCACAAACGGACTAACACACTCAAGATTGTTTGCGAACAACACTATAAAATGAATACATGCATGGAGCATCTTCACTCATAAAATGTTACAATTATTACATATCATTTCTTCACGTGTGTTCCTTTCTGATCCCGTCGTATCCATGAAGCATCTTCATTCATTAACATGATGCTTGGGTCATCCTTCACCGCGAAGGGCGGAATTTCATGAAACTTATCACAATCTTCTGACATGTCTGTCTTGTCCTCCACTCCCACGATGTTTTTTTTACTGAAAGAACTATGTGGCGCTTTGGCTCAACGTCTGATGTATTCTTTTTCTTATTTTTTCTTTTTCTAGGTTTGGTAGACATGTCCTTGACATAGAAAACCTGAGCCACATCATTGGCTAGGACGAATGGTTTGTCTAAGTACCCAAGATTGTTGAGATCCAACGATGTCATTCCGTATTTATTGTCTACCTCAACCCCTCCTCCTGTCAGCTTGACCCATTTGCACCGAAACAAGGGGACCTTAAAAGTAGGTCCATAGTCAAGTTCCCATATCTCCTCTATGTAACCATAATATGTGGTCTTTGACCTATTGTTGTCTGTTGCATCAAAGCGTACACCACTATTTTGGTTGGTGCTCTTTTTATCTTGGGCTATCGTGTAAAATGTATACCCATTTATCTCGTACCCTTGGAAAGTCGATATAGTCGAAGATGGTGACCTAGACAACAAGTATAGCTGATCTACAAGAGTGTTGTTTTTGATGAGATGTTGCAACCAACCGCCGAAACTCTTCATGTGTTCATCTCTAATCCAAGAGTCATGCTTTCCAGGGTTGTTGGAGCGTAAGATTTTCTTGTGTTCCTCGATATATGGGGATGCCAAGATAGAATTCTGTAGAACGGTGTAATGTGCTTGGTAAGAATGTCCGTCCCTACATATTATTGATTTCCTTCCTAGAGTACCCTTTCCACTCGTCTCCCCTCATACCGATTGAGGAAGACCAATAGGCTTAAGGTCGAACAAAGTCAACACAAAATTCAATGACCTCCTGCTCCATAGCCCTTGGAGATGCTTCCCTTCGGCCTAGCAGTTCTGAACATATTTCTTTAAGATTCCCATGAACCTCTCAAAGGGAAACATATTGTGTAGAAATACAGACCGAGAATGAAAATCTCTTCGACTAGGTGAACCAAAGAAAAGGCCATAATATTGAAGAAGGATGGTGGAACACCAACTCAAACCGACAAGACATTGGACCACATCATTCTCAGAATCGTGGTAGATCTTTAGGATTGATTATCTTCCGAGAGATTGCATTGAGAAATGCACATAGCTTCACAATGGGTACTCGAACATTATCTAGTAGAAGCCCCTCAATGCAATCCAAGCATTTGCGTCATAATCACGTGGCATCATGAGACTTTAGGTTTTGGAACTTTTTTACGCCATATTTATTATTCCCTTTATATTCGACGAGAAGCCGACGGGACCTTATACCTTTAGGCATTCAAAAATATTTCCTTCTCTTGTTTGGTAAGAGCATAGGTGGCATGACCTTGAAACCATTCGGATGCAGCCGTCTGGTCTTTCATCGTTGATGGTCCTTTCGTGCTTCCTGTATCTTTGGTCTTCCCATACACGCCCAAGAAGCCTAGCAGGTTCACGCAAAGATTCTTCGTCACATGCATCACATCGATTGCAGAGCGGACCTCTAAGAATTTCCAATATGGTAGCTCCCAAAATATAGATTTCTTTTTCCACATGGGTGCGTGTCCTTCAGCGTCCTTCGGAACATATTTTCCTCCAGGACTCTTTCCAAAGGTTACCAGTTGATCCAAATCTTTGACCATATCAAATATATCAGCACCAGTACGCTCCTTAGGCTTCGTCTGGTGACATGCCAGACCGTTGAAATGCTTGCCTTTCTTTCTTAAGGGATGCTTGGCCAAAAGAAATCGACGATGCTCATTGTATACATTCTTCTTACAATGTTCCAAATTTATACTTTCAGTCTCATCTAAACAGTGTGTGCATGCATTGTATCCCTTGTTTGACTGTCCTGAAAGGTTACTAAGAGCAGGTCAATCATTGATTGTTATGAAAAGCAATGCTCGGAGGTTAAATTCTTCCTTCTTGTGCTCATCCCACACGCGTATCCCGTGTTCATGCCACAACTGTAAAATTTCGTCCACTAATGGCCTTAGGTACACATCAATGTCGTTGCCGGGTTGCTTCGGACCATGGATCAACATTGGCATCATAATGAACTTCCGCTTCATGCACAACCAAGGAGGAAGGTTATAGATACATAGAGTCACGGGCGGTCTTGGATCGAGCTCGCTTCCCCAAAGGGATTCATGCCATCCGTACTTAGACCAAACCTTAAACTCCTGCGTCATCCGCAAAGTCCGGTACTTTCTATCGATTTTCTCCATTGCTACCCATCACGGGTGTCTCAACATCCCGTCGACTTACGTTCCTCTTTATGCCATCGCAACAACTTGGCGTTCTCTTTGTTTCTCAATAAGCGTTTCAACCGTGGTATTATAGGAGCATACCACATCACCTTCGCAGAACCCTCTTCCGGGGCTCGCCTCAACGCCACCAGGTCATGTCGCCTAATCTTATACAAGTGAAGTGCATACCGGCATGCATCCAAATTCTCATACTCCTCACCGCTAGAGGATGCAACATTAGGGCATGCATGTATCTTCCGAACCTCTAAACCTAGAGGGCGTATAACCTTCTTGCTTCAGACGCATCTTGGCAACACGTTATCTTTTAGAAGCATATTCTTCATCATTTTCAGCAACTTTTCAAATGAGGAGTCGTATAGCACACTCAGCCTTCCATCGCAGCAATTCCAGCAGTGTCTTTTTTTTTCGCACCATTTTCGCAATTTGGGTACAACAACTTTTTGTGATCCTCTAACATGTGATTGAATTTCTCCCTATCATTTTAAGTTTCACAATCTCTTCGTGCATCGGCAATGGTCCGACCAAGATCATCAGCGGGTTCATCATGTGTCTCTTCTTCATCCTCCCCTTCAGCATCCCCCATGGAAGTATCTCCGTACTCAGGGAAACCATGATAGTTGTCATCCTCCTCCTCTTCTTCATTGTCTTCCATTATAACCCCTCTCTCTCTGTGCTTGGTCCAACAATTATAACTGGGCATAAAGCCAGACTTCAACAAGTGGTTGTGAAGGGTTTTTGAGTCATAGTAATCCTTCTGATTCCTACATCCATTACATGGACAGAATACAAAACCATTGCGCTTGTTTGCATCAGCAACACGGATGAATTCATGCACGCCATTAATAAACTCGCCAGAGCGTCGGTCAGTACCGTACATCCATTCCCGGACCATCTGCATTATAGTAAAAGTATATAAAAAACCATTACACAACATGATAAAACTATTACAATTTATACTGAGAGCTTCTAGAGCATTAATTTTGAATTTTGAAAAATTTACATGCACTAATTTGTGAATTGCAGAAAACAATCAACATGATAAATGTGGAGTTTTTTATTATTGTTCTATCAGTGAAAACCTCATTCCATTCTAAGCTCCGAAACTCTAAAATTACACATTTCAATTTTCAATAACTATGTGCCTAATCAAAATTTGTTACACACATATATATATCAAAATCCTTCTAGCTACTTCTAGAGCATGCATGCATTTGATCCATATCTCTATATTTCTAGAGCATTATAGAGCTAAAGTAGCAATAAGATATGAAAGAATGAAGTTCTAACCTTTTAAAGCTTTGGATTTAGGTGTTGCAAACTAAATCTTGAGAAAAAAATGGCATGAACTCTCTTGCTTCTTTGAGAAAAATGGCCACCATATGCTTTAGGGCAGCAGGACAGGAGGCAGATTATATAGTCGTGAACAACTAGTCCCAGGCCGTGATACGACCCGAGACTAATAGTCCACGAAAGGACCAGCTGGCCTGCTCCAGGTTATTAGTCCCGGTCCGTATTACAGACCGGGACTAATGATCTGGTCCGCCCCGGGACTAGTCACTATGGCTGTTTCTAGCCGTTAGAGGCCTCACGGTCTGGGACTAGTTTCCCACTAGTCGCGGGCTGTGCCAGACCGGAACTGCTGGGCTTGTTCTGATCGAACCGAAGATGGTTTTTCCAGTAGTGTATCCTCCCTGTCACATTCTTACAGTATTGTGTCTGAGCACATAGACACCATCCTCGCTCAGCTCTGACGCTAGCTGAAGTTAGCTGACTGGAATCTAACTGAACAAGTTAACTATTAACTGAATCTACCGAAACTTTAACTGAACAACGATAGAGATTGACCAACATTGGCTACTGAAGCTGTGTTTGTCGTGTCAAGAGTCGTTATTTTCTTACCAACGCCAAAAACTTATTTTACCAATGCACAACAACACAAGTACATTGTTCGAGACGAGAGTTACACTAAGTATGAGCGTGCGGTCAGCCGGTCGGTTGCAGTTGGCGTCGGTGACGCGGTGCCGAGAGTGAAGTGGACATACTCAGGGTTATTTTAGTTTGTACAATATTTTTTGGTAGCGAGGAATGGTAGCCGAATTTAGACACGAAACGAATTCGAACAAAATTAGACCATAACCCGAAAACCAAAGTCCCTCGATCAATGTGAAGTCCATTGCGAAGCGGGGTGAGGTGACGATGACACATGTGTACTGAGTCGGCAGGTCGGAGAAGGTAGTGGGGCGTAACATGGACACCTACAGTTGGATGGTTCAAGAGACACACTGCGACTGTACAAACGAGGACTTACCTTCGAGACGCAATTTTTTCTCTCACGGACACATTCCCAATGACAAGGACTGCCTAGAACTCTCGAGTTCTGTATGTGACTCGCACAACTACGTCCACGGTATCCAGATCGGCGCCAGATGTGATGTATACGCAAAGAAAATCTAAAGGACCGGGGCAAATTGGATGTGGAAAAAAAGAACAAGAAAGGCAACAAGATTCTTGGCAAGCCATTCACGATGCATCATTGCTATGAAGTGCTAGGGAACGAAGAAAAGTGGAAGACCCATGGAAAATTGGATGCGACAACCATGGCCGCCAATGCAACCATTGATGCAACAATCAGTGATGATAATGACCCAAGTGACGAAGGCAAGAAGAGAAGCTCCACTCCTCACTCGGTTACCAATGCAAGGATAAATGTGCTTGGTAGGAAGGCCGCCAAAGATATGAAGGGAAAGAAGGCCGGAGATGATGATATAGCGATTGTTATGGATATGATTGCAAAAGCAAGGTTGTAATCAAATGAAGATAGGAAGGTGGCAAGAATCTTGGAAAAAGAGGCTATGGAGGCTCGAAGATCCGCTATGGAGGAGAGGCTTGCCGCTAGCGAGGAGAGGAAGTTGGCATTGGAGGAGAAGAAGCTCGCCAATGAGGAGCACCTACGCCTAGTGGAGAAAGAGATGAAACTATTCTTGATGGACATTTCCAACTTGGATGAAAGGCAAAAGGAGTACATCAACCTTGCTCGCGATGAAGTGTTGGGCATAAAAAGATTGTTGATGACCAACATGAACACACCCACAACCGGCATGTTTGGAGGAGTGATGGGAGGCATGATCGACATGGGAGGCATGGCTGCCATGGGAGGACCAAACTATGGAGGAGTCTTTGGAGGAACCATGGGAGCACCGGTGAATGGTATCTATGGAGCCATGGGAGCACCACCGGGAGGATTCGTGGCCTCTATGGATCCTTCTCTTCCTCCTTCAAGGCGAGGTGTCGATGAAGAAGACGCAAAAGATGATGATGACTTGGAAAATGCGGAAGTGTGAGATTGTCTCTTGCATTTGTGATATGCAAATTGTGTGTTGCACTTTATGTCCATTTGAAGTATAATATGTTGTGTATGTTTGTTGAACTGTGCCATGGTATGAAAATTGTGCGTTGCACTATGGTAGTTCATTTGGTTGATGATTTATTTGAGTATTTGATCTTGTTGAATGCATAGTAGTGTGTGAATGTTGTTTTCCGCCGGCGTTGCGCGCTGTATTTTGGAGCGCCCAACGAGGAGCATTTTTTGCGCCTGTGCTCGCGTTGTAATTTAGCGCCTCCGGTGGAGGAAAGCAGTGCGCATCACGCGGTATAAATTTCCAGAGCGGGCGCAACGACTTTATAGTGCCGAAATATGGCGCGCCAGTTGGAGATGCTCTTAGGATGCGTGTCGGGTTTTGTATCATTTTTTCGTCAAGGCGGAGTTGGGCAATTGAGAGGCGCGCGCGGGAGGGTCCATGAGCCTTTGGAAGCCGCAGCCACCACTCAGATGACAGTATGGAAGATACAGATGAAAGGTGCATGGATGATGGGGGATTCAACACGCATCCTAAGAAGGCAACCGAGCCGGAGATCTCCAACTGGTGCCAACAAGCGCAGGTTCCTTCTACGAGAAAATCCAATAGAAGCTGCAAAAACCCGCGCGCGAAAATCGTTATGCAGCATGCACGATCTAGTTTTAGCGTGATGTGCTTCTCCTCCGGTGGAAGCGCTAAAAGCGGCGTGCAAAAATAGAGCCAAAATCGCTCCCCCAACGAGTGTTTTCTCAACATAAGGTTCAGGCAAAATATGATTAGTAGTACAAACTGTTGGAATTATGCCCTAGAGGCAATAATAAAGATGTTATTGTTATAATTCTTGTTCATGATAAAGTTTATATTCCATTCTAGAATTGTATTAAGCGGAAACTTTGATACTTGTGTCGTTTATGAACAACACCGTGTCCCTAGTACGCCTCTATGGACTAGCTCATTGATTAATGATGGTTAAGGTTTCCTAACCATAGACATGAGTTGTAGATTAATAATGAGATCATGTCATTAGGAGAATGATATGATGGACAGACCCAAATCAAGCAGAGCAATTAGATCGTGTCATCGTGTTCATATTTGCAAAGCTTTTTCTGATGTCAAATATTGTATTCCTTAGACCATGAGATAATGCAACTCCCTGGTATCGGAAGAAAGCTTTGAGGTCATCAAACGTCATCCTATGTGAGGGTGATCATAAAGGTGTCTCTCAGGTGATCGGAAAGTACTTGTTGGGTTGTATGTATCGAGATGGAATTTGTCCCTCCCGAGTCAGAGAGATATACTTCGGGCCCACTCGGTAATCGATATCAACACCGCTTGCAAGCACGTGGTTAAGGAGTTGATCACAAAGTGATATCGGATTACAAAACGAGTAAAGTACTTGCCGTGAACGAGATTGAACTAGGTATGCCGATACCAACGATCGAATCTTGGGCAAGTAAAATATCGCGTGACGAAGGGAATATATATATGGGATTAATTGAATCCTGGCATCGTGGTTTATCCGATATGATCATCGATGAATATGTGGGAGTCAATATGGGTTTCCATATCCCGTTGTTGATTATTGATAGAAGATCATGTCTGCATATTCTCGAACCCGTAGGGTCACACACTTAACGTGCCTCGACGCTAGGATAGAATGGATAATTGGTTTGTGAGTTTTTTGTTCGGAGTCTCGGATGAGATCCAGGACATCACGAGAGGTTCCGGAATGGTCCGGAGAATAAGATTCATATAAAGGAAAGCAGTTTTTGGATTTCGGAATCGTTTCAGAGTATTCGGTATTGTACCGGAAGGTTCTAGAAGCTCCCGGAGTGGGACCAACGTGGCCCACTTGTCGGAGGGGTGCGTGGGCCTACGAGGGAGTGCCCTGGCCGCTTTGGGCCAGGGGCACAAGGCCCCATAGGCCCTGCCGGCCAAACCCTATAGAAGGGGGGGAGACTTGCCCCCCACTCCACCCTTGGGGCCACCGCCCTAGGGATTGGAGGAGGGGCCAAGGGGGCCGGCCAGCCCCCTATATAAGGTGGGCAGGGGGCGCACCCTCCCATCACCCCAAACCCTAGCCGCCAGCTGCTGCCCTTCCTCTCTCTCTCTCCCGACTACGTGTAGGCAAAGCCCTGCTACAGAAACTCTCCACCATAGCACCACGACATCGTGCTGCAGATCCAATCCATCTCTCCACCCCACTTGCTGGACCAAGAAAGGAGGAGACGTCGCGGCACCGTACGTGTGCATCTCTCGGAGGCGTCGCCAGTTGCGGCGTAGGATCGGATCGCGAGGAGGAGACGGCTAGTACGACTACACCAACCACGTTCTGTTGAACATTTTCGCTGTGCGATTTCTTCAAGGGTATGAAGATATCATCTATCCCTCTCGTTGATTGCATCTCCTAGATTAGATCCTGGCTTTCTCGTTCGCATCCGTAGATTTTTTTTTTGATTTACTATGCTAAGAAACCCTTCACAAACTTTGGTATTTTTAACAGGAATATGATTAGCAACATCTTTATAAGATGCATGGTACTTATTCCACTTTTTTTGGGAATTTCTATGTAAGAGGCAAAAGCCTTAAAATAATTGGCAATACTTTGAGAATTAAGACCATACTCAGTACTAATATCACGGAAGTCATCAGATCCCATAAAGGATTTAATGCATTGATAATCATAATTTATACCTGACTTTATTCCTTTTTCATTCTCTCATACTTCAGTGTTCTCTTGAATACGGTCTAGGAGATCCCATTTAGCTTATTCTTTCATACGTGTCAATGATCTAGCACAAGAAGCATCTAGTAAATCTTTATCATGAAGGGAAAGCCTAGCATAAAAGTTATTGATAATAATATTTGTTAGGGAGTTTATGACATGGTTATACCCTACGGGTACGTAACTTCAGCATACCTGGTCCAGCCCAAGGAAGGCCCACAGCAGATATACGCTGGCCCATGAAGATTTTCGGGTGGCCAAGGCTCATGACGCCTTCGGATCCTTGGAGAGCAAGACTGGCGTAGATAGGAAATTCGAAGGGGTAAAACCCTAGAACTTGTAACCGACTAGGACTACGCCCGGGACCTGCCTAAGTCTATATAAAGGCCAGGAGGGCACGTCCTAGGGCAACTCGACTCATACTTTCGCACACGCATCCACGCCAGATCGAATCTGCGCACCATGTAACCTTCGGTTCCGCCGTAATCAAAGAGTAGACAAGGAGTAGGGTTTTTCCCTCCGGGGCCGAACACAGGTAAATCTCGTGTCCCTGGTTGCTTGTCCATAACCGTGCCACGATCTCCAGCATCCCCATCTTCTCCAAAACCCAAGTCCATAACAATGGGCATTGGAGATTAAACCTCGCCAATTGGCGCTCTGTGGGAATTGGGGCTCTTGATTGTGCGGTCGTGACGGTTCCGACCGATCGATCTACAACTCCATGGCGATGGAGAATCACCTCCTCTTGGTGCTTTCGACTTCACCGCCCACTCGCGGCCACCATGAAGGATTTGAGCCCGTGGCGGCGGACTCGAAATTTTGTTCGGAGCTTCGCTTCCAGTGGGACAAGCGGCACCCTCCGCCTCCACGAACGGGTGCCCGTGGCCAATCGTGCCCGCTTTGTGGGCTCCACCCGTGCTACGCCGTCACCATCAACAGATGAGTTCTACAGCACGGCATGCCGCAACTCCGATCTGCGATCCACCTTCGGATGAAGGGACCTACGGTTCGAATCCGAAAGCTGCGGCAGATAACCAATCTGCAGCGCTATCAGGCGCGGTCATCCAAACCGACGAGGAAACGCCTAATCCGCCGCCCAACCCCAACCCGCAGGACATAAACGGCGAAAACGGTGGAAACGGCGATAACGGGGAAAACGGCGGCCACCTCATCCAACTTAGCAAAGAAGGATGGGTCGAGGCACGCCGCGCCGTCGCGGGCGAAATAGTCCTACCTCTAGACTCCCCACATGATCTGCTGAGGGCATACCACTACCTCCTCATCGAGGAGCACAAGAAGCAAGTCAAGATGCAGGAGGCCGACAAAGCAAGCAGCCTCGAGTCCAAGGTCTTGCGACGAGCTGCGCTCTCCGCCATGGAACCCGGCTCTAGCACAAACAGAAATCAGGGAAACAAGCACCGCTCTCGGGTGGAAAACATGGACCCCAAGGAGCGGCTTGACGTGACCCGAACCCTCCATACATCGTTCATGGATATGGACGCTGACAGCAACATCATCCCGAAGACGCCACAAGCTGCGATCATGGCAGCCACTGCATATCTTGCAGCTCACCTACCTCCGGAAGGGGAACCGAAAAGGGCCATGCATAGGTCCGCACTTACCGGACTAGGACTAATCGGAGCTGCGCTCCACGAAGACGCTCCTGCGGAGCCAAAGAAGAAAGCTCCGGCCAGGCGCGACCGGAGCCCCACTCCCTCATCCGAAGATGAAGAGGAACACGATCTTCCTCGAAGGAAGAAAAGCTCGCACCGCCATAAACGCGATTACGACGCCAGAGACAAGCTTACACAACGCAAGATCGACAAAGCACGCGCCAAACGCGCATGCTCGTCTGAATCTGAGATGGATGAAGATGAAGGAGAACTCTGCGGGGCTCGATGCTTCAGCAGATCCGTTCGGCGAACACAAATGCCACGCAACTTCAAGCTTCCTTCGGATACTCCGAAGTTCAACGGCACGCAAGATCCAAAATCCTGGCTCAGTGACCATCTGTCATCCGTCAAGCTTCATGGAGGCAACAAACAAACCGCCATGCAATGCCTTCAGCTGCAGCTAACAGCGGCGTGGTGCAACAGCGACCTATCATCGATCCATCCGGCCGGGAGGAGCTCGCCTTCATCCGAAACTTCAAAGGCACCAGCAAGAGGCCCGCCTCAATCAAGAATTGCGAGCCGCACTCAAAGAACGGGTGAATCTATTCGCTCAGACATACTCTGGTCTACAACCAAGAACTCCGCACACATCTCCTAAGAGAGGCCATCGACGCCTTCATGCGGCGTCAGCGCCCGAACTTCAAGGAGGAACTTGGGCGTGTAAAGCCCAAGACACTCGACAACCTCATGGAAATCGCCAACATGTGATTGGGCGAAGATTGCATCCAGGCCGCAATCGAGATGAAGAGGACGACTACTGACAAAGACGCGAACGCGCAGAAGAGGAGATCGCGTCTACGAGGACGCGACGACCCGACATGGTCGCGGCCGGCTACGGCCGCCGCAACGACAACGGCGCAATAGCGGAGGATACCGCAACGGAAACTTCGCGACAAGGGCGACCAACGCGATCGTGGCAACGCCGCGACGCGACGAACCCTCAGATTCGACAAACTTTGGTCCATGCACCATTCACTTCTACATCGACAAACAGGATGGCAAAAAGAAAGCCAGCCACATGCTCAAGGACTGTCGCGAGTTACAGAAACTCAGTGAAGGCATGATGCATATGAGGCAACAAGCTCCAATTCTGCGTTGAGCACTGCACCAGTGAAATAGCACACGGAGCTCCTCCACCGCCGCCTATTGAGGCCAAAACCAACCCGATCGCAGACAAAACAACACCGGGGTCCCATACCCCCCACCAAAGGGAGCACTAAATATGATCCAGAAGGGACGCCCCACAAATAGGGTGAAGAAGAAAATCACCCGACAAATCAACTTGGCCGTGGCAACTCCACCTGCAATCCACAGTACCTCGGAGTCCTGCATCACATTCACTCGCGGATCACCCTTGCGGATCCCTCGCCCAGTCATGCTGCCACAGTCTTGGAGGCGCAGACGGAGGTTTCAAATGAGTCGCGTCTTCATGGACGGCGGCAGCATCAACCTAATGTTCGCAAGCACTCTAGCTATGCGGATCCCGCAATGCACTGGAACAATCGAACACAACGTTCCACGGCATTGTCCTGTGGAAGGGCATCTCCTGGGCAAAATAGGGCTCGACGTCATCTTCGAAGCCGGACAACTTTCTCGGCGAGCGCCTAGAATTGAAGTGGTGGATCGCCGTCGCAATACCATGCCATCCGGGACGTAGAATTCGCAAGGTTCTGGCCGTCCCACTCGCATACCTACTACTCAAGATGCCAGACCAAGGCGTCATCACGATCCACGGAGCTTCACCCGACGGACCAATGCGACAGGATTTCAACAAAATCTCCGTCCTTCGGCATGCAAGACGAGCTCGTAAGGCTCCATGAGGTGACGGACAATGGCTACCCCAGTCACAAGGCGTAACGCACCCGACATGTCCTTCGACTCCGTCAACACCAAGAAAGTGCAGGTCAATCCGACAGACGCCTCCAAGATGGCGCCGACCTCGACCAAGCATAGGAAGGCGCTCGTCGAATTCCTCCATGAGCGCTGAAATATTCGCTGGTGTCCCGCGGACATGCCAGAGTTCCTGAGGATTCGCCGAAACGCACTCAATGTCTTCCTGCACACCAAGCCGGTCAGCGCCTATCCGAAGATCGCCGAGCCACGAGCGAAGCTATCGGCAAGGAGATCAACAGTTACTCGCAGCAGACTTTATCCGGAAATCAAGGAAAGCGGTGGGTGGCAAATACGGTGATGGTCCCGAAGAAGGACACGGACATCCTGCGGATGTGCGTGGACTTCACGTCACTAAATAAACACGCCCAAAGGACCACTTCCCCTTCCTCGGATCGACGGATCATCGATTCGACCGCAGTTGTGAGAAGCTCTCCTTCCTCGACGCCTACTCGTGCTATAACCAGATTTGACTCAAGGTCGAAGATCAAGAAAATGGCGTTCATCACACCGTTCGGAGAATTACGCTACAACACAATGCCCGGGCTAAAGAACGGGTGCCACGTACCGGCGATGCATGCAGCCTGCCTCAAGGACCAGATCGGTCATAACGTCCAAGTCTATGTCGACGACATAGTCATAAAACCAAGGAGGCAAGAACACTTATCGACGATCTCCGCGAGACGTTCGACAACCTTGATCGCTGAGATCAAGCTCAATCGAAAAGTGCGCCTTGGCGTCCTCGGGTCATACTCGGTACTTCATCTCTCAACGAGGGATCGAGGCGAACCGAAGAAAATCAAAGCCATCATGACAATGGAGAAGCGAAAAACCTCAAGGGCATTCAACTCGCAGGCGAGTAGCGGCACTAAGTGTTCATCACCGCATGGGCGAAGGCCCTACCATTTTATCACCTTTGCAAAGGCGCATAAGTTCGAGTGGACACGAAGCCAACAACGCATTGAAAGCCTCAGCGGCTCCTCTCCACCTCGCCCGCTTTGGTCACGCCAAAGAGCGCGAGCCCCTATTCTTGTACATAGCAGCCACACACCGTGGTCAAGATAAACTCGTGGTCGAACGACCCGAAGAAGGCAAGACCCACAGGTACAACGCCCAATTTACTACCTCGGCGAGTTCTCACTCCAACAAAACAGCGGTACCCGCTACGGTCGGCCTACGGCGTGTTCATGACGGCTCGGCGACTGAGCCACTACTTCCAGGAGCATCAGGTGATGGTCGTCAACGAGGCACCCCTGAACAGCATCCTGAATAACCCAGATGCCATAGGACATGTGGCCCTGTGGGGCATTGAACTATCAGCCTCGGACATCGTCTACGAGAAGCGACACGCAATCAAATCCCAAGTCCTTCCGGACTTCCTGGTACACTGGATGGATCTGCGGTACTGACACCCGGACATGTCGCGATCTGGACAATGCATTTCGACGGCTCCAAGCGAAGCGGGCGAGGCGAAGTCATACCGACCTCCCGCAAGGTGACAAGATGAAATCGTCGCCGGATGAAATTCAGAGCCTCCAACAACGAGGCCGAATACGAAGCCCTCATCCATGGCATGAAGATGGCAAAAATATGTGGCGCAACACGCCTGGTCATCTACGGTGACTCCAACCTTGTCGTACAACATACGATGAATGAGTGCTACGCACACGCTGAAAACATGATCGCGTACCGCGCACAATACAACGCACTCGAAGGAGAATTTGATGGCTGCGAACTTCGGCATGTTGGAAGAGAGAGCAACGAGGAGGCTGATAGACTCGCCAACATTGGCTCCACTTGTGCAAAGGTACCACCAGGTGTGTTCCTCGAACAGATCTGCGTGCCATCCATCAAGCGGAAATTCCCCAAGGGATCACCCGAAGAAGCAGAACACTCGGGGGCTACGCTACCCGAAGGTCATGAAGGACCCGAAAAATTGGATACCGAAGTTGCCATGGTCAATGTGGCATCCCGCAAAACCACTACTAGAAAATCGCGTTGAATTTGTGCATTGCATCGTCATCATCATGCATTGTTTGTCAAAACTATATTCGCAAAACCCGTTTGGTTTATAAAACGCCCCAACTTTTATTCAAACGCCAACCCGGATGTTCCGGATATTTTGTTGGTCTAAAACTAGTTACAAAGATATTTGAAAATAAAATAAATATTAAATTATTTTTAGTAGGGGCAGTCGAACGGGCCAACCCGACCCGATCGACCACCCCAGGAAAACTAAAACGGTTCCCCCTGCCAGCCCTACCCCTAATCCTAAGTCTACCCAAAAATCTACCCCAACCCAACCTCCACATCACTCCCTCCAATCAAATCTCTCCACCTCACCTCTCCTCTCTCCCTCACCCACTCCCTGCATGCCACATCAGCCCAACCCTCCACCTGTGCTAAGCACACCCCAACACTCACCCCACCTGACCCACACCAAAAACACACACACGCGCATGCACCCAGGCCACCCAGCGCCTGCCGCGTGGGCCCCCATCTCGCCCTGGCCCACCTGCCAGCAGCACGCACGCCACGCCCGCGGTCACCCCACCCCCACCGAGTCCACCCTGTCCCCCGGCCCCGCCGCTGCCTGTGGGTCCCACCTCCTTGCCCCCCTGTCCCGCGGCCCACACTGGCCCCGCGTACCCCCGCTCTCTCTCCTGCCTTCTCTCTCCCCCGTCCTCTTCCACCTTCCACCGGCGCACCCACCTCCTCTCTCCTCTGCGCTCGGCCACCTCCCTCCTCCGTCCATCGGCGCCGCAGCCCCTCCTCTTCCCCTTGGTCGGCTCTCCCACGGGACCCCTCCTCTCCTCCCTCAGAGCCGCCGCCCCATCTCCTCCTTCCCCGGTCTCGCGCCCCAACCTCGCCTCGCCCCGCGGTGCTCCTCGCCACCAGCCGCCGACGACCCCCCTCGCCGGCCGCTAAGGCCTCCTCCGTCGAACGCCCTCGCCGCCTCCTCCTCGTCGTGGCCGCCGTGGCCGTCTCCGGCGCTCCGTGCCCTCTTCCCCGCCACCGCCGGCCCGCACTCTGCCCCGGCCGCGTGCTCGCCTGCAGGTCCTCCACCCGGCCTCCTCTCCCCGCCGCGGCGTCCTCCGGCACCGCCCTGTCCGCCGCCGCCACCGCTCGGGGCCGCCTCCGCATGCCTCCCCTGCCGCCAAGCCCGGCCGCGAAGCTCCTAGCCCGCCACATGGTCCGGTCTCCTCGCCCGCCCGTCGGGTTCTGTTCCGGCGTTTCCACCCGACGACCGCGCCCGTCGCCCTGTTCCTCTCCGCCTAAGCTCGGCCTTCCGCGCCAGGCGTCGCTCCAGCTCGCCTCACACGCCACCAGCGGGCCCCACTCGCGAGTCACCGCGGCTTGCTTCCACGCCTCGCTGTCGGCGTCCGCCTCGGCCAAGCAGCATCCAAGCAAAACGACAAGTGGTAATGTGAACCGAAGTATCCCGACAAGAACGGTCCGATGTGAAGATCTTCGTCCAGAAACACCATGTTCTCCTTCCCGGACGTCAAGACCGACGTGATGGCGCGACCCCGACGAGACCCTCGCAACGACAAGCTCGACCCCGTGGAACCCGGCAAGATCTGCATGCGACGAGAACGGCACCGACCCGGGAGAAGCTGATGCGCCTGACACCGCGCCAAGTTCTTCCTCCCGGATCCGAAGACGCCAAGACCGATAAGATCTACCCCGATCCGACCCCAACCTCGGACGCCAAGCACTGCACCCCGACATCGAGACCCCGGAGGCACCAAGATCTGCCCGATACCGAGAACGACCCCGGAGTCCGAGAACGTTCCCGCCAAGGCCGTCGAACCCTGGACCCTGGACCCCGAGACCAACCCCGAACCCCGGAACCCCAAGATCGTCGAGAACCCTAAAGTGTGACCCCTTTCCGAAAACCCTATTTTACAACATAAAACTTGATGCATGTTTAATTGTCATACTTGCATGCATTCATGTGGTTTGGGGGCCTTATGCCGATTCACCTAATAAATAAATATGGGGCCCATATGCGGGCAAATCTAGTCTCATATCGGCCTCATTTAAATTTGTGTAGCGAACCGGTATCTTATCTTGCTTTGATATAACAACATTTAAATTGCGGGGGTTCTAAATAACTTGAACCATTTAACTAATTGTCGGGACCCCGGTTCCGCTTAATCTTGACCTATTTGCATCGCACCTTGCCATGCCATACATCATCCATGCATCATGCCGATCTTCTGCCGTGTATTAAATATCGCATCCGGTGTTTCTTCTAGTGTTTTGCTTCTTCGGATAAGGCCGTTGAGTTGATGTGAGCTTACGATCTTGATCGAACCTTCGACAATGTTTTCGAGCGAGCATCTCCCCTTTCTACCTATCTTAATTTTATAGTCTTTATTCCCTCTGTTGATCTATTGCTATCCGTGTTGCGATGCTCTAGTTTTCGCACTTTGATATCCCCTGCACCGTATATTGCCTTGGACACATCCTATTACTGTTGTTTGGTAGCTAGTTGGACTTGGCGTCGTGATCGCTTGCTCAAGTGTTGTCGCGTGTTGTCAATGCCACGATTGTTGATGTATTGCCGCATGTTGATGTTGGAGATGATTCTAGTTTTACTTATCGTCACTTTACTTTGCTTAACAACTAAAATTGAATAAGCGAGGCATCGGTGGGTGATAGATAATATTTGG
The DNA here is from genome assembly GCA_030063025.1 of Avena longiglumis. Lineage (NCBI taxonomy): Eukaryota > Viridiplantae > Streptophyta > Magnoliopsida > Poales > Poaceae > Avena > Avena longiglumis. Next base: position 157,896,363 of record CP125973.1, read on the forward strand.
TTTCCGAACGCCACTTGTGTCCGTAAGACCCGAGTACTTGATACTGTTCCTTGATTTTTGCGCTATCCACATCCGGGAGGTATATGGGACCCCCCTGAGCCAGAGCTTGATTCAGACTTATTTCTTGGGGCCACAAACTAGTTTGAGGTGTTTTTACTATCCTGTACTTATGCCATGTTTACCGCTTTATTTACAATTGTGCGAGGTGCACACTGTACTGTTTAGGATCGGGACACGTTTACGCGGTATCGACAAGCCCAGCCACACTTCGGGTTCCCGATCGTTCTGGCCCACCCAAACCTTGAGGCCGTCTCGGAGCTTGCTTACTCCGTTGCGGATTCTACTCTAAGGGGTGGCCCCCTGAAATATTTATGAATCCTGTGATTGTTCAGTCGTGAAAGCCTCGTTGGGTTTTGATTTGGTTTTTCCGAGGTTGATCGAGCGTGTGTTGCTATTGGTGCACCGGCGGGTAAAACTTTCTGAAAGCCGTGTCCGCGGATATGGACGACTTGGAGCACAGTATCTCGATCATAGACAAGCATAACTAAAGTTTACTGTTATAAATTTGACTTATAATGACTAGTAATCAGCTTCACTATAACGGAATGGCTAATAATACTGCCCACAAATGCTTGTTTGGATTGTCGCTTGCGACCATTGTACCTGACTAGTAAGTATGGCAACTACAACGGAATTGGCTGAATAAAAGTACCAACAACTGCTGGGTTTTTGGGGTTTATCACATGCTATCTGTATCTGATTAGTAATTGTTGCAACTATCACGGAATGGTTAACTAAAAGTGCCCACTGTTTATTTTATCAGGACGATTATCTAAACTTGACTAGTAAAGATCCGCAACTATAACTGAATAAATAAAACTGCCAACTGTGTGAGTTCCTCGGTTGACTTCCTCGTTTGGTCTCGAGGGGAAATACCAGGATGGGTTTGTTTGGTGTTAGCTTCAGGTTGGATCCGGTTAGGTCATTCTTACCCCTCTCTGATAACCGCCAGTTGTATCGAGTCTCTATAGGTTGTTCAGTGCATGCTGCCTCTGCCGCTTCAGTCCACCATACCTATGTAGGCGAGGACCGCCGAATTCTAGCCTCGCTGTCTTGGCCTCGATCGACGCTCCTTCTTTTCCTTTGCCCTTTGTCGGCACCCTTTTGTTTAAGCAGGTTTGAGATCGGCGTTAGCGTGGTTACCCTTCCGGCTTGGCAGGTTATGGGCGCCATTGGTTATTCTTGAGGCTCTTAGCCCCATTTGCTTCTTGTCCGTAGTCGGACGCTCTACCGCTTTCGGGGTGATTTGGATCTTTGTATAATATATCTGTATTCTTGACTCTTTGAGTCATTTATATATGTCATTACGTGGGTCCCATCGAGGACTGTTGTGTAATGTTATTACTTGTTTTCCACCATACGAAAGTGCTGGTGAGCACCTTTGAATCGTTTCTATGCGGGTTTGGCGAATTTTGCTCAAACTTGCATAGGTCCGATTCTGAGGGTGTTACTGAGTGGTATCAGAGCTCAGCAGTTGCGATACCCCACAAGTCCAGCCTGTAGGATAACCTAGCTAACGGCCGAAGTAGAGAGTCAAAACTATTTTTAAAAATCGGTTGGATAGTTCTGATTAGGTCTGATTTTACTCCTTACCCCTCGGCTGTTCCCCTCTTACCCCTACGTGTTTTGAATCCGCTCTCGTCCCTTTCTTCGAGTCCAGGAATTCTCGTGGTTGGGTCTCCGTCGTACCTTTAGGGTTTCGCTTCCTCTTCGGATCACGGTGTTCTGCCATCCGGTGTTCCAGTTGCCTGATGAATCCGTCTATTCTTTGTTTGTGCCTTCCGGTGTTTTCCGACGCGACGACATCATCTACTCCAGATCCGATGCAGTGTCTGCATCACTCCTTTGTTCCGAACCTCGCTTGTCGAGATCTTCAGTCTAATTCCGAGAATGGTTGCACTCTTTTCCACTGATTGTGTAGAGTAATAGTTTGGGTGCGTGATGGATTGGCCCCCATGCCGACTACCCTTTCTATTCGCTCTCGTACATTGAAGTGGGATAGGCCGCATCTTTTCTCACCTTCTATCGAAGTTAGAGGTGGCTTTATTTGTTGATACCTCTACCTTGACCTTTTGTTCCCGGGTGTTCTCTCGGCGATCACGGACAACGACCTCTTGTTAGTGGTGTCGCGAGGATCTACACGGGCGAAGACGCAGACGCCGACCTTCCTTCCGGTACAATGAGGCGGATCTCGAGGCGAGATCCATTGTTAGTGGTGTCGTGTGGCATCCGCAAAACCACTACTAGAAAATCGCGTTGAATTTGTGCATTGCATCGTCATCATCATGCATTGTTTGTCAAAACTATATTCGCAAAACCCGTTTGGTTTATAAACGCCCCAACTTTTATTCAAACGCCAACCCCCGGATGTTTCGGATATTTTGTTTGCCAAAAACTAGTTACAAAGATATTTGCAAATAAAATAAATATTAAATTATTTTTAGTAGGGGCAGTCGAACGGGCCAACCCGACCCGAACGACCACCCCAGGAAAACTAAAACGGTTCCCCCTGCCAGCCCTACCCCTGATCCTAAGTCTACCCAAAAATCTACCCCAACCCAACCTCCACATCACTCCCTCAATCAAATCTCTCCACCTCACCTCTCCTCTCTCCACTCCCCCTGCATGCCACATCAGCCCTCCACATGCTAAGCACACCCCAACACTCACCCACTGACCCACACCAAAAACACACACAGGCCACCAGCGCTGCCGCGTGGGCCCCATCTCATGCCCACCTGCCAAGACGCCACATGCCTTGTCACCCCACCGAGTCCACCTGTCCCCGGCCCCGCTGCCTGTGGGTCCCACCTCCTGCCCCCCATGCCCACACTGCCCCGTGCCCCGCTCTCTCTCCGCCTTCTCTCTCGTCCTCTTCCACCTTCCCACGGCGCCCACTCCCTCTCTCCTCTGCTCGGCCACCTCCTCCTCCGTCCATCAGCCAGCCTGACCCTCCTCTTCCCTTGGTCGGCTCTCCCACGGGACCCCTCTCTCTCCCTCGAGCCGCCGCCCATCTCCTCCTTCCCGGTCTCGCGCCTCGCCTCGCCCAGCAGTGCTCCCTCGCCACCAGCCGACGACCCCTCGGCCGCTAAGGCCTCCTCCGTCGAACGCCTCGCCTCCTCCTCGTCGTGGCCGCCGTGGCTGTCTCCCGCTCCGTGCCCTCTTCCCACCGCCCGGCCCGCGCTCTGCCCGGCGCGTGCTCTTCTGGTCCTCCACCCGGCCTCCTCTCCCCAAGGCGTCCTCCGCAAGTCGCCGCCGCCACCGCTCGGGGCCGCCTCCGCATGCCTCCCCTGCCGCCAAGCCCGGCCGCGGAAGCTCCCAGGCCCCGCCACCGCGGTCCGGTCTCCTCTGCCCGGCCCGTCGGGTTCATCAGCGTTTCCACCGGCGGCATGCCGCGGCCCGTCGCCCTGTTCCTCTCCGCTGGCTCGGCCTTCCAGCGCGGCGTCGCTCGAAGCTCGCCTCCTCGTCACGCCACCAGCGGGCCCCACCTCGCGAGTCACCGCCGGCTTCTGCTTCCACCGCCTCGCTGCGTCGGCGTCCGCCTCGACCGCGCCGCGGCATCCAAGCAAAACGACAAGTGGTAATGTGAACCGAAGTATCCCGACAAGAACGGTCCGATGTGAAGATCTTCGTCCAGAAACACCATGTTCTCCTTCCCGGACGTCAAGACCGACGTGATGGCGCGACCCCGACGAGACCCTCGCAACGACAAGCTCGACCCCGTGGAACCCGGCAAGATCTGCATGCGACGAGAACGGCACCGACCCGGGAGAAGCTGATGCGCCTGACACCGCGCCAAGTTCTTCCTCCCGGATCCGAAGACGCCAAGACCGATAAGATCTACCCCGATCCGAAGACCCCAACCTCGGACGCCAAGCACTGCACCCCGACATCGAGACCCCGGAGGCACCAAGATCTGCCCGATACCGAGAACGACCCCGGAGTCCGAGAACGTTCCCGCCAAGGCCGTCGAACCCTGGACCCTGGACCCCGAGACCAACCCCGAACCCCGGAACCCCAAGATCGTCGAGAACCCTAAAGTGTGACCCCTTTCCGAAAACCCTATTTTACAACATAAAACTTGATGCATGTTTAATTGTCATACTTGCATGCATTCATGTGGTTTGGGGGCCTTATGCCGATTCACCTAATAAATAAATATGGGGCCCATATGCGGGCAAATCTAGTCTCATATCGGCCTCATTTAAATTTGTGTAGCGAACCGGTATCTTATCTTGCTTTGATATAACAACATTTAAATTGCGGGGGCTCTAAATAACTTGAACCATTTAACTAATTGTCGGGACCCCGGTTCCGCTTAATCTTGACCTATTTGCATCGCACCTTGCCATGCCATACATCATCCATGCATCATGCCGATCTTCTGCCGTGTATTAAATATCGCATCCGGTGTTTCTTCTAGTGTTTTGCTTCTTCGCGGATAAGGCCGTTGAGTTGATGTGAGCTTAGCGATCTTGGTCGACAACCGACAATGTTTTCAGCAGCATCTCCCCTTTCTACCTATCTTAATTTTATAGTCTTTATTCCCTCTGTTGATCTATTGCTATACGTGTTGCGATGCTCTAGTTTCGTACCCTTTGATATCCCCTGCAGTATATTGCCTTGGACACATCCTATTACATTGTTTGGTAGCTAGTTGGACTTGCGTGTCGTGATCGCTTGCTCAAGTGTTGTCGCGTGTTGTCAATGCCACGATTGTTGATGTATTGCCGCATGTTGATGTTGGAGATGATTCTAGTTTTACTTATCGTCACTTTACTTTCTGTTTAACAACTAAAATTGAATAAGCGAGGCATCGGTGGGTGATAGATAATATTTGGTTTCGAGCCCACTTGTGTCCGTAAGACCCGAGTACTTGATACTGTTCCTTGATTTTGCGCTATCCACATCCGGAGGTATATGGGACCCCGAGCGAGCTTGATTCATTCTTATTTCTTGGGGCCACAAACTAGTTTGAGGTGTTTTACTATCCTGTACTTATGCCATGTTTACCGCTTTATTTACGATTGTGCGAGGTGCACCTTTGTCTTTGTTAGGATCGGGACACGTTTCAGGTATCGACAAGCCCAGCCACACTTTGGGTTCCCGATCGTTTTACCGCCGTCCACCCAAACCTTGAGGCCGTCTCGAGCTTGCTTACTCCGTTGCGATTCTACTCTAAGGGTGGCCCCTGAAATATTCTGAATCCTGTGATTGTTCGATCGTGAAAGCCTCGTTGGGTTTTGATTTGGTTTTCGAGGTTGATCGGCGTGTGTTGCTATTGGTGCACCGGCGGGTAAAACTTTCTCGAAGCCGTGTCCATGGATATGGACGACTTGGAGCCATATCTCGATCATAGACAAGCATAACTAAAGTTTCGTTATAAATTTGACTTATAATGACTAGTAATCAGCTTCACTATAACGGAATGGCTAATAATCGCCCACAAATGCTTGTTTGGATTGTCGCTTGCGACCATTGTACTGACTAGTAAGTATGGCAACCAACTTCTAGCGAATTGGCTGAATAAAAGTACCAACAACTGCTGGGTTTTTGGGGTTTATCACATGCTATCTGTATCTGATTAGTAATTGTTGCAACTATCACGGAATGGTTAACTAAAAGTGCCCACTGTTTATTTTATCAGGACGATTATCTAAACTTGACTAGTAAAGATCCGCAACTATAACTGAATAAATAAAACTGCCAACTGTGTGAGTTCCTCGGTTGACTTCCTCGTTTGGTCTCGAGGGGAAATACCAGGATGGGTTTGTTTGGTGTTAGCTTGAGTTGGATCCGGTTAGGTCATTCTTACCCCTCTCGATAACCTTGGTTGTATCGAGTCTCTATAGGTTGTTCATTGCATCTTTTGCTGCGCTTGATCCACCATACCTATGTAGGCGAGGGCCGAATTCTAGCCTCGCTGTCTTGGCCTCGATCTTGACGCTCCTTCTTTTCCTTTGCCCTTTGTCGGCACCTTTTGTTTAAGCAGGTTTGAGATCGACGCCGTTAGCGAGTTACCCTTCCGGCTTGGCTGGGCAGGTTATGGACGCCATTGGTTATTCTTGAGGCTCTTAGCCCCATTTGCTTCTTGTCCGTAGTCGGACGCTCTACCGCTTTCGTGGTGATTTGGATCTTTGTATAATATATCTGTATTCTTGACTCTTTGAGTCGTTGTTATATGTATTACGTGGGTCCCATCGAGGACTGTTGTGTAATGTTATTACTTCGTTTTCCACCCGCACGAAAGTGCCTGGTGGGCACCTTTGAATCGTTTCTATGCGGGTTTGGCGAATTTTGCTCAAACTTGCATAGGTCCGATTCTGAGGGTGTTACAGTCAACCTGATGCAGGTCATGGCAATCGAAGAAACTTGGACACGTCCATACCTCCAGTTCCTGATAAACAGAGAATTGCCTGACAGCCCGACAGATGCCCGGCGCATATCTCGTCGGTCAAAAGCCTTCACCGTCATCAACGGCGAGTTGTACAAACGCAGCATTACGGGTGTACTACAATGGTGCGTCACCATCGACGACGGCAAGGCCATACTCCAAGATATCCATGAAGGCATCTGCGGCCACCACGCAGGCAGCCGCTCCCTTGTCGCCAAAGCTCTGCGGCGAGATTCTCTTGCCAACGGCCATGACGCGAAGGACATCGTCCGAAGATGCAACGGTGCCAACGGTTCGCCGACAAACCGCCGCACACAGGTCGAACTTCACCCATACCCATAGCCGGCCTTTTGCCCAATGGGGCCTCGACATGATCGGCAAGCGCCAAAATCTTGAAAGGAGGACACGTCTTCCTCCTGGTCGCGATCGACAAATTCACCAAGTGGATAGAGGCCATGCCGTCACCAACGGAAGGGCAAAACGCGTCAAGTTCTTGAATCCATTGTCTACGGTTTGGCGTACGCACATCATCACCGACAACGGATCGAACTTCATCTCCGAAGAATTCCGGGACTTCTGCGAAGGCCTCGGGATCAATATCACGTGACGCCTCGGTGGCACACCCGCAAACAAGCGGGCAAGTGGAAAAGGCCAATGGCCTAATCGGTAGCATCAAGAAGCGCCTCATGAGCTCACTCGAGCACAAAGCTGAAGCGGACGAAGAGCTACCGTCGCATCTGTGGAGCTTACGGACTACACCAAACAGCTCCACCGGCTACACAACGTACTTCATGGTGCACGGAGCTGAGGCCGTGCTACCAGCCGAAGTACACCACCAGGCTCCACGAGTCGTCGCTTATAGCGAAGCCGAATCCACGGCTGCACTCGAAGATGCCGTCGACACACTCGACGAAGCACGGGATATAGCAGCATCTAGATCGGCGGTGTACCAGCAAAGTCTCCGCAACTACCACAGCCGCCGGCTGCGCCCAAGGTCCTTCGTCGAAGGAGACCTCGTCTTACGACTTAAGCAAAAGCGACCGAATAAATTCGAGTCACCATGGGAAGGACCCTATGTCATCACCGAAGTCATCCCAGGTGGCGCCTATCGCCTCAAGCACGTGGAGTCTGGAGTCGCATACTCCAACCCATGGAACATCTCGCACCTGCGACGATTCTACCCGTAGCAACCTACCCCCTTTTACTTTCAATAAGGCTTTCAGCCAAGGCTACTCAGCCGAACCATATACATCCTCCATTACGATATAAATAAAGCTAAGTGTCTCGCCCCCAACCTTCGGTTGACTATTTTTCTACAACTTTGCTACATGCTACAAACGCACTCGGGGGCTTCCCCCACCTCACGATTTCATCGACTGAGGACAAAACGTGTACACCTGAGTAGCTGACTATGTCAGGCAAACGAAAAGGGCACGTACTCAATCAAAGCACTGCGTGCTCACAAACAAGCAAACCTTTACAACAAAGGGTACATAAACGCCCAGCCGCAATATACAAATTTTACATCTATTTGTTTATTTTCAGGTCCTACCTATTCTGAAGAATAACCTGAGCACGCTGCTCAAACAAGTCTACAATCTGTTCGGCATACTGCCTTACAGCCGCGTAATACGGACGCATATCCCACTCGCCACCATCTGGTCGAGGAGGTGGCCCAGTTGCCACAGCAGCCAAATCTACGCCAGGGCGGTACACCCTCACAAGAGACAAGGCAGCCTTCACCCCTGCGACGAGCTGCTGCCTCACCAGCTCCTTGACATTGCTGGCACACCGAAACCTCGACAGAAGACCTGCAAGGGTCGTCGGCACGACATCCAACGGAAACATGACGTGCAGCACCGAGGAAAGTTATGTCTGCACCTGGCGGAGCACCCGCGAGACTTGATAGACGCGATCCTGCACTGTCGCAGAACCATGGCACGATCGCGGTCCATCCAGAAGAAGCCGCCGGCCTCCATGTCCTGTTGAGTCAAGCAATTGACTCGAACAGCAATACGCTCCTTTTCTTCCCTCGGAGCAAGATTGGCACCTGCGACAAACGCACAAAACAAGGGTAAGGCCAGCAGGATGACCCGAAGAACTGAGCTACAGCCCGAAAGACGGATCAACTTACATTGCAGCTGCTCGGACAGCCGACCCAGCTCCGCCATCAAATACTCATCTCTGGCTGCACCACGGTCTGCTTTGGATTTCCAAACGTCAGCGCGACCGCGTAACCCAAGCAAATCTCTCTCCAAGCTGCGCACGCGATCTCGAAGAAAAGCGAGCTGCGAGGAATCATCCAATGATGCTCGCAAGGGCCTTTCGGATGAAGTGTCAACTGGGTCAGCACCCGAAGGAACCTATAGCGGCAGAAAAAAGAAGGCACACAGACATTCAGCCAAGGATAGAGCACAACTCGGAGGAATTCATTAAAATATAAGGCCACCACGTGGCACAAGGATGGTACTACAAAAGATATTTACAACAAAAATAGACTACAAACTACCCTACGTCTACTATGCCTAAGGCGGAGGGCACTGAGTTGCCTCGAGAACGCACGCCTAGCTTTGGCCTGCCTGCCGCAATGCGTACTCGAACTGACAAGTCAATGAGCTTGGGCCCATATCGCCATGGCGAGCGGACTAGGCGGCGAGCTACCTCGGATCCATCCGCGGCCGTCGATCCGAAGTGATGGGCAGGTCCAGCTCCGCCCGGCCGCCGCCATCGCCCGGCCAGACGCCCGATGCCCATACGCTTTGCGCTTGCGCTGCGCCGGTGAGCCTCGCCAGGCATCCACATCTTCAAGTGCGCCGCCGGGAAGAGCTCTGGTAAAAGTGACCAAGGACCTCTTTCGCCTTGGCAAGGAGTTGGCAGCGGTCTTGCAGCGGTCTTCGACCGCCACAGTGGCATCATCTAGAGCACTCCCGTGCTCCAGAGCACCGCGGTCGAACTCGATGCCTGCGGCATCTGAGACAAAAAAAGAAGAAAACATGAAGAAAGGCAACACAGAAGAAGAGCCGTAGAAAAAGAAACAAGTCCAAAAGCTTGTACTCACCCGAAATAGCCTTGGCAGCAGCCATGAGCTTATCCGCCACTCCTTTTTCATGAGCAGCCGCAACGGTGGCCAGCTGCTCCTCACGATCTACGGCCTCCTGCTGCAGACGCTCTTTCGCTTCGGCCGCCTTCGTCAGCTCCAGCTCAAGGCGCTCTCTACCAATGGCGGCTTGACTGCTCCGATTGGCCAAGGCTCTTCTTCAGAGCGTCGACCTGACGGAGAGAGTCGTTATGATCCTCTGCATTTACAACAAGCAAGTGTTAAAGAACAGGACAAGGATAAGCAAGAGAAGTACTACAAGGCAAAAGAATACCTTGAAGCTGCCGCAGTTTCGCCTCCAGCGTCAGGCGCTCCTCCACCAGCCGCTTGGCCTCTTGGACAAAAGGCTGCAGCAACGGGCAATAATAGTAAGAGCAGGACTTGGGGGCTACGCCCAACAAAAAGAAGCATAAATAACATCGGCATACGAAGACACTCGGGGGCTCCCCCCGTAACATCAAGTAGAAAAACTTACGTGCTCCGAAGGCGAATCAGCAGGCCCGCCTGCGAAATTCTGGGGCGCAACCACCAGCCTCTCCTGCACAGGAGGAACTGGCGCAACGTCACCCGAAGTCGCCACCGTCTGAGGAGGAGGCGACGCAATGTTCGACTCCCCCATCATCTCCTGCCCACCATCACTAGAGCCGTCGGAGGATTGCCTGCATACGAAGACAATCAACACAGGTGAAAACACCATCAAGGAAAAAGGGTAACAGTACAACAAGAAAACTTACGAGCCCAATGCGCTCAGGTCGAAGATAGGAGAAGCCCTTCGGGCCCTCTTCTCCTCCTTCTTCTCTTCCTTCTTCTCCTCCTTCTTTTCTTCCTTCTTCCGCTTCTTTGGAGGTGCGAGCAACAGCCCGCACAGGAATGGCAGGAAGGGGAGAGGAAGAACCCCCATGAACATCATCATGACGCTCAAGGCCCAGAGGATTTCTGGGAGTCGGAGCAGTCGAGGCATCCGAAGACTCGCTGGAGCTCCGTGATCGCTTGCGTGAATGGTCCTCACTCGATTCGTCAGCATCCTCCGCTAGAGATCGCGCTGACGGTAGCTCGGACACGGAGTCCACCACTTCATTATCCGAGGCATTCGGATACCTTTCGGGCAACGGTGGTGCCATGCCCGGTACTTTGAAGCTCTGCAAAATGAAAAGGAACTTTGTTAGCAAACAAAGGAAAAAGTACACAGCCGACAAAAACAAAAGGGGAGCACTACGTGCGCAAATCTACACCTTCGGTACGACCAACGTCGAAGAAAAGGGAGGAGTCTGCGACTTCCCCGGGATTTCTTCGTCGGCCTTGAACTTCAACAGCGTGCGAAGAGCCTTGTCAAGTTCCACCTCGGAGATTTTCTCACTCGAAACCCTCGTCGGATCACGGCGCCCAGAGTAAAGAAACATCGGATGCGCCCTCGCTTGGAGAGGCTGCACCCGACGCTCAAGAAACGTTCGGATGACGTCGACACTGTTCACCTCCTTCTCGAGAATCGCTTGGAGATCCTCCACCCAGCAGTCTGAGGACTCTATCTCCGCCACCTCACCGTCTAAGATTTGGTTTTCAGATCTTTTCTTCTCAATCAATTGGGAGGGTTAAAAGGCAGACCAAAATCTTGCCCAGCGAAGGAGTCACGGATGTAAAACCATTTCCTCACAAGATCTTGGACATATTCGGACATGGAAAAGGAAAAGAATTGCACATTGGGACTGAGGGAGATGATGAAACCCCCAATGGGATACACACCATCCGAACCAGACTGCCTCTTCAAGGAATAAAGCTTCCGGAAGAGGCCAAAGTGCGTCTCAATGCCAAGCCAACACTCGCAAAGCGTGATAAAACACGCAATGTGGAGAAGAGAATTGGGAGACAGATGATGCAACTAAACCCCATAGAAGAAGAGCAGCCCACGAAGGAAGTCATGGACTGGATACAAAAAACCACGCAAGATGAAGGCAACAAACATAACCCGGCACCCAGATGGGGGAGGGGGGATTACCTCATTGCCAGGGAGTTTGACGGCCGTCGTATCCTGCGGGATCAGGCTTCGCTCGCGCAGTTTGCGGAGATCGCTCTCCCGCGTTTCTGATCGCCGCCAGCCACCATCGGTGATGCGAGCAGCGGCGGTGCCTTTCTTGCCTCCGGCGGCGCTGGTCCCAACCGCAGATGAGGACTTCTTTGTTTTCCCCATGGCGCTGCAGCGGTGGTGGCGATGACAATGCAGAAAGAACGAAGGAAATGTGGAAGGAAAGCTCAGCGCGCAGCAAGAATCGCTCAAGAACAAGGAGGCAGTGAACAGATGAACTGGTGCGGTGAAAAACAAACCAAGATTTTACCCAGGATTATAACAGCGAAGACGACGCACGCTGGTCGTCCATCGAGAAGACCTAACGCCAACGGTAGATCTGGCCGTACACGTGTCAACACCACAACGAACCGTCGTTACCACGCCGTCCACTACGCGTGGAAATCGAGGAGACGCCGTAATCATCTCCACGCCGCGCGTGACCAGTCAATTCAAAGTCAGCAAGTGGGACCCACGCTTCGTCCAGTCAAGTCATCTCTGGCATAGCAGACGCTTGAGGTCATCGATCGTAAGCACTGACGTCATCAAAAGCTATACTAGCATCACTTCGGCTCCACAGCTAAGAGTACTCACTCGAATCTACGATTCGACTAAATACTCGGGGGTTACTCCTATCAGGAGCGCTAGCCGCGCACCCGATAGACAAATGAGGACAAAATTACTTCTCTGAGTCCTACGTCGAGTCTACGAGTCCACTACGGACTCGGGGGCTACTCCCATAGGGAGGATGGATTTAAGCATCCGAAAATTTTCGAGTCCTGCGGACCTAATTATTGAAACAATGCTTGAACTAAAAGTCTCCGTTCGAGTCTACGACTCGAACAGACACTTGGGGGCTACTCCCATAGGGAGCGCTGGTCGCGCACCCTATGAAATCTTCGACTGCGATCTTCCGGATCCGCATGCAAAAACTTTATTGGCAACTCTGCCCCAACAAAACGCTAAGTGAGCAACAATCTCCTTGGCCACCCGAAACACCTCCGAGGTGATAAATGTTCGGATGCTGCGTCTGCGACGCAAAGATAAGACCTATAGATATCATCTGATGGCCTGGCAACGCACCTGACTGCGCTCTGCTAGTATGAATCCGTACCAGCAGGTACGATGAAAAATCCCAACGGACGCGTTGGGTACACCAATTAAAATCACTGGAATTCCACTCCTGTAAGTCCTCCGCGGCTTGAGTCGAATTACGCAAGCATATGTTCCGGGTCCGGGTTGAGGGACCCGAACCTGAAGAAGATCATGTCGTTTCGTCCTAAGACAGTTAACTGACCCTGATCCGTCGGGTGAGTCAGGCACACGCATCAACAATCCCTACACACATATACTATTAATGTATAGCTGCACCCGAAAGATGGAAGAGTCCTCAGCCGAATCTATGATTTGATTGAACACTCGGGGGCTGCTGACATGGTTATACCCTACGGGTACGTAACTTCAGCATACCTGGTCCAGCCCAAGGAAGGCCCACAGCAGATATACGCTGGCCCATGAAGATTTTCGGGTGGCTAAGGATCATGACGCCTTCGGATCCTTGGAGAGCAAGACTAGCGTAGATAGGAAATTCAAAGGGGTAAAACCCTAGAACTTGTAACCGACTAGGACTATGCCCGGGACCTGCCTAAGTCTATATAAAGGCCAGGAGGGCACGTCCTAGGGCAACTCGACTCATACTTTCGCACACGCATCCACGCCAGATCGAATCTGTGCACCTTGTAACCTTCGGTTCCGCCGTAATCAAAGAGTAGACAAGCAGGAGTAGGGTTTTCCCTCCGGGGGCCTGAACCTGGGTAAATCTCGTGTCCCCTGGTTGCTTGTCTGTTAACAGTGCCACGATCTCCAGCATCCCCATCTTCTCCAAAACCCAAGCCCATAACAATGGGCATTGACGAGATTAAACCTCGTCAGTTTATGAATAGGACATTTAAGCATTAATAACTTCAATATCTCCCAAGATTGAGCTGTACTCTCTCCATCACGAGGTCAAAAGTTATATATCAGATTCCTATCCTGATGAATTTCACTGGGAGGATAGAATTTAGAATAAAAGAGCGGTACGATTTCCTCCCATTCCACGGATTGTCCATTCTTGAGCAGCTTAAACCATTCTTCAGCTCTTCCTTTCAATGATATAGAGAGTAACTTCTTCTTTACCTATTTAGTTGTGATACCTGCACACTTAAAAAATCCGCATAATTTATGGATAAACAGCAAGTGATCACCAGGGTGGATAGTTCCATCCCCTAAATTATAATTATCCATAACATGATCAACAATACTTGTAGGTATCTTAAAAGGATCCATCTCAACAGGTGGTGGTTCATCTACTACCCTAACAGTGGTAGTAGTTTTCCCAAATAGAAAACCAAGTGGGTTATCTATATTGGAAACAAAGTAACAAACAGAAATGAAAGCAATACTCATAGTAGAAGTTACATATACCAGTTCCACTCTTCAATAGCGCTCCACTCCCCGGCAACGACGCCAGAAAATAGTCTTGACGACCCACAAGTATAGGAGGTGTATCGTTGTACTTTCGATAAATAGGAGTGTCGATCCCAATGAGGAGCATAAGGTGTTGACTAGTGGTATGGAGCAGGAAATCTTTGTAAATACTTAGCAAATGGATTTTTAGGGTTTTTCTGATAAAGCAAAGAAATAAAGTGCAAGTAATAAAGACAACAAAAAATTGTAGCAAGTGGTCCAATCCTTTCTTAGCAAAGGACAAGCCGGTGGAAATACTTATGAGGACCAAACGTTCTCGAGGACACATGGGAATTCTGTCAAGTGCTTTCGCTTCAAATAGCCGAGTAGTCTTCTTTGGTTTTGTAAGTGTTGTGTGGGTGAACCTGTGCTAATGTACCGACCTTACTTGGACTAATACATACTTATGATTAAACCCACTGCAAGTATCCGCAACTACATGAAAGCAATTAAGATATAAACCTAACCACAGCCTTAAACTCTGAGATCCTACGCTCCCTTCTGCAATGGTGTCCTAATGGGGTTCAGGTTTCTGTCACTCCGGCAACCCCATAATTAGTAGCCAAATATACAATGCATTCCCCTAGGCCCATAAATGGTGAAGTATCATATAGTCGGTGTTCACATGACACCACTAGAAGAATAGCACCACAACTTAAATACTAAACCATTGAATAATATCTCAACACAAATCCACTACTAACAACATAACTTCTCCCATGTCCTCAAGAACTAAACGAACTACTCACAAGACATCATATGGATCAAGATCAAAGATGATATGGTGATGGATAACAATCTGAACATAAACAATAATCCAATGGTTCCACTCACAAGCATCAACTACAATAGTAATCAATACCGGGAAAGTTTCCCCTAAGAACTATGCAAGTATTCAACACAATTGTTACAGCGGGATGGAGTCGTGATAATGGTGCTAGTGGAGATGATGGTGTGGATGATGATGATCCCGATGAAGTCTAGCTTGATGATGGTGTTGATGGTGATGATCTCCCCTCTCCGGGAAGGAATTTCCCTAGCAGAAATCTGTCTGCCGGAGAGCTCTTTCTCTCTCGGTGTTTTCCGCCCCGTAGAGGCGGCAGAATCTTTCTATGGTCGCTCCCCGTGTTTTAGTGTTTCGAGGAGAAGGTATAGGCGAGAGGGCGGAGCCATAGTTGGGCTGTAACACCCTCAGAATCGGCCCTATGCAAGTTTTAGCGAAAACCGCCAAACCCGCATAGAAACGATTCAAAGGTGCCCACCAGGCATTTTCATGCGGGTGGAAAACGAAGTAATAACATTACACAACAGTCCTCGATGGGACCCACAGAACAGATATATATACAACACGACTCCATGAGTCAAGAATACAGATATAATACACAAAGATCCAAATCACCTTGAAAAATGATACAGCGTCCGACTACGGACAAGATGCAAATGGGGCTAAGAGCCCTGAAGAATAACCAATGGCGTCCATAACCCTGCCCAGGCCAAGCCGGAAGGGTAACCCTGCTAACGGCGTCGATCTCAAAACCTGCTCAAACAAAAGGGGTGCCGACAAAGGGCAAAGGAAAAAGAGAAGCGGTCGATCGAGGCCAAGACACGGCGAGGCTAGAATGGCGGTCCTCGCCTACATAGGTATGGTGGATCAAGCGGCAGCATGCACTAAACAACCTATAGAGACTCGGTATAACCGACGGCTAACGAGAGGGGTAAGAAAGACCTATCAAACGGTGATACTAACACCAAACAATCCCATCTGGTATTCCCCGAGACCAATCGAGGAAGTCAACCGAGGAACTCACACGTTGGCGCTTTATTTATTCAATTATCGTTGCAGCAATTACTAGTCAGTTTAGATAATCATCCCGATAAAGTAAGCGATGGGCACTTTGAGTTAACCATTCCGTGATAGTTGCAACACTTACTAGTCGATACAATTAGCATGAGATAACCCCAAAACCCAGTTGTTGGTACTTTTATTTAGCCATTCCGTCATAGTGAAGCGATTACTAGTCATATCGGATACAAGTCAATTGATAACGGTAAACTTTAGTTATAGTTGTCTATGATCAAGCAACATGCTCCAAGTCGTCCATAACATGGACACGGCTTCTCGAAAAGATTTAACCTGCAGGGTGCACCAAAGTATCCACAAGCACTTGACCCTTTTGCGGATCTAACATACACCCATCGGTATGTCGGCGGGCCTAAGTCATGACGTTCCCGCACCAAAGCAAGCACGGGGCCACCCACTAAGTCTACCCATAGCGAAGTCGGCCGGTCTCGAGACGGACTCGTGGTTTGCGTCGGTATGGCAAGAAATCCCAAAAGCTGGGGATCGATACCGCGAAAACACTCCGCTTCCTAAACAGTACAGTGTGCTCCTCGCACAATCGTAAATAAAGCAGTAAAGCATGGCATAAGTACAGGATAGTAAATAAAACCTCAAACTAGTTTGTGGCCCCCAGTACAATACTTTGAAATCAGGTACTAATCAATGGGGGGCCATATCTCCCCACCTATGGTTAGCGCGCTCGATCTCGGAACAGGTGTCAAGAACTCGGGGTCCTACGGGACACAAGTGGGTGGTCGGAAACCAACATTATCTATCACCCACCGATGCCTCTGCTTACTTACTTCAATTTTAGTTGTTAAACAGTAATTAAAGTGAACGAAAAGTAAAGCCATGATCATCTCCAACATAGAACATGCAGCACTCCTCCAACAACTGTGGTACTTGACGACACACAAAAACACTTGAGCAAGCGACTACGACGCGCGGGTCCAACTATCTACCAAACAACAGGTAATAGGATGTGTCCAAGGCTATATATGGCTGCAAGGGATATTACGGGTACGAAAACTAGAGCATCGCAACACAGATAGCAAAGATCAACAGGAGGGAATAAATACTAGAAAAGTAAGATAGGAAGAAAGGGGGAGATGCTCGCCTGAAAACATTGCCGAAGGATCAACCGAAGATCGGGTCGACTCTCGCATCAACTCAACGGCCTTATCCGCGAAGAAGCAAAACACTAGAATAAACACCGGATGCAATATTTAATACAACGGCAGAAGATCGGGCATGATGCATGTATGGTGTATGACATGGCAAAGGGGCAATGCAATTAGGTCATATTAAGTGGAACCGGGGTCCCGACAATTAATTAAACGGTTCAAGTTATTTAGCTTCCCCGCAATTTAAATGTTGTTCTAACATGGCAAAAGATAGTATCGGTTTGATGCACAAATTTAAATGAGACCAATATAAGGCTAGATTTGCCCGCATATGGGCCCCATATTTAATTAAGGGTGAATCGGCATAAGGCCCCCAAACCAATGATATGCATGCGAGATGAATGATTAATATGCAACAAGTTGTATTATATTATAAAATAGGGTTTCGGGAAGGGGTTCACACATTAGGGTTCGGGAGATCTTGGGGTTCGCCGGGGATCGGGGTCGGTCTCGGGGTTCGGATCTGGGATTCGGTCTCGGCAGGTTCGTTCTCGGACTCCGGGGTTAGGGTCTTCGGATCGGGGTATAAGATCTTGTCGCACGAGCGTCAATGCTTCCGGGGGAAGAACTTGTCGTCCAGGGTGTCGGTGTCTGGGGTGAGGTACTCGGCGTTCTCGAGGGAGTACTTGTCGCACATGTGGTCTTCGGGTTCCATGTCGATGATCTTGTCGTCGAGAAGAACTTGTCGGGTCCGCGTATCGGGTTGGCGTTCAAGGTGGCGAACTTGGCGTTTCGATTGGAGATCTTGGCGTTTCCGACCGGTCTTTAGGCTCGTGTGGCAGTACTTGTCGCACCAGGTCGGAGTCCTAGAATCCGGGAAGGAGGACTTGACGCGCCAGGGTTCGGCCTTCGGGGTTCGGTCATCTGATCCAGGACGGAGCACTTGGTGGTCTTCGGGTCCGTGACGGAGAGCTTGGCGTTCCGAGGGATCGGGTGCGGTTCTCGGCGAACTGGGCGGTTCCCTGTCGGCGGTCTTGGGGTTCCGCGGTCTTCGGGTCTAGGATCGGCTTCGGATCCACGGAACAGGGTCTTCAGGTTTTCCATGAAGAAGTGCTTGAGGTTTCCGTGGGGGAGATCTTGACATCGGTCGTCCTTGCCTTGGTTTCCATGTGAAAGTTCTTGTCGTTTGTATCTTGTCGGTGACGAACGTGGATCATCATTCCAGTCGACGTAACTGTTCGGTCTTGCAAAGCGAGGGACTTGTACAACTTGTCACGGTAGTACTTGGCGTTGTCTGGGTACCGGTAGCGCAGGGATGCAGGCAGCGAGCATGGGCGGAGGAAGGAGGCCGGCACTCACGACGAACACGGGGAAGAAGGAAACGACGACCCGACAGAGGCATGGCGGCGTGCTCATGATGCGTCGAAGAAGTGGCGGCGGGGAAAGGCACAGGTGCAGGCCCATGGGCGACGCGACGCCCGGTGGCCGGGCCAAGCTTCATGGCGAGTGGAGAGAAGGCATGGCCGAGCGGCGAGGCGGCAGCGCAGGCGGCGGCCTTGGCGGCGGCGCAGCGAAGGAGGCGACAAGGCGGCGCTTCGGGTCATGATGAGGCGGCGGCAGGAGGAAAACCCGGCAATGACGGTGTGGCGCGGAGGCGTCGGGCGGTGGAACCGGAGACGGGCACGGGCAGCGGCGGCGGTCATGGAGGAAGGCGGGAGGCGGAGGAAGAGGTGGCGCGGCGGGCGGCGAGGAGGCCGCGGGGCGAGGTGGCTCAGGGCGTCTGGCGAAGGAAGGAGGCGGGAGGAGGCCGGAGAGGAGAGCGGTGGCCACGAGGGAGGAGGAGAGGGAGGCCGAGGGGAGGAAGAGGCAGAGGGGAGGCGGAGGCAGCGTCAGTGGGCACAGAGGAGAGAGGAGAGGTCGGGGACGCGGGCTGAGGGAGGGAGAGAGAGAGAGGGTCCCGCAGGTGGGGTCGGTGGGGGCCCAGGGCGAGTGAGGGGGTGGGAGTTGGTTGGTGGGGGTGTGGTTCTGCGGGTGGGGCCAGGGGCGGTGGGGTCCGGGTGTAAGAGAGAGGGAGAGAGAGGGGTGTGTGAAGGCTGGGTGAGAAAGGGAGAGGGGGGAAAAAGGGGTGGATTGGTGAGGTGGCAGGGTGGGTAGGAAAATTGGGGGAGGGGTGAGGTGGCGAGCTGTGAGAGGTGGGTAGGATAGATTTGGGTGGGGATAGGATTTAGAGGGGCTGGTTTAGATGGACCGTTTAATACCAGGGTGGTCGACTGGGTCGATTCGGCCCGTTCGACTGCCCCACAAAAATAATTAAATAATTTTATTTGTTCAAACCGACTTTTGCAAACCGATAGAAAACAAAACAAAATAATCCGGTGACCCGGGTTTTGCGTTTGAACAAAGACGGGACGTTTAGAAAACACAAACAGGTTTTTCCGAAATAGTTTTATGCAAGCAAATGCAAGATGATGACGATGCTCAAATGCAATATGGCATGATGACATGAGCATGCGGTCATGATGATGCAATGCACAAAATCAGCGCGATTTTCTAGTAGTGGTTTTGCGGGATGCCACATGGGCCGGGTGGGCCACACCCCCTGTAGGCGTGGCCTAGGGGTGGCCCGCGCCTGGGGGGTGTGGGCCCCCTGTGGCCCATCTCCGCCTCCCCTTTTGGCATTCTCCGTCTTCTGGGAAAATAGGATTTTCCGTAGTTTTTCTGGTATTTTTCTGATCTTCGCGAAATTGCATCAAAACACCTATTTATCCATCAGAATCTTGACTCTGGCAGTTCATCCTCCAAGAATCATCCAACATGCAAAAATAGATGAAAAGACATAAGTAACACCTCTTAATAAGAAATATATCAATGAACAGAGGCAAATTATGATATAGAGTGGTGATGCAAATTGGACGTATCAACTCCCTCCAAGCTTATACCTTCGCTTGTCCCCAAGCGAAAACTGAGCTCAGTAAACATGTCCACAGGTTTATGAAGTGAAGTGTCGATAAAAGAATACGGACAAGAAGCATCACACTTACCAGTACACAACTCATAGAAGAAAGCAACTCACCATTATATAACTTAGCTTGTAATAAGTAGAGGAGTATTCGGCGGAGAAGGCCTCTTCTGACTCGATGTGATCTCGCTTCTAACTTGATTTTACACTTTCTGGCCTCTTTGCAGCTCCAGTACATGTTGTGTAGACAACGGGACAAGGCAAGGCTGGAAGCGACCCTTTGGCGGCTCGACGGCTCCCTCTAGCCTGGCTTAGCATTTTCTGTTTTTCGGTGTGCTCTCGCTTAGCGCGATGGTCTCTCGCTTACATTTTGGGTCATCTTGTGCTGTGGCCCCAGCTTATGTCTTGTTGATGGTTTCATACTTTGTGACCCGTTGTGGACGGTTGCTTTATTTATAAAGTGGGGCAAAAGCCTATTTCGAGAGACAAGTAGATGAGTCACAATAGAGAGGCATAAAGATAGATCATAATTGGAATTGGCAAACTTTGTTCTTGGTCAGAGAACAGCTGGCAAAAAGTTTCACAAATAAAGCTTTTGTAGAAGTCTTCAAAACAGGAGTACTCTTTGCTCAAACATAAAAGGTTTTTCATAATGATGGCTTTCAAAGTAATACTCAATAGATAAGAGTCTTGTGCAAACAAGGAACATAAACAACATGATTGAATAAATCATCATATGAATGTTTGAAACACAACAACTCAAATGCTTGCTGGAGATAGAGAGGAAATAGGTTTACTGACTCAACTTAGAAATAGAAAAAAAGCCCTTCATAGAGGGAAACAGGTATTTTAAGTCATAAAGAGCTTCCAAAAGATTATGGTACTTACTAGCTTTGAGCCCTTATTGCCCCTATCATAAGCATCTTGAGGTGATTAAGGTTAAAGTGAACAAAGATGGAGTATATGGTTGACGAAATATAAATTGGCAATCTCATGTCCCTTGAATACGAGGGCCGCTCCTCATGCTACTCAACTTTAGTTATCGGTAAGTTCTTGTCATTGTAAGTATATGTGTATCATAAAGAACCGCCAACAGGGTACCCCTTGCACATGATACAGGAGCTATCCCATAATAAAAATAACAAGGCAAGCAGATAGTGAACATCTCAGCGATCTTTTTATTTGCTATTTGCATAGGTTTTTTATTGAGGATGCTTCACAGATTGCTCACTATGGTTATGCTGCAAGTTTCCACCATGATTAGGCATGGCTTTGGCTAGCGGCCCAGGCGTTTCTCTAACACACATACATAACTCCATGGGCTTACAAGCTCCCCTTTTATTTCACATCGACGACATCCGCAAAACAAAAGAGCATGATATCAACTGGATATGTATCCATAAGTGTTGAAAGCGTTCCCCGTGACAACACGGTTCTGCTAATCCCAACATATAGATGCAAGCATATACAACTTCGATGACACAATGGTTCAAGATTATTAGGGGCAATAAAATAAGGTGTGCCATCAAGTTCGTGAGAGCTTTACTAACTATTTTTCACATAACAAAATAATTTTTAATTCAAAAGATAGATGAAGCTTGAGAATTTTCTTGGAATAGCAATAATGCTAATAGGTAGATATGGTGGACACAAATGGCATAGGTTTGGTTCAAAGGGGTTGGATGCATGAGAAGTATGTCTTCTCAAAACAGGTTTTTGGCTAGCAAGGCTGGGTAACAAGCAAAAGAGTTGAAGGAAACAAGCTAACCTACAAGTGATAAAGCCAAACATGCAATCTTCTTTGAAGACACAACAGATCTTAAATAAATAATACTAAGCTTATGAGCCAATCAAGAAATAAAATAAATGATACAAATACCTGTAAGCTTTTTCTCTTTTCCTTTCAAACCTCAAAAAGTGTTATTACTGACCAGAGCTCGGTTTTCCAAACCCAATTTAGATCTACTTGATGCTCCAAAAGTGATACCAATACTGATCAACAAGATCAATCATATAATAGAGATTGCAAAATAAAATAAGAAGTGCAAAAAGTAAAAGATGAAACTTCTCATTAATATTCCATAAAGGCACTCACACCAAGGGATACATAGATAATCAACTAAAGGAGAGATACTTCCACAATACAAACCAACCTATAAGATAACTTCTCTACCAAAGATATGAATCCACTAAAAAGGTAAAAGATAAAAGATAATGATGTGATACCAAGCTTGGAACAAGCCAAGGGGATGCCAAACCTGATGACGAATTACTCCTTCGGTGGTGGTGTTGTTCTCTTGTCATCATTAAACTTCCAAGTCAAAGGTTCCCCATCCAAAAAGGATGTCCTGGTTTCCACAATCCTGAAACTAGCAGCAGATCTTATGCGATTAAATCTAGCCTCGTACTCATAGTTTTGATTTTGTATGCCGTAGAGTTGTGCTTGTAATTGGTTGGTGGTATGACGGAGCGAGAAGATTTTGTCTCGGAGCTCAGCAACTTCCTCCTCATGATTGGCGATGAGTTCTGAACTTATCTTATGGATGACATCCACTTCGCGTTCCGCCATCTTTTTGTACCTAAAAACTTCCTGCTCCAATGCTTCCATCATGTCTTCCAGACTGCCTTCTCCTTTAGGGCCTTGAACTTCCTTCATCTGCACCTTCCCATCCTTGAGCATCAACTCCTTAGGATGAATCTTCAACTCATACATATATGGGTTGATGACATCCGCGGAGGAATCCTCTATGGGTGATTCAGAGGAAGACATTATTGCTCCAAAAGTGAGATCCCGTCTGACAGAAACAGATCGAAACAAAAACACGACGAGAACACGATATACGAACCTCGGGGGATCCGGGGGGTTATATATTACGAAGTTTCAAAGCATAAGGAAGGTACTGGTGCGAAAACAAGGCGGATTCGGAGCTTAGGGGGCTCACACCCCCTCCAGGCACGACCAGCTAGGGCCCGCGCCTGGGGTGGGTGTGGCCACCCTGGCCTCCGTTTCCTCCTCTGTTTCGTTTTGTAACCTTACGTATGTAATAAAAACATCAAAAATATAAAAAGATTGAGTTTTCACGAACCTTCTGTTTTCACCACTTTTACCTATTCAAAGACGAACTCTGCAGATTCTGGTGTTTGGTTTCTGATAAATTCTTAAAGAGTCACCATTTGAATAATGTCAACATCTTCGTTATAAGAATCTCCAGAAATATAATGTTTTAGTCTTTGACCATTCACCACATGTGTTGTGTTGTCCTTTAAAGAAGATATTTTGATAGCACCTGAACGATATACTTCTGAAAGGGTAATTGCCCCTATGTGTGGTTTTGGTGATTAATGACAATCCCTATGGACTAATGTTTTTATTGAGTTTTATATGAAGGAATATTCCATAGGTCATGCTTATAGTCCATGTGTTGGATTCAAGTATGGATGCCATGAAGATAAAAATATATCTTGAGTATTGGCATCAAAATCATCGAGTTGAAGATAAGAATATGATATGATCAAGATCTTGAGAGTGTGATCTCAATAGAATAATTCAAGATATGGCTCTAAGTAGGTGTCATGATAGCCTCATTAGTTGAGATATGGTTGACTAAGATTTATAGCATGTAATCAAATGAAGAGTTCCTTATATACATCAAGATATTAATATGGAGAAGGTACTTGGTTGACCAATACAAAGAGTGATTTCAAGTTGGTCAACACATGAAGCATAAAGAATGTACCACATGGATCTTGTGGTATGGTAATCCTTGTCAATTATGCATCATGAACTAACCCATTATATGTGTGCCTTTGCATTTTCTATATGGGATAGGTATCTTTCCATGGGCATTCTTCAAAATTGAAGATCTATATAGCCCATGAAAGGATGTTAATCAAGTGGTGATCGTCATCAAGGTTGAGAAAGGCAAGTTCAAGATAAGCATCTCGAGAAGATCATTTGCTTGAAGCTTGCCGTCCATATTGGTGATAATATACATGTGAATACATGTATTAATGAAGATATCCCATAGTGGTGTATGGGGGAGAAAATTAGGAGTCTTCACGAAGCAATAATGATCAAGTGTTGCATTCCGGCTTGGGTGGAGCTTGAAGTGTTGTCATCAAGATCAATCGGTATGCGCAAGGCAAAGGTATGGCCTTGATAGGTTTTCATTTTACCGGTCTCAAGGTGGTTGTTGTGAGACCGGGTTATAGGATAGATAGCCGCACTATCAAGAGGGGCTTTCGGTTGTGTAACTTGATCACATCGTCATAGGGAGCTCAATCCTTTGATACTTTGCATCTTCCTATTTTGTTTATTCTTGGTGTTTCTCCATGTGAGGTTCTTGAGCTTATTTCTATCTCTTCAACAAGCCCAAGTTCATCGAAAACGGAATTCATATGCATCTTCTATGGCGTTTTCGAGTTTGAAGGTTTTATAGGTTCTTATTTAGGGAGGCTTCTTACCTTTCTTCATTTGGTTCTATCCTCCTTTGTTGGGCTATGATGTTTCTCTGCACAATCTTGTATAGCTTGTTGTCCTTGTCAAAGCAAGCCCAAGATCATCGAAATCGTAGTCCGGATGCAAAAGTTATTGCGTTTTTCGTGAAGCCTGTCTCATCCCGGTTGTGGATTCGGTTCAACCGGCTCCCAGACCGGGTGGTCCGGTGCCAGGACCGGAAAATTGGATCTTAAACTGGGTTTTTCGGTTTTTCTATACCGAGTCTATCCGAGACTGTGTACTGGCCCTAATTCCGGTTTTAAGTTCGGTTTTCCGGTCCAGGAACCAGACCGTCTGGTTCCGGAGCCGGTCCAACCGAACTTTCAACCGAGTTCGCACAGATTTCTACTAACGGCCATATTTGCTTTCCACTATAAAAGGGGGTTCTTCCCCCAACATTTTAGAGTGTTCTTGACCATGAAATTGACCTCCATTGTTGAACCTCTTGAGCTTGCTTCTTCTCCCTTCCCTCCTATGATTCTTGCATCTTTTTGAGGGCTTTGGAAGAGGAGATCTAGATCTACAATCCCCACCAATCAATTCCTCCTCTAAGTGAGGGGAACCCTTTGGATCTAGATCTTGGAGTCATTTGTTGACTTCCACCATTGTTCTTCCTCTCTAATTCCTCCCTAGCACTTGTTGCTTTGGTGGTATTTGAGAGTGAAGGATTTGAGCACCCTTGTTGGTCTTGCTTTGCATTCTTGCATAAGTTTTGAGCTCTCCATTACGATTTGTTCGAGTGAGAGACCGTGGGCTTGTTACTCTTGGAGGGTGACCTCCTAGTTGGCTTGGCGGTTGGTGCCGCGGTGTCCTCTTCGTAGAATATTGTGAAGAGACCCGGGCTTCTCCTTCGTGGAGCTTGTGAAGTGGTTGTGGAGCTTACCATCTCTAGAGTGGAGGAAAAGCTAGCCATAAGGAAAGGGCCTATTCCTTCGTGGGATAGACTCGAAGAAGAAGGTGAGCCTTTGTGGCGCGTGAGGAATCCTTCATGGAACCTCACACCTCTCCAACGTGACGTATCCCCCTTCCCAAAGGTGGTGAACACGGAAATACATCTTCGTCTTCGCGTGCCTCGGTTATCTTTATATCCGAGCTTACTTTCCTTGTGATAGCCATCGAGCTTGAAGTACTTATATCTTGCTTATCACTTGTGGTATATTTATCTTGTGCTATCTTGCTTAGCTTAATTTGTTGTTGGTGCACTTAGTTGAGCCTAGTGTATTTAGGTTTTGTGCTTGTAAAATAAACATTAGTTTAATTCCGCATTCTATCAAGCCAAAACCGTAATAGTTTTGAAATTGCCTATTCACCCCCCCTCTAGGCGACATCTCTATCCTTTCAATTGGTATCAGAGCAAGGTCTCTCCTTGTTTAGGCTTCACCGCCTAGAGTGTAAAGATGATGGCTAGTAGTATAGTGCACAATGACACAATTATCTTTGATGGCACAAATTATGCTTTTTGAAGAAATTGCTTGCTTTATAATCTTCAGACCTTGTGTCCAAATATTGAGCGATTTCTAGATGTAGGTTTTTCTCCTCCTATTGATCCTCAAAATCTATCTTTAGACGATGAGAAAAATTTACATCTCGAAGCTCAAGTATCTAATGAGATTATTTTCTCCTTGAGCCCCACAGTTAATTTGTTCTTAACGATTGTAAAACGCAAGTCATCTCATGAGATGTGGACCAAGCTTAAAGAAATATTTGGTGGGTCCATTTCTCAAAGGGTCGGTGATATCTCCAAGGAGCTCTCTTCTCTCTCACATCATGAAGAGATCCAAGTTGCTTCCACCTCCGGCCGCGATGAGATTTCAGTTCTTCCCACTTCACTTACATGTGACAAGTCACAAGGTAATGTCATGGTGAGTGGAAAAATCATATGTGATGATGGTAGTGTTTCTATTTACACCAACTATTCTCGTTCTATAAATGATAATGGCGTAGAGAGTTTAGACTTAAGCACTTCTTGCAACAATGATGCTATATCCCCTTGTGTTGCTAGTACTTGCATATATTCTAGAAATTATTTAAGTACTAGTGTAGATGATATGCTTGATTTGCCTTATTCCCATGAACAAGATGCTTCCATTTCCTCTAGTTTTTTATCTAATAATCTAGAGGAAATAAAACATTCTATGGAGCAAGACATGATCATGAATGAAGATTCAAGAATATCCTCATCTTAATCCTCCCATGCTCACATGTGCCTTATGGCAAGAGGATCAAAGGTATATCCTACTTTGGATCCCAATATGTCGTCTAAATATAATAGCAATGATAATGATGATAGTGATGATGACATTGATGAGGATACTAGTGCTCTCTTGCTTGAGTTGACTTTTTTGTGTACCTCTCTTCGTGGTAATAATAAGGCTGTACTTGTCTCAAACACGTTATGGACACCATAACTAAACAAACGGGAACCATAGAGGAGTTGGATTCTCAACTTGATGATGAGAGTCGGAGATTCAATCTCCTTAAGCAAGAGCTTGCCGAGAAGAACACTATTAGTATCCTCACACAAAAAATTGAATCTTATGAGCTTGAAAAGGAAAATTCCATTAATGATGCTTGTGCTACCAACTCTACTTCTTGTGAAGCATCTACCCTAAAGGAGAATGTTGAGCTAAGGGCTCAACTTGAGTTGCTAACTAGCAAGTATAGGAAATTGGAAGAAAGTCATGAAAAGCTCTTGGGCTCTCATAATGATCTTCTAATCTCCCATGATGGGCTAAAGTTAGCTTGTGAGGCAAGTATTACTAAGATAACATCTTATGATCCTCTTTTGGACATTAGCACAACTTCTACTCAAAATGCTATGTTTCCATGTGCTAGTCCTAATAATCCTTCTAGCCATACTATTGATAAACCTTGTGTTAGATTAATTAATTTGCCTTGTTGCTCTAACAATGAAGCTTCTACTTCCTCTAGTACTTGTATTTCTACTAACCATATAGAGGAAATAAAAGAGCTCAAGGCCCAAGTCACCTCCTTAAGGAATGACTTGGAAAAGATTCATGAAGGGAAATCCACACTTGATAATATCTTGAGTGTGAAAAAATCCCCTAATGATAAAAGTGGACTTGGATTCAACTCCAATAAAAATAACAAGTCCAAGAGCAACAATAATAAGGGCCAAGACCAAGTCAAGAATTTGGCCAAGATTATTTGCTTCAAGTGCAAGTTTGAAGGACATCATGTAAGATCTTGTCCATTGAAGAAAAATCACTTGAGTGAGAAGCAACAAGGGAAGCGGCCACAAATTCAAGGTCAAGCCCAAGTTGAAGTTAGGCCACTTCCAAATAAGAATCAAGATAATGCTCCCCATGCCAAGAAATCAATGAAGAAGATAAAGGGGAGCACTTGTTGCTACATATGTCGTGTGAAGGGGCACTTTGCCTCTTCATGTTCAATCGGTACCTTATATAACCCTATCATTGTTGATGATGATTGTTATCTTAGGAAGGATAAGGATGGCAATGTGTTTTCCAAGTTTGTTGGAACTCAAAGTGGTGTCAAGAAAAGAACCATTTGGGTTGACAAGCCTATTGTGACTAACCTCTTAGGACCCAACTTGGTTGGGGACCACCAAGCTCAAACTTGATCAATAGGTGTTTATGGAGGGCATTGGAGACTTGGCTAACTCATGAAGAATTAAGGGATCTTCATATGTTATATTTGATCAAGCCAAGTCCTTTGGATTATTATTTCCCTATCTTATATCCAATGTGCCTCTTCGCGGTAACTTGTACTTAACTCATTTATATTGTAAGTTACTTGCCCCTTTACATGTTTTGGTTTGTACCAAGTATGTGTTTGTATTTGGTGTGCCTCATGCTTGATTATTTTGTGTATTCAAGTATGTCTAGGTGTTTGGCACATCATTTACTCATGTGTTTTATTTTGAGCCTCTAATGCATCTTGATGACATCTTATTTGGCTCTTTTAGAGTGGTTAATGGAACATCCCATTTTGGGGGAGTGACATGCCTCGCGCATATCTCATACCTTAAAATATGTGTACATGAGTACTACCACTTAGTATTGATATTGCAAGCTTATCTAGTCACTATGTGGTGTATCATACTCATGAGAAATTCAAATTCTAAATTTCCATTAATTATCTCTAGTTGAGGTTATTTTGCCTCTTATTAAAAAAATGAATATCACATTATGGGGGAGTGTTATGCTTCTTTTGCATATTACAATCCTAGGAAATGTGAACATATGAGGTAGTGCCACTTAGGGTCGATATTGTTGATTATCTTGTTTCTAGGTGGCATGTTGGCTCAAACACGGTCCTATTTTTGTTAGAAGCTTTTATTGCTCGTCTTTACGGTCCTTGTTTGAGTAAGAAATTCTTGGTGCAGTCTTTCTTAAATACATATCTCTATATCTTATTTGGGATACCATTTGCTTCAAGTTATTCTAATCATTGTTCTGCATGATTGTGTGACTAGTTGAAGCTATCAAGAATATCTATCTTTGCATAGTGCTTAATCTTTTTATTTCTATCCTATGCTTTTTATTGTGAAGATTTATCTTTAATATCCGTGCAATATACCACCGAAAATCTATTCCAATACACTCATTGTCTTTGACAATTGATATACTTGTGTGTGGTAGCATTTGTGGATCATCTTCACTTTGGAGTTAACCTCTTATTGCCTTACTTTCTTTCCAAAAAAATTTGCGTGGATCCCATTATCTTCCTTGGCTTTTGAACATATCTTTGATGATGTTTTTGATTATTATCAAATGTGTTTTAGTGGAAGACAAACCTTTTCTTCTCGGAACCTTGTGCCACTGTGAAAAGTGTTAAGGGTTTGGTTTATTTGTTGAAACCTTGCTCTTTTGGGAGTTTGTTATCTCATTATTTATTCTCTATTTTATTTTCTTAAATGAGATAAATCTTTGAGCATTTGTGTTTTTAATTCATCTTTCATGCTTAATAGTTTTTGCTCGGTTCATTTGTTGAACTTTGTTGAACAAATCTTGTGTTGATTTGATTCTTTCATATAGTTTGGACAACAAATGTGTTTTGTCACACCTTGTATGCCTTCGTGAATATTTTTAGTGATTTATCCAAAGTATATCTTCGTTGGATCTTGAAATTCTCGTGCATGCATGTTTAATAAATGTATATCTTATGTCATGTTTTGCTTTCTTTGATCCAATATATAGGGTATAATCCATAAAATCCTTAAGTGGCTAAGATGTGCATGAAATTCAAATTTCATCTCTAAATATGCACATATTTTTATGGAATGTATCCTATGTGTTGTGGTTATTATAACCACTTTGGACCCAATAAGTTTGGGGACCAAGATGTACTTGAATGTTGTTTTAGGTACATTGAAGATGCAATGGATGCATGTCTCGTCTATAAAGAAAGTTGTCACCACATGATAATTGGAGCCAAGCTAGGATGATCTAAAAATTCTTATCTACTACATCATACCATTGCTATCTTGGTAACAAGTATCTTATTCATGCATACTATTCTTCCATCCAATCTCTTATAGGTTGCATCTTGGCATGAATTTATTTAGTTGTAAATGTTCGATTCTTGCAATTATCTTTGAAAGACTTTTGTATCCTTATTGCTTATGTGAGTAATTTGAGATGATGCATATAATGGGGAGTATATAAAATCTTGTTCATGATTCACCAATTCCAAATATGCCTTCTAGCAATTTATTGCATATCAACTCCTCAAGGTACTCTCATGTGCAATATTTTTCAAATTGCATTGAATCATTCCTTTTGATACTTGTTGCCTTTATCAAAGTATACCAACTAGCATTAGTTCCCTTAGTGTTAGTTGTGATGGTTTTGAGATTTTTTTCTTTGGTGAAGTTCATTGATATACCATAAGATAAAATAGAGCCATGGGCTATATATGCACTTAAGCAAAATATCCTTTTTGGTATATATCATGACTTCCGCTTGGATATCATGTATTCTTTTTATTAACCTCTTATGTGTGGATGTTTCTTTGTGAATTATTCTCATGTTTTCCCCTAGAAACTTATATACACGAGAGTGTTAATCTCTCCCCTTGATATGCTCACTCTTTTTCGACCATCACTCTTATCCTCTTGATTTTTAATGGTATTGGTAAGGTCTTATTGTATGAGTGCTTGGTTTACTTTTATTTCATCTTCATGCACTCATATCTCATATTTGGTTTCTTTTGGACTTAAGCTTGTCTTGACAAGTGTATTGGTTTATATCTAATCCTTGTATCTTGGTTGTGTTCTAAATAATATAGAGGGAGTGAGGATTCCATGTTTGTGCATATTGTATTCAAATGAAACAACCAATTTATGCACGAACCTTGGGGAGCTTCCTTATTTCACTTAGAGCACTATTTTTCCATTTGATTATTTCGATATTTTGATTGCTTGCTTCATCCGTTGAAGTTCCTTAACCTTGTTATCCATTTTAGCACTTGTTGTCCATGGGGGAGAAGTTTAGAGGGTTTTAAGGGAAATGGTTTTCTGCTTAAGATTGGTTTGTTCTTAAGTGTTTGCCTTTCATGGATTTCATCTTCATTATGTTTTGCATGGTTGTATATATAGTGGAAACTCTCCCAAAGGATATGCTCAATGTATGCAATGAAATTCAAGATCATCACAAGATCATCACACGTGCATATATTGTGGGGGAGTTTGCTCTATATATGTTGGTTCTACTCACATCTCCTGCATTAGTTGTAGTTTATGTGAGTAGAATCGGTTTTGATATGGGATAGTATCTTTGTATTACTTAACCATATTAAATACAACCTCTTGTATACAACTTATTCTTGGATAAGCTGCGTACTTGTTTCTAATATTCATTATATAAACCCTCTTGTTGTGATTGTCATAAATTACCAAAATGGGGGAGATTGAAAGGCTAATTGCCCCTATGTGTGGTTTTGGTGATTAATAACAATCCCTATGGACTAATGTTTTCATTGAGTTTTATATGAAGGAATATTCCATAGGTCATGCTTATAGTCCATGTGTTGGATTCAAGTATGGATGCCATGAAGATAGAAATATACCTTGAGTATTGGCATCAAAATCATCGAGTTGAAGATAAGAATATGATATGACCAAGATCTTGAGAGTGTGATCTCAATAGAATAATTCAAGATATGGCTCTAAGTAGGTGTCATGATAGCCTCATTAGTTGAGCTATGGTTGACTAAGATTTAGAGCATGTAATCAAATGAAGAGTTCCCTATGTACCTCAAGATATTAAGATGGAGAAGATACTTGGTTGACCAATACAAAGAGTGATTTCAAGTTGGTCAACACATGAAGCATAAAGAATGTACCACATGGATCTTGTGGTATGGTAAGCCTTGTCAATTATGCATCATGAACTAACCCATTATATGTGTGCCTTTGCATTTTCTATATGGGATAGGTATCTTTCCATGGGCATTCTTCAAAATTGAAGATCTATATAGCCCATGAAAGGATGTTAATCAAGTGGTGATCGTCATCAAGGTTGAGAAAGGCAAGTTCAAGATAAGCATCTCGAGAAGATCATTTGCTTGAAGCTTGCCGTCCATATTGGTGATAATATACATGTGAATACATGTATTAATGAAGATATCCCATAGTGGTGTATGGGGGAGAAAATTAGGAGTCTTCACGAAGCAATAATGATCAAGTGTTGCATTCCGGCTTGGGTGGAGCTTGAAGTGTTGTCATCAAGATCAATCGGTATGCGCAAGGCAAAGGTATGGCCTTGATAGGTTTTCATTTTACCGGTCTCAAGGTGGTTGTTGTGAGACCGGGTTATAGGATAGATAGCCGCACTATCAAGAGGGGCTTTCGGTTGTGTAACTTGATCACATCGTCATAGGGAGCTCAATCCTTTGATACTTTGCATCTTCCTATTTTGTTTATTCTTGGTGTTTCTCCATGTGAGGTTCTTGAGCTTATTTCTATCTCTTCAACAAGCCCAAGTTCATCGAAAACGGAATTCATATGCATCTTCTATGGCGTTTTCGAGTTTGAAGGTTTTATAGGTTCTTATTTAGGGAGGCTTCTTACCTTTCTTCATTTGGTTCTATCCTCCTTTGTTGGGCTATGATGTTTCTCTGCACAATCTTGTATAGCTTGTTGTCCTTGTCAAAGCAAGCCCAAGATCATCGAAATCGTAGTCCGGATGCAAAAGTTATTGCGTTTTTCGTGAAGCCTGTCTCATCCCGGTTGTGGATTCGGTTCAACCGGCTCCCAGACCGGGTGGTCCGGTGCCAGGACCGGAAAATTGGATCTTAAACTGGGTTTTTCGGTTTTTCTATACCGAGTCTATCCGAGACTGTGTACTGACCCTAATTCCGGTTTTAAGTTCGGTTTTCCTATCTAGGAACCGGACCGTCCGGTTCTGGAGCCGGTCCAACCGAACTTTCAACCGAGTTCGCACAGATTTCTCCTAACGGCCATATTTGCTTTCCACTATAAAAGGGGGTTCTTCCCCAACATTTTAGTGTGTTCTTGACCATGAAATTGACCTCCATTGTTGAACCTCTTGATCTTGCTTCCTCTCCCTTCCCTCCTATGATTCTTGCATCTTTTTGAGGGCTTTGGAAGAGGAGATCTAGATCTACAATCCCCACCAATCAATTCCTCCTCTAAGTGAGGGGAACCCTTTGGATCTAGATCTTGGAGTCATTTGTTGACTTCCACCATTGTTCTTCCTCTCTAATTCCTCGCTAGCACTTGTTGCTTTGGTGGTATTTGAGAGTGAAGGATTTGAGCACCCTTGTTGGTCTTGCTTTGCATTCTTGCATAAGTGTTGAGCTCTCCATTACGATTTGTTCGAGTGAGAGACCGTGGGCTTGTTACTCTTGGAGGGTGACCTCTTAGTTGGCTTGGCGGTTGGTGCCGTGATGTCCTCTTTGTAGAAGATTGTGAAGAGACCCGGGCTTCTCCTTCGTGGAGCTTGTTAAGTGGTTGTCGAGCTTACCATCTCCGGAGTGGAGGAAAAGCTAGCCATAAGGAAAGGGCCTATTCCTTCGTGGGATAGACTCGAAGAAGAAGGTGAGCCTTTGTGGCGCGTGAGGAATCCTTCGTGGAACCTCACACCTCTCCAACGTGACGTATCCCCCTTCCCAAAGGTGGTGAACACGGAAATACATCTTCGTCTCCGCGTGCCTCGGTTATCTTTATATCCGAGCTTACTTTCCTTGTGATAGCCATCGAGCTTGAAGTACTTATATCTTGCTTATCACTTGTGGTATATTTATCTTGTGCTATCTTGCTTAGCTTAATTTGTTGTTGGTGCACTAAGTTGAGCCTAGTGTATTTAGGTTTTGTGCTTGTAAAATAAACGTTAGTTTAATTCCGCATTCTATCAAACCAAAACCGTAATAGTTTTGAAATTGCCTATTCACCCCCCTCTAGGCGACATCTCTATCCTTTCAACTTCCTTATTAACAAAAGGCCCTTCCCAATTTGAGATTAGTTTTCCCTGCAAAAAATCTGAGATGAGACCTATACAAAAGAACTTTCTCACCAACATGGAACTCCCTTTTGAGAATTCTCCTATCATGCCATCTTTTTACTTTTTCCTTAAAGATTCTAGCATGTTCATGTGCTTCACTTCTCCACTCATCTAAGGTACTCAAGTCAAGCAATCTTTTCTCACCAGCAAGTTTAAAATCTCTATTCAATTCTTTTACTGCCCAATAAATTTTGTGTTCTAATTCTAAAGGCAAGTGACAAGCTTTCCCATAGACCATTTTGTAAGGAGACATCCCCATTGGATTTTTATAAGCAGTTCTATAAGCCCATAAAGCGTCATTCAAATTTTTAGGCCAATTTTTCCTAGATCTATTAACAGTCTTCTGCAAGATAGATTTAATTTCCCTATTGGAAAGTTCTACTTGCCCACTGGTTTGGGGGTGATAAGATGAAGCAATTCTATGGTTAACATCATATTTAGCGAGAGTTTTCCTAAAACCACCATGAATAAAATGAGAGCCTCTATCAGCCATGAGATATCTAGGCACAACAAACCTAGGAAAAATAACATCTTTAAACATTTTTAAAGAGGTCTTACCATTAACACTATTTGTAGGTATGGCCTCTACCCACTTTGTAACATAGTCAACATCAACAAGAATATGAGTATACCCTTTCGAAGGAGGAAAATTACCCATAAAGTCAAATCCCCAACAATCAAAAGGTTCAATAACAAGAGAATAATTCATAGGCATTTCATTGCGTCTAGAAATGTTACCAACTTTTTGACATTCATCACATGATAAGACAAACTTCCTTGCATCCTTGAAAAGGGTAGGCCAATAAAATCCAGATTGTAAAACCTTTTGTGTAGTCCTATCCCCAGCATGATATCCTCCATAAGCACTTCCATGACATGTTCTCAATATCTCTTGTTGTTCTGGAACACATCTTCGAATAATACCATCTACTCCTTCTTTATATAAATGTGGGTCATCCCAAAAGTAATGCCTTAGATCATAAAAGAATTTTCTTCTTTGCTGGGCTATAAAGGTCGGAGGCAAATACTTGAAAACAATAAAGTTAGCATAATCAGCATACCAAGGACTCTTAGGCGGGCTTACCCTTATTGCAGCCAACTGCTCATTTGGAAAACTATCATTAACAGGAAAAGGGTCAAAAGAAATGTTTTCCAAACGAGATAAATTGTCAACAACAGGATTTTCAGCACCTTTCCTATCTACAATATGCAGATCAAATTCTTGTAAAAGCAGCACCCATCTAATAAGCCTAGGCTTAGCGTCCTTCTTTGTCATAAGGTACTTAATAGCAGCATGATCAGTATGGATAGTGACCTTTGAATCAACAATATATGGTCTAAACTTATCACAGGCAAAGATCACAGCTAGGAACTTTTTTTCAGTAGTAGCATAATTCTTTTGAGCAGCATCTAGAGTCTTGCTAGCATAATGAATAAAATTCAACTTCTTATCAACACGTTTCCCAAGGACATCACCCATAGCAAAATCACTAGCATCACACATAATTTCAAAAGGTAAACTCCAATCAGGTGGTTGAATAATAGGAGCAGTAGTCAAAGATTTCTTCAAAGTTTCAAAAGCTTCCTTACAATCATCATCAAAAACAAAAGGTACATCTTTTTGAAGAAGATTAGTAAGGGGCTTTGAAATTTTGGGGAAATCTTTAATAAACCTTCTATAGAAACCAGCATGACCAAGGATAATACGAATACCTTTTATATCCCTAGGGCAAAGCATCTTCTCAATTACTTCAATTTTGGCTCTATCAACTTCAATGCCTCTTTCAAAAATTTTGTGTCCAAGAACAATCCCTTCATTAACCATGAAATGACATTTTTCCCAATTAAGAACAAGGTTTGTTTCTTCACATCTCTGCAAAACTTTATCAAGGTTGTGCAAACAGTTATCGAAAAAATTTCCATAGATGGAGAAATCGTCCATGAAAACCTCCACAATTTCTTTACAAAACCATGAAAGATAGAAGACATACATCTTTGAAAGGTAGCAGGAGCATTACATAAACCAAAAGGTATACGACTATAAGCATAAGTGCCATAAGGACAAGTGAAAGTGGTTTTCTCTTGGTCTTGTGCTTTCACATCAATTTGAGAGAACCCAGAATAACCATCAAGGAAACAAAAGTGGGTCTTTTTAGACAACCTCTCAAGCATTTGATCAATAAAGGGCAAAGGATAATGATCTTTCTTAGTAACTTTATTAACCTTTCTAAAATCAATGCACATCCTATACCCAACCACTACTCTTTGGGGTATAAGCTCATTATCTTCATTAGGCACAACAGTAATTCCCCCTTTCTTTGGAACACAATGAACGAGGCTAACCCATTGGCTATCATCAATAGGGTAAATAATACCAACATCAAGGAGTTTTAATACCTCATTTATTACCACATCCTTCATCTTAGGATTTAGACGGCGTTGGTGCTCAACAACTGGTTTTGCATCAGGTTCTATGTTAATAGCATGCTGACATATAGTAGGAGAAATCCCTCTTAAATCATCAAGAGTGTAGCCCATAGCTCCTCGGTGTTTCTTCAGTATTTCCAATAACCTCTCTTCTTCCTTTTTTGAAAGTTTAGAACTAATAATAACAAGATATACTTTCTTATCATCAAGATAAGCATATTTAAGATCATCAGGTAAAGGTTTTAATTCGAAAACAGGGTCCCCTTTAGGTGGTAGTGTGGTACCCAAATCTTCCATAGGTAGATTATGCTTAAGTAACTCAGGCTAACGAAGGAAAACCTCGTCAATATCATTTCTTTCCTTCATGAAGACCTCGCTTTCATGATCTTCCATAAACTGATGCAAGGCATTGTTAGGAGCAAGAGAAATAGAAGAAAGTTGTTCAACCCTGAAATCCTCATTAGGCAGTTCATTTTCATAAGGAGTTTTAGCAAATTTGGAAAAATTAAACTCATAAGACTTTCCATCGAACTTAGTCAAAACTTTTTCCTTCCTACAATCTATGATAGCCCCACATGTATTCAAGAGGGTCTACCAAAGATAATAGGATAAGTTTTACTAGCTTCAGAACCAAGTACTAGAAAATCAGCAGGATATTTAATCTTACCACAAAGAACCTCCACATCTCTTACAATGCCAATGAGACAGACTATCTCTCTATTAGCAAGGTGAATAACCACGTGAATGCCCTCAAGCTCACAAGGACCAATTTCATGCATAATTTCCCTGTAAAGCTCATAAGGTATAGCAATAGAACTAGCACTAATATGACATAAACCATAATAGCAATGATCACCAATTCTAATAGAAAGCATAGGGACACTAGCTTTTCTAGCCTTTCTAGGATGATAGACAATATTAGAAGCATCTTCACATAATACAACGTTCTCATCCTCTATATTTTTAGTGACAAGATCTTTCACAATAGCTACCACGGGTTCAATATTTATTTGCTCATCGGGTTCCATAGTATACTTTGTACTTTTGCTAACCACATTAACTATGATAGAATATTCCTTTACCTTAGCAGGAAAATGGATTTTCTCTACATAAGGTTCAGGCAAGATATGATCAATAGTACAAACCTCTATGCTAGCAGGAACATGGGTAACAATGTATTTGTAAGGAGCATGGTACTTGTCCCACTCTTTTTTGGGAATTTAAATATAAGAGGCAAAGGCCTTAAAACATTTTGCAATAACTTGATAATCAAGACCATACTCAGTACTAATATCACGGAAGTCATCAGTTTCCATGAAATATTTTATGCATTCATAATCATAATTTATACCTGACTTTCTCCCTTTACCATTCTCCCAAGCTACATTATTCTCTTGAATACGGTATAGGAGATCCCATTTGGCTTCTTCTTTCATACGTGTGAATGATCCAACACAAGAAGCATCTAGTAAATCTTTATCATGAAGAGAAAGCCTAGCATAAAAGTTATTGATAATAATATTGTTAGGGAGTTCATGAATAAGACATTTAAGCATTAGTAACTTCAATCTCCCCCAAGCTTGAGCTGTACTCTCTCCATCATGAGGCCAAAAGTTATATATCAGATTTCTATCCTTATGTATTTCACTGGGAGGATAAAATTTAGAATAAAATAGAGGTAGTAGTTCCTCCCATTCCATGGATTTCCCATTCTTCAGCAGCTTATACCATTCTTCAGCTCTCCCTTTCAAGGATATAGAGAGTAACTTCTTTTTCACCTGTTCAGTTGTGATACCTGCACACTTAAACAACCCGCATAATTCATGGGTAAAAAGAAAATGATCACTAGGGTGAACAATTGCATCCCCTATATAATAATTATCCATAACACGATCAACAATACTTTTAGGTATCTTAAAAGGATCTATCTCAATAGGTGGTGTTTCATATACTACCCTAACAGTGGTAGTAGTTTTCCCAAACAGAAAACCAAGTGGGTTATCCATATTGGAAACAAAGTAACAAAAAGAAATAAAAATCAATACTCACAGTAGAAGTTACCTTTACCAGTTCCACTCTTCAATAGCGCTTCACTCCCCGGCAACGGCGCCAGAAAATAGTCTTGATGACCCACAAGTATAGGGGGTGTATCGTAGTACTTTCGATAAATAGGAGTGTCGATCCCAACAAGGAGCAGAAGGTGTTGACTAGTGGTATGGAGTAGGAAATCTCTGTAAATACTTAGAAAATGGATTTTAGGGGTTTTCTGATAAAGCAAAGAAACAAAGTGCAAGTAATAAAGACAACGAACAACTGCAACAAGTGACCCAATCCTTTCTAAGCAAAGGACAAGCCGGTGGAAATACTTATAAGGACCAAACGTTCTCGAGGACACATGGGAATACTGTCAAGTGCTTTCGCTTCAAATAGCTGAGTAGTCTTCTCTGGTGTTGTAAGTGTTGTGTGGGTGCACCTATGCTAATGTACCAACCTTACTTGGACTAATACATACTTGTGATTAAATCCCCTGCAAGCATCCGCAACTACAGGAAAGCAATTAAGATATAAACCTAACCACGGCCTTAAACTCTGAGATCCTACGCTCTCTTGTGCAATGGTGTCCTAACGGGGGTTCAGGTTTCTGTCACTCTGGCAACCCCACAATTAGTAGCCAAATACACAATGCATTCCCCTAGGCCCATAAATGGTGAAGTATCATGTAGTCGACGTTCACATGACACCACTAGAAGAATAGCACCACAACTTAAATACTAAACCATTGAATAATATCTCAACACAAATCCACTACTAACAACATGACTTCTCCCATGTCCTCAAGAAATAGATGAACTACTCACAAGACATCATATGGATCAAGATCAAAGATCATATGGTAATGGATAACAATCTAAACATAAACAATAATCGAATGGTTCTACTCACAAGAATCAACTACAATAATAATTAACAGCGGGAGAGTTTCCCCTAAGAACTAATGCAAGATCCAACACGATTGTTACAACGAGACGGAGTGGTGATGATGGTGCTGGTGGAGATGATGATCCCGACGAAGTCTAGCTTGATGATGGTGTTGATGGCGACGATCTCCCCTCTCCGGGAAGGAATTTCCTCGGCAGAAATCTGTCTGTCGGAGAGCTCTTTCTCTCTCGGTGTTTTCCGCCCCGCAGAGGCGGCGAAAATATTTCTGTGGTCGCTCCCCTGGTGTTAGGGTTCCGAGAGGAAGTTATAGGCGAGAGGGCAAAGTCAGAGGCCGGCGAGGTGGGCCACACCTGCCCTAGGCGCGGCCTAGGGGGGACATGCGCCTAGGGGGGTGGCCCCCCTGTGGCCCAGCTACGCCTCCCCTTCTAGCTTCCTTCGTCTTCTGGGAAAATATAATTTTCCAATAATTTTCTGGTATTTTTTTGATCTTCGTGAAATTGCATCAAAACACCTCTTTTTCCATTAGAAACCTGACTCCGGTTTTCCATCCTCTAAGAATCATCCAACATGCAAAAACAGAGGAAAGGACATAAATAACACCTCATAATAAGATATATTTCAATGAATAGAGGCAAATTATGATATATAATGGTGATGGAAATTGGACGTATCATGATGACCCCAAAATTCAATTTAAACCCCGAATCAAGTTGACTAAAGAGAGCCATAATATCACTGTTAATTACATCCCAATTTTTTTGATAAAACTCTGTCGTAAACCCATCCGGACCAGCAGCTTTATTACGCTCCTTTGGGGAGATAGCTTCATACACTTCCTCTTCAGTGAAGGGATTTGTAAGAATACTATTCTCCTCGGGTGTGAGCTGCGGTATATCATGTGTATTATCTTCCATCATCGAAATATTTGTTTGTGAAGGATCCCCAAAGAGCTTTTTGCAATATTCAGTAATATACACTTTTAAGTTATCTTCTCCTACAATGGTTCCTTCATCTTGTTCAAGCTGAAAGATCTTTTTTTCTATGTTTACCATTTGCAATCAAATGAAAGTATTTTTGGTGTTGATACATCCAAAACGTATCTACTTTCTCGAACACTTTGCTATTGTTTCTTCTCTAAACTTGTGTGATTTGGATACAAGCACGCATGGCCATTTTTGAGAATTACCTTGGTGTCTTGTTTTTGTGCAGAAAATCAACTATCAGGAAAAATCCCAGAAAATATGACAAAAACTATTTTTCACCAGAAGATCCACGGAGCTAGAAGGGGAGATAGAGAGGGGGCCTAGGGGCCCCAGACCCACCCCAGACGCGGGCCCACCTGACCCCGCGCCTGGAGGGGGTGAGGCCACCCCAGGCAGCTCCTCGGCCTTCCTCTGCGCCTATAAGTTACCTTTCGACCTAAAATCCGAGGGGGGGTCGATAGTTTTCCAGAAAGAGTTCCGCTCCGCCGCCGCCACCAGAAACCAAGATTCGGATCCAGAAACTCCGTTCTGGCACCCTGCCGGGACGGGGAATTTGGATAGGATCATCGCCATCGTCATCACCAACGCATCTCCATCAACCACCAATGTTTCCCTCATCCATGAGTGAGTAATCCCCCGCTGTAGGCTTGGGGATGGTAGGGATTGGATGAGTTCTATCATGTAATCGAATAAGACCTGTTAGGGCATAGTGCCTAGTATCTGTATTAGTGCTATTTGACTTTGTTGCAACTTGTTGTGCTTAATTATTGTCACTAGGGCCCGAGTGTCATGATCTCAGATCTAAACTTATTGTTGAATCATTATGATAGTATTGTTTGTGATCTTATCTGCAAGTTGTGTACACATATCATTGTCTGGATCTAAAGGCTCCAAAGTGACAATAATTGGGATAACCGGAGGGGATGGCTGTGGTGTGAGGATCAATGTGTTCACGGAGTGTTAATTCTTTGCTCCCGTGCTCTATTAAAAGGAGCACCTTAATTGCCGATGGTTTCTAGAGGCCCACGCCACTGGCTGGACAGAAGATGTTGTGCAAGTTCTCATTGCGAGCACGTATGACTATATTTGGAGCACATGCCTAGGATTGTTTAGTACCTGGGTGCTTATTATTATTTATCTGCAATGCCCTAGATCTTAAAGTTACATGTTTAAACTCGTCCATGTAACACCCGTCTATCCCTATGCCTACCGCACTCGAATCCTACTGTTACCATTACTGTTACTATTGATCATGTTTCATTGTTGCTATTGCTGTTGATGTTGCTACTACAAACTATTGCTACTGATAAACTTCTGTGAGCAAGAACTATTTTCAGGTGCACCTGAACTGACAACTTAGTTGTTAAGGTTTGCAAGTATTCTTTGGCTCTCCTTGTGTCGAATCAATAAATTGGGTAATACTACCCGCGAAGACTGTTGCGATCTCATATACTTGTGGGTCATCAGTAATCGATATGGGTAAAGGAATACCCACATATACCCACTTTTTTTGCTTACCCGTGGGTGCCCTCGTTTCCGATTCTGTGGGCTTGGGTAGTAGGCCTTGTGAACATCCCACTCCCACCTGCACCCACCGATCCACCCACCCACAAACCTAGCTAGCAGTTGCAGTAACCTAGATTCATGGTTGCACTTGCAGTTACGGAATTGTATGCCAATATGAAAAGAAAATGATACTAGCCTATGCGGGCACATGCCAGAAAAAAGGAAACAACCTTATCCAACCGCACACCGCGAAGAGCACCCCCCGTGGTCTGCTCCTCCTCCCGTCGCGCCGCCGCGCTGGAGCACTGCCGTGCCGGGTGCCCCAGCTGCTCCCCCCTCCCGGAACACCAGCTCGTCCGGAGCCGCCTCCACTCCTTCCCAGAGCGTTT
Source organism: Avena longiglumis (assembly GCA_030063025.1). Lineage (NCBI taxonomy): Eukaryota > Viridiplantae > Streptophyta > Magnoliopsida > Poales > Poaceae > Avena > Avena longiglumis. The sequence goes on from CP125973.1 coordinate 157,938,656, forward strand.
CCGCCCTCTCCATCATTGATTGCACGCCCTCCACCGCCGAAGCTCTGGCCAACCGCGCTGCCCCTCTATGCCAGGTTATCGCCGAGGACTGCACCACCCATCCGCTGCCGGAGGCCCCACCGCCACACCTCCATGCCATGGCCGACCACCCTCGCCATTCCTCTCTCGCGGGATGTCACCCCACCGTTGCTCAGGTGACTGAGGCGACCAACGGTGATGATAGCAACCAAGGGGCTGCAGGCGATGCTACAATTATTGTACAGAGATGCTACGATGGACACACGGTGATGCTATGATGGCAGAGGATGATGCTACCCATGGCGCCAGGCTAGGCTGATTTCGCTATTTGCCCATTTTGGTTTTGATACTACCTCCGTTCCACAATATAAGCCTTTTAGCAAGTTGGTAGTACATACTTGTATTTTTTAGCTACAATCGTTTTGTTATGTTGCTATAAGCGGCGTGAGGCTCTGCTACAAGAGGTGGCTGGTGTTGCTACCGCTGCAGCAACAGCTTCTCTGGCGACATCTAGCTCTCCGGCGAAGTCGACTTTCTGCTACACTAACATAAATTATTTGCTACAATTGTTCTTCGTTTTTGCTACATTAAAACTATTTTTTTGTTACAAAGTATCTGTCGAGTCTCCGGCGAGAGTCTCCGGCGAATAGGTTTTGCTACATTAGTGTTTTTTTTTTGCTACGGTGTCTCCGGCAAGATCTCCGGCGAAGGATAGTCCTTTTATTCTGTTTTTATACAAACCATTTTCTCCTACTATGTAGCAAAAAGGGACATTATGTAGCAAAAACGGATTTTAGCGTAGCAAAACAAACACGTGTTAGAAGGACTCCGGCGAATAGGTTTTGCTACAATTAGTGTGTTTTTTTTCTGCTACGGTGTCTCCGGCAAGATCTCCGGCAAAGGATAGTCCTTTTATTCTGTTTTTGTACAAACCATTTTCTCCTACTATGTAGCAAAAAGGGACATTATGTAGCAAAAGCGGATTTTAGTGTAGCAAAACAGACACGTGTTAGAAGGAGGACACGAGGATCGGAAGTTTTGATCCCTGGAGACTCGTAGCACCCTCCAATATGAAATTCTTCCCCTTCCGGATTATTAGGAGATATTCGTTTGAACGAAACAAAAGCGAAGAGATATACTAGGTGACGGTTCTCAGGCGGACTTATAAAGCCTATATTTATGCACAGACAAGCGACGCCTGAAGAAAAAGAAAAAAAAGAGGTTATCGTCGCGAAGCCTTCGTCATGAATTCCGCTCGAAATCTGTATTCCCTTCGTAAGGACCTGAATAGGGCAGCAGCTAAGATCTCGATTCCCCTTTGGCTGTTCTGGGTACCTATATGTATCGTGCTTATCGGCCAGAACGGCTTGCCTCCCAAGTTCTCCGTTCAGCTCACCGACGTCAGGAATCCCGACACCGTGGTTCCAGCCGCGCCCATCTCCGGTAGCGCCTTCAACATCACGCTGAACGCCATTAACAGGCGACACGAGGACATATGCTACCGCCAAGGCGAGGCGATTGTGCTGTACGCCGGCCTCACCGTCGCCTGGGGCCGCACGCAGCACTTCTGCGTCGGTGCAATGGATGCGCGGCACGTGATGGTCGTGGCGTGGGCCGACGACGGCGTCGAGTTGCCTAGGCTGCTCAGAGACCGGATTGCAGGGGAGAGGCGTGCCGGCTCGGTGGAGCTTGAGGTTGATGTGAGGCTATTCCGGGGAGACGACGGCTCGGCCAGGCCGACGTGGATGCGGTGCAAGGTCACGACTGGTGCACAGGAACCGCGGGAAGCTGCTCCTTGCACGGTGTTTGCTTTGCAGAATTGGGCCTCGGATATTGCCCCGTCTTGGATGAAGTAATCTCTACTACTCTTTGGGTCTCGAATTACGGAGATAGTATTAACATTATTTATTTTTTCTTGTCTATCTAGTTTGGTTAGTTATAGTACTCCCTTTATATGTCATAGATTTGATAAATGTTTGATGAATCTAGACACTATTTAGTATATAGATTCATTAAATTTTAACAAAATTATAACATCTATTTTGAGACAGAGGAAGCAGTTAAAAAGATAGCCACGGTTTTCTATGTTTTTATTACGACTGTATCCTCAGTTCGCACCGAAATTGGGATTGTACCACTGGAAATCTGCCAATTTGGAAAAATGTCACTAGTCAATGCAGATTTGTTATGTTTGTGTCCTGGTTTCGTTTGACATAGATCGGCATTTATCCTGTCTAACTTGTCGTCTCGTTTTTTATACGTGGGTTCTATCATGCTCAGCCGTTCTGACCATTATTCTAACGAGCGAGCCCAGCCATCTAAGTTGTCGACGGCGCGCATTCCATGTTCGAGGATCATGTCCCGTATTATTCTGCAGTTTCCCATATTTTGTCGTTCCACTTTCACGATCTGCCCCACTGCTCTGGTCCCTCCCGACATCACATTGTTTCGTCGTGCGCCGCCCCGCACCTCGGCCACCCTCTCATTTGGCATCCGTTTGTCGCCCTCGCCGACGTCCCCTCCTTGCCATCTCTCCTTCTTGATGTGACCTGTCCTGGCGTGGTCAGGAGGATGGAAGTGAAAAGTTCAACCAATCGTTGGTTGCATGCGTACGACGGTGGATGAGAAGCAGATTCGACACAAAGATTGATCATGCACGGTAGGAGTGCAAGGAGGTAGATCCTGCAAGGCTGGAGAGCACGGACGAGGTTGACATAGGGGTAGAGGATGAAGGGAACAAAGCTCTACAACTCTGAAGCACGGTGAATGTGCCGTTCGTCCTCTTTGAAGGGTATGGACCGTAATTCCTTCTCTTCCTTTTCCAATTAGCGACTCTGGTCCAGTGGTAATAACAAGCATGTGTGTTGATAACCATAGGACATCTGCCGTTTCCGGATTCCTACTAAAGATTCCACATCAGTGTCGTTGTATTCTTCTTGATGGCATCACGACACCTTCTCATATTGGTCGAGCCCTGTGGCGAGGGAGTGGAGGTACATATTGTTGTTGTGGTGGTGGTGGTGTGGAGATGACATTTTGGGTCTACGAAGCATCCAACCTCAACAGCAGTTCCCAAGCGACGGCGGAGCTCTGCCGCCGCTATCTTTGGCCACAAGGGTGGTCCTATTGCGCTCGAGCCCAACGGCGGTCTGATCTTATTCTTCCTCCTTTGATGGAAGATCTACATCGATCTCGGCATGCGCACGTGCCTCCCCAAGTGGTGTAGTCCCTGGTGGAGGCAAGGGTGGCCGCAACTAGAGGTCTTATCTCATCAGCGACGAGCAAGGCGACGAGCGTGGACTCGAACACGCTTTCCAACTTTTTTGGGGGTGATGCGTGCAAAAGTGGAGGACTTGTCTGTATTTTCCCTCTTTTTAAGGTCCTTTCTATAAGTGTAACCCTACCTCCGATCGGATGCATGGATAGGTCCTTCGAGACCTTTACCCATTCAAAAAAATCCCACCCTATTGAACGTTGATGAAGCTTAGTCGCTACAGTAGTCACGTCCTCACCAGCCATGCTGAAGCTTGGCTCTGGTTACCTTGATGAAGATCATTGTTGGAGATATGCCCTAGAGGCAATAATAAATGTAGTTATTATTATATCTTTGTGTTTATGATAAATATTTATATTCATGCTATAATAGTATTAACAAGGAAACATTAATACTTGTGTGATTTGTAACTTAATTTGAAGTCCCTAGTAAAGCCTCTATATAATACTAGCTTGTTGGTTAATAGATGATTATGGTATCCCTATCATGAACATTGAGATGTTATTAACAACAAGATCATATCATTAGGAGAATGATATGGTGGACATACTCCTATAGATAAGCGTAGCATAAAGATCAAGTCATTTTAATAGTTCAATTGCTATATGCTTTCTGATACATAGTAACCTAATTCCTTCGACCATGAATCACCTTTACCGGATGGATGTTTTGATGACATCAAACACCACACCGTAACTGGGTGGCTATAAAGGTGACATTGAGTGTTCGGAAAGTATTGGTTGAAACACATGGATCAAGAGTGGGATTTGTCCATCCATATGACGGATAGATATACTCTGGGCCCTCTCGGTGAAATGTCATCCAATTAGCTTGCAAGCATGTGACTGGCTCACAAGGGATCACATATCACGGGAACGAGAAAAGAGTACTTATCGGTAACGAGGTTGAACTAGGTATGCAGAGATACCGACGATCATAACCTCGGATAAGTAAAATATCGTGAGACAAAGGGAAATTGGTATCGTATGTAAGTGGTTCATTCGATCGCAAAGTAATCGTAGAAATATTTGGGAGCCATATGAATTTCCAGATTCCTCTATTGGTTATTGATCGGAGAAGTGTCTCGATCATGTCCGCATAATTCACGAACCGTAGGGAGACACACTTAAGGATTCGACGTTGTTTGAGTAGTTATGGTATTATGAGAAAGAGACCGAATGTTGTTCGGAGTCTCGGATGGGATCCAGGATATCACGAGGTGATCCGGAATGGTCCGGAGAATAAGATTCATATAAGGAAAGTCCCGTTTCGGAGTTCGGGAATGATTCTGGTGTTTTCATCGGGAATGTTCTAGAAGGTTCCGGAATGTCCGGCACTCCGGGGGGAGGGTACATGAATGTGTCATTACATATTGGAATGATTGCATCATGTACTCGGTGTCATCGCTGTTCAAAATAGAGGGATTATTCAAATCCTAGTTTGAAAAGTCAAACGGCTAGTTTGAAAGTCAAACGGCAGTTTTTGGAAAGAGGAGGAGGAGTGGGAAACCGAGTTGGGGAGGAGTTCCCTCCTCCAACCGGCGCCCACCTGCCGAGTTGGGAGGGACTCCTCTCCTCAGCCGGGCCCCTTCCACCTATATAAGGAGGGGCAGGGCTCCCCTCCTTGACACACAACTTCCACGCCTCAAACCCTAGCAGCTGCTGCCCACCATAGCCGCCGTCGCCCCCTAGGGTTTCTTCCTAGCCGCCGACTTAGGCACCTCCAAACCCTAGCCGCCGGCTCTAGCACCTCTTCCTCGGCGTGTCTAAACCCTAGATCGTCGGGGGACTCTCTCATACTCCACCATACTCGCTCCGGCTTAAGGCGAAGCCTTGCGAGATCTCCCCTCTACTTCCGGTACCACACCGTTGTCTTTGCGGAATCGCGAGAGAGTGCTACAACCTCCATTTTCTTTGGAACAAGGGAGAGGAAGGTCTTCGTCAATCTGCGAGCGTGTGACCATTGCAGGAGCGCTGCTTAACGCAGCCTTGGGAAGGATCGTCTGCGATCTTGAGATCGGGAAGAAATCGACTACATCACCCACGAGAATCCGCTCTCGTTAAACACTTTGAAATCTTCGAGGGTGAGTTATTCTATCGACTCGTTGCTACAATCTAGTAGATAGATCTTGGCTTGTTTGTTTGTATGCGGTAGAAAATTTTTGTTTTCCATGCTACGAAACCCTCAAAGGGTATCGAGCCGTGTCTATATGTAGATCTGTTGCGAGTAGAACACAATGGTCATTGTGCGTTGATGCTTTATTGTCGATTGCTTCTTGTGTACTTTGCATCTTGCGGTATGTTGGGATGAAGCGGCTGGGCTAACCTTACATGACATCGTTAATGAGACTTGCTCCACGCTTGACATGCAACTTGTATTGCATAAGTGGCTTTGTGGGTGCTGTTTCTCCTAGCATAGTTAAGATCCAATTTACAACGGGTGATTAACAATACTAGTATCAATGTTGTGGTTCATGTTCGTAAGTTAGAACGACACTTATTGAAAGCCCCAAACCACGTAAAACATGCAAAGAAAGTAGAGGTCTAACTTTGTTTTGCGGGGTGTCGATGATGTGATATGGCCATGATTGTGATTATATTTGATGTATGCAATGTTCCTTATTGTAAGTTGGCAACCGGAGCCATATGGTTGTCTTTAATTTATGTTAAGACCAGCGTGTCTATTCAAAGTAGTTGTAATAGTTGATGCGGTGGGCGACAACCATGGAGAAGCGTCATTGACCTTGATGCAATGCCGGTGATGATGGAGATCATGTTCGTGCTAGAAGATGGAGATCGGAAGCACAAAGAAGAAAGGCCATATCATATCACATATTATGAATTGCATGTGATGTTAATCCTTTATGCATCTTGTATTGCTTAGTAGACGACGGTAGCATTATAAGATGATCCCTCATGCACATGAATTTCAAGTCATAAAGTGTTCACCCTTAGTTAGCACCGTTGCTAAAGCTTGTTGTTTCGAAGCACCACGTGATGATCGGGTGTGTTAGATTCCGCAAGTGTATACAATGTGAGCAAGCCAGATTTGCTCATGCGGAAACTAAGGTTTGATCTTGACGAGCCTAGCATGTACAGACATGGTCTCGGAACACGGATCACCGAAAGGTAAAGCATGAATCATATAGTAGATATGATGAACATGTCGATTGTTCGCCAGTGAAAGTATATCAACTCTCGTGATGATCGGTGTTGATGTAGTGGATTTGGTTCGTGTGATCACTAAAACAATGTGAGGGATATTGTTTTGAGTGGGAGTTCACCTAGATTAATTTTATTATTAATTTGAACTCAATTTGTCATAAACTTAGTCTAAACTATTGCAAATGTGTTGTAGATCAATGGCAGCCCCTACCATCAATTTTAATGCGTTCCTAGAGAAAGAAAAGTTGAAAAACAATGGAAGCAACTTCGTGGATTGGTTCCGCAATTTGAGGATTGTCCTCACAGCTAGTAATTTGACCTATGTCTTTGGATGCACATTGGTGACCCACCTGCGGTGATGCTCGATGAAGTAAAGAACGTTTACCTCACTCGAAAGACTCGGTACTCCGATTCGAGGTGCTATCTTGTATGGTTTGGAATTGGAGCTTGTAAAAGGTTTGAGAACCATGACCCACATGATATTGTCCGTGAACTCAAAATGATATTTGAGGCTCACGGCGATTGAGAGTTATGAGGCTTCAAAAGTTCTTTAAGCGCAAGATGGAAGAGGGCAGCTCCGTCGGTGAGCATGTGCTTAAGATGTCCGGGCACGCAAACAAACTTCAAAGCTTGGGTATTGTGATTCCTAATGCTTTGGGGATTTACCGTCCTCCAATCACTACCACCAAGTTACAAGAACTTTGTGATGAACTACAACATGCGAACATGAACAAGACATTGCGAACTCTTTGCCATGTTGAAATATGCAGTGGAGATCAAGAAAGAGCACCAAGTGTTGTTGGTCAATAAGACCACCAAATTCAAGAAAGGCAAGTCTAAGCGGAAGGTACACTTCAAGAAGGGTGGTAAGAAAGTTACCACGACGAAGAAGACCAAGGCTGGACCTAAGCCCGATCTTGAGTGCTTTCTTGCAAGGGAGAAGGTCCTTTGGGCGGAATTGCCCAAAGTACTTGGCGGATTTGAAGAACGGCAACATCAAGAAGAAAGGTATATCGATATACATGTTATTGATGTGTATCTCACTAGTACTCGTAGTAGTGCACAGGTATTTGATCTTGGTTCGGTTGCTCATATTTGTAACTCGAAGCAGTCTTTGCGAATAAACGGAAGCTAGCGAAGAACGAGGTGACGATGCGCGCGTGGGAAACGGATCAAAGGTTGATGTGATCGCGGTCGGCACGCTACCCCTTCATCTACCATCGGGATTAGTTTTATACTTAAATAATTGTTATTTGGTGCCTGCGTTAAGCATGAACATTATATCGGGATCTTGTTTATTGCGAGACGGTTACTTGTTTAAGTCCGAGAATAATGGTTGTTTGATTTATATGAGTAATATGTTTTATGCACATGCACCTTTGATAGATGGTCTATTCTTGTTGAATCTCGATAGTGGAAATACACATATAAATAACATTGAGGCTAAACGTTTGAAATCGAGCGATAACTCGACCTATATGTGGCACCGCGTCTTGGTCACATTAGAGTGAAGCGTATGAAGAAACTCCATTCCGATGGACTTCTTGAATCACTTGATTTTGAATCACTTGAAAGATGCAAAGCATGTCTGATGGGTAAAATGACTAAGACTCCATTCTCTGGTATGATGGAGCGAGCTACGGACTTGTTGGAAATCATACATACCGATGTGTGTGGTCCAATGAGTGTAGCATCGCGCGGTGGTTATCGTTATGTTCTTACCTTCACGGATGACTTGAGTAGATATGGGTATATCTATTTCATGAAACATAAGTCCGAAACTTTCGAGAAGTTTAAGGAATTTCAAAGTGAGGTAGAGAATCAACATAACAAGAAGACTAAATTTCTACGTTCTGATCGTGGAGGTGAATATCTAAGTTACGAGTTTGGCGAGCATTTGAAGAAATGCGGAATACTTTCACAATTGACACCGTCGGGAACACCACAGCGTAATGGTGTGTCCGAACGTCGTAATCGAACTCTCTTAGATATGGTTCGTTCTATGATGTCACTTACAGATTTACCGCTGTCATTTTGGGGTTATGCATTAGAAACAGCCGCATTCACTTTAAATAGGGCACCATCTAAATCCGTCGAAACGACACCGTATGAATTATGGTTTGGGAAGAAACCTAGATTGTCGTTCCTTAAAGTTTGGGGATGCGAAGCCTATGTAAAGAAGTTATAGCCGGACAAGCTTGAACCCAAAGCGGAAAAATGCGTCTTCGTAGGATACCCGAAGGAAACTATTGGGTATACCTTCTATCATACATCCGAAGGCAAAATCTTCGTTGCCAAGAATGGATCCTTTCTAGAGAAGGAATTTCTCTCGAAAGAAGTGACTGGAAGGAAAGTAGAACTCGACGAGGTTGTCGAACCTTCTCTCGAAATTGCGAGTAGCGCAGAACCGGAAGAAGTTCCTGTGGTGCCTGCACCAATTAGAGAGGAAGCTAATGATGATGATCATGAAACTTCGGTTGAAGTTGCTACAGAGCCTCGCAGGTCAACGAGAACTCGTACCACTCCAGATTGGTATGATCCTGTTATGTGTGTCATGTTGGTGGACAACACCGATGACCCTGAGACATATGAGGAAGCAATGATGAGCCCAGATTCCAATAAATGGCAGGAAGGCATGAAATCCGAGATTGGATCCATGTACGAAAACCAAGTGTGTACTTTGGTGGACTTACCTGATGGCCGAAAGGCTGTCGAAAACAAATGGATTTTCAAGAAGAAAACAGATGCTGATGGTAATGTTACTGTCTATAAAGCTCGACTTGTCGCAAAGGGGTTTCGACAAATTCAAGGAGTTGACTACGATGAGACTTTCTCACCAGTAGCGAAGCTGAAGTCTGTGAGGATTATGTTAGCAATCGCTGCATATTATGATTATGAGATATGGCAGATGGATGTCAAAACAGCATTCCTCAATGGAGACATTGATGAAGAGTTGTATATGATGCAACCCAAAGGTTTTGTCGATCCTAAATATGCTAACAAGGTATGCAAACTTCAACGGTCCATCTATGGATTGAAGCAAGCATCCCGGTTGGAATCAACGCTTTGATAAGGTAATCAAAGTTTTGGTTTTATACAAACTTATGGAGAAGCTTGTATTTACAAGAAAGTGAGTGGGAGCTCTGTAGCATTCTTAATACTATATGTAGATGACATATTGTTGATTGGGAATGATGTAGACCTTCTTAATAGTGTCAAGGAATATTTGAATAATAGTTTTTCAATGAAGGATCTTGGCGAAGCAGCTTACATATTAGGCATAAAGATTTATAGAGATAGATCGAAACGCCAAATATCATTGTCACAAAGTACATATTTGGACAAAGTTCTAAAGAGGTTTGGAATGGAAGATAGCAAGAAAGGGTTCTTGCCCATGTTGCCCAATACGACCTTGAGTAAAACTCAAAGTCCGACATCGGCAGAAGATAGAGAAAGGATGAGTAAGACTCCCTATGCCTCAGCCATAGGATCTCTAATGTATGCCATGCTATGTACTAGACCCGACATTGCATATCTTTGTTAGTTTAACTAGCAGATATCGAAGTGATCCGAGTGGATCATTGGACAATGATCAAAAACATCCTTAAGTACTTGAGAAGAACTAAGGATATGGTTCTTTCTTATGGAGGTGATGAACAGCTCGTTGTTAATGGTTACACCGATGCTAGTTGGAACACCGATCCGGATGATTCTAAATTACAACTGGATACGTATTTATTTTGAATGGTGCAGCGGTTAGCTGGAGGAGTGCAAAGCAAAGCGTTGTGGCGAGATCTTCAACCGAATCGGAATACATGGTCGCTTGGAGGCTTCACAAGAAGCGATATGGATGAAAGAGTTCATTACAGAGCTGGTGTGGTTCCTAGTGCTGGACCCAATGTCTATCTCTGTGATAACATGGCGCCATAGCCAATGCGCAAGAACCAAGGTCACACAAGAAGCTGAAGTACATCAAGCTACGTTTTCACGCTATTCGAGAACATATCCAAGATGGGGATATAAAGATTTGCAAAGTACACACAGATCTGAATGTGGCGGATCCGTTGACTAAACCTCTCCCGAGGGCAAAACATGACCATCACCAAACTGCCATGGGTGTTCGGTATATTACCATGTAATCTAGATTAGATGACTCTAGTGCAAGTGGGAGACTGTTGGAGATATGCCCTAGAGGCAATAATAAATGTAGTTATTATTATATCTTTGTGTTTATGATAAATGTTTACATTCATGCTATAATAGTATTAACAAGGAAACATTAATACTTGTGTGATTTGTAAACTTAATTTGAAGTCCCTAGTAAATCCTCTATATAATACTAGCTTGTTGGTTAATAGATGATTATGATTTCCCTATCATGAACATTGAGATGTTATTAACAACAAGATCATATCATTAGTAGAATGATATGGTGGACATACTCCTATAGATAAGCGTAGCATAAAGATCAAGTCATTTTAATAGTTCAATTGCTATATGCTTTCTGATACATAGTAACCTAATTCCTTCGACCATGAGATCATGCATATCACCTTTACCGGATGGATGCTTTGATGACATCAAACACCACACCGTAACTGGGTGGCTATAAAGGTGGCATTGAGTGTTCGGAAAGTATTGGTTGAAACACATGGATCAAGAGTGGGATTTGTCCATCCATATGACGGATAGATATACTCTGGGCCCTCTCGGTGAAATGTCATCCAATTAGCTTGCAAGCATGTGACTGGCTCACAAGGGATCACATATCACGGGAACGAGAAAAGAGTACTTATCGGTAACGAGGTTGAACTAGGTATGTAGAGATACCGACGATCATAACCTCGGATAAGTAAAATGTCGTGAGACAAAGAGAAATTGGTATCGTATGTAAGTGGTTCATTCGATCGCAAAGTAATCGTAGAAATATGTGGGAGCCATATGAATTTCCAGATTCCTCTATTGGTTATTGATCGGAGAAGTGTCTCGATCATGTCCGCATAATTCACGAACCGTAGGGAGACACACTTAAGGATTCGACGTTGTTTGAGTAGTTATGGTATTATGAGAAAGAGACCGAATGTTGTTCGGAGTCTCGAATGGGATTCAGGATATCACGAGGAGATCCGGAATGGTCCGGAGAATAAGATTCATATAAGGAAAGTCCCGTTTCGGAGTTGGGGAATGGTTCCGGTGTTTTCATCGGGAATGTTCTAGAAGGTTCCGGAATGTCCGGCACTTCGGGGGGGGAGGGGACATGAATGTGTTATATCAAGTTGATATGATTGCATCATGTACTCGGAGTCATCGTTGTTCAAAATAGAGGGATTATTCAAATCCTAGTTTGAAAAGTCAAACCGCTAGTTTGAAAGTCAAACGGCAGTTTTTGGAAAGAGGAGGAGGAGTGGGAAACCGAGTTGGGGAGGAGTTCCCTCCTCCAACCGGCGGCGCCCACCCAAGCCGAGTTGGGGAGGGACTCCTCTCCCTCCCCTTGGCCGGCCGGCCCCCCTCCACCTATATAAGGAGGGGCAGGGCTCCCCTCCTTGACACACAACTTCCATGCCTCAAACCCTAGCAGCTGCTGCCCACCATAGCCGCCGCCGCCCCCTAGGGTTTCTCCCTAGCCGCCGACTTAGGCACCTACAAACCCTAGCCGCCGGCTCTAGCACCTCTTCCTCGGCGTGTCTAAACCCTAGATCGTCGGGGGACTCTCTCATACTACACCATACTCGCTCCGGCTTAAGGCGAAGCCTCAGAGATCTCCTCTACTTCGTTACACACCGCCAGCCGGAATCGCGAGGAGAGTGCTACAACCTCCACGCCATCTTTGGAACAAGGAGAGGAAGGTCTTCGAAAATCGAACGCGTGTGACGATCATGGGAGCGCTACCGAACGCAGCTTGGAAGGATCGCTCACGCGATCTTGAGATCGGGAAGAGTACGACTACATCACCCACGAGAATCCGCTCTCGTTAAACACTTTGGAATCTTCGAGGGTGAGTTATTCTATCGACTCGTTGCTACAATCTAGTAGATAGATCTTGGCTTGTTTGTTTGTATGCGGTAGAAAATTTTTGTTTTCCATGCTACGAAACCCTACAATCATGGCCTCACAGCTCCACACACCTAGGATTGGGAGCACGGGTCCAGCTCTGGAGTGGAAATCCGGCGGCTTCTGTCGGTGAACACGGTGGCACACAACGGCAGGTACTCGCACATTGCACTAATGCATGCACAATGTGTTCTTCGTCATCGCCAAGATATGGCGCGCCCCCAAGGATGAATCAGAAGCGTTGTGGGTGTGGTCGGATACCTCGCAATGTTGATTCTCATGAATGAGGGGGAGTTCGCGAAGCGGTCACTGGGAGGGCTAGGGAGGGCCGACAAGGTGCGCATCCTTGTGGGATCCCGTGTAGCCCAACGGCGCTAGGGAGACCGTGGCGTGCGTGCTTCTCAACCTTTGTATGCTCGACGATGAGGGGGCAGCCACAAAGGAGGGCGGGAAGTTGTGGAGGAGGGCAAGAGAAGCCCACATCGGGGTCTGACGTGATCTAACAGGAGGAGGAAGAATAAGGAGGGGAAAATAAGATAAGGGGTTGACAATTGGGTGTAAACCCCCGGATAGCGTGTTCCTAACTCACAAGCCGGTATAACACAAAAGTGGATGCCAGTTGGTCCTAAGGGTGGACGCCAGTTTCAGAAATGAAAAGGCTAGGGAGGTTTCTACTAAACGCATGGTGGCTATTTAACTAAACATGTCGTGTTGTTTTTTGAAATTCCGACAGAGACAGACGATGGCGATAGGTTCCAGCGATGCTGGCGGTGGTGGTGTGCTAATCGAAGCACACTTGGGGTCATTCTCAATAGGGCACTACCAGCTATCTAGGTGTGTCCTCCGCATCGACGGGCGTAGGATGGAGGCGAAGCGAGCTTACGGCAAAAATAACGACAAAGAAGCTGCAGCGGTGGCGCTATGGGTGGCGGTGCGTCAACGATGGCAGCACTCCGGAGGCATCTGGGTAGAGAGGCTAGCAACATGGTTGCGGAATTTGATGGCACTACTCCATGGGACCGAGCGAGCACGAGGGGAGGCCAGCGGTGCGACAAACTGCGTATGTGCTACCTGGAGGTGGCTATGGTGGCGGCATGCATATAGAGTGCTCGTCAGATGGCAGTGGGGAAGCAGGAAGCGCAACAGCTAGGGATCATGTCCAGAAGGTAGCTCTACTGACATAGGGTTTGCAGATGAAGGTTATATGGCTCGAGGAGGCGGCGATCTAGCGCGAGGCTCATGGACAACAAGCTCGAGCTTGCTTTGGTTCATGGTGGAAGTGGCTTTTGCTAGGGTGGGTTCCGGTGGGGCTCTTGGTACAGGGTGATGGCACGATCGACGACAATGCTTCCACAACTACCCACACCTCTGGTTACCTCTTCTCCACCGGCTAGCAAACGAGGCCAAAGCTAGGTTAGGGTTTGGGCATGGAAGGAGCCATGGCTCGGTTTCTGGAGAAGGAAGGGGCGGAGGAATATGCCGGGGAGAGGTCTCAATCTGATGGAGCTTGTGGGTGCTAGATATAAATAGGGAGGGTCCAACCCTGGTTAGCTAAAAGGAGGGGCTTGGGTAGCGGATTTCTCTCATTTGTCCCGTAGCCAAGAGATAGGGGAAGGGAGAGGGGGCTAGGGAGCAGGGGTGGTGGTCTTGTGCTACAAGAAAAGGGGCTAGGGCGACATGGCTTTCTCCTGGCCAAGCTTGCCATGGCTAGCTTGGTTGTGTTCGAGTAGGGTTAGGTTTTAGCTTGGTTTAGGTCTAGGGCTTGGTTAGGGAGGTGGGTTAGCTAGGTGGTCAGGTCTGGCTCCACCAGACCAGGAAGAGGGAAGGGATGGCCCAGGTGGTTTAGGGTTTAGAGGGTAGCTTAGGTAGATGCTCAGGTAGAATTAAGTTTTTATTTTATTTGATTTGTTTGGTTTCTTCTCAAACCTTGTTTCAAAAACAAAACATGCATGAGCAAACTAAGATGGATCCAAAGCAAGAAAAGGAGGTAGCTGGTTGGGATATGTAGGTTCTTTCCATAGGATTTTACTTGTCTCATGTTAAATTTTAAAACCTCATAAAACCATTTGATAATTCCAAAAGAATGTATAAGAAGCACCATGCATGCATGATGTGGTGGTGAAAACCACTACACTTCCCTAGCATTTGGACTATGCCAAGCTTGAAAACCATTTAATCCCTCCCATGATTTAATTTGGTTGATGGGCATAATTGAATTAAGAAGGCCATATATATAGTGTGTATGCACGACTATGAATAAGTGTAACCTTATTAAGTCAAGTATCCTCACAATTTGAATCAAACCATGGCATGAGCTAGAATGACTTATACTACTACATAACATGCAAATTTGGTCATGTAGGCTTCCATAACAAATATTGTGAAGAAAATATGAGAGCACATGTGGAAGCATATGTAGACAAAGAAAGGATCCATACCCAAATGTTTATGATCTAGAGTTCAATGCCAACAGAAGATGCAATTGCTCATATTTAAATGGAATGGTAGAAGTTGGTGGATGGAACCAAAGGAAGGTGACAATGTGGATGGTAGAATTGGTAATAGATATGCCCCCAACTCAAAATGGGCATCAAGCAATTTATCAAGATGCAAATACAATATATCAAGAAGCAACTATATTTAATATGAGGCAAACAAGATACAATTATGAGGATAAGAACCAAATACAAATGTTTCAATGTCAAATTTTACTAACTTTGACCAAATATTTAGGAAAAAATATTTATTTCTATAATATTGAATGGACACATTAAGAAAATATACTTTATGGTGAATCTATTGGTATTGATTCCTTAATTAAAATATTCATATTTTTGTGTATAATCTTGGTCAAACTTTAAAAAACGTTGACTTTTATGTAATACTTAGGCGCCTTATATTTTGGGACAGAGGAAGTACAAATGTTTTAATATGATGCAATGTGGAATGACGACATATGCATGGTATTATGATGATGCAAGGATAACAAATATAGAGTAACTTAATCTTTATTTCTCATGTAGTATTATAATATTAGACAACTGGGATGCTTTAGTGGGCACATGTCACCACAGGTCGTCCTCTAGTGGGTTGCCAAGTCATTTCTTACATGCGGGCCCCAAATTTCAAGGCTGGTGTCAAGACGTTCTTAGACACAAATCAGTGCGATTTGCAACGGTGTGTCTCAAACTTGGTAGAATTTTGAGAAAAATTATCAAAACGGGTAGTGACTCGCAACCCTAACCCCAACATGGTAACTTTATGCAATTTAGTCGCTAGAGATGCTCAAAGCTAGGTACAACAAACTCCTAGCATATCCTATCCTTTCACAAAGAAAACGCACCATGGAACCACCGGGTCCAACCATACAATACACGTATGTGTGGCAAATTATAAAATCTCCCAACATCGTAGGTACCACCTGAACAGAAATACCTATCGATCTATATGCGCAGGTTCCCTACCAGCCGGGGTCACCAACGATGCGCGGAATACATTAGAGATCCCATCTCCTCCGATCGTGCGCCAACCTTTAATTTGTTGCCTTGATTTGGTCAAGAAAATCGTAACCCTGCGAATCTGCCAAGATGCCTCGACCACGACGTCGACGTAGTCTTCCCCTCCATATGGGCGACGCCGACTACTTCAAATGGCCGGTGCTCAACTGGCCTAGGTACGTCATCACCGAGATATGCGGAATCACCACGTTGATTTGGTTGATCTCCACCCTGTGCTACTACTTCACCTACGATCTGCCGCCCGAGTTCTCCGTCCAGCTCACGCCGATCCCGAGCAACATCAACACGGTGTCGTCCATCCCTCGGGCCTTCGACGCTGTCCTGCACGCCAGCAACCGCCGCGCTACGGGGCGCTGCTACCACCACGGAGAGGCCGTCGTGACGTACGGCGGCTTCACCGTCGCTTCGGGACGAACGCCGGACTTCTGCGTGCCGTGGAAAGGGGCGCGGGAGGTGCCGTTCAATCTTTCGTGGGATTGGGACGACGGTGCTCGCCGTCTGCCGGAGCTCCTTCGTGGCCGCTTCGCGGCGGCGGAGAAAGTCGGCGCCGTGGAGTTCGAGGTCCAGGTGAGACTCCTCCAAGGTGACGATGCCCGGTCGGGTACGGGCATTGGCCGGCCGACGTGGATGTGGTGCAAGGCGAGGATGGGTGGAGAGCATGGCGTCATGACGCCGTGCACCGTGCTCGCTTCGCAGAACTGGTTTTCGCCTCTGGCATAGCCGCCGCCTGAGCCTCGGTCGTTAATGCAATCAAAGATTTTCTCTATTCTAAATATTGCTGGCGGTTGCAACAGGGAAGATTTTGGAGACTTTGCATATATGTCGCGCACACGTCGTCAGTCTCTGTGCAGTTTCTTTAGATCAAGTTTATGTGCAGTTGATCTACTGGCAACGATGTAAGGTATCAGCAACGATGTAGAGAAATTACCTGCAAAGAATGGCAAAGTAATATTCCGTACTCCATCGTTTCACAAATAAGTGGATATCTAGAAAATTTAGAATAAATTATAAAAAAGAGCATAAAATGCATTGGAAAGGTGCAAATCACCATCTTTCCTCTTTAATTAACACACCTCCAATGAGCTAAGTGTACTTAGAAAATAAGGAGACCATGCACTGAATGCTATTGCACTTGATTTCTATGACAAGAGAGAGGCAATTTTTCCTACTTTAATGTGCATTGGAAAGATAAAAATACACTCTTTTGTGTTTAAATTTTGGGGCTATATGTCAACTTAATTGTAGAGAGAGGGAGCAATCCACCGCTCCCTTCTCACCGCCCTCATGGCCAAAGAGAAAGATCATCACCATCTCCACGTCGCTCGCCAGAGATTTGTCAGCGCGATCCACCTTATAGGGTAGCCGCCGCGGCCTCCACGCTCTCGCACCCTCAGAGCGGCAAACACTACCACAGCGGGTCTAACAGTTCGGATAGGGAGGGCGGGTGCTAGAAAACCAGCCTTGGAGGAAGGAGTATGACGAGCAATGCGAACACTAGGCCCCGTCCTACTAGCAAGACGCAACTACAAAACCGAAAACAGGTATGTCAGCCAGCCACTGGTTCTGAGCCCACCTGGCCAGCATCTGGCACCTCGGCCATGCCTTGGCCATGGTGGTCTACCCACTACCTCCCAATAGTAGAAAGAAGAACCAAAACCTGATGGCCAAACCTTTCAGATGAGATCGGGCCTCTATGGCCCATATCTAGCGCACGTCATCCATTAACCCGTCGGGGAAATCGGGAGCAAAGCGTTATTTTTCACTTTCAACAGACCGTCAGTTCATACTAGAAAATGAGATCATTACAACCAACACACTGCTTCAGCTATATATTCACTAACAATGTGAATCACGGTAGATATAATCAGAATTTAGCAACTGAAATACTCCTTAGTTGCAAAACTACAATATATTTTAACAGTTTGGTTATGTATTTAGCCTGTATCACTAAATCTTAATGCAAAAATATGATTTTGCATATGATGAGATGGTATAACATAATACACATAATATTGGACTAATTATTGATCAAAAAACACGGTCAATATTTTGCAACGCGGCATAGAGAGTATTATCATAATTTTACCAACTCAAAGTCGTTGTGTAGCTGAACTGCGGCATGAGGCTCAATGGTCTTCACTCCATCTTGAACACAACATCTTAGCAATTGAACAAGATAACCTTAAGGTCTTCAATCCCTGTAGGAAGCCAATAATTTTAGATGTGGTTTGAAGAAGAAAAAGGAAAATATAAATCTTTACATTACATTTTTGTTTTGATGGTAGTTTACATTACTCTGACGTATACAAGTGCATATAAATTTCCAACCATTCAATCATTATTCTAACTCTTTTATTTCTCCAATCATCTAATTTCAGATGTGGCCTTGTTGCTAGGACATCTTTGAAACATAATCTCATGTTAAGATGTTTTGATGGAATTTTTTATCGATGATATTCGTTTAGTTGTCAGTTACCAAACATCACTCTATACTTATACAAAAATCTTATGATTGTATATTTATTACACATTTTTTTCATAATATAAGTTGTTATTACAAACAATATACTGGACAGAGGGAGTATATGATACTATCTCTAGTTGTTGATAACAGTTCAATACTGGCACCCTGGACTTGCATAGCATTAATGTAAGGCCTAAATAAAATATTAAATATTAAGTGATAATAAGATACTATTAATGTTTAATTGTTTGGTACTAACATGGTAACATGTGGTGCCAAAATATTCCCACCAAAACATAAGAAAATGGTATCATGTTTTCAAATCCTTGTCTTAATGGTATGAGAGAAATATCACCTTATATATATTCAGATTTAGCAACTAATGTTGGTGCAAGAATAAGGTGGAACATTCCTGCATACTCTCTTTACGGGGAGGAGGCCAAGTAAAAACCTGTTTCATGAGAAAGCAGCGCCATGTGCGTGCGTGCGTGTGTCTTATTTAGAATTCATGAACAAAAATTAACATATGCGACAACAACCGTCTCGGCGAACAAGTAACACACATCTAATGGCAGGTGGGACAACACCAATAGGCCCCTTGATTCCAAATTCCAAATACATAAACATGCAAAAACCCACAATTACCTAAGAATTAACATTTAATATCAATATCGATTGGCGTGGAAGGAAATCCAATACTCTGTTCTTTTTTTTAAATCCACACTAGTATGATATAGTTATACTCCCTCCATTTCAATGAACAAGTCTTACAAATTTATTCAAAAGTCAACCGCTTCTAAGTTTGATTAATGTTGTGGACAAAAATTGAACCATCACAATACCAAATCAATGTCAATAATAGATTCATCGTAAATATTTCTTTTCATAAAATGTTGATATTTGTTTATATGTTTGGTTAAACTTATTAGTAAATTTTGACTTTGAACTAAGTTTATAAGCATTATTCATTGGAATGGAGGTAGTAGTAGCGAATAGTACACGGTAGAGAACTCTCTCCAACGATTATAAAATAAAATCTAAAATAAACAGGAAAATCTTCAAGATCTTCAAACTCTTTTTTCCCGCATGACACAATCTTGTACTTTTCTAAAACCAGCCGAAGAAAAATGACATAGATCAACTCACAGTTGATGACTTGTTTATGTCAAAAAAAACTCACAGACTTGTAAATACCAAGGAGTTCTTTTCTGTAAATTTAGTTTGACCTGGATACGTGGCATTCATTAAAGTAATCAACTAAAATTAGCAAGCACACCAACACCTATATTTTAGGTAAAAGCAACCAAATAATCTGATCAACATCGACGATAGCCGAGTGTACATATCACCACTGTGGAAGACATGGCATCCTGGAAAAATATTGGAAGGACAATCCTCCCGGTAACAGGAAGGGCATGAATCGGTAACTACCTCCGAGATCACCCTGTGGTGACTTTGTAGGCTCCCAATCGCCGCCGCTAAAGCTCTTTCATCCACGTCAATCTCCCCTCACCCCGCCACTTTCGGATGAGGTCAGACATCGCTGATGGCGGGGAGGGGTCCCATGCCCTCATCTTTCCCTCCCCCAACCCCCACCGACCCTTTATTCAATCTACGTGATACCACAGTATGAATTGCATGCATCGATCTGATCCTATTTAGCGCCCATGGCGACCGGTTCTTCGGTTCAGATAGCGCTCAAGGCCTCCATGGTTGTCGAGTACCTGCTCTAGTGGGAGCTGCAGGGGAGATGGGTCGGGTGGATTACCGGTACCATCCACCGCAGGGCGGATCCACGACAACCTATTGGGGTGCTAAGGACACGACAAAAAATGTAAAATGGCATTTCTTTCACCATATATGCACCCCTTAAAATTCTATTTTATCTGTTTGTGCACCCTCTGGGCA
This sequence comes from Avena longiglumis, assembly GCA_030063025.1. Taxonomy (NCBI): domain Eukaryota; kingdom Viridiplantae; phylum Streptophyta; class Magnoliopsida; order Poales; family Poaceae; genus Avena; species Avena longiglumis. The sequence goes on from CP125973.1 coordinate 157,959,053, forward strand.
CCGGAGTTCATAATACTCTAGCACTACCAGTGGTCCACTGTGTACGCTCCCTGGGCTCTTGGCGCATGAGGGTGTGCCGTCGGGCATGACTACAGCAGTTCCTGACGGTGCAACCTTAGTCATGGGGCAGAGCGAGGATTTGGGTATAGGGGGTGCGAGAAAATTACCCAGTAGCTATTACACATATGTATTGAGTCAGAGGTTAAAGAAAAAATGCACAATAGATGCTCCGCAAATATATTGTGAGTCAGCAAAAAAATATTGATCAAATTAAAATAATACAGAATTTCCATTTGACAGAGAGCTAGATCTTATTAGATTGTAAAGTGAAATTTCTGCAGGAGTTACTCTCAAAATATAATATAGAATTTCTATTTGACAGAGAGCTAGATCCTTTTAGATTGTAGAGTAAAATTTTCGCAGGAATTTATCCTCAATGGTAGTATGTTGTACTACCAAAAAGTCATCTAGTATACATTTTTTATTTAGAAAAAGATAAAATTTATCTTTGATTAGACTTTTCGCTTTTGCAAATTCACATCAAGAGACAATGAAGTACTCCCTCCGACGCAAATTAGGTGCTTAGATTTATCTAGATTTAATAATATCTAGACATAATTTAGTACTCCCTCGAACATGTCTAGATACATTCATTTTTATGACAAATAATATGAATCAGAGGAAATATTAGATTTATTCGTATCTTGATAAATTTAAGCCAACTAATTTGGATCGCGGGGAGTATGTAATTTATCATGGGGATCCACAAAATACTAACTACACGATGTACCTGAGGCGAGAGGCAGACAGACAGTAGACAGATGATGATGCGCAGCAGCCGCCGCTCGGCGCCATCACGCTGACCGTTGTTAGGCGACCCATCGGCCCCCCTCTGAGTGTGGAGGCTGCTTATGCCCTAGTGTTGGCGGGTGATGACGATCAAACCAGAGGAACCAGTACTCTAGAAGTGGAAGAGTGAATCGATAGTCCACTCCGTAACAGGCTTGTTGTGGTTGTAGTGTGTCCATCAAAGGCCTTAGGCTATAGCCTATAGTTTAGCTGAGTAGTAATTGGTAGGGAGTGTCTAGATGTCATGCGTCTAAGAATTAGTTATGTCTAAGTCGCTGATGTCATTATAATATTTGTACTAATTCTCAGTTGCAACTAGTTATGTCTAAGTCACTGATGTCATCATAATATTTGTACTAATTCTCAGTTGCAACCTAGTTGCAACTCATAAGATTTATACTAGTTCTCAGTTACAACCTAGTTGTAACTCATTAAATTCTTAGTTACACCCAAGTTGCAACTCATGTGTAGCACGAATCACGAGGTAAATCAAATGGTGAAAAAGGCGACTGAAACTTAAGAAGTTCTCAGGCGCCTGAGAACTAGCAAATCTGTAATTGGCATGGGTAATGTTGGACTATTGGGCTTGCTCTAGCGTACTCTAGGGAGCTATGCTTCTATTTCTTTGTCTGACAGCCGAAGATAAATCGTAAACTGTTGTATATATCATGCTTACAACTAGTAGTCAATACGTACATTTATTGAGAGGGGCTAAACGATTAGGAGGGGGGGAGGGGGGTCTAGCCCCTTCTCGCCCGGTGCTCCTTCCTGCACATCTGGATACCGGTAGAGGCGTTGCACATGTGACGCTGAAGACAAAGAAGTTTGTGGCGGATCCGGAGGAGCTTCTCATGGGATTGGTCGGCACTGCCTCGACGCGCTACATCAAGTTCCGCATAGCACTAACCACGTGACCTATCATCTCAGCTAGATCTTGTGAGAACCGAGTAGAAAAATCTATTTATCTCTGCGCGGCACCCATGTCAAGTCGAAAAGATCTCAGAGTACTAGGAGCGGTTCAGATGGTGGGTCTTTGTTTTTTTGGTTGTGTGCATTTTTAATGTCTAGACTTTCTAGTCATTGTGTTATTGCAGAGAACATGTGTAATTGATACCATCTTGATATTAATATATTTTTTTATCAAAATATTTAACATCGGAAGAAGATCTCGTCGTCAAATAAAGGGCATGCCATCTTCATTAGCGAGGAGGCTAAGAAGAACCCCTACCAAAGCCCTAATCAAATTTATTAAAAATACCACTTTTATTAACGGCTCAACTTAAAGATCGGATTATTCGTCTGCCGGCCTCTCTCATCGGCCGACGAGGCCGGAAAGATTCTCAGAGATCCTGTCCCAAGGGAAATCCGAGCTCAAAACTGTCAGACAAGCCATATGATCAATGGAATCAAAATCACAAATGCAGTAGAAGTTACAATGTAGTACTACTCCTAGTAATAATAAGTTGCTTAATCTTGGCTCGACGTGAATCTACGGAAGTAGCGATCAAAAAGAACTCCGTGAAGCTAGCCTGCACGCAGACGCGCTGGGCTGCGCATCAACGAAAGCGTCGCAGGTGAAGGACTGCCAGGCGATACGAACGTCAATCTCCAGCTGCGCCACGCCCCACCCCCGCTCCGCCGCCATGAGGCGCGCCAGGTCCGCGGGCATCCCCAGCCCCGCGCTCGTCGCGTTCACCGCCCACCGCCCCGCCTCCTTGGCCGGCAGCCGGAAGGCGGGCGTGCGCCCGCGCGCGAGCGGGACGCCCGCGTACGAGACGACGACGTCGCCGCCGCCGTGGCAGAGCTCGTAGTAGTGGCCGTTGGCGACGTGCACGACGAGGTCGAAGGCCGGCGAGGTCGCGCCGGGGGCCAGCGCCGGCCCGAGCCCCCTGGCGCCGAGGAACTCCACGGAACACGTGGTCGGCTTGTCATCGGCGCATCGCGAGCCGTCGAGCTCTCGGAGCCCGGGCAGCATGGAGTCGACCGGTGGCAGGGACACGAGCAGAACGAAGAAGGACCAGTATATGAGGACCCCTAGCATGCAGCACCCCCAGCCGCAGTCGTCAGGTCTGGCGCTTCGAGAAGAACCACCTCCGTCATCATCCTTGGATGCCATCGGAATTCGGAAGCACGCCGGGACTTTTTGCGTGGGGTTTGATGATCGTTTTGGGTATCTGACTGGATCGATCTTGAAGTGGTAGAGTTCGACTTGGGGCCGTCACGTGGTAAATATCTCTTCGTTTTCTTTTCGTTCAAAACATCCTTCCCACGTACGTTTGTTTTGCGGCAGGATTTTAGATGGGACGTTAGTCTGTTATTATAGGCACGCGAATCTGTAGACTAGTCCGTCACAACCTGATCAAGGATCCCTTGAGCAAACCAACAAAGATATCTGATCGTCGACATACGCCATATTCAGAGCACCAGCTCTTGTGCGCATGGCCCCATGGTTGCATAGGCACTAGAATGGTCAACAGAGAAAACCATGAAAAGCTTTCGCGGCTCGGACAGGTAAGAGTGGTGATATGGCTTCCTCTCATCTTGTGACTTCGACTCGTTGTTCAAATATTTAGCAGGTATATCGATGAGTTTCACAGAATAATCATGAGAACGGGCAAACTTTCTCGGACAGATTTATTTCCACACAACTCCTCACCAGTTCCATCCATCCCCAACATTATATCAGCGCACCAAACCTTTCGTGCAGTACACAGCAAAGACAAACCACCCTATCAGAAGAGAACAGAACGCCGAGATCCCTATCAGGAAAGACCACCCAGCCATGAATATACCAATGCACGTCACAGTTACGAAAGGGGCGAACGACCGGACGATAGACGTCCTGTCCACCCACTCGCCGCGCAGCCAGACGAGAGCGGCCACGTTCAGGACGTTCCACTCCACCGAGCCGCCGTGGGCAAGCCGGTTCAGGCAGTTCGCAACGAACGAGTAGCAGTTACAGGTGAACAGGTTGTAGTACTTGTGCTGGAAATGTCTCGTGCCCAGCTGCAGGGCGCCGTCCCATGACGTTGATGTGCCCAATTCTGCGTGCTTGTAGGGCCACTCGCATACGTGTGCCGCGAGATTAGCAGGGAAGCAGCACTGGACATGAATCAGAACGAGAGTATTTGGGCAATAGTCAGTCAACTTGGAAGGAAAGCACTGAAAGAAAAATACAGTATGAAAATGCAACTAGGTTCTACGAAAGAAAAGATGGAGTAATAAATAAACTGACAAGATTATGGGACAACATATGCAGATTCACCATACAGATTATCAGATGTCACCCTTGTCAACAAGAGAGGTTAATCTATAGAATGCCATACTAATTGTTTAATAAATAGAACTGTTACTAAAGAAACAAAAACTGGGAGTGATGATAAGATTTTCAAAATGCCTACAGTCAATGCTCTGCCTGTGATAGCTGGCAGGAATCAGACACTGGTATGTTCAGTGTTGCCAGCCCATTTGTATCATATTGCAAATACGAAGTCTAGGTATTGAAGTGAATCCCAGTAGGTTTTCAATGTGGGAATATTTACTGGTTTACCGAAGAAAAGAATTTTTTTACTGTTTAAAAAATGGCAAATCACGAAACAGCCTTTCGAGCACCACATGTCAGAAGAGCGGAGCTATAGTTGTCTCGCAGATTCGACTACATGTCAAAATGAAATATTACAACTAAAATATGTCGACAAGGGAGTATGTCACATGGGAGACCAGTAGGAACTTTCCACCAAGTACATAACATACATTTTACTAGCACACTAAACCAATAAAGTAGGAGGTCAACTATGTTTGATAGATATAAGTACCTTTTTTCTGTCAAGCTGGAGGTATCTGGCAACAGAACCATATGCGAAATTATCCATGCTCACTAAATTTGATCCAGCAAAATCCAGCACAGACCCATCCTCCTGACAGATTCCAACATGCCCTATGTAAGGAGCAAGCCATGAAACTACGGGAAGAGGAGTCCAGACAATGCAACAAGGGAATCTCCCTCTCTTTGGATCTATCTCACCAACTGGCCACAACTCCTGCAGTTCATTCTTTGATCTGATATCTTCAACATCAAAATCAGCTTCAACCTCCATCGAGGAAAATACTTCAGAACATGAAGCTATACAGATTCAAATGTGACTAGCTTGCATCTCATGATCATGTCGATGTTTGCTGAAACGAACCAACAAAATTAGGGCCCCAATGCTTTTTGGAGAAAAAAAGGGTGAAGAATTATAATCAGCTCTAATTTAGTATTCCACCTTATTATTTCCCTATAACTGTCCCAGCCCTGGGATTTTCGTTTCAAATAATAGTCTATTGAGGAAAGACTGATGGTGCTAATGCAAATGATTTCACTTTTTAATTTTTTGGAAGAGGTTAAGTAGTTGTAGCATGTCATTTAAATGGGATATGCATGGACGTTTCTAATTAACTATTTCTTAGATTTAGTTCCTCCTTGGTCAATGCGCATGGGAGCCAGAGGACAGTCAAATGGCGTGGTACTTCAACACCATTGCAAATCCATATAAGATCAGGGTAAAAAAAGGTTGAATATAGATTAAGATGTGAACAAGAGAAGAACAGCTATAACTTTTCTCAATCAAACGATAGCCATCATTGAAAATTCTCTTGACAATTTTTTTTTCCAGTAAGTCTTCCCACTGCCTGCCATTTTCAAGCCCAAAATATGAGTTTTGCTTCGGTGTCCTCCCCCTCCTCCCAAACTAAGAAAACTGAAAACACAAGGATGGCCAGGATTGACCGATACCCCTTCATGCCCTCTGAACCGAAGGGGTATTGGTCAATCCTGGCCCTCCTTGAGTTTTCGATTTCCTAAGTTTGGGAGGAGGACACCGAAGAACACCTAAATAGATAGACTGCCCCTTTCATCGCAATGCAGGGTAGAGCAAGGTGTAATTTTGGTATATAAAGCGGCAAACAACACTTCATTAGCCACCATAAGCATGCGCGTTTACGCTTCAGATTGACAAAAGATACGAGTCAAACAAAGGGAATGCATCTATCTACAACACTTTACGTGTCAAAACATGTTATGAACTGATCTCTTTAATAGGAGAAGAGACAAGTAACAACATAAGATCAGCTTGTCAGGGCCAGGGAAAGGAACACCAATCAGCTTACTTACACATTGCTTGGGACAATGTTTCAATGTTTCATCTGCGTGTCCATGAGCCACGCATCCTCTGCCCATTCGAGAGCAACTCTCCAGCCGTGGCATCTGCCATCCGTTTGACGAAATGCGCAAACAAAATGCAGGAGCAGATTGTAGGGAGCGGCTCGCGCCCAGCAAGGACCTTTGCTTAAGGGGAAAAAATGCGCCCAAGCTGCACGAGATAGTGTGTCGATTCCTAGAAACTACTGCATCTGATACTAAATGTCAGCCTCTGATTTTCAGTTCAGTGTCCCTCCGTTTGGCCTGTTCTCCAAGCGCAAATACTCCTTCCATTTGGTACGATATACGGAAATGGGTTGAATCGCAAGGCAGTCGGCTCCATTTCAAAATCTAGTACTGTAGTAGCGGCTTTCCCATTTCAGTAGGCAAAAGAAAAGCACCAAAGCTCCTAAACTGGCCCTAAAAGTACAGGGACCCAGGCACACTACCAAGTGCGAACCAATGGAATCAGAGAGTAGCAGAGAGTGAGAGTGAGAGGAGAGCTCACCTGGGAATCGGCGGGCAGGGTCCTCCGCGATCTGGGTGCACGTAGGGGGGTGGGGTTCCACTAGATTGGGCCGGCGCCGCGTCGCCTCCGGGGCGTATAGGTGAAGGCTGGCTTGAGAGTTGAGAGTGGCAAGGGGAGGCGCGGCTGCAGTGCAGAGGAAAGTGGAGTGGACTGGGGGGAGGGAGGGGAAGGTGCATGCACCTCGAGTCCTCGGCTCCGCTGTACTGGATGGGCGCGCCGAAAATGGTAGGCGCACGCCACAACGCTTTGCTTCCGCCTGCCGCGATTTGTTCGTTGGCTACTGCCAACTTGGTCGCTGGCAAGGTCTGGCCCATGCGCCAGGGGGGCAAGACGGTTTGCAACTTGCAGATCGCAAAATATACCAATTCATTCATTCATCCTATTTGAAACCTAATGAAATGCTTGGAAAATCATGAGACAAACAACAAAAACCTCGCTTGAATGCCTATCTAGTCTTTTGTGTATAAAAATTTGTCAAAATTTACATTGTTTGACATTGGTCACAATTTACGGAGACGGTATTGTTTTTACAGAAGCAGATGAAGTAATAATAAATAGAATGGCTCTATAAGATATCACTTCCTGATGTATACAGAGAGAAGCCAGAGAGCAATTTAACGAATGAACACGCTATGCTGAACGCGCTACACATATGAGATGATGTCGCAAGCGGTGAGTACTGAAATTGCCGACCTCCAGCAGCAGCTAGAGTGCCGGTCTACTCAAATATTCAAACAGCAGGAGCACCAGGTGGGCACAATTCTACATCACCGATGTTTCTTCTGGGAGCAGCACGTAATTTCGTAGTGTTGGAGAATGTACATGTTCTGTTCTGACAAAGAAGCCTGAGGACTGCTCCACATTTAGTCTTCGACTTGTGTGTTGAAAACGAAGCTGGGGAACGTGGATGTAGTGTCCCTGGTAAAGCCAAAAAAACACTTGTGTTAGTCATTCACTATGACAACGGATCATTGACAGAGATTTGCGGACACATAACACTAGCATGGATGCAGCTTTAGTCAGTGAGCTACTGTTTGTTTCTTTTGGGAGGAAAAAAGCAGTGCTGGTTTGTGCAACACAAAACATACGGCCAGAAAAAGACTAGTTGATGAAATGTGCATGTATCCATACTGGAGGTAAGGCAGTGTCATCTTCTTTATAACTGACGGATGCTGCAATACGAAAGCTTTCCATTCCTGTTTGCTTATCCTGTTGTCCTTGTCAGTATCAGCATCCTCAAATGTCTACAGAAGAATACAGCATATATATAATAACTTGGTCAGAAATTGTAAGCATATATTACTGAATCTGACACTCTAAACATAATAGGCTGAGGTGAGAGTACAATGGACACTGGTAATACCTTGTCTAGTATTGCTTCCACAAGCTCGTCGGACAGCTCAACATGTGACTCCATTAAAGTAGCAACAACCATTTGCTTTACCTGTGGGAAATACCAACTAAGATCACGCCACAGAACAATTCAAAGCTTCTATTGCGGGGAACAATTCAAGATCAACTGTGATCTACTTCACATCGAGAGCATGCCTAGTTTCCTATTAGTAATCCAGTTCCCCACTCTGTTCCTATAAACAGAACAGGCAACTTCATGAATTGCTAAGCCAGTAACTTGTTTCCTGGGAGGAGATAAATATTATCAAAAGCGCCGACGAAGTTCATGATCCATGGTGAGGTTCATTTTAACATTTCGGGGGATTTCTACTATGCTAACATCTCATATTGAGGTTTATGTTGAATTCCAAAGTGACACTGAAGCACTGTAGCTGAAGAATTTGCGTGCACAAATCATGGCACATTGGTTAAACTCCCCAAGCATGAGGAGCAATCGAGCTCAGATAGGACTGCCAGTGGCAATGCAAAAAAAAAATCTCGAGTAATGTTGGCACAGGAATAAAAATCACAGAAGACAAACCAGGGAAACATACCTCTTCACGCTCAATGAAACCAGTTTGCCTCAAATCATACAATCTGAATGAAACTAGCAAAAAAAAAGCAACAAACGAATCATCGATTGAAGATATAACTTAAAATGAGAAAAAATATTGATTATGTCCAAATTGTAAGCATACTTACAGTTAATTTTATCTTCCATAGGAGCATTCGGATGAAAAACGCTTATTGCGTGGATGAACTCTTCAAATTCAATAACAGAATTTTTCTTTTCGTCAAAAAGATCAAAAACCTATAGAGTGAAGGAAATATATATTCAAATATTGCGGATGTGCGATAGGCAAGGAAATTTCTTTTCGAGATTCACCGGGGCCAGGAGGGATCAAAAATCGTTTTGAAAGTAAATAAGCTATCAATAATAGTATGGCAGTCCTTTTTCTTTACCTACCACAGAATAATAATAATGGGATTGAATACATTATGACGACATTTAACGATTGTTTCTGACCATATACTGCAGTTCCATACTTCCTTCTGCCATTCATGAACATTAGTTTTGTTTAGAGCAAATAATAAAGCATATTTAGAAATTCTAGTCATATAGTGATCATTCTTATCAAGAGATAAACCCCACAGCACAAGCTCCTTAGCTTCGAAGCTTTTAAAGATTACTTGATACAGATACAGATGCAGCGGCGAGATTACGAATAAGGCATAACCTTGTCAACTAGGACTAGTTGTCTTACCTTTTTTGCCAAAAGAAAAATTGCCTTACTTTTAGATACAGGACAAAAGAACGAGTTATACTACGATAGGCAAAAGGTTCAAGAATATTTTCAAACGACATGAGTGGGAGAGCAAGCCTTTGCACTTACCCTATCTAAGAACAGATTCTTCCCTGACGGTGTCAAAAACAAAGCTAACTGCAGCTCCTCCTAAAAATGTAAAAAGATCTTCACAATTAGTGACCAATAAAAGGTTACAAATGAACGTTGCTTGCACTTATTACATCTATTTGCCGCCTTTACCTGGAAGATACTTTCCTATTGCCAAAAAGACCATCACAAAAGTCTAGACTAGTCACAAGTCAACAAATTTAACTAAAGTCCTGTTGTCCATGCCCAACAAAATCTTGCTACACTTCAGCTTTCTGGTTGTCTATAAGAACATTATGGTCATTTCACCTGAGCATTTGTTGATACCAAGCATAGTAAATAACTAGTAAAGTAGCAAGTAAGCTACCAGGTCCTTTTAATATATTTTATTTATTTATGGACCATAAAGGAAGCTAGTCCTGATCATAGTAGTAGTAGTAGTAGTCGGTAACTAGTGACTACCAAATAGTAACTAGTCGAAACTGACACAGGACGTCTGTTTTAGTGCAGAGGAAATTGGAGAACCATTTCTCAGATTCCATGTTTGATGTTCCCCAATCGTCAAAACTGTTATAGAGCTGCCATAACAGCATGGCAATTTGAGAAAGACAAGCTCAACTGATCCGAGATCTAACACCATTCCTCATACTAAGTCACAAGGATAGGATAAACTGGACTGGTAGGCTAAAAAAAAGAGGAGTTTTTACATATGCAAACCTTATGAATCAGGCCGTCATTGATGATGGAGCAGCTGATTTTCTTATACAGCTCGTACAGCGCCTCCACCTCGTTCACCGAGACTAGCCACCACAAGCCACAACCACCTCAGGCCACAAATCCAGATACAAGAGGACACGCAACCGAACAAATTACTGTACTTACAGCAGCGGGACTCGTCGGCGAGTTCGGCGAGCTCACTGAAGGTGAGGCGGCCGCTGGTTCGGTCACGCTGGCGCGCGTGGGCGCTGACGAAGGACAGCATCGGTGGCGGGCGTGTGTGGAAGCAGCGCGCGGCCGCGAACGCGACCGCGTCCACCACAGCGAGCACCGGGAACAATGCCATGCACGCGAGCTCCCCCAGCGTCAGAGAGCTTCTCGATTCCTGCCACATACGCGAATAACGACCGGCCGCGGGTCAGACCAAGAGATTGGCTATAGTCAGATCAAAGGCGGTGGTGAGACGGCGGGGGCGCTATTACGAAAGCGTCGGAGGAGCGGGAGGAGTCCATGAGCCGAGCAGCAGGTAACGAACCATCGGGCGACGGAGCGTCTTCTTCCTCGCCGGGTGCCCACCGGGGGGGCGGTCGCCGAGATCGTCACGTGTCGGCGCGCGGCCGTCGGAGTTGGGGGGGAATTGGCAGATTGGCGTGTTCGCCCAATTGTCCTGGACCAATTTTAGCCATCTGTGCGTGGCCGAGTTGGATTCACGCCGTCAAATGGGTTGCCCCAATCATTGAGCGATCCACCGCGGCGACACGTTATGTGGCTCTCTGCATAGTGATAGGTAATTTCGCTTTTTTTTTATCAAGTGATAGGGAGTAGTAATTTATATTCCAAAAAAAAAAAGCACTCCGATTTTTCGCATGGTCCTTTCAAGCGCTACACAATACTTTTGATTTCTCTAATACACACTGATGCTATTTATTTATTTAACTGATGCTAATCTAGTTGTACATATACCTTACCACGTCGTGGTGTACACATATGTAACGTATGTAAACTTGATCTGTTTATATAAAGTGAAGAGGTGAGATCTGAGACCCCACGAAAGGTCTATAGCACTCGCCGCTTCAAACCCTAGAGCCGTCGTGATGACATCGACTTCACTTTAGATATCCGAAGCTACTGGCTTCATGATCACATCTGCAACATTTGTTCATGCCAGCATCGTCTCCATGCCCTCCATCCATGTTCGCCTAGACAACACCGACTTGGAGAGGCCTAGCGAGGTCGATCTTCTCTAGGGCGAACCGCCACATCCACCTCGAAGAGTCCATGGTCATCCTAGAGAAGATACTGGTGGAGGGAACTGGCGACAAGGCCGTGTTAGTCCCTAATTTAGCGTATCGTCTGTTATAATTGCGACAAGAAGATAACGAAGAACGAAAACGAAAAACACAGCAAGGGGACACATATTTAACGTGGAAAAACCTCTCCAACAAAGAGAGGAAAAAACCACGGGCGCCAGCCAGTGAAACTTCACTATATCGAGGAGTGTTTACAAACGCCGGGGATTTCACAGATGCAACTCATCCCAACCGGCGGCTTACAAGGGGTTTATATATCGGTGGACCTAGTTATTCGACGATCCGTACCGTCTCGCTGGACATGCAACTCATCGTTACACTCGGCCCAAGCCTCCGGCGACGGGCCTCGCTCCACTCGTCAGAAGTTGTCCTATACTTTGTAGAATTTGGATCAACATATAACATCATCATTGGTGGATCTAGGACCAAAAGGTCCTTGGACTCCTCTGATCGATGGGGGGGATATGCAGTCCAGCTCATCGGCTGTAAGATAGCAGCAAAAGCGTGGGAAGCCGCCCATGCCATATTCGGTGCTCAAAGCCGTGCTAATGTGCGACACTTTTGTCGTCGGCTCTAATCGTTGCCGAAGGATGACTTGCCCACATCAATCTACATGCACAAGATGAAGGCGTTGAGCAACGACATGGCGTCAGCCGGAGCGCCTATCACCGACGATGAACTCGTTGGCTACATCATCATCGGGCTCGGGTCAACATGCAACTCCATCGCCGCCCCCTCACAATTAGCAACAAGTTGGTCTCCTACTCTGACTTCTACTCACACATGTTGTCACTCGAGTCCCTGGATATACATGATGGTGTGTTGTCAACGCCTCGTTGGGAGACCCCAAGAGCAAGGTGTGATGAGAACAGCAGCAAGTTTTTCCTCAGTAAGAAACCAAGGTTATCGAACCAGTAGGAGGAAGGAAACGACTCAGAGGTATCGCTAGCAACTTGGAGACCTGCACAACACAAACTCAAGACTTTGCCCCAACGAACGGCGAGGTCGTCAATCTCACTGGTTTGTTGTAACAAAGGATTAACTATATGATGTGGAAGGTAATGGTGGTTTGCGACAAGTAACAGTGGAAGATGTATCAATGGTAAAGATTGGACCGGGGTCTATAGTTCACTAGAGGTGTTCTCCTTAGATAAACAAACATGGCATGTTGGGTAAACAAATTACAGCAGGTCAATTGACAGGACTAAGCAAGGCATAACAATGCAATACTAATCATCATGATCCTATGAGATTCGATTGGGCAATACAACAAGATACATAGACCGCCATCCAACTGCATCTATGACTAGAAATCCATCTTTGGGTTATCATCCGAACCCCCTCCAGTATTAAGTTGCAAGTAACAGATAGCTTCTTTAAGCAAAGTGTGTAAGGTAAACAATCCACGTGTTCCATGAACAAGAGACCGTTGTTTTCTCCCTAGTGGAAACAACACATCTACAACCTTAGAGATTTCTGTCACTTCCCTTAGATTAAATAGAGACATGAACTCACTATCAAGCATAAATACCCCCACTTGGAGTCACTAGCAACTACTTGGCCAAGATAGCTACTAACAACGGAGAGCATGCAAGATCACAAACAACACAGACATGGTAGAATCAATAAGATAAAACCACTAATCAATCTGACATAGTAATCTCAATATCCATCAAATCGTCGTAAACACAACATGCATTATTACAAATAGATGAGATCTTGATCATGAACGGAGCTCACAAGATCTAGACATGAAAGCACAAAGGAGGAGATACAACCATCTAGCTACTACATGGACCCGTAGTCCAAGGTGTAACTACTCACGCTTCATACCGGAGGCTGGCATGATGAAGAAAAAGGCCTCCGGGATTATCTCCCCTCCGGCAGGGTGCCAGGAAGAGCTTTAGATCCCCGTGATCTAGGGACAATGGAAGCAGCGTCTACAGACGATTTCGTGGAATATTGATCGGGTACTTAGGGTTTTGACATTGGGGGGTCTTTATAGGCGAAGAGGCAAGGCAGGGGGTTGCCAGGGCGGCTGCACCCCCCAGGCGCTGGGTGGGCCCACCCGCGCGGCCAGGGGGTGTGGCCCCCTGGTGACTCTACTCCGTATCGTATTCCGGCTTCGTGTTCCCCACGGTAAAACATTGACTTTGGCTTTTGTCCCATCCAATTCCGAGAATATTGTTTTTCCGCCTTTCTAAAACCAAAAACAGAAGAAAACAGGCAAGTGGCAATGTGGCATCTTGTTAATAGGTTAGTACCAGAAAACATATTAAAACACCACAAAGTGTAGACAAAGCAAAGCAAAGTAGATAATAAACAAGCATGGAACATCAAAAATTATAGATACGTTTCTAACGTATCAAGCATCCCCAAGCTTAACTCCTGCTCGTCCTTGAGTAGGTAAGTGATAAAAAGAATAATTTTTTAGGTCACATGCACCATCAAAATCAAGATCAAACCATTTGCAAGCATTGAAAGCTGGGATCAAAGAACTATAAACATGAGCATGAAAGATGGAGTTCTAACAGTAAGACAAAGTAACTATGCATGCAACTTAAAAGGTTACAAACAAAGATCATGAATAACATGCATTGAAAAATGTTTGTTTGTTTTACATACAGAAAACATGGCATAGTGGCATTCAGTTTGTCCCTCATGGAGTAGCAAAAATATGCATAAGACGCCTTCAAAGTTCATAAGAGTGACTAGATACAGATAGCACAAGAACAAGTAATATCAACAATATGTAAGTTTTGGGACAATGCAAATAGAACTAAGAATGGCAACTATGCTCTCTTAACTGGTGCCTAAAGGATAGAAGGTGGAGACTCAATATAATGGTGGAAGAAAGGCCCTTCATAAAGGGAAGCAGGTGATGACCCACAAGTATAGGGGGTGTATCATAGTACTTTCAATAAATAGGAGTGTTGATCCCAACAAGGAGCAGAAGGTGCTGAACAGTGGTATGAAGCAGGAAATCCCTGTGAATACTTAGCAAACGAATTTTTAGTGGTTTTCTGATAAGGCAACAAAACAAGGAGCAAGTAATAAAGAACAAACGCAGCAAGTGGCTCAATCCTTTCTTAGCAAAGGACAAGTCGGTGGAAATACTTATAAAGACCAAACATTCTCGAGGACACATGGGAATTATGTCAAGTGCTTTCGCTTCAAATAGCTGAGTACTCTTCTTTGGTGTTGTAAGTGTTGTATGGGTGAACATGTGCTAATGTACCGACCGTACTTGGACTAATACATACTTGTGATTAAACCCCCTGCAAACATCCGTAACTACATGAAAGTAATTAAGATATAAATCTAACCATAGGCTTAAACTCTGAGATCGTACGCTCCCTTGTGCAAAGGTGTCCTAACGGGGGTTCAGGTTTCTGTCACTCCGGCAACCCCATAATTAGTAGCCAAATACACAATGCATTCCCCTATGCCCATAAATGGTGAAGTGTCATGTAGTCGGCGTTCACATGACACCACTAGAAGAATAGCACCACAACTTAAATACTAAACCATTGAATAATAACTCAACACAAATCCACTAATAACAACATGACTTCTCCCATGTCCTCAAGAACTAAACGAACTACTCACAAGACATCATATGGATCAAGATCAAAGATGATATGATAATGGATAACAAATGGTTCCACTCACAAGCATCAACTACAATAGTAATTAACACCAGGAAAGTTTCCCCTAAGAACTAAAGCAATATCCAACACAATTGTTACAGCGGGACGGAGTGGTGATGATGGTGCTGGTGGAGATGATGGTGTGGATGATGATGATGATCCCGATGAAGCCTAGATTGACGATGGTGTTGATGGCGACGATCTCCCCTCTCCGGGAAGGAATTCCCCTGGCAGAAATCTGTCTACCGGAGAGATCTTTCTCTCTCGGTGTTTTCCTCCCCCCATAGGCGGAGGAAATCTATATGTGGTCGCTCTCCAAGCCTTAGGGTTATGTAGGGAAGATATAGGCGAAGGGGCGGAGTCGGGAGCCGGGTAGGTGGGCCACACCTGCCCTAGGCGCGGCCCAGGGTGGGCCCACGCCTAGGGGGTGTGGGCCCCCTGTGGCCCTTCTTCGTCCCTCCTTCTGGCTTCCTCAATCTTTTCAAAAAATAATATTTTCCCATATTTTTCTGGTATTTTTCTGATCTTCGTGAAATTGCATCAAAACGCCCTCTTTTTCATCGGAATCCAGACTACGGCAGTCCATCCTCCAAGAATCATCAACATGCATAAACAGTGGAAAAGACATAAGTAATACCTCATAATAAGACAAATATCAATGAATAGAGGTAGATTATGATATAGAATGGTGATGCAAATTGGGCGTATCAGGAGGGATTTCAAGTCTCATAAAGAGCTTCCAAAAATTATGGTACTTGTTAGCTTTCAGCTCTCATTGCCTCTATCATAAGCATCTTGAAGTGATTAAGGTTAAAGTGAACAAACTATGGAGTATATGCTTGACAAAGTATAAGTTGGCAATCTCATTGATGTCTACACACTTCTATTATTGTAGACAGTTGTTAGGCCTCCAAGTGTAGAGGTTTGTAGAACAGCAGCAAGTTTCCTTTAAGTGGATTACCCAAGGTTTATCAAACTCAAGGAGGAAGTGGTCAAAGTTATCCCTCTCAAGCAACCCTGCAATCAAGATACAAGAAGTCTATTGTGTCCCCAACACACCCAATACACTTGTCAGGTGTATAGGTGCACTAGTTCGGCGAAGAGATAGTGAAATACACATGGTAACAGTGCCAAAAAATAGCTTGGCGGTGAGGTAAAGACTAAAGGCAACAATAAGGAAGCAAGCAAACATGCAACAGATCTAGTAGCAAACGGTGTTTCAATGTTTAGAAACAAGGCCTAGGGATCATACTTTCGCTAGTGAACTGAAAGAATACGGATGTCTCCTAGAGGGGGGGTGAGTAGGCGATTAAAAATTTTCCTAGAGTGGCTCAACAAAGGCAGAATTAAACTAGCGTTTACTTTTTCAAGCACAACCTAGAATAACTAAGGTTCACCTATGTGCACCAACAACTTATGCTAAGCAATACAAGCAACAATGTGATAGCTAGATATGGATTACTTCAAGCACGAAGGCTATCACAATGTAAAGTGCATAAGTAAAGAGCTCGGGTATAGAGATAATCGAGTCACGCGGGGAAGACGATATTTTACCGAGTTCCTCCCAACATGGAGTACGTCTCGTTTGGAGAGGGGGTGGTATCTAACCACCTACGCCACAAAAGGCCTCCCTTATTCTCCGGTGAATCTCACCCCAACGGGATTGATCCACGCTTACACTATCGGTGCACTTGTCGATGGCAACCGGAACCTCTCACAAGGTTGGGGCACTTCTCCACAACTTAATTGGAGGCTCCCAACAAACGCCACAAAAGGCCACAATGCCACCAAGGCTATAAAACCGTCTAGGGTTCCAAGAACCCAAGAGGGACAAGCTCCAATGAGTCACACGAACCAAATCCTTCGAGGAGAACTCAAACCGATGCATCGAATGCAAATGGCAAGAACACCATAAAGGTGCTCAAATCCCTCACTCTCAAGTTCCAACAAAGCTACTAAAGCTATTGGGGGAACTGTAGGGGTTCGTAGCATGGAAAACAAAAAAATCTACCGCATGAACACACAATCAAGATCTAATCTGTGATCAAGCCAAGATCTATCTACTAGATCGGTGCAACAAGTTGATAGAGTACTAACCCTCGAAGATCCAAAGCAGTTAACGAGAGCAGATTCTCGTGGGTGATGTAGTCGTTCACTTGCCGATCTCAAGATCGCGTAGATAATCCTTCCGGCGCCGCGTTCCGGCAGCGCTCCCGCAGTCGGTCACACGTATGGTATTCGATGAAGACCTTCCTCTCCCTTGTTTCAGCAGGCAGCGGAGGTTGTAGCTCTCTCCTCGCGATTCCGGCAGCACGATGGCGTGGTGTCGGAAGTAGAGGGGAGATCCTGCAGGGCTTCGCCTAAGCCGAAGCGAGTATGGTGGAGTAGAGGGAGCCCCGACAATCTAGGGTTTAGAGGGCCGAGGTTTAGAGGTAGCTAGCAACTAGAGTTTAGCTAGTCGGTTGCGGTTTAGAGGAGATCTAGATTGGTCGCAACTAGAGAGGGGGCGGCGGCCAACCTAGGGTTTCTTGCGCGCATAGGGAAAGGGGGGTACCTTGGGGTGCGCCCCTACCCCTCCTTATATAGGTGGGGGCGTCCAAGGGTGTTCCCAACCCAGGTGGAAACCCTCCCTAACTCGGAAACCATGTTGGGATTTGACTTTTTCAAACTACCTTTTTGACCTTCAAATTAGAGTTTGATTTCTCTCTTCCAAGTGTCCAGCCAAGTGACCTAGGACATAATGCAACCATTACACTTTGTCATGAAACATCCATGTAACCTTCCCCTTCCGGATCGGTGAACCTTCTAGACCCTTCTAGAACATTCCGGTGAAAACACCAGAATCATTCCCGAACTACGAAACTGGACTTTTCTTATATGAATCTTATTCTCCGGACCGTTCCGGATCTCCTCATGATATCCCGGATCCCATACGAGACTCCTAACAACATTCGGTCTCTTTACTCACATTCCATATCTACTAAACAACATCGAATCCTTAAGTGTGTCTCCCTACGGTTCGTGAATTATGCGGACATGATCGAGACTCTTCTCCGATCAATAACCAATAGAGGAATCTGGAAATTCATATGGCTCCCACATATTTCTATGATTACTTCGTGATCAAATGAATCATTTACATACGATACCGATTTCCCTTTGTCTCATGATACTTTACTTATCCGAGGTTTGATCGTCGGTATCAATGCATACCTAGTTCAACCTCGTTACCAATAAGTACTCTTTTCTCGTTCCCGTGATATGTGATCCCTTGTGAGCCAGTCACATATTTGCAAGCTAATTGGATGACATTCCACCGAGAGGGCCCAGAGTATATCTATCCGTCATATGGATGGACAAATCCCAATCTTGATCCATGTGCCTCAACACATACTTTACGAACACTCAATTCCACCTTTATAGCCACTGAGTTATGGTGTGGCGTTTGATGTCATGAAAGCATCCTTCCGGTGATGGTGATTAGCATGATCTCATGGTCGAAGGAATTAGGTTACTATGTATCAGAAAGCTTATAGGAAGTGAACTATATTAAATGACTTGATCTTTATGCTATGCTTAACTCTAGGAGTATGTCCATCACATCATTCTCCTAATGATATGACCCTGTTGTTAATAACATCTCTATGTTCATGATCAGGAAACCATGATCATATATTAACCAACAAGCTAGTTTAACAAGAGACTTTACTAGGGACTCTTTTATGTTTACAAATCACACAAGTATTAATGTTTCTGGTTAATACAATTATAGCATGGTATGTAAACATTTATCATAAGCATGAAGATATGATAATAACCACTTTATTGTTGCCTCTTGGGCATATCTCCAACAGTCTCCCACTTGCACTAGAGTCAATAATCTAGTTTCAAACCTTTGTGCATTCAATACCTATGGCTTTCCGGTGTTGTATTTACACGTTTTCTAGTGGTCAACTGATCTCCGGATCCGACACTTTTAGGTCTGTGTGTAATTGCATGTCTTTGCGTCTCTACGCATCACTCATTCTCTAATGAGATGGCTTTGTATAAATTTGGTCCTTTGGTGATACCTTTAGTTCCTCGGGGTTAAAACATGTTGATAATATTGTCGTACAATATATCTTCATAGTACTATCCCGCTGTGAACCACACCTAGTTTGATAACAAACTACTTGACACAAATGCCCTCTTTGCTGCTATTATAGCAGTCATATACTTAGCCTTTTTTGTAGTATCTGTAACAATGTCTTAACTTTGGAACTCATCCAAATCCATTATGGAACTTACTTTGCATCATATTGTGTCACCCTTAGTTTAGATAGAGATAAACTTGATTTGTACTTTGTGACAAAACTAGTATCAATGTAATACTTTTACAATGAACTAACCATCTCTTTGTCACTTCTACAAAATAATATATTCTTAGTTCTTCTAAAAGATCATAAGAATATCTTTACTATCGTCCAATAATCATCTTATGAATCATTCTGGTATACGCTCATAACAATTAGAGCATAGGACATATCTGGATTTGTACACATCACAACATGATTGATAAAGTACTCTTTGTGATTTTATATATCAAGTACCAAAAATACTTGAATCTTTATTCAATCCTTCCTGTGCAACAAGAACCTTTCTTGTAGTTTCTATATTGAACTCATTCAATATCTCATCTATGTACTTCTGGCACAACCATATTGGCGTCTCAATTTATCCATATAGACATTGATGCCAAATATTCGGGTTCTGCCTAAGCCTTTCATCGAGATGAAATTCTTAACCTGTGTCAAAAAAAGATACATCATTTCCAATCAACAATATGTCTTCCACATAATGTATTAGAAACATGTCTTAGCGCTCCTACTTAATTTCTTGCAAATGCAAGCATCTTCATCGTCTCCGATGAAATTAAACTCTTTTAACAATTTCATCATAGTGAAGATTCCAACTCCGTGATGCTTACTTCAACCATTGAAGTTTGCATATGCTTTGAGCATCCTTTGAATTAACAAAACCCTTTGGACTGTGTCATGCACACGTCCTAGGTAACCATTCTATTAGAAGAACTTGTTTTGTTTATTCAACTACCACATAACAAAATTATATGTAGTGGTTGCTACATTAATCCGTCTAGACTAAATATCGCTTAATGAAAGATCAGATCTTGTCATAATCAACTCTTTGAACATTGTCGTGAACTCTTTCCCGACATGTCGATAATTTCATAGATGTGAAACATCCATGTCTATTTCTTTATAGATCCAAATACGACTGTAAGGTCTTGCACCTTTTCAGAGGGTCTTTCAAGTTCAAATCTTGATCTCTCGTATATGGAACTATCATGGATTATATGACTTCAAACCATTTGACGGAGTCAGGGCCCATCATCGCTTCTTTCCATGTAGTCGGATCATTATTGTCAAATAATGATTTAAATCTCAAATCTTGGTATTTGATTGGTTACCCGACCTACTTGTTTCAATAGGAACTTAGACCTCCGTGACCACGACCTTTGAGGCACGTGAGCCATGAGCATTGTTGCTGCCTCCGGAACACTTTTCAGCACTGCGCAACTTTGCACATATAGCTAAGGTTCTTTTAACCTTATCAAAGTTCTATTGTCCTCCCACTTAACTTTTCATGGAAAATTCCTTTCTCAAAGAAACTTGACGTTCTAAGCAACAAACATTTTTGTCTTTGGTGTTATGGAGGAATACTCAATGATTATTCAAAATAACATACAAATATATGTTCATCCGATTCTGGTTGCAAACATCTTTCTTATGCATAGCATACCAATGTTTAAGAAAGGACAACTTGGGTTTTATCCCAAACCATAACTTTATATGGTGTCATTTCAACGGATTATGATGGAGCTCTTTTCAGTGGAAAAAAGGTAGTCTCTAAAGCTTTAATCTTTAAAATATAATGGCAGTTTTATCAATTACACCTTTGATCTTACCATGTCAAACAAGGTTTCATTGCATATCTCGATTATTCCATACTCATATGGTGTTTCGGGAAACGCAAATCCATGGAACGATTCCTCAAATCTTAGGTGTTATGCTAAACTTTATAACTCAAATATCTTTCTTTATGATCCTATCATAAATTCTTTATTTTCTTGTTACATTGATTTTGCACTTCATCTTGAAAGTCTTTAAACTTTTCAAATGTTTCACACTTCATCCTTATTAAGTAAATATTCATATATTCACTCAAATTTTCGAAGAAAGCATATGAAGTTGAAATTTATCGCTCTTGACTACACATAATGGACTTCATACAACAATATGTACAAGTTCCAATAAGCTAGTCATCTGTTCCCTTTGGCCTATGAACGGAGTTTTAATTATCTCTAGGAAAATTTCACAAGCGTCATTTGATCAAAAATCAAAAGACTCCAAAATTACATCCACATGGAGTTTCTTCATGTTTTCTTTCCAATATAATTTAAATGGCGATGTCACTTCCTAAGTGATATTTCTTATCAATTGTCTTTGACATTTTTATCAATCTTTTTATGGATGTGATTTATCCAACGAGATTTGTAAATCATCCATCTTTTATGGATTACGGCAATTATTTGAACAACCCTCTTGTTCTCATAATACCTGATAAAACAAATCTTGAAGGCAAGCTTTGATGTTAACGAGAAACACAACAACCCTTTATTTGTTCTCGATGAACATCATCACATATTCTTTTGCTAGTTACTTAGGCCATTGTAGTTCATGAATTGTGTTGTTTCGTATGACGATTCACACCAACAAATTCAGTATCCAATACTTAAGAACCACATTGTTTAATAAGCAAATAATATAGCCATAACATGTATATCCTCTATATACCTAAGCGTGAACAATACTAGTCTTTTCTTTTCTGTCATATATTTCTGAGATTATCTTTCAGTATTTCCTTTTCTGTTCGAAAGAATCTATCAACATCAATAGTGGAGCCATACACATGACACATAGTCCAAAGCATGTATAGTTAAATACCAATGTATTTGGACTTGCACTTTTAAGTAGATCACCATCATCAAATACTTGGTGTTCTTTCAAATTCCATTCTTTAGTAATCTTTTAGTGTAGTAAACATTTTATCAAATATTCACCATTATCATGGAACTATTCATGATCAAGCTACTTTTAGCTTATAACGGTGAATCGCGAGTATAATGTTGCTCTCCAAAGCCTTTTGGAGGATTAGGACGACAAGCTTCTCCAACATTTTTCAAATTCTCATCAAATATGAGAACATAAACTTTGCCATATTATACTCTCTCATGTTGCAACCAAAACATCATTTCAGATATCGCAATATCTTCCACACATCATGGTTTCTGAAACAACTCTTTCAGATCCTAGATAACCTTGATATTAAAACAATCTTTTGAATATCAAGAATCATGGAGACAAACATGATACTTATATACTAACACTGGAATTGTCACTCTTGATTTAATACCAATTATTAAACTTCACGGAGTAACCGAAACTTACTGAAAGTTTGCAATAGGACTTTTAAACTTTAGATTAACACTTCAAAACAATACGATAACAGTTTGTAAAGTAACTAACTAGAATTCTATAGTTCTATTATCTCAATTATAACTAAGAGCAAGGTGGTAAACGGATGCCAATGACTACGACAACTATGCAAATATACTTTGATTTAATTTATGATAAATAGTGTTCAACTTTTAATCATATTGCTATTGAACTCCCACTCAAAACAATAACCCTCACATTGTTTTAGTGATCACACGAACCAAATTCACTACACCAAGCCCGATCATCACGTGACATGATATAGTTTCAAAGGCGAACAATCATCATGTTCATCATATCATCTATATGACTCATGCTTTACCTTTCGGTATTCCGTGTTCCGAGACCATGTCTGTACATGCTAGGCTCGTCAAGACCAAACCTTAGCTTCCGCATGAGCAAATCTGGCTTGCTCCCATTGTATACACTCGCAGAATCTAACACACCTGATCATCACGTGGTGCTTCGAAACAACGAGCTTTGGTAACGGTGCCTACTAAGGACGAACACTCTATAACTTGATTTTTTAGAGGGATCATCTTATAATGCTACTTTCGCGAACTAAGCAATACAAGATGCATAAAAGGATTAACATCACATGCAATTCAAAATATGTGATATGATATGGCCTTTCTTCTTGTGCTTCCGATCTCTATCTTCAAGCACGAACATGATCTCCATCATCACCGGCGTGGCGTCAAGGTCAATGGCGCCGCTTCATGGTTGTCGTCCACCACCATCAACTATTACAACTACTTTGAATAATAGACTCGCAGGTCTAGACGAAATTAAAAGACAACCATATGGCTCCTGCTGATTGCCGACTTACAATAAGGAACATTGCATACATCATATATAATCACAATCATGGCCATATCACATCACAGCACACCCCTGCAAAACAAAGTTTGACGCCTCTAATTTTCTCTGCATGTTGTACGTGGTTTGGGGCTTTCAATAAGTGTCGTTCTAACTTACGAACAAGAACCACAACGTTGATGCTTGAACTATCAAGTGCCCATTGTAAATTGAATCTTTACTATGATGGGAGAGACAGACACCCGCAAAGCCACTTATGCAATACAAGTTGCATGTCGAGCATGGATAAGTCTCATGAACGATGTCATGTATGGTTAGCCCGGGCCGCTTCATCCCACCATATCGCAAGATGCAAAGTACACAAGAAGTAATTGATAATAAAATCACCACTGCCCACAATGACCATTGTGTTCTACTCATGCAACAGATCTACATATAGACACGACTCTGATACCACTGTAGGGGTTCATAGCATGGAAAACAAAAAAAATCTACCGCATGAACACACAATCAAGATCTAATCTATGATCAAGACAAGATCTATCTACTAGATCGGTGCAACAAGTTGATAGAGTACTAACCCTCGAAGATCCAAAGCGGTTAACGAGAGCAGATTCTCGTGGGTGATGTAGTCGTTCACTTGCCGATCTCAATATCGCGTAGACGATCCTTCCGGCGCCGCGTTCCGGCAGCGCTCCCGCAGTCGTTCACAAGTACGGTACTCGATAAAGACCTTCCTCTCCCTTGTTCCAGCAGGCAGTGGAGGTTGTAGCTCTCTCCTCGCGATTCCGGCAGCACGACGGCGTGGTGTCGGAAGTAGAGGGGAGATCCCGAAGGGCTTTGCCTAAGCCTAAGCGAGTATGGTGGAGTAGAGGGAGCCCTGGCGATCTAGGGTTTAGAGGGCCAAGGTTTAGAGGTAGCTAGCAACTAGAGTTTAGCTAGTCAGTAGCGGTTTAGAGGAGATCTAGATTGGTCGCAACTAGAGAGGGGGCGGCGGCCAACCTAGGGTTTCTTGGGCGCCTAGGGCAATTGGGTACCTTGGGGTGTGCCCCTACCCCTCCTTATATAGGTGGGGGCGTCCAAGGGTGTCCCCAACCTAGGTGGAAACCCTCCCTAACTCAGAAACCCTCCCTAACTCGGAAACCATGTTGGGATTTGACTTTTTCAAACTGCCTTTTTGACTTTCAAATGAGAGTTTGATTTCTCTCTTCCAAGTGTCCAGCCAAGTGACCTAGGACATAATGCAACCATTACACTTTGTCATGACACATCCATGTACCCTTCCCCTTCCAGATCGGTGAACCTTCTAGACCCTTCTAGAACATTTCGGTGAAAACACCGGAATGATTCCCGAACTCCGAAATTGGACTTTCCTTATATGAATCTTATTCTCCAGGACATTCCAGATCTACTCGTGATATCCCGGATCCCATCCGAGATTCCGAACAACATTCAGTCTCTTTACTCACATTCCATATCTACTAAACAACATCGAATCCTTAAGTGTGTCTCCCTACGGTTCGTGAATTATGCAGACATGATCGAGACTCTTCTCCGATCAATAACCAATAGAGGAATCTAGAAATTCATATTGGCTCCCACATATTTCTACGATTACTTCGTGATCAAATGAACCATGTACATACGATACCAATTTCCCTTTGTCTCACGATACTTTACTTATCCGAGGTTTGATCGTCGGTATCTCTGCATACCTAGTTCAACCTCGTTACCAATAAGTACTCTTTTTTCGTTCCCGTGATATGTGATCCCTTGTGAGCCAGTCACATGCTTGCAAGCTAATTGGATGACATTCCACCGAGAGGGCCCAGAGTATATCTATCCGTCATATGGATGAAAAAATCCCAATCTTGATCCATGTGCCTCAACACATACTTTCCGAACACTCAATGCCACCTTTATAGCCATCGAGTTATGGTGTGGTGTTTGATATCATCAAAGCATCCTTCCGGTGATGGTGATTAGCATGATCTCATGGTCGAAGGAATTAGGTTACTATGTATCAGAAAACTTATAGGAAGTGAACTATATTAAATGACTTGATATTTATGCTATGCTTAACTATAGGAGTATGTCCATCACATCATTCTCCTAATGATATGACCCTGTTGTTAATAAAATCTCTATGTTCATGATCAGGAAACCATGATCATATATTAACCAACAAGCTAGTTTAACAAGAGGCTTTACTAGGGACTCTTTTATGTTTACAAATCACACAAGTATTAATGTTTCTGGTTAATACAATTATAGCATGGTATGTAAACATTTATCATAAGCATGAAGATATGATAATAACCACTTTATTATTGCCTCTTGGGCATATCTCCAACAGGAACAAGAGAGGAGGAATCAAAGGGAGACACAAAATCCCCCAAAATCTAGATCCCCAAAGATGCACTCACAAAGAGATGAATCGGTTAGGTCAAAACGTGGATCTAGATCCCCTCTCTCTTTCACTCAAATATGGGCAAGAATCATCGGAGGGAAAAGATTAGGCAAGCTTCAAGATCTAGAGCAATGTGGACAAAGCTTAGACTAATAGATAAGAAAGAAGCTTACAAAACACAAAACGGACAAAGCTATAAATAGGGCTAGACAAAATCTGTCTATTGTGGTGTTTTTCAGAATGGGCCGGTAGTACCGGTTCAAGGTACTATACAGGAAGCAGCACTGGATCGTGAGCCTGCACGCGCGGTTGCAAGTGGGGCCGAGCGGTGAGGCCAGTAGCCAGCAGCAAGTCTGGCGCATGCAAGGTGGCAGCATTTGCGCATCTTGAGGTCGCATGGGCACCTGAGACGCGAGTTCGAGTTCTCATTCTCCTATAGAATTAGGGTAGCCGTGGAATCCCCCCGGTTACTCTCATTCTTTTTGCAAGCGTGAAGCGGCTCGCGTGATGCATCACTTGGTCAGCACGCTGTGACCAAGATCTTGCGCATCGATCGCCACGCTAGCGGGCAGGAGCGGGGCGGGGCCAGCGGATGCATGCGCGAGCCAAGCCGTTGCCTGTGAGATCTGCCGCGGCCAAGCGTAGCGTCTGGCAGTAGCAGCAATGATCTCACGATCAACAGGGCGGCGGCGATCTTGAACAAGCAAGCGACTCGTCACGGGATCTGGCGGGTCAACGTGGGAATTAGGCGGCGGTATGATGTGGCCATGCCGGAGTGAAGCCGTGGCGGGCTGGAGTGGGGAGGTTAGCCGGATGGGCCGACCGGTAGTACCGGCCCACCCGGGCGGTACTACCGGGCCGGTCCGGTAGTGCCGGTACTAACTACCGTCTGGGCCAGAAGGGTAGCAGGCTGGGCCAGGCGCGTCCTCTTGGGCTGTTAATACGGACCCGATGCTCTTTGTTTTGTTTTCTTTTAGAATTAAATTGGCAAATATTCAAATGTTCATAACTTTTAAACGGTAGCTCCGATTGACCCGATTCCAATTGCGTTGGAAAGAAGACGACACGAGTTACCCTATAAAAAGTGAAAATATTGGTTATCACCAAGTGAGAATGTATCAAGTATAATAATGTGAGATACCTCACTTGTTGAGAAACCGAAAAACCACATAGATCAAAATCGCAACGAGATATATGTCACATCCCAAGATTTTCCAAATCTTGTAATGTGAAAAATAAATAAACAAAATAAATTATTGTTGAAAATCAGGGTGAAAAGAAACTTTTGTTTCTAAATGGAAACTTAAAATTCCATCTTAAACAAACTTTAATTAAATTATGAATTCAACAAAATCCAAATCAAGTGAATTGCATTCCTCAATGAATGTATCTTGAAATTTAAACACTTGGAAAGTAAATCCAAATCCTAAAACCCTAATGGAATAAAAATCATTTCCAAGTTATCTCCAAGCCTATGGATTTGATCCATATAAAATCTTGTCAACAAACATTTACAAATGATCAATAAAGACTAATAGAAATATTATAAAACCATAGAAATTGGTTTCACTTAATTTGGAACCATAAATAAAATCTTATGAATTTAATAAGATAAGGAAATTAAATTTCCAAAGCTAATAAAGCCCTTATCTAAAATCCATACAAAGTGGTGAGCAATTAATCCTAAAGATATTAAAAGGATAAATAAATCTCAAATAAGATTTTATAAAATTGGAATCACCAAGTTTGGATCTCTAAATAAAAAGATAAGGATTTTATAAGATGAAGAAAGAAATATTAGATAAAGAATATTTAAAGACCAAACTAAATCTTGGCCTAATCCATTAAGCAAATGTAATAATCCAAATCCAAATAAAATATTGGATAAAGAATTGCCAAAATAAAATAAAATGGCATAAACCAAATCCTATTGGAATAAAGACACATCCAAATTTTAAATAATTAATAAATCATATTAATAAAACCTTTCCAAATAATTCAAGATGAATTATTTGAACCCAAATAAACAAATAAAAACCTACTGAAAGGATTTGGAAATTTTTATGAATTTAAATGGAAATTTAAAAATATTATTAAATCTTGTCTAATTAAAACTAGAGCCTATTTGAATAAATAAAAGACCCCAAAATGAAAAAGGTTTTATTCAAAAATTGACACCAGATTACAATACTAATCAGTATTCAAAGCTACACAAAAATTCGACAAAAATTTGAATTCAAATAGGTGTTTGAATTGGTTGTCCAAAATCCAAACAGAATAAAGGAAAAGGAAAAAAGAAAAACAAACAGAGTAAAAAAAATGTGAAAGGACCCAGCCCAGCCTAACTAGCCTAGCAGGCCCAACAACCAGCCCACTCCCTCTCTCCCCGCGAGAAAAACGATTCGCACCCATTTATAAGCCCGCAAAGACGCTGACTGGTGGACCCTATTCCCTCTCTCTCTCACGCTGCTAAGCGGACCCCATCGCCAGCTCACCTCGTCATCAACCCGCGACCAGTTCTTCCCCCCCTTCCTGCCGTTGATTCCTCCAATTAAATTCGCCGTAACGCTGCGTTTATTCCTCGCCGTGACCATGCCCATTTAATCGCCAGTCAACACCCGGATTTTTCAATCCTAGATGCCTGTTATGCCATACATCGCAATCCCAGGATTACCATTTTTGCGAGACATAACAGAATTGGATACCATAGTACTTCATCCATTACAAATGGTACATAAGTTCTTACACAAATGGGGATCTCATGATCCAGTTCTTAGTACAACATCAGGCAGCGGAATACGTAATAATAACGGTAGCGTAGGCGAAGCTCCATCTTCAGGGTCACAGGCAATGCTGACGATGGGAGATGATCCAAGTTGTCGTAACCTTCCTGGGGTCCATCTTCCAGGTACTCCTCTTCATAGTCTGGCCATGGGAATAGCCAGGGACAAAGCCATGAGTACTCTTTAAGTACTCGCAAACTAATACTAACAGGTAAGGGGTTTTTGGATAATAGGACACTAGGCTCTAGGGTTATTTTGCAAAAAGCCAGGTTTATCTCTACTAAGTTCCAAAGCTAGTCACAATTTTATAACTCCTAAGTGGGATCTTGTAATTCAGGTCACAACTCTGTTGTGGTCAAGTCAAAGTCTCAATTCATTTCACAAGTCATTTTGAAAAGTCTGACGGGGGAACAGTATGGCCACTCCAACTGTCCATAACCGCGGACGCGGCTATTCGAATAGTTTGACACTCTGCAGAGATTGTACACTTTCACCACAACATTCGATACATCCGTCAGGAACAAATCCTGAATTCACCATACTCAGTATGCGGATAATCAATCCTAACCTTTCAATTACACGCCCTAGTATAAGCACCTCTCCTGTGAGTTTGGCCTCCCAACCATGACCACTGTCATCTTGGGTACTGCACAGGTGGACAATCTTCACAAGGTAGCCTCAGCTCAGACCTTGGCCGGGAGGGAACTAATAATAAGGAATATAAGTTTCCAGTCAAGCCCTACCCAATCTTCGGGTATTGTGGTTATACGATAAAATTGGAATGGTATCGCATCCAGACAACCATGAGTTTTATAAAGGGCTAAGGCTCATGCCTCAACATTTTTATCACCAGAATCATCAAGTGTTTGGAAACACATGTCCAAAACATTTCAATAGAATGATCCATCATTCCAAGGTTTTCATAACCATTTTCCCACCAAGTATTCCCATCTAAAAGTTGATCAAGTTTTATGCTTAGTACTAGCATCTACAGGTGGGGGTAGTATTGATGAGGGGTGGTAAACTGGTGGAGTTTCAACTAAGTACAACCTTATATCTTAGGTTGATATCAAGGTTTCTTGCTTAGGCCAAATTTTATGCTCTTTATGCAACCTTCAGCACAACTGTCTAGTATCTACCAAACTCTTAGGTAGACTCTAAGTAAGCTTTGATAAAGAAATAAAGTAAGAAGCTTGCAAGTAAAACTAGGATTGGTTTATCAAGGGGGTATGATCACATATGCTTAAGGCATATAGTAGTCATATCACAAGTATGGGTTTGTGGCAGCAGTAGAGTATCGGGCAAGTATTAGCTTGCACAATGTCAATATAAGCTTGCATAGGTATAGTATCTTGCAAGTGTTAGATTGCCTTGTGCAGAGCAGTGGTTGAAGTTCTCCTCGGCTTCCTCTTCGTAGTATCCTCCTTCCTCCTCGTATCCTTGGTCGGTACTAGCGTCTATGAATAAATACGAGGTACACAATCACCAAACAATACTTAACTACTTGCAATCATCACACACAAGGGTCCTATAGATGATCTAGCATCATCTCTAACATTACAAGGTTTAGGCTTGGTTTAAATCTTTTTATTTTTAGAAAAGTAATTTCTACTCATTGAAAAACTACTTAAGATTTAATATTCTCCAAACCAAATATGGGATCATGTTGACACATGTCATCACCACATATTGTAGTCCATGGGAATGTGATTTAAAGTGGTGTCACAATTTAATAAGGTTTTACCCTTTTATTTAATTAATTAAAGTGGCTAGAAATGCTTATGAAGCATTCTCTTATTACTTGAACATTATTTCTGCAAGTAAACCTATATATTTTTATATATTCTGAAAGGTATGGTTAAATGTGATTTTTGAGAGTTGGAATCAACTCAAAAGCTTTTATGTTTTAAATTTGAAAAATGTTTGAATGCAGAAAAGCTCTGCCTTGTTATTTTTACTATGGGTGATCTACAGATCCAAATGACTTGAATCCAACGGGCTTGGATTAAGCATTCACAGACCTTTCCAAAAAAATTGGTTTCATTCAAAATGGTGCACTGAATCGATCTGGGTTGATTTTTGAAGTTGGGTACAGAAGTGTGTTTGAATTGAAATAGAAAAAGATTTAATTTGAATATCTGGGCTGCGCGGGAAAAGTTACTGGGCCGGCCTGCTAAGCGCAGTGCTCCAGCGGGCTGCTTAAGTGGGTGTCCCCACTCGTTAGTGACACGGGGCTGGGCGAAGCGATATGGGGCAACGTGGATCGTTCGATCTAGTTCTAATCTAACGGCTGGGGGTCATCGTCGACGCGAGACAACTCCGGCGAGAACGAAACCTAGCGCGGCCAGTGAGGGGTGCTGGGGCTCACGAGTGCACGAGGTCGTGAGGCGGGCGAACGGCGAAGTCGACGACGGCGAACCTCCTGGTACCGGTGGCTTCTCCTGGGGCGGCTCCAATCGCTCGTTCCTTTCTTCTCCGGCAGCGGCAGGCTCTAGTGAAATTCCGGCGCGGTGGTGCTCTCCTTGCTCTAAGAATGGTGTGCCACGGTCAGTGAGGAGAGGGGAGTGAGATGGTGTGAAGAAATCATGCGGGGGTGGCCTCTATTTATAGTCGAGCGAGGGGACCGTCAGCGCCTGATGTGAGCTCGTCGGGCGTTAAGCGGCTAATGTCATGGGCAAGGTAGGGGACGGTGTTGTGTCTCTGGCGATGCTCAACGACATGGTCGCGAGGCATGGGCGGTGTGGTTTGATGCAGGCCGGTGCTCGCTGCTGCGGGCGGCGTCTTCGACGGCGTTGGCTGTATGTACGGGCGACAAACGGGATGTCTGGCGGTCTCACAGGTCGGTGGTGATCGTGTGTGCAGTGAGGGTGACGCGATGCATGGACGCTGGTCGAGGGTGGCGCTGGCGCACGCTCGGCATGGTCTGGCGCGGCTTGTCGCGTGGTCGAGGCTTGACGCCGCTGGGGAGTGGCGGTGGGCGGTGGGATGTAACACCCTAATCGACCCTATGCAAGTTTTAGCGATTCCGCCAAACCCGCGCAAAGCGATTCAAAGGTGCCCACCAGGCACTTTCGTGCGGGTGGAAAACGAAGTAATAGCATTACACAACAGTCCTCGATGGGACCCACAAAACAGATATATATATACAACACGACTCCATGAGTCAAGAATACAAATATAATGTACAAAGATCCAAATCACCTTGAAAATGATAGAGCGTCCGACTACGGACAAGATGCAAATGGGGCTAAGAGCCCTGAAGAATAACCAATGGCGTCCATATAACTGAGCCAAGCGGAAGGGTAACCCTGCTAACGACGTCGATCTCAAAACCTGATTAAACAAAAGGGGTGCCGACAAAGGGCAAAGGAAAAAGAGGAGCGTCAGTACTGAGGCATGGCGAGACTAGAATTCGGCGGTCCTCGCCTACATAGGTATGGTGGACTGAAGCGGCAGCGGCAGCGTGCCCTAAACAACCTATAGAGACTTGATACAACTGGCGACTATCAGATAGGGATAAGAAAGACCTATTCGGATCCAACCTGAATCTAACACCAAACAAACCCATCCTGGTATTTCCCCCCTCGATACCAAACGAGGAAGTCAACCGAGGAACTCACACAGTTGGCAGTTTTATTTATTCAGTTATCGTTGCAGCAATTACTAGTCAGGTATAGATAGTCATCCTGATAAAGATAAGCAGTGGGCACTTTTAGTTAACCATTCCATTGTAGTTGCGGCACTTACTAATCAGATACAATTAGCATGAGATAACCCAAAACCCAGCAGTTGTTGGTACTTTTATTTAGCCATTCTGTTGTAGTTGCAATACTTACTAGTCAGATACAATTGTCGCAAGCGACAAACCAAACAAGCAATTGTTGGCAGTTTTATTTAGCCATTCCATTATAGTGAAGCTGATTACTAGTCATTAAAAAGCCAAATTTATAGCACTACTTTAGTTATAGTTGTCTATGATCGAGATACTGTGCTCCAAGTCGTCCATAACCGCGGACACGGCTTTCAGAAAGTTTTACCCGGCCGGGGTGCACCAATAGCAACACACACTCGATCAACCTCGGAAAAACCAAATCAAAACCCAACGAGGCCTTCACGACAAAGCAATCACAGGATTCAGAAATATTTCAGGGGGCCACCCCTTAAAGTAGACCCGCAACAAAGCCGGCCGGCTCCAAGACGGACTTAAGGTTGTGGGGACGGCTGTGAACGACTGGGAACCAAAAACTGGGCTTGTCGACACCGCGGAATCGTGCCACGATCCTAAACAGTACAGGTGCTCCTCGCACAATCGTAATAAAGCAGTAAAGCATGGCATAAGTACAGGATAGTAAATAAAACCTCAAACTAGTTTGTGTCCCCACGAAATAAGACTGAATCAAGCTCTGGCTCAGGGGGGTCCCATAAGCCTCCCGGATGTGGATAGCGTGATAAATCAAGGAATAGGTATCAAGTACTCGGAGTCCTACGGGACACAAGTGGACGGTTAACAACCAAATAACATCTATTGCCCACCTGTGCCTCTGTTTATTTACTTCAATTTTAGTTGTTAAACAGTAAATAAAGTGAACGATAAGTAAAGCCATGATCATCTCCAACATCAACATGCGGCAATACACCAACAACTGTGGCACTGGACGACACGCAACAGCACTTGAGCAAGCGACTATGACGCGCAAGTCCAGCTATCTACCAAACAACAGGTAATAGGACGTGTCCAAGGCAATATAAGGCTGCAAGGGATATCGAGGGTACGAAACTAGAGCATCGCAACACAGATAGCAATAGATCAACAGGAGGGAATAAATACTATAAAGTAAGATAGGTAGAAAGGGGGAGATGCTCGCCTGAAAACATTGCCGAAGGTTCATCCGAAGATCGGGTCGAAGCTCACATCAACTCAACGGCCTTATCCGCGAAGAAGCAAAACACTAGAATAAACACCGGGTGCAATATTTAATACTACGGCAAAAGATCGGGCATGATGCATGTATGATGTATGGCATGGTAAAGGTGCGATGCAATTAGGTCATATTAAGCGGAACCGGTGTCCCGACAATTAATTAAATGGTTCATGTTGTTTAGATACCCCGCAATTTAAATGTTGGATTAACATGGCGAAAGATAGCACCTGTCCGCTACACAAATTTAAATAAGGCCAATATGAGACTAGATTTGTCCGCATATGGGCCCCATATTTAATTATGAGGTGAATCGGCATAAGGCCCCCAAACCACACAAATATGCATGCGAGTATGACAATTTAATATGCAACAGGTTTTATATTTAGCATTTATAAAATAGGGGCTCGGGAAAAGGTTCACACATT
Organism: Avena longiglumis; assembly: GCA_030063025.1. Lineage (NCBI taxonomy): Eukaryota > Viridiplantae > Streptophyta > Magnoliopsida > Poales > Poaceae > Avena > Avena longiglumis. Next base: position 157,992,988 of record CP125973.1, read on the forward strand.
AGGGGGTCTCGACGAACTTGGGGTTCCGGGGGTTTCGGGGATCGGTCTCAGGGTTCGACGGGATCGGTCTCGGCAGAAAAATTCTCGAACAACGGAGTAGATCTTGTCACATTCGGGTTCTCGGCGAGCTCGACGTCCGGGAAGGAGTACTTGTCGCACCGGGTCTCGGTGTTCGGGGTGAAGTACTTGGCGTCCTCGAGGAAGTACTTGTCGCCCATGGGGTCTTCGGTTTCCATGACGATGATCTTGTCGTTTCGATGTCGGGGTCTTGAAATCCGTGAAGAAGGCCTTGTCGCCCTTGGGTGGAGAACTTGTCATCCCGAGGGTCCGTGGCTTCGGCGGAATGTTCTATGGATCCAGGGTCGAAGAGCTTGGAGTCCGCGAAGGGAACTCGGCGTTCTCGTGTCGAGGTTCTTGGCGGTCATCGGGGTATACGGTCTTCGAACATCAGATCCATGAAGAAGACATTGGAGTTCCGTGGACGATATGGGGTCAGCGATGCGTGGTAGCTTGGCAGAACCGATCTAAACAAGGCCAGCACCATCGCCACTTCAACAACAGGTCGACAGTGAGACCGGCGGTCGTGGTTGTACGTGGTCGACCCACGAGGAGAACCGACCCGGACAATGCGCCGTCTAGCTTGGCGATGCGGGCAGCGGCTCGTGCGGCCGGGCCGGGCGGCGGCAGAGGCCGGGTGGCGACGGGCTGCAGGGCGGCGAGGTTGGCGTGGCGTGGCCGTTCTGCGGAGTGGCGCCTGAGCAACGCTGGAAGAGCCGTCGGCGGGTGGAAGGCGAAGGGCAGGCCTTGGACGGAGAGGGAAGCGAGGCCGAGGAGGACGCCGGCGTCGAGTCTGCAGTCGCACGGGCTGGACGGGAGAGCGGTGAGAGGTGGCGGAGGCGCCGACAGGAGACTCGAAAGGGCGGAAACGTGGCAGAGGGGAGCTCGGGCGGGCCTTCGGAGGCGCAGGGGCTCGAGGCAGCCTGCGGGGACAGACGATGGGCGATAAGGAGAGGCGGCGGGCTCGAGGGCGGCAGGGCGCGGCTCCCAAGTGAGTGAGACGCGGCCGGGCTGCTCAGGCGGCAGCGGAGCGGCCTTGAGGCGGCCGGCGGAGGCGGGCAGTGAGAGAGTGGTGGCGGAGGAGAGGCGGTGGCCGAGGGCGGAGAGGCTCGGCGGCGGACAAGCCAGCGACAGCCGGAAGGAAACGGGGGAGCAGGGGAGCGGCGGTGGGAGTTGGGTGAGGGAGGGAGACGCGGGGAAGAGAGGAGGTGGGGACGGGCCTGGGTCGGTGGGGTGTCTGGGCCCAGGAGGGGCTGGTGGTTCGGTCAGGGGGAGGGCTGACCAGGTGGGACCCGCAGGGTGGGGCCCGGGTTCCAGTGAGAGGGGTGAGGGAGTGGGCAGGGCCGGTCTGAGCGGGTGGGGCCAGGCGCGGGTGGGGTCCAGGTGTAAGAGAGAGAGGGTAGATGGGGCTGAGTGAGAAAGAGAGAGAGAGGGGAAAAAGAGGGGGATTGATGAGGTGGCAAGGTGGGTAGGGATTGGGGGAGAGGGTGAGGTGGCGAGCTGAGATTGGTGGGTAGGATAGGTTTGGGTAGTTTTAGGATTCGGGTGGGCTGGTTTAGGTGGACCGATTTTATTCCGGGGGTGGTCGACTGGGTCGAATCGGCCCGTTCGACTGCCCCACTAAAAATAATTAAATATTTTATTTATTTCAAACAGGGCTTTTGCAAACCGATAGCTGACAAAACAAAATAATCCGGAGACCCGGGTTTTGTGTTTGAACAAAGACGGGGCGTTTTAGAAAACAAAATAGGTTTTTCTGCAAATAGTTTCATGCAAGCAAATGCAAGATGATGACGATGCTCAAATGCAATGTGGCATGATGACATGAGCATGCGGTCATGATGATGCAATGCACAAAAACAACGCGATTTTCTAGTAGTGGTTTTTGCGGGATGCCACAGGCTGCCTCCCAGACAAGGTTGGCACGACTAGTTCTTCCTCTAGCCTGTTGTCGACTATGGGGTGGCATTGAGGTGCTCGGCTGTTCACCATTAATGGCAATGGCAAGCTCACATGGGTGCTAGTGTTGGGCTAATCTTTCTAGATGATCTACTGAGTTGTGTGTGAGCTAACTAGGGAACAATTTAGGCAAGAATCACTGCACACTATAGTGTTTGATGTTTTGTTTGATTTGTGTCTGCAACCTGTTTGATGAAATGGCCGCATGAAATCAAGTTTTGAATTTTGAAATGATTTTTGGTGGGTTTGCTAGATTGGTTCTGGTGAGTCTGCAGATGCTTGGGTTTTGAAAGTTGAGCTTGTTTGAGTGGGTTTTGAAAAAGTGGGATCTTCCCATATGAAGAAGATTCAATTTTGAATTGTCATTTAAACTATGCATTTAAAAGTTTCTGGATGATCACAAAGTGGGCCTTGATACCTTGTGTAACACCCTCATAATCGACCCTATGCAAGTTTCAGCGATTCCCGCCAAACCCGGATAGAAACGATTCAATGGTGCCCACCAGGCACTTTCGTGCGGGTGGAAAACGAAGTAATAACATTACACAACAGTCCTCGATGGGACCCACAGAACAGATTATATACAACACGACTCCATGAGTCAAGAATACAGATATAATTTACAAAGATCCAAATCACCTTGAAAATTATAGCGCGTCTGACTACGGACAAGATGCAAATGGGGCTAAGAGCCCTGAAGATTAACCAATGGCGTCCATAACCCTGCCCAGGCCAAGCCGGAAGGGTAACCCTGCTAACGACGTCGATCGCAAAACCTGCTTAAACAAAAGGGATGCCGGCAAAGGGCAAAGGAAAAAGAGGAGCGTCGATCTTGAGGCCGCACGGCGAGGCTAGAATTCGGTCCTCGCCTACATAGGTATGGTGGATCCGGCGGCGACATGCCTTGAACTCCCTATAGAGACTCGATACATCCAGGTTATCGAGAGGGTAAGAAAGACCTATTCGAACCAACTGATGCTACCAAGCAAACCCATCCTGGTGTTTCCCCTCGAGACCAAACGAGGAAGTCAACCGAGGAACTCACGGTTGGCGCTTTATTTATTTAGTTATCGTTGCAGCAATTACTAGTCAGGTGTAGATAATCATCCTGATAAAATAAGCAGTGGGCACTTTTAGTTAACCATTCCGTGATAGTTGCAACACTTACTAGTCAGATACAATTAGCATGAGATAACCCCAAAACCCAGCAGTTGTTGGTACTTTTATTTAGCCATTCCGTTGTAGTGAAGCTGATTACTAGTCATTTCGGATACAAGTCAATTTATAACAAATAAACTTTAGTTATAGTTGTCTATGATCAAGCACTGTGCTCCAAGTCGTCCATAACCGCGGACACGGCTTCTCGAAAAGATTTAACCCTGCAGGGGTGCACCAAAGTATCAACAAGCACTTCGACCCTTTTGCGGATCGCTTAACATACACCCATCGGTATGTCGGGGCCTAAGTCATGACGTTCCCGGACCAAAGCAAGCACGGGGGCCACCCCACTAAGTCTACCATAGCAAAGTCGGCGGTCTCGAGACGGACTCGGGGTTTGCGACAGTGGTCAGTAAACGACAAATAATCCCAAAGCTGGGACTGTCGACATGAAAACACTCGCTTCCTAAACAGTACAGCGTGCTCCTCACACAATCGTAAATAAAGCAGTAAAGCATGGCATAAGTACATGATAGTAAATAAAACCTCAAACTAGTTTGTGGCCCCTAGTACAATACTTTGAAATCAGGTACTAATCAATGGGGGGCCCATATCTCCCCACCCGTGGTTAGCGCTCGATCTCGGAACAGTGTCAAGAACTCGGGTCCCAGGACACAAGTGGGCGGTGAAACCAACATTATCTATCACCCACCGATGCCTCGCTTACTTACTTCAATTTTAGTTGTTAAACAGTAATTAAAGTGAGCGAAAAGTAAAGCCATGATCATCTCCAACATCAACATGCGGCAATTACTCCAAAGACTGTGGTTCTTGGCGACAACACTTGAACAAGCGACTACGACGCGCAAGTCCAACTATCTACCAAACAACAGGTAATAGGATGTGTCCAAGGCAATATGAGGCTGCAAGGGATATCACGGGTACGAGAACTAGAGCATCGCAACACAGATAGCAATAGATCAACAGGAGGGAATAAATACTATAAAGTAAGATAGGTAGAAAGGGGAAGATGCTCGCCTGGAAAACATTGTCGAAGGTTCATCCGAAGATCGGGTCGACACTCGCATCAACTCAACGGCCTTATCCGCGAAGAACCAAAACACTAGAAGAAACACCGGGTGCAATATTTAATACCACGGCAAAAGATCGGGCATGATGCATGTATAATGTATGACATGGCAAAGGTGCAATGCAATTAGGCAATATTAAGCGGGGTCCGACAATTAATTAAACGGTTCAAGTTATTTAGAACCCCGCAATTTAAATGTTGTATTAACATGGCAAGAGATAGCACCGGTTCGCTACACCAATTTAAATGGGGCCAATATAAGACTAGATTTGTCCGCATATGGGCCCCATATTTAATTATGAGGTGAATCGGCATAAGGCCCCCAAACCACATGAATATGCATGCAAGTATGACAATTCAATATGCATCAATGTATATAGTGGACAATTTATAAAATAGGGTCCTCGGATAAGGGTCACACATTGAGGGGTCTCGACGACCTTGGTGTTTCCGGGGTTCGGGGTCGGTCTCAGGGTTCGGGGTCCGACGGGATCGGTCTCGGCGGAAACATTCTCGAACAACGGGGCAGATCTTGTCGCATCCGGGTTCTCGGCGAGCTCGGCGTCCAGGAAGGAGAACGTGTCGTCCAGGGTCTCGGTGTCCGGGGTGAAGTACTCGGCGTCCTCGAGGGAGTACTTGGCGTTTCGGGGCGAAGTGCTTGTCGTATCCGTGAAGACGGGCATGTCGGTTCACGGGGTTCGGCCTTCGGGGCGATCTTGGCGTCGGGTTCTCGACTTCGCATCCTCGGGGAAGTGCCTGTCGCACATGTGGTCTTCGGGTCCAGGTAGAAGAGCTCGTCGTCCGGGGGTTCTCTGGGTCCGTGATTTTCGGGTAGTTAGTCTTGGCGTTCCGGGAAGAAGAACTCGTCGCTCCGTGTGGAAGGCCTCGAGGGTTTGGAAAGGTCTTCGGGTTCGGTCTCAGGTCCCTGTAGGAGATCACGGGCGGACCGCGGAGTCCTCGGGTGCAGAGGCGGCCTTGAGCTGGCGGGCCGGGTCGGCGAGATCTGGCGGGCCCGGGAGGCGGGAGGAACGCGACGCTGGCTGGCGTGGGCGAGGCGCAGGGCGCCCGAGGTGAGGGGGCAGAGGAGCGGGCGGGGAGGTGCTCGGCCGAGCGAGCGGCGGGCGCTGGGTGGAAGGTGGAGGCGCCACGAGGAGGCATGTGGCGGAGGCCGACGGTGGGCCGAAGGCGCGAGGAGGTGGCCGGCGAGCCCGGCGGGGAGGCGGTGAGGCGGTCCGGCGAGGGAGGCGGCGGAGGTCGGGGACGCGGTGAGGTGCGGCGGTGGCCGGCAGAGGGAAGGCGAGGGCGACGGCGAGATGCAGAGAGGTGGGGGCCGAGGAGGGACGGGGGCGGGTCGCCGGCGACGGGAGAGAGAGAAGGAGGAAGCGGGGCGCGCGGCGGCCGGAGAGGGGAGGAGGTGGAGGCGGCGAGCGCGTCGGGGGGGGGCGGAGCAGCGTGAGGTGGAGAGAGGCGGGGCGGTTGTGACCGGAGCCGGGAGGAGGGCGAGCTCCAGCGAGGCGGGGAGGGGAGAGGCGGTGAACAGAGGGAGGAGGAGAGGCGGTGGCCGGAGGAAGCCTGGCGGCGGCGCCATGGGAGGTTGGGCGGGCAAGGACGGGTGGTGGGGCCACAAGGGCGGTGGGAGGAGGAGAGAGGATGGGGAGCAGGGTGAGGGAGGAGACCGGGTCCAGGGGCTGGCGTGGGGCCATGGTGGGCCAAGGGAGCGTGTGGGGGCGTGGGGGGCGCGTGGGGGCGCGTGGCCAGGGGAGGCGGGACCCACAGGGCAGGGAGAGAGGTGGCTGAGTGGGGTGGGAGGTTGAGTGGAGAGTGGGGCCGGGGTGGGGCCCGGTTGTCGGTGAGGGAGAGAGAGAGGGGGTAGGTGGGACTGGGGTGAGAGAAGGAGGGGGGTGAGGGAGAGGATTGGTGAGGTGGCAAGGTGGGTAGGGAATGGGGGAGAGGGTGAGGTGGCGAGCTGTGAGAGGTGGGTAGGATAGATTTGGGTGGTTTTAGGAATTAGAGGCTGGTTTAGGTGGACCGATTAATCACTGGGTGGTCGACTGGGTCGGATCGGCCTGCTCGCCTTACGTAAATAATTAAATAATTTTATTTGTTTCAAACAGACTTTTGCAAGCCGATAGCAGACAAAACAAAATAATCCGGAGACCAGGGTTTTGCGTTTGAATAAAGACGGGGCGTTTAGAAAACAAATTAGGTTTTTCCGAAAATAGTTTTATGCGAACAAATGCAAGATGATGACGATGCTCAAATGCAATGTGGCATGATGACATGAGCATGCAGTCATGATGATGCAATGCACACAAATCAACGCGATTTTCTAGTAGTGGTTTTACGGGATGCCACACCTTGTTATGAGTACATTCAAGGGGTGCAAAGATCCAGAAAAGTTTCTGTTAGGTTTTGAAAGTTTGAGACAGCCAAAGTAGGCATGGGAGTTAAATTGGTCAAAATGACCATTCACTTAATATATTTGTTTTGATTTACTTATCTTTAGGAAAAGTGTGGGAAATGTTTTAGATGATGTTTATTTCACCTAAGAAACATTTTACAAGCAATGGATCACACAAACAAGGTGGTTTTTAAAGAAATTCAAAATCCATGCATACACATATACATGCATTCATGGGTTTACTTAGAAAAGTTTTTGTTAACCCTAATCTTGATGATTAGAAATTTGATGATCTAAGTTTGGTATTTTTGGAATGTTACAAACCTTCCCCCCTTAAACAAAATCTCGTCCCGAGATTTGAAAAAGGACGAAAAGATTACCTAGGATTTGAAGAGATCGGGAAACTCCGTCCTGATGTGATCTTCGCGTTCCCAGGTAGCTTCCTCTTCTGTGTGGTTGCTCCACTGAATCTTGAGAAACTTGATGCTTCGGGTTTTGGTAGTTCGAAAGCCTTCTTCCAAAATACAGATGGGTACTTCGGGATAGGTTAGGTCATCGTTGATCTCTATGGTCCGGTGATCGATATTCTTGAACACTTCGGTCTTCTCGGGGACTTCGAGACATTTGCGAAGTAACGAGATATGGAATACATTGTGCACAACTGACATCTCTTCAGGTAGTTCCAGTTGATAAGATACCTCTCCTCGATGGTTCAAAATTTTGAAAGGTCCGATATATCTGGGGGCTAACTTTCCTTTGAGTTGGAAACGCTGCATTCCCTTCAATGGCGACACTTTCAGATAAACAAAATCTCCGATGTTGAAGGCGAGGTCTCGACGTCTCTTGTCGGCGTAACTCTTCTGTCGGGATTGGGCTGTCTTGAGGTGCTCACGAATCTTGTGAACCTTCTCTTCTGCTTCTCGTAGGATGTCGGGTCCGAAAATCTGACTCTCTCCTACTTCCGACCAGTTCAAAGGGGTGCGGCACTTTCTTCCGTACATAAATTCAAATGGGGCCATTTGCAAACTGTCTTGGTAACTGTTGTTGTATGAAAATTCTGCAAACGGGCATGTCTTCCCACTTGGATCCATATTCTAGCACACATGCTCTAAGCATGTCTTGAGTATTTGGTTTACTCGCCCGCTTGTCCATCGGTCCGAGGGTGATACTGGATCTTGAAATCTAGGCGGTTCCTAAACCTTCTTGGAATTTCTTCCGAATATCGAGGTAAACCGAGTTCCTCGATCCGATACTATGTTTTGGGGACTCCATGCAAACTAACGATTCTAGCGATGTACAACTCGCTAGCTTCAACTCGATAGGTGGTTTTGACGGCAAGAAATGGGCGACTTTGGACAATCATCCACTATGACCCAAATAGAGTCATTTACCCTACTAGAAGTAGGTAGTCCATGATAAAGTCCATTCCTACGTAATCCCATTTCCATTCCGGAATTTGCAAAGGTTGCAACAATCCAATGGTCTTTGATGTCCGCCTTGACTTCCGACATATATCACACTTCGCGATATAGCTTCCGATTTCTCTCTTCATCTTATGCCACCAAAATTGCTCTTTCAAATCTTGATACATCTTAGTTCCTCCGGGATGGATAGAATAAAGAGTATCATGAGCCTCCTTCAAGATAACTTCTTTCAACTCAGAATCTGATGGTACACAAAGGCGTCCTTTGTACCACAAAACACCTTCTTCGTCCTCGGTGAATCCGGGTACTTTGCCTATACCGATACGACGCTTGATTCCGTCGATACTAGCATTTCCTTTCTGCGCATCTTTAATCTGACTGATTAAAGTGGGCTGAAGTTCTATGCTAGCCAAAAATCCTTCACTTACTAATTCCATTCGAAAATCTTCCATCTCTTTGTGCAAACTTGGTTGCTCCTTCAAAATCATGGAGTTCAAGCGGCACGGCAATCTGCTAAGGGCATCGGCTACCACATTGGCTTTACCAGGGTGATAGTGACTGTCCAGGTCGTAATCCTTGATTAGCTCAATCCATCTTCTCTGCCTCATATTCAGCTCCTTCTGAGTGAATATATACTTTAGGCTCTTGTGATCCGAATAAATCTCACAACGATTTCCCATCAGGTAATGTCTCCATGTCTTCAGGGCTAGAACTACGGCTGCGAGTTCGAGGTCATGGGTTGGGTAATTTTGTTCATGCTGCTTCAATTGTCGCGATAGATAAGATATAACTTTGCCTTCTTGCATTAGCACACATCCGAGACCAATCTTGGATGCGTCACAATACACATCGAAGGGCTTCGTGATATCCGACATGATTAAGATTGGGGCTGATATCAATCTCCTCTTGAGTTCTTGAAAACTCGCTTCACACTTGTCTGTCCAGTCAAACTTCGTGTCCTTCTTCAGCAATTGGGTCATGGGTCGGGCGATACTAGAGAATCCTTCTACAAATTTGCGGTAATATCCCGCCAATCCGAGAAAAGCACGAACTTGGATTTGAGTGGTGGGGGCTTGCCAATCTTCTACATCTTTCACTTTGGCAGGGTCAACGGCAATTCCTCCGGCTGATACAATGTGACCGAGGAATCCTACTTCCTGTAACCAGAATTCACATTTGCTAAATTTTGCATACAGCTGATGCTCTCTAAGGGTTCCAAGAATGGTCCTTAGGTGTAGCTCATGTTCTTCTTCTGATTTGGAATAAATCAGAATGTCATCGATGAAAACAACGACAAACTTATCCAGGAAGTCCATTAAAATCTTAATCATGAGGTTCATGAAATAAGCGGGGGCATTGGTTAATCCAAAAGACATGACTGTATACTCGTACAATCCATATCTGGTGGTAAAGGCAGTCTTTGGAATATCCTCTGCACGAATTTTGAGTTGATGATAGCCACTCCTAAGATCAATCTTAGAAAACACCTGGGCACCGGTCAACTGATCAAACAAATCTTCTATCTTAGGCAAGGGGTACTTGTTATTCATGGTGACATCATTCAACTTCCTATAATCCGTACACAAACGGTTACCTCCATCCTTCTTGTCCAGAAACAAGACAGGTGATATCCATGGGGACGCACTCGGTTGAATCAATTCGATTTCTAACATGGAATCCAGTTGCTTCTTCAGTTCTTCTAGTTCTGACGGGTTCATACTATAGGGTCTCTGGGCTATGGGTCCTGTTCCGGGGATTAGTTCGATGATAAACTCGATATCCCGATCTGGGGGCATACCGGGCAAAACATCTGGAAATACATCGGGGTATTCACAAACTATCTGGACTTGGTCAATGGTAGGTTGGGCTAGACTCTTGTTACACTTGAATTGGCGAGGTAAGGTTTCAGAAATATGCTCGACTGATATTCCGGCGGTACTGGTCATGGTGATGGCTTTCTTGGCACAGTCAATCAATCCTTTATGTTTGGACATCCAATCCATTCCTAGTACTACTTCCAAACCTTTAGTTCCGAGTACTATTAGGTTAGCATAAAAATCTATGCCATGGATTCAGATAGGGACCTTGCAAATTTGCACAGCCTTGGTGGTTGATCCAGAATTTGTACAATCATCACATGCTTCAATTTGTTTGGTTGAATTTTACTAGTGCGAGCAAATTCTTGGTGACAAATGAATGCGATGCACGAATCAAACAACACTCTTGCAAATCTTGAATTAACAGAAAACATACCCAAGACGACGGCGCTTCCTGAGCTTCTTCAGCATGCATGAGAAAAAGACGGCCATTGCGGTTGAGTGAATTCCCTGGGGCAAATCTTCTCCCTGGCTGGACACGACGCTGCTGCTGAGCTGGGACATTGGCGTTGGGGGATGTAGCATTCTTCTTGTTGGGGCACTCGTTGGAATAGTGGCCTTTATTTCCACAGTCATAACAGGTCACTTGTGACTTGTCCTTGGCTGCGACAGGCACAACATTGCTTCCAGTCCTCGGGGCAGTGTTGGGGTTGGCGGTAGCATTGTTGGTGTTGAACTTGGGTGGGGCACGGGTGAAATTGCTTGAGTTGCCGGGGTTGTTGTGATTTCCTCCGGGTCTAGGGTTTCCACGGTTGGGATAGGTCGGACGGGTCATAGGGGGTCTGTTGGTTCTTGGGGCAAATCCTGGAAATGGGTTGGGGCGATACTTTGGGGTCTGATGGGTTCCTGGTTGATGCATCATGCGACGCTTGCGGTTCTCATTGGCTTGGTTGATCTTTCCTTCCATCTGGATAGCAGATTCGACAAGGGCTTCAATATCAACAAAGGGGATATTGACTAACACTGTCTGCATCTCATCATGCAGACCATTCAGGAATCTTTCTTTCTTCTTGGCTTCGGTGTCTATCTCGTCTGGGGCATACCTAGCTAATGACAAAAATTTGTCACGGTATTCCACTACAGTCATCCTTCCTTGTTTTAGCTCTCTGAACTCGTCTCTCATTCGCTTGATCAAACCTGGTGGCACATGGGTTCTGCTAAACTTGACCTTGAATTCCTCCCAGGTCATCATCTGGCCTCCGGTCATTGCACGAACACTGTTCCACCATGCCCTGGCATCTCCGGCTAGATAATGGGTGGCGAACAGGACTTTCTCGTTGGCTTCCACTCCTTCTACTTCTAAGTTATTTTCCATGGTTTGCAGCCAATCATCGGCGTCTAGGGGTTCTTCGGACTTGGTGAAAACGGGTGGGTTGGTATTCTGGAAATTCTTAAGCTTAGATCCGTGGTGGTCCTGATTTCCATTGCCTTGGTTGTTGTGGGCTAGCTGGGCTATCTGTTGCAGAGTGGCTAGGTTGGCTTGACGTTCTGCTCTTTCGACAGCGGTCGAAGTCAACATTTGCGGATCTGCAACATCGGGTCCGGGTGAACCACTTCCTCCACGTGGCATCGAAGATTGATATAGATCATGAGAAAAGAGGAAATTTCTAAGGTTTTGGGTTTTGAAAAGTTTTTAGAGTTTGACTCAGTTTTCTAGCAACTTGCTTTTCATTCATTCATTCACTCGATACAACGCACACCACAACAAGGAAAAGCAGATGGTTTTAAGAACCATTACGGAACTACGATACTGATGGGACCGACTACTACTCACTACGCTAGTGCTCGGTGCTACTACTCCTCGAGTCGTGGCTTCATCATCTTCACATCATCGATGAAGGCGAAATCATCCTCATCGGTGAAGAAGTCCATGGCACGATCCTCCGGAAAATCATCGTCATCGAGATAGGAGTAAGGGTCTCCACGAAGATCCTCTCCGGCATTCTCCCTTTCCTCTAACTGCATGTCTCTCTCATGGATGGTCTCTTCCAGAGATGAGATGCGATGGCGAAGACGGGCAATAATGCGCTCCTTCTTGTCGAGCTGACGGTGGCGAGACTTGCGATCCTTTGCTAGCATGGCGATGGTCTGATCCTTCGTCTTGATGATGGCAGACTTGTGGTTGCAATAGTCACGGTAGTTGTCCAACTCCTGCTGACGATCATACATCATGAAGCTAAGGTGGTCCAATTGAGTCTTCAGCTCGGGGTGGTATGGGGCTTCCAGTGGTTGTCCATTTGCATCACGCCTTGGGAAAAACTCAAAGCGAGTACCCTTGATCTGATTGATGCTCGCCCACAGACGGGAAAGAGCTTCCTGCATTGCTCTGGCAAGTCCATCGAGCCAGTTGTTTTCCCTCAAGGTAAACTGAATTCCCTCCGCAGTGGGAGGTTCAATCTTTCCTCGGAGACTTGCAACAATTAGCCACTGCAGATCTTCTCCTCCTTGATCATTGAGCTGAGCTCCGAAGAACTCGGGATGCGGACGCTCCAGAAGTTCCGAAAGCTGATCCAGATCCCTCTCAAAGATAAGGTCTCCTCCATTCCCAAGTTGGTAAAACTTGCTGTACTTCACGTCCATCTATAAAAATAGAGGATGAGTAGATTAGCAGAGTCATCAAGTGTGTCAAAATTTTATCTTTTTTTTGCAAGAGTTATTGAGGAACATGAAGTTTTATTAAAGAATTAAAGAGGTAAGAATGAGAATAAGTTTTCGTAAATATTTGTGTTCTTTGGTTTTGGAACTAAGTTTTTGGTTCAACGTCCAATCTAACTAGGGTCTCCTATGGTCAGGATGGCTCTGATACCAACTTGTCAACACCCGGATTTTTCAATCCTAGATGCCTGTTATGCCATACATCGCAATCCCAGGATTACCATTTTTGCGAGACATAACAGAATTGGATACCATAGTACTTCATCCATTACAAACGAGACATAAGTTCTTACACAAATGGGGATCTCATGATCTAGTTCTTAGTACAACATCAGGCAGCGGAATACGTAATAATAACGGTAGCGTAGGTGAAGCTCCATCTTCAGGGTCACAGGCAATGCTGATGATGGGAGATGATCCTAGTTGTCGTAACCTTCCTGGGGTCCATCTTCTAGGTACTCCTCTTCATAGTCTGGCCATGGGAATAGCCAGGGACAAAGCCATGAGTACTCTTTAAGTACTCGCAAACTAATACTAACAGGTAAGGGGTTTTTGGATAATAGGACACTAGGCTCTAGGGTTATTTTGCAAAAAGCCAGGTTTATCTCTACTAAGTTCCAAAGTTAGTCACAATTTTATAACTCCTAAGTGGGATCTTGTAATTCAGGTCACAACTCTGTTATGGTCAAGTCAAAGTCTCAATTCATTTCACAAGTCATTTTGAAAAGTCTGACGGGGGAACAGTATGGCCACTCCAACTGTCCATAACATGACGCAGCTATTTGAATAGTTTGTCACTCTGCGAGATTGTACACTTTCAAGACAACATTCGATACATCCGTCAGAACAAATCCTGAATTCACCATACTCGATTGCGGATAATCAATCCTAACCTTTCAATTACACGCCCTAGTATAAGCACCTCTCCTGTGAGTTTGGCCTCCCAACCATGACCACTGTCATCTTGGGTACTGCACAGGTGGACAATCTTCACAAGGTAGCCTCAGCTCATACCTTGGCCGGGAGGGAACTAATACTAAGGAATATAAGTTTCCAGTCAAGCCCTACCCAATCTTCGGGTATTGTGGTTGTACGATAAAATTGGAATGGTATCGCATCCATACAACCATGAGTTTTATAAAGGGCTAAGGCTCATGCCTCAAAATTTTTATCACCAGAATCATCAAGTGTTTGGAAACACATGTCCAAAACATTTCAATAGAATGATCCATCATTCCAAGGTTTTCATAACCATTTTTCCACCAAGTATTCCTATCTAAAAGTTGATCAAGTTTTATGCTTTGTCATGGTGGTGGCACGACAGATGCCATGGGTAGGCTAAAGTATGGGGCCAATGGATGCTAGTGGGATCTGGGGAGGGAAGATGCAGTTGATTCTACACACAGGAGGCTAAGGCAAAGATCTTTATTTCTCCCTCTTCGGGCTACAAGTGATCCTTGAGCTGTGTTTGAGAAGGAAGAAACTATCCCAGCCTAACGGTACTAAAGAATGAGTCGATCCCTTCCTCAGGGTCCAAGCCTCTCCTTATAAAGGAGAGCCTTGGGTTCCTTTAGGGTTGATGTGGCAAGCATATTCGAGGAATATGCTTATCCCAATATAGTAGTTCGGCGCCCCCTTTCCCTATCGCTCTTCTAACGACGGCAAGGTTCCAGAGGGCCCCTCCTGCGTGCCTCGGGCTTCAGGACTATCACCTCCGTGACCTCCTTCTGCCTCTCTGTCGCTCTGCGTCTTTGTCCGTAGTGCTTGGCTTGGCTCAGATTCTCCCTATCCTGCGGCTAGGGTTTGACTTCAGGCTTCTCCTTCTCCTGCAAGCTTCGTATCATTCGGCCCTGCCTCCCGTAGCTCGGCTTGTCCTTTATCTGCATTAAGATTACTCGGGCTAACCCAGCCGAGTTACGAAGTATCTCGGCCGGGTAAGGCCTTGTCATTACTTCAAGGGTCCTGCCCTTTCCTATCTTGGCCGACCTCTACATGATTCGGCCGACTCAGACTGTAACTCGGAAACTAGACGGGAAACATCCTTTCGTCTTTCCCCGTCTTTACCCTATCCGGGGTTATCTCCCCAACATTAGTCCCCGAAGCTGGTATGGCCCCGCCGGTAACCTCGGACGGGTCGTATCAGTTTCATGACATACGTCATGTATTGTTTCCGAGTTATTCCTTTCTCGTTTGAGGTATCATCGTATATTCTTGCGTACGCCTCGTCCTACGCGTCATCGCCATCATTGTTTCTCTAGTTTTTTGTTCCTCCACAAGATTTCTTGTGAGGCCTGATTACCACTGCGCTTTATTCTTGCGTATTGACGCCTCGTGTCTGCGTTCCGTTGGGGATCGTGACCTTCTTTGCTACCGTGTGGCCCTCGGTGTGGTTCCGCTCAACGACGTGTGGTTGTGCGGCGCACACGATCTACACGTCCAACCGCCACACCCACGATCCCACTATCTTGCTAGCGGCTCGGTTATAAAGAGGGGTGCGGCGCTGGAGGAATCACTTTCCCCTTTTCGTTCGCCTGCGCCCTTCTTCTTCCTCTCGCTTCCGCGCCCGTTCGCAGCTTCGCCGCCACGCGTTCATCAGAACCTCCGACGGCGAGGACTCCGCCGCGTTGCTCCGTCTGCCTCGTCTGCGTTCGCTAGCGTAAATCGCGGTGAGTTCTTTCGGCGGCGTCGCCTAGGCTTTCCCTAGATTTCTCTATCTCGATTTTGTATTCGTCGCGGCGGTTCCTCTGCTCCTCGCCGCCGTTCTCTGCAAAATCACGGCGGGCCTGGCTCTAAACTTTCCTCCGCCGCTAGTTCTTCCTCCGCCGATTTTTCCGGCGAGCTCATGTCTAGCTCCTTTAGCGGTGCCCTGATAGAGGATGACGATGCTGGCTCTGGGCCTGAGCGAGGCTCGTGGCAGGGCTCCTCCGTTACTCGCCGCGAGATCGAGTGGCTTATCCGAACTCGGAGGATTCCCGCCGAGGTCTCCTGTCGTTTACCCGACAGCGAGTCCTCTCCGGATCTTAGGGAAGGTGAGTATGTAGTTTTTATGTCGCATTTCTCGCGCGGCTTTGGTCTCCCTCTTAGCGACTTTGCTAGAGAGTTTCTCGACTACTTCGGCCTTCAGCCGCATCATCTTCCTGCAAATGCCATCGCTTCTCTTTCTGCTTTTATCTCTGCCTCGGAGGGATACTTCGGCCTATGGCCGTCCGTGCATGTCTGGTCGAAGTTCTTCTAGATTCGTTCTAACGTAGTCCCTGACAAGTCTCTGCACCCTTCCGAGAAGCTGCTTACTCAATGTGGAGCAGCGTCCATTACACCTCGGAGGAAGTCCGTATTTCCTCGTGTCACAGGGCTAGAGTCATGCAAGAAGTGGCACAAATCCTTCTTCTATGTCAAGAACACAGGAACGGAGGACAATATTTGGCTCCCCGCATTCTCCATTGGCCCGCCCTCCAAGGTGAATTGGACTTATAATCCGAGGAAGAGTCACGCCTTGGCCGAAGCTTTTGAGATTTGGCTTAAAGAGCTGATCCGCGCCGGGTTATGCGGCGAGGATCTGATGGCTACTTTTATCGATGGCGAATCTGCCCATTCGTAAGCAGACGCACAAACTCTGCTACATGAGCGGTCCTCTCGATCCCAATCGGGTCTCGACTGTGGAGCTGGACAACTATCTCATCTTTAAGCGTGTCCGAGCCATCTTCAAGACGGAGATGCCTGAGGACTGGGCTTGGGGGTTTAAACCGTTTACACGCGAGCGTCCTCCTCCCGAAGTAAGCTTAACCAATAACGCTCTGTTTTCCAATTGCTTTCGTAACAGTTTTCGCTAATTTTCCTTTTTCTTGTCTTACAGAGGTTCGCAGAGCAGAAGAATGAGGATGCCGAAGTTTTGTTGCTTCCGTGGCCCGCAGACCGGAATACCCCGGACTCGGAAGAGTTCGTCCCTAAGTCGGATCCTGCCTCGGCTCGCGCTCGTGGCAAGACCTCGGCTCACGAGGAGGAAGGTGATTCGGACGAGGTCCAAGTTCTTGAGGTAGTTCCCGCAATGCCTATTTCTTATGCATTTCCATCTTCTACTTTCCCAGCTAATCCGGCTGGTCAGGTTCACAACGCCGAGCCTATTGCTTCCCGGCCCCCTGTTACCTCGGGGAAACGTGGGGCTCCTGCTGATGCCTCAGAGGCGGCTCCCAAGAAACGAACGAAGAAATCCGCACCGAATCCTCCCCGGTGCAAGATCATGCCTGGAGTTGCAGGGTAAGTTCCCTTTGCTCGTATTTCTTGTTTCTCTCTTTCTGTTTTTTTAACCTGATGTCGCTCTCTCTTTTCTATTTCCACAGTGCTCCACTTTCCGTTAAGCCCGGCGGTCCTAGCATGACTAGCCGTGTGACTCAGCAGCCGTCTCCTCCGCCTGCCGAAGATACCAGGGTTCCGAGTCCTGCTCGTGCAGTATCTCCTCCAGTTCCGAATCAATCGCCCCCTCACCATGATGTACCTGAGACTCCTCTTGTTCAAGTTGACTCCACTCGGCCCTCCGAGATTTCCATGAAACCAGTTGTCTCCTCTGTGAATCCGAGCGTCTCTACCGAGCCTCTTTCTACCCCCGCAGTTTCTATAGTAGCTCCCGCCCCGGCCGAGGACGTTAATATCCCGGTGCCCTCTGCGACCATGATTTATTCGGATCCTAAAGACATTGTTCCCATTGCCGAGGTATCAGCTCCTGCTGATTCCTCTAAAGCAAGTAAAGCTGTCGCCGCCAAGGCCTTGTAACACCCTCAGAATCGGCCCTATGCAAGTTTCAGCGCTTCCCGCCAAACCCGCATAGAAACGATTCAAAGGTGCCCACCAGGCACTTGCGTGCGGGTGGAAAACGAAGTAATATCATTACACAATAGTTCTCGATGGAACCCACAAAACATATATAGACAACAACGACTCAAAGAGTCAAGAATACAGATATACAATACAAAGATCCAAATCACCTTGAAAATGATACAGCGTCCGACTACGGACAAGATGCAAATGGGGCTAAGAGCCCTGAAGAGTAACCAATGTCGTCCATAACCCTGCCCAGGCCAAGCCGGAAGGGTAACCCTTCTAACGACGTCGATCTCAAAACCTGCTTAAACAAAAGGGGTGCCGACAAAGGGCAAAGGAAAAAGAGAGAGCGGTCAGTACTGAGGCCAGTACACGACGAGGCTAGAATTCGGCGGTCCTCGCCTACATAGGTATGGTGGACTGAGCGGCAGCGCAGCATGCACTAAACAACCTATAGAGACTCGATACAACTAGCGGCTATCAGATAGGGATAAGAAAGACCTATTCGGATCCAACCTGAAACTATCACCAAGCATACCCATCCTGGTATTTCCCCCTCGAGACCAAACGAGGAAGTCAACCGAGGAACTCACACCGTTGGCAGTTTTATTTATTCAGTTATCGTTGCAGCAATTACTAGTCAGGTGTAGATAGTCATCCTGATAGAATAAGCAGTGGGCACTTTTAGTTAACCATTCCGTTGTAGTTGCAACACTTACTAGTCAGATACAATTAGCATGAGATATCCCCAAACCCAGCAGTTGTTGGTACTTTTATTTAGCCATTCCGTTGTAGTGAAGCTGATTACTAGTCATATCGGATACAAGTCAAATTATAGCAGTAAACTTTAGTTATAGTTGTCTATGATCGAGACCTGTGCTCCAAGTCGTCCATAACCGCGGACACGGCTCGAAAAGATTTAACCTGAGGGTGCACAAAGTTCCCACACGCACCTACACCCTTGTTGTTGTCGGATCGGTAGGTACAAGATCACAAAACATACACCCAACGGTATGTCGACGGGGTTTCGGACACGACGTTTCTGACCAAAAGCACGGGGTCCACCCCACTAAGGTACCATAGCGAAGTCGGCGGTCTCGAGACGGACTCGGGGTTTGTGTGGGCCAGAACGATCGAACCCGGAAAGTGTGGGCTTGTCGATCTGATAAACGTGTCACGATCCTAAGCAGCAGTGCTCCTCGCACAATCGTAAATAAAGCGAAGAAGCATGGCATAAGTACATGATAGTAATAAAGCCCCAAACTACTTGTGGCCCCCAAGACAATACTTGAAATCGGTACTAAATCGATGGGGTGCCCATACACCCCCACGTGGTTAGCGCTCGATCTCGGAACAGTGTCAAGAACTCGGGTCCTACGGGACACCGGTGGTGATTAAAACCAAATATTGTCTATTACCCACGGTGCCTGCATTTACCTACTTTCAATTTTAGTTATTAAACAATAATTAAAGCCATGATCATCTCCAACAATAGACATGGCAATACTCCAACAAGCGTGGTAATCGACGAGGATAGCACACTAGAGCAAGCGACTACGACGCGCAAGTCCAACTATCTACCAAACAACAGGTAATAGGATGTGTCCAAGGCAATATAAGGCTGCAAGGGATATCACGGGTACGAAAACTATAGCATCGCAACACAGATAGCAATAGATCAACAGGAGGGAATAAATACTATAAAAGTAAGATAGGTAGAAAGGGGGAGGTGCTCGCTTGAAAACATTGCCGAAGACTCATCCGAAGATCGGGTCGACACTCGTATGAACTCATCGGCCTAATCCGTGAAGAAGCAAAGCACTAGAAAAACACCGGATGCACCATTTAATACTACGGCAGAAGATCGGCATGATGCATGTATGATGTGTGGCATGGCAAGGATGCGGTGCAATTAGGCCATATTAAGCGGAACCGGGGTCCCGATAATTATTAGGTTCATGTTGTTTAGATACCCCGCAATTTAAATGTTGCATTAACAAGGCAAAAGATAGCACCGGTTCGCTACACAAATTTAAATGGGGCCAATATAAGACTAGATTTGCCCGCATATGGACCCCGTATTTAATTATGAAGTGAATCGGCATAAGGCCCCAAACCATATGATATGTGCAAGAATGATAATTTAAATGCAACAATGTATACATTATATTTATAAAAATAGGGGTCTTGAAGAAAGGGTCACACATAGGGTTCCGACGATCTTGGGGTTCGGAGGGGTTCAAGGATCTCCAGATCGGTCTTTGGGGATCGGTCTTCGGGGATCGGTCTTCATGTTCCGGAACCGGGGCCTTCGAGTCCGTGTAGCAAATCCTGCGTTCCGTGACGGAGGTCTCGGGGTTACACGACTTCGGTTGTCGGGCGGCCTCGATCAACATACTCAACATCTTCACACACCAAGGTAACATCATGGAGAACGACACCACGGACTCCATCACAACAACTTTGTATCTCCAGAACATGAACTCAGGTACAACCCAGAACAGCAACTGAAGTTGGAAAAAGGCTCGCGTGCAGGGTCGAACTTGTCAGCAGGAGAAGGAGCTCTGTGGCGCTCTTGGAGAGGCAGCGCTCGAGGACGACGACCCTGACACGGGGCAGGATCAGGCGCGAGGCCGAGAAGAGAAAAGGGGTGGCACAGGAGACGCGGGACGGCAGCGGGATCGGCGGCGGTCGGCCAGGTGTTATGGTCCGGGACGAGGAAGGGCGGTGCGGTAGCCTTGCAGATATAAGCGTGACAGCGGGAGGTCGGGCTGCAGGAGAGGGAGCCTGCGAGACGGTGGTGCCGGAGGGCGGGATCTTGAGTGAGCTCGCCGCCAAGCGGAGGGAAGGTCGGTGGCGGGAGATGGTGAGGATGATGGCGGCGTCTACGCTAGGGCCTGGAGCTGGCGGCAGAGAAAGAGACCAGCAAGGAAGGTGTGGCTACGATGCGGCGAGGGGTGCAGAGAGGTGGAGGCGGCCTCGCTGGCGGAGTCGCGGGCCAGGGACGAACCAATTGATGGAAGGAGGGGAGCCGGTGGCCGTGAGGGCGGGGGAGGGGGGTGCTGGGGGGCAGGGATCGGGCGGCGGGGCGATGAGGGGGCAGCGACGCCAGGGAGGAGGCGGCAGATCTAGTGGCGGGGATGCGGGAGAGATTGTTGGCGAGGGAGTTGCGTGGAGGAGATGCGGGGTGGGGGGGCCAAGGGGTGGGTCGGTTTGACTCGTGTGTCTTTGTGGCGTGTTCTTTGTGTGTTGGGTTGGGACAGGGACGCGTGGTGGGTGTGTGTGCTGCGCGCGGTGGGGAGCACGCCCAGGTGGGGAGGCTGAGGTGGCGGGCTGGGATAGGATAGGGGGAGGGAGTGGTGAGGTGGCGGCAGGCTATTGGGTGGGGTGAGGTGGAGGCAGAGTGGGTAGATTAGGTTGGGGCAGGAAAAGGGTTTAGGTAGCTAGGTTTTTAACTGGAGGTGGCCAGCCGGGCTTTCGGGCCTAGCGGGCTGCCTCCTAAAAATAATTTAAATGTTCTATTGTTTAAAACGGGGCTGTTGAAAAACGTTGGTATACAACGCAAAATAATCCGGAGACCCGGGTTTTAATTTGAATAAAGACGGGAGTATTTAGAAAACAAAACTAGGCGTTTCGAAAATAGTTTAGACAAAATCCATGCATGATGATGACGATGCTCAAATGCAAGGTGGCATGATGACATGAGCATGAGATCATGATGATGCAATGCACAAAAACAACGCGATTTTCTAGTAGTGGTTTTGCGGGGCGCCACAATTCGACACCACTAACAATGGATCTCGCCCTCGAGATCCGCCTCATGGTACCGGGAAGAAGGGCGGCGATCTGAATCTTCTCGCATCGTGTAGATCCTCGCGACACCACTAACAAGAGGTCGTTGTCCGTGATCGTCAAGAGAACACTCCGGGAACAAAAGATCGAAGGTAGAGGTATCAACAAATAAGCCACCTCCAGCTTCGATGGAAAGAGGGAACCGATGCATTCTCATCCACTTCAATGTACACAAGCGAATAGAGTGAGTAGTCGGCATGGGGGCCAATCCATCACGCACCCAAACTATTACTCCGCACAATCAGTAGAAAAGTGTGCAACCATTCTCGGAATCAGACTGAAGATCTCGACAATCGAGGTTCAGGAACAAAGGAGTGATGCAGACTCTGCATCGGATCTGGCGTAGATGATTTCGTCGTGTCGGAAAACACCGGAAGGCACTAGAAGGAACAAAGAGAAGTCCATCAGACGAAGGATTCCTCGGATAGCATGAAGACCAGATGTAGCGACACCGTTACCAAAGGAGGAAGCGAAACCCTGAAGGTACGATGGAACCCAACCACGAGAAATCCTGGACTCGAAGAGAGAGAAGAGAGCGGATTCAAAACACGCAGAGGTGAGAGGAGAGCAGCAGAGGGGTAAGGAGTAAAATCAGACCTAATCAGAACTATCCAACCGATTTTGCAAAAATAGTTTTGACACTCTACTTGTAGTTAGCTAGGTTATCCTCATTTGGACTTGTGGGTATCGCAACGCTGAGCTCGATACCACTCTGTAACACCCTCGAATCGGCCCTATGCAAGTTTGGCGCTTCCAAACCCGCATAGAAACGATTCAAAGGTGCCCACCAGGCACTTGCGTGCAGGTGGAAAACGAAGTAATATCATTACACAATAGTCCTCGATGGAACCCACAAAACATATATAGACAACAACGACTCAAAGAGTCAATAATACAGATATACACTACAAAGATCCAAATCACCTTGAAAATGATACAGCGTCCGACTACGGACAAGATGCAAATGGGGCTAAGAGCCCTGAAGAATAACCAATGTCGTCCATAACCCTGCCCAGGCCAAGCCGGAAGGGTAACCCTGCTAACGACGTCGATCTCAAAACCTGCTTAAACAAAAGGGGTGCCGACAAAGGGCAAAGGAAAAAGAGAGAGCGGTCATTACTGAGGCCAGTACACGGCGAGGCTAGAATTCGGCGGTCCTCTCCTACATAGGTATGGTGGACTGAGCGGCAGCGCAGCATGCACTAAACAACCTATAGAGACTCGATACAACTAGCGGCTATCAGATAGGGATAAGAAAGACCTATTCGGATCCAACCTGAAACTATCACCAAGCATACCCATCCTGGTATTTCCCCCTCGAGACCAAACGAGGAAGTCAACCGAGGAACTCACACCGTTGGCAGTTTTATTTATTCAGTTATCATTGCAGCAATTACTAGTCAGGTGTAGATAGTCATCCTGATAGAATAAGCAGTGGGCACTTTTAGTTAACCATTCCGTTGTAGTTGCAACACTTACTACTCAGATACAATTAGCATGAGATATCCCCAAACCCATCAGTTGTTGGTACTTTTATTTAGCCATTCCGTTGTAGTGAAGCTGATTACTAGTCATATCGGATACAAGTCAAATTATAGCAGTAAACTTTAGTTATAGTTGTCTATGATCGAGACCTGTGCTCCAAGTCGTCCATAACCGCGGACACGGATTCTCGAAAAGATTTAACCTTGCAGGGGTGCACCAAAGTTCCCACACGCACCTACACCCTTGTTGTCGAATCAGGTAGGTACAAGATCACAAAACATACACCCAACGGTATGTCGACGGGGTTTCGGACACGACGTTTCCAGACCCAAAGCAAGCACGGGGGGCCACCCCACTAAGGTACCATAGCAGTCGGCCTCTCGAGACGGACTCGGGGTTTGTGTGGGCCGGTCAGAACGATCGGGAACCCGAAAGTGTGGTGGGCTTGTCGATACGAAAACGTGTCACGATCCTAACAGACAGGTGCTCCTCGCACAATCGTAAATAAAGCGATAAAGCATGGCATAAGTACAGGATAGTAATAAAGCCCCAAACTACTTGTGGCCCCAAGACATGCTTGAAATCGGTACTAAATCGATGGGGTGCCCATACACCCACAGTGGTTAGCGCTCGATCTCGGGCAGTGTCAAGAACTCGGGGTCCTACGGGACACCGGTGCGATTAAAACCAAATATTGTCTATTACCCACCGTGCCTCATTTACCTACTTTCAATTTTAGTTATTAAACAATAATTAAATCCATGATCATCTCCAACAATAGACATGCGGCAATACTCCAACAAGCGTATCTTTGGACGAGGCAACAGCACTAGAAACAAGCGACGACGGCCATAAGTCCAACTATCTACCAAACAATAGGTAATAGGATGTGTCCAAGGCAATATAAGGCTGCAAGGGATATCACGGGTACGAAAACTATAGCATCGCAACACAGATAGCAATAGATCAACAGGAGGGAATAAATACTATAAAAGTAAGATAGGTAGAAAGGGGGAGGTGCTCGCCTGAAAACATTGCCGAAGACTCATCTGAAGATCGGGTCGACACTCGTATGAACTCATTGGCCTAATCCGTGAAGAAGCAAAGCACTAGAAAAACACCGGATGCACCATTTAATACTACGGCAGAAGATCGGCATGATGCATGTATGATGTGTGGCATGGCAAGGATGCGGTGCAATTAGGCCATATTAAGCGGAACCGGGGTCCCGACAATTATTAGGTTCATGTTGTTTAGATACCCCGCAATTTAAATGTTGCATTAACAAGGCAAAAGATAGCACCGGTTCGCTACACAAATTTAAATGGGGCCAATATAAGACTAGATTTGTCCGCATATGGACCCCATATTTAATTATGAAGTGAATCGGCATAAGGCCCCAAACCATATGATATGTGCAAGAATGATAATTTAAATGCAACAATGTATACATTATATTTATAAAAATAGGGGTCTTGAAGAAAGGGTCACACATAGGGTTCCGACGATCTTGGGGTTCGGAGGGGTTCAAGGATCTCCAGATCGGTCTTTGGGGATCGGTCTTCGGGGATCGGTCTTCATGTTCCGGAACCGGGGCCTTCGAGTCCGTGTAGCAAATCCTGCGTTCTTGACGGAGGTCTCGGGGTTACACGACATCAGTTGTCGGGCGGCCTCGATCAACATACTCAACATCTTCACACACCAAGGTAACATCATCGAGAACGACACCACGGCCTCCATCACAACAACTTTGTATCTCCAGAACATGAACTCAGGTACAACCCAGAACAACAACTGAAGTTGGAAAAAGGCTCGCGTGCAGGGTCGAACTTGTCAGCAGGAGAAGGAGCTCTGTGGCGCTCTTGGAGAGGCAGCGCTCGAGGACGCACCACGACACGGGCGGGATCAGCGCGAGCCGAGAAGAGAAAAGGGTGGCACAGAGACGGCAGGATCAGCGGGATCGGCGGTCGGCCAGTGTTATGGTCCGGGACGAGGAAGGGCGGTAGCGCCAGTGAACAGCAAAGCGTGGCGGGAGGTCGGGCTGCGGAGAGGGAGCCCGCGAGACGGTGGTGCGGGAGGGCGGGATGCGTGAGCTCGGCCGGACGGCGGAGGAAGGTCGGTGGCGGGGATGGTGAGGATGATGGCGGCGTCTACGCTTAGGGCCAGTGGCGAGAGAAAGAGACCGGCAAGGAAGGTGAGGCTACGACGC
The DNA here is from genome assembly GCA_030063025.1 of Avena longiglumis. Taxonomy (NCBI): domain Eukaryota; kingdom Viridiplantae; phylum Streptophyta; class Magnoliopsida; order Poales; family Poaceae; genus Avena; species Avena longiglumis. The sequence continues at coordinate 158,017,970 of CP125973.1, forward strand.
GGCGAGGGGTGGCGGCGGTGGGCCAGCGGCCTCATTGGAGTCGCGGGCCAGGGACGAACCAATTGATGGAAGGAGGGGAGCCGGTGGCCGTGAGGGCGGGGGAGGGGGGTGCTTGGTGGCAGGGATCTGGCGGCGGGGCGATGAGGGGGCAGCGACGCCAGGGAGGAGGCGGCGGATCTAGTGGCAGGGATGCGGGAGAGATGGTTGGCGAGGGAGTTGCGTGGAGGAGATGCGGGGTGGTGGGGCCAAGGGGTGGGTCGGGGTTTCAACAGTGTCTTTGTCTGGCGTGTTCTTGTGTTGGGTTGGGACATGGACGCGTGGTGGGTGTGTGTGCTGCGCGCGATGGGGAGCACGCCCAGGTGGGGAGGCTGAGGTGGCGGGCTGGGATAGGATAGGGGGAAGGGAGTGGTGAGGTGGCAGCAGGCTATTGGGTGGGGTGAGGTGGAGGCAGAGTGGGTAGATTAGGTTGGGGCAGGAAAAGGGTTTAGGTAGCTAGGTTTTTAACTGGAGGTGGCCAACCGGGCTTTCGGGCCTAGCGGGCTGCCTCCTAAAAATAATTTAAATGTTCTATTGTTTAAAACGGGGTTGTTGAAAACCGTTGGTAGACAACGCAAAATAATCCGGAGACCCGGGTTTTAATTTGAATAAAGACGGGAGTATTTAGAAAACAAAACTAGGCGTTTCGAAAATAGTTTAGACAAAATCCATGCATGATGATGACGATGCTCAAATGCAAGGTGGCATGATGACATGAGCATGAGGTCATGATGATGCAATGCACAAAAACAACGCGATTTTCTAGTAGTGGTTTTGCGGGGCGCCACAGGCCTCCACTTCCCAGAAAGGTCTTGTTGGCTCTTCTCAGCCGAGTATCGCCGATGTGCTGCGCAAAAGAACTGCTTCCACCAAAACCTCCGTTACTCCGGCCGCCGGTACCCAGCTTGCTCTTCATAAAAGCCCCGCGGCCGTGGTGGTTACGCATCACGGCCGGGGTAAAGTCCTAACTCGGACGGCTAGTGGGAACAGCCTCGGCTCGCTGGTGGAATATGCCAATAATTGGAATGCTGCCGATTAGTTTGAGGGTAATCCAATCAGTCAGCCATTTCAGCTTTCCGACATTGGCGGCCGCTTGGATCAAGCTGCCAAGATCATCCTTGATACCAACAAGATGAACGAGGTAACTGCTGTTTTGCGGAGTTTTGATTAATTCCCCATATGCTACTATATATTCTAGTCCCCGAAACTTGCAAGGAAATAACTTGTTATTTGCTTGGAAGTTTAATAATGCTCTACATAATTTAATTTTAACTTTGGGGTTCGAATCTATATTCGACTAGATCTGCCTTAAACCTTGCTTGACTTTCGTTTAGTTGATCTTGGAATATCCAGCCACCTGGATCCGGGTTAAGTTTCGCTTGACTCGGATCTGTTTTGGCTTCGAATATCCAGCCACCTAGATCCGGGTTTTGTCTTGCTTAACTCGGATCTGCTTTAGCTTCGAATATCCGGCCACCTAGATCCGGGTTAAGTTTCACTTAACTCGGATCTGTTTTAGCTTCGAATATCCAGCCACCTAGATCCGGGTTAAGTTTCGCTTAACTCGGATCTGTTTTAGCTTCGAATATCCAGCCACCTAGATCCGGGTTAAGTTTCGCTTAACTTGGATCTGTTTTAGCTTCGAATATCCAGCCACCTAGATCCGGGTTAAGTTTCGCTTGACTCGGATCTGTTTTAGCTTCGAATATCCAATAATCGTTTTCTCCATTGTTCAGGTTGCACATGACCGGCGGACTGCCGAATTTCAAAGATTGCTTTTTTCGCACCGAAAATTGGAAGAAAAATATGAGAAAGTTCTCCCTGTGGCGAAAAAGACTAGTAAGTCGATAATTCTTTTCATCATTTTCGACATTCTTATTGTTTTGTATGCGAGATGTCGGCTCACTTTTTTGGTGAACAGTTAATATCAATAATCTCAACATTCGTCTTGCGAAGAAATTCAAGAGCCTGGAAGGTTAGTTTCCCTTTTACCTTACACCTTCCGCTTTTTAAAATGTGAGCTAAGCTTCTTTTATTTCGTTTGGCTTTGGTAAAGCCGAGTTACAAACCTTTGCAGCATCTCACCAAGATTGCACGCCCATGCCTGACGTGATGCTGCATTTTTTAGAACAAAGCGCTACTCATTCGGCGCAGCTGAAAGAAAAGGATGATGAAATAGCTCGCCTGCGCACTGAGGTGGAGGCCCTTAAGCTCTCTCAGAAATCTGAACTAGAAAAGGTCGATCAGGAATTCTCCGAGGAGAAAAATCGTTTAGCTCTGGAACTGCAGAAGAATAAAGAGCTCCTCGAGGCTGCCGAACTGAAAACTCGTGGAATGAGCGAGGAGATCGCTCGCTTTGAGAAGAGCAAGATCAACTGGGCTAAAGACCTTCAGATAATGATGAGTTATATTCATTGTAAGCTTCTTAGCACGGCCGGATTATGTTTTTCTCTTTGTCCCTGCTGCCTCCTGATGCATTCGTGTTTTGCGCAGGTCATTTTCCAGAAGCTAAGCCTGTAAGTTCTAAAGCGGTTCTTGCAGCTCGTGTGCGCCGAGGTGTCCCTGTTGACGCTGACTCGGAGTACTCGATGGAAGATTTCCTGGTTGCTGTTGGCGCTGCAGTTGGTCCGATGAAGATTATGGACAGGGACTTGGTGCAGGCAGCTATCCGAGCCTACCATGTTCTCTGACCGAATACCTCTGGGACTCCTGATATCAATGAGGTCGAATTGCTGGTGAAAAGATTGATGGCATCTGAAAAGCAACTAAGTCTCTGGAGGGAATCAGCCGGGCGAGCTGGCGCTGATATGGCCCTCACTGTTATCATGTCATGGTATGAAGACATTTCTCTTGATATCCTGAGAAATTTGCGCACAGGTTCCCGTTGGGTTGAGGACCCCACCTTCGTTGCTCTTCGGCAAGCTCGCGCCTTCCAGCTCGTTGAGTATGCCGACGTGCATACCTGGAATGAAGGTCCGAGCTTCCTCCCGAACCCGGACGATGAGGTCGTAGTCGAGGATGCATCAGATAATAACTCGGCTGAACAAGGTGAAGGTGAAGATGATTCGGCTTCTTCTGGTGACTCCAGTTCGAGCTCGGATGGCAACGGCGACGCGCGATACTCCTCCAAAGGTACTGGGCATTCAACTGCGCAAACTGATGCCCCAGCAGCCTCGGGCTTCGGCCGAAGTCGCACTTGGGTCTGTGGAAGGCGAGGCAACCTCGGCCGAGGCTCCGCCTATCTCGGAGCATCCAGCCCCTGACTCAACTATTGCCTCTCCAGCTGAAAACCTTTAAGTTATTTCTTGTCCCTGGTATGCCGGGCGTATGATGTACGTGGAACACTTGTCCGTCTTCTGTATGACCTGAATTTCTTTTGCCGTGTACTGCTGTGACATATATGTTTGTAGTTGTTATCACTTTGTTTAAGTGGTTTTGTTCGTCCGAATTCTTGCTTTGGTGACCTGCGATTTCCTGATTTTAGGATGTATCTTTGCCTTTGTATTCCCGTGGTTTAGCCAATTAATCTGGGTGTGAGCTTCGAATATCATACGAGATTGAGCTGCTCTTATTCTGAGTGTCGAAGTGTGATACCTTCCTTGTATCAAAGGTTGACTACTACTTCGGAACAATATATGGCAGTCCCCGAGTCACTGCCTATAGCGCCGAAGTCTAGTGTGTAAACCAAATTTCAGAAATAATATAAGACGGTTGCCGAGGCGCTGCTCAGGGTGCCGAGGTTTAGTGCTCAACATAAAACTGGGGCAACATATGGCAGTCCCCGAGTCACTGCTCCGGATGCCGAGGTTGAATACACAAGATGAAATTTAAATGACCTATGGCAGTCCCCGAGTCACTGCTCTGGATGACGAGGTTTAATACATAAGATGAAATTGAAATAAGATATGGCAGTTCCCGAGTCACCGATCTGGATGCCAAGGTTCAATACATAAGGTGAAATTGAAATAACATACGGCAGTCTCCGAGTCACTGCTCTGGATGCCGAGGTTCAATACATAAGATGAAATTGAAATAACATATGGCAGTCCCCGAGTCGCTACTCTGGATGCCGAGGTTCAATACATAAGATGAAATTGAAATAACATATGGCAGTCCCCGAGTCGCTGCTCTGGATGCCGAGGTTTAATACATAATTGGTTCTTGACCTTGAGGTACTATGCTACGAGTAAAATGGACAAAGTAAAGCTACGTTCCATGGCCGCTTCGTTTCTTCGCCGGCTTTGTCTGCCTTGTTCCTTCCGAGGGATTGAGCGTCGATTAGATAATAGGCATCATTATGCAATGCTTTGCTCATGATGAATGGTCCCTCCCATGGAGGTGACAGCTTGTGCATGCCGGCCGTGCGTTGCACCAGTCAGAGGACTAAATCTCCTTCTTTGAATACTCTTGGATTCACCTTCTTGCTGTGATATCGTCGCAAGTTCTGCTGGTAAATAGCTGATCGTGATAGCGCCAGTTCTCTGGCTTCTTCTAGCAGGTCAACAGTATCTTGCCGAGCTACTTCATTTATCTCTGAAGTTGTATATTGAGTAACTCTTGGCGAGTCATGTAGTATGTCGGCTGGAAGCACAACCTCTGCCCCATATACCAGAAAGAATGGTGTATAACCTGTTGATCTATTTGGAGTAGTCCTGAGGCTTCACAATACTGCTGGTAATTCCTCAATCCAACATCCTGCCGACCTTTGCAATGGTTCGACGAGTCGCGGTTTTATTCCGGACAACACTAATCCATTAGACCTTTCCACTTGCCCATTAGATGCTGGATGAGAAACAGAAGCAACATCTAATCTTATATGTTTTTATCGGCAAAACCTAGCGAAAGCTCCTTCTGCAAAGTTTGTGCAGTTGTCTGTAATAACACTGTGTGGGTACCCATATCTTAAGATAATATCTTTGAGGAATTTCACTGCTGTGAGCCCGTCACATTTTTTTATTGGTTTTACTTCAATCCATTTTGTGAACTTGTCCACCATGACCAATATGTGGGTCATCCCCCCTCGTGCCGGCTTAAACGGTCCCACCATATCTAGGCACCACACAGAAAACGGCCAAGTAATGGGTATCGTTTTTAACTCGGACGACGGCATGTGTATCTTGGTTGCATATCTCTGACAGCCATTGCATTTTTCAACCAGCTCTTTGGCTTCCTTCAACGCCGTTGGCCAATAAAACCCATGCCTGAATGCTTTGGCTACCAAGGCACGAGATGAGGCATGGTGTCCACATTCTCCTTGATGTATATCTAGGAGGATCTCCTGGCCTTCTGCCGAACTTACACGCCTTTGCAATACACTTGTGACGCTTATTTTATATAGCTCATTGTTTATGATTGTATAAGATTTTGCTCTCCTTACAGTCTGTCTTGCTAACACTTCATTATTCGGTAACATCGCATCTTTAAGGAAAAACAATATGGGTTGCGCCCACATCGGTGTGATTTTTTTTGGTGTGGTCTCATTCTCTATCTCCATGTTTTCCGGCGACATAGCTACCTCGGCCTCCTCCACAATTATGCTTACCTCTGCTGTCCTTTTCTTGGAGGGTTCCGAGTTATATTGCTGGTCTACTTCCATCGGCACATTATCTTCTGCTGAATTTGCCGGAATAAAGATAGATTCGGATTCTGGTGATGGGGTTATCGATGGTTTTCTGAGGTGTTCCAGGGCAATACCCGGTGGAATTGACTGCCTGGTTGATCCTAGTTTTGACAACGTGTCTGCGGCATCATTTTCTGCCCGAGGTATGTGATGAAATTCACATCCTTCAAAGTATCCACTGATCTTTTGCACATGAAATCTATACAAAGCCATATTATCATCTAACGCATCCCAATTGCCTGAGACTTGCTGTACTACTAAATCCGAGTCCCCATAGCATAAGATTCGGCGTATGCCAATCTCTTTTGCTACTTTCAACCCATGGACCAGTGCTTCGTATTCGGCTACGTTGTTTGATGCGGCAAAATGTATTTGTAGCACATACTTCAGCTGATCCCTTTTGGGTGAGGTTAACACTATTCCTGCCCCAAACCATTTCTTAGTTTAGAACCATCGAAATGCATCGTCCACTAATTTGGGTCTGGTAATGGTGGCTCATACTGCACCTCGGCCCAATCTACGAAGAAGTCGGCGATCGCCTGAGATTTGATTGCATCTCTCCTATCGAATTGTGGAGCGTACGGTGACAACTCGATTGCCCATTTTGCTATTCGGCCACTTGCATCTTTGTTGCTCAATATGTCGGCTATGGGCGCTTCACAGATCACTTTGATGGGATGTTCTTCGAAGTAATGTTTAAGCTTCTTTGCCGACATGTACACTCCATAAGCCATCTTCTGATAATGCGGGTAATTATGCTTTGAAGCGGATAACACCTCGCTCAAATAATACACCGGCCTCTGTACCGACTTATCATCTTCGAGTCGTTCTACGACGACTACAGCACTCACTACTCTGTTGGTAGCCGCTATATAGAGTAACATTGGCTCCTTTGATAATGGAGAAGCCAAAATGGGTGCTGTGACCAACATCTTTTTCAACTCATGAAATGCACTGTATGCTTGTGGAGTCCAAATGAACTTATCTGATTTCTTCATTAGTTGATAGAGTGGTAGTGCCTTCTCTCCCAGCCGACATACAAACCGGCTGAGCGAGGCTAGACATCCCGTGAACTTTTGTACATCATTTAGACACCTTGGCAACTCCATTTTTTCTACCGCCTTTATCTTTGTTGGGTTGGCCTCTATACCTCGGCTAGATACGAGAAAGCCGAGTAATTTTCCTGCCGGCACGCCAAATGTGCATTTTTCCGGATTAAGCTTCATTCGGAATCTTCTCAGGTTCGCGAAAGTCTGCCGTATATCATCCAGTAGCGTTTTGCTTTCCTTGGTTTTGATGACCACGTCATCTACATATACTTGTACATTTTTTCCTATCTGGTCGTGAAGACATTTTTGCATGCATCTCTGATACGTTGCTCCTGCGTTTCGCAGGCCGAATGGCATTGTGCGATAGCAATAAGCCCCGTACGGGGTAATAAACGCAGTCTTTATTTGATCGGACGGATTTAACGGTATCTGGTGAAAACCAGAATACGCGTCTACAAATGACAATAACTCACAACCAGCGGTCGAATCAATGACTTGGTCTATTCTAGGTAATGGGAAAGGATCTTTTGGACACCGCTTGTTCAGGTTCGTGTAATCGATACACATTCGCCATACAATGGCTACATTCGGATCATCTTTCTTCTTTTCCACTAACACCGGATTCGACAACCAATCCGGATACATCACCTCCATGATGAACCCAGCCGCGAGGAGCCGAGCTATTTCATCCCCTATTATTTTTCTCCCGTCTTCAGCGAAGCGGCGGAGAGGTTGATTCACCGGCCTTGCTCCTGGCCTTACATTTAGAGAGTGCTCAGCCAACTCCCTCGGAACACCTTGCAGATCCTGAGTTGATCATGCAAATATGTCCCGATTCTCACGGAGGAAGTTGGTGAGCTCGCTTTCCTATTTAGCATCTAGGCCTGGACTAATAGTAACAGTACGCTCTGGGAATTGCTCATCTATCTGAAACTTCTTCGTTTCTTTAGTCGGCTGAAAGGAGACACTTCCATGTGGATTGGCTAGTGCCGGCATATTCAGGTCTTATCGAGCGAGGGTGCTACCTCCGAATCCTTCTTTTTCTCTTGCTATAACCAATGATTCGCCAAATTTGACCCGGTGAAGCACATTCCATTGATTTCTTGTAATCCTCACATCGTTATCACTCCTTGTGGTCCGGTAGCTTCATTTTCAGATAACTTATATGACTGCCCATGAATTTGGCCAACGGGCCGTCCGAGTAAAGCATGATAACAACTCTCTAGATCCACCACCTCAAACTCTAAGTTTTACATTCTCGATTATCTCTTGTGCCGAATAACACATCCACTCGGACATTACCAATGGGTTCACATGAAAGCCACGGCACTATCCCATGGAAAGTGGTCCTCGTGGAAGCAGCATGTTCTGCGATATTCGAGTTTATGCATGGTATCTTTGTACATGATGTTGATCGCTTCCATTGTCAATCAAGATTTTGAGAATTTCACATTGATGCTTGGTCCAACAAATGTCGGATCCAACACGAGTGCATACGACCGGGATTGACATTATCTTGGGTGATCCTTTATGCTCCAAGTTACCTCTGATCGCCAAGGCACATATCTTGGTCTTGGAGGCATAAGCGCATTTACTTCCATATGCCGGTATTTACTCTGCTTGTCTTGCTGTTCCGTTGTGAACACGCAATAAGACTGATGATGTTCTCTGTAATCATTGCGTCCAGTATTCGCTGGATTTGTCCTTCCATCCTGGACTTGGTTCATCACTTGATGTACCGCATCTCTCCGATCCGAGTTATCATACCTCGGGGGAGGAGGCGGTAACATCAGTTGCTGTGCATTTGCTCCAGTCAACTGTGGTTGATGATGTTGATGTACTTGATGGGGCGCTGCCTGAATACCTACGGGGTTTCCCATTGCATTTTTCATCCATGCACATTGGCGGGTCGTATGGTTGGCTGGCCTGGATGGGTTTGACGTGTGAAATTTGCACGGCTGATCTAACATAGATTCGAACGTGTACTTCGGCCTCTCCTGCCACTGTTTCTTTTGTTCTGGGGTCCACTGTATTTTTCCTTCATTCCTTGGTGTCCACTGCTGAGGACCATTCTTCTGCCGTTGAGTCGCTCTGTGACTCGGCGGATCCTGCGCTACTGCTGCCACTTGGGCCGAATTATATCTATAATCCGGCCTTTCTTCTCTTCTTCTTCCTCTGAAGTCACTGCGCCTAGATGACCCGGCCAAATCTCTTGCATAATGGTCTTGTTGCTCCCGATGATCTGCCGACATTAATTCTGGTTGCGTTGGATCTCCTAATGCGTAGGAGTCCGCTATTCTGATAGTTTCTGCCAATGTGGTCGGCATATCTCTTTGCAGACGTTGCCACAACACGCTGGCATAACGGCATCCTTGAGCGAACCAAGCTATTGCTTGCGACTCTATAACTCCTTCACATGAGTTTCTTAGGTTACACCATCGAGTTAAAAACTCTCTATCTGTTTCGTTCGGCCTCTGCTTGCACATGGCTAACTGTTGCGGCCTGTTTGGCCTCTTGTATGTGCTGGTAAAGTTGCTGACGAACATTTCTTCAAAATCCAACCAACAGTTGATACTGCCCGCTGGTAGATTATTCAGCCATACCCTAGCTGGTCCTTCCAGCATTTGTGGGACATACTGTTCTGCCCATCATAAGTTCCCACCCGCTATTTTCACAGTAGTGGCATAGTCAATCAACCAGTCTTGTGGTTTGGTACTTCCATTATATGTTTTCGTGCCTCTTGCTAGCTGAAAGTTCGGCACAGGTGGTTCGCCCATGATCCGTGGTCCAAAGCATGTTGGACCTGGTGGACCCTATTCTTCCAACAACTCGGACCGGTATAGCCGGTCCAGCTTCACTCTTGCATCATTTGATGGCAAATCTCTGTACAGAACTCTGTCTTGCATTCCATAGTGGTTATTTCCACCATGGATCGCATATTCCATCTCGGAATAACCATCATTGTACCTTTCATTCACTTGATTGTGGCGAGCTGGCCTCGTCTCTCTTTCCTGCCGGGGCTCATGCCTTGGTTGCGGGTTGAGTGGCAGTTCTCTCCTTACTTCGACCGGGGTATTGTTCTCGTGATTGCCTCTTCCGAGTTCTCTTCTGCCGAGGTCTCCATTGCCTCGGCTTCCGCCGTCTTTCTCAATACGGCCGGGATTCCTCTCACCACTGTTACCTCGGCTTCCATTGCCTCTGTTCTCGTTTGCCTTCCCGGCTATTGCCGGATCATACGGAACAATTTGCTTGTTTCTCTTTCCTGAGGTTACTGCTTTGTCCTTTCGTGCATTATTTCCGGGTGAAGATGCTGCTGCCACGGACAAGGCAGGTGCTGCTCCTGCAGAGTGAACCATTCGTGAGGCCCCCGGCCTTGCCGGGTCTGCTCTGTGCATTTCTTCGTTTTGCTGGTTAGAGATGCGCACAAGCTCATTCACTCTTTCTTGCTGTTTCTGTCGGGCTTCACCGGTCAACCCCTCTAACTCTAATGCTGCGGCATTTGCCGCTCTTAGGTTCTTTGCCGGGGTACTGTACCTCGGCAAGCCCAAATCAACTGATTCCGCCTTATGAGCATCATGCTCCTTGTTGATATCATCTATGAGGTTCTTCCCTCTCAATCTTAACTCGTCCACCCGTTCTGGCGCGATGTCAAGCTTATTAGCTTTGGCATATTCTTGCAGAGTCCTGTTTAAGGACTCCCGTAAGGCCGACACCTTTTTGGCCTCTACCAGCACCTTTTGCCTGGTTTCTTCCAACTCTGCCTGAGCATTCGCCGGATCAAGTATCGGCGCTATAGGTGTAGTCAAGTTTTCTATGGTTGCCTGAAGAATGTTCTCTGGCCTTTCCAGAGGTGGCCCTCTTACTCTTGGTGCCTTTGGGTTAGTGTCTTGCACCTCGGTCTGGTTGGTCACTGGAGGGATTACCTTGGTGGGTAGTGGTGCTGTCTGCCTGGGTGCGCCCTGTACGCCTGTGGCGGGGTCTCTGCTCGATCCGGCAGCCGCTACTCCCGCTTGTACTCTGGCCACGACCATCACCTCGACGCTGCCTACTGGACGCGCTTCGCGTGGACGACTCGTGGCGCTAAGAGGTGGCTCTCCTGCAACAACAACTTGGTGAGGATAAATGTCGGAGATGTCGACGCCGACGTAGACACTGTGTCCGCCCAGGCTGATGAAGACACCGTTGCGCGGGGGAGTTTTTCCCCTGAAGCTGCCCGCATTGTCGCTGACGTAGTCACAGAGGTCAAACCTCTGGACCAAGCCAGAAACAACGCGCTCGCCAGTGTTGATGAAGTTTCCCGTCCGGATCATAACTCCAGCTAACACCGCTGATGGCCCCATGGTGGGCGCCAACTGTCGTGGTGGTGGCACGGCAGATGCCATGGGTAGGCTAAAGTATGGGGCCAATGGATGCTAGTGGGATCTGGGGAGGGAAGATGCAGTTGATTCTACACACAGGAGGCTAAGGCAAAGATCTTTATTTCTCCCTCTTCGGGCTACAAGTGCTCCTTGAGCTGTGTTTAAGAAGGAAGAAACTATCCCAGCCTAACCGTACTAAAGAATGAGTCGATCCCTTCCTCAGGGTCCAAGCCTCTCCTTATAAAGGAGAGCCTTGGGTTCCTTTAGGGCTGATGTGGCAAGCATATTCGAGGAATATGCTTATCCCAATATAGTAGTTCGGCGCCCCCCTTTCCCTATCGCTCTTCTAACGACGTCAAGGTTCCGGAGGGCCCCTCCTGCGCGCCTCGGGCTTCAGGACTGTCACCTCCGTGACCTCCTTCTGCCTCTCTGTCGCTCTGCGTCTTTGTCCGTAGTGCTTGGCTTGGCTCAGATTCTCCCTATCCTGCGGCTAGGGTTTGACTTCAGGCTCCTCCTTCTCCTAAGCCATTATCATTATTTTTGCCTCCGTAGCTCGGCTTGTCCTTTATCTGCATTAAGATTACTCGGGCTAACCCAACCGAGTTACGAAGTATCTCGGCCGGGTAAGGCCTTGTCATTACTTCAAGGGTCCTGCCCTTTCCTATCTTGGCCGACCTCTACATGATTCGGCCGACTCAGACTGTAACTCGGAAACTAGACGGGGAACATCCTTTCGTCTTTCCCTGTCTTTACCCTATCCGAGGTTATCTCCCCAACATGCTTAGCACTAGCATCTACAGATGGGGGTAGTATTGATGAGGGGTGGTAAAATGGTGGAGTTTCAACTAAGTACAACCTTATATCTTAGGTTGATATCAAGGTTTCTAGCTTAGGCCAAATTTTATGCTCTTTATGCAACCTTCAGCACAACTGTCTAGTATCTACCAAACTCTTAGGTAGACTCTAAGTAAGCTTTGATAAAGAAATAAAGTAAGAAGCTTGCAAGTAAAACTAGGATTGGTTTATCAAGGGGGTATGATCACATATGCTTAAGGCATATAGTAGTCATATCACAAGTATGGGTTTGTGGCAGCAGTAGAGTATCGGACAAGTATTATCTTGCACAATGTCAATATAAGCTTGCATAGGTATAGTATCTTGCAAGTGTTAGCTTGCCTTGTGCAGAGCAGTGGTTGAAGTTCTCCTCGGCTTCCTCTTCGTAGTATCCTCCTTCCTCCTCGTATCCTTGGTCGGTACTAGCGTCTATGAATAAATACGAGGTACACAATCACCAAACAATACTTAACTACTTGCAATCATCACACACAAGGGTCCTATAGATGATCTAGCATCATCTCTAACATTACAAGGTTAAGGCTTGGTTTAAATCTTTTTATTTTTAGAAAAGTAATTTCTACTCATTGAAAAACTACTTAAGATTTAATATTCTCCAAACCAAATATGGGATCATGTTGACACATGTCATCACCACATATTGTAGTCCATGGGAATGTGATTTAAAGTGGTGTCACAATTTAATAAGGTTTTACCCTTTTATTTAATTAATTAAAGTGGCTAGAAATGCTTATGAAGCATTCTTTTATTACTTGAACATTATTTCTGCAAGTAAACCTATATATTTTTATATATTCTGAAAGGTATGGTTAAATGTGATTTTTGAGAGTTGGAATCAACTCAAAAGATTTTATGTTTTAAATTTGAAAAATGTTTGAATGCAGAAAAACTTCTGCCTTGTTATTTTTACTATGGGTGATCTACAGATCCAAATGACTTGAATCCAACGGGCTTGGATTAAGCATTCACAGGCCTTTCCAACAAAATTGGTTTCATTCAAAATGGTGCACTAAATCGATCTGGGTTGATTTTTGAATTTGGGTACAGAAGTGTGTTTGAATTGAAATAGAAAAAGATTTAATTTGAATTCTTTGGGCTCTTGGGAAAAGTTATCTTGGGCGCCTGCTAAGCGATGCTCCCGGGCTGCTTAAGTGGGTGTCCCCACTCGTCAGTGACACGGGGCTGGGCGAAGCGGTATGGGGCAATGTGGATCGTTCGATCTAGTTCTAATCTAACGGCTGGGGGTCATCGTCGACGCGAGACAACTCCGGCGAGAACGAAACCTAACCGGCCGGTGAGGGGTCTTTGGGGATCACCGGGAGGCAGGCGAAGGTCGGAGGCGAGCAGCGAAGTCGACGACGGCGAACCTCCTGGTACCGGTGGATTCTCCTGGGGCGGCTCCAATCGCTCGTTCCTTTCTTCTCCGGCAACGGCAGGCTCCAGTGAAATTCCGGCGCGGTGGTGCTCGCCTTGATCTAAGAATGGTGTGGCACGGTCAGTGAGGAGAGGGGAGTGAGATGGTGTGAATAAATCGTGCGGGGGTGGCCTCTATTTATAGTCGAGCGAGGGTACCGGCGCCGCAGTGAGCTCGTCGAAGCGGCGTTACAGGACTAATGGCATGGGCAAGGGTAGGGGATGGTGCTGTGTCTCCTGGCGATGCTCAACGACATGGTCGCGAGGCATGGGGCGGTGTGGTTTGTCGAACGGCGGTGCTCTGCTGAAGAGGCGTCTTCGACGGCGGTGGCGGTATGGCATGGGGCGGCAAGCGGGATGTCTGGCGGTCTCTGGGTCGGTGGTGATCGTGTGTGCCGCGGTGAGGGCGACGCTGCATGGATGCTGGTCGAGGGTGGCGCTCGCGCTCGGCATGGTCTGGCGCGGCTTGTGCACGTGGTCCGAGGGCTTGGCAACGCTTCATGGTGGGACAGGGAGTGGCGGTGGACGGTGGGCTGCCTCCCAGACAAGGTTGGCACGGCTAGTTCTTCCTCTAGCCTGCTGTCGACTATGGGGTGGCATTGAGGTGCTCGGCTGTTCACCATTAATGGAAATGGCAAGCTCACAGGGGTGCTAGTGTTGGGCTAATCTTTCTAGATGATCTACTGAGTTGTGTGTGAGCTAACTAGGGAACAATTTAGGCAAGAATCACTGCACACTATAGTGTTTGATGTTTTGTTTGATTTGTGTCTGCAACCTGTTTGATGAAATGGCCGCATGAAATCAAGTTTTGAATTTTGAAATGATTTTTGGTGGGTTTGCTAGATTGGTTCTGGTGAGTCTGCAAATGCTTGGGTTTTGAAAGTTGAGCTTGTTTGAGTGGGTTTTGAAAAAGTGGGATCTTCCCATATGAAGAAGATTCAATTTTGAATTGTCATTTAAACTATGCATTTGAAAGTTTCTGGATGATCACAAAGTGGGACTTGATACCTTGTTATGAGTACATTCAAGGGGTGCAAAGATCCAGAAAAGTTTCTGTTAGGTTTTGAAAGTTTGAGACAGCCAAAGTAGGCATGGGAGTTAAATTGGTCAAAATGACCATTCACTTAATATATTTGTTTTGATTTACTTATCTTTAGGAAAAGTGTGGGAAATGTTTTAGATGATGTTTATTTCACCTAAGAAACATTTTACAAGCAATGGATCACACAAACAAGGTGGTTTTTAAAGAAATTCAAAATCCCTGCATACACATATACATGCATTCATGGGTTTACTTAGAAAAGTTTTTGTTAACCCTAATCTTGATGATTAGAAATTTGATGATCTAAGTTTGGTATTTTTGGGATGTTACATCGCCTCTGCCTCCTCTCCTTTTCCCCTCTGTCGCCCCACCTTAGCACGCCCCCAGGCCGCCCAATTTTTCCCTACTCCGCCACTGTCCCCGACAAGCTCCGGCGACGATTCCGGCCGAACCCTGCCGCCCCTTGCCTCCTCGACCTTGCTCACATGATCCCCACCTCCTGGCGAACCTTTCCGTAGCAACAGCTCGCTCGCGTGCGTGCCAGAACGTCGGCAACATCTTCACTAGTGCGCCACCGACGACCCCGCAACTCCGGCGAGCTACTGACGCCCAACCCTTGCGCCCCTTGCTCACTGGTGAGTATTCTAGTGACCCTTGAACTCGTGTGCACCTTCCTGATGCATTGTTTTTCTCGTTTGCATCCCAGAGACTCGCCCCCGTCGACGACTGACCGCACCCGAGGCACGGCTCAACTCTGACGAGCGATTCTCATCGACCCCATGCGCCCCCTACTACCTGAAGACCACGTTGAGCTTCCCCACGCCACTGCGAACCCGGTGAGCCTTATCCCCCTCTTCCTTGCGTCCAGTATCACCGGCGACCTTGTCGAACGGCCCGCCATGCTACCGAGTAATGGTCAAAGTAGTTAGGACCAGAGGATTTGGATCTCGACGATTAGGATAGAACATGAGCGAAAGTGCAGCGCTCTTCGAGCCGTGTGATCCCATAAATCCAACGTCCTGCATCGCTTGATCCGCGCGAAACGTTTTCGACCAATAGAAATAAGACGCATGGCGGACTACGGTTTTAAAACAGATTTGAATCTATTAGATATGTGATTTTGTAAATTCCATAACTTTAAATCTACACGTCCAAATTTTGCAAACTTTATATCAATGGATTCAGAAAAACAAGCCCTAGCCAACCATGCCATTTGTTTAGTAAAAAGCTTCTGTTAAAATGTTTGTTTTTGCAGAAACTTGTGTATGCATGTTTAGGATATAAAAATTGTTCTAAAATGTTTTTGGGGATAAAAATCTTTGGAAATGGTGTGTTTTGAACCTACTGACCATAGGAAACAAATTATGGTTTCAAAAATGTATTTGGTGAAGCAAAAGAACAAATCTTTGATTTAAACCATTTCTAGTCAAATAAAAATATGGTTTAATTATTAAAAATGCTTTTGGTATAAAATCTTTGAGAAATGTTTTGGAAATAAACTCTCTGACACTAAACACAAGGTTATATGGTTTGAAAACATATTTTGTGAAACCTATAGAATTTTGCCTTATTAAAAGCATTTCTACACCACATAAAATAATGACTTGATCTAAAAAAGGTTTATGAAGTAAAATCTTATACAAATGATTTTGCCACTTTATAAAATGACCATTAGGTGTTTTCAAATGTTTATGAACCATTATAAACCACTTTTACAAATAAAACAATCTTTAGCATGCTTGCATGCATGGTTTCGTTACTATCATTTTATGTGATGAATTGCTTGAATGGTAGATTGAAATATTGTTTGCTTGATTGAATTGTAGTGACTTGAAGTGTGTGAGCATTGCAAAGATCAAGGAGTGAACCTATACTCTCTACCAAAAAGGCAAGTGATGCTTCATACTTTGTCCCATTATTTTCACTATGCACTAGTGATATTTCTAAGTAGGACTTGCATGGAATTTTTGCTAAGTATAAACTATGCTATGGGAAAACCTAGTAGATGAAACCATAGTAGAATTTCCTAAGTTAAGGTTCCTACTACTATCATGCTTAGCTTAGCTAGTAGAAAACAAGGGTGGAATATATATTCATGCTATGGAAAATTTCTAAGTCTGAGGACTTGTGTTTTGTTTAATAAAACAACAAGTGAATGAATCACCTGGGTGGAATGGAAGGAATGGTTTGTGTTGAGTGGTTCACAAGGCCCATTTCTATGGTTTACCTTGTGTATCTCACTTGTGGATGGCCACCCAGGAACAAAGAGATTTGAGATGTCAAATGTTGAGAAGCTTCAAGTGCAACCACTTGGCATTATGGGCTCTTCCTGGATCATATAGGTTGCAATAACTTAGCCAAATGGACAGTTGGTGGTAGGGGAATGATAGGTTGGAACGCGTCCATTCTGGTCTAAGGGAAGGCTTCTGAAAGATCTTGTCTTGGTGAAACCAAGTCTTGTGGGGAAAGTGCACCACCTCTGCAGAGTGAAAAATCTAAGTACTTAGCCATGTCCCTGGTAAAGAACAATTTGAGCATCAAGACATGGAATCTATCAAGAATCTCCTCATCCCAATTTCTAAGTAAAAACTGGTGGTTGAACAAGGGTTGAAGGATCACTAATTTCTATTGGGAGATGCCTTGGGAAAGATTTTGTCAAGCAAAAACTTAGAGTTTTCAAATGATAAGGAAAAACTATTTTGAGCAAAGCAAGCCTAAGATCCACTTAGCCAAATGCATATAGATGATAGACTCCACTATACTACCATAGTATCACTTGCCAATACAATTCAAATGTATTGACCCTTGTGGATGTAACTTGTTATGTTGCAGGTTTGTTTGATATTAGTGAAGTGTAATGATTAGGATTACAAGTCTACAACCAACATGTCTGCCTGTGGCACTTTGAAGATGAAGGACCCCATGCTATTGTTATATTCTGCTGCATTGTAATGAGATAGCCAAATGAGCTATGTAAGATGTAATAAAATATTTTATTCCTGGTTATAAAGTTGTATTATGACCTTTGTTTCTTGATATTACATCTTAACTGTGGATGCTAGCTATTGATCCAGGTACTAGAATTGTAAACACAGGGATCTCTACCTTATTAAAGGTTGGGAACCTTACAGATGGTATCAGAGCATTGTGTTGCCTGTAGGATTTGTAAACCTAGGATTGGACAAAACCCTTAGAAAAATAGGAGTTGTATTTGTTCCAAAACTTATTTACAAACAATCTTGTAAAATCTTCCCTCAACCATTTTGGTTTCGATTCTACATCTCTTCTATTTCAAACTTGATGGACAAAGCCTACCCATGGCCAAAGACTTCACCATGTGCTAAGGACTTCTTCAACTCTAATGACTTCAACATCTTCAACTCTAATGACTTCAACATCTTCAACACTTTCACCAAGGACATCAACTTGGATATCACTAAGGACAATAATTGAGACAAGAAATGTTGTTCAAGACTTGAAGACTAAGGAAACACAACTTAGAAGGAACCATCATCACCTTGAAGTTTTGAGACCAAGATGCAAGAAATTCTCTAAGGATACAAAGATCTTATTCATAAAGAATGAACTAAGAAGGATGGAAAGATTTCAAGTGAACCATATAGATGGACCACCATATTTAGTTTAAGTTAAACCCACCAACTTATGTGGTGTAACAAAAATATTTTTGGTTGCCTAAAAAATATGCTTGCAACTTGTTGTTTGAGTGGAATGTTTGTTTGTGATTGCTTTCACATTGCTTGTGTGAATTGTGATGTGTGTGATTAGAACTATTTCCTTAGAAATATTTTTGCCTATTCTAATCCCAATCCAACCCAAACAGATGACTCCTCCAAGAAACTCCAACATCAAGGATGGTGACAGCAACAACAACCAAGAGGACAACATGAGAGAACTCATAGTAACCCAAACCAAGTTGAACCAAGTGACAACTCAATTTATAGCCAACACCAGTGAGGTAGATCCAACCATGCAAAGGTTTTTGGAAACCCAAACCCAATTGTTGCATAAGGTGACAGATCAAATGATCAACATGGGAAACAACTCTTCCCAAGGAGTTTGTGATAACAATGATGCCAAGGATGTTATTCTAGAAGGAACCCAAGCTTGCAATATTTGTGGAGACAAGGATCATACTTCCAAGGAGCATGGAGATAAATGCCCCAATTGTGAAGAGAAACATCCAGCTAACCAATGCCCCACATCCCAAGCTACTTGTTACCTATGTGAAGGAAACAATCGTGTCCCTATCCAATGCCCCATTTATTCAATAGTTGAACAAAGGAAACAAGGTGGAGTGCAACAACTGATTGCAGATTACCATGAGAGAGCCAAATCTACCAAGAAGGATGAAGACAAAGGAAAATCTCAGCTTGTACCTCCCAACAACATGACTCAATTTAAAGGACCAAAGAGGAGACATATGAATTATCCAAGGAGTAATAGAAGGTCAAGGAGACCAGTAGACATTCCTACCTATGAGATAACATATGAAGAACATGAACTAGAAGCACTCCTAGCTTTGGAGGAACCCAAGAAAAAGGACAAAAGCCATGTGCAATGTGGTCAAATAAATGGGACACTATGCCAGTGAATGTCCAGAGAAGCAGAAATACAAAGAGATTAGCCAAGTGTGGTGCAACAACTGCAAAGAGCTAGGCCATTATGTAGCAACTTGTCCACAGAATATACGTGATTAACTCAATCTTATCACATGTTACAATTGTGGTAACCAAGGACATTATGCAAGCAACTGTCCAGAAAAGATGAAGCACAAGATAAACAAACCTATGAAGGATCTCAGCCTTGTCACATGTTTCAAGTGTGGAAACAAAGGACACTATGCAGATGTTTGTCCAGAGAGATTTCAAAAAGACCCCAAGCAAGCCAAGATGTAATTTAGTTGGAAAATTTTTAAGGGTGGTAGTACCTTAGTTGTTTTGAGCCAACTTGTAACCCTAGCCTCCCCAAATCTCGGGACGAGATTTATTTTAAGGGTGGTATCCTGTCACATCCCAAGATTTTCCAAATCTTGTAATGTGAAAAATAAATAAACAAAATAAATTATTGTTGAAAATCAGGGTGAAAACAAACTTTTGTTTCTAAATGGAAACTTAAAATCCCATCTTAAACAAACTTTAGTTAAATTATGAATTCAACTAAATCCAAATCAAGTGAATTTCATTCCTCAATGAATGTATCTTGAAATTTAAACACTTGGAAAGTAAATCCAAATCCTAAAACCCTAATGGAATAAAAATCATTTCCAAGTTATCTCCAAGCCTATGGATTTGATCCATATAAAATCTTGTCAACAAACATTTACAAATGATCAATAAAGACAAATAGAAATATTATAAAACCATAGAAATTGGTTTCACTTAATTTGGAACCATAAATAAAATCTTATGAATTTAATAAGATAAGGAAATTAAATTTCCAAAGCTAATAAAGCCCTTATCTAAAATCCATACAAAGTGGTGAGCAATTAATCCTAAAGATATTAAAAGGATAAATAAATCTCAAATAAGATTTTATAAAATTGGAATCACCAAGTTTGGATCTCTAAATAAAAAGATAAGGATTTTATAAGATGAAGAAAGAAATATTAGATAAAGAATATTTAAAGACCAAACTAAATCTTGGCCTAATCCATTAAGCAAATGGAATAATCCAAATCCAAATAAAATATTGGATAAAGAATTGCCAAAATAAAATAAAATGGCATAAACCAAATCCTATTGGAATAAAGACAAATCCAAATTTTAAATGATTAATAAATCATATTAAAAAAACCTTTCCAAATAATTCAAGATGAATTATTTGAACCCTAATAAACAAATAAAAACCTACTGAAAGGATTTGGAAATTTTTGAGAATTTAAATGGAAATTTAAAAATATTATTAAATCTTGTCTAATTAAAACTAGAGCCTATTTGAATAAATAAAATACCCCAAAATGGAAAAGGTTTTATTCAAAAATTGACACCAGATAACAATACTAATCAGTATTTAAAGCTACACAAAAATTCGACAAAAATTTGAATTCAAATAGGTGTTTGAATTGGTTGTCCAAAATCCAAACAGAATAAAGGAAAAGGAAAAAGAAAAACAAACAGAGTAAAAAAATGTGAAAGGACCCAGCCCAGCCTAACTAGCCCAACAGGCCCAACAACCAGCCCACTCCCTCTCTCCCCGCGAGAAAAACGATTCGCACCCATTTATAAGCCCGCAAAGACGCTGACTGGTGGACCCTATTCCCTCTCTATCTCTCACGCTGCCAAGCGGACGCCACCGCCAGCTCACCTCGTCGTCAACCCGCGACCAGTTCTTCCCCCGTTCCTGCCGTTGATTCCTCCGATTAAATTCGCCGTAATGCTGCATTTATTCCTTGCCGTGACCACGCCAATTTAATCGCCTCTGCCTCCTCTCCTTTTCCCCTCTGTCGCCCCACCTTAGCACGCCCCCAGGCCGCCCAATTTTTCCCTACTCCGCCACTGTCCCCGGCAAGCTCCGGCGACGATTCCGGCCGAACCCTGCAGCCCCTTGCCTCCTCGACCTTGCTCACATGATCCCCACCTCCTGGCGAACCTTTCCGTAGCAACAACTTGCTCGCGTGCGTGCCAGAACATCGGCAACGTCTTCACCAGTGCGCCACCGACGACCCCGAAACTCCGGCGAGCTACTGACGCCCAACCCTTGCGCACCTTGCTCACTGGTGAGTATTCTAGCGACCCTTGAACTCGTGCGCACCTTCCTGATGCATTGTTTTTCTCGTTTGCGTCCCAGAGACTCGCCCCCGTCGACGACTGACCGCACCCGAGGCACGACTCAACTCCGACGAGCGATTCTGATCGACCCCGTGCGCCCCCTGCTACCCGAAGACCACGTTGAGCTTCCCCACGCCACTGTGAACCCGGTGAGCCTTATCCCCCTCTTCCTTGCGTCCAGTATCACCGACGACGACCTCGTCCGAGTGCTGCCGCCAGAGCGCCGCCGCCAACGCCGCTGAGTAATGGTCAAAGTAGTTAGGACTGTAGGATTTGGATCTGATGATTAGGATAGAACATGAACGAAAGGGTACGCGCGCTTCTGAGCCGTGTGATCCCACTTAAATCCAACGGCCTGCATCGCTTGATCCGCGCAAAATGTTTTCGACCAATAGAAATAAGACGCGTGGCCAGACTTTATATCAATGGATTCAGAAAAACAAGCCCTAGCCAACCATGCCATTTGTTTAGTAAAAAGCTTTTGTTAAAATGTTTGTTTTTTGCAGAAACTTGTGTATGCATGTTTAGGATATAAAATTGTTCTAAAATGTTTTTGGGGATAAAAATCTTTGGCAAATGGTGTGTTTTGAACCTACTGACCATAGGAAACAAATTATGGTTTCAAAAATGTATTTGGTGAAGCAAAAGAACAAATCTTTGATTTAAACCATTTCTAGTCAAATAAAAATATGGTTTAATTATTAAAAATGCTTTTGGTAGAAAATCTTTGAGAAATGTTTTGGAAATAAACTCTCTGACCCTAAACACAAGGTTATATGGTTTGAAAACATATTTTGTGAAACCTATAGAATTTTGCCTTATTAAAAGAATTTCTACACCACATAAAATAATGACTTGATCTAAAAATGGTTTATGAAGTAAAATCTTATACAAATGATTTTGCCACTTTATAAAATGACCATTAGGTGTTTTAAAATGTTTATTAACCATTAGAAACCACTTTTACAAATAAAACAATCTTTAGCATGCTTGCATGCATGGTTTTGTTACTATCATTTTATGTGATGAATTGCTTGAATGGTAGATTGAAATATCGTTTGCTTGATTGAATTGTAGTGACTTGAAGTGTGTGAGAATTGCAAAGATCAAGGAGTGAACCTATACTCTCGACCAACAAGGCAAGTGATGCTTCATACTTTGTCCCATTGTTTTCACTATGCACTAGTGATATTTCTAAGTAGGACTTGCATGGAATTTTTGCTAAGTATAAACTATGCTATGGGAAAACCTAGTAGATGAAACCATAGTAGAATTTCCTAAGTTAAGATTCCTACTACTATAATTCTTAGCTTATCTAGTATAAAACAAGGGTGGAATATATATTCATGCTATGGAAAATTTCTAAGTCTGAGGACTTGTGTTTTGTTTAATAAAACAACAAGTGAATGAATCACCTGGGTGGAATGGAAGGAATGGTTTGTGTTGAGTGGTTCACAAGGACCATTTCTATGGTTTACCTTGTGTATCTCACTTGTGGATGGCCACCCAGGAACAAAGAGATTTGAGATGTCAAATGTTGAGAAGCTTCAAGTGCAACCACTTGGCATTATGGGCTCTGCCTGGATCATATATGTTGCAATAACTTAGCCAAATGGACAGTTGGTGGTAGGGGAATGATAGGTTGGAACGCGTCCATTCTGGTCTAAGGGAAGGCTTCTGAAAGATCTTGTCTTGGTGAAACCAAGTCTTGTGGGGAAAGTGCACCACCTCTGCAGAGTGAAAAATCTAAGTACTTAGCCATGTCCCTGGTAAAGGACAATTTGAGCATCAAGACATGGAAGCTAGCAAGAATCTCCTCATCCCAATTTCTAAGTAAAAACTGGTGGTTGAACAAGGGTTGAAGGATCACCAATTTCTATTGGGAGATGCCTTGGGAAAGATTTTGTCAAGCAAAAACTTAGAGTTTTCAAATGATAAGGAAAAAATATTTTGAGCAAAGAAAGCCTAAGCTCCACTTAGCCAAATGCATATAGATGATAGACTCCACTATACTACCATAGTATCACTTGCCAATACAATTCAAATGTATTGACCCTTGTGGCTGTAACTTGTTATGTTGTAGGTTTGTTTGATATTAGTGAAGTGTAATGATTAGGATTACAAGTCTACAACCAACATGTCTGCATGTGGCACTTTGAAGATGAAGGACCCCATGCAATTGTTATATTCTGCTGCATTGTAATGAGATAGGCAAATGAGCTATGTAAGATGTAATAAAATATTTTATTCCTGGTTATAAAGTTGTATTATGACCTTTGTTTCTTGATATTAAATCTTAACTGTGGATGCTAGCTATTGATCCAGGGACTAGCATTGTAAACACAGGGATCTCTACCTTATTAAAGGTTGGGAACCTTACAATATAAAAGAGCGATCCAATTTCGATGAACAAGAGCTTGTTATGGAGATTACCACAAGCTCTATATCCTCACATGGATAAGACCAAATAACAACCAAATATGATGATGCAAATATGCAAATGTTTGACCTCTCTCCGAACGAAGTGACCGAGTTACTCATTCGAGATCCCCTGTTGATAGTACGGTTATCTATCCTAAACCCCATCTCCCACACACAACATGAGACCAGAAAAAGGGAAAACCTATCAAGATTATACCTTTGCCTTGAGAATTCCACTTGAGCTTGATGTAGACGAACTTGACCTTCTCAAGATGGAACGCCTTTCTTGATTCCTCATCATCGATCCATGATCACCGAGGATGGCAAGCATCAACTATGAGATCTTCTGTATATGTTGCATATTGAGCTTGCAAAGCGTATCTTCTTCGCATTTCATCGACCTTGAAGCCAACACATGCTCCAAGCGATGCCAATGGAAAATTCCTACGAGTACAACTTAATATACACATTAGACCATAAAGATTGCCATTAATTACCAAAACCACACATGGGGGATCACATGTTCTTTCATGAACACTCTCTCATATAAATATATTCTCTTCATGATACTACTCTTAACTACTCTCCAGTTGGACACTATAATCCATGGTAGGGCTATAACAGCACACCTCAAAGTCCGCATTTCCCAATCTAGATAACCCCACACTGTCACCTTGAGCGCTAGATGGTTCCAACAAACACCACAATTTCATAGAGAATACCAACTCAAAATATACTCATGATAAATATATATGTAACCTAGCTTAAGTGCCACACATGGTGTGCACACTGTCACTTTCACACACGTGGGGAAAAGCATAGATCTATTAAAGCACGATGAGTATTTATTTAGACTCTAGCCTAAGTGCCACCATGGAGTGCACGTTGTCACTTTCACACACATGGGGAGAGCAGAGATCTATTAAAGCACTTGAGTAGCAGAGAAGATCTACTTGATTAAAAAGCTCATGACCACAACATGATCATGCATAGAGAGAGAGATGAACACATAGCTACCGGCAGAGCCCTTAGCCTCAAGGAAGAACTACTCCCTCCTCATCATGGGAATCAACAACGTCGATGGAGATGGTGGTGGAGATCGATGGATATGGATCCGGGGGCACTTCCCTGTCCCGGCAAGGTGCCGGAACAGAGACTTTCTGTCCCCCGAATCTCCCCTTCGGTGGCGGCGGCGCTGCAGAACTTTTCGTGGCTTTTGGTCGACTCTCTAGGGTTTTTGGATCAAAGGCTTCTTATAGGCGAAGGAGGCAAGGTTGGTGGAGGTACAGGGGGCCCACACCCCCTGTGGGCATGGTTAGGGTGGGCCCCATGCTCACCTAGGGTGTGGCCACCCTGGTGTCCTCCTCCGTCCCGTCTTCGATTATCCGTATCGTTTAGGTAAAAAAATATGAACTTTGGCTTTTGTCCCGTACAATTCCGAGAGTATTCATTTTTTAGCTTTCTAAAACCAAAACAGCAGAAAACAGGCAACTGGAACTGTGGCATCTTGTCAATAGGTTAGTTCCAGAAAGTGTATAAAAATATCTCAAAGTGTAGACCAAACATAGCAAAGTTGATACAAAACAAGCATGGAACATCAAAAATTATAGATACGTTTACAACGTATCACTCATGTCCCTTTAATACGAGTGCCGCTCCTCATGCTACTCAACTTTAGTCACATGTAAGTTCTTGTCATAGTAAGTACATGTGTATCATAGAGAACCGCCAACGGGGTACCCCTTGCACATGATACAGGAGCTATCCCATAATCAAAATGACTAGGCAAGCAGACAATGAGCATCTCAGCAATCTTCTTATTTACATGGGAATATGGTGCTTTTTTTCTCTCTTTCCTCTTTTCAAAGTGTCTATTTTTTTATAAGAAGAAAGCTTCATAGATGTCATTATGGTGATGCTGCATATTTCCACCATGATTAGGCATGGCTTAGGCTAGCGGCCCAGGCGTTCCTCTAACACACATACATAACTCCATGGACTTAAAAGCTCCCCTTTTATTTCACACCAGCGACATCTATAGACAAAAGAGCATGATATCAACTGTGTACAAAGTACAAGTGCAATGTTGAAAGCGTTCCCCGTGACATCACGGTTCTGCTAATTCCAACATATAAGTGCAAGCATATACAACATAGATGACACAATGGTTCAAGTTTATTAGGGGCAAGAAATATAAAGTGTGCCATCAAGTTTGTGAGAGCTTTAATCACTAAGTTTGCACATAACAAAATACTTTTCAATTGGAAGATAGATGAAAACAAGAATATACTTGGAATGGTGTAACACGCCATGCATAGGAATTTATAGTGGACACTTTGGAATAACTTGGTTTCTTGGGAGTTGTATGCATGAGTAGAGCTTACTCATACAAGTGGAGTCTAGCAAAAGACTGGGAGCGACCAACTAAAAGAGCAATAATGGCCACAATTATGTAGAGCGACAAAACATTACTAATCAAAGCATAAAGTGGTACTACAAGTAAAGTACTAAATGATCATATATGGCTATGGTGACTTATTCATAGTCATAACATGGTGTGAGCATGTGCCAAGTCAACCCAAACAAAGCATCAAAGGAGAATACCACAATACTATTCTTTCGTATGCTAAAACAACGCATGGTTCTTTCAAGGCACACTAAGCAATCCCAATTGTTTGTAACAAGTCATGTTACGGCAATAATCACTAAGCATAAGGTCAAAACAACACCTATCATGACATGCTAAAGTCTAAATCAGAGTCAAAGCAAGCTCCTCTTGTGCTACTCAAGCAAGAACTTTCTACTCCTTTCCAACACCAATCAACTTATTTGAAACAACACAACGAGAACGGGGGTCCAAACTAATTTATTTAAGCAAACTAAGCAAACCAACCAAAAACTAAGACGCTCCAAAAACAACACAATAGTGCATGAAACAATAAAAACAAAGTGTCTAGAAAGACCTGAGCTTTTTATTGATAAAGAAGGGGATGCCCAAGGCATCCTCGAGCTTTGATGCTTGTACCACTTGGATATTTCTTGGGGTGAAACCGGGGTGGCATCCCCAAGCTTGAGCTTTTTTCCATTCTTCATCTCATTACATCATTCTCTCTCTACACCTGAATTTTTTTCCTTCATACAAAACTTCACACAATCTTCATTAGCAACATTAGTGTATTCAAAAGATAATAGACCTCTAGGATTAGCTTTAGAACATTAAAACTTTCACTAAAAATGCAAGGTACTGTAGCAATTCCCTCAAAAAGTTTAATTTCCTAAAAAGAACCCGAAAAGGAATCAATAAGAAGCAAATGCAAATAATGGCAGAAATCTGTCAAAACAGACCAGCAAGTAGAAAACGATTTTTTCAAAGACCATATGTTGCTAAAATCAAAAAGTGTTGAACTAACTAAAGTTATCTAACATACTGAGGTATATATTCGTAAAATATCAGCTCAATCTGACTTACATAGATTCCTCAAGAATTTTTACGGTGGATCACAAAAATATGTTTCGGGACAGCAACTCCCCAAATCTTACTTCCCTCTTATTAGAGTTTATTCTTGGCACAAAAAGCAAACAAAAAGGATAAGGAAAGTTCATTACTGAAGTAATAACTTCTAAGACTCAAGAAAACTCTTGGGTTATCTCCTAACAAGTACATTTCTTTAACGCCTTTAAGTTAGGAACAAGAAGCAAGAATCAAGTATTTTCAAATGAAGAATTAAGATCAATACTTGCAATCTCTTTAACTAGAAAAGGTATCTCATCCAAATGAGTTTTGGAGGATCCCTTCTCATCTCTCCTTGGTTCACTACTTTCATCAAAAGGATTTTCAGGAACAATCCAATCAAAATTCTTTTCTAAGGCTTCATGCATTCCTACAAGTTTAAAAGGTATGGGTATCTTAATTTCCTCTCTAGGTTTAGTTTTATCTAGAGTACCCATAACATCTACACATGAGCCTAGCATATTAAAAGGCTCAAAGACCTTTTTGGCTTCCTTAGCAACATCATTTAATTCTTTCAGTAAAGTTTCATGGATAAATTCTCTCTTTTCAGCATCCTTCTCTTCTTTTAGTTTGAGAAACAAAATTTGCATCATGGGGTTAAGGTTAACAAACCTAGCCTCCAACATATGAACTAAAGAAGTTGCAGCAATTTCATAATTAGGAGCAAGTTCTACTATAGATCTATCCTCAATATCCTCATGTTTGCTAACATGATTAAAGAATTCTTCAATATTTTGTTTCCCAATCATGGAGCCACTTCCTAATAAAAGGTCTTTCAGGGTGAACTTGGGGATCAACATGGTGAGCTAGAGCAAGGTGAAAACTAGAGCAGGAACTAATTTTTTGTGTTTTTGATAAGAGAAATCAAACCAAACTAAACTAATTTTTTTGGAGTTTTTGAAAAAAGGCAAACAAAACCAAGAAAAAGAAACTAAGCAAAACAAAAACAAAGTAAAGAAAAAGGTTGAGGAGGAGTCCCCTTGTGAAGACGTCCTTAGCCTCCCCGGCAACAGCGCCAGAAATAGCTTGATGGCGTATTGTCAACGCCTCGTTGGGAGACCCCAAGAGCAAGGTGTGATAAGCACAACAACAAGTTTTCTCTCAGTAAAAACCGAGTTTATAGAACCAGCAGGAGGAAGGAAACGACTCAAAGGTGTTGCTAGAAACCTGGAGACCTGCACAACACAAACTCAAGACTTTTCCCCAACAAACAGCGAGGTTGTCAATCTCACTAGTTTGTTGTAACAAAGGATTAACTGTATGGTGTGGAAGGTGATGGTGGTTTGTGACAGTAACAGTGGAAGATGTATCAATGGTAAAGATTGGACCGGGGTCCATAGTTCACTAGAGGTGTTCTCCTTAGATAAACAAACATGGCATGCTGGGTAAACAAATTACATCAGGGCAATTGACATGACTGAGTAAGGCATAACAATGCAATACAAATCATCATGATCCTATGAGATTCCATTGAGCAATACAACAAGATACATAGACCGCCATCCAACTACATCTATAACTAGAAATCCACCTTTGGTTTATCATCTGAACCCCTCCAGTATTAAGTTGCAAGCAACAGATAACTGCTTTAAGCAAAGTGTGTAAGGTAAACAATCCACTTGTTCCATGAATAAGATACCGTTGTTTTCTCCCTAGTGGCAACAACACATCTACAACCTTAGAGATTTCTGTCACTTCTCTTAGATTAAATAGAGGCATGAACCCACTATCGAGCATAAATACCCTGTTGGAGATATGCCCTAGAGTCAATAATAAAAGTGGTTATTATTATATCTTTGTGTTTATGATAAATGTTTACATTCATGCTATAATAGTATTAACCGGAAACATTAATACTCGTGTGATTTGTAAACTAAATTAGAGTCCCTGGTAAAGCCTCTTTATAATACTAGCTTGTTAATTAATAGATGATCATGGTTTCTCGATCATGAACATTGAGATGTAATTAATAACAAGATCATATCATTAGTAGAATGGTATGATGGATATACTCCTATAGATAAGCGTAGCATTAAGATCAAGTCATTTCAATAGTTCGTTTGCTATAAGCTTTCTGATACATAGTAACCTAATTCCTTGGACCATGAGATCATGTTAATCACCATCACCGGAAGGATGCTTTGATGACATCAAACACCACACCGTAACTGGGTGGCTATAAAGGTGGCATTGAGTGTTCGTAAAGTATGGGTTGAGGCACATGGATCAAGAGTGGGATTTTTCCATCCATATGACGGATAGATATACTCTAGGCCCTCTCGGTGGAATGTCATCCAATTAGCTTGCAAGCATGTGACTGGCTCACAAGGGATCACATATCACGGGAACGAGAAAAGAGTACTTATCGGTAACGAGGTTGAACTAGGTATAGAAAGATACCGACGATCAAAACCTCGGATAAGTAAACTATCGTGAAACAAAGGGAAATTGGTATCGTATGTAAGTGGTTCATTTGATCGCAAAGTAATCGTAGAAATATGTGGGAGCCATATGAATTTCCAGATTCCTCTATTGGTTATTGATTGGAGAAGTGTCTTGGTCATGTCCGCATAATTCACGAACTGTAGGGAGACACACTTAAGGATTCAATGTTGTTTAGTAGATATGGAATGTTAGTAGGGATATCGAATGTTGTTCGGAGTCTCGGATGGGATTCGGGATATCACGAGGAGATCCGGAATGGTCCGAAGAATAAGATTCATATAATGAAAGTCCGATTCCGGAGTTCAGGAAAGTTTCCGATGTTTTCATCGGAGAGGTTCTAGAAGGGTCTAGAAGGTTCACCGGTCCGGAAGGGGAATGGTCCATGAATGTGTCATGGATATGTGGAATGATTGGATCATATCCTAGGTCACTTGGTGTTGACATTTGCAAGAGAGAAATAAAGCTCTAAATTAAAAGTCAAACAGGAAGTTTGAAAAGTCAAACTGGAACAATGGTTTCCTAGTGGGAGAAGAAACTAGTCCTTCTCTCAATCCAACTTGGGTTTGGGTTTGGATTCAAACCCACCCCTCCCAAGGCTGCCCCTCCCTCTCATAAATAAAGGTAGAGGGATGCCCCAACACCACAAGAGCCAAGCCCTCCCCACACACCGCGCCGCCGCCGCCCGCGCGCCGTCGCCGGTTCGTCACTGCCGCCTAGCCGCCGCCGACACCTCCTCCTCCTCCCGGTCATATAAACCCTAGATCTCTAGGAAAACCTAATCCACCATAACTCGCATCCGGCTTAGGCGAAGCCCTGCGGGATCTTCCCTCTACTTCCGACACCACGCTGTCGTGCTGCCGGAATCACGAGGGGGGAACTACAACCTCCGCTGCCTGCTGGAACAAGGGAGAGGAAGGTCTTCATCGAGTACCGAACATGTGACCGACTGCGGAAGCGCTGCCGGAACGCAGCACAGGAAGGATTGTCTACGCGATCTTGAGATCGGCAAGTGTACGACTACATCACCCACGAGAATCTGCTCTCGTTAACTGCTTTGGAATCTTTGAGGTTGAGTGCTTCTATCGACTCATTGCTACAATCTAGTAGATAGATCTTGGCTTGTTTGTGTGCATGCGGTACAAATTTTTTGTTTTCCATGCTACGAACCCCTACAGTGGTATCAGAGCCGTGTCTATATGTAGATCTGTTGCACGAGTATAACACAATGGTCATTGTGGGCGGTCGTGCTTTTATTATCAATTGCTTTTTATGTACTTTGCATCTTGTGGTATGATAGGATGAAGCGGACTGGGCTAACCTTACATGACATCATTCATGAGACTTGCTCCACACTCAACATGCAACTTGTATTGCATAAGTGGCTTTGCGGGTGTCTGTCTCTCCCATCGTAGTATAGATTCAATTTACAACAGGCACTTGATAGTTCAAACATCAATGTTGTGGTTCTTGTTCGTAAGTTAGAACGACACTTATTGAGCCCCAAACCACGTAAAATATGCAAAGAAAATTAGAGGCGTCTAACTTTGTTTTGTAGGGGTGTGTTGTGATGTGATATGGCCATGATTGTGATTATATATGATGTATGCAATGTTCCTTATTGTAAGTTGGCAACCAGCAGGAGCCATATGGTTGTCTTTTAAATTCTGTTAAGACCTGCGTGTATATTCAAAGTAGTTGTAATAGTTGAAGCTGGTGGACGACAACCATGAAACGACGCCATTGACCTTGACGCCATATCGGTGATGATGGAGATCATGTTCGTGCTTGAAGATGGATATCGGAAGCACAAGAAGAAAGGCCATATCATATCACATATTATGAATTGCATGTGATGTTAATCCTTTATGCATCTTGTATTGCTTAGTTTGCGACAGTATCATTATAAGATGATCCCTCAAGCACATAATTTCAAGTCTTAAAGTGTTCATCCTTAGTAAGCACCGTTGCTAAATCTCGTTGTTTCGAAGCACCACGTGATGATCGGGTGTGTTAGATTCTGCGAGTGTATACAACGTGAGCAAGCCAGATTTTCTCATGCGGAAGCTAAGGTTTGATCTTGACGAGCCTAGAATGTACAGACATGGTCTCGGAACACGGATCACCGAAAGGTAAAGCATGAATCATATAGCAGATATGATGAACATGTCGACTGTTCGCCATTGAAGCTACATCAACTCTCGTGATGATCGGTTTTGATGTGGTGGATTTGGTTCATGTGATCACTAAAACAATGTGAGGGATATTGTTTTGAGTGGGAGTTCACCTAGATTAATTTAACTATTAATTAGAACTCAATTTGTCATAAACTTAGTCTAAACTATTGCAAATATGTTGTAGATCAATGGCGGCCCCTACCATCAATTTTAATGCGTTCCTAGAGAAAGAAAAGTTGAAAAACAACGGAAGAAACTTCGCTGATTGGTTCCACAATTTGAGGATTGTCCTCAATGCTGGTAATTTGACCTATGTGCTAGATCCACCGCTGGGTGACCCGCCTGCAGACTGCTACCGATGAGGTAAAGAATGCTTTCCTCGCTTCAGAAAAGGTTTGAGAACCATGACCCACATGATATTGTCCGTGAACTCAAAATGATATTTGAGGCTCACACGGCTGTTGAGAGTTATGAGGCTTCTGAAAAGTTCTTTAACTGCAAGATGGAAGAGGGCAACTCCGTCAGTGAGCATGTGCTTAAGATGTCTGGGCACGCAAGCAAGCTTCAAAGCTTGGGAATAGTGATTCCTAATGCTTTGGGGATTCACCGTGTCCTCCAATCACTACCACCAAGTTACAAGAACTTTGTGATGAACTACAATATGCAAAACATGGACAAGTCGTTGCCAGAACTCTTATCCATGTTGAAATCTGCAGAAGTGGAGATCAAGAAAGAGCACCAAGTGTTGTTGGTCAATAAGACCACCAAATTCAAGAAGCAAGGCAAGTCTAAGAAAAAGGGAAACTTCAAGAAGGGCGGTAAGAAAGTTACCGCGACGGCGAAGAAGACCAAGGATGGGACTAAGCCTGATACTGAGTGCTTTTACTACAAGGGAGAAGGTCACTGGAAGCGGAATTGCCCAAAGTACTTGGCGGATTTTAAGAACGACAACATCAAGAAGAAAGGTATATCCGATATATATGTTATTGATGTGTATCTCACTAGTACTCATAGTAGTGCCTAAGTATTTGATACTGGTTCGATTGCTCATATTTGTAACTCGAAACAGGTACTGCAGAATAAACGGAAGCTAGCGAAGAATAAGGTGACGATGCGCGTTGGAAATGGATCAAAGGTTGATGTGATCGTGGTCGGCACGCTACCTCTTCATCTACCATCGGGATTAGTTTTATACTTAAATAAATGTTATTTGGTGCCTGCGTTGAGCATGAACATTATATCTGGATCATGTTTATTGTGAGACGGTTACTTGTTTAAGTCCGAGAATAATGGTTGTTCGATTTATATGAGTAATATGTTTTATGCACATGCACCTTTGATAGATGGTCTATACTTATTGAATCTCGATTGTGGAAATACACATATTAATAACATTGAAGCTAAACGTTTGAAATTGAGTGATAACTCGACCTATATGTGGCACAGTCGTCTTGGTCATATTGGAGTGAAGCGTATGAAGAAACTCCATTCCGATGGACTTCTTGAATCACTTGATTTTGAATCACTTGAAAGATGCGAAGCATGTCTGATGGGTAAAATGACTAAGACTCCATTTTCTGGCATGATGGAGCGAGCTACGGACTTGTTGGAAATCATACATACCGATGTGTGTGGCCCAATGAGTGTAGCATCACCCGGTGGTTATCGTTATGTTCTTACCTTCACGGATGACTTGAGTAGATATGGGTATATCTATTTCATGAAACATAAGTCTGAAACTTGCGAGAAGTTTACGGAATTTCAAAGTGAGGTAGAGAATCAACATAACTAGAAAATTAAATTTCTACGATCTGATCGTGGAGGTGAATATCTAAGTTACGAGTTTGGCGAGCATTTGAAGAAATGCGGAATACTTTCACAATTGACACCGCCGGGAACACCACGGCGTAATGGTGTGTCCGAACGTCGTAATAGAACTCTCTTAGATATGGTTCGTTCTATGATGTCACTTACAGATTTACCGCTATCATTTTGGGGTTATGCATTAGAAATAGCCACATTCACTTTAAATAGGGCACCATCTAAATCCGTTGAAACGACACCGTATGAATTATGGTTTGGGAAGAAACCTAAATTGTCGTTCCTTAAAGTTTGGGGTTGCGAAGCTTATGTAAATAAGTTACAGCCGGACAAGCTTGAACCCAAAGCGGAAAAATGCGTCTTCATAGGATACCCGAAGGAAACTATTGGGTATACCTTCTATCATAGATCTGAGGGCAAAATCTTTGTTGCCAAGAATGGATCCTTTCTAGAGAAGGAGTTTCTCTCGAAAGAAGTGACTGGAAGGAAAGTAGAACTCGACGAGGTTGTTGAACCTTCTCTCGAACTTGCGAGTAGCGCAACACCGGAAGTAGTTCCTGTGGCGCCTGCACCAATAAGAGAGGAAGCTAATGATGTTGATCATGAAACTTCGGTTGAAGTTACTACGGGACCTCGTAGGTCAACGAGAACTCGTAGCACTCCTAATTGGTATGATCCCGTTATGAGTGTCATGTTGGTGGACAACACCGATGACCCTGCGACATATGAGGAAGCGATGATGAGCCCAGATTCCAATAAATGGCAAGAAGCCATGAAATCCGATATTGGATCCATGTACGAAAACCAAGTATGGACTTTGGTGGACTTACCGGATGGCCGGAAGGCTGTCGAGAACAAATGGATTTTCAAGAAGAAAACAGATGCTGATGGTAATGTTACTGTCTATAAAGATCGACTTGTCGCAAAAGGGTTTTGAAAAATTCAAGGTGTTGACTACGATGAGACTTTCTCACCAGTAGCGAAGCTAAAGTCTGTGAGGATTATGTTAGCAATCGCTGCATATTATGATTATGAGATATGGCAGATGGATGTCAAAACGGCGTTCCTCAATAGAGACATTGATGAAGAGTTGTATATGATGCAACCCAAAGGTTTTGTCGATCCTAAAGATGCTAACAAGGTATGCAAAGTTCAACGGTCCATATATGGATTGAAGCAAGCATCCCAGAGTTGGAATCAACATTTTGATAAGGTAATCAAAAGTTTTGGTTTTATACAAACTTATGGAGAAGCTTGTATTTACAAGAAAGTGAGTGGGAGCTCTGTAGCATTCTTAATACTATATGTAGATGACATATTGTTGATTGGGAATGGTGTAGACCTTCTAAATAGTGTCAAAGATTATTTGAATAATAGTTTTCAATGAAAGATCTTGGCAAAGCAGCTTATATATTAGGCATAAAGATTTATAGAGATAGATGAAGGCGCCTAATATCATTGTCACAGAGTACATATTTGGAGAAAGTTTTAACGAGGTTTGGAATGGAAGATAGCAAGAAAGGGTTCTTGCCCATGTTGCCCAATACGACCTTGAGTAAAACTCAAAGTCCTGCAATGGCAGAAGATAGAGAAAGGATGAGTAAGACTCCCTATGCCTCAGCCATAGGATCTCTTATGTATGCCATGCTATGTACTAGACCCAACATTGCATATGTTGTTAGTTTGACTAGCAGATATCAAAGTGATCCAGGAGTGGATCATTGGACAGCGGTCAAAAACATCCTTAAGTACTTGAGAAGAACTAAGGATATGATTCTTTCTTATGGGGGTGATGAACAACTCGTTGTTAATGGTTACACCGATACTAGTTGGAACACCGATCCAGATGATTCTAAATCTCAATCTGGATACGTATTTATTTTGAATGGTGCAGTAGTTAGCTGGAGGAGTGCAAAACAAAGCGTTGTGGTGAGATCTTCAACTGAATCGGAATACATGTCTCCTTCGGATACCTCACAAGAGGCGATATGGATGAAGGAGTTCATTACAGAGCTCGGTGTTGTGGTGGTGACACGGCAGATGCCATGGGTAGGCTAAAGTTTGGGGCCAATGGATGCTAGTGGGATCTGGGGAGGGAAGATGTAATTGATTCTACACACAAAAGACTAAGGCAAAGATCTTTATTTCCTCTTCCTTGGGCTACAAGTGCTCCTCGAGCTGTATACAGGGAGAAGATAAGAACTTTACCAGGCTAACGGTACTAAAAATGAGTCGATCCCTTCCTCAGGGCCCAAGCCTCTCCTTATAAAGGAGTGCCTTGGGTTCCTTTAGGGCTGATGTGGCAAGCATATTCGAGGAATATGCTTGTCCCAATATAGTAGTTCGGCGCCCCCCTTTCCCTGTCGCTCCTCTAATGACGGCAAGGTTCCAGAGGGCCCCTCCTGCGCGCCTCGGGCTTCAGGACTGTCACCTCCGTGACCTCCTTCTGCTTCTCTGTCGCTCTGTGTCTTTGTCCGTAGTGCTTGGCCTGGCTCAGATTCCCCCTACCTTGCAGCTAGGGTTTGACTTCAGGCTTCTCCTTCTCCTGCAAGCCTCATATCATTCGGCCCCGCCTCCCGTAGTTCGTCTTGTCCTTTATCTGTATGTATATTACTTGGGCTGACCCAGTCGAGTTAAGAAGTATCTCGGCCGGGTAAGGCCTTGTCTTCACTACAAGGGTCTTGCCCTTTCCTATCTCGGCCGACCTCTACATGATTCGGCCGACTCAGGCTGTAACTCGGAAACTAGACAGGGAACATCCTTTCGTCTTTCCCCGTCTTTAGCCTATCCGGGGTTATCTCCCCAACATTAGTCCCCGAAGCTGGTATGGCCCCGCCGATACCTCGGCCGGGTCTTGCCAGTTTCATGCGACACGTTCCATATTGTTTCCGAGTTATTTTCTATTTCTCGTCTGAGGTATCCTTGTATCTTCTTGCATACGCCTCGTCATACGTGTCATCCCCATCATTGTTTCTCTAGTTTTTTGTTCCTCTACAGTATTTACTGACAGGCTATAGTTACTACTGTGCATGTCGCGCCGGCGCTGCGACGCCTCGTGCGCCGTTTCCGTTGGGGATCGTGATCTTCCATGCCACCGTGTGGCCCTTGGTGTGGTTCCGCTCAACGACGTGCGGTCATGATGCGCACACGATCTACGCGGCGAACCGCCACACACACGATCCCACTACCTTGCTCGTGGCTAGGTTATAAAGAGGGGCGCGGCGTTGGAGGATTCACTTTCCCCTTTCCGATCGCCCGCGCCCTTCTTCTTCCTTTCGTTTTCGCGCCCGCTCGCTGCTCCGCCGTCGCGTGTTCATCAGAACCTCCGACGACGAGGACTCCGCCGCGTTGCTCCGTCTGCCTCGTCCGCGTTTACTATCTTCTGTTGGAATTATGCCCTAGAGGCAATAATAAAGATGTTATTATTATAATTCTTGTTCATGATAAAGTTTATATTCCATGCTAGAATTGTATTAAGCGGAAACATTAATAATTGTGTGGTTTGTGAACAACACCGTGTCCCTGGTACGCCTCTAAGGACTAGCTCATTGATCAATGATGGTTAAGGTTTCCTAACCATAGACATGAGTTGTCAATTGATAATGAGATCATATCATTGGGAGAATGATATGATGGACATACCCAAACTAAGCAAAGCAATTAGATCGTTTCATCGTGTTCATCTTTGCGAAGCTTTTCCTATGTCAAATATTGTATTCCTTAGACCATGAGATAATACAACTCCACCGTACCAAGAAAGCTTTGAGGTCATCAAACGTCATCCTATGAGAGGGTGATCATAAAGGTGTCTCTCGGTGATCGGAAAGTATCTGTTGGGTTGTATGTATCGAGATGGAATTTGTCCTCCCAAGTCGGAGAGATATACTTGGGCCCACTCGTGTCGATATCAACACCGCTTGCAAGCATGTGGTTAAGGAGTTAATCACAAAGTGATATCGGATTACGGAACGAGTAAAGTACTTGCTGTGAATGAGATTGAACTAGGTATGACGGTACCGACGATCGAATCTCGGGCAAGTAAAATATCGCGAGACGAAGGGAATATATATATGGGATTGATTGAATCCTGGCATCGTGGTTCATCCGATATGATCATCGATGAATGTGGGAGTCAATATGGGTGCCTGCACTCACCGTTGATTATTGATAGAAGATCATGTCTGCATATTCTCGAACCCGCAGGGTCACACACTTAACGTATCTCGACGCTAGGATATATTGGATAATTGGTTTATGAATTTTTGTTCGGAGTCTCGGATGGGATCTGGGATATCACGAGAGGTTCCGGAATTTTTGTTCGGAGTCTCGAATTTTTGTTCGGAGTCTCGGATTAGATCTTGGCTTTACCTCTGTTCGCTCCGTAGAAAATTTTGATTTACTATGCCGCGAAACCCTTCAGTGGTATCAGAGCTAGATCTATGCGTAGATGTGTTTCACGAGTAGAACGCAACATGGTTGTTGCGGGCGTTGATGTTTTCTGTTGCAAGCCTCTTGTTTGTGTTCTTCTTATGACGCGGGATAGTGAGATTGAAGCGGTCCAGGCCAACCTTACGCGACGTTCGAGACCGCTCCGCACTTGACGTGTGGCTTGTTCCACACATGCGGTGGTGGATGTCGTTTCTCTCACTATAGTTGTCATGGGATTAACACGAGTTTGGCAACCATAATATCACCGTTGGCTTTCCGTAGGTAAGAATCGTTCTTAGCATCTACTCCCATAAGCCACGTAAAACTGCAACAACAAAAGTAGAGGCGTCTAACTTGTTCTTGCAGGGAGTGTTTTCTGTGATATGGTATGGCCCAAGATGTGATGTGTATATTGTATGCGATGATCATGTTTTGTAATGTTTCACGACTTGCATGTCGATGAGTACACAACCGACATGAGCCATATGGTTGTCTTTATAATTGTGTATGACCTGCGAGTCAACTTCTTATATGCCATGTAATAGCTTTACTTTATCGCTAAGTAGTTAGTAATAGTTGTAGTTGCTATTCGTGGTGGAGGCAATCATGGTGGAGTGATGGAGATCATCTTGAACGCACAAGATGGAGATCATTGCGAGGATTGGCTATACCATGTCACATAAAGGTATATGCATGTGATGTTTATCCCTTTATGTATCTTATTATGCTTAGATCGCGACGGTAGCATTATAAGATGATTCCTCACTTAAAGATCAAGATAAAACTGTGTTCTCCCAAGTATGCAATTGCTATGAAAGTTCGTCGTGTCCAAGCATCACGTGATGATCGGGTGCTATAGACTCTACTCACATACAACGGGTGCAAGCCAGTTTGCACGCAGAGATACTTGGGTCTAGCTTTACGAGCCTAGCATGTACAGACATGGCCTCGGAACACAAGAACCGAAAGGTTAAGCATGAATCATATGAATGATATGATCGACACTTTGTTGTCCACCATTGAAACCACATCTCTTCTCGTGATGATCGGATTAGGTGTGGTGAATTTGGATCGTGTTCACTAAACAACTTGAGGGATGTTGAATTTAGTGGGAGTTCATCTAGTAATTTGATTAAGTTGAACTATTTATCATGAACATAGTCTAAATTGTACTTGCAAATACTGTAGATCCAATGGCCAAGTCCAACTTCAACTTCAACGCTTTTTGAGAAAGAAAAGCTTAGGAACAATGGGTCTAACTTCACCAATTGGTTCCGAATCTAAGAATCATTCTGCGGCGACAAAAGGACTATGTCCTTGGGAAAGCGTTAGGTGACCCTGCAATCGGCTACCGATGAGAAAGCTGTCTATCAGTCACGCAAAGATGATTATGGTGTGATTAAGAGCACCATGTTGTTTGCTATGGAACCGGAGCTTCAAAATCGTTTTGAAACCTATCCCGGGCCCTTTGAGATTCTCGAGGAGCTGAAAACCATGTTTGAGACTCAAGCCCGCTCGAGATATATGAGATCTCCGAGAAGTTCTTTAATCGCAAGATGGAGGAAGGGAGTTAGTGAGCACGCCATAAAGATGTCGGGCTACACTCAACGCCTTGAGCAACCGGAATGCACGATTCCGAGGAGCTCAAGATTGATGGTTCTGCAATCACTCCCCAGCTACAAAAGTTTTGTAGTGACTCATAATCGATTGGTTCCATCGATACAATCACCGAGCTCTTCGCAAAGCTGAAGGCTGCGGAAGTGGACATCAAGAAGGATAATCATGTGTTGATGGTCAACAAGCCCTCCTTTAAGAAAGGTAAGGGAGCAAAGAAGCCCTTCAAGAAGGGCGGTGGCAAGCGCAATGCCCCTGCTGAGAAGAAGCTCAGGTCTGGTCCCAAGCCAGACACTGAGTGCTTCTATTGCAAGGACAAGGGTCACTGGAAGCGCAACTGTCCGAAGTACTTAGCGGACAAGAAGGCTGGCACCATCAAAGGTATATTTGATATACATGTTATTGATGTTTTCCTTACTAGACCTCGTTGTAGTGCCTGGGTATTTGATACCGGTTCAGTTGCTAATATTTGTAACTCGAAACAGGAGCTACGGAATAGACGGCGGCTTGCGAGGGATGAGGTGACGATCTTGGCGTTGGCAACGGATCAAGAGTTGATGTGATGGCCGTCGACGCTCTCCTTAGTTTTACCTTCGGGATTAGTTTTAAACCTTAATAAATGTTATTATGTGCATGTTGAGCATGAACATCATTTCGGATCGTGTTTATTGCAAGACGGTTATTCATTTAAATCGGAGAATAATGGTTGTTCTATTTATATGAGTAACATCTTTTATGGTCATGCACCTCTTGTGAATGGTTTATTTCTTCTAAATCTCGAAAGGGATGAAACACACATCCATAACATTGAGGCTAAGAGATGCAAAGTAGATAGTGATAATACTACTTATTTGTGGCACTGTCGTCTAGGTCATATTGGTGTAAAGCGCATGAAGAAACTCCATTCTGATGGACTTTTGGAGTCTCTTGATTTTGAATCATTTGACACATGCGAACCATGCCTCATGGGCAAGATGATCAAAACCCCGTTCTCCGGTATGATGGAGCGAGCAACTGACTTGTTGGAAATCATACATACCGATGTATGCTGACCGATGAGTGTTTCGACGCGCGGTGGATATCGCTATTTTCTCACTTTTACCGATGACTTAAGTAGATATGGGTATATCTATT
Organism: Avena longiglumis; assembly: GCA_030063025.1. Lineage (NCBI taxonomy): Eukaryota > Viridiplantae > Streptophyta > Magnoliopsida > Poales > Poaceae > Avena > Avena longiglumis. Next base: position 158,058,679 of record CP125973.1, read on the forward strand.
TAATGAAACATAAATCTGTAGGGGAAACAATCTTAGATAAGATAGAGTCCTCCTGTGTTTTACAATGCTAGTCCCTGGATCAATAGCTAGCATCCACAGTTAAGATGTAATATCAAGATACAAGGGTCATATTATAACATTATAACCAGGAATAACATACTTTTATTACATCATACATAGCTCATTTGGCTATTACATTACATTGCAGCGGAATAACTATAGTCATGGGTCCTTCATCTTCATAGTGCCACAGGCAGATGTTGGTTGTAGGCTTTGTAATCCTAATCAAACAATCTTCACAAAAATCAATCAAACCTGCAACATACAAGTTACAGCCACAAAGGGTCAATACATTTGAATTGTATTGGCAAGTGATACTATGGTAGTATAGTGGAGTCTATCATCTATATGCATCTGGCTAAGTGGAGTTGAGGCTTGCATTGCTCAAAATATATTTTTCTTATCATTTTGAAAATACTAAGTTTTTGCTTGACAAAATCATTTCCCTCAATCAAAGATTTCAAGATCCTTGTACCAAGCCATCTCTCCATCAATGATTGAAGAATTCAAACAACCCTTGTTCAACCACAAGATTTTAATTTAGAAATTGGAATGATGAGATTCTTGATTGCTTCCATGTCTTGATGCTCAAATTGTCCTTTACCAGGGACATGGCTAAGTACTTAGATTTTACACTCTGCAGAGGTGGTGCACTTTACCCACAAGACTTGGTTTCCCAAGACAAAATCTTTCAGAAGCCTTCCCTTAGACCAAAATGGACGCGCTCCAACCTATCAAACACTACCACCCACTGTCCAATTGGCTAAGTTCTTGCAACCTATATGATTATGGCAGAGCCCATATTGCCAAGTGGTTGCACTTGAAGCTTCTCAACATTTGACATCTCAAATCTCTTTGTTTCCTGGGTGGCATTCCACAAGTGAGATACACAATCCAAGCCTATGGCATTGTGAACCACTCAACCATTCTCCACCAAGCAATCCCATTCCACCCAGGTGATTCATTAATTTAGTTGTTTTATTAAACAAAACTTAAGTCCTCAGACTTAGAATATTTTTCCATAGTGTGAATATATATTCCACCCATATTTTCTATTAGCTAGGCTAAGCTTGGTAGTAGTAGGAATCTTAACTTAGGAAAATCCTACTAAGGATTCATCTACAAGGTTTTCCTATAGCAAGATCTATACTTAGCAAAATCCATGCAAGTTTACTTAGCAAAATCACTAATGCATAATAAAAGTATTGGGATAGAAAGTATGTAGCATCACTTGCCTTTTTGGTAGGAAATGGTAGTTCACTCCTTGATCTTGCTAGTCTCACACTTCACTACAAGTCAAACAAGCAAACACAAATTCAATCCACATTCCAACCAAAGTCAAACAAACAATTCTTCACACACACAAAGTAATGGGATCTAAGTCATGCATGGGAGCATGCACAAGATAGTTTTATTTTGCAAAGGGGGTCTCTATGGGTTTATAAACTTTGTAAGATCCAATTTGGTCATTTACCAAAGTGGCAAAGTCATTAGCAAGAGGGTTTTGTCCAAAAACTATTTTTACATCCATTCATCATTTCATGTGGTGAAAAATGTTTTTATTAAGGCAAAACTCTTAAGTTGTTCACCAAATGAGTTGCTATTGCAAAACTTGGTGTTTTTGGGTCAGTAGGTTTGGTCCAAACCATTTTCTCAAAGATTTCTTTCCATAAACATTTTTATAATAAAATCCACAATTTTATTTGGCTAGAAATGGACTAAACTAATTAATCCATTCCAAACTTTTCCAAATTTATTTTCCAAACCATGGGTTGGTTCCTAGGGTCAATAAGGTCACAACAAACCGATTTGTAAAGGTTTTATCCTTAAATTCAATTTTAAACATTTTTTATACTCTAAACATGCATACAAATGAATCTGCAAATTCAAACAAGCTAACAGCTACTATTTGCTAAACTAAGGGTAGGGTTGGTTAGGGCTTGTTCTCCTGAATTCATTGATATAAAATTTGTCAAATTTGGACGTGTGGTTTGAAAGTTATAGGGGTTTGAAAATGGCATTTAAATCTGGTTTCTAAATCTAATTCAGTTCAGCTGGTGCCACGCGTCCTAATGTCATTCGTCGGTACCGCTTCACTCGGATTGCACAGCTGCAGCCGTTGGATCAAGTCAGATCGTGCGGCGCGCAGATGCTACTTACCGTTTCACCTAGCTTCTATCCTAGCCACTAGATCGGGATCGAACGGCTGACGCATGCTCGACCAAAAGCTAGCGGCGCCAAGGGCGCGAAGCGAGCGATGGCGGCGGTGAAATAGGAAGCGAGGAGACGGGCATGCTCACCGGGCTCGGGTCACGGGCTCGAGGTACCGGCTTGACAAGGCGCTGAGGTAGTCGCAATCCTCGTCGGAGTTGGGAACGGCATGCACTGCTCGAGATGTTGTCGAAGGTGAGGATAGAGAGCGCCCTAGGACAAACGGAGGGTATGGTTAGGTTCTTAAGAGGGAGGCGAGTATGTGTGCATAATCGAGACGGAAGGGGGCGGTCAGATGTTACCTGGAGGACTCGCCGGAGTAAGGCAGACGCAGCGGCGTTCGGAAGTTTGTCGTAGCCGAGGCTCTGGGGCGCCCGCGGTCAAGTGGGTGGTACGGGGAGGAAGGTCTGGGAGTGGGGAAGCTGCCAGGGTGCTCGGGGAGGCTCGGGGTGGTGTGTGCTGGTCGGATTTTGGCGAGGATGGTCGTCGGAGCCGAGGGTGCTCAGAGTGTAATTGAGGCGGCCTGGGGGCGTGTCTGGGGAAGAAGGCAGAGGGGAAACGGAGAGAAGGGATTGGCGATTAAGACAGCGTGACTGCAGCGAGGGATTAATGCTGCAATAAGGCGCATTCAATCGAGGAAGCAATGGCAGCAACGGTGGCGAGGGAAAGAAGAAGCAGTCGCGGGGTAGAGAAGGAGAACAGTGGAAAGGGGTCCACTGGTCAGTGGGGAAATGAATCGAGGGGAGGTCCACCAGTCAGTTGCTTCGTGGGTTTAAAAAGGAGTGTGAAACGTTTTATTTCGGGGGGGGGAGTTGGGCTGGTTACTGGGCTTGTTGGGCTGCCTGGGTTGGGTCGCCCTCTTTCTTATTTTTACATTTACGATTCCTTTTCTTTTTCTATTTCTATTTTCCTGTTTTGGTTTTCAAACAAACAAACAAGTTTCAATTCAATTCAAATCAACACCAAAACTTTGAAAGTTTGACTTGGTTCTGTTCAGTAGTCTGAACCTAAATCTAAAATCCATAATTTTTAAATAATAAAGTCCATTATTAATTAAATAAATGTCCATTGCTAATTAATCAAATTGGGATTTGATTTATTTCAAACTCTATTTAAATCCATATATTTTCCAAAACCAAAATAGTGGGTTGTATTTGAAATAAGGTATATTTAGAAAGCTTGTTTTAAAATAAATAACAATTTTGTTAAAGGTTCCATTTATATTCAAAATAAAATGGACCATGGTTTATTAATAAAATTAGGGTTTGGTTTATTTAATAAAATCTCCATTTTTAAATCCAAACATTTTCAAAACCAAATCAGTAGGTTTTATTTGGAAATAAATAATACTTGGATACTTGTTTAAAACAAAATATTATTTTACTTTAGGGTCCAATAATAATCAAATATAATGGCCTTAATAATTAAATCAAATAGAGTTTGATTTTATTAATAAAATCTTTATTTGAAACCTAATATCTTCAAAACCAAATTAGTGGGTTTTATTTGGGAAATATAGAATACTTGGAGATTTGTTTTAAAATAAAATAACATTTTATTTTAGGGTCCATTATTAATTAATATAATAGACTTTCATTATTAGTTCAAATAGGATTTATTTTATTTGAGATATTTATTTGGAATCTAAAATAAAGCCAAAACACTTTAGTAGGTTTTATTAGAGAATATAAAATACTTGGAAAACCTATTTTAAACAATTTAATAAGTCTTGATGTTTTAATTAAAATAGTAAAACCTTTCATAATAAATTTTGATATTAATTCCTTATTATTTTATTTTAAATAAACATTTGTTATTTTTATTCAAAACTAAATGTTTTAATTCCCAAAGTTTGGTCAAGGTTTAATTTTCCTTTATTAGATAATCTTTAATTATAAATCCATCTTTTCTTTTGAATACCAAATCTTTTATTAAGTGATCCAAAATAGCATTTTAAATATTTTTATTATCCTTTAATAAATGTTTATCTTTATGAATCCTTTTAGGATTTTATTTAATTCAAATGAGTTTGAAGTTCCAATTGAATTCAAAAAGTTTCTTCTGGCTCTGAAAATCAAACAAAATTTTATTTTATTCATTTATTTTCACATTACAAGATTTGGAAAATCTTGGGATGTGACAAAATCTGAAACATTTGAAAAGTTCAAGGAATTTCAGAATGAAGTGGAGAACCATCGTAACAGAAAGATTAAGTTTCTACGATCCGATCGTGGGGGCGAATATTTGAGTTATGATTTTCTCACGCATCTTAAAGCAAGTGGAATCGTTTCACAACTCACGCCACCCGGAAGACCACAAATGCAATGGTGTGTCGAGCCGGAATCGAACCCTATTAGATATGGTCCGATCAATGATGTCTCTTCTTGATTTGCGTTATCATTTTGGGGTTATGCATTAGAAACCGCGCATTCATTTAAATAGGGCTCCATCTAAATCCGTTGAGACGACCTTTGTATGAACTGTGGTTTGGTGCTAAACCTAAGTTGTCGTTTCTTAAAGTTTGGGGATGCGAGCTTACGTCAAGAAGTTGATGCCGACAAGCTTGAACCCAAAGCGAGAAATGCGTCTTCGTAGGATACCCTAAGGAAACTATTGGGTATACCTTCTATCACGTAACCAAGGCAAAGTGTTTGTCAAAGAACGGTTCCTTTCTTGAGAAGGAGTTTCTCTCGAAAGAAGTGAGTGGGAGGAAAGTAGAGCTAGACGAGGTTATTGAACCTTCTCTTGAATTGGAGAGTAGCAAGACCTGAAATTGTTCCGGTCACCGCACCAACAATAGAGGAAGCTAATGACAAGGATCATGAAGCTTGGACGATCTTCGCATCTTGAACGTCGCAGTCGACAAGGTCGCGTGCCCTCCCGAGTGGTACGGCAACCTGTCTTGACTGTCTTGTTGGTAGAAGACGGAACCTACGAACTATGAGGAAGCGATGATGAGCCCAGACGAGAAATGGTGGAAGCCATGAAATCCGAATTGGGATCCATGAGCGAAAACCAAGTATGGACTTTGGTGGATCCTCCTAGCGACCGAAAGGCCGTTGAGTGCAAATGGATATTCAAGAAGAAAACGGACGCGGATGGTAATGTTACCGTCTATAAAGCACGACTTGTCGCAAAAGGTTTTCGACAAGTTCAAGGTGTTGACTACGATGAGACTTTCTCTCCCGTAGCGATGTTTAAGTCCATTCGGATTTTATTAGCAATTGCTGCGTTTCATGATTATGAAATATGGCAGATGGATGTCAAGACTGCTTTCCTCAATGGCAACATTGATGAAGAGTTGTATATAATGCAGCCCGAAGGTTTTGTCGATCCTAAGGATGCTGATAAAGTATGCAAACTTCAGCGTTCCATTTATGGACTGAAGCAAGCATCTCGGAGTTGGAACCTTCGTTTTGATCAAGAGCTTTGGATTTGTTCCAAATTGCTACGAAGCTTGTATCTACAAGAAAGTGAGTGGGAGCTCGGTGACGTTTCTGGTACTATATGTGGATGACATATTGATTATTGGAAATGACATCAACATGCTTAACGATGTGAAGAGTTATTTGAACAAGTGTTTTTCAATGAAAGACCTAGGTGAAGTTTTATATATTGGGCATCAAAATCTATAGAGATAGACAAAGACGCCTGATAGCTTTAAGCGGTACATACCTAGACAAAGTTCAAAAGGTTCGAATGGATAAGGCAAAGAAAGGTTCAAGGCCTATGTTGTCGTGTAAGATATTGAGCAAGGCTCGGTGTCCATACCATGAAATGATAGGGAATCTATGAGCAAAGTGCCTTATGCCTCGGCCATAGGTTCCATCATGTATGCCATGCTGTGTACTAGACCAGATGTGTCCAATGCTCTTAGTTTGACGAGCAGATATCAAAGTGATCCAGGAGTGGAACACTGGACAGCCGTGAAGAACATCCTAAAGTACCTAAATAGAACTAAAGAAATGTTCTTAGTCTATGGGGGTGATGAACAGCTTATCGTAAAAGGTTACGTCGACGCTAGTTTCGACACCGACAAGGATGATTCTAAATCTCAGACAGGATACGTGTATATTTTGAATGGAGGAGCTGTGAGCTGGAGAAGCTGCAAGCAAAGCGTGATCGCGGGATCTACAGTGGAAGCGGAATACATGGTGCTGCTGCAGCGTCAAGTGAAGGAGTTTGGATCGAAACTTCATCATCGAGCTTGGCGTGGTTCCAAGTGCATTGGACCCATGGAGATATTGTGTGACAACACCGCGCCATAGCACTCGCTAAGGAACCAAGATATCATCCAAAGACCAAGCATATCAACCGCAAGTTTCATATAATCCGAGATTATATAGCGATGGAGATCTGAAGATTAGCAAAGTACATACGGATCCGAATGTCGCAGATCCATTGACTAAACCTCTTCCACGTGTAAAACATGATCAACACCTCGATTGCCATGGGTGTGAGATTGTTGCGGATGTAAACTAGATTATTGACTCTAGTGCAAGTGGGAGATGTTGGAATTATGCCCTAGAGGCATTAATAAAGATGTTATTATTATAATTCTTGTTCATGATAAAGTTTATATTCCATGCTAGAATTGTATTAAGCGAAACATTAATACTTGTGTGGTTTGTGAACAACACCGTGTCCCTGAACGCCTCTAAGGACTAGCTCATTGATCAATGATGGTTAAGGTTTCCTAACCATAGACATGAGTTGTCAATTGATAATGAGATCATATCATTGGGAGAATGATATGATGGATGACCAAACTAAGCAAAGCAATTAGATCGTTTCATCGTGTTCATCTTTGCGAAGCTTTTCCTATGTCAAATATTGTATTCCTTAGACCATGAGATAATACAACTCCCTGGTACCTAAGAAAGCTTTGAGGTCATCAAACGCGTCATCCTATGAGAGGGTGATCATAAAGGTGTCTCGGTGATCGGAAAGTATCTTGGGTTGTATGTATCGAGATGGAATTTGTCCCTCCCAAGTCGGAGAGATATACTTGGGCCCACTCGTGTCGATATCAACACCGCTTGCAAGCATGTGGTTAAGGAGTTAATCACAAAGTGATATCGGATTACGAACGAGTAAAGTACTTGCCGTGAACGAGATTGAACTAGGTATGACGGTACCGACGATCGAATCTCGGGCAAGTAAAATATCGCGAGACGAAGGGAATATATATATGGGATTGATTGAATCTTGGCATCGTGGTTCATCCGATATGATCATCGATGAATGTGTGGGAGTCAATATGGGTGCCCAGACCCCGCTGTTGATTATTGATAGAAGATCATGTCTCATATTCTCGAACCCGAGGTCACACTTAACGTATCTCGACGCTAGGATAGATTGGATAATTGGTTTATGAATTTTTGTTCGGAGTCTTGGATGGGATTTGGGACATCACGAGAGGTTCCGGAATGGTCCGGAGAATAAGATTCATATAAGGCAGTGCAGTTTTTGGAGTTCGGAATTGTTCTCGGGTTAATCGGTATTGTCTGAAGCTTCTAGAACCTTCGAAGGGTACCAACGTGGCCCCACCTTCCGGAGGGGCATGGGCCTATGAGGGAGTGTCCTGGCGCATTGGGCCAGGGCACAAGGCCCCATAGGGCCCAGCCGATTCTAGAGAGATTTGACTGCTTAAATCTCGGGATAGAATTTCTAGATAAGGAGAGTTTAAATCGTTTAAACTAGAGATAGGATTTCTAGATAAGGGAGAGTTTAAATTGTTTAAACTAGAGATAGGCTTGGAGGAGGGCAAGGGTGGACGCGCCCCCATCTATATATAGAGGGGTGGTGCCTCCCCTACACACCTTCCTCCAAGCCCTAGCAGCCTTGCTACCTTCCTCCCGACTGTTTGTAGGAAGCCTGCAGCAGAAATTCTCCACCATATACACCACGCCGTCGTGTTGTAGATCCAATCTATCTCTCCACCATACTTGCTGGTCCGAGGAAGGAGGAGACGTCGAGGTGCTGCACGTGTGCATCTCACGGAGGCACCGCCACTTGTGGTGCTAGATCGGATCGGATCGCGAGGAGGATAAGCGAGTACGACTACATCACTCACGTTCCGACGAACGCTGTCAGCGTAATCTTCAAGGGTATGAAGATCTAATCCAATCTCTCTCGTTGTTTGCATCTCCTAGATTAGATCTTGGCTTTCCCTCTGTTCGCTCCGTAGAAAATTTTGATTTACTATGCCGCGAAACCCTTCATATTCGCCGTCATCGCCGGTGAGTTCTTTCTGGCCGTGTAGCTTAGGCTTCTCCCTAGATCTTTCTGCTTCGATTTGGTACTCGTGCAGCGGTTCCTTTGCTCCTCTGCCGCCGTTTCTGTGCAAAATCATGACGGGCCCTTCTAGCTCTAAACTTTCCTCTGCCGCTAGTTCTTCCTCCGTCGACCTTTCCGGCGAACCCATGTCTAGATCCTTTAGTGGTGCCCTGGTAGAAGATGAGGATGCTGGCTCTGGGCCCGAGCGAGGCTCGTGGCAGGGCTCCTCCGTTACACGCCGTGAGATCGAGTGGCTTATCCGAACTCGGAGGATTCTCGCCGAGGTCTCCTGTCGCCTACCCGGCAGCGAGTCCTCTCCGGATCTTAGGGAGGGTGAGTATGTAGTTTTTATGTCGCATTTCTCGCGCGGCTTTGGTCTTCCTCTTAGCGACTTTGCTAGAGAGTTTCTCGACTACTTCGGCCTTCAGCCGCATCATCTTCCTGCAAATGCCATCGCTTCTCTTTCTGCTTTTATCTCTGCCTCGGAGGGATACTTCGGCCTATGGCCGTCTGTGCATGTCTGGTCGAAGTTCTTTCAGATTCGTTCTAACGTAGTCCCTAACAAGTCTCTTCACCCTTCCGAGAAACTGCTTACTCAATGTGGAGCAGCGTCCATTACACCTCGGAGGAAGTCCGTATTTCCTCGTGTCACCGGGTTAGAGTCGTGTAAGAAGTGGCACAAATCCTTCTTTTACGTCAAGAACAGAGGGACGGAGGACAAGATCCGGATCCCCACATTCTCCATCGGCCCGCCCTCCAAGGTGAATTGGACTTACAATCCGAGGAAGAGTCACGCCTTAGCCGAAGCTTTTGAGATTCGGCTTAAAGAACTAATCCGCGCCGGGTTATGCGGCGAGGATTTGTTGGCTACTTTTATCAGTAGCCGAATCTGCCCATTCAGAAACGGACGCACAAACTCTGCTACATGAGCGGTCCTCTCGATCCCAACCGAGTTTCGACTGTGGAGTTGGACAACTATCTCATTTTTAAGCGAGTCCGGGCCATCTTCAAGACGGAGATGCCTGAGGACTAGGCTTGGGGGTTGAAACCGTTTACGCGTGAGCGTCCTCCTCCTGAAGTAAGCTTAGCTAACAACGCTTTGCTATCTAATTGCTTTCGTAAAGGTTTTTGCTAATTTTTCCTTTTTCTTGTCTTGTAGAGGTTCGCAGAGCAGAAGAGTGAGGAGCCGAAGTTTTGTTGCTTCCGTGGCCTGCGGACCGGAGTACCCCAGACACTGGTGAGCCGGACTCGGAAGAGTTCGTCCCTAAGTCGGATCCTGCTCCGGCTCGCGCTCGAGGCAAGACCTCGGCCCACGAGGAGGAAGGTGATTCGGACGAGGTCCAAGTTCTTGAGGTAGTTGCCGCAATGCCTATTTCTTATGCATTTCTGGCTTCTACTTTCCCAGCTAATCCGGCCGGTCAGGTTCACGACGCCGAGCCTATTGCTTCCCGGCCCCCTGTTACCTTGGGGAAACGCGGGGCTCCTACTGATGCCTCAGAGGCGGCTCCCAAGAAAAGAACGAAGAAATCCGCGTTGAATCCTCCCCGGCGCAAGATCATGCCTGGAGTTGCAGGGTAAGTTCCCTTTTGTTTGTATTTCTTGTTTCTCTCTTTTTGTTTTTTAACCTGTTGACGTTTTCTCTTTTTTATTTCCACAGTGCTCCACTTTCCGTTAAGCCCGGCGGTCCTAGCATGACCAGCCGTGTGACTCAGCAGCCGTCTCATCCGCTTGCCGAAGATACCAGGGTTCCGAGTCCTGCTCGTGCAGCATCTCCTCCTGTTCCGAATCAATCGCCCCCTCACCATGATGTACCTGAGACTGCTCCTGTTGATGTTGACTCCACTCGGCCTTCCGAGATTTCCGTGGAACCCGTTGTCTCCTCTGTGAATCCGAGCGTCTCTATCGAGCCCCATTCTACCCCAGCAGTTTCTATAGCAGCTCCTGCCCCGGCCGAGGACATTAATATCTCGGTGCCTTCTACGACCGTGATCTCTCCGGATCCTAAAGACATTGTTCCCATTGCCGAGGTATCAGCTCCTGCTGATGCCTCTAAAGTTATCGCCGCCAAGGCCTCCACTTCCCAGAAAGGTCTCGTTGGCTCCTCTCAGCCGAGTATCGCCGATGTACTGCGCAAAAGAACTGCTTCCACCAAAACTTCATATTCTCCGGCATCCAAGCTTGCTCTTCATAAAAGCCCTGCGGCCGTGGTGGTTACGCAGCAGGTCAGGGGTAAAGTTCTAACTCAGACGGCTAGTGGGAACAACCTCGACTCACTGGTGGAATATGCCAATAATTGGAATGCTGCCGATCAGTTTGAGGGTAATCCCATTAATCAGCCATTTCAGCTTTCCGACATTGGCGGCCGCTTGGATCAAGCTGCCAAGATCATCCTTGATACCAACAAGATGAACGAGGTAACTGCTGTTTTGCGGAGTTCCGATTAGTTCCTCGTATGCTACTATACACTCTAGTCCCCGAAACTTGCAGGGAAATAACTTGTTATTTGCTTGGAAGTTTAATAATGCTCTACATAATTTAATTTGAACTTTAGGGTTCCGGTCTATATTCGCCTGGATCTGCCTTAAATCTTGCTGGACTTTTGTTTAGTTGATCTTGGAATATCCAGCCATTTGGATCCGGTTTGCAGTTTTGCTTGACTCGGATATATTTTGGCTTCGAATATCCGGTCACCTAGATCCGGGTTAAGTTTTGCTTAACTCGGATCTGGTTTAGCTTCGAATATCCAGCCACCTAGATCCGGGTTAAGTTTCACTTACCTCGGATCTGTTTTATCTTCGAATATCCAGCCACCTAGATCCGGTTTAAGTTTCACTTACCTCGGATCTGTTTTAGCTTCAAATATCCAGCCACCTAGATCCGGGTTAAGTTCCACTTACCTCGGATCTGTTTTAGCTTCAAATATCCAGCCACCTAGATCCGGGTTAAGTTCCACTTACCTCGGATCTGTTTTAGCTTCAAATATCCAGCCACCTAGATCCGGGTTAAGTTCCACTTACCTCGGATCTGTTTTAGCTTCGAATATCCAATAATCGTTTGATCCATTGTTCAGGTTGCTCATGACCGGCGGACTGCCGAATTTCAAAGATTGCTTTTTTCGCACCGAAAATTGGAAGAAAAATATGAGAAAGTTCTGCCTGTGGCGAAAAAGACTGGTAAGTCGATAATTCTTTTCGTCATTTTCGACATTCTTATTGTTTTGTATGCGAGATGTCGGGTCACTTTTTTGGTGAACAGGTAATATCAATAATCTCAACATTCGTCTTGCGAAGAAATTCAAGAGCCTGGAAGGTTAGTTTCCCTTTTACTTTACACCTTTCGCTTTTTTTTAAATGTGAGCTAAGCTTCTTTTATCTCTTTTGGCTTTGGTAAAGCCGAGTTACAAACCTTTGCAGCATCTCAGCAAGATTGCACGCCCATGCCTGACGTGATGCTGCATTTTTTAGAACAAAGCGCTACTCATTCGGCGCAGCTGAAACAAAAGGATGATGAAATAGCTCGCATGCGTACCGAGGTGGAGGCCCTTAAGCTTTCTCAGAAATCCGAACTAGAAAAGGTCGACTAGGAATTCTCCGAGGAGAAGAATCGGCTAGCTCTGGAGCTGCAAAAGAATAAAGAACTCCTCGAGGCTGCCGAACTGAAAACTCGTGGAATGAGCGAGGAGATCGCTCGCTTTGAAAAGAGCAAGAGCATCTGGGCTAAAGACCTTCAGATAATGATGAGTTATATTCATTGTAAGTTTCTTAGCATGGTCGGATTATGTTTTTATCTTTGTCGTTGCTGCCTCCTGACGCATTTGTGTTTTGCGCAGGTCATTTTCTAGAAGCTAAGCCTGTGAGTTCTAAAGCGGTTCTTGCAGCTCGTGCGCGCCGAGGTATCCCTGTTGACGTTGATTCGGAGTACTCGATGGAGGATTTCCTGGTCGCTGTCGGCGCTGCAGTTGGTCCGATGAATATTATGGGTACGGACTTGGTGCAGGCAGCTATCCGAGCCTACCATGTTCTCTGGCCGAATACCTCTGAGACTCCTGATATCAACGAGGTCGAATTGCTGGTGAAGAGATTGATGGCATCTGAGAAGCAACTGAGTCTCTGGAGGGAATCAGCCGGGCGAGCTGGCGCTGATATGGCCCTTACTGTTATCATGTCATGGTATGAAGACATTTCTCTTGATATCCTGAGAAATTTGCGCACAGGTTCTCGTTGGGTTGAGGACCCCACTTTTGTTGCTCTTCGTCAAGCTCGCGCCTTTCAGCTCGTTGAGTATGCCGACGTGCATACCTGGAATGAAGGTCCGAGCTTCCTCCCGAACTCGGACGATGAGTTCGTAGTCGAGGATGCATCAGACAATAACTCGGCTGAACAAGGTGAAGGTGAAGATGATTCGGCTTCTTCCGGTGACTCCAGTTCGAGCTCGGATGACAACGGTGACGCGCGATCCTCCTCCAAAGGTACTGGGCATTCAACTGCGCAAACTGATGTTCCTCAGCAGCCTCAAGCTTCGGCCGAAGTCGCCCCTGGGTCTGTGGAAGGCGAGGCAACCTCAGCCGAGGCTCCGCCTATCTCGGAGCATCCAGCCCCTGACCCAACTGCTGCCTCTCCAGCTGAAAATCTTTAAGTTATTTCTTGTCCCTTGTATGTCGGGCGTACGATGTACGTGGAACATTTGTCTGTCTTCTGTATGACCTGAATTTCTTTTGTCGTGTTCTGCTCCGACATATATGTTTGTAGTTGTTATAACTTTGTTTAAGTGGGTTTTCGTTCGAATTCTTGCTTTGATGATCTGCGATTTCCTGATTTTAGGATGTATCTTTGTCTTTGTATTCTCGTGGTTTAACCAATTAATCTGGGTGTGAGCCTCGAATATCATACGAGATTGAGCTGCTCTTATTCTGAGTATCGAAATGTGATACCTACCTTGTACCAAAGGTTGACTACTACTTGGGAACAATATATGGCAGTCCCCGAGTCACGGCCTATTGCGCCGAAGTCTAGTGTGAAGCGAATTTCGGAAATAATATAAGACCGTTGCCGAGGCGCTGCCCAGGGTGCCGAGGTTGAATACATAAGATGAAATCCAAAGAAAATATGGCATTCCCCGAGTCACTGCTCCGGATGCCGAGGTTCAATACATAAGATGAAATTGAAATAACATATGGCAGTCCCCGAGTCACTACTCTGGATGCCGAGGTTCAATACATAAGATGAAATTGAAATAACATATGGCAGTCCCCGAGTCCGCTTCTGGATGCCGAGGTTCAATACATAAGATGAAATTGAAATAACATATGGCAGTCCCCGAGTCACTGCTCTGGATGCCGAGGTTCAATACATAAGATGAAATTGAAATAACATATGGCAGTCCCCGAGTCACTGCTCTGGATGCCGAGGTTTAATACATCATTGGTTCTTGACCTTGAGATACTATGCTATGAGTAAAATGGACGAAGTAAAGCTACATTCCATGGCCGCTTCGTTTCTTCGTCGGCTTTGTCTGCCTTGTTCCTTCCAGGGGATTGAGCATCGATTAGGTAATAGGCATCATTATGCAGTGCTTTGCTCATGATGAATGGTCCTTACCATGGAGGTGACAGCTTGTGCATGCCGGTCGTGCGTTGCACTAGTCTGAGGACTAAGTCTCCTTCTTTGAATACCCTTGGATTCACCTTCTTCCTGTGATATCGTCGCAAGTTCTGCTGATAAATAGCTGATCGTGAGAGTGCTAGCTCTCTGGCTTCTTCTAGCAGGTCAACAGTATCTTGCCGAGCCACTCCATTTATCTCCGAAGTTGTATATTGAGTAACTCTTGGCGAGTCATGCAGTATGTCGGCTGGAAGCACGGCCTCTGCCCCGTATACCAAAAATAATGGAGTGTAACCTGTTGATCTATTTGGAGTAGTCCTGAGGCTCCATAATACTGCTGGTAATTCCTCGATCCAACATCCTGCCGACCTTTGCAATGGTTCGCCAAGTCGTGGTTTTATACCGGACAACACTAGACCATTAGCTCTTTCCACTTGCCCATTATATGTTGGATGAGCAACAGACGCGACATCTAATCTTATGTGTTTCTCTTGGCAAAATCTAGCGAAAGCTCCTTCTGCAAAGTTTGTGTCATATTCGTAATAACCCGCATGGTACCCATATCTTAAGATAATATCTTTGAGGAATTTCATTGCTGTGAGCCCATCACATTTCTTTATTGGCTTTACTTCAATCCATTTTGTGAACTTGTCTACCATGACCAATATGTGGGTCATCCCCCCTCGGGCCGGCTTAAACGGTCCCACCATATCTAGGCACCACATAGAAAACGGCCAAGTAATGGGTATCGTTTTTAACTCGGACGATGGCATGTGTATCTTAGTTGCATATATCTGACAGCCATTGCATTTTTCAACCAGATCTTTGGCTTCCTTCAACGCTGTTGGCCAATAAAACCCATGCCTGAATGCTTTGGCTACCAAGGCACGAGATGAGGCATGGTGTCCACACTCTCCTTGATGTATTTCTAGGAGGATCTCCTGGCCTTCTGCCGAACTCACACACCTTTGCAATACATTTGTGACGCTTCTTTTGTATAGCTCATTGTTTATGATTGTATAAGATTTTGCTCTCCTTACAGTCTGTCTTGCTAATACTTCATTATTCGGTAGCGTCGCATCTTTAAGGAAAAAAGAATATGGGTTGCGCCCGTACCGGTATGACTTTTCCTGGTGTGATCTCACGGTCTATTTCCATGTTTTCCGCCGACATGGCTACCTCGACCTTTTCCCTGATTATGCATGCCTCTGCTTTCCTTCTCTTGGGGAATCCCGAGTTATATTGCTGGTCTCCTTCCATCGGCACACTATCTTCTGCCGAATTTGTCGGAATAAAGATAGACCCGGATTCTGGTGATGGGGTTATTGATGGTTTTCTGAGGTGTTCCAGGGCAATACCCGGTGGAATTGACTGCCTGCTTGATCCTAGTTTTGACAACGTGTCTGCGGCATCATTTTTTGCCCGAGGTATGTGGTGAAATTCACACCCTTCAAAGTATCCACTGATCTTTTGCACATGAAATCTATACAATGCCATATTATCATCCAATGCATCCCAATTGCCTGAGACTTGCTGTACTACTAAATCCGAATCCCCATAGCATAAAATTCGGCGTATGCCAATCTCTTTGCTACTTTCAATCCATGGACCAATGCTTCGTATTCGGCTACGTTGTTTGATGCGGCGAAATGTATTTGTAGCACATACTTCAGCTGATCTCTTTTGGGCGATGTTAACACTATTCCTGCCCCCAAAACGTTTCTTAGTTTGGAACCATCGAAATGCATTGTCCAATAATTTGGGTCTGGCAATGGTGGCTCATACTGCACTTCGGCCCAATCTACGAAGAAGTCGGCGACCGCCTGAGACTTGATTGCATCTCTTCTATCGAATTGTGGGGCGTATGGTGACAATTCGATTGCCCATTTTGCTATTCGGCCACTTGCATCTTTGTTGCTCAATATGTCGGCTATGGGTGCTTCACAGATCACTTTGATGGGATGTTCTTCGAAGTAATGTTTTAGCTTCTTTGCCGACATATACACTCCATAAGCCATCTTCTGATAATGTGGGTAATTCTGTTTTGAAGCGGATAACACCTCGCTCAAATAATACACCGGCCTTTGAACCGACTTATCATCTTCGAGTCGTTCTACGACGACTACAGCACTTACTACTCTGTTGGTAGCCGCTATATAGAGTAACATTGGCTCTTTTGATAATGGAGAAGCTAAAATGGGTGCTGTGACCAACATCTTTTTCAACTCATGAAATGCATTGTCTGCTTGTGGAGTCCAAATGAACTTATCTGATTTCTTCATTAATTGATAGAGTGGTAGTGCCTTTTCCCCCAGCCGACATACGAATCGGCTGAGCGAGGCTAGACATCCAGTGAACTTTTGTACATCATTTAGACACTTTGGCAACTCCATTCTTTCTACTGCCTTTATCTTTGTTGGGTTGGCCTCTATACCTCGGCTAGATACAAGGAAGCCGAGTAATTTCCCTGCCGGCACACCAAATGTGCATTTTTCCGGATTGAGCTTCATTCGGAACCTTCTTAGGTTCGCGAAAGTCTGTCGTATATCATCCAGTAGCGTTTTGCTTTCCTTAGTTTTGATGACCACGTCATCTACATATACTTGTACATTTTTTCCTATCTGGTCGTGTAGACATTTTTGCATGCATCTCTGATACGTTGCTCCTGCGTTTCGCAGGCCGAATGGCATGGTGCGATAGCAATAGGCCCCGTAAGGGGTAATAAATGCAGTCTTTATTTGATCGGCCGGATTTAACGGTATCTGGTGGAAACCAGAATACGCGTCTACAAATGATAATAACTCACAACCAGCGGTCGAATCAATGACTTGGTCTATTCTAGGTAATGGAAAAGGATCTTTTGGACACGCCTTGTTCAGGTTCGTGTAATCGATACACATTCGCCATACAATGGCTACATTCGGATCATCTTTCTTCTTTTCTACTAGCACCGGATTTGACAACCAATCCGGGTATAACACCTCCATGATGAACCCGGCTGCGAGGAGCCGAGCTATTTCATCCCCTATTATTTTTCTCCTGTCTTCGGCGAAGCGGCGGAGAGGTTGCTTCACCGGCCTTGCTCCTGGCCTTACATTCAGAGAGTGCTTAGCCAACTCCCTCAGAACACCTTGCAGATCCTGAGTTGACCATGCAAAGATATCCCGATTCTCACGGAGGAAGTTGGTGAGCTCGCTTTCCTATTTAGCATCTAGGCCTGCACCAATGGTAACAATACGTTCTGGGAATTGCTCATCTATCTGAAACTTCTTTGTTTCTTTAGTCGGCTGAAAGGAGACACTTCCATGTGGATTGGCTAGTGCCGGCATATTCAGCTGTGCCGACTGAGCTAGGGCTGCTACCTCCTGAATCCTTCTTTTTTCTCTTGCTATAACCAATGATTCGACCAGATTTAACCCGGCTGAAGCACACTCCATTGACTTCTTGTAATCACCTGCTATTGTTATCACTCCTTGTGGTCCGGGTAGCTTCATTTTCAGATAACTTATATGACAGCTTCCCATGAATTTGGCCAACGCGGGCCGTCCGAGTAAAGCATGATAACAACTCTCTAGATCCACTACCTCAAACTCTAAGTTTTCTGCTCTGCAGTTATCTCTTGTACCGAATAACACATCCACTCAGACCTTACCAATGGGTTCACATGAAAGTCCTGGCACTATCCCATGGAAAGTGGTCCTCGTGGATTGCAGCATGTTCTGCGATATTCCGAGTTTGTGCATGGTATCTTTGTACATGATGTTGATACTGCTTCCATTGTCAATCAGTACTTTTGAGAATTTCACATTGATGCTTGGTCCAACAAATGTTGGATCCAACACGAGTGCATATGACCCGGGATTCGGCATTATCTTGGGGTGATCCTTTATGCTCCAAGTTACCTCCTGATCTGACCAAGGCACAAATCTTGGTACTGTCGGCATAACTGCATTTACTTCCATATGCCGGCGTTGCACACTCTGCTTGTCTTGTTGTTCCGTTGTGAACACGCAATAAGACTGATGATGTTCTCTGTAATCATTGCGTCCAGTATTCGCTGGATATGTCCTTCCATCGTGGACTTGGTTCATCACTTGATGTACCGCATCTCTCCGATCCGGGTTATTGTACCTCGGGGGAGGCGGTGGTAACATCAATTGCTGTGCATTTGCTCCAGTCAACTTTTGTTGATGCTGTTGCCGTATTTGATGGGGCGCTGCCTGAATACCTACGGGGTTTCCCATTGCATTTTCATCCATGCACATTGGCGGGTCGTATGGTTGGCTGGCCTGGATGGGTTCGACGTGTGGAATTTGCACGGCTGATCTAACATAGATTCGAACGTGTACTTCGGCCTCTCTTGCCACTGTTTCTTTTGTTCTGGGGTCCACTGTCTTTTTCCTTCATTCCTTGGTGTCCACTGCTGAGGACCATTTTTCTGCCGTTGAGTCGGTCCGTGACTCGGCGGATCCTGCGCTACTGCTGCCACTTGGGCCGAATTATATCTATAATCCGGCCTTTCTTCTCTTCTTCTTCCTCTGAAGTCGCTGCGCCTGGATGACCCGGCCAAATCTCTTACATAATGGTCTTGTTGCTCCCGATGATCTGCCGACATTAATTCTGGTTGCGTTGGATCTCCTAATGCGTAGGAATCCGCTATTCTGATAGTTTCTGCCAATGTGGTCGGCATATCTCTTTGCAGACGTCGCCATAACACGCTGCCATAACGACATCCTTGAGCGAAACAGGCTATTTCTTGCGACTCTATAACTCCTTCACATGAGTTTCTCAGGTTACACCATCGAGTTAAAAACTCTCTATCTGTTTCATTTGGCCTCTGCTTGCACATGGCTAATTGTTGCGGTCTGTTTGGCCTCTTGTATGTGCTGGTAAAGTTGCTGACGAACATTTCTTCAAAATCCAACCAACAGTTGATACTGCCCACTGGTAGATTATTCAGCCATACCGTAGCTGGTCCTTCCAACATTTGTGGGACATACCGTACTGCCCATCGTAAGTTCCCACCCGCTATTTTCACAGCAGTGGCATAGTCAATCAACCAGTCTTGAGGTTTGGTACTCCCATTATATGTCTTTGTCCCTCTTGCTAGCTGATAGTTCGGCACAGGTGGTTCGCCCATGGGCCGTGGTCCAAAGCATGTCGGACCTGGCGGACCTGTTCCTCCAACAACTCGGACCGGTATAGCCGGTCCAGCTTTACTCTTGCATCATTCGATGGCAAATCTCTGTATAGAACTCTGTCTTGCAATCCGTAATGGTTATTTCCACCATGGATTGCATATTCCATCTCGGAATAACCATCATTGTACCTTTCATTCACTTGATTGTGGCGAGCTGGCCTCGCTTCCCTTTCCTGTCGGGGTTCATGTCTTTGATGCGGATTGAGCGGTGGTTCTCTTCTTACTTCGGTTGGGGTGTTGTTCTCACAATTGCCTCTTCCGAGTTCTCTCCTGCCGAGGTCTCCATTGCCTCGGCTTCCGCCGTCCTTCTCAATACGGCCGGGGTTCCTCTCACCATTGTTACCCCGGCTTCCATTGCCTCTATTCTCGTTTGCCTTCCCGGCTACTGCCGGATCATACGGAACAATTTGCTTGTTTCTTTTTCCTGAAGTTACTGCTTTGTCCCTTCGTGCATTATTTCCGGGTGAAGATGCTGCTGCCACGGACAAGGCAGGTGCTGCACCTGCCGAGTGAACCATCCGCGATGCCCCCGGCCTTGCCGGGTCTGCCCTGAGCATCTCTTCGTTTTGCTGGTTTGCGATGCGCACCAGCTCATTCACTCTTTCTTGCTGTTTCTGCCGGGCTTCGCCGGTCAACCCCTCTAACTCTAAGGCTGCGGCATTTGCCGCTCTTAGGTTCTTTGCCGGGGTACTGTACCTCGGCAGGCCCAAATCAACTGAATCTGCCTTATGAGCATCATGCTCCTTGTTGATATCATCTATGAGGTTTTTCCCTCTCAATCTTAACTCGTCCAACCGTTCGGGTGCGACGTCAAGCTTATTGGCTTTGGCGTATTCTCGCAGGGTCTTGTTTAAGGACTCCCGCAAGGCCGACACCTTTTTGGCCTCTACCAGCACCTTTTGCCAGGTTTCTTCTAACTCTGCCTGAGCATTCGCCGGATCAAGTATCGGAGCTACAGGTGTTGTTAAGTTTTCTATGGTAGCCTGAAGAATGTTCTCTGGCCTTTCCAGAGGTGGCCCTCTTACTCTTGGTGCCTTTGGGGTAGTGTCCTACACCTCGGTCTGGTTGGTCACTGGTGGGATTACCTCGGTGGGTTGCGGAGCTGTCTGCCTGGGCGCGCCCTATACGCCCGTGGCGGGGTCTCTGGTCGATCCGGTAGCCGCTACTCCCGCTTGCACTCCTGCCGTGACCATCACCTCGACGCTGTCTACGGGACGCGCTCCGCGTGGACGGCTCGCAGCGCTAAGAGGTGGCTCTCCTGCATAAACAACTTGGTGAGGATAAACGCCGGAGATGTCGACGCCGACGTAGACTCTGTGCTCGCCCAGGCTGATGAAGACACCGTTGCGCGGGGGAGTTTTTCCCCTGAAGCTGCCCGCATTGTTGCTGACGTAGTCACAGAGATCAAATCTCTGGACCAAGCCAGAAACGACGCGCTCGCCAGTGTTGATGAAGTTTCCCGTCCGGATCATAACTCCAGCTAGCACCGCTGCTGGCCCCACGGTGGGCGCCAACTGTCGTGGTGGTGACACGGCAGATGCCATGGGTAGGCTAAAGTTTGGGGCCAATGGATGCTAGTGGGATCTGGGGAGGGAAGATGTAATTGATTCTACACACAAAAGACTAAGGCAAAGATCTTTATTTCCTCTTCCTTGGGCTACAAGTGCTCCTCAATCTGTATACAGGGAGAAGAGAAGAACTTTACCAGCCTAACGGTACTAAAAATGAGTCAATCCCTTTCTCAGGGCCCAAGCCTCTCCTTATAAAGGATTGCCTTGGGTTCCTTTAGGGCTGATGTGGCAAGCATATTCGAGGAATATGCTTGTCCCAATATAGTAGTTCGGCGCCCCTTTCCCTGTCGCTCCTCTATTGACGGCAAGGTTCCAGAGGGCCCCTCCTGCGCGCCTCGGGCTTCAGGACTGTCACCTCCGTGACCTCCTTCTGCTTCTCTGTCGCTCTGTGTCTTTGTCCGTAGTGCTTGGCATGGCTCAGATTCCCCCTACCCTGCAGCTAGGATTTGACTTCAGGCTTCTCCTTCTCCTGCAAGCCTCATTCGGCCCTGCCTCCCATAGTTCGGCTTGTCCTTTATCTGTATGTAGATTACTTGGGCTGACCCGGCCGAGTTACGAAGTATCTCGGCCGGGTAAGGCCTTGTCTTCACTACAAGGGTCTTGCCCTTTCCTATCTCGGCCGACCTCTACATGATTCGGACGACTCAGGCTGTAACTCGGAAACTAGACGGGGAACATCCTTTCGTCTTTCCCCGTCTTTACCCTATCCGGGGTTATCTCCCCAACACTCGGTGTAGTTCCAAGTGCGCTGGACCCAATGTCTATCTACTGTGATAACATGGGCGCCATAGCTAATGCGCAAGAACCAAGGTCACACAAGAAGCTGAAGCACATCAAGCTACATTTTCACGCTATTCGAGAGCATGTCCAAGATGGTGACATAAAGATTTGCAAAGTACACACAGATCTGAATGTGGCGGATCCGTTGACTAAACCTCTCCCGAGGGCAAAACATGACTAGCACCAAACTGCCATGGGTGTTCGGTATATTACCATGTAATCTAGATTAGTTGACTCTAGTGCAAGTGGGAGACTGTTGGAGATATGCCCTAGAGGCAATAATAAAAGTGGTTATTATTATATATTTGTGTTTATGATAAATGTTTACATTCATGCTACAATAGTATTAACCGGAAACACTAATACTTGTGTGATTTGTAAACTAAATTAGAGTCCCTGGTAAAGCCTCTTTATAATACTAGCTTGTTGATTAATAGATGATCGTAGTTTCTCGATCATGAACATTGAGATGTAATTAATAACAAGATCATATCATTAGGAGAATGGTATGATGGATATACTCCTATAGATAAGCATAGCATTAAGATCAGGTCATTTCAATAGTTCGTTTGCTATAAGCTTTCTGATACATAGTAACCTAATTCCTTCGACCATGAGATCATGTTAATCACCATTACCGGAAGGATGCTTTGATGACATCAAACACCACACCGTAACTGGGTGACTATAAAGGTGGCATTGAGTGTTCGGAAAGTATGGGTTGAGGCACATGGATCAAGAGTGGGATTTGTCCATCCATATGACGGATAGATATACTCTGGGCCCTCTCGGTGGAATGTCATACAATTAGCTTGCAAGCATGTGACTAGCTCACAGGGGATCACATATCACGGGAACAAGAAAAGAGTACTTATCGGTAACGAGGTTGAACTAGGTATACAGAGATACCGACAATCAAAACCTCGGATAAATAAACTATCGTGAGACAAAGGGAAATTGGTATCGTATGTAAGTGGTTCATTCGATCGCAAAGTAATCGTAGAAATATGTGGGAGCCATATGAATTTCCAGATTCCTCTATTGGTTATTGATCGGAGAAGTGTCTTGGTCATGTCCGCATAATTCACGAACCATAGGGAGACACACTTAAGGATTCGATGTTGTTTAGTAGATATGGAATGTTAGTAGGGATATCGAATGTTGTTCGGAGTCTCGGATGGGATCCGGGATATCACGAGGAGATCGGGAATGGTCTAGAGAATAATATTCATATAAGGAAAGTCCGATTCCGGAGTTCAGGAAAGTTTCCGATGTTTTCATCGGAGAGGTTCTAGAAGGGTCTAGAAGGTTCACCGATCTGGAAGGGGAATGGTCCATGAATGTGTCATGGATATGTGGAATGATTAGATCATATCCTAGGTCACTTGGTGTTGACATTTGCAAGAGAGAAATAAAGCTCTAAATTAAAAGTCAAACGGGAAGTTTGAAAAGTCAAACTGGAATAATGGTTTCCTAGTGGGAGAAGAAACAAGTCCTTCTCTCAATCCAACTTGGGTTTGGGTTTGGATTCAAACCCACCCCTCCCAAGGCTGCCCCTCCCTCTCATAATGGGGTAGGGCTGCCCCAACACCACAAGAGCCAAGCCCTCCCCACACCGCCTTGCTGCCTAAGCCGCCAGCCGCAAGCCGCCGCCATGGCCGCCGCCCTAGTTGCCACCGACACCTCCTCCTCCCGGTCATCTAAACCCTAGATCTCCGGGAAACCCTAATCCACCATAACTCGCATCCGTCTTAGGCGAAGCCCTGCGGGATCTTCCCTCTACTTCCGACACCACTGCCGTCAGGTCACGGAATCACGAGGGAGAACTACAACCTCCGCCGCTGGAACAAGGGAGAGGAAGGTCTTCATCGAAAATTTAACGGTGACCGATTTTGAAGCGCTGAACGCAGGAAGGATCGTCTATGCGATCTTGAGATCGGCAAGTGTACGACTACATCACCCACGAGAATCTGCTCTCGTTAACCGCTTTGGAATCTTCGAGGGGTGAGTGCTTCTATCGACCCGTTGCTACAATCTAGTAGATAGATCTTGGCTTCTTTGTGTGCATGCGATAGAATTTTTTTGTTTTCCATGCTACGAACCCCTACATACCCCTTCTTGGAGTCACTAGCAACTACTTGGACAAGATAGCTACTAACAATAGAGAGCATGCAAGATCACAAACAACATAAACATGATAGAATCAATAAGACAAAACCAAATCAATCTGACATAGTAATCCAAATATCTATCGGATCGTCGCAAACACAACATGCATGATTACAAATAGATGAGATCTTGATCATGAACGGAGCTCACAAGATCTAGAAATGAAAGCACAAAGGAGGAGATACAACCATCTAGCTACTACATGGACCCGTAGTCCAAGGTGGAACTACTCACGCTTCATACCGGAGGCTAGCATGATGAAGAAGAAGTCCTCCGGGATGATCTCCCCTTTGACAGGGTGCCGGGAAGAGCTTCATATCCCCCCGATCTAGGGACGATGGTGGCGGCGGCTACAGACGGTTTCGTGGAATATTGATCGGCTACTTACAGTTTTGGCATCGGGGGGTCTTTATAGGCGAAGAGGCGAGGTCGCCAGGCGGCCGCACCCCAGTGCGTGGGCCCACCAGTGGCTGGGTGTGGCCCCCTGGTGACTCTCCTTCATCTCGTATTCGGGCTTCGTGTTCCCCACGGTAAAATATTGAATTTGGCTTTTGTCCCGTCCAATTACGAGAATATTTATTTTCTGCCTTTCTGGAACCAAAAACAGAAGAAAACAGGCAACTGGCACTGTGGCATCTTGTTAATAGGTTAGTACCAGAAAACATATAAAAACACATCAAAGTGTAGACAAAGCAAAGCAAAGTAGATACTAAACAAGCATGAGACATAAAAAATTATAGATACGTTTCCAACGTATCAATACAACAAGCCCAGTCCGAGGGGTGGTCATCCTCGGCCATTGTTCCCTACGACAACACTAACCAGCCATGAGCACCGGAGTACAACCCCATCTATCAAGGCGGGGGAGCCCCTACCAGGATGGAAATCATCCCAGCGATCTGAAGGGAATATGCCCTGAGAGGCAATAATAAAGTGTTTATTATGTGTATTCCAAGTATGTGATAGATGTTTATTTTGCATGATATAATTGTATTAATACGGAAACGTTAATACATGTGTGTTTAATAAACAAACAGAGAGTTCCTAGTTATGCCTCTCTCATAAACTAGCTCGTTGATTAACAAGATGATCAAGGTTTCCTGATCATGGACATTGGATGTTGTTAATAACGGGATCACAACATTAGTGTAATGGTGTGATGAACATTCATCCCAAGTATAGCATTACGATCAAAGTCACTGAGTTTATATTGCTATAACAACTTACGAAGTGATCCTAATCCTTAGACCATGAGATCATGTCAATCACTAACACCGGAATAGTTTCTTGATAACATCAAACGTCACACCGTAACAGGGTGATTATAAAGATGGATTCAGAACTAATAAAGTGTTATGTTGAGGCTCATGGATCGAGAGTGGAATTTGTTCATCCCGATGACGGATAGATATACTCTGGGCCCTCTCGGTGATATCACATTGATTAGCTTGCAAGCAAGTGATTTGATCACTAGTATTTTATATCACAGAAACGAGAAAAGAGTGCATGTCGGTAACGAGATCAAACTAGGTATGGAGATACCGATGATCGAATCTCGAACATGTAATATATCGTGAAACAAAGGGATTAAGATACTAGCGTAAAAGGTTCCGACGATCACAAGAAAGTCATCGTTGAATGTGTGGGAGTCAGTATGGGTCTCCAGATCCCGCTCGATTATTGATCCGAGAGGGGTATCGATCATGTCCGCATTATTCACGAACCGTAGAGTGACACACTTAAGAGACACCGACATCCAATTGGAGCAAATGTTTCATGCCGAAAGAATGAACAAGCGCAGGAATTTATTTCACTAGATACCGAAACAGGTTTTCGGGTGAAATTGCATAAAGTGGTTATGCATGTGAAATAGAATTCTAGCAAGGGGTTATTTGTGAATGTTTGTCATTAAAGTAATTGACAAAATTATGAATAAAATAAAAGAGTTTTATTTAATGGGAGTTTGCATTAAATTTGGTGGAAATTTAATGGGAATTTGAGTGGACTTTTGAGTGGAGGGATTTTAAAGGGCATTTTGTGAGTGGAGTGTCCACCCACATGAATGAAGGAGAGGAAGGGGCAGCCCCCATGGCCGGCGGCCACCCCCTTGGGTGCCCCCCTCCTCCTATAAAAGGAGCCCCCTCCTCACTTGTCTCTCACACCTCCTCGTGAAGGATCTCTCTCCCCCTCTAGAATTTATCCCCCATGGTCTCGGACTAGCGAGATACATGTTCCCGGTGGCTATTCGGCAAGAAAGAGTTGTGCTTCCGCTGCATCGCTAGAGCGAGGAGGGGGAGGTTGCTCGGTGCCTCGAACGTGTGTGCGAGCACGGATGCGCTGCTGATTTGCGGCGCTAGGACTTCCTCTCGATCTTGAGATCGGCAAGAGATCGTCTACATCAACCACGAGTTGAACTCGTTAAGCTTTGTCGGTCTTCAAGGGTATGTTCTCTATGGATATACATCCGCCCGTTGTTTGTATCTAGTAGATAGATCTTGATATATAGTTCACATAGTAGGAAAATTTTGTTTTCTATGCTGCGAACCCTACAGTGGTATCAGAGCCGGATCTATGCGTAGATACTTTACATGGGTAGTACACATATGAGTATGTGGGCGATGATGATCATGTTGTTACTCCTTCGTTGTAATTTTGGATATTGGTGGCATAGTGGGATGAAGCGGCCCGGACAAACTTTACATGTCCTCGCACATGAGACCTGTTCCACGCTTGACATGCAACTAGTTTGCATAAGTGGCTAGCGGGTGTCTGTCTCTCCTACTATAGTCAATATCTATTTTGCAAGCGAGTTGTCAACAATTTGATTATCCTCATTGCGGTTCATGTTCGTAGGTAAGAACGGTTCTATCTCGAAAGCCCTAATCCACGTAAAACTTGCAATGGATAAATTAGAGGCGTCTAGTTTAGATTGTTGCTGGGCTAGTGTTATGATATGGTAGTTTTGTAAGTAGAAGTATGAGATGATACTCTTACAACACACATAGCGTGTAAAATCCATAGACCTTGGATTTACACATATAGGTATGATAGTGATCATACCACGATGCACATGATAGAGATCATCTGCGGGAACCATATAATTTCACTAATAAACATATGATGTTTGATAGCATCTTATATTGCTTGTTTAGCTTTGTTAGCATAATAAGATGATCCTCATTTAAATATCAAGATAAGAATGTGTTCTTCCTTTAGTATGCACCGATTATGTTTTCGTCGCTCCAAGACATCACGTGATGATCGGGTGTTCTTGGATCCACGACCATATTTCGGTGTAAAACAGCTACACACGCCAATACTAAGGTTCTAACTTGGCGAGCCTAGCATGTATGACATGGCCTCGGAACACGGACGAAAGGTTAAGCATGAGTCATATAGTTGATATGATGCCCATTTGATGCTCGCCTTTGAATCTATCTTGACTCACGTGATGATTGGACTTGGTGTAGTGGATTTGGTTCATGTAATCACCAAAAGGCACGAGGGATGTCGTTTTTAGTGGGAGTTCATTCGTAATATAGATTAGTTGAACTCAATATATCATACACTTAGTCTAAACTTTACAAATTCTGTAGATGGCACCACCGCTTTTAATTTCAATGTGTTCATGGAGAAAGAGAAACTAGCAACGAACGGTAGCAACTTTACCGAATGGGCCATGAATTTGAGGATTCTCCTCTCTGCACAAAAGCAATATGTGCTAGTAGCGCCGTTAGGCCCCCCACCTTTGATGATGCCCGACGAGGAGAAGAATGTCTATCGACTCGCCGAGGACCACAACTTAGTTCATTGCGGCATATTGTATGGGCTAGAGCAGAACTTCAAAAGCGTTTCAAAACGGCAATGCATTTGATACAATGGGTGAGTTGAAAATGATTTTCGACACACATGTCTTTGTGAGAGCTACAACGCGTAAAAGTTCTTTAGCTACATGATGGAAGAGCACACTCCGTTAGTGAGCATGTACTCAAGATGTCGGGATTACGCCGATAAGCTTGTGTCCTTGGGAATATCGATTCCCATTGACTTAGGCATCCATCGTGTTCTGCAACGCCACCTAGCTATAAGAGCTTCGTGATGAACTATAATATGCAAGGCATGAAGAAGTCTCTCCCCGAGCTTCTGTCAAAGCTTAAAACTGCAGAAGTGGAGATCAAAAAGGAACATCAAGTGTTGATGATCAATAGGAACACTGGTTTCAAGAAAGACAAGAAGGAAAACAGAAGGGAAGTAAGGGCGGCAAGCCTGTATCCGCGCCTGAAAAGAAACCCCGAGTTGGACCTAAGTCTGATTCCGAGTGCTACTATTGTAAGGGGATCGCCACCGAAGCGAATCGTCCCAAGTATCTGCGCATAAGAAGGCCGGCAAGGCAAACAAAGGTATATATGATATACATGTTATTGATGTGTACTTGACTAGTGCTCGCAGAGCACCGGGTATTTGATACGGTTCGGTTGCTAATATTTGTAACTCGAATCGTGGGTCATAACAAGCGACCGCTAGCAAGGGGTGAGGTCAAGATGCGTGTCGGCAATGGATCAAGCGTTGATGTGATCGCCGTCGGAACGCTGCCTCTCCACTTACCGTCGGGATTAGTTATAAACTTGAATAAATGTTATCTGGTGCCTGCACTAAGCATGAACATTGTATCTGGATCGTGTTTGATGCGAAGTGGTTATTCATTTAAATCCGAGAACAATGGTTGTTCCATTTATATGAATGAAATCTTTTATGGTCATGCACCGATGATGAATGGTTTATTTCTATTAGATCTCGATGATAATGTTACACATATTCATAATGTTGATGATAAAAGGATTAAACTTAATGATGATATATCCGCATATATATGGCACTGCCGTCTAGGTCATATTGGCATTAAACGCATGAAGAAGCTCCATTCGGATGGACTTTTGGAATCACTTGATTATGAATCATTTGATACATGTGAGCCATGCCTTATGGGCAAGATGACTAGAACGCCGTTTTCCGGTTCAATGGAACGGGCGACAAATTTATTGGAAATCATACATTCTGATGTATGTGGTCCAATGAGTGTGTCGGCGCGAGGTGGATATCATTATTTTGTTACTTTCACGGATGATTTGAGTAGATACGGTTATATCTACTTGATGAAACACAAGTCTGAAACCTTTGAAAAGTTCAAGGAATTTCGAATGAAGTGGAAAATCATCGTAATAGAAAGATCAAATTTCTACGGTCCGACCGTGGAGGTGAGTATCTAAGTTACGAGTTTAGCACTCACATGAAAGAGTGTGGAATTGTTTCACAACTCACACTGCCGAACACCACAAAGAAATGGTGTGTCGGAACGTCGTAATCGTACTTTATTAGATATGGTTCGATCTATGATGTCTCTGACGGACTTGCCGTTGTCATTTTGGGGTTATGCACTAGAAACTGCTGCAATCACTTTAAATCGGGCACCATCTAAATCCGTTGAAAAGACACCGTATGAATTGTGGTTTGGAAACAAACCTAAGCTGTCATTTCTTAAAGTTTGGGGATGCGATGTTTATGTGAAGAAACTTCAACCGGATAAACTCGAACCCAAAGCGGAAAAATGTGTCTTCATAGGATACCCTAAAGAAACTATTAGGTATTCCTTCTATCACAGATCCGAGGGCAAAGTTTTTGTTGCCAAGAATGGATCCTTTCTAGAGAAAGAGTTTCTCGCGAAAGGTGTGAGTAGTCGGAAGGTAGAACTCGAAGAGGTTGTGGAACCTTCTCTTCAAAGTATGGCGAGTAGCGCAGCGCCGGAAGTTGTTCCGGAGTTGGATCCACCTGTTGAAGAGGGAACTAATGATAATGATCATGAAACTCCGAAAGAGAGTACTACCGAACCTCGCAGGTCAAACAGGACGCGTGCAGCTCCCGAGCTGTACGGAAATCCTGTCATGAATTTCATGGTTGATGAAAATGATGACCCTGCGACGTATGAAGAAGCGATGATGAGCCCGGATTCCAACAAATGGTTAGAATCCATGAAATCCGAGATGGAATCCATGTATGAAAATCAAGTTTGGAACTTGGTGGAATTACCTCACGACCGAAAGGCCGTGGAGAACAAATGGATTTTCAAAAGGAAAACTGATGCTGATGGTAATGTGACCGTCTATAAAGCTCGACTTGTCGCAAAGGGGTTTCGACAAATTCAAGGAGTTGACTACGATGAGACTTTCTCTCCCGTAGCGATGCTAAAGTCAGTTAGGATTATGTTAGCAATTGCTGCATATTTCGATTATGAGATATGGCGGATGGATGTCAAAACCGCGTTTCTCAATGGTAATATTGAAGAAGAGTTGTATATGATACAACCAAAGGGTTTTGTCGATCCTAAGGATGCTAACAAGGTGTGCAAGCTTCAGCGATCCATCTATGGATTGAAGCAAGCATCACGAAGTTGGAATCTCCGCTTTGATGAGGTGATCAAAGAGTTTGGATTTGTCCAAACTTATGGAGAAGCTTGTATTTACAAGAAAGTGAGTGGGAGCAATGTGGCATTTCTGATATTATATGTGGATGACATATTATTGATCGAAAATGATATAGATCTTTTAAACAGTGTTAAAAGTTATCTAAATAGCAAATTTTCAATGAAGGACCTAGGTGAAGCGTCATACATATTAGGCATAAAGATCTATAGAGATAGATCTAGGCGCCTAATAGGGCTATCGCAAAGTACATACCTTGATAAGATTTTAAAGAAGTTTAAAATGGACGGAAGTAAGAAGGGGTTCTTACCTATGTTGCAAGGCAAGACATTGAGTAAGACTCAAAGTCCAGCTTCGGCGGAAGAAAGAGAGATAATGGACAAAGTCCCCTATGCTTCAGCCATAGGCTCTATAATGTACGCCATGCTATGTAAGATCGGATGTGGCACATGCTATTAGTTTGACTAGTAGGTACCAATCGGATCCAGGTTCGGAACACTGGATAGCGGTCAATAATATCCTTAAGTACTTACTAAGAACTAAGGATATGTTTCTTGTATACGGAGGTGAAGAAGAGCTCGTCGCTAAGTGTTATGTCAACGCTAGCTTTGACACCGATCCGGATGACTCTAAGTCTCAATCCGGATACATATTTCTCATGAATGGCGGAGCGGTTAGTTGGAGGAGCTCCAAACAACCTGTGGTAGCGGGATCAACAACGGAGGCCGAATATGTTGTCGCTTGAAGCGGCTCAGAAGCGCTTTGGATGAAGGAGTTCATATCCGAACTAGGAGTGGTGGCAAACGTTGGACCCAATGGTGATCTATTGTGACAACAATGGTGCCATTGCCAATGCCAAAGAGCCAAGGTCTCACAAGCATTCCAAGCATATTAAGCGCCGGTTTCACTCCATCTGCGAGCATGTCAAGGATGGAGATATAAAGATTTGTAAAGTACATACGGATCTCAATGTAGCAGATCCGTTGACTAAAACTCTCCCTAGAGCAAAACATGATCAACACCAGAACTCAATGGGTGTTAGATTTATCACTATGTAACTAGATTATTATCTCTAGTGCAAGTGGGAGACTGAAGGGAATATGCCGTGAGAGGCAATAATAAAGTGTTTATTATGTGTATTCCAAGTATATGATAGATGTTTATTTTGCATGCTATAATTGTATTAATACGGAAACGTTAATACATGTGTGTTTAATAAACAAACAGAGAGTTCCTAGTTATGCCTCTCTCATAAACTAGCTCGTTGATTAACAAGATGATCAAGGTTTCCTGATCATGGACATTGGATGTTCTTAATAACGGGATCACAACATTAGTGTAATGGTGTGATGAACATTCATCCGAAGTATAGCATTACGATCAAAGTCACTGAGTTTATATTGCTATAACAACTTACGAAGTGATCCTAATCCTTAGACCATGAGATCATGTCAATCACTAACACCGGAAGAGTTTCTTGATAACATCAAACGTCACACCGTAACAGGGTGATTATAAAGATGGATTCAGAACTAATAAAGTGTTATGTTGAGGCTCATGGATCGAGAGTGGAATTTGTTCATCCCGATGACGGATAGATATACGCTGGGCCCTCTCGGTGATATCACATTGATTAGCTTGCAAGCAAGTGATTTGATCACTAGAATGTTATATCATAGAAACGAGAAAAGAGTGCATGTCGGTAACGAGATCAAACTAGGTATGGAGATACCGATGATCGAATCTCGGACATGTAATATATCGTGAAACAAAGGGATTAAGATACTAGCGTAAAAGGTTCCGACGATCACAAGAAAGTCATCGTTGAATGTGGGAGTCGTGATGGGTCTCCGATCCCGCTCGATTATTGATCCGAGGGGTCTCGATCATGTCCGCATTATTCACGAACCTTAGGGTGACACACTTAAGAGACACCGACATCCAATTGGAGCAAATGTTTCATGCCGAAAGAATGAATAAGCGCAGAATTTATTTCACTAGATAAACAACAGGTTTTCGGGTGAAATTGCATAAAGTGGTTATGCATGTGAAATAGAATTCTAGCAAGGGGTTATTTGTGAATGTTTGTCATTAAAGTAATTGACAAAATTCTGAATAAAATAAAAGAGTTTTATTTAATGAGAGTTTGCATTAAATTTGGTGGAAATTTAATGGGAATTTGAGTGGACTTTTGAGTGGAGGGATTTTAAAGGGCATTTTGTGAGTGGAGTGTCCACCCACATGAATGAAGGAGAGGAAGGGGCAGCCCCCATGGCCGGCGGCCACCCCCTTGGGTGCCCCCCCTCCTCCTATAAAAGGAGCCCCCCTCCTCACTTGTCTCTCACACCTCCTCGTGAAGGATCTCTCTCCCCCTCTAGAATTTATCCCCCATGGTCTCGGACTAGCGAGATACATGTTCCCGGTGGCTATTCGGCAAGAAAGAGTTGTGCTTCCACTGTATCGCTGGAGCGAGGAGGCGGAGGTTGCTCGGTGCCTCGAACGTGTGTGCGAGAACGGATGCGCTGCTGATTTGCGGCGCTAGGACTTCCTCTCGATCTTGAGGTCGGCAAGAGATCTTCTACATCAACCACGAGTTGAACTCGTTAAGATTTGTCGGTCTTCAAGGGTATGTTCTCTACGGATATACATCCGCCCGTTGTTTGTATCTAGTAGATAGATCTTGGTATATAGTTCACATCGTAGGAAAATTTTGTTTTCTATGCTGCGAACCCTACACGATCAGCATGGGGCAAGGCTGTCACGGCGGCGGGTACGATAACGACGACGAAGACAACAATCGCGACGGCAGTGACAATAGCCGCCATGTTGGCAGCGATGGTGGCACAAACCGCAATAGTGGCGGCAACGATAACGGTCGCAATGGTGGCAGCAATGGACGATGTTGGAGGCCTCGTTGCCAAATTTATGGTAATTGGGGCCATGATACGATGGACTCTCACAACCACTTCAACCAGGAGTACTAGCGCTCCGCTAATTCTGCCTCCACCAACGCAACAACCACAAGTTCTAGATCATGGACATGGGGGCAAAAGATCACTTCATGAGTGATCTAGAACGACTTCAAGTCCATAAGCCATACACTAGGAAGGACCAGGTGCAAGTGGTCAGTGGAACATGTTTGTCTATTTCGCATATTGGCCATTCGAATTTAACCGGTTCATCCCTTTGTTTGCAAGAAGTTTTTATGTTCCAAATATTTGCAAAAATATTCTTTCTATCCACCGTATCGTTTCTGATAATGACATGTTTGTTGAATTTCATCATTGTTTTTTATGTGTAAAGGACAAGGCCACAAAGAAGGTAATCCTTCACGATAGGAGTCAAAATGGACTTTAGCCCGTTCCATTTTGCAAAGTGTCATCGTCCTCTCTCCGTGCATTTGCTACCGTCTATGTCACGTCTATGCAGTAGCATCAGCTTCTTGATGATACCTCAAATAATGTAGTGCACTCTATTATTAAAACAAATGAGCTTCTATGTTCTTCGTTATAAAATTATCTTTAGTTTGTGATACTTCTCAGCGTGATAAAAGTCATCATTTGCCATACACCACTCTGATGTTTAGGGTCCTTCTCGTATTTCTTCTGGGGGAACAAGTATTAGTTAGTTTTGTGGATGACTATTCTTATTTATGTTGTATTTATCTCCTTAAACATAATAAGTCTGATGTTGAGTAGGTTTTCTATGTCTTCCATGCTCATGTTAAGCGCCTCCTGAACACTAAGATCAAAGCAGTTCAGTCTCATGGAGGTGGTGAATACAAGAAATTGTCCCTCTATTTTCAGCACACGGGTGTGTCCAATTGTGTGTCATGCCCGCATACTTATCAATAGAACGGGATTGCCGAATGTAAACATCGACATTTGGTAGAAACAAGACTTCCCCTCCTAGAACACTCCTCTCTTCGCTTTTATTATCGGGATGAGGCCTTTCTCACGGCGTGTTATCTTATTAACCATATTCCCACGCCTGTCATTAATAAGGAAACACCTCTTTATCGCCTCCTACATGTTTAGCCAAATTAATATTTTCTTTGCATTTTTGGTGTGTTTGTTGGCCTAGAATTTGCAAGTTTAACTCTCCTAAACTCGACCTGCGCTCTAAGGATTGCATCTTTATAGGCTATAGTCCGATGCATAAGAGATACAAGTGTTTGGATTGCTCCACGTGGCGCATTTACATATCTCGTGACGTCGTTTTAGACAAAACCGTGTTTCTTTTTTCCACTCCTGGTGTGATGGTTGACGTGTCCGCTCTTGCATATTCTATCACTTTTCCAAGCGATGAACCAGTTATGAGTGAGCCTATGCGCAAATACGACTTGTCCTATTTATCCAGTCACATGCCTATGACATGCAATATTTCGTCTTTTTAGGCACCAGTAACTTGGGTTGATTCCACCATTGAGAAGCAAGTTGACACTGCTCCTAGGCGACGGATAGACGTGCATGTCGATCTCATAATCGACGTGTATGCAAGAGGCATGTGCGGTTCATCGGCTGTCTACAACTTGTGCTCCCTTGTGTCGGCCCATAGGCCGCCGACCGCCTCTCTGCAGGAGGCCTCTTCTTTGGGCCAGCCCGTGTCACCCATTACCAGCCCGCTGCTAGCCGCAAAACCCCCAACTGCCCATCTCCACCTGTCGTAGCTGCACTGATGCACAAAGCAGGATAACATGCGGAAGGACAAAGTGTACACGGAAGGCACTGTTTGGTATGACCCGCAGCGTCAAGCATGCTTTGCTGTTCTGCAATCTCATCGAGAAGCTCTACAAGAATTGGCATGCCACGTGGCCATGTCTGACAAATTTGCGGCTCTCTGTCAGACCAACACTTGGATCTTGGCCTCTCGTCCACCTAGCGCCAACATTGTTGGCAGCAAGTAGATTTTTAAGACCAAACACCGCCTGAATGGGTTTATTGGTAAGCACAAAGCCTGGTTGGTCACACGTGGATTTATTCAACAACATGGGATTGACTATGGTGACACATTCGTCTGGTGCTCTCACTTGAAGTGTCTCGCGGGTGGAGTCTTCAACAGGTTGATGTCAACAATGCATTCATTCATGGTTGTCTTACCGGAGATTCTATATATGTAGCAACCGTCTCGGTTTTTTAAACCTTTTCTAATGTAGGCGAGACTGATACGCCCAATTTGCATCACCTTTCTATATCATAATTTACCTCTATTCATTGATATTTGTATTATTATGAGGTATTACTTATGGATTTTCAGCTGTTTATGCATGTTGGATGATTCCTAGAGGATGGACTGCCGGAGTCTGGATTCTGATGGAAAAGAAGGCGTTTCGGTGCAATTTCGCGAAGATCAGAAAAATACCAGAAAAATATGGAAACATATTATTTTACCGGAAGACGAAGGAAGCCATAAGGAGGAGCGAAGGGGGGCCTCAGGGGGCCCACACCCCCACTAGGCACGGGCCCACCTGACCCCACGCCTAGGGTGGGTTTGGCCCACCTGTTCGGCTTCTGACTCCGCCCCTTCGCCTATATCTTCCCTACGGAACCCTAACACCAGGGGAGCTACCACAGATAGATTTCCGCCGCCTCTCGGGGGCGGAAAACACCGAGAGATAAATATCTCTCCGGCAGACAGGTTTCTACCGGGGGAATTCCTTCCCGGAGAGGGGAGACCGTCGCCATCAACACCGTCATCAAGCTAGGATTCATCGAGATCATCATCATCATACACACCATCATCTCCACCAGCACCATCATCACCACTCCGTCCTGCTGTAACAATTGTGTTGGATATTGCTTTAGTTCGTTAGGGGAAACTTTCCTGGTGTTAATTACTATTGTAGTTGATGCTTGTGAGTGGAACCATTGGATTATTGTTTATGTTCAGATTGTTATCCATTACCATATCATCTTTGATCTTGATCCATATGATGTCTTGTGAGTAGTTCATTTAGTTCTTGAGGACATGGGAGAAGTCATGTTGTTAGTAGTGAATCTGTGATGAGTTATTATTCAATGGTTTAGTATTTAAGTTGTGGTGCTATTCTTCTAGTGGTGTCATGTGAACATCGACTACATGATATTTCACCATTTATGGGCCTAGGGGAATGCATTGTGTATTTGGCTACTAATCGTGGGGTTGCCGGAGTGACAGAAACCTGAACCCCCGTTAGGACACCTTTGCACAAGGGAGCGTAGGATCTCAGAGTTTAAGCCTATGGTTAGATTTGTATCTTAATTACTTTCATGTAGTTACGGATGTTTGCAGGGGGTTTAATCACAAGTATGTATTAGTCCAAGTACGGTCGGTATATTAGCACAGGTTCACCCACACAATACTTACAAACACCAAAGAAGAGTACTCGGCTATTTGCAGCGAAAGCACTTGACAAAATTCCCATGTGTCCTCGAGAACGTTTGGTCCTTATAAGTATTTCCACCGGCTTGTATTTTGCTAAGAAAGGATTGGGCCACTTGCTCCGTTTGTTCGTTAATTCTGTTACTTTCTCTTTGTTTTTTTACCTTGTCAGAAAACCACTAAAAATTTGTTTGCTAAGTATTCACAGGGATTTTCTGCTCCATATCATTGTTCAGCACCTTCTGCTCCTCGTTGGGATCGACACTCCTATTTATCGAAAGTACTACGATACACCCCCTATACTTGTGGGTCATTAGAGACCCCACAACCCTTTATTCAAAACTTAAAGCAACTAGTCCAGTCCATGAATATGTACAACAAAGTAATTACAAAAAGAAGACTTACTGTGCAAAAAAATCAGGGTAGATTGTCCAGCCATGATGACAAAGGATCCCTCAACTTCTTCTTTAATATGTGCTTAAGCAGGTTCATATTATAGGAGAACCCGCTCTTCCATCCTTGTAAAGTTGGCTTCCGATGCTTGAAAATACAGGCATTTCTTTGCTTCCATATGTTCCAGCATGCCAGAGTAACAATCTCAATAAAAAAGGGTCCATCAAAGCTTTTCTGAGCTCTGACTAACGAATCAGAGATGGAATAATCAACCCATTCTCTACAAGTAGTTCCATATCCTTGAACTACATAAACACTAGAAGAAAAGATGCCTCCAATCTTCCCTGGCCTGTGCTTGGCAAAGAGCACAGTCACGATCATCTGTGACCCTCCATTGTCTCCTTATCAGCATGTCCTTTGTGTTAATTCTATCATGGAGAATCAGCCATGCAAATTGGCTTAGAAACTATATTATCCTGAACAAGCATGAAACTCTGCTTATAGTATACTTGATCCCGATACACTCCCTAGTTCAGCTGACACACCCATTTATCACGGTCGGCTGTAATAGGGGTATTTCCAATAATATCCTAGAGCCGTAAGTACTCCAGATAGACCTCATCTTTGAGGATGTCAGGTTTTCCTCTCAAGTCTACAACCTTTAGTGGTCTATCTATGGTATGGAGCAGTCATCCCGTGCATGGTATGCCCGCTTGAGTCAGCTTCTTCACCAGCTTAGTTTCATCTCGTCCAAGGCTGATACTTCCCTGTTTATATTTTCTCGTGGCGCGGATCACGTGTACATGTTGGTGTATGTTAATGATATTGTCATTGTTTGCTCTACTCCATAGGTTGTTGATCGTCTAGTGCATTAAATTTCAGATAATTTTTCTACTCTCTCTGTCCCGGTTTAAAGGACACAACTTCCAATTCTTGGGCCCTAGGTGTTTTCTAATTAGTTTCTTTTATAATGTGGAGAACAACAAGCGGGGGGAGAACAAGATTAAATGCCTGAGGAGAAGAATATGCGTGTGGAGAAGAAAATCGTTTCACACCCTATACAGAGCGTTCACATTTGTTCACACATGTGCATGCAAGTATTTTGTTCTTTTTACACTGGATTAATTACAAAGATTAAATGCTTTTGTGTTTAAATATTTTGGAATTGCATGGTTTGCAAATTGTGTCCTTTAAACTGGGACGAAGAAAGTATTAAGGATTTGGGTATGCTAGACTACTTCCTTGGATTGGAGGCATCTTATAATTTAGGGGGTATGACGTTGACTCAATAGAAGTATGCTCTTGATCTTCTTCATCGAGTCAACATGGAGAATTGTAATGCCACTTCCACACCACTTGCCACTTCTGAGAGATTATCTCGTGACACAGGTATGCCACTTGGTGTTGATGATTCCTTCCAATACCATAGTGTTGTATGCCGACTGTAATATTTGACTCTTAATTGTCCAAACATTTCCTTTATGGTGAACAAGGTGTGTCAGTTTCTCTCTCATCCCATTGATGTGCATTGGGATACAATTAAGCGTATCCTACGGTATGTCAAGGGGACACTGCAGACTGGTTTGCATATTCACAAGTCTCCATTATCTAGCATTAGTATTTTTACAAATGCAGACTGGGCAAGTGATGTGGATGATAGGCATTTCATGAGTGTGTTTGTTGTGTTTGTTGGACCAAATCTCATATCAAGAGTTCAAAGACGTAACCCATAGTCTCGATGTCGAGTACCGAGGCTGAATATAAGGTGGCCAATGGTGTTGCTGAAGCGATATGGGTAGACTCTCTACTCAAGGAACTTGGTATGACTCAACAATGTTCACCCATCTCATGGTGCGATAATCGCGGGGATACTTACCCGATGGAGAATCTAGTCTTTCATGCTCGTAAGCACATTGAGATCGATTTTCATTTTGTAAGAGAACGATTAACTGTCGATGTATTGGATATCATTCATTTTCACCAATGATTAGTTGGATGATGTGTTCACTAAACAAGTCACACGACATATGCTAGAAAAATTTAAGTCCAATCTAACCTTATATGTAGCAGTTCAGATTGAGAGGGTATGTTAGAGTTGTATTTAGTCTATCTGTGTACATATACCGTACCATGTTATATTATACACATGTGTAAACCTAATATGTTTATATAAAGTGAAAAGGTGAGAGATGAGACCCTACGAAACCCCAAACAGATACTCAAACTATGACACGTAGTATAATTGCTAAGTTGGAATAGGGAGAGATGAAAAACATTGTCTTTTCTTAGCTAATGATCTATTTTATTTTTATAATGGGTGTTTTATTATTTAAAAGGTTTAACCATTATAATCGGCATCTATATAACTAAGATGTACACAACTTCCAGAATTCCAAACTCAAAAGAAGATACATAAAAATCGTAATACACGAAATCATATGAAAACTGCATAACGATCTATGGTGATAATGGACCAGTCCAAAGATCACGCTGCTATCCATGTTCGATAAAAATATCCCTTTTTTATCCATGAAGCGTGTACATATTTCCATAAACAGATCATACAACTGTAGATAACCTAGATAAGAATAGAATTTTATCATTATAGAAACCTTAGCATTTCTATATAGCCAAAGTGACCAAATAACGGCAAGGACTTCCACCATAATTAGAATTCTAACCTATTATCAATTTCATATAGCCAATTGCCAAGTATGTTGGCAACACTACATGGAGGATACAATCCAGTAGCTATTTTGATGATTGACCATATGGAACGAGCAAAATTGGATTGAAAGAATAAATATTTAGTAGTCTCATCATGGTGAAAAAACACATTTAGCACTTCCATGTCAATTCCTTTTGGTAAGATTATCTTTTGTAAGAAAAACTCTTGACGAAGTTACCAAGCAAAGATTTTAGTCTTTAGAGTTACCTTCATCTTCTAATTTCTTTGTTATTATCAATGACACATTAGGCTGGATCAATGCTCTATACATGGAATCTATAGAGAAATTTCCACTCTCATGTGGATTCCATCGAAACTCATCGGCTCCTAGTGACAAACTACATTGTGGCTAAACATTACAACATAACGTTCCACGATGAAAATCTGGGCCAACTAAATCTCTTTTAAATATCACATTCAGAGGAAAAGAATCCAAAGCTATGGAAATTATATCACCCTTATGATGAACAATGTTGTATTGGGCTTCTCGGAGTGGTAGCATTTCCAAGCCATTTTTCCTCCTAGAAACGAATTTCCATGCCATCATTAATATAAAATGACCCAAAGCGTAAGAATGTTTCTTCGTAGCCATTAGACCAGCCAAAAGTGTGAGTCATTGGGCTTTCAAAGCACTTGGTACAATGTCTTTGAGCCAACAGATTTATTTTTAGAAGGGCTTGCCATACACCATCTTCTTTAAACATCTTGAAAAGTCATTTACCAAGAAGAGTAGTATCTTTAACCTCAAGGTCATGAATACCTAGCATATCTTGGTCTTTAGGATGGCAAACCACACTCCGTTTGTCTAGATGATACGTATTTTTCTCACTATCTCCTTGCCAAAAGAATCCCGATCGGAAATAATCCAATATATGCAAAAAATACTTTGGGAATCTAGAAGAAGAAAATCATATACAATACCATATTACTCAGTAGTGAAATTAAGATCACCAATATGTCGCTAAAAGATAATAATTTTCCTTTCCAAAAACTGCTTAGCCTTTTTGCGGTCTTTACTCGACGTGTTTCCTCTCACAATTTGTAAACTAAGTGATGTCTTAGTAAGATAAGACATTTTTTCATTATACAAAATGACTTTCCTACTCAATCTTGTTGAATTTTAACTACCCAACTATGACTTAAAGATAGCTAGATAGCATGTGAGATGAGATCCAAAGTTATTTTATTTGGTGATCGTAATCCAAATTGTTTGAGCTAATTAATACACCACTTATATTTTATAAAATACAAATATATAATTTAAGAGATGATCTATTGTATTGTATGTTTTCTTCGGCTTCCAAAGACAGCGTGGACTAAATAAGAAAAAATGTCTTATTATCCGCTAGTATGCATGTGCTTTACTATGCAAGGGCATGATCAGCTCATCATGGTTTTATAGATCTGAGATCGCTTGAAGGCTGACCTAGCGCCCGAGACGACATTAGACAGTGTGTTGTGTTTTGGTCTCAGAAGATCGTTGGCCCTAACTAGGGCTGGAATCATAACTTAACTCGCGAGCTAAATGAATAGCTCGTGACTCAGCTCGACTTAGCCCGAACTCGGAGTCTAATGAGTCGAGCCGAGTTTTTTTCTTTGAGCTCGTTTGTTCACCCAAGCTAAACAAGCTATTTTTTAGATCGTTAAACTCGTTCAAATACAAAGTTTGAAATTTTATCTAGATGAGTGCCAAACTTCAAGTGTTTCTTGCACGTGTAATATTGTAGATCTACCATATTTTTCATTTATCTTGCCTTTGTAAAATTATGGAAGTACTATTATTATTCTAGTCCTAAATTAGAAGAATTACTAGTTTTTCTTATACGTTTCCTCTTCGCAATTTGTAATAAACTAAACGAGTTACTCACGAGCAACTCGCGAGTTTACCGAGTCGAGCCGAGTTTGAGATTTGAGCTTGTTCTGTTAACAAGCCGAACGGAGCCGAGCTAGCTCGTTATTTGAACGAGATTTAGCGATTCGGCTTGAATTCCAGCCCTAGCCCTAGCATAGTATTGCAAAAGATGAGAGAATCTTCTAGCTCTGCAAATCATACTCCATAAGAAAATGTTTACTTTGAAATAAAAGTTTGCAGTCTTCTATTCACCCCTCCTCTTTAGTTGACACCCTTGATCCTTCGGTCATATCTTCAAATATGTGCTGTAATGCATCTACAAAATATGTTGTGGTCAAAGTAAACAAGAAAACATGTGAAGAAGAGATGATATCAGTAGAACACAAAAAAAAAAAGATACATTAGGTGTAACTGGACGAGAAAGAAAAATCACCCTCATTGTACATGCTGGTAAACAGAATTTAGTAGGGCTGACTGTAGCGAGTGAAATTGTGACACACAAACAAGAGGTTTTACCCTTAAAACATATGGCCATTCCCATTGACAAACAAGGTATCCACCAGGGGCAGGCAGATAATTGTTAACTCTCCTTTAAGCTTCCATAGCGAAGGACTGACCTTTAATCTCAAGTTCTCAACTGTTTTCCATGGATATATAGAGTACACAGGCTAATAATCTAGATTTTCTTTCTTTATATATGGCTAGGACACAAAAACAGATCTCAATTATTTTTCCTGTATTCAGAGAAGAGTACAAATGCTAGCCAATATAGCTAATATCACTTTTAAATGGGAATGGGGAAGGCGATAGGGATACAGAGATACAGGAGAGGGTGGCATCTGAGGAGAATATATACAGTACATGAGAGATTGAGAAGCAAGCATGCTTCCCTCCTACAGGAAGCATTGTAACTTCTTTACACTGTTTCACACACCAAGATCGTCATCATCAGGAGATTACGCGGTAGCAGCTGCAGCTTCCTCTGCCACTTGGGATGCCTGCTGCA
Organism: Avena longiglumis; assembly: GCA_030063025.1. Lineage (NCBI taxonomy): Eukaryota > Viridiplantae > Streptophyta > Magnoliopsida > Poales > Poaceae > Avena > Avena longiglumis. The sequence continues at coordinate 158,101,364 of CP125973.1, forward strand.
GAGTGCATATGAGGTTGCGATCCCCGTACACGTTGTCCACACGACCTGGAAGTATAGAATAGAGATAATTAGCTTGTATGCCAATTGAAACAATAAGTAACATGAAGTCTTTGGAGCGATCAATACATGTTGTTGGCCAGAACTTGGCACCCCGAAGCCATGCCGCAGGGAATGCGGCGTACTCCCTGGAGTATGGCTTAGTCCATGCGTCACTCATCAGGAGTTGGGGTGGGTGGGGAGCGCCCTGAGTAATAGAACAGGAAAACACATGTCAACTACCATGTTCATGTGTATTGAGTTGCATGCACCCAGCCAGTTAAGCCAAAAGCTCATGCTGTTGGAAAAATGTTTTAGTTATTTACTGAGACAGTTTGGAGTAGATTACCTTCAGGACATTGTTGTTCACATCTGCTATGCCATTTTCTACCTGTGCAATTTCTTCCCTGATGGAAATAAGGGCATCACAGAACCTGTCTAGTTCAGCCTACAAGACAAATGATGTGGCAGTAACCAGTAAGCTAATGCAAAAAACAAACGTTGGTGCAAAGTCAGGCAATAGATTAAATTGTATATGCTTACCTTGCTTTCACTTTCAGTGGGTTCAATCATAAGTGTGCCTGGAACAGGCCATGACATGGTTGGTCCATGGAATCCATAGTCCATCAAACGCTTCGCAACATCCTCAGGCTCTATACCAGCAGTTGCCTGTAAAAACAATTATCCAAGATTCAGTCAGAGAACTGAAATGGATAAACGCAGGGTTCAAGTGCTAACATAGTTCGGGCAAGTACCTTGAACCCTCTTAAATCAATGATGAACTCATGGGCAACAGTTCCATTGACTCCACGGAAAAGAACTGGGTAGTGTTTCTGCAAAATTCATTCCAATGGAAGAGTTAGAAAGTAGTTCAACTATAAATACAAATTGTGACAAATGTGACCATGAGTAACGTCAAGTACCTCCAGACGCTTTGCCATGTAGTTTGCATTCAAGATCGCAATCTTTGAAGCATCAGTGAGTCCCTGAGACCCCATCATGGCTATGTATGTGTAGGAAATTGGAAGAATCAAAGCAGATCCCCATGGAGCAGCAGAAATGGAGCCAAGAGGGTCGGTTTTCTCAGGGAGGGGAAAGCCACCAGTTGGGATCTAATGAATTACCGAATTAGTCTGATAATGTTGTTGCATTTGCTTCCAAATGAAATGACAAGTCAAGCAAAAAATATCATTGGTTCTTTTCGTTATAGTACTGGACATTTGAAGCATGGCTTGAGTAGTTAACACATCATCACCAAACACTTAATATTTTAAAACTTGCAACATGAAAGAATACAAAGAGATGACACACTTCCTAATATCATGCTCATCTGTTATTCAAATTCAACTATTAGACAATGGGTGTTATTTTGTTAGGAGTGAAATTTGAAATCTATAATTTTATTTGGAGTGATAGTATAAAACATTCAGGACACCTACCACTGGATGAGATGGTAAAAATGGTGCCAGGTGCTTCTTAACACCAATAGGACCCATGCCAGGACCACCTCCACCATGTGGAATGCAAAATGTCTTGTGAAGGTTAAGATGGCAAACATCTGCTCCAATAAAACCAGGGCTTGTCAACCCAACCTGTAAAAATACAAATTTTGTATGTTAAAGAGATTATATGGCTCTTAGAATTTCAATATACAGTATTGCGATATCTGAAATTACCATATCACAATTTCTCAACAAGGACTAGGTGAACTTGAAGAGATATTTTCTTAAAGAAAACATATCTTAGCATGCATGGACAAGTACAAATAAAACAGAATTCTTTTATAAGATGAAAACAAATGGGAAGTAGATAAAAACATATTTAATACAATTTGTAGTTTTAAACTTTTGTAGAGTAAAATTCACCATTATGTTGGCAAGATATATATACAATCTGTGGACCAACATATAATGTTCCAATCTATTAGTATAAAATACTTGATGGGAGCAAATCCAAAAATAACTGGACAAAGTGGTATAACAATGTGCGAAGAACTAACCTGAGCATTCATGTTGGCCCCATCCATATAGACCTGCCCACCGTTGTCATGAATGATCCTGCATATCTCATCAATGCCTTCTTCATAGACTCCATGGGTTGAAGGATAGGTAACCTGAAGAACAAGGTGATCATGTTACATTCTGTTATTCTTTAGCACATGAAAAATAATACAAATATTTCTAATGAACTTCCGTACTCAATGAACTAGTACCAGATTAGTTACTCTTATTCTTCAACCATGTGTAGCTTCATAGTATCATTAGATAACATAAAGCATTCGGACATAGTCATCTATTATATAGAAATATGACCAAGAACCATTAGGGAAGTATTATGAAGCTGTTGCCCGATTTCCCTCTTAACATACACTAGTCAATATTTCTGCAAATTGCGCGACTAGATACTATAACATACTTCATACTTCCCTCTGATTAATTATTCTACAACACAAAAATCTGAACCACCAAAAGGGGTAGTATGTGGATAGCAGATTATAAGCTGATGTGGGTAGTAGATTAGAAGCTGCAATAAAATACGAGAGTGAAAGTCCTCTGATTTGTTTCATCACACTCCATATAATGATAGTGATAGTATAGATTAAGAGCGGCAGACCAAAATTTAGTAATGAACAGTTGAGCTGCAAGAGTATAATTGAGGTCGGAATGTGATAAATTCTCATATGGGCATAGCGTAGAAACAGTACCATCAGAGCAGACAGGTTGTCCTTGTTTGCTTCGGCAGCTTTCTTCAACTCCGGAATGTTAATGTTACCTTTGGAGTCAGTTCCGACAGTAATAATCTTCATGCCACACATAGCAGCACTTGCAGGATTTGTACCATGTGCCGAGACAGGAATGATGCAGACATTTCGGTGGTGGTCTCCTCTTGCCTGCATTTTTTCACATTGTTTGTAAACAAAAAATGCTCAACAAAGCAAGAGAACTAGCACGGCATATTTATCATTACATACCCTGTGGTAGGCCCGAATAACCATCAGTCCAGCATACTCTCCAGAAGCACCAGCATTTGGTTGCAAAGAGAAAGAGTCGAAGCCGGTGATCGTGTTCAACAGCTCACCCAAGTTGTCAAACATTTCCTTCATAAAAAAGTAAGTCATTTCAGAACCCCTACATTTTATTATTATTGATAGTTTGCGATTAGAAACGAAATGACTGCTAATTGGTCCTTACATGATAGCCTGCAGCCTGATCAATAGGGGCAAATGGGTGCATGTTGGCAAACTTGGGATCGGTGACGGGCATCATCTCGACCGTAGCATTCAGTTTCATGGTGCAAGAACCAAGAGGAATCATACTGTGGCATAGTGAGAGATCCTTGGTTTGCAGCTTGTGCAGGTAACGGAGAAGCTCGTGCTCTGTGTGGTACCTGCAAGGCCACAAGATATTTTCAGTTTATTAAATACATCTAGACAAATTAGGTGAGCTCGTGCTAAGCAATGTTCTTGTTTGGAAAAAAATAAAATTAGTTAGACAAAGATGCAAGCACCACACGTACATGCTAAAGATTGGGTGAGTTAGGTAGGGGCTGTCGCGCACAAGGCTGCTAGGAATGGAGCTTGAGACTTCAGGTGCAATGGATTCGGCTGTGAAGTCCACCTGAAAGTGTTTGTGACACCACGTCATTTAATGTTGTGAAATAATTCCACATCAAGCACCAGAGAACACCATACTGATGGAACGACTACTTACTGGCTTGCCACCAGAGAACACCTTGAACAGCTTGTCAACATCCTCCAAGGTGGTTGTCTCATCAAAGGCAACGGTGATCTGCAGCATCACAACCAAAGTTAATGCTCAACACACATAATTAAATCAGTTGTACTGGAACAGAAAACATGAGCAGAAAACGAACCGTGTTTGCGTCAACGACGCGAAGGTTCATCTCGTTTTTGCGAGCCTCCTCAGCAATAGCATTCGCGTCGGCGCAAGTGATCTTGACGGTGTCAAAGTACGGCAGCTCCTGCACTGTCACTGTCCCGAGCTTCTTCAACCCATGGGCGAAAGTACCAGCCAGGCCATGGACACGGTCGGCGATGGCCTTCAGCCCAGCAGGACCATGGTAGACAGCATACATGGCTGCCATGTTGGCGAGCAAGGCCTATAAAATCAGAAAGTACATCTAATAAATGAGTATTTTATGACAATATGCTCTGCCACTAACCCACCGTATCAGAAACAATTAACTAGTGTGCTGTCACTGTCGCTATCAGACAATTTGGTGAGCGGGTGTACCTGCGCGGTGCAGATGTTGCTGGTGGCCTTGTCGCGGCGGATGTGCTGCTCCCTGGTCTGCATCGCCATGCGGAGCGCTGGCTTGCCGCTGGAGTCGACGCTCACGCCGATGATGCGTCCGGGCATCAGCCTCTTGTACTCCTGGGAGGTGGCGAGGAACGCAGCGTGCGGGCCGCCGTAGCCCATGGGCACGCCGAACCTCTGCGCGGAGCCGACGGCGATGTCGGCGCCAATCTCGCCAGGCGGGCGCAGCGTGGTGAGCGCGAGCAGGTCAGTGGCCATGACGACCTTGACGCCGTGCTTGTGCGCGTCCTTGACGAACTCTGCGTAGTCCAGCACCTCGCCCTCCGTGCCGGGGTACTGCACGAGCACGCCGCAGACGTCGCCGCTGCTGTAGTCGAAGTCCTTGGCGTCGGATACGACGACGTTGAGGTCGAAGCCCGCGGCGCGCGTCTGGCAGATGTCGATGGTCTGCGGGTGGCAGTTGGAGGCGATGAGGAATGTCTTCTTCTTGGCCTTGAGGATGCCGTTGCACATGGCCATGGCCTCGGCGGCGGCGGTGGCCTCGTCGAGCAGCGATGCGTTGGACATGGGCAGGCCGGTGAGGTCGGCGACCATGGTCTGGTAGTTGAGCAGCGACTCGAGGCGGCCCTGCGCGATCTCGGCCTGGTAGGGGGTGTACTGGGTGTACCAGGCGGGGTTCTCCATGAGGTTGCGCAGTATGACGGCCGGGATGTGGGTGTTGTAGTATCCCATCCCGATGAAGGACTTGTAGACCTTGTTCATGGATGCGAGGTGCGCCATGTGCTCGAGCATCTGCGACTCCGTGAAGCCGGCGTCGAACTTGCCCGTGAACTGCATCGGCGGCGCGCGGATCGCGGCCGGGACGGTGGCGTCGATGAGGGAGTCGAGGGTGTTGAAGCCGCAGGCGGAGGCCATGACGGTCTGCTCGGCGGGGGAGGCGGAGTTGTGCCTCCGCGGGAAGGTGTCGCTGGGCTGCAGCGCGGAGACGGACACCGGGCGCGAGGGCGTGTGCTGGTGGGCCGGGCGCGCGCGGCGGGGCCGCAACCCGGCCGCGGGCGAGGGCACCAGGGTGGAGATGCCGCGTGACGGGGAGGGGGTTGTTGTGGATGCGGACCCCGCGAGGAGGCGGCGCAGCAGCGCGCGGTTGGCGAGGCGGCGTGCGCGCTCCATCGGATTGGTTAGCAGGAAGGGAAGTGGGAAGTGGCGGCGTAGGAAGGAAGGAGAGGGCCTCCGCTCCTGCCAAGAAGAGAGCGGATGTGGGCTTGGATCAGGGAGTGTGATTTGGTTGGCTATTATATATCCGGCGCATTCAGAGAGAGAGGAAAGGAGCTCTCTGAATGTGTGAGTGGAGTGAGGTGGAGAGCACGGCACGAGAGAGAGGTTAGGGAATGACGTGGGCGCTGACACTGCAACCGACGGGACTCATCGGCAACGGGAGGCGGGGAGGAGGATGGCGTTTGGATGGACCAGGAGCCCAGCTGCGGCCGGTATAAGAGGTCCAGCCACAGAATCCAGCAAGTAGGGAGAGTGGGAACGTGTGCAGGGGAGGTATCAGCGAGGAGGAGGAGGAAGACGATGGATCGAGCGCGCGGGGAGGAGGTGAGGGAGGGCTGCGGGCACGACGCGCGTCTGACCTGCGGCGCTACAAGCTGCCTGGACCTTATCGCTTTCCTTCCCCCAATCCGCCGCTCCGGCCGCAGAAAATTTTGTGGTGGATGGGGGTAGTAGGGGAGATCGCCGCGCGCAGGGCCGTATTTTTTGCGGCGTCCGTTACCCCCGGTGGGCGAGCCCCGGCCAGCTGACAAACTGGTGCGGTGCTGGCGAGCGCGACGCGACCGGGATCTATCTATGCTAGATCCAGTCCAGGACGAAACACGTGGGGGCACGCACACGGGCGGAGCTGCGTATAGGAAGCCCTTTTTTTTTTAGCTCAGAAGAGGTTCACCGGGGCAATCCGAACGTCAGTGAACCGGTGTGGGTTTGGTGGTGGATGGGCGGATCGAAGTGGACCAGACCAGGACGTTCGTCGGGATCACCTACCGCGGGAGAATCTCCGGGAACCCGTGGGGTGGGAGGCCGCACGTCGTTGTTCCACCAACCTCCGTCTACTATTTCCTATTAACTTAACCTGCCCATATATTTTTAGAACAACTTTGATCTTTGCTGGATTTGATTGGCCAGAGCTGTGCATGTGGAAGTTGCTACGAGTACCAGAGTACATACCGCCAGACATACTCATGGAAAATGACAAAAAAATCGAGCAATTATAATCTAGTATAGAATTTTAACCAATGCACTAAAAGATTTATCTTAATCCATTAATTAAGGTGTGGTTTCATACAAAATATATCAAATATAATCTAGTATAAAATTTTAACCAATACAATAAAAGCTTTATCTTAATCCATTAATTAAGGGGTAATTTTAACCAGTACAATAAAAGATGTATCGTAATCCATTAATTAAGGGGTTGTTTGATAGAGAATATGTCTCGAAACAGGCTTTTGCCTTGCTTTACAAATAAAGCCACAAATTCCTGAACTGATACAAGGTGGTGAGAAAACCCTCTTACAAAGCAAGTCGAAAGAAATGACAAACGAGAGGGGATCAAGTGCCAACACGAAGTCGAGCAAGAAAGTCAAAGAGGCCACACCTATCAGTAGGCAACCTAGACTATTGAGCATGAACAAAACCAAGTCTCCTAAGAAACCACCGGCATCCTAGCATTTACCACACCAAGCCATTGATGGAAAGGGATGTCTTCTCACTCGCTCCAGGTCACGGACGCCCATCCTTCCATTTGACACAGCGGACCAAGAACGATGAATATGAGGTCACATGTAAAAGATAAAAGACTGAGGTCATGCAATGATAGAGCCGAAGAAACTTCATGTTAGTGTCTAGGCATCTTCAAAGCTGCAACCAATGGAAACCTAAGCTCCACAACAACGACCCCAAGAGGGTAATGACGCAATGCACCGCCGCCGAGTCCGAAGAGTATGACTTGGGTTTTCACCCGGAACCCTGGCATGGAAAGGAGACCCAGAATGGCACCCCTATGAGGGATACGACACCATAGGCAGTGTCTTCGCCATTTCCGTAGGGAGTAGCTTTTGCTCGACACCTCATTCAGGACACCAGAGTGTCGCCATAGCAACCCGACAGGACGACTGCCGCCACCATCTCAAGGTCTTCATATCAAGACCAGGGGTTGCCACCACGAAGAAGACTGCACCAGGATCACCCATCGCCCTCCCCTTCGCTGCCCACGCAACTAAGAGAGGACGCCACCACCGCTGCAACATTGCCTGCCGCAAAGCCATACACGTAGCTTATCCATCTAGGGTATTTGTCCCGATATCAATGCCCCTAAGAAGCAACAACGCCCTAGAGAACGAAATTCCCAGCCCATTGAGGCGAGGATGCTACCAGATCTAGGCTCACCTTGCCCATATATGGCCTAGCCGCACACAGATGCTCAGAGAGCATCGAGGCGGACATAAGGACATGATTGAGATACCTTGATTATTGGGATTGATTATTTGCATAAATTAACCAATTGAGATCCCCTAATTATTTGCATAAAACAGAGTGGGTTAAATTTCCCAATCCCCAAATCTCAAACAAAATCAAATATTGATCCCAACTACATATCGACGCCAGTACTAACTATGGAATCCCTTAAGTATAACTCGAAGGACAAATAAAATAGGATTGAAATATAAATAGGGGGATTCATCGAAACCCAAGATCTAACACAAGAGTATTAGCTTCTATAAAAAGGACCTAGCATCCAACGATTGAAAATACGAACAGCCGAACCCTAATAACACACGATCTGGCATCCAACGATGGGAATGGGGGAAGAACAAGGGAAGGGGAGAAAACCCTAGTAACCTTTAACCATTGGTCGGCGATGCTGGTGTCGTAGGGGTTCTCCAGCCAGATGTACTTCTCCTTCTCGTAGGGATCCCAGTCGATCGGGATCTGCCTGACACCGGCCGGGGCCTCCTCGCTGGCGGCTATGGTGGAAGCAGGCTGATACGTCGTAAACGTATCTATAATTTTTTATGTTCCATGCTTGTTTAGTATCCACTTTCCTTTGCTTTGTCTACACTTTGAGGTATTTTTATACATTTTCTGGAACTAACCTATTAACAAGATGCCGCAGTGCCAGTTGTCTGTTTTTTGCTGTTTTTGGTTTCAGAAAAGCTAGTAAGCCAAAGTCAATATTTCATCGAGGAGAACACAAAGACCGAAGGGCAACCGGATGAGGGCCACGAGGCCACCACACCCTAGGGTGGAGTGGGCCCACCCTAGGGCGCGTCGCCACCAGGTGTGGCCGCCTCGGGTGCCTCCTTGACTCGCCTCTTCGCCTATATAAACCACTCGATGCCAAAACCCTGAGGATCCGATCAGATCTCCACGAAACAGTCTGTAGCCGCCGCCACCATCGTCCCTAGATCGGGGGATCTGAAGCTCTTCTCGGCACCCTGCCGGAGGGGAGAGATCATCCCGGAGGCCTTCTTCATCACCATGCCAGCCTCCGGTATGATGTGTGAGTAGTTCCACCTTGGACTATGGGTCCATACAGTAGCTAGATGGTTGTTTCTCCTCCTTTCTGCTATCATGTTTATATCTTGTGAGCTCCATTCATGATCAAGATCATCTATTTGTAATCATGCATGTTGTGCTTGCGGGGATCCGATGGATATTGGGATACTATGTCAGATTGATTATTAATTCTATCATGTCTTATGATTATTGATTCTATCATGTATGTGTTGTTTGTGATCTTGCATGCTCTCTGTTTCTAGTAGCTATCTCGGCCAAGTAGATGCTAGTGACTCCAAGAGGGAGTATTTATGCTCGATAGTGGGTTCATGCCTCTATTGAATCTGGGGAAGTGACAGAAATCTCTAAGGTTGTAGATGTGTTATTGCCACTAGGGAGAAAACAACAATGTTTTGTTCATGGAACAATTTTATTGTTTAGTTTACACACATTTCTTAATGCAGTTATCCGTTGCTTGCGACTTAATACTAGAGGGGGTTCGGATGATAACCTGAAGGTGGATTACTAGTCATAGATGCAGTTGGATGGCGGTATATGTATATTGTTGTATTGCTCAATAAAATCTCATAGGATCATGAATGTCTAGTATTGCATTGTTATGCCTTGCTCAGCCCTGTTAATTGCCCCGCTATAATTTGTTTACCCAGCAATTTTATGTTATCTATCTTAAGGAGAACACCTCTAGTGAACTGTGGACCCCGGTCCAATCTTTACCATTGTTACATCATCTACTATTACTGTTTACTTTCTGCAAGCAACCATTACCTTCCACACCATACGTTTGATCCTTATTTTTAGCAAACCAGTGATATTGACAACCTCACTGTAAGTTGGGGCAAAGTCTTGAGTTTGTGTTGTGCAGGATTCCAAGTTGCTAGCAACACCTTGGAGTTGTTTCTTTGCTCCTACTGGTTCGATAACCTTGGTTTCATAACTGAGGGGAAATTTTCCGCTGTTCTCATCATACTTCCCCTTGGGGTCTCCCAATGAAGCTCTACTATTGAGCCGCGTTAAGATATTTTCTAGCGTCGTTGCCCGGGAGTTAAGGACAGCTTCACAAGGAGAGTCCTTCACAACCATTCTCTTTACTTTGTTTTTGTTTTTGTTTTGCTTAGTTTCTTTTGCTTTGTTTTGCTTGCTTCTTTTTATCAAAAATTACAAAAAAATAGTTTTGTTTAGCTTGGTTTTCTTATAAAAAACACACAAAAAATAGTTCCTACTATAGTTGTTGGTATGTTATTGCCTTGCTTTGTCATGCTTTCTATCAATGGTTGGTTTCTTTAAAACTAGTTCTTATTGGCAAGGTGGGTTCACGGAAGAACAAAAATATTATTATAAGGAACACTGCTTGTCACAAAAAGGGAAACACTTATGGGAACAAATTGATAAATGGAATACCACTGCTAGAAACGTGTGCTCTACTTATAATGTTACTTATTGCTTTGATAAATCTTGTTGTTGTAGGAGGTATAAAAACCTCCCTTTCCAATGTGAGTATAACGACAATGTTACCATATCTTCTTATGTTAAAGGAAATTATGACTTTTATGATGTGGAACAAATTCAATAATTTATTGCTTGGAAGGGTGCATTTGAACTTGCTAGTTTGCTTGAAAATACTGACGATGCACCTTATGAATATGAGGTTTATGGTATACTTAAATTTTGCTTTGATAATTACAAGGAAGAAAATGGCTATATTCTTGAATATATTAATATATACTTTCCACAAACGGAAGAGACTAATGCCTTGCAGGAGCTTATGGAAGAAGAAATTACTGAACCTGAAAGCTCATTAGATGAAAAAGAGGAGGAGAGTGATGATCAAGAGGAGGAACAATGGATTAGCTACCCATGCCTACCTTCTAATGAGAGTAACTCTTTATCCCTTACATTATTTGATTGTCCCCCATGCCTACCAAAGGAGGATGAATTTTATGTTCCTATGGATTCTTTTGAAATGTCTACTATGGGTAAAACATGTGATAGTAATTGTGCTCCTGTTATCTATGATAATCCTTTATTTGCGCCTAATTTCGAAATGCATGGTACTAAAGAGTTTTGCTTAGAAAATATTTATGAAAGATCTCTAGATAATGGTCTTATATTGGTTGATAATATTAATTATACTACTATTGAAAATGAGATTGGAGGGGTCTTGACTTGGAACCCCATACCTCTTGAATGATCAGTCATCTTATTATAAAATTGTTAAAAGTGGGTTTGAAGGTTTTAATCCCACTATTTTTGAGCTTGATAAAAATTATGTGTTTGTAGATCATGAAAATCATACTTTATGTGATAGTTATATTGTTGAGTTTATTCATGAGGCTACTGAAAATTATTATGAGAGAGGAAAATATGGTCGTAGAAGTTTTCATGGTACTGAAACACCTCTCTATGTGCTGAAAGTTTTGAAGTTACTCTTGTTTTATCTTCCTATGCTTATCACTTTGTTCTTTGTGAATTTATTTGCGTACAAGATTCCTATGCATAGGAAGTGGGTTAGACTTAAGCTTGTTTTGAATTTTCTTCTTGATGCTCTCTTTTACTTCAATTCATATTTCTTATGTGAGCATCTTCTCAAACTATTATGCCTAACTTAAAGGCGTTAAAGAAAAGTACTTCTTGGGAGATAAACCAATAGTTTTATTGTGTCTGAGAAGTTATTACTTCTGTAATAATCTCTACTTATCCTTTTTTTTATTTTTGTGCCAAGAATAACCTCTAACGAGAGAGAAGTAAGATTTGGGGAAGTTGCTATCCCAAAAAAGATTTTTGTGCTTGACTGTAAAACTTCGTGAAAAATCTTTGTATATCGGATTGAGCTGTAATTTTCTGAGTAAATCCCCCAGGTTGTTATATAAATTTTGTTAGTTCAACACTTTTGATTTGAGCAACATAAGGTCTTAGAAAAAATCAGTTTTTACTTGCTGGTCTGTTTTGACAGATTTCTGCCATTATTTGCATTTGCCTCTTATCGATTTATTTTTGAGTTCTCTTTGGTGAATTGAGCTTTTTGAAGGAATTGCTACAGTATTTTATGTTTTTAATGAAAGTTTTTCTGTTTTGAAACTAAACCCAAGGTTTATTACTTTTGAATGCACTAATGTTGTTCATGAAGATTGTGTGAAGTTTTGTATGAAGGAAATTTTCAAGTGTAGGGGAAGAAAGATATAATGAGATGAAGAATGGACAAAAGCTCAAGCTTGGGGATGCCACCCTATGTCACCCCAAGAAATATTCAAGAGGTACAAGCATCAAAGCTTGGGGATGCCTTGGGCATCCCCTTCTTCATCAATAAAAATCTCAGGTCTCTTTCTAGACACTTCGTTTTTATTGTTTCATGCACTGTTGTGTTGTTCTTGGAGCATCTTAGTTTTCGTGTTTGGTTTTCATTTGCTTAGTTTGCTTGAATAAAGTAGCTGGACCCGCGCTTTCGCTGTGATGTTTCAAATAAGTTGATTGGTGTTGGAAAAGATTATAAAGTTTCATGCTTATAGTGATACAAAAGGGAGCTTGTTTTGACTGTGACTTAGACTCTATCATGTCATGCTAGATGTTGTTTTGACCTTATGCTTAGTGATTATTTCTGTATCATGACTTGTTCCAAACAATTGGGATTGCTTAATGTGCCTTGAAAGAATCATGCGTTGTTTTAGCATACAAAAGCATAATATTGTGGTATTCTCCTTTGATGCTTTGTTTGGGTTACCTTGGCACATGCTCACACCATGTTATGACTATGAACTAGTCACCTTAGCCTCTATGATCATTTAGTTTTTGACGTGTGGTACCACTTTATGCTTTGATTGATAATGTTTTGTCGCTCTGCATGACTATGACCATTATTGCTCTCTTAGTTGGTCACTCCCAGTCTTTTGCTAACCTCCACTTATACTGAGTAAGATCTACTCATGCATATAACTCCCAAGAAACCAAGTTATTCCAAAGAGTCCAATATAAATTCCTATGCATGGTGTGTGACACCATTCCAAGTATATTCTTATTTTATCTATCTTCCAAATTAAACTTGTTATGTGAAAATTAGTGATTAAAGCTCTCACAAACTTGATGCCACACTTTATTTTTCTTGCCCCTAATAAACTTGAACCATTGTGTCATCTATGTTGTATATGATTGCACTTATAAGTTGGGAATTAGCAGAACCGTGTTATCACGGGGAACGCTTTCAACACCAGTAAATATCTACCCGGTTGATATCATGCTCTTTTGTTTATGGATGTCGACGGTGTGAAATAAAAGGGGAGTTTGTAAGTCCATGGAGTTATGTATATGTGTTAGAGAAACGCCTGGGCCGCTAGCCTAAGCCATGCCTAATCATGGTGGAAACTTGCAGCATCACCATAGTGAGAAATCTACAAAGCATTCTTCTTATAAAAAGAGAGAGATAGAAAAAAAGAGGAAAAAAGAGAGGAAAGAAGAGAAAAAAGCACCATTTTCCCATGGTAAATAAGAAGATTGCTGAGATGCTCATTGTCTGTTGCCTTGTCATTTTGATATGGGATAGCTCCTGTGTCATGGGGCAAGGGGTACCCCGTTGGCCAGGGCCGGCCTTGACAAGTCAGGGCCCCGGTGCGAGATGACAAAGTGGGCCCTTTGTAAATCGAACTTGTAATGAAATATTTCCTTTTACTCTGAGTTGATACATTACATAACACAAAGTACTCATCGTTTATCTATTACGGTTCTCAACTCAAGAAAAAAACACATTTTACCAATATAGTTAATACTTGCCAAAGAATATATTGTATGCTCGAACTCCAACACAAAATTAAAGAACCATCTTCAACAATTGCTAGAGCCCGCTCTAGACAAGTACTAGAAGAATTTATATCCTTCCTTAAAAATTTATAGATGAATCCCTTTTGGGACATTTTAGCCACAGACGATACATAAATTAGGTCATGAGATTGGAATAAAAGGACCTGGAGGTAGTCAAGTAGGGTACTAGAGCTAGCTGGTTAATTCCTTCCGTGAGTTTGCGATGTCGCAAGAGAACGAATTGAGTCTACTGGTGGGCACCAGAAATCGCCTTGTCGATCTCCCCCGACAGCCCGGCCGATCGATGGCGACCTCTACAGGCAATCTGCTAATCCCCTTGTCATTCTCCTTGCAATCAAGTTGGGAGGGTAAACAAGGCTATGGAGAATTTAGGAATTGGGAGAGCACTCATGAACTCGAATGGGATGAACAAAATAAGATGAACTTGAGAGAATTTATAGGAGGTAATTTTACTTACCATTAGAAATTGACGAGTCAATACATAGGGAATCAACATATTAGGGCCTCCTCCATTTATTTTGGGGAAAATGCCAGAAATTGCAATGGAGGGCGGGGCGCCATGATTGGGAGGGAGACGAGGAGGCGAGACTGCGAGGGGAAGGAGGAGGTGTGTGTTCAGGGGCTGGGCCAAGGTAGCAGGCAATGTCTACTGCGCTAATTTCATTGCGTGTATTTTTCTGATTAAATGAGTCTATCCTACGGTTGATTAACATATACTATGGCAGGGGGCCTTGCACCGTGGGGGCCCTGTGCGGGTGCACCGGATGCACCGGCTCAGGGCCGGGCCTGCCATTGGCGGTTCTCTATGATACACATATACTTACAATGACAAGAACTTACCGGTAACTAAAGTTGAGTAGCATGAGGAACGACCCTCGTACTCAAGGGACATGAGATTGTCAACTTATACTTTGTCAAGCATATACTCCATACTTTTTTCACTTTAACCTTAATCACTTCAAGATGCTTATGATAGGGCAATGAGAGTGGAAAGCTAACAAGTACCATAATTTTTGGAAGCTCTTTATGAAACTTGAAATCCCTGCTTCCCTTTGAAGGGCCTTTCTTCCAATTTTATATTGATTCTCCACCTTCTATCTTTATGCACCAATTAGTAGAGCATAGTTGTCATTCTTAGTTCTATGTGCATTGTCCCAAAACTTATTGATTGATTCATAATATTGATATTTCTTGTTCTTGAACTATTTGTATATAGTCACCCTTATGAACTTTGAAGGTGTCCTATGCATTTATGTTTTGCTACTCCATGAGGGACGAGCTGAATTACACTATGCTATGTTTTCTATATGTGAAACAAACAAACGTCTTTCAATGCATTGTTATTCGTGATTTTTGTTTGTATCCTTTCATGTTGCAACATAGTTACTTTGTCTTGAACTTCATCTTTCATGCTCATGTTTAGAGTACTTTGATCCCAGCTTTCAATGCTTGCAAATAGTTTGATTAAGATTGTGATGGTGCATGTCACCTCAAAAATTATTCTTTTTTGTCACTTACCTACTCAAGGACGAGAAGGAGTTAAGCTTGGGGATGCTTGATATGTCGTAAATGTATCTATATTTTTTTATGTTCCATGCTTGTTTAGTATCCACTTTGATTTGCTTTGTCTACAGTTTGAGGTATTTTTATACATTTTCTGGGACTAACCTATTAACAAGATGCCGCAGTGTCAGTTGCCTATTTCCTGCTGTTTTTGGTTTCAGAAAAGCTAGTAAGGAAATATTCTCGGAATTGGACGGGGCAAAAGCCAAAGTCAATATTTCACCGAGGAAAACACATAGACCAAAGGGCAAACGGAGGAGGGCCACGAGGCCGCCACACCCTAGGGTGGCGCGGGCCCACCCTAGGGCGCACCGCCACTAGGTGTGGCCGCCTCGGGTGCCTCCCAGCCTTGCCTCTTCGCCTATATAAACCCCCTGATGCCAAAACCCTAAGGATCCGATCATATCTCCACGAAACAGTCTATAGTCGCCGCCACCATCGTCCCTAGATCGGGGGGGCTAAAATTCTTCTCGGCACCCTGCCAGAGGGGAGAGATCATCCTGGAGTCCTTCATCACCATGCCAGCCTCCGGTATGATGCGTGAGTAGTTCCACCTTGGACTATGGGTCCATATAGTAGCTAGATGGTTGTTTCTCCTCCTTTGTGCTATCATGTTTAGATCTTGTGAGCTCCATTCATGATCAAGATCATCTATTTTTAATCATGCATGTTGTGTTTGCGGGGATCCGATGGACATTGAGATACTATGTCAGATTGGTTATTGATTCTATCATGTCTTATGATTATTGATTATATCATGTCTGTGTTGTTTGTGATCTTGCATGCTCTCCGTTTCTAGTAGCTATCTTGGCCAAGTAGATGCTAGTGACTCCAAAAGGGAGTATTTATGCTTGATAGTGGGTTCATGCCTCTATTGAATCTGGGGAAGTGACAGAAATCTCTAAGGTTGTAGATGTGTTGTTGCCACTAGGTAGAAAACAACAATCTTTTCTTCATGAAACAATTGTATTGTTTACTTTACACACATTGCTTAATGCAGTTATCTGTTGCTTGCAACTTAATACTGGAGGGGGTTCGGATGATAACCTGAAGGTGGATTACTAGTCATAGATGCAGTTGGATGGTGGTCTATGTATATTGTTGTAATTCCCAATCAAATCTCATAGGATCATGAATGTCTAGTATTGCATTGTTATGCCTTGATCAGTCCTGTCAATTGCCCCGCTATAATTTGTTTACCCAGCATGATATGTTATCTATCTTAAGGAGAACACCTCTAGTGAACTTTGGACCCCGGTCCAATCTTTACCATTGTTACATCATCTATTGTTACTGTTTACTTTCTTCAAGCAACCATTACTTCCACACCATACGTTTAATCCTTTGTTTTCAGCAAACTAGTGAGATTGACAATCTCACTATAATTTGGGGCAAAGTCTTGAGTTTGTGTTGTGCCGGATTCCAAGTTGCTAGCAATACTTTGGAGTTGTTTCCTTGCTCCTACTGGTTCGATAACCTTGGTTTCATAACTGAGGGGAAAAATTTCGCTGTGCTCATCATACCTTCCTCTTGAGGTCTCCCAACAAAGCTCTACTATTGAGCCGCGTCACAGGGGCGGGGTCCTGTACGGGGACGTCATCTGCCTTCGATGCCTCGTCGGGGGCCTCCTCACTGGTGGCCTTAGAGGCGACGATGGCACTGCGCCATTCTTCTCCATCGCCGGTGCGGTTGGGGTTTTCTTGGGGGTTTGCAGAAGGCGATGGGACAGTGGAGACGGTTGCGTGAGTGAGCGAGCGAATGAGTAATGAGTGAGTGTGAGGAGGCCTCTATAAAGGTGAAGGGAAGAGACGTTTCATTGGACCACCGTGCACCGCGTAACCGCGTACGCTACTGCACCGTGCACCGCGACACGCGTACCGTGTGTCACGTTTTTACCCTCGTGTCTAACCCTGGCGACTTAGTTGTACTCGGTTATACCCTCGAGAGTAGCACTAGCAATTTGGTTGTACTCAGTTTTTCCCTCCAGTACTAACACTGTCGCATGCAATATGCTTAGTTTTACCCTCTGGTGGCTGGTCAATAGAGATTCAACGAATGGTTTTTAGCTAGCTAACTTAGTCATTTTATGCACAACAAATTCAAAAAGATCAAAACATGGTGGCACCTACTCAGGGAGTCTTCTTATATGACCTGCGGCCATAAGAAATGTATAGAAACCAAGTTTTAACCTAAATCACCACTTCTCAAATCACCTACTATCTATGAAAGTTTAGGGCTTTCTACTCAAGCCTCTTCCCAAAACATGTCTAGATGAGGCAATAATTGTTACACTCATGTATATTTGAATTGCAAATAGTTTGATGTATGCCAAGATGTATTTTATTGTATAAAAGATGCATTTTCCATTTTTAAATCTCTTTCTATTTTCTATTTGAATCCCTTTATCAGTTTTCCCTTGGTTTTTAAGTTCTGCTCAGTTTTCCCGTCTCTCTTAGTCACAAACTCCCACACATGTGCTCATTTTGGCTACTACACTATGATTGGTCGAGACAGTTTTCACGCGGGTCTTGCCTACCAACCATTGATCCTTTGTGATCTAGCATACAGGATAACCCCCTATATCTGTCGGAGCCACCCCTCTATCCATGCAAAATAATGAGTTTGCCACCGGTACTTTGACAAATGATTTTGAATATAATTTGAAGGGAAAGTGTTCAAAGGTGTATAATTTTGTATACGCAAGTTTATGCATTACATTCCACTCTATGAAAATGATAATCTCTCAAGATTTTCTTAGCACAACATTATCACATCCTAGGTGCGATTTCAAAGTGTTCAAAGGTGTATAATTTTCCTATATGCAAATTTATGCATTACATTCTACTCTAGGAAAATGACGATGTCTCAAGATTTTGTTACCACAACATTATCATGTCCTAAGTGCGATTTCACAGTGTTCAAAGGTGTATAATTTTCGTATACGCAAGTTTATGCATTATATTTCGCTCTATAAAAATGATAAACTCTCAAGATTTTATTAGCATAACATTATCATGTACTAAGTGCGATTTCACAGAGTTCAAAGGTGTATAATTTTCATATACCCAAGTTTATGCATTATATTTTCACTCTATGAAAATGATAAACTCTCAAGATTTTCTTAGCACAACATTATCATGTCCTAAGTGCTATTTCACAGTGTTAAGGTGTATAATTTTCGTATATGCAAGTTTGTGCATTATATTTCACTCTATAAAAATGATAAACTCTCAATATTTTCTTAGCATAAGATTATAATGTCCTAAGTGCGATTTCATAGTGTTAAAAGGTGTATAATTTTTGTATATCCAAGTTTATGCATTATATTTCACTCTATGAAAATGATGAACTCTAAATATTTTCTTATCACAACATTATCATGTCCTAAGTATGATTTCACAGTGTTCAAAGTTGAAAATGATAAACTCTCAATATCAGCTGGCTCAGGGTCCCATCTTGCAACGCCAACTTGGATAAGTTGTGGGTTCGGCGCTCACGTTGATAAGCTATGGGTCCCATGCTGATCTGGATAATTGGATAGAGGTGTTGAAAGAACACGGATGCCGCCTAAGGGGGGGGGGGTGAATGAGATGGGCTTAATAATGGCAAAATAAAACTATCGTTTTCTTTTGTTAAGCACAAAGCCTATATATACTAAGGTTCACCTATGTGCACCAACAACTTATGCTAAGCAAGACAAGCAACAAGTGATAGCAATATATTATTTCAAGCACGAAGGCTATCACAATGTAAAGTGCATAAGTAAAAAGCTCGGGTATAGAGATAACCGAGGCACGCGGGGACGACGATATTTTACTGAGTTCCTTCCACAATGGAAGTATGTCTCGTTGGAGGGGTGGACGGTACTAAGACCACCAACGCCACAAGAGGCCTCACCCTATTCTCTTGAGCACCCTCCACACGGCAGGCACCCGATCAATTATACGGTGGCCTTCAAGGTGGCAAACGAAACCTTTACAACATTTTGTTGAGAATACCTCCACAACACTCGGAGTCTCCCAACTCGATCCCTAAGATTTACAACCAGTGTCCGAGCTCCAAGACAGACCACTTCCACATAACCGTCTAGGGTTTCAAGAACCCAAGAGGGACAAGCTTCTATGAATATCACGAACCAAATCCTCCGAGGAGAACTCAAACTGATGCACCTAATGCAAATGACAAGAACACCACAAAGATGCTCCAATCCCTCACTCTCAA
Source organism: Avena longiglumis (assembly GCA_030063025.1). Lineage (NCBI taxonomy): Eukaryota > Viridiplantae > Streptophyta > Magnoliopsida > Poales > Poaceae > Avena > Avena longiglumis. Next base: position 158,120,842 of record CP125973.1, read on the forward strand.
GTTCCAACAAAGCTACTAAAGCTATTGGGGGAACAAGAGAGGAGGGATCAAAGAGGAACTCAAAATCCCCCAAGATCTAGATCCCAAAGAATCACTCACAAAGAGATGAGTTGGTTTGGTCAAAATGTGGATCTAGATCCCCTCAATCTTCCTCTCAAATGTGTGCAAAAATCATTGGATGGGGAGGAAGAAATCAAGCTAGAGATGAGTCAAAGCAATGGGGCAAAGCTTGAAGAAGAGGGAGAGAGTAACTCTAAAAAAAGGGAGAAAGGCTTAAATAGGATCCAATAAAAATCTGCCCATTGGGGATGATTTGCTAGATGTAACACCCTCAGAATCGGACCTATGCAAGTTTGAGCAAAATTCGCCAAACCCGCATAGAAACGATTCAAAGGTGCCCACCAGGCACTTTCGTGCGGGTGGAAAACGAAGTAATAACATTACACAACAGTCCTCGATGGGACCCACGTAGAAAATATATAACATGACTCAATGAGTCAAGAATACGATATAATATACAAGATCCAAATCACCTTGAAAATGGTAGAGCGTCCGACTACGGACAAGAAGCAAATGGGGCTAAGAGCCTCAAGAATAACCAATGGCCCATAACCTGCCCAGGCCAAGCGGAAGGGTAACCGCTAACGGCGTCGATCTCAAAACCTGCTTAAACAAAAGGGTGCCGACAAAGGGCAAAGGAAAAAGAAGGCGTCGATCTTGAGGCCAAGACAGCGAGGCTAGAATGGCGGTCCTCGCCTACATAGGTATGGTGGATCAAGGCGGCAAAGATGCACTAAACAACCTATAGAGACTCGATACAATGGCGGTTATCGAGAGGGGTGAGAATGACCTATCCGGATCCAACCGAGGCTAACACCAAACAAACCCATCTGGTGTTTCCCCTCGAGACCAAACGAGGAAGTCAACCGAGGAACTCACACCGCTGGCGCTTTATTTATTCGATTATCGTTGCAGCAATTACTAGTCGGTTTAGATAATCATCCCGATAAAGTAAACAAGGGCACTTTTAGTTAACCATTCCGTGATAGTGGCAACACTTACTAGTCGATACATTTATCATGAGATAACCCAAAACCCAAAGCTTGTTGGTACTTTTATTCAGCCATTCCGTTGTAGTTGCAAGATTTACTAGTCAGTACAATTGTCAAGCGACAACCAAACAAGCAATTGTGGGCGATTAATTAGCCATTCCATTATAGTGAAGCTGATTACTAGTCATTATAAGTCAAATTTATAGCAGAAACTTTAGTTATGCTTGTCTATGATCGAGATATCGTGCTCCAAGTCGTCCATATCCGCGGACACGGCTTTGAAAAGTTTTACCCGCCGGGTGCACCAATAGCAACACACGCCGATCAACCTCGGAAAAACCAAATCAAAACCCAACGAGGCTTTCACGATGAACAATCACAGGATTCAGAAATATTTCAGGCCACCCTTAAGTAGATTCCGCGAACGGCTAGCTGACTCGACGGCCCTCAAGGTTTGTGGGGCCGCAGAACGATCGGGAACCCGAAAGTGTGGCTGGGCTTGTCGATACCACGTAAGCGGGTCACAATTCCTAAAGATGCAGTGTGCCTCGCACAATTTAAATACGTAAAGTAGCATGGCATAAGTACAGGATAGTAAATAAAACCTCAAACTAGTTTGTGGCCCCAAGAAATAAGATGAATCAAGCTCGCTCGGGGGTCCCATATACCTCCGGATGTGGTTAGCGATAAAATCAAGGAACAGTATCAAGTACTCGGGGTCTTACGGACACAAGTGGGCGTCGAAACCAAATATTATCTATCACCCACCGATGCCTCTGCTTATTTCAATTTTAGTTGTTAAACAGAAATTAAAGTGACGATAAGTAAAACTAGAATCATCTCCAACATCAACATGCGGCAATACATCAGCAACTGTGGCATATGACGACACACATCAGCACTTGAGCAAGCAACTACGACGCGCAAGTCCAACTATCTACCAAACAACAGGTAATAGGATGTGTCCAAGGCAATATAGGGCTGCAAGGGATATCACGGGTACGGAAACTAGAGCATCGCAACACAGATAGCAATAGATCAACAGGAGGGAATAAAGACTATAAAGTAAGATAGGTAGAAAGAGGGAGATGCTCGCCTGAAAACATTGTTGAAGGTTCACCCGAAGATCGGGGCGACACTCGCATCAACTCAACGGCCTTATCCGCGAAGAAGCAAAACACTAGAAGAAACACCGGATGCAATATTTAATACTACGGCAAAAGATCGGCATGATGCATGTATGATGTATGGCATGGCAAGGTGCGATGCAATTAGGTCATATTTAGTGGAATCGGGGTCCCGACAAATAGTTAGATGGTTCAAGTTATCTAGCTACCCCGCAATTTAAATGTTGTTTAACAAGACAAAAGGTAGCACCGGTTCGTTACACAAGTTTAAATGAGGCCAATATGAGACTAGATTTGCCCGCATATGGGCCCCATATTTAATTATTAGGTGAATCGGCAAAAGGCCCCCAAACCACATGAAAGCATGCATGCAAGGTGAATGATTAATATGCATCAGTTGTTATCATGTTATAAAATAGGGTTTCGGGAAGGGGTTCACACATTAGGGTTCTCGACGCTCTTGGGGGTTCCGGGGTTCGGGGTCGGTCTCAGGGTCCGGATCTGGGTTGCGACGGGGTCGTTCTCGGACTCCGGAAAGGATTGGTTCGGTGTCGGGGGCGCGTCGGATTCTTCCGGGTCGGTGTCGATCTTGACGTCGTGCAGATCCTGTCGCGTCCCACGGGGTCGATCTTGCCGTTGCGAGGGTCTTGTCGGTCCGTGCCATCGAGTCAGTCTTGGTGTTCCGTGAAGAAGACCTCGTCGCTATAGGAGAAGATCTTGGGGTTCCGCGTCGAAGGCCCACGGTTAAGGGGTCTCGGCAACTTGGCGTGTCGAGGTGCGGTCTTCGGGTCCGTGAAGGAGGACTTGACGTTTCATGTCGGAGATCTTGAGGGTTCGGCTCGATCGAGGTGCAAAGCTTGAGTGTTGACGCTGGCGATCTTCGGGAGGTACTCTGGGTTCCAACTAAGACGGTCGGTGAAGGACATGCAACGGAGTCGGTTCCACGAGTTCCGGGCAGCAGCTCTTGTCGTGCTCACGCGATCTTGTTCCTTGTGCACTTGGCCTGCTTGGCTTCGGCAGGTTACCTCGGTCGCTCGAACTGCATTACGGCCGGAGGCGAGCGGCTGCGACGACGTGGGCCCTTGCGGTCGAGGCAAGGCGCACGGAAGCAGCCCCTGGTCGGCGGACCCAGCACCTAGCGGAGGGGGACGTCGAGCTGGGCCGGCAGGGCCGGTGGAGACGGGCTCGGCGGAGGCGGCGAGGTGCAGGGGCCTGGGGCTCATGGCGACGACTTGGCTTGGCGCCAGCGGCAGACGGACACTGGGCGGCGAGGCGGTCGGGGCCAGAGCTGCTCATGGGAGGCGGGCAGGCTCGACGCCTCGGCGGCGAGGTCGGGTCGGGAGGTGCTCATGGGACCCGCGGGACGCGGGCCGTGGGGAGGCAGGCGAGGCGCTTGCCGAGCGAGCGAGCGGGCGGCTCATGGCGAGGCGAGAGGAGGGCGCGGGAACTGGGTACCGGGGGTGAGCGGCCGGGAGGAGCTTGGCGAGGCGCGGGAGGAGCGCTGGTCGGGACGCGCGTGGCGATCTTGGGAAGCCGGTCTTGTGCGCAGCTCGCCGTGAGGGGGGAGGGGTGGACGGCGAGGCGGAGAGGCGGTGGCGCGGGGCTGCGAGCCAGGCGGCGAGGTTGGGGAGGCGGAAGAGAGCGTGGGGAGGAGGGCGACAGCCGGTGGCTTGGCCGGAGGTGAGAGCGAAAAAGGGAGGAGGGAGAGGAGAGCGGGGCACCCGCGTGCGGGGTGGGTGTGAGGTGGGCCCCGGGGTGGTGGTTGGCAGGCGTGGGTGGTGGGGTGTTTGGGGGGGTTGTGGTGTGAAGTTGACGAGTGGGACCAAAGGGGTGGGAGTGGAAGGACACGGGGGAGAGGCTGGTTGTGAGGGCGTGTGTGTGCGTAGCGTGGCTGGGTGGGCACTGGGGGGTGTGGGCCGGCTGGTGGGGTGGGTTTAGATAGAGAGAGGGAAGAGGAGAGAGGGAGGAGAGATTAGGCCATGTGGCAGCACATGGTTGGTTGGGGATAGAGAGAGGGTGAGGTGGCGGCCTAGGATAGGTGGGGGTGATGTGGCCAAGGGGGGTGGGTAGACTAGTTGGTGGGTTTAGAAATTAAGGGGTGGACCGGTTTAAAATCACTGGGCGGTCGGGTCAATCGCCTGCCTGATCGCCCCGCCCAAAAATAATTTAACTTTTTATCTAATTTGCGATAACTTTTGCAAGTGGTTTTTAGACAAATAAAATATCCGGCAGCACCCGGGGTTTGGCGTTTGAATAAATATGGGGCGCTTTTAGAAAACAAAACGGGCTTTGCGGGATAGTTTTGGCAAACAATGCATGATGATGACGATGCAATGCACAAATTCAACGCGATTTTCTAGTAGTGGTTTTGCGGGATGCCACACTAGACTGGGCCGGTAGTACCGCTGAGGCCCGGTACTATCGGACACAGCCACTCAGCCGCTCCAGGCAGCAGACAACGCGGTCAACACAAGCGAGCAACAGGCAGCCAACGAGTGAAGGAAGGAAGCAGGGCCGGCGGCAACTAGCGTAGCGTGGGAACCGGGCGAGGGCATCGAGCGGCGGAAGCGGCGACGCCTGCGAGTGGAGCAGCAAGCGAGCGAGCGGCGGCGGCCTGCGCGTGTGAGAGTGAGAGGGAGGGTGGCACATGAGAGGTGCTGCTGGCAAGCTGGGACGGACGGTAGTACCAGCCCACCCGGGCGGTTCTACCAGGCCGAGCCGGTAGAACCAGGTGGGGCAGAGAGGGAGAGCACGCTGCCAGGCGCGAGCGGTACCGGGCCCGGTAGTACCGGAAGGCCTAGAAAAAGGATTGTTCTTTTTCTTTTTAAAATCAAATAAGGCAAATATTCAAATGGTCATAACTTTAGTTTGGTAACTCCGATTGACCCAAAAATATTGGATACCACCAAGTGGGAATACTTCATGTATTTTAAAGTGAGATACCTCCCTTGGTGAGAATCCGGAAAACCTCAAAGATCAAAATCGCAACAAGATATAAATGGGAGATCCGATTTTTATGAACAAGAGCTTGTTATGAAGATTACCACAAGCTCTATATCTCACATGGATAAGACCAAATAACAACCAAATACGATGATGCAAGTATGCAAAGGTTTGAGCTCTCTCCGAACAATATGATCGAGTTACTCATTCGAGAGCCCCTCTTGATAGTATGGCTATCTATCCTAAATCCGGTCTCCCAACTAACAACATGAGACCGACAAAAGGGAAAACCTATCAAGTTTATACATTTGCCTTGAGCATTCCACTTGAGCGCAATATAGACGATCTTGCCCTTTTCAAGATGGAACGCCTTTCTTGATTCATGTTCATCGATCCAAGACCACAGAGGATGGCAAGCACCAATCACGATATATTCTAGAGATGGCGCATTTTGAGCTTGCAAAACACATCTCCTTGTTCATTTCATCGACCTTGAAGCCAACACATGCTCCAAGCGATGCCAATGGACAATTCCTACAAGTGCAACTTAATGCACACATTAGTCCATAAATATTGTCATTAATTACCAAAACCACACATGGGGGCCCACATGCTCTTTCAGGTGTCCACTACGGGACCCGACTGAACGCGGCCCCACTTGTCAGCATGTAACATCAAGGTTATCGGACAACGAGTTTCAGATCGTGTGAGAGTTTCAGACAAGGAGATGGGCAGAAGTTTGGAAAAGTTAAGCGTCTCGGGAAAGTGAGTACAACTAACGAACCAATGGCATAGAAATAGAAATCCCTAATTAATAATGACAAGGATGAGTTAATCCCTACTAGAACAATAGCAGGGCACAAAATTTGTATAGACTTCAAAAATTAAACAAGGAAACTGTGAAAGTCATAATCAAATACCTCTCATAAATTTAATTTTAGAACGAATATCTGGCAACTCCTAGGGAATTCGTCGAGCATGCACTTAATGTATTTCCGGATGCAAAGCCGGCGAAGCAGTCGATGCGTCGACTGTTCGAGAAAAAGGCTAAAGCAGTTGGCATCAAAGTCAACAGACTCCTCGATGCCAACTTCATAAGGGAGATAAAGGAAAGCACCTGGGTAGCTAACCCCGTGCTGGTCCCTAAGAAATACATGGACATCCTGAGGATGTGTGTGGACTTCACATCGCTTAACAAGCATTGTCCTAAGGACCACTTCCCTCTACCACAGATCGATCAAATCATCGACTCCACTGCAGGATGCGAGGGACTCTCCTTCCTTGACGCCTACTCAGGCTACAACCAAATTCGACTGTAGGTCGAATATCAAGTCAATACGGCATTCATCACACCGTTCGGGGTGTTCTACTACAATACAATGCCTTTCAGGATCAAGAACGCAGGCACCACCTACCAAAGATGCATGTAGGCATGCCTGAAGAGCCAGATCGGTCACAACGTTTAGTTCTATGTTGACAACATAGTAATCAAGACCAAGGAGGCCCGAACACTGATCGACGATCTCCATGATTCGTTCGACAACCTTGATCTCTAAAAGATCAAGCTAAACCCGGAAAAGTGCACCTTCGGCGTCCCATCTGGGCAACTACTCAGGTACTTCATCTCTCAAAGAGGCATCGAGGCTAACCAAAGAAAATCAGGGCTATACTAGCCATGGAGAAGCCAAATAACGTCAAAGGAGTCCAGCAGCTAGCTGCGCGAATCGCGACGCTCAGCAGATTCATCAGCTGCATGGGTGAAAAGGCTCTCCTGTTCTACTAGCTGTTGTGCAAGGCCGAGAAGTTTGAGTGGACGGCCAAAGCCAATGAGGCATTCGAAGACCTCAAGCGCTTACTCTCTACATCTCTAGTACTAGTAACGCCAAAAGAGAGGGAGCCCATGCTGCTATACATCGCATCCATGCACCAGGTGGTCAGCACTGCCCTCGTGGTCGTACGACCCAAAGACGGCAAAACCCACAGGGTTCAGCGCCCAGTCTACTACCTTGGCGAGGTACTGACGCCAACAAAGCAAAGGTATCCCCACTACCAAAAACTCGCCTACGGCGTATTCAGGACGACACGTCGATTGTGCCACTATTTCCAGGAGCATCAGATCGTGGTCGTCAACGACGCACCACTGTCAAACATCGTGAACAACCCCGAAGATATAGGGCGAGTAGCCTTATGGGTCATCGAGCCGTCCCCTCGGGACATCATCTACGAGAATCGCACCGCTATCAAGTCTCAGGTGCTTCCTGACTTCTTCGTACACTGGATAGAGCTCCAGCTGTCGGACACTCTGTACATGTCCCAGTCTTGGACAATGCACCTTGACGGCTCCAAGCGCGAGGCCGGAGCAGGAGCCGGAGTGATCTTGATGTCCCCTCAAGGGGATAAGATGAGATACGTGTTGCGGATATAGTTCCGTGCATCCAACAATGAGGTTGAGTACGAGGCACTCATGCACGACATGCGGATGGCCAAAGTGTGTGGCGCCACGCTCCTCGTCATCTATGGTGACTCAAACCTTGTCGTCCAGCAGACGATGAACGAATGTGACGCCCATAGCGCCAACATGATCGCATACTGTGCGCTCTACAACTCACTCGAAGGAGACTTTGATGGTTGTGAACTCCGACACGTTGGCATGGAAAGCAATGAAGAGGCTGACAAGCTCGACAACATCGGCTCCACCTACGCCCTAGTGCTACCGGGTGTGTTCCTCGAGCAAATCTGTGTGCCCTCCATCAAGCGAAAACTTCTGAAGGACACAACTCGCACCGTGGGACACTCGGGGGCTACGCCTCCCAAGAAAGCCGAAGCACCCGAAGAGCTCGCATGGAAGTCGAACTGGTGAGCCTCATGCAGGTTCTGGCAGTCGAGCAAACATGGACTCAACCATACGTCAAGTACCTGGTGAGCAAACAACTACCTGAGGTCCCAACGGACGCATGACACATCGCTCGCCGATCAAAGGCCTTCACCATCATCAATATAGAGTTGTACAAGCGCAACATTTTGGGTGTACTCCAACAATGCGTCACCAACAGTGACGGTAAGAGCACCCTCCTCGATATCCATGAAGGCATCTGTGGCCACCACGCAGGCAATCGCACCCTCATCGCCAAGGATTTGCGAGCAGGCTTCTACTGGACAACCGCGATGCGCAACGCCAAGGACATCGTCGAGAAGTGCAATGCTTGCCAAAGGTTCACAGACAAGCCGCACCCGCTAGGCTCAGAGCTGTGGCCCGTACCATTGGCCTGACCCTTCGCCCAATGGGGACTCGACATGGTCAGCAAGCTGCAGAATTCCTCACCCGGAGGGCATGTCTTCCTCCTGGTGGCAGCCAACAAATTCACGAAGTGGATCGAGGCCATTCCCGTCACTAACCAAACCGGCGCTTCTGCCGTTAAGTTTTTTTAGTCCATCATCTACAGGTTCAGAGTGCCTCACAACATCATAACTGACAATGACACGAACTTCACCTTGAAGGAGTTCCGGGACTTCTACGAAGGGCTCGGAATCAACCTCACATACGCCTCCATGGCACATCTGCAAACCAACGGGCAGGCCGAAAAGGCTAACAACCTCGTCTTCAATAGCATCAAGAAGCGGCTGCTACGCCCACTCGAAAGGCTGGGGGAGCCTAGGCAGAGGAGCTACCCTCCGTCCTCTGGAGTCTACGCACAACGCCAAACAGTGCCACTGGCTACACGCCCTTCTTCATGGTACACGGAGCCGAAGCAATGTTGCCCGCTGGGGTACGCTACAAGGCCCCACGGGTCGTCTCTTACAACGAAGCCGAATCAATTGTCGCACTCGAAGATGCCGTCGACACACTAAAGGAGGCTCACGACATCATCGTGTCCCGTTCGACGGTGTACCAACAAAGTCTCTGCAACTACCACATTCAACGACTATGCCCAAGGTTCTTCGTTGAAGGAGACCTCGTCCCGCGACTCAAGCATAAGGGGCACCTGATGCTCGAATCACCCTAGGAAGGACCTTACATGGTTACTAAATTAATCACAGGTGGCGCCTACCGCCTAAAGGACGTCGAGTCAAGAGTATAATACTCCAACCCCTGGAACGTCGCACAACTGCGACGCTTCCACCCCTAGTTTTCTTTTACTTTCAATAAGGCTACTCAGTCGAACACTGTACCTCCTGCATTATGATGAATAAAATCTAAGTTTCTTGGCCCAAGTATTTTTCTCCTATATACATTTACATCCTTAAACATGCTCGGGGGCTGTGCCTCACCTTACGACTTCGTCGATTGTCACAATAATGCATAACCCTGAGTAGCTGATCACGTCAGGCTAATGAAAAGGACATGCACAACTCATAATCAACAATGCACTACATGCCAATACATACAACCTTAAAAGGGCACGAAAGACCACTAGACAATATACAGACTTTAGATTGTTATATTTACAACTCGCAGGACTCAACTACGTTGGAGCAGGACATTCGTCCGCTCGTCGAAGACATCAATGATGTCCTCAGCGTGACGGGCCACTGCGACATAGTATGGATGCATGTCCCATGCCATACCATCCGGAGGAGCGGGTGACCCTTCTGCTATTTTGGCCAGGTCAACGTCGTGACATTGCAGACAAACGAGCGCTAGTGCCACCTTCGCACCTACCACAAGCTGATGCCGTACAAGTTCCTTCTCGGCGTCCACGCTACGGAATTTTCCCAGCAGCCCCAAGAGGCTGGAGGGAGCTACGTCCAGAGCAAACATCGCAGCCCAGGCAGCCGCGAGTGACTACCTTGCACGTTCCAGCACCCGAAGCACTTGGTGGACATGGTCCTAAACCGTTGCGACCATAGTCACTCGATCACGCTCCATCCAAAAAAATCCTCCGGCCTCCAACTCCTGTTGGGTAAGGCAATTCAGCCGAATTGCAACTCGCTCATTCTCTTCCTTCGGAAGAAGATTGACAACTACAAACAAAAGCAGCAGCTTAGAGGCCATAAAGGTGGGCCCAGTCGAAAAGTAAAACAATCCCACGATGACTTACACTGAAGTTGCTCGCCGATTTGTCAAAATTCCTCAAGAAGTAATTCCTCTCTCGCAGCGGCACATTCGGTCTTGGATCTCCAAACATCCGCGTGGCCACGAATCATGAGAACATCCTTCTCCAGGCTTCGGATGCGGTCGCGTAGCATAGGCAACTATGATGCCTCACTTGATGATGGACGGGAACCAGTTAAGGTAGGAGGCGCGATCACTAGATCAGCATTTGAAGGACCCTAAGAGGGAAATAGGTGACAAAATATAAAAACCAAAGCAATTGACAACAGTCAAAGGAAGCACATATATTTACATCAAACAACCACTATGTGGTAAAGTCAGATTTGTCCAGCACGAAGCATTACATGCACGCTGGCAAGGCAAAATCAAAATACTATCAAATAAACTATAGCGCATGAGACCTAAGCAGCAGCCGCATCCGGAGCAGCTTCAGACTCTGAGGCCTTCATCTTGGCTGCCCGCTGCTGCTCCAGCGCATATGTGGACATAATATCAATGAGCTTCGGGCCAAAATGCTTGTAGCGGGAGCCGAAAGGAGCAAAGGATACCTCGGTGCCATGTGCTACCACCGGCATCCTGGAGGTGACCTATGGCAGATTCAACAGTGCGTCGGCCGCCATCGCCATCGCCAGGCCTAGGGTCACACCCACACCCTTCTGGGCCTTCTTGTAGCCCGTAGGGGCATCGCCCGCCAAGGCCTTCACCAGAGATTCGACTCCTTCAAGGGCGACACCCTTCGGGGTGATCTCCCAGTAGAAGCGAGCGAGGACTGATGAGTGCGTGAACATTTCGTTGGGAGACCCCAAGAGGAAGGTATGATGATCACAACAACAAGTTTTCCCTCAGTAAGAAACTAAGGTTATCGAACCAGTAGGAGGAAGGAAACAACTCAACGGTGTTGCTAGCAACTTGGAGACCTGCACAACACAAACTCAAGACTTTGTCCCAACGAACAGTGAGGTTGTCAATCTCACCGGTTTGCTGTAACAAAGGATTAACTGTATGGTGTGGAAGGTAATAGTGGTTTGCAACAAGTAAACATGAACAGTGGAAAATGTATCAATGGTAAAGATTGGACCGGTGTACATAGTTCACTAGAGGTGTTCTCCTTAGATGAAGAAACATGGAATGCTCGGTAAACAAATTACAACAGGGAAATTGACAGGACTGAGCAAGGCATAACAATGCAATACTAGACATTCATGATCCTATGAGATTCGATTGGGCAATACAACAAGATACATAGACCTCCATCCAACTGCATCTATGACTAGAAATCCACCTTTGGGTTATCATCTGAACCCCCTCCAGTATTAAGTTGCAAGCAACAGACAACTACTTTAAGAAAAGTGTGTAAGGTAAACAATCCACTTGTTCCAAGAACAAGAGACCGTTGTTTTCTCCCTAGTGGCAACATCACATCTACAACCTTAGAGATTTCTGTCATTTCTCTTAGATTAAATAGAGGCATGAACCCACTATCGAGCATAAATACCCCCTCTTGGAGTCACTAGCAACTACTTGTCCAAGATAGATACTAACAACGGAGAGCATGCAAGATCACAAACAACACAAACATGATAGAATCAATAAGACAAAACCATTAATCAATCTGACATAGTAATCTCAATATCCATCGGATCCCCGCAAACACAACATGCATGATTACAAATAGATGATATCTTGACCATGAACGGAGCTCACAAGATCTAAACATGAAAGCACAAAGGAGGAGATACAACCATCTAGCTACTACATGGACCCGTAGTCCAAGGTGGAACTACTCACGCTTCATACCGAAGGCTGACATGATGAAGAAGAAGGCCTCCGGGATGATCTCCCCTCCGGCAGGGTGCCAGGAGGAGCTTCAGATCCCCCCGATCTAGGGATGATGGTGGCGGAGGCTACAAAGAGTTTAGGCATCGGGGGGTCTTTATAGGCGAAGAGGCGAGGCAGGGGGTCGCCAGGGCGACCGCACCGCCAGGCGCGGGCCCACCTTGGCCGCGCTACCAGGGGGTGTGGCCCCTGGTGGATCTCCTCCGTCTCGTCTTCAGGTTTCGTGTTCCCCACGGTAAAATATTGACTTTGGCTTTTGTCCCATCCAATTCCGAGAATATTGATTTTCTGCCTTTCTAGAACCAAAAACAGAAGAAAACATGCAACTGGAAATGTGGCATCTTGTTAATAGGTTAGTACCAGAAAACATATAAAAACACCTAAAAGTGTAGACAAAGCAAAGCAAAGTAGATACTAAACAAGCATGGAACATAAAAAATTATAGATACGTTTCCTACGTATCAAGCATCCCCAAGCTTAACTCCTGCTCGTCCTCGAGTAGGTAAGTGATAAAAAGAATAATCTTTGAGGTGACATGCACCATCAAAATCAAGATCAAACCATTTGCAAGCATTGAAAGATGGGATCAAAGAACTCTAAACATGGGCATGAAAGATGGAGTTCTAACAGTAAGACAAAGTAATTATGCATGCAACATGAAAGGCAGATACGTCCAAAACTTATGTACTTTCTCGAACACTTTGCTACTGTTTCTTCTCTAAACTTGTGTGATTTGGATACAACTAACACTGACTGATGCTGTTTTCAGCAGAATTACCTTGGTGTCTTGTTTTTGTGTAGAAAATGAACTATCAGGAAAAATCCCGGAAAATATGCCAGAAATTATATTTCACCAGAAGATCCACGGAGCCAAAAGAAGAGATGAAGAGGAGGCATGGGGGGCCCACACCCACCCTAGGCGCGGGCCCACCACTGGCCGCGCCTGGAGGGGGTGCAGCCACCCCAGGCACCCCCTCGGCCTCCCTCTGCGCCTATAAGTTGCCTTTTGACCTAAAAACCGAGGGGGGTCGATAGTTTTCCAGAAAGAGTTCCGCTTCGCCGCTGCCACCAGAAACCAAGATTCGGATCCAGAAACTCCGTTCTGGCACCCTGCCGGGACGGGGAATTTGGAGAGGATCATCGCCATCGTCATCACCAACGCATCTCCATCAACCACCGATGTTTCCCTCATCCATGAGTGAGTAATCCCCCGTTGTAGGATTGGGATGGTAGGGATTGGATGAGTTCTATCATGTAATCGAATAAGATCTATTAGGGCATAGTTCCTAGTATCTCTATTAGTGCTTTTTGACTTTGTTGCAAATTGTTGTGCTTAATGCTTGTCGCTAGGGCCCGAGTTCCATGATCTCAGATCTGAACTTATTATTGAATCATTATGATAGTATTGTTTGTGATCTTATCTGCAAGTTGTGTACACATATCATTGTCCGGATCCAAAGGCCCCAAAGTGACAATAATTGGGACAACCGGAGGGGATGGCTGTGGTGTGAGGATCACATGTGTTCATGGAGTGTTAATGCTTTGCTCCGGTGCTCTATTAAAAGGAGCACCTTAATTGCCAGTAGTTCCCTAGAGGCCCTTACACGGTGGCTAGACAGAATATGTTGTGCAAGTTCTCATTGCGAGCACGTATGACTATATTTGGAGCACATGCCTAGGATTGTTTAGTACTTGGATGCTTGTTATTATTTATCTGCAATGCCCTAGGTATTGTAGTTACATGTTTAGACTCATCCATGCAACGCCCGTCCATCCATCCCTATGCCTACCGCACTCGAATCCTACTGTTACCGTTACTACTACTATTGCTCCTGTTTCACTATTATTGTTGTTGTTGTTGTTGCTTTGCTGTTGCTACTGATAAACTTCTGTGAGCAAGAACTATTTCCAGGTTCAGCTAAATTGACAACTAAGTTGTTAAGGCTTGCAAGTATTCTTTGGCTCCCTTGTGTCGAATCAATAAATTGGGTAATACTACCCGCGAAGACTGTTGCGATCCCCTATACTTGTGGGTCATCAATACTATTTTCTGGCGCCGTTGCCGGGGAGCATAGCTTTATTTTTAAGTTCACTTGGATCTATTATTTTTCATTGTTACTCCTTTCATCATGGGGAAGTATCGTGATGGAAAGTTCCCTATTTTACCATCCACTACAAGAAGAGGTACAATCTTAAACACCTCTGCTGCTCTTGATTCACCGTTTGTTATAAGTAAGCTTGTCACACCACCACCACATACTCATGCTACACACACTGCTAATACTGCTGAGTCTGAAACTGCTTTTGATACTCATGATGTTACTTCTACTGTGCTTGATGCAAGTGGTTCATTAGGTCCTTTTCTAGATGCTACTATGACTGGTCTAGGAAATACCAAAACTCCTAGTGAAGACACTGTTACACCTGTTAGCTCACCTAAGGCTAGTGAGAGTTATGATATTAATGATGGTTACATTGAGTTCACTAATAATTTTGTTGAAGAGTGTCGAAACACACATGGTACTAGTGCTATTAAGAGTCTCCTTGCTAGACGTACTATTATGCCTAAGTTGTCCTATGATCCTAAGTTTGCTACTTCTCCCATAGATATTAAAGATGAAGATTATGATTTCTCTCTTGATTTATCTTATTTAGATATTGTTGAGAAAGAACCTTTTTGTGGGACTGAAAATGAGAGTGTTGTGGCTCATATGAATGAGCTTTCTACTATGAGTGCTTTATTCTCTGATGATTTTAATATGCGCAAGTACTTTGTTGCTAAGATCTTCCCTTTTTCACTAAAAGGAGAAGCTAGGGCTTGGTTTAATAGATTACCTCTTGGTTCCATTGATAGCCCTGATTGCTTGATTGCTTCTTTCTTCTAGAAATATTTTCCTCCCAGTGCTAGACATGCTGCTTTGTAGAGACTTTTTGATTTTAAACAGGGAGAAGAAGAGAAATTGCTTGAGTCATGGACAAGGTTCTATGCCTTGATTCATGCACATCCTGGATGTCCATTACCTAAGAATGAGCTTCTTGATATTTATTATAATGGACTAACTAATGATTCTAGGACCTACCTAGATAGCTTTGCTGATTGTGTTTTCAGGAAAAGGACTCTCTGATGTCAAGAATTAATGACTAAGATAAGCAAGAATTATGATGATTGGACTTCAACTGAGCTGAATACACCTGAGCCTATTACTCCTGAACCAGTTGTTCCTAAACCAATTCCAGCACCAACAACAAAGAAGAAGGGAGTTATTGCATTAAATGATGAAGTGATGAAGGAATCTAAGAAGTGTCTAAAGGAGAAAGGTATTAGAGCTGAAGATGTGAAGAATCTACCTCCTATAGAAGAATTATGTAAGCCAATTCCCCACTCGTCTACTATTGAGGTACACTCTCTCCAACACTTTTATGAAGGTGATATTCCTTATGGTAAGCCTCCTGATCAATGTTTAGAGTAACTTGACACATTTATTGTTAAGCAAGGTATTTTAATAAACAAGTTCAGAATCATTTATTGGAAAACTCTAGAGCTATCCATGAGTTTAAAGATATTGTGGAAAGAACTTCTAATGATATTAAAATGCTTTGTAAACACTTTCAAATGGTTCAAGCTCAACTTGCTAAGGTATAAAAGGATATGCTAGTTAATGCTTCATGAGATAAACATGCTTATGGAATTAGAACTAGGAATGGTATAGATACTCAAGATCCTTTATATCCTGAAGGACACCCTAAAAGAATAGAGCAGGATTCCTAACAAGGTGAAGATAGTGGTAGTCCTCGTAAGAGGAATAAAAAGAAACATAAAATAGTTGAGGAACCATTTGAACCTGCTATAGATCCTAATGGTATATCTGTCTCTGATGCTGAAACTGAGAGTGGTAATGATAAAAATGAGTCTCCTGATAAGGAGGAAGGTGAGGAAGAACCTCATAAGCACATTAAGAACACTAGGTACACCAAGAAAGATTTTATTGCTAATAAACATGGTAAAGAGAGAGAACCTTGGGTGCAGAAACCTATGCCTTTTCCAGGTAAGAAACACAAGTCAAAGGAGGAGGAACACTACAACAAGTTTTGTGAGTGGATGAAACATTTATTCTTGCAAATTCCTTTGACTGACACTATTAAGTTGCCTCCTTATTCAAACTATATGAAGGATATTGTCTCTAATAAAAGGAAGATTCCTAATGAGGAGATTTCTACTCTACTTGCTAATTATTCCTTCAATGGTAAGGTTCCAAAGAAACTTGGTGATCCAGGTATACCAAGTATTCTTTGCTCTATTAAGAATAACTGCTTTATGTGATTTGGGAGCTGGAGTTAGTGTTATGCCTTTTCTCTCTACAAGAGACTCCAACTAGAAAAGTTGATACCAACTGATATTTCTTTGCAAATGGTTGATAAGTCAACTACTATTCCTGTTGGTATATGTGAGTTTGTTCCTGTTCAAGTTGCTCATAATTGCATGGTTTTAATTGATTTTGTTGTGCTTGAAATGCCTGAAGATGATAATATGTCTATTATTCTTGGGAGACCTTTTCTTAATACTGTAGGTGCTGTCATCAATTGCAATCAAGGAAAAGTAACATTCAATATTAATGACAAAGAATACACTATCTATTTCCCCAAGAAGGTTGTTAAGAGCTATTGCCTGAATTCCATTGAAAATATTGAGAGCATCAAGGTTGGAGAAATATATTATCCCATTCCACAAGAAAATTTTGAAACTATTATGATTGAGACCATTGCTATCAAGTATGAGGCAACATAACCTTGTGGAATGCAAAGTTTTGTTTCATGTAATATCGTTTTGATAACAAGACTTGATCAAACTTGTTAACAAAAGGATTTTAATAAACAAAATAATGTTTTCACTGTGGTTATACTTGCTTTCTTTTACTTTTCTCCTTTCCAATCTTTGCTCTTCGTCGTGCCTAACTTAAAGGCGTTAAAGAAAAGTACTTTTTGGGAGATAACCCAACAGTTTCCTTGAGTCTTGAAAGTTATTACTTCAGTTATGACCTCTACTTATCCTTTTTGTTTGGTTTTTGTGCCAAGAATAACCTCTAATGAGAGGGAAGTAAGATTTGGGAAGTTGCTGTCCCGAAACAGATTTCCATCCTCCACCATAAAAATTCATGAGTAGTCTCTGTAAGTCGGATTAAGCTGAAAATTTACTAATAAATCCCCTAGTATGTTAGATAACTTTCGTTAGTTTAACACTTTTTGATTTGAGCAACATAAGATTTTCGAAATAATCAGTTTCTACCAGCTGGTCTGTTTTGTCAGATTTCTGCCATTATTTGCATTTGCTTCGTATTGATTCCTTTTTGAGTTCTCTTTTGGGGAATTAAGCTTTTTGAAGGAGTTGCTATAGTAGCTTGTGTTTTTAGTGAAAAGTTTTGTTGTTACAAAGCTAAACCCTAAGGTCTATTATCTTTTGAATACACTAATGTTGCTAATGAACATTGTGTGAAGTTTTGTATGAAGGAAAAAAATTCAGGTGTAGAGAGAGAATGATGTAATGAGATGAAGAATGGACAAACGCTCAAGCTTGGGGGGGGGGCACCTCGTGTCACCCCAAGAAATATTTAATAGGTACAAGCATCAAAGCTTGGGGGTGCCCAAGGCATCCCCTTTTTCATCAATAAAAATCTCAGGTCTTTCTAGACACTTCGTTTTTATTGCTTTATGCACAATTGTGTTGTTCTTGGAGCGTATTAGTTTTTGTTTTGATTTTATTTTTCTTCGTTTATTTTTGCTTTGTGTGCCTTCTTTAAAAAATCGAAAACACCAAAAATATTCGTTATTCTTCTTGGGTTTTGTGAGTTCTTTGCAGGGTTTAGCCGTCTTCTGTGGATTTTGGTTTCATTTTATTATTCAAGTCACACAAGTGAAGGGCAATAATGAATATTAAGACAACTTGAGGAGTGGTAAGAGTTTATAACGAACTCTATTTGTTTTCATTTTTGTACATATACTCATCATTGTGATCATGCTTAGCCTGTTTGTGTAAGGTGTATGTCATTATGGATGCTTAGTAGTTCTTGCTTGTCTATGATTAGCTCCAGCTTGCTAATAGTTTGTAGCATGTCATATGAGTGTTTGCTTGCATTGTTTTATTAATACTTTGGTATGATATTGTGGTATCCTCCTCTGACTGTTCATGTGAATTGACTTGGCACATGCTCACGCATGCATATGACTAATCAATAGTCAGTAAGCCTCGATGATTTATTTTGCCTCAGAGTTCTTGTATCACTTTCATGCCATAGTTAGTCCTGTTTTGTTGCAAGCATGATTATGACAGATGTTGCTCTCTCGTTTGTCGCTCCCTCTCTATTGCTAGCCTTCACTTGCACTGAGTATGTGCTTCCAACTCCCTAAAACCAATATTGCCAGTTGTGTCCACCATACCTACCTATTAGCATCATTTGCTATTTCAGTGCATATTCCATATGCCGTGTTTTCTTCGAAAATAAAATGTTTGTTTGCTTTGATAAAGTTAGTTAGTAAAGCTCTCACGAACTTGATGGCACACTTTATTCCTTGCGCTTAATAATTCTGAACCATTGTGACTAGTCCATGAAAGTTATATGCTTGCTAATTATATATTGCGAGTCAGCGGAACCGTGCTGTCACGAGGAACGCTTTCAACACTTTTTGGATATCTCATCAAGTTGATTCTTTGCTCTTTTGTTTACGGATGTCGACGATGTGAAATAAAAGGGGAGGTTGTGAGTTCATGGAGTTTATACTTTGTGTTAGAGAAACGTCTGGGCCGCTAGCCTAAGCCATGCTTAATCATGGTGGAAACTTGCAGCATCACCATAATGAGCATCTATGAAGCGTCTTCAATAAAAAGCTATGCATATGGTAAATAAAAAGATTGCTGAGATGCTCATTGTCTGCTTGCCTTGTCATTTTGGTTATGGGAAAGCTCCTGTACCATGTGCAAGGGGTACCCCGTTGGCGGTTTTCGATGATATGCATGTATTTACAATGACAAGAACTTTCAGGTGACCAAAGTTGAGTAGCATGCGGAGCGATCCTCGTACTCAAGGGACTTGGGATTTCCAGTCTATGGTATGTCAAGCATATGATTCAGAATGGACCTCACTTTCACCTTAACCACATGAAGATGCCTATGATAGGGGCAATGAGAGCTCAAAGCTAATGCGTACCTTTCTTTCACCATTGGGAAGCCTTTCAAACCTTCACAAAACAGTTTTCACAACCTTGTTGAGTCACCACTTATTCTATGAGCACCTTCTTGAGAGCATAGTTGTCATTTTTATGTTTGTTCCAAAGCTTGGTTAATTATGTCATGACTTTGATGCTTGTATCTCTGATATCTTTACTTCTAGTCTTCATGTGAACTTCAGAGGTGCCTTGGCATTTATATTGTGCTCTTCAAACAAAGGCAAGCGAGATACCACTCTATCATACCTTATTATGAGCATTGCAATGTTGCTTATGTTTATGTTCCATGCTACTTATTATTATTGAGTTGGTTTCTCTTCATAGCTTGCGATGACTATGGAGTAGACTTAGTTTCATACTTCTTATTAAGGATTGACTAAGCATCTACTCCTGTGCTGAGTATATATACATTATATGAAGAAAGGTGTTCGTGAAAGTTCTTTCATCGCACTCAGTTTTCAACAGAATTGCTTGAGGACAAGCAATAAGCTAAGCTTGGGGGGAGTTGATACGTCCAAAACGTATCTACTTTCTTGAACACTTTGCTATTGTTTCTTCTCTAAACTTGTGTGATTTGGATACAACTAACACGGTCTGACGCTATTTTCAGCAGAATTACCTTGGTGTCTTGTTTTTGTGCAGAAAATGAACTATCAGGAAAAATCCCGGAAAATATGCCAAAAATTATATTTCACCAGAAGATCCACGGAGCCAGAAGAAGAGACGGAGAGGAGGCCTGGGGGGCCCACACCCACCCTAGGCGCGGGCCCACCACTAGCCGTGCCTGGAGGGGGTGCAGCCACCCCAGGCACCCCCTCGGCCTCCCTCTGCGCCTATAAGTGACCTAAAAACCGAGGGGGATCGATATTTTTCCAAAAAGAGTTCCGCTCCATCGCCGCCACCAGAAACCAAGATTCGGATCCAGAAACTCCGTTCTGGCACCCTGCCGGGACGGGGAATTTGGAGAGGATCATCGCCATCATCATCACCAACGCATCTCCATCAACCAGCAATGTTTCCCTCATCCATGAGTGAGTAATCCCCCGCTGTAGACTTGGGTATGGTAGGGATTGGATGAGTTTTATCATGTAATCAAATAAGATCTATTAGGGCATAGTGCCTAGTATCTCTATTATATTTGACTTTGTTGCAACTTGTTGTGCTTAATGCTTGTCACTACGGACCGAGTGCCATGATCTCAGATCTGAACTTATGATTGAATCATTATGATAGTATTGTTTGTGATCTTATCTCCAAGTTGTGTACACATATCATTGACCGGATCCAAAGGCCCCAAAGTGACAATAATTGGGACAACCGGAGGGGATGGTTGTGGTGTGAGGATCACATGTGTTCATAGAGTGTTAATGCTTTGCTCCGGTGCTCTATTAAAAGGAGCACCTTAATTTCCAGTAGTTCCCTAGAGGCCCCGCTGCCACGGGCTGGCCGGACAGAAGATGTTGTGCAAGTTCTCATTGCGAGCACGTATGACTATTTGGAGCACATGCCTAGGATTGTTTAGTACTTGGATGCTTGTTATTATTTATCTGCAATGCCCTAGGTCTTGTAGCTACATGTTTAGACTCGTCCATGCAACGCCCGTCCATCCATCCCTATGCCTACCACACTCGAATCCTACCGTTACCGTTACTATTACTATTGCTCCTGTTTCACTGTTGCTGTTGCTTTGTTGTTGCTACTACAAACTGTTGCTACTGATAAACTTCTGTGAGCAAGAACTATTTCCAGGTGCAGCTGAATTGACAACTCAGTTGTTAAGGCTTGCAAGTATTCTTTGGCTCCCCTTGTGTCGAATCAATAAATTGGGTAATACTACCCGCGAAGACTGTTGCGATCCCCTATACTTGTGGGTCATCAAAGGCTAGAAACAAAGATTCATGAATAACATGCATTGAAAAACGTTTGTTTCACATACAGAAAACATGGTATAGTGGCATTCAGCTTGCCCCTCATGGAGTATCAAATAGATACATAGGACACCTTCAAAGTTCATAAGAGTGACTAGATACAAATAGCACAAGAACAAGTAATATAAATAATATGCATCAATCAATAAGTTTTGGGACAATGCACATAGAACTAAGAATGGAAACTATGATCTCTTAATTGGTGCCTAAGGATAGAAGGTGGAAACTCAATATAATGGTGGAAGAAAGGCCCTTCAAAGGGAAGAAGGGATTTAAAGTTTCATAAAGAGCTTCCAAAATTATGGTACTTGTTATCTTTCAGCTCTCATTGCCCCTATCATAAGCATCTTGAAGTGATTAAGGTTAAAGTGAACAAACTATGGAGTATATGCTTGACAAAGTATTAGTTGGAAATCTCATGTCCCTTGAATACGAGGGCCGCTCCTCATGCTACTCAGGTTTAGTTACTTGCAAGTTCTTGGCATAGTAAGTACATGTGTATCATAGAGAACCGCCAATAGGGTACCCCTTGCACATGGTACAAGAGCTATCCCATAACCAAAATGACAAGGCAAGCAGACAATGAGCATCTCGGCATTCTTCTTATTTACGATGGGAATATGGTGCTTTTTTTTCTCTTTCCTCTTTTCTCGTTTTTTTATTTTTCTCAATCTATTTTTCTCTATCTCTATTTTTATAAGAAGAATGCTTCATAGATGTCACTATGGTGATGCTGCAAGTTTCCACCATGATTAGGCATGGCTTAGGCTAGCAGGCCAGGCGTTTCTCTAACACACATACATAACTCCATGGACTTACAAGCTCCCCTTTCATTTCACATCGACGACATCCATAGATAAAAGAGCATGATATCAATTGTGTACAAAGTACAAGTGCAATGTTGAAAGCGTTCCCCGTGACAGCACGGTTCTGCAAATTCCAACGTATAAGTGCAAGCATATACAACATAGGTGACACAATGGTTCAAGTTTATTAGGGGCAAGAAATATAAAGTGTGCCATCAAGTTCGTGAGGGCTTTAATCACTAAGTTTTCACATAACAAAATACTTTTTAGTTGCAAGATAGATGAAAACAAGAATATACTTGGAATGGTGTAACACACCATGCATAGGAGTTTATAGTGGACACTTTGGAATAACTTGGTTTCTTGGGAGTTGGATGCATGAGTAGAGCTTAATCATACAAGTGGAGGCTAGCAAAAGACTGGAGCGACCAACTAAGAGAGCAATAATGGCCATAATCATGCAGAGCGACAAAACATTACTAATCAAAGCATAGAGTGGTACTACAAGTCAAGGACTAAATGATCATAGAGGCTATGGTGACTTGTTCATAGTCATAACATGGTGTGACCATGTGCCAAGTCAACCCAAACAAAACATCAAAGGAGAATACCACAATACTATGCTTTTGTATGCTAAAACAACGCATGATTCCTTCAAGGCACACTAAGCAATCCCAATTGTTTGTAACAAGTCATGATACATCAATAATCACTAAGCATAAGGTCAAAACAACACCTAGCATGACATGATAAAGTCTAAGTCACAGTCAAAGCAAGCTCCTCTTTTACTACTCAAGCAAGAACTTTCTACTCCTCTCCAACACCAATCAACTTATTTAAAACAACACAGCGAGAACAGGGGTCCAAACTACTTTATTCAAGCAAACTAAGCAAATCAAACGAAAATTAAGACGCTCCAAGAACAACACAATTATGCATGAAACAATAAAAATGAAGTGTCTAGAAAGACCTGAGCTTTTTATTGATGAAGAAGGGGATGCCTCTGGGCATCCCCAAGTTTTGACGCTTGTACCTCTTGAATATTTCTCTGGGTGACACGGGGTGGCATCCCCAAGCTTGAGCTTTTGTCCATTCTTCATCTCATTACATCATTCTTTCCTTACACCTGAAAATTTTCCTTCATACAAAACTTCACACAATCTTCATTAGCAACATTAGTGTATTCAAAAGATAATAGACCCTTGGATTTAGCTTTAGAACAGAAAAACTTTCACTAAAAACACAAGATACTGTAGCAATTCCCTCAAAAGGCTCAATTTCCCAAAAAGAACCCAAAAAATAATCAATAAGAAGCAAATGCAAATAATGGCAGAAATCTATCAAAACAGACCAGCAAGTGGAAACCGATTTTTTCGAAGATCTTATGTTGCTAAAATCAAAAATTATTGAACTAATGAAAGTTATATAACATACTGGGGGATTTATTCGCAAAATATCATCTCAATCTGACTTACAGAGATTCTTGACGAATTTTTATGGTAGAGCACAAAAAATCTGTTTCAGGACAGCAACTCCCCAAATCTTACTTCCCTTTCATTAGAGGTCATTCTTCGCACAAAAAGCAAACAAAAAGGATAAGGAGAGGTCATTACTGAAGTAATAACTTCGAAGACTCAAGAAAACTCTTGGGTTATCTCCCAACAAGTACTTTTCTTTAACGCCTTTAAGTTAGGCACACGAAGCAAGAATCAAGTATTTTCAAATGAAGAATTAAGATCATTACTTGCAATCTCTTCAACTAGGAAAGGTATCTCATCCAAATGAGTTTTGGAGGATCCCTTCTCATCTCTCCTTGGTTCACTAATTTCATCAAAAGGATTTTCTAGAACAATCCAATCAATTTGTTTTCTAAGGCTTCATGCATTCCTACAAGTTTAAAGGGTATGGGTATGTTAACCTCCTCTCTAGGTTTGGTTTTATCTAAAGTACCCCTAACATCTGCACATGAGCCTAGCATATCAAAATGGTCAAAGACCTTTTTGGCTTCCTTAGCAACATCATTGAACTCTTTTAGTAAAGTTTCCAATATAAAGTCTTTCTTTTCAGGATCCTTTCTTCTTTTAGTTTGAGAAACAAAATTTGCATCATGGGGTTAAGGTTAACAAACCTAGCCTCCAACATATGAACTAAATAAGCTGCAGCAATTTCATAATTAGTAGCAAGTTCTGCTATAGATCTATCCTCAATATCCTCATGTTTGCTAACATCATTAAAGAATTCTTCAATATTTTCTTTCCAAATTATAGAGCCACTACCCAATGAAAGGTCTTTCAGGGTGAACTTGGGGATCAACATGGTGAGCTAGAGCAAGGTGAAAACTAGAGTAGGAGCTAATTTTTTTGTGTTTTTGAGAAGAGAAAGCAAACCAAACAAAACTAACTATTTTGGAGTTTTTGATAAAAAGAGGCAAACAAAACCAATCAAAAGAAACTAAGCAAAACAAAAACAAAGTAAAGAGAAAGGTTGAGAAGGACTCCCCTTGTGAAGATGTCCTTAGCCTCCCCGGGAACGGCGCCAGAAAAAGGCTTGATGAGTGCGTGAACACTTTGTTAGGAGACCCCAAGAGGAAGGTATGATGAGCACAACAACAAGTTTTCCCTTAGTAAGAAACCAATGTTATCGAACTAGTAGGAGGAAGGAAACGACTCAAAGGTGTTGCTAGCAACTTGGAGACCTACACAACACAAACTCAAGACTTTTCCCAAACGAACGACAAGGTTGTCAATCTCACCGGTTTGTTGTAACAAAGGATTAAATGTATGGTGTGGAAGTTAATAGTGGTTTGCAACAAGTAAACAGGAATAGTGGAAAATGTATCAATGGTAAAGATTGGACCGGGGTCCATAGTTCACTAGAGGTGTTCTCCTTAGATAAATAAACATGGCATGCTGGGTAAACAAATTACAGCAGGGCAATTGACATGATTGAGCAAGGCATAACAATGCAATACTAGACATTCATCATCCTATGAGATTCGATTGGGCAATACAACAAGATACATAGACCGCCATCCAACTGCATCTATGACTATAAATCCACCTTCGGGTTATCATCTGAACCCCCTCCAGTATTAAGTTGCAAGCAACAGACAAATGCTTTAAGAAAAGTGTGTAAGGTAAACAATCCACTTGTTCCATGAACAAGAGACCGTTGTTTTCTCCCTAGTGGGAACAACACATCTACAACCTTAGATATTTCTGTCACTTCCCTTAGATTAAATAGAGGCATGAAACCACTATCTAGCATAAATACCCCCTCTTGGAGTCACTAGCAACTACTTGGCCAAGATAGCTACTAACAACGGAGAGCATGCAAGATCACAAACAACACAGACATGATAGAATCAATAAGACAAAACCATTAATCAATCTGACATAGTAATCTCAATATCCATCGGATCCCCACAAACACAACATGCATGATTACAAATAGATGAGATCTTGATCATGAACGAAGCTCACAAGATCTAAACATGAAAACACAAAGGAGGAGATACAACCATCTAGCTACTACATGGACCCGTAGTCCAAGGTGGAACTACTCACACTTCATACCGGAGGCTGGCATGATGAAGAAGAAGGCCTCCGAGATGATATCCCCTCCGGCAGGGTGCCGGGAAGAGCTTTAGATCCCCCCGTTCTAGGGACGATGGTGGCGGCGGCTACATACGGTTTCGTGGAATATTGATCGGGTGCTTAGGGTTTAGGCATCGGGGGGTCTTTATAGGCGAAGAGATGAGGCATGGGGTCGCCAGGGCGGCCGCACCCCCCAGGTGCTGGCCCACCTTGGCCGTGCGGCCAGGGGGTGTGGCCCCCTGGTAGCTCTCCTCCGTCTCATATTCAGGCTTCATGTTCCCCACCGTAAAATATTGACTTTGGCTTTTGTCCCGTCCAATTCCGAGAATATTGATTTTCTGCTTTTCTGGAACAAAAAGAGAAGAAAACAAGCAACTGGCTCTGTGGCATCTTTTTAATAGGTTAGTACCAGAAAACATATAAAACACCTCAAAGTGTAGACAAAGCAAAGCAAAGTAGATACTAAACAAGCATGGAACATCAAAAATTATAGATACGTTTTCGACGTATCAAGGACCTCCTTGGCCTTGCTCAACGTCTTGATAGTAGAGCTGCATCGGTACAACAACATCCACCATGGGGTCCCCATGCTCTAAGGCACCGAGATTAAATGCGACGTCGATAGCATCTGCAAATGACAACAAAAAGAAACTTCGAATGATTCAAAGGAAGCACACCAAAATAAAACACAAGATCAGGAAGAAAAGCATATGATTACTTACCGGACAACGCCTTGGCAGCAGCCATAAGATTCTCCGCCATTGCCTTCTCTCGAGACGCCCCGACAGCCGCAAGGTGCTGCTCGCGATCCTGGGCCTCCTGTCGGTAACGTTGAAGGGCCTCCACGACATCCTCCGCCTTGGTCTCCACCTGGCTGTGACTCTTTTCGAGTGCGTCCAGCTTCCGGAGAGCCTCATTGTTCTCGTCTACGACAATCAACAAGAAAGGGATCAATAAAAACGATACTCATCAGTACTCATAGACAAATAGAAGAAGTACACGCACCTCGGAGCTGCTGAAAGTCGTCCTCCAAGGTGAGGTATTGTTGTCCGAGGCGATTGATGTCGCGGATGAAGGGCTATAGATAAGAAATAGGCAAAGTCGGGCAAACAAAAGGGCTCGAGAGCTCGCCCGTTGTCAACACCCGGATTTTTAATCCCAGTGTTGGGGATATACTTTCTGGGTAAACCCATAGGACTGCTGACCAGGGTGGCCCACCAACGGGTTAGATCTTTGCTCCACGGGCGGCCCAGTTAGAGAAAGAGGAGGAGCCAGTTCCGGCTATGACAAGGCCCATAAGACTTACCGACTTAGGCTTGTGGTATTACTTATAGTCCAAGCTGTACATAGTTACCGACTCTGTAACGTAGCCGGATAGGTCTCTCCTGTAACCCTAGGCCCCGGTGACTATATAAAATGGCATTTTGGGATCCTTTAGGGCAACAACACAATACACACAGCCACAATCAACTCTCACATGTGAACCTCTCTTGTAATCCGCTGTAACATCCGGCTTACGCCGATATATTATTGGGTTGCTAGAAGGAGTAGGATCCGATCACCGCAGTCGGATCTGAACCTAGGTAAACTTGTGCTCACCGCTCCTGAAACATACGACGTCTCACACCCATCCTTCCAACTCCACTAGGACCCCCTATGGCGTACTTGTCAACAATCCAATGATAGTTGGCGCCCACCATGGGGCAGGTGACCTTTGGAGCATCGTTCCAGGCGGAACCTGCACGTGCAGGACTCAGCGAAACAATCGCCATGGGTCACGTGGCCTACGCCAGTGATGTCCCTCCCGTCCTTCTCGATGAAACCTGGATTCTGGCTTCGAAACCCGTGACGACCTACACGATCATGTCTATCGGCGAGATCGATATTTATCTTGGTTTCGCTGAACCCGCCCAACCCACCCTTGAGGTGATGACCATGGTGGAAGAAAAACCCTGATCTACTTTGCCCGTAGAGGCGGAAGAGTTCAAGGTCCCGGAAAAATCAAACTCACCCAGCCCACTCCTGTAGTAGAAGAGGTGGAAGAAAAATCCGGATCTGATCTCCCTGATGAGATCGGATATATGGATGAAGAATATATCCACTACGCCTCTGTCACACCAGACGTCGTAGCAGAAAAAGTACCATTGAAGCACAGGATAAAGGAGATGATGAAACGCCCCTACATTGATTACGAAGCAATCGCCGACATCGCGGAGAACTTCAAGATGGAGGAGGCGGAAACCCAGCTATACCACTACTTCAAGAACATGAACAAGAAGAAGCATTGTTTCGTGTACCACATAAGCACCGAATCTGACTCTGTCGATGCTGAAGATGGTAGCGATTCGGTCCTAGACGCAATTGAAGAAAATGCTGACTTACCTGGCTCACCGATGGAGTCAATCACGTCACAGGAACTTCGAGACTTCGAAAAAGAGATGGAGGAGTATGAACAAGAACACGTCTCCAAGCTAACGCAAGGGTGAGCCGGAAAATTCTCCTAGTCCATATGATAGCATGGATGAAAGCTACACCTCGCAGGATGATATGGATACCGGAGATTCCTCTGAGGTCCACAAGCCAACTGTCACATCCCAAGATTTTCCAAATCTTGTTATGTGAAAAATGAATGAATAAAATAAATCTTTGTTGATTTTCAGGGTGAGAAGAAACTTTTTGAATACATTTGGAAACTTTCAAAACCTATTTGGATCAAATAAAATCCTAAAGGGATTTAAAAGGATAAATAAACAATAAACTTCAAAATATTTAAAATTACTATTTTTGGATCTTTTAATAAAAGATTTGGTTTTCAAAAGAAAAGGTAGAAATATAAATAAGGATTATTTTATATAGCCAAATTAAACCTTGGCCAAGCTTTTGAAATAAAATATTTTGTTTTTATTAAAAGAGTAAAGGTTTATGACCCATTAGGAACCACTTTTTCAAATAAAACAAAGCTTGGCATGCTTGCATGCATTATCTTGTTTATATGATTTTATGTGATGAATTGCTTGAATGGTAGATTGAAATATTGTTTGCTTGATTGATTTGTAGTGACTTGAAGTGTGTGAACATTGCAAAGATCAAGGAGTGAACCTATTCTCTACCAAAAAGGCAAGTGATGCTTCATACTTTTTCCCATTAATTTCACTATGCATTAGTGATTTTTCTAAGTAAAACTTGCATGGAATTTTTGCTAAGTATAAACCTTGCTATGGAAAATCCTAGTAGATGAAACCTTAGTAAAATTTCCTAAGTTAAGACTCCTACTACTATCAAGCTTAGCTTAGCTAATAGAAAACAAGGGTGGAATATATATTCACACTATGGAAAAATTTCTAAGTCTGAGGACTTGTGTTTTTGTTTAATAAAACAACTAAGTTAATGAATCACCTGGGTGGAATGGTAATTGCTTGGTGGTTTTTGGTTGAGTGGTTACACAAGGCCAGGGGACTGGTGAACCTTGTGTATCTCACTTGTGGATGGCCACCCAGGAACAAAGAGATTTGAGATGTCAAATGTTGAGAAGCTTCAAGTGCAACCACTTGGCATTATGGGCTCTGCCTGGATCATATAGGTTGCTAGAACTTAGCCATTTGGACAGTTGGTGGTAGTGAGAATGATAGGTTGGAGCGCATCCATTTGGTCTAAGGAAAGGCTTCTGAAAGAGTCTTGGTGAAACCAAGTCTTGTGGGGAAAGTGCACCACCTCTGTAGAGTGTAAAATCTAAGTACTTAGCCATGTCCCTGGTAAAGGACAATTTGAGCATCAAGACATGGAAGCAATCAAGAATCTCATCATCCAAATTTCTAAGTTAAAAACTTGTGGATTGAACAAGGGTTAAAGGATCTTCAATCTTTGATTGGGAGATGCCTTGGGAAAGATTTTTTTTTTGTCAAGCAAAAACTTAGTGTTTTCAAATGATAAGGAAAAATTATTTTGAGCAAAGCAAGCCTAAGCTCCACTTAGCCAAATGCATATAGTTGATAGACTCCACTATACTACCATAGTATCACTTGCCAATACAATTCAAATGTATCGACCCTTGTGGCTGTAACTTGTTATGTTGCAGGTTTGTTTGATTTAGTGAAGTGTGTTGATTAGGATTACAAAGTCTACAACCAACATGTCTGCCTGTGGCACTTTGAAGATGAAGGACCCCATGCTTGTAGATATTCTGCTGCAATGTAATGTAATAGCCAAATAAGCTATGTAAGATGTAATAAAATTATGTTATTCCTGGTTATAAAGTTGTATTATGACCTTTGTTTCTTGATAATACATCTTAACTGTGGATGCTAGCTATTGATCCAGGGACTAGCATTGTAAACACATGGGACTCTACCTTATTAAAGGATGGGAACCTTACAGATGGTATCAGAGCATTGTGTTGCCTGTAGGATTTGTAAACCTAGGATTGGACAAAAACCCTTAGAAAAATAGGAGTTGTATTTGTTCCAAAAACTTATTTACAAAAAATCTTGTAAACTCTTTCCTCAACCATTTTGGTTTCAACTCTACATCTCTTCTACTTCAACTTGATGGACAAACCCACCCCATGGCCAAAGACTACACCATGTGCAAAGGACTTCTTCTATTCTAATGACTTCAACTTCTTCAACTCTAATGACTTCAACATCTTCAGCATTTTCACCAAGGACTTCAACCTTGGATATCACTAAGGACAAGTGAGACAAGGAATCTTGCTCAAGGGTTTGGAAACTAAGGAAACACAACTTAGAAGGAGCCATCATCACCTTTGAAGTTTTGTGACCAAAAGTTTTTCTCAAGGAAAACCATGATCTCATGCAAGAAGAATCAACCAAGAAAGATGGAAAGATCACAAGTGAACCATATAGATGGACCACCATATTTGGTTTAAGTCAAACACACCAACTTATGAGGTGTGACAAAAATATTTTTGGTTGCCTAAAAATATGCTTGAAACATGTTATTGAGTGGATTGTTTGTTTGTGATTGCTTGCACATTGCTTGTGTGAATTGTGATGTGTGTGATTAGAACCCTTGCTTAGAAATATTTTGCCTATTCTAATCCCAATCCAACCCACACAGATGACTTCTCCAAGAAACTCCAACATAAAGGTTGATGACACCAACAACAACCAAGAGGGCAACATGAGAGAACTCATAGCAACCCAAAACCAGTTGAGCCAAGAGACAACTCAGCTTTTAGCCAACAACAATGGACTAGACCCAGCCATACAAAGGATTCTGAAGCTTCAATCCCAATTGTTGCAAGGATTGGTTACTCAAATGATCAACATGGGAGAAAACTTTTCCCAAAGAGCTAATGACAACAAGGATGACAAAGATGTTATTTTAGAAAGAACCAAAGCTTGCAATATTTGTGGAGACAAGGATCATACATCCAAGGAGCATGAAGATCAATGCCCTAATGGAGAAGAAGAAAGTCATATCTCTAGTAACAGCCTCAAGAAGAGAGAAAGATTTCCCACCTTTGAGGTGAGATATGAAGAGCATGAACTAGAAGCACTCCTAGTTTTGGAGAGATCCAAAAAGAAGAAGAAGGACATAAGCCAGTTGCAATGTTACAATTGCAAAGAGATGGGACACTATGCCAGTGAATGCCCAGAAAAGAAGAAGAACCAAGGAGACAAACAAAAGCTAGTGAAACCCAAGATAAGGAAGGATTTTAGCCAAGTAATGTGCAACCACTGCAAAGAGTTAGGACATTATGCATCATATTGTCCAGAGAAGCCACCTCAAGACCTCAGCCTTATCACATGTTTCAAATGCAAGGAACTAGGCCACTATGCAAACTTCTGTCCAGGAAAGTTACACCAAGATCCCAAGCAAGACAATATGTAATCTAGTTGGAAATTTTAAGGGTGGTAGTACCCTAGATGCTTTTGAGCCAACTTGTAACCCCTAGCCTTCCCAAATCTCGGGACGAGATTTATTTTAAGGGTGTTAGTCTGTCACATCCCAAGATTTTCCAAATCTTGTTATGTGAAAAATAAATGAATAAAATAAAACTTTGTTGATTTTCAGGGTGAGAAGAAACTTTTTGAATACATTTGGAAACTTTCAAAACCTATTTGGATCAAATAAAATCCTAAAGGGATTTAAAAGGATAAATAAACAATAAACTTCAAAATATTTAAAATTACTATTTTTGGATCTTTTAATAAAAGATTTGGTTTTCAAAAGAAAAGGTAGAAATATAAATAAGGATTATTTTATATAGCCAAATTAAACCTTGGCCAAGCTTTTGAAATAAAATATTTTGTTTTTATTAAAAGAGTAAAGGTTTATGACCCATTAGGAACCACTTTTTCAAATAAAACAAAGCTTGGCATGCTTGCATGCCTTATCTTGTTTATATGATTTTATGTGATGAATTGCTTGAATGGTAGATTGAAATATTGTTTGCTTGATTGATTTGTAGTGACTTGAAGTGTGTGAACATTGCAAAGATCAAGGAGTGAACCTATTCTCTACCAAAAAGGCAAGTGATGCTTCATACTTTTTCCCATTACTTTCACTATGCATTAGTGATTTTTCTAAGTAAAACTTGCATGGAATTTTTGCTAAGTATAAACCTTGCTATGGAAAATCCTAGTAGATGAAACCTTAGTAAAATTTCCTAAGTTATGACTCCTACTACTATCAAGCTTAGCTTAGCTAATAGAAAACAAGGGCGGAATATATATTCACACTATGGAAAAATTTCTAAGTCTGAGGACTTGTGTTTTTGTTTAATAAAACAACTAAGTTAATGAATCACCTGGGTGGAATGGTAATTGCTTGGTGGTTTTTGGTTGAGTGGTTACACAAGGCCAGGGGACTATTGAACCTTGTGTATCTCACTTGTGGATGGCCACCCAGGAACAAAGAGATTTGAGATGTCAAATGTTGAGAAGCTTCAAGTGCAACCACTTGGCATTATGGGCTCTGCCTAGATCATATAGGTTGCTAGAACTTATCTATTTGGACAGTTGGTGGTAGTGGGAATGATAGGTTGGAGCGCGTCCATTTGGTCTAAGGAAAGGCTTCTGAAAGATCTTGTCTTGGTGAAACCAAGTCTTGTGGGGAAAGTGCACCACCTCTGTAGAGTGTAAAATCTAAGTACTTAGCCATGTCCCTGGTAAAGGACAATTTGAGCATCAAGACATGGAAGCAATCAAGAATCTCATCATCCAAATTTCTAAGTTAAAAACTTGTGGATTGAATAAGGGTTAAAGGATCTTCAATCTTTGATTGGGAGATGCCTTGGGAAAGATTATTTTTTTGTCAAGCAAAAACTTAGTGTTTTCAAATGATAAGGAAAATTTATTTTGAGCAAAGCAAGCCTAAGCTTCACTTAGCCAAATGCATATAGTTGATAGACTCCACTATACTACCATAGTATCACTTGCCAATACAATTCAAATGTATTGACCCTTGTGGCTGTAACTTTTTATGTTGCAGGTTTGTTTGATTTAGTGAAGTGTGTTGATTAGGATTACAAAGTCTACAACCAACATGTCTACCTGTGGCACTTTGAAGATGAAGGACCCCATGCTTGTAGATATTCTGCTGCAATGTAATGTAATAGCCAAATGAGCTATGTAAGATGTAATAAAATTATGTTATTCCTGGTTATAAAGTTGTATTATGACCTTTGTTTCTTGATATTACATCTTAACTGTGGATGCTAGCTATTGATCCAGGGACTAGCATTGTAAACACAGGGGACTCTACCTTATTAAAGGATGGGAACCTTACACCAACCATGAAGAAAAGTATCGATGAAAGTTTATCCCCCGGTACCGGACCAAAAGTCGTCTTTGCCACTGGTAAGCACGTTAAGGCTACGAGACCGTCAAAGAAGAAGAAGAAGAACAACAAAAATCCGACACCGACAGAGCCGAACGTTGAGGAAACCAACGAAGAAGAAGACGAAGAGATCGAGATGGAGAATCAGGATGGAGATC
The DNA here is from genome assembly GCA_030063025.1 of Avena longiglumis. Taxonomy (NCBI): domain Eukaryota; kingdom Viridiplantae; phylum Streptophyta; class Magnoliopsida; order Poales; family Poaceae; genus Avena; species Avena longiglumis. Next base: position 158,154,362 of record CP125973.1, read on the forward strand.
TGATTAATACCACCCCGATCGACCCTCCTGTGGATGGACACATCGTCACCAAGGGTGCACGTGAAATTTACGGAGATGCTCTCACAATTCCAATCGCAACGGCTTCGGATCTTACAGAGGCGCTGGAGAAAAGGGCTAAGGACCTGGAAAAGCACCGTCTATTTCTACTTGAAGAAGTCACGCGCATCGTCGAGATAAGGCAGCAGTTAGAAAGTGATCCTGCCAAATATGAGTCGGATTTCAAGCGACACCCAAACAAGACAAGGGGAGGTCCATTTCTTGCTAACAAGAACCCGGATATCCACAAAGATCTATTCGACGGAAAAGATGGAGAGAAGACCGAGTCTACAACATGCCGTTGGAAAACGCTGCTGCAACTCGAGCCATCGTCGCCAACAATCCGTCTCTGCAGTAGGTCCAGCAGTGCGTCGCATTGCTGGACAAAGGATTAAAGTAGTAGAAAATGGCCGCATCATTTAGTGGCAAACTGGCCTCAAAGTCCGAGTTTTGCCACACTGGTGCTGACCAAAAGCGCTGCCGTAATGCTTCGCAGGGATACGGCTCAACACTACCGTCCTCGCAGAGAAGAAGATAATTCAAGAATCGGCTCAAACAGCCACTCTCGCCGACCGGCACATGACTGGGAAAGAGTTATTCCGGTTGCGGCCAAAGACGCCATCAGGGCAATGGTACCTCATCAGGACCATCATCAGCAAAACAACCGCTATAGAGAAGACCCGGAAACACGCCGCCAGCAAGAGGAGCAAGATCGGCTAAGGATGCCACCACCGAGCCATCCGGCTGGCAATGCCAGGCGAAGAGATGATCTAGATTATCCTGAATCAAGTAGGGACGATGCCCGAAGAAATAGGCATCAGAGTCAGCATAATGAGGCTCCACAAACACCACCGTGTAACCCAGCCGAAAATAATCCACCAGGGCCACCATCACCTCCTAGCAGCGATCATGAAGGATCCAGACGTAGCCATGGAAGCTGCAGGGGCGGAGGCAGCAATGGTGAGAGGAGAAACTGAAATCCGACTCCATCGCGCAGAAGCCGTGAGCCTCCAAGGCGCAGATCTTTGTCGCTGAACGACGCTCGCCATCGCATTGAATCAAACATAGAGGCGCGACGGTACGAGGAAGAAGACGTGTACGTGGGACCCAAGTGCTTTGGACCATGCATACGTCAAACCAAATTTCCGGTTGACTTTGGTATTGCCAAACACATTCAGCCCTATGATGATGCAGCTCGACCAGACACCTGTCTCCAAGATTTCTTCCAGGCCTGCTGCATCGCCAAAGGAGGAAACATCTTGGTTGTAGTGCGATATCTCTCGCTCATGCTGAGGAAGACGGTTCGATCATGGCTCAATGAACTGCCTGAGAATTAAATTCACAACTGGTATGATATGCAAAGTGCGTTCTTTTCAAACTTCGATGGAACATACAGAAGGCCCTGCATAGTCGGAGACTTGCAGCATTGCACACAAAGACCCGGAGAAACCTGTCGGGATTAACTCGGACGCTGGATCGACACGAAGAACTCCTGTGAAGGAGTAAAGCAGCAAACTGCGATAGAAGATTTTATTGCAGAACTTCCAGTCGGACTTTTACGTCACAGACTAAAGCGTGACCACGTCACAGATTTGGGAGAAATGATAGAAACGGCAAGCAAATACGCTGATGCCGATGATGATTCAGAAGGGCTGCTCAATATTCTGGCCAATCCCAATACGACCAAACATCCAAAACAATCTCAGAAGCGCAAGAACACCTCAGACGAAAAGCCAGCTCCGGACAACGCAGTTGTCAATGCAACGTTCGGATCTGGAGGACCAGGGGGGCGCGGAGGCGGCCGAGGTAGAGGCCGCAGAACTTCCCGAATCCAGGGCAGAGGAGATCAACAACCCTGAAGAACCTATACCTGGGCCGACATTTCCAATAACCCCTGTGTCCACCACTTGGATAGTAACGGAGGATCTATCCACACAAATGCCGAGTGTCGTTTCAATGACGACATTAAGAAAGACGAATCCGCTGGCTACAGAGCCAAGCGATGAAAAGGGAAGAAAAATTCTGAAAAAGGCAAGGAGCCCAAGGAAGATTCTGACATGGAAGAAGCGGAAGCCGCTGCAGAGCCCAAGTCGGATGGAAAGAAAACTTTTCTGACTAAGAAAGACACATACGTCTTCTTCCTTGGATCCCAACCTGCTAAAGACAAGAAGGTGGTTCTTCGTGAGCTTAATGCCATAGTTCCGGCTGTTCCACAATTTCTGGATTGGTCGGATGTAACCATCACCTTTGACAGTTTAGATCACCCGAGGAAAACACATCGTCGGGGAAGTACCCTCTGGTCGTCAGTCCTCTTATTGATGGCTATGAGTTCTCTAAAACACTCATGGACGGTGGAAGCAACATTAACATCCTCTACATCGAGATGCTCCACCACATGAAGCTACACGAGAGCCAGTTGAGTTAAAGCAGTGTAACTTTCGATGACATTGTACTAGAGAGATAGGAGGATTCTCTGGGTGAGATCACTCGGGACGTGACATTCGGAACCCGAGACAATTATCGGACCGAGCCACTCTCTTTTGAGGTGGTACCATTCAAAAGTGCTTACCACGCCATCTTCGGAAGTCTGACTTACTGGGCGTTCATGGCCCGTCCCTGTTACATCTACAACATGATCAAACTTCCAGGTCCAAAGGGCGTAATCACTATACAAGGAAATCCGAGGAAGGCGCGAGAGTGCGACGAAGGATCTGCTGCCTTCACCGAAGCCATGCTGCACGCCCAGGAGTACCAGGAGATCAAGACTACCATCAATCCATCCGAGATGCCCGCTACGAAGAACGAGGTGCTGAAGCCAATTTTGTAGTTCAAGGCGTCGGAAGAGACGAAGAAAACGTCACTGAAGGAAGATGATCCCTCCAAGATGATGAACATAGGGGTAGGCTTAGGCCACGCATAGGAAAGCGTGCTCGTCGAGTTCCTCAAAGCTAATAGTGACATCTTCGCATGGCATCCTTCTGACATGACCGGAGTACCTAGAAAAGTTGACGAGCACTCTCTTAGTGTGCACCCTAACGCTAAACCCGTCAAACAGTCCTTACGATGGTTTGGTGATGAAAAGCGGAAAGCAATAGCCAATGAATTAGCCCAACTAGAATTGGTGGATTTTATAATAGAGGTCATCCATACAGATTGGGTGTAAAATCTTGTACTCGTCCCTAAAAAGGACACCATTGATTTAAGAATGTGTGTTGATTATACCGCTTTGAACAAGGCATGTCCAAAAGATCCGTTTCCTTTGCCAAGAATCAATCAAGTTACCTATTCAATGACAGGGTCGAAACTACTCTGTTTTCTCGACGCATACTCCGGATATCACCAAATACCGATGAAAAAGTCGGATCAAATCAAGACATCTTTCGTCACTCCTTTTGGAACCTTTTGCTACAAAACTATGCCTTTTGGCTTAAAGAATGCAAGAGCAACATATCAACGTACTATGCAACGTTGTCTCAACGACCAAATCAGACGCAATGTCCATGTATACGTAGACGACATAGCAGTTATGTCCAAAAAGAAGGAAACTTTAATTTCCGACTTGGATGAAACATTTGCTAGTCTATGAAAATTCAATATGATGCTAAATCCGAAGAAGTGTTTCTTTGGAATTCCAGCCGGAAAATAGTTAAGTTTCATCATCTTCGAGCGAGGCATAGAGGTGAACCGAGAAAAAATCAAGTCTATTTTAAACATTACCAGGCCGACTCGCCTGGAGGATGTACAGAGACTCACTGGTTGCATCACAGCAGTGAGTCGGTTCATCAGCCGGTTCGGCGAAAGAGCTGCACCTTTGTACAAACTCTTGAAGAAAACCAACAAATTTGTCTGGACCCAGGAGGCCGAAACTTACTTGCAAAGTTTGAAAGATCTACTTTCAAACCCACCAGTTCTCGCAGTGCTAGAACCTCAGGAACCTATGTTACTTTACATTGCAGCGACCAACAAGGTCATAAGTGTAGTAACAGCAGTTGAGCGCGAGGAAGAAGGCCACGAGCATGGGGTGCAATGGCCAACTTATTATTTAAGTGAGGTCTTGACAGAATCAAAACAACGGTATCCACATCATCAAAAGCTAGCCTATGGAGTGTTCTTTGCATCCAGAAAGCTACGCCACTATTTTCAAGAGCACAAGATCACATTGGTGAGCATCGCTCCCCTGTGAGATATAATCAATAACCGCGACGCCACAGGACGTGTCGCAAAGTGGGGAATAGAGCTTGCAGCTTTTGACATTGAGTATAAACCACGTACAACAATTAAGTCCCAAATACTTGTCGACTTTGTCGTTGATTGGACAGAGACGGCAGAAAACACAAGTCCTCCATACTCGGAATTTTGGACCCTTCACTTTGACGGATCAAAAGCACGAGGAGGATCTGGGGCTGGTGTGGTGCTCAAATCACCCCAATGAGATAAGATGTTCTATGTGTTGCAAATACACTTCCCGACAACCAATAACATTGCCGACTATGAAGCATTGCTGCATGGAACACGCATGGCCAAAAACATTGGCATATCAAGACTCATGTGTTACGGAGACTCAAATTTATTTGCTCAGCAAGTATCCGATATCTGCAACGCAAATAAACACATGGCAGCATACAAAGCTGTTGTGGATGAACTATCTAAATAATTAGAGGGTTTTGAGGTTTAACACATCCCTCGAGCAGAAAATGAGGAAGCAGATGTTCTATCAAGGATAGGCTCTGCATGGAAACAAGTAATGGATGACGCTTTTTTAGAGCATTTAAGGGTCCCCTCCATAGTCGAAGTTGATGAGGACTATCCGACGAAATCTGAATCACCTTTAATAGCAGTTATGGATGTAATTCCCAGCTGGACAAAACCCTATCTAGATTTCCTGATAAACAGAAAATTACCCGAAGACGAAGTGTCACATCCCAAGATTTTCCAAATCTTGTAATGTGAAAATAAATGAATAAAATAAAACTTTGTTTAAATTTCAGAGCCAGAAGAAACTTTTTGAATACAATTGGAATTTCAAACCCATTTGAATTAAATAAAACCTAAAAGGATAAACATTTAATAAAAGGAAAAATAAAAGCATTGGAAAATACTATTTTGGAAACTCTTAAGTGAAAAGAATTATTTTCAAATAAAATAGAAGTTTATAAATAAAGAATATTTTTATAAAGCCAAATTAAACCTTGGCCAAACTTTGGGATTTAAAACATTTTTATTATTAATAAAAATCAGCAAAGGTTTATTTAAATAAAATAATAAGGAATTAATATCCAAACTTTATAAAAGATTTTACCAATTTAATTGAAACATCAAAACTTATTAAATTAATTAAAATAAGACTTCCAAATATTTGATATTCACAAATAAAACCTACTAATGTGTTTTGAATTTAATTTAGGTTTTAAAATAAATCTCTTAATAAAACAGATTCTATTTGATTTAATAACTAAGGTCCATTTTATTTAATTATTAATGGATCCTAAAATAAAGATGTGATTTTGTTTAAACAAGTTTCCAATATTCCTTACTTCAAATAAAACCTACTGAACTGGTTTTGAAAATATTTGGGTTTTAAATGAAGATTTTATTAATTAAAACAAACCCTATTTTATTAAATAACAAAAAGATCCATTTTATTTAACTAAAGGTTGGATCCTAAAAAAAGAATAAAATCTTTATTTTATTTTGGAATGTGGTTTATGTTGATAAACAGAACCAAATTCATAACTGCAAAGTTTGTTGATTGTTTGAATAGATTTGAGTGTGAATTGTTTGTTTGAAATTCAAAACAGAAATCAGAAATAGAAAAAGAAAAGGATACAGAATAAAAAAAGGGGAATTGAATCGACCCAACCCATCAGCCCACTAAGGCCCAGCAAAACCAGCCCAGTCTTCTCCTCGAATAAAACAATTGGCACCAACTTTCTTACCCACTCAGTCACAGACAAACGGGGCCCACTTCTCCCTCTCACTCACTCACGACAATGACCCCACCTCCTCTTAATTTTCCCGAACCGTTTTTCTCACCTTGAATCAGCCCACAGAGACACTGACCAGTGGACCTCCTCCTCTCTCCTTTTCCCACTGACTGGTAGGCCCGCTATCACTGTTCATCGTCTCCTTCACCCATCCCGCAGCGACCAGTTCTTCTCCCCCGTTCTGTCGTTGATTTCTCCAGCTTAATTCGCTTTAACGCGACCGACATTACCAGCCTTGATCACGCAAATGGAAACGCCAGGGCATCCTCTATATTTCCCCTCTGACACCTCGCGCTCGCACGCCCCAGACCGCCTCCAATTTCTTCCCGAGCACCCTCTGCTCCGACGAGGTCCAGTACCGATTCCGACCAAGTCACACCGCCTCCTGCCTCCCCGAACACACGATCTCGCTCACCGCATCCTAGCGCATCTTTCTGTGCCATTCATTCACCCGCGGGCACTCCAGAGCCTCGACAACGACGACCACAACATCACACCGTCTGCCGTTTCTCGGCGAACTTTCCAGTGAACTCCGACCGCCAACACCTCCTATTGATGCTCACATCACCCCAGATCATCCCGTCTAACGGTGTACTTATTTTGCTTCGACGATCGCAGCCTCGCCGACCGTGGAGAGGCCCGACGCCAGCCCTAACTCCGGCGAGCAATCTAGGACAGCCCGTGCGCCTTCGACCAAGCGAGCAGGTTGAGCATCCCGTGCCTCGGCGATCACCGTGAGCCACTCCTCTCTCTCGCTTCGTGTTAGCCGAACTCCACCGCCAGAGCCGCCATCTGCCGCCCCATCTGTGACTGTGCAAGAGTAGCCGTTAGATCTGGATCGAACGAATCGGATAGATTACTTAAACACCGAAGGGGTATGTCCTCTGGACCACTCGATCTAACTAGATCCAACGCCCCACAGCCGCGATCCAACCGAACCGGTATGGACCAATAGGAACACGACGCGTGGCACTAGATCTGTTTAAAAGAAATTGAAAACAGATTTATTTGCAAACTTCAAACCCTTGTATCTTTTGATCCACACGTCCAAAAATTACAAATTTTATGTCGTTGGATTCAGGAGAAGAAGCCCCAGCTAACTGTGGAATTAGTTTAGCCAATAGTATATGTTAGTTTGCTTAATTTTGCAGATTCTTTTGTGAGCTTGTTTAGAGTATAAAAATTGTTTAAAATTGATTTTAGGGGTTAAAACTTTTGCAAAATGTTTTATTGTGACCTTACTGACCCTAGGAACCAACCCTTGGTGTTAAAAATTATTTTGGTAAAATTTAGGTTGAATTATTTGACTTAGCCAATTTCTAGCCAAATAAAATTATTAAGTTTATTATGAAAATGTTTATGGAAAGAAAACTTTGAGAAAATAGTTTGGACCAAACCTACTGACCCAAAAACACCAAGTTTTGCAATAGCAACTCATTTGGTGAACAACTTAAGAGTTTTGCCTTGATAAAAACATTTTTCACCACATGAAATGATGAATGGATTTAAAAATAGTTTTTGTACAAAACCCTCTTGCTAATGACGTTGCCACTTTGGTAAATGACCAATTTGGATCTTACAAAGTTTAGAAGCCCCATAGAGACCCCTTTGCAAAATAAAACTATCTTGTGCATGCACCCATGCATAAATTGGTTTTCTTTGTCTTGTGTGTGTGAATTTGTTTGAGTGATTATTGGTTGGAATGTAAATTGAATTGGTTTTTGCTTGATTGACTTGTAGTGAAGTGTGAGACTAGCAAGATCAAGGAGTGAACTACCATTCCCTTCCAAAAGGCAAGTGATGCTTCATACTTTCTATCCCATTACTTTCACTATGCATTAGTGATTTTGCTAAGTAAACTTGCATGGATTTTGCTAAGTATAGACCTTGCTATAGTAAAACCTAGTAGAAGAATCCTTAGTAGGATTTTCCTAAGTTAAGATTCCTATTACTATCAAGCTTAGCCTAGCTAATAGAAAACATGGGTGGAAAATATATTCACACTATGGAAAAATCTCTAAGTCTGAGGACTTAAGTTTTTGTTTAATAAAACAACTAAGTTAATGAATCCCCTGGGTGGAATGGGCTTGCTTGGTGGTTTTTGGTTGAGTGGTTCACAAGGCCCATGTTTATGGTTGACCTTGTGTATCTCACTTGTGGATGGCCACCCAGGAACAAAGGGATTTGAGATGTCAAATGTTGAGAAGCTTCAAGTGCAACCACTTGGCAATATGGGCTCTGCCATGATCATAGGCGGACCTAGCCGTCCCTAAGCCTGGGCAGCCGCCCAGGCTTTCGGCTGGCCGACAAGCCTAATTTTACAGCAATTTGATCAAAAAACAGTGTCATTACACTTAAATTACACTGTTTGCCCAGGCTTTGAATAATTCTTGGGTCCGCCACTGGCCATGATCATATAGGTTGCAAGAACTTAGCCATATGGACAGTGGGTGGTAGTGTTTGATAGGTTGGAGCGCGTCCATTTTGGTCTAAGGGAAGGCTTCTGAAAGATCTTGTCTTGGGAAACCAAGTCTTGTGGGGAAAGTGCACCACCTCTGCAGAGTGTAGAATCTAAGTACTTAGCCATGTCCCTGGTAAAGGACAATTTGAGCATCAAGACATGGAAGCAATCAAGAATCTCATCATTAAAATTTCTAAGTTAAAACTTGTGGATTGAACAAGGGTTGTTTGAAATCTTAAATCTTTGATTTGTAGATGCCTTGGAAAGGATCTTCAATCTTTGATTGAGAAAAATGATTTTGTCAAGCAAAAACTTAGTATTTTCAAAATGATAAGTAAAAATCTATTTTGAGCAATGCAAGCCTCAACTCCACTTAACCAAATGCATATAGATGATAGATTCCACTTTACCAATATAGTATCACTTGCCAATACAATTCAAATGTATTGACCCTTGTGGCTGCAACTTGTATGTTGCAGGTTTGATTGATTTTAGTGAAGATTGATTGTTTAGGATTACAAAGTCTACAACCAACATCTGCCTATGGCACTTTGAAGATGAAGGACCCCATGTTTATAGTTATTCCGCTGCAATGTAATGTAATAGCCAAATGAGCTACGTTTGATGTAATAAACTTATGTTTTTCCTGGTTATAAATTTATATTATGACCTTTGTATCTTGATATTACATCTTAACTGTGGATGCTAGCTAATGATCCAGGGACTAGCATTGTAAAACACAGGAGGAATCTACCTTATCAGGTTGAGACCCCCTACACGAAGTCTTGAGACGATAGATTATCCGACGAGAAAAAGCCTACACTATAATAAATGGTGAACTCTATAAACGGAGTGTTTCTGGCGTGTTTCTGCGATGTATTTCTTCGGAAGAGGGAGTGGAAAGTTTAAGAGAAATCCATGAAGGCGAGTGCGGTCATCATGCTGCAGCCAGATCCTTAGTGGCAAAAGCTTTTTGACACGGATTCTTTTGGCTTACAGCTAAGGCAGATGCCAATAAACTGGTCAAAACGTGCAAAGGCTCCCAAAAGCACGTCCATCAGGCACATGTTCCGGCTGAACAGCTGCGAACAATCCCTATTACATGGCCGTTCGTGGTCTGGGGTCTTGATATGGTAGGGCCGTTTCGCATGGCAAAATGTGGATTTACTCACCTACTAGTGATGGTGGATAAATTTACAAAGTTGATTGAGGCTAAACCCGTAACAAGTTGCAATGGAGCCACAGCCAGAAAGTTCGTCGAGGACGTAATCATCCGATTCAGATATCCACACAGTATAATTACTGACAATGGGAGCAATTTTTCCATGGGTGAACTTCCGAATTCAGCGAAGAACAAGGGATCCGACTTGATATTGCATCAGTCGCGCATCCACAAGCTAATGGACAAGTCGAAAGAACTAATGGCCTTATTTTACAAGGAATTCGACCTCGCCTCAAGGAAACACTTTGTCGGGCCGCGGGGGCTTGGGCGGAAGAATTACTGTCTGTGATATGGACCTTGTGTACAACTCCTAACAGATCAACCGACTATACTCCTTTCTTCTTGGTCTATGGTGCAGAAGCAGTTCTTCCAAGTGATATAATTCATCAGTCTCCATGAGTCAAAGCGTATATCGAAGAAGATGCAGAAGTTTCTCGACAAGATGATCTCTATATAATCGAAGAAGTACGTGTCATTGCTGAGAATAGATCTACAACCTATCAGCAGAAGTTGCGTAAGTATCATAGTCAGAGAGTGCAAAACCGTTCTTTCAGAAAAGACGATTTGGTTCTCCGAGTTGTGCAAAAGAGAAAGCACAAACTTTCCCTGATTTGTGAAGGACCTTTTCTGGTTAGCAGAGTTCTGCATAATGGGTCATATTATTTATCCGATATGAGACCGGTCAAGGAAAGACCTGATACTCAGAAGAGAAAGAGAGCTAGTGGCAGCATAGACCCGGATGAAATAGACCGTCCATGGAACATTGCACAGCTACATCCCTTCTATTCTTAGTTATATTTCCTTGTAATCATATATGTACATGTTCAAAGTGAAATAAAGTGTTGGTTTCCTCATATGTTATCTTTGAGAAGTTTTTGCCATCTTATTTCCAAAAGAGCATGTAATTTTTTCAAAAATCCCAGAATGCTTGAAAGTACTTTATGATCATGTTCGTTCTGGTTACGATTTTTGAATATCTAAAAGTGTTACCTTAGGGTACAAAATTTAATTTATTGTCTATACTTTGGTTTTTTATCTGATTGCTTAGACACAGTCATTTTCCGAATAATGAGTTGTTGGTACTGGAAGACGACTTTGTTTCTGAGTTTAAACTAGTTTAGCAATTGAGCTCTGTTGCTCGGCAAAGTTTCCGTGCTAAAGGTTGGCCGGCCCATGAAAGGAACGAGGCACAGAGTGAGATAAAACGACAAGTATAGGCATAAAAACACAAAGTGCTTCAGAAATTTTCAAGCACATGCATAAACAATATATAAGCAAAAGTGTTATGATAGTAAAAGCATCAGTTTTTACAAGACCGGTACAAAATAAAACATTGTTTCCATCATTACATTGCCATGAGTTCAGAATAATGCATAAATATTATCTATGCTGCAGAATCAGGCGGTGGTGATAAAGCAGGTAGAGCACTAGAGTCAACAACATTGTCACCCTCAATCTCAGACTCGGAAGCATTGCTGGCTTCTGGCTCTTGGGTCAAGGGAGGCACGACAACGGATTCGAAGAATGGCGTCGTATAATTGGTCATCTCCGCAACACGACAAGCATAACCTGCACAAGACTCTTGGATGGCCTTGATGTCTTGTGGGTTACCCTCATCATCCTCCTCGGCAATGCCCTCGGTGACGTGCCAGATTTCCATCTCGCTGTGGTAGCTCATCACCATGGTCAGAGAAGTCTAGGCAGCAGTCTGTGCATAGGAGATCTACCAGTCTTCGATAAGCTTGAGAATCTCCTTGACCTTGTCCCTCACCTCGTGCACTGACATTGTGTGCAAGTCGGAAAGCTTGACGGACTCGCCAGCCTCTTCTAGAGTTTGGCGGAAGTCGTACAAGACATATCTAACGAGCTTAATGCGCTCGAGGCAAGGTTCAGAGGTAGGAGAGTCGGAAAGATTCAAGGGGGCTGGGAAAGAACTAAAAAGTAAAAATTCGGCTGAAAAGAAAGTCAAAAAATCAACAACAAAGAGAAAGATTCGGAAATCTTACCTAGCATAGAGTGATCCCATTGAGCATGCTCCTTGCGGAGGCTGTTTAGTTCACTGGATGTGGCCTGGGCAAGATCCCTCTTAATATCGAATTCCTTCTCGAGATTAGCTAGTTCTTTGTATCGGAGGGCTAGGAGCTTCTCGAGCCTCACGATCTCGTGATTGCTTGAATCCAGGACTGCAGCTACGGATTTATTCGATTATACAGTTATCTTCTCAAGCTTTTCCCGGAGCTCGGCATCTTCTATATCCAAGAACTTGAAGTTCTGAGCTTGCTCCACCATCTTGCTGGACTGGCACAACAGTTCTGCAAAGAAAAAATATCAGTCGGACAAAACAAGTCTAACTATGACAAAAAAAAGATAACTAACAAAGAGGAAGTCAGAAGAGTTTACCTTCTGCTTCATCTTTCTCAATTTTCAACTTTAAAATCTCAAAGCGCAAAGCCTTGATTTCTTTGCGTTTATTGCTAATATTCTTGAGCAATTCCTGGTTGGAAGATGCAATTTTCTGTATGTTTAGAGACAGAATACCGTCAGACGGCTACTAAGACTCGAGCTGCAAATTTAACTAAGTAAAATTACATTGCGAGCCTTGGGGCTACACTACATCGTTCTTTTGCAACCTAAAAGCATCAACTCGAATCCAACGATGTTTATCCGGCTTTATGCTTGGGGGCTAGAGGATATGATAATAAATGCAAATAAGAATCGGAAACTTACAATGTGTTCTAGGTGCAACTTTTCAAATTCAAGCTTGGTGCTGTGAAACACCTTCTCGGTAAGGGTGAGGGAAGGAACATCCATTGCTAGAAGTTCGCCAGATTGGACTTTAGTGTCCCGGATCAAAATTTGGTCCAGGAGGCTGACCAGCTTGACTTCCTCCTCCTCTTGGCTTGCTGCCTCTAGGGTCAAGGTTTGCTTCTCAAGACTGGATTGAGCTATTCTGAGGATCTCTTCCTTCTCTTTCCTCTTTAGGCCAGAGACAGCGGAGTCGGCCACTTTATCCATCGTTCCTATAGATATTACCATGGGATCATTACCCTTGACAGGTTCACCCTTGTTAGTTGCCTGGTCATCAATGGTGACCAGGGCTTTCGAGATGTTGCCACCAACAGGAGAGGCAGGAGCCTCCTGTGCTAATGGAGTATTGGATGGAGTTGGTGGCAGCACAGCAGGGAGATTACAAGCTTTTGCTGACGCATCTGCTTGCCCGACTTGCTGTCCGACTTGATCTTACTCTTCAAAACTGATTTACCTCTAGAACACGTCAATCCTAAAAATCAGGTGTGCTCTAGAAAGAAACAAAGGTACAAAAGTACAGAAAATAAAAGATAGGGTGCTTACTTTTTAACTACTCGCAACACTTGGCTACCAGCAGCAACAACAACTTCTTTCGCCTTACGCTTCTTGGAGGCGGGGGCGGCAACTTCTTACACCTCATCATCCTTCGTCGCCTCCGGATCGTCTGAGAGATAGCCCTCTAGTGGAGCTAGCTCAGATTCGGAGAGTTTCTCGAGCTAATAAAGTCGAAATGTATCAATGAAAATAGAGTCGGAGAAAGAACAGAAAAGAACGACGAAACAGAAAAGCAGAGTCGAAATATTTACTGGAGTCAGAGGACGGGTGGTCATATACATCTTCATGGAGACTTCTGGAACCTTTCGTTCCACTCTTTCCTTGATCAAGTATTGCATGAGGGTATTGTATTACTTCGCCAGAATCCGGCTCGAATTGACCCGCATCTTGTCCTTCACGTCGCCCGTGATCTGGTGCATGAGGCGATCTCCGTGGTGCTGGAGAGGCTGAATCCGGCACTCCAACCAGCAGTGGATCTAGTCGGATCCACGGAGGCCCTTACGCTTCACCAGAAACTCAATCCGCCTCTTGGCAAGGATCAAGATATCCGACAGCTCCGGCGCCTCCGCGTCCCATGAATTCTGGTGGGAGGCGGAACCATCAACGAACGCCAGAAAACCTTTCGCCTTTCCAGGAGCCGGAATATCCTTGTGATAGAAGAAAGTTTCGGCCCAGCGTTTGACGGATTCACTGGCATTAATCCTAGGATAAAATCGGTTTATCCTAAGGACTAAGCTAAGGGTGCTAGTAGTGTAAGGCACACCGGCACTAATGGAATTCTTCCGAGTACCATAGTAGTACCGGAAAAGGGTGAGAATTGACCTAATGCCAGGAAACCCCTCGCACAGAGCTGCATGAGTGCTAAGCTCAAGCAGGGAATTGGGAGGAAGGTTATGGAATTGCACACCATAATGATTGAGGACCTCGACAAAGAAGTCCGACAGTGGCAAGCTGAGGCTGCGGTCTGTGTGCTTGCCGAACAGCACCCGCTCGCCGTCGCGCAGGGCGGGAACAACATGCCCTGAGGCGCTCCGCCACGCGCCGGCGATGATGAGTCCTTCGTTCTCCATGACTTGTAGCTCGGCGTCATCCATGGCGCTAGGGATCCAGATACCCCGCATATTTCTTTCAACCTTGGCCGACGAACCCACCGTCGCTCCTGAGGTCGAGGCAGACGCCATTGATCTTGGAGAAAAAAGGACTGGTGGGGGAGAGATATTTTTTGAGATGTGCAGATGGCAAGGGTGCGGAGTGCTCGAGGAGTATGAGGAGGCAATGAATGAATCGATGGAGAGATGAATCTGAGAGAAAGGGTTTTCACCCCTCTTTTATTTGTCTCTGTGTCAAGATTTGTGCGATAACATGCACGATTCGCGCCATACATTTAGGAGAGGGGGAGTTAGCTTCCTCGCGACTCTTCCGCCCCCTCGATTTTCGCGTAGGCATTGAAATGGCGTTCTGCTCCGTAAGGAGCGGACCCACCAACGGTCATGTTGATGGGACTCCTGTCTGTGATAGGACCTGGTCTGAAAAGTTGTCAGTCCGCACGCCGCTGAAAAATCCGGCTTATGTTTCAAACCAAGAAGGGAAAAGACTAAGGCCAGAGCAACATATATCTGACTCAATTGACTCAGAATCCTACATTACTGAATGAAGTTTTCAGGAACCCTTCAAGATTCTCAAGACAAAGAAACCATCAAGCTAGAGGATTTATCCGACTTTCGATCTTGAAGACATTCGGGGGCTACTATTGGGGATATACTTTCCGGGTATACCCACAAGACTCGCTGACCAGGGTGGCCCACCAACGGGTTAGAGCTTTGCTCCACGGGCGGCCCAGTCGGAGAAAGAGGAGGATCCAGTTCCGGGTACGACAAGGCCCAGAAGAGTTACCGACTTAGGCCTGTAGTATTACTTGTAGTCCAAGCTCTACATAGTTACTGACTCTATTACATAGTCGGATAGGTCTCTCCTGTAACCCTAGGCCCCGGTGACTATATAAACTGGCCATATGGGAGCCTTTAGGGCAACAAAACAATACACACAACCACAATCAACTCGCACAACCGAATCTCTCTTGTAATCTGCTGTAACATCCGGCTTACACCGATATATTACTGGATTGCTAGCAACAGTAGGATCCGCTCACCACAGTCGGATCTGAACCTGGGTAAACTTGTGCTCACCGCTCCTGGAACATCCGATGTCTCACACCCCATCCTTCCAACGCCACTAGGACCCCCTATGGTGTACTTATCGACAATTCGATGACACCCAGATGCCTGTTATGTCGTACATCACAATCCCAGGATTACCATTTTTGCGAGACATAACAGAATTGGTAGCATAGTACATCATCCACTACAAACCATAATAGTCTTACAAATAGTTGATCATAAGATCAAGTCTTAATACAAATCATAGAAGCGGAATAATAGCGTAGTCGAGGATCCATCTTCATGGTCACAGGCAATGCTGGCGATGGGAGATGATCCTAGTTATCATAGGCGTCCTTCTTTCCATCCTCCTCGTACTCTCCTTCCTAACCTGGCCATGGGAATAGCCAGGGACAAAGCCATGAGTACTTTTAAGTACTCGCAAACTATCACTAAAGCAGTAATACCATTCTATTAGGAATCCTAAGCTCTAGGTTTGTTTGCAATAAGACAATTTTATTTCATAAGTACTTGGCAGTAAAGACCTAACTTTAGTTGTCTAGATTATTTAAGCGGGAAACTAGTTTCATGTCTACATCCTTGTGGAGTCAAGTCAAAGTCATACTTCAAGTCACAAGTCATTTTGAAAACATCTATTAACTAAACAGTATGCCCATCCAATTGTCCATGACCGCAGACGCGGTTATTCGAATAGTTTGACACTCTGCAGAGGTGGTACACTTTCACCACAACATTTGATACATCCGTCAGGGACAACCCTGAATCATCATACTTGGTATGCGGATAATCAATCCTAACCTTTCAATTAAACACCCTAATATAGGCACCTCCCCTATGAGTTTGGCCTCCCAGAATTGACGATCCGTCATCCTGGGAACTGCATAAGTGGGAATCCATATTCACAAGGTAGCATCGGCTCACCTCGTTCTGCAAGGGAACCCATACTAAGACACATAAACTTCCAGTTAAGCCCTACCCAAACTCGGGTATTGTGGTTGTACGGTAAAGTTGGAATGGTATCGCATCCAAACCCAACCATCAGTTTTAATCAAAGTCAGGGCACATACTTCATTCAGTATCATCTTCAATTCATTGTGCTCCATAACACATGTTAAAACATTTCAATATAATGACTCATCATTCCAAGGTTTTCATAATCATTTTCTCCTAGTGTTCCCATCTATAGTGATCAAGATTAGTTTAGCACTAGCATCTATCAATGAGGGTATCACTATTAAGGGGTACTAATCAAGTGTAACTACCTACATCAAGTTCCATGATCTTGATGACCTCTTTCCTATTTTTCCACTCACCACCATTTAATTAACTACTTTAGTAACATTGGTAAAAGGGAGAAAAGCTAAAGCTTGCAAGTAAAACTTGGGATTGGTATAGTCAATGTGGTATCATAGTAGTATGCAAAGTGAGGCTTGCATGGTTTAGCTTAGCTTGAATTGGGTGGTATAGTGGTCGTAGTTCTCTTCTTCTTCGTAGAATTCTTCCTCCTCATAGCCCGGATTGTCACTAGCGTCTATAAATAAATATGAGGTACACAATCACCAAACAATACTTAACTACTTCTATTTAGCACACAAGAAACTCACTAGATGATCTAGCATCAAATCACTACAAGAAAAGGGTGACAAGATTTTATTTAGCTTATTTTAGAAAAGTAATTTCTACTCATTGAAAAACTACTTAAGATTTAATATTCTCCAATTACAATATGGGATCATATTGACACATGTCATCACCATATATTCCAATATTTGGGAATGTGATTTAAAGTGGTTGTCCTAAATTGCAAAGTTTAACAATGTCATTCAATAATATTTATGTGACTATAAATGACTATAAATCCATTCTTTAATTTTGGTCCTGGACTACTATATGCAAAATTATATATTTTTACATATTCACATAGGTCATGGCCAATGTGATTTTTGAGAGATGGAATCAACTCAAAATCATTTATGGTTGATTTTATAAAAATGTTTGAAGTGGTAAAAGCTACTATCTTGTTATTTTTACCGAGGGTGATCTATAATTTCAAACTGTTTGAATCCAACGGGAGTGATTAAAGATTTTCATCTACTTTCTAACAATATTGGTTTCATTCAATTTGGTTCAGTGAATCTTCCTGAGTTGAATTTCAAAGTTACCTACAATATAGGATTTTGAATTAAAAGGGAAAATCTAAGTTTGAATCTGCGGGCTCGCGCGGGAATGCTAACGGGCCGGCCCAACTACGCAGTGCGCGCGCAGCGAGCGGCACCTGGGTTGGTCCCACATGTCAGCGGATCATATAACGTGAAGCGGTATCCTTCAATCTAGACCGCACGATTAGAGCACAATCGACGGCTCCGCGTCGTCGTCTCCATCGCATGGGGAGCGCGAGATGCTAACCCTAGCGCTACGGCGGGGGTCGTCGGGGGCTTACCAGGGCTCCAGCTAGGTTCGGCGAGGTGGGAGAACGAGCGAGTCGACGACGACGGTTCGATTGGTGGTTGCGGAAGCTCCTGGGGTGGCTCCTAACACTGGTACCTCTTCTCCACTACAATGGAGGACTCTAGTGAAATTACGGCGGTGTGGTGCTCGCCTTGCTCCGGGGATGGGTCAGAGAGATTTCCGGGTGAGAGGGGAGTGGAATGGTGTGTGTTTTGAGGCTGGAGGAGGGGTCTATTTATACTGCGGAGAAGGGGGCATGGAGGCATGGCTCGGGCTTGTCGGCGATGTTGTCACAGGAAGCTATCAGCATGGCGAAGGGTGTAGGTCGACGCATGGCTTCAGGACGGTCGTCATGCGCACAGTGGCACGGTGAGGCACGGTCTCCATCATTCTAGAATGTCCATGCTCTGCTTCGGTACCATCGGCGTTCGTCACAGTGTACGGTGGTCACGGATCACGCGGGGTCAAACAATCATGTATGGGAGATTGCTGGAGTTGCGACGAACTTATTAGCGCAAGGCGAGAGCGAGGATCGGCGTGGTCTAAGGATTAAGATTACTCCGTATGATGTTATAGCAATATAAACACAATGAACTTGATCGTAATGCTATACTTCGGATGAATGTTCATCACATCATTCCGACAATGTTGTGATCTCGTTATTAACAACATCCAATGTCCATGATCAGGAAACCTTTGATCATCTTGTTAATCAACGAGCTAGTTTATAAGAGAGGCATAACTAGGAACTTTCTGTTTGTTTATGAAACACACATGTATTAACGTTTCCGTATTAATATAATTATAGCATTAAAAATAAACATTTATCATAAATAAGGAATACGATAATAACCACTTTATTTTTGCCTCTCAGGCATATTCCCTTCAGTCCCCCACTTGCACTAGAGAAAATAATATAGTTTAGAAACTTTGTGTATTGAACACCTATGGCTTTCTGGTGTTCCAAATACGCGATTGCAAGTGGTTAACAATCTACGGATCTGACACTTTCAGGTTCGTGTGTATTTGCATGTCTTTGCGTCTTCACGCATCACTCATTTTCTAATGAGATGTCATTTTATAAATTTGGTCTTTTGGTGAGAGCTTTAGTTTCTTGGGTTTAAATCATGTCGATACTATTGTCGTACAATATATCTTTAGTGTTAGCCCATTGCGAACCACACCTTAGTTTGATAACAAACTACTTGACACAAATGCCCTCCTTTGCTGCTACTATGCAGTCATATACCTAGCCTTTTGTTGTAGTATCCGTCACAATGTCTTAACTTTGGAAATCATCCAAATCCGTCATGGAAACTTCTTTCCCTTACATTGTGTCACCCATAGTTTAAATTGAGATAAACTTAGTTTGTATCTTGTGACAAAACTAGTATAATTTTTCAATGAACTATTTGTCTTTTATACAAATGGAATATATTCTCAATTCTTTCAAAAGATTCTAAGAATATCCTTACTATCGTCGAATGGTCATTTTATGATTCATTCTGGTATATGCTCATAACACTTAGAGCATAGGACATATCTGGATGTGTACATATCATGGTATGATTGATCAAAACATTCTTGTGATTTCACTCATCAAGTGTCAAAGCACTTGAATCTTGTTTCACTTATGAAGCGTCGATACACTTGTCTTAATTCAATTCTTTTTCATGCGACAAGATCCTTTTCTCGTCGTTTCTATATTGAACTCCTTAAATATCTCATATATATCTGTTTGCCATGACCATATTAGCGTCACATCTATCCAAGTAGACATTCATGCTAAATATTTGGGTTTTGCCTAAGTCTTTCATCAAAACGAAATTCTTAACCTTTGTCAAGAAAAGATACATCATTTTCAATCAACAAGATGTCCTCCACATAATGTATTAGAAATATGTCTCAGCGCTCCCACTTAATTTCTTGCAAATGCAAGCATCTTCATCGTCTCTTGTTGAAAACTCCTTTAACAGTTTCATCACGGTGAAGATTCCAACTCCGCGATGCTTACTTCAACCATTGAAGTTTGCATGCCCTTTTTAGCATCCTTTGAATTAACAAAACCCTTTGGATCGTGTCATGCACACGTCCCTGGTAACCATTCTATTAGAAGAACTTTGTTTTGTTTATTCATCTACCATATACCAAATTATATGTAGTGGTTGCTACATTAATTCGTCCAAACTAAATATCGCTATAAAATATCCAATCTTGTCATAGTCAACTCCTTGAACATTGTCGTAAAATACTTTATGGCATGTCGACTATTTCATAGATGTGAAATATCCATGTTTATTTCTTTATAAATCCAAATGCGACCGATAGGTTTTTACACCTTTCCAGAGGGTCTTCCAAGTTCAAAAAACTTGATTTCTTGTGTATGAGGGCCCATCATCGCTTCTTTGAATGTAGTCGGTTCATCATTGTCAAACAATAATGATTTACTCTCAAATATTAGCATTTGATTGTTTACCCGACCTACTTGGTTCAACAGGAACTTAAACCTCTGTGACCGCAACCTTTGAGGCACATGAGCCATGAGCATTGTGGCTGCCTCCAGAATGTTTTCCGGCATTGCGCAACTCAACACATATAACTAAGGTTCGTTAACCTTATCAAAGTTCTATTGTCCTCCCACTTAACTTTTGCGAAAAATTTCTTTTTCAAGAAACTTCATGTTTCAAGCGATAAACCCTTTTGTCCTCGATGTTATGGAGGAATACCCAATGGTTATTAGAAACAACCTACAAAGACATGCTCATCCGACTTTGGTTGTAAACATCTTACTTATGCTTAGCGTACCAAAATCTAAGAAAGGACAACTTGGGTTTTACCCCAAACCATAACTTACATGGTGTCATTTCAACGGATCAAGAAGGAGCTCTTTTCAGTGTAAAAGCGGTAGTCTCTAAATCTTTTATCTTTTATAACATAATGGCATTTTTATAAATAACACCTTTGATCCAACCATGACAAACAAGGTTTCATTACAAATCTCAAACACTCCATATTCCTATGGTGTTTCGGGAGATGCAAATCTAGGTTCTTTGCTAAACTTGCAACTCAAATAAATCACTTTATAATAAAATCATAAATTGTTTATTTTCTTGTTACAATGATTTTCCACTTCATCTTGAAAGTCTTTGAACGTTTCCAAATATTTCATACTTCTTTCTTATTAAGTGAATATTCACTCAAATTTCTAGAGAAAGCATGTGAAGTTGAAATCCATCGCTTACAACTACACATAATGGACTACATACATCGATATGTATAAATTCCAATAATTTAGTCGATCGTTCTTCTTTGGCCTTTGAACAAAGTTTTAATTATTCCGAGGAAAGTCTCACAAGCGTCACTTGATCAAATCAAAGACTCCAAAAAACCATGAATATGGAGTTTCTTCATGTTTTCTTTCCAATATAATTTAAACGGCGATGTCACTTTGTAAGTGATCTTTCAATCATTTGTCTTGCGACATTTTAGCATTAGTTTTTATGGATGTGATTTCTCCAACTAGATTTGTAAATGATCCATCTTATATGGAATACGTTAATTATTTGAACAATCTTTGTTATCATAATACCCGATTAAAACAAATCTTGAAGGCAAGCTTTGATGTCAACAAGAAATACAAACAACGGTTTGTTTGTTTTCGATGAACATCATCACATATTCTCTTGATAGTTACTTAGGCCATTGTGGTTCATAAATTGCGTCGTTCTGTATGAAATTTCATACCAACCAATTCGGTAATCAATACCCAAGAACCATATTGTTTAACAAGCAAAGAATACAACCATAACATGTATATCATCTATATACCTAAACTAGATATTTCTAGTCTTTTCTTTTCTGCCAAATATATTTTTTATAGATTCTCTTTCAGCATCTCCTTTTTCCTTTTAAAAGAGTCTATCAACATCAAAAGTGGCGCCATATACATGTCACATAGTCCAAAGCGTGTATATTCAAATACTAATACCTTTGGACTTGCACTTTGAAGTAGATTATCATGATCAAGTGATTGGCGTTCTTTCAAAATCCATTCTTTAGTAATCTTTTAGTGTAGTAAACACTTTATATACATATTTTATTCATCCTTATCATGAAGACTTTCATGATCAAGCTAATGTAGCTTATAAAGGCGAATGTGAGTATAATTTTACTTTCCAAAACCGTTTTGGATGATTAGGATGTCTAGCATCTCCAACCTTTGCAAATTCTCATTAAATATGAGAACATATTTTATACTCTATCATATTGTACCCAAAAACATTATTTCAGATATCATTATATCTGCCACACATGATGGTTTCTGAAACAATTCTTTCAGCTCCTAGATAAACTTGATATTAAAAACAACCAATAATCATGGAGGCAAAATGATACTTGAGATACTAACACTGGAATTGTTACTCTTGATTTAATGCTAATTATTAGATTTCATAGAGTAAACAGAGTTTGTTGAAAGTTTTCAATAGTACTTTAAACTTTAGATTGACACTCAACACAATACGATACCAGTTTGTAAAGTAAATATCAAGAATTTTATAGTTATATTATCACAATTACAACTAATCATAAGGTGGTGAACGAATGCCAATGACTACAACAAATTATGCAAATTCACTTTGATTTAATTTATGATAAATTGAGTTCTACTAATCCAAATTAGAAATGAACTCCCACTCAAAAACGACATCCCTCGTGTCTTTTTGGTGATTACATGAACCAAATGTACTACACCAAGTCCGATCATCACGTGAATCGGTGTAGCTGAGCATCTATATGGTCATCATATCAAAACATATGACTCATGCTTAACCTTTTGGTTCGTGTTCCGAGGCTATGTCTGCACATGCTAGGCTCGCCAAGTAAGAACCTTAGTATTCGCGTGTGTAAAACTGTCTTACACCCGAGATATGCTCGTGGATTCAAGTACACCCGATCATCAAGTGATGTCTTGAAGCGGCGAAACATTGTCGGTGCATACTTAAGGAAGAAAACATTTTTATATTGATATTTAAATAAGGGATCATCTTATAATGGTAATCAAATGACAAACAAGCAATATAAGATGCAAGCAAACATCACATGTGAAAAAGTGAAATGATATGGTTCTTGCACTTGATCTTCATCATGTGCATCATGGTATGATCTTCATCATTCCTTTATGTGTAAGGCCAAGGTCTATGGAACTTACATGTTATGTTTGTTATAAGATTATCGAATTATACTTTTACTTACAACATCACCATATCATGACACTAGCCCAGCAACAATCTAAACTAGACACTTCTAATTTATCCATTGCAAGTTTTACGTGGCTTAGGGCTATCGAAGATAGAACCATTATTACCTACAAACATGGAACCACAACGAGGATAACAAAATTATTAACAACTCGTTCCAAATTAGATATTGACTATAGTAGGAGAGACATACACCCGCTAGCCACTTATGCAAAACTAGTTGCATGTAAAGCGTGGAACAGGTCTCATGTGCGAGGACATGTAAAGTTTGTCTGGGCCGCTTCATCCCACTATGCCACCAATATCCAAAGTACAACTAAGAAGCGATAACATGATCATCATCGCCCACATACTCATATGTGTACTACCCGTGCAAAGCATCTACGCATAGATCCGGCTCTGATACCACTGTAGGTTCGCAACATAGAAAACAAAAAAAACCCTACGATGGGAACAACCATGTACCAAGATCTATCTATTAGATACAAGCAACGGGTGGATATACATCCATAGAATACATACCCTCGAAGACCGAATAGCGTTAACGAGGTTGTACTCATGGATGATGTATTCGAACGCTTGTCGATCTCAAGATCGAGAAGAAGTCCATCTGGTCTAGCAGGTCCAGCACCATCTAGTCCAGCACCGCAAAGAAGTGGTGCATCTGTGATCGCACACACGTCCGGGTATCCTGACAAGCTCCGCTCCCTCGCTCCAGCGAAGCAGCGGAAGCAACAAATCCTTCTAGAAAAGCCACCGGAAACATGTATCTCGCTGATCCGAGACCATGGGGAAATTCTAAAGGGGGAAGAGAGATCCTTCGCGAGGAGGTGTGAGTGAGAAGTGAGAGGAGGGGCTCCTTTTATAGGAGGAGGGGGCAGCCCACTAGCCATGGCCGGCGGCTAAGGTGGTGCCCCCACCTCTTCCTCCATTCATGTGAGTGGAGCTCCCACTCACACAAATGTCCCTCCATTTCCTCCACTCAAAATCCCACTCAAATCCCATTAAATTTCCACCAAATTTAATGTAATCTCTCATTAAACAAAACTCCTTTATTTATTTATTCAGAATTTTGTTAATTACTTTAATTAACAACCATTCACATAAAACCCCTTGCTGGTATTCAATTTCACATGCAGAACCAGTTTCAGCAATTTCAACCGAAACGATTCCGGTGTCTAGTGAAATAAATTCCCGTGCTTTATTTTTTCTTTCTCTAGTATCTTATTTTCTCCAAATGGTGTCAGTATCCCTTAAGTGTGTCACCGTATGGTTCATGAATAATGTAGACATGATCGAGACCCCTCTCCGATCAATAATCAGCAGCGGGACCTGGAGATCCGTACTGACTCCCACACATTCAACGATGACTCCTGTGATCGTGTGAAACTTATATGCATGTAACTTAATCCCTTTGTATCGCGATATATTATAGGTCCGAGATTCGATCATCGATATCTTCATACCTAGTTTGATCTCGTTACCGATATGTACTCTTTTCTCGTTCCCATGATATAACATTCTAGTGATCAAATCACTTTCTTGCAAGCTAACTAATGTGATATCACCGAGAGGGCCCAGAGTATATCTCTCTGTCATTGGGATGGAAAAAATCCACTCTTAATCCATGAGCCTCAACATAATACCTTCGTAGCACTGAATCCATCTTTATAGTCACCCTGTTACGGTGTGACGTTTGATGTTATCAAGATACTCTTCCGGTGTTAGTGATTGACATGATCTCATGGTCTAAGGACTAAGATTACTTCGTATCATGTTATAGCAATATAAACACAATGACCTCGACCGTAATGCTATACTTTGGATGAATGTTCATCACATCATTCCAGCAATGTTGTGACCTTGTTATTAACGACATCCAATGTCCATGATCAGGAAACCTTCATCATCTTGTTAATCAACGAGCTAGTTTATAAGAGAGGCATAACTAGGAACTTTCATTTTGTTTATTAAACACACATGTATTAACGTTTCCGTATCAATACAATTATAGCATGAATACGATAATAAACACTTTATTATTGCCTCTCAGGCATATTCCCTTCAATTGGTTAATCCAAATTACATGACATTGTACTCATACAATCCATATCGGGTAGTGAAGGCAGTCTTTGGGATATCCGTTGCGCGAATCTTTAGTTGATGATAACCAGTTCTAAGATCAATCTTAGAAAATACTCTGGCACCAGTCAACTGGTCAAACAAATCTTCTATCTTCGGCAGTGGGTACTTATTCTTGATGGTGACGTCATTTAGCTTCTGGTAATCCGTACATAAACGGGTGGCACCGTCTTTCTTATCCACAAACAAAACAGGCGATCTCCATGGCGATGCACGTGGTTAAATCAGATTTTTGCTCAACATGTCATCAAGTTGTTTCTTGAGCTCCACTAATTCAGCTGGGTTCATACTATAGGGTCTCTCAGCTATAGGTCCAGTTCCAGGAATTAGTTCAATGATAAACTCGATATCCTGATCTGGGGGCATACCGGGTAATTCGTCTGAAAACACATTGGGGTATTCATAGACTACTCTGACTTGGTCTAGGGTCTGTTGGGCTAAATTCTTGTTACACTTGAATTGACAAGGCAGCGTCTGAGACACATGCTCTACTGATACTCCGGTGCTACTGGTCATGGTTATGGCTTTCTTGGCACAGTCTATTAATCCTTGATGTTTCGACATCCAATCCATTCCTAGTACTAATTCCAAACCTTTTGTTCCAAGTACTATTAGGTTGGTATAAAAATCTATTCCATGTATTCTGATAGGTATGGCCTTGCAAATTTTTCTAGCTTTGGTGGTTGAACCAGGTATTTGAACTATCATAACATGCTTCAAACTTGTTGGTTGAATATTACTAGTGCATGCAAATTATTTTGTAACAAACGAGTGTGATTCTCCCGAATCAAACAACACTCTTGCAAGTACTGAGTTAACAGAAAACATACCCAGCACGAGGCGCTTCCTGGGATTCTTCCGTATTCATGTGGAACAGACGGTCGGTACGGTTGCGCGGGTTGCCTGGGGCAAATATCTTTACAGGTTGAACACGACGCTGCTGTTGGGCAGGTGCAGTGGCATTGGGTGCTGCAGCAAGCTTCTTGGGACACTCATTGGAGTAGTGACCCATGATTCCACATTCAAAGCAGGTTATCATTGACTTGTCCTTCCCAGTGACAGGAACAACATTGCTTCCAGTCCTTGGGGCAGTATTGTTGTTATTGGCGGGCCTTGGCGGTGCACGGTTGAAGTTACTGGGGTTGTCGGTGTTGTAGTTGTTGTTGCCTCCGGGCCTCGGGTTTCCTCCGCTACGGTTGGGAAAGTTCGGACGGGACATAAGTGGCCTCTTATTCCTTGGTGCAAATCCTGCAAACGAACTGGGGCAATACTTTGGAGTATGGTGTGGTCCAGGTTGGTGCATCATACGACGCTTACGGTTCTCAGTGTCTTGATTGATCTTTCCTTCCATCTGGATAGCAGAATCCACTAGAGCTTCTAGATCGGCAAAAGGAATATTGACCAACACCGTCTGCAGACCATTCAGAAATCTCCCCTTCTTCTTGGCTTCCGTGTTGATATCATGGGGGGCATACCTAGACAGAGACAGAAATCTGTCACGGTATTCCACCAGAGTTGAATTCATCCCTCATCCTCAGAATCAAACCTGGAGGCACATGGGTCCGGCTAAACTTGAGTTTGAATTCCTCTCAAGTCATCATCTGTCCTCCATTCATTGTACGAGTGCTATTCCACCATGCTCCTGCAGAACCTGTCAGATAGTGGGTGGCAAACAATACTTTCTCCACAGCATCCACTCCTGCAACTTCTAAGTTGTTCTCCATGGTTTGCAGCCAGTCATCAGCATCTAAAGGCTCTTCAGATTTGCTAAAGATAAGGGGATTGGTGTTCTGGAAGTTCTTAAGCTTAGATGCATGGTGATCCTGATTTCCATGGCCTTGGTTATCATGCGCTAGTTGGGCGATCTGTTGAAGAGTGGAGAGATTGGCTTGACGCTCAGTTCTTCCGGCTTCTCGATCTGCTACTAGCATTTGCAGAATTTGGACCATCGGGTCCTAGGATGAGATGCTTCCTCCGCGAGTCATCTGAAGATTGAGATAGATCATAAGACAAGAGGGAATTTTTTCTAAGGTTTATGGGTTTGGTGTAAAAGCTTTTAAACTTTGAGTAAGGCTAGGTTTTGAAAGCCAACAACTCTTTTTCATTCATTCCAAGCACACATAAAAACCACACATTCCAAGCAACACACCACAACAACAAAGCAGATGATTTTAAGAACCATTTTGGCAAGCTACGATACAGTGGGACCGGATACAACTCACACCTACAACAGTGCTCTAGTGACACTACTCCTCATCAGAACCAGTGGCCTCTTCATCATCGATGAAGTCGCGTTCCTCATCGTTAGTGTGGAACTCCTGGTTGATGTCCTCCAAGTAGTCATCATCATCACTAAGGTATGAATAGGGATCCCCATGAATGTCTTCACCTTTAGCTTCCCTCTCTTCGAGATGCATGTTCCAATCATGGATGGTTTCCTCAAGATCTGACACCTTGTGACGGAGCTGAGCAATGATACAGTCCTTCTTGTCGCGCTGGCGGCGAAGTGACTTGCTCTCCTTCATGAGAATGGCGAAGGTCTGGTCCTTCTTGGTTGCAGCAAGTTGATTCTCGTTGGCGTCGGCACGGGGGCGTTTTCCAACTCTTTCTATATCTCGTGGAACATGAAGGCGAGATGATCCACATGATGCCTCAACTCCGGATGTCCTGGCATGGAAAAGGTCAGTCCTTGGGAGTCACGTATGGCATAGTGAGCGAAGCGGGTGCCGGCGAGCTGGTTGACGTTCTTCCCACACAAATGGGCAAGTGCTTCCTGCATTGCTCTTGCTAGTCCATCCAGCCAGTTGTTCTCCCTTAGGCGGAACTGGATCTTCTTAGATGTGGGTGCCTCCATCTTTCCTCTCAGATCGGCAACTATCAGCCACTGCAGTTCCCCTCCGGGTTGATCATTGAGCTGAGCTCCATAGAACTCCGGGTGCGGGAGCTCAAGAAAGTCTGCAAGATGGCTCAGGTCCCTCTCGAATACGAGGTCTCCTCCGTTTCCCAACTGAGAAAACTTGTTGTACTTGACTTCCATCTATAAGAAATTAAGATGAGTAAGTTAGAGAGGTGATCAAGTGTGCCAAATTTTATGTAAGATTGCAAAAATGTTGAGGAACATATGACTCTCTTTTGGAAATAATTTCAAGGACAAAAGTGAGAATAGGTTTTCATAAATATTCACTTCCTTTGTTTTGGGAATCTAAGTATTTCTGACGTCCATTCTAACTAGGGTCTCCTATGGTCAGGATGGGTCTCATACCAACTTGTAAACACCCGGATTTTTAATCCCAGATGCCTGTTATGCCGTACATCGCAATCCCAGGATTACCATTTTTGCGAGACATAACAGAATTGGTAGCACAGTACATCATCCATTACAAACCATAATAGTCTTACAAATAGTTGATCATAAGATCAAGTCTGAATACAAATCATAGCAACGCAATAATAGCATAGTCGAGGCTCCATCTTCATGGTCACAGGCAATGCTGACGATGGGAGATGATCCTAGTTATCATAGGCGTCCTGTTTTCCATCCTCCACGTACTCGCCTTTGTAGCCTGACCATGGGAATAGCCATGGACAAAGCCATGAGTACTTTTAAGTACTCGTAACCTATCACTAAAGCAGTAATACCATTCTATTAGGAATCCTAAGCTCTAGGTTTGTTTGCAATAAGCTAATTTTATTTCATAAGTACTTGGTAGTAAAGACCTAACTTTAGTTGTCTAGATTACTTAAGCGAGAAACTAGTTTCATGTCCACATCCTTGTGGAGTCAAGTCAAAGTCATACTTCAAGTCACAAGTCATTTTGAAAACATCTGATAACGGAACAGTATGGCCATCCAACTGTCCATGACTGCGGATGCGGCTATTCGAATAGTTTGACACTCTATAGAGGTGGTACACTTTCACCACAACATTCGATACATCCGTCAGGGACAACCCTAAATCATCATACTTGGTATGCGGATAATCAATCCTAACCTTTCAATTACACACCCTAGTATAGGCACCTCCCCTATGATTTTGGCCTCCCAGCCATGACCGTCCGTCATCCTGGGAACTGCATAAGTGGGCATTCATATTCACACGGTAGCCTTACCTCACCTCGTTCCGCGAGGGAACCCATACTAAGACACATAAACTTCCAATTAATCCCTACCCAAACTCGGGTATTGTGGTTGTACACTAAAGTTGGAATGGTATCGCATCCGAACCCAACCATCAGTTTTTATCAAAGTCAGGGCACATACTTCATTCAGTATCATCTTCAATTCATTGTTCCATAACACATGTCAAAACATTTCAATGGAATGAATCATCATTTCAAGGTTTTGATAATCATTTTCTCCCAGTGTTCCCATCTATAGTTATCAAGATTAGTTTAGCACTAGCATCTACAATGAGGGTGTCACTATTGAGGGGTACTAATCAAGTGTAACTACCTACATCAAGTTCCATGCTCTTGATGACCTCTTTCCTATTTTTCCACTCACCGCCATTTAATTAACTACTTGTGTAACATTGATAAAAGGGAGAAAAGCTAAAGCTTTCAAGTAAAAGTTGGGATTGGTATAGTCAATGTGGTATCATAGTAGTATGCAAAGTGAGGCTTGCATGATTTATCTTAGATTGCCTTGGGGGATACAATGGTCGTAGTTCTCTTCTTCTTCATAGAATTCTTCCTCCTCGTAGCTCGGATTGTCACTAGCGTCTATAAATAAATTTGAGGTACACAATCACCAAACAATACTTAACTACTTATATTTAGCACACAAGAAACCCACTAGATGATCTAGCATCATCTCTATCACTACAAGAAAAGGGTGACAAGATTTTATTTAGCTTATTTTAGAAAAGTAATTTCTGCTCATTGAAAAACTACTTAAGGTTAGTTACAATATGGGATCATATTGACACATGTCATCACCACATATTCGAATATTTGGGAATGTGATTTAAAGTGGTTGGCCTAAATTCCAAAGTTTAACAATGCCATTAAATTATATTTATGTGACTAGAAATGACTATAAAGCTATTATTTAATTTTGGTCCAGGACTGTATGAAAAATTATATATTTTTACATATTCAGATAGGTCATGGCCAATGTGATTTTTGAGAGTTGTAATCAACTCAAAATCATTTACGGTTGATTTTAGAAAAATGTTTGAAGTGGTAAAAGCTACTGTCTTTTTATTTTTACTGAGGGTGATCTATAATTTCAAATTGTTTGAATCCAATGGGAGTGATTAGAGATTTTCATATACTCTCTAACAAAATTGGTTTCATTCAATTTGGTTCAGTGAATCTTCCTGAGTTGAATTTCAAAGTTACCTAGAGTATAGGATTTTGAATTAAAAGGGAAAATCTAAGTTTGAATCTGCGAGCTCGCGCGGGAATGCTAACGGGTCGGCCCAACTATGTAGTGCACGCATAGAATGCGGCACCAGGGTTGGCCCCACATGTCGGCAGCTCATCTAACACGAATCGATATCCTTCAATCTATACGACACGATTAGAGCACGATAAACTGCTCTGCGTCGTCATCTCCA
Source organism: Avena longiglumis (assembly GCA_030063025.1). Taxonomy (NCBI): domain Eukaryota; kingdom Viridiplantae; phylum Streptophyta; class Magnoliopsida; order Poales; family Poaceae; genus Avena; species Avena longiglumis. Next base: position 158,185,034 of record CP125973.1, read on the forward strand.
TCGCACGAGGCACGCGAGATGCTAATCCTAGCACTATGGCAGAGGCCATCGGGGGATTACTAGGGCTCCATCTAGGTCCGGCGAGGTGAGCGAACGAGCGAGTCGACGATGGCGGTTCGACTGGTGGTCGTAGCAGCTCCTGGGGTGGCTCCTAGCGCTGGTTCCTCTTCTCCACTACAACGGAAGACTCTGGTAAAATTCCGGTGGTGTGGTGCCCGCCTTGCTCCGGGGATGGGTCAGAGAGATTGCCGGGTGAGAGGGGAGTGGAATTGTGTGCGTTTTGAGGCAGGAGGAGGTGTCTATTTATACTGCGGCGAAGGGGGCATGGTGGCATGGCTCAGGCTCTTCGGCGATGTCATCACAGGAAGCTATCGGCATGGCAAAGCGTGTAGGTCGATGCAGGGCTTCAGGGCGGTCGTCATGCACACAGTGGCACGACGAGGCACAGTCTCCATCGTTCTAGAACGTCCATTCTCTGCTTCGGTACCGTCGGCGTTCGTCACGACGTATGGTGGTCACGGATCACATGGGGTCAAACAATCGTGTCTGGGAGATTGCTAGAGTCGCAGTCAACTTATTGGCGCAAGGCGAGAGTGAGGCGCGGCGTGGTCGTGCGGGATTGCTCGGCGCTCTGGCACGGCGATCGACATGGTCGAGTGTTAAATGGGCACCACTGTGCTGGTGTTTCCGCGGGCGGTCGTTGGTCGAGCCATGCACAAGCAGTGGCGGAGAGGTCACGGCTACCTCCTAGACATCATGGGCGAGGGCAGCGCGTCATGTAGCAGTGTGTCCGCGTCGGGGTGACATGGGTTAGCTCGGGTACGATTTCCACTGGTCACAATGGCGAGTGAGAGAGGCTCCATTGCACAGGATGGTACTGGGAGAGGTAAGGGAGAGTAGTGGAGGCTCGGTGAGGTCACAAGGATGATCACAAGGTTGCTCAAAACAGTGAATAGTTGGTAAGCTTGTACTGTGATCACTAAGTGTTTGATTAAATGTCCGCAAGAACTAAACCTTTGAATTTTCCAAATCTTTTTTGTGGGTGTGTTGGTAATAAGCTTGGTAGTCTCTGTGTGCAAGGGTTTGCTAAGTGGTGAAGGATTTAGTGGTTTTCCAAAAATGACTATCTTGATGCATAAGATAGACTCAATTTTGAATTGCCTCTCAAATGGATATGGATTTGAAATTGTTTCTGCGAGATTTGAAAGCTCCCTTGTGTTCAGTGTTACTTGGTCTAGCAAGGGGAGAAAATAAATGGAATTGTTTCTGTTTGAAATCATTTGCTAGAGATGCTCAAAGTGAGCTAAGTGTTAACTTTTGCAAAAATGACCATTAGATCATATGCTTCATATATTGATTTTATTTTGCCTTGCTTTGGGTTTTATTTGACCTAGATGATATTGTTTTGATCTTTAAACCAATTCTCATCATTTATAACAAAAAACATGGCATTGCAAGCATTCATACATCATTCATAATACACATGCATTAATATAGTGTTTATTATTAAAATCTTTTGTTAACCCTAATTGTGGTTGATTAGAAATTGATATTCTCATTAATATTTTTGAGATGTTACACCTGTGTCAACTGAAAAAGAACTTACGTAGCCACCCTAAGACTCCAAAGGATTAGCTTGCGTCTTCCGGGTGAATACCATTCGAGTCCTCAGCTTCAAGGAGCTCGATGCGGCATCACCGGAGTTGGACGGTATCTTCGGGGAGGCAGTTGCGGGATTCTCCTACAACATCTTCAACTCCACAGCAGATTCTTCAGTCTCATCCTTTACGGATTCGGATGAGGACGACTTCCTGGTACGACAGGAATGATCAAGTCAACCCAAGCGTCAACAATGTGAAGCACAATCGACAATATAAGTCATCAGATACTTACGAAGGGATGTCGAAGAGGTTGAAGACCGGAGTCTCCTTCTTCTTGTCCGGTGGTTGAGGAGCCATGTCCTGGAGGGGAACGACAGGAATGGGGGAGGTAGCACTCTCACCCCCAACGTGTCGCTCGAGGAAGGTAGACCCCCTCGGCATCGGTAGCGTCGCCCCATCCGAACTTTTGCTTCGGGTCCTCTTGCGAGATAACCCTTCGTTATGCTCCGGGGCTTCCGTCATTGGCGACTACGCAGGGGGAAGCGTGGAATCAGACTCTGCTTCCCCACCATCTAGCGCAGCCATATATTTTACAGGAAGGGGAGGCATCAAGATCTCCACCTTAAGCTCCTGCGGAGCAAAGGATACACATGTCAAGGTCAAAAAACAGAAGACATAAACAATTGAAAACACACAACGTGCAAGCAAGAGACTCACCTGAGGAACTTCCTTCTTGCCAGAAAAGGGGGCAGTCAGAGACATCCCCGACAACTCCTCGTTAGTCTTGTACTTCAGCAGGGGTCGAAGAGCCCGGTCGAGGTTGGCTGAGGAAATTTCCTCATCCGACACTCTCGTCGGGTTGGTGGTGCCAGAGTAAAGAAACATCGGGTACGCCCTCGCTTGGAGGGGCTGGACCCGACGCTTGAGAAACGTCTAGATGATGTCGACACCACAGACCTCCTTGACTCGCACCAGCTAGAGCTCCTTCACTCGCTGGTATAGCCTCACCACCACCTCGATCTCACCCTCCATGATGTCGTTCGACCAGGAGCACTTTCGGGTGACCACCTTGCTGGCATCGAAGGGAGATAACCCATAATGATGGCCAGCGATCTTGGAATCGCGAATGTAGAACCATTTGGTACTCCATCCTTGGATGGATTTTCGCAGAGCTGGAATGAGAAAAATTGGATGGTGGGGCGGATGGAGATCCCGCACCCACCCAGCGCGTAAACGCCACCAGTACCAGATTGCCTCTTCAAGGAATAGAGCTTCCTGAAGAGGCCAAACTGTGGCTTGATATCGAGCTAGCACTCGCAAAGCATTATAAAACACATGATGTGTAAAAGAGAATTGGGCGACAACTGGTGGATTTGTAGCCCATAGAGAAAGAGAAGTCTCGAAGAAATTTGTGGGCAGGAAGAGAAAGCTCCCGGACGACAAAAGCATAAAACATAACCCGAAAACCTTCGAGTGGGTCCGGGGTTACCTCGTCGCAGGGAATGATGATGCCACCTTTATCCTTAGAGATGAGGCCAGACTCGCGCAGGAGGCGCAGGTCCGCCTCCCTAATCACAAACCACCGCCAATCACCATTGGTGATGCGGCCGGCGGTGGAGGTCTTCTTGGCGGCGCCGACGACGCTCGTTCCTGTAGCAGCGGAAGCGTACTTCTTAGGCTTGCCCATCTTGGCGGTGCGGCGTGTGGTGCAATGGGCACAGAGGAAAGACGATGGAAAAATAGGAAGAACGTCCAGTGCACAGTATGAGCGAGCTTTGTAAATGGCGAAGGCAGAAAGATGAAAGCAAATGGCAAGGGGAAAATTACCCTGGTCCTTATGTATTATAAAAAGACGAAGACGAAGAAGCAGAACTGTCGATTCGCTTGCCCTAACGCATGTCCACCATCGCACCGTATACGTGGCGGGCATCTATCGAACCGTCACGAGCATGTCGTCCACTATGCATAGAAACCGAGGAGACGTCGTAATTATCGCGTAAAATACGCATGACTAGTCAAATCCAAGTCAGGACATGGGACCTATGATCGTCTCATCACGTTGACTCTGTTGCAGCAGACGGTTGAGCTCACCAAGCGTCAGCAATAACATCATCAAGCAAAGGCTAGCAACGGCTAAACACTTTGGACTGCACACAAAAGTACTTACTCGAGTCTACAACTCAACCAACTACTCGGGGATTACTCCTATCAGGAGCGCTGGCCAAGCACCTGAAAATTTGATATGGTTCCCATGTCAGTTGAAAGACTTTATTGGAGCTTCGAGTAATTCCTCGAGTCTGTGACTCCACTACGGACTCGGGGGCTACTCCCATAGGGAGCGCTAACCACGCATTCTAAAAATCACTAGCGTTGATGGCATCCGCAGAATTAAAGTCTCTACTCGAGTCTATGACTTGAACAGACACTCGGGGGCTACTCCCATAGGGAGCGCTGGTCGCGCACCCTATGAACCATTTGAATGAGATCCTACAGATCACACATGACAAAAAAAATTACCTTGGCAACTTTGCCCAAATTAATGCCAAGAGAGATACCATCTCCTTGGTCACCCGAAACACCTCCGCGGTGATAAATCTTAGGATGTTGTGTCTATGACGCAAAGATAAGACCTACAGATATCATATGATGGCCTGGTATCGCACCTGACTGCGCTCTACCAGTAACATACCGTGTCAGTAGGCATGATGAAAAATCCCGACAAACACGTTGGGTACCGAATTTTAAAAACACTGGAATTCGACTCATGTAAGACCTCAGCGGATTGAGTCGAATTACGCCAACATTTTCCTGGATTCGAGTCTGAAGTAGATCATGTTGTTTTGTCCAAAGACAGTTAACTAACCCTGATCTGTCGGGTGAGTCAGGCACATGTATCAACAATCCCTATGAACCAACATATCCACCCGAAAACATGTCCGAATGAGAAACACTCAAAAGACTATAGGGTCTCCAGTCGAATCTATGATTCGACTGAACACTCGGGGGATATTGACATGGATATACCCTATGAGTACCTGACCTTGGTCTACCTGGCCCGGCCCAGCGGAGGCCCACATAGATACTTGTTGCAAACGCAAAGTCCAAGGAGACTCTGGGTGGCCCAAGCCCGGGGAAAGTTCGACTCCTTGGAGAACACAGCTAAGCTATAGATAGAATCTTAAAGGGTGAAACCCTAATCTATCACCGACTTGACCTACCTGAGACCTGGTCTCCCCATATAAAGGCCAGGAGGGTACGACTGGAAGGATCTCTGCCAACTCTCATACACACACCTCACGCCAGATTGCATATGCGCATTCTTGTAACCTTCGGTTCCGCCATCAATCAAGAACAAACAAGCATGAGTAGGGTTTTCCCTCCGGGGGCCTGAACCTGGGTAAATATTGTGTCCCCTTGTTGTGTGTATGTTAACCGTCTCGCGATCTCCAGCCTCCCCATCTTCTCTAAACCCAAGTCCATGAAAATGGGCATTGACGAGTCAAACCCTCGTCAACAACCCTAACTAAAGGGTGTGAGGCATAGAGGACTCAATATTCATGTCAATATTTTTAATCCACGATGTTCTCATGCAAACCTTGTTCGACCCTCCATGTTTTCGTGTTAGAGGCTACAAAATTAGGGGTGTCATGGTGTCATGTCTTTTCTCTTCTAACCTTAGAGCCAAACTGATTCACAAAAAGGAGTTCTTTTATCGTTGTTAATAGTGATGGTTGTTGTAGCGCATAACAAATCTATATCCACTTCATCATAAGGGTTGGCCTCACCTACTCAATTTTTTGTTGACTTTTCATTCAAGCCACATCCATCTAACGTTAGAGCACACACGGATTTTTCAATGTTTAGCACTCTAAGGTCCCACAAATGAGTTATTTTAGAAAGAAGGATGAAACCAAATGTCTCTGCATTGAAATGATGTTAAAAATATTGTTATTTCATTTATTGAACAAATTTCTTGCAAAAGCATACATCTAAAACACATGATGTCACCACGCAACACATACAAACCAGAAAATTTGGGAGATCATGCCATTAGGGTCATATGCCCTACTCACAACAACAACGCCTAATTAGATCCGGGGCATCATTGAGTCACCTTATGGAAAGCAAGGAGGACACATCCGGTCCAATAGGCTCTCAGCATGCACCGCATGCACACACTCTAGAAGTAGTCACCATTGTTGTACCGTCGACCCATCTTCAAAGTTAGTTATCTACATAACTCTTGTCAGGCATGCAGTCGATGTTCCCATAGCGGCGGACAACGCCACCGCTTTCTGCGCATACATCATCATGCCTCTACCATTGAGACCCCATTGCACCACGCCGCTGAGACTCAACGTCTTTGACGCATAAGAAACCACTTCACACCACCTCTAGACCCACCTAGATAGCACCTGCTTCAAGGTGATCCCCATAAGGGAGAACAGTGTTGAGCGTGACAATCGTCCGATTCAGGTGACCTAGATCTGGTGTTTACCTTGCGGCAACCCGACCGAGGGGCTAGAACTGCAAGAACATGCTGTATACATGGTATCTGTTGGAGATATGCCCTAGAGGCAATAATAAATGTAGTTATTATTATATCTTTGTGTTTATGATAAATGTTTATATTCATGCTATAATAGTATTAACAAGGAAACATTAATACTTGTGTGATTTGTAAACTTAAATTGAAGTCCCTAGTAAAGACTCTTCATAATACTAGCTTGTTGGTTAATAAATGATTGTGGTTTCCCTATCATGAACATTGAGATGTTATTAAAAACAAGATCATATCGTTAGGAGAATGATATGATGGACATACTCCTATAGATAAGCGTAGCATAAAGATCAAGTCATTTTAATAGTTCAATTGCTATATGCTTTCTGATACATAGTAACCTAATTCCTTCGACCATGATATCATGCTTATCACCATCACTGGAAGGATACTTTGATGACATCAAACACTACACCGTAACTGGGTGGCTATAAAGGTGGCATTGAGTGTTCGGAAAGTATTGGTTGAGACACATGGATCAAGAGTGGGATTTGTCCATCCATATGACGGATAGATATACTCTGGGCCCTCTCGGTGGAATGTCATCCAATTAGCTTGCAAACATGTGACTGGTTCACAAGGGATCACATATCACGGGAACGAGAAAAGAGTACTTATCAGTAACGAGGTTGAACTAGGTATGCAGAGATACCGACGATCAATACCTCGGATAAGTAAACTATCGTGAGACAAAGGGAAATTGGTATCGTATGTAAGTGGTTCATTCGATCGCAAAGTAATCATAGAAATATGTGGGAGCCATATGAATTTCCAGATTCCTCTATTGGTTATTGTTCGGAGAAGTGTCTCGATCATGTCCGCATAATTCACGAACCGTAGGGAGACACACTTAAGGATTCGACGTTGTTGAGTAGTTATGGAATGATGAGTAAGAGAACGAATGTTGTTCGGAGTCTCGGATGGGATCCGGGATATCACGAGGAGATCCGGAATGGTCCGGAGAATAAGATTCATATACGGAAAGTCATGTTTCGGGGTTGGAGAATGGTTCCGGTGTTTTCATTGGAAATGTTCTAGAAGGTTCTGAAATGTCCGGCACTCTGGAGGTACATGAATGTGTCATAACAAGTTGGAATGGTTGCATCATGTACTAGGTGTCACTGCTGAACAAAATAAAGGGATAAATCAAATCCTAGTTTGAAAAGTCAAACGCCAATTTGAAAAGTCAAACGGCTATTTTGTTTGGTGGAGGGAGAGTAGGAAACCTACTTGGCGAGGAAGTCCCTCTCCCTCCACCGCCGGCCTTGGAAGCCGAGTTGGGGAGGGACTCCCCTCCCGTTGGCCGGCCCCCTCCACCTATATAAGGAGGGGCAGGGCTGCCCCTCCAAACACACACCTTGCCCCTCTAAAACCCTAACCCTAGCCGCCGCCACCAAACCGCCGCCGCCGCCCTAGGGTTTTTCCCAAGCCGCCGATTTGGGGCTTCTACTTGCCCTAGCCGCCGGCATAGCCCCCTCTACTTGGTGCGTCTAAACCCTAGATCACCGAGGCTCTCTCGTAGTCCACCATACTCGCTCCGACTTAAGGCGAAGCCCTGCGAGATCTCCCCTCTACTTCCGGTACCACGTCGTCGTGCTGCCGGAATCGCGAGGAGAGTGCTACAAACTCCGCTGCCTGCTGGAACAAGGAAGAGGAAGGTCTTCGTTGAGTACCGAACGTGTGACCGACTGCGGGAGCGCTGCCGGAACGCAGCGGCGGAAGGATCGTCTACGCGATCTTGAGATCGTTAAGAGTACGACTACATGACCCACGAGAATCCGCTCTCGTTAAACACTTTGGAATCTTCGAGGGTGAGTTATTCCATCGACTCGTTGCTACAATCTAGTAGATAGATCTTGGCTTGTTTGTTTGTATGCGGTAGAATTTTTTTGTTTTCCATGCTACGAACCCCTACAGTATCAACATATAGATGCCACCATGGTCTGATTTAACACCCCCGGCATCTCCGGACCAGCGATTGTCACTCCTCACAGCTCAATAGGATCTCTAGACTAACCCCACAGACCAACACTAGTATTTTATGTGCACTTTGTCCTCACTCGTGCGCACCCGGTACCCACTTCCTAGTCGGTCACCCATCCTCAAATTTCTCTAGGACAAACACGCTTAATCTCAGAGTTCTTTTCAGATGAGCTTACGAAAAATAAGTTGCAACTTGTTGGTATGGGTATGCTATCAATCCTATTAAGCCATACGCCAGGGATTCACATACACCCACCCTTAGAAGATCGACGCCCTCGTTGATCAACCACAATCCAGGAACGTCCCCTCTTGGCACATGTTTGTGCATCCAATGCCGACACATGTGCCATGCCATGTCCACTCTAGGCCACACGCGCCATGCTCCACATGTCCGCCACTAATCTGAACACGCCCATGTAACCACGAGGATCGGCTCTGATACCACTTGTAATACCCCCGGTGTCGTGGTGGTGGCACGGCAGATGCCATGGGTAGGCTAAAGTACGGGGCCTATGGATGCTAGTGGGATCTGGGGAGGGAAGATGCAACTGTCTTTACACTCAAGATGCCAAAGTGAAGAACTTTATTTCTCTCCTGTTGGGTTACAAATGCTCCTTGAGCTGAATACAGGGGGACAAGATGAATCTCCCCAGCCTAACGGTGCTCAAAGAGTCGATGCCTTCCTCAGGGCCCAAACCTCCCCTTATAAAGGGGTGCCTTGGGTGCCCTTAGGGCTGACGAGGCAAGCATATTCGTGGAATATGCTTGTCCCAAAATAGTAGTTCGGCGGCCTCCTTTCCCTGTCGCCCTTCTAATGACGGCAAGGCTCCAGTGCCCCCCCCCCCTGCGTGCCTCGGGCTCCAGGACTGTCACCTCCGTGACCTCCTTCTGCCCCTCTGACGCCGTGCATCCTTGTCTCTTGTGATTGGCCCTGTTCTGATTCCTTCTAGCCTGCAGCTATAGTTTGACCCTGGGCTTCTCCTTCTCCTGCAAGCTTCGTATCACTCGGCCTTACCTTGTGTTACTCGGCTCGTTCCTCACCTGCATGAAGATCATTTGGGTAACCCGGCCGATTCTCTCATTAACTCGGCCGGGTAACCACTTGATACCTATACATGGGCTTCTTGCCGCTCATCGGCCGACATATCCATGATTCGCCGACTTAGGTCAGAATCGAAACCGACGGGACAGTACCTCTGTCTTTCCCGTCCGACCTACCCGAGGTTAACCCCGACATTAGTCCCTGCTGGTGTGGCCCTGTCAATAGCTTTGGCCGGGTTATATCAGCTTCATCACTTTCTTCAGTCTTGTTTCCGAGCTATGGCCTCGTCCGAGGTTTCCTCGTTCCTTCCCTCATACGCCACGTCCTACGTGTCACCCCATCATTGCTCTTCTAGTTTTTAGGTCCTTCTACAGTGCTCACTGACAAGCTACAGTGAACCCTGCACCTGCTGCGCCGCCGCCGCGACGCCTCGTGTGCCGCTCCCCTTGGGATTGTAACAACCTTTCTTCGTCTGTGGCCGTTGGTGTGGCTCCACTCACCGTCGTGCGTTCGTGCTGTTCCCACGATCTACACGGGTAACTGCCACACCCACGATCCCACTCCCCTGTTCATGGCTTGACTATAAAGAGGGGAAACGCGCCCGCAGGATTCACCTTTCCCCTTATCGCTCGCCTCCGCTCTCCTTCTTCCTTTCGCCTGCGTGTTCTCTTGCCGCTCCGCCGCCGCTCGTCAGCCAGAGCCTCCGCCGGCGAGGATTCCGCTGCTCGCTTTCGCTCTGCTCATGGCTCGCCGCCCGGTGAGTCCTCTCGACCATCTTGCCCTGATCTTGCCCTAGATCCATCTGCTGCTGCGTTTTAGGCGGACGGTTCCTCCGCTCTTCGCCATTGTTTTCGTGCTAAGTTCCGACGGGGCCTTGTAGCTCTAAGCTCCCCTCCGCCGCCAGTTTTTCCTCCGGCGATCTCTCCGGCGCACCCATGTCTAGTTCGTTTAGCGGCGCTCTTGTTGAGGACGATGACGCTGGCTCCGGGCCCGAGTGTGGCTCGTGGCAGGGCTCTTCAGTCACGCGTCGTGAAATTGAATGGCTCATCCGAACTCGACGGATTCCTGCCGAGGTTTCCTGTCGTTTACCCGGCAGCGAATCCTCTCCAGTTATCAGAGAGGGCGAGTATGTGGTTTTCATGTCTCACTTCATGCTTCGGTCTCCCTCTTAGTGATTTCGCTAGAGAATTCCTCGATTACTTCGGCCTTCAGCCGCACCACCTTCCTGCGAATGCCATAGCTTCTCTTTCTGCTTTCATCTCCGCTGGAGGTTACTTGACCTCGGCGTCAAGGCATGTCTGGTCGGGTTCTTCCATATCCGCCCAACGTTGTTCCCGACAAATCTCGCATCCTTCCAAGAAGTTGCTTACCCAATGTGGGCGTCTATTACACCCCGGAGGAATCCGTGTTCCCGTGTCACCGGGTTGGAGTCGTGCAAGAAGTGGCACAAGTCATTTTCTCGCCAAGAACAGAGGGCGGAAGACAAGATTCGCTCCTCCATTCTCAATTGGCCCACCTTCCAAAGTGAACTGGCTCTATAATCCGAGGAAAACTCACGCCTTGGCCGAGGCCTTGAGATTCGGCTAAAGAGTTGATCCGGGCGGGTTGTCGGCGAAGACCGATGGCAACTTTTATTAGTAGCCGGATCGCCTTCCAAAGCGGACCCACAAGATATGCTACATGAGTGGTCCTCTTGACCCCAACCGAGTCTCGACCGTGGAGCTGGATAATTACCTTATTCATAAGCGTCCGAGCTATCTTCAAGACCGAGATGCACGAGGATTGGTCTTGGGGTTAAAACCATTCACCATGACCGTCCGCCTCCCGAGGTAAGCCTAATCTCCTTTATTCTATTATTCCACGCTTTTAGAAACTGGTTTACATGATTTTCTTTCTCCTTGTCTTGCAGAGGTTCGCAGAGCAGAAGAACGAGGACGCCGAAGTTCTGCAGCTCCCTTGCCCGCGGACAGAGTACCGGATCTTGGCGAGCCGGACTCAGGAGTTCGTCCCTAAGTCGGATCCTGCCCGCTCGAGCTCATGGCAAAACTTCAGCAAGAGGAGGAAAGTGATTCGGACGAGGTCCAAATTCTTGAGGTAGTTGCCGCCATGCCTATTTCTTATGCATTTCCGGCTTCTACTTTCCCAGCTAATCCGGCCGGTCAGGTTCACGACGCCGAACCTATTGCTTCCCGGCCTCCCGTTACCTCGGGGAAGCGCGGGGCTCCTGCTAGTGCCTCGGAGGCGGTTCCTAAGAAACGAATAAAGAAATCCGCTCCGAATCCTCCCAGGCGCAAGACTATGCCCGGGGTCGCTGGGTAAGTTCTTTTGCCTATATTTCTTGTTTCTCTCTTTCTGTTTCTCATACTGACGAATCTTCTTTCTTATTTTTGCAGCGCTCCTCTGTCTGTTAAACCCGGCGGTCCTAGTATGACTAGCCGTCCGATTCGGCCGCCATCTCCTCCTCCCGCTGATGACACCAGAATTCCTAGTCCTATTCGTCCTGCTTCTCCCCCCGCTCCGAATACGTCGCCGCCTGCTCGCGATGTCCCCGAGACTTCTTCCATTGACTGGATCCGATCCAGTCCTCCAAGTTTTCGTTGAGCCAGCTGTCCTTCTATGGGCCCCAAGCTACTATTGAGCCTCCATCTACACCGGCTTTCTACGGTCATCCCGACCTCGGCCGAAAAGGTCGCCTCGGCGCCCTCTGCGACCTTATCCTCCGCTGGTCCTAAGGACTCCGTCCCCACTTCGGAGGCGCAACTTCCTGCTGATGCCTCTTCTAAGGAGAAAAGTGCTATTGCCGTCAAGACTTCTTCTCAGAAAGGTCTTGCCGGCTCTTCTCAGCCGAGTATTGCTGACGTGCTGCGTAAGGGAGCTGCATCTGCCAAAGTCCCTGTTACCTCGGCCACCGGCAGCCAGCTTGCTCTTCATAAGAGCCCTGCGACTGCCGTGGTCGGACCGCCTGCCCGGGGTAAAGTTTTAACTCGGACAGCTAGCGGGAACAGCCTTGGAGCGCTGGTTGAGTATGCCAATAACTGGAATGCTGCTGATCAGTTTGAGGGTAATCCAGCCAACCAACCTTTCCAGCTTTCTGACATCAGCGGCCGTTTTGACCATGCTGCCCAGTTTATCATTGATACCAACAAGATGAATGCGGTAATTGTTTTATCTCTGAGTCTTAAATTATTCTCCAGATGTTACCATATTCTCTAGTCCCCGAAACTTGCAAGGAAATAACTTGTTGTATGCTTGGAAGTTTGACTTAAATTTATTTCTAAGGTTCGTTAGTTCGGCCATCTAGTTCGGAGTTTATTCGGACTTGGTTTAGCTTTGAATATCCAGCCACCTAGAGCCGAGTTAAGTCTTGCTTGACTCGGATCTAATTTTAGCTTTGAATATCCAGCGACCTAGATCTGAATTAAGCTTCGTTTGATTTGGATCTAATTTAGCTTTGAATATCCAGCCATCTAGATCCGAGTTAACTCTTGCTTGACTCGGATCTGGTTTAGCTTTGAATATCCGACCACCTAGATCCGAGTCAAGTCCTTCTTGACTGGATCCGTATAGCTTTGAATATCCACCACCTAGATCCGAGTCAAGTCCTTCTTGACTCGGATCCGTATAGCTTTGAATATCCACCACCTAGAGCCGAATTAAGCTTTGATCTTGATCCGGTTTAGCTTTGAATATCCGACCACCTAGATCGAGTCAAGTCCTTCTTGACTCGGATCCGTATAGCTTTGAATATCCACCACCTAGAGCCGAATTAAGCTTTGCTTGATTCGGATCTAGTTTAGCTTTGAATATCCAAACCACCTAGAGCCTTAAGCTTTGCTTGATTCGGATCTAGTTTAGCTTTTACTTGTTGTTTTATCATTTTGCCTCATTACTCGGGTTGCACATGATCGACGGACGCCGAGTTCGAGAGGTTGCTTTTTTCGCACCGCAGTCGGAAGAGAAGTACGAAAGTTCTCGCGTGGCAAAGAAGGCCGATAAGTCGATAGTTCCTTTTCCTTACTCCCAACTTTCTCATGTATTCTTCCGGAATGCCGCTTACTTCTTGTTGAATAGGTAATATCAATAACCTCAATATCCGCCTTGAAAAGAAGATCAAGAACTTGGAAGGTTAGTTTCCTTTCTATTTTACTCCTTCTCCTTTTAATATCTATGCTAAGTTTCCTTATTGCGTTTGGCTGTGGTAAAGCCGAGTTGCAAGACTTTGCAGTGTCGCAACAAGATTGCGTGCCCATGCCTGACGTGATGCTGCATTTTTTAGAACAAAGCGCAGTTCATTCGGCGCAATTACAAGAAAAAGATGATGAGATAGCTCGCCTGAGATCCGAAGTGAATACCCTCAAGCTCTCTCAGAAGTCCGAGCTAGAAAAGGTCGACCAAGAATTTTCCGAGGAAAAGAATCGGCTGACTCTGGATCTACAGAAGAACAAAGAACTCCTCGAAGCTGCCAAACTTAAAACTCGCGGTTTGAGCGAGGAAATTGCTCGTTTCGAGAAGAGTAAAGCTGCTTGGGCAAAAGACCTTCAGATAATGATGAGCTACATTCATCGTAAGTTATTTGGCATGGCCGAACTATATTTTTTATTTGTCGTCCCTGCTACCCTTTAACATGTCCATGTTTTGCGCAGATCACTTCCCCGAGGCCAAACCCGTGAGTTTTAAAGCTGTTCTTGCAGCTCGCGCGCGCCGAGGTGAACCGGTTGCTGTTGACTTCGAATATTCGATGGAGGATTTCTTGGTTGTTGTTGGTGCTGCAGTTGGTCCGATGAAAATTATGGGACGGGACTTGGTGCAGGCCGCTATCCGAGCTTACCATGTACTCTGGCCGAATACCTCAGGGACTCCTGATATCAACGAAATCAAGTTATTGGTGACAAGGCTGATGGCATCTGAGAGGCAGTTGAGTCTTTGGAGAATCATGGGCGTCCGGTGCCGACATGGCCTCATCAGTAATCATGTCATGGTATGAAGACATCTCTTGATATTCGAGGAATTTGCGCACTGCTCGCTGGGTTGAAGATCCCACCTTTGTTGCTCTTCGCAAGCTTGGCTTTCCACCGTCGAGTACGCCGACGTGCACACTTGGAATGAAGGGCCGAGTTTTCTCCCAGATCCGGATCAGGAGGTCGCGGCTGAGGGTGCTTCGGGTGATGATTCAGCTGAGCATGGGGAAGGTGAAGATGATTCGGCCACATCCGATAGCTCCAGCTCAAGCTCGGATAGCGACGGTGATGCGCGGTCCTCCTCCAAAGGCACCGGGCATTCTACCGCACGTACTGACGCTCCGGAACAACCCCGGGATACCGCCGAAGTTGCACCTGGGTCGGCGGAGGGCGAGGCGACCTCAGTCGAAGTTCCTCCTACTTCGGAGTGCCCCGCACCTGAGCAAGTAGCTGCCCCTCCAACGAACAACGCCTAGGTTATTTGCGATCCCTGGTATGCCGGGCGTATAATGTAGACGAAAAATTTGTCAACTCGTATGATTTGAATTTCTTTTGCTATGTATTGTTGAGATTCTTGGTTAAGTGGATGCTCGTCCGAATTCTTGCCTTGCTGGCTCGTAATTTCTTGATCTTTTAGGGCTTAACTTTGCCGTTATTTTGATGATCTTATCCAGGCATTAGCGCTGAATATCTACGCTATTGACCTGTTTTGAACATAGGTTAACTATTCCGTTGTGGAAGCAAGCAACAATCGCTGGATCGTTGTTTACTGTCCGAAACTCTCTTATATAAATCAAGTTTCGGAGGTAGTATAAAACTGATATGATTGCGTTCAGCATAAGTTTGAGGTATCCTACGGTAGTCCCCAAGTCGCTGCTTTAGATGCCGAAGTTTAAGTGTCAATACGAAATTGACATATCATATGATAGTCCCCGAGTCATTGCTCTGGGCACCGAGGTTCATATTCGTAACATGAAAGAAATACAACATACGGCAGTCCCCGAGTCACTGCTCTGGTCGCCAATGTTCAAGTATGTAACGAGAAAGAAATAAATATACCATATGGCAGTCCCCGAGTTATTGCTCTGGGTGCCGAGGTTCAAACATATAATACGAAATAATCATTACATATGGCAGTCCCCGAGTAACTGCTCTGGGTGCCGAGGTTCAAACATCTAACATGAAATAACATAACATATGGCAGTCCCCGAGTAACTGCTCTGGGTGCCGAGGCTTGAATACATGATATAAAATAAATATATCCTACGGCAGTCCCCGAGTCACTGCTCTGGGTGCCGAGATTCAAATACATCATTGGATTTTTACCTTGAGATATAATGCTACGAGAAAAAAGGCCGAAGTAAAGCCACATTCCAGGGGCGCTTCGTTTCTTCACCAGCTTTGTCTGCCTTGTTCTCTCCAGGGGACTGAGCATCGATCAGATAATATGCATCGTTGTGCAATGCTTTGCTCACAATAAATGGTCCTTCCCATGGGGGTGACAATTTGTGCATGCCGTCGTTGCACCAATGGAGGACCAAATCTCCTTCTTTGAATACTCTTGGATTCACTTTCTTGCTGTGATACCGCCGTAAGTTCTGTTGATAAATGGCCGATCGTGATAATGTCAACTCTCTGGCTTCTTCCAACAGGTCTACGGCATCTTGCCGAGCTATTTCATTTGTCTCTGAGGTTGTGTACTGAGCAACTCTTGGCGAGTCATATATTATGTCGGCTGGGAGTACGGCCTCTGCCCCGTATACCAGAAAGAATGGAGTGTAACCTGTTGATCTATTCGGAGTAGTCCGAAGGCTCCATAACACGGCTGGGATTTCTTCGATCCAACATCCGGCCGACCGTTGCAAAGGTTCAACAAGTCGTGGTTTTATTCCTGATAACACCAGTCCATTAGACCTTTCAACTTGTCCATTGGATGCTGGGTGGGCCACCGAGGCAATATCTAGTCTTATGTGCTTCTCTTGGCAAAATCTAGCGAAGGCTCCTTCTGCAAAGTTTGTGCCATTATCCGTAATAATGCTATGTGGGTACCCGTATCTCAAGATGATATCCTTGAGAAATTTCACTGTTGTGCCCATCACACTTTTTGATTGGTTTTACTTCAATCCACTTGGTGAACTTGTCTACCATAACCAACATGTGGGTCATTCCTCCTCTCGCCGGCTTGAATGGTCCCACCATGTCTAAACCCCATACAGAAAATGGCCAAGTGATGGGTATTGTTTTTAACTCGGCTGACGGCATATGTATTCTGGTTATGATCTCGACACCAATTGCACTTCTTAACTAATTCTTCGCCTCTTTTAACGCCGTGCAAGAAAATCCATGCCTAAATGCCTTGGCTACTAAAGCGAGATGAGGCATGGTGCCCACATTCTCCTTGGTGTATGTCTAGAAGGATTTCCTGACCTTCTGTCCAACTCACGCACTTCTGCAATATGTTTGTTACGCTTCTCTTATATAACTCATTGTTTATGATTGTATAGGCTTTTGCTCTTCTTATGGTTTGTCTAGCTAATACCTCATTACTCGGCAATATCGCCTTTTAGGTAAGAAAATATGGGTTGCGCCATACCGGTGTTACTCTTTCTAGTGATCTCACCGCTCATCTCCATGTTTTCTGCCGACGTACATACCTCGGCTCTCTCCATGATTGTTATTACCTCGGCTGTCCCCCTCTTTAGGGGTTCCGAATCTTTCTGCGGATCTACCTCCATTGGCGTGTGATTTTCTGGAGAACTTGCTGGGATGAAGATTGACTCGGATTCTGGTGATGGGTTTATTGATGGTTTCCTGAGGTGCTCCAGGGCAATACCTGGCGGAATTGACTGCCGGGTTGATCCTAATTTTGACAATGTGTCGTGACGTCATTTTCTCGTGGTATGTGGTGGAATTCACATCCTTCAAAATATCCACTGATCTTTTGCACATGGAATCTGTATAAAGCCATATTAGCATCTAATGCGTCCCAACTGCCCGATACTTGTTGTACTACTAGATCCGAGTCACCGTAGCATAGGATTCGGCGTATACCCATTTCTTTTGCCACTTTTAATCCATGGACTAGTGCTTCATATTCAGCTACATTGTTGGACGCGGCAAAATGTATTTGCAGTACATATTTCAATTGATCTTTTTAGGCGAGGTTAGCACTATTCCTGCTCCCAAACCGTTCCTTAGTTTGGAACCATCAAAATGCATTGTCCAAGAATTTGGATCCGCAATGGTGGCTCATATTGCACCTCGCCCAGTCATTTAGAAAGTCGGCGATAGCCTGAGATTTGATTGCATCTCTTCTATCAAATTGTGGAGCATACGGTGATAACTCGATCGCCCATTTTGCTATTCGCCACTTGCATCTTTGTTGTTCAATATGTATGCTATGGGTGCCTCACGATTACTTTGATGGGGTGCTCTTCAAAGTAATTCTTAAGCTTTTTTGCCGACATATATACTCCATAAGCCATCTTCTGATAGTGCGTATAATTCTGCTTTGAAGTGGATAATACTTCACTTAGATAATATACTGGCCTCTGAACTGACTTACCCTCTTCAAGTCGTTCCACTACAACCACAAGACTAACTACTGATTGGTAGCCGCTACATAGAGTAGCATAGGTTCTTCGATAATGGAGAAGCTAAAATGGGTGCCGTAACTAGCATCTTTTTCAACTCATGAAATGCAAGGTCGCTGGGAGTCCAAATTGAATTTGTCCGACTTTCTCATCAGCTGATAAAGTGGCAATGCCTTTTCTCCTAGCTGACATACAAATCGACTAAGCGAGGCCAGGCAGCCCGTGAATTTTTGTACATCGTTCAAACATCTCGGCAATTCCATTCTTTCTATTGCTCTTATCTTCGTTGGATTAGCCTCGATACCTCGGCTGGAGACAAGGAAACCGAGTAGTTTTCCTGCCGGCACGCCAAATGTGCATTTCTCTGGATTAAGTTTCATTCGGAACCTTCTCAGGTTCGCGAAAGTTTGTCGTATATCTTCTAGCAAGGTTTTGCTCTCCTTAGTTTTGATGACTACGTCATCCACATATACTTGTACATTTTTTCCTATCTGATCATGTAGGCATTTTTGCATGCATCTTTGATATGTTGCTCCTGCATTTCGCAGGCCGAATGGCATTGTGCGATAACAATAAGCCCCGTACGGGGTAATAAATGCAGTCTTTATTTGATCGGCCGGATTTAACGGTATCTGGTGGAAACCAGAATACGCGTCTACAAATGATAACAGCTCACAGCCAGCGGTCGAGTCAATGACTTGGTCTATTCTAGGCAATGGAAAAGGATCTTTCGGACATGCCTTGTTCAGGTTAGTGTAGTCGATACACATTCACCACACAATGGCTACATTGGGGTCATCTTTTTTCTTTTCTACTAGCACCGGATTTGATAACCAATCCGGATATAGCACCTCCATGATGAACCCGGCTGCGAGGAGCCGAGCTATTTCATCCCCTATTACTTTTCTCCTGTCTTCGGCAAAGCGGCGGAGAGGTTGCTTCACCGGCCTTGCTCCTGGCACGTTTAAAGAGTGCTCACCAACTCCTCGGCACCTTGCGATCTTGAGTTGACCATGCAAATATGTCCCGATTCTCACGGAGGAAGTTGGTGAGCTCGCCTTCCTATTTAGCGTCAAGGCCTGCACCAATAGTAACGATGCGCTGGGAATTGCTCATCAATCTGAAATTTCTTCGTCTCTTTGGTCGGTGAAAAGAAACACCGCCATGAGGGTTGGCCGGTGCCGCATGCTTAATCTTGGCCGATTGAGGGCTGCTACCTCCTGAATCCTTTTCTTTTCTCTTGCTATAACCAATGACTCGGCCAAATTTGACCCGGCCGAAGCACACTCCATTGATTTCTTGTAATCCTCAAGAATCGTATCACCCCTTGTGGTCCGGGTAACTTCATCTTTAGATAACCTATATGACAGCTGCTCATGAATTTGGCCAGTGCGGGCCGTCCGAGTAGAGCATGATAACAACTTTCCAGATCGACCACCTCAAATTCTAAGTTTTCTGCTCTGCAGTTATCTCTTGTACCGAATAACACGTCCACTCGGACCTTACCGATGGGCTCACATGAAAGCCCTGGCACTATCCCATGGAAAGTTGTCCTCGTGGACTGCAGCATATTCTGTGATATTCCGAGCTTATGCATGGTATCTTTGTACATGATGTTGATACTGCTTCCATTGTCGATGAGTACTTTTGAGAATTTCACATTGATGCTTGGTCCCACAAACGTCGGATCCAACACAAGTGCATATGATCCTGGACTCGGCATTATTCTGGGGTGGTCTTTCATGCTCCAGGTCACCTCCTGATCAGACCATGGCTGGTATCTTGGCACTGCCGGTACAACTGCATTCACTTCCATATGCCGGCGCTGCACACTCTGCTTGTCCTGCTGTTCTGTCGTGAACACACAATAAGACTGGTGATGTTCCCTGTAATCATTACGTCCAGTATTTGCCGGATTTATCCTTCCGCCCCGGTTCATTACTTGATGCATCGCATCCTCCGATCCGAGTTATCGTACCTCGGGGAGGGGCGGTAGCATCGCTTCGGTATTTGCTCCGATTAATTGCGTGATGTCTGTTGCACCGATGGGGAGCTCGAACTCTGCCGGGTTCCCCATCGCATTTTTCATCCAGCGCATTGCGGGTTGTATGATTGGCGGTGCGGATGGGTTTGATGTGTGAAATTTGCACGGCTGATCTAACATGGATTCAACGTATACTTCACCTCTCTTGCCATTGCTTCTTTTGCTCGGGGTCCATTGCCTCTTTCCTCATTTCTTGATGTCCACCGTTGAGGTCCATTTTCGTCGTTGAGTTGCTCAAGTGACTGGCCGGTGATCTTGTGCTACAGCCACCGGGCGAATTATATCTATAATCCGCCTCTTCTCTTCTTCTTCCTCTGAAATCACGCCTGGATGACCCGGCCAATTCTCTCGTGTACTGGTCCTGTTGCTCACGATGATCTGCCGACATTAACTCCGGTTGGGTTGGGTCACCCAATGCATAGGAGTCCGCTATTATGATAGTTTCGCCGGTGGTTGGCATATCTCTCTCGGCGTTGCCACAACACGGCATAACGGCAGCCTTGCGCGAACCAAGCGATTGCTTGCGATTCGATAACTCCCTCACATGAGTTTCTCAGGTTACACCATCGAGTTAAAAACTCTCTATCTGTTTCATTCGGCCTCTGCTTGCACATGGCTAGTTGCTGTGGTCTGTTTGGTCTCTTGTATGTGCTGGTAAAGTTGCTAACGAACATTTCTTCGAAATCTAACCAGCAGTTGATACTGCCAGCTGGTTGATTATTCAACCATACCCTGGCTGGTCCTTCCAACATCTGTGGGACATACCGCACAGCCCATCTTAGGTTGCCACCCGCTATCTTCACAGCGGTGGCATAATCAATCAACCAGTCTTGTGGCTTGGTACTTCCATTGTACGTTTTTGTGCCTCTTGCCAACTGAAAATTCAGCACTGGTGGTTCGCCCATGATCCGTGGTCCAAAACATGTCGGACCTGGTGGACCTTGCTCTTCCAACAGCTCGGACCGGTATAGCCGATCCAACTTTACTCTTGCATCATTTGCTGGCAAATCTCTGTACAGGATTCTATCCTACATCCCATAGTGATTGTTTCCACCCTGGTTTGCATATTCTACCTCGGAGTATCCATCATTATACCTTTCATTCATCTGATTGTGGCGAGATGGCCTCACTTCTCTTTCCTGCCGAGGCTCATGTCTTGGTTGCGGGTTGAGCGGCACTTCTCTCCTAACCTCGGCCGGGGTTTGGTTTTCATGATTGTCTCTTGTAGGTTCTTTCCTGCCGTGCTCCCCATTACCTCGGCCGCCGCCGTCCTTTTCCATACGGCCGTGGTTTCTCTCCCCACTATTACCTCGGCTTGCATTGCCTCTGTTCTCATTTGCCTTTCCAGCTATGGCCGGGTCATATGGAACAATTTGCTTGTTCCTCTTCCCTGAGGTTACTTCTTTTTCTTTTCTAGCGTTGTTTCCGGGTGAAGATGCATTGCAGAGATAAGCAGGTCTTGCCCTAGAATGAACCATCCGTGAAGCCCCTGGTCTTGCCGGTTAGCTCTGAGCATTTCATTTTGCTGGTTCGATCGCACCAGCTCATTCACTCTTTCTTGTTGTTTCGCCGAGCTTCCCTGTTAACCCTCTAATTCCAATGCTGCGGCATTTGCGCCTCGTGTTTTTTCGGGTATCAGACCTTGGCAAACCCAAATCGCCTGATTCGGCTCTGTGTGCTTCATGCTCTTTGTTAATATCATTCATGAGGTTCTTCCCTCTTAATCTTAGTTCGTCCACCCGCTCGGGTGCGATATCAATCTTATTAGCTTTTGCATATTCTCTCAGGGTCCTGTTCAAGGATTCCCGCAGGGCTGATACTTTTTTGGCCTCTACTAGCACCTTTTGCCTGGTTTCCTCTAACTCTGCCTGAGCATTTGCCGGATCAAGTATCGGCGCTACAGGTGTGGTTAAGTTTTCTATAGTTGCCTGAAGAATGTTCTCTGGTCTCTCCAGAGGTGGTCCTCTCACTCTTGGTGCCTTTGGGGTGGTGTCATGCAGCTCGGCCGGGTTTGTCACTGGCGGAATTGCCTCGGCGGTTTGCAGTGTGATCTGCTTGGGAGGACCCTGTGCGCCTGCGGCGGGTTCTCTGCTTGACCCGGCTAATGCTGCTCCCGCTTGAGTTCCTGCTGCGACCATCACCTCGACGTTGCCTGCAAGATGCTCTCCTGATGGATAGCTCGCCGCGCTTCGAGGTGGTTCCCCTGCAACAACAACCTGGTGAGGATAAATGTCGGTGATATCGATGCCGACGTAGACCCTGTGCTCGCCCAGGCCGATGAAGATCCCGTTGCGCGGGGGGGTTCCCCTGAAGCTCCCTGCATTGTCTCTGACATAGTCGCAGAGACCAAATCTCTGGACCAAGCCAGAAACAACGCGCTCGCCGGTGTTGATGAAGTTTCCCGTCCGGATCACAACTCCAGCTAGCACCGCTGCTGGCCCCAAGGTGGGCGCCAACTGTTGTGGTGGTGGCACGGAAGATGCCATGGGTAGGCTAAAGTACGGGGCCTATGGATGCTAGTGGGATCTAGGGAGGGAAGATGCAACTGTCTTTACACTCAAGCTGCCAAAGTGAAGAACTTTATTTCTCTCCTGTTGGGTTACAAATGCTCCTTGAGCTGAATACAGGGGGACAAGATGAATCTCCCCAGCCTAACGGTGCTCAAAGAGTCGATGCCTTCCTCAGGGCCCAAACCTCCCCTTATAAAGGGGTGCCTTGGGTGCCCTTAGGGCTGACGAGGCAAGCATATTCGTGGAATATGCTTGTCCCAAAATAGTAGTTCGGCGGCCTCCTTTCCCTGTCACCCTTCTAATGACGGCAAGGCTCCAGTGCCCCCCCCCTGCGTGCCTCGGGCTCCAGGACTGTCACCTCCGTGACCTCCTTCTGCCCCTCTGACGCCGTGCATCCTTGTCTCTTGTGCTTGGACCTGTTCTGATTCCTTCTAGCCTGCAGCTATAGTTTGACCATGGGCTTCTCCTTCTCCTGCAAGCTTCGTATCACTCGGCCTTACCTTGTGTTACTCGGCTCGTTCCTCACCTGCATGAAGATCATTTGGGTAACCCGGCCGATTCTCTCATTAACTCGGCCGGGTAACCACTTGATACCTATACATGGGCTTCTTGCCTCCGTTCATCGGCCGACATATCCATGATTCGGCCGACTTAGGCCGTAACTCGGAAACTAGACGGGGACAGTACCTCTGTCTTTCCCCGTCTCTGACCTACCCGAGGTTAACCCCCCGACACCCGGCCTCTTCGGACCAACGGCTATCACTCCTGGAAGCTCAATAGGATCTCTAGACTAACCCCAGAGACCAATACTAGTATTTTTTGCGCACTTTGTCCTCACTCGTGCGCACCCGGTACCCACTTCCCAGTCGGTCACCCATCCTCAAATTGCTCTAGGACAAGCACGCTTAACCTCAGAGTTCTTTTCATATGAGCTTCCAGAAAAAAAGTTGCAACATGTTGGTATGAGTATGCTACCAATCCTATTAAGCCATCCGCCAGGGTTTCACATATGCCATGACAAAGGTGGGTCAGTTTGTTGGAGATATGCCCAAGAGGCAATAATAAAGTGGTTATTATCATATCTTCACACTTATGATAAATGTTTACATACCATGCTATAATTGTATTAACCGGAAACATTAATACTTGTGTGATTTGTAAACTAAAATAAGAGTCCCTAGTAAAGCCTCTTGTTAAACTAGCTTGTTGGTTAATATATGATCATGGTTTCCTGATCATGAACATAGAAGATGTTATTAACAACAGGATCATATCATTAGGAGAATGATGTGATGGACATACTCCTATAGATAAGCGTAGCATAAAGATCAAGTCATTTCAATAGTTCAATTGCTATATGCTTTCTGATACATAGTAACCTAATTCCTTCGACCATGAGATCATGCATATCACCTTTACCGGATGGATGCTTTGATGACATCAAACACCACACCGTAACTAGGTGGCTATAAAAGTGGCATTGAGTGTTCGGAAAGTATTGGTTGAAACACATGGATCAAGAGTGGGATTTGTCCATCCATATGACGGATAGATATACTCTGGGCCCTCTCGGTGAAATGTCATCCAATTAGCTTGCAAGCATGTGACTGGCTCACACGGGATCACATATCACGGGAATGAGAAAAGAGTACTTATCGGTAACGAGGTTGAACTAGGTATGCAGAGATACCGACGATCATAACCTCGGATAAGTAAACTATCGTGAGACAAAGGGAAATTGGTATCGTATGTAAGTGGTTCATTCGATCGCAAAGTAATCGTAGAAATATGTGGGAGCCATATGAATTTCCAGATTCCTCTATTGGTTATTGTTCGGAGAAGTGTCTCGATCATGTCGCATAATTCACGAACCGTGGAGACACACTTAAGGATTCGACGTTGTTTGAGTAGTTATGGTATTATGAGAAAGAGACCGAATGTTGTTGAGTCTCGGATGGGATCCGGATATCACGAGGTGATCCGGAATGGTCCGGAGAATAAGATTCATATAAGGAAAGTCCCGTTTGAGTTCGGGAATGATTAGGTGTTTTCATCGGGAATGTTCTAGAAGGTTCGGATTGTCCCAAGACTCGGGGAGGTACATGAGTGTGTCATTGAATGATTGCATCATGTACTAAGTGTTCTTGCTGTTCCAAAAACATGAAAGTCAAATTGCGGTTTGAAAGTCAAGCGGCTAAAGCAGAAACTGTGGGAAACAGAAGCTGTGGGAAACAAGCAAGAGGAGTTGGAACCAACCTGGAGGAGGTTGGACTCCTCCGGGCGCCCAGCCCTAGGCCGAGTTGGGGAGGACTCCCTCCCCTAGGCGCCAAGGCCCTCCACCTATAAGGAGGCGGGGCTCCTCCTAGAGACACACAAGTTCCTACCTCTAATCTCAGGTTTAGAGCCGTTTGGTTTAGAGCTTCTAATTGCTTTAGCCTGCGGGTTAGAGCCTTCTAATTGGTGTGTCTAATCTCTAGACCACTAATATCCCTCTCTCATAATCCACCATGCTCGCTCGGCTTAAGCGAAGCCTGCGGATCTCCCTCTACTTAGGTACGCCGTTGTCTTTGCCGGAATCGCGAGAGAGTGCTACAACCTCCATTTTCTTTGGAACAAGGAGAGGAAGGTCTTTCGTCAGTACCGAACGTGTGACCGATCATGAAGCGCTTAGGAGCAGCCTTGGAAGGATCGTCTACGATCTTGAGATCGGAAGAATGCGACTACATCACCCACGAGAATCGCTCTCGTTAAACACTTTGGAATCTTGAGGGTAAGTTATTCCATCGACTCGTTGCTACAATCTAGTAGATAGATCTTGGCTTGTTTGTTTGTATGCGATAGAAAATTTTTGTTTTCCATGCTACGAACCCCTACAAAGGGTATCGAGCCGTGTCTATATGTAGATCTGTTGCAGAGTAGAACACAATGGTCATTGTGGGCGTTGATGCTTTATTGTCGATTGCTTTTATGTACTTTGCATCTTGCGGTATGTTGGGATGAAGCGGCCGGGCTAACCTTACATGACATCGTTCATGAGACTTGCTCCACGCGACATGCAACTTGTATTGCATAAGTGGCTTTATGGTGCTGTTTCTCCTAGCATAGTTAAGATTCAATTTACAACGGGTGATTGACAATACTAGTATCAATGTTGTGGTTCTTGTTCGTAAGTTAGAACGACACTTATTGAAAGACCCAAACCACGTAAAACATGCAAAGAAAATTAGGCGTCTAACTTTGTTTTTGCAGGGTGTGCTGTGATGTGATATGGCCATGATTGTGATTATATATGATGTATGCAATGTTCCTTATTGTAAGTTGGCAACCGGCAGGAGCCATATGGTTGTCTTAACAGAATTTAAAGACAACCATGGAGAAGCATCATTGACCTTGATGCAATGTCGGTGATGATCGAGATCATGTTCGTGCTAGAAGATGGAGATCGGAAGCACAAAGAAGAAAGGCCATATCATATCACATATTATGAATTGCATGTGATGTTAATCCTTTATGCATCTTGTATTGCTTAGTAGACGACGGTAGCATTATAAGATGATCCCTCATGCACATGAATTTCAAGTCATAAAGTGTTCACCCTTAGTTAGCACGTTGCTAAAGCTTGTTGTTTCAAGCACCACGTGATGATCGGGTGTGTTAGATTACGCAAGTGTATACAACGTGAGCAAGCCAGATTTGCTCATGCGGAAACTAAGGTTTGACCTTGACGAGCCTAGCATGTCTGACATGGCCTCGGGAACACGGATTACCGAAAGGTAGAGCATGAGTCATATAGTAGATATGATGAACATGTTGATTGTTCGCCATTGAAGCTATATCAACTCTCGTGATGATCGGTTTTGATGTGGTGGATTTGGTTCGTGTGATCACTAAAACAATGTGAGGGATATTGTTTTGAGTGGGAGTTCACCAAGATTAATTTAATTATTAATTAGAACTCAATTTATCATAAACTAAATCAAAGTGAATTTGCATAGTTGTTGTAGTCATTGGCATCCGTTTACCACCTTGCGCTTAGTTATAATTGAGATGATAGAACTATAGAATTCTGGTTAGATACTTTACGAACTGGTATCGTATTGTTTTAAGTGTTAATCTAAAGTTTAAAAGTCCTATTGCAAACTTTCAGTAAGTTCCGGTTACTCCATGAAGTTTAATAATTAGTATTAAATCAAGAGTAACAATTCCAAGTGTTAGTATATAAGTATCATGTTTGTCTCCATGATTCTTGATATTCAAAGGATTCTCTTAATATCAAGGTCATCTAGGATCTGAAAGAGTTGTTTCAGAAACCATGATGTGTGGAAGATATTGTGATATCTGAAACGAAGTATTGGTTACAACATGATACAGTATAATATGGCAAAAGTCATGTTCTCATATTTGATGAGAATTTGCAAAAGGTTGGAGACACTTGTTGTCCTAATCCTCCAAAAGGTTTTGGATAGCAACATTATACTCATAATTCATCGTTATAAGCTAACAGTAGTTTGATCATGGACGATTCCATGATAAGGGTGAATATTTGATGTAGGTAAAATGTTTACTACACCAAGAGATTACTAAAGAAAGGAATTTGAAAGAACACCAAATATTTTATGATGGTGATCTACTTCAAAGTGCAAGTCCAAAGACATTGGTATTTAATTATACACGCTTTGGACTATATATGTCATATGTATGACTCCACTATTGATGTTGATAGATTCTTTCAAACAGAAAAGGAAATACTGAAAGAGAATCTCATAAACATATGGCAGAAAGGAAAAGACTAGAATTGTTCAGCTTAAGTATATAGATGATATACATGTTATGGCTATATTCTTTGCTTATTAAACAATGTGGTTCTCAAGTATTTGATACTGAATTTGTTGGTGTGAATCGTCATACGAAACAACACAATTCATGAACTACAATGGCCTAAGTAACTAGCAAAAGAATATGTGATGATGTTCATCGAGAACAAATAAAGGGTTATTGTGTTGCTCATTAAAACATCAAAGCTTGCCTTCAAGATTTGTTTTATCAGGTATTATGAGAACAAAAGGGTTGTTCAAATAATTGCCGTAATCTATAAAAGATAGATGATTTGCAAATCTCGTTGGAGGTATCATATCCATAAAACTAGTGCTAAAGATGTCGAAAGACAAATTGATTGAAAGATCACTTAGGAAGTGACATCGCCGTTTAAATTATATTGGAAAGAAAACATGAAGAAACTCCATGTGGGTGGAATTTTGGAGTCTTTTGATTTTGATCAAATGACGCTTGTGAAACTTTCCTAGAGATAATTGAGACTTCGTTCATAGGCCAAAAAGGGAACGAAAGACTAGCTTATTGGAATTTGTACATATTGTTGTATAAAGTCCGTTATGTGTAGTCAAGAGCGATGGATTTCAACTTCATTTGCTTTCTCCGAAATTTTGAGTGAATATATGAATATTTACTTAATAAGGATGAAGTGTGAAACATTTGAAAATTTCAAGGACTTTCAAGATGAAGTGCAAAATCATTGTAACAAAAATATAAATAGTTTATGATAAGATCATAAAGGAAGATATTTTAGTTACAAGTTTAGCATAATACCTAAGATTTAAAGGAATCGTTCCGTGGATTTGCATTTTCCCGAAACACCATAAGAGTATGGAGTGTTCGAGATATGTAATTAAACCTTGTTTGACATGGTAAGATCGAAGGTGTAATTCATAAAACTGCCATTATATTTTAAAGATTAAAAGCTTTAGAGATTACCATTTTTCCACTGAAAAGAGCTTCATCATAATCCGTTGAAATGACACCATATAAGGTTATGGTTTGGGATAAAACCCAAGTTGTCCTTTCTTAAACATTGGTATGCTATGCATAAGAAAGATGTGTACAACCAAAGTCGGATGAACCTGTCTTTGTATAAACTGTTAAGTATTCCTCCATAAACACCGGAGACAAAAGTGTTTGTTGCTTAGAACGTCAAGTTTCTTTGGGAAGGAATTTTTCATGAAAAGTTAAGTGGGAGGACAATAGAACCTTGATAAGGTTAAAAGAACCATAGCTATATGTGCAGAGTTGCGCAGCGCCGAAAAGTGTTCCGGAGGCAGCAACAATGCTCATGGCTCACGTACCTCAAAGGTTGTGGTCACGGAGATCCAAGTTCCTATTGAAACAAGTAGGTCGGATGAACAATCAAATACCAAGATTTAAGAGTTAAATCATTATTTGACAATAATGATCCGACTACGTGCAAAGAAGTGATGATGGGCCCTGACTCCGTCAAATGGCTTGAAGCCATAAAATCCGTGATAGTTCCATACACGAGAAATCAAGTTTTGAACTTGAAGGACCCTCGAGAAAGGTGTAAGACCTTACAGTTGTGTTTGGATCTATAAATAAATAGACATGGATGTTGCACATCTATGAAATAGTCGACATGTTGGGAAAGAGTTCACAACAATGTTCAAAGGTTGACTATGACAAGATCTGATCTTTCATAGCGATATTTAGTCTAGACGGATTAATGTAGCAACCACTACATATAATTTGTTATATGGTAGTTGAATAAACAAAACAAGTTCTTCTAATAGAATTGTTACCTAGGACGTGTGCATGACATGGTCCATAAGGGTTTTGTTAATTCAAAGGATGCTAAAAGCATATGCAAACTTCAATGGTTGAAGTGAGCATCGCGGAGTTGGAATCTTCACTATGATGAAACTGTTAAAAGAGTTTAATTTCATCAGAGACAATGAAGATGCTTGCGTTTGCAAGAAATTAAGTGGGAGCGCTAAGACATATTTCTAATACATTATGTGGAGGACATATTGTTGATTAGAAAAGATGTATCTTTTATTAACACATATTAAGAATTTCATCCCGATGAAAGACTTAGGCAAAACCCAAATATTTGGCATCAATAGACGCTAAATTGGTTCTGCCAGAAGTACATAGACGAGATATTGAATGAGTTCAATATAGAAATTACAAGAAAAAGGTTCTTGTCGCACAGAAAGGATTGAAAGAGTTCAATGTTGATGATATATTCAAGTGTATTGACATTTGGTAAAGTGAAACAAATGATCAAGTATAGATTGATACTTGATGTATGAAATCACAAAGAGTATTTATATCAATCATACTGTGATATGTACAAATCCAGATATGTCCTATGCTCTAAATGTTGTGAGCATATACCGTAATGATTAAGTAAGATGATCATTGGACAATAGTAAGGATATTCTTATGATCTTTTGGAAGAACTAAGAGTATATTATTTGTAGAAGTGACAAATAGATGGTTAGTTCATTGTAAAAGTACTACATTGATACTAGCTTTGTCACAAAGTACAAATTAATTTTATCTCAATCTAAACTAAGGGTGGCACAATATAATGGAAAGTGAGTTCCATAATGGATTTGGATGAGTTCCAAAGTTAAGACATTGTGACAGATACTACAACAAAAGGCTAAGTATATGACTGCTATTATAGCAGCAAAAGAGGGCATTTGATTCAAGTAGTTTGTTATCAAACTAGGTGTAGTTCACAGAGGGATAATACTATGAAGATATATTGTGCGACAATATTATCAACATGTTTTAACCCCAAAGAACTAAAAGTCACACCGAAAGACCAAATTTAGACAAAGTCATCTCATTAAAGAATGAGTGATGTGTAGAGACGCAAAGACATGCAATTACACACGGACCTGGAAGTGTCAGATCCGGAGATCAGTTAACCACTAGCAATCGTGTACATACAACACCGGAAAGCCATGGGTGTTATATACACAAAAGGTTTGAAACTAGATTATTGACTCTAGTGCAAGTGGGAGACTGTTGGAGATATGCCCAAGAGGCAATAATAAAGTGGTTATTATCATATCTTCACACTTATGATAAATGTTTACATACCATGCTATAATTGTATTAACCGGAAACATTAATACTTGTGTGATTTGTAAACTAAAATAAGAGTCCCTAGTAAAGCCTCTTGTTAAACTAGCTTGTTGGTTAATATATGATCATGGTTTCCTGATCATGAACATAGAAGATGTTATTAACAACAGGATCATATCATTAGGAGAATGATGTGATGGACATACTCCTATAGATAAGCGTAGCATAAAGATCAAGTCATTTCAATAGTTCAATTGCTATATGCTTTCTGATACATAGTAACCTAATTCCTTCGACCATGAGATCATGCATATCACCTTTACCGGATGGATGCTTTGATGACATCAAACACCACACCGTAACTGGGTGGCTATAAAAGTGGCATTGAGTGTTCGGAAAGTATTGGTTGAAACACATGGATCAAGAGTGGGATTTGTCCATCCATATGACGGAAGATATACTCTGGGCCCTCTCGGTGAAATGTCATCCAATTAGCTTGCAAGCATGTGACTGGATCACAAGGGATCACATATCACGGGAACGAGAAAAGAGTACTTATCGGTAACGAGGTTGAACTAGGTATGCGAGATACGCGATCATAACCTCGGATAAGTAAACTATCGTGAGATAAAGGGAAATTAGTATCGTATGTAAGTGGTTCATTCGATCGCAAAGTAATCGTAGAAATATGTGGGAGCCATATGAATTTCCAGATTCCTCTATTGGTGTCCGCATAATTCACGAACCGTAGGGAGACACACTTAAGGATTCAATGTTGTTGAGTAGTTATGGAATGATGAGTAAGAGACTGAATGTTGTTCGGAGTCTCGGATGGGATCCGGATATCACGAGGTGATCCGGAATGGTCCGGAGAATAAGATTCATATAAGGAAAGTCCCGTTTGAGTTCGGGAATGATTAGGTGTTTTCATCGGGAATGTTCTAGAAGGTTCCGATTGTCGGCACTCGGGAGGGTACATGAGTGTGTCATTGAATGATTGCATCATGTACTAAGTGTTCTTGCTGTTCCAAAAACATGAAAGTCAAATTGCCGTTTGAAAGTCAAAGCGGCTAAAAGCAGAAACTGGGAAGCGAAAGCTGTGGGAAACAAGCAAGAGGAGTTGGAACCAACCCGAGGAGGAGTTGGACTCCTCCAGGCCGGCGCCCAGCCCTAGGCCGAGTTGGGGAGGGACTCCCTCCCTCCCCTAGGCGCCAAGGCCCCTCCACCTATATAAGGAGGGGCAGGGCTCCTCCTAGAGACACACAAGTTCCTACCTCTAATCTCAGGTTTAGAGCCGTTTGGTTTAGAGCTTCTAATTGCTTTAGCCTGCGGTTTAGAGCCTTCTAATTGGTGTGTCTAATCTCTAGACCACTAATAGCCCTCTCTCATAATCCACCATGCTCGCGCTCCGGCGAAGCCTCCGCGGATCTCCCTCTACTTCGGTACCACGTTGTCTTTGGAATCGCGAGAGAGTGCTACAACCTCCATTTGCTTTGGAACAAGGAGAGGAAGGTCTTTGTAGAGTACCGAACGTGTGACCGATCAATGAAGAGCTGCGGAGCAGCCGGAAGGATCGTCTACGATCTTGAGATCGGAAAAATCGACTACATCACCCACGAGAATCTGCTCTCGTTAAACACTTTGGAATCTTCGAGGGTAAGTTATTCCATCGACTCGTTGCTACAATCTAGTAGATAGATCTTGGCTTGTTTGTTTGTATGCGATAGAAAATTTTTGTTTTCCATGCTACGAACCCCTACACAGTTTTCACCGACATTCACACCTGCCCGAACTAGTAGCTCTCTATCCTTCCAGAGCCACGTCATGGAGGCGACTGCAGCCATCGGAATGCCTATGGAGCCCCGACAACCCCAGATCATGCCGATGAGGGGTTTGGGCGGGTGCAAGATCCACGACCAGTGCCTCCATCCACTCCTAGACAGTAGGCAATGCCGACAATGGATAGGATTGCCACTGCCAAATGGGGCCACAGTGTGTTTCCTCGATCATTTCGTGCTACACGTCTACTAGGAATCACCCAATCCATCCTCTGGATCCACGACCATGATCCTCTAGCACGTGCACCTCTGGCATTGTGCCCATCTCCATCGCGACCAATGTCGGCAGTATGTTGGAAGGGGATCCTCCATGGGGCGAGAACTTTGATGACACCTAGGTTTTTTTCCTAGTGCCGCCCTAGGGAGTGATGCGAGAGGTCCCAAATTTTTCTCTTTAAAATTGGGGGGAAATTCTACTTTCGTAGCCTTGCGCCAACTAAGGATGCATACAACCTTTAAGCACGAGTATTGGGAGTTTTATCCTTAGTAAGCACCAAGTCTGGTCCTCATAATAAATTGCATGAGTACTGGTAAAGCCTAGTCCTCATATATAAAAAGGAAAGTCCATTAGTATTTGAACCTAGGTGTTGAACCCAAATGTTAGGTTTATACATCCACTCGGGAAATAAGTTATCGATTTACTTTGTATTGTTACCTTCGTATCTTTGTAACATCCCTAAAATCATGTTTCAAACTCATGCATATCATCCATGCATCCATGATCATATGAATCTCATATCAAACAAATCATTTCAAAACAGAAGCATTTATGCTTATTATTTCATGTAAGTTTGCTCTAGCTTTAATGCTAACTTCCAAAGAGAAGAGTACTTGTTTGGTTCAGTAAGGTTTGAAATTCAAACTTAGGCACCATCAAAAGTTTGAACAAAGTTTCAAAACAAAATGAGTAAATAAAACCAATATTATGCCTATTGTATATATATCATAAAGGCTTGGTTTTATTTTTATTTTCATTTGATCAGAGTGTTTTGAATAAAAAGTAGTGTTTGACATACATTTGAGTGCAAGGTTTGTAGTATAAAAACCTAGAGATTTGAATTCAAACTTATTTGATTTGGATTTGAAAATCATTTCAGAAAATCAAAACAGAAAAAGAAAAGGAGAAAAGAAATAGAAAAAGGCCAGCGCCACCTATCTGGCCCAACTACGAATCCAGCCCAGTAAGCCCACCCGGGTTCCCACTCTCTCTTTCTCACTCGCAGACAAACCCACTGAGTGACTGACGCCAGGACCCCACCTCATGTCTGTTTAACTCGCTGACGAGTGGACCCTGCGACCACGTCGTCATCGTCGGCAATCACGCGCGGCCGCGACGCTCGCTCCGCCGTTACCTCGTCGCAATCAGTACACGCTTAATTACCATTGATACGGCGCTTGATCCTCGCCCCCTCTCTGTCTCTAAGACCACCTTCCCCTCGCGGCCATTTCCCCTCACCTAGCGCCACCTCTACGCCCCTAGGCTGCCCGCAATTGCCCTTGCGCCGCCACAGACAGAGCAACTCCGGCGACGAATCTCGGTGAGTACAGACCGCCCCTCGCCTCCTCGAGCACACGAACGTGACCCCCAGGCCCTGACGCATCTCTCTGCATCCTCAGCTCGCTCGCATGTGCCTCACATCGTCGGCAGCGACCACGACTGACTACACCGCCGTCTGCCTCCAACTCCGTCAACCTCTCCCCATAAGCTCCGTCCTCTCCTCCCTCTCCTGATGACGCACACATGGTAGCCAAAATCTTCCGCATCTAATGACACTCATCGCGCGTCTTCTCGTGACCTACAGCTCTCGCCAGCGACGACGAACGGAGAAGCCGTCGTCAGACGCAACTCCGACGAGCAATTATCAGCAACCATGTGCGCCCCCCTGCTTCCCCGAGAGCACGTTGAGCATCAGCATCATTCAGCGAATCAGGTGAGCCCCCTCTCTCTCTTTCTCGCTTCATGCATCGCCGGCGACGCCACTGCCAGGCCGCCGCCGCCGCGCGTCAGAGTCCAGCGCCGCCAGTTAGTGGCAAATCGATGTTAGCCGTCCGATCTAGATCCTAGAGACGCGATAGAACGACTAACTGAAGCGGTATGGAGCCATCCGCACCGTGCGATTTCATTTTAATCCAACGTCTCACAGCGCGTGATCCAGACGAACCGGTACCAGCGTATTAAATCGAGACACGTGTCCCTGCTGGTTTGTTTTAAAACAGAATAGTTCTATTAGATGTTCCATTTTTGTAAAATCTATAACTTTTAATCTACATGTCCAAATGTTGCAAATTTTATATCAATGAATTCAGAAAGACAAGCCCTAGCCAACCATTCACTTTGTTTAGTAAAAAGCTTCTGTTAAATTGTTTGTTTTTACAGAAACTTATGTATGCATGTTTAGGATATAAAATTTGTTCTAAAATGATTTTGAGGATAAAATATTTGGAAAATGGTGTGTTTTGAACCTACTGACCATAGGAAACAAATTGTGGTTTCAAAAATGTATTTGGTGAAGCAAAAGAATAAATCCTTGATTTAAACCATTTCTAGTCAAATAAAAATATGGTTTAATTGTTAAAAATGATTTTGGAGGAAAACCTTTGGGAAATGTTTTGATTTAAACTCTCTGACCCTAAACACAAGGTTATATGGTTTGAAAACATATTTTGTGAAACCTAAAGAATTTTGCCTTATTAAAAGCATTTCTTCACCACATAAAATAATGACTTGATTTAAAAATGGTT
This sequence comes from Avena longiglumis, assembly GCA_030063025.1. NCBI lineage: Eukaryota > Viridiplantae > Streptophyta > Magnoliopsida > Poales > Poaceae > Avena > Avena longiglumis. Next base: position 158,219,811 of record CP125973.1, read on the forward strand.
TATGAAGTAAAATCTTATACAAATGATTTTGCCACTCTATAAAATGACCATTAGGTGTTTTCAAATGTTTATGAACCATTAGAAACCACTTTTTCAAATAAAACAATCTTTGACATGCTTGCATGCATTGCTTTGTTTTTATCATTTTATGTGATGAATTGCTTGAATGGTAGATTGAAATATTGTTTGCTTGATTGAATTGTAGTGACTAGAAGTGTGTGAACATTGCAAAGATCAAGAAGTGAACTTATACTCTCTACCAAAAAGGCAAGTGATGCTTCATACTTTGTCCCATTATTTTCACTATGCACTAGTGATATTTCTAAGTAGGACTTGCATGGAATTTTGCTAAGTGTAAACTATACCATGGGAAATCCTAGTAGATGAAACCTTAGTAGAAATTTCCTAAGTTAAGATCCCTACTACTATCATGCTTAGCTTAGCTAGTATAAAACAAGGGTTGAATGTATATTCATGCTATGGAAAAATTCCTAAGTCTGAGGACTTGTGTTTTGTTTAATAAAATAACTAAGTCAATGAATCACCTGGGTGGAATGGAAGGAATGGTTTATGTTGAGTGGTTACACAAGGCCAGGTGACTGGTGAACCTTGTGTATCTCACTTGTGGATGGCCACCCAGGAACAAAGAGATTTGAGATGTCAAATATTGAGAAGCTTCAAGTGAAGCCACTTGGCATTATGGGCTCTGCTTGGATCATATAGGTTGCAATAACTTAGCCAAATGGACAGTTGGTGGTAGGGGGTGATAGGTTGGAACGCGTCCATTCTGGTCTAAGGGAAGGCTTCTGAAAGATCTTGTCTTGGTGAAACCAAGTCTTGTGGGGAAAGTGCACCACCTCTGCAGAGTGTAAAATCTAAGTACTTAGCCATGTCTCTGGCAAAGGACAATTTGAGCATCAAGACATGGAAGCTATCAAGAATCTCATCATCCAAATTTCTAAGTTAAAAACTTGTGGTTGAACAAGGGTTGAAGGATCACAAATTTTTATTGGGAGATGCCTTGGGAAAGATTTTGTCAAGCAAAAACTTAGTGTTTTCAAATGATAAGGAAAAAATCTATTTTGAGCAATGCAAGCCTAAGCTCCACTTAGCCAAATTCATATAGATGATAGACTCCACTATACTACTATGTATCACTTGCCAATACAATTCAAATGTATTGACCCTTGTGGCTGTAACTTGTTATGTTGCAGGTTTGTTTGATACTAGTGAAGTTTAATGATTAGGATTACAAGTCTACAACCAACATGTCTGCCTGTGGCACTTTGAAGATGAAGGACCCCATGCTATTGTTATATTCTGCTGCATTGTAATGAGATAGCCAAATGAGCTATGTAAGATATAATAAATTATGTTATTCCTGGTTATAAAGTTGTATTATGACCTTTGTTTCTTGATATTGCATCTTAACTGTGGATGCTAGCTATTGATCCAGGGACTAGCATTGTAAACACATGGATCTCTACCTTATTAAAAGTTGGGAACCTTACAGATGGTATCAGAGCATTGTGTTGCCTGTAGGATTTGTAACCCTAGGATTGGACAAACCCCTTAGAAAAATAGGAGTTGTATTTGTTCCAAAACTTATTTACAAACAATCTTGTAAACTCTTTCCTCAACCATTTTGGTTTTGACTCTACCTCTTTTCTATTTCAAACTTGATGGACAAGCCTACCCCATGAACAAAGACTTCACCATGTGCAAAGGACTTCATCAACTCTAATGACTTCAACATCTTCAACCTTGGATATCAACTCTAATGACTTCAACATCTTCAACTCTAATGACTTCAACATCTTCAATATTTTCACCAAGGACTTCAACCTTAGATATCACTAAGGACTATAAGTGAGACAAGAAATCTTGCTCAAGACTTGAAGACTAAGGAAACACAACTTAGAAGGAACCATCATCACCTTGAAATTTTGAGACCAAGATGCAAGAAATTTTCTAAGGATACAAAGATCTTGTTCATGAAGAATCAACTAAGAAGGATGGAAAGATTTCAAGTGAACCATATAGATGGACCACCATATTTAGTTTAAGTCAAACCCACCAACTTATGTGGTGTAACAAAAATATTTTTGGTTGCCTAAAAATATGCTTGAAACTTGTTGTTTGAGTGGAATGGTTGTTTGTACTTGCTTGCGCATTGTTTGTGTAACTTGTGATGTTGCAGGTTACTCTGATGAGGATTAGGAGTCATGAGTCTACACTCAACATGTTTGCCTGTGGCACATGAAGATGAAGACTTTTATTTATTTACTTATTCAAACTCTTGTATTAGGCCTGTGGCCTTGGAGTTGTAAAGACTATGTTTGTCTCTGGAACGACTGTAATAATGACCTTTGTTTCTGTGTACTTCATCTTAAACTATGGATGCTAGCAATGATCCAGGGACTAGCATTGCAATCACAGGGATCCTTTTCCTTTATAAAGGAGGGATCTTACAATCTTGCTAGTTTCGGACCAAATGATGCTCCTTCTATCTCGTCTATGTTGTTAAATAAAAGGTTGTTCAAGTCAACGAATTGACTTTTCCATTGAGATAGTTGAGTTCCAAGTTGAATGGCATAGAACTGAGGAGGGTTGCAAGTAGGTTAGCAATGGAGCGTTTTGACATCACCCTTCAAAGTTGAACACCATAGTTCTTGGAGTTGACAATAAATCTTCGTTCTTATCCATGAAATTTCTCATTTTTATGCCAAGCTATTTGTCATTGACTTGTCCAAGTTCAATCCGCTATGAATTGTCATTTCTTGCTGAATTTCAAAAGAGTGTCATTTTTGTCGTTTCTCGCGTCATTCTCAACGTCACTCATGGGGAAAATAGGAAGAAGTACAGGGCTACAATTTTTACGCAACATTCCTCTATTTGATCAAAAGACTATAATTACAATAAACATAAGAAATAATTCTTGCCTTTAGTATCAAAGGAAATCCTATGCTTTCTACAATCTACTTGAACCTCATTTTAAGGCTGAAAAACATGGTTTTCTCTATCGGCATAGTTAGATCCTAATGTTGCTTTTCTGCTGGTTTCCCACCAATTGGACTATGCTTATTATGATTTTTGTTGTTTCCATATTCATGTGAACTAAACATGTAAGTATATAAAATTCATGTAAATGTTAGAGCTCTTGTTTTACATGTGCATTTTTTTCACGTTTATGTACTATTTTTATTCCTTTGACTACAACATCATGTGAAACAAAGGTGATATTGAACTGCATGCACAACACCCCTCTCACTTGTCGCCTCTTTCAAACCTATATTTGAGATCATTGTAGGGTAGTAGGCAATGTTTATCTTTATAACTCGGAAAGACGGGTGTTATTGTTATACCAAGCTCCTGGCATAGAAACATGTCTATATTTAAGAAACAATATTTCTAAATATGAGTCATATGCAATTTTCATATGTTTAATTTAATCTATAAACCTTTACTACAATGTAAGAAATCAACAGATCTAAGTCATTTTGTATCATGTGCGTCAAAAACCTCGTAAAAATGACTACTTATGGCCTAAAACTTCAGTCATGTGCATGCTATATAACTTGAGCATTATCCGTTAATATATCATCTCTTTTTGTATGTCATATATGCCTATATGGTCTATATTTTAGATAAACATGTATACATGCATATGATATAGATTTACTTGGAGCTCAATGAATTATTCCACATTTTTGGAAACTTGCAAAAGAAAAGGAAAAGAAATGGATAGTGAACATCTAGAATATGATAAACTAATAATTTTGCAAAACTGAATTTGCAAATCAAGTTAAAAATTGAATTCGCAAATCGGAAAATTATTGCATGATGAATATTTATTTGTATACCATCTTCATGTTTTTTTTAATTGACAATTCCAAAATTATACAATTTTGGCTTTCACTAAACCGGACCTATTATTGTTTCCTGAAGTAGGAGTACTAAACTGTTGTGGTGATAGAAAATCAGCAAGTTATATCTTTTTTACGGCGGAGAATTTTCCATTGTTTAACAAACAAACAACAAACGACATGGACATTGGCTAGTGGGAGTATCCAGTGGTGTCAAGATTACTGATGTACTCCCTCCGTTTAGAAATATAAGATATTTTAGGGTTGTGAAGCAAATATATCTATACATGTTTTAGTGTATAGGTTCAAATGAATCTAGACACTAAAAGATGTCTAGATACATCTTATTCACAAACCTAAAACATCTTATATTTCCAAACGGAGGGAGTAACCAACAAACGACTTTGTACGGGTGGTCACCAACAAACGAACAAAATGCATCGGACAGCTGTCTATCAAGTGGTGACGTGGTGTCACACAAAAAAATACACCAGATAATAAAGAACACAAGAAAAGCGCATTAACCAAGTGGAGTGATACCATTCTCAATAAAAACAGGAAGCAAAAAGGGGCACGTCATCTCGAAAATTGGGAGCAACGAACTGAAAGAGCACGCAAGGTAGCCATATTTTGGCAAGATATTTATATTCATTGTCCTCTGTCTCAAAATAGATGTCTTAGTAATTTTTGATAAATCTAAGACATCTATTTAGGGACGGAAGAAATATATAACTTTAAAATAAATTTGCAATATTTTTCAAAGTCCGTCGTGTCCAAATGTACTAACAATGACCGCCGATGTTGTTTGAGGCGTCGAGCCAAAGTTCCAAGAAAATGCACAGGAATCCCTCAACAGGGACCGTGTATAGATTACATATATACATGGAAACATGTTTGGAGAGTAGAGAATAGGAATTGAACGTGTACGTAGATTTTAAATCGTGTAGTCGAAGGGCTGCTCTAACCAGTTTAACCCACCGTTTATAGAATACCGATCCGTGATTATGTGGTTAGGAAGATAGTGGTACCAAGCCCACTAGAGATCAAAATCTAGACTCAATACGATGTGAATCGCTAGATCTGAATCTTTTCGGGATGCTAAAAATATTTGATTTTGATAATACATTGCCCATAATTTAAATTTAAGAGCTCTGGCTCTAAAGAAAACTCCAACAGGTTACCACACTTCAAACAATCATTCTATTTGAATCTGTCTGTTTGCGGTTGCCCGCGGACAGGATCGTGGAGATGTCCTCCTAGAACAGGCCGGTGCATCCAATGGAGCCCTCATTTGTCCTTGTTTTGACCATTTCTTTCACCATTTTTGCACAAAAATACATATTAAATATTGGAGAATCAAATTTAGGCTTCATATAGTCATAAAAATAGAGAAAGTAGTCAAGCATGCATAGTTCAAGCATAGTTTGTTATAATCATTAGAATTTAAATAAATAAATAAAGGACTAGTGGTTTCCAACATGATTTTACATATGTTTAACCAATTTTTTTGGGAGTTGGTTGTGAGTTGCACGGTCTCACATGTCATGATGGACTTAAAAAAATCTGCGAAGTCAAACGAACTCATCCCGAAACTCCCACCCTTGGTCATATACACAGTCATCATGCTCATCCTCAACAACCATAGTGTGCATAGTTACATAAATTGTCATAACCTTTCACATCTGCTCCTTGCTCCATGTCCTAGCAGGGTGCCGAACAATAGCCCAATAAGATTGGAGCATACAAAATGCCTGCTCCACATCCTACTCTCGGCCTCGTCACTAGGTTTGCGGATTGTCTTCATAAAAATGGTCCTGGGCGGATATATACCATAGGAGAGATAGTACTTCTTGTCATAAGGGTGGCACATATATCATAGCTCACCTCTGGAGCATGGCCATCCGCCTGCCTAGTGAACACCAAAGAGCGTTGAAGCACGTTGATGTCATTGTGGAAGCCTGCCATGCTGATGAAGGAGTGCCAAATCCAAAGATCTTGCGAGGCAACCGCCTCAAGTATGACCATGAACCCTTCAGCATGTCCTTTGTATTATTGAACTTACCATGCAAAGTTGACAACTCTTCTATTCCCATTGCATGCAATCTATGCTCCCTAGCATACCAGGAAACCCCCTACTTGAGTTGATTAACAAGAGCCGGGCAGTGTCAGTAGTATTTGGTTGTATCAAGTATTCACCTTCAAACACCTAAACCACTGCTCTACAAAACTTGTACGCCTTCTGACACCGATCCCCTGAACCACAGCCTCTAGTTCACCTCATGGTCATGGACGAGAAGTGCCATTGCCACCCGGAGCTTGGTGTCACCATTGGATTTGACCGACGACATGTCAATGACATGGTTGAAGAACTCATCCGAGATATCCATGGTCTACAAAGGTTGTGTAAGAAAATAAATCATTTATATGAACTTAATAAAGTGGAGTTAACTACCTAGTTGGACGGTGCAGCAAATGGCCGAATAGGTTGCGGGCAGCGAGGGCTACGAGCTTGTTGGAGGTAGTGGCGGTGAGGACGTAGGGATTCGCGGCGTACCAAGTCGACCCTAGAACAACACTGAGAAGCCCGGTCACGTAGAGCCACCAAACGGCCAAAACTGGTGGCGGAATCGTACGCAGCCCAATGACGGTAGGGCGAGATGTGTGTGGATGGGTAGGGTTGGCGAGGTCTATTGTGGCTGATGTGTGTCTGGATAGCAGGCCCGAGCCGAACAAGAGGACATGCGATTTGTCCGAGCCACCGCAAAGCCATCCCAAATTTGGGCCTAAAATGGGCGCAACACGCGTTCTATTTGGGCACCATTTGGTCTTTCCCCTCTCTGGTCGGACAGATATGGACGGCGCCGATCCATTTATGGGGGGCGTTGGAGTTTCCCTAATACCACGCAGAATTTTCTAGTTGGTTCGGAAATAAATTGGATAAAGAAGACTAGGTAATTGCATTTCATCAATTAGACATAGTTTGTGAGTTGAATTCCTTACAATTAGTAAGACTTTGTATGAACTATGACTCTAGTGCACGCTGAAATTTAGACTATGCCATTACTTTTTTGCCAATGGGCAAACTTGCATTAACTCTAGCGACCGAACGAACATGCGACCGTCTACCGTTCGGTCTAGATAATTTTCTATCTATTTGACTTGTTTTGTTACATGTGAATCTCGTCGCTAACTCACTGTGACTGTTATCCTTACTGGTCGGCCCCTCCAGGGCATAAAAATATTATGTGTGTTCCATGTGCTAGAATTGGAGGCCACATTTTTATGCAATTTCTCATATTCGTTACTCCCTTACTTTGCTCCTCTTGTTGCCACCGTTCTAACAGGTACATGCATTTTGCATCATCATATTTGCATCAATATTGCATTAGTTTACTATTATTTACATTGTTGTAGTATTATTTTCCTTCATATAGATGATTTATTAGGATTTTATTTCCAAACCCCTTTCATTCGTATTTAATTCTGCGAGGTGAAAAACATATGTTTCCTATTATCCTGTTTCACGGACCTTTAGAACCCAAATAAATCGAGGACAAAATTCAAGTCATTTTTTTACCGGAGAGAAGACTATGGGCACCGGAAGTTAACGAGGGAAGCCATGAGGCTCTAGAGGGGTCCCATGGCAAGGCCACATGGTATGTTGTTGTTTGCAAGTGCACAACTTGTGTGTAGCTACTTTTGAGAGCATGGAACCACAAAGAGTTGTTGCTTGTAATGGTATTTATGTCTCTCATTATGGAATTACCAAAGTGTACTTACAAGTTGTCTTTTATTTTAAGCAAGAGTTATCGAAAGTTTTTGTTAATGAGAACAAAACAATATTAAAAAGAGTGAACAAGTAGATGTCGCCAACATAGAGTAAGCGATGAAATGTGGTGAACCTGTAACAGTCCTAAAGCGTTCTTCGGAAATTTTGTATCCACCGTACCACTAACATTTGAGTAGAACATGATTATATGTGTGTGTGTGTGTGTGTCTATTTGTATTCATGTGCATGGTGGAATCCCAAATAAAGGTTGGCCCAGAAGTCTCGGCCGCCTCACCCATTATAACCACAATAGGTTAGCATGATTCCACTAGCATTTAAGGGTTACCCCATGCTTATATCCTTTATCCCCCATTGATGCATGAACTTTGAGAGCAGCGTATTATCTCACTTACACCTATGGAAATTCCTTTCAAGTTCCTGAAGGGAAAAATACTATGCAGACGACGTTTGCATAATATCAAGAGAGACAACTTTTCTTTGAAAAAAAGAGTATATATTAATATCACGGGGATACCAATTACATCCAGATCAAGGGAGAGACAACTGAATACACACTTATACAAATAAATACACACACAATCTTTATTTAAGTTCATAATAGTGTTAGAGTTTCTGCATCTTCCCAAGAACAAAGGAAACTACTCACTCATAGGCAATCAACATCATCATGATAATATATATATGGAGTATGAAGGTTTTAATGAATACACATGCAGACCCACGATAGGGTTTGAAATTACAACAACAAGAATGGGGTAAATGGTGATGGATACATTGTTAACGATGAGTGTGATGCAGACGGAGATGCAGTGGTTGATGATAAAGATCGATGCCCAAGCCTACAAGATTTGAGTAGCAATAGAGATGGATGTCCTTTTGCAAATTCCCCTATGGATCCCTTTCGGAGGTGAGGCATCGGTGGTTTGTGGCGTCTCTGTAGCCTGATCTCTGATCCGATTGCACAGAGTAAAAATAATTGACAAGGCGGTCTCGTAGGCACATGGTATGGTTGCACGACACGGTCATTCCGATCATACCAATGCTCGTTAAAGCGTTAGTACATCTTGTTTCGTTTCTTTTCTCCTTGGCATTTCTTCCAGATATGGATATTTGTATGAAAGGATTTTAAGTATTTCAATCAACATATTTATGCTTAAAATGATAGCTCCAATGTACTTTCACATCAACCTCTATAAATATGGGATCCTGGTGAACTAATACGTGTGGATGTCGTAAAATACTAAAATCCTCACTAGTATAAAAATCATTTGATAAAACATGATGCAAAATACACTCATCGGCACTCGTCCCCGAGCAAGACAATAGCTTAGTGAACAAGATCTAGCCTTCCAGAAAGTGGGTTTAGAGTGTTGGACAGGTATATGCACATCGACTTAATCGCACCAATCAATGGGGCTGACTCTTTGCATGATTCCCCTTGGTTGCACTAGGAATTCCTCGTAGTAAGAGACTAGGAACTCTGTATCTTAGTGGAGGGGCATCCCTTCACATCGCATGCAGCATACGTTGAATTATTGGTGAGTGTGGGTCATCCATCCAAAAACGAAGGTGCATTATCGCCATTTGGGATGGCACCCGAGTAACGCAATGTCGGTGTTCCCACACTTTTATGTGATGAGGTGATGTGGCCTAAGTCCACACTTGCACTCAAAAGGATGAGTGTACAAGACATTGTTGTCAACACTATCCCACGAAGAAACTCCAAAGTTTATGAGATTGAAAAAACCCAAAATTCTTAATACACCGTACAACGCCTTCACCGTGTTCAACGCATTGTGGAAGATTCTACATCTTGATGTCGACACCACCTACCACCCCCTCTACCATAGTGAGAGTTATAGTGAGAAGTTGGACATAGGACAGTTGCGAAAGTTGCAGGGAGCAGACCGCTTAGCGGTGCTAGGCCATACCAGTCGATAAGACATGCTTGACTGGTCAGTGAGATGCTTGACCAGTCTCCCGCGAAGACTTCACCGTCGTGTAGAATCTATGCTTAAGTAAAAGTTATAATGGTTACATGTAGCTTCCTTTAGGGTTTCTCATTCCTTAGCCTCCTTAAAATAGTAACAAATATTAATTCATATTAACGGGTGCCATGGAGGAATCTCGTGGCAGATCAGGCCAAGGCTCCATGGTTCTAACCAAATTGTGGATGGAGAGAGCGGGAGCCTGAACTTATCTATGATTGTATACCAGTATACCACCTTGTTATATTTGTCGTGCTAAAAGCAACTCTAATAGACACGCTGTTTTTATGACTTGTATCACATGAGTACAAGGCCCTGTATTCTCGTTTTACTCGTATATGGTTCGCAAAGAACACAAACACAACTTGAAACTGTAAATTTTAAATTTTGCACTCGTGGCAAAATTCAACGACGAACCTATTGTTTGAACATACGATAATTTACATATTGCAGCAAATCAAAAGATATAAACTGAAACTAAACTAGAGGGCAGCACTGCTGCTAACTCTAAGATCAAAATCGAGCTCCGGATGGCCTCATGGGAGCTCGTAGGCGCAATGACATTGGGATAGAGGAGCACTGCGTGCTCAGTCGTCCTCGAGGTCGATGACCTCGGGCTTCACGACACGCGTGGAGAGCTCCTTCTCCCTCGCCTTGAACCCCTGCACCTATAGGACGACGGCGTCGACGGCCTTCTTCTCGCGCATCTTGGCCGCAGCGGCAGAGCGCTGCGTCTCCATCATGAGCCACTCCGCCTCGTCATTGTCGGCGAAGTCACGAAAGACAACTCGTTCCCCCTCTGATTCTTCGGTGGAGGGAGAGTACTCCGACGAAGAGATCAACGTCTCCATGATGGAGTAGACGAGGGACAAAGGAGCATGGCCACACGAGGACCCAGTGTCGCCGTCATTGGCGTGGGCGTACATGTGGATGGAGGGGACGTGCTCCGGCGATGGCGGGTGGTAGGGTGGGGGCGGCGGCGCGTACTGCGCAAGGACGGCGACAAGGACAAGACATGATTGGTCCTCCGCCGGGCCGCCCGATTCCTCGTGCCCTCCAACTGAACGAGCTTGGCTCTCTCTTCAGAGGAGATCTCCCTGCACCGCCGGCCTCCATCGTCATCCCCGCCGATGCGGGAGCTTCCGCAACAGCTGCCCCCACCCCGCTACCTCCTCGAATCATTCACATGCCGTTGCTAGGAGGCTGTATCTACCGCGGAGATCGCCGATTTGGTCACCGGAGTTGCATAAGAAGGATAAGAAACACATTAGAGATGGTGTGTGAGCCTTATTATGGGCAATATGGAATGGACGCAATGATTTTGTCTTTAACAAAAAAAGTTTCCTATCTTTTATAGAGGTTATTTCTCTGGCTACTATTGGATCTATATGTGGTCTTTCCCGGCGGAGGAGCACCAGGCTATGGATATTGGGTGCACCCGCTTGGAGATGGTTGCACGAAAATTTTACAGCCGGCGTGGTTGGCGATTTGACCGGCGTTTAGCATAGAGATGTTATTTCACCGTTTGATCTTAGCTCTCTTTAAGTGGCTTATTTTTGTTGAGACTTTGTACGACATATGAGTTGTAATAATCCGTAAAATCTTCCAACAATACAATAAAAGGTCGTATGCATCAATTGATGTAGAGGCTGAGTTTTTTCCCTTTTTGAAAAAAATGAATAGACTGAGATTAGCTTTTTTTAAGTCGTCTTAGTTTTTTCTTAACAAGGGCTAAGCTTCACTCCACTTGGTGGTACAACTTACATGGAGAACCCAAAGGGAAAACAAAATTACAGCATGGCCTTACTTTTTTGAAAAGGATCCTAGAAGAAAACAAAAAAACAATTGAGCCCTACTCCACCGCTCTCATGACTGAACCTTAGAGCAACGTTCGCTGAGAATGTCATTAGGGACGAGATTAATTGGGGCGAGGTTGACGCAAGGTGTCGTGCTGAGGTTGAAGAAGATCCTATGATGTGGTTCTCTGGCATAGAGGAAGGATAAGATCCATCAGAGCAACCATCTCTAAGGCGCGAAGTGGCCCCTTTGGACAGACGAAGCAGTGGCGCAACTTCATTGTTGCTGATAAAATTTGCAAGTTGAAGCTTTAGGAGTGACCCAGGAGCTCCAGATCTTGCAGCCCCCGTGTCCGCCGCAACCAAATCCAGAAAGAACAGGTTGAAGAAGAGCTCACCCAAGCTTATTGTAAGGAGGAGCATAAGAGACCTTCACCTCCGCCTTTAGCTCCAACCAATGGAGCACCACAGTAGGGGAAGTCACCACCACTGGCCGCAGGAGTGGCTCGACACTATTGGTTTTTTTGAAACAATGTGTGCCCTCTCGACCATCGGTTGTGTGTTATATAGGTAGGGAAAATCCCCCTACGTGGTAGTACAGTAGACGTACTATACGATCAGAGTACTACTATGTATCGTATATGACCATATATTACATACTCTAACATCCCCCCTTAATCTAAACCACGGGAGATGTTTAGATTACGCTGAAACTCATGTAGACGCTGAACAGGTAGGGCTTTAGTAAATCCATCAGCGATCTGATCTCTGGTAGAGATAAACTTGATTGCAAGCTTGTTGTTGGCGACACGTTCTCAAACAAAATGGTAGTCAATCTCAATATGTTTGGTGCGAGCATGAAAAACTGGGTTAGCTGACAAGAAAGTGGCACCCAGATTATCACACCAAAGACAGGGCTTCTCATGTAGGGTGACACCAAGTTCAGCAAGAATAGCCTCAACCCAAATCAATCCTGTAGTAGCATTAGCAAGGGCTTTGTACTCAGCTTCAGTACTAGAACGAGAGACAGTTGCTTGTTTCTTAGCTATCCAGGATACCAGATTTGGACCAATAAAAACATCAAAACCACCAGTGGAGCGGCGATCATCAAGACAACCAGCCCAATCTGCATCTGAAAAAGCACTAAGAAGAGTGGATGATGATTTCCGAAAAGTGAGTCCAAGAGCCGAGGTATCCTTTACATAGCGAAGTATACGTTTGACTGTTGTCCAGTGGGCAGTGGTTGGTGCATGCAGATATTGACAAACCTTATTGACAGAAAAGGACAAGTCTGGACGGATAAGGGTGAGATACTGAAGTGCCCCAACAATACTGCGATACTGAGAGCTATCATCAGCACCAAGAGGAGTACCTTCATGAAGAGACAATGGCTCGGACGAAGACAGAGGAGTGGGTACGGACTTGCAGTCAAGCATCCCAACCTTGGCGAGAAGATCACGAGCATATTTGTCTTGAGTAAGGAGCAAATAACCATGTGTTCTTTTGACCTCCATACCAAGGAAATAGTGAAGGTCTCCAAGATCCTTTATAGCAAAATGAACATTAAGATCCTTGAGTAGTGCGGAGATGGCAGCATCTGAGGAGCTAGTTACAATAATATCATCAATATAAATTAGTAGAAAAATTGTAATTCCAGATTTGTCATACAGAAACAGAGAAGTGTCAGCCTTGGATGGAATGAAACCAAAATCTTGGAGCTTGTTACTTAGCCTGGAATACCAAGCTCGAGGAGCCCGCTTGAGTCCATAAAGTGCCTTGTCCAGCCTGCAGATGTGATGAGGGGCATCAGGATGTTCAAAACCTGGGGGTTGCTTCATGTAGACCTCCTCTTCCAGAACACCATGTACAAACGCGTTCTTTACATCCAGCTGTCGCAAACTCCATCCACGAGAAACAGAGATGGAAAGAACAATGCGAATAGTAGCTATTTTAACAACAGGACTGAAGGTGTCTTCATAGTCAACGCCATACCGTTGTTTGAATCCTTTGGCAACTAACCGGGCCTTGTAACGATCAATTGTTCCATCAGCACATCGCTTGATGCGATAGACCCATTTGCAGTCAATAATTTTTTTATTGGTGCTAGGAGAAACCAGTGTCCATGTTTTATTTGCCATGAGTGCATCATATTCGTCTTGCATGGCAGTGCACCAGTGCGTGTCATTAAGAGCATCAGTCAAGCCTTTTGGTTCACCTGTAGAGGACAACATACCATATCGGATAGTACCGTCAATATACACTTTGCGTTGGATAACACCTTTTTGAAACCGCGTGTGAGGCGCAGGAGGAGGTGTCGGTGGTGTCGGTGAGGAGTCATTGGATGCAGAAGATCCAGCGCTGGTAGGAGAGGCCACAGGGCTGGGTGATGCAGAGAATCCACTGCCATCTGCGCGGGCAGGGGACATGCCTCCACGCGGCGAGCTGGGAGAGGCAGCGTCACTCGCGTCCGCGCGTGGGCGGGATGCGGGAGGGGCAGACGGCTGACGAGCACGCGAAGGGGTAGGCGAGCTGGGCGCGGCATCCGAGGAGTGGGCAGGAATATCTGCATCGGGATCAGCAGCAGGATCTGTCTCGTGATCAGCAACAGGTTCTGAAGAATCAACATCAATTTCAGCGCCAGTTTCGTCTTCATGTGACTGACTTTCAGCAATGGATTGAGAAGCAGCTGAGGCACTGTTTTGAGCAGAATTTTCACTAATACTTGCGGCACCCTGCAAGGCAACAGGAGGAGGAACAATAATAGGTACTATAGCATGCATATGATCGTTAGTTTCTGCATCCCCCAAAATAGAAGGTGATGATGAAGGAAGTAAGAGAATTTCGTTGCGAAGACGAGAGCCAGTATTTGGATGTAATGCAACGAAGGGAAAAACATTTTCATCGAAAACCACATTTCTAGAAATATATACACGTCCAGTTTGAAGATCAAGACATTTGACACCTTTATGGAGAGGACTATATCCCAGGAAGACACATTTTTTGGAACGAAAAGCTAACTTTCGTGTATTATAGGGACGAAGATTGGGCCAACACGCACAGCCAAAAATGCGTAGAGCATCATAGTTTGGTTTGATGTTTAAGAGGCGCTCAGTGGGGGACTCAAAGTTAAGTACTTTGCTAGGGAGTAAATTGATGAGAAAGGTGGCTGTGAGAAACGCTTCATCCCAAAATTTTAGAGGCATAGAGGCATGAGCAAGAAGGGCGAGACCAACCTCCACTATGTGACGATGTTTGCGCTCAGCAGAACCATTTTGTTGATGAGCATGAGGACAAGAAACATGATGGGTGATGTCAATAGTTTGAAAGAAATTGTTAAGCTTCTCATACTCACCACCCCACTCAGTTTGCATAGTAATAATTTTTCGAGCAAACTTGCGTTCAACATATTGTTGAAAATTGATGAAAACTTGATAAACATCAGAACGCTTTTTAAGTAAATAGATCCAAGTAAACTTACTGTAATCATCAATAAAGCTTACATAATATTTGTGTTTGCCAACAGAATCAGGTGCAGGACCCCATACATCAGAGAACACTTGTTCCAAGGGAACAGTTGAAACACTAGTGGAAATAGGATAAGGCAACTGATGACTCTTGGCTAGTTGACACGAATCACACACATATGGATTTATTTTAGGGGAATACGGGAGTTTATGTTTTCGAAGAATTTGCTGAACAACAAACGAAGAAGGATGTCCTAAACGCCGATGCCAAGTGGAGGAAGACGACTTTATTGAAATGAAGGCATGCCTTGAATACCCATTTGCGACAGGCATGAGAGGATAGAGGCCACCATGACAAGGTCCTCTAAACAGGATTCTCCGTGTTGCGCGATCCTTTATCAAGAAAAAGAAAGGATGAAACTCAATATAGACATCATTATCAAGGGTAAATTTGTGGACAGATAGTAAGTTTTTAGCAGCTTGTGTAACATGAAGAACATTGTTAAGCTGAAAAGAATTATTCGGGGTGCATAAGACTGAACGACCAATATGGCTAATATGCATACCGTTACCATTTGCAGTGTGAACTTGATCTCGCCCCTGATACTTGTCATGGAGAGTGAGCTTGCTCAATTCTGGAGTGACGTGGTCGGTGGAGCCAGTATCAGGATACCAGTTGGTATCAACACCATAAAAGGCCATGTTGGAGTTTTTGTTGCCTTTGTCTCCCTCATCATAAGTGCCATCTTGATAGCGCCACCAACAGTCACGGGCGGGATGCCCATATTTTTTGCAAATCTGACAAGTGGCATCAACAAAGGGAGTAGGGACCCGATCTCTACGACGACCATCACCATTGCGTCGACCGCCATCACCACGACGGTCACCTCCACTACCGTCTCGGCAACGATCATCATAGCGTCCACGACGATCATCTCCACCATTGTCACGGCAGCGATCATCATCAAAGCGCCCACGACGGTCATCGCGACGTTCACGATTGTCCTGGCGAGGGCGGTCTTGGCGGTCACGATAGTCCTGGCGATTGTCATACTGACGAGGGCGATCATCACGGCGAGGGTCACTGTTACCACTACGAGCGATGTTGGCAGAGGAGAGGAAGCCACCATCATCGGCAGGTTTGTGCAGCTTGTCGTATGCTTGTAGTTGTCCAAGGAGCTCTATGAGGGTGGTATTGGGGTTGGCACGAACGGCTATAATCAGGATAATGTATGCAGTATAGAGACCATTGAGGATGTACCATATGATCTCATCATCATCAAGAGGCTTGCCTGTAGCCTGAATTCTGAATTCTGGTCTTGGACAGAACGGATCTCCTGAATTATGGTCTTGGACTTGGGCGAGACGAGATTGTTTACAGCAGCCCACACTTCTGCAGAGGTCTCGAGTCCGATGACATGGGCGAGGACGTCCGGTGACAGGGCATTGAGAAGCCACCGAAGGACCTGTTGATCACGCGCGACCCAGGAGGTGTAATCGGGGTTCTCAACGGTGATCTTCTTTCCCCTGGCATCTTCAGCTTCCATCAGTTCCTCCGGGGCTTTCTCAGTGCCCTCGACAAGAGCGAGGACGTGAGCGCCACGAAGTGCAGGAAGGACGAGGGCTTTCCAGACGAGCGCGTTATCGCGCGTAAGAAGCTGGGATGGTGGAGATCCCAGTGCAGCATCAGAGAGACTAGAGCGGAGGAAGATCCCATAGCGAGCAACTGTTTGTAGACGCGGCGGTGGCAAGAGGCTTGCAGCGGCGACGATCTGATGTGGTTTTTGTTTTATGTGTCTAGGGTTTTGTTGTTTTTGCGGCGGCGGCGGCAAGAAGCGACAAAGGCAGCGGTTTTTGGCTTGTTGGTTTTTGTTGTAGGGCGGCGGCGGCAGGTGCGGCAGCGACAGCAGATAGCGGCGGCGGCGGTAGGGCTGTGGCGGCGGCCTGAGGTGTTAGGGTTGTGCGGCGCCTAGGGAAGGGAAGAGGATGGCTCTGATACCATGTGGAAAGTATTAAATCCATAATATTTCGTTGTATTGATTTGACCTCCATGGGAGTATATATAGACGTACACGGGGTAGGTGAAGACTTGGAGTACAAGTTGTAGAGTCCTAGTCTATCTCTAGTTGATACACGTATACGTATTCTAACATCCCCTCTCAGTCGGAGCCAGAGTGAAGCGGACGCTTGCGACTGGAATTGAAGTCTTGCGCTTCCGTCATCTTCACCTCCTTGGCATCATCACCTGCGTGTACATGATCATGGCTGGCACCTAGGGACAGTGACTGCGTCCCCTTCTAGTGTCTCTCTTCCCTCCCGCAGTCACAGCAGGAGTGGCGTGGACAGTAGACGTACGTATACGATCGGGGTACTACTCTGTATCGTATACGACCATATATTACATACTCTAACAGACACTTCCGACCACCAGGACCTCCAGATACACGGCATAATGCCATGTTAACATAGTAACATAGCGCCAAACAAACTATTGCAGAAAAATCTAGACTTGTACAGGGGCCTGACCTCCTCTCCCTCATTGTCTTAGGCTAGCAAAGCTGCCAGAGAGGAGGTGGAGAGGATCCGGAGGGAACCTAGCTACTCTCAACGAGAAGGGGAAGGAGAGAGAAAGCAGGGGAACTGACAACGTTAAGTCGACTTTGCCTTTTACATTGCAACATATCTTAGCACGTTATCATAGGAGATATAAAACCATAAGAGATAACGTCTCCAATGCATCTCTTTTAGGAGTTGTATCTTAATTTAATGTTTTTGCTCTCCTGCATGCGTATGATTGGATTATCAACTCTTTGTTCTTATGATTACTCGTGTAACGGTTGTATCTTAGCTAATTGATATGTCACATCAACATTATGCATAGACTATGTTGTACTATATGTCACGTGAGCATTTTGCCTAAGATACATAAATGCCTTAGTTATAGTAAAATTAATAAATACTACTACTACTACGGTTAAATGTACACTAGAAAGTAGACATGTGAAGCTAGCGCAGTCCATTATGAATGAATATTTAGGTGTAACACCACTAGGGGGTCGTTCGATGCGAACGTTTTTATCAGTTGCTCTTTGCGAATAAATTATCTGTTACAATTGCGATAAGAAGATAACGAAGAACGAAAACAAAAAACACAGCAAGGGGACGTGGAAAAATCTCTCCAACAAAGAGAGAAAAAAACCACGGGCGCCAGCCAGCGAAACTTCACTATATCGAGGAGTGTTTACAAACGCCGGAAATTTCACAGATGCAACTCATCCCAACCGGCGGCTTAAAGGGGTTTATATATCGGTGAAAACCTAGGTCTTCGACGATCCGTACCGTACCCCCACAGGCGTCCCTGTTAGACATGGTGTGGGCCAACTTCAGACTCGTTACACTCGGCCCAAGCCTCCGGCTACGAGTCTCGCTCCACTCGTCAGAAGTTGGCCTATACTTTGTAAAATTTGGATCAACATATAACATTATCTACTTTGCCAACATGTTTTCTCGAGTTGACATTGTTTGGGAGAGATATCGAAAACGAACACAGATCTCGCCGGTGACTGGTGCGTCAAGAGCTTGAGGCAGCAGTAGTAGACCTTGTTGTGTCCTCTGAAACGCAAGGAGACGACTCGTACGAACAGCCAGCCTGCGACGGAGAAGCAGAGTACTTGCTTCTCTTGCTCCCCCTGTCCCTGATGTCCTCGATCATCTTGGACACCACCGCCATCCTCGGCCGCTCCCTCGGGTCGTCGGCGGCGCAGAGCAGCGCCACCTGGAGGAGCGCCACCATCTCGTCCTCGGCGCCCCTGGTCCGCAGCAACTCTATGTCGAACACTTCGGAGGTCCACTCCTCCCGCACCACCGTCCGCACCCACCGCGGCAAGTCCACCTTCCCGTCCTCCGCCGAACGGCCCGTCAGGATTTCCAGCAGGATGACCCCGAAGGCGCGCACGTCCTGCTTCTGCAGGGCCTTTTCAGGCTGTGGCGCCGGCACGAGCAGCTGGAGCAGGGCGAAGTCAGAGATGCGCGCGTCGCCGGCGGCGTCGACGAGGATGTTGGAGGAGGTGAGGTGCCGGTGGGCGAGCCTGGATCCGGACGCGCCGTGGAGGTAGGCGAGGCCTTGCGCCGCGCCCTGCGCCAGTTTCAGCCTCGTCTGCCAGTCCAGAGGGGCTCGTGCCGGCCCCAGGTTCTCTGCTCACTCGTGCAGACGTACATTAGAACGAAAAAGATGTACGTGAGATTTGCAAGTACGACAAGAGAGGCTACTGACCATGCAGGAGACTGTGCAGGCTGCCGTTGGGGACGTAGTCGAAGACGAGGAGGAGCTCCTCCGCCGACGCGTGGAACGCGCGCAGGTTGACGATGTTGGCGTGCCGCCACGAGCCCATCTCCCTCACCAGCTCCCTCCGCCGCCTCCCGTCCTCGCGGGTCGCGCCCTCCCTCCTCCTCAGCCTCTTCACCACCACCGACTCGCCATCCGTCGTCCTCTCCACCCCGGCGTGGTCGCCGTCGTCGTTCACGTCGTTCTGGCCTCCCATGAACACGCGGTACGTCGTCGCGGCCGCGCCTTTTCCCAGCATCTCCGCGGCCCCCATCATGAGGCTCCTCACGTCGAACTCCTCGCAGCACCCGTCGAAGCGCACCGTCTCCTCCCGCGACGCCGACGTCGAGCTGGTGGTGCGCGAGTTGGCGCGCGGCGCCGTGGGCCTCTTCTTCTTCCACCACAGCACGGCGCACAGTGCCGTGGCGATCAGCGTGGCGACGGCCGCGCCCACGGCCGCCATGATCATCACCACCATCCACCGGTAGTGCGAATTCCTCCCCATCTCTTCGTTTCCTTTCTCTCCATCGCCTCTCTGTCTCTGCTGCTGTCGATTGTTGCACCGGCGGCGCAGCGGGGAACCGCAAAGCCCGGGGTTGCCCGCAAACGACGACGCGGGAAATGCCGCCGCGAGGCGCTTCGGAATCTGCCCTCTCAGGCGGTTTCCCGAGACGTTGAGCTCAGCAAGCTTTCCCATCGCTTCGAGAGAGGCGGGCAGCGGACCGACGAACGAGTTGCGCGCGAGACGCAGCGTCACGAGCGCGCGGAGGCGACGGCCGATCTCCGGCGGGACCGTGCCAGCGAGTCGGTTGCCGGCGAGGTCGAGACGGCGCAGGTGGCGAAGCCGTAGGATGGACTCGGGGAACCGCCCGGAGAAGGCGTTGCCGGAGAGGTAGAGGAGCTTGAGGTGCGGCGCCAACGGGGAGAAGTCGACAGCGTGGAGCGGTCCCGTGAAGTTGTTGTTCTTGAGGCTGAGGAACGAGAGCGAAGGGAGTCCCGCGAGCGCGGCGAGGGCCCCGGCGTCCCCACCGAGGTTTAGGCCTTCAAGAACGACACCACGGACACGGGGAGGGACGGAGGAGGAAGAGGAGGTCGACCGCTGGCAGGTGACTCCGCGCCACCCGCTGGAGCAGGGGTCGGAGGACGCCGTCCAGGAACCGAGCGCGGCGGGGCCACGCCCGGCGCACGCCGACTTGAACGCGAGCAGCGCCACGGCGTCTGGGCTCGTCCCGCGAGAGGAGACACAGGCAGCTGCGAGGAGCGCCAGTATCAAGAAGAAGAGCACGCGTAGTGCCATGAAACAAAAGTCAGAGAAATGGTGAGACAGTCAGGACTCCGGTCGAGAATGGCCCGCCAAAGTGTATGTAGCACCGACACCAAGGGATGCAGGGGAAGGAGGAGTTGATTGTGCAATGGCCGGGTGCGTGAAGAAGGATTAATGGGGGAGGAGCCGCATGACTAGGCGAGAGAGGTCCAGGAGGGAGGGGCGCGGGGGCGGGGGGTGGTGGTGGCGCGGGAACGTGAGCGGCGTGAGCCCATTTGTCCTTCCAGCTCCAGGGAACGGCGCCAAGGAGGCAAGGAGAGCCGAGACTGCTGGCCACGCCCAACGATGCAACGGATGGTTTCTGCTGAAACAAAATCTGTCGCATAGGAACAGCAGCATCTGCGTCCTGTTGCCACTAACTGCATTACTGCAGTGGTGAAAAGCCAAAACGATGCAGTGATCACTGGTCAGCATTCGTTCACTGAAACTGAAGAATAGCTGGTGATTGCTGTTGAAAGTCTGGCGATGGCTGTCAGCCCGACTGGGTGAACGAAACAAGACATGGCAGACTGCAATGCCCTACTGTACATCTTTATCCCCATGTATTGAGTGAGCTCACAGTGCGTCTATATCCACTCGATCGTGCCTTGTTCATTTTTTTTCTCGAATTTTCGTGCCTGTTCATGAAACAAGAGGCACATTGCTAGGACAACAATCTGGCCTCTAGGGCGCGCTACCCGCAATAAGAGTTCATTATATTAGAGCCTCTTTGATATGAAATTCTAAAAAGCAGGAATATAGAAAACATAGAACTGTTTTGGCATTGCCATACAAATTCATATGGAAAATGCTCCAGAACAGGCGGAGGATTCCGCTCGCGCGTCCTCCGTCTCGAGTGCGCGCCACGTGTCCCTGTGGCGACGAAACCGAACCGGGCAAGTGATGCGGGCCCACCACCTACCTTATCTCCCCCCTGCCCCGACTCTCCCGTCGTGCAGTTTCTCAATCCCATCTCACCAACGAGCCACCGTCCTCCCTCCCGAGTGCGCCTCCCGTCGGGCAAGCTCTCGCCACCTTTCGCTCCCATACCGGAGAGGGTTCGATCACCGAGCCGCTTCCGTCCCCAACGTGGTTCCATTCGGCTGCCGCTTCGCCTTGTCATGGTTCCCGAGGATTGCCACAGTTCGTGCCCGCTCCATGTTGCGGCTTCCCTAGAGGGTGACGTTCTCATCGCGAGAAAGCCGCTGTGCCATGCCGCCAAGTCGCCATCATCGCTGTCATCCAGCTCGGCGCCCTGCCGTTGGCGGAGATGCAGTCCATGGCGTGACGATAATGTTGCTACCGGTACAGGGAGATGCTAGGAATGGAGGGACGGCGCGCTGCCAACCATGGTTGTCGATGCTACAAGCGGTGACTACGGTGCGTTGAGCCATGGCCGCCGCCATTGCTATGGATGAATTTTTTGTGCTACATTTAGCTTTTGATTTTGTGTCATAGGAACAATTTGTTTGCTACATACTTTCTATGGTTTTTTGCTGTGGATTTGAGGTAAGTTTTTCTGCTATAACCATTCTGTGGGTTTGCTATATTAGTATAATTGTTTTGCTAAAATGTCTCTGATGAAGTCAGTTTTTGCTACGCCAGTACAATTTTCTTCCGCGAGAGTCTCCGGTGAAGTCAGATGTACTACAATAGTACACTGTTTTTGCTCCATACGTTCTATGAATTTGCATCATTAGAAAGAAAATTTGCTACGTGATCTCCGGCGAGGTCTTCGTCGATGTCTTCGGCAAACTTTTTTTTGCTACAACCGTCATGTGATTTTAGCAAATTTGTTCTTCGTATGATGCAATTTTTTAATGAGGTTGGTTTTGCTATAATAGTATAATTTTTTTGCTTGATACGTTCTCTAAATCTGTATCATTTGAAGAAATTTTTACTATGTGATCTCCGGCGAGGTTTTTTTTGCTACAACCGTTCAGTGATTTTGCTATATTAGCATATCTTTTTTGCTATGAGGATTCCGGCGAGTTGTCCGGTGAGATCTCCAGCGTAGTCGGTATCCGACAAACTTTTTTTTTTGCTACAACCGTCCAAAGATTTTGCTATATTAGCATATATTTTTTGCTACGAGGATTCCGGCGAGTTCTCTGGTGAGGTCTCCAGCGAAGTCGATATCCGACAAACTTTTTTTTGCTACAACCGTCCAGTGATTTTGCTATATTAGCATATCTTTTTTGCTACGAGGATTCCAGCGAGTTCTCTGGTGAGGTCTCCGGCAAAGTCGGTATCCGACAAACCTTTTTTATTTGATAGGTAATAAAACTTTAATTTTGCTACATGCAGCAAAAACAGGACATATGTTTTGCTATATACAATAAAAATGGGATTAGAGGCTAGTTGGACACGTGGCTGCACCAGGACCCGGAGGCTGGGAGCGCACGCATCCTCCGAAGGACGCAGAGTGCTGTCCAATTCATATGGGACTCAAAAGCACAGAAAACTGTACTAACACTTATTATAGATCTTATTATAGATCAGAGGGAGTAATAGATCCCATTTGGTTGCACCACGGAGTATAAGGTTGGACTCAGGGGAAAATTTTCCTTTGGAAAGAAATTATATGGTTCGTAATTCTACAAACCAAACAAGCTGGGAATTTTCCCAAGGATGGAAATATGGAATCCTTCAAAATTCGGATAAATTACTTTGACCAGAGAACCCTTAAGTGAAGCTTGAAGATGGTTCCAAGTTCAAAATAGCGTGGATGCAAGAATCTAAGAAAAATATTACTATTTCCACATTTAATATCAAACAAATTGGGTAAAGGGATAAATGAACCCACATATCTGTAAGGAATGCCTAAAACTCTTGAAGCTAGCTATCAATTCGTAAACAGTACTAGAGTTACAACAACACCATCCCGGAGCAGCAGCTTCAGTTATTTTATGCGCCCAGCGAGAATATTCTTGCACTAAATTCGTCATCAGAACTTGTCTGTGAGCGGAACCAACTCAGCTCTGGCAAATTAGAGATCGGTCCCACTGCAGCAACGGCAACATCCTGAAAATAAATGTCAAACAAGTAATAAGTGCATAAACTTTATAATGACTCGACTATTTGTCAACACTGCATTATTATTAGCAAAGACACCGAATTTTAGGCCATATTTGGTATTCTGGTGGATTATGATAATCATGTTTGCCAACCAGCTTTTTCTTACTTTATTTAGTAGTGCGTTTACATTTCAGCAACCAAAAACTGAGCCTTGAATGATCTACCTACCTTATCAACTATGAACTCCTTGGCTGTTTCCATTATTGCAGCGCAGTCAACAGCATCAATCCGAGCAAAAAGCTCCAAGAATGGCATAACTCGTCCATAAGTCAGCATCTACATGAGATGGTTGTGGGCAAATTTTGTTAATCTGGAGAATAGTACCTATTGGTACTGAGAAGGCCAAGACAAAATTAGATTATACATACCTGGCGACCATTATTCTCAGAAACCGAAGTTGATCCATCAATGTGAAGTAGAAGAGAAGATTTCAACTGAAAAGGATAAAAATGGTAGTTTTTGTTACCTACTTCTTTAATAATTAAAACCAGTGCATAAAGAACATGCTGCTTGCAAGTGAGGCCAAGAAAAACATGAGGCTAGCTGCTTTGCAAGTGACAACTACAGGATTGCAGGTTGATGTTCCAATTGGAGAAGATGTTTGCGTAACATCCATCATAATTAATGATTCTATCCAAACAACATAATGCAATATCCTATAGATCATTAAGCATAAGCTGTTTTCAAAAAAAAGGGAAGGGGTTTGCTATTTGTTTATTTTTTGCTCAAAGCAGGGTTTAGGGTTTGCTATTTATTTATTTTTTGCTCAAAGGGAGCTTGTTACTTGTTAAACTGTTGACGAAGATACAATAGATTAATCATCAGTCACATTTTTAACTATATTACATGTAGCCACCTTGTCACTGTTGCTGTGAAGTAGGGCAACATGAGCTTCGCAACAATAACAGCATAATTTAAGGGACAACAGATAACTGAAAGACAGAACGATAATAAAGCAAAAACATATACTCCCTCCGTCCTGAAAAGGGTGTCGCAAATTTGTCAAAATTTGGATGAATCTATATACTAAATAGTGTCTAGATACATTCGAATTTAGACAAATCTGCGACAGCCTTTTCAGGATGGAGGGAGTATATTACCACCTGCGACCCAAATGCATGTAATACCACAGAAAAGCATGGCCCTATTAAACAAACTGGAACACTACAAGTGCATGTTCAAATCAACCAAATTGTAGTCTCAGAATCTAGACAAATCTGAGTCCATTAATTTGGATCGGAGGGAGTAATATTTATTAATAAAAATAATGTAGGAGAAACCGTGTAAATTTTTTCTTCCATGAATATTCACATAGAAAGCCAGGCATTAGAAGAGAAATGTATAAACACCCGAGAGACCACAGTACCTGATTACGAGCACGAGCAACCTCTGTCTCTGACACTCTGAATGCAAGTCTTCTAAATTCTTCCATTATTAACCGTGACAGGTCATGTAGTGCATCAGGCTGCAATCATAATTAAAAAATTGTAAGATGACATTTTAAAGGGGAGTCGTTTGGTCTAAACCATAGCTTAACTGAAAACACATCTCCGCTGCTAGCATAATTGAATAATAAAATTTGAAGATACTTTGCATAGCACACAAACTAGTGGTTGTCATGTTTTTTCAAACTTGTAGCCAATTCAGATGCTATGAGGGTAAATAATAAGTTTCCTAAAAAGAAAGATCTCGGAGTTTGCTAATCAATCATATGTTTTAGATCACAGCTTACACATGCCCAAGGATTACGAGTCGCTCGACAAGTCGCGACTTGTCACGCGACTTGTCTACCAGTCGCAACTTCGATGTCGACAGCCTAGAGCGACTCGACTAGTTGAGGTTGTCGGTCGACAAGTTGACTAGTCATTGACTATTCACGACAAGTCTATGATTTTGAGTCGATCGACAAGTTAGTTGCCTAGGAACAAAAAGGCCCCCGTGTGAGTGAAAACCCTAACCCCCCACAGATCGTTATTTCCCCCACCCAGCCGCCTCTCTCCTGGCCACCCTCCCCTTGCGCCGCCTCTCACCTGGCCGCCACCAGGTCACCCCCGGAGCCGCCGCCTCCCTCACCTTGCTGGACGCTGCTGGGATCCTCTCCCCGCCCTAATCTCTCTCCTTCACGGCTGTGCTCCCCAATGCCATCAAAATATATTGTCAACTTGTTAATATACTACTATCAGTAGACTAGTTGCTTAGTATTTTTTAGTAGTTAAAGCTCAACTACGTATCGACTAGTCTAGCACTAGTCGAGACTAGTCACGACTAGTCTCCTTGTCGCCACCCCAGCGACAAGTTGCGACTCGTCGACTCGTAATCCTTGCACATGCCCCATAGGTGGCAAGTATACACAAATTCAATGCTTAATTAACAAATTTATTTACATATAGTAGAAGAATACCGCCACTAGAAACGTCATATTTAAACTAAACAATATTAAAGTCAGCACTGAAATGGAAAATATAGCAGTGAACTTAAAAATAAAGATAACTGTTACTCATATTAGCTGACATCAAGATATTAGGAAAATAATCACATCGGAGTTTAAGCAATTTATTGAAGTGATTCAAATGTTCAGGCAACTGAAACACAAGATTGAGAAACAAAGTTTACCGGAGAAGTAGTATAGATGCCAAATAATCCTGTATCACGATAGTTAGTGTTGAACGCCATCAAGCTCTCAGCTAACCCACCATTGCTGATGCCACGAGCCAAGGAAGACCTAGCATTTCAACATATAACATCAGCATAGCGACAAATTCAGTAATAAGAAACTAAAAAGGAAAATTATCGATCGATCAATGAAAATCCTTCTCACCCTGAGCAGTTCCCTATACCAATGCTTCTGTTCCAAGATCCCAATATGCTTTGGGCAACCATAAGAGGAATTGATCTAGGGTTAGTCCAAGATGAACCCTTGAAAGCAATTGCAAGATGCGCTAGAGGCATCTCGGCATCCTCTATACGAACCTAATGATATATAAAATCCAACAGATAAAGATCATTCACATAGCCTAATAAATTACCAAAATAACGTCTAGATAAACTAAAAGCAGACCTCTGAGCCAGTAAAAACAGCCGGGTTTGCCTCAACAAGCTGATCTGCAGTAGTTGGATCAGTAGAGAATCCTGTAAACAATTCTCTGACTTTATCAACAACCTCATCGTGATCGACAGCTCCAGCAGCAGATACAACCTAAGGGAACCAGCAAAAAACTTTTATTAACTTTCCAAGTTGAAAATGGCTAAAAACTATTTTAAAAAGGAAGATAACCATACCGTTCTAGGACATGTATAATGAGTTGAAATATACGCCTTCAAATCTTTCTTCGAGATCGAATGAATGTTCTCTTTAGGACCTAATATTGTGTCCCCCAGTGGATGGTTCCGAAATGCTGCAGTATGCAAGTGATCAAATATGACCTCCTCCATCATTCCTTGCACCTGTCTACCCATAAACATAATATGTATTATGTAAGCATGTACTGTATCAAACTTTCAAATATTTGAATAAGAAAATAAAGATCAAACTATGTCAGAAACAGATCGATGGACTGGTAAATTGAGCAATCTTATTTCATTTTTTATTAAAGGGGTTTCCCCCCGATTTCAGTAAAGGATCTTATTGAAACAGTGTAGGGGAAAAGGGGGGCAACGCAGCAAAAAAAAAAAAGGGCTCGACAGCTTACCTCCTCCATCTCGCGGAGGATGACGCCGCGCTCACGCTGGATAGCCTGCTGCGGGAAGCACGGGTTCTGGAGGATGTCGCTGAGCACGTCGAGCGCGGCGGGCACGTCGCGGCCCTGCACGTCGGCAAAGAAGGTGGTCTGCTCGCGGGAGGTGTAGGCGTTGAGGCGCGCCCCCATGTCCTCGATCTCCACCTCGAGGGCGTGCGCGGTGGGCCGGCGCGCGGTGCCCTTGAAGGCCATGTGCTCGAGGAAGTGCGCGGTACCGTTGGTGCCGGGCAGCTCGAAGCGGCTGCCGGCGTCGACCCAGACGCCGACGGAAGCCATGCGGGTGGCGGCCGGATAGGCCTGGGTGACGACGCGGAGGCCGGTGGGGAGCGTGGAGACGCGCGCGGCGGGGAGGCGGAAGAAGGGGGAGTGGTCGGCGGCGCCGGGCACCGGCGAGGCGTGGCGGAGGAAGCGATTGGGCGAGGGTGAGGCGGCGGAGTGGAGGAAACGGTGGAGATACGGTAGGAGCTTGCGCTTCGAGCGGAAGGCGGCGGCGGCCGCCATGTTTTCGATTGAGTTCCCCTACGGTCGCGCCGCCGCAAGCAGGGGGAAAGAGGGGAAGGGGCCGTGGGCTTTTTCGCTCCCGTTTATTCTTGCGTCGGGGAAAAGGCTCGAGAGAGAGAGAGATATCGAAAGCTTTTGTTCCACGTAAATCAGGTCCGAGTACAACAGGTAGAGAAGTGGGGCTTCGGAGACGGAAAACTCAGAAAAGACTGATTCCGGTTAGTAAGTCGTAGGGGTGGCTGTCATGACCGAAAATCTTTGGATTTCGGTCTATTTTGAATTCGTTTTTTCGAAAACAATGACTGAAAATTACTTGTCGGTTGTACTACGGATAAATTCAGGTACCTGATAATTCGGGCTTGGTTCCGCGGTGACCGAACTGTGTCGTAGATATTGACGATAGAAAACTTGGAAAATATTTGGTAGCGTCTTAGATGTAAATTTGAGAATAAAATCTAATACACAGTTACACACATTTATATCAATTGGCAGGAATAAACATTCAACATAACTGAATCTGCCTCAGTCAAGGTGGATGAATCTACTCGGATGGGTAACTAGGGTCTTGGAACTAGGTCACTCTTACTTGAAAGTTTAGTCAGTTCGATCCATTTCGATTATCGGGAATTGGTGACCGAATTGACCGAGCTAAATTCGTTCTATAAATTGTTATCAATTTTTTATGGTCTTTTCAATCTTGGTCTATTTTGTTTTGATCTTGGTCTTTTTATGTCCGGTGTTCGCTTATCGGTTTTTCTACCCACCCTAGTAAGTCGCACAAGATTTGGTCTCACACCTACCGACTAGAACATGCCTGTTTAGACAAGGATAAAATATTTTTTCTAAAAAATTTACTACTCAATTTTTGCAAATATTTTAACTAAAATAGTGCCGTGAGTCACACATACCATTCGGTCTGGGTTCTTCTGGACAATAGATCATGTATAATAGGGTGACATCTTGGAGGAGAGAGAATTAAGAAAAAAAAGATTGGGTTTCCTTAGTTTCATTAGTTAAGAGATGATCCCTAGAAGGGCATTTTCTCCATTGTATTATATGCCTTTCCTTATTAAAATAACTTTTTACTAAAATTAGTTAATTCACATTTATCTTTAGAGATGACAATACGAGTTAATGTGTTGTACGACTAAATTTTGTTGTCTTCTCTAGATGACGTGAAATGTTAAGAGAAGACTTGCCTTTCCTATCATTGTACATGCCCTTATTGATGTGGCTTATAACTACTTTTATGGGCCGATCTTCATAGATTCGAGAGAATTTGGGAAAGGAGAGTGAAGAACACGATGAACACGAGAGGGAAATCGAAGATACAAACGCATACCATACCTAAATCGGTTTGCTCTCGTTGGCCCGAACCACCAACCCAATAGAATCACAAAGAGAGAGAGACCAAAGGTAGAATCCTTTGTGAGAGATTGGCAAGCTCTTGATAGAATCACGTGTAGGGAGAGAGTAGCAACCAAGTAGAATCCCAAAGGAGAGAGACCTAGCACTACTAGAATCCATACATGGGAGAGATCAAGGACTAGAAGAGTGTCTTGATGACTTCAATTAAAAAGGCCTTGATACAACTCATAGATAATCTAATAAGAGGGGGTTCTCATCCAGGATTTGTCCTAAGCCACGAGTCTCAACTCATCATCTATTCTATTTTAGGGTTTCAAGGAGGGGTGGGGGCTTATATATATGCCAGCCACGAGCTAGGGGTAAAATGGGCATAAACAGGAAGTTCTAGGCGTTACATGGGCCAGGGCCAACCTGAGGCGCGGGCCCGAAACACTCGGTCCGGATATTCCGGTGTATATGTTCGGAGACTCCGGTCTGGGCCGCAGACTCCGGTCAATCTCCAGTGTCGTCTCTAGAGGGGCATATAGACTGTCCCTGGCGCTGGTTCGGGGGTCGGTCCGAAGATGGGTCGGAAACTCTGATTTGCTAGGGTAGAGCCTCCGGTCTGGCTCTATCATCTTCTTGCGTCTCCTCTTCCAGGCCTCATGCTTGGGGGTCTTGGCTCCTGTTTCATCCTTATCGCATCCTATTGACATCACGGTCATGGGCCTAGTCATAGCATTGGCACTTGTCTCAAGTAGGATCTCGTTCAAGTGATGACCAAAGGAAGGCAAAAGATGGAAGGATTTCACCTTGTTTGGAATGTTTGGCGTATCATGATGTGGACCAATGGTGATTACCATGTGTTGGGCTGCATTAACTCCCCCTCTTGAAAAAGAGTTGACCTCGACAATATTCCGTCATCTTCTTGTAAGGAAGGAGGTGTGCCCGTTATGTCTTGATGGATGCTCTCTAGAGCTCATTTTGTCAACTTGTGCTCAATCGAGGTTGACATTGGAACATGGGTACCTACACACACCATAGATAAACAGAAGGACTTGTGTGCGTGATAGATAAACACAGCATCCATCATGATGTGTCTTCTCTTGTGCACATCACCATTAGCATGAAACAATATATCATAGAAGGCATGGTGATTATGCAAGCAAAAGGTGGGAACATACTTGTCATGGAATGTAGCAAAATCTCCAAAAGTTGAGAAAGCTATGGGGTGATCTCAATATGAACCATATGAGCATTATTGCAATCAACAACGGAAGACAATGAGAAACATGCATGATCAAGCATTTCCAAAGTATGAGTATGGTTGATGAGGTTTAATCTCGTTAATGCCCATTGTTATGGACTTGGGTTTTGGATAAGATGGGGATGCTGAAGATCGCGGAATGGTTAGCAAACAAGCAACAAGGGGACACGAGGTTTACCCAGGTTTAGGCCCCTGGAGGGAAAACCCTACTCCTGCTTGTCTACTCTTGATTACGGTGGAACCGAAGGTTATAAGGGTGCGCAGATGCAATCTGGCGTGGAGGTGTGTATGCGAGGGTATGAGGTGCCCTCCTCGCCGTGTCCTCCTAGCCTTTATATAGAGTTGGGCAGGTCCCAGGCACAGATCAATTCGGTTACAGGTTTTAGGGTTTACCCCTTTGAATATTCTATCTACTCTAGTCTTGCTCTCCAAGGATCCGAAGGCGTTATGGGCCCTGGCCACCCGAAAGTCTTCATGGGCTAACGTATATTTGTCATGGTCCTTCCTTGGGCTGGACTAGGTATGCTGAGGTCGTGTACCCGCAGGGTATAACCATGTCAGTAGCCCCCGAGTGTTCAGTCGAATCGTAGATTCGGCTGAGGACTCTTCAATCCTTCGGGTGCAGATATCTCTGTATTTCAAGAGAATGATTTGAGTGTGTAGGGATTGTTGATGCGTGTGCCTGACTCTCCCGACGGATCAGGGTCATTTAACTGTCTTAGGACAAAACAACACGATCTTCTTCAGATTCGAGTCCCTCGACTCGAACCCGGAACATATGCTGGCGTAATTCGACTCAGGCCACGGAGGACTTACAGGAGTGGAATTCCAGTGAATTTAAATGATACACCCAACGCGTCCGTCAGGATTTTTCATCGCGCCTGTTGGCACGGATTCTTACTAGCAGAGCGCAGTCGTGTGCGTTACCAGGCCATCAGATGATATCTGTAGGTCTTATCTTTGTGTCGCAGGCACAACATCCGAATGTTTATCACCGCGGAGGTGTTTCAGGTGGCCAAGGAGGACGTTGCTCACTTAGCGTTAATTAGAGCAGAGTTGTCAAAAAGTTTTGCATGCTGATCCGAAGGATCGCAGTCGAAGAATTCATAGGGTGCGCGACCAGCGCTCCCTATGGGAGTAGCCCCCGAGTGTCTGTTCGAGTCGTAGACTCGAGCAGAGACTTTAATTCAGCCGTTGTTCAGCTTCAGGTCCATAGAACACAAATTTTTCGGATGCTTGAATCCATCCTCCCTATGGGAGTAGCCCCCGAGTCCGTAGTGGAGTCATAGACTCGACGTAGGACTCGAAAAAATAGTTTAGTGATGTAGTGTTTTGTTTATTTTCGGGTGCGCGGCCAGCGCTCCTGATAGGAGTAGCCCCCGAGTAGTTAGTCGAATCGTAGATTCGAGTGAGTACTCTTAGTTGTGTAGCCGAAGAATTGTAATCGTTGCTAGTATAGCTTTTGATGACGTCACTGCTGACGATCGGTGACCTCAAGCGTCTGCGGCGCCAGAGATGACGTGACTGGACGAACATGGGTCCCACCTTCTGACCTTGAGTTGACCGGTCACACGCGGCGTGGAGATAATTACGGTGTCGCCTCGATTTCCGCGCATAGTGGACGGCGTGTGAGCGACGGTTAGCTGTTGTGCTGACACGTGGACGGCCAGATCTTGAAGTTGGCTCTAGGTATTCCCGATGGACGGTCGTCGTGCATCGTTCTCGTCCTTATAATCATTAGGGAAAAGGTGAATTTTTTTTCACCGCAGCCATTCTTGTTTCACTACTCCCCTCTTCTCTGAGTGTTCTCGTTGCGCACTGGAATTTCCTCGAGCTTTTCCTTCCTTGATTCGGCGCGCTCAACGCCGTCACCGCCGCGCTGCAATGGGGAAGCCAAAGAAGTCCTCGTCTGCAGTTGGCACCAGTGCTGCTGCTGGCGGCAAGAAGGGTTCCTCCGTCGCCCGTGTCATCGATGGTGGCTGGCGGCGATCGGAGACGCGTGAGAGTGATATCCGCAAGCTCCGTGAGCGGGGCCTGATCCCGCAGGATAGGGAGGCCGTCAAACTTCCCGGGAATGAGGTAATTCCCCGTCCCCCCGCTGGGTTTCGGGTTATGTTCCTCGCTTTTGTCCTTCGGGGCATTTCCTTCCCAGTCCACGATTTCCTTCGTGGATTGCTTTTTCTTTATGGTATCCAGCTGCATCATGTTTCTCCCAACTCTCTTCTTCATATCGCATGTTTCATCACTTTCTGCGAGTGCTGGCTCAGTGTCGAGCTGCACTTTGGCCTCTTCCGGAAACTCTATTCCGTGAAGAGGCAATCTGGCTCTGATGGTGTTTATCCCATTGGGGGTTGCATCATATCCCTCAAATCCAATCTTCTTTTCTTCTCCTTTTCTATGTCCGAGTCTGTCCAGTACTGGCGGAGGCGATTGAAAGAGCATTTTCCTATCCCTCTGATTTTGATGTTTGATAACAACACACTTATCGATTTAATCGTGTGCTAAGTGTATCACAGGGTTGATAAGGGTGTGACACAAATATTGGCATAACAGTTCCCTTGGCGAAAAACCAATGTGTCAAATGGTAGTACCGAAAATACGACCTGTACTACCGCTTGACACCGGTACTACCGGTTCAATTACCGGTTGGAACCGTGCAAAACCGATAAGGGTGGGTCTTAGTCAGTACCACCCGGTACCACGGAGCGGCACTACAGGTCCAACCGGTAGTACTGCTTGAGACAAGCGGTACTACCGCTTGGATACGGTCGTACCGCTCGGCAGTATCAGACCGTTCTGAAGAAAATCCACCCCTCTCTGTTTTGCTCAGTACCAAGCGTTACTTGGGACCGGTACTACCGCCCGGACCGGTAGTACTGCGTCATACGACCGGTACTACCGCTTGGGGGTAGTACCGCAAGGTCGATACCGGCCAAACCTGAAGAAGGCTCGACCAACTGAAGCATCTCCGGTACCGGGTCCGGTACTGGACCGGTAGTACCGCTTGCCAGCGGTACTACTGCTTGAGTACCGGTACTACCGGTGCATTAATGACTCCAACGGACATATTTCGTGAAGGGGTATAAATACCCCTCCACCTACCTTGGGACAAATTGCTCAGCCACATTAAAGTCAAGACCACCATTGGAGCCACCCAATCTTCAAGATCTCCTCATTCCACCACCCAAAGTCCTTGATCTTTGGGGAATCGAAGGAGGAGGCCCCGATCTACTACTTCACCAAAAGAGATCTTCATTTCCCCCTCATTTCATTGAGGGCCCCTTTGTTCTAGTGTTTTCTTGGAAACCCTAGTTCTTGTTTTGGTTCTTACAAGCTTGTCTTTGATTGCTTTGACAACTTGCTTGTATTTGGGAGCCTCCGATTAAGTTGTGGATGTGTGCCCCAAACTTGTAACGGTGTTGGCTTCCACCTTAAAGGTTGCCGATATAGTGGAAGGTGAATCGATCCCGTTGGGGTGAGATTCATCAGAGAACAAGGGAGGCCTTTCGTGGCGTTGGTGGTTTCTAACCACCCCCTCTCCAAACGTAGACGTACTTCCCCTCAAAAGGAAGGAACTAGGGGAAACAAATCCTTATGTCTCCGCGTCCACCACTTTGGTTACTTCTATCCTTTACCGCACTTTACTTACTTGTTCCTACTTTGTGTTGTGGTAGTTCTTGCATATTTGTCATATAGGTAAATTCACCTTAGTTGCATTATCTAGAGAATTTACCTTATTGTCAAACCTTAATTTGAAAAAGAAGAAAATTTGAAGTAGCACCTATTCCCCCCCCCCCCCCTCTAGGTTCCCATACGATCCTTTCAATTGGTATCAGAGCCTCGGCTCTTTATTTGGGCTTTACCGCCTAAGAGAATATGGGTAGCAATGATGGGGATGGTGGTAGCGAGCCGACCCCGGTGACCATGGAAGATCTCAAAAACTTGGAAACAAGATTGAGCTCTTCCTTGGTCAACGAAGTCAAGAAGATGCTTGAGCAACTTCTTAAAGACAAATAAGGCTCATCACCCCCATATCCTCAAGAGGATCAACCATCCATTTTACCTAAGGGTAATATGTCAGTATCCCCCGAGGGTATGGTGGTGAGGGGTAAACTAGATAACGTTAATTCCTCCATACACAATGATGGTGGGAAAGGTGAGTACCGTGATTCATGGTACTCTCCCGACCCTCCAATCCCTCACCCTCATGTATACAATAGAGGTGACCCACCTAAGCTTGAAGAATCTACTACTTTTGCTCAATGGCAATCACTAATGAGGACTCATATGCGCAGCTCTTGCATTGAACTATGGAACATCATCGAGCATGGACTCTTTATTGGGGATCCAAACAACTTGACAAGAAGAGAGATTGTTAATAGTCAACTCAATGCCACTGCTTTGCATATGATTCAACAAGGTTTGGGGACAAAGGACTATCCACACATTGAGCACTTTAGCATTGCCAAGGAAGCTTGGGATGCTATCACTGTGTTGTTTGATGGAAATGAGAGTATGAGGAGGAACCGATATGATGCTTTAAGCAATGAAGCCGAAGGCTTCTACATGAAAGAAGGTGAAGATCACGAAGACATGTACCGAAGGCTCAAGACCACCGCCACCGCTTTTAGGAACGTGGGTGCCTCACATGTGGATGATGCATGGATAAAAAGGAAATATGTGAGTGCACTCATGCCTTTTGAGCCCACCGACTTTAAGAGCCTACAAGGAAGACACAACTACCATATCATGACCTCAAATGAAGTTATGCAAGAGATGGCCGCTTTCACGGTTGCCGCCAAGAATGCCAAAGATGCCCGTGCTCGTGCCCTTGGTATGAGCAATGTTGTCAATGTTGCTTTGAAGGCCAAAGTTGTGGAACATGGGGATGAAGACGATAGTGATGAAGGGCTTTCCATGTACCATCCCGATGAAGTCAAGATTGCTCATGGTCAATATATGGCTTTCTATGCAAAGAACTTTTGGAAGAACCCCGCCAAGGCCAAGATGGAAATGCAACGGAGAAGCAATCCAAATGGGAAACGAGAGAATACCACTAGGTTGAGAAGTTGCTTCAATTGTGGTGACCGCTATCACTTTGTGGCAAGTTGCCCCTATGAGAAGAGAGAAGATAATGGTGGTAAGCTTGTGTTGAAGAAGACTCTCAAGGCACCTTACAAGAAACCCTTCATCAAAAAGAATTCCATCAACAAGAAGTCGGGAGAAATTGTCTTGATCACTCATGAAGAATACTCCTCCAACAATGAATATGATGAAGATGAGGAAGAGGAAACTTCTCATGGTGTGGCTGCTCTAGCCACCACTTCTACTCCGACATTCTCACTCTTCGATTCTCCAAATGAGAACTCTTCCACCAAGAACGTCACTTGCCTTATGGCAAGAGGAACAGAGGTATCCTCATCATCCCGTTCTACTCACTTAGATAATGATGAAATTGATGATGAGATGTCTCTTGATGTTAAAAAGGAATTAATTGCCTTTGATGAGTTTATGACTAACCTAGAAGGTGATGCTAAGCTACATTTTGGGAACATCTTAGATCAACTCTCACATACTCAAGAGCTTATAGATGTAAGATGTAAACTTGGGCATGAACATATGATTGAGCTAGAGGCTTTAAACAATGCTCTAGAAGAAGAACAAGAAACTAGGTTGTCACTTGAATTAAAACTTGAAGGGCTTGATGAGGCTAATGACATTATTGTTAACAAACTCATCAAAGAGCGTGATCATGCTATTGCTAAATACAAAAGGTCTAAAAGGACAAGATTGAGTTTGGTGTGGTTCATGAAAAACTTGTCGAGGACTTTAGTTTGCTTAACAAGGCTCACAAGGTCTTGGAGAGTGAACTCTTGTCACTCACAAAGTCCCATGAAACGCTTCAAACTCAATTGGCCAATATTCCTTCACCTAGTAACTTCATTCCATCTAGTAGCACAACTATTCTTGAAGAAAATGCTAGGTTGAAGGGGGAGCTTGCTAAGGCCACATTTCCACAAGGCAACAAGTCCATTGATGATCTTTTGAGCAAGCAAAGGTGTAGTGGTGATAAAGGGGGCATTGGTTTTGTTTCCAAAACCAAGAAGAAGAACGATAATAAGAAGAAGGACATGCCCGCACAAGAGACCAACAAGACCATTGTGGAGAGTAAGACCATAAGTGGTAAAACTATGTCTCATGATGATTTTGCGGGAAGTGCTAACCCTCACTATGTTCTAATGCGTGATTATTATGGTGATGTGTATGCACAATATGTTGGCCCTTATGATGGTTATATTGCTTGGTCTATTTGGGTTCCCAAGACCCTTGTTGCTAACAAAAGAGGACCCATTGAAAAATGGGTACCTAAAAATTAGCTTGATCTTTTGTAGACTTATGCTTCCGAAGGGTCAAAGTGGGTGCTTGATAGTGGTTGCACAAGTCATATGACCGGAAGCTCGTCTATTGTCAAGGACTTAAAGCCAAATGATGATCAAATCACCGTGACATATGCCGACAAGTCAAAGTCTAAGGTAATGGGTTTTGGCAAAGTTGTGGTTGCTCACGACATTACACTCGTGAACGTCATGCTTGTTGAGACCCTTGGGTACAATTTACTTTCACCGCTCTTGGAAAGATGGGTTTTTCCGTCTTTATACATAATGATCTTGTGGTGCTCATGTGGAGAAAGTCTCTCAAGGTCGCTTTCGTTGGGTATGTCGAACATGACTTGTATGTGGTGGACTTTTCGGGGCAAGCCACTACAAGTGCGATGTGCTTATTCGGAAAGGCCGATGTGGGTTGGTTATGGCATCGCCGACTGGCCTATGTCAATATGAGAACTTTGCAAAGTCTCCACAAGGAGGGCCATATTGTGGGACTAAAAGAAAATGTTTCCTTTGCCAAAGATCGTGTTTGCAGGGCATGTGTTCTAGGGAAGATGCATGACGCTCCTCACAAGCCTAAGAACCAAATCAAGTCTACCAAGATCTTGGAACTCCTCCATGTGGACCTATTTGGTCCTTCATCTCATGCAAGTCTTGGTGGGAAGAAATATTGCTTGGTGATTGTTGATGAATTTTCAATATACTCTTGGGTTTATTTCTTAAAGTTGAAGAGTGAGACTCAAAAGACTTTTATAGACTTCATCAACTTGGTTCAACGGCAATACAATGTTCCCATGTTGATCATAAGAAGTGACAACGGCACCGAGTTCAAGAACTACATCTTGAATGATTTCCTTAGTGATGAGGGGATTAAACATAAATATTCCGCTCCATACACCCCTCAACAAAATGGTGTGGCCAAAAGGAAGAATCGGACTCTTATTGAGATGGCTAGGACCATGTTGGCGGATTTTAAATCTCCATACAATTTTTGGGCCGAAG
Organism: Avena longiglumis; assembly: GCA_030063025.1. Taxonomy (NCBI): domain Eukaryota; kingdom Viridiplantae; phylum Streptophyta; class Magnoliopsida; order Poales; family Poaceae; genus Avena; species Avena longiglumis. Next base: position 158,257,660 of record CP125973.1, read on the forward strand.
CCATCTCCACCGCTTGCCATGCTTCAAACCGGCTCTACCTCCGCAAAGAAATCAACAAGACTCCATATGAAATACTTACCGGTAACAAGACCAACATATCTTACTTCCGGGTGTTCGGTTGTAAGTGTTTCTATCTCATAAAAGGTGTTCGTTTGTCTAAATTAGAGTCTAAAGCATTAGAGGGTATTTTTGTTGGCTATGGTCTCGAATCTCACACTTATAGAATCTATGACAAGCTCTCCGGAGCCGTCATAGAATCTTGTAGTGTGACCTTCGAAGAATATGATGGTCCCCAAGGGGGGCGTGTTGATGCTTGTGATGCAGATGATGAAATGCCTCAGGATGCCATAGGAAGAATGGGTGTGGGATATATCCGCCCTGTTGAGGAACCCCTTATGGCGGATCGAGAAGAACTATGCTCCACTCAAGTGGAGCCCTCATCTTCACAACCTCAACATGCTCCATCCACCGAAGAGGACATTGACTCAAGCCAAAGACAAGATGTGGACCCTCAACATGGTGATCAATGTGTCAACTCTAGTCAAGGGGATCTTGGTCCATTCGATGGATTGTCAAGTGGTGCCAAGTCAATTTGTCAAGGAAGATCCGTACAAGCTGCTTTGAGACAAGCTCAAATTGACTCTAGAAGTGCACTTGATCAAGACCAAGGTCAATATTTTCCTCCCAATGTAGAGGATGACTCCAATGATGATCAAGGTCAAGATGATGGTCAAGACGAGGATCAAAATGATGAAGAGGGTCCTCCAAGAAACAACACGGAGATCCACGCTCGTCACGAAGCTAGAAAGGAAAGAATGTTGGAAATAAGAGATCACACTCTACAAAATCTAGTTGGTGATCTAAGGAAAGGTATTTCCACAAGAGCACAATTGAAGAGTTTCAGTGAACACCAAGCTCACATCTCCATGATTGAACCAAAGAAAGTGTGGGAAGCTCTTGAAGATTCGGATTGGTTAGAGGCTATGCATAAAGAGCTCAACAACTTTGAGAGAAACAAAGTATGTAAGTTAGTTGAGAAGCCAAAGGATTGCCGCAATGTTATTGGAACAAAGTGGATATTCAAGAACAAGCAAGATGAGCATGGAATTATAGTAAGGAATAAGGCTAGATTGGTTGCACAAGGGTATTCTCAAATTGAAGGCATTGATTATGGAGAGACTTATGCGCCCGTGGCTCGCCTTGAGTCCATCCGTATCCTTCTTGCTTATGCAGCACATCATAACTTTAAGTTGCAACAAATGGATGTAGAAAGTGCATTTCTTTATGGTCCATTAAATGAATTGGTATACGTTAAGCAACCCCCGGGATTTGAGGACCCCAACTTCCCAAACCATGTCTATAAACTTGATAAGGCGCTCTATGGGCTCAAGCAAGCCCCGCGCATGTGGTATGAGCACCTTAGAGAGTTATTGTTTGACCGTGGCTTTGAGGTTGGGAAAATCGATCCCACTCTTTTTACTAAGAGGGTCAATGGGGAGCTTTTTGTATGCCAAATATATGTTGATGATATTATCTTTGGCTCATCTAACAAAGCTTTTAATGATGAATTCTCAAAGCTTATGACTAGTAGGTTCCGGATGTCTTTGATGGGAGAGTTGAGAGTATTTCTTGGCTTTGAGATCAAGAAAGTTAGAGGAGGGACATTCTTCAATCAAGCCTAGTATACTCAAGACATGCTCAAGAGATTCAAAATGCAAGATTTAAATGGAGCTCCTACTCCCATGGCTACAAAGACTCATCTAGAACAAAATCCAAATGGTAAAGATGTGGATCAAAAGGTATACCGGTCCATGATTGGTTCTTTGCTTTACCTTTGTGCATCTAGACCCGATATTGTGTTGAGTGTAGGTGTGCGTGAAAGATATCAAACGTCTCATAAGGAAAGCCATTTAATGGTGGTCAAGAGAATCTTCCGATATTTAGTTCATACCCCATTTTATGGTATTTGGTATCCTCGAGGCTCAACATTTGCTCTTTGTGGATACACGGATTCGGATTGGGCGGGGGACAAGGATGATAGAAAATCAACATCCGGGGCTTGCCAATTCCTTGGTAGGTCCTTGGTATGTTGGTCTTCTAAGAAGCAAAATTGTATATCTCTCTCCACCGTCGAAGCCGAGTATGTTGCTGCCGCTAGTGCTTGCACTCAATTGCTATGGATGAGGCAAACTTTAAAGTAATACGGTGTCCATTGTGACAAAGTGCCTCTTCTATGTGACAATGAAAGTGCCATCAAAATTGCATACAACCCGGTGGATCACACAAGGACAAAGCATATTGAGATTCGTCATCACTTCATTAGAGATCATGTTGCTCGAGGTGATATTGATCTATCCTATGTTTCAACCAAAGATCAACTTGCCGATATCTTCACAAAGCCACTTGATGAAGCAAGGTTTTGCTACTTGAGGAATGAACTAAATATCATGGATTCAAGGAGCTTGACTTGATTATCTTGCACTCTCACCTAATACTCGACCCATATTTGGTTTAGGTGTAGGCATGGACATAGGGGGAGTGCGGTCCAAATTGATTGGACCATCCCTCCCCCCATTATGCGCAAAGTGAACAAAATCATTCCTCTCAATATCATTTTGTGATATGTGAGCTTAATGATGAGTTTCGGTAATGGACCCAAGATATATCTTCGTGGTGCCAAGCCGAGTATACTCAAACATGGTGGCCTAGGCCACCGCCCCCTCTCAATAGAGAGGTTGATGTGCGTACTCGTGTTTGTCATCTTTGAATTGATTTTTACTCATGGTTGTCATCTTTTGAGTTGTCGTCACCGTTCTTAGTCTCATGCACTCTAGTTTGGTTTTTGACATCTTTTTCTCGATTTTCAGAGTGCATGTGCTTCCCAGCACACTTGTCTCAACCCAAGCCTCCTCACTCCCTCACAAAAACCATCTCTCTATCCGCACAAGAATCACCTTTGTTTCCTGGCTTTGGAATCAGATGGGACCGGTACTACCGGATGTACGATGAAGTACTACGGACTGGTAGTTCCTGGTCGTTCTCGAAATCGCTCCAGAACGGTACTACCACATGTCCCAGATTACCGTTACTGATTACCGGTTGGGGAACCAGATTACCGCTTCAAGCGGTACTACAAAGAACCCAGTACTACCGGTCGACATTTTCCTGGTATATATTGGACGCGCGTGTGAAGGCACCCCTCAGTGCCTCATTCATCCCCACGCCCTCCACTCATACCCGCGCCGCCGCCGGAGACCTTGAAGCCGCCGGAGCCCTGCCACGCCCTCCTCTCCCCGAATTCCCCTTGGATTCGGCCTCTTGGCGGGCTCCCACCTCTTTCCACCGCCATGGATCCCGGTACAACCAACCGCCCTTTCTCTCTCCATTTAATTTCCTCATTAGATCTAGGTTTTGGCTTAGATTTGTGGAGAAATTGACATGTTGTAAGGTTGTACTAACATATGCTTCCCTTGTTACCGAGTAGAATCGTCTATTTTACAGTTTTTGCCGTCACTTTGGTCCGTTCCTATCAGATCTGATGAACCCGGCCCGCTCAACCGGTAGTACCGGAACTTTTTCCGGTACTACCGCTTGCAAGCGGTACTACCGGTCGTCAGGTCCGGTAGTACCGGCCCAAACTGGCTGCATTTTTTCTGTTCAATATTCAGTTCTCTCGTTTGCCATTTGTGATTCTTGTGCCCTTACCCCCTTACTATCCCCCCTCGTGCTTTCACAGATGCAGGTGGTTCTAGGGGTGCGCATAAGCATTCTAAATCTAGCCGTGAGATTGTTGAGGAAGAGACGGAGTCTGAGGAAGAGGTTATGCCACAACCAAGACACCGTTCCAAGTTGCCTGCCACTCGAGGTGGCCATGGGGGTCGTGAGGGGGTCACCAAGCGCTCTGCTGGGCGTGTCAGCGCCCCTCCCTCTCGCCCCTCTTCCGCTGGGCGTACCAAAAGTCTCATCTCAGGGCCAAGGAAACTGTCAGACATCTCTGAGTCAGAGTTTAGGGCTCTCCGGATTGAAAATCCATACTCCCGCAACCGGAGCGAGGCCAGGGAAGATAGTCTCTTCTTCGATGATTTCCAAGAGCATGTTTATCATGAGGTTCTTTTGACCAATATCCAGATGGTGGTGCCTCAGCAGTGGATTGACATGGGGCACATTAACAAGAATATTGACTACTTTGCTGAAGCTAAGGAAATCTGCTCTCACCTTGGCTTGTTCCCCATTATGGAGTTCCAGTATGACTATGATCCACTCCTTATTGCTTAGTTTTATGCCACTGCACATTTCCACACTGGCCGTACTCGGAAGATCACCTGGATGACTCAAGGTGCTGTCAAGGAAGCTACACTTGTGGAGTTTGCTGTAATATTGGGGTATGAAGATCGCGGCCGGGACATTCCTTGTGGTTTTCGCTGTCACATGCGGGATCACCCCTCCAAGAAGGATGTCCTTACACCTCTGTATATTCAGGGCCGTGGGATAGCTGGCAAGATCAAGGATCTTCTCCCCATGTATGACATTCTCCATCGCATTTTCCGTGAGACTGTTGCTCCTCGTGCGGGCAACAAGGATGAGATATATGGGTTCTCTGTAGACTTGTTGTTCAACACTTTCCTCAACCGAGACTCAGGCACCCCTCTTGATGTGTCAGACTTCATATGGAATGAGATGGTTGCTGCTGCACACTCTCAGAGGGTTCCACCATTTGCTCCTTATATTATGGCCCTCATTGTGTCAAAGTGCCTCGTCATTGCTAGGACACTCTCCACTCGCTCTCTCATTCTGCACAGGACAAAGGCACTCAAGATCAAGACACATGCTAAACCCCGCGTTGCGGCGGGTGAGGAGGAAGAGGATGAATCTGAGGATGCTGACAGTGGGCATGACACTGACTATGTTGTCTCCCGTCGCAAGAATGCTAAGCCCTCTTGGGCCAAAAGGATGGAGGTCAAGCTCAAGAAGATCTTCTGCTTCCACGTTGACAACCAGAAGCGCATGTATGAGGCGCACGTATATGCCAAGAAAGCCAGTGCTCGGCAGAAGGACATGATGGCTGCTCAGGGTTTGAACGTCTCCGAGGGGTCCGAGACCAACATCACTCCAGAAGATCAGTGGATCTCTCAGCACAGCCGTTGGGACGATGATGTCTCTTCCTCGCACCACACCCCACCCCCTTACGAGGAGGACCTTGAGGATGAGGAGGAGGATGATTGACTGTCGGGACGGCAGTCGTGCACTTGTCCCTTTTTGGCGTCTTGATGCCAAAGGGGGAGAAGTTGCACTTTAGGCACGGGTGTTGCATGGGAAGTCACAAGCTCGTTCTTATTTTGATCCTTTTATTGCTTGTGAACTTAGATTTCTGTGGCATCCCGCAAAACCACTACTAGAAAATCGCGTTGAATTTGTGCATAGCATCGTCATCATCAGGCATTGTTTGCCAAAACTATTTCGCAAAGCCCGCTTTCGTTTTCTAAAACGCCCCGACTTTTATTCAAACACCAAACCCGCATATGTTCCGGATATTTTGTTTGTCTAAAACTAATTACAAAAGATATTTGAAAACAAATAAAATATTAGATTATTTTTAGTGGGGCAGTCGAACGGGCCGAATGACCCGAACGACCGCCCCAGAAAACTAAATCGGCCACCTAACCGCCCTTCACCAAACCTAAATCTACCCAGAAATCTACCCACCCTACCTGGCCACATCCCTCCAACCTATCCTAGCACGCCATCTCAGCTCCCCCCTCTTCCCCTCCAATCCTAACATGACACATCACCCCAACCCCCCTCTTTTCTCTCTCTCCTCCCCCCACTCATATCTCTCTCACCCACGCCGCACACTACACCCCCAGGCCACATGCGCGCCCCCAACCCCCTGGCCACAGGCCCGCCTGTGGCCCCACCACGGTCCCAGCCCACTTTCCCCACCAACCGCTCACCGGACCCACGCCTGCCCCACACACGACCACGCACGCGCTGCCCGACCCCATCGTCCTTCTCCGTCCCTCCGCGCTCCCATCTCCGAAGCTCCCTATCGCCGCCGCTTCCCCACGCGCCCCATCGAGCTCGCCAGCACCTCCCAGACACCTCGCAACCTCTCCACTCCGCTGACCTCGACCTCACGGACGCCGCCAACTCGCCGCCAAGATCCTCCTCCCGCCCCTCCTCGCCAGGCGCCTCTAAGCCCTGACGCCGCCGCCCAGCAGCCCGCCAGAGCCTCCCTAGCGCTGCCTCCCTCACGCGCGCCGCCTGCCCGGCCGGCCTTGCCGAGGCCGAGCACGCCCACCCGCCGCAGCCTCCTCTCTCGGCAGCCCCGCCATCCCGCCGCCTCGTCCCAAGGCGCCGCGCCCTCCACCGCCTCCACGCCCACCGGCCCGCCAAGGTTACGCCTCACCGCATCGCTGCCGGCCGCCCGACCTCCGTCCCAGCGTCCCTCCCGAAGCGCGCCGCTAGGCCAGAGCCTCGCCGACCAGAGCCCCGCGGCCTCCACCAGCTCCTGGCCCACCTCGCCGCCCGCGTCGGCCTCGCCCGCTTTCGCCGGAGCCCGGCCCGACCCGACCGCGCCGTCCCTGGAAACTTCCTCGCCGTGAACCGCCAAGATCGTCCCCGTTGGTGCCACTCGAGATCGGCAACGACAACGGTCGTCGAGAACCCCAAGAACTCCTGCACCGATCTGTTGACCAAGCTCCCGGCCGATCCGGTGATTCAAGGCCACGCCAGACAACTCAAGAAACCCAAGATTGCCATGGATCGAACAAGTACCACAACGCCAACGACAAGAGGCGAACAAGATCTTCGACACGGAAGCTGATCGCCAACCCGAACACCGAGTGCGCCGACACGAAACCCAGACCCAGCCTCGACACCGAACCCGGTGCAGCGTCAAGATCGCCTTCTCGACCCGGACGCAAGGCCTCCTTCACGGATTCCGTGATCGAGGTCAAGATCCCTGAACTACAAGCTCTTCCTCACGGAATCAAGACACGATCCGCGGACCCGATGGCGAACCTCAAGACCGTTTCGAACCCGGACGATAAGAACATCGACGCAGCAGCGAGTACTTCATCCCGAATGCCACGATCACGACATGACCAAGATCATGAGCGACAAGAACGCCCCGACCAGAAGAACCCGACGCGCCCCGACGCTGACACAAGTTCTGCCCCGGACATCGAGGCCCCGATGCGACAAGATCTGCCCCGTGACCGAGAACGCTTCCGCCGAACCCCGTACCCCAGCTCCGTCGAACCCTGAGACCGACCCCGAACCCCCGGATCCCCAAGATCGTCGAGCCCCCTCTGATGTGTGACCCCTCTTCCTCGAACCCTATTTTATAACATATCAACTTGTCGCATAAGAACTGTTCATGCATGCATCTTATCTGTGGTTTGGGGGCCTTCCGCCGATTCACCTAATAACTAAATATGGGGCCCATATGCGGGCAAATCTAGTCTCATATCGGCCTCATTTAAACTTGGGTAGCGAACCGGTATCTTATCTTGCCTTGTTTAAAACAACATTTAAATTGCGGGGGTTCTAAATAACTTGAACCATTTAATAATTGTCGGGACCCCGGTTCCGCTTAATTTGACCTAATTGCACCGCACCTTTGCCATGCCATACATCATACATGCATCATGCCGATCTTCTGCCGTGTATTAAATGTTGCATCCGGTGTTTCTTCTAGTGTTTTGGTTCTTCGCGGATAAGGCCGTTGAGTTGATGTGAGCTTCGCCCCGATCTTCGGATGAACCTTTCGGCAATGTTTTCAGGCGAGCATCTCCCCCTTTCTACCTATCTTACTTGTATAGTATTTACTTCCCTCCTGTTGATCTATTGCTATCTGTTATGCTTTCAGATTTCGTGCCCGTGATATCCCTTGCCCATATATAGCCTTGGACACATCCTATTACCCGTTGTTTGGTAGATAGTTGGACCCGCGTCGTAGTCGCTTGCTCAAGTGTTTTGTGTGACGTCAAGTACCACCTTTGTTGGAGAATTGCCGCATGTTGACGTTGGAGATGATCATGGTTTACTTATTGTTCACTTTAATTCCTGTTTAACAACTAAAATTGAACTAAGCAGAGGCATCGGTGGGTGATAGGTAAGATTTGGTTTCCGACCGCCCACTTGTGTCCCGTAGGACCCGAGTTCTTGACACTGCTCGAGATCGAGCGCTAACCACAATTGGGGAGATATGGGCCCCCATTGATAATTACTGATTTCAAAGTATTGTCTTGGGGCCACAAACTAGTTTGGGGTTTTATTTACTATCCTGCACTTATGCCATGCTTTATTGCTTTATTTACGATTGCGAGGTATGCACACTGCATCGCTTTAGGACTTGTGACCCGTTCGTGGTATCGGCAGTCCCGTTTGGGGCATACTGTCGCCATCGCCGCCCACAAACCCTAAGTCCGTCTCGAGACCGGCCGACTTCTGTTATGGGTGTACTTAGTGGGTGGCCCCAGGTGCTTGCTTTGGTGGAACGTCGTGACTTAGGCCCCTCCGACATACCGATGGATGGGTGTATGTTAACCGATCCGCAAAAGGGTCAAGTGCCTGTGGATACTTTGGTGCACCGCAGGTTAAATCTTTTCGAGAAGCCGTGTCATGTTATGGACGACTTGGAGCACGATGTTCCGATCATAGACAACTATAACTAAAGTTTATGTTTTAAATGACTTGTTTCGATATGACTAGTAATCGCCTTCACTACAATGAATGGCTAAGTAAAAGTACCAACAATGCTGGGTTTTGGGGTTATCTCATGATAATTGTATCTGACTAGTAAGTGTTGCCACTATAACGGATTGATTAACTAAAAGTGCCCACTGCTTACTTTATCAGGACGATTACCTAAACCTGACTAGTAATCGCTGCAACGATAACTGAATAAATAAAACCAATCGTGTGAGTTCCTCGTTTACTTCCTCGTTGGTCTCGAGGGGAAACGCCAGATGGGTTTGATTGATGCTAGCACCAGGTTGGATCCGATAGGTCTTTCTCCCCTCTCGATAGCCGCCATTGTATCGAGTCTCTATAGGTTGTTTAGTGCATCTTGCCGCCGCCGCCATCCACCATACCTATGTAGGCGAGGACCGCCGAATTCTAGCCTCGCTGTCTTGGCCTCAAGATCGACGCTCCTTCTTTTTCCTTTGCCCTTTGTCGGCACCCTTTGTTTAAGCGTGTTTTGAGATCGACGTCGTTAGTGGTTACCCTTCCGGCTTGGCCAGGCAGTTATGGACGCCATTGGTTATTCTTCAGGGCTCTTAGCCCCATTTGCATCTTGTCCGTAGTCGGACGCTCCCTCCTTTCAAGGTGATTTGGATCTTTGTACCGTATTTCTGTATTCTTGACTCTTTGAGTCGCTGTTGTATATATCTGTTCTGTGGGTCCCATCGAGGACTGTTGTGTAAAGTTATTACTTTGTTTTCCACCCGCACGAAAGTGCCTGGTGGGCACCTTCGAATCGTTTCTATGCGGGTTTGGCGAGTTTTGCTAAAACTTGCATATGGCCGATTCTGAGGGTGTTACAATTTCCCTCTATTTATGTGTGAGACTATGTGGTTATGTTGTGGTTATATCATGGATCCATCTTATGAGACTATGTGATTTATTTCATTGGATCCATCTTGTGATGATATGCGTTATCTATTGTCTCTATATTTCTCATCACATGTTATTATGCAAAGGTATGACTTCAAATGCTAGTATCAATATTTGTGCACCCATGTTTGGTTTGTAAAATAGAGGGGGAGGTTTGTCTCCACACATCTAGGGGGAGCCCCGTCTCTATTTTACAAATCTCATATGCTCCCCATTTAAATCATCTTGCAAAAGTGTATTGTCATCAAACACCAAAAAGGGGGAGATTGAAAGAGCATTTTCCTATCCCTCTGATTTTGATGTTTGATAACAATACACTTATCGGTTTAATCGTGTGCTAAGTGTATCACAGGGTTGATAAGGGTGTGACACAAATATTGGCATAACAGTTCCCTTTGCGAAAAACCAATGTGTCAAACGGTAGTACCGGAAATACGACCGGTACTACCGCTTGACACCGGTACTACCGGTTCAAGTACCGGTTGGAACCGTGCAAAACTGATAAGGGTGGGTCTTAGTCAGTACCACCCGGTACCACGGAGCGGCACTACCGGTCCAACCGGTAGTACCGCTTGAGACAAGCGGTACTACCGCTTGGATATGGTCGTACCGCTCGGCAGTACCAGACCGTTTTGAAGAAAAGCCACCCCTCTCTGTTTTGCTCAGTACCAAGTGGTACTTGGGACCGGTACTACCGCGTCATACGACTGGTACTACCGCTTGGGGGTAGTACCGCAAGGTCGATACCGGCCAAACCTGAAGAAGGCTCGACCAACTGAAGCATCTCCGGTACCGGGTCCGGTACTGGACCGGTAGTACCGCTTGCCAGCGGTACTACCGCTTGAGTACCGGTACTACCAGTGCATTAATGACTCCAACAACCATATTTTGTGAAGGGGTATAAATACCCCTCCACCTACCTTGGGACAAATTGCTCAGCCACATTAAAGTCAAGACCACCATTGGAGCCACCCAATCTTCAAGATCTCCTCATTCCACCACCCAAAGTCCTTGATCTTTGGGGAATCGAAGGAGGAGGCCCCGATCTACTACTTCACCAAAAGAGATCTTCATTTCCCCCTCATTTCATTGAGGGCCCCTTTGTTCTAGTGTTTTCTTGGAAACCCTAGTTCTTGTTTTGGTTCTTACAAGCTTGTCTTTGATTGCTTTGACAGCTTGCTTGTATTTGGGAGCCTCCGATTAAGTTGTGGATGTGTGCCCTAAACTTGTAACGGTGCCGGCTTCCACATTGAAGGTTGCCGATATAGTGGAAGGTGAATCGATCCCGTTGGGTGAGATTCATCGGAGAACAAGGGAGGTCTTTCGTGGCGTTTGTGGTTTGAAACCACCCCCTCTCCAAACGTAGACGTACTTCCCCTCAAAAGGAAGGAACTACAGGAAACAAATCCTTGTGTCTCCGCGTCCACCACTTTGGTTACTTCTATCCTTTACCGCACTCTACTTACTTGTTCCTACTTTGTGTTTTGGCAGTTCTTGCATATTTGTCATATAGGTAAATTCACCTTAGTTGCATTATCTAGATAATTTACCTTATTGTAAAACCTTAATTTGAAAAAGAAGAAAATTTGAAGTAGCACCTATTCACCCCCCTCTAGGTGCCCATACGATCCTTTCAGCGATGGTTTTACATCCGCGACTGCACGGTACCTGGGAAGGATTTTGGTCTTGCTCCTTTCGACCCCTCCCAAAAAATCGAGCCAAAGAGGTCCTGGAAGAACCAGATCTTGGATGGCGAGGTGGCGAAAATAGAGGGACTCTATCGTCAGGTGGAGGATCTCCAGTTGATTCCGGAGAAAGAGGTGAACGGTGTGGATATCATCCGCACCTTTCTCAAACGTCGGGTGGAGCCGCTCCAGGCTAGGGCGCACCCGATGTTTCTTTATTCGGGTCGTCGCGATCCTACTAGGGTTTCGGCTGAGGAGTTCTCCAAGGGGTATCTTGACGGGGTTCTTCCCCCGCTGCTGAAATACAAGGCCGGAGAAGATATCCCGGGGAAGTCGCTGACCCCTTCGTTCTTCACTTCTCGTCCGGTTCCGCAGGTGTAGATCTGGAACGTGCGCGTAGCGCTATTTTTCGACTGCGTTTATCTTTCCGCCTTTTGTGCTGAAAATTTTTTTGCTGTCTTTTTGCGCAGGAGTTCAAGGTGCCAGGCATGTCGCCTCCATTGCCCGAAGTGTTCCCGGATGCACCGTACAATGAGGTGGTGGACTCCATGTCTGAGCTTCTGTCGGCGCGATCTCCGGCTGAAGAGGCCAACGAGTCGAGCGAGGATCACACTCGCAAGCGGACACAGAGCTCCAGCGAGTCGTCGGATGCTTCAAATCCTCCGACGCCTAGGAATCCTCTAGGCCTCGAGCGTCACATCGGGGACCATGGGGGCTCTTCCTCTCCTATTCCGGCCGTGCCTGTGCGGGCTGTGGTACCGCACCCGCCGGCAAAGCGGAAGAAGGAAGAGAAGAAGGAATAGAAGAAAGAGGAGAAGAAGGGCAGGAGAACCCCGCCTGTCTTCGACTTGAGTGAGCTCGACTCGTAAGTGCACTTTGGTTGCTCTTTGCTTTCTCTTTTCTATTTGATTTGATTGCTCTTGTCTAATGTTTTTCCTTTGCAGCCACTCTTCCGACAGCTCCTCCAGCGATGGAGCTCGGGAGATGGTGGGGGAGTGAAAGGTTGTTCCTCCTCCTCCTCCTCAGACGGTGGCCACCTCTGAGGGCGCTGCTCCGGACCCTTCTCCGCAGGAGGATCGGGTGATTGTCCCTCAGAAGACTGCAGGCAAACCTTCGGAGTCGCCGTCTAACCACGTAAGTAGTTTTGTTTTCTACCGTGGGGGGAGCCCCCGAGCCTTTTCGGATGATCTGTTGATCATTGTTTCTTTGTGCCTCGGGGGGAGCCCCCAGACGTCTTTTGGTTGATCTGCTACTCGTGTTTGTTTTTTTATTCTTGTCTCGGGGGAGCCCCCGAGTATCTGTAGTAAGATCTGCTGATCATTTTTTTCTTTGATTCTCGGGGGGAGCCCCCGAGCGTTTTTTGTACGTTTAACTTGCTTTGCTCGTTCTTTGGGCGTATCCCCGAGCCGTTCTTTTGACGAGTAGTTCTTTTTTCAGCCTTTTGTGCAAGGCGCCAACCAGCTGGTGCAGCAGCACCTGGCATTGGAGGCCAGCTTCAAACGGCTTCAAGGTGCGTACATGGGTTGATCTTTTGCTTCCTCTTGCATTTCTTGTCCTATGATCTGATAAGTGTTCTGCTGATTGCAGAGGACAACAAAAACACTCTCCGTGAGCTTGATGCTCTCAAAAAGGGCCTCGGACGAGCGGAGAAGAAGGCCAAGGACGCCGTTGCTGCGAAAGGGCGCCTCGAGTAGGAGCTGGCCAACGCAGCTGCGGACAAGGAGTGCTTGCAGCAGGAAGCGACGGACCGCGAGGAGCAGCTCGCCACCGCCACGGCTTCGCGCGCGAGAGAGGTAGCCGGCAAGCCGATGGCGGCTGCCAATGCTGTTTCGGGTGAGTTTCTTCGTCTTCCCTTTTTGGCTTCCTTGTCTTTCTTTGCGGTTCTTTTATTTATGTTGTTTCCTTTGTTTCTTTAGATGCCACGGGCATAGAGTTTGATCGCGGTGCTCTAGAGCACGGAAGTGCTCTGGATGATGCTGCTGCGGCGGTCGAAGACCGATGCAGTACTGTGGTCGGCTCGCTTGCCAAGGCCAAGGAGGTTCTCGGGCGCTTCTATAAGGAGCTCGTCCCCAAGGGCGTGGCCCTCGAGGATATCGATGCCTTGGCGGATGCGCTGTCAGCCGAAGCGCCTGCGGCGTATAAGCGCAAGCAGAAAGGCATTGGCGCGTCCGTCGGGCTGGCAATGGCCTTGGCGTCTAGAGCGGAGCTGGATCTTCCTCGGGTCACCTCCCGGATGCCTACGGCTGCTGACGGATCCAAGGTAGCCTTCGCCCTCTATGATGCTCGCTGTACGCGTTATGGGCCGAAGTTGATTGACCTGCTAGCCGAGTACGCGTTGAGGCAGCAGGGAGAGGCCAGGGGGAGGCAGTCTGGCTCCGAGGCTACTCAGGATGCAACTTCTTAGGCGTTGTAGTTGTAGGATAGCTTTTGCTTCCTTTCTTGTAATTATGTCCATGAACAATCCTTGTGCCACGCAATGGCTTTTGCTGTACATCATGAATTTCCCCGAGTTCTGTGCTCCTTCGTCTGCTCGTTTATATCCTTGTCTTCTTTTGCTCCAGGGGCCTTCGGGTGATGATCCCGTTGACACTTCGTCTGTGCCGCAGCTGCGGCCATCCCTGGATGATGCGTCGCAGCTTGTGTTTCTTCGAGACCGCATTCGTGGCCTTGAGAAAGAGTTGCTTGGGGTGCGTGGCCACGCCGATGTTTGGAAATCCAAGGCGGATCGAGGCGCTGCCAGGGAGTACTTGATGGCGGAGTTGCTTCGTTTGTCCGAACAACTTCAGTATGAGTTTTTTGAGCTGTTGCCCATTATTTCGGATGCGCCTGTTGGCCTTTCACCTTACTCTTAGCAAGTATTGCAGGTGCTAACCTTGCTCCGAGGGAGGAAAAGGAGCGTGTTGCTGTTCGGATCAACTGCTTGACTCAGCAGGACATGGAGGCCGGCGGGTTCTTCTATATGGACCGTGACCGTGCCATGGTCCTTGCGACAGTGCAGGATTGTGTCCACCAGTATCGCGGGTGCTGCGTCAAGTGAAGTCTTCACTGGCGTCGGTCCTGCATGTAATGTTTCTGCTGGATGATGCACCGTCGACTCTCTCTGGCCTACTGTCGAAGTTTCGGAATGTGCATCATGTCAGGGAACTGGTGCGGCATCAGCTCGTCGCGGGGGTGAAGGCCACGCTCTCCCTTGTGCGGTTACATCATCTTGATTTAGATCTATCTGCTGTAGCGGCAGGGCCGCCTCTTCGTCCAGATGGTGGCGAGTGTGATATGCGTCCGCATTATGCGGCTGTAAGGCAGTATGCCGAACAAATCGTAGATCTGTTTGAGCAGCGTGCTCAGGTTATTCTTCAGAATAGGTAGGACCTGTAAAAAAGATATATGTAAAATTTGTATATATTTGACTGGGTGTGTTCTGCCCTTTTTTGTAAAGGTTTAGTTGTTGTTTAGCACGTAGTGCTCTATTTGTATACGTTCCCTTTTCGTTAGCCTGACGTGGTCAGCTACTCAGGTGTACAGGAGTTATCCTCAGTCGACAAAGTCGTGAGGTTGGGGGAGCCCCCTAGTGTGTTGTAACGTGGAGTAAAATGCGAACAATAGACAGAATTTTGGGGCGAGACACTTAGATTTATTCATATCGTAATGGAGGAGGTACATTGTTCGGCTAAGTAGCCTTGGCTGAATAGCTTTATTGAAAGTAAAAGAGGGAGGTAGCTAGGGGTAGAACCGTCACAGCTGTGCGACGTTCCATGGGTTGGAGTATGCGACTCCAGACTCCACGTGCTTGAGGCGATAGGCGCCACCTGGGATGACTTCAGTGACGATGTAGGGTCCTTCCCATGGTGACTCGAATTTCTTCGGTCGCTCTTGCTTGAGTCGCAAGACTAGGTCTCCTTCGACTAAGGATCTTGGGCGCAGCCGTCGGCTGTGGTAGTTGCGAAGACTCTGTTGGTACACCGCTGATCGGGCTGCTGCTATGTCACGTGCCTCGTCGAGTGTGTCGACGGGGTCTTCGAGTGCAGCCGTCGATTCGGCTTCGCTGTAGGCGACGACCCGTGGGGCCTTGTGGCGTACCTCTGTTGGTAGCACGGCTTCGGCTCCGTGCACCATGAAGAAAGGCGTGTAGCCGGTTGAGCTATTTGGCGTTGTGCGCAGGATCCACAGAACCGAGGGTAGCTCTTGTGTCCAGGCTCCTGCGAGTCGCTCGAGTGGGCTCATTAGGCGCTTCTTGATGCCAGCGCCGACGAGGCCGTTGGCCTTCTCGACCTGCCCGTTCGTTTGCGGGTGCGCCACGGAGGCGTATGTGATGTTGATTCCGAGGCCTTCACAGAAGTCCTGGAATTCTTTGGAGATGAAGTTCGACCCATTGTCGGTGATGATGCTATGCGGCATGCCGAACCTGTAGACAATGGATTCAAAGAACTTGACGGCAGTTTTGCCCTTTTGGTTAGTGAAAGAACATGTTGGGCCCCCATGTGTGGTTTTGGTAATTAATGACAATCTTCATGGACTAATGTGTGTATTAAGTTATACTTGTAGGATTTGTCCATTGGCATTGCTTGGAGCATGTGTTGACTTCAAGATAGATGAAATGAGAAGAAGATGTGTTGTGCAAGCTCAAAATGCTCCATCTATAGAAGATCTCATGTTTGATGCTTGTCATCCTCGGTGATCATGGATCGATGATGAGGAATCAAGAAAGGTGTTCCATCTTGAGAAGTTCAAGTTCGTCTACATCGAGCTCAAGTGGAATGCTCAAGGCAAAGGTATAATCTTGATAGGTTTTCCCTTTTGCCGGTCTCATGTTGTGTGTGGGAGACCGGGTTTAGGATAGATAACCGTGCTATCAAGAGGGGCTCTCGAATGAGTAACTCGTTCACATCGTTCGGAGAGAGATCAAACCTTTGCATACTTGCATCATCATATTTGGTTGTTATTTGGTCTTATCCATGTTGTGGCATCCCGCAAAACCACTACTAGAAAATCGCGTTGAATTTGTGCATTGCATTGTCATCATCATGCATTGTTTGCATAAAACTATTTTCGCAAAGCATGTTTTGTTTTCTAAAACGCCCCGTCATGTTTGCAAACACAAACCGGGTCACCGGAATATTTTACTTTGTCTGCTATTAGTTTGCAAAAGGCTTGTTGGAATTAAATAAAGCATTTAAATTATTTTAGTGGGCGGTCGAGCGGGGCCAATCTTAATCGACCACCCCTTAAACTAAATCGGTCCACCTCTAATCCTATTCCTACCAAACTACCTACCCAGCCCAGCCTCCACCTCACCCTGGCCAATCACCATGTGCCACCTCGCCCTCTCCCTATCCCCCAACCAACCAGGTGTTGCCACCTCACCCCATCTCTCTCTCCCTCTCTCCCCAACCACACCCCCACACAACACACACCACACAACACGCAGACAACCCACGCACGCAACGCCCAGACCCCCACCAACCGCCTGCGCCCCAGGCCCACGCGCGGTCCCACCCGCTGGCCCCTGTCCCCCACCGACGCGTCCTTCTTCCTTCTCCCCTTGCACCCCACGCCTCCCTGCGCCACACGCCTTGCCCCGCCGGCCAGCCTCTCTCTCCTGGCGCGTCCTTCTCCGCCGCCCGTTCTCCTCCTCGGCTGGCCGAGCCCTGCTCCTCCGTCCCCGTCGCCCGCCCGCTCCAGCCTCACAAGACGCCGCCCAGCGAGCCTCGCCTTCCTGCCACGCTCCGCCGGCGACCCTCGCCCTCCGCCCGCCCGAGACCTTCCCAGCTGGCGCGATCGCCGCCCGCTACCTCCTCCGGCCAAGCTTCCCCGCCGCCGCCTCCGCTCTCGCGAGCACCTCCCCTCCGCCTCGAGCCTCGCCGGACCAAGCTCCTACCCGCCGCCCGTGGTTTTCTCCGGCCGCTGCGCTCGCCTCCGCTTCCGCTCGGCCGCCCGCCCCGCGTTCCTCGGCGCTTCGCCCGCCCGGCCCTCGCGCCCGACCCGCGCCCATGGCCTCCTCCGTCGCCGACAAGGCCACCCGTCGCCTCGTCACCTGTCCTGCCTCCTCCAACCGCCTGTTAGCGGCCTGGTTCGCTGCCACGCCTCGGCCCCGAGCCGCTGCCGCCAGCTCGACCGCGACTCCGCCCTCATGCGCGCTGACGCCAGACGCCACCCTCGACCCAAGCGCCTCGAGCCCCGCAAGTGTCCCGGCCGAGCCCGCCCGCCGCAAGCTCTGCTGCCAGACCTGCTCCCGCGCCCAGCTGCTGCTCGGACCCGGCGTCGCCACCGGGCCTCCGCTCGCCGCCTCGGCCCCTCCGCCCATAAGCCGAGCACCGCCCGGAGCGGCGACGCCAGCGCGCCGCCTCCCTGTTCGAGCTCGCCGCAGCGTGTTGTGTACGACATCGGGCCACGCCGCCGTGCCCGGATCCCAACTCGTGTACCCTGGTAAACCGACGCCAAGAGTCGCAACGCCATCGAACCAACAAACCAAGTTCGTCCGCAGACAAGACCGACAAATTGTACATGATAACCCAAGACCGACATGAGGCCCCGGCATGATCTCCTTCGCGGGATCTGAAGACCGATCCGAAGGCGCCAAGACCCCGGACCCCAAGATCTTCGCCATGAGAAAACAAGACCGCCGGCACGACCCGACGACCGCGGATGCGACAGGATCGTCCCCGGAACGCCGAGCACTTCAATCCCGAACGCCAAGACCTCCTCCCGAAACGCCAAGGTCTACCTCTGCATCCGAGAACGAGCCGCCGAGACCGGATCCCGAACCCGTCGAACCCTGGACCCCGAAACCCCGGATCCCCAAGATCTGCCGAACCCTATGTGTGAACCCCCTTCCCGCAAACCCTATTTTTATAAATGAAATACAACCTTGTCGCATACTAAATTGTCATTCATCTTGCATGCATATCATTGGTTTGGGGGCCTTATGCCAATTCACCTAATAATTACATATGGGGCCCATATGCGGGCAAATCTAGCCTTATATTGGCCTCATTTAAACTTGGGTAGCGAACAACTTGTGTACCTAAACAACTTGAACCACCTAATTAATTGTCGGGACCCCGGTTCCGCTTAACATGACCTCATTGCATCGCAACCTTGCCATACCATGCATTATACATGCATCATGCCGATCTTCTGCCTTAGTATTAAATATTGCATCTGGTGTTCCTTCTAGTGATTTGCTTCTTCGCGGATAAGGCCGTTGAGTTGATGCGAGTGTCGACCCGATCTTCGGTTGAACCTTCGACAATGTTTTCAGGCGAGCATCTCCCCCCTTTCTACCTATCTTCCTTTTATAGTATTTATTCCCTCCTGTTGATCTATTGCTATCTGTGTTGCGATGCTTTAGTTTCCGTACCTGTGATATACCGTGCAGCCCTATATTGCCTTGGACACATCCTATTGCCTGTTGTTTGGTAGATAGTTGGTCTTGCGCGTCGTAGTCGCTTGCTATATTGCTGTTGCGTGTTGTCAAGTGCCACAGCTGTTGGAGAATTGCCGCATGTTTGATGTTGGAGATGATCGTGGTTTTACTTATCGTTCACTTTAAATTCCTGTTTAACAACTAAAATTGAATAAGCAGAGGCATCGGTGGGTGATAGATAATATTTGGTTTCCGAACGCCCACTTGTGTCCCGTAGGACCCCGAGTACTTGATACCTGTTCCTTGATTTATCGCGCTATCCACATCCGGGAGGTATATGGGACCCTGAGCGAGCTCGATTCATCTTATTTCTTGGGGCCACAAACTAGTTTGAGGTTTTATTTACTATCCTGTACTTATGCCATGCTACTTATGTATTTACGATTGTGCGAGGAGCACACCTTGCCTTTTAGGTAAGCGGAGTGATTACGCGGTATCGACACCCAGTTTTCGGGTTCCCGATCGCCATGACCATTGTCGCAAACCTTGAGTCCGTCTGAGCTTGCTTACTTGCCTTGGGTAGACTCAAGGGTGGCCCTGAAATATTTCTGAATCTGTGATTGTTCAGTCGTGAAAGCCTCGTTGGGTTTTGATTTGGTTTTCCGAGGTTGATCGGCGTGTGTTGCTATTGGTGCACCCGGCGGGTAAAACTTTCAAAAGTGTCCGCGGATATGGACGACTTGGAGCACAGTATCTCGACCATAGACAAGCATAACTAAAGTTTACTGCTATAAATTTGACTTTATAATGACTAGTAAACAGCTTCACTATAATGGAATGGCTAAATAATACTGCCTACAATTGCTTGTTTGAAGTGTCGCTTGCGACCATTGTGCCTGACTAGTAAGTATTGCAACTACAACGGATTGGCTGAATAAAAGTACCAACAACTGCTGGGTTTTGGGTTTATATCATGCTATCTGTATCTGATTAGTAATTGCTGCAACTACAACGGAATGAATAACTAAAAGGGCCCACTGCTTCTTTTATCAGGATGATTATCTAAACCTGACTAGTAATTGCTGCAACGATAACTGAATAAATAAAACTGCCAACTGTGTGAGTTCCTCGGTTGACTTCCTCGTTTGGTCTCGAGGGGGAGACACCAGGATGGGTTTGTTTGGTGTTAGCTTCAGGTTGGATCCGGATAGGCCTTTCTTACCCCCTCTGATTGCCGCCAGTTGTTTCGAGTCTCTATAGGTTGTTTAGTGCATGCTGCCGCTGCCGCTTCAGTCCACCATACCTATGTAGGCGAGGACCGCCGAATTCTAGCCTCGCTGCTTGGCCTCGATCGACGCCTCTTTTTCCTTTGCCCTTTGTCACCCCTTTGTTTAAGCAGGTTTTGAGATCGGCGTCGTTAGTGGTTACCCTTCCGGCTTGGCTTTGGCAGGTTATGGACGCCATTGGTTATTCTTGAGGCTCTTAGCCCCATTTGCATCTTGTCGTGGCAGCCGACGCCTGTCGCTTTCAAGGTGATTTGGATCTTTGTATATTATATCTGTATTCTTGACTCTTTGAGTCGTTATATATATATCTGCTACGTGGGTCCCATCGAGGACTGTTGTGTAATGTTATTACTTGCTTTCCACCCGCATTAAAGTGCTGGTGGGCATCTTTGAATCGTTTCTATGCGGGTTTGGCGGGTTTTCGCTAAAACTTGCATAGGTCCGATTCTGAGGGTGTTACAGAGTGGTATCAGAGCTTAGCAGTTGCGATACCCAACAAGTCCAAATGAGGATAACCTAGCTAACGGCCGAAGTAGAGTGTCAAAACTATTTTTGCAAAATCGGTTGGATAGTTCTGACTAGGTCTGGTTTTACTCCTTACCCCTCTGCTGCTCTCCTCTTACCTCTACGTGATTTGAATCCGCTCTCTTCTCTCTCTTCGAGTCCAGGATTTCTCGTGGTTGGGTTTCGCATCGTCGTCGGTTTCGCTTTCTCCTTGTAGCGGAGGTGCTACGATCATCAATACGCAACTTGTCATTGTACCATTCATCCAATATTTTGTTCTTGACCTCTTTATCCATATGTGTTCCTTCTTTGGATATCCGTATCATTGAAAAACATATGAGAAGGGCGAGCATTGGTGAAGTTGAGTATACCTTGAGCATGTGTTGTTCATGCCAATGGAACCATCGTGGAACCTAATCGGTGTGTCTTTCATACGATTCTGGCGACATCATCCTTTGTTCGGATACGCCTATGAAGATCTTGGTCTAAATCTAGAGTTGGGTTGCCTGATTTTCCTATTCATGTATAGAGTTGATAGTTTGGAGTGCAGGATGGATTGATCACCTAACCGACTCTTCTTTACGCCTGTACATCGAACTGGTGGATCAATGTAACTTTTCCCTCTTCTAATGGAAGTTAGAGGTGACCTTATCGTTTGATGCCTCTATCTTCGTCCTTTGTTTCTCCGGAGTGTTCTCTCGACGATCAGGAACAACGACCCTTTGTTGGTGGTGTCGCCGATTTCAAGATGGAGGATGAACCCTTGTTAGTGGTGTCGCGAGGATCTACACGAAGCGAGAAGACGCAGATCGCCGGCCTTCTTTCCGGTACCATGAGGCGGATCTCGAGGGCGAGATCCATTGTTAGTGGTGTCGAATTGTGGCATCCCGCAAAACCACTACTAGAAAATCGCGTTGAATTTGTGTATTGCATTGTCATCATCATGCATTGTTTGCATAAAACTATTTTCGCAAAGCATGTTTTGTTTTCTAAAACGCCCCGTCATGTTTGCAAACACAAACCGGGTCACCGGAATATTTTACTTTATTCTATTAGTTTGCAAAAGGCTTGTTGGAATTAAATAAAGCATTTAAATTATTTTAGTGGGGGCAGTCGAACGGGCCGACCGACCCGAACGACCACCCCCAGAAACTAAATCGGTCCACCTCTAATCCTATTCCTACCAAACTACCTACCCAGCCCAGCCTCCACCTCACCCTGGCCAATCACCATGTGCCACCTCGCCCTCTCCCTATCCCCCAACCAACCAGGTGTTGCCACCTCACCCCATCTCTCTCTCCCTCTCTCCCCAACCACACCCCCACACAACACACACCACACAACACGCAGACAACCCACGCACGCAACGCCCAGACCCCAACCGGCCTGCGCCCACGCAGTCCCACCTGGCCCCTGTCCCCACCAGCCGTCCTTTCTCCTTCTCACAAGGTGACCCCACGCCTCCACGCCCTGACGCCCAGCCCGCGAGCCGCCCTCTCTCTCTCTCCTGGCGTCCTTCTCCGCCCGCCGCCGTTCTCCTCCTCGGCGCAGGGCTGCCGACCCTGCTCCTCCGTCCCCCGCCGCCCGCTCGGCCGCTCCCAAGACGCCCGGCGAGCCTCGCCTTCCCGCCACCGGCTCCATCGCCGGCGACCTCGCCTCCTCCGCCTCCCGAGACCTTCCCGAGCCGTAGCGCCGCCGCTACCTCCTCGGCCAAGCTTCCCGCCGCCGCCTCGCTCATGAGCACCTCCCTCCGCCTCGAGCCTCGCGGACCAAGCTCCTACCCGCCGTGGTTTTCTCCGGCCACGCTGGCCTCGCTTCCGCTTGTCGACCGCCGCCTCCGTCCCGCGTCTCGGCCTTCGCCCGCCTCCGGCCCTCGCCCAGGCCAGCCATGGCCTCCTCCGCCGACAAGGCCACCCCGTCCGCCCGCGTCACCTGTCCCTCCTCCAACCGCCTGCTTCGGCCTGCCTCAGCTCGGCTGCCGCCTCGCTCATGCCGAGCCTTCGCCGCCACTCGATGGGGATATGCTGCTGGGGTATCTCAAGGCGTTCGACCGCCCAAAGGCTGGCGAGTGGGCCTGCAGAGCGGCGAGTGGATCAAAGCCCATCGGGGTACCAGCGATCGGAGGTCAAGGCCCAAAGTAGTAGATAGGCCCAGTCGGTCTGAGTTAAACGATTGACAAAGTTGTAACCGAATCGGTTGAGATATGTAAACCCTAGGGAGGTAAGCCTATATAAACCTCCATAAGGTGAGTAGAGATCGTTCCTCATACACCCAAGCAACTCGCCGCCTAGCCGCCGAGTTCGCCCATTGTAAACACCTCCATAATACAATCTAGCAGAGTAGGTCTTTACCCTCCGGGGCCGAACTGGGTAAAACCCCGAGTCTCCCTCATCTCGCACCGCAGATGGCTGGCCGCCTTGCCCTCGTTTCTACTACTCGCTGCCGATTGCGATCTCGTGGTCATTCCCACGGCTGGCGCCCACCGTGGGCCTGGCGGTCTGCCGGTGTTCTGGCGGAGATCCAATGCCCATCAGCAGGCGGTCGCCACCGCCGCATGATAGCGATTGGCGAGATGCTCCGGATCTTGCCAAGCTACGTCCCGTGGCGCGACCACACGCGACGCGTGATCCCGATCGGCACGATCGGCCTCTTCGTCGGCCTCACCGACATCATCACCTCGGAGGACTCGGCGCATCCGCGAAGTCGCCACCACGCGATCGGCTCTCCGAGAGCCGATCCGCACGATCCACCGCCGCCTCGAGTACGACTCGCCCACGAACGTGGCGAGAATTCAGCGGAAGACGCGACCCTCAGACGACGCCGACTCGGCGACCGGCGTCACTCGCCGGATCCATCACCGCGACCTCGTCCGCGGGCTCCATCGCCAGGTCTCCAGCGGGAGATTTCGAGGACCCTCCATCCTCGGGATCTTCGACTCCGACTCGGTCGGAGAACTCCGACCTCCACGGTGCGGTCGCCACGCCGCGGCCTACATGGCTACCGCACCGATCCGCCGGAGGACCCTTTCTCCACCCGATCCTCCTAACGCCACGGCGACGGAGGTGAGGAACTCACCTGGCGGGCGGAGGCGATGCAAGGGCGAGCGGCGCGAAAAATTTTGCCTCGGCGGGTGACAGCAGAACTGCGCTACCACCAGCGGTGATCAGTCACGCTGAACCCCACCGTTCAGGCGCGCTGAACCGGCGACGAACGACCCGGCTCGCGCCGAGCGCGCGCGATCTGAGAACGCGCCACCGGGAGGAAGCAACCGCCCGCCAGATCAACGGCGGCGGTGCCCCACCACCACCCAACCGCACCCTCCCGAGGACCAGCCGGATAGTCGTCTCCTCACGGAGCGACGCAACGGCCTTCCACTGTTCTCCACCCGATGGACAACCTCGTGGCAGGCCGAGCCGCCGACAAGATCACGGCGACCGCGGCGCCTACAGATCCGATGCGTCGGGGCCCTACTCGCGGCCGTGGAACAGCAAAGGGCGCCGACTCGCGGCGGTGTACTCGCGCTCCTCCGGGAAGCGGCCTCAGCGCCGTCAGCGGTGGCAAACACCCTCAATTGCCGCCGAGCCACGCAGCTCAACGGCGACCCGCGAATGCGGCACTCTCCAAACGATCCGCGGCGACCAACCTCGTCGCCGCCAATGGAGAGCCAATCGACGCTCGCACTCATATCATCGCCAACCAGAACTGGCGCGCACGCCAGCCCGACGACTTGCGGCACACCCTAACCACTCGCCGCGATGGCGAGCCTATGGGGTCGCTCAGTCGACTAGGGCCCAAGTGCTTCGGACCAATGATCCGAGGCGAAAAGTACCCACCCAACTTCAAGGCGCCGAAGGAGATCGAAAAATACGACTCCTCGTACGACCCCGCGGTCTGGCTTGACACATACCTCATGGCAATGGGGATCGCGGGTCACACCGACCTACTCGCCGCCCGTTACCTCCCACTGATGATGGAGGGGACGTGCAGGCAATGGATCAACACGCCCCCGGGACGATGTCGATTCACGGGAGGAAATGCGACGCGCCGTCGGGCACTTCGAGTGCTCCTACACCCGCGCCACCACCATCGAGGACCTGAACGATGCGTCCGGGGACCCAGCGAGTCGACCCGCAGCTGGGTCCAACGGTGGCAAGAGCTACGATGGCAGCGGTCGGCATCCACCCGGACACCGCCATCCATTGCTTCAAGACCTCGTGCCACGAGCCTCTAGTCGCCAAGCTCAAGCGACACGCCCGCACACTCGACAACATCCCGACCTCCTCGAGATCGCCAAACGATACGCCGAGGAAGATCCCAATCAAGGCGTCGACGGCGAGTCCGGCGGACAACGGCCTACGCAGCGGCAGCGACGGCCGCCGAGCAGACCTACGCTTCGGGCACTTCGCCTCAGTGCAAGCGCAACGATGGGCGGTCGACTTACGTCGCCAATGCGCACGCTGCGCGACCCAAGAGCTACCGCCGCGACGGAGGGCAGCGAGCGGCGGCGGGAATTACAAGAACAAGCAGGTTTGATCCCGCCTCCTTAACCAACCATGTGCGTTTCAGCAGGAAGGAAAGCCCGCCACGCACACCACCGCCGACCGCCACACCTCGGGGAGATCGAGAAGGCACGCAGCACGCGGAGGACACCGACAACGACCCGCAAAATGGCGGAAAATTCGGCAAAATGGCCGCTCGCTCCACACCTTCACCGGCTTCAACACGAAGCGAGAAGAAGGTCATCGCCAGCGCCGCCCAACGCGGGCCAGACAGACGTCCCCAGTTCTTGAACTGGTCGGAGCAGCCTATCACCGAGCCGGCAAGACCACTCGCCACGCATCGAGTACCGGGGCGAGTCGCCACGGTGGTCAAGCCCAAAGGTCGACTCGGCTCCCCAAGACTCGATGGACGGCAGCTCCATCAACATCCTCTACCTCGACACCTTCAGCGATTGCGGCTCCCGCGATGATGATCGAACAACCCACACCACGTTCCACGGCATCGTCCCGGTCGGAAGGCGTACCCGATCGGCAAGGTCACGCTACCCGTCACCTTCGGCACTCCGCGAACTTCCGCCGGCGGATCGTCTTCGAGCTGGTGCCCTTCGACAGCCTTACCATTGCGTCTGGGCGCCAGCGCTCGCCAAATTCATGGCGGCACCCACGCTGCATACAGCGATGAAGCTCCCGGCCGCGGCGTCATCACCATCAACGGCGACACGACATGGCCAATGCGAGGCCAAAGGAGCCGAACTCGCCGACGCCGTGATCGCGGCGAAGCTAGTCACGCCGATGAGCTCGCCAACACGCGAGCGGGTCAACAACGACCCCACAATACTTAAGAAGCCCAACTCGAGGGCACAAACACCTCAACCTTTGAGGCCACGACGCACACCGCACCGTCGAGCTGGTCCCGTGCGACCCCACCGACGGTGATGATCGGAGGCATGAGCCCAGATAGGAAGGCGCGCCATCGAGTTCCTCCGTGAGAACAGGACATCTTCGCATGGAAACCCTCCGACATGCCTGGTGTCCCTAGGGAGCTCACGAGCACAAATTAAACGCCGACCCCAAAGTGCGACCAACATTCAAGCGCCATTCAACGAAGAACGCCGTCGGGCAATCGCCGAGGAAGTGCAGCGTCTACTGCCGGCTTCATTCGCCAATCAAATACTCAAGTGGCTGGCAAACCCAGTCCTGGTCGAAAAGAAAACGGACGAGAATGTGTATCGACTACACAAACCTGAATACCGCCTGCCCAAAGGAGCGATTCGTCCTCCCGGATCGATCGATCATCGACTCCACCGCGGGCTCGAGTCGCTGTGTTTCCTCGGCGCCTACTCTGGGTATAACCAGATCAAAATGGCTGTCGAGGGCGAGGAGAAGACGGCGTTCATCACGCCATTCGGAGCCTTCTGCTACACCGCCATGACCTTCGGCCTCAAGAACGCCGGAGCAACGTACCAGCGGTGCATGCAAGAATGCCTCGCGAGCCAAATTGGCGCAACATCCACGTCTACATCGGCGGCGTGGTCGTAAAATCCGCTCTCCAAGGCGACCTGCTCGCCGACCTCGCGAAGACCTTCGCCAACCTGCGGAGGTACAAGATAAAGCTCAACCCGAGCAAGTGCACCTTCGTGTACCGCGGCAGTTACTAAGTACGTCGTCTCCAAGCGAGGGATCGAGGCAAACCAGAAGATCGACACGATCGCCCGGCTCGGCAAACCCGAGTGCTGCGCGGCGTCGAGCTGGCCGGCGGGTAGCGGCTCTCGATCGCTTCATCCCCTGGGCGAAAGGCGATGCCCTATACCTGATGCGCAGAATCCCACCTTCGATGGGACAAAGAGGCGACGGCGCTCGCGACCTCAAAAAGGTGCTACTACGCGCACCACTACCGCCGCACCCGTCGACAAAGGCCCATGCTGGTTTACGTCGCGGCGTCCGCGTCGTCGGCCGTAATGGTCGTCGAGCGACCGGAGGAAGGAAAAAAGCGCCCGATCCGGCGGTATACTACATCAGCGAGGTCCCTAACCGAGTCGCGCCAATGATACCTGATACCAAAAGCTGGTATATGCGGTCTTGAGCTCAGCGGTGCCGTGACTACTTCGAGAGCACCCCATCACGGTCGTCTCCTCGCTCCACTACAAGACATCATCCGCAATCGCGGCGGCAGGCGGGTCGCCAAGTGGGCCCGTCGAGATCGGCGTCCACAACATTAATCTGAGCCACGCAGGCGATTAAGTCCACAGCGCCGATTTCCTAGCCGACCGGGAGGAGGCCCAGCCGAGAAGCCGGCGTACCTCCATTCTTGGGCAGCCTTGACGGGTCCAAGAACGCGACGGCCAGCAGAGGCGGGGATAGTCTTGACCTCACCAAAAGCGACAAGCTCCGCTACATACTCCGCCTCGAATTCACGCCCTGCACCAACAACATGGCTGAATCGAGGCCCTACTCCAACATGCGAGCCGCAAAGGAGATGGCGTCAATCGCCTTGATGCTACGGAGACTCCGACCTCGTTGGTCAAGTCGCGGCTTTCAAACCGTCTCCCCTACCATGGCGGCATACCGCCAAGAGGTGGACAAGGTGGCGGCCACTTCACGGCTACTCGGTCGAGTGGATCGACGGGAGGAAAAAGCGAGGCCGACGCCCTCTCTCGCATCGGGTCGGCGATCCGCACCACCCGGCGTGTTCCTCGACACCATCTTCACGTCGGTCTCTCCTCAGGAGATCGACGAGTCCCGCTCAACGAGGCAACCTTGGTCGCACTCGTCACGAACGAACGGCTGGACCAAGCCCTACGCCTACGCCTACAGGCGGGCAACCTGCCGCGAGGCAGACAAGCGCTCGAATGATTGTTCGCCGATGCAAGTCCTACACCATCATCGGCGGCGAGCTACACAAGCGCAGCGTCACGGCGTGTTCCAGCTGCGTCAACCAACCAGCTGAAGGGCCAAAATCTTACGACATCCACTCGGTATTGCGGCCACCACGCGCGCGCTCCTGATCGCCAAAGCCATGCGACACGGCTTCTCTTGGCCCACCGCTGCATTTGTCGATATCGTCTAGCGATCGCGGGTGCGAAATCGCCAACGGGCGACGCGTTCAAGTTCGGCGCTCAAAACAATCCCCATCACTTGGCCATTCGCCGTGTGGGGCATGGACATGGTCGGCCCCTTCAAAAGGCCCCTCGGCTACACCCACCTGCTGGTCGCGTCGACAAATTCACAAAGTGGATAGAAGCCAAGCCGGTCAATGCGACGGGAAGATCGCCACTAAGTTCCTCGCGAGATCATATACCGCTTCGGTTTCCCCACAGCATCATCACGGACAACGGCACAAACTTCGCCAAGGAGCAATGGCGAGTTCTGCGAGCACCACATTCGCTCGACCTCGCGTCGATCGCACCCGAATCCAACGGCGGTGAACGAGCCAAAGCATCCTCCACGGCTGGCCGCGACTCCAAGTACCACTCGGCGCCGCAGGTTGGGTCGAAGAGCTTCCTCCGTCATCGGGAATCCGCACCTCGGTCAATGGTCGGGGATTCACCCCTTCTTCATGGTCTACGGCGCGAAGCCGTCATGCCAACCGACCTCGAACACGACTCGCCGCGGATCGTCCACTATCGGAGTCCGCCAAGCGGGCCCGCCAAGGCGGGCTCGACCAACTCGACGAAGCCGCGACCTCGCCCGATCGCGCCGCTATCTATCGGCAAGGGCTCCGTCGGTACCACAGCCGGGTGAAAACCCGCACCTTCCAGAAGGCGACTTGGTGCTACGCCTCATCCAGACAAGAAGGGCATGCACAAGCTCTCCCTCCATGGGAAGGCCCGTTAAGCTATCGGGCGCGTGCTCGACGCAGCGCCTACTACCTCGTCGGCGTCCGCGGGGGCGATGAACTCGGCGTCAGCGGCCGTGGAATGTAAATCTCCTCCGGAAGTTCTATACCTAGAACCCCACATGTGTACTCTCCGATCGCTATGAATAAAAAGCGATTACGCAAAATTGCTCTACTCTCCATTCCTTGTGCCACTCGCTTTCGTAATGACGTCATGCTAAAATACGAAGTCAACCCTTGGTACAGCGACCGCACGGCTAAGTAGTGCGATGTAAGAGCACCGAGTCATTTCAGTCTTGCATCGTCACTTAAAACGCCAATCCGAGCCCCATCGAGTCGCCTAGCTCGACTGGTTTCTGAACCAAGACATCTGTCTCGCTTCCCACGACCCCGGTCCTCCGCATCCTTGGCGAGCGACTCGAGCGGCTAAGTACCACGCTCGGGGCGGATACCGATTCGTCTCGATCGGACGAAAACGCCAAGTAAGAGAGCATGCCGAGAATCGCCACGCGGACCCACCGGGCGAGCGGGGCTAACACAAACGCGCTCGGTCCTCAACCACCCTCGAGTCGCGCCTTGAACTACCAAGTACCACGCTGGGGACTCGGCCACCGGCACCGTTCACAGTCGGGAAAGCGGTAAAATCTGAGCACTCGAGGAGTCGCCTTGCGGCTGGCTCTCCGCTTCGGCGGTCGACTCAACCAACAACACACATGATAAACAACAAAACATCATATTTAAGGTGAAACCCGCAAAGGCGGACGCTCGAGGACTCACCCAAAATCAATCAAAACACGCAAACAAATAGCAAAATGAACACAACGTTCCATTCAATCGCATATCGCATTGTCTTACATTACAAAATATGCCTACTCGGCAGAATCGTCACTAACACTATTCCGCAGGCTTCGACGATGATGCACCAGCGTCCGACGCTTCGGATGAATCGATTATGCGGGTTCGATGGATAAGTCGTCGGCCCGCCATCGCCAGCGGAAGGGCTGCTCGACCTTGAAGTCGCGATGCGGCGGCTCGGCGTCGTTCGGCGCGACGACCGTTTCCTGGTACGGAAGAAGGTCGCCCATCGCCCAAACACGCTCCGAGTACGCGGCGGCACGCTCCTGCAGCTTAAGAACTTCAGACAGATCCACCGCGCCAGACGATGAAGGATAACCACTCGTCACGTCGTCGAGGTCGAAATCTTCGGGGAAGTGGGCGAGTCCCAGACTCAGAGCCGTCGACGCTCCGTCGAAAAGCCGACCCGTCATGAACTCCACAACGGGCGCCTTCTCCAAGTACTCCCACCTCAAGGAGGTCATTGGGAATAACCTCCGTGGGCGACATCTCTTGAAGGTAGGTGCGGATGCAAGTCGCCGACAGCGTCGCCGAATCGACGAGCATGCTCACGCACTCCCTCGCATCCAGAGACCTCGCTTCTTCATGGCTCCCAATCATACAGCCTGCTAGATGGAAACAATTGTGAGCACCACGGAAAACACAAAAAATACAACCACAAGGCGGAAGACGCACTCACCGATCAGGCGGGCGAGCCCGATAATGAAGCTTTGAAGCGATGTCTTATCGTCTTGAAGCCCAACGATGAGGGCTTCCGACACCTTCCGGTCTTCCTCCGCAGCAGCAACGGCGGCCTTAGCTCGCCCGTTCGCCGAGCTCGCTTCTTCTTTCGCCTCCCGCAGTTCGCGCTCGAGGTCGGCAATCCTTTGCTCAGCAGTGCTTAACGCAGACCGTCATTTCGCCGGCGAGGACAAGCTCTGGCGAGCCACCTGCACTAGCGGCAATACGCTGACTCCTTGTTTACTTCTTGGAGGCGCCCAACTCCTTCTCGGCCGCTGCCCGCGACCAATCGCTCTGCCGACTCGATTGTAAACCCCAAAGTTTCAAAGTCAGTTCACGAAAACAACTCGGTGCCCACCCGCTACAATTAGCGGGTGCGCACTCGAGGGCGGCTCGAAAATTACTCGTGCCCACCGCTACAAATAGCGGTGCGCACTCGAGGGCTGGCGGCTCGAAAATTACTCGCTGCCCACCGCTACAATTTAGCGGGTGCGCACTCGAGACCGGTGGCTCGAAATATTAAGTGCCCCGCTATAATTTAGCGAGTACGCACTCGGGACCGGACTCGACGCACGAAACAAGTAACTATAAAGAATCGAGCCGCAAAACACCGACTGATCCTCGGGATGGAGGTACTGGATGGCGCGCCAAGCATGCCGTGCGATTGCGCGTCCACGGACGCAAGCAGCGGTGTGTGCCGCGTTGGTCAATCTCAGCGTCGGCGGCCTCTGGAGCGGGGTTCGGAGTCGCAGCCTCACTCGCCGTGGCCGCCTTGGTCATGAAGCGGGGGAAGGTAGCACCCGCCCCAAAGGAGCTCGCTTCTTCTGGTCTAGGCACCGAAATGCCTCCCTTCATGGATGCGGTCGCTTCAACGGCGGGCCCAGCCGGTGCGACTGCCGTGTCGTCAGAGACAGTGACGATGTCATCGCCCTTGGCCTTCTTGCTGCCTTCCGTGGGAGCGGCGACCTCATCCACCTTCCTCTTACGGGAAGGGTCCTCCCCGCTAGTGGCGGAGGGCACCTTGGCCACCGTCGGGTGGCTCATCTTCTTCACTCCGGTCCCACGCGACGAGACAATTCAGGAAAAACATTCAAAATACTAAGAGAGAAAGGCGAAAGCAGTACACTCACTTGGCGGCGGAATGAAACGCAGCCCTGCGAAGGCCGACCGGTTTTCCAGCTCGGGGCCAAGCCGGGCGAGCCCCAGTCCAGGCGAGGGCCCGGGACACGGACGGTTTCTTTGATGTCGAGGTAGCGGTTGGCGCCTCAGGCGCCTTCGGGTGAGTTTCCTTGCTAGGAGCTGCCGCGGCGAGCCTCCTTGCGGCGAGACCGCCACGTTCGGGACCCCTTTGCGGCGGTCGCCTCAGCTGGAGCCTTCCCTAGCCCGGAGATCGGCGCGAAGGGCGGGGGCATCGAGGCCAGCGGTGCCTCCATGGATGGTGCGTCTAGCGTGGTTGTTGCCGGGGCCGCCCCGTCACCGGCCGAGCTATGGGCATCGGAGCTGCTCGAGCTGGCGGAGAGGCCATCTTCGGCTTCCCTCCTCCTTAAAGGGCCCTCGCCTCTTTCTCCTTCTTCTTCTTCGCAGGAGTGGCACGGAGCGAGGTGGTCTCCGGAGTTCCTCGTCATCGCCATGACGCCGAGGCTCCTGCCTCGAGTTCGCTACCGACGCGTTGCCAGGGTCTTCGGACCGGGGCGATCTCCTTCGGATTCGTCCTCATCGTCCTCATTGCCCTTGGCGAGGCGACTTCGCCAGGTCCCGGGCGGATGGCCCGAGCTTTTCGTCATCGGCGGTGGAAGCCACCCTTCCACCACTTGGAATAGCTCGTTAACATGGACCAAAGTTAGAATTACCGCGATCGCATGTGCTGCGATCGCGAATAAAGATCAGATTATTACCGTTGGAGCCGGACGCCGTGGTGTATGGAGGAGCCCGGCTGGCGTCCGTATGCCGCCTGGTGATCCTCTTCGCCAGGAGGTAGTCCTCCACCACTGGCGAGGCAGGCCTTCGCCGAGTCTTCTCGGCCTGTACTGGTACATGTAGTGCTCGCGTTAGGCGGGACGAAGTCGCCGCCCAAGCCAGCGGTTATACGAGTTCACCGTCTGAGCCCTTCTTCTTCGACCGCGAATGGTCTGGAGCATCTCGTCGACGACCATCCGCTGATCGTCGGGAAGCTTGGCGACTGAAGATTGCGCTGCTCGAGCGGTCGGCCGAGTACCGTGGAATCGCCGTCCTCCGGGTCGCCTCGGTCACGTAAAACCAAGACTTTTTCTGGCCGCTGCTTTGGCCGGCAGCATCAAGTCAAGAAGGAGGCTTTGGATTTCACCGAAGGTTAAGCCGCCGGCTAGCATTGTCCGCCGCCTCATGGCTGATCCGTCCATGGAATGATCTTGCCACAAGGGAAAATAGGGCCGGCAGCATAGCACTCGCAACGCCACAAAGATGGCGAGCTGCCGATACTATGGGGACCAGATCCGAGGGCTGGATCCGTGGTAAGGCGCAGGCCGGAAGAACAGAGAAGTGGGAAACCCTAAACCCCGCTCGAGGTGACTAGTGAAGCAGATGAATTCTCTCGCGCGCGGGTTCGGGATCGTCTCTCCGGCTGCGGGGATTCGCCAACAGCCGGCTCGCAGGATTCCGGCCTCCTCGAAGGAGGCCAGTTGCGCCCTGGTGCACTTGGATCTACCCCAAGGATCGGTGGAGAGGGCCATGGCTGAGGATTTGCTTGGAGGTCGGAGGATTGCGGGTCGCGAGATCAACGGGCGAAAGATGTGCGTACTCGGAAGAAATGGTGGGCGGTTGGCTTTCCGATGGCCAACCATTCCCCTTATATAGCGAGAGCTGCCCGCCAAATTAGGGGGCCGTTACCGCGCGATGATTACGCCGAAAGTTACCGCGGTTACCTTAATGGCTAGTTTGACCACGCCCGACGGTCCGCCTCGCCACTCGGCTCGCCGAGTTATTCACAGGCCGCGACCCGTTGGTTCGGTACACTTTAACGCGACTCGGTTCGCCGGATTTTTTCCTTTGTGAGCCCGCCGACGATTCGATGGATGCCAACTTGAAGCCAGATACTCGATCGCCAGAGCCACCCGCACCTAATCAACGACGGCCTCGGGACTACCATGGGATATGCTGGGTATCCCAAGGACGCTTCCGACCGCCCAAAGGCTGGCGAGTGGCCTGCAGAATCCGAGTGGATCAAAGCCCATCGGTACCAGCGACGGAGGTCAAGGCCCAGCGAGTAGATAGGCCCACGGTCCGAGTTAAACGATTGACAAAGTTGTAACCGAATCGGTTGAGATATGTAAACCCTAGGGAGGTAAGCCTATATAAACCTCCTAAGGGGTGAGTAGAGATACGTTCCTCATACACCCAAGCAACTCGCCGCCTAGCCGCCGAGTTCGCCCATTGTAAACACCTCCATAATACAATCTAGCAGAGTAGGTCTTTACCCTCAGGGCCGAACCAGGTAAAACCACGAGTCTCCGCCTCATCTCGCACCGCATGGCTGGCCGCCTTGCCCTTCGTTTACTACTCATTGCCGACAGATCTGCCGTGGTCATTCCCACGACAAGCTCAAACGCGACCTACCGCCCTCCGCCTGACGCCGGACGCCACCTCGACCCCCGAGCCTCCGCAGCGCCCCGGTCGAGCCTGCCCGCCGCTCTGCAAGCTCACGGCCGAGCCCTGCTCGGCGCCCCACGCTGCTGCTCGGACTCGCGTCGCCGCTGCTGGCCTCGCCTCGCCGCCGCCTCGCCTCGCCCATAAGCCGAGCACCGCCCGAGCCGGCGACGCCAACGCCATGCCGCCTCCTGTTCCGAGCTCGCTGCACCTTGCGTGTTGTGTACCGACATCCGCCACGCCCGCCGTGCCTGGATCCCAACTCGTGTACCCTGGTAAACCGACGCCAAGAGTCGCAACGCCATCGAACCAACAAACCAAGTTCGTCCGCAGACAAGACCGACAAATTGTACATGATAACCCAAGACCGACATGAGGCCCCGACATGATCTCCTTCGCGGGATCTGAAGACCGATCCGAAGCCGCCAAGACCCCGGACCCCAAGATCTTCGCCATGAGAAAACAAGACCGCCGACACGACCCGACGACCGCGGATGCGACAGGATCGTCCCCGGAACGCCGAGCACCTCAATCCCGAACGCCAAGACCTCCTCCCGAAACGCCAAGGTCTACCTCTATATCCGAGAACGAGCCGCCGAGACCGGATCCCGAACCCGTCGAACCCTGGACCCCGAAACCCCGGATCCCCAAGATCTGTCGAACCCTATGTGTGAACCCCCTTCCCGCAAACCCTATTTTTATAAATGAAATACAACCTTGTCGCATACTAAATTGTCATTCATCTTGCATGCATATCATTGGTTTGGGGGCCTTATGCCAATTCACCTAATAATTACATATGGGGCCCATATGCGGGCAAATCTAGCCTTATATTGGCCTCATTTAAACTTGGGTAGCGAACAACTTGTGTACCTAAACAACTTGAACCACCTAATTAATTGTCGGGACCCCGGTTCCGCTTAACATGACCTCATTGCATCGCAACCTTGCCATACCATGCATTATACATGCATCATGCCGATCTTCTGCCTTAGTATTAAATATTGCATCCGGTGTTCCTTCTAGTGATTTGCTTCTTCGCGGATAAGGCCGTTGAGTTGATGCGAGTGTCGACCCGATCTTCGGTTGAACCTTCGACAATGTTTTCAGGCGAGCATCTCCCCCCCTTTCTACCTATCTTCCTTTTATAGTATTTATTCCCTCCTGTTGATCTATTGCTATCTGTGTTGCGATGCTTTAGTTTGCACTGTGATATACCGTGCAGCCCTATATTGCCTTGGACACATCCTATTGCCTGTTGTTTGGTAGATAGTTGGTCTTGCGCGTCGTGAGTCGCTGCTATATTGCGTGTTGTCAAGTGCCACATTGTTGGAGAATTGCCGCATGTTTGATGTTGGAGATGATCGTGGTTTTACTTATCGTTCACTTTAAATTCTGTTTAACAACTAAAATTGAATAAGCGAGGCATCGTGGGTGATAGATAATATTTGGTTTCGAACGCCCACTTGTGTCCCGTGGGACCCCGAGTACTTGATACTGTTCCTTGATTTATCGCTATCCACATCCGGAGGTATATGGGACCCCCGAGCGAGCTCGATTCAGTCTTATTTCTTGGGGCCACAAACTAGTTTGAGGTTTTATTTACTATCCTGTACTTATGCCATGCTACTTATGTATTTACGATTGTGCGAGGAGCACACTGTACTGTTTAGGTAAGCGGAGTGATTACGCGGTATCGACACCCCGAGTTTCGGTTCCCGATCGCCATGCCCATTGTCGCAAACCTTGAGTCCGTCTGAGCTTGCTTACTGCTATGGTAGACTCCAAGGGTGCCCCTGAAATATTTCTGAATCTGTGATTGTTCAATGAAAGCCTCGTTGGGTTTTGATTTGGTTTTTCCGAGGTTGATCGAGCGTGTGTTGCTATTGGTGCACCCCGGCCGGGTAAAACTTTCTGAAAGCCGTGTCCGCGGATATGGACGACTTGGAGCACAGTATCTCGACCATAGACAAGCATAACTAAAGTTTACTGCTATAAATTTGACTTTATAATGACTAGTAAACAGCTTCACTATAATGGAATGGCTAAATAATACTGCCTACAATTGCTTGTTTGAAGTGTCGCTTGCGACCATTGTGCCTGACTAGTAAGTATTGCAACTACAACGGATTGGCTGAATAAAAGTACCAACAACTGCTGGGTTTTGGGTTTATATCATGCTATCTGTATCTGATTAGTAATTGCTGCAACTACAATGGAATGAATAACTAAAAGGGCCCACTGCTTCTTTTATCAGGATGATTATCTAAACCCGACTAGTAATTGCTGCAACGATAACTGAATAAATAAAGCCAACGTGTGAGTTCCGGTTGACTTCTCGTTTGGTCTCGAGGGGAGACACCAGATGGGTTTGTTTGGTGTTAGCTTGTGTTGATCCGGATAGGCCTTTCTTACCCCTCCGATTGCCGCCATTGTTTCGAGTCTCTATAGGTTGTTTAGTGCATCTTGCCGCCGCTTGATCCACCATACCTATGTAGGCGAGGACCGCAATTCTAGCCTCGCTGTCTTGGCCTCGATCGACGCCCTCTTTTCCTTTGCCCTTTGTCGGCACCCCTTTTGTTTAAGCAGGTTTTGAGATCGACGTCGTTAGCGTGGTTACCCTTCCGCTTGGCTCAAGGGTTATGGACGCCATTGGTTATTCTTCAGGCTCTTAGCCCCATTTGCATCTTGTCCGTAGCCGGACGCCTGGCTTTTCAAGGTGATTTGGATCTTTGTATATTATATCTATTCTTGACTCTTTGAGTCGCTGTTATATATCTGCTGGGTCCCATCGAGGACTGTTGTGTAATGTTATTACTTCGTTTTCCACCCGCACGAAAGTGCCTGGTGGGCACCTTTGAATCGTTTCTATGCGGGTTTGGCGGGTTTTCGCTAAAACTTGCATAGGTCCGATTCTGAGGGTGTTACACATGTGAGGATATAGAGCTTGTGGTAATCTCCATAACAAGCTCTAGTTCATCAAAAACGGATTTCCCTTTTATATCTTATTGTGTTTTGATCTTGGAGGTTTTACCGATTTGTATTTTAGAGATAAGTAAAACCTTACATTATTTGGTTCTTACTCATGTGAGGATTTAGAGCTTGTGTTAATCTACATGACAAGCTCTAGTTCATCGAAAACGGATTTCATATGCATTTTCTATTATGTTTTTGATGTTGGAGGTTTTATCGGTTCGTCTTTTTGATAGAGGTTAAACCTTTCGTCATTTGGATCTATCCTCCCTTGCTGGACTATAATGTTTCTTTGCAGATCTTTTAGAGCTTGTTGTCCTCTTCGAAACGAGCCCAAGATCATCAAAATCGGAGTCCGGATGCAAAAGTTATGGCCGTTTTCGTTCTGGGTTGACCGGTACCGACCGTGGTCCCAGAGTACCGAGGTCCGCCCGTAGTACCGGTCGGTACAGAATTTGGTGCGACACCTGGGATCCCCAGGGACTGTCCGGTAGTACCGGGAATGTCCGGTAGTACCGGAGATGTCCGGTACTACCGGGTTTCGCTTTTTTTGGCTTCAACGGTTGGATTTTCGGGGAACCTATTTAAGGGGCCTTCTTCCCCAATGGTTCCTCAACCCTTCTTGCAAGTTTTCCCCTCCATTGTTGACCTTCTTGAGCTTGCTTTCTCTCAATCCCTCCAATGATTCTTGCATATTCTTGAGGGATTTGAAAGAGGAGATCTAGATCTACAATCCCACCAATCAATCTCTCCTCTAAGTGAGGGGAACTTATTGGGATCTAGATCTTGGAGTCTTTTGTGGAATTCCTCCATTGTTCTTCCTCTCTTATTACCCCATAAGCTTTTGTAGCTTTGGTGGAATTTGGGAGAGAAGGATTTGAACACCTTTGTGTTGTTCTTGCCATTTGCATTTGTTGCATCGGTTTGAGTTCTCTTTGGAGGATTTGATTTGAGCTACTCATTGGAGCTTGTCCCCCTTGGGTTCTTGGAACCCTAGACGGTTTGTGGCCTTGGTGGCATTGTGGACTTTTGTGGCGTTTGTTGGGAGCCTCCAATAAAGTTGTGGAGTTGTGCCTCAACCTTGTGAGAGGTTCCGGTTGCCACCGACAAGTGCACCGATAGTGGAAGCGTGGATCGATCCCATTGGGGTGAGATTCACCGGAGAATAAGGGAGGCCTCTTGTGGCGTTGGTGGTTTGATATCACCCCCTCTCCAAACGAGACGTACTCCATGTTGGGAGGAACTCGGTAAAATATCGGTGTCCCCGCGTGCCTCGGTTTTCTCTATACCCGAGCTCTTTACTTATGCACTTTACATTGTGATAGCCTTTGTGCTTGAAGTAATATATATCTCGCTATCACATTGTTGCTTGTATTTATTAGCATAAGTTGTTGGTGCACATAGGTGAACCTTAGTTGTTCTAAGTTGTGCTTAACAAAGTAAACACTAGTTTTATTCCGCCTTTGTTGAGCCACTCTAGGAAAAGTTTTAATCGCCTATTCACCCCCCCTCTAGGCGACATCCGTATCCTTTCAATTGGTATCAGAGCCCGGTCTCTCATTTTAGGCTTCACCGCCTTGAGAGTAAAGATGTCGGCTAGAGGATTAGTGCACAATGACATGCTCACATTCGATGGCACAAATTATGATATATGGAAAAATCGCATGCTCATTCATTTTAGGGACATGGCCCCAAATTTGGAGCGTATTGTAGATATAGGTTTTTCTCCTCCCATGGATTTCAAAAATCTATCTTGTGAGGATGAGAAAAACTTATATCTCGATGCTCAAGCTTCTAATGTGCTTGTTAATGCTTTGAGCTATGTAGTTACCTCTTCAATCATTCCTTTTTGGAGCGCTCATGAGTTATGGACAAAACTTCAAGATAAATATGTTGTGTCCAACATTATTGAGGATGATTGTGTTGCTTCCACTTCCGGTCGAGATGAGTTCTCATCGTCTACCACTTCACCAACATGTGATTTTTCACAAGGTAATGATATGGTGAGTGGTGATAGAAATTGCAATATGGATAGTGTGTTCACTATTTGTAATCCCTCATATCTATCTAGTTGCAATGATCTATCTTTGGACCTTAACACTTGTAGCACTCAAAATTCCACACATTCTTGTGTTAATAGTCCTTGCATATCATGTAGAAATGACTTGAACAAATCTCATGATGATATGCTCATGTTGTCTTGTTGCCATGATAAAAATGCTTCTATTTCCTCTAGTGCTTGTGTTGCTAACCATGTAGAGGGAAATGAAGATTCTATGGTCCAAGACAAGGTCTTGAAGAGAGCTACAAGTGCAATCTCATCATCACCTTTCTCCAGTTCTCACATGTGCCTTATGGCTAAGGGAACAAAGGTAACCTCTTTGAATCCCATTGTATCTCATGATGATGATGAGGTTGAGAATGATAATGATGATTTTAGAGGTAAGTATGATATTACCTCTATCAAGAAAATGGGAGAGGTTGTCTATAGTGCTCTCTACAAAAATAAACTTGCTTCCTCCAACCTTCTTCAAATCTTGAATTATGCTATAGAAGGCAATGAACTTATTGAGGAGCAAGAAAACATAATTGATGAAAAGTTTGCACTTGAGCGTGAATATGCTAATGAACTTGCTCAAGTAAAGGACTCCCTTGAAGAAGAACAAACCACGAAAGAATATCTTGAGGAGACTTTTACTCTAGAATTATCTAGAGTAAAGGAATACCATGATAGAGAACTTGCGGTGGCTAACTCCTTCAAGATTAAAAATGATGAACTTGAACTTGCTTATGCTAAACTTGTTGAGGATTTTGAGCACCTCAAAAATGGCTCTAGGGTCATAAAGGGTGAGCTCATCAAACTCACCGAGTCACATGAGCAACTTAAAGCCTCATATTCAAAAGAGCTTGACAAGTTTCCCTCACCTCTTGCTAATAGTAATGATGCTTGTGCTACTAACTCTATTTCTTGTGAAGCATCTATTTTGAAGGAGAATGTTGAGCTAAAGGCTCAACTTGCTTTGCTAACTAGCAACTATGGGAAATTAGAAGAAAGCCATGTTAAGCTCTCAAGCTCGCATGAGGATCTCCTAGTCTCCCATGGTAGGCTAAAGTTGGCTCATGAGGCCATCATGTCAAAGGTAACATCTAGTGGGCCTCATGTGGACATTTGCACTACATCTACTCCAAATGTTATATTGCCATGTGCTAGTCCTTGTAATTCATCCTCTCACAACCATGCTATATCTCGTGATGAATTACATTCCATGCCTTGTTGCTCTAACAATGTAGCATCTACTTCCTCTAGTACTTGTATTGAAACTAACCATGTAGAGGAAATCAAAGAGCTCAAGGCTCAAGTCACTTCTTTGAAGAATGACTTGAAAAAGGGTCAAAGGAAGGCCACACTCAACAAAATCTTGAGTGTGCAAAAATCCCCCAATGACAAGAGTGGGCTTGGATTCAACTCCAATGTCAAGAACAAGTCCACTATCATGTTGAAGCACAAGGACAACAAGAAGAATGGCCAACATCAAGTCAAGAATCCGGCCAACATTGTTTGCTTCAAGTGCAAGGAAGAAGGGCATCATGTTAGATCTTGCCCATTGAAGAAGAAGTCTCCTAGTGTGAAGCAACAAGGGAAGCGGCCTCAAGCTCCACCTCAAGTCATTAATGGGCCTCTTCCTAAGAGGACTACTTGAGCTCTTCCTCGAGTTGTGGCTTCACCTAAGAAGAAAGATGGCAAGAGTAGAACTTGCTACTTATGTCATGAGAAGGGGCATATTTATTCCTCATGCACTATTGGTATCTCCTCATCCAACCCTATCATTATTGATGATGTTTATTCTCTTTGTAAGGATGAGGTTGGCAATGTGGTTGCCAAATTTGTTGGTGCTCAATGTGGTGTCAAGAAAAGAACCATTTGGGTTGCCAAGCCTATTGTGACTAACTTCTTAGGACCCAACTTGGTTGGGGACCAACAAGCCAAAACTTGATCAATAGGTGTGTTTTGGAGGGCATTGGAGTCTTGGCTACATTATGAAGAATTGAGGGATCTTCATCAATTATTATTGTCAAGCCAAGCCGTTTGGATTATCATGATTTTATTATATTTCCAATGTTCCTCCTTGCGGTAACATATGCTAAACTCTTTACATTGAAAGTTACTCGCCCCCTTGTGCATGTTTTGGTTTTGTATCTTCCATGCTTTTGTACATGTTGTGCTTTCCACTTAATTATCTTGATATATCAAGTATATTTTTGTATGATTAGGTGGCACTCCATGTATGTGTGTTTCTTGTGTTTGAGCCTTACTTGGTTATATTTGGCTCTTGTGAGAGATTAATGGATAATCCCATTTTGGGGGAGTGTTATGCTTGGGCATTCCACAATCCTAAAAATGTGTGTACATGAGGAATACCACCTAGTATTTATATTGGATTATTGTCTAGTCTCTATGTGGTATAATTCTCATGAGAAATTTAAGTTTTATAATGTCCATTAATTATCTCTATTTGTATCCTTTTGCCTCGTGTTGTTTTTATGGTAGTATCACATTATGGGGGAGTCTTATGCTTAGTGCATATTACAATCCTAGAAAATGTGAATATTTGAGGTTGTGTCACTTAGACTTGATATTGATAATTATCTAGCGCCTATGTGACACATTGGCTCATACAAGTTCCAATTTGCATAAATGGCTTTATTGATCTTATTTTGGATCTTGTATATGAGAGTGTTTCTTGGTATGCGTTTCCTCATATTTAGATATATATATCCTCATGGAAACCATTTGCTTCAAGTTACTCTATTCACTAGTGATTGTGTGACTTGGGGAAGCTACCAAGAATCTTGTTCGAAGTATCATGCTCAATTTCTTATATTTAGTTATATGCTTCTTGTTGTGACTATGATCTTGGATATCCATGCAAGCTACCTTGGGAAAATTATTCTATTTCTTGTCCTTGGACAATGAGTACCCAACTTATGGTAGAATTTATTGATCATATTCACTTTGGTTCTTGCTTAATTTTATCCTATATTTGGCCAAGAAAAATATTTTATGTTGTCTCCCAATCCTTCCTTGCTTCTTGTGGATCTTCTTATTTTATTGATATCCTCTTGTGTTTTACTTATTATAGGTACTAGTGATGATCCCATTTGTGTGCATTTTGCATTTAAAAGGAAAATACTACAAAATGCACTATCCATGGGGGAGCTATCCTATATTGTTTAGAACACTCATATTTATGCTTCTTTGTTTTGATCCATATCGTGTTTTATGTGCTTGGAACCTCAATCTTTTCATTTTGGTACTTGTGCCATCATGTGAAGTTTGGGGAGTTTGGTTTCTTGTTGGAACCTTGCTCTTTTTGGGAGTTGGTTTTGTCTCATTCCTTGTTTCTTGATTTGACCATTTTAGAATGAGATAAATCCTTGAGTTTTTTATTTCTATCTATCTTTTGCTCCTTGGCTTCTGCCTAGTTCATTTGTTGAACTTGTGATCGTTCATGTGTTGAATTGGTTCTTTGATATAATTTGTACACCGCTTGTCTTGCCACACTCTTGTGTGTGCCATCTCGGCTTACTTGGTGTTTGTGCTCAAATTGTATCTCATTTTTGGTTCTTGACAGCTTTATGCATGCATATTTACTATATGTTTATATTATGGCATGCTTGCTTTCTTTGATACAATATATAGGGGAAACTCCACCAATTCCCATCGGCTAAGTTGTGCATGAAATTGTAGGGGTCCCAACCTAATAAGGTTGATCCCTCCTGTGTTTTACAATGCTAGTCCCTGGATCAATAGCTAGCATCCACAGTTTAGATGTAATATCAAGAAACAAAGATCATAATATAACTTTATAACCAGGAATAACATAATTTTATTACATCATACATAGCTCATTTGGCTATTGCATTACATTGCAGCGGAATAACAATAAGCATGGGGTCCTTCATCTTCAAAGTGCCACAGGCAGATGTTGGTTGTAGACTTTGTAATCCTAATTAAACAATCTTCACTAAAATCAATCAAACCTGCAACATACAAGTTACAGCCACAAAGGGTCAATACATTTTGAATTGTATTGGCAAGTGATACTATGGTAGTATAATGGAATCTATCATCTATATGCATTTGGTTAAGTGGAGTTGAGGCTTGCATTTCTCAAAATAGATTTTTCTTATCCTTTTGAAAATACTAAGTTTTTGCTTGACAAAATCATTTCCCTCAATCAAAGATTTCAAGATCCTTGTACCAAGCCATCTCTCCATCAATGATTGAAGAATTCAAACAACCCTTGTTCAAACCACAAGATTTTAATTTAGAAATTGGAATGATGAGATTCTTGA
Source organism: Avena longiglumis (assembly GCA_030063025.1). Taxonomy (NCBI): domain Eukaryota; kingdom Viridiplantae; phylum Streptophyta; class Magnoliopsida; order Poales; family Poaceae; genus Avena; species Avena longiglumis. Next base: position 158,300,979 of record CP125973.1, read on the forward strand.
TTGCTTCCATGTCTTGATGCTCAAATTGTCCTTTACCAGGGACATGGCTAAGTACTTAGATTTTACACTCTGCAGAGGTGGTGCACTTTCCCCACAAGACTTGGTTTCCCAAGACAAGATCTTTCAGAAGCTTTCCCTTAGACCAAAATGGACGCGCTCCAACCTATCAAACACTACCACCCACTGTCCATATGGCTAAGTTCTTGCAACCTATATGATCATGGCAGAGCCCATATTGCCAAGTGGTTGCACTTGAAGCTTCTCAACATTTGACATCTCAAATCTCTTTGTTTCCTGGGTGGCATTCCACAAGTGAGATACACAATCCAAGCCCATGGCATTGTGAACCACTCAACCATTCTCCACCAAGCAAGCCCATTCCACCCAGGTGATTCATTAACTTAGTTGTTTTATTAAACAAAACTTAAGTCCTCAGACTTAGAATATTTTTCCATAGTGTGAATATATATTCCACCCATATTTTCTATTAGCTAGGCTAAGCTTGGTAGTAGTAGGAATCTTAACTTAGGAAAATCCTACTAAGGATTCATCTACAAGGTTTTCCTATAACAAGATCTATACTTAGCAAAATCCATGCAAGTTTACTTAGCAAAATCACTAATGCATAATAAAAGTATTGGGATAGAAAGTATGAAGCATCACTTGCCTTTTTGGTAGAGTATAGGTTCACTTCTTGATCTTTGCAACAATCACACTCTTCAAGTCACTACAAATCAATCAAGCAAGGCACAAACTCAATCTACCAATCAAGCAAAATAACACACATAAATAACAAAGTCAAAGAAATGCATGCAAGCATGCCAAGCTTTGTTTTGTTTGAAAAAGTGGTCCCTAGTGGGTCATAGTCATTTGGGTACATCTAATGGTCATTTCCTAAAGTGTCCAAGTCATTTGCAAAAGGTTTCACTTTTAAACCATTTTCAAAACAAAGTGTTATTTTATGTGGTGTAGAAATATTTTTACTAAGGCATTAGCCTATAGGGTTCACCAAATGAGTTGCTATTGCAAAACTTGGTGTTTTAGTCATTAGGTTTGGTCCAAACCATCTACTCAAAGTTTTCATTACAAAAACATTTTCTTTACAAAATTTATTATTTTTCTTTGGCTAGAAATGGACTAAACAATTTAATCCATTCTAATCTTTTCCAAATTCACTTTCAAAACCATGGGTTGGTTCCTAGGGTTAGTAAGGTCACAACAAACCATTTTGCAAAGGTTTTATCCTTAAATTCAATTTTAAACAATTTCTATACTCTAAACAAGCATACATAAGTTTCTGCAAATTCAAACAAGATAACAAATACTATTTGTCAAACTAAGGCCATGGTTGGCTAGGGCTTGTTCTCCTGAATCCATTGATATAAAATTTGCCAAATTTGGACGTGTGGATCCAAAGATACAAGGGTTTGAAGTTTGCAAAAATTTCTGTTTTCAAATTCTGTTTTAAACAGAATAACAGACACGTGTCCTAACCCTACTCGTCGATACCGTTTCGGTTGGATCAAGCGTCGAGAGGCGTTGGATCTAACTCAAATCGTGCGGTCCAGAGGACATAGCTCTTCGCGTTAAGTGATTCTTTCCAGTGCGTCCGATCTAGATCTAACGGCTGTGGGGTGCTCGACCATAGACGGGCGACAAGGGCGGCTGGCGGGCGACAGATGATGGCGGCCGTACAGGAAGCGAGAGAGAAAAAGGGCATGCTCACCGGGCTCAGGGGGTCACGGCGAAGCTCGGGGTACTGCTGGCTTGACAAGGGGCGCTCAGAGGTAGTCGCAATCCCTCGTCGGAGTTGGGAACGGCGACGGACTTGTTCAGATGTTGTCGAAGGTGAGGATAGAGGGCGCCCTAGGACAAACAGGGGGTACAGTTAGGTTCGCAAGAGAGAGGAGAGTATGTGTGCATCATAGGGGGGTGAAGAGGGAGTCTGGTCTCACCAGTGGGACTCGTCGGAGCGGAGGCAGACGGCGGCGGTGCTGGAGGTTGTAGTTGCCGACACTCTGGAGCGCCCGCGGTCGTACAGAGGGTACAGGCGGATGCGCCTGGATGTGGTGAATATGCCTGCGTGTAGAGGGAGTCGAGGGGCGGCCGTGGTTCGCCGGATTTCGCTGGAGAAGGTCGCCGGAGTTGGTGAGGTTGTAGTGGCCAATTGGAGCAGCACTGGGGCGGAGAGGAACTGGAACCAGAGGGAAAACGTAGAGGAGTGACTGACGATTTATCACGCGTGCTTACTGCGGCTTTTACTCGTGGCATTAAAGCGAATTAAGTCTGAGGAATTACGTCTGCAACGGCGAAGTGAGAGGAAGAACAACTCGCGGGGTGGGGAAGAAGAGGGCCTGTGGTGGGGTCTGGTGGCAGTGAAAGAAAGGGAGAAAGGGAGGGGTCCACTGGTCATAGGATATGCGGGTGAAAGACTGAGTGAGGAAAACGGTTCGGGAAAATAAGAGGAGGTGGGCTGCGAGTTGGGCTGTTGGGCTGGGGTAGTTGGGCTGCTGTGGTTTCCCCTTTTTTTGTACAGAAATATTTCCCTTTTCCCATTTTATTTACTGATTTGAAATTCATTTCACAATTCAAACAACAAGACAATCATTCAAATAATTCAAACTATTGTAATGAGTTTTTGGTTCTGTTTAGTAGTATAACCAACTTCCAAAATAAAATAATATTTTAAATCTTTTTAGGTTCCATTTATTAATTAAATAAAATGGTCCATGGTTTAATAACAAAACAAGGTTTGGTTTATTTAATAAAATCTTCATTTGAAATCCAAATGCTTTCAAAACCCAATCAGTAGGTATCATTTGGAAATAAATAATACTTGGATACTTGTTTTAAAAAAATATTATTTTACTCTAGGGTCCAATAATAATTATATAAAATGGGCCTTAGTTATGAAATCAAATAGAGTTTTGATTTTATTATTAAAATCTTTATTTGAAACCTAAATATCTTCAAAACCAAAATTAGTAGGTTTAATTTGGGAAATATATAATATTTGGAAATTTGTTTTAAAACAAAATAACCTTTTATTTTAGTACCCATTATTAATTATTATAATAGACTTTCATTATTAAATCCAATAGGATTTGTTTTATTGAGATATTTATTTTGAAATCTAAAACAAGCCTAAACACTTTAGTAGGTTTTATTAGAGAATATAAAATATTTGGAAAACCTATTTAAAACAATCTTAATAAGTTTTGATGTTTTAATTAAATTGGTAAAACTTCTTATTTAAATAAAGTTTGGATATTAATTCTTTATTATTTTATTTTAAATAAACCTTTGTTGTTTTTATTCAAACTAAATGTTTTAATTCCCAAAGTTTTGGTCAAGGTTTAATTTGGCTTTATAAAATAATCCTTCTTTATAAATCCATCTTTTCTTTTGAAAACCAATCTTTTATTAAAGGATCCAAAATAGTATTTCCAAAATACTTTATTTTCCTTTGTTAATTGTTTTATGTTTTTAAATACTTTTGGGATTTATTTGTTCAAATTAGGTTTGAAGATTCCTATTGGAATTCAAAAAGTTTCTTCTGGCTCTGAAAATCAAACAAAAAATTTATTTTCACATTACAAGATTTGGAAAATCTTGGGATGTGACAGAAATTCAATTTCATATCAATATGCACATAATTATGTGGAGTCTCTCCTATGTATTGTAGTTGCACTAAATACTTTGGACCCAATATGTTTGGGGACCATCTTGTACTTAATTGTGTTTTAGGTACATTGGAGATATATTGGATGCTTGTCTCTCAATTTTGAAGAAGTGGTGCATACATGAAAATTTGAGACAATATATAGGATGATCAATGATTTCATATCCTCTACATCCTACCAATTATATCTCGGTAACAAGTATCTCTTTCTCATGCTCATATATCTTGATTCCAACCGTTTGTCGGTTGCCTTCTAGCATGAATTAGTGTATTTGTAATTGTTGTAGTTCTAGCAATGGTTTTAAGAGGACTCTCTATTGTATATGTGTTTAAGTTGAGATGAGTGCATATGATTGGGACTATACAAAATCATGCATATGATCCCCCAATCCCAAATATGTCAATCTAGCAATTTTATTGGCTATCATTTCATCAACTTCTCTCATGTGCAATAGTGAGATTTTTGCTAGTCTATTTTATCTTATGATACTTGTTGCCTTTCTCCATATATTCCAACTTTCTCCTTTTACCTTGGTGATAGTTGTAATATATGTAGTGTGTTGGTGTTTGAAGCTCATTAATGTACAATAAGATATATGTGAGCCTTTGGCCATGCTTTGAAGCAAAAATCTTATTGGTATATGTTGTGACTTCATTTTTGCGTTCATGAGCTTTATTGTATATATTCCTTCTGTGTGCTTGTTTATTTATGGTCATATGTCATTGTAATGTTATCCACTTAGAAACATATACACATATGAGAAGATAATTTTAGTTGAGAATTTATTTCTTGGATACCACCTTTTATTTCTTTTTATTATTCCGTGGCTTCCAAATTTATTTTCCTATGAGTGCTTGTTCCTCTTGTTTGCATCTACGGACACTCATATTTGTTCTTTCATGTCTTGTATTGTTAAATGAATTTGGATGAGTGAGGAGTCCATGACTATGCACCTCGTTCCCAAATGCAATTATCATAATTGGTGCATTCTCTTTGGGGAGCTCATCTAATTCATTTAATAATACTCATTTGCATTCGTTCACATTTGTTGTGTTTAAAATGCTTATGGTGGGAGCAAGGATTCCATATTTATGCATTATGTATTCCAATACATTTATTTTGAATTGTGCACAAACCTTGGGGAGCTTCTCTATTTGTTATTTAAAACACTCTTTTTCTCATATCACAATATCTTGTTGTTTCCATTTGGACTCATTTGTTGTTTTCAAATTGGTTTGTCGGACCTTGTAGTTGCTTGCATCATTTGACTTTATTTTTGCAATTTTCGGGTCCTCGATATAGTTCTACTCCCTCCCAAGTATTCATCATTGGATATGTGCGAAGGCACATCTTTGGAGGAGTTATCACTATATTTGCCTTCTAGAACTTGTCACCCATTTCGGCAATCGATGCCAATGGGGGAGAAGTTTTAGAGGGTTTAAGGGAAGTTGGTTTATGCATTGAGTTTGTTCTTGTGCATTTGCTTCTCATGCTCTTGCATCTTTGTTGTTGCTTAGCATGTGGTATATATAGAGGAAACTCCACCAATGATAATGATTGGCAATATATGCAATGAAATTCAAGTTCATCACACATGTACAGATTGTGGGGGAGTTTGCTCTATATATGGTGGTGGTACTAATATCACTTACTTTTGTAGTATTTGATATTGGTATTACCATTTCATTCATTAATATTCCTTATAAACCCTCTCAAAGGGATTGTCATCAATTACCAAAATGGGGGAGATTGAAAGAACATGTTGGGACCCCATGTGTGGTTTTGGTAATTAATGACAATCTTCATGGACTAATGTGTGTATTAAGTTATACTTGTAGGATTTGTCCATTGGCATTGCTTGGAGCATGTGTTGACTTCAAGATAGATGAAATGAGAAGAAGATGTGTTGTGCAAGCTCAAAATGCTCCATCTATAGAAGATCTCATGTTTGATGCTTGTCATCCTCGGTGATCATGGATCGATGATGAGGAATCAAGAAAGGTGTTCCATCTTGAGAAGTTCAAGTTCGTCTACATCGAGCTCAAGTGGAATGCTCAAGGCAAAGGTATAATCTTGATAGGTTTTCCCTTTTGCCGGTCTCATGTTGTGTGTGGGAGACCGGGTTTAGGATAGATAACCGTGCTATCAAGAGGGGCTCTCAAATGAGTAACTCGGTCACATCGTTCGAAGAGAGATCAAACCTTTGCATACTTGCATCATCATATTTGGTTGTTATTTGGTCTTATCCATGTGAGGATATAGAGCTTGTGGTAATCTCCATAACAAGCTCTAGTTCATCAAAAACGGATTTCCCTTTTATATCTTATTGCGTTTTGATCTTGGAGGTTTTACCGATTTGTATTTTAGAGATAAGTAAAACCTTCCATTATTTGGTTCTTACTCATGTGAGAATTTAGAGCTTGTGTTAATCTACATGACAAGCTCTAGTTCATCGAAAACGGATTTCATATGCATTTTCTATTACGTTTTTGATGTTGGAGGTTTTATCGGTTCGTCTTTTTGATAGAGGTTAAACATTTCGTCATTTGGATCTATCCTCCCTTGCTGGACTATAATGTTTCTTTGCATGATCTTTTAGAGCTTGTTGTCCTCTTCGAAACGAGCCCAAGATCATCAAAATCGGAGTCCGAGTGCAAAAGTTATGGCCGTTTTCGTTCTGGGTTGACCGGTAGTACCGGACCAGGGTCCGGTAGTACCGCCCCGTAGTACCGGTCGGTACAGAATTTGGTGCGTTTGGCGACCTGGGATCCCCAGGGACTGTCCGGTAGTACCGGGAATGTCCGGTAGTACCGGAAATGTCCGGTACTACCGGGTTTCGCGTTTTTTTGGCTTCAACGGTTGGATTTTCGGGGAACCTATTTAAGGGGCCTTCTTCCCCAATGGTTCCTCAACCCTTCTTGCAAGTTTTCCCCTCCATTGTTGACCTTCTTGAGCTTGCTTTCTCTCAATCCCTCCAATGATTCTTGCATATTCTTGAGGGATTTGAAAGAGGAGATCTAGATCTACAATCCCACCAATCAATCTCTCCTCTAAGTGAGGGGAACTTATTGGGATCTAGATCTTGGAGTCTTTTGTGGATTTCCTCCATTGTTCTTCCTCTCTTATTACCCCATAAGCTTTTGTAGCTTTGGTGGAATTTGGGAGAGAAGGATTTGAACACCTTTGTGTTGTTCTTGCCATTTGCATTTGTTGCATCGGTTTGAGTTCTCTTTGGAGGATTTGATTTGAGCTACTCATTGGAGCTTGTCCCCCTTGGGTTCTTGGAACCCTAGACGGTTTGTGGCCTTGGTGGCATTGTGGCCTTTTGTGGCGTTTGTTGGGAGCCTCCAATAAAGTTGTGGAGTTGTGCCTCAACCTTGTGAGAGGTTCCGGTTGCCACCGACAAGTGCACCGATAGTGGAAGCGTGGATCGATCCCATTGGGGTGAGATTCACCGGAGAATAAGGGAGGCCTCTTGTGGCGTTGGTGGTTTGATATCACCCCCTATCCAAACGAGACGTACTCCATGTTGGGAGGAACTCGGTAAAATATCGGTGTCCCCGCGTGCCTCGGTTATCTCTATACCCGAGCTCTTTACTTATGCACTTTACATTGTGATAGCCTTTGTGCTTGAAGTAATATATATCTCGCTATCACATTGTTGCTTGTATTTATTAGCATAAGTTGTTGGTGCACATAGGTGAACCTTAGTTGTTCTAAGTTGTGCTTAACAAAGTAAACACTAGTTTTATTCCGCCTTTGTTGAGCCACTCTAGGAAAAGTTTTAATCGCCTATTCACCCCCCCTCTAGGCGACATCCGTATCCTTTCAGTTAGTGACGGGCATGGCCTCAATCCACTTGGTGAATTTGTCGACTACGACGAGGAGGTAGACGTGACCTCCTTTCGAGGACCTTGGCAGTTTGCCGATCATGTCGAGGCCCCACTGGGCGAAAGGCCAGGCCGGGTGCGTGCGGTTTGTCTGTGAACCTCTGGCATCCGTTGCATCTTCTGACGATGTCCTTGGCGTCGTTCATGGCCTTTGGCCAGTAGAATCCATCTCGTAGAACTTTGGCGACAAAAGCGGCTGCCCGCGTGATGGCCGCAGATGCCCTCGTGGATGTCTTGGATTATGGTTTTGCCGTCACCGATGGTGACGCACCTTTGTGTTGGAGATATGCCCTAGAGGCAATAATAAATATAGTTATTATTATATCTTTGTGTTTATGATAAATGTTTACATTCATGCTATAATAGTATTAACAAGGAAACATTAATACTTGTGTGGTTTGTAGACTAAAATAAGAGTCCCTAGTAAAGCCTCTATATAATACTAGCTTGTTGGTTAATAGATGATTGTGGTTTCCCTATCATGAACATTGAGATGTTATTAACAACAAGATCATATCGTTAGGAGAATGATATGGTGGACATACTCCTATAGATAAGCGTAGCATAAAGATCAAGTCATTTTAATAGTTCAATTGCTATATGCTTTCTGATACATAGTAATCTAATTCCTTCGACCATGAGATCATGCATATCACCTTTGCCGGATGGATGCTTTGATGACATCAAACACCACACCGTAACTGGGTGGCTATAAAGGTGGCATTGAGTGTTCGGAAAGTATTAGTTGAGACACATGGATCAAGAGTGGGATTTGTCCATCCATATGATGGATAGATATACTCTGGGCCCTCTCGGTGAAATGTCATCCAATTAGCTTGCAAGCATGTGACTGGCTCACAAGGGATCACATATCATGGGAACGATAAAAGAGTACTTATCAGTAACGAGGTTGAACTAGGTATGCAGAGATACCCACGATCATAACCTCGGATAAGTAAACTATCGTGAGACAAAGGGAAATTGATATCGTATGTAAGTGGTTCATTCGATCACAAAGTAATCGTAGAAATATATGGGAGCCATATGAATTTCCAGATTCCTCTATTGGTTATTGTTCGGAGAAGTGTCTCGATCATGTCCGCATAATTCACGAACCGTAGGGAGACACACTTAAGGATTCGACGTTGTTTGAGTAGTTATGGAATGATGAGAAAGAGACCGAATGTTGTTCGGAGTCTCGAATGGGATTCGGGATATCACGAGGAGATCCGGAATGGTCCGGAGAATAAGATTCATATAAGGAAAGTCCCGTTTCGGAGTTGGAGAATGGTTCCGGTGTTTTCATCGGGAATGTTCTAGAAGGTTCCGGAATGTCCGGCACTCCGGAGGGGAAGGGTACATGAATGTGTTATATCAAGTTGGTATGATTGCATTATATACTCGGTGTCATCGCTGAACAAAATAGAGGGTTTATTCAAATCCTAGTTTGAAAAGTCAAACGCCTAGTTTGAAAGTCAAACGGCTAGTTTTGGGAAGTGGAGAGGGGGGTGGAAACCGACTTGGGGGAGGAGCTCCTCCTCCCACCGCCGGCGCACCACCAAGCCGAGTTGGGAAGGGACTCCCCTCCCCTTGTCCGGCCCGCTCCACCTATATAAGGAGGGGCAGGGCTCCCCTCCTAGACACACAAGTTCCTACCTCTAAACCATAGTACCAAGCCGCCACCGCCTCCATAGTCGCGGCCGGCCCTAGGGAAAACCGCCGCCTAGCTAAACCCTAGCCGCCGGCTTGCCCCTCCTCGACGTGTCTAATACCTAGATCGTCGAGGGACTCTCTCATACTCCACCATACTCGCTCCGGCTTAAGGAGAAGCCCTGCGAGATCTCCCCTCTACTTCCGATACCACGCCGTTGTGCTGCCGGAATCGCGAGGAGAGTGCTGCAACCTCCACTGCCTGCTGGAACAAGGGAGAGGAAGGTCTTCGTCGAGTACCGAACATGTGACCGATCATGGAGCGCTTAACGCAATACGGAAGGATCGTCTACGCGATCTTGAGATCGCGAAGAGTACGACTACATCACCCACGAGAATCCGCTCTTGTTAAACACTTTGGAATCTTCGAGGGTGAGTTATTCTATCGACTCGTTGCTACAATCTAGTAGATAGATCTTGGCTTGTTTGTTTGTATGCGGTAGAAAATTTTGTTTTCCATGCTACGAAACCCTACAAAGGGTATCGAGCCGTGTCTATATGTAGATCTGTTGCACGAGTAGAACACAATGGTCATTGTGGGCGTTGATGCTTTATTGTCGATTGCTTCTTGTGTACTTTGCATCTTGCGGTATGTTGGGATGAAGCGCCCGGCTAACCTTACATGACATCGTTCATGAGACTTGCTCCACGCTTGACATGCAACTTGAATTGCATAAGTGGCTTTATGAAAACCTGCTTTCTCCTAGCATAGTTAAGATTTAATTTACAACGGGTGATTAACAATGCTAGTATCAATGTTGTGGTTCTTGTTCGTAAGTTAGAACGACACTTATTGAAAGCCCCAAACCACGTAAAATATGCAAAGAAAGTAGAGGCGTCTAACTTTGTTTTGCGGTGGGTGTCGTGATGTGATATGGCCATGATTGTGATTATATTTGATGTATGCAATGTTCCTTATTGTAAGTTGGCAACCGGCAGGAGCCATATGGTTGTATTTAATTTATGTTAAGACCCGTGTGTCTATTCAAAGTAGTTGTAATAGTTGAAGCAGGTGGACGACAACCATGGAGAAGCGTCATTGACCTTGATGCAATGCCGGTGATGATGGAGATCATGTTCGTGCTAGAAGATGGAGATCGGAAGCACAAAGAAGAAAGGCCATATCATATCACATATTATGAATTGCATGTGATGTTAATCCTTTATGCATCTTGTATTGCTTAGTAGACGATGGTAGCATTATAAGATGATCCCTCATGCACATGAATTTCAAGTCATAAAGTGTTCACCCTTAGTTAGCACCGTTGCTAAAGCTTGTTGTTTCGAAGCACCACGTGATGATCGGGTGTGTTAGATTCCGCAAGTGTATACAACGTGAGCAAGCCAGATTTGCTCATGCGGAAACTAAGGTTTGATCTTGACGAGCTTAGCATGTACAGACATGGTCTCGGAACACGGATCACCGAAAGGTAAAGCATGAATCATATAGTAGATATGATGAACATGTCGATTGTTCCATTGAAACTATATCAACTCTCGTGATGATCGGTGTTGATGTGGTGGATTTGGTTCGTGTGATCACTAAAACAATGTGAGGGATATTGTTTTGAGTGGGAGTTCACCTAGATTAATTTTATTATTAATTTGAACTCAATTTGTCATAAACTTAGTCTAAACTATTGCAAATATGTTGTAGATCAATGGCAGCCCTACCATCAATTTTAATGCGTTCCTAGAGAAAGAAAAGTTGAAAAACAATGGAAGCAACTTCGCGGATTGGTTTCGCAATTTGAGGATTGTCCTCACACCGGTAATTTGACCTATGTCTTTGGATGCAATCATTGGGTGACCCACCCACAATGATCTTGCCGATGAAGTAAAGAATGTTTACCTCACTCGGAAGACTCAAGACTCTACGCTCAAAGGTGATATCTTGTATGGTTTAGAATCGGAGCTTCAGAAAAGGTTTGAAAATTCAGACCCATATGATATTGTCGAGAATCTCAAATTGATCTTTGAGACTCATGCGGCAATTGAAAGCTATGAGGCTTCTGAAAAGTTCTTTAACTGCAAGATGGAAGAGGGCAGCTCCGTCAATGAGCATGTGCTTAAGATGTCTGGGCACGCAAACAAACTTCAAAGCTTGGGTATAGTGATTCCTAATGCTTTGGGGATTTACCGCATCCTCCAATCACTACCACCAAGTTACAAGAACTTTGTGATGAACTACAACATGCAAAACATGAACAAGACGTTGCCAGAACTCTTGCCATGTTGAAATCTGCGGAAGTGGAGATCAAGAAAGAGCACCAAGTGTTGTTGGTCAATAAGACCACCAAATTCAAGAAAGGCAAGTCTAAGCGAAGGACACTTCAAGAAGGGTGGTAAGAAAGTTACCACGCCAACGAAGAAGACCAAGGCTGGACCTAAGCCCGATCTCGAGTGCTTTTAAGGGAGAAGGTCATCAAGCGGAATTGCCCAAAGTACTTGGCGGATTTGAAGAACGGCAACATCAAGAAGAAAGGTATATATGATATACATGTTATTGATGTGTATCTCACTAGTACTCGTAGTAGTGCCTGGGTATTTGATACTGGTTCGGTTTCTCATATTTGTAACTCGAAACAGGTGCTGCAGAATAAACGGAAGCTAGCGAAGAACGAGGTGACGATGCGCGTGGGAAACGGATCAAAGATTGATGTGATCGCGGTCGGTATGCTACCCCTTCATCTACCATCGGGATTAGTTTTATACTTAAATAATTGTTATTTGGTGTCTGCGTTAAGCATGAACATTATATCGGGATCTTGTTTATTGCGAGACGGTTACTTGTTTAAGTCCGAGAATAATGGTTGTTCGATTTACATGAGTAATATGTTTTACGCACATGCACCTTTGATAGATGGTCTATTCTTGTTGAATCTCGATAGTGGAAATACACATATTAATAACATTGAGGCTAAACGTTTGAAATCGAGCGATAACTCGACCTACATGTGGCACTGTCGTCTTGGTCACATTGGAGTGAAGCGTATGAAGAAACTCCATTCCGATGGACTTCTTGAATCACTTGATTTCGAATAACTTGAAAGATGCGAAGCATGTCTGATGGGTAAAATGACTAAGACTCCATTTTCCGGTAAGATGGAGCGAGCTACGGACTTATTGGAAATCATACATACCGATGTATGTGGTCCAATGAGTGTAGAGTCGCGTGGTGGTTATCGTTATGTTCTTACCTTCACGGATGACTTGAGTAGATATGGGTATATCTATTTCATGAAACATAAGTCCGAAACTTTCGAGAAGTTTAAGGAATTTCAAAGTGAGGTAGAGAATCAACGTAACAAGAAGATTAAATTTCTATGTTCTGATCGTGGAGGTGAATATCTATGTTACGAGTTTGGCGAGCATTTGAAGAAATGCGGAATACTTTCAAAATTGACACCACCGGGAACACCACAGCGTAATGGTGTGTCCGAACGTCGTAATCGAACTCTCTTAGATATGGTTCGTTCTATGATGTCACTTACAGATTTACCGCTATCATTTTGGGGTTATGCATTAGAAACAACCGCATTCACTTTAAATAGGGCACCATCTAAATCCGTTGAAACGACACCGTATGAATTATGGTTTGGGAAGAAACCTAGATTGTCGTTCCTTAAAGTTTGGGGTTGCGAAGCCTATGTAAAGAAGTTACAGGACAAGCTTGAACCCAAAGCGGAAAAATGCGTCTTCATTGGATACGAAGGAAACTATTGGGTATACCTTCTATCATAGATCCGAAGGCAAAATCTTCGTTAAGAATGGATCCTTTCTAGAGAAGGAATTTCTCTCGAAAGAAGTGACTGAAGGAAAGTAGAACTCGACGAGGTTGTCGAACCTTCTCTCGAAATGCGAGTAGCGCAAAGACCGGAAGAAGTTCCTGTGGTGCCTGCACCAGTTAGAGAGGAAGCTAATGATGATGATCATGAAACTTCGGTTAAAGTTGCTACAGAGCCTCGCAGGTCAACGAGAACTCGTACCACTCCATATTGGTATGATCCCGTTATGAGTGTCATGTTGGTGGACAACACCGATGACCCTGAGACATATGAGGAAGCAATGATGAGCCCATATTCCAATAAATGGCAAGAAGCCATGAAATCCGAGATTGGATCCATGTACGAAAACCAAGTATGGACTTTGGTGGACTTACCAGATGGCCGGAAGGCTGTCGAGAACAAATGGATTTTCAAGAAGAAAACAGATCGATGGTAATGTTATCGTCTATAAAGCTCGACTTGTCGCAAAGGGGTTTCGACAAATTCAAGGAGTTGACTACGATGAGACTTTCTCACCAGTAGCGAAGCTAAAGTCTGTGAGGATTATGTTAGCAATCGCTGCATATTATGATTATGAGATATGGCAGATGGATGTCAAAACAACATTCCTCAATGGAGACATTGATGAAGAGTTATATATGATGCAACCCAAAGGTTTTGTCGATCCTAAAGATGCTAACAAGGTATGCAAACTTCAACGGTCCATTTATGGATTGAAGCAAGCATCCCGAAGTTGGAATCAACGTTTTGATAAGGTGATCAAAAGTTTTGGTTTTATACAAACTTATGGAGAAGCTTGTATTTACAAGAAAGTGAGTGGGAGCTCTGTAGCATTCTTAATACTATATGTAGATGACATATTGTTGTTTGGGAATGATGTAGACCTTCTTAATAGTGTCAAGGAATATTTGAATAATAGTTTTTCAATGAAGGATCTTGGCGAAGCAGCTTACATATTAGGCATAAAGATTTATAGAGATAGATCGAGACGCCAAATATCATTGTCACAAAGTACATATTTGGACAAAGTTCTAAAGAGGTTTGGAATGGAAGATAGCAAGAAAGGTTCTTGCCCATATTTCCCAATACGACCTTGAGTAAAACTCAAAGTCCGACATCGGCAGAAGATAGAGAAAGGATGAGTAAGACTCCCTATGCCTCAGCCATAGGATCTCTGATGTATACCATGCTATGTACTAGACCCGACATTGCATATGCTGTTAGTTTAACTAGCAGATATCAAAGTGATCCAGGAGTGGATCATTGGACAGCGGTCAAAAACATCCTTAAGTACTTAAGAAGAACTTAGGATATGGTTCTTTCTTATGGAGGTGATGAACAGCCCGTTATAAATGGTTACACGGATGCTAGTTGGAACACCGATCCGGATGATTCTAAATCACAATCTGGATATGTATTTATTTTGAATGGTGCAGCAGTTAGCTGGAGGAGTGCAAAGCAAAGCGTTGTGGCGAGATCTTCAACTGAATCGGAATACATGGTCGCCGGAGGCTTCACAAGAAGCGATATGGATGAAAGAGTTCATTACAGAGCTGGGTGTGGTTCCTAGTGCGCTGGACCCAATGTCTATCTACTGTGATAACATGGGAGCCATAGCCAATGCGCAAGAACCAAGGTCACATAAGAAGCTGAAGCACATCAAGCTACGTTTTCACGCTATTCGAGAACATATCCAAGATGGGAATATAAAGATTTGCGAAGTACACATAGATCTGAATGTGGCGGATCCGTTGACTAAACCTCTCCCGAGGGCAAAACACCAACACCAAACTACCATGGGTGTTCGGTATATTACCATGTAATCTAGATTAGATGACTCTAGTGCAAGTGGGAGACTGTTGGAGATATGCCCTAGAGGCAATAATAAATATAGTTATTATTATATCTTTGTGTTTATGATAAATGTTTACATTCATGCTATAATAGTATTAACAAGGAAACATTAATACTTGTGTGGTTTGTAGACTAAAATAAGAGTCCCTAGTAAAGCCTCTATATAATACTAGCTTGTTGGTTAATAGATGATTATGGTTTCCCTATCATGAACATTGAGATGTTATTAACAACAAGATCATATCGTTAGGAGAATGATATGGTGGACATACTCCTATAGATAAGCGTAGCATAAAGATCAAGTCATTTTAATAGTTCAATTGCTATATGCTTTCTGATACATAGTAATCTAATTCCTTCGACCATGAGATCATGCATATCACCTTTACCGGATGGATGCTTTGATGACATCAAACACCACACCGAATCGGGTGGCTATAAAGGTGGCATTGAGTGTTCGAAAGTATTGGTTGAGACACATGGATCAAGAGTGGGATTTGTCCATCCATATGATAGATATACTGGGCCCTCTCGGTGAAATGTCATCCAATTAGCTTGGAAGCATGTGACGCTCACAAGGGATCACATATCACGAACGAGAAAAGAGTACTTATCGAATTGAGGTTGAACTAGGTATGCGGAGATACCACGATCATAACCTCGGATAAGTAAACTATCGTGAGACAAAGGAAATTGATATCATATGTAAGTGGTTCATTCAATCGCAAAGTAATCGTAGAAATATGTGGAGCCATATGAATTTCCAGATTCCTCTATTGGTTATTGTTCGAGAAGTGTCTCGATCATGTCCGCATAATTCACGAACCGTAGGGAGACACACTTAAGGATTCGACGTTGTTTGAGTAGTTATGGAATGATGAGAAAGAGACCGAATGTTGTTCGAGTCTCGGATGGGATTCGGGATATCACGAGGAGATCCGGAATGGTCCGGAGAATAAGATTCATATAAGGAAAGTCCCGTTTCGGAGTTGGAGAATGGTTCCGGTGTTTTCATCGGGAATGTTCTAGAAGGTTCCGGAATGTCCAGCACTCCGGAGGGGAAGGGTACATGAATGTGTTATATCAAGTTGGTATGATTTCATTATATACTCGGTGTCATCGCTGAACAAAATAGAGGGTTTATTCAAATCCTAGTTTGAAAAGTCAAACGCCTAGTTTGAAAGTCAAACGGCTAGTTTTGGGAAGTGGAGAGGGAGGTGGAAACCGACTTGGGGGGGGGGGAGTTCCTCCTCCCACCGCCGGCGCACCACCAAGCCGAGTTGGGGAGGGACTCCCCTCCCCTTGGCCGCCCCCCTCCACCTATATAAGGAGGGGCATGGCTCCCCTCCTAGACACACAAGTTCCTACCTCTAAACCATAGTACTAAGCCGCCGCCTCCATAGTCGCCGCCGGCCCTAGGGCAAACCGCCGCCTAGCTAAACCCTAGACGCCGGCTTGCCCCTCCTCGACGTGTCTAATACCTAGATCGTCGAGGGACTCTCTCATACTCCACCATATTTAATCTTTTGCTGTTACTAGATAGATCTGGCTTGTTTGCATGTTGTTTTCATGGGTATCAGAGCCGTCTCTATATAGATCTACATATAGACACGGCTCTGATACCACTGTAGGAGTTCGTAGCATGGAAAACAAAATTTTCTATCGCATACAAACAAACAAGCCAAGATCTATCTACTAGATTGTAGCAACGAGTCGATAGAATAAATCACCCTCGAAGATTCCAAAGCGGTTAACGAGAGCGGATTCTCGTGGGTGATGTAGTCGTACTCTTTTCGATCTCAAGATCGCGTAGACGATCCTTCCCGGCCATCGCTCCAGAGCGCCCCGCAATGGGTCACACGCTCGTACTGACGAAGACCTTCCTCTCCTTGTTCCATCAGCAATGGAGGTTGTAGCACTTTCTCGCGATTCCTAAGAAAGACAACCAAGCGTGGTACCGAAGTAGAGGGAGATCTCGCAGGCTTCGCCTAAGCCGAGCAAGTATGGTGGAGTATGAGAGAGCTATTAGTGGTCTAGGGTTTAGACACACCAATTAGAAGGCTCTAAACCGAAGGCTAGGGCAATTAGAAGCTCTAAACCAAAACGGCTCTAAACCGGAGATTAGAGGATATGAACTTGTGTGTCTAGAGGAGGAGGCCCCGCCTCCTTTTATAGGTGGGAGGGCGCCAAGGGAGGGGAGTCCCTCCCCAAGTCGGCCTTGGTTGGCGCGCCGGCTTGGAGGGACTCCTCCCCAAGTCGGTTCCAACCACCTCTTGCTTGTTTCCCACAGTTTCCTGTTTTAGCCGTTTGACTTTTAAACTCGCCATTTGACTTTTCTGTTTTAGGATTCAATTTAATCCTTTATTTGGAACAACAAGTACACATAGTACATGATACAATCATTCAATATGCAATGACGCATTCATGTACCCTCCCCCCGGAGTGCCGGACAATCCGGAACCTTCTAGAACATTCCCGATGAAAACACCGGAATCATTCCCGAACTCCGAAACGGGACTTTCCTTATATGAATCTTATTCTACGAACCATTCCGGATCACCTCGTGGTATCCCGGATCCCATCCGAGACTCCGAACAACATTCGGTCTCTTTCTCATAATACCATAACTACTCAAAACAACGTCAAATCCTTAAGTGTGTCTCCCTACGGTTCGTGAATTATGCGGACATGATCGAGAAACTTCTCCGAACAATAACCAATAGAGGAATCTGGAAATTCATATGGCTCCCACATATTTCTACGATTACTTTGCGATCGAATGAACCACTTACATACGATACCAATTTCCCTTTGTCTCACGATAGTTTACTTATCCGAGGTTATGATCGCTTCAGATCTCTCGCATACCTAGTTCAATCTCATCGATAAGTACTCTTTTCTCGCTCGTGATATGTGATCCCTTGTGAGCCACCACATGCTTGCAAGCTAATTGGATGACATTTCACCGAGAGGGCCCAGAGTATATCTATCCGTCATATGGATGGACAAATCCCACTCTTGATCCATGTGTTTCAACCAATACTTTCCGAACACTCAATGCCACCTTTATAGCCACCCAGTTACGGTGTGGTGTTTGATGTCATCAAAGCATCCATCCTAAAGGTGATATGCATGATCTCATGGTCAAGGAATTAGGTTACTATGTATCGTAAAGCATATAGCAATTGAACTATTGAAATGACTTGATCTTTATGCTACGCTTATCTATAGGAGTATGTCCACCATATCATTCTCCTAATGATATGATCCCGTTGTTAATAACATCTCTATGTTCATGATCAGGAAACCATGATCATATATTAACCAACAAGCTAGTTTAACAAGAGGCTTTACTAGGACTCTTATTTTAGTTTACAAATCACACAAGTATTAATGTTTCCTTAATACAATTATAGCATGGTATGTAAACATTTATCATAAGTGTGAAGATATGATAATAACCACTTTATTATTGCCTCTTGGGCATATCTCCAATAGTCTCCCACTTGCACTAGAGTCAATAATCTAGTTTCAAACCTTTGTGTATTCAACACCTATGGCTTTCCTGTTGTATGTACACGATTGCTAGTGGTCAATCGATCTCCGGATCCGACACTTCCAGTCCGTGTGTAATTGCATGTCTTTATGCGTCTCTACGCGTCACTCATTCTCTAATGAGATGGCTTTGTACAAATTTGGTCTTTCGGTGTGACCTTTAGCTCTTTGGGGTTAAAACATGTTGATAATATTGTCGCACAATATATCTTCATAGTATTATCCCACTGTGAACTACACCTAGTTTGATAACAAACTACTTGACACAAATGCCTCTTTTGTCGCTATAATAGCAGTCATATACTTAGCCTTTTGTTGTAGTATCTCACAATGTCTTAACTTTGGAACTCATCCAAATCCATTATGGAACTCACTTTCCATTATATTGTGCCACCCTTAGTTTAGATTGAGATAAACTTAATTTGTACTTTGTGACAAAGCTAGTATCAATGTAGTACTTTTACAATGAACTAACCATCTATTTGTCACTTTCTACAAATAATATACTCTTAGTTCTTCCAAAAGATCATAAGAATATCCTTACTATTGTCCAATGATCATCTAACTAATCATTCTCGTATATGCTCACAACATTTAGAGCATAGGACATATCGATTTGTACATATCACAAGATGATTGATATAAATACTTTGTGATTTCATACATCAAGTATCAATCTATACTTGATTATTTGTTTCACTTTACCAAATGTCAATACACTTGAATATATCATCAACATTGAACTCTTTCAATCCTTTCTCGCGACAAGAACCTTTTCTTGTAGTTTCTATATTGAACTCATTCAATATCTCGTTTATGTACTTCCGCACAACCATATTAGCGCCTATTGATGCCAAATATTTGGTTTGCCTAAGTCTTTCATCGGGATGAAATTCTTAATATGTGTTAATAAAAGATACATTATTTCCAATCAACAATATGTCTTCCACATAATGTATTAGAAACATGTCTTAGCGCTCCCACTTAATTTCTTGCAAATGCAAGCATCTTCATTGTCTCTAATGAACTTTTAAACTCCTTTAACAGTTTCATCATAGTGAAGATTCCAACTCCGCGATGCTCACTTCAACCATTGAAGTTTGCATATGCTTTTAGCATCCTATGAATTAACAAAACCCTATGGACCGTGTTATGCACATGTCCTAGGTAACGATTCTATTAGAAGAACTTGTTTTGTTTATTCAACTACCATATAACAAAATTATATGTAGTGGTTGCTACATTAATCCGTCTAGACTAAATATCGCTATGAAAGATCAAATCTTGTCATATACAACCTTTGGACATTGTTGTGAACTCTTTCCCAACATGTCGACTATTTCATAGATGTGAAACATCCATGTCTATTTATTTATAGATCCAAACACGACTGTAAGGTCTTACACCTTTCTCGAGGGTCCTTCAAGTTCAAAACTTGATTTCTCGTGCATGGAACTATCACGGATTTTATGGCTTCAAGCCATTTGACGGAGTCAGGTCCCATCATCGCTTCTTTGCATGTAGTCGGTTCATTATTCTCAAATAATGATTCAACCCTCAAATCTTGGTATTTGATTGTTTACCCGACCTACTTGTTTCAATATGAACTTAGATCTCTGTGACCACAACCTTTGAGGCACGTGAGCCATGAGCATTGTTGCTAACTCCGGAACACTTTTCGGCGCTGCGCAACTTTGCACATATAGCTAAGATTCTTTTAACCTTATCAAAGTTCTATTGTCCTCCCACTTAACTTTTCACGAAAAATTCCTTCTCAAAGAAACTTGACGTTCTAAGTGACAAACACTTTTGTCTCCGGTGTTTATGGAGGAACACTTTAACATTTATACAAAGACAGGTTCATCCGACTTTGGTTGCACACATCTTTCTTATGCATAGCATACCAATGTTTAAGAAAGGACAACTTGGGTTTAATCCGAAACCATAACTTTATATGGTGTCAATTCAACGGATTATGATGAAGCTCTTTTCAGTGGAAAAAGGTTTTTTTCTCCAAAGCTTTTAATCTTTAAAATATAATGGCAGTTTCATGAATTACACCTTCGATCTTACCATGTCAAACAAGGTTTAATTACATATCTCGAACGCTCCATACTTCTTATGGTGTTTCGGGAAAATGCAAATCCACGGAATGATTCCTTAAATCTTAGGTATTATGCTAAACTTGTAACTCAAATATCTTCCTTTATGATCTTATCATAAACTATATTCTTGTTACAATGATTTTGCACTTCATCTTGAAAAACTTTGAACTTTTCAAATATTTCACACTTCATCCTTATTAAGTAAATATTCATATATTCACTCAAATTTTTGGAGAAAGCATATGAAGTTGAAATCCATCGCTCTTGACTACACATAATGGATTTCATACAACAATATGTACAAGTTCCAATAATCTAGTCATTCGTTCCCTTTTGGCCTATGAACGAAGTTTTAATTATCTCTAGGAAAGTTTCACAAGCGTCATTTGATCAAAAATCAAAAGACTCCAAAATTCCATCCACATGGAGTTTCTTCATGTTTTCTTTCCAATATAATTTAAACGGCGATGTCACTTCCGAAGTGATCTTTCAATCAATTTGTCTTTCGACATTTTTAGCACTAGTTTTATGGATGTGATTTCTCCAACAAGATTTGTGAATCATCCATCTTTTATGGATTACGGCAATTATTTGAACAACCCTTTGTTCTCATAATACCTGATAAAACAAATCTTTGAAGGCAAGCTTTGATGTTTAACGAGCAACACAATAACCCTTTATTTGTTCTCGATGAACATCATCACATATTCTTTTGCTAGTTACTTAGGCCATTGTAGTTCATGAATTGTGTTGTTTCGTATGACGATTCACACCAACAAATTCAAGATCAAATACTTGAGAACCACATTGTTTAATAAGCAAAGAATATAGCCATAACATGTATATCATCTATATACTTAAGCTGAACAATTCTAGTCTTTTCTTTCGCCATATACTTATGAGATTTTCTTTCAATATTTCCTTCTCGCTTGAAAGAATCTATCAACATCAATAGTGGAGTCATACATATGACATATAGTCCAAAGCGTGTATAGTTAAATACCAATGTCTTTGGACTTGCACTTTGAAGTAGATCACCATCATCAAATGTTTGGTGTTCTTTCAAAATTCCTTTCTTTAGTAATCTCTTGGTGTAGTAAACATTTTACCTACATCAAATATTCACCCTTATCATGGAATCGTCCATGATCAAGCTACTTTTAGCTTATAACGATGAATTATGAGTATAATGTTGCTATCCAAAAACTTTTTGGAGGATTAGGACAACAAGTGTCTCCAACCTTTTTGCAAATTCTCATCAAAATATGAGAACATAAACTTTGCCATATTATACTCTATCATGTTTTAACCAAAACTTCGTTTCAGATATCACAGTATCTTCCACACATCATGGTTTCTGAAACAACTCTTTCAGATCCTAGATAACCTTGATATTAAGAGAATCCTTTGAATATCAAGAATCATGGAGACAAACATGATACTTATATACTAACACTTGGAATTGTTACTCTTGATTTAATACTAATTATTAAACTTCATGGAGTAACCGAACTTACGAAAGTTTGCAATAGGACTTTTAAACTTTAGATTAACACTTCAAAACAATACGATACCAGTCAGAAAGTAACTAACCGTAATTCTATAGTTCTATCATCTCAATTATAACTAAGCGCAAGGTGGTAAACGGATGCCAATGACTACAACAACTATGCAAATTCACTTTGATTTAGTTTATGATAAATTGAGTTCTAATTAATAATTAAATTAATCTAGGTGAACTCCCACTCAAAAAAATATCCCTCACATTGTTTTAGTGATCACACGAACCAAATCCACCACATCAAAACCGATCATCACGAGAGTTGATATAGTTTCAATGGCGAACAATCAACATGTTCATCATATCTACTATATGATTCATGCTTTACCTTTCGGTGATCCGTGTTCCGAGACCATGTCTGTACATGCTAGGCTCGTCAAGATCAAACCTTAGTTTCCGCATGAGCAAATCTGGCTTGCTCACGTTGTATACACTTGCAGAATCTAACACACCCGATCATCACGTGGTGCTTAGAAACAACAAGCTTTATCAACGGTGCTAACTAAGGGTGAACACTTTATGACTTGAAATTCATGTGCATGAGGGATCATCTTATAATGCTACCGTCGTCTACTAAGCAATACAAGATGCATAAAGGATAAACATCACATGCAATTCATAATATGTGATATGATATGGCCTTTCTTCTTTGTGCTTCCGATCTCCATCTTCAAGCACGAACATGATCTCCATCATCATCGGCATTGCATCAAGGTCAATGACGCTTCTCCATGGTTGTCGCCCACCGCTTCAACTATTACAACTACTTTGAATAGACACGCGTCTTAACATAAATTAAAGACAACCATATATTCCCGCCGTTGCCAACTTACAATAAGGAACATTGCATACATCAAATGTAATCACAATCATGGCCATATCACATCACTTCACACCGCAAAACAAAGTTAGACGCCTCTACTTTCTTTGCATGTTTTACGTGGTTTGGGGCTTTCAATAAGTGTCGCTCTAACTTTTAACATGAACCACAACATTGATACTAGTATTGTTAATCACCCGTTGTAAATTGGATCTTAACTATGCTAGGAGAAACAGCACCGCAAAGCCACTTATGCAATACAAGTTGCATGTCAAGCGTGGAGCAAGTCTCATGAACGATGTCATGTAAGGTTAGCCCGGCCGCTTCATCCCAACATACCGCAAGATGCAAAGTACACAAGAAGCAATCGACAATAAAAGCATCAACGCCCACAATGACCATTGTGTTCTACTCGGCAACAGATCTACATATAGACACGGCTCGATACCATCAGTAGGGGTTCGTAGCATGGAAAACAAAATTTTCTATCGCATACAAACAAACAAGCCAAGATCTATCTACTAGATTGTAGCAACGAGTCGATGGAATAACTTACCCTCAAGATTCCAAAGCGGTTAACGAGAGCATTCTCGTGGGTGATGTAGTCGCATTCTTCCGATCTCAAGATCGCGTAGACGATCCTTCCGGCCACGCTCCGGCAGCGCTCCCTGCAGTCAACACACGTTCGGATTTCGACGAAGACCTTCCTCTCCCTTGTTCCAAAGAAAATGGAGGTTGTAGCACTCTCGCGATTCCTAAAGACAACGGCGTGGTACCTAAGTAGAGGGAGATCTCGCAGGCTTCGCCTTGCCGAGCGAGTATGGTGGAGTATGAGAGAGCTATTAGTGGTCTAGGTTTAGACACACCAATTATAAGGCTCTAAATCAAGGCTAGGGCAATTAGAAGCTCTAAACCAAAACGGCTCTAAACCGGAGATTAGAGGATAGGAACTTGTGTGTGTAGAGGAGGAGGCCCTGCCCCTACTTTTATAGGTGGGAGGGGCAGCCAAGGGGAGGGGAGTCCCTACCCAAGTCGGCCTTGGTTGGCGCTTGGAGGGACTCCTCCCAAGTAGGTTCCAACCACCTCTTGCTTGTTTCCCACAGCTCGTTTTAGCCGCTTGACTTTTAAACCGCCATTTGACTTTTCTGCTTTAGGATTCAATTTAATCCTTTATTTGGAACAGCAAGTACACTTAGTACATGATGCAATCATTCAATATGCAATGACGCATTCATGTACCCTCCCCAGTGCGGACAATCCGAACCTTCTAGAACATTCCCGATGAAAACACCTAATCATTCCCGAACTCAAACGGACTTTCCTTATATGAATCTTATTCTCCGTACCATTTCATATCACCGTGATATCCCGGATCCCATCCGAGACTCAACAACATTCGGTCTTTCATAATTCCATAACTACTCAAAACAACGTCGAATCCTTAAGTGTGTCTCCCTACGGTTCGTGAATTATGCGGACATGATCGAGACACTTCTCAACAATAACCAATAGAGGAATCTGAAATTCATATGGCTCCTACATATTTCTACGATTACTTTGCGATCGAATGAACCACTTACATACGATACCAATTTCCCTTTGTCTCACGATAGTTTACTTATCCGAGGTTATGATCGCTTGTATCTCTGCATACCTAGTTCAATCTCGCTATCGATAAGTTCTCTTTTCGCTCCCCGTGATATGTGATCCCTTGTGAGCCAGTCACATGCTTGTAAGCTAATTGGATGACATTCCACCGAGAGGGCCCAGAGTATATCTATCCGTCATATGGATGGACAAATCCCACTCTTGATCCATGTGTTTCAACCAATACTTTCCGAACACTCAATGCCACCTTTATAGCCACCCGCCACGGTGGTGTTTGATGTCATCAAAGCATCCATCCGGTAAAGGTGATATGCATGATCTCATGGTCAAAGTAATTAGGTTACTATGTATCAGAAATCATATAGCAATTGAACTATTGAAATGACTTGATCTTTATGCTACGCTTATCTATAGGAGTATGTCCACCATATCATTCTCCTAATGATATGATCCTGTTGTTAATAACATCTCTATGTTCATGATCAGGAAACCATGATCATATATTAACCAACAAGCTAGTTTAACAAGAGGCTTTACTAGGGACTCTTATTTTAGTTTACAAATCACACAAGTATTAATGTTTCCGGTTAATACAATTATAGCATGGTATGTAAACATTTATCATAAGTGTGAAGATATGATAATAACCACTTTATTATTGCCACTTGGGCATATCTCCAACAGTTCGGGCCTCCCGCAGGTGGTGGTGGGGAGATCCATGTGCGATCTCGCCTGGTGCGTGTGCGTTCCCGTATCCAGGGTTCGGGGCTTGCTGCCTCAACTGGGCCATGCTCTCGCTGAGTTTCTGGAACTCGCGACAGTCCTTGAGCGTGTGGCTTGCCTTCTTCTTACCATCCTGCTTGTCGATGTAGAAGTGGATGGTGCATGGACCCGGCCAGATGTCGAGGGTTCATCGTCGCAGCTGGCGCCACGATCGCTGGGCGTCCTCCGTCGCGTAAGTTGCTTCCGCGGTATCCGCCGCTGTTGCGATTGCCGTTGATGCGGCGGTCGGTGTAGCCAGCCGCGACCATGTCGGGTCCGTCACGATCATCGTAGACGCGTGATCTTCTCTTACTACGGCGTTCACGTCGCCGGTCGTAGTCGTCTTCCTCCTTCGAGTGCGCTCGGAACGGAGTCCTCGCCGTCGGCCCACCTGTTGGCGATGTCCATGAGGTGGTCGAGTGTCTTTGGCTTGATGCGCCCGGGTTCTTCTTTGAAGTCCTGGCGTTTGACGCCGTCCTTGAAGGCGTCGATGGCTCTCTCTTCAGAGATGTGTGCTGTGGAGTTCTTGGTATTGGACCAGCGCAATATGTACGAGCGAATGGATTCACCCGTTCGCTGGGTGCAGGCCCGCAACTCCTCGATCGAGGCGGGCCTCTTGCTGGTGCCGTTGAAGTTTTGGACAAAACTATACACCAGCTCCTCCCAGCTTCAGATGGATCGTGAGGATAGGCTGCTAAGACAGATCCGAGCTGCGCCTGTCAGCTGCAGCTGAAGGCATTGCATGGTTGTTTATTTGTTTCCGCCGTGCAGCTTGACGGACGACAAGTGGTCGCTGAGCCACGCCTTGGGGTCCTGTGTGCTGTCAAACTTCGGAGTATCCAAAGGAAGCTTGAAGTTTCGCGGCATCCGTGTCCGCCGGACAGATCTGCCGAAGCATCGGGCTCCGCAGAGTTCTCCTTCGTCATCATCCTCCTTGGATTCAGACGAGCATACACGATTGGCGCACGCCTTGTCGATCTTGCGCTGAGTTAGCTCGCTTCGAGCGTCGTAGTCGCGGCTGCGACGCCGCGAGCTCTTGTGCCTTCGAGGAAGTTCATGCTCTTCATCTTCGGATGAGTGCGTGGGACCGCGGTTGAACCTGATCGCAACCTTCTTCCTTGGCTCCGCGGGAGCTTCTTCGTGGAGCGCAGCTCTGACAAGTCCGAGTCCGGTAAGCGCGGACTTATGCATGGCCCTTTTTGGGTCCCCCTCCGGAGGTGGGTGAGACGCGAGGTACGCGGTGGCCGTCATGATTGCGGCTTGCGGTGTCTTCGGGATGACGTTGCCTTCGGCATCCATCTCCATGAAGGACGCGTTGAGGGCTCGAGTCACCTCGTGACGCTCCTTGGGGTCCATGTTCTCCATCCGAGAATAGTGCTTGTTACCGTGGTTGCCATGCGAGCTGGAGACAATGCCCATGGCGGAGAGCGCAGCTCGCCGTGCACTGGACTCCGAGGCTGCTTGCTTGCGCTTGTCAAGCACCTCCTGCATCTTGACCTGCTTCTTGTGCTCCTCGATTAGGAGCATGTGGTATTCCATCAGCAGGTCCCGTGAGGCATCCACGGGCAGGATCTTGTTGCCTGCTACGACCTCACGTGCTTGGGTCCATCCCTCCTCGCTGAGGTGGATGACCCGATCGTTGTTGTCCCTGTTGGGTGGGGGGATTGGCTTCTTCTGTTTCCACCGTTTCTACCCTGCGGGTTGGGTGGAGGATTGTGTTCCTGATCCTGGATGACCGCGACGCACTGGTAGCGCTCGTAGATCGGATTGCTGTTGCCGCAGCTTTCGGATTCGGAACCGTAGGTCCCTTCGTCCGATGGTGGATCGCACATATCGGAGTTACAGCTGCTGCTGTCATAGGACTCATCTGTCGATGGTGATGTGCGTAGCACGGGGTGTGGAGCCCATGAAGCGGGCCTGATCGATGGCAGGGGCACTCGCTCTGGGAGACGGAGGGTGCCAGTTTGTCTCACCTGGAAGCAGAAGCTCCCGAACAGGATCTCGAGTCCGTCGCCAACAGGCTCGAAGTCCTTCATGGTGGCCGGTGAGTGGGCGATGAAGTCGAAGGCGCCAAAGAGGAGATGACTCTCTGTCTCCGCGGAGTTGTAGATCACTCGGGTTGGAACCGTCACGATCGCACAATCAGCGTCCCCAGTTCCCACAGACGGCGCCAATTGACGAGGTTTAATCTCGTCAATTCCCATTGTTATGGACTTGGGTTTTGGATAATATGGGGATGCTGGAGATCGCGGAACGGTTAGCAAACAAGAAACAAGGGGAAACGAGGTTTATCCAGGTTCAGGCCCCCGGAGGGAAACCCTAATCCTGCTTGTCTGCTATTGATTACGGCGGAACCGAAGGTTACAAGGGTGCGCAAATGCAATCTGGCGTGGAGGTGTGTATGCGAGGGTATGAGGTGCCCTCCTCTCCGTGCCCTCCTAGCCTTTATATAGAGTTAGGCAGGTCCCAGGCACAGATCGAGTCGGTTACAGGTTTTAGGGTTTAGCCCTTTGAATATTCTACCTACTCTAGCCTTGCTCTCCAAGGATCCGAAGGCGTCATGGGCCCTGGCCACCCGAAAGTCTTCATGGGCTGACGTATATTTGTCGTGGGCCTTCCTTGGGATGGACTAGGTATGCTGAGGTCATGTACCCGCAGGGTATAACCATGTCAATGGTTGCCGACAAACATAGGGAAAGAGCAATTTTTCATCAAGTTTGTCGCAAAAATTGTGGGATAAAAGAAATATTTGTAGCATGACACATCTATGGCAATATCATTGCACTCAAATAATTCCACATGATCAACATTATGCAAATGAAAAGCATCACATGGGAATAGGAATGAAGCATATGAAATGTCACAAGTAGAGTACATAGTATGCATATCCTCACAATTCATCATGTCCACTAGTGGGATCATGGCATCAACAACACCCGTATGTTTACCTTGGTTGTACCTCTCATTTTAAGTGGGTGTTGTGGTATGGGTGGCCTCCATGTGGACGACTTCTTCATCATATATGGAGATGGCATCATCTTCATCCACCATGTACATCTTCTTGATAGGAGGAACCAACATCTCCAAGCTTGGCATCTCTTGCTCCAAGGTACCTAGCACATCATGAGAAAACACACTAGAGGTAGAGGGTGATGGCACCTGAAAGCGCTTCGTCGGGAAACCCCAAGAGCAAGGTATGATGCAGCACAACAGCAAGTCTTCCCTCAGTAAGAAACCGAGGTTATCGAACCAGTAGGAGGAAGGAAATGTCTCAAAGGTGTTGCAAGCAACGTGGAAACCTGCACAACACAAACTCAAGACTTTGCCCCAACTAACAGTGAGGTTGTCAATCTCACCGGTTGCTGTAACAAAGGATTAATTGTATGGTGTGGAAGGTGATGATGGTTTGCAGCAAGTAAATAGTAACAGTGGAAGATGTATCAATGGTAAATATTGGACCGAGTTTCATAGTTAACTAGAGGTGTTCTCCTTAGATAAACAAACATGGCATGCTGGGTAAACAAATTACAGCAGGGCAATTGACATGACTGGGCAAGGCATAACAATGCAATACTAGACAAAAAGATCCTATGAGATTCGATTGGGCAATACAACAATATACATAGACCGCCATCCAACTGCATCTATGACTAGAAGTCCACCTTTGGGTTCTCATCCGACCCCCTCCAATATTAAGTTGCAAGCAACAGATAGCTGCTTTAACCAAAGCGTGTAAGGTAAACAATCCACTTGTTCCATGAACAAGAGACTGTTGTTTTCTCCCTAGTGGCAATAATACATCTACAACCGTAGAGATTTCTGTCACTTCCCTTGATTAAGTAGAGGCATGAACCCACTATCGAGCATAAATACCCCCTCTTGGAGTCACTAGCAACTACTTTGCCAAGTTAGCTACTAACAACGGAGAGCATGCAAGATCACAAACAACAAAAACATGATAGAATCAATAAGACAAAACCATTAATCAATCTGACATAGTAATCTCAATATCCATCGGATCCCCGCAAACACAACATGCGTGATTACAAAAAATATGAGATCTTGATCATGAACGGAGCTCACAAGATCTAGACATGAAAGCACAAGGGGGAGATACAACCATCTAGCAACTACATGGACCCGTAGTCCAAGGTGGAACTACTCACGCTTCATACAGGAGGCTGACATGATGAAGAAGAAGGCCTCCGGGATGATCTCCCCTCCGGTAGGGTGCCGAGAAGAGCTTCAGATTCTCCCGATCTAGGGAAGATGGTGGTGGCGGCTATAGACGGTTTCATGGAATATTGATCGAGTACTTAGGGTTTAGGCATTGGGGCTTGTTATAGGCGAAGAGGCAAGGCTGGGAGGCGGCCAGGGGGCCCACACCCTGCCCAGGCACGTGCCCACCCTAGGCCGCACTGGGTGCAGCACTGCGGGCGCCTCCGTCTCTCCTCTGGACTCCGTGTTCTCCTCGGTGAAATATTGACTTTGGCTTTTGTCCCGTCCAATTCCGATAATATTTCCTTACTAGCTTTTCTAAAACCAAAAATAGCAGAAAATAGGCAACTGGCACTGTGGCAACTTGTTAATAGGTTAGTACCAGAAAACATATGAAAAGCACCTCAAAGTGTGGACAAAGCAAAGCAAAGTAGATACTAAAAAAGCATGGAACATCAAAAATTATATATACGTTTCCGACATATCAAGCATCCCCAAGCTTAACTCATGCTCGTCCTCAAGTAGGTAAGTGGTAAAAGAATAATTTTTGAGGTGACATGCACCATCAAAATCAAGATCAAACCATTTGAAAGCATTGAAAGCTAGGATCAAAGAACTATAAACATGAGCATGAAAGATGGAGTTCTAACAATAAGACAAAGTAACTATGCATGCAACAAGAAAGGCTACAAACAAAGATCACGAATAACATGCATTGAAAAACGTTTGTTTGTTTCACATATATAAAACATGGCATAGTGGCATTTAGCTTGTCCCTCATGGAGTACCAAATAGATGCATAGGACACCTTCAAAGTTCATAAGAATGACTAGGTACAAATAGCACAAGAACAAGCAATACCAACAATATGCATCAATCGATAAGTTTTGGGACACTGCACATAGAACTAAGAATGGAAACTATGCTCTCTTAACTGTTGCTTAAAGGTAGAAGGTGGAGACTCAATATAATAGTGGAAGAAAGGCCCTTCATAAAGGGAAGCAGGGATTTCAAGTTTCAAAAAGAGCTTCCAAAAATTGGTTAGCTTTCAGCCCTCATTGCCCCTATCATAAGCATCTTGAAGTGATGAAGGTTAAAGTGAACAAACTATGGAGTATATGCTTGACAAAGTATAAGTTGGTAATCTCATGTCCCTTGAATACGAGGGCCGTACCTCATGCTACTCAACTTTGGTCACCTGTAAGTTCTTGTTATAGTAAGTACATGTGTATCATATTGAACCGCCAACGGGGTACCCCTTGCACATGGTACATGAGCTTTCCCATAACCAAAATGACAAGGCAAGCAGACAATGAGAATCTCAACGATCTTTTTATTTGCTATTTGCATAGGTTTTTATTGAGGATGCTTCACAGATTGCTCATTATGGTGATGCTGCAAGTTTCCACCATGATTAGGCATGGCTTAGGGTAGCGGCCTAGGCGTTTCTCTAACACAAAATACATAACTCCATGGACTTACAAGTTCCCTTTTTATTTCACACCGGCGACATCCATAGACAAAAGAGCATGATATCAACTATGTACAAAGTACAAGTGCAATGTTGAAAACATTACCCATGAAAACATGGTTCCGCGAATTCTAACGTATAAGTGCAAGCATATACAACATAGATGACACAATGGTTCAAGTTTATTAGGGTCAAAGAATATAAAGTGTGCCATGAAGTTCGTCAGAACTTTAATCACTAAGTTTTCTCATAACAAAATACTTTTTTAATTGGAAGATAGATAAAAACAAGAATATACTTGGAATGGTGTAACACACCATGCATAGGAGTTTATAGTGGACACTTTGGAATAACTTGGTTTCTTGGGAGTTGTAAGCATGGGTAGAGCTTACTCATACATGTGGAGGCTAGCAAAAGACTGGGAGCAACCAACTAAGAGAGCAATAATGGCCACAATCATGCAGAGCGACAAAACATTACTAATCAAAGCATAGAGTGGTACTACAAGTCAAGGACTAAATGATCATAGAGTCTATGGTGACTTGTTCATAGTCATGACATGGTGTGAGCATGTGCCAAGTCAACCCAAACAAAGCATCAAATGAGAATACCATAATACTATGCTTTTGCATGCTAAAACAACACATGATTCCTTCAAGGCACACTAAGAAATCCCAATTGTTTGGACCAAGTCATGCTACAGCAATAATCACTAATCATAAGGTCAAAACAACACCTAGCATGACATGCTAAAGTCTAAGTCACAGTCAATGCAAGGTCCTCTTGCATTTTCAAGCAAGAACTTTCTACTCCTTTCCAACACCAATCAACTTATTTGAAACAACACAACGCGAACGGGGGTCCAAACTACTTTATTCAAGCAAACTAAACAAACTAAGCAAAGCAAACGAAAACTAAGATGCTCCAAGAACAAAACAATAGTGCATGAAACAATAAAAACGAAGTGTCTAGAAATACTTGAGCTTTTTATTGATGAAGAAGGGGATGCCTTGGGCATCCCCAAGCTTTGACGCTTGTACCTCTTGGATATTTCCTTGGGTGACACCGGGGTGGCATCCCCAAGCTTGAGCTTTTGTCCATTCTTCATCTCATTACATCATTCTCTCTCTACACCTGAAATTTTCCTTCATAGAAAACTTCACACAATCTTCATTAGCAACATTAGTGTATTCAAAACATAATAGACCCTTGGGTTTAGCTTTAGAACAGCAAAAAAATTCACTAAAAACACAAGATACTATATCAACTCCTTCAAAAAGCTCAATTTCCCAAAAAGAACCCAAAAAGGAATCTGTAAGAAGCAAAGCAAATAATGGCAGAAATCTGTCAAAACAAACCAGCAAGTAGAAACCGATTTTTTCGAAGACCTTATGTTGCTCACATAAAAACGTGTTGAAATAATGAAAGTTAGATAACATACTGGTGGATTTATTCATAAATTTTAAGCTCAATCCGACTTACAGAGACTCCTCACGAATTTTTATGGTGGAGGCTAGAAATCTGTTTCGGTACAGCAACTCCCCAAATCTTACTTCCCTCTCATTAGAGGTCATTCTTGGCACAAAAAGCAAACAAAAAGGATAAGTAGAGGTCATTACTGAAGTAATAACTTTCAATACTCAAGGAAACTCTTGGGTTATCTCCCAACAAGTACTTTTCTTTAAGGCCTTTAAGTTAGGCACAAGAAGCAAGAAATCAAGTATTTTCAAATGAAGAAACATTAACATTAAACCTTGCTTTTAGAGGAGGAGCAAAAAGCAACTTCTCTCTCCTCATAGGTAAGTGTTCAATACCTTTCTTGAATGGAAATTGATATTTAATGCTGCCTTCTTTCATATCTATGATGGCACCAAAAGTTCCAAGAAAAGGTCTTCCCAAAGTAATAGGACAAGAAGCATTGTATTCAACATCCAAAACATAGAAATCAATAGGGACATAAGCATTGTTAACCATAATGAGAACATCATTAACACTCCCCATGAGTTTCTTCTTAGTATTATCATTAAGTGGGACATCCAAATAACAATCTTCCAAAGGTGGAAAATCAAGCATTTCATAAATCTTCCTAGGCATAATAGAGACACTAGAACCAAGATCACATGAAGCTTTGACATCAAAGTCATTCACTTGCATATTAATAATGGGTTCCCAACTATCTTCTACTTTCTTAGGAATAGAAGCTTTGTGTTTTAACTTCTCTTCCTTAATCTTAACAAGAGCATTTGTAATGTGTTTGGTGAAAGCATCATGCATATCACTAGCATCAGGACTTCTAGAAAGTTTTTACAGGAACAAAATCACTTCAGAAATATTGCAACCATCAAGATCAAAATCAAACTTAGCATCACTAGTAGTAGACTCATTGGCCTTAGGCATTGTAGGAGGAGGAATAGGGACTTCTTGTGGTTTAGTGATATCCATTCTAGTGGTGATGGTGCACACACTATTGTTTCTATCAATTTTAGCTTCCCTTTCCCACTTAGCATGAAGTTGGGCTAACAGTCTAACATTTTCATCAATAGTAACTTGTATGGCATGAGTAGCAGCAAAGGTACTTTCCATGGTTTCAGGTTTAGCAGCCATTTTATTAATCAAGGAGGATTGTGCTTCAGACAAAGAGGAAATATTTTTATCAACATTTAAAAGCTTTTCCTCCACAGTCCTGTTGAAATTGGTTTGTTTACTAATAAAGTCTTTGAGCATGACTTCAAGTTTAGAGGGGGCACTTCTAGCATTGTTGTAGGAGTTTCCATAGGAATTGCCATTATTGGGAGGATAAGGCCTATAATTGTTGTTGCTACCAAAATTATTCCTATAGGCATTGTTGTTGAAATTGTTGTTTCTAATGAAGTTCATATCAACTTGCTCTTCTTGATCAACCAAATAACATTATTTAGATCTAAAGGAGCTTTCCCATTAACAAGCATAGCCATAATAACATCAATATTTTCACTCAAAGAGGAGGTTTCTTCAACAGAATTTACCTTCTTACCATGTAGAGCTCTCTCAGTGTGCCATTCAGAATAATTAACCATCATATTATCAAGGAGTTCTTTTGCAGCACCCAAGGTGATGGTCATAAAGGTACCTCCAGCAGCTGAATCTAACAGGTTTCTTGAGGAGAAGTTCAAACCTGCATAAAAATTCTGGATAATCATCCAAGCAGTAAGTCCATGAGTGGGAAAATTCTTGACCAAAGATTTCATTCTTTCCCAAGCTTGAGAAACATTTTCATTATCAAGTTGTTTAAATTTCATAATATCACTTCTCATAGATATAATCTTAGCAGGAGGGTAGTACTTTCCAATAAAAGCATCTTTGCACTTAATCCGAGAATCAATACTATTTCTAGCAAGGATAGCAACCATTCTTTAGCTTTTCCTCTCAAGGAGAAAGGAAACAACTTGATCTTAATAATATCTCCATCTACATCCTTATACTTTTGCATCTCACAAAGTTCAACAAATCTATTGAGATGGGCAGCAGCATCATCAGAACTAGCACCAGAAAATTGCTCTCTCATCACAAGATTCAACAAAGCAAGCTTAATTTTATAAAAGGTAGCATCAGGAGCAGGTGGAGCAATAGGAGTGCTAAGTAAATCATTGTTGTTTCTAGTGAAGTCACATAACTTGGTGTTCTCAGCAGACTTCATTTTGGCAAAAGTGGAGCAAGCCAAAAACATCAGTAGCAGTAGCTAGGTCAGGAAATAATTTTTTTGTGTTTTTGATAAGAGAAAGCAAACCAAACTAAACTAATTTTTAGAGTTTTTGATGAAAACAGGCAAACAAAACCAAACAAAAGAAACTAAGCAAACTAAAAACAAAGTAAAGATAAAGGTTGAGGAGGACTCCCCTTGGGAAGACGTCCTTAGCCTCCCGGGCAACAACGCCAAAAAACTTGTTGATGGCGCCTGAAAGCGCTTCGTCGGGAAACCTCAAGAGCAAGGTATGATGCAGCAGATCATCAAGTCTTCCCTCAGTAAGAAACTGAGGTTATTGAACCAGTAGAAGGAAGGAAACGTCTCAAAGATGTTGCAAGCAACGTGGAAACCTGCACAACACAAACTCAAGACTTTGCCCCAACTAACAGTGAGGTTGTCAATCTCACCGGTTGCTGTAACAAAGGATTAACTATAT
Source organism: Avena longiglumis (assembly GCA_030063025.1). Lineage (NCBI taxonomy): Eukaryota > Viridiplantae > Streptophyta > Magnoliopsida > Poales > Poaceae > Avena > Avena longiglumis. Next base: position 158,336,164 of record CP125973.1, read on the forward strand.
GGTGTGGAAGGTGATGATGGTTTGCAGCAAGTAAACACTAACGGTGGAAGATGTATCAATGGTAAAGATTGGACCGGGGTCCATAGTTCACTAGAGGTGTTCTCCTTAGATAAACAAACATGGCATGCTGGGTAAACAAATTACAGCAGGGCAATTGACAGGACTGAGCAAGGCATAAAAATGCAATACTAGACAAAAAGATCCTATGAGATTCGATTGGGAAATACAACAATATGCATAGACCGCCATCCAACTGCATCTATGACTAGAATTCCACCTTTGGATTATCATCTGAACCCCCTCTAGTATTAAGTTGCAAGCAACAGACAACTGCTTTAACCAAAGTGTGTAAGGTAAACAATCCACTTGTTCCATGAACAAGAGATCGTTGTTTTATCCCTAGTGGCAACATCACATCTACAACCGTAGAGATTTCTGTCACTTCCCTTGATTAAGTAGAGGCATGAACCAACTATCGAGCATAAATACCCCCTCTTGGAGTCACTAGCAACTACTTGTCCAAGATAGCTACTAACAATGGAGAGCATGCAAGATCACAAACAACACAGACATGATAGAATCAATAAGACAAAACCATTAATCAATCTGACATAGTAATCTCAATATCCATCGGATCCCCACAAACACAACATGCATGATTACAAATAGATGAGATCTTGATCATGAACGGAGCTCACAAGATCTAGACATGAAAGCACAAGGAGATACAACCATCTAGCTACTACATGGACCCATAGTCCAAGGTGGAACTACTCACACTTCATACCGGAGGCTGACATGATGAAGAAGAAGGCCTCCGGGATGATCTCCCCTCCGGCAGGGTGCCGGGAAGAGCTTCAGATCCTCCCTGATCTAGGGATGATGGTGGCGGCGGCTACAGACGGTTTCGTGGAATATTGATCGGGTACTTAGGGTTTAGGCATCGGGGGCTTCTTATAGGCGAAGAGGCAAGGCTGGGAGGTGTCCAGGGGGCCCACACCACCTAAAGCGTGGCCTACCTAGGTCGCTACTGGGGTGCAAATGCCTGTGGTGCCCTGCCTCCTCTGGACTCCGTGTTCTCCTCGGTAAAATATTGACTTTGGCTTTTGTCCCGTCCAATTCTGAGAATATTTCCTTACTAGCTTTTCTGGAACCAAAAACAGCAGAAAACAGGCAACTGACACTGTGGCAACTTGCTAATAGGTTAGTACCAGGAAACATACAAAAATCACCTCAAAGTGTGGACAAAGAAAAGTAAAGTAGATACTAAACAAGCATGGAACATAAAAAATTATAGATACGTTTCCGACGTATCAGAGGGTAAGTTGTTAGAAATTGTAATGGCCTCACTTGCCCTATCAACTACCACTCTCAACACACTATGTGTATCACTCATGTCCTCAAACTGGAAGCACACAATCTCACATATGGTGGAGTCACTTGTCTCACTTTTTCTCTCACTCAAGTGGGCTAAGTGGCTCTCAAACTCACATGGGATTGGTACCACATCATTACTAAAGCATATGGGAATAGTCTCGGTTTCCTCAACTCCATGCGCCTTCTTTGGTTAAGGGAAATCCCACGCTCACCATCCTCCACCTCACAACCCTTGTCCAATGTTTGGCACCATGTCTTGAAAGCGTCAACTTCATGAGAGGTCATCTTGATGGGTTCATCCAACTTCGCAAAGTAGAAAGCCATAACGTCCTTCTCATTTGTTGACAATCTTGTAGCTTATGTAGGAGGCTTCTGATGTATACGCACTTCTATTCTTGTCGACAATTGTTGGGCCTCCAAGTGCAGAGGTTTGTAGAATAGCAGGAAGTTTCCCTTAAATGGATTACCCAAGGTTTATCGAACTCAGAGAGGAAGTGGTCAAAGGTATCCCTCTCAAGCAACCCTACAATCAAGATATAAGAAGTCTCTTGTGTCCCCAACACACCCAATACACTTGTCAGGTGTATAGGTGCACTAGTTCAGCGAAGAGATAGTGAAATACAAGCGGTAACGGTGCCAGAAAATAGTTTTATGGTGAGGTAAAGACTAAAGGCAACAAGAAGGAATCAAGAAAACATGCAAAAAATATAGTTGTAAACAGTGTTTCAATATTTAGAAACAAGGCCTAGGGATCACACTTTCACTAGTGAACACTCTCTCATATAAATATCTTCTCTTAATGATACTACTCTTAACTACTCTCCGGTTGGACACTCTAATCCATGGTAGGGCTATAACAACACTCCTCAAAGTCCGGCTTTCCCAATCTAGATAGCCCCACACTATCACCTTGAGCGCTCGATGGTTCCAAAAAACACCATAATTTCATAGAGAAAACCAACTCAAAATATACTCATGATAAATATATATGTAATCTAGCCTAAGTGCCACACATGGTGTGCATGTTGTCACTTTCACAAACGTGGGGAAAAGCATAGATCTATTAAAGCACGATGAGTATTTATGTAGACTCTAGCCTACACTGTCACTTTCACACACATGGGGAGAGCAGATATCTATTGAAGCACTTGAGTAGCAAGGTAGATATACTTGATTACAAAGCTCATGACCACAACAAGATCATGCATAGAGAGAGAGAGAGAGATAGAGAGAGAGAGAGATGAACACATAGTTACCGATAGAGCCCTTAGCCTTGAGGAAGAACTACTCCCTCCTCATCATGGGAATCAACAACGGTGATGAAGATGGTGGTGGAGATCGATGGAGATGGCGTCGGGGGCACTTCCCGGTCCCGACAGGGTGCCGGAATAGAGACTTTCTGTCCCCCGAATCTCCTCTTCGATGGCGGCGGCGCTGCAGAACTATTCGTGGATTTTTGGTCGATTCTTTAGGGTTTTTGGGTCGGAGGCTTCTTATAGGCGAAGGAGGCAAGGTCGATGGAAGGCTAGGGGGCCCATACCCCTGTGGGTGTGTCCAGGGTGGGACCCCACGCCCACCTAGGGTGTGGACACCCTGGTGTCCTCCTCCGTCTTGTCTTCGATTTTCCGTATCGTCCAGGAAAAAATATGAACTTTGGCTTTTGTCCCGTCCAATTCCAAGAATATTTATTTTTTAGCTTTCTGAAACCAAAAACAGCAGAAAACAGGCAGCTGGCACTGTGGCATCTTGTCAATAGGTTAGTTCCAGAAAGCATATAAAAACACATCAAAGTGTAGACAAAACATAAGACAAATGATATAAAACAAACATGGAGCATAAAAAATTATAGATACGTTTACGACGTATCAACCATCCCCAATCTTAACTCCTGCTTGTCCTCGAGTAGGTAAGTGATAAAAAGAATAATTTTTGAGGTGACATGCACCATTAAAATCAAGATCAAACCATTTGCAAGCATTGAAAGCTGGGATCAAAGTACTCTAAACATGAGCATGAAAGATGGAGTTCTAACAGTAAGACAAAGTAACTATGCATGAAACATAAAAGGCTACAAAAAATATCATGAATAACATGCATTGAAAAACGTTTGTTTGTTTCACATACAGAAAAAATAGCATAGTGGCATTCAGCTTGTCCCTCATGGAGTAGCAAATAAATTCATAGGACACCTTCAAAGTTCATAAGAGTGACTAGATACAAAAAGTTCATGAGAAAGCAATATCAACAATATGAATCAATCAATAAGTTTTGGGACACTGCACATAGAACTAAGAATGGCAACTATGCTCTCTTAACTGGTGCCTAAGGGATAGAAGGTGGAGACACAATATAATAGTGGAAGAAAGGCCCTTCATAAAGGGAAGCAGGGATTTCAAGTTTCAAAAAGAGCTTCCAAAAATTATGGCACTTGTTAGCTTTCAGCTCTCATTGCCTCTATCATAAGCATCTTGAAGTGATTAAGGTTAAAGTGAACAAAATATGGAGTATATGCTTGATAAAGTATAAGTTGGCAATCTCATGTCCCTTGAATATGAGGGCTGCACCTCATGCTACTAAACTTTAGTCACCTGTAAGTTCTTGTCATAGTAAGTACATGCGTATCATAGAGAACCTCCAACGGGGTACCCCTTGCACATGGTACAGGAGCTATCCCATAACCAAAATGACAAGGCAAGCAGACAATGAGCATCTCAACGATCTTTTTATTTGCTATTTGCATAGGTTTTTATTGAGGATGCTTCACAGATTGCTCATTATGGTGATGCTGCAAGTTTCCACCATGACTAGGCATGGCTTAGGCTAGCGGCCCAGGCGTTTCTCTAACACAAAATACATAACTCCATGGACTTATAAGCTCCCTTTTTATTTCACACCGGCGACATCCATAGACAAAAGAGCATGATATCAACTGTGTACAAAGTACAAGTGCAATGTTGAAAGCGTTCCCCGTGACAGCACGGTTCTGCTAATTCCAACGTATAAGTGCAAGCAATACAACATAGATGACACAATGGTTCAAGTTTATTAGGGGCAAGAAAATAAAGTGTGCCATCAAGTTTGTGAGAGCTTTAATCACTAAGTTTTCACATAACAAAATACTTTTTAATTGGAATATAGATGAAAACAAGAATATACTTGGAATGTTGTAACACACCATGCATAGTAATTTATAGTGGACACTTTGGAATAACTTGGTTTCTTGGGAGTTGGATGCATGAGTAGCGCTTACTCATACAAGTGGAGGCTAGCAAAAGACTGTGAGCGACCAACTAAGAGAGCAATAATGGACATAATCATGCAGAGCGACAAAACATTACTAATCAAAATATAAAGTGGTACCACAAGTCAAGTAATAAATGATCATAGAGGCTATGATGACTTGTTCATAGTCATAACATGATGTGATCATGTGCCAAGTCAACCCAAACAAAGCATCAAAGGAGAACACCACAATACTATGCTTTCGTATGCTAAAACAATGTATGATTCCTTCAAGGCACATTAAGCAATCCTAATTGTTTGGAACAAGTCATGCTACAATAATAATCACTAAGCATAAGGTCAAAACAACTTCTAGTATGACATGATAAAGTCTAAGTCACAGTTAAAGCAAGCTCCTCTTGTACCACTATAAGCATGAAACTTCCTACTCTCCTCCAACACCAATCAACTTATTTGAAACAACCCACAAAGATAATACTCAATAAAGATCAGTGAGATTGTCTCACAAATCCACAAAGAATAACTAAAAAGTTCTAAGCACAAAGCAGAAGAAAACTAAAGCTTAACGCAGTGCTAGCAAAAGTGAACACTCACAGAATAATAAGAGTGAAAACTAGAGTGTTCTAGGCATTGAAAATAGAGTGTGTCTCTCTCCAAAATAAGTGTGTTGTAATGAAACCAACTTATTGCAGAAAACAAGCAAATTAAAACCAAAAACAAAAACTAAGACGCTCCAAGAACAACACAACTGTACATGAAACAATAAAAACAAAGTGTCTAGAAAGACCTGAGATTTGTATTGATGAAGAAGGGGATGCCTTGGGCATCCCCAAGATTTGACGCTTGTACCTCTTTAATATTTATTGGGATGACATAGGGTGGCATCCCCAAGCTTGAGCTTTTGTCCATCCTTCATCTCATTACATCATTCTTCCTTTACACCTGAAATTTTTCCTTCATATAAAACTTCACACAATCTTCATTTGCAACATTAGTGTATTTAAAAGATAATAGACCCTTGGGTTTAGCTTTAGAACAGCAAAACTTTCACTAAAAACACAAGCTACTGTATCAATTCCCTCAAAAAGTTAAATTTCCCAAAAAGAACCCAAAAAGGAATCAATAAGAAGTAAATGCAAATAATGACAGAAATCTGTCAAAACAGACCAGCAGGTAGAAACCGATTTTTTCGAAGATCTTATGTTGCTCAAATCAAAAGATGTTAAACTAACAAAAGTTAGATAACATACCGGGGGATTTATTCAGAAAATATCATCTCAATCCGACTTATAGAGATTCCTCACGAATTTTTACGGTGGAGCACAAAAATCTGTTTTGGGACAGCAACTCCCCAAATCTTACTTCCCTCTCATTAGAGGTTATTCTTGGCAAAAAAAGCAAATAAAAAGGATAAGGAGAGGTCATTAAAGATGTAATAACTTCCAAGACTCAATAAAACTCTTGGGTTATCTCCCAACAAGTACTTTTCTTTAACGCCTTTAAGTTAGGCATGAAAGTTTGAGAAGATGCTCACATAAGAAATATGAATTGAAGTAAAAGAGAGCATCAAGAAGCAAATTCAAAACACATTTAAGTCTAACCCACTTCCTATGCATAGGAATCTTGTAAAGAAACAAGTCATGAAAGCACAAACCAACAAGCATAGGAAAGCAAAACAAGTGCAACTTCAAAATTTTCAACATAAAGAGGAAAACTTAATATTGTTGAGATGCATAAAACCATGTTTCCCTCTCTCATAATAACTTTCAGTAGCAACATGAATAAAATTAACAATATAACTATCACATAAAACATTCTTATCATGAGCCACATGCATAAAATAATTATTACTCTCCACATAAGCATAGTCACTCTTATTAATTGTAGTGGGAGCAAATTCAACAAAATATCTATCATTAATATTCTCATCACCATAATCATAAAAAATAGGAGGCATATTGTAATCACAATAAATTTCCTCCTCAATAGTAGGTGGACTGAAAATATTATAGTCATCATTGTAATCATCATAGATTGGAGGTTTGGTATCATCATAAGCAATAGAATAACTATCTTCCAAAGCTGGGGGACTAAAAAGATCATTTTCATAAAAACTATCTTCCCCAAGCTTAGACGTTTCCATAGCATTAGCAACAATGGTGTTCAAAAAATTCATACTAATAACATTGCTATTAGCATGCAAAGAAAGTTCCATAGGTTTTTTAATTTTCTCTTCAAACACTTCATGTCCTAACTCAATATAGATACTATAAAGCTCTCTAATTTTGTTGTTGTTTTCCATTAAGCCTAACTAGTGAAAACAAGAAACAAGAAGACAAAATTGCAGAATCTAAAGTAAATAACTTCGAGCACTCACACCGGAGGATGTGAGTACCTTTTACCTTACCTCCCCGGCAACAGCGCTAGAAAATAGCTTTCTGGCTTGCTGTTGCCGTGGGGTAACGTGTGTGAGTTCCTTTTACCTTTCCTCCCCGACAACGACGCCAGAAAATAGCTTGATGTCTATGCACTTCTATTCTTGTAGACAGTTGTTGGGCCTCCAAGTGCAGAGGTTTGTAGAACAGCATCAAGTTTCCCTTAAGTGGATTACCCAAGGTTTATCGAACTCGGGGAGGAAGTGGTCAAAGGTATCCCTCTCAAGCAACCCTGCAATCAAGATACAAGAAGTCTCTTGTGTCCCCAACACACCCAATACACTTGTCAGGTGTATAGGTGCACTAGTTCGGCGAAGAGATAGTGAAATACAAGTGGTAACGGTGCCAGAAAATAGCTTGACGGTGAGGTAAAGACTAAAGGCAACAAGAAGGAAGCAAGCAAACATGCAAAAAATCTAGTTGTAAACGGTGTTTCAATATTTAGAAACAAGGCCTAGGGATCACACTTTCACTAGTGAACACTCTCTCATATAAATATCTTCTCTTAATGATACTACTCTTCGGTTGGACACTCTAATCCATGGTAGGGCTATAACAGCACTCCTCAAAGTCCGCCTTTCCCAATCTAGATAACCCCACACTGTCACCTTGAGCGCTAGATGGTTCAAACAAACACCACAATTTCATAGAGAAAACCAACTCAAAATATACTCATGATAAATATATATGTAATCTAGCCTAAGTGCCACACACGGTGTGCATGGTGTCACTTTCACACACGTGGGAAAAACATAGATCTATTAAAGCACGATAAGTATTTATGTAGACTCTAGCCTAAGTGCCACCATGGCGTGCATGCTGTCACTCACACACATGGGGAGAGCAGAGATCTATTGAAGCACTTGAGTAGCAAGGTAGATATACTTGATTACAAAGCTCATGACCACAATAAGATCATGCATAAAGAGAGAGATGAACACATATCTACCGGTAGAGCCCTTAGCCTCGAGGAAGAACTACTCCCTCCTCATCATGGGAATCAGCAACGGTGGTGAAGATGGTGCTGGAGATCGATGGATATGGCTCCGGGGGCACTTCCCCGTCCTGGCAGGGTGCCGAAACAGAGACTTCCTGTCCTCCGAATCTCCCCTTCGGTGGCGGCGGCGCTGCGGAACTTTTCGTGGCTTTTTGGTCGGTTCTTTAGGGTTTTTGGGTCGGAGGCTTCTTATAGGCGAATGAGGCAAGGTCGATGGAAGGCTAAGGGATCCACACACCCCGTGGGTGCGGCCAGGGTGGGCCCTGCTTCGACCTAGGGTGTGGCCACTCTGGTGTCCTCCTCCGTCTCGTCTTCGATTTTTCGTATCGTTCAAGAAATAATATGAACTTTGGCTTTTGTCCCGTCAAATTTCGTGAATATTCATTTTTTAGCTTTCTGAAACCAAAAACAGCAGAAAACAGGCAACTGGCAGTGTGGCATCTTGTCAATAGGTTAGTTCTAGAAAGCATATAAAAACACCTCAAAGTGTAGATAAAACATATGACAAATGATATAAAACAAGCATGGAGCATCAAAAATTATAGATACGTTTGCGACGTATCAACTTCCTTGAAGAAGGTTTGTCGTGAAAGTTCTTGGCTTTGGAAGCTTCATGGTGAGGATGACAGCTTGTTTGCTTGTTCGCCTTGTTTGTCTGTAAGGTAGCACCAACGCCATATGAGGTATTCTCTCTTGAGGGTCTTGAAACTTGTGTAGTAGTCGTCCTCGGAGGAGAAGTGGTGTCGTTGATATTATTGTAGTTGGGCACCTCATGTCGAACTTGTTTTGTTGATGTAGCTTGGTGGCGCGAACGGTAGCTTGCTTTCTTGTTCTCATGGCGGAGAGGACTTGTACACCGTCTTGAGCTTGTAGCGCATATAGCATGGATGCTCTTGAGCTCTTGTTGTTGGCGACACACTTGTCTTGGGTCATGTGTATTGGTCCTTGTTGAGTTGTCGAGCCTTCTTGAACTTGATGGGTATCTTGATGGACAACCCTCATGGTATGTAGTTCCTTTTGAAGGATGCGACTTGAAGATCTTGTCCTTGTTGGCCTCTTGGATATGCGCCTCCGCTTGAATGGCGTGGGAGTTCTCGGTCTCCATGTGGTGGAAGGAGTCATCATAGCTAAAGAGGGAGTCACCATCATAGTTGATGAAGTGTATGATGTCCTCCATGCTTGAGAGGTCGAAGTCCTCATGGTGCTCCATGTTCTCCATGCTTGGTGAGTCATTGTTAGTGTAGTAGTCGAAGTCCTCCAAGCATGCAGAGCCAATGTCGGTGTAGTTCTCCATCATGTCATCGATGCTTATGGATTCGTCGTTGTCGTGGATCATCATGGATTCTTCCTCGTCGGTTCCAGAGTCCCTATACATGTTTCTCACAATACCAAGTGTGATATAGTGGAAACTGGATTCACGGATGCTAAGCCTTAGCTCACCTTGTAGATAGTATTGGATCAATGGTATGGACCAAGAGAAAACCAAATACAAAGGATAAGTGGTGTTGTATCAGCGAACACAATAAACACCAAACACACACGGCTTATGAGGATCTTAGGTATGGAAAGTGGTCATGCAAATTGGAACAACCGGAAATCAAGATTTGTAAAGGCAAGTAAAGAACCACGGTGATCACAAAGCAAACAAGTCGATCCACAAGATAGGAATTAAGATCAATGAAACACACACAGTGGGATAAATGGGACTTTTGCAATGGAAAAAGCGAGCTAAGAACCAAATGAAGTCCTAGCAAGGATTATAAGCTCACGCCGCACAAGTACAAGGAGAAACGCTAGTTCGATTGCAAAAAAATTGAAGGGCTACAAGATTTGCGCAATAAGTACCACCTATAAGTTTGTCATTGATCTTGCGCTTCCTATTCTATATGGCACATGTATATTTTTTTTGTATTTTGTATCTTTTTTCTTTTTTTTGATTCTTTTTTCCACTTGATTTTCCTTGTGCCAACAACTATACAAGATAACTATATGAGATAGCGCTCACAACGTTTGCTCGGAATACTACAAGGTATCAAATGTGCAAAGCCTAAGAAATCATAGGAGGAACTAGTCTCAATAGGTGCTTGTTAGATCGCAAAGATGTGGCTCACAAAGGAATAAAAGTAGGAGATCGTGTAATTGATATACCTTTCGTCGATGATATTCAACCTTGGTCATGGATTTTTGTTTGAGTATATAGCATGAACAATGTGGATGATGATGTAGAGCTCCTTATCCTCTTCAAAACGAGCTAAAGAACACCAAAATCCGAGTTTGAATGCAAAAGTTATGCTTAAAACAGTGAAACAATTTTTCTGTCTCGGGGGGGGGAGGGCTCCGGTATGGGGGTCCGGAGACTCCGATCTGAGTTCACTAACACCAGAAACTCCGGTCCTGGGGTGGAGACTCCGGCTGGGCGATTCCAGAACATCAAGAACTCGTCCGGGGCGCGATTTTGGGCGGAAAACTTGAAGGAAAGCCTCAAAATTGATGGGGAAATCAAGGAATTAGGCTATGGGAACGCAAAGGAAGATAGATCAACGAGTATAGCGGCGGATCTATAGATCAAAACCTACCAAAACGCTCTCAAAATCCATATCGATCCAAATCATGAATATGGCTATTTTTGGTGGAAATTTTCGAATTTAGGCAAGAAAAAGAAAATCGGTGGATCCATGGCAACTAAAGGCTCTGATACCATATGATGTGGCTTATAACCAATTTTGCGGCTTGATCTTCATAGATTCTAGGGGATTTGGGGGAGGAGAGCGAAGAACACGATGAACACGAGAGGGAAATCGAAGATACAAACGCACACCACACCCAAATCGGTTTGCTCTTGTTGGCCCGAACCACCACCCCAATAGAATCACAAAGGGAGAGACCAAAGGTAGAATCCCTTGCGAGAGATTGGCAAGATCTTGATAGAATCACACATAGGGAGAGAGTATCAACCAAGTAGAATCCCAAAGGGGAGAGACCTAGCACTACTGGAATCCATACATGGGAGAGATCAAGAACTAGAAGAGCACCTTGACGACTTCAATTAAGAAGGCCTTGATACAACTCATAGATAATCTAATGAGAGGGGGTTCCCATCTAGGGTTTGTCCTAAGCCATGTGTCTCAACTCATCATCTATTCCATTCTAGGGTTTCAAGGAGGGGTGGGGGCTTATATATAGGACAACCACGAGCTAGGGGTAAAACGGACATAAATAGAAAGTTCTGGGCGTTACATGGGCTAGGACCAACCTGAGGCGCGCAGGCCCGACACACTCGGTCTGGAGATTCCGGTGTATAGGTCCGGAGACTTCGGTGTGGGCCGGAGACTCCGGTCAATCTCCGGTGTCGTCTCCGGAGGGGCATTCAGACTGTCCCTGGCGCTGGTTCGGGGATCGGCCCGAAGATGGGTCGGAGACTTCGATGTGCTGGAGCAGAGACTCTGGTCTGGCTCCAGCATCTTCTTGCGTATCCTCTTCCAGCCCTCATGCTTGGGGGTCTTGGCTCCTGGTTCATCCTTGTTGCATCCTCTTGGCAGCATGGCCATGGGCCTAGTCATAGCATTGCCACTTGTCTCAAGTAGGATCCCATTCAAGTGATGACCAAAGGAAGGCAAAAGATGAAAGGAGTTCACCTTAATTGTAATATTTGGCGTATCATGATGTTGATGTGGACCAATTATGATTACCATGTGTTGGGCGGCATCACTTATAAACTCAAGGAGTCTTAACATTTCGCTCATGACTAAATGATTCAGCTCTTGTCCTTAACCTCTGGCACCTTCTTGGTTTAATCTCTATTATATACCATAAAATATGTCAAGGCGTCTCCGTCCTCTTCTAATGACAACACCCACAAAAGACATGGACCCTAAGGGGAGCACGAGCTTCGGTGTGCAGGGAGCAAGCAGGTCGGCGGCGGGGAGGATGTGTTGATTTGCCACTAGTTGTCGTGGTGGTGGCACGGCAGATGCCATGGGTAGGCTAAAGTATGGGGCCAATGGATGCTAGTGGGATCTGGGGAGGGAAGATGCAACTGTCTTTACACTCAAGCTGCCAAAGTGATGATCTTTATTTCTCTCTTTATGGATTACAAGTGCTCCTTGAGCTGTATACAGGGGGACAAGATGAATCTCCCCAGCCTAACGGTGCTCAAAGAATCGATCCCTCCCTCAGGGTCCAAGCCTCTCCTTATAAAGGAGTGCCTTGGGTGCCCTTAGGGCTGACGAGGCAAGCATATTCGTGGAATATGCTTGTCCCAAATTAGTAGTTCGGCGGCCTCCTTTCCCTGTCGCCCCTCTAATGACGGCAAGGCTCCAGTGGCCCCCTCCTGCGTGCCTCGGGCTCCAGGACTGTCACCTCCGTGACCTCCTTCTGCCCCTCTGACGCTGTGCATCCTTGTCTCTTGTGCTTGGCTCTGCTCTGATTCCTTCTAGCCTGCAGCTATAGTTTGACCTTGGGCTTCTCCTTCTCCTGCAAGCTTCGTATCACTCGGCCTTACCTTGTGTTACTCGGCTCGTTCTTCACCTGCATCAAGATCACTTGGGTAACCCGGCCGATTCTCTCATCAGCTTGGCCGAGTAACTACTTGATACATATATGTGGGCTTCTTGCCTCCGTTAATCGGCCGACATATCCATAATTCGGCCGACTTGGACCAGAATCGAAACTAGACGGGATAGTACCTGTCTTTCCCCGCCTCGACCTACCCGAGGTTAACCCCGACATTAGTCCTCGGTGTGGCAATCACAATAGCTTTGGCGGGTTATATCAGCTTCATTATATTCTTCATCTTGTTTCGAGTTATGGCCTCGTCCGAGGTTTCCTCGTTCCTTCCTTGTACGCCATGTCCTCGTGTCATCCCATCATTGTTCTTCTAGTTTTTAGGTCCTTCTACGATTGCTTCTTGACAAGCTACGATGAACTCAGACTGCCGCGGCCGCGACGCCTCGTGCCGTTCCTTGGGGATTGTAACGAACTTTTTCGTGTGTGGTTGGTGTGGCTCCACTCACCGTCGTCGGGGCTGCTCCCACGATCTACACGGATAATCGCCACACCCACGATCCCACTTCCTGTTCATGTCTTGACTATAAAGAGGGAACCGCGCCTGGGATTCACCTTTCCCTTATCGCCGCCTGTTCTCCTTCTTCCTTTCGCCGCTGCGTTCTCTTGCAGTTCATTGCTGCTTTGCCAGAGCCTACGCTGGCGAGGATTCCGCCGTCGTTACGCCTTTCTTTCCAGCTGCTGCGCTTTGGCTCCGCCACGGTGAGTCCTCTCGCCGTCTTGCCTGATCTTTCCCTAGATTCATACGCTTGCTGCGTTTCGCGACGGTTCCTCCGCTTTTCGCCATTGTTTTCGTGCAAAGTTTCGACGGGGCCTTGCAGTTCTAAACTCCCCTCCGCCGCCAGTTTTTCCTCCAGCGATCTTTCCGGCGCACATATGTCTAGTTCGTTTAGCGGCGCTCTTGTTGAGGACGACGACGCTGGCTCCGGGCCCGAGCGAGGCTCGTGGCAGGGCTCTTCACCACGCCGTGAGATTGAATGGCTCATCCGCTCGACGGATTCCGCCGAGGTTTCTTGCCGCTACTCCGGCGAATCCTCTCCGATATCGAGAGGCGAGTATGTGGTTTTCATGTCTCACTGCCATGCTTCGGTCTCCCTCTTAGCGATTTCGCTAGAGAATTCCTCGATTACTTGACCTTCACCACATCACCTTCCTGCGAACGCCATAGCTTCTCTTCGCTTTCATCTCCGCCGAGGGTTACTTCGCCCGTCGGTGCATGTCTGGTCGAAGTTCTTCCAGATCCGCTCAACGTTGTCCCGACAAATCTCGCACCCTTCCGATAAGTTGCTCACCCAATGTGGGCGTCTATCACACCTCGGAGGAAATCCGTGTTCCTTCGTGTCACTGGGTTGGAGTCGTGCAAGAAGTGGCACAAGTCATTCTTCTACGTCAAGAATAGAGGGGTGGAAGATAAGATTCGGCTCCCTCCATTCTCAATTGGCCCACCTTCCAAAGTGAACTGGCTCTATAATCCGAGGAAAACTCACGCCTTGGCCGAGGCCTTCGAGATTCGGCTAAAAGAGTTGATCCGGGCCGGGTTATGCGGCGAAGACCTGATGGCAAATTTTATTAGTAGCCGGATCTGCCCCTTCCAGCAGCGGACCCACAAGCTGTGCTACATGAGTGGTCCCATTGACCCTAACCGAGTCTCGACCGTGGAGCTGGATAACTATCTTATTCATAAGCGCGTCCGAGCTATCTTCAAGACTGAGATGCCTGAGGATTGGTCTTGGGGGTTAAAACCATTCACCCGCGATCGTCCGCCTCCCGAGGTAAGCTTAATCAGCATTGCTCTGTTATTCCACAGTTTTTAGAAACTGGTTTACATGATTCTCTTTCTCCTCGTCTTGCAGAGGTTCGCAGAGCAGAAGAACGAGGACGCCGAAGTTCTGCAGCTCCCTTGGCCCGCGGACAGGAGTACCCCGGATACTGGCGAGCCGGACTCCGAGGAGTTCGTCCCTAAGTCGGATCCTGCTCCGGCTCGAGCTCGCGGCAAAACTTCAGCGCATGAGGAGGAAGGTGATTCGGACGAGGTCCAAATTCTTGAGGTAGTTGCCGCCATGCCTATTTCTTATGCATTTCCGGCTTCTACTTTCCCAGCTAATCCGGTTATGTTCACGAGGCCGAGCCTATTTCTTCCGGCCTCCGTTACCTCGGGAAGCGGGGCTCTGCTAGTGCCTCGAGGCGGTTCCTAAGAAGCGAATGAAGAAATCCGCTGAACCCTCCCAGCGCAAGACTATGCCAGGGTCGCGGGTAAGTTCTTTTGCCTATATTTCTTGTTTCTCTCTTCTGCTTTCTCATCTTGTGAATCTTCCTTCTTATTTTGCAGTGCTCCTCTTCTGTTAAACCCGGCGGTCCTAGTATGACTAGCCGTCCGATTCGCCGCCATCTCCTCCTCCGCCGATGATACTGAATTCCTAGTCCTATTCGTCTGCTTCCTCCAGCTCCAATCGCCGCCTTTGTCGCGATCTCCCCGAGACCCCTTCCATTGACCTGATTCAAACCAACCCTCCAAGTCTCCGTCGAGCCCGCCCCTTCT
This sequence comes from Avena longiglumis, assembly GCA_030063025.1. Classification (NCBI taxonomy): domain Eukaryota; kingdom Viridiplantae; phylum Streptophyta; class Magnoliopsida; order Poales; family Poaceae; genus Avena; species Avena longiglumis. The sequence continues at coordinate 158,351,318 of CP125973.1, forward strand.
ATGGGCCCCAACGCCATCGAGCCTCCATCTATTCCGGCAGTTTCTACGGCCATCCCGACCTCGGCCGAGAAGGTCGTTAACCCGGCGCCCTCTGCGACCTTATCCTCCGCTGCTCCTAAGGACCCCGTCCCTACTTCCGAGGCGCCACTTCCTGCTGATGCCTCTTCTAAGGCAAAAAAAGCTATTGCCGTCAAGACTCCTTCTTCCCAGAAAGGTCTTGCCGGCTCTTCTCAGCCGAGTATTGCTGACGTGCTGCGTAAGGGAGCTGCGCCTACCAAAGTCCCCGTTACCTCGGCCGCCGGCAGCCAGCTTGCTCTTCATAAGAGCCTTGCATGACCGTGGTCGGGACACCGCCCGGTAAAGTTTTAACTCGGACAGCTAGTGGGAACAGCCTTGAGCGTTGGTTGAGTATGCCAATAAGCGGAATGTCACGATCGGTTTGAGGAAATCCGACAAACCAGCCCTTTCGACTTCGACATCGTGACGTTTTGACCATGCTGCCCAGTTCATCATTGATACCAACAAGATGAATGAGGTAATTATTTTCTCTGAGTCTTAAATTACTCCTCGGATGTTACCATATGCTCTAGTCCCCGAAACTTGCAAGGAAATAACTTGTTGTATACTTGGAAGTTTGACTTAAATTTGTTTCTAAGGTTCGTTAATCCGGCCATCTAGATCCGAGTTTAGTTGTGTTTTATTCGGACTTGGTTTAGCTTTGAATATCCAGCCACCTAGAGCCGAGTTAAGCTTAGCTTGATTCGGATATAGTTTAGCTTTGAATATCTAGCCACCTAGATCCGAATTTAGCTTCGCTTGATTCGGATATAATTTAGCTTTGAATATCTAGCCATCTAGATCTGAGTTAAGTTCTGCTTGACTCGGATCTGGTTTAGCTTTGAATATCCAGCCACCTAGATCTGAGTTAAGTTCTGCTTGACTCGGATCTGGTTTAGCTTTGAATATCCAGCCACCTAGATCTGAGTTAAGTTCTGCTTGACTCGGATCTGGTTTAACTTTGAATATCCCGCCACCTAGATCTGAGTTAAGTTTTGCTTGACTCGGATCTGGTTTAGCTTTGAATATCCAGCCACCTAGATCTGAGTTAAGTTCTGCTTGACTCGGATCTGGTTTAGCTTTGAATATCCAGCCACCTAGATCTGAGTTAAGTTCTGCTTGACTCGGATCTGGTTTAGCTTTGAATATCCAGCCACCTAGATCTGAGTTAAGTTCTGCTCGACTCGGATCTGGTTTAGCTTTGAATATCCAGCCACCTAGATCCGAATTTAGCTTCGCTTAATTTGGATTTAATTTAGCTTTTACTCGTTTACTTATCATTTTGCCTTATTACTCAGGTTGCACATGACCGGCGGACTGCCGAGTTCCAGAGGTTGCTTTTTTCGCACCGCAAGCTGGAAGAGAAGTACGAGAAAGTTCTGCCCGTGGCAAAGAAGGCTGGTATGTCGATAGTTCCTTCTCCTTATTCCCAACTTTCTCATGTATTCGTCCATGGAATGCCGGCTTACTTCTTGTTGAATAGGTAATATTAATAACCTCAATATTCGCCTTGAAAAGAAGATCAAGAACCTGGAAGGTTAGTTTCCTTTCTATTTTACTCCTTTTCCTTCTTAATATATATGCTAAGGTTCCTTATTGCGTTTGGCTGTGGTAAAGCCGAGTTGCAAGACTTCGCAGTGTCACATCAAGATTGCATGCCCATGCCTGACGTGATGCTGCATTTTTTAGAACAAAATGCAGTTCATTCGGCGCAACTACAAGAAAAAGACGATGAGATAGCTCGCCTACGATCCGAGGTGGATACCCTTAAGCTTTCTCAAAAATCCGAACTAGAGAAGGTCGACCAAGAATTTTCCGAGGAAAAGAATCGGCTGACTCTGGATCTGCAGAAGAACAAAGAACTCCTTGAAGCTGCCGAACTTAAAACCCGGGGTTTGAGCGAGGAAATTGCCCGTTTTGAGAAGAGCAAGGCTGATTGGGCCAAAGATCTTCAGATAATGATGAGCTATATTCATCGTAAGCTACTTGGCATGGCCGAATTATATTTTTCTTTTTTGTCCCTGCTACCCTTTGACACGTTCGTGCTTTGCGCAGATCATTTCCCCGAGGCTAAGCCCGTGAGTTCTAAAGCAGTTCTTGCAGCTCGTGCGCGCCGAGGTGAACCTGTTACTGTTGATTCAGAATATTCCATGGAGGATTACTTGGTTGCCGTTGGTGCCGCAGTTGGTCCGATGAAAATTATGGGCCGGGACTTGGTGCAGGCCGCTATCCGAGCTTACCATGTACTCTGGCCGAATACCTCGAGGACTCCTGATATCAACGAAATCAAGTTATTGGTGACAAGGCTGATGGCGTCCGAGAGGCGATTGAGTCTTTGGAGAGAATCGGTGGGCGTCTTGGTGCCGACATGGCCTCTTGTTATCATGTCATGGTATGAAGACATCTCTGGACATCCCGAGAAATTTGCGCCGGCTCCCGCTGGGTTGAAGATCCCACTTTGTTGCTCTCTTGACAAGCTCGGCGTTCCAACTCGCCGACGTGCACACTTGGAATGAAGGGCCGAGTTTTCTCCCAGACCCGGATCAGGAGGTTGCGGCTGAGGGTGCCTCGGATGATGATTCAGCGGAGCAGGGGGAAGGCGAAAATGATTCGGCCGCATCTGATAGCTCTAGCTCAAGCTCGGACAGCGATGCGCGGTCCTATTCCAAAGGTACCGGGCATTCTACATCGACGCTCCTGAACAACCTCGGACTTCCGCCGAAGTTGCACCTGGGTCAGCGGATGGCGAGGCAACCTCAGTCGAGGTCCCTCCTACCTCGGAGTGCCCCGCACCTGAGCCAGTAGCTGCCTCTCCAACGAACAACGCCTAAGTTATTTCCGATCCCTGGTATGCCGGGCGTATGATGTAGGCGAAAAAATTGTTAACTCGCTGTATGATCTGAATTTCTTTTGCCATGCACTGTTGAGACATTTGGTTAAGTGGATGCTCGTCCGAATTCTTGCTTCGCTGGCCCTTAATTTCTTGGCCTTTTAGGGCTTAACTTTGCTGTTATTTTTTATGGTCTTATCCAGGCATGAGCGATGAATACCTATGATATTGATCTGTTCTGAACATAAGTTAACTACTTCGTTGTGGAAGTATATAGCAATCGCTGGATCGTTGTTTATTGTCCGAAACTTCCTCATGTAAATCAAATTTCAGAGGTAGTATAAAACTGATATGAGTGCGTTCAGCATAAGTTTGAGGTAGCATACGGTAGTCCCCGAGTCGCTGCTTTAGATGCCGAAGTTTAAGTATCAATACGAAATTGATATATCATATGATAGTCCCCGAGTCACTGCTCTGGGCACCGAGGTTCATATTCGTAACATGAAAGAAATAAAACATACTGGCGGTCCCGAGTTATTGCTCAGGCGCCAAGGTTCAAGCACGTAACGCGAAAGAAATAAATATAACATATGGCGTCCCCAGTCATTGCTCGGTGCCGAGGTTCAAACATATAACACGAAATAACATAACATATGGCGGTCCCGAATCGCTCTGGGTGCCGAGGTTCAATACATACTGAAATAAATATATCCTAAGGCGTCCCGAGTCATCGCCTGGGTGCCGAGGTTCAAATACATCATTGGATTTTGACCTTGAGATATAATGCTACGAGTAGAATGGCCGAAGTAAAGCCACATTCCAGGGGCGCTTCGTTTCCTCACCAGCTTTGTCTGCCTTGTTCTCTCCAGGGGACTGAGCATCGATCAGATAATATGCATCGTTGTGCAATGCTTTGCTCACAATAAATGGTCCTTCCACGGGGTGACAATTTGTGCATGCCGTATGCGTTGCACTAGCCGGAGGACCAAATCTCCTTCTTTGAATACTCTTGGATTCACTTTCTTGCTGTGATACCGCCGTAAGTTCTGTTGATAAATAGCCGATCATGATAATGTCAACTCTCTGGCTTCTTCCAACAGGTCTACGGCATCTTGCCGAGCTATCTCATTTGTCTCTGCGGTTGTGTACTGAGCAACTCTTGGCGAATCATATATTATGTCGGCTGGGAGTACGGCCTCTGCCCCGTACACCAGAAAGAATGGAGTGTAACCTGTTGATCTATTCGGAGTAGTCCGAAGGCTCCATAACACGGCTGAGATTTCTTCGATCCAACATCCTGCCGACCTTTGCAAAGGCTCAACAAGTCGTGGTTTTATTCCTGATAGCACCAGTCCATTAGACCTTTCCACTTGTCCATTGGATGCTGGGTGAGCCACCGAGGAAATATCTAGTCTTATGTGCTTCTCTTGGCAAAATCTAGCGAAGGCTCCTTCTGCAAAGTTTGTGCCATTATCCGTAATAATACTATGTGGGTACCCGTATCTCAAGATGATATCCTTGAGAAATTTCACTGCTGTGTGCCCATCACACTTTTTAATCGGTTTTACTTCAATCCATTTTGTGAACTTGTCTACCATAACCAACATGTGGGCCATTCCTCCTCTGGCCGGCTTGAACGGTCCCACCATATCTAGACCCCATACAGAAAATGGCCAAGTGATGGGTGTTGTTTTTAACTCGGCCGACGGCATATGTATTCTGGTTGCATATCTCTGACATCCATTGCATTTCTTAACTAATTCTTTTGCCTCTTTTAACGCTGTTGGCCAGTAAAATCCATGCCTAAATGCCTTGGCTACTAAAGCGCGAGATGAGGCATGGTGCCCACATTCTCCTTGGTGTATGTCTAGAAGGATTTCCTGACCTTCTGTGGAACTCACGCACTTCTGTAATACGTTTGTGACGCTTCTCTTATATAACTCATTGTTTATGATTGTATAGGCTTTTGCTCTTCTTATGGTTTGTCTAGCTAATACCTCATTACTCGGCAATATCGCGTCTTTTAGGTAAGAAAATATGGGTTGCGCCCATATCGGTGTTACTCTTTCTGCAGTGATCTCACTGTCTACCTCCATGTTTTCTGCCGACGTATATACCTCGGCTCTCCCCATGATTGTTATTACCTCGGCTGTCCCTCTCTTTAAGGGTTCCGAATCTTTCTGCGGATCTACCTCCATTGGCGTGTGATTTTCCGCAGAACTTGCTGGGATAAAGATTGATTCGGATTCTGGTGATGGGTTTATTGATGGTTTCCTGAGGTGCTCCAGGGCAATACCTGGCGGAATTGACTGCCGGGTTGATCCTAATTTTGACAATGTGTCACCGTCATTTTACCTCGTGGTATGTGGTGGAATTCACATCCTTCAAAGTATCCACCGATCTTTTGCACATGGAATCAGATAAAGCCATATTAGCATCTAATGCGTCCCAACCGCCGATACTTGTCAGATTACTAGATCCGAGTCACCGTAGCATAGGACTCGGCGTATACCAATTTCTTTTGCCACTTTAATCCATGGACTAATGCTTCATATTCAGCTACATTGTTGGACGCAAAGAAATGTATTTGCGACATATTTCAATTGATCTTTTTAGGCGAGGTTAGCACTATTCTGCTCCCAAACCATTCCTTAGTTTGGAACCATCAAAATGCATTGTCCAAGAATTTGGATCCGCAATGGTGGCTCATATCGCACCTCGCCCGGTTACGAGAAAGTCGGCGACTGAGATTTGATTGCATCTCTTCTATCAAATTGTGGAGCATACGGTGATAACTCGATCGCCCATTTTGCTATTCGCCACTGCATCTTTGTTGTTCAATATGTCGCTATGGGTGCCTCACAAATTACTTTGATGGGGTGCTCTTCAAAGTAATGCTTAAGCTTTTTGCCGACATATATACTCCATAAGCCATCTTCCGATAGTGCGGATAATTACGCTTGAAGCGGATAATAATTCACTTAGATAATACACGCCTCGAACGACTTACCATCTTCAAGTCGCTCCACTACAACCACAAGACTAACTACTCGATTGGTAGCCGCTACATAGAGTAGCATAGGTTCTTTGATAATGGAGAAGCTAAAATGGGTGCCGTAACTAGCATCTTTTCAACTCATGGAATGCTAGGTCCGCTGGAGTCCAAATGAATTTGTCCGACTTTCTCATCGGTGATAAAGTGGCGGTGCCTTTTCTCCTAGCCGACATACAAATCGACTAAGCGAGGCCGGCAGCCCATGAATTTTGTACATCGTTCAAACATCTCGGCAATTCCATTCTTTCTCTTGCTCTTATCTTTGTTGGATTAGCTTGATACCTCGGTGGACACAAGGAAACCGAGTAGTTTTCCTGCTTACGCCAAATGTGCATTTCTGATTAAGTTTCATTCGGAACCTTCGTGTTCGCGAAAGTTTGTCAGATATCTTCTAGCAAGGTTTTGCTCTCCTTAGTTTTGATGACTACGTCATCCACATACACTTGTACATTTTTCCTATCTCGATCATGTAGGCATTTTGCATGCATCTTTGATATGTTGCTCCTGCATTTCGCAGCCGAATGGCATTGTGCGATAACAATAAGTCCCGACGGGTAATAAATGCAGTCTTTATTTGATCGGCGGATTTAACGTGATCTGGTGGAAACCGAATACGGCGTCTACAAATGATAACAGCACCACCGGTCGAGTCAATGACTTGGTCTATTCTAGGCAATGGAAAAGGATCTTTCGGACACGCCTTGTTCAGGTTAGTGTAGTCGATACACATTCGCCACACAATGGCTACATTGGGGTCATCTTTTTTCTTTTCTACTAGCACCGGATTTGATAACCAATCCGGATATAGCACCTCCATGATGAACCCGGCGAGCCGAGCTATTTCATCCCTATTACTTTTCTCCTTCTTGAAGCGGAGAGGTTGCTTCACCGGCCTTGCTCCTGGCCTGACGTTTAAAGAGTGCTCAGCCAACTCCCTCGGAACACCTTACAGATCTTGAGTTGACCATGCAAATATGTCCCGATTCTCACGGAGGAAGTTGGTGAGCTCGCCTTCCTATTTAGCGTTAAGGCCTGCTCCAATAGTAACAGTGCGCTCTGGGAATTGCTCATCAATCTGAAATTTTTTCGTCTATTTGGTTGGCTGAAAAGAAACACTGCCATGAGGGTTGGCCAGTCTTAAGCATGTTTAATCAGTGAGCGAGGGCTGCTACCTCCTGAATCCTTTTCTTTTCTCTTGCTATAACCAATGACTCGGCCAAATTTTACCCGACCGAAGCACACTCCATTGACTTCTTGTAGTCCCCTGCAACTGTTATCACCCCTTGTGGTCCGGGTAACTTCATCTTTAGATAACTTATATGACAATGCTCATGAATTTGGCGGTCGGTCGTCCGAGTAGAGCATGATAACAACTTTCCGGATCCACCACTTCAAATTCTAAGTTTTTTTCTGCTTATCTCTTATCTCTTGTAAATAATACGTCCACTTGGACTTTACCGATGGGCTCACATGAAAGCCCTGGCACTATCCCATGGAAAGTTGTCCTCGTGGACTGCAGCATATTCTGCGATATTCCGAGTTTATGCATGGTATCTTTGTACATGATGTTGATACTGCTCCCATTGTCGATGAGTACTTTTGAAAATTTTACATTGATGCTTGGTACAACAAATGTCGGATCCAACACAAGTGCATATGATCCTGGACTCGGCATTATTCTGGGGTGGTCTTTCATGCTCCAGGTCACCTCCTGATCGGACCATGGCTGGTATCTTGGCACTGCCGGCACAACTGCATTCACTTCCATATGCCGGCGCTGCACACTTTGCTTGTCCTGCTGTTCAGTTGTGAACACACAATAAGACTGGTGATGTTCCCTATAATCATTACGTCCAGTATTTGCCAGATTCATCCTTCCGTCCTGGCCCTGGTTCATTACTTGATGCACTGCATACCTCCGATCCGAGTTATCGTACCTAGGGGGAGGGGGCGGTAGCATCAGTTGCTGTGTATTTGCTCCAGTTAATTGCGGCTGATGCTGCTGTTGCACCTGATGGGGAGCCTGAACTCCTGCTGGGTTCCCCATCGCATTTTTCATCCAGGCACATTGGTGGGTTGTATGATTGGCTTGTCTGGATGGGTTTGATGTGTGAAATTTGCACGGCTGATCTAACATGGATTTGAACGTATACTTCGGCCTCTCTTGCCATTGCTTCTTTTGCTCTGGGGTCCATTGCCTTTTTCCCTCATTTCTTGATGTCCACTGTTGAGGTCCATTTTTCTGTCGTTGAGCTGCTCCGTGACTCGGCTGATCTTGTGCTACTGCCGCCACCTGGGCCGAATTATATCTATAATCCGGCCTCTCCTCTCTTCTTCTTCCTCTGAAATCACGCCTGGATGACCCGGCCAATTCTCTCGCGTCTTGGTCTGTTGCTCACGATGATCTGCCGACATTAATCCGGTTGGGTCGGGTCCCAATGCATAGGAGTCTGCTATTCGATAGTTTACGCGGTGTGGTTGGCATATCTCTTTGCGGCGTTGCCACAACACGCCGCATAACGGCAGCGCGAACCAAGCGATTGCTTGCGATTCGATAACTCCTTCACATGAGTTTCTCAGGTTACACCATCGAGTTAAAAACTCTCTATCCGTTTCATTCAGCCTCTGCTTGCACATGGCTAGCTGTTGTGGTCTATTTGGTCTCTTGTATATGCTGGTAAAGTTGCTGACAAACATTTCTTCGAAATCTAACCAGCAGTTGATACTGCCAGCTGGTTGATTATTCAGCCATACCCTGGCTGGTCCTTCCAACATCTGTGGGACATACCGCACTGCCCATCTTAGGTTGCCACCCGCTATCTTCACAGCGGTGGCATAATCAATCAACCAGTCTTGTGGCTTGGTACTTCCATTGTACGTTTTTGTGCCTCTTGCCAACTGAAAATTCGGTACTGGTGGTTCGCCCATGATCCGTGGTCCAAAACATGTCGGACCTGGTGGACCTTGCTCTTCCAACAACTCGGACCGGTATAGCCGATCCAACTTTACTCTTGCATCATTTGCTGGCAGATCTCTGTACAGGATTCTATCCTGTATCCCATAGTGATCGTTTCCACCCTGGTTTGCGTATTCCACCTCGGAATATCCATCATTATACCTTTCATTCATCTGATTGTGGCGAGCTGGCCTCACTTCTCTTTCCTGCCGAGGTTCATGTCTTGGTTGCGGGTTGGGCGGCACTTCTCTCCTTACTTCGGCCGGGGTTTGGTTTTCACGATTATCTCTTGCGGGTTCTCTCCTGCCGAGATCCCCATTACCTCGGCCGCCGCCGTCCTTTTCCATACGGCCGTGGGTTCTCTCCCCACTGTTACCTCGGCTTGCATTGCCTCTGTTCTCATTTGCCTTTCCAGCTATCGCCGGGTCATATGGAACAATTTGCTTGTTCCTCTTCCCTGAGGTTACTGCTTTCTCTTTTCGAGCGTTGTTTCCGGGTGAAGATGCCCATGGATAAAGAAGGTCTTGCCCCTTGAATGAACCATCCTGAAACCCCGGTCTTGCCGTTAGTCAGTATTTCCTCATTTCTTTGTTCGCGATGCGCTGGACTCATTCACTCTTTCTTGTTGTTTCGCCGAGCTTCCCGGTTAACCCTCTAATTCCAATGCTGATTTGCCGCTCTCAGGTTTTTCGCCGGGGTACTGTACCTCGGCAAACCCAAATCACCTGACCCTGCTCTGTGAGCTTCATGCTCTTTGTTAATGTCATTCATGAGGTTCTTCCCTCTTAACCTTAGTTCGTCCACCCGCTCGGGTGCGATATCGAGCTTATTAGCTTTTGCATATTCTCTCAGGGTCCTGTTCAAGGATTCCCATGAGCCGATACTTTTTGGCCTCTACCAAGACCTTTTGCTGGTTTCTTCTAACTCTGCTGAGCATTTGCGGATCAAGTATCGGCGCTACAAGTGTGGTTAAGTTTTCTATAGTCGTCAAGAATGTTCTCTGGTCTTTCCGTAGGTGGCCCTCTCACTCTTGGTGCCTTTGGGGTGGTGTCATGCAGCTCGGCAGGTTTGTTCTTGGCGGAATTACCTCGGCGGTTTTGCGGTGTCTGCCTTGGGTGGGCTCTGCGCTGCGGCGGTTCTCGCTTGACCGGCCATCGCTGCTCGCTTGAGCTCTGCTGCGACCATCACCTCGACGCTGCACGCAAGATGCTCTCGATGGACAGCTCGCTTCGAGGTGGCTCTCCGCAACAACAACTTTGGTGAGGATAAATGCCGTGATGTCGACGTAGACCCTGCTCGCCAGCCGATGAAGATCCTGTTGCGCGGGGAGTTTTCCCACAAGCATTGTCTCTGACATAGTCGCAGAGACCAAATCTCTGGACCAAGCCAGAAACAACGCGCTCGCCGGTGTTGATGAAGTTTCCCGTCCGGATCACAACTCCAGCTAGCACCGCTGCTGGCCCCACGGTGGGCGCCAACTGTCGTGGTGGTGGCACGGCAGATGCCATGGGTAGGCTAAAGTATGGGGCCAATGGATGCTAGTGGGATCTGGGGAGGGAAGATGCAACTGACTTTACACTCAAGCTGCCAAAGTGATGATCTTTATTTCTCTCTTTATGGATTACAAGTGCTCCTTGAGCTGTATACAGGGGGACAAGATGAATCTCCCCAGCCTAACGGTGCTCAAAGAATCGATCCTCCTCGTGGTCCAAGCCTCCCTTATAAAGGAGTGCCTTGGGTGCCCTTAGGTCGACGAGCAAGCATATTCGTGGAATATGCTTGTCCCAAATTAGTAGTTCGGCCTCCTTTCCTGTCGCCTCTAATGACCGGCAAGGCTCCGGTGGCCTCCTCACGTGCCTCGGGCTCCTGTGACCTCACCTCCGTGACCTCATCGCCCCTCCGACGTGCATCCTTGTCTCTTGTGCTTGGCTCGCCTGATTCCTTCTAGCCTGCAGCTATAGTTTGACCTTGGGCTTCTCCTTCTCCTGCAAGCTTCGTATCACTCGGCCTTACCTTGTGTTACTCGGCTCGTTCTTCACCTGCATCAAGATCACTTGGGTAACCCGGCCGATTCTCTCATCAGCTCGGCCGGGTAACTACTTGATACATATATGTGGGATTCTTGCCTCCGTTCATCGGCCGACATATCCATAATTCGGCCGACTTGGACCGTAACTCGGAAACTAGACGGGGATAGTACCTCTGTCTTTCCCCGTCTCTGACCTACCCGAGGTTAACCCCCCGACACTAGTAATTTTAATTTTGAGAAAATAGAACAATTGGCCACCGTTAATTACAACTTCGAGACAAAAGATTAGTTTTATGCTTAAATCAATGAAATATTTAGCAGTTTTATGTGTATATATTCTACTCTTTAATTCTCCCAGCAGAACGCATGTGATAGAACAATTCCGTTCCATTTATTGGTCCCAACCGAACGCACGAACGCTATTCCATTCCTCTGAAATAGAATCGTGACATTCCATTTCACTTCGTTCCCGAACCGATCCTTAGATACCAATCATAATGTGTGTTCGCTCGGTTCATGTTTAGTGGTGTCAGAGAGATGCTTGGTGTTTGGTGGAACCTAATCTCTTTTCTCTGGTAGAAAAAAAAAGTCAAATGGGGTTTCAAAAGAAAATTGCTTTGTTGTGTTGGTCTAACTAAACTACTTGATGTCACAAATTTATCTAAATTCAAATATATGTAGACACTATTTAACATAGAAATACATCCGAATTTAAACTGATTTGTGACATCTTTTCAGTACGGAGGGAGTATTTGGCTTTTGGCCTAGTATACCTAGGGCTTTATTAATTTAAAGCGAGCACGAGGCATCTATATGATTTTTACCTTAAAAAACAAACGCATGCAAAGGAGGAGAGTCTACAAGGAAAACCAAGACGCACACAACTAGTGCTTAGTAGTATGAACTAACTAGAAGCTAGAAGTTAGTGCATGATGCCTGAATACAAATCATTTCACTCTCTATTCAAACTCATAATACCCGGCTCAACTTGTCGTCGATTATTCCTTTCTTTGTTCCAAATGTCCTCAGCAATATGATACATGATGCGATTCGGGTAACAATGTTAACACCCGAATTACTATAAATCATGTTTTTGTCAAAAGAAATGACGTCTTTCTAATGCTAGCACAAATTTAAACAACAAATAGCAGAACATATATTCACCTAGCCACTGGCATGGCTTTATTGCACAACCACCATCAATTTCCAAGATAGAGCCCAAGTTTATGACCTAGTGGGAAGCATCACGACTGTAGAACTGATCAAGGGTTTTCGCCGGTATACGGTGGAGCAGCTCGCGGGGGAAGATGCGGAGTAGGGTCCAGGCAAGGTCAAGCGATTGAAAGATGTTTCGCGTGTCATATGCTCCCTGAGCCACAAACTTCCGCTCAAACTTGTCGAGGAACTCAAGGTAGAGCTGCCATCATATTCCAAGAGTTCAGTTGATAAGGAGCTTGAAAAGAAATGAGAAAATAAGGAGGAAAGTCAGTGCATGCTCTAGATTACCAAGTCCTCTGATGACAGCGCCTCCTCTCCGACCACCGCCTTCATCGCCTGCACGTCCTTGCCTATGGCGTAATTGGCATATAGCTGGAAGGAAAACATACGATTAACATATCCATATTCTGGAGTAAGATTGAGCAGGCTGTAGATTATGGGAATCTCTAGCGTACCTGGTTCGAGACATCAGAATGATCACGTCGAGTCATGCCTTCGCCAATAGCACTCTGCAACGGATCCAGAATAAGTAAGCAGTTATGGACCTCATTGATTATGCTGGCATCACTATAACATAGGTGTCAATTGCAACAGTTTCTTTAGTAGCAGAACCATACCTTCATGAGCCGCGAAAGTGAGGGAAGGACGTTGATTGGTGGATAAATCTGTCATATAGATATCAGGCACCATCAGGCATAATACTACTCAGTTATGAGCTACAAACATTATTAGAGCAATATTTTTTCCATTTCATTGTAAAATTTGTCTTACAGAGAAACTATCATTTTATTTTTCTGAAGGAAAGGCAACAAGCACTCTTTCCTCAATATGAAGAGCCAGGTAAATAATTCATTTCCCATAAGTGTTCTACACTTCTATATATGCCTCTTGCCTCGGCAAAAAAAAAGCATTGTATCATCAAATTACTATTGCAAGTCTAATCATGTTTCTTGTTCGAATCAGGAATCCTAATGACAGCCTTAGAACATGTACGAAGTTTGGTGGCCATTTAGAGATCTACAAAGTGAGTGGATAACTGGGCATTGTGGAATACCTGCCGATTGTGTAGCTGCCTGTCAATATAGATCTGCCCCTCGGTAATGTAGCCAGTAAGGTCAGGAGTTGGATGGGTAATATCTACAAGAGTAAAAAACTTGTAACAACAAAAAGGGTTGCCAGCAATACTGAACATATGGTACGAATGTAGCTTCTTTCAACATTATGGAGAGAAAATACATCAGCTCATATAACATTCGATGAAAAGTAAGAATATATCACAAACTGACCATCATTAGGCATGGTCAAAATAGGTATCTGTGTAATTGATCCTTTTCTTCCTTCTATACGACCAGCACGCTCATAGATAGTCGCTAAGTCAGTGTACATATAACCGGGATAACCACGCCTTCCAGGTACTTCCTCTCGAGCAGCAGAAACCTGATAGGAAGAAAGGCAAAGGTAACTGTACGTCCATGTAGAGTAAGGGAATTAGGGAACTGAGCATGAATCAGGACAATACACTAAGGATCGGTTAGATCAAAACCATTAAACGATTAGAAACCACTGTCAATAACTTTATGTTTTGCTAAGATCTTATTTCATAACTATCATTAGCTAAAACAAAATGTATAAATCCAAGTTTAACCAAGTTATTATAACATAAAAGTATAATCTAGTATAGTGAATATTCCGCTACTAATGATAATACACAAATAGCAATTGGCAATCTTTTAAAACTGAATTAGATGAAAATTTTCCTAAATGGAGTTTTCTGCAAGAACATGTTGAGATTTCTTGTAACAAGTAAAATTAAGATGCGTGATCCAAAAATATTCAGGGTTATGTGTTAATAACAGAAATCTTGTGCTAACTCCAGTTAATGGAAGAGAGTTGTCAAGTAAACATGTTCTACTGTAAAATCAAGGAAAATATTACTGAAGATAAGCGCCCTTACTTCACGAAGTGCATCTGCATATGAACTCATGTCAGTCAGGATGACAAGAACATGCTTCCCACACTCATATGCCAAGTATTCTGCTGTGGTGAGTGCAATTCTTGGAGTAATAATGCGCTCGATTGTTGGATCATTTGCCTATGAAGAAAAGAAAGGGGTTAGTTGGCAGATTTTGCAAAATCCTAAGAGCAAACAATTGAAGGAACAAAAAAAGGGGAGGAGGAAGTTTATGTGGATGTACCAGATTAAGAAATAAGGTAACTCTCTCCATAGAACCATTCTCCTCGAAGTCACGCTTGAAAAATTGTGCTGTCTCCATGTTTACTCCCATAGCTGCAAAGACAATAGCAAAATTGTCCTCCTCGGCATTCTACAACAATTGTAGCAGATGTGTGAATGTCAAAATACTGATCTAGCATGGAGTAAACATGGATAGAATGTTTAAAATAAATCACTTTAACTGATAATAATATTAATTAATAAGTTCTGTTATTCAAATTAATGTTGTCACTTTAACTGAGAATAATATTAATTAATACGTTCTGTTTAAAATAAGTCACTTTAACTGAGAATAATATTAACTTCGCAATGTAAGACAAACCAAGATTCTAAACAATATATGTATTTAATAGCTACTTCTTGGGAAGTTAGAACAAATACCACAGAAATCAACATTTCAATGTTGTAAATTATGGTTGGCTGACCAAGTGGCCATTCCAAGAGGACGCAGATTAATATATAGAGATTGATTGCTACAATCCATTGATCGTCAATTTGCAATGATGAGCCAACAACGTATTATATCATATCATGTACTTTAGAAAAAAATCATAGATGCAAGTAGATAATTATTTTCAAGATCGATCAATTATCAAAACTAATCACTTTAAGTGTGTGTAGAAATTTTCAGCACAGTGAGAAAGGTTTGGATAGTCCATAGAAAAGTTCAATCATCATGACAGAAGCCTGGTTGATGGAGCAGAACCATCAAAGTTAGTTGGTTATTTCAGCTTCATGTTCATTATAATTATTTCTAGTAGTGCAAAGAGTTATACAAACTACAATTAAGCAAATACTATGGGTAGCTAATAATTATTTTGGCTTTATATATACCTCCAAGAGATTATCGGTCTTCTCTTTACGCTTTACCAGACCAGCCTGACGGCAAATCTGAGCAGCAATTTCATTGTGTGGGAGACCTGCAGCGGAGAACAGTGGGATCTTCTGACCACGAGCAATAGAATTCATGACATCGATTGTAGATATGCCAGTCTGAATCATTTCTTCAGGGTATGTTCGTTCACTGGGATTGATAGAACTTCCTGCACCATATTAACAAAACAATATCAAAATCTAGGTTTTCTAAAATTTACCGCACATTTGAATCAGCTAACTCTTACCGGAAATGTCCAGGTATGCCTCTGGTAAAATTGGTGGCCCGTTATCTATAGGTTTCCCAGAACCATTGAAAATACGACCAAGCATATCCAATGATACCGGAGTTTTTAGAACCTTAAAAATTGCAAATAAAAGAAATATGAACAAGCCAAAATTCTGAACAAATATGTTTGATTTTTTTCAGAATTAGCCAACCGTAGTTGAATAAAAAGAATTCCATTGAGACCAATTGGCACTTGTTTCTGGGAAAATCGTTGTTACCTCACCAGTGAATTGCACAGTTGTATATTTGTTATCAATACCAGAAGTTCCCTCGAAAACCTGCCAGTGAATTTCTAAAGTTTCATGAACAATGAAAAAAAGGTATGTAGAAAAGAAAAAAACTGTACACTAACATATAGTCGAGGTTTGAATTTTCCTCAATGTCATGTTAAAAAAGGAAAAAACTGTACACTAACCAAAAGGTGAACTGAAAGCGAAGTAAAGACAAAGGCAACTAATTTTTGCTTAAAAAAGGTAACCCATTGTTCAATGATGCTTAAATTGAGATAATGTGATGGTAATGCCGCATAATCGTCTCCACTACGATAAAGATCGTTATGGCTAAAGACAGAAAATGAGTGTAGTCTTTGGAGGTTGCTTAAAACATGATATAAACAGTATATGTCATCTCTCTTTCGAATCAAATTATACTATAAAAAATTGAATAAAAGATCCCATGGATAGATGATGAGTAGACAACTTCTGAAGAAAAAGTATTGTAATCATCATTCTTCGTGCTGCTATAGTACTATCACACTAATATATAAATACCTGAACCACAGCTTTCTCTCCATCAACTTCAAGCACCTGGCCACGCCTAGTTGTGCCATCTCCCAATCGTATGTTCACAATTTCTTGGTATTTAGGACCCTGAAATGACAGTTTCAGGATCAATAATAAATATTATAAAATATTAAATCACCAAAATTGGTATGAATATAGGATACCTTCACTTTATCAAGAATCACAAGAGGACCAGCAACTCCAGAAACTGTCCTGTACTCTGCAATACAAAGAGAACGATTAAAAGGCGTGTCTTATCTCCACCAGATTATCAGTTCAAAGTGTTGATATCCTCCTATTCACGTGAAGATACTTTTACGGGGACAAATAGAAAATGCATACCCATCCCGATCTCAAGGGTTCCTTCCTCCATGTCGGCGTTGCCATTTGCGACAACCATGTTTCTGAAGTTTAGAAGCCTGATATACCAAATCAACATACGTACTAAGTTAGCAAAGTATATTCAAACTGAAGAAAATCCCTAGGCGACTATGACATGCTGATTCAACTATGCTAAACTTTCTTTTCAATGGTTGCATCTTCTCATTTGAAGCAATGCTCTAAGAACACTGAACCAGACAAGAGCTAATGAACCAAATCTCAAGCTTAGACAGGTCCTTCAAGTTCTAGAGACAGCATTCTGACAAACTCGTCCCTCCCTCGCCGAACCGTTGACTAATCCACAGGCTTCTACATCGGCTGATCCGATCATCGATATCCAGAAGCATCACAGCTGCACGCAAGGCGGCACACACACAGACACAGAGCAAGCTACAGAGAACCAGAGGAAGGAAACGCACGAATGCCTTGAGACTACCCACTACGGAGCCGATCTGGAGCGCAGAATCGAAACCCGGTGCCACCTTGCTGCTCCTCCTAGGCTGGCCAACCAAGCAAATCTGTGGCGCGCACGCGAGAGCTTCAGCGTGCCGCGGCGAGCGGACGAGACTAGGACTGGAACGGATCGAGCGCGGAAAGAGGAAGAAGAGGAGGACGGCGAGATCCGAGTAGCGCGCGCGTACCTTGGATTCGATCGGATGCGCAGGCGCTGCAGAGCTTGGCTGTGGCTTCAGCGATCGCGCCTATTGTTGTCCCCCGACCCCCGGGGATGTGTGATTTGATTTGTTTAGCGGTTTTGTCTGTCTGGCGACCTCCTCTGATCCACGATTGGAGGATTGAACATCTGGGCTGTCCGCGTGGTGTCTGGGTGCTTGTTTCGGGAAACGTGGACGGTCTGGATGGGCGCGATCAAGCACGATTGCTCAGATAGGTCCCGTCGTGGCCTAGAGCGGAAGTCGAGCGGGTCACGTTGGCCCACGTGCAGCAGAGCTGTCGGGAAGACCCGGAAGGATTCCCTTGGTCCAGCTGCAGAATGATCATGGCCTATGTTTATGGGCATATGTCAGCCCAATACTCGGCACCACCGATCTACTCCCTCTAGTCCGATTTATTAAAAGTAAGTACGTGGTATAAAAAAATCTTTAACTATCAATTTTAACCAATAAAATATATAGATATATATACTTTTGATTGTATAGAAGCAAATTAATCCTACATCTTGCAAATAGTATAAAACTAATCCCACAACTTGCATAGCTCAAGAATTAGCCAATTTTATCGAATTTCACTTTTTTACTCCCTCAGACCATATTAGTTGACTTGGATTTGTCAAAATTTAGATAAACATATATATATATATACTAAATATTGTTAGATTCATTCAAATCTATACAAATCTAAGTCAACTAATATAAATCGGATGGAATACCAATTTGGACTCGACGGACGCTTTTGTAGAAAACCCCTCAGACTATGGCTAACTGCACTAAACCTAAAACCTGACATGTAGCGTTTTAACTTTTATGAAAAGACCCATATACCAGCTAAGTGTGTATAATAACCTAACGTGCTTGATCATACGAAGAATCCTTCTGTGACGTATTGGTATGCACGAGTTTTCCTAAAAGATGTAGTTTGCACCTCGAATATGCCAGTGAAAAAATATATAGGAGTCTTTCAATAAAAATTAAAACGTCACGTGTCAAGTTTAGTTTTAGTTCACTTAGCCATAGTTTGAGGGGTTTTCTACAGAAGTGTCCTTCCATTCAAATTGGTTCAAAAACATGAAATTCGGTGAAATTGGACTAATTAGTCCCAGCTATGCAAGTTGTAAGACCAGTTTTGCACTCTTTGCAAGATGTGGAACTAATCTGCTTCTATCAGGCAAGTTGTGGGACTAAAAGTGTATATACCTCTAAAATATGCAATATATGTCTTAAAAAATATACCATTTAAGACTATTTTTGAAGATGAATCCAATGGTATAATTTTTATAACATATTATGTAAAATTTGTTGATCAAAGTTGTTCTTAAACTACGTGTGAGCCTACTAAACCAAACTGAAGAGAGTAATAATAATCATCAACATTAATATATAAACTATCAAATAAAAACAGAGTCTTTAGACAGACTCGTGACGCGTGCTGTCTTGACCAGAGCAACAACCATCACCAATAATAAAAACCTTTGATTGAAGGAGACTAACATAAAACCGCATGAATGAACACAAAAGCGATCGGATCTCAGGAGATCCGTCGGACACACGACCACCTACACCCTCCACCGGTGCTAGAAGCAGTATTTTTTGCTAAATCTGATCTTTTTGAGAAACTTCAATCGACCGACCGATTTTCGAATTAATTGCCCTAGGTCGCCGCCATTTTAAACGGAGCCAAAGTTATACACGCCAGCGCCAACAATGACAACAGGGTGGCAACCTAGGGAGGTCGACGTCGTTTTAAACAAAGCCGATCTACTTCGGTTCAGTTTTCTGATATGTGCGCGCCGACCTGTATAACTTCGGCTCCATTTAAAATGGCGCCGACCCCAGGGGTCAGATTCCGAATTAGTTTCGATGAGGGGCAAATTCAGTTGAAGTTTCTAGATTTGGGCAGATTTGACAAAAAATACCTAGAAGTACCATATGAGCTCTTTTTTATGTGAAACTATGTGTGGCACAATCGAAATTATCGAATATAACCTAACAGTAAAGACAAATCATCAATCAAATTATCGATTTAAGATTTAATTCTTCACTTCTAGAAAAATAGCTATAGGTAATCCATATACCCATGATGCACAAGGTAGATTATGCCCCAAGGGTAAATAGCCCCCACAGGTAAGTCACGACCACTTACCCATAGGGCACCACATAGTGGTACGCCACGGGTAACTGGCCTGCACCAACTCCATCCCCTGGATTGTCTTTCTAGTTTTACAAAAAAAAAAATGATAACAATTCAAAAAATAAAATACTTTCAGATATAGGGAGTGACGAGGGGTAACCTCGGCAATGTCTATTGTTATGGACTTAGGGTTTCGTGGAAAAGATAGCGTTGAGGATTTCGTAGGCTGGTCAAACAAACAAATAAGTCGATGTAGTCTTATTATTGAGAAAACTCGGTTATAAAGTCGTCAGTTCGCTAGTTGCGATCTAGCTTACGGTGGATTGCTGGAAAACTAAGATGCCCTCTCCGCCATGTCCTCTCAACCTTTATATGAGAAGCTGGGTCCTGAATCCATAGCCGGAGTGGTTACAAGTTAATATTTACAATACGAACTCTATGTCGGTTCCTGAATATTCCTTAGCAGTTAAGGGAAGTCTTTATTCCGTCGGGTGCTTCTTGGAATTTGTTGGGTCTTCGTGGGCCATAAGCTTTTATGCGCCTAGGGTAACTAAACATAGGGACCCGATAGTTCATATCCATGTCAGTAGCCCCCGAGACTCTATCTGAATCGCAGATTCGGGTCGAGTCTTAATTCTGTTTAGCTATTTTAGCCGAGGTTTGTTTATGTAAGCAGATGTTTTTATTGAAGCTCTATAGGAATTTGGTACAACGAGTTTGATGCATCCGACGGATCGGGAACCACTAAATTGCTCTTGGAAAAACAACGTGAACCTACATAAAATTCAAGTCCCCAGGTTTGAATTCGGTATTTGCCGGCGTAATTCAGTTCGGTCCGTGAAGGTCTTATCGAATGCTGAATCCCGGTGCTTATATTTTAGGTACATGATGCATCTATCGGTACTTTTCATGGTATCATAGATACGGATAAATATTGGCAGAACGCATTCATGTACGGTTACCAAGCCACATCAGGATAACACCCGGGGTCTTACCTTTATGTCGTGGACACCGCATTCAGACATATTATCGCGGCACATGCGGTCTGAGATTTTTTTATCGATTGCCTTGTTTGGCTATTGGAATTGCTGAAGTTATCAACTTTTTTAGTATTTTGCCGAATACTCCGGATGGGAGTAACGTATAAGGATACAAGTATGTAATACTCATAGGTTTTCTTTAGAATATCTATTGGGTGTCCGACAGAGCTCCCAATGGGAGTAGCCCCCGAGGCTATAGTTGAATACTTGGATTCGAGTGTAGGCTCAAATTTTATGTTGGCCGTATGCTAAAAATGTCGACTTCGTAGGAGGATTTGTTCTATCGGCTGCATGACAGTGCTTCCGATGGGAGTAGCCCCCTAGACTATGGTGTGATGCTTGCATCAGAGCATAGGATCAAAGTAGATCCTCCGTCCGAGGAATATATTATGTTGCATTTTATCTGGTGCGCGACAGCGCTCCTGATGGGAGTAGCCCCCGAGTCTATGTTCGGGTGCATGCATCAGAGCATAGACTCCATGTGTTTTACTCGGATGAACTTTGCTGCTTTGCTTTTTTGACCACACATGACATCATAGATGGTGTGCTGCAGTTCTATCGATGGAACATATCCCTTTGTGGGTCCTACTATTCAGCGCATGCTGATGCATCGATGGCGTAGCGGTGCTACTATTACCGTATGGCCCCACATCTAGCGTGTAAATCGAGGCATTGTGCGGCCGCAAGTGGATTTACCGCGATCTTATTCCCTTTGGAGCTTCATAACTTTCAATCGACAGCGCGCATTAACACCGCATTTCCTTATATTGACTAAATTAGGGATTTACTGCCCTTCCTTTTCCTTTGCCATCATCCTTCTTCTCTGTTCCGCCGCTCAAAGCGCTCATCGTTCCTGCGCAGCTCTGCTTTCTCCTCCTCTTTTCGCACCACTCCTTCTGAGAAAACCATGGGTCGATCCAAAGGAGCTTCGTCCGCTGTTGACCCTATCATGAAGAAAGCGCGGGCCATTGAGTGGATGCCATCGAAGTGCACCGCGCGCGATCTGCGCAGTCCCACAACTTCCACCTGCTAGAGGAGGGCTCCTGCAATTTACCCGGTGACGAGGCTATGTCCGCACTGGAGGCAGGATGGCGGGTAATGTTCATGTCTTTCCTCTTTCGTGGCCTTTATCTTCTTGCCCATGAATTCCTCCGTGGGCTTCTCTATGTTTATGACATACAACTCTATCCATTTATGCCGAATTCCATCCTCCACATCACTTTTTATCGCCTTGTGCGAGTGTTTCCTCGAGATTCATCCTCATTGGGGCTTGTGAAAGCATTTTTACTTTGTTCGTCGCAATGCCATCGACACTGCCATCCACGATGTTGGAGGTGTGATAATTTATGTTCATTCAGACATAGAGTACTTTGATTTGAAAAATGCGGACTCTGTCCAAGGTTGGAAAACAAATTGGTTCTATATCAACGACCAGCAAGTCGAAGGTCAAAACTTCGGGTTAGCCCCCTTTGACCCGACGAAAACTTGCCGAAGACTCGGTTCCTGGGAGGAGCGCCCCTCAGCCGAATAAATGAAGGAGATCAAGCCTCTGCTGGACCGAATCAAAAAGCTACGCACTGACGATTGTCGGGTCTCCATATTTTGACTTATTTTCTGCGGATTCATGTTTAACCCCTTCAAGCTCAGCTAGACGGTATATGGACCTATGCCGGTCGAAAATATCCAATGAGGATTATACCCGATGATCTTACACTTAAAATTATGGAGAAGGGGGTGTTGGGCCATGTAGATATAAAACAAAACTTTTCCCTCTAACTTGGTGATCCCAAGAACTAGTCGAGGTAGGAAGCCACCAAGATTACCACTAGACGCACAGTTACGGATTACTGATGAAGCGCGTCAGTTAAATGCAGTGCAGTACTCACGATCTGATCCGATCACGATCGTCCTGGTGCTGATCGTACAACACCTCTGTTGGTATCCACATTACAGTGAGGATGGCGCTATGTTCGCGAATCGCTATGTTCTAGGGTTTCCAACGCATGGAATGACCTAACCATTCACTCTCCTGGGTTTCTGCACCCCACTATATATAGGGAGTGAATGTGGGCTCCACTCACCTGTGGCCCATTCACTAAATCCCATATTAGTCACCGTGAGTCCGACTCACTAACTCAGTCCAAAATTCGGCTCGGGTCTAACCCAACCAGATTTCTGGTTAAGATCCAATCCGAACTTGCTCCCGCTCTTAAGTGTGTGACCATGTAGGCTCATGATAACTTGGACACAAATGGAGTTCGACTCTCAATCGACCATTCAGTAGCGGATCCTAGCAGAACGTGCCAACTCCCAAGTACCAAAGAGTCATGACGACATGCCTTTCCAATGCGACTTATGTCCGAGTCCCTTTTGCCTCACGATATACCTTGTCAGACTATAGTCGACTAATTGTCATTCCTTAAATAGTCTGACTCTCTTCTCGATCCAAGATAAGTGATTCATCCGACTAACTCTTAGTTGTTCACCTCGGTTAACACTTAACCGAGTCATGCATGACCATGCTTTCTGAATCATATCATCTGAGAGGGCCCAAAGAATCTCTCTCCAACTGGAGGGGCAAAATACCATATTAGTTATTCACATCATGCAGCTTGATTCTTAGTTGACCTGAACTCTGCATTTATAACTTCCTAGTTACGGATCAACGTTTGATAGAACCTAAGTCGGTGATCCTCAACTCAGACCGTGCAACAACCTCAGATCTAAGGATTATATTGATTGAGATATACAAATGATAAATTGTTTGTTGTACCTCAATATAGTTCAATACGACTCGTTAAACTCTTTAGCCAAATCTGTGTAAGTTGGAATAGCATCTCCATGCTCATGACAAGTGGAACTGAGTCATCATCCGACTTTTACATTGGTCTAAGTTGTGTGTCCAGCACAACCTCGATGACCAAGGATATTTAGTGAAACCAACATGAATGCATAGTTCCACAACTGAATCACATATTCAATGATACACATCAGATGTTTCTACAAGGACAACTTAATATATTTATGAGTACAATGGGAATCACATCATACATGATTTCCTCTAGGGCATATTCCCAACGGTCTCCCACTTGCACTAGAGTCAATCTTCCGACATCACATGTCTAAGCATCTAATGACCATAGCTCTTAGGTGTGCCTCATACTTCGGCCGTGGTAGTGGCTTTGTAAACGGATCCATAATATGTGCATTTGTGTGTACCTTGCATAACTTGATATCACCCTGATCCACGAACTGGCGAATCAGGTGGTACTGCATGAGTATGTTCTTGTTCTTATGGTGTTGTCTAGGTTCCTTGGCTTGTGCAATAGCACCATTATTGTCACAATACACGTCTAATGGATTGGACGAGCCTTGAACCACACCAAGATCCATGAGGAAATTCCTCATCCAAACAGCTTCCTTTGCTACCTCCGAGGCAGCAATATACTCAGCCTCTGTTGTAGATGCAGACACCGTCTCTTGCTTGGAACTCTTCCAGCTCACAGCCCCTCCGTTTATCACAAACACATACTCGGATTGCGAACGAGAATCATCAGAGTCGGTAAGATAACTAGCATCCGTGTAACCCTTTACACTGAGTTTATCTTCACCTCCATAAACCAAAAACATATCCTTAATCCTTCTTAAGTACTTTAGGATATTTTTATCCGTTGTCCAGTGGATTTCTTCAGGATTAGCCTGGTATCTGCTCACAACACTTAGAGCATACAAAACATCCGTCCTAGTACAAATCATGGCATACATGATGGATCCGACTACAGAAGCATACAGGATCGCACTCATCCGACTTTGCTCATCAGTTGTCGAAGGACATTGAGTCTTGCTAAGTTTTACACCATGGTACATTGGTAAGAATCCC
Organism: Avena longiglumis; assembly: GCA_030063025.1. Taxonomy (NCBI): domain Eukaryota; kingdom Viridiplantae; phylum Streptophyta; class Magnoliopsida; order Poales; family Poaceae; genus Avena; species Avena longiglumis. The sequence continues at coordinate 158,375,746 of CP125973.1, forward strand.
TTCTTATATGATTCCATGTTGAACTTTTTCAACACTTTGTCCAAATATGTACTCTTACTCAATCCAATGAGTCGTCTTGATCTATCTCTATAGATCCGGATTCCGAGAATATATGTTGCCTCACCCAAGTATTTTATTGAGAAACTCCTTTCCAATGATTCCTTGGTTTCTTGCAACATATGGACATCATTTAAATCAGTAATATGTCATCCACATATAAGATTAAAAAGTTTACTTTGCTCCCACTAAACTTCTTGTATAAACAAGAATCATGATCACTCTTGATGAAGCCAAACGATTTGACTACATCATCAAAGCGAAAATTCCAACTCCGAGATGCTTGCTTCAACCCATAAATGGATTTCTGAAGTTTGCACACCTTGTCAGCATTAGCCGGATCGACAAAACCCTCGGGTTGTATCATATACACGTCCTCAGTTAAATTTCCATTAAGGAAAGCCGTTTTGACATCCATCTGCCATATATCATAGTCGAAATAGGCTACTATAGCTAACATGATCTGAACTGTCTTAAGATGGGCGAGAAAGTCTTGTCGTAGTAAACTCCTTGAACCTGTCGGAACCCCTTCGCGAAAAGCCATGATTTATACACGGGAACATTTCCATCCATATCAGTTTTCTTCTTAAAGACCCATTTGCACTCGACGGGCCTTGCACTGTCTGGAAGATCAACCAAGTTCCAAACTTGATTTTCATCCATGGACTTTAACTCGGATCTCATGGATCCAAGCCATGACTCGGAATCGGATCCTGCCATAGCTTCCGGATAATTTGTCGGCTCATCACTGTCTAACAGTAATACATCACGAACACTTCGTAATCTTGCTGATCTTTGTAGTACAGGTGCTGCTTCCGGCTCAACCTCCATGGTTTTTGCTGACTCGCTACTAGCCGATTCCTCTTGAATTTCTTCGAGTTGCACCGTGATCCCACTGACTCCCCGACTGAGAAACTCTTTCTCAAGGAAGACACCATTTCGAGCGACAAACACTTTGCCCTCTTCTCGATTGTAGAAGTATCAACCCAAGGTTTCCCTTGGATAACCCACGAAAATACACTTATCCGACTTGGCCGTAAGCTTGACCGACTGAAGTTGCTTGACAAATGCTTCACAACCCCAAATCTTAAGAAAAGACAAAGTCGACCTTTTGCATGTCCAGATCTCATGTGGTGTCTTATGTACCGATTATGATGATACTCTATTTAGTGTGAACACCACTGTTTCTAGAAAATAACCCCAAAATGACAATGGCAGATCTGTCCGACTCATCATTGATCGTACCATGTCCAATAAGGTCCGATTCCGCCTTTCTGACACACCGTTTCTCTGCGGCGTTCCTGGCGGAGTAAGTTGAGGAACTATTCCACAACTTTTCAGATGGTCATCAAACTCATGGCTCATGTACTCTCCCCCTCGGTCTAACCGAAGAAACTTTATTTTCTTGTCGAGTTGATTCCGTACTTCATTCTAGAATTCTTTGAACTTTTCAAAGGCTTCTGACTTATGTTTCATCAAGTAGATATATCCATACCGAATCAAATCATCAGTGAAGGTAAGTACTCATAACCACCCCTGGCTGTCGTGCTCATTGGTCCACATACATCACTATGTACTAGTCCCAACAAATCGAACGCCCTTTCACAACTCTTCGCAAAAGGTGTCTTGGAAATTTTGTCGAGTAGGCAATATTCGCATGTCTCGAACGACTCCAAGTCGAACGAAGTTAGGAGTCCATCATCATGGAGCTTCTTCATGCATTTCCAACTTATATGACCAAGCCGACAATGCCAAAAGTAAGTCATATTCAGATAATTTGGTTTCAACCTTTTAACATTTATGTTATAAACCGACTCACCATCAAGATTCAAAATAAATAACCTGTACTGAACGGGTGCAAAGCCGTGAAACATGCCATTCAAATAAAAAGAATAACCATTATTTTTAATATTCGACTCATAGCCTTGCCTCATCAAACATGAAGCAGAAATAATGTTTCGACTGAGCACCAGAACATAATAACAATTATTCAGTTCCATAATGAATCCAGAAGGTAAATAAAGTTGCATCGTGCCGATTTACAATGCGGTGACTCTGTATACGGCCGGAATAAAATTCCTGCCATATAGTTGGTCATTAAAGGCACTCCCTCAACTTCACGGCTCCAGGTTTCTTTGAGTTGTTGGAAATCTTGTATCTTTGACTTTAATGTAGTGATTCCCATCATCATCACTCATCATTTCTGTGCAGGAAAAAATAGAAAGAAAGGATTGCATACCCCTTTGTTAATTAGGTATTAGTGGTAGGGTTTAGAGAGATATTTCATGAAATATATGAATAATATCCAGTTTAAATGTGAGTGTGGATGGCTATATTTCACAACCGTCGGTTACTTTTGTTCCTAGCTATCAGGTTGCTAGTACTAGTATCTATGAAATGATCCTTTGCTACTAGTATCTATGAAATGATCCTTTGCTACTTGTATCTATGACATGATCAGGCTGTGATGAAACGACCAGGTTGCTTTTTGTTTGAAATGATCTTGTGATCAATGTACAATGCTACTTGTATCTAGTTGTGATGAAATGATCAGGTTGATTTTTGTTTGAAATGATCCCGTGATCAATTGAAAATGGTACTTGTATCTAGTTGTGATGATCTCGTGATCCAAATAAGTGTTTGGGATCCTATACCTAACGAGATCACTTGTATAGTGCGATGGCAATTCACACTGCAACAATAGTATGAGGTCCTTGATACGTCCATTTTGCATCACTATTTTATATCATAATTTATTGTTATTCATTGATATATTTCATATTTAGAGATGATATTTATGTTATTTCATCTATTTTGCATGTTTGATGATTTTTGGAAAATTAACTGCCGGAGTCAGAATTCTGTTGGAAAAAGCACTGTCCAGATGCAATATTTCCAAAGGTCAGAAAATTCCATAAAATATATGGAAATTCCTATTTTTCTAGAAGACGTGTGTATCCAGAAGAGGGAGTGGAGATGGGCCACAGGGGGCCCACACCACCCCTAGGCGCGGGTCCCCCCTGGGCCGTGCGACCAGGTGGTGTGGCCACCTTGGCCCACCTTTGGCGTCGCCCTCTCGCATATATCTTCCTCCCGAAAACCTAAGACGGGGGGAGCCATCATAGAAATATTTCGCCGCCTCTGCAGGACGGAAACTACAGAGAGATAAAAAGCTCTCTGACAGGCATAAATCTGTCGGGGAAATTCCTTCCTAGAGAGGGGAGATCATCACCATTGACACCGTCATCGAGCTGAACTTCATCAGGATCATCATCATCCTCATCATCATCACCAGCAGCACCATCACCACCACGCCATACCGCTGTAACAATTGGGTTGAATCTTGTGTAGTTCATAGGGGAAACTTTCCCGGTGTTGATTACTTGTTATAGTTGATGCTATTGAGTGAAACCATTGGATTATTGTTCATAATCAGATTGTTACTTATCATTATTTCATCTCTGATCTTGATCCATATGATGTCTTATGAGTAGTTCGTTTAGTTCTTGAGGACATGGGAGAAGTCATGTTGTTAGTAGTGGAATTATGTTGAGTAATATTTAATGGTTTGATATTTATGTTGTGGTGCTATTCTTTTAGTGGTGTCATGTGAATGTTGACTACATGATACTTCATCTTTATGGGCATAGGAGAATGCATTGTGTACTTGTCTACTAATTGTGGGTTACCGGAGTGACAGAAACCTAAACCCCCATTAGAAAACCATTGCATAAGGGAGTGTAGGATCTCAGAGTTTAATGATGTGGTTAGATTTTTATCTTAATTTCTTTCTTGTAGTTGTGGATGCTTGCAAGGGGTATAATCACAAGTATGTATTAGTCCAAGTTGGGGTAGTACATTAGCATAGGTTCACCCCCATAACACTTATCCAACCAATGAAGATTAATCGACTATATGAAGCGAAAGCACTTGACAATATTCCCATGTGTCCTCGAGAACATTTGGTCATCATAAGTAATACAACCTTCTTGTCCTTTGCTGAAGAAAGGATTGATCCACTCGCTGCAATTATTATTATTGTCTTTTATTTACTCGCACTTTATTTATCTGCATTACCAAAAAAACCTAAAAAATCTGTTTGATAGTATTTATAGTGAATCCTTGATCCAAACCGCTTGTCAACACCTTCTGCTCCTCGTTGGGTTCAACACTCTTATTTATCAAAAGTACTACGATACACCCTCTATACTTGTGGGTCATCAAGACTATTTCTGGCGCCGTTGCCGGGGAGTGAAGCGCTATTGAAGAGTGGAATTGGTAAAGGTAATTTCTACTGTGAGTATTGTTTTTATTTCTGTCTATTATTTTATTTTATTATGGATAACACACTTGGTTCCCTATTTGGGAAAACTACTATCACTGCTAAGGTAGTACATGAACCACCGTCTGCTGAATTGGATCCTTATAAAATACCTACAAAAATTGTTGAACGCGTTATGAATAACTGTTATCTTGGAGATGGAACTGTCCATCTTCGTGATCATTTGCTCTTTATACATGAATTATGCGAGTTGTTCAAGTGTGCAGGTATTAAAATGGATCAAGTTAAGAGAAAGCTATTCTCTATATCATTAAAAGACATAGCCGTGGAGTGGTATAAGATGCCGAAGAATGGCCGATCTATTGAATGGGAGGAAATTGTACCTCTCTTTTATTCTAAATTCTATCCTCCTGGTGAGATTCATAAAGATCGGAATCAAATATATAATTTTTGGCCTCATGCTGGAGAGAGTATTTCCCAAGCTTGGGGGAGATTGAAGTTACTAATGCTCAAATGTCCCATTCATGAGCTCCCCAGTAATATTGTTATTAATAACTTCTATGCAAGGCTTTCTATTCATGATAAGGATTTCTTGGATACTTCTTGTGCTGAATCATTTACACATATGAAAGAAGAAGCTAAATAGGATCTTCTTGACCGTATTCAAGAAAATACAGAAGCATGGGAGAATGACAAAGGAAGAAAGTTAGGTATAAATTATGATTATGAATGCATTAAATCTTTTATGGGAACTGGTGACTTTCATAATATTAGTGATGTTTATGGTCTTGATTCTCATATTCTTGCAAATTGTTTTAAGGCCTTTGCCTCTTATCTTGATATTCTAAAAAAGGAATGGAACAAGTACCATGCGCCATATAAAGATATTTTTAATTGTGTTCCTGCTAGAAATATTGAAGTTTGTACTGTTGATCATATTTTTCCTGAACCTTATATTGAGAAAATACCTTCCCTGCTAAGGTAAAGGAACATTCTATGATAACTAGTGTGGTTAACAAAAGTACAAAGAAAGTTTTAGAACCTGATGAACAAATAAATGTTGAACCTGCAGTAGCAATAGTGAAAGACCTTGTCACTAAAAATGTAGAAGATGGACACATTATCTTTTGTGAAGATGCTTCTAATATTGTTTCACATCCTAGTAGAACTAGGAAAGCTAGTGTTCCTGTGCTTTTTGTCAGAATAGGTGATCACTTCTATTATGGTTTATGTGATATTTGTGCAAGTTCAAGTGCTATTCCTTATGAGATTTATAGAGAAATTATGCATGGAATTGGTCCTTGTGAACTTGAAGAAATTGATGTGGTTATTCATCTTGCTAATAGAGAGACCATATCTCCAATTGGGATTGTAAGATATGTGGAAGTTCTTTGCGGTAAGACTAAATTTCCTACTGATTTTCTAGTACTTGGTTCAGCTGCTAGTAAAACTTGTCCTATCATTTTTGGCAGACCTTTCTTGAACACTTGTGGAGCTATTATAGATTGTAAGGAGAAAATTTTAACTAAATTTGATGGAGAATCTTACAAGTTTATTTTTTCTAAATTTTCTAAAGCTCCTTATGAAAATGAATTGCCTAATGAGGATTTTAGAGTTGAACAACTTGCTTCTATTGCTCTTGCTCCTAATAATGCTTTGCAACAATATATGGAAGATCACGAAAGTGAGATCTTCATGGAAGAAAGAAATGAGATTGACGAGATTCTTCTTCGTCAACCTAAGATGCTTAAGCATAATCTACATGTGGAAGATTTGGGTACCACATTACCACCTAAAGAGGATCATGTTTTCGATCTAAAGCCTCTACCTGATGATCTTAAATATGCTTATCTTGATGATAATAAAATATATCCTGTTATTATTAGTTCTAAACTTTCAGGAAAGGAAGAGGAAAGATTATTGGAAGTATTGAAGAAACACCGAGGAGCTATGGGTTGTACTCTTGATGGTTTTAAAGGGATTTCTCCTACTATATGTCAGCATTCTATTAATATGGAACCTAATGCGAAACTAGTTGTTGAACATCAACGTCGTTTAATTCCTAAGATGAAAGAAGTGGTAAGAAATGAGGTATTTAAACTTCTTAATGCTGGTATTATTTATACTATTGCTAATAGTATATGGGTTAGTCATGTTCATTGTGTCCCTAAGAAATGAGGAATTATTGTTGTGCCTAATGAAAATAATGAGCTTATTCCTCAAAGAGTAGTAGTTGGTTATAGGATGTGCATTGATTTTAGAAATGTTAACAAAGTTACTAAGAAAGATCATTATCCTTTACCTTTTATTGATCAAATGTTAGAAAGGTTGTCTAAGAAGACTCATTTTTTTTCCTTGATGGTTATTCTGGGTTCTCTAAAATTGTTGTTAGAAAGCAAGATCAAGAGAAAACCACTTTTACGTGTCCTTATGGAACTTATGCTTATGGGCGTATGCCTTTTGGTTTATGTAATGCTCCTCCTACTTTTCAAAGATGTATGTCTGCTATCTTTCATGGTTTTTGTGAAGAAATTGTGGAAGTATTTATGGACGATTTCTCCATCTATGGAACTTCTTTTGATAATTTTTTGCACAATCTTGATAAAGTTTTGCAGAGATGTGAAGAAGCCAATCTTGTTCTTAATTGGGAGAAATGCCACTTTATGGTAAATGAAGGAATTGTCCTTGGACATAAATTTTTTGAAAGAGGTATTGAAGTTGATAGAGCCAAAATGGAAGCAATTGAGAAAATGCCCTATCCTAGGGATGTTAAAGGTATTCATATTATCCTTGGTCATGCTGGTTTCTATAGGAGGTTTATTAAAGATTTCTCCAATATATCAAAGCCTCTTACTAATATTCTCCAAAAGATGTACCTTTTGTTTTTGGTGATGATTGTAAGGAAGATTTTGAAACTCTAAATAAAGCTTTAACTACTACTGAAAGGGCATTTATTGTCATAATCACTTTTGGTGTTCGTTAACAACAAGTAGATCATTTTATAGTTTGTTATTGTCCACAGGTTGGTATTATCATAGATAAACAACACCCTCACTCTTGGTAAAAGATCACATTCATATGCCACTTTTCTGGAAACTCCAGACCGGAGTCTCTGGTCTGCCAAGACCGGAGTCTCCGGTGTGGTCCGGAGTTTTCGGTTTTGGCTCCGGTGGTGCCTCCCAGGATCTGGCTGGGACATTCTAACTAGGGGTCCGAAGGCTGCACCTGAGGTTACTCCGGAGTCTCCGGACTTTGGTCAGTCCGGAGTATCCGGTGTTGGAAGGCCGGAGTCTATGGTGTTGCTGGTGGAGAATTGGTCTGGGTCAGTCAGAAGGGCAGTCCAGAGGATGGTCCGGAGATTGGCCGGAGTCTCCGGTCTACACACCGGAGTCTCCGGTCTGACTTTTCTACAACGTTCAGAAAACGGTTCATGGAGGGGGATGCCTATAAAAAGGGACCCTTATCTTCTTCCTCCAGCTGCTCGAGCTGCTCAAGAACACTAACCCCATTAGAGCCACCAAATCTACAAGATCTCTTCATCCAACCATCCAAAGTCATTGATCTTTGGAGAATCGAAGGAGGTGGCCTTGATTTACATCTTCACCGAGAGAGATCTTCATTTCCCCTCATTCACTTGAGGGCCCCCAAGCTCTAGAGTTTCATTGGAAACCCTAACTTTGATTTGGTTCTTACAAGCTTGTCTTGACAGCTTGCTTGTATTTGGGAGCCTCCAATTCAGTTGTGGATGCGTGCCCCAAACTTGTTGTAAAGGTGCCGGCTTCCACCTCGAAGGTTGCCGATATAGTTGAAGGTGAATCGAGCCCGTTGGGGTGAGGTTCATCGGAGAACAAGGGAGGCCTCTCGTGGCGTTGGTTGTTTGAAACCACCCCCTCTCCAAATGTAGACGTACTTCCCCTCAAATGGAAGGAACTACGGGAAACAAATCCTTGTGTCTCTGCGTCCACTCCTTTGGTTACTTCTATCCTTTACCGCACTTTACTTACCTGTTCTTGCTTAGTGTTGTGCTAGTTTGTGCATGGTTGACATATAGGTAAATTCACCATAGTTGCATATTCTAGAGAATTTACCTTTCTTGTCAAACTCTAACTTGAAAAAGAATAAAATTTGAAGTAGCCCCTATTCACCCCCCCTCTAGGTGCCCATACTATCCTTTCAATTGGTATCAGAGCCTCGGCTCTTTTACCCTAAGAGAATATGGGTAGCAAATAAGTGGATGGTGGTAGTGAGCCGACCCTGGTGACCATGGAAGATCTCAAAAACTTGGAAACAAGATTGAGCTCTTCCTTGGTCAACGAAGTCAAGAAGATGCTTGAGCAACTTCTTGAAGACAAAGAAGGCTCATCACCCCCATCTCCTCAAGAGGATCAACCATCCATTTTACCTAAGGGGAATACGTCAGTATCCCCCGAGGGTATGATGGTGGGGGGTAAACCAGACAACGCTAATTCCTCCACACAACTTGATGGGGGGAAGGGTGAGCACCGTGATTCTTGGTACTCTCCCGACCCTCCCATCCCACACCCTCATGTGTACAATAGGGGTGACCCACCTAAGCTTGAAGAGTCGGCTACTTTTTCTCAATGGCAATCACTAATGAGAACTCATGTGCGCAGCTCTTGCATTGAACTATGGAACATCATCGAGCATGGACTCTTTATTGGGGATCCAATCAACTTGACAAGAAGAGAGGTTGTCAATAGTCAACTCAATGCCACTGCTTTGCATATGATTCAACAAGGTTTGGGGACAAAGGATTATCCACACATTGAGCACTTTAGCATTGCCAAGGAAGCTTGGGATGCTCTCACTGTGTTGTTTGTTGGAAATGATAGTATGAGGAGGAACCGATATGATGCTCTAAGCAATGAAGCCGAAGTCTTCTACATGAAAGAAGGTGAAGATCACGAAGACATGTATCGAAGGCTCAAGACCACCGCCACCGCTTTTAGAAATTTGGGTGCCTCACATATGGATGATGCATGGATAAAAAGGAAATATCTGAGTGCACTCATGCCTTTTGAGCCCACCGACTTGAAGAGCCTTCAAGGAAGACACAACTACCATCTCATGACCTCCAATGAAGTTATGCAAGAGATGGCCGCTTTCAAGGTTGCCGCCAAGAATGCCAAAGATGCCCGTGCTCGTGCCCTTGGTATGAGCAATGTGGTCAATGTTGCTTTGAAGGCCAAAGTTGTGGACCTTGGGGATGAAGATGATAGTGATGAAGGACTCTCCATGGACCATCCCGATGAAGTCAAGATTGCTCATGGTCAATATATGGCTTTCTGTTCAAAGAACTTTTGGAAGAACCCCGCCAAGGCCAAGATGGAAATGCAACGGAGAAGCAATCCAAATGGGAAAAGAGAGAATACCACTAGGTTGATAACTTGCTTAAATTGTGGTGACCGTTATCACTTTGTGGCAAGTTGCCCCTATGAGAAGAGAGAAGATCATGGTGGTAAGCTTGTGTTGAAGAAGACTCTCAAGGCACCTTACAAGAAACCTTTCATCAAAAAGAATCCCGTCAATAAGAAGTCGGGAGAAATTGTCTTGATCACTCATGAAGAATACTCCTCCGACAATGAAGATGAGGAAGAAGAAACTTCTCATGGTGTGGCTGCTCTAGCCACTACCTCTACTCCGACATTCTCACTCTTCGATTCTCCAAATGAGAACTCTTCCACCAAGAACGTCACTTGCCTTATGGAAAGAGGAACAGAGGTATCCTCATCATCCGGCTCTACTCACTTAGATAATGATGAAATTGATGATGAAATGTCTCTTGATGTTAAAAAGGAATTAATTGCCTTTGATGAGTTTATGACTAACCTAGAAGGTGATGCTAAGCTACATTTTGGGAACATCTTAGATCAACTCTCACATACTCAAGAGCTTCTAGATGTAAGATGTAAACTTGGGCATGAACATATGATTGAGCTAGAGGCTTTAAACAATGCTCTAGAAGAAGAACAAGAAACTAGGTTGTCACTTGAATTAAAACTTGAAGGGCTTGATGAGGCCAATGACATTATTGTTAACAAACTCATCAAGGAGCATGATCATGCTATTGCTAGATACAAAAGGGCTAAAAAGGACAAGATTGAGTTTGGTGTGGTTCATGAAAAGCTTTCCGAGGACTTTAGTTTGCTTAACAAGGCTCACAAGGCCTTGGAGAGTGAACTCTTGTCACTCACAAAGTCCCGTGAAACGCTTCAAACTCAATTGGCCAATATACCTTCACCTAGTAACCTCATTCCATCTAGTAGCACAACTATTCTTGAAGAGAATGCTAGGTTGAAGGGGGAGCTTGCTAAGGCCTCATTTCCACAAGGCAACAAGTCCATTGATGATCTATTGAGCAAGAAAAGGCGTAGCGGTGATAAAGGGGGCATTGGTTTTGTTTCCAAAACTAAGAAGAAGAACAATAAGAAGAAGAAGGCCAAGCCCGCACAAGAGACCAACAAGACCATTGTGGAAAGTAAGACCACAAGTGGTAAAACCATGTCTCATGATGACTTTGCGGGAAGTGCTAACCCTCACTATGTTCTAATGCGTGATTATTATGGTAATGTTTATGCACAATATGTTGGCCCTTATGATGGTTACATTGCTTGGTCTATTTGGGTTCCCAAGACCCTTGTTGCTAACAAAAGAGGACCCATTGAAAAATGGGTACCTAAAAATTAGCTTGATCTTTTGTAGACTTATGCTTCCGGAGGGTCAAAGTGGGTGCTTGATAGTGGTTGCACATGTCATATTACCGGAAGCTCGTCTATTGTTAAGGAGTTAAAGCCAAATGATGATCAAATCACCATGACATATGCCGACAAATCAAAATCTAAGGTAATGGGTTTCGGCAAGGTTGTGTTTGCTCACGACATCACACTCGTGAACGTCATGCTTGTTGAGACCCTTGGATACAACCTACTTTCAGTCCTTGCTCTTGGTAATATGGGCTTTGCCGTCTTTATTGATGTTGATATTGTGGTTCTCTTGTGGAGCAAGTCTCTCAAGGTCGCTTTCGTTGGGCACGTCGAACATGACTTGTATGTGGTGGACTTTTCGGAGCAAATCACTACAGGTCCGATGTGTTTATTCAGAAAGGCCGATGTGGGTTGGCTATGGCATCGCCGACTAGCCCATGTCAATATGAGAACTTTGCAAAGTCTCCATAAAGAGGTCCATATTGTGGGACTAAAATAAAATGTTTCCTTTGCCAAAGATCGTGTTTGCAGGCATGTGTTCTAGGGAAGATGCATGACGCTCCTCACAATCCTAACAACCGAATCAAGTCTACCAAGATCTTGGAACTTCTCCATGTGGACCTATTTGGTCCTCCATCTCATGCAAGTCTTGGTGGGAAGAAATATTGTTTGGTGATTGTTGACGACTTTTCAAGATACTCTTGGGTTTATTTCTTCAAGTTGAAGAGTGAGACTCAAAAGAATTTTATCGACTTCATCAACTTGGTTCAACGGCAATACAATGTTCCCGTGCTGATTATAAGAAGTGACAATGGCACCGAGTTCAAGAACTACACCTTGAATGATTTCCTTAGTGATGAGGGGATTAAACATCAATATTCCGCTGCATACACCCCTCAACAAAATGGTGTGGCCGAAAGGAAGAACCGGACTCTTATTGAGATGGCTAGGACCATGTTGGCGGAGTTTAAATCTCCATACAAATTCTGGGCCGAAGCCATCTCCACCGCTTGCCATGCTTCAAACCGGCTCTACCTCCGCAAAGAAATCAACAAGACTCCGTATGAAATACTTACCGGTAACAAGCCCAATGTATCTTACTTTCGGGTGTTCGGTTGTAAGTGTTTCTATCTCATAAAAGGTGTCCGTTTGTCTAAATTCGAGTCTAAAGCATTAGAGGGTATTTTTGTTGGCTATGGTCTCGAATCTCACACTTATAGAATCTATGATAAGCTCTCCGGAGCCGTCATGGAATCTTGTAGTGTGACCTTCAAATAATATGATGGTCCCCAAGGGGGCGTGTTGATGCTTGTGATGCAGATGATGAAATGCCTCAGTATGCCATAGGAAGAATGGGTGTGGGATATATCCTCCCCGTTGAGGAACCCCTTATGGCGGATCGAGAAGAACTATGCTCCACTCATGTGGAGCCCTCATCTTCACAACCTCAACATGCTCCATCCACCGAAGAGGACATCGACTCAAGCCAAAGACAAGATGTGGACCCTCAACATGATGATCAATGTGACAACTCTAGTCAAAGGGTGCTTGGTCCGTTCGACGGGTTGTCAAGTGGTGCCAAGTCAATTTGTCAAGGAAGATCCATACAAAATGTTTTGAGACAAGCTCAAATTGACGCTAGAAGAGCACTTGATCAAGACCAAGGTCAATCCTTGCCTCCCAATGTAGAGGATGATTCTAATGATGATCAAGGTCAAGATGATGGTCAAGACAAGGATCAAAATGATGAAGAGGGTCCTCCAAGAAACAACACGGAGATCCACGCTCGTCGCGAAGCTAGAAAGGAAAGAATGTTGGAATTAAGAGACCACTCTCTACAAAATGTGGTTGGTGATCTAAGGAAAGGTATTTCCACAAGAGAACAATTGAAGAGGTTCAGTGAACACCAAGCACACATCTCCATGATTGAACCAAAGAAAGTGTGGGAAGCTCTTGAAGATTCGGATTGGTTAGAAGATATGCACAAAGAACTCGACAACTTTGAGAGAAACAAAGTGTGGAAGTTAGTAGAGAAGCCAAAGGATTGCCGCAATGTTATTGGAACAAAGTGGATATTCAAGAACAAGCAAGATGAGCATGGAATCATAGTAAGGAAGAAGGCTAGGTTGGTTGCACTCTCAAATTGAAGGCATTGACTATGGAGAGACATATGCACCTGTGGCTCGTCTTGAGTCCATTCGTATCCTTCTTGCTTATGCGGCACATCATAACTTTAAGTTTCAACAAATGGATGTAGAAAGTGCATTTCTTTATGGTCCATTAAATGAGTTGGTATATGTTAAGCAACCCCCGCGATTTGAGGACCCCAACTTCCCAAACCATGTCTACAAACTTGATAAGGCGCTCTATGGGCTCAAGCAAGCCCCACACACGTGGTATGAGCACCTTAGAGAGTTATTGTTTGACCGTGGCTTTGAGGTTGGGAAAATCGATCCCACTCTTTTTACTAAGAGGGTCAACGGGGAGCTTTTTGTATGCCAAATATATGTTGATGATATTATCTTTGGCTCATCTAACAAAGCTTTTAATGATGAATTCTCAAAGCTTATGACTAGTAGGTTCCGGATGTCTTTGATGGGAGAGTTGAGAGTATTTCTTGGCTTTGAGATCAAGCAAGTTAGAGGAGGGATATTCATCAATCAAGCCAAGTATACTCAAGATATGCTCAAGAGATTCAAAATACAAGATTTGAATGGAGCACCTACTCCCATGGCTACAAAGACTCATCTAGAACAAAATCCAAATGGTAAAGATGTGGATCAAAAGGTATACCGGTCTATGATTGGTTCTTTGCTTTACCTTTGTGCATCTAGACCCGATATTGTGTTGAGTGTAGGTGTGTGTGCAAGATATCAAGCGGCTCCTAAGGAAAGCCGTTTAATGGTGGTCAAGAGAATCTTTCGATATTTAGTTCATACCCCATTTTATGGTCTTTGGTATCCTCGAGGCTCAACATTTGCTCTTTGTGGATACACGGATTCGGATTGGGCGGGGGGACAAGGATGATAGAAAATCAACATCCGGGGCTTGCCAATTCCTTGGTAGGTCCTTGGTATGTTGATGTTACAAGAAGCAAAATTGCATATCTCTCTCCACCGCCGAAGCCGAGTATGTGGCTGGTGCTGCTAGTGCTTGCACCTAATTGCTATGGATGAGGCAAACTTTAAAGGAATACGGTGTCCATTGTGACAAAGTGTCTCTTCTATGTGACAATGAAAGTGCCATCAAGATTGCCTACAACCCGGTGGATCACACAAGGACAAAACATATTGAGATTCGCCATCACTTCATTAGAGATCATGTTGCTCGAGGTGATATTGATCTATCATATGTATCAACCAAAGATCAACTTGCCGATATCTTCACGAAGACACTTGATGAAGCAAGGTTTTGCTACTTGAGGAATGAACTAAATGTCGTAGATTCAAGGAGCTTGACTTGATTTTCTTGCATTCTCACCTATGTTTCATCTCATATTTGGTTTAGGTGCAGGCATGGATATAGGGGGAGTGCGGTCCTAATTGATTGGACCATCCCTCCCCCCAATGCCCAAAGCAATCAAAATCATTCCTCTTAATATCATTCAGTGATATGTGAGCTTAATGATGAGTATTGGTAATGGACCCAAGATATATCTTCGTGGTGTCAAGCCAAGTATACTCAAATATGGTGGCCTAGGCCACCGCCCTCTCTCATTTGAGAGGTTGGCACTTACTCATGTTTGTCATTTGCTTGATTTTAGTCTCTTGGAGCTTTTCTGATTATTTTCGAACTTCTATGGCTCTTGTTGGTTCTTCACAGTTTGATGTCTAAACCCAAGCCCTATCCCTATCTTAAAAGACCATCTATCTCTCATATATGTCCCCAAACACCTTTTCTAGAACTTTTGGTCGAGGAGGACCGGAGTCTCCGGTGTACACACACCGGAGTCTCCGGTGTAGACCGGAGTCTTCGGTCTGGACGGTTTCTGTCACTTAAAGAAGGGGGCACGGGGTGAACTGGCACAACAGTTCCTCATTCATCACCCCGTCCCCTACCTCCAAACCCATCGCCTCCTCCTACAAAAATCCTCCCCGGAGGTCAAGAAGCCCTCGGGATCCGCCGTGCCGCCGGCCAACCTTTCCCTCTCCTCCATTGGGTCATTCCCACCGGAGGAATTGATCCCATGGATAGATCTGATACCTCTCCTCTCCTTTTTCTCCTAGGGTTCATCCCTAGATGTGTTTTTGAGGATTTTTGCTGATTTGCCCATTGGAATCACTTGTTTGCGTGCACTCTAGTACTTTAGCCTTGTTGCATTGCCCGATCTACTAGATTCACCCTCACCAGCATCTCCCCATCTCATACCCGAGCCTCCTGACCAGAGATTCCGGACTTAGGTCCGGAGAGTCCGGTCCCCAGGACCAGAGACTCCGGTCTGAGCCAGAGACTTCGGTATATGGTGCGGAGACTCTGGTGTTCGGTGAATCAAAATAGTCCAGAAATGCATCAAATCTCTTGTACTGCATCATTGGGACATATATACTCATCTCCATGCTATCTCCCTCATTGTTGTTCACAGGTGATGGTTCGAGTCATCCTCATCGTACCAAGGCCAAGTCCCAAAGTGGCAATCCTCACTATGATGAAGCTCAGGGTCAGTTCATTGTACCTCCATCCAACCGGAAACAGCGGGCACGTGATGCAGCTTACATGAAGAGGGATCAAGAGAGGGCTGAACGGGAGGACCGTGCCAAGAGGGCCAAGTATGACAACTTGCAGTCCTTAGCCAAAATGTCCAAAGAGGAGTACCATGAGATGAGGAAGACAGATTTCTATGTGCTGCCTCGTACCAGTGAGGACCCTCGTTACTGGAGGAAAGAACATGCTGTGTTCATGAAGGATGTATATGGTGTAATCACTAGATCACCTGTCTGCCCCCAGAAGTTCATGAGTGTTGAGCAAATGCGCCAGAGCCCTTACTTCAATGATGCCCTGTGGATCTGTGAGAAGTTGGGTCTCTACAACTTGAGGGAGCTGCGCGAAGACTACAGTGTGCACCTTGTTCAGCAGTTTTATGCCATAATTGTGTTTGGGTCTGATCTTGACAGGACCATTGTGTGGATGACTGGCACTACTCGATGCACGGCTACCTTTCATGACTTTGCCAATGTCATCTTTGAGACCTTCCATGGAGTATCCACTCCTGTGGGACTGCACATGCACTCAGCTGCTTTAGGTGAGAACAAGTTGAAGCTGGCACCTCTGTATGATGAAGGTGTTGTGGGGGGGGGGGGTTCCAAGGGACTCAAAACCCTCTACAACCTTATGTTGAGGATCTTCCGTCACACTATTTCTCCCAGTGCTGGCAATGATGATGCTATTAGGGGTGGGCTTGTCAACCTCCTGTACCATACTCACCGGACCTTCAATGTTGGACCTGAGGCTGAGGCTGCACCTATTGATGTGATGGACTTCATTTTCGAGGAGATGTTCCATGCCATTCTGTACAAGAAATCTCCTCCATATGCACCCTTGGTGGTGCGGCTCATCAACTCCCAGGCGCATGATTCTCCACTTGGCATACCACCACACCTCACTGAGCACACTCTGGTCACTCTGCAGCAGAAGGGGCGCATGGGGCCTTCTCCAAGGCGTCGCTATGGGGATGATGATGATGATGATGAGGAGATTGAGACGGAGAGGGCTCCCTCACCACCTAGAGTTTGGAGGAAGAATGCCTCCAATGCCCCTTTGCCTACTATGACTCGAGACTATGTGCATGAGAGGGTCAAGAAGGACAGTTTTTGGGAGAGGACCCTTTGTTGCATGAATGTTGACATACGCAAGCAGCAGCATGCATCCTACCAAAGCAACTGCCGCATTGAGAATCTCCTCAAACAGATCAAGGAACAGGGGGCCGAGGAAGGCGAGGATGAATACAATGATGAGCATGGGGCTCTGCAGTCCACAAAGTCTGATCATACCCTCTCTTTTGGGGCATGGAATGCCCAACAGGATAGTCTGGTGGACTGGAAGACGTTTGCTGATGTCACCTCAGGGTTTGGATACCAGGGTTCTTCCTCTTCTCGCCCTCACGGCAAAGAGCCTGCTGTCCCTGAAGACGATGATGATGACTATGATCAGGATGATGGTGGCCAGGAGGAGGATGAGGATGCCGAGGATGACGATGACTATTGAGTTGTTGGGGCACTAGTGTAGGTCTTTTCCCCTTCTCGGCGTTTCGATGCCAAAGGGGGAGAAGACATTCTCATCGGTTTGCATGGGATTTGGGATTTGCGACTATCTGCCGTTATTTGCCTTTTATTCGAATATTCGAACTTGAACTTTATGTGTGTTATCTGCTGTTCTTATGTGTGTCTATGACTATGTGCTTGTGTGCACCACCTATTGTAACTCATGTGATATCTATGTGTGCTATCATTGATATTATCTTCCTTACATGATCAACTTCATTATCTTGCTGCACATAGTCAGGGGGAGCCACATTTATATGTTATTCCATGCAAATCACTTGTTGTCATCGAACACCAAAAAGGGGGAGATTGAAAGGGCATTTATTGTCATAATCACTTTTGGTGTTCGTTAACAACAAGTAGATCATTTACT
Organism: Avena longiglumis; assembly: GCA_030063025.1. Taxonomy (NCBI): domain Eukaryota; kingdom Viridiplantae; phylum Streptophyta; class Magnoliopsida; order Poales; family Poaceae; genus Avena; species Avena longiglumis. The sequence continues at coordinate 158,393,440 of CP125973.1, forward strand.
GATTGTTATTGTCCACGAGTTGGTATTATGATAGATAAACAGCACCCTCACTCTTGGGAAAAGACCACATTCATATGCCATCGCTCGAAACTCCATCGGAGTCTCCGTCTGCCAAGACCGAGTCTCCGTGTGGTCCGAGTTTCGGTTCGCTCGTGGTGCCTCCAGATCCGGGCCGACATTCGACTAGGGGTCCGGAGGTGCACGGAGGTTACTCGAGTCTCGGACTTTGGTCATCCCGAGTCTCCGGTGTTGGAAGGCCGAGTCTCTGGTGTTCTTTGGTGGAGAATTGGTCGGAAGAGGCGGTTCGAAGGCTGGTCCGGAGATTGGCCGGAGTCTCCGGTGTAGACCGGAGTCTCCGGTCTACACACCGGAGTCTCCGGTCTGACTTTTCTACAACGGTCACAAAACGGTTCGTGGAGGGGGCTGCCTATAAAAAGGGACCCTTATCTTCTTCCTCCAGCTGCTCGAGCTGCTCAAGAACACCAACCCCATTAGAGCCACCAAATCTACAAGATCTCTTCATCCAACCATCCAAAGTCATTGATCTTTGGAGAATCGAAGGAGGAGGCCTTGATTTACATCTTCACCAAGAGAGATCTTCATTTCCCCCTCATTCAGTTGAGGCCCCCCAATCTCTAGAGTTTCATTGGAAACCCTAACTTTGATTTGGTTCTTACAAGCTTGTCTTTGATTTGTCTTGAATGCTTGCTTGTATTTGGGAGCCTCCAATTCAGTTGTGGATGCGTGCCCCAAACTTGTTGTAAAGGTGCCGGCTTCCACCTCAAAGGTTGCCGATATAGTGGAAGGTGAATCGAGCCCGTTGGGGTGAGGTTCATCAGAGAACAAGGGAGGCCTCTCGTGGCGTTGGTGGTTTGAAACCACCCCCTCTCCAAACGTAGACGTACTTCCCCTCAAAAGGAAGGAACTACGGGAAACAAATCCTTGTGTCTCCGCGTCCACTCCTTCGGTTACTTCTATCCTTTACTGCACTTTACTTACTTGTTCTTGCTTAGTGTTGTGCTAGTTTGTGCATGGTTGACATATAGGTAAATTCACCATAGTTGCATATTCTAGAGAATTTACCTTTCTTGTCAAACTCTAACTTGAAAAGGAATAAAATTTGAAGTAGCACCTATTCACCCCCCCCTCTAGGTTCCCATACGATCCTTTCAACTACTCCTATTGTCCAACCACCTGATTGGAATGTACCCTTTGAAATTATGTGTGATGCTAGTGACTTCTCTGTAGGTGTTGTTCTTGGACAGTGAATAGATAAGAAGCTAAATGTTATTCATTATGCTAGTAAGACTCTTGATGCTTCTCAAAGGAATTATGCTACTACTGAAAAATAGTTCTTAGCTATAGTCTTTGCTTGTGATAAGTTTAGACCTTATATTGTTGATTAAAAAGTTACTATTCATATTGATCATGCTGCTATTAGATATCTTATGACAAAGAAAGATTCTAAGCCTAGGCTTATTAGATGGGTTTTGCATTTACAAGAGTCCGATTTACATATTGTAGATAGGAAAGGTGCTGAAAATCCTGTTGCTGATAATTTGTCTCGATTGGAAAACATTTCTTTTGATCCTATTCCTGTTAATGATAGTTTTCCAAATGAACAGTTGGCTGCAATAAAGGTGAGCTCGCGAGAGAGTCCTTGGTATGCTGATTATGCTAACTTTATTGTTTTCAAGTATTTGCCTCCAACTTCTACAAATCAGCAAAGAAGAAAATTCTTTTATGATTTGAGGCATTATTTTTGGGATGACCCACACTTATATAAATAAGGAGTGGATGGTATTAAGCGAAGATGTGTTCCAGAATATGAACAGCAAGAGATATTGAGAAAATGTCATGGTAGTACTTATGGAGGACATCATGCTGGAGATAGAACCACAAAAAAGGTTCTACAATTAAGTTTTTATTGGCCTACTCTTTTTAAAGATGCAAGAAAGTTTATTTTATCATGTGATGAATGTCAAAGAGTTGGTAATATTTCTAGACGCAATGAAATGCCTATGAATTATTCTCTTGTTATTGAACCATTTGACTGTTGGGGATTTGACTTTATGGGTCATTTTCCTCCTTCAAAAGGTTATACTCATATTCTTGTTGTTGTTGATTATGTTACTAAGTGGGTAGAAGCCATACCTATAAAAACTGTTGATAGTGAGACCTCTTTAAAAATGTTTAAGAATGTTATTTTTCCAAGGTCTGGTGTGCCTACATATCTTATGACTGATGGAGGTTCTCATTTTATTCATGGTGGTTTTAGGAAGACCCTTGCTAGGTATGATGTTAATCATATAATTGCTTCATCTTATCATCCCCAAACAATTGGGCAAGTATAATTATCAAATAGAGAAATTAAATCTATCTTGCAAAAGACTGTTAATAAATCTAGAAAAAATTGGGCTAGTAAGTTGAATGATGCTTTATGGGCTTATAGAACTGCTTATAAAAATCCTATGGGAATGTCTCCTTACAAAATGGTTTATGGAAAAGCTTGTCACTTGCCCTTATAATTAGAACACAAAGCTTATTGGGCAGTGAAAGAACTTAATAGAGATTTTAAACTTGCTGGTAAGAAAAGATTGCTTGACTTGAGTTCTTTAGATGAGTGGAGAAGTGAAGCTTATGAAAATGTTATACTCTTTAAAGAAAAAGTAAAAAAATGGCATGATAGGAGAATTCTTAAGAGAGAGTTCCATGTTGGTGAGAAAGTTATATTGTATAGGTCTAGTCTTAGATTTTTTTGCAGGAAAATTACTCTCAAAATGGGAAGGACCCTTTATTATTGAAGAGGTGTATCGTTCAGGTGCAATGAAAATTTCTTCATTTAGAGACAACACTACGCAAGTAGTGAATGGTCAAAAGCTCAAACATTATATTTCTGGAGATTCTTATAATGAAGATATTGATATTATTCAAGTGGTGACTCCGAAAGAATTTATTAAAGACCAAATGCGTTTTCTCCCACCTGGCCGCCTCGGAGTTCGTCACCAGGTGGTGTGGCTGCCTCAGAATTCGTCTCCGACCCGTTTTATCCCATTACCTTCGTTTTGTCGTTAAACTTTGTAATACATAATCCCTCGGATCTCCCGAGGTCCATATATTGTTTTCTCATCGTGTTTTCGCTTCGATCTGTTTCTGTTAGGAGCTATTCTCAAGTTTAGAAGCACCATGATCTTTGCTAACGACGACAAGGGCAAGAAGCCTACGAAAGACAAGCTCCAAGACCCCAAGCAGGAGGAGGAGATCGAGGTTGAAGAAGAAGTGAAGGAAGACCAGCGTCCGCACACCCACGCCACAATTGCAAGCATTGGAGTGGTGGCAAACCCTGTCAAGGTCAAGAGGACTGCACGGATGAGCACTGGAGGGAGAGCTCCATGACATTGCTTAGCTCCACGGTCACTTCCTCAACGCATCAATAACCCCTTCCATACTCTTATACATGAGCATCAATTCCAAAAGATGCCTAAGGTAAAGTTACCCTCCAATTGGGATATGCCTCGTTCTAACCATGTAGGGAAAGAATACTTCAAGGAGGAAGAGTGGGGAAAGAATCCGGGACTCACAGCTCGACATGTTCATGAACCATATTGAGCACAATTCGGATATGATTCGTAATCTCACCTTTGAGATTGAGGATTTGAATAAATTGATTGAAAAGCTTATCGAGAAATCATCACCACCACCAAAGGAGTAATTCGTCATCGGTTTTGGCATCCCCTTGGTTTGTTCCAAGCTTGGGGGAGTGCCGCGGTATCACATCATTATCTTTTATCTTTTTACCTTTTTAGTAGAGTCATATCATGAGTAGGGAAGTTATCATATAGGATGGTTTTGCAGTGTGGAAATATCTCTCCTTTAGTTGGTTATCTATGTATCCCTTGGTGTTAGTGCCGTTTTGGAATATTAATGAGAAGTTTTATCATTTATTTTTTGCACATCTTATTTTAGTTTGTAATTTCTGTTATACGATTGATCTTGTTATTAGCATTGGTATCACTTTGGGAGCATCAAGTAAATTTAGTTGGTTTTGGCAAACCTAGCATTGGTCAGTAGCAACAATATTATGAGGTTTGAGTAGAAAAGAGAAAAATTACTTGTAGATATATTATTTCATTATCTTTGTTTCTTGATTGGATCATAAGCTTAGTATTCTCAAGTTAAGATCATTTGTGCTTCCAAGGAAGATTGCATGATTGTTTCCATCACATGTATGTTTGGTTGTTTCACTCAACTCTTATGCTTGCTACCCAGCCTTGCTAGCCAAAAACCTGTACTGAGAGGTAATGCTTCTCGTGCATCCAAACCTTGAACCAAAACCTATTGCATTTGTGTCCACAATATCTACCCATTAGCATTGTTGCTATTTCAAGTAAATTCTCGAGTTTTATCTATCTTCCAAATTAAAAATTTGTTATGAGAAAATTACTTAGTAAATCTCTCATGAACTTGATGGCACACTTTATTTTCTTGCACTTAATAAATTTGAACCATTGTGGCCATATATGATCATTATATGCTTCCAAATTTTAAGTTGGGAGTTAGCAAAACCATGCTGTCATGGGGCATGCTTTCAACATTGCACTTATTCCTATTTAGTTGATATCATGATATTTTGTTATCGATGCTATCGGTGTGAAATAATATGGGAGCTTGTAAGTCCATGGAGTTTCTATATGTGTTAGAGAAACGCCTCGGCGGCCAGCCTAAGCCATGCCTAATCATGGTGGAAACTTGCAGCAAAACCAAAGTGGGCATTTTATGAAGCATCCTCAATAAAAAAAACTATGCAAATAGCAAATAAAAAGATCGTTGAGATACCCACTATATGTTGCCTTGTCATTTTGATATGGGATAGCTCCTGTGTCATGGGGCAAGGGGTACCCCGTTGGCGGTTCTCTATGATACACATATACTTACAATGACAAGAACTTACCTGGGACCAAAGTTGAGTAACATGAGGTATCGATACTCGTATTCAAGGGGCATGGGATTTTCAACTTGCGATTTGTCCAGCATATAACTCACATTTTCCCTCACATTAACCTTAATCACTTCAGGATGCTTATGATAGGGGTAATGAGAGCTCAAGGCTAATGAGTACCATAATTTTTGGAAGCTTTATAAAACTTGTTAATCCCTGCTTCCCTCTACGAAGGGCCTATCTATTACTTTTATGTTGAGTCAGTAAGCCTATTCCTCTCTATCTCAAGCAAGAATTTGAGTTGTTATGATTCAATCATCTATATGTTGATTTATTCAATCTTGTTTCTTATGTTCCTTGTTTTGCACAATGCTCTTATCCGAATGAATATAACTTTGAAAGTTATCATTGTTGGTGAAAAGACCATTATGTTTGAGCAAGAGACTTCTGCAATATAAGCTTCATTATAAAAGTGTTGCTCAAAAATAAGTATGATTTGTTAATTGTTCTCTGACCAAGAACAAAGTTTTCCATCACCAATTATGATTTTCTTTGTGCACCTTTATTGTGACTCCCTTACTCATTGCAAGTTAAGTTATATAAGAGTGAGTTGCTTTCTATTATGATTTTTGTATTGATAAATGTGATGCTTCTTGTCTGTATTCTCTTTATCAACACTTCACTCCATAAACCTGTGGTCATGTTTACTGAGTTCAGTTTTCGCTTGAGCACAAGCGAGGTCTAAGCTTGGGGGAGTTGATACGTCCATTTTGCATCACTATTTTATATCATAATTTACTGTTATTCATTGATATATTTCATATTTAGAGATGATACTTATGTTATTTCATATATTTTGCATCTTTGATGATTTTTGGATAATTAACTTCCATAGTCAGAATTCTGTTGGAAAAAGCGTTATCCAGATGCAATATTTCCGAAGGTCACAAAATTCCAGAAAATATATGGAAATTCCTATTTTTCCAGAATACGAGGGTAGCCAGAAGAGGGAGTGGAGATGGGCCACAGGAGGCCCACACCACCCCTAGGCGCGGGTCCCCCTGGGCCACGCGGCTAGGTGGTGTGGCCACCCTGGCCCACCTCTGGCGTCGCCCTCTCGCATATATGTTCCTCGCCCATCTCTGGACAAATTCAGAACTCAAAGTGATATGCACTCACAAATTGAGATCTCACAATGATATTCATAACTCACAGATTCAAAACTAAAATGACAAGATTACACATGATCATCCAGAAATTAAAATGAAAAGTCAAGATTACAAGGCAATAATAGCCAGAAAGGACATGATCATCCAGAAATAGGAAATTAAATGACTACACAGCAGCCAGCTAAAAGGACATCATCTTTCTCCTGATCTTGCTCCTCACCACCACTACTCCTGATCTTTCTCCTCACCACCACTACAACAAAGAATAGAATTTGCCACAAAGTTTAGCAATTTTTCCAGTGAGCCACTAGCAATGAAATAAAAAAGAAAAGATAATGTAGGATATAATTTACCTTGCATGTTGTTACTAATCATCATCATCGAAATGGCTCTGCCTTTTATCTTCACCATCGCTACAATACTAGATGATTGTGTCATCTACCATGTTTTCATCATCCTCGCATTCATGACCCTCCACTACCGCCTTCCTTCTTTTCCTAATGTTTTCTACGAATGAAGCATCAAGTAAGTTTCGTTACTGTCTCCTTCACAATCTAGTATGCACACCGGGTTATTTCTCTTGCACTGAACTTTCAATGTTATCATCTTGGTATGTTAGACCACCTCTACCATTGAGACCCTTCTCTATTTCAGTTTCTTTCACACTCCACAAATGTTGTGCTGAAACTTTTGCACAACTTGCCAATTTCCACGTAAATCGGTGTCTAGCACATAGAACACCTCTGTTGCTTGTGTTGTTAGAATAAATGGATCACTCTTATACCAACACCTTCCAGTGTTAATGCTCTTGCAGTGTTCATCATCTTGGATCCCTGTCTTCTTTCTGCCACCAAGATCAAACCAATCACAACAGAACAAGATGACCGATTGATGGACGCCTCTACTGGAGTTGTACGGGAGCCTTATGATGCTTTTGAGCTGACCATAGAAGGCCATATCTTCACCATCATGGTCTCCCTTGGCAACTATTCCACTGTTCTGCTTGTTTCTATTTTCTCACGATCAACAATGTGGTAGCAGACACCGTCAATAATACACGCTGAATATAGCCTCACTCGCCTATCTGGCTCGCATTCCAAAGAAAAAATATTATCATTGACCTTATTATACTCATGGAATTTTCCAATCTGCACAATTAAACCAGGGTTAATAACAAAAACACAAAAAAATCATTTGGCAATTGATTCCAACACTAAAGATCTCACATGATTCTTAAACCACTTAGCAAATCCCTTTGCAATCCATCTATCAACATTGATGCGGATATCTTTCTTATTCAGCTCTTCTTTGCACAACCTGCAATGCCAACAAAAACATAAAGTTAGTTAAATCACCAGTCTTGCAAATGGGTTCCTTCCAACTCAAGAAAAAAGATAAGGGTGCATGCACAAGAGATGACATACTCGATATATGGTAGAACCTCAGGGAAAATCCTTAGCACATACCAATGCAACTTGTCGTAGTCATCACCAGCCTCCAAGTACTTCGACCCTCCAAGAAGGTTTACACCATGGTTGAAAACAGATCCATCACCAATGTGCGAATCATACCGCTCTCTATTTCTGTCTGGACGATTGAATCTTGTTTCCACATCATAGAAGTACCTTGAGAAAAATGTAAGGCACTCATCAACAACATATGCCTCGGCAATCGACCCTTCAGGCCTGGCGGTGTTTCGTACATAACTCTTAAATGTAAGCATCCTTCTTTCGACAGGGTACATCTAGCTGTATTGTACGGGTCCTCTAAGAATTGACTCTTTGGGTAAATGCACGGTCAAATGAACTATCACCGTGGAGAAGGCCGGGGAAAAGATCTTCGCAAGATTGCGAAGGATAACTATGATTTCTTTTTCGAGTCTTTCAAGAATAGATATCTTCAATTTTTTGGAGCACAACTCTTTGAAGAAATTCCCCAGCTCAGCAACTGCTTCATATATTTCTTTATCCAAAATTCCACAGAGTGTCGGTAAAATCCATTGGAGGAGGATGTGACAATCATGAGTTTTAAGTCCCTGCAGCTTGCATCCATCAGGAGACACACATTTTGCTAGGTTAGCGGCATACCCATCTAGAAATCTCACCGCTCTTATAAATTCACAGAATGCAAGCTTTTCTTCTTTATTCATTGTATACCATGCTTCTGTCATCTCAAACGACTCTCCACCTTCAATAGGCCATAGATGCAAATATTCTCTTATGCCCATGTCTTCCAAATCAAGACTAGAGTTAACTGTATCCTTTGACTTCCCGTTAATGTTCATAAATGTGCCAAGCATATTATCACATATATTTTTCTAGATATGCATTACATCAAGGTTGTGCCTCAACTTGAGATCTGCCCAGTAAGGGAGGTCCCACAAAATAGCCCTCCGGTCCCAACATTGACCATCCTCACACTTCCTTTTCTTTTGATGTTTTCTAGGTCTCACATCTTTCACATTGTGAAGTCGTTGCTCAAGCTCTTCTTTAGTGAACTCCGCCTGCTGGTCATGAGTTTCAGTTTTTCCATTGAAATCCTTGATTTTTCGCCAAGGATAGTGGTGGGGAAGAAAATGGCTACCTCCCGGTCCAACATATCTTGTTCCTTATTCTTCCCGGGCACGAATCCTTGTCACAACACACATTCTTGATAATCAGACGTGAGCCTCCCCGACAAAGTGTTCAGTGCCGGGAAATCATGGATACACCATATTACCGCAGCAGAGAGATCAAACTTATCAGGACTCGGGGCATCATAGGTACTGACACCCTCCCAGAGTTTGAGCAAATCTTCTACCAGGGGCTCCACAAAAACATCAAAATCATTTCCTAGAGATTTTGGACCCGGGATTAGCAAAGCCATCATGAAGTTGGACTGATCCATACATGCCCATGGTGGAAGATTGTATGGCACGACAAATACCATCCACATGATATATTTCGATCTCATTCCAAATGGATTAAAGCCATCTATGGAAAGGCTGAGTCTGATGTTCCTCGCATAGACTACAAACTCTTTATGTTTGTCGTCAAAATCTTTCCATGCCTTTCCGTCAGCTCGATGGATAAGTTCATTATCCATGGGTTGCCGCTTTAGCTTGGGCCACTATACATCCTCCGACTGTTGCTTCAAAATGAACATCCTCTGTAGCCTTGGAATCAAAGGAAAGTACCTCAACACCTTCTCCAGTATATGCTTCCTCCCATCTGCATCTTTCCACCTAGAGGCATCACATTGCGAGCACCTGTCATGCTTGGCAAACATGTTCCAAAACAAGATACAGTTGTCCGGGCAGACATGGATTGAATCATTACCAAGCCCAAATCTACCTATTATACCCAATGGTTCTTCATAAGATTTGGGAATTGCACTTTTAGGGTATTGGATGGTCAAGATACGGAGTATTGCGTTGAAGGCAACATTGCTGACTCGGTAGAAGGACTTGACGTGGATTAACTTCACGATAAAACAAAATCTGGACAATGTCCCACCATCACTAGCTATGCGCTTGGCCTCCTCTATCAGCACAACATAGATTTTATGCTCTGCATCACCTTGCAGTTCAGACTCGTACAAATCCCTAAACAGATCATGGATTCTATCATCCTCATAGCCATCCTCTATCTCCAAACCAACATCCTCTTGCAGAACATCATCTTGTACAAACTCACCGCCATCATCAACATGATGTGCGCCTTCACCGGGTTTAGGTTCAGCTCCAGGTTCTGGATGTAAAGGCTCTCCATGATGGATCCACTTATCATACATGCATGACATCCCACGCATTAGCAGATGAGCCTCTACATTTGTTAGAGTTTGTTCAACACGGTTCATATAGCTGGGGCATGGGCATAAAAATTGAGCATCATCGGGAACACTTCTGCGAACAAATCACATGAACTCATCCACTCCCCTTAGACACTCAAAAGAAAGCCTTCTAACTACTTTTTTATCCGGCTTTTGTCCATCTGCAAAAGACCAAAAATGTTGCAAGTTAGAACTGCACTGAAGTGTACACACTAATAGTAGCTAGCAGAAATTAAACCAAAACCTAGATAAGCTCCAACAATATAGTCCTATGCCTACATCTAGCTAAAGGCAAAACCCCCCTGAAGATTTGGGCTTGAATTGATTCTAAACATCATCTGAAACTATGGATTTTGAAACCCTAATGAAACTAGCCTCTGAAATTAATAGGGAAGTATATCAATACCAACTAGTAGTTCTACTCATATCACTGCATACCGTGATAGCTTCAGTGGCTCGCCGTGGGAGAGGTAACCGAGCTTCAGGGCTTGCCGCGGGCGAGGTCTTCAAGGCTGGAACACGAGAGGGTGCTAGCCGATGTCGATGCCCCCACCTCCTCCGCCGGTCACCACTGCAGCCTCCTCCACCACCACCCGGCCTCCTCCGGTCTCCACACCGCAGAACCCTCCGTAAGAACCGCCCCTGCACTGCCGTGGTCAAGGCGGATAACCCCCTCCTCCCCTCCACCGGTCAACCATGCGTGCAAATGCGAGATGACCCCGCCCCATCTGCCGGTCACCACTGGTCTAGATCCCTTCGCCGTTCAGCGTCGCCGCCGCCGTGGGAGCATGGTATGTTTTCTGCTAACTGTGCTGCTCCGTTGGAGTGTGGTCTATTTGTTAAGAAGATTACTTTTCATAGTATAGATAGAATAATTTTTATGTTATATACAACAACACAACTATAGCATATCAGTTACGACAACTTCCTCACAGCGCTAGGTTGTGGGTTCAAGTCCTCGCTCGCGCAAACATTTTTTTGCATAATACGATTTGGGCCCGACCCAAGCAAATCGGCCCACCCGGTACACAAGTAACACAAACGACCCAAAAGAAAATTAAAATTAAAATTAACAAAAAAGCGGGACCCACATGTCAGATTAGTCAACAAGTCAAAAGAAAATTAAGATTACCACGTAGAAGCGACACGTGGATCACATCGAGGAGGTGGCAGCACAGTCACCCTAGTGCTTAACATTCTACAACGTTATTATAGCGTCATAAGTGACCATGACGATTTTATATCGTTGTAGTAAGCTCCAAATAGTACATAGAAGGTTATGATGATTTAGTGTAATGAATTTAAGACGTTTCTGGGCCAAATCATCATACATTTGCTATCCTTTGCCCCTCCCAAACAGCCCATGGCCATCTACAGCAAGATCGTCATAAATCTATGACGATTTCTTTCGGGGTCACATTCAAAAGGTCATAGGATACTACATTTTTTGTAGTGGACTCAATCCGATCTAAGATCGGTAAACCAGAAAAGAAAATCAATCAAGAGATCGGAAAAAGAAACTTACAGGGAAACCGATCACAGATCGACGGACGAACCCTGCGTATGGGTTGCGCAGCCCCGGCGGAGATCATGGAGATCGACCACCCGGGGCAGCGTGGCGAAAGCGTGTTGCTCGGCTAGCGCAGCGCCATAGGAGGGGGCAACACAAGGTTTGGGAGAGGCGGCGATGACACTAGGGTTTTTGGCGGTGGCTCTAGGGTAAGATCGAATTTAGGGCTGATACCAAGTATAACGATAAAGAGGGATTGACGAAATATAATTGATGTATTATTGAGCCTCATGGGCGAGTATAATACTCTAACACCTATTTCATGGACACCCCTTCATCAGTGCTATAGGTTTAGTGAGTTGTTGCAAATTTGGTTGATTCTTTATAATTTTTTCGTGAATAATCTAATAAAATGGACCATGGTGATCTTCCCCTGTTCGAGACACAAGGGCAAAGTCGATCGGAGATTCCTTCTACTCTCTTTGCAATACATATTAATTGAAGATTTGTTAAAATTTGAATAAACTTATATACTAAATAGTACCATCTCTGTTTGGGATTATTAGTCCTAAGGATCAAGTTGCTAATACCAAGACATTTCATTACTCTCTTTCGTGCACCAATAGTTTTACATGCATGAGAAAAGTGGGAGAAAAAAAAAGAACATGCATTAGATGAAAGAGACTAATAAATGAGATAATCCTTGTAATCTCAAACAATATAAAAAAACCCTTAGGATTAATAATCCTCAAACAATATAAAAAAGTCCTTAGAACTAATAATCCCGAACAAAGTTAGTATCTAGATTTATTTAAATCTAGACAAATTTGAATAAATTATTATGGATCGGAGTGAGCGGTACATTGGTATATTTCGGGAATGGGCGAACTGTGGACACATGATTCGTGGAAATATCTACCACAAGTGGCAAAACAAGAAAACATGAACAGAAGGTAATGATGGGCGCGCACTGCCGCGGTCCCGCCCCGAAATGGCAGCGTAGCACATTGAAACAGGGGTCGTGGTGCAAATATTCCGGGCCCTTCACCTCGCGCCACCAACCACTCGCTATTTCCCCTTCCCGCGAATCCACACATCCTCCGGTCGCCCAGTACAGTACTAGCATCTCCTGATCCTAGACCGGCCCTGCCCTGGCCAGTCGCTGCTCGCTACCTAATCTAGCTTCTTCCCACCGACGCCGGCGCGCACACATGGACGCGAGCCAAGGCGTTCTCCTGTCCGGCGCCCTGGTCGGCGCCAAGGCGTCGTGGCCAGAGCTGCTCGGCTCCGCGCACTGGGACGGCCTCCTCGACCCGCTCGACCACACGCTCCGCCGCCTCGTCCTCCTCTGCGGCGACCTCTGCCAGGTCACCTACGACTCCTTCAACTCCGACGCCCACTCCAAGTACTGCGGCACCTGCCGCTTCTCCAGGGCCACGCTCTTCAGCCGCACGCAGTTCCCCGCCGCGGCCGACATCTCCGTCGCCGCCAACCTCTACGCCACCGCGGCCACGTCGCTGCCCGCGGGGTTCATGGTCCACTCGCTCTCCCGGGAGGCATGGAGCAAGGAGTCCAACTGGATAGGCTACGTCGCCGTCTCCAACGACGCCGCCGCGGCCGCCACGGGCCAGCGCGTCATCTACGTCGCGCTGCGCGGCACCATCCGGAACCTGGAGTGGATCGACGTGCTCAAGCCCGACCTGGTCGCCCCCGACGCCATCCTCCCAGACGGCGACCCTTCCCGCAGCCACGCCCGCGTCATGAAGGGGTGGTACGTCATATACACCTCCACCGACGAGCGCTCGCCCTTCTCCAAGTACAGCGCGCGCGACCAGCTGCTGGCCGCGGTGCGGGAGCTGGTCGCCAAGTACAAGGGCGACAGCCTCAGCATCGTCTGCACCGGACACAGCCTCGGCGCGTCGCTGGCCACCCTCTGCGCGTTCGACATGGTGGTAAACGGCGTCTCCAAGGTCGGCGACGTGTACATCCCGGTCACGGCCATCGTGTTCGGGAGCCCGCAGATCGGGAACCCGGAGTTCAAGAAGCGGTTCGACGAGCTGCCCAACCTCCGCGCGCTGCACGTCAGGAATAAGCCCGACCTCATCCCGCTCTACCCGAGCAACCTCCTCGGCTACGCCAACGTCGGCGACGTGCTCTCCGTGAACTCCAAGAAGTCTCCCCACCTGAAGTCCGACACCACCAACGTCGGTGACTACCACAACCTGCAGGGCATCCTGCACACGGTGGCCGGATGGAATGGGGACGACGGCGAGTTCGAGCTCCAGGTGAAGCGGAGCGTGGCGCTGGTGAACAAGTCGTCGGCCTTCCTCAAGGACGACAACCTCGTGCCCGAGTCGTGGTGGGTGGAAAAGAACAAGGGGCTGGTGCTGGGGCCAACTGGTGAGTGGGAGCTCGAGCAGCCCGCGGAGGACAACTTGCCTGTCCCGCCGGTCGTGACCGGGAAGGTCATCGACGACGATGTGGCTGCCACCGCTAGCAGTAAGGGGCCGAAGCTACCAGAGGACGGCAAGAAAAAGACCAAGGGAACCAAGTTTCTACCTGCATGCTTTAAAGGGGTTAACTAGTTTGTGAACAAGTGAATGATCAAACAATCGTGAGATTTAATTTGTTTTGCACCGTACCTGTGAATAATGGCTTTTGATGAGTGGTGTATTACCGTGGTTTCTTAAAGCTGTGAGCATGTGATAAGTTTGCATCTGATAGAACCTTCTGATGGTTGTGTTATGTGATGGAATAATGTTTTGGCAGTAAATCTGCCCAGGCCACCAGCTACTGTTTTTTTAATAAACTTCCCAGCTACTTGTTTGAAAAGCATATATTCGTCAGGTACTACTCCCTCTGTTTCAAATTATAAGATGTTTTAGATTTGTGAATAAAATGAATCTAGACTTCTTTTAGTGTATAGATTCATCCCAAAGTTGAATGAACCTATATACTAAAACAAGTCTAGATACATTTCCTTCGTCAAGCTAAAACGGAGTGAGTACAAGTCTACAACTAGCACTACGGCACACAGGCTCTTTGCCGTGTGGGAAAAATACACGGCAAAGCCCCCCCGGAACTCGGCAAAGGCTTTGCCGTGTGCATGCACACGGCAAAAGCCACACGGCAACGGCAGCCACGGCAAAGGCTCTTTGCCGTGTCTTTGCGCGAACACGGCAAAGCCTTTGCCGTGTTTATCGCATCCACACGGCAAAGTAAAGTACTTGACGGTTCCGTCTGCCTAACGGAGCCGACATCTTTGCCGTGTTCCTCCTTTGCCGTGTGTGATGACTCTTGTCAGGTGTTCTTTCTTCGCCGTGTGCCTCCTCTTTGCCGTGTCCCGTGTCTTGCCGTGTGCCTCAACCTTTGTGTGCCTCCTCTTTGCCGTGTGCCTCAACCTTTGCCGTGTGCCTCAACCTTTGCCGTGTGCATTGTTGTTGCCGTGTGTGCTCTTTGCCGTGTGTTCATTAGGGGTGACACACGGCGTTCATTCCTTTGCCGTGTGCTCATGGGGACACACGGCAAAGTTCTCTCCTTTGCCGTGTCATCGCGACTACACACGGCAAAGGCCCCGTGACATTGCCTGTGGGCGCAGTGGCTCACACGTGGCTTCTTTGCCGTGTGTATACACGCAAAGTGACCATTAGCACTTTGCGTGTGTATACACACGGCAAAGGGCTGTCATTTTCAATTTTTTCCTTCATCATTTCGCAATTCAAAACATAATATATATATATGATCTACAGATCATCAACAACAATAATATACTCATCAACAACAATAATATACTCATCAACAACAACAATATAATCATCACCAACACCAAAATGCATCATCAACACTAGCAAACATCATCACCACGAAAGCAAGAGATTTCACAAATATTACAATTGTCAAATGCTAGTGTTTATTCTTGCCACAAGTGTCAAATACTACCAAGTGCATAACCAACAAGTTATAAGACCTAAACTAGACAAATATTACAAGATCATCAACTCCGAGTGCTCCACAAGCTCATGCTCCATCGTGAGATCCTACAAGTTCAAGACAAGCACATAAATATGAGAAGTAAAATCATCAATATGTACAAGTTTCTAGGAAAGTTGATGGAAATGGAAATAACATGGGATTTTGACGAGTCTCATGGCAAATTACATCAATATGACAAGTAAAATCACGAATATCTACAAGTCCCATGGCAAGTCTTGAATTTCTATAAGTGTCATGGCAAGGCTAAAATTTCTACAAGTGTCATAGCATGGCTAAAATTTTGACAATGGCATAGAATTATCTACAAGTGTCATGGAATTGCTAAATTTGCTATAAGTATCATGGCAAGGCTAAATTTCCTACAAGTGTCATGGAATTTCTAAATTTTCTATAAGTATCATGACAAGGCTAAAATTTCTACAAGTGTCATATCATGGCTAAAATTTCTACAAATGCGATGGCATGGATAAATTTGACAAGTATAAGAAAACAAACACGGAGGACTCGATTCAGCCTCGGACGACCGGATTGTTGACGGTGAAAGACGGCGGCGCTGGTTGTTCGATCCACGGCGGACCCACCGGTGGCGGCATCGCATCCATCTGGCAGATTGGAAATTGTGAGCATTAGACAATAAGGCAAGATTGAAAATTGCGAGCATTGGACAATAAGACACTTGATCACTTACCCACGAGAAGGAAAAATGAGGAGTGGGAAGAGTCCTGGTTGAGAATTGATGAGCATTTCTTTGTGTCATCCACGCATCATCTGCCGTGTTGCTCCGGCAACCCCTGGCGATGGGCCATCTGCTGCTCCGGTTCTGCTGCCCGCTGCCGCCGCCTCTCCGTGCCCTATCGTGACCATCTCCTCTGCGTCGTGTCCACGATTAGATGAACATTGCAACACAAAACATGTAGTAAAACATAGATGACCGAGGAAGAACATACCAGAATCGCCGAGAGCTACAACCGAAGGCCGTGGGGGTCTCTATAGCGGTGGTCGCTCGTCCTACCACGCCGGACCTGGCGCATAGATGGGATGGTCTTAGGGTCGACGGACCCGTGACCGATCCATAGGCGACCATTCTTCTGGCCTTATCCCGCCAGCACGGCGACCTCGGGGTCGAAGGGGGCGGTCTCAGGGTTAGAATCTTCTCCATGCACCTCCTTGTACTTCTCGTGGTACTTCTCACCCGAACTGGCTCCCTCGTTCATCCATAGGCTCCCGTTCCTAGGCTCATCTAACGTGCGTGTCTTCTTCCAAACGGCAAACACGGACGGCTCTTGACCTGTCTTTATTTTCTGCACAAAAGAGCACGAAGTTAAGTGAAGGGGGACTCCAAAGGGCGAAGTAAAGAATAAAATTACAAGCAAGAACAAATAAAGCATTTTCTCACCTCTTTTTGCCTAAGAAGGGCGAGGGGGATGCTGCCTTGGCGGTGTGATCCACCCCCATCTCCTCTCGCCGCTTCTTTGCATCGGCGTGTTTCTGGAGGTAATTGGGGTGTGTCCACCACGCTACCATTGCCGTGAAGCACCGCTCGTCATTACCCACGAACTGAGGAGGGTTCTACTTCCACAAGACACACGTATTAGTACAATAGAAAATAGAATAAGGTCAAGAAATCAATAAAACAAAAATGCAACTACCTGCAGGTACTGCCACGGCTCGAAGAGCATCTCCCGGGCTTGGCTCTTGTTCATCCAAATCTTGCGAACGCAGTTCACGCGTGCCTCGTAGTGCATGTCTTGCACCTTCCTCTTGGCAAGCTCGTGAACAATCATCAAACACTCCCTTTTGCGCGTCCTGTCCATGTCAAAGAACTTCTACAAGTATGCACATAGGGAAAAAAGGGGGGTCAAAGGCGATTGAATTATGACAAGCCACGAGTTCAAGTGTATTTCATCCTCAAGGCGATTGAATTATGAAAAGCAAAACAAACTTACCTGAACAAAACCTGAACCTTCTCGCGATGGTGGTGTACTTTTTGTCGGGATCTTGACATAGTGATAATGCTTCCAAGTCCAAGCCGCATCCTTTGAACCATTTGGGAGAGTGACAATCCCGGAAAATACTTTCTAACCAAGGCTCCAAGGATGCTTGAGTAGCCACGATATGGCTTGATCCCATCCTCATATAAAAGGCACTGCAAAATGAAAAGGACAAGGTCAAGATGTGATAAAAATTACAATGTATGGTTTAGGGTCAAATCATGTACCTCGACCAGTGGCACGAGTACCTTGTCCGCATAGGGATAAGGTAGGTCGGGAGTCTCGAAACCCACGCCGATATGGAGCCTTCTCCGTGGCACCGTGCTCGGGTCCATGGCCACGTACTCTGAAGGTACTCGTCTCATCCTCCGGGCGCCCACCTCAGGGCGTGTCAACCTCGTGAGGGTAAAGACCCCAACCCTCATCCTCATCCTCCTGTTGCTGCTCCTCCTCGTCAGAATCAGAGTGCGTCCCCTCATCCTCCTGACGCCGAACTGGCTCCTCCTCCTCCTCGTCGTCCTCCCCCTCCTTCTCCTGCTCCTGCTCCTGCTCCTGCTCCTGCTCGTCCTCCTCGAAGACCGGAGGGGGACTAGGAGTCCTCGCACGCCTCCCACGCCCTCGCCGCTGTGAAGTGCGCGGTGGAGCACTAGCAGTAGCACTAGTAGGCTGCTTCCCCCTGACATCTTTTGAACCACCAGTCACCAGTTTTGCCAAGCTTTTCAGCTTTCTTGTAACTCCCTTTCCCCCCGGCATCTTTCAATCACCTGCAAAACAGAGTGAAAAGAGTAGTTTATTAGTACACATCAGTGACACAAGATTCATAACAGTACAATAATACTCAAGTTTTAAACACACACTATATTCGTATCGGCAAAGACGAAAGAAGAGAAATACTTCCATGATCCATATAGCATGTGTATGATACGAATAGTGAAGTAATGTCTTTCCTTTCGACTTTAGGGCTATCTAATATATTCCATTTAAGTCACGCTAGCTAATCTATATTCGTATCGGCAAAGACGAAAGAAGAGAAATACTTCCATGATCCATATAGCATGGGTATGATACGCGGCAAGCCAAGGAAAGGATTCGGTCTCCACGGCAACGACTCCTCGAAAGGAATCGTTGTCGTGGATCGAGAATCCTTTCCCGCCTCACCGCCACATCCCATGCTATATGAATCTCAAAATACATCCTCTCTCGACTTTGGGGATCTGAGTTCTTACAAATACAAAGACAAAAGGAAAGAAATTTTATTACATAGAATAGAGTTCTTACAAATACAAAGACAAAAGGAAAGAAATTTTATTACATAGCCGGCGGGATTACATAGCAAACACTACTACAAAGATTATTACTACTACATGCATGGATCATAATCACAGTCGGGATTATGAATTGGACGAGAGGTTTCGTCATCGCTATCATTTTCCTCGCCACCAATAATCATCCACGAAACCCGGAGGTGGTCACGTGGATCGTTCACGTCAAGGCCTGCATGGAACGCCTCGAGCAAACTCACATCTTGTTGGTTGTGAACCTCCTCGGCTTCATCTTGCGGTGTCTTCCTCCTCTTCTTCTTGTTCATCGCTCACGACCATGTCACCATCGGCGGACAAGTCGATAGTGAATTGCCGGGAGCCCTTCTTCTTGATAAAACTCGCCATCATTTGTTGAGGGTCTAGCGGCGGTAATCATCCTTGTTTGGCAAGGCGGCCTATTGCGTGTCATCACAACATCACATCGATCCTCAGACGCGTTTGTCGGGTTTTGCATGGGTACGGAAGATAGAATACTTGGAAGGCCTGAGTAGCCAAAATGTAAACATCATCTCCGCATAAACGGAGTTTCTCTTAACCGACCGGTCCAATTTCGGATCCGTTTCACCTTATGTGGGTCAAACCAATGACATTTGAATACAACGGGATTTAGCCCTTTGCAAAACCGTAATTCACTCATATATACCCTCGACTCTTCCATAATCTTCGAGGCCATCCGAGCCTTCACAAAAGACCCGCTATTTGTTGTCTTCGGTTGGGCTAGTTGTGTATTCATGGGTATGGGCGATACCCATTCACGTCATAAGCATTGAACGTGTCATTGAATGGTTAAAGCCCCGGCAATATTTCTTAGCTCGGGTTGCATCTCTTTGTCGGTTCTTGCCTACAAGTTAGAGCGAAGTTTAGCATAAGAAGTTTATCACAAGAAGTGTAGCACAACAAGTTGGCTCGAATAGTACCAAACCACGTAGAACCACATTCTAAACCGAAACCACCACCCTTATCGAAAAGATCTGCTCCTCTTGAGGGTTAGGCTCCCTATTTGGATTCTTCCAATGTGCACTCTTGAATCGTCTATAACAATTTAAAGGACAGTTAGGCACGGACATAGCGGTGAATGTTTGCGGAAAACTAAATGGTGATCACTTACTCGATGTACGGCTTCACTTCTTCCATGGTGTTCAAGACATACGAGTGGATCAACTCCGCTCAAGTTTTTTCATTGCGAACCTCTTTGTGCCCTTGATTTGCCACCTAGCCCAACGAAGATGCTAAGATTGGGTACATCTTCGTGGTTGGCGGCATTGTAACTCTTGGGTTGTGCTTTGTGGGAATGTTGGCATCATAGTGCTTTGTGGTGAAGTTTGCAACCTCCTCGTTAGGCGCCTCGGCTATGGATGCCTCGATCTTGCATTTATTGCCTGTTTTCTTCTGAAGCTTCTTTGTTTCTCTCTCGGTGATATCGCCAACGGGCCACAGGTCCCCTTTAAAGCCTCGTCCATAAGATGCAAGATCATATGTTGCATCGGATTGAAGAACCCTGGCGAAGGAGCATCTCTAGATCGCAAAGCAACTCGGGTGCCTGTTCATGTAGCTTCAAGCACTTTACTGTCTAACTCCTAGCACAAATCTGGGAAGAAAAAGCTCAACCTCGACAGCACTCGCCAAGTCTCCTCATCGACATAGCCTCGAATCATCACCGGCATTATCCGCTCAAGCCATACGTGGTAGTCATGACTCTTGAGCCCTTGTACTCGCAATGTTTCCATGTTCGCACCCCTCATCCAGTTGGCCGCATAACCATCGTGGAAAACAAACTTTGCGCGATCCACTGGAAGATCTCCCTTCTTTGGGGCTTTGTTGGGCAGAAAGGAGCCTTTGGCTTAGACCACCTTTTTCTGCCTTTGGCTCCGGGTGGCTGCATGTTCAACTTTGGCCTATCGCACAATGCTTCTTGATCAATTCGAGCCTTGATGTTATCTTTCGTCTTCTCGGTTTGCATTATGGTGCTCCAAAGGGCCTCGCCGATATTCTTTTCGGTGTGCATTACATCAATGTTATGCGGGAGCTCAAGATCCTCAAAGTAAGGGAGCTTCCATAAGCACGGAATGTGGGTCCACTGGTGCGTATCCCCGTATCCCACGAAACCATTCCCATCGGAGTTTGGCTGGAGAGCTTCCAACTCAGCCTTGATTTCCTTTCCGGTCTTTAGACGTGGCTTTGGATCATGGACAACACGACCTTTCTTGAACCTCTTTTTATCACTCCTATATGGATGATTCGGCTCAAGACACTGTCGATGTTCATCAAAGCAGGAATACTTGCCTCCCTTCGACAGCCAGAAGAAAGTCAGAGATTGCATGCACACTGGGCAAGGCCACTTCCCATGTGTACACCAGCCGCAGAACAACGCCGCGTCTTTGGTAGGTCATGCAGAGAGGTATGGTACCAGGCATACATATCGAAGTGCTCGTTGTTTGAAGCGTCAAATGTTCGGCTCCCCCGACCTTCCCAGCCACGAAGCAAGTCATCCACCAGCGGTTCTAGATACACATTCATGTTCTTACCCGGTATTTAGGCCCGGATTATCATCGAGACAAACATGTTCTCGATCTCATGCGACGCTTGAGGAGGTTCGGGAATAACAAACACGCCAACAACTATATCTTTGGCCGACATGCCATATGGATTGAACCCATCGGTTGATATGGAAACGCTACGCTCCTCTTGTCACCGGCTTTATCAGATATTTCTTGACAAAGTTCTTCCATGCACTACCATCCGACGGATGTATCATCTTGTCGAGGTATCTGTTCTTCTACTACCTTGCATCTGCCGGGCGGTATCCTCGGTCATGAAGAGTCGCGGAGCCTCGGTATGATTGGAAGATACAAGAATGTTTTGGGCAACCCCTGCGCCTCTTCTTGACCATCACCATCGGGATCGACCTCAAAGTACCTAGAGGATTTGCGGCGGATACAATAATTTGTCTTAGCATGCTCCTTTGTGAATAGCATGCATCCCTTCGGACAAGCGTGTATCGACTCATATGACATCTTAAGGTCACGGAGGAGTTTGGTCGAATAGTAGAAGTTCTCCGGCAAGAGGTGCCCTTTCGGCAGAATGCTGCCAACGACGGCAAGCATATCATCAAAGTCCTCTCTGGTCAAGTTCCTGTGGCTCTTGAAGGCCAAAAGGCGAGCTATGGCATCCAGTTGGGTAACATCTGTATGTGCATGAAGGGGTCTCTGTGAGGCAAACAAAGTCTCGTAGTACTTTGCCGTGTTTTCCTCCGGCTCCTCACTTGTCTCCGCCTCCTGAGGAGTCTCCGCCTCTACATGAGGGCTTTCAGGCGCATTAGCATTCACAAAGTTTTCTATGCACCTATCAAAACCAGCATCAAATTCTCCCTTGGTGACTGCTGCTGACCTGCCGTGACTCCTCCTAGCACGCTTTCGCTAACTTTTCACCATGGAATGTCCAAGTCTTATAGGATGGTGTGAACCCGTAATTGAGCGGTGAGTACTCACATCATCCTTCGAATGTGTATTCGTGTTCTTGCATCTTGCACAAAGTAAAATTCTTCCGGTCTGCTAGGGACTGCAAATGCCCGGTCACAAAGTCCTCGGCCTTTTCTTGCCATTCGAGGTAAAGTCCCACTTCTTGACATAGCCATCATACATCCAAATACGATTCTCCATCCTCTAATCGGTACAAAAACGACATATATAATGCTTTCAATTAATCATGCCATATAAATAAATCCGTATTAGTTCGGTTAATTTTAGCAAACATATATTTTACGCCATAAATATATCCACCTATCTCTAATAGGTAAAGAGGGTCCTATCAATCGCCGGATCCAGATTGAGTATGTTCTCCCTGCTCTGCCCTATCCGACAGATTTGGAAGACCTCCCCGCTCTCCCGATACACGCCTCGGCAAAAGCCAAGAGGGATGTGCATCCGGAGAACAACAGGAGGCGCAGCCAAATCCTATCTCGGACCGAGAACAAGGAAAACATACCCAACTACGCATCCGCCGTCTGTCCGATAAATGCCGTAAGAGTTACGCTTCATAATATGCGAGACCACTAATGCATATTTATCCGCAGAACCCTTACTACGGAAGAGACGCCTAGGTAACGCGACAGACTTGGTGATCTACACACGAAAATAACCCTAGGTATTTGCAAGATAGGAGAATAAATTTTTACCCTTGAAGCGTGATCGAGAGGTGAAGAAGATGCTCGACCCTCCCGCAAAATGACCTACGCCGTCGACAACCCCACCCTCAGACTCGACACATATCCCCTGCATGAAGAAAAATTACTAAATTACTACTATAGACATGCCAACAAATTACACATAATTCCTAAATTACTATACACATGCATATATGAAACAACATATATACATACTACTATACATATATGTAACAAATACATGGGACAAATACATGCTATATATATCTAACAATATATATACTAGAAATATATACTACACATACATACAAGCTACACATACATATATATACTAGCTACACATACACATACATACTAGCTACACATACATATATATACTAGCTACACATACATATATATACAACACATACATACTAGATACACATACACATACATACTAGCTACACATACATATACTACACATATACTAGCTAGCTACATACATACTACACATACACATAAATACTAGCTACACATACATACTACCTAGCTACACATACATGCATACATACCGATGGTGATGGGGCGGTGGTGGGTGGTGGGCTGGACCAAGGAGGTGGAGCCATGGCGAGATCCTGTGGCCGGAGGCGGTATGGCCAGGGAGGTGGCGGGCGGGCCGGGGAGGATGGGGCGGATGGGCGGGTGACGACGGGGAGGAGCCAGCCACATGGGCAGGCATACAGCTGGATCGAGGCGGGTCGGGTGGGAGGCCTTGGTCGGTGTGGGGAGAGGATAAGGCAGGAGGGGGCGGGCCCGAGCCTATCTAGTTAGCTGCCTTGCTGTGCCAACCAGGAGGAACACGGCAAAGAGCTTTGCCGTACCCCAGTGAAAACACACTAAATGCTTATTTTTTTTTGCTATTTTCTAATTTCTTGCTAAAGGTGGAAAAATTTTGCCGTGTGTGTCTGGATAGAGACACACGGCAAAGGACCTTTGCAGGTTTGATGACAGGCACACCAAAGGACATCTTGCCGTGTGCTTTGTCCTTGCCGTGTGTCTCATGCTATTTTCTAATTTTCTTTTATTTTTCTTTCAAATGATTTAACTTTTGTTGCCTATTTGTTAGTATTCGCACCATGGAAACACTAACTTTGCAATAGACCATAAGGTTCTAGAGGATCTTGAACTTCATTTCCATTAGGTAGGCGATCCGAGGCCCGCAGATCATCAGGGTTACGCCGGTGGAAGTCCGCGAGAACGTCGGAATCATCTGAAAACTTGCATGTGTCCCTAGCATATGTGTGTGAGTGTGGTGCAACGTTGGTATAGGTGATTGCATGTGTCCCCCCTCGCATCCATGCGCGCCTAACCTAGAAGCGAAAGGTTATGGACAGATAGGGGAATCTCCCGTTACGGTGAAACCGGCAGATAGTGCCCCAACTTGTGAACCAACATGGTTTCACATCATCCTATGACCTAGTGAGACACAACACAAGAGAGAGCTACGGGCTACCCTGTCGGAAGAATGTCTAGGGGTAGACGATCCGAGGCCCGCAGATCATCGTGGTTTCACGAGTAAGTCCACGAGAACGCCTAATCATCTGAAAACTTGCATGTGTCCCTAGCATATGTGTGTGAGTGTGGTGCAAGGTTGGTATAGGTGATTGCATGTGTCCCCCCTCGCATCCATGCGCTCTAACCTAGAAGCGAAAGGTTATGGACCTGTATAAGGGGGAATCTCCCCGTTATGGTGAAACCGGGCCGTATAGTGCCCCAACTTGTGAACCAACATGGTTTCACATCATCCTATGACCTAGTGAGAGACAACACAAGAGAGAGCTACGCCGGCTACCCCTGTCAGAAGAATGTCTAGGGGGGTAGACGATCCGAGGCCCGCAGATCATCAGGGTTTCGCCGGTGGAAGTCCGCAAGAACGTCGGAATCATCTGAAAACTTGCATGTGTCCCTAGCATATGTGTGTGAGTGTGGTGCAAGGTTGGTATAGGTGATTGCATGTGTCCCCCCTCGCATCCATGCGCTCTAACCTAGAAGCGAAAGGTTATGGACTCAGATAAGGGGAATCTCCCTCACGGTGAAACCGTATAGATAGTGCCCCAACTTGTGAACCAACATGGTTTCACATCAACCTATGACCTAGTCAGACACAACACAAGAGAGAGCTACGCCGGGCTACCCCTGTCAGAAGAATGTCTAGGGGGGTAGACGATCGGAGGCCCGCAGATCATCAGGGTTTCGCCGGTGGAAGTCCGCAAGAACGTTGGAATCATCTGAAAACTTGCATGTGTCCCTAGCATATGTGTGTGAGTGTGGTGCAAGGTTGGTATAGGTGATTGCATGTGTCCCCCCTCGCATCCATGCGCTCTAACCTAGAAGCGAAAGGTTATGGACCTGTATAAGGGGGAATCTCCCCGTTACGGTGAAACCGGGCCGTATAGTGCCCCAACTTGTGAACCAACATGGTTTCACATCATCCTATGACCTAGTGAGACACAACACAAGAGAGAGCTACGCCGGGCTACCCCTGTCAGAAGAATGTCTAGGGGGGTAGACGATCCGAGGCCCGCAGATCATCAGGGTTTCGCCGGAGGAAGTCCACGAGAACGTCGGAATCAGGGGGTGCTTGTATATAGTGATCAAGACCACAATAACCTATCATCATATGTGTGATCTCATGATCCTATGAAATAATATCACCTAACATATATGGAATAAAAGCCTTGCTAAAGGTGAAAAAGTTCTTTGCCGTGTGTCTGTGGGATAGAGACACACGGCAAAGGACCTTTGCCGTGTGACGGTTTAAAGACCTGACAGCAAAGGACATCTTGCCGTGTGCTTTGTCCTTTGCCGTGTGTCTCATGCTATTTTCTAATTTTATTTTTATTTTTTCTTTCAAATGATTTAACTTTTTGTTGCCTATTTGTTAGTATTCAGACCATGGAAACACTAACTTTGCAATAGACCATAAGGTTCTAGAGGATGCTGAACTTCATTTCCATTAGGTAGACGATCCGAGGCCCGCAGATCATCAGGGTTACGCCGGTGGAAGTCCGCGAGAACGTCGGAATCATCTGAAAACTTGCATGTGTCCCTAGCATATGTGTGTGAGTGTGGTGCAAGGTTGGTATAGGTGATTGCATGTGTCCCCCCTCGCATCCATGCGCTCTAACCTAGAAGCGAAAGGTTATGGACCAGATAAGGGGAATCTCCCGTTACGGTGAAACCGGCCGAGATAGTGCCCCAACTTGTGAACCAACATGGTTTCACATCATCCTATGACCTAGTGAGACACAACACAAGAGAGAGCTACTGTTGGCTACCCTGTCGGGAAGAATGTCTAGGGGGTAGACGATCCGAGGCCCGCAGATCATCAGGGTTTCGCCGGAGTAAGTCCACGAGAACGTCGGAATCATCTGAAAACTTGCATGTGTCCCTAGAATATGTGTGTGAGTGTGGTGCAAGATTGGTATATGTGATTGCATGTGCCCCCCCTCGCATGCATGCGCTCTAACCTAGAAGCGAAAGGTTATGGACCTGTATAAGGGGGAATCTCCCCGTTACGGTGAAACCGGGCCGTATAGTGCCCCAACTTGTGAACCAACATGGTTTCACATCATCCTATGACCTAGTGAGACACAACACAAGAGAGCTACTGGCTACACTGTCGAAGAATGTCTAGGGGGTGACGATCCGAGGCCCGCAGATCATCGTGGTTTCACGGTGGAAGTCCGCAAGAACGCTAATCATCGAAAACTTGCATGTGTCCCTAGAATATGTGTGTGAGTGTGGTGCAAGATTGGTATAGGTGATTGCATGTGCCCCTCGCATGCATGCGCCTAACCTAGAAGCGAAAGGTTATGGACTGTATAAGGGAATCTCCCGTTACGGTGAAACCGGTCAGATAGTGCCCCAACTTGTGAACCAACATGGTTTCACATCATCCTATGACCTAGTCGACACAAAACAAGAGAGCTACGCCGGCTACCCCGCCGGAAGAATGTCTAGGGGGTAGACGATCCGAGGCCCGCAGATCATCGTGGTTTCACGAGTAAGTCCACGAACGTCGTAATCATCTCAAAACTTGCATGTGTCCCTAGCATATGTGTGAGTGTGGTGCAAGATTGGTATAGGTGATTGCATGTGCCCCTCGCATGCATGCGCTCTAACCTAGAAGCGAAAGGTTATGGACCAGATAAGGGGAATCTTCCCGTTACGGTGAAACGGGCCGTATAGTGCCCCAACTTGTGAACCAACATGGTTTCACATCATCCTATGACCTAGTGAGACACAACACAAGAGAGAGCTACCGGCTACACTGTCGAAGAATGTCTAGGGGTAGGCGATCCGAGGCCCGCAGATCATCGTGGTTTCACGGTGGAAGTCCGCAAGAACGCTTGAATCATCGAAAACTTGCATGTGTCCCTAGAATATGTGTGAGTGTGGTGCAAGATTGGTATAGGTGATTGCATGTGCCCCTCGCATGCATGCGCCTAACCTAGAAGCGAAAGGTTATGGACCAGATAAGGGGAATCTCCCGTACGGTGAAACCGGGTCAGATAGTGCCCCAACTTGTGAACCAACATGGTTTCACATCATCCTATGACCTAGTCGGACACAAAACAAGAGAGAGCTACGCGGGCTACCCCCGGAAGAATGTCTAGGGGGTAGACGATCCGAGGCCCGCAGATCATCGTGGTTTCACGGGAAGTCCACGAGAACGTCAATCATCGAAAACTTGCATGTGTCCCTAGCATATGTGTGTGAGTGTGGTGCAAGATTGGTATAGGTGATTGCATGTGCCCCCTCGCATGCATGCGCCTAACCTAGAAGCGAAAGGTTATGGACTCAGATAAGGGGAATCTTCCGTTCACGGTGAAACCGGGCCGTATAGTGCCCCAACTTGTGAACCAACATGGTTTCACATCAACCTATGACCTAGTGAGACACAACACAAGAGAGAGCTACGCCGGGCTACCCCTGTCAGAAGAATGTCTAGGGGGGTAGACGATCCGAGGCCCGCAGATCATCAGGGTTTCGCCGGTGGAAGTCCGCGAGAACGTCGGAATCATCTGAAAACTTGCATGTGTCCCTAGCATATGTGTGTGAGTGTGGTGCAAGGTTGGTATAGGTGATTGCATGTGCCCCCCTCGCATCCATGCGCCTAACCTAGAAGCGAAGGTTATGGACTCAGATAAGGGGAATCTCCCGTTACGGTGAAACCGGCCAGAGTAGTGCCCCGACTTGTGAACCAACATGGTTTCACATCATCCTATGACCTAGTGAGACACAACACAAGAGAGAGCTACGCGGGCTACCCCGTCAAGAATGTCTAGGGGGTAGACGATCCGAGGCCCGCAGATCATCGTGGTTTCACGGAGGAAGTCCACGAACGTCGGAATCGGGGGGTGCATGTATATAGTGATCAAGACCACAATAACCTATCATCATATGTGTGATCTCATGATCCTATGAAATAATATCACCTAACATATATGGAATAAAAGCCTTGCTAAAGGTGAAAAGTTCTTTGCCGTGTGTCTGGGATGGAGACACAGCAAAGACCTTGCCGTGTGTTTGACGGCAAGACACACGGCAAGGACATCTTTGCCGTGTGCTTTGTCCTTTGCCGTGTGTCTCATGCTATTTTCTAATTTTATTTTTATTTTTCTTTCAAATGATTTAACTTTTGTTGCCTATTTGTTAGTATTCGACCATGGAAACACTAACTTTGCAATAGACCATAAGGTTCTAGAGGATGTGAACTTCATTTCCATTAGGTAGGCGATCCGAGGCCCGCAGATCATCGTGGTTACGGGTGGAAGTCCGCGAGAACGTCGGAATCATCGAAAACTTGCATGTGTCCCTAGCATATGTGTGTGAGTGTGGTGCAAGGTTGGTATAGGTGATTGCATGTGTCCCCTCGCATCCATGCGCCTAACCTAGAAGCGAAAGGTTATGGACTGTAAGGGGAATCTCCCGTTCACGGTGAAACCGGGCAGATAGTGCCCCAACTTGTGAACCAACATGGTTTCACATCATCCTATGACCTAGTGAGACACAACACAAGAGAGAGCTACGCTGGCTACCCCCCGGAAGAATGTCTAGGGGGACGATCCGAGGCCCGCAGATCATCGTGGTTTCACGGTGGAAGTCCGCAAGAACGTCTAATCATCGGAAAACTTGCATGTGTCCCTAGCATATGTGTGTGAGTGTGGTGCAAGGTTGGTATAGGTGATTGCATGTGCCCCCCCTCGCATCCATTTTCTCTAACCTAGAAGCGAAAGGTTATGGACTGATAAGGGGAATCTCCCGTTACGGTGAAACCGTATAGTGCCCCAACTTGTGAACCAACATGGTTTCACATCATCCTATGACCTAGTGAGACACAACACAAGAGAGAGCTACGCCGGCTACCCTCGGAAGAATGTCTAGGGGGTGACGATCCGAGGCCCGCAGATCATCGTGGTTTCGCGGTGGAAGTCCGCGAGAACGCGGAATCATCTGAAAACTTGCATGTGGCCCTAGCATATGTGTGTGAGTGTGGTGCAAGGTTGGTATAGGTGATTGCATGTGCCCCCCATCGCATGCATGCGCTCTAACCTAGAAGCGAAAGGTTATGGACTCAGATAAGGGGAATCTCACGGTGAAACCGGCCGTATAGTGCCCGACTTGTGAACCAACATGGTTTCACATCAACCTATGACCTAGTGAGACACAACACAAGTGAGAGCTACGCGGGCTACCTCGGAAGAATGTCTAGGGGTAGACGATCCGAGGCCCGCAGATCATCGTGGTTTCACGGTGGAAGTCCGCGAACGCTTGAATCATCTGAAAACTTGCATGTGTCCCTAGCATATGTGTGTGAGTGTGGTGCAAGGTTGGTATAGGTGATTGCATGTGCCCCTCGCATCCATGCGCCTAACCTAGAAGCGAAAGGTTATGGACTCAGATAAGGGGAATCTCCCGTTACGGTGAAACCGGCAGTATAGTGCCCCGACTTGTGAACCAACATGGTTTCACATCATCCTATGACCTAGTGAGACACAACACAAGAGAGCTACGCCGGGCTACCCGTCGGAAGAATGTCTAGGGGGTACGATCCGAGGCCCGCAGATCATCGTGGTTTCACGAGGAAGTCCACGAGAACGTCGGAATCAGGGGGGTGCATGTATATAGTGATCAAGACCACAATAACCTATCATCATATGTGTGATCTCATGATCCTATGAAATAATATCACCTAACATATATGGAATAAAAGCCTTGCTAAAGGTGAAAAAGTTCTTTGCCGTGTGTCTGTGGGATGGAGACACACGGCAAAGGACCTTTGCCGTGTGTTTGACGGCCAAAGACACACGGCAAAGGACATCTTTGCCGTGTGCTTTGTCCTTTGCCGTGTGTCTCATGCTATTTTCTAATTTTATTTTTATTTTTTCTTTCAAATGATTTAACTTTTTGTTGCCTATTTGTTAGTATTCAGACCATGGAAACACTAACTTTGCAATAGACCATAAGGTTCTAGAGGATGCTGAACTTCATTTCCATTAGGTAGACGATCCGAGGCCCGCAGATCATCAGGGTTACGCCGGTGGAAGTCCGCGAGAACGTCGGAATCATCTGAAAACTTGCATGTGTCCCTAGCATATGTGTGTGAGTGTGGTGCAAGGTTGGTATAGGTGATTGCATGTGTCCCCCTCGCATCCATGCGCCTAACCTAGAAGCGAAAGGTTATGGACTGTATAAGGGGAATCTCCCGTCACGGTGAAACCGGCCGATAGTGCCCCAACTTGTGAACCAACATGGTTTCACATCATCCTATGACCTAGTGAGACACAACACAAGAGAGAGCTACGCCGGCTACCCTGTCGGAAGAATGTCTAGGGGGTAGACGATCCGAGGCCCGCAGATCATCGTGGTTTCACGTGGAAGTCCGCAAGAACGCGGAATCATCCAAAACTTGCATGTGTCCCTAGCATATGTGTGTGAGTGTGGTGCAAGGTTGGTATAGGTGATTGCATGTGCCCCCTCGCATCCATGCCCTCTAACCTAGAAGCGAAAGGTTATGGACACAGAAGGGGAATCTCCTCACGGTGAAACTGGCCGTATAGTGCCCCAACTTGTGAACCAACATGGTTTCACATCATCCTATGACCTAGTGAGACACAACACAAGAGAGAGCTACGCCGGCTACCCCCGCCGAAGAATGTCTAGGGGGTAGACGATCCGAGGCCCGCAGATCATCGTGGTTTCACGAGTAAGTCCGCGAGAACGCCTAATCATCTCGAAAACTTGCATGTGTCCCTAGCATATGTGTGTGAGTGTGGTGCAAGGTTGGTATAGGTGATTGCATGTGCCCCTCGCATGCATGCGCCTAACCTAGAAGCGAAAGGTTATGGACAGTATAAGGGGAATCTCCCGTCACACGGAAACCGGTCATATAGTGCCCCAACTTGTGAACCAACATGGTTTCACATCAACCTATGACCTAGTGAGACACAACACAAGAGAGAGCTACGCCGGGCTACCCCTGTCAGAAGAATGTCTAGGGGGGTAGACGATCCGAGGCCCGCAGATCATCAGGGTTTCGCCGGTGGAAGTCCGCAAGAACGTCGGAATCATCTGAAAACTTGCATGTGTCCCTAGCATATGTGTGTGAGTGTGGTGCAAGGTTGGTATAGGTGATTGCATGTGCCCCCCCCTCGCATGCATGTGCTCTAACCTAGAAGCGAAAGGTTATGGACCTGTATAAGGGGGAATCTCCCCGTTACGGTGAAACCGGGCCGTATAGTGCCCCAACTTGTGAACCAACATGGTTTCACATCATCCTATGACCTAGTGAGACACAACACAAGAGAGAGCTACGCCGGGCTACCCCTGTCAGAAGAATGTCTAGGGGGGTAGACGATCCGAGGCACGCAGATCATCAGGGTTTCGCCGGAGTAAGTCCGCGAGAACGTCGGAATCATCTGAAAACTTGCATGTGTCCCTAGCATATGTGTGAGTGTGGTGCAAGGTTGGTATAGGTGATTGCATGTGTCCCCCCTCGCATCCATGCGCTCTAACCTAGAAGCGAAAGGTTA
Organism: Avena longiglumis; assembly: GCA_030063025.1. Taxonomy (NCBI): domain Eukaryota; kingdom Viridiplantae; phylum Streptophyta; class Magnoliopsida; order Poales; family Poaceae; genus Avena; species Avena longiglumis. The sequence continues at coordinate 158,425,413 of CP125973.1, forward strand.
TGGACCTGTATAAGGGGGAATCTCCCCGTTACGGTGAAACCGGGCCGTATAGTGCCCCAACTTGTGAACCAACATGGTTTCACATCATCCTATGACCTAGTGAGACACAACACAAGAGAGAGCTACGCCGGGCTACCCCTGTCAGAAGAATGTCTAGGGGGGTAGACGATCCGAGGCCCGCAGATCATCAGGGTTTCGCCGGTGGAAGTCCGCAAGAACGTCGGAATCATCTGAAAACTTGCATGTGTCCCTAGCATATGTGTGTGAGTGTGGTGCAAGGTTGGTATAGGTGATTGCATGTGCCCCCCCTCGCATGCATGCGCTCTAACCTAGAAGCGAAAGGTTATGGACCTGTATAAGGGGGAATCTCCCTGTTACGGTGAAACCGGGCCGTATAGTGCCCCAACTTGTGAACCAACATGGTTTCACATCATCCTCTGACCTAGTCAGACACAAAACAAGAGAGAGCTACGCCGGGCTACCCCTGTCAGAAGAATGTCTAGGGGTAGACGATCCGAGGCCCGGAGATCATGGTTTCGACGAAGGAAGACCACGAACGCCGAATCGATGAAAACTTGCATGTGTCCGTAGCATATGTGTGTGAGTGTGGTGCAAGGTTGGTATATGTGCTTGCATGTGTCCCCCTCGCATGCATGCGCTCTAACCTAGAAGCGAAGGTTCTGGACCAGTATAAGGGGTAATCTCCCCGTTACGGTGAAACCGGGCCGTATAGTGCCCCAACTTGTGAACCAACATGGTTTCACATCAACCTACGACCTAGTGAGACACAACACAAGAGAGAGCTACGCCGGGCTACCCCTGTCAGAAGAATGTCTAGGGGGGTAGACGATCCGAGGCCCGTAGATCATCAGGGTTTCGCCGGAGGAAGTCCACGAGAACGTCGGAATCAGGGGGTGCATGTATATAGTGATCAAGACCACAATAACCTATCATCATATGTGTGATCTCATGATCCTATGAAATAATATCACCTAACATATATGGAATAAAAGCCTTGCTAATTAAAGAAAAGAAAAAGGTGAAAAAACTTTTTTGCCGTGTGTACAGATGGAAGTACACGGCAAAGATGATCTTTGCCGTGTGACTGACGGCGAGGGCACACGGCAAAGATTCTGCCGTCAGCCCCTGTCGGCGGGTGGCACTGCGAGGCCACGGGGCCCACATCTTTGCCGTGAGGAAAACTTTGCCGTGTTTCTTTATTGACTTTGCCGTGGTTCCCTTCTTTGTCGTGTGCTCTAGTCGGTCCATTGCCGTGTTATTTTCTTTGCCGTTTCGCTTTCTCGCTGTTTGCCGTGCACCTGTCCTTTGCCGTGTTCTTGTTGGTTTACACACGGCAAAGATTCTCTTTGCCGTGTTCCGGGACTTTTGGCACACGGCAAAGGAGAGAGGCGACGGCAGCGTCCTTTTTTCCCGTAGTGTAGTCACTAGTCAAGTACCATCAAACACTAACATATGCATATAGTACACGTGAATTTCATTAGCGGCTAGGGGCCGCGACCTTGACTTAACAATATTTCTAATTAGAGTTCCCTCTCATGATTGCATAGCTATATACGAGGTGGGTGGATTTTTGTAGCCTGAAGCCTGAGCTAGGCAGCTCGTTTTTTTCTTCAAAATTTAAAAACAATAGTTTAAAGTTCAAGATAAATAAAAAACCGAGATGTAGATAATGATGTGTTCTATCAACATACAAAACATCAACTCCAAATATCTTATGTTCTTGGCTGTGCAAAAAAGGCAAAATCAGATAGAACTTGGGGTTTTGAAATTTTGCGATGTTCACACTTTTTATGTCTTTTTATCGTTTTTGCACAACTAAGAATATAAGGTATAGTGTTGGAATTTGGTGTATATTGGGCTGTTGGCCCATTAGACAAATTCTGAAATTCTCTTTGGCCCACTTATGCATGGCAGCATATGGCTGTGCTAGTGGTGCTAAAGTTTAGTCCCACATTGCTAGTTGAAGGGGAGTTGGACCACCTTATATAGTAGAGTGTTGCACCACTCACTAAGGTGTGACAAGAAGAGTAGCCCTCGCGCACTCCTCCTCCGACGCCGCCCGCCTCGCCACGTCCGCGGGAATCTCGCCGAGCTGAGCTTTATTTTGCTGGTTGGAAAAACTGATTATGAGTGATTAACGGACGTTAATTACAGCTGTTTCCAGTTTTATGGATATGGACTGTTATCGACTCGGACGGGCTGAGCCCACGATCCTCCTAACCTGCACTATATAAAGCGTCGGCTAAACCTAATCGACGGAATCAATCCACATACGCGCCTACCTCCGAACCTTGCGCCGCTTTGCCTTCCTCATCCCGGCTTGCGCGTGCACCGTAGATCGACAAGAGGCCTCGGAACCCCGCCTCGTGAACCTGCGGGTGAGGCGATCAGGTTTTAGAGCCAAGCGCGACTATCGACAACCACGCCGTCGTCGACGACGCAGTTCCCAAACGACTTCTTCCCGGACGTCAGCGACCTCTTCGACAACCTCAACATGGGCGACGCTGCTGCGACCGCTGCGGCTGCTATTCAGCCTACACTGTACGTAATATTCAATTGGCTTTTTCAGATTATGCTAGAGTCCTTTGCTCTAGCGTTTGGTGTAGATGTGATAGGTTTATCTCCTATAGATGTAATCTGTTCATCTACTTTGTTGATCTGCATGATTGGTTTTACTACTGTCTGTATGATCATGGTTTATCAGTTTATTATTCGGATTAAATCATATGGATTATTGCTTATATTTCCAACAATCCAAAAACCTGATTATAGGCAACTGAATTCCACTGGTGTAGCCGCGGCTACTAGGCCGCCTCCTTTTGATGGCATGCACTATAAGAGATGGCGCAAGAGAGCAGTTCTCTGGTTTGAAAACCTAAACTGCTATAGCGCCACTCTTGGCAAGCCTGAAGGAGATCTTTCTGCTGAGCAGGAAGCGAACTTTAAGAAAGCCGATACCATGTTTATGGCGGCTTTGTTCAGTGTTCTTGGGGACAACATTGTTGACCCTTATATGTCATTTGATAATGGCAAGGACACGTGGGAAGCGCTTGAGGCCAAGTTTGGGGTCTCGACGGTAATCGAGCTGCGTCATGGAGCAATTCTATGACTACAGGATGGTTGATGAGCGCTCCGTCGTTGAGCAAGCTCATGAGATACAATCACTTGCCAAAGAACTTGAGCAGTTCAAGTGTTCCTTACCAGACAAATTTGTGGCTGGTGGCATTATTGCCAAGCTTCCTCCTTCGTGGAGGAACTTTGCTACTTCTCTGAAACATAAGAGACAAGAGTTTTCTGTTACGGATCTCATTGGGTCTCTTCATGTGGAAGAGAAGGTGCGAGCAAAGGACAAGACTGCTCGAGCACTTGAGGGAGGTTCTACTGCCAATTTAGTGCATAGGGAAAACTTCCAATCCCACAAGTTCAAGAATAAGAACAAAACTGAAGGAAAGGGAAAGTTCGATGGCAAGAACAAGGCCACGACTCAACCAACTTCAAGAAGAAAAATGATAAGAGGAAAGGCTCTTGCCACGCCCTGGTGATCCTGGTCATTGGGCTCCTAGCTGCCCTAATCGCTTTGACAAGCGTCAACATGGGAACAGCCGCAATGCCGCTAATGTTGTTATTAGCGATCTTGAGATGAAGGATGCTGGTACGGTATTTTACCTACTATCCTTTCAGTATGTCATTCTCCGATTGGTGGATAGACACCGTGCTAATACACATGTATGTTCCGATATTTCCATGTTCTCCTCTTATCGGTCTCAAGGACTTCTTCCGTTGATGGGAAGCGCTCACGTGCTTACGCTCATGGTGTTGGTACGGTAGATCTGAAGTTTACTTTGGGAAGACCGTACAAGAAGAACGTGCAGATGTTCCTCCATCAATAAGAATCTCGTCGGTTCGCTTTTATGTCGAGATGGCTTTAAGTTGGTTTTGAGTCCAATAAAGTTGTAATTTCTAAGTATGTACAATTTGTGGAAAAGGTTATGAGTGTGGAGGTCTCCGCTTGTCTCTGTGACTCATGTACTAAAGTTATTAATCATGTTTGCAATGATAATGAGTCCAATGTTTGGCATTCACGACTTCATATTAACTTTGGCTGCATGACGCTAGCCAATATGAGTTTAATTCTGAAATTTACCATCAAAGGTTCTAAGTGCCAAGTTTGTGTGCAAGCAAGCAACCGCAAGTCTCATACGATCATGAACCGAGAAACTTAGCAATCTTAGAACTTATACATTCGGATCTCCGTGAGATGAATGGTGTGTTGACAAAAGGTGGAAAAGATACTTTATGACGTTGATTGATGACTCCACTAGATACCGCTATGTTTATCTCCAAATCTAAAGATGAAGCTTTGAACTACTTCAAAATCTATAAAGCCGAGGCGTAAAACCAACTTGATCTTAAAATCAAGCGCTAAGGTCGGATCGTGGTGGAGAGTACTTTTCAAATGAATTTGATTTATTCGCATGAACATGGTATTATACATGAGAGGACGCCTCCCTACTCACCTCAGTCAAATGGGGTAGCCGAAAGAAAGAACCGCACTCTAACTGATTTGGTTAACGCCATGTTAGATACATCGGGTCTTTCCAAGGAATGGTGGGGGGAGGCGCTAATGACTGCGTGTCATGTCCTAAACCGTGTTCCTATAAAGGATAAAACCATGACTCCATTTGAGGAATGGGAAAAGAAAAGGCTTAAACTCTCTTACTTACGAACTTGGGGTTGTTTGGCGAAAGTCAATATTCCAATACCCAAGAAGCGAAAGCTTGGACCAAAAACCGTTGATTGTGTTTTTCTGGGATATGCTTTTCATAGCATTGGCTATAGATTTTTGATAGTAAAATCTGAGGTATCCGACATGCATGTTGGTACAATTATGGAGTCGAATGATGCGACTTTCTTTGAGGACATCTTTCCTATGAAAGGCATGTCTAACTCATCAAATCAGGGGATGACTAGTTCATCTAGTCAGGAATTTTCTATAATTCCTGAACCCACTATGCCGATAGAACACTCTGATGATCCTGTGGAGGATGACAATGAAGCTCCCAAAAGGAGCAAGAGACAAAGGACTACAAAGTCATTTGGTGATGATTTCATTGTGTACCTTGTGGATGATACTCCCACTTCTATTTCAGAAGCCTATGCATCTCAAGATGCTGACTACTGGAAGGAAGCTGTCCGAAGCGAGATGGATTCCATCTTAGCTAATGGTACTTGGGAAATCACTGATCCTTATGGGTGCAAACCTGTAGGATGTAAGTGGGTGTTCAAGAAAAGCTTAGACTGATGGTACTATTGAAAAGTACAAAGCACGTCTTGTGGCTAAGGGTTATACCCAAAAGGAAGGTGAAGACTTCTTCGATACCTACTCACCTGTAGCCAGATTGACCACTATTCGAGTACTGCTATCCTTGGCTGCCTCACATGGTCTTCTCGTTCATCAAATGGACGTTAAGACAGCTTTTCTAAATGGAGAGCTAGATGAGGAAATTTATATGGAGCAGCCTGACGGATTTGTAGTAGATGGTCAAGAAGGAAAGGTGTGTAAGTTAGTGAAGTCTTTGTATGGTCTTAAGCAAGCTCCTAAGCAGTGGCACGAGAAGTTTGAAAGAACTTTAACTGCTGAAGGCTTTGTTGTAAACGAGGCTGACAAATGTGTGTACTATCGCCATGGTGGGGGCGAGGGAGTTATTATGTGTCTCTATGTTGATGACATATTGATATTCGGGACCAACCTCGCTGTTATAGAGGAGGTCAAAGAGTTCCTATCTCGTTGCTTTGAGATGAAGGACTTGGGAGTGGCTGATGTAATCTTAAACATCAAGCTACTAAAGGATGACAATGGTGGGATTACATTGCTTCAGTCTCACCATGTGGAAAAGATATTGAGTCGCTTTGGGCATAGCGACTGTAATTCTTCTCCAACGCCTTATGATCCGAGCGTGCTACTTCGAAAGAATCGAAGGACTGCTAAAGATCAATTGAGATATTCTCAAATTATTGGCTCGCTCATGTATTTAGCCAGCGCTACTAGACCTGACATCTCCTTTGTCAGAAGCAAACGAGTCGATTGTGTCAAATCACGGAGATGATCATTGGCATGCTCTTGAAAGAGTTTTGCGCTATTTGAAAGGCACATGAGTTATGGTATTCACTATACCGGGTATCCTCGGTACTTGAGGGTTATAGTGATTCAAATTGGATATCCGATGCCGATGAGATTAAGGCCACAAGTGGTTATTTGTTTACACTTGGTGGTGGCTGTTTCGAAGTCTTGCAAGCACCATCTTAACGAGGTCAACAATGGAAGAACTCACAGATTAGACACGCCACCTTGTTGAAGCGAGTGGCCGTGAGCTCTTGATGGACTTACCTGTGGTTGAAAAACCAATACCCGCTATCCCAATGAACTGTGATAATCAAACTGTGATCGTCAAAGTAAACAGTTCTAAGGATAATATGAAGTCATCAAGGCATGTGAAGAGGAGATTGAAATCTGTCAGGAAACTGAGAAACTCCGGAGTTATTGCGTTGGATTATATCCAAACATCTAAGAACCTGGCAGATCCTTTCACAAAGGGTTTATCACGTAATGTGATAGATAATGCATCGAGGGAGATGGGTTTGAGACCCACGCTATGAGTTGATCCCAGTGGCAACCCACTCTATGTGATCGGAGATCCCGTGAATTAGAGTTGGGAGACAAGCTGTTGGTCAGCTGAGAGGAGAGTATTCCCATATTATATTTACATCTCCATAAAGATGCAATACTCTCTTAATCTGCATGGCAGGTTGATATTTATCTTAATGTGTTCCAAGTGGCTTTTTATAAGCGGAGATGTTGTCCTGCAGAACATCTCTTGAGGAACACACCTATATGAGTCTGACTGTCAAACGTCGCAGTCCGTGAGAGTTGGGTGCTCTCTAGTAAACTCATAAAAGGCCCTGGAGTATGACGCATAAGCTCCAAACCTGGGAAGCCGACGGTAGCCTTGTAATCGGTCTAGATTTTGTGTGAAACTAGCGCCAGAAAACTTGTAGTTCAAGGCATAGTCCACTATTCAAGTTGCAAGCTAGTGTAGCATGAAGTTTAACGTGGAAGTTCAACTTAACAGTCCACTACACACACGGTATATAAAACAATGTTCGAAGAAAAGTGTTGTGATGTGCCAATGAGACTTTGTGGGGATTGTTGGAATTTGGTGTATATTGGGCTGTTGGCCCATTAGACAAATTCTGAAATTCTCTTTGGCCCACTTATGCATGGCAGCATATGGCTGTGCTAGTGGTGCTAAAGTTTAGTCCCACATTGCTAGTTGAAGGGGAGTTGGACCACCTTATATAGTAGAGTGTTGCACCACTCACTAAGGTGTGACAAGAAGAGTAGCCCTCGCGCACTCCTCCTCCGACGCCCGCCTCGCCTCGCCTCGTCACGACGCACGCGCGCGCGCCACGGGTTGCGGGAATCTCGCCGAGCCGAGCTTTATTTTGCTGGTTGGGAAAACTGATTATGAGTCATTAACGGACGCGTTAATTACAGCCGTTTCCAGTTTTTATGGACATGGACTGTTACCGACTCGGACGTGGGCTGAGCCCACGATCCTCCTAACCTGCACTATATAAAGCGTCCGGGCTAAACCTAATCGGTACGGAATCAATCCACACACGCGCCTACCTCCAGAACCTTGCGCCGCCGCTTTCGTCTTCCCCATCCCGGCTTGCGGCGTGCACCGCAGATCGGGACAGTAGGCCTCCGGAACCCCGCCTCTCGTGAACCTGTACGGGTGAGGGGCGATCAGGTTTTTGGGGAGCGCTCAAGCGCGACTACTGGCAACCACGACGTCGTCCGACGACGAGTTCCCGAACGACGACTTCTTCCCGGACGTCAGCGACCTCTTCGACAACCACAACATGGGCGACGCTGCTGCGACCGCTGCGGCTGCTATTCAGCCTACACTGTACGTAATATTCAATTGGCTTTTTCAGATTATGCTAGAGTCCTTTGCTCTAGCGTTTGGTGTAGATGTGATAGGTTCATCTCCTATAGATGTAATCTGTTCATCTACTTTGTTGATCTGCATGATTGGTTTTACTACTGTCTGTATGATCATGGTTTATCAGTTTATTATTCGGATTAAATCATATGGATTATTGCTTATATTTCCAACATATAGCTCATATTTTGCATGTTGATAGAACACTTTATTATCTACTTCTAGGGTTTCATTTTGCCATTTGTTTTTTCACAAAACCAACGCCTACATCTAATGTTTTCCGTATACTCAATGGATTGTTATTCTAACTTATGTAGGTTGTACAATGCTTATTTGAGGGACACTACTACGCGTCCGCTGGGGGATAGGTGATTTTCATCCTCCAGGTCCCCATCCAACCACGTGTCCACCATTTTATGCCTAAAATCCGCTTTTTCTACAAAACAGTCCGTTTTTTATACAAATAGCCCCGCTTTTGCTACATGTATCAGAAAACTGTTCGGTCCAGAAAAATAACAGACAGACTAGATCTCGTCGGAGAGTTCGCCGGAGACCATGTAGCAAAAAAATTTGAACTAATGTAGAAAAATCGACTTCGCTGGAGAATCGCCGGGAGATCTCGCCGGATACCTCTTAGCAAGAAGTTCGTGCTATTGTAGCAAAATTAGAAAATATATGTAGCAATATAATTATGCTAATGTAGCAAAAGCCGACTTCGCCGGAGACATCGCCAGAGCAAAAACTTGTAAGAAAAAATGCCATGTAGCAGCGCCACTTGTCGCAGGTAGCAACACCAGAAGCCGTATGTAGCAGGGCCGGTTGCCATCTATAGTAGGGCCTCACGCCGAAGGTAGCACCGCCGCTCACCGCAGGGTAGCAACGACTATCGTCATAGGTAGCAACACCAGAAGTCGTATGTAGCATATTCTGTCATGGTGTGTAGCATCGCCGCCGTCCGCACAAAGCAATGCTACCAACGTTGGGGAAGAGCGCAGATTCATGGGCGACACCATGGGAGGAGGCGGGGCAGGCGGCCTGTATGGTGCTAAGGCAGTAGCGGCCGGCGGGTGGGTGGAGGCCCATGGCAGCGCGGTGGCGGGGAGCTGCAGGGGCGGGTGTGTGGCGCGGCGGCCGGAGCTGCCCGAGCCGGCGAGGCGGCGGAGGGAGGTCCATGGCGGTGAGCCTTGCAGCGGCGAGGGGATGGAGGCCCATGGCGGCGCCGCAGCTAGGAGTTGCAGGGGCGGGTGCGCGGCTGGCGGCCGGAGCTGCTGGGGTGCACGGCATGGCGGTGGATCTGTAGCGCGTCTGGAGGAGAAAGGGGGCAGAGAAGAGAAACGGGCGTGGTCTCACGTCGCTGCAATGACCCGGGGGATCGAACGAAACAATCCCCCGGGGGAATAGTATCCTTTTCCTTATTTGAGACCATGTACCTTGACTCCACTCCAAGACAACAAATCGACTACCGAAACATTTGGTCGAACCAGTTAAAATAAAAATGCCTAAACCTGTTATGTTTTTCTAACAAAATCAAATCTTCTATAAGTTTTTTGCAATCATATTTTTGAGTATTTGCTATGACGTCCTGCTATGATGAGCCTAGACAAATGGCTCTCGAGCTCCAGGAGTCCTTTAATTTAAAAAAATCAAAAATATATTTCAATGATATATACTATAAGCATGCAAAGTTTCATTGCTAAGTTGTTGGTATTCGAGGCTACACAAAAAAATATGACTAGTTTTGAAAATGTGCACTATTTACTATACTCAAATCCAAAAAAATGTGTGTAGGCTAGAATATAAAGTACAATGCGAATTTGGGCTACCTCTGCACGCGGGTCGGTGCCATTGGATATATAGGCCGGATCGCTATGAAATGGCTGTGAGTGTTTACGCAGTGACAACCCTGTCATTCCATCTACCCTTCCGTGTGTGTGTATGGTAGTTAGTCCGTGGTGGAGTTATGTGCTTGGCCATGGTGGTAACATGCATGGTTTGGATATCGGATAAATGTTTTAGCCCTGTCATGGTGGTAGAACCGTAAATTTCTCTTGGGCAGGGGTGTAACTGGCTAACTATCATGGTTTATTATAGTGGTATTTCTTTTACTATCATGGTGGCCTGAATGTCCTGGTTGTTTGCTTTTGGTTGTTTTATTTTGTCCTGCCACTGGCTTTTTTTGTGAGAGGTAAGTATTCCATAGCAGTTTGATTTGGAAACCTTAGTGATCTGGTGATTTCAAATCTATGGCATAGGTTTATAAACATGTGCTCAACAATTAAAAATAATATTAGAAATGACCATGATCGCAAAACACCGTAGAAAAAACAAGAAAAATAAAAATAAAATACAAACAATGGTTTGCACCATCGAATAGACTTCATAGAAGCATCACATGGGAAAAAAAATTAGCATGAAGAAAAGGGACAATGCTAAAATGATAGATGCAGACAGGGTCTGTAACATCCCAAAAATATTGAACAATGATTATCCAATTCCAATCACCAAAATTAGGGTTAACAAAAACTTCTGTTAATTAACATCATATGAATGCATGTGTGTATGTGATGATTGTATGAATGCATGAATGGACTTATGTGATTGTTCTAAATAGCAAGGAATGGTTTAAAGATGAAAACAACATCATCTAAAACATTTCCAAGCAGAAACAAATCAAAAGAAAAATAAAAAACAAACCAAATAAGGCCAATGGTCATTTTTGTCAATCTTGCTCACTAGGCCACTTTGAGTGTTTCTAGTCCAAGATTTCAAACATAAACAATTCTATTTATTTTTACCCCTTGCTAGACCAAGTAAAAGTGAACCAAAGCCCACCTTTCAAACTTACAGAAACATTTGGCAACTTGATTTAAATGACAATTTAAAATTGAATCTTTCCAAAAACCAACCAAACCAATTCCCCTTGACCTTTCCAACTAACCAGAGACTACTGAGTATGTAACTAGTACATCCACCAAGTTTGAACCGAAAATTCAAATTTGAATTTATTTTAGCCATTTCATCAAAAACCTTGCAAACACAAATCAAAGAAACATCAAACACTATTGTGAGCAGTGATTTGGCCTAACTTGTCTCCTCTCTAGCTCACAGCAGACATTTAGTAGATCATCTAGCTTAGTTAGCAAGCTCTAGCACCACTGTGAGCTTCCCATTGCCATCAACGGTGAGCAGGCCGAGCCTCACCTTGCCACCGCACTATCGACAACAAGCTAGGAGAAGCTCTAGCCTCGCCAACCTTGTCTGGGACACTCACCATCGTCCATTGCCACCCCCTGTCCAATGCCAACAAGCAGCAAGCCACTGGACCACTCTAGACACGCTGCTTCCTATGCCTCTGCACCATGCCGAGAGCGCGCCAGAGCGCCACCCTCGACACTCACCCACAAACCGTGCGTCGCCCTCGCCGCGTGCAAGCGTGATCACCACCACCCCAGCAACCCCGTAGACATGCCCGTTCATCGTCGCACGACCAGGAGAGCCCGTGCGCCATAAAACATTCCGTCGGACTCGCCCAGAGCACCGCAACGTTCTGACCGTCTCGCACCGTCCCACGCCTCGTAACCACGCCATTGAGCTTCGCCAGGGAGCACATCACCGCCCCTATTGTCGCCCATGCCATTAGCCCACTGTGCCAACAACACCGACGAGCTCCACCCGCGCCCTTCGGTCCCCTTATGGCACTATAAATAGAGGCCACCCCCGCTCGAATTCTTCACACCAACACACTCCCCTCTCTCTCAGAAGCACCCCACCTCACCCCCGGAGAAAGGAGAGCAGCAGGTTGCCGGAATTTGCCGGAGTCTGCCACGGAGGATAAAGAAAGGAGCCAGCGATTGGAGCCGCCCCAGCAGGTTGCCGGTGTTGCCCGATGGAGACTATAGGTCACAGCCGTTGGATTAGAGTTTGATCGTGCGGTCTAGATCACCCCGTACCGCTTCACACCCCCTGTCTCGCTGACTAGTGGGGGCATCCACTTAAACTCACCAAGGCAAGCGTTAGCACCGTGGCCGCCCGGATTAACATCCCGCGCAACCTAGTTAGTTTGAATTTAGATTTTCCAATTTAGTTTCAAACCTAGTTCTGTACCTAGATTTAAAAATCAACCCAGGTTGATTCACTGAACCAAAATGCATACCAATTTTGTTAGAAAGGTACTGGAATTCTTAATCCAAGCCCGTTGGATTCAAACCAGTTAGAATTGTAGATCACCTATAGTGAAAATTGTAGGGTTTCGTAGCATGGAAAACAAAAATTTTCTATCGCATACAAACAAACAAGCCAAGATCTATCTACTAGATTGTAGCAACGAATAGATGGAATAACTTACCCTCGAAGATTTCAAAGTGTTTAACGAGAGCGGATTCTCGTGGGTGATGTAGTCGTACTCTTCCCGATCTCAAGATCGCGTAGACGATCCTTCGGCGCTGCTCCTAGGCCTCCCAATCGGTCACACGTTCGACTTCGACGAAGACCTTCCTCCCTTGTTCCAAAGAAAATGGAGGTTGTAGCACTCTCCTCGCGATTCCGGCAGCACAACGGCGTGGTACCGGAAGTAGAGGGGAGATATCGCAGGGCTTCGCCTTAAGCCGGAGTGAGTATGGTGGAGTATGAGAGAGATCCTCGGCGATCTAGGTTTTAGACACACCAAGGAGGAGGTGCTAGAGCCGGCGGCTAGGGTTCCGGGACACCCAAATCGGCGGCTGGGGTAAAACCCTAAGGGGACGGCGGCGGCTATGGTGGGCTGCAGCTTCTAGGGTTTGAGGTGAGGGACTTGTGTGTACTAGGAGGGGTCCCTGCCCCTCCTTATATAGGTGGAGGGGGGCCGGCGGCCAAGGGGAGGGACTTGGAGGGTTGCCGCCGGTTGGAGGAGGGAACTCCTCCCCAACTCGGATTCCCCCTTCCTCCTCTTTTCCACTTTCCAATTTTAGCTATTTGACTTTTCAATTTAGCTATTTGACTTTTCAAACTAGGATTCAATTTAATCCTTTATTTGGAACAGCGAGGACACTTAGTACATGATGAAATCATACCAACTTGATACAACACATTCATGTACCCTTCCCCTCCGGAGTGCCGGGCATTCCAGAACATTCTAGAACATTCCCGATGAAAACACCGGAATCATTCCCCAACTCCGAAACGGGACTTTCCTTATATGAATCTTATTCTCCGGACCATTCCGGATCACCTCGTGATATCCCGTATCCCATCCGAGACTCCGAACAACATTCGGTCTCTTTCTCATTCATTCCATAACTACTCAAACAACGTCGAATCCTTAAGTGTGTCTCCCTACGGTTCGTGAATTATGCGGACATGATCGAGACACTTCTCCGAACAATAACCAATAGAGGAATCTGAAATTCATATGGCTACATATTTCTACGATTACTTTGCGATCGAATGAACCACTTACATACGATACCCATTTCCTTTGTCTCACGATAGTTTACTTATCCGAGGTTATGATCGTCGGATCTCTGCATACCTAGTTCAACCTCGTTACCGACAAGTACTCTTTTCTCGCTCCCGTGATATGTGATCCCTTGTGAGCCCACATGCTTGCAAGCTAATTGGATGACATTCCACCGAGAGGGCCCAGAGTATATCTATCCGTCATATGGATGGACAAATCCCACTCTTGATCCATGTGTTTCAACCAATACTTTCCGAACACTCAATGCCACCTTTATAGCCACCCAGTTACGGTGTGGTGTTTGATGTCATCAAAGCATCCATCCGGTAAAGGTGATATGCATGATCTCATGGTCGAAGGAATTAGGTTACTATGTATCAGAAAGCATATAGCAATTGAACTATTAAAATGACTTGATCTTTATGCTACGCTTATGTATAGGAGTATGTCCACCATATCATTCTCCTAACGATATGATCTTGTTGTTGATAACATCTCAATGTTCATGATATGGAAACCACAATCATTTATCAACCAACAAGCTAGTGATGTATAGAGGCTATACTAGGGACTTCAAATTAAGTTTACAAATCACACAAGTATCAATGTTTCCTTGTTAATACTATTAAAGCATGAATGTAAACATTTATCATAAACACAAAGATATAATAATAACTACATTTATTATTGCCTCTAGGGCATATCTCCAACAGTCTCCCACTTGCACTAGAGTCATCTAATCTAGATTACATGGTAATATACCGAACACCCATGGCAGTTTGGTGCTGGTCATGTTTTGCCCTCGGGAGAGGTTTAGTCAACGGATCCGCCACATTCAGATCCGTGTGTACTTTGCAAATCTTTATATCCCCATCTTGGATATGTTCTCGAATAGCGTGAAAACGTAGCTTGATATGCTTCAGCTTCTTGTGTGACCTTGGTTCTTGCGCATTGGCTATGGCGCCCATGTTATCACAGTAGATAGACATTGGGTCCAGCACTAGGAACCACACCCACTCTGAATGAACTCTTTCATCCATATCGCTTCTTGTGAAGCCTCCGAAGCAGCCATGTATTCCGATTCGGTTGAAGATCTCGCCACAACGCTTTGCTTTGCACTCCTCCAGCTAATCGCTGCACCATTCAAAATAAATACGTATCCAGTTGTGATTTAGAATCATCCGGATCGGTGTTCCAACTAGCATCGGTGTAACCATTAACAACGAAATGTTCATCACCTCCATAAGAAAGAACCATATCCTTAGTTCTTCTCAAGTACTTAAGGATGTTTTTGACCTTGTCCAATGATCCACTTTGGATCACTTTGATATCTGCTAGTCAAACTAAAGATATGCAATGTCGGGTCTAGTACATAGCATGGCATACATTAGAGATCCTATGGCTGAGGCATAGGGAGTCTTACTCATCCTTTCTCTATCTTCTGCCGATGTCGGACTTTGAGGTTTACTCAAGGTCGTATTGGGCAACATGGGCAAGAACCCTTTCTTGATATCTTCCATTCCAAATCTCTTTAGAACTTTGTCCAAATATGTACTCTGTGACAATGATATTTGGCGTTTCGATCTATCTCTATAAATCTTTATGCCTAATATGTAAGCTGCTTCGCCAAGATCCTTCATTGAAAAACTATTATTCAAATATTCCTTGACACTATTAAGAAGGTCTACATCATTCCCAATCAATAATATGTCATCCACATATAGTATTAAGAATGCTACAGAGCTCCCACTCACTTTCTTATAAATACAAGCTTCTCCATAAGTTTGTATAAAACCAAAACTTTTGATCACCTTATCAAAATGTTGATTCCAACTTCGGGATGCTTGCTTCAATCCATAGATGGACCGTTGAAGTTTGCATACCTTGTTAGCATCTTTAGGATCGAGAAAACCTTTGGGTTGCATCATATACAACTCTTCATCAATATCTCCATTGAGGAATGCTGTTTTGACATCCATCTGCTATATCTCATAATCATAATATGCAGCGATTGCTAACATAATCCTCACAGACTTTAGCTTCGCTACTGGTGAGAAAGTCTCATTGTAGTCAACTCCTTGAATTTGTCGAAACCCTTTTGCGACAAGTCGAGCTTTATAGACAGTAACATTACCATCAGCATCTGTTTTCTTCTTGAAGATCCATTTGTTCTCGACAGCCTTCGGGTCATCCGGTAAGTCCACCAAAGTCCATACTTGGTTTTCGTACATGGATCCAATCTCGGATTTCATGGCTTCTTGCCATTTATTGGAATCTGGGCTCATTATTGCTTCCTCATATGTCTCAGGGTCATCAGTGTTGTCCACCAATATGACACTCATAACGGGATCATACCAATCTGGAGTGGTACGAGTTCTCGTTGACCTCCGAGGCTCTGTAGCAACTTCAATCGAAGTTTCATGATCATCATCATTAGCTTCCTCTCTAATTGGTGCAGGCACCACAGGAACTTCTTCCGGTGTTGCGCTACTCGCAATTTCGAGAGAAGGTTCGACAACCTCGTCAAGTTCTACTTTCCTTCCAGTCACTTCTTTCGAGAGAAATTCCTTCTCTAGAAAGGATCCATTCTTGGCAACGAAGATTTTGCCTTCGGATCTATGATAGAAGGTATACCCAATAGTTTCCTTCGGGTATCCTATGAAGACGCATTTTTCCGCTTTGGGTTCAAGCTTGTCCGACTGTAACTTCTTTACATAGGCTTCGCAACCCCAAACTTTAAGGAACGACAATTTAGGTTTCTTTCCAAACCATAATTCATATGGTGTCGTTTCAACGGATTTAGACGGTGCCCTATTTAAAGTGAATGCGCTTTTAATGCATAACCCCAAAATGATAGCGGTAAATCTGTAAGTGACATCATAGAACGAACCATATCTAAGAGAGTTCGATTACGACGTTCGGACACACCATTACGCTGTGGTGTTCCCGGCGGTGTCAACTGTGAAAGTATTCCGCATTTCTTCAAATGCTCGCCAAACTCGTATCTTAGATATTCACCTCCACGATCAGAACGTAGAAATTTAATCTTCTTGTTATGTTGATTCTCTACCTCACTTTGAAACTCCTTAAACTTCTCGAAAGTTTCGGACTTATGTTTCATGAAATCGATATACCCATATCTACTCAAATCATCCGTGAAGGTAAGAACATAACGATAACCACCGTGCGATGCTACACTCATTGGACCACACACATCGGTATGTATGATTTCTAATAAGTCCGTATCTCGCTCCATCATACCAGAAAATGGAGTCTTAGTCATTTTACCCATCAGACATGCTTCGCATCTACCAAGTGATTCAAAATCAAGTGATTCAAGAAGTCCATCGGAATGGAGTTTCTTCATACGCTTCACTCCAATGTGACCAAGACGACAGTGCCACATATAGGTCGAATTATCGCTTGATTTCAAACGTTTAGCCTCAATGTTATTGATGTGTGTATTTACACTATCGAGATTCAACAAGAATAGACCATCTATCAGAGGTGCATGTGCATAAAACATATTACTCATATAAATCGAACAACCATTATTCTCGGACTTAAACAAGTAACCGTCTCGCAATAAACAAGATCCCGATATAATGTTGATGCTCAACGCAGGCACCAAATAACAATAATTTAAGTATAAAACTAATCCCGATGGTAGATGAAGGGGTAGCGTGCCGACTGCGATCACATCAACCTTTGATCCGTTTCCCACGCCGCATCGTCACCTCGTTCTTCGCTAGCTTCCGCTTATTTCGCAAAGACTGCTTTGAGTTACAAATATGAGCAACCGAACCAAGATCAAATACCCGTGCACTACTACGAGTACTAGTGAGATACACATCAATAACATGTATATCGATATACCTTTCTTCTTGATGTTGCCGTTCTTCAAATCCGCCAAGTACTTTGGGCAATTCCGCCCGAGGACCTTCTCCTTGGTAAAAGCACTCAAGATCGGGCTTAGGTCCAGCCTTGGTCTTCTTCACGCGTGGTAACTTTCTTACCACCCTTCTTGAAGTGTCCCTTCTTAGACTTGCCTTTCTTGAATTTGGTGGTCTTATTGACCAACAACACTTGGTGCTCTTTCTTGATCTCCACTTCGCAGACTTTAACATAGCAAACAGCAGTTCGCAACGTCTTGTTCATGTTCTGCATGTTGTAGTTCATCACAAAGTTCTTGTAACTTGGTGGTAGTGATTGGAGGACACGGTAAATCCCCAAAGCATTAGGAATCACTATACCCAAGCTTTGAAGTTTGTTTGCGTGTCAAGACATCTTAAGCACATGCTCACTGACGGAGCTGCCCTCTTCCATCTTGCAGTTAAAGAACTTTTTAGAAGCCTCATAACTCTCAACTGCCGCGTGAGTCTCAAAGATCATTTTGAGTGCACGGACAATATCATGTGGGTCATGGTTCTCAAACCTTTTCTGAAGCTCCGATTCCAAACCATACAAGATAGCACACTGAACTGTGGAGTACTGATTCTTCCGAGTGGTAAACGTTCTTTACTTCATCGGAAGCATCAGCTACAGGCGGGTCACCCAGCGGTGCATCCAGCACATAGGTCAAATTACTAGCATTGAGGACAATACTCAAATTGCGTAACCAATCCGCGAAGTTGCTTCTATTGTTTTTCAACTTTTCTTTCTCTAGGAACGCATTAAAATTGATGGTAGGGGCCACCATTGATCTACAACATATTTGCAATAGTTTAGACTAAGTTTATGACAAATTGAGTTCAAATTAATAATAAAATTAATCTAGGTGAACTCCCACTCAAAACAATATCCCTCACATTGTTTTAGTGATCACACGAACCAAATCCACCACATCAAAACCGATCATCACGAGAGTTGATGTAGCTTCAATGGCGAACAATCGACATGTTCATCATATCTACTATATGATTCATGCTTTAACTTTTGGTGATCCGTGTTCCGAGACCATGTATTTACATGCTAGGCTCGTCAAGATCAAACCTTAGCTTCCGCATGAGCAAATCTGTCTTGCTCACGTTGTATACACTTGCAGAATCTAACACACCCGATCATCACGTGGTGCTTCGAAACAACAAGCTTTAGCAACGGTGCTTACTAAGGATGGACACTTTAAAACTTGAAATTTATGTGCATGAGGGATCATCTTATAATGCTACCGTCGTTAACTAAGCAATACAAGATGCATAAAGGATTAACATCACATGCAATTCATAATATGTGATATGATATGGCCTTTCTTCTTGTGCTTCCGATCTCCATCTTCAAGCACGAACATGATCTCCATCATCACCGACATAGCGTCAAGGTCAATGTCGTCGTTTCATGGTTGTCGTCCACCAGCTCCAACTATTACAAGTACTTTGAATAGACACGCGGGTCTTAACAGAATTTAAAGACAACCATATGGCTCCTGCCGGTTGCCAACTTACAATAAGGAACATTGCATACATCAAATATAATCACAATCATGGCCATATCACATCACAGCACAGAAAGTTAGACGCCTCTAATTTTCTTTGCATTTTTACGTGGTTTGGGGCTTTCAATAAGTTTCGATCTAACTTACGAACAAGAACCACAACGTTGATGTTTGAACTATCAAGTGCCCGTTGTAAATTGGATCTATACTATAATGGGAGAGACAGACACCCGCAAAGCCACTTATGCAATACAAGTTGCATGTTGAGCGTGGAGCAAGTCTCATGAACGATGTCATGTAAGGTTAGCCCGGGCCTCTTCATCCCATCATACCGCAAGATTCAAAGTACACAAGAAGCAATTGATAATAAAATCACCACCGCCCACAATGACCATTGTGTTCTACTCATGCAACAGATCTACATATAGACACGGCTCTGATACCACTGTAGGGGTTCGTAGCATGGAAAACAAAAAAATTCTACCACATGAAAACAAACAAGCCAAGATCTATCTACTAGATTGTAGCAAAGAGTCGATAGAGGAACCTACCCTCGAAGATTCCAAAGCGGTTAACGAGAGCAGATTCTTGTGGGTGATGTAGTCATACTCTTGCCAATCTCAAGATCGTGTAGACGATCCTTCCGGCGCTGCGTTCCGGCAGTGCTTCCGCAGTAGGTCACACGTTCGGTACTCGATGAAGACCTTTATCTCCCTTGTTCTAGCAGGCAGCGGAGGTTGTAGCACTCTCCTCGCGATTCTGGCAGCACGACGGCGTGGTACCGGAAGTAAAGGGGAGATCTCGCAGGGCTTCGCCTTAAGCCGCAGCGAGTATGGTGGACTATGAGAGAGGCCTTGGCGATCTAGGGTTTAGAGGCACCAAGGGAGGAAGCTTGGACGGCGGCTAGGGCTTGGGGAGAGCCCCAACTCGGCGGCTAGGAGGAAACCTAGGGCGGAGGCGACTTGTGGTGGCCGGTGGCTAGGGCTAGGGTTTGGGTGGTGTTGGGTGTAGGGAAGAGGGGCAGCCTTGCCCCTCCTTTTATAGGTGGGAGGGCGTGGCCAAGGGGGAGGGAGTCCTCCCCCAAGTCGGCCTCCTGTCACGGGTGGAGGAGAGGAACTCCTCCCCAAGTAGGTTTCCTACTCTCCACCAAGCAAACCGCCGCTTGACTTTTCAAATTGGCGTTTGACTTTTCAAACTAGGATTTGATTTCTCCCTTTATTTTGCCCAGCCATGATACCTAGTACATGATGCAACCATTCCACATTGTCATGACACATTCATGTACCCTTCCCCTCCGGAGTGTCGGACCTTTCGGAACCTTCTAGAACATTCCCGATGAAAACACCGGAATCATTCCCCAACTCCGAAACAGGACTTTCCTTATATGAATCTTATTCTCCGGACCATTACGGATATCCTCGTGATATCCCGGATCCCATCCGAGACTCCGAAAAACATTCATTCTCTTACTCATCATTCCATAACTACTCAACAACATCGAATCCTTAAGTGTGACTCCCTACGGTTCGTGAATTATGCGGACATGATCAAGACACTTCTTCGATCAATAACCAATAGAGGAATATGGAAATTCATATGGCTCCCACACATTTCTACGATTACTTTGCGATCGAATGAACCACTTATATACGATGCCAATTTCCCTTTGTCTCACGATAGTTTACTTATCCGAGGTTTTGATCGTCGGTATCTCTGCATACCTAGTTCAACCTCGTCACTGATAAGTACTCTTTTATCGTTACCGTGATATGTGATCCCTTGTGAGCCAGTCACATGCTTGCAAGATAATTGGATGACATTCCACCGAGATGGCCCAGAGTATATCTATCCGTCATATGGATGGACAAATCCCACTCTTGATCCATGTGTCTCAACCCATACTTTCCGAACACTTAATGCCACCTTTATAGCCACCTAGTTACGGTGCGGTGTTTGATGTCATCAAAGCATCCTTCCGGTGATGGTGATAAGCATGATCTCATGGTCAAAGGAATTAGGTTACTATGTATCAGAAAGCTTATAGCAATTGAACTATTAAAATGACTTGATATTTATGCTACGCTTATCTATAGGAGTATGTCCATCATACCATTCTCCTAATGATATGATCTTGTTGTTAATAACATCTCAATGTTCATGATAGGAAAACCACAATCATCTATTAACCAACAAGCTAGTATTATGAAGAGGCTTTACTAGGGACTCTAATTTAGTTTACAATTCACACAAGTATTAATGTTTCCTGGTCAATACTATTCCCTCCGTTTCGGTTTATAAGTCCTGCACGTAGTTCTATGTCGCCCAATTGACCAACTTAGTATGATGTATATATTACAAAAAATATATCACCGAAAACTTTAGACTTTGTATTTTCCAATGATATAATTTTTATATTATATAATTCAAATTATATAGGTTAAATTGATAACCTAGATATACGCGTAGGACTTGTAAACCGAAACAGAGGGAGTATTATAGCATGAATGTAAACATTTATCATAAACACAAAGATATAATAATAACTACATTTATTATTGCCTCTAGGGCATATCTCCAACAAGCATAGCATCCAGTTGCTTCTTCAGATCCACTAGTTCAGATGGGTTCATGCTATACGGTCTCTGGGCTATTGGTCCGGTTCCAGGGATTAGTTCAATGATAAACTCGATATCCTGATCTGGGGGCATACCGGGCAAAACATCTAGAAATACATCAGGGTATTCACAGACTATTCTGACTTTGTCAATGGTGGGATGGGCTAGACTCTTGTTGCACTTGAATTGACAGGGCAAGGTTTCAGATACGTGCTCTACTGTTATTCCGGCTGTATTGGTCATGGTGATGGCTTTCTTGGCATAGTCGATTAATCCTTTATGTTTCGACATCCAATCCATTCCTAATACTACTTCCAAACCTTTAGTTACAAGTACTATTAGATTAGCATACAAATCTATGCCATGAATTCAGATAGGTACGGCCTTGCAAATTTGTCTAGCTTTGGTGGTTGAACCAGGTATTTGAATTATCATAACATGCTTCAATTTGGTGGGTTGAATCTTACCAGTGCATGCAAATTCTTCGGTAACAAATGAGTGCGATGCTCCAGAATCAAACAACACTCTGGAAAGTTCTGAGTTAACAGAAAACATACCCATCATGACATCTGGCGCTTCTTGGGCTTCTTCAGCATGCATGAGAAAGATACGGCCGTTGCGGTTGAGCGAGTTCCCTGGGGCAAACCATCTTCCAGGCTGAACACGACACTGCTGCTGAGCTGGGGCATTTGCATTGGGGGCTGCGACAATCTTCTTGGGGCACTCATTGGAATAGTGACCCTTGGTTCCACATTCATAACAAGTCACCTGAGACTTGTCCTTTGCTGCAACAGGCACAACATTGCTTCCAGTCCTTGGGGCAGTGTTGGTGTTGGTGGCGGCATTGTTGTTGTTGAACTGGGGTGGTGCACGATTGAAATTGCTGGGGTTCCCGGGGTTGTTTTTGTTTCCTCCAGGCCTTGGGTTTCCACGGTTGGGGTAGGTTGGACGGTTCATCGGGGGTCTGTTGGTTCTTGGGGCAAATCCTGGAGATGGGTTGGGGCGATACTTTGGGGTATGATGGGTTCCTGGTTGATGCATCATGCGATGCTTGCCGTTCTCATTGGCTTGGTTGATCTTGCCTTCCATCTGAATGGCGGAATCCACTAAGGCTTCAATATCAGTAAATGGGATATTGACCAACACTGTCTGCATCTCATCATGCAGACCATTCAGGAATCTCTCCTTCTTCTTAGCTTCAGTATCTATCTCATCCGGGGCATACCTAGCCAATGACAAAAATTTGTCACAGTACTCCACTACGGTCATCCTTCCCTGCTTCAGTTCCCTGAATTCATCTCTCAGCCTCTTGATCAAACCCGGTGGCACATGGGTTCTACTAAACTTGACTTTGAATTCCTCCCAAGTCATCATCTGTCCTCCATTCATGGCGCGAACGTTGTTCCACCATGCTCTTGCATCTCTGGCCAAATAGTGGGTAGCGAACAATACTTTCACGTTGGCTTCCACTCCTGCAACTTCTAGGTTGTTCTCCATGGTTTGCAGCCAATCATCTGCATCGAGGGGCTCTTCAGACTTAGTGAAAATGGGTGGGTTGGTGTTCTGGAAATTCTTGAGCTTGGACCCATGGTTGTCCTGATTTCCATGGCCTTGATTGTTGTTGGCCATCTGAGATATGTGTTGAAGGGTGGCTAAGTTTTCTTGACGTTCGGCTATTTCAGCTTCGTGGTCAGAAACTAACATTTGCAAGATTTGCAACATCGGGTCTGGGGATGAACTGCTTCCTCCGTGAGGCATCTGAAGATTGAGATAGATCATGAGAAAAGAGGGAAATTTCTAAGGTTCAGGGTTTTGGTGTTTGAAAAGTTTTTTCAAAGTTTGACTCAGATTTTTCTAGCAACTTGCTTTTCATTCATTCATTCATATCACACGATACAAACACACACCACAACAAAGGAAAACAGATGGTTCTAAGAAACATTCTAGGAAACTATGATACAATAGGACCGAATACAACTCCCTAACACTAGTGCTCAAGTGCTACTACTCCTCAAAGTCGGTGTCCTCATCATCCTCATCATCATCAATGACTGCAAAGCCATCCTCATCGGTGAAGAAGTCCATGGCCTGATCCTCCAGAAAGTCATCATCGTCACTGAGATAAGAGTAGGGGTCTCCACGAAGGTCTTCCCCTGCATTCTCCCTGTCCTCCAGCTGCATGTCTCTCTTGTCGACAGTCTCCTCTAACTCTATGATCCTATGGCAGAGATGGGCAATGATTCGCTCCTTCTTGTCGAGCTGACGACGATGAGACTGGTGATCCTTCAATAGCATGGCAATGGTCTGATCCTTCTTGGCGGCGATGGCGTACTTGTGATTGGCGTAGGAGCGGGCATTGTCTAACTCCTTCTGACAGTCATACATCATGAAGCTGAGGTGGTCCAATTGAGTCTTCATCTCATGGTGATATGGGTCCTCCAGTGGCTGTCCCATAACATCACGCCTTGGATAGAACTCAAAGCGGGTACCCTTGATCTGATTGATACTCTGTCCACATAAACGGGCAAGAGCTTTCTGCTTGGCCCTGGCAAGTCCATCGAGCCAGTTGTTCTCTCTCAAGGTGAACTGAATTCCCTCGAAGTTGGGGGCTTCAATCTTTTCTCAGAGACTTGCAACAACTAGCCATTGCAACTCCTCTCCTTCCTGATCGTTGAGCTGAGCTCCGAAGAACTCGGGGTGTGGATGCTCCAGCATTTTCGACAGCTGGTCCAAGTC
Organism: Avena longiglumis; assembly: GCA_030063025.1. NCBI lineage: Eukaryota > Viridiplantae > Streptophyta > Magnoliopsida > Poales > Poaceae > Avena > Avena longiglumis. The sequence continues at coordinate 158,449,659 of CP125973.1, forward strand.
ACGCTCAAAGATGAGATCTCCTCCATTCCCCAACTGATAAAAATTGCCATACTTCAGGTCCATCTATAAGAAGGTAGGATGAGTAAGTTAGTAGAGTGATCAAGTGTGTCAAATTTTAGGTACGTTTGCAAGAATTTTTGAGGAACATGAATTTTCATGAAAGAGTCTAAGTGGTAAGAATGAGAATAAGTTTTCATAAATACTCACTTCCTTGGTTTTGAAACTAAGTTTTTGATTCAAACTTACATTCTAAACTAGGGTCTCCTATGGACAAGATGGATCAGATACCAACTTGTCAACACCCGGATTTTTAATCCCAGATGCCTGTTATGCCATATATCGCAATCCTAGGATTACCATTTTTTCGAGACTTAACAGATTGGATTTCACAGTACAACATCCATTACAAACCATACATAAGGTCTTACAATAATTAAAGGATCACATGATCCATTCTTAATACAATCATAGCAGAGGAATAACGTAATAATAACGATAGCGTAGGTGAGGCTCCATCTTCATGGTCACAGGCAATACTGACGATGGGAGATGATCCTAGTTGTCATAACCTTCCTGCGGTCCATCCTCCTGATAGTCCTCTTCATAGTCTGGCCACAGGAATAGCCAGGGACAAAGCCATGAGTACTCTTTAAGTACTCGCAAACTAATACTAATAAGTGAGATGGTTTTGGGTAGGAATTACTAAGCTCTAGATTATTTTGCAAAAAGCCAGATTTATCTCTACTGAGTTCAGAAGAAAAGAAAGCTAGTTGAAAGTTTTAGAACACCTAAGTGGGAACTTGAATTTCATATCACAACCCTATTATGGTCAAGTCAAAATTACGATTCATTTCATAAGTCATTTTGAAAACATCTGATGACAGAACAGTATGGCCACTCCAACTGTCCATAATCGCGGACGCGGCTATTCAAATAGTTTGACACTCTGCAGAGGTGGTACACTTTACCCACAACATTATATACATCCGTTAGGAACAATCCTGAATTCACCATACTCAGTATGCGGATAATCAATCCTAACCTTTCAATTACACGCCCTAGTATAGGCACCTCTCCTGTGAGTTTGGCCTCCCAACCATGACCAACTGTCATCTTGGGAACTACACAGGTAGACAATCTTCACAAGGTAGCCTCATCTCAAACCTTGGCCGCAAGGGAATCCTGTAGCATCCCAGTTGTCTAACACCTGTAATGCTACTTGTTCTAGTAATAAAAGGGCCACTTCCAACATATAATTGTTGCATCATCACCATGTCATGCTCATGTCATCATGCCACCTTGCATTTGAGCATCATATAAAAACCCTTCTTGTTTGGTTCTTATCTCATGTGCATTATTAATTGTAGTTGCCTCTTGATATTGTATTTGGCTCTTAATATATTGTTAAATGCCCAAGTTGAGTTGGGGGCATATCTCTTCTAAACTCCACCACCTTTCTTTCACCACCTTTTTAATTCCATCATCCAATTAATATTGAGCTTAGCATTTCAATTGGAGTTTACCTCTAGCTCATGTTGGTTGGTTGGTTTCCAACCTAATCTTTTGCTTGGCCTTTGCCCACCTTTTGGGAATGCAAGGAATAATGCCACATAAATTAATGTTGTTTTCACAATATAACAATCATGGCAATTATTGTTTGCATGGGCCATGCAAGTGCCACCTTTTCTTGATCTTGGAATGATATTTGGTTTTGCTTGCATGGATCATCTCTCCTTTGTTTTAAATCTTGTTTTGGCTTGTAGTTTTCTTCACCATATCATCTACCTCTCTACCCTCCTATAGCTAAAACCTCATCACCTTTCTCCATGCATACACATGTGCTCATGTGTGAGCATAAGTCTAAACCCCATCTTTCTCCCTACCTCTTTTCTTTTGATCTTGCTTGTTCTTTGTATGGAGCATGCATGATTCAAAATCTTTAGCTCTATCTTTCCCTCTTGGCTTGATCTTGGCAAAAGAAACACCAAACCTATCTCTCTTCTCTCCTCTCTTCTCCACCCTCTCTAAACCTACCCCCTGCCCCCATCTATCTAGCCGGTGGCGTGCACGCTGCGGACGTCGAGGAAGCCCCGGAGGACCCCTGCATCGCCCCGTTTGCGTCGCCAAGGAGGAGAAGCCCCTAGGAGCCTGGACGCCGACGCGCACCGCCGAACCCTAGATTCCCAGGCGCCCGCCGCCGCCGATCAAGCGCCCCTCGGAACCAATCGCACCAAGACACCGGTGAGTCCCTCTCCCTCCCTGACCAGGTCCCCCTCGCCATCGCTTCCTAGCGCCGCCGTGCGATCCGTCAAACAGCCTCAGTGCGCGGTGGACGACGCCGTTCACGCGTCGCTGCGTCGCGCAGCGACCTAGCTAGCCCCCGTGCGCTTCCCTGACATCATCCACACAACCACCGCAGCGGCTGCGCCACGCCGCGCACACGCCCGCGTCGCGGGTTCGATTCCCCCTCGCCGCGCCAGCCGCTGTGTTTTTGTTATCCGTCAGTTAGTTCAGAGGGAAGAAAAACAGTAGCCGCCGCCACTTTAGCAGATAACCCCCTCCCCTTTTTGCCCAGCAACCCGCGGTCCAGCCCGGCCCACCGTCAGTGTCCGCTGCCGTTTTATAAAAAGAGTCCTCTGGTTTGGTTTATTCAACCCGCGGTCCCTCACTCTCTCATACTCTGGCGTGTGGGTCAGTAAGCACCTGGCCCCACATGTCAGTGACCAGGGTTAGAATAGGCTGGGTATAAAAACTTTCCAGAGTCTGTTTAAATTCAAATCTTGTTTAAGTTATTTCAAATTCAAATATAATTCAGTTATAAATAACTTTTCCAATATTAATCCAAATAATACAAATGATATATGTTTTGAGTTCAGAAAAATGTGAGGATTTCAAATATGACATTCAAATTTCCTTTTGCACATTTAAAATTCCAAGTTTAACCAAATTACACCAATTGCCACTAGAACTTAAATAATTAATAACTTTTGATCTATAATTCCAAATTTAGCAAATGATATGTCTAAAATGATCAGCTCGACGAGACCTTTCTGTTTATGCTATCCATAACTTCAATTGCAGCATGCATCATATAAATATATAGTGAACAGCAATTGTTATGACAACAAAATGTGACCCAAAAACCATTAAAAATGTTATTACTTGTCTCCACACCTCAACCATGCTTTGCTACATTAATGCCATGCAAATTGTGCATCATTCATCATGGAATGATTGTTTGCTTGACGCATCTTATTCACATGCTTGTGCTCTATATTCATGTTGGCCTTGCTTGTTTGGTTTTTCTCGGATAGACACTGAGCAGGGGTTATATCAAGAGAACCAGGAGCACTACCCAGATCCGTCCCTCGCATCAACTGAGTTATCAGGCAAGCACTTCCACATGCTTGCATACATACAGTACCTATTGCCTCTATCTTATTCTTGCATCATTGAGTCGCGATTGCATTAAATTGAATCCCAAGTATGCATAGCCTTTCCTTTTAAACCCCACCGAGCTTGTTCCTCCATCCCATGAGCCCTTAATACAGGAGTTGTTTGAGCCATGCGAGTCGTAGAACAACATGTGTAGGGTTTGTGAGAGTCTGATGGATAACGAGGTACATAAACAACTTAACCTGAGTAGTAATGGGATAACTAAAGAAAGTGGCACCGGTGAGCAACATCTGCTATTTGGTTTTTCCTGCTCACTTGTGTCCCGTAAGACCCCGAGTACTTGATTCATGTTCCTTGATTTATCGCGCTATCCACATCCAGGAGGTATATGGGACCCCCCTGAGCCAGAGCTTGATTCCGTCTTATTTCTTGGGCCACAAACTAGTTTGAGGTTTTATTTACTATCCTGTACTTATGCCATGTTACTTCTGTATTTACTTTTGTGCGAGGAGCACATGCATCGCTTAGGTAAGCGTAATGTTTTGCGGTATCGACAAGCCCAGCCACACTTTCGGGTTCCCAGTGTTTACGACCATTGTCGCAAACCTTGAGTCCGCCTCGGTCACTTTCACAGGTGTCTACTCAATGGGGTGGCCCTCAAATATTTCAATCGTGATTGTTCAATGTGAAAGCCTCGTTGGGTTTTGATTTGGTTTTTCCGAGGTTGATCGAGCGTGTGTTGCTATTGGTGCACCCCGGCCGGGTAAAACTTTCTGAAAGCCGTGTCCGCAGATATGGACGACTTGGAGCACAGTTTCTCGATCATAGACAAGCATAACTAAAGTACCGCTTTAATTTGACTAAGTAATTTGACTAGTAAATAGTGCAACACTCATGGAATGGTTAATAAAATTGCCAATGGATGGGGGGTTGTTCGTCCGCTTCCTTGTTGGTAAGCGAGGAGGAGGATGGATCTGATGAAATTACCATTATAACTGTTGTTCTTAATTCACGGACATCCGCCTATCATTGGTTAGACGGATGGTTAGCGTTTATCTGTAGAACTGCTAGGGTTTATCTTTCGCAATTCGTCACCCTGTGTTGTGTCCCTTTAGAGGCATTAAGACTTGAGTACCCTTAGGGTCTCACACGATAAATTATTGGTTCATGGACGGTACCTTCTTGGCAGGATCTTGGGTGGAAGAAGCCAAGATGTGGGCAACGATCGCTCGGTGTAGAGATTCCGAACGGGATCCGTGAGACCTGTAGTTGGGATGTGCTTATTTCTATGGCATCTTATGCCGATTTGCTTCTTATTCGTACTCGGATTTTGTTTGCCGCTTCCGCATGATACTCTGATGTGTGTTGTATGAGGAAGTATCCTAAAATATTAGATCTATCTAGGTCATTTTAATCTTGCCGTATGGCGTTGCTATATTTCCTTTCTTTCTAGATGGTATGGCTCTGATGTACTCTTGTATGGTGGCTTGCATACATACCCACTTGTGTATGTAGTTGATCCCTTCGCCGACACGCCGCCCGACAGTCCTTGAGAGGGTAGTGGTTGGGACGTCCGAAAGGACTACCAAAGGAGAGGCTTTGGGGCCCCACCGCATTATTTCAACCACTACCGCTCATCCAGGCTTGTATCTAGGAGCGTAATTCACCGAGGTAGTTACAATTGGTATCAGAGCCATCCCGACCTTCAGGGTTTCAGCCAAACGGTCGTTGTCAGTCTAGCAAATATTTTGGTAGTTATGTATATTAGGGAAAAACAAAACGCGAGAGTAGGACTGCTTCCACTTTTCTTCTTACCCTCCCACACACCCTTTTCTGGTAAGGAAGTGCAACGTTTTCAATCCTCTTCTCAAAGTTCAAACTAGGATTCACGTGCTCTGGGTTTCCGTAGTACCATAGGTTGTGTGTGTGTGTGTAATCCCTTGTCTATTTGTTGCATCCAAGTTGTTATCATATCTGCCTTTGGATATCAACTGTTGGTACATTCCATACCGACAGGCTTTTGCAAACCGACGCAATCTATCTTCCTCTTTGTATCCGACGCTACCTTGTTTGGGGTGTTCGTTTCCGTAGATACCAATCTTTAGGTTTCGTCGTGAGAAGAAGGGGTTAGGATATGTGTTCCACTTGTTCATGTGCGGAGTAATGATTTGAGTGCGGGATGGAGTCGCGACCATACCACTACTTTGATCATTCGCTTTTGTATATTGAATCGGTAGAGTCACTAATCTTGATTCGTTAAGTAATTTTGCGCATCTATTGGTATTGTAATGCCGAAATTTGTGGAAAATTTTTCTTTGATATATTTGTGTACCACACTCCTTTTCAGTCGTGTGCGATATGCTTAATATCTTCTAGGTGCTTTGAACTTTGTTGATATTTTAATATCATCTCAGTAAATTGTATCCTTTAATCTTGGTTAATTCCATCTTGGTACTATTTTGGATTATTATCATTCTCCATTATAGTACTGACTTGAGTTTTATATCAATGACAGGATGGCTCCTCCACGCCGGACTGAAGAGGACATACCTCCGGAACTGGGCTCCGCGCTGTCAAACATAGCTAATGCTTTGGCAGCAATGCAAGAGAACCAACAGCGCTTTGAGGAGAGTGTCAGAAGAAACGAGTTTGCTCCACTACCTCCACCTCCCAAGCGAGGAGACATCAAGAGCTTCCTCAAATTCAACCCTCGTCAGTTTGATGTTTCTGACCGACCTCTGGACGCGGATGATTGGCTGCGTGAGATCTCAAGGTTGCTCGAGACTGCTGATGTTCCGGAGCAGGAGTGGGTCAAGTGTGCTACTCACCTTCTCAAGGGAGATGCAGCTCTTTGGTGGGAGAACTACTTGAAGGCAAGCTGCACTGGGTTCCAGCCAACTTGGGAAAGGTTCACTGGAGCGTTCAAAGAGCAGTTTGTCAGAGATTGTAATGGAAAGGATGAAGGAGGTTTTCCTCAACCTGAAGCAGGGAAATGATAACGTCAACACCTATATCAGAACTTCATGAATCTCTCGTTATGGTGGTGATGAGGTATCCGACGACAAGAAGAAGTAAGAGGTTCTGCAAGGGCTCAATGCATCGATCAAGTATGCAATCACACATGCAAGGCGGCAACTTTCTCGAACTCCAACACACACCTGCAAGAGGAGGCAAGGTGCAAATGTTTGAGGAGTCCAAGAAACACAACAGGATGCATCAAGCTCTGCAGTTATGGCAGCTCCTTCTAAGCGGCGTGTCCGGGTTCCTAACACCCCACCGCCGCTCCGGCCCACCAAGACCTGCAAGCTTCGCGTCAAGGCCACCAAACTTCACCACTGCGGCTCCCAGGGGCTACAACAACCATTACCCTGGAGCGCCTGGCGGAGTCCCTGGCTACTCTGCTCCACGTCCACATGGTGCTTGTTTCACATGTGGAGATCATGGACATCCCAACTGGAACTGCCCAATGAAGAACAAAGCTCTCCCTCCACCCCTGCCAAGATCTGCAACAAGCTCTCCTTCGGTTCGTGCACCACCGCCTCGGGCTCTCAACATCAACACCAAGCCCGGGTCTGCGGTTGTTCGTGCAAACTGCGTCAACGCCTCTCAAGCTGAGCTCGCACCTGGAGTTGTGATGGGTATGCTTTCCGTTAACTCAGTCCCTGCACGAGTTCTCTTTGATTCTGGTGCATCGCATTCTTTTGTTTCGATGAAGTTTGCAAGTGAGAATGGGTTAGCGTCAGATCCTCTTCCCAAGCGGTTAATGGTTCTTTCTCCTGGAGCAAATATGGTAGCATCTAAGATCAGTCATGGCAATCAAATTGAGATTGGTGGTTCTTCATTCTTGGCTTCTTTGATTGTTCTGGGCAACTCTGACATTGATGTCATCTTGGGCATGGATTGGTTGACAGCAAATGCAGCTGTGATTGATTGTGCTGAACGCTCAGTGTCTCTGAAGATTCCTGAAGGCCATATAGTCTTTTCTCCAAGTCTGACTCCTGCTGTCCAGCTCTTTTCCTTGGCGGCTCTGAATGATGATGTTATGCAAGCTATTCAGAGTGTACCGGTGGTCTGTGAGTTCCCAGATGTCTTTCCCAAGAGTTGCGTATGCCTCCGGATCGCGAGGTTGAATTCGTGATTGAGCTTGAACTCGAACGGCTCCTATCTCCAAACGGCCATATAAAATGGGTCCTTCCGAGTTGGTGAACTCAAACGACAACTTGATGAACAAGAGAAGTTGGGTTTCATTCAACACAAGACTTCTTCTTGGGGTAGCCCAACAATCTTTGTGAAGAAGCGTGACATAACCGATAGGCTATGTGTTGACTACCGGCTCTCAATGCTAAAACCATCAAGAACAAATATCCTCTCCACGGATAAATGATCTTTTGATCACCAGCGGAGCTGTGGTGTTCTCTAAGCTGGACTTGAGAAGTGGTTATCACCAAATGAAAATTCGCAAAGAAGATGTGCCCAAAACAGCTTTCACCACCCGCTATGGCCTGTATGAGTACACGGTCATGTCTTTCGGTCTCACCAACGCACTGCTACCTTCTCGAGGCTGATGAACTCCGCTTTCATGGAGTACCGGACAAGTTTGTTGTGGTATATCTGGATGACATTCTGGTCTATTCCAATTCTAAGGAGGAGCATGAAGAACACCTGCGGTGAGTCCTAAACAAGCTTCGTGAGAACCGCTTGTATGCAAAGTTCTCAAAGTGTGAGTTTTGGCTGCCTGAAGTAACATACAGGTCATGTTATCTCGCCAAGGGCATTGCAACAACCCGAAACCGTGAAGACAATAGTTGAATGGCTTCCTCCCGCTAATGTCAAGGAAGTGCGGAGTTTTCGGTTTGGCTAGCTATTGCCGCGTTTCGCTCGAACTTCTCGAAGATAGCAAAGCCTCTTACCGATCTCCTCAAGGAAGGCAAGAAGTACCTGTGGACTCATGCATGTCAAGAAAGTTTTGAGACACTCAAAGAGAAGCTCACTTCCACACCAGTCTTGGTTCCTCCAGATACATCTAAGCCTTTCCAGATATTCTGTGACGCCTCTTTGCAAGGATTGGTGCGGTCCTTATGCAAGAGAAACAGTGGTTGCTTATGCCTCTCGCTTGAAGACGCATGAGATCAACTATCCCACACATGACCTCGAGCTAGCAGCAGTTGTCTTTGCTTTGAAGCTATGGAGGCACTACTTGCTTGGTAACCGTTGTGAGATCTTCTCGGACCACAAGAGTTTGAAGTATATCTTCACTCACCCGGATCTCAACCTTCGGCAGAGGAGATGGATTGAAGCAATCAATGACTTTGATGTGACCATCAACTACACTCCGAGCAAAGCAAACGTCATGGCGATGCGCTTAGCCGTAAAGCTTATGTCAACAACCTCATGGTGGAAGAGCAACCTCTCTTGTGCGAGGAATTCCGCCACCAACCTCGAAATTGTGGAACATGGGCATCTCCGAACCTTCCGCTACTCCTCTCTTGGAAGAACAGATTCGCTCTCGTCGACTTGGTGATCCGACACCAAAAAGCTCATCTCTAAGCTTGACCTTCAAGTATGAGTCCTTCCACGTTGATGATCAAGGCACGCTCTTCTTTGAACACCGGATGTTTGTTCCAAACTACCCGGTCCGAGAGACCAAGTTCTCAAGGAGGCGATGATTCGGTTCTTTCTATCCATCCCGGCAGCACAAAGATGTACATGGACTTGAAAACACAATCTTGGTGGCCTGGGTTGAAGCGGTATTGTGCCAAGTATGTCTCGTAATGCGATGTCCGCTGCAGAGTGAAGGCTGTCCATCGAAACCATTTGGTCTTCTACCATTGAAACCTCCGAATGGAAATGGGAGAAAGTAGAGATGGACTTCATCACGGCTTTCCAAGGTCGCGGAAGGGCAACAATGCAATTTTGTTGTCATCGATGTGCTTTCTAAAGTGGCTCATTTCTTCCCAAATAAAGAAACAATTTCGGAATTCAGTTATTGAGCTCTATATCAATGTAATTGTCTCTCCGTATGGGTTCCACTTGAAATCAGTTCGCACTGTGGGAGCATCTTCACCTCAAAGTTCGGGAGAGTTTCCAAAAGCTTTGGGAACAAAGTTGAACTTCAAAGACTGCTTACCACCCTCAATGCAAGGACAAGTGGAAAGAATCAATCGATTCGGAGGATATGCTTCGGCTTGCGTCATCTCGTTTGGCATGAAGTGGGAGGAATGCCTTCCTTATGCTGAATTCTCCTACAACAACAGCTTCCAGAAGAGTCCAAGATGGCACCATTCGAGGCTCTCTATGGTCGCAAGTGCAGAACTCCGATTGGTTGGTCAGGTGCAGGAGAAAGAATCTGGTTTGGCCCTGACATTGTAACTCAGGCAGAGGAGAAGGTGCATATCATTCTTGAGAACCTGAAGATTGCTCAAAGTAGTCAGAAGAGCAACTATGACAGGAAGCACACGGATATGGTATATGCCCCTGGTGATCTCGTCTACCTTCGTGTCACTCCCATGAGAGGAACACACCGCTTCGGTATCAAAGGAAAGTTGGCTCCTAGATACATCGGTCCTTTCAAGGTTCGTGGTAGAAGAGGAGAAGTTGCTTATGCACTTGAGCTTCCGGAAAAACTCAAAGTCCATGATGTTTTCCACATCTCTCAGCTCAAGAAGTGCTTCAAAGATCCCGACAGGACCGTGGATCATGAGCTAATCGACCTCCAAGAAGATCTGTCTTATCAAGAACACCCCACCAAAATCCTTGAGACCGCAGAAAGAAGGACTCACAACAAGTCCATCAAGCTCTGCAAGGTGCAGTGGTCACACCATTCTGTTGATGAGGCTACATGGGAGCGTGAAGATGAACTCCGTGCCAACCATCCTTCTCTCTTTGCGGCTTCTTCTTCTTCCTAGAATCTCGGGGCGAGATTCCTGTTTAGTGGGGGAGAGTTGTAGCATCCCAGTTGTCTAACACCTGTAATGCTACTTGTTCTAGTAATAAAAGGGCCACTTCCAACATATAATTGTTGCATCATCACCATGTCATGCTCATGTCATCATGCCACCTTGCATTTGAGCATCATATAAAAACCCTTCTTGTTTGGTTCTTATCTCATGTGCATTATTAATTGTAGTTGCCTCTTGATATTGTATTTGGCTCTTAATATATTGTTAAATGCCCAAGTTGAGTTGGGGGCATATCTCTTCTAAACTCCACCACCTTTCTTTCACCACCTTTTTAATTCCATCATCCAATTAATATTGAGCTTAGCATTTTAATTGGAGTTTACCTCTAGCTCATGTTGGTTGGTTGGTTTCCAACCTAATCTTTTGCTTGGCCTTTGCCCACCTTTTGGGAATGCAAGGAATAATGCCACATAAATTAATGTTGTTTTCACAATATAACAATCATGGCAATTATTGTTTGCATGGGCCATGCAAGTGCCACCTTTTCTTGATCTTGGAATGATATTTGGTTTTGCTTGCATGGATCATCTCTCCTTTGTTTTAAATCTTGTTTTGGCTTGTAGTTTTCTTCACCATATCATCTACCTCTCTACCCTCCTATAGCTAAAACCTCATCACCTTTCTCCATGCATACACATGTGCTCATGTGTGAGCATAAGTCTAAACCCCATCTTTCTCCCTACCTCTTTTCTTTTGATCTTGCTTGTTCTTTGTATGGAGCATGCATGATTCAAAATCTTTAGCTCTATCTTTCCCTCTTGGCTTGATCTTGGCAAAAGAAACACCAAACCTATCTCTCTTCTCTCCTCTCTTCTCCACCCTCTCTAAACCTACCCCCTGCCCCCATCTATCTAGCCGGTGGCGTGCACGCTGCGGACGTCGAGGAAGCCCCGGAGGACCCCAGACGCCCGCTTGCGCCGCCAAGGAGGAGAAGCCCTAGAGCCTGGACGACGCCGCACACCGAACCCTAGATTCCCAGGCGTCGCCCGCCACGATCAAGCGCTGCCCTGCCCAACCAATCGCACCAAAGACACGCGGTGAGTCCCTCTCCTCGACCAGTCCCTCGCCATCGCTTCCTAGCGCCAGGCGATCCGTCAAACAGCCTCGGCTTGCGGTGGACGACGCCGTTCACGCAGCGTCGCGCTGTCAATGACCTAGCTAGCCCCGCGGCGCTTCCCGACATCGCCACACAACCACCGCAGCAGGCCCACGCCACAAGACACGCCGCTGCGGGTTCGATTCTCGCCAAATTGTGTTTTGTTATCCGTCAGTTAGTTCAGAGGGAAGAAAAACAGTAGCCGCCGCCACTTTAGCAGATAACCCCCTACCCTTTTTGCCCAGCAACCCGCGGTCCAGCCCGGCCCACCGTCAGTGTCCGCTGCCATTTTATAAAAAGAGTCCTCTGGTTTGGTTTATTCAACCCGCGGTCCCTCACTCTCTCATACTCTGGCGTGTGGGTCAGTAAGCACCTGGTCCCACATGTCAGTGACCAGGGTTAGAATAGGCTGGGTATAAAAACTTTCCAGAGTCTGTTTAAATTCAAATCTTGTTTAAGTTATTTCAAATTCAAATATAATTCAGTTATAAATAACTTTTCCAATATTAATCCAAATAATACAAATGATATATGTTTTGAGTTCAGAAAAATGTGAGGATTTCAAATATGACATTCAAATTTCCTTTTGCACATTTAAAATTCCAAGTTTAACCAAATTACACCAATTGCCACTAGAACTTAAATAATTAATAACTTTTGATCTATAATTCCAAATTTAGCAAATGATATGTCTAAAATGATCAGCTCGACGAGACCTTTCTGTTTATGCTATCCATAACTTCAATTGCAGCATGCATCATATAAATATATAGTGAACAGCAATTGTTATGACAACAAAATGTGACCCAAAAACCATTAAAAATGTTATTACTTGTCTCCACACCTCAACCATGCTTTGCTACATTAATGCCATGCAAATTGTGCATCATTCATCATGGAATGATTGTTTGCTTGACGCATCTTATTCACATGCTTGTGCTCTATATTCATGTTGGCCTTGTTTGTTTGGTTTTCTCGGATAGAACCGAGGTGGGTTATATCAAGAGAACCAGAGCACTACCTGATCCGTCCTCGCATCAATCGAGTTATCGCAAGCACTTCCACATGCTTGCATACATACGACCTATTGCCTCTATCTTATTCTTGCATCATTGAGTCGCGATTGCATTAAATTGAATCCCAAGTATGCATAGCCTTTCCTTTTAAACCCCACCGAGCTTGTTCCTCCATCCCATGAGCCCTTAATACAGGAGTTGTTTGAGCCATGCAGTCGTAGAAGCATGTGTAGGGTTTGTGAGAGTCTGATGGATAACGAGGTACATAAACAACTTAACCTGAGTAGTAATGGGATAACTAAAGAAAGTGGCATCGGTGAGCAACATCTGCTATTTGGTTTTTCCTGCTCACTTGTGTCCCGTAAGACCCCCAGTACTTGATTCCTGCCTTGATTTATCGCGCTATCCACATCCGGAGGTATATGGGACCCCCGAGCCGTAGCTTGATTCCGTCTTATTTGGGGCCACAAACTAGTTTGAGGTTTTATTTACTATCCTACTTATGCCATGTTACTTCAGATTTACTTTTGTGCGAGGAGCACACTGCATCGCTTAGGAAGCGTAATGTTTTCGGTATCGACAAGCCAGCCACACTTTCGGGTTCCCGATCGTTACAACCATTGTCGCAAACCTTGAGTCCGCCTCGGAGTCACCGCTTCGTGGGTCTACTCAATGGGGTGGCCTCAAATATTTCAATCTGTGATTGTTCAACGTGAAAGCCTCGTTGGGTTTTGATTTGGTTTTTCCGAGGTTGATCGAGCGTGTTGCTATTGGTGCACCCGCCGGTAAAACTTTCTGAAAGCCGTGTCCGCGGATATGGACGACTTGGAGCACAGTTTCTCGATCATAGACAAGCATAACTAAAGTACCGCTTTAATCTGACTAAGTAATTTGACTAGTAAATAGTGCAACACTCATGGAATGGCTAATAAAATTGCCAATGGATGGGGGGTTGTTCGTCCGCTTCCTTGTTGGTAAGCGAGGAGGAGGATGGATCTGATGAAATTACCATTATAACTGTTGTTCTTAATTCACGGACATCCGCCTATCATTGGTTAGACGGATGGTTAGCGTTTATCTGTAGAACTACTAGGGTTTATCTTTCGCTGCAATTGCGTCACCCCAGGTTGTGTCCCCTTTAGAGGCATTAAGACTTGCTGAGTACCCTTAGGGTCTCACACGATAAATTATTGGTTCAGATGGACAGGTACCTTCGCAGGACGGATACTGGGTGGAAGAAGCCGAAGATGTGGGCAACGATCGTTCAGTGTAGAGATTCCGGGAACGGGGATCCGTGAGACCTGTAGTTGGGATGTGCTTATTTCTATGGCATCTTATGCCGATTTTCTTCTTATCCGTACTCAGATTTTGTTTGCCGCTTCCGCATGATACTCTGATGTGTGTTGTATGAGGAAGTATCCTAAAATATTAGATCTATCTAGGTCATTTGAATCTTGCCGTATGGCGTTGCTATATTTCCTTTCTTTCTAGATGGTATGGCTCTGATGTACTCTTGTATGGTGGCTTGCATACATACCCACTTGTGTATGTAGTTGATCCCTTCGCCTGCCGATTACGCCGCCCGTACAGGTCCCGTTGAGAGGGTAGTGGTTGGGACGTCCGAAAGGACTACCAGTGAGAGGCTTTTGGGGCCCCACCGTACTATTTCAACCACTACCGCTCATCCAGGCTTGTATCTAGGAGCGTAATTCACCGAGGTAGTTACAAATCCATACTAAGATATATAAATTTCGGGTATTGTGGTTGTACGGTAAAATTGGAATGGTATCGCATCTAGACAACCATCAGTTTTATAAAGGGCTAAGGCTCATGCCTCAACTTTTTCATCATCAAAATCATCTGGTGTTCAAGACATAGGTCAAAACATTTCAGTAGAATGACTCATCATTCTAAGGTTTTCATAACCATTTTCACCAAGTATTCCCATCTAAAGTGGTCAAGTTTTAAGTTTAGCACTAGCATCTAATAGTGGGGGTAAACACTAATGAGGGGTGGTAAACAAGTGTATCTTATCTAAGTTCAATCTCATGCCTCAGGATGACATCAAGATTTATCTAACTTAGGCCAAGTTTTATGCTCTTTATGCTACCTTTAATAAACTTTCTAAGTTCTACAAGTCACTAAGTAAACTCTAATAGAAATCTTTGATAAAGAAATAAAATAACTAAGCTTGCAAGTAAAACTAGGATTATGTGTTATCAAGGGGTACAACCAAATCATGCCTAATGCATTGCATAGATCAGATAGTTTTCATAGTTGCAAGTGTTAGCTTGCAAAGTTGCAAGTATAGGCTTGCCTTGTGCAGAGCAGTGGTTGAAGTTCTCCTCGGCTTCTTCCTCGTAGTATCCTCCTTCCTCCTCATATCCTTGGTCGGAACTAGCGTCTATAAATAAATATGAGGTACATAATCACCAAACAATACTTAACTACTTCTATTTATCACACCAAGGTTTTCACTAGATGATCTAGGATCATCACAAGCATCACAAAGATTAAGGCAATAGTTTTAATTCCTTTATTTTAGAAAAGTAATTTCTACTCATTGAAATACTACTTAAGATTTAATATTCTCCAACTAAAATATGGGATCATGTTGACACATGTCATCACCACATATTTCAGTATTTGGGAATGTGATTTAAAGTAGTGTCACAATTTAATAAGGTTTAACCTTTTTATTTTAATTAAATAAAGTAACTAGAAATGCCTATGGGGATTCTTTTAATACTTGTTCATTATTTCTGTAAGTAAACCTAGATATTTTTATATATTCAGAAAGGTCTAGTGAAATGAGATTTTTGAGAGTTGGAATCAACTCAAAAGCTTTTATGGTTGAATTTTGAAAAATGTTTGAATGCAGAAAAGCTTTTGCCTTGTTATTTTTGTTGGAGATATGCCCTAGAGGCAATAATAAATGTAGTTATTATTATATCTTTGTGTTTATGATAAATGTTTACATTCATGCTTTAATAGTATTAACAAGGAAACATTGATACTTGTGTGATTTGTAAACTTAATTTGAAGTCCCTAGTATAGCCTCTATACATCACTAGCTTGTTGGTTGATAAATGATTGTGGTTTCCCTATCATGAACATTGAGATGTTATCAACAAAAAGATCATATCGTTAGGAGAATGATATGGTGGACATACTCCTATAGATAAGCATAGCATAAAGATCAAGTCATTTTAATAGTTCAATTGCTATATGCTTTCTGATACATAGTAACCTAATTCCTTCGACCATGAGATCATGCATATCACCTTTACCGGATGGATGCTTTGATGACATCAAACACCATTACTTAACTGGGTGGCTATAAAGGTGGCATTGAGTGTTCGGAAAGTATTGGTTGAAACACATGGATCAAGAGTGGGATTTGTCCATCCATATGACGGATAGATATACTCTGGGCCCTCTCGGTGGAATGTCATCCAATTAGCTTGCAAGCATGTGAATGGCTCACAAGGGATCACATATCACGGGAACGAGAAAATAGTACTTGTCGGTAACGAGGTTGAACTAGGTATGCAGAGATACCGACGATCATAACCTCGGATAAGTAAACTATCGTGAGACAAAGGGAAATGGGTATCGTATGTAATTAGTTCATTCGATCGCAAAGTAATCGTAGAAATATGTGGGAGACATATGAATTTCCAGATTCCTCTATTGGTTATTGTTCGGAGAAGTGTCTCAATCATGTCCGCATAATTCACGAACCGTAGGGAGACACACTTAAGGATTCGACGTTGTTTGAGTAGTTATGGAATGAATGAGAAAGAGACCGAATGTTGTTCGGAGTCTCGGATGGGATCCGGGATATCACGAGGTGATCCGGAATGGTCCGGAGAATAAGATTCATATAAGGAAAGTCCCGTTTCGGAGTTGGGGAATGATTCCGGTGTTTTCATCGGGAATGTTCTAGAATGTTCCGGAATGTCCGGCACTCCAGAGGGGAAGGGTACATGAATGTTTTTTATCAAGTTGCAATGATTGCATCATGTACTAAGTGTCCTCGCTGTTCCAAATAAAGGATTAAATTGAATCCTAGTTTGAAAAGTCAAATAGCTAAATTGAAAAGTCAAATAGCTAAAATTGGAAAGTGGAAAAGAGAAGGAAGGGGGAATCCGAGTTGGGGAGTTCCTCTCCTCAACAACGGCAACCCTCCAAGCCGAGTTGGGGAGGGACTCCTCTCCCTCCCCTTGGCCGCCGACCCCCCTCCACCTATATAAGGAGGGGCAGGGACCCCTCCTAGTACACACAAGTCCCTCACCTCAAACCCTAGAAGCTGCAGCCCACCATAGCCGCCGCCGCCCCCTTAGGGTTTTGCCCCAGCCGCCGATTTGGGTGTCCCGGAACCCTAGCCGCCGGCTCTAGCACCTCCTCCTTAGTGTGTCTAAAACCTAGATCGCCGAGGAGCTCTCTCATACTCCACCATACTCGCTCCGGCTTAAGACGAAGCCTGAGATCTCCTCTACTTCCTGCCACGTTGTCTTCCGGAATCGCGAGGAGAGTGCTACAACCTCCATTTTCTGGAACAAGGAGAGGAAGGTCGTCTGCGAGGACCGAACGTGTGACCGACTGCGGGAGCGCTGGCGGAACGCAGCGCCGGAAGGATCGTCTACGCGATCTTGAGATCGGGAAGAGTACGACTACATCACCCACGAGAATCTACTATCGTTAAACACTTTGGAATCTTCGAGGGTAAGTTATTCCATCGACTCGTTGCTACAATCTAGTAGATAGATCTTGGCTTGTTTGTTTGTATGCGATAGAAATTTTTTGTTTTCCATGCTACGAAACCCTACAATTTTCACTATAGGTGATCTACAATTCTAACTGGTTTGAATCCAACGGGCTTGGATTAAGAATTCAAGTACCTATATAACAAAATTGGTATGCATTTTGGTTCAGTGAATCAACCTGGGTTGATTTTTAAATCTAGGTACATAACTAGGTTTGAAACTAAATTGGAAAATCTAAATTCAAACTAACTAGGTTGCGCGGGATGTTAACTGGGCCGGCCCACGGTGCACAACGCACGCGCGGGTGAGTTTAAGTGGATGCCCCCACTAGTCAGCGAGACAGGGGGTGTGAAGCGGTACGGGGTGATCTAGACCGCACGATCAAACTCTAATCCAACGGCTGTGACCTATAGTCTCCATCGGGCAACACCGGCAACCTGCTGGGGCGGCTCCAATCGCTGGCTCCTTTCTTTATCCTCCGTGGCAGACTCCGGCAAATTCCGGCAACCTGCTGCTCGCCTTGCTCCGGGGGTGAGGTGGGGTGCTTCTGAGAGAGAGGGGAGTGTGTTGGTGTGAAGAATTCGAGTGGGGGTGGCCTCTATTTATAGTGCCATAAGGGGACCCAAGGGCGCGGGTGGAGCTCGTCGGTGTCGTTGGCACAGTGGGCTAATGGCATGGGCGACAATAGGGGCGGTGATGTGCTCCCTGGCGAAGCTCAATGGCGTGGTTACGAGGCGTGGGACGGTGCGTGATGGTCAGAACGTTGCGGTGCTCTGGGCGAGTCCGACGGAATGTTTTATGGCGCACGGGCTCTCCTGGTCGTGCGACGATGAACGGGCATGTCTACGGGGTTGCTGGGGTGGTGGTGATCACGCTTGCACGCGGCGAGGGTGACGCACGGTCTGTAAAGTAAAGCATGAGTCATATAGTAGATATGATGAACATGACGATTGTTCGCCATTGAAACTATATCAACTCTCGTGATGATCGGTGTTGATGTAGTGGATTTGGTTCGTGTGATCACTAAAACAATGTGAGGGATGTTGTTTTGAGTGGGAGTTCGCCTAGATTAATTTAACTATTAATTAGAACTCAATTTGTCATAAACTTCGTCTAAACTATTGCAAATATGTTGTAGATCAATGGTGGCCCCTACCATCTATTTTAATGCGTTCCTAGAGAAAGAAAAGTTGAAAAACAATGGAAGCAACTTCGCGGATTGGTTACGCAATTTGAGGATTGTCCTCAATGCTAGTAATTTGACCTATGTGCTGGATGCACCGCTGGGTGACCCGCCTGCAGCTGATGCTACCGATGAAGTAAAGAACGTTTACCACTCGGAAGAATCAGTTGTCACATCCCAAGATTTTCCAAATCTTGTAATGTGAAAAATGAATGAATAAAATAAAACTTTGTTTGATTTTCAGGACCAGAAGAAACTTTTTGAATTCAAATGGAACCTCAAACCAATTTGAATCAAATAAATCCTAAAGAGATTTAAAAAGATAAACTTTTATTAAAGGAAAATAAAAATATTTAAAATACTATTTTGGATCTCTTAATAAAAGATTTGGTATTCAAAAGAAAAGATGGATTTATAAATAAAGATTATTTTATAAAGCCAAATTAAAACTTGGCCAAGCTTTGGAATTAAAACATTTTATTCTAAATAAAATTAGCAAAGGTTTATTTAAAATAAATTAATAAGGATTTAATATCCAAGTTTTATTAATAAAGGTTCTATCATTTATAAACCATCAAAACTTATTTGTTTAATTTAAATAAGTTTTCCAAGTACTTTGTATTCTCAAATAAAACCTACTGAATGACTTTGGTACAATTTTAGATTCCAAAATAAAAGATTTAAATAAACAAATCCTATTTAGGTTATTTACTAAGGCCCATTTTATTTAATTATTATTGGACCCTAAAATAAAAAGTTATTTTATTTTAAACAAGTTTCCAAGTATTCCTTATTTCCAAATAAAACCTACTGATTTGGTTTTGAAAATATTTGGATTTAAAATGGAGATTTTATTAATTAAACCAAACCCTATTTTATTAATAAACCATGGTCCGTTTTATTTAATTAATAAATGGAACCTAAAAAGATTAAAGTATTATTTATTTTATTTAGGATTTTGGTTCAGGTTACTAAACAGAACCAAATTCTTAGTTACAATGTTTGGTGAAGATTTGAATTGTTTTGAATGCTTGAGAATTGTTTGAAATAACAAATCAGAAAATAGAAATAGAAAAGGAAAAAGAATTCAGACAGAAAAAAATAGAACAGCCCACCAATCTGGCCCAACTAACCCAGCAGCAGCCCACCTCTCTTTTCCCCCGAAGCATTCTTTTCTCACTCGAAAACTAACCCACACAGACAATAACCGATGGACCTCCCCCCTCGTTTCTTTTCCCACTGACCAGTGGACCCCTTTCCACTGTTCTCCTTCCCCACCCCGCGACTGGTTCTTCCCCCTCTCCTCGCCGTTGCAGACTTAATTTCTCAGCTTGATTACGCCTTAACGCAGTGATCTTTCCCAGGCGCCCCTCCTCGACACGCCCCAGGCCGCCACAATTTCTCCACTGGCTGTCCCGACGACACTCCGGTGCCGATTCCGGCGACTCAACACCGCCCCGTGCCTCCCTGAACACCCCAGGAGACTCCCCATCTCCCTACGTATCTCCCAGAACCATCCCCATATCCGCGCGTGCTCTAGAACGCCGAGAAGGAACACGACTGAGCGCCGCCGTCTGCTGCCTTTCTCCGACGACGTCTCCTCGGTAAAAATCCGACCACCCTTCTCTTCCTCGTGGATACGATGATGACCGCCATGCTCTCGCGGACCTAATGGTGCTATTCGTTTGTCCTAGGACGCTCCTTATACTCGCCTGCGATGACCTCCAGGACCACCCGAGGCTCAGCTCGTCTCCGGCGAGCAATCCCAACTGCCCCTGAGCGCCCCTCGACGGACAAGCCATGCGTTGAGAATCAGCGCGACGCCATGAACGTGGTGAGCTTACTTCCTCCCTTTCTCGCTTCCTGTCTCGCCAGCGCCGCCACCATCTGGCCGCTCACGTCATGCGTCAACCTAGCGCCCGCGTCCTTGGCGAGCGGCGGAACCGTCCGATCTTGATCCAATGGATAGGATAGAAAGTGAGCGAAGGGGTATCGAGCAACCAGTGCCATGCGATCCCACTTAGATCCAACGATCCAGAGAGGTCAATCCGACCGAACCGGTATCAACCAATAGAATTACGCCGCGTGTCACCTGCTCGGTTTAAAAACAGATTTGAAATCTGATTAGGTTATGATTTTCAAACCATTGTAACTTTCAAACCACACGTCCAAATTTTGCAAACTTTATATCATTGGATTCAGGAGAACAAACCCTAGCCAACCATGCCCTTAGTTTAGCAAATAGTAGCTGTTAGATTGTTTGAAATTGCAGAAACATTTGTATGCTTGTTAAGAAGGTAAAAATTGTTTTAAATTGAATTTAGAGTTAAAATCTTTGGCAATTGGATTGATTTGAACCTACTGACCCTAGGAAACACTTTGTGGACACAAAAATGTATTTGGAGAAATTAAGAAATGATTCTTTGATTTAAAACCATTTCTAGTCAAATAGAAATGTAATTTATTTATTGAAAATAATTGTGAAGTAAAACCTTTGCAAATTGGATTGTTGTGACCTTACTGACCCTAGGAACCAACCCTTGGTGTTAAAAATAATTTCGGATAGATTTAGGTTGGATTACTTGACTTAGCCATTTTCTAGCCAAATAAAAAGAATGTTTTTTGTTATAAAAATAATTATGGAAAGAAAACTTTAAGAAAATGGTTTGATCAAACCCACTGACCCAAAACACCAAGTTTTGCAAATTAGCAACTCATTTGGTGAATAACTTAAGAGTTTTGCCTTAATAAAAACATTTTTCACCACATAAAATGATGAATGGATTTAAAGATAGTTTTTGGACAAAACCCTCTTGCTGATGACCTTGCCACATTGGTAAATGACCAATTTGGATCTTACAAAGTTTAGAAACCCCATAGAGACCCCTTTGCAAAATAAAAACTATCTTGTGCATGCTCCCATGCATGACTTAGATTCCATTACTTTGTGTGTGTGAAGAATTGTCTGTTTGACTTTGGTTTGGAATGTGAATTGAATTTGTGTTTGCTTGATTGATTTGTAGTGAAGTGTGAGACTAGCAAGATCAAGGAGTGAACCACCATTCCCTACCAAAAAGGCAAGTGATGCTTCATACTTTTTGTCCTATTACTTTCACTATGCATTAGTGATTTTGCTAAGTAAAACTTGCATGGATTTTGCTAAGTATAAACCTTATTATAGGAAAACCTAGTAGATGAATCCTTAGTAGGATTTTCCTAAGTTAAGATTCCTACTACTACCAAGCTTAGCCTAGCTAATAGAAAACATGGGTGGAATATATATTCACACTATGGAAAAATATTCTAAGTCTGAGGACTTAGGTTTTGTTTAATAAAACAACTAAGTTAATGAATCCCCTGGGTGGAATGGGCTTGCTTGGTGGAGATTGGTTGAGTGGTTCACAAGGCCCATGTTTATGGTTGACCTTGTGTATCTCACTTGTGGATGGCCACCCAGGAACAAAGAGATTTGAGATGTCAAATGTCGAGAAGCTTCAAGTGCAACCACTTGGCAATATGGGCTCTGCCATGATCATATAGGTTGCAAGAACTTAGCCATATGGACAGTGGGTGGTAGTGTGATAGGTTGGAGCGCGTCCATTTTGGTCTAAGGGAAGGCTTCTGAATGATCTTGTCTTGGGAAACCAAGTCTTGTGGGGAAAGTGCACCACCTCTGCAGAGTGTAAAAACCTAAGTACTTAGCCATGTCCCTGGTAAAGGACAATTTGAGCATCAAGACATGGAAGCAATCAAGAATCTCATCATTCCAATTTCTAAATTAAAATCTTGTGGTTTGAACAAGGGTTGTTTGAATTCTTCAATCATTGATGGAGAGATGGCTTGGTACAAGGATCTTGAAATCTTTGATTGAGAAAAATGATTTTGTCAAGCAAAAACTTAGTATTTTCAAAATGATAAGAAAAAAATCTATTTTGAGCAATGCAAGCCTCAACTCCACTTAGCCAAATGCATATAGATGATAGATTCCACTATACTACCATAGTATCACTTGCCAATACAATTCAAATGTATTGACCTTTGTGGCTGTAACTTGTATGTTGCAGGTTTGATTGATTTTAGTGAAGATTGATTGTTTAGGATTACAAAGTCTACAACCAACATCTGCCTGTGGCACTTTGAAGATGAAGGACCCCATGATTTTTGTTATTCCGCTGAAATGTAATGTAATAGCCAAATGAGCTATGTTTGATGTAATAAACTTAGGTTATTCCTGGTTCTAAAGTTATACTATGACCTTTGTTTCTTGATATTACATCTTAACTGTGGATGCTAGCTATTGATCCAGGGACTAGCATTGTAAACACAGGAGGGATCAATCTTATCTAAGATTGGGACCCCTACAGATGGTATCAGAGCATTGTGTTGCCTGTAGGATTTGTAAACCCTAGGATTGGACAAAACCCTTAGAAAATAGGAGTTATATTTTGATCCAAAACTTATTTACAAAAACACTTGTAACTCTTTCCTTAACCATTTTGGTTTCAACTCTACTTCTCTTCTATTTCAACTTGATGGAAAAACCTACCTCATGACCAAAGACTACACCATGTGCAAAGGATGACTTCAACATCTTCAACTCTAATGACTTCAACATCTTCAGCATTTTCACCAAGGACTTCCAACTTGGATACCACTAAGGACTACAAGAGAAACAAGGAAATCTTGCTCAAGATTTAGAGACTGAGGGAATGCAAAAGTTAGAAGGAGCCTACATCATTTGAAGTAGTGTAACCAAGAGTTTATCTCAAGGAAACCAAGATATCATGCAAGAAGAATCAACCAAGAAGGAAGGAAATATCACAAGTGAACCATGTAGATGGACCACCATTTATAGTTAAAGTCAAATACACCAACTTATGTGGTGTAATAAAAATATTTTGTTGCCTAAAAATGTGCTTGAACTTTGTTAATTGAGTGAAATGTTTGTTTGTGATTGATTGCACATTGCTTGTGTGAATTGTGATGTGTGTGATTAGAAATAATTCCTTAGAAATATTTTGCCTATTCTAATCCCTACTCAACCCAAACAGATGACTTCTCCAAGAAACTCCAACATCAAGGTTGATGACAACAACAACCAAGAGGATAACATGAGAGAACTTATAGTAACCCAAACCCAGTTGAGCCAAGAAACAACTCAGCTTTTAGCCAACAACAATGGACTAGACCCAGCTATACAAAGGATTTTGAAACTTCAATCTCAATTGCTGCAAGGATTAGTTACTCAAATGATCAACATGAGAGAAAACTTTTCCCAAAGAGCTAATGACAACAAGGATGACAAAGACGTTATTCTAGAAGGAACCCATGCTAGCTATAATTTTAGAGACAAGAATCATGCATCCAAGGAACATGAAGATCAATGCCCCAAGAAGAGAGAAAGATCTCCCACCTATGAAGAATATGAACTAGAAGAACTCCTAGCCTTGGAGAAACCCAAGAAGAAGAAGAAATGCCCCAACCCTAACAAGAAAGATATTACTCAAGAGCAATGTTACAATTGCAAAGAGATGGGACACTATGCCATTGAATGCCCAGAAAAGAAGAAGAACCAAGGAAACAAACAAAAGGCAATGAAACCAAAGGAAAATAAAGATATCAGCCAAGTGATGTGTTCCAAATGCAAGGAACTAGGTCACTATGCAAACAATTGTCCAAGAAAGATGAAGAACAAGTTAAACAAGTCTATGAAGAATCTCAACCTTGGCCATGAGTCAAGTATGGAAACCAAGGACTCAATGCAACTGTCTGCTTAGAGAAGTTTTCCCCAGGATCCCAAGAAGGATAATATGTAATTTTTGTTTGAAAATTTTAAGGGTGGTAGTATCCTAGTTGTTTTGAACCTGCTTGTAACCCCTAGCCTCCCCAAATCTCGGGACGAGATTTATTTTAAGGGTGGTAGCCTGTCACATCCCAAGATTTTCCAAATCTTGTAATGTGAAAAATGAATGAATAAAATAAAACTTTGTTTGATTTTCAGGACCAGAAGAAACTTTTTGAATTCAAATGGAACCTCAAACCAATTTGAATCAAATAAATCCTAAAGAGATTTAAAAAGATAAACTTTTATTAAAGGAAAATAAAAATATTTAAAATACTATTTTGGATCTCTTAATAAAAGATTTGGTATTCAAAAGAAAAGATGGATTTATAAATAAAGATTATTTTATAAAGCCAAATTAAAACTTGGCAAAGCTTTGGAATTAAAACATTTTATTCTAAATAAAATTAGCAAAGGTTTATTTAAAATAAATTAATAAGGATTTAATATCCAAGTTTTATTAATAAAGGTTCTATCATTTATAAACCATCAAAACTTATTTGTTTAATTTAAATAAGTTTTCCAAGTACTTTGTATTCTCAAATAAAACCTACTGAATGACTTTGGTACAATTTTAGATTCCAAAATAAAAGATTTAAATAAACAAATCCTATTTGAGTTATTTACTAAGGCCCATTTTATTTAATTATTATTGGACCCTAAAATAAAAAGTTATTTTATTTTAAACAAGTTTCCAAGTATTCCTTATTTCCAAATAAAACCTACTGATTTGGTTTTGAAAATATTTGGATTTAAAATGGAGATTTTATTAATTAAACCAAACCCTATTTTATTAATAAACCATGGTCCGTTTTATTTAATTAATAAATGGAACCTAAAAAGATTAAAGTATTATTTATTTTATTTAGGATTTTGGTTCAGGTTACTAAACATAACCAAATTCTTAGTTACAATGTTTGGTGAAGATTTGAATTGTTTTGAATGCTTGAGAATTGTTTGAAATAACAAATCAGAAAATAGAAATAGAAAAGGAAAAAGAATTCAGACAGAAAAAAAATAGAACAGCCCACCAATCTGGCCCAACTAACCCAGCAGCAGCCCACCTCTCTTTTCCCCCGAAGCATTCTTTTCTCACTCGAAAACTAACCCACACAGACAATGACCGATGGACCTCCCCCCTCGTTTCTTTTCCCACTGACCAGTGGACCCCTTTCCACTGTTCTCCTTCCCCACCCCGCGACTGGTTCTTCCCCCTCTCCTCGCCGTTGCAGACTTAATTTCTCAGCTTGATTACGCCTTAACGCGACAATCTTTACTTGCAGTGATCGTGCACCTTAAAGCGCCAGCCTCCCCTCTTCCGTTTCCCCCAGACGCCCCTCCTCGACACGCCCCCAGGCCGCCACAATTTCTCCCTGAGCGGCTCTGTCCCGACGACACTCCGGTGCCGATTCCGGCGACTCAACACCGCCCCGTGCCTCCCTGAACACCCCAGGAGACTCCCCATCTCCCTACATATCTCCCAGAACCATCCCCATATCCGCGCGTGCTCTAGAACGCCGACAAGGAACATGACTGAGCGCCGCCGTCTGCTGCCGTTCTCCGACGACGTCTCCTCGTAAAAAATCCAACCACCCTTCTCTTCCTCGTGGATACGATGATGACCGCCATGCTCTCGCGGACCTAATGGTGCTATTCGTTTGTCCTAGGACGCTCCTTATCCTCGCCTGCGACGACCTCCAGGACCACCCGAGGCTCAGCTCGTCTCCAGCGAGCAATCCCAACTGCCCCTGAGCGCCCCTCGACGGACAAGCCATGCGTTGACAATCAGCGCGACGCCACGAACGCGGTGAGCTTACTTACTCCCTTTCTCGCTTCCTGCCTCGCCAGCGCCACCACCATCCGGCCGCTCCGCCGCTCGCCGTCAACCTAGCGTCGCCAGTCCTTGGCCAGGCAGCAGCAACCGTCCGATCTTGATCCAATGGATAGGATAGAAAGTGAGCGAAGGGGTATCGAGCAACCAGTGCCGTGCGATCCCACTTAGATCCAACGATCCAGAGAGGTCAATCCGACCGAACCGGTATCAACCAATAGAATTACGCCGCGTGTCACCTGCTCGGTTTAAAAACAGATTTGAAATCTGATTAGGTTATGATTTTCAAACCATTGTAACTTTCAAACCACACGTCCAAATTTTGCAAACTTTATATCATTGGATTCAGGAGAACAAACCCTAGCCAACCATGCCCTTAGTTTATCAAATAGTAGCTGTTAGCTTGTTTGAAATTGCAGAAACATTTGTATGCTTGTTAAGAATGTAAAAATTGTTTTAAATTGAATTTAGAGTTAAAATCTTTGGCAATTGGATTGATTTGAACCTACTGACCCTAGGAAACACTTTGTGAACACAAAAATGTATTTGGAGAAATTAAGAAATGATTCTTTGATTTAAAACCATTTCTAGTCAAATAGAAATGTAATTTATTTATTGAAAATAATTGTGAAGTAAAACCTTTGCAAATTGGATTGTTGTGACCTTACTGACCCTAGGAACCAACCCTTGGTGTTAAAAATAATTTCGGATAGATTTAGGTTGGATTACTTGACTTAGCCATTTTCTAGCCAAATAAAAAGAATGTTTTTTGTTATAAAAATAATTATGGAAAGAAAACTTTAAGAAAATGGTTTGATCAAACCCACTGACCCAAAACACCAAGTTTTGCAAATTAGCAACTCATTTGGTGAACAACTTAAGAGTTTTGCCTTAATAAAACATTTTCACCACATAAAATGATGAATGGATTTAAAGATAGTTTTTGGACAAAACCCTCTTGCTAATGACCTTGCCACATTGGTAAATGACCAATTTGGATCTTACAAAGTTTAGAAACCCCATAGAGACCCCTTTGCAAAATAAAAACTATCTTGTGCATGCTCCCATGCATGACTTAGATTCCATTACTTTGTGTGTGTGAAGAATTGTCTGTTTGACTTTGATTTGGAATGTGAATTGAATTTGTGTTTGCTTGATTGATTTGTAGTGAAGTGTGAGACTAGCAAGATCAAGGAGTGAACCACCATTCCCTACCAAAAAGGCAAGTGATGCTTCATACTTTTTGTCCTATTACTTTCACTATGCATTAGTGATTTTGCTAAGTAAAACTTGCATGGATTTTGCTAAGTATAAACCTTATTATAGGAAAACCTAGTAGATGAATCCTTAGTAGGATTTTCCTAAGTTAAGATTCCTACTACTACCAAGCTTAGCCTAGCTAATAGAAAACATGGGTGGAATATATATTCACACTATGGAAAAATATTCTAAGTCTGAGGACTTAGGTTTTGTTTAATAAAACAACTAAGTTAATGAATCCACAGGTGGAATGGGCTTGCTTGGTGGAGATTGGTTGAGTGGTTCACAAGGCCCATGTTTATGGTTGACCTTGTGTATCTCACTTGTGGATGGCCACCCAGGAACAAAGAGATTTGAGATGTCAAATGTCGAGAAGCTTCAAGTGCAACCACTTGGCAATATGGGCTCTGCCATGATCATATAGGTTGCAAGAACTTAGCCATATGGACAGTGGGTGGTAGTGTTTGATAGGTTGGAGCGCGTCCATTTTGGTCTAAGGGAAGGCTTTTGAAAGATCTTGTCTTGGGAAACCAAGTCTTGTGGGGAAAGTGCACCACCTCTGCAGAGTGTAAAAACCTAAGTACTTAGCCATGTCCCTGGTAAAGGACAATTTGAGCATCAAGACATGGAAGCAATCAAGAATCTCATCATTCCAATTTCTAAATTAAAATCTTGTGGTTTGAACAAGGGTTGTTTGAATTCTTCAATCATTGATGCAGAGATGGCTTGGTACAAGGATCTTGAAATCTTTGATTGAGAAAAATGATTTTGTCAAGCAAAAACTTAGTATTTTCAAAATGATAAGAAAAAAATCTATTTTGAGCAATGCAAGCCTCAACTCCACTTAGCCAAATGCATATAGATGATAGATTCCACTATACTACCATAGTATCACTTGCCAATACAATTCAAATGTATTGACCTTTGTGGCTGTAACTTGTATGTTGCAGGTTTGATTGATTTTAGTGAAGATTGATTGTTTAGGATTACAAAGTCTACAACCAACATCTGCCTGTGGCACTTTGAAGATGAAGGACCCCATGATTTTTGTTATTCCGCTGAAATGTAATGTAATAGCCAAATGAGCTATGTTGATGTAATAAACTTATGTTATTCCTGGTTATAAAGTTATACTATGACCTTTGTTTCTTGATATTACATCTTAACTGTGGATGCTAGCTATTGATCCAGGGACTAGCATTGTAAACACAGGAGGGATCAATCTTATCTAAGATTGGGACCCCTACATCAGTACTCCACAGTTCAGTGTGCTATCTTGTATGGTTTGGAATCGGAGCTTCAGAAAAGGTTTGAGAACCATGACCCACATGATATTGTCCGTGCACTTAAAATGATATTTGAGGCTCACGCGGCAGTTGAGAGTTATGAGGCTTCTGAAAAGTTCTTTAACTGCAAGATGGAAGAGGGCAGCTCCGTCAGTGAGCAAGTGCTTAAGATGTCTGGGCACGCAAACAAACTCCAAAGTTTGGGTATAGTGATTCCTAATGCTTTGGGGATTTACCGTGTCCTCCAATCACTACCACCAAGTTACAAGAACTTTGTGATGAACTACAATATGCAAAACATGAACAAGACGTTGCCAGAACTCTTCTCCATGTTGAAATCTGCAGAAGTGGAGATCAAGAAAGAGCATCAAGTGTTGTTGGTCAATAAGACCACCAAATTCAAGAAAGGAAAGTCTAAGCAAAAGGGAAAATTCAAGAAGGGTGGTAAGAAAGTCGGCGCACCGACGAAGAAGACCAAGGCTGGACCTAAGCCTGATACTGAGTGCTTTTACTGCAAGGGAGAGGGTCACTGGAAGTGGAATTGCCCAAAGTACTTGGCGGATTTGAAGAACGGCAACATCAAGAAGAAAGGTATATCCGATATACATGTTATTGATGTGTATCTCACTAGTACTCGTAATAATGCCTGGGTATTTGATACTGGTTTGGTTGCTCATATTTGTAACTCGAAACAGTCTTGAGAATAATGTAAGCTAGCGAAGAACGAGGTGACGATGCGCGTTGGAAATGGATCAAAGGTTGATGTAATCGCGGTCGGCATGCTACCTCTTCATCTACCATCGGGATTAGTTTTATACTTAAATAATTGTTATTTGGTGCCTGCGTTGAGCATGAACATTATATCGGGATCTTGTTTATTGCGAGACGGTTACTTGTTTAAGTCTGAGAATAATGGTTGTTCGATTTATATGAGTAATATGTTTTATGCACATGCACCTTTTTATAGGTGGTATATTCTTATTGAATCTCGATAGTGGAAATACACATATTAATAACATTGAAGCTAAATGTTTGAAATTGAGCGATAACTCGACCTATATGTGGCACTGTCGTCTTGGTCACATTGGAGTGAAGCGTATGAAGAAACTCCATTCCGATGGACTTCTTGAATCACTTGATTTCGAATCACTTGAAAGATGCGAAGCATGTCTGATGGATAAAATGACTAAGACTCCATTTTCTGGTATGATGGAGTGAGCTACAGACTTATTGGAAATCATACATACCGATGTGTGTGGTCCAATGAGTGTAGCATCGCACGGTGGTTATCGTTATGTTCTTACCTTCACGGATGACTTGAGTAGATATGGGTATATCTATTTCATGAAACATAAGTCCGAAACTTTCGAGAAGTTTAAGGAATTTCAAAGTGAGGTGGAGAATCAACGTAACAAGAAGATTAAATTTCTATGTTCTGATCGTGGAGGTGAATATCTAAGTTACGAGTTTGGCGAGCATTTGAAGAAATGCGGAATACTTTCACAATTGACACCTCCGGGAACACCACAGCGTAATGGTGTGTCCGTCGTCGTGTCAATTCTCTTAGATATGGTTCGTTCTATGATGTCACTTACAAATTTACTGCTATCATTTTGGGGTTATGCATTAGAAACAGCCGCATTCACTTTAAATAGGGCACCATCTAAATCCGTTGAAACGAAACCGTATGAATTATGGTTTGGGAAGAAACCTAGATTGTCGTTCCTTAAAGTTTGGGTTTGCAAAGCCTATGTAAAGAAGTTACAACCGGACAAGCTTGAACCCAAAGCGCAAAAATTCGTCTTCATAGGATACCCGAAGGAAACTATTGGGTATACCTTCTATCATAGATCCGAGGGAAAAATATTCGTTGCCAAGAATGGATCCTTTCTAGAGAAAGAATTTCTCTCGAAAGAAGTGACTGGAAGGAAAGTAGAACTCGACGAGGTTGTTGAACCTTCTCTCGAACTTGCGAGTAGCGCAACAATGGAAGAAGTTTCTGTGGCGCCTACACCAATAAGAGATAAATCTAATGATGATGATCATGAAACTGCGGTTGAAGTTGCTACAGAACCTCGCAGGTCAACGAGAACTCGTACCACTCCTGATTGGTATGATCCCGTTATGAGTGTCATGTTGGTGGACAACACCAATGACCCTGCGATGTATGAGGAAGCGATGATGAGCCCAGATTCCAATAAATGGCAATATGCCATGAAATCCTAAATTGGATCCATGTACGAAAACCAAGTATGGACTTTGGTGGACTTATCGGATGGCCGGAAGGCTGTCGAGAACAAATGGATTTTCAAGAAGAAAATAGATGCTGATGGTAATGTTATTGTCTATAAAGCTCGACTTGTCGCAAAAGGGTTTCAACAAATTCAAGGAGTTGACTACGATGAGACTTTTTCAGCATTAGCGAAGCTAAAGTCTGTGAGGATTATGTTAGCAATCGCTGCATATTACGATTATGAGATATGGCAGATGGATGTCAAAACGGCGTTCCTCAATGGAGACATTGATGAATAGTTGTATATGATGCAACCTAAAGATTTTGTCGATCCTAAAGATGCTAACAAGGTATGCAAACTTCAACGGTCCATATATGGATTGAAGCAAGCATCCCGAAGTTGGAATCAACGTTTTGATAAGGTAATCAAAAGTTTTGGTTTTATACAAACTTATGGAGAAGCTTGTATTTACAAGAAAGTGAGTGGGAGCTCTGTAGAATTCTTAATACTATATGTAGATGACATATTGTTGATTGGGAATGATGTAGACCTTCTTAATAGTGTCAAGGAATATTTGAATAATAGTTTTTGAATGAAAGATCTTGGCGAAGCAGCTTACATATTTGATGGGGGGATACCAATCGGGGTATACCCACGAAGCGGAGTCGCCAGATGGGATCGAGCCGACTGAAGCCAATCCCAGAGCGGGTCGACTCGCTAGATATGACGATTGGCGCATGCTGGACCCAAACGACTGGCGCCGACTGGAGGCCCAAGACGGCGACTCCAATAGAAAGCCCACTAAAGCACTTGTAAACCCTAACTGGCTGCATATATAAATCCACCAAGGGCACCCCAAGGGGTACGTCATATTAGATCTAGTCTCCCCCACCGCCTCCGGTGGCTCCATTGTAAACCAATCTATGATCATATACTGGATTGATAGCAGGACGTAGCGATCCTCCACCGAGGGGACGTGAACCTGAGTACATCGTGTGCCAATCTCGCTCCCGGATTCTCCTACGTCGCCTTGATACCTCTACGTAAGCTACCCCCAGTAGCATCTGCCGTGCAATACCACGACAGTTGGCGCCCACCGTGGGGCAAACGGCGCTTGGAGGGTGATAATCTGGGCGGGATCACTCGCCGCCAACACAACCAGATCTGCGTCAGCACCCAGATTTTTCTTCTGCAACAAATTGCAGCGGCCGATTTCGTTTTCGCCAACAACCGTGAGACTCAAGGTTTTGGAGTCGATCCACATGGTACGGTGGTTAAGAACTGCGGCGCACGCACATGCAGATCCTGACATGGAAAATCAACAGCACGCTCGAGCATGCGTGATCGGTTCTGGTTGTTTTTTCTTGGAATCCCCTTTCTCGTTGATTACATTGATAATTGATTATTTTATTCAAATCTTCCATATTTGCTGTACACACGACTGACGAGATTTGATGGAAATATTCTCTACCAGAACAATCTGTTCTGGACTCCGTACAGATTAAAGTTTGTTCTATTTTTATTCATCATCTAATCCCGGTTTCCTATTGTGTTGTTATATATGCACAATGACGACGAAGAAGGGATGTTTAAGCCACTTCGGACGAACAAAAATCTGGTCGACTTCGTGTCCGCCGCGCCGACTTCGCCATAGCGCGACCTCCGTCCGCCGCGTCAACTTTTTCCGGCTAAACGCCGTGCGACCCTGTCCGCTACGAAAAATGCGTCCACCACGCCTGCTAAGGGACCTTCATCGTCCGAGTCGCCAGAGAGGGTCGCTTGCCACGCTGCATGGACTCACCACTGGGCGTCTCTTCCCCTCGGGAAAAATCAATTTGCCTTTGTCAACCTTTGAAAGAGCGACTCGCAATGGCCAAGTTGTGCGGACGAGGACTCGCAAACCGAGCCTCGGTTCGTCCACGAAAAACGTTAAGCGAGAGCCATCATTGGAGTCGCCTTGCTCGACTGGCCTTCCAGGCCAAGACAAATGGTAGTGCTACACAAATAGCACCACGTCCTCCTCAACCTTAGACAGTGCGACTCGCATGGCCAAGTACTGCGGACGAGGGCTTGCGAACCGAGCCTCGGATCGTCCAGGAAAAACGCCAAGTCGAGAGCCATCTTTGGAGTCGCCATGCGACTGGCCCCCCGGGCCAAGATGAGAGACTTGCTAACAAAAACAACGTAATCAACATCATCGCGGACTCGCAATCATCGGGGACTCGCCACATTCGCGGACTCGCAATCATCGCGGACTCGCCACATTCGGGGACTCTCCCCTCGCGGACTCGCCATACTCGGGGACTCTCCCCTGGCGGACTCGCCGCACACGGGGACTCTCCCCTTGCGGACTCGCCACACTCGGGGACTCTCCTCTCGCGCACTCGCAATCATCGCGGACCCGCCACGCTCGAGGAATCTCCCCTCGCGGACTCGCTCGACCTCGCCACTCGCCATGCTCGGCAACAACCACTACTATTTTCAGAATATGCATCTCTAAAGAGCCTCAAGTCGCCTCTACAAGCCAACTCGAGCCTCGGGGACTACTCCTAGGCATGCTGCGTGTACGTGTGGTTCCACAACTGCGGCTCGCCCTCGTCGACTTGCCACCGCGGACTCGCCCTCGCGTAACACGCTCCGGGACTCGCCGCCGCGGACACTCACCCTCGCGTACTCGACACGCTCGGGGACTCGCCCTCGCGTACTCAACACGCTCAGGGACTCGCCGCCGTGGACACTCGCCCTCGCGTACTCAAGGCGCTCGGGGACTCGCCACCGCGGACTCGCCCTCGCGTAACACGCTCGGGGACTCGCCACCGCAGACTCGCCCTCGGGTATTCAACACGCTCGGGGACTCGCCACCGCGGACTCGCCCTCGCGTAACACGCTCGGGGACTCGCCACCGCAGACTCGCCCTCGCGTATTCAACACACTCAGGGGCTCGCCACCACGGACTTGAAGGGAATATGCCCTGAGAGGCAATAATAAATTGTTTATTATGTGTATTCCAAGTATATGATAGATATTTATTTTGCATGCTATAATTGTATTAATACGGAAACGTTAATACATGTGTGTTTAATAAACAAACAGAAAGTTCCTAGTTAAGCCTCTCTCATAAACTAGCTCGTTGATTAACAAGATGATCAAGGTTTCCTGATCATGGACATTGGATGTTGTTAATAACGGGATCACAACATTAGTGTAATGATGTGATGAACATTCATCCGAAGTATAGCATTACGATCAAAGTCATTGAGTTTATATTGCTATAACAACTTACGAAGTGATCCTAATCCTTAGACCATGAGATCATGTCAATCACTAACACCGGAAGAGTTTCTTGATAACATCAAACGTCCCACCGTAACAGGTGATTATAAAGATGGGTTCGAACTAATAAAGTGTTATGTTGAGGCTCATGGATCGAGAGTGGAATTTGTTCATCCCGATGACGGATAGATATACTCTGGGCCCTCTCGGTGATATCACATTGATTAGCTTGCAAGCAAGTGATTTGATCACTAGAATGTTATATCACGGTAACGAGAAAAGAGTGCATGTCGAACGAGATCAAACTAGGTATGGAGATACCGATGATCGAATCTCGGACATGTAATATATCGTGAGACAAAGGGATTAAGATACTAGCGTAAAAGGTTCCGACGATCACAAGAAAGTCATCGTTGAATGTGTGGAGTCGGTATGGGTCTCCGGATCCCGCTCGATTATTGATCCGAGGGGTCTCGATCATGTCCGCATTATTCACGAACCGTAGGGTGACACACTTAAGAGACACCGACATCCAATTGGAGCAAAAGTTTCATGCCGAAAGAATAAACAAGCGCAGGAATTTATTTCACTAGATACCGAAACAGGTTTTGGGTGAAATTGCATAAAGTGGTTATGCATGTGAAATAGAATTCTAGCAAGGGGTTATTTGTGAATGTTTGTCATTAAAGTAATTGACAAAATTCTGAATAAAATAAAAGAGTTTTATTTAATGAGAGTTTGCATTAAATTTGGTGGAAATTTAATGGGATCTTTGAGTGGGATTTTGAGTGGAGGAATTTGGAGGAGTTTTGTGAGTGGAGTGTCCACCCACATGAAGAGGGGAGGGCAAGGGGGCAGCCCCCATGCGCCGGCCACCCCCTTGGGGTTCCCCCTCCTCCTATAAAAGGAGCCCCTCCTCTCACTTCTCACTCACACCTCCTCGTGAAGGATCTCTCTCCCCCTCTAGAATTTATCCCCCATGGTCTCGGACTAGCGAGATACATGTTCCCGGTGGCTATTCGGCAAGAAAGAGTTGTGCTTCCGCTGCATCGCTGGAGCGAGGAGGCGGAGGTTGCTCGGTGCCTCGAACGTGTGTGCGAGCACGGATGCGCTGCTGATTTGCGGCGCTAGGACTTCCTCTCGATCTTGAGATCGGCAAGAGATCGTCTACATCAACCACGAGTTTGGACTCGTTAAACTTTGTCGGTCTTCAAGGGTATGTTCTCTACGGATGTACATCCGCTTGTTTGTATCTAGTATAAATAGATCTTGGTATATAGTTCACATCGTAGGAAAATTTTTGTTTTCTATGTTGCGAACCCTTCAAAGGGTATCGAGCCGGATCTATGCGTAGATACTTTACACGGGTAGTACACATATGAGTATGTGGGCGATGATGATCATGTTGTTGCTCCTTTCTTGTGATTTTGGATATTGGTGGCATAGTGGGATGAAGCGGCCCGACAAACTTTACATGTCCTCGCACATGAGACCTGTTCCACGCTTGACATGCAACTAGTTTGCATAAGTGGCTAGCGGTGTCTCTCCTACTATAGTCAATATCTATTTTGCAAGCGAGTTGTCAACAATTTGATTATCCTCGTTAGGTTCATGTTCGTAGGTAAGAACGGTTCTATCTCGAAGCCCTAAGCCACGTAAAACTTGCAATGGATAAATTAGAGGCGTCTAGTTTAGATTGTTGCTGGGCTAGTGTTATGATATGGTAGTGTTGTAAGTAGAAGTATGAGATGATACTCTTAACACACATAGCGTAAAATCCATAGGCGTGGATTTACACATATAGGTATGATAGTGATCATACCACGATGCACATGATAGAGATCATCTGCGGGAACCATATAATTTCACTAATAAACATATGATGTTTGATTGCATCTTATATTGCTTGTTTAGCGCTTTGTTAAGCATAATAAGATGATCCTCATTTAAATATCAAGATAAAATGTGTTCTTCCTTTAGTATGCACCGATTATGTTTTCGCCGCTCCAAGACATCACGTGATGATCGGGTGTACTTGGATCCTCGACCATATTTCGGTGTAAAAGCGATTACACGCAAATACTAAGGTTCTAACTTGGCGAGCCTAGCATGTATGCACATGGCCTCGAACACGATCGAAAGGTTAAGCATGAGTCATATAGTTGATATGATGCCCATTTGATGCTCGCCTTTGAAGCTATACCGACTCACGTGATGATCGGACTTGGTGTAGTGGATTTGGTTCATGTAATCACCAAAAGGACACGGGGGATGTCGCCTTTTGAGTGGGAGTTCATTCGTAATATAGATTAGTTGAACTCAATCTATCATACACTTAGTCTAAACTTTACAAATTCATTGTAGATGGCACCACCGCTTTTAATTTCAATGCTCATGGAGAAAGAGAAACTAGCAACGAACGGAAGCAACTTTCTTGAATGGGCCATGAATTTGAGGATTCTCCTCTCTCACGCAAAAGCAATATGTGCTAGAAGCGCCGTTAGGCCCCCACCTTTGACGATGCCCCGACGAGGAAAAGAATGTCTATCGACTCGTCAGAGGACCACAACTTAGTTCATTGCGGCATATTGTATGGGCTAGAGCGAACTTCAAAGCGTTTTCAAACGGCAATGCTTTTGATACAATGGGTGAGTTGAAAATGATTTTCTACACACATGCTTTCAGAGAGAGCTACGATGCTTCATAAAAGTTCTTTAGCTGCATGATGGAAGAGAACAGTTAGTGAGCATGTACTCAAGATGTCGGGTTACGCCGATAAGCTTGTGTCCTTGGGAATAACGATTCCCATTGACTTAGGCATCCATCGTGTTCTCGCCACCTAGCTATAAGAGCTTCGTGATGAACTATAATATGCAAGGCATGAAGAAGTCTCTCCCGAGCTCACAATGCTTAAACCGTAAGTGGAGATCAAAAAGGAACATCAAGAGTTGATGATCAATAGGAACACTGGTTTCAAGAAAGACAAGAAGGGAAAACGGAATGGAAGTAAGGGCGGCAAGCCGGTTGCCGTTCCTGAAAAGAAACCCCGAGTTGAACCTAAGTCTGATACCGAGTGCTACTATTGCAAGGATCGCCATCGAAGCTTAATCGCCCAAGTATCTGGCAGACAAGAAGGCCGGCAAGGCAAACAAAGGTATATATGATATACATGTTATTGATGTGTACTTGACTAGTGCTCGCGGTAGCACCTGGGTATTTGATACCGTTCGGTTGCTAATATTTGTAACTTTCGAATCGGGCTGGAACAGCGACCGCTAGCAAGGGGTGAGGTCAAGATGCGTCGGCAATGGATCAAGTGTTGATGTGATCGCCGTTAACGCTACCTCTCCACTTACCGTCGGGATTAGTCATAAACTTAAATAAATGTTATCTGGTGCCTGCACTGAGCATTAACATTGTATCTGGATCATGTTTGATGTAAAGTGGTTATTCATTTAAATCCGAGAACAATGGTTGTTCCATTTATATGAATGAAATCTTTTATGGTCATGCACCGATGATGAATGGTTTATTTCGTTATTGATCTCGATGATAATGTTACACATATTCATAATGTTGATGCTAAAAGGATTAAACTTGATGATGATATATCCGCATATATGTGGTAATCGCCGTCTAGGTCATATTGGCATTAAACGCATGAAGAAGCTCCATTCGGATGGACTTTTGGAATCACTTGATTATGAATCATTTGATACATGTGAGCCATGCCTTATGGGCAAGATGACTAGAACGCCGCTTTTCGGTTCAATGGAACGGCATGATTTATTGGAAATCATACATTCGATGTATGTGGTCCAATGAGTGTGTCGTAGGTGGATATCGTTATTTTGTTACTTTCACGGATGATTTGAGTAGATATGGTTATATCTACTTGATGAAACACAAGTCTGAAACCTTTGAAAAGTTCAAGGAATTTCGTAATGAAGTGGAAAATCATCGTAATAGAAAGATCAAATTTCTTCTGCGACCGTGGAGGTGAGTATCTAAGTTACGAGTTTAGCACTCACATGAAAGAGTGTGGAATTGTTTCACAACTCACACTGCCGAACACCACAAAAAATGGTGTGTCGAACGTCGAATCGTACTTTATTAGATATGGTTCGATCTATGATGTCTCTGACGGACTTGCGTTGTCATTTTGGGGTTATGCACTAGAAACCGCTGCATTCACTTTAAATCGGGCACCATCTAAATCCGTTGAAACGACACAGTATGAATTGTGGTTTGGAAACAAACCTAAGCTGTCATTTCTTAAAGTTTGGGGTTGCGATGTTTATGAAGAAACTTCAACCGGATAAACTCGAACCCAAAGCGGAAAAATGCGTCTTCATAGGATACCCTAAAGAAACTATTGGGTATTCCTTCTATCACGATCCGAGGGCAAGGTTTTTGTTGCCAATAATGGATCCTTTCTAGAGAAAGAGTTTCTCGCGAAAGGGGTGAGTAGTCGGAAGGTAGAACGCGAAGAGGTTGTGGAACCTTCTCTTCAAAGTATGGCGAGTAGCGCAGCACCGGAAGTTGTTCCGGAGCTGGCTCC
This sequence comes from Avena longiglumis, assembly GCA_030063025.1. NCBI lineage: Eukaryota > Viridiplantae > Streptophyta > Magnoliopsida > Poales > Poaceae > Avena > Avena longiglumis. The sequence goes on from CP125973.1 coordinate 158,488,365, forward strand.
ACCTGAAGAGGGAACTAATGATAATGATCATGAGACTCCGAAAGAGAGTACTACCGAACCTCGCAGGTCAAACAGACGCTGCGGCTCCCGAGTCACGGAAATCTGTCATAAATTTCATGGTTGATGAAAATAATGACCTGCGATGTATGAAGAAGCGATGATGAGCCCGGATTCCAACAAATGGTTAGAAGCCATGAAATCCGAGATGGAATCCATGTATGAAAATCAAGTTTGGAACTTGGTGGAATTACCTCACGACCGAAAGGCCGTGGAGAACAAATGGATTTTCAAAAGGAAAACCGATGCTGATGGCAATGTGACCATCTATAAAGCTCGACTTGTCGCAAAGGGGTTTCGACAAATTCAAGGAGTTGACTACGATGAGACTTTCTCTCCCGTAGCGATGCTAAAGTCAGTTAGGATTATTTTAGCAATTGCTGCATATTTCGATTATGAAATATGGCAGATGGATGTCAAAACCGCGTTTCTCAATGGTAATATTGAAGAAGAGTTGTATATGATACAACCAAAGGGTTTTGTCGATCCTAAGGATGCTAACAAGGTGTGCAAGCTTCAGCGATCCATCTATGGATTGAAGCAAGCATCACGGTTGGAATCTCCGCTTTGATGAGGTGATCAAAGAGTTTGGATTTGTCCAAACTTATGGAGAAGCTTGTATTTACAAGAAAGTGAGTGGAGCAATGTGGCATTTCGATATTATATGTGGATGACATATTATTGATCGGAATGATATAGAACTTTTAAAGTGTTAAAAGTTATCTAAACAAAGAAATTTTCAATGAAGGACCTAGGTGAAGCGTCATACATATTAGGCATAAAGATCTATAGAGATAGATCTAGGCGCCGAATATGGCTATCGCAAAGTACATACCTTGATAAGATTTTAAAGAAGTTTAAATTGGACGGAAGTAAGAAGGGTTCTTACCTATGTTGCAAGGCAAGACATTGAGTAAGACTCAAAGTCCCGCTTCGGAAGAAAGAGAGATAATGGACAAAGTCCCTATGCTTCAGCATAGGCTCTATAATGTACGCCATGCTATGTACAAGACCGGATGTGGCACACGCTATTAGTTTGACTAGTAGGTACCAATCGGATCCAGGTTCGGAACACTGGATAGCGGTCAAGAATATCCTTAAGTACTTACGAAGAACTAAGGATATGTTTCTTGTATACGGAGGTGAAGAAGAGCTCGTCGCTAAGTGTTATGTCGACGCTAGCTTTGACACCGATCCGGATGACTCTAAGTCTCAATCCGGATACGTATTTCTCATGAATGGCGGAGCGGTTAGTTGGAGGAGCTCCAAACAACCTGTGGTAGCGGGATCAACAACGGAGGCCGAATATGTTGCTGCTTCGGAAGCGGCTCAGGAAGCAGTTTGGATGAAGGAGTTCATATCCGAACTAGGAGTTGTGGCAAGCGTTGGACCCAATGGTGATTTATTGTGACAACAATGGTTCCATTTCCAATGCCAAATATCCAAGGTCTCACAAGCATTCCAAGCATATTAAGCGCCGGTTTCACTCCATCCGCGAGCATGTCAAGGATGGAGATATAAAGATTTAGAAGTACATACGGATCTCAATGTAGCAGATCCATTGACTAAAACTCTCCCTAGAGAAAAACATGATCAACACCGGAACTCAATGGGTGTTAGATATATCACTATGTAACTAGATTATTGTCTCTAGTGCAAGTGGGAGATCAAGGAATATGCCCTGAGAGGCAATAATAAATTGTTTATTATGTGTATTCCAAGTATATGATAGATGTTTATTTTGCATGCTATAATTGTATTAATACGGAAACGTTAATACATGTGTGTTTAATAAACAAACAGAAAGTTCCTAGTTAAGCCTCTCTCATAAACTAGCTCGTTGATTAACAAGATGATCAAGGTTTCCTGATCATGGACATTGGATGTTGTTAATAACGGGATCACAACATTAGTGTAATGATGTGATGAACATTCATCCGAAGTATAGCATTACGATCAAAGTCATTGAGTTTATATTGCTATAACAACTTACGAAGTGATCCTAATCCTTAGACCATGAGATCATGTCAATCACTAACACCGGAAGAGTTTCTTGATAACATCAAACGTCACACCGTAACAGGGTGATTATAAAGATGGGTTCGAACTAATAAAGTGTTATGTTGAGGCTCATGGATCGAGAGGAATTTGTTCATCCCGATGACGGATAGATATACTGGGCCCTCTCGGTGATATCACATTGATTAGCTTGCAAGCAAGTGATTTGATCACTAGAATGTTATATCACGAACGAGAAAAGAGTGCATGTCGAACGAGATCAAACTAGGTATGGAGATACCGATGATCGAATCTCGGACATGTAATATATCGTGAGACAAAGGGATTAAGATACTAGCGTAAAAGGTTCCGACGATCACAAGAAAGTCATCGTTGAATGTGTGGAGTCGGTATGGGTCTCGGATCCGCTTCGATTATTGATCCGAGAGGGTCTCGATCATGTCCGCATTATTCACGAACCGTAGGGTGACACACTTAAGAGACACCGACATCCAATTGGAGCAAAAGTTTCATGCCGAAGAATAAACAAGCGAGGAATTTATTTCACTAGATACCAAACAGGTTTTTCGGGTGAAATTGCATAAAGTGGTTATGCATGTGAAATAGAATTCTAGCAAGGTTATTTGTGAATGTTTGTCATTAAAGTAATTGACAAAATTCTGAATAAAATAAAAGAGTTTTATTTAATGAGAGTTTGCATTAAATTTGGTGGAAATTTAATGGGATCTTTGAGTGGGATTTTGAGTGGAGGAATTTGGAGGAGTTTTGTGAGTGGAGTGTCCACCCACATGAAGAGGGAGGGCAAGGGGCAGCCCCATGCCGCCCACCCTTGGGGTCCCCTCCTCCTATAAAGGAGCCCCTCCTCTCACTTCTCACTCACACCTCCTCGTGAAGGATCTCTCTCCCCTCTAGAATTTATCCCCATGGTCTCGGACTAGCGAGATACATGTTCCCAGTGGCTATTCGGCAAGAAAGAGTTGTGCTTCCGTTGCATCGCTGGGCGAGGAGGCGGAGGTTGCTCGGTGCCTCGAGCGTGTGTGCGAGCACGGATGCTGCTGATTCTTGGCGCTAGGACTTCCTCTCGATCTTGAGATCGGCAAGAGATCGTCTACATCAACCACGAGTTTGGACTCGTTAAACTTTGTCGGTCTTCAAGGGTATGTTCTCTACGGATGTACATCCGCCCGTTGTTTGTATCTAGTATAAATAGATCTTGGTATATAGTTCACATCGTAGGAAAATTTTTGTTTTCTATGCTGCGAACCCTTCAGGACTCGCCCTCGTGTACTCAACACGCTCAGGGACTCGCCACCGCGGACTCGCCCTCGCGTACTCAACGCGCTTGAGGACTCACTGCGCAACCACTCGGGCGTGCTCGGGGACTCGGCACTTTCGCGGTCGCTCGACCTCGCCACTTTTTCGCACGGGGACTCGGCACGCTCGTTCGGGGACTCGCCATGGCCAAGCTTCAAGACTCCGAATCGACAACGCGCTCGGGGACTACTGATGGGGGAATACCAATCGGGCTATACCCACGAAGCGGAGTCGCCAGATGGGATCGAGCCGACTGAAGCCAATCCCAAAGCGGGTCGACTCGCTAGATATGACGACTGGCGCATGCTGGACCCAAACTACTGGCGCCGACTGGAGGCCCAAGACGGCGACTCCAATAGAAAGCCCACTAAAGAACTTTTAAACCCTAACTGGATGCATATATAAAGCCACCAAGGGCACCCCCAAGGGGCACGTCATATTAGATCAAGTCTCCCCCACCGCCTCCAGCGGCTCCATTGTAAACCAATCTATGATCATATACTGGATTGATAGCAGGACGTAGCGATCCTCCACCGAGGGGACGTGAACCTGGGTACATCGTGTGCCAATCTCGCTCCTAGATTCTCCTACGTCGCCTTGCTCCCTCTACGTAAGCTACCCCCAGTAGCATCTGCCGTGCAATACCACAACAATATTAGGCATAAAGATTTATAGAGATAGATCGAGACGCCTAATATCATTGTCACAAAGTACATATTTGGACAAAGTTCTAAAGAGGTTTGGAATGGAAGATAGCAAGAAAGGTTTCTTGCCCATGTTGCCCAATACGACGTTGAGTAAAACTCAAAGTCCAGCAACGGCAGAAGATAGAGAAAGGATGAGTAAGACTCCCTATGCCTCCGCCATAGGATATCTAATGTATGCCATGCTATGTACTAGACCCGACATTGCATATGCTGTTAGTTTAACTAGTAGATATCAAAGTGATCCAGGAGTGGATCATTGGACAGCGGTCAAAAACATCCTTAAGTACTTGAGAAGAACTAAGAATATGGTTCTTTCTTATGGAGGTGATGAACAGCTCGTTGTTAATGGTTACACCGATGCTAGTTGGAACACCGATCCGGATGATTCTAAATCTCAATCTGGATACGTATTTACTTTGAATGGTGCAGCAGTTAGCTGGAGGAGTGCAAAGCAAAGCGTTGTGGCGAGATCTTCAACTGAATCGGAATACATAGCTGCTTCGGAGGCTTCACAAGAAGCGATATGGATGAAGGAGTTCATTACAGAGATCGGTGTGGTTCCAAGTGCGCTGGACCCAATGTCTATCTACTGTGATAACATGGGCGCCATAGCCAATGCGCAAGAACCAAGGTCACACAAGAAGTTGAAGCACATCAAGCTACGTTTTCACGCTATTCGAGAACATGTACAAGATGGTGACATAAAGATTTGCAAAGTACACACAGATCTGAATGTGGCGGATCCGTTGACTAAACCTCTCCCGAGGGCAAAACATGACCAACACCAAACTGCCATGGGTGTTCGGTATATTACCATGTAATCTAGATTAGTTGACTCTAGTGCAAGTGGGAGACTGTTGGAGATATGCCCTAGAGGCAATAATAAATGTAGTTATTATTATATCTTTGTGTTTATGATAAATGTTTACATTCATGCTATAATAGTATTGACCAGGAAACATTAATACTTGTGTGAATTGTAAACTAAATTAGAGTCCCTAGTAAAGCCTCTTCATAATACTAGCTTGTTGGTTAATAGATGATTGTGGTTTCCCTATCATGAACATTGAGATGTTATTAACAACAAGATCATATCATTAGGAGAATGGTATGATGGACATACTCCTATAGATAAGCATAGCATAAAGATCAACTCATTTTAATAGTTCAATTGTTATAAGCTTTATGATACATAGTAACCTAATTCCTTCGACCATGAGATCATGCTTATCACCATCACCGGAAGGATGCTTTGATGACATCAAACACCACACCGTAACTGGTTGGCTATAAAGGTGGCTTTAAGTGTTCAGAATGTATGGGTTGAGACACATGGATCAAGAGTGGGATTTGTCCATCCATATGACGGATAGATATACTCTGGGCCCTCTCGGTGGAATGTCATCCAATTAGCTTGCAAGCATGTGACTGGCTCACAAGGGATCACATATCACGGGAACGAGAAAATAGTACTTATCAGTGACGAGGTTGAACTAGGTATGCAGATATACCGACGATCAAAACCTCGGATAAGTAAACTATCGTGAGACAAAGGGAAATTGGTATCGTATGTAAGTGGTTCATTCGATCACAAAGTAATCGTAGAAATATGTGGGAGCCATATGAATTTCCAGATTCCTCTATTGGTTATTGATCGAAGAAGTGTCTTGATCATGTCCGCATAATTCACGAACCGTAGGGAGACACACTTAAGGATTCGATGCTGTTGAGTAGTTATGGAATGATGAGTAAGAGAATGAATGTTGTTCGGAGTCTCGGATGGGATCCGGGATATCACGAGGAGATCCGGAATGGTCCAGAGAATAAGATTTATATAAGGAAAGTCTTGTTTCAGAGTTGGGGAATGATTCCGGTGTTTTCATCGGGAATGTTCTAGAAGGTTTCGGAAGGTCCGACACTCCGGAGGGGAAGGGTACATGAATGTGTCATGACAATGTGGAATGGTTGCATCATGTACTAGGTATCATGGCTGGGCAAAATAAAGGGAGAAATCAAATCCTAGTTTGAAAAGTCAAACGCCAATTTGAAAAGTCAAATGGCAGTTTTGCTTGGTGGAGGGAGAGTAGGAAACCTACTTGGGGAGGAGTTCCTCTCCCTCCACCCACCGGCCAAGGAGGCCGACATGGGGGAGGACTCCCTCCCCCTTGGTCGCGCCCTCTCACCTATAAAAGGAGGGGCAGAGCTGCCCCTCTTCCCTACACCCAACACCACCCAAACCCTAGCCCTAGCCGCCGACCACCACAAGTCGCCGCCGCCCTAGGGTTTACTCCTAGCCGCCGAGTTGGGGCTCTCCCCAAGCCCTAGCCGTCGGCCAAGATTCCTCCCTTGGTGCCTCTAAACCCTAGATCGCCAAGGCCTCTCTCATAGTCCACCGTGCTACTGCCTGGCTTAAGCCCTGCGAGATCTCCCCTCTACTTCCGGTACCACGCCGTCGTGCTGCCAGAATCGCGAGGAGAGTGCTACAACCTCCGCTGCCTACTGTAACAAGGGATAGGAAGGTCTTCATCAAGTACCGAATGTGTGACCGACTGCGGAAGCGCTGCCGGAACGCAACGCCGGAAGGATCGTCTACACGATCTTGAGATTGGCAAGAGTATGACTACATCACCCACGAGAATCTGCTCTCGTTAACCGCTTTGGAATCTTCGAGGGTGAGTTCCTCTATCGACTCGTTGCTACAATCTAGTAGGTAGATCTTGGCTTGTTTATTTTCATGCAGTAGAAATTTTATGTTTTCCATGCTACGAACCCCTACAATGCTGGAGATAGGATTGATCCAACCAAGTGCGTCGCCATGGAGACCACCCATTTTATTTGTGGACAAGAAAGATGGAGGTAATCGTTTATGTACGTATTATCGGAAGCTGAATGATGTTACCATCAAGAACAAGTATCCACTGCCGAAGATAGAGGATCTGTTTGACCAATTGACCGGTGCCAAAGTGTTTTCTAAGATTGATCTTAGAACTGGTTACCATCAACTCAAGATTATCGCAGAGGATATTCTAAAGATTGCCTTTACCAACAGATATGGATTATACAAGTATACTGTCATGTCTTTTGGATTAACCAATTCCCCCGCTTATTTCATAAACCTTGTGAATAATATTTTTATGGACTTCCTGGATAAGTTTGTCGTTGTTTTCATCGATGACATTCTGATCTATTCCAAATCAGAAGAAGAACATGAGCTACACCTAAGGACCATCCTTGGAATCCTTAGGGAGCATCAGTTGTATGCCAAGTTTAGCAAATGTGAATTCTGGTTGCAGGAGGTAGGATTCCTTGGCCATATCATATCAGCCGGAGGAATTGCCGTTGACCCTGCAAAGGTGAAGGATGTTGAAGATTGGAAAGCCCCAAACGCTCAAACCCAAGTTCGTGCATTTCTCGGATTAGCGGGATATTATCACAAGTTCGTAGAAGGATTCTCAAGTATTGCCATACCCATGACCCAATTTTTGGAGAAGGACAAGAAGTTTGAATGGACGAACAAGTGTGAAGCGAGTTTTAAAGAACTCAAGAGGAGATTGATTTCATCCCTAATATTGATCATGCCGGATATTACGAAGCTGTTTGATGTGTATTGTGACGCATCCAAGATCGGTATCGGATGTGTGTTAATGCAAGAAGGCAAAGTTATATCTTATCTATCCCGATAACTGAAGCAGCATGAGCAAAATTATCCTACTCATGATTGATGACCTACAAGTATAGGGGGTGTATCCTAGTAATAAATATGAGTGTCGATCCCAACGAGGAGCATAAGGTGTTGAATAGTGGTAAGGAGCAGGAAATCCATGTGAATACTTAGCAAATGGATTTTTAGTGGTTTTCTGACAAGGCAACAAAACAAAGAGCAAGTAACAGAAGTAACGAACAAATGGAGCAAGTGGCCCAATCCTTTCTTAGCAAAGGACAAGCCGGTAGAAATACTTATAAGGACCAAACGTTCTCGAGGACACATGGGAATTCTGTCAAGTTCTTTCGCTTCAAATAGCTAAGTACTCTTATCTGGTGTTTGTAAGTGTTGTGTGGGTGAACCTGTGCTAACATACCACCCTTCCTAGGAGTAATACATACTTGTGATTAAACCCCCTGCAAACATCCGTAACTATAGAAAAGTAATTAAGATATGAATCTAACCACAGCCTTAAACTCTGAGATCCTACACTCCCTTGTGCAAAGGTGTCCTAACGGGGGTTCAGGTTTCTGTCACTCCGGCAACCCCACAATTAGTATCCAAATACACAATGCATTCCCTTAGGCCCATAAATGGTGAAGTATCATGTAGTCGACGTTCACATGACACCACTAGAAGAATAGAACCACAACTTAAATATTAAACCATTGAATAATAACTCATCAACATGACTTCTCCCATGTCCTCAAGAACTAAACGAACTACTCATAAGACATCATATGGATCAAGATCAAAGATGATATGTTAATGGATAACAATCTGAACATAAACAATAATCCAATGGTTCCACTCACAAACATCAACTACAATAGTAATCAACACCGGGAAAGTTTCCCCTAAGAACTAAAGCAATATCCAACACAATTGTTATAGCGGGACGAAGTGGTGGTGATGGTGCTGGTGGAGATGATGGTGTGGATGATGATGATGATGATGATCCCGATGAAGCCTATCTTGATGACGGTGTTGATGGCGACGGTCTCCCCTCTCCGGGAAGGAATTCCCCCGGCAGAAATCTGTCTGCCGGAGATATCTTTCTCTCTCGGTGTTTTCCGCCCCCAGAGGCGGCGGAAATCTATCTGTGGTCTCTCCCCGAGCCTTAGGGTTTCAAAGGGAAGATATAGGCGAAGGGGCAAAGTCGGAGGCCGGGCAGGTGGGCCACACCTGCCCTAGGCGCGGGGTCAGGTGGGCCCGCGCCTAGGGGGTGTGGGGCCCCTGAGGCCCCACTTCATCCCTCCTTCGGGCTTCCTTCGTCTTCTGGTAAAATAATATGTTTCCATATTTTTCTGATCTTTGCAAAATTGCACCGAAACGCCTTCTTTTCCATCAGAATCCAGACTCCGACAGTCCATCCTCCAAGAATCATCCAACATGCATAAACAGATGAAAACCCATAAGTAATACCTCATAATAAGACAAATATCAATTAATATAGGTAAATTATGATATAGAAAGGTGATGCAAATTGGGCGTATCAACTCCCCCAAGCTTAGACTTTGCTTGTCCCCAAGCGAAAACTAAATATGTCCACAGGTTTATGGAGTGAAGTGTCGATAAAAGAATACGAACAAGAAGCATCACACTTACCATTGCACAACTCATGGAAGAGAGCAACTCACTATTATATAACTTAGCTTGCAACCAATTACAACAGTCACAATAGATATGCATAAAGATAAATCATAATTGTAATTGGCAAACTTTTGTTCTTGGTCAGAGAACACCTGGTAAACAATTTCACAAAAGCTTTTTATAGAAGTTTGAAAACAGGAACACTCTTTGCTCAAAAAGGTTTTTCACAAGTGAAGGCTTTCAAATTAATACTCAATATATAAGAGTTTTGTGCAAACAAGGAAGACAAAGAACATGATTGAATAAATCACCATATAAATGCTTGAAACACAACAACTCAAAAACTTGCTAGAGATTGAGAGGAAGTAGGTTTACTGACTCAACTTGGAAGTGGGAGGAAGGTCCCTTCTTAGAGGGTAGCAGGTATTACAAGTCATAAAGAGCTTCGAAAAGATTATGGTACTTACTAAATTTGATCCATCATTGCCCCTATCATAAGCATCTTGAGATGATTAAGGTTAAAGTGAACAAAGATGGAGTATATGCTTGACGAAATATAAGTTGGCAATCTCATGTCCCTTGAATATGAGGGCCACTCCTCATGCATACTCAACTTTGGGCCCAGGTAAGTTCTTGTCATTGTAAGTATTTGCATATCATTGAGAACCGCCAACGTGGTACCCCTTGCACATGGTACAGGAGCTTTCCCATAACCAAAATGACAAGGCAAGCAGACAATGAGCATCTCAGCGATCTTTTTTATTTACTATGTGCATAGCTTTTTATTGAGGATGCTTCATAGATGACTCACTATGGTGATGCTGCAAGTTTCCACCATGATTAAGCATGGCTTAGGATAGCAGCACAGGCGTTTCTCTAACACAGAATACAAAACCCATGGACTTACAAGTTCCCTCTTTATTTCACACTTTTGACATCCATAGACAAAAGAACACGATATCAATAGTGTACAAAGTACAGGTGCAATGTGGAAAACGTTCCATGTGATAGCACAGTTCTGCTAATTCCAACATATATATGCAAGCATATACACGATATTCATAATGGTTCAAGTCTATTAGGGGCAAGGAAATAAGGTGTGCCATCAAGTTCGTGAGAGCTTTACTAACTAGTTTTCACATAACAAAAATACTTTTTAATTCAAAAGGTTGATGAAGCTTGAGAATTTTCTTGGAATAGCAAAAGCTACTAGGTATATATGGTGGACACAAATGGCAAAGGTTTTGGGTTCAAAGGATTTTGGAAACATGAGAAGTATGCCTTCTCAAAACAAGTTTTTGGCTAGCAAGGATGGGTAGCAAGCAAGAGAGTTGAAAGAAACAACCAAACATACAAGTAATAAAGCCAAACATGCAATCTTCCTTGAATACACAAAATAATCTTAAATAAAGAATACTAAGCTTATGAGCCAACAAGAAAGAAAACAAATGATACCAAATACCTGTAAGCTTTTCCTTTCTTTCTTTTTCTTTAAAATTGAATCCACTAACCATAACTCGGTTTTCAAAAACCAATTTATATCCACTTGATGATCCCAAAGTGGTGCCAATACTGATCAACAAGATCCATCATATAATAGAGATTGCAAACTAAAATAAGAAGTGAAAAAAGTAAAACATGAGACTTCTCATTAATATTCAATAAAGGCACTCACACCAAGGGATACAAGATAATCAACTAAAGGAGAGATACTTCCACATGCAAGCCAAACTATAAGATAACCTCTCTACCACATATATGAATCCACTAAAAAGGTAAAATATAAAAGATAATGGTGGTGATACCGCAGCACTCCCCCAGGCTTGGAACAAGCTAAGGGGATGTCAAACCTGATGATGAATTACTCCTTCGGTGGTGGTGGTGTTCTCTTGTCATCATAAAACTTCCAAGTTAATGGTTCCCTATCCAAAAAGGATGTCCTTGTCTCCGCAATCCTGAAACTAGCAGCGGAGCTTATGCGATCAAATCTAGCCTCATACTCACAGTTTTGATTCTGTATGTCATAGAGTTGTGCTTGCAATTGATTGGTGGTCTGACGGAGTGAGAAGATCTCTTCTCGGAGCTCAGCAACTTCTCCCTCGTGCTTGGTGATGAGTTCTAAACTTATCTTGTGAATAACACCCACTTCGCGTTCCGCCATCTTCTTGTTCCAACGCTTCCATCCGGTCTTCCAGACTGCCCTCTCCTTTAGGGCCTTGAACTTCTTTCATCTGTACCTTCCCCTCTTTGAGGATCAACTCTTTGGGATGAATCCTCAACTCATACATGTACGGGTTGAGGACGTCCGCAGAAGAATCCTCCGTGGGTGATCCAGAGGAAGACATTGAGGCTCCAAATCTGAGAATTTTCCTAACAGAAACAGATCGAAACGAAAACACGACGAGAACACGATGCAAGAACCTCGGGGAACCCGGGGGGTTATATATTACGAAGTTTCAATGCATAAGGAAGGTTTTGACACGGAAACGAGTCAGAGTCAGAGCTCGGGGGTAGAACACCCCCCCCTCAGGCGCGTCCAGGCTGGGCCCGCGCCTAGGGTGGGTTTGTCCACCCCGGGATCCGTTTCGTCTTCAGTTTCGTCTCGTAACTTCCCTTATGTATTAAAAACATAAAAAATATAAAAAGATTGGAGTTTCACGAACCTTCTGTTTTCACCACTTTTACCTATTCAAGGACGAACTCTGCAGTTTCTGGTGTTTGGCTTCTGATAAATTCTTCTGGAGTCACCATTTGAATAACATCAACATCTTCATTATAAGAATCTCCAGAAATATAATGTTTTAGTATTTGACCATTAACTACTTGTGTTGTGTCATCCTTTAGAGAAGAAATTTTGATGGCACCTGAACGGTACACTTCCTTGATAACAAAAGGTCCTTCCCATTTGGAGAGTAGTTTCCCTGCAAAAAATCTGAGACGAGACCTATACAAAAGAACTTTCTCACCAACATGGAACTCCCTTTTGAGAATTCTCCTATCATGACATCTTTTCACTTTTTCCTTAAAGAGCCTAGCATTTTCATAGGCTTCACCTCTCCACTCATCTAGATTACTTAAGTCGAGCAGTCTTTTCTTACTAACAAGTCTAAAGTCTCTATTCAAGTCTTTCACTGGCCAATAAGCTTTGTGTTCTAATTCTAAAGGAAAGTGACAAGCTTTCTCATAGACCATTTTGTAAGGAGACATCCCCATAGGATTTTTATAAGCAGTTCTATAAGCCCACAAAGCGTCATTTAACTTTTTAGCCCAATTTTTTCTAGACCTATTGCCAATCTTCTGCAAGATAGATTTAATTTCCCTATTGGAAAGTTCTACTTGACCATTTTGTAAGGAGACATCCCCATAGGATTTTTATAAGCAGTTCTATAAGCCCACAAAGCGTCATTCAACTTTTTAGCCCAATTTTTTCTAGACCTATTGACAGTCTTCTGCAAGATAGATTTAATTTCCCTATTGGAAAGTTCTACTTGCCCACTAGTTTGGGGGTGATAGGCTGAAGCTATTCTGTGGTTTACATCATACTCAGCGAGAGTTTTTCTAAAACCCCCATGGATAAAATGAGAGCCTCCATCAGTCATGAGATATCTAGGCACACCGAACCTAGGAAAAATGACATCTTTAAGCATTTTCAAAGAGGTCTTACCATCAACACTATTTGTAGGTATGGCTTCTACCCACTTTGTAACATAGTCAAAAACAACAAGAATATGAGTATACCATTTTGAAGGAGGAAAAGGCCCCATAAAGTCAAATCCCCAACAATCAAAAGGTTCAATAACAAGGGAATAATTCATAGGCAGTTCATTGCATCTAGAGATGTTACCTACTCATTGGCATTCATCACATGATAAGACAAACTTCCTTGAATCTTTAAAAAGGGTGGGCCAATAAAATCCAGATTGTAAAACCTTTTTGCAGTCCTATCCCTAGCATGATGTCCTCCATAAGCACTGCCATGACATTTTCTAAATATCTCTTGTTGTTCAAATTCTGGAACACATCTTCGCATAATACCATCTACTCCCTCTTTATATAAATGTGGGCATACCAAAAGTAATGCATTTTATCATAAAAGAACTTCCTTTCTTTGCTGAGCTGTAAAGGTTGGAGGCAAGTACTTGGAAACAATAAAGTTAGCATAATCAGCATACCAAGGAATCTCATGCGGACTTACCCCTATTGCAGCTAACTGCTCATTTGGAAAACTGTCATTAACAGGCAAAGGGTCAAAAAATGTTTTCCAAACGAGATAAATTATCAGCAACAGGATTATCAGCACCCTTCCTATCCACAATATGCAGATCAAACTCTTGCAAAAGCAACACCCACCTTATAAGCCTAGGCTTAGCGTCCTTATTTGTCATAAGGTACTTAATAGTTGCATGATCAGTATGAATAGTAACCTTAGAATCAACAATATAATGTCTAAACTTATCACAAACAAAGATTACAGCTAAGAACTCTTTTTCAGTAGTAGCATAATTCTTTTGAGCGGCATCCAGAGTCTTGCTAGCATAATGAATAACATTCAACTTCTTGTCAACATGTTGTCCAAGGACAGCACCCACAGCAAAGTCATTAGCATCACACATGATTTCAAAAGGTAAACTACAATTAGTTGGTTAAACTATAGGAGCAGTTGTCAAAGATTTCTTCAAAGTTTCAAAAGCTTCCTTACAATCATCATCAAAACAAAAGGTACATATTTTTGAAGAAGATTAGTAAGGGGCTTTGAATTTTGGATAAATCTTTAATAAACCTCCTATAGAAGCCAACATGACCAAGTATACTACGAATACCTTTGATATCTCTAGGACAAGGCATCTTGTCAATTGCTTCAATTTTGGTTCTGTCAACTTCAATACCTCTTTCAGAGATCTTGTGTCCAAGGACAATCCCTTCATTAACCATGAAATGGCATTTCTCCCAATTAAGAACAAGGTTGGTTTCTTCACATCTCTGCATAACTTTATCAAGGTTGTGCAAACAGTTATCAAAAGAAGTACCATAGACGGAAAAATCGTCCATGAAAACCTCCACAATTTCTTCACAAAAACCATGAAAGATAGTAGACATACATCTCTAAAAGGTAGCAGGAGCATTACATAAACCAAAAGGCATACGCCTATAAGCATAAGTACCATAAAGACAAGTGAAAGTAGTTTTCTCTTGGTCTTGTGCTTTCACAGCAATTTGAGAAAACCCAGAATAACCATCAAGAAAGCAAAAGTGAGTCTTTTTGGACAACCTCTCAAGCATCTGATCAATAAAGGGCAAATGATAATGATCTTTCTTATTAACTTTATTAATCTTTCTAAAATCAATGCACATTCTATACACAACCACTACTCTTTGGGGTATAAGCTCATTGTCCTCATTAGGCACAACAGTTATCCCCCCTTTCTTGGGAACACAATGAATAGGGCTAACCCATTTACTATCAGCAATAGGATAAATAATACCAGCATCAAGGAGTTTTAATACCTCATTTCTTACCACATCCTTCATCTTAGGATTTAGACGACGTTGGTGCTCAACAACTGGTTTTGCATCAGGCTCTATATTAATAGCATGTTGACATATAGTAGGAGAAATTCCCTTTAAATCATCAAGAGTATAGCCCATAGCTCCGCGATGTTTCTTCAATATCTCCAATAACCTCCCTTCTTCCTTTCCTGAAAGTTTAGAACCAATAATAACAGGATATACTTTCTTATCATCAAGATAAAGCATATTTAAGATCATCAGGTAAAGTTTTTAATTCGAAAACAGGGTCCCCTGTAGGTGGTAGTGTGGTACCCAAATCTTCCAAATGTAGATTATGCTTAAGTAACTCAGGCTAACGAAGGAAAACCTCGTCAATCTCATTTCTTTCCTTCATGAAGGCATCACTTTCATGATCTTCCATGAACTGCTGCAAGGCATTGTTAGGAGCAAGAGAAATAGCAGAAAGTTGTTCAACCCTGAAATCCTCATCAGGAGGTTCATTTTCGTAAGGAGTTTTGGCAAATTTGGAAAAATTAAACTCATAGGACTCTCCAGAAAACTTAGTCAAAACTTTTTCTTCCTACAATCTATGATAGCCCCACAAGTATTCAGAAAGGGTCTACCAAAGATAATATGATAGGTTTTACTAGCTTCTTTAACAAGTACTAGAAAATCAGTAGGATATTTAATCTTACCACAAAAGACCTCCACATCTCTTACAATGCCAATGGGGCAAACTTGCTCTCTATTAGCAAGTTGAATAACCACATCAATGTCCTCAAGCTCACAAGGACCAATCTCATGCATAATTTCCCTATAAAGCTCATAAGGAATAGCACTGGAACTAGCACCAATATCACATAAACCATAATAGCTATGACTACCAATTTTAACAGAAAGCACAGGGACACTATCTTTTCTAACTTTCTTAGGATGGGAAACAATATTAGTAGCGTATTCACAGAAGACAATATGCTCATCCTCTATATTTCTAGTGACAAGTTCTTTCACAATAGCTACCGTAGGCTCAATATCAATAAGCTCATAGGACCCTACAGTTTTCTTTGCGCTTTTGCTAACCACATTAGCCATAATAGAATGTTCCCTTACCTTGGATAGAAAAGGGATCTTCTCAACATAAGGTTCAGGCAAACTAGGATCAACACTACAAACCTCTACACTGGCAGGAACATGGGTAACAATGTCTTTATATGGAGCATGGTACTTGTCCCACTCTTTCTTGGGAATCTCAATATAAGAGGCAAAAGCATTAAAACATTTTACAAGAACTTGAGGATCGAGACCAAACTCATTGCTAATATCACAGAAGCTATTAGTTCCCATAAAAGATTTAATGCATTCATAATCATAGTTTATACCTGACTTTCTTCCTTTGTCATTCTCCCAAGCTTCAGTGTTCTCTTGAATACGGTCTAGAAGATCACATTTAGCTTCTTACTTCATTCGTGTGAATGATCCAGCATAAGAAGCATCTAGTAAATCTTTATCATGAAGAGAAAGCCTAGCATAAAAGTTATTGAGAATAATATTGTTAGGGAGTTCATGAATAGGACATTTAAGCATTAGTAACTTCAATATCCCCCAAGCTTGAGCTGTACTCTCTCCATCAAGAGGCCAAAAGTTATATATAAGATTTCTATCCTTATGAATCTCACTGGGAGGATAAAATTTAGAGTAAAAGAGAGATTCCATCTCCCATTCCATGGATTGTCCATTCTTCAGTAGCTTATACCATTCTTCAGCTCTCCCTTTTAAGGATATGGAGAGTAACTTCTTCTTCACCTATTCAGTTGTGATACCTGCACACTTAAACAACCCGCATAATTCATGGATAAAAAGCAAGTGATCACCGGGATGGACAGTTCCATCCCCAAAATTATAATTATCCATAACACGATTAACAATACTTGTAGGTATCTTAAAAGGATCTATCTCACTAGGAGGTGGTTCATCTAATACCCTAGTAGTGGTAGTAGTTTTCCCAAACAGAAAACCAAGTGGGTTATCCATATTGGAAACAAAGTAACAAGAAGTAACAAGAGAAATACTCACAATGAAAGTTTCCCTTACCAGTTCTACTCTTCAATAACGCTTCACTCCCCGGCAACGGCGCCAGAAAATAGTCTTGATGACCCAGAAGTATAGGGGGTGTATCGTAGTACTTTCGATAAATAGGTGTGTCGATCCCAACGAGGAGCAGAAGGTGCTGAACAGTGGTAAGGAGCAGGAAATCCCTGTGAATACTTAGCAAACAAATTTTTAGTGGTTTTCTGACAAGGCAACAAAACAAAGAGCAAGTAACATAAGTAACGAACAAACGGAGCAAGTGGCCCAATCCTTTATTAGCAAAGGACAAGCCGGTGGAAATACTTATAAGGACCAAATGTTCTCAAGGACACATGGGAATTCTGTCAAGTGCTTTTGCTTCAAATAGCTGAGTACTCTTCTCTAGTGTTTGTAAGTGTTGTGTGGGTGAAGCTGTGCTAACATACCGCCCTTCCTAGGACTAATACATACTTGTGATTAAACCCCCCTGCAAACATCTGTAACTACAGGAAAGTAATTAAGATATAAATCGAACCACAACCTTAAACTCTGAGATCCTACGCTCCCTTGTGCAAAGGTGTCCTAACGGGGGTTCAGGTTTCTGTCACTCCGGCAACCCCACAATTAGTAGCCAAATACACAATGCATTCCCCTAGGCCCATAAATGGTGAAGTATCATGTAGTCGACGTTCACATGACACCACTAGAAGAATAGAACCACAACTTAAATACTAAACCATTGAATAATAACTCATCACGGATTCACTACTAACAACATGACTTCTCCCATGTCCTCAAGAACTAAACGAACTACTCACAAGACATCATATGGATCAAGATCAAAGATGATATGTTAATGGATAACAATCTGACATAAACAATAATCCAATGGTTCCACTCACAAGCATCAACTACAATAGTAATCAACACCGGGAAAGTTTCCCCTAAGAACTAAAGCAATATCCAACATAATTGTTACAGCGGGACGGAGTGGTGGTGATGGTGCTGGTGGAGATGATGGTGTGGATGATGATGATCCCGATGAATCCTAGCTTGATGACGATGTTGATGGCGACTGTCTCCCCTCTCCGGGAAGGAATTCCCTAGCAGAAATCTGTCTGCTAGAGATATCTTTCTCTCTCGGTGTTTTTCGCCCCCTAGAGGCGGCGAAAATCTATCTATGGTAGCTCCCCGAGCCTTAGGGTTTCGAAGGGAAGATATAGGCGAAGGGGCGGAGTAGGAGGCCGGGAAGGTGCGCCACACCTGCCCTAGGTACGGGGCCAGGTGGGCCCGCGCCTAGGGGGTGTGGGCCCCCTGAGGCCCCACTTCGTCCCTCCTTCTGGCTTCCTTCGTCTTCTGGTAAAATAATATGTTTCCATATTTTTCTGGTATTTTTCTGATCTTTGCGAAATTGCACCAAAACGCCTTCTTTTCCATCAGAATCCAGACTCCGGCAGTCCATCCTCCAAGAATCATCCAACATGCACAAACAAATGAAAAGCCATAAGTAATACCTCATAATAAGACAAATATCAATGAATAGAGGTAAATTATGATATAGAAAGGTGATGCAAATTGGGCATATCAATGATCTTGAACTAGTAGCCGTGGTTCTAGCCCTGAAGACATGGAGGCACTACCTCATGGGAAACCGTTGTGAGATTTATTCGGATCACAAGAGCCTGAAGTATATATCCACTCAGAAGGAGATGAATATGAGGCAGAGAAGATGGATAGAGCTAATCAAGGACTATGACCTGAACATCCACTATCACCCCGGTAAAGCCAATGTGGTAGCAGATGCCCTTAGCATATTGTCGTGCCGCTTGAACTCCATGATTCTAAAGGAACAACCAAGTTTGCACAAGGAGATGGAAGATTTTAGAATGGAATTAGTAAGTGAAGGATTTTTGGCTAGCATAGAACTTCAACCCACTTTGATCAGTCAGATCAAGGAGGCGTAGAAAGTAAATGCTAGTATCGACGGAATCAAACGTCGTATCGGTACATGCAAAGTACCCGGATTCACCGAAGATGAAGAAGGAGTGTTGTGGTACAATGACGTCTCTGTGTACCAGCAGATTCAGAGTTGAAGGAAATTATTTTGAAAGAGGCTCATGATACTCTTTATTCTATCCACCCCGGAGGAACAAATATGTATCAAGATTTGAAGGAACTATTTTGGTGGCATATGATGAAGAGAGAAATCGGAAGCTACATCGCCAAGTGTGATATTTGTCAGAGAGTCAAGGCGGGACATCAGAGACCCGCAGGACTATTGCAACCCTTACAGATTCTGGAATGGAAATGGGGTTCAGTTGGAATGTACTTTATCACTATAACACCCTCAGAATCGGACCTATGCAAGTTTGAGCAAAATTCGCCAAACCCGCATAGAAACGATTCAAAGGTGCCACCAGCACTTTCGCATGGTGGAAAAGGGTAATAACATTACACAACAGTCCTCGATGGGACCCACAGAACAGATATGTATAATAGCGACTCCATGAGTCAAGAATACAGATATAATATACAAAGATCCAAATCACCTTGAAAACGATATAGCGTCCGTCTACGGACAAGATGCAAATGGGGCTAAGAGCCCTGAAGAATAACCAATGGCGTCCATAACCCCCGGGCCAAGCGGAAGGGTAACCCTGCTAACGGCGTCGATCTCAAAACCTGCTTAAACAAAAGGGGTGCCGACAAAGGGCAAAGGAAAAAGAGGAGCGTCAGTACTGAGGCCAGTACACGGCGAGGCTAGAATTCGGCGGTCCTCGCCTACATAGGTATGGTGGACTGAAGCGGCAACGGCAGCATACACTAAACAACCTATAGAGACTCGATACAACTGGCGGTTATCAGAGGGGGATGAGAATGACCTATCCGGATCCAACCTGAAGCTAACACCAAACAAACCCATCCTGGTGTTTCCCCCTCGAGACCAAACGAGGAAGTCAGCCGAGGAACTCACACAGTTGGCAGTTTTACTTATTAAGTTATCGTTGCGGCAATTACTAGTCAGGTGTAGATAATCATCCTGATAAAATAAGCAGTGGGCACTTTTAGTTAATCATTCCGTTATACTGGCAACACTTACTAGTCAGATGCAATTAGCATGAGATAACCCAAAAACCCAGCAGTTGTTGGTACTTTTATTAAGCCATTCCGTTGTAGTTGCAATACTTACTAGACAGATACAATGGTCGCAAGCGACAATCCAAACAAGCAATTGTGGGCAGTATTATTAGCCATTCCATTAGAGTGAAGCTGATTACTAGTCATTATAAAGTCAAATTTATAGCATTAAACTTTAGTTATGCTTGTCTATGATCGAGATACTGTGCTCCAAGTCGTCCATATCCGCGGACACGGCTTTCAGAAAGTTTTACCCGGCTGGGGTGCACCAATAGCAACACACGCTCGATCAACCTCGGAAAACCAACTCAAAACCCAACGAGGCTTTCACCGAACAATCACATGATTCAGAAATATTTGGGGCCACCCTTAAAGTAGAACCCATAACGGTTAGCTGACTTCGAGACGGACTTAAGGTTTGTGGGGCGTGTAAACGATCGGGAACCCGAAAGTGGTTGGGCTTGTCGATACAAAACGGGTCACAATTCCTAACAAGACAGTGTGCTCCTCGCACAATTTAAATACATAAGTAGCATGGCATAAGTACAGGATCGTAAATAAAACCTCAAACTAGTTTGTGGCCCCAAGAAATAAGATCAATCAAGCTCGCTCGGGGGTCCCATATACCTCCGGATGTGGATAGCGCGATAAATCAAGGAACAGTATCAAGTACTCGGGGTCTTACGGGACACAAGTGGGCGTTCGGAAACCAAATATTATCTATCACCCACCGATGCCTCTGCTTATTTCAATTTTAGTTGTTAAACAGGAATTAAAGTGAACGATAAGTAAAACTATGATCATCTTCAACATTAGCATGCGGCAATACATTAACAATCGGTAATCGATTTGGACGCAACAAAGACTTGAGCAAGCGACTACGACGCGCAAGTCCAACTATCTACCAAACAACAGGTAATAGGATGTGTCCAAGGCAATATAGGGCTGCACGGTATATCACAGGTACGGAAACTAAAGCATCGCAACACAGATAGCAATGGATCAACATGAGGGAATAAATACTATAAAAGTAAGATAGGTAGAAAGGGGGGAGATGCTCGCCTGAAAACATTGTCGAAGGTTCAACCGAAGATTGGGGCGAGGCTCACATCAACTCATCGGCCTTATCCGCGAAGAAGCAAAACACTAGAATAAACACCGGATGCAATATTTAATACAACGGCAGAAGATCGGCATGATGCATGTATGATGCATGGCATGGCAAGGTGCGATGCAATTAGGTCAGATTAGGCGGAACCGGGGTTCCGACAATTAATTCGATGGTTCAAGTTATTTAGAACCCCCGCAAATTAAATGTTGTATTAACATGGCAAGAGATAGTACTAGTTCGCTACACAAGTTTAAATGAGGCCAATATGAGACTAGATTTGCCCGCATATGGGCCCCATATTCAATTATATGGTGAATCGGCATAAGGCCCCCAAACCCCATGACAAGGATGCATGCATGAACAATTAATATGCGACAAGTTTATTTAGTTGACAATTTATAAAATAGGGTTTTCGGGAAGGGGTTCACACATTAGGGGGTCTCGACGATCTTGAGGTTCTGGGGGTTCGGGGTCCGGGGTCGGTCTCGGGGTCCAGGGTTCGACGGATGCGTTCTCGGACTCCGGGATCGTTCTCGGTAACGGGGTAGATCTTTGCGTTCGGGGTGGTCGGGCCATGTTGTCGGTCTTGTCGTCGGGCAGATCTTGCCGGGTCCCACGGGGTCCATCTTGCCGTTGCGAGGGTCTTGTCGGGTCCGCGCTTCGGATTCTGTGAGGCGATCTTGACGCTCCGTGTCGAAGTCCTTGAGGTTTTCTCCTTATGCACCGGTGGCGAACTCAGAAACGGCGTCAGGGTCCTCGGGGTACGCCAGGTCCATTCTTCAAAACATCATTATCGAGACGATCTTGGCGTCCAAGGGTTCTCGGAAGTTCGGCGTCCGGGAAGGAGAACTCCACGCAAATTGATCCGTGAGGTAGAACATGGCATGTCGCGCTCGGCCTTCGGGGTCCTGCGAGAGAGCTTGGCGTTCTGCGGTCTTCGGTTCCGCGGATCCGAGAGGGGGTACTTGATGTTCCATGTAGGCGGACTTGTCGTGCGTATCCTTTTCGATGTCGAACTTGAGTTCCAGTTCGACCTTCGGGGCACCAAAACGTTGCATCCACCACATCACAGCCACCCTCGAAACAACACTAGCACTTGAAACAGGAGGTGGGTTCGAACATGAGACGGCATGGGCTCGCGTGGCTGCACTTGCAGACAAGGGCGAGGGCACGGGCTCCCAGGACGCGGCGCGGAAAGGAGCTTGCGAGGGAAGAGGCGGGGGAGCTCTTGGCGGCGGCTCGGGAAGACGACGCAGAGGCGGGGATGGCGGCCGGCAGCGGGGACAGGGGCGCGGCGAGGAGCTCGGCGGGGCGGCCGGGCAGAAGGGATGGCCGAGCACGCGGCCGTGGCGAGCCCGGAGCGGACGGCAGAGGACGACCGAGGCGACGGGCAGACGGCTGCCCGGGAGGGAGGCCGGAGGAGGCGCGGTTACGGCTCATGGCGGCGAACGGGGCGACGCAAGCGTGGAGGGTCCGAGGCAGCGGGAGGTGGGCAAGCGGCGGGTCGGGTCGACGAGGCAGGCCAGCAGGGGGCGACGCCGACGCCGAGCGGAGGAGGCGGCTTGCGCTGGCAGCGGGAGGCGGTCGCAGCGCTGCCGGGCGCTGGCCCATGGAGGAGCTAAGCGGAGGGCGAGCGAGGGAGGGAGCGTCTGGTGGTGCGGGCGGGCGGCTTGAGGCGCCAGGAGGCCGGAGCGAGGCGGCACCGGCCGTCCTGGCGGGCGCGGCGGTTCTGAGGAAGAGGCGAGGCGCGGGCAGCGGAGGAGCGGCGGGCGGCCTTGCTGGCTGGAGGAGGAGGCGTTGCGAGCGGAGGGTGAGGAACGCGAGGACAGGAGGACTGCAGCGCTGCGTGAGGAGGAAGAAGGTCGGGCCGCGGGTGGCGTGCGGGGCATGTGGGCTGTGGACGTGGGCCCGGGGCGGCGTCGATCGTGCGGGCGTGTGTGCTGTGAGAGCGTGCGTGCGTGTGCTGTGGTGGGCCAGGGCAGGTGAGAGCAGGTGGGGTGGGAGGAAAAGGGAGAGAGAGGAGAGAGAGGGAGGCCACGTGGCAGAGGATGGTTGGTGGGGGGGAAAGGCCAAGGTGAGGTGGCAGCCTGCTACTGGTTAGGGTGAGGTGGAGGGTTGGGCTGGGTAGATAGGTGGGTGTAAAAAGGTTTAAGGGTGGACCGTTTGTAAAATCCTGGGGGTGGTCGTTCGGGTCGAATCGGCCCGTTCGACTGCCCCCGCTAAAATAATTAAATGTATTATTTAATTCCAACAAGCCTTTTGCAAACTATTAGCAGACAAAGTAAAATATTCCGGTGACCCGGTTTTGATATTTGAATAGAGGTGGGGCGTTTTAGAAAACAAAACGGGCTTTGCGAATTAGTTTTATGCAAACAATGCATGATGATGACGATGCAATGCACAAATTCAACGCGATTTTCTAGTAGTGGTTTTGCGGGATGCCACAATCACCGGATTGCCTACTTCTAGTAGGGGAAATGACTCTATTTGGGTCATAGTTGACAGACTGTCCAAGGTAGCCCATTTCTTACCAGTCAAGTCCACCTACCAAAGTTCGAAGCTAGCGGAGTTGTCCATCGCTAGAATCGTCAGTCTGCACGGAGTCCCCAAGAACATTGTGTCAGATCGAGGAACTCAGTTTACCTCGAGATTTTGGAAGAAAGTCCAAGAAGGATTGGGAACGAGATTGGATTTCAGCACCGCATATCACCCTCAGACTGATGGACAAACGGAGCGAGTAAATCAAATACTCGAAGATATGTTGAGAGCCTGTGTGTTAGAGTATGGACCTAAATGGGAAGACTGTCTGCCTTTCGCAGAATTTTCATACAACAAAAGTTATCAAGCTAGTTTGCAAATGTCCCCATTTGATTTCATGTATGGAAGGAAGTGTCGTACCCCTTTAAATTGGTCAGAAGTAGGAGAGAGTCAGATTTTCGGACTCGACATCCTACGGGAAGCAGAAGAGAAAGTCCACAAGATTCATGAGCACCTCAAGACCGCCCAGTCAAGATAGAAGATTCATGCCGACAAGAGACGTCGAGACCTAGACTTCAATATCGGAGATTTTGTGTATCTCAAAGTGTCGCCTTTGAAGGGAATGGAGCGTTTCCAGCTCAAAGGAAAGTTAGCCCCCAGATATATCGTACCTTTCAAGATTTTGAATCGTCGAGGAGAAGTATCGTATCAACTGGAACTTCCAGAGGAGATGTCAGCAGTGCATAATGTGTTCCATATATCATTGCTTCGCAAATGCCTTGAAGTCCCGGAGAAGACTGAAGTTTTCAAGAATATTGATCATCGCACCATAGAGATCAACGATGATCTGACGTATCCTGAAGTACCCATACGTATTTTGGAGGAATCTTTTAGGACCACCAGGACCCGAAGTATCAAGTTTCTCAAGATTCAATGGAGTAACCACACTGAAGAAGAAGCTACCTGGGAAAGAGAAGATCACATGAAGACAGAGTTCCTGATCTCTTTAAATTCTAGTTGTCTTTTTTCTTCTTTCTCAAATCTTGGGATTAGGAGGGAATGTTTGTAACATCCCAAAAATATTGAACAATGATTATCCAATTCCAATCACCAAAATTAGGGTTAACAAAAACTTATGTTAATTAACATCATATGAATGCATGTGTGTATGTAATGATTGTATGAATGCATGAATGGACTTGTGTGATTGTTCTAAGTAGCAAGGAATGGTTTAAAGATGAAAACAACATCATCTAAAACATTTCCAAGCAGAAACAAATCAAGAGAAAAATCAAAAACAAACCAAATAAGGCCAATGGTCATTTTTGCCAATCTTGCTCACTAGGCTACTTTGAGTGTTTCTAGTCCAAGATTTCAAACCGAAACAATTCCATTTCTTTTCAACCCTTGCTAGACCAAGGAAAAGTGAACCAAAGCCCACCTTTCAGACTTACAGAAACATTTGGCAACTTGATTCAAATGACAATTTAAAATTGAATCATTAACATATGGGAAGATCACCCAATTCTCAAAAACCAACCAAACCAATTCCCCTTGACCTTTCCAATTAACCAGAGACTACTAAGTATGTAACTATTACACCCACCAAGTTTGAACCAAAAATTAAAATTTGAATCTTTTTTGGCCATTTCATCAAACACCTTGAAAACACAAATCAAAAAAACATCAAACACTATCGTGAGTAGTGATTTGGCCTAACTTGTCCCCTCTCTATCTCACAACAGACATTTAGTAGATCATCTAGCTTAGTTAGCAAGCTCTAGCACCACTGTGAGCTTGCCATTGCCATCAATGGTGAGAAGGACGAGCCTCACCTTGCCACCCCACTGTCGACAGCAAGTTAGGAGAAGCTCTAGCCTCGCCAACCTTGTCTGGGACACTCACCACCGTCCACCACCACCCCCTGTCCAATGCCAACAAGCAGAAAGCCACTAGACCACTCTAGAAACGCCGCACCCTATGCCTCTGCACCATGCCGAGAGCGCGCCAGAGCGCCACCCTCGACACTCACCCATAGACCACGCATCACCCTCGCCGCGTGCAAGCGTGATCACCACCACCCTAGCAACCCTGCAGACACGCCCGTTCATCGCCGTGCGACCAGGAGAGTCCATGCGCCATAAAACTTTCCGTCGGACCCGCCTAGAGCACCGCAATGTTCGGACCATATCGCACCATCCCACGCCGCGTAACCACGCTGTTGAGCTTCGCCAGGGATCACAGCACCGCCCCCTATTGTCTCCCATGCTGTTAGCCCACTTTACCGATGACATCGACGAGCTCCACCCGCGCCCTTCGGTCCCCTTCTGGCACTATAAATAGAGGCCACCCCTGCTCGAATTCTTCACACCAACTCCCCTCTCTCTCTTAGAAGCACCCCACCTCACCCCCGGAGCAAGGCGAGCAGCAGGTCGCTGGAATTTGGCTGGAGTCTGCCGCGGAGGAGGAAGAAAGGAGCCAGCGATTGGAGCCGCCCCAGGAGAAGCCGTCGGTACCAGGAGGTTCGCCGTCATCGACTTTGTCGTTCGCCCCTGTCGCTGACCCTCGTCTGAGCCTCGGTGAGCCCCCGTTGACCCCCACTGGCCGCGCTACGGTTCTGTCTCACTGGTGTTGCCCGACGGAGACGATATGTCACAGCCGTTGGATTAGAGTTTGATCGTGCGGTCTAGATCACCCCGTACTGCTTCGCCCCCTTGTCTCACTGACTGGTAGGGACAACCACTTAAACTCACCCGTGCGTGCGCTGTGCACCGTGGGACAGCCCAGTTAACATCCCGCACAACCCAGTTAGTTTGAATTTAGATTTTCCAATTTAGTTTCAAACCTAGTTCTATACCTAGATTCAAAAATCAACCCAAGTCGATTCACTGAACCAAAATGCATAAAACCAATTTTGTTAGAAAGGTACTGGAATTATTAATCCAAGCCCGTTGGATTCAAACCAGTTAGAATTGTAGATAACCTATAGTGAAAATAATAAGGCAGCAGCTTTTCTGCATTCAAACATTTTTCAAAATTCAACCATAAAAGCTTTTGAGTTGATTCCAACTCTCAAAAATAACATTTTACTAGACCTTTCTGAATATATAAAAATATCTATGTTTACTTGCAGAAATAATGAACAAGTAATAAAGAATGCCCATAGGCATTTCTAGTCACTTTATTTAATTAAAATAAAAAGGTTAAACCTTATTAAATTGTGACACTACTTTAAATCACATTCCCAAATACTGAAATATGTGGTGATGACATGTGTCAACATGATCCCATATTTTAGTTAGAAAATGTTAAATCTTAAGTAGTTTTTCAATGAGTAGAAATTACTCTTCTAAAATAAAGGAAATAAAACTATTGCCTTAATCTTTGTGATGCTTGTGATGATCCTAGATCATCTAGTGAAAACCTTGGTGTGATAAATAGAAGTAGTTAAGTATTGTTTGGTGATTGTGTACCTACCTCGTATTTATTTATAGACGCTAGTACCGACCAAGGATACAAGGAGGAAGGAGGATACTACGAGGAAGAAGCCGAGGAGAACTTCAACCACTGCTCTATACAAGGCAAGCCTATACTTGCAACTTTGCAAGCTAACACTTGCAACTGTGAAAACCATGTGATCTATGCAATGCATTAGGCATGCTTTAGTTATACCCCTTGATAACACATAATCCTAGTTTTACTTGCAAGCTTATTTATTTTATTTCTTTATCAAAGCTTTTTATTAGAGTTTACTTAGTGACTTGTAGAACTTGGAAATTTTATTAAAGGTAGCATAAAGAGCATAAAACTTGGCGTAAGTTAGATAAATCTTGATGTCATCCTGAGGCATGAGATTGAACTTAGATAAGATACACTTGTTTACCACCCCACATTGGTGTTTACCCCCACTATTAGATGCTAGTGATAAACTTAAAACTTGACCACTTTAGATGGGAATACTTGGTGAAAATGGTTATGAAAACCTTAGAATGATGAGTCATTCTACTGAAATTTTTTGACCTATGTCTTGAACACCAGATGATTTTGATGATGAAAAAGTTGAGGCATGAGCCTTAGCCCTTTATAAAACTGATGGTTGTCTGGATGCGTTACCATTCAAATTTTATCGTACAACCACAATACCCGAAATTTGGGTAGGGCTTGACTGGAAATTTATATACCTTAGTATGAGTTCCCTTGCGGCCAAGGTTTGAGCTGAGGCTACCTTGTGAAGATTGTCCACCTGTGCAGTTCCCAAGATGACAGTTGGTCATGGTTGGGAGGCCAAACTCACAGGAGAGATGCCTATACTAGGGCGTGTAATTGAAAGGTTAGGATTGATTATCCGCATACTGAGTACGGTGACTTCAGAATTGTTACCAATAGATGTATCGAATGTTGTGGTGAAAGTGTACCAGCTCTGCAGAGTGTCAAACTATTCGAATATTCGCGTCCGCGGTCATGGACAATTGGAGTGGCCATACTATTCTGTCATCAGATATTTTCAAAATGACTTATGAAATGAATCGTAATTTTGACTTGACCACAACAGGGTTGTGATATGAAATTCAAGTTCCCACTTAGGTGTTCTAAAACTTTCAACTAGCTTTCTTTTCTTCTGAACTCAGTAGAGATAAATCTGGCTTTTTGCAAAATAACCTAGAGCTTAGTACTTCCTACCCAAAACCATCTCACTTGTTAGTATTAGTTTGCGAGTAATTAATGAGTACCCATGGCTTTGTCCCTGGCTATTCCCGTGGCCATACTATAAAGAGGACTATCAGGAGGATGGACCACACGAAGGTTATATCAACTAGGATCATCCCCATCGTCAGCATTGCCTGTGACCATGAAGATGGAGCCTCACCTACTCTACCGTTATTATTACGTTACTCCACTGCTATGATTGTATTAAGACTGGATCATGTGATCCTTTAATTGTTGTAAGACCATATGTATGGTTTGTAAGGGATGATGTACTGCGATATCCAATCTGTTATGTCTCGCAAAAATAGTAATCCTAGGATTTCAAAGTATGGCATAACAGACATCTAGGATTAAAAATCCGGGTGTTGGCAGGGTCCATGAACTGAACTAATAACAGGGCCCTAGCGACACTGGCGCCACCTAGCCACCCTCCTTGTTACGAATGAGGAAATGCCCTCTTGGTCATTAATTGTGGTGTTCTAACGTGGTAAACATTGTGAAGCTTGCTATGGGCAAACAGAGTGTGGTTTTCATTATGGATGTTTGCTTTTGTGTATTTATGTGACAACGCTCTATGGTGTGCTAAAAAAATTATGATCTCTGGTGTGGCGGCTGCTAGTATCATTCCGTTGGTTTTCTGCCCTCGTAACCAGATTTTGTGCTCTCCATTGATGATATAAGGACATGATGGGCGTGCGGAGTTAGTCCACTATTTCTCGTATAAAGTATTTGCATTAATAGTCTTCATGCTCTTATAGTATATATTATTGGCTACCTATAATTTATTTTGGAAACTTTGAAATGTGATTTTTTGATTTTTGTAAATAAGTAACTACATGGAGCTATGATCTATTTTGAGCTTTTGTGCTATGTTTATAGTTTTTTTTGTAGTACTCATTTCAAATTATGGAAAAACCTCACACTGCATTTAATTATTGACATATATATATATCAAGCTTATGTTGGCTCTTCATTGTCACCTATCCATGTTGGAAACTTTCGTGTGTATGATCCTTCTTGTACGATCTGTGTCCGATGAGTAATCCAGTGGTTTCACGTGTCTGTCGCAGTTTTGCATAATTTTAAAACAAGTTCTACCAAAACTATAAACATAACACAAAAACTCAAAATAGATCATAGCTCCATGTAGCTATTTATATACAAAAAACAAAAATTAAAATGTATGCATTATCATCCAATCTCTCAGGCCATGCTCAGTTCCATAAGCAAGTCTCCTAAATCTCTCCCAAACTTTTACAAGTAGTTCATCATCTAATTGTTTAAAAAAAATATTATCTCTCTAAGGTGACTCAATATTTTATGGGAACCAAACCTTTCTACAAACAAACCTTTGATATTAAACCATGATGTGAAGTTTCCCACTAGCCATTTTAATACCCAATCTAGAGCTTTTCCAGCAAGTGAGTAGGGAAAAAGTTGAGCTTTGATTATATCGTTATTTCTATTACTTATCTTCAAAGATTTGCACCTATCATTAAATTTCTTTAAATGTAACAAGGAGTCTTCTTTAGGCTTTCCATAAAAATGATTCTCATAGACTATTTGAATTATAGCATGATCAAGCTCAAAAGGTTCCATAGGGAAATCATCCTTTTGAGGGAAATTCTTAACACTAAAAGGCCAATAAGTTTGTTTCTCCATGCTTGCAATAATAGTAAAATTACACTATTTTTTATGGATTTTTGTTTATAACATAAAGGTAAAAATAAGACTAAAAGAAAACAAAGAAAATAAAGGAAAAAACAAGATAAATAAAGTTCTTTGTAAATATAAAAGAAAAAAGATCACAATGGTGCAACCTCCCCAAGCTTGGGTGTTTGCGCAAGTTGATAAAGATGGTTCCACAAAAGGTTCTAGCAGTTGTTGTGGGAATTATCTTGTGCTCCAAAACTTGATGAAGATGCTACTATGATTTGTCTCTTGCAACTCCCCGGCAATGGCGCGAGAAAGTATTCTTGATGGCAACAACTCCGTGTGTACCAACTCGTTGGGACTCCAAGTGCAGGGTATTGTAGCAAGCGTCTTTTACCCACAAGGGTGACTCGAGGGTTTATATCAAACTCTCGGGGAATTAGCTTAGGGACTTCTCCTATTTTCTTCTTCAAGCAACCTACAAAACAATGTATTTTCCATGTGTCCCCAACTCCATATTTTGGTTGTCAAGAATAAGGTTTTGTATTAGTAAACTAAAATAAACTATCAATAAATAAAATTAAAAGCAAACTATAACTAGACAAGAAAGTAAAAACAATAATGTAAAGGTCTTTTGGGGTTTTTTTTTGTGTTTGCTAATAGTAAAAGTTTTTTTTGGTTTTAGGATTTAATTGATGCAACAAATATAAAAGCAATCAAAGTAAATGAAAGGTTGTTTCTTATAGTAAAAGTTGGACCGGGGGTTTCATGGGTTCACTTGTCTATTCTCTCATAAAGTGTAGTGGATATAAAACAATTCATAAGCAATACAATATTGATGAAACTTCATTATGTGTATGATAAACATTCATATGGGCATCACATCTTATTTTAAAGATGATGCAACACATCTCACATTCTCACTTATACTTCTCTAGAAAGGGAAAACTTCATGCAATCTAGAATTAAGAATAAACAGAGTATATCCTTAGGTACTTTGACATCATGTTTGAATAACAAGTGTGTTACCTTGAACAAACAAGATCATCTGGGTTGTCAGTATATGATAATAACACATTCATTCACTTAATCCCTAGTGAGGTAACAAAAGAACGGTAAAAATCATAGTGGATCTTAAATTTTGTTGTCACTATCCAATCGCCACCACCATGTTACTCCATCTAATGCACACGTTCCCCCACACATGCCCTCCCATACATGTTGGATCAAAACAAGTACTTAAGAACAGGGCACATAATTTGCATCTATCGATACATCTCACACATAACGGTGATAAAGCCAGAGATGCTAGAGGTCCCACCAGTGGCGGCTCCAGTAGTGTTTCCCCCTCCAATCTTCGCTGGTTCTGTCTCTGTTTTGGTGTTTCTGTATTTTTGTGCCGCCTCCTCCGAGATAATCTTGAGGGGTCTTTTTATAGGCGTTTTTAGGTCAAGACTTCAAGGCTGAGATGAAGATGGATGGTTGCGGATGCTCGAGGAGGAAACGAGACTCGGTCGCACGACCTAGGGTGGGGCTCATGCCACCTGGGCTCGTTTGGGCCTCAGGCCTCCCCTCTCATAGTTCTTGTGATCCAGATGCTTCTCTTAACCTCAAAAATCCCCGGTCCATTTGCCTTCGGTTATGTCCCCAAAAGATAAAAATATGCAAAACAAGGTGTTCCTATCCTGCAGAGTTATAAAGCAAATAAATGGGACCATTGGTAAATGCCCATAAATCAATGTAAAACATGGATATAACATCATATAAATTGAAAACATGTGGGAATATGAATCAGTAAACTATAAAGTTCATGTATGCATTTTACACGCATCACCAGCCTGCGTCAACTAATCCTACCTAGTCTGCTATAGCATCTAAGATTTGGATTTCGTGAAGGATATCCACCTTTTTCCCTTGCCTCAATCCCTTAGCTTCCCCCAACCCTTAAGAAATTATCCTAGTCCTGAGGCTGGGGTCGCCCCTAGGGTTTCCTCCCTCATGATGGAAATATATGGTGCAAGGACCATATCCTTGAAACCTTCTTCCTCCATCCACCCATACTCGAAGAAAAAGCGTCTTCTTTGCTGCACCACACCATCTCCCTAAAGGAGGATCAAAGGGTAGTGATCCAATCCGAGTCTCATTTCTTCTTTAAGAAAGTAGGTGCAGAAGAGGGAATCCCAAGTCTGGCAAATGAACACCATGTCAAGGACATATCTGACCAGTTCAAGTTGATAGTTGGTCCAAGTGAGTCGTGCCCAAACATGATGCACCTCTCGAAGAGCGAGATTAGTGATGAAATTTATAAAATGATTGACTCTTTCCCACATTATGTTGGAGTTGTTCTTGTCTTTAGCTCCTTGTATGAGGTTAAATCCTACCCCCCACCCCCCTACCCGGGCGAGCATCGGGAGCTCACAAGAATCAATGGAAGCCTCTAATTCCCCAATGAATGTGTATGTCTTCTATGATATACGGGGCCACAAACTACAATCACCTTCCAAGCCTTCATGTTAGTTGGACCATGCTGGATGTGAGTTAGAATTCTCCCTTAGCCTAAGAAGAAAGTTCTAGGTTGTCCTTATTTACCCCAAGGAGGAGCCCTCTAGAATGGCCATTGGTGCGGGCCCAGTTCCAAGCAAAATACCCCTGGCTATTGATGGAGGTGAGGTCCCTCTATGAGAAGTAGGCGTGAATCATTTCCTGCAGCCCAATGACGTCGATACACTCCCTACGCATATAGTCATTGAGTTGGGTTCTACGGCCTTCATTTGCACGATGATGTTTTTGCCCCGCCCACAGCGGGGTCCCTTCATTTTAGTAAGTCCTTATTTGAGACGGTCATCTGGTTGTAGACAAACTTTGCATTTGCATCACTTAAATACAGGATGAAGAAACAATCAAATCAGATAGGGTAGTTTTATATGATAATTTGCCACCCTGAAAGTCCTATATAGTATTGTGCATTTTTTGCTTGCTATTCTACGTCTTTACTTTTGTGTTGCTTCAAAACGTTCTTAAACCGAAACCATAAGATCAGGTTTATGTCATTTTAAGCATAGAGGACTTTAGGCGTGTGCGCGGCGACATCGATGGAGACAACCACCGAGCCCATGAAGGTGCACATGGCGAGGTCTCGCATGAGGCTAGTCCTAGTGGTAGTATCATACTACTAGTATCATGCATATGATACTAGTGCATGATACTATATCTCTAATGCATTGTATCATATAATAGTATCATAGTAGTGGTATATTTATTAATTTGTAGAATCTCTATGTAAAATGTGTGTACAAGATTTACTTGTCATTATGATTTCTAGCTTTACGTGCTATGATACGATTCACTTACGATACACTAACCACCTCTCTCTCTTCATTAATTATGACGCCACATCGATTTTCATGTTTCTAACGCATTTATACACCTTACGACATTGAAGATTGTGACCACCGATCCGCACATTGTACCGCTGGGAAGCTCAACAACCGCGTCTGGCGCTGAATTGCTCCGCGCACTTCCGCGAAGGTGGACTTGCAACGGAAGTCCAGCCGTCGATGGGGTTTGAGGAAGGAAGATATTTGGAAGCATGGGATATTCAGAGGAGGAGCTTTGTATTATCAAGGTGGTTTTTACGAGCCCACTTTCTATGGAGGATGAAGTGAAACGATCCATTTCGGCTGTCGGTGTGTTTGATTTCAGGGCGTAGTAGAAATGAACGTCTTAATTCCAACGGTCCTACTACTTTGGAAATATAAAATGTTTTAGATTTATGAATGAGATGTATCTAGACATCTTTTAGTGTCTAGATTTATTTGAACTTATATATTAAAAGGTGTCTAGATACATCTTCTTCACAAACCTAAAATATCTTATATTTCTAAACGGAGGAAGTATTCTTTGTTTAATTAAAACCAGAACATTGAAATGAAGTGATTCGTAAAATTTTACGAAGAGACTATCATTTGAGCACACACATTCGACAATCCACCCCTTCTCATTTCGCAAAATAAAGAATTCACCGCTTCTTGTACGTATAATAATTCAGAGAGAGCGATGAGAGCATCCTACCCGTGTCCCCATAACCCTCCTCAAATAGTTGTTGACCATGCTACACATAAAAACGCGTCTAGTCGTGGTTGATATAGTGTCGTGTCTTCTTTGAGCACCGGACACAAGCCGCTGCCCATGGCACGTCGGATATAGACAGGAGGGTACCACATGCCAGTAACTTAGTCCATTCTCCCCTCCCCTGACCACCTCACCTCTTCCCTGCTTGAGACACCCCCACTAATCACATGCCATCGTCGCCTCCCACCTTTCCACGCTGGAAGTTAGAGCATCTCCAGCAGGCACGCTAAAATAGCGCGGCGCCAAAATTTATCCGCGCGCGCTGAAAACACCTCCAGCAGGCGCGAAAAAATAGCGCGCGCGCGGGCTCTGCGCTATCCTGTGCGCAATATGTCGCGCGCCGAATACAACGCGTGCTATCTACGCCACACGCGTTCTTCTTCTTCCTCCCGCGCACTCCTATCCTCTTCTCCCGCGCTCTCCGCCGCCACGCGCGCTCTCCGCCGCCATGCCGCCCCACCGCCGCTCCCGCTCCGCCTCCGGCTTTCGCGGCGTGCTCCGGCGCGAGAACGGGGCGTTATACGCGGAGCTCCGAGCCGGCGGCTCGCGCTTCGTGCTCGGGACGTACGAGCGCGCGGAGGAGGCTGCCCGCGCGTACGACGCCTACGCGTGGCGCCTCGGCCGGCCCCGGTGCGATATGAATTTTTCGGAGACGGAGAGCTTCGAGGAGGCTCAGTTCCTCGCGCCGGACCCGCCCCTCGTCACGGCGAAGGATCGACGCCGCAACCGCGACCTTCAACGGCGCTTCGCCGTCGCCGAGGGGGACGAGCGCGCCATGGCGGAGTGGTGCCGGCGCTTCCCGCAGGACGTCATCAACGAGCGCAACTTCTTCGCGCAGAGGAAGGCGGAGCGGAGGTCCGAGCGCGCAGACCGGCGCTGGCGCCGACAGTTCATCAACGACCAGATCGAGATCGAGCAGACTATCCTGGACAATGATCCACGCTGGGAGGATTTGGATCTGTCGGAGGTGTCCGACGACACCGTGTCCGACGAGGAGTAGAGGAGTAGTTTTTTAATATTCGTCTAGTTTAATTTCTGTTCGTCTAGTTTAATTTGTGTTCGTCTAAAATAATTTTAATACATTTTCTAGATCTTTGTTTCTGCGATTCGTGTGACAAACTTGTTTGCGCGCTCTAAAATAGAACCTCTACTATGGGGAGCGCAAAAATGGCGCGCGCGTTTAGCGCGTCTGAAAGTGGGCGTCATATTTTAGAGCGCCCAAACGCTACAGCGCGCGCTGCAAACGCGTCCTCCGGCGCTCTAAAATAGAGCCTCTGCTGGAGATGCTCTTAGACGACGCTTTCTCATACATTCACACCCTCCCTCAAGCTCTCCCATCACTGTGTCTTCGGCTCTCGCCACCATTTGGCCGCCGCCGCTAATCTGGATCATCCTGCTGATAGTGGTATCGTCTTGAATATAACCAGATTCCGCAGGCCGACGACCCTTCTCTGTCTCGCCTAAGATGCCAGTTAGCTTCGACAGGGCGCCGACGCTTGTCCTTTTGGGCAAAGAACTAGCGGGGGATCTCGTGCGCTCACCTTGCACAAAAGGTGTTCAGGCGTTTACCTCGGTAGGCTGCATTTTCTAGATTTTTGCCTTTATAAATAAAATAGACTCTTGTGTTGATTGATTGCTCTTTTTTTATTCATAGACTATGGATAACAGACAAGTTAATGATTTATGCATTTATGAAATAGGAATGCTGTTGGATCTAAATTCGATGGGCCTCGCTCCACTCGTCAGAAATTGGTCCACTTCATGCCCAACGGGGATGCCTGTGGGGGGTGCGGGGAGCGACAGTCCCCCGCAGTATGATACGGATCGTCGAAGACCTAGGTTTTCACCGATATATAAACCCCTTATAAGACGCCAGTTGGGATGAGTTGCATCTGTAAAATCCCTGGCGTTTGTAAACACTGCTCGATATAGTGAAGTTTCGCTGGCTGGCGCCCGTGGTTTTTTCCTCTCTTTGTTGGAGAGGTTTTTCCACGTTAAATCCGTGTCCCCTTGCTGTGTTTTTCGTTTTCGTTCTTCATTATCTTCTTGTCGCAATTATAACAAAGACAATGTTGGGCCTTTCACAATAAGTTATATCATAGTACAATATATTGTTTCTTAGGCCTGTGCCAATGGTCCTGGCCGGCCGTCTCTTAGCACATGCCATGTAGGATTGAAGCTAAGGTGGAGACGTATTTAAAGAAAAGAGTGATTATTGCTCTATGTAAGGCAAGCAACTGCTCTTGTCCCGCATGCTAAGAAAATGAATTGATGGACTGATTCTTTGTGCATGAACCATCGTGGATGTTATCATTTGTGATCTGTTTGATAGAAACAAAAATCCTTGCCAACATTTATCGAATAGCAGTCACAAGGAACGACTCAGTATCATACATGCATGTTGATATGATGTGGCAGTGTTGATACGGCTCGGTAGAGACGGCCCATTGTGAACTGTCTTTAAGTGATTTAGAGGACATATATGCATCTGATTGATCTAGCAATATTTTTTGCCTATGATTTCTTGTAAGTGGTGTTTCTTAGTTAAGATACAACCTCAATCTCTTTCCTCATTAAATATTGTGCTACATAGACAAAAATATTTAGGATATAGAGCTAAGAAATGCATATTGTGAAAGTCTTTTTTTTAGGCAACCGACAGAAGCTCTACATTTTCATTAAAGAGAGATAGAAAAAGTCACTGATATTGTTGTGAAAGGCCTTAGAACATGGTTATTTTATGTTTAGAAATATGGCTTGTTAATACTCTATATATACTCTATAAGAGAAAAAGGAGAAAAAATCGGAGGACCGTATCAGAGACATGGCTGAAGAGACGCCTCCCATAGACGGCTGTTTGCGCTGGCGTCCCCATCCGACCAATCCAAGGTTGCTGACGTATGTGGTACACGGGACACGAGTGGAGATGGTGTGAGTTTTTTTTCGAGAGAGATGGTGCGAGACTGCGAGGTGGGGGGCCCTACCACCATGTCTTGTTCGGACAGCGAGAGCAGCTCTACATCTATGTATTTTATTTTTGATCTTGCTAAATATTTTTTTAAAAAATAGATGTCTTAGATTTGTTAAAATTTAAATAAACCTGGACAGTATTTAGTATATAGATTTATTTAAATTTTGATAAACCTAAACATTTAATAAAACGGAAGGAGTAGTATAGATTAGCAACGGCCGACGGCCTCGTGGTGGATAGCTCGCTTTTCGCCTCGTCATGTTGCTTGCGTTGCGTTGTACTCCTTCGTTTTAAAATATAAAATATTTTAATTTTATATAAAAGGACGATGCTAGCCGGCATCCGGATGCCCGTCTGCATAGACTGACTCGAAAAATCCGAGCCCCCGTCCCACCGCCACCCCCTCCCAGCCATCCACGTCACGTCCAGACAAAAATCTCCCCCATCACGTCCCAGGTTACCCCATCACACCCCCCAGGTCTCCTCCCCTGTTCTTTCTTCCTCCTCCCCCAATCCTCCTCCCAGCCATCCCCATCACGTCCATCTTCTTTTTCTGCAAGTAAAAGAACCCAGATCTCCTCCCCCACCCTCCTTCCATGTTCTTTCTTCCTCCTCCAGTTCTCCATGGCTTCCAGATCTTCTTCCAGCTGTCCATCCCCCCAGATCCCCAGGTGCAACTCATCTAGCTTCTGAAAAAGAAGGTAAAAAATCTCCCCCTCTCCATCTCCCCATCCCATTCTCTCAGAAAGTATCCAACACAGAAAAAATACTGCACACAATTCAAACACAAAATCAAGAACATCATCCACAAAAACACATAAGAACAGTCATCCCCCCTCCCCAGATCCAACAGATCCTGCCTGGGCAGAAAAGGTGGACAACAGAAAACAAGTTTTCTAACAATGTGTAACAAAAGAAAAGTTTTTTTCTTGGTAGCTCCTTCTTGATTTTTTGCATCTTTGTATTTTGCTTTGCATCCACACACTATCCTCTCTCCTGTGCAGTAATCTGGTAAGAAAAAAGGAACCAGGTTAGTTATGTAGAAGGGACCAACTTAGTTATAAAAAAGAACCAAGTTAGTTATGGAACAGGAACCAAAAATCAGTAAAGTATCCCAGGGAAAAAAATAGCATGGATGTGCATGTACAAAAACCTGGTTCTTTTTTTCTTGGTAGCTCTTTCTGGATTTTTTGCATCTTTGTATTTTGCTTTGTATCCACACACTATCCTCTCTCGTTTGCAGTAATCTGGTAAGAAAAAAAGAACCAAGTTAGTTATGGAACAGGAACCAAAAGTCAGTAAAGTATCCCAGGGGAAAAAATAGCATGGATGTGCATGTACAAAAAAGAAGAACAGATTACAGAGGCAACCAAAAGGAAAATCCTAATCGTCGCGTTTTATTTGTATCAGATGTCAACTTTCGATCTTAATGCCCCCCTACGGAAGATGGTGATGTTCCTGACATGGAGCCGCGATATCGCACTCAGCAGTCCAAAGAGTTTGTTGGAGAATCTCCGAATCCAGCGGTTGATGAGAGGGCAGCGACTCTTGGCGGTCAGTCTGATGAACAAAGTGGTAGGGGCCCGCAACATAACAGAGAGTTGTCCCCTGCTGGTGACCATGGTATTCCCGTGTCTACTATTCCTATGGATTCGACCACCTACCCTAAATTGGGGGAAGGTGATGTTGATGGAGCTGGCATGAACGAGGAAGTTGTATCCAGTCCGCAGGAGCCTTTCCTAGGGATGAGGTTTGACACAATTTCGAGTGCAAAAGCACATTATAATGCTTATGCTCTTAAACTGGGTTTTTCTATCAAAGCTCACACGTCTCAGAAAGGAAGAAACACATATCAGATATTAAAACAACAGTTTGTGTGCAACAAGTTTCGTAGGCCTAAAATAGAGGAGGAGGAGCAACAGGAGAGAATGACTATTGTAGAAGATACCAGCCCTGTTCATCTTGATGATGGCGATGTTGAAGCTCGGAAGAGTGGTTCATCCAAAAAAAGTAGCAGCAAATTTGGGGTTAAGCGCAAGAGGGAAAGTATCAAACAAACAAATTGCCCGGCTAGAATGTTCTTCAAACTCATTGATAACAAGTGGCAGGTGACCTACTTCATCGCTGAACACAACCATCCTTTGATAGAAAGGCCATCACTTGCGAAGTACTTGAGATCGCATAGGGGTATCCCCCGTGACGAGAAAGAGTTCCTGAAGTGTCTGCATAATTGCAACTTGGAAACAGGTTTGTGACTTCTGATTGTTACTAACTTGCTACTGCTATTATGTTAAGTTGTTTCAGGGCATCCTCCTAAGTTGTTTTTCTAATATGCAGGTCGCATGATGGAGGTCATGTCTGAATTTTATGGTGAGGATGCTTTTGTACCGTATGGCCCCAAGACAATATCAAACTTGCGGTTAGGAGTGAAAACAAAGAGTTCGACATAGGTGAAACACTTGAGCACTTCAAAGAGTCAGCAGTAAAAGACCTCAATTCTACTACAAATTTTCCTTTGATTCAGAATGAGTTGAAAACATATTCGGGTTGATGGTTTGGCAAGAAAAGCTTATGTAGAAGCATATCACGACTGTGTCGCTTGACACAACTTCTCGCAAATCGTTTCAACATGCCTTTTGCGCCGTTTATTGGCATAAATAGGCATGGGCAGTCTTTTTTGCTGGGTTGTGGTTTTCTCAGAGATGAGAGAGAGGACAACTTTAAGTGGCTTTTTAGACAGTTCCTCGAAGCAATGCATGGGAAGCATCCCACCAACATAATCACAGACCAGGACTGGGCTATGAAGAATGCAATTAAAGCTATTTTCCCCGATAGTGTGCACAGAAATTGCCGTTGGCACATGATTAAAAAAGGCAACGAGAAGCTAGGGTCCTTCCTTGGGCGTCAT
The DNA here is from genome assembly GCA_030063025.1 of Avena longiglumis. Lineage (NCBI taxonomy): Eukaryota > Viridiplantae > Streptophyta > Magnoliopsida > Poales > Poaceae > Avena > Avena longiglumis. The sequence continues at coordinate 158,528,430 of CP125973.1, forward strand.
CCTGGTCTAGCTGAGGAGTTCAATGAGTGCATTGATGAGAGCATGACTGTTGAAGAGTTCAAAGCAACTTGGGCAGCAATGGTTGTGAAGTGGGGATTGTCCGGGAATGAAACTTTTGCTTGGTTAAAAAAATATGCTCATACATGGGTTCCATGTTATTTCAGGGAATGCTTCTTCCCTTTCTTGCAGTCAACTCAAAGGAGTGAAGGATTCAATGCTGTCCTAAAAAGGTACAACAATCCCTAGAACTCTATCAAGCACTTTGTAAGGCAGTATGGGAAGATTCAGGCCAAGATTTTGGGTAGAGAGGGCTGCAATGATTAGCGGACGGATGAGCTTGTGGTGAGGCCATGGTCCCCATTCCCAATAGAGAAGCATGCACTAGCTGTTTACACAAGGGACATCTACTTGAGGTTCAGGGTGGAATTCGAGCTTATTAGGCGCTACAATGTGCAAGCACAAGGCCAGAACATGTACTTGTTGGTTCCTAACAATGTCAAGTGCTACCCTTATGGCTCTAGGACATACATGGTTAATGCAAATACTGGGCAATTTAACTGCGATTGTTGCAAGTACCAGCGTGATGGTATCCTTTGCTGCCATGTGTTGAAAGTGTTCACACATCTAGGTATTGATGCACTACCGGAAAGGTTTATTCTTAAACGGTGGACTCAGCAAGCAGTTGAGGATGTGGCGCCGTCACGAAAGGTGTACAAGATGATGTGATGCCTGAACAGTCTCGGCAGAAGCTAAGGTTTGCAAACTTGTCTAGATCGTTCGTGCAAATGGCTAAAATTCTTAGTGAATCAGATCAGGCAGAAGCTATTGCTCGTAGGCACATCAGGGAGATGAAATCTGAGTTTGCGCAATCAACCCCTAATGTGCATCACCCCATTTCTTCAGCTCCTAACGTGCACCAATCAATGGCAGCAGGGCCCTTGCCAACAGGGTCATGGCCGAAACCTCCCAGCAGTCACCGTGGTAATTCAGGCCCTATGCCAGCCCCGCCGCCACCTCCGTCTACAACACGGTAAACATCATCAAGTGTGCGAGGGGTGATGCACAAAACTCCTTCTCCACCACCTGCAACACAACCTGGCCCCGCTGCTGCTCGACAACTAGACCGTGCCCGACAAACAACATCGGCGGGTGCATCTCCTGTTCAACACTTGGGTGGTGTGGTTGAGCCGAATAGAGAACATTTTGTAACACTAAACCCTCCCAGGTCTAACACTAAAGGGCGAAAGAAAGGAAGGATACCATCTGGCATTGAGTTGCAAGCTAAAAAAATCAACCTATGTGGTTTGTGTTCTGAGCCTGGACATAATGCTGCTACGTGTACTTCTGGGTTGGGCCATAAGTAGTGGGTTTTAATGTGGTTTGTGTCCTGACCAAAAGGGTGTAAGTTTTGTTATATGTAAGCTGGTTTCCTTGTTTAGAACAAAGTTGAGTTCACATTTTTTTATAATGTAAAAGTTTGTTCCTGTTTTTATAACTCATTTGTATGTAACCCAGCTTTTGCAATACAAGGCATATGTACCAAAGTTGGTTCCTGGAGGCAGCCAACTTGGTTTCTGTGAATTCACTAACTTGGTTCCTGAACATAACCAAGTTGGTTCCTAGTTTTGCACCCAGTTTTAGTTTTGCACCGCTTTTTAGTAAACCAAGTTGGCTATGGTATGAGCCAACTTGGGTATATATGTCTTCTAATATATACTGATGAACACAACTTAGCTAACTAATTAGTTTTATATTAGTTTATATTATGTGCCAACTTAGATGGGGTGTGTTGACATCTACATCTTCCAAGGCCCAAAGGCGGGCGGGTCGAGGATCATCTCGGCTTGGTTGTCTGGTCCAAACGCCTGATGGCCACGCTTTTCTCTCGCCGTCGACTGGCTGGTGAGATACAGGACCTCTGCGCCCGTGCTGTGGCCATCATCGAGCGCCATGTTCGGTACAACGCCAGCCGCGAGGCACTAATCAGCCGCTCTGCATCTACTGTCGTGGACCTCGAGCCAGCAGCACTGCCGGTTGATCCGGTGGACCTCTACAGTACCCGCCGTCACGAGTTCATCGGCGGCCAAGCTCATGTCTTGGCCTGCGAGGTGATGGCGAGGGGTCACAGCGAGGATGAGAGGAAGCTCAAGGTTTTCTCCATAGTGAGGGTCTCCGGAAGTGGGAAGACTACGCTGGCCACGGAGGTGTGCCGGCTGCTGGAGGCGGAGTTCCAAGTGCAAGCGCATGTGGCCGTGTCTAGTACGTTCGATAGCGATGCCCAAGCATATAAGCAAGTTGGTCCCTTGGTGACCAAGTTTGTTCCTAGAAAAACATATAACCAGATTTGGTCTACTGTTTTCAATAAGCTGAACCCGTTGCCCAAGCATCCGATACAAAAAATGCATCTATACACCCCCAGCTTTGCATAGTGCTTTACCTTTTATTTCTTGAGTATGGTTTTCCAGTTGCTGTTGTTTTTCGGCGAGGTAACCCATGTGTTGGTCTGCACTTTTCTGATGTTTGGCAAATTCCCCACCGTGGTAATTCAGGCCCTATGCCAGCCCCGCCGCCACCTCCGTCTACAACACAGTAAACATCATCAAGTGTGCGAGGGATGATGCACGAAACACCTTCTCCACCACCTGCAACACAACCTGGCCCCGCTGCTGCTCGACAACTAGACCGTGCCCGACAAACAACATCGGCGGGTGCATCTCCTGTTCAACACTTGGGTGGTGTGGTTGAGCCGAATAGAGAACATTTTGTAACACTAAACCCTCCCAGGTCTAACACTAAAGGGCGGAAGAAAGGAAGGATACCATCTGGCATTGAGTTGCAAGCTAAAAAAATCAACCTATGTGGTTTGTGTTCTGAGCCTGGACATAACGCTGCTACGTGTACTTCTGGGTTGGGCCATAAGTAGTGGGTTTTAATGTGGTTTGTGTCCTGACCAAAAGGGTGTAAGTTTTGTTATATGTAAGCTGGTTTCCTTGTTTAGAACAAAGTTGAGTTCACATTTTTTTATAACAGAAAAAGTTTGTTCCTGTTTTTTATAACCCATTTGTATGTAACCCAGTTTTGCAATACAAGGCATATGTACCAAAGTTGGTTCCTGGAGGCAGCCAACTTGGTTTCTGTGAATTCACTAACTTGGTTCCTGAACATAACCAAGTTGGTTCCTAGTTTTGCACCCAGTTTTAGTTTTGCACCCAGTTTTTTGCAGAAACCAAGTTGGCTATGGTATGAGCCAACTTGGGTATATATGTCTTCTAATATATACTGATGAACACAACTTAGCTAACTAATTAGTTTTATATTAGTTTATATTATGTGCCAACTTAGATGGGGTGTGTTGACATCTACATCTTCCGCGTCCAGTGCGGCGGGCTGAGGGATCATCTCGGCTTGGTTGTCTGGTCCAAACGCCTGATGGCCACGCTTTTCTCTCGCCGTCGACTGGCTGGTGAGATACAGGACCTCTGCGCCCGTGCTGTGGCCATCAGCGAGCGCCATGTCCGGTACAGCGCCAGCCGCGAGGCACTAATCAGCCGCTCTGCATCTACTGCCGTGGACCTCGAGCCAACAGCACTGCCGGTTGATCCGGTGGACCTCTACAGTACCCGCCGTCACGAGTTCATCGGCGGCCAGGCTCATGTCTTGGCCTGCGAGGTGATGGCGAGGGGTCACGGCGAGGATGAGAGGAAGCTCAAGGTTTTCTCCATAGTGGGGGTCTCGGGCAGTGGGAAGACTACGCTGGCCACGGAGGTGTGCCGGCTGCTGGAGGCGGAGTTCCAAGTGCAAGCGCATGTGGCCGTGCCTAGTACGTTCGATGGCGATGCCCAAGCATATAAGCAAGTTGGTCCCCTGGTGACCAAGTTTGTTCCTAGAAAAACATATAACCAGATTTGGTCTACTGTTTTCAATAAGCTGAACCCGTTGCCCAAGCATCCGATACAAAAAATGCATCTATACACCCCCAGCTTTGCATAGTGCTTTACCTTTTATTTCTTGAGTATGGTTTTCCAGTTGCTGTTGTTTTTCGGCGAGGTAACCCATGTGTTGGTCTGCACTTTTCTGATGTTTGGCAAATTCCCTGGTCCATACACCGGTAAGCTCCTCCCATTCCAATGTTCAGCATTAAACAAAGTGCATACACCGCAATCATAGCTGCATGATTTTAGTGAAGGGTTTCGCGACATAGTAAATCAAAATTTTCTACGGAAGCGAACAGAGGGAAAGACAAGATCTAATCTAGGAGATGCAAACAACGAGAGAGATTGGATTAGATCTTCATACCCTTGAAGATTCGCACAATGAACGCGTTAACGCGTGGGTGATGTAGTCGTACTCGCTTCTCCTCCTCGCGATCCGATCTGATCTAGCACCACAAGTGGCGATGCCTCCGCGAGATGCACACGTGCGGCACCTCGACGTATCCTCCTTCCTTGGTCCAGAAAGTATGGTGGAGAGATGGGTTGGATCTACAACGCGACGGCGCGGTGCAATTGGTGGAGAATTTCTGCAGCAGGGCTTCGCCTACAAGCAGTCGGGAGGGAGAGAGGAGGGCAGGCTAGGGTTGGAGGGAAGGTGTAGGAGGTTGGTGCCCCAGCCTCTATATATAGAGGTGGGCGCAGCCCAGCCCTCCCAAGCCAAGGCCGGCGGCCCCAAGGAGGAAGAGTGGGGGGCAAGGAAACCCCCCCTTCTAGAAGCTCTATCTAGAGTTTAAACCTCTCTTGGCCGGCTGGGACCTATGGGGCCTTGTGCCCCTGGCCCAATGCGCCAGGCACTCCCTCATAGGCCCATGCCCCCTCCCGGAAGGTGGGGCCACGTTGGTCACCTTCCGGAAGGTTCTATAAGCTTCCGGTACAATACCGATTAACCCGAAACAATTCCGAACTCCAAAAATTGCACTGCCTTATATGAATCTTATTCTCCAGAACCTCTCATGATGTCCCGGATCCCATCCGAGACTCCGAACAAAAACTCATAAACCAATTATCCAATCTATCCTAGCGTCGAGACACGTTAAGTGTGTGACCCTGCGGGTTCGAGAATATGCAGACATGATCTTCTATCAATAATCAACAGCGGGGTCTGGAAACCCATATTGACTCCCACACATTCATCGATGATCATATCGGATGAACCACGATGCCAGGATTCAATCAATCCCATATATATATTCCCTTCGTCTCACGATATTTTTACTTGCCCGAGATTTGATCGTCTTGCATCGTCATACCTAGTTCAATCTCGTTCACGCAAGTACTTTACTCGTTCGTAATCCGATATCACTTTGTGATTAACTCCTTAACCACATGCTTGCAAGCGGTGTTGATATCGACATTACGAGTGGGCCCAAGTATATCTCTCCGACTTGGGAGGGATAAATCCCATCTCGATACATACAACCCAATGATACTTTCCGATCACCGAGAGACACCTTTATGATCACCCTCTCATAGGATGACGCTTGATGACCTCAAAGCTTTCTTCCGATACCGTGGAGTTGTATTATCTCATGGTCTAAGGAATACAATATTTGACATAAGAAAAGCTTCGCAAAGACGAACACGATGACACGATCTAATTGCTTCGCTTAGTTTGGGTCTGTCCATCATATCATTCTCCCAATGATATGATCTCATTATCAATTGACAACTCATGTCTATGGTTAGGAAACCTTAACCATCATTGATCAATGAGCTAGTCCATAGAGGCGTACTAGGGACACGGTGTTGTTCACAAACCACACAAGTATTAAAGTTTCCGCTTAATACAATTCTAGCATGGAATATAAACATTATCATGAACAAGAATTATAATAATAACATCTTTATTATTGCCTCTAGGGTATAATTCCAACATTTAGTAGTACAGAAATCACAGTCATTAGATAGTATGTGAAAAAAAGAGCAACTTGCTGTCCTGGAAAACACATCATGTGTTTTGTATATACTCACGTTGTCGACTGCTTTGGAGGGTTGATGTCTTCAACTTTGTAATCTCTGATCTGCACTGCTGAATTTGCATAGTTTTCTTCCCATAAAATCTTGATGGGAGCAACTAATTCGTCGACAATATCATTGAACTTCTTGTCCGATCGAATCAAGAACTTCGAACCTTTTATCCCTTATGTTGATGACAAACAACCAGTAATGATTGACGTGGTTGCTCTCGCCTGGTGCCAAGTTCTCGAGCACGGGCATCATAACCTGTGTTTTTTCAAAAAACAAACCAAAATAGTGAGTAGAAGAAAGGAACAAAACCAGTAGGAAAAAATCAACTTAGCTATATGGGTGGGACCAAGTTAGACTAATTTGGAACCAACTTGGTTACAAGGGGGTGGGACCAACTTAGTTATATTTTTGGGACCAACTTAGACCAAGTTTGGTACCAACTTAGTTATAGTTGTGGGACCAACTTAGTCTTAGTTTGAATCAACTTGGTTACAAGGGGGTGGGACCAACTTAGTTATATTTGTGGGACCAAGTTAGACTAAGTTTGGGGTCGACTTAGTTATAGTTGTGGGACCAACTTAGTCTTAGTTTGAATCAACTTAGTTATATGGTGTGGCCAACTTAGTTATAGTTGTGGGACCAACTTAGTCTTAGTTTGAATCAACTTATTTATATGGTGTGGCCAACTTGGAAGTTTGAAGAAATAACTTACAGTATCTTTTCTGTCAAGATGGCCAGTGACTTTGCCGGAATGCTTTTTCAGCTCTCTCTTGTTGCATTCCAGATTTTTAAGTAGACTCTAAAAAAACACAGGAGAGAGGCATTAGATGCAACATTCCAAAAAAACAGAAAACAAAAATGGTGAATGATACCATGCTAGGAAAGTGTGCTGTTTGTAAAAGTGGGTCTTTACCGTAACCCTCAGAGGCATGACAATCTTCTTAATCTTTTTAAGTTTCCGCAACATTATGGACTCTATTCCGAGTTCCATTACAGTATTCGACAACTGTCCACAGGGCATCATGGAGTTTGCAAGATCTCTAAGTGTAACAAAATACTTTCCGTATGATACAATTATTGGTGTATTGTCGATGTCTTGGCCCCTTTTGGTTCTTTTTCCATGTGCAGTAACTAAGTTGTACAACTCTTTCACATCAGCTGAACATGTGTACACCCTTTGATCGGCATATGCGAAGTAGGGTGACTTCACTACAGGAGCCTGCCTAATGATTCTTCTTTCTTGTACTGGAGATCTCCGAAGTTGTGCTTCCGGAAGAATCGTGGTCCAATACAATGACACTCCCACCCTTTCAAGGCGTCGAAACCGCTCAGTATTTTCTCAACAACGCAGCCTTAGGAGGATCATTCAGAAGCCCTTTCTTTTTCCATCTTGTCACCGCGCACATGCTTCTCTCATTGTTTCCTCATCCCACGCCTAATTGTCGCTTAGCCTTTCATCGCTCAGTTGACCGGTGTTATGCTTCTGGGTTGAATGGCCTGGAATTATGCACTTGTTTTCTTCCTCCTCTGGGCTGTCAAAACCCAGGTCGAAAGATGGTGGATCACAGGCTTGATCCACTATATGTTACCAAGCTGTTTTTTATCTGGTGGTGCAAAATTTGGCACTGGTGGTAGTGGACATGCATCACTCGTTTTTGTGTTGTGTGTGCTGCATATTCTTGTAGTTTCAGATTTTGGCCGACGCAATGGTGTGTAGTTGCGGTCACCTTCAGCTGTGTGCTGCCAGTTTTTGGAGGGGGGCGAGGGCATTTTGGTATGACCGTAGGTGCTCCCTGCTGGAGTGGCAATCCCTTCACTGGATGCTGCAATATCTGTGGGCTAGGCATACTCGGCTGGGTGGCTTGGACCGTGGCAGCAGTAGTAACTACTGTTTTGGGCTTTGCCTTTGGTGTTTTAGTTACTGATGCTGCGTTTGTTGGGTCACCTTCTGGGCGGCCACGTTGTGCTGCCATCTTCTGTCTCCTAGTCCCCTGTGCCTATCGGTCATCTCTTATATCCAATTTCTGAAGGTTGAAGCACTCTACTGTTAGCTTGTGTATTGCGTCTTCGCTTCCCATCATATCTACCACAGGGACATTTGTAGTGCGTGCCCTCAGCTCCCTATCTAACATCAAATGGAAGACAGCATTGGCGTCACTCTTGCCATCATCATCATCAAACACAGGAGCTTCAATGTGCAGGCGGCCAACATTTTTTCTTGTTTCTGCTGCAACCATCCCTATTAACTCTGAAAGAGAATTTTGGTCTTCTGTCTGATGGCCTTGTCCTGCATGTAACCTTTCTGCCCGTTCTTCCTCCGCCTTCCTTCTTGTTCTTTGAATCAAGCCCTACACTGAGAAGTCATCGAGGTTGCTCCTCTTGTTCATCTTCTCCTCCTCCTCCATTCCCATTGTTTGCATCTCTGTTAGCTCCATCTTACTCATCTTCCTTGCTGTCGCCATCTTCCTCATCCTCATCTTCACTATCGTCATCACCATCAGAACCATCATCAGGGTCGGTGTCATCTTCTTCGTTGTTGAATTCTCCATCAGTCCTTTGCTTCTTTCTTCTCCCCTCAACATTGCTAGACCTTTCTTCATTGTATATATTCCCAATAGCCTCGACAAATGTCCCGATCCTGTTGGATATGTCTGTGCATAGCTCGCCCACACAGATGGCAAATTTCCTTTTTCTCTGCATAAATAAAAAAAAGGTATAGGAGAGAAATTAGTACAACTCCAGCAGCCAACTTAGTTAACTAAGCTGGTCCCGCAAAGTTAAGTTGATTTCATAGTTTAACTATGAAATATGGAATCAACTAAGCTAAGTTGGGTCCTTGCAGGGCTTCTCAGTGCAGGGCTTGATTCTCAGTGCAGGGCTTGATTCCAAAAAAATAAGCTAAGTTGGGTCCTAGGATTAGCTAAGTTGATTCCAAAATATAACTAAGTTGGTACCACAAAAATAACTAAGTTGGTCCCACAAAGCTAAGTTGATTTTCATAGTATAATGAGCCAACTTAGCTGAAATATAAAGTCAACTTAGCTATGAGACATGAATCAAGTTGGTTCCAAAAAAGAATAAGCTAAGTTTATTTTTATAGTATAATGAGCCAACTTAGCTACAATATAAAGTCAACTTAGCTATGAGACATGAATCAAGTTGGTTTCCAAAAAAGAATAAGCTAAGTTGCTTTTCCTACTTGTTTTGTTCCTTTTCTACTCACTTTTACAAAGTAGAAAAATCAACTGAGCATGTGATATACAAAAATCAACTTACTTTTTTGTATGAAACTAACTAATTAGTTTCATATTCATATACTCAACTTAGATTACTCAACTTAGCTATAGTACGAAATCAAGTTATGAACTCTAAATTATTTCATATACCTCGTTTGAAAAGCTCCGTGGCAGCTTCGCAGACACGAATTCTTCGGTTCTTGTCATGCCCACAAAAAGACTATCTCTTATGTAAGCCCCGACGGATTCTTTGAGCTGTATGTTGTTGAAAACAGAAAAAGCCGTGTTAAACAAATGTATACAGATGGAGTAAAATCAAAAACATATTGGGATTTTTAGGGGTTTTTTGTATGGGCAGGAAAGTGCGTACTTTCAACTTTCCAAACTCCCCATCCCCTTTTGCATCCTTCCGCATGACAGCCTGTATGAGTTTGTCGTTCCATGTTGCAGCCCGTATTGGACAGACTTCTTCGGACTCCACAACCTCGTCAACATCCAGGGAATCAAGATAAAGGATCTGCATTGGAAAAAAAGGACAAAAAAGGTAAGTTAGAAAAATGATATTACATGCTGCCGAATAGTGTTATTTTTTGTGTTCGAAAAAAGACGATGTCTCCACGCGAAATTACCACGAGATGGTGAAGACAGCAACATACGGATTTCTTCTTTACTCCCATTTTCTTTACTTCTGTTATTATTTGATCAATGGCAAATTGGGCGAAGTTTGTCCGCCGGAACTGGTTAAGGTCCACTAATGCTTGGTAACACCTGGGGCTGATGCTTGATGCTGTTGTAGGGCTCACAAAGCAGCTGATTACGCCAGCAAAATATGCGCGCAGAAACTTCATGTCCGCAGCCCCTTCCATTCCTTTTATCATCGCGCACCAATCGGCCCACTCGGGTGTTGTGCCACTCTCTATGTTGTACTCTTTATTAAAGAACTCAATTGCCTCTGTTTCCATTTCATATCTAACAGGGCTCCCCTCATTCTTTATCTCGAACACTTTGGTGTAGTTGTCTGCATTAACCGGGATACTCCCCCTTCCTGGTATAACAATCTCGCTCCGTATAAGGTCAAAACATGATAAGACCCGCATACTAAGGTCTACAGGCATCTCTTTTGCCTGCACGTTAAGCATACCTCCCCATCCCCAATCTTCTATTAGATCTTTCTGATCTTGAACTAGCAGTTGGTTCAGTTTAAACAACCTGGCCGGAGAAGCGCGATTCCTTCCTATCTGTAACAAAAAAGAGGTCGTGTGCATAAGATAATTAAGTTGGTTACTGTTTTATTGCGTGAAAAAATAGAACATAAAAAGGAAGAAAGGAAAAGGCGCACCGTGGTTCGTCGTACACGACCAGGTCTTGCTGCTGGCAACGTATCTTGCGCAACAGTTGTATCCGCAATAGTAAAATTTGTTCCTGAAGATGACTGCATAAAGTTACCCCCACCAAAAAAACAACAGTTAGCGCTCGGACAAAAAAATATCAGTTGTATCTTGGAAAAAAAGGACGTTTTACCTGCTGTCCAGTTTGTGTAGCTGGTAAACGCAGGCGGGCGCGTTTGACAACATCTTTCGTCATTTTATGACTTCGACTTTTTTCAGGAATAACTTAGTTATTTTGTAGGACCCAACTTAGTTGGATTTCTACTTGTATGTATAGATGTAGTAAAACAACTTATCTCTCTCCAAAAATCAATTTAGTTCTCTTAAAAAAGGAAAACAACTTAGTTGTTTGTAGAAACCAACTTAGTTATTTATAGGGGCCAACTTACTTATTTGTATGAACCAACTTAGTTGAGTAAAATATTCAGAAAAAACAAAAGAAAAAGCCAGGAAAACAACTTAGTTCTCTTTTCAAAAAAGGAAAACAACTTAATTCTCTGTATGAACCAACTTAGTTAATCCTAGGACCCAACTTACTTATTTGTATGAACCAACTTAGTTAAGTAAAAAAATCAGAAAACAGAACCTTCTGCTGCTCTACTGTCCTGTCATCTGTCGACAGTAGAGCAGAAACCAACTTAGTTGTTTGCAGAAACCAACTTAGTTATTCATAGGGGCCAACTTATTTATTTGTATGAACCAACTTATTTAAGTAAAAATATTAGAAAAACAAAAGAAAAAGCCAGGACACTTAGTTCTCTTTTCAAAAAAGGAAAACAACTTAGTTTTGTGGAGGAACCAACTTAGTTAATTCTAGGACCCAACTTACTTATTTGTATGAACCAACTTAGTTAAGTGATTTTTTTTAGAAAACAGAACCTTCTGCTGCTCTACTGTCGTCTGTCGACATCTGTTTTGACTATAGGTGCAGGTAGACAGTGATCACCTCTTCACCTACACTATAATGTGTGCTACTGCTGCTAGATAACTCGCGAGAGCGAGGAAAACACAGAAAAAATCCTAGGAAAAATTACCATGCCCTTGATAATTCCCCCCTACTGCAAAAAACACAGGAAAACCACCCCCGACAAATTAGTTCTCTGCAGAAAACAACTTAGTTATTCCTAGGACCCAACTTAATTATTTTTATTAACCAACTTAGTTAAGTAAAATATTCAGAAAAACCAGGATTCTTGTGATGAACACTAGTTTTCCGGTCTCTAGAAAACAACATGCTGCTACTCTACTGTCGTCTGTCGACACCTGTTTTCACTACAGGTGCAGGTAGACAGTGATCGCTTCTTCGGCCATACTATACTGTGTGCTACTGCTGCTGCTAGATAACTCGCGAGACCAAGGAAAACACAGGAAAAAATCCCGGGGAAAAATTTACCATGCCCTTGCTAAAAAAAATCCTCCTACTGCAAAAACACAGGAAAAAATCCCGGGAGGAAATTTACCATGCCCTTGCTAAAAAAATCCTCCTACTGCAAAAACATAGGTAATGCCCATGACACTCGTCATACATGCAGTGAGTGATATAGTTTTTACCGGACTTGCTAAATTTTCTACACAAGTTTGAAATCCATGCAGTGAGCTTTATAAAAAAATTCTCTACACGAGTTAAAATCTGTCATCATCATACGGATCGAGTGCTGCTTTACCTATGAGACATGAATCAATAGGATAACATGACATGGGTTTGTGCAAAACCAAAAAATACGGGAAAAATTGCATGGATCACCTGAAGGCGGGACCTCCCAGGCTCGATGTAGATGCTTGATACGATGTACTCGAGGCGAGGCCCTCCCCCAGATTCGCCGACGAGCTGCACTGACTCCTCCTCGCCCCGTCCCAGATGCGCGGTGCTTTGATGCGCGGGTGCTCGACGCGCGGTTCTCGGAGTGCCGACGTGCCCCCCCGACGAGATCTTCTATCTCACCGTGCTAGATGCGCGTTGGTGCTCCGATGCGCGGGTGCTCGACACGTGGTGCTCGGAGCGCCGACGAGCTCCACTAGATCCTCCCTTCGCCGACGCCTCCACCGACGAGATGGTCGCCCCTCCACAGATCTCGCCGAGCCGCTACTCGCCGAGCACGCCGCCTCCTCCGATTGCGGCGCGATGCGCGACATGCTCTCTCCTCCGTTGTCGATGAAGAAAATGGAACGACGGAGAAGCGAACGCAGAACGGCCGGTCGCCGAGCCGCTACTCTCGCTGGAGCACGTCGCCGCCCCCCTCACTCCGCCAGTTGCAGATGCGACGCACGGGCTCTCTCCCCTCTCTCCGTTGTCGATGTCCAAAATGGGGAACGACGGGAAGCGAAGCGTGCAACGGCTCCCCCCCAGGGTGGTTTCGGTTGGAGACGCCTTTAGATTGGTGCGGGATGGACGGTCCAAAACAGAGTGCTCGGTACACCAGCCAGCATCCGGATGTTTTTTAGCATTTGGGTATATAAAAATATATATCTTGATCTCTTTTAGTGTATAGGTTCGTTTAGAGTAAATCTAGGTCTAAATACATTCTTTTTATAAAAGTAAAATATCTTATATGAGTACGTAGTAACTTGTAAGTACGATGTATACCGCCCTCTTTTCACGTGCGTGCGTCGTGCAACTCGTGCAGTCCTCTCACTTGGGTTCGTGTACTTCTATAATTAGCTGCTCGATCGTGCTCGTGGCTTTGCAATTCCAGACGGAAGACAAGAAACCAGTGGGGCAGTGACCAGCGCGAAACGTTGGCAAGGCGCTCGCGCGACCGGCCAGGATGGTGACAAAGAAGCCTCGGATTGTCATAGTGGGAGCCGGCATAGCCGGGCTGTCGGCGGCGCGGCAGCTGTGCGACGCGAGCCTGGACAAGTTCGAGGTGGTAGTGGTAGAGGCCGGCAGCCGGGCCGGCGGCCGGGTATTCACGTCCGAGTTCGCCGGCCACCGGGTCGAGATGGGCGCTACGTGGGTGCAGGGCGTCGTCGGGAGCCCCGTGCACGCGGTGGCGCGCGACGCGGGCGCGCTCCAGGACGATGCCGCCGACCTCCCGTACGAGCGCATGGACGGCGGGTTCCCGGACCGCGTGCTGACAGTCGCCGAGGGCGGCAACGTCGTCGACGCGGACACGGTGGCCAAGCCGATCGAGGAGCTGTACAGGGGGATGATGGACGACGCTCGTGCCGGCGAGGCTGAGAGTGGAGGTGGCGGCGTGGAGGAGTACCTGCGGCGGGGGCTGCGGGCGTACCAGTCGGCGCGTCCTCCCGGCGGGAGCAAGGAGCTGGAGGAGGTCGAGGACGCGCTGCTCGCCATGCACATCAACCGGGAGCGCACAGACACCTCTGCCGACGACCTCGCCGACCTCGACCTCGCCGCCGAGGGCGAGTACCGCGACTTCCCCGGGGACCACGTCACGATCCCAGGTGGGTACACCCGCGTGGTCGATCACCTCGTCGCCGCGCTCCCGCCCGGCACTCTCCGCCTCGGTCTCCGACTGCGTCGTGTCGACTGGAGCGAAACCCCGGTGCGCCTCCACTTCGCGGACGGAACGACGACGCTGATCGCCGATCACGTCATCCTCACGGTCTCGCTGGGCGTCCTCAAGGCCAGTATCGGCAAGGACGTGTCCGCCCCGGGCGCTATCGCCTTCGACCCGCCGCTGCCACAGTTCAAGCGGGAAGCCGTCTCGCGTCTCGGCTTCGGTGTCGTGAACAAGCTGTTCATCAAGTTGGAGGCGGAACAGGAAGGCGGTCACGAGCAGCTAGCCAGGGCGGCGCCGCCAGCTTTCCCGTTCCTACACATGGCCTTCCTCGGGCACGTGGCGAAGATTCCCTGGTGGATGCGCGGCACCGAGTCGATCTGCCCCGTCCACGCAGACTCTAGCGTGGCGCTCGCGTGGTTCGCCGGGCGGGAGGCCTCGCACCTCGAGTCCCTCCCCGACGACGACGTCATCCGCGCGGTCCACGCAACGCTGGACTCGTTCCTCCCGGCAGCAGCCGCGGGGGCAACGTCACGGTGGAGCGTGAAGACGATCAAGAGGAGCGGGTGGGCCACGGACCCTCTGTTTCTCGGATCCTACAGCTACGTGGCCGTCGGATCGAGCGGCGATGACTTTGATCGGATGGCCGAGCCTCTCCCACGTGAACTGGAGGCCGGTGGGAGTGGGACGCCGCTGCGGGTTCTGTTCGCCGGCGAGGCGACGCACCGGACGCACTACTCGACGACGCACGCGGCCTACCTGAGCGGCGTACGGGAGGCCAACCGGCTGCTGCAACACTACCGCTGAGATTGCGCATTCTCCTTCGACGGCAACGCAGCGATACGATCGTTTTTCTAGACTGACTCGATTGAGACATGTAGCCTACATGTCCTTGGATGTAATCTGCTTGTTTGGTTTGCTATGGTTCATTCCCGTGGTAGGTAGCCTGTCTGTCTATGTTATTGTTGATATGTCGCTCTATATTCTATAAATACGAAGTTTTGGTGATAAAGATGCCGCATGGTTATTTTGTTGGTTATGGATCGTTGATATGTTATCATGTGTTTGTTAGGGGTCCATCCGTCCATGACTCAATGATGAATGTTTCCGGATACGGTGACGGTCCCAGAGAGCATTCTGCTGGATAAGAATAATATTGGCATCAGAAAGACATTGGTAGAGGACCTGAAGTTCATTATTCTGGCGGAACCTTATCCTCGCGTCTCGCGTCGTCCCCGCGAGGGCGACCGAGCGCCTGCTGGCCGCCTCCTCCTCCCGTTCCGCCCTGCCGCGAAGCTCCGCAAAGTCCGCGCAGACGGCGGCGGCAGTTCTCCATTACCCGACGCGGTGGCTCACGGGCGGCGGCGGCGGTGAGGACTGGCGGGCGACAAGCTCGACCGGTGGGCGGCGATCTGTGGAGGCTGTCTCCGGCGCCATGACGGCCTCTCGACGGCGCGTCTGCTTAGCTTGCGCCCGGCTTCGGCGGGAAGCTCGGCCAGAATGGCGGGCTCGGCGGCCAGACATGGCGGCCTAGCTCGTACATCGGGCGCTGGTAGATCAGCACGGCTTGCGATGGGCGGCGTTGATGGCACGGCTGCAGCGGTAGCGGCGGCGGCGAGGCCCGATCTGGCTTGGCGGGCTCTGGGCCTGATCTAGGCCTAGTCGATGCCTGCTGCGCCCGGACGGCAATCACCGTGGGTGATGGAGGGTTGTTCCCTAGGCTGTCGGGTGGCTCGGTTCGCGGTGCTTGATCTACCCGCCTGGCGTCGGCGCGATGTGGCGTGGGTTGAGTCTTGGCTCGAGTTCGTGGGCGCGGCGGCTCCGGAAGGTGGGCTGCGCGGCGAGCGTCGTGGCGGTGGTGATGGTCCTCCTCTTTGCTCATGTGGGTGGCGAGGAGCGGGCGTTGGGGAACTTCGGTGTTGGCGATGTTTCGGCTTCGGCAGCTCCCAGATCGTGTGTCGGAGGCCAGACTCGAGGACAGCGAGCGTGAGCGGGTGTCGGGGAGCGGCTTGAAGGTTTTTCCGAGCGAAAGCTCGGTGCTTCGGCACCAGCGACGGCTGTGCCTGCGGGTATCGTGACCCTCTTGGGGGCGCCGTTGCGGCTACCTTCTACGTGTTTAGGCTCCGGGTGAAAACCCTTGACTTTCGGTCTCGGCGGCGGCGGCGTTGTGCGTCGTTACTCTCTTGGGGGCGTCGTTGTGGAGCGCCGGTTCTCCCCGCTCTCGGGTGGTTGTCTTCGGTGGCGAGTTGTGGTCTTTCGTGTGTTTCTTGTTTATCTTGATCTGCTTTGTAAGGGGGTTCTCCCATCACCTTGTATCAGTTCGGCCGATGTGGCTTTATTTATAAAGCGGGGCGAAAGCCTATTTCGAGAGAGAAAGACATTGGTAGAGACATGTCCTATGATCCCTTTTACATGAGGCAGTGCTACACACATTTATTGGAGAATAATTTCTCAAAATCCACCGGATCCCTGCTGACATGTGTTTCTAAAAAAGTCATAAAATCCGGTTTTTGCTATAAACGTATGTTTTTGCTACAAATAGTTCTTTTTTTTACATATAGCAGAAAACCTTAACGACGACCGTGTAGCAAAAAAGTTGATCGTTGAGATTGCCTATTCTCCTTTGAGGGCAACCAGCGATATGATCGTTTCCGGGTATGATCATTGAGATTGCCCTATTCTCCATGTCTCAATGATGAATGTTTCCGGATATGGTGACGGCCCCAGAGAGCATTCTGCTGGATAAGAATAATATTGGCATCAGAGAGAGACTAGTAGGTGCTTGTCTTCCTGTAATCCTTTGTGCATGAATCAGTCGTGATTAGTTGCGAAATGCGACAACGCGAGCTGGGGCAATGATGCCGATGCCGATGTCCGGACGTCTGAGCTCTTTCGATTTCCATAAAATAAAGTACTCGCTTCGGTCTATATTAATTGTCTTAATTTTGTATAAATGTAAATGCATCTAGTTTAAATATTTTATTAGATATATACGAATCTAGAAAAAGTTGAGACCATTAAGATGAATTGAGAGAGTATTTTTTATCTTTCCTAGGCCAGTCACACTATGTTCGAAATTAAGACGTTTTGGTATCTAAAATAACCTTTCAAACGTCTTATAAATTGGGACAAAGTTAGCACTTTATTATCGCTCTATTTGTTTGCTTATCATTGTTACTACTTGTGAGATGAGCGGCAATCGGCTGCCTTTCGTGTTGCCTTTTACAACATCGGTGTCATCGTCACGCCTAAAAGGATAATATTGTTATACTTTGTTATACGTACTCTCCGTGTTATAAAATATAATATGTTTTATTTTTTATGAAATAAATATATCTAGATATTTTAGTATATAAATTCGTAGTAAACTTATACACTAAAAGAGGTCTAGATACATTACTTCAAAAAAATTAAAACATCTAATACAATATTACAGAATGGAGGAAGTACTTTATATGCTCGCATGCCTTGGACAAATTAAAACTGGCAAAGCTGCCTTTTCAATGATGACGGTTTTTATTCCCTCGGGTGACTTTTTATATGATCAAATCGTGCTTAATTGCGAAATGCAACAACGACAAGCTGGGGCAATGATGATGCCGAATTGCCGATGCATGGACGTCCGAGCTCTTTCGATTTCCAGAGAGTATTCTTTTTATCTTCCGTAACTCGTAAGCGAGTCACACTCTGTATCTACCTCCGTTCCAAATAAAACACCTTCTGGTATGCTAAAATAGCTTATCAAAATGTTTTACGATTTGGGATAGAGGTAGCACTTCATTATCGCTCTCTTTGTCTGCTTATCCATGTTATTACTTGTGAGTTAAGCGGCATAACGGCCATTGGCTGCCTTTCGTGTTGTCTTACTATGGTTTCACATTCATGCTCCAAAAAATAATTTTATTGGTGCTTTTTTGCAAGGTCTGTTTTGACATGTTTCAAACTAGCAAGCTAAGCCACGGAACCACACGGCGTTTTTTCCTTGAAGTCGTCTCTTTGCCTGTCATATGATGGGTATAGCCAATCGTTTTTAGGTCCGCATATAGCCAATCGGACTGCTTTTCATTGAACACAAAATTTGAGTACAACAACAAACATAATAATTGGGCATGTCGATGTTGTTTAGGTTACTCAAGTAAAATAGTGCAACAACATGCTAACCATAGGAAATTTAATACCTTTATCATACAAGACAAAGTTTACCTGGATTGAAAAATATGGCCCATCTGTGGAAAGTTAAATGCTTCTATTACACAATATTTTCAACTCACATCATTTAATCCTTTCTCTTCAATAGATTTAATACCTTCTTTCATATCTTCTTCTAATAATTTATGAATACCCCTCTTTTTGAGAAGCAATTTAACCTTTACCTCCGCTTCAATATTCTGATCTTGATGGTCTTGGGCGATGATACCCGATAATTCTTTAGCATGTGATATAGTCCTTTGCCTAAAATATTATCTAGATATGATCTAGATTTTGAATTAATCCATTATAAAATATATCAAGCAGCTAATTATCAGCTAATTCATGCCAAGAATGTTTCCTCTTCAATCCACAAAATCTCTCCCGGGATTGAGGTATATTCTCTATTTCATTTTGGGCAAATCTACTAACAGAAGTAACTTTTTTTGAAACAAATGTTAGAGGAAACTAAAGAAGATATGCCCTAGAGGCAAATAATGAAGATGTTTTATTGTCATATCTCAAATGTTTATAATAGTTTTATACCATGATATAATTGTATTAAGTGGAAACATTAATACACATATGGTATGTAAATAAACCAAGTCCCTAGTAACGTCTAGTCAACTAGCTCATTGGACAACTGATGATCGACGTTTCTCGATCATGGAGATCCATTCACAACGTTCAAAATTGTGATAACTACTAAAACGTAGTAACCCATTTATTTGATCGTGAGATCATATCTAATGACTATCACCGGAGGATGCCTTGACTGCATCAAGCATCGCACCATAACAGGGTGATCATAAATGTGTCTCTCGGGTATTCTGAAGGGGTAGGTTGAGGCATATGCACTCAGGATTTGCCTATTCGTGTGCAAATAGATACTCTTGGCCCACTTGGTGAGATTACATCTATGAAGCTTGCAAAGCATGTGACTAGTTCATGGGAATATAATATCAAGGGAACAAGTAAACGTGTTTGTCGGTAACAAGATCGAACTAGGTATCTGTCAACACCCGGATTTTTAATCCCAGATGCCTGTTATGCCATACATCGTAATCCCAGGATTACCATTTTTGCGAGACATAACAGAATTGGATACCACAGTACATCATCCATTACAAACCATACATAAGGTCTTACACAAATAAGGATCTCATGATCCAGTTCTTAATACAACTTCAAGCAGCGGAATACGTAATAATAACGGTAGCGTAGGCGAAGCTCCATCTTCGGGGTCACAGGCAATGCTGACGATGGGAGATGATCCTAGTTGTCGTAACCTTCCTGGGGTCCATCCTCCAGGTACTCCTCTTCATAGTCTGGCCACGGGAATAGCCAGGGACAAAGCCATGAGTACTCTTTAAGTACTCGCAAACTAATACTAACAAGTAAAAGGGTTTTTGGATAATAGGACACTAGGCTCTAGGGTTGTTTTGCAAAGGCCAGATTTATCTCTACTAAGTTAAGAAGCAAGAGAGCTAGTTGAAGTTTATAACACCTAAGTGGGAACTTGTATTTCATAGCACAACTCTGTTGTGGTCAAGTCAAAGTATCAACTCACTTCACAAGTCATTTTGAAAACATATGACGGGGGAACAGTATGGCCACTCCAACTATCCATAACCGCGGACGCGGCTATCGAATAGTTTGACACTCTGCAGAGATTGTACACTTTCACCACAACACTCGATACATCCGTCAGGAACAAATCCTGAATTCACCATACTCAGTATGCGGATAATCAATCCTAACCTTTCAATTACACGCCCTAGTATAATCACCTCTCCTGTGAGTTTGGCCTCCCAACCATGACCAACTGTCATCTTGGGTACTGCACAGGTGGACAATCTTCACAAGGTAGCCTCAGCTCAGACCTTGGCCGTGAGGGAACTAATACTAAGGTATATAAGCTTCCAGTCAAGCCCTACCCAATCTTCGGGTATTGTGGTTGTACGATAAAATTGGAATGGTATCGCATCCAGACAACCATCAGTTTTATAAAGGGCTAAGGCTCATGCCTCAACATTCTCATCACCAAAATCATCTGGTGTTTGGAAACACATGTCAAAACATCTCAGTAGAATGATCCATCATTCTAAGGTTTTCATAACCATTTTCACCAAGTATTCCTATCTAAAGTTGATCAAGTTTTATGCTTAGCACTAGCATCTACAAGTGGGGGTAGCACTAATGAGGGGTGGTAAACTAGTGGAGTTTCAACTAAGTACAACCTTATATCTTAGGATGATATCAAGGTTTCTAACTTAGGCCAAATTTTATGCTCTTTATGCAACCTTCAAATATATCTTTCTAGGATCTATAAGTTACTTAAGTCAACTCTAAGTTAAAGCTTTGATAAAGAAATAAAGTAGAAGCTTGCAAACAAAACTAGGATTGGGTTATCAAGTGGGTATGATCACATATGCTTAAGGCATATAGTTGGCATGGTAACAAGCAAGTATTAGCTTGCATAGGTCAACTTGATTAGTAAGGCTTGCAAGTATGGGCTTGCACAATATCAGTATAAGCTTGCAAGTGTTAGCTTGCACATTCAACTAGTAGTATTAGGCTTGCCTTGTGTAGAGCAGTGGTTGAAGTTTTCCTTGGCTTCTTCTTCGTAGAATCCTCCTTCCTCCTCGTATCCTTGGTCGGTACTAGCGTCTATAAATAAATACGATGTACACAATCACCAAACAATACTTAACTACTTGCAATCATCACACAAAAGGGTCCTATAGATGATCTATCATCATCACTAACATTACAAGGTTAAGGCTTGGTTTAATTCCTTTTATTTTTAGAAAAGTAATTTCTACTCATTGAAAAACTACTTAAGATTTACTATTCTCCAAACCAAACATGGGATCATGTTGACACATGTCATCACCACATATTTTAGTCTATGGGAATGTGATTTAAAGTGGTGTCACAATTTAATAAGGTTTTACCCTTTTATTTTAATTAATTAAAGTGGCTAGAAATGCCTATGTGGCATTCTTTTATTACTTGAACATTATTTCTGTAAGTAAACCTATATATTTTTATATATTCTGAAAGGTATGGTCAAATGTGATTTTTGAGAGTTGGAATCAACTCAAAAGCTATTATGGTTTTAATTTGAAAAATGTTTGAATGCAGAAAAGCTTCTGCCTTGTTATTTTTACGAAAGATGATCTACAGATCCAAATGACTTGAATCCAATGGGCTTGGATTCAGCATTCCTAGACCTTTCTAACAAAATTGGTTTCATTCAATTTGGTGCACTGAATCGACCTGGGTTGATTTTTGAAACTGGGTATAGAAGTGTGTTTGAAATAAAATGGAAAAGGTTTAATTCAAATAACTGGGCTGCGCGGGAAAAGTTAACGGGCCGACCTGCTAAGCATAGCGCTTCCGCGGGCTGCTTAAGTGGCTGTCCCCACGCGTCAGTGAGACAGTGCGGGTATGCGGTATGTGGTGCGTTCGATCTGGTTCTAATCCAACGGCTGAGGGTCATCGTCGACGTTGGGCAACGCCGGCGAGACAGAAACCTAGCACGGTCAGTGGGGTCGTTGGGGGCTCACCGGGGTTCAGGCGAGGGTCGGCGAGGCGGGCGAACGACAAAGTCGACAACGGCGAACCTCCTGGTACCGGCAGCTTCTCCTGGGGCGGCTCCAATCGCTGGCCCCTTCTTCCAGCGAGCTCGGTGAAATTTCGGTGCCGGCCGCTCACCTTGCTCCGGAACGGGTGGAATGATCGTGAGGAGAGGAGTGAGATGGTGTGCTCGATTCGCCGGGTGGCCTCTATTTATAGTCGCAATGACGAGACCGAACGGGATGGGCAGGCGACAGTGGCGACATGGCTACGGGCTGCTAGAGGCATGGCCGGCGGTGGCGATCGCTTGGTGGTCTCCTGGCGATGCTCTACGGCTTTAATGGGCGTGTAGGGGCGGTGCGGTTTGGTGTGGAACGCACGGTGCTCTGCGCGGCAGAGGCGGCGTCTTCGATGGTGAGCGGTGGCTGTGCGGCATGGGGCGGCGAACGGGGATGTCTGGCGGCCTCCTGGGTCGGTGGCGATCATGTATGCACGCGGCGAGGGTGGCACGCAGTCTGTGGGCTTCGGTCGAGCGTGGCGCTCTGGCGCATGCTCGGCATGGTTGATAGAGGCACGGGCGCGGCGTTCCTGGGTGCTGTGTTTGACGTCTTCGAGGCAGGGCTGGTCGAGAGGGGGCGGTAAGGCATGGGTGATCTCCCAGACAAGGTTGGCACGACTAGTTTCCTTCCTAGCTTGCTGTCTCCACTGGGGTGGCATGGTGAGCTTCGGCTGTTCACCATTGATGGCATTGCCTAGACCTTTCCTTCTCCTCCTTTCGATGCTCGCTTATCAGTGACTCGCATACGAAGCTAACCGCAACCTCTGTCCCCTCTCCCGTGCTCTGTAGCCCCATCCCCGACGACGCCTGAACACAATCGTCGCCAGGAGCAACTCCGGCGAGAGATTGAAGACGAACCCGTGCGCCCCTTAGCCAACAAAGACCACGTTGAGCATCAGCAGTGCGCTGCGAACACGGTGAGCTCTCTCTCTCTTTCTCGCATCCTGCATCGTCGGCAACCTCGCCGCCAGAGCGCGCGCCGCCATCAGCCGCCGCCAGCGCCGCTCGTTCTAGGTCAAACGCGTAGCAACCATTGGATATTGATCCTGTGGAATAGACAGAGTCACTTAAACAAAAGGGTATGAGCGATCTCTTCCGTGCGATCAAGTTAGATCCTGCGGTCTGTATCTATCGATCCACGCGAACCGTTTTTGCCCAATAGAATCACGCCACGTGGCCCAGCTTCTGTTTTAAAAACCAGAAATGATCTATTAGATGTTCCAATTTGTAAAATTCATAACTTTCAAACCACACGTCCAAATTTGCAAATTTTATATCAATGGAATCAGCAAGACAAATCCTACCCAACCATGCCCTCTGTTTAGTAAATTACTTCTGATAAAATGATTTTTTTGCAGAAACTTGTGTAGGCATATTTTGAGTATAAAATTCTTTCTAAAATTATTTTGAGGATAAAATCTTTGGAAAATGGTTTGTTTTGAACCTACTGACCATATAAATCAATTTGTGGTTTCAAAAATATATTTGGAGAAGCAAAAGAATAAAACTTTGAATTAAAGCATTTCTAGTCAAATAAAAATATTATTTATTTGTTGAAAACACTTTTTGGAGGAAAACCTTTGGGAAATGTCTTGATTTAAACTCTCTGACCCCAAAAACCAAGTTTTATGATTTAAAAATGTATTTTAATGAACCCTATAGATTGTTGCTTTGCTAAAAGCATTTTCAACCACATAAAATAATGCTTTGGTTTAAAATTGGTTTATAAGTAAAATCTTTTGCAAATAGTTTTTACACTTTATAAAATGGCCAATAAGTGTTTTAGAATGTTTATAACCTATTAGAAACCACTTTTCCAAATAAAACAATCTTTTGCATGCTTGCATGCATTGCTTTGTTTCTGTTATTTTATGTGATGAATTGCTTGAATGGTAGATTGAAATATTGCTTGCTTGATTGAATTGTAGTGATTTGAAGAGTGTGAATATTGCAAGGAGAAGGAGTGAACTTATATTCTCTACCAAAAAGGTAAGTGATGCTTCATACTTTTGTCCCATTATTTTTACTATGCATTAGTGATATTTCTAAAGTAGGACTTGCATGGAATTTTTGCTAAGTATAAACTATGCCATGGGAAATCCTAGTAGATGAAACCTTAGTAGAAATTTCCTAAGTTAAGATTCCTACTACTACCATGCTTAGCTTAGCTAGTAGAAAACAAGGGTGGATTATATTCATGCTATGGTATATTTCTAAGTCAAGGACTTATGTTTTGTTTAATAAAACAACTAAGTGAATGAATCACCTGGGTGGAATGGAAGGAATGGTTTGTGTTGAGTGGTTACCCAAGGCCCATTTCTATGGTTTACCTTGTGTATCTCACTTGTGGATGGCCACCCAGGAACAAAGAGATTTGATATGTCAAATGTTGAGAAGCTTCAAGTGCAGCCACTTGGCATTATGGGCTCTGCCTGGATCATATAGGTTGCAATAACTTAGCCAAATGGACAGTTGGTGGTAGGGGTTTGATAGGTTGGAACGCGTCCATTATGGTCTAAGGGAAGGCTTCTGAAAGATCTTGTCTTGGTGAAACCAAGTCTTGTGGGGAAATTGCACCACCTCTGCAGAGTGTAAAATCTAAGTACTTAGCCATGTCCCTGGTAAAGGACAATTTGATCATCAAGACATGGAAGCTATCAAGAATCTCCTCATCCCAATTTCTAAGTTAAAAACTTGTGGTTGAACAAGGGTTTAAGGATCACCAATTTCTAGTGGGAGATGCCTTGGGTGATTTTGACAAACAAAAACTTAGTGTTTTCAAATGATAAGGAAAATCTATTTTGAGCAAAGCAAGCCTAAGCTCCACTTAGCCAAATGCATATAGATGATAGACTCCACTATACTACCATAGTATCACTTACTAATAGAATTAAAATGTATTGACCCTTGTGGCTGTAACTTATTATGTTGCAGGTTTGTTTGATGTTAGTAAAGTGTGTTGATTAGGATTACAAGTCTACAACCAACATGTTTGCCTGTGGCACCTTGAAGATGAAGGACCCCATGCTATAGTTATTTATGTTGCATTGTAATGAGATAGCCAAACGAGCTATGTAAGATGTAATGAATTATTTTATTCATGGTTATAAAGTTGTATTATGACCTTTGTTTCTTGATATTACATCTTAATTGTGAATGCTAGCTATTGATCCAGGGACTAGCATTGTAAACACAGGGATCTCTATCTTATTAAAGGTTGGGACCTCTACAAAAACCAAAACCCGCTAGAGAACATTAGATGCACTTTTCGTGGCATGTACCTAAGCACACATAGCATACTAGAATAAGTACCATTACATCCAAGGGATTATCAAAGTTGCACATAGTTATGAGCGAATTCACCTTATCTTGAAGAGTTCTAGCTCTCTCTCTCTCTCTCTCTCGGCATGGGTCCACTTGGGATATTTTTAGGTCTTGAGGAGGTGTCATTCGTACAACTGTATCACTATCCTTGATTAGTGATAACTTGTACCAACATTTAATCTATCCACATCATCCTTAATTTCAACTATTCCATTGTCCACTTCATCACACTACAACATGGAGGGCAGGACCAGGCGCTTATAAATGCCTAGGCACATGCCTAATCGCCGCGCTCATGCCAACACAACAAAAAAACACCAGGAATAACTACATCAGGAAAAGTGGATATGTGGCGCTTTTTTGGCTCAGTGAATCGTCATTCGCTGAGCTAGCTCTATCACAACACCAGACCAGATACTCTTCAATATATTACATAAGACCACAAAATTTTAATGGTGTGTCACCTATTGCGTGTGCCTTATTTTGTACACCATTAGCGATGCAAAAAATAATTACAATAACATTAATCGAAATAGAATGCTAATTCCAAGCAAATCGAAAATTCCAGTTCACTGAGATAGAAAAATTTATCCATTGCATCACATTACACAAAATTTGAGCCCCTCTCTATTCATTGCATTGGAGATAGTATCTACCAATAATATAGAAGGTCTTGAGACCCTTTGTATTTGTCACATCCCAAGATTTTCCAAATCTTGTTATGTGAAAAATAAATAAACAAAATAAATAATTGTTGAATTTTAGGGTGAAAAGAAAGTTTTTGTTTCTAAATGGAAATTAGAATCCCATCTTGAACAAACTTTGGTTAATGTTTTAATCCAACTAAATTCAAATCAAGTAAAATGCATTCCTCATAAATGCATCTGGAAATTTAAGCACATGGAAATAAACCAAAACCCTAATGGAAGGAAATCATTTTCAAGTATCACTAAGACCATGGTTTTGATCCATATAAAAAGATGCCAAGCAAACATTTCAAAATGATCAAGAATGACAAATAGAAATGTTATTAAAACCATAGAAATTGGTTTCACTTAATTTGGAGCCATAGATAAAATCTTATGAATATAATAAGATAAGGAAATTAAATTTCCAAAGCTAATAAAGAACCTATCTATAAATCCATACCAAATGGTGAGCAAAAAAAATCCTAAAGATATTTAAAAGGATAAATAAATATCAAATAAGATTTTACAAATTGGAATCACCAAGTTTGGATCTATAAATAAAAAGATATGGATTTTATAAGATAAGGAAAGAAATTATTCAATAAGGAATATTTAAAGACCAAATTAAACCTTGGCCAAATCCATAAGCAAATGGAATGAATATAATCCAAAATCCAAATAAAATAAATGGATAAAGATTTTTCCAAAATAAAAATAAAGTGGCATTAACCAAATTTCATTTCCATTTGAATAAAGACAAAATCCATATTAGAAATGATTAATTAAATCATGGGAAAAGATATTTGTAATTTACCCAAGTGGAATAAAAGTGGATCAATTGACCTAAATGAGATCAAAGAAAACTTCCAAATAAAATTTATGGAATTAAAACTATAATTAATTGGAATAAAGACAAGTACCCATTTTAAAATGATTAATAAATCATATTACAATTGTTACAAATAAATCAAAGTGAATTATTTTGACATCCTTATAATTGAATAAGAACTTACTGAAAAAGATTTGTGGAAAAATGAAATTTAAATAAGGATTAAAAAAAAATATTTGACCTTAACTGATTTTGAAGCAAGGGCTAGTTTTAAATAATTAAAAGACCCTAAAAAGAATAAAAGATTTATTCTAATTATGACTTCAGAATGTATTTCTAATCAGTGTTTGATTATTCACAAAATTAAGGTTGGAATTCAAATGAGTGTTTGAATTGATTAATAAGAAATCAAAACAGAATATTAGAAAAGAAAAAGGGAAAGCATTCAGATAAAAAAAATGAATCTGGCCAGCCCAGCCCACCAAGCCCACTCGGAGCCCACCTCTTCCTCTCTCCCCTAAAACGTTTTCTCACCGCGGAAAGAACCCACTCTGTCGCTAACGACCAGGACCCACTCCTCCTCTCTCTCACTCGCTGCCAAACGGACCCCACTCGGCCGCATCATCATCTTCCTCGCCCCGCTGACCCCGCCCCTCACCTCGCCGGCCGTTGCAGACGTTTAAGGCTCGAATCAATTCGCGTTAATGCCGCAGTAAAACCACCCCACGAACATGCCATCTTAAGCGCCTGCGTCCCCTCTCTCTTTCCCCTCTCTCGCCCGACCCTCTCTGCCCCCAGGCCGTCTCCAATTCCTCCAGGACCGCCACTGTCTCCGGCGAGCTCCACCTTCAATTCCAGCCATCCTCGCCGCCCCTCGCCTCCTCGACCATGCTCAATTGCTCCCCACCTCCTGGCGAACCTCCCTATAGCGCCATCTCGCCCGCGCGTGCCCCCAGCGTTGGCAACAACGACGACCAGTAGCGCCGCCGTCTTCCTTTTCTCCGACGAAGCCTCCAGGTAGTAACTGACCACCCCCGTACCTCTCGTTGATGCATACATGATCGCAGACCCCGTACGCATCTAACACTACCGTTATTTTTTATTCTCGTGGCTTGTAGCCTCGCCCCCGTCGACGCCTGAGCGCAACCGACGGTGACCATGACTCCGGCGAGCAATTGTCGACCACCCCGAGCTCCCCTTCGCTAGCAAGGACCACCTCGAGCATCTCCACGCCGCGATGAACTCGGTGAGCATCTCCCCTTGATTTCTCGCTTCCTGCATCGCCAGCACCGCCACCGTCTGACCGCTCTGCTGCCACCTGCCGCCGCCAGCGCCACCACTCATTGGCAAGCATGCTAAGCACCGTCCGATCTTGATCTAGTGGCTAGGAAAGAAGCTAACCCGAAGGGGTAAGTAGTGCCTCTGAGCCGTGCGATCTCACTTAAATCCTATGTCTTGTATCGCTCGATGCAAATGAAACAGTATTAGCGAGTAAGAAGCAGCCACGTGGCCTTGACTGTTTGAATAAAAACAGAATTGTTCTATTTGATGTGCCAATTTGAAAAAAAATCATAACTTTCAAACCACACGTCCAAATTTTGCAAATTTTATATCAATGGATTCAGCAAAACAAGTACTTTCTCACCATGCACTTTGTTTGGTAAAATGTTTCTGTTAAATTGATTGTTTTTGCAGAAACTTATGTAGGCATATTTAGAATATAGAAATTGTTCTAAAATGATTTTTGAGATAAAACCTTTTGCAAATGGATTGTTTTGAACCTACTGACCATAGAAATCAATTTTTGGTTTCAAAAATATATTTGGTAAAGCAAAAGAATAAACCTTTGATTTAAATCATTTCTAGTCAAATACAAATATTGTTTATTTGTTAAAAATGCTTTTTGAAGAAAACCTTTGGGAAATGTTTTGGAATAAACTCTCTGACCCTAAACACAAGGATTTATGGTTTGAAAACATATTTTGTGAACCCTATAGAGTGTTGCCTTATTAAAAGCATTTCTTCACCACATAAAATAATACTTTGGTTTAAAAATGGTTTATAGGTAGACTCTTTTTGCAAATAGTTTTGCCACTTTATAAAATAACCAATAAGTGTTTTAGAATGTTTAAAACCTATTATAAACCACTTTTTTAAATAAAACAAAGTTTGGCATGCTTGCATGCATTGTTTTGTTCCTATTATTTTATGTGATGTTGCTTGAATGGTAGATTGAAATATTGCTTGCTTGATTGAATTGTAGTGATTTGAAGTGTGTGAATATTGCAAGATCAAGGAGTGAACTTATATTACCTACCAACAAGGCAAGTGATGCTTCATACTTTTGTCCCATTATTTTCACTATGCATTAGTGATATTTCTAAGTAGGACTTGCATGGAATTTTTGCTAAGTGTAAACTATGCCATGGGAAATCCTAGTAGATGAAACCTTAGTAGAAATTTCGTAATTTAAGATTCCTACTACTATCATGCTTAGCTTAGCTAGTAGAAAACAAGGGTGGAATATATATTCATACTATGGAATATTTCTAAGTCAAGGACTTGTGTTTTGTTTAATAAAACAACTAAGTGAATGAATCACCTGGGTGGATTGGAAAGATTGGTTTGTGTTGAGTGGTTATGCAAGTCCAGTATACTGGGGAAAACTTGATATCTCACTTGTGGATGGCCACCCAAGAACAAAGAGATTTGAGATGTCAAATGTTGAGAAGCTTCAAGTGCAGCCACTTGGCATTATGGGCTCTGCCTGGATCATATAGGTTGCAATAACTTAGCCAAATGGACAGTTGGTGGTAGGGGTATGATAGGTTGGAACGCGTCCATTCTGGTCTAAGGGAAGGCTTCTGAAAGATCTTGTCTTGGGAAACCAAGTCTTGTGGGGAAAGTGCACCACCTCTGCAGAGTGTAAAATCTAAGTACTTAGCCATGTCCCTGGTAAAGGACAATTTGAGCATCAAGACATGGAAGGTATCAAGAATCTCCTCATCCCAATTTCTAAGTTAAAACTTTGTGGTTGAACAAGGGTTGAAGGATCACCAATTTCTATTGGGAGATGCCTTGGGTGATTTTATCAAGCAAAAACTTAGTGTTTTCAAATGATAAGGAAAATATATTTTGAGCAATGCAAGCCTAAGATCCACTTAGCCAAATGCATATAGATGATAGACTCCACTATACTACCATAGTATCACTTGCCAATACAATTCAAATGTATTGACCCTTGTGGCTGTAACTTATTATGTTGCAGGTTTGTTTGATGTTAGTGAAGTGTGTTAATTAGGATTACAAGTCTACAACCAACATGTTTGCCTGTGGCACTTTGAAGATGAAGGACCCCATGCTATTGTTATATTCTGCTACATTGTAATGAGATAGCCAAATGAGCTATGTAAGATGTAATAAATTATTTTATTCCTGGTTGTAAAGTTGTATTATGACCTTTGTTTCTTGATATTACATCTTAACTGTGGATGCTAGCTATTGATCTAGGGACTAGCATTGTAAACACAGGGATCTCTACCTTATTAAAGGTTGGGACCCCTTACAGTATTTAACAATACTACCTCCAAAAACTAAAACTATACCTAATTAAAAAAATTATCCTATCTCATGTTGTAGCTCTTGAGCACCTCTTTATTCCGTACGACATTAGCATCATGTCGGGGCTTCTAGATCTACGAGCCATCCTATGTGTTGTGGATTAACCATGGGATTGTTTGATATTTTAAGGTTTCTCGAGGGAAGGCGGGGGATTCGCGAGGAAAAGGGGAGATGAGGTGAAAAGGAACTCACGCCACGCGAAGAATATGATGAACACACACCAAAATCCAACACACTATAAGACGTTATCTCATTCCGGTGGCTATCGTCCCAATACAATCCACGCATGTGGATCGGTATAGAAAAAATTACTCTCTCAATCCCAAATAGAGAGGGGCAAGTACTTTGGTGAGGATCTTAACAACTACATCTATAAACAACTCAAGGAGAAGGCCTTGTACAACTTTGATGGCATGGGAAAAGTCTGAAGAGGTGGATGATAATATGGCTTGTTTGGAAGGAAGATGAGAACAAAATTAGAAGGGTGCCTCTCTATGGTGTTCTAGTTCTATTACCAAGTCTAAGCAACAAAGGATGAGCCACACAAGCTATATATAGTAGCCGGGCAAGGGTAGGTAAATGGAATATTCTAGGGCATCAAACCCAGATCTATGCGTAGACAAGGGGGTGTAAGCGGTAAAGTTAGCGGGACCGAGTCTAGCACCGATTTGGTTTTGGTAGCGCCGAGCTGGGGTTCGCGGATGCTGACTCCATATATTGAATATAATTTCGGTGGGGCACCGGTTTGAACTTGATATGTAGTCGTTGGTGCCTATTCGTTGGGTACATTTTGACGGTGGAACCGGCGTCCCGGTTTTGGCACTGGTTTGCGTGGTCCAGGTTCCTCGTCTCCGTCTCGACATGATGATGATCCAACTTGGCGTAGCTCTTGGGGCTCATACCAGGATACATAGAGCATTGTTATGGAGTATAAATCCACCCAAGGTCGAATCAAAGTCACACAAAGAGAGGATCGAGGTCACCTTATGATTGAGGAGATTGGCTCGGGCACGGGTCTTTGGTCCATTGGGGGGACTTGGCGGGGTGGATGTAGAGTCGTTAGTAGGACAGGCTATATCATCTCCCCCTTGGTAAAGATTCATCCTTGACTCGTGATCTTCCTTATCTCCATGAAATGGTGTAAGGTATGCCATGTTGAAGGTGTTACTCACAAGGTACTTGGATGTTAGGATGTCGATGATGTAGGCATTATTCTTGATTATGTTCAGGACCTTGAAGGGACCATTGTTGGCACTTTGTCAATGTGGGAGCGCTTTGTCGGGAAACCCCAAGAGCAAGGTGTGATGCAGCACAGCAACAAGTCTTCCCTCAGTAAGAAATCGAGGTTATCAAACCAGTAGGAGGAAGGAAACGTCTCAAAGGTGTTGCAAGTAACTTGGAAACCTGCACAACACAAACTCAAGACTTTGCCCAACGAACAGTGAGGTTATCAATCTCACCGGTTGCTGTAACAAAGGATTAACTGTATGGTGTGGAAGGAAATAGTGGTTTGCAGCAAGTAAACAGTAACAGTGGAGGATGTATCAATGGTAAAGATTGGACCGGGGTCCATAGTTCACTAGAGGTGTTCTCCTTAGATAAACAAACATGTCATGCAAGGTGATGACCCACAAGTATAGGGGGTGTATCGTAGTACTTTCGATAAATAGGAGTGTCGATCCCAACGAGGAGCAGAAGGTGTTGACTAGTGGTATGTATCAGGAAATCTCTGTAATACTTAGCAAACGGATTTTTAGGGGTTTTCTGATAAAGCAACAAAACAAGGTGCAAGTAATAAATACAACGAACAAACGCACCAAGTGGCCCAATCTTTTCTTATCAAAGGACAAGCCGGTGGAAATACTTATAAGGACCAAATGTTCTCAAGGACACATGGGAATTCTGTCAAGTGCTTTCGCTTCAAATAGATAAGTACTCTTCTTTGGTGTTGTAAGTGTTGTGTGGGTGAACCTGTGCTAATGTACCAACCTTACTTGGACTAATACATACTTGGGATTAAACCCCCTGCAAGCATACGCAACTACAGGAAAGTAATTAAGATATAAACCTAACCACAACCTTAAACTCTGAGATCCTACGCTCCCTTGTGCAAAGGTGTCCTAATGGGGGTTCAGGTTTCTGTCACTCCGGTAATCCCACAATTAGTAGCCAAATACACAATGCATTCCCCTAGGCCCATAAATGGTGAAGTATCATGTAGTCGACGTTCACATGACACCACTAATAGAATAGCACCACAACTTAAACACTAAACCATTGAATAATAACTCAACACAAATCCACTACTAACAACATGACTTCTCCCATGTCCTCAAGAACTAGACGGACTACTCACAAGACATCATATGTATCAAGATCAAAGATGATATGGTGATGAATAACAATCTGAACATAAACAATAATCCAATGGTTGCACTCACAAGCATCAACTACAATAGTAATCAACACCGGGAAAGTTTCCGCTAAGAACTAATGCAAGATCCAACATGATTGTTACAGCGGGACGGAGTGGTGGTGATGGTGCTGATGGAGATGATGGCGTGGATGATGATGATGATTGATACGTTGGAAACGTATCTATGATTTTTGATGCTCCATGCTTGTTTAGTATCTACTTTGCTTTACTTGTCCACACTTTGAGGTGCTTTTTACATGTTTTCTGGTACTAACCTATTAACAAGTTGCTGTTGGAGATATGCCCTAGAGGCAATAATAAATGTAGTTATTATTATATCTTTGTGTTTATGATAAATGTTTACATTCATGCTATAACAGTATTAACCAGGAAACATTAATACTTGTGTGATTTGTAAACTAAATTAGAGTCCCTAGTAAAGCCTCTTCATAATACTAGCTTGTTGGTTAATAGATGATTGTGGTTTCCCTATCATGAACATTGAGATGTTATTAACAACAAGATCATATCATTAGGAGAATGGTATGATGGACATACTCCTATAGATAAGCATAGCATAAAGATCAAGTCATTTTAATAGTTCAATTGCTATAAGATTTCTGATACATAGTAACCTAATTCCTTCGACCATGAGATCATGCTTATCACCATCACCGGAAGGATGTTTTGATGACATCAAACACCACACCGTAACTGGGTGGCTATAAAGGTGGCATTGAGTGTTCAGAAAGTATGGGTTGCGACACATGGATCAAGAGTGGGATTTGTCCATCCATATGACGGATAGATATACTCTAGGCCCTCTCGGTGGAATGTCATCCAATTATCTTGCAAGCATGTGACTGGCTCACAAGGGATCACATACCACGGGAACAAGAAAAGAGTACTTATCGGTAACAAGGTTGAACTAGGTATGCAGAGATACCGACGATCAAAACCTCGGATAAGTAAACTATCGTGAGACAAAGGGAAATTGGTATCGTATGTAAGTGGTTCATTCGATCGCAAAGTAATCATAGAAATATGTGGGAGCCATATGAATTTCTAGATTCCTCTATTGGTTATTGATCGGAGAAGTGTCTCGATCATGTCCGCATAATTCACGAACCGTAGGGAGACACACTTAAGGATTCGATGTTGTTGAGTAGTTATGGAATGATGAGTAAGAGACCGAATGTTGTTCGGAGTCTCGGATGGGATCCGGGATATCACGAGGAGATCTGGAATGGTCCGGAGAATAAGATTCATATAAGGAAAGTCCTGTTTTGGAGCTGGGGAATGATTCCAGTGTTTTCACCGGGAATGTTCTAGAAGGGTCCGGAAGGTCCGGCACTCCGGAGGGGAAGGGTACATGAATGTGTCATAACAATGTGGAATGGTTTCATCATGTAGTAGGTCACTTGGCTGGGCAAAATAAAGGGAGAAATCAAATCCTAGTTTGAAAGTCAAACGCCAATTTGAAAAAGTCAAACGGCAAGTTTGCTTGGTGGAGGGAGAGTAGGAAACGTACTTGGGGAGGAGTTCCTCTCCCTCCACCCGCCGGCCAAGGAGGCCGACTTGGGGGAGGACTCCCTCCTCCCAAGCCGCACCCTCCCACCTATAAAAGGAGGGGCAGGGGTGCCCCTCTCTCACACACCCAACACACCTCAAAACCCTAACCCTAGCCGCCGGCCACCTCCAAGTCGCCGCCGCCCCTAGGGTTTCTCCTAGCCGCTGAATTGGGTCTTCCCCAAGCCCTAGCCGCTGGCCAAGCTCCGACCCTTGGTGCCCTCTAAACCCTAGATCACCAAGGCCTCTCTCAGACTCCACTATACTCGCTCCGGCTTAAGGCGAAGCCCTGCGAGATCTCCCCTCTACTTCCGGTACCACGCCGTCGGGCTGCCAGAATCGCGAGGAGAGTGCTACAACCTCCATTTCTTTGGAACAAGGAGAGGAAGGTCTTCATCGATGCGAGCGATGTGACCGATCATGAAGCTGCCGAATGCAGCCTTGAAGGATCGTCCACGCGATCTTGAGATCGGCAAGAGTACGACTACATCACCCACGAGAATCTTCTCTCGTTAACCGCTTTGGAATCTTCGAGGGTGAGTTCCTCTATCGACTCATTGCTACAATCTAGTAGATATATCTTGGCTTATTTGTTTGCATGTGGTAGAAATTTTTTGTTTTCCATGCTACGAACCCCTACAGTGGTATAAGAGCCGTGTCTATATGTAGATCTGTTGCACGAGTAGAACACAATGGTCATTGTGGGCGGTGGTGCTTTTATTATCAATTGCTTCTTGTGTACTTTGCATCTTGCGGTATGATGGGATGAAGCGGCCCGGGCTAACCTTACATGACATCGTTCATGAGACTTGCTCCACGCTCAACATGCAACTTGTATTGCATAAGTGGCTTTGCGGGTGTCTGTCTCTCCCATTATAGTATAGATCCAATTTACAACGGGCACTTGATAGTTCAAGCATCAACGTTGTGGTTCTTGTTCGTAAGTTAGAGCGACACTTATTGAAAGCCCCAAACCACGTAAAATATGCAAAGAAAATTAGAGGCGTCTAACTTTGTGTCACATCCTAAGATTTTCCAAATCTTGTAATGTGAACAATAAATAAACAAAATAAATAATTGTTGAAAATTAGGGTGAAAAGAACTTTTGTTTCTAAATGGAAACTTAAAATCCCATCTGGAACAAACTTTGGTTAACGTTTGAATCCAACTAAATTCAAATCAAGTGGAATGCATTCTTCATAAATGCATCTGGAAATTTAAACACTTGAGAAATAAACCAAAACCCTAAAACCCTAATGGAAGAAAATCATTTCCAAGTTATCTCCAAGCCTATGGATTTGATCCATATAAAAAATTTTCAACAAGCATTTACAAGTGATCAAGAATGATAAATAGAAATATTATAAAACCATAGAAATTGATTTCACTTAATTTGGAGCCATAAATAAAATCTTATGAATTTAATAAGGTAAGGAAAAGTAAATTCCAAAGCTAATAAAGCACTTATCTAAAATCCATACCAAATGGTGAAAAAATAATCCTAAAAGGATTTAAAAAGATAAAAAATTAATAAAAAAAGTTATAATAGTTGGAATCACTATTTTTGGGTCTTTAAATAAAAAGATATGGTTTTCAAAAGCAAAGGTAGAAATATAAATAAGGACTATTTTAAAAGAGTCAAATTTAATCTTGGCCAAGCTTTTGAAATCAAATATTTCTATTTTAGTAAAGGTTTGTTTAAATAAAACCATGAGGATTTATTAATATCCAATTTTATTTAAGTAAAGGCTTTTCCGATTTTTAAATAAAACTTGTTAAAGTATTTTAAATAAAAATTCCAAGTTTTTTTTATACTTTCAAATGAAACCTACTGAAAAGATTTTGATATTATTTAGATTTCAAAAAGAGTTTTAAAATAAATTAAAGCCTATTTGAATTAAAGACTATGGTCTATTTATTTAATTATTAATAGATCCTAAAAGAATAAAAGAATTATTTTATTTTGGACTTTGAATTATGTTGAACAGAATAAAATTTCACCCGAAGTTTGGTGGTGATTTGAATTCAAATGGAGATTGAAAAATATTATTAAATCTTATTTAATTAATACTGGAGCCTATTCTAAATAATTAAAAGACCCTAAAAAGAATAAATAAATTATTCTAAATTTGACTTTGGAATGTGCTATTAATCAGTATATGAATCCACACAAAATTTGAGAGAAGTTTGAATTCAAATAGATATTTGAATAGACAAAACAAAATCAAAACAGAAAATCAAATTGGATAAAAAAAATAACAGGAGAAGGAAAAAAAATGATCTAGCCAGCCCAGCCCACTAAGCCCATCAGCAGCCCACCTGCTCACCCCCGCAGTGAAACGTTTTCACTCAGAATAGAACCCGCAAGGTCACTGAGTAGTGGAACCCACCCCCACACTCTCTCTCGCGCTGCCAAGCGACCCCACTGCCACCACACCGTCGTCCTCACCCGCCGCTAACCGCGCCCCCCTCTCTGGACATTACTGTCGTTTGAATGCCGGCGTGAATTCGCATTACTGGCCGAGTAAACCCCGTCGGTGACCGCTCCCTCTTAACCGCCTCTCCCTCCTCTCTGTTTCCCCCTCAGTCCCCCACCCTAGTGCGCCCCCAGGCTACTCAATTTCACACTACACCGCCACCGTCTCCGGCGAGCTCACCGAGCAATTCAGGCAGCTCCCCGCCTCCCCTCGTTTCCTCGACCACTCGAGCATGCTCACAGGAACCAGACGCACATCCCAGCAGCTCCAGTTCGCCTGCGCACGCCCTGGACACTCGCCTTCGTCTTGAACAGAGCACCACTGTGGTCTACCACCTCTCCGGCGAAGCCTCTGGTAAAAATCTGACCACCCTAACCCGTCTCCTTCACACGCACATGCTCGCCGTGACCCCGCGCATCTAACGACACCTCCTTTTCTCTCTGGAGTGCACCATACCTACTCCATCGTCTTCAACAGGACGAGCCCGACGCGGACACGAACTCTGGCGAGCGATTCGAGCTAACTCCGTGCGCCCCTGTCCATCCTGCGGGCACCTCGAGCATCTCCACGACCCCGCGATTCTGGTGAGCATTTCCCTTCGCTCTCTCTCTTCCTGTAACATCGACACCGCCACCATCTGACCGCGCGCCGCCACACGCCGCTGCTTCATGGTCAAAGCAGTGAGGTCCGTAGGATCCTGATCTGACGATTAAGATTAGAACTAACCCGAAGGGGTAAGTAGTGCCTCTGAGCCGTGCGATGTCACTTAGATCCAACGGCTCGCATATGTCGATCCGCACGAAGCAGTACCGACCAATAGCAACACGACGTGTGGCCTGTGATTGTTTTAAAAACCAGAAACTTGTCTATTAGATGTTCCAATTTGAAAAATTCATAACTTTCAAACCACACGTCCAAATTTTGCAAATTTTATATCAATGGAATCAGCAAGACAAGTACTTTCTGACCATGCCCTTTGTTTAGTAAATTGATTCTGTTAAAGTGTTTGTTTTTGCAGAAACTTGTGTAGGCATATTTAGAATATAAAATTTGTTCTAAAATGATTTTTGAGATAAAACCTTTGGCAAATGGTTTGTTTTGAACCTACTGACCATAGGAATAAATTTGTGGTTTCAAAAAAAAATATTTGGTGAAGAAAAAGAATAAACTTTTGATTTAAACCATTTCTAGTCAAATAAAAATAATGTTTATTTATTAAAAATGCTTTTGGGAGAAAATCTTTGGGAAATGTTTTGGAATAAACTCTCTGACCCCAAGCACCAAGTTTTATGATTTAAAAATGTATTTGGTGAACCATATAAAAATTGTTGCTTTTGCTAAAGGCATTTTCAACCACATAAAATATTGATTTTGTTCAAAAATGGTTTGTAGGTAAAATCTTTTGCAAATAGTTTTGCCACTTTATAAAATGACCAATAAGTGTTTTACAATGTTTATAACCTATTATAAACCACTTTTGTAAATAAAACAAAGTTTGGCATGCTTGCATGCATTGTTTTGTTTCTATTATTTTATGTGATGTTGCTTGAATGGTAGATTGAAAATATTGCTTGCTTGATTGAATTGTAGTGATTTGAAGAGTGTGAACATTGCAAAGATCAAGGAGGGAACTTATATTCTCTACCAAAAAGGCAAGTGATGCTTCATACTTTTGTCGCATTATTTTCACTATCATTAGTGATATTTCTAAGTAGGACTTGCATGGAATTTTTGCTAAGTGTAAGCTATGCCATGGGAAATCCTAGTAGATGAAACCTTAGTAGAATTCTCCTAAGTTAAGATTCCTAATACTATCATGCTTAGCTTAGCTAGTGGAAAACAAGGGTGGAATATATATTCATACTATGGAATATTTCTGAGTCAAGGACTTGTGTTTTGTTTAATAAAACAACTAAGTGAATGAATCAACTGGGTGGAATGGAAGGAATGGTTTGTGATGAGTGGTTCACAAGGCCCATTTCTATGGTTTACCTTGTGTATCTCACTTGTGGATGGCCACCCAGGAACAAAGAGATTTGAGATGTCAAATGTTGAGAAGCTTCAAGTGCAGCCACTTGGCATTATGGGCTCTACCTGGATCATATAGGTTGCAATAACTTAGCCAAATTGACAGTTGGTGGTAGGGGATTGATAGGTTGGAGCGCGTACATTTTGGTCTAAGGGAAGGCTTCTGAAAGATCTTGTCTTGGGAAACCAAGTCTTGTGGGGA
Organism: Avena longiglumis; assembly: GCA_030063025.1. NCBI lineage: Eukaryota > Viridiplantae > Streptophyta > Magnoliopsida > Poales > Poaceae > Avena > Avena longiglumis. Next base: position 158,567,458 of record CP125973.1, read on the forward strand.
AAGTGCACCACCTCTGCAGAGTGTAAAATCTAAGTACTTAGCCATGTCCCTGGTAAAGGACAATTTGAGCATCAAGACATGGAAGCTATCAAGAATCTCCTCATCCCAATTTCTAAGTAAAAACTTGTGGTTGAACAAGGGTTGAAGGATCACCAATTTCTATTGGGAGATGCCTTGGGTGATTTTTGTCAAGCAAAAAAAACTTAGTGTTTTCAAATGATAAGAAAATCTATTTGAGCAAAGCAAGCCTAAGCTCCACTTAGCCAAATGCATATAGCTGATAGACTCCACTATACTACCATAGTATCACTTGCCAATACAATTCAAATGTATTGACCCTTGTGGCTATAACTTGTTATGTTGCAGGTTTGTTTGATTTTTAGTGAAGTGTGTTGAAATAGGATTACAAGTCTACAACCAACATGTTTGCTTGTGGCACTTTGAAGATGAAGGACCCCATGCTATTGTTATATTCTGCTGCATTGTAATGAGATAGCCAAATGAGCTATATAAGATGTAATAAATTATTTTATTCCTGGTTATAATGTTGTATTATGACCTTTGTTTCTTGATATTACATCTTAACTGTGGATGCTAGCTATTGATCCAGGGACTAGCATTGTAAACACAAGGATCTCTACCTTATTAAAGGTTGGTACCTCTACACTTTGTTTTGCAGGGGTGTGCTGTGATGTGATATGACCATGATTGTGATTATATTTGATGTATGCAATGTTCCTTATTATAAGTTGGCAACCGGCAGGAGCCATATGGTTGTCTTTAAATTCTGTTAAGACCCGCGTGTCTATTCAAAGTAGTTTTAATAGTTGAAGCTGGTGGACGACAACCATGGAACGACGTCATTGACCTTGATGCAATGCCAGTGATGATGGAGATCATGTTCGTGCTTGAAGATGTAGATCGGAAGCACAAAGAAGAAAGGCCATATCATATCACATATTATGAATTGCATGTGATGTTAATCCTTTATGCATCTTGTATTGCTTAGTTAACGACGGTATCATTATAAGATGATCCCTCAAGCACACAAATTTCAAGTTTTAAAGTGTTCGTCCTTAGTAAGCACCATTGCTAAAGCTCGTTATTTCGAAGCACCACGTGATGATCGGGTGTGTTAGATTCTGCGAGTGTATACAACGTGAGCAAGCCAGATTTGCTCATGCAGAAGCTAAGGTTTGATCTTGACGAGCCTAGCATGTATAGACATGGTCTCGGAACACGGATCACCGGAAGGTAAAGCATGAGTCATATAGTAGATATGATGAACATGTTGATTGTTCACCATTGAAGCTACATCAACTCTCGTGATGATCAGTTTTGATGTGGTGGATTTGGTTCGTGTGATCACTAAAACAATGTGAGGGATATTGTTTTGAGTGGGAGTTCACCTAGATTAATTTAACTATTAATTAGAACTCAATTTGTCATAAACTTAGTCTAAACTATTGCAAATATGTTGTAGATCAATGGCGGCCCCTACCATCAATTTTAATGCGTTCCTAGATAAAGAAAAGTTGAAAAATAATGGAAGCAACTTCGCGGATTGGTTCCACAATTTGAGGATTGTCCTCAATGCTGGTAATTTTACCTATGTGCTGGATGCACCGCTGGGTGACCCGCCTGCAGCTACTTCTACCGATGAAGTAAAGAATGTTTACCTCACTCGGAAGAATCAGTACTCCATAGTTCAGTGTGCTATCTTGTATGGTTTGGAATCAGAGCTTCAGAAAAGGTTTGAAAACCATGACCCACATGATATTGTCCGTGAACTCAAAATCATATTTGAGGCTCACGCGGCAGTTGAGAGTTATGAGGCTTCTGAAAAGTTCTTTAACTGCAAGATGGAAGAGGGTAGCTCCATTAGTGAGCATGTTCTTAAGATGTCTGGGCACGCAAACAAACTCCAAAGTTTGGGTATAGTGATTCCTAATTCTTTGGGGATTCACCGTGTCCTCCAATCACTACCACCAAGTTACAAGAACTTTGTGATGAACTACAATATTCAAAACATGGACAAGACGTTGCCAGAACTCTTCTCCATGTTGAAATCTGCAGAAGTGGAGATCAAGAAAGAGCACCAAGTGTTGTTGGTCAATAAGACCACCAAATTCAAGAAAGGAAAGTCTAAGCAAAAGGGAAACTTCAAGAAGGGCGGTAAGAAAGTTGCTGCACCGGCGAAGAAGACCAGGGCTGGACCTAAGCCTGATACTGAGTGTTTTTACTAAAAGGGAGAAGGTCACTGGAAGCGGAATTGCCCAAAGTACTTGGAGGATTTGAAGAACGACAACATCAAGAAGAAAGGTATATACGATATACATGTTATTGATGTGTATCTCACTAGTACTCGTAGTAGTGCCTGGGTATTTGATACTGGTTCAGTTGCTCATATTTGTAACTCGAAACAAGTGCTGCAGAATAAATGGAAGCTAGCGAAGAACAAGGTGATGATGCGCGTTGGAAATGGATCAAAGTTTGATGTGATCGCGGTCAACACGCTACCTCTTCATCTACCATTGGGATTAGTTTTATACTTAAATAATTGTTATTTGGTGTCTGCGTTGAGTATGAACATTATATCAGGATCATGTTTATTGCGAGACGGTTACTTGTTTAAGTCCGAGAATAATGGTTGTTCGATTTATATGAGTAATATGTTTTATGCACATGCACCTTTGATAGATGTTCTATTCTTATTGAATCTCGATAGTGGAAATACACATATTAATAACATTAAGGCTAAACGTTTGAAATCGAGCGATAACTCGACCTATATGTGGCACTGTCGTCTTGGTCACATTGGAGTGAAGCGTATGAAGAAACTCCATTCCGATGGACTTCTTGAATCACTTGATTTTGAATCACTTGAAAGATGCGAAGCATGTCTGATGGGAAAAATGACTAAGACTCCATTTTCTGGTATGATGGAGCGAGCTACGGACTTATTGGAAATCATACATACTGATGTGTGTGGTCCAATGAGTGTAGCATCGCGCGGTGGTTATCGTTATGTTCTTACCTTCACGGATGACTTGAGTAGATATGGGTATATCTATTTCATGAAACATAAGTCCAAAACTTTCGAGAAGTTTAAGGAATTTCAAAGTGAGGTGGAGAATCAACATAACAAGAAGATTAAATTTCTACGTTCTGATCGTGGAGGTGAATATCTAAGTTACGAGTTTGGCGAGCATTTGAAGAAATGCGGAATACTTTCACAATTGACACCGCCGGGAACACCACAGCGTAATGGTGTGTCCGAACATCGTAATCGAACTCTCTTAGATATGGTTCATTCTATGATGTCACTTATAGATTTACCGCTATCATTTTGGGGTTATGCATTAGAAACATCCGCATTCACTTTAAATAGGGCACCATCTAAATCCATTGAAACGACACCATATGAATTATGGTTTGGGAAGAAACCTAAATTGTCGTTCCTTAAAGTTTGGGGTTGCGAAGCCTATGTAAAGAAGTTACAGCCGGACAAGCTTGAACCCAAAGCAAAAAAATACGTCTTCATAGGATACCCGAAGGAAACTATTGGGTATACCTTCTATCATAGATCCGAGGGAAAAATCTTCGTTGCCAATAATGGATCTTTTCTAGAGAAGGAATTTCTCTCGAAAGAAGTGACTGGAAGGAAAGTAGAACTTGACGAGGTTGTTGAACCTTCTCTCGAACTTGCGAATAGCGCAGCACCGGAAGTATTTCCTGTGGCGCCTACACCAATAAGAGAGGAAGCTAATGATGATGATCATAAAACTTCGGTTGAAGTTGCTACAGAGCCTCGCAGCTCAACAAGAACTCGTACCACTCCTGATTGGTATGATCCCGTTATGAGTGTCATGTTGGTGGAAAACATCGATGACCCTGCGACATATGAGGAAGCGATGATGAGCCCAGATTCCAATATATGGCAAGAAGCCATGAAATCCGAGATTGGATCCATGTGCGAAAACCAAGTATGGACTTTGGTGGACTTACCGGATGGCCGGAAGGCTGTCGAGAACAAATGGATTTTCAAGAAGAAAACAGATGCTGATGGTAATGTTACTGTCTATAAAGCTCGACTTGTCGCAAAAGGGTTTCGAAAAATTCAAGGAGTTGACTACGATGAGACTTTCTCACCAGTAGCGAAGCTAAAGTCTATGAGGATTATGTTAGCAATCGCTGCATATTACGATTATGAAATATGGCAGATGGATGTCAAAACAGCGTTCCTTAATGGAGACATTGATGAAGAGTTATATATGATGCAACCCAAAGGTTTTGTCGATCCTAAAGATGCTAACAAGGTGTGCAAACTTCAACGGTCCATATATGGATTGAAGCAAGCATCCCGAAGTTGGAATCAATGTTTTGATAAGGTAACCAAAATCTTTGGTTTTATACAAACTTATGGAGAAGCTTGTATTACAAGAAAGTGTGTGGGAGTTCTGTAGCATTCTTAATACTATATGTGGATGACATATTGTTGATTGGGAATGATGTAGACCTTCTTAATAGTGTCAAGGAATATTTGAATAATAGTTTTTCAATGAAAGATCTTGGCGAAGCAGCTTACATATTAGGCATAAAGATTTATAGAGATAGATCGAGACGCCTAATATCATTGTCACAAAGTACATATTTGGACAAAGTTCTAAAGAGGTTTGGAATGGAAGATAGCAAGAAAGGGTTCTTGCCCATGTTGCCCAATACGACCTTGAGTAAAACTCAAAGTCCAGCAATGGCAGAAGATAGAGAAATGATGAGTAAGACTCCCTATGCCTCAGCCATAGGATCTCTAATGTATGCCATGCTATGTACTAGACCCGACATTTCATATGTTGTTAGTTTAACTAGCAGATATCAAAGTGATCCAGGAGGGGATCATTGGACAGCGGTAAAAACATACTTAAGTACTTGAGAAGAACTAAGGATATGGTTCTTTCTTATGGAGGAGATGAACAACTCATTGTTAATTGTTACACCGATGCTAGTTGGAACACCGATCCAGACGATTCTAAATCTCAATCTGGATACATATTTACTTTGAATGGTGCAGCAGTTAGCTGGAGGAGTGCAAAGCAAAGCGTTGTGGAGAGATCTTCAAATGAATCGGAATACATAGCTGCTTTGGAGGCTTCACAAGAAGCGATATGGATGAAGGAGTTCATTACAGAGCTGGGTGTGGTTCCAAGTGCGCTTGACCCAATGTCTATCTACTATGATAACATGGGCGCCATAGCCAATGCGCAAGAACCAAGGTCACACAAGAAGCTGAAGCACATCAAGCTACATTTTCACGCTATTCGAGAACATGTCCAAGATGGTGACATAAAGATTTGCAAAGTACACACAGATCTGAATGTGGCGGATCCGTTGACTAAACCTCTCCCGAGGGCAAAACATGACCAACACCAAACTGCCATGGGTGTTCGGTATATTACCATGTAATCTAGATTAGTTGACTCTAGTGCAAGTGGGAGACTGTTGGAGATATGCCCTAGAGGCAATAATAAATGTAGTTATTATTATATCTTTGTGTTTATGATAAATGTTTACATTCATGCTATAAATAGTATTAACAAGGAAACATTAATACTTGTGTGATTTGTAAACTAAATTAGAGTCCCTAGTAAAGCCTCTTCATAATACTAGCTTGTTGGTTAAAAGATGATTGTGGTTTCCCTATCATGACCATTGAGATGTTATTAACAACAAGATCATATCATTAGGAGAATTGTATGATGGACATAATCCTATAGATAAGCATAGCATAAAGATCAAGTCATTTTAATAGTTCAATTGCTATAAGCTTTCTGATACATAGTAACCTAATTTCTTCGACCATGAGATCATGCTTATCACCATCAACGGAAGGATGCTTTGATGACATCAAACACCACACTGTAACTGGGTGGCTATAAAGGTGGCATTGCGTGTTCGGAAAGTATGGGTTGAGACACATGGATCAAGAGTGGGATTTGTCCATCCATATGACAGATAGATATACTCTAGGCCCTCTCGGTGGAATGTCATCCAATTAGCTTGCAAGCATGTGACTGTCTCACAAGGGATCACATACCACGGGAACGATAAAAGAGTACTTATCGGTAACAAGGTTGAACTAGGTATGCAGAGATACCAACGATCAAAACCTCGGATAAGTAAACTATCGTGAGACAAAGGAAATTGGTATCGTATGTAAGTGGTTCATTCGATCACAAAGTAATCGTATAAATATGTGGGAGCCATATGAATTTCCAGATTCCTCTATTGGTTATTGATCGGAGAAGTGTCTCGATCATGTCCGCATAATTCACGAACCGTAGGGAGACACACTTAAGGATTCGATGTTGTTGAGTAGTTATGGAATGATGAGTAAGAGACCAAATATTGTTCGGAGTCTTGGATGGGATCGATGATATCACGAGGAGATACGGAATGGTCCGGAGAATAAGATTCATAAAAGGAAAGTCCTGTTTCGGAGTTGGGGAATGATTCCGGTGTTTTCACCGGGAATGTTCTAGAAGGGTCCGGAAGGTCTGGCACTCCGGAGGGGAAGGGTACATGAATGTGTCATAACAATGTGGAATGGTTGCATCATGTACTAGGTCACTTGGCTGGGAAAAATAAAGGGAGAAATCAATTCCTAGTTTGAAAGTCAAACGCCAATTTGAAAAAGTCAAACGACAAGTTTGCTTGGTGGAGGGAGAGTAGGAAACCTACTTGGGGAGGAGTTCCTCTCCCTCCAACCGCCGGCCAAGGAGGCCGACTTGGGGGAGGACTCCCTCCTCCCAAGCCGCGCCCCCACCTATAAAAGGAGGGGCAGGGCTGCCCCTCTCTCACACACCCAACACACCCCAAAACCCTAACCCTAGCCGCCGGCCACCTCCAAGTCGCCGCCGCCCCTAGGGTTTGTCCTAGCCGCCGAATTGGGGCTTCCCCAAGCCCTAGCCGCCGGCCAAGATCCGCCCCTTGGTGCCCTCTAAACCCTAGATCACCAAGGCCTCTCTCATACTCCACCATACTCGCTCCGGCTTAAGGCGAAGCCCTGCGAGATCTCCCCTCTACTTCCAGTACCACGCCGTCGGGCTGCAGGAATCGCGAGGAGAGTAGTACAACCTCCGCTGCCTGCTGGAACAAGAGAGAGGAAGGTCTTCATCGAGTACCGAACGTGTTACCGACTGCGGAAGCACTGCTGGAATGCAGCGCCGGAAGGATCGTGCCTCTAGTACGACTACATCACCCACGAGAATATGCTCTCGTTAACCGCTTTGGAATCTTCGAGGGTGAGTTCCTCTATTGACTCGTTGCTACAATCTAGTAGATAGATCTTGGCTTGTTTGTTTGCATGCGGTAGAAATTTTTTGTTTTCCATGCTACAAACCCCCATAGTTGCAATAGTGCCAGATGCCTATTTTCTGCTGTTTTTGGTTTCAAAAAAGTTAGTAAATAAATACTCTCGGAATTGGACGGGACAAAGGATAAAGTCAATTACTTTCCGTGGGGAACAAGAAATCCAGAGGAGAGACGGAGGGGCCAGCCAGGGGGGCCAGACCCACCCCAGGCGCGGGTGGGCCTAGCCCCGCACCTGGATAGGGTTTGGTGGCCCTGCCCGCCTCCTTGGTCTCCCCCTTCGCCTATAAGAATCCCTCGATGCAGAAACCCCAAGTACCCGATCAAAATATCCACGAAACCGTCTGTAGCCACCGCCACCATCATCCCTAGATCGAGGGGGAGGGGATCCAAAGTTCTTCCCAGCACCCTGCAGGAGGAGAGATCATCCCGGAGGCCTTCTCTCCGGTATGATGTGTGAGTAGTTCCATGTTGGACTATGGGTCCATGTAGTAGCTAGATAGTTGTATCTCCTCTGTGCTTTCATGTATAGATATTGTGAGCTCTGTTCATGATCAAGATCTAATCTATTTGTAATCATGCATGTTGTGTTTGCTGGGATCTGATGGATATTGAGATTATTATGTTGGTTTGATTAATGGTTTTGTCTTTATGATTCTATCATGTCTGTGTTGTTTGTGATCTTGCATGCTCTCCGTTATTAGTAGCTATCTTGGCCAAGTAGTTGCTAGTGACTCCAAGAGGGGGTATTTATGCTCGATAGTGGGTTCATGCCTCTAGTTTCCAAGGGAAGTGACAATAATCTCTTCGGTTGTAGATGTGATGTTGCCACTAGGGGGAAAAACAACGGTCTCTTGTTCATGGAACATGTGGACTGTTTACCTTACACACTTTGCTTAAAGCAGTTATCTGTTGCTTGCAACTTAATACTGGAGGGGGTTCGGATGATAACCTGAAGGTGGACTTCTAGTCATAGATGCAGTTGGATGGCGGTCTATGTATCTTGTTGTATTGCCTAATCAACCTCATAGGATCTTTCTGACTAGTAATTGCATTGGTATGCCTTGCTCAGTTCCTGTCAATTGCCCTGCTGTAATTTGTTTACCCTTCATGCCATGTTGTTTATCTAAGAAGAGCACCTCTAGTGAACTATGGATCCCGGTCCAAACTTTACCATTGATACATCTTCCAATTTTACTTGTTTACTTGCTGCAAACCATTACCTTCCACACAATACGATTAATCCTTTGTTACAGCAAACTGGTGAGCTTGACAACCTCACTGTTTGTTGGGGCAAAGTCTTGAGCTTGTGTTGTGCAGGTCTTCGCGTTTCTTGCAACATCTGTGTGACGTTTCATTCCTCCTTCTAGTTCGATAACCTTGGTCTCAACTGAGGGAAAACTTGTTGCTTGCTCCTTCACACCTTGCTCTTGGGGTTCCCAACAAGCTGTGCATAGACAATCGTCAAGCTTTTCTGGCATCGTTGCCGGGGAGGCCAAGGACGTCTTCACAAGGGGAGTCCTTCACTTCCTTTCTCTTTACTTTGTTTTTAGTTTGCTTTTTTCTTTTGCTTGGTTTTGTTTGCCTCTTTTCAAAAAACACAAAAAAATTAGTTCCTGCTCTAGCTGCTGCTGTTTTTGGCTTGCCCACCTTTGCCAAAATGAACTCCGCTGAGAACACCAAGTTGTGTGACTTCACTAGCACCAACAACAATGATTTCCTTAGCACTCCTATTGTTCCACCTGCTCCTGATGCTACCTTTTATGAAATTAAGCCTGCTTTGTTGAATCTTGTGATGAGAGAGCAATTTTCTGGTGCTGGTTCTGATGATCCTGCTGCCCATCTCAATAGCTTTGTTGTACTCTGTGAGATGCAAAAGTATAAGGATGTAGATGGAGATATTATTAAGCTCAAGTTTTTTCCTTTCTCCTTGAGGGGAAAATCTAAAAAATGGTTGCTTTCTTGGCCAAAAAAGTATTGATTCTTGGACTAAGTGCAAAGATGCTTTTATTGGAAAGTACTATCCTCCTGCTAAGATTATGTCACATCCCAAAATTTTGTAAATTTTGAAATGTGAAAAAAAATAAACGAAAGAAATAAATGATGAAATTAGGGGGTATAATTGTAACATCCTGATTTTTATGGGCCAATCTTTTTTAAAACCAAGGGATATTGCAACACGATCAAATAAAAATAAATATTTTGTTTAGAGTTGTTAAAAATTATTTCCAAATGTTTTGATATATAAAAGTAGATTAATCTCTCTTCTTGTTTTTTTATCTTATTTTGTTTTATCAATTCTTTCTGATTTGTTTCTCTCAAAAAACTATTTTAAATTTTCCATATAACCATGCACGTGCATGCAGCCTAGGCCTGACGCACCATGCCACCACCACGTTGCTAGTTTTTTTTGGAGTCTTTTCTCTTGTTTTCCATCGATGTATTTCCCTGTTTTTTTCTTTCTATTTCATAGCACCAACATACATCACTTCATCAAACTCACACTCAGTATGTCCAGACAACAAGACTGAAATGCTAAGTCTCCAACCAGCCAAAACATTATTTCTATTCTTCATTTCGCATGGGCATGCAGCCAGCCGACGCGTTGCTTCTTGGTCTTTCTATACATAACGTGCAATAACTAGCTGATACGCCAGGGCACCATAACTGCTGCCACCTCAACTCTTCCTATAAAGTACCAAGTCGATTTTCCTTCTGACCTTCCCTAGCTCTACCGCTACTCAAAGCCATGAATAAATCTCACACGAATCTACATCCACGATGGCCGTCGGCAACCGTCTGTATTCGTGAGTCCGGCCACCTAAGACAGAATTTCTGCACTGTTAGCATCGCAAGGAGGAGAAGGGAGGATCAATGAACCAGAAGTTCGATCCATCAATCACTCACCAAATTCTACATCTACCACAACTGAATCTAAAACTTCGTTGGATGCGTTACGCATACGGTGAGAATCACATGAATTCCTTGTTACCGTAGTCTCATCTCATGTAGCCTGCCTCTTAGATACACGTTTTCAGCCATCTATTCTATTGTCCAAGCTAAGTTTTAACCATGAAATCCAACATCATATCCTGTATTTTTACGCGCCAAGTATTGCAGCCATGTACACGCATGCGTCTTTAGCATCGCACTAGAACATCGCTAGCTAGCTTAATTCTCTACCTTACATTGCTTTTTTAGCTTGTGCGTTGCAGCACCCAAATCATACTTCTTTTCTTCTCTTATTATTTTCTTGTTTTTCTCTCAATTAAGAGAAGCAGGTATAGCCCAAAAGCTATCCTTTATTTTTTCTTTTATGTAGCGTTGCGTCTCCAACAGACTCAGGCCATTAAGTTCAACCGCCCACTCTCGCATGCCAAGGAGCCGCACTATTCGTCTTTCGGCACATAGGCACGAGTGAGACCAGCGTCCGTACAACACTCAAAGGGACGCACTGTTTTTTTCCTAACAGACACGTCCAGCCCCAGCTGAACTAACACACCCAAACTCCGATACTGAAACGTCGCACTACTTTTTCATCTGTCCGCATGTAACAGCAAGGTAGGAGTAAGCTCTTAAAACCCCCGCTATCAAGACCATAAATGGACCATGAAGTGCTGCCATTAAACGTTCCCCTATTAAGCCTAATGCAATACCTATTGTCTCCTCTTTCCACTCTATACATCCATACAAGCCTTGGTATTGTATCTCAACCCAATCCTAGAGAGCACCACCAGATTGCAATTGAACGTTGTCCGTGTTCTCGACAACTCCGGCCACGACGGACTCGACGGCGGCCGCCACCAGGACCACGAGGATGAGGAGGAGAGCGGTTCCATAGAACTGACGCTCGAGACGCTGATCACCCCGGACATACTACGCCACTCGTTCATCTCGGTTAATTATCCTCGTCGAACAATTACATCGCGCTCAGTGAGTTACATGCCAAATCCTTGCACTCGCATATTATACACACGTATGCTTACTTCCTAGACACAATTTCTAGATGTAATTCCGGTGAACCGAATATCGTCCGGTGGCATAGACGTATTAGCCTATCATACACACATTTGTTGATCTCGAGCCCAACTTAGAATTCCACCTTTTTAGAAGGACAAGTAGGTGTTGGTAATGTTTAGAACCTTGTTAGAAACCACTTTTTTTAATAAAACAATCTTTTGCATGCTTCCATGCATTTCCTTGTTTTCATTATTTTGTGATGTGAATTGTTGAGTGCTAATTTTGAATGTGTGCCTTGCTTGATTGAATTGTAGTGATCTTTGAAGAGTGACTATTGCAAGATCAAGGAGTGAACTAATATTCTCTACCAAAAGGCAAGTGATGCTTCATACTTTTTGTCCCAATACTTTCACTATGCATTAGTGATTTTGCTAAGTAAACTTGCATGGATTTTGCTAAGTATAGATCTTACTATAGGAAAACCTAATAGATGAATCCTTAGTAGGATTTTCCTAAGCTATGATTCCTACTACTACCAAGCTTAGCCTAGCTAATAGAAAACATGGGTGGAATATATATTCACACTATGGAAAAATATTCTAAGTCTGAGGACTTAGGTTTTGTTTAATAAAACAACTAAGTCAATGAACCTCCTGGGTGGAATGGAAGGATTGGGATATGTTGAGTGGTTCACAAGGCCATGGACTTGGATTGTGTATCTCACTTGTGGATGGCCACCCAGGAAACAAAGGGATTTGAGATGTCAAATGTTGAGAAGCTTCAAGTGCAACCACTTGGCAATATGGGCTCTGCCATGATCATATAGGTTGCAAGAACTTAGCCATATGGACAGTGGGTGGTAGTGTTTGATAGGTGGGAACGCGTCCATTTTGGTCTAAGGGAAGGCTTCTGAAAGATTTTGTCTTGGGAAACAAAGTCTTGTGGGTAAAGTGCACCACCTCTGCAGAGTGTAAAACCTAAGTACTTAGCCATGTCCCTGGTAAAGGACAATTTGAGCATCAAGACATGGAAGCAATCAAGAATCTCATCATTCAAATTTCTAAGTTAAAACTTGTGGTTTGAACAAGGGTTGTTTGAATTCTTCAATCATTGATGGAGAGATGGCTTGGTACAAGGATCTTGAAATCTTTGATTGAGGGAAATGATTTTGTCAAGCAAAAACTTAGTATTTTCAAAATGATAAGAAAAATCTATTTTGAGCAATGCAAGCCTCAACTCCACTTAGACAAATGCATTTAGATGATAGACTCCACTATACTACCATAGTATCACTTGCCAATACAATTCAAATGTATTGACCCTTTGTGGCTGTAACTTGTATGTTGCAAGTTTGATTGATTTTAGTGAAGATTGTTTGATTAGGATTACAAAGTCTACAACCAACATCTGCCTGTGGCACTTTGAAGATGAAGGACCCCATGACTATATTTATTCCGCTGCAATGTAATGTAATAGCCTAATGAGCTATGTTTGATGTAATAAAATTATGTTATTCCTGGTTATAAAGTTATATTATGACCCTTGTTTCTCGATATTACATCTTAACTGTGGATGCTAGCTATTGATCCAGGGACTAGCATTGTAAAACACAGGAGGCTCTATCTTATCTAAGATTGGGACCCCTATAGATTATATCTATGAGAAGTGATATTATGAAATTTAAACAACTTGATAGTGAACATGTTGCTCCATCTTGGGAAATAATGAAATCTTTGGTTAAGAATTGCCCTACTCATGGACTCACTACTTGGATGATTATCCAGACTTTTTATGTAGGTTTGAACTTCTCCTCAAGAAATCTGTTGGATTCAGCTGCTGGAGGTACTTTTATGGGCCTCACCTTGGGTGCTGCAACAAGGCTCCTTGATAATATGATGGCTAACTACTCTGAATGGCATGTTGAGAGAGCTCCACATGGTAAGAAGGTAAATTCTGTTCAGGAAACTTCCTCTTTGAGTGAAAAGATTGATGTTATTATGGCTATGCTTGTTAATGGAAAAGCTCCTCTAGATCCTAATAGTGTTCCCTTAGCCTCTTTGGTTGCTCAAGAAGAGCAAGTTGATGTGAACTTCATTAGAAACAACAATTTCAATAACAATGCCTATAGGAATAATTTTGGTAGCAACAATAATTATAGGCCTTATCCTCCTAATAATGGAAATTCCTTTGGAAGCTCTTACAATAATGCTAGAAGTGCCCCCTCTGAACTTGAAGTCATGCTCATGGACTTTATTAGTAAACAAACCACTTTCAATAAGACTACAAAGGAAAAGATTTTGACTGTTGAGAAAAATATATCCTCTTTGTCTGAAGCTCAGTCTTCCTTGATTAATAAAATGGCTGCTAAACCTGAAACTATGGAAAGCAACTTTGCTACTGCCTATGCCATACAAGTTACTATTGATGAAAATGTTAGGCTGTTAGGTCAACTTCATGCTAAGTGGGAAAGGGAAGCTGAAATTAATAGAAACAATAATGTGTGAACTATCACCACTAAACCACAAGTACTCCCTATTCCTACTCTTACTATGCCTATGCCTATTGAGCCTACTACTAGTAATGCCAAGTTTGACTTTGATATTGATGGTTGCAATATTTCTGAAGTGATTATGTTCTTGCAAAAGCTTGCTAGAAGTCCTGATGCTAGTGATATGCATGTTGCCTTTACCAAACACATCACAAATGCTCTTGTGAAAATTAAGGAAGAGAAGCTAAAACACAAAGCTTCTATTCCTAGGAAAGTAGAAGATAGTTGGGAACCCATTATTAATATGCAAGTGAATGACTTTGATCTCAAAGCTTCATGTGATCTTGGTTCGAGTGTCTCTATTATGCCTAGGAAGGTTTATGAAATGCTTGATTTACCACCTTTGGAAGATTGTTATTTGGATGTCCCACTCAATAATAATGCTAAGAAGAAACTCATGGGGAGTATTAATGATGTTATCATCATGGTTAATAATGCTTATGTCCCTGTGGATTTCTATGTTTTGGATGTTGAATACAATGCTTCTTGTCCTATTACTTTGGGAAGACCTTTTCTTAGAACAGTTGATGCCATCATTGACATGAAAGAAGGCACCATTAAATATCATTTTCCATTCAAGAAAGGTATTGAACACTTCCCTATTAGGATAGAGAAGTTGCTTTTTGCTACTCCTTTGAAAGCAAGATTTGATGTTAATGCTTCTTCATTTGAAAATACTTGATTCTTCTTGCTTTTTGTGCCTAACTTAAAGGCGTTAAAGAAAAGTACCTGTTGGGAGATAACCCAAGAGTTCCCTTGAGTCTTGGAAATTATTACTTCAGTAATGACCTCTTATTATCATTTTTGTTTGAGTTTTGTGCCAAGAATGACCTCTAATGAGAGGTAAGTAAGATTTGGGGAGTTGCTGTCCCGAAACATATTTCTGTCCTCCACCAAAAAAATCGCGAGGAGGCTCTGTAATTCGGATTGAGCTCAAAATTTACGAATAAATCCCCCAGTATGTTAGATAACTTTTGTTAGTTCAACAAGTTTTGATTTGAGCAACAGAAGATGTTCAAAAAAATCGGTTTCTACCTGCTGATCTGTTTTAACAGATTTCTGCCATTATTTGCATTTGCTTCTTATTGATTCCTTTTTGAGTTCTCTTCAGGTAAATTGAGCTTTTTGAAGGAGTTACTACATTAGCTTGTGTTTTTAGTGAAAATCCTTGCTATTCCAAAGATTTTCCAGTGGTCTAATATCTTTTGAATACACTAATGTTGCTAATGAAGATTGTGTGAAGTTTTGTATGAAGGAAAAATTTCAGGTGTAGAGGGAGAATGATGCAATGAGATGAAGAATGGACAAAATCTCAAGCTTGGGTATGCCACCATGGTTGCACCCCAAGAAATATCCAAGAGGTACAAGCGTCAAAGCTTGGGGATGGCCAAGGCATCCCCTTCTTCATCAATAAAAAGCTCAGGTCTGTCTAGACACTTCGTTTTTATTGTTTCATGCACAATTGTGTTGTTCTTGGAGCTTCTTAGTTTTCGTTTGCTTTGCTTAGTTTTTTTAGTTTGCTAGAGTGGTTTGGACCCCCGTTCTCGCTGTGTTGTTTTCCAAATAAGTTTGCTTGGTGTTGGAAAGGAGTAGTAAGTTCTTGCTTGAAGTGCAAGAGGAGCTTGCATTGACTGTGACTTAGACTTTAGCATGACATGTTGGGTGTTGTTTTAACCTTATGCTTAGTGATTATTGCTGTAGCATGTCTTGTTCCAAACAATTGGGATTGCTTAGTGTGCCTTGAAGAAATTATGCGTTGGTTTAGCATGCAAAATCATAGTACTGTGGTATTCTCCTTTGATGCTTTGCTTGGGTTGACTTGGCACATGCTCACACCATGTTATGACTATGAACAAGTCACCATTAGCCTCTATGATCATTTAGTCCTTGACTTGTAGTACCACTCTTTGCTTTGATTTGTATGGCCATTATGCTCTCTTAGTTGGTTGCTCCCAGTCTTTTGCTAACCTCCACTTGTATGAGTAAGTTCTACTCATACCTCCAACTCCCAAGAAACCAAGTTATTCCAAAGTGTCCACTATAAACTCCTATGCATGGTGTGTTACACCATTCCAAGTATATTCTTGTGTTCAGCTATCTTCCAATTAAAAACTATTTTGTTATGTGAAAACTTAGTGATTAAAGCCCTCACAAACTTGATGGCACACTTTATATTCTTTGCCCCTAATAAACTTGAACCATTGTGACAACTTTGTTGTATATGCTTGCACTTATAAGTTGGAATTAGCAGAACCGTGCTGTCACGGGGAACATTTTCAACATTGCACTTGTACTTTGTACTCAGTTGATATCATGTTATTTTTGTCTATGGATGTCATCGGTGTGAAATAAAGAGGGAACTTGTAAGTCCATGGAGTTTGTATCCTGTGTTAGAGAAACGCCTGGGCCGCTAGCCTAAGCCATGCCTAATCATGGTGGAAACTTGCAGCATCACCATAATGAGCTATCTATGAAGCATCCTCAATAAAAAGCTATGCATATGGTAAATAAAAAGATTGCTGAGATGCTCATTGTCTGCTTTCCTTGTCATTTTGGTTATGGGAAAGCTCCTGTACCATGTGCAAGGGGTACCCCGTTGGCGGTTCTCAATGATATGCAAATACTTACAATGACAAGAACTTACCTGGACCCAAAGTTGAGTATGCATGAGGTGTGGCCCTCGTATTCAAGGGACTTGAGATTGTCAACTTATACTTCGTCAAACATATACTCCAGCTTTGACACTTTAACCTTAACCACTTCAAGATGCTTATGATAGGGGCAATGAGGGCTGAAAGCTAACAAGTACCATAATTTTTGGAAGCTCTTTTTGAAACTTTTAATCCCTGCTTCCTTTACAAAAAGGCGTTTCTTCCACCATTATTTGAGTCTCCACCTTCTACCTTTAGGCACCATTAAGAGAGCATAGTTGTCATTCTATGTGCAGTGTTCCAAAGCTTTTAAATTGATGCATATTGTGTTATTACTTGTTCTTGTGCTACTTGTTTCTAGTCACCCTTGTGAACTTTGCAGGTGTCCTATTCATTTATTTGCTACTCTATGAGGGACAAGCTGATTGCCACTATGCTATGTTTTCTGCATATGAAACAAACAAACGTTTTTCAATGCATGTTATTCATGATCTTTGTTTGTAGCTCGACATGTTGCATGCATAGTTACTATGTCCTATTGTTAGAACTCCATATTTCATACACATGTTTAGAGTTCTTTGATCCCAGATTTCAATGCTTGCAAATGGTTGGATCTTTATTGTGAGGGTGCATGTCACCTAAAAAATTATTCTCTTTAGCACTTACCTACTCGAGGACGAGCAGGAGATAAGCTTGGGGATGTTGATACGTTGGAAACGTATCTATAATTTTTGATGCTCCATGCTTGTTTAGTATCTACTTTGCTTTACTTGTCCACACTTTGAGGTGCTTTTTACATGTTTTCTGGTACTAACCTATTAACAAGTTGCAATAGTGCCAGATGCCTATTTTTTGCTGTTTTTGGTTTCAAAAAAGTTAGTAAATAAATATTCTCGGAATTGGACGGGACAAAGGACAAAGTCAATTACTTTTTGTGGGGAACAAGAAGTCTAGAGGAGAGCCAGAGGGGCCAGCCAGGGGGGCCAGACCCACCCCAGGCGAGGGTGGGCCCAGCCCCACGCCTGGCTAGGGTTTGGTGGCCCTGGACACCTCCTCGGTCTCCCCCTTCGCCTATAAGAAGCCCCCGATGCAGAAACCCTGAGTACTCGATCAAAATATCCACGAAACCGTCTGTAGCCGCAGCCACCATCGTCCCTAGATAGAGGGAGGTCTGAAGTTAGTCCCGGCACCCTGCCGGAGGGGAGATCATCCCGGAGGCCTTCTCTCCGGTATGATGCGTGAGTAGTTCCACCTTGGACTATGGGTCCATGTAGTAGCTAGATGGTTGTATCTCCTCCTTTGTGCTTTCATGTATAGATATTGTGAGCTCCATTCATGATCAAGATCTAATCTATTTATAATCATGCATGTTGTGTTTGTGGGGATCCGATGGATATTGAGATTATTATGTTGGTTTGGTTAATGGTTTTGTCTTTATGATTCTACCATGTCTGTGTTGTTTGTGATCTTGCATGCTCTCCGTTGTTAGTAGCTATCTTGGCCAAGTAGTTGCTAGTGACTCCAATAGGGGGTATTTATGCTCGATAGTGGGTTCATGCCTCTAGTTTCCAAGGGAAGTGACAATAATCTCTTCGGTTGTAGATGTGTTGTTGCCACTAGGGGGAAAACAACGGTCTCTTGTTCATGGAACATGTGGACTGTTTACCTTACACACTTCGCTTAAAGCAGTTGTCTGTTGCTTGCAACTTAATACTGGAGGGGGTTCGGATGATAACCTGAATGTGGACTTCTAGTCATATATGAAGTTGGATGGCGGTCTATGTATCTTGTTGTATTACCCAATCAACCTCATTGGATCTTTCTGACTAGTAATTGCATTGTTATGCCTTGCTCAGTTCCTGTCAATTGCCCTGCTGTAATTTGTTTACCCTTCATGCCATGTTGTTTATCTAAGGAGAGCACCTCTAGTGAACTATGGACCCCGGTCCAATCTTTACCATTGATACATCTTCCACTGTTACTTGTTTACTTGCTGCAAACCATTACCTTCCACACAATACATTTAATCCTTTGTTACATCAAACCGGTGAGCTTGACAACCTCACTGTTCGTTGGGGCAAAGTCTTGAGTTTGTGTTGTGCAGGTCTTTGTGTTGCTTGCAACACCTGTGTGACGTTTCCTTCTGTAGGGTTTCGTAGCATGGAAAACAAAAAATTTCTACCGCATACAAACAAACAAGCCAAGATCTATCTACTAGATTGTAGCAACGAGTCAATGGAATAACTCACCCTCGAAGATTCCAAAGTGTTTAACGAGAGCGGATTCTCGTGGGTGATGTAGTCGTACTCTTGCCGATCTCAAGATCGCGTAGACGATCCTTCCGGCTATTCGTTAGCGCTTCCATGATCGGTCACACGTTCGGTACTCGACGAAGACCTTCCTCTCCCTTGTTCCAGCAGGCAGCGGAGGTTGTAGCACTCTCCTCGTGATTCCAGCAGCATAACGGCGTGGTACCGGAAGTAGAGGGGAGATCTCGCAGGGCTTCGCCTTAAGCCGGAGCGAGTATGGTGTACTATGAGAGAGATCCCCGACGATCTAGGGTTTAGACGCACCGAGGAGGAGGCTTGGCCGGCGGCTAGGGTTAGCTAGGCGGCGGCAGCAGGAGGTGGCGGCGCCGGGCTAGGGTTTTGGGTGGAGGTGTTGGGTAGCTTGGAGGGGCAGCCCTGCCCCTCCTTATATAGGTGGAGGGGGCGCGCCAGGGGAGGGGAGTCCCTCCCCAAATCAGTTTCCCAAGTGGGCCGGCGGTGGAGGGGAGGAACTCCTCCCCAAGTAGGTTTCCTACTTCCCCTCCACCTTCCAAAATAGCCGTTTGACTTTTCAAATTGGCGTTTGACTTTTCAAACTAGGATTTGATTAAACCCTTTATTTTGTTCAGCGATGACACCTAGTACATGATGCAATCATTCCAACTTGATATGACACATTCATGTACCCTTCCCCTCCGGAGTGCCGGACATTCCGGAACCTTCTAGAACATTCCCGATGGAAACACCGGAACCATTCTCCAACCCCGAAACATGACTTTCCTTATATGAATCTTATTCTCCGGACCATTCCGGATCTCCTCGTGATATCCCGGATCCCATACGAGACTCCTAACAACATTAGGTCTCTTACTCATCATTCCATAACTACTCAAACAACGTCGAATCCTTAAGTGTGTCTCCCTACGGTTCGTGAATTATGCGGACATGATCGAGACACTTCTCCGAACAATAACCAATAGAGGAATCTGGAAATTCATATGGTTCCCACATATTTCTATGATTACTTTGCGATCGAATGAACCACTTACATACGATACCAATTTCCCTTTGTCTCACGATAGTTTACTTATCCGAGGTTATGATCGTCGGTATCTCTGCATACCTAGTTCAACCTCGTTACTAATAAGTACTCTTTTCTCGTTCCCGTGATATGTGATCCCTTGTGATCCAGTCACATGCTTGCAAGCTAATTGGATGACATTCCACCGAGAGGGCCCAGAGTATATCTATCCGTCATATGGATGGACAAATCCCACTCTTGATCCATGTGTCTCAACCAATACTTTCCGAACACTCAATGCCACCTTTATAGCCACCCAGTTATGGTGTGGTGTTTGATGTCATCAAAGCATCATTCCGGTGAAGGTGATATGCATGATCTCATTGTAGGGGTTCGTAGCATGGAAAACAAAAAATTTCTATCGCATACAAACAAACAAGCCAAGATCTATCTACTAGATTGTAGCAAAGAGTCGATGGAATAACTCACCCTCGAAGATTCCAAAGCGGTTAACGAGAGCAGATTCTCGTGGGTGATGTAGTCGTACTCTTTCCGATCTCAAGATCGCGTAGACGATCCTTCCGGCGCCACGTTCCGACAGCGCTCCCGTAGTCGGTCACACGTTCGGTACTCGACGAAGACCTTCCTCTCCCTTGTTCCAAAGAGGCGGAGGTTGTAGCACTCTCCTCGCGATTCCGTAGCACTGTGGCGTGTACCTAAGTAGAGGGGAGATCCCGCAGGGCTTCGCCTTAAGCCGGAGCGAGTATGGTGGAGTATGAGAGAGGGCTATTAGTGGTCTAGGGATTAGACACACCAATTAGAAGGCTCTAAACCGCAGGCTAAAGCAATTATAAGCTCTAAACCAAAACGGCTCTAAACCAGAGATTAGAGGATAGGAACTTGTGTCTAGAGGAGGAGGCCCTGCCCCTCATTTTATAGGTGGAGGGTTGGCGCAGGAGGAGGGAGTCCCTCCCCAACTCGGCCTAGGCTGGCCGGCTTGGAGGAGAGGGACTCCTCCTCCAAGTTGGTTTCAACCTCCTCTTGCTTGTTTCCCGAGTTTCTGTTTCCCAGTTTCTGTTTTCCACAGTTTCTGTTTTAGCGCTTGACTTTCAAAGCAGTTTGACTTTCAGTTTTGGAACAGCAAGAACACTTAGCACATGATGCAATCATTCAATGACACATTCATGTACCCTCCCCGGAGTGCGGACAATCCGAACCTTCTAGAACATTCCCGATGAAAACACCGAATCATTCCCGAACTCAAACGGGACTTTCCTTATATGAATCTTATTCTCCGGACCATTCCGGATCACCTCGTGATATCCCGGATCCCATCCGAGACTCAACAACATTCGGTCTCTTTCTCATAATACCATAACTACTCAAACAACGTCGAATCCTTAAGTGTGTCTCCCTACGGTTCGTGAATTATGCGGACATGATCGAGACACTTCTCCAACAATAACCAATAGAGGAATCTGGAAATTCATATGGCTCCCACATATTTCTATGATTACTTTGCGATCGAATGAACCACTTACATATGATACCAATTTCCCTTTGTCTCACGATAGTTTACTTATCCGAGGTTATGATCGTCGGTATCTCTTATACCTAGTTCAACCTCGTTACCGATAAGTACTCTTTTCTCGTTCCCGTGATATGTGATCCCTTGTGACCCAGTCACATGCTTGCAAGCTAATTGGATGACATTCCACCGAGAGGGCCCAGAGTATATCTATACGTCATATGGATGGACAAATCCCACTCTTGATCCATGTGTTTCAACCAATACTTTCTGAACACTCAATGCCACCTTTATAGCCACCCTGTTACGGTGTGGTGTTTGATGACATCAAAGCATCCATCCAGAAAAGGTGATATGCATGATCTCATGGTCGAAGGAATTAGGTTACTATGTATCAGAAAGCATATAGCAATTGAACTATTGAAATGACTTGATCTTTATGCTACGCTTATCTATAGGAGTATGTCCATCACATCATTCTCCTAATGATATGATCCTGTTGTTAATAACATCTCTATGTTCATGATCAGGAAACCATGATCATATATTAACCAACAAGCTAGTGAAGTATAGAGGCTATACTAGGGACTCTTATTTTAGTTTACAAATCACACAAGTATTAATGTTTCTGGTTAATACAATTATAGCATGGTATGTAAACATTTATCATAAGTGTGAAGATATGATAATAACCACTTTATTATTGCCTCTTGGGCATATCTCCAACAGTCTCCCACTTGCACTAGAGTCAATAATCTAGTTTCAAACCTTTGTGTATTCAACACCTATGGCTTTCCGGTGTTGTATGTACACGATTGCTAGTGGTCAATCGATCTCGGATCTGACACTTCCAGGTCCGTGTGTAATTGCATGTCTTTGCGTCTCTACGCATCACTCATTCTTTAATGAGATGGCTTTGTACAAATTTGGTCTTTCGGTGTGACCTTTAGTTCTTTGGGGTTAAAACATGTTGATAATATTGTCGCACAATATATCTTCATAGTATTATCCCACTGTGAACTACACCTAGTTTGATAACAAACTACTTGACACAAATGCCCTCTTTTGCTGCTAAAATAGCAATCATATACTTAGCCTTTTGTTGTAGTATCTGTCACAATGTATTAACTTTGGAACTCATCCAAATCCATTATGGAACTCACTTTCCATTATATTGTGCCACCCTTAGTTTAGATTGAGATAAACTTAATTTGCACTTTGTGACAAAACTAGTATCAATGTAGTACTTTTACAATGAACTAACCATCTATTTGTCACTTCTACAAATAATATACTCTTAGTTCTTCCTAAAGATCATAAGAATATCCTTACTATTGTCCAATGATCATCTTACGAATCATTCTGGTACTTGCTCACAACATTTAGAGCATAGGACATATCTGGATTTGTACATATCACAGTATGATTGATATAAATACTCTTTGTGATTTCATACATCAAGTATCAATCTATACTTGATTATTTGTTTCACTTTACCAAATGTTAATACACTTGAATATATATCATAAACATTGAACTCATTCAATCCTTTCTGTGCGACAAGAACCTCTCTTGTAGTTTCTATATTGAACTCATTCAATATCTTGTCTATGCACTTTTGGCACAACCATATTAGCGTCTATTGATGCCAAATATTTGGGTTTTGCCTAAGTCTTTCATCGGGATGAAATTTTTAATACGTGTTAATAAAAGTACATATTTTCTAATCAACAATATGTCCTCCACATAATGTATTAGAAATATGTCTTAGCGCTCCCACTTAATTTCTTGCAAATGCAAGCATCTTCATCGTCTCTAATGAAATTAAACTCTTTTAACAGTTTCATCATAGTGAAGATTCCAACTCCGCGATGCTCACCTCAACCATTGAAGTTTGCATATGCTTTTAGCATCCTTTGAATTAACAAAACCCTATGGACCGTGTCATGCACACGTCCTAGGTAACGATTCTATTAGAAAAAACTTGTTTTGTTTATTCAACTACCATATAACAAATTATATGTAGTGGTTTCTACGTTAATCCGTCTAGACTAAATATCGCTATGAAAGATCAAATCTTGTCATATACAACCTTTGAACATTGTTGTGAACTCTTTCCCAACATGTGAAACATCCATGTCTATTTCTGTATAGATCCAAATACGACTGTAAGGTCGTGTACCTTCCCAGAGGGTCTTTCAAGTTCAAATCTTGATCTCTCGTATATGGAACTATCACGGATTTTATGGCTTCAAGCCATTTTACGGAGTCAGGGCCCATCATTGCTTCTTTGCATGTAGTACGTTCATTATTCTCAAATAATGATTCAACCCTCAAATCTTGGTATTTGATTGTTTACTCGACCTACTTGGTTCAACAGAAACTTTGACCTTCATAACCACAACCTTTGAGGCACGTGAGCCATGAGCATTGTTGCTGCCTCCAGAACACTTTTCTTTCGGTCTGCAACTCTGCACATATAGCTAAGGTTCTTTTAACCTTATCAAAGTTCTATTGTCCTCCCACTTAACTTTTCACGAAAAATTCCTTCTCAAAGAAACTTGACGTTCTAAGCAACAAACACTTTTGTCTCCGGTGTTTATGGAGGAATACTTAACAGTTTATACAAAGACAGGTTCATCCGACTTTGGTTGCACACATCTTTCTTATGCATAGCATACCAATGTTTAAGAAAGGACAACTTGGGTTTTATCCCAAACCATAACATATGGTGTCATTTCAACGGATTATGATGGAGCTCTTTTCAGTGGAAAAACGGTAATCTCTAAAGCTTTTAATCTTTAAAATATAATGGCAGTTTTATGAATTACACCTTCGATCTTACCATGTCAAACAAGGTTTAATTACATATCTCGAACGCTCCATACTCTTATGGTGTTTCGGGAAAATGCAAATCCACGGAACGATTCCTTAAATCTTAGGTATTATGCTAAACTTGTAACTCAAATATCTTCCTTTATGATCTTATCATAAACTATTTATATTCTTGTTACAATGATTTTGCACTTCATCTTGAAAGTCCTTGAACTTTTAAAATGTTTCACACTTCATCCTTATTAAGTAAATATTCATATATTCACTCAAATTTTCGGAGAAAGCACATGAAGTTGAAATCCATCGCTCTTGAATACACATAATGGACTTCATACAACAATATGTATAAGTTCCATTAAGCTAGTCATTCGTTCCCTTTTGGCCTATGAACGAAGTTTTAATTATCTCTAGGAAAGTTTCACAAGCGTCATTTGATCAAAAATCAAAAGACTCCAAAATTCCATCCACATGGAGTTTCTTCATGTTTTCTTTCCAATATAATTTAAACGGCGATGTCACTTCCTAAGTGATCTTTCAATCAATTTGTCTTTCGACATCTTTAGCACTAGTTTTATGGATGTGATGTCTCCGACGAGATTTGTGAATCATCCATCTTTTATGGATTACGGAAATTATTTGAACAACCCTTTTGTTCTCATAATACCTGATAAAACAAATCTTTGAAGGCAAGCCTTGATGTTTAACGAGCAACACAATAACCCTTTATTTGTTCTCGATGAACATCATCACATATTCTTTTGCTAGTTACTTAGGCCATTGTAGTTCATGAATTGTGTTGATTCGTATGACGATTCACACCAACAAATTTAGTATCAAATACTTGAGAACCACATTGTTTAATAAGCAAAGAATATAGCCATAACATGTATATCATCTATATACTTAAGCTGAACAATTCTAGTCTTTTCCTTTCTGCCATATACTTATGAGATTCTCTTTCAGTATTTCCTTTTCTGTTTGAAAGAATCTATCAACATCAATAGTGGAGTCATACATATGACATATAGTCCAAAGCGTGTATAGTTAAATACCAATGTCTTTGGACTTGCACTTTGAATTAGATCACCATCATCAAATGTTTGGTGTTCTTTCAAATTCCTTTCTTTAGTAATCTCTTGGTGTAGTAAACATTTTACCTACATCAAGTATTCACCTGTAGGGGTCCCAACCTAATAAGGTAGAGTCCTCCTGTGTTGTACAATGCTAGTCCCTGGATCAATAGCTAGCATCCACAGTTAAGATGTAATATCAAGATACAAAGGTCATATTATAACATTATAACCAGGAATAACATAATTCTATTACATCATACATAGCTCATTGGCTAACACATTACATTGCAGCGGAATAATTATAATCATGGGGTCCTTCATCTTCATAGTGCCACATGCAGATGTTGGTTGTAGGCTTTGTAATCCTAGTCAATCAAACAATCTTCATTTAAAACAATCAAACCTGCAACATTACAAGTTACAGCCACAAGGGTCAATACATTTTGAATTGTATTGGCAAGTTTCACTTTTATGTATAATAAGAATGGGTCCTATCATTATATGCATATTTGGCTAAGTAGAGTTTAAGGCTTATTTGCAATAAGCAAAATTTATCCTATCTTTTCAAAATGGTTTTGGTCTTTTGTCAAATCTCATTTCCAAGTACCTTGAACATCCTTGGTAGACACTCAAGTGTTCAAGTACTTGTCAAAAATCCTTGAGCACCTTGGTAACCCCAAGTGCAACAAGTTTTATCAAAAATCATGAGTTCCTTGGTAACCCCTAGTACATCATGCTCTTGTGCACCTTGGTAACCCCAAGTGCAACAAGCTTATCAAAATCTCTTTGAATTCCTTGGTACCCCCAAGTGCATCAAGTTTTTATATTAGAAATTAGAATGTCGAGATCTCCCATAGTTCAAACTTTAGTTGCTCAGTATTGTCCATAACCGGGGACACGGCTAAGTACTTAGATTTTATTAACTTCTGCAGAAGGAGTACACTTTACCCACATGACACAATCCCATCTTGTTGCCACCAGTGGCCTACTGGATTAGTGCTCACCAAGATGGAGTACTGGCAGACTGAGAGTGTGACGAAGTCTTTCCAAAAGGTCCTTCCATACATCATTGCTAGCTTGTCTTCAGCCCCCATGAAGCATTCCAGATCCCCATGTCCGGTAACTAAAGACAATGTATGGATCTTCCTAATGTAATTGACTAAGCCAGAGCCATAATAGCATGTGGTTGTACACGAAAGCCACAATTGGAGAAACATGTTCAATCTCTAAGTTTCCTAGGTGGTTTTCATTTGGAGCACAACACAAGGTGATTGCCATAGACATGGTTCCCTTTTGTTGCCACCTTCTCCAAAACATAAAGTGTCCACCACCTAGATGGTTTATTGAGTCCTTGTTTTATTATATATAAAAAAAACACAAGTCCTTTTCTCAACCTTTGTAAAATCTCAACATGTATCTCTTTTCAAAAACACAGCATGGCTAAGCATGTACAACTTCAATATTTTTACTAAGGAGTGTAAAGGGAATCCTATTAGGATTAGCATAGCATAAGTATAAAACATTTTCATGTATGTTTACAAAATCCACTAAGTATAATGAAAATAGTAGGTCCTTTGTATGATAGTGTAACTTGCCTTTTTGTTAGGGAATGATAGTCACTTCTTGATCTTGCTAGTCTCACACTTTGCTAATTTCACTACAATCAAACAAGCATAGTATCAAGTAGCATTCCAAACCAACATTCAAACAATATTTCACATACACAAAGCAATGGATCCTAAGTCTTGTAGAAAGAGGGTTCTATTGCAAGGTTGGTCTCTACTAGGTTTATAAACTTTGTAAGGTCCACATTGGTCATTTACCAAAATGGCAAAGTCATTAGTTAGAGGGTTTTGCTCAAAGTCTATTTTAAAATCCATTCAACATTTTATGTGGTGAAAATTATTCTTTTCAAAGTAAAACTTTATGTTTTTCACCAAGTGAGTTGCCTTTGGCAAGGCTTGGTGTTTTGGGTCAGTAAGTTTGGTCCAAACCATTTTCTCAAGTTCCCTTGCAAAAACATTTCCATAATAAAATCAAATGAGTTTATTTGGCTAGAAAAATGGCTAAGTTAAATAATTCATCCTATATTTCACCAAATTCATTTTTAACACCAAGGGTTGGTTCCTAGGGTCAGTAAGGTCACACAAATCCATTTTGCAAAAGAATTAATCTTAAAATCAATTTTAAACAATTTTTATACTCTATACAAGTACACAAATATTTCTGCAAATTCAAACAAGCAATCAGATACTATTTGTCAAACTAAGGCCATGGTTAGCTAGGGCTTGTTCTCCTGATTTCATTGATATAAAATTTGCCAAATTTGGACGTGTGGTTTGAAAGTTATAGCAATTACAAATTTGTATTCTAATCAGATCAAAATTCTGTTTTTAAATCGATTCCTGTACACGTGGCTGCTTCTGATTGGGTAATAACGGTTCGCTCGGATCGGCTACTGAGGTGCGTTGGATCTAACTGAAAACGTGCGGCGCAGATCGAGTACCTCTTCGACGTTAAGTGAAACTATCGTGAGCGTCAGATTTTGATCGGACGGCTGTGGAGTGCTCGACCATAGTCGGGCGTCATGGCTACCGGGCGTGAGCGGCGGTGACGTTGCCGGCGATGCAGGAAGTGAAAAAAAGGGGGAGGATGCTCACCAGGTTCGAAACGCAACACGGAAGCTCAACTCGCTTGCGGTTTGACAGGGGGCGCTTAGAGGCAGTCGCAATTTCTCGTCGGAGTTTGGAACGGCGACGGACGGCTCTGTCCACGGTTGCGCATTTATGCTACAGTCAAGAGAGGAGACCAAAGGCAGGGTTAGATGCAGAGATCATGACGAGCTGTGAGCGTGAACAAGAGGGCTCGGGCGGTCGAGGCTTACCGGGAACGCCGCGAGAAGGAGTGCACGCGGCGCTCAGGCTCGACGAGGGCGATTGGGGCGCCCTAAGACAAACGGAAAGTGTTGTTAGGTTCGTCTGAGCTTGGAGATCATCGCCGTGTTCTCGGGGAGGAGAGGGGTGACCGGAATCTACCTGTGGGGCTCGTCGGAGAAAGAGGCAGACGGTGGCGACGGTGGTCGAGGTGGTTGTCGTCGCTCTGGGTCGCTCGAGGGCAAGTTGGTGCTACGGGAATGATCGCCAGGAGGTGTGGATCACGAGAGCATGGTCGAGGAGGCAAGGGGCGGCGAGGGGCTGTCGGAATTGCTGCGACAGCTCGTTGGAGCAGAGGATGTTCGGGGAGGAATTGAGGCGGCCTGGGGGCGAGCTTGGGGGAGGGTCTGAGGGAAAACGAAGAGGAGGAGTGGGCGCTTAAGTAGGCAAGATCGCAGGGGCGTTTAATCACAGCATTAACGCGAATTTACTCCGCGGAATCACAGGCAGAAACGGGAGAGAGGAGGAAGAAGGGGTTGTGCGAGTGTTGAAGACGATGAGTAGGAGGAGGTGGGGTCGGCTGGTCAGCGTTTGAGTGAGAGGTAGAAGAGGGTCCACATGTCAGTTGCTCCGCGGGTCAGATACCGAGTGGGAAAACGTTTCATGGAGAGGGGGAAAGACTGGGCTGGTACTGGGCTTGTGGGCTTGGCCGACTGGGCTGGTTGTTGTTTCATTTTTTTTTGTACAGCAACATTTTCCTTTTTCCATTTCTATTTGCTGATTTGATTTTCAATCAACATTTCATACATTCAAACAATTCAAACATTCAACACTCTTTGTACTTGATTTTTGGTTCTGTTTAACCACACAAACCAAATCCCAAAATAAAATAATATTTTTAAATCTTTTTAGGTTCCCTTTATTAATTAAATAAAATGGGCCATGGTTTATTTATAAAATAGGGTTTGGTTTATTTAATAAAATCCTCATTTGAAATCCAAATATTTTCAAAAACCAATTCAGTAGATTTTATTAGGAAATAAAGAATATTTGGAAAAATAATCCTTTTACCTTAGGGTCCATTAATAATTAAATAAAATGGACCTTAGTTATTAAATCAAATAGGATTTGTTTTATTGAGATATTTATTTTGAAATCTAAAATAAAGTACAAATACTTGGAAAACCTATTTAAAACAATTTAATAAGTTTTGATGTTTTAATTAAAATGGTAAAACCTTTTATTTGAATAACATTTGATATTAATTCCTTATTGTTTTATTTTAAATAAACCTTTATTATTTTTATTCAAAACCAAATGTTTAATTCCCATAGTTTGGTCAAGGTTTAATTTGGCTTTATTAAATAATCTTTATTTATAAATCCTTCTTTTCTTTTGAAAACCAAATCTTTTATTAAAGGATCCAAAATAGTAATTCCAAAACATTTTTAATTTCCTTTATTAAATGTTTAACTTTATGAATCCCTTTAGGTTTTATTTAATTCAAATGGGTTTGGAGTTCCAATTGAATTCCAAAAGTTTCTTTTGGCTCTGAAAATCAACAAAGTTTTATTTTATTCCTTTATTTTTCACATTACAAGATTTGGAAAATCTTGGGATGTGACATCACCCTTATCATGGAATTATCCATGATCAAGCTACTTTTAGCTTATAACGGTGAAACATGAGTATAATGTTGCTCTCCAAATCCTTTTGGACGATTAGGACAACTAGTGTCTCCAACCTTTTGCAATTTCTCATCAAATATGAGAACATGACTTTTGCCATATTATACTCTATCATGTTGTAACCAATACTTCGTTTCAGATATCACAATATCTTCCACACATCATGGTTTCTGAAACAACTCTTTCAGATCCTAGATAACCTTGATATTAAGAGAATCCTTTGAATATCAAGAATCATGGAGACAAACATGATACTTATATACTAACACTTGGAATTGTTACTCTTGATTTAATACTAATTATTAAACTTCATGGAGTAACCGGAACTTACTGAAAGTTTGCAATAGGACTTTTAAACTTTAGATTAACACTTCAAAACAATACGATACCAGTTCGTAAAGTAACTAACCAGAATTCTATAGTTCTATCATCTCAATTACAACTAAGCGCAAGGTGGTAAACGGATGCCAATGACTACAACAACTATGCAAATTCACTTTGATTTAGTTTATGATAAATTTAGTTCTAATTAATAATTAAATTAATCTAGGTGAACTCCCACTCAAAACAATATCCCTCACATTGTTTTAGTGATCACACAAACCAAATCCACCACATCAAAACCGATCATCACGAGAGTTGATGCAACTTCAATGGCGAACAATCAACATGTTCATCATATCTACTATATGACTCATGCTTTACCTTTCGGTGATCCGTGTTCCGAGACCATGTCTGTACATGCTAGGCTCGTCAAGATCAACCTTAGCTTCTGCATGAGCAAATCTGGCTTGCTCACGTTGTATACACTCGCAGAATCTAACACACCCGATCATCACGTGGTGCTTCAAAACAACGAGCTTTAGCAACGGTGCTAACTAAGGGTGAACACTTTATGACTTGAAATTGATGTGCATGAGGGATCATCTTATAATGCTACCGTCGTCTACTAAGCAATACAAGATGCATAAAGGATTAACATCACATGCAATTCATAATATGTGATATGATATGGCCTTTCTTCTTTGTGCTTCCGATCTCCATCTTCTAGCACGAACATGATCTCCATCATCACCGACATTGCATCAAGGTCAATGATGTTGTTCCATGGTTGTCGTCCACCGGCTTCAACTATTACAACTACTTTGAATAGACACGGGTCTTAACAGTAAATCAAAGACAACCATATGGCTCGCCGTTGCCGACTTACAATAAGGAACATTGCATACATCATATATAATCACAATCATGGCCATATCACATCACTGCACACCCCTGCAAAACAAAGTTAGACGCCTCTACTTTCTTTGCATGTTTTACGTGGTTTGGGGCTGTTAATAAGTGTCGTTCTAACTTACGAACATGAACCACGACATTGATACTAGTATTGTTAATCACCCGTTGTAAATTGGATCTTAACTATGCTAGGAGAAACAGGCACCCGCAAAGCCACTTATGAAATACAAGTTGGATGTCGAGCGTGGAGCAAGTCTCATGAACGATGTAATGTAAGGTTAGCCCGGGCCGCTTCATCCCAACATACCGCAAGATGCAAAGTACACAAGAAGCAATCGACAATAAAAGCATCAACGCCCACAATGACCATTGTGTTCTACTCGTGCAACAGATCTACATATAGACACGACTCTGATACCACTGTAGGGGTTCGTAGCATGGAAAACAAAAAATTTCTATCGCATACAAACAAACAAGCCAAGATCTATCTACTAGATTGTAGCAACGAGTCGATGGAATAACTCACCCTCGAAGATTCCAAAGCGGTTAACGAGAGCAGATTCTCGTGGGTGATGTAGTCGCACTCTTCCGATCTCAAGATCGCAGAGACGATCCTTCCGGCGCCACGTTCCTGCAGCGCCCCAGTCGGTCACACGTTCGGATTGACGAACACCTTCCCCTCCCTTGTTCCAGCAGGAAGCGGAGGTTGTAGCACTCTCCTCGCGATTCCGGCAGCACAACGGCGTGGTACCGGAAGTAGAGGGGAGATCTCGTAGGGCTTCGCCTTAAGCCGGAGCGAGTATGGTGGAGTATGAGAGAGGGCTATTAGTGGTCTAGGGATTATACACACCAATTAGAAGTCTCTAAACCGCAGGCTAAAGCAATTAGAAGCTCTAAACCAAAACGGCTCTAAACCGGAGATTAGAGGATAGGCACTTGTGTGTCTAGAGGAGGAGGCCCTGCCCCTCCTTTTATAGGTGGAGGGGCTGGCCAGGGAGGAGGGGAGTCCCTCCCAACTCGGCCTAGGCTGGCGCCGGCTTGGAGGAGAGGGACTCCTCCTCCAAGTTGGTTTCAACCTCCTCTTGCTTGTTTCCCACAGCTTCTGCTTCCCACAGTTTCTGTTTTCCAGCTTCTGTTTTAGCTGCTTGACTTTCAAACCGCGTTTGACTTTTCAGTTTTGGAACAGCAAGAACACTTAGTACATGATGCAATCATTCAATGACACATTCATGTACCCTCCCGAGTGCCGGACAATCCGGAACCTTCTAGAACATTCCCGATGAAAACACCTAATCATTCCCGAACTCAAACGGACTTTCCTTATATGAATCTTATTCTCCGGACCATTTCGGATCACCTCGTGATATCCCGGATCCCATCCGAGACCAACAACATTCGGTCTCTTTCTCATAATACCATAACTACTCAAACAACGTCGAATCCATAAGTGTGTCTCCCTACGGTTCGTGAATTATGCGACATGATCGAGACACTTCTCAACAATAACCAATAGAGGAATCTAGAAATTCATATGGCTCCCACATATTTCTACGATTACTTTGCGATCTAATGAACCACTTACATACGATACCAATTTCCCTTTGTCTCACGATAGTTTACTTATCCGAGGTTATGATCGTCGGTATCTCTGCATACCTAGTTCAACCTCGTTACCGATAAGTACTCTTTTCTCGTTCCCGTGATATGTGATCCCTTGTGACCCAGTCACATGCTTGCAAGCTAATTGGATGACATTCCACCGAGAGGGCCCAGAGTATATCTATCCGTCATATGGATGGACAAATCCCACTCTTGATCCATGTGTTTCAACCAATACTTTCTGAACACTCAATTCCACCTTTATAGCCACCCTGTTACGGTGTGGTGTTTGATGACATCAAAGCATCCATCCGGAAAAGGTGATATGCATGATCTCATGGTCGAAGGAATTAGGTTACTATGTATCAGAAAGCATATGGCGATTGAACTATTGAAATGACTTGATCTTTATGCTACGCTTATCTATAGGAGTATGTCCATCACATCATTCTCCTAATGATATGATCCTGTTGTTAATAACATCTCTATGTTCATGATCAGGAAACCATGATCATATATTAACCAACAAGCTAGTGAAGTATAGAGGCTATACTAGGGACTCTTATTTTAGTTTACAAATCACACAAGTATTAATGTTTCCGGTTAATACAATTATAGCATGGTATGTAAACATTTATCATAAGTGTGAAGATATGATAATAACCACTTTATTATTGCCTCTTGGGCATATCTCCAACACTCATGGTCGAAGGAATTAGGTTACTATGTATCAGAAAGCATATAGCAATTGAACTATTAAAATGACTTGATCTTTATGCTACGCTTATCTATAGGAGTATGTCCACCATATCATTCTCCTAACGATATGATCTTGTTGTTAATAACATCTCAATGTTCATGATAGGGAAACCACAATCATTTATTAACCAACAAGCTAGTAATATATAGAGGCTTTACTAGGGACTTCAATTTAAGTTTACAAATAACACAAGTATTAATGTTTCCTTGTTAATACTATTTATAGCATGAATGTAAACATTTATCATAAACACAAAGATATAATAATAACTACATTTATTATTGCCTCTAGGGCATATCTCCAACAGTCTCCCACTTGCACTAGAGTCATCTAATCTAGATTACATGGTAATATACCGAACACCCATGGCGCTTTGGTCTTTGGTCATGTTTTGCCCTCGGGAGAGGTTTAGTCAACGGATCCGCCACATTCAGATCTGTGTGTACTTTGCAAATCTTTATGTCCCCATCTTGGACATGTTCCCAAATAGCGTGAAAACGTAGCTTGATGTGCTTCACCTTCTTGTGTGACCTTGGTTCTTGCGCATTGGCTATGGCGCCCATGTTATCACAGTAGATAGACATTGGGTCCAGCGCACTAGGAACCACACCCAGCTCTGTAATGAACTCTTTCATCCATATCGCTTCTTGAAGCCTCAAGCAACCATGTATTCCGATTCATTGAAGATCTCGCCACAACGCTTTGCTTTGCACTCCTCCAACTAAGCATTGCTGCTCAAAGTAAATACGTATCCATATTGTGATTTAGAATCATCTGGATCGGTGTTCCAACTAGCATCGGTGTAACCATTAACAACGAGATGTTCATCACCTCCATAAGAAAGAACCATATCCTTAGTTCTTCTCAAGTACTTAAGGATGTTTTTGACCGCTGTCCAATGATCCACTCCTGGATCACTTTGATATCTGCTAGTTAAACTAACAGCATATGCAATGTCAGGTCTAGTACATAGCATGGCATACATTAGAGATCCTATGGCTGAGTCATAGGGAGTCTTACTCATCCTTTCTCTATCTTCTGCCTTTGTCGGACTTTGAGTTTTACTCAAGGTCGTATTGGGCAACATGGGCAAGAACTCTTTCTTGCTATCTTCCATTCCAAACCTCTTTAGAACCTTGTCCAAATATGTACTTTGTGACAATGATATTAGGCGTCTCGATCTATCTCTATAAATCTTTATGCCTAATATGTAAGCTTCTTCACCAAGATCCTTCATTGAAAAACATTATTCAAATATTCCTTGACACTATTAAGAAGGTCTACATCATTCCAAATCAACAATATGTCATCCACATATAGTATTAAGAATGCTACAGAGCTCCCACTCACTTTCTTGTAAATACAAGCTTCTCCATAAGTTTGTATAAAACCAAAACTTTAGATCACCTTATCAAAACGTTGATTCAAACTTCGAGATGCTTGCTTCAATCCATAGATGGACCGTTGAAGTTTGCATACCTTGTTAGCATCTTTAGGATCGACAAAACCTTTGGGTTGCATCATATACAACTCTTCATCAATCTCTCCATTGAGGAATGCTGTTTTGACATCCATCTGCCATATCTCATAATCATAATATGCAGCGATTGCTAACATAATCCTCACAGACTTTAGCTTCGCTACAGGTGAGAAAGTCTCATCGTAGTCAACTCCTTGAATTTTTCGAAACCCTTTTGCGACAAGTCGAGCTTTATAGATGAACATTACCATCAAGATCTGCTTTCTTCTTGAAAATCCATTTGTTCTCGACAGCCTTCCGGCCATCCGGTAAGTCCACCAAAGTCCACACTTGGTTTTCGTACATGGATCCAATCTCGGATTTCATGGCTTCTTGCCATTTATTGGAATCTGGGCTCATCATCGCTTCCTCATATGTCGCAGGGTCATCGGTGTTGTCCACCAACATGACAGTCATAACGGGATCATACCAATCAGGAGTGGTACGAGTTCTCATTGACCTGCGAGGCTCTGTAGCAACTAAAACCGAAGTTTCATGATCATCATCATTAGCTTCCTCTCTTATTGGTGCAGGCACCACAGGAACTTATTCCGGTGCTGCGCTACTCGCAATTTCGAGAGAAGGTTCAACAACCTCGTCGAGATCTACTTTCCTTCCAGTCACTTATTTCGAGAGAAATTCCTTCTCTAGAAAGGATCCATTCTTAGCAACGAAGATTTTGCCTTCGGATCTATGATAGAAGGTATACCCAATAGTTTCCTTCGGGTATCCTATGAAGACGCATTTTTTCGCTTTGGGTTCAAGCTTATCCGGCTGTAACTTCTTTACATAGGCTTCGCAACCCCAAACTTTAAGGAACGACAATTTAGGTTTCTTCCCAAACCATAATTCATACGCTGTCGTTTCAATGGATTTAGATGGTGCCCTATTTAAAGTGAATGCGGCTGTTTCTAATGCATAACCCCAAAATGATAGCGGTAAATCTATAAGTGACATCATAGAACGAACCATATCTAAGAGAGTTCGATTACGACGTTCGGAAACACCATTACGCTGTGGTTTTCTCGGCGGTGTCAATTGTGAAAGTATTCCACATTTCTTCAAATGCTCGCCAAACTCGTAACTTATATATTCACCTCCACGATCAGAATGTAGAAATTTAATCTTCTTGTTACGTTGATTCTCCACCTCACTTTGAAATTCCTTAAACTTCTCGAACGTTTCGGACTTATGTTTCATGAAATAGATATACCCATATCTACTCAAGTCATCCGTGAAGGTAAGAACATAACGATAACCACATGATGCTACACTCATTGGACCACACACATCGATGTATGATTTCCAATAAGTCCGTAGCTCGCTCCATCATACCGTAAAATGGAGTCTTAGTCATTTTTCCCATCGACATGCTTCGCATCTTTCAAGTGATTCAAATCAAGTGATTCAGAAGTCCATCGAATGGAGTTTCTTCATACGCTTCACTCCAATGTGACCAAGACGATTGCCACATATAGGTCGAGTTATCGCCGATTTCAAATGTTTAGCCTCAATGTTATTAATATGTGTATTTCCACTATCGAGATTCAATAAGAATAGACCATCTATCAACGGTGCATGTGCATAAAACATATTACTCATATAAATCGAACAACCATTATTCTCGGACTTAAACAAGTAACCGCCTGCAATAAACAAGATCCCGATATAATGTTCATGCTTAACGCAGCACCAAATAACAATTATTTAAGTATAAAACTAATCCCGATGGTAGATGAAGGGGTAGCGTGCCGACCGCGATCACATCAACCTTTGATCCATTTACCACGCTCATCGTCACCTCGTTCTTCGCTAGCTTCCATTTATTCTGCAGCACCTGTTTCGAGTTACAAATATGAGCAACTGAACCAAGATTAAATACCGTGCACTACGAGTACTAGTGAGATACACATCAATAACATGTATATCGGATATACCTTTCTTCTTGATGGTGCCGTTCTTCAAATCCGCCAAGTACTTTGGGAAATTCCGCTTCTAGTGACCTTCTCCCTTGTAATAAAAGCACTCAGTATCAGGCTTAGGTCCAGCCTTGGTCTTCTTCGTCGGCGCGGTAACTTTCTTACCACACTTCTTGAAGTGTCCCTTTTGCTTAGACTTGCCTTTCTTGAATTTGGTGGTCTTATTGACCAACAACACTTGGTGCTCTTTCTTGATCTCCACTTCTGCAGATTTCAACATGGCAAAGAGTTCGCAACCCTTGTTCATGTTTTGCATATTGTAGTTCATCACAAAGTTCTTGTAACTTGGTGGTAGTGATTGGAGGACACGGTAAATCCCCAAAGCATTAGGAATCACTATACCCAAGCTTTGAAGTTTGTTTATGCCTGCACATCTTAAGCACATGCTCACCGACCGAGCTGCCTCTTCCATCTTGCGCTTAAAGAACTTTTCGAAGCCTCATAGCTCTCAATTGCGTGAGTCTCAAAGATCAGTTTGAGATCACGGACAATATCATGTGGGTCTGAATTCTCAAACCTTTTCAAGCTCCGATTCTAAACCATACAAGATAGCACACTGAATCGGAGTACCGAGTCTTCCGAGCGAGGTAAACATTCTTTACTTCATCGGTAGCAGAGTCGCAGTGGGTCACCCATGTGCATCCAAAGACATAGGTCAAATTACCAGCTGTGAGGATAATCCTCAAATTGCGGAACCAATCCGCGAAGTTGCTTCCCTTGTTTTTCAACTTTTCTTTCTCTAGGAACGCATTAAAATTGATGGTAGGGGCCGTCATTGATCTACAACATATTTGCAATAGTTTAGACTAAGTTTATGATAAATTGAGTTCTAATTAATAGTTAAATTAATCTAGGTGAACTCCCACTCAAAACAATATCCCTCACATTGTTTTAGTGATCACACGAACCAAATCCACCACATCAACACCGATCATCACGTGAGTTGATATGGTTTCAATGGCGAACAATCGACATGTTTATCATATCTACTATATGATTCATGCTTTACCTTTCGGTGATCCGTGTTCCAAGACCATGTATGTACATGTTAGGCTCGTCAAGATCAAACCTTAGCTTCCGCATGAGCAAATCTGGCTTGCTCACGTTGTATACACTTGCGGAATCTAACACACCCGATCATCACGTGGTGCTTCGAAACAACAAGCTTTAGCAACGGTGCTTACTAAGGATGAACACTTTAGAACTTGAAATTCATGTGCATGAGGGATCATCTTATAATGCTACCGTCGTTAACTAAGCAATACAAGATGCATAAAGGATTAACATCACATGCAATTAATAATAAGTGATATTATATGGCCTTTCTTCTTTGTGCTTCCGATCTCCATCTTTAAGCACAAACATGATCTCCATCATCACCGGCATTGCATCAAGGTCAATGACGCTGCTCCATGGTTGTCGTCCACCAGCTTCAACTATTACAACTACTTTGAATAGACACGCAGGTCTTAACAGAAATTAAAGACAACCATATGGCTCCTGCTGGTTGCCAACTTACAATAAGGAACATTGCATACATCAAATATAATCACAATCATGGCCATATCACATCACAGCACACCCCTGCAAAACAAAGTTAGACGTCTCTACTTTCTTTGCATGTTTTACGTGGTTTGGGGCTTTCAATAAGTGTCGTTCTAATTTACGAACAAGAACCACAAAATTGATACTAGTATTGTCAATCACCCGTTGTAAATTGAATCTTAACTATGTTGGGAGAAACAGGCACCCGCAAAGCCACTTATGCAATACAAGTTGCATGTCAAGCGTGGAGCAAGTCTCATGAACGATGTCATGTAAGGTTAGCCCGGGCCGCTTCATCCCACCATCCCGCAAGATGCAAAGTACACAAGAATCAATCGACAATAAAAGCATCAATGCCCATAATGACCATTGTGTTCTACTCGTGCAACAGATCTACATATAGACACGACTCTGATACCACTGTAGGGTTTCGTAGCATGGAAAACAAAAAATTTCTACCGCATACAAACAAACAAGACAAGATCTATCTACTAGATTGTAGCAACGAGTCGATGGAATAACTCACCCTCGAAGATTCCAAAGTGTTTAACGAAAGCGGATTCTCGTGGGTGATGTAGTCGTACTCTTGCCGATCTCAAGATCGCTTAGACGATAATTCCCACTGCTCCTAGCAGCGCTCCATGGGTCACATCGCTCTGCACTAAGAAGACCTTCCTCTCCCTTGTTCCAGCAGGCAGCGGAGGTTGTAGCACTCTCCTCGCGATTCCGGCAGCACAACGGCGTGGTACCGGAAGTAGAGGGGAGATCTCGCAGGGCTTCGCCTTAAGCCGGAGCGAGTATGGTGGACTATGAGAGAGATCCCCGGCGATCTAGGGTTTAGACGCACCGAGGAGGAGGCTTGGCCGGCGGCTAGGGTTAGCTAGGCGGCGGCGGCTTGCCCTAGGCGGCGGCAGCAGGAGGTGGCGGCGTCGGGCTAGGGTTTTGGGTGGAGGTGTTGGGTAGCTTGGAGGGGCAGCCCTGCCCCTCCTTATATAGGCGGAGGGGGCGCGCCAGGGGAGGGGAGTCCCTCCCCAACTCGGTTTCCCAAGTGGGCAAGTGGAGGAGGAACTCCTCAAGTAGGTTTCTACTTCCTCCACCTTCCAAAATAGCCGTTTGCCTTTTCAAATTGGCGTTTGACTTTTCAAACTAGGATTTGATTAAACCCTTTATTTTGTTCAGCGATGACACCTAGTACATGATGCAATCATTCCAACTTGATATGACACATTCATGTACCCTTCCTCCCGAGTGCCGGACATTTCGGAACCTTCTAGAACATTCCCAATGAAAACACCGGAACCATTCTCCAACCCCGAAACAGGACTTTCCTTATATGAATCTTATTCTCCGGACCATTCCGGATCTCCTCGTGATATCCCGGATCCCATCCGAGACTCCGAAAAACATTCGGTCTCTTACTCATCATTCCATAACTACTCAAACAACGTTGAATCCTTAAGTGTGTCTCCCTACGGTTCGTGAATTATGCGGACATGATCGAGACACTTCTCCGAACAATAACCAATAGAGGAATCTGGAAATTCATATGGTTCCCACATATTTCTACGATTACTTTGTGATCGAATGAACCACTTACATACGATACCAATTTCCCTTTGTCTCACGATAGTTTACTTATCCGAGGTTATGATCGTCGGTATCTCTGCATACCTAGTTCAACCTCGTTAATGATAAGTAATCTTTTCTCGTTCCCGTGATATGTGATCCCTTGTGATCCAGTCACATGATTGCAAGCTAATTGGATGACATTCCACCGAGAGGGCCCAGAGTATATCTATCCGTCATATGGATGGACAAATCCCACTCTTGATCCATGTGTCTCAACCAATACTTTCCGAACACTCAATGCCACCTTTATAGCCACCCAGTTACGGTATGGTGTTTGATGTCATCAAAGCATCCTTCCGGTGAAGGTGATATGCATGATCTCATGGTCGAAGGAATTAGGTTACTATGTATCAGAAAGCATATAGCAATTGAACTATTAAAATGACTTGATCTTTATGCTACGCTTATCTATAGGAGTATGTCCACCATATCATTCTCCTAATGATATGATCTTGTTGTTAATAACATCTCAATGTTCATGATAGGGAAACCACAATCATTTATTAACCAACAAGCTAGTAATATATAGAGGCTTTACTAGGGACTTCAATTTAAGTTTACAAATCACACAAGTATTAATGTTTCCTTGTTAATACTATTTATAGCATGAATGTAAACATTTATCATAAACACAAAGATATAATAATAACTACATTTATTATTGCCTCTAGGGCATATCTCCAACACCTTCCTCCTTCTGGTTCGATAACCTCGGTCTCAACTGAGGGAAAACTTGCTTCTTCACACCTTGCTCTTGGGGTTCCCAACAGGATGTGCGTAGACAGTCGTCAATGATCCTGATGAAGCCTAGCTTGATGACGGTGTTGATGGCGATGATCTCCCCTCTCCAGGAAGGAATTTCCCCGGCGGAAATATGTCTGCCGGAGAGCTCTTTCTCTCTCGATGTTTTCCGCCCTGTAGGGGCGGTGGAAATCTTTCTGTGGTCCCTCTCCTGGTATTAGGGTTCCGTGGGGAAGATATAGGCGAGAGGGCGGAGTAGGGAGCCGGCCAGGTGGGCCACACCTGCCCTAGGCGCAGAGCAAGGTGGGCCCACGCCTAGGGGGTGTGTGTGGGCCCCCTGTGGCCCAGCTACGCTTCCCCTTCTGGCTTCCTCCATTTTTTGGGAAAATATAATTTTCCAATATTTTCTGGTATTTTTCTAATCTTCGCAAATATGCATCAAAACACCTCTTTTTCCATCAGAAACCTGACTCCGGCAGTCCATCCTCCAAGAATCATCCAATATGCAAAAACAGAGGAAAAGACATAAGTAACACCTCATAATAAGACATATATCAATGAATAGAGGCAAATTATTATATAGAATGGTGATGCAAATTGGACGTATCAACTTCCCCCAAGCTTAGACCTTCGCTTGTCCCCAAGCGAAAACTGATCTCAGTAAACATGTCCACAGGTTTATGGAGTGAAGTGTCGATAAAAGAATACAGACAAGAAGCATCACACTTACCATTACACAACTCATAGAAGAAAGCAACTCACCATTATATAACTTAGCTTGCAACAAGTACAAGAGTCACAATAGAGATGCATAAAGATAAATCATAATTGGAATTGGCAAACTTTGTTCTTGGTTAGAGAACAACTGGCAAATAGTTTCACCAAAAGCTTTTTGTAGAAGTTTTATAACATGAGCACTCTTTGCTCAAAAAGGTTTTTCAAAGAAGGCTTTCAAAGTAATACTCAATAGATAAGAGTTTTGTGAAAACAAGGAGGATAGAGAACATGAGAGAATAAATCATCATATGAATGCTTGCAACACAACAACTCAAATGCTTGCTGGAGATAGAGAGGAAGTAGGTTTACTGACTCAACTTAGAAAATAGGAGAAAGTTCCCTTCATAGAGAGAAGCAGGGATTTCAAGTCATAAAGAGCTTCCAAAAGATTATGGTACTTACTAACTTTGATCCCTCATTGCCCCTATCATAGGCATCTTGAGATGATTAAGGTTAAAGTGAACAAGGATGGATTATATTCTTGACAAAATATAAGTTGGAAA
Source organism: Avena longiglumis (assembly GCA_030063025.1). NCBI lineage: Eukaryota > Viridiplantae > Streptophyta > Magnoliopsida > Poales > Poaceae > Avena > Avena longiglumis. The sequence continues at coordinate 158,609,558 of CP125973.1, forward strand.
TCTCATGTCCCTTGAGTACGAGGGCCACTCCTCATGCTACTCAACTTTGGTTACCAGTAAGTTCTTGTCATTGTAAGTACATGTATATCATAGAGAACCGCCAACGGGGTACCCCTTGCACATGGTACATGAGCTATCCCATAACCAAAATGATAAGGCAAGCAGACAATGAGCATCTCAACGATCTTTTTATTTACTATGTGCATAGATTTTTATTGAGGATGCTTCACATAATGCTCATTATGGTGATGCTGCAAGTTTCCACCATGATTAGGCATGGCTTAGGCTAGCGGCCCAGGCGTTTCTCTAACACACAGACATCACTCCATGGACTTACAAGTTCCCTCTTTATTTCACACCATCGACATCCGCAAACAAAAGGGCATGATATCAACTGTGTACAACGTACAAGTGCAATGTTGAAAGCGTTCCCGCCGACAACACGGTTCTGCTAATTCCATCGTATAGATGCAAGCATATACAACTTCGATGACACGATGGTTCAAGTCTATTAGGGGCAAGAAAATAAGGTGTGCCATCAAGTTCGTGAGAAATTTACTAACTAGTTTTCACATAACAAAATACTTTTTACTTCGAAAGATAGATGAAGCTTGAGGATTTGCTTGGAATAGCAATTGCTAATAGGTAGATATGGTGGACACAAATGGCACAGGTTTTGGTTCAATGGGATTGGAAGCATGAGAAGTATACCTTCTCAAAACAGGTTTTTGGCTAGCAAGGTTGGGTAGCAAGCAAAAGAGTTGAAAGAAGCAAGCAAACCTACAAGTGATAAAGCCAAACATGCAACCTTCCTTGAAGACACAAAAGATCTTAAATAAATAATACTAAGCTTATGAGCCAACAAGAAAGAAAATAAATGATACAAAATACCTATAAGATTTTATCTTTTCCTTTTAAACCTCAAAAAGTGTTGCTACTGACCAGAGCTTGGTTTGCCAAAACCAATTTAGATTTACTTGATGCTCCCAAAGTGATGCCAATACTGATCAACAAGATCCATCATATAATAGAGATTGCAAACTAAAATAAGAAGTGCAAAAAGTAAAAGATGAGACTTCTCATTAATATTCCATAAAGGCACTCACACCAAGGGATACATAGGTAATCAACTAAAGGAGAGATACTTCCACATGCAAACCAAAATATAAGATAACCTCTCTACCAAAGATATGACTCCACTAGAAAGGTAAAAGATGAAAGATAATGATGGTGATACCGTAGCACTCCCCCCAAGCTTGGAACAAACCAAGGGGATGCCAAACATGATGATGAATGACTCCTTCGGTAGTGGTGGTGTTCTCTTGATAAGCTCCTCAGTTAGTTTACTCAAATCCTCAATCTCGAAGGTAAGAGTACGAATCAACTCTAAATTTTTCTCAATGCGGTTCATGATCATGTCGGGCCGAGAATTCTAGTCCTTATTGTAGGGGTTTGTAGCATGGAAAACAAAAACTTTCTACCGCATGAACACACAATCAAGATCTAATCTATGATCAAGCCAAGATCTATCTACTATATTGTAGAAACGAGTCGATAGAATACTAACCCTCGAAGATCCAAAGTGGTTAACGAGAGCAGATCTCGTGGGTGATGTAGTCGTACACTTGCCGATCTCAAGATCATGTAGACGATCCTTCTGGCGCTGCGTTCCGGCAGCGCTCCCGCAATCGGTCACACGTTCGGTACTCGATGAAGACCTTCCTCTCCCTTGTTCCAGCAGGCAGCGGAGGTTGTAGCACTCTCCTCGCGATTCCGGCGGCACGACGGCGTGGTGTCGAAAGTAGAGGGCAGATCTCGCAGGGCTTCGCCTTAAGCCGGAGCGAGTATGGTGGAGTATGAGAGAGGCCTTGGTGATCTAGGGTTTAGAGGGAACCAAGGGGAGATTGTGGCCGGCGTCTAGGGCTTGGGGAAGCCCCAAGTCGCCGAGTTAGAGGGGAAACCCTAGGCGGCGGCTGCACTTGGAGGTGGAGGCGCCAGAGCTAGGGTTTGAGGTGTATAGGAGAGGGGCAGCCCTACCCCTCCTTATATAGGTCGGAGGGTGCGTCTTGGGAGGAGGGAGTCCTCCTCCAACTCCTCCGCCTTGGCCGGCGGGTGGAGGGAGGAGACTTCCTCCCCAAGTAGGTTTCCTACTCTCCCTCCACCAAGCAAACTTGCCGCTTGACTTTTTCAAATTGGCGTTTGACTTTCAAACTAGGATTTGATTTCTCCCTTTATTTTGCCCAGCCAAGTGACCTAGTACATGATGCAACCATTCCATACTGTTATGACACATTCATGTACCCTTCCCCTCCGGAGTGCCGGACCTTCCGGAACCTTCTAGAACATTCCTGGTGAAAACACCGGAATCATTCCCGAACTCCGAAACAACACTTTCCTTATATGAATTTTATTCTCCGGACCATTCCAGATCTCCTCGTGATATCCCGGATCCCATCCGAGACTCCGAACAACATTCGTTCTCTTACTCATCATTCCATAACTACTCAACAACATTGAATCCTTAAGTGTGTCTCCCTACGGTTCGTGAATTATGCGGACATGACCGAGACACTTCTCCGATCAATAACCAATAGAGGAATCTAGAAATTCATATGGCTCCCACATATTTCTTTGATTACTTAGCGATCGAATGAACCACTTACATACGATACCAATTTCCCTTTGTCTCACGATAGTTTACTTATCCGAGGTTTTGATCGTCGGTATCTCTGCATACCTAGTTCAACCTCGTTACCGATAAGTACTCTTTTATCGTTCCCGTGATATGTGATCCCTTATGAGCCAGTCACATTCTTGCAAGCTAATTGGATGACATTCCACCGAGAGGGCCCAGAGTATATCTATCCGTCATATGGATGGACAAATCCCACTCTTGATCCATGTGCCTCAACCCATACTTTCCAAACACTCAATGCCACCTTTATAGCCACCCAGTTACGGTGTGGTATTTGATGTCATCAAAGCATCCTTCCGGTGATGGTGATTAACATGATCTCATGGTCGAAGGAATTAGGTTACTATGTATCAGAAAGCTTATAGCAAATGAACTATATTAAATGACTTGATCTTTTATGCTACGATTAACTATAGGAGTATGTCCATCACATCATTCTCCTAATGATATGACCCTATTGTTAATAACATCTCTATGTTCATGATCAGGAAACCATGATCATATATTAACCAACAAGCTAGTTTAACAAGAGGATTTACTAGGGACTCTTTTATGTTTACAAATCACACAAGTATTAATGTTTTCGGTTAATACAATTATAGCATGGTATGTAAACATTTATCATAAGCATGAAGACATGATAATAACCACTTTATTATTGCCTCTTGGGCATATCTCCAACAGTCTCCCACTTGCACTAGAGTCAATAATCTAGTTTCAAACCTTCGTGTATTCAACACCTATGGCTTTTTGGTGTCGTATGTACACGATTGCTAGTGGTCAACTGATCTCCGGATCTAACACTTCCAGGTCCGTGTGTAATTGCATGTCTTTGCGTCTCTACGCATCACTCATTCTCTAATGAGATGGCTTTGTACAAATTTGGTCCTTTGGTGTGACCTTTTGTTCTTTGGGGTTAAACATGTTGATAATATTGTCATACAACATATCTTCATAGCATTATCCCTGTTGTGAACTACACCTAGTTTGATAACAAACTATTTGACACAAATGCCCTCTTTTGCTGCTATAATAGCAGTCATATACTTAGCCTTTTGTTGTAGTATCTGTCACAATGTCTTAACTTTGGAACTCATCCAAATTCATTATGGAAATCACATTCCATCATATTGTGCCACCCTTAGTTTATATTGAGATAAACTTAATTTGTACTTTGTGAGAAAACTAGTATCAATGTAATTCATTTACAATGAACTAACCATCTATTTGTCTCTTCTACAAAATAATATATTCTTAGTTCTTTTACAATATCATAATAATATCTTTACTATCGTCCAATAATCATCTTATGAATCATTCTGGTATACGCTCATAACATTTAGAGCATAGGACATATCTGGATTTGCACACATCACAGCATGATTGATAAAATACTCTTTGTGATTTTATCTATTAAGTATCAAAAATACTTAAATATTTATTCAATCCTTCCTGTGCAACAAGAACCTTTCTTGTAGTTTCTATATTGAACTCATTCAATATCTCATATATGTACTTCTAGCACAACCATATTGGCGTCACAATTTATCCATATAGACATTGATGCCAAATATTCAGGTTCTTACTAAGCCTTTCATCGAGATGAAATTCTTATCCTCTGTTAATAAAAAGATACATCATTTCCAATCAACAATATGTCTTCCACATAATGTATTAGAAACATGTCTTAGCGCTCCCACTTAATTTCTTGCAAATGCAAGCATCTTCATCATCTCCGATGAAATTAAACTGTCACATCCCAAATTTTAGATTTGGTCTTGCATATCATTCATAGCATTGCATCATATCTTTCCATGCAAAACCATCGAGAAGAAAGGTTCGGCGAAACGCCATCTTCAAAACCCTATTTTGTTTCGCTACGAGGTTCCTACGGGGAGCTTTAGAGGGTCTTGCAACAACCACCCCTGTAGGTTCGAGTTTTCGTGCAAACTTCGACTGAAGGTTGTTCCCCTCGACGATACGAACCCGTAGGCGCGAGAATCGCTCCAATCGGAGTTCGTATGCAAAAGACTCGGACGTTTTAGTAAACCGCCGGAAAATGGTCCGAAAATCTGGACCGATTTCCGAGTTGTAGTCAAAATCTGGACCGAATTAGTTTAGAACTTCGCGAGAGGGCCACAAAAGGGGGACCCATCCGGCCTCGATTCCCGTGCCCGACTCCCACCTGCGCCGACCCCGCCTCCCATGCGCGCACGCCTCCCGAGGCTCGCAGCCGCCGCTAGGCTCCGCCGCCGCCGGCCGCCGATCGCCGCCCCAGGTGCACCGCGCCGTCCCTCTCCCTCTCCTCTCTCTCCGGCCACCGCCAAGCCGCCTCCCGCGGACCGCGTCGCCGCCTCCAGCCGATCGCCGCATCGCCGATCGCCGCCCGCCTGCTGCCGCCGCCCGGCGCCTCGCCGCGGCGTCGCCCGCAAGGCCGCCGCCGCCACCGCAGCCGCCGCCTGTGGATCACCTCCGCGCCGCTTATCGCCCGCCGCCAGCTGCATGCCGCGTCGCCGCCAGCCTGAAGCTGCCGCTGCCGCCGCCGCCGCGTGCCGCCGTGGATCACCTCCGCGCCGCCGCCATCGCCGCCGCTGCATGCCACCGTCGCCGCGCCTCGAAGGCCGCCGCTGCCGCACCGCCAGCGTCGCCGCCACATGCGCTATGCGCACGCGCACGCGTGCGCGTCGCGTCGCGATGCATGCATACACGCGCACGCATACACGCATGTACGCGTTAATATTCCTTAAACGTTCGCTGACCGTGCGTCGTGCGGGGAAGGATCTCGCCGAACCAATCGCCACCGCCGTCCGGAGCTCGCCGCACCTTCCGGAGTCCGATTCGCCATCCGCTTCGGTAAGACAGCAGCCACCGTCCGATCTCGATCAGCGGCTTAGATGGTTCGTTGACTGGTCAAGCATCCCAGCGTTGACTAGTCGACGCCAGCGCCGATCAACAGATACGCTTGACTGGGTCAATTTCGTTAATCCCTTTAGTTGGCAGATTTGGTAGAATCTTGTAAATTGCGTAGAAATTCAACCGCTTGGCAAAAAATTGCAAATAAAATATGTAAGAGTTCAGTGAGTCGTGTAGAATCTCGCTATAGCTTTGGTTCAGACTTTTACTGTCAGGTTTAGTACAGTTTAATCGAACTAGTTAGTGGCCTTTTCGGAGTAATAAATTCTTAGGAAAAGATCCGTAGCTCCAAAAATCGCGTGTGATATGTCCCTGAACTCGTGTGAACGAGGGGAATATCATCGTGAATTGAAAAGATAGGCTTACAGTAAAAACTTCTGCAGCATTTGTCTAATGGCTTCCTGCAGTGTTTTAATTACTCGGGGAGTTTTATAATTCCTTTTTGAGTAATTCCAATTGGTACTGTTTCTATTCAGCGATGCCTATGCGGTACATTTTTACCAAGATTTTACAAACAGTATACTACTGGTAGTGAATTATTTAAGTTCTAGCTCTAATTGTGAGCGCTACTTTTGGTTAATAGTTTCCCTAGCGCCAAATCTATTTTCCCATGCATGTATTCGGTAGTATTATGGATTAGTGTTATGTGGTGCAGCTGTAGCACCAATTCACTTGCCATTCTTGCATTCATGCATCTTATTTGTTGCATATGTTGTGGATTGTTTGTTTATGAATGCAATTGTGTCGTGTAGATTGTGCTGAGTGCAACGCTTGTTCGTGTGAGGATTGTGCTCCAGACCGCTACAACCAAGGCAAGTAGATGCTATTTTGTTCATGATATCGTCCTACTATTTTCAATGCATTGTCGTGTATTTTGTAGATGCATGTGTAGGATGATACTATCGCTATGCTATGTCCTATTATGTGGTAGGACCCTCTTTGTAGATGAACCACCGTTGGTAGATGTGCTTAGCCATGCTTTGTTGAACGAGGGCTGGGTTACATCATTTGATACTTGTTTTCTCAAAGTATTGGTTTGTGAAAACTAAAACAACTTAATCAATGAACCCCCTGGGTGTGATGGTATTGATAAATTTTGGTGGTTTCATTGCGGAAAGGCACCCAGGTATCAAGAGAGAATGATTGGCTTCTTTATTGTGTAGCTTACGTGTACAACCATGTGCCAATAATGGAATGGGCGGTTGGTTGGACTTAGTAGGTTGTGGTAACTCGAACCCGCGTATCCAGAGATGTAGAATTTTGGTAGGTTGGACCGGTGCGCGTCGGGATTGAGGAGCTACTTCCCGAACAGTCTCTTCTTGATCTTCTCCCTATCATCACCCAAAATGAGAGTGATGGTACGAGCTGGGCTGGCCAAGTCACATGGGTAAAGTGTATTAACCTCTGCAGAGTGTATAATCTAATCGATTAGCCGTGTCCCCGGTTATGGACATCTGAGTTGCTAGATATTGATCCCATGACATGTTTCTCGCTCATTCTAATTTCTGAATTGCTTTAATATTGTTGGGTTAACTTAATTGGGATCTTTTCAAATAAAATCAAAACTGTTTATGAAAGTAGGACAAATGTATTTGCAAATGCAAGCCAGACACAGGTCCACTTGCCAGATATGCATGTAGATGTTAGTATTATTGTCTTCTTTACTAGATCTACTTGCCATACATTCCATGTATTGACCCTTCGGGACTGCTACGTTTCATGTTGCAGGTTATTCCGATTCTGATTGATCGTTATAGGCCACGGTACTCCACTCGGCACTTGCTCACTTGTGGGCAATTTGAAGATTGGAGGATTTACTTGCTTTTATTGCTACCTGAATACTTTGAGCTAGCTTTATGCTAAGCTTTCATTGTAATAATGGTACTCTGGATCTTTGTAGATCATGATACACGGTTATTTCGCTATGATTATCTATCTTACTCTATTGTGGGCCAATGAACCGATCCAGGGATTGACATGTCACATAGAGGCCACGGTCTTATCAGAACCGGGGTGTTACAGGATGGTATCAGAGCCCGTGTGTCGACTGTAGGATCGTGACCTAGGATTGGATTAGGAAGCCATAGAATTATTAAGCCTATATTAACACTGTCTTTCCTCTTATGCCTTTCACCCTCGTAAGTTCTTACCACATGCTATTCTCACACTTTTCTCTTTTACGTGATAGATGGGAGACGTCAGGACTGAGTATGTCACCATGGAGTCACCAAGGCCCTTTGCAAGGCAGTTAGCTCAGCTCTCTCAGTCATTGGGATTGCCACTGCCTATGTTCAAGGGAAGAAGGCTGTACACCTATGGATATGGAGAGGATGCATGGGAGATCACTACCTTCATATTCAGAGATGCCGCCTTGCCAAACCCTGCGCACTTGGTCTACACCAAGATATACTACAACTGGGGACTTGGAATCAACATGGCTGTACATGAAGCCCTGTCACATCCCAAGATTTTCCAAATCTTGTAATGTGAAAATAAATTAATAAAATAAAACTTTGTTTGATTTTCAGAGCCAGAAGAAACTTTTTGAATTCAATTGGAACTTCAAACCCATTTGAATTAAATAAAATACTAAAGGGATTCATAAAGTTAAACATTTAATAAAGGAAATTAAAAATGTTTTGGAATTACTATTTTGGATCCTTTAATAAAAGTTTTGGTTTTCAAAAGAAAAGATGGATTTATAAATAAGGATTATTTTATAAAGCCAAATTAAACCTTGACCAAACTTTGGGAATTAAAACATTTAGTTTGAATAAAAACAACAAAGGTTTATTTAAAATAAAATAATAAGGAATTAATATCCAAACTTTATTTAAATAAGAAGTTTTACCAATTTAATTAAAACATCAAAACTTATTAAATTGTTTTTAAATAGGTTTTCCAAATATTTTATAATCTCTAATAAAACCTACTAAAGTGTTTGGGCTTTGTTTTAGATTTCAAAATAAATATCTCAATAAAACAAATTCTATTGGATTTAATAATGAAAGTCTATTATAATAATTAATAATGGATACTAAAATAAAAGGTTATTTTGTTTTAAAACAAATTTCCAAATATTATATATTTCCCAAATTAAACCTACTAATTTGATTTTGAAAATATTTAGGTTTCAAATAAAGATTTTATTAATAAAATCAAACCTTATTTGATTTAATAACTAAGGTCCATTTTATTTAATTATTAATGGACCCTAAAGTAAAAGGATTATTTTACTTTAAACAAGTTTTCCAAATATTCTTTATTTCCAAATAAAACTTGCTGATTGGGTTTTGAAAGCATTTGGATTTCAAATGAAGATTTTATTAAATAAACCATGGACATTTTTAAATGGAACCTAAAAAGATTTAAAATATTATTTTATTTTGGAAGTTGGTTTATACTACTAAGCAGAAACAAAAACTCACTACAATAGTTTGAATTGTTGGAATGGTTTGAATGTTTGAAATGTTGATTGAAAATCAAATCAGAAAATAGAAATAGAAAAGGAAAATGTTTCTGTACAAAAAAAAAGGAAAACCACAGCCCAACTACCCCAGCCCAACACAGCCCAATCCAAATTGACTTCCTTCCCCGAAGAAAACGGTTTGCACCCACAATCTGACCCGCAGAGCAACAGACATGTGGACCCTCCCTCTCCCTCCTTTTCCCACTGACGCAACGGCCCCACTCAACCGTTCCTCCTCTCCCCCCCGCCCGACCGTTCCTCCCGTTCGACAAGAATTTCGCGTCGTCAATTCGACTTAATGCCACGATTAAACCTCGCAGTGATCACGCGAGTTAAATCCCCTCTTCCTCCTCTTTCATTCCCCCCAAACCCCCTGCCTCGAGAGCCACCAGGCTGTCGCCAATCTTCACTGCACCGTCGCCGTCTCCGACGAGTTCACGGCCAAATTCCGGCGGCATCTCCTCGCCCTTGTCTTCCCGAGCAAGCAGGTAGATTCGCTGCACCGTGAGCACCGCTCAGTAACCTCGCTTCCAGGGAACCCCGAGCCTCGCCAACGACAACCTCCAGTACCGCCGCCGTCTGCCTCTACTCCGACGACGCCCACATGTTAATTCCGACCACCCCATGCTTTCTAGATCACGCACACATCTTTGCCATAGTCTTGTGCAGCTAACCTATTCCTCCGTTTGGCTTCTCGTGATCGACAGCGTCGCCTCCGACCTCGACCAGAGTCAGCCGTCGCCAGAACGAACTCCGGCGAGGAATTCCTCTTGCCCTCGCCTTCACCACCGGTGCCTCCTTGAGCTCCCCAGCGTGCGAACACGGTGAACATCCTCACCTCCTTCTCGCTTCACCTGTAACACCGCGACACCATCGACAAGCCGCGCCCGCTGCGTCGAGCCAGCGCCCGCTTATGGTCGGGATACTGAGAGCCGTCCGATCTTAATCCGATGGATAGGATAGTTTCATTAAAACGAAGGGGTACGTTTGATCTGAGCCGCACACGCCCCTTTTAATCCTGTGGTCTGTGTCACTCGATCCAGACGAACCGGTATTGACCAATCACGGTGCGACGCGTGTCAGTGGTTGAGTTAAAACAGATTTTTGAAATCAGATTGAAATGCCATTTTGAAAACCCTATAACTTTCAAACCACACGTCCAAATTTGACAAACTTTATATCAATGGATTCAGGAGAGCAAGCCCTCGACAACCATGCCCTTGGTTTAGTAAATAGTAACTGTTAACTTGCTTGTTTTTGCAGAATCAAATGTATGCTTATTTAGAGTATAAAAATTGTTTAAAATTGAATTTAGGGTTAAAACTTTTGCAAAATGGTTTATTGTGACCTTACTGACCCTAGGAAACCAACCCATGGTATTAAAAATGATTTTTGTAAGATTTAGGTTGGATTACTTGATTTAGTCATTTTCTAGCCAAATAAAAAGAATAGTTTTTGTTATAAAAATGTTTATGAAAAGAAAACTTTAAGGAAATAGTTTGGACCAAACCTCGACCCAAAAACACCAAGCTTTGCAATAGCAACTCATTTGGTGAACAACTTAAGAGTTTTGCCTTAATAAAACATTTTTCACCACATGAAATGATGAATGGAATTAAAATAGATTTTGACAAAACCTTCTTACTAATAACTTTGCCACTTTGGTAAATGACCAATTTGGATCTTACAAAGTTTAGAAACCCCATAGAGACCCTTTGCAAAATAAAACTATCTTGTGCATGCTCCCATGCATGAATTGGTTTCCATTGTCTTGTGTGTGTGAAATTGTTTGAGTGATTATTGGTTTGGAATGTAAATTGAATTAGTGTTTGCTTGTTTGATTTGTAGTGAAGTGTGAGACTAGCAAGATCAAGGAGTGAACCAACATTCCCTACCAAAAAGGCAAGTGATGCTTCATACTTTTGTCCCATTACTTTTACTATGCATTAGTGATTTTGCTAAGTAAAAACTTGCATGGATTTTGCTAAGTATAAACCTTGCTATAGGAAACCTAGTAGATGAATCCTTAGTAGGATTTTCCTAAGTTAAGATTCCTACTGCTACCAAGCTTAGCCTAGCTAATAGAAAACATGGGTGGAATATATATATTCACACTATGGAAAAATATTCTAAGTCTAAGGACTTGTGATTTTGTCTAATAAAACAACTAAGTTAATGAATCACCTGGGTGGAATGGAATAGCTCGGTGGAGAATGGTTGAGTGGTTCACAAGGCCATGGACTTGGATTGTGTATCTCACTTGTGGATGGCCACCCAGGAAACAAAGAGATTTGAGATGTCAAATGTTGAGAAGCTTCAAGTGCAACCACTTGGCAATATGGGCTCTGCCATGATCATATAGGTTGCAAGAACTTAGCCAAATGGACAGTGGCTGGTAGTGTTTGATAGGTTGGAACGCGTCCATTTTGGTCTAAGGGAAGGCTTCTGAAAGATTTTGTCTTGGGAAACCAAGTCTTGTGGGTAAAGTGCACCACCTCTGCAGAGTGTAAAATCTAAGTACTTAGCCATGTCCCTGGTAAAGGACAATTTGAGCATCAAGACATGGAAACAATCAAGAATCTCATCATTCAAATTTCTAAATTAAAATCTTGTGGTTTGAACAAGGGTTGTTTGAATTCTTCAATCATTGATGGAGAGATGGCTTGGTACAAGGATCTTGAAATATTTGATTGAGAAAAATGGTTTTTGCCAAGCACTTCAGTCTTTGATTGGTGGATGCCTTGGAAACGATCTTCAGTCTTTGATTGGTAGCTGCCTTGGAAAGTATTTTGTCAAAACAAAACTTAGTATGTTCAAAATGATAAGAAAAATCTATTTTGAGCAATGCAAGCCTCAACTCCACTTAGCCAAATGCATATAGATGATAGATTCCACTATACTACCATAGTATCACTTGCCAATACAATTCAAATGTATTGACCCTTTGTGGCTGTAACTTGTATGTTACAGGTTTGATTGTTTTAGTGAAGATTGATTGTTTAGGATTACAAAGTCTACAACCAACATCTGCCTGTGGCACTTTGAAGACGAAGGACCACTAGACCATAGTTATTCCGCTGCAATGTAATGTAATAGCCAAATGAGCTATGTACTGATGTAATAAACTTATGTTATTCCTGGTTATAAAGTTATATTATGACCTTTGTGAAGGGTTCGCAGCATAGAAAACAAAAATTTTCCTACGATGTGAACTATATACCAAGATCTATTTATACTAGATACAAACAACGGGCGGATGTATATCCGTAGAGAACATACCCTTGAAGACCGACAAAGCTTAACGAGTTCAACTCGTGGTTGATGTAGACGATCTCTTGCCGATCTCAAGATCGAGAGGAAGTCCTAGCGCCGCAAATCAGCAGCGCATCCGTGCTCGACACACGTTCGAGGCACCGAGCAACCTCCGCCTCCTTGCTCCAGCGATGCAGCGGAAGCACAACTCTTCTTGCCGAATAGACACTGGGAACATGTATCTCTCTAGTCCGAGACCATGGGGGATAAATTCTAGAGGGGGAGAGATCCTTCACGAGGAGGTGTGAGTGAGAAGTGAGAGGAGGCTCCTTTATAGGAGGAGGGGGACCCCAAGGGGTGGCTGGCGCATGGGGCTGCCCCTTGCCCTCCCTCTTCATGTGGGTGGACACTCCACTCACAAAACTCCTCCAAATTCCCTCCACTCAAAGTCCACTCAAAATCCCATTAAATTTCCACCAAATTTAATGCAATCTCTCATTAAATAAAACTCTTTTATTTTATTCAGAATTGTGTCAATTACTTTAATGAAAACATTCACAAATAACCCTTGCTAGAATTCTATTTCACATGCATAACCACTTTATGCAATTTCACCAAAACTTTGTTTGTATCTAGTGAAATAAATTCCTGCGCTTGTTTATTCTTTCGGCATGAAACTTTTGCTCCAATTGGATGTCGGTGTCTCTTAAGTGTGTCACCCTACGGTTCGTGAATAATGCGGACATGATCGAGACCCTCTCGGATCAATAATCGAAGCGGGATCGGAGACCCATACTGACTCCCACACATTCAACGATGACTTTCTTGTGATCGTCGGAACCTTTTACGCTAGTATCTTAATCCCTTTGTCTCACGATATATTACATGTACGAGATTCGATCATCGGTATCTCCATACCTAGTTTGATCTCGTTACCGACATGCACTCTTTTCTCGTTCCTGTGATATAACATTCTAGTGATCAAATCACTTGCTTGCAAGCTAATCAATGTGATATCACCGAGAGGGCCCAGAGTATATCTATCCGTCATCGGGATGAACAAATTCCACTCTCGATCCATGAGCCTCAACATAACACTTTATTAGTTACGAATCCATCTTTATAATCACCACATTACGGTGTGACGTTTGATGTTATCAAGAAACTCTTCCCGTGTTAGTGATTGACATGATCTCATGGTCTAAGGATTAGGATCACTTTAAGTTGTTATAGCAATATAAACTCAATGACTTTGATCGTAATGCTATACTTGGATGAATGTTCATCACATCATTACACTAATGTTGTGATCCGTTATTAACAACATCCAATGTCCATGATCGAAACCTTGATCATCTTGTTAATCAACGAGCTAGTTTATGAGAGAGGCATAACTAGGAACTTTCTGCTTGTTTATTAAACACACATGTATTAATGTTTCGTATTAATACAATTATAGCATGCAAAATAAACATCTATCATATACTTGGAATACATAATAAACAATTTATTATTGCCTCTCGGGCATATTCCCTTGATCTCCCACTTGCACTAGAGACAATAATCTAGTTACATAGTGATATATCTAACACCCATTGAGTTACGGTGTTGATCATGTTTTGCTCTAGGGAGAGTTTTAGTCAACGGATCTGCTACATTGAGATCCGTATGTACTTCTAAATCTTTATATCTCCATCCTTGACATGCTCATGGATGGAGTGAAACCGCGCTTAATATGCTTGGAATGCTTGTGAGACCTTGGCTCTTTGGCATTGGCAATGGCACCATTGTTGTCACAATAGATCACCATTGGGTCCAACGCGTTTGCCACAACTCCTAGTTCGGATATGAACTCCTTCATCCAAAGCGCTTCGAGCCTTCAAGCGAGAACATATTCGCCTCCGTTGTTGATCCCGCTACCACAGGTTGTTTGGAGCTCCTCCAACTAACCGCCTCCGCCATTCATGAGAAATACGTATCCGGATTGAGACTTAGAGTCATCCGGATCGGTGTCAAAGCTAGCGTCGACATAACACTTAGCGACGAGCTCTTCTTCACCTCCGTATAAGAAACATATCCTTAGTTCTTCTTAAGTACTTAAGGATATTCTTGACCGCTATCCGATGTTCGAACCGGATCCGATTGGTACCTACTAGTCAAACTAATAGCGTGTGCCACATCCGGTCTTGTACATAGCATGGCGTACATAATAGAGCCTATGGTGAAGCATAGGGACTTTGTCCATTATCTCTCTTTCTTCCGAAGCCGGACTTTGAGTCTTACTCAATGTCTTGCCTTGCAACATAGGTAAGAACCCTTCTTACTTCGTCCATTTTAAACTTCTTTAAAATCTTATCAACGTATGTACTGCGATAGACCTATTAGGCGCCTAGATCTATCTCTATAGATCTTTATGCCTAATATGTATGACTTCACCTAGGTCCTTCATTGAAAATTTGTTGTTTAGATAACTTTTAACACTGTTTAAAGTTCTATATCATTCCGATCAATAATATGTCATCCACATATAATATCGAAATGCCACATTGCTCCCACTCACTTTCTTGTAAATACAAGCTTCTCCATAAGTTTGGACAAATCCAAACTCTTTGATCACCTCATCAAAGCGGAGATTCCAACCGTGATGCTTGCTTCAATCCATAGATGGATCATGAAGCTTGCACACCTTGTTAGCATCCTTAGGATCGACAAAACCCTTTGGTTGTATCATATACAACTCTTCTTCAATATTACCATTGAGAAACGCGGTTTTGACATCCATCGCCATATTTCATAATCGAAATATGCAGCAATTGCTAACATAATCCTAATGACTTTAGCATCGCTACGGGAGAGAAAGTCTCGTGTAGTCAACTCCTTGAATTTGTCGAAACCCTTTGCGACAAGTCGAGCTTTATAGATGGTCACATTACCATCAAATCAGTTTTCCTTTTGAAAATCCATTTGTTCTCCACGGCCTTTAGGTCGTGAGGTAATCCACCAAGTTCCAAACTTGATTTTCATACATGGATTCCATCTCGGATTTCATGGCTTCTAACCATTTGTTGGAATCCGGGCTCATCATCGTTTCTTCATACGTCGCAGGTCATTATTTTCATCAACCATGAAATTTATGACAGATTTCCGTCTTTCGGGAGCTGCCGCGTCTGTTTGACCTGCGAGGTTCGGTAGTACTCTCTTCGGAGTTTCATGATCATTATGATTAGTTCCTCTTCAACAGTGGAGCCAACTCGGAACAACTTCCGGTCTTTGCTACTCGACATACTTTGAAGAGAATGTTCCACAACCTCTTCGAGTTCTACCTTCCGACTACTCACACCTTTCGCGAGAAACTCTTTCTCTAGAAAGGATCCATTCTTGGCAACAAAAACCTTGCCCTCGGATCTGTGATAGAAGGAATACCCAATAGTTTCTTTAGGGTATCCTATGAAGACGCATTTTTCCGCTTTGGGTTCGAGTTTATCCGGTTGAAGTTTCTTCACATAAACATCGCAACCCCAAACTTTAAGAAATGACAGCTTAGGTTTGTTTCCAAACCACAATTCATACGGTGTCTTTTCAACGGATTTAGATGGTGCCCGATTTAAAGTGAATGCAGCAGTTTCTAGTGCATAACCCCAAAAAGACAACGGCAAGTCCGTCAGAGACATCATAGATCGAACCATATCTAATAAAGTACGATTATGACGTTCTGACACACCATTTCGCTGTGGTGTTCCGGCAGGTGTGAGTTGTGAAACAATTCCACACTCTTTCATGTGAGTGCTAAACTCGTAACTTAGATACTCACCTCCACGGTCGTCCGTAGAAATTTGATCTTTCTATTACGATGATTTTCCACTTCATTCGAAATTCCTTGAACTTTTCAAAGGTTTCAGACTTGTGTTTCATCAAGTAGATATAACCATATATACTCAAATCATCCGTGAAAGTAACAAAATAACGATATCCACCTCGCACGACACACTCATCGGACCACATACATCGAATGTATGATTTCCAATAAATCATGCCTGCTCCATTGAACCGAAAACGGCGTTCTAGTCATCTTGCCCATAAGGCATGGCTCACATGTATCAAATGATTCATAATCAAGTGATTCCAAAAGTCCATCCGAATGGAGCTTCTTCATGCGTTTAATGCCAATATGACCTGACGGCGATTGCCACATATATGGATATATCATCATTAAGTTTAATCCTTTTAGCATCAACATTATGAATATGTGTAACATTATCATTGAGATCTACAGAAATAAACCATTCATCATCGGTGCATGACCATAAAAGATTTCATTCATATAAATGGAACAACCATTGTTCTCGATTTAAATGAATAACCACTTTGCATCAAACATGATCCGGATACAATGTTCATGCTCGGTGCAGGCACCGATAACATTTATTTAAGTTTATGACTAATCCCGGTAAGTGGAGGCAGCGTTAAACGGCGATCACATCAACGTTTGATCCATTGCCGACACGCATCTTGACCTCACCCTTGCTAGCGGTTGCTTGTTCCGCCCCACGATTCGAGTTACAAATATTAGCAACCGAACGGTATCAAATACCGGTGCTCTGCGAGCACTAGTCAAGTACACATCAATAACATGTATATCATATATACCTTTGTTTGCCTTGCCGGCCTTCTTATGCGCGGATACTTGGGGCGATTGCGCTTCGATGGCGATCCCCTTACAATAGTAGCACTCGGTATCGGACTTGGGTCCAACTCGGGTTTCTTTTCAGTAGCAACAGCTTGCCGCCTTACTTCCTTCCGTTTTCCCTTCTTGTCTTTCTTGAAACCGGTGTTCCTATTGATCATCAACACTTGATGTTCCTTTTTGATCTCCATACTGCGGTTTTAAGCATTGATGAAGCTCGGGAGAGACTTCTTCATGCCTTGCATATTATAGTTCATCACAGCTCTTATAGCTAGGTGGTAGAGACTGCAGAACACGATGGATGCCTAAGTCAATGGGAATCGTTATTCCCAAGGACACAAGCTTATCGGCGTAACGACATCTTGAGTACATGCTCACTAGGAATGTGCTCTTCCATCATGCAACTAAAGAACTTTTACAAGCATTGTAGCTCTCTGAGCATGTGTGTAAATCATTTTCAACTCACCCATTGTATCAAATGCATTGCCGTTTGAACGCTTTGAAGTTCGGCTCTAGCCCATACAATATGCCGCAATGAACTAAGTTGTGGTCCTCTGGGTCGAGATAGACATTCTTCTCCTCGTCAGGGCATCATCAAAGGTGGGGGCCTAACGGCGCTTCTAGCACATATTGCTTTTGTGCAGAGAGGAGAATCCTCAAATTCATGGCCCATTCGAAAGTTGCTACCGTTCGTTGCTAGTTTCTCTTTCTCCATGAACGCATTGAAATTAAAAGCAGGTGGTGCCATCTACAACAGAATTTGTAAAGTTTAGACTAAGTGTATGATAGATTGAGTTCAACTAATCTATATTACGAATGAACTCCCACTCAAAAGCGACATCCCTCGTGTCCTTTTGGTGATTACATGAACCAAATCCACTACACCAAGTCCGATCATCACGTGAGTCGGTATAGCTTCAAAGGCGAGCATCAAATGGGCATCATATCAACTATATGACTCATGCTTAACCTTTTGGTCTGTGTTCCGAGGCCATGTCTATACATGCTAGGCTCGCCAAGTTAGAACCTTAGTATTTGCGTGTGTAACTGTTTTACACCCGAAGTATGGTCGTGGATCCAAGAACACCCGATCATCACGTGATGTCTTGGAGCGACGAAAACATAATCGGTGCATACTAAAGGAAGAACACATTCTTATCTTGATATTTAAATGAGGGATCATCTTATTATGCTTAACAAAGCGCTAAACAAGTAATATAAGATGTAATCAAACATCATATGTTTATTAGTGAAATTATATGGTTCCCGCAGATGATCTCTATCATGTGCATCGTGGTATGATCACTATCATACCTATATGTGTAAATCCAAAGTCTATGGATTTTTACGCTATGTGTGTTAAGAGTATCATCTCATACTTCTACTTACAACACTACCATATCATAACACTAGCCCAAAGAACAATCTAAACTAGACGCCTCTAATTTATCCATTGCAAGTTTTACGTGGCTTAGGGCTTTCGAGATAGAACCGTTCTTACCTACGAACATGAACCACAACGAGGATAATCAAATTGTTGACAACTCGCTGCAAAATAGATATTGACTATAGTAGGAGAGCAGACACCCGCTAGCCACTTATGCAAACTAGTTGCATGTCAAGCGTGGAACAGGTCTCATGTGCGAGGACATGTAAAGTTTGTCCGGGGCGCTTCATCCCACTATGCGACCAATATCCAAAATTACAAGAAAGGAGCAGCAACATGATCATCATCGCCCACATACTCATATGTGTACTACCGTGTAAAGTATCTACGCATAGATCCGGCTCGATACCCTTTGAAGGGTTCGCAAGATAGAAAACAAAAATTTCCTACGATGTGAACTATATACCAAGATCTATTTATACTAGATACAAACAACGGCGGATGTATATCCGTAGAGAACATACCCTTGAAGACCGACAAAGCTTAACGAGTTCAACTCGTGGTTGATGTAGACGATCTCTTGCCGATCTCAAGATCGAGAGGAAGTCCTAAGCGCCAAATCAGCGCATCCGTGCTCGCACACACGTTCGAGGCACCGATCAACCTCCGCCTCCTCGCTCCAGCGATGCAGCGGAAGCACAACTCTTTCTTGCCGAATAGCCACCGGGAACATGTATCTCGCTAGTCCGAGACCATGGGGAATAAATTCTAGAGGGGGAGAGAGATCCTTCACGAGGAGGTGTGAGTGAGAAGTGAGAGGAGGGGCTCCTTTTATAGGAGGAGGGGGGGAACCCCAAGGGGTGGCCGGCGCATGGGGGCTGCCCCCTTGCCCTCCCCTCTTCATGTGGGTGGACACTCCACTCACAAAACTCCTCCAAATTCCCTCCACTCAAAAGTCCACTCAAAAATCCCATTAAATTTCCACCAAATTTAATGCAATCTCTCATTAAATAAAACTCTTTTATTTTATTCAGAATTTTGTCAATTACTTTAATGACAAACATTCACAAATAACCCCTTGCTAGAATTCTATTTCACATGCATAACCACTTTATGCAATTTCACCCGAAAACTGTTTGGTATCTAGTGAAATAAATTCCTGCGCTTGTTTATTCTTTCGGCATGAAACTTTTGCTCCAATTGGATGTCGGTGTCTCTTAAGTGTGTCACCCTACGGTTCGTGAATAATGCGGACATGATCGAGACCCCTCTCAGATCAATAATCAGAAGCGGGATCTGGAGATCCATACTGACTCCCACACATTCAACGATGACTTTCTTGTGATCGTCGGAACCTTTTACGCTAGTATCTTAATCCCTTTGTCTCACGATATATTACATGTCCGAGATTCGATCATCGGTATCTCCATACCTAGTTTGATCTCGTTACCGACATGCACTCTTTTCTCGTTCCTGTGATATAACATTCTAGTGATCAAATCACTTGCTTGCAAGCTAATCAATGTGATATCACCGAGAGGGCCCAGAGTATATCTATCCGTCATCGGGATGAACAAATTCCACTCTCGATCCATGAGCCTCAACATAACACTTTATTAGTTCTGAATCCATCTTTATAATCACCTGTTACGGTGTGACGTTTGATGTTATCAAGAAACTCTTCCGTGTTAGTGATTGACATGATCTCATGGTCTAAGGATTAGGATCACTTGTAAGTTGTTATAGCAATATAAACTCAATGACTTTGATCGTAATGCTATACTTCGGATGAATGTTCATCACATCATTACACTAATGTTGTGATCCTGTTATTAACAACATCCAATGTCCATGATCAGGAAACCTTGATCATCTTGTTAATCAACGAGCTAGTTTATGAGAGAGGCATAACTAGGAACTTTCTGTTTGTTTATTAAACACACATGTATTAATGTTTCCGTATTAATACAATTATAGCATGCAAAATAAACATCTATCATATACTTGGAATACACATAATAAACAATTTATTATTGCCTCTCAGGGCATATTCCTTGATCTCCCACTTGCACTAGAGACAATAATCTAGTTACATAGTGATATATCTAACACCCATTGAGTTCGTGTTGATCATGTTTTGCTCTAGGAGAGTTTTAGTCAACGGATCTGCTACATTGAGATCCGTATGTACTTTTAAATCTTTATATCTCCATCCTTGACATGCTCGTGGATGGAGTGAAACGGCGCTTAATATGCTTGGAATGCTTGTGAGACCTTGGCTCTTTGGCATTGGCAATGGCACCATTGTTGTCACAATAGATCACCATTGGGTCCAACGCGTTTGCCACAACTCCTAGTTCGGATATGAACTCCTTCATCCAAAGCGCTTCGAGCTTCAAGCGAGAACATATTCGCCTCCGTTGTTGATCCGCTACCACAGGTTGTTTGGAGCTCCTCCAACTAACGCTCCGCCATTCATGAGAAATACGTATCCGGATTGAGACTTAGAGTCATCCGGATCGGTGTCAAAGCTAGCGTCGACATAACACTTAGCGACGAGCTCTTCTTCACCTCCAGATACAAGAAACATATCCTTAGTTCTTCTTAAGTACTTAAGGATATTCTTGACCGCTATCCGATGTTCGAACACGGATCCGATTGGTACCTACTAGTCAAACTAATAGCGTGTGCCACATCCGGTCTTGTACATAGCATGGCGTACATAATAGAGCCTATGGCTGAAGCATAGGGACTTTGTCCATTATCTCTTTCTTCCATGAGCCGGACTTTGAGTCTTACTCAATGTCTTGCCTTGCAACATAGGTAAGAACCCCTTCTTACTTCCGTCCATTTTAAACTTCTTTAAAATCTTATCAAGGTATGTACTTTGCGATAGCCCTATTAGGCGCCTAGATCTATCTCTATAGATCTTTATGCCAAATATGTATGACGCTTCACCTAGGTCCTTCATTGAAAATTTGCTGTTTAGATAACTTTTAACACTGTTTAAAAGTTCTATATCATTCGATCAATAATATGTCATCCACATATAATATCGAAATGCCACATTGCTCCCACTCACTTTCTTGTAAATACAAGCTTCTCCATAAGTTTGGACAAATCCAAACTCTTTGATCACCTCATCAAAGCGGAGATTCCAACTTCGTGATGCTTGCTTCAATCCATAGATGGATCGCTGAAGCTTGCACACCTTGTTAGCATCCTTAGGATCGACAAAACCCTTTGGTTGTATCATATACAACTCTTCTTCAATATTACCATTGAGAAGCGGTTTGACATCCATCGCCATATTTCATAATCGAAATATGCAGCAATTGCTAACATAATCCTAACGACTTTAGCATCGCTACGGAGAGAAAGTCTCGTAGTCAACTCCTTGAATTTGTCGAAACCCCTTTGCGACAAGTCGAGCTTTATAGATGGTCACATTACCATCAAGATCGTTTTCCTTTTGAAAATCCATTTGTTCTCCACGGCCTTTCGGTGGTGAGGTAATTCCACCAAGTTCCAAACTTGATTTTCATACATGGATTCCATCTCGATTTCATGGCTTCTAACCATTTGTTGGAATCCGGGCTCATCATCGCTTCTTCATACGTCGGGGTCATTATTTTCATCAACCATGAAATTTATGAGATTTCCGTCTGACTCGGGACGCTGCAGCGTCTGTTTGACTGCGAGGTTCGGTAGTACTCTCTTCGGAGTTTCATGATCATTATCATTAGTTCCTCTTCAACAGTGGAGCCAACTCCGGAACAACTTCCGGTCTTGCTACTCGCCATACTTTGAAGAGAATGTTCCACAACCTCTTCGAGTTCTACCTTCCGACTACTCACACCTTTCGAGAAACTCTTTCTCTAGAAAGGATCCATTCTTGGCAACAAAAACCTTGCCCTCGGATCTGTGATAGAAGGAATACCCAATAGTTTCTTTAGGGTATCCTATGAAGACGCATTTTTCCGCTTTGGGTTCGAGTTTATCCGGTTGAAGTTTCTTCACATAAACATCGCAACCCCAAACTTTAAGAAATGATGCTTAGGTTTGTTTCCAAACCACAATTCATCTGGTGTCTTTTCAACGGATTTAGATGGTGCCCGATTTAAAGTGAATGCAGCGGTTTCTAGTGCATAACCCCAAAAGACAACGACAAGTCCGTCAGAGACATCATAGATCGAACCATATCTAATAAAATACGATTGCGACGTTCCGACACACCATTTCATTGTGGTGTTCCGGCGGTGTGAGTTGTGAAACAATTCCACACTCTTTCATGTGAGTGCTAAACTCGTAACTTAGATACTCACCTCCACGGTCGACAGTAGAAATTTGATCTTTCTATTACGATGATTTTCCACTTCATTCGAAATTCCTTGAACTTTTCAAAGGTTTCGGACTTGTGTTTCATCAAGTAGATATAACCATATATACTCAAATCATCCGTGAAAGTAACAAAATAACGATATCCACCTCATACGACACACTCATCGGACCACATACATCGTAATGTATGATTTCCAATAAATCATCGCCTGCTCCATTGAACCGGAAAACGGCGTTCTAGTCATCTTGACCATAAGGCATGGCTCACATGTATCAAATGATTCATAATCAAGTGATTCCAAAAGTCCATCCGAATGGAGCTTCTTCATGCGTTTAATGCCAATATGACCAAGACGGCGGCCACATATATGCGGATATATCATCATTAAGTTTAATCCTTTTAGCATCAACATTATGAATATGTGTAACATTATCATTGAGATCTAAACGAAATAAACCATTCATCATCGGTGCATGACCATAAAAGATTTCATTCATATAAATGGAACAACCATTGTTCTCGATTTAAATGAATAACCACTTTGCATCAAACATGATCCAGATACAATGTTCATGCTCGGTGCAGCACGAGATAACATTTATTTAAGTTTATGACTAATCCCGACGGTAAGTGGAGGCAGCGTTCGACGGCGATCACATCAACGTTTGATCCATTGCCGACACGCATCTTGACCTCACCTTGCTAGCGGTCGCTTGTTCCGCAGCCCGATTCGAGTTACAAATATTAGCAACCGGTATCAAATACCCGGTGCTACTGCGAGCACTAGTCAAGTACACATCAATAACATGTATATCATATATACCTTTGTTTGCCTTGCCGGCCTTCTTGTCCGCCAGATACTTGGCGATTATGCTTCGATGGCGATCCCCTTACAATAGTAGCACTCGGTATCGACTTGGGTCCAACTCGGGGTTTCTTTTCGGTAGCAACAGGCTTGCCGCCCTTACTTCCTTCCGTTTTCCTTCTTGTCTTTCTTGAAACCGGTGTTCCTATTGATCATCAACACTTGATGTTCCTTTTGATCTCCACTGCGGTTTAAGCATTGTGAGCTCGGGAGACTTCTTCATGCCTTGCATATTATAGTTCATCACAGCTCTTATAGCTAGGTGGTAGAGACTGCAGAACACGATGGATGCCTAAGTCAATGGGAATCGTTATTCCCAAGGACACAAGCTTATCGGCGTAACGACATCTTGAGTACATGCTCACTAACGCAATGTGCTCTTCCATCATGCATCTAAAGAACTTTTCTCAAGCATTGTAGCTCTCTACAAGCACATGTGTGTGAAAATCATTTTCAACTCACCCATTGTATCAAATGCATTGCCGTTTTAACGCTTTCAAAGTTCGCTCTAGCCCATACAATATGCCGCAATGAACTAAGTTGTGGTCCTCCGACGGTCGATAGACATTCTTCTCCTCGTCAGGCATCATCAAAGGTGGGGGCCTAACGGCGCTTCTAGCACATATTGCTTTTGTGCGCGAGAGGAGAATCCTCAAATTCATGGCCCATTCAAGAAAGTTGCTACCGTTCGTTGCTAGTTTCTCTTTCTCCATGAACGCATTGAAATTAAAAAGAAGGTGGTGCCATCTACAGAATTTGTAAAGTTTAGACTAAGTGTATGATAGATTGAGTTCAACTAATCTATATTACGAATGAACTCCCACTCAAAAGCGACATCCCTCGTGTCCTTTTGGTGATTACATGAACCAAATCCACTACACCAAGTCCGATCATCACGTGAGTCGGTATAGCTTCAAAGGCGAGCATCAAATGGGCATCATATCAACTATATGACTCATGCTTAACCTTTTGGTCTGTGTTCCGAGGCCATGTCTATACATGCTAGGCTCGCCAAGTTAGAACCTTAGTATTTGCGTGTGTAACTGTTTTACACCCGAAGTATGGTCGTGGATCCAAGAACACCCGATCATCACGTGATGTCTTGGAGCGACGAAAACATAATCGGTGCATACTAAAGGAAGAACACATTCTTATCTTGATATTTAAATGAGGGATCATCGTATTATGCTTAACAAAGCGCTAAACAAGTAATATAAGATGTAATCAAACATCATATGTTTATTAGTGAAATTATATGGTTCCCGCAGATGATCTCTATCATGTGCATCGTGGTATGATCACTATCATACCTATATGTGTAAATCCAAAGTCTATGGATTTTACACGCTATGTGTGTTGTAAGAGTATCATCTCATACTTCTACTTACAACACTACCATATCATAACACTAGCCCAGCAACAATCTAAACTAGACGCTTCTAATTTATCCATTGCAAGTTTTACGTGGCTTAGGGCTTTCGAGATAGAACCGTTCTTACCTACGAACATGAACCACAACGAGGATAATCAAATTGTTGACAACTCGCTTGCAAAATAGATATTGACTATAGTAGGAGAGATGACACCCGCTAGCCACTTATGCAAACTAGTTGCATGTCAAGCGTGGAACAGGTCTCATGTGCGAGGACATGTAAAGTTTGTCCGGCCGCTTCATCCCACTATGCCACCAATATCCAAAATCACAAGAAAGGAGCAACAACATGATCATCATCGCCCACATACTCATATGTGTACTACCGTGTAAAGTATCTACGCATAGATCCGGCTCGATACCCTTTCAAGGGTTCGCAGATAGAAAACAAAAATTTCCTACGATGTGAACTATATACCAAGATCTATTTATACTAGATACAAACAACGGGGATGTATATCCGTAGAGAACATACCCTTGAAGACCGACAAAGCTTAACGAGTTCAACTCGTGGTTGATGTAGACGATCTCTTGCCGATCTCAAGATCGAGAGGAAGTCCTAGCGCCAAATCAGCGCCAGCATCCGTGCTCGCACACACGTTGAGGCACCGATCAACCTCCGCCTCCTCGCTCCAGCGATGCAGCGGAAGCACAACTCTTTCTTGCCGAATAGCCACCGGAACATGTATCTCGCTAGTCCGAGACCATGGGGAATAAATTCTAGAGGGAGAGAGATCCTTCACGAGGAGGTGTGAGTGAGAAGTGAGAGGAGGGCTCCTTTTATAGGAGGAGGGGGAACCCCAAGGGGTGGCGGCGCATGGGCTGCCCCTTGCCCTCCTCTTCATGTGGGTGGACACTCCACTCACAAAACTCCTCCAAATTCCCTCCACTCAAAAGTCCACTCAAAATCCCATTAAATTTCCACCAAATTTAATGCAATCTCTCATTAAATAAAACTCTTTTATTTTATTCAGAATTTTGTCAATTACTTTAATGACAAACATTCACAAATAACCCCTTGCTAGAATTCTATTTCACATGCATAACCACTTTATGCAATTTCTCCCGAAAACTTTTTTTGGTATCTAGTGAAATAAATTCCTGCGCTTGTTTATTCTTTCGGCATGAAACTTTTGCTCCAATTGGATGTCGGTGTCTCTTAAGTGTGTCACCCTACGGTTCGTGAATAATGCGGACATGATCGAGACCCTCTCGATCAATAATCGAGCGGGATCTGAGACCCATATCGACTCCACACATTCAACGATGACTTTCTTGTGATCGTCGGAACCTTTTACGCTAGTATCTTAATCCCTTTGTCTCACGATATATTACATGTCCGAGATTCGATCATCGGTATCTCCATACCTAGTTTGATCTCGTTCGACATGCACTCTTTTCTCGTTCCGTGATATAACATTCTAGTGATCAAATCACTTGCTTGCAAGCTAATCAATGTGATATCACCGAGAGGGCCCAGTATATCTATCCGTCATCGGGATGAACAAATTCCACTCTCGATCCATGAGCCTCGACATAACACTTTATTAGTTCTGAATCCATCTTTATAATCACCCTGTTACGGTGTGACGTTTGATGTTATCAAGAAACTCTTCCGGTGTTAGTGATTGACATGATCTCATGGTCTAAGGATTAGGATCACTTCGTAAGTTGTTATAGCAATATAAACTCAATGACTTTGATCGTAATGCTATACTTCGGATGAATGTTCATCACATCATTACACTAATGTTGTGATCCCGTTATTAACAACATCCAATGTCCATGATCAGGAAACCTTGATCATCTTGTTAATCAACGAGCTAGTTTATGAGAGAGGCATAACTAGGAACTTTCTGTTTGTTTATTAAACACACATGTATTAATGTTTCCGTATTAATACAATTATAGCATGCAAAATAAACATCTATCATATACTTGGAATACACATAATAAACAATTTATTATTGCCTCTCAGGGCATATTCCCTTCACTTTGTTTCTTGATATTACATCTTAACTGTGGATGCTAGCTATTGATCCAGGGACTAGCATTGTAAAACACAGGAGGACTCTACCTTATTAGGTTGGGACCTCTACAGATGGTATCAGAGCATTGTGTTGCCTGTAGGAATTGTAAACCTAGGATTGGACAAAAACCCTTAGAAAAATAGGAGTTGTATTTGTTCAAAAACTTATTTACAAAAACACTTGTAACCTCTTTCCTCAACCATTTTGGTTTCAACTCTACATCTCCTCTATTTCAACTTGATGGAAAAACCTACCCCATGACCAAAGACTACACCATGTGCAAAGGACTTTTTCAACATCTTCAACTCTAATGACTTCAACTTCTTCAACTCTAATGACTTCAACATCTTCAGCATATTTGCCAAGGACTTCCAACTTAGATATCCCTAAGGACTACAAGTGAAACAAGGAAATCTTACTCAAGATTTAGAGACTGAGGGAATGCAAAATAAGAAGAAATCATCAACAACTTTGAAGTATTGTGACCAAGAGTTTTTCTCAAGGAAACCATGATCTCATGCAAGAAGGATCAACCAAAGAAGGATGGAAAGATCACAAGTGAACCATATAGATGAACCACCAAAATTTTGATAAGACAAAACACACCCAACTTATGTGGTGTAACAGAAAAATATTTTGTTGCCTAAGTATGTGCTTGAACTTTGTATGAGTGAAAAGTGTGATTGTATGCACATTGCTTGTGTGAATTGTGATGTGTGTGATTAGAAATATTTCCTTAGAAATATTTTGCATATCCTAATCCCAATTCAACCCAAACAGATGATTACCTCAAAAGACTCCAAGGTTGATGACAACCACAACCAAGAAGACAACATGAGAGAACTTATAGCAACCCAGAACCAGTTGAGCCAAGAAACAACTCAGCTTTTAGCCAACAACAATGGACTAGACCCAGCCATACAAAGGATTTTGAAACTTCAATCCCAATTGTTGCAAGGATTAGTTACTCAAATGATCAACATGAGAGAAAACTTTTCCCAAGGAGCTAATGACAACAAGGATGACAAGGATGTTGTTCTGGAAGGAACCCAAGCTAGCAAAAAATTTAGAGACAATCAATGCCCCAAGAAGAGAGAAAGATCTCCCACTCAAGAAGAACATGAACTAGAAGAACTCCTAGCTTTGGAGAGACCCAAGAAGAAAAGAAATGCCCCAACCCTAACAAGAAGGATATTACTCAAGAGCAATGTTACAATTGCAAAGAAATGGGACACTATGCCAATGAATGCCCAGAAAATAAGAAGAACCAAAGAAACAAACAAAAAGCAATGATACCAAAGGAAAAGAAAGATATCAGCCAAGTGATGTGCAAATATTGCAAAGAGTTAGGACATTATACAAATTACTGTCCAGAAAAGATGAAGCATAAGATAAACAAGCCTATGAGGGATATCAGCCTTGTCACATGTTTCAAATGCAAGGAACTAGGCCACTATGCAAACAATTGTCCAAGAAAGATGAAGAACAAGTTAAACAAGTCTATGGAGAAACTCAACCTTGGCCCATGAGTCAAGTATGGAAACCAAGGACACCATGCAAATGTTTGCTTAGAGAAAGTATTTCTCATGATTCCAAGAAGGACAATGTGTAATTTTTGTTTGAAAATTTTTAAGGGTGGTAGTACCCTAGTTGTTTGAACTTGCTTGTAACCCTAGCATCCCCAAATCTCGGGACGAGATTTATTTTAAGGGTGGTAGCCTGTCACATCCCAAGATTTTCCAAATCTTGTAATGTGAAAATAAATTAATAAAATAAAACTTTGTTTGATTTTCAGAGCCAGAAGAAACTTTTTGAATTCAATTGGAACTTCAAACCCATTTGAATTAAATAAAATACTAAAGGGATTCATAAAGTTAAACATTTAATAAAGGAAATTAAAAATGTTTTGGAATTACTATTTTGGATCCTTTAATAAAAGTTTTGGTTTTCAAAAGAAAAGATGGATTTATAAATAAGGATTATTTTATAAAGTCAAATTAAACCTTGACCAAACTTTGGGAATTAAAACATTTAGTTTGAATAAAAACAACAAAGGTTTATTTAAAATAAAATAATAAGGAATTAATATCCAAACTTTATTTAAATAAGAAGTTTTACCAATTTAATTAAAACATCAAAACTTATTAAATTGTTTTTAAATAGGTTTTCCAAATATTTTATAATCTCTAATAAAACCTACTAAAGTGTTTGGGCTTTGTTTTAGATTTCAAAATAAATATCTCAATAAAACAAATTCTATTGGATTTAATAATGAAAGTCTATTATAATAATTAATAATGGATACTAAAATAAAAGGTTATTTTGTTTTAAAACAAATTTCCAAATATTATATATTTCCCAAATTAAACCTACTAATTTGATTTTGAAAATATTTAGGTTTCAAATAAAGATTTTATTAATAAAATCAAACCTTATTTGATTTAATAACTAAGGTCCATTTTATTTAATTATTAATGGACCCTAAAGTAAAAGGATTATTTTACTTTAAACAAGTTTTCCAAATATTCTTTATTTCCAAATAAAACTTGCTGATTGGGTTTTGAAAGCATTTGGATTTCAAATGAAGATTTTATTAAATAAACCAAAACCTTGTTTTGTTAATAAACCATGGACATTTTTAAATGGAACCTAAAAAGATTTAAAATATTATTTTATTTTGGAAGTTGGTTTATACTACTAAGCAGAACCAAAAACTCACTACAAGTTTGAATTGTTGGAATGGTTTGAATGTTTGAAATGTTGATTGAAAATCAAATCAGAAAATAGAAATAGAAAAGGAAAATGTTTCTGTACAAAAAAAAGGAAAACCACAAGATTTCAACTACCCCAACACAGCCCAATCCAGCCCAGCTTCCTTTCCCCCCCGAAAGAAAACGGTTTGCACCCACAATCTGACCCGCAGAGCAACAGACATGTGGACCCTCCCTCTCCCTCCTTTTCCCAATGACGCAACGGCCCCACTCCACTGTTCTTCCTCTCCACCCCGCCGACTGCTCCTCCTGCTCTCGACAAGAATTTCGTCGTCAATTCGACTTAATGCCACGATTAAACCTCGCAGTGATCACGCGAGTTAAATCCCTCTTCCTCCTCTTTCATTCCCCCAAACCCCGCCTCGAGCCACCAGTCCGCCAATCTTCATCGCACTGCCGCCTCCGACGAGTTCACGGCCAAATTCGGCGGCATCTCCTCGCCTTGTCTTCCCGAGCAAGCGGTGTAGATTCGCCGCACCAGAGCACCGCTCAGAACCTCAGCTTCCCTGGCACCCCGAGCCTCGCCAACGACAACCTCCAAGATCACGCCGCCTCTACTCCGACGACGCCACGGTTAATTCCGACCACCCCATGCTTTCTAGATCACGCACACATCTTTGCCATAGTCTTGTGCAGCTAACCTATTCCTCCGTTTGGCTTCTCGTGATCGACAACGTCGCCTCGACCTCGTAGTCACCGTCGCTGCATCGAACTCCGCGAGGAATTCCTCTGCCCTCGTCGCCTTCACCACCAAGGCCTCCTTGAGCTCCCCCAGGCATCTGCGAACACGGTGAACATCCTCTCCCTCCTTCTCGCTTCCTGTAACGCCGGCGACACCACTGACAAGCCGCCGCCGCCGCGCGTCAGAGCCCAGCGCCGCCCGCTTATGGTCGGGATACTGAGAGCCGTCCGATCTTAATCCGATGGATAGGATAGATTCATTAAAACGAAGGGGTACGTTTGATCTGAGCCGCACACGCCCCTTTTAATCCTGTGGTCTGTGTCACTCGATCCAGACGAACCGGTATTGACCAATCACGGTGCGACGCGTGTCAGTGGTTGAGTTAAAACAGATTTTTGAAATCAGATTGAAATGCCATTTTGAAAACCCTATAACTTTCAAACCACACGTCCAAATTTGACAAACTTTATATCAATGGATTCAGGAGAGCAAGCCCTCGACAACCATGCCCTTGGTTTAGTAAATAGTAACTGTTAACTTGCTTGTTTTTGCAGAATCAAATGTATGCTTATTTAGAGTATAAAAATTGTTTAAAATTGAATTTAGGGTTAAAACTTTTGAAAAATGGTTTATTGTGACCTTACTGACCCTAGGAAACCAACCCATGGTATTAAAAATGATTTTTGTAAGATTTAGGTTGGATTACTTGATTTAGTCATTTTCTAGCCAAATAAAAAGAATAGTTTTTGTTATAAAAATGTTTATGAAAAGAAAACTTTAAGGAAATAGTTTGGACCAAACCTACTGACCCAAAAACACCAAGCTTTGCAATAGCAACTCATTTGGTGAACAACTTAAGAGTTTTGCCTTAATAAAAACATTTTTCACCACATGAAATGATGAATGGAATTAAAAATAGATTTTTGACAAAACCTTCTTACTAATAACTTTGCCACTTTGGTAAATGACCAATTTGGATCTTACAAAGTTTAGAAACCCCATAGAGACCCTTTGCAAAATAAAACTATCTTGTGCATGCTCCCATGCATGAATTGGTTTCCATTGTCTTGTGTGTGTGAAATTGTTTGAGTGATTATTGGTTTGGAATGTAAATTGAATTAGTGTTTGCTTGTTTGATTTGTAGTGAAGTGTGAGACTAGCAAGATCAAGGAGTGAACCAACATTCCCTACCAAAAAGGCAAGTGATGCTTCATACTTTTTGTCCCATTACTTTTACTATGCATTAGTGATTTTGCTAAGTAAAAACTTGCATGGATTTTGCTAAGTATAAACCTTGCTATAGGAAACCTAGTAGATGAATCCTTAGTAGGATTTTCCTAAGTTAAGATTCCTACTGCTACCAAGCTTAGCCTAGCTAATAGAAAACATGGGTGGAATATATATATTCACACTATGGAAAAATATTCTAAGTCTAAGGACTTGTGATTTTGTCTAATAAAACAACTAAGTTAATGAATCACCTGGGTGGAATGGAATAGCTCGGTGGAGAATGGTTGAGTGGTTCACAAGGCCATGGACTTGGATTGTGTATCTCACTTGTGGATGGCCACCCAGGAAACAAAGAGATTTGAGATGTCAAATGTTGAGAAGCTTCAAGTGCAACCACTTGGCAATATGGGCTCTGCCATGATCATATAGGTTGCAAGAACTTAGCCAAATGGACAGTGGCTGGTAGTGTTTGATAGGTTGGAACGCGTCCATTTTGGTCTAAGGGAAGGCTTCTGAAAGATTTTGTCTTGGGAAACCAAGTCTTGTGGGTAAAGTGCACCACCTCTGCAGAGTGTAAAATCTAAGTACTTAGCCATGTCCCTGGTAAAGGACAATTTGAGCATCAAGACATGGAAACAATCAAGAATCTCATCATTCAAATTTCTAAATTAAAATCTTGTGGTTTGAACAAGGGTTGTTTGAATTCTTCAATCATTGATGGAGAGATGGCTTGGTACAAGGATCTTGAAATATTTGATTGAGAAAAATGGTTTTTGCCAAGCACTTCAGTCTTTGATTGGTGGATGCCTTGGAAACGATCTTCAGTCTTTGATTGGTAGCTGCCTTGGAAAGTATTTTGTCAAAACAAAACTTAGTATGTTCAAAATGATAAGAAAAATCTATTTTGAGCAATGCAAGCCTCAACTCCACTTAGCCAAATGCATATAGATGATAGATTCCACTATACTACCATAGTATCACTTGCCAATACAATTCAAATGTATTGACCCTTTGTGGCTGTAACTTGTATGTTACAGGTTTGATTGTTTTAGTGAAGATTGATTGTTTAGGATTACAAAGTCTACAACCAACATACACTGTGGCACTTTGAAGACGAAGGACCACTAGACCATAGTTATTCCGCTGCAATGTAATGTAATAGCCAAATGAGCTATGTACTGATGTAATAAACTTATGTTATTCCTGGTTATAAAGTTATATTATGACCTTTGTGAAGGGTTCGCAGCATAGAAAACAAAAATTTTCCTACGATGTGAACTATATACCAAGATCTATTTATACTAGATACAAACAACGGGCGGATGTATATCCGTAGAGAACATACCCTTGAAGACCGACAAAGCTTAACGAGTTCAACTCGTGGTTGATGTAGACGATCTCTTGCCGATCTCAAGATCGAGAGGAAGTCCTAGCGCCGCAAATCAGCCAGCATCCGTGCTCGCACACACGTTCGAGGCACCGAGCAACCTCCGCCTCCTCGCTCCAGCGATGCAGCGGAAGCACAACTCTTTCTTGCCGAATAGCCACCGGGAACATGTATCTCGCTAGTCCGAGACCATGGGGAATAAATTCTAGAGGGGGAGAGAGATCCTTCACGAGGAGGTGTGA
Source organism: Avena longiglumis (assembly GCA_030063025.1). Classification (NCBI taxonomy): domain Eukaryota; kingdom Viridiplantae; phylum Streptophyta; class Magnoliopsida; order Poales; family Poaceae; genus Avena; species Avena longiglumis. The sequence goes on from CP125973.1 coordinate 158,642,939, forward strand.
GTGACAAGTGAGAGGAGGGGCTCCTTTTATAGGAGGAGGGGGGAACCCCAAGGGGGTGGCCGGCGCATGGGGGCTGCCCCCTTGCCCTCCCCTCTTCATGTGGGTGGACACTCCACTCACAAAACTCCTCCAAATTCCCTCCACTCAAAAGTCCACTCAAAAATCCCATTAAAGTGCCACTATGTCCGACACCTGCTGCCTGCAGATTCACCCTACCGTGATTATGGAAGGCGTGATGAAGATGGGAACATTGTGGTTACCCCGGGCGACAGGAACAACATGCCGCCCCGTCGGAGGCACATAGAGGACATGGAGAGGGAGAATGGAGCTCTAGCAGAGAAGGTGAGAATGTTGAAGGAGATATCAGACGTTACTAGCAATGGAATGGTGGTCCAAGGATAGGAGATTGACACTTTGCATGAAGCTGTGGGAGTTCTAGAGACTGCCCTGATAGCCAGAGATGAGACCATAGCACATCTTCATGGCACTGTGCAAGAGAATACCCAGAACATACAACAGTTGCAAGGGACCGTCCAGGAAAGGGACCAAACCATTGAAGCTATGACATCCCAGATTGCCGCTCTCCAAGCACAGCTGAATCCACCCTCTGATGATGACAATGGAGGTGATGGCAACAATGGGGATGATGATGACAGTGGAGACGATGATGATGATGAGGACGAGGATGATGATGATGGAGACGATGATGGTGGAGGAGATGAAGTTGTTGCGATTGGTGAGGATGAAGAAGAAGAGGAGGATCCAGAAGAGGTGGAGTTTGAAGTCTCAAGTGATGGTTCAGGAGAGGTGTACACTCCACCGCCATGGTTGTACCGCGAGCCGAAGCGTCAACGCATGACCGCAAGGACCTACCTCAACCTCTTCAAGAAGTAGATAGAAGTCCACCAATTAGTCCACGTTAGGAAAATTCGTTATGATTATTCTCGATCGTTGTGAAGCTTAGTTCGTGTTAGATTAAAAGTGTTTAGTTTCTTATTTGTGTACTCCAATATCCCAGGATTTATTTGTGCGAATTTTAATGAAAGAGTTATGGCAATTTGGTTATCATCTGTTTGTTTTTCGTTGCAGTTTTTCTGCCGATACAGCAGTACTGCGCGATTTTTCATATTTTTCTGGTAACTCTGAAAAATCTGAAAAACATTGGGCTGATGCGAAACTCTCTGCGCTATATTCACAAAAATTGGCTTAATTTTCTGACGTGTTTAAGTCAGGCGGAAAAATTCGTGAATGTTGCTGGACTGTTCTGGCAGAATTGTTGTTTTGTTGATTAGTTGATCTACTGTTTAGTTAGCCATTGCCAACTCTTGCAAAACTATTTCAGTAGGTATATACTGCTAGGATAACACCTGGGATGTTGCTGGATCGCTTGTTTGTTGATGTGTTGCTTGCTTGTGATTGTCTGCTATTGTTTGTTGTTGATTGATCATATACATGGGTAGAATCCTATTGTCGTAGTTGATTCTTTCTAAACTTACCTATGATGAACCGCAGATGCCTCCCCGTCGCCAACCCACTGAGATGGAGCAGCTCATGGCAGCTCAGGCACAGCTGACCCAAATGATGACCCAGTTCATGGCGAATCAGAACAACAACAATGGAAACAATCAGCCTCAGGGAGATGCTCTCACCAGATTTCTGAGGTTAAGGCCAGCTAAGTTCTCTACCTCAACGGAACCAATGGTTGCTCTCGATCGTTGCGTCAACAACAAGGATCTAGTAACCGCCGGATGCACGATGCTGAGAAGGTGAGATTTGCCGCCACCTCTGGAGGGACCCGCTTCTTGGTGGGACACATTTCAGATCACCCACCACTGGATACCGTGACTTGGGCGATGTTTGAGGAAGGTTTTAGGACCAACCACGTGTCTTCGTGGAGTTCGAGCCCCAAGAGGAAGGAGTTCTGCAACTTGCGCCAAACCAATCGCACCGTGGCTGAGTACATTGAGGAGTTCAACAACTTGTCCCGTTATGCACCTGAGGATGTTGACGCTGATGCCAAAAGGAGGAGAGATTCCTGGATGGCCTCGGATGAGCTTTCAAGACAGCTACTTGTGGTTTCTGCCCCACTTTCCGGAGCTTATGGACAAGGCCAGATCTTGGAAGGGAAGCACAAGCGTGTGGAGAACCGCAAGAGAAAGAGCAATACTCATCACCGGTTCACACCACAAGTCTCGCACTTGATGATGGATACTCCAAGCATGGAGGAGTGACCATGGGAGCCATGACCGCCACCACCATGGAGGCGATGGACATCGCCATGACAACCATAGGAGCAGCCACCACAACCACAAGGGAGGACACTCTCACCACTGGAGGACACGGTGGACATGACCGCAACTGTGATCGCAACTTCGTGAAGAAGGATCCGAGTGAGGTGACGTGCTTCAAATGCAAGCGAAGGACACTATGCTGACAACTATCCGGAGAGGAAAGGACTGAAGCCAACCAACGGCGAGAAGGCCACAGTGAACCACATGAATGTGGAGGAGATTCCAGATGAGCCTGACCTTGTGATTGGTAAGTTCCCAATCAACACTTACCCTGCACTTATACTTTTCGATACTCGTGCATCGCATTCATTCATATCAAGGGCATTTGTGGATAAGTATAAGTTACCTACTGAGTCTATGAAAAGGTCTATTAGAGTGAGTTCACCTGGAGGAGATATGATAGCTAGTGCGGGATGCCGCGATTTAACTGTGAGGATTGGAACACACAACTTCATTGCACATTTGGTAGTGTTGGACTCACAGGGATTAGACGTTATTCTGGGTATGGATTGGATGTCTATGCATGGGGGACACATAGATTGTGCACAGCGAGCTGTTTCACTCAAAACCCCGGATGGTAAGAGGATTAGATTCAAGTCGGCTGCACGACCGAGAAGGTGTAAGTTGAATGCTCTTAAGGGGGTTAGCATGGAAACTGTGCCAGTGATTAGGGATTACCCCGACGTGTTTTCGGAAGAGCTGCCAGGGATGCCACCTGACAGGGATGTAGAGTTTCTTATCGACCTGATGCCAGGAACAGGACCTATAGCAAAGAAACCGTATAAGATGGATGTGGATGAGCTGAAAGAATTGAAGAAACAGTTGAAGGAACAACTGGAAAAGGGATTCATTCAGCCTAGTGCGTCGTCATGGGGAGCACCTGTTCTGTTTGTGGAGAAGAAAGATAGCACCAAGAGATTAGTGGTAGACTATCGCTCGCTGAATGAAGTAACCATCAAGAACAAGTACCCTCTGCCGAACATAAATGATTTGTTTGATCAACTAGAAGGAGCAAAGGTGTTTAGCAAGATTGATCTGCGATCAGGCTACTTCCAATTGAAGATCCGAGAAGAGGACGTACCAAAAACCGCCTTCACCACTAGGTATGGTTTATATGAGTATACAGTTATGTCTTTTGGACTAACGAATGCCCCGGCATACTTCATGACCATTATGAACAAGGTATTTATGGAGTATTTGGACAAGTTCGTGGTGGTGTTTATTGATGACATACTGATATATTCCAAGGATGATGCCGAGCATGTGAAACATCTGAGGATGATTATGGAGAAGCTGAGGGAACACAAGCTGTATGCCAAATTCAGTAAGTGTGAATTCTGGCTTAACACAGTTGGATTTCTTGGACACGTAGTGTCAGGAGAAGGAATTGTTGTTGATCCAAACAAAGTGACTGCAGTAACTGAGTGGGAAGCACCCAAGAATGCTGGAGAAATTCGAAGCTTTTTGGGACTTGCTGGTTATTACAGGAGGTTTATCGAAAACTTTTCCAAGATTGCTAAGCCGATGACTGAACTTCTGAAGAAGGAGAGGAAGTTTGAATGGTCAGACGTATGTGAAGCCAGCTTCGAGAACCAAGCGTCGACTAGTGACCGCTACTGCTCGGTTTACCAGATCTTCAGAAGGATTTCCAAGTGTACTGTGATGCTTCTCGACAGGGACTTGGGAGTGTGCTGATGCAAGATGGGAGAGTAGTGTCATATGCCTCGCGACAACTCAAGCACCATGAGCGGAATTACCCCACACACGACTTGGAGTTAGCGTCAGTGGTTCATGCGCTCAAGGTATGGAGGCATTACTTAATGGGAAAACACTGTGATGTGTACACCGACCACAAGAGCCTGAAGTACATATTTACACAGAAGGAATTGAACATGAGACAAAGGAGATGGTTGGAGCTTATCAAGGATTATGATATGAATCTACAATACCACCCAGGAAAGGCCAATGTAGTAGCAGATGCTCTGAGCCGGAAGGTTTATGCCAATGGATTGACAATTGGTGAATTGCCTGAGGACTTGTGCAAGCAATTCAAGGATCTTAGACTGGAGGTAGTGTCTGAAGGATACTTGGCAACAATGGAAGTCCAACCAAAGCTACAGGACAGAATCGTAAAGGCTCAAGTGGGAGACAAGGAAATAGAAGAGATAAAGGAAAAGATGAAGGAGAATCGGGAAAAGGATATTCGTGAGGATGAACATGGTACCTTGTGGTATGGAGATCGTTTGTGTGTGCCCAGCGACCCAGAGATAAGGGAGTTGATTTTGCAGGAGGCTCATAACTCGCCATACTCCATACATCCGGGCAACACAAAGATGTATATGGATTTGAAGAGCAGATTTTGGTGAAACAACATGAAGGGAGATATCGCCAAGCATATTTCCCTATGTGATGTATGTAGCCGAGTGAAGGCAGAACACCAGAAGCCAGTAGGATTGCTACAGCCATTGCCCGTGCCGGATTGGAAGTGGGATAGAGTGGGAATGCATTTTATCACAGGACTGCCCAGGACCAGGTCAGGATATGACTCTATTTGGGTAGTGGTCGACCATTTGACCAAGGTAGCCCACTTTATACCGGTGAAGACGACCTATACGAGTGCAAAGTTGGCCAAGATTTACATGGACAGAATTGTGTGCCTACATGGAGTTCCCAAGAGTATCGTATCTGATAGAGGCACCCAATTTACCTCACACTTCTGGCGCCAGCTACACGAGTCACTTGGTACTAGATTGGAGTTTAGCACAGCGTTTCACCCACAGACTGATGGACAGACCAAGAGGGTGAATCAGATTTTGGAGGACATGCTGAGAGCTTGCGCTTTGGCTCATGGCTCTAGTTGGGATGAGAATTTGCCTTATGCGGAGTTTTCCTACAACAACAGCTATCAGACAAGCATCAAGACATCACCGTTCGACGTGCTATATGGGAAACGGTGCCGAACACCATTGCTATGGGATGGAGTAGGAGAACGCCAGTTGTTTGGACCTGATTTGATCAAGGATGCTGAGGAGAAGGTCGCCTTGATTAGGGATAGGCTGAAGGTAGCACAATCAAGGCAGAAGAGCTACGCTGACGCCAAGTGCAAGGAAGTGGTGTACGAGATAGGTGATAGAGCATACCTCAGAGTATCGCCGCTTCGTGGAATCAAGAGATTTGGAATTAAGGGTAAACTGGCACCTCGATTCATTGGACCGTATCGGGTCTTAGCACGCAAAGGAGAAGTTGCTTACCAGTTGGAGTTACCAGAGGCTCTGTCTGCTGTTCACAACGTGTTCCACGTGTCCCAGCTGAAGAAGTGCCATCCGGAGATAGTGGATACACCATTGAGAGACACCGTACCGCTAGAGGAGGTTCAGCTGGAGAATGACTTGACCTACGAGGATAAACCGGTCAAGATTCTGGAGACAGCAGAAAGGACTACCCGTACCAAGACAATCAAGTTTTGCAAAGTACAGTGGATCCACCACACCGAAGAGGAAGCCACTTGGGAGCGTGAGGATGACATCCGAGAGGACTACCCGCACCTATTTGCTAGCCGCGCCGAATCTCGAGGACGAGATTCATCTTAAGGGGGTTAGTCTTGTCACATCCCAAATTTTAGATTTGGTCTTGCATATCATTCATAGCATTGCATCATATCTTTCCATGCAAAACCGTCGAGAAGAAAGGTTCGGCGAAACGCCATCTTCAAAACCCTATTTTGTTTCGCTACGAGGTTCCTGCGGGGAGCTTTAGAGGGTCTTGCAACAACCACCCCTGTAGGTTCGAGTTTTCGTGCAAACTTCGACTGAAGGTTGTTCCCCTCGACGATACGAACCCGTAGGCGCGAGAATCGCTCCAATCGGAGTTCGTATGCAAAAGACTCGGACGTTTTAGTAAACCGCCGGAAAACGGTCCGAAAATCTGGACCAATTTTCGAGTTGTAGTCAAACTCTGGACCGAATCAGTTTAGAACTTCGCGAGAGGGCCACAAAAGGGGGACCCACCCGGCCTTGATTCCCATGCCCGACTCCCACCTGCGCCGACCCCACCTCCCACGCGCGCACGCCTCCCGAGACTCGCAGCCGCCGTCGCCCTCGCCGCTGATCGCCGCCCAGTGCCGCCTCTCCTCTCCTCTCTCTCCTCCGGCCACCGCCGCAACCGCCGCCTCGCGGACCCAGCGTCGCCGCTGCCTCGCTGACCGCCGCCATCGCCGATCGCCGCCGCCGCCCGCTGCCGCCGCCAAGTTGCCGCTTCGCGGCCGCAGCGCCGCCACCACCGCAGACGCCGCCGCCGTGGATCACCGCCGCCGCCGCCATCGCTGCGCGCCGCCATCGCCCGCCGCTGCCCAAGCCGCTGCCGCCGCCGCGCCGCGTGCCGCCGCCATTACGCGCTTAGGCGCACGCGACGCACGCGTATCGCGTGCTATCGCATGCATGCATACACGTGCACGTATACACGCATGACGCGCGCCGCGTTAATTTTCCTTGACCCGTTCTTTGACCGTGTACGTCCGCGCAGGAAGGATCTCGTCGTCGAAACCAATCGCCACCGCCGTCCGGAGCTCGCCGCACCTTCCGGAGTCCGATTCGCCATCCGTTTCCGGTAAGACAACAGCCACCGTCAGATCTCAGATCAGCGGCTTAGATGGTTCGTTGACTGGTCAGCATCCCAGGCGTTGACTAGTCAGACGCCCAGTCAGCGCCAATCAAATGTATTACGCTTGATCGGGTCAATTTCGTTAATCCCTTTAGTTGGCAGATTTCGGTAGAATCTTGTAAATTTCATAGAAATTCAATTTCTTGGCCAAAAATTGCAAATAAAATATGTACGAGTTCAGTGAGTCGTGTAGAATCTCGCTGTAGCTTTGGTTCAGACTTTTACTGTCAGGTTTAGTACAGTTTAATCGAACTAGTTAGTGGCCTTTTCGGAGTAATAAATTCGTAGGAAAAGATCCGTAGCTCCAAAAATCGCGTGTGATATGTCCCTGAAATCGTGTGAATGAGGGGAATCTCATCGTGAATTAAAAAGATAGGCTTACAGTAAAAACTTCTGCAGCATTTGTCTAATGGCTTCCTGCAGTGTTTTAATTACTCGGGGAGTTTTATAATTCCTTTTTGAGTAATTCCAATTGGTACTGTTTCTATTCAGCGATGCCTATGCGGTAGATTTTTCCCAAGATTTTACGAACAGTATACTATCGGTAGTGAATTATTTAAGTTCTAACTCTAATTGTGAGCGCTACTTTTGGTTAATAGTTTCCCTAGCGCCAAATCTATTTTCCCATGCATGTATTCGGTAGTATTATGGATTAGTGTTATGTGGTGCAGCTGTAGCACCAATTCACTTGCCGTTCTTGCATTCATGCATCATATTTGGTGCATATGTTGTGGATTGTTTGTTTATGAATGCAATTGTGTCGTGTAGATTGTGCTGAGTGCAACGCTTGTTCGTGTGAGGATTGTGCTCCAGACCTCTACAACCATGGCAAGTAGATGCTATTTTGTTCATGATATCGTCCTACTATTTTCAATGCATTTTTGTGTATTTTGTAGATGCATGTGTAGGATGATACTATCGCTATGCTATGTCCTATTATATGGTAGGACCCTCTTTGTAGATGAACCACCGTTGGTAGATGTGCTTAGCCATGCTTTGTTGAACGAGGGCTGGGTTACATCATTTGATACTTGTTTTCTCAAAGTATTGGTTTGTGAAAACTAAAACAACTTAATCAATGAACCCCCTGGGTGTGATGGTATTGATAAATTTTGGTGGTTTCATTGCGGAAAGGCACCCAGGTATCAAGAGAGAATGATTGGCTTCTTTATTGTGTAGCTTACGTGTACAACCATGTGCCAATAATGGAATGGGCGGTTGGTTGGACTTAGTAGGTTGTGGTAACTCGAACCCGCGTATCCAGAGATGTAGAATTTTGGTAGGTTGAACCGGTGCGCGTCGGGATTGAGGAGCTACTTCCCGAACAGTCTCTTCTTGGTCTTCTCCCTATCATCACCCAAAATGAGAGTGATGGTATGAGATGGGCTGGCCAAGTCACATGCGTAAAGTGTACTAACCTCTGCAGAGTGTATAATCTAATCGATTAGCCGTGTCCCCGGTTATGGACATCTGAGTTGCTAGATATTGATCCCATGACATGTTTCTCGCTCATTCTAATTTCTGAATTGCTTTAATATTGTTGGGTTAACTTAATTGGGATCTTTTCAAAGAAAATCAAAACTGTTTATGAAAGTAGGACAAATGTATTTGCAAATGCAAGCCAGACACAGGTCCACTTGCCAGATATGCATGTAGATGTTAGTATTATTGTCTTCTTTACTAGCTCTACTTGCCATACATTCCATGTATTGACCCTTCGGGGCTGCTACGTTTCATGTTGCAGGTTATTCCGATTCTGATTGATCGTTATAGGCCACGGTACTCCACTCGGCACTTGTTCACTTGTGGGCAATTTGAAGATTGGAGGATTTACTTGCTTTTGTTGCTACCTGAATACTTTGAGCTAGCTTTATGCTAAGCTTTCATTGTAATAATGGTACTCTGGATCTTTGTAGATCATGATACACGGTTATTTCACTATGATTATCTATCTTACTCTATTGTGGGCCAATGAACCGATCCAGGGATTGACATGTCACATAGAGGCCACGGTCTTATCAGAACCGGGGTGTTACATAAAATCTTTTAACAGTTTCATCATAGTGAAGATTCCAACTCCGCGATGCTTACTTCAACCATTGTAAGGTCCCAACCTTCAATAAGGTAGACATCCCTGTGTTTACAATGCTAGTCCCTGGATCAATAGCTAGCATCCACAGTTAAGATGTAATATCAAGAAACAAAGGTCATAATATAACTTTATAACCAGGAATAACATAATTTTATTACATCTTACATAGCTCTTTGGCCATCACATTATATTGCAGCATAAAATCTATAAGCATGGGGTCCTTCATCTTCAAAGTGCCACAGACAAACATGTTGGTTGTAGACTTTGTAATCCTAATCAACACACTTTACTATAACAATCAAACCTGCAACATAACAAGTTACAGCCACAAGAGTCAATACATTTGAATTGTATTGGCAAGTTTCACTACTACGTAGAATATAAGTGGAACATATCATTACATGCATATTTGGCTAAGTGGGGTTTAGGCTCATTTGCAGAAAGCAATATAGTTTTATCCTATCTTTTCAAAATAGTTTTGATCTTTTGTCAAATGTTTCTGAACTCCTTGGAATCCACCAAGTGTTTCAAATCCCTTGTTGTCACCCTTAAGTTTTACTTTGAGAAATTGGAATGTCGAGATCTTCCATAGCTTCAGGCCTTAGTTGCTCAGAATTGTCCATAACCGGGGACACGGCTAAGTACTTAGAATTTTGATCTTCTTCAGAAGTTGTACACTTTACCCACATGACACAATCTCATCTTGATGCCACCAGTGGCCACTGGATAATTACTCACCAAGATGGAGTACTGGCAGATTGAGAATGTGACAAAGTCTTTCCATAGGAGTCCTCCCAATACAAAATGCTAGCTTGTCTACCAGGCACCAATGTATGGTTTCAAACTCCCTTACACAAATCTAGTTAACCTGAAGATGCCAATGCATGGGTCTTCCACTATGTAGTTGACTAAGCTAGAGCCCATTTAGCATGTGGCTGTACACGGAAGCCACAGTACGAGAAACATGTTCAATCTCTAAGTCCCTGGGTGGTTTTCTTCTAGTGCACAACAAAAAGAGATTGCCATATAAACATGGTTCCTTTTGTTGCCACCTTGTCCAAAAGCTTGAGTATCCTTGTCCACCCAGGTGGTTCATTGAGTACTTGTTTTATTATATAAAACATAAGTCTTTTCAATACTTCATATAGTCATAACATGTATCCCATCCCAATATAAAGCTGGGCTAAGCATACTACAACTACATTGTTTTCGCTAAGGAATATATAGGGGTATCCTATTAGGACTTAGCATAGCATAAGTATAGAAATTCTTTTCATGCATGTTCCAAAATCCACTAAGTATAATGAAAATAGTAGGACTTTAGATGATAGTGTAACTTGCCTTTTTGGTAGGGAATGTTGGTTCACTTCTTGATCTTTCTAATCTCACACTCTTCTAGTTTCACTACAAGTCAATCAAGCAAACACAAATTCAACTAGCATTCCAACCAATATTCAATCAATCAAACACACATAAAATAATAGAAACTAAGTCATGCATGCAAGCATGCAAAAGATAGTTTTATTTGCAAGGGTGGTTTCTACTAGGCTCTATACATTTTAAGGTTCAAAGTGGTCATTTTCCAAAGTGGCATAGTCATTTGCAAAAGGGTTTTACCCAAAAACCATTTTAAATCCAATCATTATTTTATGTGGTGGAAAATGTTTTTAGCAAAGCAACAACTTCATGTTCTTCACCAATTAAGTTTTTAATTCTCAAAACTTGGTGTTTAGGGTCAGTAGGTTTGATTCAAATCATTTTACCAAAGTTTTTACTCCAAAAACATTTTCATAGCAAAAACAATATTTTTATTTGACTAGAAATGGGCTAATTCAATTAATCCATCCTAATCTTCACTAAATACATTTTTAACTCCACAAGTTGGTTCCCAGGGTCAGTAGGTTCACAACAAACCAATTTGCAAAGGTTTCAACCCTAAAAACATTTTGGAATAATTTTTATAACCTAAACAAGCATACAAATGTTTCTGCAAAAACAAACAATCTAAAAGAAACTTTTTACTAAACAAATTGCATGGTTGGCTAGATCTTGTTCCACTGATTCCACTGATATAAAGTTTGCAAATTTTGGACGTGTGGATCAAAAGTTACAAGGGTTTCAAATTTGCATCTAAATCTGATTTCAAATCTGTTTTTAAATCGAATACTGGCCACACGTCGCGATGCTACTGGTCGATACCGATTCGGGTGGATCGGCTGATGTGGTGCGTTAGATCTAAATGAAATCCTACGGCTCTGAATCAAACTCACCCTTTCGCTTAAGTTATATTTCTAGCCACAAGATCAAGATCTAACGGTGCAAATCTATTCGACCATACTCGAGCGACGCTGACGGCAGTGAGCGGTGGCGCACGGTCGGACGAGGTGCTAGCGGCGGTTCTAGGAAGCAAAGAGAGAGGGGGAGGTGCTCACCGGGTTCAGGAGGTCACGGTGAAGCTCGAGGTGGTGTTGGTCTGGCGAGGGGCGCACTGGTTCCAGCAGGATTGCTCGCCGGAGTGGGGGACGGCGTCGGGCGTCTCTGGTCGTTGTCGAGGGAGGTGCTGCGGCTCGCCCCGAGGGAAAACGAGGACACGGTTAGATGCGCAAGATCAAGGTGAAGCTGCGTGCGTGAAGGAGAGGGCACGGGGTGGTCTGTGCTTACCAGGGGACGTTGCCGGAGAAGGTAGCAGACGCGGCGGCGCTCAGTCGAAGTGGTTGCCGACGTTCTGGGGCGCCCGCGGTTGAACGAAAGGTACAGAGAGAAGCGTCAGAGGCTGGGGAGTGTGTGTGCTTGGTCAATGAGGCAAGGGGCGGCGCGGGGTCGCCAGAATTTGCTGGGGACGGTGGTCGGAGCAGTGCGGTGTCAGTGAAATTCCGTGCAGCCTAGTGGCTCTGGTCGAATGGGTTCTGAGGGGAAAGGAGGAGAAGGCGCAGGCGATTAAATGTGCGAGGTTACTGGGAGAATTTAATCGGCCATTTACTCGAATTGATGCGAGCAATTAGAGGCAGCAAACGGCGACGAGGGGGAGGAACTGGTCGCGGGGTGAGGAAGACGATGACGCGGCAGTGGGACCTTGCTGTCAGCGAGGGAGTGTGGGGAAAGGAGGGGCCACCGGTCAGTCGCTGTTCGCGCGTGGGAAAGAAGCTGGCCTGCTACTGGGCTTGTTGGGCTTGGCCAGCTGGGCTGTGTCCTTTTCTATTTTTTTTCTTCCTGAAAGATTTATCTTTTTCCAAATCTATTTTCTGTTTTGGAATTCAAACAACAATTCAAACAATCAAAACAAAACAAACTTTTACCAAACTTTGCAATTGAGTTTGGTTCTGTTTAACAACATAACCCAAAGTCCAAAACAAAATAACAATTTTATTCTTAGGGTCCATTTTTAATTAAATAAAATGGGCCTTTGTTATTAAATCAAATGGGTTTTGATTTATTTAAAAACTCCATTTGAAAATTAAATAAGACCAAAAACACTTCAGTAGGTTTTATTTAAGATTATAAAATACTTGAAAAACTTATTTAAAACAAATAAATAAGTTTTGATGTTTAATTAAAAATAGTAAAACCTTTATTTTTAATAAACTTGGATATTAAATCCTTATTATTTTATTTAAATAAACCTTTACTATTTTTGTCAAATAGAAATATTTTTTTCAAAGGCTTGGCCAAGTTTTAATTTGGCTTATAAAATAATCCTTATTTATAATCCTATCCTTTTCTTTTGAAACCAAATCTTTTTATTAAAAGTTTTTCAAAATAGTATTTCCAAATATTTTAACTTTATTGTTTATTTATCTTTTTAAATCCCTTTAGGATTCTATTTGATCCAAATAGGTTTTGCAAGTTTCCAATTGGATTCAAAAGTTTCTTCTCACCCTGAAAATCAACAAAGTTTTATTTTATTCATTTATTTTTCACATTACAAGATTTGGAAAATCTTGGGATGTGACAGGCTACCACCCTTAAAATAAATCTCGCCCCGAGATTTGGGAAGGCTAAAGGTTATAAGCTGGCTTCAAGGCAACTGGATACTACCACCCTTAAAATAAAGTCTCATAGGATTACATTGATGGTTCACTTGACTAAAAGTTCAACACAATAACCAGACAAGGAATCCTTATTTGACTCTTCTGAGGTTTCTAAATCCTGACAGCCACTTCTTCTATCTCTTCAAAGTTTCCATTCATGTCAATGTGGTTCACATGTCCTTTCTGGGTCACTTTGGAATCATTTCCATTGGCTCTTCTAGCATCCTTTTTCTTTTTCTTCTCAGGAAAGTCTGATGCATAGTGTCCAAGTTCCTTACAATTATAGCATTGCAACTGGCTAATGTCCTTCTTCCTGAAAGTGTCATGTTGGTTCTGACCAAGGTCATCTCCATTGTCAGTATCATTTCCATTATGCTCACTTCCATTGTTGTTGTGGTGATACTGATGTGGTTCAGAATCTTCATTGCTCCTTTTGAATGAATGTTTCTTCTTTGATGATCCTGAATGATTCTTGAGTTTATGCTTCCTGTTTCTGTTCTAAACTTGATTCATCTTGTTTTCCAAAATGGTGGCTTTGTCACAGAGTGATTGATAAGTTGGGACATAGGCAACAGCTAGCTGCAGGTTCAACTCATCATTAAGTCCTTCAAGAAATTTATCCTTTCTCTTAGCATCTGTATTAACTTCATCTGGTGCATAGCGTGCCAGATTGTTGAATTCTTCAATATACTCAGCCACACTGAGGTGACGTTGTTTCAGATTGTGAAACTCCTTTTTCTTCAAGTACATCACTCCAGGTGAGATGTGAGTGGTTCTAAATCCAACCTCAAAAATAGCCCAAGTCATATCTTCAAGGGGAGTGGTGATTTGAAAGTTGTCCCACCATGTTGCTGCTGGTCCCTCAAGCAGAAATGTTGCAAACCTTACTTTTTCTTCATGAGTGCAGCCAACAGTCACTAGGTCTTTGTTCAATGAACGTAACCAATCATCAGCATCCATTGGATCAGTTGTTCCAGTGAATCTTGCAGGCCTAAGTTTCAGAAACTTGGTGAGCATGTCAAGTGCTGGAGGGTTATTCTGATTGTTGTTATTGTTGTTGTTGTTATTATTATTCTGATTCTGTATGAATGTGGTCATCTGCTGCATCAACTGTGTCTGAGCTTCCATCATTTGTTGCATCTCAGGGGTGATGTTGTTGTTGTTTTGGTTGGGGTTGGCACGACGGGGAGGCATCTGTTGGTTTGATAGGGATAAGTATTGGTGCATAGGTTTTTAAGAAGTTTTAACTCACAACCCAAAAACAACCAAGTTCAATCAAACAATCAAACCATCAAGCAATCAACAAGAAACTATCCACTTAAAAACTTATGAGCTTAACTCATGAGTTGACGGAAACAACAAGTTTTCTTGAAAATAATAACTTAGTATAATCATACCTCGTAGGACAATATGATCCATACTCTAACTTGATATCAATGTCTTTGGTAGGCAATCTAATGTCTCTTGGTTTTCACTAGTAGTCCTTAGTGATATCCAAGGTTGAGTCCTTGGTGGAAATGTTGAATATGTTGAAGTCATTAGAGTTGATATCCAAGATTGAAGAAGTTGAAGTCATTAGAGTTGAAGATGTAGCTCATGGTAAAGTCTTTGGCCATGGGGTAGGCTTTGTCCATCAAGTTTGAAATAGAAGAGATGTAGAGTTGAAACCAAAATGGTTGAGGAAAGAGTTTACAAGATTGTTTGTAAATAAGTTTTGGAACAAATACAACTCCTATTTTTCTAAGGGGTTTTGTCCAATCCTAGGGTTACAAATCCTACAGGCAACACAGTTCTCTGATACCATATGTAAGGTCCCAACCTTCAATAAGGTAGAGATCCCTGTGTTTACAATGCTAGTCCCTGGATCAATAGCTAGCATCCACAGTTAATATGTAATATCAAGAAACAAAGGTCATAATATAACTTTATAACCAGGAATAACATAATTTTATTACATCTTACATAGCTCTTTGGCCATCACATTACATTGCAGCAGAAAATCTATAAGCATGGAGTCCTTCACCTTCAAAGTGCCACAGGCAAACATGTTGGTTATAGACTTTGTAATCCTAATCAACACACTTTACTATAACAATCAAACCTGCAACATAACAAGTTACAGCCACAAGAGTCAATATATTTGAATTGTATTGGCAAGTTTCACTACTACGTAGAATATAAGTGGACCCTATCATTACATGCATATTTTGCTAAGTGGGGTTTAGGCTCATTTGCAGAAAGCAATATAGTTTTATCCTATCTTTTCAAAATAGTTTTGATCTTTTGTCAAATGTTTCTGAACTCCTTGGAATCCACCAAGTGTTTCAAATCCCTTGTTGTCACCCTTAAGTATTACTTTGAGAAATTGGAATGTCGAGATCTTCCATAGCTTCAGGCCTTAGTTGCTCAAAATTGTCCATAACCGGGGACATGGCTAAGTACTTAGAATTTTGATCTTCTTTAGAAGTTGTACACTTTACCCACATGACACAATCTCATCTTGATGCCACCAGTGGCCACTGGATAAGTACTCACCAAGATGGAGTACTGGCAGATTGAGAATGTGACAAAGTCTTTCCATAGGAGTCTCCCGACCTTCAATAAGGTAGAGATCCCTATGTTTACAATGCTAGTCCCTGAATCAATAGCTAGCATCCACAGTTAAGATGTAATATCAAGAAACAAAGGTCATAATAAAACTTTATAACCAGGAATAACATAATTTTATTACATTGCAGCAGAAAATCTATAAGCATGGGGTCCTTCATCTTCAAAGTTCCACAGGCAAACATGTTGGTTGTATACTTTGTAATCCTAATCAACACACTTTACTATAACAATCAAACCTGCAACATAACAAGTTACAGCCACAAGAGTCATTTGAATTGTATTGGCAAGTTTCACTACTATGTAGAATATAAGTGGAACCTATCATTACATGCATATTTGGCTAAGTGGGGTTTAGGCTCATTTGCAGAAAGCAATATAGTTTTATCCTATCTTTTCAAAATAGTTTTGATATTTTGTCAAATGTTTCTGAACTCCTTGGAATCCACCAAGTGTTTCAAATCCCTTGTTGTCACCCTTAAGTTTTACTTTGAGAAATTGGAATGTCGAGATCTTCCATAGCTTCAGGCCTTAGTTGCTCAGAATTGTCCATAACCGGGGACACGGCTAAGTACTTAGAATTTTGATCTTCTTTAGAAGTTGTACACTTTACCCACATGACACAATCTCATCTTGATGCCACCAGTGGCCACTGGATAAGTACTCACCAAGATGGAGTACTGGCAGATTGAGAATGTGACAAAGTCTTTCCATAGGAGTCCTCCCAATACAAAATGCTAGCTTGTCTACCAGGCACCAATGTAGGGTTTCAAGCTCCCTTACACAAATCTAGTTAACATGAAGATGCCAATGCATGGGTCTTCCACTATGTAGTTGACTAAGCCAGAGCCCATTTAGCATGTGGTACGTACCACGGAAGCTTTGTCGAGAAACATGTTCAATATCTAAGTCCCTGGGTGGTTTTCTTCTAGTGCACAACAAAAAGAGATTGCCATATAAACATGGTTCCTTTTGTTGCCACCTTGTCCAAAAGCTTGAGTATCCTTGTCCACCCAAGTGGTTCATTGAGTACTTGTTTTATTATATAAAACATAAGTCTTTTCAATACTTCATATAATCATAACATGTATCCCATCCCAATATAAAGCTGGGATAAGCATACTACAACTACATTGTTTTCACTAAGGAATATATAGGGGTATCCTATTAGGACTTAGCATAGCATAAGTATAGAAATTCTTTTCATGCATGTTCCAAAATCCACTAAGTATAATGAAAATAGTAGGACTTTAGATGATAGTGTAACTTGCCTTTTTGGTAGGGAATGTTGGTTCACTTCTTGATCTTGCTAATCTCACACTCTTCTAGTTTCACTACAAGTCAATCAAGCAAACACAAATTCAACTAGCATTCCAACCAATATTCAATCAATCAAACACACATAAAATAATAGAAACTAAGTCATGCATGCAAGCATGCAAAAGATAGTTTTATTTGAAAGGGTGGTTTCTACTAGGCTCTATACATTGTAAGGTTCAAAGTGGTCATTTTCCAAAGTGGCATAGTCATTTGCAAAAGGGTTTTACCCAAAAACCATTTTAAATCCAATCAGTATTTTATGTGGTGGAAAATGTTTTTAGCAAAGCAACAACTTCATGTTCTTCACCAATTAAGTTTTTAATTCTCAAAACTTGGTGTTTAGGGTCAGTAGGTTTGATTCAAATCATTTTACCAAAGTTTTTACTCCAAAAACATTTTCATAGCAAAAACAATATTTTTATTTGACTAGAAATGGGCTAATTCAATTAATCCATCCTAATCTTCACTAAATACATTTTTAACTCCATAAGTTGGTTCCTAGGGTCAGTAGGTTCACAGCAAACTAATTTGCAAAGGTTTCAACCCTAAAAACATTTTGGAATAATTTTTATAACCTAAACAAGCATACAAATGTTTCTGCAAAAACAAACAATCTAACAGAAACTTTTTACTAAACACATTGCATGGTTGGCTAGAGCTTGTTCCACTGATTCCATTGATATAAAGTTTGCAAATTTTGGACGTGTGGATCAAAAGTTACAAGGTTTTCAAATTTGCATCTAAATCTGATTTCAAATCTGTTTTTAAATCGAATACTGGCCACGCGTCCCTATGCTACTGGTCGATACCGATTCGGGTGGATCGGCTGATGTGGTGCGTTATATCTCAATGAAATCCTACGGCTCTGAATCAAACTTACCCTTTCGCTTAAGTTCTATTTCTAGCCACAAGATCAAGATCTAACGGTGCAAATCTATTCGACCATACTCGAGCGGCGCTGACGGAGGTGAGCGGCGGCGCACGGTCGGACGAGGTGCTAGCGGCGGTTCTAGGAAGCAAAGAGAGAGGGGGAGGTGCTCACCGGGTTCAGGAGGTCACGGTGAATATCGAGGTGGTGTTGGTCCGGCAGCGAGGCTTGGTTCCGGGGATTGCTCGGGAGTGGACGGCGTCGCGTCTCTGGTCGTTGTCGGCGGTGTTGCGGTTCGCCCGAGGAAAACGAGACCTGATTAGATGCAAGATCAAGGCGAATGCGTGCGTGAAGGAGAGGCGGGTGGTGCATGCTTACGGGGGCGTCGCCGGAGAAAGGTAGCGACGGCGCTTCGATCGAAGTGGTTGCCGACGTTTTGGGGCGCCCGCGGTTGAACGAAAGGTACAGAGAGAAGCGTCAGAGGCTGGGGAGTGTGTGTGCTTGGTCAATGAGGCAAGGGGCGACGCGGGGTCGCCGGAATTTGCTGGGGACGGTGGTCGGAGTAGTGGCGGTGTCAGGGAAATTCCGAGCAGCCTAGTGGCTCTGGTCGAATGGGTTCTGAGGGGAAAGGAGGAGAAGGCGCAGGCGATTAAATGTGCGAGGTTACTGGGAGAATTTAATCGGCCATTTACTCGAATTGATGCGAGCAATTAGAGGCAGCAAACTGCGACGAGGGGGAGGAACTGGTCGCGGGGTGAGGAAGACGATGACGCGGCAGTGGGACCTTGCTGTCAGCGAGGGAGTGTGGGGAAAGGAGGGGCCACCGGTCAGTCGCTCTGCGGGTTCGGGTTCAGGTGAAAAACGCTTCGCGTGTGGGAAAGAAGCTAGGCTGCTACTGGGCTTGTTGGGCTTGGCCAGCTGGGCTGTGTCCTTTTCTATTTTTTTTCTTCCTGAAAGTTTTATCTTTTTCCAAATCTATTTTCTGTTTTGGAATTCAAATAACAAATCAAACAATCAAAACAAAACAAACTTTTACCAAACTTTTCAATTGAATTTTGGTTCTGTTGTTAGTCCAAAACAAAATGATAATTTTATTCTTAGGGTCCATTTTAATTATATAAAATGGGCCTTTGTTATTAAATCAAATGGGTTTTGATTTATTTAAAAACTCCATTTGAAAATTAAATAATACCAAAAACACTTCAGTAGGTTTTATTTAAGATTATAAAATACTTGAAAAACTTATTTAAAACAAATAAATAAGTTTTGATGTTTAATTAAAAATAGTAAAACCTTTATTTTTAATAAACTTGGATATTAAATCCTTATTATTTTATTTAAATAAACCTTTACTATTTTTTTCAAATAGAAATATTTTATTTCAAAGGCTTGGCCAAGTTTTAATTTGGCTTATAAAATAATCCTTATTTATAATCCTATCCTTTTCTTTTGAAACCAAATCTTTTTATTAAAAGTTTTTCAAAATAGTATTTCCAAATATTTTAACTTTATTGTTTATTTATCTTTTTAAATCCCTTTAGGATTCTATTTGATCCAAATAGGTTTTGAAAGTTTCCAATTGGATTCAAAAGTTTCTTCTCACCCTGAAAATCAACAAAGTTTTATTTTATTCATTTATTTTTCACATTACAAGATTTGGAAAATCTTGGGATGTGACAGGCTACCACCCTTAAAATAAATCTTGTCCCGAGATTTGGGAAGGCTAAAGGTTATAAGCTGGCTTCAAGGCAACTGGATACTACCACCCTTAAAATAAAGTCTCATAGGATTACATTGATGGTTCACTTGACTAAAAGTTCAACACAATAACCAGACAAGGAATCCTTATTTGACTCTTCTGAGTTTTCTAAATCCTGACATCCACTTCTTCTATCTCTTCAAAGTTTCCATTCATGTCAATGTGGTTCACGTGTCCTTTCTGGGTCACTTTGGAGTCATTTCCATTGGCTCTTCTAGCATCCTTTTTCTTTTTCTTCTCAGGACAGTCTGATGCATAGTGTCCAAGTTCCTTACAATTATAGCATTGCAACTAGCTAATGTCCTTCTTCCTAAAAGTGTCATGTTGGTTCTGACCAAGGTCATCTCCATTGTCAGTATCATTTCCATTATTCTCACTTCCATTGTTGTTGTGGTGATACTGATGTGGTTCAGAATCTTCATTGCTCCTTTTGAATAAATGTTTCTTCTTTGATGATCCTGAATGATTCTTGAGTTTATGCTTCCTGTTTCTGTTCTCAACTTGATTCATCTTGTTTTCCAAAATGGTGGCTTTGTCACAGAGTGATTGATAAGTTGGGACATAGGCAACAGCTAGCTGCAGGTTCAACTCATCATTAAGTCCTTCAAGAAATTTATCCTTTCTCTTAGCATCTGTATCAACTTCATCTGGTGCATAGCGTGCCAGATTGTTGAATTCTTCAATATACTCAGCCACACTGAGGTGACGTTGTTTCAGATTGTGAAACTCCTTTTTCTTCAAGTACATCACTCCAGGTGAGATGTGAGTGGTTCTAAATCCATCCTCAAAAATAGCCCAAGTCATATCTTCAAGGGGAGTGGTGATTTTAAAGTTGTCCCACCATGTTGCTGCTGGTCCCTCAAGCGAAATGTCAAAACCTTACTTTTTCTTCATCGGTCACATGATCACTAGGTCTTTGTTCACTGAACGTAACCAATCATCAGCTTCCATTGGATCAGTTGTTCCAGTGAATCTTGCAGGCCTAAGTTTCAGAAACTTGGTAAGCATGTCAAGTGCTGGAGGGTTATTCTGATTGTTGTTGTTGTTATTGTTGTTGTTGTTATTATTATTCTGATTCTGTATGAATGTGGTCATCTGCTGCATCAACTATGTCTTAGCTGCCATCATCTGTTGCATCTCAGGGGTGATGTTGTTGTTGTTTTGGTTGGGGTTGGCACGACGGGGAGGCATCTGTTGGTTTGATAGGGATAAGTATTGGTGGATAGGTTTTTAAGAAGTTTTAACTCACAACCCAAAAACAACCAAGTTCAATCAAACAATCAAACCATCAAGCAATCAACAAGCAACTATCCACTTAACAACTTATGAGCTTAACTCATGAGTTGAAGGAATGTTAGACCCCTCCTTTATAAAGGAAAGGATCCCTGTGATTACAATGCTAGTCCCTGGATCAATGCTAGCATCCACAGTTTAAGATGAAGTACACAGATACAAAGGTCGTTTATTACATTCATTCCAGAGATAAAAACATAGTCTTTTACAACTCAGGGCCATAGGCCTAATACAAGAGTTTAAGGAATAAGTAAATAAACATAAGTCTTCATCTTCATGTGCCACAGGCAAGCATGTTGAGTGTAGACTCATGACTCCTATTCATCATCGGAGTAACCTGCAACATGAAAAGTTACAGCCATAGAGGGTCAATACTTTGGAATAGTATTGGCAAGTGATACCTTAGTATATTTTAAGTGGAATATTTTACTATATGCATTTGGCTAAGTGTAGCTTGGCTTGCTTTGCTTGAAAATAGGTTTTCCTATTAGTTGAAATCACTAAGTTTTCTTTGTCAAAACATTCCCAAGGAACCACCAATAGACATTGAGGTCCTTCACCCTTGTTCACCCACAAATTTTACTTAGAAGTTGGAGTGATGAGATTCTTGTAGCTTCCATGTCTTGATGCTCAAAGTGTCCATTTCCTTGGACAAGGCTAAGTACTTAGGTTTTCCATCTGCAGAGGTTGTGCACTTTCCCCACCAGACTTGGTTTCCCAAGACAGGACCTTTCAGAAGCCTTTCCTTAGTCAAATGGACGCGCTCCATCCTATCATCCCATCTACCACCAACTGTCCAAATGACTAAGTTCTAGCAACCTATATGATCAAGCGAGCCCATATTGCCAAGTGGTTGCCTTGTAAGCTTTCTCAACACTTGGCCTCCAAATCCCTTTGTGCCTGGGTGGCTTACCACAAGTGAGATACACAACCCAAGTCCATGGCCTTGTGTAACCACTCAACATAACCCATACTTTCCATTCCACCCAGAGGTTCATTTGACTTAGTGGTTTTATTAGGAAAGTATAAGTCTCATGACTTAGAAATATTTTCTTCATAGTAAGTGTAGTTTTCACCAACCCTTGTTTTGCTATAAGCTAGGCTAAGCAAAGTATGGCAACTTATCTTAGGGATAATTCCTTAGCAATTCTACTAAACTACATAGGATTTCCCATCTTTTGCATTAGACAAAATAACATGCAATACTACAACAAAATATCTAATGCTAGTTCAAAACATAGGACAAATATATTCATGTAAATATCACTTGCCTTGGTAGTGGGGAGAGTAGCACTCTTCACAATCACAATCACTAGCAAAATCTACACAAGAAATTATAGCATAACATTACACACAAATATATACATCCAAAAATAATATGAATGCATGCATGCAAGAATTTACTAAGTGGTGATTTTTGAAAATTCTACCAAGTATGCTCATGTCTACAGAAACTTAACAAGTCACAAATTTGCCAACTAAACTTATTTGGCTCCAATACAATTTACCAAAATAATTCTCTATTTAAAATGGCCTTAAAACATGTTCTACAAATAAAATCATTTTAACTGTTACTATATGCTAAATAAATTGGATATTCTGAAAGGTCTTGTTTCACTGAATCCAACGGTATAAAGTTTGCAAAAATCTAACGTGGCAATCGAAAGTTATAAGCATTTGAAAATGGGATCTAAATCTGATTTGAATTTCTATTTTTGAATCAACCCTAGCCACGCGTCGCGTTATTACTGGCGCGTACCGGTTCGCACCGGATCACCCTTCTGTGCCGTTGGATCTAACTAACGCTGCACGGCTCAGATCTGTCCATACCCCTTCGTTAAGTGAAATGTTTCTCTGGATTGATTCGATCGGCGGCTAAAATCTCCTAACCAAAAGCAATGGCGCTACCGGCGGCGGCAATGGCGGATCGGCTGGCGGTGCTAGCGCTGGTCGCCGGGAAGAAAGGCGCTTAACAGACCGCGATGGCGTGCTAAAGCTCAAGGTGGCGTTGGTTCGTCGAGGGGCGCGCGGACACGGCGAGGATTTCTCGTCGGAGTAGAGGCAGACGTCGGGCACGGACAGTCGTTGACGTTGGCGAGGTTCCTCGTCGCGCTAAGCCAAAATTAGGGTACCGTTAGATGCGCACAGCGACAGAGGTTCTAGGCGTATCAGTTAGAGGGCAAGGGGCGGTGGCTACTTACGGACGGAGGTCGCCGGAGTTCGTGCAGAGAACGGTGGCGGCCAGTCGTCGACGTTGCCGAAGCTACGGTTCATGCGAAAGTAAACGGAGGGTGTCAGAAGGTGCACAGAGATTCACTGAACATGATAGCGTAAACGCGAGACCGAGGGGAACTCTATGCTCACCGGAATTTGCCGGCGCAGTCGTCGGAGACGGAGGGGTTGCAGAGAGCAATGCGCGCAGCCTGGGGGCGTTCTTTGCTTAGGGTTTGGGGGAAAAGAGAGAGGCGGAGGGGTTTATATAGCACGATCACGGCGAGAATCACTCGGCCATTGATTCAATTGGCGCGAATTAAACACAGGAAGCGGCCGCGTTGATTGGGGATGAACTGGTCGCGGTGGAGACGATCTTTGGCGTGGAGGCCCGCTTGTCGGGGCGTCTGCGAGGTGGAAGTGGGTCACTGTCGTGGTGAACGTGTGTGCTCGCGCGTGCAGGAGGAAAAGGAATGCCCCGGGTGGGCTAGTTGGGCATGTTCCATTGTTGGGCTAAATTCCTGGCGCCTGGCCCTTTTCTTTTGTTTGCTTCTTTTCTTTTTCTATTTCTATTTTCTGGAATGATTTTTTATATGAATTCAAATCCTTTTGAATTCAAACAAAAACGGGGATCTTTGCAGGGTTCTGTGGTTTCAAATACAGTCATTTAACCAAGTGGTTACCTTGTGAGGGCCTGGTCAAGCTTGGGTGTTGAAACAAACAGAGTTTTGTCTCTGGTTTGTGAATGAGTGAAATAGGGTTTAGAAAATATTTCTAAATTGGAAACTTGGGTAAAAATGCTACACCTATTCTTTCCAACGATGAAGGCAAGCAATCAAGTTCCTAAACAATCCAATCTCAAAGGGTGATGGCCAATTGAGTTGGATTGCACACATGAAATCATAACTCAAACTTCTGTCTCCAAATGATTTTGAGAAAAACCCTAAATGGATGAATGATGCAAGAATGCTATGAATGAGTTTTGGAATATGAATTTAGGGATGTTACAAATCTAACCCCCTTAAGATGAATCTCGCCCTCGAGATTCGGTTTGGTTAGCAAATAGGTGAGGGTGGTCTTTCCGAAGGTCATCTTCTCTTTCCCATGTTGCTTCCTCTTCGGAGTGATGGTTCCATTGCACTTTACAAAACTTGATAGTCTTGGTCCTGGTAACTCTTTCTGCGGTCTCTAGAATCTTGACCGGCTTTTCCTCATAAGTGAGATCACTTTCTAGCTGAACTTCTTCCAAAGGTATGGTTTCCTTCAAAGAAGACTCTTCCATTTTTGGGTGACATTTCTTAAGCTGACTCACATGAAATACGTTATGGACTGCTGATAGAGATGCTGGCAGTTCAATTTCATAAGCAACTTCTCCTTTGCGACTCAGAATCCTGAATGATCCAACATATCTTGGTGCCAACTTTCCTTTGACTCCAAACCCTTTTCACTCCACAAAGTGGTGATACTCTAAGATAAGCTCTATCCCCAACTTCGTAGGTGACTTCTCTACGCTTAGAATCCGCGTAGCTTTTCTGTCGGGACTGTGCTATCTTCAATCTGTCCTTAACCAGTTTGACTTTCTCTTCAGCGTCTTTGATAAGATCAGGTCCAAATAAACTTCTCTCTCCCACACCATTCCATAGTAATGGGGTGGTACACTTCCTTCCGTAGAGTAACTCAAATGGTGCCATTCCAATACTAGCTTGATGGCTATTGTTGTAAGAAAACTCTGCGTAAGGCAAGCTTTCATCCCAACTTGCTCCATAGTCTAAAGCACAGGCTCTCAACATGTCCTCAAGAATTTGGTTGGTCCTTTCTGTTTGTCCATCCATTTGGGGGTGAAAGGCAGTACTGAATTCCAATCTCGTTCCCAAAGATTCATGAAGCTGTCTCCAAAAGTGAGAAGTGAACTGAGTTCCTCTATCTGACACAATACTCTTAGGCACACCGTGAAGGCATACGATTCTGCTCATGTATATTTTTTGCTAACTTGGCACTCGTATAAGTTGTCTTCACGGGTATAAAATGAGCCACTTTAGTTAAGCGATCCACTACCACCCATATGGAATCATACCCTGACCTGGTCCTTGGTAATCCGGTAATGAAATCCATACCAATATTTTCCCACTTCCATTCTGGAATAGGCAGTGGTTGAAGCAAACCTGCTGGTTTCTGGTGCTCTGCTTTGACTCTGCTACACACATCACACAAAGCAATATGTTCGGCGACGTCCCTTTTGAGATTGTTCCACCAAAACCTTTCCTTCATGTCCATGTACATCTTGGTATTTCCCGGGTGAATAGAATACGGAGAGTTGTGAGCCTCTTGTAGAATCAGTTTCCGCATCTCCGGATCTTGTGGAACGCAAATACGTTTCCCGTGCCATAAGGTGCCTTGTTCGTCTATATGGAAACTCTTGGCTTTCCCTAGACTTATATTTTCCTTAATCTTTTCAATTTCCTCATCAGTCTTCTGAACTTCTCGGATCTTGTCCAATAGAGTGGGTTGAACATCTAAGGACATGAGATGTCCTTCAGTACAATCTCAATGAGTTCCTGAATTGCTTACACAAGTCATCGGCAATTCCCTTTGGTAAGGCCATTTACAAACGTCTTACGACTTAGAGCATCGGCTACTACGTTAAACTTTCGGGATGGTATTGCAAACTTAAGTCGTAATCCTTGATAAGTTCTAACCATCTCCTTTGCCTCATGTTGATTTCTTTACGGGTGAAGATGTACTTCAAGCTCTTATGATCGGTGAACACTTCACACCGCTTACCCAAAGGTAGTGTCTCCATGTTTTGAGTGCATGGACGATGAGGCTAACTCAAATCATGAGTGGGATAGTTTAATTCATGAGTTTTGAGTTGTCTCGAAGCATAAACGACTTTACCATCTTGCATAAGTACGGCACCCAAACCTTGATGAGACGCATCACAATATACTTGGAAATCCTTTTCCAAATCTGGAACATAGAACTTTGTCACAAGTCTCTTCTTCAACTCTTGAACCGACTTGCATCCTTGGTCCAAGCAAATTTCTTGTCCTTTTAACAATTACTCATTGGCTTAGCAACCTTTGAGAAATTCTCAATGAATCTTCTGTAGTAACCTGCTAAGCCGAGGAAACTACGAACTTCTTTTACATTCTTAGGAGATTCCCATTCTATCACAGCTGAAACCTTAGCAGGATCAACTGCTACACCATCCTTTGTCATAACATGACCAAGAAAACCAACTTCCTCTAACCAAAACTCACACTTGCTGAACTTGGCATAAAGTTTATGCTCTCTTAGTTTTTCAAGTATCAAGCGCAAGTGTCTTTCATGTTCTTCCTTGCTCTTGGAGTAGACTAGGATATCGTCGATGAAAACGACCACAAACTTGTCAAGGAATTCCATGAATACCTTATTCATCATATTCATGAAATATGTTGGAGCGTTGGTTAAACCAAAAGGCATCACAGTGTACTCATACAAGCCATACCTTGTTGTGAATGCTGTTTTAGGTATGTCTTGCTCTCTTATCTTGAGTTGAAAATAACCTGACCGAAGATCAATCTTCGAGAACACACATGCTCCTTCTAACTGATCAAACAAGTCGTTGATTCTTGGCAAAGGATATTTGTTCTTGATGGTCACCTCGTTGAGAGATCGGTAGTCAATACACAATCTTTGCGTTCTATCCTTTTTCTCCACAAACAATACTGGGGCTCCCCAAGATGAAGAACTTGGTTGAATAAACCCTTTCTGCAACTGTTCTCCTAGCTGCTTCTTGAGTTCTTTCAGTTCATCAACTGACATTTTGTACGGTCTCTTAGCTATTGGTCCAGAACCTGGTACCAAATCTATTAGAAACTCCACATCTCTATCTGGTGGCATTCCTGGTAACTCCTCCGGAAATACATCCGGATATTCACACACAATTGGCACACTATCCATGCTAACCCCCTTAAGATAATTCAGCTTACTTCCTTTGGATTCAAAGTTTGACTTGAATTTTATTCTTTTTCCTTCTGGGGTTGTGAGTGCAACTGTACGATTAGCACAATCTAATACTCCCTCGTACTTAGCCATCCAATCCATTCCCAAAATCACATCCAACCCTTGGGAATCTAGGATTATCAGGCTTACCGGAAACTTATGTTTTCCAAACTCTATGACAAGGTCCCGGCATCCAAGACTTACTATCATGTCTCCACCCGGAGAACTAACTTTTATTGGACACCCAATGTTTTCAGATGCAAACCCATTTCTATCAACACATGCTTTTGATATGAATGAATGAGATGCACCAGTATCAAAGAGTACAAATGCTGGAATGGAATTGAGTCTGAACTTACCAGCAACGGCATCAGGCTCTTCATAGACCTCTTCCACATTGATGTGGTTAACCTGTCCTTTCTGGAAAGGATTCGGCTTGTTAGGTCCTTCCACCTTCTTCTCAGGGCACTCATTAGCATAATGCCCCAGTTTCTTGCATTTGAAGCACTCAACCTGACTGATGTCCTTTTTAGCATGCTGGCTTCCACTTCCACTACCATTTCCACTGTGGTGGCTCTTATGTCCACTCTTGTGGTTTTTGTACTTATCATTGTCATGACTGCGGTGATGCTTGTTGTCATGACGGTTGTGGTTGTGGTGCTTGTTGAATTTCCCATGCTTATGGGATCCTGAGATGCCACTGTCATCATAGTGAGATCGTTTGTGAGACGATCCCGAGCTGTGCTTGTCGGAGTGTTTCCTCTTCCTACTCTCGACTTGCTTCATTTTACTTTCCAAAATAGTAGCCTTGTCACACAACGACTGATAAGTTGGAACATATGCCACAGACAACTGTAGGTTCAGCTCATCATTCAAACCTTCCAAGAACTTTTCCTTCCTCTTGGCATCTGTATCAACCTCATCCGGAGCATAGCGCGCCAGATTGTTGAACTCTTCTATGTACTCAGCCACGCTACGATGGCGCTGCTTCAGGTTATGAAACTCCTTCTTTTTCAGACTCATCATTCCTGATGAGATATGAGCGGTGCGAAAGCCATCTTCAAAGATGTCCTAAGTCACTTCATCAATAGGAGTGGTGATTTGGAAGTTATCCCACCATGTGGCGGCTGGTCCTTCCAACAGATGTGCTGCGAACCTGACCTTTTCAGCATCCGTGCAACCCACGGTCACTAAGTCCTTGTTCACAGAACGTAGCCAGTCATTGGCTACCATGGGATCAGTTGTTCCCGAAAACTTTGCTGGCCTCAGACGCAGAAATCTGGTGAGCATATCAAAACCCGGAGGGTTTTTGTTGTTGTTGTTGTTATTGTTGTTGTTGGGGTTGTTGTTGTTGTTGTTGTTATTCTGGTTCTGGATGAATGTTGTCATCATTTGCATAAGCTGTGTTTGCGCATTCATCATTTGTTGCATTTCCGGGGTGATGTTGTTGGGGTTGGGGTTTGCGCGACGGGGAGGCATCTGTGGTTTGTTCAAGTAGATAAGAATGAGATACCCATAGATGTTTTATGCACAATACATCATAAGAAAACACATAACAAGCAACATAAGAATAAAGGTTCAACAACCACATAATCAGCTCATGAAGTAAAACACACAAGTGGCAAGCCATCCACATGTCGGATGGTCCAATAATAAGTTCACAATAACAAGTATGAATACGAAAGGTAAGCGAGTAGTCAAGTCTACTCATCAGCGTCAATCTCCTCCTCGACGAAGGTAAGACCTGCGTTCTCCATCGCGGCCTTGTTCTCCTCAATCGTAGTGGTCAAGGAATCGACCTTGGCCTTGAGAGCCCTATTCTGGGAGCGAAGCCTCTCAATAACCATCTGCTGCTGCTCAAGCTCGAAGTCCTTGGACTTCAGTTCCTCGGTCATGTCCCGGATCTTCTTGTTCCTATCCTGGACGCGTTTCTCTTGACTCTTGAACTTACGGTCCTGGGCCTCGAACTTTGTCTCCATTTCCTTGATCATCTCATCCTGCTGCGCAAAAAGCTTGTCCTTCTCGCGTAGTTGTACCTGAAGATCGTCATTGCCAAGCATGACGTTCGTCCTATCCGTGTCCACGTGCCTGAGGAGAGTCTCTAAGTCCTGGAGATAGAGACGTATCGGCTCTGCCGTGTCCCTCGAGTCGTCCTCAAAGTCGATGGAATCTCCATCATCATCACGCCTTCCGAAGACGTGGAAGTGAGTGCCCCTAACTTTGTCGGGACGGCCTAACAAGCGTCCTATCAGGTCCTGCATGACTACCTCCATGCCTCTCTCCCTGTCATCGTGCATCAGCTTGAAGACGATGGCCTCTGTAGTAGGCTCAGTCTGGCGTCCTGGCTGGGTCACCTTGAACCCCCAGAGGTCTTCCCTCTCGAACTTGGTGAGTGGGTACACCGTGATGGTGGGAAGGGGAAGATCGAGCAAGGTGGTAAGCTCAATGATACGGGGTCCGAAACGAGTAACCTGGAACTCCTCAACAGTGCTGACGGCAATAGGCATCTATTTACAAAATTGAAAAGTTAGAACAACACTTTTTAAGATGAACATAAAACAACCATCTCCTACATAACCATGGAACACAATTTTCACACAAGTCATGCTTACACAAATCCATTACATCAGACAAGGTTCAACTTATTTAAGGTATCATTTTGGAAAATAAGGTGATAGATGGTGGTCCACTACAAAGTGTGCTTATAGGCCTATCTCACTGGATCTGGTGGCTATCACAATGTTCCTAGAGGCAATCCACCTATCTTGCTCACATGACTCCATCACTAAGTCTATTATATCTCCCCTTAACTCTTGGTTGGTGGCTTCCAACTCTTGAGTAATTTCCTTCTCTTTCTCTAAGTCTTTTTGGAGGTTGAGCATTCTGCACTTGACTCTAGCACTTAGTTCTTTGATAGTCCTCCAAGCTGCATCTCTGGCTGACTCAAAGAATGTGGTGTGCATTTTAGTGTTGGTGTACATGCAGAATCCCCTTTCCTTGTGGTTGTCTTCCTTGTTTTTGTACAAGTGAAGTTGCACCCACCAATACTCCACTCCCTCATCCATCACTGGAAAGCCCTTGTACAGTGCACCATGTGCATCCATTGCTACCATGAGGTCCTTGAGAATATTGGGAAACTCAGTTTCACACTCCAAGGTCATGGTCATGAGTGGTCCTTTCTTCACGGCTTCGTTGATGGAGTTCATCTACAAATGGAGTTGAGAATGAAAAGATTAGAAAAGTTTACGAGAAGAATAGACAAGTGTAGGAGTAGTTGAAATTTTTCCTTAGTGGTTTTCAAGTCCTAGGGTCATAATCCTCTGAGCAACACGGTGCTCGATACCATCTGTTAGACCCTCCTTTATAAAGGAAAGGATCCCTGTGATTGCAATGCTAGTCCCTGGATCAATGCTAGCATCCACAGTTTAAGATGAAGTACACAGATACAAAGGTCGTTTATTACATTCATTCCAGAGATAAAAACATAGTCTTTTACAACTCAGGGCCATAGGCCTAATACAAGAGTTTAAGGAATAAGTAAATAAACATAAGCCTTCATCTTCATGTGCCACAGGCAAGCATGTTGAGTGTAGACTCATGACTCCTATTCATCATCGGAGTAACCTACAACATCACAAGTTACAGCCACAGAGGGTCAATACTTTGGAATAGTATTGGCAAGTGATACCTTAGTATATTTTAAGTGGAATATTTTACTATATGCATTTGGCTAAGTGTAGCTTGGCTTGCTTTGCTTGAAAATAGGTTTTCCTATTAGTTGAAATCACTAAGTTTTCTTTGTCAAAACATTCCCAAGGAACCACCAATAGACATTGAGGTCCTTCACCCTTGTTCACCCACAAATTTTACTTAGAAGTTGGAGTGATGAGATTCTTGTAGCTTCCATGTCTTGATGCTCAAAGTGTCCATTTCCTTGGACAAGGCTAAGTACTTAGGTTTTCCATCTGCAGAGGTTGTGCACTTTCCCCACGGACTTGGTTTCCCAAGACAGGACCTTTCAGAAGCCTTTCCTTAGTCAAATGGACGCGCTCCATCCTATCATCCCATCTACCACCAACTGTCCAAATGACTAAGTTCTAGCAACCTATATGATCAAGGCAGAGCCCATATTGCCAAGTGGTTGCACTGTAAGCTTTCTCAACACTTGGCCTCCAAATCCCTTTGTGCCTGGGTGGCTTACCACAAGTGAGATACACAACCCAAGTCCATGGCCTTGTGTAACCACTCAACATAACCCATACTTTCCATTCCACCCAGGAGGTTCATTTGACTTAGTGGTTTTATTAGGAAAGTATAAGTCTCATGACTTAGAAATATTTTCTTCATAGTAAGTGTAGTTTTCACCAACCCTTGTTTTGCTATAAGCTAGGCTAAGCAAAGTATGGCAACTTATCTTAGGGATAATTCCTTAGCAATTCTACTAAACTACATAGGATTTCCCATCTTTTGCATTAGACAAAATAACATGCAATACTACAACAAAATATCTAATGCTAGTTCAAAACATAGGACAAATATATTCATGTAAATATCACTTGCCTTGGTAGTGGGGAGAGTAGCACTCTTCACAATCACAATCACTAGCAAAATCTACACAAGAAATTATAGCATAACATTACACACAAATATATACATCCAAAAATAATATGAATGCATGCATGCAAGAATTTACTAAGTGGTGATTTTTGAAAATTCTACCAAGTATGCTCATGTCTACAGAAACTTAACAAGTCACAAATTTGCCAACTAAACTTATTTGGCTCCAATACAATTTACCAAAATAATTCTCTATTTAAAATGGCCTTAAAACATGTTCTACAAATAAAATCATTTTAACTATTACTATATGCTAAATAAATTGGATATTCTGAAAGGTCTTGTTTCACTGAATCCAACGGTATAAAGTTTGCAAAAATCTAACGTGGCAATCGAAAGTTATAAGCATTTGAAAATGGGATCTAAATCTGATTTGAATTTCTATTTTTGAATCAACCCTAGCCACGCGTCGCGTTATTACTGGCGCGTACCGGTTCGCACCGGATCACCCTTCTGTGCCGTTGGATCTAACTAACGCTGCTCAGATCTGTCCATACCCCTTGTTAAGTGAAATGTTTCTCTGTAGGATTCAGATCGACGGCTAAAATCTCCTAACCAAAAGCGGCGCTACCGTGGCGGCGATGGCGTCGGCTGCGGCGGTGCTAGCGCTACAGGTCGCCCGGGAAAGAAAGGAGGCGCTTACCAGGAGCGAAGTGGCGTGCTGAAGTTCCAGGTGGCGTTGTTTCGTCGAGGGGCGCGCGGACACGGCGATGATGTCTCGTCGGAGTAGAGGCAGACGTCGGGCACGGACAGTCGTTGACGTTGGCGAGGTTCCTCATCGCGCTAAGCCAAAATTAGGGTACTGTTAGATGCGCACAGCGACTGAGGTTCTAGGCGTATCAGTTAGAGGGCAAGGCGGTGGCTACTTACGGACGGAGGTCGCGGAGTTCGTGCGAGAACGGTGGCGGCGATCGTCGGCGTTGCGGCTACGGTTCATGCGAAGTAAACGGAGGGTGTCGGAAGGTGCCGAGATTCACGAACACGATAAGCGTAGCGAGACCGAGGAACTCTATGCTCACCGGAATTTGCGGCGCGATGTCGGAGACGGAGGGTTGCAGAGAGCAATGCGCGCCTGGGGCGTTCTTTGCTTAGGGTTTGGGGAAAGAGAGAGGCGGAGGGGTTTATATAGCCGATCACGGCGAGAATCACTCGGCCATTGATTCAATTGACGCGCCGAATTAAACACGAAGCAGCCGCGTTGATTGGGGATGAACTGGTCGTGCGGGTGGAGACGATCTTTGGCGTGGAGGAGGCCCGCTTGTCGATGACGTCGCGAGGTGGAAGTGGGTCTGCTGTCACGGTGACGTGTGTGCTTTCAGCGCGTCAGGAGGAAAAGGAATGCCGGGTGGGCTAGTTGGGCTGTTCCATTCTTTGGGCTAAATTCTGGCGCTGGCCCTTTTCTTTTGTTTGCTTCTTTTCTTTTCTATTTCTATTTTCGAATGATTTTTATATGAATTCAAATCCTTTTGAATTCAAACAAAAATGGGGATCTTTGCAGGGTTCTGTGGTTTCAAATACAGTCATTTAACCAAGTGGTTACCTTGTGAGGGCCTGGTCAAGCTTGGGTGTTGAAACAAACAGAGTTTTGTCTCTGGTTTGTGAATGAGTGAAATAGGGTTTAGAAAATATTTCTAAATTGGAAACTTTGGTAAAAATGCTACACCTATTCTTTCCAACAATGAAGGCAAGCAATCAAGTTCCTAAACAATCCAATCTCAAAGGGTGATGGCCAATTGAGTTGGATTGCACACATGAAATCCTAACTCAAACTTCTGTCTCCAAATGATTTTGAGAAAAACCCTAAATGGATGAATGATGCAAGAATGCTATGAATGAGTTTTGGAATATGAATTTAGGGATGTTACAAGGAAACAACAAGTTTTCTTGAAAATAATAACTTAGTATAATCATACCTCATAGGACAATATGATCCATACTCTAACTTGATATCAATGTCTTTGGTAGGCAATCTAATGTCTCTTGCTTTTCACTAGTAGTCCTTAGTGATATCCAAGGTTGAGTCCTTGGTGGAAATGTTGAAGATGTTGAAGTCATTAGAGTTGATATCCAAGATTGAAGAAGTTGAAGTCATTAGAGTTGAAGATGTTCTTAGCTCATGGTAAAGTCTTTGGCCATGGGGTAGGCTTTGTCCATCAAGTTTGAAATAGAAGAGATGTCGAGTTGAAACCAAAATGGTTGAGGAAAGAGTTTACAAGATTGTTTGTAAATAAGTTTTGGAACAAATACAACTCCTATTTTTCTAAGGGGTTTTGTCCAATCCTAGGGTTACAAATCCTATAGGCAACACAGTGCTCTGATACCATCTATAAGGTCCCAACCTTCAATAAGGTAGAGATCCCTGTGTTTACAATGCTAGTCCCTGGATCAATAGCTAGCATCCACAGTTAATATGTAATATCAATAAACAAAGGTCATAATATGTAAATGGGCCTTTGTTATTAAATCAAATGGGTTTTGATTTATTTAAAAACTCCATTTGAAAATTAAATAAGACCAAAAACACTTCAGTAGGTTTTATTTAAGATTATAAAATACCATATGTAAGGTCCCAACCTTCAATAAGGTAGAGATCCCTGTGTTTACAATTCTAGTCCCTGGATCAATAGCTAGCATCCACATTTAAGATGTAATATCAAGAAACAAAGGTCATAATATAACTTTATAACCAGGAATAACATAATTTTATTACATATTACATAGCTCTTTGGCCATCACATTACATTGCAGCAGAAAATCTATAAGCATGGGGTCCTTCACCTTCAAAGTGCCACAGGCAAACATGTTGGTTGTAGACTTTGTAATCCTAATCAACACACTTTACTATAACAATCAAACCTGCAACATAACAAGTTACAGCCACAAGAGTCAATACATTTGAATTGTATTGGCAAGTTTCACTACTACGTAGAATATAAGTGGAACCTATCATTACATGCATATTTGGCTAAGTGGGGTTTAGGCTCATTTGCAGAAAGCAATATAGTTTTATCCTATCTTTTCAAAATAGTTTTGATCTTTTGTCAAATGTTTCTGAACTCCTTGGAATCCACCAAGTGTTTCAAATCCCTTGTTGTCACCCTTAAGTTTTACTTTGAGAAATTGGAATGTCGAGATCTTCCATAGCTTCAGGCCTTAGTTGCTCAGAATTGTCCATAACCGGGGACACGGCTAAGTACTTAGAATTTTGATCTTCTTCAGAAGTTGTACACTTTACCCACATGACACAATCTCATCTTGATGCCACCAGTGGCCACTGGATAAGTACTCACCAAGATGGAGTACTGGCAGATTGAGAATGTGACAAAGTCTTTCCATAGGAGTCCTCCCAATACAAAATGCTAGCTTGTCTACCAGGCACCAATGTAGGGTTTCAAGCTCCCTTACACAAATCTAGTTAACCTGAAGATGCCAATGCATGGGTCTTCCACTATGTAGTTGACTAAGCCAGAGCCCATTTAGCATGTGGCTGTACACGGAAGCCACTGTACGAGAAACATGTTCAATCTCTAAGTCCCTGGGTGGTTTTCTTCTAGTGCACAACAAAAAGAGATTGCCATATAAACATGGTTCCTTTTGTTGCCACCTTGTCCAAAAGCTTGAGTATCCTTGTCCACCCAGGTGGTTCATTGAGTACTTGTTTTATTATATAAAACATAAGTCTTTTCAATACTTCATATAATCATAACATGTATCCCATCCCAATATAAAGCTGGGCTAAGCATACTACAACTATATTGTTTTCACTAAGGAATATATAGGGGTATCCTATTAGGACTTAGCATAGCATAAGTATAGAAATTCTTTACATGCATGTTCCAAAATCCACTAAGTATAATGAAAATAGTAGGACTTTAGATGATAGTGTAACTTGCCTTTTTGGTAGGGAATGTTGGTTCACTTCTTGATCTTGCTAATCTCACACTCTTCTAGTTTCACTACAAGTCAATAAAGCAAACACAAATTCAACTAGCATTCCAACCAATATTCAATTAGTCAAACACACATAAAATAATAGAAACTAAGTCATGCATGCAAGCATGCAAAAGATAGTTTTATTTGCAAGGGTGGTTTCTACTAGGCTCTATACATTGTAAGGTTCAAAGTGGTCATTTTCAAAAGTGGCATAGTCATTTGCAAAAGGTTTTTACCCAAAAACCATTTTAAATCCAATCATTATTTTATGTGGTGGAAAATGTTTTTAGCAAAGCAACAACTTCATGTTCTTCACCAATTAAGTTTTTAATTCTCAAAACTTGGTGTTTAGGGTTAGTAGGTTTGATTCAAATCATTTTACCAAAGTTTTTACTCCAAAAACATTTTCATAGCAAAAACAATATTTTTATTTGACTAGAAATGGGCTAATTCAATTAATCCATCCTAATCTTCACTAAATACATTTTTAACTCCACAAGTTGGTTCCTAGGGTCAGTAGGTTCACAAAAAACCAATTTGCAAAGGTTTCAACCCTAAAAACATTTTGGAATAATTTTTATAACCTAAACAAGCATGCAAATGTTTCTGCAAAAACAAACAATCTAACAGAAACTTTTTACTAAACACATTGCATGGTTGGCTAGAGCTTGTTCCACTGATTCCATTGATATAAAGTTTGCAAATTTTGGACGTGTGGATCAAAAGTTACAAGGGTTTCAAATTTGCATCTAAATCTGATTTCAAATATGTTTTTAAATCGAATACTGGCCACGCGTAGCGATGCTACTGGTCGATACCGATTCAGGTGGATCGGCTGATGTGGTGTGTTAGATCTAAATGA
The DNA here is from genome assembly GCA_030063025.1 of Avena longiglumis. Classification (NCBI taxonomy): domain Eukaryota; kingdom Viridiplantae; phylum Streptophyta; class Magnoliopsida; order Poales; family Poaceae; genus Avena; species Avena longiglumis. Next base: position 158,679,463 of record CP125973.1, read on the forward strand.
AATCCTACGGCTCTGAATCAAACTTACCCTTTCGCTTAAGTTCTATTTCTAGCCACAAGATCAAGATCTAACGGTGCAAATCTATTCGTCCATACTCGAGCGGCGCTGACGGCGGTGAGCGGTGGCGCACGATCGGACGAGGTGCTAGCGGCGGTTCTAGGAATCAAAGAGAGAGGGGGAGGTGCTCACCGGGTTTAGGAGGTCACGGTAAAGCTCGAGGTGGTGTTGGTCTGGCGAGGGGCGCACTGGTTCCAGCGGGATTGCTCGCCGGAGTGGGGGACGGCGTCGAGCGGCTCTGGTCGTTGTCGAGGGCGGTGCTGCGGTTCGCCCCGATTGAAAACGAGGACACGGTTAGATGCGCAAGATCAAGGCGAAGTTGCGTGCGTGAAGGAGAGGGCGTGGGGTGGTCTGTGCTTACCAGGGGACGTCGCCGGAGAAGGAAGCGGTCTTGCGCTCGATCGAAGTGGTTTACGACGTTAGGCGCCATGTTGAACGAAAGGTACAGAGAGAAGCGTCAGAGGCTGGGGAGTGTGTGTGCTTGGTCAATGAGGCAAGGGGTGGCGCGGGGTCGCCGGAATTTGCTGGGGACGGTGGTCGGAGCAGTGGCGCTGTCAGGGAAATTCCGAGCAGCCTAGTGGCTCTGGTCGAATGGGTTCTGAGGGGAAAGGAGGAGAAGGCGCATGCGATTAAATGTGCGAGGTTACTAGGAGAATTTAATCGGACATTTACTCGAATTGATGCGAGCAATTAGAGGCAGCAAACGGCGACGAGGGGGAGGAACTGGTCGCGGGGTGAGGAAAGGCGATGTGGCGGTGGGACCTTCTTTGTCGGAGGAGTGTGGGGAAAGGAGGGGCCACCGTTCAGTCGCTCTGCGGGTTCGGGTTCAGGTGAAAAACGCTTCGCGCGTGGGAAAGAAGCTGAGCTGCTACTGGGCTTGTTGGGCTTGGCCAGCTGGGCTGTGTCCTTTTCTATTTTTTTTCTTCCTGAAAGTTTTATCTTTTTCCAAATCTATTTTCTGTTTTGGAATTCAAACAACAAATCAAACAATCAAAACAAAACAAACTTTTACCAAACTTTGCAATTGAATTTGGTTCTGTTTAACAACATAACCCAAAGTCCAAAAAAAAAATTATTCTTAGGGTCCATTTTTAATTAAATAAAATGGGCCTTTGTTATTAAATCAAATGGTTTTTGATTTATTTAAAAACTCCATTTGAAAATTAAATAAGACCAAAAACACTTCAGTAGGTTTTATTTAAGATTATAAAATACTTGAAAAACTTATTTAAAACAAATAAATAAGTTTTGATGTTTAATTAAAAATAGTAAAACCTTTATTTTAATAAACTTGGATATTAAATCCTTATTATTTTATTTAAATAAACCTTTACTATTTTTGTCAAATAGAAATATTTTATTTCAAAGGCTTGGCCAAGTTTTAATTTGGCTTATAAAATAATCCTTATTTATAATCCTATCCTTTTCTTTTGAAACCAAATCTTTTTATTAAAAGTTTTTCAAAATAGTATTTCCAAATATTTTAACTTTATTGTTTATTTATCTTTTTAAATCCCTTTAGGATTCTATTAGATCCAAATAGGTTTTGAAAGTTTCCAATTGGATTCAAAAGTTTCTTCTCACCCTGAAAATCAACAAAGTTTTATTTTATTCATTTATTTTTCACATTACAAGATTTGGAAAATCTTGGGATGTGACAACCATTGAATTTTGCATATGCTTTTAGCATCCTTTGAATTAACAAAACCCTTTGGACCGTGTCATGCACACGTCTTAGGTAACCATTCTATTAGAAGAACTTGATTTGTTTATTCAACTATCACATAACAAAATTATATGCAGTGGTTGCTACATTAATCCGTCTAGACTAAATATCGCTTAATGAAAGATCAGATCTTATCATAGTCAACTCTTTGAACATTGTCGTGAACTCTTTCCCGATATGTCGATAATTTCATAGATGTGAAACATCCATGTCTATTTCTTTATAGATCCAAATATGACTGTAAGGTCTTGTAACTTTCCAGAGGGTCTTTCAAGTTCAAAGCTTGATCTCTCGTATATGGAACTATCACGGATTTTATGGCTTCAAGCCATTTTATGGCTTCTTTGCATGTAGTCGGATCATTATTGTCAAATAATTATTTAACTCTCAAATCTTGGTATTTGATTGTTTACCCGACCTACTTGTTTCAATAGGAACTTAGATCTCCATGACCACAACCTTTGAGGCACGTGAGCCATGAGCATTATTGCTGCCTCCGGAACACTTTTCGGCGATGCACAACTTTGCACATATAGCTAAGGTTATTTTAACCTTATCAAAGTTCTATTGTCCTCCCACTTAACTTTTCACGGAAAATTTCTTTCTCAAAGAAACTTGACGTTCTAAGCGACAAACACTTTTGTCTCCGATGTTATGGAGGAATTCTTAACAGTTATTCGAAAATAACATACAAAGACATGTTCATCCGATTTTGGTTGCAAACATCTTTCTTATGCATAGCATACCAATGTTTAAGAAAGGACAACTTGGGTTTTATCCCAAACCATAACTTTATATGGTGTTAATTCAACGGATTATGATGGATCTCTTTTCAGTGGAAAAATGGTAGTCTCTAAAGCTTCTAATCTTTAAAATATAATGACAGTTTTACGAATTAGACCTTTGATCTTACCATGTCAAACAAGGTTTAATTACATATCTCAAACGCTCCATACTCTTATGGCGTTTTGGGAAATGCAAATCCACGGAACGATTCCTTAAATCTTAGGTATTATGCTAAACTTGTAACTCAAATATCTTCCTTTATGATCTTATCATAAACTATTTATATTCTTGTTACAATGATTTTGCACTTCATCTTGAAAATCTTTGAACTTTTCAAATGTTTCATACTTCATCCTTATTAAGTAAATATTCATATATTCACTTCAAATTTTCGGAGAAAGCATATGAAGTTGAAATTCATCGCTCTTGACTACACATAATGGACTTCATACAACAATATGTACAAGTTCCAATAAGCTAGACATTCGTTCCCTTTTGGCCTATGAACGAAGTTTTAATTATCTCTAGGAAAGTTTCACAAGCATCATTTGATCAAAAATCAAAAAGACTCCAAAATTCCATCCACATGGAGTTTCTTCATGTTTTCTTTCCAATATAATTTAAACGGCGATGTCACTTCCTAAGTGATCTTTCAATCAATTTGTCTTTCGACATTTTTAGCACTAGCTTTATGGATGTGATTTCTCCAACGAGATTTGTGAATCATCCATCTTTTATGGATTACGGCAATTATTTGAACAACCCTTTTGTTCTCATAATACCTGATAAAATAAATCTTGAAGGCAAGCTTTGATGTTTAACAAGCAACACAATAACCCTTTATTTGTTCTCGATGAACATCATCACATATTCTTTTGCTAGTTACTTAGGCCATTGTAGTTCATGAATTGTGTTGTTTCGTATGACGATTCACACCAACAAATTCAGTATCAAATACTTAAGAACCACATTGTTTAATAAGCAAAGAATATATCCATAACATGTATATCATCTATATACTTAAGCTAAACAATTCTAGTCTTTTCTTTTCTGCCATATATTTATGAGATTCTCTTTCAGTATTTCCTTTTCCGTTTGAAAGAATCTATCAACATCAATAGTGGAGCCATATACATGACACATAGTCCAAAGCATGTATAGTAAAATACCAATGTATTTGGACTTGCACTTTGAAGTAGATCACCATCATCAAATGTTTGGTGTTCTTTCAAATTCCTTTCTTTAGTAATCTCTTGGTGTAGTAAACATTTTACCTACATCAAATATTCACCCTTATCATGGAATTATCCAAGATCAAGCTACTTTTAGCTTATAATGGTGAATCGCGAGTATAATGTTGCTCTCCAAAACCTTTTGGAGGATTAGGACAACTATTGTCTCCAACCTTTTGCAAATTCTCATCAAATATGAGAACGTGACTTTTGCCATATTATACTCTATCATGTTACAACCAAAACTTCGTTTCAGATATCACAATATCTTCCACACATCATGTTTTCTGAAACAACTCTTTCAGATCCTAGATAACCTTGATATTAAGACAATCCTTTGAATATCAAGAATCATGGAGACAAACATGATACTCATACACTAACACTTGGAATTGTCACTCTTGATTTAATACCAATTATTAAACTTCATGGAGTAACGGAACTTCTTGAAAGTTTGCAATAGGACTTTTAAACTTTAGATTAACACTTCAAAACAATACGATACCAGTTCGTAAAGTAACTAACCAGAATTCTATAGTTCTATCATCTCAATTATAACTAAGCGCAAGGTGGTAAACGGATGCCAATGACTACAACAATTATGCAAATTCACTTTGATTTAATTTATGATAAATAGTGTTCAACTTTTAATCATATTTTCGTTGAACTCCCACTCAAAGCAATATCCCTCACATTGTTTTAGTGATCACACGAACCAAATCCACCACATCAAAACCGATCATCACGAGAGTTGATGTAGCTTCAATGGCGAACAATCAACATGTTCATCATATCTACTATATGACTCATGCTTTACCTTTCGGTGATCCGTGTTCCGAGACCATGTCTGTACATGCTAGGCTCGTCAAGATCAAACCTTAGCTTCCGCATGAGCAAATCTAGCTTGCTCTCGTTGTATACACTCACAGGATCTAACACACCCGATCATCACGTGGTGCTTCGAAACAACGAGCTTTAGCAATGGTGCTTACTAAGGATGAACACTTTAAAACTTGAAATTGTGTGCTTGAGGGATCATCTTATAATGCTACCGTCGTGAACTAAGAAATACAAGATGCATAAACGGATTAACATCACATGCAATTCATAATATGTGATATGATATGGCCTTTCTTCTTGTGCTTCCGATCTCCATCTTCAAGCACGAACATGATCTCCATCATCACCGGTGTGGCGTCAAGGTCAATGGCGCCGCTTCATGGTTGTCGTTCCACTAGCATCAACTATTACAACTTCTTTGAATAGACATGCGGGTCTTAACGGAATTTAAAAGACAACCATATGGCTCCTGCCGGTTGCCAACTTACAATAAGGGACATTGCATACATCATATATAATCACAATCATGGCCATATCACATCACAGCACACCCCTGCAAAACAAAGTTAGACGCCTCTAATTTTCTTTGCATATTTTACGTGGTTTTGGGCTTTCAATAAGTGTCGTTCTAACTTACGAACAAGAACCACAACATTGATACTAGTATTTTCAATCACCCGTTGTAAATTGGATCTTAACTATGTTGGGAGAAACAGGCACCCGCAAAGCCACTTATGCAATACAAGTTGCATGTCAAGCGTGGAGCAAGTCTCATGAACGATGTCATGTAAGGTTAGCCCGGGCCGCTTCATCCCACCATCCTGCAAGATGCAAAGTACACAAGAAGCAATCGACAACAAAAGCATCAACGCCCACAATGACCATTGTGTTCTACTCGTGCAACAGATCTACATATAGACACGGCTCTGATACCAATGTAGGGGTTCGTAGCATGGAAAACAAAAAATTTCTACCGCATGAACACACAATCAAGATCTAATCTATGATAAAGCCAAGATCTATCTACTAGATTGTAGCAATGAGTCGACAGAATACTAACCCTCGAAGATCCAAAGCGGTTAACGAGAGAAGATTCTCGTGGGTGATGTAGTCGTACACTTGCCGATCTCAAGATCGTGTAGACGATCCTTCCGGCGCTGCATTCCGGTAGCGCTCCCGCAGTCGGTCACACGTTCGGTACTCGATGAAGATCTTCCTCTCCCTTGTTCCAGCAGGCAGCGGAGGTTGTAGCACTCTCCTCGCGATTCCTAAAGACGACGGGCGTGGTGTCAGTAGGGAGATCTCGCAGGGCTTCGCCTTAAGCCGGAGCGAGTATGGTGGAGTATGAGAGAGGCTTTGGTGATCTAGGGTTTAGAGGGCACCAAGGGGATATTGTGGCCGGCGGCTAGGGCTTGGGGAAGCCCCAATTCGCCGAGTTGGAGGGGAAACCTTAGGCGGCGGCTGCACTTGGAGGTGGAGGCGCCAGAGCTAGGGTTTGAGGTGTATAGGAGAGGGGCAGCCCTACCCCTCCTTATATAGGTGGGAGGGTGCGGCTTGGGAGGAGGGAGTCCTCCTCCAACTCCTCCTCCTTGGCCGGTGGGTGGAGGGAGGAGACTTCCTCCCCAAGTAGGTTTCCTACTCTCCCTCCACCAAGCAAACTTCCCGTTTGACTTTTCAAATTGGCGTTTGACTTTCAAACTAGGATTTGATTTCTCCCTTTATTTTGCCCAGCCAAGTGACCTAGTACATGATTCAACCATTCCATAATGTTATGACACATTCATGTACCCTTCCCCTCCGGAGTGCCGGACCTTCCGGACCCTTCTAGAACATTCCTGGTGAAAACACCAGAATCATTCCCGAACTCCGAAACAGGACTTTCCTTATATGAATATTATTCTCCGGACCATTCCGGATCTCCTCGTGATATCCCGGAGCGAGTATGGTGGATTATGAGAGAGGGCTATTAGTGGTCTAGAGATTAGACACACCAATTAGAAGGCTCTAAACCGCAGGCTAAAGCAATTAGAAGCTCTAAACCAAACGGCTCTAAACCTGAGATTAGAGGTGGAAACTTGTGTGTCTCAAGGAGGAGCCCTGCCCCTCCTTTTATGGGTGGAGGGGCCTTGGCCAGGAGGGAGGAGTCCCTCCCAACTCGCCTAGGGCTGGGCGCCGCCCGAGGAGTCCAACTCCTCCTCCAAGTTGGTTCCAACTCTTGCTTGTTTCCCACAGCTCGCTTCCCACAGTTTCTGTTTTAGCCGCTTGACTTTCAAACCGCAATTTGACTTTCATGTTTTTGGAACAGCAAGAACACTTAGTACATGATGCAATCATTCAATGACACACTCATGTACCTCCCCCCGAGTGCTTGGGACAATCCGAACCTTCTAGAACATTCCCGATGAAAACACCTAATCATTCCCGAACTCCGAAAGGGACTTTCCTTATATGAATCTTATTCTCCGACCATTCCGGATCACCTCGTGATATCCGGATCCCATCCGAGACTCGAACAACATTCGGTCTCTTTCTCATAATACCATAACTACTCAAAACAACGTCAATCCTTATGTGTCTCCCTACGGTTCGTGAATTATGCGGACATGATCGAGACACTTCTCGAACAATAACCAATAGAGGAATCTGGAAATTCATATGGCTCCCACATATTTCTACGATTACTTTGCGATCGAATGAACCACTTACATACGATACCAATTTCCCTTTGTCTCACGATAGTTTACTTATCCGAGGTTATGATCGTCAGTATCTCTGCATACCTAGTTCAACCTCGTTACCGATAAGTACTCTTTTCTCGTTCCCGTGATATGTGATCCCTTGTGACCAAGTCACATGCTTGCAAGCCAATTGGATGACATTCCACCGAGAGGGCCCAGAGTATATCTATCCGTCATGTGGATGGACAAATCCCACTCTTGATCCATGTGTTTCAACCAATACTTTCCGAACACTTAATGCCACCTTTATAGCCACCCGCCACGGTGTGGTGTTTGATGTCATCAAAGCATCCATACGGTAAAGGTGATATGCATGATCTCATGGTCGAAGGAATTAGGTTACTATGTATCAGAAAGCATATAGCAATTGAACTATTGAAATGACTTGATCTTTATGCTACGCTTATCAATAGGAGTATGTCCACCATATCATTCTCCTAACGATATGATCTTGTTGTTGATAACATCTCAATGTTCATGATATGGAAACCACAATCATTTAATCAACCAACAAGCTAGTGAAGTATAGAGGCTATACTAGGGACTTCAATTTAAGTTTACAATTCACACAAGTATTAATGTTTCCTTGTTAATACTATTATAGCATGAATATAAACATTTATCATAAACACAAAGATATAATAATAACTATATTTATTATTGCCTCTAGGGCATATCTCCAACAATAAGCAATTAAGTAACATTACTCCATGATTTACAAACCATAACCACTTATCCATAAAAGGGGGTAAGAGATACTAATCCATTATAAAGTCAAGAAAACCACCACATCAAAGAAAAGTATAACCATCCTTAATTAGCCTTAAGGCAACATTCCTAATACACAAGGTACAAATGTTATAAGCATTATACTTTCAAACCATCTATATTTTAAAGTTAACTTTAGTCTACAAAGATATAAATATAATACTATAAACATTGTTAGATGTTTTATAGTTAACTTTGGTCTGATATAGTTAAGTCATAAAGCATCTCAAGCCCGAACTATTCAAGAAAACACAAATAACATCAACCAGACTCAACTAAGCACAAATCTTGTTTAGAACTTAGAAAAGAAATCTTTTCTTCAAATGTTATTATTTTTGCCACTTAAAACAAGAACTCTTATATAAGCAAAATTGAATAGCATTTCACTTTTGGTGTGTATTTCGTTGTTTTGTAATATCATAGTTTTATAATTGTCTCACACTCACAAGCCTTAAAAAGAAGCACAAGTATTAAACTCATCTAAAAGTACAACACATTTCAAAGACATAATTTCTAGTACCCAAACCCTAGAACAACGTTATCCCCGAAATTCGCGTTTATAAAGTGCATCACATTACTTATGCATAAGAGCATACTACTTCTTTAAACATTAGTCCTTACTGGACCAATGATGATGATTTTAGATTTTGGATTTTATACTGACTCGAAGACCGTGAGTGCATAATCTTGCAATCACAAAAGTCAAGTTCACACTTGCTCATGTCCTTTGGTTATTTTCTGTAAAGTATTTTATAAATCCAATGTGGACATCACCAACATTTGAAAAAGGTCCGAAAACATTATTTTCATAATAATGTGATTATAAGTTATTACCATGACTATAAAAGTTCTGGTGGTAAAGGAACATAACATCTAGGACTTAACAACCAATGACGTTAACCATGAGATTTGGAATGGAACGGAGAAGTCAGCTGTATCCTTTTCCTCTTGTATGGAGGCAAGACGACCTTAACGTGACGTTGTGATTCCTTGTGTGGATCCAACATATGGGTGGGCACCCTTATGCCCCACACTTTTGGTGTCTAGATTGTCTATGGATGGTGTTTAGTGGATGGACCATTTAATATGGCACTTGCCAGGGCAACACCAGGTCATAGAGTCTTCGGAAACTCATCAGGGTTTTAGCCTGCCCGAAAGGGGGCTTAACGAAGGTGAGCTAGCCCGAAGGGTCATGCAGACATATGAGATCGCGGAGAGGGCAGTGATTGGCTTGGGTCATCTACTGGGCCCCACAACATGGAATTGTGGACGGGTAAGCTGCCCGGTTGTGCAACAAGGAGTTGATCTCTCATGGGAAAAATAACACACCTCTGCAGAGTGTAAGAACTGTAACTTGTTACTCCCTGTTTCGGGAAGGAGCTGCGAACGCGGCGGGAAAGGAACTCCATGAAATTTCTGGTAAACCCGTGAAGGCTGACGGACATAGCTTTTTAGAATAAAAGCAACCTTTGAAGAAATGTTTACGAAAACTTGCATTGCCTACGACCTATGGTCTGTGGCTGTAGTTATAGTGCATCAAATACTCTTTTTCTAGTGAAACTTGCTGAGTACGTTCGTACTCAACGTATCTTCTTAACCATTGCTAGATTTTGAAGCCGGTACAGACAACATCTACATCAAGTTTTGCTCTAGGACTCATCATCCAAAGCTAAAGATCTTCAATACAGACAAGAAAGTCAACATATACATCAACTCAAGTGAAGATAAAGTTACTGATTAGATAGAAATATAATCTCTAGCCAAAGAACCTAATTCTGTAGTATATTGCAATAGCAGCAATGCCAATCCCTTAGTTAAAATTCTAGTCTTAATAGTATAATAGTCTTGCGTTGTTTATCTTTGATTCTTCTTTGTAAGAAGTTCTTTCTCTCTCTTTAACCTAGAGTGTTCTCTGGATCTTGTGGAAAGAGTAAGTTGTAACCTTTAGCCATGTATTGGACCCGCTGTGTTACCGTTGTGCCATTCTGAGGGATGTAATACTAGTGAACGGTGTTTCATTGGTGTTATGTCAACGACTATAGTATACTACATCATGCAGTGGAATGCTGGGTCACCGCAAATGTCTACATGGATAGACAGTGATGCTAATATGGTCGTGCCAAATGTACATATATGAGATATTGAAGGGGTTTAATACAGGGGCAAAGCTCCCCTTTGGGCAAGGTATGGCAGCTGCCCTACCTTAAATTTTAGCAAAAAAAACGCATATATGTATGCTTCTCTTCCATTATTCTCTGACTTAAGCCTGAGATAAAGGGAGCACTCTCAGCGATTTGAAGTGTGCCGTGCGATCCCTTCTCTCCTGCTGTGGTCGGTCTGTCGCTGATGACTAGGTCCAGTCGCGTGTGTCACATTTGTTACTCCAGTTGGTGCCTTTCCTTCGGCTGCCAATGGGCCTGCATGCATCATAGCCCCATCGCGCAGTTCTTTAAAAGCTTAATCGTGGTGAGAGCGTTTGCGGTGGTGTTGCCGTTCTTGTGCGTCTGCATATGGGCCTGCTCTCTTCTATCTCTGCACGTGGGCGTCAACCAGGCCGAGCGAGGAGGAGGAGCGCGTGTGGAACTCTCTCCTTCTCCTTCTCATCCTTTTACCAAGTGGTAGGAGAGCTTACCTTATAAGCTGGTCCAACTTCCACTCAACTAGCAATGTGGGACTAAACATTTTTCTCAGCTCTTGCCTTGCATGAATGGGCCACACGAGCCTCTAGCATTTTTCAGGAATTATTGAAATGGAAAATGGGCTAGACTATTTGGGCCAAAATTCCAACAGTGCCACTGCTCCACCTAGGGGTGGGCATTCGGGTTTTTAGGTTAATTCGGTTCGGTTTTTCGGGTTTTTCTATAATTCGGTTTCTACAAAATAGGCACCGAAATTATTTCGGTTTTTTAATTAATCTATAGTTCGGTTAGTGGACAATTCGGTTCGGTGTTCGGTTTTTAACCGAACTTCTGGAAATAACAACATTGTGCCATAATTTATGTCAGATCCATATGGGCTAAACCACTCATCGACGCACCAGAAGGAACCTTCAGGTCGGCGAGTACCTGAAGCAATACATTGCTAGCCGATGTCTTAAACGCATGTGTAGAAAAAGAACGTAATAAGCATGATGTCTATCTTGCTTGTTTAAAAAAATGATGTCTATATTACAAGCCGTATACATTTAACAAATTGTATGTGTTGAGAGTTTAGCTAAAATACATGATTATATCCGAAACACGAAAACAATTGAAAAGCTTCCAACAAAATTCATAGACACAATTGACGGTTAAACCACGAACATGTACGTGCATGTGGCTGGAGACATACGTACATGCATGGGCTGCCCAGCAGCTTTTGCATGCTTGTCTTTTTGTGTCATGAGCTAGTACCTACATACAGTAATGAACGCCTAGGACAGAATCACAAATATATTTAGCTCTGTCACGTATAATTTTCGGTTTGTACGGTTATTTCGGTTAACAGAGAGTCAAAACCGAATTAATATTCATAAATTCGGTTAATCATATTTACTAACCGAAATTAGTTTCGGCTAATTCAGGTTCGATGTATTCGGTTTCGATTCCGGTTAATTCGGTTTCGGTGTTCGGTTCCGGTTTTTTATGCCCACCCCCACCCTCCCCTCCGCGCTTCTTCTCCTGCCACCGACCTCACATCGTCGGCCTCGACGCCGCGCCACGCGAGCACGCGTGGGGATTGAAGAAGCGGTCCCATCTGCCTGCTGTGCTTGACGACGAGGGATGTACACGGTGGCATGGGAGAAGGCACAGGGAGCCGGGGTCACGAACGTGGGAGGAGGATACGAGCGGGCAAGGGGATGGGGAGGGGTGCGAGTGCGGGAAGAGGCGGCTAGGGTTTTCACCGCGGAGGATTTCTTCCGAGGCGACCACACCCGACCTCTCCCAATGGAGGGCTGGCTGTAGAGACTGGTGAGGCAGCGCTGCCGAGTACCTCTCCTCTGGCCATATCAATTTCAACGAAGTCTATTCTATCTACAGGTTCTCTCCACCTCTTTCCTTCATTTGTTCAAGGGGTAAGAGACCATAGCTAAAAGACGATACTGCAGCTTCTTTCCTTGGACGTGGTGAAGTCAGCCGGTGGGATGTTGGACTAGATGGGATGTCCCAAGCAACCTGAACATCTTCTCTTTTGAACATTAGTAAAGATTCTGTGTTTTTTTGTCTGCATTTGTTCTTGCACATTACAAATCTATAGATGGTTAAAATGAGTTTTTTTCCTGCTAATTTTTTGATCTATAACTTAATTTAGCATTAAGCTCTTGGTGGTGGCTCCGTCGCGGGCCGGAGGATACGATGGTGGAGCTTCGCCCATTCTACACGTCTCTGATGCGCGTGCTGGACTGGCGGGTCTCCTCCGTGCATTCATTCAGTTAAAAGAACGATGTTCTTCTCTCTCTCTGCATATATTTCATAATGCATCAATGAAAATCCAAGCAGACAACACCGGAAGAATTATCTCTGGTCAATAATAGCAGGTCGTCTACTCTGTGTAGGTGTTTCTATTCTGCAATTCTTATTTCCCTCCTGAATTTTTTTATTATTGCGGATTATTTTGTTACCTACGGGTTTCATGTAGGGTGCGGTTTTCGGTTAGCCAATGGAAATGTATTGGTGCTGCAATTTTTTGGTGTTTACCGGTTCAAGTAAAATAAATTGTACTTCTACATTGTCGCTCTCTGCTAGAAACTGAAAGTTGACGTGTTGTGCCTGATTTACGAGTATGAGCGACATTAATCTATTTCTCATATATAGTTATATAGAGAAAGATTTACATACATAACAACATGCCCGAGTTCAGCCAAGACACTTATAGTAGTTTGAGGCTTAGTTCTTAGGAGTTCATCTGCTATTATCTGATATAAAAATATTTTCTTGTGTTTAGAGTCCATCTGTTTTTATCCTCATTCAACCAATGAATCACTGATGATGCTTTTGCCTTTAGGATGTGCCAGTTTGCCAGACAACCAATCTGACCTGAAACTGGAAGCAAAACCAATGGATAAATCAGACCGAAAATACAGCGGTCAATCTAACTTCCTAAGAAGGTACTTTTTAAGCTTTTGACAGCATTTGTACATAAGAGCTATCTGTACAAAAATGAAAATTTGAGTGTAGGTGTCCAAACTTTGAAATAAAATTTCATTTTCATTGGAGAAGCATGTGTCAGTTATGGAAGTTGATTGTTCTTTGTACATACATACATTTAATAAATTATGCTGGTTTTGTTATTCCTTCAACAGAGCTAGATAGTCTGAAAATATCGGTGCACCTGCAAAGTAAGGAACTGGTCGAAAAATGAAACCATTTTACGCATTGCAGTTGGATAAAGTAGAGATGCATGACTTCTAAGTGACAAAATAAAGTATTGGGGAAGATGTGGCTTCTTTCGGTTTTGAATTCTAATTTGGTTAAGATTTAAGAATAAATTGTCTTTGTCACGTGATGGGTGATTTGTGGGAGTATTAGAACGGAGAGGATAGGTATTGGAGGCAAGAGCCGAACCCCTGGACCTCTGCGGCGCGATGCCAGCCAAGGAGGGGCTGTCGCACGGCAAAGGCAGGGGAAGAGGTAACAAGGGGGATAATAGATTGGTTTATTTCTACCTAGGAGAGTTTGGCTTTAATAGCCAAGCGTACATAACTTGAGGCCTAAGGTCAGACTCCTAACAAATATGGAAAGGACTAAACAAACTTAGAAACTAACTCTAGAGATAAGATCGTATTAAATTAAAAGGATATCATATTGATTCCCTAATATTCTTCGCTAGCTGCCTTTACATGATAGTCTTTTCTGAAATGAACTCTCATTTCCTAGGTCTGCCGCTTCATGATTGTCCTACCATTTCCTAGACAAAGTTTCAGCCTGGTGGTTATTTTGGTGATGTTTGCCTGTGTGGGAGCATTACATTGCATATTTAAATGCAGGCTTCGTAAACTTTGCATATGTATTAGGTTGGATTATTTAGGTCTGGATGTACTAATTTATCTCATTATTTGGTTTAGCTTTCTAAATATCTTGATAGTGCCTTCACATTGCTGCATAGCTGTGAATATAAGATTCATCTATTGGTTAATATTGATTATTGTGCTACTGTATTATTTAGGATGATTATGGGAATAAGGAAGTAAATTCCAACCTTCATACAAAGCAACTAAATTGGAAATTTGTTCATTTTTGTAATAGTACACGACAGTATAGCTACATAATAGCAGATATTATTGATTTGACACAGAAGCTTATGTTCTCCTATTCCAGGAATTAATTTAATATGAAAACAAATATTGGTCCATACAGATCAAATGACTTGTTTCATGTACAGTGAGTTATGAGTTTTCACATCTGACAATTTGCTATTATCCTAAGAAAGTTGTTGGTTGGTTAATTCCTCTCATTTAATTATTCACATCGCTCTAGCTAGAAGACTAGACCTTATTATCCTATTTAGGTTTGTTTGGCGTATTCATTGTTTTCCATGCTACTTCTATTACAATTTGATTTCTAATTCCTGTTCTGCTTTTGCTCGAGATTATTGTATATTGTTGTTGTAGGAAAACTGTTTGTGTACGTCCTTTTCCAAAGTATATACATATGTTGTATGAATCTTGGAATAAAAAAACGCTTCTAACATCTCAGGCCATTTTCTTAGCATCTGTTCTATTACAGTTTTGCTTTGCCCGGTATCCTTCTTTTCCAAAATAACTTAATTGTGTTTTCTTCATCTACACCCATGCGGTACTTCCTTTCTTTTTTCCAATTCTGCTTCTTACATTACTTTGTTAGAGTTTCTTAGAAATGTAAATACATATTGTATTTGGCCAGAATTACTCTACCGCATGGCGGAGTTTTATTTTCCTGTTTGTTATGACTAGCAAGGTTTTCTTGGTCTGTTTGGTATGGACGCAAGATAAAAAAGATACGTAACTCTTCATTTTTTTTCATATCCTGCAGATTAGTGTCTTAGAGAAATCAAATACCTCTATCATGTATCTGGGCATGGAAGGAAGAGTACAGCGTTGGCTCACAGGATACGAGGTTGCAGAACTTGAAACCTCTTGGTGAGTTTCTTCCCATACTTGAGAGCCCATTTTGGAGAATTTGCATTATATCGACAAGAGTGTTGGCATTCTAAATGGAGTATCGTATCTTTGAAACAATTATCTTCTTCATAGTATTAAAATCTAAAGAATATACAAATTATTAAAATTAAAAGGGCACTGTTCTACATATTTTCATTATCCAAAACAAGCGATGAGGATTTTCTACAACACATTTCTGCTTTGTTTACTATCTGTGGGGTAGAACTTTTGGTGATTTAATTTTGACTAACCGGAGATGCTCCTTTTATTATTATGCAATTTTATGTTGTTTTTCTATGGTAATCACTTAATTGTTTGTGTATTATGAAAAACTGATCATCATGATCTAAATTTTGTCAAGTACTCCCTCCGTTCCATAATATAAGCCTTTTTAGTAAACTAAAACAGCTTGCTAGAAAGGCTTATATTGTGGAACAAAGGTAGTAATATTTACCAGAGAGCAAATTGGAGGCTTTGGATTCCTTCATGCAGCTTATCTCATTCTTTAAAAGCTTAAGCTTGGTGAGCTGTGCGCAATCTGGGAGAGTTTGCGGGGCGTGGTGTCGTTCCCATGCACCTGCCCGTGGGCCTGCTCTCTTCTATCTCAGTATCTCTACATGCGGGTGTCGACCTGACGGATGGGCGGTTGATGTGGTGACTCGCTTGCCCACGTGTTGGCTCTAGGTAGTCTGGGTGTGCGGCTATATTTTCCAACGCCTGACGGGTGTCCCATGGTTTCTGGGTCGCATTTGTCAGTCTCCTGTAATTTCGGTCGATTTGTCTTTCTTGGGTTATTTCATAGGGCGCGGGGAGTACTTTTCCTGGTTCTCTCCACTGCTTTCGCCGGGGAGACCGTGTTGGATTTCTAGAGGCGGCAGGTTTCTCGGTGACTGTGTGGTACTTATGCCTGTGGCTGCCTCTGTTCCTGGTTCTTGCACTGGATCGTCGGGATCTCGGCTCGACGGGGCTGTCTCACCGTGGGGCGCCATCACACTCTTTGTGATTTCCTGCATGGTTGCCGGCTGGAAGGTTTGGTCTCCTTGATGTTTTAATTTCGGTTCTAGGTTTGGCCTCACTAGTGGTGGGGTTCCGGACTTTGATTCGTACTATCATGTTTCCTTTCTGAGATCATTTGTCGTTGTTTTTGTTCATTGAGTCTGATAGCACAGTTTTCAGTCCATAACTTTAGTCAAGTGCAACACTGAATCTGCACAAATGGCCTATGAGTCGATCGCAGCAAAGCCTTTCTGTATTTTGTTTAGAGCTGATGTACAGAGTCAAGTTAAAGAACTTCTAGCTGTAGATTCTTAGCATGCGATTCAAGAGCTGAGCAGGCGCAGTTAGTTGTTTAGCAGCTGAATTAGTACTTTGCATCTTTCTTTTTTGGGCGTCCACGGATATTCGTAGGGTTTTGTGTTATATATGATTGCTTTGTTCAGTTTATGAATTGTGTTATATATGATTGCTTGTTCACTTTATGAACCAACAATGATGGGCTACCACACCGGTCACAAGGTGCCGGATCAAGCCAAAAGTGGCACGACAGATTGTGCATGTTTGGCTAGAGCTGTAATTTTTTTTCAGTTTCTTGGTAATCCGAAGGAGAGCTGGTTTCCACAGAAAAAGCGTACGTTTGGTGGTGTTGGACATGGGTTTGTTTAGTGCTGGACCTATTTGCTCCTTGAGAAAACAAAGCTGTCTTACTTTCTTTACACCCAATCTTTGTTCGAAACTTCTACTTTCTTCCAAAATGAGATACTTGTGGCTTATTGTTTTTGCAGGCAATACGCCTGTCTCGGATGGCTGTGGCACGTGATATGGTAGCACAACTTGGCCTATGTGTCTACACCGAGGACCTCTATAGCCCAGGTCTGGAAGGAGGGTGTCTTGGATCAGATATAATTTGCTAGCCAGGGAAATCCGTTTGTGTTTAAGCTTAGGAAAACGTATGGAGCACCGTGTCGCTCAGAAGTAGATGCATGGGAGAGCCTAGGAAAAAAATGATCCAGAAGATTTTGCTCGAAACTGGTATAATGTGGATGATGATGTTTCTGCAATGTGGCATGTAGCCAATTTGCTAGCTGCATCACATTGCTGGAGGTGCAACTTTGATGGCACATTGTGCCTGAGAGAGGGAATGCATTGTTGTTCAGTCACTTCATGCATCTTCGTTCCATACGACAATGTACTTCCCTTCTCGACAGTCAAAAGTGTGTCTTATGATAGCCTGATGTCTGGATGGCAGGAAGAGCTTGCTAGGGAGCTGGTCAGCCTAGCGCACGTCCATGTCTCAAGTATAGATAATGTGGACTGAAAGGTATAAAGAATTACTAGCATATATTTCTTAGTTTTCTGCCAGTCTCCTCCCCTTGGGTTCAGCAGGTCAGCGTTTTCTGCCAGTCTCCTCCCCTTGGGTTCAGCAGGTCAGCAGATTCTGACTGCATTTGTGTTATTATTTCAGGTGTGGTAGTAGTTGTCTCAGGAGTTGGTCCTTGCCGTGCTGGTGTGCGTGGGTGGTTGTGGTTGGGTTGTGGAAGGGTGAAGGCATGTTTTGGGGAATGAAGCTGGCTGCTCTACCCTTGCATATTGTGTTTGTGGGATTCGTTGAGTTGTTTAGGCTGTGCGGATAAGTATTGTATCCTTCAATCCAAAAAAAAACTTTCAGCTATCTAATGTAGGTCTTACCCTCTGTATCTGTTCTACCATTGGAGGTTGGTTCATTCCTCATGTTGAAACCGCCAAATCGAACTGCAGAGTAGGTGATACTCCTGATATGGCCGTCGCATCCATCGGCATATCCAAGTTACCACCGACATGCCAAGTTACCACCGGCTGGTGTGGTGATAAATAAGCATCGCCAGATTTGTCTTGAAATGTTATAAAAAAAGTCAGCTGATTCCATGGATTGAGAGATTTGTTTCGAAATGTACAAAAATTTAGAGGTTACACTCGCCAAACACATCATGAAAGTTTCAGACTTCGAGAAGGCAAGCAAACACAACTCTTTCTAAAATAAATTTCATACTAGATGGAAATGCGCGCTTCGCCGCACCGTCTGCCATCCGTTGTCACAAAACGTGGCAATTGTTGCAAACTCTTGGGCGGTTTGATCTAGGTTGCAGCCGGATATAATGCGTCCATGGTCTTTAACAAATTCCAGGAGAAACCTGCAACATTATTTTCAGATACAGTTTACTTTAACTAAAAATAGAAATATAAATATGATGTAATTGTAGATTATTCATCCAATGTTTAAAAGATAAAATTGTTGACTGGTGAAACATTGTTGTTTTATAAGTATATAATCTTAATAAATATGGTGGATATACAGTTCAAACATCAATAAGGAGGTCAAGTTTTTTGCCCTTGTAAGAGGATCTTCTTTTATACTTCCGCTCAAACTAAACTAAGAGAATGGCAACTAAAAAGTTATATACTTACTCCGTCCTAAAATAAGTGACTTGCATTTGTCTAGATTCGGATGTATCTTACACTAATCTAGATAAATCCAAGTCATTTATTTTGGAACGGAGTGAGTAGCATTTCTCTGGTACATTATAATCATCTGCTAGACCTTGCTAGCTTCATGTTATCACATCTTCATCAATTTCCTTGGCATAAAAGGTGTCGCTCAAATGGTTCTGAATCCACATCCTGCAATGAGAATAAACAGTACTAAGTTGGGATGAACTGCATGGAGACATTTTAACCCATGAATCAATATCTATAGGAAATTTCATTAATAACTCGTGAATGTTAACTCTTGAAGGCAAACTCTTGAAGGCGGATACGTGAATGTTAACTCGTGAAGGCATCCACCGGGAGTGGCCTCACCAGGCGGGTCATCAACCAAGCTTACACTGTTATCTAATTATTAAGACTGTAAGGCACAACCGTCATCTGATTTCACCTATAAGTTGTAGTTAGTATCCGCATAAAAAGCAACTTCCAACACAGGATTTACCAAACAGATGTTTGAGTCAGCATATAAGGCAACAAATCAACCAATGCCTTACCAAACATGCGCTCTAGTAAGTCAAAACTCACATTGAAAGGGTTCCTATTACTTCCAATTGCTAGTCTCCCGTTAGTAGTGCTTATATTCATTCTCCATTTATTATGCACATAATGCTTTAAAATGTTTATTAAAGAAGTAAAATGTATTGGTTTTCTTATAAAGTACAAAATCCAGAAGAATCATCATCCCACAAAGACTATAAGAGACTTATAATTAGTTCCAAACAGAAGTTGCTACATGTCTGGTCAACGAATCAACAATAATTGTGTATGTTGCATAAACCAAGCTAGCATCTTTTTTACCAAGGAAGTTTTTTTATCACCACTATCCAATGCCTATTTCCTGGTCTGGATATCAAATAGGATCCAATCCATCTTATGGAAATATGTATAGAAGAAGATCGAATTTTGCCAACAACTATATACGCAGCTCTTTGCATGCATGCTTCACCCAAACAAAGTAATAACAAAACAGAACATTATATCAACATTGGATGCGAAGCTTGAACTGTAATGTTTCTTCCTTTCCTCCAAATAAAACATGATAAGAAGCTAGATTTTACCTCCAACAAAAATTACCGGGGACTGAACTCAAGCAAGTAAAGAGTTCAACAGGCGCTTGGACGACTAATGTTGTTTACTGCACACAAATGTCTTCTTCCACAAGAGACGCCTTGCAGCCCTGGCGACACCACGAGAAGAGAGGGCTATCACGCCACCCCCTCCAATGCCATGTTCCCATGCCCAAAGATAAGACGCTGAGGGGCAGAGAGAGTAGCGGCAGAAAAGTGGCTAGCAGGACAACACAAGTCCCAGTAGAGCTGCATTACAAAGACAGAGTCAAGTCGACGTAATTATATGTAGATGAATATACAAATAATCTTATTCGAGGCAGAGGAAACTGAAGCACTAAAATTATTACTTAGCAGCATTGTATAGCTACTGAACTGGTAAATTGTTTTTGAGGATTCTAGCATCATACACCTTATAGGCTTATAAAGTTTAAAACGATTTAAGAATATATGACATAAAAAATCACTATGGACGAAAAAGATTCTAAAAATAAATGACGGCCTACTTCTACATTCAAGACCAAACCATGTTCTGAACCAATGATAATACGATATTGCAATAAACTTCAGACATCCAAATATACTTATACCAAACCCAGAAGTCAGAATCACAACATGCCACCAACCTGTTATGGATCAAAGCATCTATCGAATGCTAACTCGATAAAATATTTTGATACTATAAATTACCAAGCAAGTCAAAATAAGCCAGAGAAGATTTTGCCAAGATATAGTATGATAGATTATGATGTACGCACATACCATATCGACATAAATCCTTGTCATTCCTCCACTGAATCTCAAAGTAGTATCGAAGATGTATATGAAGTCAACCGAAGACACACGAGACATGGAGATCATGGGTCAAGACGTCGCGCGCTGCGGACACCTCCCCTGTGAGGCTATGATGGCTTGAGTGTTGCTGGAGAGTAAGGACAGCGAGCACACATGCTGCACCAAGGGCAGATGGTGAGATCATGGAGTAGTAAATAGGGTATTCTAGGCTTTGTAGTTCAGGAAGCCCATAAACAATTGGTTTCACAAGGATCAACTCGTGGTATTCCATTTTTTTCATGAATTTAATAGGCAGATCATTCATGGAATATGGCTTTGATGTAAACCAAAACAAACTGAACAGACAAAGTACACCGAAGGACACCTTTGAATGAGCAAGAAAGAAAAAAACAATACAAACATTAGTAGTTATATGCGACATTTTTTGTGCTGTCCAAAATTGATTATCACTTCTGATTGAAACCTTCATAATCTCCAGAATCGATATCATAACCTTGAACTAATGTGCTTACTTGGAAAGAGGAAGATTTTCTTCAGCCTTCATTTATATAACATCATCCCGCATGAGATAATCTATACCAACTATACTACATAATTTTAGGTAGAGCACTATACCACTGCCAATAGAACTCCACATCAGCTAAATATCTCTATACTAACACATGGCAAAATTAACTGCATTGCATACCACCACACCAAGTACCCGAGTTGAGTGAAACAATACCTTACAATCAAAACTAAATAACAACATACCAACAATTAATTGAAAATTTTAAGGATAATCACTACAAACCTTCTACACATGCCTCCCATCATCAGAACTACCCAACCATGCAACCTCAATCGACTCACCGGCTATCAACTATACTAACTAAACCTCTACCTCGCCAATTAAACACCAGTGTTATAGTCATACTAAACCAAGCAGGAGGATTATCTAGAGGCGCCTACCACATGGAGCCATGGTACCTGAGGGTGTAGGGTTCGGACTCGAGGAAGCGGCCGATGTGGGAGTGGGCCTTGTGCTTGCCCTTGCTGCTATGGTACTGTAGTGTGATCTCGGAGAGGGCGCAGGCGTTAGTGCCCTTAAGGCGAGCGTGATGAAGAGGTAGGCAGAGTTGTCCTCGGAGTTCTTCCCATAGGGGTAGAAGTAGATCGCCCACCGGTATCTTCCCACGGTGAAGGTCTCGCTCGCAATGTGCGCCCATCCCCTTGGCGAGGGAGTAGCCCTGGATCACGAAGTTGTGGGAGCCGTTCACCATATCCTTCACGGAGCACGAGTTGCTCAGAGATGCTTCCATGTACCATGATGATCGGCGCCCGCAATAGCTGCGGGGGCAGGGCCAGGTGGCGGCGAGGCTTCGTCGGCGTCGTCGTCCATGAGAATGGTATTGGCTAGGGTTAGGGTTTGGGGTGGGAGGGTTTGAGAAATACTTCTGGGCGGATTGGGAGAGAGAGAAGAAGGTGGGATCTTGCACTTGCCTTTCCCCCACCGCCACCTGCGTGTTGATCTGCATTGCCGGCGCCAGCAGTTCCTTGGCACCACTGATAAAGAAAGGGGAGGAGAGGGAAACAGAGGAGAGAGGAGAGACCAGGGGGAGATGACGCCCCGACCTTCCCCCATTGTCCCCCCTCAACTGCATGTTGCTGCCGCCACCGCTGATGCTCCGCCACCGCCACCACCACCGACAGGGATGTGAGAGACGGGAGAGGGTTAGGGTCTTCGTGAGAATGAGAGAAAGACTCAACAAAACCAAGCGCTGATCTGCACTGCGGGCGCCAGCAGTTCCTTGGCACCACTGATAAAGAAAGGGGAGGAGAGGGAAACAGAGGAGAGAGGAGAGACCAGGGGGAGATGACGCCCCGACCTTCCCCATTGTCCCCCCTCAACTGCATGTTGCTGCCGCCACCGCTGATGCTCCGCCACCGCCGCCACCACCGACAGGGATGTGAGAGACGGGAGAGGGTTAGGGTCTTCGTGAGAATGAGAGAAAGACTCAACAAAACCAATCAACTAAACCAGCAGTGGCCCACAGTCAGCGGCAACATACGTGCCGAACACCCTCAGAGCATGCGGTAGATGGGCTCAGCGCACGCCGTGGTCACCAGGCTTAAGCCCCTTTAATTAATTTCCCCGCACAAAAAAAACCAAGCATTTGTAGAATACACATTTCAACCTTCTCTAGTGGTTGTTAAAAGAAAACAAAGCACCTCTGCCGTGAGCTATCTATAGCAAAATGACACTACAAGCAATCTTCAATCTTTATATTTACTGATTCAGCATGAGACCACAAACTGTATAAATGTGAAACTACACCCATTCTAGTGAAACTATAATCTGGATCAGCATATCTACTTATCAAACTGTGGGGAGAAACGGAGAAATCAAGAGTGACAAAACAAATTTATATGTATAAACCTCTTTGCATTTTTTGGGTCCAATTGTTTATTTACACTGGCAAGCAGCAAGGGTGGAAGAAAAATAAAAAATCATACTGAAAGTACATGACATGTACATTTAGAATAGTTACTTCTAACCGAACAGAAGTATAAAACACAAAAAAAAAATATGGCCGATTTTTAATAGACATATCAAGAATACCAGGCAAAGGTGAAAGAAAATAAACTAATTGTGTAAAAAGTACATGTCCTGAAAGTACATGTACATTTAGAACAGATACTTCTAACTAAGAAATGTACAATCTCCAGCGAAGAACAGATACAGTCTAGCTAAAGATAAACTTTGTAATTATAGAGCAGACTAATCTACAGCGAAGCATTGTGAATAAATTAAAGCCGAATACATTTATTAATGCACAAGTGATGAGTAGCGACATTACATATATTCAGCCAAAAGTTTCCTTGCTCGGATAGGTGTCCTTGATGGCCTAATCAACAATCAAAATGGCTAAAGAAATGTACTACTACTACTACTACTCTGTAGGAAGGAGTAAAACATTCGGTTCATTACAGAGCTATCCTGGCTAGCTACAGATTACATCAACCATGGCGGCACAACTAAGCCATCGGATTTCGATCAGATGGTGCCACTCACATGTACATCCTAGGATCATCGAACATTCGAACCCATCAATTCCTTCCCGGGGATAGAAAACAGCACCGAGGAACAGAATTACAGACGGAATTAAGGTAGTAGAACTATATTTTTTACTGCCCGAAACGCACCTGCTAAACGTGGTTCCTCCTAACTGTAACAATGGAGTAATTACCTGCTCATTAGCTAGAGCTACAAAAAGATGAAGCACTTCATGGACACTAGGGGGTTCTCCAGGGACTCCTTCCCCTCGTCGTCGCCTTCATCGTCCGCGTCACTGCCTATGGGAGCATCATCCTCATGTAACTGTGCCTGCACGAGAAGATGCGTATGGCGCACGCCGCAGCGTCGGCGCGTGGCCGCCTGGCTTCCGCTGCGCGTAGGAGGAGGCGGCGGTGTCTCGGCCAGTCTGCGACCGCCGCCATGGCGACGGTGACCTCCGTCCGGGGTCGCGCCGTAGCAGGGGCGGCGAGGGAGACACGCGGCCTCCAAGACCGGCGGCGCGGTCCCGATCCCGCCTGGGCTTGGCGCCGGACGCGACTCCCTGCCTGTAACGGGGAGGCTTCGAAGGGGAACGCTCGAGACCCGTCGCGTTGGTCGCCGCTGACGACTCGGACGCCGCCTCAGACTTCTCATTGATGGAAGGTGAGGGCAGGGTATGCTCTGAAGGCGGACGCCGTGACCTAGAGTTCGGAGGAGGCGCAATAGGGAGAAGTGGAGAACGGGTGGAGGAGAAAGGGGAGTGGATAGGAACCGCTGGGTGTGAACCAAACCTGGCCAACGGGCCGTGCCTGGGCGGGCCAGCCCGTGGGCCCGCTTAAAAAGCCGGCAGCACGGCGGCCGGCGTCCGTGGTCGTCTTGACCGTGAAGCACCGGGCCGTGCGTGAAGCACCGGGCCGTGCGTGCCGCGAGCAGCGCGGCCGGCCCGACGCCCGTCAAGGCGACCTCCACCGTAAAATTTCAATATTAGTGCAAAAGAGATGGGGATCGAACACGAGACCGCCTTGAATCCCTCATCCTAACCAACAAACCAAGCAACCTTTTGTGATTTAGTACAGGTTAGGACCCTTTTGTAGGCATATTTCGACGGGCCACATGAAAAAAGGCCACGGCCCGGCGTGCCTAACGTGCCGCGGGCCGCTTAGCCAGTGTGCGCTCGGGCGCCAAAGCGGGCACGTGGCACGGCCCGACACGGCATGTGGCTTGACGGGCCACGACGGGCCATGCCGCGTGCCGGCCCGTTTGGCACGTGCCGGGCCTGGGCCGTGCCGGGCCGGCCCGTTGGCCAGATTTGGTGTGAACTGTGAAGGCGAAAGTTTAGTCGAGCCGTTTTTTTTTCAGCGTTGCCGGTTTGCTGGGTTTTTTTTTCTAATTATGTTTACTGTAGCCAAGCGGCTGAGCCGCTGCTCAGCGCAGAGGTTTTCCCTCAAACGTAAGCTATAGAGTAATTAAATTAAAAGTAACAACAGTCACCCGACGAGGACTATAACAGGCCCTTGCTCAAAATAAACATCGTCGTTTTCGCGACACAGGAACAAAATAACGACGCCGTAGCACAACGCACAACACAACACAACACATACCAACGCAGGACAGACGGCGCGACGAAGCGCGCTAGCCCGTCTAGTATAGATACAACTTTGAGCAAAATTCATCCGTTCTGAACAAAAACCAAAGAAAATGCAAACCTGGGCTGCGTTGGAGTGATTTAGGCCTTCGTGGGCCTTTGTTGGGCTGCGCCATGGAGAGAGGACTCGTGCTTGTTCACTTTCCCCGATCGATGCACCCAAGCTGTGCGTGTGTCATGCTTGCCCCGACCAGTTCGACCGCTGATCGCCTAATCCCCGATCAAACTTATCAGTACAGAACCACCACTCAGGAGCGATGACGTCTTTCTGTCCTCCCGCACGAGTGAGCGGCGTCTCCCGTTGACGTCGTCGTGACTCCTCCGGCCGACAGTCCAACGCCAGGACTGCCCGCTGGCGGCCGGTATAGGAGCCCCTGCTTCTCTGGCTACACTGTTCAGGACTGTCTGGCTAGAGCTAGGATGGAATTGGTAATTTCTGGATCCTACTTTACGAACTTTAAAAAAAATTCTTTTGGTTTAGAGGCTTAGCATCCTTTCTCAAATTTTATCATACAAATGGCAACTGAAAGTATTCTACATACACTAGTTCTTCGTAACTGACTGTCCGTACTGCTCTCTAGGTCTATCTGGGCTGTCGAATTTGTGATAGAGATGGGAAGAAGGGAATAAACTTGCAACTACGAAAGGGACAGTTATAATTTTTATTTTATGGTCAACTGAACTCAATTCAGATTGAACTATTGAAAGAAGTTTGATTTTGTTTCAATAATTCAATTGCATATTTAAAAAGGTATTTTGTGCAACAAGATGTCTAACGCTTGGCTTAATGATTTGATGATATGCTACATCGAGCGAGGGATATCCAACGGTCTAGATCTTGGTGAAATTAACAAAGATTTTCTGAAGAAAAAGGTAGATATATTTCATTGCCTTGGACTTCTAGACAACATTAAAGCTTCATTATTAGTAATGTTCTACTTCGTAACGCTATTATCATTGTACTACATTATTATGCTTTTACAATTTTGTCAACAAAATTTGGATTTTTTGCATCAATTTTTTTATTATTTTAGACTTCGCCCGACCTCAATTATTTTTCGTCCTTCACCACTGGTTTAATATAGAAACGACGAGAAAAGGATCTTGTCACATGGAAAATAATTGAATCAATATTCAAGTATATCGACACTTGATAAGTGAAACAAGATTCAAGTGCTTTGACACTTGATGAGTGAAATCACAAGAAAGTTTTGATCAAATTATACCATGATATGTACATATCCAGATATGTCCTATGCTCTAAGTGTTATGAGCATATACCAGGATGAATCATAAAATGATCATTGGATGATAGTAAGAAAATTATTATGATCTTTTGGAAGAACTAAGAATATATTTATGTAGAGGTGACAAATAATTACAAATATTTTATTGTAAAGCGTTACATTATACCAGTTTTGTCACAAGACACAAATTTATATTATCTCAATTTAAACTATGGGTGGCACAATGAAATGGAAAGGAGTTTCCATGACATATTTGGATGAATTCCAAAGTTAAGACATTGTGACGATACTGCAATAAAAGGCTAAGTATATGACTGCTACAGTAGCAGCAAAGGAGGGCATTTGTGTCAAGTAGTTTGTTATCAAACTAGGGTATGGTTCGCAATGGGCTAACACTAAAGATATATTGTACGACAATAGTATCGACATGATTTAACCCCAAGGAACTAAAGGTCTCACCAAAAGACCAAATTTATACAATGCCATCTCATTGGAGAATGAGTGATGCGTGAAGACGCAAAGACATGCAAATACACACGGACCTGAAAGCATCGGATCCGTAGATTATGTTAACCACTTGTAATCGCGTATATGGAACTCCAGAAAGCCATAGGTGTTTAATACGCAAAGTTTTCTAACTAGATTATTGTCTCTAGTGCAAGTGGGAGACTGAAGGGAATATGCCCGAGAGGCAATAATAAAGTGGTTATTATTGTATTCCTTATTTTCGATAAATGTTTATTTTGCATGCTATAATTGTATTAATACAGAAACATTAATACATGTGTTTAATAAACAAATAAAAGTTCCTAGTTATGTCTCTCTCATAAACTAGCTCGTTGATTAACAAGATGATCAAAGGTTTCCTGATCATGGACATTGGATGTTGTTAATAACGAGGTCATAACATTGTTGGAATGATATGATGAACATTCATCTGAAGTATAGCATTACGATCAAGGTCATTGTGTTTATATTACTATAAAATCATATGGAGTAATCTTAGTCCTTAGATCATGAGGTCATGTCAATCACTAACACCGGAAGATTATCTTGATAACATCAAACGTCACACCGTAACCGGGTGACTATAAAGATGGGTTCAGTGATACGAAAGTGTTATGTTGAGGCTCATGGATCAAGAGTGGAATTTGTCCATCCCGATGATGGAGAGATATACTCTGGGCCCTCTCGGTGATATCACATTAGTTAGCTTGCAAGAAAGTGATTTGATCACTAGAATATTATATCACGGGAACAAGAAAAGAGTACATGTGGGTAACGAGATCAAACTAGGTATGGAGATACCGATGATCGAATCTCAGACATGTAATATATCACGATACAAAGGGATTGAGTTACATGTGTATAAGGTTCACACGATCACAGAAGTCATCGTTGAATATGTGGGAGTCAGTACAGATCTCCAGGTCCCTCTGCTGATTATTGATCGGAGAGGGGTCTCGATCATGTCTACATTATTCGCGAACCATAGGGTGACACACTTAAGGGATACCGACACCATTTGGAGCAAATAATATGCTAGAGAAAGAATAACAAGCGCAGGAATTTATTTCACTAGATACCGAAACAGGTTTTCGGGTGAAATTGCACAAAGTGTTTTTTGCATGTGAAATGAAATAGTAGCAAGGGGTTATATGTGAATGTTTGTCATTAAAGTAACTGACAAAATTCTGAATAAATAAAAGGATTTTTATTTAATGAGAGTTTGCATTAAATTTGGTGGAAATTTAATGCATGTGAGTGGATTTTTGAGTGGAGGCTTTTTATTTTGAGTGGGAGCTCCACCCACATGAATGTGGAAGATGTGGGGGCAGCCACCATGGCTGTGCGCCATGCCCCTTGAGGTGCCCCCTCTCCCTATAAAAGGCCCCCTCTCCTCCTCTCAAAGCACACCTCCTCGCGAAGGATCTCTCTCCCCCCTTTAGAATTTCCCCATGGTCTTGGATCAGCGAGATACATGTTCCCGGTGGCTTTTTCTGGAAGGATTTGTTGCTTCCGCTGCTTCGCTGGAGCGAGGGCGCGGAGGTTGTCGGGGTACCTGGATGCACCACTGGTTTGCGGTGCTGGACGTGATGGTGCTAGACCGGCTGGACCAGATGGACTTCATCACGATCTTGAGATCGGCAAGCGTTCGACTACATCATCCACGAGTACAACCTCGTTAATGCTATACGATCTTCGAGGGTATGTAGTCTATGGATGTATATCCACCCGTTTCTTCTATCTAGTAGATAGATCTTGGTGCTTTGTTCCCATCGTAGGAATTTTTTTGTTTTCTATGTTGTGAACCCAACATATACCTGACTTTCTTCCCTTGTCATTCTCCCAAGCTTCAGTTTTCTCTTGAATACGGTCTAGTAGATCCTATTTAGCTTCTTCCTTCATACATGTGAATGATCCAACATAAGAAGCATCTAGTAAATCTTTATCATGAAGAGAAAGCCTAGCATAAAAGTTATTGATAATAATATTTTTAGGGAGTTCATGAATAGGACATTTAAGCATAAGTAACTTCAATCTCCCCCAAGCTTGAGCTGTACTTTCTCCATCACGAGTCCAAAAGTTATATATAAGATTTCTATCCTTATGAATCTCACTGGGAGGATAGAATTTAGAATAAAAGAGAGATGCCATTTCCTCCCATTCCATGGATTGTCCATTCTTCAACATCTTATACCATTCTTCAGCTCTCCTTTTCAAGGATATAGAGAGTAACTTCTTCTTCACCTGTTCGGTTGTGATACCTGCACACTTAAACAACCCGCATAATTCATGGTTAAAAAGCAAATTATCACCAGGATGGATACTTCCATCCCCAAAATAATAATTATCCATAACACAATCAACAATACTTGTAGGTATCTTAAAAGGATCTATCTCAACAGGTGGTGGTTCATCTACTACCCTAACAGTGGTAGTAGTTTTCCCAAACATAAAACCAAGTGGGTTATCCATATTGGAAACAAAGTAACAAACAGAAACAAAAGGAAATACTCACAGTAGAAGTTTCCTTTACCAGTTCCACTCTTCAATAACGCTTCACTCCCCGGCAACGGCGCCACAAAATAGTCTTGATGACCCACAAGTATAGGGGGTGTATCGTAGTACTTTTGATAAATAGGAGTGTCGATCCCAACGAGGAGCAGAAGGTGTTAACTAGTGGTATGGAGCAGTAAATCTCTTTAAATACTTAACAAACGGATTTTTAGGGGTTTTATAATAAAGCAACAAAACAAGGTGCAAGTAATAAAGACAACGAACAAACACAACAAGTGTCCCAATCCTTTCTTAGCAAAGGACAAGCCGGTGGAAATACTTATAAGGACCAAACGTTCTCGAGGACACATGGGAATTATGTCAAGTGCTTTCGCTTCAAATAGCCAAGTACTCTTCTTTGGTGTTGTAAGTGTTGTGTGGGTGAACCTGTGCTAACGTACCGACCTTACTTGGACTAATACATACTTGTGATTAAACCCCCTGCAAGCATCCGCAACTACAGAAAAATAATTAAGATATAAACCTAACCACAACCTTAAACTCTGAGATCCTACGCTCCCTTGTGCAAAGGTGTCCTAACAGGGGTTCAGGTTTCTGTCACTCCGGTAATCCCACAATTATTAGCCAAATACACAATGCATTTCTCTACGCCCATAAATGGTGAAGTATCATGCAGTCGACGTTCACATGACACCACTAGAAGAATAGCACCACAACTTAAATACTAAACCATTGAATAATAACTCAACACAAATCCAATACTAACAACATGACTTCTCCCATGTCCTCAAGAAATAGACGAACTACTCACAAGACATAATATGGATCAAGATCAAAGATGATATGGTGATGAATAACAATCTGAACATAAACAATAATCCAATGGTTCCACTCACAAGCATCAACTACAATAGTAATCAACACCGGGAAAGTTTCCCCTAAGAACTAATGCAAGATCCAACATGATTGTTACAGCGGGACAGAGTGGTGGTGATGGTGCTGATGGAGATGATGGTGTGGATGATGATGATGATCCCGATGAAGCCTAGCTTGATGACAGTGTTTATGGCG
This sequence comes from Avena longiglumis, assembly GCA_030063025.1. NCBI lineage: Eukaryota > Viridiplantae > Streptophyta > Magnoliopsida > Poales > Poaceae > Avena > Avena longiglumis. The sequence goes on from CP125973.1 coordinate 158,710,132, forward strand.
ATGATCTCCCCTCTCCAGGAAGGAATTTTCCTGGTAGAAATCTGTCTGCCGGAGAGCTCTTTCTCTCTCGGTGTTTTCTGCCCCACAGAGGCGGCGGAAATCTTTCTGTGGTTGCTCCCCTGGTATTAGGGTTCCGTGGGGAAGATATAGGCGAGAGGGCGGAGTCAGGAGGCGTCCAGGTGGGCCACACCTACCCTAGGTGCGGGGCAAGGTGGGCCCGCGCCTAGGGGGTGTGGGCCCCCTGTGGCCCGGCTACGCCTCCCCTTATGGCTTCCTCCGTCTTCTGGAAAAATATAATTTTCCAATAGTTTTCTGGTATTTTTCTGATCTTCGCGAAATTTCATCAAAACACCTCTTTTTCCATCAGAAACCTGACTCCGGCAGTCCATCCTCCAAGAATCATCCAACATGCAAAAACAGAGGAAAAGGCATAAGTAACACCTCATAATAAGAGATATATAAATGAATAGAGGAAAATTATGATATAGAATGGTGATGCAAATTGGACGTATCACAGGGTAAACAAATTATAGCAGGGCAATTGACAGGACTGAGCAAGGTATAACAATGCAATACTAGACATCATGATCCTATGAGATTTGGTTGGGCAATACAAAAAGATACATAGACCGCCATCCAACTGCATCTATGACTAGAAGTCCACCTTTGGGTTATCATCCGAACCCCCTCCAGTATTAAGTTGCAAGCAACAGACAACTTCTTTAAGCAAAGTGTGTAAGGTAAACAATCCACTTGTTCCATGAACAAGAGACCGTTGTTTTCTCCCTAGTAGCAACAACACATCTACAACCTTAGAGATTTCTGTCACTTCCCTTAGATTAAATAGAGGCATGAACCCACTATCGAGCATAAATACCCCCTCTTGGAGTCACTAGCAAATACTTGGCCAAGTATCTACTAACAACGGAGAGCATGCAAGATAACAAACAACACAGACATGATAGAACCAATAAGACAAATCCATTAATCAATCTGACATAGTAATCTCAATATCCATCAGATCCCTGCAAACACAACATGCATGATTACAAATATATGAGATCTTGATCATGAACGGAGCTCACAAGATCTAGACATGAAAGCACAAAGGAGGAGATACAACCATCTAGCTACTACATGGACTCGTAGTCCAAGGTGGAACTACTCACGCTTCATACCGGAAGTTGGCATGATGAAGAAGAAGGCCTCCAGGATGATCTCCCCTCTAGTAGGGTACCGAGAAGACCTTCAGATCCCCTCGATCTAGGGACAATGGTGGCGGCAGATACAGAAGGTTTCGTGGAATATTGATCGGGTCCTTAGGGTTTAGGCATCAAGGGCTTCTTATAGGCGAAGAGGGCGGCCAGGGGGCCCACACCCTGCCAGCGCGCCTAGGTGGGCCCGCGCAGTGCAGCCTGTGGCTCCCCTCCGTCTCTCCTCTGGACTCCGTGTTCTCCTCGGTGAAATATTGACTTTGGATTTTGTCCCGTCCAATTCCGAGAATATTTCCTTACTAGCTTTTCTGGAACCAAAAACAACAGAAAACAGGCAACTGGCACTATGGCAACTTGTTAATAGGCTAGCAAAAGACTGGGAGCAACCAACTTATAGAGCAATAATGGCCATAATCATGCAGAGCGACAAAACATTACTAATCAAAGCATAGAGTGGTACTACAAGTCAAGTACTAAATGATCATAGAGGCTATGGTGACTTGTTCATAGTCATAACATGGTGTGAGCATGATCCAAGTCAACCCAAACAAAGCATCAAAGGAGAATACCACAATACTATGCTTTTGTATGCTAAAACAATGCATGATTCTTTGAAGGCACACTAAGCAATCCCAATTGTTTGGAACAAGTCATGCTACATCAATAATCTCTAATCATAGGGTCAAAAAAACACCTAGCATGACATGCTAAAGTCTAAGTCACAGTCAAAGCAAGCTCCTCTTGCACTATTCAAGCAAGAACTTTCTACTCCTTTACAGCACCAATCAACTTTTTTTGACTATCTACTGTGAGGCAAAAGCCCAATAGCCTCCCACTTTTATTCATAATAAAAAGAGTAATTACAAAATAAAATACAGAGATATGTACATCTGGTCATCCAACCTAAGGATGAGAAGGGACTACACTATACAAATGAAACCAGAGAGGACCTACTGCAAGGTAGCCACCCAATCTAGCAACCTATCCTTATGCACCTTTTTCATTCTATGGCTTTGCATGGTCATGTCAAACATAAACAGCTTCTTCCATGCAGCAAAAGTGGGTCTGATGTTCTGGAAGATTTTAGCATTTCTAACTTTCCAAATATTCCAACATGCAATGAACATCACCTCAGCAAAGAAAGGCTGATTAAAAGATTTTCTGGCACTTAAGGAAATTTGGAAACGATCATTACCAGAACAGGGGTCCAAACTACTTTATTCAAGCAAAATAAACAAACTAAGCAAAGCAAACGGAAACTAAGACGCTCTAGGAACAACACAACAGTGCATGAAACAATAAAAACAAAGTGTCTAGAAAGACCTGAGCTTTTTATTGATGAAGAAGGGGATGCCTTGGGCATCCCTAATGTTTGATGCTTGTACCTCTTGGATATTTCTTGGGGTGACACCAGGGTGTCATCCCCAAGCTTGAGATTTTGTCAATTCTTAATCTCATTACATCACTCTCTCTCTACACCTGAATTTTTTCCTTCATACAAAACTTCACACAATCTTCATTAGCAACATTAGTGTATTCAAAAGATAATAGACCCTTGGGTTTAGCTTTATAACAGCAAATCTTTTACTAAAAATACAAGATACTGTAGCGATTCCTTCAAAAAGCTCAATTTCCCCAAAACAACCCAAAAAGGAATCAATAAGAAGCAAAATGCAAATAATGGCAGAAATCTGTCAAAATATACCAGCGGGTAGAAACCAATTTTTTCAAAGACCTTATGTTGCTCAAATCAAAAAGTGTTAAACTAAAAAAAGTTAGCTAACATACTGGGGATTTGTAAGTAAATTTTCAGCTCAATTTGACTTACAGAGACTCCTCACGAATTTTTATGGTGGAGCACACAAATCTCTTTTGGGACAACAACTCCCCAAATCTTACTTCCCTCTCATTAGAGGTCATTCTTGGCACAAAAAGCAAACAAAAATGATAAGGAGAGGCCATTACTGAAATAATAACTTCCAAGACTCAAGCAAACTCTTGGGTTATCTCCAACAAGTACTTTTCTTTAACACCTTTAAGTTAGGCACAAGAAGCAAGAAAAATCAAGTGTTTTTAAATGAAGAAGCATTAACATCAAACCTTGATTTCAAAGGAGGATCAAAAAGCAACTTCTCTCTCCTCATAGGGAAGTGTTCAATACCTTTCTTGAATGGAAATTGATATTTAATGGTGCCTTCTTTCATATCAATGATGACACCTACAGTTCTAAGAAAAGGTCTTCCCAAAGTAATAGGACAAGAAGCATTGTATTCAACATCCAAAACATAGAAATCAACAGGGACATAAGCATTGTTAACCATAATGAGAACATCATTAACACTCACCATGAGTTTCTTCTTAGCATTATCATTAAGTGGGACATCCAAATAACAATATTCCAAAGGTGGCAAATCAACCATTTCATAAATCTTCCTAGGCATAATAGAGAAACTAGAACAAAGATCACATGAAGCTTTGACATCAAAGTCATTCACTTGCATATTAATAATGGGTTCCCAACTATCTTCTACTTTCCTAGGAATAGAAGCTTTGTGTTTTAACTTCTCTTCCTTATTTTTAACAAGAGCATTTGTAATGTGTTTGGTGAAAGAACATGCATATCACTAGCATCAGGACTTCTAGCAAGCTTTTGCAGGAACATAATCACTTCATAAATATTACAACCATCCAGATCAAAATCAAACTTAGAATCACTAGTAGTAGACTCATTGGACTTAGGCATTGTTGAAGGAGGAATAGGGACTTATTGTGGTTTAGTGGCATCCATATTGGTGGTGATGGTGCACACACTATTATTTCTAGCAATTTCAGCTTCCCTTTCCCACTTAGCATGAAGTTGGGCTAACAATCTAACATTTTCATCAATAGTAACTTGTATGGCATGAGTAGCAGCAAAGGTACTTTTCATGGTTTCAGGTTTAGCAGCCATTTTATTAATCAAAGAGGCTTATGCTTCAGACAAAGAGGAAATATTTTTCTCAGCACTCAAAAGCTTTTCCTCCACAGTCTTGTTGAAAGTGGTTTGTTTACTAATAAAGTCTTTGAGCATGACTTCAAGGTCAGAGGGGGCACTTTTAGCATTGTCGTAGGAGTTTCCATAGGTATTGCCATTATTAGGAGGATAAGGCCTATAATTGTTGTTACTACCATAATTATTCCTATAGGCATTGTTATTGAAATTGTTGTTTCTAATGAAGTTCACATCAACTTTCTCTTCTTGAGCAACCAAAGAGGCTAAGGGAACATTATTTGGATATAAAGGAGCTTTCCCATTAACAAGAATAGCCATAATAGCATCTATCTTATCACTCAAAGAGGAGGTTTCTTCAACAGAATTTACCTTCTTACCATGTGGAGCTCTCTTAGTGTGCCATTCAGAATAATTAACCATCATATTATCAAGGAGTTTTGTTGCAGCACCCAAGGTGATGGTCATAAAGGTACCTCTAACAACTGAATCCAACAGGTTTCTTGAAAAGAAGTTCAAACCTGCATAAAAAGTCTGGATAATCATCCAAGAAGTATGTAGAGGTCCCAAACTTTAATAAGGTAGAGATCCCTATGTTTACAATGCTAGTCCCTGGATCAATAGCTAGCATCCACAGTTAAGATGTAATATCAAGAAACAAAGGTCATAATACAACTTTATAACCAGGAATAAAATAATTCATTACATCTTACATAGCTCATTTGGCTATCTCATTACAATGAAGCAGAAATAGCTATAGCATGGAGTCCTTCATATTCAAAGTGCCACATGCAATCATGTTGGTTGTAGACTTGTAATCCTAATCAACACATTTCACTAACATCAAACAAACCCGCAACATAATAAGTTACAGCCACAAGGGTACATACATTTGAATTGTACTGGCAAGTGATACTATGGTAGTATAGTGGTAACTATGATCTATATGCATTTGGCTAAGTTGAGCTTAGGCTTGCTTTGCTCAAAATAGATTTTCCTTATCATTTGAAAACACAAACAAAAACTCCCAAGGCATCTCCCAATAGAAATTGGTGATCCATAAACCCTTGTTCAACCACAAGATTTTAACTTAGAAATTGGGATGAGGAGATTCTTGATAGCTTCCATGTCTTGATGCTCAAATTGTCCTTTGCCAGGGACATGGCTAAGTACTTAGATTTTACACTCTACAGAGGTGGTGCACTTTCCCCACAAGACTTGGTTTCACCAAGACAAGATCTTCGAAGCCTTCCTTAGACAGAATGGACGCGCTCCAACCTATCAAACCCCTACCACCAACTATCCATTTGGCTAAGTTATTGCAACCTATATGATCCAGGCAGAGCCCATAATGCCAAGTGGCTGCACTTGAAGCTTCTCAACATTTGACATCTCAAATCTCTTTGTTCCTGGGTGGCAATCCACAAGTGAGATACCAAGTCTTCCCCAGTATACTGGACTTAGTGATGCCCAAGTTTTCTCCGGCATACTGGACTTGTGTAACCACTCAACACAAACCTTTCTTTCCATTCCCCACCCAGGTGATTCATTCACTTAGTTGTTTTATTAAACAAAACACAAGTCTTTGACTTAGAAATATTCCATAGCATGAATATAGTCCACCCTTGTTTTCTACTAGCTAGGCTAAGCATGATAGTAGTAGGAATCTTGACTTAGTAAAATTCTAATAAGGTTTCATCTACTAGGATTTTCCATGGCATAGTTTATACTTAGCAAAAATTCCATGCAAGTCCTACGTAGAAATATCACCAATGCATAGTGAAAATAATGGGACAAAAGTATGAAGCACCACTTTAATTTTTGGTAGATAATATAAGTTCACTCCTTGATATTGCAATAGTCACACTCCTCAAATTCCACTACAATTCAATCAAGCAAGCAAATATTCAATCTACCGTTCAAGCAATCATCACATAGAATAATAAAAACAAAGCAATGCATGCAAACATGCCAAAGATTGTTTTATTTGGAAAAGTGGTTTATAATAGGTTATAAACATTTTAAAACACCTATTGGTCATTTAAAAAAGTGGTAAAACATTTGATATCAAGTTGGTGAAAAATGGCCACTTTAAATCATTTTTTTGTTTTTGCTAGAAAGGATTTAAATCCAAGTAATATTTTCTAGTGTTTGGCAAACACATTTTTAAACACAAATTTTAGTGTTTTATGGTCAAGTGTTTTAATATTAAAACCATTTGCAAAAGGTTTCACCTATAAACCATTTTTACACCAAAACAATATTTTATGTTGTTGGAAATGCCTTTTAGCAAAGTAATGATTTTATAGGGTTCATCAAATATATTTTTAAATCTCAAAACTTGGTGTTTAGGGTTAGAGAGTTTATATCTAACCATTTTCCAAAGGTTTTACTCAAATAGCATTTTTAACACATAAACAATATTTTTATTTGACTAGAAAATATTCTAATTCAAAGATTTATTCTTTAACTTCACAAAATACACTTTTATTTCCACAAGTTGGTTTATATGGTCAGTAGGTTCAAAACAAACAATTTTCCAAGGATTTTATCCTAAAAACATTTCTTGAATAAATTTTATGTTCTAAATATGCCTACACCAGTTTCTGCAAAAACAACTATTTTACCAGAAGTAATTCACTAAACAAAGTGCATGGTTGGAAAGTACTTGTTTTGATGATTCCATTAATATAAAAGTTACAAAATTTGGACGCGTGGATCAAAATTTATGAATTTTACAAGTTTGAATATCTAATAGACACATTTATGTTTTTAAAACAAAGCACTAACCACGTGGAGCTTTCTTACTGGCTAAAAACGGTTCGCGCGGATCGCTCTCCGTGGGTCATTGGATTTTAATTAGATCGTGCGGCACAGAATGCTCCATACCGATTCGCTAAATGAAACTATCGCAGCGCTTGGATCAAGATCGAATGACTCAACTTCCGCCAAGAACTGGCGGCAATGGCGGCGGGCGGCGCGTGCCGATGAGGTTGTCGACGAACCAGGAAGCGCGGGAGAGGGATAATATGCTCACTAGACTCGCCGGGAAGCGCTGATGCTCGAGGTGGGGTCGTTTCGTCGAGGGGCGCTCAGGGGTAGCGACGATTGCTCGTCGGAGACGATGTCGGCGTCGGGCTTGCTCAGGTATAGATGATGTCGAGGCTACATGGCACAAAATGACACGCAAGAGGATGCGTTAGATGCGGAAGAGTGTGGCAAATACACGCGTGTGAGCTAGAGGGGTTAGGGCGGTCAGATTTTACCAGGGGGATTCGCCGGAGAAGTGGCAGATAACGACGGCGTTCAGTCGATGTTGATGTCGAGGCTACGGTGTTCGCGCGGGTGTGGGGTTGGTGCTAGGAGATGCAGGAGACGATGGGGATCACACCCTTATGCTCTAGGGTCAGTGGGGAGGTTCGTGCTCGCCGGAATTTGCACGGTGGCTCGTCGGAGCAGAGGGGTTCGAGGTTGCGATTCGTGCAACCTGGTGGCCGAGGGGAAACAGTGTCTGGGGGAAAATGGAGAGGGGGAGTGGGCGCTTAAGATAGCGAGGTCACTGGCGAGATTAATTTAGCCATCAACGCAAATTTACTCGGATTAACCACGGCAGAAACGGTAGCAAGGTCAGGGCACGGTCAGAGGCGGGTGAAGAAGATAACTGACAGGGTGGGGTTGTGCTGACAGCGAGAGAGAGAGAGAGGAGATGTGCGTGGGGTCCTGTCGTCAGCGACTGCGCGGGTTCGCGGCTGAGTGGAAAACGATTCGCTGGAGGGGGATGAGATGGGTTGCGAGTTGGGCTGGACTGGGCCAGATTCCTGGGCTAGGTTTGTTTATCTTTTTTATATATACAGAACCTTCTTCTTTTTCTATTTTGAATTTCTGTTTTGATTTCTATTCAAATAATTCAAGCACTATTTGAATTCAAACTTTTGTCAAACTTTGAATATATTTTAATACTGTTTATTAACATATTCTAAAGTCAAATTTAGAATATTTCTTTTATTCTTTTAGGGTCCATTATTAATTTTAAAAATAGACATTTGTCTTTATTTCAAATAGGATTTAAATATGTTTTAAAAACTCTATTTGAATTCTAAATTTTACCAAACCCTTTTCAATAGGTTTTATTTATACAAAAATAATTTCACTTTGAATTACTATTTAAAATATTTTAATATGTTTTAATGTTCATTTTAAATTGGGAAACTGTCTTTACTTAAAATAAATAAAAAAATGGATAATAATAAATCCTCATGACTTTATTTAAATAATCCTTTACTCTTTTTACTAAACAAAAATATTTTATTTTATTTGCTTGGACAAGTTTTAATTTGGCTTTTTAAAATAGTCCTTATTTATTTATTTGTTTATTTCTTCCTTTGCTTATAAAATCCATACCTCTTGTTTAAAGATCCAAACTTGGTGATTCCAATTTGTAAAATCTTATTTAATATTTGTTTATCCTTTTAAATCTCTTTAGTATTATTTGATCACCATTTGGTATGGATTTTTAGATAGGTGCTTTATTAGCTTTGGAAATTCAATTTCCTTATCTTACTAAATTCATAAGATTTTATCTATGGTTCCAAATTGAATGAAATCAATTTCTATGGTTTTATAATATTTCCAATTATCATTCTTGATCATTTATAAATGTTTGTTGACCAATTTTTTTTGTATGGATCAAATTCATAGTCTTTGAGGATCTTGGAAATGTTTTTCTTCCCTTAGGGTTTTAGAGTTTTGGTTTATTTTCCAAGTGTTTAAATTTCAAGGTGCATTTATGAAGAATGCATTTCACTTGATTTGAATTTTGTTGGATTCAAATCTTATTCAAAGTTTGTTCAAGATGGGTTTTGATGTTTCCATTTGGAATCAAAAAGTTTCCTTCACCCTGATTTTCAATGATTATTTATTTTGTTTATTTATTTATTTATTTTTCACATTACAAAATTTGGAAAGTTTTGGGATGTTACACAGTAAGTCCATGAGTGGGACAATTCTTAATTAAAGATTTCATTCTTTCCCAAGCTTGAGCAACATGTTCATCATCAAGTTGTTTAAATTTCATAATATCACTTCTCATAGATATAATATTAGCAGGAGGGTAGTACTTTCCAATAAAAGCATCTTTGCACTTAATCCAAGAATCAATACTATTTCTAGGCAAGGATAGCAACCATTCTTTAGCTTTTCCTCTCAAGGAGAAAGGAAACGACTTGAGCTTAATAATATCTCCATCTACATCCTTATACTTTTGCATCTCACAAAGTTCAACAAAGTTATTGAGATGGGCAACAACATCATCAGAACTAGCACCAGAAAATTGCTCTCTCATCACAAGATTCAACAAGGCAGACTTAATTTCATAAAAGGTAGCATCAGGAGTAGGTGGAGAAATAGGAGTGCTAAGGAAATCATTGTTGTTTGTGCTAGTGAAGTCACACAACTTGGTGTTCTCAGCAGAGTTCATTTTGGCAAAAGTGGAGCAAGCCAAAATAGCAGCAACAACTAGAGCAGGAACTAATTTTTTTGCATTTTTTATAAGAGAAAGCAAACCAAACTAAACTAAATTTTTTGGAGTTTTTGATAAAAAGAGGCAAAAAACCAAGCAAAAGAAACTAAGCAAACCAAAAACAAAGTAAATAGAAAGGTTGTGAAGTACTCCCCTTGTGAAGACGTCCTTAGCCTCCCCGGCAACGGCGCCAGAAAAACTTGTTGGCGCTTTGTCAACGTGGGAGCGCTTCGTCGGGAAACACCAAGAGCAAGGTGTGATGTAGCACAACAACAAGTCTTCCCTCAGTAAGAAACCGAGGTTATCGAACCAGTAGGAGGAAGGAAACGTCTCAAAGGTGTTGCAAGCAACTTGGAAACCTGCACAACACAAACTCAGACTTTGCCCCAACGAACAATGAGGTTGTCAATTTCACCGGTTGCTGTAACAAAGGATTAACTGTATGGTGTGGAAGGAAATAGTGGTTTTCAGCAAGTAAACAGTAAAAGTGGAGGATGTATCAATGGTAAAGATTGGACCGGGGTCGATAGTTCACTAGAGGTGTTCTCCTTAGATAAACAAACATGGCATGTAGGGTAAACAAATTACAGCAGGGCAATTGACAGGACTGAGCAAGGCATAACAATGCAATACTAGACATCATGATCCTATGAGAATCGATTGGGCAATACAACAAGATACATAGACCGCCATCGAACTGCATCTATGACTATAAGTCCACCTTTGGGTTATCATCTGAAGCCCCTCCAGTATTAAGTTGAAAGCAACAAACAACTGCTTTAAGCAAAGTGTGTAAGGTAAACAATCCACTTGTTCCATGAACAAGAGACTGTTGTTTTCTCCCTAGTAGCAACATCACATCTACAACCTTAGAGATTTCGGTCACTTCCCTTAGATTAAATAGAGGCATGAACCCACTATCGAGCATAAATACCCCCTCTTGGAGTCACTAGCAACTACTTGGCCAAGATAGCTACTAACAATGGAGAGCATGCAAGATCACAAACAACACAGACATGATAGAATCAATAATACAAAACCATTAATCAATATGACATAGTAATCTCAATATCCATCTGATCCCCGCAAACACAACATGCATGATTACAAATAGATGAGATCTTGATCATGAACGAAGCTCACAAGATCTAGACATGAAAGCACAAAGCAGGAGATACAACCATCTAGCTACTACATGGACCCGTAGTCCAAGGTGGAACTACTCACGCTTCATACCGGAGGCTGGCATGATGAAGAAGAAGGCCTCCGGGATGATCTCCCCTCCGGCAGGGTGCCGTGAAGAGCTTCCGATCCCCCCAATCTAGGGACGATGGTGGCAGTGGCTACAGACAGCTTTGTGGAATATTGATCGGGTACTTAAGGTTTAGGCATCGGGGGCTTCTTATAGGCGAAGAGGCGAGGCAAGAGGGCGGCCAGGGGGCCCACACCCTGCCCAGGCACGGCCTAGGGTGGGACCGCGCCTGGGGGGTGCAGCCGCCCTGTGGCTCCCCTCTGTCTCTCCTCTAGACTCTGTGTTTTCCTAGGTGAAATATTGACTTTGGTAACTGGCAACTGGACTCCAATTCCAAGAATATTTCCTTACTAGCTTTTCTGGAAACAAAAACAGTAGAAAAAAGGAAACTGGTACTGTGGCAACTTGTTAATAGGTTAGTACCATAAAATATATAAAAACACCTCAAAGTGTGGACAAAGCAACGCAAAGTAGATACTAAACAACCATGGAACATCAAAAATTATAGATACGTTTCTGACGTATCAACCATTACCTCGAGCTTTACCTTGGAGTCTCGCTCTTTGGGGAAGTGGTCTTTTTGGAGATGTATCCATACGAGGTCACCTTCTTCAGATATCATATTTTTTCTTGTGTTTTTTGAGCCTTGTAGCTTGACGAAGAACTTGTTGCTCAATTGTAGCTCTTGTCTCTTTATGGAGTTTCTTCATTTGTTCGGTTCGCTTGTCAACTTTTTATTTTACTTACACACACTATCACTATCCAAGGACAAGTTCACAATGCTTGGACAAACACAAAATGAGCTACTCTCAGTAGGATAGGTAACACATAAAGGAATAAATTGGGTTAACAAGGGTGGTACAAGTTATACCTTTGGTATGTGTTGATGACGAACTTGCAACCATTGGTGGAGGAAGGTGTTTGAGTTTCATGGTGTCAAATAGCGGGAGTGATGATTGCAGAAGCTTGTTGTTAGTGTCAAGAAATGCACATGAAACACAAACAAATAAATGGAAAATGGTCGAAAAATCTATATAGGAAAATTTTGGCGGCCAAACCGATGGCGCTTGTTTCTATGCGGAACTGTTCGGCGGTGAGTTCGGCATGGAAATCATCTCACTGGGTTGCAACCAGTTTGAGCTTGGGATGAACTCCAAAAACTTTGATATGTCGATTCAATGGGAAATTGACCAAATTGAGGCTAGGGAGGGCAAGCAACATATATTGGAACCTAAAGCAGGAGATCCATGAACCAAAACCACTTAGTACTCACCAAATTGAGATATCAATCTGAGGTAAAAATTGGGATATTTTTTCGAAATTTTTGAATTTATGGTGGAAAGACCATATCCAGGAGAAATCCATGAGAAACTTAAGGATTTGATGCCAATGGGTTGTGGGTGAACCACGGGTTGGCTCGATCTTTCATGATTTTTCAAGGGAAGGCAGGGGATTCGTGAGGAAAAGGAGAGAGGATGTAAAAACAAACTTACGCCACGCGAAGAACACAGACCAAAAACTAACACTATACAAGCCATTAGCTTACTCTGGTGGCTACCGGCCCAATACAATCCATGTCTGGGGATTGATATCGAACAAAGGACTCTCAATCCCAAATGGAGAGGGAAAGTAATTTAGTGAATATCTTGACAAGTTCACCTAGAAACAACTCAATGAGAAGGCCTTGTACAACTTCGATGCCACAGGCAAAGACCAAAGAGATGGCTTATAATATGGCTTCCTTGGAAGGAATATGATACCAAAACTATAAGGATGTCATCTATAGGGTTTTCTCGTTCTATTATGAAGTCTAAGCAACAAAGGATGAGCCACATGGGTTATATATAGTTGCTAGGGTGAAGGGGTAGGTAAAAGGAATGTTCGAGGGCATCAAAACTGAATCTGCAAGCAGACAGGGGGATTTTGGCGATGAAGTTGGTAGGCCCAAGTTTTGTGTCGAGTTGGTTTCGATGGTGCTAAGTTGGGTCAGCGAACACCGACTCGGTATACCAAAGAACATTCCAGCGGGGCGCCAGTTTCAACTTGGTCTGCTAGAGCTGGCGTCAGATCGTTGGGTCCATTTGGGTGGTGGAACTGGTGTGCCATTTCTGGCGTAGGTTTGCCTGGTTTAGGGTCCTCGTCTTTGTCTCGTCGTGATGATGATCCAACTTGGCCTATATCTTGGGACTCATACAAGAGGATACACAAAGAATTGTTATTGAATAGTGATGCGTCCAAAACGTATCTACTTTCCCGAACACTTTTGCTATTGTTTCTCCTCTGATTTGTGTGATTTGGATACAACTAATACGGATTGACGATGTTTTCAGCAGAATTGCCTTGGTGTCTCATTTTTCTGCAGGAAATTAACTTTCAGGAAAAATCCCGGAAAATATCGCAAAACTCCTATTTTACCAGAAGACTCATGGGGTCGGAAGATGAGACGGAGGAGGGCCACGAGGGGCCCACACCCCTGGCCGCGCGGGCCAGGCCAGGCCACACCTGGGGGTGGTGAGGCCACCTTGTGCACCCCCTTGGTCTCCCCCTTCGCCTACATAAAGCCTTCTGACCTAAAAATAGAGGGGGTTCGACGTTTTTCTAGATAGAGTTCCGCTTCGCCGCCACCACTAGAAACCGCGATTCGGAACCAAAAACTCTGTTCTGCCACTCTGCCGAGACGGGGAATTGGAGGAGATCATCGCCATCATCATCACCAACGCCTCTCCATCAACCATCCATGTTTCCCCCATCCATGAGTGAGTAATCCCCCGCTATAGGCTATGGGGATGGTAGGGAATGGATGAGATCTATCATGTAATCGAATAAGATTGTTAGGGCATTGGTGCCTAGTATCTTTGTTAGTGATTTTTGACATTGTTACAACTTGTTAAGCTTAATGCTTGTCACTAGGGCCCGAGTGCCATGATCTCAGATCTGAACATGATATTGATTCATGATGTTAGTATTGTTTGTGATCTTATCTGCAAGTTGTTTACACATATTAATGTCCGGAACCAAAGGCCCCGAAGTGACAGAAATTGGGACAGCCGGAGGGGATGGCTGTGATATGAGGATCACGCGTGTTTACGGAGTGTTAATGCTGTGCTCTGGTACTCTATTAAAATGAGTACTCTATTCAAACGGGTTGGCAGGACAAAAGATGTTGTGCAAATTCTCATTGCGAGCACATATGACTATATATGGAACACAACAGCAGCCCAACAAGGCCCAGCCCAACAGCCCAATAGCCCAGCTCCTTTTCTCCCCCGAACCATTTTTTTCACCGTAGAAGTGAACCGCTAAGCAACTGACTTGTGGACCCCAACTCCCTCCCCCAATCCACTGACGCAATGGTCCCACATACCCAGCCATCGTCTTCAAGCGAGACCCCGTCGTCCTGCCGTTGCAGTGAGTTACTCCGGTGGTGAATGCGCGTTGATGGAGGCTTTGATTCCTCGCAGTGACGATGCCCCTTTAAGCGCCAGTGACTCCTCTCCACTTCCCCTCTGTCGCCCCACCTCGACACGCCCTCAGGCTATCAAATTTCGACCAACACTCCCCCTGTCTCCGACGAACAACCGCGACGTTTCCGGCGAGCGCAGCCACCGCCTGGACCCCTCGACCACCCGAGCGTGATCCCCATCTCCCTACGCATCTCCCAGAACCAACCCCTCGTCCGCGCGTGCTCTAGAACGCCGACAAGGAACACGACCGAGCGCCGCCGTCTTCTGCCGTTCTCCGACGACGTCACCCCGGTAAAATCCGACCACCCCTCTCTTCCCCGTGGATACGATGATGACCGCCATGCTCTCGCGGACCTAATGGTGATATTCGTTTGTCCTAGGATGCCCCCTAACCTCGCCCCCGTCGACGTCTGAGCGAGACCGACGCCGCCCCTGACTCCGGCGCGGAATTCCGACTGAACCCGTGCGCCCCTTCGACCAACGCGAGCAGGTTGAGCATCCCCATGCCACGGCGATCTTGGTGAGCCACACCACGTCCCCTCTCGCTTCTTGTATCACCGGCTCCGCATTGTGGCCGCCACCGCCACCGTCGGCCGCCAGATCCTGGCAAGCACGCTGTAGCCGTAGGATGCGTTTTGACTGGCTAGGATTAGATCTAGACGAAGAGGTAAGTTTGATCCTGAGCCGCTCGATCTAATTTAAATCCAACGCTCCACAGCGACCGATCCGTGCGAACCGGTACTGGCGAATAGGAGCAAGCCACGTGGCCCTGTCTGTTCTAATAAAAACAGAATTGATCTATTTGATGTTCCAATTTGAAAAATCCATAACTTTCAAACCACACGTTCAAAAATTACAAATTTTATATCAATGGATTTAGTGGAACAAACCCTATCCAGCCATGCCTTTAGTTTAGCAAATAGTATCTGTTAGCTTGTTGGTTTTTGCAGAAACATTTGTATGCTTGTTAAGGATGTAAAAATTGTTTAAAAATGAATTTGGGGTTAAAATCTTTGGAAATTGAATTGATTTGAACGTACTAACATTAGGAAACACTTTGTGGACTCAAAAATGTATTTGGTGAAACAAAATAAAGATTCTTTGATTTAAAACCATTTCTAGTCAAATAGAAATGTGGTTTATTTATTAAAAATGATTTTGAAGGAAAACTTTTGAGAAATGTTTTGTTTTAAACTCTCTGACCCTAAATAACAAGTTTTATGGTTTGAAAACATATTTGGTGAACCTTGGAGATTAATGCCTTGGTAAAAATATTTCTACACCACATAAAATGATACTTTGTTTTGAAAAATGGTTTTTGTAGTGAAACCTTTTGCAAATGACTTTGCCACTTTACAAAATGACCATTAGGTGTTTTCAAATGTTTATGACCCATTAGTAACCACCTTTCCAAACAAAACAAAGCTTAACATGCTTGCATGCATTACTTTGACTTTGTCATTTTTATGTGTTGTTTTGCTTGATTGGTAGATTGAGTTTGTGCCTTGCTTGATTGAATTGTAGTGACTTGAAGAGTGTGATTGTTGCAAGGACAAGGAGTGAACCTACATACTCTACCAAAAAGGAAAGTGACGCTTCATACTTTTTGTCCCATTACTTTCACTATGCATTAGTGATTTTCTCTAAGTAAAACTTGCATGGATTTTGCTAAGTATAAACCTTGCTATAGTAAAACCTAGTAGATGAAACCTTAGTGGAAATCTTCCTAAGTTCGGATTCCTATTACTACCAAGCTTAGCCTAGCTAATAGAAAACATGGGTGGAATATATATTCACACTATGGAAAAATATTCTAAGTCTGAGGACTTGAGTTTTGTTTAATAAAACAACTAAGTTAATGAATCACCTGGGTGGAATGGGACTTGCTTGGTGGTTTTTGTTTGAGTGGTTCACAAGGCCCATGTTTATGGTTTACCTTGTGTATCTCACTTGTGGATGGCCGCCCAGGAACAAAGAGATTTGAGATGTCAAATGTTGAGAAGCTTCAAGTGCAACCACTTGGCAATATGGGCTCTGCCATGATCATATAGGTTGCAAGAACTTAGCCATATGGACAGTGGGTGGTAGTGTTTGATAGGTTGGAACGCGTCCATTTTGGTCTAAGGGAAGGCTTCTAAAATATCTTGTCTTGGGAAACCAAGTCTTGTGGGGAAAGTGCACCACCTCTGCAGAGTGTAAAATCTAAGTACTTAGCCATGTCCCTGGAAAAGGACAATTTGAGCATCAAGACATGGAAGCAATCAAGAATCTCATCATTCAAATTTCTAAGTTAAAATCTTGTGGTTTGAACAAGGGTTGTTTGAAATCTTCAATCTTTGATTGAGAGAAGCTTTGGAAAAGATTTTGTCAAAACAAAAACTTAGTATTTTCAAAATGTTAAGGAAAATCTATTTTGAGCAATGCAAGCCTCAACTCCACTTAGCCCAATGCATATAGAAGATAGACTCCACTGTACTACCATAGTATCACTTGTCAATACAATTCAAATGTATTGACCCTTTGTGGCTGTAACTTGTATGTTGCAGGTTTGATTGATTTTAGTGAAGATTGATTGATTAGGATTACAAAGTCTACAACCAACATCTGCCTATGGCACTTTGAAGATGAAGGACCCATGCTTATAGTTATTCCGCTCCAATGTAATGTAATAGCCATATGAGCTATGTAAGATGTAACAAAATTATGTTATTCCTGGTTATAAAGTTGTATTATGACCTTTGTTCTTGATATTACATCTTAACTGTGGATGCTAGCTATTTATCCTTGGACTAGCATTGTAAACACAGGGGGCTCTATCTTATTAAAGATTGGAACCTCTACATGATCACCACTAGATATAAAGCATTATGGATATGATCAACAGGGGGTTATGAACCCTAATCAGAACAAGAACCCTCATTAGGAGATGAACCCTAATCAGAACATAGTCACTAGGCACGAGAAGCCACTAGATACACACAGAGAGATTCATGGTAGTAGCATGAACAACACCATGGAGGCAACTTACCCGGGGTCCTCGCTGATGAATTAAAGAGGAAGCAGATTGGCCGACGAACCCGCTGCGCCCCTTCGACCAACGCGAGCAGGTTGAGCATCCCCATGCCACGGCGATCTTGGTGAGCCACACCACATCCCCTCTCGCTTCTTGTATCACCGGCTCCGCCGCTGACAGACCCCGCCGCCACCGCCGCTGCGCCAGATCTCGGCAAGCACTGAGTCAGTGGGATGCGTTTGACTAGCTAGGATTAGATCTAGACGAAGAGGTAAGTTTGATCCTGAGCCGATCTAATTTAAATCCAACGCTCCACAGCGACCGATCCGTGCGAACCGGTACTGGCGAATAGGAGCAAGCCACGTGGCCCTGTCTGTTCTAATAAAAACAGAATTGATCTATTTGATGTTCCAATTTGAAAAATCCATAACTTTAAAACCACACGTTCAAAAATTACAAATTTTATATCAATGGATTTAGTGGAACAAACCCTATCCAGCCATGCCTTTAGTTTAGCAAATAGTATCTGTTAGCTTGTTGGTTTTTGGAGAAACATTTGTATGCTTGTTAAGGATGTAAAAATTGTTTAAAAATGAATTTGGGGTTAAAATCTTTGGAAATTGAATTGATTTGAACCTACTAACATTAGGAAACACTTTGTGGACTCAAAAATGTATTTGGTGAAACAAAATAAAGATTCTTTGATTTAAAACCATTTCTAGTCAAATAGAAATGTGGTTTATTTATTAAAAATGATTTTGAAGGAAAACTTTTGAGAAATGTTTTGTTTTAAACTCTCTGACCCTAAATAACAAGTTTTATGGTTTGAAAACATATTTGGTGAACCTTGGAGATTAATGCCTTGGTAAAAATATTTCTACACCACATAAAATGATACTTTGTTTTGAAAAATGGTTTTTGTAGTGAAACCTTTTGCAAATGACTTTGCCACTTTACAAAATGACCATTAGGTGTTTTAAAATGTTTATGACCCATTAGTAACCACCTTTCCAAACAAAACAAAGCTTAACATGCTTGCATGCATTACTTTGACTTTGTCATTTTTATGTGTTGTTTTGCTTGATTGGTAGATTGAGTTTGTGCCTTGCTTGATTGAATTGTAGTGACTTGAAGAGTGTGATTGTTGCAAGGACAAGGAGTGAACCTACATACTCTACCAAAAAGGCAAGTGATGCTTCATACTTTTTGTCCCATTACTTTCACTATGCATTAGTGATTTTCTCTAAGTAAAACTTGCATGGATTTTGCTAAGTATAAACCTTGCTATAGTAAAACCTAGTAGATGAAACCTTAGTGGAAATCTTCCTAAGTTCAGATTCCTATTACTATCAAGCTTAGCCTAGCTAATAGAAAACATGGGTGGAATATATATTCACACTATGGAAAAATATTCTAAGTCTGAGGACTTGAGTTTTGTTTAATAAAACAACTAAGTTAATGAATCACCTGGGTGGAATGGGACTTGCTTGGTGGTTTTTGATTGAGTGGTTCACAAGGCCCATGTTTATGGTTTAACTTGTGTATCTCACTTGTGGATGGCCACCCAGGAACAAAGAGATTTGAGATGTCAAATATTGAGAAGCTTCAAGTGCAACCACTTGGCAATATGGGCTCTGCCATGATCATATAGGTTGCAAGAACTTAGCCATATGGACAGTGGGTGGTAGTGTTTGATAGGTTGGAACGCGTCCATTTTGGTCTAAGGGAAGGCTTCTGAAAGATCTTGTCTTGGGAAACCAAGTCTTGTGGGGAAAGTGCACCACCTCTGCAGAGTGTAAAATCTAAGTACTTAGCCATGTCCCTGGTAAAGGACAATTTGAGCATCAAGACATGGAAGCAATCAATAATCTCATCATTCAAATTTCTAAGTTAAAATCTTGTGGTTTGAACAAGGGTTGTTTGAAATCTTCAATCTTTGATTGAGAGAAGCTTTGGAAAAGATTTTGTCAAAACAAAAACTTAGTATTTTCAAAATGTTAAGGAAAATCTATTTTGAGCAATGCAAGCCTCAACTCCACTTAGCCCAATGCATATAGAAGATAGACTCCACTGTACTACCATAGTATCACTTGCCAATACAATTCAAATGTATTGACCCTTTGTGGCTGTAACTTGTATTTTGCAGGTTTGATTGATTTTAGTGAAGATTGATTGATTAGGATTACAAAGTCTACAACCAACATCTGCCTGTGGCACTTTGAAGATGAAGGACCCATGCTTATAGTTATTCCGCTGCAATGTAATGTAATAGCCATATGAGCTATGTAAGATGTAACAAAATTATGTTATTCCTGGTTATAAAGTTGTATTATGACCTTTGTTCTTGATATTACATCTTAACTGTGGATGCTAGCTATTGATCCAGGGACTAGCATTGTAAACACAGGGGGCTCTATCTTATTAAAGATTGGAAACTCTACATGATCACCACTAGATATAAAGCATTATGGATATGATCAACAGGGGGTTATGAACCCTAATCAGAACAAGAACCCTCATTAGGAGATGAACCCTAATCAGAACATAGTCACTAGGCACGAGAAGCCACTAGATACACACAGAGAGATTCATGGTAGTAGCATGAACAACACCATGGAGGCAACTTACCCGGGGTCCTCGCTGATAAATCACACAGGGGGCGCTGCAACCTACACCAGCCACGGTGGCGGCCACAGCAGCACACGATCCCAGCACACCACCGCAGGCGTGACCGCGGCGGCGGCAGCACTTTCCCCTAACCCTAGGGTTCGGGAACGGGGTGAATCTGGCCGCGGAGAAGCCCCGGAGTCAAATCGAGCTGGACTAGTTGAACGAGCATAGTCGCAAACCTCGCCCTGCACCACGGCAGCGGCCAGGGGAAGCCTCAACGGCGGCCATCGCCAGTGGCGGCGCCAGAGCTGCGGGGTCGAGGAAGAGGAAAGGTAAGAACGAGGAAGAGGCACAGAGAGTGGGCTGGGTGGGCCAAAACCCCTCGGGGTGATTTTGACACTGCCCTATTGGGCCACACTGGCCCAATAAGCCCAAAAGGCCAGCCCAAATCATTTAAAATTTGTTTAATCAATTGGAAAATACCAAAATGCCCCTAGCATCAATAAAATTCTAGAAAATAAAATAAAAGTCCAAAAATTATAAACAAAATATTTTTTGATTCACAATAATCCACTCTATCCAAATAAAATAAGATATAAAATTTTGGACATTTAAATTTTTATAGGAATTTTGTAATTTATATATTCCTTATGGAATTTTACAAAATAATTGAAAGATGATAAAAATAAATAAAAATCACTTTCATTATATATTAATACTATACTATTTTTGAAAAATACTAAATAAACATTTAATAATAAATTTTAAGGTATAATTAATAATTTCTAAAAGAACTATTAAATCAATAAAAGTCCAATAAAAAGGGAAATAAAATAAAATAATTCAATATATGCAATAAATATAAAAATATATATTTATAAATGCTTTATTAAAAGGCACCTTATATATGGAAAATGCATATAGAATTAAATAATGCATTACATTACTTGCATAATCATCTTTGCTTCTTTAAATATTGTCCTTACCGGGCAATAATGATGTTTTTGTTGAACTAGAAGCTCAAGGTCCTGTGCAAGCATCAGACTTCACTACCTTGTCATCACAAGGCAAGTTCATCACTTTCTCATGTCCTTTGAAGAGTCTTTATCAAAGTATTTGCAAATTGTGTGTTATCATATATGCTATAAAAGAAAGAAAATATTATTTTCATAAATAAAGAAATCATAGATATCATCCTAAGTGGTGATATAATGGGGCAATATAACTTAGGGTTCTATTTGCAACAATGATGATCAAGTAGGGACTTAATAATCCCTGACATCAGTGATTCTAGCGTCGTATATCACGCGTTAACCATGAGATTTGGAATGGGACGGAGAAGTCAGCTGTATCTTCTTCCTCTCGCATGAAGCCGGATGTGCAGGTCGTGGTTATTATCCTTGTAGCGTGCATATTAATTGGTAATTCATAGAGGATATGCAGCATATGGGTGGGAACCCTCATCGTCCCATGATAGTTCTGGCATCTAACGGTTTGTACAAACCATTGACGTAATTCATTATACTGTGGGCATGGTGTACACCAAGGAGGCATGTGGGGTCGCAAAGGGAGCATTGATTGGCTTGGACCAACTACTGGGCCCCACATCATGGAATCGTGGACGGGAAAGTATGCCCGGTTGTGCAACAAGGAGTTGGTCTCTCGTGGGTAAAGTAACGCACCTATGTAGAGTGTAATAATTGTAACTTGTTACTCCCTGTTCCGGGAAGGAGCTACGAACGCGGCAGGAAAGGAACTCCATGAAAGTTTTGGTCAACCTGTGAAGGTTGATTGTCATAGTTTTTCATAATAAAATCAATCTTTGAAGAAAGATTTACAAAAAACTGCATAGTGCCAAGGATTTATAATCTGAGGTGGTAGTTAGAGCATCAAACTTCCCACCTTGCATATAATTAACTTGTTGGGTAACGCTGTTACTCATTCTTTCCTTTGATCCCTTGCTTAGACTCTGAGGATCCCGAAGACGTGCCAATGTATGCAGACGAATGTCAAGAAGATGTGTTCTACGAGGAACCTGATCTATCCGGAGGAGTTGAAGGAGTGGATTACAAGATCCGCTATGGTGTCGATGAGAACAAGTCCAATTAAGTATCTAGTTAGTAGTAACTAATGGAGCCGAGCAGCATGAACTCTATAGAATAAGCTGTTGAGCTCCACTCCTAGTCGGAGTTGCTACTTTTAAAATTCTGCTAAACACTTTATATTTTGGTTTGTAAGTTGGATATTTTTGGAAGTCTTGAACTTCCGGTATTGTAATAATAATAATGTGTGTACATTTGTAATATGGACCCACAATGTTTCTGTTGTACCACTCTGAGGGATGTGATATTTACGGAACGGTGTTCTGTAGATGTCATGTCAACGACTATAGGGTACTACACATGCAGTGGTATGCTGGGTCACCGCGGTTGGTATTAGAGCAAATTTCTTTGACCTTAGGTTGGAAACCTAGTAAAGGGTATTACCTGTAGGAAAATTTAGCAACGATAAAGAATTCTCTAAAAGTAATATAATGGGTATTCAAATGAGAATATTCCATTATATATTTTAGTGCGATAATTCTTTGTTATGATGCAATATATCATTGGATACTAATCAAAAAAATATTTTTCTGATATACAGAGATATGGCACCAAAGTTTCCAAAACAGACTTTGGTAAGGAAAGAGGATACTGTTGATGATTATCAAGGATCATTTATAGACCAACTTCGTCAACTTTTAAAGCTCTTTAGTTGTCCAACTAGAATTCTAGTGAACACTATCACTTACCTTGATGGTCGGATGTTATCCAAGTATCGTGTGAGTATCCAACTTCCAGAGAATCTTGGATTATATCATGATCTACCTATAGGATAAGGTAGGAGTCATTTAGCAGCATATCATGTTGATGTTGTGGAGGCGATAGCTAATATCCGGGAACATAAAACCAAGGAGTTAGAAGGTAGCACATTCTCTGTGATACCTCATGATTCTATAGACCCGGAGCCTATACCGGATCATCTTACTTTGGTTAAGAAGCATCCTAAGTTAGCTTCCAAGTTTATGGATAGATATCGAACACTCGTTGCGTCTTTTTATAACACCCATCAAGTGATTGTTGAAGAAAAAATGACATGTTAGAGGATCTAACTGATCTAGAAAGGAGGAAGCAGTTAGCATTCCAGCTAGAGAGATAAGCAAGTAGTAGTGTAACACCTATCTTTAAGGATATACCTATAGATCTGGAATCTTTTATACCATATCATTATTCACCAAGACCTGAACCTACACATGATCCTACTATAGATATGCGGTATGCAGTACCACAGGGCTCAGAGGAGGGTTCTGACTCAGAACTTCCTATTGAGAATTCAGATCGTTGGAGAATGGGATCATATAACGGATCTCATGAACACCAGATGTCCACAGATGGTTCCGACAGGAATGTTGGACAATCTAGTTGGATGGGTGCAAGGATGAACCCTAATAATAGTAGTAGAAATACCATGTCAATAGATAACCAGGATGAAGAAGAAGATCCTGAGGAGAGAGTGTTTGAATCATCAACATCTTCTCAAAACCCAGGGAATATACATTATCCAGTTTTAAATATCTTGCCCACGAGAGCACCTGGGGAGCAGCAGGATATGTGTATCCCGTGGACAACTCAAGAAATGAAGCTCAGGATATGCAGGCTAGAGATAATGTTGAATACGTTTCTGAAGACTTTTCAGCTGAGCTGGAGGGAGTCAATGCGCTCAGGTTGAGTAATGACTCAAGTCCTGACACTTCAGATACAGAGTATGTTCCTTCTGGAAGGCCATATGTTCCACAAACTGTGCGACGAACAACATGTCATCATGGTTGGACATTAGGCATGTACGATGAACGTGGTTACTATTAGGAGGAGACAAGTAGTCAATAGTATCAAGTACTGTGTCTTGTACCCAAGTAATAAGGTTGTTTTGTAATAATACCAATATGGTATACGTTGTAATGACTTTGTACAATTATGATATTATGTAAATATGTGAAATGCATATTTGGATTTTCTTTGGATCTTCATTGGGTGACTAGTTCTGTGCGTAAAGTCGAGCTCAGAACACATGTGCATGATGTAATTATGAGCATTCGATTTATGTTGTAGGACTAGTGGGTCATGGATACGGGTGTAGAAATGGAAACTGAGCAGCAACGGATGGAGCGAGAGGCCAAGGAAAAGGCCGATGCAGATGCAGCAAACCAAGAAGCATTACCACCACCACTAATGAGGCCGTTAATGGAGAAGAACTTTATGCAATGCATGCAAATGATGCAACAGACCCAGAATAAGTTCATGGAAGAGCTGCTGGGGCGAGCAAATCAGAGGGCACCTGAAGGTGGAGGAGTGAGTCTATCTGATTTCCAGAATGCAAGACCGTTACCTTTTGCTGAAAACTGTGGGTTGCAATGATGAGGAAAAAATGAGGTATGTAACTCATCTGCTGACTGGACCTGCAGCATCATGGTGGGAAAATCAGTTAGCCATGCAACAACCAGGAAGGGAGTTTACCTGGGAGGAGTTCAAGCAGAGATTCCGTGAATATCATGTTCCGGAAAGTGTCATGGAGTTGAAGCGAAGAGAATTTGAGGAACTTCAGCAAGGATATACTAGTGTCATGAAGTACATCCGGGAGTTTAGCCAACTTTATCGTTATGCTGAGGAGGATGTTAACACTGAAGAGAAGAGGAAGAAGCGTTTCTTGCATGGATTAAATCCGTTTTTGAAGATGCAGCTAAGGTTAGCCAATAAGCAAACTTATCAGCAGTTGTTGGATGCAGCCATTACTTTTGAAGATGACTACAAGAATGTCCAAGAGGATCGGAGGAAGAGAGCCAAGAAGGAAACTAAGAGAATTCAGGCAAGTAAACCTAAATCCAACCTGGAGTTCAAACCTTGGAATAGGAATTATGGCAATAACAACAATAACAATAACAAGGGCAGTGGTGGAAATCAATCTAATCCGAGAAGGAATGTTATCTGTAACAATTGTGGAATTCCAGGGCATGTCCAGAGGGAATGCAAAAAGCCTGTAGTGATCTGTCACGGTTGTGGTCAGAAGGGGCATATCAAGCCAGATTGTCCGAGCAAACCACCTGGAGGATGGCCTACTAAGGGAGGAGGACAAGCCAGTGGAGGAAATGGACATCCCAATAAAGGAGGAAATAATGGAAAGAACAACAATGGCAAGAGGAACCAACCTACCGGGAAAATGAACTGTGCAACCCTCGAGGAGGTGGATAATTTGGAGCATGCAGTGATAGGTATGCTCAATATCCTTACCAATCCCGGCAAAGTTCTATTTGATACTGGTGCAACTACTTCATTCATTTCTGAAGATTTTTGTGTAAGTTTGGGATTAGAAGGGCAACGTTAGAAAGTCTGACTGTAATTACGGCAGGAGGGAATGTGATTGTACGCCACATAAAACAATATCAGGTTATCTCGATCTGTGGTTGTACATATTTCGCAGACCTTTATGTGATTCCTTTGAAGGGAATTGCAGTAGTGCTGGGGATGGATTGGATGATGGAACACGGAGCTCAGATAAATTGTGAGGAGAAAACTGTCTCAATCAAAACTCCAAGTGGAGCAAGGATAGTTTACCAAGAAGATAAACACAGTCATATCATGGTGGATCTGTAGTTGAATTTAATGAAAGAAGTTAAATTAGAAGAGATTCCTATAGTTAATGAATTCCAAGATGTTTTTCCAACAGAGTTACCAGGAATGCCACCAGACCGGGAGATAGAGTTCACCATTGACTTAATACTTGGTACAACACCAATATCTCAAGCACCATATAAAATGGGACCCAAAGAGTTGAAAGAACTCAAAGATTAAATTGATGAGTTAGCTAGAAAAGGATTTATACAGGAAAGTGTATCTCCATGGGGAACACCAGTAATCTTTGTGGATAAAAGAGATGGTGGAAGACGGATGTGTGGTGATTATAGAAATTTGAACAACGTGACTATCAAGAATAAGTATCCTTTACCAAGAATTCAAGATTTGTTTGATCAAGTGAAAGGAGCTGGAGTATTTTCAAAGATCGATTTAAGATCTGGATACCATCAAATAAAAATCAAGCCGGAAGATGTTCCAAAAACAGCATTTGTCTCAAGATATGGACACCATGAGTATCTGGTAGTACCATTTGGTTTGACCAATGCACCGGCAATATTCATGAATCTAATGAACAAGATCTACATGCCATATTTGGACAAGTTTGTCATAGTCTTTATTGATGATATTTTGATATATTCCATTGGATAAGGAAGAGCATGCTGACCATTTGAGAATAGCATTGCAGAATTTAAGGGAACATAAGCTTTATGCTAAGTTGAGTAAGTGTGAGTTCTGGCTAGATGAGGTAGAATTCCTCGGTCATGTGATCAGTAAGGATGGAATTGCTATGAATCCATCTAAAGTTCAGTCAGTACTAGAGTGGACTGCACCGACCAATGTGAAGCAAATTCGAGGTTTCTTAGGAATGGCTGGTTATTATCGGAGATTCATTGAAGGTTTCTCCAAAATAGCTGGACCAATGACCAAATTATTAAGGAAGAATACACCATTCAAGTGGGATGAGAAATGTGAAGCAAGTTTCCAAGAGTTGAAGACTAGATTAACCACAGCTCCAATTTTAGCAGTTCCTGAAACAGGGAAGGATTTCACCGTTTATTGTGATGCATCTAAAGAAGGTTTGGGTTGTGTATTAATGCAAGATCAGAAAGTGATTGCTTATGGTTCAAGGAAATTAAAACCACATGAAGTCAACTATCCAACTCATGATTTAGAGTTAGCAACAGTAGTCTTTGCGCTGAAAGGATGGAGGCATTTTCTTTATGGAGCCAGATGTGAGTTATACACTAACCATGAAAGTCTCAAATATTTCTTCACTCAAAAGGAATTGAACATGAGACATAAGCGTTGGTTGGAATTAATCAAGGATTATGATTTAACAATCAATTACACGCCAGGGAAAGCAAATGTTGTAGCAGATGCTTTAAGCAGAAAGAGTGCAGATATTCAGCCTAGCAATACGGAGCTACCAAAAGAGTTACAAATGGACTTGGAAAGATTAGAACTTCAATTCATCAGAACAGAGTTTCTTGGAGGATTAGCTACTATGCAGGTAGTTGCAGAGCAGGACAGTGATCTTAAGCAAGAAATTTTTAGACATCAAGAAGAAGATCCTTTTATTGCTGAGGAAATTCGAGGATATCACAAGGGCAAAAAACAGATTTTCGCCTTGGGGATTATGGGTCTTTATGGTTTCAAGACCGTCTATGTGTTCCAGATGTGAATGAGATCAGAAATTTCATACTCAAAGAAGCACATGATACCCCATATTCTATACATCCAGGGAGTACCAAGATGTATATGGATTTAAAGGAACTATTCTGGTGGAATAACATGAAAAAAGATATTGCTAAATATGTATCGGAATGCCATACTTGTCAAAGGGTGAAGGCTGAACACCAAAGTCCAGTAGGACCATTACAACCCTTGGAAATTCCTGAATGGAAATGGTAGGAAATAGGTATGGACTTCATTACAGGATTACCTCTGACACCAAAAAGGAAGGATATGATATGGGTAATTGTGGACAGACTCACTAAGAGTGCACATTTTATTCCGATGAATCAAAATGATAATGCCGAGAAGTTAGTTGAAGTATATGTCAAAGAGATAGTAAGTAAGCATGGAGTACCCAAAAAGATCGTAATTGATAGGGTATCAGTGTTTACTTCAGCATTTTGGAAGCAATTGCATGAAGCACTTGGTTCAAAGTTAGATTTCAGCACGACATATCATCCTAAGACATGAGGTCAAACTGAAAGAACAAATCAAATATTAGAAGACATGTTGAGAGCTTGTGCACTAGATTTTTGAGGAACATGGGAAGATCACCTACCATTGGTAGAATTTTCTTATAACAATAGCTATCAGAGTAGTCTGAAGGCAGCTCCATATGAGATTCTGTATGGAAGGAAGTGTAGATCACCAATATGTTGGTATGAACCTGGAAGCAGCAAAGAATTTGCGCCAGATTATATCAAGGAAAGACAAGATATCATTGATAAGATCAGAGATAGACTAAAAATAGCCCAGAGCAGACAGAAAAGTTATGCGGATCAAAGTCGAAGATCATGGCATCCAGAAGTGGGAGATATGGTCTATTTAAAAGTAAGTCCAATGAAAGGAGTAAAAAGATTCGGAGTTAAAGGGAAATTGAGTCCAAGATATATCGGACCATTCAAGATACTGAGTCAAAACAGAACTATAGCTTATGCTTTAGAGTTACCATCAAGATTGGCTCAAGTGCATAATGTTTTCCATGTGTCACAACTTCGCAAATGTTTGAAAGTTCCAGATGATGCAATAACACATCAAGAGATAGAACTACAAGCAGACCTGACTTATATTGAAAAGCCCTATAAAATTCTGGAAGAAAACTGGAAAAGATTAAGGAATAGAGCAATCAAATATTGCAAGGTACAGTGGGAACATCACCCTGAGAGGGAAGCCACATGGGATAAAGAAGAGGATTTAAGAAAAGCTTATCCAGAACTATTCAGGTACATCTCCACAAACTTCGGGACGAAGTTTAATTTAAGGGGGGTGACATGGTTATACCCTACGGGTACGTGACTTCAGCATACCTGGTCCAGCCCAAGGAAGGCCCACAGCAGATATACACTGGCCCATGAAGATTTTCGGGTGGCCAAGTCCCATGACGCCTTCGGATCCTTGGAGAGCAAGACTAGCATAGATAGGAAATTCAAAGGGGTAAAACCCTAGAACTTGTACCCGACTAGGACTATGCCCGGGACCTGCCTAAGTCTATATAAAGGCCAGGAAGGCACGTCCTAGATCTCTCGACTCATACTTTCGCACACACCTCCACGCCAGATCGAATCACAGACCAGAACCTTCGGTTCCCGTAATCAAGAGCGTAGCAGAGTAGGGTTTTCCTGGGGCTGAACTGGTAAATCTCGTGTCCCCTGGTTGCTTGTCTGTTAACCGTGCCACGATCTCGAGCATCCCCATCTTCTCCAAAACCCAAGTCCATAACAATGGGCATTGACGAGATTAAACCTCGTCAATTGGCGCCGTCTGTGGAAATCGGGGCTACTGATTGTGCGATCGTGACGGTCCCGACCCGATCGATCTACAACTCCGCGGCGACGGAGAATCACCTCCTCTTCGGCACTTTCAACTTCACCGCCCACTCGCCGGCCACCATGAAGGATTTCGAGCCCGTAGGCGACGGACTCGAAATTTTGTTCGGGAGCTTCTGATTCCAGGTGGGACAAACTGGCACACTCCGCCTTCCTGAGCGGGTGCCCGTGCCATTGATCAGGCCCCCCTCGTGGGCTCCACACCCCGTGCTACGCACATCACCATCGACAGATGAGCTCTACAACAGCAGCAGCCGCAACTCCGATTTGTGCGATCCGCCTTCGGATGAAGGAACCTACGGTTCCGGATCTGAAAGCTGCGGCAGCAGCGAACCGATCTACGAGCGCTACCAATGCGCCGATCATCCAGAGCAAAAACGCTAACCGCCGCCCAACACGAACCCGAACCTGCAGGATAGAAACGGCGGAAACGGCGGGAACAGAAGAAGACAGTCCCCCCCACCCGAAGGGGAAAACAACGGCCATGTCATCCAACTTAGCAAAGAAGGATGGGTCCATGCACGCCGTGCCGTTGCAGGCGACATAGTCCTACCTGTGGACTCCCCACGTGACCTACTGATGGCGTACCACTACCTCCTCATCGAGGAGCACAAGAAGCAAGTCAAGATGCAGGAGACGCTCGACAAACGCAAGCAAGCAGCCTCCGAGTCCAGCGCGCGACGAGTTGCGCTCTCCGCCATGGCACCCGGCTCTAGCACGAACGGAAACCAGGGAAACAAGCATCGCTCGCGGGTGGAGAATATGGATCCCAAGGAACGCCGTGATGTGACCCGAACTCTCCACACATCGTTCATGGATATGGATGCCGACGGCAACATCATCCCGAAGACACCGCAAGATGCGATCATGGCAACCACTGCGTATCTCGCGGCCCACCAACCTCCGGAAGGGGACCCGAAAAGAGCCATGCATAAGTCCGCACTCACCGGACTCGGACTCGTCGGAGCTGCGCTCCACGAAGACGCTCCTGCGGATCCGAAGAAGAAAGCTCCAGCGCGATCGAGCCCCACCCTTCATCCGAAGAGGAGGAGCATGACCTTCCTCGAAGGAAGAAGAGCTCGACGCCATAAACGCGACTACGACGCCAGAGACGCTTACAGCCGCAAAATCGACAAAGCACGAGCCAACGCGCATGCTCCCGAGTCCGAGATGGATGAAGATGAAGGAGAACTCGTGGAGCTCGATGTTGCTTGGCAGATCTGTCGCGAACACAGATGCCACGCATTTCAAGCTTCCTTGGATACTCCAGTTCAACGGCACGCAAGATCCAAAATCTTGGCTCAACGATCATCTCATCATCCGTCAGCCGCATGGCGGTAACAAAGAAACCGCCATGCAATGCCTCCACCGCACCGACAAAGCGCGGGTCTGCTCAAGCAGCCTATCATCGATCCATCCGGTTGGGAGGAGCTGGCTTACAGCTTCATCCGAAATTTCAAGGGCACTAGCAAGAGGCCCGCCTCAATCGAAGAGTTGCGAGCCTGCACTCAGAGAATGGGGGAATCTATTCACTCGTACATATTACGCTGGTCTATCACCAAGAACTCCGTAGCACATATCTCCGAGGAGAGGGCCATCGACGCCTTCAGAGACGGCATCAAACGCCAAGATTTCAAGGAGGAACTTGGGCGTGTCAAGCCCAAGACACTCGACCACCTCATGGAAATTGCCAACAGTTGGGCAGACGGCGAAGATTGCATCCAATGCGCAATCGATGAAGAGGACGACTACGGCGAAGCGACAACGCCGCAGCAAGAGGAGATCGCGTGTTCACGAAGACCGCGACGGACCGACATGGTCGCTACGCCGATCGCAACGACAACAGCCACAACAATGAGGATACGTGGAGGAAATTTCCGCGACAATGACGACCAAAGATCGTGGCAACGCCGCGATCATGACAACGGACCCTCAAAGATTCGACAAACTTTCGGGTCCATGCACCATCCACTTCTACATCGACAAACAAGATGGCAAAAATAAATCCATACATGCTCAAGGAGACCGCCGAGTTCCGTAAACTCAATAAAGCATGGTGTAGATGAGGCAACAAGCCCCAACCCCTGCGTTCGGAAACGCACCCGCGCCAGGAGAAATAGCACACGGAGCTCCTCAACCGCCACCTATTGGAGGCCCAAACCAACCAGTCGCACCAGCGCAAAACCACGCCGGGGTCGGATACCCCCCACCAAAGGAAGCACTAAATATGATCCAGAAGGGACGCCCCACAAACAGGGTACAAAAGAAAATCACCCGACAAATCAACTTGGCCGTGGCAACTCCGCCTGCAATCCTTGAGTACCTCAGCGGATCGGAGTCCTGCATCACATTCACTCGCGTGGATCACCCTTGCCAGATCCCTCGCCCACGCCATGCTGCCCTGGTGCTGGAGGCGCAGATCGGAGGCTTCGAGATG
This sequence comes from Avena longiglumis, assembly GCA_030063025.1. Taxonomy (NCBI): domain Eukaryota; kingdom Viridiplantae; phylum Streptophyta; class Magnoliopsida; order Poales; family Poaceae; genus Avena; species Avena longiglumis. Next base: position 158,741,858 of record CP125973.1, read on the forward strand.
AGCCGCGTCTTCATGGATGGCGGCAGCGGCATAAATCTAATGTTCGCAAGCACTCTAGCAGCTATGTGGATCCCGCAATGCATCCTGGAACAATCAGACACAACGTTCCACGGCATTGTCCCAGGAAAGGGCATATTCCCCCGAGGCAAAATAGGGCTCGACGTTATCTTCGGGAAGCCGGACAACTTCCGGCAGGAGCGCCTAGAATTCGAAGTGGTGGACTGGCCGTTGCAATACCACGCCATCCTGGGGCGTGTAGCATTCGCAAGGTTCCTGGCCGTCCCGCATTACGCATACCTACTACTCAAGATGCCAGGACCAAGGGGCGTCATCACAGTCCACGGGAGCTTCACCCGATCGGACCAATGTGACAGGGATTTCAACAAAATCTCCCAGTCTTTCGGCATGCAAGACGAGCTTGTAAGGCTCGAAGTAACGGACAATGGGGTACCCCCCACAAGGCGTAACGCACCGACATGTCCTTCGACTCCACCGTCAACACCAAGAAAGTACAGTCCGTCCGACGGATGCCTCCAAGATGGCCTTGATCGCCAATGACCTCAAAGATCAAGAAGGCGCTCGTCGTCAATTCCTCCGTGAGCTTAGGAAATTCGCTGGTCCTGCGGACATGCCAGAGTTCCTGTGAATTCGCCGAGCACGCACTCAATGTCTTTCCAGACACCAAGCCAGTCAAGCAGTCCATCCGAAGACTGTCGGAGCCACGAGCCGAAGCTATCGGCAAGGAAATCAATAGACTACTCGCTGCAGAATTCATCAGAGAAATCAAAGAAAGCGAGTGGCTTGCAAACACGGTGATGGTCCCGAAGAAGGACACGAACATCCTGCGGATGTGCGTGGACTTCACGTCACTAAATAAGCATTGTCCAAAGGACCACTTCCCTCTTCCATGGATCGACCAGATCATCGATTCGACTGCAGGTTGCGAGAAACTCTCCTTCCTCGACGCCTACTTAGGCTATAACCAGATTCGGCTCAAGGTCGAAGATCAGGAGAAAACGGCGTTTATCACACCGTTCGGAGTATTCTGTTACAACACAATGCCCTTCGGGCTAAAGAACATGGGTGCCACGTACCAGCGATGCATGCAGGCCTGCCTCAAGGACCAGATCGGTCGCAATGTCCAAGTCTATGTCGATGACATAGTAATAAAAACTAAGGAGGCAAGGACACTTATCGACGATCTCCACGAGACGTTCGAAAACCTTGATCGCTACAGGATCAAGCTCAATCCCGAAAAGTGCACCTTCGGCGTCCCATCAGGTCAGCTGCTTGGGTACTGCATCTCTCAACGAGGGATCGAGGCGAACCCGAAGAAAATCAGAGCCATCATGATGATGGAGAAGCCGAAAAACCTCAAGGGCGTCCAGCAGCTCGCAGGACGAGTAGCGGCACTAAGCAGGTTCACCAGCCGCATGGGCGAGAAGGCCCTACCATTCTACCAGCTGCTACGCAAGGCAGACAAGTTCGAGTGGACACCAGAAGCCAACGACGCATTCGAAAGCCTCAGCTGCCCTCTCCACCTCGCCTGCTTTGGTCACGCCAAAGGAGCGCGAGCCCTGCTGTCAGACATAGCAGCCACACAGGTGGTCAAGACTGCACTCGTGGTCGAACGACCCGAAGAAGGCAAGACCCACGGGGTCCAGCGCCCAATTTACTACCTCAGCGAGGTACTAACACCAACAAAGCAGAGGTACCCTCACTACCAAAAGCTAGCCTACGGCGTGTTCATGACGGCTCGACGGCTGAGCCACTACTTCCAGGAGCACCAAGTGATGGTGGTCAACGAGGCACCCCTGAACAGCATCCTGAATAATCCAGAGGCCACAGGACGGGTAGCCCTGTGGGGCATCGAACTGTCACCCTTGGACATCGTCTACGAGAAGCGACACGCAATTAAATCTCAAGTCCTTCCGGACTTCCTGGTACATTGGATGGAGCTGCAGCTGCCAGACACCCCAGACATGTCGCAGTCATGGACAATGCACTTCGACGGCTCCAAGCGCGAAGCCGGAGCAGGGGCAGGGGTCATACTGACCTCCCCGCAAGGCGACAAGATGAAGTACGTTCTTCGGATGAAATTTAGAGCCTCCAACAACGAGGCCGAATACGAAGCCCTCATCCATGGCATGAGGATGGCAAAGATATGCGGCGCAACGCGCCTGGTCATCTACGGTGACTCCAACCTCGTCGTCCAGCAGACGATGAATGAGTGCGACGCACACGCCGAAAACATGATCGCATACCGCACGCTCTACAACGCACTCGAAGGCGAATTCGATGGCTGCGAACTTCGGCACGTTGGAAGGGAGAGCAATGAGGAAGCCGATAGACTCGCCAACATCGGCTCCACTTGCGCAAAAGTGCCACCAGGAGTGTTCCTCGAACAGATCTGCGTACCATCCATCAAGCGAAAGTTCCCCAAGGGATCACCCGAAGAAGCAGAACACTCGGGAGCTACGCTACCCGAAGGACACGAAGGACCCGATAAGCTGGACACAGAGGTAGCCATGGTCAACCTAATGCAGGTCATGGCAGTCGAAGAAGCTTGGACGCGACCATACCTCCAGTTCTTAATAACCGGAGAATTGCCTAACAGCCCAATAGACGCCCGACGCATATCTCGCCGGTCAAAAGCCTTCACCATCATCAACGGCGAGCTGTACAAGCGCAGCATCACGGTTGTACTTCAACGGTGCGTCACCATCGACGACGGCAAGGCCATACTCCAAGACATCCATGAAGGCATCTGCGGCCACCACGCAGGCAGCCGCTCCCTTGTCGCTAAAGCTCTACGAGCAGGATTCTACTGGCCAACGGCCATGAGCGACGCAAAGGACATCGTCCGAAGATGCAACGGATGCCAACGGTTCGCCGACAAACCGCACGCACCTGGGTCCGAGCTCAGGCCCATACCTATAGCTTGGCCTTTCGCTCAATGGGGCCTCGACATGATCGGCAAACTGCCAAAATCCTCGAAAGGGGGACATGTCTTCCTCCTGGTTGCAGTCGACAAATTCACCAAGTGGATCGAGGCCATGCCGGTCACCAACCAGAAAGGCAAAACTGCCATCAAGTTCTTCGAGTCCATTGTCTACAGGTTCGGTGTACCACACAACATCATCACCGACAACGGATCGAACTTCATCTCCGAAGAATTCCAGGACTTCTGCGAAGGCCTTGGGATCAACATCACGTATGCCTTAGTGGCACACCCGCAAACGAACGGGCAAGTGGAAAAGGACAACGGCCTAATCGGCGCCGGCATCAAGAAGCGCCTCATGAGCTCACTCGATCAAAAAGCTGGAAACTGGACGAAAGAGCTACCATCCGTCCTGTGGAGCTTACGGACTACGCCAAATAGCTCCACCGGCTACACACCGTTCTTCATGGTACACGGAGCCGAGGCCGTGCTACCAGCCGAAGTACGCCACCAGGCCTGGTCGCTACAGCCATAATCCGAATCCACGATCGCGCTTGAAGACGCCGACACACTCGACGCACGAGATATAGCAGCAGCTCGATCAGTGTACCAGAGTCTCCGAACTACCACAGCCGCCGGCTGCACCAAGATCCTTCGTCAAGGAGATCTCGCCTTGCGACTCAAGCAAAAGCGACCAATAAATTGAGTCACCATGGGAAGGACCCTACGTCATCACCGAAGTCATCCTGTGGCGCCTATCGCCAAGCACGTGGAGTCCAGTCATACTCCAACCCATGGAATATCTCGCACCTGACGATTCTATCCGTAGCAACCTACCCCTTTACTTTCAATAAGGCTTCCGGACAAGGCTATTCAAACGAACAATGTACCTCCTCCATTACGATATAAATCAAGCTAAGTGTCTCGCCCAAAACTTCGTTCACTATTTTCGCAATACTACATGCTACAAACGCACTGGGCTCCCCACCTCACGATTTCATCGATGAGGACCAAACGTACACTGAGTAGTACAACGTCGAGCAAACGAAAAGTACACGATCAATCAAAGCAATCGTGCTCACAAACAAACAAACCTTTACAACAAAGGGCATAACACGCCCAAATTAAATATACAAATTTTACATCTCTCTTTTTACAGTGTACTACCTATGTTGAAGAATAATCTGGCACGCTGCTCAAACAAATCTACAATCTGTTCGCATACTGCCTTCTACCCGCGTAATGCGGACGCATGTCCCACTCGCCACCATCGAGAAGAGGTGGCCCAGCCACAATCCAAATCCAGGCCGGTGCAGCCTCACAAGAGACAAATCAGCCTTCACTCCTGCGACAAGCTGCTTCCGCACCAACTCCTTGACATTGCTTACGCTCCGAAACTTCGACAGAAGACCCGCAAGGGTTGTCAGTACGGCATCCAAAGGGAACATGACGTGCAGCACCGAGGCAAGCGATGTCTGCACTTGGCGGAGAACCCGCAAAACTTGATGAACACGATCCTGCACCGTCGCCAGAGCTATGGCGCGATCGCGATCCATCCAGAAGAAGCCGCCGGCCTCCATGTCCTGTTGAGTCAAGCAATTGACCCGAACAGCGACACGCTCCTTTTCCTCCCTCGGAGCAAGATTCGCACCTGCAACAATCACACAAAATAAGAGTAAAGCCAGCAGGCTCATCCGAAGAACCGAGCAGCTCTCAACCAAAGAACAACTTACATTGCAGCTGCTCGGACAGCCGAACCAGCTCCGCCATCAAGTACTCCTCTCTGGCTGCACCACGATCCGCTTTGGACTTCCAAACGTCGGCATGACCGCGTAACCCGAGCAACTCCCTCTCCAGAATACGCACACGATCCCGAAGGAAAGTGAGCTGCGAGGAATCATCCAAGGATGGTCGCAACGGCATCGCAGATGGGGCGTCAACAGGATCAGCACCCGAAGGAACCTAGAGCAGCAGCAAAATAAAGGAACACAGACATTCAGCCAATGATAAGCCACAACTCAGCGGAATTCATTAATATATAAGGCCACTACGTGGCACAAGGATGTTGTTCTTCAAGATATTTACAACAAAAGTAGACTACAAACTACCCTACGTCTACTACGCCTAAGATGCGGGACCCTGAGTCGCCTCGGAGCCAGACTGCCTAGCTTTGGCCCGCCACGCCGCAGATGCATACTCGAATGACACAAATCAATGAGCTTGTGCCCATATCGCTTGTAGCGAGCAGAATAGGCAGCAAAGGCTACCTCGGATCCATCCGCAGCCGTCAGCATCCGAGAGGTGATCTGGGGCAGATCCAGCTCTGCTCTAGCCGCCAAGGCCATCGCCAGCCCGACGGACGCGCCGATGCCCTTCTGCTTGCGCTTATGCAGCGCGGCCGGTGCAGAGCCTCCGCCAGAGCATCCACATCATCAAGGGCTGCGCCCTTCGGGACAAGCTCCTTGTAGAAATGACCAAGGACCTCTTTCGCCTTGGCAAGGGAGTTGACGACGGTGTTGCAGTGGTCTTCGACCGCCACAGTGGCATCATCTAGAGCACCGCGGTCGAACTCGATGCCTGCGGCATTTGAGACAAAAAATAAGAAGGAAAGCATGAAGAAAAGCAGCACAGAAGAAGACCCGAAGAAAAAGAAACAAGTACAAAACTAGCACTCACCCGAAATAGCCTTGGCAGCAGCCATGTGCTTCGCCGCCACCTCTCTTTCACGAGCAGGCGCAACGGTGGCCAGCTGCTCCTCACGATCTGCGGCCTCCTGCTGCAGCCGCTCCTTCGCTTCGGCTGCCTTAATCAGCTCTAGCTCGAGGCGTTCTTTCGCGCCAATGGCGGCTTCGGCCTTCTGCTCCGATTGACCAAGGCTCTTTTTGAGAGCGTCGACCTCACGGAGGGAATTATTATGCTCCTCTGCATTCAAGACAAGCAAGTGTCAAAGAATAGGACGAGGATAAATAAGAGAGGCATTAAAAGGCAGATAGATACCTTGAAGCTGCCGAAGGTTCGCCTCCAGCAGCAGGCGCTCCTGCACCAGCCGCTTGGCCTCCTGCACAAAAGGCTGAAGAAAAATAAATAGCAGTAAGAAAAGGGCTTGAGGGCTACGCCCAACACAAAGGAGTAAAAACAAAATTCGCACACGAAGACACTCGGGGGCTCCCCCCGTGATATGAAGCAGAAAAACTTACATGCTCTGATGGTGACTCCGAAGGACCGCCTGCGAAATTCTGAGGCGCAACCACCTGCACCTCCTGCAACGGAGGATCCGGAGGCGCGCCACCGGAAGTCGCCACCGTCTGAGGAGGAGGAGACGCAATTTTCGAATCCCCCATCATCTCCCGCGCACCACCACTGGAGGAATCATGGGAGGAATGCCTGCATACGAACCAATCAGCACAAGCACAACGATCATGAAGGAAAAAAGGACAATAGTACAGCAAGAAACTTACGAGCCCAGTGACCTCAAGTCAAAGAAAGGAGGATTCCTTCAGGCTCTCTTCTCCTCCTTCTTTTCTTCCTTCTTCTCCTCCTTTTTCTCTTCCTTCTTCCGCTTCGCTGGCGGGTGCGGCACTACAGCCCGCACAGGAATGGCAGGAATGGGAGAAGTAGAACCTCCATGACCGTCACTATGACGCTCAAGGCCCAGAGGGTTTCTGGGTGTCGGAGGAGTCGAGGCATCCGAAGACTCGCTGGAGCTCCGTGACCGTTTTCGCGTATGGTCCTCACTCGACTCGTCGGCATCCTCCGCCGGAGATCGCGCCGACGGTAGCTTGGACACGGAATCAACCACTTCATTATCCGGGGCATTCAGATACCTTTCGGGCAACGGCGGTACCATGCCTGGCACTTTGAAGCTCTGCAAAATCAGAAGGAACCTTGTTAGCAAACAAAGGAAATAAAGACACAGCCGACAAAAAGCACTACATGCACAAATCTACACCTGCGGTACGGCCAACGTCGAAGAAAATGGAGTTAGTGACTTCCCCGGGATTTCTTCTCCGGCTTTGAACTGCAGCAGCGCGCGAAGGGCCCTCTCAAGATCCCCCTCGGACATTTTCTCAGCCGAAACCCTCGTCGGATCACGGCGCCCAGAATATAGAAACATCGGGTGCGCCCTCGCTTGGAGAGGCTGCACCCGACGCTCAAGAAAAGTTCAGATGATGTCCACGCCGTTCACCTCCTTCTCCGGAATCAGCTGGAGATCCTCCACCCGACTGTAAAGGGCCTCTATCTCCGCCACCTCACCGTCCAAGATTTGGTTTTTCCAAGACCTTTTTCGCTCAATCATTTGGGAGGGGTCAAAGGGAACAAGACCAAAATCTTGCCCGGGCACTACGGAGTCGCGGATATAAAACCATCGCCTTCGCCAGTACTGGACAGATTCGGACATGGAAAAGGAAAAGAAGAGCAGATTGGGACTAAGGGAGATGATGAAACCCCCAATGGGATGCACACCATCCGAACCAGATTGCCTCTTCACGGAATAGAGCTTCTGGAAGAAGCCAAAGTGCGGCTCAATGCCAAGCCAGCACTCGCAAAAAGTGATAAAACACGCAATGTGGAGAAGAGAATTGGGAGACAGATGATGAAGCTAAATCCCATAGAAGAAGAGTAGTCCACAGAGGAAGTTGTGGACCGGAAAAGAAAACCCACGCAAAACGAAGGCGAGAAACATAACCCGATACCCAGATGGGGGACGGGGGATTACCTCATTGCCGGGGAGTTTGACGGCCTCCCTATCTTGCGGGATCAGGCCCTGCTCGCGAAGCTTGTGGAGATCGCTCTCCCGCGTCTCTGATCGCCGCCAACCACCATCGGTGACGCGAGTAGCGGCGGTGCCCTTCTTTCCTCCGGCGGCGCTGGTCCCAACCGCAGATGAAGATTTCTTTGGTTTCCCCATTGCGCTACGGCGGCGCCGGCGGTGAAAACGTAGAAAGAACGACGGAAATGTGGAAGGAAATCCCAGCGCGAAGCAAGAATCGCTCGAGCACAAGGAGGAAGTGAACACAAGAACTGGTGCGGTGAAAACAAACCACGGTTTCCCCCAATGATTATAACAGCGAAGACGACGAACGGCAGCCGTCCATCCAGAAGACCTAACGCCAACAGCAGATCTGACCGTACACGTGTCAACTTCACAACGAACCGTCGTTACCACGCCGTCCACTACGCGCGAAAATCAAGGAGACGCCGTAATTATCTCCACGCCACGCGTGACCGGTCAATTCAAAGTCAGCAAGTGAGACCCACTTTCGTCCAGTCAAGTTATCTCTGGCGTAGCAGACGCTTGAGGTCATCGATCGTCAGCACTGATGTCATCAAAAGCTATACTAGCACAAACTACAAGATCCTTTCCTAGATCCGGAAACGTTGGATGTTATTTTTCTTGATATTTTTTTAGAATTTCTGTGAGTTTGGGTATGAATATGAGAGGGATTTAGTCATATATTCATGAATCTCCAATGAATTAGCCCTAGAGAAATCCGATCTAGGCATCATATTTTTGGGGGATTTTTCATTCAGTTCGTGATGTATCTTGCTGATTCGGTTTTTTCCTATTAATACCGATCAAAAACTTTGTATTTTCATGTGTATGAAACTTTGTTCTAACTTTGATACGTGTATGGATCTTTATTAATCTTCATCGGAAGGCCAGATCCGATCCTCTTTTTCGTGTGTCATGATAGCTACTGCCTAGGCGTGTTCATCAGAAGATTTATTTGTTCTATGGATTTGATGTCAACCTTGAATAAAATATATATGATTTTATGTAAACCTTGATGGCTCGTAGAATACACAGGGAGTAAATTAGATACCTTTTTCAGGAAACATGTGCAGAATCTTGTATGTGTCATGAATCTTGTATGAAAATGCTAAGAATCTGTAATGAAGCTTGTATGTGTCAAGAATCTGTAATGAATCTTGTTTGTACGAATTATGTATGTTTCTTGGATTCTTTGAAAAAACATGTGCAGAACTTGTGTGAATTTTTTAATATCCTGTGAAACATTGTGTATGAAAATTATTGTTGAAACATATTCTTGAAAGAAAATATATGAATGAGATTAGATATTGTGAGTAATCTCGTGAATCTTGTGTGTATCTTGTATGAAACATTCTTGGTATTAATCTTATTCAATGCAGATTACAGAAATTCAATTATTGAAAAAATATTGTATGTTGGGATTCTAGTATGTATCATATATGAATATTATTGCCTATGAATCTTGAATGAATTTGTGTTGGAAGGTTTCAAATATTTGGCAAATATCCATACTTTCGTAGAAATAATAAAAGAATATCTCTAGGCAGAAACAAGTTTGTAAAATATGTGAATCGTATATGAAACTTCTGAATCTAGGATGAAACAAAGTAAGAGTGTCTAAATATTGTTAAATAAAAAGTGTAAAAATAAAATTATCAAATGAGATTGTTGAAAAAACAAATTATGCATGTTTCATTTTCAAAATAAAAAATGTACAGAAAAAATGTTGAATATTCCCGAAATTTTACGAGAAAAATTGAGGTGAAAAAAGATAGAAATTATGCAGGTATTTTGTGAAAAATTTATATGAATATATCTTGGCAGAAACAAGTTTGTAAAACATGTGAATCTTGTATGAAACTTCTGAATCTAGGATGAAACAAAGTAAACGTGTAAATATTGTTAAATAAAAAGTACGAGAATAAAAATTGCCAAATGAGATTGTTGAAAAAACATATTATGCATGTTTCATTTTTTAGAATAAAAAATATACATAAAAACATTATTAAATATTCCTAAAAATTTAAAAGAAAAAATGAGGTGAAAAAGAAACAGAAACGTGTAGAAGACACTGGGAAGACAATCATAGACAAAAAATATAGAATATCCGACAACGCTAGGGGATTGGATAGAAAAACTGCAAGAGACCTAATATGTGAGGTGGGAGGGTTATTTTGTAAAACACATAGCACGAATATGCAACAAATGGAGAGTAGAGATGATGCCGGGGCCCCCTCCTACGGGGGGAATTGCATTGCCCCTGGGGTTACGTGTTCCCGGCTTATCCTGTTTGTCCAACCTATGTTCAAGATTCGTGCATGGTCAGAGCATTCTCTTCCCTGTCTTCCATGCTAGTTGCAAAAAGACCCCTTCACCAAATTCAGTTCATGATAGGAGGACCCTCTTATTTGTTAGTACAGATCTTTTACATTTCTTGTCTAATTATTGCTTTACTTTGCAAAAGATCAGAATCTTTTTATGGAAACATGCATGATTTGTTTTTTTTAACAATCTCATTTGATAATTTTTATTTTTGTATTTTTTATTTAATAATATTTAGACACTCTTATTTTGTTTCATCCTAGATTCAGAAGTTTTATATAGGATTCACACGTTTTTACAAACTTGTTTCTGCCAAGAGATATTCATATAATTTTTTTTACAGAATATTCTAACAAATTTTATACTTGTTTCACTAAAGTTTGACACCAAATCCATACATGATCATGATAAATTCGACGATCCATACCAGATTCGGAGAGTTTTTATACAATAGATATGTATTTTATATAATTTCAGATTTTTTCCACATCATATTTATGAAACCTTCTTATAGATTCAAACAAGTGTCATATAGGTGAAACCAAAATTCTAGACATATTCATATATAGTATAAATTCATACACACTACTCAAGCAAGTGTCAACAAACTCATTTAATAATTTTTATTTCTATACATATTTCACTATAGTGTGACAGAAAATCCATACAAGATCCATCATAAATTCAATGATCCAAGTAAGATTCAGAGCAGTTTATCAAAGAAAGTGTAAAGATCCATCATATATTTGTACACCAGATTCACACAATATTCGTACATACGATTCACGCAATATTCATACATACGATTCACACAATATTCATACATACGATTCACACAATATTCATACATACGATTCACACAATATTCATACACAATGCATCATTCATATTTTATCAAAGGAAATGTAGAGATACATTCAAGATTCATAAAAGTTTTCATGAAATTACAATATACAAGATAGTATACACCCCGTTTGATACAGAACAAAAAACATGTCCGGATAAAAAAGATCCATACACTGAGGAGGCCATGGTGCGGCAGCAGCGCGTGGTCTTGTATAATTAGGTAGGAAGGCGGTGTCGCGAGAGACGAGGTGTTATCCTCTCCAGGTAGGCGGACTGTAGACTAGTTCTAGACTTTTCTATGGACTAAAGTGCAAACTTGCTAGCATCTTTGACTATAAAACTTCTGTCCGAATCCAAAAGTAACCGATGGCTGTGATAAGCTCGGAATGCGTACACCCCGGGTGGGATCGCTGCGCTCGGTTTGCACCATGGCTGGACTGAATACGAGAGAAATACAATGTATATCTGCTTGATCAACACTACTCCTGGACACTATTTTCGGGAGAGTATCTTGAATTCTTGATACTCCCTTCGATCCATATTACTTGTCATTAAAATGGATGTATCCATTTTAGTAACAAGTACTCCCTCCGTTTAGAAATAAGATGTTCTAGATTTGTGAAGAAGATGTATCTAGACACGTTTTAATGTATAGGTTCAAATGAATCTAGACACTAAAATGTGTCTAAATACATCTTATTTACAAACCTAAAATATCTTATATTTCCAAATAGAGGGAGTAATATGGATCGGGAGTACTATGTCGTTTCATTCATTCTTTGTTGAATAGTCCTGATGGTTGAGCCCACGCAGCACCGACTCCCCGCTGCTTGCAATCCGCTGAGCGGCGACCGCGGCGACCACGGCGGAGGCGCCTCCAAGCACGACCCGTTGAGTCTCTTGGACGACGACTGGTGGCGAGCCAGCACTGATCCCGCCCCCGTCGCCGACATACTCTTCCGGGCTTGCCGCCTTGCGTTTCCTCCCGCCTCCACTGACGTCCGGGGACGACCGCGACGGTGCGTAGTACGACGGCTCCACGTGCGTGCCGTCGCTGCCGGAGAGGAGCTGGTTGATGGATGGGTGGACGGCGAGGTGCTCTGTGTCGTCGGTGTCGAAGATCTGCGTAACAGGGTAGTCGTCGAAGAGCTTGGAGATGAACGGGATCGTCGGGAGCCACCCAGGGGCGTCGGGGCTGCCGGTCTGTGGCTGCTGGTCCTGCGTGATCATGCTGCTGGTGCGGAAGGGTGTGAATAGGCCAGGGCCATCGTCAAAGGCGCGGCTGCCGCCGTCGGAGAGGTCGTAGTCGGCGAGCGTTAGCACCGGCACCATCGGTGGCGCCTGGCCGGTCTTCTTGTAGATCCGGCACAGAACCCAGTCATCCAACTGCACACATGTTCACAAAGGCGCCGCACAACACAGCACGCAAGAGGGCATCAACAATCAACATGAAGCGCGCACAGATAAGGGCGGCCACACCCGTAACGGAAGGAAGGAAAGCAAGTGGTACCCTCATGGAGACGCTGCCGCACTTGATGATGGGCTTGTAGGCGTCGAAGGCGGCGGCGAGGGGGTCGGCGGCGATGCGGTACTCGTGCATGACCCAGCCGGTCTTGTTGCCCCTGGGCGCGCGGCCCTGGTAGAAGACGAGCGCCTTCTTGACGCCGACGCCTTTTCCAATGGCGCCGTCGTGGATGGGCTTGTCGGTGCCGGCGGACTTCCAGTAGCCAGACCCGGCGGCGCGGTTGGGCCGCGTGCCGTTCGGGTACTTGCGGTCCCGCGGGCTGAAGAAGTACCACTCGCTGTCACCGTACGACGCCTGGCCTGCAATCTCAGCTCAGTATCGTCAGTGCGTGCGCGGTGCTATGGGTAGCTAGATCAGTTGACATGCATGCATGGATGAGCTTACATGGGAGGTCCCATGGATCGAACTTGTAGACGTCGACGTCGGCGATGATGGGGGCGGGGCACTGCGCCGAGGCGGCGCGGTTGCGGAGGTAGTAAAAGATCAGCTCCTCGTCCGTCGGGTTGAACCGGAACCCCGGCGGCAGCGACATCGACATGGCCCACTAGCCAGGTACCCACGTACGTCGATCGGGCAAGCGTACGCTCAGCTAGCCAGGGGTAACTTACGCCACGACCAGAACAGAAGAAGGACGAGCTAGCGAGCTCACTGGAAATGATGGATCATCAGAATCTATCTCGAGGCCCGAGTGGCCGGAGCAAGCAACTTGCTGCTTATATACATGCTCATGGAGCGTGTGGATGGCATGACCGCGTGGTTCAGTGGTTTCCCCAGGGCCAAAACCGCCCCATCTCATTCGCGTCCGGCGTGACTCCACTTGGGGCGCGTGGGCGTGGCGTGGCGTCAGAACGTTGCATCGATGAGCTGCGTAACTGTATCTAGTAGCCGCGGGCCAGCTACTCTCCCCAGAGTGCGAGCTCCAGCGTATGGAACCTACACACCGGACGGGTGGGAGGTGTATTGCTTGTTCCGTCCATGGGTGCCGTGCGCCGCGTTATTTCCTTTTTCCTCGGAGCAACTGTTTTTTCGGACCCAAGATGTCCACTTGTCCTGGGATGCCGATTTATTTTGTGCTGTCAAAGCATAGTAGTAATAGTGCGAGGGTCTTCCGAAATAAATCAATTATTACATCGACCATCACTACATGAAAAAACTTCGCTGCCGTGTGGCGGCCCTTTGCCGTTGGCCGTGACACGACAAAGATCGATTTACCGTGAGCCGCCTAGGACGACGCATGGCAAAGAAACGTAGCACTGCACAGAGGAATAGCAGCCCCACGGCAATAAACAGTCGCACGGCAAAGAAGAAAAGCGCCACACGGCAAAGAAGCACTCACGACAAAGAATAGTCCAAGCCCACGGCAACGAGTATTCTCACGGCAGCGCCCTGCAGAAGGGCCCACAACCCGCTGTTGATGGTGCGAGGGACAGAGGGGGCTAACGTACATACTTTGCCGTGTATGTTGTAATTTAGCTTGGTGAACTTGTAATATTGCTAGATCAACTTGTGAACTATATGTGAACTTGGAGCTATTTTTGTGGTGTGTTTGATGTATTTGTGGACTATTTTGTGGTGTGTTTGATGTATATATGGACTATTTTGTGGTGTATTTGTGTTCCATGTATTTGTGGTTATATGCATGCATATATGCTGTTGTGGTGCCATATTTGTTGGCCAAATATATATATATATATATATATATATGAGCCTAGCTGTGCACCCACAATCCACTTTGCCGTGGACACCGTGCAGAGAGCACACGGCAAAGCATCACCGCACGACAAAGGGCGGCATACGGCAACGAGCCTAGAACATAGCAATGCACAGCGCACGCCAAAGGGGCAGCTCACGGCAAAGATTCTAGCGCACGGCAACGAGGTTAGCACACGGCAAAGGCGCATACACGACACAGACCATGCACGCCGTTTGGGCGGTGGATGCCCATTAACTTATTTACTTTACCGGGTATTGTTCAGAACTCACGGCAAAGGGTCTATGCTGTAAAGTGTCGATTTTTTGCTTGGCTTGTGCTACATGGAAAGATCCTCACCGCGGACAACTTGGCGATTAGAGGTTGGCCTCACGATCCAATCTGCAAGCTTTGCATGATTCATCCTGAGACGATCCAACACCTGCTTCTCGATTGCTCCTTCTCTTCTGCCGTGAGGGAGCAAATTTTTTGCTTGGAATGGCACGTTCGGTGTGGCTACACCGCCGGCGGGACGAAGCCTTAATCTATGGTGGGAGGAAACTATTGCTTTGTTGCCAAAGGCTAAGAGAAGGGAGGCGAGTGGCGCATTCATCTACGCCATGTGGGGAGTTTGGAAGGAGAGAAATAGGCGTGTCTTTCGCAACACGGCCCTTCTCCCGGATGTCGTGGCGGCGCTGGTCCGCGAGGACATCGCGCAGAGGGCGCACGCCCACACCCAGGACCCCGGAGACGTGGTTGCAGCAGGGTAGGCATTTTTGGGACGACATGAACCATTTTGGTTCTGGTTGTGGCAGGTGCCTTGTGTTTTGGTTCCGGTTTTTGGAACCTTCTGTACATAACAATCTCTCTCTAATCTAATCGGATGGCAGAACGACTGCCTTTAACCTTAAAAAAAGAAAAT
Organism: Avena longiglumis; assembly: GCA_030063025.1. Lineage (NCBI taxonomy): Eukaryota > Viridiplantae > Streptophyta > Magnoliopsida > Poales > Poaceae > Avena > Avena longiglumis. The sequence goes on from CP125973.1 coordinate 158,756,878, forward strand.
GGATAAAACGCATAAAACACAAAGTAGTCTACAAAACTATGCAATGGTCAATTGACCATAGTAGTCAAGAGGCTAAATTTCATGGATGTGAAACGATTGTGCATTTGACAACTTAAAAATCATCAACATTCAGGAATGTACATCATTGATGTTGCATACAAATTAGTTAAAACAATAGATAAGATGAAACCGACGGGTTGAAAAAACTGACGACAAGGATAACTTGCATAAAGGGATGCCATTCATGTTATTTCCTATATTTTTGCAAAATGAGTTTGAGCGGCTGAAAATCATGTAATCTTAAATAATAGTTATATGATTTTCATTATTTAAAATAATTGATAGAATAACATTTGATTAATTGAAAAGATTAAGAACGAAACTAATTGTGTTGTTCTAGTCGCACATGATAGCATGCAGTTAGAGATAGAGTATTAATAAATGTTAGTGGCGACACTAAAAAATAACCCCATGCGCCCCACTATTTTTGAACATCATAAGCGAGCAGCTGCAAAAGTTCCTTACTTGGTGGATAAGCAATCGCAGCATCATTTTTTTCCGAACACCATGTGCAGACACGATACCGACACGTATATGTACCGTGATAGGTGGTACATAACAACGGCGTATTTTCATGCCACGCTGGGACAGCGATGGCATTCTTATGTTGCATCTTTTATTAAAATCTTCGTTAATGGCCGTACGCTGGATAATGGTCAAGCACAACTCACTAACTGATTAGGCTTGTCTATCTAACAAGTGTGGTCCACCACTGCCCACCCGAGTCTAGTCCGTTATATGTGAGGAAATTACATATAACACCAATTGTTAAAGATTTTGTTAAGTCTCCTGGTAAATCTTCACGCATGTTAATATTTTATTTTTCCTCTCCTGCACCCCAACTAGTTTGTAACCATGTGATAGACTATTTTAGTCACAATTGATTTATGGTGAAGGGTGTCAATTACTCACGAGAATTAGGGAATACATCGGGGAGGAAATGTGTTAAGTATTTCCTTTATGGGCTATTTGAGAAAATGCAGTCCAACAAGATGGGCGCTAGGAAAACACTTGCTCAAATGGCCTAGAGTTGTCAGTCCCCACACTCTATATATTAGAGCGAACCCTAGCCCCACTTTCCACTACAAATCCCCACTACATACACTCACCTTGCCACCCCTCTAACTACCCACCAAAGACAACACAAAAACTAACCCTATATCTCACCGGATAGCTAGTACGCAGGATATTACGTGGACCATAAGACCCCGCCGTACTCTTGTATTGGTGTGTCTAATCCACATGTTCGTTCATCTTCCTCTCTACATATCTTTGCTCATATTGGTTTTTAGATCCGCCTCTTTGTTCTTCCTTCTCTTAATCATCTTCGTTATTTGTCTTGCAATTTCAAGTTGATGTCTTCCTAAAGGCGTCCTAAGAACGACGAGCAGATCCGCTATGATGATGTTGGCACGCATAGTGATGCAGCCCGTCCTACTGATGACTACATCTACCCCGCCAAGTCTCCCAAGTGGACCAATGACTCGTGCCCGAGCCAAGCTCCTCAATGATAAGGTAAACTCGCTCCTCTCTGTGTGTGACTTTGATTTTATCTTGGATGGATTGCTATTTGATGACCCACAAGTATAGGGGATCGCAACAGTCTTCGAGAGTAGTATAATCCAATTTATTGATTCGACACAAGGGAGCCAAAGAATACTTATAAGCCTTAATAACTGAGTTGTCAATTCAGCTGCACCTGGAAATAATCTTGCTCACAGTAGTTTATTAGTAGAAATAGCAAAGTAACAACAACAGTAAAACAAAGGCAGTAGTAACAATAGTAGCAAACAGCAGGATTTGAGTGCGGTAGGCATAGGGATGGATGGACGGGCGTTGCATGGACAAGACTATTCATGTAATTTCAAGATCTAGGGCAATTGCAGATAAATAAGATAAAGAATCCAAGTACTAAATAATCGTAGGCATGTGTTCCATATATAGTCATACGTGCTCGCAATGAGAACTTGCACAACATATTTTGTCCTGCCAGCCCGTTATAGTGGGGCCTCAAGGGATAGAGTACCGGAGCACAACATTAACACTCCCTGAACACACGTGATCCTCATATCACAGCCATTCCCTCCGGCTGTCCCAATTTCTGTCACTTCGGGGCCTTTGATTCCGGACAATAATATGTGTAAACAACTTGCAGATAAGATCACAAACAATACTATCATCATGAATCAATAACATGTTCAGATCTGAGATCATGGCACTTGGGCCCTAGTGACAAGCATTAAGCATACCAAGTTGCAACAATGTCAAAAAGTACTAACAAAGATACTAGGCACCAATGCCCTAACAATCTTATTCGATTACATGATAGATCTCATCCAATCCCTACCATCCCCATAGCCTACAGCGGGGTATTACTCACCCATGGATGGGAGAAACATGGATGGTTGATGGAGAGGCGTTGGTGATGATGATGGCGATGATCTCCTCCAATTCCCCGTCTCGGCAGGGTGCCAAAACGGAGTTTCTGGTTCTGAATCGCGGTTTCTGGTGGTGGTGGCACAACGGAACTCTATCTAAAAAATCGTCGAACCCCCCTCTATTTTTAGGTCAGAAGGCTTTATGTAGGTGAAGGGGGAGACCGAGGGGGTGTACGAGGTGGCCTCACCACCCCCAGGCGCGGCCTGGCCTGGCCTGGCCCGTGCGGCCAGGGGGTGTGGGCCCCTCGTTGCCCTCATCCGTCTCATCTTACGGCCCCATGAGTCTTCTGGTAAAATAGGAGTTTTGCGATATTTTCCGGAATTTTTCCTGAAAGTTGATTTCCTAAACGAGACACCAAGGCAATTCTACTGAAAACAGCGCCAGTCCGTGTTAGTTGTATCCAAATCACACAAATTAGAGGAGAAACAATAGCAAGAGTGTTCGAGAAATTAGATATGTTTTGGACATATCAACTCCCCCAAAGCTTACCTTATTGCTTGTCCTCAAGCAATTCAGTTGAAAACTGAGTGTGATAAAAGAAACTTTCACGAACACATTTGCTTCATATGATGTAAATATTTTCAACATATGATTAGTACTTAGACAATTCATAACAAGGAGTATGCAAATAAGTCTACTCAATAGTCGTGCAAGCTATGAAAAGATTCCAACACAATAATAACAAGCAACATGAAACATAAACATAAGCAACATTGCAATGCTCATAAGAAGGTATGATAGAGTGGTATCTCGCTTGCCTTTGATTGTGGAGCAAAACATAAATGCCAAGGCACCTCTAAAGTACAAGTGAAGACTAGAAGTAAAGATATCAAAGATACAAGCATCAAAGTTATGTCATAATTAACCAGGTTTTGAAAACAAGCACATTACACTAAAAATGACAACTATGCTCTCAAGAAAGTGCTCATATAATAAGTGGTGACTCAACAAGGAAGTGAAAAGGTTTTGAAAAGTTTGAAATGCTTCCAAATGCTAAAAGTATGGTACTCATTATCTTTGATATCTCATTGCCCCTATCATATGCATCTTTAAGTGGTTAAGTTTAAAGTGAGGACCAATTTGAGTTATATGCTTGACAGACCATAAACTGGAAATCTCATGTCCCTTGAGTACGAGGGCCGTTTCTCATGCTACTGAACTTTATTTACCGGTAAGTTATTGTCAATGTAAGTACATGCGTATCATAGAGAACCGCCAAAGCGGTACCCCTTGCCCCATGATACAGGAGGTATCCCATATCAAAATGACAAGGCAACAGACAATGAGCATCTCAGCGATCTTTTTATGTGCTATTTGCATAGGTTTTTATTGAGGATGCTTGATAGATTGCTCAATATGGTTATGCTTCAAGTTTCCACCATGATTAGGCATGGCTTAGGCTAGCGGCTCAGGTGTTTATCTAACACATATACATAACTCCATGGACTTACAAGCTCCCCTTTTATTTCACACCGCTAACATCCGTAAACAAAAGAGCATGATATCAACTAGATAAGTATTTACAGGTGTTGAAAGTGTTACTCGTGACAGTACGGTTCTGCTAACTCCCAGCCTATAATTTGCAAGCATATAACTTTCATGGACAGTCACAATGGTTCAGGTTTATTAAGTGCAAGAAAATAAAGTGTGCCATCAAGTTCGTGAGAGCTTTACTAATTTACTTTCTCATAACAAGCAAACATTTTATTTGGAAGAAAACAAGGCATAATAAATATGCATGGAATAACAATGATGCTAATAGGTAGATATGGTGGACACTTTTTGACAATTTTGGTTCTGGGGAGTTTGGAAACACGAGTAGATCTCATACTTAGTGCAAGTGAAGGCTATTAATAGAAAGAGAGCGACAAACGAGAGAGCAGTAACTGTCATAATCATGCTTGCAACAAAACAAAATTAATTATGGCATAAAAGTGATACAAGAACTCTGAGACAATATAAATCATCGAGGCTTAACTGACTTTTGTTCAGTCATATGCATGCGTGAGCATGTGCCAAGTCAATTCAAATGAAACATTTAGAGGAGGATACCACAATGTCATACCAAGTTATGAATAGAACAATGCAAGCAAACATTCATGTGATATGCTACAAACTATTAGCAAGCTGGAGCTAATCATAAGAGAGCAAGAACTATTAAGCATCCAATAAATAACATACACCTTACATGAATAGACTAAGCATGCTCACAATGATGAGTATATGTACAAAAATGAAGACAAATAGAGTTCATTACCAGCCTCTTACCACACCTCGAGTTGTCATTAATCATCATTATTGCCTTTCACTTGTGTGGCTTGAATAATAACATGAAACCAAACTCCAAAGGAGTCACCGAGGACCGCTGAACACTGCAACAAACTTCAAAAACCCAAAGAAGAACAACAAATATTTTTGGGTTTTTAATTTTTTAAAGCAAAAACAAACAAAGCAAAATCTTATTTGATTTTTCTTATAACAAACCAAAGCTAAAAGGCAAATAAAGAAACAACGAAAATATTTTTAGTCCTTTTGTGTTTTGGAAAGCAGAAACAAAAACTAAAGAGAAAGCGAAACATGGATATACAAAGTACCGACGGAACAAGATATGTAGATGAGTGTGATGTCGGTATACCTCCCCCCAAGATTAGGCTTTTGGCCTAAGTGGAGATCAATGCCATCCTGGCCAAGAAGGAGTTCCTCCATAGTGTGACGAAGAGGCCCCTTCGTCCTGGTACGTGCTCGAGGAAGCCCATGTATATTGCGGAGAGTAGTCATAAGAGGGCGCGTCCCCCTGGTAGTGCCCGTGGAAACCAAGCAAGCGGAGATGATCGTCCATATCCTCCTTGGAGCATGACCAAGGCCCCCTGCAAATACTGAACAAAGTAGACTGTGGCAAAGAAATTTCCCTCTCATCCCCATCAGTAAACATCATCCTGTAAACTAGACTCTCAAGGCTAGATCCACCAGTAACAAAGTGATACACTTTCATGGTAGCTAGATCAAGCCTCTGTGGCACCAGCACTGTATCATTCGGATCAACAGAAAGGTCTAAGGCAACAACTACATGTGCAACAATAATACCTGTTGGAGATATGCCCTAGAGGCAATAATAAATGTAGTTATTATTATACCTTTGTGTTTATGATAAATGTTTACATTCATGCTATAACAGTATTAACCAGGAAACATTAATACTTGTGTGATTCGTAAACTAAATTAGAGTCCCTAGTAAAGACTCTTCATAATACTAGCTTGTTGGTTAATAGATGATTGTGGTTTCCCTATCATGAACATTGATATGTTATTAACAACAAGATCATATCATTAGGAGAATGGTATGATGGACATACTCCTATAGATAAGCGTAGCATAAAGATCAAGTCATTTTAATAGTTCAATTGCTATAAGCTTTCTGATACATAGTAACCTAATTCCTTCAACCATGAGATCATGCTTATCACCATCACCGGAAGGATACTTTGATGACATCAAATACCACACCGTATCTGGGTGGCTATAAAGGTGGCATTGAGTGTTCGGAAACTATGGGTTGAGACAAATGGATCAAGAGTGGGATTTGTCCATCCATATGACGGATAGATATACTCTGGGCCCTCTCGGTGGAATGTCATCCAATTAGCTTGCAAGCATGTGACTGTCTCACAAGGGATCACATACCACGGGAACGAGAAAAGAGTACTTATAGGTAACAAGGTTGAACTAGGTATGTAGAGATACCGACGATCAAAACCTCGGATAAGTAAACTATCGTGAGATAAAGGGAAATTGGTATCGTATGTAAGTGGTTAATTCGATCGCAAAGTAATCATAGAAATATGTGGGAGCCATATGAATTTCCAGATTCCTCTATTGGTTATTGATCGGAGAAGTGTCTCGATCATGTCCGCATAATTCACAAACCGTAGGGAGACACACTTAAGGATTCGATGTTGTTGAGTAGTTACGGAATGATGAGTAAGAAACCGAATGTTGTTCGGAGTCTCGTATGGGATCCGGGATATCACGAGGAGATCCGGAATGGTCCGGAGAATAAGATTCATATAAGGAAAGTCCTGTTTCGGAGTTGGGGAATGATTCCGGTGTTTTCACCGGGAATGTTCTAGAAGGGTCCGGAACTCCGGAGGGGAAGGGTACATGAATGTGTCATAACAATATGGGATGGTTGCATCATGTACTAGGTAACATGTCTGGGCAAAATAAAGGGAGAAATCAAATCCTAGTTTGAAAGTCAAACGCCAATTTGAAAAAGTCAAACAGCAAGTTTGCTTGGTGGAGGGAGAGTAGGAAACCTACTTGGGGAGGAGTTCCTCTCCCTCCACCCGCCGGCCAAGGAGGCCGACTTGGGGGTGGACTCCCTCCTCCCAATCTGCGCCCTCCCACCTATATAAGGAGGGGCAGGGCTGCCCCTCTTCTCTACACCCAACGCCACCCAAAACCCTAGCCCTAGCCGTCGGCCATCCCAAGTCGCCGCCGCCCCTAGGGTTTCCTCCAACTCGCTGAGTTGGGGCTTCCCCAAGCCCTAGCCGCTGGCCAAGCTTCCTCCCTTGGTGCCTCTAAACCCTAGATCGCCAAGGCCTCTCTCATAGTCCACCATACTCGCTCCGGCTTAAGGCGAAGCCCTGCGAGATCTCCCCTCTACTTCCTGCACCACTGTCGTCTGCTTTGGAATCACGAGGAGAGTGCTACAACCTCCGCTCTGCTAGAACAAGGGAGAGGAAGGTCTTCATCGAAAATCAACGGTGATCGATCATTGCGGAAGCCTTAAACGCAGCGGAAGGATCGCTCACGCGATCTTGAGATCTGCAAGAGTACGACTACATCACCACGAGAATCGCTCTAGTTAACCGCTTTGGAATCTTCGAGGGTGAGTTCCTCTATCGACTGTTGCTACAATCTAGTAGATAGATCTTGGCTTGTTTGTTTGCATGCGTAGAAATTTTTGTTTTCCATGCTACGAACCCCTACAAAGGGTATCGAGCCGTGTCTATATGTAGATCTGTTGCACGAGTAGAACACAATGGTCATTGTGGGCGGTGGTGCTTTTATTATCAATTGCTTCTTGTGTACTTTGCATCTTGCGGTATGATGGGATGAAGCGGCCCAGGCTAACCTTACATGACATCGTTCATGAGACTTGCTCCATGCTCAACATGCAACTTGTATTGCATAAGTGGCTTTGCGGGTGTCTGTCTCTCCCATCATAGTATAGATCCAATTTACAACGGGCACTTGATAGTTCAAGCATCAACGTTGTGGTTCTTGTTCATAAGTTAGAGCGACACTTATTGAAAGCCCCAAACCACGTAAAATATGCAAAGAAAATTAGAGGCGTCTAACTTTGTTTTGCAGGGGTGTGCTGTGATGTGATATGGCCATGATTGTGATTATATTTGATGTATGCAATGTTCCTTATTGTAAGTTGGCAACCGGCAGGAGCCATATGGTTGTCTTTAAATTCTGTTAAGACCCGCGTGTCTATTCAAAGTAGCTGTAATAGTTGAAGCTGGTGGAAGACAACCATGGAACGACGTCATTGACCTTGATGCAATGCCGGTGATGATGGAGATCATGTTCATGCTTGAAGATGGAGATTGGAATCACAAGAAGAAAGGCCATATCATATCACATATTATGAATTTCATGTGATGTTAATCCTTTATGCATCTTGTATTGCTTAGTTAACAACGGTAGCATTATAAGATGATCCCTCAAGCACACAAATTTCAAGTTTTAAAGTGTTCATCCTTAGTTAGCACCATTGCTAAAGCTTGTTGTTTCGAAGCACCACGTGATGATCGGGTGTGTTAGATTCTGCAAGTGTATACAACGTCAGCAAGCCAGTTTTTCTCATGCAGAAGCTAAGGTTTGATCTTGACGAGCCTAGCATGTACAGACATGGTCTCGGAACACGGATCACCGAAAGGTAAAGCATGAGTCATATAGTAGATATGATGAACATGTTGATTGTTCGCCATTGAAGCTACATCAACTCTCGTGATGATCGGTTTTGATGCGGTGGATTTGGTTCGTGTGATCACTAAAACAATGTGAGGGATATTGTTTTGAGTGGGAGTTCACCTAGATTAATTTAACTATTAATTAGAAGTCAATTTGTCATAAACTTAGTCTAAACTATTGCAAATATGTTGTAGATTAATGGCGGCCCCTACCATCAATTTTAATGCGTTTCTAGAGAAAGAAAAGTTGAAAAACAATGGAAGCAACTTTGCGGATTGGTTCCGCAATTTGAGGATTGTCCTCAATGCTGGTAATTTGACCTATGTGCTGGATGCACATTGGGTGACTCCGCTAGCCATCGCTACCGATGAAGTAAAGAATGTTTACCTCACTCGGAAGAATCAGTACTCCACAGTTCAATGTGCTATCTTGTATGGTTTGGAATCAGAGCTTCAGAAAAGGTTTGAGAACCATGACCCACATGATATTGTCCGTGAACTCAAAATGATATTTGAGGCTCACGCGGAAGTTGAGAGTTATGAGGCTTCTGAAAAGTTCTTTAACTGCAAAATGGAAGAGGGCAGCTCCGTCAGTGAGCATGTGCTTAAGATGTCTGGGCACACAAACAAACTCCAAAGTTTGGGTATAGTGATTCCTAATTCTTTGGGGATTCACCGTGTCCTCCAATCACTACCACCAAGTTACAAGAACTTTGTGATGAACTACAATATGCAAAACATGGACAAGACGTTTCCAGAACTCTTCTCCATGTTGAAATCTGCAGAAGTGGAGATCAAGAAAGAGCACCAAGTGTTGTTGGTCAATAAGACCACCAAATTCAAGAAAGGCAAGTCTAAGCAAAAGGGAAACTTTAAGAAGGGCGGTAAGAAAGTTGCCGCACCGGCGAAGAAGACCAGGGCTGGACCTAAGCCTGATATTGAGTGCTTTTACTGCAAGGGAGAAGGTCACTGGAAGCGGAATTGCCCAAAGTACTTGGCGGATTTTAAGAACGACAACATCAAGAAGAAAGATATATCCGATATACATGTTATTGATGTGTATCTCACTAGTACTAAATAGTAGTGCAGGTATTTGATAATCGGTTCGCTGCTCATATTTGTAACTCAAAGAAAAAGTCTTTGCGAATAAACGGAAGCTAGCGAAGAACGAGGTGACGATGCGCGTTGGAAATGGATCAAAGGTTGATGTGATCGCGGTCGGCACGCTACCTCTTCATCTACCATCGGGATTAGTTTTATACTTAAATAATTTTTATTTGGTGCCTGCGTTGAGCATGAACATTATATCGGGATCTTGTTTATTGCGAGACGGTTACTTGTTTAAGTCCGAGAATAATGGTTGTTCGGTTTATATGAGTAATATGTTTTATGCACATGCACCTTTGATAGATGGTCTATTCTTATTGAATCTCGATTATAGTAATACACACATAAATAACATTGAGGCTAAACGTTTGAAATTGAGCGATAACTCGACCTATATGTGGCACTGTCGTCTTGTTCATATCGGAGTGAAGCGTATGAAGAAACTCCATTCCGATGGACTTCTTGAATCACTTGATTTCGAATCACTTGAAAGATGCGAAGCATGTCTGATGGGTAAAATGACTAAGACTCCATTTTTTGGTATGATGGAGCGAGCTACAGACTTATTGGAAATCATACATACCGATGTGTGTGGACCAATGAGTGTAGCATCGCGCGGTGGTTATCATTATGTTCTTACCTTCACGGATGACTTGAGTAGATATGGGTATATCTATTTCATGAAACATAAGTCCGAAACTTTTGAGAAGTTTAAGGAATTTCAAAGTGAGGTAGAGAATCAATGTAACAAGAAGATTAAATTTCTACGTTCTGATCGTGGAGGTGAATATCTAAGTTACGAGTTTGGCGAGCATTTGAAGAAATGCGGCATACTTTCACAATTGACACTGCCGGGAACACCACAGTGTAATGGTGTGTCCGAACGTCGTAATCGAACTCTCTTAGATATGGTTCGTTTTATGATGTCACTTACAGATTTACCGCTATCGTTTTGGGGTTATGCATTAGAAACAGCCGCATTCACTTTAAATAGGGCACCATCTAAATCCGTTGAAACGACACCGTATGAATTATGTTTTGGAAAGAAACCTAAATTGTCGTTCCTTAAAGTTTGGGGTTGTGAAGCCTATGTAAAGAAGTTACAGTCGGACAAGCTTGAACCCAAAGCGGAAAAATGCGTCTTCATAGGATACCCGAAAGAAACTATTGGGTATACCTTCTATCATAGATCCAAGGGCAAAATCTCCGTTGCCAAGAATGGATCCTTTCTAGAGAATGAATTTCTCTCGAAAGAAGTGACTGGAAGGAAAGTAGAACTCGACGAGGTTGTTGAACCTTCTCTCGAACTTGCGAGTAGCACAGCACCGGAAGTAGTTCATGTGACGCTTACACCAATAAGAGAGGAAGCTAATGATGATGATCATGAAACTTCAGTTAAAGTTGCTACAGAGCCTCGCAGGTCAACGAGAACTCGTACCACTCCTGATTGGTATGATCACGTTATGAGTGTCATGTTGGTAGACAACACCGATGACCCTGCGACTTATGAGGAAGCGATGATGAGCCCAGATTCCAATAAATGGCAAGAATCCATGAAATCCGAGATTGGATCCATGTACGAAAACCAAGTATGGACTTTGGTGGACTTACCGGATGGCCGAAAGGCTGTCGAGAACAAATGGATTTTCAAGAAGAAAACAGATGCTGATGGTAATGTTACTGTCTATAAAGCTCGACTTGTCGCAAAAGGGTTTCGACAAATTCAAGGAGTTGACTACGATGAGACTTTCTCACCAGTAGCGAAGCTAAAGTCTGTGAGGATTATGTCTGCATATTATGATTATGAGATATGGAAGATGGATGTCAAAACAGCGTTCCTCAATGGAGACATTGATGAAGAGTTGTATATGATGCAACCCAAAGGTTTTGTCGATCCTAAAGATGCTAACAAGGTGTGCAAACTTCAACGGTCCATATATGGATTGAAGCAAGCATCCCGAAGTTGGAATCAACGTTTTGATAAGGTAATCAAAAGCTTTGGTTTTATAAAAACTTATGGATAAGCTTGTATTTACAAGAAAGTGAGTGGGAGCTCTGTAGCATTCTTAATACTATATGTGGATGACATATTGTTGATTGGGAATGATGTAGAACTTCTTAATAGTGTCAAGGATTATTTGAATAATAGTTTTTCAATGAAAGATCTTGGCGAAGCAGCTTACATATTAGGCATAAAGATTTATAGAGATAGATCGAGACGCCTAATATCATTGTCACAAAGTACATATTTGGACAAAGTTCTAAAGAGGTTTGGAATGGAAGATAGCAAGAAAGAGTTCTTGCCCATGTTGCCCAATACGACCTTGAGTAAAACGCAAAGTCCAGCAATGGCAGAAGATAGAGAAAGGATGAGTAAGACTCCCTATGCCTCAGCCATAGGATCTCTAATGTATGCCATGCTATGTACTAGACCCGACATTGCATATGCTGTTAGTTTGAATAGCAGATATCAAAGTGATCCAGGAGTGGATCATTAGACAGCGGTCAAAAACATCCTTAAAGTACTTGAGAAGAACTAAGGATATGGTTCTTTCTTATGGAGGTGATGAACAACTCGTTGTTAATGGTTACACCGATGCTAGTTGGAACACCGATCTAGACGATTCTAAATCTCAATCTGGATACGTATTTACTTTGACTGGTGCAGCAGTTAGCTGGAGGAGTGCAAAGCAAAGCGTTGTGGCGAGATCTTGAACTGAATCGGAATACATAGCTGCTTTGGAGGCTTCACAAGAAGAGATATGGATGAAGGAGTTCATTATAGAGCTCGGTGTGGTTCCAAGTGCGCTGGACCCAATGTCTATCTACTGTGATAACATGGGCGCCATAGCCAATGCGCAAGAACCAAGGTCACACAAGAAGCTGAAGCACATCAAGCTACGTTTTCACGCTATTCGAGAACATGTCCAAGATGGTGACATAAATATTTGCAAAGTACCCATAGATCTGAATGTGGCGGATCCGTTGACTAAACCTCTCCCGAGGGCAAAACATGACCAACACCAAACTTTCATGGGTGTTCGGTATATTACCATGTAATCTAGATTAGTTGAATCTAGTGCAAGTGGGAGACTGTTGGAGATATGCCCTAGAGACGATAATAAATGTAGTTATTATTATATCTTTGTGTTTATGATAAATGTTTACATTCATGCTATAACAGTATTAACCAGGAAACATTAATACTTGTGTGATTTGTAAACTAAATTAGAGTCCCTAGTAAAGCATCTTCATAATACTAGCTTGTTGGTTAATAGATGATTGTGGTTTCCCTATCATGAACATTTAGATGTTATTAACAACAAGATCATCTCATTAGGAGAATGATATGATGGACATACTCCTATAGATAAGCGTAGCATAAAGATCAAGTCATTTTAATAGTTCAATTGCTATAAGCTTTCTGATACATAGTAACCTAATTCCTTCGACCATGAGATCATGCTTATCACCATCACCGGAAGGATGCTTTGATGACATCAAACACCACACCGTAACTGGGTGTCTATAAAGGTAGCATTGAGTGTTCGGAAAGTATGGGTTGAGACACATGGATCAAGAGTGGGATTTGTCCATCCATATGACAGATAGATATACTCTGGGCCCTCTCGGTGGAATGTCATCCAATTAGCTTGCAAGCATGTGACTGTCTCACAAGGGATCACATACCACGGGAACGAGAAAAGAGTACTTATAGGTAACAAGGTTGAACTAGGTATGCAGAGATACCGACGATCAAAACCTCGGATAAGTAAACTATCATGAGACAAAGGGAAATTGGTATCGTATGTAAGTGGTTAATTCGATCGCAAAGTAATCGTAGAAATATGTGGGAGCCATATGAATTTCCAGATTCCTCTATTGGTTATTGATCGGAGAAGTGTTTCGATCATGTCCGCATAATTCACGAACCGTAGGGAGACACACTTAAGGATTCGATGTTGTTGAGTAGTTATGGAATGATGAGTAAGAAACCGAATGTTGTTCGGAGTCTCGTATGGGATCCGGGATATCACGAGGAGATCCGGAATGGTCCGGAGAATAAGATTCATATAAGGAAAGTCCTGTTTCGGAGTTGGGGAATGATTCCGGTGTTTTCACCGGGAATGTTCTAGAAGGGTCCGGAAGGTCCGGCACTCCGGAGGGGAAGGGTACATGAATGTGTCATAACAATATGGGATGGTTTCATCATGTACTAGGTAACATGGCTGGGCAAAATAAAGGGAGAAATCAAATCCTATTTTGAAAGTCAATCGCCAATTTGAAAAAGTCAAACGACAAGTTTGCTCGGTGGAGGGAGAGTAGGGAACGTACTTGGGGAGGAGTTCCTCTCCCTCCACCCGCCGGCCAAGGAGGCCGACTTGGGGGAGGACTCCCTCCTCCCAAGCCGCGCCCTCCCACCTATAAAAGGAAGGGCAGGGCTGCCCCTCTTCCGTACTCCCAACACCACCCAAAACCCTATCCCTAGCCGCCGGCCATCCCAAGTCACCGCCGCCCCTAGGGTTTCCTCCAACTCGCCGAGTTGGGGCTTCCCCAAGCCCTAGCCGCCGGCCAAGCTTCCTCCCTTGGTGCCTCTAAACCCTAGATCGCCAAGGCCTCTCTCATAGTCCACCATACTCGCTCCGGCTTAAGGCGAAGCCCTGCGAGATCTCCCCTTTACTTCCGGTACCACGCCGTCGTGCTGCCGAAATCACGAGGAGAGTGCTACAACATCCGCTACCTGCTGGAACAAGGGAGAGGAAGGACTTCATCGAGTATCGAACGTGTGGCCGACTGCGGAAGCTCTGCCGAAACGCAGCGCCGGAAGGATCGTCTACGCGATCTTGAGATCAGCAAGAGTACGACTACATCACCCACGAGAATCTGATCTCGTTAACCACTTTGGAATCTTCGAGGGTGAGTTCCTCTATCGACTCGTTGCTACAATCTAGTAGACAGATCTTGGCTTGTTTGTTTGCATGCGGTAGAAATTTTTTGTTTTCCATGCTACGAACCCCTACAATACCCCCATAAATGGGTCCTCTAGCAACTAGACAGCGAGCAATGAGAGAACCAAGATTATACCTGGTCTCATTGTTAAGTGCAGCAGCTAGAAAGGCCAAATTATATTTGCAAATATTGCTAGTGTTCTCCCTACCCAGAATGCTAGTGGCAAGATAGTAAGCAAAATATGTGAGAGCTGGGAGTTGAATATTTCTTATCTTCCCGCGCTGGGTTGTGCTGTCATCATCATTTGTTATCCCACGGTAAAGCTCCAAAAAATCAGCAGGTCGACCTTGAATCTTCTTTACCGTCCTAGCCATGCCAATACCTATAATGCTGCAAAATCTTTTCAATGTAATGGTGATAGTCCTATCATAGATTTTGAATGAAACATCTGTGCTGAAAGGGGTGTTAGTGAAATTGAAACTCTCCATAGAAGTCTTGGTGGGCAAAGTATATTGCTCACTCTCATCCTGCATGTAATCGGTTAGACCAACCCTCTGAACAAGAGTTAGGAAATCATCGAGGATCCCTGGAACTTGCAAAAAGGCAAAACAAGGGAAGGTAGATGGGTGTGCATCCCCATCATCTCCCTCATTACCAAAGTGCGGCGTAATAAGATCTTCATTGTATGATGGCCTAGCTTGAGAGGCTGATCTCGAAGGCCTTGTCCTCCTAGGTGCATCTCTTTCAAACAATTCTCCAAAGGTATGGTTGTCCATGGCCCTTTTTCTAAAAAAAATTAGACAAACATCAAACCAAGTGTTTTCCAAGCTAATAAATGATGGGGAATTACTATAGGAACTTGCTAGAGGGATAAGCATGCATCAAAATGAAATCTCTAAGCATAGAACAAGCATGCAAGCTCACACAACCTGTCACCTATAGTAGCAAAATACTCAAGATACAATCCACCAATCAAAAATCTAATTGGACAAGTGGAGGAGGCACATACCGGAGAGCAATCCCTCCAAAAATCAGCAACAGAGATGGGCTGAGCAAGGAGATCGAAATTCGGGAGCAATAACAGCAGGAACTCGATCTTTGAGAAGTTTTTTAGTGTTTTTTGGGAGAGAGAAAGAAGTGGCAAGGAGGAGGCTAAGTGGAGGGCCAGGGTGACCCACACTTGGGCCAAGCGCGCCCCAGGGCAGCCCGTGCCACCAGGTGTGCCGGCCACGTGGGTCCCCCTGGGTCACTCCAGGTGCCCCTCTACCCCTTTTTCAAGAAATTTTTTAATATGAATTTTCTAGAATTTGTCGGGAAACTTTATTTTTGGCCAATTTTCGGGTTATGAAAATTGATTTTCTCGCAGAAAAATATTTTTGAAAGACACAAAAGAAAACCAAAACTAAAACTACAGAAGTTCTAAGACACTCTAAAAATCAAGCAACTAGCAAAACAAAGACGAACAAAACAAAGAACAAAGATTGGAATGGAGAAAATAAAAGGTGGGAAGGGATAATCATTGTGAAAACATTGTTTTGTTCATTAAAATCCCTTTGTTAACAAGGTTGATTAAGTCTTGTTACCAAAACAATTTTATATGAAAAAACTTTGCATTTCACTAAATGATTATGTTACCTCAATCTTGATAGCAATAGTCCCAATCATAACATTTTCAAAATTCTCTTGTGGTATGGGACAATATATTTCTCCAACTTTGATGCTCTCAATATTTTCAATTGAATTTAGGCAATAAGTCTTATCAATCGTCTTGGGTAAATATACAGTATGCTTCTTGTCATTAATATTAAAAGTTACTTTCCCTTGATTACAATTAATGACAACACCTAGAGTATTAAGAAATAGGTCTCCTAGGAATAATAGACATATTATCATCTTCAGGCATCTCAAGCACAACAAAATCAGTTAATACCAAACAATTATGAGCCACTTGAATAGGAACATCCTAACATATACCAACATGAATAGTAGTAGACTTGTCATCCATTTGCAAAGATATATCAGTTGGTATCAATTTTTCTAGCTAAAGTCTCTTGTAGAGAGAAAAAGGCATAACACTAACTCTAGCTCCCAAATCACACAAAGAAGTTCTAACATAATTATTTTTAATAGATCAAGGAATAATTGGGATACCTGGATCTCCAAGATTCTTTGGAACCTACCATTGAAGGAATAATTAGCAAGCAAAGTAGAAATTTCCTCAATAGGAATCTTCCTTTTATTAGAGACAATATCCTTCATATACTTTGAATAAGGAGGCAACTTAATAGCATCAGTCAAAGAAATTTGCAAAAATAAAGGTTTCATCCACTCACAAAACTTGTTATAGTGTTCTTACTCCTTTGACTTGTGTTTCTTATTAGGAAAAGGCATTGGTTTCTGCACGCAAGGTTCTCTTTCACTACCATGTTTATTAGCAACAAAATCTTCATTTGTGTACTTAGTGTTCTTAGTGTGCCTCACAGGTTCTTCTTCAATTACTTCCTTATCAGGAGCATCATTGTTATCATTACCACTTTCAGTTTCGGCATCAGAGACAAATATACTATTAGGATCTACAGCAGGTTCAGAAGGTTCCTCAACTATTTTATGTTTCTTTTTTTTTCTCTTAGAAGAAGTACCTCTATTTTCAGGTTGTTGAGAATCCTGCTCAATTCTTTTAGGATGTCCCTCTGGATATCAGGGATCCTAAGTGGTAGCACCACTCCTAGTTCTAATTTCATAAGCATGTTTATCTCCAGAAGCATTAACTAGCATATCTTTTTGTATGTTAGCAAGTTGATCAACTTGGGTTTGAACCATTTGGAAGTGTTTAACAAGCATTTTAACATCATTAGCAGTTCTTTCCACAATATCTTTCAACTCATTAGTAGCTCTAGAGTTTTCCAATAAATGATTCTAAACTTGTTTATTAAAATTACCTTGTTTAACAATAAAAGTATCAAGTTCCTCTAAGCATTGATCAGGAGGTTTACCATAAGGAATATCACCTCCATCAAAATGTTGCAGAGAGTGTACCTCAATAGTGGATGAGCAAGAAATTTTCTTAAATAATTCTTCTATAGGAGGTAAATTCTTCACATCTTCATCTTTAATACCCCTCTCCTTAAGACATTTCTTAGCTTCTTTCATCACTTCATCATTTAATTCAATCACTCCCCTCTTCTTTGGTGTTGGTGTTGGGGTTGGATCATTCACAATTGGTTCAGGTGTGGTTGGCTCAGGTGTAATTGGCTAAGTTGTAGTGCAATCATCATAATTCTTGCTTATTTTAGCGATTAATTCTTCAGCTTCTGCAGGAATTCTTTTCCTGAAAACACAATCAGCAAAACTATTTAGGTATGTCCTAGATTCATCAGTTAGTTCATTATAGTATATATCAAGAAGCTCATTTTTAGGTAATAGACATCTAGGATGTGCATGAATCAAGGCACAAAACCTTGTCCATGACTCTGGCAGTTTCTCCTCTTCTCCCTGTGCGGTGACCCAGCATACCACTGCATGTGTAGTACACTATAGTCGTTGACATGACATCTACATAACACTGTTCCGTAAATATCACATCCTCGAGTGGTACAATGAAACGCTATGGTCCATATTACAAATGTACACACATTATTATTATTATTATTACAATACCAGAAGTTCAAGACTTCCAAAAGATCCAACTTACAAACCAAAATATAAAGTGTTCAGCGGAATTTTAAAAGTAGCAACTCCGACTAGGAGTGGAGCTCAACAGCTTATTCTATAGAGTTCATGCTGCTCGGCTCTGTTAGTTACTACTAACTAGATACTTAATTGGACTCGTTCTCATCGACACCATAGCGGATCTCGTAATCCACTCCTTCAACTCCTCCGGATAGATCAGGTTCCTCATAGAACACATCTTCTTGACAATCGGCTGCATACATTGGCACGTCTTCGGGATCCTCAGAGTCTAAGCAAGGGATCAAAGGAAAGAATGAGTAACAGCGTTACCCAACAAGTTAATTATATGCAAGGTGGGAAGTTTGATGCTCTAACTACCACCTCGGATTATAAATCCTTGGCACTATGCAGTTTTTTGTAAATCTTTCTTCAAACATTGATTTTATTATGAAAAACTATGACAATCAGCCTTCACAGGTTGACCAGAACTTTCATGGAGTTCCTTTCCTGCCGTGTTCGTAGCTCCTTCCCGGAACAGGGAGTAACAAGTTACAATTATTACACTCTGCAGAGGTGCATTACTTTACCCATGAGAGATCAACTCCTTGTTGCACAACCGGGCGTACTTTCCCGTCCACAATTCCATGATGTGGGGCCCACTAGTTGGTCCAAGCCAATCACTGCTCCCTTCGCGACCCCGCATGCCTCCTTGGTGTACACCATGCCCACATAATGAATTACGGCAATGGTTTATACAAACCGTTAGATGCCAGAACTATCGTGGGACGATGAGGGTTCCCACCCATATGCTGCATATCCTCTATGAATTACCAATTAATATGCACGCTACAAGGATAACAGCCACGACCTGTAGATTCGGCTTCATGCGAGAGGAAGAAGATACAGCTAACTTCTCCGTCCCATTCCAAATTTCATGGTTAATGCGTGATATACGGAGCTAGAATCACTGATGTCAGGGGTTATTAAGTCCCTACTTGATCATCATTGTTGAAAATAGAACCCTAAGTTCTATTGCTCCATTATATCACCACTTAGGATGATATCTATTATTTCTTTATTTATGAAAATAATATTTTCTTTCTTTTATAGCATATATGATAACACACAATTTGCAAATACTTTGATAACGACTCTTCAAAGGACATGAGCAAGTGATGAACTTGCCTTGTGATGACAAGTTAGTGAAGTCTGATGCTTGCACTGGACCTTGAGCTTCTAGTTCTACAAAAACATCATTATTGCCCGGTAAGGACAATATTTAAAGAAGCAAAGATGATTATGCAAGTAATGTAATGCATTATTTAATTCTATATGCATTTTCCCTATATAAGGTGCCTTTTAATAAAGCATTTATAAATATATTTTTTATATTTATTGCATATATTGAATTATTTTATTTTATTTCCCTTTTTATTAGACTTTTATTGATTTAATAATTCTTTTAGGAATTATTAATTATACCTTAAAAATTATTATTAAATGTTTATTTAGTATTTTTCAAAAATACTATAGTATTAATATATAATGAAAGTGATTTTTATTTATTTTTATCATCTTTCAATAATTTTGTAAAATTCCATAAGGAATATATAAATTATAAAATTCTTATAAAAATTAAATGTCCAAAATTTTATATCTTATTTTATTTGGATAGAGTGGATTATTGTGAATCAAAAAATATTTTATTTATAATGTTTGGAGTTTTATTTTATTTTCTAGAATTTTATTGAGGTTAGGGGCATTTTGGTCTTTTCCAATTGATTAAACAATTTTTAAATGATTTGAGCTAGCATTTTGGGCTTATTGGGCCAGTGTGGCCTAATAGGGCAGTGTCAAAATCACCCTGAGGGGATTTGGCCCACCCAGCCCACTCTCTATGCCTCTTCCTCGTTCTTACCTTTCCTCTTCCTCGACCACGCGGCTCTGGCGCCGCCGCTGGCGATGGCTGCCGTTGAGGCTTCCCCTGGCCGCTGCCGTGGTGCAGGGCGAGGTTTGCGACTATGCTCCTTCATCTAGTCCAGCTCGATTTGACTCTGGGGCTTCTTCGTGGCTAGATTCACCCCGTTCCCGAACCCTAGGGTTAGGGAAAAGTGTTGTCGCCGCCGCCGTGGTCATGCCTGCGGTGGTGTGATGGCCTCGTGTGCTGCTGTGGCCGCCGCTGTGGTTGGTGCAGGTTGCAGCGCCCCCTGGGTGCTCCTTGTGCCGCCGCGGGTTCGTCGGCCAATCTGCTTCCTCTTCAATTCATCAGCGAGGACCCTGGGTAAGTTGCCTCCATGGTCTTGTTCATGCTACTACCATGAATCTCTATGTGTGTACCTAGTGGCTTCTCGTGCCTAGTGACTATGTTCTGATTAGGGTTCATCTCCTAATGAGGGTTCTTGTTCTGATTAGGGTTCATAACCCCCTGTTGATCATATCCATGATGCTTTAGATCTAGTGGTGATCATACTTGAGCATGAAGAATGATTGTTTGCTGTGGGTCATGATTTGTAGTGGCTTTGATGATGTTAGTGGCTTGTCAGATTTATTCCAGTGGTAATTCATTATGATCCCATGCTAGTGTTTCTATGGAATCCCTGATTGGGAATGTTGTTGATCTGAGAACTTACTCTACTGTCAGAATGCTTATACTGACAATAGTTTCTCTCAGTAGTTTCTTATTGCAATTATAATGGTAGGCTTGTATGAGATTATACATACTGAATATAATCATTACATGTAATGATTTTCTGTGGATGTATAGATGAATTTGATGTTGATCCCTGGCATTGGCTTCAGGAAGATGATATGTATTGTTTTGTCCCTTTTATCTGTGGAAACTAAGCAAAGATTGGTTTTAGCTCATTTAGAACTTGTCCTTATGATACCATTATGACCTGGAACACAAGTGATTGAGTTTTGTTTCTGGGCTTGGCTTTGACAATACTTGTGATTATTACTGGCAAGATAAAATGAAAGCTTTTCTTAACTCTCCTGCCAATGATGTTGGTCTGAGGCTCTAGGATTTTAAGTCCTAGTTAGTTGAGCAATTAGTTTGTTTGTAACTTGTAAGATTAGAGGTGCTACTCTCTCTGGGTGATGTGCCCTGATCTGATAAGAACAAATGAAGAATGATTTAAGTTGCATAAATTAACACTAAACTATGTGATGCTGGTATGAGATTTTAGTGCTTTTGGCTGAGTTTGATTTCTTATCTTTATACTTGAAATATCTAGGATAGATTCACCTCACTTGGGTGATTAATGAGAGATTATTTCATAAAGCAACACATGCTTTTGTTTAGATACTATGATTGAAGAATGTGATGGTTTTATGAGACTCACCACAAAATCTGATGATGGTGTAGTAAGTTGATGATGATGATGATGATCTTGATCTGGTTTTGCTGGACTCCTGTGCTTGCTCTTGAGCTAGCCTGCTCCTCCTAGCTCCTGGGCTTGATCTTGTTGTCCACCTGATTCATCCCCCTCCTTTATGTCATCATCCTGGTGATGTTTGGTTGATCTGGGTGGTTTGGTTAGGCTGCTGTTCTTGGTTTAGCTGCTGTCTACACTGGTTGTGCTTGTGTGCTGTGTAGTGGAGAGATGCACTAGTGTGCTCCTCCACGGCTGTGCTGTGGTTTTGTGAGATTGGGCTATGCTTGTGAGGTCGACAGCACACCATATGCATGCTGGTGTGTGTCCAGCTTGTGTGCCTTCTATGCACTTGTGGATATGTTCAGAATTTTTGGAACTTACTATTATCAGATTACTTTCACCTAGCTGGTGAATTGGTCCCTTTTAGCTGTCATTTGACTTCTGGCTTTGATTTTATGAAAGATGGAATCTTTCATATTGGTGAAACTAGCCCCTTTTATAACATTTCTCAATGATGAATTTGTCAAGTGCATTTCACTGACATATCTGAGAGAAATAATACTAACACTAATCTTCTTTTGTTTTTATTTAATCTTTGTTTTGCAGGTACAAAGATAAAGATGAAGATTTAGTTTTAGATTTAGATATAGGATAGTTAGTAAATATTCCAATGTAATTTTATTATTCTTTTGTAATTTTTCTCTTATTATTCTTGTAATCTTTATTTTATTCAATTTTAATAAAGATTATATTATTATTAATAAAGAATATTCTTATTCTTTATATATTTCCTTTTGTGAATTATATGGATGATTTTACTAAGTTATAATTTTGTAACTTAATTATATATTGATGATATGAAATAAATTTCATACTCATTATTGTTTTTCTTTGGATAGAATTTAAGTTATAATACTTATTTCTTAATCAAATTAAGATTCAAAACTTATATCTAATTCACTTGAATTATAATTCAATCACTCAAGTCTAATATTCAAATTCATTTGAAAACACATAACTCCTTAAGATCATCTCAAAGTTTATAACAATCATCCTTTTAGACTAAACCTACTCTCAAAAGATGAAAGAAACATTGATCACTTAAGATTTTAATTTGGCGAAAATTTTACCCACATTTTCAAAATAAATGCATGCAACATTTCATATTCCTAAATCTACCCTTCGTTAGTTCCTAAATGCTGGGATGTTACAGACTCCCCCTGACGAGGTTTAATCTCGTCAATGCCCATTGTTATGGACTTGGGTTTTGGAGAAGATGGGGATGCTGGAGATCGTGGCACGGTTAACAAACAAGCAACCAGGGGACACGAGATTTACCCAGGTTCCGGCCCCCGGAGGGAAAACGCTACTCCTGCTTGTCTGCTCTTGATTACGGCAGAACCGAAGGTTACAGGGTGCGCAGATTCGATCTGGCGTGGAAGTGTGTGCGAAAGTATGAGTCGAGAGATCTAGGACGTGCCCTCCTGGCCTTTATATAGACTTAGGCAGGTCCCGGGCATAGTCCTAGTCGATTCTGTGTTCTAGGGTTTTACCCCTTTGAATTTCCTATCTATGCTAGTCTTGCTCTCCAAGGATCCGAAGGCGTCATGGGCCTTGGCCACCCGAAAATCTTCATGGGCCAGCGTATATATGCTATGGGCCTTCCTTGGGCTGGACCAGGTATGCTGAAGTCACGTACCCGTAGGGTATAACCATGTCAAGATCCTCGAGTGATCGGTCGAATCGTAGATTCCGAGGACTCTTCCATCTTCGGTGCAACTATGTATTAATAGTATATGTGTAGGGATTGTTGACGTGTGCTCGACTCACGACGGATCGGGTCGATTAAGCATCTTAGGACGAAACAACACGATCTTCTTCAAGTTCGAGTCCCTCAACTCGGACCTGGAACATATGCTGGCGTAATTCGACTCAGGTCGCGGAGGAATTACAAGAGTGGAATTCCAGTGATTTTATTTAATGTACCCAACGCGTCCGTCGGGATTTTTCATCACGCCTGTTGACATGGATTTGTACTAGCAGAGCGCAGTCATGTACGTTGCCAGGCCGTCAGATGATATCTGCAGGTCTTATCTTTCCGTCGCGGACGCAACATCCGAACATTTGTCACCACGGAGGTGTTTCGGGTGGCCAAGGAGATTGTCACTCACTCAGCGCTTGTTGGGGCAGAGATGCCAAAAAGTTTTTTGAGTGCTGATCCGAAAGATCGCAGTCGAAGAATTCATAGGGTGCGCGACCAGAGCTCCCTATGGGAGTAGCCCCCGAGTGTCTGTTCGAGTCATAGACTCGAGCAGAGACTTTAGTTCAATCATTGTTCAGTTGTTAAGTCCGTAAGACTCAAAAAATTTCGGATTCTTAAATCCACCCTCCCTATGGGAGTAGCCCCGAGTCCGTAGTGGAGTCGTAGACTCGACGTAGGACTCGAAGAAAATACTTTGTCGTTATTCATCCTCCGGGTGCGCAGCCAGCGCTCCTGATAGGAGTAGCCTCCGAGTATTTAGTCGAATCGAAGATTCGAGTGACATTAGCCCTACCGAATCTAGGAAAGGAAAGTTGCAAGACGCTTAGAGGATTTATAATGGTATCATACAAGAAACATAAAGAAAAAAAGATACACGTTTCATACACCTATCAAGATCCAAGCATGAAGAAAAAATAAAGAAAACGGAGGGCCTCCGGATCCGTCCACTCCTAGCAAGAATCAACCAGTTAAAAGAGAGATCTGGCCAAAAAATTCAACCACGAACTGGATCCAAGCATGAAGAAAAAAACAAACAAAAAGGAGGAGGCGGGGATCGCATCGGGGCTGGGGATCGCGTCGGGGAGGAGAAGGCGGGGCTTGAGGAGGAGGTGGAGGCTTGAGGAGGAGGTGGAGGCTTGAGGAGGAGGAGGAGGAGGAGGCAGGGCTGGAGGAGGTGGAGTTGGCCGCCGGCGACGTGGGAAGGAGCTGCATCGATCTGGAGGCGTCGGCGGTTGGAGAGAGAGAGATGGATGTGGGGGAGATGCGTGAGCAGGTGGAGTGGGGGCGCACGTACACGGCGATGCTGGGAGCCTGGGAGTGGTGGGTTGCAGAGATTAAATCAATTTTTCAGAGGGACTAAAATGGAAAAAAGTTGGATCCTTTGACTAGTAGACTGCTGCATGAATCTCCAAGAAATTGACGACATAGATGGTGCCGGGGGTCCCTCCTAGGTGTGGTAAATCCGCTCTCGTAACCCCATGCGGTATTGCTTTTTTGGGTGCAAACCTAGCTAGAAACCGGGTGCTAGCTCTAGTACCTCAGGAAAGGAGAAGGCGGCTAAGGGCCTAATGCTGTTATATTGATTAATGTTGTTGTATTGTTAATACTAACATTTTTTAAGGTGACTGAGATTCAGCCACTTTTTTTATTATCCATCAGATGTGCTTACAACGATCTTTTCGATGCATCAACACTGGAATGTCCAGTACGGGTCTTTTAGCTATATGATGATGTGTCTATGAAACTAGCCCTACCGTAGAGGTATAAGAAAAACTTTACATAAGATATCAAACAAACGGAAACACAAGCAAACATTTACAAAAGATAGAAAAAAAATAAATCTATTTTCAACTAGAACAGAATAATAGATACAAGTAAAAAGTAGTGCAAGTAGGGGCAGAGCTACATAGGGGCAAAACCATGTCATAGGCTGCCCATGATTTTGCACCAGTACCGTCTCTAAATTGGCAGACTAGCCTACTATTTATAGCGAATCGGAATCATTTTCTTTGGGTCGGCCCGTCCATACATTTTCCTCTGGTTCGCTGCAAAGTGCAACATATTTAAAAAGATCAACACTACTAGGAAAATGGCTATAGGTAATCAGCACATCCGTGGCTCACATGGTTGAAGTGCCCCACGGCTAAAATAGGCGTGGCTCACCTATGGGCAGTGTCCTACTAGTAACTAGAACAACTATGGCGCACATGACCATAGTGCGCCACAGATATGTGTGGGCCAGAGCCCTGTTGGCCAACGCCAAACATCCGTAGCGCACATAGGGTAGGTGCGCTACGGTTGTTAGTGTCAACCGTAGCGCACATGGAGGGGGTGAGCTACGCCTAAGCGCATGCCCCTATCTGTTGTGAAACGGCCAGACACATCCGTGGCGCACATAAACTTAGTAGTAGGGCACCTTGCCCTAGTGCCCTACGCCTAACTATCCTGCACCAACTCCACCACCCCCCGTGGATCGCCTTTTTAGGCTTTGCAAAAAATAAAAGAAAATGATAAACACTTCAAAAAATTAAATCCTTTCATATTTAGGTAGGTAATGTGGTATAGCTTCTAGTAAAATTAACAAACATGAGTTTCGACTTTATTTGCAAAAAAAAGTCATGCCACGGTAAAAAGGCCGTAACTTTTGCATGCGATATCGAAAAAAATCGTATAATATACCAAAATGACGAGAACGAGATTTCGCATCCGCTCGCAAGCGATTTTTTAGATTTTCAAAATTCAAAAAGAGTAAAAAGTTACGGTCAAAAGACCGTTTTTCCTGCAGAAAAAAATAGAGGGCGACTTACCCGTAGCGCGCCACCACCTAGTGCGCCACGGATAATCTTGGGCGGGATTCAAATTTCGAATCCCCACCCCGCCCACCTACCCCTATTCCCTCCCTCTTCTCCTTTTCATTCTCCTCCCTCCTCCTTTTCCTTCTCTCTTCTCCTCCTCCTTTTCCTTCTCTCTTCTCCTCCTCCTCCTCCTCCTCCTCCTCCTTTCCTTCTCCTCCTTCCCTTGCACTGACGATGGCAACGGTGGCCTTCTCCTCCTCCTTGCTCTGGCATCCTCCTCTCCTTGTAGTGACGATGGCGATGGCGACGGCGAACTTCTCCTCCTCCTTGCAGTCACGACGTCGACGACCTCCTTCCTTGTGGCCTCCTCCTCCTTGCAGTCACGAAGAGCGACGACGAGCTCCGACGACCGCTGACCTCCTCCCTTCTCCAGCCACACCTCCTTCTCCCTCTCTTCCTTGATGCCGGTGAGGAGTAGCACGGCCACGGCCTCCCGCACCTCCCTGCGGTGGTAGGTCGTGGCCACGGCCACCATGCTCCAGCGAGGCGACACGACGGCGGCGATGCGGACCCGATTGCTTTTGCAATTCAAAACGAGGGTGTTTTTTGCATTTTTTTTTATTTTTGAAAAAAACATCCGTGGCGCACCTGTACCCCTACCCGTGGCGCACCTGGTAGTGCGCCATGCCTATCTCGATACAACCGTGGCGCACCATGCAGTGCGCCACGGCTATGAGATAGCCGTAGCGCGAGGCCCGTGGCGCACTGCTAGTGCGCCACGGAAGGCCTTTTCAGGTGCGCCACGAATAGGCGTTTTTCTAGTAGTGCAATATATTTAGAGAACAAATTGTTGGGGGATAATCCTAGATAGAGTTAAGCTAAGGTAAAGGGCAAAGCCCACCGAAGTGTTGACTGGGTCAAAGAATAACCCGGCCGAGTCATCTGAGGGCCGGCTGAGTAAGAGCCGGGTTACCCCAACTTAAACAGCTAAGGCTTGACTCGGCCGACATATAACGTATGGCGGCACGATGTCTACTATGTTACTAACTTGTAGGTATGAGCATGGCCGAGTCATATTGTACGAGGCAGAGTCATGAGGAGGCTTTCTCGAGAAAGAGAAAACGAGCCCCCAAGTCAAACACAGCGCTCTGTCTCTCCCTCAGGGATCTACACAGAGCCAAAAGCTATAGACAAGGGTCATAGGGACATAAGGGCAGAAGAAGCGTCAGATGTCGTGGGTTCTGGGTTATTATCGTCGATAGAAGGGAGACATGGAAACACTCCTACCGAATTACCTCTTTGGGATAAGCATATTCGGGAAATATGCCATCCAGGTTGGCCCTAATGTAACCTGGCCACCCCTTTATAAGGTGAGTCAGGGCCTCTTAGAAGGGGATCGATTCATTTTACACTTAGAGACAAGGTGAGATCTTCTTCCTCCTCTCTCTGATACAGCTCGAGGAGCAAGTGTAACCATTGTTGATCGAAGTAAAGATCGAGTGTGAGTTCTTCGTGTGTAGAAACAACTACATCATCCCTCCCTGGATCCCACTAGTGCATATTGGCCCCATCTTTAGCCTACTCATGGCATCTGCCCTACCAGCACCACGACAGTTGGCGCCCACCGTGAGGCGAACAGCGGTGCTAGCTGGAGTCAAGATCCGGACGGGAAACTTCATCGCTACCAGCGAGCGCATCGTCTCCGGGCTGGTGCAGCGCTTTGACATGTGGGACTACATTAGCAACAACGCGCATCACTTCAGCAGGCGCCGCCCACCGTGCAATGGGGTCTTCATCAACCTAGGCGCGCATAAGGTCTACGTCGGCGTCGACGTCTCCTGCGTCTACCCATAGCGAGTCATCCTTGCGGGAGAGCCTCCCCTCAGCGCTGCTAGCGGTCCGCGTATCACTCGCCCGTAGACAGCGTCGAGGTGATGATGACGACGCCAGCTGCGGGCGCGGGAGCCGGCCCAAGCAAAGACCCGGCAGTGGCAGATCCGGCAGCAGCAAACCCGGCAGAGGCTGGTAATGTAACTCCTAGGGTACCTCGTACGAGGGGCCCTACACTGGAAAGGCCTGAGAATATACTGTAGGAAGCAATAGATATCTTAAGTACTCCTATAGCTCCTATCGTAGATTCGGCTCATGCACCGGCCGAGCTAGAGGAGACCTGGCAAAAAATGTTAGAGGGAGCCAGGAGAGTAGCAGCTGCACAACAGTCACTTAACATCACCTTGCATGAGTATGCTAGGGAGAATAAGCTGAACACTAGCCCAACTCGCATGGATGGTGTAAGATTGAAAGGAAAAATCTCCTTAGTGATATTAATAAGGAACATATGTCTAGGCAGGGTGACTCGGTTGACCCAGGGTTGCCGAGGTACATCACACCTGCGAAAAACCTCAGGGCTGCAGATGCAGCAGCTGCCAAGATACCTGCTTTGTCCAGTGAAACCCGACAAAGGCAACATGAGAGAGTGAATGAGCTGGTACGCATAGAGGACCAGCAGAATGAGGAATTGTTGAAAAACAACCCGGCGAGGCCTGGAGCTTCCCGAGTCGTTCATTCAGCTGGACATGCTCCGACAGTATCAGATGCGGCAGCATCTTCACCCGGCGGAGGTCCAAGGAAAGATAAGGCAATAACCTCGGGAAGAAGGGATAATAAAATGGTGCCATATGATTCGGCAGTGCCTGGGAAAGCAAATATGGATCAAGGCAATGTAAGCCGAGGTAATAGTGGGAATAGAAACCCCGGTCATGGCAATGGAAGACAAGGAAACAACGAGCGGGGTAATCCCGTCTAGCGCAACTCAGCTGGAGGAGGGCAACATCATCTGCAACAACACCAGTCGAGATATGAACCTCGGTAAGAATGGGGTGCAGGACCAGTTCCGCGAAATCCGGAACAAAACAAATACAATGATGGTTATTCGTAAATGGAGAATTCCAGATTTGCCAGACCTAACCACGATGTGATAGGAGAAAGGGTGGGAAACAGAAACTTGCTGCCGGATGATGCAAGATTGAAATTGGACCGAATATACGGATCTGAGTTGTTGGAAGAACAAGGTCCTCCGGGTCAAACATGCCTTGGACCTCAGATCATGAGGGAGTCACTTGTGCTGAAATTCCAGTTGCCAAGATGAACAAAAACATATAACAGAAGCACAAAGCCACAAGATTGGTTGATTGATTATGGTACAGTGGTGAAAATTGCAGACGGAAACCTTAGATGGGTAGTGAGATATGTGCCACAAATGTTGGAAGGGCCATCAAGAGTCTTGTTGAATAATCTGCTGGCATGAAGTATCAACTGCTGGTTAGATTTTGAGGAAATGTTTGTGAGAAACTTCACAAGTACGAATAAGAGGCTGAATAGACCTCAACAACTCACCATGTGCAAGCAAAGACCGAATGAAATAGACCGAGAGTTTCTGACTCGGTGGTGTAACTTGAGAAATTCTTGTGAACGAGTAATTGAGTCTCAAGAAATAGCATGGTTTGCACAAGGATACAGATATGAAAGCATGTTGTGGCAAAGGCTGCAGAGAGATATGCCAACCACGTTGGCTGAGACAATTAGGATAGCCGACTCATATGCTCTAGGTGATCTGACTCAGCCAGAGCTTATGTTGGCAGATCAGAGTGAACGACATGAGCATTATGCTCATGATGGTGTCGGGTCATCCCAGAGGAATGAATTCCGAGGTAAGAGAAGAGATGATAGGTCGGACTATCGGTATAATTTGAGTCATGTTGCCGCCGTAACCCAAGATCAGCCAGGAGTTGGGGGTAATCAGTGTCAGAGGTACAGTGCGCAGAAGTGGATACCAAAAAATGATGGCAAAAAGCAGTGGACTGCTAAGCAAAAGAAACAATGGCAAGAGAGGCTGAAGTACACATACGAGTCCATGTTAGATCAGCCATGCGAGTTTCACACTCCTAACCCAGCTAAGCCGGCAAACCATACAACTCGGTGGTGTGCTTGGATGAAGTTGGCAATGGGTGGGGCAGAGCCAAACCATCCGAATCATAGATCTCCGCTCACAGGAGGCAATGCTCAGCAACAACTAGCTCTACCTCTGCCACCGCCAAGGTATGAGAACCAACCACCACCGAGGTATGAGAACCATGACAGGAGAGAATTTGTACATCAAGTGGTGAATCTAAATTAGGAGAACCGTGGAGACCCCGGTCAAGGAGGTAGGAATGAGTACAGAGAGCATCATCACACATACTGTGTTCACTATAGATCAAACAGATAGGAAAAGTATGTAGAGGAGGCATATGGAAGTGAATTCAGTTATGCCGGCTATGCCAAAATATATGCACTGGTCAGATCAGGAAATTACATGGAGCATTAGGGATCACCCCAATATCATGCCGAACCCCGGATCGTATGCCTTAGTGCTGGATCCGACGTTCATTGGGCCGAATATCAACATAAAGTTCTCCAAGGTGCTGATTGACAATGGCAGTAGCATAAACATATTGTACAATCACACAATGCACAAGCTCGGTATCAACGAGAACATGTTGCAGGCGACTAAGACTACCTTCCATGGCATTGTGTGGGGGTTGTCTTGTGAGTCAATTGGCAAGGTCCGGATTGATGTGTTATTTGGCACAAGGGAGAACTGCAGAACTGAGAATTTGGAGTTCGATGTTGTTGACTTGGAAAGCTGTTACCATGCACTACTGGGAAGGCCGGCATTGTCAAACTTCATGGCATCTTCTCATGTTAGTTACTTGAAGATGAAGATGCCAGGACCACATGGTGTTATCACCATAGGTAGAGATTACAGAAGATCGATGGAGTGTGCCTCGGTTGGGTCAAACCTATCTGACTCATTAGTGATTGCAAGGGAAAAGAAAATGATTCAGGAAGTGGCAACTTTGGCTCAGTTTGCATAGTTGAATATGTCGGCACTCGCCAACCCACAAGGGAGTGTCTCTTTTCAGCCGACTAAGGACACCAAGAAGATTCAAATTGATGACCAGTTTCCAGAGCGCACCGTCACTATTGGTGTCGGTTTAAACACTAAATAGGAAAGCGAGCTCGTCAGCTTCCTCCGTGAGAATCAGATATCTTTGCTTGGTCTACTCAGGATCTGTAAGGTGCGCCGAGGGAGCTAGCAGAGCACTCTTTACATGTGAGGCCAGATGCAAGGTCGGTGAAGCAACCTCTTCGCCGCTTCGCCAAGGACAGGAGAAAAATAATTGGAGATGAGATAGCTCGGTTCCTTGCAGCCGGGTTCATAATGGAAGTACTTCATCCAGATTGGATCTCGAATCCAGTGCTGGTAGAGAAAAAGAAAGATGATCCGCATGTAGCAGTGGTGTGGCATATGTGCATCGACTACACCAACCTGAACAAAACATGTCCAAAGGATCCATTTCCTTTGCCGAGAATAGATCAGGTTATTGATTTGACCACTGTTGTGATTACTATCATTTGTAGACGCGTACTCTGGTTTCCACTAGATACCGTTTAATCCATCCGATCAAATAAAGACTGCAATTATTACCCCGCACGGAGCTTATTGCTATTATACCATGCCATTCGGCTTACGTAATGCAGGAGCGACATATCAAAGATGAATGCAAAAATGCTTACATGATAAAATTGGCAAAAATGTCCAAGTATATGTTGATGACGTGGTACTAAAACCCAAAGAAAGTCACACGCTACTATATGATATCTGACAGACATTCTTGAATCTAAGAAGATTCCGAATGAAGCTTAACCCGAAAAAATGCACCTTTGGTGTCTCGGCCGGAAAATTACTTGGTTTCCTCATGTCGAGCCTAGGTATTGAAGCAAGTCCAATAAATATTCGGGCGATAGAACACATGGAGTTGCTGAAGTTTCTCAACCTTGTCCAGAAGTTCACAGGTTGTCTTGCATCGTTGAGTCGTTTCATAAGTCGGCTTGGAGAAAAGGCATTTCCCTTATATCAACTAATGAAAAAGTAGGATAAATTTATATGGACACCGCAAGCTGATAACGCTTTTCATGAACTAAAGAAAATGCTATCCTCTACACCTATGTTAGCTTCACCACTATCCAAAGAGCCGATGTTGCTCTATGTAGCGACGACCAACCAAGTCGTAAGTGTTGTAATATTGGTGGTTCGTGATGAGGAAGGTAAGTCGATGCAGACGCTAGTATATTACCTAAGCGAGGTACTCTCAGCCTCGAAACATAACTATCACCATTATCAAAAAATGGATCCATGAGGTAAACTATTAAACCAATCTTTAGCTTCTCCTTTTAGTGAAAAAGGGAAAATTTTAGCAACAAAGTAGGTGCGCATCTTAACATCATCAGAAAATAAGGAACTCATAGTAGAAAGCTCAGTCATATGTGCCACAACCTTTTCATTCTTAGTTCCACAAAAAGATTCTTTCTCAACAATGTTTATATAGGATAAATCAAGAGAGAAAATCATAATCTTTATCTTTAATGTTTATGGGGGAAGTAGCAAACTTAGCGTCAGAAGATAATTTAGGTATAATAGTACGTTTCTCAAGGAGACTCCTAATAGCACTAGCATCATGTGTGTTTCGATATTCTTCAATAAATTCATTAGTCATTTCAATATAACCATCATTAATATCATAGCTTTGTCTAGAATCAGGTGAGCTAACAGGTGTAATAGTGTCTTCACTAGGAATTTCAGTGTTTCCCAATATAGTTCTAGCAATTGTAGCATCTAGGAAAGGACCTAATGAACCACTCTCATCAAGCACAGTAACATCGTGAGCATCAGAAGCAATTTTAGATTTAGCATTAGTAGTATTGTGTGTAGCATGTGTATGTGGTGGTGGTGCAACAAGCTTATTTATAACATATGGTGAATCAAGAGTAGAAGAAGTGTTTAGAACTGTACCTCTTCTTGTAGTGGATGGTAATATAAGAAATTTTCCATCTCGAGTTTTCCCCATGATGAAAAGGATAGCAGCGTGTCGAATCAATAAATTGGGTTATACTACCCTCGAAGACTGTTGCGATCCCCTATACTTGTGGGCCATAAAGACTTTTTTCTGGCGCCATTGCCGGGGAGCATAGCTTTATTTGTAAGTTCACTTGGGATTATTATTGAGCCAAAGAATACTTATAAGCCTTAACAATTGAGTTGTCAATTCAGCTGCACCTGAAAATAGTCTTGCTCACACTAGTTTATCAGTAGCAACAGTTTTGTAGTAGCAATAGCAAAGTAACAACAACAGTAAAACAAAGGTAGTAGTAACATAGTAGCGAACAGTAGGATTTGAGTGCGGAAGGCATATGAATGGATGGACGAGCGTTGCATGGACAAGACTATTCATTTAATATCAAGATCTAGGGCATTTGCAGATAAATAAAATAAAGCATCCAAGTACTAAAAAATTATAGGCATGTGTTCCATATATAGTCATACGTGCTCGCAATGAGAACTTGCACAACTTTTTTTTCCTGCCAACCCATTGCAGCGGGGCCTCAAGGGAATCTACTGGCAATTCAGGTACTCCTTTTAATAGAGTACTGGAGCAAAGTATTAACACTCCATGAACACACGTGATCTTCATATCACAGCCATTCCCTCCGGTTGTCCCAATTTCTATCACTTCGGGGCCTTTGGTTCCGGACAACGATATGTGTACACAACTTGCAGATAAGATCACAAACAATACTATATCATGAATCAATAACAAGTTCAGATCTGAGATCATGGCACACGGTCCCTAGTGACAAGCATTAAGCATAACAAGTTGCAACAAAGTCAAATAGCACTAATAAAGATACTAGGCACCATGCCCTAACAATCTTACTCGATTACATGATAGATCTCATCCAATCCCTACCATCCCCATAGCCTACAGCGGGGGATTACTCACTCATGGATGGGGAAACATGGATGGTTGATGGAGAGGCGTCAGTTATGATGATGGCAATGATCTCCTCCAATTCCCCATCCCGGTAGGGTGCTAGAACGGAGTTTTTGATTCCGAATCGCGGTTTCTGGTGGTGGCGGCGCAACGGAACTCTCTCTGGAAATATGTCGAATCCCCCTCTGTTTTTAGGTCAGAGGGCTTTATATAGGCGAAGAGGGAGGCCGAGGGCGTGCCCGAGGTGGCCACACCTCCCCTAGGCGCAGCCTGGCCTGGCCAGCACGACCAGGGGTGTGGGCCCCTCGTGGCCCTCCTCCGTCTCATCTTCTGGCTCCTTGAGTCTTATGGTAAAATAGGAGTTTTGCGATATTTTCCGGGATTTTTCCTGAAAGTTGATTTTCTGCAAAAAAAACTAGACACCAAAGCAATTCTGCTAAAAACAGCGTCAGTCCGTGTTAGTTGTATCCAAATCAAACAAATTAGATGAGAAACAATAGAAAAAGTGTTTGGGAAAGTATATACGTTTTGGACGTATCAACTCCCCCAAGCTTAGCTTATTGCTTGTCCTCAAGCAATTCAGTTTTTATATGTCGGCTGGCTTAAGTTTACTTATCCAAGGCCGGGCCAATAATGTGTCGGCAACAAAGACCAACTCTTTGACTTGTTGCTGTCAAAAAATAGGCTTCATGGCAAACAAGAGAAAAGCGGAAATTGTTCACTAACCCTTGTATTTACTCATGGCAAGCAAAAGACCAACACGTGAAAAACGACAAAGGGAGGAAAAGTATGCGAGTCGACTCAAGTTTTTACTAACCCTTGTATTTACTTTCTTTACTTATATTGTGAAGTTATTTTGAGATTATTCTCCAAATTTATAAGTATTGTTAGTTTGGTTTATTATTCTTGGACCCCTAAGTCGAATGCCGAAAAATGGTAGACACGGGCCAAATAACAAATTCGAGAGAACAAGAAATATGAAAATCGGGGACTACGCCCAAAAGGGTTCGGTATTTACATACTCAATAGTAGAAAAATAATTCGAACGGTATATTACATCTTGCACCCAGCATACCGGGGATTTAATGAAATTTTTAAGTTCTTATTGCTAAGGCTCATCGGAAGAAACATCGCCGGCAACTGGCGGGGGAACAACAGATTCAGGGGTAGGAGTCTATGAGGTACAAGCCTCAGCCTCTATAGTAGGAACCTCGGCTTCTGCCGAGGGAATCTCGGTCTCGGCTTGGGAAGCTTTGGCCTTAGCCTCATGTTTCGAGGTCTCCTCGTGCTCATTCGAGCTACCAGCTTCTTCCTCCAGATTTTCTTCCTCGGTGCTGGCCTCTTCCTTGGATCCCTCGTCGTCCTCTTAGTCGGAATTGGCTTTGATGTCATCCTCGAGGAAGCTCGGCCCTTCGTTCCAAACATGCATATTGGCATACTGGATGAGTTGATAGGCTCTGTCTTGACCGTGCTGGATATAATCCGGATCGGAGATCCATTTGGAGTCGGCACACATATTCTAAAGGGTATCCAAAGAGATACCTTCATACCAAGAAAGCACGAAACCCAAGGCAGTGTTGTCAGCAGTTCGTGCGGCGGATTCCCTCTAGAGTTTGATCCAAGTTTTGCAATCCATGAGTTTCTCGGTGAGTACCTCAACGTGCTTGGGGCTCTCTTCTGTTGGCCAAAGGACATTGAAGACCCGGATAGCCGCGTCCATTAGATCCACACCGAATGATTTCATTGGCTTCATGCAGGAGCCGAGGCTGATCAGGAAGTCCTCAATACTGTAAGGGTGATCCGGGTCGTTGGTCTCACCACGGCACGCCCGAGCACTCGCCACGGTTTTGGCGCTCCACACCTTGCACTCCAAAAAATTTCCTGAGCATGAGTAAAAGGACTAAGTCGGCAAAACAAGACAGGCGATGTCGGATAAGAGCAAGAAAATAGCAAAGGAACTTACGATGCAATACCGAGGTGATCTTGGTAAGGTCGGACAACCAGTCGGTGTGTTTTTTGTCAGCCTCTCAAGCTCAAGTTTGGCCAACTCATCTGTGGACTCGGCAGTGGAGATAAGTTCTCGATCCTTCTCCAGCTAAAGGTTCAGTCAGCTCTTTTCCTCCGAAAATTCTTGGTCGACCTTCGATAGCTCGGCCTGGTGAGTTTTACTCAGGGCTTCGTTATCGGCACGAAGCCGAGCTATCTCGTTGTCCTTGTCCTTCAGCTGAGAGGCATGTTCTTCTGCTTGTTCAAGAAAATGCACCATCAAGTGAGGCATTGAAATGCAATCTTGGTGAGTTTCTACAAGAGCTTGTAATTCGGCTGGGCCAAGGTAAAACTTATAAGTGCCAAGGAGAGCAAGGCAACAAAAATAAGATGTATAGCGCTGGATTATCTTCAAGCCGGTCGATCTTGTCCTTCAAGTAATTATTTTTCTTATCTATAGCGGCTTACAAAAGGGGCAAGTCAGAAATTAGTTCGGTGAGCCGGATAACAAAAAGAACCGAGATAAAGCATCCAAAGTGCAAACCTGTTTTCTTTGCTATGGGAAGAAGCTTGTTGTACTTCGTACAAAGGCGTCTATGAGAGAAACGCAACTCCAGAAACTCGGTAGCACGTCGATTATGAGCAATCTGAGGAAAAGATAATAGCAAGTGGGCTGTATATTCAAAGCTAAACTCAAGATCCAAGCCAAGCAAAGCTTGACTCGGATCTAGGTGTATGGATATTCAAAGCAATAAAAATATCCAAACCAAGTAAAACTTGATCAGGATCTAGGTAGCTGGATATTCAAAGCTAAACTCAAGATCCAAGCCAAGCAAAGCTTGACTCGGATCTAGGTGGCTGGGTATTCAAAGCAATAAAGAGATCCGAACCAAATAAAACTTGATCCGGATCTAGGTGGCTGGATATTCAAAGCTAAACTCAAGATCCAAGCCAAGCAAAGCTTACCTCGGATCTAGGTGGCTGGATATTCAAAGCAATAAAAATATCCAAACCAAGTAAAACTTGATCCGGGTCTAAGTGGCTGGATATTCAAAGATAAACTCAAGATCCAAGCCAAGCAAAGCTTGCCTCGGATCTAGGTGGATGGATATTCAAAGATAAGCTCAATATCCAAGACAAGCAAAGCTTGACTCGGATCTAGGTGGTTGGATATGCAAAGCTAAACTCAAGATCCAAGCCAAGCAAATCTTGACTCAGATCTAGGTGACTGGATATTCAAAGCTAAGCTTAAGATCCAAGACAATCAAAGCTTAACTCAGATCTAGGTGGCTGGATATTCAAATGAATAAAAAGATCTGAACCAAATAAAACTTGATCCAGATCTATGTGGCTGAATATTCAAAGCTAAACTCAAGATCCAAGCCAAGAAAATCTTGACTCGGATCTAAGTGGCTGGATATTCAAAGCAATAAAAAGATCCAAACCAAGTAAAACTTGATCAGGATCTAGGTGTCTAGAGATTCAAAGTCCAAGATTTTTTTTCCTAATTTAAAATGATTCGTTTACGCACCCCGGCTTCACTATCTAATAGCTTAAGAGAGCATCTGGTCAAATGATAGATCATCCCCCCAGAGGCTCGGGGACTAATGGTTATATGTTACACTATGAAAAAATATAAAGTATGAGAGTGTTTACCTCCATCATTTGATCAGCCTCCATGATTACCCGGCTGGATAGATACATCCTGCCGCTAATTTCAGCCGGACCAAAGCTCTTCGCAGTGGGGTTGCATCTAGAATTGACCTTGGCATAGTCAGCATCATTCCAGCTCTGGACATATCGGGAAAGATATTCGAGGATCTCACCACTTGGAGACTTCATTTCTATATTACCCTTCTTAGCTCTAGCTTCCTTGTTCGCCAGCTCAGCTGTCGGGCTTCTATGAAGTACCATCTGCTTGCCAGCACCCAAGGCATGACCAGAAGCAGGGGCAGAGGCAGGAGCTTTCTTCTTGAGCATATCAGAAATTGATGGTTGCAAGGAAGAATCCTCGGTTTTCTTCTGAGGCGGCCTGGCCACGGCTTAACCTTTCTTCGGCTTAGCAGTAGGCTCGGCCTATGGCTGAGATATGGTGGCCCGTGTAGCAGCAGGAGAAGCTGAAGGAGCCGGTGAAGGAGAGGAAGACTTGGAGCGCTTTTGTTCTGTTGGCCGAGTCTTGGAAGCCTCGGATGATGCAGGAGCCGTAGCTTGTTGCTTGCTGGGGCTCAGAGGAAGTGTCTCTTGGGAAGCAGCTTGAGCTTGAGTAGAGGCCAAGGTAGAAAATATCTCGGCGGGAGTGGGTGTTGGAACTATGCCCTAGAGGCAATAATAAAGATGTTATTATTATAATTCTTGTTCATGATAATGTTTATATTCCATGCTAGAATTGTATTAAGCGGAAACTTTAATACTTGTGTGGTTTGTGAACAACACCGTGTCCCTAGTACGCCTCTATGGACTAGCTCATTGATCAATGATGGTTAAGGTTTCCTAACCATAGACATGAGTTGTCAATTGATAATGCGATCATATCATTGGGAGAATGATATGATGGACAGACCCAAACTAAGCGAAGCAATTAGATCGTGTCATCGTGTTCGTCTTTGCGAAGCTTTTCTTATGTCAAATATTGTATTCCTTATACCATGAGATAATGCAACTCCCTGGTATCGGAAGAAAGCTTTGAGGTCATCAAACGTCATCCTATGAGAGGGTGATCATAAAGGTGTCTCTCAGGTGATCGGAAAGTATCTGTGGGTTGTATGTATCGAGATGGGATTTGTCCTCCCAAGTCGGAGAGATATACTTCGGGCCCACTCGGTAATCGATATCAACACCGCTTGCAAGCATGTGGTTAAGGAGTTAATCACAAAGTGATATCGGATTACAGAACGAGTAAAGTACTTGCTGTGAACGAGATTGAACTAGGTATGACGGTACCGACGATCAAATCTCGGGCAAGTAAAATATCGCGAGACGAAGGGAATATATATATGGGATTGATTGAATTCTGGCATCGTGGTTCATCCGATATGATCATCGATGAATGTGTGGGAGTCAATATGGGTTTCCAGACCCCGCTGTTGATTATTGATAGAAGATCATGTCTGCATATTCTCAAACCCGCAGGGTCACACACTTAACGTGTATCGACGCTAGGATAGATTGGATAATTGGTTTATGAGTTTTTTTAGGAGTCTCAGATGGGATCCGGGACATCACGAGAGGTTCCGGAATGGTCCGGAGAATAAGATTCATAAAGGCAGTGCAGTTTTTGGAGTTCGGAATTGTTCCGGGTTAATCGGTATTGTACCAGAAGCTTCTAGAACCTTCCAGAAGGGGACCAACATGGCCCCACCTTCCGGGAGGGGGAATGGGCCTATGAGGGAGTTCCCTGGCCGCATTGGGCCAGGGGCACAAGGCCCCATAGGGCCCAGCCGGACAAGAGAGGTTTAAACTCTAGATAGAGCTTCTAGAAGGGGGGGTTCCTTGCCCCCCACTCTTCCTCCTTGGGGCCGCCGTCCTTGGCTTGGGGGAGGGGCTAGGGCTGCGCCCACCCCTCTATATATAGAGGCCTGGGGGTGCACCAACCCCCTACACCTTCCCCTCCAACCCTAGCCGCCCTGCTGCCCTCCTCTCTCCCTCCCGACTGCTTGTAGGCGAAGCCCTGCTGCAGAAATTCTACACCAATTACACCGCGCCATCGCGTTGTAGATCCAACCCATCTCTCCACTATACTTGCTGGACCAAGGAAGGAGGAGACGTCGAGGTGCTGCACGTGTGCATCTCACGGAGGCACCGCCACTTGTGGTGCTAGATCGGATCGGATGGTGCTAGCTCGGATCGGATCGCGAGGAGGAGAAGCGAGTACGACTACATCACCCACGTTCCGACGAACGTTCCGCTGTGCGAATCTTCAAGGGTATGAAGATCTAATCCAATCTCTCTCATTGATTGCATCTCCTAGATTAGATATTGGATTTCCCTCTGTTCGCATCCGTAGAAAATTTTGATTTACTATGTCGCGAAACCCTTCAGTGGTATCAGAGCTAGATCTATGCGTAGATGTGTTTCACGAGTAGAACACAACATGGTTGTTGCGGGCGTTGATGTTTTCTGTTGCAAGCCTCTTGTTTGTGTTCTTCTTATGATGCGGGATAGTGAGATTGAAGCGGTCCAGGCCAACCTTACACGACGTCGTTCGCGAGACCGGCTCCGCACTTGACGTGTGGCTTGTACCACACATGCCGGTGGATGCCGCTTTCTCACTATAGCTGTCATGGGATTAACACCGGAGTTTGGCAACCATAATATCACCGTTGTGGCTTTCCGTAGGTAAGAATCGTTCTTAGCATCTACTCCCATAAGCCACGTAAAACATGCAACAACAAAGTAGAGGCGTCTAACTTGTTTTTGCAGGGAGTGTTTTTCTGTGATATGGTATGGCCCAAGATGTGATGTGTATATTGTATGCGATGATCATGTTTTGTAATGTTTCAAGACTTGCATTTCGATGAGTACACAACCGCAGAGCCATATGGTTGTCTTTATAATTGTGTATGACCTGAAGTCAACTTCTTATACGCCATGTAATAGCTTTACTTTATCGCTAAGTAGTTAGCAATAGTTGTAGTTGCTATTCGTGGTGGAGGCAATCATGGTGGAGTGATGGAGATCATGCCGAACGCACAAGATGGAGATCATTGCGAAGATTGGCTATACCATGTCACATAAAGTTATATGCATGTGATGTTTATCCTTTTATTTATCTTATTATGCTTAGATCGCGACGGTAGCATTATAAGATGATTCCTCACTTAAAGATCAAGATAAAACTGTGTTCTCCCCAAGTATGCACCGCTGAAAGTTCGTCGTGTCCAAGCATCACGTGATGATCGGGTGCTATAGACTCTCGCTCACATACAACGGGTGCAAGCCGCTTTTGCACACGGAAATACTTGGGTCTAACTTGACGAGCCTAGCATGTACAGACATGGCCTCGGAACACAAGAACCGAAAGGTTAAGCATGAGTCATATGAATGATATGATCGACACTTCGTTGTCCACCATTGAAACCACATCTCTTCTCGTGATGATCGGATTAGGTGTGGTGAATTTGGATCGTGTTCACTAAACAACTTAAGGCATGTTGAATTTAGTGGGAGTTCATCTAGTAATTTGATTAAGTTGAACTATTTATCATGAACATAGTCTAAATTGTACTTACAAATACTGTAGATCACATGGCCAAGTCCAACTTCAACTTCAACGTTTTTGTTGAGATAGAAAAGCTTAGAAACAATGGGTCTAACTTCACCAAATGGTTTTGCATTCTGAGAATCATTCTCGCTGGCGGACAAAAGGACTATGTCCTTGAGAAAGCGTTAGGTGACGCCCCTACTATAGATGCGCCGGCTGATGAAAAAGTTGTTTATCAGTCGCGCAAGGATGATTATGATTTGATTAAGATCGCCATGTTGTATGCTATGGAATCGGATCTTCAAAATCGTTTTGAGGAGTTCGTCGGGCCCTTTGAGATTCTCGAGGAGCTGAAAAACATGTTTCAGACTCAAGCCCGTTCTGAGAGATATGAGATCTCTAAGAAATTCTTTAACTACAAGATGGAGGAAGGGAGTTCCGTTAGTGAGCACGCCATTGAGATGACGGGCTACACTCAACGCCTTGAGCAACTGGACTACAAGATTCCAGAGGAGCTCAAGATTGACACTCCTAGCTACAAAAGTTTTGTAGTTGATCACAATCAGATTAGTTCCACTGATATGATCACTGAGCTCTTTGCTAAGATGAAACTAGCGGAGG
The DNA here is from genome assembly GCA_030063025.1 of Avena longiglumis. Taxonomy (NCBI): domain Eukaryota; kingdom Viridiplantae; phylum Streptophyta; class Magnoliopsida; order Poales; family Poaceae; genus Avena; species Avena longiglumis. Next base: position 158,798,699 of record CP125973.1, read on the forward strand.
TGAACATCAAAAATAATAATCATGTGTTGATGGTCAACAAGCCCCCCACCTTCAAGAAAGGTAAGGGTGCAAGGAAGCCCTTCAAGAAAGGCGACGGCAAGCGTGTTGCCCCTGCTGAGAAGAAGCTCAAGTCTGGTCCTAAACCGGACACTGAGTGCTTCTATTGCAAGGACAAGGGTCATCGAAGAATCGTCCAAGTACTTAGCGGACAAGAAGGCTGGCACCATCAAAGGTATATTTGATATACATGTTATTGATGTTTTCCTTACTAGCCCTCGTTGTAGTGCCCGGTATTTGATACCGTTCTTGCTAATATTTGTAACTCAAACAGAGCTACGGAATAGACGCGGCTTGCGAGGGATGAGGTGACGCGCGTTGGCAACGGATCAAGAGTTGATGTGATGGCCGTCGGCACGCTCTCCTTAGTTTTACCTTCGGGATTAGTTTTAAACCTTAATAAGTGTTATTATGTGTCTGCGTTGAGCATGAACATTATTTCTGGATCTTGTTTATTGCAAGACAGTTATTCATTTAAATCGGAGAATAATGGTTGTTCTATTTATATGAGTAACATCTTTTATGGTCATGCACCTATTGTGAATGGTTTATTTCTTCTAAATCTTGAAAGGGATGAAACACACATCCATAACATTGAGGCTAAGAGATGCAAAGTAGATAGTGATAATACTACTTATTTGTGGCACTGTCGTCTAGGTCATATTGGTGTAAAGCGCGTGAAGAAACTCCATTCTGATGGACTTTTGGAGTCTCTTGATTTTGAATCATTTGACACATGGGAACCATGCCTCATGGGCAAGATGATCAAAACCCCGTTCTCCGGTATGATGGAGCGAGCAACGTACTTGTTGGAAATCATACATACCGATGTATGCGGACCGATGAGTGTTTCGACGCGCGGTGGATATCGCTATTTTCTCACTTTTACCGATGACTTAAGTAGATATGGGTATATCTATTTAATGAAACATAAATCTGAAACGTTTGAAAAGTTCAAAGAATTTCAGAATGAAGTGGAGAACCATCGTAATAGAAAGATTAAGTTTCTACGATCCGATCGTGGAGGTGAATATTTGAGTTATGATTTTCTCACGCATCTTAAAGCAAGTGGAATCGTTTCACAGCTCACGCCACCAACACCACAGTAGCAGGTGTGTCTGAGCGCCGGAATCGAACCCTATTAGATATGGTCCGATCAATGATGTCTCTTACTGATTTGCCGTTATCATTTTGGGGTTATGCATTCACTTTAAATAGGGCTCCATCTAAATCCGTTGAGACGACACCGTATGAACTGTGGTTTGGTGCTAAACCTAAGTTGTCGTTTCTTAAAGTTTGGGGATGCGAAGCTTACGTCAAGAAGTTGATGCCGGACAAGCTCAAACCCAAAGCGAGAAATGCGTCTTCATAGGATACCCTAAGGAAACTATTGGGTATACCTTCTATCACGTAACCAAGGCAAAGTGTTTGTCAGAAGAACGGTTCCTTTCTTGAGAAGGAGTTTCTCTCGAAAGAAGTGAGTGGGAGGAAAGTAGAGCTAGACGAGGTTATTGAACCTTCTCTTGAATTGAGAGTAGCGCAAGACCTGAAATTGTTCCAAAGGCCGCCTTCACCAACAATAGAGGAAGCTAATGACAAGGATCATGAAGCTTGACGATGTCACTCTTGAACGTCGCAGGTCGACAAGGTCACGTGCCCCTCCTGAGTGGTACGGCAACCCTGTCTTGACTGTCTTGTTAGTAGAAGACAGTGAACCTACGAACTATGAGGAAGCGATGATGAGCCCAGACTCTGAGAAATGGCTAGAAGCCATGAAATCCGAATTGGGATCCATGAGCGAAAACCAAGTATGGACTTTGGTGGACCCTCCTAGCAACCGAAAGGCCGTTGAGTGCAAATGGATCTTCAAGAAGAAAACGGACGCGGATGGTAATGTTACCGTCTATAAAGCACGGCTTGTCGCGAAAGGTTTTCGACAAGTTCAAGGTGTTGACTACGATGAGACTTTCTCTACCGTAGCGATGTTTAAGTCCATTCGGATTTTATTAGCAATTGCGTTTCATGATTATGAAATATGGCGATGGATGTCAAGATCGTTCCTCAATGGCAACATTGATGAAGAGTTGTATATGATGCAACCCGAAGGTTTTGTCGATCCTAAGGATGCTGATAAAGTATGCAAACTTCAGCGTTCCATTTATGGACTGAAGCAAGCATCTCGGAGTTGGAACCTTCGTTTTGATCAAGTGATCAAGAGCTTTGGATTTGTTCCAAATTGCTACGTAGCTTGCATCTACAAGAAAGTGAGTGGGAGCTCGGTGACGTTTCTGGTACTATATGTGGATGACATATTGATTATTGGAAATGACATCAACATGCTTAACGATGTGAAGAGTTATTTGAACAGGTGTTTTTCAATGAAAGACCTAGGTGAAGCTGCTTATATATTGGGCATCAAAATCTATAGAGATAGACAAAGACGCCTGATATCTTTAAGCCAGAGTACATACCTAGACAAAGTTCTGAAAAGGTTCAGAATGGATAAGGCAAAGAAAGGTTCAGTGCCTATGTTGTCAGGTAAGATATTGAGCAAGGGTCAGTGTCCAGCTATGGTAAATGATAGGGAAGCTATGAGCAAAGTGCCTTATGCCTCGGCCATAGGTTCGATCATGTATGCCATGTTGTGTACTAGACCGGATGTGTCCAATGCTCTTAGTTTGACGAGCAGATATCAGAGTGATCCAGGAGTGGAACACTGGACAGCCGTGAAGAACATCCTAAAGTACCTAAATAGGACTAAAGAAATGTTCTTAGTCTATGGGGGTGATGAACAGCTCGTTGTAAAAGGTTACGTCGACGCTAGTTTTGACACCGACAAGGATGATTCTAAATCTCAGACAGGATACGTGTATATTTTGAATGGAGGAGCTGTGAGCTGGAGAAGCTGCAAGCAAAGCGTGATCGCGGGATCTACAGTAGAAGCGGAATACATGGCTGCTGCAGAAGCGTCAAGTGAAGGAGTTTGGATCAGGAACTTCATCACTGAGCTTGGCGTGATTCCAAGTGCATTGGAACCACTGGATATATTGTGTGACAACACTGGCGCCATAGCACTCGCTAAGGAACCAAGATATCATCCAAAGACCAAGCATATCAACCGCAAGTTTCATATAATCCGAGATTATATAGCAGATGGAGATCTGAAGATTAGCAAAGTACATACAGATCTGAATGTCGCAGATCCGTTGACTAAACCTCTTCCGCGTGCAAAACATGATCAACACCTCAGTGCCATGGGTGTGAGATTGTTGCCAAATGTAAACTAGATTATTGACTCTAGTGCAAGTGGGAGACTGTTGGAATTATGCCCTAGAGGCAATAATAAAGATGTTATTATTATAATTCTTGTTCATGATAATGTTTATATTCCATGCTAGAATTGTATTAAGCGGAAACTTTAATACTTGTGTGGTTTGTGAACAACACCGTGTCCCTAGTAAGCCTCTATGGACTAGCTCATTGATCAATGATGGTTAAGGTTTCCTAACCATAGACATGAGTTGTCAATTGATAATGAGATCATATCATTGGGAGAATGATATGATGGACAGACCCAAACTAAGCGAAGTAATTAGATCGTGTCATCGTGTTCGTCTTTGCGAAGCTTTTCTTATGTCAAATATTGTATTCCTTAGACCATGAGATAATGCAACTCCCTGGTATCGGAAGAAAGCTTTGAGGTCATCAAACGTCATCCTATGAGAGGGTGATCATAAAGGTGTCTCTCAGGTGATCGGAAAGTATCTATTGGGTTGTATGTATCGAGATGGGATTTGTCCCTCCCAAGTCGGAGAGATATACTTCGGGCCCACTCGGTAATCGATATCAACACCGCTTGCAAGCATGTGGTTAAGGAGTTAATCACAAAGTGATATCATATTACGGAACGAGTAAAGTACTTGTTGTGAACGAGATTGAACTAGGTATGACTGCAACGATCGAATCTCGCAAGTAAAATATCGCGAGACGAAGGGAATATATATATGGGATTGATTGAATCTGGCATCGTGGTTCATCCGATATGATCATCGATGAATGTGTGGAGTCAATATGGGTTTCGCACCCGCTGTTGATTATTGATAGAAGATCATGTCCGCATATTCTCGAACCATAAGGTCACACACTTAACGTGTCTCGACGCTAGGATAGATTGGATAATTGGTTTATGAGTTTTTTTCCGAGTCTCGGATGGTATCCGGACATCACGAGAGGTTCCGAGTGGTCCGAGAATAAGATTCATATAAGGCGAGGCAGTTTTTGGAGTTCGAATTGTTCGGGTTAATCGGTATTGTATCTAAGCTTCTATAACCTTCCGGAAGGGGACCAACGTGGCCACACCTTCCGGGAGGGGCATGAGCCTATGAGGGAGTGCCTGGCGCATTGGGCAGGGCACAAGGCCCCATAGGGCCCAGCCGCCAAGAGAGGTTTAAACTCTAGATAGAGCTTCTAGAAGGGGTTTCACCCACTCTTCCTCCTTGGGGCCGGCCTTGGCTTGGGGAGGTTAGGCTGCGCCACCTCTATATATAGAGGGCTGGGGGCGCACCAACCCCTACACCTTCCCCTCCAACCCTAGCCGCCCTACTGCCCTCCTCTCTCCCTCCCGATTGCTTGTAGGCGAAGCCCTGCTGCAGAAATTCTACACCAATTACACCGCGCCGTCGCGTTGTAGATCCAACCCATCTCTCCACTATACTTGCTGGACCAAGGAAGGAGGAGACGTCGAGGTGATGCACGTGTGCATCTCACGGAGTCACCGCCACTTATGGTGCTAGATCGGATCGGATCGTGAGGAGGAGAAGCGAGTACGACTACATCACCCACGTTCCGACGAACGTTCCGCTGTGCGAATCTTCAAGGGTATGAAGATCTAATCCAATCTCTCTCGTTGTTTGCATCTCCTAGATTAGATCTTGGCTTTCCCTCTGTTCGCATCTGTAGAAAATTTTGATTTACTATGCCGCGAAACCCTTCAGTGGGACCAGTGCCTGGATCTTCAGTGGTCTTCATGGGCACCACCGAATCAGATGGTTGATCCGGCATGGCCGTATCCACAGAGGCGTCACCACCCTCACCGCCGACATTTCCCTCCTCCTACCGAGATTAACCGTCATTCAGCGCACGATGAGAGCTACCATGGACGGGGCTAGAAACCCATATGTTGTCGTGGGCCGGGGAAGAAGATGGCCTGACAACGGGAGATGCCATGCTATAAGCACTCTGAGGGATGTCCAACGGGGCACTGCCGAAGTAAAACAGTTAGAAAATTTAAGTTAGATAAAGAAAGAGAAAAAGAAGAAATACAAATTTGATTCGGATAAGGAAACTTACGAGGTAACAACCGAAGGCACTTTAGGTTTGGGAGCCCTCTTGGAGGGCACCTTGATTCGCTTCTTGCGAGTCTTGGCTGGAGGATCCGAGGTAGTGACACGTTTCCTCACCGGACCTTGACCTCCCACAACAACGGGAGGCACGTCATAGACCTGACCAGCCAGGTCAGCTGAAGAACAAGGAACCGGATACGCATATGAGAGAGGCTCTGGATCAAGTACCTCGAGTATCTTACAATTGTCATAATCATCATCATCAGTCTGGGACTTACGAACTGAATCCTTACTCGGAGTGCGGCTAGAGGACTCGGCGGGCTTGGGCATGATCTCCTCTGAGTTAGGTCCTCCCTAGTCTGAGGTATCGCGATCCTTGCCCCAAGTAAGGGCAATATTTTTGCCATCCTCCGCAGATTGTTCAAGAAATTCCTAAGAGAGCAGAAAGAAATGATATAAGAAATTGAGCCGACAAGAATGATCTGAGATAGAAAGATCGGCAGAAAATTACTTGTGGCAACGATTATCTTGGGTGAAGGGCTTCATGCCCCACGTCCAATCCTCGGCCATATATGTATTGAATATGGCCTTGACACGCTTCCGAATCTGCTCATCATCTAACTCGATCATCGAGACCCGGTTAGGGTCAAGTCGGCCGCTCATGTAACAAATATTATGCGTGTTCTATTGAAGAGGACAAACTCGGCTACTGATGAAAGTAGCCAGTAAGTCATCAGTGCATAATCCGGCATTGAGTAGCATCAAAAGCCGTTTCTCAAAGGACTCGATGAACTCATTGCTCTTCTTCGAGTCCCAGTCCTAGTTCGTCTTGGTGGGCATTCCGACTGAGAAGGTCGGCAGCCGGATCTTGTCCCCCTCTATGATGTTCTTCGCGTAGAAAAATGACTTGTGCCTCTTCTTGCACGATTCGAGGCCTGTGACCCAAAGGAAGACCGAACCCTTCCGAGGTGTAATGGAGGCTGCACCACATTGGGTGAGAAGTTTTTCCTAGGGGCGCAAGTCCTTATTCGGCACTACGTTGGCTCGGATCTACAAGAACTTGGCCCAGAGATCAATGGAAGGCCAGAGGAAGAAGTACCCTTCGGTGGCAGAGATAAAAGCAGACAAGGAGGCTATGGCATTAGCCGAAAGATGATGAGGTTGGAGTCCGAAATTCTCTAAGAACTGTTGGGCAAACTCACTAATAGGAAGGTCAAAACCTCGGGCGAATGGGAGACGAAGACTACAAACTCACCCGGCTTCGCGTTCGGTATGAGCTCCTTGCGGGTGCGACAAAGCAAGTCGATTTCCTTTTGGGTCACCTTGGACCCTTGCCAGGAGCCTCGCTTGGATGCGGCGGCGCCCCCTTCGCGTCCCTCGACGGCAACGACACTATGCGAGCTCTCCACTGACACTATCTAAGAAGAGGTCGAGGAAGATTCCTTTGCGGCAAAGGGGAATGGCGTAGACTACCACGAACCCGCCGTTGTACCGTAGGAGCGCGGTCACGAGCGGTGGAGCGCAGCTGGGGCGGAGGAGATGCTTGGAGCAAGCTCTCTACGCGGCGACCGAGCGCAAAGAATGGGCGGCACGGTCGTAGGGAGAGCGCACTGCGGCGGCGGCGCTCGGAAGAAGGTGAGAAAGTTGGGAGCGGGGGAAAGTGAACAAGGGTTTCACCCCGCTCCCTATTTATCGGCCTAGGCCATGAACGGTCATGGGATCGTGTGGGCACAGCAGTTGCAGCGTGTACACGTGTGTATCGCATCGTGTTGATCATGCGGTGGAGCCACACCGCTTGTTACACGGCGCAGGACATGAACCGCCCGCAATAACCATTGCGGTAATCGAAGAGGCACTCCGTGATTTGACCGTTCGCAGAGATACTTGTCCACATGTCAGTGATACGTCGTAAACGTATCTATATTTTTTGATGCTCCATGCTTGTTTTGTATCAACTTTCTTATGTTTTACTACACTTTGAGGCATTTTTATACATTTTTGGAACTAATCTATTGACAAGATTCCACAGTGCTAGTTGCCTGTTTTCTGCTACTTTTGGTTTCAGAAAATCTAGTAAAGAAATATTCTCGGAATTGCCAAAGTCAATATGTTACCCGACACGACACGGACACCGAAGAGGAGACAAAGAGAAGCCACGAGGCGACCACACCATAGGATGGCGCAGGCCCACCCTAGGGTGCACCAGCCTATGGTGTGGGCCCCTCGGGCGTCCACCGACCTTGCCCCTTCACCTATATATTTCCCCGAGGCAAAAACTCTAAATAACAGATCAGAAATCCATGAAAAGTTCTGCAGCACCGCCGCCACCGAAGAGGATATTCGGGGGGACAAAAGTCTTTGTTCTGACACCCTACCGGGATGAGGAATTGCCCCCGGAGCCATCTCCATCGACTCTACCGCCATCTCCATCGCCATTGCTGACTCCCATGATGAGGAGGGAGTAGTTCTCCCCCGAGGCAAAGGGCTCTACCGGTAGCTATGTGTTCATCTCTCTCTAAGTGTGATCTTATTGTGATCATGAGCTTTGTAATCTAGTTGAATAAGTAGATGCTACTCTACTACTCAAGTGCTTTAATTATTGTAATCTCCGCTTATCCACACGTGTGTGAAGTTGACAGTGTGCACACCGTGTGGCACTTAGGCTAAAGGTTACAGAAATACTTATCATGAGTTATAATTTGAGTTGGATGTCTCTATGAATTTGTGGTGTTTGTTGGAACCATCTAGCGCTCAATGTGACAGTGTGGGGTTACCTAGATGGGGAATGCGAACTTTAAGGACATCTTTTGTATCCCTACCTTGGATTGGAGTTATCCAACCAGAGAGTAGTTCAGGGTAGCATAATGAAGAGAAGATATTTATGTGTTTATTGAGAGTGTCCACTAGTGAAAGTATGATCCCTAGGCCTTGTTTATAGGCATTGAAACACCGTTTACAACCAGTCCTGTTACATGTTTGCTTGTTGTCATTTTTATTTCAGATTGCAATTACCACTTATAATCATCCATATCACCTGTATTTCACTATCTCCTCGCCGAACTAGTGCATCTATACACCTGACAAGTGTATTGGGTGTGTTGGGGACACAAGAGACTTTGTGTATCTTGATTGCAGGGTGGCTTGAGAGGGATACCTTTGACCTCTTCCTCCCTGAGTTCGATAAACATTGGGTGATCCACTTAAGGGAAACTTGTTGCTGCTCTACAAACCTCTGCACTTGGAGGCCCAACACTGTCTACAAGAATAGAAGTGTGTGTAGACATCAAGATCTTTTCTGGCGCTGTTGCCGGGGAGGTAAGGTAAAAGGTACTCACATCCTCTAGCTACTAAGCTATCTTCTAGTATTGTTGCTGGTGTGTGAGTGCTAAAAGTTATTTCCTTTCGATTATGCAATTATATATTTTTGTTTCTTGTTTTTATTTTCACTAGTTACACTTAATGGAAATCAACAATAAAAATTAGAGAGATTTTTGGTATTTTTCCTGAGTTAGAACATAAATGGTTTGGAGATAAAATTAAAAAAGCTATGGAACTTTCTTTGCATGCTAATAGAAATGTTATTAGTATGAATTTTTTGAACACCTTTGTTACTAATGCTATGGAAACGTCTAAGCTTGGGGAAGCTAGTTTTAATGAAAATGATTTTTTTAGTTTCCCAGCTTTAGAGGAAAAAATTTGCTCTGATAATACTTTATCTCCCATATGTGGTAATTCTGATGATGTTTGTGATATTTTAAACCACATACTGAAAGTGTCTCTTTTCAAATACCTATGGAAATTGTTGAACGTGTTATGAATAACTTCTATTTTGGAGATGGAACTGTCCATCCTGGTAATCATTTACTCCTTATACATGAATTATGCGAGTTGTTCAAGTGTGCAGGCATTTCAATGGACCAAGTTAAGAGGAAGTTGTTCTCTTTATCACTTAAGGACAAAGCAAGTGAGTGGTATGAGCTACTAGATGATCCTCATCATTTGGAGTGGAAGGAACTTGAATATCTCTTTTACTCTAAATTTTATCCTCCTCATGAAATTTATAAAGATAGGAATTATATTTATAATTTTCATCCTCATAATGGAGAAAGTATTGCCCAAGCTTGGGGCAGACTGAAATCACTAATGCTCAAATGTCCCATTCATGAGCTCCCCAGTAATATTGTTATTAATAAGTTTTATGCAAGGCTTTCAGGACATTAGGACTATCTAGATGCCTGTTTAGAGGGATCCTTCACAAGTAAGGAGGTCAAAGCTAAGTGGGATCTTCTTGAAACAATTCAAAGAAATAAAAAAGATTGGGATAACGACAAAGGTAAAGAACCAGGTATAAACTATGAGTATGATTGCATTAAGTCTTTCGCTGAAACTGCTGATTTTCAAGAACTTAGTGCTAAATATGGTCTTGATACTCAAATTCTTGTTGATTGTTATAGATCCTTTGCTTCTCATATTAATGCTCCTAAATAAAATTGGGACATGTATCATGAACCATTTAAAGACACTTGCATGAAAATTGAAATTTTTATTAATGTTGCAATAAACATGCTCAAACCTGTGAAAGTACTATTTCTTATAAGCATGTTAATTATTGTGGAGTACTCAGACCTTGTGAAAATAATCGAATCGAATAAGAATATTGTATCCACCACAGGAATGAAAAAACTAGAGCGTGGTATAGGGCTCTAAATGATATTGGTAAAAAAGTGTGTGCCCTCTATCCTTTTATTTGTGAACTTTGCTATGAAGTGGGTCATTTCAATTTTCAATGCTCAGGCCATAATAATAACATTTTAATCCAATGAGTACTGCAAGTTTGTATTGTGATAACATGATCACTGTAACAGCCCAAGTTTGTAATATATGTAATTAGTACTTAAGCATTGCATGCATCTGTTTAAATCAATAAAATGTTTGCATGTGATCAAGTGAGTGGATCAAAACACAAGCACAACCCTAAAACCCTAGTATTTTTCCCCCTCTCTTTGAAACTACATACAAATGGGGTTTTGAATTTGAAAAGTATCAAAATGTGTGGAGCCCAATCTGAATATAAGGGCCCCCTCAAAATTTCTACACTTATATAAACCCCTCTGGTATTTTCAAACTACCCAAAACATATTGGAAATTGAAAACACAAACAGGAAATAGAAAACAGAAAAGGAAAAGTTTCTAGAAATAATAAAATAGACAGGCAAGCTAACCAGGCCGCAGCCCAGATAGCCCACCTCCCTCCTCTCTCTTCCCTGTCGCTTACAACAGCACCCATCTTGCGCGCCCATTCGGCCCATACCCCTTCGTCCTCGTCGTCTTCGACGACGACGAGAAGTAGCTGCGTGCCCGCGCCGCCGCCGTTGATTGCCGTCTATCGCCGCGATGCGCCCCGCCGCCCCCGATTGAGGATAAGAACACCGCGCCGTGTCCATCTCCTCCTCCCCTGGCCTTATCCCCTTCTCTCCCTCTCTGGATCTCTCCCCTTGTGATCTTCCAAACCCTAGCCGCCATGGCCGTTGGCTAGCCACCGTCTCCGGCCTCCCCTCGCCCAGCCGACACCACCTCGAGCTCTGCCACGCTCCACTCTGTCTCCCTACAGGAGGAATCAAAGAGGGGTGCCCTAGATTGTCGGCATCAACGTCTTCTTCCCCAACCCCGATGCCTACCGCCGCTGACATCGTTGTCGGCGTTGATCTCCTACAGCCTTGCCATCACCACAGGCGCACTCAGGGTGAGCTTGCGGTCCTCCCGGTGCCCCTCATTTGCCTGTGTGTCGCTCGTAGCCGTAGGTCGTCGTCGCTCTCTCGCCATCGTCGCTGCTACTCGCCGTGACGCCGTCCCCGGTGACCAAATCCGGGCGACGCCGCCACCATTGTGCTTGCCTCGTTGAGCTGAATCAAACGCACACGCTCGCGCGCCCCAGTTCCCTCCCTAGCCCCGTCGTTGTCCATCGTCTGCACGTGCTCCCTGGCGAGCCCATGTGGCACTGATGTGGCATTGACGTGGTGCCTGCGTGGCCCAAGCCCCACCCGTCAACCTCTCCGGCTAGAGCCAACTCCAGTGAGAAAAGCCCCTGACCCCGCTTCGCGTGTGTGGCTGCCGATGTGGCTCTGAGGCACACCGGTCAGCCACTGTGGATAGCCCAGCCCTCGGTGTAAAATGATTTAGGGTGCGTGTTGATGTCAGTCTTATGTCACTATGAAGCAATAATTCAATTTAAATTGTTTAATAAATTCAGAAAAGGTTTAAATATTGTAAAATCAATAACTAAATATTTATAAGTCAGAAAAATACAAATGACAACTATCCAATGCACTATACAAATAACTAAATATTTATATCAAAATTTTCAGAAAATGAGAACTATCCAATTACACTATAATCATGCATTGTTAAGCAACTTACATGACAATTTTAATTAGAGAACAAAATCAACCCCTCTCATGTGTCTCTGGAGTTTCCCTGAGTTAGGGTTCTCAACCCTCGAAACCCCATTTAAGCTGTCAAGCATGCCTTAGGGTTTCATTTCAATGCACTTTAACTTGTCATATCATCATCCTTGTTTGAGCATTGCATCGATGCCATGTCTTGATTGTCGCCTTTCTTTCCGGTATTGGTTCTTCGCGATAGGATCTGAACCCGAAGATGAAGTTAACAACACCAAAGATCCATACCTGTCTACTGACGGACAAGGCAAGCGTAGCCTCTCATTCTGAACCTACTTTTACAAATTGTATTACTTTCTCGCTATGATGCACACGATTCCAATGTGGTCTTTTGTCAGTAATTAGTGTTACCTATCTGCTGCATAGTTTCCCTCTTGTAGCCTTATACTTCTGATCCACTGCTCCTAGCATACCTAGGTCTGGCATTTGAGAGTTGCTAGAGATTTTGTTACCGACAGCTTAGCCATGCATAGTAACAACGTCTGATCTATTCAAATGATGAATCAGAGGTGCCAAGGAAGGTAGTGAGGTAGGAGATGGTGACATCATCGAAGGAGTTAATTAAATATGCTAAGGCTTGTATGGGAGGCCATGTTGGGTGTGGTTTTTGTAATCCCATGATCGCCACCACTAGAAACTGAGTTCTTGCCTTTGGAACCGATATGAGCGTCCAACCACACGGGGCTTGGGAACCCCTCGACTGACTAACTTGCCTAGTAGATTCCATGAGTCACATAGTTCACGCTTTCCATTTGGCATACGCATTGAAAACGTTTTCGAACGAGGGGGTGAAGGAGGTGCATCATAACAGGTAGGGAAGCGTGGCCGCGGTTGCTTGGGGTAGATAGCACCTCTGGTAAACCAACCTCGCCTCACATCTTTAAGTACCGGCTTCGGGATTTGACCCGTTACGGTGGAACCATACTTATTGCGTGACTCATGGTCTCGGCGAAAGCAAGGTAAAGGTCGTGGTCAACCACCCTCTGCCGGCCTTCCAAGGAAGAGGGCTAATAATATTTGGCATTAAGAGTCGGTTGGTATGTGTGGCTAAAGTTGTACACCCCTGCAGGGTATTAATCTTTTCGAAAAGCCGTGTTCACGGTTATGAACGCTTGTTGACCAGATTCTAAGATCATAGATAACTTTAACCATGATAAAACTTGTTGATCCACGTGTGCTTAAGGATGCTTCCTCTGACTCGAGGGGGTGATCCTAGATAGGAGGTTCTGATGAAGCTGGTGGTTATCAAGATACGATGAACAAGATGAAGAAGTCCCTATCTTATCCCTTTTAAAAGATTCTGAGTAGACGAGCCTCTTCTCTCTCTTGTTTACAAATAAAGATTGCTTTCCACAAAAGTAAATCCAGAGAAAGCCTTTCTAGCCAGAGCATGTAGATACTAGGTTATCTAAGTCTTGCGGAGTACATTCTCGTACTCAGCCTTGCGCCATTGTTGTTTTTCTACAGAGGATCTGGTTGCAACTGAAGGTGGCTTCTACGTTAACATCGACGAGTAGGTGGGAGTCCCAGGTAGCAGCCTGGGGACTATGGGATGGACGTCGCTTTTGTTTATGGCCTCTTAGGCCTTTTGCTAAGTTGTTGTGTAGAAAAACATATATGCTTTCGCTGTGTGATGTAATGTTGGGTCTATGACCTCTGGTTTGTAATAATTCTAATATCTTGCTCTGCTAAGATTTTAAACTTATGATGTTGAATCTCTGAGTTCTGTAATGTTACTGAATCATATTGTGATCTTCCGTATTTGGAGTTGAACTTATCTTAGATGGTGATATGAGGTTAGTTTAACCCTAATTCTGGGGGGTGCTACAGGTTTTGGTATCAGAGCAGGACTGCCTGTAGGAAATCCTTTTATTGGTCGATGTTGAGTCTAGAAGTTGACAAAACTATTTGAAAGTTAAAACTAATTGCAGAAACTCTGACTAGGATTCTCTTTACTCCTTATCTGGTGTGTCTCTAATGCTGGAGTCTTTCTTACCCTATTTGGTTTGAAAAGGTTTTCATTCCTTATCACATATCTCAAAACTTCTAGGATCGTGGTTTTGGGGTTGTTTTCCAAAGTACTCCGTACTTGGTTGCTATTCTTAGAGTTCCAAGATATCTCAGTTCTGCTTGGTGTGTAACATCTTAGCATTCCATTGATATGGTTTGTAAGTCAGCTGGTTAGTGTATACATTAGTATGCTTTGATACTACCATGCCTGATAAGATGATATGTTCATATCAAGTACTCTTTGTTCATCTTTCCATCATGTTCCTTTTAATCACTTGTTGTAACATCCCACTTTTAGCTAATTAATATTTAAGGTTTGATTGTGCATCATGATCATCATTTAATAAAAATGCATGCAAGAAATACACAAAACCCTAAACCCTCATCCTTCCCTCTCTATTTGAAATGCATTCAAAAGGTTTTGAATAATTTGAAAATTATTAAAATGTTTGGAGCCCAAACTGAATAAAAGGGTTCCATTGTAATTTACATATTTTACAATACCCTCTGGTAGTTTTAATGATTCAAAACAGTTCTGAATTGTGAAATACAAACAGAAATTTGAAAACAGAAAAAGAAAAACAATTGGTAAATAAAAACAGAGTCAGACCAGCTAACTGGGTCGAGCCCATCTTGCTCTCCTCTCTCTTCCGCTCGGCGCCCAGCCCACAGCCCGTCTGACCAGCTAGGGCCCGGTACCCTTGACGTTACATCGTCATCGTCTTCGCAGCGAAGCTGGCAATGATGTCGCCGCCCGTGACCGCCGATGCTGCCCGCCGTGATCGCATGCCGACGCCTTGAGGATCAGAACTAGCTCTGCACGCCTCTCTCTCCCTCACCCCTGGCCTTATCCTCTCCCACGCCCTATCTCTCTCGCCCTCTTTGACGAACCGAACCCTAGCTCCGACCAGGACCTTGCCGCTCCCGTCGTTCCCGGCCTCCCCACTCCCGTTCGAGGCCACCGTCGTGACTGTCGTCGTCAACTAGGTTGATTGCCCCCACACATGCAAGCCGGAGAGCCTCCTATCGGCGCAATCGACCCCTCTGTCTCCGACAAGCTCCGCCACCGTCGCCGTTGAATCTGGCCGCGTCTGACCTCGCCCGGCCTCGCCGACCCTCCCTCAGCAACTGTGGTGAGCCGCTGGTGCCTATGGCACCCTCCTCTATCTCGTATGCTTGCTGTAGTGCTGCCGCGCCGATGATCTGCAAGCGCCGCCGCCGCCTGCCGTGCGTCCTACTCCGACGACCTTCCGCTAGCGACGCCGCCCCTATTCGGTCCAGCGCGAAGCGCTGGTTCAAACACAATCACCCGCGCTTCCCAGGTCGCCCCCTAGCACTATCTTCCGCCGTCATCCGACCGTTCTCCGGCGAGGCCCGTTTGGCGCCTGCATGTCTTGCCAACGTGGCCTCGGCCCCACCCGTCAGTCAGAGTGGGTAGCCTCTGCCCCGGTGACAAATGCCCATGTTTCCCCTTTGCTTGTGTGGCTGCTGAGGTGGCTCCGGGCCCCTCTGCCAGTCATTGTGGCTAGGTATGCCTGCGGTGTGAAAGTTTCAGCGTGGTTTAATAAATCTAGAAAATGATTTAACAATTTCAGAAATTGTTTTAAATATTGTAAAATCAATAACTTAATATTTATAAATCGTAAAAATACAAATAATATATCAAAATGTTCATAAAAATGATATCTGTCTATCTAAGCTATAATCATGCATTGTTCAACAACTTTCGCTACAAGTTTAATTATAAGAACATAGTAACCCCTCACAGGTGATTCCGGAGTTTCCCCGAGTTAGGGTTTTCACCCCTCGGAACCCCGATTAAACTGCCGAGCATGTTTTAGGGTTTCAATTCAATGAAATTCAACTTGTCATATCATCATTCTTGTTTGTGCATTGCATCGATGCCATGTGTTGATTGTTTCCCTCTCTTTCTGGTGTTTGGTTCTTTCTGGTGTCATATAGAATACGAGATCAAGATCAAGATTGAAGACCGAGGTCAACACCGTCGAAGTTCGAAGATCGACGAACAATACTTGACCAACTGTAAACAAGTCAAGTACAAGGTTCTCGAAGATCTGCTTATCTGTTATCAACTGGCAAAGGCAAGCATAGCCCCACCATGATATAATCCTATGATTTCGAAAGCATTTCAATTCCTTCCATGATGCATATGATTCTACTGTGGTCTTTTATCGGTAGATAGAGTATCATATCTATTGCATTACTCCCTTTGAGCTTATATTACCTAATCCACTGCTCCTAGCATAACTAGATTTGGCTTGTGTGCACTGCTAGAGCTCTTATTTGTGTCTGCTTAGCCATGCATAGCTATTGAGTCTGGTCCATCCAGATGATGTATCAGATGCAAAGAATCTAGTATGATAGGAGAACGTGATGATATGCGATTGGTGATATGAGTTAAACATTCTAAGGCTTGTATGGGAGGCCACGGTGGGATGTGGTTTTTCTAGTCCCATGCTCGCCACCACTAGGACCTGAGTTCTTGCCTTTGGAACCAAGACGAGCGTGCAATCACACGGGGCCTGGACAACCTCACGAGCAACTAACTTGCCTAGTAGATTCCATGAGTCACATAGTTTGGGCATTCCAGTCGACATATGCATAGAAAATCTTTTGAAAGATTTGCCGGGTGATGGTGCATTCATAACAGGTAGGGAAGCGTGGACCGGGTTGCTTGGGGTAGATAGTGCCCCTGGTAAACCAACCTCGCCTCACATATTTAAGTACCGGCTTCGGGATTTGACCCGTTACGGCGGCACCATACTTATTGCGTGACTCATGGTCTCAGCGGAAACAAGGTAAAGGTCATGTCTAACCACCCTCTCCCGGCCTTCCAAGGAAGAGGGCTAATCATGTGGCATTAAGAGAAGGTTAGTACGTGTGGGTAAAGTTGTACACCCCTACAGGGTAATAATCTTTTCGAAAAGCCGTGTTCACGGTTATGAACGACTTGGCGACCGGACTCAAGATCATAGATAACTTTAACCTAATCGTAAACTTGGCAGATCAACGTGTGCTTAAGGATGCTTCCTCATTGGTACGAGGGGGTGATCCTAGATCAGGAGAGGATGATTTGATGGATATCAAAAGGTGGTGATCAATACTTTGGAGATGTCGCTCTCTTATCCCCTTTTAAAAATATTCTAATTAGACGAGCTTCTTCTCCCTATTGTCTTACAAAACAAAGATGGCTTTATGCAAAACAACTCCACCAGCCATAAATCTTATGGAGTACACCCTGTAATCACCCTTGCTTTGTTGATACTTTTGGCAGAGTAAGTGTTCCCTGAAGATCAGTTTGGTACTACTTCGACATCGATGGGTAGCTTGGGGTTCCCGGCCGGCAGCCTGGAATCTATGGGTTGGGACGTCATCGTTATGCTTCAGGCCTCTTAGGACATTTGTTAAGTTTGCTATACTTCATAGCATAATTTGCCTTCCGTTGTTTGATGTTTGTGGTCAGTGACCTCTGCTTGTAATATTTTGGTTCTCTGCTCAGTTATGAGCTTGCTGTAATAATTTTTGTGTCGTAGGTTCATTGATGTGTTACCGATTCTTCACTGGATATTCTCGAGCCCAAGGTTAAGCTTATTGCAGACGAAGGTCTGGGATTTGTTTAGCCCTGATCTTGGGGGTGTCACACTTGTCTAACCTTTTCTTTGATTCTTTTAGGATGGGTGATACCTCTCGTGCCCGTACCCGTGCTCATGCTCGTGGTGCTGCAAATGAGGGTGAATCTTCCAACCTTCCTCCACCACCGTCCATGGTTCAACTCATGGCCATGTACGAAACCAACCGTGATGACAACATGAGGCTCCTTGAAAGGATTGAGCGTAACACCGCTCAACGCCAGAACAATCAAGTTGGTATCAAGGACTTCACACGTCTCACTCCGCCAGTCTTCAGCTATTCCACTGAGCCACTTGATGAAGATTACTGGCTTCGCACTATGGAGCGCAAACTTCAGGTTGGTCATGTTGCTCAAGCTGATTGGGTGACTTTTGCTGCCTATCATCTGGAGGGAGCAGCTAACTCCTGGTGGGAAAATTTCTTAGCTATGCAAGAATCTCAACATGTTGTTACATGGCAAGAGTTCACTGAAGCCTTCTGAGCTTATCATATCCCGTAGGGTCTGATGGATCAGAAGAGGGAGGAGTTCCTCAAGCTAAAGCAGGGCACTGGTTTCGTGTGTGATTACCAGCGCAACTTCAATCGTCTTGCCTGCTATGCTATTGAAGAGGTCTCCACTGATGCTAAGAAGCAAGCTCTGTTCCGCAAGGGACTGGATCCTGAGGTTCGCCGTGATATCCACCTCATGGACTTTGGTAACTTCCAAGGTCTTGTTAACTAGGCAATGAAGGCCGAGAATGGAAAAGTGGAGTATGAAGAAACCCGTAAGCGTCCTCAGGAGGGGTACAATAAGGCTGGTTCTGGCAATAAGAAGCGTTGTGTCTTCATGCCTTATAGTGTTGTGCCACGTGATCCTTATACTCCAAGGACTTATGGATATGCACCTCGTCTGAATGCTACTCCAAACAATGTTGGTGGATCAAATTATCCTGCTGCTGGTACTGGATCAGGCCTCATATGTTTCAACTGTCGTCAGCCTGGCCACTATGCAAGAGATTGTCCTCAAAAGAGTGCTGCTGAGAAGGCACCACCACCAAAGAAGAATGACAAGTATCAAGGTGCTGGAAAAGGACGCCTAAACCATATCTCTGCTAAGGAGGCTCAGGAATATCCAAGCGTCATCATGGGTACGCTTCGTATCAATCAAATTCCAGCTAAAGTTTTGTTTGATTCTGGAGCATCGCATTCATTCCTGTCACAAGCTTTTTCTCATATGCATGGGATAAGTTTTGAGGGGTTGTTTGTTCCTCTATGGGTTCAATCTCCTGGTTCTAGTTGGCGTTCCACCATGGTTAGTCATGGGAATCTAATCGAAGTTGCATTTCAACTTTCCCCACCTCCCTTATTTCCCTCAAGTCAACCGACATTGACATCATTCTGGGCATGGACTGGTTGACTCGTTATCAAGCCATCCTCGATTGTACAACCAAGTCTGTGACTCTGACTAGTCATGCTGGCATAACAGTCAAGTATTGGACCGTAGGGTCACTATCTCCTTCAGTTGTTTCTATTCCTGAAGCAGAGTTGTATGCTCTTGAAGTTCTACCTCCGTTAGAGATTCAAGATGTTCCCGTGGTCTGTGAGTTTCCGTATGTCTTTCCCGAAGAGTTGCCTGGCATGCCACCTGATCGAAGTGTGGAGTTTGTTATAGATTTAGTTCCTGGAACTGCTCCTGTTTCTAAAATACCCTACTGTATGCCTCCTCATGAGCTTGTGGAGTTGAAGAAGCAATTAGAGGAGTTAGAAGGAAAAGAATACATTCAGCCCAGCACATATTCTTGGGGATGCCCTACCGTCTGGTTGTGGATTATCGCCTACTCAATGCTGTGACTATCAAGAATAAGTATCCTCTCCCTGGGATCAATGATCTCTTTGATCAGTTAAGTGGTGCCACTATCTTTTCCAAAATGGATTTGAGGTCAGGGTATCACCAGATAAAGATCCGTAAGGAAGATATTCCAAAGACTGCTTTCACCACTCGTTATGGTCTTTACGAGTATACTGTCATGTCCTTTGGTCTTACCAATGCTCCAGCCACTTTTATGCGTCTTATGAACTCTATCTTCATGGAGTATCTCGAAAAGTTCGTCGTGGTTTACATCAATGATATTCTGGTCTATTCCAAGACTGAAGAAGAGCACGCCGAACATCTTCGTTTGGTGTTGACAAAACTCAAAGAACATCGTCTCTATGCCAAGTTTTCCAAACGTGAGTTTTGGTTACAAGAACTCGTATTCCTTGGTCATGTTGTTTCCGCCAAAGGGGTTGATGTTATCCCTTATAAGGTCCAAACTATTCTCGACTGGGAGTCTCCCAAATCCGTTAAGGATGTCCGAAGTTTTCTCGGGATGGCTGGTTATTACCGTCAATTCATTGATAACTTTTCTAGGATTGCAAAGCCGATGACCGATCTTCTTAAGAAGGATAAGAAGTTTGAATGGTCTGAGAAGGCTGAAGAAAGTTTCCAGATGCTGAAAACCAAGTTAACAACTGCTCCGGTGCTAGTTCTTCCAGAAACTAGCAAAGACTTTGTTGTCTTCTGTGATGCTTCTCACCAAGGTCTCGGATGTGTGTTGATGAAAGATGGGCATGTGGTGGCTTATGCCTCCCGTCAGCTGAAACCACACGAGAACAACTACCCAACTCATGATCTTGAGCTTGCAGCTGTTGTTCATGCTCTTAAGCAATGGCGACATTACCTTCTTGGTAGTCGTTGCGAGTTATACTCGGATCATCAGAGTTTGAAGTAACTTTTCACACAACCTGATCTGAATCTCACGCAAAGAAGATGGTTGGAACTCATCAAGGACTATGATTTGGGTCCCAACTATCAACCTGGCAAAGCCAATGTCGTTGTTGATGCGCTGAGCCGTAAATCCTATTGCAACACCCTCATGATCAAACAAGCACAACCTTCTCTTCATGAGGAATTTTCTCGATTGAATCTTGAAGTAGTTCCTCGTGGATTCCTTTCTACTCTTGAAGTGAAGTCTTCTCTAGAGGATCAGATCAAAGCTGCTCAAAGGCAAGATCCTAAGATAGACTTAATTAAAGAGAACATTGCTAGCGGAGTTGCTAAATGTTTCTCTGTTAACGAGGAAGGTGTACTATATTTCGGTACACGTTTGGTAGTGCCAAATGGAAAGGACTTGAAGCAGGTAATTCTTACCAAAGCTCATGAATCACCTATTTCTATCCACCCTGGAGGTACCAAGATGTACCGGGATCTTCGTCAAAGATTCTGGTGGTCTGGTATGAAGAAGGATATCACTCGTTTTGTTGCAGAATGTGACATTTGTCGTCGTGTCAAGGCTGAGCACCAAAGACCCACTGGTCTCCTGCAACCACATAAAATCCCTGAATGGAAATGGGATGAAGTTGGTATGGATTTCATTACTGGTCTTCCTAAGACTCTGAAAGGAAATCATGCCATATGGGTAATCGTTGACTATCTGTCCAAGGTTGCTCATTTCCTACATGTTTGTGAGAGCATTACTGCTAATCAATTGGCTGATCTGTATATCTCTCGAATAGTTTTCCTACATGGGGTACCAAAGAAAATCGTCTCTGATCGAGGGAGTTTGTTCACCTCAAGGTTCTGGGCAAGTTTCCAACAAGCTATGGGAACTCATTTTTCCTTCAGTACAGCTTATCATCCTAGCACCGATGGTCAAACCGAAAGAGTGAACCAAATCCTTGAAGACATGTTAAGAGAGTGTGTCATATCCTTTGGCAAGAACTGGGAGAAATGCCTTCCTTTTGCTGAATTCTCCTACAACAACAGTTTTCAGTACAGTATTGGCATGGCACCATTCCAATTTTTATATGGAAGAACCTGTCGTACTCCTTTGAACTAGTCAGAAACCGGCGAAAGAAAGTTCTTTGGTCTGGATATGATACAGGAACCAGAAGATCAAGTTTGTATCATTCGAGATCGTCTGAAAACTGCCCAGTCTCGCCAGAAAAGCTATCATGCTCGCCACCATCAACATGTTGAATATGAAGTTGGTAATCAAGCTTATCTCCGGGTCACTCCTTTGAAGGGTGTCCATCGTTTCGGCATCAAAGGCAAACTAGATCCTCGCTATGTTGGTACTTTTCGTGTTCTCTCCAGGAAAGGTAACCTTGCATACAAACTGGAGCTGCCCGCAAACTTCCCTGAGGTGCATGATGTCTTCCATGTGTCTCAACTCAAGCGTTGCTTCAAAGATCTTGTTTGTGGTGTTGATCACCAAACCCTTGATCTTTAGAAGGATCTGACTTATCGTGAGTATCCTGTTCGTATCCTTGATGAAACCGAGCGCAAAACTCGACGTCAAAACATCAAGTTCCTGAAATTTCAGTGGTCTCATCACTCTGAGGATGAAGCAACCTGGGAACGAGAAGATCGTCTCTGATCTGAGTACCCTGTCTTCTTTTCAAAAACTTAGGAATCTCGGGTCGAGATTCTTGTAAGAGGGTAGAGATGTAACAGCCCAAGTTTGTAATATATGTACTTAGTACTTATGCATTGCATGCATCTATTTAAATCAATAAAATGTTTGCATGTGATCAAGTGAGTGGATCAAAACACAAGCACAACCCTAAAACCCTAGTCTTTTTTCCCCTCTCTTTGAAACTACATACAAATGGGGTTTTGAATTTGAAAAGTATCAAAATGTGTGGATCCCAATCTGAATATAAGGCCCCCCTCAAAATTTCTACATTTATATAAACCCCTCTGGTATTTTCAAACTACCCAAAACATATTGGAAATTGAAAACACAAACAGGAAATAGAAAACAGAAAAGGAAAAGTTTCTGGAAATAAAAAATAGACAGGCAATCTAACCAGGCCGTAGCCCAGATAGCCCACCTCCCTCCTCTCTCTCTCTTCCACAGCTCAGTAGCAACATTGCTGCCATCTGTGACCCATTTGGCCCATACCCCTTCGTCCTCGTCGTCTTCGACAACGATGCGAAATAGCTGCGTGCCTGCGCCGCCGCCGTCGATCGCTGTCTACCGCCGCGATGCGCCCCGCTGCCCCCGATTAAGGATAAGAACACCTCGCTGTCCCCGTCTGCTCCTCCCCTGGCCTTATCCCCTCCTCTCCCGCTCTTGCTCTCCCCCCAGTGAGCTTCCGAACCCTAGCCGCCATGGCTGCCGGCTAGCCGCCGTCTCTGGCCTCCCCTCGCCCAGCCGACACCACCTCGAGATCCGCCACGCTCCACTCTGTATCCCTATAGGAGGAATCAAAGAGGGGTGCCCTAGATCACCGGCATCAACGTCTTCTTCCCCAACCCCGACGCCCACCTCCGCTGACATCGTCGTCGGCCCTGATTTCCTCCGGCCTCGCCATCACCACAGGCGCACTCAGGGTGAGCTTGCGGTCCTCCATGTGCCCCTCGTTTGCCTGCGTGTCGCCTGTAGCCATAGGTCGCCATCGCTCTGTTGCCGCCGTCGCTGCTACTCTCCGTGGCGCTGTCCCCGGTGACCAAATCCGGGCAGCGCCTCCTCCATTGTGCTTGCCTCGTTGAGCTGAATCGAACGCACACGCTCGCGTGCCCCAGTTCCCTCCCTAGCGCCGTCGTTTTCCATCGTCTGTGCGTGCTCCCCGGCGAGCCCATGTGGCGCTGCTGTGGCGTTGACGTGGTGCCTGCGTGGCCCAAGCCCTACCCGTCAGCCTCTCCGGCTAGAGCCAGCTCTAGTGAGAAAAGCCCCTCACCCCACTTAGCGTGTGTGGCTGACGATGTGGCTCTGAGGCCCACCGGTCAGCCACTGTGGATATCCTAGCCCTCGGTGTAAAATGATTTAGGGTGCGTGCTGATGTCAGTCTTGTGTCACTGTGATGCAATAATTCAATTTAAAATGTTTAATAAATTCAGAAAAGGTTTAAATATTGTAAAATCAATAACTAAATATTTATAAGTCAGAAAAATAAAATTGATATATCAAAATGTTCAAAAAAATGAGAAATATCCAATTACACTATAATCATGCATTGTTAAGCAACTTACATGACAAGTTTAATTAGAGAACAAAATCAACCCCTCTCATGTGTCTTTGGAGTTTCCCTGAGTTAGGGTTCTCAACCCTCGGAACCCCGTTTAAGCTGTCAAGCATGCCTTAGGGTTTCATTTCAATGCACTTTAACTTGTCATATCATCATCCTTGTTTGAGCATTGCATCGATGCCATTTCTTGATTGTCGCCTTTCTTTCCGGTATTGGTTCTTCGCGATAGGATTTGAACCCGAAGCTGAAGTCAACAACACCAAAGATCCATACCTGTCTACTGACGAACAAGGCAAGCGTAGCCTCTCATTCTGAACCTACTTTTACAAAGTATATTACTTTCTCACTATGATGCACACGATTCCAATGTGGTCTTTTGTCAGTAGTTAGTGTTACCTATCTGCTGCATAGTTTCCCTCTTGTAGCCTTATACTCTTGATCCACTGCTCCTAGCATACCTAGGTCTGGCATTTGAGCGTTGCTAGAGCTTTTGTTACCGTCATCTTAGGCATGCATAGTAACAACGTCTGATCTATTCAAATGATGAATCAGAGGTGCCAAGGAAGGTAGTGAGGTAGGAGATGGTGACATCATCGAAGGAGTTAATTAAATATGCTAAGGCTTGTATGGGAGGCCACGTTGGGTGTGGTTTTTGTAGTACCATGCTCGCCACCACTAGGAACTTAGTTCTTGCCTTTGGAACCGAGATGAGCGTACAACCACACGGGGCTTGGGAACCCATCTACTGACTAACTTGCCTAGTAGATTCCATGAGTCACATAGTTCGGGCTTTCCATTTGGCATACGCATTGAAAACGTTTTCGAACGAGGGGGTGAAGGAGGTGCATCATAACAGGTAGGGAAGCGTGGCCGTAGTTGCTTGGGGTAGATAACGCTCCTGGTAAACCAACCTCGCATCACATCTTTAAGTACCGGCTTCGGGATTTGACCCGTTACGGCGGAACCATACTTATTGTGTGACTCATGGTCTCAGCGAAAGCAAGGTAAAGGTCGTGGTCAACCACCCTCTGTCGGCCTTCCAAGGAAGAGGGCTAATAATATTTGGCATTAAGAGTCTGTTGGTATGTGTGGGTAAAGTTGTACACCCCTGTAGAGTATTAATCTTTTCGAAAAGCCGTGTTCACGGTTATGAACGCTTGGTGACTAGATTCTAAGATCATAGATAACTTTAACCATGATAAAACTTGTTGATCCACGTGTGCTTAAGGATGCTTCCTCTGACTCGAGGGGGTGATCCTAGATAGGAGGTTCTGATGAAGCTGGTGGTTATCAAGATACGATGAACAAGATGAAGAAGTCGCTATCTTATCCCTTTTAAAAGATTCTGAGTAGACGAGCCTCTTCTCTCTCTTGTTTACAAATAAAGATTGCTTTCCGCAAAAGTAAATCCAGAGAAAGCCTTTCTAGCCAGAGCATGTAGATACTAGGTTATCTAAGTCTTGTGGAGTACATTCTCGTACTCAGTCTTGCGCCATTGTTGTTTTTCTACAGAGGATCTGGTTGCAACTGAAGGTGGCTTCTACGTTGACATAGACGAGTAGTTGGGAGTCCCAGGTAGCAGCCTGAGGACTATGGGATGGACGTCGCTTTTGTTTATGGCCTCTTAGGCCTTTTGCTAAGTTGTTGTGTAGAACAACACATCTGCTTTCGCTGTGTGATGTAGTGTTGGGTCTATGACCTCTGGTTTGTAATAATTCTAATATCTTACTCTGCTAAGAGTTTAAACTTATGTTTTTGAATCCCTAAGTTCTGTAATGTTACCAAATCATACTGTGATCTTCCGTGTTTGGAGTTGAACTTAACTTAGATGGTGATCGGTTAGTTTAACCCTAATTCCGGGGGGTGCTACAATCACTCCTAATCAGCATGATGAACTTACATCATTTTTGGGGTGTGAAGAGCTATCAAGAAATTCTTTGGTACATATGAGTGCTTTTGATATGAACAACATCCTTCATGGTTGTCATCTTTACTGTGTTGATAATTGCCACCCAAATACTTACATACAACATATTATAAAAGATGATATTTCACCAAAATATGACAGGACTAATATGTGTTTTGTTCTAATTAATGAAAAGGAGGAATCCTTCAAAGTTTCCCCTATTATCTCTAACAATAAACCAGGGTATGTGGAGAAGCTTCCTTTCAAGCCTATCCCTCCTAAAGAGGGGAAGAATAATAATAATAAGAAGAAGAAGAATAGGATGAGTAAAAGGAGAGAGGAAACGGTATTTCCCCTAAGCATGTTGCTCCTATTATAGTTTTTGCTGATGAGTCTGAACTCAATGATGTAACTATGCCTGTTACCTATAGTAGTGATCATGATTGGGAAAACCACACTACTTTTGACATTGAAAATCTCTTTGGTACCAATTCTGAAAATGGTGATATTAATAATTAGTGTACTATTAGTACTATCCATGTTCCTTCCAATGATGATATGTTTACAAATGAACACACTTTGGAAGATAGCTATTCTATTGCTTATGATGATACTATACCTCCAATGTATGATGATTACAATGATGAATATGATATTTTCAGTCCACCTACTATTGAGGAGAAAATTAATTATGATTACAATATGCCTCCTATATTTGTTGACTATGGTGATGAGAATAATAATGATTGCTATTTTGTTGAATTTGCTCCCACTACAATTAATAAGAATGACCATGCTTATGTGGAGAGTAATAATTATTGTATGCATGTGTCTCATGATAAGAATGTTTTATGTGATAGTTATATTGTTAATTTTATTCATGATGCTACTGAAAGTTATTATGAGAGAGGGAAACATGGTTTTATGTATCTCAACAATACTAAGTTTCCCCTCTTTATGTTGAAATTTTTGAAGTTGCACTTGTTTTGCTTTGCTATGCTTGTTGCTTTGTGCTTTCATGACTTGTTTATTTACAAGATTATTTTTCATAGGAAGTGGGTTAGACTTAAATTTGTTTTATATTTTCTTTTTTATGCTCTTTTTTACTTCAATTCATATTTCTTATGTGAGCATCATCAAAATTATTATGCCTATCTTAATGGATATAAAGAAAGAGCTTTTGGGAGACAGCCCATTATATTTTTTGCTTTCAGTTTATTTTTGTTTATTTGAGTCTTGGAAGTTATTGCCTATGTAATAACTTCTACTTATCTTTTTGTTTGGTTTTGTGCCAAGAATAGCCTCTAATGAGAGGGAGGTAAGATTTGGGGAAGTTGTTGTCGCGAAACAGATTTCTATGCTTCACTGAAAAAATCGTGAAAAATCCCAGAACGTCGGATTGAGCTGAAATTGTTTGTGCGCATGCCCCTAGTACTTACCCAACTTTAGTTAGTTTTGAACTTTTCATTTTGAGCAATATAAGATTTTCTAAAAAAATCGATCTTTACCTGTTGGTCTGTTTTGACAGATTTATGCCATTATTTGCATTTGCCTCTTAATCGATTTCTTTTTGACTTCTTTTGATCACTTGAGTCTTTAAAGTGAGTTGATACAGTAGCCTATGTTTTAATGGATGATTTATTTAAGTTGAAACTGAACCCAAAGGTTTATTATCTTGCATACACTAATGTTGCTAATGAAGATTGTGTGAAGTTTTGTATGAAGGGAGTTTTCAAATGTAGGGAAAGAATGACGTGATGAGATGAAGTGCTCAAGCTTAGGGATGCCACCCGTGTCACCCCAAGAAATATTCAAGAGGTACAAGCGTCAAAGCTTGGGGATGCCCAAGGCATTCCCTTCTTCATCAACAAAAATCTCAGGTCTTCTTTCAAGACACTTTATTTTTACTTAATGCACTATTCTGTTGTTCTTGGAGCGTATTAGTTTTTGTTTTTAATTTTATTTTGTTTTGTTTGCTGCAATAATTTGGTTGGACCCCGGCACACTTATTTTGGAGAGAGACACGCTCCGTTTTCATTGTTTAGAACACTCTAGTTTGCACTCTTATTGTTCTGTGAGTGTTCTCTTTTGCTAGCACCGCGTTTAGCTTTAGTTTTCTTATTATTTTTTCTTAGAACTTTTTAGTTCTTATTTGTAGTTAGGTGAGACATGCTCTCTGATATTTATTGATTATTATCTTTGTGAGTTGTTTCAAATAAGTCGATTGGTGTTGGAAGAGAGTAGGAAGTTTCATGCTTATAGTGGTACAAAAGGAAGTTTGTTTTGACTATGGCTTAGACTTTATCATGCCATGTTGGATGTTGCTTTGACCATACGCTTAGTAATTATTTTTGTAGCATAACTTGTTTCAAATAATTGAGATTGCTTAATGTGCCTTGAAAGAATCATGCGTTGTTTTAGCATACAAAAGCATAATATTGTGGTATTCTCCATTGATGCTTTATTTGGGTTGACTTGGCACATGCTTACACCATGTTAAGACTATGAACTAGTTACATTAGCCTGTATGATCATTTAGTTTTTGACTTGTGATATCACTTTATGCTTTGATTAATAATGTTTTGTTGCTCTGCATGATTATGGCCATTATTGCTCTCTTAGTTGGCCGCTTCCAGTCTTTTGCTATCCTCCACCTGTACTGAGTATGAGCTCTACTCGTGCATCCAACTCCCAAGAAACCAAGTTATTCCAAAGATTCCACTATAAATTCCTATGCATGGTGTGTTACGCCATTCCAAGTATATTCATGTTTTTATCTATCTTCCAAATTAAACTTTTGTTATGTGAAAATTAGTGATTAAAGCTCTTATGAACTTGATGGCACACTTTATTTTCTTGCACTTAATAAACTTGAACAATTGTGACCATCTATGTTGCTTATATGCTTGCAAATTATAAGTTGGGAGTTAGCAGAACCATGTTATCATGGGGAATGCTTTCAACACTTGTACATATATATCCAGTTGATATCATGTTCTTTTGTTTATGGATGTCGGCGGTGTG
Organism: Avena longiglumis; assembly: GCA_030063025.1. NCBI lineage: Eukaryota > Viridiplantae > Streptophyta > Magnoliopsida > Poales > Poaceae > Avena > Avena longiglumis. The sequence continues at coordinate 158,827,138 of CP125973.1, forward strand.
AAATAAAGGGGGGCTTGTAAGTCCATGGAGTATTGTATATGTGTTAGCGAAACGCATGGGCGGCTAGCCTAAGTCATGCCTAATCATGGTGGAAACTTGCAACATAACCATAGTGAGCAATCTATGAAGAATCTTCAGAAAAAAATATAAAAAGAAGAAAAAAAAGAGAAAAAAAAGCACCATGCTCATGGTAAATAAAAAGATTGCTGATATGATCATTGTCTGTTGCCTTGTCATTTTTATATGGGATAGCTACTGTGTCATGGGGCAAGGGGTAACCCGTTGGCGGTTATCTATGATACATATATACTTACAATGACAAGAACTTGCTTACGACTAAAGTTGAGTAACATGAGGAACGACCCTCGTACTCAAGGGGCATGAGATTTTCAACTTGTGATTTGTCAAGCATATAACTCATATTTTTCTCACTTTAACCTTAGTCACTTCATGATGCTTATGATAGGGGCAATGAGAGCTCAAAGCTAGTAAGTACCATAATTTTTGGAAGCTCTTTATGAAACTTGAAATCCCTACTTCCCTCTGCGAAGGGCCTTTATTTTTACTTTTTATTGAGTCTCCATCTTCTATATTTATGCACCAATTAGGAGAGCATAGTTGTCATTCTTAGTTCAATGTGTATTATCCCAAAACTTATTTATTGATTCATAATTATGGTATTGTGTGTTCTTAAATTATTTGTATCTAGTCACCCTTATAAACTTTGAAGGTGTCCTATGCATTTATGTTTTGCTATTCCATGAAGGACAAGCTGAATACCACTCTTGCTATGTTTTATATATGTGAAACAAACAAATTTCTTTCAATGCATTGTTATCCATGGTCTTTTGTTTGTGTTGCCTTTCATGTTGCAACATAGTTGATATGTCTTATTGTTAGAAATATATCTTTCATGCTTATGTTAGAGTACTTTTATCCCAGCTATAAATTATTTACAATACCTTGATCAAGATTGTGATGGTGCATGTCACCTCAAAAATTATTCTTTTTATCACTTACCTACTCGAGGAAGAGCAGGAGTTAAGCTTGGGGATGCTTGATACGTCGTAAATGTATCTATAATTTTGTATGCTCCATGCTTGTTTTTTATCAACTTTCTTATGTTTTGTCTACACTTTGAGGCATTTTTATACATTTTCTGGAACTAACCTATTAACAAGATGCCGCAGTGCCAGTTTCCTTTTTCTGCTATTTTTGGTTTCAGAAAAGCTATTAAAGAAATATTCTCGGAATTGGACGGAACAAAAGCCAAAGTCAATATTTTACCCAACATGACATGGAGACCGAAGGGGAGACAAAGAGGAGCCACGAGGCGGCCACACCATAGGGTGGCGCGGGCCTACCCTAGGGCACGCCATCCTATGGTGTGGGCCCCTCGCGCGTCCATCGACCTTGCCCCTTCGCCTATATATTTACCCCGAGGCAAAACCCCTAAATATCAGATCAGAAATCCACGAAAAGTTCCGCAGCGCTGCCGCCACCGAAGAGGAAATTCGGGGGGAAAGAAGTCTCTGCTCCGGCACCCTGCCAAGATGGTGAATTGACCCCGGAGCCATATCCACCGACTCCACCGCCATATCCATCGTCGTTGCTGACTCCCATGATGAGGAGGGAGTAGTTCTCCCCTGAGGCTAAGGGCTCTACCGGTAGCTATGTGTTCATCTCTCTCTATGCGTGATCTTATTATGATCATGAGCTTTGTAATCTAGTTAAATAAGTAGATGCTACTCTGCTACTCAAGTGCTTTAATTATTGTAATCTCCACTTATACATATGTGTGTGAAGTTGACAGTGTGCACACCTTGTGGCACTTAGGCTAAAGGTTACAGAAATACTTATCATGAGTTATAATTTGAGTTGGATGTCTCTATGAAATTGTGGTGTTTGTTGGAACCATCTAGCGCTCAAGGTGATAGTGTGGGGTTACCTAGATGGAGAATGTGAACTTTAAGGAGAGCTTTTGTAGCCCTACCTTGGATGGAGTTATCCAACCGAAGAGTATTTCTGGGTAGCATAATGAAGAGAAGATATTTACGTGTTTATTGAGAGTGTCCACTAGTGAAAGTATGATCCCTAGGCCTTGTTTCTAAGCATTCAAACACCGTTTACAACCAGTCCTGTTACATGTTTTCTTTCTACCATTTTTATTTCAGATTACAATTACCACTTATAATCATCCATATCACTTGTATTTCACTATCTCTTCGCCGAACTAGTGCATCTATACACCTGACAAGTGTGTTGGGTGTGTTGGGGACACAAGAGACTTCTTGTATCTTTGATTGCAGGGTTTCTTGAGAGGGATACCTTTGACCTCTTCCTCCCTGAGTTCGATAAACCTTGGGTGATACACTTAAGGGAAACTTGATGTTGTTCTACAAAATGATACGTCAGAAACATATCTATAATTTTTGATGTTCCATGCTTGTTTAGTATCAACTTTTCTTTGCTTTATCCTTCTTTGAGGTGTTTTTATATCTTTTCTGGATCTAACCTATTAACAAGTTGCCACGTGGTTACTGTTTTCTTACATTTTGGTTCCGTAAAGGGAAAATCAATATTCTCGGAATTGGACTGGACAAAAGCCAAAGTCAATAACTTTTCGTGGGGAACAAGAGTTCTAGAGGGGAGACAGAGAAGCGTGCCAGGGCAGCCACACCCCCCTAGGCACGGCCAGGGGTGGGCCTGCACCTAGGCATGGTGTGGGCCCCCTGGTCGCCTCCTCGGACACCCCCTTCGCCTATAAGAAGCCCTCGATGCCTAAACCCTAAGTATCCGATCAATATTCCACAAAACCTTCTGTAGCCGTCGCCACCGTCGTCCCTAGATCGGGGGGATCTGAATTCTTCCCGGCACCCAGCAAGAGGGGAGATCATCCCGGAGGCCTTCTTCTCCGGTATGATGCGTGGGCAGTTCCACCTTGTACTATGGGTCCATGTAGTAGCTAGATGGTTGTATCTCCTTCTTGTGCTTTCATGTATAGATCTTGTGAGCTCCGTTCATGATCAAGATCTAATCTATTTGTAATCATGCATGTTGTGTTTGCGGGGATCCAATGGATATTGAGATTATTATGTTGGATTGATTAATGGTTTTTTCCTTATGATTCTATCATGTCTGTGTTGTTTGTGATCTTGCATACTCTCCGTTGTTAGTAGCTATCTTGGACAAGTAGTTGCTAGTGGCTCCAAGAGGGGGTATTTATGCTCGATAGTGGGTTCATGCCTCTAGTTTCCAAGGGAAGTGACAAGAATCTCAATGGTTGTAGATGTGTTGTTGCTACTAGGGAGAAAACAACGGTCTCTTGTTCATGGAACATGTGGACTGTTTACCTTACACACTTTTCCTAAATCAGTTATCTATTGCTTGCAACTTAATACTGGAGGGGGTTCGGATGATAACCTGAAGGTGGACTTCTAGTCATAGATGCAGTTGGATGGCGGTCTATGTATCTTGTTGTATTGCTCAATCGAATCTCATAGGATCTTTCTGACTAGTATTGCATTGTTATGCCTTGCTCAGTTCCTGTCAATTGCCCTGTTGTAATTTCTTTACCCTTCATGCCATGTTGTTTATCTAAGGAGAGCACCTCTAGTGAACTATGGACCCGGTCCAATCTTTACCATTGATACATCTTCCACTGTTACTTGTTTACTTGCTGCAAACCATTACCTTCCACACCATACGTTTAATCCTTTGTTACAGCAAACCCGTGAGCTTTACAACATCACTGATTCATTGGGACCAAGTCTTGAGTTTGTGTTGTGCAGGTCTCCATGTTGTTTGCAACACCTGTGTGACGTTTCCTTCCTCCTGCTGGTTCGATAACCTCGGTCTCAACTGAGGGAAAACTTGTTGTTGTGCTCCTCACACCTTGCTCTTGGGGTTACCAACAAAGTGCCACACGTTGAGCACCATCAAGATTTTGTGGCACCGTTGCCGGGGAGGCTAAGGACGTCTTCACAAGGGGAGTCCTCCACTTCCTTTCTCTTTACTGTATTTTGAGTTTGCTTAGCTTGTTTTGTTTGGTTTTGTTTGCCTCTTTTCAAAAACTCCAAAAAAAAATAGTTTAGTTTGGTTTGCTTTCCTTATTTAAAAACACACAAAAAAATTAGTTCTTGTTCTAGTTGCCACCTTGGTCTAGCCCACCATGTTGCTCCCCAAGTTCGCCCTGAAAGATCTTGCAATAGGTAGTGGCTCCATAATTGGGAAAGATAATATTGAAGAATTCTTTAATCATGTTAGCAAGCATGAGGATATTGAGGATAAACCTATAATAGAGCTTGCTCCTAATTATGAGATTGCCGCAGCTTCTTTAGTTCATATGTTGGAGGCTATGTTTGTTAGCCTTAACCCCTTTATACAATTCTTGTTCCTAAAACTAAAAGAAGAAAAGAATGCTGAAAAGAGAGAATTCATCCTTGAAACTTTACTAAAAGAATTTCATGATGTTGCTAGGGAATCCAAAAAAGGTCTTTGAGTGTTTCAATATGCTAGGCTCAAGTGTAGATGTTGTGGGTACTTCTGATAAGACTAAGCCTAGAGAGGAATTTAAGATACCCATACCTTTTAAGCTTGTTGGAATGCATGAAGCCTTTGAAAAGAATTTTGATTGGATTGCTCCTGAAAATCTTTTTGATGAAAGCAGTAGACCAAAGAGGGATGAGAAGGAATCCTACAAAACCCATTTGAATGAGATACCTTTCATAGTTGAAGACTTTGCAAGTATTGATATTAATGCCTCATTTGAAAATACTTGATTCTTCTTACTTCTTGTGCCTAACTTAAAGGCGTTAAATAAAAGTATGTGTTGGGAGATAACCCAAGAGTTTCCTTGAGTCTTGGAAGTTATTACTTCAGTAATGACCTCTCCTTAACCTTTTTGTTCGCTTTTTGTGCCAATAATGACCTCTAATGAGAGGGAAGTAAGATTTGGGGAGTTGCTGTCCCGAATCAGATTTTTGTCCTCCACCATAAAAATTAGTGAGGAGTCTCTGTAACTCGTATTGAGCTTATAATTTACAAATAAATCCCCCAGTATGTTAGATAACTTTCGTTAGTTCAACACTTTTTTATTTGAGCAACATAGGATTTTATAAAAAATCGTTTTCTGCCACTCTATGTTTTGATTAGTAATGTTTTGTCGCTCTGCATGATTATGGCCACTATTGCTCTCTTATTTCGTTGCTCCCAGTCTTTTGCTAGCCTCCACTTGTATGAGTAAGCTCTACTCATGCTTCCAACTCCCAAGAAACCAAGTTATTTCAAAAGTGTCCACTATAAACTCATATGCATGGTGTGTTACACCATTCCAAGTATATTCTTGTTTTCAGCTATCTTCTAATTAAAAATTATTTTGTTATGTGAAAACTTAGTGATTAAAGCCCTCACAAACTTGATGGCACACTTTATATTCTTTGCCCCTAATAAACTTGAACCATTGTGTCGTCTATGTTGTATATGCTTGCACTTATACGTTGGAATTAGCAGAACCATGCTGTCATGGGGAACGTTTTCAACATTGCGCTTGTACTTTGTACTCAGTTGATACCATGCTCTTTTGTCTATGGATGTCACCTGTGTGAAATAAAAAGGGAACTTGTAAGTCCATGGAGTTTGTATTATGTGTTAGAAAAACGCCTGGGCCGCTATCCTAAGCCATGCCTAATCATGGTGGAAACTTGCAGCATCACCATAATGAGCTATCTATGAAGCATCCTCAGTAAAAAGCTATGCATATAGTAAATAAAAAAGATTGTTGAGATGCTCATTGTCTGCTTGCCTTGTCATTTTGGTTATGGGAAAGCTCATGTACCATGTACAAGGGGTACCTTGTTGGCGGTTCTCTATGATATTCAAATACTTACAATGACAAGAACTTACATGTGACTGAAGTTGAATAGCATGAGGTGTGGCCCTCATATTCAAGACACTTGAGATTGCCAACTTATACTTTGTCAAGCATATACACCATAGTTTGTTCACTTTAGCCTTAATCATTTCAAGATGCTTATCATAGGGGAAATGAGGGCTGAAAGCTAACAAGTACCATAATTTTTGGAAGATTTTTTTGAAACTTGAAATGTCTGCTTCCTTTATAAAAGGCCTTTCTTCCACTACTATTGAGTCTCCACATTCTACCTTTAGGCACCATTAAGAGAGCATAGTTGTCATTCTTAGTTTTATGTGCAGTGTCTCAAAACTTATTGATTGATGCATATTGTGATATTACTTGTTCTTGTGCTATTTGTTTCTAGTCACCCTTGTGAACTTTGAAGGTGTACTATGCATCTATTTGCTACTCTATGAGGGACAATATGATTTCCACTATGCTATGTTTTCTGTATGTGAAACAAACAAACATTTTTCAATGCATGTTATTCATGATATTTGTTTGTATCTTGTCATGTTGCAACAATAGTTGCTTTGTCTTACTGTTACAACTCCATCTTTCATGTTCATGTTTAGAGTTCTTTGATCCCAGCTTTCAATGCTTGCAAATGGTTAGATCTTCATTGTGAAGGTGCATGTCACCTCAAAAATTATTCTTTTATCACTTACCTACTCTGGGACGAGCAGGAGTTAAGCTTGGGGATGCTTGATACGTCAGAAACGTATCTATAATTTTTATGTTCCATGCTTGTTTAGTATCTACTTTGCTTTGCTTTGTCTTCCTTTGAGGTGTTTTTATATCTTTTCTGGAACTAACCTATTAACAAGTTGCCACAGTGTCAGTTGCCTGTTTTCTTCTGTTTTTGGTTCCAGAAAGGCAGAAAATCAATATTCTCGGAATTGGACGGGACAAAAGCCAAAGTCAATAACTTTCCGTGGGGAACAAGAAGACCAGAGGGGAGACGGAGAAGCGTGCCAGGGCGGCCACACCCCCTAGGCGCGGCCAGGGGTGGGCCCGTGCCTAGGAAGGGTGTGGGCCCCCTGGTCGCCTCCTCGGCCTCCCCCTTCGCCTATAAGAAGCCCCCGATGCCTAAACCCTAAGTATCTGATCAATATTCCACGAAACCTTCTGTAGCAACCGCCACCGTCGTCCCTAGATCGGGGGATCTGAAGTTTTTCCCGGCACCCTGCCGGAGGGGAGATCAGCCCAGAGGCCTTCTTCTCCGGTATGATGCGTGAGTAGTTCCACCTTGGACTATAGGTCATGTAGTAGCTAAATGGTTGTATCTCCTCCTTGTGCTTTCATGTATAGATCTTGTGATCTCCGTTCATGATCAAGATCTAATCTATTTGTAATCATACATGTTGTGTTTGCGGAGATTCGATGGATATTGAGATTATTATGTTGGATTGATTAATGGTTTTGTCCTTATGATTCTATCATGTATGTGTTGTTTGTGATCTTGCATGCTCTCCGTTGTTAGTAGCTATCTTGGCCAAGTAGTTGCTAGTGACTCCAAGAGGGGGTATTTATGCTCGATAGTGGGTTCATGCCTCTAGTTTCCAAGGGAAGTGACAAGAATATCTTCGGTTGTAGATGTGTTGTTGCTACTAGGGAGAAAACAACGGTCTCTTGTTCATGGAACATGTGGACTACCTTACACACTTTGCTTAAAGTAGTTGTCTGTTGCTTGCAACTTAATACTGGAGGGGGTTCGGATGATAACCTAAAGGTGTACTTCTAGTCATAGATGCAGTTGGATGGCGGTCTATGTATCTTGTTATATTTCCCAATCGAATCTCATAGGATCTTTCTGACTAGTGTTGCATTGTTATGCCTTGCTCAGTTCCTATCAATTGCCCTGCTGTAATTTGTTTACCCCTCATGCCATGTTGTTTATCTAAGGAGAGCACCTCTAGTGAACTATGGACCCCGGTCCAATCTTTACCATTGATACATATTCCACTGTTACTTGTTTACTTGCTGCAAACCATTACCTTCCACACCATACGTTTAATCCTTTGTTACAGCAAACCGGTGAGCTTGACAACCTCACTGATTCATTGGGACAAAGTCTTGAGTTTGTTTTGTGCAGGTCTCCACATTGTTTGCAACACCTGTGTGACGTTTTCTTCCTCCTACTATTTCGATAACCTTGGTCTCAACTGAAGGAAAACTTGTTGTTGTGCTCCTCACACCTTGCTCTTGGGATTACCAATGAAGTGCCACACTTCGAGCACCATCACAAACCTCTGCACTTGGAGTCCCAACACTGTCTAAAAGAATAGAAGCGTGTGTAGACATCAGCCAGTAATCACTGCGGTGGCCCAAAGAATGAGGAAAAGCGCAATGATTAATGACACGTAGGACGGAGAAGCTTACAAGGGAAGGAAAAGGGAATAACCCGGAACGTATCAAAATGACTTGGCCGGCGAGATAAATCTCGGACGAAGCCAAAAAGGGTCGGATCAAGTATGAGATCACGAATATTGATGCAAAGTACGCTACCAAGATTAGCCGACTAAAGAATAAGTCGGTAACACGGGTAAAATGATCCGGATAACATGAACCTGTTGTGGCCTTGCTGGCTAAAGATGTTGAGACCGCACTAGCTTTGGGGACTAATGTTGGGGGGATGACCCCATGTAGGGTCAGGCTAAGGTAAAAGGGCAAAGCCCACCGAGGTGTTGACCGGGTAAAAGAATGACCCGGCCGAGTCATCTAAGGTTCAGCCGAGTAAGGGACGGATTACCCCGAGTTAAACGGCTAAGGCTTGACTCGGCCGACATATAAGGTATGTCGGCACGATGTCTACTATGTTACTAATTTGCAGGTATGAGCTTGGCCGAATCATCTTGTACGAGGCCGAGTCATGAGGAGGCTTGCTCGAGAAGGAGAGAGCGAGCCCCCAAAGTCAAACACAACGCTATGTCTCTCCCTCAGGAATCTACACAGAGCCAAAAGTTACAGACAAGGATCAGAGGGTCAGAAGGGCATAAGAAATGTCATGGAGGTGACACTCCTAGAGTCCAATGTTCACATGTTGTTGGCTCTGGGTTATTGTCGTCGATAGAAGGGAGACAGGGAAAGGCTCCCACTGAATTACCTCTTTGGAATAATCATATTTGGGGAATATGCCATCCACATCAGCCCTAATGTAACCTGGCCAGCCTTTTATAAGGTGAGTCATGGCCTCCTAGAGGAGGATCGATTCATTTTACACTTAGAGACTAGGTGAGAGCTTATTCCTCCTCTCTCTGATACAGCTCGAGGAGCAAGTGTAACCATTGTTGATCGAAGTAAAGATCGAGTGTGAGTTCTTCGTGTGTAGAAATAACTACATCATCCCTCCGTGGATCCCACTAGTGCACATTAGTGTAACACCCTCAGAATCGGCTCTATGCAAGTTTTAGCGAAACCCGCCAAACCCGCATAGAAACGATTCGAAGGTGCCCACCAGGCACTTGCGTGCGGGTGGAAAACGAAGTAATAACATTACACAACAGTCCTCGATGGGACCCACAGAACAGATATATATACAGCACGACTCCAAGAGTCAAGAATACAGATATAATATACAAAGATCCAAATCACCTTGAAAATGATCGAGCGTCCGACTACGGACAAGATGCAAATGGGGCTAAGAGCCCGGAAGAATAACCAATGGCGTCCATAACCCTGCCTGGCCAAGCGGAAGGGTAACCACGCTAACGGCGTCGATCTCAAAACCTGCTTAAACAAAAGGTGCCGACAAAGGGCAAAAGAAAAAGAGGAGCGTCGATCGAGGCCAAGACACGGCGAGGCTAGAATTCGGTCCTCGCCTACATAGGTATGGTGGATCGAGCGGCAAAGATGCACTAAACAACCTATAGAGACTCGATACAACTGGCGGCTATCAGAGAGGGGTGAGAAAGACCTATTCGGATCCAACCTGATACTATCATCAAACAAACCCATCCTGGCGTTTTCCCCTCGAGACCAAACGAGGAAGTCAAGGAACTCACACGGTTGGCAGTTTTACTTATTCAGTTATAGTTGCGGCACTTTACTAGTCAGGTTTAGATAATCGTCCTGATAAAATAAGCAGTGGGCACTTTTAGTTAACCATTCCGTTATAGTGGCAGCTCTTACTAGTCAGACACAATTAGCATGAGATAACCCAAAACCCAGCAGTTGTTGGTACTTTTACTTAGCCCTTCCGTTGTAGTGAAACTGATTACTAGTCATATCGGATACAAGACAATTTATAACAATAAACTTTAGTTAGAGTTGTCTATGATCAGGCACTGTGCTCCAAGTCGTCCATAACCGCGGACACGGCTTCTCGAAAAGATTTAACCCTGCAGGGGTGCACCAAAGTATCCACAGGCACTTCGACCCTTTTTGCCAGATCAGTTAACATACACCCATCGGTATGTCGGCGGGGCCTAAGTCATGACGTTCCTGACCCAAAGCAAGCAGGGGCCACCCCACTAAGTACACACCAACGAAGTCGGCCGGTCTCGAGACGGACTTAGGGTTTGTCAATGGCTATAAACGCAGAGATCCCCAATCGAGGATCGTCGATACCGAAAACATTCCGCTGACCTAACAAGATGCAGGTGCTCCTCGCACAAACGTAAATAAAGCGGTAAACATGGCATAAGTAGGATAGTAAATAAAACCTCAAACTAGTTTGTGGCCCCAAGACAATACTTTGAAATCAGGTAATAATCAATGGGGGCCCATATCTCCCACCGTGGTTAGCGCCGATCTCGGAACAGTGTCAAGAACTCGGGTCCTACGGGACACAAGTGGGCGGTCGGAAACCAAATATTACCTATCACCCACCGATGCCTCTGCTTAATTCAATTTTAGTTGTTAAACAGGAATTAAAGTGAAACAATAATTAAAGCCAAGATCATCTCCAACATCACATGCGGCAATATATCAACAACTGTGGTACTTGACGACACGCAACAGCACTTGAGCAAGCGACTACGACGCGCAAGTCCAACTATCTACCAAACAACAAGTAATAGGATGTGTCCAAGGCAATATAGGCTGCACGGTATATCACGGGTACGGAAAACTAGAGCATCGCAACACAGATAGCAATAGATCAACAGGAGGGAATAAATACTATAAAAGTAAGATAGGTAGAAAGGGGAGATGCTCGCCTGAAAACATTGCCGAAGGTTCAACCGAAGATCGGGGAGAAGCTCACATCAACTCAACGGCCTTATCCGCGAAGAAGCAAAACACTAGAACAAACACCGGATGCAATATTTAACACAACGGCAGAAGATCGGCATGATGCATGTATGATGAACGACATGGCAAGGTGCGATGCAATTAGGTCATATTAAGCGGGACCGGGGTCCCGGCATTTAATTAGATGGTTCGAGTTATTTAGAACCCCCGCAATTTAAATGTCGTTATAACAAGGCAAGATAAGATACCGGTTCGCTACACAAGTTTAAATGAGGCCGATATGAGACTAGATTTGCCCGCATATGGCCCCATATTTAATTAGAGGTGAATCGGCCTAAGTCCCCCAAACCACATGATATGCATGCGAGATGTCAATTAATTATGCAACAAGTTGTTATTATGTTATAAAATAGGGTTCCGGGAAGGGGTTCACACATTAGGGTTCGGCGAACTTGGGGTTCCGGGGTTCGGGGTCGGTCTCAGGGTCCAGGGTTCGACGGAAACGTTCTCGGATAACAGAGGTAGGTCTTGGCGCATCCGGGGTCTTCGGTTCATGTCGACGGTCCTGACGTTCGGGATGAAGTACTTGTCGCGTCGGGGTCTCGGTGTCCGTGAAGTAGATCTTGTCGCACGGGCGTCAATGCTTCCGGGAAGGAGAACTTGGCGATCCCGAGGGTTCTGGTGTTCGACGGGGTTCGGCGTGCCGGGATCGGGCTTCGGGGTTTGTTCTTCGGATCCTTGAAGAAGGTCATGGTGGTTCCGTTCATCCCATGAAAGAGATCTTGCCGCTCAATGTCCGTTTTCACGAGGTCTTGCGACTTCAATTGCCGGTGTTGATCTTGGGCTTGGCACCGGTGATCTTCAAGTGGTATCATGTATTTCTTCAATCTCCGGAGCGGAAGTGGTCGAGGGTCCAACGCATACTTGGTTCAGCTCGACCATCTTCGAAACCCAGGAGCGCACATGGATCACCAAACAACAGCAGGGCTTCACCGGTTGGACACCATCTGGCTAAACCAGCGGAGGGTGCTGCTGGTGCTGCGGTTCGCAGCGGCAAACAGGGAGGCAGACGCGGCCGGCGAGGCGGCTCCGGCGGGGTGAGTTCGAACGGGGAGGTGGTGCCGCGATTCGGGAGGAGGCGCGGACCACTGGCGGCGGAAGTTGGTCGAGCGGCCGGCGGGCGAGGCGCCTGGGGGGCAGCGAAGGAGCTTTGGCGGCGGCTGCGGCGAGGTCGCGGCGGAGCACGGGCGACGAGGGCGGCCGACGGGCGGGATCGGGAGGCGACGGGGAAGCAGCGGAGGGACGACGGGAGGGCTCCATGATGCGACGCACGGGCGAGGTGCAGTCACGAGCTCGACGGCGGACGGCAAGGTATGAGAGGTTGGGCGGGCGAAGGGCATCATCGGCGGCAGGTGAGGCGGGCGTCTTGGCTCAGGCGGCGCAGCGGCAGAGGCGGAGGTTCGATCGAAGAAGGTGGGCGGTGGTCCGGAGGCGAGGCGTCGAGGGGCGAAGACGCGGAGGAGCGCGGCAGCTGACGCGGCTCGGCCAGAGGAGGGCAGGCGGGCGCCTCGGCCAGCGGCGAGGCGGTTCTGGCGGCTCGGGGCCACAGCTTGGGGCGAGCTCATGGGAGGTGGCTTGCGGGGAGGCGTCTTGAGAGGTGGCTGGGAAGAACGCGAGGAAGAGAAGAGAGAGGCATCGGGGTGGGGGCTGGCGTGGGGGCCAGGGGTCGGGGTTTGTCGGTGGGCGGTGGAGGAGGGGAGCGTGGGACCTGTGGGCGGGCAAGCGTGGCGGGGTCACGAGGTGTGGGAGGGAGTGGTCGCGGTGGCCGGGTCCGGCAGGCGGGCCAGTGGCGGGGAGAGAGCAGCGTGTGGTCAGGTGTGCTTATCCCAGGGAGAGAGAGGGGGAGAGAGAGAGGAGGCGTGTGTGACTGGGTGGAGGGAGTGGGGCCAGGCCGAGGTGGCAGCACTGGATATGATAGGGGAAGAGGGAAGGTGAGGTGTCAAAAGGGGGTTGGTTGGGGTGAGGTGGAGGCTGGGTGTGGGTAGGTTAGTTGGTAGCCTTAGGATTTGTCTGGTGGACCGATTTAAAAATGGGGGTGGTCGTTCGGGTCGATTCGGCCCGTTCGACTGCCCCCGCTAAAACAATTAAACTTTTTATTTGTTTTAAACGGGCCGTATGCAAACCGATAGCGGCCAAAATAATTAATCCGGAGAACCGGGCTTTGCGTTTGAATAAAGATGGGGCGTTTTAGAAAACAAAACGGGCTTGCGAAAATAGTTTTATGCGAACAATGCATGATGATGACGATGCAATGCACAAATTCAACGCGATTTTCTAGTAGTGGTTTTACGGGATGCCACAATTCGACACCACTAACAATGGATCTCGCCCTCGAGATCCGCCTCATGGTACCGGACAGGAAGGTCGGCGATCTGAATCTTCTCGCTTCATGTAGATCCTCGCGACACCACTAACAAGAGGTCGTTGTCCCCGTTCGTCAAGAGAACACTCCGGATAAACAACGGACGAAGTGAAAGGTAAGGCCACCTCTAACTTCAGCGGAAGGAGTTAATTGCATCGATCCACCATTCAATGTACATAAGCGAATGATAAGAGTAGTGGTATGGTCGCGACTCCATCCCGCACTCAAAGCATTACTATGTACACGAATAGACAGATTATGTAATCAACCCTCAGGATTCAGACTGAAGATCTCGACAAACAAGGTTCAGGAACAAAGGGGTGATGCAGACTCTGCATCGGATCTAGCGTAGAGGATGTCGTCGCGTCGGCAAACACCGGAAGGCACAAACAAGGAACAAGAATGGTACCGTAGCAGACGGATTCCTCAGGCAGCTTGAACACCGGATGGTAGAACATCGTTATCAAAGGAGGAAGCGAAACCCTGAAGGTACGACAGAACCCAACCACGGGAAATCCTAGACTCGAAGAGAGAGAAGAGAGCGGATTCAAAACACGTAGAGGTAAGAGGAGAATAGCAGAGGGGTAAGGAATAAAATCAGACCTAATCAGAACTTTCCAACCGATTTTGCAAAAATAGTTTTGACACTCTACTTCGGCCGTTAGCTAGGTTATCCTACAGGCTGGACTTGTGGGGTATCGCAACTGCTGAGCTCTGATACCACTCTGTAACACCCTCAGAATCGGCTCTATGCAAGTTTTAGCGAAACCCGCCAAACCCGCATAGAAACGATTCGAAGGTGCCCACCAGGCACTTGCGTGCGGGTGGAAAACGAAGTAATAACATTACACAACAGTCCTCGATAGGACCCACAGAACAGATATATATACAGCACGACTCCAAGAGTCAAGAATACAGATATAATATACAAAGATCCAAATCACCTTGAAAATGATCGAGCGTCCGACTACGGACAAGATGCAAATGGGTCTAAGAGCCCTGAAGAATAACCAATGGCGTCCATAACCTGCCACCCAAGCCGAAGGGTAACCCGCTAACGTCGATCTCAAAACCTTAAACAAAAGGGTGCCGACAAAGGGCAAAAGAAAAGAGGAGCGTCGATCGAGGCCAAGACACTACGAGGCTAGAATTCGGCCCCTCGCCACATAGGTATGGTGGATCGAGCGGCAGCGGCAGATGCACTAAACAACCTATAGAGACTCGATACAACCGCGGCTATCGAGAGGGGTGAGAAAGACCTATTCGGATCCAACTCGATACTATCATCAAACAAACCCATCTGGCGTTTTCCCTCGAGACCAAACGAGGAAGTCAACCGAGGAACTCACACGGTTGGCGCTTTTACTTATTCGATTATAGTTGCGGCACTTTACTAGTCGTTTAGATAATCGTCCTGATAAAATAAGCAGTGGGCACTTTTAGTTAACCATTCCGTTATAGTGGCAGCTCTTACTAGTCAGACACAATTAGCATGAGATAACCCAAAACCCAGCAGTTGTTGGTACTTTTACTTAGCCCTTCCGTTGTAGTGAAACTGATTACTAGTCATATTGGATACAAGTCAATTTATAACAATAAACTTTAGTTAGAGTTGTCTATGATCGTGCATCGTGCTCCAAGTCGTCCATAACCGCGGACACGGCTTCGAAAAGATTTAACCTGCAGGGTGCACCAAAGTATCCACAGCACTTGACCCTTTTGCCGATCGTTAACATACACCCATCGGTATGTCGGCGGGCCTAAGTCATGACGTTCCTGCACTCCAAAGCAAGCACGGGGCCACCCCACTAAGTACACCATAGCAAGTCGGCCGGTCTCCGAGACGGACTTAGGGTTTGCGTCAATGGTCAGAACGACAGATCCCCAATCGGGATCGTCGATACCTGAAAACATTCCCGACCTAAACAAGACAAGGTGCTCCTCGCACAAACGTAAATAAAGCGGTAAACATGGCATAAGTACAGGATAGTAAATAAAACCTCAAACTAGTTTGTGGCCCCAAGACAATACTTTGAAATCGTGTAATAATCAATGGGGCCCATATCTCCCCACCGTGGTTAAGGCTCGATCTCGGAACAGGTGTCAAGAACTCGGGTCCTACGGGACACAAGTGGGCGGTCGGAAACCAAATATTACCTATCACCCACCGATGCCTCTGCTTAATTCAATTTTAGTTGTTAAACAGTAATTAAAGTGAAACAATAATTAAAGCCATGATCATCTCCAACATCACATGCGGCAATATATCAACAACTGTGGTACTTGACGACACGCAACAACACTTGAGCAAGCGACTACGACGCGCAAGTCCAACTATCTACCAAACAACAAGTAATAGGATGTGTCCAAGGCAATATAGGCTGCACGGTATATCACGGGTACGGAAAACTAGAGCATCGCAACACAGATAGCAATAGATCAACAGGAGGGAATAAATACTATAAAAGTAAGATAGGTAGAAAGGGGGAGATGCTGGCCTGAAAACATTGCCGAAGGTTCAACCGAAGATCGGGGAGAAGCTCACATCAACTCAACGGCCTTATCCGCGAAGACGCAAAACACTAGAACAAACACCGGATGCAATATTTAACACAACGGTAGAAGATCGGCATGATGCATGTATGATGAACGACATGGCAAGGTGCGATGCAATTAGGTCATATTAAGCGGGACCGGGGTCCCGGCATTTAATTAGATGGTTCGAGTTATTTAGAACCCCCGCAATTTAAATGTTGTTATAACAAGGCAAGATAATATACCGGTTCGCTACACAAGTTTAAATGAGGCCGATATGAGACTAGATTTGCCCGCATATGGCCCCATATTTAATTAGAGGTGAATCGGCCTAAGGCCCCCAAACCACATGATATGCATGCGAGATGTCAATTAATTATGCAACAAGTTGTTATTATGTTATAAAATAGGGTTCCGGGAAGGGGTTCACACATTAGGGTTCGGCGAACTTGGGGTTCCGGGGTTCGGGGTCGGTCTCAGGGTCCAGGGTTCGACGGAAACGTTCTCGGATAACAGAGGTAGGTCTTGGCGCATCCGGGGTCTTCGGTTCATGTAACTACCTCGGTGAACTACGCTCCTAGATACAAGCCTGGATGAGTGATAGCGGTTGAAATAGTACGGTGGGGCCCCAAAAGCCACTCACTGGTAGTCCTTTCAGACGTCCCAACCGCTACCCTCTCAACGGACTCAGACGGCGGTAGTCGGCAAGAAGGGATCAACTACGTACACAAGTGAGTATGTACGCAAGCCACCATACAAGAGTACATCACAGCCATCCCATCTAGAAAGAAAGAAAATATACCAACGCCATACGGCAAGATTCAAATGACCTGGATAAACTATATTTTAGGATAACTCCTCATACAACACACATCGAGTATCATGCGAAGGCAAACAAGATCCAGTACGGATAAGAAGCAAATCGGCATAAGATGCCGGAGAAATAAGCACATCCCAACTACAGGTCTCACGGATCCCGTTCTCCGGAATCTCTACACCGAACGATCGTTGCCCACATCATCGGCTTCTTCCACCCAAAGATCCGCCCGAGAAGGTACTGCTCATCTGAATCAAGAATTTATCGTGTGAGACCCTAAGGGTACTCAAGAAGACTTAATGCCTCTAAAGGGGACACAACTGGGATGACGAATTGCAGCAAAAGATAAACCCTAGCAATTCTGAGATAGCGCTAACCATCCGCCTAACCAATGATAGACGGATGTCCGTGAATTTAAGTACAACAGTTATAATGGTAATCTCATCCGATCCATCCTCCTCCTCGCTACCATCAAGGAAGCGGATTAACAACCCCCATCCGCTGGCAATTTTATTAACCATTCCATGAGTATTGCACTATTTACTAGTCAAGTTACTTAGTCATATCAAGGCGGTACTTTAGTTATGCTTGTCTATGATCGAAACTGCTCCAAGTCGTCCATATCCGGACACGGCTTTGAGAAAGTTTTATCCGCCGGGTGCACCAATAGCAACACACGCCGATCAACCTCGAAAAACCAAATCAAAACCCAACGAGGCTTTCACGACTGAACAATCACAAGATTCAGAAATATTTCAGGGGGCCACCCCTTAAGTAGATCCCGCAACGGAGTAAGCAAGCTCCGAGACGGCCTCAAGGTCTGGGTAGGCAGGCGGTATCGGGAACCCAAACGGGGCTTGTCGACACCGCGTAAACGTGTCCCGATCTTAAACAGTACAGGTGCTATCTGTCGCACAATCGTAATTAAGGCGGTAAAACATGGCATAAGTACAGGATCGTAAATAAAACCTCAAACTAGTTTGTGGCCCCAAGAAATAAGACGGAATCAAGCTCTGGCTCAGGGGGGTCCCATATACCTCCCGGATGTGGATAGCGCGATAAATCAAGGAACAGGAATCAAGTACTCGGGGTCTTACGGGACACAAGTGAGCAGGAAAAACCAAATAGCAGATGTTGCTCACCGGTGCCACTTTCTTTAGTTATCCCAGAACTACTCAGGTTAAGTTGTTTAGGTACCTCATTATACAACAGACACTCACAAACCCTACACATGTTGTTCTACGACTCGCATGGCTCAAACAACTCCTATAGTAATGGCTCATGGGATGGAGGAACAAGCTTGGTGGAGTTTAAAGTTAAAGGCTATGCATACTTGGGATTCAATTTAATGCAATCGCGACTCAATGATGCAAGAATAAGATAGAGGCAATAGGTACTGTATGTATGCAAGCATGAGATAGTGCTTGCCTGGTGTCTCTGTTGAAGCAAAGGACGGTTCTGGGTAGTGCTCCTGGTTCTCTTGATACAACCCCGCCGGTTCATCCGAGAAAAACCAAACAAACAAGGCCAACATGAATATAGAGCACAAGCATATGAATAAGATGCGTCAAGCAAACAATCATGCCATGATGAATGATGCACAATTTACATGGCAAGTAAAGTAGCATGGCATGGGTGAGGTGTGGAGGACAAGAAAATAACATTTAGGTGGGTTTTAGAATCACATTTGTTGCCATAACATTTGTTGTTCAACATATATTTATATGATTCATGCTGCAATTGAAGTCATGGATAGCATAAACAGAAAGGTCTCGTCGAGCTGATCATTTTAGCCTACTTATTTGCTTAATTAGGATTTACCAAACAAAAGTTATTTAATTATTAATTTCTAGTGGCAATTGATGTAATTTAAACAAACTTGGAATTTTAGTTGTGCAAAAGTCAAAATAGATGGCATATTTGAAATCCTCTCATTTTTCTGATATTCATACATATATAGTTTGTCAAATTTGGAATTAGTATGTAAAAGTTATTAAAATACGAATAGAATTTGAATTTTGAATTTATTTAACAAAATTTGAATTCAAAACTGCTCAAACGCTTTTCTACAGCCCAGCCTGAGTCGCAGACAGGTGGGCCAAGGGGTTTCTCTGGCCCACACGCCAGTGCCTGAGAACAAACTGGACCGCGGGTTCATTTTAGCAAAAGCCAGGAGCCTTTTAGCAAAAAGCCAACAGACGATCGCGGGCCATCTTTGGATCGCTGGTTGGTGAACCAAAACAGCCAGGGGCTAATCATGAAGGAACACGCGGACGCTGGCGAACGAGGCGGCGACAGTGGCGCAGGAGGGACCGCGGTTGATAACGCTTTTCCACAGGAGCTTTTGCAAGATCCCACGGACGCCGGGGTGGGGCCTCGAGGACGCGGTTGGAGCAAAAGAAACGCCGGGGTTTATAAAACGGCCAGGCCAAGATCAGGCTTCTTCTCACGCATCGACGCGCTGTGCGCCTTGCAGCGGACTCGAACTGGTCGTTGCGCCGGACGCGAACCGTCAAAGGCTGCGGGCTGGTGCTAGGAGGTTGGACGGGGCCTAGGTAAGGCTTACGCGCGCGGCAGAGCTGTCGACGTCGTCGTCTCCACCGTGCTCAGAGGGTGCTCGACGACGGGACTGCGCAAACCAGGAAGCGAACCAGGGGGGAAGATGTCTGGGAGGCTCGTGTGCTCACCGCGGGCGTGCCGGTGACGGTGGCGAGGCGAGGGGTGCAGACGATCGGCGACGCGGCTCGCGGACTGGCGCTAGGGTTTTGCGACGGGCTTCGTCGGCTCCGCGGTTCTCGGCCTCTCCTCCTCGGCCCCGGCCTGTCGCAGCGTAGTCCCGAGACGCCCCTCGACAACTAGCAGCAGCACGCCTCCGGTTGGATCGACGGGGCAGGGGGTTGCCGACGATGGCGAGTCGGTGGCGAAGGAGGAAGAGGGGGAGAGGGTAGGGCGCTTGCGGGGTAGATCTGGGGAGGCTCTGAGAGGGAGGAAGGGATAAGAACGCCAGAGAGGAGGCTAGCGTGGGGAGGGGTTAGCTGGCTGTGGGCGTCGGCCACCTTTTTGGCTCACGTTTCGGCACGATCGGCCTGCAGGCTAGGGAGAGAGGGGAGAGGCGGTGGCAGTGGGTAGCTAGGTGGGGCGCAGGCAGGTGGGTCTGAGGAAGAGACAACGAGAGGAGGGGAGAGGGCCGGCTCGGCTAGGGTTTAGATCGCTAGGGGGGGTGCCATGCCGTGTGGGGTAGCTAGGGGGTCGCTGGGGCAGGTAGAGAGAGGGGAGTGGCGAGCTGGGGCCAGCTAGGGGGGTGCTGGGTGCTAGGTTAGATTACTAGAGAGGAGAGGGAGAGGATTAGATGATAGCTAGGTTTTGGTTATAGGAATAAGGTAGTTTAGGGTTTTGTTTAGGTAGATGTAGATTAGGGTTTGTTTAGAGATAAAGGGTAGATGGTTTGGGGGGTAGGTTTTGGGTTTTGTTAGAGGGAGGTGTAGTGTAGGGTTTAGTTTTAGGATAGATGTAAAATAGGGTTTTGGTTTTAGGGTAGAAAAGAGAGAGGCAAGGGGTGGTTTTAGAGGTTGCTAAGAGGGGTAGGCAAAGGATGGTGGTACTAAAGTTTGATCAAGCAACTCCAACAAGGATTAGCAAGATCAAAGCAAGCAAAGAGGGAGAGGAAGAGAGATGGCCAAGTGATGGCGTGGATGCTCCTTTGGTCCATGCATGATCCAAGCAAGAACAAGCAAGATCCAAAGAGGGGGGGATTTAGAGGGGTGCATGCCACATTAGCACAAATGTGCATGGGACATGGGGTATGGTTTAGCTAAAGGGAAAAGAGGGAGAGGGTTTAACACTACCAAAACAAGATCAAGCAAGGAAGGAGTGGTTCATTTAGAAAACAAGCAAAAACCAAATACTAGGAAAAAGGTGGCTATTGCATGGCCCATGCAAGATAATTAATGTCAAAATTATCCTTGTGAGAACAAGGATATTAATATGGCACTATTCATCTCCATTCCAAAATGTGGACAAGGCCAAGCAAAGATTAGGGTGGATCCAACCAACAACATGGGCTAGGGATAACTCAATAAAATGCCAAGCCCATATTATTGGATGGTGGAACTATAAGGTGGTGAAAGAAAAGGTGGTGGAGTCAAAAAGAGAGATGCCCCCAACTCAACTTGGGCATTTAACAATTTATCAAGACCCAAATACAATATCAAGAGGCAAATACAATTAATCATGCACATGAGATAAGAACCAAACAAGAAATGGTTTTATATGATGCTCAACTGCAAGGTGATATGATGACATGAGCATGATATGATGATGATGCAACAATTATATGTTGGAAGTGGCCCATTTTATTATTATAACTAGTAGCATTACAGGGGTTAGACAACTGGGATGCTACAACTCTCCCCCACTAAACAGGAATCTCGCCCCGAGATTCTAGGAAGAAGAAGAAGTCACAAAGAGAGAAGGATGGTTGGCACGGAGTTCATCTTCACGCTCCCATGTGGCTTCATCAACAGAATGGTGTGACCACTGCACCTTGCAGAACTTGATGGACTTGTTGCGAGTCCTTCGCTCATGGTCTCAAGGATTTTGGTGGGGTGTTCACGATAAGAGAGATCTTCTTGGAGGTCGATTAGCTCATGATCCACGGTCTTGTCGGGTCTTTGAAGCACTTGTTGAGCGAGATGTGGAAAACATCATGGACTTTGAGTTTTTCCGGAAGCTCCAAAGGCATAAGCAACTTCTCCTCTTCTACCACTTATCTTGAAAGGACCGATGTATCTAGGAGCCAACTTTCCTTTGATACCGGCGGTGTGTTCCTCTCATGGGAGTGACACGAAGGTAGACGAGATCACCAGGGGCATATACCATATCTGTGCTTCCCATCATAGTTGCTCTTCGACGACTTTGAGCAATCTTCGTGTTCTCGAATGATATGCACCTTCTCCTCGCTCGAGTCACAATGTCGTGGCCAAACCAGATTCTTTCTCCTGACCGACCAACCAATGGGAGTTCTGCACTTGCGTCCATAGAGAGCCTTGAATGGTGCCATCTTCAGACTCTTCTGGAAGCTGTTGTTGTAGGAGAATTCAGCATATGGAAGGCATTCCTCCCACTTCATGCCAAAAGAGATGACGCAAGCTCTAAGCATGTCCTCGAGAATCTGATTGATCCTCTCCACTTGTCCTTGAGACTGAGGGTGGTAAGCGGTGCTGAAGTTCAACTTCTCCCAAAGCTTTTGGAAACTCTCCCGAACTTTGAGGTGAAGATGCTCCCACGGTCGAACTGATTTCAAGTGGAACCCCATACAAAGAGACAATCCTGTTGATATAGAGCTCACCAATCAATTCCAGAAATTGTTTCTTTGACTGGGAAGAAGTGTGCCACTTTAGAAAGCCTGTCGATGACAACAAAGATTGCATTGTTGCCCTTCTGCGACCTCGGAAAGCCAGTGATGAAGTCCATCTCTACTTTCTCCCATTTCCATTCCGGAGGTTTCAATGGCTGTAGAAGACCAAATGGTTTCTGATGGACAGCCTTGACTCTGCGGCAGACATCACATTCTGAGACGTACTTGGCACAATACCTTTTTAACCCAGGCCACCAGTATTGTGTTTTCAAGTCCATGTACATCTTTGTGCTGCCAGGATGGATAGAAAGAACCGAGTCATGTGCCTCCTTGAGAACTTGGTCTCTCAGACCCGGGTAGTTTGGAACAAACATCCGGTGTTCAAAGAAGAGCGTTCCTTGATCATCAACATGAAAGGACTCATACTTCGGAGTGCCAAGCTTAGAGATGAGCTTTCTGGTGTGCGGATCACCAAGCTGACGAGAACGAATCTGTTCTTCCAAGAGAGGAGTAGCCAGAAGGTTCAGGAGATGCCCTTGTTCCACAATTTCCAGGTTCAGCTGACGGAATTCCTCGCACAAGAGAGGCTGCTGCTCTTCCACCATGAGGTTGTTGACATAAGCTTTACGGCTAAGCGCATCTGCCATGACATTTGCTTTGCCTGGAGTGTAGTTGATGGTCACATCAAAGTCATTGATGGCTTCAATCCATCTCCTTTGCCGAAGGTTGAGATCCGGTTGAGTGAAGATATACTTCAAACTCTTGTGGTCCGAGAAGATCTCACAACGGTTCCCAAGCAAGTAGTGCCTCCATAGCTTCAAGGCAAAGACAACTGCTGCTAGCTCAAGGTCATGTGTGGGATAGTTGACCTCATGCGTCTTCAACTGACGAGAGGCATAAGCAACCACCTGTCTCTCTTGCATAAGGACCGCACCCAATCCTTGCAAAGAGGCATCGCAGAATATCTGGAATGGCTTAGATGTATCCGGAGGAACCAAGACTGGCGTGGAAGTGAGCTTCTCTTTGAGTGTCTCAAAACTTTCTTGGCAAGCAGGAGTCCACAGGTACTTCTTGCCTTTCTTGAGGAGGTCGGTAAGAGGCTTTGCTATCTTCGAGAAGTTCTGCACAAATCGACGGCAATAGCTAGCCAAACCGAGAAAACTCCGCACTTCCTTGACATTAGCAGGAGGAAGCCATTCAACTATTGTTTTCACGGTCTCCGGGTTAACTGCAATGCCCTTGGCAGAGATGACATGTCCCAGATATGTTACTTGTGCAACCGTAACTCACACTTGGAGAACTTTGCATACAAGCGGTTCTCACGAAGCTTGTTCAGGACACACCGCAGGTGCTCTTCATGCTCCTCCTTGGACTTGGAATAAACCAGAATGTCATCCAGATATACCACCACAAACTTGTCCAGGTACTCCATGAAAACGGAGTTCATCAGCCTCGAGAAGGTAGCAGGTGCGTTGGTGAGGCCGAAAGACATGACCGTGTACTCATACAGGCCATAGCGAGTGGTGAAAGCTGTTTTGGGCACATCCTCTTTGCGAATTCTGATTTGGTGATAACCACTTCTCAAATCCAGCTTAGAGAACACCACAGCTCCTGCTAGCTGGTCAAACAGATCATTTATCCGAGGGAGAGGATATTTGTTCTTGATGGTTTTAGCATTTAGAGCCCGGTAGTCAACACATAGCCTATCGGTTCTGTCACGCTTCTTCACGAAGATTGTTGGACTACCCCAAGAAGAAGTGCTATGTTGAATGAAGCCCAACTTCTCTTGTTCATCAAGTTGTCGTTTGAGTTCAGCCAACTCAGAAGGACCCATTTTATATGGCCTCTTGGAGATAGGAGCCGTTCGTGTTCAAGCTCAATCACGAATTCAACCTCGCGATCCGGAGGCATACCAGCAACTCTTCAGAAAGACATCCGAAACTCACGGATCGGGTACCTTCCGAATAGCTTCCATAGCATCATCATTCGAGCAGCCAAGGAATAGAGCCGACAGCAGGAGTCGACTTGGAGAGAAGACTATGGCCTTCAGAATCTTCGAGACACCGAGCGTTCAAAGACAATCAATCACAGCTGCATTTGCTGTCAACCAATCCATGCCCAAGATGACATCAATGTCAGAGTTGCCCAGAACAATCAAAGAAGCCAAGAATGAAGAACCACCAATCTCGACTTGATTTCCATGACTGATAAGCTCAGCCCTCATGTTTGAACCAGGTGATTGTACCACCAACCGCTTAGAGAGAGGAACCAGGACTAACTCATTCTCTCCTGCAAACTTGTGTGACACGAAAGAATGCGATGCACCAGAATCAAAGAGAACTCGTGCAGGGACTGAGTTAACGGATAGCATACCCATTACAACTCCAGGTGCGAGCTCAGCTTGAGAAGCGTTGACGCAGTTGGCGCGAACAACCGCAGACCCGGGCTTAGTGTTGATGTTGAGAGCCCGAGGCGGTGGTGCACGAACCGAAGGAGAGCTTGATGCAGATCTTGGCGGGGGTTGAGGGAGAGCTTTGTTCTTCATTGGACAGTTCCAGTGTGGATGTCCAGGATCTCCACATGTGAAGCAGGCACCAGCTGGACGTGGAGCAGAGTAGCCAGGGACTCCGCCAGGCGCTCCAGGGTAAGGGTTGTTGTAGCCCCTGGGAGCCGCAGTGGTGAAGTTTGGTGGCCTTGACGTGAAGCTCGCAGGTCTTGGTGGAGCCGGGAGCGACGGTGGGGTGTTAGGAACCCAGACACGCCGCTTAGAAGGAGCTGCCATTGCTGCCGAGCTTGATGCATCCCTGCTGTGTTTCTTGGACTCCTCGAACATCTGCCTACTAGCCTCCTCTTGTAGTGCCATATGCTGCAGTTCAGAAGGTTGCCGGTCTTGCATGCGTGAGTGCATACTTGATCGACGATTGAGCCCTTGCTCAATCTTTCTCGCTTTTCTTGTCATCGATACCTCATCACCACCATAGCGAGACAGTTCATAAAGTTCTGATATAGGTGTTGACGCGTTATCATTCCCCTCGTTGGTTGAGGAAAGCATCCTTCATCCTTTCCATCACAATCTCGAGAGAAACTGTTCTTTGAAAGCTGCAGTGAACCTCTCCCAAGTTGGTCGGAACCCGGTCAGCTTGCCTTCAAGTAGTTTTCCCACCATAGAGCCGCATCTCCCTTGAGAAGGTGGGTAGCACACTTGACCCACTCTGCTCGAACATCGCAGCCTCGAGCAACCTTGAGATCTCGCGCAGCCAATCATCCGCCAAGAGGTCGGTCGACACGCCGAATCGGGCGAGGGTTGAACTTGAGGAAGCTCTTGATGTCACCACGCTTGGGAGGTGGAGGAAGTGGAGCGAACTCATTCCTTCCGACGCTCTCCTCGGCTGCTGGTTCTCTTGCATTGCCCAAAGCATTAGCTATGCTTGACAGTGAGCGAGCCCGAGGAATGTCCTCCTCGATCCGGTGGGGAGCCATCCTGTCATTGATGTAAAACTCAAGTCAAGACTATAATGGAAGATGATAATAATCCGTAATAGTACCAAGATGGAATTAACCAAGATTAAAGGATACAATTTCTTGAGATGATATGAAAATATCAACAAAGTTCATAGCACCTCAAAGATATTAAGCATATCGCACACGATCGAAAAGGAGTGTGGTACACAAACATATCAAAGAAAAATTTTCCACAAATTTCGCATTAGAATACCAATAGATGCTAAAATTACTTAATGAATCAAGATTAGTGACTCTACCGATCCAATATACAAAAGCGAATGATACAAGTAGTGGTATGGTCGCGACTCCATCCCGCACTCAAATCATTACTCCGCACATGAACAAGTGGAACACATATCCTAACCCCTTCTTCTCACGACGAAACCTAAGATTGGAAGCTACGGAAACGAACACCCCAAACAAGATAGCGTCGGATACAAAAGGAAGATAGATTGCGTCGGTTTACAAAAGCCTGTCGGTATGGAATGTACCAACAGTTGATAACCAAAGGCAGATAAGATAACAACTTGGATGCAACAGATAGACAAGGATTACACACAGACACACACACACACACACACACACAACCTATGGTACTACGGAAACCCAGAACACGTGAATCCTAGTTTGAACTTTGAGAAGAGGATTGAAAACGTTACACTTCCTTACCAGAAAAGGGTGGGTGGGAGGGTAAGAAGAAAATGAAGCAGTCCTACTCGCTTTTGTTTTTCCCTAATATACATAACTACCAAAAATATTTGCTAGACTGACAACGACCGTTTGGCTGAAACCCTGAAGGTCGGGATGGCTCTGATACCAATTGTAACTACCTCGGTGAACTACGCTCCTAGATACAAGCCTGGATGAGTGATAGCGGTTGAAATAGTACGGTGGGGCCCCAAAAGCCACTCACTGGTAGTCCTTTCAGACGTCCCAACCGCTACCCTCTCAACGGGACCTGTACGGGCGGTGTAGTCGGCAGGCGAAGGGATCAACTACGTACACAAGTGAGTATGTACGCAAGCCACCATACAAGAGTACATCACAGCCATCCCATCTAGAAAGAAAGAAAATATACCAACGCCATACGGCAAGATTCAAATGACCTGGATAAACTATATTTTAGGATAACTCCTCATACAACACACATCAGAGTATCATGCGGAAGCGGCAAACAAGATCCGAGTACGGATAAGAAGCAAATCGGCATAAGATGCCAGAGAAATAAGCACATCCCAACTACAGGTCTCACGGATCCCCGTTCCCGGAATCTCTACACCAAACGATCGTTGCCCACATCATCGGCTTCTTCCACCCAGTATCCGTCCTGAGAAGGTACCTGTTCATCTGAATCAAGAATTTATCGTGTGAGACCCTAAGGGTACTCAGCAAGACTTAATGCCTCTAAAGGGGACACAACCTGGGATGACGCAATTGCAGCAAAAGATAAACCCTAGCAATTCTACAGATAAGCGCTAACCATCCGCCTAACCAATGATAGACGGATGTCCGTGAATTTAAGTACAACAGTTATAATGGTAATCTCATCCGATCCATCCTCCTCCCTGCTTACCATCAAGGAAGCGGACGAACAACCCCCCCCCCATCCGTTGGCAATTTTATTAACCATTCCATGAGTATTGCACTATTTACTAGTCAAGTTACTTAGTCATATCAAGGCGGTACTTTAGTTATGCTTGTCTATGATCGAGAAACTGTGCTCCAAGTCGTCCATATCCGCGGACACGGCTTTCAGAAAGTTTTACCCGGCCGGGGTGCACCAATAGCAACACACGCTCGATCAACCTCGGAAAAACCAAATCAAAACCCAACGAGGCTTTCACGACTGAACAATCACAAGATTCAGAAATATTTCAGGGGGCCACCCCTTAAGTAGATCCCGCAACGGAGTAAGCAAGCTCCGAGACGGCCTCAAGGTCTGGGTAGACGGCTGTGAGCGACTGGGAACCCCAAACGGGGCTTGTCGACACCGCGTAAACGTGTCCCGATCTTAAACAGTACAGGTGCTATCTGTCGCACAATCGTAATTAAAGCGGTAAAACATGGCATAAGTACAGGATCGTAAATAAAACCTCAAACTAGTTTGTGGCCCCAAGAAATAAGACGGAATCAAGCTCTGGCTCAGGGGGGTCCCATATACCTCCCGGATGTGGATAGCGCGATAAATCAAGGAACAGGAATCAAGTACTCGGGGTCTTACGGGACACAAGTGAGCAGGAAAAACCAAATAGCGATGTTGCTCACCGGTGCCACTTTCTTTAGTTATCCCAGAACTACTCAGGTTAAGTTGTTTAGGTACCTCATTATACAACAGACACTCACAAACCCTACACATGCTGTTCTACGACTCGCATGGCTCAAACAACTCCTATAGTAATGGCTCATGGGATGGAGGAACAAGCTTGGTGGAGTTTAAAATTAAAGGCTATGCATACTTGGGATTCAATTTAATGCAATCGCGACTCAATGATGCAAGAATAAGATAGAGGCAATAGGTACTGTATGTATGCAAGCATGAGATAGTGCTTGCCTGGTGTCTCTGTTGAAGCAAAGGACGGTTCTGGGTAGTGCTCCTGGTTCTCTTGATACAACCCCTGCTCAGTGTCTATCCGAGAAAAACCAAACAAACAAGGCCAACATGAATATAGAGCACAAGCATATGAATAAGATGCGTCAAGCAAACAATCATGCCATGATGAATGATGCACAATTTACATGGCAAGTAAAATAGCATGGCATGGGTGAGGTGTGGAGGACAAGAAAATAACATTTAGGTGGGTTTTAGAATCACATTTGTTGCCATAACATTTGTTGTTCAACATATATTTATATGATGCATGCTGCAATTGAAGTCATGGATAGCATAAACAGAAAGGTCTCGTCGAGCTGATCATTTTAGCCTACTTATTTGCTTAATTAGGATTTACCAAACAAAAGTTATTTAATTATTAATTTCTAGTGGCAATTGATGTAATTTAAACAAACTTGGAATTTTAGTTGTGCAAAAGTCAAAATAGATGGCATATTTGAAATCCTCTCATTTTTCTGATATTCATACATATATAGTTTGTCAAATTTGGAATTAGTATGTAAAAGTTATTAAAAATCTGAATAGAATTTGAATTTTGAATTTATTTAACAAAATTTGAATTCAAAACTGCCCTGAAACGTTTTCTACACAGCTCAGCCCAGCCTGAGTCGCAGACAGGTGGGCCAAGGGGTTTCTCTGGCCCACACGCCAGTGCCTGAGAACAAACTGGACCGCGGGTTCATTTTAGCAAAAGCCAGGAGCCTTTTAGCAAAAAGCCAACAGACGCCGATCAAGGCCACTGGATCGCGGTTGGTGAACCAAAACAGCTAGGGGCTAATCTGAAAGGAACACGCGGACGCTGGCGAACGAGGCGGCGATGTGGCAGCAGGGACCGCTGGTTGGATAACGCTTTCCACAGCCTTTTGCAAGATCCCCACTGGCGGTGGGGCCTCGAGATCGGGTTGGAGCAAAAGAAACGCCGGGGTTTGCATGCAAACGCTTGTGCGCTTCTCAGCGCCAGCGCGCGGCGCGACGCGAACTGGGCAAGGGCTGGGTCTGCGGGCTGGTGCTAGGAGGTTGGACGGGGCCTAGGTAAGGCTTCTGCTGCAGAGGCCGCTGTCGCGTCGTCGTCTCCACCGTGCTCGAGGGTGCTCGACGACGGGACCGCGCAAACCAGAAGCGAACGGGGAAGATGTCTGGGAGGCTCGTGTGCTCACCGCGGGCGTGCCGGTGACGGTGGCGAGGCGCGGGGTGCAGACAATCGGCGACGCGGCTCGCGGACTGGCGCTAGGGTTTTGCGACGGGCGGCGTCGGCTCAGCGGTTCTGGCCTTCCTCCTCGTCCGCCTGTGGCGCAGGCGAGTCCCAGAGACGTCCTCGACAACTAGCAGCAGCACGCCTCCGGTTGGATCGACGGGGGCAGGGGGTTGCCGACGATGGCGAGTCGGTGGCGAAGGAGGAAGAGGGGGAGAGGGTAGGGCGCTTGCGGGGTAGATCTGGGGAGGCTCTGAGAGGGGAGGAAGGGGATAAGAACGCCAGGGGGGAGGAGGCTAGCGTGGGGGAGGGGTTAGCTGGCCAGGGTGGCGTCGGCCACCTTTTTGGCTCACGTGCTCGGCACGATCGGCCCAAGGCGAGGCATGCAGAGCTAGGGAGAGGGGGGTGAGGCTGGCAGGTGGGGTAGCTAGGTGGGGCGCAGGCAGGTGGGTCTGAGGAAGAGACAACGAGAGGAGGGGAGAGGGCCGGCTCGGCTAGGGTTTAGATCGCTAGGGGGGGTGCCATGCCGTGTGGGGTAGCTAGGGGTCATTTGAGGTAGGGGGAGGGGAGTGGCGAGCGGGGGCGAGCTAGGGGGGTGCTGGGTGCTAGGTTAGATTACTAGAGAGGAGAGGGAGAGGATTAGATGATAGCTAGGTTTTGGTTATAGGAATAAGGTAGTTTAGGGTTTTGTTTAGGTAGATGTAGATTAGGGTTTGTTTAGAGATAAAGGGTAGATGGTTTGGGGGGTAGGTTTTGGGTTTTGTTAGAGGGAGGTGTAGTGTAGGGTTTAGTTTTAGGATAGATGTAAAATAGGGTTTTGGTTTTAGGGTAGAAAAGAGAGAGGCAAGGGGTGGTTTTAGAGGTTGCTAAGAGGGGTAGGCAAAGGATGGTGGTACTAAAGTTTGATCAAGCAACTCCAACAAGGATTAGCAAGATCAAAGCAAGCAAAGAGGGAGAGGAAGAGAGATGGCCAAGTGATGGTGTGGATGCTCCTTTGGTCCATGCATGATCCAAGCAAGAACAAGCAAGATCCAAAGAGGGGGGGGATTTAGAGGGGTGCATGCCACATTAGCACAAATGTGCATGGGACATGGGGTATGGTTTAGCTAAAGGGAAAAGAGGGAGAGGGTTTAACACTACCAAAACAAGATCAAGCAAGGAAGGAGTGGTTCATTTAGAAAACAAGCAAAAACCAAATACTAGGAAAAAGGTGGCTATTGCATGGCCCATGCAAGATAATTAATGTCAAAATTATCCTTGTGAGAACAAGGATATTAATATGGCACTATTCATCTCCATTCCAAAATGTGGACAAGGCCAAGCAAAGATTAGGGTGGATCCAACCAACAACATGGGCTAGGGATAACTCAATAAAATGCCAAGCCCATATTATTGGATGGTGGAACTATAAGGTGGTGAAAGAAAAGGTGGTGGAGTCAAAAAGAGAGATGCCCCCAACTCAACTTGGGCATTTAACAATTTATCAAGACCCAAATACAATATCAAGAGGCAAATACAATTAATCATGCACATGAGATAAGAACCAAACAAGAAATGGTTTTATATGATGCTCAACTGCAAGGTGATATGATGACATGAGCATGATATGATGATGATGCAACAATTATATGTTGGAAGTGGCCCATTTTATTATTATAACTAGTAGCATTACAGGGGTTAGACAACTGGGATGCTACAGTTCATGTCGACGGTCCTGACGTTCGGGATGAAGTACTTGTCGCGTCGGGGTCTCGGTGTCCGTGAAGTAGATCTTGTCGCACGGGCGTCAATGCTTCCGGGAAGGAGAACTTGGCGATCCCGAGGGTTCTGGTGTTCGACGGGGTTCGGCGCGCCGGGATCGGGCTTCGGGGTTTGTTCTTCGGATCCTTGAAGAAGGTCATGGTGGTTCCGTTCATCCCATGAAAGAGATCTTGCCGCTCAATGTCCGTTTTCACGAGGTCTTGCGACTTCAATTGCCGGTGTTGATCTTGGGCTTGGCACCGGTGATCTTCAAGTGGTATCATGTATTTCTTCAATCTCCGGAGCGGAAGTGGTCGAGGGTCCAACGCATACTTGGTTCAGCTCGACCATCTTCGAAACCCAGGAGCGCACATGGATCACCAAACAACAGCAGGGCTTCACCGGTTGGACACCATCTGGCTAAACCAGCGGAGGGTGCTGGTGCCGCGTTCGCGCAGGCAAGCAAGGGAGGCGTGACGGCCGGGCGAGGCTCCGCGGGTGAGGTCGAACGCAGGCGGCTGGTGCTGCGATTCCTGGGAGGAGGCGGCGGACCCTGGGCGGCGGCGGACGTCGGGTCGAGGCCGGGCCGGCGGCGAGGCGCCTACAGGTGGGGGCGAAGGAGCTCTTGGCGGCTACTGGCGAGGTCGCCGGCGGCGGAGCACGGCGACGAGGCGGCCACGGACCGCGGGATCGGGAGGCGACGGGGAAGCAGGGAGGACGACGGGAGGGCTCCGCGACGCGACGCAGCGAGGAGCACGGCTGCCTGGTCGGCGACGACGGCGCGGCCATGGGAGGAGGTTGCCGGGCGCCAAGGGCATCGCATGAGGGCGGCAGTGAGGCCGGAGGCGTGCGTGGGGCTCGGGCGGCCGCAGGCGAGCGGGAGACGGAGGTTCGGTCGGGGAAGGTGGGGCCAGTGGTCCGCGGAGGCGAGGGCGTCGACGGCGAAGACGCCACGGAGGGCGGCGCCGACGAGGCGGCTCGCCAGAGGAGGGGCGGGCGCTCTCGGCCAGCGAGGGCGGTTGGCGGCTCGGGGCCACGGCTTGGGCGAGCTCATGGGAGGTGGCTTGCCGGGAGGCGTCTTGAGCGGCCTGGGAAGAACGCGAGGAGGAAGAGAAGAGAGAGAGAGGCATCGGGGTGGGGCCAGGGGGTCAGGGGGTTTGTCGGCTGGGCAGGTGGAGGGGAGGGCTGCGCGCGTGGGACCCAGGGCAGGGGGCGTGGGGTCACGCTGGTGTGGGAGGAGTGGCCACGGCGAAGTGTCTGAGTGGGGCGGGCCAGTGGCAGGGAGAGGGAACGCGTGTGGCTGTGTGTGCTTAGCCCAGGGAGAGAGAGGGGGAGAGAGAGAGGAGGCGTGTGTGGCTGGGTGGTGGGAGTGGGGCCAGGCCGAGGTGGCGACCTGGATAGGATAGGGAAGAGGAAGGTGAGGTGTCAAAAGGGGTTGGTTGGGGTGAGGTGGAGGTGGGTGTGGGTAGGTTAGTTGGTAGCCTTAGGATTTGTCTGGTGGACCGATTTAAAATGGGGTGGTCGTTCGCCTGCTCGATTCGGCCCGCTTCGCTAAAACAATTAAACTTTTTATTTGTTTTAAACGGGCCGTATGCAAACCGATAGCGGCCAAAATAATTAATCCGGAGAACCGGGCTTTGCGTTTGAATAAAGATGGGGCGTTTTAGAAAACAAAACGGGCTTGCGAAAATAGTTTTATGCGAACAATGCATGATGATGATGATGCAATGCACAAATTCAACGCGATTTTCTAGTAGTGGTTTTACGGGATGCCACAATTAGCCCCATCTTTAGTCTACCCATGGCATCTGTCGTGCTGCCACCACGACACGAATGGAGGTAGGGCATGCGTGAAAGGTTGCGGGTACTCCATGTGATGTATTCGAATAAAAAAAAAGGAGCTCCAGCCTCCGTGTAGAGGGATAATATGGTGAAAATGTGAAATGAAGACCTCAAAGGTAGTGTAAATTATAGATTAAAGGCAGGGGAAATAAACCACCGAAACATATGAACATAAGATCTTGTTTTGAATAGCTTGACATTTTTATATTCACAAGGAGACATCTCCCTGGTTCCATTGATCAAGCTCAACGAAACCTGATCGAGCCCAGGTTTATAACATCCAAAAACATACTCAGCCTGAAACCATGTCTGAAAAGGAAAAAACATCTAAAGGTTTACCAAAAGGAGGCTAATATATAGGAGTAAAAGCAAATATTACAGGAGCTTATTGAGAAGCACCAAGCAACTTACAAGAAGGGAAAAGAACCACATTCAAAGTGGGAAAAAGAACCACGTTAAAAGTGGATAAACCATCACAACAGGCTCTAGAATCAAGTTGGGAGTCTCCCCATGTGCCTACTGGAGCGGGGCGCTTGGCGTATGGCGAAGGAATGCACTTATGTTCTTCTTCAAGGGTTTCAGAAGTATGCCTCAGCTATTCTATAGCATGGGGTGATCCTTCAGGAGCTGCAATACATGGCCACATAAGTTTTCCCCCTCTATTAACATATGTTCTTTGAAGATTAGCCTCCATTATACCTCAGCATTTTTCAGGCTAGGCCGGGGCTGAAAAATCCCGTGCAAAAAAACTCAGGACTGAGCCCGGCCCGGACCGACCGGCAGGCCAAAAAATAGGCCTAAGCCCGGCCTACATCTACAGATTTCCCCCGGGCCGTCGGTCTAGGCCTTTCTTATTTCAATCTTTTCTCAGGCCCAAGCTCGGCCCAACATACACATGGGTTTCAGATCTGCCGCCCAGGCCTGGCTCGCAGGCCAGAAAAACTTGGCCCATCAGGCTTTTTTTTAGGCCAGATCAGGTTAGGCCGCGCAGGTCAGGCTATCCATGCATAAGTGTTGAGCTCTCCATTACGATTTGTTCGAATGAGAGACCGTGAGCTTGCTACTCTTGGAGGGTGACCTCCTAGTTGGCTTGGCGATGGGTGTCACAGTGTCCTCTTCATGGAAGATTATGAAGAGGCCCGCCCTTCTTCTCCGAGGAGCTTTTGAAGTGGTTGTGAATCTTTCCATCTCCGAAGTGGAGGAAAATCTAGCCATAAGGAAAGTGGCTATTCCTTCATCGGGTAGCCTCGGAGCATAATGTGCCCTTCATGGTATGGAGAAATCCTTCATGGGATCTCACACCTCTCCAACGCGACGTACCATATTTGGAAGGGAACAAGGTAATACATCTTTGTCTCCACGTGCCATGGTTATCACTATACCCGAGTTTACTTTTCGTGTGATAGTCATCAAGTTTGAAGTACGTATATCTTGCTTATCACTTGTGACATATATATCTGTTGCCTGTCAAAACCCACCGGCGAGCAGCGACGAGCAACACGAAGAGCCGGGAGGCTCCCAGAACTGCTGGTGGGCCCTGGTCCCTCGGGCAACGGCCCGCAAAACTCCGGCACACGTCCTGGCTTGGTTCAAGGGCGTGCCACCTGACCTATACCTGGTCAGGAAGGTGATGGATTGCTTCGATCAATTTCCTGCATGGTAAACAAGTATACGTAAAATTCGAGCCGTGACCGGCTCCCAGGTTTCCCTGTGAATCGGCTCCTGGAGCCGATTATCCCATGGTTCTGCATTAGATCTATAATAACATGGGGTTTTGCTTCATCAATACAAGTTAAATCGATCTACGACAGTTTAACGTTTTCACCACGTAATTGAAACGTCCTACACGTAATTGAGCCTGGTAGATACAAAAGATAATGGAAAACTAACCCTAGAGAAGGCCTAACAACCGACGTAAAGTCAATTCCCGGAACAACTCCTCTCGAATTGGCAAACCATATCCTCACGTACTACTGGATCGTTCAACCTGTTTGCAAGGCCTGACTACGTGGATATCAAACTAAACCTTGGAAAACAAGGCATAACTATAACAGATCAAATCAACTGAATAAAGATCAAGCAAGATGCTACCCTTACCCCCGGGAAAAGGTGCAAAGGTAGCGAGGTAACTAGAGGTAGCATAACTAAACAATCATAGCGAAAAGTACCGATGCTAACCTAAACAAATCTATGATAATAGTATTACTCGCCATCAACAAGGCTTCAGTACGAGTAACACCAAATAACGCATAGATATCGCCTAGATCGCAAGATGCGATCTAGGCAGATGACACTTACCCGAAAGAAACCCTAGAAACAAGGGGTGGCGCGCCGAGATTGTGTTTGTTGTGAACGTGATTGTCCTCCTTTTCTCAATAACCTTAGGTACATATTTATAGTCCAGACTTTCTATCTTTGGAATAACTCTAACAACTCTATCTCTTACCTAAACCAAACATAACCTACTACAATATATGATACACGGGCAATTTAGCCCAAATCCACGACAAGGCCGATTCAACAACACGTTGCATATATGTATCTTCCAAGCCCATCTTGATTACGGCCCATCTCCTCCTTTGGCCAAAATATGGCGATAACACATGCCCCTGGTTTTGGCAATAATAATTCCAAAACCACTGTTGATGTTTTTCTTCCCCTCTTTTTTACATCGGGTTACGCGTTGCAGCGAGAATCGTCACGCCACCCCTCATCATGATGCCTGTCTTCTCAACTTCTCCGCAGAGGCATGATTTGACAATTTTGGCACCGCATTCGGAAACCGCTATGGCATTGAACCACCTCCCACTATTCCCTTATTTAAATTCATCCGAGCAGTTTGCAGCCCCATCTTCCTCCAGAGCCAAAACCCTCTTCCTCCGCCGAAAAACCCTCTTCCTCCGCCATGGCCTCTTCTTCCGCCTTTCCTCCCAATCTTCCAACACGATTAGCGGCCGAGCCGACGCCGAGCACCCGCCAACGGCGGCACAGATGACTCTCGCCCACAATGGTGGGACGAGAGGATTGAACTCGCCGCCTGGTCGGAGGACGACGAGTCCTCGACCGACGGCGAGGAGGGCCTGCAGCCTTGTCGACGGGAACCGGAGGCGGAGAGCACCGACGACTTTGGTCCTGGATGGCGTCGAATCCTCCGACGAGGAGGAAGGCGGAGTACCAGCCGTGAAGCGCTTCCGCCGGGTCAGCCGAGGACACCAAGACGGCACGACGAGGACGAGGAGGACCTTGGCATCTTCAAAGCATAAGACGACGCCAAGGCGGCCGATGACAAATAACAAGACGACGGCGAAGACAATGCATTTACACCGCCTCTAGATTAGGAAATAGTAGTAGTAGTACTAGTAGTAGATTTTCTTTGTAAGCAATCAGCTCCATTGTAAACAATCGTCTTTTGAATGAACAAAGATTGCTTTTTCAACTCAAGATTGCTTTTCCAACTCAATTTTGCCGATAGTCAAAATAGGTCGATGTTCGAAGCGAAGAATGTATCGGCTTTCACCATGCTACGCTCACAACAACCAAGTCAAAGCAAAGAGCCGATGGTAAAACATCGGCTTTCCCAAAACGTTGACAAGGTCAAATTTGGTCGCATACTTAGACAAATCTGGCGGTCACTTTCGATTTCAAATGGTAGCTCGGCCCTCTTCAAAAAGGGCGACCAGATCTCCAATTGCTCACCGACCAGATCGAGCTCATGACAAGAACCCTCGATCCCCAATCGCATAGATCCATCTCCGCTGCAAACTAGATGGCGGAATCGTCCAACACCAACCCAGCGGTCTCTCGGTGCGAAGGTACGCCTACTCTTCGCATCGAACACGATGCTAGATTTAATGGCAAACACCGAATTAATGCTTTATTCCACCATTAAATTTTTAGGTTTCGTACATTCTGCCGCATCCTTCTCTCCCAAATTCTCTCTGTCTTGGCCCGTGAGAATCTAGTCCTGCCCATCGATCTCTTGCGAAGCAAATGAATCCCTTCGTAAGCCAAGACCTAGATTTGAACTCTTGGGCCGGCCATGAGCTGGCCTAATCCCCTGAACATTGGGTCTATTGGTTCAGCAGGTAGCTAGAGCTTACCAATCCCAATGGGAAACCACGGAATAGCCGATGCCTTGCATTTGTCATTGTCTCCCTTGAAAACACGAAAATCTTCTAAAACCATCGGCTATTTCGTTCGATGCTCAATCGCTTTATGTTCGGTCATGGCCCCATGACACCAACTCGTTAGACGTGGTGATGATTACTGGTCCGATGTTACATCACCCAGCCCCTCTGCTTAAGTGACCAAGGTCCCCTACAAGCTGTCTTCCAAAACAGATCGCACGAAGGGTGCCTACCTCCAACGCCATATGAAAACTAAAGGCCACTCACGGAGAAAGAACACACGCCTTTCTCAACTTCCGCCGGAACATTTCATATTCTGGCCCTTCCCTTGCTCCAACCAAGAATTATCTCTCCTTAGCCTCACGAGCTTGCCAAAGGCACTCAACTTGGCATCGGCAAACTGTTCCTTGGAGAGGTCTATCGATATCTCCGTTGATGTCTCAAACTATTCTCCGGCATAGCTCAAAACAGAGGTCCTTGGTGGTTCATTCAAATGGGCTCATTGTATTTTCAAAACCACGACCCAAACTTCCCCCTTTTGGCGAGTTGCACCTTTCCAGATGTCAAAGGGAAGCAGATCCGATGCACCAGCTACGGCCAAGCTTTGTATAGACTGCCAGGAAGTACACTGATCCTCAGGAAGCATCCAAGTGGTTCAAGACTTTCTTTCAAGGCTGGACAATCCTATCTTCTTTCCTTACATGGAAGACTCGGAACATTTTGACAATCCAATCTCCTTCAGGCTAGACAATTTTGCCGATGACACCAGCACTGGGCAGCTCTTTTCCACGGTGATCCGTCCCTGTTTCCTTCCAGTTGGCATGAGTACATCTAATGAATAATCAAGCTCAGGTATGAATTCTATCAGCTGGTCGTAGTGGCTCGGCAATTTGGCCTTGGGCAAGTACCTCCCCATTTCTTTCTCCACCATCTTACAGAGAGCAGAGCCGACCTGCGATCCTCTCACCAGTCAAAGGTGTTATTCCTTCTTCGATGCTCTGACCATCCCAATTCCTAACGACCTCACCTTCGCTTCATCAACCGATGGCTTTGAAAACTGGTGGTCGATGTGGAAGACTCATGCCTTCAGGAGAGCTCTGGGACCGTTGCTGAAACAGCTCGATGCTGAATATGATATCCCCGTAGAACAGGTACCATTACTTGTAAAATTTCTTGAGGCATCTCACAAATGATTCTTCTAATAACTCGCTCTGTCTCCTTGCAGCAACAAGATGGTCCTGAACCTACACACGGTGATGGCTCCCCCTTCGAATTCTTCCCACCAGCTCCAGTGGTCCTTTTCTGCAAAAACTCGCCACCTTTGAAAAAGGTCGTGATGCGAACCGATATCACCACAATCGGCTTCTAAGAACCAAGTAACTTCAAGGTCACCGCCTCGAGTTCCAACTAAAACAAGAACGGTGGTGAAGAAGGTAGCTGCCAGAAGACTTTGAGGCCGAGCCCTTCTCCGAAAGTTCGCATGTACCGACCCATGCCCTGGTCGATCTTTCTCATCCTTGCAAACTGCTCGTGTTTACTAGCTCTCCTTTCTTACAGGCTTCCGTCAAGACACCTCCAGAGGACACTCAAACCAATCGAGGAGAATTGGGCCCAGACTCGAGAGGACCATTACACCGAGCCAGATTACCACCATCGGCTTCCGTGAAAAGGCGGTTCTCGAACTGCTGCCCGAGCACCAGCCGAGGCGGGGCCAGCTGTGAGCCCCAAGAGGGCTCGCAAGGGATTGCAAACTTCTTCGTCGAGCCAGGAGGTTTCGAAAGTCATCATCCCTCACGCTCTTACCAATTGTTTCTTTTTATCTGCCGATTCATCATTATTTACAGCGGCTAAGCACCTTCCATGCAGACGACTGACGCTTCTAGTGGGAAAGCCGGCAAGGCCGATGCCTTTAGCCAAGCGGATCTAGCAATCCCGAAGGTGCGGATGAAACGGCTACCACTTTGGCCAAGCCCCAAAGAACCACACAAGCCGATTGTCTCGTCATCTGCTATCCCCTCGATCTTAGGAGAGGTACGTTAGCTTCTTTCGGCTCATCCTTACACGTTGGACGCATACTGACGCCTTTTCGGGCTGCCAGGGTTGTGATATTTCAGGCTTGCTGACGTTCGACCCTGAATCCATCGAACCAACTCCCTCTGTTGCCAACGATGAACCACGAGCCAGGGCTGTTTTACCTCAATTCCAGCGTCTTAAAGCCTTGCTATCCTCCCCGATCGAGGAGTTGATCGAGGGTTCTGAGGAGGTGAAGAGCATTCTTGCCGAAATCAAGGACCAACTCCCAGTAGCATTGCAGGTGAAGCTTTGGCCAGTTGTAACTCTGTCTTTCTACGGGTCAAGGGTGAAGTTAGCTCATGAAAGTATCAATCTGCGCCGCGCCTAACTTCCGCTGAAGGCCAATATTGCAGACAGATGTCAGCAGCTCAACGAGAAAAAGGCGTCTCTGGATGCCAAAACTGACACCTATGTCAGTACCGCCGAGCTCGCATCCTTAAAAAGGGAGTTGGAAGATCTTGAAGAGAAGGTCCTGGCGACTAAACAGCTCATTCGCGCCAAGGAAGCATCCATCGCCCGCTCCCAAGACGAAGCAGAAGGCCTCAAAGCTCAACTGAAGACCGATCTGGCAGAAATACGTGCCCTGAACAAGCAGCTAGTGACGGGCAAGGACGAAGATGACGAAGCCGAGATCGCCGAGGTGGATCGTGTCCGTGCTGACGCCCTCCACGCCTTCGAGGCATTCCTTCAGTAGCTCATTCATGTAAACTGGCACCTGCTTGTAACAGTTTGAACCTCTAGAGTCGATGACTGTGCATCGGCTATATATTTTGTTTTTTATTTGGCCGATTTCATGTATCGGCCCCCACATTTCACTGTCCATCATCCCACATGCTTGGGAAATATTTCTTGAGATGTTGACCGTTGACACCATCGAATTTCACGTCCGGCTCCTCAAGCATGTACGCTGCTCCTCTTAAAACTTGATCGACCCTGTATGGCCCGTGCCAATTTGGAGACCATTTACCATATGCTGCATCCTTAGTCCCCAATGGCAATACAGCTTCCCATACCAGATCACCAACGTGGAACTCCTTTGGTCTCACTTTCTTATTATATGCACGAGCTACCTTGGCCTTGTTCTCTTTGATTTTCTCGAGCGACCACAGCCTAAGCTCAGTTAAATCCTCAACACTGTCACTCATTAAAGCCGCATATTCTTCAGTTGTTAGATCGTTCTGAAAAGTGACACGTCTCGATCCAGCCGTAATCTCCCAAGGCAATACGGCTTCTTGTCCATAGACTAGATGGTATGGCGAGGTTTTTATCGCTCCATGGCATGACATGCGATAAGCCCATAAAGCCTCTGACAAAACCTCGTGCCAACGCCTAGGGTGCTCATCGACTTTCCTGTTGATCAGCTTGATAAGGCTCTGGTTGGACGCTTCAGCTTGCCCATTTGCTTGAGCATAGTATGGAGATGATCGAATCACTTAATCCCGTGTCCTCACGTAACTTTCTAAACTCGTGAGAAATGAAGACCGAACCTCCATCGGTCGTGATAGTTTGGGGAATCCCGAATCTATGAATGACATGTTCTTTCACAAAATTGATAACATCCTTTGAGTTCACTGACTTCATAGGGACAGCTTCCACCCATTTAGTGAAATAATCAGTAATGGCCAAAATCCACATGTGGCCTTTGCTTGATGGAGGATTGATCTTGCCAATCATATACATGCCCCAACCTCGGAATGGCCAAGGCTTGATGATGGGGTCCATTGCTGACGCGGGTACCATCTGAATTTTCCCAAATTTCTGACATGCTTGACACCCTTTGTAATACTTGAAACAGTCCTCAAGCATGGTGGGCCAATAAACCCACGATCGATCTTTGATCAACCATTTCATCTTGTGAGCCGATTGGTGAGTTCCACAGCGCCTTCGTGTACCTCGTGTAGGAGCCGATTGGCCTCGGTTGGCCCCAGACATTTGAGCAAGAACCCTCCAGAGTCTGTAAAACATGTCGTCCCCAATAAGCACATACTTCATGGCCTTGTACCTTATCCGTTTAGGTGCCCCAGCCGAATCCTTCAAGTAATTGAAGATATCGGCTCTCGATCGTTGGCCTCCCGTGCGCACGAACATCGCCTCCTCTGCTACGTCCTTGTAGCTGCCCAAGCCATTGTGCAAGATCATTCGCCTCGGTATTATTCGCGATCGCGGGATCCGGTGAAGTTTATGTACCGAACTGTGCCATCGACTCACGGCATTGCAGCCATAATGGGAAAAGCGACTCGCTCACACTTGTATTCCTCCGTGAGTTGGGAAATCACCAACTTGGAGTCTCCAAAATTTCCACTTCGCTCGCTTGAGCAACTCCATCCCTTGCGTCTCGCCTCATACTCGCGACGCGTTGTTGGTGCGAGGGTAGATAACCTGATGGAGAAGGAAAATGTTGCCCGGGCGACGAGTAGAATGTCGATGCCGCAACCATCGTCACAAACCGATCCATCGAAAAACATAGCCCACGCTCGTATGGACAGCGCTGCTATATTAGTGTTGATCCTTTCAGCAATAAGGTCGGCCAATGCCTGACCCTTAACCGCTTTCGCGGGTTGATACCGGATGTCAAATTCCGATAACGCAAACATCCATTTGCCGAGTCGGCCTTTCAACATAGGGGCCGACAGCATGTGCTTTATGACATCTGATTTGCATATGATGATAATTTCCGCCGAGAGCAAGATGTGGCGCAGCTTGGTGCAGGTGAAAAACAGGCAGAGGCACAACTTATCGATCTCAGGATACCTTGTCTCTGCATCCAGCATCCTTCTGCTTATGTAAAACACGACTCGCTCCAGACCATCATAAACTTGCACCACCGAGGCGATGGACGTACCATCGACAAGTAAATGTAGAACGGCCTATCCGGCTGGGGTGGAACCAACACTGGGGTCTTCATTAGATATTCTTTGATCTCGTCGAAGGCCCGTTGTTGTTCTGCCCCCCAGCGGAATTCCTCGTCAGATTTAATTTTCACCAGTCCCATGAACGGCTCTATTCTTCCTGACAGATTGGATATGAATCTTCTGACGAAGTTGATCTTGCCGATGAGAGACTGCAGTTCTTTCTTCGTGGTAGGTGGCTTCATTGTTCGCACTGCCTCCTGACTTTTCAGGCCGACCTCAATTCCGCGTTCATGGACCAAGAAACCCAAGAACTGACCGGCCGTCACCCCGAAGGCACACTTCTTTGGATTCATCCGTAGCCCGAATTTTCTTGTTCGGTCCAGGACGCGTTGCAGATCGTCCAAGTGTCCTTGTCTTCAAGCGGACTTGACCACCACGTCATCGATGTAAATTTCCACCACTTGCCGATCGGATCATGGAAAATGTAATTCATGGCTCTTTGGTGCGTGGGCCGCATTCTTCATCCAAATGTCATGACTACATATTCAAACAACCCCACCGAACACAGGACTCAACGCAGTCTTGTGTATGTCTTCGGAGCCATAAAATTTGGTTGTAACCGCATTGCCATCCATGAAGCTCAAGATCTTATGACCAGCCGCTGCGTTGATTAACGTCTCGCTAAGCATCGGATACTCATCCTTTGGAGTAGCTCTATTGAGATCCCGAAAATCTATGGCAACACGCCACGCCATCCTTTTCTCTCTGTGCGATACTAGAAATCCACTCGGATACCCTGCATGGCCTGATTAACTTGGTCATCAACATTTTCTCGACCTCTTTCTTGACTTCTTCCAAAATTTCGCCTTCATCCGTGCTCGCTGCTGGAATGGCGAAATCCTTTTTAAGCGGAGTCGATGCTCAATGATGCTCTGTCTAACCTGCATCTCTCAGATAGTCCCAAAGCGATCTGGATATTCTTTCAACAGAGCTATCATCGGACCCCGCAGATTCGGATCTAACTTCTTGCTGATAAATGTTGGTCGTAGCTTATCCCCAGGACCGATGTCGATCTCCTCTAGCTCATCAGCGGATGTAAACCCATACCCTAGCTTTCCGTCACCTGCTAAATCGACGCTAAACACAGGGCAAACAGTTGGTGAGGATAATAAAAATAATTTGGGCCGATTGCCTGAATCGGCCCCCTTTTTGATTGCATTAGTCAAGGACGGTTTACACCTTATTTGTGCTCTACAATGGCAGGGAATCTCCCTACTACGACTGCATGACCCGCTTGTCGTAAGATTATACTTTTATTTTTGTGGTCGATCGCAGGATCGCCATACCACGCATCGATCGTGGACTTTGCTACTCTGTCCGATGGATAAGACCAGCCTCACCCGTTTTTGTAGCTTCAATGCGCCACAGCCGTCTTGACTGTTTCCAGAGATCGGCTCTTGGTCGTCTGCTTCCCAGACGTTCATGCCAGCTATGGAGATCTCGATCGAATCATCTGCATGGATGACCTCCACTTCATCTCCATCCCATCGACAGGTAATTGGTGCATCGTGGATGGAATGCAGCAGTTAGCGTGAATCCAATCTCTCCCTAGCAAGACAGCGTAGGTGCTTTTGCTGTCCACGACGAAGAATGACGTAGGGATGGTTTTTCTGCCCA
Source organism: Avena longiglumis (assembly GCA_030063025.1). Classification (NCBI taxonomy): domain Eukaryota; kingdom Viridiplantae; phylum Streptophyta; class Magnoliopsida; order Poales; family Poaceae; genus Avena; species Avena longiglumis. The sequence continues at coordinate 158,870,993 of CP125973.1, forward strand.
CGGTCAGATCCACGTTCAGCACGCCTTGCGTTTCTGAAGTTTGGCCGTTGAAGTCGCTTAACGTGACGTTGGTTTTGATCAGATCTGCAGTGGAGCGTCCCAAACGCCGTAGCATGGAGTATGGCATTATATTGACCGCCGCTCCGGTGTCAACCAACATCTTGCTGACGGGCTGCCCATTGATGTAACCTCGCAGGTACAGGGCTTTCAGATGTTTGTAGCCCTTCTCACGTGGCTTTTCAAAGATAACCGGCCGTGGGCCGCAGTCAAACTGTGCCACTGGTAGCTCGTTGGTTCTTGGAGCGCAAAACTCTGACGGAAGTATGAACACCATGTTTGTGCCAGCCGATGTCTTCGCATCGGCTTTTACCGGTTTGGGGCGCCACTCTTTCCTTTTCGGGCGATCTTCCGTTTCCAAGGCTGCGAATTTTAACGCCAGATCGGGCGTGCTTTTAAAGCGTGGAGGTACCGCTTGGCTTCCTCAAGTTACGCAGCCGCTGAACTCTACGCTTTTGGGTGTGTTCGAGTCCATCGGGACACCACCTTGACGGTGATATCGTCTTCTTCTTTGTCATCCATTGGCTCCTCGAGATCTTTTGCTCGAGCGGACTCCTGTGTCGGTTACGAGGCGGAGAGGCCCTAGACGCTTGAACACCGAATCGACTGTGTCATCCTTACATTGTCCGCATTCCGGCAGTTGTCGATTGTAGGCAATCGGCTCATTCCGCATCCCAAAGAATACTTGAAGAAGGGACAATCCCAATGTTTATCCACGCCTTCCCTTTCCTTTGACTTTCCCCTAGCGAGGTGCTCATACCCTTCATCATCCCTATCGCGCCGGCGACGTCGGTCATACTGACGCTTATACTTGTTAAGGAGATGCGTGGAGTGTGGCTTCTGATATCGCACGCTTCTCACTTGCTCCTCAGTTAAATACCGCTTTGTCATAATCGGGCGGTCGCGGACCAGCCTCTCTTTCTTTGCCCCGAGAGCGACCGCCTTCCTCCTTATATGTGCCATGGTGGTACACAGGCCCTGCCATGTTGACATCGAACGAGAAATCTAACTGACACCTCGTGGAGTGGCTGTGTTCTACCATGTTGACGCCGGGGAACGGGTTTGTGTCTACTTTCATAGCGAATTGCCCCAGGATTAGACGGCCCTGTTCTATCGCCGTTTGGATCTGGCGACGTAGCTCTTTGCAGTCATTGGTGGTGTGGGTGAACGAGTGATGCCACTTGCAGTATGGTCTCCCGTTCATCTCTTGAGCCGTAGGGATTTTATGGCCTTCGGGTAACTTCAGCTACTTTTCCTTTAGTAGTAAATCGAATATCTGCTCAGCTTTGCTCACATCAAAGTCGAACCCTTTTGCAGGCCCCTGCTGCTTTACCCATTTGCAGGATACAGGATCTGCCCCCCGAGCCCATTCAGCCACGGCCACCTCCTGGTCTTGTGTAGGATCCTCTTCTTACAGACGACCAGGCCTATCGGACGTTTGAACTTGTCTTGGTACAACTCGTGGTGGCGCTGTTCATACATGGTCAGCAGGCCATGTGCGCCAATGAGTTGTACTCTACTTGGACAGCCACATCCTTGATAGGTGCTGAGAGACCCAACACTGCCACCTCGACTGCTTCTTTCTCAGTTAAACGAGCCGAATAACATCGGTTCTTGACAGTCCTGAAACGCTGGATGTACTCGGCTACCGCTCTCCCGCTTTTGCACTTTGTGCAGTCTGCAATGCCGCCTCGTAACCGAATGATCTTGAATGTGGAACGCTCTTCCATTGCTTCCAGTGTCCGGATCGAATCAGGTGGCGAGGTGTACCACCCAAAAGCTGGTCTGTCGGAGATTGCGCAAAGAACCTTACGCACTGATCCGATGCTGAAATCATGCCTAAGCATGCGGTATCGGCTCACGTGCTCGATCGAGCTCGACCCTTCCGATCCGCTAAACCTTGAGAACTCGGGAGCCGATACTTGGGCGGCGGAATCGAGATCAAACTTCGTTGGGTACGGCTTGGAATAGCCGATTGTCCTTCTCTTGACGCGGTTTCTGGTCTCTCAAGATGGTACGGATTTGTTCCATTGTTTGAGCTGCGAGGCTAAATTCTCATGACTCGTTCGGTGGCATACTTGGCTAGCCACGCCTTTGTTTGTCGTCCATCCTGATACACCTGCTCGAAATACCGCTCCCGAAGCCCTGCTCCAGAACTCCGCCGCGAAATCTGCGGTTGCAATCTGGTTCTTGGCGTCAGTTATTGCGATCCGCACGTAGGTGCACACATATCCATGTGGGATTTCTTTAGGTGGTTCAAACATGAAGGCAATCGCTGGGTCACCTCCGACCTTGTAGACGGCGTGCGCCGCTGCCCCGGTGGCTCGGAGCTGCAAGTGTGAATGGCATTTGTGGCACAGTGCAGCGGTCTTTCTCCTGGTGAGTCCCTAGAGTAGGCCCCGACGGAGAGTATCGATGTTTCATGATCTCTGAACTACGCGACTGCGATCCGCTCGAAAGCGTTCACCGTGCTCTCGAATGGCGGTGAAGAATGAGCCACCATGTAGTTGACTTCTGTCGCAGAGCTACAGTGCGCTCCTCGGAAAGAGCAGATCCACCTCATCAAGAGCACCTTGGTGAGAACCCTTTCCACGATTCCGTGCTTACGGGTCCTCTCAAAGAGCCGATGAGATCGGCTTCAAAGAGAGCTTTGATATCATCATACTTGCCTTGTGCTCCTCGAGCGGATCGTCAGACGTGACGGTCATCCCCCATCTCGGCGTCGGATGTTGATGCGGATCTTTGAAAGTCCCAGGCGTGCGAAATGTGTTGCTGTCAAAACCCACCGGCGAGCAGCGACGAGCAACACGAAGAGCCGGAGGCTCCAGGCTGGTGGGCCTGGTCCCTCGGGCAACGCCCGCAAAACTCGAACACGTCTGGCTTGGTTCAAGGAGTGCCACGACCTATACCTGGTCGGAAGGTGATGGATTGCTTGATCAATTTCTGCATGGTAAACAAGTATCGTAAAATTGAGCCGTGACCGGCTCCCGGGTTTCCACAGAATCGGCTCACGGGCCGATTATCCCATGGTTACGCATTAGATCTATAATAACATGGGGTTTTGCTTCATCAATACAAGTTAAATCGATCTCACGGTTTAACGTTTTCACCACGTAATTGGAACGTCCTACACGTAATTGAGCACGGTAGATACAAAAGATAATGGAAAACTAACCTAGAGAAGGCCTAACAACAACCGACGTAAAGTCAATTCCCGGAACAACTCCTCTCGAATTGGCAAACCATATCCTCACGTACTACTGAATCGTTCAACCCGTTTGCAAGGCCTGACTACGTGGATATCAAACTAAACCTTGGAAAACAAGGCATAACTATAACAGATCAAATCAACTGAATAAAGATCATAAGATGCTACCCTTACCCCGGAAAAGGTGCAAAGGTAGCGAGGTAACTAGAGGTAGCATAACTAAACAATCATAGCGAAAAGTACCGATGCTAACCTAAACAAATCTATGATAATAGTATTACTCGCCATCAACAAGGCTTCGATGCAGTAACACCAAATAACGCATAGCGATATCGCCTAGATCGCAAGATGCGATCTAGGCAGCATATTCTACCGAAAGAAACCCTAGAAACAAGGGGTGGCGATGCGCCGAGATTGTGTTTGTTGTGAACGTGATTGTCCTCCTTTTCTCAATAACCTTAGGTACATATTTATAGTCCGGAGACTTTCTATCTTTGGAATAACTCTAACAACTCTATCTCTTACCTAAACCGAAACATAACCTACTACAATATACAGATACACGGGCAATTTAGCCCAAATCCACGTACAAGGCCGATTCAACAACACGTTGCATATATGTATCTTCCAAGCCCATCTTGATTACGGCCCATCTCCTCCTTTGGCCAAAATATGGCGATAACAATATCTTGTACTATCTTGTTAGCTTAACTTGTTGGTGCCCTTAGTTGACCCTATTCTATTTAGTTTTTATGCTTGTAATATCAATGTTAGTTTAATTCCGCATTTTTTAAGCCAAAACTGTAATAGTTTTGGAATTTCCTATTCACCCCCTCCCCCCTCTAGGCGACATCTCTATCCTTTCAGTAGGCGAACCCAAATTGTCAATGTTGATTTTGTTGTCATTGAACTCCATGTCTACTAGGGAAAAGAGGTATACTATATCTGTAATTCGGATCGAAGGTATCATCCTGCCATTGACATAGTCAGCGAGTTGGATCCTCATACTCTGCTTTCGGATTTTTGCACATGGAACTGCAGCAGAAATTGAGGAACAGATTCCCCCGGTTTTTCCGCATGGCCCTCTTCAGTCAGCGCTTCCTAGATGCTTTCCGTCCCTTTTCGGAGAGCCACCAGAGTCGTTGTCGTCACCATGTATCAGAATGTAAAGGGAGTTCCAATTCCGAGGGGGTCTGACTGAATCCGCAGCCAGAACTGAAGGTCTTGAATGGGAACTGATGATGAAAATGGAACCAATGCACATGTAAGTCCATGAATTTCCCAAGCACGCGGAGATTCTCATTTGTTCTGTCACAAATATCCCTCGCTTAGTTGCTCTACCACCTTCCCCTTCTGCGCAGCACGGTAGAAGTCGAGAACCGCGCACATGCGCTTTCTCCTTTTGAACTTCTCCTCCAAGATCGGAGCCAATACCTCGGTCCTCACAGGAGAGAGAGAGAGAGAGAGAGAGAGAGAGAGAGGATTTGTCGAACCAATTTCCGCCTTCGCCTTCGTAGCTTCACGCCTTTGCATCTGCTTTAGGTCTCCCCACTTCACATCCTCGGCGATCAGCAGTGTCCTCAATCTCGATGGCGCAGACGAGCTAGCACCCGCTCCTGGAGGTGTTGCAGGGGATCAAAGCGCACAGAGATGAGCCGCCGCGTGGCCCATCCTTCTCTCCATCACTGGTGTAGACGAGATTGCACCCACTCCTGGAGGTGTTGCAGAAGCACACCAAAACGATCCGCCGCTCGGCTCATCCTGCTCTCCTGGAGGTGTTGAAGAGCTTGACATGACTAACACAACCGCAAAAATGAATCCTTATTAACACTGGTGTTCCTTTGAAATTCAAATCCATGAAAAGGGGGAAATACCCAAGTCCATTCATGTGTCTCTGATCCTGCAACCTTTCGCTAGAAACGGCGTGTGTTTAAGCACAAACACCATGGCTATGTTCGCTTCCTCCAATATACTACTTGTAAAGCTGATGCCTGTTGCGTGTTTGAAAAAAAAAAGTAAGCACAAAAACGTTGAGAGTTGGGCATAAGGAAAGGAAGCCCGGGAAGGATAGAATAGAATCTTGGGCGCAAGTACGCAAGAGTTTGTAAATAAAAGTGGGCTTCTTCTCGTCCCTCCCACGAGTTTTTTTCTGCAAGATTTTTCTTTAGGTTTTTCTTTTTTTAAATGTGGAAATGGGTCTGTTCATCGAAAGCTCTCAGGGTCCTAGGAAGTCACACAAAAACAGGCTGGAGCAGTCGGATTCTTTGCTGCGCTTCGACGCTTCCTTCTGTCATGTAGTAGTATTACTCTACATGTATTGTTTGGATTAACAGGGCGAACGAGCTTAGGGGAGGAAATAAAAAGATTCTTCTGTAATGTCTGCAGCAGGGATCCAGATCGACATCTGCAACAGCTCGTACACGGCGCAGCTACACACCAATCAATCAAATGAACAAACAGCAAGAGACCACTACTAACTATTCGATCGCCGCCGTTGGCTAGCTAGCTACGCGCCGCGGTTGAGCATCTCCTTGTAATTTAGCAGCGAGTTGAGCCTCTGGAGCTGCAGCTGTTGCCGGAACTTGTTGATGAAGTCGTCCGCCCTCTCGTCCACGCACGTCCCCGTAGCGGCCTCGGGCGCCGGCGCCGGCGCCTTCACCACCGCTCGAGCCACGGGAGCCCTCGGCGCGCGCTGCACCAGCCGTGCAGGCGCCGGCGCCGGGGCGCGCTCCAGCTTCTTCACCTCCAGGATCGGCTTCTTCGCCACCCTCGCCTTGGCCGCCTTTTCTGCCCCGTTGCCCGTCTTGTTCACCGGCGGCCTCGCGGCCGGCTCGGACTGGCTCCGGGCGTACTGAGCCTGCTGCTGCTGCTGCTGCTGCTGCTTGCTGCTGTCGTCGTCGCCAGCTGCTGAGAGGCTGTAGTTGTACTCGGGAGGGAAGTCGCCGGAGCGGAAGCGGTAGAGGCCGAGGGAGCGCAGGCGCTCCATCACGGACGAAGTGCGCGCCAGCGGGGCGGCAGCCGGCGCGGGAGCGTACTGGTCGATGTAGTCCTTTTGATGCCGCCGCTGCTGCTGCTGCTGGTGGTCGTCGTCGCCGTGGTGGTTGTGGCGGCGGCGGTGGGAGCGGGAGGTGAGCGCGATGGTGCCGATGACCACGTTGAGCAGGAGGAAGAGCGTGGCTCCGGAGAAGTAGCCGCGGACCAGCGACCACGCCGGCATCGCGTCCGGGGCGTCCATTTCGCACCGCGCGCGGCAAGGATCGACGATGAGGAGACGGCGCACGTACGAGCGCGGAACTGCGACTCTGCTAGTGTCGTTGGTGTTTGGCCTGCTTGGCTTGGCTGCTCGGCGTGGTCAATATATTGCTACGGGGAGAAGTCGGAGGCCGGTGGTGGAGCGTGGATGCTTGCTCGGGAGGGAGAAAGAGAAACCGTGTGCCAGCTCCTCGTGCGCTCGTAGCCGACCATCGACCGTGCCAGGTTGGAGATCCCGAAACCCATGAGCCCGAATCAATGCAAAGCATCGCGTCGGTCCGCGTTTATCGTGCACTCTAGCTCGTCCACATTGCCCGATGGTCTGCCCCAAACAAGAACCGACCGACTATATATCTTTCCTTCCTTTTTGACGAAAGAGACGAAGTTTGTGTTTTCAGAGAGTATCACGACACGACTCTTTTACAGCATTACACCTCACGACAACGTTACGGCGGCCTGCTTTGGGAAACTCGGGCGGAAAAGACGATTATGCTGTTTACGAACTGTTTCCGGGCCGAGAAAAAGAGTGCTGTCTATCGTCCACTGCCGTTGCGATGGATGAGCGGCGAACCACGTGGAGTAGCCGTCCAGGCTAACGATGGGAGTCCACTTGTTGCGTCTACCTTGATTCACGTCACGTGCCCACGACCTACTCTGCTGGCCAGATCGAAACCGCGGCAGGTCAACCTGACTTGGATCCATCCCGAGTGACTTTACGTCGATCGCGCTGCTGACAAGTCCCAGCTCCCCAATCAGCATAGCCACATGTCCGTCTTTATTTTTTTTTATACTCCCTTTCGTCCATATTAGTTGACTTGAATTTGTCTAGATTTAGATAAATCTAGACACTATTTCGTATATATGTTTATCTAAATTTTGATAAATCTAAATTAACTAATATGGATTGGAGGGAGTAAGTTTTTTAAACACAAAACACCTCAAACTAGGTGTTGCCTTTGAGGCGTCCCATGTGCTCCACTAGATCATCATGCTTGCATGTATGGGTCTCGAAACTCCAAACGCCACTACTAGAGAAAAGGCTATAGGAGACATGCTTATGCAAGAGGAACATGTCTAAAATATGGTTGCGTCGGCTCGCTCTCGTCAACCACTCGCTTGTCTCGCTCGCTCTTAATGATCATGTTGTGCAAGATCACACAGGCATTCATCACGTTCCACATATGTGTTTGCGACCAGGTCAGAGCAGCGAACTGGACAACTGCAAACTTCTTGTTCCTTGGCAAAGTTGAATTGCTTGCCGATCAGAGGGTTTGAGATGGTCTTCACAAATGTTGACCATCTTGGATAGATGCCATCTATCAGGTAGTATACATTGTTGTAGTGGTGGCCATTGATCATGTAGTCCACCGAAGGAGCATGACCCTCAACAAGTTTGGAGAAGACAGGCGAGCACTGCAAGACATTAATGTCGTTGTTGGATCCTGCGATACCAAAGGAGTGCTCAATCAAGAGATCCTTTTGTAGGGTTCGCAGCATAGAAAACAAAAAAAATCCTACGATGGGAACAACTATGTACCAAGATCTATCTGTTGGAGATATGCCCAAGAGGCAATAATAAAGTGGTTATTATCATATCTTCACACTTATGATAAATGTTTACATACCATGCTATAATTGTATTAACCGGAAACATTAATACTTGTGTGATTTGTAAACTAAAATAAGAGTCCCTAGTAAAGCCTCTTGTTAAACTAGCTTGTTGGTTAATATATGATCATGGTTTCCTGATCATGAACATAGAGATGTTATTAACAACAGGATCATATCGTTAGGAGAATGATATGGTGGACATACTCCTATAGATAAGCGTAGCATAAAGATCAAGTCATTTCAATAATTCAATTGCTATATGCTTTCTGATACATAGTAACCTAATTTCTTCGACCATGAGATCATGCATATCACCTTTACCGGATGGATGCTTTGATGACATCAAACACCACACCGTGGCGGGTGGCTATAAAGGTGGCATTGAGTGTTCGGAAAGTATTGGTTGAAACACATGGATCAAGAGTGGGATTTGTCCATCCATATGACGGATAGATATACTCTGGGCCCTCTCGGTGGAATGTCATCCAATTAGCTTGCAAGCATGTGACTGGATCACAAGGGATCACATATCACGGGAACGAGAAAAGAGTATTTATCGGTAACGAGGTTGAACTAGGTATGCAGAGATACCGACGATCATAACCTCGGATAAGTAAACTATCGTGAGACAAAGGGAAATTGGTATCGTATGTAAGTGGTTCATTCGATCGCAAAGTAATCGTAGAAATATTTGGGAGCCATATGAATTTCCAGATTCCTCTATTGGTTATTGTTCGGAGAAGTGTCTCGATCATGTCCGCATAATTCACGAACCGTAGGGAGACACACTTAAGGATTCGACGTTGTTTTGAGTAGTTATGGTATTATGAGAAAGAGACCGAATGTTGTTCGGAGTCTCGGATGGTATCCGGGATATCACGAGGTGATCCGGAATGGTCCGGAGAATAAGATTCATACAAGGAAAGTCCCGTTTCGGAGTTCGGAAATGATTCTGGTGTTTTCATCGGGAATGTTCTAGAAGGTTCCGGAATGTCCAAGACTCGGGGAAAGGGTACATGAATGAGTCATTACATATTGGAATGATTGCATCATGTACTAAGTGTTCTCGCTGTTCCAAATAAAGGATTAAATTGAATCCTAAAACTGAAAATTCAAATGGCGCTTGAAAGTCAAACGGCTAAACAGAAACCGTGGGAAACAAGCAAGAGGAGGTTGAAACCGACTTGGGGAGGAGTCCCTCTCTCCAAGCCGCACGCCACCAAGGCCGACTTGGGGAGGGACTCCCTCCCCTTGGCCGCCCCTCCCACCTATAAAAGGAGGGGCAGGGCCTCCTCCTCTAGACACACAAGTTCCTATCCTCTAATCTCCGGTTTAGAGCCGTTTTGGTTTAGAGCTTCTAATTGCACTAGCCTTCGGTTTAGAGCCTTCTAATTGGTGTGTCTAATCCCTAGACCACTAATAGCTTTCTCATACTCCACCATACTCGCTCCGGCTTAAGGCGAAGCCCTGCGGGATCTCCCCTCTACTTCCGGTACCACGCCGTTGTCTTTGCCGAATCGCGAGGAGTGCTACAACCTCCGGCCTTTCTTGGAACAAGGAGAGGAAGGTCTTCATCGAAATCTTGAACGTGTGACCGATCGGAAGCTGCCGGAGCATGGCCGGAAGGATCGTCTACGCGATCTTGAGATCGGAAAATGCGACTACATCACCCACGAGAATCTGCTCGTTAACCGCTTTGGAATCTTCGAGGTGAGTTATTCCATCGACTCGTTGCTACAATCTAGTAGATAGATCTTGGCTTGTTTGTTTGTATGCGATAGAAAATTTTTGTTTTCCATGCTACGAACCCCTCTGATGGTATCGAGTCGTGTCTATATGTAGATCCGCTTGCGAGTAGAACACAATGGTCATTGTGGGCGTTGATGCTTTTATTGTCGATTGCTTCTTGTGTACTTTGCATCTTGCGGTATGTTGGGATGAAGCGGCCCGGGCTAACCTTACATGACATCGTTCATGAGACTTGCTCCACGCTCGACATGCAACTTGTATTGCATAAGTGGCTTTGCGGGTGCCTGTTTCTCCTAGCATAGTTAAGATCCAATTTACAACGGGTGATTAACAATACTAGTATCAATGTTGTGGTTCATGTTCGTAAGTTAGAACGACACTTATTAACAGCCCCAAACCACGTAAAACATGCAAAGAAAGTAGAGGCGTCTAACTTTGTTTTGCAGGGGTGTGCAGTGATGTGATATGGCCATGATTGTGATTATATTTGATGTATGCAATGTCCCTTATTGTAAGTTGGCAACCGGCAGGAGCCATATGGTTGTCTTTAATTTCTGTTAAGACCCGCGTGTCTATTCAAAGTAGTTGTAATAGTTGAAGCCGGTGGACGACAACCATGGAGAAGCATCATTGACCTTGATGCAATGTCGGTGATGATGGAGATCATGTTCGTGCTAGAAGATGGAGATCGGAAGCACAAAGAAGAAAGGCCATATCATATCACATATTATGAATTGCATGTGATGTTAATCCTTTATGCATCTTGTATTGCTTAGTAGACGATGGTAGCATTATAAGATGATCCCTCACGCACATGAATTTCAAGTCACAAAGTGTTCACCCTTAGTTAGCACCGTTGCTAAAGCTTGTTGTTTCAAGCACCACGTGATGATCGTGTGTTAGATTCTACAAGTGTATACAACGTGAGCAAGCAGATTTGCTCATGCGGAAACTAAGGTTTGATCTTGACGAGCCTAGCATGTACGGACATGGCCTCGTGAACACGGATTACGAAATGTAGAGCATGAGTCATATAGTAGATATGATGAACAAGTTGATTGTTCGCCATTGAAGCTATATCAACTCTCGTGATGATCGGTTTTGATGTGGTGGATTTGGTTCGTGTGATCACTAAAACAATGTGAGGGATATTGTTTTGAGTGGGAGTTCACCAAGATTAATTTAATTATTAATTAGAACTCAATTTATCATAAACTAAATCAAAGTGAATTTGCATAGTTGTTGTAGTCATTGGCATCCGTTTACCACCTTGGCGCTTAGTTATAATTGAGATGATAGAACTATAGAATTCTGGTTAGATACTTACTGATGGTATCGTATTGTTTTAAGTGTTAATCTAAAGTTTAAAAGTCCTATTGCAAACTTCCAAGAAGTTCCTTACTCCATGAAGTTTAATAATTAGTATTAAATCAAGAGTAACAATTCCAAGTGTTAGTATATAAGTATCATGTTTGTCTCCATGATTCTTGATATTCAAAGGATTCTCTTAATATCAAGGTTATCTAGGATCTGAAAGAGTTGTTTCAGAAACCATGATGTGTGGAAGATATTGTGATATCTGAAACGAAGTATTGGTTACAACATGATAGAGTATAATATGGCAAAAGTCATATTCTCATATTTGATGAGAATTTCCAAAAGGTTGGAGACACTAGTTGTCCTAATCCTCCAAAAGGTTTTGGAGAGCAACATTATACTTGTGATTCACCGTTACAAGCTAAAAGTAGCTTGATCATGGATAAATCCATGATGAGGGTAAATATTTTATGTAGGTAAGATGTTTACTACATCAAGAGATTACTAAAGAAAGGAATTTGAAAGAACACCAAACATTTGATGATAGGTGATCTACTTCAAAGTGCAAGTCCAAAGACATTGGTATTTAATTATACACGCTTTGGATTATGTGTCATATGTATGACTGCACTATTGATATTGATAGATTCTTTCAAACAGAAAAGGAAATATTGAAAGAGAATCTCATAAATATATGGCAGAAAAGAAAAGACTAGAATTGTTCAGTTTAAGTATATAGATGATATACATGTTATGGCTATATTCTTTGCTTACTAAACAATGTGGTTATTAAGTATTTGATACTGAATTTGTTGGTGTGAATCGTCATACGAAACAATGTAATTCATGAACTACAATGGCCTAAGTAACTAGCAGAAGAATATGTGATGATGTTCATCGAGAACAAATAAAGGGTTATTGTGTTGCTCGTTAAAACATCAAAGCTTGCCTTCAAGATTTGTTTTATCAGGTATTATGAGAACAAAAGGGTTGTTCAAATAATTGCCGTAATCCATAAAAGATGGATGATTCACAAATCTCGTTGGAGAAATCACATCCATAAAACTAGTGCTAAAAATGTCGAAAGACAAATTGATTGAAAGATCACTTAGGAAGTGACATCGCCGTTTAAATTATATTGGAAAGAAAACATGAAGAAACTCCATGTGGATGGAATTTTAGAGTCCTTTTGATTTTGATCAAATGACGCTTGTGAAACTTTCCTAGAGATAATTAAAACTTCGTTCATAGGCCAAAAGGGAACAAATGACTAGCTTATTGGAACTTGTACATATTGTTGTACGAAATCCATTATGTGTAGTCAAGAGCGATGGATTTCAACTTCATATGCTTTCTCCGAAAATTTGAGTGAATATATGAATATTTACTTAATAGGATGAAGTGTGAAATATTTGAAAAATTCAAAGATTTTCAAGATGAAGTGCAAAATCATTGTAATAAGTTGTAATAAGAATATAAATAGTTTATGATAAGATCATAAAGGAAGATATTTGAGTTACAAGTTTAGCATAATACCTAAGATTTAAGGAATCGTTCCATGGATTTGCATTTTCCCGAAACACCATAAGAGTATGGAGCATTCGAGATATGTAATTAAACCTTGTTTGACATGGTAAGATCAAAGGTGTAATTCATAAAACTGCCATTGTATTTTAAAGATTAAAAGCTTTAGAGATTACCGTTTTTCCACTGAAAAGAGCTCCATCATAATCCGTTGAAATGACACCATATAAAGTTATGGTTTGGGATAAAACCCAAGTTGTCCTTTCTTAAACATTGGTATGCTATGCATAAGAAAGATGTTTGCAACCAAAGTCGGATGAACCTGTCTTTGTATGTTATTTCGAATAACTGTTAAGTAATCCTCCATAACATCGGAGACAAAAGTGTTTGTCACTTAAAACGTCAAGTTTCTTTGAGAAGGAATTTTTCGTGAAAAGTTAAGTGGGAGGACAATAGAACTTTGATAAGGTTAAAAGAACCTTAGCTGTATGTGCAGAGTTGCGCAGCGCCGAAAAGTGTTCCGGAGGTAGCAACAATGCTCATGGCTCACGTACCTCAAAGGTTGTGGTCACGGAGATCTAAGTTCCTATTGAAACAAGTAGGTCGGATGAACAATCAAATACCAAGATTTGAGGGTTGAATCATTATTTGAGAATAATGAACCAACTACATGCAAAGAAGCGATGATGGGCCCTGACTCCGTCAAATGGCTTGAAGCCATAAAATCCGTGATAGTTCCATTCATGAGAAATCAAGTTTTGAACTTGAAGGACCCTCGAGAAAGGTGTAAGACCTTACAGTTGTGTCTGGATCTATAAAGAAATAGACATGGATGTTTTACATCTATGAAATAGTCGACATGTTGGGAAAGAGTTCACAAAATGTTCAAAGGTTGACTATGACAAGATTTGATCTTTCATAGTGATATTTAGTCTAGACGGATTAATGTAGCAACCACTACATATAATTTGTTATATGGTAGTTGAATAAACAAAACAAGTTCTTCTAATAGAATCGTTACCTAGGACATGTGCATAACACGGTCCATAGGGTTTTGTTAATTCAAAGGATGCTAAAAGCATATGCAAACTTCAATGGTTAAAGTGAGCATCGCGGAGTTGGAATCTTCACTGTGATGAAACTGTTAAAAGAGTTTAAAAGTTCATTAGAGACGATGAAGATGCTTGCATTTGCAAGAAATTAAGTGGGAGCGCTAAGACATGTTTCTAATACATTATGTGGAAGACATATTGTTGATTGGAAATAATGTATCTTTTATTAACACATATTAAGAATTTCATCCCGATGAAAGACTTAGGCAAAACCCGAATATTTGGCATCAATAGACGCTAATATGGTTGTGCCAGAAGTACATAGACAAGATATTGAATGAGTTCAATATAGAAACTACAAGAGAGGTTCTTGTCATACGTAAAGGATTGAATGAGTTCAATGTTGATGATATATTCAAGTGTATTGACATTTGGTAAAGTGAAACAAATAATCAAGTATAGATTGATACTTGATGTATGAAATCACAAAGAGTATTTTTATCAATCATACCGTGATATGTACAAACCGGATATGTCCTATGCTCTAAATGTTGTGAGCATATACCGTAATGATTCGTAAGATGATCATTGGACAATAGTAAGGATATTCTTATGATCTTTTGGAAGAACTAAGAGTATATTATTTGTAGAAGTGACAAATAGATGGTTAGTTCATTGTAAAAGTACTACATTGATACTAGCTTTGTCACAAAGTACAAATTAAGTTTATCTCAATCTAAACTAAGGGTGGCACAATATAATGGAAAGTGAGTTCCATAATGGATTTGGATGAGTTCCAAAGTTAAGACATTGTGACAGATACTACAACAAAAGGCTAAGTATATGACTGCTATTATAGGAGCAAAAGAGGGCATTTGTGTCAAGTAGTTTGTTATCAAACTAGGTGTAGTTCACAGAGGGATAATACTATGAAGATATATTGTGCGACAATATTATCAACATGTTTTAACCCCAAAGAACTAAAGGTCACACCGAAAGACCAAATTTATACAAAGCCATCTCATTAGAGAATGAGTGATGTGTAGAGACGCAAAGACATGCAATTACACACGGACCTAGAAGTGTCAGATCCGGAGATCAGTTGACCACTAGCAATCGTGTACATACAACACCGGAAATCCATAGGTGTTATATACACAAAGGTTTGAAACTAGATTATTGACTCTAGTGCAAGTGGGAGACTGTTGGAGATATGCCCAAGAGGCAATAATAAAGTGGTTATTATCATATCTTCACACTTATGATAAATGTTTACATACCATGCTATAATTGTATTAACCGGAAACATTAATACTTGTGTGATTTGTAAACTAAAATAAGAGTCCCTAGTAAAGCCTCTTGTTAAACTAGCTTGTTGGTTAATATATGATCATGGTTTCCTGATCATGAACATAGAGATGTTATTAACAACAGGATCATATCGTTAGGAGAATGATATGGTGGACATACTCCTATAGATAAGCGTAGCATAAAGATCAAGTCATTTCAATAGTTCAATTGCTATATGCTTTCTGATACATAGTAACCTAATTCCTTCGACCATGAGATCATGCATATCACCTTTACCGGATGTATGATTTGATGACATCAAACACCACACCGTGGCGGGTGGCTATAAAGGTGGCATTGAGTGTTGGAAAGTATTGGTTGAAACACATGGATCAAGAGTGGTATTTGTCCATCCATATGACGGATAGATATACTCTAGGCCCTCTCGGTGGAATGTCATCCAATTAGCTTGCAAGCATGTGACTGGATCACAAGGGATCACATATCACGGGAACGAGAAAAGAGTACTTATCGAGGTTGAACTAGGTATGCGAGATACCGACGATCATAACCTCGGATAAGTAAACTATCGTGAGACAAAGGGAAATTGGTATCGTATGTAAGTGGTTCATTCGATCGCAAAGTAATCGTGAAATATGTAGAGCCATATGAATTTCCAGATTCCTCTATTGGTTATTGTTCGAGAAGTGTCTCGATCATGTCCGCATAATTCACGAACCATAGGGAGACACACTTAAGGATTCGACGTTGTTTTGAGTAGTTATGGAATTATGAGAAAGAGACCGAATGTTGTTCGGAGGCTCGGATGGGATCCGAGGTATCACGAGGTGATCCGGGATGGTCCGGAGAATAAGATTCATATAAGGAAAGTCCCGTTTGAGTTCGAAATGATTAGGTGTTTTCACCGGGAATGTTCTAGAAGGTTCCGGAATGTCCGGCACTCCAGGGGGAAGGGGTACATGAATGTGTCATTACATATTGGAATGATTGCATCATGTACTAAGTGTTCTCGCTGTTCCAAATAAAGTATTAAATTGAATCCTAAAACTGAAAAGTCAAATGGCCAGTTTGAAAGTCAAACGGCTAAAACAGGAAACTGTGGGAAACAAGCAAGAGGAGGTTGAAACCGACTTGGGGGAGGAGTCCCTCCTCTCCAAGCCGGCGCTCCACCCAAGGCCGACTTGGGGAGGGACTCCCTCCCCTTGGCCGCCCCTCCCACCTATAAAAGGAGGGGCAGGGCCTCCTCCTCTAGACACACAAGTTCCTATCCTCTAATCTCCGGTTTAGAGCCGTTTTGGTTTAGAGATTCTAATTGCACTACCCATCGGTTTAGAGCCTTCTAATTGGTGTGTCTAATCCCTAGACCACTAATAGCTTTCTAATACTCCACCATACTCGCTCCGGCTTAAGGCGAAGCCCTGCGGGATCTCCCCTCTACTTCCGGTACCACGCCGTTGTGCTGCCGGAATCGCGAGGAGAGTGCTACAACCTCCATTTCTTTGGAACAAGGGAGAGGAAGGTCTTCGTCAGTACCGAACGTGTGACCAATCATGAAGGCCGCTTAACGCAGCCTTGGGAAGGATCGTCTACGATCTTGAGATCGGAAGAATGCGACTACATCACCCATGAGAATCTGCTCTCGTTAACCGCTTTGGAATCTTCGAGGGTAAGTTATTCCATCGACTCGTTGCTACAATCTAGTAGATAGATCTTGGCTTGTTTGTTTGTATGCGATAGAAATTTTTTGTTTTCCATGCTACAAACCCCTACACTATCTACTAGATACAAGCAACAGGTGGATATACATCCATAAAATACATACCCTCGAAGACCGAATAGCGTTAACGAGGTTGTACTCGTGGATGATGTAGTCGAACGCTTGTCGATCTCAAGATCGTGATGAAGTCCATCTGGTCCAGCCGGTCCAGCACCATCAAGTCTAGCACCGCAAAGCAGTGGTGCATCCGTGATCGCACACACGTCCGGGTACCCCGACAACCTCCGCGCCCTCGCTCCAGCGAAGCAGGGGAAGCAACAAATCCTTACAGAAAAAGCCACCGGGAACATGTATCTCGTTGATCCGAGACCATGGGGAAATTCTAAAGGGGGAGAGAGATCCTTCACGAGGAGGTGTGTTGTGAGAGGAGGAGAGGGGGCCTTTTATAGGGAGAGGGGCACCCCAAGGGGCATGGCGCCCAGACATGGTGGCTGCCCCCACCTCTTCCACATTCATGTGGGTGGAGCTCCCACTCAAAATGAAAAGCCTCCACTCCCATAAAAATGCCTCCACTCAGAAATCCACTCACATACATTAAATTTTCACCAAATTTAATGCAAACTCTCATTTAAATAAAACTTTTTTATTTATTTATTCAGAATTTTGTTAATTACTCGAATTAACAAACATTCACATAAAACCCCTTACAACATTTCAATTTCACATGCAGAACCAGTTTCAGCAATTTCAACCAAAACAGTTCCGGTGTCTAGTGAAATAAATTCATGTGCTTTCTTTTCCTTTATCTGGCATATCATTTGCTCCGAATGGTGTCGGTATACCTTAAGTGTGTCACCCTACGGTTCGCGAATAATGTAGACATGATCGAGACCCCTCTCCGATCAATGATCAGCAGCAGGACCTAGAGATCCGTACTGACTCCCACATATTCAACGATGACTTCTGTGATCGTGTGAACCTTATACGCATGTAACTCAATCCCTTTGTCTCGCGATATATTACATGTCCGAGATTCGATCATCGGTATCTCCATACCTAGTTTGATCTTGTTACCGACATGTACTCTTTTCTCGTTCCTGTGATATAACATTCTAGTGATCAAATCACTTGATTGCAAGCTAACTAATGTGATATCACCGAGAGGGCCCAGAGTATATCTCTCCGTCATCGGGATGGACAAATTCCACTCTTGATCCATGAGCCTCAACATAACACCTTCGTAGCACTGAACCCATCTTTATAGTCACCCTGTTACGGTGTGACATTTGATGTGCTTTCTTTTCCTTTCTATGGCATATCATTTGCTCTGAATGGTGTCGGTATCCCGTAAGTGTGTCACCCTACGGTTTGCGAATAATGTAGACATGATCGAGACCCCTCTCCGATCAATAATCAGCAGCGGGACCTAGAGATCCGTACTGACTCCCACATATTCAACGATGACTTCTGTGATCGTGTGAACCTTATACGCATGTAACTCAAACCATTTGTCTCGCGATATATTACATGTTCGAGATTCGATCATCGATATCTCCATACCTAGTTTGATCTCATTACCGACATGTACTCTTTTCTCATTCCCGTGATATAACATTCTAGTGATCAAATCACTTGCTTGCAAGCTAACTAATGTGATATCACTGAGAGGGCCTAGAGTATATCTCTTCGTTATCGAGATGGACAAATTCCACTCTTGATCCATGAGCCTCAACATAACACCTTCGTAGAACTGGACCCATCTTTATAGTCACCTTGTTACGGTGTGACGTTTGATGTTATCAAGATACTCGTCCGGTGTTAGTGATTGACATGATCTCATGGTCTAAGGACTAAGATTACTTTGTATGATGTTATAGAAATATAAACACAATGACTTTGATCGTAATGCTATACTTCAGATGAATGTTCATCACATTATTCCAACAATGTTGTGACCTCGTTATTAACAATATCCAATGTCCATGATCAGGAAACCTTTGATCATCTTGTTAATCAACGAGCTAGTTTATAAGAGAGGCATAACTAGGAGCTTTCTATTTGTTTATTAAACACACATGTATTAACGTTTCCGTATTAATACAATTATAGCATGCAAAATAAACATTTATCATAAACAAGGAATACGATAATAACCACTTTATTATTGCCTCTCGGGCATATTCCCTTCAATCCATTGCAAGTTTTGTGTGGCTTAGGGCTTTCGAAGATAGAACCGTTCTTACCTACGAACATGGAACCACAACGATGATAATCAAATTATTGACAACTCGTTGTAAATCAGATATTGACTATAGTAGGAGAGACAGACACCCGCAAGCCACTTATGCAAAACTATTTGCATGTCAGGCGTGGAACATGTCTCATGTGCAAGGACATGTAAAGTTTATTCGGGCCGCTTCATCCCACTATGCCACCAATATCCAAAATACAAGAAAAAAGTAATAACATTACTATCAACGCCCACATATTTATATGTGTACTACCCGTGCAAAGCATCTACGCATAGATCCGGCTCTGATACCACTGTAGGGTTCACAGCATAGAAAATAAAAAAATTCCTATGATGGGAACAACTATGTATCAAGATCTATCTACTAGATACAAGCAACGGGTGGATATACATCCATAGAATACATACCCTCGAAGACCGAATAGCGTTAGCGAGGTTGTACTCGTGGATGATATAGTTGAACGCTTGTCGATCTCAAGATCGTGATGAATTCCATCTGGTCCAGCTGGTCCAGCACCATCAAGTACAGCACCGCAAAGCAGTGGTGCATCCATGATCGCACACATGTCTGGGTACCCCGTCAACCTCCGCGCCCTCGCTCCAGGAAGCAGCGGAAGTAACAAATCCTTCCAGAAAAAGCCACCGGGAACATGTATCTCGCTGATCCGAGACCATGGGGAAATTTTAAAGGGGGAGAGAGATCCTTCACGAGGAGGTGTGATATGAGAGGAGGAGAGGGAGAGGGGCCACCCAAGGGGCATGGCGCCCAGCCATGGTGGCTTCGCCCACCTCTTCCACATTCATGTGGGTGGAGCTACCACTCAAAATGAAAAGTCTCCACTCCCATAAAAATGCCTCCACTCAAAAATCCACCCACATGCATTAAATTTTCACCAAATTTAATGCAAGCTCTCATTTAAATCAAACTCTTTTATTTATTTATTCCAAATTTTGTTAATTACTCTAATTAACAAACATTCACATAAAACTCCTTACAACATTTCAATTTTACATGCAGAACTAGTTTCAGCAATTTCAACCAAAACAGTTCCGGTGTCTAGTGAAATAAATTCTTGCGCTTTCTTTTTTCTTTTTCTGGCATATTATTTGCTCCAAATGGTGTCGGTATTCCTTAACTGTGTCACCCTACGGTTCGTGAATAATGTAGACATAATCGAGACCCTCTCCGATCAATAATCAGCAGCGGGACCTGGAGATCCGTACTGACTCCCACACATTCAACGATGACTTGTGTGATCGTGTGAACCTTATACGTATGTAATTCAATCCCTTTGTCTCATGATATATTACATGTCCGAGATTCGATCATCGGTATCTCCATACCTAGTTTGATCTCGTTACCGACATGTACTCTTTTTTCGTTCCCGTAATATAACATTCTAGTGATCAAATCACTTGCTTACAAGCTAATTAATGTGATATCACTGAGAGGGCCCAGCGTATATCTCTCTGTTATCGGGATGGACAAATTCCACTCTTGATCCATGAGCCTCAACATAACACCTTCGTAGCACTGAACCCGCCTTTATAGTCACCCTGTTACGGTGTGACGTTTGATGTTATCAAGATACTCTTCCGGTGTTAGTGATTAACATGATCTCATGGTCTAAGGACTAAGATTAATTCGTATGATGTTATAGCAATATAAACACAGTGACCTTGATCATAATGCTATACTTCGGATGAATGTTCATCACATCATTCCACTAATGTTGTGACCTCGTTATTAACAACATACAATATTTATGATCAGGAAACCTTTGATCATCTTGTTAATCAACGAGCTAGTTTATAAGAGAGGCATAACTAGGAATTTTCTATTTGTTTATTAAACACACATGTATTAACATTTCCATATTAATACAATTATAGCATGCAAAATAAACATTTATCATAAACTTGGAATATACATAATAACGACTTTATTATTGCCTCTCGGGGCAATATTCCCTTCACCTTTGTAGCCACTTTCTCAAGTACCACACTTCAACCTCCTTTGTGGACTTTCTACATTCTTTACCAAGCAACGAGCAGTTCTTCCATTTCCAATGCATACAATCGATACTTCCAAGCATCCCAGGAAACTCTCTGGCTTTATTGATTGCTAGGATTCAAGAAGTGTCTTCAAGAGTGGGGATTTTCCTTTGAATTTATATAAACAATCAATGGCGATGGACTCGGCCATGCGGAGATAGTCAACTTACGTGTCACCGGGAGCTCCGTATGCGAGCATTAGCATAGCCACTGTGCACTTCTGGAACGAGGAAAATCCGACCATAACGGTGCAGTCCTTCTTGCATCAGAAGTGGGTATCGAAGTCTCGGATGGCATACACAATCTTGAGGTAGAGCTTTCGGCCCATCCTGAATCGGCGCTGAAACACTGCCTAGCCGTGCAATCGATCATCTGCAAATTAGTCGGCGTACAACATGCAGTAGCCCTCCATGCGCTGCCTCGGCTTACACTTCTGGGTCTTGGCGCTGAGCCGCCGTGTCGTGGCTTTGTCTCTTGCGCGTACATGCCGGCAAGGCAAGCGAGGATCATCATGTGCTCCTCATCATCGGTGGTAGTTGTGGCCTTCTCTTCCTCCATTAGCATGGTGAACAGCTGCTCCTCATCGTCGGAGTTCATGGCCAATCTAAGCAAAACGACGAACACCTACTGGGCATGTTGGGCCCTCAGATGGCCGCGGAACACCCGGCGGTGAATCACGGTGGCAAAAACTTGGCCCGAAAGAAGGAGATGGGTGGCGGCTGGTTCTTTTTTGTGGAGTCTTGTTTGTGGCGGAGCAGACAAGGATGATGCTGGTAGTGAAACGACTACGAGGGGGAAACGAGTGAGAAAAGCGCCAGGTAGGCGAATATGTGAGTGGAATGCGGCTTTTGTCGCTGACAAAACTAGCCCACTCAATTTTTTCTTTTCATCCAGCGCTCCCAGGCGAACCCCGACACGGTGGATTTGTCATGTGTTAGCCGGATGGATTTAGGCCAAATCTAGATGAAATCAAGGAGCTGGGGCGTGGCTGGACCGATTTTCACCGGCCGGGTAGAAAAATGGCCCCGTGGGAGGATCCTATGGGTGTGGGTGGAGATGCTCTTACTATTGTTGTTGCCGGAGAGGATGCCACCATTTTAAATTCATTATGCATGCACTAGTAAGTAGGGGTGGGTAGTCATGCCCGAAAAATCGGACTTTATACTTCATTCTCCTTTAAATTTTGTCTCTCCAAAATATAGTCGGAAAATATCCTTTATCAGTTCTACTACTTGACAAATTTGGGTACCAGATAATTCGGATCCAAGTTTGGTCATGACCGAATAGTATGGTAAAAAGCTAAATCGCCATCATTATGCTCATTTCTACACCTCATTTGAAAGAATTAGCTTACACAACTCGGATAAACCATTCTTGTTACTTTTTGAGATCTGGTCATGGAAAAAAAGCTATAACATCTAGAGATGTCATGTTAAATTTTATTACTTTTGCTTGTTGTGACTCTATTTTTATAATAGCATTTTACATCGCGCTATAACATCATAGTGTTAGCATGCTAATTTTTTTACCGTGCTATTTAAGCTATGTTGTTGCTAATGATTTTTTAATAAGTAATTTATACTATGTTGTTGCCCATGGGACGTTATGTTAGGCTTCTAATCAATTGGAGAACTATTTTTGTATATGGTTATGTATGTATTATTCATTTAGATAATCACAAATCTAAACAAACTCAATTCACTTATTTTCAAATTAAGGAGTAGCACTTTTGGGCTATAAATACTTTATTCTTGCTAAAATCTGAGAGGGGGTTGGTGCATATGGGCACCAGTCATCCTGGTTTTTCATAAAATAAAATAAAATCTTATTTTTTAGTTTTAAAAAAATCTGAAGCCAATGATGTATTCCATAAACATGCAAAATACCAATGGAAAATACTTTGTATTATGAGCTACGCAGAAATGGCCAAAGGATTGATTTGAATATGCAGTTTTTCATATCTAAAATTTTCAGATTTTGTCATTTTTATGTAGCTGACAATATAAAGAATTTCAGTTGTCAAATTTGCATGCTTATAGGTTTAACATTGACTATGGCCAGAATTTATTTTCAGATTATTTTGAACTTAGAAAAATAATTTTTTATTTTTTAAAAACAAAGAGAACACTGTAACTCTGGATCAAAAAGACACTTTCCATTCAAATCTTTTATTTTTTGGCTATAGCTACTTTTTTAACGCTATTTACAATATTTGGAGGAGGCCAAGGCTTTCTGTTTTAGCACGTTATTTTTAATATTGGATCCAATACATCTAATCTAATACGTACACCTACTTAGAAAGTCAACAGAAATAAAGCACAAAGGAGATAAGTAACGGATTCAAGAAACTTTTTTGTTACGGAAGAAGCAACAATACAATCTATAACATCATGAAGAGGCAACATCAGAGTAGAGAACAAACTGACCAATTCATCAATGCAAACTCATTACAAGCAATCTCAATAGGTCCAAACTAGAAGCTACCAGTACAATGTTTCCCGATACACCAATAGTCTGGCTACAGAGAAATGCAGCTCTACTGTGTGTTTGCAGAGCATACAGATTTAAGTCATACAGAAAGTTAAATAAGCTCGCAAGGACCTTGAGGGTACAAGTCTAGGTTTAACATCAGATGACAGAACCAATGTTCTAAATGGACAGATAACTAAGATACCTAGAGCAACCACATGATTGGGTTGCACAAATTACATAATTCAACCCCTTGGGAGTGATTCAACCCCTTGGAGTGCAGCTGGCCAAGTGAGACTTGAAGTTCTCCAGCTCTGAGAGAACCTCCTCCTCCGGGCGGTAGATCAGATCGCTCATCCGCCATATCTGCATCAGTAGTAATAAGATATATCAAGCCTAGTATCGAACAAAGGAAAACATCGACATAACAGTTACACTATTATACATATTATTAAAATTAAGGTTAAAATTGTACTTCACGTATCACTGAGGGCTTAAATATCCCACGAAATAGATAGTTCAACACTGTTAGCTTCAACAGACCCAGATTATAATAGTGCAGATTAATCATATAGATTACCCAAACTATTTTGATATGGGAGTTATCCAAACTATAATATATTTCCAATCATAAGCAGATACAACTCTAATTATATACACGAGCTATTACAAGATCCAGTATGTACAGATCCAGTATGTACGCATTCAGCTAGTTAACTATGGAAGTACAGTTCGACGTAGTCTGGATTACACCACGACTGCACAGTTATACGTACCTGCAAAGTTCCACCTCCACCAGTGCTCTCACCATCATCAGAAACACTCACAATGGTCCAAGGATCTGACGAGTTCCAGTGGAAGTCTACGATCTTGTCCCTAGCAAAGCGAACAGTTAAAAGAATTACTATGGAACAAGGGAAAAAGACTATTATGGAAAAATGGAAGTGCGGCATCGACCTCAAACATCACATGGTTTTACCATTCCTACACATGCAATTAGTTTCAACTCTCAATAGACTGAAGACTTCTCAATGAAGGGTATGGCTAATGGCATGAGGAGGTCCAGATACAGTACAAGAGAAACTCTTCTAAATCAAAGTGGGGGTTTTCAGGTGCACACGATTACCCTTAACAATCATGGGTGCATAGGATCATAAGAGCATAAATACCTAACCCAATTTTATTTTTATTTTTATTTTTATTTTGAGAGGCTGTGTTACAATGAGAATGTAGACGAAATCATGCTTTTCCTATCCAGGTTTCTCGTATACATTCAAATTCAAAATTGCACATTCATCTGTAAGCCTAAGTTAGACACCATGAATGGATTTAAGTCTCAGGTTTGTTAAATTACATTCATGAAAATTCTAGCAAAGTAGCTCATCCTACAAGAGACGTTTTTTCAATTGCTTCAAGAAACGTGGCAGAGAAAATGCCAACAAACATGCTATAACCATTCAAAAGGAAAGAAAAGGGATTTTGAGTCACATATATACCTATGACCTGCATGTTGGAAGAAAAGTCCGCCAGGTGAATTGGGATTTTTCTTCTTCCCAACCTAAATAACACGAACATGTATTAGTCTCAAGACAAACATACAATTACATGAGAGAGAGCCAGGACTGTTCAATAAACTCCATTGCCAACAGTTCTGCCTGGTTATCTCAGAAGACACAAAGTAGCCCAGTGTTTAACAATATACCTTCTCGTGATCCCACACGTTTAAGAAACCATCTTCCGCAGAGCTTCCAAACACAGATGATTTGTCAGGAGACCACTGGAAAGCACAAGGTCTGAATTATTGACAACAGCTACTGAAATACATGAACAGTAACCATATTCATACCCGCACTAAAACATATAAGTGACCAAAAGGTTTTATTTACATGCCTGAACACAAAGCACAGCAGCTTTATGGCCCTCAAATTTGTGAATTGGAGAACCAGCTCCTCCAGAACCCAGATTTCTCCGGTCCCACATACGGACTGAGTTATCAGCAGAGCTAAATATGAAAGAAAAAACGTAATTTAAATGTGTAAACAATAAACAAACATAGATGAAAGCTAAACATCAAATACATCTGAACTAACTACAGATCTCGTCACAGATTATACATATAATTAAGGCAATCGTGTAACCATACCCAGTTAAGATATAGTTAACATCGTGCAGATTCCAATCGACACAATGAACATCTCCACCATGAGCTTTCTCAACCTGGACAAAAAAACAACAGTTTCACAAATTAAGATGCTACACCCATTGAGAAGAGATTCAACCCCATTAGATAAGATAAATAAAATATTGCTAAAACAATATTAGCTACTAAATCAGTTCCATAAGAGCAAGCACAGCGTTGCAAAAATAGTGTCTAAAAGCACCTTTTCTCTTCTAAGTTGTGTCTAGCACCGTGGAGAGGGTGGGCTAGGCAGAAATTCTTAGTCCTATGTCTAGTACAAGACACAAGTGTCTAAGAAAAAAAGCAACTAATGGCCCCACTTGGCAGTGTATGACCAAAGTTCAAAAGTACTAGTATCTTATGTTGAGTAGACCCTACAAGTTTTGTTAGACACTGTCTAAACAGTGGAGCTTACTCCTTTTCTTAGACACATGCACACTTTTTTCTTAGACAGTGTCCACACGCTGTACATGCTCGAATCATGACTTATGAGACCGGAGGTAAATTATGTTGGCCAAGTACAAAAGGCAAATACATTAAAATAAGCAGATTTCATCTTCAAATAAAAGCAGCAGAATGAGAAAACATAACCATAACACTGGGTAAAATATAAGGCTGATGTGACTAAGAGCTGTTCAGTTATCTGAACACACTTGCCAAGCCTTGCTGTTGCTCAGCGTGGCATGTTTAATTCCCTCAGGAAACGTTAGGCTAGAGGCAATGGTGAGTTGGGTTTGCACAGGGAAGCCAAGAAACCAACAATGACAAAATGAATTGAACAATGTGAGGCATCATTAACAATGATTCATTTTTAACAATGATAAGAGGATATCATTGAAACATGTATCTCAAACTTCTGCACAAAATATCGTTAGCACCATTGAGATATTCCCTCTGTCCCGAATTAGTTGTCACAGATTAGTCTAGATACACGCATTTTAGTGTATAGATGCATGTGAATCTTAGACAAATCTGCAGCATCTATTTTGAGAAAGAGGGATTTGAAAACTTCTTGCACAAAACATTGTTGATCCACTTAAGATAGAGAAGATTGTCACCTTAACAGCTGGGCTGGTACCAGTCCGAGCATCCCAAAGAATAAGACAAGCATCATCACCCACACTACAGAACTCCTGTGCACTTTATTCAAGAAACAAAAGGAGAACCATAAAGATCAGCCGTACAGGACAGACATCAAATCAGCTATTACCATGTGATAGCTTTACTGAAAACAAGAAAAACAGTGTATAGCCTATTTACCTTGAAGGGCAGAACTGGACATCTTCAACAGTGCTATCATGCCCGTGGAATACACCTCGAGGATCAACTTTAGGACTATCCTTTTCGTTAGCTGTTTTGCTATGCTTGCTGCCTGATGCCCCTGGCGAAGTCTCACTTTTTGAGGAATCTCCAAGTCCAGATATGTGATCTTGGATGCTCCACCAGACCACAGACTTGTCCTTTCCTATTTAAAAATTGCGTGTCAACCAAAGCTCAAGTTGTCACATCAGTTTGCTCAAATAAATAAAGGAAAGGAACTGCTGTTTTCCTTACTCCCTTTGGTCCTTTGAACTTAACAAGAGAATGTTAGCCTTTTAGGTCTCTATAAAATTTTAAAGATGGTCTTAAGGTCCAGACTAAGATTAGCTACCAGTTATAGCATTGGCTGATTTGGTGACTGGTTCGGCTATATTTTCTTTTCTTTTCTTTTGGCTGTTTATTAAGGTTATCATGCATCTACCGTTGCCGGCTAAATCAGGACTGGACTTATCATGACTCGGATGTACATGCTACAAGGGAACAAAAGTTCTGTTCTCAAGTTGATGGACACAAGTGAAGTAACACAGCTGTGTTTTCTCTGCCAGAAAATTTGACATCTGGCTTCTGTCCTTTACGGAACATGGAGAACACAGACAACACAGACAAAGAGAAGACATTTGAACATAAACAGTAATATCTAGTCGTAACATCTAAACAGTTCTTGGGTGTTTTTGTGAGGAACATAAAAATAGGGGTATGTAGAGGGAGGGAGGAAGAGAACCCAACCCAGCGAGACATTTTTTCCAGTGGACAAAATTACTGGAGGACATGTAGACAAACTTGGACTGTGTGTGCCATTGCCGTGGCCCATGGGTTATGATAATGCCGCTTTATCAACCAGATTTTTCCCTATTTGACCATTTGGCTAAACAACTTTTCCCAGCCTCACAGCTCTTTTCCCACAGCATATTGTAAAATAAGATCGGCAGCCAAAAACACAGATATTTGAATAGATCCAGAAGGGACAAAAGACACAGGCATATTAGAAGAAAGAATTTTGCTAACCTCCTGAGAGCACATATGGTTCTGCTGGACACATGGCAAGAGCAAACTCAGCATTTTCCTCATGTCCTCTTAATATCTGAGAAATGGTCAAAGGTATTAAGCACTATGTATGAAGGGAGAATATCAAGTAGAAACCACTCTTATGGAAAAACCACATGGAAACTTTGTGTGGAAGTTCCAAAAAAATCTCAAGAAAATATACTCCCTCCGTCCCAAAATAGATGTATTAAATTTGTCAAAATTTAAATGAATCTAGACACTATTTAGTATATAGATTCATCCAAAATTTAAAAAACCCAAGACATCTATTCTTGGACGGAGGGAGTACATATTAAGGTGCTGATGTTCTATGTACTTGTAAAATTTTAATATCAAAATCATCGGATTCAAGAGTTATGAAAAAGAGAAACAGTGACGAACAGTAAAAATCACTGCCCATGCTGAAATTTCCTTTCCCATACCTTCCAAAATCCAAATGCAATTTGAACTTAAAGTTGACATGTTTGTAGAACATTATTGCGTCTATACAGGGTATATATTTAATATTTTTCTGACACTTGTTTCCACAGTTGTCACCATTAGGGTGCTTTCTGCCAGATATTTTCGCATATGTAAATGTACAACGGGTACACCAAAAAACCATTCTACTAATATCTATTACGCATATCCCTGATGTGGACATCCTAATTAGGATTTTGCACAATCCATCATGCAGAAATGCAATTTCAGCATCTCAAAATTACACCAGTTAAGAATAAAAGTAAGAAAACATAACAGATCAGGGACATTAGGGGTATTTTCACTATTCATGCCATTCACATCCTATTATGATTTTCCAAAGTCCTATATGCGGAAATGCACCTTTCAACATCTCAAAATGCACAAAACAATTAAAAATAAGAAAACATACCAAATCAGGGCGAGAATCAGTTGCTCCTAGGACAGCATGTCTATTTGGCTGGGACTCCACATCCCAAATAAGCACCTGCAAGTGAATGTAGAAAGCTTAAATTCATACAATGTCACTGCAGTAGTTACAGGCTAAGACTATTTCACAAGAACTAAGCAACGGCATAAAGGCCTGGACATACATCTGGACTGTCCGTATGAGTGGCGATGATCCTACTGTTCTGTGGAAGCTCCCTGATTCGGTTAACCTGGATACAAAACATATAAGCCAGAATAATACATCAACTACTGAGTTAACACATGACATGAAGCATCGTGAAAATTATACAGCTAGACATGCAAGCTAAAACACAAGAATGTTAACAAATAAAGTATCCGGTATTCGAGTAAGAACAAGAGAAATAATCAAGACAAAGGAAAAATATATAGCAAGAAACGTGTAACCAATTAACAAGTTACTCTGTCTGCCCAAAACTAAGTGACTTGAATTTGTCTAGATTTGCATATATATACACTAAATAAAGTTGCAACCGCAAGATTAAATAGAGAATAGCTGCAATTGTGTCAAAAACAAGATATGGTTCTAACCTCTCCAGGATGAATGATAGTCTTGTACTTCTTTACAAAGGGCGATCGTGCTTCCTCATTGAACTGCGGTACAGAACAGATATCTGGTCAGCTAAATGTTGAAGCAATTAATGATCAGTATGAAGAATTCCTAATTCAGGCCCTTTCAAGCATGTTAATGTAAATATGCTACATATGCATAAAAAATCTGAGGAACCACCATAATCAAACTATTATACACAGGCAGCAGTTCGGTAAGTTGAAATTAAACAATGCAACTGATGCAGGTGTAAAGGTATCTGCTGGAGGATGGGTCCCTGTGCTACCCCTGTTTGACATACTCCTCTGACGCTCTAAAACAATAGCCCCTGTGGACCACGCCTTCGCGCCCACCAGAATGCATCATCAAGCTCCTTCATGGCAAAAATCTCCAAACATCTGCACCACTCACTAACGAGCCTCTCCATGAGGCGCCTTGAGCTTCATCTGCTATGTCCACATGAAGGTATCGAGAATAGGCCCAAGTTTCAGTGGGAATGTTATCTTCAGATGCTCAAAGATACCCCCCACCCCCCCCCCCCTGCAAACCCCCAAAAGATGGGGGTAAAAGTACAGTCGTTCCACTCTCTTCTCCTCCCTATAAATAGGGCCCCGAGGCTAAAGGGGAGTATCTCCCACTTATAACCCTAACTCCCAAGAAATAAGAAATCAAGAGATTCGGCACTTGGCCATTCTCACTCTTATGAGTCTACATCAGCAGACGTAGACTGGACATAAGAACTGAGAGAGAATTCAGTTGTACCAGCTATGAGTCTACGTCCCCCGTTACATTGACACGAGAAACTAAGAGCAAAGTATAATTAACAGCTGCATGCAGAACTGAGAGGGGAATAAGAGGCAGGATCTATAAATGTGTCTGAACAATCATGCTATCTGCACTGACAGACTGAAAATGTAACAGAAAACCGAAGAACATTTGAATAACCTGTGATATGTGTTCTGCAGCTGCAACCCGTGGCTTGACAACTTCACAGTTTGCAATAACCAGGGTATTAGGAACACTCCCGTCTGTCTGAAACCATTGTGTGGTTGAGAAAAATGCTATAGTTAGATCCAAATAGATAATAGAGATATTCATTATGTAAGAGAGCCTAAGAATCAGTTGCAGACGCTAAAAAACAGATTGTGGAAGCACTTGCCTGCTCTGATAGGTAAAGGCGCTGACGATTCTTATATGTAGCCTGCTCGAACTGAGGACCCCACCTGTTCCCAGTCAAACCAAGAGATCAACAAATCATTAGTTGTAGAACCACTACTGAATGTAAAAAAGGCTACAAAATTGAACCAGCATTGCTTTCGAACAGAATGGCATTGATTTGGGACATCACCAGCAGAGCAGATGCTCATTTTCTGTACTCTAGTAGATATAAAAAGCAAACTATTAACAAGATGGATGAAACCAGCAGGAGCCACCACATCGAAACAATCCACCAAAGCGAGCATTGCATGAACAAAAAGCTCCAAATCCCCATCTGGAATAGTCGCACGCAACAAAAACCCCAGACCCAAAAACCCTAAGATGCTACAACAATAACTCAACCCCACAATTCCCACCTTAGTCACCATACTAGCCCAGAACACTAACCACACCACAGATCTGGAGCCACTGCAAGCACAGGCTGCACCGCCACGGAGCAAAACCCTAGAAACGGTACCGTGTCCCCAAAACCCTAGCCCTGCATGAATCTACATGGAGACAACGGCTACAAGCACGGAAGGGCGGAAATGGCGAAGGCGAGGAAGAGAGGAGGGCGCAGGAGGAGACGAGGATTACCGGCAGGACAGGGACGGCCAGACGAGATTGTGGTTCGCGAACCAGTCGTAGAGGACGGGGATGAGCGACTTCCACTGCGCGTACCGCTCGTCCACCGCCGCCCTCGACCCGCCTCTCTCCTTCATCTCCGCGCCGCAGGTGGCCGCCGCCGCCGACTGCTCCGGGCCTCTCTCACGCTCTGTGTGGGAGGAGCGTGTCTCTGGACTGTTCCCGTCTGCCTCCCGCTCGGTGCGCAGTGCCCCCGGGTGTGCAAGTAGAGTAGAGTATCTTTGGGTGGGGGTGGAGGTGGTGTAGGAAATGGTAAAATCTGCGCTACGCGTGGGCTGAGTGAGCCCTTCTCTGTTTGGGCCGTAGGTACATGGACGTCAGTAGACTTTGTAGAACTTTTTCTTTTATTGGGCCTTTCGGAGTACTGCATTTCGCGTATGCAGCCGCGAAGCCCACCGTCTGCATGCAGACGTCAGCTAGACATTGAGTTGATTCTAAAGAAAAGCCGAGACATTGAGTTTGTCTAATTAAAAAAAAGACATTGAGTTTTAATGGCATCGCCGACTCAGCGACGTTGAAGCAATGGCCATCTTGGAAGCCTTTGCTTTGGCAGCAGATCTTTTATACACAGCAGGTTTGTGTTGCGTCGGATTGTCCTGTACTCCCTCGCAAAAAAAAATTGTCTTTTATTTTAAAATATACTACCTCCGATTTAAGGTATATAACTTTTTAAAAAAAATAAACCAACTAAAGTTTAACTAAGTTTTTAGAGAAAAATATTAATATTTTTCAAAAGATGTTTTAACTTTTGTGAAATAAATATATCTTAGTTAATAGCATTTTAGTACTAATTTTGTGTGTGATTTTACGGATTGGTGCCACTTTGTGTCCTACCGACTAAAATCTACCACCCAATTTGCGCAAATGACGGGTTAAGAGTAAATTAACACTAAAACTGACAATGAGACCCACCTGTGAGGATGATGTGGCACCATAGAAACACACAGGGCTCGCAGATTTTAAACTTGGAACTTTTTGTAGTTTCTTTATGCCTTAAAAAAATAAGTATATAAAAAATAAAAAGTCAAACAGATTATCCATAGGCATCCGCCGTGCTTGTCCCTCCACCCCGGGCCCGTCAACACCGACGCGTGTGGCCGACCGGCTGGCTGCTGCCTAGACCTCCTACCTAGTCGTTGCTGCGCTTGGCCCTCCTCCTGACTAGGCCTTGGTGGACCATCACCGGTTGGCCCAGACGGAGGCCGCCATGGTCTATCGGCGCACTCCTCGTCTCCTGGGCGTCCGCTAGAGCGGTGGTTTCCAGCGTATGCGGCCCTCCCTGTAGTGGCACTTCAGTGGAGCATGTGTGCGTGGATCTAGAGGATGCGGACGCTGCAGTGCTCTCTTTTGATACGTACGACCTTGAGCACCGCCGGTGACCTGCAGCTCGGCCGCGGCCTCCGAAGAGCTTGAATATATTGCGGCTACGCGCCGCACCCAGGAGCGGCGGGTCTCGACCGGACCTAGGATCTCCCTCCACCTTGCGGGTGGGGTGCACAAACATTGCGCGACGATGGTTGGTATGACTCGGCGACCGAGGTGTCATGAGGGCGTGTAGTGGCCAACGGCTGACCGGACGGAGATAGAGTCAGGATGCAGCGGCAAACCAGTCGACGGTGGATTCTGTAGAGAAGGGGAGTGGAGGAATCGATGATGGTGCGGGGCTCCAGGCATGGGTGATTTTTTCCTAGATTATTTTGGACACGGACATTGTTGGAGATATGCCCTAGAGGCAATAATAAATGTAGTTATTATTATATCTTTGTGTTTATGATGAATTTTTATATTCATGCTATAACAGTATTAACAAGGAAACATTAATACTTGTGTGATTTGTAAACTAAATTAGAGTCTCTGGTAAAGCCTCTTATAATACTAGCTTGTTGGTTAATAAATGATTGTGGTTTCCCTATCATGAACATTGAGATGTTATTAACAACAAGATCATATCGTTAGGAGAATGATATGATGGACATACTCCTATAGATAAGCATAGCATAAAGATCAAGTCATTTTAATAGTTCAATTGCTATATGCTTTCTGATACATAGTAACCTAATTCCTTCGACCATGAGATCATGCATATCACCATCACCGGAAGGATGCTTTGATGACATCAAACACCACACCGTAACTGGGTGGTTATAAAGGTGGCATTGAGTGTTCGGAAAGTATTGGTTGAGACACATGGATCAAGAGTGGGATTTGTCCATCCATATGACGGATAGATATACTCTGGGTCCTCTCGGTGGAATGTCATCCAATTGGCTTGCAAGCATGTGACTGGATCACAAGGGATCACATATCACGGGAACGAGAAAAGAGTACTTAACAGTAACGAGGTTGAACTAGGTATGCAGAGATACCGACGATCAAAACCTCGGATAAGTAAACTATCGTGAGATAAAGGGAAATTGGTATCGTATGTAAGTGGTACATTCGATCGCAAAGTAATCGTAGAAATATGTGGGAGCCATATGAATTTCCAGATTCCTCTATTGGTTATTGTTGGAGAAGTGTCTCGATCATGTCCGCATAATTCACGAACTGTAGGGAGACACACTTAAGGATTCGATGTTGTTGAGTAGTTATGGAATGATGAGTAAGAGACCGAATGTTGTTTGGAGTCTCGGATGGGATCAGGGATATCACGAGGAGATCCGAAATGGTCCGGAGAATAAGATTCATATAAGGAAAGTCCTGTTTCGGGGTTGGAGAATGGTTCCGGTGTTTTTATCGGGAATGTTCTAGAAGGTTCCGGAAGGTCCCAAGACCGGAGGGAAGGGTACATGAATGTGTCATAACAAGTTGGAATGGTTGCATCATGTACTAGGTGTCATCGCTGAGCAAAATAAAGGGATAAATCAAATCCTAGTTTGAAAAGTCAAACGTCAATTTGAAAAGTCAAACGGCAAGTTTGCTTGGTGGAGGGAGAGTAGGAAACCTACTTGGGGAGGAGTTCCTCTCCCTCCACCCGTCGGCCTTGGAAGCCGAGTTGGGGAGGGACTCCCCTCCCCTTGGTCGGCGCCCTCCACCTATATAAGGAGGGGCAGGGCTGCCCCTCCAAGAAGACACCTTGCCCCACCAAACCCTAACCCTAGCCGCCGGCTACCAAGTTGTCGCCGCCGCCCTAGGGTTTCTCCCAAGCCGCCGAGTTGGAGCTTCTACTTGCCCTAGCTGCCGGCCTAGCCCTCTCTCCTTGGTGTGTCTAAACCCTAGATCGCCAAGGCCTCTCTCATAGTCCACCATACTCGCTCCGGCTTAAGGCGAAGCCCTGCGAGATCTCCCCTCTACTTCCAGTACCACGCCATCGTGCTGCCAGAATCGCGAGGAGAGTGCTACAACCTCCGCTTCCTGCTGTAACAAGGGAGAGGAAGGTCTTCATCGAGTACCGAACGTGTGACCGACTGCGGAAGCGCTGCCGGAACGCAGCGCTGGAAGGATCGTCTACACGATCTTGAGATCGGCAAGAGTACGACTACATCACCCACGAGAATCCGCTCTCGTTAAACACTTTGGAATCTTCGAGGGTGAGTTATTCCATCGACTCGTTGCTACAATCTAGTAGATAGATCTTGGCTTGTTTGTTTGTATGCGGTAGAAATTTTTTGTTTTCCATGTTACGAACCCCTACAATGGTATCAGAGTCGTGTCTATATATAGATCTGTTGCACGAGTAGAACACAATGGTCATTGTGGGCAGTGGTGCTTTTATTATCAATTGCTTCTTGTGTACTTTGCATCTTGCGGTATGATGAGATGAAGCGGCCCGGTCTAACCTTACATGACATCGTTCATGAGACTTGCTCCACGCTCAACATGCAACTTGTATTGCATAAGTGGCTTTGCGGGTGTCTGTCTCTCCCATTATAGTATAGATCCAATTTACAATGGGCACTTGATAGTTCAAACATCAACGTTGTGGTTCTTGTTCGTAAGTTATATCGACACTTATTGAAAGCCCCAAACCACGTAAAATATGCAAAGAAAGTAGAGGCGTCTAACTTTGTTTTGCAGGGGTGTGTTGTGATGTGATATGGCCATGATTGTGATTATATTTGATGTATGAAATGTTCCTTATTGTAAGTTGGCAACCGGCAGGAGCCATATGGTTGTCTTTAAATTCCTTTAAGACCCGCGTGTCTATTCAAAGTAGTTGTAATAGTTGAAGCTGGTGGACGACAATCATGGAGCAGCGTCATTGACCTTGATGCAATGCCGGTGATGATGGAGATCATGTTCGTGCTTGAAGATGGAGATCGTAAGCACAAAGAAGAAAGGCCATATCATATCACATATTATGAATTGCATGTGATGTTAATCCTTTATGCATCTTGTATTGCTTAGTTAACTACGGTAGCATTATAAGATGATCCCTCGTGCACATAAATTTCAAGTTCTAAAGTGTTCTTACTTAGTAAGCACCGTTGCTAAAGCTTGTTGTTTCGAAGCACCACGTGATGATCGGGTGTGTTAGATTCTGCAAGTGTATACAGCGTGAGCAAGCCAGATTTGCTCATGCGGAAGCTAAGGTTTGATCTTGACGAGCCTAGCATGTACATACATGGTCTCGGAACACGGATCACCGAAAGGTAAAGCATGAATCATATAGAAGATATGATGAACATGTTGATTGTTCACCATTGAAGCTACATCAACTCTCGTGATGATCGGTTTTGATATGGTGGATTTGGTTCGTGTGATCACTAAAACAATGTGGGGGATATTGTTTTGAGTGGGAGTTCACCTAGATTAATTTAACTATTAATTAGAACTCAATTTGTCATAAACTTAGTCTAAACTATTGCAAATATGTTGTAGATCAATGGCGACCCCTACCATCAATTTTAATGCATTCCTAGAGAAAGAAAAGTTGAAAAACAATGTAAGCAACTTCGCGGATTGGTTCCGCAATTTGAGGATTGTCCTCAGTGCTGATAATTTGACCTATGTGCTGGATGCACATTGGGTGACCCGCTGGTGATGCTACCGATGAAGTAAAGAATGTTTACCTCGCTCGGAAGAATCGGTACTCCACAGTTCAGTGTGCTATCTTGTATGGTTTGGAATCGGAGCTTCAGAAAAGGTTTGAGAATTCAGACCCACATGATATTGTCCGTGAACTCAAA
Source organism: Avena longiglumis (assembly GCA_030063025.1). Lineage (NCBI taxonomy): Eukaryota > Viridiplantae > Streptophyta > Magnoliopsida > Poales > Poaceae > Avena > Avena longiglumis. Next base: position 158,907,557 of record CP125973.1, read on the forward strand.
CTGATTTTTGAGACTCACGCGGCGGTTGAGAGCTACGAGGCTTCTGAAAAGTTCTTTAACTGCAAGATGGAAGAGGGCAGCTCCGTCAGTGAGCATGTGCTTAAGATGTCTGGGCACGCAAACAAACTCCAAAGCTTGGGTATAGTGATTCCTAATGCTTTGGGGATTTACTGTGTCCTCCAATCACTACCACCAAGTTACAAGAACTTTGTGATGAACTACAATATGCAAAGCATGAACAAGCAGTTGCCAGAACTCTTCTCCATGTTAAAATCTGCAGAAGTGGAGATCAAGAAAGAGCACCAAGTGTTGATGGTCAATAAGACCACCAAATTCAAGAAAGGCAAGTCTAAGCAAAAGGGACACTTCAAGAAGGGTGGTAAGAAAGTTACCGCAACGACGAAGAAGACCAAGGCTGGACCTAAGCCTGATACTGAGGGCTTTTACTGCAAGGGAAAAGGTCACTGGAAGCGAATTGCCCAAAGTACTTGGCGGATTTGAAGAACGGCAACATCAAGAAGAAAGGTATATCCGATATACATGTTATTGATGTGTATCTCACTAGTACTCGTAGTAGTTCCTGGGTATTTGATACTGGTTCGGTTGCTCATATTTGTAACTTGAAACAGGTGCTGCAGAATAAACGGAAGCTAGCGAAGAACGAGGTGACGATGCGCGTAGGAAATGGATCAAAGGTTGATGTGATCGCGGTCGGCACGCTACCTCTTCATCTACCATCGGGATTAGTTTTATACTTAAATAATTGTTATTTGGTGCCTGCGTTAAGCATGAACATTATATCGATCTTGTTTATTGCGAGACAGTTACTTGTTTAAGTCCGAGAATAATGGTTGTTCGATTTATATGAGTAATATGTTTTATGCACATGCGCCTTTGATAGATGGTCTATTATTATTGAATCTCGATAGTGGAAATACACATATTAATAACATTGAAGCTAAATGTTTGAAATCGAGCGATAACTCGACCTATATGTGGCACTGTCGTCTTGGTCACATTGGAGTGAAGCGTATGAAGAAACTTCATTCTGATGGACTTCTTGAATCACTTGATTTCGAATCACTTGAAAGATGCGAAGCATGTCTGATGGGTAAAATGACTAAGACTCCATTTTCTGGTATGATGAAGCGAGCTACGGACTTATTGGAAATCATATATACCGATGTGTGTGGTCCAATGAGTGTAGCATCGCGCGGTGGTTATCGTTATGTTCTTACCTTCACGGATGACTTGAGTAGATATGGGTATATCTATTTCATGAAACATAAGTCCGAAACTTTCGAGAAGTTTAAGGAATTTCAAAGTGAGGTGGAGAATCAACGTAACAAGAAGATTAAATTTCTACGTTCTGATCGTGGAGGTGAATATCTAAGTTATGAGTTTGGCGAGCATTTGAAGAAATGCAGAATACTTTCACAATTGAAACCGCCGGGAACACCACAGCGTAATGGCGTGTCCGAACGTCGTAATCGAACTCTCTTAGATATGGTTCGTTCTATGATGTCACTTACAGATTTACCGCTATCATTTTGGGGTTATGCATTAGAATCAGCCGCATTCACTTTAAATAGGGCATCATCTAAACCCGTTGAAACGACACCGTATGAATTATGGTTTGGGAAGAAACCTAAATTGTCGTTCCTTAAAGTTTGGGGTTGCGAAGCCTATGTAAAGAAGTTACAGCCGGACAAGCTTGAACCCAAAGCGGAAAAATGCGTCTTCATAGGATACCCAAAGGAAACTATTGGGTATACCTTCTATCATAGATCCGAAGGCAAAATCTTCGTTGCCAAGAATGGATCCTTTCTAGAGAAGGAATTTCTCTCGAAAGAAGTGATCGGAAGGAAAGTAGAACTCGACGAGGTTGTCGAACCTTCTCTCGAATTTGCGAGTAGCGTAGCACCGGAAGAAGTTCTTGTGGTGCCTGCACCGATAAGAGAGGAAGCTAATGATGATGATCATGAAACTTCGGTTGTAGTTGCTACAGAACCTCGCAGGTCAACGAGAACTCGTACCACTCCTGATTGGTATGATCCCGTTATGAGTGTCATGTTGGTGGACAACACCGATGACCCTGCGACATATGAGGAAGCGACGATGAGCCCAGATTCCAATAAATGGCAAGAAGCCATGAAATCCGAAATTGGATCCATGTACGAAAACCAAGTATGGACTTTGGTGGACTTACCGGACGACCGGAAGGATGTCGAGAACAAATGGATTTTCAAGAAGAAAACAGATGCTGATGGTAATGTTACTGTCTACAAAGCTCGACTTGTCGCAAAGGGTTTCAACAAATTCAAGGAGTTGACTACGATGAGACTTTCTCACCGGTAGCGAAGCTAAAGTCTGTGAGGATTTTGTTAGCAATCGCTGCATATTATGATTATGAGATATGGCAGATGGATGTCAAAACAACGTTCCTCAATGGAGACATTGATGAAGAGTTGTATATGGTGCAATCCAAAGGTTTTTTCGATCCTAAAGATGCTAACAAGGTATGCAAACTTCAACGGTCCATATATGGATTGAAGCAAGCATCCCGAAGTTGGAATCAACGTTTTGATAAGGTAATCAAAAGTTTTGGTTTTATACAAACTTATGGAGAAGCTTGTATTTACAAGAAAGTGAGTGGGAGCTCTGTAGAATTCTTAATACTATATGTAGATGACATGTTGTTGATTGGGAATGATGTAGACCTTCTTAATAGTGGCAAGGAATATTTGAATAATAGTTTTTCAATGAAAGATCTTGGCGAAGCAGCTTACATATTAGGCATAAAGATTTATAGAGATAGATCAAGACGCCTAATATCATTGTCTCAAAGTACATATTTGGACAAAGTTCTAAAGAGGTTTGGAATGGAAGGTAGCAAGAAAGGGTTTTTGCCAATGTTGCCCAATACGACCTTGAGTAAAACTCAAAGTCCAGCAACCGCAGAAGATAGAGAAAGGATGAGTAAGACTCCCTATGCCTCAGCCATAGGTCTCTAATGTATGCCATGCTATATACTAGACCCGACATTGCATATGTTGTTAGTTTGACTAGCAGATATCAAAGTGATCCAGGAGTGGATCATTGGACAGCGGTCAAAACCATCCTTAAGTACTTGAGAAGAACTAAGGATATGGTTCTTTCTTATGGAGGTGATGAATAGCTCGTTGTTAATGGTTACACCGATGCTAGTTGGAACATCGATCCGGATGATTCTAAATCTCAATCTGGATACGTATTTACTTTGAATGATGCAAAGCTTAGTGGAGGAGTGCAAAGCAAAGCGTTGTGGCGAGATCTTCAACTGAATCGAATACATAGATGCTTGGAGGCTTCACAAGAAGCGATATGGATGAAGGATTTCATTACAGAGCTTCGTGTGGTTCCAAGCTACTGGACCCAATGTCTATCTACTGTGATAACATGGGCGCCATAACCAATGCGCAAGAACCAAGGTCACGCAAGAAGCTGAAGCACATCAAGCTATGTTTTCACGCTATTCGAGAACATGTCCAAGATGATGACATAAAGATTTGCAAAGTACATACAGATCTGAATGTGGCGGATTCGTTGACTAAACCTCTCCCGAGGGCAAAACATGACCAACACCAAACTGCCATGGGTGTTCGGTATATTACCATGTAATCTAGATTAGTTGACTCTAGTGCAAGTGGAGACTGTTGGAGATATGCCCTAGAGGCAATAATAAATGTAGTTATTATTATATCTTTGTGTTTATGATAAATGTTTATATTCATGCTATAACAGTATTAACAAGGAAACATTAATACTTGTGTGATTTGTAAAATAAATCAGAGTCCCTGGTAAAGCCTCTTATAATACTAGCTTGTTGGTTAATAAATGATTGTGGTTTCCCTATCATGAACATTGAGATGTTATTAACAACAAGATCATATCGTTAGGAGAATGATATGATGGACATACTCCTATAGATAAGCGTAGCATAAATATCAAGTCATTTTAATAGTTCAATTGCTATATGCTTTCTGATACATAGTAACCTAATTCCTTCGACCATGAGATCATGCATATCACCATCACCGGAAGGATGCTTTGATGACATCAAACACCACACCGTAAGTGGGTGTTTATAAAGGTGGCATTGAGTGTTCGGAAAGTATTGATTGAGACACATGGATCAAGAGTGGGATTTGTCCATCCATATGACGGATAGATATACTCTGGGCCCTCTCGGTGGAATGTCATCCAATTGGCTTGCAAGCATGTGACTGGCTCACAAGGGATCACATATCACGGGAACGAGAAAAGAGTACTTAACAGTAACGAGGTTGAACTAGGTATGAAGAGATACCGACGATCAAAACCTCGGATAAGTAAACTATCGTGAGACAAAGGGAAATTGGTATCGTATATAAGTGGTTCATTCGATCGCAAAGTAATTGTAGAAATACGTGGGAGCCATATGAATTTCCAGATTCCTCTATTGGTTATTGTTCGGAGAAGTGTCTCGATCATGTCCGCATAATTCACGAACCGTAGGGAGACACACTTAAGGATTCGATGTTGTTGAGTAGTTATGGAATGATGAGTAAGAGACCGAATGTTGTTCGGAGTCTCGGATGGGATCCGGGATATCACGAGGAGATCCGGAATGGTCCGGAGAATAAGATTCATATAAGGAAAGTCTTGTTTCGGGGTTGGAGAATGGTTAGGTGTTTTCATCGGGAATGTTCTAGAAGGTTCGGAAGGTCCAGACCGAGGGGAAGGGTACATGAATGTGTCATAACAAGTTGGAATGGTTGCATCATGTACTAGGTGTCATCGCTGAGCAAAATAAAGGGATAAATCAAATCCTAGTTTGAAAAGTCAAACGCCAATTTGAAAAGTCAAACGGCAAGTTTGCTTGGTGGAGGGAGAGTAGGAAACCTACTTGAGGAGGAGTTCCTCTCCCTCCACCCACCGGCCTTGGAAGCCGAGTTGGGTAGGGACTCCCCTCCCCTTGGCTGGCACCCTCCACCTATATAAGGAGGGGCAGGGCTGCCCCTCCAAGAACACACCTTGCCCCACCAAACCCTAACCCTAGCCGCCGGCTACCAAGTCGCCGTCGCCGCCCTAGGGTTTCTCCTAAGCCGCCGAGTTGGAGCTTCTACTTGCCCTAGCCGCCGGCCTAGCCCTCTCTCCTTGGTGTGTCTAAACCCTAGATCGCCAAGGCCTCTCTCATAGTCCACCATACTCCCGCTTAGGCGAAGCTCATGAGATCTCCTCTACTTTCTGCATTACGCCATCGTGCTACCGGAATCGCGAGGAGAGTGATACAACCTCCGTCACTGGAACAAGGAGAGGAAGGTCTTCATCGAAAGTTAACGTGTGACCGATCATGAAGCTGCGAACGCAATACGGAAGGATCGTCTACACGATCTTGCGATCGGAAAGAGTACGACTACATCACCCACGAGAATCCGCTCTCGTTAAACACTTTGGAATCTTTGAGGGTGAGTTGTTCCATCGACTCGTTGCTACAATCTAGTAGATAGATCTTGGCTTGTTTGTTTGTATGCGGTAGAAAATTTTTGTTTTCCATGCTACGAACTCCACTTTGTGATTATCCAAAAACATTTAAATGCTTAGTTTAAAACATAGTTGAAAATTAAATCTATTTCATATGGGAAGATCCCACTATTTCAAAAACCACTCAAACAAGCTCAATTTTCAAAACCCAAGCATTCTCAGAATCCTCAACACATGCCTAGCACACCCACCAAAAATCTTTTCAAAATTCAAAACTTAAGTTCATGCGGCCATTTCATCAAACAGGTTGCAGATACAAATCAACAAAATCAAAAACACTATGTTGAGCAGTGTTTTGGGACAACCTTGTTCCCTCTCTAGTTACACTAGCCTTAGTAGATCAGCTAGCAACCTTAACTAAGCTATAGCACCACTGTAAGCATGTTAATGCCATCAATGGTGAGCAGGCCGAGAGCACCCATGTCACCCCAGTGTGGATAACAAGCTAGGAGAAGAACTAGTCGTGCCAACCTTGTCTAGCATGCAGCCCATGCCTCACCGCCCCCTCTCGACCAGCCCTAGCTCGAAGACAGCAACCAGAACCGCTAGGAACGTCGCGCCCATGCCGCTGTCGACCATGCCGACGCGCACCACAGAGCAAGCACCGTTCCCATGCAACCCGACCACCTCGAGCCCTCGCTGCCCGCCAGCATACACCCCACCGTCCCAGGAGACCACCAGACATGTTTGTTTCACCGCCCGTACCCCGTAGCCACCGCTCGCCGTAAAGTTCGCCGCCTCTTCCACGCAGAGCACCGCGCGTTCCCGACCATTTTCCACCGCCCCTACACGCACATTTAAACCTTAGAGCATCGCCAGGAGACCGCTCGTCGATCGCCAACTTCGGCCATGCCTCTAGCCGCCCGTAGCCGTGTCGCCACCGTCGCCTACCCATCGCTCTCGGTCTCGCCGTCGAGCCTATAAAAGGAGACGACCCCCACTCGATTTCTTCACACCATCTCACTCCCCTCACCTCACCGATCATTCCATCCCTTAGCTGGAGCACGAGGAGCAGCAGTTCGCCGGAATTGCGCCGGAGCAGGCCGCCTCTGGAGAAGAAGGGAGTCGTTGATTTCGTCCACCCCCGGAGCTGCCACGACCATCCTTGAGTTCGCCGTCGTCGACTTTGTCGTTTGCCCGCCTCGCTGTCGTCACTGGATCCCCGGTATGCCCCCTATGCACCCCCACTGAGCCGCTAGGGTTCGAGCTCGCCGGTGACCTGTTCATCGTCGACGACGACCCTCAGCCGTCGATCTTCATTCTAATCCAACGCACCACATCGCCCGTGCGGCCAAGCTTAAAGAGCCACCGCCATGAGACCCCGTGTCAGTTGCGCCCCGCGCTATGGAGTGACACTGGGCCGGCCCATTAACCCTTCCCGCGCAGCCCAAGCGTTTGAATTTAGATTTTTCTATTTTCAGTCAAACTCAGTTCTGTACCTAGTTTCAAAAATCAATCCAGCTCGATTCAGTGAACCAAATTGCATGAAACCAATTTTGTTATAAAGATATTGAAATGCTTAATCCAAGCCCGTTGGATTCAAATCATTTGGATCTATAGATCAACCTTGGTAAAAATAACAAGGCAGAAGCTTTTCTGCATTCAAACATTTTTCAAATTTCAACCATAATAGCTTTTGAGTTGATTCCAACTCTCAAAAATCACATTTGATCATACCTTTTAGAATATATAAAAACATATGGGTTTACTTACAGAAATAATGTTCAAGTAATAAAAGAATGTCGTAGAGGCATTTCTAGTCACTTATTTTATTTAAATAAAAAGGGTAAACCTTATTAAATTGTGACACCACTTTAAATCACATTCTCATGGACTGAAATATGTGGTGATGACATGTGTCAACATGATCCCATGTTTGAGTTGGATAATATTAAATCTTAAGTAGTTTTTCAATGAGTAGAAATTACTTTTCTAAAAATAAATAAATAAGACAAATGCTTTAATCTTGTAATGTTAGTGATGATGCTAGATCATCTATAGAACCCTTTTTGTGTGATGATTGAAAGTAGTTAAGTATTGTTTGGTGATTGTGTACCTCGTATTTATTCATAGATGCTAGTACCGACCAAGGATACGAGGAGGAAGGAGGATACTACGAAGAAGAAGCCGAGGAGAACTTCAACCACTGCTCTGCACAAGGCAAGCTAACACTTGCAAGATACTCTACTCTAGCAAGCCTTACTAATCAATTTAACCTATGCAAGCAAATACTTGCTTGTTACCATGCCAACTATATGCCTTAAGCATATGTGATTATACTCACTTGATAACTCAATCCTAGTTTTACTTGCAAGCTTTCTACTTTATTTCTTTATCAAAACTATTTCTTAGAGTTTATTTAAGTGACTTGTAGATTCTAGGAAGATAATTGAAGGTTGCATAAAGAGCATTAAATTTGGCCTAAGCTAGATAATCTTGATGTCATCCCAAGGCATGAGATTGAACTTAGTTAAACTCAACTTGTTTACCACCCCTCATTAGTACTCCCCTCATTTGTAGATGCTAGTGCTAAGCATAAAACTTGATCTACTTTAGATGGGAATACTTGGTGGAAAATGGTTATGAAAACCTTAGAATGATGAGTCATTCTACTGAGATGTTTTGACATGTGTTTCCGAACACCAGATGATTTTGATGATGAAAATGTTGATGCATGAGCCTTAGCCCTTTATAAAACTGTTGGTTGTCTGGATGCGATACCATTCCAATTTTATCGTACAACCACAATACCCGAAAATTGGGTAGGGCTTGACTGAAAACTTATATACCTTAGTATGGGTTCCCTCACGGCCAAGGTTTGAGCTGAGGCTACCTTGTGAAGATTGTCCACCTGTGCAGTACCCAAGATGACAGTTGGTCATGGTTGGGAGGCCAAACTCACAGGAGATGTGCCTATACTAGGGCGTGTAATTGAAAGGTTGGGATTGATTATCCGCATACTGAGTATGGTGAATTCAGGATTTGTTCCTGATGGATGTATCGAATGTTGTGGTGAAAGTGTACAATCTCTGGAGAGTGTCAAACTATTCGAATAGCCGCGTCCGCGGTTATGGACAGTTGGAGTGGCCATACTGTTCCCCCGTCAGATGTTTTCAAAAATGACTTGTAAAATGGATTGAGATTTTGACTTGACCACAACAAAGTTGTGATATGAAGTACAAGTTCCCTCTTAGGTGTTATAAAACGTCAACTAGCTTTTCTTGCTTCTGAACTTAGTAGAGGTAAATCTGTCCTTTTGCAAAACAACCCTAGAGCTTAGTGTCCTACTATAAAACCCCCTTTAACTTGTTAGTATTAGTTTGCGAGTACTTAAAGAGTACTCATGGCTTTGTCCCTGGCTATTCCCGTGGCCAGACTATGAAGAGGAGTACCAGGATGATGGACCCCAGGAAGGTTACGACAACTAGGATCATATCCCATCACCAGCATTGCCTGTGACCCCGAAGATGGAGCTTCGCCTACACTACCTTTATCATTACGTATTTCCGCTGCTTGATTTGTATTAAGAACTGGATCATGAGATCCTTATTTATGTAAGACCTTATGTATGGTTTTAATGGATGATGTACTATGGTATCCAATTCTGTTATGTCTCGCAAAAATGGTAATCCTGGGATTGCGATGTATGGCATAACAGGCATCTGGGATTAAAAATCTGGGTGTTGACAGCCCCTTTCCTGAATTTGGTCCATGTAGTGGTGCTTGGTGATCCATGGACAAAGTAGAATTAGTAATTAAGAAACATGACCATAAATGTGAACATGTCAAAGAAAAATGGAAATACATTGTCATTATGCATTTAATAGGTATATGGAATCGTCTCGGAATAAATACGGAAATCAGTTGCCTGGCGTGAATTAATTATTATGATAGGACATGCACTTAATTTATGTTGGATAGAAGAATAAGCGAGTGAATAAATCTGATGTGATGCAATGATTATTGGTGCCAGGTAGATAATTACTCCCTCTATTCACATTTTGAGTTTAATCAAAATCAAACTTTGTAAATTTAACCACGAATATAATAAAAAATATCAATATCATTATACCAGATGCATATAATATGTGATGATTCTACTATAATAGATTTTATATTATAGATGTTGATATTTTTTGTAGATATTTGGTTAAATTTTATAAAGCTCACAAAATGCAAAATAATTGTGAATAGAGGATGAACTAATTTGCTTTATTGTTTATTTTTGCTATTCAGATTTGTATAATAATGATGACATAGTCAAGTAATGTTCCTCGCTTATGCAAAAGTAGCAATTAGTATTGTGTCCTTACAATTTATTAGTATTTCTGATTTGTATGCATGTGATTAGTAACATTTTGTTATTTGGCAAAGAATTAATGAAATTTTATAATTAATTAATGCACCTTCTGAAGATAAATCAATGCACTTTTTAAAATAATACATTGTGCAATTACAGAGAATTATGAAAGGATAATAGGAATATACATTGCTAATTAATGCAAAAATACATATAGCGGTGGCGATCCCATTGATAGATGGAGGGTGAGATATAGTGGAGAGGCATGAGCAGGTTCTCCAACGTAATTGCCGCCAAAGTATCTACTCGCATTGAATATTTTATGTGTGTTCACTACACTAGCACCTTATAGTGTATTATTTAAAATATAATAGATGGAGGGTGAGAGTATTATTTACACTACGCTGCCACCTTATGCCCTAGCCTTTGTCGCATTGAATATTTTATGTGTGTTTATACTTATAAATACTTGCATCTCTTAATAGTTTATAACGTAACTTCTTAAGATTACCTATCAAAATGCAGGTTCGTGGATTTAATTGTTGGTTCACCTTGCAATAGTGATAAAGTTTTTGAAACAAATTACCATGTCATCTAAAAACAAGTACCACATTACGCTAGTAGCAATTACTAGATTAATTAGCTAGCTACCACGGTTGGAGATATGCCCAAGAGGCAATAATAAAGTGGTTATTATCATATCTTTATGTTTATGATAAATGTTTATATCCCATGCTATAATTGTATTAACCGGAAACATTAATACTTATGTGATTTGTAAACATGGAAGAGTCCCTAGTAAAGTCTCTTGTTAAACTAGCTTGTTGATTGATTGATGATCATGGCTTCCTTATCATGAACATTGGATGTTATTATTAACAAGGTCATATCATTAGAAGAATGATGTGATAGACATACTCCTATAGTTAAGCGTAACATGAGATCAAGTCATTTCAATAGTTCGTTGCTATAAGCTTTCAGATACATAGTAACCTAAATCCTTCGACCATGAGATCATGTTAATCACCATCACCGGATGGATGCTTTTATGACATCAAACACCACTTCGTAACTGGGTGGTTATAAAGGTGGCATTGAGTATTCAAAAAGTATGTGTTGAGGCACATGGATCAAGAGTGGGATTTGTCCATCCATATGACGGATAGATATACTTTGGGCCCTCTCAGTGGAATGTCATATAATTAGCTTGCACGCATGTCACTAGCTCACAAGGGATCACGTATCACATGAACGAGTAAAGAGTACTTATCGCTAACGAGGTTGAACTAGGTATGTAGAGATACCGACGATCAAACCTCAGATAAATAAAGTATCACGAGACAAAGGGAAATTGGTATCGTATGTAAATGGTTCATTTGATCATGAAGTAATCGTAGAAATATGTGGGATCCATATGAATTTCCAGATTCCTCTATTGGTTATTGATCAGAGAAGAGTCTCGATCATGTCTGCATAATTCACGAACCGTAGGGAGACACACTTAAGGATTCGATGTTGTTTGGTAGATATGGAATGTGAGTAAGAGACCGAATGTTGTTCAGAGTCTCGGATTGGATCCGGGATATCACGAGGAGATCCGGAATGGTCTAGAGAATAAGATTCATATAAGTAAAGTTCAATTCCGGAGTTCGGGAATGGTTTCGATGTTTTTCATCGGAATGTTCTAGAAGGATCTAAAAGGTCACCGATCCAGAGTGGGAAGGGTACATGGATATGTCATACTAAAGTGGAATGGTTGCATCATGTCCTATGTCACTTGGATGGGCAATGGAAATAGAGAAATCAAACTCTAGTTTGAAAGTCAAACGTCAATTTGAAAAAGTCAAATCCCAACATGGTTGCCTAGTGGAAGGAGGGAAGGAATCCCACTTAGGGAAGGATTCCCTCCCTCCCTTGCCGCCGGACACAATGAGGAGTTTGGGGAGGACTCCCCTCCCCCCAAACCGCCTCTCCCTCTCATAAATAGAGGCAAGGGGCGCCCCTTGCACCCTACCACAAACCCTGGCCACCGGCCCTTGCCCTCTCAAGTTGCCGCCGCCTAGATCTCCTCCAAGTCATCGCCTCTAGGCCCTACCCTAGCCGCTAGACACCTCCACCCCTCGGCCCTCTAAACCCTAGATTATCGAGGCCCTCTTCTACTCCACGATACCTGCCCTAGCTTAGGCGAAGCCCTGCGGGATTTCCGCTCTACTTCCTGTTGGGAATATGCCCTAGAGGCAATCATGTATGATGATATTTCCCATTGTATTCATAATGATATTAGTCCTTGTATAAACATCTGATGTGTATCATTGAATATGTGATTCGGTTGTGGAACTATGCATTTATGTTGTTTGTACTAAATATCCTTGGTCATTGAGGTTGTGCTGGACACACAACTTAGACCAATGTGAAAGTTGGCTTGATGACTCGGTTCCACTTGTCATGGGCATGGAGATGCTATTCCAACTTACACAGATTCGACTAAAGAATTTAGCGAGTCAGATTGACCCATATTGAGGTACAACGAACTAGCTGTCATTTGTATATCTCAATCAATATAATCCTTAGACCTGAGGTTGTTGCATAGTCCGAGTTGAGGATCACCGACTTAGGTTCTGTCAAACCGATCCGTGAATCGGGCGCTTATAAAGGCAGGTTCGGTCGATCGAGAATCAAGCTGCGTGATGTGAATAACCAAGATGGGATTTTGCCCTCCACTCGGAGAGATATTCTCCGGCCCTCGTGAGATATGATTCGAAAAGCATGGCCATGCACGACTCGGTTAAGTGTTAACCGAGGCGATCGACTAAGAGTTAGTCGGGTGAATCACTTATCTCGGATCGAGAAGAGAGTCGGACTATTTAAGGGATGACATATATTCGCCTATAGTCTGACAAGGTATATCGTGAGGCAAAAGGGACTCGGACGTAAGTCGCATTGGAAAGGCAAGTCGTCATGACTCTTTGGTACTTGGGAGTCGGCACATTCTGCTAGGAGCCGCTACCGACTGATCGATTGAGAGTCGGACTCCAATCGTGTCCAAGTAGCCATGAGCCTGCGGGGTCACACACTTAAGAGAGGAGCAAGTTCAGATTGGATCTGAACATGTAATCTGGTTGGGTTGGACCTTAACCTGATTAGGACTGAGTTAGTGAGTTGGACTCACGGTGACTAGTGTTATATGGGCTTTAGTGAATGGGTCGCGCGAGCGGAGCCCACGTTCACTCCCTATATATAGTGGAGCACCTTAACCCAAAAGGGTTAATCGTTGTTCGGTTAGGTCATTCCATGTGTTGGAAACCCTAGCTCCACAGCAGTCCAGCCGTCGTTACGAACCTAGCAGTTCGCCGCTGGTGCTCCTCTTTGTACGTGTGGATACCAAGAGAGGTCTTTGTCGATCGACACCGGACGATCGGATCGTGAGGATCAGATCGCATCAATCGACGCTTCACCGCAGAATCCGAATCGCATCTAGTGGTAAACCTCGTGGCCTTCTACCTCAGCTAGATCTTGGGATCACCACGTTAGAGGAAAAAGTTTTGTTTTATCTCTGCGTGGTCCAAAAGTGGTATCAGAGCGATAGCTTCTGGTTTTAGGCTCGAGATCTCGCATATGTGATATGCGGTAGGCTGTAGATGAGATCTATGTGCTGTTTTGATGGTCGATCTATGAGATATATCAGTTTTGTACGAAGTTGATTGGAGCAACTGTACTCGGGGAATGGTAGATCTGATTTCCATGACCATACTGCTGAGGTCGTGGAACGACATACCCCTACAGGTAGGCTTCCGCCATCGGGGTAGACTGTGAAACATAAATCCAGAAGCGGTGATCGAAGATCAAAGAGTTTGATAGAATCGGAACGATGGTCGGAATCCATGTCCGGATCGTAGATGAGATCTACGTTTTCGGAAAAATCGCGTTACGCCGCACCCGCGAGGGTGCCGCCTTCGATCCTCGCCCGCTATCCGGCTAAGCGGACCGCCGCTTCACCGTCAGCGCCTTAGATGTCGTTGCGAGTTTCACAACGCCGGTAGATATTGTATCTATGCATAACTTGTTTTTGCAGGAAGTTGTTAATGGTATGGTTCATGTGCATGTGATGTATGTGTGTAATCCATACGTGATCTGCGAATCACGGTTTATGTCAGTTGGAGCCTAGGTGCTGTCATTTTATTGTATAATGACCCGCGTGTCGGATTCTCTATGTAATTTACTTTACTAAGCTAGTGTAGTTGTTTGGAGAACCCAGAAGGCATGCAAGGCGTTGTACATGTCGGCGACATGGAGTAAGACGGCAAGTGACAAGAGTTGACACGAGTCGGATTACAGGCTTTATGGAGATGGAGATCGCCATGAAGAGAGCCATACCATTTCACATTATAATTGCTTTATTTTGTGTTATTGTTATGTCTCTGTTTTACCTCTATTAGATAGTCGGTAAAATTTAATCCCTCAAAGAAGGTCTAGTCGGTTTTCTCGCCAGTGTTTGCACCATCACAAGTCGGACATTTTTGGTAGTGGGCTCATAATATTGAGGTGCTGCCAATTCTTTCCGACTAGGTGGGTTCGAGCGCCTGACTCTTCATCAGAAACACTCGGTAAGCTAGACGGTCTATCACAACGGTTGTGGGACTCGGGAAAAGTCGGATGGGAGCCGGGCATGTGATGCCACCCGTCCAACAGAGTCGCATGAGATGCGATTGACAAGGAGTTGTCTACCTAGATCACTTGGCTAGCGGTGATGCTAAAGCTCACTAGCCGACTTGCTTATTTAGGATCCTGAATCACTAAGTAACCATCGGAGGGGTGTTGGTTCTAGTGGGAGCATAAAATATTAAAATGTTTAATATGCTTGCTCTTTTATGAATACATGTCTTAAATGTTTTGCATATTTTCATTGTAGATCATGGCACCAAGTAGCAGTCACTCTCGGATATCCGGTTTTATGCTGAGAACTATTCTTGAGAAAGATAAACCGAACGACACTAATTTTACCAATCGGTATCGAATCGAGAATTGTTCTCAAACAAGAAAAGAAGGACCATGTCCTAGACAACCCACTTCTAGATGAGCAATGAGAATGCGATCGCAGCCACCAATGCCTACCGTCGGGCTAAGGATGAGTCCACGGATATTAGTGCCTTATGCTTGCTCACATGGAACCGGACTTGCAAAAGCAGTTCGAGCATGTTGAGGCCTATGATATGATCGAAATCCTCAAAAGTATGTTCCGGGATCGTGCGAAGACCGAGGTATCAAGTCTCTCGTGCTTTGCCGAGTTGCAAGCTTAAGGATGGTGATCCACGAGTCCGCATGTGATCAAAATGGTTGGTTACGTGCAGTCTTTGGAGAGGCTTATACCCCATTAGCGAAGAGTTCGCTACGGATATAATTAACTCTCTTCCTAGTGCATATGGGCAGTTCATTTCAACTACCACATGCATGGTATGGATAAGAAGCTCACCAATTGCATGGGATGCTCAAGCAGAGGCGGATCTCAAGAAGGGCGCCCACCAAGTGTTGATGGTGCGAGAATAAGGCTAAGTTCAAGAAGAGTTCTTGGACTTAGAAGAAGGCTAAGTCGAGGAAAGGTGCTCAGACCCGGTCCCAAGCGCTTCCTCGTGGACTAAGCCATCTCCTTCACCGGATCCACTTGCTTCTCTTGCAAGGCGGATGGCCACGGAAGAGGAATCAGCAAGTACTTGGCCGACAAAGCCAAGAGTGGAGGTATGACTTCCGACTCAGGTACACTTGTTTGCAATGTTATAGACATATATCTTGCTGATGCACCTAATAGTTCTTGGGTATATGATACCGGATCAGTTATTCACATATGCAACTTGTTGCAGGGACTGGTAAGAACTAGGAGCGTAGCAAGAGGCGAGGTTGATATTCGAGTCGGCAACAAAGCAAGAGTTGTTGCGTTGGAAGTCGGCACGATGCAACTTCATTTACCTTCCGGATTCATTATGGAACTAAATAATTGTTATTATGTTCTAGTGCTCAGTCGAAACATTATTTCTGCTTCATGTTTGATGAGGCAAGGCTATGAGTCGAATATCAAGAATAATGGTTGTTCTTTGTATTTGAATGATATGTTTCATTTTGCACCCGGCCCGTGACGGGTTATTTATTTTGAATCTTGATGGTGAGTCGGTTTATCACATAAATGTTAAAAGGTTGAAACCAAATGATCTAATATGACTTACTTTTGGCAATCGGCTTGGTCATATAAGTTGGAAACACATGAAGAAGCTCCATGATGATGGACTCCTAACTTCGTTCGACTTGGAGTCGTTCGAGACATGCGAATCTTGCCTACTCGGCAAAATGACCAAGACACCTTTTGCAAAGAGTTGCGAAAGGGCGTCCGACTTGTTGGGACTAGTACATAGTGATGTATGTGGACCAATGAGCACGACAACCAGGGGTTGTTATGAGTACTTCATTACCTTCACTGATGATTTGAGTAGGTATGGATATATCTACTTGATGAAACATAAGTCGGAAGCCTTTGAAAAGTTCAAAGAATTCCAGAATGAAGCACAAAATCAACTCGGCAAGAAAATAAAGTTTCTTCTTGACCGAGGAGGCGAGTACATGAGCCATGAGTTTGATGACCATTTGAAAAGTTGTGGAATAGTTCCTCAACTTACTCCGCCAGGAACGCCGCAAAGGAACGGTTTTTCGGAAAGGCGGAATCGGACCTTGTTAGACATGGTACGATCAATGATGAGTCGGACAGATCTGCCTTTATCATTTTGGGGTTATTGTCTAGAAACAGCGGCATTCACACTAAACAGAGTACCATCAAAATCGGTAGAGAAGACACCGCATGAGATGTGGACAGGCAAAAAGCCGAGTTTGTCTTTTCTTAAGATTTGGGGTTGTGAAGCATTTGTCAAGCGACTTGGTCGGACAAGCTTACTACGCCAAGTCGGATAAATGTATTTTTGTGGGTATCCGAGGGAAACCTTGGGTTACTACTTCTACAACCGAGAAGAGGGCAAAGTGTTTGTCGCTTCGAATCGGTGTCTTCCTTGAGAAAGAGTTTCTCGACCGTGGAGTAAGTGGGAGCACGGTGCAGCTCAAGAAATTCGAGAGGAACCGGCTAGTAGCTTAGCAAAAACCTTGGAGGTTGAGCCGTGGTATGAGCAAAGAAGACCGCATTTACGAAGATCGGCAAGATTACGAAGTGTTCGTGATGTGTTACCATAGATGTTGATGAGCCGCAAATTATTCGGAAGCGATGGTGGGATATGATTCCGAGTCATGGCTTGGAGCCATGAGATCCGAGTTAAAGTCCATGGATGAAAATCAAGTTTGGAACTTGGTTGATCTGCCAGACGGTGCAAGACCCGTCAAGTGCAAATGGGTCTTTAAGAATAAAACTGATATGGATGGAAATGTTTTCGTCTATAAAGCACGCCTTGTCGCGAAGGGGTTCCGACAAGTTCAAGGAGTTGATTACGACGAGACTTTCTCGCCCGTAGCGATGCTTATATCAGTTCGGATCATGTTAGCTATAGCAGCCTATTTCGACTATGAGATATGGTAGATGGATGTCAAACGGCTTTCCTTAACGGAAATTTAACCGAGGACGTGTATATGATACAACCCGAGGGTTTTGTCGATCCGGCTAATGCTGACAAGGTATGCAAACTTCAGAAATCCATTTATGGGTTGAAGCAAGCATCTCGGAGTTGGAATATTCGCTTTGATGAGGTAGTCAAATCGTTTGGCTTCATCAAGAGTGATCATGATTCTTGTTTGTACAAGAAGTTTAGTGGGAACAAAGTAAATGTTCTAATCTTATATGTGGATGACATATTACTGATTGGAAATGATGTCCAGATGATGCAAGAAACCAAGGAATCATTGGAAAGGAGTTTCTCAATGAAAGACTTGGGTGAGGCAACATACATCCTCGGAATCCGGATCTATAGAGATAGATCAAGGAGGCTCATTGGATTGAGTCAGATTACTTATTTGGACAAAGTGTTGAAGAAGTTCAACATGGAATCGTCTAAGAAGGGGTTCTTACCGATGTCCCATGGTGTAAAACTTAGCAAGACTCAGTGTCCTTCGACAACTGATGAGCGAAGTCGGATGAGTGCGATTCCATATGCTTCTGTAGTCGGATCCATCATGTACGCCATGATTTGTACTAGGCCGGATGTTTCCTATGCTCTAAGTGTTGTGGCGGATACCAGTGATCCCGAGAGATCCATCGACAAGCTAAAAATATCCTAAAGTACTTGAGAAGGACTAAGGATATGTTCTTGGTTTATGGTGGTGAAGATGAACTCGGTGTAAAGGGTTACACATGCGAGTTATCTCACCGACTGATGATTCTCGCCGCAATCCGGATACATGTTTATTATAAACGGAGGTGTTGTGAGTGGAAGAGTTCCAAGCAAGACCGTGTCGGCTTCACAACAGAGGTCGAGTATATTGTCCGGAGGCAAAGAAAGGAAGTTTTGGATGAGGAATTTCCTCATGGATCTTGGTGTGGTTCAGGGCTCGTCCAATCCGTTGGACGTGTATTGTGACAACAATGGTGTTATTGCACAAGCCAAGGAATCTACACAACACCAGAAGAACAAGCACATACTCATGCGGTACCACCTGATTCGCCAGTTCGTGGATCAGGGTGATATCAAGTTATGCAAGGTACACATGGATGCAAATATTGCGGATCCGTTGACAAAGCTACACTACCCAAGCATGAGGCGCACCTGAGAGCCATGGGCATTAAATGCTTAGACATGTGATGTCGAAAGATTGACTCTAGTGCAAGTGGGAGACTGTTGGGAATATGCCCTAGAGGCAAACATGTATGATGATATTTCCCATTGTATTCATAAAGATATTAGTCCTTGTATAAACATCTGATGTGTATCATTGAATATGTGATTCGGTTGTGGAACTATGCATTCATGTTGTTTATACTAAATATCCTTGGTCATTGAGGTTGTGCTGGACACACAACTTAGACCAATGTGAAAGTTGGCTTGATGACTCGGTTCCACTTGTCATGGGCATGAAGATGCTATTCCAACTTACACAGATTCGACTAAAGAGTTTAGCGAGTCGGATTGACCCATATTGAGGTACAACGAACTAGCTGTCATTTGTATATCTCAATCAATGTAATCCTTAGACTTGAGGTTGTTGCATAGTCCGAGTTGAGGATCACCGACTTAGGTTCTATCAAACGCTGATCCGTGAATCGCAGTTATAAAGGTGGTTCGGTCGATCGAGAATCAAGTCGTGATGTGAATAACCAAGATGGGATTTTGCCCCTCCACTCGGAGAGATATTCTCTGGGCCCTCTCGTGAGATATGATTCGGAAAGCATGGCCATGCACGACTCGGTTAAGTGTTAACCGAGGCGATTGACTAAGAGTTAGTCGGGTGAATCACTTATCTCGGATCGAGAAGAGAGTCGGACTATTTAAGGGATGACATATATTCGCCTATAGTCTGACAAGGTATATCGTGAGGAAAAAGGGACTCGGACGTAAGTCGCATTGGAAAGGCAAGTCGTCATGACTCTTTGGTACTTGGGAGTCGGCACGTTCTGCTAGGAGCCACTACCGACTGATCGATTGAGAGTCGGACTCCAATCGTGTCCAAGTATCCATGAGCCTGCAGGGTCACACACTTAAGAGCGGGAGCAAGTTCGGATTGGATATGAACATGTAATCTGGTTGGGTTGGACCTTAACCTGATTAGGACTGAGTTAGTGAGTTGGACTCACGGTGACTAGTGTTATATGGGCTTTAGTGAATGGGTCGCGCGAGCGGAGCCCACGTTCACTCCCTATATATAGTGGAGCACCTTAACCCAAAAGGGTTAATCGTTGTTCGGTTAGGTCATTCCATGTGTTGGAAACCCTAGCTCCACAGCAGTCCAGCCGTCGTTATTTAACCTAGCAGCGATTCGCCGGTGCTCCTCCTTGTGCGTGTGGATACCAAGAGAGGTGATGTGCGATCAGCACCGGACGATCGGATCGTGAGGATCGATCGCATCAATTGACGCTTCATCAAGAATCCAATCGGCTGCGTCTAGTGGTAAACCTCGTGGACTTCTACCTCAGCTAGATCTTGGGATCACCACGTTAGAGGAAAAAGTTTTGTTTTATCTCTGCGTGGCCCAACACTTCCACCACCACACCGTCATGCTGCTGGAATCGCGAGGAGAGATCTACAACCTCTGCTGCCTGCTAGAACAAGGGAGAGGAAGGTCTTCATCGAGTACCGTATTTGTGACCTACTGCGGAAGCACTGCATGAACGTGGTGCCGGAAGGATAGTCTGCATGATCTTGAGATTGAAAAGTGAACGACTACATTAACCACGAGAATCCAATCTCGTTAAACGCTTTGGATATACGAGGGTTAGTACTCTATCAACTCGTTGCACCAATCTAGTAGATTAGATCTTGGCTTGTGTGTGTTCATGCGATAGAAAAAAATTATTTTCCATGCTACGAACCCCTACAACCACTTAGGGAAAAAAGGCGAAAACCACTGATTTCTTTATAATACTACGTTAAAACCATTTAGGGAGGAAAATGTCTTTTCAGTCGCCTAGCATCCCCTTCTCTCCCTCATTGGTCGGAGTGGGAAGGATGGAGGTAGCTGGGTCAATGTTGTACATAGGTATGACTCTAGGTCTAGGTTATGGACTTGGTCCTAGTTTTTCTCAACTGGATGACCCGGTGTGCCACTGGTGCCAAGGTCGAAAGTGAGACAATATTGTAGCCGTAGATTTAATCATCTGAAACTGAACCGCATTGAGTAACTTATACAAAACATGTAAGTACAACTATAGTTGAAGAAATAGTTGTTTTGATTAGAGATAAGTAAACCTTTTATCAATCAATGCATGGCACTCTAATCTATTTTTTATTGGAACCAAAGGAATATGATGGTTTTATAAATAGGACATAAAAGAATTTTACATAAGGGTAAGAAGAGAATTTTCCTGCTATCAAGAATTGGAGGAGCTGTGCTGATATTGTTCACTTCAACAAAATATAAAATAAAACAATCAACCATACGAAACAAAACAGGAATGCTCAGTGTTCTCACTTGATTATTTGAGAACAAGAGAAGAAGGGCATGACCCAACACCTATTGTGGGATCAAACCTCTAGTTGTTGTATTCCCGTCCATGAGCAAGCCCGTGACTGTAGAAAGTGCCCCACTTAGCCGATGGCATCATGATCTCTAGACCCCAAACAGCGTGATGCTTAGCGAGAAAGCCCCTCACTGTAGCCCAGATAGTTGATGGCATCACAGGCTCTAACTCCACAAGGAGTACTGCTTAGCTCCCGTGCAAATTTGGCTGTAAGAAAAAAACAAAATTTGTCTGAGCCCATCAAACACGCAACTACTAAAATTATTATTACTAAAATTACAAACTATATGAATATAAAATATAATGGGTATAATGGCCAAATTAACTATCATATGAAAGGTCCTGGTTACACTGAGTAGTTTTAACAATGGAGGGATTGAAAGGGCTCACCTTAGATCAGCCAAACAGAGGGCTTGAACTGGAAGCACTCTATGTGTCAAAGCAAACCTGACAACATAACTACAACCAAAACATAAAGTATCATATAGACCGTAGGCACCTGAATAAAAGCACGGTTGAGCATTACCAATCAGGTGTTACTCACCACAACAAATGGTCCAAAATATATTATCAAGTGCCTATTTTACATCTTGGAAAAGATCCTCATTTCTCCCTCCACCAGCCACTGATTCTCGCAAGTAGAGAGCACCACCGCAAAGGTACTCATCCAGCCACGCTCTAGAGTCCACCATGTGATGGAACATCATGACAACTCTGAAACCTTGGTGGTGTGCGGACATTACAACATTTCATGTGGCCAGATCCATGCCTGTCATCGACTCGACACCAACATGGCATGCCTAGCTCATTCTTCCTGGAATACACGTATCACTGCCATCCCATCAATCGAGGCCAGAACTTATAGCTTGTATAAATAGGTATGATTCATGCAAAGTAGAATATGATGACTATTCTGTACAACATGTCATGTGAGCAAATATATAAAGTGATTTTGTGTTTAGGAAGAGCCTACAAAGAGACAAAGAAAACATGTAGAACCAAGCAAGATATGCAACTAATGTATCATGCTATTAAATTGTTTTATATGCATTACATAACATGCATGAAGGAAAAAGCGGACAAGAGGCAGTAACGAGGAGGGGAGGATCAGCTGTGCATACATGATATTTTAGTTCTTATTAGATTATCATCGTGCAAATATCAAAAATATGAGATCAAATGGTAAACTGATTTCTTTTGGATTTCATTTAAGAATATGTAGACACAAATATCCTATAGATAATTTGCAAATTCAAACATATGTAGTGGTTATGCTTAGTGGTTATTCGAATCATTTTGCTTAGTCATGCTAAATTAGTGCGTTATCTTTCAGGAAGCAAAACCTTTTGGATTAAAAACAAGGTAATAATCTGCCATCAAAGAAGTTAACTTCAGGGGCATTGAAATGTAAAAGGAACTCAAAGTATCACCAAGTACAATAAGCTCACTTATATTTCCTAAGGGAGGGAGTACAATGCAAACACACGGTGCTACTATGGTAAGACATAATACTCATTCCAAATTTCCATCTGATGGGGACTACTATAACACACCATCATATATTTGGGGTAGTCTAAAAATAACAAGAATTCGAAAAGAAAGTATTGCACCTGCTCGTGTACTCATTAAAATCAATTTTCATAGTAATTTATTCAGAAGGGAAATATCTATTTATTACAAGAAAGTGTGACACGGTTCATTTTTTAGTAGATGTCACATCCCAAAATTTTGCAAATTTTGAAATGTGAAAAAAATAAACAAACAAAATAAATAAAGGATGAAATTTAGGGGGAAAGAAACTTTTTGTTTCTAAATGGAAACATCAAAACCTTACTTGAACAAAATTTGAATGAGAAAGTAACAAACAAATTCTCAAACAGATCAAATGCATTCATGCATGGAAGGTATCTTGATTTTGAGCATTTGGAAAAGTTAAACCTAAACCCTAATAAAATAAATCATTATCAAGATCACTCCAAGACTATGGCTTTGTTCCATATAAAAATTTAGAAACATCATTTCTAAATGATCAAATAAAGATAAACACCAATATTATAAAACCATGGGAATTGATTTCACTCCATTTGGAGCCATGGATAAAAACTTATGATTTTTATAAGATAAAAGAAAGTATTCCAAGGTTAATGAAGCTCATAACTAAAATCAACACTTAATTGTGGACAAAGTAATCCTAAAGGATATAAAAAGATAAATAATTATTAAATAGAATTATACAAATTGGAATCACCATTTTTGGAGCTACAAATAAAAAGATATGAATTATATAAGACAAATAAGAAAAACAAATAAAATATATAGCAAAGACAATTTAAACCATGGCTAAAATACATAAGCAAATGGAATAAAATTTATCTAATTAATATAAAAGGATAAAAGTTTATTTAAATAAAATTATATGGGTTTATGAACCATATTCAAATTTTATTTAAATAAAGACAATATGCATCACTTAATTTTAAATGAATATTAATTGATAAAAATATTTGAATTGGACTAAATAATACACTAATAATGGATATAAAACTGACTGATAAGATTGGAGAAGATTTGAATTCAAATAGAGGTTTGAATCAAATGAATTGTTTAAAAACAGAAAATGGAAAAAGATAGAAGGAAAAATAAATAAAACCTACCTGCCCAACCCACATGGCCCAACACAGCCTAGCAGCCCACCGGGCCACTCCTCTCTCACCCTCTGCTTTCTTTTATCACCACCCTCCTCGACCCTCATCGACGGCTCATTACCACGCCACTATGTCGCCAACGCCACAGGACCCGTTCCCCTCTATCGTTTCTTCCTTCGATTAAAATCGAGTAAATTCGCTTAACTGCTGGAGTAATCCCCTCCCCCGACCTCGCCTTCTTATTACCCTCTCCCTCCTCTCTGTTTCCCCTCAAACATCATTGCTAGAGAGCCACCAGGCTGCTCGGAATCGATCTCACGCTGCCGCAGCAACCGACACGCTCCGGCGTCGATTCCGATGAACCCTGACCTCCCCTTGCCCCTTGTTCAAACAATATTGCTCGCCATCCTCTGGCGCACGCAATGACGCTTTCTGTTGTTTTCTCGTGCCCTGTAGGCTGCCTACATCGACCTCTGCAAGCACTTGACGGTGCGTGCAACTCCGGCGAAGGATTCTCGACGGACCCGTGCGCCTCTGCCTCTCCTACGACCTCCCCCGAGCTCGCCTCATCCCCGCAACTACGGTAACCCCCTCGCACCCTCCCCTTCCCCTTAGCACCGCTGGTGCACCGCCACCAGAGGCGTCGCCACCGCGCGTCGCCAGCAGCGTCGCCCGTCTCTGGCCAAAGCATTCAGGGCCGTTAGATCTAGATCTAAAGGATAGGATAGATCACTTAAACAAAGGGGTATCAATCTATCTGGGCTGCTCAGATTCACTTAAATCCAACGGCCTGTGTAGCTGATCTGCGCGAAAATGGTACCAACAAATCAGAACACACCACGTGGCTAGGATTTTGATTTAAAAACGAGAAAAGGTTTATTAGATGTTTAAACTTGCAAATTTCATTACTTTTACTCTACAAATCAGAAAAATACAAATTTGGTGTCTATGGATTCAGAAAAATATGAACTACACTACTCTGTCATTACTTTGGTCATTTGATTCTTAAAAATTAGAGTTTTAGGCAAAGACTTGTTTAGGGCTATTTTGAGTATAAAAATTGTTCTAAAAATTATTTTTGAGTGAATCATTTTTCAAATGGTTTTGTTTTGAATCCTCTGACCATAAACACTAACATTTGAAATGAAAAATATATTTTGTTGAAACTAGAAATTATTCCTTTGTATAAAAGCTTTTCTAGTAAAACAAAAATGATTTAATTAACCAAATTGCACTAACTTGATTCCAATTGGAATTCCACCTTTTTAGAAGGACCAATAGATGTTTGTAGTGTTCAAAACTTTACGAAAACAATTTCTAAAATAAAATAAACTTTTGCATGCTTGCATGCATTTCTTTGTTTTCTTGTTTGGTTTTGTTATTTTGTGTGCTAGTTTTTAATGTGTGCTTTGCTTGATTGTGTGTAGTGAAATTTGAGGAGTGTGACATTTGCAAGATCAAGGAGAGTACCTAGATTTTCTACTAAAAAGTCAAGTGATACTTTGGTCATGAAAAGTCCTATATTTTCTATATTGCATTAGTAATTTTTTTGTAGTGTGCATGATATGACTATTATTTATTTTACTATGCTATGCTAATCCTATAGTATATACCTTGGTAGTATTTCCTAAAGATAGGAGACATGGTAAGTTTAGAATGCTTAGTCTAGCTATATAGAATTGTGGGTGGAAATCATGATATGATGCCTTATGAAAATACAAGTATTGTTTTTGGACTAATGAAAACAACTGATGTTAATGTAACACCTGGGTGGAAATGGGACTTGTATGGATGTTTATGTTGAGTGGTTACCCAGGGCCCATGTCTATGGTTTATCCTGTGTATCTAACTTGTGAATGGACACCCGGGAACAAAGAGATTGGAGACATTCTTGTCGCGAAAGCTTCCAGTGCAACCACATTGCATATGGGCTCTGTCTTGACCAACTAAGTTGCAAGAACTCAGCCAGATGGACAGAAGGTGGTAATGATGATAGGATGGAACGCGTCTATGGTGGTCTGAGGGATTGCTTCTAAAAAGTCTCGTCTCGATGCATGCCGAGTCTTGTGGGGAAAGTGCACCACCTCTCGAGAGGGTAAAACTAAGTACTTAGCCGTGTCCCCGGTTATAGACAATTTTGAGCATCAAGACATTGAAGCAGAATCAAAGATCTCATCATTATAATTTCTCTAAGTTAAAACTTGTTGGGTGAACAAGGGTAGCACCTAGTGTGTATCCAGTGTGCCATGTTTGATGAAGTGTTTTTTTTTAAAAGAGAAAAACTATTTTACAAAGGATAGGGAAAACCTATTTTATGCAAAGGCCAGCCAAAACTCCACTTAGCCATATATTCATGTAGATGTTAGATTCTCTATATCAATATGATATCACTTGCCAATACAATTCATATGTATTGACCCTTGTGGCTATAACTTATTATGTTGCAGGATTACTTGTTGTTAGTGAAGTTTGTTGAGTAGGGATTACAAGTCTACAACCAACATATTTGCCTGTGGCATATGAATATGGAGGACCCCATGCTTTATAGTTATATCTTCTGCTCTGTAATAAGATAGCCATATGAGCTATGTATGTTGTAATGAACTATTTTATTCCCGGATATGAGTTGTAATATGACCTTTGTTTCTTGATATTACATCTTAAACTGTGGATGCTAGCTATTCGATCCAGGGACTAGCACTGTAAACACAGGGACTTGTACCTTATAGGGTTCAGGCCTCTACAGTAGAAAACAGGTCCAAAAGTATTAGTAAGTATAGAATGTGAAATATAAATGTCCATGCTCGAAAATTGAAGTAAAGTAGTTATAATGCTCATCATAGTTACACGAGGAAGGAAATGAACCAACAATACAGATGATAAATCTCAACATGGGAAAAATCTTTAGTGTCATAAGAAGCACACTAACATGAAAAGTAGAATACTGAACAACATAGATCCAGACCTAAAATGCATTGCATACTCCAAAAGGATGATCCAAAGTCACTTTTTGAGATTTCGCAGGTATTAACTCTAAGAGGTACGGGCATGACCATGCAGCTAGAATGAGAATAATGAAGCCTAGAAATTATATAGTGACACAAATTATGCGATCATAAAGCACTGACCTACACAGCTACACAATTGATCGACCTGGATGCATGCATCGATGAACAATAGTGTATCGAATATAACTATTTACCTCTGCCATCACAATAGCTTATACTTCATAGTCAGAGCTTCAGGTACTAAGGATTTTTTGTTCAACCATAACATAGTGCTCTACTGTGAGTAACCACATGCTTCTCAAACCCTTGTTTAACATGTTCTTATCACCGGAACTCCATCAGGTTTGCACCATGTACAACCACCATATTTTTGGCTCTCGTAGGGTGTTTTGGCAGCTTCCATGCTATACATAGATAATGCAATTACCATGGTTAGTATCTATAATAATAAACATATACATCATTTATATAAAAATTGAACTGGATGCATGTTTGCCAAAGAAAAATTTTCTTGGACAGTAGTGAAATGAATGCATAAAAAATAATCCGTGGCGACACTGGTAAGCTAATAAAAGGTATATCGCCATGAAGCGTTGTTGATATAACACATACAGAACAACCACCACCATTTGTGACCAGCCAAGCTTAGAAACAGTAAAGATAATCTGAATATCCTCCAATCTAGGTGCCAAAGAAGGGGAACTAAGAGAACTAATCTGAATTCAGTTCCTATGCTTAGCTCAAGGGAACAGTTCTATTATATCATAGAACATAATATAATACCAGAAACACTATTCTACTACACATACCGTTGTTGATAACATCTAATATAGAAGACAAGCACTGTCAAATGACCTCTCTAGCTACTACTCTCATCCACCATTACATCCAAACTTTGGAACCCCATAATCTTCTTCTCTTCTTCCTCAGATTTGCACACACCATGTTTTAAAAAGACATCAATTAGCAAGAATGAGAGAGAGAGAGAGGGGAGAGAAAGAGGTCTCACCAGGCCACACAATCCCATGTGCTACAATCTTCTTCCATGTTGAGAGAAACGAGAGAGACATAGGGGTCTCAGCAGCAAGAACACAACAAGAACTTGCTAAGGATTGGGGTACAAATTTTACTTTAGATGGTGCAACTGAAGACTCCTGGAGCTATGATTGGGGTACAAATTATACTTCACGGAAGTTTTACAAGCATTGTTTCAGGAATGTGACTACTTATCAGGCCTTCAAGTGGATTTGGAAATCAAAATGTACACCTAAAATTAATTTTTTTGCTGGCTTCTATTCTCTGACAGAATAAATACCAGAGACATGTTAAGAAGAAGGAACCTTCATCTCAATTCTGGTTATCTTTGTCCTATTTGTGGACAGACTGAAGAAACTGCTAAACATATGTTCATGAAGTGTGGCTTCAGTAAATCCTGTTGCATTCACTCGGTATATACTGGAACACTCAAGGAGCACTTCGGGACTGGATTAGCCATGCAAAACATAATTGGAATCAACCTTTATTCATGGAAATTTTTATGGTAGCTGCTTGGAACATATGGAAGGAAATAAATGACCTTATATTCAAATCAGTTAGACCTTCCTTAAACTCCTGGAAAACTAGATTTTCTACTGATTTCTCTATCCTGGTCCATAGAACCAAGTCTGATCTGCACTCTGCTATTCATAGTATAGTCACCAATTTGTATTTTTACTTTTTGGTCTTCTGAAGTCACCTTGACTTCTACTATACTTTGTAATTATGTGCCAATATTAATGAAAAAAGGAGAAGGCAGTAGAAACCTCATAACTGCTCAAAAAAAGAACTTGCTAAGGAAAATGAGAGAGAAAGGGGGTGGGGTCTCACAAGCAAGGATGTCGAGCCATGCGCTCCTGTAGCAACTCCTCTCTCCCTCCACCTCGGTTGTCCTCGTCTGCGGTGTCTGCTCGTAGCGGACCTCCGGGATATGTGCGTGCAGCCACTCCGGGTCCCTCCACCGCCATGGTAGCCCCATCCGGATCCATCCACTCTCACCGCGCCGTTGTTGACACCCTTGATCTACAGCCGCATGTGCTAGTGGTGGAGAGGATGTCGGGCCGCTAAAGCAGGGACTAGATAAGATAACAGAGGATTAGGAAGGACAGCTGGAGCAGGGAGGAGAGGAGGCGACGACAGGTCAGGCAGGGGAGAGGATGCTGGGATTGGGGATGAGCGGAAGGAACCGATTAGGAGGTGGTCTAGGATATTTTGACCCTCAGGCGCATAGGAAAGGCGGCGTGGACCAGCACCCCTGCTAACTCCAATAGCCATCCCCGTATGTTCATGGGCCTAGCTATCATGGACTCATTTTGAGAAGGCTGCGTTGGAAAAATATTCAAGCGTATCCAACGGCTATAGGCAAAAGTGGAGATGAAAATGACTTTGTACACCCTGATCGGACGCTCCAGATCGGCCGGGTAGCCCATGGGGATTTATAGGAAGTAATGACTTTCTGCCCTATGTCGCGGGGGATTCATTATCCTACTAGTGCTTGCATGCAACAGTAGACATCTATCAATGAGTCCTTTCGGTGGGCTTCCGAGATGGAAAGTTGGCATTGTCGTGGTGGTGGCACGACAGATGCCATGGGTAGGCTAAAGTATGGGGCCAATGGATGCTAGAGGGATCCGGGGAGGGAAGATGTAGTGATTTCTACACACAAATGACTTGTAAGTATATCTTTATTTCTCCTCTATCGAGTTACAAGTGCTCCTAGAGCTGTATCAGAGAGAGGAGGAAGAAGACCACTACACGAGCCCTTCAGTGTCAAATGAATCGATCCCTTCTCCAGGAACCCGCACCCCTCCATATAAAGGGGTCCCTTGGTTACTCCTAGGGCTGACGTGGCAAGCATATTCTTGGAATATGCAAGAATATGCTTGTCCCAAAGTGGTAACTCGGCGGACTCCATTCTGTGTCCCCCTTCTATTGGTGGCAAAGATCCAGAGACCCCCACATGTGAGCCTCGGACTTTCCCACTGTCACCTCCGTGACGCTGGTCTGCCCCTCTGTGGCTCTACTCTTTGTCCTTAGCGCTTGGCCATGTGTAGATTCCTCCTAGCCAGTAGAGTTTGACTCTGGGATCTCTCCTTCTCCTGCAAGTTTCCCGTTACTCGGCCTTGTCTCGTGTAACTCGTCTCGGCCTCCACCTGCATACGAGCTGATCAATCTTATTCGGCCGACTTAGCTCACATGTCGGCCGAGTAAGGTGTTAATCACTCGACATTTGCCAAGCCATGGCTCATTCAGCCAAACCTTGCATGACTCGGCCGACTTAGCTTATAATTCGGCCTAAGGTAAGGGAGACTCCTTCGTTCTTTCCGCTATCTTGACCCTACATGGGGTCACCCCCCAACATTAGTCCCCGAAGCTGGTGCGGTCCTGCCGGAAACTTCGGCCGGGCCACATCAGTTTCCAGACATTTATTCCTTCTCATTTCCTATCCGAGGTATTTCTTAGCCGATGCTCTTTTTCAGCTACCCTCCTCTTTATTCTATCTTACCCAGGTATGAACTGTGTTCCGAGTTATTCTCTCTTGTCCGGGGTATTTGCTTGGATTCTTGAGTAAGCCTCATCCTACGTGTACCAATCATCACTACTCCCTAGTTTTTTGTTCCCCTATAGTGTTTGTTGACATTCTACAGTCATTACTGCGCCTGTCGCGTCGGTGCAGTGACGCTTCGATAACCGCAACGGTCAGATGGCCTGATCTCCTCTAGCACCATGTGGCCCTCGCTATGGCTCCACTCTCTGTCCGCGGTTAGGCGATACACGCGATTACGCGGTTACCGTGGCACAGCCACAATTCCACCATGGCTCACCCTACGCGGTTATAAAGAGGGGAATGGGGGTGGGTCGATTCACTTTTCCCCTCCCCACTCCCTTCGTCTTCCTCCCAGCGTCTCCGCTGCCGTTCGCTCTCCAGTAACTGCACCACCACAGTTCTTCCTCGACGGCCACGCTGCAGCTTTCCAGCTCATGCGAGCCTGCCGCCACGCCCCTGCTTTTGTGTTTTCACCGGTGTGCCTCTCCGCTGCGCTGCCGCTAGGGTTCTTCCCTAGTTGTTCTTTTTGCTTTTTTCGATTTCCTGCGGCGGTTCTTTCTCTACTCCGTCGTTGTGTTCGTTGCTGTCGCGAAGGGGCCCTGCACCTCTAGGCCTCTCTCCGCCGCCAGTTGCTCTTCTGTTGATTCCTCCGGCGAGCCCATGTCTAGTTCTGTTAGCGGCGCCCTTGTCGGGGAGGAGGAACTCATGGCGGGTCCATAACGGGGCTCTTGGCAAGGCTCCACCGTCACTCGCCGAGAGGTCGAGTGGCTATGCAGGACTCGCCAAGTCCCGGCCGAGGTAAACTGTTGCTTACCCGGTAAAGAATCTTCCCCCGTACTAGATGAGGGTGAATACATAGTCTTCATGTCTCACTTCGCCCGAGGATTCGGCCTCCCTCTTAGTGATTTCGCTAGGAGTTTCTTAGATTACTTTGGGCTTCAGCTGTATCATCTGCCAGATAATGCCCTAGCTTCTCTCTCGGCCTTTATCTCGGCTTCGGATGGATACTTCAGCCTTTGGCCATCAATAGAAGTATGGTCCAAGTTTTCCAAATCCGAGCTAACGTTGTGCCGGATAAATCTCTCCATCCCTCCAAGAAATCTTTAACCCAATGTGGGGCCGCCTCTATTACTCCTCGGAAAAACTCCGTGTTTCCCCGTGTCGCGGGTCTTGAGTCTTGTAAGAAGTGGCATAAATCATTTTTCTATGTCAAGGATACCGGAGCAGAAGACAAGATTCGGCTCCCTGCTTTCTCCATTGGTCCTCCTTCGAAGAAGAATTGGCTTTATAACCCGAAGAAGTCTCACGATCTTGCCGAGGAATTTGAGCTTCGGCTCAAGGAATTAACTCGGGCTAGACTTCGGGGCGAAGATCTGATGACTGCATTCATCAGCAGCCGAATCCGCCCCTTCCAACTCCGTTCTCATAAGCTTTGGTACACGAGTGGTCCTTTGGATCCTAACCGAGTTTCTATGGTTGAGCTCGATGATTATCAGATCTATAAGCGTGTTCAGGCTATCTTCAAGACCGAGATGCCCGAGGAATGGAAGTGGGGAATGAAGCCATTATCCCGCGTGAATCCTCCTCCTCAGGTAAATTGGACATAGGTGGTTTGATCAGAGTTATTCTTCATTTTTTTGCTAACTTCTATCCGCTTTTCTCGCAGAGGTTTCCTGAGCAGACCGCAAAATACGCCGAGGTTTTGGCTCTTCCTTGGCCTGCTGACCGCAATACCCCGGACAACAGAGAACCTGATCCGGAGGTTGTTCCTAAGTCGGAAGCTGCTCCTGTTTGTACCCGGAGCAAGACCTCGGCCCGTACTGATGAAGGTGATTCGAACGACGTCCAAATTCTCGAGGTAGTTGCCGCGGTACCTATCTCTTACGCATTTCCGGCTCCTTTCCCAGCTAATCAAGCTGGCCAGGTGCACGAGGTTGAGCCTATCGCTTCCGAAGATCCTGTTGCTTCCAAGAAGCGTACTGCCTCGATGAATCCTTCCAATGCTGCCCCAGGAAGCGAACTAAGAAATCTTCCTAGCATATTCTGAAGCGTAAGGCTATGCCTGGAGTTACTGGGTAAGTTTCCCTTTAAATTTTCATTTGTATTTCTTGTTTCTCTCTTTCTATCTCCGAATCAAATTTTACTTATTTGCAGAGCTCCACTTTCCGCTAAGCCTAACGGTCTGAGTATGACATCTCATACTACTCGGCCGCCCTCACCCTCGCCTCCGAAGGATGTTCGAGTTCCCAGTCCTCCTCGTGATGACTCTTTTCCCATGCCGACTAACGTATCTCCTCAACGATACAAGCCCATTGCTCCCCCCGTTGTCTCCGAAGATACCCCAATGCCGGATCTGCTGGCCGACTCTACTGTCCCCCTCAAGACTCCCGAGGTTTCCCCCATTGATCCTTCGACTACCGCAATTCCAGCTCCTGCTCAAACTCCTACCAAGGTTACCACTAACTCGGCCCCCTTGGAAACCGTTGTACCTCCTACCGCTAAGGACATGGCCCCTAGTTCTGAGGTCGCTCCGGCCAAAGTTCCCGCCAAGAGCAAGAAAGTTGTTGCCGCCAAACCCTTGACATCTCAGAAGGGGCCAACAAGCTCTTCTCAGCCCTCCATTGCTGATATACTTCGTAAGGGGACTTCTACCGCTAAGCCTGCTGTTGCTCTTGCCGCCAACACACAACTAGTTCTCCATAAGAGTCCGACGGCGGCAGTTACGCAACATGCCCGAGGTAAAGTGTTGACACGCACTGAGAGCGGGAATAGCCTCGGCTCATTGGTGGAGTATGCCAATAATTGGAATGTCGCCGATCATCTAGAAAGCAATCCGAGTAGTCAACCATTCCAGCTTTTCAACATCAGCAGTCGCTTGCATATGGATGCTAAGATCGTCCTCGAAAGTGATAAGATGAACGAGGTAAGCTCCTCAATTTATACTTCTTCTATTATCCATATGATACTATATATACAATAGTCCCCGAAGCTTGCAACCGGATGATTTGTTATTCGTTTGGAAGCTTTACCTGTTTCAAATATAACTACTTGTTTAGTTAAATTTCTTCATGATCCGGATGTACTACAGTTTCAAATATCTAGCCATCTAGATCCGAGTCAATGTTTTACTTGATTCGGATCTGTCTTATTTTCGGATATCCAGCCATCTAGATCTGAATCAAGTTTTAATTGATTCAGGTCTTTTTTACTTTCGGATATCTAGCCATCTAGATCCGAGTCAAGTTGTACTTGATTCAGATCTGTTTTACTTTCGAATATCGAACCATCTAGATCCGAGTCAAGTTTTACTTGATTTGGATCTTTTGTGTAACTTGTTGTTATTTCAGGTTGCTTACAATCGGCGAACGGCCGAATTTCAAAGGTTACTCTTCGCGCACAAGAAACTTCAAGATAAATTCAAACAAATGGTCCCTGTTGTGAAGAAAACTGGTAAGCTACTCAGCTCTTTAGTGTGTTTTATCCTTGTAATTTTTTTTGTTTTTGTACCAATTTCTATCGTTGAAAGAACATTTCTTAATCCCTAGTGTTTTGTGTGTTAGATAACAATACCAAGGATCATTTAATGTGTGTTGAAGTGTTGCACTCGAACTACGCTTTGGGGCGGATAATCCGCCCACCAGGCGGATAATCCGCCCCTCCCTGCCTACAAGCGCAAGCCCGGAATAAGCGGAACATTGGCGGACTTTCCGCCAGGCGGATAATCCGCTCCTCGGGCGGATAATCCGCCTCCCTCTGCCATCGCCAAGCAAGCCCCAGAGAGGCGGAGTTTTGGCCGGACTTTCTCTCCCGGATAATCCGCCACAAGGGGCGGATAATCCGCCCCCAAGATCTTCTCCAAGTTTCTCCCAAGCAAGCCCTTGGGGCGGAGTTTTCCCGAGCGGATAATCCGCCCCAAAGTTGTCTACGGCCAGATCTGGGGAGGGTATTTAAGCCAATCCCCTCCTGCGAACTCTTGATTCATCTTGAAAAACAGATCAGATCTCAAAAGTTCATACAAGAGTGCTCCACCTAGATCCATCCAAAGGCCCCATCCCTTTGGGAATCAAGGAGGAGAACTCGACCTTCATCATCGGCAATCAAGCGCTTCATCTCCTCTCCATTCATTTGGAGAACCTCCGATCTAGTATTTCTTGCAAAGATCTAGATCCTTGTTTTTGTTTATATTGATAAACCTTGTTTTTGTGACAGCTTGTTGTCATCCCGGATCCCCAATTCGGTTGTGGGTGTGTGCCCGATAGTGTTGTAAAGGCACGGTTCCCTACCGAAGGATCCAATAGTGGAGAAGGTGGATCAGGCCTCTCGTGGCGAGATCC
Source organism: Avena longiglumis (assembly GCA_030063025.1). NCBI lineage: Eukaryota > Viridiplantae > Streptophyta > Magnoliopsida > Poales > Poaceae > Avena > Avena longiglumis. The sequence goes on from CP125973.1 coordinate 158,942,144, forward strand.
ATCGGAGAATAGGGTGAGGCCTATTGTGGCGTGGTGGTCTTAGAACCACCCACCCCTCCAACGCAGATGTACTTCCCCTAACAAGGAAGGAACTGCGGTAAAACAAATCCCTGTGTCTCCGCGTGCTCCACTACGGTTTCCTCGCTCCTCTTTTACGTGCTTAGTAGTTAGGGTTACATATAGGGAAATTCTCGTAGTTGCATATCTAGAGAATTTACTTTGTGTCAAGCCTAAAATTGAAAAATTATATTAAAATTGGTTAGCACCTATTCACCCCCCTCTAGGTGCCCATACGATCCATTTCAATTGGTATCAGAGCCTCGGCTCTTATTTCGGGCTTAACAGCCTAAGAGAAGTATGGGTTCCAAGGGAGATGGGAGTGATGCTCCGGAGGTAGTCACCATGAACGATCTCAAGACGTTGGAAACAACCTTGGTGAGTTCTATGGAGGCTAAGATGGAAGAGATGCGTCAATTGATAATGCGTCTCTCCACATCCGCAGCATCACCTCCATCTAACTCTGAGGATACCACTCCGCAATCCAAGGAAACAGGTAAAACTGTTTCCAAAGATAACGAAGTGGTAGGTGATGATACAAGTAAGAGCTCCTCCTCGAAAAAGGATAGCGGTAAGGATGGATACAATGAGGTTTCTCATGTGTATTCCCCTGATCCGCCTATTCCTCACCCACATATACATAATAGGGTGATCCACCCAAACCGTCACTTCTACTTTCTCTCAATGGCAATTTTTGATGAAATCTCATGTGTGCAGTTCCTCCATAGAGTTGTGGAAGATCATCGAAAATGGTCTTCACGTTGGAAATCCTAACAATCTCACAAGGAGAGAAGTGGTCGATAGCCAACTCAATGCTACGGCCCTACACATGATACAGCTTGGTGTGGGAGATAAAGACATGCCACACATTCAAAGATCTTAGCACAACTAAAGAAGCTTGGGATGCTCTCACCGAGCTCTTCATCGGAAATGAAAGTATGAGAAGGAATAGATATGATGCCTTGAGCAATGAAGCTGAAGGATTTTATATGCTGGATGGAGAAGACCACGAGGACATGTATAGGAGGCTCAAGGCAATAACTACTACCTTCAGAAACCACGGCGCGGATTATGTTGATGATGCTTGGATCAAGCGCAAGTATGTCAGTGCTCTTATGCCATTTGAGCCCACAGATTTGAAAAGTCTCCAAGGTAGGCATAATTATCACCTCATGTCATCCAATGAGGTAATGCAAGAAATGGCCGCATTCAAAGTGGTTGCCAAGAATGCCGAAGATGCTCGTGCTCGAGCTATGGGGATGCAAAAGGGGGTAAACATGGCTTTGAAGACTAGTGTGATTGATCATGATGAATATGCGGTAGAAGGCCTGGGATCCGAAGATATAAAGAGGATCCACGGACAATACTTGGCTCTTTATGCAAGAAACTTTTGGAAAGATCCAGCCAAGGCTAAAGCTGAACTAGATCGCAAAAGTGGAGCCTATGGAAGAAAAGAAAATGGTCCCAAGCTGAGAACTTGCTTTAATTGTGGTGACCGGTTGCACTTCAGAATGAGTGTCCATATCAAAGTAGAGAGGATAATGGAGGAAGACTCATTTTCAAGGACAAATCAAAAGCTCCACGTAAAGCAGTTTGTAAAGAAAATGCTCCTTTCAAGAAGCAACCAAAGATTGTTCTAGTAGCTCAAGAAGAATATTCATCGGGAGTGAAGATGAGGACGAGGCGATAGCTCTCAAGAGGTGGCTGCTATAGCCACCACATCTACATCAACATCACTCTTCGACTCTCCAAACGAAAACATCATCAACAAGAATCCTACTTGTCTCATGGCAAGAAGCTCAGGGTAACTTCTTCTAACTCTTCCTTTCCCAAGGCTATGATAGACATGGATGATCCTGCTAGTCTTAAGGTTAAAGAAGAGATTATTGCCTTGGATTATTTCTATACTAACTTGCAAGGTGAGCACAAAGTTCGGTTTGAGGCTCTTATGGATCAGTTGGCCCAAAACGAAGCACTCCTCAAGAAAAGGGCAGAATTGAAAGGGAGGATGCAATGGAAATTGCATCCCTAAAAATGCTCTTGAAGAAGAAGAAGCTCGGGTCTCTCTTGAAGAGAGGCTTGAGTCTATGGAAGAGTCACATGAAGAAATTGTGACTAAACTCGTTAAGGAACGTGACAATGCGGTCACCAAGGCAAAGAAGTTAAAGAAGGAAAGGATTGACTTTGGGGCTGCTCATGATAGACTCTCCGAGGAATTGGAGAAACTTGACAATGCTCACAAGGCGTTGAAAAACGAGTTCTCTATCCTCAATGAGTCACATGATCAGCTTCAAAGTCGATTAATATATATGATACTCCTAGCTCGTCCAACTCAACATATAGTAACAAGAAAAATGCTAATGTGGAAAAAGGAGTGATCAAGGACATCACTACAAAGGACAAAGGTGTGCTTGATGAAGTCCTTGACAAGCAAAGGTCAAATCATGGTAGAGAGGGACTTGGGTATGTCACCAAGTCCAAGAAGAAGAAAACCAAGAAGAACAAGACCAAGAATGTGCAATTAAAGACAAGCACGGCTGAGAAGGTTGTCACAAAAGACAAGACTAATAATATTGGTTTTGTAGGGTCTCACAATCCGAATTATGAACTCTTTTGTGATGATTATGGCGATGTTTATGCGTATTATGTTGGTCATTTTGATGAATTTATTGCTTGGTCTATTTGGGTCCCAAAGACCCTTGTTACTAACATGAAAGGACCCATTGAAAAATGGGTACCTAAAACCAAGAAGTAATTTTCTTGCAGGGCTATGCTTCCGGTGGGTCGAAATGGGTCTTTGGATAGTGGCTGCACTAGTCATATGACCGAAGCAAGGAGATCATCACGGAGATGCGTCCAAATCTTGATAATATCACAGTCTCCTATGGTGATAAGTCTAAATCTCGGTATTGGGTCTTGGCAAGGTTGTGGTTGCCCACGATATCTCTCTCGTGGACGTCATGCTTGTTGAGACCCTTGGCTATAATCTTCTTTCTCGTGCCCTTGGCAAGATGGGTTTCTTTGTTTTATTGATGATGATTTGGTGGTACTCTTATGGAGCAAGTCTCCAAAGGTCGCTTTTGTTGGATATGTCGAAAATGACCTGTATGTGGTGGACTTCTCGGTGAAAACCACTTCGGGTCCGATGGGTCTATTCGGGAAGTCCGACGTGGGCTGGCTATGGCATCGCCGTTTAGCCCATGTCAACATGAGAACTTTGCAAAGTCTCCAAAAGGGTGGCCACATACTTGGACTAAAAGACAATGTCTCTTTTGCCAAAGATCGTGTTTGCGGCTGTGTTGAAGGAAAATGCATGATTCTCCCCACAAGAGGAAGACTATTGTGTCATCGAAGAGGATCTTGGAATTACTCCATGTGGATTTATTTGGACCTCCTTCTCATGCAAGTCTTGGTGGGAAGAAATATTGCTTGGTCATCGTCGATGATTACTCAAGATATACATGGGTATATTTCTTCAAGCTGAAAAGTGAGACTCAAAAAGCGTCATCGACTTTGCCAATGAAGTTCAACGTCAACACAATGTTCCCATATTGGCAATTAGAAGTGACAATGGCACGTAATTCAAGAACTACACTTTAAACGAGTTTCTTAGCGAAGAGGGATTAGACACCAATATTCCACTGCGTACACCCTCAACAAAATGGTGTAGCCGAGAGGAAGAACCGGACTTTGATGGATATGGCAAGATCTACTAGCTGAATTTAAGTCTCCTTATAATTTTTGGGCTGAAGCCATATCCACGCTTGTCACTCATCAAACCGGCTTTACCTTAAGATCTTGGACAAGATCCCATATGAAATACTTACCGCAACAAACCCAACATCTCATACTTGAGGTATTCGTGTAAGTGTTTCTTTCTTATTAAAGGTGTCCGCTTGTCAAAATTTGAATCCAAGGCTTTAGAGGGTATATTTGTTGGTTACGGTCAATCCCACACTTATAGAGTCTACAACAAGCTCACTGGGATTGTTGTAGAATCTTGTAGTGTGGAGTTCGATGAAAATAACGGCTCCTTTGTAGGGCAAGTTGATGTTTGTGATGCAGATGTTGAAATACCCCAAGATGCCATAAGAAGAATGGGCGTGGGATTTTTCCGCCCCATTGAGGAACCCCTTGTGGCGGATCGGGAAGGACAATGCTGCACTCAAGTGGAGCCCTCATCTTCACAAGATCAACAAGCTCCTACTGTTGGATAAAATCCTGCACCAACACCACAATCTGCTGAAGACCATCTGACCCTGGACAAGCTGGTAGTCCCAGGCCGGACTATCCGCCCCCTCAAAGGGGCGGACAATCCGCCCCTGGCACTCCAACTTGTTCCAGAGGATCCGAAGGAGAAGTCAACAACTCTGAAGCTCCCAGGCCGGATTCTCCGGCCCCCGAGGGCGGATTATCCGGCCCTGGGTCTCCAAATCGATCGGCTTTCTCAGAAGATGGTTCGGTACTTCACCCCAGTCGGATAGTCCGCCCTCCAAAGGCGGATTATCCGGCTGAAGAAAATGTTCAAGAACAATCTTCCGATACGGTGACCAAGATCAAGGGCAAGAATCAAGACAAGGATACAACAATTGAATCCTCCTCCAGAAACAATAAGGATATTGAGGCTCGTCATAAGGCTCGTCTTGATCGCAACCTTGAACTAAGAGGTCACACTCTTGACAAGGTAGTTGGTGATCTACGAAGGGTATCCACTCGAAGAGAGCTTGCTAGCTTCGTGATCATCAAGCTCACATTTCCATGGTTGAACCAAAGAAGGTTTTGATGCTCTTGAAGACCCCGATTGGGTTGTTGCAATGCATGAAGAATTAAACAACTTCGAACGCAACAAAGTGTGGAAGCTCGTAGAAAAGCCAAAGGATTGCCGCAATGTTATCGGCACCAAGTGGATCTTCAAGAACAAACATGATGAAAATGGCATTGTTGTGAGGAATAAAGCACGACTCGTGGCTCAAGGATTCTCTCAAGTAGAAGGGATTGATTTTGGCGAGACCTACGCTCCTGTGGCTCGCCTTGAGTCCATCCGTATCCTTCTTGCATATGCAGCTCTTCATAATTTTAAGTTACAACAAATGGATGTTAAGAGCGTTTTCCTTAATGGTCCTCTACATGAGTTAGTATACGTCAAGCAGCCCCCGGGGTTTGAGGACCCCAAATTTCCGAACCATGTCTACAAACTCGATAAGGCGCTCTATGGCCTTAAACAAGCCCCACGTGCGTGGTATGAGCACCTTAAAGAGCTTTTGCTAGACCGTTGATTCGAAGTTGGGCAAATCGATCCCACTCTTTTTACTAAGAAGGTCAATGGGGAGATTTTTGTATGCCAACTCTATGTAGATGACATTATTTTTGGCTCTACTAACCAAGCTTTTAACGATGAATTTTCAAAGCTTATGACTGACAGGTTTGAGATGTCCATGATGGGTGAGCTCAGGTTCTTTCTTGGATTTGAAATCAAACAACTTAGAGAGGGAACCTTTATTAATCAAGCTAAATACATCCAAGACATGCTCAAAAGGTTCAAGATGACGGATCTCAATGGCGTTGCTACCCCAATGCAAACAAAGTGTCATCTTGAGCTCGATCCCAAGGGTAAAGATGTGGATCAAAAGGTATACCGATCCATGATCGACTCTCTCCTTTACCTCTGCGCATCTAGGCCCGATATCGTGTTAAGTGTAGGAGTGTGTGCAAGGTACCAAGCCGCTCCTAAAGAAAGCCACTTAGTGGCGGTCAAGCGAATCTTCCGATATTTGGTTCATTCCCCAAATTTTGGGATATGGTATCCCAAGGGTTCAAGTTTCTCTCTGTGTGGTTACACCGATTCAGATTGGGCTGGTGACAAAGATGATAGGAAATCAACCTCTGGTGCATGCCAATTCTTGGGCAGGTCTCTAGTGTGTTGGTCATCAAAGCAGAATTGTATTTCACTCTCAACCGGTTGAATATGTTGTCTGCAAGTGCTTGTACTCAATTGTTATGGATGAGGCAAACTTTAAAGGAATATGGTGTCAATTGTGACAAAGTGCCTCTTTTATGCGACAATGAAAGTGCTATCAAAATTGCTTACAATCCTGTGCAGCATACAAGAACAAAACATATAGAGATTCGCAACCACTTTATTCGGGATCATGTTGCTCGTGGAGATATTGCTCTGTCATTTGTGAGCACGAAGAACCAACTTGCTGATATTTTCACGAAGCCCCTCGATGAAGCAAGATTTTGTTATTTGCGGAATGAGCTAAATATCGTAGATTCAAGGAGCTTGGCTTGACTATTCTTGCACACTCACTTGCTCTTATTCATGTATTTGGTTTAGATGTGGGCATAGACATAGGGGGAGTGTGGTCCTAATTGATTGGGCCAACCCTCCCCCCATCATGCCGAAAGCAAGTAAAATCATTTCCCTTAATATCATTTTGTGATATGTGGGTCATCGATGAGCATTGGTTTTGAACTCAAGATACATCTTCGCGGTGTCATGCCATGCGCTCCAACATGGTGGCTTCGGCCACCGCCCTCTTCCTCGAGAAGAGTTGGTTTTTCATGGGTCTCGTTGGATTTTCTTGCATATCTCATGTTCATATGGAAAACACACTCAAATTTGGCTTTTGATTGATTTGATTCTTGCAAATTTGGGTGTGAATTCTGGGTGTCCAGGGACGTTAGCATCGCTCTTCTTCCTTTTTGGCGTTTCGATGCCAAAGGGGAGAAGTAGTTCTATTAGGTCTCGTGGATTTGCAAGGGTCGGGCACAAGCTTTTCGTTTTTAGTCATTTTTCATTTGCTTGCTTGTGCCTTTTCTAGCATGAACTTGTTTGCTATTTGTGGTTGTTTGTGTAAGACTATGTCGTACTCCACTGTTTGGTACTATGTTTGGTATTCATGGATTTCTGGATTTATCTATCATGGACCCCCATGGAATTCTGGAATTATGGAGCATATTTGATGACATATGGATTCATGGGATTATCTATGTATGCCTTGGCTATATATTCCGGTGGTATGACATTTTTTTTCCAAACCTTAAAGTAGTGTTCTCCCTAGTGTGTGTATTTGTATTCAAATGCAAATCTTAAATATGCACACATCTAGGGGGGGCGTCTTTCTTTATCTAAGGTGGCACTTGCCGGTTTCATTGCAAATCCTAGTATTGTCATCTAACACCAAAAAGGGGGAGATTGAAAGAACATTTCTTAATCCCTAGTGTTTTGTGTGTTAGATAACAATACCAAGGATCATTTAATGTGTGTTGAAGTGTTGCACCGAACTCGCCTTTGGGGCGGATAATCCGGCCCACTGGGAGCGGATAATCCGCCTCCCTCTGCCTAAGCAATCAAGCCCCGTAAAGGCGGAACATTGGCGGACTTTCGGCGGGCGGATAATCTGCTCCTCGCGGATAATCCGCCTCCGCTCATCGCCAGGCGCAAGCCCAGAGAGGCGGAGTTTTGGCCGGACTTTCCGGCCTCGCCGGATAATCCGCCACAAGGGCGGATAATCCGCCCCCAAGATCTTCTCCAAGTTTCTCAGCGCAAGCCCGGAGGCGGAGTTTCCCGGATAATCCGCCTTGGGCGGAGTTTCAGGCGGATAATCCGCCCCAAGTGGGGATAATCCGCCCCAAAGTTGTCTGTGACCAGATCTGGGGAGGGTATTTAAGCCAGCAATCCCCTCCGCGAACTCTTGATTCATCTCGAAAAAGAACAGATCGATCTCAAAAGTTCATACAAGAGTGCTCCACCTAGATCCATCCAAAGGCCCCATCCCTTTGGGAATCAAGGAGGAGAACTCGACCTTCATCATCGACAATCAAGCTTCATCTCCTCTCCATTCATTTGGAGAACCTCCGATCTAGTATTTCTTGCAAAGATCTAGATCCTTGTTTTTGTTTATATTGATAAACCTTGTTTTGTGACAGCTTGTTGTCATCCGAGCCCCCAATTCGGTTGTGGGTGTGTGCCCCGATAGTGTTGTAAAAGGCACGGTTCGCCTCAAGGGATCCAATAGTGGAGAAGGTGGATCAGCCTCTCGTGGCGAGATCCATCGGAGAATAGGGTGAGGCCTATTGTGGCGTGGTGGTCTTAGAACCGCCCACCCCTCCAACGCAGATGTACTTCCCCTAACAAGGAAGGAACTGCGGTAAAACAAATCCCTGTGTCTCCGCGTGCTCCACTACGGTTTCCTCGCTCCTCTTTTACGTGCTTAGTAGTTAGGGTTACATATAGGGAAATTCTCGTAGTTGCATATCTAGAGAATTTACTTTGTGTCAAGACTAAAATTGAAAAAGTATATTAAAATTGGTTAGCACCTATTCACCCCCCCTCTAGGTGCCCATACGATCCATTTCAATCGTGCTGTTGTGCAGTAAATGTCAACAATCTTAACACCCGTCTTACCAAGAAGGTTGGCGCTCTTGAAGGTTAGTTACTTCTTTTGCCTTTTAATTTATCCACTTTTGTTCAAGGTAAATCTTGGGTATCTTTTGACCTCTCAGCTTTGGTATAGCCGAGTTACAAACACTTGCAGCGTCGCATCAGGAATGCATATCTATGTCTGATATGATGCTGCATTTTTTAGAACAAGCTGCCGCTCACTCGGCACAACTTAAGGAAAAGGATGACGAGATAAGCCAGCTACGCGCCAAGGTCGAATCTCTTAAACTTGCCCAGAAGTCTGAGTTAGAGAAGGTTGATCAGGAGTTCTCTAAAGAAAAGAACCGACTAAGCCTACACCTTCAGAAGGAGGGAACTGCTTGATGCCGCCAAGCTAAAGAACCAGGCGATGAGCAAAGAAATAATTTGTTTTGAGAAGAGTGAAGCCGACTGGGCCCTGGATCTCTAGAAAATGTTGCGTTACATCCACCGTAAGTTTCTTTTTCTTGTCGAGTCATTCTTTTGCTTGTAGCTTTTCTTGACTTAAGCGACGTTTTTGCTTACAAACCATTTTCCCGAAGCCGAATCCGTGAGTTCAAAAGTTGTTATTGCTTCTCGCGGCCACCGAGGTGTTTCCATCGTGTCGGACCAAGAATATAGCATTGAAGATTTCCTGATTGCCGTTGCAGCTGCTATTCAACCAATGAAAGTCATGGGAAGAGATCTGGTGCAAGCAACTATTCAGGCTTACCATGTGCTCTGGCCGAATGAGACAAAGATTAAAAAGGTTAAAGTGCTCGTGGCGAGGCTGATGGAGTCTCAGACTCGACTGAATCTTTGGCGATAATCCGCCGGACGAGACAGAGCGAACATGGCTCTTACTGCTGTCATGTCATGGTACGAGGGTATCTCCCTCGATACCTTGATGAATTTGCATACCAGCTCTCCATGGGTTTAAAATCCGGAGTATGTTGCCCGCCGCCAAGCCCGTGCGTATCAGCTTATCAAGTATGCCGATGTTCATCAGTGGAACGAAGGGCCGAGATTTCTCCCTGGGGATGCTGAAGATGACGCTGAGGCTGTAGACAAGGATGAATCTGATGGAGATTCAGATGATGAGGGTGATTCAGATGAAGATTCCGATAATGGTGATGAGTCCAGTGATAGCTCAGGAGGGAATGCCGAGGCTCGTTCCTCCTCCAAGAGAACTGAAGCTTCGCAAGCTCAAGGTGAAGTCTCTCATCAGATGAACCCTGCCCAAGATGTTCCTGCGACCTCTGTCGACGCTGAAGTAACCTCTGTAGAGGCTCGAGCCACCGCCGAGGCCCCTTATTCTAAGGTCGCCCCTTATAGCGAGGCCGAGGTATCCTCGGCTGCGTCCGGGGCACCAACATCGGACCCATCTGCTGCCCCTACAGTCCCTCCGATGGGTGATTCGGCAACTGCCGATGCTTGAGCTTAAAAACTTTTATTCGTTCGAGTCCCTGGTATGCCGAGTGTATGCTATTCTTAAACAATAATCTCTTTTGGTACTATTTGATCCGTTTAATGTTGGCATCATATGTCGTAGTAGTATTTGTTACTCTATCTAGTTGAATTTATGTGATCAGTATCTTTGTTTTCAAAACTTTAACTTCATAAACCCGAATCATGTTTCCGCATGCTCGATTCTCGTTTGGCATTCCTCATCTCTTTTATCTATTCTCTAGTCGCCCACTGTTGGTTTTACCATTTTGTCTCAAAGGCTACGAATCCTTAAGCTCATATATCCTTTAGCCTAGTAAATGTACTAATTTTCTGAGTCATCCGTCGGTAAAATAATATAAGTAGGGTACTTTCCCATCATATCTCGGATTGCTGATGTTATTATTCACGTGATTATGATAGTACAAACTGATGGTGATCTTCCCTGAGTTATTGCTTAGGTTACCAGAACGATTATTCATATTACATCTGTGATTGACGATATACTAGCCGGGTCAGCCCCCGAATCGCTGCTTGGGCTGCCGAGGTTTCATATATAACCAAGTCGACGAATAGTACAGGGTAGTCCCCGAGTTACTGTTCGAGTTATAGAAGTTTAGTACATAGTTAAGAATGACAAATAATATGAGGCAGTCCCCGAGTTACTGCTCGAGCTGCCGAAGTTTGGTACGTAGTTAAAATCGCAAATAATATGAGGCAGTCCCCGAGTTACTGCTCGAGCTGCCGAAGTTCCGTACATAATTGAAAATGACAGATAACATGAGGCAGTCCCCGAGTTACTGCTCGAGCTGCCGAAGTTCCATACCTAATTGAAAATGACAGATAACATGAGTCAGTCCCCGAGTTACTGCTCGAGCTGCCGAAGTTTCATACATAATTGAAAATGACAGATTACATGGGGCAGTCCCCGAGTTACTATTGACACATGTGCGATACATCGCTTTGATACATCATATTGGTGGATGCAATACACCTCCTCTAAGTATCAAACATACAAAGCAAAGCCACGTTTCATGGTCTTTTTGATTCATCTCCGCACTTGCTTGCCTTGTTCTTTTCTGGTGTCTGCGCATCGATTAAGTAGTATGCATCGTTGTGTAATTCTTTACTCACAATAAATGGGCCCTCCCATGGGGGTGAGAGCTTATGCATGCCGGCTGTGCGTTGTACTAGCCGAAGAACTAGATCTCCTTCTTTAAAAACTCTCGGACTCACTTTCTTGCTATGATATCGTCTGAGTTCTTGTTGATAAATAGCTGATCTTGACAGTGCTAATTCTCTTGCTTCTTCTAACAAGTCCACATCATCTTGCTGTGATACTTCGTTTACTTGACATTTGTGTCTTGTGCTACTCTTGGCGAGTCATGCATTATGTCATCGAAGGAAATGCGCTCGCCCCATGGACAAGAAAGAAAGAGGTGTATCCCGTCGATCTATTCGGGGTAGTCCTGAGGCTCCATAACACTGCTGGGAGTTCCTCGATCCAGCATCCTGCCGACCTCTGCAGCAGTTAAATCAGCCGAGGTTTTATCCCTGACAATACCAGTCCATTTGATCTTTCTACTTGCCCATTCGTTGCCGGGTGAGCCACCGAGGCAACATCGAGTCTTATGTGCTTCTCTCGGCAGAATTTAGCAAAGGCTCCTTCCGTGAAATTTGTGCCATTATCTGTGATGATACTGTGTGGGTATCCATATCTTAAGATGATATCTTTGAGGAATTTCACCGCCATGGGCCTGTCACATTTTCTTATTGGCTTCACTTCTATCCACTTCGTGAATTTGTCCACCATGACCAGAATATGAGTCATTCCGCCCCGAGCCGGTTTAAATGGACCTACCATATCTAAACACCACACAGAAAATGGACAAGTGATTGGTATTGTTTTTAACTCGGATGAAGGCAGATGTATCTTGCTGGCATATCTCTGGCAGCCATTACACTTTGTTACCAGTTCCTTTGCTTCCTTCAGTGCAGTTGGCCAATAAAATTCATGCCTAAATGCTTTGGCCACTAGCGCTCTAGACGAGGCATGATGCCCACATTCTCCTTGATGTATATCCAAAAGGATTTTCTGCCCTTCTTCCGAGTCAACACATCGTTGCAGTAACATTTGTCACACTTCTCTTATAAAGCTCATTATTAATGATTGTGTAGGCTTTTGCTCTTCTCACTATCTGCCTGGCCATGACCTCATCATCCGACAAGATCTCTTCTTTGAGGAATGAGAATATGGGTTGTGCCCATGTTGGCGCGACTTTTTCCGGGAAAATTATGTTGTCAATTTCCATTATTTCTGCCGACATAACATATGTGGGCTTTTCCGCATTCATCCGTGGGTCAGCCAAATTAATCCTCGAATAGTTTGGGTCATATTCTTTGTTAATTTCCATTGGGACACACCCTTCTATCTGTTCTGCCGAGATATGAATTGACTTGGATTCTGGCGAATGCGTAATCGATGGTTTTCTCAGGTGTTCTAGAGCTATGCCAGGGGGAATTGACTGCCTAGTTGATCCGAGCTTTGACAGTGTATCCTCAACAGCATTTTCTGCCCGAGGTATGCGATGGAATTCACACCCATAAAAATAACCACTGATTTTCTGCACATGAAACCTATACAGGACCATATTTGCATCTAATGCGTCCCAATTCCCCGATACTTGTTGTACTACAAGGTCTGAATCCCCGTAACATAGAATCTGACGTATGCCGATCTCTTTCGCCATTTTTAGGCCATGGATGAGCGCTTCATACTCGGCTACATTGTTTGATACAGCGAAATGTATTTACAGGACGTATTTCAGCTGATCTTTTTTCGGTGAAGTTAGCACTATTCCTGCTCCTGGTCCATTTCTTAACTTGGACCCGTCAAAATGCATCGTCCAATAATTCGGATCTGGCAATGGGGGCTCATACTGTACCTCGGCCCAGTCTACAAAGAAGTCGGCCACTGCCTGAGACTTAATTGCATCTCGCCTATCAAACTGTGGAGCATAAGGCGATAACTCAATTGCCCATTTTGCTATTCGGCCACTCGCATCTTTGTTGCTTAATATCTCGGCTATGGGTGCCTCACAAATCACTTTCATTGGGTGTTCTTCGAGATAATGTTTGAGTTTCTTCGCCGACATGTATACTCCGTAAGCCATCTTCTGGTAGTGTGGATAGTTTTGCTTGGAGGCTGATAATACCTCATTTAGGTAATATACCGGCCTTTGTACCGACTTATCCTCTTTGTTCCATTCCACAACAACTACTGCACTTACCACTCTGTTAGTGGCTGCCACATAGAGTAGCATAGGCTCTTTCGACAATGGAGAAGCCAAAATTGGTGCCGTGACAAGCATCTTTTTTAACTCGTGAAAGGCAATATCGGCCTGAGGTGTCCAGATGAACTTGTCGGATTTTTTCTTTAATTGATATAAAGGTAATGCTTTTTCCCCTAGCCGACTCACGAACCGACTCAGTGAGGCAAGACACCCTGTAAATTTTTTTACATCATTCAGGCACCTCGGCAGTTCCATTCTTTTAACTGCTCGGATCTTAGTTGGATTCGCCTCTATACCTCGGCTGGATACAAGGAAACCGAGTAATTTTCCAGCCGGCACACCAAAGGTACATTTTTCCGGGTTAAGTTTCATTCGGAACCTTCTCATGTTCGTGAATGTCTTCCGAATATCTTCTAGGAGTGTTTTGCTCTCTTTGGTTTTTATAGCCACATCACAACATATACTTGCACATTTTTTCCAATTTGGTCATGCAGACATTTTTGCATGCATCTTTGGTATGTGGCTCCTGCATTACGCAGGCCGAATGGCATGGTGCGATAGCAATAAGCCCCATACGAGGTGATAAACGCAGTCTTTATTTGATCAGTCGGGTTTAATGGTATCTGGTGGAAACCAGAATACGCGTCTACAAATGGTAACTGCTCATAGCTTGCGGTCGAATCAATGACTTGGTCTATCCTAGGTAAAGGAAAAGGATCTTTGGGACACGCCTTGTTAAGGTTCGTGTAATCGATGCACATTTGCCATACGACGACTACATTTGGGTCATCCTTTTTATTTTCTACCAACACCGGATTTGATAGCCAATCCGGATGAAGTACTTCCATGATAAACCCGGCTGCAAGAAGCCGAGCTATCTCATCCCCTATTATCGTTCTCCTGTCCTCGGCGAAGCGTCGGAGAGGTTGCTTCACCGGCCTTGCTCCTGGCCTTATGTGCAAAGATTTCTCAGCCAACTCCCTCGGTACACCTTGCAGGTCCTGTGTTGACCATGCAAAGATATCCCGATTCTCATGGAGGAAGTTGGTGAGCTCGCTTTCCTATTTGTCGTCTAGGCCAACACCAATTGTGATGGTGCGCTTCGGGAATTGATCATCAATCTGGATCTTTTTTGTCTCTTTAGTCGGCTGGAACGACACACTTCCATGCGGGTTGGCCAATGTCGGCATATTAAGCTGTGCCGTCTGAGCCAGAGCTGCCACCTCCCGAATTCTTCTTTTCTCTCTTGCAATTACCAATGACTCGGCCAGGTTTGACCCGGCTGAAGCACACTCCATTGATTTTCTATAATCCCCATCTACTGTTATCACTCCCTGAGGTCTTGGCATCTTCATTTTCAAGTAAGTAGTATGACAGCTGCTCATAAATTTAGCCAATGCTGGCCGTCCGATTAAAGCGTGATAGCAACTTTCTAGATCCACCACCTCAAACTCCATATTCTTAGCTCTACAATTCTCTCTTGTGCCGAATAACACATCTACTCGGACTTTCCCAATGGGCTCGCATGAGAGCCCCGAAACTATCCCATGGAATGTGGTCCTTGTTTGTGTAACATACCTAAAATCATGTTTTCAAAGATTGCATATCATCCTTGCATGCATATTCATTTAGGGTTCAATTTCAAACTCTTTTGAAAGAAACAGAAGCTTTGAGTGCTATTATTTCATGTGAACAAGCTTTGATTCAATGCTAATCTCTAGTGAGAGAATTTTTGTTTTAAAACCATTGTTGTGTGTTCATAGGATTGTTTGTTGAGTTCCAAGGCTTGAACAAAATTCCCAAAAACAAAATATGGTTTTTAAACCATTTATATGTCTTCATTAAATCTTGTGCTAAGGCACTGTTTATTTTGAATTTTCAAAAGGAACTAAACAAGTCCAGCAAGATATCTTGGTTTTGTGCCCAAAAATATGAAGGTTTCACTTTGTAAAAGTCCAGAAAGATTTGGAATTCAAATGCTTTTGAATTTATTTGAAAAGGATTCCTAAAAATCAATTTAGAAAAAGAAAAGGGATTAGAAAACAGTACTGGGCCTGGCGCCACTTATTCAGCCCAACAGTCAAAGCAGCCCACCTGGTCCACTCCTCTCTCTGCCTTTCCCACACGCGCAGAACCTACCCCCAGCCACTGATCGATGGTCCCCTTCCACGTCATCGTCGTCTTCCCCAAATCCCACGCAAGAACACGTCGCCGCTGCCGTTGCTGCCGTTGATAGCGCGGCGTAATTGCCATTGATTCAGCAAGCGTTTCCTACCGAGCCTCTGCCTACTTGAACCTCTCTGCACCGTGAGTCTTTCCCCTCACTCGTCACACTCTCTCCGCCACCGGGCTGCCCAGAATTCGAGCTGCAACGCCTCTGCCCGACGCACTCCGGCGACCTATTCCGGTGAACCCCGTGCTCCCCTTCACCTCTCATTCTTACGAGCTTGCTTGTCATGCCCGTGCACATCTTCTCACACCTTTGGTTTTCTCTATAATGCCCCAGGTCGTCGTCTCCGTCGAGCCCTGCGAACGACCGAAGCGCCGCCCGACTCTGGCGAACAATCACGGTAAATCCAGACCGCCCCTTGACCCCTAGTTCTTACGACTGTGTTCACCTTGCCTCTATGCATATCCTAATGCCCTTCGTTCATCTTATAGCACCGTAGAACGCCGCCTCCGTCTCCGGCAGTAAACACCCGACGCGAGAGCGAACTCCCACGAGGTCTTCTGGCCGTGTCAGTGCGCCCCTGTCCAAGCAAAGACCACTTTGAGCTTCGCCATCGTCACGCGAGCTCGGTAAGCATCTGCACGTTCCCCCTAACACCCTAGACTCGCCGGAACGCCACCACCAGTAGGTCCGCCGCCATTGTAGCCTCGCGCGCCGCCAGATCTTGGTCAGAGCATTGTGAGCCATCAAATCTGGATCCTGTGGCCACCAATAGATCACTTAGCAAAGCGTTTTCTTTAGATCTGAGCCGCCCAGTGTCACTTAAATCCTATGGCTCTGGATGATTGATCCAACCGAAATGGTATCAGCCAATCAGAAGCTGCCGCGTGGATAGTGTTTAGATTTAAAAACAGAATTTAGATCTATTAGTGTTTCAAACTTGTAAAATTCATAACTTTTGATCCCCACGTTCAAATTTGACAAACTTTATATCATTGGAATCAGGAGAGAAAATCCTATCTGTTTATGCAATGTGTTTAATGTTTTGCCTCTGTAAAAATGGTAGTTTTTGCAGAGACATTTGTAGGCTTATTGTGAGTATAGAAATTATTTGAAAAATGTTTTAAAGGTCAAATAAAGTTTATTTTGGGTATCTTGTACTTGTTTATGTTTTAGTACTGTTTACTTGTCTTGTTTGGTGTAGAAAAATCATCACATGGCATTTGCATGCATTAATATATTTTTGTTTGTATATTTTGATATGTGATTTTGGTGCCATTATTTTATGTGTAGATTTTGGTGCAAATAGTGATTGTGGTTGTGAATAATGTTGATACTCCCCAAACTACCAAGGCAAGTGGTGCTTCATGATTTTATTCCTATATTTTTCACCTATGCACTAGAAATATTTTGTATAGGACTTGCATGAATATTTTGATAAGTATCTATATGTTATGCTTGGGAAATCCTAGTAGTTGTATAATTGTTAGAAATTTCTCTAAGTTAAGATGCTTACCATTGCCATGCTTAGCCTAGCTAGTAGCAACCAAGGTGGTTATATATTCATGCTATGTGAAATATTTCTAAGTCTGTGACTTGTGTTTTGCTTAATAAAACAACTAAGTGAACGAAACACCTGGGTGGAATGGAAAGAATGGTTTGTGTTGAGTGGTTACACAAGGCCCATTTCTATGGTTTACCTTGTGTATCTCACTTGTGCAAAGCCACCTAGGAACAAAGGGATTTGAGATGCCAAATGTTAAGAAGCTTCTAGTGCAGCCACATGGCATTATGGGCTCTGCCTGGATCATATAGGTTGCAATAACTTAGCCATTTGGACAGTTGGTGGTAGTGGGATGATAGGTTTGGAGCACGTCCATTTGGTCTAAGGGAAGGCTTCTGAAAGGTCCTGTCTTGGTGAAAATCAAGTCTTGTGAGGAAAGTGCACAACCTCTGCAGATGGAAGAATCTAAGTACTTAGCCATGTCCCTGGTATTGGACAACTTGAGCATCAAGACATGGAAGCTATCAAGAATCTCCTCATCCCAATTTCAAAGTTAAAACTTGGGGTTGAACAAGGGTGAAGGTTCACCAATGTCTATTGGTGATTCCTTGGGAAAGTTATGTCAAATAAAAACTTAGTGTTTTCAACTGATAGGTAAAACCTATTTTGAGCAAAGCAAGCCTAAGCTGCACTTAGCCAAATGCATGTAGTATCTAGATGCTAATATTCTACTAAGGTATCACTTGCCAATACTATTCCAATGTATTGACCCACTGTGGCTATAACATGTGATGTTGCAGGTTATTCTGATGATGATTAGGGGTTATGAGTCTACACTCAACATGCTTGCCTGTGGCACATGAAGATGAAGACTTAGTTATCTTATTTAATATTTGAACTCTTGTATTAGGCCTGTGGCCATGGAGTTGTAAAAGACTATGTTTGTCTCTGGAATGATATGTAATAATGACCTTTGTTTTTGTGTACTTCATCTTAAACTGTGGATTCTAGCATTGATCCAGGGACTAGCATTGCAATCACAAGGATCTTTACCTTTATAAAGGTGGGATCTTACAGTTGGCTGTAGCATATTCAGTGTTATTCCAAGTTTGTGCATTGTGTATTTGTACATGATGTTGATACTACTCCCATTATCTATGAGTACTTTCGAGAACTTCACATTGATGCTAGGCCCGAAAAATGTCAGATCTAGTACTAAGGCGTACAACCCTGGGTTCGGCATTATCTTCGGATGATCCTCTATGCTCTAGGTTATCTCTTGATCGGACCATGACACATATCTTGGCACTGCCGACATAACTGCATTCACTTTCATATGTCGGTGTTGTACGCTTTGTCTATCTTGCTGTTCTGTTGTGAACACATAATATGATTGGTGATGCTCCCTGTAATCATTGCGTCCATTGTTCCTGGGGTTTCCCCTTCCATCTTGATTTTGATTTATCACTTGGTGCACTGCATCCCTCTGATCTAGGTTCTCATACCTCAGAGGGGGTGGCGGTAACATTAGCTATTGCGCATTCCCCCAGTTAACTGTGGCTGCTGGTGTTGATGCGCTTGATGCGGTGGTGCTTGTATGCCCGCCGGGTTTCCCATTGCACTTTTCATCCAGGCGCATTGGCGAGTGGTGTGATTGGCTGGCATGGTAGGGTTAGGCGTGTGGAATTTACACGGTTGATCTAACATGGATTCAAATGTGTACTTTGGCCTTTCTTGCCATTACTTATTCTGTTCAGGAGTCCAATGCTTTTTCCCTTCATTCCTCGACGTCCACTACCGAGGACCATTCTTCTGTCGCTGATTATTCCCATGACTCGGCTGATCCTGCACAACTGCTGCCACTTGATTGGAATTGTATCTGTAATCTGGCCTCTCATCCCTTCTTCTACCTGGTAATGATTGCGTCGGGATGATCTGGCACCATCTCTAGCATAATGATCCTGCTGCTCGCGATGCTCTGCCGACATTAACTCTGGTTGAGTCAGATCACCTAAGGCATACGAATCTGCTATCCTGATGGTTTCTGCCAATGTGGTTGGCATATCTCTCTACAACCTCTGCCACAATACGCTTGCATATCTGCAGCCCTGAGCGAACCAGGCAATTGCTTGAGATTCGATGACCCCTTCGCATGAGTTTCTGAGGTTACACCACCGAGTCAAGAACTCTCTATCTGTCTCATTCGGCTTCTGCTTGCACATCGCGAGCTGTTGTGGCCTGTTTGGCCTCTTATATGTACTGGTGAAATTACTAACAAACATTTCCTCAAAATCTAACCAACAGTTGATGCTTCCTGTTGGCAAATTATTCAGCCAGACTCTAGCTAGTCCTTCCAACATATGTGGGACGTATCTTACCGCCCATCTTAAATTTCCCTCGGCTATTTTTACGTATGTGGCATAATCAAGTAGCCAATCTTGCGACTTCATACACCCATTGTATGTTTTCATGCCTCTTGCCAACTGGAAGCGGCACGGGCGGTTCGCCCATAATCCAAGGTCCAAAGCACACCGGGCCAGGTGGACCCTGTTCTTCCAACAGCTCGGACCGATACAGCCTGTCCAGCTTCAATCTTGCGTCAGTCGATGGCAAGTTTCTATAGATAACTCTCTCCTGTACTCCATAGTGGTTTTGCCCACCATGCTCTGCATACTCCATCTCCGAGTAGCTATCATTGTATCTGTCATTTGCCTGGTTATGTGGAGCTGGTCTTGCTTCTCGTTCTTGCCGAGGTTCATGCCTCAACTGATGATCCTGCGGAGGGTACCTCCTTCATTCCGATGGGTTATTGTTCTCATGGTTTCCCCTTCCGAGGTTCCCGTGCTCTCTGTTTGCACGGCCGGGGTTTCTATCACTGTTGTTATCTCGACTCCCATTGCCTCTATCTTCATTGACCTTCCCGGCCACCACCGGATCATACGGGACAATTTTCTTGTTTCTCTTTCCCGAAGTTACTGCTCTGTCTTTACGCGCATTGTTTCCGGGTGAGGATGCCGCTACCGCAGATAATGCGGGGGCAGGTCCTGCCGAATGAACCATGCGAGAAGCTCCTGGATTCCCCGGGTTAGTCCTAAGCATTTCTTCATTCTGCTGGTTCGAAATGCGTACCAACTCATTTACTCTTTCTTGCTGCTTTTGCCGGGATTCCCCGCTTAATCCCTCCAATTCCAGGGTTGCTACATTTGTCGTCCTGAGGTTCTTTGCTGAGGTACTGTTGACGAGGTTTAATCTCGTCAATGCCCATTGTTATGAGCTTGGGTTTTGGAGAAGATGGGGATGCTGGAGATCGCGGAACGGTTAGCAAACAAGCAACACGGGGACACGAGGTTTACCCAGGTTCAGGCCCCGGAGGAAAACCCTAGTCCCTGCTTATGCGCTCTTGATTACTGGTGAACCAAGGTTCTGGGTGCGCAAATGCAATCTGGAGTGAAGGTGTGTATGCGGTGGTGTGCGAGAGATTGTCAGAGAGCCTCCTCGTCGTGCCCTCCTGGCCCTTATATAGACATAGGCAGGTCCCAGGCACAGATCGAGTCGGTTACAGGTTTTAGGGTTTACCCCTTTGAATTTCCTATTTACTCTAGTCTTGCTCTCCAAGGATCCGAAGGCGTCATGGGCCTTGGCCACCCGAAAATCTTCATGGGCCGGCGTATATTCATCGTGGGCCTTCCTTGGGCTAGACTAGGTATGCTGAAGTCATGTACCCGCGGGGTATAACCATGTCAGTAGCCCCCGAGTGTTCAGTCGAATCGTAGATTCGGCTGAGGACTCTTCAATCCTTTGGGTGCAACTCTGTCTTTCAAGAGAATATGTATGGATTGTTGATGCGTGTGCCTGAATCTCCCAAAGGTTCGGGGTCAGTTAACTGTCGTAGGACAAAACAACACGATCTTCTTCAGGTTCGAGTCTCTCGACTCGAACCTGGAACATATGCTGGCGTA
This sequence comes from Avena longiglumis, assembly GCA_030063025.1. Lineage (NCBI taxonomy): Eukaryota > Viridiplantae > Streptophyta > Magnoliopsida > Poales > Poaceae > Avena > Avena longiglumis. Next base: position 158,962,977 of record CP125973.1, read on the forward strand.
ATTTGACTCAGGCCGCGGAGGACTTATAGGAGTGGAATTCCAGTGAATTTAAATGATGTACCCAACGCGTCCGTCGGGATCTTTCATCGCGCCCGTTGGCACGGATTCATACTAGCAGAGCGCAGTCGTGTGCGTTGCCAGGCTATCAGATGATATCTGTAGGTCTTATCTTTGCGTCGCAGACACAACATCCGAATGTTTATCACCGCGGAGGTGTTTCGGGTGGCCAAGGAGATTGTTGCTCACTTAGCGTTAATTGGGGCAGAGTTGCCGAAAAAGTTTTGCATGTTGATCCGTAAGATCACAGTCAAAGAATTCATAGGGTGCGCGACCAGCGCTTCCTATGGGAGTAGCCCCCGAGTGTATGTTCTAGTCGTAGACTCGAGTAGAGACTTCTAATTCAGCCGTTGTTTAGCTTCAGGTCTGTAGGACAAAAAAAATTCCGGATGCTTGAATTCATTCTCCCTATGGGAGTAGCCCCCGAGCCCGTAGTGGAGTCGTAGACTCGACATAGGACTCGAAGAAATAATTCAATGATTTAATGTTTTTGTTCACTTTTTGGGTGCGCGGCCAGCGCTCCTGATAGGAGTAGCCCCTGAGTAGTTAGTCAAATCGTAGATTCGAGTGAGTACTCTTAGTTGTGTAGCCAAAAAATTGTGGCTTTTGCTAGTATAGCATTTGATGACATCAGTGCTGACGATCGGTGACCTCAAGCGTCTGCTGCGCCAGAGATGACGTGACTGGACGAACATGGGTCCCACCTTCTGACCTTGAATTGACCGGTCACACGCGGCGTGGAGATAATTACGGCATCGCCTCGATTTCCGCGCGTAGTGGACGGCGTGTGAACGGCGGTTCACTGCTATGCTGACACGTGGACTGTCAGATCTTGCAGCTGGCGCTAAGTCTTCTCGATGGATGGTCGTCGTGCATCATATTCGTCCTTATAATCATTGGGGAAAAATTAATCTGTTTTCACCGCAGCCATTCTTGTTTCACTGCTCCAATCTTTTCTGAGCTTTCTTGCTGTGCGCTGGAATATCCTCGAACATTTCCTTTGTTGATCCTACGTTCTCGCCGCCGACACTACCGCACCGCAATGGGGAAGCCTAAGAAGTCCTCTTCTGCGGTTGGCACCAACGCTGGTGGTGGCAAGAAAGGTTCAACCGCTGCCCGCGTCACCGACGGTGGCTGGCGGCGATCGGAGACGCGGGAGAGTGATCTCTGCAAGCTTCGTGAGCGGGGATTGATCCCGCAGGATAGGGAGGCCGTCAAACTCCCTGGCAATGAGGTAATCCCCCGTCCCCCCGCTGGGTTTCGGGTTATGTTCCTCGCATTTGTCCTTCGGGGCTTTTCTTTCCCAGTCCACAATTTCCTTCGTGGACTGCTCTTTCTTTACGGCATCCAGCTGCATCACCTTTCCCCCAACTCTCTTCTTCACATTGCTTGTTTCATCACTTTCTGCGAGTGTTGGCTCGGTATCGAGACACACTTTGGCCTCTTCCGGAAACTCTATTCCGTGAAGAGGCAATCTGGTTCCGACGGTGTTTATCCCATTGGGGGTTGCATCATTTACCTTCGATCCAATCTTCTTTTCTTCTCCTTTTCCATGTACGAATCTGTCCAGTACTGGCGGAGGCGATGGTTTTACATCCTTGACTCCATGGTGGCTGGGTAGGATTTTGGTCTTGCTCCTTTCGACCCCTCCCAAAAGATTGAGCCGAAGAGGTCCTGGAAGAACCAGATCTTGGATGGCGAGGTAGCGGAGATAGAGACTCTCTATCGTCGAGTGGAGGATCTTCAACTGACTCCGGATAAAGAGGTGAACGGTGTGGATATTATCCGCACTTTTCTCAAACGCCGGGTGCAGCTGCTCCAGGCTAGGGCGCATCCGATGTTCCTTTATGCTGGTCGTCGTGATCCGACTAGGGTTTCAGCTGAAGAATTCTCCAAGAGAGATCTCGACGGGGTCCTTCGTCCGTTGCTGAAGTTCAAGGCTGGAGAGAAAATCCCGGGGAACTCGCTGACTTCTCCATTCTCCGCTTCTCGTCCGGTTCCGCAAGTGTAGATCCGGGATGTGCGCGTGGCGCTATTTTCGACTGCGTGTTACTTGTATTTATATGTCTGCTGACAAATTTGCTTCGTTTGTGCAGGAGTTCAAGGTGCCGGGCATGTCGCCTCCATTGCCTGAAGTATTCCCGGATGCTCCGGATAATGAGGTGGTGGATTCCATGTCTGAGTTGCCATCGGCGTGATCTACGGCTGAGGAGGTCAACGAGTCGAGCGAGGATCACACTCACAAGCGGACACAGAGCTCCAGCGAGTCGTCAGATGCTTCGACTCCGCCGGCGCCAAGGAATCCGCTGGGCCTTGAACGTCATAGTGGAGATCATGGGGGCTCTTCTTCTCCCATTCTTGCCGTTCTCGTGCGAGCTGTGGCACCGCACCCGCCGGCGAAGCGGTAGAAGGAAGAGAAGAAGGAAGAGAAGAAAGAGGAGAAGAAGGTCCGGAATAACCCTCCTGTCTTCGACTGAAGCGAGCTTGACTCGTAAGTTTCCTCAGTCCTGTTTTGCTTTCTCTTGCCTGTTTACCTTGCGCTGTGCTGATTTTTCCTTGTGTAGCCACTCCTCTGACGACTCCTCCAGTGATGGTGCTCGGGAGATGATGGGGGAGGTCGTTCTTCCTCCTCCTCAGACGGTGGCCACCTGTGAAGGCGCTGCTCCAAACCCTTCTCCGCAGGAGATTCGGGTGGTTGCTCCTCAGAAGACTGCGAGCGGGCCTTCGGAGTCGCCATCAAATCATGTAAGTAATTCTGTGTTCTGCCACGGGGGAGCCCCCGAGCCTTTTCAGATGATCTGTTGATCTTTCTTTCCTTCCCGCCTCGGGGGGAGCCCCCGAGCATCTGTGGGGTATTTTGTTGTTTGTTTTTCCTTCGAGGCTCGGGGGGAGCCCCCGAGCATTTTTCATATGTGGAACTTGCTTCTGCTCGTTCTTTTGGGCGTATCCCCCGAGCCGTTCTTTTGACTAGTAGTTTTTTTTGCAGCCTTTTGTGCGAGGTGCCAACCAACTGGTGCAGTAGCACCTGGCGTTGGAGGCCAGCCTCAAACAACTTCAAGGTATTTTTATGCCTTGGTCCTTTGCTTCTTCTTGCATTTTTGTCCTTCGATCCGACAGGTGTGTTGCTGACTGCAGAGGATCACAACACCTCTCTTCGTGAGATTGATGCTCTCAAAAAGAGCCTTGGTCAAGCAGAGAAGAAGGCCGAGGTCGCCGTTGGTGCTAGGGAGAGCCTCGATCTGGAGCTAGCCAACGCGGCCGAGGCTAAGGAGCACCTGCAGCAGGAGGCTACAGACCGCGAGGAGCAGCTCGCCACTGCCACGGCTTCGCGCGAGCGAGAGGTGGCCGACAAGCTTATGGCGGCTACCAAGGCTGTTTCGGGTGAGTGTCTCCGCTTTCCTCTTTTCGACTTCCTTGTCTTTCTTTTGCAGTACTTTTATTCATTCTGCTTCCTTTTGTTTCTTTAGATGTCGCGGGCATCGAGTTTGATCACGGTGCTCTGGAGCACGGGAGTGCTTTGGATGATGCTGCTGCGGCGGTCGAACACCGCTGCAGTACCGTCGTCATTTCGTTTGCCAAGGCCAAGGAGGTCCTCGGGTGCTTCTACAAGGAGCTCGTACCCAAGGGCGCGGCCCTCGAAGATGTCGATGCCCTGGCGGGCCTGTCACCGGCACCGCGACGCATAAGCGCAAGCAGAAAGGCATCGGCGCGTCCGTCGGGCTGGCAATGGCTTTGGCGGCTGGAGCGGAGCTGGACCTTCCTCAGGTCACTTCCCGGATGCCGACGACTGCTGATGGATCCGAGGTAGCCTTCGCCACCTATGCTGCTCGTATGGCGTTCGGGCGAAGCTGATTGATCTGTGGCCGAGTATGCGCTAAAGCAGGGAAGCCAAAGGCGAGGTCCGACTCGAGGCTACTCGTGGTGCAGCCCGAGGCGTTGTAGTTGTAGGATAGTTGTAGCTTCTTTTGTTGTAATTATTTTGATGAATGATCCTTGTGCCCGCGTGGTAACTTTTTGCACTTAATGAATTTCTTGAGTTGTGCTTCTTCCTCCGCTTGTTCATGTCTTTGTCTTCTGTTAATCTAGGGTCCTTCGGTGATGATCCCATTGACACTTCGCTGTAGCACCGCGGCCATCCACAGATGATGCGTCGCAGCTTGTGTTTCTTCGAGACCGTATACGTAGCCTCGAGAAAGAGTTACTTGGGGTGCGTGGCCACACTGATGTTTGGAAATCCAAAGCGGATCGAGGCGCTGCCAGAGAGGAGTACTTGATGGCGGAGCTGCTTAGTTTGTCCGAACAGCTTCAGTGTGATTTTTCGAGCTGATGCCTGTTACTTCGGATGCGCCTGGTGGCCTTTATCTTACTCTTCTGCAAGTATTGCAGGTGGTAACATTGCTCCAAGGGAGGAGAAGGAGCGTGTTGCTGTTCGGATCAACTGCTTGACTCAACAGGACATGGAGGCCGGCGGGTTCTTATGGATGGACCGTGATCGTGCCCTGGTCCTTGCGACGGTGCAGGATCGCATTCATCAGGTATCGCGGGTGCTTCGTCAAGTGAAGTCTTCGCTTGCCTCGGTTCTGCATGTAATGTTTCCGCTGGATGATGCGCCATCGACCCTCTCTGGTCTGATGTCAAAGTTTCAGAATGTGCATCATGTCAGGGAACTGGTATGGCATCAGCTCATCGCAGGGGTGAAGGACGCACTCTCCCTTGTGCGGTTGCATCGTCCTGATTTAGATTTATCTGTTGTGGCGGCTGGGCCGCCTCTTCGGCTAGATGGTGGCGAGTGGGATATGCGTCCGCATTATGCGGCTGTAAGGCAGTATGCCGAACAGATCATGGATCTGTTTGAGCAGCGTGCTCAAGTCATTCTTAAGAATAGGTAGTACCTGTAAAAAAGAGAGATGTAAAATTTGTATATATTTGACTAGGCGTGTTTTGTCCTTTTTTTGTAAAGGTTATGTTGTTGTCTGCAACGTAGTGCTTTGTTTATATATGTGTCCTTTTCGTTAGCATGACGTGGTCAGCTACTCAGGTGTACACGTGTTGTACTCAGTCGACGAAGTCATGAGGTTGGGGGGAGCCCCCGAGTGCTTTGTAGCATGGAGTAAAATGCGAACAGTAAACAAAAACTTTGGGGCAAGACACTTAGCTTTATTCATATCGTAATGGAGGAGGTACATTGTTCGGCTGAGTAGCCTTGGCTGAATAGCCTTATTGAAAGTAAAAGAGGGAGGTAGCTAGGGGTAGAACAGTCACAGCTGTGCGACGTTCCATGGGTTGGAGTATGCGACTCCAAACTCCACGTGTTTGAGGCGATAGGCGCCACCTGGGATGACTTCAGTCACGATGTAGGGTCCTTCCCATGGTGACTCGAATTTCTTCGGTCGCTCTTGCTTGAGTCGCAAGACTAGGTATCCTTCGACGAAGGACCTTGGGCGCAGCCGTCGGCTGTGATAGTTGCGGAGACTCTGCTGGTACACCGCTGATCGAGCTGCTGCAATGTATCGCGCTTCGTCGAGTGTGTCGATGGCGTCTTCGAGTGCAACCGTGGATTCGTCTTCGCTATAACCGATGACCCGTGGGGCCTGGTGGCGTACCTCTACTGGTAGCACGGCTTCGACTCCATGCACCATGAAGAACGACGTGTAGCCGGTTGAGCTGTTTGGCGTTGTACGCAGGATCCATAGGACGGAGGGCAGTTCTTTCGTCCAGGCTCCGGCGAGTCCCTCGAGTGGGCTCATGAGGCGCTTCTTGATGCCAGCGCCGATTAGGCCATTGGCCTTCTCCACCTGCCCGTTCGTTTGCGGGTGCGCCACTGAGGCGTAGGTGATATTGATTCCGAGGTCTTCACAGAAGTCCTGGAATTCTTTGGAGATGAAGTTCGATCCATTATCGGTGATGATGCTGTGCGGCACGCCGAACCTGTAGACAATGGATTCAAAGAACTTGAAGGCAGTTTTGCCCTTTTGGTTAGTGACCGGCATGGCCTCAATCCACTTGGTTAATTTGTCGACTGCGACCAGGAGGTAGACGTGTCCCCCTTTCGAAGACCTTGGCAGATTTCCGATCATGTCGAGGCCCCATTGGGCGAAAGGCCAGGACAAGGGTATGGGCCTGAGCTCTGATCCTGGTGTGTGTGGTTTGTCGGCGAACGTTTGGAACCCGTTGCATCTTCGGACGATGTCATTGGCGTCGTTCATGGCCGTTGGCCAGTAGAATCCAGCTCGTAGAGCTTTGGCGACAAGGGAGCGGCTGCCTGCATGATGGCCGCAGATGCCCTCGTGGATGTCTTGGAGGATGGTTTTTCCGTAGCCGATGGTGACGCACCTTTGTAGTACACCCGAAATGCTGCGCTTGTACAGCTCGCCATTGATGATGGTGAAGGCTTTGGACCGACGAGATATGCGCCGGGCATTCGTCGGGCTATCAGGAAGTTCTCTGTCTATCAAGTACCGGAGGTATGGCCGCGTCCAAGTTTCTTCGACTGCCATGAACTGCATCAAGTTGACCACAACGACCTCTGTGTCCAGCTTTTCAGGTCCTTCTTGACCGTCAGGTAGCGCAGCCCCCGAGTGTTCTGCTTCTTCGGGTGATCCCTTGGGGAATTTCCGCTTGATGGATGGTATGCAGATCTATTCGAGGAACACACCTGGTGGCACCCGTGCGCAGGTGGAGCCGATGTGGGCGAGTCTGTCGGCCTCCATGTTGCTTTCTCTTCCAACGTGCCGAAGCTCGCAGCCGTCGAAGTCTCCTTCGAGTGCGTCGTAGAGTGCGCGGTATGCAATCATGTTGGCGGCGTGCGCGTCGCACTCGTTCATCATCTGCTGGACGACGAGGTTGGAGTCACCGTAGATGACCAGGCGCGTTGCGCCACAGATTTTTGCCATCCTCGTTCCGTGGATGAGGGCCTCGTATTCTTCTTCGTTGTTGGAAGCTCGAAACTTCATCCGGAGGACGTACTTCATCTTATCGCCCTGCGGGGAGGTCAGTATGACCCCGGCTCCTGCTCCGGCCTCGCGCTTGGAGCTGTCGAAGTGCATCGTCCATGACTGTGTCATGTCTAGGGTGTCTGGCAGCTGCAGCTCCATCCAGTGTACAAGAAAGTCCGGGAGGATTTGAGACTTTATCACGTGGCGTTTATCATAGATGATGTCTAGAGGTGACAATTCGATGCCCCACAGGGCCACGCGTCCTGTGGCCTCCGGATTGTTCAGGATGCTGTTCAGAGGTGCCTCGTTGATGACCATCACCTGGTGCTCTTGAAAGTAGTGGCTCAGCCGACGAGCCGTCATGAACATGCCGTAGGCGAGCTTTTGATAGTGAGGGTAGCTCTGCTTTGTCGGCGTCAATACCTCGCTGAGGTAGTAGATTGGGCGTTGGAACCCATGGGTCTTGCCCTCTTCGGGTCGCTCGACCACTAGTACGATGCTCACCACCTGGTGTGTAGCTTCTATGTACAGCAGTAGAGGCTCACGCTCCTTTGGAGTACCCAAGACGGGCGAGGTAGAGAGCAGCCGCTTTAGATCTTCGAATGCATCATCGCCTCGGGCGTCCACTCGAACTTGTCTGCCTTGCGTAGCAGCTGGTAGAATGGCAGGGCTTTATCGCCCATGCGGCTGATGAACCTGCTCAATGCCGCTATTCGTCCTGCAAGCTGCTGGACACCCTTGAGGTTTTTCGGCTTCTCCATGGCCATTATGGCCCGGATTTTCTTTGGGTTCGCCTCGATCCCTTGCTGGGAGATGAAATAACCAAGCAGCTGGCCAGATGGGACGCCGAAGGTGCATTTTTCAGGGTTAAGCTTGATCCTGTAGCGGTCGAGATTATCGAATGTCTCGTGGAGATCGTCGATGAGTGTTCTCACCTTCCTGGTTTTGATGATTATGTCGTCGACATAGACTTGGATATTGCGACCGATCTGGTCCTTCAGGCATGCCTGCATGCACCGTTGGTATGTGTCACCTGCGTTCTTTAGCCCGAAGGGCATTGTGTTGTAGCAGAACACTCCGAACGGCGTGATGAACGCCGTTTTCTCTTGATCGTCGACCTTCAGTCGAATCTAGTTGTAGCCTGAGTAGGCGTCGAGGAAGGAGAGTTTCTCACATCCTGCAGTCGAATCGATTATCTGATCGATCCGAGGGAGAGGGAAGTGGTCCTTCGGGCAGTGCTTGCTCAGCGACGTGAAGTCCACGCACATCCGCAGGCTGTCCGTGTCCTTTTTGGGGACCATCACTGTATTGGCGAGCCACTCACTTTCCTTGATCTCCCCGATGAAGGTTGCAGCGAGTAGCCTGTTGACTTCGACTCCTATTGCTTCGGCCCAGGGCTTGGACAGTCATCGGATGGACTGCTTGACGGGCTTGGCGTCTAGAAAGACGTTGAGTGCGTGCTCGGCGAATTCCCTGGGAACTCCTGGCATGTCCGCAGGACACCAGACGAAGATTTCCCAGTGCTCACGGAGGAATTCGACGAGCGCGCTTTCCTATGTGGGCTGAGATCGTTGGCGATCAGCGCCGTCTTGGAGGCATCCGTCGGGTGGACCTGCACCTTCTTTGTGTTGATGGTGGAGTCGAAAGACATATCAGGTGCGTTTTGCCGTGCGACTGGGGGTGCCCCATTGTCCGTCACCTCGCAGAGCCTTACGAGCTCCTCTTGCATGTCAAATGACTGGGAGATTCTGTTTAAGTCCCTGTCGCAGTGGTCTGATCGGGTGAAGCTTCCGTGGACCGTGATGACGCCCCTGGGTCCTGGCATCTTGAGTAGCAGGTACGCGTAGTGTGGTACTGCCAGGAACCTTGCGAATGCTACGCACTCGAGGACGACGTGGTATTGTGATGGCCAGTCCACCACTTTGAACTCGAGCCGCTCGCATCGGAAGTTGTCCGGCTTGCCGAAGATGACGCCGAGCCATATATTTCCCAGGGGAATATGCCCTTTCCTGGAAAGATGCCATGGAACGTTGTGTCTGATTGTTCCAGGCTGCACAGCGGGATCCACATTGCTGCTAGGGTGCTTGCGAACATTAGGTTGATGCCGCTGCCACTGTCCATAAATACGCGGCTCATTTCGAAATCTCCGATCTGTGCCTCAAGCACCAGGGTAGCATGACCTGGGCGAGGGAATTGGCAAGGGTGATCCGAACGGCTGAATGTGATGCAGGACTCCGATCCGCTGAGGTACTCAGGGATGGCGGGTGGTGCTGTCACCACCACATTGATTTGACGGGTGATTTTCTTCTGCACCCTATTCGTTGGGCGCCCTTTTTGGATCATCAACGCTCCTTTCGGCGGGGGATATCCGCGCCCACCGTTATTCTGTGTGGGTGCGACTGGGTGGTTCGGGCCTCCCGCAGGTGGTGGTGGAGGAGCTCCATGTGCGATTTCGCCTGGTGCGGGTGCGTTCCCGTATCCAGGGTTCGGGGCTTGCTGCCTCATCTGAGCCATGCTTTCGCTGAGTTTCTGGAAATCGCGACAGTCCTTGAGCATGTGGCTCGCCTTCTTCTTGCCATCCTGTTTGTCGATGTAGAAGTGGATGGTGCATGGACCCGACAGCTTTTCGTATGCTGACGGTCCGTCATCGCGGCCGTGGCGCTGCCATGACTGCGTTGGGCATCCTCCGTCACGGAAGTTGCTTCCGCGGTACCCACTATTGTTGCGGTTGCCGTCACTGCGGCAGTCGGCGTAGCCAGCCGCGACCATGTCAGGTCCATCGCGATCGTCGTAGACGCGCGATCTTCTCTTGCTACGACATTCACGTCTCCTGCCGTAGTCATCTTCCTCCTCCGAGTGTGCTCGGTGGACGGAGTCCTCTCCGTCGGCCCATCTGTTGGCGATGTCTATGAGGTGATCAAGTGTCTTGGGCTTGACGCGCCCAAGTTCTTCCTTGAAGTCCTGGCGCTTGACGCTGTCCTTGAAGGCGTCGATAGCCCTCTCCTCAGAGATGTGCGCCGCAGAGTTCTTGGTGTTGGACCAGCGCAATATGTATGAGCGAATGGATTCGCCCGTTCGTTGAGTGCAGGCCCGCAACTCCTCGATTGAGGCATGTCTCTTGCTGGTGCCTTTGAAGTTTCGGACGAAACTATACGCCAGCTCCTCCCAGCTTCGGATGGATCCTGAAGATAGGCTGCTAAGCCAGATCCGAGCTGCGCCTGTCAGCTGTAGCTGAAGGCATTGCATGTCGGTTTCTTTGTTTCCACCGTGCAGTTTGACGGACGACAGGTGGTCGCTGAGCCACGCCTTGGGGTCTTGTGTGCCGTCAAACTTGAGAGTGTTCGAAGGAAGCTTGAAGTTCCGCGGCATCCTTGTCCGTCGAACAGATCTCCTAAAGCATCGTGCTCCGTAGAGTTCTCCTTCATCTTCATCCATCTCGGATTTAGACGAGCATACGCGCTTGGCGCGTGCCTTGTCGATTTTCGCTGGGTGAGCTCGCTTCGGGCGTCGTAATCGCGGCTGCGGTGGCGCGATCCCTTGTGCCTTCGAGGAAGGTCGTGCTCTTCATCTTCGGATGAAGGTGTGGGGCTGCGGTTAACCTTGACCATAGCCTTCTTTTTTGGCTCCGCAGGAGCTTCTTCGTGGAGCGCAGCTCCGACGAGTCCTAGTTCGGTAAGCGCGAACTTATGCATGGCCCTTTTCGGGTCCCCCTCCGGAGGTGGGTGAGATGCGAGGTACGCGGTGGCCGCCATGATTGCGGCCTGGGGCATCTTTGGGATGACATTGCCGTCAGCTTCCATCTCCATGAAGGGCGCGTTGAGGGCCCAGGTCACCTCGCGACACTCCTTGGGGTCCATGTTCTTCATCCGAGAATGGTGCTTGTTGCCATGCGAGCTGGAGCCAATGCCCATGGCGGAGAGCGCAGCTCGCCGTGCGCTGGACTCCGAGGCTGCTTGCTTGCGTTTGTCAAGCACCTCCTGCATCTTCACCTGCTTCTTGTGCTCCTCGATTAGGAGCGGGTGGTATGCCATCAGCAGATCTCGCGAGGCATCGGCGGGCAGGATCTTGTTGCCTGCCACGGCCTCGCGTGCCTGAGCCCATCCCTCCTCGCCGAGGTGGATGACTCTATCATTGTTGTCCCTGTTGGGTGGGGGGGTTGGCTTCTTCTGTTCCCGCCGTTTCTACCCTGCGGGTTGGGTGGCGGGTTGTGTTCCTGGTCCTGGATGACCGCGACGCACTGGTAGCGCTCGTAGATCGGTTTGCTGCTGCCGCAGCTTTCGGATATGGAATCGTAGGTCTCTTCGTCCGATGGTGGATCGCACAGATTGGAGTTGCAGCTGCTGCTGTCATAGGACTCGTCTGTCGATGATGATGTGCGTAGCATAGAGTGTGGAGCCCATGAAGCGGGCCTGATCGATGGCAGGGGCACCCGCTGAAAGAACATGTTGGGCCCCCATGTGTGGTTTTGGTAATTAATGACAATCTTTATGGACTAATGTGTGTATTAAGTTATACTTGTAGGATTTGTCCATTGGCATCGCTTGGAGCATGTGTTGGCTTCAAGGTCGATGAAATGCAAAGAAGATATGTTGTGCAAGTTCAGTATGCGAGGTCGATGATGAGGAATTAAGAAAGGCGTTCCATCTTGAGAAGGGCAAGACCGTCTACATCGAGCTCAAGTGGAATGCTCAAGGCAAAGGTATAATCGTGATAGGTTTTCCCTTTTGCCGGTCTCTTGTTGTGTGTAGGAGACCGGGTTTAGGATAGATAACCGTACTATCAAGAGGGGCTCTCGTACGAGTAATTCGGTCACATCGTTCAGAGAGATCTCAAACCTTTGCATACTTGCATCATAGTATTTGGTTGTTATTTGGTCTTATCCATGTGAGGATATAGAGCTTGTGGTAATCTCCATAACAAGCTCTTGTTCATCAAAAACGGATCTCCCATATATATCTTGTTGCGATTTTGATTTATGCGGCTTTTCGGTTTTTCACCAAGTGAGATATCTCACATTATTCTACTTGATACTTTCTCACTTGGTGATAATCAATATTTCCACTTTTTATTGAGAAGCCATTGTCGTCTGTTGCCTGTCAAAACCCACCGGCGAGCAGCGACGAGCCACACGAAGAGCCGGGAGGCTCCCAGAACTGCTGGTGGGCCCTGGTCCCTCGGCAACGCATAAAACTCCGACACGTCTGGCTAATGCAGGCGCCACCACCTATACCTGGTCGGAAGGTGATGGATTGCTTCGATCGTTTCGCATGGTAAACAAGTATCGTAAAATTCGAGCCGTGGCTCCCTGTTTCAGTGAATCGGCTCCTGGAGCCGATTATCCCATGGTTCTGCATTAGATCTATGATAACATGGGGTTTTGCTTCATCGTTACAAGTTAAATCGATCTACGATAGTTTAACGTTTTCACCACATAATTGGAACATCCTACACGTAATTGAGCCTGGTAAATACAAAAGATGATAGAGAACTAACCCTAGAGAAGGCCTAACAACCGACGTAAAGTCAATTCCCGGAAAAACTCCTCTCGAACTAGCAAACCATATCCTCACGTACTACTGCATCGTTCAACCCGTTTGCAAGGCCTGACTATGCGGATATCAAACTAAACCTCGGAAAACAAGGCATAACTATAACAGATCAAATCAACTGAATAAAGATCAAGCAAGATGCTACCCTTACACCCGGGAAAAGGTGTAAAGGTAGCGAGATAACTAGAGGCAGCATAACTAAACAATCATAATAAAAAAGTACCGATGCTAACCCAAACAAATCTATGATAATAGTATTACTCGCCATCAACAAGGCTTCAGTACGAGTAACACCAAGTAACGCATAGCGGATCTTGCCTAGATCGCAAGATGCGATCTAGGCAGCGACATTACCCGAAAGAAACCCTAGAAACAAGGGGTGGCGATCTTGAGATTGTGTTTGTTGTGAGCGTGATTGTCCTCTTTTCTCAATAACCTTAGGTACATATTTATAGTCCAGACTTGCTATCTTTGGAATAACCCTAACAACTCTATCTCTTACTTAAACCGAAACGGAACCTACTACAATATCTGAGATACGGGCAATTTAGCCCAAATCCACGCCAAGGCCGATCCAGCAATACGTTGCATATATGTATCCTCCAAGCCCATCTTGATTACGGCCCATCTCCTCCTTTGGTCAAAATGTGGCGATAACACATGCCCCCCTGGTTTTGGCAATAATAATTCCAAAACCACGCTGTTGATGTTTTTTCCTTCCTCCTACCCCCTTTTTTTTATCGGGTTACGCGTTGTTAAAGCAGAATCACGCCACCCCTCATCATGATGCCTGTCTTCTCAACTTCTCCATGATGCACGATTTGACAATTTTGGCACCACATTACGGGAAACCGCTATGGCATTGAACCACCTCCCACTATTCCCCTTATTTAAATTCATCCGAGCGTTTGCAGCCCCATCTTCCTCCATTAGCCAAAACCCTCTTTCTCCGCCAAAAAACCCTCTTCCTCCGCCATGGCCTCCTCTTCTTCCTCCAAATCATCCGCCCTTTCCTCCCAATCTTCCAACACGATGAGCGACCGAGAGCCGATGCCGGAGCACCCGCCAATGGCGGCGATGAGCTCTCGCCCACAATGGTGGGACGAGAGGGATGGAACTTCGCCGCTGGTCGGAGGACACGAGTCCACGACGGCGAGGAGGGCCAGTTCCTTGTTGACGGGAACGGAGGTGGAGAGCTCCGACGCCTGGTCACAGGATGGCGTCGAATCCGACGAGGAGGAGGAAGCGAGAGGACACCTCCTCCGGCGAATACCCGCCGGTGAAGCGATTCCACGCCGGGTCCAGCGAAGACACCGAAGACGACGAAGAGGACGAGGAGGCCCTGGCGACATCTTCAAAGTTAGCCGCGAAAACGCCGGCAGCAGCGCTGATGACAGCGAACATGACGACGGCGAAGACAGCGGCGACGACACCGGCCTCTAGATTAGGAACTAGTAGTAGTAGTACTAGTAGTAGATTTCCTTTTGTAAGCAATCGGCTCCATTGTAAACAATCGTCTTTTGAATCAACAAAGATTGCTTTTCCCATCCGATTTTGCCGATAGTCAAAATAGGTCAACGCTCCAGAAGCCGACAGTAATGTATCGGCTTTCACCATGCTACGCTCATACAGTCAACCAAGTCAAAGCCCAAAGAGCCGATGATAAAACATCGGTTTTCCCCAAAAACGTTGACAAGGTCAAATCTGGTCGCATACTTAGACAAATCTGAGCGGCCACTTCCCAGTTTCAAACGGTAGCCTGCGACCCTCTTCAAAAAAGGCCAACCCAGATCTCCAATTGCCTCACCGGATAGATCAAGCTTACAGCGACAAGAACCCTCAATCCCCAATTGCATAGATCCATCTCCGCCGGCAAACTAGATGGCGGAATCGTCCAACACCAACACAGTGGTCTCTGGTCTGAAGGTACGCCTATTCCTCGTAGTCTGAACACGGTGCTAGAATTAATGGCAAACACCTGAATTAATGCTTTATTCCACCATTAAATTTTTTAGGTTTCAGACATTCTGCTGCCGCATCCTTCTCTTCCAAATTCTCTCTGTCTTGGCCCCCGTACAGAATCTAGTCCTGCCCATCTGATCTCTTGCGAGGCAAACAGAATCCCCTTCGTAAGCCAAAGCCTAGATTTGAATTCTTGGGCCGACTGCTTGCGAGCCTGGCCTAATCCCCCTGAACATTGGGTTTCTTGGTACGGGGTAGCCAAACTTACCAATCTCAATGGGAAACCACGGAATAGCCGATGCCTTGTATTTGTCATTGTCTCCCTTGAGAAACATGAAAATCTTCTAAAACCATCGGCTACTTACGGTGCGATGCTGAACTGCTTCATGTTCGGTCATGGACCCATGACACCAACTCTGTTAGACGTGGTGATGATTACTGGTCTGGACGTTACATCCCCCAGCCCCTCTGCTTTTAATCTGACAAAGGTCCCCTACAAGCTTTCTTCCAAACCAGACTGCACGAACTGGGGTGCCTATATTCAAAGCCACATGAAAACTAAAGGCCTGCCGGAGAAAGAACACACGGCTTTCCTCAACCTCTGGTGGAACATTTCATATTCGTGGCCCTTCCTTGCTCCAACCAAGAATTATCTCTCCTGCCTCTGAACTTGCCAAAGGCACTCAACAGCATCGCAAACTGTTCCTTAGAGAGGTCTATCGATATCTCCGTTGATGTCTCACAAACTGTTCTCCGGCATAGCGATCAAAGCAGAGGTCCTTGGTGGTTCATTCAGCTATGGGCTCAGCTGTATTTTCAAAACCATGTCCCAAACTTCCCCCTTTTGGCGAGTTGCACTTTTCCAGATGCCAAACGGAAGCAGATCCGATGCACTAGCTACGGCCAAGCTTTGTATAGACTGCCAGGTAGTAAACTGATCCCTCAGGAAGCATCCAAGTGGTTCAGTGTTTTCTTTCAAGGCCTGGACAATCCTATCTTCTTTCCTTACATGGAAGAATCGGAACATTTTGAAAATCCAATCTCCTTCAGGCTAGACAACTTTGCCGATGACACCAGACTTTCAGCTATTTTCCACTGTGATCCGTCCCTGTTTCCTTCCAGTTGGCATGAGCACATCCAACAGAATAATCAAGCCTGGATATGAATTCTACCAGCCGGTCGTAGTGGCTCGGCAATTTGGCCTTGGACAAGTACCTCCCCATTTCTTTCTCCACCACCTTACAGATAGCAGAGCTGACCTGCCCGATCCTCTCACCAGTCAAAGGTGTTATTCCTTCTTCGATGCTCTGACCATCCTAATTCCTAACAACCTCACCTTCGCTTCATCAACCGATGGTTTTGAGAACTGGTGGTCGATGTGGAAGACTCATGCCTTCAGGAGAGCTCTGGGACCGTTGCTGGAACAGCTCGATGCTGAATATGACATCCCCGTAGAACAGGTACCACTACTCGTAAATTTCTGGATGCAGCTCACAAATGATTCTTCTAATAAACCACCCTGTCTCCTTGCAGCAACAAGATGGTCTTGAACCTACGCACGGTGATGGCTCCCCCTTCGAATTCTTCCCACCAGCTCCTGTGGTCCTTTTCTGCAAAAACTCGCCACCTTTTAAAAAGGTCGTGATGCAGAACCAGCCGATATCACCACAATCGGCTTCCAAGAACCAAGCGACCTCTAAGTCACCGCCTCGAGTTCAACTAAAACAAGAACGATGGTGAGGAAGGTAGCTGCCAGAAGACCTTGAGGCCGAGCCCTTCTCTAGAAAGTTCGCATACGCTGATCCATGCCTTGGTTGATCTCTTTCATCCCTGCAAACATGCTCGTGCTTACTAGCTCTCCTTTCTTCTGAGGCTTTCCCGAAGACACCTCCAATGAGGACACTCAATCCAATCGAGGAGAATTGGGCCCAGCAGACTGAGAGGACCATCACACCGAGCCAGCCAGATTTACCACCATCGGCTTCCGGAAAAGGCGGTTCTGAACCCATCGCCTCGAGCACCGGTCGAGCGGGGCGGTATGAAGCCCCAAGAGGGCTCGCAAGGGGCTACAAACTTCTTCGTCGAGCAGGAGGTTTCAAAGTCACCCTCCATGCTCTCACCAATTGTTCCTTTTATCTCCGATTCATCACTATTTACATCGGCTAAGCACCTTCCATGCAGACCGACACTTCTAGTGGGAAAGCCGGGCGATGCCTCTCACAAGGCTGGATCTAGTAATCCTCAAGGCGTAGATGAAGCGGTTACCACTTTGGCCAAGCCCACCAACAACACACAAGTCGATTGTCTCGTCATCTGCTACCCCTTGATCTTAGGGAGGTACGTCGTTAACCGTTCGGTTCATCCTTCCATGTTGGACGACATCGACGCCATTTTGTCTGCCAGGTTGTGATATCTCGGCTGCGACGTTCGACCGAGTCCATCGAACCAACTCCCTCTGCCAGCGATGAACCACGAGCAGGGCTGTTCTACCTCAATTCCAGCGCCTCAAAGCCTTGCTTTCCTCCCGATCGAGGAGTTGATCGAGGGTTACGAAGAGGTGAAGCGTTCTTGCGAAATCAAGGACCAACTCCCGTAGCATTGCGGTGAAGCTTTGGCCAGTTGTAACTCTGTCTTTCTACGGGTCAAGGGTGAAGTTGGCTCGTGAGAGGATTAACTGCGCGCCCAACTCCGAAGGCCAATATTGCGGACAAATGTCGGCCTTAACGAGAAAAGCGTCTGGATGCCAAAATCGACACCTCTCACAAGACCGCCGAACTTGCATCCTTGAAAAAGGAATTGGAAGATCTTGAAGAGAAGGTCAGGCGACTAAACAGCTCATTCGTGACAAGGAAGCATTCATCGCCCGCTCCCAAGACGAAGCGAAGGCCTCAAAGCTCAATCAAGACCGATCTGGAAATACGTGCCTGAACAAGCAGCTAGTGACGCAAGGGCGAAGATGACGGCCGAGATCGCCGAGGTGGATCGTGTCCGTCTTGACTCCTCCATGCCTTGAGGCATTCCTTCAAGAGCTCATTTACGTAAACCGCACCTGCCAGGCAGTTTGAACCTCTAGAGTCGATGACTGTGCATCGGCTATATTTTTTTTATTTGGCCGATTTCATGTATCGGCAACCACATTTCAATGTCCATCGTCTTGGGAAATATTTCTTGAGATGCTGGCCGTTGATGACCATCGGGAATTTTGGCGCGTCGCTCTCCTCAAGCATGTACGTTCCCCTTAAAACTTGATCGACCTTGTATGGCCGTGCCAATTTGGAGACCATTTACCATATCTTGCATCCTTAGTCCCCAATGGCAATACAACTTCCCATACCGGATCGCCAACGTGGAACTCCTTTGGTCTCACCTTTTATTATATGCACGAGCTACCTTGGCCTTGTTCTCTTTGATTTTCTCAAGCGACCACAACCTAAGCTCGCTTAAATCCTCAACACATCACTCATCGTGGTCGATATTCTTGATTGTTAGATCGTTACGAAAAGTGACACGTCTCGATCCAGCCGTAATCTCCTCCCGTGGCAATGACTTCTTGTCCATAGACTAGATGGTATGGCGAGGTTTTTATCGCTCCATGACATGACATGCGATAAGCCCATAAAGCTTCTGACAAAACCTCGTGCCAACGCCTAGGGTTCTCATCGATTTTCCTCTTGATCAGCTTGATAAGGCTCTGGTTCAGGGCCGTCTCCAGAAATTGGAGGCCCCTGTGCGAAATGCAATACGGGGCCCTAAAAATATTTGATTGCATATAACAAAAGATAGGCTAGGCAGAATTATGTAACTTTAATTCTGTATTTCTTGCGGTTTGTACTAGTACTAGTAGTACCAAATATCAATGCTGAAAATCTAAAAATGTAAAGGTTGCACAGAAATAATAATCTGACCTCATGTTCTTTTTCTTCTAAGAATACACATAGTGTGCATATCATCGATTAAATGACCTCACAGGTCACAAACACCCCCACATCTCTTAATCTGGACACCTTGATACCCTGATCTCGTGTTCTAGAACTAATTCCTGCTTTATAACCATAACAAAAGTAGATAAAAACTACATGAAGTCTAGGCTTAGAAATAACAAGATAAGGATTAAGAAAAAAAATCGGACCTTGAAGGAATCCCTGCCGCAATTGAACATTCAAATCTGGGATCAAATATATCTTGCTGGCATGAAACAAACGGGTCAACTGTAGCGTGTGTAGTTGAGTAATTGGACATGTAAATCCTACCATGCTATGTGAGCACTAGCAGGAAGCCTTATTCGGTCTCAATGAAATCCATTAGCGCAAGAAAGAATTGGTAATGCAGGAGGGAGAACACACGGACGGCGAGATCTTTGAGCGAACGAGGTTCTGCGGACTTTGCACTGGGGCATATGAACTGGCCAGCCGGCGGCCGGTCGATCGCCGAGACG
The DNA here is from genome assembly GCA_030063025.1 of Avena longiglumis. Classification (NCBI taxonomy): domain Eukaryota; kingdom Viridiplantae; phylum Streptophyta; class Magnoliopsida; order Poales; family Poaceae; genus Avena; species Avena longiglumis. The sequence goes on from CP125973.1 coordinate 158,981,915, forward strand.
TCCGGGACGGAGCCAGGAACATTTGAGGGGGGCAAGATGTGTGTGATCTATTTGAGGGGGGCTGAACTAGCTAAAACGCCATGAATTAGGAGCTGTCATGGCCATCTCAATTAGGTTTTTGCCGGACAGCAGATAGGGTAGCTACGGAAGACGGTCGTGGATCGGTATCATTACTTGGGAAGTTTGAGTATTTGATGAGGCCCGAGTGGATCAGATCAGAATATTAGAGTTACACGTGATAACTGGGCTAGCTTTTCTTTGCTTGACCCTAATTAAGTAAAGTAAACATGATTAGGATTTGGGGGCCCCAAATTTACAGGGGCCTGTTGAAGCTCTTCGCACACCCCATCGGAACTGTCTGGTTGACGCTCAGCTTGCCCATTTGCTTGAGCATAGTATGGAGATGATCGGATCGACTTAATTCCGTGTCCTCGCAGAATTTTCTAAACTCGTGAGAAATGAAGACCGAACCTCCATCGGTCGTGATCGTGGGGAACCGAATCTATGAATGACGTGTTCTTTCACAAAATTGATCACATCCTTCGATTTCACTGACTTCATAGGGACGGCTTCCACCCATTTAGTGAAATAATCCGTAATGGCCAAAATCCACATGTGGCCTTTGCTTGATGGAGGATTGATCTTGCCGATCATATCCATGCCCCAACCTCGGAATGGCCAAGGCTTGATGATGGGGTTCATTGCTGACGCGGGTACCATCTGAATTTTTCCAAATTTCTGACATGCTTGACACCCTTTGTAGTATTTAAAACAGTCCTCAAGCATGGTGGGCCAATAAAACCCTGATCGCCTGATCAACCATTTCATCTTGTGAGCCGATTGGTGAGTTCCACAGGCGCCTTCGTGTACCTCGTGTAGGAGCCGATTGGCCTCGGTTGGCCCCAGACATTTGAGCAGTAACCCTTCCAGAGTCCTGTAGAACATGTCGTCCCCAATAAGCACATACTTCATGGCCTTGTACCTTATCCGTTTAGGTGCCCCCCGAGCCGAATCTTTCAAGTAATTGAAGATATCGGCTCTCCAGTCGTCTGCCTCCAGGAACTGTACTTGAACATCAGTTCCCTCTGCTATGTCCTTGTAGCCTGAAGCCATTTGTGCGAGATCATTCGCCTCGGTATTCTGCGATCGCGGGATCCAGTTAAAGTTTATGTATCGGAACTGTGCCATGAGCTCACGGCATTGCAACCATAATGGGAAGAGCAACTCGCTCTCACACTTGTATTCCTCCGTGAGTTGGGAAATCACCAATTTGGAGTCTCAAAAAATTTCCACTGCCTCTGCTCCAGCTTCGATGAGCAACTCCATTCCCTTGCGTATCGCCTCATATTCGGCGACGTTGTTGGTGCGAGGGGTAGATAGCCTGATGGAGAAGGAATATGTTGCCCCCCGGGGCGACACGAGTAGAATGCCGATGCCGCAACCATCATCACACACCGATCCATCGAAAAACATAGCCCACGCTCGTATAGACAGCGTTGCTATATCAGTGTTGATTCTTTCAGCAATAAGGTCGGCCAATGCCTGACCCTTAACTGCTTTCGCGGGTTGATACCGGATGTCAAATTCCGATAATGCAAACATCCATTTGCCGAGTCGGCCTTTCAACATAGGAGCCGACAGCATGTGCTTTATGACATCTGATTTGCATATAATGATAATCTCTGCTGAGAGCAAGATGTGGCGCACTTAGTGCGGTGAAAACAGCGAGGCACAACTTATCGATCTCGGGATACCTTGTCTCGCATCCAAGATCCTTCTGGCGATGTAAAACACAACTCGCTCCAGACCATCATAAACTTGCACCACCACGGCGATGGGCGTAGACTTGACAAGTAAATGTAGAACGGCCTATCCGGTGGGCGGAACCAACACTGCGGCTTCGTTAGATATTCTTTGATCTCGTCGAAGGCTGTTGTTCTCGCTTTGGGAACTCCTCATCAGATTTAATTTTCACCAGTCCCATGAACGGCTCTATTCTTCCTGATAGATTGGAGATGAATCTTCTGACAAAGTTAATCTTGCCGATGAGAGACTGCAGTTCTTTCTTCGTGGTAGGTGGCGTCATTGTTCGCACCGCCTCCTGACTTTTCAGGCCGATCTCAATTCCGCGTTCATGGACCAAGAAACCCAAGAACTGACCGGCCGTCACCCCGAAGGCACACTTCTTTGGATTCATCCGTAGCCCGAATTTTCTTGTTCGGTCCAGGACGCGTTGCAGATGGTCCAAGTGTCCTTGTACTGAAGCAGACTTGACCACCACGTCATCGATATAAATTTCCACCAGCTTGTCGATCAGATCATGGAAAATGTAGTTCATGGCTCTTTGGTATGTGGCGCCGACATTCTTCAGTCCAAACGTCATGACTACATATTCAAACAACCCCACCGAACCTGGGACTCTGAATGCAGTCTTGTGTATATCTTCCGGAGCCATAAAAATTTGGTTGTAACCGGCATTGCCATCCATGAAGCTCAAGATCTTACAACCAGCAGCTGCGTTGATTAATGTCTCTGCTACCGGCATCGGATACTCATCCTTTGGGGTAGCTCTATTGAGATCCCGAAAATCTATGGCGACACGCCAGCGGCCATCCTTTTTCTCTATAGGTACGATACTAGAAATCCACTCAGCATACCTGCATGGCCTGATTAACCTAGCTGTCAACATTTTCTCGATCTCTTTCTTGACTTCTTCCAAAATTTCGGCCTTCATCTGTCATGCTCGCTGCTGGAATGGCCGAAATCCTTTTTAGCGGAGTCGATGCTCAATGATGCTCTGTCTAACCGGGCATCTCTGTATAGTCCCAAAGCGGCGGCGGATATTCTTTCAACAAAGCTATCATCGGACCCCGCAGATTCGGATCTAACTTCTTGCTGATAAATGTTGGTCGTGGCTTATCCCCAGGACCTATGTCAATCTCCTCTAGCTCATCAGCGGATGTAAACCCATACCCTAGCTTTCCGTCACCTGCTAAATCGATGCTAAACACGGGGCAAACAGTTGGTGAGGATAACAAAGATAATTTGGGCCGATTGCCGGAAACGGCCCCCTTTTCGATTGCATTAGTCAAGGAGGGTTTACAACTTATTTGTGCTCTACAATGGCAGGGAATCTCCCTACTACGACTGCATGACCTGTTTGTCGTAAGCTTACTGCTTTTTATTTTTTGCGGCCGATCGCAGGGATCGGCCATGCCACGTACGATCGTGGACTTTGCTACTCTGTCAGGCCAGTGGATAAGACCATCCTCACCCTGTTTTTTGTAGCTTCAATGCGCTCACAGCCGTCTAGACTGATTCCAGAGATCGGCTCTTGGTCGTCTGCTTCCCAGACGTTCATGCCAGCTATGGAGATCTCGATCGAATCATCTGCATGAATGACCTCCACTTCATCTCCATCCCATCAGACAGGGTAATTGGTGCATCGTGGATGGAATCACGGCATTAGCGTGAATCAATCTCTCCCAAAGAAGGCAGAGGTGCTTTTGCTGTCCACGAAAGAATGACGTGGGGATGGTTTTTCTGCCCACGGTCGGATCCACGTTCGATGCCTTGCGTTCAAGTTTGGCCGTTGAAGTCGCTTAACGTGACATTGGTTTTGATCGGATCTGAAGTGGGCGTCCCCAAACGCCGTAGCATGGAGTATGGCATTATATTGTTGCCCGCTCGGTGTCAACCAACATCTTGCCGACAGTGCCCATTGATGTAGCCTCACAGTGCAGGCTTTCGGATGTTTGTAGCCCTTCTCGTGGCTTTTCAAAGATAACCGTGGGCGCGATCAATGCCACTGGCAGCTCTTTGGTTCTTGGAGAGCAAAACTCTGACGGAAGTATGAACACCATGTTTGTGCCAGCCGATGTCTTCACATCGGCTTTTACTGGTTTGGGGTGCCACTCTTTCCTTTTCGGACGATCCTCCGTCTCCAAGGTCTGCCGAATTTTCACGTCCAGATCGGGCCGTGCTTTCCTTAAAGCGTGGAGGTACTGTGCTTCGGCTTCCTCCAAGTTACGCAGTCGCTGAACTCTACGTTTTTGGGTGTGTCTGAGTCCATCGGGGCACCACCTCGGCCGGTGATATCTGTCTTCTTATTTTTCACCCATTGGCTCCTCGAGGTCTTTTGCTCGAGGAGGAGAACCCTAGGCGCTTGAACACTGAATCGGACTGTGTCATCCTTCTGTCCACATTCCGGGCAGTTGTCGATTGTAGGCAATCGGCTCATTCCGCATCCCAGAATACTTGAAGAAAGGACAATCCCAATGTTTATCTGCACCTTCCTTTTCTTTTGACCTTCCCTAGAGAGGTGTTCATATCCTTCCTCATCTCGTCTTCGGCGTCGGTCATCTTGGACTCATACTTGTTAAGGAGATGCGTGAGTGTGGCTTCGATATCGCACGCGTCTCACGCCTCGGTTAAATACCGCTTTGTCGTCAGAATGCAGGGCCGCGCGTGGACCAGCCTCCTCTCTTTCCTTGCCGAGAGCGGCCGTCTTCCTCCTTATATGTGCCATGGTGGTACACAGGTCCTGCCATATTAACATCGAGCGAAATCAGCGGCGCCTCGTGGAGTGGCTGTTCTACCATGTTGACGCCTGGAAATGGGTTTGTGTCTACTTTCATGGCGAATTTCCCAAGGATCGACGGCCTGTTCTATCGCCGTTTGGATCTGCGGCGTAGCTCTTGCAATCATTGGTGGTGTGGGTGAGCAGTGATGCCACTTGCGATGGTCTTCCGTTCATCTCTTGAGCCATAGGGATTTTATGGCCTTGGGTAACTTCACCGCTTTTCTTTCAGATAAATCGAATATCTGCTCGGCTTTGCTCACATCAAGTCGAACCCTTTGCAGGCCCTTGCTGCTTTACCCATTTGCAGACCACAGATCGCCCCGAGCCCATTCACCACGGCCACCTCCTGGTCTTGTACAGATCCTCTTCTTCGTCTCGACCAGGCCTATCGGACGTTGAACTTGTCTTGGTACAACTTCGGTGGCGCTGCTCATACATTGTCGGTTTAAGGCCATGTGCGCCAATGAATTGTATTCCACTTGGAAAGCCAGATCCTTGATAGGTGCCGAGAGACCCAACACCGCCACAGCTTCTTTTTCTCGATTAAGCGAGCGAATAACATCGGTTCTCGATCAAACGCTGAATGTACTCGCCATGTTTCTCCCGCTTTTGCCGTACTGCGCCAGATCGCAATGCCACCTCGGTTCCGAATGATCTTGAATGTGGAACTGCTCTTCCGGTTGCTTCAGTGTCTGGATCGAATCAGTGGCGCGAGGTGTACCACCCAAAAGCTGGTCTGTCGGAGATTGCGCAAAGAACCTTACGCAGAATCGATCCGATGCTGAAATCATGCCTAAGCATGCGGTATCGGCTCACATGCTCGATCGAGCTCGACCCTTCCGATCCGCTAAACCTTGAGAACTCGGGGAGCCGATACTTGGGTGGCGCAGAATCGATCAAACTCGTTGGTGCGGCTTGGAATAGCCGATTGTCCTTCTCTTGACGCCGAATCGGTCTCTCAAGATGGTACGGATTTGCTCCACCGTTTGAGCTGTAGGGGCTAAATTCTCCTGACTCGTTCCGGTGGCATACTTGGCTAGCCACGCCTGTTTATCAGCGTCCATGCGGACATCCTGCTCAAATACCGCTCCAAACCCTGCTCCAGAAACTCCTGCCCCAGAAATCCCTGCGGTTGCAATCTGGTTCGTGCGCGTCAGGTTATTGCAGTCCGACACGTAGGTGCACACATATCCATGTGGGATTTCTTTAGGTGGTTCAGACAGGAACTGTCAATCGCCTAGGTCACCTCCGACCTTGTAGACGACGTACGCCGGTGCCCCTGGTGGCTCCGGAGCTGCAAGTGTGAATGGCAGCTGTGGCCTGGTCTGGAGCGGTCTTTCTCCCTGGTGAGTCCCTAGAGTAGGGCCCGACGGAGAGTACTGATGTTTCATGATCTCTGAACGCGAACGCGATGCGCTCAGCGTTCACTAGGCTCTCGGAATGGCGGTGAAGAGAATGAGCCACCATGTAATTGACTTCTGTCGCAGAGCTCGTGCGCTCCTCAAGGCGAATGAGATCCACCTCATCAAGAGCACCTTGGTGAGAACCCTTTCCACCGATGCCATACGGGTCCTCTCAAAAGAGCCGATGAGATCGGCCGAAAGAGCTTTGATATCATCATACTTCGCCTTGTGCTCCTCGTGACGGTAAATGCGTGGCCGTCATATCCCCCCATGGGCCTGGTCCCTCGGGCAACGGGCGCAAAACTCGGCACACGCCTGGCTAATGCAGGCGTGCCACTGACTATACCTGGTCGAAGGTGATGGATTGCTTTCAGTTTCTGCATGGTAAACAAGTATCGTAAATTCGAGCCGTGACCGGCTCCCGAGTTTCCAGTGAATCGGCTCGAGCCGATTATCCCATGGTTCTGCATTAGATCTATGATAACATGGGGTTTTGCTTCATCGTTACAAGTTAAATCGATCTACGACAGTTTAACGTTTTCACCACATAATTGGAACATCCTACACGTAATTGAGCCTGGTAAATACAAAAGATGATAGAGAACTAACCCTAGAGAAGGCCTAACAACCGACGTAAAGTCAATTCCCGGAACAACTCCTCTCGAACTAGCAAACCATATCCTCACGTACTACTGGATCGTTCAACCCGTTTGCAAGGCCTGACTATGCGGATATCAAACTAAACCTCGGAAAACAAGGCATAACTATAACAGATCAAATCAACTAAATAAAGATCAAGCAAGATGCTACCCTTACACCCGGGAAAAGGTGTAAAGGTAGCGAGATAACTAGAGGCAGCATAACTAAACAATCATAATAAAAAAGTACCGATGCTAACCCAAACAAATCTATGATAATAGTATTACTCGCCATCAACAAGGCTTCGACGAGTAACACCAAGTAACATAGCGGATCTTGCCTAGATCGCAAGATGCGATCTAGGCAGCATGACACTTACCCGAAAGAAACCCTAGAAACAAGGGGTGGCGATGCGCCGAGATTGTGTTTGTTGTGAACGTGATTGTCCTCTTTTCTCAATAACCTTAGGTACATATTTATAGTCCGGATACTTGATATCTTTGGAATAACCCTAACAACTCTATCTCTTACTTAAACCGAAACAGAACCTACTACAATATACAGATACACGGGCAATTTAGCCCAAATCCACGCACAAGGCCGATCCAGCAATATGTTGCATATATGTATCCTCCAAGCCCATCTTGATTACGGCCCATATCCTCCTTTCGTCAAAATGTGGCGATAACATCGTCCTTTATCCAACGCAATTGGAATCGGGTCAATCGGAGCTACCGTTTAAAAGTTATGACCGTTTAATTATTTGCCGTTTTTAATTCTAAAAGGAAAAAAGAAAAACAGTATTTACGGGCGACGGTACTACGGGCCCAAGATGTCGTCGCTTTGCTGACCATTCTGTGGGCCGGTATCTTTTTCCGGTCCTACCGGAGTACTACCGGTCGGGCCCAGTTTTTCAGCCTTTTTCAGATCTCCTCGATGCGTTGACCTGCTGCAGCGCTCGCTCCTAGGCCACGTCCTCGCGTCACGCGCCCTTCCCCGCCCATGCGCTGCGGCCGCGCGTTTGCTGGATCTGGCGCATGCTGGCGCCGCCTTGCTGGCCCCACCCCGCGTGCGACCTGGCGCTCTTGCTCGCCTTGCTGCCTTGCCGTGTATACAGCCCCGTGATCGCCCTTCACGCCTTCCCGCGCACAGATGCTGCTGCCCATGTGGCTCTGCGTGGCCCGCTTGCTGTTGGCGCTGCAATTGCGTTTGGCTACGCCCGATGCATCACCGGCTGCCGCCTTTCATGTCAGCCTTGAGCATCTTCGCCCATCTTCTCTCAAGCCGCATACGGCCTCCAGCCTTTCTGCCTTTTCCTGTAACATGCGGTACTAAACCGGTAGTACCGGACCGCTCTGAATAACTGCTCAAATGGCTAGTTTTTCTGGGGCCCTATTTAAGGCTTTGTCCTTTTTCAGTTTTGATTGCTTCTCTCTTATCTATTACGCTAAACTTTGTTCACACTTGCTCTAGATCTTGAAGCTTGCCTAATCTTTTCCCTCCGATGATTTTTGCCCATATTTGAGTGGAAGAGAGAGGAGATCTAGCCCCACGTTTTGACCTAACCGATTCATCTCTTTTTGAGTGCATCTTTGGGGATCTAGATTTTGGGGGATTTTGTGTCTCTCTTTGATTTCTCCTCTCTTGTTCCCCCAATAGCTTTAGTAGCTTTGTTGGAACTTGAGAGTGAGGGATTTGAGCATCTTTGTGGTGTTCTTGCCATTTGCATTTGTTGCATCGGTTTGAGTTCTCCTCGGAGGATTTGGTTTGAATTGCTCATTGGAGCTTGTCCCTCTTGGGATCTTGGAACCCTAGACGGTTTTGTGGACTTGGTGGCATTTGTTGAGGCCTTTTGTGGCGTTTGTTGGGAGCCTCCAATTAAGTTGTGGAGTTGTGCCCCAACCTTGTGAGAGGTTCCGGTTGCCACCGACAAGTGCACCGATAGTGGAAGCGTGGATCGATCCCATTGGGGTGAGATTCACCGGAGAATAAGGGAGGCCTTTTGTGGCGTTGGTGGTTTGATACCACCCCCTCTCCAAACGAGACGTACTCCATGTTGGGAGGAACTCGGTAAAATATCGGTGTCCCCGCGTGCCTCGGTTATCTCTATACCCGAGCTCTTTACTTATGCACTTTACATTGTGATAGCCTTCGTGCTTGAAGTAATATATATCTTGCTATCACTTTGTTGTTTGTATTGCTTAGCATAAGTTGTTGGTGCACATAGGTAAACCTTAGTTGTTTCTAGGTTGTGCTTTACAAAGTAAACACTAGTTTTATTCTGCCTTTGTTGAGCCACTATAGGAAAAGTTTTAATCGCCTATTCACCCCCCTCTAGGCGACATCCGTATCCTTTCAATTGGTATCAGAGCCCGGTCTCTCATTTTAGGCTTCACCGCCTTGAGAGTAAATATGTCGGCTAGAGGATTAGTGCACAATGACATGCTCACATTCGATGGCACAAATTATGATATATGGAAAAATCACATGCTCATTCATTTTAGGGACATGGACCCAAATTTGGAGCGTATTGTAGATATAGGTTTTTCTCCTCCTATGGATTTCAAAAATCTATCTAGTGAGGATGATAAAAACTTATATCTCGATGCTCAAGCTTCTAATGTGCTTGTTAATGCTTTGAGCTATGTAGTTACATCTTCAATCATTCCTTTTTGGAGCGCTCATGAGTTATGGACAAAACTTCAAGATAAATATGCTGTGTCCAACATTATTGAGGATGATTGTGTTGCTTCCACTTTCGGTCGAGATGAGTTCTCATCCTCTACCACTTCACCAACATGTGACTTTTCACAAGGTAATGATAGAAATTGCAATTTGGATAGTGTGCTTACTATTTGTAATCCCTCATCTCTATCTAGTTGCCATGATCTATCTTTGGACTTTAACACTTCTAGCACTACAAACTCCTTACATGCTTGTGTTAATAGTCCTTGCATATCATGTAGAAATGACTTGAATAAATCTCATGATGATATGCTTGTGTTGTCTTGTTGCCATGATAAAAATGCTTCCATTTCCTCTAGTGCTTGTGTTGCTAACCATGTAGAGGAAACCGAAGATTCTATGGGCCAAGACATGGTTTTGAATGAAGCCACATATGCAATCTCATCTTCACCTTCTTCCGGTACCCACCTATGCCTTATGGATAGGGATTCTAAGGTAACTACTACTTTGGAACCCATTACCTCTTGTGATGAGGAGGATGTGGATAATGTGGAAGAAGAGCTAGATATTGATGATTTATATGAAAAGGGTGAGATTGTTTATCGTGCCCTTGTTAACAAGGATATTGCTTGCTCTAACTTTGTTGAAATCTTAGACTTTGCTATTAAGAGCAAAGAACTTATTGATAAGTTAGAAACACAAATTGAGGTGTCAAGTGATCTCAAACATAAAAATGATGAGACTCAAGTTGCTTATGCTAAACTCCTTGAGGATTTTGAGCACCTCAAAAATGGCTCTAGGGTCATAAAGGGTGAGCTCATCAAACTCACCGAGTCACATGAGCAACTTAAAGCCTCATATTCAAAAGAGCTTGCCAAGTTGCCCTCACCTCTTGCAAATAGTGATGATGCTTGTGCTACTAACTCTATTTCTTGTGAAGCATCTATTTTGAAGGATAATGTTGAGCTAAAGGCTCAACTTTCTTTGCTAACTAGCAACTATGGGAAATTAGAAGAAAGTCATGTTAAGCTCTCGAGCTCGCATGAGGATCTTCTAGTCTCCCATGGTAGGCTAAAGTTAGCTCATGAGTCCATCGTGTCAAAGGTAACATCTAGTGGGCCTCATGTGGACATTAGCACCACATCTACTTCAAATGTTATATTGCCATGTGCTAGTCCTTGTAATTCATCCTCTCACAACCATGCTATATCTCGTGATGAATTACATTCCATGCCTTGTTGCTCTAACAATGTAGCATCTACTTCCTCTAGTACTTTTGTTGAAACTAACCATGTAGAGGAAATCAAAGAGCTCAAGGCCCAAGTCACTTCTTTGAAGAATGACTTGAAAAAGGGTCATCAAGGGAAGGCCGCACTCAACAAAATCTTGAGTGTGCAAAAATCCCCCAATGACAATAGTGGGCTTGGATTCAACTCCAATGTCAAGAACAAGTCCACTATCAAGTTGAAGCACAAGGATAACAAGAAGAATGGCCAAGATCAAGTCAAGAATCCGGCCAACATTGTTTGCTTCAAGTGCAAGGAAGAAGGGCATCATGTCAAACATTGCCCATTAAAGAAGAAGTCCCTTGGAAAGAAGCAACAAGGAAAGCGGCCTCAAGATCTACATATTGTTAGAGATGGGCCTCCTCCCAAGAAGACTCAAGCTCTTCCTCAAGTTGTTTCTTCATCCAAGAAGAAAGATGGCAAGAGTAGAACTTGCTACATATGCCGCGAGAAGGGGCACATTTCTTCCTCATGCACTATTGTTATCTCCTCATCCCATCCTATCTTGATTGATGATGCTTATTCACTTTATAAGGATGAGGTTGGCAATGTGTTTGCCAAGTTTGTTGGTGCTCAATGTGGGTTCAAGAAAAGAACCATTTGGGTTGCCAAGCCTATTGTGACTAACCTCTTAGGACCCAACTTGGTTGGGGACCAACAAGCCAAAACTTGATCAATAGGTATTGTTGGAGGGCATTGAAGTCTTGGCTACATCATGAAGAATTAAGGGATCTTCATTATTATTTTTGTCAAGCCAAGTCATGTGGATTATATTGCTCCTATTATATTTCCAATGTTCCTCCTTGCGGTAACATATGCTTAACTCATTTCATTGAAAGTTACTCGCCCCCTTGTGCATGTGTTGGTTTTGTATCTTCCATGCTTTTGTACATGTTGTGTTTTCCACCTAATTATCTTGAGGTATCAAACATATTTGTGTATGATTAGGTGGCACACCATGTATGTGTGTTTCTTATATTGGAGCCTTAATTGATTATATTTGATATCTTATTTGGCTCTTGTGAGAGATTAATGGATTATCCCATTTTGGGGGAGTGTTATGCTTGGGCATTCCACAATCCTAAAAATGTGTGTACATGAGGAATACCACCTAGTATTTATATTGGATTATTGTCTAGTCTCTATGTGGTATAATTCTCATGTGAAATTTAATTTTATAATGTCCACTAATTATCTCTATTTGTATACTTTTTCCTCGTGTTGGTTTTATGGTAGTATCACATTATGGGGGAGTCATATGCTTAGTGCAAATTACAATCCTAGAAAATGTGAATATTCGAGGTTGTGTCACTTAGAATTGGTATTGATAATTATCTAGCACCTATGTGACACATTTGCTCATACAAGTTCCAATTTGATTGAATGGATTTATTGATCTTATGTTGGATCTTGTAGATGAGAATGGTTCTTGGTATGTGTTTCCTCATATTTAGATATTTATATTCGCATGGAAACCATTTGCTTCAAGTTACTCTAATCACTAGTGATTGTGTGACTATTGGAAGCTACCAAGAATCTTGTTTGAAGTATCATGCTCAATTCTTATATTTAGTTATATGCTTCTTGTTGTGTGTATATAATCTTGGATATCCGTATGAACTATCTAGGGAAAATTATTCCCAATATTTATTGTCCTTGGACAATGAGTACTCAATTTAAGGTAGAATTTGTTGATCATTTTCATTTTGGCCTTTGCTTAATATTGTACTATCTTTGGCCAAGAAAATGTTTTATGTTGTCTCCCAAACTTCCTTGCTTCCTTTGGATCTTCTTATTTTATTAATATCCTCTTGTGTTTTAGTTAATGTAGGTAGTAGTGATGATCCCATCCGTGTGCATTTTGCATTCTAAAGGAAAATCCTACATAATGCACTATCCATGGGGGAGCTCTCCTATATTATTTAGAACACTCATATTTATGCTTCTTTGTTTGGTCCATATCGGGTTTTATGTGCTTGGAACCTCAATCTTTTCGTTTTGGTATTTTGTGCCATCATGAGAAGTTTGGGGAGTTTGGTTTCTTGTTGGAACATTTCTCCTTTTTGGGAGTTGGTTTTGTATCATTCCTTGTTTCATGATTTGACCTTTTTAGAATGAGATAAATCCTTGAGCATTTTTGTTTCTATCTATCTTTTGCTCTTTTGGTCTTAGCCTAGTTCATTTGTTGAACTTGTGATCTTTCATGTGTTGAATTGGTTCTTTGATACAATTTGGACATCGTTTGTCATGTCACACTCTTATGTGTGCAATCTCGATTTACTTGGTGTTTTTTTTAAATTGTATTTCCTTTTTGGTTCTTGAAAGCTTTATGCATGCATATTTACTATATGTTTATATTATGGCATGCTTGCTTTCTTTGATCCAATATATAGGGGAAACTCCACCAAATCCCATCGGCTAAGTTGTGCATGAAATTCGATTTCATATCAATATGCACATGTTTATGTGGAGTCTCTCCTATGTATTGTAGTTGCACTAACTACATTGGACCCAATAAGTTTGGGGACCATTTTGTACTTAAATATGTTTTAGGTACATTGGAGATATATTGGTCGCTTGTCTCTCAATTTTGAAGAAGGGATGCTTAGAAGAAAATTTGAGGCAAGCTATAGGATGATCAACGAATTCATATCCTCTACATCCTACCTCGGTAACAAGTATCTCTTTCTCATGCTCACATATCTTGATTCCAACCGTTTGTCGGTTGCCTTCTAGCATGATTTAATGTATTTGTAATTGTTGTAGTTCTAGCCATGGTTTTAAGAGGACTCTCTAGTGTATATGTGTTTAAGTTGAGATGAGTATATGTAGTTGGGACTATACAAAATCATGCACATGATCCTCCAATCCCAAATATGTCAATCTAGCAATTTTATTGCCTATCATTTCCTCAACTTCTCTCATATGCAATAGTGAGATTTTCCTAGTCTATTTTCTATTATGATACTTGTTGCCTTTCTCCATATATTCCAACTTTCTCCTTTTCCCTTGGTGATAGTTGTAATATATGTAGTGTGTTGGTGTTTGAAGCTCATTAATGTACAATAAGATATATGTGAGCCTTTGGCCATGCTTTGAAGCTAGAATCTTATTAATATATGTTATGACTTCATTTTTGCCTTTCATGTGCTTTATTGTATATCTTCCTTGTATGTGCTTGTTTCTTTATGGGCATATGTCTTTGTGATGTCATCCACTTAGAGACATATACACATATGAGAAGATAATTTTAGTTGATTTTTAAAATCCTTGGAGACCACCTTTCTATTCCTTTTGATTCTTCGGTGGCTTCCAAATTTAATTTCCTATGAGTGCTTGTTCCTCTTGTTTGCATATTTTGGCACTCATATTTATTCTCTCATGCCTTGTATTGCTAAATGAACTTGGATGAGTGAGGATTCCATGATTATGCACCTTGATTCCAAATACAATTATAATAATTGGTGCATTATCTTTGGGGAGCTCATCTAATTCATCTAATAATGCACATTTGTCTTCTTTCTCATTTGTTGTGTTTTAAATACTTATGGGGGAGCGAGGATTCCATATTTGTGCAATATGTATTCTAATGCATTTATGTTGAATAGTGCACAAATCTTGGGGAGCTTCTCTATTTGTTATTTCAAGCACTCTCTTGCTCATATCATAATATCTTGTAGGTTCCATTTGAACTCATTTGTTGTTTTCAATTGGTTTGTCGGACCTTGTAGTTGCTTTCATCATTTGACTTTATTTTTGCAATCTCCGGGTCCTCGATATAGTTCTACTCCCTCCCAAGTATTCATCATTGGATATGTGCGAAGGCACACCTTTGGAGGAATTATTACTATATTTGCCTTCTAGAACTTGTCACCCATTTCGGCAATCGATGCCAATGGGGGAGAAGTTTTAGAGGGTTTAAGGGAAGTTGGTTTATGCATTGATTTTGTTCTTGTGCATTTGCCTCTCATGCTCTTGCATCTTTGTTGGTGCTTAGCATGTGGCATATATAGAGGAAACTCCACCAATGATAATGATTGGCAATATATGCAATGAAATTCAAGTTCATCACACATGCATAGATTGTGGGGGAGTTTGCTCTATATATGATGGTGGTACCAATATCACATACTTTTATAGTATTTGACATTGGTAGTACCATTTTATTCATTAATATTCCTTATATAAACCCTCTTAAAGGGATTGTCATCAATTACCAAAATGGGGGAGATTGAAAGAACATGTTGGGCCCCCATGTGTGGTTTTGGTAATTAATGACAATCTTTATGGACTAATGTGTGTATTAAGTTATACTTGTAGGATTTGTCCATTGGCATCGCTTGGAGCATGTGTTGGCTTCAAGGTCGATGAAATGCAAAGAAGATATGTTGTGCAAGTTCAATATGCGAGGTCGATGATGAGGAATTAAGAAAGGCGTTCCATCTTGAGAAGGGCAAGACCGTCTACATCGAGCTCAAGTGGAATGCTCAAGGCAAAGGTATAATCGTGATAGGTTTTCCCTTTTGCCGGTCTCTTGTTGTGTGTAGGAGACCGGGTTTAGGATAGATAACCGTACTATCAAGAGGGGCTCTCGTACGAGTAATTCGGTCACATCGTTCGGAGAGATCTCAAACCTTTGCATACTTGCATCATCGTATTTGGTTGTTATTTGGTCTTATCCATGTGAGGATATAGAGCTTGTGGTAATCTCCATAACAAGCTCTTGTTCATCAAAATCGGATCTCCCATATATATCTTGTTGCGATTTTGATTTATGCGGCTTTTTGGTTTTTCACCAAGTGAGATATCTCACATTATTCTACTTGATACTTTCTCACTTGGTGATAATCAATATTTCCACTTTTTATTGAGAAGCCATTGTCGTCCTTTATCCAACACAATTGGAATCGGGTCAATCGGAGCTATCGTTTAAAAGTTATGACCATTTAATTATTTGCCGTTTTTAATTCTAAAAGGAAAAAAGAAAAACAGTATTTCTGGGCCGACCGGTACTACCGGGCCTAGTACCGGTCGTGCCTGGCTGCGCGCAGCCCATTCCTGTGTGAGCCGGTATCTTTTTCCGGTCCTACCGGAGTACTACCGGTCGGGCCCAGTTTTCAGCCTTTTTCAGATCTCCTCGATGCGTTGACCTGCTTTCGCTTCCTAAACGTCCTCGCGTCACGCGCCCTTCCCCCATGCGCCGCTGCGGCGTTTCGGATCTGGCATGTTGGCGCCGCCTTGCCCCCCAGCGTGCGACTGGCGCTCTTGCTGCCCGCCTGCCTTGTCTGCATGTACACAGTTCGCCCGCTGCTTCGCATACAGCTGTCATTGCCATTGGCCCGCTCTTGCTTCTGCTTGCCCCGCTCTTGCTTCTTGGCGTGCTTCACAAGATGCATCATTGCCGCCGCTTCACTGGCCCAAGCATCTGCTGCCCATCTTCTCTCGTTGCACGCACGTACGGCGTCCAGCCTTTCTGCTTTTTCCTGTAACATGCGGTACTAAACCGGTAGTACCGGACCGCTATGAATAACTGCTCAAACGGCTAGTTTTTCTGGGGCCCTATTTAAGGCTTTGTCCTTTTTCAGTTTTGATTGCTCCTCTCTTATCTATTAGGCTAAACTTTGTTCACACTTGCTCTAGATCTTGAAGCTTGCCTAATCTTTTCCCTCCGATGATTTTTGCCCATATTTGAGTGGAAGAGAGAGGAGATCTAGCCCCACGTTTTGACCTAACCGATTCATCTCTTTGTGAGTGCATCTTTGGGGATCTAGATTTTGGGGGATTTTGTGTCTCTCTTTGATTTCTCCTCTCTTGTTCCCCCAATAGCTTTAGTAGCTTTGTTGGAACTTGAGAGTGAGGGATTTGAGCATCTTTGTGGTGTTCTTGCCATTTGCATTTGTTGCATCGGTTTGAGTTCTCCTCGGAGGATTTGGTTTGAATTGCTCATTGGAGCTTGTCCCTCTTGGGTTCTTGGAACCCTAGACGGTTTTGTGGCCAATTGACGAGGTTTAATCCCGTCAATGCCCATTGTTATGAGCTTGGGTTTTGAAGAAGATGGGGATGCTGGAGATCGCGGAACGGTTAGCAAACAAGAAACACGGGGACACGAGGTTTACCCAGGTTCAGGCCCCTGGAGGGAAAACCCTACTCCTGCTTGTCTGCTCTTGATTACGGCGGAACCGAAGGTTACAGGGGTGCGCAGATGCAATCTGGCGTGAAGGTGTGTATGCGGTGGTGTGCGAGAGATTGTCAGAGAGCCTCCTCGCCGTGCCCTCCTGGCCCTTATAGAGAGATAGGCAGGTCCCAGGCACAGATCGAGTCGGTTACAGGTTTTAGGGTTTACCCCTTTGAATTTCCTATCTACTCTAGTCCTGCTCTCCAAGGATCCGAAGGCGTCATGGGACTTGGCCACCCGAAAATCTTCATGGGCCGGCGTATATTCATCATGGGCCTTCCTTGGGCTAGACTAGGTATGCTGAAGTCGTGTACCCGCGGGGTATAACCATGTCAAGTGTACCTCGGCAAACCTGGGTCAACCAAATCATATGGTCGAGCTTCATTCTCTTTGTTGATATCATTCATGAGGTTCTTTCCTCTTAATATCAGTTCATCTACTCGGTCAGGGGCCATATCTAGTTTGTTTTCCCAAGCATATTCTCGCAAGGTCTTGTTAAAGGATTCCCGCAAGGCCGACACCTTTTTTGCCTCTACTAACACTTTCTGTCTAGTTTCTTCTAACTCTGCCTGTGCGTTTGCCGGGTCAACTATCGGCGCTACAGGCGTAGTCAAGTTATTTATAGTTGCCTGGAGGATATTCTCTGGCCTCTCCAGAGGTAGTCATCTTACCCTTGCCGCTTCCTCCTGTACCTCGGTCGCCCTGGTCACTGGTGGATCTCATGTGGTTGGATTTGGAGCTGCTTGCTTCGTAGCTACCTGTCCTCCTGCCTCCGGGTCCTTGATTGGTCCGGCGCCTGCTCCTGCTGCAGGTGCTGGAGCCGTCATCATCACCTCGACGCTGCCTGCGGGGCGAACTCCATGCTGACCGCTGGAAGCACAAGGGGAGGATCTCCCGCCTCGATGACTCAGCGCGGGTAGGCGCAGGTGGTGTCGATGCCGACGTAGACCTTGTGAGCGCCCAAGTTGATGAAGATGCCGTTGAGCGGGGGTGCTTTCCTCCCAAATCTGCCAGCGTTATCGCTGACGTAGTCCCAGATATCAAATCTCTGGACTAGGCCAGAAACAACCCACTCGCCGGTGTGGATGAAGTTTCTCGTCCGGATCTTGACTCCAGCTAGCACCGCTGCTGGCCTCACGGTGAGCGCCAACTGTCGTGGTGGTGGCACGGCAGATGCCATGGATAGGCTAAAGTATGGGGCCAATGGATGATAGAGGGATCCGGGGAGGAAAGATGTAGTGATTTCTACACACAACTAACTAGTAAGTATATCTTTATTTCTCCTCTATCGAGTTACAAGTGCTCCTAGAGCTATATCAGAGAGAGGAGGAAGAAGACCACTACACGAGCCCTTCAGTGTCAAATGAATCGATCCCTTCTCCAGGAACCCGCGCCCCTCCTTACAAAGGGGTCCCTTGGTTCCTCCTAGGGCTGACGTGGCAAGCATATTCTTGGAATATGCTTGTCCCAAAGTGGTAACTCGGCGGACTCCTTTCCGTGTCCCCCTTCTATTGGTGTCAAAGATCCAGAGACCCCCACATGTGAGCCTCGGGATTCCCCACTATCACCTCTGCGACGCTTGTCTGCCCCTCTGCGGCTCTGCTCTTTGTCCTTAGCGCTTGGTCCTGTGTAGATTCCTCCTAGCCAGTAGAGTTTGACTCTGGGATCTCTCCTTCTCCTGCAAGTTTCCCATTATTCGTCCTCGTTTCGCATAACTCGGCTCGGCCTCCACCTGCATACGAGCTGATCAATCTTATTCGGCCGACTTAGCTCACACGTCGGCCGGGTAAGGTGTTAATCACTCGAAATTTGCCAAGCCATGGCTCATTCGGCCGAACCTTGCATGACTCGGCCGACTTAGCTTATAATTCGTCCTAAGGTAAGGGAGACTCCTTCCTTCTTTCCGCTATCTTGACCCTACCTAGGGTCACCCCCACAACAGGCGTGGAGGATGGATATGGAAAAGCCTTTTCCAATAAGCATGATTGTGGTACGAATTAGGCTCACAGTGGATTTGTGCATCTCCCATCATGTCCTCCTATTAGCGAAGAAATATGGAGGCTTGAGACCTCCTACACCCTCTTGATCTGTTATGCAGTGGGGAGATCTCGATCGGGGCGGAGCCAGGGGAAACAAGGGTCAGACCCCCCCCCCCCCCCCCTAATGGTCCATCCCCCAACAAAACTACACGTATATATATATATATATATATATATATATATATATATATATATATATATATATATATATATATATATATATATTGCACTCTGGTGGCCATTGCTTTTTTATTTTGAGCGTTCTGGTGGCCATTGCTAATCACGTCTTTACTAGGTCTAGAGCCCAATGCCGGTAGAAATCAATGATCTATCTAGTTTTATATTCCCCGTAGCCCAATAGACAATAACCCATTTGCCTGTCTACCCATGTTTAACCGGCTAGGCCATCGACCGTGTAGTATTGCCCAGTTGACGCCGTGTGTCTCGCCTTTGAAATAAGATCAAATATTGATCCATCCATTTGCTGCTGCCAAGAATTCTTAGGGTTCCTGCCACCGCTCGCTGCTCCCGCTTGCAAGCCAACAAGACGCTGACCCTGGACGGCTTGTTCCTGCAACCAATTAGTAGCAGATGGCGGCCGCCCCTTATCATAGATCGTCGCCCGCTTGCCGGATGTCCACACACTCGGTTATTTATCAAGGTATACGCTATGCATATGTATATATACTACCTAATCAGACTTAGCTCTATTTTTTAGTTCAAATAAACTTTCTCAGTGGAAAACAAACATAAGTCACATAATATATATTTTTTCCCGCCTATTCCTTCACTCTCGAATCTGGTCTCGAATGAAAATATTAAATCTAATTGTTGGTGGCCACTTGGACTTGTAAAGTGGTACTAATAACCCCAAGTGCAGGGGATCATCGTAGTATAGTTTAATAAGTATTTGAGTGTCAAACTCACAATGAGCTAAAGATAAAATATCTATTCTCTAAAGCCCTATAACTCACTTATATGGAATTCTATGCAAAGCTAGGAATTATAGTGTGTGTGGTTATTTTTGGTACTAACTAGAATACAGTAAAGTTTTTGGAAGCAAATACTATAAGTAAACTAGTGCAAGTAAAATTAATATAGTGAAGCGGAGGTAGATAATTGTAACATCCCAGCATTAGAGCTTAGAAATAAGCTGAACCCAGATGTGTGCATTGCATTCATGCATAGAAAATCCGAATAATTTTCGCGCTTTTGAACAAAACTTTTCAAAGTGATTGAAGCTTCTCTCAACTTGATGGAGTTGAAGTAGATCATCAAGTTGATGGCGATAAGTTTCAACATGACCTTTGCTAAAACTTTATTTTGGGTAAGGGAGATTTGATCTAAGGGTAGATCAAATGTAATAAAAGTTAAACCCTAATGTATTACTTAATGGATTGTATTTGTTCCTTAAGTAATCATATCCCAGTATTCAGTACACAAACCATGAATACCAAGTTATAAACATAACTTAAGTAATAGGAATGTAATAACTAAATCTTGATCTATCTAAATCTCATCTACTTATCCCATGAGGATCATGGTAATACCTAACCTTAAATCTTTAGTGAGGTTGAGTAGGAAGGAAACCAAGCCAAGATCATTCACCATATACCTTTCTGCCCATATCAATCTTTCCTATTGGAATCATATTCCAATATCTGTTGTTCATCAATGTTGAGTAATCAACTATTGATTCACCAATTCTTAACCTATCAATTCTTGACCTAGAAATTCTTGTCCTTAACATAGCATTCACTTCAGTCTTTTAGAGAAAAAAGTAAGAAGAGGTAAGTAGTGATGCTAGTTTTAGATATCATCAATAGTATGGGAGTGTTGGAAGAAAATCAAATCAATACGATAACTGATGGAGTTAACTCACTCCTGAAATGATAGAAGAGTTATTGGAATATATAATTATATGGTAGCAAAGAAGATTACAAGGATGAATCATGAAGATAGTTACCAGGAGTAATCCTATTGGATCAAGTAGGTATAGTCAATAAATTATATCTCTTAATCCAATAGGGATATACAGAAGATAATTATAATACAACTGTAATGTTGTATGGAAACCTAAACCATAAAGGATCAAAGGATTATAATGATCATGCCTTACTCACCAAGATTGAATGCTTATATCATGTATAAGTAACATTGGTGGATAAAACATGATTAAAACCTAGTACAGATATGTTATTCTAGGTTAGTCATTACAAGTCACATTAATATAATTTGAGGTTGGAGCATGAGTTACTAGAGTTAAGTAGATATAAGGTTGTATGTCTAAGATGAAGTTAGAGCAACATTGGATAATAGAAGTAGTAGTTTCCTCTTTGGAAATACTAAGCACTTGAGGTGAAGTAGAATTTGATATATACATCTACTGGAGTAGTACTAGTGATGGATGATTAAGGAAGAGTTTGAATGGAGTTGGAAGTAACCATCTATTGGATGGGAGATTATTTGTGGTAAAATAGTTTGATAACTAAGTATAGGTATGAAAAGATTCGGAAATGCTTTAGTGTCAAGCTTGTTGGATCTACAAGAGGAGTTGGAAGAATAAAAGGTGGAAAAGAATATTCTTGTGAAGTAAAGCTCATCATGTTAACACATGATGAAGGATAGGAAGAAGTAATATATATAGGAAAGGAATTCCTTAATTAGAAGTCAAGAATTATGAAGTATGGAAGATAGGAATTCTAGATAAAACACTAAACCCTAAATATTTAATCAAACATAAAATCCATTTCATCGGATGGATCTATCATCTTGTTTCCACAATGGTTTATAGGAATATTTTCCTATAACAATTACTTAAGCACATCTTTGTCATTCTCAAACATCATTATCCTAGATTCTTAAGAACTATCTTTATCAATTATGCCACATAAGTTAGCTTAGAAAACAATCCCACTATTTTAATTTAAATGGTGATATCATTCTAGATCACCAACATAAAAACAATCTGTCTTAGCCATCTATCTTTATTCACATCAATAGAAGAATATAAGTATATTAAGAACCCTAGACCCTAGGGTAAGCATTTACAATTCAAACCCTAACTTTTATATTAGTTATAATAAAATATTTATATTGCTATTTCCTAAATTTATGAGAATAATATTAACCATATTAAATTACTCAAAACCTTATGTGTCCAATAATAATGAAGGATCAATATATATAAAAGTTTATTTCATATTATAAATCAATAAGAATCAAAACTCATGGATTAAATAGTAATACATTCTTTAATAAGTTTATGGATATGAGATAAATTAAATTCATCTCAAAATACCCTACAAATATTAAATGAAAAAGTATATATATAAAGAAAATAAAGAAGTGACAATATCATATAATAAAAATATACAAAATCTAAATACACTTCATTAGTGTTGCAGCTATTTAGCAAATAGATCTATAATGAAATTTGCAAACAATTGTGTAAATATAAGTTTAGAAATTATAACAGGAAATAGAAAATGTTTAATTAAAAATAAAAATGAAACCAGGCCCGTGGCCCACTTTCCCTCTTTCTCTATCTGCTACTCACGTGCGTCACACCATGGCCCACCTGGCCCAGCACCATCCCACCAGGAGCACGTACCGATTCGGCCTCCTGTTGGTCGTCATCTTCCTCGACGGCGGAAGATACTGCCTGTCACGCTAGCCGTCGTCGATCGGCCACTGCGATTCCCACCGCCGCTGAGCTCCTGGAGAGAGGATAAGAACCGTCGGGGTGCCCTCTCTCTCATCCTTATCTCCTCACAACATCTCTCTCAACCTCTCTCTTCCTCTTCTGCTTTGTGTAGCAAACCCTAGCTCGCCGGAGTTATCATTGCCGCCGTCCCCGACCACCTTAGGACCAACAGAGGACACCAGCGTGCTCGCCGTATTCGACTTGTTCATCTTAGACAAATCACACAAGCCGGCGCAACCCCAATCGACGGGATCGAAGTGTCTACCGCCGCCGGACGTCGCCGTTCATCGTCAATTGCCATCGTCACAGACCTCCTCCGACCTCTTCGACACGCTCTTCCGATTCCTGGTGAGCTACCGATACTCGAAGACCTCTCCGATTCAATCATAACCCTCTCTATCTCCCTCGCCACTGTGGTGTTTGCTCACCATCGTCGGCGCTCGTCGGAGCTTAGTCTCCGGTGACCATTTTAGAGCGGCGCCACCACCAATAGGTTCGTCGTGAATCGCTCTTTCGAACACAATCATCCTTGCATGCGCGCACTCTTCCAATCGACGGATCGATCGTGATCTGAGAGGATTCGGCAAGGGTGATGTCACTATGACATCGTGCTCATGTTATCCTTGACGAATTCAACATATCGACATAGTCTTTGCTGAGGTGGAGTATGCCGTGGTGTTGGTCCCATAGGTCAGTGACTGGGAGTAGAGATAGAATCGGTAACAAATGCATTTATTAACCTGAGAGTGTGAGGTGGCTACTGACCCATTGGTCAGTGACCTTGCGTAGGTTCTGTATTGGTATAAAAAGATGTTCTCTGTTTAGAAATTATATAAAACATTATAAAATCAAATACAAATGTTTCCTGAAATGCAATAAAGTGATTAAAACTTGTTTAATTAATAACTTTTGATTTATAATTCAGAAAAATGTGTATAATATATGAAAATTTGTAGAAAAATAAAATCTATAACTTAAACTATTATCAAACATTATTATGTTAAGAATTTAAATAATTATTATTTAATAAAGATTTTATAAGTTTTAATACTTAGATAAATCATATTTTAATATTAGTAAATGTTAAAAATATAAATAAAATACCAAAAATCATAAGAAAATAAGAACTCGAATATAAAACTATAATCATACATTATTATTTCACTTAATTAAATATTTATTATTTATTAAGTATTTATAAAAGTAATAAACCTTGTAAAAATCATATCTTATTATTTATAAGTCATAAAAATAATTGTAATATACCAAAATGATCATAAAAATAATACCTACATGTTAAAAATATAATATTACAATTTTAAGTTAAATAAAATTTAAATACTTTAATAACTTGAATTTAAACCTATTTCCCTAAATAATAATTCATATAAAGATAAATAAAATTTGTTAATATTCCTAAAATTGCCAATTTAAGTCTAATAATTAATACTAGTCTTAAATCTTAATAATATAGAGTCAAATTGATCCAACCTATTTTAAATACAATTTATTTGAATTATCCTTCAATTATATATATATGTAATTTATTTTCTAAAGAGATCTTTATCCATTATAAAATCTCCAAGAATAATCTTGTAGTGAAATAAAACCTACTCCAATATTTCAACTACAAGTTATAAACAAACAAAAACACTATATTGAATCCATAAGTAGTTAAGTAATATTATTTCTTTGTTTACAAACTATAACCATCCATCTATAGACAGGAAAATGATTCTATTCCACTATAAAATCAGGAAACCACTACTCAAATAAAAGTATAACCATTCTTAAGTAACTTAAGGAAACATTATGAAGTACACAAGATACAAATAACTTAAGCAATATACCTTAAATCCATCTATTTCTTTAAAGTTAACTTTTGTCTACAAAACCTTAAATATAAGACTAAAGACTTTGTTATGTATTTTATAGTTAACTTTGGGCTGTTATCACTCATAGCGTGCATATTATATGGTAATTCATAGAGGATGCAGCATATGGGTGGGAGCCCTCAATGTCCCACGATAGTTCCGGCATCTAAACGGTCTGTACTGCCAATAGCCGTAATTCAATAGGTGGGCTGGCGTACACCAAGGAGACATGCGGGGTCACGGAGAAGGCAGTGATTGGCTTGGATCTTAGTCTAGGCCTCGCACCAAGGAAGTGTGAACGAACCTGCAATTCGGATGTGCAACAAAGCTAAGATCGCTCATGTCCTTTGATTATCTTCTGTAAAGTATTTTGCAAATCCAGTGTTGTCATCACCTGCATTTCAAAAAGGTCAGAAAACATTATTTTTGATAATAATGTGAACTATTGGTTACTGATCCAGGGTGATCAACTAATCTATTAAATCTGGTAGTTGGAATACCACTACTCAGGAATATTTCACCTAGGACTTAACAACCAATGTCGCCAGTTAATCCCGCGTCGTATATTACGCGTTGACCATGAGATTTGGAATGGGACGGAGAAGTTAGCTGTATCCTTTTCCTCTCATATGGAGGCAAGATGTCACATCCCAAAATTCTCCTAATTTTGGAATGTGAAATAAATAAATAAGTTTGATTGATTGTTTGACTATGTTGAAAATTCTCAAAGAGAAGAAACTTTTTGAATAGAAAATCCTCTCAACCTTGAATTCAAAATCTTATATTCTTTTGTTAAGACCTAAGTAGCCATATAGGCAAAATGGCATGAATTGATTATGGATTGTAGAACTGGTGTGCAATATTTCAAAATGAAAATCATAAAGCAATCATAAGCATTTTATTACATCCATGCAAAGTTCTCACAAACTGAATCCAAATCCTAGTATCTAAATCCTATAGTTGATTTGCCCAAATGTTCCTAAAGGAAATTAAATTGACTTTATAAAATCCACTGTTGCTAAAACATAAATTATTGATAATTATAGCCTAAAGAGATCCAATTAATATTACAAAATTTTAGAAACAAAATTGAGCTCATTTGGAGCAATTATAAAAAAGTTATGGAATAAATACAAACAAATAAAGATATAAATAAAATGAAATATACAAGGATTTATGAATCCACTATTTGCAAACTAGTAAAAATATTATAAATATGATCCTACAATGATCTATTCGATTTTAGAAAAATTTAGAAACAAGAATCATGTCATTTGGAGTTCGTATGCAAAATATATGAGGGAAACAAATAAATATAAAATGGAAAAAGAAAAAAAAAACTAACGGGTCGGCCCACTTAGACCGACCGAGTGGACAGGCAGCCATCGATCCCATGTGCGCTTTAAAATTCGTGCAAAAACCTATTTTCTAGACCTATCTCTATTCAAACACTCGTAACTTTTAATCTACAACTCCAAATCGACTTCCGTTTGTTTCTACCTGTTCCCTACTCCAAAACCTATCTCCACACCGTCCTAAACATTCATATAAACTCGTGGAGACACAACGGTACGAGTTTTCCTTCTTGAAATCCCGAATCTACACATGTCCGAATCTTATTTCGCTTTTTAACCCATCTACACTTCGTTGTTTGCCTTCAGCCAAAAAATGAAAGTTGTAGATCTCGTCGAAATCTTTCAAACCCGACAAACCTCACCTCTTTTCATCCACCACAGCCAGAGAATTTTGCACCGCAATATTTCAAATCTGACGGTGTAAATCCAAGATGTACTCGCGCTCGTTTCTTCAAATCCAAATTCCTTTGCTGAGAAGGTAGGACTAATGATTCCCCACAACTTTCATGTTCTAAGTTTTTCAATTTGACCTACGGATTTGTCTCTCTAACACATACCTATTTCTTAACTATTCTGAGCCAAAATCGGGTCAATCTCCTCTCCTAACCACTGGATCTCATCCCAACGGCCAGGATTAGATCGATTCCGCGAAGGGGTACGATCCAACCGGAGCTCGCCACATGTCAACGCCAGGTCAGCCCCACGTCCCAGTCAGCATAGAATATTCCAAGGGAATATTCCCTGTAGATTTGAAATAGAATTTAATTTGCAGAAAATTGTGTAAACTTGCAAAATTCACATAAAAAGATCCATAGATCCAAAAATAGCAAATAATATATCAATGGATTCAGAAAAACGTGAAGAATATTAATATGACATTAGATTCAACCTTTACAGTATGCGTTTACTGCAATAACTTAATTAGTTTTAATGGTCTTTTAGGTTAATAAATTCATAGGAAATTGTCTGTAATTCCGAAAAATATGAACAATATATCAAATTGAAGCTACTGTAATGTACATTAATAATATCTGGTTGGATCTAGCCTTTGCGGATTATTTACCCTGTAGTGATTTAATTAGTTTTAATGGCTTTAGAAATAATTAAATTCATAGTAAATTATTTGCATATCACAAAAATATAAATGATATACCGATGGAAAGCTAGTTCCATGTAGATCATCAATATGCAATTAGTTCAGCCTTTGACTGTAAGGTTTTGCCGTGAAGATTTAAATGGTTTAATGGCCTATTTAGAGTAATAAATTCATAAGAAAATAAATAATGCTCAGAAAATTACAAATAATATGTCCCTGGAATCACTATTCCGTGGAGATTAAAGATATAATTTTAGTTTGATTTGTAGGCAATAGAAACTATATGAATCATTTAAAATCCATTAAACACTATTTAAATCATACAAAAAGATCTATAACCCCGATTAGGGTGAATCCAATGACTACTGGTTCGTATTAACATCCTCTATCCAGCAAACCCAAGAAATCAATTTAATTCAACAGTTAGAATAGGCGTTACAACAAAACTATTAAAAACCCTATATTGGCAAGTAATTATTAATAACAAGTACTCCATTGCATTAATTGGTCTCTTTCATGCATCATATACTTCAGTATTGTTTAGAGAACTAAAATAACAACCATTGTGACTTATTAAATTGTCATGCATGCATTTATTGTATTTGTTTGATCTCTATGTGCTATTGTTTATGATTGTATGTAATTGTTTGCTCGATAGATTGCGAGGAGTGCAACGTGTGTGATTGCAACTACTATGATTGCAAGTATTGTGGTTATGACGAGTGCAACCATTATATCTATGAGGATTGTGAGGATTATCTAATCGACTACATCTACATCAAAGGCAAGTGGTGCTATCTTGGTCATAAATGTCCTACCGTTTTCCTATGCATTGTAGATGTTTTTGTAGAATTACATATGTAGGAATTGATGTGTATATGCTATGCTATGTCCCATATTATTCCCTAGTATTCCTTGTTTATGAGCCATCGTATTGGTAGATTGCTTAGCTATGCTAATTAGACGAGGAAGGGAATCATACCATGAAAAGTTATTTATTTTGAAAGGATTTTATTTTGTTAAATGACAAACAACATGATTTTAATGAACCACCTAGGCGGAATGGCATTGATTGGGTCATCGAGTGTGGATTATGGTGGGGAATGCCGCCCATTACACTGAGAAAGTATTGGTTTATTTATTTGGTAACTTACGTGTACAACCATGTGCCAATAATGGAATGGGCGGTTGGTTGGACTCAGTAGGTTGTGGTAACTCGAACCCACGTATCCAGAGATGTAGAATAGTGTAGGTTGGACCGGTGCGTGTCGGGTTTGGGGCTACTTCGACGGTTCCTTCTTGGACTTCTCCCTATCATCACCCAATATGAGAGTGGTGAATGCAGTAATGGCCAAGTCACATGGGTAAAGTGTAATAACCCCTGCAGGGTGTATAAACTAGTAGATTAGCCGTGTCCCCGGTTATGGACAATTCGAGCGACCTGATACTGATGCTATGATATTTTCTCAATCATCCTTATTTCTTAATTACTTAAAACTTGTTGGGTGAACATAATTGGGTAGGAGCACCTGGGAGTGAACCAGAGTGTCCTATTTATTGTATTGGAAAACTACTTTGATACAAATGTTAGGATAAAACTATTGCTTTATGCAAATGAGCCTGAACTCCACTTGGCCAAATAAGCATGTAGTTGATAGATCTATTGTTAACCACTTTAGCCTACTTGCCATACATTCAATGTATTTAC
Organism: Avena longiglumis; assembly: GCA_030063025.1. Classification (NCBI taxonomy): domain Eukaryota; kingdom Viridiplantae; phylum Streptophyta; class Magnoliopsida; order Poales; family Poaceae; genus Avena; species Avena longiglumis. Next base: position 159,010,463 of record CP125973.1, read on the forward strand.
CTTTCGTGGCTGCAATGTTTCATGTTGCAGGTTATATCATATCTGAGTGATCGTTCATAGGTCGCGAGACTCCACTCAACAATTGTTCTCCTGTGGCACATTTGAAGGATGGAGATCTACCTTGTATTCGTTTTTTGCTGTGTACTTGAATAATAATGTAAATTCTGTATCATATTCATTGTATTTATAATGCACAATTATATTTGGTATCATTTTATACTGTGTGTGCCAGTGAACCGATCCAGGGATTGGCACTATACACATGAACTCAGCCTTACCAGGCGAGGGTGTTACACAAGACGACCTTAACGTGATGTTGTGATTCCTTGTGCGGATCCAACATAAGGGTGGGCACCCTTACTCCCCACACTTTTGGTGTCTAGATTATCTATGAATGGTGTTTAGGGATATAGTCCATTAAAATGGTACTCGTCCGGGCATCACCAGGTCATAGAGTCTTCGGGAACTCATCAGGGTTTTAGCCTGCCCGAAAGGGGGCTTAACGGAGGTGAGCCGGTCCCAAAGGATCGTGCAGACATATGAGGTAGCAGATAGGGCAGTGATTGGCTTGGATATTAGGTTGGGCCTCAAACCAAGGAAGTTTGAACGGGAACATACTCCCGGCCATGCAACAAAGCTTAAGATCTCTCATGGGAAAAGTAACGCACCTCTGCGGAGTGTAAAAACTGTAACTTGTTACTCCCTGTTCCGGGAAGGAGCTGCGAACGCAGCGGGAAAGGAACTCCATGAAAGTTCTGGTAAACCTGTGAAGGCTGATGGACATAGCTTTTTAGAATAAAAGCAACCTTTGAAGAAATGTTTACGAAAACTTGCATTGCCTACGACCTACGGTCTTTGGCCATAGATATAGTGCATCAAACACTCCTTTTCTAGTGAACTTGCTGAGTACGCTCGTACTCAACGTATCTTCTTCACCCTTGCTAGGTTCTAAAGCCAAAACAGACGATGTCTACATCAAGTCATGCTCCAGGAATTATCATCAAAAGCTAAAGCTCTTCAATGAAGTCAAGAAATTCAACATATACATCAACTCAAGTGAAGACGAAGTTACTGATTAGATAGGAATATAATCTCTAGCTATAGAACCTATTTCTATAGTGTATTGCAATAACAGCAATGCCAGACCATTAGTTAAGATACTAGTCTTAATAGTATGGTAGTTTTTTAGTTGTTTATTTCTGATTCTTCTTTGTAAGAAGTTTCTTTCTCTCTCTTTAACCTAGAGTGTTCTCTGGATCTTGTGTAAAGAGTTGAGTTGTAACCTATAGTCATGTCTTGGACCTGCTGTGTTTCTGTTGTACTACTCTGAGGGATGTAATACTAGTGAATGGTGTTTCACTGGTGTTATGTCAACGACTATAGTGTACTACATCATGCAGTGGCATGCTGGGTCACTGCAATAATCCAAGGGAGCAAGTGCTTAGGAAAATTGCTATTTCATTTAAGCACAAAGATAGTCTTTTTATTGTTTCTTCTAAGGAGGATTCATGAATAGGTGCAGCCATATACATGAGCAAAAACACCCCTGGTGATTGATCCCAAGGTCAATTAAGAGTAAACAAGGGGATTATCAAGACATAAAGTATAACCACTTCATTTGGATCTAAGGTTCCATGATAACACCCTGTCAATTAACCATAAATTAATACAACATGTATCTCTAAGATTTGGAATTCAGTTTCTGCCAAACTCCGGCTATCCCTCATCCTATCAACAAGATGTCAATGGGTACCCATAACCCGCATACCCAGCAGGTAAATACCCATTAAGAGTACTAGTATGGGATAAAAAAATTACCTATGGGTGTGTAAATGGAAAAATATCACACCCATTGGGTAGAGTAGAGACAGGTATGAGATCATAGAACCCACACATGCATACCCATGTACCTGTCAATTTTTATACAAGTGGTTCTCCATAATATTCTAAACATATCTAATTTTGTTCTAAATTTGTGAACGTGAAGTGTATGACTATGTTCTAATGTTACGATCACGTGTTGTCCATATTTTATGATATGTTGTTATTTATGAGCAATTATTGTTTCTTATGAGAATGTGGTGTTTATAATATGTCGCCGTTCATAAGTTTGTGTTAGTCTTTATAATGTGACGTTGTTTATAAGTTATGATTATATGTTGGTGTTTCCAATTATTTTTTACTCAATTTGATGTTTTGTAAACACGTGTATTTTCTATCCGCGGTTACCCATTTACCTTGTCGGGTAACGGGTATGGGGAAAACGTGTACCCATTGATGGGTATGGGTACGGGTGACGGGTAAGATCAGAGGCGACGGGTACATGTATGGGATGGATCCACCCGAACCCATACCCTGCGGGTGCCATCCGTGATCAACATGCAACGGTGATAATCTTGTGTATCCCTCAACATATGTGTGCACTCATATGTTAGTACAACAATATCATCATAGAATATAACATATAATTTTATGCAACCAACAAAAAACTATATCACAGTTGCCATAAACAAGTCACTACTCAAACATCAACATAGAGATACAATAGATCATGGGAAAAAATATATTGCATCATACATCATGCTTGCCAAGAGATTACAGTGAGGGATGATGGATAGTTGTTGTAGATGGTGATGGAGATAAGCCTCCCCATGGGGGAGAGGTGGCGCTGCCGTGGAGGAGGCGCCGGTGCCCCTCCTAGGGCGGCGGCTGCCCTAGGGGGCGGAGTACCTTGTCCCTTCTTCTTCCTTGGATATGGTGCCGATCTTGAGGAATTTCTTCCCCATTTGCCAAGGAGGAGTATTTTCGTGGCTATTGGTAGATGCCTCTAGAGTTAGGGTTTTCCCTCGATATATAGAGGTGGAGATGCAATATCGGCCATGGGATGGATGCCCCTTTGATACAAGGGATCTTGGGCACCTATAAACCTTCATAGGGCTCATCCCTGTCCTTTGGGAGCTCCTTGGGTCGTGACTTGCCCAAATCTATCAAGTATGGGAAGAGTTGGAGTCAATCACGACACAAACTCTCAAAATCCCGAATCTGCTTATGTACTCTTCAGTAATCCAGGGCTAAATATCGCGTTCGAACTCCGAGTGAGGACAAATTTATGAATAGGATCATCAACGTAAAAAATCTCCACAACTTTCATATTTTTACATTTTCCATTTGACGCCATCTTCAGGGGTGTCGTGGCAATCTTCGAAAACTATTCTGCGGGGACAAATTTTAGGGAACTTCGAATTTCACCATAATGACCGGTTTCCTTCTATATTCGCGTATTTCCTGCACAACAAAGTATAAAACAAGAAATTGTGTAATTTTGCAACTATTAGTAGGTTAGTCCCAATAAATATAATAAATTTGCAAGATAATGGGGATTTTGGCACAATAAACTAAGTCCATGGATGCATTTTACATGCATCCGGTACCAACATACTTTTGTTGCGGTTTCTTAGTTATATATCTATGTTAATATTAAGAATAGTTTTACATCCATATAGTAATATTATTTCTAAGTATGATATTTTTTGGACTTAAATCTTGATAAACCATATATCAATTGCTATCGTCATGGTTTCGCCCCCCTAACAATTTTTTTGGCTCTGCCCCTCCTCTCGATGCTACATGTGAGCAAGATTCTTGGATACCCTTTTCACTTACCCTTTGTTGTCGACGATTATCTTTGGCTAAACGGCAGCCACTCCCTCATTGCTGTTAGTGGCATATCAAGATATATTTAGTTGGCAGTGTTTTTTAAACATACATGTTAGCATGCCTATTGGGAGACCTTTTGGTTCCAAGGTGACATGGATAGCCTACTTCATCCCAAGTGGTATGTGATATGTCCAATTTGCGTTACCATTCGATATCATAATTTGCCTTTATTCATTGATATGTGTCTTATTATGAGGTGTTACTTATGTCTTTTACTCTGTTTTTGCATGTTGGATGATTCTTGGAGGATGAACTGCTGGAGTCAGGTTTCTAATGGAAAAAGAGGTGTTTTGATGCAATTTCGCGAAGATCAGAAAAATACCAGAAAAATATTGGAAAACTATATTTCTCCAGAAGACGGAGGAAGCCAAAAAGGGAGGCGTAGCTGGGCCACAGAGGGCCCACACCCCCTAGGCGCGGGTCCCCCTAGGCCGCGCCTAGGGTAGGTGCGGCCCACCTGGCCGGCCTCCGACTCCGCCCTCTCGCCTATATCTTCCTCTCGGAACCCTAATACCAGGGGAGCAACCACAGAAAGGTTTCTGCCGCCTCTACGGGGCGGAAAACACCGAGAGAGAAAGTGATGGGGATATGCCTACCGGGGTATACCTAGCAGGACGTTTCCGACTGGCCCAAGACCTGGCGAGTGGGCTGCGAGCAGCAGTGGATCAAAGCCCGGCCAGAGTCGAGCGGCTGAAGTCAAGGCCCATGCGAGTAGATAGGCCCGGTCGGACTAGGTTAACGACTCATCAAGTCAGAATCGGTTGAGATATGTAAACCCTAGGGGAGGTGAGCCTATATAAACCTCCCAATAGGGCGAGTAGAAACACGTTCCCTCATACACCCAAGCGACTCGCCGCCTAGCCGCCGAGCTCGCCCATTGTAACACCTCCATAATACAATCTAGCAGGAGTAGGTCTTTACCCTCTGGGGGGCCGAACCTGGGTAAAACCCTGTGTCTTCGCCCTCATCTCGCACCGCAGATGGCTGGCCGCCCTTGCCCCTCGTTCTACTACTCGCTGCCGATTGCAGCATTTGCCGTGACAATTCCCACGACAGAAAGAGCTCTCCGATAGACAGATTTTTGCCAGGGAAATTCCTTCCCGGAGAGGGGAGATCATCGCCATCAAAACTATCATCAAGCTAGGCTTCATCGGGATCATCATCATCATCCACACCATAATCTCCACCAGCACCATCATCACCACTCCATCCCGCTATAACAATTGTGTTGGATCTTGCATTAGTTCTTAGGGGAAACTTTCCCAGTGTTGATTACTATTGTAATTGATGCTTGTGAGTGGAACCATTGGATTATTGTTTATGTTCAGATTGTTATCCATCACCATATCATCTTTGATCTTGATCCATATGATGTCTTGTGAGTAGTTCATTTAGTTCTTGAGGACATGGGAGAAGTCATGTTGTTAGTAGTGGATTTGTGTTGAGATATTATTCAATGGTTTAGTATTTAAGTTGTGGTGCTATTCTTCTAGTGGTGTCATGTGAACATCGACTACATGATACTTCACCATTTATGGCCCTAGGGGAATGCATTGTGTATTTGGCTACTAATTGTGGGGTTGCCGGAGTGACAGAAACCTGAACCCCCGTTAGGACACCATTGCATAAGGGAGCGTAGGATCTCAGAGTTTAAGGTTGTGGTTAGGTTTATATCTTAATTGCTTTTCTGTATTTGCGGATACTTGTAGAGGGTTTAATCACAAGTATGTATTAGTCCAAGTAAGGTCGGCACATTAGCACAGGTTCACCCACACAACACTTACAACACCAAAGAAGGGTACTCAGCTATTTGGAGCGAAAGCACTTGACAAAATTCCCATGTGTCCTCAAGAACGTTTGGTCCTTATAAGTATTTCCACCGGTTTGTCCTTTGCTAAGAAAGGATTGGGCCACTTGCTATAGTTGTTCGTTTTCTTTATTACTTGTACTTTGTTTCTTTGCTTTATCAGAAAACCCCTAAAAATCTGTTTGCTAAGTATTTACAGAGATTTCCTGCTCCTTACCACTAGTCAACACCTTCTGCTCCTCGTTGGGATCGACACTCCTATTTATCAAAAGTACTACGATACACCCCCTATACTTGTGGGTCATCAAGACTATTTTCTGGCGCCGATGCCGGGGAGTGAAGCTCTATTGAAGAGTGGAACTGGTAAAGGAAACTTCTACTATGAGTATTGCTTTTTGTTTCTGTTTGTTGCTTTGTTTCCAATATGGATAACCCACTTGGTTTTCTGTTTGGGAAAACTACTACCACTATTAGGGTAGTAGATGAACCACCGCCTGTTGAGATAGATCCTTTTAAGATACCTACAAGTATTGTTGATCGTGTTATGGATAATTATTATTTCGGGGATGGAACTGTCCATCCTGGTGATCATTTGCTTTTTATCCATAAATTATGCGGGTTGTTTAAGTGTGCAGGTATCACAACTGAACAGGTGAAGAGGAAGTTACTCCCTATATCCTTGAAAGGAAGAGCTGAAGAATGGTATAAGCTGCTGAAGAATGGGCAATCCATGGAATGGGAGGAAATGGCTTCCCTCTTTTATTCTAAATTCTATCCTCCCAGTGAAATTCATAAGGATAGGAATTTGATATATAACTTTTGGCCTCGTGATGGAGAGATTACAACTCAAGCTTGGGGGAGATTGAAGTTACTAATGCTTAAATATCCTATTCATGAACTCCCTAACAATATAATTATCAATTACTTTTATGCTAGTCTTTCTCTTCATGATAAAGATTTTACTAGATGCTTGTTATGCTGGATCATTCACACGCATGAAGGAAGAAGCCAAATGGCATCTCCTAGACCGTATTTAAGAGAACACTAAAGCTTGGGAGAATGACAAAGGAAGAAAGTCAGGTATAAATTATGATTATGAATGCATAAAATATTTTATGGGAACTGATGACTTTCGTGATATTAGTAATGAGTTTGGTCTTGACTCCAAAAGTATTGCCAATTTTTTTAAGACCTTTTCCTCTTACATAGAAATTCCAAAAGAGAAGTGGAATAAGTACCATGCACCTTATAAAGATGTTGTTAGTCATGTTCCTGTTAGAAGAACTGAAGTTTTTACTACTAATCATATTGTGCCTAGACCTTATGTTGAGAAAATACCTTACCCATCTAAGGTAAAGGAGTACTCTATGATGATTAGTGCAAATAAAAAAGGTATCAAGAAAACTGTGGAACCTGATGAGCAAATTAACATTGAGCCTGTGTTAGCTATTGTGAAAGACCTTGTCACTAGAAATATAGAGGATGAGCACATTGTCTTCTGTGAAGAAACTTTTAATATTATCTCTCATCCTAGTAAAGCTAGAAAAGCTAGTGTCCCTATGCTTTCTGTTAAAATTGGTGATCATTGCTATTATGGTTTATGTGATATTGGTGCTAGTTCTAGTGTTATTACTTATGAGCTTTATAGGGAAATTATGCATGAAATTGGTCCTTGTGAGATTTAGGACATTGATGTGGTTATTAACCTTGCTAATAAGGAAACCATTTGCCCTATTATTATTGTAAGAGATGTGGAGGTTCTTTGTGGTAATATTAAGTATCCTGCTAATTTTCTAGTGCTTAATTCAGCAGCTAGCAAAAGTTGTCCTATCATTTTTGGTAGACCTTTCTTGAAAACTTGTGGAGCTATTATAGATTGTAAGAAGGAGAAATTTTTATCTAAGTTTGATGGAGATTCTTACGAGTTTAAATTTTCAAAATCTGCTAAATCTCCTTGTGAAAATAGCTTGCCTAATAAAGATTTCAGGATGGAACAACTTGCTTCTATTGATCCGGTTTATGACCTTGGTCATCTTTTTGGTGATTGTAAGTATGCTCATTCTGATGATAAAGTTGTTTCCTGTGACAGTTATATTGTCAACTTTATTCAAAGTGCTACTGAAAGTTAATATGAGAGAGGGAAACATGGTTTTATGCATCTCAGTAATGTTAAGTTTCCCCGTTTTATGTTGAAAGCTTTGAAGTTGCATTTGTTTTGTCTTCCTATGCTAATGGCTTTTTGTTTCAACAATTTGTTTTCTCATGATACCCCCATGCATAGGAAGTGGGTTAGACTCAAATGTGTTGGTTATTTGCTTCTTGATGCTCTCTTTCACTCCAGATATATATCTCCTATGTGAGTATATTTGAAACTCTCAAGCCTAACTTAAAGGCATTAAAGAAACGTACTTGTTGGGAGATAACCCAATAGTTTGGTTGAGTCTTGGAAGTTATTAACTCAGTAATAACCGCTCCTTATCCTTTTTGTTTTGGCTTTTGTGTCAAGTTCAACTACTTTTGAGAAGTAGAGGAGTTGTGAAAAGTGGTTGTCCTGGGACAGATTTTTGTGCTGCATTGTAAAAATTCATGAGGGAGCTCAGTACAGCGGATGGAGCTATATTTTTATGTTCTTATTCTCCAAGTTGTTACCTAACTTTCATTAGTTTTGCACTTTTTGATTTGAGCAATAGAAGGTTTTCGAAAAAATCAATCTTTACCTACTGGTCTGTTTTGACAGATTTCAGTCATCATTTGCATTTGCTTCTTTTATCGATTCCCTTCCAGATTCTTTTGGGTTTTTGGAAAGGAGTTGCTACATCAGCTTTTGTTTTGATGGATTTCAGTTGAAGTGTGAACCTAAAGGTTTATTGTTTTTGCTTACACTAATGTTGCCTTTGAAGTTTGTGTATTGCCTTGTGAGGAAAGGAATTTCCAGGAGAAGGAGAAAATAAGTCTGCAGAGTTCATTTTTGAATATGTAAAAGTGGTAAAAACAGAAGGTTCGTGAAAGCCTTATCTTTTTATATTTTTGATGTTTTTAATACATATGGAAGGTTACAAAGAGAAACAGAGAAGTAAACGGAGGCCGGGGTGGCCACACCCACCCCAGGCGCGAGCCCCATCTGGCCACGCCTGGAGGGGGTTTGAGCCCCCGAGCTCCGTCTCCGCCTCATTTTCGTACCAGTACCTTCCTTATGCATTGAAACTTCGTAATATATAACCCCCCGGATCCCCCGAGGTTCGTATATCATATTCTCATCGTGTTTTCGTTTCGATCTGTTTCTGTCAGGAAATCTTCTCAAGTTTAGAGCACCATGGTCTCCGCCAACGACAAAGGCAAGAAGCCCGTGGAGGAAGTAAAGTTGGAGGAACAAACCGCCGCAAGGTCAAGGGCAAGGAAACCTACTTTTGTAGGAGCAATTAACACTGGACGTGCTTTTTCTCGTAACATGCAGGGGATCATAGCCTCCGTTCCAGACTTCAGATCCTGCCCTGAGGCAGTGGAAGCCCTTCGAACCACTGACGAGTTTTGTGATAAGTACCATGCTTTGAGGATGAAGGTGGATATACTTCAAGAGGAGAATGACATGCTTCGTGAGATGCTAGAGGGTTTTCTGACCCTAAACAAGGGAACACCACCACCGAAGGAGTAATTCGTCATCAGGTTTGGCATCCCCTGGGCTTGTTCCAAGCTTGGGAGAGTGTCGCGGTATCACATCATTATCTTTTATCTTTTACCTTTTTAGTGGATTCATGTCTTTGGTAGAGAATTTATCTTATAGGTTGGTTTGCATGTGGAAGTATCTCTCCTTTAATTGAATGTATCCCTTGGTGTGAGTGCCTTTATGGAATATTAATGAGAAGTTTCATATTTTACTTTTTGCACTTCTTATTTTAGTTTGGAATCTGTATTATATGATTGATCTTGTTAATCAGTATTGGTATCACTTTGGGAGCATCAAGTAGATCTAAATTGTTTTTGGCAAACCGAGCTCTAGTCATTAGCAACACTTTTTGAGGTTTGAAAGAAGAAGAGAAAAAGCTTACAAGTATTTTGTATCATTTATTTTCTTACTTGATTGGCTCATAAGCTTAGTATTCTTTATTTAAGATCTTTTGTGTCTTCAAGGAAGATTGCATGTTTGGCTTTATCTCTTGTAGGTTTGCTTGTTTCTTTCAACTCTTTTGCTTGCTACCCAGCCTTGCTAGCCAAAAACCTGTTTTGAGAAGGCATATTTCTCATGTTTCCAATCCCTTTGAACCAAACCTATGCTATTTGTGTCCACCATATATACCTATTAGCATTATTGGTATTCCAAGCAAATTCTCAAGCTTCATCTATCTTTTGAATTAAAAAATATTTTGTTATGTGAAAACTAGTTAGTAAAGCTCTCACGAACTTGATGGCACACCTTATTTTCTTGCCCCTAATATACTTGAACCATTGTGTCATCGAAGTTGTATATGCTTGCTTCTATACGTTGGGATTAGCAGAACCGTGCTGTCACGGGGAACACTTTCAACACTTATGGATATATATCTAGTTGATATCATGCTCTTTTGTTTGCAGATGTCATCGGTGTGAAATAAAGAGGGAGCTTGTAAGTCCATGGAGTGATGTATGTGTGTTACAGAAACGCCTGGGCCGCTAGCCTAAGCCATGCCTAATCATGGTGGAAACTTGCAGCATCACTATAGTGAGCATTCTATGAAGCATCCTCAATAAAAAGCTATGCACATAGTAAATAAAAAGATCGCTCAGATGCTCACTGTCTACTTGCCTTGTCATTTTGATTATGGGATAGCTCCTGTATCATGTGCAAGGGGTACCCCGTTGGCGGTTCTTTATGATACACATGTACTTACAATGACAAGAACTTACAAGTAACTAAAGTTGAGTAGCATGAGGAGCGGCTCTCGTACTCAAGGGACATGAGATTGCCAACTTATATTTTTTTAAGCATATAATCCATCCTTATTCACTTTAACCTTAATCATCTCAATATGCTTATGATAGGGGCAATCAGGGCTCAAAGCTAGTAAGTACCATAATCTTTTGGAAGCTCTTTATGACTTGAAATCCCTGTTTCCCTCTATGAAGGGACCTTTCTCCTATTTTCTAAGTTGAGTCAGTAAACCTACTTCATCTCTATCTCTAGCAAGCATTTGAGTTGCTGTGTTTCAAGCATTCATATGATGATTTATTCACTCATGTTCTCTATCTTCCTTGTTTGCACAAGACTCTTATCTATTGAGTATTACTTTGAAAGTCTTCATTGTGAAAAACCTTTTATGTTTGAGAAAAGAGTACTCCTGTTGTAAAACTTCTTCAAAAGATTTTTGTGAAACTGCTTGCCAGCTGTTCTCTGACTAAGAACAAAAGTTTGCCAATTACAATTCTGATTTATCTTTATGCATCTCTATTGTGACTCCTGTTCTTGTTGCAAGCTAAGTTATATAATGGTGAGTTGCCTTCTTCTATGAGTTGTGTAATGGTAAGTGTGATGCTTCTTGTCCATATTCTTTTATCGACACTTCACTCCATAAACCCGTGGACATGTTTACTGAGCTCGGTTTTTGCTTGGGGACAAGCGAAGGCCTAAGCTTGGGAGGAGTTGATACGTCCAATTTGCATCACCATTCTATATCATAATTTGCCTCTATTCATTGATATGTGTCTTATTATGAGCTGTTACTTATGTCTTTTCCTCTGTTTTTTCATGTTGGATGATTCTTGGAGGATGAACTGCTGGAGTCAGGTTTCTGATGGAAAAAGAGGTGTTTTGATGCAATTTCATGAAGATCATAAAAATACTAGAAAAATATTGGAAAATTATATTTCCCAGAAGACGGACGAAGCCAGAAGGGGAGGCGAGCTGGGACACAGGGTCCCACACCCCCTAGGCGCGGGTCCCCCTGGGCCGCGCCTAGGGCAGGTGTGGCCCACCTGGCCGGTCTCCGACTCTGTCCTCTCGCTTATATCTTCCTCTCGGAATCCTAATACCAGGGGAGCAACCACCGAAAGATTTCCAATGCCTCTACGGGGCGGAAAACACCGAGAGAGAAAGAGCTCTCCGACAGACAGATTTATGCCGGGGAAATTCTTTCCCGAAGAGGGGAGATCGTCGCCATCAACACTGTCATCAAGCTAGGCTTCATCGAGATCATCATCATCATCATCCACACCATCATCTCCACCAGCACCATCATCACCAATCCATCCTGCTGTAACAATTGTGTTGGATCTTGCATTAGTTCTTAGGGGAAACTTTCCCGGTGTTGATTACTATTGTAGTTGATGCTTGTGAGTGGAACCATTGGATTATTGTTTATGTTCAGATTGTTATCCATCACCATATCATCTTTGATCTTGATCCATATGATGTCTTGTGAGTAGTTCGTTTAGTTCTTGAGGACATGGGAGAAGTCATGTTGTTAGTAGTGGATTTGTGTTGTGATATTATTCAATGGTTTAGTATTTAAGTTGTGGTTCTATTCTTCTAGTGGTGTCATGTGAACGTCGACTACATGATACTTCACCATTTATGGGCCTAGGGGAATGTATTGTGTATTTGGCTACTAATTGTGGGGTTGCCGGAGTGACAGAAACCCGAACCCCCGTTAGGACACCATTGCATAAGGGAGCATAGGATCTCAGAGTTTAAGACCGTGGTTAGGTTTATATCTTAATTAATTTCCTGTAGTTGTGGATGCTTGCAGGGGGTTTAATCACAAGTATGTATTAGTCCAAGTAAGGTCGGTACATTAGCATAGGTTCACCCACACAACACTTACAACACCAAAGAAGGGTACTCAGCTATTTGAAGCGAAAGCACTTGACAAAATTCCCATGTGTCCTCGAGAACGTTTGGTCCTTATAAGTATTTCCACCGGCTTGTCCTTTGCTAAAAAAGAATTGGGCCACTTGATGCAGTTGTTCGTTGTATTTATTACTTGTACCTTGTTTCTTTGCTTTATAAAAAAAACCTAAAAATCCGTTTGCCAAGTATGTACAGAGATTTCGTGCTCCTTACTCAACACCTTCTGCTCTTCATTGGGATCGACACTCCTATTTATCGAAAGTACTACGATACACCCCCTATACTTGTGGGTCATCAGTATGTTCATGGAGGTGGAGTGAACAATCTTTCCTCGATGTTTATGGGTGAGACCGGTGGTGGAGGACCTGATCGCTTTCCTTTGTCTTTGTTTTGGGTCTTTTCCTACAAAGTGTGCGGAACTTTATGTAACTTTAGTTTTACATGTGGTGTATCTAATATGTATTACCACTATTTGCAACGAATGAAGTGCCTACATCCTTCCGGAGAATTAGGACCTTCCACCGGTTGATAATAACATTAGGCATCTATTTTTTATAAGATAGAGAAAAGTTGTAATCAACATCAATAGAGAAAACTCACAAGACACAATATCACAAGCATATCTTGCAATCACACAAGTCATGACATACACAAATCCATTACAAGCATTAAAGGTTCAACATATCTTAGATATTTTTTTTTGGAAATAAAACGATAAGCGTGGTGGTCCAACTAACGAAGTACGTTACAACTCTCACTCGCTAGACAAAATAGCTATCAGGGCATCTTTAGTAGCCATCTGTCTATCTTGTTCACAACTCTCCCAAATTAAGTCTATGATGTCTCCCCTTAGTTGTTGGTTGGTAGTCTCTAACTCTTGGGTATGCTTCTTTTCTTCTCTAAGGTCATTTTGAGTGTTGATCATTCTGCACTTGAGTCTCCAAGATGCATTTCTTGCAGAGTCAAAGAATGTTGTGTGCATTTCTGAGTTGGTGACCATGCAGAATCCTAACTCCTTGTGGTTGTCTTCCTTGTTTTTGTACAAGTGAAATTTGCACCCACCAATACTCTTCTCCTTCATCCACCACAGGGAATCCTTTGTATACAGCTGCACCATGTATCCCCATGGTAACCATAAGGTTCTTGAGAGCCTTGGGAAACTCGGTCTCACATTCCAAAGTCATGGTCATGAGTGGTCCCTTCCTTGAGGCTTCGTTGATGGAGTTCATCTACAAATAGAGATGAGAAAGAAGATTAGAAAAGTTTACGAGAAGAAAAATACAAGTGTGGAAAATGTTGAAATTTTTTCCTTAGTGGTTTCTAATCCAATCCTAGGGTCATAATCCTACAGGCAACATAGTGCTCTGATACCATCTGTAAGATCCCACCTTTATCAAGGTAAAGATCCCTGTGATTGCAATGCTAGTCCCTGGATCAAATGCTAGCATCCACAGTTTAAGATGAAGTACACAGAAACAAAGGTCATTATTACATCGTAATTCCAGAGATAACATAGTCTTTCACAACTCCTTAGCCATAGGCTAGAACAAGAGTTTAACTTAACATTATAAAAATAGAAGTCTTCATTTTCATGTGCCACAGGCAAGCATGTTGAGTGTAGACTCATAACCCCTAATCATCAACAGAGTATCCTGCAACATCACAAGTTACAGCCACAGTGGGTCAATACATTGGAATAGTATTGGCAAGTGATACCTTAGTAGAACATTAGCATCTAGTTACTACATGAATTTGGCTAAGTGTAGCTTAGGCTTGCTTTGCTCAAAATAGGTTTTACCTATCGGTTGAAAACACTAAGTTTTTGTTTGGTAAAAACTTTCCCAAGGAACCACCAATAGAAATTGGTGAACCTTCACCCTTGTTCAACCACAAGTTTTTACTTAAAATTGGGATGAGGATATTCTTGATAGTTTCCATGTCTTGATGCTCAAATTGTCCAATACCAAGGACATGGCTAAGTACTTAGTTTCTTCCATCTGCAGAGGTGGTGCACTTTCCCCACAAGACTTGGTTTCACCAAGACAGGACCTTTCAGAAGCCTTCCCTTAGACCAAATGGACGCGTTCCAACCTAACATCCCTCTACCACAAACTGTCCAAATGGCTAAGTTATTGCAACCTATATGATCCAGGCAGAGCCCATAATGCCATGTGGATGCACTAGAAGCTTATTAACATTTGGCATCTCAAATCCCTTTGTTCCTGGGTGGCAAACCACAAGTGAGATACAAAAGGTAAACCATAGAAATGGGCCTTGTGTAACCACTCAACACAAACCATTCTTTCCATTCCACCCAGGTGTTTCATTCACTTAGTTGTTTTATTAAGCAAAACATAAGTCAAAGACTTAGTAATATTTTTCCATAGCATGTATATATACCACCCTTGGTACTACTAGCAAGGCTAATCATGGAAATAGCAAGTATCTTAACTTAGAGGAAATTCTAACAATTCTACCACTACTAGGATTTCCCAAGCATAGCACATAGATACTTAGCAAAATTATTCATGCAAGCCCTATGCAAAATATTTCTAATGCATAATCAAAATATTGGGATAAAAATATGAAGCATCACTTGCCTTGGTAGTTGGGGGAGTAGCAACAATCTTCACAACCACAATCACTATTAGCACCAAAATCTACACATAAAATGATAGCACCAAATTCACACATCAAAATAAACAAGCAAAATTATATGAATGCATGCAAATGCGATGTGATGACTTTTTATAAATCAAAAAAGAAAAGTGTAACAGTACTGAATCACAAACAAAACAAATAAACACTAAATAAACTTTATTTAGTCTTTAAAACATTTTTCAAATAAATTCTATACTCAAAATAAGCCTACAAATGTCTCTGCAAAAACGACCCATTTTACAGAGCTAATTTATTAAACAAAGTGCATAGATGGATATAATTCTCTCTCCTGATTCCAATGATATAAAATTTACAAAAATTTGAACGTGTGGATCAAAAGTTATGAATTTTGCAAGTTTGAACAACTAATAGATCTAATTCAAGATTTTAAAATCAAACTAAAGACACACGGCGCTTCCTGATTGGCTGATACCGTTTCGGTTGGATCAATCAACGAGAGCCGCATGATTTAAATGAAATCGCACGGGCCATATCTAATCATACCCTTTCGATAAGTGATCTAATCTAACGCGCTAGATCTAGATCCAACGGCCCACGATGGCTTGGCCAAGAACTGGCGGAGCCCTTGGTCGCAGCGGCGGCGGCGCTACTGGCAGCGACGGTCCGGCGAATACAGGAGGGGCTGGCGTTTGGGGTGTTGCTTGCCAGAATCGCAAGAACACGAGGAAGCTCAACGTGCTGCTGGCGTGGATAGGGGTGGGCTGTAGCAGAGGCTAGCGCTTGTCGGAGTTGCGGGCGGCGTCGGGTTCATGCAGACGGCGATGTTGACGACGTTCAGATCGCCCTAGCACAAGCCAGTGGTGTTATCAGTTGTGCAAGGACAAGGCGAATCTGATAGCATGCATGCAAAGTCAAGGGGTGCTCGGATTTTACCTAAATCGTTCGTCAGAGTCGAGCGACGGCTCTGGTGTTTGCGGGCGTGAACGAGGACGGCGACCTGGGTCACGAGCAGGCAAACCAGAGGTATCAGCAGATGCACAAGGACACGAGGGTCACGCTCGTTTGAACCAGAAGTAAAGGGGCGGTCGGAGCTCACCGTAATCTATTGCCGGAGCTCGTCGGGCAGCGGCGGTGCAGTTCAAAATACTGGCAGCCTGGTGGCGAGGTGAGTGTGCCGTGTTGGGGGAAATGACCACGATGGCGAGGTGATTAATTATCCAGGAGGGGAGAGAGAATTACGCAATGGTTCAATGCTAATTAAGCGAGAAATCAACGCGGCGTTTCTAGAGGAAACAACGGTGACGACGGAGTTTGCGCGCGCGGGGGTGGGGAAGAAGATGCTGACCTGGCTTGGGCCGATCGGGCCAAGCAGGGTGTGCGGTGAGAGAGAGAAGGAAACCGTGGGGTGGCTTTTGGGCCGTTTCATTGCTGAAATGGAATGGTGACGCCGGCCCTTTTCCATTTCTTTTCTCCTTTTCTATTTCTTATTTGATTTTTTGAAATAATTTTCAAATGCTATTTGAATGAGTTTGAATTCAAACTTTCTCTAGATTTTTGTAGAATGATCCAAGCATATATTTGTGTATAAAACATTGATGTTTGATCACAAACACCTTGGTCCATTAAAAATAGAATTAAAACCATGCCTTAAATAAATATTTATAATAGGCATACAAATGGTTTTAATTTTTGATTCTTGTTTTGAAATTTTGAACAAGATTTATAAAATATCAATCAATCTTAGGATCAATACTCTACTGATCAAAACAAGGTCTTCCTTCTTATAAGGTAGCAATAAGGTTAATGCCTTGCTTTACATAAAATAACAAACCTTCAAATGCTTCTATTTTTGAAATAACATTGAAAATGATCCTAAAATGATTATGAATGCATGGATGATATGCAAACTTTGAAATCATGATTTTTGGGATGTTACAAATCTAACCCCCTTAAGGTGAATCTCGCCCTCGAGATTCGGATTGGCTAGCAAATAGGTGAGGGTGGTCTTTCCGAAGGTCATCTTCTCTTTCCCATGTTGCTTCTTCTTTGGAATGATGGTTCCAATGTACTTTGCAGAATTTGATAGTCTTTGTCCGATTAACTCTTTCTGTAGTCTCGAGAATTTTGATAGGTTTTTCCTCATAGGTGAGATCACTTTCCAACTAGACCTCCTCCAAAGGTATAATATCTTTTAAAGAAGTCTCTTCCATTTACGGATGGCATTTCTTTAGTTGACTTACATGAAACACATTGTGAATGGCAGACAATGATTCCGGCAGTTCAATTTCATAAGCTACTTCTCCTTTACGACTCAGAATCTTGAATGGTCCAACATATCTTGGGGAAATTTTCCTTTGACTCCAAATCTCTTCACTCCACGAAGTGGTGACACTCTAAGATAAGCTCTATCACCCACCTCATAGATGACTTCTCTATGCTTAGGATCTGCAGAGCTCTTCTGTCGGGACTGTGTTATCTTCAATTTGTCTTTTACTAGCTTGACTTTCTCTTCAGCCTTTTTGATTAGTTCTGGACCGAACAAGTTTCTTTCTCCCACACCATTCCATAGTAATGGGGTAGTACACTTTCTCCCATAAAGAAACTCAAACGGTGCCATCTCAATACTGGCTTGATAGCTGTTGTTGTATGAGAATTCTGCGTAAGGCTGACTTTCATCCCAACTAGCTCCATAGTCTAGGGCACATGCCCTCAACATATCCTCTAGAATCTGGTTGGTCCTTTCATGCATCCATCGACCGGGATGAAAAGATCTTGAATTCCAATCTCGTTCCCAATGACTCACGCAGTTGCCTCCAAAAATGAGAAGTGAATTGAGTTCCCCTATCAGACACAATACTCTTGGGTACTCCATGCAGACACACAATCCTATTCATATAGATCTTGGCCAACTTAGCACTTGTATAGGTTGTCTTCATGGGTATGAAATGAGACACTTTAGTTAGGCGATCCACTACTACCCAAATAGAATCATATCCTGACCGGGTCCTTGGAAATCCGGTGATGAAATCCATGCCAATCTTGTCCCACTTCCAATCAGGAATAGGTAGTGGTTGTAACAATCCGGCTGGTTTCTGATGTTCCGCTTTCACTCTACTACATACATCACACAAAGCAATATGTTCGGCGATGTCTTTCTTGAGATTATTCCACCAAAAACTTTCCTTCATATCCATGTACATTTTGGTGTTACCCGGATGAATGGAATATGGTGAGTTGTGTGCTTCTTGTAATATTAGTTTCTGAAGCTCCGGATCTTGCGGAACGCAGATACGTTTTCCATACCATAAAGTACCATGTTCGTCTTCATGGAATCCTTTGGCTTTTCCCTTACCAATCTTTTCCTTAATCTCTTCAATTTCTTTGTCCGTATTTTTGGCTTCCTTGATTTTGTCCAACAAGGTGGGTTGAACATCTAATAACATGAGATGTCCCTCAGGCACAATCTCCAACCTGAGGTCTCTAAATTGGGCACACAGATCATCTGGCAACTCTCCCTTAGTAAGGCCATTCACAAATACCTTACGGCTTAGTGCATCCGCTACAACATTTGCTTTACCGGGGTGGTACTGCAAACTCAAGTCATAGTCCTTGATGAGTTCTAGCCATCTTCTCTGTCTCATTTGATTTCTTTCTGAGTGAAGATATACTTCAAACTTTTGTGGTCTATGAACACTTCACATCGCTTTCCCAAAAGATAATGTCTCCATGTTTTAAGTGCATGGACAACAGAGGCTAACTCCAAATCATGAGTAGGATAATTTACCTCATGAGTTTTGAGTTGTCTCGAGGCATAAGCCACAACTTTTCCTTCTTGCATCAGAACTGCACCCAATCCATGATGGGATGCATCACAATAAACTTGGAAATCCTTCTCCAATTCTGGCAAACGTAAGACTGGTTCTGTCACTAGTCTCTTCTTCAACTCTTGGAAACTGAGTTCACATCCTTCAGTCCAAGCAAATTTCTTGTTTTTCTTTAGTAACTCCGTCATTGGCTTAGCTACTTTGGAGAAATTTTCAATGAATCATCTATAGTATCCTGCCAAGCCAAGAAAACTACGAACCTATTTCACTGATTTAGGAGATTCCCATTCAGTTACAGCTGACACTTTTGCGGGATCAACTGCTACCCCTTCTCCTGACACAATGTGTCCAAGAAATCCAACTTCATTCAACAAGAATTCACAATTGCTGAATTTGGCATACAACTTATGCTCTCTAAGCTTCTCAAGTATCAAGCGCAAATGTCCTTCATGCTCTTCTTTTCTCTTGGAGTAGATCAAAATGTCATCGATGAAAACGACAACGAACTCGTCAAGGAACTCCATGAACACCTTGTTCATCATATTCATGAAGTAAGCTAGTGCATTGGTCAAACCAAACGGCATCACAGTGTACTCATACAATCCATACCTAGTGGTGAAGGATGTCTTAGGTATGTCTTGTTCCCTTATATTAAGCTGAAAATAACCTGACCGGAGATCAATCTTTGAGAACACATAGGCTCCTTCTAACTGATCAAACAAGTCATTGATTCTAGGCAAAGGATATTTGTTCTTGATAGTCACCTCATTGAGTGAACGATAATCTATGCATAACCTTTGACTTCTATCTTTCTTTTCTACAAACAAGACTGATGCTCCCCAAGATGAAGAACTTGGTTGAATAAATCCTTTCTACAACTGTTCTCCAAGTTGTTTCTTGAGTTCTTTCAACTCATCAACTGACATCTTGTAAGGTCTCCTTGCTATTGGTCCTGATCCTGGCAGCAAGTCAATCAGAAACTCCACATCTCTATCTGGTGGCATTCCCGGCAATTTTTCCGTAAACACTTCCGGATATTCACTCACAATTGGTACACTATCTATGCTAACCCCCTTAAGAGAATTTAGCTTACTCCCTTTTGATTCTAAGTTGGTCTTGAATCTAATCCTTTTATTATCCAGGGTTGTGAGTGTGACAGTATGATTGGCACAATCTAGCACTCCCTTATATTTGGTCATCCAGTCCATTCCCAAAATGACATCCAATCCTTGGGAATTTAGGATTATCAGATAAACGGGAAACTTATACTTCCCAAACTCTATGATTATGTCATGACATCCTGAGTTCACTATCATTTCTCCTCCAGGAGAACTTACTTTTATAGGACACCCAATAGTTTCAACTGGAAGTTCATTTCTATCAACGAATGCTCTTTGTAGCATCCCAGTTGTCTAACATCTGTAATGCTACTTGATCTAGTAATAAAATGGCCACTTCCGTCATATAATTGTTGCATCATCATCATATCATGTTCATGTCATCATGCCACCTTGCAATTTGAGCATCATACAAACCCTTGTGTTTTGGTTCTTACCTCATATGCATCATTAATTATATTTGCCTCTTGTTATTGTATCTGGTTCTTGATATATTGTTAAATGCCCAAGTTGAGTTGGGGGCATATCTTTTCAATCAACTCCATCACCTCTTTTTCACCACCTGACAATTCCACCACCCCATTAACCATGAGATTGCAATTATTCTTTCTTTTGGTGTTTGGTCTAGCTCATGAGAGATAGGGTGGGTCCAATGCTACCAATCCTTTTGCTTGGCCCTTACTCCAACTTTGGAGGATGCAAATAAATAAATGCCATGAGATATTGTTTTGTTTTCATAGGATAAGACCTAGCATTTAATGCATTTGCAGGGGCCATGCAAGAACCACCTCATCTCTTTTCCTCTGTTTTGTTTTCTTCAAGCCTTGGTTCCATGTGAAGATTCCCTACTTTTACAAATGTTTTCATCTATTTTGCAAAACCCCATATCTTCATATTCTTGAAAAAGGCCACAATTGGCACATTCATAAATTATGTATGTATGCATCAATCACCTCCATTTCTTTTGTCTCTCTTTTCTATCCTTTGGCCTTCCCATTTCTCTGTTCAAAATTATCTGCTAGGTTCAACAGGTTTTGAAATAAAAAGGTTGGTTGAATTTGAAACATTCAAAACAAACAAAAATAAAAGGAAAGGGTTTTTGTGAGAGGGAAGCAGCAGCATCCTATCTGGGCCTTACAGTGACAGCCCAAGTGCAACAAAGAAGAACCACCCCGGCCCAAGACCCTTCCCACGCCTCGCTCTGTTCTTCTTCCCTGGCGACTGACGCCGTTCCTCTGCTCCCTCTCTCTCTTGGCAGGAGACGGAAAGCAGACGGAGCAGGTCTCCGTCCCCTCCGTCAGCCGCGTCACCCACCTGCTCCTCTTCTTATCCTCAACCCGCGGAGTCCCCCCCCAGGAACCCTAGCTTCTCCCTCTCTGTGTCGCCGCCATCCCCTTTTCCTGTTCTTCCTCCGCGAGCAAGCCATGGCCACCGTCTAGCACCGCCGTATACCACCGCCTGCACGATCGCAATCGAAGCTTTTCTTGAGCGAGCAGTACCAGAGCTGGGAGGAGGAGGCACTGAGCAAACTGAGAACCTCAACGACGCCGTGCACGCACGCCGTGGTAGCAGCCGACTTCACCGACCACGCCAGCTCGCCACCTGTTTCCTCTCCGCCTCCCGCACCCTCTGGCTAGGCCGGGGACGCGCGCAAGGTGAGCCGCATGCCCTGGCTCCTCTCCATCCCGCACATCCTCTCGCTGCCGCGCCGGCCAGCGCCACCGTCTGTCTTTGGGCAACGCTGCGGTGGCAACGTAACGCGGCAGCAGCTTTTCCGCTGTGTTCGCTATCGTGCCCACGCAGCCAAGATCCGACGATGACCCCTTGACGGAACTTGTAGCCTGTAGATCCCGCTTAATCTTTGGTTTTTACGGTTTTGTGAAAATCGCCTCCTTTTGCTCGCCATCTTCCTCCAAAGTTTGTCCAGACCCTGGCGCCTCTGCACGTTTTCATCCGACAGTTCGACAGTGAATTTACCCATTTTAAAACGCCCCAAATCTGCTAGTTCTAGTGCTCCTTTCGTAAATCTTCAAACACAAAAGTTGCAGAGCTAGGGTTGATCTCCGTCTTTCGTTTTGACACCATCCCCTTAAACGCAAAGGATCGCTCGGTTTGGTCCTCTAAAAACTCGGAGTCAGCTAGCCTATCGCGATCTGTTCGATCGCCTGAGCCCCATTCGAGCAGCGCAGCTTTGCACATAACCCTCCCTTTCGAGAAGCTCAACCATGGTCCCCTATAGCCCACCGTCGTATGCGTTTTATAAAAGGCTCCACACTTTTCCTTCCTCAAACCGCAGCCTCCACCTCGCCTGCCGCAGCCTCGCCCGCCTGCCACAAGACTGCCCCACCTAGTCAGTGACTGTGGGTATAATCTGGCTGGGTGACAAAAGTCCAGAACCTTTCTATATTCAAATTCAAATGTTTTAATCTGCTTAAATATGAATTAAATCATAATTTTCAACTGGTTTAGATTTTGAATTCAAACTTAATATGAAAAATGTTTTATTTTTGAATGTTAATTCAAATCTTTAATCAAATAATTTCAGAATTAAATTAATTAGTCAACCTTTGACCTTGACCCTATTTATTAATTTTGACTATAAAATAAATTTAATTTCATAATTCCAAATAATACAAATAATATATGTTTTTGAATCAGAAAAATGTGAGGAATTCAAATATGCCATTCAAAATATTATTTGAACACTTTAAATTTCAAGTTGGATTAAATTACAACAAAATGCCCCTCACCTTAATTAATTAATAACTTTTGATTTATAACTCCAAATTTAACAAATGATATGTCTAAAATGATCAGCTCGTCGAGACCTTTCTGTTTGTGCTATCCATGTTTTCAATTGCAGCATGCATCATATAAATATATAATATACAGCAACTAATATGACAATAAAATGTGACCAAAACCCAATAAAAATGTTATTTCTTGTATTCTACACCTCACCCATGCCATGCTACATTATTGCCATGCAACTTGTGCATCATTCATCATGGCATGATTGTTTGCTTGACGCATTTTATTCCTATGCTTGTGCACTTTATTTATGTTGGCCCTTGTTTGTTTGGTTCTTCTTCGAATAGACACTGAGCAGGGGATATACCAAGAGAACCAGGAGCACTACCCAAATCCGTCTCTCGCTTCAACTGAGTTGCCAGGCAAGCACTACCACATGCTTGCATACATACAGTACCTATTGCCTCTATCTTATTCTTGCATCATTGAGTCGCGATTGCATTAAATTGAATCCCAAGTATTGCATAGCCTTTACTTTTAAACCCCACCAAGCTTGTTACTCCATCCCATGAGCCATTACGACAGGAGTTGTTTGAGCCATGCGAGTCGTAGAACAGCATGTGTAGGGTTTGTGAGTGTCTGATGGATAATGAGGTACCTAAACAACATAACCTGAGTAGTAATGGGATAACTAATGACAGTGGCACCTGTGAGCAATATCTGCTATTTGGTTTTTCCTGCTCACTTGTGTCCCGTAGGACCCCGAGTACTTGATTCTTGTTCCTTGATTATTTCACGCTATCCACATCCGGGAGGCTTATGGGACCCCCCTGAGCCAGAGCTTGATTCATTCTTATTTCTTGGGGCCACAAACTAGTTTGAGGTTTTATTTACTATCCTGTACTTATGCCATGCTCTACTGCTTTATTACGATTGTGCGAGGAGCACACTGTACTATTTAGGCAAGCGGAATGTTTTCGCGGTATCGACAAGCCCAGTCACACTTTCGGGTTCCCAGTCGTTTACAGCCATTGACGCAAACCTTGAGTCCGTCTCGAAGTCAGCTAACTTCGTTGCGGGTAGCTTAATGGGGTGGCCCCCTGAAATATTTCTGAATCCTGTGATTGCTTTGTCGTGAAGGCCTCGTTGGGTTTTGATTTGGTTTTCCCGAGGTTGATCGAGTGTGTGTTGCTATTTGTGCACCCCTGCAGGGTAAAACTTTCAAAGCCGTATGCGGTTATGGACGACTTGGAGCACAGTTTCTCGATCATAGACAAGCATAACTAAAGTACCGCTTTAATCTGACTAAGTAATGGACTAGTAAGTAGTGCAACACTCATGGAATGGTTAATAAAATTGCCAACGGATGGGGGTTGTTAAATGCTTCCTCGTTGGTAGCGAGGAGGAGGATGGATCTGTGGATCTTCTTGTTATAATCGTTGTCATTAATTCACGGACATCCGCTATCATTGGTTAGGCGGTTGGTTAGCGTTTATCTATAGAACTTAGGGTTTACCTTTCGCAATTCGTCACCCAGTTGTGTCCCTTTAGAGGCATAAAGACTTGAGTACCCTTAGGGTCTCACACGATAAATTATTGGTTCAGATGAAAAGGTACACTCGAAGGCCAGATACAGGGTGGAAGAGGCGGATGATGGGGTCAACGATCGTTCGGTGTAGAGATTCCGGGAACGGGGATCCGTGAGATCTGTGGGCGGGATATGCTTATTTCTGTGGCATCTTATGCCGATTTGCTTCTTATCCGTACTCGGACCTTGTTTTGCCGCTTCCGCTTGATACTCTGATGTGTGATGTATGAGGAAATATCCTAAATATTATGTCTATCTAGGTCATTTGAATCTTGCCGTATGGCGTTGCTATATTTCCTTTCTTTTTAGATGGTATGGCTCTGATGTACTATTGTATGGTGGCTTGCATACATACTCATTTGTGTATGTAGTTGATCTCTTCGCCTGCCGATTACGCCGCCCGTACTTTTCCCGATGACTGGAAGTGGTTGGGACGGCCGAAAGGTCTACCCGCGAGTGGCTTTTGGGGCCCCACCGTACTATTTCAACCACTTCCGCTCATCCAGGCTTGTATCTAGGAGCGTAATTCACCGAGGTAGTTACAATTGGTATCAGAGCCATCCCGCCCTTCAGGGTCTCAGCCAAATGGTCGTTGTCAGTCTAGCAAATATTTTTGGTAGTTATGTATACTAGGAAAAAACAAAACGCGAGAGTAGGACTGCTTCCACTTTTCTTCTTACCCACCCACCCACCCTTTTCTGGTAAGGAAGTGTAACGTTTTCAATCCTTTTCTTAAAACGTCAAACTAGGATTCACGTGTTCTGGGTTTCCGTAGTACCATAGGTTGTGTGTTTATGTGTGTGTGTGTGTGTGTGTAATCCCTTGTCTATCTGTTGCATCCAAGTTGTTATATAATCAACCTTTGGTTATCAACCGTTGGTGCATTCCATACCGACATGCTTTTGCAAACCGACGCGATCTATCTGATTCGTTGTATACCGCCGCGATCTGTCTTACTCTTTGTTACCCGACGTTATCTTGTTTGGGGAGTTCGTTTCCGTAGTTACCAATCTCTAGGTTCAACGTGAGAAGAAGGGGTTAGGATATGTGTTCCACTTATTCATGTGCGGAGTAATGATTTGAGTGCGGGATGGAGTCGCGACCATACCACTACCCTTATCATTCGCTTTTGCATATTGAATCGGTAGAGTCACTAATCTTGATTCGTTAAGAGATTTTGCGCATCTATTGGTATTTTAATGCCGAAATTTGTGGAAAAATTTTCTTTGATATATTTGTGTACCACACTTTTTCATTAATGCGATATGCTTAATATATTCTAGGTGCTTTGAACTTTGTTGATATTTTAATATCATCTTAGTAAATTGTATCCTTTAATCTTGGTTAATTCCATCTTGGTACTATTTTTGATTATTATTATTCTCCATTATAGTTTTGACTTGTGTTTTATATCAATCACGGGATGTCTCCACCACGCCTCGATGAGGACATACCACTGAATCGGGATCCGCTACATCAAACATCGCCAATGCCTTGGCAGCAATGCAGCAGAACCAACATCGCTTTGAGGAAAGTGTTCGGAGGAATGAGTTTGCTCCACTACCTCCACCTCCCAAGCGAGGAGACATCAAAATCTTCCTGAAATTCAACCCTCGCCAATTTGATGTTTCTGATCGACCACTGGATGCGGATGATTGGTTGCGTGAGATGTCAAGGCTACTCGAGACTGCTGATGTTCCGGAGCAAGAGTGGGTAAAGTGTGCTACTCACCTTCTGAAGGGAGATGCACGGTGGGAGAATTACGAAGGCAAGCTGACCGGTTTTCAGCCTACTTGGGAAAGGTTCCTTTGAGCGTTCAAAGAGCGATGTCATCGGAAATTGTCATGGAGAGGATGAAGGAAGCTTTTCTCAACCTTAAGCAGGGAAATGATAATGTCAACACCTACATCAGGAACTTCATGAATCTTTCTCGTTATGGTGGTGATGAGATATCTGATGACAAGAAGAAGCAAAAGAGGTTCAGGCAAGGGCTCAATGCATCGATCAAATATGCAATTACACATGCAAGGCCGGCATCTTTCCTGGAACTTCAGCACACAGCTCTGCAAGAGGAGGCAAGTAGGCAAGTGTTTGAGGAGTCAAAGAAACACAACCGTGATGCACCAAGCTCTTCAGCTATGTCAGCTCCTTCTAAGCGGCGTGTCTGGGTTCCTAACACCCCACCGTCGCTCCCGGCTCCACCAAGACCTGCAAGCTACGCGTCAAGGCCACCAAACTTCATCACTGCTGCTCCCAGGGGCTACAACCACCACTACCCTGGAGCGCCTGGCGGAGTCCCTGGTTACGTTGCTCCACGTCCACCTAGTGCTTGCTTCACGTGGAGACCACAGGCATCCAACTGGAACTCGTTGAAAACAAAGCTCTTCCTCCACCCCCGCCAAGATCTGCAGCAAGCTCTCCTTTGGTTCGTGCACCACCACCTCGGGCTCTCAACATCAACACCAAGCCCGGGTCTACTGTTGCTCGTGCCAACTGTGTCAACGCCGCTCAAGCTGAGCATGCACCTGGAGTTGTGATGGGTATGCTTTCCGTTAACTCAGTCCCTGCACGAGTTTTGTTTGATTCTAGTGCATCGCATTCTTTTGTTTCTCACAAGTTTGCAAATGATAATGAGTTAGAAATGGATCCTATTCTTAAGCGGTTAATGGTCCTTTCTCCTGGAGCAAATATGGTAGCATCTAAAATCAGCCATGGCAATCAAATTGAGATTGGTGGCTCTTCGTTCTCGGCTTCTTTAATTGTTCTGGGCAATTCTGACATTGATGTCATCTTGGGCATGGATTGGTTGACAGCAAATGCATCTGTGATTGATTGTGCTGAACGCTCGGTTTCTCTGAAGATTCCTGAAGGCCATATAGTCTTTTCTCCAAGTCTGACTCCTGCTGTCCAGCTTTTCTCTTTGGCGGTTCTGAATGATGATGCTATGGAAGCTATTCAGAGTGTACCGGTGGTCTGTGAGTTCCTAGATGTTTTTCCTGAAGAGTTGCCGGGTATGCCTCCGGATCGTGAGGTTGAGTTTGTAATTGAGCTTGAACCTGGAACGGCTCCTATCTCCAAGCGGCCTTATAAAATGGGTCCTGCTGAGTTGGCTGAACTCAAACGTCAACTTGATGAACAAGAGAAGTTGGGTTTCATTCAACACAGTACTTCTTCTTGGGGTAGCCCAACAATCTTTGTGAAAAAGCGAGACAGGACTGATAGACTTTGTGTTGACTATCGGGCTCTCAATGCTAAAACCATCAAGAACAAATATCCCCTCCCGCGGATTAATGATCTCTTCGATCAGCTAGCTGGAGCCGTGGTGTCCTCTAAGCTTGACTTGAGAAGTGGTTATCACCAAATCAAGATTCGCAAGGAGGATGTTCCTAAAACAGCTTTCACCACCCGCTATGGCCTGTATGAGTACACGGTCATGTCTTTCGGTCTCACCAACGCACCTGCTACCTTCTCGAGGCTTATGAACTCGGTTTTCATGGAGTACCTTGATAAGTTCGTTGTGGTCTATCTGGATGACATCCTGGTCTATTCTAATTCCAAGGAAGAGCATGAAGAACACCTTCGGTGTGTCCTGAACAAGCTTCGTGAGAACCGCTTGTATGCAAAGTTCTCAAAGTGTGAGTTTTGGCTGCCTCAAGTAACCTATCTTGGTCATGTCATCTCTGCCAAGGGCATTGCAGTAAACCCGAAAACTGTGAAGACAATTGTTGAATGGCTTCCTCCTGTCAATGTCAAAGAAGTGCGGAGTTTCCTTGGTTTGGCTAGTTATTGCCGTTGCTTCGTTCAGAACTTCTCGAAGATAGCGAAGCCTCTTACCGATCTCCTCAAGAAAGGCAAGAAATACCTTTGGACTCCTGCATGTCAAGCAAGCTTTGAGACACTCAAAGAGAAGCTCACTTCCACGCCAGTCTTGGTTCCTCCGGATACATCTAAGCCTTTCCAGATATTCAGTGACGCCTCTTTGCAAGGATTGGGTGCGGTCCTGATGCAAGAAAAACAGGTGGTTGCTTATGCCTCTCGACATTTGAAGACGCACGAGATCAACTATCCCACACATGACCTCGAGCTCGCAACAGTTGTCTTTGCTTTGAAGCTATGGAGGCACTACTTGCTTGGCAACCGTTGTGAGATCTTTTCTGACCACAAAAGTTTGAAGTATATCTTCACTCAGCCTGATCTCAACCTTCGGCAGAGGAGATGGATTGAAGCAATCAATGATTTTGATTTGACCATCAACTACACTCCGGGCAAAGCTAATGTCATGGCCGATGCTCTCAGCCGCAAAGCTTATGTCAACAACCTCATGATGGAAGAGCAACAGCCTCTCTTGTGCGGGGAATTCCGTCAGCTCAACCTGGAAATTGTGGAACAAGGGCATCTCCTGAACCTTCTGGCTACTCCTCTCTTGGAAGAAAAGATTCGCTCTCGTCAGCTTGGTGATCCGCACACTAAAAAGATCATCTCTAAACTTGAGCTTCCAAAGTATGAGTCCTTCCATGTTGATGATCAAGGCACGCTTTTCTTTGAACACCGGATGTTTGTTCCGAACTACCCGGGTTTGAGAGATCAAGTTCTCAAGGAGGCGCATGATTCTGTTCTTTCTATCCATCCTGGCAGCACAAAGATGTACATGGACTTGAAAACACAATATTGGTGTCCTGGTTTGAAACGATATTGTGCCAAGTATGTCTCGGAGTGTGATGTTTGCCGCAGAGTGAAAGCTGTCCATCAGAAACCTTTCGGTCTTCTACAGCCATTGAAACCCCCGGAGTGGAAATGGGAGAAAGTAGAGTTGGACTTCATCACTGGTTTTCCAAGGTCGCAGAAGGGCAACAATGCAATCTTTGTTGTCATCGACAGGCTTTCTAAAGTGGCTCACTTCTTCCCCGTCAAGGAAACAATTTCTGGAATTCAGTTGGCTGAGCTCTATATCAACAGAATTGTCTCTCTGTATGGGGTTCCGCTTGAGATCAGTTCAGACCGTGGGACCATCTTCACTTCCAAGTTCTGGGAAAGTTTCCAAAATGCTTTGGGAACAAAGTTGAACTTCAGCACTGCTTACCACCCTCAGTCGCAAGGACAAGTTGAAAGGATCAATCGGATTCTGGAGGATATGCTTCGTGCATGCGTCATCTCTTTCGTCATGAAGTGGGAGGAATGTCTTCCTTATGCTGAATTCTCTTACAACAACAGCTTCCAGAAGAGTCTGAAGATGGCACCATTTGAGGCTCTCTATGGCCGCAAGTGCAGAACTCCGATTGGTTGGTCAGGTGCAGGAGAAAGAATTTGGTTTGGCCCTGACATTGTAACTCAAGCGGAGGAGAAGGTGCATATCATCCTTGAAAACCTGAAGATTGCCCAAAGTCGCCAGAAGAGCAATTATGACAGAAGCACGGACATGGTGTATGCCCCGGTGATCTCGTTTACCTTCGTGTCACTCCCATGAGAGAGGCACACACCTTTGGTATCAAAGGAAAGCTGGCTCCTAGATACATCGGTCCATTCAAAATTAAGTGGAAGAAGAGGAGAAGTTGCTTATGCTCTTGAGCTCCCGGAGAAACTCAAAGTCCATGATGTTTTCCACATCTCTCAACTCAAGAAGTGCTTCAAAGACCCCGGCAGGACCGTGGATCATGAGCTAATCGATCTCCAAGAAGACCTGTCTTATCAAGAACACCCCACAAAAATCCTTGAGACCGCAGAAAGAAGGACTCGCAACAAGTCCATCAAGTTCTGCAAGGTGCAGTGGTCGCACCATTCCGTTGATGAAGCCACTTGGGAACGTGAAGATGAACTCCGTGCCAACTATCCTACCCTCTTTGTGTCTTCTTCTTCTTCCTAGAATCTCGGGGCGAGATTCCTGTTTAGTGGGGGAGAGTTGTAGCATCCCAGTTGTCTAACATCTGTAATGCTACTTGATCTAGTAATAAAATGGCCACTTCCCTCATATAATTGTTGCATCATCATCATATCATGTTCATGTCATCATGCCACCTTGCAATTTGAGCATCATACAAACCCTTGTGTTTTGGTTCTTACCTCATATGCATCATTAATTGTATTTGCCTCTTGTTATTGTATCTGGTTCTTGATATATTGTTAAATGCCCAAGTTGAGTTGGGGGCATATCTTTTCAATCAACTCCATCACCTCTCTTTCACCACCTGACAATTCCACCACCCCATTAACCATGAGCTTGCAATTATTCTTTCTTTTGGTGTTTGGTCTAGCTCATGAGAGATAGGGTGGGTCCAATGCTACCAATCCTTTTGCTTGGCCCTTACTCCAACTTTGGAGGATGCAAATAAATAAATGCCATGAGATATTGTTTTGTTTTCACAGGATAAGACCTAACATTTAATGCATTTGTAGGGCCATGCAAGAACCACCTCATCTCTTTTCCTCTGTTTTGTTTTCTTCAAGCCTTGGTTCCATGTGAAGATTCCCTACTTTTACAAATGTTTTCATCTATTTTGCAAAACCCCATATCTTCATATTCTTGAAAAAGGCCACAATTGGCACATTCATAAATTATGTATGTATGCATCAATCACCTCCATTTCTTTTGTCTCTCTTTTCTATCCTTTGGCCTTCCCATTTCTCTGTTCAAAATTATCTGCTAGGTTCAACAGGTTTTGAAATAAAAGGTTGGTTGAATTTGAAACATTCAAAACAAACAAAAATAAAAGGAAAGGGTTTTGTGAGAGGAAGCGAAGCACCTATTTGGGCCTTACCCTGACAAGCCAAGTGCAACAGCAGCAACCAGCCCACCCCGGCCCAGTACCCCTTCACCCCGCCTACGCTCCTGTTCTTCTTCCTCGACCGACGCGCTCCTTCCTCTCTCTCTTGGCAGAGGCGGAGCAGAGGCAGGTCTCCGTCCTCCTCCACCAAGCACCCACCTGCTCCTCTTCTTATCCTCAACCCGCGGAGTCCTCCCCCAGGAACCCTAGCTTCTCCCTCTCTGTGTCGCCGCCATCCCCTTTTCCTGTTCTTCCTCCGCGAGCAAGCCATGGCCACCGTCTAGCACCGCCGTATACCACCTCGCCTCAAGCACGAGCTGGAAGCTTTTCTTGAGCGAGCGGTACCAGAGCTGGGAGGAGGAGGCTGGAGTACCGCAGAACCTCAACGACGCTGCACGCACGCCTTGTAGCAGTACCGACTTCACCGACCACGCCGCCGCTTCCTTCCGCCTCCCCACGCCTCGCTAGGCTGGGCGGACGCAAGGTGAGCCGCCTGGCTCCGTCCCGCACATCCTCTCGCTCGCCCGCGCCGCTCACCGTCTGTCTTTGGGCAACGCGGCGGTAACGCAGCAGCGTGACCGCTTCCGCTCACATCATCGTCGCCGTGCCGCAGCCAAGATCCGACGATGACCCCTTGACGGAACTTGTAGCCTGTAGATCCCGCATCTTTGGTTTTTACGGTTTTGCGAAAATCGCCTCCTTTTGCTCGCCATCTTCCTCCAAAGTTCGTCCAGACCCTGGCGCCTCTGCACGTTTTCATTCGACAGTTCGACAGTGAATTTACCCATTTTAAAACGCCCCAAATCTGCTAGTTCTAGTGCTCCTTTCGTAAATCTTCAAACACAAAAGTTGCAGAGCTAGGGTTGATCTCCGTCTTTCGTTTTGACACCATCCCCTTAAACGCAAAGGATCGCTCGGTTTGGTCCTTTAAAAACTCGGAGTCAGCTAGCCTATTGCGATCTGTTCGTCAGTTCGCCAGGCCCCATTCGAGCAGCGCCTGGCAGCTTTGCACATAACCCCTCCCCTTTTCGAGAAGCTCAACCCGCGGTCCCCTATAGCCCCACCGTCAGCGGCTGTGGGCGTTTTATAAAAAGGCTCCCACACTTTTCCTTCCTCAAACCGCAGCCCCTCCACCTCGCCCTGCTGGCAGCCTCTCGCCTCTGCCCAGTCAGCACCTGGCCCCACCTAGTCAGTGACTGTGGGTATAATCTGGCTGGGTGACAAAAGTCCAGAACCTTTCTATATTCAAATTCAAATGTTTTAATCTGCTTAAATATGAATTAAATCATAATTTTCAACTGGTTTAGATTTTGAATTCAAACTTAATATGAAAAATGTTTTATTTTTGAATGTTAATTCAAATCTTTAATCAAATAATTTCAGAATTAAATTAATTAGTCAACCTTTGACCTTGACCCTATTTATTAATTTTGACTATAAAATAAATTTAATTTCATAATTCCAAATAATATATGTTTTTGAATCAGAAAAATGTGAGGAATTCAAATATGCCATTCAAAATATTATTTGAACACTTTAAATTTCAAGTTGGATTAAATTACAACAAAATGCCCCTCACCTTAATTAATTAATAACTTTTGATTTATAACTCCAAATTTAACAAATGATATGTCTAAAATGACCAGCTCGTCGAGACCTTTCTGTTTGTGATATCCATGTTTTCAATTGCAGCATGCATCATATAAATATATAATATACAGCAACTAATATGACAATAAAATGTGACCAAAACCCAATAAAAATGTTATTTCTTGTATTCTACACCTCACCCATGCCATGCTACATTATTGCCATGCAACTTGTGCATCATTCATCATGGCATGATTGTTTGCTTGACGCATTTTATTCCTATGCTTGTGCACTTTATTTATGTTGGCCCTTGTTTGTTTGGTTCTTCTTCGAATAGACACTGAGCAGGGGATATATCAAGAGAACCAGAGCACTACCAGATCCGTCTCGCTTCAACTGAGTTGCCGGCAAGCACTACCACATGCTTGCATACATCTGATACCTATTGCCTCTATCTTATTCTTGCATCATTGAGTCGCGATTGCATTAAATTGAATCCCAAGTATTGCATAGCCTTTACTTTTAAACCCCACCAAGCTTGTTCCTCCATCCCATGAGCCATTACGACAGGAGTTGTTTGAGCCATGCGAGTCATAGAACAGCATGTGTAGGGTTTGTGAGTGTCTGATGGATAATGAGGTACCTAAACAACTTAACCTGAGTAGTAATGGGATAACTAATGACAGTGGCACCGGTGAGCAATATCTGCTATTTGATTTTTCCTGCTCACTTGTGTCCCGTAGGACCCCGAGTACTTGATTCCTGTTCCTTGATTATTTCGCGCTATCCACATCCGGGAGGCTTATGGGACCCCCCTGAGCCAGAGCTTGATTCATTCTTATTTCTTGGGGCCACAAACTAGTTTGAGGTTTTATTTACTATCCTATACTTATGCCATGCTCTACTGCTTTATTACGATTGTGCGAGGAGCACACTGTACTGTTTAGGCAAGCGGAATGTTTTCGCGGTATCGACAAGCCCAGTCACACTTTCGGGTTCCCAGTCGTTTACAGCCATTGACGCAAACCTTGAGTCCGTCTCGAAGTCAGCTAACTTCGCTATGGGTAAATAATGGGGTGGCCCCCTGAAATATTTCTGAATCCTGTGATTGCTTTGTCGTGAAGGCCTCGTTGGGTTTTGATTTGTTTTTTCCGAGGTTGATCGAGTGTGTGTTGCTATTTGTGCACCCCTGCAGGGTAAAACTTTCTGAAAGCCGTGTCCGCGGTTATGGACGACTTGGAGCACAGTTTCTCGATCATAGACAAGCATAACTAAAGTACCGCTTTAATCTGACTAAGTAATGTACTAGTAAGTAGTGCAACACTCATGGAATGGTTAATAAAATTGCCAACGAATGGGGGGTTGTTCGTCCGCTTCCTCGTTGGTAAAAGAGGAGGAGGATGGATCTGTCGATCTTACTGTTATAACTATTGTCATTAATTCACGAACATCCGTCTATCATTGGTTAGGCGGTTGGTTAGCGTTTATCTATAGAACTGTTAGGGTTTACCTTTCGCTGCAATTGCGTCACCCCAGGTTGTGTCCCCTTTAGAGGCATAAAGACTTGCTGAGTACCCTTAGGGTCTCACACGATAAATTATTGGTTCATATGAACAGGTACACTCGCAGGACGGATACTGGGTGGAAGAGGCTGATGATGTGGGCAACGATCGTTCGGTGTAGAGATTCCGGGAACGGGGATCCGTGAGATCTGTGGGCGGGATATGCTTATTTCTGTGGCATCTTATGCCGATTTGCTTCTTATCCGTACTCGGACCTTGTTTTGCCGCTTCCGCTTGATACTCTGATGTGTGATGTATGAGGAAATATCCTAAATATTATGTCTATCTAGGTCATTTGAATCTTGCCGTATGGCGTTGCTATATTTCCTTTCTTTTTAGATGGTATGGCTTTGATGTACTATTGTATGGTGGCTTGCATACATACTCATTTGTGTATGTAGTTGATCCCTTCACGATTCGCCCATACTTGTCCCGATGACTGGAAGTGGTTGGGACGGCCGAAAGGTCTACCCGTGAGTGGCTTTTGGGGCCCCACCGTACTATTTCAACCACTTCCGCTCATCCAGGCTTGTATCTAGGAGCGTAATTCACCGAGGTAGTTACACTCTTGATATGAATGAATGCGATGCGCCAGTATAAAAAAGAACAAGTGCTAGAACAGAATTGAGTTTGAACTTACCAGCCACAGCATCAAGTTCCTCATAAATCTCCTCCACATTGATGTGGTTCACCTATCCCTTCTGGAAAGGGTTGGGCTAGTTGGCACCTATAACTTTCTTTTCTGGACACTCATTAGCATAGTGCCCCAGCTTATTACACTTGAAGCATTCAACTTGACTGAGATCTTTCTTAACAGGCTGACTTCCACTACCACTTCCACTTCCATTGTGGTGGCTCTTGTATCCACTCTTGTGGTTCTTATACTTGTCATTATCATGACTACGGTGATGCTTGTTGTCATGATGGCGGTTGTGGCCGTGGTGGTTGTTGTACTTTCCATGTTTGTGGGATCAGGAACCCACACTATCATCGTGATGGGAACGCTTGTGAGACAATCCCGAGCTGTGCTTGTCAAAGCTGTGCTTCCTCTTTCTGCTTTCAACCTGTCTCATCTTGTTCTCCAAGATGGTAGCCTTGTCACAAAGTGATTGGTAGGTGGGTACATAGGCCATAGATAACTGCAGATTCAGTTCATCATTCAGGCTTTCGAGGAATTTCTCCTTCCTCTTGGCATCAGTATCAACTTCATCCGGTGCATAACATGCCAGATTGTTGAACTCCTCAATGTATCCAGCCATGCTGCGGTGACGTTGTTTCAGGTTGTGGAACTCCTTCTTCTTCAAATTCATCACCCGGATGAGATGTGAGTTGTGCGGAAACCATCCTCAAAGACAGCCCAAGTTACATCCTCAATGGGAGTGGTGATATGAAAATTATCCCACCAAGTTGCTGCTGGTCCTTCCAACAAATGTGCTGCAAACCTGACCTTTTCCTCGTCGGTGCAGCCGATAATTACCAAATCCTTGTTCACCGAACATAGCCAATCATTGGCCACATGGGATCAGTAGTTCCTGAGAACTTTGCAGGCCTCAGTCTTAGGAACCTGGTGAGCATGTCAAATCCCGGCGGATTGTTCAGATTGTTGTTGTTGTTGTTGTTGTTGTTATTGTTGTTGTTGTTGTTGTTGTTGTTGTTGTTGTTGTTGTTGTTGTTGTTGTTGTTGTTGTTGTTGTTGTTGTTGTTGTTGTTGTTGTTGTTGTTGTTGTTGTTGTTGTTGTTGTTGTTGTTGTTGTTGTTGTTGTTGTTGTTGTTGTTGTTGTTGTTGTCGTCGTTGTCGTCGTCGTCGTCGTCGTCGTTGTTGTTGTTGTTGTTGTTGTTGTTGTTGTTGTTGTTGTTGTTGTTGTTGTTGTTGTTGTTGTTGTTGTTGTTGTTGTTGTTGTTGTTGTTGTTCGATTACGCATAAAAGTGGTCATCATCCGCATGAGTGGCTGTATCATCATCAGCTGCTGCATCTCGGGGGTGACATTGTTTTTGTTTGGGTTGGGGTTGGCACGTCGAGGAGGCATCTATGGTTTTCATAAGGATAAGAATGAGATACCCATAGATGCTTATCATGCACAATACATCACATAAATATTCACCAAACCAATCATCAAAATAACATAAGGTTCAAACAACGTAAATAACAAGTCCGGAAAAGCAAACACACCATAGCAAGACACGGACATGTTAGATGGTCATTGCAACTCAATAATCAAAAGTATGGTAAATGAAAGATAAATGGGTAGTCATCACTACTCCTCCGCATCAATATCCTCGTCAACAAGTGTAAGTCCTGCATTCTCCATAGCGGTCTTGTACTCATCAACACTAGTAGACAAGGCCTCTATCTTGGTCCTAAGATCTCTCTTCTGTGAGCGAAGACTCTCAATCACTCCTTGTTGATTCTCAAGCTCGAAGTCCTTGGCCTCTAGCTCTTCATTCATCTCCCGGATCCTCTTGTTCCTGTCTTGGACTCTTTTCTCTTGACTCTTGAACTTCCTGTCCTGGCTTTCAAACTTGGCCTCCATTTCCTTGACTATCTCGCCTTGCTCCTCGGAGAGCTTGTCCTTCTCACGAAGTTGAACCTGGAGCTCGTCATTGCTAAGAATGACGTTGGTCCTATCAATATCCAGGTGCCTAATAAGAACCTCTAGGTCCTAAAGGTACAGACGAATTGGCTCCACCGTCTCTCTAGCAGCATCCTCGAACTCAATAGCCTCACCCCCCTCGTCGCGTCTCCCGAAGGGGTGAAAGTAAAGACCTCTAAGCTCTCTAGAGTGCCTCCCTACCAGGCGCCCAAGTAACTACTACATGACTACATCTAGGCCTTTCTCCTTGTCGTCATGCATCAGCTTGAAAGTGACGGTCTCCGTGGTTGGCTCTGCCTGGCGTCCGGGCTGAGTGACTCTGAAGCCCCAAAGGTCCTTCCTCTCAAACTTGGTGAGGGGAAGCGTCATGATGCTAGGAAGTGGAAGGTTGAGCACACTAGCGATCTCAATGAGACGAGTGCCAAAACGAGTTCCCTTGAACTCCTCGGCCGTGTTGATAATAACATTAGGCATCTATTTTTTATAAGATAGAGAAAAGTTAGAATCAACATCAATAGAGAAAACTCACAAGACACAATATCATAAGCATATCTTGCAATCACACAAGTCATGACATACACAAATCCATTACAAGCATTAAAGGTTCAACATATCTTAGATAATTTTTTTGGAAATAAAACAATAAGCGTGGTGGTCCAACTAACGAAGTACGTTACAACTCTCACTCGCTAGACAAAATAGCTATCAGGGCATCTTTAGTAGCCATCTGTCTATCTTGTTCACAACTCTCCCAAATTAAGTCTATGATGTCTCCCCTTAGTTGTTGGTTGGTAGTCTCTAACTCTTGGGTATGCTTCTTTTCTGCTCTAAGGTCATTTTGAGTGTTAATCATTCTGCACTTGAGTCTATCACCAGGCTCCTTGATGGCATTCCAAGATGCATTTCTTGCAGAGTCAAAGAATGTTGTGTGCATTTCTGAGTTGGTGACCATGCAGAATCCTGACTCCTTGTGGTTGTCTTCCATGTTTTTGTACAAGTGAAATTGCACCCACCAATACTCTTCTCCTTCATCCACCACAGGGAATCCTTTGTATACAGCTGCACCATGTATCCCCATGGTAACCATAAGGTTCTTGAGAGCCTTGGGAAACTCGGTCTCACATTCCAAAGTCATGGTCATGAGTGGTCCCTTCCTTAAGGCTTCGTTGATGGAGTTCATCTACAAATAGAGATGAGAAAGAAGATTAGAAAAGTTTACGAGAAGAAAAAGGCAAGTGTGGAAAATGTTGAATTTTTTTCCTTAGTGGTTTCTAATCCAATCCTAGGGTCATAATCCTACAGGCAACATAGTGCTCTGATACCATCTGTAAGATCCCACCTTTATAAAGGTAAAGATCCTTGTGATTGCAATGCTAGTCCCTGGATCAAATGCTAGCATCCACAGTTTAAGATGAAGTACACAGAAACAAAGGTCATTATTACATCGTAATTCCAGAGATAACATAGTCTTTCACAACTCCTTAGCCATAGGGTAGAACAAGAGTTTAACTTAACATTATAAAAATAGAAGTCTTCATTTTCATGTGCCACAGGCAAGCATGTTGAGTGTAGACTCATAACCCCTAATCATCAACAGAGTATCCTGCAACATCACAAGTTACAACCACAGTGGGTCAATACATTGGAATAGTATTAGCAAGTGATACCTTAGTAGAACATTAGCATCTAGGTACTACATGAATTTGGCTAAGTGTAGCTTAGGCTTGCTTTCCTCAAAATAGGTTTTACCTATCGGTTGAAAACACTAAGTTTTTGTTTGGTAAAAACTTTCCCAAGGAACCACCAATAGAAATTGGTGAACCTTCACCCTTGTTCAACCACAAGTTTTTACTTAGAAAATTGGGATGAGGATATTCTTGATAGCTTCCATGTCTTGATGCTCAAATTGTCCAATACCAGGGACATGGCTAAGTACTTAGTTTCTTCCATCTGCAGAGGTGGTGCACTTTCCCCACAAGACTTGGTTTCACCAAGACAGGACCTTTTAGAAGCCTTCCCTTAGACCAAATGGACGCGTTCCAACCTAACATCCCTCTACCACCAACTGTCCAAATGGCTAAGTTATTGCAACCTATATGATCCAGGCAGAGCCCATAATGCCATGTGGCTGCACTAGAAGCTTCTTAACATTTGGCATCTCAAATCCCTTTGTTCCTGGGTGGCAAACCACAAGTGAGATACATAAGGTAAACCATAGAAATGGGCCTTGTGTAACCACTCAACACAAACCATTCTTTCCATTCCACCTAGGTGTTTCATTCACTTAGTTGTTTTATTAAGCAAAACATAAGTCAAAGACTTGGCAATATTTTTCCATAGCATGTATATATACCACCCTTGGTTACTACTAGCTAGGCTAATCATGGAAATAGCAATTATCTTAACTTAGAGGACATTCTAACAATTCTACCACTACTAGGATTTCCCAAGCATAGCACATAGATACTTAGCAAAATTATTCATGCAAGCCCTATGCAAAATATTTCTAATGCATAATCAAAATATTGGGATAAAAATATGAAGCATGACTTGCCTTGGTAGTTGGAGGAGTAGCAACAATCTTCACAAACACAATCACTATTAGCACCAAAATCTACACATAAAATGATAGCACCAAATTCACACATCAAAATAAACAAGAAAAAATATATGAATGCATGCAAATGCCATGTGATGACTTTTTATAAATCGAACAAGAAAAGTGTAACACTACTGAATCACAAACAAAACAAATAAACACTAAATAAACTTTATTTAGTCTTTAAAACATTTTTAAAATAAATTTTATACTCAAAATAAGCCTACAAATGTCTCTACAAAAACAACCCATTTTACAGAGTCAATTTATTAAACAAAGTGCATAGATGGATAGAATTCTCTCTCCTGATTCCAATGATATAAAATTTACAAAATTTGAACATGTGGATCAAAAGTTATGAATTTTGCAAGTTTGAACAACTAATAGATCTAATTCTAGATTTTAAAATCAAACTACAGACACGCGGCGCTTCCTGATTGGCTGATACCGTTTCGGCTGGATTAATCAACTAGAGCCGCAGGATTTAAATGAAATCGCATGTGCCAGATCTAATCATACCCTTTCGATAAGTGATCTAATCTAACGCGCTAGATCTAGATCCAACGGCCCACGATGGCTTGGCCAAGAACTGGCGGCGCGCGTGGTCGCAGCGGCGGCGGTGCTACTGGCGACGACGGTCCGACGAATAATGAAGGGGCTGGGGGTTGGGGTCTGGCTTACCAGACTCGCAAGAACACGAGGAAGCTCAACGTGCTGCTGGCGTGGATATGGGCGGGCTGTAGCAGAGGCTAGCGCTTGTCGGAGTTGCGGGCGGCGTCGGGTTCATGCAGACGGCGATGTTGACGATGTTCGGGATCGCCCTAGCACAAGCCAGTGGTGTTAGCAGTTGCGCAAGGACAACGCGAATCTGATATCATGCATGTGAAGTCAAGGGGCGCTCGGATTTTACCTAAATCGTTCGTCGGAGTCGAGCGGCGGCTCTGGCGTTTGCGGGCGTGAACGGGGACGACGACCTGGGTCACGAGCAGGAACCAGAGGTACCGACAGATGCACAAGGACACGAGGGTCACGCTCGTTTGAACCAGAAGCAAAGGGGCGGTTGGAGCTCACAGTAATCGCTTGCCGGAGCTCGTCGGGCAGCGGCAGTGCAGTTCGAAATACTGGCAGCCTGGTGGCGAGGTGAGTGTGCTGTGTGGGGGGGGAATGACCGCGGTGGTGAGGTGATTAAGTAGCTAGGAGGGGCGAGAGAATTACGCAGTGGTTCAATGCTAATTAAGCGAGAAATCAACGCGACGTTTCTAGAGTAAACAGCGATGGCGACGGAGTTTGCGCGCTCGGGGGTGGGGAAGAAGATGCTGACCTGGCTTGGGCCCAGTGGCATTGTCAGCGGGGCAGAGCGGGTGTGGGTGAGAGAGAGTGACATGGTTATACCCCGCGGGCACATGATCTCAGCATACCTGGTCCATCCCAAGGAAGGCCCACGGCAAATATACACCGGCCCATGAAGACTTTCGGGTGGTCAAGGCCCGTGACGCCTTCGGATCCTTGGAGAGCAAGACTAGAGTAGATAGGAAATTCAAAGGGGTAAACCCTAAAACCTGTAACCGACTAGGTCTGTGCCTGGGACCTGCCTGAGTCTATATAAAGGCTAGGAGGGCACGACTTAGATCTCTCGACTCATACTTTCGCATACACACCTCCACGCCAGATTGCATCTGCGCACCCCTGTAATCATCGGTTCCGCCGTAATCAAGAGCAGACAAGCAGGAGTAGGATTTTCCTTCCGGGGGCCTGAACCTGGGTAAAACCTCGTGTCCCGTGTTGCTTGTTTGATAACCGTTCCGTGATCTCCAGCACTCCCATCTTCTCCAAAACCCAAGTCCATAACAATGGGCATTGACGAGATCGATCCTCGTCAATTGGCGCCGTCTGTCAGAACTGGGAACGCTGATTGTGCGATCATGACGGTCCCAACCCGAGCGATCTACAACTCTGTGGCGACGGAGAGTCACCTCCTCTTCGGCGCTTTCGACTTCACCGCCCACTCAGCGGCCACCATGAAGGACTTCGAGCCCATAGGCGACGGACTCGAGATCCTATTCGGGAGCTTCTGCTTCCAGGTGGGGCAAACCGGCACTCTCCGCCTCCCAGAGCGGGTGCCCCTGCCATCGATCAGGCCCGCTTCATGGGCCCCACACCCTGTGCTACGCACATCATCATCAACATATGAATCTTACGACAACAGCAGCTGCAACTCCGATCTGTGCGATCCGCCATCGGACAAAGGGACCTACGGTTCCGAATCCGAAAGCTGCGGCAGCAGCGGACCAATCTACGAGCGCTACCAATGCGCCGTAGTCATCCAGAGTGACGTGGACCAGAGCGCCCAACCCGCCACCAAACCCATTGAGCGAAGCGAGAACGAGAAGCCGGTCCCCCACCGAAGGCGGACCCCTCCCAGGTCATCCTCCTTAGAAAAGAAGGATGGGCCCAGGCACGCGCCGCCGTAGCGGGTAACACTATCTTGCCTGCAGACGCCTCACGGGACCTGCTGATGGCATACCACTTACTCCTCATCGAGGAGCACAAGAAGCAGGTCAAGATGCAAGAGGTGCTTGACAAATGCAAGCAAGCAGCCTCAGAGTCCAGCGCGCGACGAGCTGCGCTCTCCGCCATGGGCATCGGCTCCAGCTCGAATGGCAACCACGGCAACAAGCATCGCTCCCGGATGGAGAACATGGATCCCAAGGAGCGCCGTGAGGTGACCCGAACCCTCCACGCATCCTTCATGGAGATGGATGCCGACGGCAACATCATCCCGAAAACGCCGCAGGCTACGATCATGGCGGCCACCGCGTACCTAGCGTCCCACCCACCTCCGGAGGGGGACCCGAAAAGAGCCATGCACAAGTCCGCACTTACCGAACTCGGACTCGTCGGAGCAGCGCTCCATCAGGAAGCTCCTACAGAGCCGAAGAAGAAACCTCCGGTTAGGTTCGACCACAGCCCCACTCCTTCATCCGAAGAGGAGGACCATGACCTTCCCCGAAGGCACAAGAGATCGCGCCATCTCAACCGCGATTACGATGGCAGAGACGCGCTCACACAACGCAAAATTGACAAAGCGCGAGCCAAGCGCGCATGCTTGTCTGAATCCGAGATGGACGAAGACGAAGGAGAACTCTGCGGTGCCCGATGCTTCAGCAGATCTGTTCGACGAACACGGATGCCACGAAATTTCAAACTTCCTTCGGATACTCCGAAGTTCGATGGCACACAAGACCCAAAGGCGCGGCTCAGCGACCACCTGTCATCCGTCAAGCTGCACGGTGGAAACAAGGAAACCGCCATGCAATGCCTTCAGCTGCAGCTGACAGGCGCAGCCCGGATCTGGCTTAGCAGCCTATCTTCAGGGTCCATCCGAAGCTGGGAGGAGCTGGCTTACAGCTTCATCCGAAATTTCAAAGGCACCAGCAAGAGGCCCGCCTCAATTGAGGAGTTGCGGGCCAGCACTCAACGAACGGGCGAATCCATTCGCTCGTACATACTACGCTGGTCCAACACCAAGAACTCCGCTGCGCACATCTCCGAAGAGAGGGACATCGACGCCTTCAAGGAAGGCGTCAAGCGCCAGGACTTCAAGGAGGAACTTGGGCGCGTCAAACCCAAGACACTCGACCACCTCATGGACATCGCCAACAGGTGGGCTGACGGCGAAGATTCTGTCCACCGGGCACACTCGGAGGAAGAGGATGACTACGACCGACGACGAGAATGCCGTAGCAAGAGGAGATCGCGTGTCTACGATGATCGCGATGGACCCGACATGGTCGCGGCCGGCTACGCCGATCGCCGCAACGACGCCAACCGCAACAGCGGTGGAAATTTCCACGATGGAGGACGCCCAGCACAGTCGTGGCAGCTCCGCGATCGCGATAACGGACCCTCAGCATATGAAAAACTTTCGGGTCCATGCACCATCCACTTCTACATCGACAAGCAGGATGGCAAAAATAAGGCGAGCCACATGCTCAAGGACTGTCGTGAGTTCCAGAAGCTCAGCGAAAGCATGGTTCAGATGAGGCAGCAAGTTCCACCCCCTGGATTCGGGAACGCACCTGCACTTGGTGAAATCGCGCATGGATCTCCTCTACCACCACCTGTAGGAGGCCCGAACCAACCAGTCGCACCAGCACAGAACAACACTAGGCACGGGTATCCCCCGCCGAAAGGAGCACTGATGATAAAGAAGGGACGCCCAACGAATAGGGTGCAGAAGAAAATCACCCGTCAAATCAACCTGGCCGTGACAGCTCTACCTGCCATCCCTGAGTACCTCAGCGGATCAGAGTCATGCATCACGTTCAACCATTCGGATCACCCTTGCCAGGTCCCTCGCCCAGGTCATGCTGCCCTGGTGCTCGAGGCGTAGATCGGAGGTTTCGAGATGAGCCGTGTCTTCATGGACGGCGGCAGCGGCATCAACCTGATGTTCGCAAGCACCCTACCAGCAATGCGGATCCCGCTATGCAGCCTGGAACAGTCAGACACAACGTTTCACGACATCATTCCAGGAAAGGGCATATTCCCCTGGGAAAGATATGGCTCGATGTCATCTTCGGCAAGCCGGACAACTTCCGATGCGAGCGGCTCGAGTTCGAAGTGGTGGACTGGCCATCACAATACCACTCCATCCTCGGGCGTGTAGCCTTCGCAAGATTCCTGGCAGTACCACACTACGCATACCTACTACTCAAGATGCCAGG
The DNA here is from genome assembly GCA_030063025.1 of Avena longiglumis. NCBI lineage: Eukaryota > Viridiplantae > Streptophyta > Magnoliopsida > Poales > Poaceae > Avena > Avena longiglumis. The sequence continues at coordinate 159,054,537 of CP125973.1, forward strand.
ACCCAGAGGCGTCATCATAGTCCACGGGAGCTTCACCCGATCAGACCACTGCGACAGGGACTTGAACGGAATCTCCCAGTCATTCGGCATGCAGGAGGAGCTTGTAAGGCTACGCGAGGTGACGGACAATGGGGCACCCCTAGTCGCACGACAAAATGCACCTGACATGTCTTTCAACTCCACCATCAACACAAAAAAGGTGCAGGTCCACCCAACGGATGCCTCCAAGACGGCGCTGATTGCCAATGACCCCAGCCCCGCATAGGAAAGCATGCTCATCGAATTCCTCCGTGAGCGCTGGGAAATCTTCTCCTGGTGTCCTGCGGACATGCCAGGAGTTCCCAGGGAATTCGCCGAGCACGCACTCAACGTCTTTCCAGACACCAAGCCCGTCAAGCAGTCCATCCGGAGACTGTTCGAGCCACGGGCCGAAGCCATCGGGATGGAAATCAACAGGCTACTCGCTGCAGAATTCATTAGGGAGATCAAAGAAAGCGAGTGGCTCGCAAATATAGTGATGGTCCCCAAGAAGGACACGGACATCCTGCGGATGTGCGTGGACTTCACGTCGCTGAACAAGCACTGCCCAAAGGACCACTTCCCTCTTCCTCGGATCGACCAGATCATCGATTCGACTACAGGATGCGAGAAACTCTCCTTCCTCGACGCCTACTCAGGCTACACCAGATTCGACTCAAGGTCGAAGATCAAGAGAAAACGGCGTTTATCACACCGCTCGGAGTGTTCTGCTACAACACAATGCCCTTCGGGCTAAAGAACGTAGGTGCCACGTACCAGCAATGCATGCAGGCATGCCTGAAGGACCAGATCGGTTGAAACGTCCAAGTATATATCGACGACATAGTCATCAAAACCAGGGAGGCAAGAACGCTCATCGACGATCTCCGCGAAACGTTTGACAACCTCAACCGCTACAGGATCAAGCTCAATCTCGAAAAGTGCGCCTTCGGCGTCCCATCGGGTCAGCTGCTTGGATACTTCATCTCCCAACGAGGGATCGAGGTGAACCCGAAGAAAATCCGGGCCATCATGGCGATGGAGAAGCCGAAGAATCTCAAGGGCGTCCAGCAGCTCGCAGGGCGAATAGCGGCATTGAGCAGGTTCATCAGCCGCATGGGAGAGAAAGCCCTTCCATTCTACCAGCTGCTACGCAAGGCAGATAAATTCGAGTGGACGCCCGAAGCGGACGACACATTCGAAGATCTCAAGCGACTGCTCTCCACCTCGCCCGGTTTGGTCACGCCAAAGGAGCGAGAACCCCTGCTACTGTACATAGCAACCACACACCAGGTGGTCAGCATCGTGCTAGTGGTCGAGCGACCCGAAGAAGGCAAGACCCATGGGGTCCAACGCCCAATTTACTACCTCAGCGAGGTATTGACGCCAACAAAACAGAGGTACCCTCACTAACAAAAACTCGCCTACAACGTGTTCATGACGGCTCGTCGGTTGAGCCACTATTTCCAGGAGCACCAGGTGATGGTCGTCAATGAGGCACCCCTGAACAACATCCTGAATAACCCAAAGGCCACAGGACGTGTGGCCCTGTGGGGCATCGAGCTGTCACCTCTTGACATCATCTACGAGAAGCGCCACTCGATCAAGTCTCAAGTCCTCCCGGACTTCCTCGTACACTGGACGGAGCTGCAGCTGCCAGACACCCCAGACATGACGCAGTCATGGACGATGCACTTCGAAAGCTCCAAGCGTGAAGCCGGAGCAGGAGCCGGGGTCATACTGACCTCCCCGCAGGGCGACAAGATGAAGTACGTCCTCCAGATGAAGTTTCGAGCCTCCAACAACGAGGCAGAATATGAGGCCCTCATCCACGGCATGAGGATGGCAAAAATCTGCGGCACAACGCGCCTGGTCATCTACGGTGACTCCAACCTCGTTGTCCAACAGACACACGCTGAAAACATGATCGCGTACCGCGCACTCTACAACGCACTCGAAGGAAGCTTCGACGGCTACGAGCTTCGGCACATTGGAAGAGAAAGCAACGAGGAGGCCGACAGACTCGCCAACATCGGCTCCACCTGCGCAAGGGTGCCACCAGGTGAAAATTTCCCAAGGGATCACCCGAAGAGGCAGAGCACTCGGGAGCCACGCTACCCGAAGGTCACGAAGGACCCAAAAAACTGGACACGGAGGTTGCCGTAGTCAACCTGATGCAGGTCATGGCAGTCGAGGAAACCTGGACGCGACCATACCTCCAGTTCTTGATAGACGGAGAACTTCCTGACAGCCCGATGGATGCCCGGCGCATATCTCGCCGGTCAAAAGCTTTCACCATCATCAATGGTGAGCTGTACAAGCGCAACATTACAGGTGTACTACAAAGGTGCATCACCATCTGTGACGGGAAAACCATACTCCAAGACATCCACGAGGGCATCTGCGGCCACCACGCAGGCAGCCGCTCCCTTGTCCCTAAAGCTCTACGAGCTGGATTCTATTGGCCCACGGCCATGAACGATGCAAAAGACATCGTCCGAAGATGCAAGGGGTGCCAAAGGTTTGCCGACAAACCACACGCACCCGGGTCAGAGCTCAGGCCCATACCTCTAGCCTGGCCTTTTGCTCAATGGGGCCTCGACATGATCGGCAAACTGCCAAGATCCTCGAAAGGGGGGCACGTATACCTCCTGGTCGCAGTCGACAAATTCACCAAGAGGATCGAGGCCATGCCGGTCACTAACCAAAAGGGTAGGACTGCCGTCAAGTTCTTTGAATCCATTGTCTACAGGTTCGGCGTACCGCATAGCATCATCACCGACAATGGATCGAACTTCATCTCCAAAGAATTCCAAGACTTCTGCGAAGGCCTCGGAATCAACATCACATACGCCTCGGTGGCGCACCCGCAAACGAACGGGCAGGTGGAAAAGGCCAACGGCCTAATCGGCGTCGGCATCAAGAAGCGCCTCATGCGCCCACTCAAGCTACTTGCCGGAGCCTGGATGAAAGAGCTACCCTCCGTCCTATGGAGCCTGCGTACCACGCCAAAAAGCTCAACATGATACACACCATTCTTCATGGTGCACGGAGCCGAAGCCGTGCTACCATCCGAAGTACGCCACCAGGCCCCCCGGGTCATCGCTTACAGCGAAGCCGAATCCACGGCTGCACTCGAAGAGCCGTCAACACACTCGACGAGGCAAGAGACATAGTAGCAGCTCGGTCAGCGGTATACCAGTAGAGTCTCCGCAACTACCACAGTCGACGGCTGCGCCCAAGGTCCTTCGTCAAAGGAGACCTCGTCTTGCGACTGAAGCAAGAGCGACCGAAGAAATTCGAGTCACCATGGGAAGGACCCTACCTTGTCACCAAAGTCATTCCAGGTGGCGCCTACCGCCTCAAGCATGTGGAATCTGGAGTCGCATACTCCAGTCCATGGAACGTCGCACAGCTGCGACGATTCTACCCCTAGCTACCCTCCTCTTTACTTTCAATAAGGCTATTCAGCCAAGGCTACTCAGCCGAACAATTCACCTCCTCCATTATGATATAAATAAAGCTAAGTGTCTCACCCCAAAAAAAACTTTCGTTTACTATTCGCACTCTTATGCTACAAACGCACTCGGGGGCTCCCCCCACCTCATGATTTCGTCGACTGAGGATAACACGTGTACACCTGAGTAGCTGACCACGTCAGGCTAACGAAAAGGACACGTACGCGAACAAAGCACTACGTGCTCAAACAACAACCAAATCTTTATAACAAAGGGCGAAACATGCCCAGACAAATACATACAAATTTTACATCCGTCCTTTTTACAGGTACTACCTATTCTGAAGAATAACTTGAGCACGCTGCTCAAACAAAACTACGACCTGCTCGGCATACTGCCTTACAGCCGCATAATGTGGACGCATATCCCACTCGCCACCATCCGGCCGAAGAGGCGGCCCAGCCGCAACAACAGACAAATCTACGTCAGGGCGATGTAGCCTCACAAGGGACAGCGCAGCCTTCACCCCTGCGACGAGTTGATGCCGCACCAATTCCTTGACATGATGCACGTTTCGAAACTTCGATAGAAGACCAGAAATGGTTGGCGGTGCAGCATCCAGTGGAAACATCACATGCAGAACCGACGCGAGTGAAGTTGCACTTGACGAAGCACCCGCGATACTTGGTGCACGCGATCCTGCACCGTCGCCAGAGCCATGGCACGGTCACGATCCATCCATAAGAACCCGCCGGCTTCCATGTCCTGTTGAGTCAAGCAATTGACTCGAACAGCAACACACTCCTTATCCTCCCTTGGAGCAAGGTTAGCACCTGCGATACTCGCACAAAAGTAAGATGCAAGGCCAGCAGGCGCATCCGAAGAAATGAGCAGCAGCTCGAAAAACTTACACTGAAGCTGCTCAGATAATTGAAGCAATTCCGCCATCAAGTACTCCTCTCTGGCAGCACCGCGATCCGCTTTGGACTTCCAGACGTCGGCATGCCCACGCATCCCAAGCAATTCTTTTTCGAGACTGCGAATACGGTCTCGAAGAAACGCAAGCTGCGATGAATCATCCAACGATGGCCGCAGCCGCGCGGCAGGCGAGGTGTCCACGGGATCACCGCCCAAAGGGCCCTAGATCAACAGAAAGGCAAGGATATGAACACGCAGATAAAGGAGCACACAACTCAGCAAATTCATTAAGTTCAGCAAAAGCCACTACGTGGCACAAAGATTGTTCATCTAAATATTACAACAAAAGAAGCTACAACTATCCTACATCTACAGCTCCTACGACGCGGCGCCCTGAGTCGCCTCGGAGACGGATTGCCTCGCCTTGGCTTCCCCCTGCTGCCGTAGCGCGTACTTGGCCAGCAGATCAATCAGCTTCGGCCCATAACACTTACAGCGAGCAGCATAGGTAGCGAAGTCTATCTCAGACCCATCGATCGTCGGCATCCGGATGTGACACAGGAAGGTCAGCTCGCTCCGGCCAAGGCCATCGCCAGCCGACGACAGATGCACCGATGCCCTTACGCTTATGCGTCGCGGTGCTTCGGTGACAATGCCTTCGCGAGCATCAACATCATCAAGGGCGCGCCCGGGGACAAACTCCTTGTAGGCGACCAAGGACCTCCTTGGCCTTGGCGGCGAGTTGGCGGCAGTCTGCGGCGATCTTGACCTGCAGTAGCATCATCCAGAGCACTCCCGTGCTCCAAAGCACCACGGTCAAACTCGATGCCCGCGGCATCTGAGACAATAAAGACGAGGAATGAAGAAAACACCACAAAAGAAAGACAAGAAAACCAAAAATGACGCAGGTGAAGATACTCACCCGAAACAGCCTTGGCAGCCGCCATAAGCTTGCTAGCCACCTCTCTTTCACGCGCAGCCGCGGCAGTGGCAAGATGATCCTCGCGGTCCGTAGCCTCCTGCTACAGGTGCTCCTTCGCCTCGGCCGCCAGGGCCAACTCCAGCTCGAGGCGCTCCCTGGCACCAACGGCGACCTCGGCCTTCTTCTCCGATTGACCGAGGCTCTTTTTGAGAGCATCAATCTCACGAAGAGAAGTGTTGTGATCCTCTGCATCAAACCGAAACAAGTGTCGGATAACAAGACAAGAATACAAGATGAAACAAAGACCAAGGCATAAGAAGTACCTTGTAGCTGTTTGAGGTTGGCCTCCAGAGCTAGGTGCTGCTGCACCAGTCGATTGGCATCCTGCACAAAAGGCTAAAGAAAGAAGAACTACTAGTCACAAGAAGGAATCGGGGGCTACGCCCAAAAAGAACGAGCAGAAGACAGTCACACATACGAAAATACTCGGGGGCTCCCCTCGGGACTCGAAAAAACGACAAAAGATGCCCGGGGGCTCCCCCCGAGGTAAGGACAAAAGAGATAAGCCCAAAATCACCCAAAAACAGGCTCGGGGGCTCCCCCCGTGGCAAGAAGTAGAGTCACTTACATGATCAGACGGTGATGCCGAAGGTCCGCTTGCAGCCTTCTGAGGCGCAACCACCTGAACCTCCTACGGAGAAGGATCCGGAGCAACGCCTTCAGAGGTGGACACCGTCTGAGGGGGAGGAAGCACGACTTTCGACTCCCCCATCATATCCCGAGCACCATCACTGGAAGAATCGTTGGAGGAGTGGCTGCACAAAGACAAATTAGCACAATTACAAAGGAAACAAGCAAAAAAGACAACACAGGACTAAAGAAACTTACGAGTCAAGCTCGCTCAAGTCGAAGACGGGAGGAGTCCTACGGACCTTCTTCTCCTCTTTCTTCTCTTCCTTCTTTCCTTCCTTCTTCCGCTTCGCTGGCGGGTGTGGTGCCACAACCCGCACAGGAACGGCAGGAATCGAAGAGGAAGATCCCCCATGCCCATCACTATGACGGTCAAGGCACAGTGGGTTCCTAGGAGTCGGAGGAGTCGAGGCATCCGAAGACTCGCTGGAGCTCCGTGTCCGCTTGCGAGTGTGGTCCTCGCTCGACTTGTTGGCCTCTTCAGCCGGAGATCGCGCCGACGGTAGCTCGGACATGGAATCCACTACCTCATTGTCCGGTGCAACCGGAAACAATTCGGGAAGCGGTGGCGACATGCCCGGCACCTTGAAATCCTGCACAGAAGAAGAAAATTTGTTAGCAAACAAATACAAAAACAATGCAGTCAAAAATAGCGCTACGCGCACGGCCCGGATCTACACCTATGGAACAGGACACGAAGCAGAGAACGGAGAAGTCAGCGACTTCCCCGGGATATCCTCTTCGGCCTTGAACTTCAGTAGCGGGCGAAGAACACCGTCGAGATCTCCCCTAGAGAACTTTTCAGCCGAAACCCTCGTTGGGCCACGACGCCCAGCGTAAAGGAACATTGGGTGCGCCCTAGCTTGGAGCAGTTGCACCCGACGTTTCAGTAAGGTGCGGATGATATCCACACCGTTCACCTCCTTATCAGGAATCAGCTGGAGATCCTTCACCCAATGATAGAGAGACTCTATCTCCGCGACTTCGACATCCAAGATCTGGTTTTTCCAGGACCTCTTCGGCTCTATCTTTTGCGAAGGGTCGAAAGGAGCAAGACCAAAATCCTGCCCAGCCACTGTGGAGTCGTGGATATAAAACCATCGCCTCCGCCAGTACTGGATAGATTCGGACAAGGAAAAAGAAAAGAAAAGCAGATTGAGTTTGAGGGAAATGATGCAACCCCCAATGGGATAGACACCATCCGAACCAGATTGCCTCTTCACGGAATAGAGATTCCGGAAGAGGCCAAAGTGCGGCTCACCATCCGAACCAGATTGCCTCTTCACGGAATAGAGATTCCGGAAGAGGCCAAAGTGCGGCTCGATACCGAGCCAGCACTCGCAGAAAGTGATGAAACAAGCAATGTGCAGAAGAGAATTGGGGGAAAGATGATGCAGTTGGATGCCATAAAGAAAAAGCAGTCCACGAAGGAAGTCGTGGACTGGGAAGGAGAAGCCACGAAGGACAAAAGAAACGAACATAACCCGAAACCCAACGGGGGGGCGGGGAATTACCTCGTTGCCTGAGAGATGGACAGCCTCCCTGTCCTGCGGGATCAAGCCCCGCCCACGAAGCTTGCGGAGATCACTCTCCCGCGTCTCCGATCGCCGCCATCCACCGTCAGTGACACAGGTGGTGGCGGTACTCTTCTTCCCCCCAGCAGCGCTGGTACCAACCGCAGAAGAAGATTTCTTCTCCTTCCCATTGCGGTACGGAGGCGCCGGCGACGAGAACGTAGGATGGATGAAGGAAATGTCCGAGGATATTCCAGCGCGCAGCAAGAACTCTCAGAAGAACAAGGGAGCAGTGAAACGAGAATAGTTGCGGTGAAAACAAAATAATGTTTTTCCCCAATGATTATAAAGACGAAGACGATGCACGGCAGCCGTCCATCAAGAAGACCTAGCGTCAACGGCAGGATCTGGCCATACACGTGTCATCATCGCAACGAACCGTCGCTAACACGCCGTCCACTACGCGCGGAAATCGAGGCGACGCCATAATTATCTCCACGCCGCGCGTGACCGGTCAATTCAATGTCAGAAAGTGGGACCCATGTTCGTCCAGTCAAGTCATCTCTGGCGCAGCAGACGCTTGAGGTCATCGATCGTCAGCACTGACGTCATCAAAAGCCATATTAGCAACAGTCACAATTTCTTCGGCTTCAAAGCTAAGAGTACTCACTCGAATATACGATTCAACTAATTACTCAGGGGCTACTCCTATCAGGAGCGCTGGCCTCGCACCCAAAAAATGAACAGCACATTACAGCACTGAACTGTTTCTTCGAGTCCTATGTCGAGTCTGCGACTCCACTACGGACTTGGGGGCTACTCCCATAGGGAGGACGGATTCAAGCATCCGAAAAATTTGTGTTCTACGGACCTGAAGCCAAACAACGGCTGAATTAAAGTCTCTGCTCGAGTCTACGACTCGAGCAGACACTCGGGGGCTACTCCCATAGGGAGCGCTGGCCGCGCAACCTATGAACTTTTCGACTGCGATCCTTCGGATCAGCATGTAACATTTTTTCGGCAACTTTGCCCCAATTAAATACTAAATGAGCTACATTTTCTCCTTGGCCACCCGAAACACCTCCGTGGTGATAAAATTTCGGATGATGTGTCTGCGACGCAAAGATAAGACCTACAGATAACATCTGATGGCCTAGTAACGCACATGACTGCGCTCTGCTAGTATAAATCCGTGTCAACAGACGCGATGAAAAATCCCGACGGACGCGTTGGGTACATCAATTAAATTCACTGGAATTCCACTCCTGTAAGTCCTCTGCGGCCTGAGTCGAATTACGTCAGCATATGTTCCAGGTTCGAGTTGAGCGACTCGAACCTGAAGAAGATCGTGTTGTTTCGTCCTAAGACAGTTAACTGACCCTGATCCGTCGGGTGAGTTAGGCACACGCATCAACAATCCCTACACATGAACTATTGAAATACATAGTTGCACCCGAAGGATTGAAGAGTCCTCAGCCAAATCTATGATTCGACTGATCCCTCGGGGGCTACTGATATGGTTATACCCCGCGGGCACATGATCTCAGCATACCTGGTCCAGCCCAAGGAAGGCCCACAGCAAATATACACCGGACCATGAAGACTTTCGGGTGGTCAAGGCCGTGACGCCTTCGGATCCTTGGAGAGCAAGACTAGAGTAGATAGGAAATTCAAAGGGGTAAACCCTAAAACTCAGAACCGACTAGGTGCAGGACCTGCCTGAGTCTATATAAAGGCTAGGAGGGCACGACTTAGATCTCTCGACTCATACTTTCGCATACACACCTCCACGCCATATTGCATCTACGCACCCCTGTAATCATCGGTTCCGCCGTAATCAAGAGCAGACAAGCAGGAGTAGGGTTTTCCCTCCGGGGGCCTGAACCTGGGCAAATCCTCGTATCCCGTGTTGCTTGTTTGCTAACCGTTCCGCGATCTCCAGCATCCCCATCTTCTCCAAAACCCAAGTCCATAACAATGGGAATTGACGAGATCGATCCTCGTTAGAGAGAAACACAGGTGGGTGACTTTTGGGCGTTCAATTGTTGAAATGGAATGGTGACGCCGGCCCTTTTCCATTTATTTTCTCCTTTTATATTTCTTATTTGATTTTCTGAAATCATTTTCAAATGCTATTTGAATGAGTTTGAATACAAACTTTCTCTGGATTTTTGTAGAATGATCCAAGCATATATTTGTGTATAAAACATTGTTGTTTGATCACAAACACCTTGGTCCATTAAAATAGAATTGAAACCATGCCTTAAATAAATATTTATAATAGGCATACAAATCGTTTTAATTTTTGATTCTTGTTTTGAAATTTTGAACAAGATTTATAAAATATCAATCAATCTTAGGATCAATACTCTACTGATCAAAACAAGGTCTTCCTTCTTATAAGGTAGCAATAAGGCTAATGCCTTGCTTTACATAAAATAACAAACCTTCAAATGCTTCTGTTTTTGAAATAACATTGAAAATGATCCTAAAATGATTATGAATGCATGGATGATATGCAAACTTTGAAATCATGATTTTTGGGATGTTACATTTTCGGGGTTTTTTTCACAAAGAAAATTCCTAAAAGAAGGAGAGGGAACACAATCATGTCATTTAAAGATGAGACAGACATGCCATACTTTATGCCTGATATAATTACAAATACTCCGTGACTTACGTGTGATACCCTGGCGCATGGCTCGATAGGATTGATAGAAAACCCATACCAACAAGTTGCAACTTCTTTTCTGGAAGCTTATTCGAAAAGAACTTTAAGGTTAAGCGTGCTTGGCCTAGAGAAATTCTAGGATGGGTGACTGACCGGGAAGTGGGTACCGGGTGTGCACGAGTGAGGACAAAGTGGCAGAAAAGACTAGTGTTGGTCTGTGGGGTTAATCGAGAGATCCTATTGAGCTGCCAGAAGTGACAACTGTCGGTCTGGAGTGATCGGGGGTGTTACAAGTGGTATCAGAGCCGACCCTCGCGGTTACGCGAGCGTGTGCGGGTCAGTGGCAGACATGTGACACATGGCGCGTGTGGCCCGGAGTGGACACGACATGGCACATGTGCCGGCACTGGACGCACATACTCGTGCCAAGAGGGGACGTTCCTGGAGTGTGCTTGATCGATGAGGGCATCTATCTGAAGGGTTTCGCAGCATATTAAATCAAAAAAATTCTACGGATGCGAACGGGAAAACCAAGATCTAATCTAGGAGATGCAATCAACGAGAGGGATAGATGAGATCTTCATACCCTTGAATAAATCACACAACGGAAACGTTCAACAGAACGTGGGTGATGTAGTCGAACTAGCCTTCTCCTCCTCGCGATCCGATCCGATCCAACGCCGCAAGTGGCGACGCCTCCGAGATATGCACATGTACGGAACCGCGACGTCTCCTCCTTCCTCGGTCTAGCAAGTGGGGTGGAGATATAGATTGGATCTACAGCACGACGGCGTGGTGCAATGGTGGAGAGTTTCTGCGGCAGGGCTTCGCCTACACGCAGTCGGGAGAGAGAGAGAGAGGTAGGGCAGCAGCTGGCAGCTAGGGTTTGGGGTGAGAGGAGGGTGCGCCCCTAGCCCACCTTATATAGGTGGCTGGCCGGCCCCCTTGCCCCCTCCTCCAAGCCCTAGGGCGGCGGCACCAAGGCTGGAGTGGGGGGCAAGTCTTCCCCCCCTTCTAGAAGGTCCCCTAGGGTTTCCCCTAGGATTTTGGCCGGCTGGGCCTTGTGCCCCTGGCCCAATGCGGCCAGGGCACTCCCTCGTAGGCCCACGCACCCCTCCGACAAGTGGGGCCACGTTGGTCCCACTCCGGAAGCTTCTAGAACCTTCCGGTACAATACCGAACATTCCAAAACAATTCCGAAATCCAAAAACTGCTTTCCTTTATATGAATCTTATTATCCAGACCATTCCGGAACCTCTCGTGATGTCCTGGATCTCATCTGAGACTCCGAACAAAAACTCATAAACCAATTATCCATTCTATCCTAACGTCGAGACACGTTAAGTGTGTGACCCTACGGGTTCGAGAATATGCAGACATGATCTTCTATCAATAATCAACAGCGGGATCTGGAAACCCATATTGACTCCCACATATTCATCAATGATCATGTCGGATGAACCACGATGCCAGGATTCAATTAATCCCATATATATTCCCTTCGTCACGCGATATTTTACTTGCGCGAGATTCGATCGTTGGTATCGGCATACCTAGTTCAATCTCGTTCACAGCAAGTACTTTACTCGTTCCGTAATCCGATATCAGTTTGTGATTAACTCCTTAACCACGTGCTTGCAAGCGGTGTTGATATCGATTACCGAGTGGGCCCGAAGTATATCTCTCCGACTCGGGAGGGACAAATCCCATCTCGATACATACAACCCAAGTACTTTCCGATCACCTGAGAGACACCTTTATGATCACCCTCTCATAGGATGACGTTTGCTGACCTCAAAGCTTTCTTCCGATATCAGGGAGTTGCATTATCTCGTGGTCTAAGGAATACAATATTTGACATAAGAAAAAGCTCCGCAAAGATTAACACGATGACACGATCTAATTGCTCTGCTTGATTTGGGTCTGTCCATCACATCATTCTCCTAATGACATGATCTCATTATTAATTGACAAGTCATGTCTATGGTTAGGAAATCTTAACCATCATCAATCAATGAGCTAGTCCATAGAGGCGTACTAGGGACACGGTGTTGTTCATAAACCACACAAGTATCAAAGTTTCCGCTTAATACAATTCTAGCATGGAATATAAACTTTATCATGAAAAAGAATTATAATAATAACATCTTTATTATTGCCTCTAGGGCATAATTCCAACAGTCTCCCACTTGCACTAGGGTCAATAATCTAGTTTACATCTGGCAACAATCTAACACCCATGGCACTGTCACATCCCAAATTTTAGATTTGGTTCTGCATATCATTCATGTCATTGCATCATGAGCGTCCATGCAAAATTTCGGTTTGAAAAGATTCTGGCGAAACAATATTTTCAAAGCCCTATTTTGAATTGCTAAAATGCTCCTACAAGGGATCATGCTAGGTTTGTATTTCCACCCTTTTTGGAAGCTAGTGGTGTTGATACAAATGATCCTATGATGACCCTCTGGTTTTTACAAAAATTTAGAGACAAGAATCACTCAATTCGGAGCTCGTATGAAAAAGATACGATGGAAAAACTAAAACAGAAATAGAAAAGAAAAAAACAAAAAAAAAGAAGCGGCTGCCAGCCATTTGGGCCGAGCCCGATCACGCCGGCCAGCCGCCTTGTAAGACCACCGCCACAGCGTGGCGGCCGCACGCTCGCCGCCACTGACCACCAACAGGTGGGGCCCACTGTCGGCGCCGTCGCGCGCCGCCCCTCTCTCTCCCGCACCTCCCCGCAAGCTCGCCGCCACCGCTGACCGCCCCCCTTCATCTCTTCCCCGTAGGGACCGCCGACACCGCCGCCCGCGGACGACCTCGCCGCCGCCGCTTCGGCCGGCCACCGCCGACGTTCCCGAGCTCGCCCGAGGCTGCCCCCGCTCCGAGAAGCTTCGCCGCCACCTCCCCGATGCCGTGCACCACCTCGCCGCCGCCAGGACTCGTCGGAACCGCCGCCGTCGCCCGCCACCGACACCACCGGTGAGCCCCACCGCCAGCCACCCCTCTCTGCCGCTCGATCTTTGATGAACGGCCTAGATCGGCCGTGTACTAGTCAGCCCGGGCGTTGACTGGTCAACCGCCATGTCAGCGCCACGTAGGCACAGTCAACAGTCAGGGTTGACTGTTTAATTTTAAATCAATATATTTGACAGATTTTAGGTAAAACTTGTAAAATTCGTAGAAAATAATCTACTGGGCCAAAAATTGCAAATAAAATATGTGTAGATTCAGTAACTCGTGCAGAATCTTGCTGCACCATTGTTTTACACTTTTACAGCAAGATTTTGTCCAGAATAATTAAATGATTTAATGGCCTTTTTGGAGTATTTAATTCGTAGAAAAAGATCTGTAACTCCAAAAATTGCAAATAATATGTCCCTGGATTCAGTAGAACAAGGGGAATCTCAAAGTGAATTAAAAAGATAGGCTTACAGTAATAAAGTTTGCAGAATCTATTTAATGGCTTTCTGCAGTATTTTAATTACTCAGGGAGTTATATAAATCCTTTTTGAGAAATGCCAGTTGGTACTGTTCCTATTTAGTATTGCCTACACAGTAGAATTTTTCCAAGATTTTAAAAATAGTAAGTTAACAGTAGTGAATTATTTGGGTTCTAGCTCTAGTATTGAGCATTATAAATTGCATACTAGTTTTCCTTGCGCTAAAAATATTTTTCATGCATGCACTCAGTAGCTTTACTGAATAATATTATGTGATGTTGCTGTAGCATCAATCCACTTGATGCATGCATCTTGCATCATCTTTGTTTGCATAAGCTTGTGGATGTTTTGTTTATGATTGCAATTGTATCGTGTAGATTGTGACGAGTGCAACGCTTGCTCGTGTGTGGATTGTTCTTCCGACCACTACAACGAAGGCAAGTAGATGCTACCTTGTTCATGATATTGTCCTACTATTTTCAACGCATTGTAGTGTATGTTGTAGATGCATGTGTAGGATAATACTATCGCTATGCTATGTCCTATTATGTGGTAGGGCTTTTCTTGTAGATGAACCACCGTTGGTAGATGTGCTTAGCCATGCTTTGATGAACGAGGGCTGGGTTACATCGCTGAAAGTTGTTTCTAAATGTGTTGGTTTGCGAAAACTAAAACAACTTAATTAATGAAACTCCTGGGTGTGATGGGATTGATAATTTTTAGTGGTATCATTGCGGAAAGGCACCCATGTATCATGTAGTGACCTCGGATCAAGTAAGATCCTAAGTCCCTGTGAATAACATGCTAGTCCCTGGATCAATAGCTAGCACTCACAGTCGATGAAATATCATGTAAAACACAAGTATTTATTACATGAATCGAATAATCCAGAGTTTACATTATTACAACAGAAGCGATATAAATACAACTTGGAGTCCCATCAATGCCACAGGCAGGTTGAGTGAATACCCGCGATCCTAGCGCACCTTTCAAAGATCTCCGAAATTCTACACATGAAACGTGCAGCCAACAAGTTGGGTCAATACTTTGAATGTATTGGCAAATTACACCAAGGAAGGAAAGACTAACTCTACATGCAAGGCTAGTTTAGGATTTGGAGTTCATTTGCATAAAGCTAATTTTCTCTAAGTATGGAGAAAAGAGAGGGAGAGTTTTACCCTACTTTATAAACATTTGCTTAGATAAAATAGGTTCGAATGGCACACGAGGATATTACTCACCAAGTGTCCAAACAACCAAACACTTGGATATTACGCACCAAGCGTCACTTGGATATTACACACCAAGTTCCCAAATTCCCACCCACTAGCGATATTACGCACTCCATGGGGTTTCAATACTTTGTTTTAGAAAAGAGAGAGGAAGATCCTTCAGAGGCTCCATCCTTCATATGCTCAATGTTGTTCTGTTTCCGTGAACACAGCTGATCGATCAGATTGCAATACTCTCGAGAGTTTGTGCACTTTACCCACAATCCATGATCAAGTCCTTTTACAGACAAGACCATGGCGAGGCTTTCCCTTAGTAGCCCCTCTACCTTCCGAATCCGACCGTGCCAAGAACCTCCAAATGTTGGTACCTAGGTGAGGTTTCCCACTAAGTACTAGGCCAAGACAGAGCCCATAATGTATTGTGGTTGCACTGGAAGCTTCTGAATTCTGAAACATGGCAGACTTCTTTGATTCCTGGGTGGCCGTCCTCCACCAAAATCTCACTCATTGACCCGACAACCATTCCGCCCAGAAGAAAACTTAGTTTTATTTTGAAGTGGATTTTGAGAAGAAAAGTTTGCTCTAGAGAGCCTTTATACTTAGAAAATTCTTTGTCTTTCGAACCCCCCAACGGTACTTTGTATATATATAGCATAGCAAGCAATACTTAGCAAAAACAGGGGTAACCTATTAGGAGGGTAAATCCTAAGTATAGAGCTACTCATGGCATACTACAAAATCATCGCACTTGCAAAATAATACTAAGGAAAAAATCTACTAGAACATCCTACACATGCATACTACAGAATTTTGAAGATCACATGCATAGAACCAAAACTGGGACAAAAGTTATGAACAAGTGGTGTAACTTGCCTTATGTTGATAATATGGGTGTTGATTGTATTTCTCCGCAGCAATCGCACTCTCCGAACACTCTAATACGAGGACAAGGTAGTTCCAATCAAAACAATTGCAAACATAGCAAACACAACAAGGATGATTGAAAATATGCATGATGATTTAACATTACACAATGGTTATAATTAGTTTTATGAATATTAATATATCATATGATGCATGTATGAGTCCATTTAATGCAATAGGGTACTTGTTATTAATAATTACTTGCCAATATAAGGGTTTTGATAGTTCTGTTGTAACGCATGTTCTAACTGCAGAATTAAATTTGTTTCTTGGATTTACTGGATAGAGGACGTTAATACGAACCAGTAGGCGTTGGATTCACCCTAATCGGAGTTATAGATCTTTTTGTATGATTTAAATAGTGTTTAATGTGTTTTAAATGATTCATACAGTTTCTGTTGCCTAAAAATCAAACTATAATTATATCTGTAATCTCCATGGAATTGTGATTTCAGGGACATATTATTTGTAATTTTCTGAATAGTATTTATTTTCTTATGAATTTATTACTCTAAATAAGCCATTAAACCATTTATTTAATTGCTGCGAAACCTTATAGTATTTTACTGAACCATTTGCAGATTGATGATCTACATGGAACCAGCTTTCTATCGGTATATTATTTATATTTTTGTGATATGCAAAAAAAATTCTACGAATTTAATGATTTCTAAAGCCATTAAAACTAATTAAATTGCTACGAGGTAAATATTCAGCAAAGGCTAGATCCAACCAGATATTATTAAACTACATTACAGTAGCTTCAATTTGATATATTATTCATATTTTTCGGAGTTACAGATAATTTCTTATGAATTTATTAACCTAAAAGACCATTAAAACTAATTAAATTACTGCAGTAACCACGTACAGTAAAAGTTGGATCTATTCTGATAAGATGATTCTACGTGAAATTATCTTCAATTTGATATATTATACGCAATTTTTGGACATGGTATGAATTTCTAATGAATTTTACAAGTTAGATCTATAATATGCAATTTTAAATTGAGCGGAATATTTGGGAATATTCCGACCTGAACAGTTGACTTTGCATGCTGACTGGGACTAGATGTTGACCTTACGTTGATGTGGCGTTGATGATGAAGATGACCGGGATGACGACATGGCACGCACCGGTTTGATTGGATCTCGACCGTCTGGATAGGATCCGGTGGCTGAAAGAAGAGATTGACCCGATTTTGGCTCGCAGTAGACTAGAAATTGATCTGTGTTAGAAAGACAAATCCGTAGGTCAAATCGAAAAACTCAGAATATGAAAGTTGTGGGGAATCATTATTCCTACCTTCTCACCAAAGGAATTTGGATTTGAAGAAACGAGCGCGAGTAGATCTTGGATTTACACCGTAAGATCTGAAATATTGCGATACAAAATTCTCCGGCTGTGGTGGATGAAAAGAGGTGAGGTTTGTCGGGATTGAAAGATTTCGACGATTCCTACGACTTTCGTTTTTTGACCGAAGGCAAACAACGAAGTCTAGATGGGTTAAAAAGCAAAATAAGATTCGGAAATATGTAGATTCGGGATTTCGAGAATAGAAACTCGTACAGCTGTGGCTCCACGAGTTTATATGAAGATTTAGTATGGTGTAGAGATAGGCCTTGGAGTAGGGAACAAGTAGAAACAAACGGAAGTCGATTCAGAGTTGTAGATAAAAAGTTATAGGAGTTTGAGTAGAGATAGGTTTAACAAAACAGATTTTGCACGCTTTTTGGAGCAACCCGATCGATCCATGTACGTGCGCGTGGCCTGGTCCGGTCGGTCCCCTTGCTGGGCCGCTGGCTGGCTCGGCCGGCCTGTTTTTTTTACCTGTTTTCCTCTTATCTTTTGCATACGAACTCCAAATGACATGATTCCTGTTTCTAAATTTTTCTAAAATCGAATAGGTCATTATAGAATCAAATTTGTAATCTTTTTACTAGTTTGGAAGTAGTGGGTTTATAAATCCTTGTATATCTCATTTTATTTATATCTTTATGTGTTTGTATATATTCCATAACTTTTTCATACTAGCTCCAAATGAGCTCAATTTTCTTTCTAAAATTTTGTAGTATTAATTGGATCCTTTAGACTATGATTTAGCAATAATCGCTGTCTTAGCAATAGTGGGTTTTATAAAGTCAATTTAATTTCCTTTAGGAACATTTGGGAAAATCAACTATAGGATTTTAGATACCAGGATTTGGATTCAGTTTGTGAGAACTTTGCATGGATGAAATGCTTATGAATGCTTCATGATTTTTATTTTGAAATCTTGCACACCAATTCTAAAATCCATGCCCTTTTTCCTATATGGCTACTTAGGTCTTAACAAAAGAATATAAGATTTTGAATTCATGGTTGAGAGGATTTTCTATTCAAAAAGTTTCTTCTCTTTGAGAATTTTCAACATAGTCAAACAATCAATCAAACTTATTTATTTATTTAACATTCCAAAAATTAGGAGAATTTTGGGATGTGACAGACTACCACCCTTAAAAAAAATCTCGTCCCGAGATTTGGGAAGGCTAGAAAGAAAGAAAGGTTCGGGATCCATTAGGATGCTACCACCCTTAAAAGAAAATTGACTAGGTCACTTCTCGAGGATTCACTTAGCTCAGATTGGTTCTCCTTTAGACTTTTATTGGCACAATGTCTCTAGCACATTCTAAACATCATGATTGATAGTTTCCAAGAAAGCACTTCTTAAACTAGCAAAACTCTCATGGTGGGCAAATAGGGAATGTTTACTTCACGGTGCCCATAATTCATGGTTGGGATTCATCCTTACCGTACATCCTATGCTTAGCAATGGATGCTTTTAGAAGGGTGTAACAATATACCACTCTAGGGTTTAGGCTCAACGTCGACTCTCTGCTAAGGTTGAAAAGGGCACTCAAGATTCGCAAAGCCAATAGTACAAGAGCGAATAATAAGAGTAGTACGAATCATGATCAATCCATCCTGCACCCAAATCATTACCCTGTATGAGGATAGGTGAATCACGTTTTTCTATCACTTGGGCATTCTTACTTGCCTTGAAGAATGTTTCCATGGGCACGAACTAATGCTCTATGTATACTCCCATGTATTCAATCAACAAAGCTACTATTAAAACTAAGCTATCGATACTTCAACTTTCAGGTTGGGTAATCTACTACATAACATCATGTGCAACACTTCATACTTCCACATCCTTTTTTTATATTAGGTGGAGCATTACCTTCCTAAATGCATTGTGTTGTCAAACCTTCCACTTAACACATCTTATATCTCCAAGGGTTCAAGATAGGAAAGGATAGATTCTATAGGAAAGAAACGACTAAGAAAAAATCCTACCCATAACTATATGAAGCAATCAATGTCACAAACAAGCAAACAATCATAAGCGATCAACACACAAGCAAACACTTGTATAATAACATTACAGGGGTCTAAATATAGCAGTATATACCCACAAAATAGTTTGAAAGCATTGGAAACAATACTAGAGTAAAACATAACAACATATAAGCACTAAACTAAATCTGTCAAAACAGTACAGCAGGTTTCACGAATTTTTATGACTAACATAAACTCGCCAGAAATTTTAGCCAATTTATGTGTATGTATTACAGGTAATTACGCTCCAGATCCTATTTTTTGAGATTTTTCTGAGTTAGCAGTAAAATATGAAAATTCGCGCGGTATAACAGGTCAGGCAGAAAACTGCAGCAGTAATCCCACGAATTTCAATCAATTACACCATGAAAATAATTTTAAAACCACACAAAACCTCCAGCAACTTTAGAGTTTCAAAATAACAGATCCTAAACAAGGCATCACACAATATGGTTCAGTACAAACAAGCAAGCAACCTATATTGTCATACCACATAAGTTGGTAAGAAGAATATGCTAACACGATAGCGATGATCTCCTAAAGAGGTAAAATATGATGGTCCAGACCTAACCAAACTTGATGAGATGTTTATTTATGTCATACTATTTGTTCTTTTACTTATCTAACTCTCATATAGGTATCATAAGAATGGACAACTACAAATTTGAACAAGAAGAGGTTATAGAAAAGATAGACAAGAAATATAAGAACATCTAATAAGTATAAAATATGATAGTTCTCCTAATAGAGGTCTTATATTGCTATTACCATCGTCGTTTTTATCCTTTCCAGCTACATTCACATGTTTTGGATAATTATCAGCATAATGCCCAGGATTGTGACACTGGAAGCATAGGACTTTTGCTTAGATCCTTCCTCCCTTTTGGCAAGGACATCCCGTCTTGTGGTTCTTCATGCTCTACCTCAACATTTGGAAGCCTTGATCGTTTCCTTGAGCCAGTTTGGGGAAAATGCGCATTCCTTTCATATGTCGAGTATTGCGAAGTGATGACTTTGGGTGCGGTGTCTAGAGTCTTGAATCCATCCCTTGTATTTGTCGTGTCCTCGCGGAGCTTCATGAGGTCTTGGCGCATTCCGTCTCTGACTTGTTGATTCAGTTGATGTACCACCGGGTAGAGGTGCATTGAGCGGGGTTGTGATTGGTCCCTTCGCACAGGAAGAATGTAACTTGAGAGGTGGGACATTCTTCTGATGGGTGCCTTCCTTCACAGTAGGGGCACTGATCATGATGCTCCTTGGTGATATGCCCTATTTTTCCATAGATCGTGAAAGCTAAATGTTTCGGGACTTCAACTTCTTGGATTTTTGGTATACGAGACGAGATTGAAGTAGAACCACTTTAAATTATTCCTAAGATATCACCCCTTGATGATCATCAATGGTGTGTTGCATCTCCCACCAGGTTGGAGCATCGTCCTTTAGGAATTGGGTGGCATAATGAAGCATTCTGTTGACTTCAATGTTGGAATCCTTCATTCTTTCTTCAACCTGGAGCATCCACTTCTTTGCATCGGCGTGGCTCTTACGCTTGGTGGAGTTGAGTTCCTTGTCCTCCTTATTGATATGGTCCATCCGTCGAGTTGACCAAGGTTTAGAGTAGGAACAAATGGAGTATGGAAGAAGAAGAATAACCCATATAAGAAATTTTATTTAGAAAACAGGTTTTCATTAGCTAAGGTAATAAACCATACAAGATAGCAAACAATTTGTCGCATCTATATTTAGCAAAATCTTATTCGGGTTTGGTTCCTAATAGGTCACTTGGAATCTTCGAGGCTTCGAGTCTCCAAAAGTCTTCGTGCTCTTGATAGTCTTCATGTTCTTCATAATCTTCAATCTTTCGAGTTCTTTAGTTAATAACATTGACTTAAGGCCTTTGAAGTCTTTAATACTGTATCATCAGTCTTGGAACACCTTTCATGGAGGTCTTCAAGTACCAACTTAATCGAAACATTGAGATGATCTTCTTTGAAAAGGTAATCTTGAGAAAAGTTTCTTCTTGAAGTGTGTAGTGGTCATTTTCTAATGTTGAAAAGAAGAGACTTAAATTTTAAAACCCCAAAGGTAGATGATGAGAAGTATGAGAGTTTTCTTAAATAACTTAGAAAATATTTGTCCTAAGGTTTTTCCATGTATAGGGTCATGATCTACAGTCAACTTATGCTCTGATACCATCTGTAGTGACCTCGGATCAAGTAAGATCCTAAGTCCCTGTGAATAACATGCTAGTCCCTGGATCAATAGCTAGCACTCACAGTCGATGAAATATCATGTAAAACACAAGTCTTTATTACATGAATTGAATAATCCAGAGTTTACATTATTACAACAGAAGCGATATAAATACAACTTGGAGTCCCATCAATGCCACAGGCAGGTTGAGTGAATACCCGCGATCCTAGCGCACCTTTCAAAGATCTCCGAAATTCTGCACATGAAACGTGCAGCCAACAAGTTGGGTCAATACTTTGAATGTATTGGCAAATTACACCAAGGAAGGAAAGACTAACTCTACATGCAAGGCTAGTTTAGGCTTTGGAGTTCATTTGCATAAAGCTAATTTTCTCTAAGTATGGAGAAAAGAGAGGGAGAGTTTTACCCTACTTTGTAAACATTTGCTTAGATAAAATAGGGTCGAATGGCACACGAGGATATTACTCACCAAGTGTCCAAACAACCAAACACTTGGATATTACGCACCAAGCGTCACTTGGATATTACACACCAAGTTCCCAAATTCCCACCCATTAGCGATATTACGCACGCCATGGGGTTTCAAAACTTTGTTTTAGAAAAGAGAGAGGAAGATCCTTCAGAGGCTCCATCCTTCAGATGCTCAATGTTGTTTTGTTTCCGTGAACACGGCTGATCGATCAGATTGCAATACTCTCGAGAGTTTGTGCACTTTACCCACAATCCACGATCAAGTCCTTTTACAAACAAGACCATGGCGAGGCTTTCCCTTAGTAGCCCCTCTACCTTCCGGATCTAACCGTGCCAAGAACCTCCAAATGTTGGTACCCAGGTGAGGTTTCCCACTAAGTACTAGGCCAAGACAGAGCCCATAATGTATTGTGGTTGCACTGGAAGCTTCTGAATTCTGAAACATGGCAGACTTCTTTGATTCCTGGGCGGCCATCCTCCACCAAAGTCTCACTCGTTGACCCGACAACCATTCCGCCCAGAAGAAAACTTAGTTTTATTTTGAAGTGGATTTTGAGAAGAAAATTTTGCTCTAGAGAGCCTTTATACTTAGAAAATTCTTTGTCTTTTGAACCCCCCAACGGTACTTTGTATATATATAGCATAGGAAGCAATACTTAGCAAAAACAGGGGTAACCTATTAGGAGGGTAAATCCTAAGTATAGAGCTACTCATGGCATACTACAAAATCATCGCACTTGCAAAATAATACTAAGGAAAAATTCTACTAGAACATCCTACACATGCATACTACAGAATTTTGAAGATCACATGCATAGAACCAAAACTGGGACAAAAGTTATGAACAAGTGGTGTAACTTGCCTTATGTTGATAATATGGGTGTTGATTGTATTTCTTCGCAGCAATCGCACTCTCCGAACAATCTAATACGAGGACAAGGTAGTTCCAATCAAAACAATTGCAAACATAGCAAACACAACAAGGATGATTGAAAACATGCATGATGATTTAACATTACACAATGGTTATAATTAGTTTTATGAATATTAATATATCATATGATGCATGTATGAGTTCATTTAATGCAATAGGGTACTTGTTATTAATAATTACTTGCCAATATAAGGGTTTTGATAGTTCTGTTGTAACGCCTGTTCTAACTGTAGAATTAAATTTGTTTCTTGGGTTTACTGGATAGAGGACGTTAATACGAACCAGTAGGCGTTGGATTCACCCTAATCGGAGTTATAGATATTTTTGTATGATTTAAATAGTGTTTAATGGGTTTTAAATGATTCATACAGTTTCTGTTGCCTAAAAATCAAACTAAAATTATATCTGTAATCTCCACGGAATAGTGATTTCAGGGACATATTATTTGTAATTTTCTAAATAGTATTTATTTTCTTATGAATTTATTACTCTAAATAAGCCATTAAACCATTTATTTAATTGCTGCAAAACCTTATAGTATTTTACTGAACCATTTGCAGATTGATGATCTACATGGAACCAGCTTTCTATTGGTATATTATTTATATTTTTGTGATATGCAAAAAAAAATCTATGAATTTAATGATTTCTAAAGTCATTAAAACTAATTAAATTGCTATGGGGTAAATATTCCGCAAAGACTAGATCCAACCAGATATTCTTAAAGTACATTATAGTAGCTTCAATTTTATATATTATTCATATTTTTCGGAGTTACAGATAATTTCTTATGAATTTATTAACCTAAAAGACCATTAAAACTAATTAAATTACTGCAGTAACCACGTACAGTAAAAGTTGGATCTATTCTGATAAGATGATTCTACGTGAAATTATCTTCAATTTGATATATTATACGCAATTTTTGGACATGGTATGAATTTCTAATGAATTTTACAAGTTAGATCTATAATATGCAATTTTAAATTGAAGGAATATTTCGAGAATATTCATTGACTGGACAGGTTGACTTTGCATGCTGACTGGGACTAGATGTTGACCTTACGTTGATGTGGCGTTGATGATGAAGATGACCGGGATGACGACATGGCACGCACCGGTTTGATTGGATCTCGACCGTCTGGATAGGATCCGGTAGCTAAAAGAAGAGATTGACCCGATTTTGGCTCGCAATAGACAAGAAATTGATCTGTGTTAGAGAGACAAATCCGTAGGTCAAATCGAAAAACTCAGAACATGAAAGTTGTGGGGAATCATTATTCCTACCTTCTTACCAAAGGAATTTGGATTTGAAGAAACGAGCGCGAGTAGATCTTGGATTTACACCGTAAGATCTGAAATATTGCGATACGAAATTCTCCGGCTGTGGTGGATGAAAAGAGGTGAGGTTTGTCGGGATTGAAAGATTTCGACGATTCCTACAACTTTCGTTTTTTGACCGAAGGCAAACGACGAAGTCTAGATGGGTTAAAAAGCGAAATACGATTCGGGAATATGTAGATTCGGGATTTCGAGAATATAAACTCGTACAGCCGTGGATCCACGAGTTTATATGGAGATTTAGGATGGTGTAGAGATAGGCCTTGGAGTAGGGAACAAGTAGAAACAAACGGAAGTCGATTCGGAGTTGTAGATAAAAAGTTATAGGAGTTTGAGTAGAGATAGGTTTAACAAAACAGATTTTGCACGCTTTTTGGAGCAACCCGTTCGATCCCCATACGCGCGCGTGGCCTGGTCCGGTCGGTCCCCTTGCTGGGCCGCCGGCTGGCTCGGCCGGCCCGTTTTTTTTTACTTGTTTTCCTCCTATCTTTTGCATACGAACTCCAAATGACATGATTCCTGTTTCTAAATTTTTCTAAAATCGAATAGGTCATTATAGAATCAAATTTGTAATATTTTTACTAGTTTGGAAGTAGTGGGTTTATAAATCCTTGTATATCTCATTTTATTTATATCTTTATGTGTTTGTATTTATTCCATAACTTTTTCATACTAGCTCCAAATGAGCTCAATTTTGTTTCTAAAATTTTGTAGTATTAATTGGATCTCTTTAGGCTATAATTTAGCAATAATCGCTGTCTTAGCAATAGTGGGTTTTATAAAGTCAATTTAATTTCCTTTAGAAACATTTGGGCAAATCAACTCTAGGATTTTAGATACCAGGATTTGGATTCAGTTTGTGAGAACTTTGCATGGATGAGATGCTTATGAATGCTTCATGATTTTTATTTTGAAATCTTGCACACCAATTCTACAATCCATGCCCTTTTGCCTATATGGCTACTTAGGTCTTGACAAAAGAATATAAGATTTTGAATTCATGGTTGAGAGGATTTTCTATTCAAAAAGTTTCTTCTCTTTGAGAATTTTCAACATAGTTAAACAATCAATCAAACTTATTTATTTATTTCACATTACAAAAATTAGGAGAATTTTGGGATGTGACATATCAAGACAAAATGATTGGCTTCTTTATTTTGTAGCTTACGTGTACAACCATGTGCCTATAATGGAATGGGCGGTTGGTTGGACTTAGTAGGTTGTGGTAACTCGAACCCGCGTATCCAGAGATGTAGAATTTTGGTAGGTTGGACCGGTGCGCGTCGGGATTGGGGAGCTACTTCT
Source organism: Avena longiglumis (assembly GCA_030063025.1). Classification (NCBI taxonomy): domain Eukaryota; kingdom Viridiplantae; phylum Streptophyta; class Magnoliopsida; order Poales; family Poaceae; genus Avena; species Avena longiglumis. Next base: position 159,079,977 of record CP125973.1, read on the forward strand.
CGAACGGTCTCTTCTTGGACTTCTCCCTATCATCACCCAAAATGAGAGTGATGGTACGAGCTGGACTGGCCAAGTCACATGGGTAAAGTGTACTAACCCCTGCAGGGTGTATAATCTAATCGATTAGCCGTGTCCCCGGTTATGGACGTCTGAGTTTCTTGATATTGATTCCATGACATGTTTCTCGCTCATTCAAATTTCAGAATTGCTTTAATGTTGTTGGGTTAACTTAATTGGGATCTTTTCAAAAAAAATCAAAAACTGTTTATGAAAGTAGGACAAAGGTATTTGTAAATGCAAGCTAGCCATAGCTCCACCTGCCAAATATGCATGTAGATGATAGCACTATTGTCTCCTTTAATAGCTCTACTTGCCATACATTCCATGTATTGACCCTTTGGGGATGCTACGTTTCATGTTGCAGGATATTCCGATTCTGAGTAATCGATATAGGCCACGGTACTCCACTCGACACTTGTTCACTTGTGGGCAATTTGAAGAATGGAGGATTTGCTTTATTTATGTTGCTACCTGAATAATTTGAGCTAGCCTTGAGCTAAGATTTTATTGTAATAATGGTACTCTAGATCTCCGTTATTTATGATACACGGATATTTTGCTATGTTATTCATCTTATTCTATTGTGGGCCAATGAACCGATCCAGGGATTGGCATGTCACATAGAAGTTACGGTCTTTTCAGAACCGTGGTGTTACAAGATGGTATCAGAGCCCGTGTGTCGACTGTAGGATCGTGACCTTGGTTTGGAATAGGAAGCCATAGAATTATTAAAGCCTATATTAACTCTGTCTTTCATCTTATGCCTTTCACTCTCGTAAATTCTACCATATGCTATTCTCACACTTTCCTCTTTTAATTGATAGATGGGAGAAGTCAGGACTGAGTATGCAACCATGGAGTCACCAAGGCCCTTTGCAAGACAGTTAGCACAGCTCTCGCAGTCATTGGGATTGCCACTGCCCATGTTCAAGGGAAGGAGGCTGTACACCTATGGATATGGCGAGGATGCATGGGAGATCACCGGCTTCATATTCAGAGATGCCGCCTTGCCAAACCCTGTGCATCTGATCTACACCAAGACATACTGCAACTGGGGACTTGGAATAAACTTGGCCATGCATGAAGCCCTGTCTCGCCAGTGCCATCTTGTCCGACACCTACTGCCAGCAGACTCACCCTTGTTGGAGATATGCCCTAGAGGCAATAATAAATGTAGTTATTATTATATCTTTGTGTTTATGATAAATGTTTACATTCATGCTATAATAGTATTAACAAGGAAACCATTAATACTTGTGTGATTTGTAAACTTAATTTGAAGTCCCTAGTATAGCCTCTATACTTCACTAGCTTGTTGGTTGATTAATGATTGTGGTTTCCCTATCATGAACATTGAGATGTTATCAACAACAAGATCATATCGTTAGGAGAATGATATGGTGGACATACTCCTATAGATAAGCGTAGCATAAAGATCAAGTCATTTCAATAGTTCAATTGCTATATGCTTTCTGATACATAGTAACCTAATTCCTTCGACCATGAGATCATGCATATCACCTTTACCGGATGGATGCTTTGATGACATCAAACACCCCCCAGTCAATGGGTGGATATAAAGGTGGCATTAAGTGTTCGGAAAGTATTGGTTGAAACACATGGATCAAGAGTGGGATTTGTCCATCCACATGACGGATAGATATACTCTGGGCCCTCTCGGTGGAATGTCATCCAATTAGCTTGCAAGCATGTGACTTGGTCACAAGGGATCACATATATCAGGCGAGAAAAGAGTACTTATCGATACGAGGTTGAACTAGGTATGCAGAGATACCGACGATCATAACCTCGGATAAGTAACATATCGTGAGACAAAGGGAAATTGGTATCGTATGTAAGTGGTTCATTCGATCGCAAAGTAATCGTAGAAATATGTGGGAGCCATATGAATTTCCAGATTCCTCTATTGGTTATTGTTCGGAGAAGTGTCTCGATCATGTCCGCATAATTCACGAACCGTAGGGAGACACAACTTTCTACCTCTAAATCTCCGGTTTAGAGCCGTTTTGGTTTAGAGCTTCTAATTGCTTTAGCCAGCGGTTTAGAGCCTTCTAATTGGTTTAGAGCCTTCTAATTGGTGTGTCTAATTACTAGACCACTAATAGCCTCTCTCATAAGCTCCACCATACTACTGCGGCTTAAGGCGAAGCCTCATGATTTCCCTCTACTTAGGTACCACGCCGTTGTCTTTGCCGGAATCGCGAGGAGAGTGCTACAACCTCCATTCTTTGGAACAAGGGAGAGGAAGGTCTTCGTCGAGTACCGAACGTGTGACCGACTGCGGGAGCGCTGCCGGAACGTGGCGCCGGAAGGATCGTCTACACGATCTTGAGATCGGAAAGAGTACGACTACATCACCCACGAGAATCCGCTCTCGTTAAACGCTTTGGAATCTTCGAGGGTAAGTTATACCATCGACTCGTTTCTACAATCTAGTAGATAGATCTTGGCTTGTTTGTTTGTATGCGATAGAAAATTTTTATTTTCCATGCTACGAACCCCTACAACCCTACCGTGACTATGGGAGGCGTGATGAAGATGGGAACATTGTGGTTACCCCGGGCGACAGGAACAACATGCCGCCCCGTTGGAGGTACGTAGAGGACATGGAAAGGGAGAATGGAGCTCTAGCTGAGAAAGTGATGATGGTAAAGGAGATTGCAGATTTCGCCAGCAATGGTATGGTGGTCCAGGGACAGGAGATTGACACCTTGCATGAAGCTGTGGGAGTTCTGGAAAATGTCCTGATAGGCAGGGATGCAACCATAGCTCAGCTTAATGGAACTGTGTAGGAAAACAACCAGAACATACAATAGTTGCAAGGGACCGTCCAGGAAAGAGATCAAACTATTGAGGGTATGGCAGCCCAGATTGCCACTCTCCAAGCACAGCTGAATCCACCCTCTGATGATGACAATGGAGATGGTGGCAACAATGATTATGATGATGACAGTGGGAACGATGATGATGATGAGGACGAGGATGATGATGATGGAGACGATGATGGTGGAGGAGATGAAGCTGTTGCAGTTGCAGCAGAGAGTGAAGAAGAAGAGGAGGATCCAGAAGAGGTGGAGTTTGAGATTTCAAGTGATGACTCAGGAGAGGTGTACACTCCGCCGCCATGGTTGGTTCGTGGACAGAAACGCCAACGCATAAGTGCAAGGACCTACCGCAACCTCTTCAAGAAGTAGATAGAAGTCCACCAATTAGTCTTCGTTAGGTAAAATCGTTAGGACTAGTCTCGATCGATGTAAAACTTAATTACTGTTAGCTTAAGAGTGTTTCGCTGCTTATTTGTGTACTCCAATATCCCAGGATTATTTGTGCGAATTTTATGGAAGAATTATGGCAAGTTTGGTTGATATATGAGTTATTCCTGTTGCAGTTTTCTGCTAATACAGCAGTACTGTACGATTTTTCATATTTTACGGGTACCTGGGAAAATCTGAAAAAAATAGGGCTGTTTCAAAACTCTCTTTACTGTATGCACAAAAATCATCAAAAATTCCTGACGAGTTTAAGTCAGGTATAAAAATTAGTGAACACTTGTCGTAGGAATGACCACGGCGGAATCTTTGTCGAGTAGTAGAACGAGGGCAAGGCGGCCAGCCATCTGCGGTGCGAGATGAGGGCAAAGACAGGGTTTTACCAGGTTCGGCCCCGGAGGTAAAGACCTACTCACTGCTAGATTGTATTATGGAGGTGTTTACAATGGCGAACTCGGCGACTAGGCGGCGAGTTGCTTGGGTGTATGAGGCGTGTCTCTACTCACCCCATAGGGAGGTTTATATAGGTTCACCTCCCTAGGGTTTACATATCTCAACCGATTCGATTCTGACTTGACAATCGTTTAACCTAGACCGACTGGGCCTATCTACTCGCCTGGGCCTCCAACTTCCAGTCGCCTGATACCTTGCTGGGCTTTGATCCACTCGCCGTTCTGCAGGCCCACTCGCCAGCCCTTGGGCCAGTCGGAAACGTCCCGCTGAGTATACCCCAGTAGGTGTATCCCCATCAGTAGTCCCCGAGGCCGTCGTTGATTAGGCGTGAGTGGCTGCTGGCAGTCGGAGTATACGGCTTCAAGTTGGCATCCAGTCGAATCGTCGGCGGACTCCTGTATAAAGGAAAAAATCCGGCGAACCGAGTCGCGTGTGGCGAAGTCGAGTCAGCGAGACGCGGTCTCGGCGAGTGACTTAACGAGCCGTGGGTCGGAGTTGGACCGTCGGCGCGGTCAAACTAGCCGTTAAGGTAACTCAACGGTAACCGGGCGTAATCATCGGCAGCGTGCGGCCCCACGATTTGGCGGGTAACTCCGCTATATAAGAAGAATGGTAGGCTATCGCAAAGCGCCCACCATTTCTCTCGAGTCGCGCATCTCCTTCCTTTGCTCATGATCCAACCGACCGAAATCTTTCGATCCCCAACCATCCTCTTCACCATGGCCCTCTCCACCGAACCTTGGGGCGATCCAAATGCACAAGGGCGCTGGCCTCGTTCGAGGAGGCCGGAATCCTGTGGCCATGTTGGCGTATCCCATGGCGGAGACACGACCCCAAACCCGCGAGAGAGAGTTCGTCTGCTTCACTCATCTCGGCGGGGTTAGGGTTTCCCACATCTCTGTTCTTCCGGCGTTTTGCGCCTACTACGGATCCAGCCCTCGGATCGGGTCCCCCCGACATCGAAAGCCTCGCCATCTTCGTGGCGTTCTGCGAGTGCTACTGGGCTGCCGCCCTACTTTCCCTTGTGGCAAGATCTGTTCCATGGGACGGATCAGCGCGAGGCGGCCCAATGCTAGCGAGGCGGCTGACATTCAACTCAAATCCAAAGCTTCCTTCTTCGACGATCTTGCCGGCCAAAGCGGCGGCGATCGAAAAAGTCATGGTTCTACGTGACCGAGGCGACTCGAGGGCAGGTGGCGATCCCGATACTCGGCCAACCGCTCGAGCCACGCCACCTCCAGACCGGCAAGCTTCCTGACGACCAGCGGATGGTCGTCGATGAGATGCTCCAGACCATCCGTGGTCTGAAGAAGAAAGGGCTCCAGACAATAAACTTGTACAATTGTTGGCTTGGGCGGCGGCTCGTCCGCTTAACGCGATCATTACATGTACCGATTACGGGCGGGAGACTCGAAAGCCTGCCTCGGCGAGTGGAAATTGGAGGACTACCTCTCGGTGAAGAAGATCACCCAGCGATATCTGGCGGATGCGCAGGCGGTCCCCTACCATGACGCCGGCTCGACGGTAATTTCTTTGTCTTGTTCGTGATCAGCGTGTGCGATCGCGGTAATTCTAACTCCGTTTCGTATTTATCGCAGCTATTCCAAGTGGTGGAAGGGTGGCTCCCTCCCGCCGACGACGAGAGCCCGGGGCCATCCGCCCAAGATAGAAGCGAATCGCCACCGCCCAGGGCAACAAGAACGAGGACGAGTCCGAAGGAGATCGCCCATTGGCCCGAAAGACTCGCGGCAACGTCGGTGGCAATCGAAGCGGCAGGAGCCTCGAGCACCACGACGACGACGAGCTCCCAGAGACGACCTCGCTCCAGCCACTCCTTGAAGAAGAAGAAGAAGGAGAAGGAGGCGAGGCCCCCGAGAGGAGAAAGCGAAGCCGAAGATGGCCTCGCCGCATTCAGCGAGCAGTTCGATGCTCACAGCTCGGTGGTGCGGCCCAGCGACAACCGCGCTAGATCGCCATCTCTGGAAGTGCCGCTGGCCTCAATGCCTCCGCCATTCGCGCGGTCTCGGGTTAAGGAAGGCTCCGGCCGGCGACCGCCTCGCAAGGAGGTCGGCGTGGCGGTCTCGCCCGGAGGCTCGGCCGCGGCTCAATTCGCGAAGCGCCCGAAGGCGTCAGGCGCCAGCCGCGACCTCGGCGACGAAGAAGCCGTCCGTGTCTTGGGCCCACGTCCTGGGCGGGGATTAGTCGCCATCGGGCTGGAAAAACCAGCCGGCCTTCGTACCGGGCTGCGTTTCATTCCAGTCGCCAAGTGAGTGCATTTAGCCTTCTCTATTTTCTATAAGTACTTCGATTGTCTTTTATTAATTTGATCTGATATGCAGGACCGGAGTGAAAAAGATGGGCCACCCGACCGTGGCCAAGGTACCCTCCGCCGCGAGCGAGGAAGATCCTTCCCGCAAGAGGAAGGCGGACGAGGTCGCCGTCTCAGCGGAAGGCAGCAAGAAGGCCAAGGGCGACGCCGTCGTTACTATCTCTGATGACGCGGCGGCCGCACCGGCCGGACCCGCAGTGGAAGCAACCGCATCTACAAAGGATGGCGTTTCCTTGCCTAGACCGGAGGAAGCGACTTCCTTTGGGGCGGGTGCCTCAATCGCTACCTTCCCCCGCTTCGTAACCAAGGCGGCCACGGCAAGCGGGGCTGCGCCCCCGAGCCTCGCTCCGGGAACCACCGACGCCGAAGTCGACCAACGTCGCGAACTGCCCGGCGCTGCGTCTGTGGACGCAATACAACTCCACGGCATGCTTGGTGCAGCTATCCAGGTACCTCCAGTCCCCGAGGATCAGGTCGGTGCTTAGCAGCGGCGTGATTCTTATAGTTTTTCGTCTTGTACTTTCGCCTCCAGTCCCCGAGTGCGCACTCGCTAAATTTTAGCGGGTGGACACTGAGTAATTTTCGTGATCGCCAGTCCCCGAGTGCGCACTCGCTAAATTTTAGCGGGTGGGCACTGAGTAATTTTCGTGATCGCGGTCCCGATGCGCACTCGCTAAATTTTAGCGGGTGGGCACTTAGTAATTCGTGTTTGCTGACTTTGATGATGCGTGGTCTGCGGATGGTCGGTGGCGATTGGCTGCGAAACAGTCTGAAAATGAGCTGGCCACTATCCGAGAAGCAAACAAGGAGCTTCAGCTGTTGCTGCAGCGGAGGTGGCTCGCCAGGAGCTTGTCCCTGCTGGTGAGCTGGTGGCGGTGCGATCTGCGTTAAGTGCTGCTGAGCAGAGGGTCGCCGACCTCGAGCGCAAACTGCGGGAGGCAAAAGAAGAAGCAAGCTCGTGAGGCGAGCAGCTAAGGCCGCCATTGCGGCCGCGGAGGAAGACCGCAAGGTGTCGGAAGCCCTCATCGTTGGGCTTCAGGACGATCATACGTCGCTTCAGATTTTCATCACGGGACTCGCCCGCCCGTTGCTTGGTGAGTCCGTCTTCCTTTCCTTGCATTGTATTGTTTGTGGTTTCCGTGGTGCTCATAACATCTCCTTCTCGCAGGTCGTGTTATCGGTAGTCAAGAAGAAGCGAGCTCTCTCTTGGCGAGTGCGTAAGCATGCTCGTCGACTTCGGCGGCAGCCGGACGTGCATCCGCGCCTACCTTCAAGAGATGTCGCCCACGGAGGTTATTCCCAGTGACCTTGTTGAGGTGTGGGAGTATTTGGAGAAGGCGCCTGCGGTCGTAGAGTTCATGACGCGGTCGGCGTTCCGTCGTGGAGCGTCGACAGCGCTGAGCCTGGGACTCGCCCACTTCCCCGAGGATTTCGACCTCGACGATGTGACGAGTGGGTATCCGTCGTCGACTGGCGCGGTGGATCTGTCCGAGGTTCTCAAGCTGCAGGAACGTGCCGCCTCGTACTCGGAGCGTGTCTGGGCGATGGGCGACCTCCTTCCCTACCAGGGAACGGTCGTCGCGCCGAACGACCCCGAGCCGCCGCATCGTGACTTCAAGGTTGAGCAACCTTTCCGCTCGGCGATGGCGGGTGAGCTGACGACGTATCCGTCAAATCCGTACACCGCGTTCATCCGCAGGCGCCGGGATTCTGGCGCGTCGTCGTCGAAGCCTGCAGAATAGGGTAGCTTGCCTAGATGTGTTAGCAGCAGTTCTGCCATGCGGGCATAATTTGTAATGTAAGACAATGCGATATGCGATTGAATGGAACGTTGTGTTCATTTTGCTATTTGTTTGCATGTTTTGGATTGATTTTGGATGAGTCCCCGAGCGCGTCCGCCCTTTTGTGGGGTTCATCTTGTATATGATGTTTGTTGTTATCATGTGTTTTGTTAGTTTAGTCGACTCGCCCGAGCTCGGAGAGCCAGTCGCAAGGCGACTCCCTTGAGTGCTCTGTACTTTACCGTTTTCCCGTCTGTGAGCGGGGTCGGGTGGCCGAGTCCCCGGCGTGGTACTTGGTAGTTCAAGCGCGACTCGAGGGTGGTTGAGGACTGGCGCGTTGGTGGCGCGTCACTCCGCCTGGCCCGAGGGTCGATCATGGCGAGTCCTGGTATGCTCTCTTACTTGGCGTTTTCCTGACCGATCGCGACGACTGGTATTCAGTCCCGGCGTGGTACTTAGCCGTTCGAGTCGCTATGCCGAGGATGCGGAGGACCGGGGTCGCCGTGAGAGGCGAGGGCAGTTGTCTTGGTTCGTAAAACCAGTCGAGCTAGGCGACTCCAATGGGTCTCCGGTTTGGCGTTTTTCGTGGACAACGCAAGACCTGAGATGACTCAGTGCTCTTACATCGCACTACTTAGCCGTGCCGGTCGCTGTACCAAAGGTTGACTTCTGCGTTTTAGCATGACGCTGTTTATTACGAGTGCGAGTGGCACAAGGCATGGAGAGTAGACGCAATTTGCAGTAACCGTTTCTTTTATTTCATAGCGACTGGAGAGTACATGTGTGAGGTTCTAGGAGTAGAACTTCCGGAGGAGATTTACATTCCATGGTCGCTTGACGTCGAGTTCGCCGTCCCCGCGGACGTCGATGAGGTAGTAGGCGTTGTTGCAGTCTGGCGCCCAATAGCGACGGGCCTTCCACGGAGGAGAGCTTGTGCATGCCCTTCTTGTCTGGATGAGGCGTAACACCAGGTCGCCTTCTGGAAGGTCGGGTTTTCACCCGTCGGCTGTGGTAGCGGAGCCCTTGGCGATAAATGGCGGTACGCGATCGGGCGGTCGCGTGCTTCGTCGAGTTGGTCGAGCCCATCTTGGCGGGCCAGCTCTTTTGGCCTCCGTATAGTGGACGACCAGCGGCGAGTCGTGTTCGAGGTCGGTGGGCATGGCGCTTGCGCCGTAGACCATGAAGAAGGAGTGAATCCGTCGACCTGTTGACCGAGGTGCGGATTCCCCGGATGACGGAGGTAGCTCTTCGACCCAGCGTCACGGTGCGCTCAGTGGTACTTGGAGTCGCTTCAGGCCGTGGAGGATGCTTTGGTTGGCTCGTTCCGCTGGCCGTTGGACTCGGGTGTCGCGGTGGCGAGGTCGAGCCGGATGTGGTGCTCTTCGCAGAATTCGGCCATTGCTCCCTTGGCGAAGTTTGTGCCATTGTCGGTGATGATGCTGTTGGGGAATCCGTAGCGGTATATGAGCTCGCGTAAGAACTTAGTGGCGGTCTTCCCGCCGCATTTCCGGACTGGCTTGGCCTCCACCCACTTCGTGAATTTGTCGACGGCGACTAGCAAGTGGGTGTAACGGAGGGGCCTTCTTGAAGGGGCCTACCATGTCCATGCCCCACACAGCGAAAGGCGGTGATGGGGATTGTTTTGGCGCCAAACTTGGTGCGTGCTGCGGTTGGCGTTTCCGGCACCGGCGCATCGCTGGGCGATATCGACGGCGTCGGCGTGTCGCGGTGGGCGATAAAGCCGTGTCGCATAGCCTTGGCGACCGAGGAAGCCTTGCGGCGTGGTGGCGATCGCTGAGTGGATGTCGTGGAGGATTTTGCGTCCTTCGGTTGGTTGGACGCAACGTTGGAAGACGCCGGTGACGCTGCGCTTGTGTAGCTCGCCGTCGATGATGGTGTAAGACTTGCATCGGCGAGCAATCATTCGAGCGTTTGTCTCGTCTGGCAGGGTGCCGGTTTCCAGGTAGGCGATGTAGGGCTTGGTCCAGTCGTCTGGCTCGGTGATGAGTGCGACCAAGGCTGCCTCTGGTTGGGCGGGACTCGATGTCGATCTCCTTGAGGAGAGGCGATGGTGTGAAGATTGTGTCGAGGAACACGCGGCGGGTGGTGCGAGTCGAGCCGACCCGATGCGAGAGAGGGCGTCGGCCTCTTCGTTTTCCTCTGTCGATCCACTCGGCAGTAGCCGTGAAGTGGCCGCCCACCTTGTCCACCTCTTGGCGATGCGCGCCGCCATGGTGGGGAGACGGCGTCGCGGTGCGGCGACTTGTCCCGAACGAGGTCGGAGTCTCCGTAGCATCGGGCGATTGGCGCTCATCTCCTTTGCGGCTCGCATGCCGTAGTAGGGCCTCGTATTCAGCCATGTTGTTGGTGCAGGCGTGAATTGAGGCGGAGGATGTAGCGGAGCTTGTCGCCTTTGGTGAGGTTAGCACTATCCCGCTCTGCGCCCGTCGCGTTCTTGGACCCGTCGAAGCAGGCTCGATGTAATGGAGTCGGCGGCTTCTCGGCTCTTGGGCCTCTTCCCGGTCGGCGATGAAGTCTGCCGATTACTGCGACTTAATCGCCTTCGTGGCTCGTATTTAATGTTGTGGACGCCGATCTCGATGGCCCACTTGGCGACCCGCCCGTCGCCTCGCGATTCGGATGATTTCTTGTAGTGGTGCCGAGGAGCGACCGTGATCGGGTGCTCTGGAAGTAGTGCTTGGCGCCGCTGAGCCCTGAAGACCGCGTATACCAGCTTTTGATATCTGGGTATCTGGCGCGACTCGATGAGAACCTCGCTGATGTAGTACACCGCCCTGGACGGGCTCCTTTCCTTCCTCTGGTCGCTCGACAGCCATTACTGGCGGCAGCGCTCGGACGCCGCGACGTAAACCAGCATGGGCTCTTTGTCGTGGTGCGGCGAGTAGTGGTGCGGCGGTAGCACCTTTTGGTCGCGAGCGCGTCGTCGCCTCCTTGTCCCCTTTGGAAGGTGGGGTTTTGCGCATCGGCGGTATAGGGCATCGCCTTTTCGCCCGAGCGGGGATGAAGCGACTCGAGCCGCTACCCGGCCAGCTCGGCGTCGCCAGCACTCGGGTTTGCCGAGCGGGCGATCGTGTCGATCTTCGTTGGGTTTGCCTCGATCCCTCGTTTGGAGACAGCGTACCCGATGGTTGCCGGCGGGTACAATCAAGGTGCACTTGGATTGAGCTTTATTTTGTACCTCCGCAGATTGGCGAAGGTCTCCGCTAGGTCGGCGAGTAGGTCGCCTTGGCGGCCATTTCACGACGTCGTCGATGTAGACGTGGATGTTGCGGCCAATTTGGCTCGCGAGGCATTCTTGCATGCACCGGTAGGTTGCTCGGCGTTCTTGAGGCCGAAGGTCATGGCGGTGTGTGAGGCTCGAATGGCGTGATGAACGCCGTCTTCTCCTCGTCCTCGACAGCCATTTTGATCTGGTTGTACCCGAGTAGGCGTCGAGAAACATAGCGACTCGAACCAGCGGTGGAATCGATTATCGATCGATCGCGGGAGGACGAATCTCCTTTGGGCAAGGCTGTTGAGGTTTGTGTAGTCGATACACATTCTCCGGTCCGTTCTTCTTCTCGACCAGGGTGGGTTTGCCACTTGAGTATTTGATTGGCGGATGAAGCGGCGGTAGACGCTGCACTTCCTCGGCGATTGCTCGACGGCGTTCTTTGTTGAGGGGCCGTAGCGACTGCTTGACGGGTCGCACTTTGGGGTCGGCGTTTAATTTGTGCTCAGCGAGCTCCCTAGGGACACCAGGCATGTCGGAGGGTTTCCATGCGAAGATGTCCCTGTTCTCACGGAGGAACTCGATGAGCGCGCCTTCCTATGCTGGGCTCATGCCTGTCCCGATCGTCACCGTCTGGCTGGAGTCGCCTGGGACCAGCTCAACGGTGCGAGTGTGCGTTGTGGCCTCAAAGGTTGAGGTGTTTGCGCCCTCTGAGTTTGGATTCTTGAGTATTGTGGGGTCGTCATTGTTAACCCCGCTCACGTATTTGGCGAGCTCGTCGGCGTGATTAGTTTCTGCCGCGATGACGGCGTCGGCGAGTTCGGCTCCTTTGGCCTCGCATTCGGCGGCCATGTCGGGGTCGCCGTGGATGGTGATGACGCCGCACGGCCTGGGGAGCTTCATTGCGTTGTACGCGTAGTGGGGCGCTGCCATGAATTTAGTAACGCTGGCGCCTGGGGCAGATGGTAGGGCTGTCGAAGGGCACCAGCTCAAGACGATCCGCCGGTGCGGAAGTTTGCGGACTGCCGAAAGTGACGGCAGCGTGACTTTGCCGATCGGGTACGCCTTCCGACCGGGGCGATGCCGTGGAACGTGGTGTGGGTTGTCTCGATCATCGATTGCGGAGCCGCCGCTGAAGCTGTCGAGGTAGAGGATGTTGATGGAGCCGCCGTCCATCGCTGTCTTGGGGAGCCGATGATCGCCAACCTTGGGCTTGACCACCAAGGCGACTTCACCGGTACTCGATGCGTGGCGAGTGGTCTTGCGGCTCGGTGATGGGTTGTTCCGACCAGTTCGAGGCGGGGGCGTCTGTTTGGGCCACGCGTTGGCGGCGGCGGCGGCGATGACCTTCTTCTCGCGCCGTGTTGAAGCTGTGAAGGTGTGGAGCGAGCCGGCCACTTTGCGAATTTTCCGCCATTTGGCGGGTCGTTGTCGGTGTCCTCCGCGTGCGTGCCTTCTCGATTTCCACGAGGTGTGGCAATCGGCGGTGGTGTGCGTGGCGGGCTTTCCTTCCTGCTGTGAAACGCACATATGGTTGGTTAAGGAGGGCGCGGGATCGAACCTTGGCTTGTTCTTGTAGTTGCCGCCATCGGCGTCGTTGCCCTCCGTCATGGCGGTAGCTCTTGGGCTCGCGTTGTGCGTGCCCAGCGTTAGCGACAAGTCGACTCGCCCGTCGTTCTGGCGCTTGCACGTGGCGGGTGCCGCTATAGCGTGTCGGTTCGGCGTCCGCCGTCGTTGCCGCCCGTGCGGCGTTGCCCTCCTGACTCGTCGTCGATTTCTTGGTTGGGGTCCTCTTCGGCGTACCGTTTGGCGATCTCGAGGAGGTCGGGGATGTTGTCGAGTGTGCGGGCGTGTCGCTTGAGCTTGGCGACTAGAGGCTCGTCGCGACACGAGGTCTTGAAGCAATGGATCGCGGTGTCCGGGTGGATGCCGACCGCGTTATACCAGCTCTTGCCACCGTTGGACCCGATTGCGAGTCGACTCGCGGTCCTGGACGCGCTCGTTCGGGTCCTCGATGGTGGTGGCGCGGTGTAGGAGCACTCGAAGTGCTGACGGCGTCGCATTTCCTCCCAGGAGTCGATCATCTGGGAGCGTGTTGATCCATTGCCTGCACGTCCCTCCATCATCGATGGAGGTAACGGCGAAGTAAGTCGATGTGACCCGCGATCCCCATTGCCATGAGGTATGTGTCGAGCAGACCGGCGGGTCGTACGAGTCGTATTTTCTATCTCCTTTGGCGCCTTGAAGTTTGGCGGGTACTTTTCGCCTCGGATCATTGGTCCGGCACTTAGGCCCTAGTCGATGGCGACCCCATAGGCTCGCCATCGCGGCGGTTTGTTAGGGTGCCGCAAGTCGTCGGGCTGGCGTGCGCGCCATTTGGTTGTTGATGATGTGAGTGCGGGCGTCGATGGGTTCTCCGTTAGCGGCGGCGGTTGGTCGCTGGCCGGGATCGTTGGTGGAGAGTGCAGCGTTCGGTCGGCGTTGGAGCTGCAGTGGCTCGTGGCGGGCAATTGAGGGTGTTTGCCACGGCTGGCGGCCGAGGCCGCCTGCTTCCCGAGAGCGAGTATACTCGCCCTGCAGTCGGCGCCCGCTTTGCTGCTCCACGGCCTTTGCGGCGGCCCCTGACGCATCTTGGATTTGTAAGGCGCCGTCGCTGGTGGCCGTGATGCTATCGGTGCTGCTCGCCACGAGGTTGTCCATCGGGGTGGAGAAACGGTGGGAGGCCGTTAGCGTCTCGCTCCGTGAGAGGACTATCCGCTGGTCCCTGGGAGGGGTGCGGTTGGGTGGTGGTGGGGCACCCATCGCCGTCGATCCTGGCGGGGGCCGGGCGCTTCCTCCTGGTGGCGCGTTCTCGCAGATCGCGCGCTCGGCTATGCGAGCCGGGTCGTTTTCGTCGTCGAAGTTCAGGGCGCGCCCCTGAACGGTGGGGTTCAGGCGTGACCTGATCCGCTGCTGGTGGTAGCGTGACAGTTCCTGCGCTGTCACTTGCTCGAGGCGAAATTTTTCGCGCTCGGCCTACTCTTTGCGTACTGCCTCCACCAATTTCAGGCGGAGTTCCTCGACCTCCGTCGCCGTGGCGTTAGGAGGGATCGGGGTGGAGAAAGGATCCTCCGGCGGATCGGTGCCGGTGGCCATGTAGGTCGCGGCATGGCGACTGGTTCCGTCGTGGAGGTCGGCGGAGTTTTCCGACCCGGAGTCGAATTCGAAGATCCCGAGGATGGAGGGGTCCTCGAAATCTCCCGCGTTGGAGACACGGCGATGGAGCCCGCGGATGAGGCCGCGGTGATGGATCCGGCGAGTGGCCGGGTCGAGTCGGCGTCGTCGGCGAGGGCCGCATCTGCGGCGTGAGTTCCCCACGTTGCGTGGGCGAGTTGTACTCGGAGGCGGTGGATCGTGCGGACTGGCTCTCGAGCCGATCGCGTGGTGGCGACTTCGCGGATGCGAGCCGAGTCCTCGAGGTGATGGCGTCGGTGAGGCCGGAAGAGGCTGATCGTGCCGATTGGCGGGATCACGTAACGTGGTCGCGTAGCCGGGCGTAGCTGCTCGGCAAGATCTGGAGCATCTCGTCGATCGCTATCATACGGCCGGTGGCGGCGTCTGTTGATGGGCAGATTGGATCTCGCCGCGAACACCGGCGACCGGCCAGGCCCCGGTGGGCGCCAACGTCGTGGTATTACACGGCGGATGCTACGGGGTAGCTTACGAGAGCAAGGCGGCGTGGGAGAATCCGGGGCGAGATTGGCACCACGATGTACCCGGGTTCACGTCCCTCGGTGGAGGATCGCTCGTCTGCTATCAATCCGAGATATGATCATAGATTGGTTTACATGGAGCCGGGCGTGGAAAGACTAGATCTAATCTAATATGAGAGGATGCCCGTTAGGTGCCCCGTGGCTTTATATATGCAGCCACCTAGGGTTTACAAGTGCACTAATGGGCTTTGTATTGGGGTCGCCGTCTTGGGCCTCGATCGGCGCTTGTCCGGGTCCAGGCGTCTAATCGCCAGTATGGTAGTCGACCGCTACAGGCTTGGCTTATCGGCTCGATCCGTGGCGAATCCGCCGTGGGTATACCCGATTGGTATTCCCCATCAACTTCTTGGCATTACGGCAGATTGTTGTTTTAATGCTTTTTGATCAACTGTTTAGATAACCATTGCCAACTCTTCTAAAACTATTTCAGTAGATATATACTGCTAGGATAACCCCTGGGATGTTGCTGGATCACTTGTTTGTTGATGTGTTGCTTGCTTGAGATTGTCTGCTATTGTTTTGTTGTTGTTTGATCATAATGCATGGGTAGAATCCTGTTTTCGTAGTTGATTCTTTCTAAGCTTACCTGTGCTGAACCGCAGATGCCTCCCCGCCGTCAACCCACTGAGTTGGAGCAGCTCATGGAAGCTCAGGCACAGCTGACCCAAGTTATGACCCATTTCATGGAAGCTCAGAACAACAACAACAACAACAACAACAACAACAACAATGGGAACAACCAGCCTCAGGGAGATGCTCTCACCAGGTTTCTGAGGCTAAGGCCAGCTAAGTTCTCTACTGCAACGGCACCAATGGTTGCTCTCGACTGGTTGCGTTCAGTCAACAAGGATCTGGTAACTGTTGGGTGCACGGATGCTGAGAAGGTGAGGTTTTCCGCTCACCTACTGGAGGGACCAGCCGCTTCTTGGTGGGACACTTTTCAGATCACCCACCCGCTGGACACTGTGACTTGGGCAATGTTTGAGGAAGGTTTCAGGACCAACCACGTGTCTTCAGGAGTTTTGAGCCTGAAGAGGAAGGAGTTTTGCAACTTGCACCAAACCAACCGCACTGTGGCTGAGTACATTGAGGAGTTCAACAACCTGTCTCGTTATGCACCTGAGGATGTTGACACTGATGCAAAAAGGAGGGAGAGATTCCTGGATGGCCTTAGTGATGAGATTTCAGTGCAGCTGCTGGTGGTTTATTGTCCCACTTTCCAGGAGCTTATGGACAAGGCCAGGATCTTGGAAGGGAAGCACAAGCAGGTGGAAAACCGCAAGAGAAAGAGCAGCAATCACCACTCTGGTTCTCACCACAAGTCTCGCACTTCTTATGATGGATACTCCAAGCATGGAGGGAGTGACCATGGACACCATGGGAGCCATGACCGCCACCACCATGGAGGCGATGGACATCGCCATGATAACCACAAGAGCAACCACCACAGCCACAAGGGAGGACAATCTCACCACTCTGGAGGACACAGTGGACATGACCGCAACCGTGATTGCAGCTTTGTGAAGAAGGATCTGAGTGAGGTGACATGCTTCAAGTGTGGTTAGAAGGGGCATTATGCAGACAACTGTCCGGAGAAGAAGGTGCTGAATCCAACCAACAACCAGAAGGCCACAGTGAACCACATGAATGTGGAGGAGATCCCAGATGAGCCTGACCTTGTGATTGGTAAGTTCCCAATCAACACTCACCCTGCACTTATACTTTTCGATACTGGTGCATCGCATTCATTCATATCAAGGGAATTTGTGGATAAGTATAAGTTACCTACTGAGTCTATGAAAGAGTCTATTAGAGTAAGCTCACCTGGAGGAGATATGATAGCTAGCGGTCTTGTGACTTAACTGTGAGGATTGAGTACACAATTTCATTGCACATCCGTAGTCTTTGGAATCACAAGGGTTAGATGTTATTCTGGGTATGGATTGGATGTCTATGCATGGGGGACACATAGATTGTGCACAGCGAGCTGTTTCACTCAAAACCCCGGATGGTAAGAGAATTAGGTTCAAGTCGGCTGTGCGACCGGGAAGGTGTAAGCTGAATTCTCTTAAGGGGGTTAGCATGGATACTGTGCATGTGATTAAGGATTACCCTGACGTGTTTCCGGAAGAGCTGCCAGGGATGCCACCTGACAGGGAAGTGGAGTTTCTCATCGATCTGATGCCGGGAATAGGACCTATAGCAAAGAGACCATATAAGATGGATGTGGATGAGCTGAAAGAATTGAAGAAACAGCTAAAGGAGCAGTTGGACAAAGGATTTATTCAGCCTAGTTCGTCGTCATGGGGTGCACCTGTTCTGTTTGTGGAGAAGAAAGACAGCAGCAAGAGATTAGTGGTGGACTATCGCTCGCTGAATGAAGTGACCATCAAGAACAAATACCCCCTTCCAAACATAAATGATTTGTTTGATCAACTGGAAGGAGCAAAGGTGTTTAGCAAAATTGATCTGCGATCGGGCTACTTCCAATTGAAGATCCGGGAGGAGGACATTCCAAAAACTGCTTTCACTACTAGGTATGGTTTATATGAGTATACAGTTATGTCTTTTGGACTAACGAACGCCCCGACATATTTCATGTCCATGATGAACAAGGTATTTATGGAGTACTTGGACAAGTTCGTGGTGGTGTTTATTGATGACATACTGATATATTCCAAGGATGGTGCTGAGCATGAGAAACATCTGCGATTGATTATGGAGAAGCTGAGAGAACACAAGCTGTATGCCAAATTCAGCAAGTGTGAATTCTGGCTTAACACTATTGGATTTCTTGGACACATGGTGTCAGGAGAAGGAGTCGCTATTGATCCAAGCAAAGTGACTGCAGTGACTGAGTGGGAAGCGCCCAAGAATGTGGGAGATATTCGAAGCTTTTTGGGACTTGCTGGATATTACAGGAGGTTCATTGAAAACTTCTCCAAGATTGCTAAGCCGATGACAGAACTTCTGAAGAAGGAGAGGAAGTTTGAATGGACAGATTCTTGTGAAGCCACTTCGTGAACGGCGTCGACTAGTGACCGCACTGTTACGTGTTTACGGATCTTGGAAGGATTTCCAAGTGTACTATGATGCTTCTCGACAGGGACTTGGGAGTGTGCTGATGCAGGATGGGAGAGTGGTGTCATATGCCTCGCGGCAACTTAAACACCATGAGAGGAATTATCCCACGCATGATTTGGAATTAGCATCAGTGGTTCATGCACTCAAGGTATGGAGGCACTACTTAATGGGGAAACACCGCGATGTGTACACCGACCACAAAAGTCTGAAGTACATATTCACACAGAAGGAACTGAACATGAGGCAAAGGAGATGGTTGGAACTTATCAAGGATTATGATATGAATCTGCAATACCACCCAGGAAAGGCCAATGTAGTAGCAGATGCTCTGAGCCGGAAGGTTTATGCCAATGGATTGACAATTTGGGAATTGCCCGAGGATTTGTGCAAGCAATTCAAGGACCTTAGACTGGAGGTAGTGTCTGAAGGATACTTGGCAGCAATGGAAGTCCAACCGACGCTACAAGACAGGATCAGGAAGGCTCAGGTAGGAGACAAAGAAATAGAAGAGATAAAGGAAAAGATGAAGGAAAATCGAGAAAAGGATATTCGCGATGATGAGCATGGTACCTTGTGGTATGGAGATCGTTTGTGTGTGCCCAGCGACCCGGAGATAAGGAAGTTGATTCTGCAGTAAGCTCATAACTCGCCATACTCCATACATCCGGGCAATACAAAGATGTATATGGATTTGAAGAGCAGATTTTGGTGGAATAACATGAAGGGAGACATCGCCAAGCACATTGCCCTATGTGATGTGTGTAGCCGAGTGAAGGCGGAGCACCAGAAGCCAGCAGGACTACGGCCATTGCACTTGCGGATTGGAAGTGGGATAGAGTGGGAATGGATTTTATCACAGGATTTCCCAGGACCAGGTTAGGATATGACTCTATTTGGGTAGTGGTCGACCATTTGACCAAGGTAGCCCACTTTATACCAGTGAAGACGACCTACACGAGTGCAAAGTTGGCCAAGATCTACATGGACAAAATTGTGTGCCTACATCGAGTTCCTAAGAGTATTGTATCTGATAGAGGCACCAATTTACCTCACACTTTTGGCGCCAGCTGCACGAGTCACTTGGGACTAGGTTGGAGTTTAGCACATCATTCCACCCCCAGACTGATGGACAGACCGAGAGGGTGGATCAGATTTTGGAAGACATGCTGAGAGCTTGCGCTTTGGCTCATGGTTCTAGTTGGGATGAGAATTTGCCGTATGCTGAGTTTTCCTACAACAACAGCTATCAAACTAGCATCAAGACGTCACCGTTCGATGTGCTATATGGGAAACGGTGCCGGACACCATTGCTATGGGATGGAGTAGGAGAACGTCAGTTGTTTGGACCTGATTTGATCAAGGACGCTGAGGACAAGGTCGCCTTGATTAGGGACAGGCTGAAGGTAGCACAATCAAGGCAGAAGAGCTACGCTGACGCCAAGCGCAAGGAAGTGGTGTATGATATAGGTGATAGAGCATACCTCAGAGTGTCGCCACTTCGTGGAATCAAGAGATTTGGAATCAAGGGTAAGCTGGCACCTTGGTTTATTGGACCATATCGGGTCTTAACATGCAAAGGAGAAGTTGCTTATCAGTTGGAGTTGCCAGAGGCTCTGTCCGCTGTCCACAATGTGTTCCACGTGTCCCAGCTGAAGAAGTGCCATCCGGAGATGGTGGATATGCCGTTGAGAGACACTGTGCCATTAGAGGAGGTTCAGCTTGAGAATGACTTGACCTATGAGGAGAAGCCAGTCAAGATTCTCGAGACAGCAGAGAGGATTACCCGTACCAAGATGATCAGGTTTTGCAAGGTGCAATGGAGCCACCACACCGAAGAGGAAGCCACTTGGGAGCGTGAGGATGACATCCGAGAGGACTACCCGCACCTATTTGCTAGCCGCGCCGAATCTCGGGGACGAGATTCATCTTAAGGGGGTTAGACTTGTCACATCCCAAATTTTAGATTTGGTTCTGCATATCATTCATGTCATTGCATCATGATCGTCCATGCAAAATTTCGGTTTGAAAAGATTCTGGCGAAATAATATTTTCAAAGCCCTATTTTGAATTGCTAAAATGCTCCTACAAGGGATCATACTAGGTTTGTATTTCCACCCTTTTTGGAAGCTAGTGGTGTTGATACAAATGATCCTATGATGACCCTCTGGTTTTTACAAAAACTTAGAGACAAGAATCACTCAATTCGGAGCTCGTATGAAAAAGATACGATGGAAAAACTAAAACAGAAATAGAAAAGAAAAGAACAAAACAAAAGAGAAGCGTGCGACCAGCCAACTCTTTGGGCCGAGCCGGCCAGCCTGTAAACCGCCGCTGTAGCAGCGGCAGCTCGCACCTTCGCCAGCCCACCACCAGGTGGGGCCACCTATCGGCGCGTCTTGCCGCGCCCGCCGTGTCGCCGGACACGCCGCCGCCCGCCGAATCGGGATGGACCAGCGTGGGCCTCCTCCTCTTAACCCGCCACCTGCCCTCTCCCAATCACGCCGCCTCTCCCTATCGCGACGCCGTCGCCGATTCATGCCACGCCGCCACAGTAAGCACCGCCGCCCTCTCTCTCACCTCCCGCAAGCTCGTCGCCACCGCCCGCTTCTCATCTCTTCCCCGAGGACCGCCCATGACGACCTGACGCCGCTGGCCGGCCGCCGCCTGCCGAGCTCGCCCGAGGGTGCCCGAGAAGCTTCGCCCACTTCCACGCTGCACCACCTCGCCGCCCGCGGGACTCATGGCCATGGCCGTCGCCCGCCACCGCCGGTGAGCCCATGCTAGCCCCTCTCTCGCTCGATCTTTGATGAACGCCCAGATCGGCGTGGACTAGTCAGCCGGCGACTGGTCAACCGCCACGTCAGCGCCACGTGACAGATCCGATCGGGGTTGGCTTAATTTTAAATCAATATATTTGACAGATTTTAGGTAAAACTTGTAAAATTCGTAGAAAATAATCTACTAGGCCAAAAATTGCAAATAAAATATGTGTAGATTCAGTAACTCATGTAGAATCTTGCTGCACCATTGTTTTACACTTTTACAGCAAGATTTTATCCAGAATAATTAAATGATTTAATGGCCTTTTTGGAGTATTTAATTCGTAGAAAAAGATCTGTAACTCCAAAAATTGCAAATAATATGTCCCTGGATTCAGTAGAACAAGGGGAATCTCAAAGTGAATTAAAAAGGTAGGCTTACAGTAATAAAGTTTGCAGAATCTATTTAATGGCTTTCTGCAGTATTTTAATTACTCAGGGAGTTATATAAATCCTTTTTGAAAATTCCAGTTGGTACTGTTCCTATTTAGTATTGCCTACACAGTAGAATTTTTCAATATTTTACAAGCAGTAAGTTAACAGTAGTGAATTATTTGGGTTCTAGCTCTAGTATTGAGCATTATAAATTGCATACTAGTTTTCCTTGCGCTAAAAATATTTTTCATGCATGCACTCAGTAGCTTTACTGAATAAGATTATGTGATGCTGTTGTAGCATCAATCCACTTGTCATGCATGCATCTTGCATCATCTTTGTTTGCATATGCTTGTGGATGTTTTGTTTATGATTGCAATTATATCGTGTAGACTGTGACGAGTGCAACACTTGCTCGTGTGTGGATTGTTCTTCCGACCTCTACAACCAAGGCAAGTAGATGCTACCTTGTTCATAATATTGTCCTACTATTTTCAATGCATTGTCGTGTATGTTATAGATGCATGTGTAGGATAATACTATCGCTATGTTATGTCCTATTATGTGGTAGGGTTTTCCTTGTAGATGAACCACCGTTGGTAGATGTGCTTAGCCATGATTTGATGAACGAGGGCTGGGTTACATCGCTAAAAATTGTTTCTAAATGTGTTGGTTTGCGAAAAGTAAAACAACTTAATTAATGAAACTCCTGGGTGTGATGGGATTGATAATTTTTGGTGGTATCATTGCGGAAAGGCACCCAGGTATCAAGAGAAAATGATTGGCTTCTTTATTTTGTAGCTTACGTGTACAACCATGTGCCAATAATGGAATGGGCGGTTGGTTGGACTTAGTAGGTTGTGGTAACTCGAACCCGCGTATCCAGAGATGTAGAATTTTGGTAGGTTGGACCGGTGCGCGTCGGGATTGGGGAGCTACTTCCCGAACGGTCTCTTCTTGGACTTCTCCCTATCATCACCCAAAATGAGAGTGATGGTACGAGCTAGGCTGGCCAAGTCACATGGGTAAATTGTACTAACCCCTGCAGGGTGTATAATCTAATCGATTAGCCGTGTCCCCGGTTATGGACGTCTGAGTTGCTTGATATTGATTCCATGGCATGTTTCTTGCTCATTCAAATTTCAGAATTTCTTTAATGTTGTTGGGTTAACTTAATTGGGATCTTTTCAAAGAAAATCAAAAACTGTTTATGAAAGTAGGACAAAGGTATTTGTAAATGCAAGCTAGCCATAGCTCCACCTGCCAAATATGCATGTAGATGATAGCACTATTGTCTCCTTTAATATCTCTACTTGCCATACATTCCATGTATTGACCCTTCGGGGCTGCTACGTTTCATGTTGAAGGATATTCGGATTCTGAGTAATCGATATAGGCCACGGTACTCCACTCGGCACTTGTTCACTTGTGGGCAATTTGAAGAATGGAGTATTTGCTTTATTTATGTTGCTACCTGAATAATTTGAGCTAGCATTGAGCTAAGCTTTTATTGTAATAATGGTACTCTGGATCTTCGTTATTTATGATACACGGATATTTTGCTATGTTATTCATCTTATTCTATTGTGGGCCAATGAACCGATCCAGGGATTGGCATATCACATAGAAGCTACGGTCTTTTCAGAACCGTGGTGTTACAGGAACTAAGGTGCTAATCATGTTTTGCTCGTGGAAGAGGTTTAGTCAATGGATCTGCGACATTCAGATCCGTATGTACTTTGCTAATCTTCAGATCTCCATCTGATATATAATCTCGAATTATATGAAACTTGCGGTTGATGTGCTTGGTCTTTGGATGATATCTTGGTCCCTTAGCCAGTGCTATGGCGCTAGTGTTGTCACACAATATCTCCAGTGGGTCCAAGGCACTTGGAACCACACCAAGCTCGGTGACGAAGTTCTTGATCCAAACACCTTCACTTGACGCTTCTACAGCAGCCATGTATTCCGCTTCTACTATAGATCCCGCGATCACGCTTTGCTTGCAGCTTCTCCAGCTCACAGCTCCTCCATTTAAAATATAAACGTATCCTGTCTGAGATTTAGAATCATCCTTGTCGGTGTCGAAACTAGCATGGACGTAACCTTTTACGACGAGCTTCTCCTCACCTCCATAGACCAAGAACATTTCTTTAGTCCTACTTAAATACTTTAGGATGTTCTTTACGGCTGTCCAGTGTTCCACTCCTGGATCACTTTGCTATCTGCTTGTAAAACTAAGAGCATTGGACACATCCGGTCTAGTACACAGTATGGCATACATGATACACCCTATGGACGAGGCATATGGCACTTTGCTCATAGTATCTCCATCGTTTACCGTAGCTGCACACTGAGCCTTGCTCAATGTCTTACCTGACAACATGGGCACTGAACCTTTCTTTGCCTTATCCATTCTGAACCTTTTCAGAACTTTGTCTAGGTATGTACTTTGGCTTAAAGCTATTAGGCGTCTTTGTCTATCTCTATAGATTTTGATGCCTAATATATAAGCAGCTTCTCCTAGGTCTTTCATTGAAAAACATTTGTTCAAATAAATCTTCACATCGTTAAGCATATCGATGTCATTTCCAATAATCAATATGTCATCCACATATAGTACCAAAATGTCACTGAGCTCCCACTCACTTTCTTGTAGATACAAGCTTCATAGCAATTTGGAACAAATCCAAAGCTCTTGATCACTTGATCAAAACGAAGGTTCCAACTCCGAGATGCTTGCTTCAGTCCATAAATGGAACGCTGAAGTTTGCACACCTTATCAGCATCCTTAGGATCGACAAAACCTTCGGGCTGCATCATATACAACTCTTCATCAATGTTGCCATTGAGGAACACAGTCTTGACATCCATCTGCCATATTTCATAATCATGAAATGCAGCAATGGCTAATAAAATCCGAATGGACTTAAACATCGCTACGGGAGAGAAAGTCTCATCGTAGTCAACACATTGAACTTGTCGAAAAACTTTCGAGACAAGTCAAGCTTTATAGACAGTAACATTACCATCCGCGTCCGTTTTCTTCTTGAAAATCTATTTGCACTCAACGGCCTTTCGGTCACTAGGAGGGTCCACCAAAGTCCATACTTGGTTTTCGCTCATGAATCCCAATTCGGATTTCATGGCCTCTAGCCATTTCTCAGAGTCTGGGCTCATCATCGCTTCCTCATAGTTCGCAGTTTCACTGTTGTCTACCAACAAGACAGTTAAGACAGGGTTGTCGTACCACTCAGGAGGGGCACATGACCTTGTCGACCTGCGACGTTCAGCAGTAGCATCGTCTGAAGTTTCATGATCCTCATCATTAGCTTCCTCTCTTGTTGGTGCAGGCAGCACTGGAACAATTTCAGGTGCTGCGATACTCTCCAACTCGAGAGAAGGTTTAATAACCTCGTCTAGCTCTACCTTCCTCCCACTCACTTCTTTCAAGAGAACTTCTCAAGAAAGGATCCGTTCTTTGCAACAAACACTTTGCCTTCGGATTTGTGGTGGAAGGTATACCCAATCGTTTCCTTAGGGTATCCTACGAAGACGCATTTCTCCGCTTTGGGTTCGAGCTTGTCCGGCATCAACTTCTTTACGTAAGCTTCGCATCCCCAAACTTTAAGAAACGACAACTTAGGTTTAGCACCAAACCATAGTTCATACGGTGTCATCTCAACGGATTTAGATGGTGCCCTATTTAAAGTGAATGCAGCGGTTTCTAATGCATAAACCCAAAATGATAACGGCAAATCTGTAAGAGATCATCATTAATCGCACCATATCTAATAGAGTTCGATTCCGGCATTCAGACACACCATTGCGCTGTGGTGTTCCGGGTGGCGTGAGTTGCGAAATGATTCTGATTGCTTTAATATGCGTGAGAAAATCATAACTCAAATATTCACCTCCACGATCGATCGTAGAAATTTAATTTTCCTGTTACGATGGTTTTCCACTTCGTTCTGAAATTCTTTGAACTTTTCAAACGTTTCAGATTTATGTTTTGTGGCATCCCGCAAAACCACTACTAGAAAATCGCGTTGTTTTTGTGCATTGCATCACCATGACATCATCATGCATCTTTGGCTCTCAGAATATTGTAGCTAAAAACTATTTTGTCTGATACAATACCTCTTCTCTTATTTCAAAACAAGTCTTATAATTATCTGTTAAATTAATTGCCTAAAAATTATTTTGCTAAAAAGATTTAAAACAAGACAACACCATAAATATTTTACAAACTAATAAAACTCAAACCCTAATCTATTTCCTACCCAAACCTAGTCTACCCACCAACCCCAGCTTGCCACCTCACCGTCCCTCCACCTCAGCACTCCACCCCGCCACCTCATCAATCCACCAGCCATCCCCACCCTCCTGGCCCACCTCCTCTCTCACTCCCCACTCACCCCAGCCGCACCCACTCCACCCCCTCTCCCTTACACCCCGCCCCCACCTTCCCCTGGCCCCACCCGCAGCAAACCCACTCACCCTCTGCCACCGCGGGTCCCACCCGACCCCGCCTGGCCCACCACTCCCCCTGGCCGCCTCCCCCGTTCTTTCTCTCTCTCCCCTGGCGCCCCACGCGCGCCCCACCCCCGTCTTCCTCCCCACGGGCCTCAGCGCCCTCGCCACGCGCCCCTTCTCCCCTCCCCGCCCTCTGCTCTCCGCCTTCCACCGCCACCGCGGCCACCTCTCCTGCCACGGCCCCGGGGTCCGTCCTCTCCGGCCTCTCTCTCCCGAGCTCTACCATCGCCGCCATGCCGACCTCAAGCCCGCATCGCCACCGGAGCCCCCTCCGCCGCTGTGACGTCCCCCTCCTCCTCTCGCCTGTGTCCCGGTTCCCTTCCCCACCGGCAGCCCCCTCCGTCGGCCTCGCGCCATCCTCCGCCCTGCGCCTCCCCTCATGAGCTCTGCGCCGGCCGCCTGTCTCTGTCGTCCCGCCTCGGCGCCCGCCTCGGCCGTGCCCCTCGTCGCCGACCCCACCATCGCCCGGCGCCCTCACCTTGTCTCCCTCCGGAGCTCTCTGCCTCGCCTGACCCTGCTCCGGCCTCGCCTCCGGCCGGCCCGCGCCTCCTTGAGCCACCGCCGTCGCGCCTTGGCCCTCTCCTCCCTTGGCCCGACCCCGTCCGCAGCGCCTCCCAGGGCCCCGCCCTGCGGGCCCCGCTGCCTCCGCGTCGGTCTCCATCGTGCCGCCCCCTTCAAGCCGCCCAAGCCCGCCGTCGCTCTCCCGCTGCAGTTCATCGTCGAGCTCCCCGCGTGCTGCCAGTGCCCGTCTCCTCCTGCGTTCGGCCATAAGCCCATGGCTGTTTTGTCCCTGCACGTGAGCGCCGACGGTGGCCAAGATCTACATCGCCCTACGATGGTCAAACCCGGAGACACCCTAAGGACCACATACAAGAACCTCCCCATGGAGAAGATCTGCCACAAGGAAACCCGATCCGTTGGGACGACAAGTTCACCATCCCAGAACACCGAGACATCCACATGGAACCCTAAGGCAGGGCCGTCGATCCGAAGACTGAACCCGAAGCAAAACCCGAGTGCCACCAAGACCGATCCAATGCCGACCCAAGTTCTTCCTCTCGGACCGAAGACGCCGAGAACCCCGACAAGAACCACGACACGGATACACCAAGTTCTCCATCGAGGACACCAAGGCCGTCGACATGGAACCGAAGGACGTCAAGCACTGCATCCCGGACGCCAAGACCGTCCCGATACACGGACCCGACAAGATCTGCGCGACGGCAAGAGCGACCGCTGGGACCCAAGTACTCCATCTTGTATCCGGTCTCGTCGAGCCATTCTCTAGTCGAACCCCAGATCCGAACCCCGAACCCCTCGGAGCTCAAGTTCGCCGAACCCTAATGTGTGACCCTAAGCCCCTATTTTTATAATAATAATATATACTTGTTGCATATTAATTGAGCATGCTTGCATACATCTCATGTGGTTTGGGGGCCTTATGCCGATTCACTTTATAATTAAATATGGGGCCCATATGCGGGCAAATCTAGTCTTATATTTGCCTTATTTAAATTTGTGTAGCGAACCGATAACTTATCCTGCCCTGTTATTACAACATTTAATTTGCGGGGTATCTAAATAACTTGAACCATTTAATTAATTTTCGGGACCCCGGTTCCACTTAATATTGCCTAATTGCATCGCATCCTCGCCATGCCATACATCATACATGCATCATGCCCGATCTTTTGCCGTAGTATTAAATAGTGCATCCGGTGTTTGTGCTAGTGTTTTGCTTCTTCACGGACTAGGCCGTTGAGTTGATGCGAGTATCGACCCGATCTTCGGATGAACCCTCGGCAATGTTTTCAGGCGAGCATCTCCCCCTTTCTACCTATCTTACTTTTATAGTATTTACTCCCTCTTGTTGATCTATTGCTATCTGTGTTGCGATGCTCTAGTTTTCGTACCCGTGATATCCCTTGCAGCCTTATATTGCCCTGGACACCTCCTATTACCTGTTGTTTGGTAGATAGTTGGACCTGCGCGTCATAGTCGCTTGCTCAAGTGCTGTTGCGTGTCGCCAAGCACCACAGTTGTTGGAGTATTTGTCGCATGTTTATTGTTGGAGATGATCAAGACTTTAATTACTGTTTAACAACTAAAATTGAAGTAGGTAAGCAGAGGCACAGGTGGGCAATAGATGTTATTTGGTTGTTAACCGTGCACTTGTGTCCCGTAGGACCCCGAGTACTTGATACATGTTCCTTGAATATTCGCGCTATCCACATCCGGGAGGATTATTGGACCCCCCTGAGCCAGAGCATGATTCAGTATTATTTCTTGGGGCCACAAACTAGTTTGAGGTTTTATTTACTATCTTGTACTTATGCCATGCTACTGCTTTATTTACGATTGTGCGAGGAGCACACTGTACTGTTTAGGATCGTGACCCGTTTTCGCGGTATCGACAAGCCCAGTTTTGGGTTCCCAGTCGTTTACAGTCGGCCCCACAATCCTTGAGTCCGTCTCGGAGTCAGCTAACCGTTCTATGGTGTACTCAGCGGGTGGCCCCGGAAATATTCTGAATCTGTGATTGCTTTGTCGTGAAAGCCTCGTTGGGTTTTGATTTGGTTTTTCCGAGGTTGATCGAGTGTGTGTTGCTATTTGTGCACCCCTGCAGGGTAAAACTTTCTGAAAGCCGTGTCCGCGGTTATGGACGACTTGGAGCACAGTATCTCGATCATAGACAACTATAACTAAAGTAGTGCTATAAATTTGACTTTATAATGACTAGTGATCAGCTTCACTACAATGGAATGGCTAAATAAAACTGCCAACAATTGCTTGTTTGGGTTGTCGCTTGCGACCATTGTATCTGACTAGTAAGTATTGCAACTACAACGGAATGGCTAAATAAAAGTACCAACAACTGTTGGGTTTTGGGATATCTCATGCTAATTGTATCTGACTAGTAAGTGTTGCAACTACAACGGAATGGTTAAATAAAACTGCCCACTGCTTATTATATCAGGATGATTATCTATACCTGACTAGTAAATGCTGCAACGATAACTGAATAAATAAAACTGCCAACTGTGTGAGTTCCTCGGTTGACTTCCTCGTTTGGTCTCGAGGGGGATATACCAGGATGGGTTGTTTGGTGGTAGTATCAGGTTGGTTCCGAATAGGTCTTTCTTACCCCTCTCTGATAGCCGCCAGTTGTATCGAGTCTCTATAGGTTGTTTAGTGCATGCTGCCGCTGCCGCTTCAGCCCACCATACCTATGTAGGCGAGGACCGCCAAATTCTATCCTCGCCGTGTACTGGCCTCAGTACTGACCGCTCTCTCTTTTTCCTTTGCCCTTTGTCGGCACCCCTTTTGTTTAAGCAGGTTTTGAGATCGACGTCGTTAGCAGGGTTACCCTTCCGGCTTGGCCTGGGCAGGGTTATGGACGCCATTGGTTATTCTTCAGGGCTCTTAGCCCCATTTGCATCTTGTCCGTAGTCGGACGCTCCATCGTTTTCAAGGTGACTTGGATCTTTGTACCGTATATCTGTATTCTTGACTCATGGAGTCGTGTTGTATATATATCTATTCTGTGGGTCCCATCGAGGACTGTTGTGTAATGTTATTACTTCGTTTTCCACCCGCACGAAAGTGCCTGGTGGGCACCTTTGAATCGTTTTTATGCGGGTTTGGCGGGTTTTCGCTAAACTTGCATAGGGTCGATTCTGAGGGTGTTACATGTTTCATTAAATAGATATACCCATATCTACTTAAGTCATCAGTAAAAGTGAGAAAATAGCGATATCCACGCGTCAAAACACTCATTGGTCCGCATACATCGGTATGTATGATTTCCAACAAGTCCATTGCTCGCTCCATCATTCCGGAGAACGGGGTTTTGATCATCTTGCCCATGAGGCACGGCTCGCACGTGTCAACTGATTCAAAATCAAGAGACTACAAAAGTCCATCAGAATGGAGTTTCTTCATGCGTTTTACACCTATATTACGTAGACGGCAGTGCCACAAATAAGTTGAATTATCACTATCTACTTTGCATCTCTTAGCCTCAATGTTATGGATGTGTGTTTCATTGCTTTCGAGATTCAGAAGAAATAAACCATTCATAGTAGGTGCATGACCAAAAAAGATGTTATTCGTATAAATAGAACAACCATTATTCTCCGATTTAAATGAATAACCGTCTTACAATAAACACGATCCATATATAATGTTCATGCTCAACGCAGGCACATAATAACATTTATTAAGGTTTAAAACTAATCCCGAAGGTAAAATTAAGGAGAGTGTGCCGACAGCCATCACATCAACTCTTGATCTGTTGCCAACGCGCATCGTCACCTCATCCCTTGCTAGCCGCCGTCTATTCCGTAGCTCCTGTTTCGAGTTACAAATATTAGCAACGGAACCAGTATAAAATACCCAGGCACTACAACGAGCGCTAGTAAGGTAAACATCAATAACATGTATATCTAATATACCTTTAATGGTGCCAGCCTTCTTGTCTGCTAAGTACTTCGGACGATTGCTTCCAAAGGACCCTTGTCCTTGCAATAGAAGCACTCGGTGTCCCTTAGGTCCGGACTTGAGCTTCTTCTCGGCGAGAACGCGCTTGCCGCTGCCTTTCTTGAAGGATTTCTTTGCACCCTTACCTTTCTTAAAGCTAGGGGGCTTGTTGACCATCAACACATGATTATCTTTCTTGATATCCACCTCCGCAGCTTTCAGCTTAGAGAAGAGCTCAGTGATCGTATCAGTGGAACCAATCTGATTGTGAGTAACTACAAAACCTTTTTAGCTAGGAGGGAGTGATTGCAGAACTCTGTCAATCTTGAGATCTTCTGGAATCTTGCAGTCCAGTTGCTCAAGACGTTGAGTGTAGCCCGACATATTAATGGCGTGCTCACTAACGGAACTCCCTTCCTCCATCTTGTAGTTAAAGAATTTCTTAGAGATCTCATATCTCTCAGAACGGGCCTGAGTCTGACACATGGTTTTCAGTTCCTCAATAATATCAAAGGCCCCGGCGAACTCCTCAAAACGATTTTGAAGGTCCGATTCCATAGCAAACAACATGGTGCTCTTAATCACACCATAATCATCTTTGCGCGACTGATAAACAGCTTTTTCATCAGCCGACGCATCTATAGCAGGGGCGTCACCTAGCGCTTTCTCAAGGACATAGTCCTTTTGTCCGCCAGCGAGAATGATTCTCAGATTGCGGAACCAGTTGGTAAAGTTAGACCCATTGTTCTTAAGCTTTTCTTTCTCAGCAAAAACGTTGAAGTTGAAGCTGGACTTAGCCATTTGATCTACAAAATTTGCAAGTACAATTTAGACTATGTTCATGATAACTAGTTCAACTTAATCAAATTACTAGGAACTCCCACTAAATTCAACATCCCTCAAGTTGTTTAGTAAACATGATCCAAATTCACCACACCTAATACGATCTTCACGAGAAGAGATGTGGTTTCAATGGTGGACAACAAAGTGTCGATCATATCATTCATATGACTCATGCTTAACCTTTCGGTTCGTGTGTTCCGAGGCCATGTCTGTACATGCTAGGCTCGTCAAGTCAAACCCAAGTATTTCCGCGTGTGCAAAACTGGCTTGCACCCGTTGTATGTGAACGTAGAGTTTATAGCACCCGATCATCACGTGGTGCTTGAACACGACGAACTTTCGCAACGGTGCATACATGGGGAGAACACAATTTTATCTTGATCTTTAAGTGAGGAATCATCTTATAATGCTACCGTCGCGATCTAAGCATAATAAGATACGTAAAAGGATAAACATCACATGCATATAATGTTATGTGACATGATATATCCAATCTCTGCGCAATGATCTCCATCTTGTGCGTTCCAGCATGATCTCCATCAGTCCACCATGATTGCCTCCACCACGAATAGCAACTACAACTATTGCTAACTACTTAGCGATAAATTAAAGCTATTACATGGCGTATAAGAAGTTGACACGGAGGTCATACACAATTATAAAGACAACCATATGGCTCCTGCCGGTTGTGAACTCATCGACATGCAAGTCGTGAAATATTACAAAACATGATCATTGCATACAACATACACATCATATCTTGGGCCATACCATATCACAAAACACTCCCTGCAAAAACAAGTTAGACGCCTCTACTTTGTTGTTGCATGTTTTACGTGGCTTATGGGAGTAACAAGCTAAGAACGATTCTTACCTACGGAAAGCCACAACGGTGATATTATGGTTGCCAACATCCGGTGTAAATCACATGACTACTATAGTGAGAGAAACTGACATCCATCAGCCACATGTGTGGAACAAGCCACACGTCAAGTGCGGAGCCGGTCTCGCGAATGAGGTCGCGTAAAGTTGGCCTGGACCGCTTCGATATCACTATCCCGTGTCATAAGAAGTACACAACAAGAGGCTTGCAACAGAAAACATCAACGCCCGCAACAAGCATGTTGCGTTCTACTCGTGAAACACATCTACGCATAGATCTAGCTCTGATACCACTGAAGGGTTTCGCAGCATAGTAAATCAAAAAAATTCTACGGATGCGAACGGGAAAACCAAGATCTAATCTAGGATATGCAATCAACGAGAGGGATAGATGAGATCTTCATACCCTTGAAGAAATCGCACAGTAGAAATGTTCAACAGAACGTGGGTGATGTAGTCGAACTAGCCTTCTCCTCCTCGCGATCCGATCCGATCCAACGCCGCAAGTGGCGACGCCTCTGAGAGATGCACACGTACGGCACCGCGATGTCTCCTCCTTCCTCGTTCCAGCAAGTGGGGTGGAGAGATAGATTGGATCTACAGCACGACGGCGTGGTGCAATGGTGGAGAGTTTCTGCGGCAAAGGCTTCGCCTACACGCAGTCGAGAGAGAGAGAGAGAGAGAGAGAGAGAGAGAGAGAGAGAGAGAGAGAGAGAGAGAGGTAGGGCAGCAGCTGGCGTCTAGGGTTTAGGGTGAGGGGAGGGTGCGCCCCCAGCCCACCTTATATAGGTGGTTGGCCGGCCCCCTTGCCCCCTCCTCCAAGGCCTAGGGCGGCGGCCCCAAGGGTGGAGTGGGGGGCAAGTCTTCCCTCCCCTTCTACAAGGTCCCTTAGGGTTTTGGCCGGCTGGGCCTATGGGGCCTTGTGCCCCTGGCCCAATGTGGCCAGGGAACTCCCTCGTAGGCCCACGCACCCCTCCGACAAGTGGGGCCACGTTGGTTCCACTCCGGAAGCTTCTAGAACCTTCCGGTACAATACCGAACATTCCGAAACAATTCCGAAATCCAAAAACTGCTTTCCTTTATATGAATCTTATTCTCCGGACCATTCTGGAACCTCTCGTGATGTCCTGGATCTCATCCGAGACTCCGAACAAAAACTCATAAACCAATTATCCATTCTATCCTAGCGTCAAGACACGTTAAGTGTGTGACCCTACGGGTTCGAGAATATGCAGACATGATCTTCTATCAATAATCAACAGCAGGATCTGGAAACCCATATTGACTCCCACATATTTATCGATGATCATATCGGATGAACCACGATGCCAGGATTCAATTAATCCCATATATATATTCCCTTCGTCACGCGATATTTTACTTGCCCGAGATTCGATCGTTGGTATCGGCATACCTAGTTCAATCTCGTTCACAGCAAGTACTTTACTCGTTTCGTAATCCGATATCACTTTGTGATTAACTCCTTAACCACGTGCTTGCAAGCGGTGTTGATATCGATTACCGAGTGGGCCCGAAGTATATCTCTCCGACTCGGGAGGTACAAATCCCATCTCGATACATACAACCCAACAAGTACTTTCCGATCACCTGAGAGACACCTTTATGATCACCCTCTCATAGGATGAAATTTGATGACCTCAAAGCTTTCTTCCGATACCAGGGAGTTGCATTATCTCATGGTCCAAGGAATACAATATTTGACATAAGAAAAAGCTTCGCAAAGATGAACACGATGACACGATCTAATTGCTCTACTTGATTTGGGTATGTCCATCATATCATTCTCCTAATGACATGATCTCATTATTAATTGACAACTCATGTCTATGGTTAGGAAACCTTAACCGTCATCAATCAATGAGCTAGTCCATAGAGGCGTACTAGGGACACGGTGTTGTTCATAAACCACACAAGTATCAAAGTTTCCGCTTAATACAATTCTAGCATGGAATATAAACTTTATCATGAACAAGAATTATAATAATAACATCTTTATTATTGCCTCTAGGGCATAATTCCAACACGATCTTCTAAAGGGTGGGTGTATGTGAGACCCTGGCGCATGGCTCAATAGGATTGATAGGAAACCCATACCAACAAGTTCCAACTTCTTTTCCGGAAGCTCATTCAAAAAGAACTCTAAGGTTAAGCGTTCTTGGCCTAGAGAAATTCTAGGATGGATGATCGACCGAGAAGTGGGTATCGGGTGCACACGAGTGAGGACAAAGTGGCAGAAAAGACTATTGTTGGTATGTGGGGTTAGTCTAGAGGTCCTATTGAGTTGCCAGAAGTGACAACCGTCGGTACAAAGTGACCGGGGGTGTTACGTTATGTTAGATATATTTTCACTTCTTCTATGCATAGACAATGCAACCTGTAGGATACTGATCTCCCTTCCACGTCAATAGATACAACTTACTCCATTCCTGAAAAAACCGAGGTTTGGGAAGTGCTTAAAGATATGAAAAGAAATGCTTCTCTAGGTCTGAATGGTTTCAACTTCAAATTTTAACTCGGAACCTAAAATTGGATTGGGGATGATATCCTTGCGCTGTTAATAAACTTTTTCACTTTGGCTACTATACATGACCATGTCATGAAAATCATATTGCCCTTATTTCCAGAAAAATCGGTTCCTCTTAGTTCCAAAAGACGACCATCCTATTAGCCTTTGCAATGTGATCTACAAAATCATAGCAAACTGCATCGCCAATAGACTAAAACCCATCTCCCTAACTACATTCATCCCTCTTAGCAAGCTTACATTGAATGGAGAAGAATTACTGATACCATTATTGTTGCCTAGGAAATCACACACTCCTTCCAATTGTCCTCTTGGAAGCAAAAGATTATGCTTAAATTGACCTTCTAAGGCTTTTAATGGGTTAGAATGGAACTTCATTGTGAAATATCTTGCATGTAAAGGGTTGCATGGTCATTTCATCAATATTATCCACGCTTCCGTATCCTCCTAGAAAATCTCTGTCATCATCAAAGCCAAAGCCTATGCTATCTTTATCAACTCCAGAGGTATCGGACAAGGTTCCTCTCTCTCACCATACCTTTTTGTCCTTGCTATAAATGTGTTATCACTAGCTCTGCAAGATGCCCAGGAAAGCTCACACCTCTCTCGCATATCTGTTGGATCAAACTGCCCCTATCCATTCCCTTTTGTTTGTTGATGATCTTCTCATTTGTGGAGTTTCAAAACTCCTAGAAGATCAAAGAATGAAACATAACATCCAAGATTTCTGCTGTGCCTTGTGCCAACTTCCAAATTGGAGCAAACATATATTGTGCTCAATAGATGGGCAATTCTAATACTAAAAAATTCATCATCTCTATTTACCATGTACCTCTCATGGATGAAACCTTCTCTCACCTTGGACACCCTTTAATTCTCCTGACAAAAAATATATCTGAAGCATACAACTTCATCTTAGGGAAATTCAAATCCAAACTCTCAACTTACAAATCAAACTATTTATCCAATGCATCCTGGGTTGAACTCATTAACTTTGTTTTCTCTTCAATCTTGGTGTCTACATGCCCAACATTATGTTTTCAAATATTTTTTATCTAATATTATACTATCATCAGATCCTTTTGGTGGTCTTGTGTCAGCATAGAACCTACTTCAAAACATATATGCCTTATAGCTTAGCGCGCCAAAAAAGAGGGAGGTTTAGGAATTTGAAATCTGCAGGCCGTCAATCATGGGCTCATCCTCTCGACGTCCTGGCTTATTGCTGAGAGGCCCAATAGCATCATTCACCAGATTCTCAAGTCCAAATATTTTGTTGACGGGTCTATAAGGAGGCCTAGGCCCAATATCCCAAAATACGCCTTCTAGTTCTCGGCTCTCAAACTCATTCCCCTGCTCCAACAAAATGCCTTCTATCATCTTACAAAGTGAAACATCTCTTTATGGAGTACTCCATGGGTGTACCTCCTGGATTGTAGTATATGATGATCTCACAATCTAGACCCAAGGTTGATAATGCCTGCAAAAAGAAAGGCTTGGAACATAATTCTCATTGATAATCTCTTCCCGCAACCCACTACCCGAGCTATCGAAAACACTCCCATTCTACCAACAAACGACGGAGATGGTATTCTCTATTGGAAACTCACACCGAATGAAAAATGCAATTCAAAATCTACATACAGAACTTGTTTGCATGTTCTTTTTTCTGCAGGTCTTTCTGAAGGTTTCGCAGCATAGAAAACAAAAAATTTCCTACGATGGGAACTATGTACCAAGATCTATCTACTAGATACAAACAATGGCGGATGTATATCCGTAGAGAACATACCCTTGAAGACCGACAAAGCTTAACGAGTTTAACTCGTGGATGATGTAGACGATCTCTTGTTGATCTCAAGATCGAGAGGAAGTCCTAGCGCCGCAAAGCAGCAGCGCATCCATGCTCGCACACACGTACAAGAAACCGAGAAACCTCCGCCTCCTCGCTCCAGCGATGCAGCGGAAGCACAACCCTTTCTTGCCGAATAGCCACCGAGAACATGTATCTCGCTAGTCCGAGACCATGGGGGATAAAATCTAGAGGGGGAGAGAGATCCTTCACAAGGAGGTGTGAGTGAGAGAGAGGAGAGGGGTGCCTTTTATAGGAGGAAGGGGGCACCCAAGGGGGTGGCCTCCGGCCATGGGTATGCCCCATCCCCTCCTTCATTCATGTGGGTGGACACTCCACTCACAAAAATCCTTTCAATTCCCTCCACTCAAAATCCCACTCAAACTTGCTATTAAATTTCCACCAAATTTAATGCAAACTCTCATTAAATAAAACTCTTTTTATTTATTCAGAATTTTTTCAATTACTTTAATGACAAACATTCACATATAACCCCTTGCTAGAATTCTATTTCACATGCAAAAACACTTTCTGCAATTTCACCCGAAAACCTGTTTCGGTATCTAGTGAAATAAATTCATGCGCTTGTTATTCTTTCCGGCATGAAACATTTGCTCCAACTGGATGTCAGTGTCCCTTAAGTGTGTCACCCTATGGTTCGCGAATAATGCGGACATGATAGAGACCCTTCTCCGATCAATAATCGAGCGGACTGGAGATCCATACTGACTCCCACACATTCAATGATGACTTTCCTGTGATCGTCGGAACCTTTTACGCTTGTATCTCAATCCCTTTGTTTCACGATATATTACATGCCCGAGATTCGATCATCGGTATATCCATACCTAGTTTGATCTCGTTACTGACATGCACTCTTTTCTCGTTCCCGTGATATAACATTCTAGTGATCAAATCACTTGCTTGCAACCTAACCAATGTGATATCACTGAGAGGGTCTAGAGTATATATATCCGTCATCAGGATGAACAAATTCCACTCTTGATCCATGAGTCTCAACATAACACTTTAGTAGTTTTGAAGCCATCTTTATAATCACCCAGTTACGGTGTGACGTTTGATGTCAACAAGAAACTCTTCCGGTGTTAGTGATAGGCATGATCTCATGGTCTAAGGATTAGGATCACTTCGTAAGTTGTTTATAGCAATATAAACTCAATGACTTTGATCGTAATGCTATACTTCAGATGAATGTTCATCACATCATTACACTAATGTTGTGATCTTGTTATTAACAACATCCAATGTCTATGATCAGGAAACTGTGATCATCTTGTTAGTCAACAAGCTATTTTATTAGAGAGGCATAACTAGGAACTTTCTGTTCGTTTATTAAACACACATGTATTAACGTTTCCGTATTAATATAATTATAAAATGCAAAATAAACATCTATAATATACTTGGAATACACATAATAAACACTTTATTATTGCCTCTCAGGGCATATTCCCTTCAGTCTCCCACTTGCACTAGAGACAATAATCTAGTTACATAGTGATGTATCTAACACCCATGGAGTTCTGGTGTAGATCATGTTTTGCTCTAGGGAGAGTTTTATTCAACGGATCTGCTACATTGAGATCCGTATGTACTTTACAAATCTTTATATCTCCATCCTTGACATGCTCGCGGATGGAGTGAAACCGGCGCTTAATATGCTTGGAATGCTTGTGAGACCTTGGTTCTTTGGCATTGGCAATGGCACCATTGTTGTCACAATAGATCACCATTGGGTCCAACGCGTTTGCAACCACACCTAGTTCGGATATGAACTCCTTCATCCAAATCGCTTCGAGCCGCTCAAGCAAAGAACATATTCGGCCTCCGTTGTTGATCCCGCCACCACAGGTTGTTTGGAGATCCTCCAACTAACCGCTCCGCCATTAATGAGAAATACGTATCCAGATTGAGACTTAGAGTCATCCGGATCGGTGTCAAAGCTAGCATCGACATAACACTTAGTGACAAGCTCTTCTTCACTTCTGTATACAAGAAACATATGAAAGGGTAATTGCCCCTATGTGTGGTTTTGGTGATTAATGACAATCCCTATGGTCTAATGTTTTCACCGAGTTTTATATGAAGGTATATTCCATAGGTCATGCTTGTAGTCCATGTGTTGGATTCAAGTATGTATGCCATGAAGATAAAGATATACCTTGAGTATTGGCATCAAAATCATCGAGTTGAAGAGAACAATATGATATGATCAAGATCTTGAGAGTGTGATCTCAATAGAAGAATTCAAGATATGGCTCTAAGTCGGTGTCATGATAGCCTCATTAGTTGAGCTATGGTTGACTAAGATTTAGAGAATGTAATCAAATGAAGAGTTCCTTATGTACCTCAAGATATTAAGATGGAGCACGAGAAGATACTCGGTTGACCAATACAAAGAGTGAAGAGTGATTTCAAGTTGGTCAACACATGAAGCATAAAGAATGTACCACATGGTATTGTGGTATGGTAAGCCTTGTCAATTATGCATCATGAACTAATCCATTATATATTTGCGTTTTCTATATGTACAGGTATCTTTCCATGGGCATGCTTAAAAAATGAAGATATTATATAGCCCATGAGAGGATGACATCAAGTGGTGATCGTCATCAAGGTTGAGAAGGGCAAGTTCAAGATAATCATCTCGAGAAGATCATTTGCTTGAAGCTTGCCGTCCATATTGGTGATAATGGACATGTGAAGACATGTATTAATGAAGCTATCCCATAGTGGTGTATGGGGAGCAAATTAGGAGTCTTCACGAAGCAACAATGATCAAGTGTTGCATTCCGGCTTGGGTGGAGCTTGAAGCGTTGTCATCAAGATCAAGCGGTTTGCGCAAGGCAAAGGTATGACCTTGCTAGGTTTTCCTTTTACCGGTCTCAGGGTGGTTGTTGGGAGACCGGGTTATAGGATAGATAGCCGCACTATCAAGAGGGGCTTTCGGTTGTGTAACTTGATAACATCGTCATAGGGAGCTCAATCCTTTGCATACTTTGCATCTTCCTATTTTGTTGCTTCTTGGTCTTTCTCCTTGTAAGGTTCTTGAGCTTGTTGCTAGCTCTTCAACAAGCCCAAGTTCATCGAAAACAGAATTCGTATGCATCTTCTATGGCGTTTTAGAGTTTGAAGGTTTTATCGATTCTTATTTAGGGAGGCTTCTTACCTTTCTTCATTTGGTTCTATCCTCCTTTGTTGGGCTATGATGTTTCTCTGCACAATCTTTTAAAGCTTGTTGTCCTCGTCAAAACAAGCCCAAGATCATCGACATCGGAGTCCGTATGCAAAAGTTATTGCGTTTTTTGTGAACCCTGGTTCATCCCGGTTGTGGATTCGGTTCAACCGGCTCCCAGACCGGTTGGTCCGGTGTCAGGACCGGAAAACCGGATCTGAAACCGGGATTTTCGGTTTTTCTATACCGAGTCTATCCGAGCCTGTGTACTGACCCTAATTCCGGTTTTAAGTTCGATTTTCCGGTCCAGGAACCGGACCGTCCGGTTCTGGAGCCGGTCCAACCGAAATTTCAACCGAGTTCGCACAGATTTCTTCCAACGGCCATATTTGCTTTCCACTATAAAAGGGTGTTCTTCCCCCAACGTTTCAGGTTGTTCTTGACCACGAAATTGACCTCCATTGTTGAACCTCTTGAGCTTGCTTCCTCCCCCTTCCCTCCTATGATTCTTGCATCTTTTTGAGGGCTTTGGAAGAGGAGATCTAGATCTACAATCCCCACCAATCAATTCCTCCTCTAAGTGAGGGGAACCCATTGGATCTAGATCTTGGAGTCATTGGTTGACTTCCACCATTGTTCTTCCTCTCTAATTCCTCCCTAGCACTTGTTGCTTTGGTGGGATTTGAGAGTGAAGGATTTGAGCACCCTTGGTGGTCTTGCTTTGCATTCTTGCATAAGTGTTGAGCTCTCCATTATGATTTGTTCGAGTGAGAGACCATGAGCTTGTTACTCTTGGAGGGTGACCTCCTAGTTGGCTTGGCGGTTGGTACCGCGGTGTTCTCTTCGTGGAAGATTGTGAAGAGACCCGGGATTCTCCTTCGTGGAGCTTGTGAAGTGGTTGTGGAGCTTGCCATCTCCGGAGTGGAGGAAAAGCTATCCATAAGGAAAGGGCCTATTCCTTCGTGGATAGACTCGGAGAAGAAGGTGAGCCTTTGTGGCGCGTGAGGAATCCTTCGTGGAACCTCACACCTCTCCAACGTGACGTAGCCCCCTTACCAAAGGTGGTGAACACGGGAATACATCTTCGTCTCCGCGTGCCTCGGTTATCTCTATATCCGAGCTTACTTTCCTTGTGATAGCCATCGAGCTTGAAGTACTTATATCTTGATTATAACTTGTGGTATATTTATCTTATGCTATCTTGCTTAGCTTAATTTGTTGTTGGTGCACTTAGTTGAGCCTAGTGTATTTAGGTTTTGTGCTTGTAAAATAAACGTTAGTTTAATTCTGCATTCTATCAAGCCAAAACCGTAATAGTTTTGAAATTTCCTATTCACCCCCCTCTAGGCGACATCTCTATCCTTTCAATTGGTATCAGAGCAAGGTCTCTCCTTGTTTAGGCTTCACCGCCTAGAGTGTAAAGATGTTGGCTAGTAGTATAGTGCACAATGACACAATTATCTTTGATGGCACAAATTATGCTTTGTGGAGAAATTGCTTGCTTTGTAATCTTAGGACCTTGTGTCCAAATATTGAGTGATTTCTAGATGTAGGTTTTTCTCCTCCTATGGATCCTCAAAATCTATCTTTAGAGGATGAGAAAAATTTACATCTCGAAGCTCAAGTATCTAATGAGCTTATTTTCTCTTTGAGCCCCACAGTTAATTTGTTCTTGATGATTGTAAAGCGCAAGTCGTCTCACGAGAAGTGGACCAAGCTTAAAGAAATATTTGGTGGTTCCATTTCTAATATTGTCGGTGGTTTCTCCGAGGAGATCTCTTTTCCTTCACATCATGAAGAGCTCCAAGTTTCTTCCACCTCCGGCCACGATGAGCTCTCATCTTCACCCACTTCAACAATGTGTGTCAAGACACAAGGTAAAGATAAGGTGAGTGGTGTTGGGAATTGCAATGTTGATATTGTGCTCGCTAATGATGATCCTTCATATCTATCCCATTGCAATGTTTCTTCTTTGGACTTAAGCACTTCTTGCAACAATAATGCTATATCCCCTTGTGTTGCTAGTCCTTGTATATCATCTAGAAATTATTTGAGTACTAGTGTAGATGATACGCTTGATTTGCCTTTTTACCATGAACAAAATGCTTATATTTCCTCTAGTTGTTTATCTAACAATATAGAGGAAATCAAACATTCTATGAAGCAAGACATGATCATGAATGAAGATTCAAGAATATCCTCATCTTCATTCTCCCATGCTCACATGTGCCTTATGGCAAGAGGATCAAAGGTATCTCCTACTTTGGATCCCAATATATCTTTTAAAGATAATATCAATGATAATAATGATAGTGATGATGACATTGATGAGGATACTAGTGCTCTCTTGCTTGAGTTGACTTTTTTGTGTACCTCTCTTCGTGGTAATAATAAGGCCATTACTTGTCTCAAACACATTATGGACACCATAACTAAACAAACGGGAACCATAGAGGAGTTGGATTTCCAACTTGATGATGTGAGTCGGAGATTCAATCTCCTTAAGCAAGATCTTGCCGAGGAGAAGCACACTAATTGTCTCCTCACACAAAAAACTGAATCTTATGAGCTTGAAAAGGAAAATTCCCTTAATGATGCTTGTGCTACTAACTCTACTTCTTGTGAATCATCTATCCTAAAGGAGAATGTTGAGCTAATGGCTCAACTTGAGTTGCTAACTAGCAAGTATAGGAAATTGGAAGAAAGTCAAGAAAAGCTCTCGGGCTCTCATAATGATCTTCTAATCTCTTATGATGGGATAAAGTTAGCTCGTGAGGCAACTATTACTAAGGTAACATCTTGTGAGCCTCTTTTGGACATTAGCACAACTTCTACTCAAAATGCTATTTTGCCATGTGCTAGTCCTAGTAATTCATCTAGACATACTATTGATAAACCTTGTGTTGGATTAATTGCTTTGCCTTGTTGCTCTAACCATGAAGCTCCTTCTTCCTCTAGTACTTGTATTTATACTAACCATGTAGAGGAAATCAAAGAGCTCAAGGCTCAAGTCACTTCCTTGAGGAATGACTTGGAAAAGATTCATGAAGGGAAATCCACACTCGATAATATCTTGAGTGTGCAAAAATCCCCTAATGATAAAAGTGGACTTGGATTCAACTCCAATAACAAGAACAAGTCCAATATAAACAAGAAGAAGGGCCAAAACCAAGTAAAGGATTCGGCCAAGATTATTTGCTTCAAGTGAAAGGTTGAAGGACATCATGTAAGATCTTGTCCATTGAAGAAAAAACACTTGAGTGAGAAGCAACAAGGGAAGCGGCCACAATTTCATGTTCAAGCCCAAGTTGAAATTAGGCCACTTCCGAAGAAAAATAAAGATAATGATCCCCAAGCCAAGAAATCAATGAAGAAGAGAAAGGGGAGCACTTGTTGCTACATATGTCGTGTGAAGGTGCACTTTGCCTCTTCATGTTCAAACGGTACCTTATCTAACCCTATCATTGTTGATGATGATTATTCTCTTAGGAAGGATAAGGATGGCAATGTGTTTGCCAAGTTTGTTGGAACTCAAAGTGGTGTCAAGAAAAGAACCATTTGGGTTGCCAAGCTTATTGTGACTAACCTCTTAGGACCCAACTTGGTTGGGGACCAACCAGATCAAACTTGATCAATAGGTGTTTTTGGACGGCATTGGAGACTTGGCTAACTCATGAAGAATTAAGGGATCTTCATATGTTATATTTGATCAAGCCAAGTCCTTTGGATTATTATTATTAACCTATCTTATATCCAATGTGCCTCTTCGTGGTAACTTGTACTTAACTCATTTATATTGTAAGTTACTTGCCCCTTTACATGTTTTGGTTTTGTACCAAGTATGTGTTTGTATTTGGTGTGCCTCATGCTTGATTATTTTGTGTATTCAAGTATGTCTAGGTGTTTGGCACATCATTTACTCGTGTGTTTTATTTTGAGCCTCTAATGCATCTTGATGATATCTTATTTGGCTCTTTTAGAGTGGTTAATGAACATACCATTTTGGGGGAGTGACATGCCTTGTGCATCTCTCAAACCTTAAAATGTGTGTATGTGAGTACTACCACTTAGTATTGATATTGCAAGCTTATCTAATCACTATGTGGTGTGCCATACTCATGAGAAATTCAAATTCTAAATGTCCATTAATTCTCTCTAGTTGAGGTTGTTTTGCCTCTTATTAAGAAAAAATGAATATCACATTATGGGGGAGTAATATGCTTCTTTTGCATATCACAATCCTAGGAAATGTGAAC
Source organism: Avena longiglumis (assembly GCA_030063025.1). NCBI lineage: Eukaryota > Viridiplantae > Streptophyta > Magnoliopsida > Poales > Poaceae > Avena > Avena longiglumis. The sequence goes on from CP125973.1 coordinate 159,123,741, forward strand.
ATATGAGGTAGTGCCACTTAGAGTTGATATTGTTGATTATCTTGTTTCTAGGTGGCATGTTGGCTCAAACAAGGTCCTATTTTTGGTAGAAGCTTTTATTCCTCGTATTTTGGTCTTTGTTTGAGTAAGAAATTCTTGGTGCGGTCTTTCTCAAATACATATCTCTATATCTTATTTGGGATACCATTTGCTTCAAGTTATTCTAATAATTGCTTTGCATGATTTGTGACTAGTTGAAGCTATCAATAATCTCTATCATTGCATAGTGCTTAATCTTTTTATTTCTATCCTATGCTTTTTATTGTGAAGATTTATCTTTAATATTCGTGCAATATACCACCGGAAATCTATTCCAATACACTCATTGTCTTTGCCAATTGATATACTTGTGTGTGGTAGCATATGTGGATCATCTTCACTTTGGAGTTAACCTCTTATTGCCTTATTTTATTTCCAAAACTTTGGTGTGGCTCCCATTGTCTTCCTTGGCTTTTGAACATATCTTTGATGATGTTTTTGATTATTATCAAATGTGTTTTAGTGGAAGACAAACCTTTTCTTCTCGGAACCTTGTGCAATTGTTCAAAGTGTTAAGGGTTTGGTTTATTTGTTGAAACCTTGCTCTTTTGGGAGTTTGTTATCTCATTCTTTATTCTCTATTTTATTTTCTTGAATGAGATAAATCTTTGAGCATTTGTGTTTTTAATTCATCTTTCATGCTTAATAGTTTTTCCTCGGTTCATTTGTTGAACTTTGTTGAAAAAATCTTGTGTTGATTTGATTCTTTGATATAGTTTGGACAAAAAATGTGTTTTGTCACACCTTGTATGCCTTCTTGGATATTTTTGGTGATTTGTCCAAAGTATATCTTCGTTGGATCTTGAAATTCTCGCGCATGCATGTTTAATAAATGTATATCTTATGTCATGTTTTGCTTTCTTTGATCCAATATATAGGGTATACTCCATCAAATCCTTAAACGGCTAAGATGTGCATGAAATTCAAATTTCATCTCTAAATATGCACATATTTTTATGGAGTGTATCCTATGTGTTGTGGTTATTCTAACCACTTTGGACCCAATAAGTTTGGGGACCAAGATGTACTTGAATGTTGTTTTAGGTACACTGAAGATGCAATGGATGTTTGTCTCGTCTATAAAGAAAGTTGTCACCACATGATAATTGGAGCCAAGCTAGGATGATCTAAAAATTCTTATCTACTACATCATACCATTGCTATCTTGGTAACAAGTATCTTATTCATGCATACTATTCTTCCATCCAATCTCTTGTAGGTTGCATCTTGGCATGAATTTATTTGATTGTAAATGTTCGATTCTTGCAATTATCTTTGAAAGACTTCTGTATCCTTATTGCTTATGTGAGTAATTTGAGATGATGCATATAATGGGGAGTATATAAAATCATGTTCATGATTCACCAATTCCAAATATGCATTCTAGCAATTTATTGCATATCAACTCCTCAAGGTACTCTCATGTGCAATATTGTTGAAATTGCATTAAATCATTCCTTTTGATACTTGTTGTCTCTCTCAAAGTATCCCAACTAGCATTAATTCCCTTAGTGTTAGTTGTGATGGTTTTGAGATTTTTTGTTTATTCTTTGGTGAAGTTCATTGATATACCATAAGATAAAATAGAGCCATGGGCTATATATGCACTTAAGCAAAGTATACTTTTTGGTATATCTCACGACTTCTGCTTGGATATCATGTATTCTTTTTATTAACCTCTTATGTGTGGATGTTTCTTTGTGGATTATTCTCATGTTTTCCCCTTAGAAACTTATATACACAAGAGTATTAATCTCTCCCCTTGATATGCTCGCTCTTTTCCGACCATCACTCTTATCCTCTTGATTTTTAATGGTTTTGGTATGGTCTTGATTTATGAGTGCTTGGTTTACTTTTATTTCATCTTCATGCACTCATATCTCATATTTGGTTTCTCTTGGACATAAGATTGTCTTGACAAGTGTATTGGTTTATATCTAATCCCTGTATCTTGGTTGTGTTCTAAATAATATAGAGGGAGTGAGGATTCCATGTTTGTGCATATTGTATTCAAATGAAACAACTAATTTATGCACGAACCTTGGGGAGCTTCCTTATTTCACTTAGAGCACTATTTGTCCATTTGATTATTTGGATCTTTTGATTGCTTGCTTCATTCGTTGAAGTTCCTTCACCTTGTTATACTTTTAGCAATCCTTGATCCTCAATATAGTTTGATTTCCTCCAAGTGTTCATCATTGGTTATGTGCATGTGATTTCACTCATATTACGAGTAATGCACACCTTGTGTAGGAACTCATACTATATTGTCCTTCTAACCTTGTTATCCATTTTGGCACTTGTTGTCAATGGGGGAGAAGTTTAGAGGGTTTTAAGGGAAATGGTTTTCTACTTAAGATTGGTTTGTTCTTAAGTGTTTTCCTTTCATGCATCTCATCTTTATTATGTTTTGCATGGTTTGTATATATAGTGGAAACTCTCCCAAAGGTTATGCTTGACAATGTATGCAATGAAATTCAAGATCATCACACGTGCATATATTGTGGGGGAGTTTGCTCTATATATGTTGGCTCTACTCACATCTCTTGAATTAGTTGTAGTTTATGTGAGTAGAATAGGTTTTGATATGGGCTAGTATCTTTGTGTTACTTAACCATCTCAAATACAACCTCTTGTATACAACTTATTCTTGGATAAGCTGCGTACTTGTTTCTAATATTCATTATACAAACCCTCTTGTTGTGATTGTCATCAATTACCAAAATGGGGGAGATTGAAAGGGTAATTGCCCCTATGTGTGGTTTTGGTGATTAATGACAATCCCTATGGTCTAATGTTTTCACCGAGTTTTATATGAAGGTGTATTCCATAGGTCATGCTTGTAGTCCATGTGTTGGATTCAAGTATGGATGCCATGAAGATAAAGATATACCTTGAGTATTGGCATCAAAATCATCGAGTTGAAGAGAACAATATGATATGATCAAGATCTTGAGAGTGTGATATCAATAGAAGAATTCAAGATGTGGCTCTAAGTCGGTGTCATGATAGCCTCATTAGTTGAGCTATGGTTGACTAAGATTTAGAGAATGTAATCAAATGAAGAGTTCCTTATGTACCTCAAGATATTAAGATGGAGCACGAGAAGATACTCGGTTGACCAATACAAAGAGTGAAGAGTGATTTCAAGTTGGTCAACACATGAAGCATAAAGAATGTACCACATGGTATTGTGGTATGGTAAGCCTTGTCAATTATGCATCATGAACTAATCCATTATATATTTGCCTTTGCGTTTTCTATATGTACAGGTATCTTTCCATGGGCATGCTTAAAAAATGAAGATATTATATAGCCCATGAGAGGATGACATCAAGTGGTGATCGTCATCAAGGTTGAGAAGGGCAAGTTCAAGATAAGCATCTCGAGAAGATCATTTGCTTGAAGCTTGCCGTCCATATTGGTGATAATGGACATGTGAAGACATGTATTAATGAAGCTATCCCATAGTGGTGTATGGGGAGCAAATTAGGAGTCTTCACGAAGCAACAATGATCAAGTGTTGCATTCCGGCTTGGGTGGAGCTTGAAGCGTTGTCATCAAGATCAAGCGGTTTGCGCAAGGCAAAGGTATGGCCTTGCTAGGTTTTCCTTTTACCGGTCTCAGGGTGGTTGTTGGGAGACCGGGTTATAGGATAGATAGCCGCACTATCAAGAGGGGCTTTCGGTTGTGTAACTTGATAACATCGTCATAGGGAGCTCAATCCTTTGCATACTTTGCATCTTCCTATTTTGTTGCTTCTTGGTGTTTCTCCTTGTGAGGTTCTTGAGCTTGTTGCTAGCTCTTCAACAAGCCCAGGTTCATCGAAAACAGAATTCGTATGCATCTTCTATGACGTTTTCGAGTTTGAAGGTTTTATCGGTTCCTATTTAGGGAGGCTTCTTACCTTTATTCGTTTGGTTCTATCCTCCTTTGTTGGGCTATGATTTTTCTCTGCACAATCTTGTAAAGCTTGTTGTCCTCGTCAAAACAAGCCCAAGATCATCGAAATCGGGGTCCGGATGCAAAAGTTATTGCGTTTTTCGTGAAGCCTGGTTCATCCCGGTTGTGGATTCGGTTCTACCGGCTCCCAGACCGGGTGGTCCATTGTCAGGACCGGAAAACCGGATCTGAAACCGGGATTTTTGGTTTTTCTATACCGAGTCTATCCGAGACTGTGTACTGACCCTAATTACGGTTTTAAGTTCGATTTTCCGGTCCAGGAACCGGACCGTCCGGTTCTGGAGCCGGTCCAACCGAAATTTCAACCGAGTTCGCACAGATTTCTTCCAACGGCCATATTTGATTTCCACTATAAAAGGGGGTTCTTCCCCCAACGTTTCAGGTTGTTCTTAACCACGAAATTGACCTCCATTGTTGAACCTCTTGAGCTTGCTTCCTCCCCCTTCCCTCCTATGATTCTTGCATCTTTTTGAGGGCTTTGGAAGAGGAGATCTAGATCTACAATCCCCACCAATCAATTCCTCCTCTAAGTGAGGGGAACCCATTGGATCTAGATCTTGGAGTCATTGGTTGACTTCCACCATTGTTCTTCCTCTCTAGTTCCTCCCTAGGACTTGTTGCTTTGGTGGGATTTGAGAGTGAAGGATTTGAGAACCCTTGGTGGTCTTGCTTTGCATTCTTGCATAAGTGTTGAGCTCTCCATTACGATTTGTTCGAGTGAGAGACCGTGAGCTTGTTACTCTTGGAGGGTGACCTCCTAGTTGGCTTGGCGGTTGGTACCGCGGTGTTCTCTTCGTGGAAGATTGTGAAGAGACCCGGGATTCTCCTTCGTGGAGCTTGTGAAGTGGTTGTGGAGCTTGCCATCTCCGGAGTGGAGGAAAAGCTATCCATAAGGAAAGGGCCTATTCCTTCGTGGGATAGACTCGGAGAAGAAGGTGAGCCTTTGTGGCGCGTGAGGAATCCTTCGTGGAACCTCACACCTCTCCAACGTGACGTAGCCCCCTTACCAAAGGTGGTGAACACGAGAATACATCTTCGTCTCCGCGTGCCTCGGTTATCTCTATATCCGAGCTTACTTTCCTTGTGATAGCCATCGAGCTTGAAGTACTTATATCTTGATTATAACTTGTGGTATATTTATCTTGTGCTATCTTTCTTAGCTTAATTTGTTGTTGGTGCACTTAGTTGAGCCTAGTGTATTTGGGTTTTGTGCTTGTAAAATAAACGTTAGTTTAATTCTACATTCTATCAAGCCAAAACCGTAATAGTTTTGAAATTTCCTATTCACCCCCCCCCCTCTAGGCGACATCTCTATCCTTTCAACATATCCTCATTTCTTCGTAAGTACTTAAGGATATTCTTGACCGCTTTCCAGTGTTTCGAACTGGATCCGATTGATACCTACTAGTCAAACTAATAGCATGTGCCACATCCGGTCTTGTACATAGCATGGCGTACATTATAGAGCCTATGGCTAAAGCATAGGGGACTTTGTCCATTATCTCTCTTTCTTCCGCTGTAGCCGGACTTTGAGTCTTACTCAATGTCGTGCCTTATGTCATAGGTAAGAACCCCTTCTTACTATCTCCCATTTTAAACTTCTTTAAAATCTTATCAAGGTATGTACTTTGCGATAGCCCTATTAGGCGCCTAGATCTATATCTATAGATCTTTATGCCTAATATGTATGACGCTTCACCTAGGTCCTTCATTGAAAATTTGCAATTTAGATAACTTTTAACACTGTTCAAAAGATATATATCATTTTCGATCAATAATATGTCATCCACATATAGTATCAGAAATGCCACATCGCTCCCACTCACTTTATTGTAAATACAAGCTTCTCCATAAGTTTGGATAAATCCAAACTCTTTAATCACCTCATCAAAGCGGACATTCCAACTTCGTGATGCTTGCTTCAATCCATAGATGGATCGTTGGAGCTTGCACACCTTGTTAGCATCCTTAGGTTCGACAAAACCCTTTCGTTGTATCATATACAACTCTTATAATAAAAATATGCAGCAATTGCTAACATAATCCTAACTGATTTTAGCATCGCTACAGGAGAGAATGTCTCATCGTAGTCAACTCCTTGAAAATCCATTTATTCTCCACGGCCTTTCGGTCGTGAGGTAAGTCCACCAAGTTCCAAACTTGATTTTCATACATGTATTCCATCTCGGATTTCATGGATTCTAACCATTTGTTGGAATCCGGGCTCATCATCGCTTCTTCATACGTCGCAGGGTCATCATTTTCATCAACCATGAAATTCATGACAGGATTTCCGTACAGCTCGGGAGCTGCACGCGTCCTGCTAGACCTGCGAGGTTCGGTAGTACTTTCTTTCGCAGTTTCGTGATCATTATCATTAGTTCCTTCTTCAACTAGTAAAGCCAACTCCGAAACGACTTCCGGCGCTGCGCTACTCGCCATACTCTGAAGAGAAGGTTCAATAACCTCATCGAGTTCTACGTTCAGACTACTCACACCTTTCGCGAGAAACTCTTTCTCTAGAAAGGATCCATTCTTGGCAACAAAAACCTTGCCCTCGGATCTGTGATAGAAGCAATACCCAATAGTTTCCTTAGGGTATCCTATGAAGACGCATTTTTACGCTTTGGGTTCGAGTTTATCCGGTTGAAGTTTCTTCACATAAACATCGCAACCCCAAACTTTAAGAAATGATAGCTTAGGTTTGTTTCCAAACCATAATTCATACGGTGTATTTTCAACGGATTTAGATGGTGCCTGATTTAAAGTGAATGCAGCAGTTTCTAGTGCATAATCCCAAAATGACAATGGCAAGTACGTCAGAGACATCATAGAACGAACCATATCCAATAAAGTACGATTACGATGTTCCGACACACCATTTCACTGTGGTGTTCCGGAAGGTGTGAGTTGAGAAACAATTCCACACTCTTTCATGTGAGTGCTAAACTCGTAACTTATATACCCACCTCCACGGTCGGACCGTAGAAATTTTATCTTTCTATTACGATGATTTTCCACTTCATTCTGAAATTCCTTGAACTTTTCAAAAGGTTTCAGACTTGTGTTTCATCAAGTAGATATAACCGTATCTACTCAAATCATACGTGAAAGTAACAAAATAATGATATCCACCTCGTGCCGACACACTCATTGGACCACATACATCAGAATGTATGATTTTCAATAAATCTTTCGCCCGTTCCATTGAATCGGAAAATGGCGTTCTAGTCATCTTGCTCATAAGGCATGGCTCGCATGTATCAAATGATTCAAAATCAAGTGATTCCAAAAGTCCATCCGAGTGGAGCTTCTTCATGCGTTTAACGCCAATATGACCTAGACGGTAGTGCCACATATATGCGGATATATCATCATTTAGTTTAATCCTTTTAGCATCAACATTATTAATATGTGTAACATTATTATCGAGATCCAAAAGAAATAAACCATTCATCATCGGTGCATGACCATAAAATATTTCATTCATATAAATAGAACAACCATTGTTCTCAGATTTAAATGAATAACCACTTCGCATCAAACACGATCCAGATACAATTTTCATGCTCAGTGCTGGCACCAGATAACAATTATTCAAGTTTATTACTAATCCCGACGGCAAGTGGAGAGGTAGCGTTCCGACGGCGATCACATCAACGCTTGATCCATTGCCGACACGCATCTTGACCTCACCCCTTCCTAGCGGTCGCTTGTTCCGCAGCCCCTGATTCGAGTTACAAATATTAGCAACTGAACTGGTATCAAATACCCAGGTGCTACTGCGAGCACTAGTCAAGTACACATTAATAACATGTATATCATATATACCTTTGTTTGCCTTGCCGGCCTTCTTGTCTGCCAAATACTTGGGGCAGTTGCGCTTCCAGTGGCCAGTCCCCTTACAATAGTAGCACTCGGTATCAGACTTAGGGCCAACTCGGGGTTTCTTTTCAGGCACGGCAACCGGCTTGCCGCCCTTACTTCCCTTCTGTTTTCCCTTCTTGTCTTTCTTGAAACAGTTGATCTGCAACACTTGATGTTCTTTTTTGATCTCCACTTCTGCAGTTTTAAGCATTGACAGAAGCACGAGGAGAGACTTCTTCATGCCTTGCATATTATAGTTCATCACAAAGCTATTATAGCTAGGTGGCAGAGACTTCAGAACACGATGGATGCCTAAGTCAATGGGAATCAATATTCCCGAGGACACAAGCTTATCGGCGTAACCCAACATCTTGAGTACATGCTCACTTACGGAACTGTGCTCTTCCATCATGCAGCTAAAGAAATTTTCTAAAGCATTGTAGCTCTCTACAGCAGCATGTGTGTCGAAAATCATTTTCAACTCACCCATTGTATCAAATGCATTGCCATTTTCGAAACCCTTTCGAAGTTCCGGCTCTAGCCCATACAATATGCCGCAATGAACTAAGTTGTGGTCCTCCTAACGAGTATGATAGACATTCTTCTCCTCGTCAGGGGCATCATCAAAAGGTGGGGGGCCTAGCGACACTTCTAGCACATATTGCTTTTGTGCAGCAGAGAGGAGAATCCTCAAATTCATGGCCCATTCGGTAAAGTTGCTACCGTTCGTTGCAAGTTTCTCTTTCTCCATAAACACATTGAAATTAAAAGCAGGTGGTGCCATCTACAATAGAATTTGTAAAGTTTAGACTAAGTTTATGATAGATTGAGTTCAACTAATCCATATTACGAATGAACTCCCACTCAAACACAACATCCCTCGTGCCTTTTTTGGTGATTACATGAACCAAATCCACTACACCAAGTCCGATCATCACGTGAGTCGGTGTAGCTTCAAAGGTGAGCATCAAATTGGCATCATATCTACTATATGACTCATGCTTAACCTTTCGGTCTGTGTTTCGAGGCCATGTCTGTACATGCTAGGCTCGCCAAGTTAGAACCTTAGTATTCGCGTGTGTAGCTGTCTTACACCTGAAATATGGTCATGGATCCAAGAACACCCGATCATCACGTGATGTCTTGGAGCGACGAAAACATAATCGGTGCATACTAAAGGAAGAACACATTCTTATCTTGATATTTAAATAAGGGGTCATCTTATTATGTTAATAAAGCGCTAAACAAGCAATATAAGATGCTATCAAACATCACATGTTTATTAGTGAAATGATATGGTTCCCGCATATGATCTCTATCATGTGCACCGTGATATGATCACTATAATACCTTTATGTGTAAGGCCAAGGTCTATGGAACTTACACGCTATGTGTGTTGTAAGAGTATCATCTCATACTTCTACTTACAACATCACCATATCATAACACTAGCCCAACAACAATCTAAACTAGACGCCTCTAATTTATCCATTGCAAGTTTTTACGTCGCTTAGGGCTTTCGAAGATAGAACGGTTCATACCTACGAACATGAACCGCAACGAGGATAACCAAATTGTTGACAACTCATTGCAAAAAAGATATTGACTATAGTAGGAGAGACAGACACCCGCTAGCCACTTATGCAGACTAGTTGCATGTCAAGCGTGGAACAGGTCTCATGTGCGAGGACATGTAAAGTTTGTCCGGGCCGCTTCATCCCACTATGCCACCAATATCCAAAATTACAAATAAGAAGCAACAGCATGATCATAATCTCCCACATACTCATATGTGTAGTACCCGTGTAAAGCATCTACGCATAGATCCGGCTCTGATACCACTGAAGGGTTCGCAGCATAGAAAACAAAAAAATTCCTACGATGGGAACTATGTACCAAGATCTATCTACTAGATACAAACAACAGGCGGATGTATATCCGTAGAGAACATACCCTTGAAGACCGACAAAGATTAACGAGTTGAACTCGTGGTTGATGTAGACGATCTCTTGCCGATCTCAAGATCGAGAGGAAGTCCTAGCGCCGCAAAGCAGCAGCGCATCCGTGCTCGCACACACGTACAAGACACCGAGCAACCTTCGCCTCCTCGATCCAGCGATGCAGCGGAAGCACAACCCTTTCTTGCTGAATAGCCACCGAGAACATGTATCTCGCTAGTCCGATACCATGGGGGATAAATTCTAGAGGGGGAGAGATCCTTCACGAGGAGGTGTGAGTGAGAGAGAGAGGAGAGGGGGTGTCTTTTATAGGAGGAAGGGGGGCACCCAAGGGGGTGGCCGCAGGCCATGGGGCTGCCCCCTCCCCTCCTTAATTCATGTGGGTGGACACTCCACTCACAAAAATCCTTTCAATTCCCTCCACTCAAAATCCCACTCAAACTTGCTATTAAATTTCCACCAATTTTAATGCAAACTCTCATTAAATAAAACTCTTTTTATTTATTCAGAATTTTGTCAATTACTTTAATGACAAACATTCACATATAAACCCCTTGCTAGAATTCTATTTCACATGCAAAAGCACTTTCTGCAATTTCATCCGAAAACCTGTTTCGGTATCTAGTGAAATAAATTCCTGCGCTTCTTATTCTTTCCGGCATGAAACATTTGCTCCAACTGGATGTCAGTGTCCCTTAAGTGTGTCACCCTACGGTTCACGAATAATGCGGACATGATCGAGACCCTTCTCCGATCAATAATCAGTAGCGGGACCTGGAGATCCATACTGACTCCCACACATTCAATGATGACTTTCATGTGATCGTCGGAACCTTTTACGCGTGTATCTCAATTCCTTTGTTTCACGATATATTACATGCCCGAGATTCGATCATCAGTATCTCCATACCTAGTTTGATCTCGTTACTGACATGCACTCTTTTCTCGTTCTCGTGATATAACATTCTAGTGATCAAATCACTTGCTTGCAAGCTAACCAATGTGATATCACCAAGAGGGTCTAGAGTATATCTATCCGTCATCAGGATAAACAAATTCCACTCTTGATCCATGTGTCTCAACATAACACTTTAGTAGTTTTGAAGCCATTTTTATAATCACCCAGTTACGGTATGACGTTTGATGTCAACAAGAAACTCTTCCGGTGTTAGTGATAGGCATGATCTCATGGTCTAAGGATTAGGATCACTTCGTAAGTTGTTTATAGCAATATAAACTCAATGACTTTGATCGTAATGCTATACTTCGGATGAATGTTCATCACATCATTACAGTAATGTTGTGATCTCGTTATTAACAACATCCAATGTATATGATCAGGAAACTGTGATCATCTTGTTAATCAACGAGCTAGTTTATTAGAGAGGCATAACTAGGAACTTTTTGTTTGTTTATTAAACACACATGTATTAACATTTCCGTATTAATACAATTATAGCATACAAAATAAACATCTATCATATACTTGGAATACACATAATAAACACTTTATTATTGCCTCTCAGGATATATTCCCTTCACCTCCAACTCCTGAACCAGTTGATGAATCTACAAAAAAAGGTACTTGATGAAGTATGGAAACCAAAAATCATGATCCCAAGGGTTAAAAATTTTTTTTGGAGACTCCTCCGAAGAGCAATTCCATCAGGAGAAAGAGCTTCTAGGTATGGTACTCAACACATATTAACCATCTTTGTTGTAGATGTGGAATCCTAGAATATGACATACATCTTTTATTTACATGTACATTTGCTAGAGTTGCATGGTTTCACAAGCCATGGTACATACGATGTGATGTTTTTGTTACAACTCTATGGCCAACATAATTCTCAACCTAAAGAAGCTGAACCACCCTTCTCGAGACATATTATCTGTTAATACCTTTCTATGGTGTGTCTGGAAATGCAGAAATGAAAATTTGTTCAGCAATCTAGATGTTTGGCCTCATCAAGTTGCTACTATAAGAATCCAGACTCTTCTCAACGACCTGGAAATGGTGAAAGAAGACTCCTTTTTGGCTAGAACTGCCAAAGATCAACATTGTTTGACTCAAACACCTTAGGGACAAACGATGTTCTTTGATTCGTTGTTCTCAGGGTGCAAACTATAAGTTGGCGCAGCATGAGAAAAGGGAGATTCAAACCACCTGCCTACGGCTGGGTTGGTTTCTACATGCATTTGCAGGATCATCTCCGCGACTTTGGATGTCTTTGTCATGGCCAAGATGGCCAACGTTTAGTTGGCTCTCGTTGTAGAAGCCCATGCTCTGCTCTCACCAGAGTTGTGGCAATGCACTTGCAAAGCCATGTCTTCTTCACCGACTGCAAAAGGTAGCTGGTGCGCCTCGAGCAAGTGATCCTGCCGTCCTCCGAGAGACTAGAAGACACGTCATTCGATTCCAGAAACAACCATGCTAATAGCAAAACTAATGGAGTTGCCCAACGTTGTGCACATGATGCAAAAGGGTCCATATGAGGCTGAGCCTTCAATGTTTTTGTAGGAATACTTCCCATGCTAGCTCGGTTCTGTTCAGTTCTTGCAGTGGCAGATAAACTGTTACAATCATGGCTTAATAACTGTTGTACTCTCTCTGATTAATAATACGTGTCGCTGGTTTAGTATAACGACACTTATTATGGATGAGAAGGAGTACAATGTTTGTGAACCTGAGCTGATTGAAATGTGGAATATAGGGACAACCGAAGTTTCAACAGAGGCAATTGACAAAGTCCAAACTTCAAGACCATGGCACCCGGTTGGCATACGTCAATTCTCGACGTTGAATATATATAATCACCCCTAAACGGCATCCTGATCTCGACGTTGACGCTATGCACGGAGAGAGCCCATAGCCACCGATCATTTTCCGCACGTTCAAATTACTTTGTGCGTTATTAAATACAGTTCGGAATATGTCCACATTCCTCCTTTTTAATCCAAGAAAGATTGTTCTTCCTGATTAATTATCCTAACCTGCCTGGAGTTTTAAATACAGTAGGTGTTGCTATCAAAATAAATCCGCCTCGCCTGCGGCTGCCGACCTCAGGTGGTGGTGGCTTCTTTTGGAATCACCGAGGCGTCGGAGCTCGGCAAAGAATCGTGGCAGAGGCAAAATCTCTGGTCTCGACCTGTTGCATATGTCGGGCCGGCCGGGCTCGGTGGATCGCCATTCGCCGAGGAAGAAGAGATCGGATATCGGATATCGGATATCGGATAGGGTAGCGTCGCGTGACATCGAGTCATGGGCGATTGCGATTCCTTTGTCCACTGACTGTTCCTAGGACCCGTGTGCGCTCGGATGGACGGACGGGGACGGGCCGACATGCGTCGGTCGATCTGCCTCTGCGGGCAGGCAGGTGGTTATGACTTAGTATGAGATAGGCCTGCGGCCGGTCGGCGTATGATGATGATGATGGTTGGGACATGGGATGCTGGGTCGCACGCAGCTAGCTTCACGTCGCATCGTCAACAGCGACTCTCGGCGCCCCTCCTCAGTTTTGCATCACGATTGCCTGCTCGAGCCCTTTCACAGGTTCCCGTTCCTCCGCGGCAATCTTCTACTACCCCGTCCGTCAACAGCGACACCCAGATCATCGGCCGTGGGTTACTAGTAATCCATGACCACGCAGTCAAAACCCAGACGTGAGCTACTTACTGAGCGCGACCGCGGTCTTCAGTTTCGGTGGTGGAACTCCTGCAGGGCACGATCTGCGCCACTTGCAGTGAGATCTGTACCTGAAAAGAACAGAATTCCGAGAGATCTTTAGTTGCCTCCGATTTGAGCTTATCTCCTCGACGCCTCGTCTTTCTCCCACCATCTCATTCTCACCACCGCCGCAGGCCGCACTCGTCGTCGATCGTCATGCGCCAATCCGCTCCCAGCTTCTGCGATCGACCGCCGGAGGCTAACCATTCGTGCTTGACCACACGTCGTACTATATATAAAAAAAAGAATGCACGGCGTGGTGTCCTTTGCGGCCACTTCTCTCGCACAGGTCAAAAGGGCGCGCTTGGCCTATGCAAATACCGGGACGGTCGCTGGGGACTTTGTGGCGCCCTTGGACTACTTGGACGCTTCATGGTAGTGGACACCACGCCGTGATTTGCACCGCACTTGCTCGACCGCTTCCCCGTTTCGTCTCTTCATCGGCTCGTCTAACACGTCAATTCTGACGACTATGATATAGGAGTACACGTTAGAACGATAACATGTGTACCGAGCTACGTGTAGCTAGGTTTTTGAAAAATCCAAAAAATGGCATAAAAAATCAAGATGTAATACTACATAATGCTATATAGGCGATATTTTTAATAGTACATTTTTTAATCATTTCGAGAAGTATTCTACAAATTTAAAAAATTCGATACGTAACACATCATCGGTTTGGACCGAACCGACTGCGCCACTCGGCTTGAGCCAGCCGATTATGCCTTAATCGGCCGGGCGCCCGAATGCATGTCGTCGTGGGCCCCACGCTGGCCGAGTAGCCGATTGGAACCGCCCGCTCCCCTCTTTTCCAATCGGCTTGGACCTGACCGATTGTTTTTCCAATCGGCTTAGCTCTGCGTTTTTTCAATCGGCTTGGCCCTAACAGATTGGATTAATCGACTTGCTCGTGGCCGATTGCGTGTTGGTGCCCCGTTGACTGGGCAGTCAGTGTGGCCTAGGCCGATTGAAGTACGGTAATACTTCTTGAATTAATTAAATAATATTATTAAAAGAATATTGTTATATAGCGAGTGTGTAAAATCTCAGTGCAAAATACCTTTTATTCCGGGTTATACAAAACTGACGAACTCTAACAAATTTTAGGGGTTTGATAATATGTATTGATCACCATACTCGGATTCATACTTTTATTACTTTTTGTGTAGCCGAGAGTATAAGGTAGTATTTCAAATTGACATTTTATGCAATAGTCGATCTTTAGCTACATCCTTTATAAAGGTCTTTTAAAATTAAACGGAGCTACATGTAACTCAAGCTCACAAACGCTGTGCTCTAAATTACGTGTGATATATCAAGAAAAAGAAATATGACACCATTTGCGTTGCTAAATAATATTCCCTCCGTTTAAGATGTTTTAGTTTTGTGAACCAAATGTATCTAGACTTCTTTTAGTACAAAGGTTCACTCGGGTTTGGAATGAATCTACACACAAAAAGAAGTCTAGATTTATTTTATTCACAAACATCTTATATTTTGAAACGGAGGGGGTAGATTAAACTCTGCTTTCCCTACCGACAGCTTGACACCTTGGAACGCACATAACCCGGGCTGCTTCGATCCGTCTAAAAATATAAGATGTTTTAGTTTTATAAAACAAATGTATCTATATGATTTTTATGTATAGATTTAGAGTGAACCTACATATAAATGGCTGTTGCATCTCTTTGATGCAGAGGCCGGAATTTACTCCATTTCAACAAAAAACCTACACATAAATAATATCTATATACATTTGTTTTATAGAGCTAAAATGTCTTATATTTCTGGTAGAGAGTAGTAGTGTTCAAAAAGAGGACTACTTTTAGCGGGTGATGGTATATTTCTTTTGCCACGTGCATAGGGTCCTTGATTTGGGTACGAAAGCCCTTTCATAATTTCGATGCCCTTTCAACCATGTGTCAATTTTGGTGGCATACGTTTCTTTTCTCCTCCCATGAAAGCCGGTCGCCACCACCACCACCAGATTCACCATTTTCGGACCCTTCCTCTCCACCGTCCGGTGGCCACGCCAGCGGATAGAGGAGTGGGGACCCGTCCTTCTCATCGTTTACTTTTTAAGTTTGTTTTCGCTTGGTTTTGTCTTCCTAGCGGTATTGGCGAGGTGGAGACGCTAATGGCATGTTGGAATAAGGTCTCTCCGACCTCTCCCTATCTCGTGGGCGTCCTATTCAGAGTCAACGAAGGGCCCGTGAGAGTTAGCGTTGCCAAATCTGTTGATTCTTTTCGGATCTTGGCAATTGGTGTGTCCATCAAGTGGACTTCTTCTGACTGTGGGGATCTATGGATCATCAAGGAGTTTTATCGATGGTTACTTTTTCATCTTCGTCTCTGGGACCGACGCGGTCTTCTAGACCCGTTCGGCGACTTCCTGTCCGCAACCAACAATGTCATGCATGTTCACGGAGGAGCGGCAGCGCGTGCCGCCGACACGGTTGGAGGTTGAAGACGAAGAACATCTTGAGAATTTTGTTATAATTTTTATTTTTCTCGGGGTGTTTTATACTGTCGTTTCTTTCTTTTAGTGTCAGGTCCCTTTTCACAAAAAAAAAAAGGAATGGACCAACAGGGCTAGACTATGCCACTCGGAGTGTATTGGAGAAAGACACATGTCTCATTGCTAGCTAAATTGCTAAAACGTGGTCTAGTGTATGTTTTATAGTGCGAATGTGATACAGAGTGTCACATGAATTGCAATATGTTTCAAAGTGTAATAGTGTCATAAACGAATGGTTCAAAATTGTAGAATATTTTATATTTTTTGTTTCAAAAAAGGAATGTCCAAGCCTCTGCATCGACTAACGGAGTGATGCATATGATGTTTTAATTAACAAAAGGTTACAACTGATGGGTCATATATGTTGATACATGGACCAACCGTCTAAAAAGAGACAACATGTAGTACATGTGCATCAACATGATATCCGATTGTCAAAGCGCTAGCGGTCATTATAAATCCTGCTTACACCCAATATTATGGCTTGCATGCACTTCGCGGTCCTGTGAAAGGACCATATACGATCCAATGAGTAGTCAATGAGCTAATCTCTCAAAAAGAAGGCAGTTTTCCGAAAAGGGAAAGTCCAGGCCTCTGCATCGACTGACGCATATGGCGTTTTTATCCCATTCTTGAACATAGTTAACAAGAAGTTACAACAGATGGGTCACATGTGTTTGATACATGGACCAACCATCTAAAATGAGAAAAACAACATGCCGTACATGTGCATCAACATGATATTCGGTTGTCATAGCGCCAGCCACACTCTATAAATCCTATCGTTTTCAAATCGGTCCACCTAATATTATAGCTTGTACGTGCTCCACCGTCCAAAGAAAAATACCACGTACGGATCCAATGCGTAGTCAATGGGACAATCTGTTAAAAAGGAGGCAGTTTTTGCTTTGTTAAAAGTAAAGACAATCCCCACCCGGATGTGAAATTCATCTTCTTAAGCAATTTCAACATTAGTTGGAGATGATAATTTTAGACGTACCATATCCTACAGTGCCGACTACGAGGGTCAGATAATTGAAGTGTGCAAGGATTTCTATGGCCGGAGTTTGGACACAACACATTACTTTCAACACACTTATTGCGTGTTTAGCACAGTCCTAGTTATCGGGGTGGAAAAGAAGCTGCAGAAGGCCTACGTGGGTGGCTTGCCTGGTTGCCATCGCGGACAAGTCATCCACAACACGCAAGGCACTTCTTCATCGCTGCTTTGCTTTCCCTTCTCTTTTGTTTGCCCTTTTGGAAACGAATGGGACATTGATAGTTTTGCAACGTGAGACCACAGGGTCACCGAGCTGGGTCCATTGTTGAGCCACTCTACTTTTGAGAATGCTCTGCACATTGGACCGCAATATGTGAGTGGCCTGCGTTTTGTCCGGAGCATCCCAGCGAGGATGTACGTGGCCTGACGTCAAACCGCGCGCGACAACTTGATGAGTTCTGCCACCTGCCAACTCCGGTCGATTAATGGATGGACCATCTCTCTTTGATACACTTCCAGCTAGGTAGTGATCAGCTAAGTATATCTAGCAGTGATGCACTCCAACGCATGTCATTCATTACTGGTTCATGTCATACTATATCAACCATATCCATAAAGGTAAATTCGTTCCATATCTTAACCTTCTTTGGTTATCATGTGAATAAGATCCTACTTGAGACAAGTGTCAATACTATGACCAAGCCCATGACCATGACACCAAGAGGAGACGACAAGAAGGTCCTAGGAACCAAGACCCCCAAACAAGAGGCGTGGAAGAGACGGTGAAAGAAGACTTCTGGCGCTAGGACCGGCGCCACACGAAGCCCCGCCGAAACTTCCAGCGCCTAGCCCGGTGAACCGGACTCCCCGTCGGAATTCCCGGCGACACAACCGGCGAACCGGCCTCCGCCAAACAACAGATCAGATGTATAACCGGCAACCGGTGAAATCTCTACACATCGGAAATATCGTGACGACTCCAGCGTACGGATTTATCGCCGAAATGCCTAGCCTGCATGCTCTAAAGGGTTTGATGCCCAGAATATTCCCTCCCACCTGCCCCATCGCCCCTAGCACTATAAATAGCCTCCTTGTGGCTCGGATCTAGTTGGAGTTGATGATAAATGAAGGTTTGTGTCTAACCCTAGATGGGAACCCCTCTCTATAATTAACCTATGAGTTGTACAAGGTCTTGGATTTGGTGTTCGTCTCCAGGTCGTTAAGACCCTCCTCAAGTGTTCGGTCTCTCCTCATCAAGGATTCTAATAGTGTTTGATCTCTCCCCTTTGGGATTCTACTTGGTTGCTACTCTCTCCTTTAATTTGGATTCTATCATCCGCTTGCCGATATCTCCTTTGGTGATTCTACCTAACAGTTTCTCGTCGAGGATTCTATTGGATTGGTTGTTTGAACCAACGGGAGAAAATCGAATCAGGTTGTGTTTGCGTGTGTTTGTATCTTTACCTTGCGTTTGTGTTGTGTTCATCGTGTTCATCAGGTTCCCCTCACTCCCCCGCCTCAAATCCGTGAAGATCGGGCCACCCTAGGGTCAATCCCATAAGGGATCCCATATCAAGCAGAAACCAGAAAACCGTCGGACATACGGCGGGTTTACTGATTGAGACGTGTTTTTTGGCCTGAGCAGACATCACAAACGGAGCCCAATTCAGAATTTTTTTTACGGGAGCCGACAAATCCACCCCTCGAACTATATAATTCTGGTTCTAAAGGCGTTTTGTGGATCTTGACCAATTTTTCCGCCACCGTCCCCTCCACGCCTCTGTCGCATATTTTCTCACACCGCCGCTCAAATTGCCGAGCTCCAGCGAGAAATTCCTCGGCCCCTGCACTAGATCCGCCACCGGTAGTCGCCGATGGACCGTTGTGGACTCCGTCGCGGCCGTACGCCGCCTTCCTCCTCGCGCTACCATGGCCTCACCCCCGCCCAGGAGGAGGAGTGCTGCCGGTGCGTCCGCGCGGACGAGACACGCAAGCGTGCCGCCCTCCACTACAAGAAGCACCGTGCACCGGTGCTGGTCACGCTTCTCCGCCGCGAGACGGAGGAGTTCGACCGCCACATGTGGGGGGAGGGGAGATCCTCGCGTGCACCGCGAACTCCTCTGCTGCTGGTGAAGAAGGAGGAAGAGGAGGAGGAGCTCCTAGAGGGCCGAGTCATCACCAGCGCCGACTATGCCACCAACAAGGCCTCCTTCGAGCGTTTGATGGAGGTCATCCGACAGCGGAGCGTCTCCGAGGCCGAGGTCGACGCCGCTCGAGCTCGCCGCGACAAGGACATCGACAACATCTTGCTCGAGCAGGGGCTCGCCTGTGACCGCGAAGACCGTGCGAAGAAGATCCAGGGCGACCTCCTACGAGCGGCGCAGGACGACAAGTACGTCAACCTCGCTCCGACACCACCTCCAGCCTCTCCGACCTCGGCCTCTACAACGACAAGCTCTGAATCTCCCGACGGAAGCGTCACCGCTGCTCCATGAGGCTTCGGTGATCCCGATTTTGCGTGCATGTTAGGGTTTAGTTGCGGCAACGGCAGACCCCCTTTAATTTAGTCTAATTTGTGCCTTTGGTACCTACTATCACGGCTATGTACGTATGAACATCTGAAATCTCCCACGAATGTTCAAAATTCAAGTTTTTATGGTTTAGATTTGTGGTTTCTGTTCTGGCCAAGAGCAAACCCGAGTAAAACCAAGCAAAAACATAAGACCCTTAAATTCCTTTTAATGATTTGGCGGATACGGTGTCCGCTAGAGTTGCTCTAACTGTATGTATGGTCATACTCCCTTTGTTACAAAATATATGTATTTCCTTCGTATTAAAAAATTGTCGTAGATTTGTCTAAATTTAAATATATCTAAACATTATTTGTATATAGATATATATATATATATTTGTGTCATCTTTTTTAGGACGGAAGAAGTACTACTCCTCGATCCAAATTAGTTTACTTGGTTTTGTATAGATTCAAATATATCTGACACTAAAACAAATCTTTTTAAGGACGAAAGAAGTACAACTCCTCGATCCAAATTAGTTTATTTGGTTTTGTCTAGATTCAGATATATCTAGCACTAAAACAAATCTAGATACATTTGAACAAAGTCAAGTAATTTGGATTGGAGATTATCTAAACACTTTTAGTGGATAGGTTCACTTGTTTCGGAACTAAAAACGCTAGATACAATGTTTTAGAAAAAAAATTAAAATAACCGATAATTTGGAGCGGACGGAGTATTTCATTCGAGAAGATTGCAAGATCGGCACTGCAGTAGTACTCCGCGCAGCTCGCGCAGCACGCGGCGGGTCAATCTCACTGATTGCTGATGTCTCCAAAAAGGGAGGGGCAAAAGAGAGTCCCCACGCGTCCACCACCATCGGGGCGCATGGAGTCCCGCAGACCGGACTCCACCTAACTTATACTGCGAGGATGCCTACCAAACAAACACCACGACCCCTGCTGATACAAACGCGACGGCCACGCCCGCCCCACCGCAGCCGCTGGCTGCTGCAATACCAAACCCGAGAAAAAAAAGCACTCGCGCGATCGGCGGAGGAAATGGACAGCAAATCGCCTTGCCGCCTCTGCTGCTGCTGCTGCTGCCAGTGCTAGTGCCAGCGCGCAACCAACTTGCCCCCCTCCTGAAGACCCCTGTTGGGTTTTATGCTCGCTCCTCTCGGTCTCTCTCCCCCATTTGTTTACTAGCCTCCGCGGTCCGCACCGAATCTTCCACCGCCCCCCCGCCCACTCAGCCGCTGCCGCCTCTCCGCGTGCCGTGCCGACCGGAGTGCGCAGGCGCCGGCCTTTTTCCCGGGGTGATCGAGGGCGCGTGATCATGGTCATGGCCAGTCCGTGCGCGGCTAATACTTGATGCTGACGGCGTCGATTCGGGAGATGGGCCGGCGCAGAGGAGGGCGCTGGTGGGGCGTCTGCGGCGGTGTCTGCGCCTGCGCCGCCTTGGTCGTCTCCGCCGTCGTCATCCTTGGCGGTGGAGGAGGTATGTGAAATCTCCCGTGTGGCCGTGTGCTGGTTTTCGGGTGTTTGGCTCTGCTGGTTTCGCGGTTTCCTGCTGTTGTCCTAGTCAGTATCATGCGTGTCTGTATGCTAGAGTAGCTTTGCTCGTGAGAATTTTGGTGGGCTCGAGTTGCCAAAACCTGAGCCTCAACGTTTGGTTTGGTACCGCTGCTCTAGTTTTTTACAGTGAAAATTTGGTGTGTAGATTCTGCGCGGCAATTAGAGTACTACCGTTGTCTGATGCTTTGATTGTTGGATTTGGATGGCTAATTAATGGTCTGCCTGGATGATGCATACTTTACTACTACTAACAGAGGCAGGGCATTTATTTGCATATAAACCGAGTTTGCTCTGTTCTAAGCTCTAGTCGGTACCTAGATTTTTTTTTTGCGATCATAGTCAGTACCTAGATTAGTGCTGAGCTTACATATAATGATCATCAACGTGGCTAATTGTTACTTTTAATTAGTAGCACTTTTTATATTAAAAGGAGTGCCAATAAAAATACAGTTATTGGTAGATCAAACACTACACGCTGGCTCGGTATCTGGATGTATTATTGGCTAAATAAATAATGATCATGCGCGTGGCTAACTATTTAGCTAGTCAGATTTTCTGTTAGCACTTTGTTTTCATTTTTATCAACTGTTTATATACTATACAGTGGCCAGACCGATTTAGCTGTATGTTCTATTTGCTTATTGATTTACTCTGTTTCCAAGATCATCAGCATTCTCATGCCCCTGCCTTCGGGCGTAAAGTTCTTCTGTCATTAGCAACTGCCGATCCACAAAACGACTTGGATAGTATACTTCATCCTTCACAGTTGCAAGCTCCAAGATTCCAAAGCTTAGGTCTGTAACTGAACACACCCATGACCCAATGGTTTGGAATATTTGTTGTTGTATATCATGTGTGCATTTCTAGTCTAATTGCAGTTTACCATTTCTTTGCTAGGACTAACTGCAAAATTATCAGCATCCACTAGCACAGATATTATCAAACAGCATGATCAGCAGGCGCCCAGCCCAACTTTCAAACATGAAGGTGCTTTTCATAACTATGATATATTTTATGTAAACCTCAATCCTATATGAAGCAATTCTCTTCGTTAACCCTGTCGATTTTTTTTATGGAAATGGTTTACCCTTTAGCTTCCTCAGATGAAGCTGTGCCACCATTTAAACAAACAGTGCTGCCTACAATGGAGCCTAGTCCTCTGCCTGATCATTTTCATCAGCTGCCAAACATAGAATTATCTCCATCTATACAGAGTCGAGGTGAATTGCTCTTCAGCACAATGCTGAACTCTACCTGTAACTATGTAACATCAAAATCTAGTTTGGAATGACGATAACCTTTTTTTCTCTATTCACAGGTCAACATGTCTCTCCTTCGCAAATGGTTTCTCCAGCTACTCAAACTGGCAATCATCATCGTGAAGAGCAAGTGCCTGCAGCTTCACCATTTCTTCCGGTTCAGACACATCCACCTCATCCTGAAATTGCTGTGAACACTCCAGCTGTTGCACCTTCTCTACAACATCCACCCTGGTGTAAGTACTATTTTGATCCGCGCTATGTTCCCAATGTAAAAAAAAAAAATTAACACTAGGTCAATTATTTGCTTCTGTAATTTCATATAAGGCTTCTGTAATTTCATATAAGTTTGCCTTTGACCAGCATCTCAGCCTCCTCCATCTCCATCTTCCACTGGAAGTCAATCAACACAGCCAGCTCCTTCACCCCGTATCAATGGCCATTGTAAGATTGTTGGATATGATGTTATGCCATGTTATTATTTTATTAGCTACTGAAATGGATTCATATTTACCTAACTCAGAATCTGTTGCAACCTGTATTTCTCATGGCAGTAGCTCCTTCGTCATTCCAGAACCCTCTAACAGGCCAGGACACACCAAGAGTACCAGTTGCTTCACCTCCAGCAGAACTACCAAGCAGAAAAAATCTACCACCGAAAGGTATAATTTCTCTTGTTATGTAGTCATCGAATTGGTCTATATGTTTCAGTTTTTTCTCACCCAGATTTTGTTGTAATCTTGGGCGTATATAGCAGTTGCACCACCAACGCCCATCGGTCCTGCATCCAGTCGGGATGCCGTATCAGTTGCTAGACCTACAAATAACCTACCAAACCCCAGCAGCTCACCACCGAAAGGTTCAATCTCCCTGATCCAGTTCCAAAAAAATACTCCCTCCATCCCAGCAGGGACATTAAAACATGTATCTGGACAAAGTTGAGTCACTTATTTTGGGACGGAGAGAGTATATATAGCATTTCTAAAGGAGCTATTTTATTGGGAATAGGTACAAGGGAGACTAATCACCATTCTCCTCCTGCCACTCCACCTTCAACACACCGCGCCATTCAAATTCCCCCGCAACAGAGGCAGCGCCCTCATTCAAGTGGTACTGAACTCAATCATGCCATGATGTAGATTTTGTTCTATTCATTTATGAAAATGTATGATGTACAGCGTCTTATGTTTCTCCACCGCCAATCACTTTTGACGTCCACGAGGCTAGGTATAGTGCACATGTTGCTGTATCTCCAGAGCAAGTCCCTTGACCCTTCATCCCCTGCACACTATCCACACCTAGGAGGTAGCCTTCTCATTCAGTTGGACCTTAACAAAATTCATTTCTTAATTACAATATAATCAATATTTCTGAGGGGAAGGTGCATGCCACTTGAGTTGCTTACGATCCATAGCATTTAGTACCTTTAGACTATCAACATAAGAAAAGCATATATTCCCTCCGTTCGGGATTAACTGACTCACATTTGTCTAGGTTCACATGTATCTAGACGCGTTTTAGTGTGTATATACATGCGAATCTACACAAATAGTCAGTTAATTCTGAAGGGATTAGTATATTCCACTCAGTTGAGACTTTTTTCAAAAAGATATACTATAATTTGTTCTAAATTTAATCCAAAAACTGTATGTTCGATGTAGGACCTTCTGTTCCTCCAGTACCGAACTTCCGCAGTTTCTGCACCCACCATCACATCTTACCCTTCATTTCCTGCAAATAGTCCAGAGGCACAAAGTATGCTTGTTAAGCAGTATTCATACGTGAAATACATCTGCTAGGGAGTGGATATCATATATTTGTTCTAACACATTGTGCAGGACCAGTAGCTTCTCCAACAATACATCCTGCCAACCATGGGAACGCCAATGGCGTACCGGTTCCTCCACCTTTGAAAGGAAGGGATCACCATTCCATACCTGTAAATAATACACATGGCATGATCCATGGAGCTCCAGTTGTGGCACCTTCAAAGGGAAGGCATCACCGGTCCTTGCCTGTAAATGACACATCTGTAAAAGGTTTTCAACCAAACCATATGTACTAAGCTATAACCATCAACCTTTTGCTGATAGTGAAATGATTCATGAAGTTATATTGTGCAGGACCTGTCGTTTCTCCCCAAAATTCTCCCAGCATTCATAAGAGGGGACATGGCATCCATAGGAGAGGACATGGCATCCCGACTGCTGCGCCTACAAAGGAACCTTCCAGCCATCTATCACCTGCAGATCATAAACACCACAAAGGTATCCACATTTTTTCATAGAAAAAATATAATCAGAAATAAGTGCATTCATCTCTGTAAGTGATATTTGGTACAGGTTCCTTTCCTGTCATAAGCCCTGCTCCACATAGAACCAATAATGCTTCTGCAACAAGCCATGGACATTCAGGTTTAGATCATACTCCTGCTCCATCACCTGTAGTCTTGCCCCCATCAAAAGGAAAAGAAGGAATTCCAGCGTATGCTCCGCATCACCATCATAAATATCATTCGCCTTCATATTCTCCAGGTTAGTTGTGCTGTTTTTAGGAAGATAAAGTGATAATTAACAACTACTGACGATCTGACGTCCTTGAGAATTTAGACATGCATGACATTGATAAATACACATACGACTCAGCACTCAGCAGTAGTGCAAGAATTGTCTGCGGTATGCTTGATTGAAAGTTCAATATTTAGTTCACAAATATTGGTTGAGACTCATCCTGATTCGAGCATGTGAAGTTTATCCTTGTTCTAGCATGAGCATTTGACTGTATGCATATTAGTCATGCAGGTCCCCAATTTCCCATCCTGCATTAAATTTGTCGAAAAATATCTTCTTTCTCTATTTATGTTGAATCCAATCGGGCCATAATAAATCTAGATTTACCTGACTGTAATATGAACTAGTCGAATTTCCCATGCAATTGTGCAGCAATATACTTTAATTTTTTATTTGCTACATGACTATTTTAGGAACCATGCAGGTGCTCTGTCATTCATATAGCAGGGATAGATTTACAAGAAACAAAGGCCTAGTTACAACCTATATTTAAAAAAAAATTGTATTTGTGATACAACAGCTCCAACACATATCTGATTGATATGTACTGTTACAATCTGGACCCACTTTAACAGACAGTGTAGGTCATCTATTTTTCATCTGATTAATGCAGTAATTTCTAGAACTTGAAAGTGGATATGCTATTTTCCGCTTAATGAATGGTAAAATATATATAATTGAAGTAATTATGTAATATTATATTTTTTATTCGGTAATATTTGTGTCTATGCAGAACCTGCTCTACCGCCTGACAGTCCTGCATATAAAAAGCCCAGGGCTTTGGCACCAGCACCAAGTCGTTCCTTGCCACCTCCACCTCCAAATTCATGTATGATATGGATACACTCTGTGCCATCTGAATTTATCAATTCAAACGTTATGTGCATTCAATTTTACCCAGCTGGTAGCTTTTGAGTATGTATCGCTCAGTTGTTTATTCATCCTCTTTTTCTTCTTTTTTAGACTGCACACCGTTATATTGTCAAGACCCTCTGACCAATAGTCCTCCAGGAACATGTCGCTGTGTATTGCCAATAAAAGTTGAGCTTCGTTTAAGTATACCACTGTATACGTTCTTTGGATTGGTCGCAGAACTTGCACAAAATATTGCATCTGGAGTGTTTATGAAACAAAGTCAAGTTCGTATTATGGGAGCAAATGCAGCAACTGAAGACCCTGAGAAGACAGCTGTCCTTATTGATCTTGTGCCACTGGGAGCAAGATTTGACAATACAACAACACTTTCAGTATTTGAAAGGTTTTGGCACAAACAGGTCATCATAAACCCTATGCATTTTGGAAGCTATGATGTATTATATGTTCTTTACCCAGGTGAGAGTTCATTATAACTCATTTTTGTGTCACTCAACTTACCTGTTTCCTTGTGTTAATATATTCCTTATCTTGATGATTTTTTCGATATCTGATTTGATTCCTGAATCTCCTTGTTCATTATTCATTAGTCAATCTTTTTCTCTCCCATAAATGCTAATGGTACTTTTTTCATCTACTCATGAAGGTCTTCCTTCATCACCGCCACCAGCTCTCGGAAGTCTGAACAATGGTCTTAGCAATGCAAATGATCCAAGGTTACGCCCACTTGCTGTTGATGTAGGAAACCACAGAGGAACAAAAAGCAGGGGCATAATTGTGATAATTGCTCTATCAAGTGTCTTCGCGGTTATTTTATGTGCTGGAGCTGCATTGGTGATTTATTTCAAGCTTAGAAACCACAATCTTCTGACCGAAGCTTCACTTATGCCAGCAAAGTCTGCAGGTAGCAACACATTCTTTCTATGGATTATTCCTGTTTTTCATCATTCCATGTGGCACCATCGAAGAAAGTAGAGAAATTAAGCATGTTGAATATCTTTTGCTAAAAATATAAGGCACTCTTTTTTTCGCAAAACCATGAACTGCTCCCTCCTTCTGAGTTTTGGTAAGGCATGCGCATTTTTAGGTGCTCAATTTGACAAACGAATATATTGTGCCAAAAAAAGTATATCATTTAATTCGTATTTGAAAGAAGTTTCTAATGGTATACTTTTTGTGGCGTATAACTAATATTTCATTGATCAAATTGATGATCTCAAAATACGTGGAGCCTTATACACCCAGAAGGAGAGGGTACCTGGTAATATGGTGTACTGTACCATTATATGTTTAGCTTAGCTGCTTAGGGACAACAGGATTGATTCACCATATTTTCAATGCATGCATTTTAAGCATTTGAAGCCACTATTCATGCATTTGTGTAGAAAGCTAGTCCACTTAAGAAGAATCTTCCGTTTTTAGCTTTCAGAAGCTGAGAAGTTCTGTTTCATGTTCCTATCGCTGAAAAAGAGCTGTTTATGAAAGGGCAAGAGTTGTATTTCATGCTTTACTAGTCACAGAACTCAGAACTGTTTTTGAGCACAGTGGGCTAAAGCTACAAAAATAACATTAGACACCGATTTACTTTCTTTCCTGTATTTTTTCATCAATGCTTTGCACTGGAAATGCAGGTCCTGGTTCAGCAGTAGTCGAGAGTAGGTTAGAAAGCAGACCTATTTCGGCATCACCCTCATTCAGCTCTAGTATAGTGACATATAAAGGATCAGCAAAAATATTTAGTTTGGTTGAGATGGAAAGAGCTACACAGCGATTTGCTGAGTCCAGGTTAATCGGTGAGGGTGGTTTTGGGCGTGTTTATGAAGGTATTCTTGAGGATGGAGAACGGGTTGCTGTCAAAGTTCTTAAGAGGGATGACCAGCAAGGAACGCGGGAGTTTTTGGCGGAGGTTGAGATGCTTAGCCGATTGCATCATAGGAACTTGGTCAAGTTAATAGGTATATGTACGGAGGAGCATATGCAATGTTTGGTATACGAGCTTGTTCCGAATGGAAGTCTTGAATTTCACTTGCACGGTAAGACTTCATTTTGCCACTAGACCTTCAGTTTCTAAGATTTTTTTATGAGAATTTCAGTTTACCACTTCATTTAGTCTATTTTTTCTTGGAGTTAGATGCATCCAATTAGCCAGGCACTTCATTTACAAGAAAAGAAAAAGTAGTTTCTGTAGTGTTGTACAGCTGTAATAATGAAGCTGCACATATTAATAACACATGATATTCTAAGACATAAAATAACTTTATTAGGTTCCATTATATTATATCTCCAAACCTATCATTCCAAACTCTTGGTATGTTTCACGGGCTGCATGGTATACCTCTGTTGCTCAATTAGAAAACTTAGATACCATGGATCTGCAAACTTTCTCAAAACAATATATGTTAATGACTCCAAGCAGGATCAGATAAGGACACTGCTCTGCTTGATTGGGAGGCTAGGCTTAAAATTGCCCTCGGCGCAGCACGTGGTCTAGCTTATTTGCATGAAGATTCAAGTCCTCGTGTTATACATCGTGACTTCAAGTCAAGTAACATTTTGTTGGAACATGACTTCACCCCCAAGGTTTCAGACTTTGGCCTAGCCAGAATTGCTCTGGGCGAGGGGAACGAGCACATTTCAACTCGGGTTATGGGAACTTTTGGGTAAGCTGGATGTGAAATTATTATCCCAACTCTTTCATAGTAGTCCAAATATCCTCGGCATATTCTAAACCCATGAACTCGGTTTCTTTTTAGGTATCTTGCTCCTGAGTATGCAATGACTGGGCATCTTCTAGTAAAGAGCGACGTCTACAGCTACGGCGTTGTCCTTCTTGAGCTTCTTACCGGCAGGAAACCTGTAGACATGTCGAGGCCTCCAGGGCAAGAAAACTTGGTCGCGTGGGCTTGTCCGTTTCTGACAAACAGGGATGGTTTGGAAACACTCATTGATGCTTCCCTGGGAAGTGGCATCCCACTTGACAGCATTGCAAAGGTAGCAGCAATCGCTTCTATGTGCGTTCAGCCTGAGGTGGATCAGCGCCCATTCATGGGGGAGGTTGTTCAAGCCTTAAAGTTGGTGTGCAACGAAGGCAGCGAGTCCAGAAGTTTTAGCCGAGATATGCATATCCAAGATGCTGAGATCATGAGTAGAACAAGTCTGGATATGATGGATGCAGGCCCGGTGCTATCTGCCGAGCAGTTCGCTGCGTCAGCGCGATATGACACGCTGGACGCCTCTGGTTCTTTTCGACGGTATTCGAGTTCAGGTCCTCTGAAGGTGGGTAAAGGTGAACGAAGTAGGGAGAGAGGCTTATCAACAGGTAGCTCGAGTGAACATTGTGGTGTACAACGGTTTAGGATAGATTCGGAGTAGTCAACAATGCAGGCTCCTTTTGATGACCTGGGAACTGAAGAAACACACATGGCTTATTTTGTGCAAGCCAGACTTGATGTCTATTGCAAATGTATCTCGGAAATGGAGAACGATGTCAAAAACGGTTTACCAGATGAGTGCCCGGTGCCATGGTTAGATGAGGAGTGATCCGGTGGCACGGTGGTGGCAATGGCGCTCGGCCTGACATACTCCCTCCAGAGTACGCAGTAACTATGCGGCCTTCTAGTCCTTTTTGCTGACTAACTGCATCCGGCGCGAGCTGAACATCAGAACAAGAGAAAACTTCGTTTGCCTATGTGTACAGTGCAGAGATGTGTAATAGGCTACTAGCCGGTTCTTCGACTGCAAGTCCTTGTGCGGGTTAGAGAAAATGTGGAGGGAGTGGATTTTGTGGATTTTGTGCTTGAGCTCAGTAAGTCCTTTCCTATTGTTTTGGGGCAAAAGAGAGAGAGAAAAAAGAGGCAGTGATATTTATTTGGAAGCTCCGATGCAATATTCCACCTTATATAGTTTAACCACATATTGTGGCGTTTGCTTGTGATATAGTCATATCATCCTGTGTGCTTAAAATTATTGTGTCTGCTTGTGTTATGTCTATCCTGAAATATGTGGCGTTTGCGCACATGCTGCATCTCTAATGAATAAGGCACATGAAAGTCTTTTGCCTCAATTAGCAAAAAAATAAAATCTACCGTTCAATTACTCCCTCTGGTCCATATTAATGGTCTCAAGTTTATCTAGATTTGTATGTATCTAATTAAGTATTCAGACTAGATACATTCCTACCTAGACAAACGTAAGGTCATTAATATGAACCGAAGGGAGTAACAAAATTGTATTGCTAGACGCAAGCTTGCCGGGCGTGATGACAAAAATGCCTTTTGATGTGAATCCATGATCTTTTTTTTTTTGTAAAACGACTATAATGTCTTGCCTACTTTCTGGACGCTATGTTTCAACTACTCCCTCCATCTCAAAAATAAATACATCCAAATTTTGAAAATTTTCCAACATCTATTTTAAGACGGAGGAAGTACTTATTTTCAGTTCGGAATAGACATTTCAGCTTGTTTTAGCTTCTTTTCAACATTCATCTGCCAAGAGACGGGGGAGAGGAGCGAAAATGCAATTGGAGCCCAAGCTTACTTGAGCCCTTTATTTTAAAAATTCAAAATTGATATTTTGAAATTTCAAAAAATTCTGAAAAAATATGTACATAGAGGCAATGATGTACATTTCATGTGTGAAAAGTCCCAATCTAAAATAAATTTAATTATGAGCTACATAATAAAATTAAATCTGACAAGATTTGAAGGTGCACTATTCACACGTCCAGATCTTTAATTTTGTCTCTTTTGTGTAGTGTAGAATATAATATATTTCGGATTGACACTTTGTACACTTGGAAGTAGAATGTTCAAAATAAAGGGAGCCCGGGCACTCAGGAGGAGTATCTATCTAGCTCTTTTTAGAACTTTGTAGAGACTTCAGTACCATATAAGTGCAAGATGAGGCTAAATGACATTACCTCTTGCACATTTTGTGTAGTGTTCGATTTCCAAATGCTATCCTGTGTGTAAATTTCTGAAACTCGGACACAGTCCTAGCTTTATACCACCTAGCACTAGCACGAGGTAATGCCCCACAGAACCATCGTAAAAAAACAAGTCAAACCTCGAACTGCTCACGAGTCGACACCACCACATTAAGATGTTGAAATTGCATTTCAGGTTACATGGGGTCGAAACATTTTTGTAAGACACCATCCAGAAGGTACAAAAAAAATCAATCCCATTCATCTGGTGGTGAACATTGAACACAACACCTTTCCAAAACAAACCACACTGAAAAAATAGTGGGGGCTAACAGCATTCGTCTAGTAGATGCAATGCCCTACATGTTTACTTCCAAACTGTAGGGGCTTCAGCATCAAAGCATTTTACAAGACGAAGAAAACCAGCAATCGTCAGAAGACGAACAAAAATAAAGACTGCACTGAACAAACATGGAACGTGGGAGACAGACAAGAATCAAGCCAATAAAGCAAGGCAAGGACTAAAGCACCTACAGAGTACATGTCTTCAAGTTTGTTAGGTAGCTGGAGCTTCCGAAGCATCTTGTTCTTTGTCTACAGTCAAAGCTGATGACAGCCAGTCCGAAGCTGGAGTCTCAAGTTCAGGCTCCACACGGCCATGCACATTCAGAGGAGTGACAGATATCTGTAGGTTGTACAAGGTAAAACGATTAGCCACATGAGAACAGGGCATGAGAGAATGTGGTGGTTTTTTGCAATTATCTTGAGAGAAAGAAAGGGAGAGAGCTCACAAATCCATTTTCCAAAGCTCTCAAATCAATATCCTCATCCAAACCTTCATGCAGCTTCTCGGTGAACTGTATAATATACAAAGCCAAATAAGAAAAGGATACACAGAAAGCTTTGAGGGTGTTCAAATGTGCTTAGAATCATGCCCACAAGTCGGAAGTACACTTCCACTTCTACAAAAATCAACACTAAAATGGACCAAGGCTGTTTACAGTCTTTATTAATGACCATAAGTACCTAGTTTGGTAATGCTTAGAAGTTCATCTTTACTTTGTAATTGATCAAAGAAGTGGAACTATGTATGGAAATCCCTTTTGGCTCACGGGTGCATTTGCACCCATTGTGAGGAAACATATTTCGAAATATCAAAAAATTCAAAAAAAATGTCTACATGTACATTCGATCATTTTATTTTCGTTTATAAGTTTTCGGGATGAAAGAACATTTAATGTGTCATGCATAAAAAGGACAAAAAATGTCACATGAACAGGACTATTTACAGGACATTTTTGTCTTTTTGCACCGGACACGTAGAATGTTCTTTCATCCCGAAAACTTGTGAACGAACATAAAATATTCGAATGTATATGTAGATATTTTTTCGATTTTTTTGACATTTCGAAATATGTTTTCTCACAATGGGTGCACATGCACCCGTGAGCCGAATAGCCACCTCCATGTATGTACGGAAATATATATATTTACCTCAGCGCGGAAAAATTTCTTCACTACTGCTCGAGACTCTTGTTTCCCTGCAGCTGCAACAGACTCAACCTCGACCGTCTTCCGCAAATTACCTCTGCGTGCAGCCCCCTGAAGATGGAAGGACAAACCAGTTTGATAACAAACACCAATGATGACATAATAAACTTCTATGGAGTAAAGTTTTGCTTCATACTGCTGCAGAAGCATCCTTCCCAAGCTGCGCGAGCTGAATACCGAGGCTTTGATGCATGCCCATGAAGTGAGCAGCAGGTGCAGGCCTACTTGTTGACACAGCTTGCCAACTTTGAGCAGGACTGTATATGCTTTGCTTGGTCAACTTGAAACCCTGGCATCACTTATATGTTAAAAAAGAAACCAAACTACTTACGTGCTGTAGAATTGTGCCCATCACAGTTGTGAGAAGTAATGCACATTTTACAGAAGATCCAAAGTGATCTGGTTTCCCCATTACCAAGTATAAACAAATACCGGTGTTGCTCCAAATTAATAAGATTTCTTTTTTGTTCAGATAATTGCATGACCTTACAATCACAGTATATACTGAATGACGAAAGCTTGACGCATACTGCTGCGCTTGCAACAATATGTGTGCATGAGCTTACAATCAGTATAAATAAATACCGCTGTTCCTCCAAATTAATAAGGTTGCTTTTTTGTTCAGATAATTGCATGACCTTACAATCAGTATATACTAAATGCGAAAGCTTGAAACATATTGTTGCGCTTGCACCTTGTAGCTGAAGTTCAAGCCATGAGCTCATCATGAAAAAATGAAATGATGAACCCACTGACCAACTGAACAATTCAATAAAATGCATGACGTATTATAGATTAGTTATGATACATATTGAAGGATGGACCAAAGTCGAGCTAACATATGACCATGATACACCTCAAGAAGTTAAAAGTACAAAATCAGATAGATATACAAATTACTGTGCTATGATAGAGTAAGTCAGTAGCAGAGGAGACTTAACCAGTAGAGACAAGATATAGCTTTTTATCTGAACATAAGGTTCAGTTGTCATAACAAGACACCTTCTATGTAGTTCATTCTATTCTTAACTATTCAATCATCAGTGAGGTGCAGCAGATACCTTCATATGGCTACGCTCTGAAAACCCTGTTCACTGACAACATAGCAAACAACCTACATTCTACACTGGTAATGTAGAAATCCGTTTATTTACCCTTTAGAATAGCATCTTGAATAGATGGAAGCATACGGTGCTCTTAAGTTAAGGATATAATTAGTTATATGTATTGCTCTAGTGCGTAGCAATAGCATGGTCCATTACGCTTGTCACTAAATGTCAAAGTGGACAGCAAGTAAAATGAATTCATGTGCTTCTACAGCTGTGGTGCTATTTTTGGCCCTAGTGGAGTTTAAGAAACAGTTTTCTTCACAAGATAATCTTATTTGCAGCTGGCGAGCTTGGAACCCAATATTCAGCAGGCATAGCATGGTCCAGTATGATTGTCATTAAATGCCGAAGTGGACAGCAAGTAAAAAAGAATTCATGTACTTCTACAGCTATGGTACTATTTGTGGCTCTAAATGGAATTTAAGATCATAGTTTTGTTCACATAATAATCTTATTTGCAGCTGGCGAGCTTGGAACCCCAATATTCAGCAGGCATAGCATGGTCCAGTATGATTGTCATTAAATGCCGAAGCGTACAAGAAGTAAAAAGAATTCATGTACTTCTACAGCTATGGTACTATTTTTGGCTGTAAATGGAATTTAAGACATAATAATAACCTTATTTGCAGACGGCGAGCTTGGAACCCCAATATTCAGCAGGCACCCACTGAGGAAAGTTCCCTTCTCAATGTCCGCCAAGGCCGCATGTATCAATGGCAAACACAAGCCAGCTGCATCCTTGAAGTGACTGTCTTTAGTTTCATCCTTCTTCCTAGTTATCCAAATCCGGCCACCAATTGTTATTAGCTTGTGTTACAGAGGTAACAAATCATGATAGAGTAGATTTTGAACATAGGCAGTAAACGCATACCCACCAGTTCAGTGAGATTGCAATTGAAGGTACACCATACATTAAGGCCTCTCTTGCAGCAGCGATAGCAGAAGAGTGGAACCTACAGAGATTTGTAATAAATTGCATAACCAAAGTGAGACCAGACTATAAATGGGCTACTTGTGAAACAAGAGCATACATACATCTGGTAACCGCAATTTGGCCCAGCATTGATACCACTGATCACCTGCAAACCAAATGGAATCATCCTCAATGACAAATGATAGGAAACCTAGTTCCTTGTTAAACATACTAGATAGCAAGCACAATACCAGAGCAGGTGTCTGCCAAGCAAATAGCGTCCCAGATAATGACAGCGAGATACAATCCACCGGCGTCCCTGAATAAAAAAATCATCCTAATCAGCAGCAAAGAGAAGGTTCTAACAATAGGCCGCAATAGCAAATGAATAGTATATGATCCAAACAGCCGGATGGAGAATCCTGACCTGATATCTCAAAAGCCTTGGCCCCTGTGAAATCGACGGATGTCGCTGAAACAGTCTCCCGTATGGTAATCGAGTGACCACAGACAGGCTTGTCCCTTGAAATCAAGAAGATGTTCCAATCAAATCGCGGCGTTAGAACAATTAGGTCAAGAGCAAAATTGCAATGACAAATCAGGAAGGCAGGTGCAGGGATTGGGGGGACATACGATTCGGGGGCGACCACGTGGACGTCGCAGCGGCCGCCCTTGACGAGGGCGTCGACGAGCGCCGCGAGACCCGGCGACTGGATCCCACCGGCGCAGGTCAGAAGTACGACGGGCTTGGCGGGGCCGTCATCAGCCGCCGCGGGGGCCGAGGTCTCGGCCGCGGCGGCGGTGACGCTGGCGTCCTCGGTCGGAGGCGGGCGACGGGCGGCGAGCACGGACTGTAGGTTGGATACGAGCGCGGAGGGTAGGGGATTGGGCCTCCGGGAGTCGTCGCCCGAGCTCGCGGCCATCGGTTTCGCCGGAGAGATGGACGGGCGTTTGGGAGGGAGGAGAGAGAGGGGGGAGGGAGGGGGGTACGGACTACGGAGGGAGGGAGGAAGGAAGAGGCAAATATTCCAGGCGAAGCGGAGGAGGAAAAATGGCCTGGAATGGGGTGGGCGCGCATAATTTATGGATTTATCCACACCGGGCCCGCTTTACGTGTAGAGCTAGGCTCTTTTTTGACCTGCACAGATTTGAGGGAAAAGTCAAGTACTAGTAGTACTGCTTGAGCAAAAGTTCGGCAAGCCTGTCTCATCATTCGTTAATTAGTCCCACAGTTCTTCTCTTTTCGTTAGTGAACTCAATCCCCCATTTTGTTTTCAGGAGTATTTAGTTTCAAGAGTAAAATCTATTCATAGGACTTAAACTTGGCACTAATTTTCGATAGGTCACTGACATTAGGATACGCTACTTATGGTACCGCTATATACACTGCACGTTCCATCACGATCACTGTTGCGTGTAGAGCGCATGTCATCCGTGACCATTTCAGGAGCTGTATTTATTGATAGCTCTTCTAACCATGTTAGTATACTCAAATTTGAGGGTCAACATGGAATTTGACTAGGGCTCATTCCTATCCTTTCCTTCTCTCTCCTAGCTACGGTTCCTAAGAGCTCCTCCGTCAGCGTCGGGCCGATCTGAAGCCCCTCTCGCCGGCATTGCCGGTCGATATGGGTGAAAGAGAGGCGCCGGAGTAGGTAGGAGTAGTTTTGCTTTGTTTGTAGTGGGCTATATGCCTAGTAGTCGGAGCGGAGCGACAGATCCTTCCGCCTAGATCCATGTCGCTGTAGGATTCCTCCTACTCGATCTTCTTCTTCAGCGGTTGGAGGAGAGGAGTGTAAGAATCGGTGTCTCATTAAATAAAGTTCTGGTGGTGTACCTCCTGCTGCTGCTTGAGCAAGGCATGCGCGAGCTCTTCCCGGCCGACCTCGGAAGCGAGGGGGAAGGCTCGGGCTTGCTGATGGGCATTTTCTAGGTAGAACTCCTGGACGGCCGTGGAGGCGAAGTGGAGTTCTACTGCTTCATAGCGAGCTCAACTTCGGCGTGGTGGTCTTATCTGCTCTCGCACCATGGTGGAGTGTCAACTCTGTTTTTCTTCTCGGCCGGCCTCGGTGGCGAGGGAGAAGAGAGCGGAGTTGCTTTTGCCGCTGTCTGCGGGAGTTCGCGGTGGTCGATTGAGGCTGTGAGCCTGGCCGCCCACTTGCTGCAACCCGGAGCTCAACTTGTGGTCGACAGGTTCGTCGTCACGATCTGTAGCCAAGATGGCTACCCATGTCGCTGCCTCGTCAGCGCTTCAACAAACTCCAAGACGGAGGCCCGTTCTCGAGATCCTCGCCGGCAATTCGCTCCTCCCCGCAGTCAAGTGGTTCGTCCCCGGCGGCAGGTACTTGGAGGTCGGCTTCGGATTCTCGTCGTCAGTGGAGAAGATGCTGGACTGGATTGCTTTTCTATTTCTTTCCAAGATCCTTTTTGTCAAACATCAGGCCTACTTTTTAGTGTTTTGTTGAGGGTCCTGTTTACAATTTGTACCCACCACTTTTTAATGATATTGAAGCTCTCGGGGTCTTCTGACCCCAAAAAACATTGAATTTGACTAAACTATGATCCTCCCTTCTGAAAATCTTTATTTCAACACTTTTCTTATATGAATTAGGAGCCTACAGATCTTTTTCTTCTGAGTCAGGCCATCACCCCTGAGCTTATCTTTTCCTTTCATTTCATCTTCTTAACCTTTTCCTCATCATCATACACATTATCTGCATAAAGGTCATCATCATTAGTAAGATCAAACTCTGAATCGTCCAAAACAAACTTTGAATATGCATCTTTAGATGACTCTGCCTGCTCTCTGCTTGCATCTTCTTCTACAAAGTTGAAGACAATCCTCTGTTTACTTCTTGTCCTCACACCTGCATCTAGTTGCACTACCTGAAGTGGAACAGACTCATCATCCACTTTACTCGATGCGTTGTTGGCACCAACGATGTCGATAGCTTCATAACTGCTTGGAGATCAACCACATGGAATTCCACAACATCATCCCAATCGATTGTCCCAATTACTCATCATGGTCCAGATATATATTGATGAAATACTTCCCACAACCACCCCAATTTGACATTGCACTCGTGTCAATTTCATCTTCGATCTTCCTTAGACCATTCCTATCGGTTGACATAATTGGGATGCAGTAATACATAATCATCATGCCCGGCTTCTCATACCCAAGATCATCCACTAGATTTTCAAGCAAGATTGGTGACCATGCATCACTGTCCAGATGATCAAACCAAACAGAACCACGAGCAGCATAATATCTATTGTTGCCCTGCCCAAGAAAATAACCTCTATGATAGATTTCGACTGAGAAAATCCTCTACCACGACTTGTCAGAACAAAACATAGGAACCCATTGAAATCGTCTCTTTTCCTGCAGACAATCACATGAAATTGCGCAACATTAAACCCTCTTAAACCCCTACCCCAACCCTTACATACACCCATGAAAAATCCCAACTAAAACGCTATTGGAGATGAAATGCGTCTCCAATTACCTGCACTCGTCTTTGAAACCCTAAACATAAGAAAAAAAATCCAAGATTGTTGACAGAAATTCCACTCAAATTTCTGGTACTTACGGTAATCTGGCGGACAACCGTCGTGGCCATCTTCCTCTTGCTATGTTTTTTGTTGATGCTGCTGGCGAACCCACCTCGAAATGATCGGGTGAGAAAGGACAATTGTCTCTTACACTATTGGAATCAGGGGCTTAGACGATATTTTCCGGTTGTGTCCGAGGGGGGTTTCGCAAATAAATAAATATCGGCGCTCTAGCTGACATGCGGGTCTAAACCGAGCCACGTCAGCGAAGACATGCGCACTACGTGCAACAGTGACGGTGGTGGGACGTGCAGCGTATAGTGGACAATATTCCTAGACCGTATAAAAATCAGTACTACCAAGTTTAGGTATGATATCATGGA
This sequence comes from Avena longiglumis, assembly GCA_030063025.1. Lineage (NCBI taxonomy): Eukaryota > Viridiplantae > Streptophyta > Magnoliopsida > Poales > Poaceae > Avena > Avena longiglumis. Next base: position 159,162,085 of record CP125973.1, read on the forward strand.
TGGATTTTACTCTAATTATTAGAATATATCCAACCTTGAGCACCCCCTAAAAAGCTTTCCAAGTGTTGAGCAAAAAAAAAAAAATCATGGCTCCGCATCTCCGGCCGGTACTGTTTCAGGCTCAGCAGCAGCACCCAGGTGGTCCGTCGTGTCGTGTCGGTACCACTGGTGGATTCGCGCGTCGTACCGCAATACAAGATCTTGTAGACACGAGGCCCCGAAGGACGGACGGACCTCGCGCACGGCAAGCAACATGCGTCGCATATTTGTACGCGCGGAGCGCATAATTATTGGGCGTTGGGCGGCACAGGCCAGGCCAGTAATACGAGCCAGCCAGCATCGGTCGTGCGGGGGAGCAGCACCCCATGTGACTCCTTTTCAGATGTCATGTGACGACGCACTGGATGATACTAGTCTCGCATCGCACCTCGCACGTAGTCTCGCTAGTTTCTACAGTAGTTGGTGGTGGCCGCCCTCTCGCTCCCCAGGCCCGACGTCGTCGCATCCACGTCGCGAGGGGGAAAGGCTAATTTTAGCCCCGCCCGCGATCGAGTCGAGGCCGCTGACTCGAGGCCAGGGCCACACCGCAAGCGGCCACTGAGGCTCGGTAGCAGCCATCGATTTGGTCCATTCGTCGTGTCGCAGAGTCGCTATCTCCCCGCCCGATACGTGTCGGGGATGTGGCTTGGGCGTACCTGTCCTCACTTCACTTTGGAAGGTGCCGTGTATGCATGCGACGCACCATGGCCCATCATTTCGGGTGCATGGATGGATGAAAGGTTAAGCTACGGTCTCGCCAACTGGTGCCGATAATTATTCGTGGTTTCACTGTGTTTCGCATGGCCCCATCGTGAGGAGGACATAATTCACCGGAGTTGATGCGTGGTCGGATCAAAAGGAGTGTTCTAGCTAGGGTCAATATATACTTTTTAGTTTAATGACGGTGGAGTGTGAGATTTGCTTTTGACACGCTCAATGATGCTGACTGCTTAGCCCTCGTCCAAAATAAAAAAAAGGCTCGTTTTGACTTCGCGAAGTTCTCTAGTAAGGCAATGGGTAATTGGGAAGTACCCCCTTTTGTTTCATAACATGAGATGTTTTAGGTTTCATAGTGTACGCAGACGATTTTTTAGTGTGTAAGTTTACTTCAAACCTACACACTAAAAGATATTTAGATACATACATATTATAAAAGCTAAAATGTTTTATATTTTTGAACGGACGGGAATACGTCACTACTAATCTCTTCTTCACTAATATAAGATCTTTTAATGTAGACATTTTAAATCTCTTTGTTCACTTACATAAACCTTTTAGATATTTCAAAGTCAATAGATACAATGTACTTTAGAAAAATGCTAGAATATTTTACATTAGCGAACGGACTTGGAGTACTAGATAGTGTATCACGGTAGGGGCGGATTCAGGAGAAAATTACACGGTGTTCATTTTGTAAATCACGCAATTTATTTTACTTACAGACGGGGTGTCATGCACCGAAAGGATATTTGTGAAAATTTCAATGGAAATGGTCTATATAGGACGCCACTTGAAGGTATCCAATTAATTGGCGGAAAACCAAATGAAATCCATACGACAACCCCGCACGAGGCCACACCAACATAGGCCGGACGACCAAGCGACACAACAACGAAACTCACTCTCAAAACCCTGCTTGGTCAATATAGACGGGCATTCACAACTATCGGAGAGAAGACACCGTGACTATTATGGAAGGAGCAGATGCATGACGCTCAGACATAGATGAAGGAGCCAACCCACCGAGGAGTTGCGCCAATGTGACGTCAATGACCACCATCGAGGGCAACCTTGTCGTCTGCACGACAAAAGGTCGATGCCCTCAACATTAGCAAAGATTCAGAGCCACCGCCCTGACATCTAGCCGCTTCGTCTTGCCCAATGGACCGCCACACCACCTTCCAGGACTACCTTCCCGACATGCCACCGCTCACGCTCGAGCTACGACGTTGCACGACTCAGCTACCGACAGCTCAAGTTGCATAGGGCATGTTGGGTTTGCAGCATAGAAAACAAAAAATTTCTACGATATGAACAACCGAGCACCAAGATCTATCTAGCTAGATACAAGCAACGTGTGGATATACATCTAGAGAGAACTTACCCTCGAAGACCGACAAAGCTTTACGAGATTGGTTCTCATGGATGATGTAGTCATTCACTTGCCGATCTCAATATCGTGATGAAGTCTAGCCGGTCCAGCACCAGCAAGTCTAGCACCGCAAAGCAGTGGTGCATCCGTGATCGTATACACGTCCGGTACCACGACAACCTCCGCTCCCTCGCTCCAGCAAAGCAGCCGAAGCAGCAAATCCTTGCTCCAGAAAAAGCCACCAGGAACACGTATCTCCCTGATCCGAGACCATGGGGAAATTCTAGAGGGGGAGAGAAATCCTTCACAAGGAGGTGTAAGAGAGAAGGAGGGAGAGGGAGGCCTTTTATAGGAGAAGGGGGCAGCCCCTCCCCATGGCCGGTGGCCAAGGTGGTGCCCCCACCTCTTCCTCCATTCATGTAAGTGGAGCTCTCGCTCACACAAATGGCCCTCCATTTTCTCCACTAAAAATCCCACTCAAAATCAATTAAATTTTCACCAAATTTAATGCAATCTCTCATTTAATAAAACTCTTTTATTTATTTAGAATTTTGTTAATTATATTAATTAACAAACATTCACATAAAACCCCTTACTATATTTCAATTTCACATGCATAACCAATTTCAGCAATTTCACCCGAACGATTCCGGTGTCCATTGAAATAATTCAGCACTTCGATATTCTTTTCCTGGCATCTCATTTGCTCCAAATGATGTCGGTATCCCTTGAGTGTGTCACCCTACGGTTCGCGAATAATGCAGACATGATTGAGACCCATCTCCAATGAATAATCAGTAGCGGGACCTGGAGATCCATACTGACTCCCACACATTCAACAATGACTTCTTGTGATCGTGTGAACCTTTAACATTGTAACTAAATCCTTTTGTCTAATGATATTTTACATGTCCGAGATTCAAACATCGGTATCCCCATACCTAGTTTGATCTCATTACCGACATGTACTCTTTTCTTGTTCCCGTGATATAACATTCTAGTGATCAAGCTATATCAATGTGATATCATCGAGAGGCCTAGAGTATATCTCTCCATCATTTGGATGGACAAATCCCACTCTTGATCCATGAGCCTCTACATAACACTATCAGAGTATCTGAATCCACCTTTATAGTCACCCTGTTATGGTGTGACGTTTGATGTTATCAAGCTACTCTTCATGTGTTAGTGATTGACATGATATCATGGTATAAGGACTAAAGTTACTTGTAATGATGTTATAGCAATTTAAACATAATGAATTTAATCGTATTACTATACTTCAGATGAATGTTCATCACAACATTCCACCAATGTTGTGACCTTGTTATTAACAACATCCAATGTTCATGATCAGGAAACCTTGATCATTTTTGTTAATCAACGAGCTAGTTTATATAAGAGGCATAACTAGGAACACTTTATTTGTTTATTAAACACACATGTATTAACGTTTCCAATTAATACAATTATAGCATGAGAAATACATTAATCATCAATAAGGAATAAAATAATAACCATTTTATTATTGCCTCTCGGGCATATTCCCTTCAGTCTCCCACTTGCACTAGAGTCAATAGTCTAGTTTGAAAAACTTGTGCATTCAACACTTATGGCTTTCTGGTGTTATATATACGCGTTTGCTAGTGGTAAACATAATCTCCGGATCTGACATTTTCAGGTCCGTGTGTATTTGCATGTATTTGCGTCTCTCCGCATCACTCATTCTCCAATAAGATGGCATTATATAAATTTGGTCCTTTGGTGAGACCTTTAATTCCTTGGGGTTAAATCATGTTGATACTATTGTCGTACAATATATCTTCATAGTGTTAGCCTGCTGTGAACCACGCCTAGTTTGATAACAAACTATTTGACACAAATGCCCTCTTTTGCTGCTACAATAGCAGTCATATACTTAGATTTTTTATTGTAGTATCCGTCACAATGTCTTAACTTTGGAACTCATCCAAATTCATCATGGAATATCCTTTCCATTGCATTGTGCCACCCATAGTTTAAATTGAGATAAACTTAATTTGTATCTTGTGACAAAACTAGTATCAATGTAACACTTTATAATAAACTATTTGTAATTATTTGTCACCTCTACATAAATATATTCTTAGTTCTTCCAAAGAACATAAAATTATCCTTACTATCATCCAATGATCATCTTATGAGTCATTCTGGTATATGATCATAACATTTAGAGCATAGGACATATTTTGATGTGTACATATCATAGTATGATTGATTAAAATATTCTTGTGATTTCACTCACCAAGTGTCAAAACACTTGAATCTCGTTTTACATACCAAGTGTCAATACACTTGAATCTTGATTCAATCCTTTTCCATGCGACAAAAACATTTCTTGTCTTTTTCCATATTGAACTATTTCAATATCTCATCTATGGAATTCTAGCACCACCATATTAGCGTATCAATCTATTCATATAGACATTGATGCCTAATATTTGGGTTATGCCTAAGTATTTCATCAAAATTAAATTTTAATGAAATTCTTAACCTGTGTCAATAAAAGATACATCATTTCCAATCAACAATATTTCTTTCACATAATGTATTAGAAATATGTCTCAACGCTCCCACTTAATTTCTTGCAAATGCAAGCATCTTCATCGTCTCTGATGAAATTAAACTCTTTTAACAGTTTCATCATGGTGAAAATTCCAACTCCGTGATGCTTACTTCAACCATTAAAGTTTGCATGCTCTTTTGGCATCCTTTGAATTAACAAAACCCTTTGGATGGTGTCATGTACATGTCCTAGGTAACCATTCTATTAGAAGAACTTTATTTTGTATGTTCAACTACCATATACCAAAATTATATGTAGTGGTTGCTACATTAATCCGTCCAGACTAAATATTGCTATGAAAGATCAAATCTTGTCATGATGTCTACGCACTTCTATTCTTGTAGACAGTTGTTGGGCCTCCAAGTGCAGATCTTTGTAGAACAGCAACAAGTTTCCCTTAAGTGGATCACCCAAGGTTTATCGAACTCAGGGAGGAAGTGGTCAAAGGTATTCCCTCTCAAGCAATCCTGCAATCAATATACAAGAAGTATCTTGTGTCCCCAACACACCTAATATAGGTGCACTAGTTCGGCGAAGAGATAGTGAAATACAAGTGGTAACTGTGCCAGACAATAGTTTCTGACTTGTTGTTGACGTGGGGTAATGGTGCTAGAAAAGAGATGATGGCGTGGAGGAAAGGTAAAAGCCCAAAACCTCCCCGGCAAACGGAACAAAGATGGAAGCAAGCAAACATACAACAGATCTAGTAGCAAACGGTATTTCAATGCTTAGAAACAAGGCTTAGGGATCATACTTTCACTAGTGAATACTCTCTCATATAAATATCCTCTCTTCATGATACTACTCTTAACTACTCTCTGATTGGACACTCTAATCAACGGTAGGGCTATAACATCACTCTTCAAAGTACGCCTTCCCCAATCTAGATAACCTCACATTGTCACCTTGAGCGCTAGATGGTTCCAACAAACACCATAATTTCATAGAGACATCCAACTCCAAATATAACTCATAACAAATATTCAATCTAGCCAAAGTGCCACACACGGTATGCACGCTGTCACTTTCACACATGTGGGGAAAATCATAGATCTATTAAAGCACAAAGAGTATTTATGTAGACTCAAACCTAAGTGTCACCATGGTGTGCACGCTGTCACTTTCACACACATGGGGAGAGCAGAGATCTACTGAAGCACTTGAGTAGCAAGGTAGATCTACTTGATTACAAAGCTCATGACCACAACAAGATCATGCATAGAGAGAGAGATGAACACATAGCTACCGGTAGAGCCCTTAGCCTCGAGGAAGAACTACTCCCTCCTCATCATGGGAATCAGCAACGGTGATGGAGATGGTGGTGGAGATCGATGGAGATGGCTCCGGGGGCACTTTCCCGTAGTGCCAGGGTGCCGGAACAGAGACTTTCTTGAAGGGTTTCGCGGCATAGTAAATCAAAATTTTCTACGGAGCGAACAGAGGGAAAGCCAAGATCTAATCTAGGAGATGCAAACAACGAGAGAGATTGGATTAGATCTTCATACCCTTGAAGATTCAAGCCAGGAACGTTCTCTCGGAACGTGGGTGATGTAGTCGTACTCTTCTCCTCCTCGCGATCCGATCCGATCTAGCACCACAAGTGGCGGTGCCTCCGTGAGATGCACCGTGCGGCACCTCGGCGTCTCCTCCTTCCTCGGACCAGCAGTATGGTGGAGAGATAGATTGGATCTACAAGACGACGGCGTGGTGTATATGGTGGAGAATTTCACTGTAGGGCTTCGCCTACAAACAATCGGGAGGGAGGAAGGTAGCAAGGCGCTAGGGCTTGGAGGAAGGTGTGTGTGTGGGGAGGCGCGCACCACCCTCTATATATAGAGGCGGCCAGCCCTTGCCCTCCTCCAAGCCTATCTCTAGTTTAAACAATTTAAACTCTCCCTTATCTAGAAATCCTATCTCTAGTTTAAACGATTTAAACTCTCCCTTATCTAGAAATCCTATCTCTAGTTTAAACGAGTTTAAACTTATCCAGATCTGGGCCCTATGGGGCCTTGTGCCCTGGCCCAATGCGCCAGGACACTCCCTCATAGGCCCATGCCCCTCTAGGAAGGTGGGGCCACGTTGGTCCCCTTCCGAAGGTTCTAGAAGCTTCCGACAATACCGATTAACTTAACAATTCGAACTCCAAAACTGCATCGCCTTATATGAATCTTATTCTCCGGACCATTCCTAACCTCTCGTGATATCCCGGATCCCATCCGAGACTCGAACAAAAATTCATAAACCAATTATCCAATCTATCCTAGCGTCGAGACACGTTAAGTGTGTGACCCTGCGGGTTCGAGAATATGCGACATGATCTTCTATCAATAATCAACGGTGGTGCAGGCACCCATATTGACTCCACATTCATCGATGATCATATCGGATGAACCACGATGCCGATTCAATCAATCCCATATATATATTCCTTCGTCGCGATATTTTACTTGCGAGATTCGATCGTCTTGATGCGTCATACCTAGTTCAATCTCGCTCACAGTTAGTACTTTACTCGTCCGTAATCCGATATCACTTTGTGATTAACTCCTTAACCACATGCTTGCAAGCGGTGTTGATATCGATTCGAGTGGGCCCAGTATATCTCTCCGACAGGAGGACAAATTCCATCTCGATACATACAACCCAACAAATACTTTCCGATCACGAGATACACCTTTATGATCACCCTCTCATAGGATGACGCTTGATGACCTCAAAGCTTTCTTCGGTACCAGGAGTTGCATTATCTCATGGTCTAAGGAATACAATATTTGACATAAGAAAAGCTTCAAAAGATGAACACGATGAAACGATCTAATTGCTTCGCTTAGTTTGGTCATCCATCATATCATTCTCCCAATGATATGATCTCATTATCAATTGACAACTCATGTCTATGGTAGGAAACCTTAACCATCATTGATCAATGAGCTAGTCCATAGAGGCATTAGGGACACGGTGTTGTTCACAAACCACACAAGTATTAAAGTTTCCGCTTAATACAATTCTAGCATGGAATATAAACTTTATCATGAACAAGAATTATAATAATAACATCTTTATTATTGCCTCTAGGGCATAATTCCAGTCTCCCACTTGCACTAGAGTCAATAATCTAGTTTACATTTGGCAACAATCTCACACCCATGGCAATCGAGGTGTTGATCATGTTTTACACGTGGAAGAGGTTTAGTCAATGGATCCGCAACATTCGGATCCGTATGTACTTTGCTAATCTTCGATCCCCTTCTATATAATCTCGGATTATATGAAACTTGCGGTTGATATGCTTGGTCTTTGGATGATATCTTGGTTCCTTAGCGAGTGCTATGGCGCCAGTGTTGTCACACAATATCTCCAATGGGTCCAATGCACTTGGAACCACGCCAAGCTCAGTGATGAAGTTTCTGATCCAAACTCCTTCACTTGACGCTTCTGCAGCAGCCATGTATTCCGCTTCTACTGTAGATCCCGTGATCACGCTTTGCTTGCGACTTCTCCACTCCACTCCTCCATTCAAAATATAAACGTATCCACTCGAGATTTAGAATCATCCTTGTCGGTCGAAACTAGCATCGACGTAACCTTTACGACAAGTGTTCATCACCCCCATAGACTAAGAACATTTCTTTAGTTCTATTTAGGTACTTTAGGATGTTCTTCACGGCTGTCCGAGGTTCCTCCACGGATCACTTTGATATCTCGTCAAACTAAGAGCATTGGACACATCCGGTCTAGTACACAAGATGGCATACATGATGGAACCTATGGCCGGGCGTAAGCACTTTGCTCATAGCTTCCTATCATTTACCGTAGTGGACACCGAGCCTTGCTCAATATCTTACCCGACAACATAGGCACCGAACCTTTCTTTGCCTTATCCATTCGAACCTTTTCGTAACTTTGTCTAGGTATGTACTCGGCTTAAAGCTATCAGCGTCTTTGTCTATCTCTATAGATCTTGATGCCCAATATATAAGCTTCACCTAGGTCTTTCATTGAAAACACTTGTTCAAATAACTCTTCACATCATTAAGCATGTTGATGTCATTTCCGATAATCAATATGTCATCCACATACAAGCTGTAAACGTCACCGAGCTCCCACTCACTTTCTTGTAGATACAATCTTCGTAGCAATTTGGAACAAATCCAAAGCTCTTGATCACTTGATCAAAGCGAAGGTTCCAACTCCGAGATGCTTGCTTGGTCCATAAATGGAACGTCAAGTTTGCATACTTTACTAGCATCCTTAGGATCGACAAAACCTTCGGTTGCATCATATACAACTCTTCATCAATGTTGCCATTGAGGAAAGCGATCTTGACATCCATCCCATATTTCATAATCATGAAACGCAACAATTGCTAATAAAATCCGAATGGACTTAAACATCGCTACGGAGAGAAAGTCTCATCGTAGTCAACACCTTGAACTTGTCGAAAACCTTTCGACAAGCCGTGCTTTATAGACGGTAACATTACCATCCGCGTCCGTTTTCTTCTTGAAAATCCATTTGCACTCAACGGCCTTTTGGTCGCTAGGAGGGTCCACCAAAGTCCATACTTGGTTTTCGCTCATGGATCCCAATTCGGATTTCATGTCTTCGGCCATTTCTCGAGTCCGGCTCATCATCGCTTCCTCATAGTTCGTGAGGTTCACTCTTCTACTAACAAGACTCAAGACAGGTTGCCGTACCACTCGGGAGGGCACGCACCTTGTCGACCCTGCGACGTTCGATGTGACATCGTCAAGCTTCATGATCCTTGTCATTAGCTTCCTCTATTGTTGGTGCAGCCTTTGGAACAATTTCAGGTGCGGCGCTACTCTCCAATTCAAGAGAAGGTTCAATAACCTCGTCTAGCTCTACTTTCCTCCCACTCACTTCTTTCGAGAGAAACTCCTTCTCAAGAAAGGAACCGTTCTTTGCGACAAACACTTTGCCTTCGGCTCTGTGATACAAGGTATACCCAATGGTTTCCTTAGGGTATCCTATGAAGACGCATTTCTCCGCTTTGGGTTCGAGCTTGTCCGGCATCAACTTCTTGACGTAAGCTTCGCATCCCCAAACTTTAAGAAACGACAACTTAGGTTTAGCACCAAACCACAGTTCATACGGTGTCGTCTCAACAGATTTAGATGGAGCCCTATTTAAAGTGAATGCAGCGGTTTCTAATGCATAACCCCAAAATGATAACGGCAAATCAGTAAGAGACATCATTGATCGGACCATATCTAATAGGGTTCGATTCCTGCTCGAACACACCATTGCGCTGTGGTGTTCCGGGTGGCGTGAGTTGTGAAACGATTCCACTTGCTTTAAGATGCGTGAGAAAATCATAACTCAAATATTCACCTCCACGATCGGATCGTAGAAACTTAATCTTTCTGTTACGATGGTTCTCCACTTCATTCTGAAATTCCTTGAACTTTTCAAATGTTTCAGATTTATGTTTCATTAAATAGATATACCCATATCTACTTAAGTCATCGGTAAAAGTGAGGAAATAGCGATATCCACCGCGCGTCGAAACACTCATCGGTCCGCATACATCGGTATGTATGATTTCCAACAAGTCCGTTGCTCGCTCCATCATACCGGATAACGGGGTTTTGATCATCTTGCCCATGAGGCATGGTTCGCATGTGTCAAATGATTCAAAATCAAGAGACTCCAAAAGTCCATCAGAATGGAGTTTCTTCATGCGCTTTACTCCAATATGACCTCGACGATTGCCACAAATAAGTAGTATTATCACTATCTACTTTGCATCTCTTAGCCTCAATGTTATGGATGTGTGTTTCATCCCTTTCGAGATTTAGAAGAAATAAACCATTCACAAGAGGTGCATGACCATAAAAGATGTTACTCATATAAATAGAACAACCATTATTCTCCGATTTAAATGAATAACCGTCTTGCAATAAACACTATCCGAAATAATGTTCATGCTCAACGCAGCACATAATAACACTTATTAAGGTTTAAAACTAATCCGAAGGTAAAACTAAGGAGAGCGTGCCGACGCCATCACATCAACTCTTGATCCGTTGCCAACGCGCCGTCACCTCATCCCTCGCAAGCCGCCTATTCCGTAGCTCTGTTTGAGTTACAAATATTAGCAACCGAACCGTATCAAATACCGTGCACTACAACGAGGGATAGTAAGGAAAACATCAATAACATGTATATCAAATATACCTTTGATGGTGCCAGCCTTCTTGTCGCTAAGTACTTGGACGATTCTTTCCGAGGACCCTGCAATAGAAGCACTGTAAAGGCTTAGGACCGGACTGAGCTTGTTCTCGCGAGGGCATTGCGCTTGCCGCCCTTCTTGAAGGGCTTCTTTGCTCCTTACCTTTCTTAAAGGAGGGCTTGTTGACCATCAACACATGATTATCCTTCTTGATGTCCACTGCAGCCTTGACTTTGCGAAGAGCTCGGTGATCGTATCGATTGGAACCAATCGATTATGAGTCACTACAAAACTTTTGTAGCTAGGAGGAGTGATTGCGAACCCTCAATCTTGAGCTCCTCCGAATCGTGCATTCCGGTTGCTCAAGCGTTGAGTGTAGCCCGACATCTTTATGGCGTGCTCACTAACTAACTCCCTTCCTCCATCTTGCGCTAAAGAACTTCTCGAATCTCATATCTCTCGAGCGGGCTTGAGTCTAAAACATGGTTTTCAGCTCCTCGAGAATCTCAAAGGGCCCGGATAGGTTTCAAAACGATTTTGAAGCTCGGTTCCTTAGCAAACAACATGGTGCTCTTAATCACACCATAATCATCTTTGCGCGATCGATAGACAGCTTTCTCATCACCGCGATTGCAGTGAGGGTTACCTAACGCTTTCTCAAGGACATAGTCCTTTTGTCCGCCATGTAATGATTCTTAGATTGCGAAACCGGTTGGTGAAGTTAGACCCATTGTTTCTAAGCTTTTCTTTATCAAAGAAAACGTTGAAGTTGGACTTGGCCATTGGATCTACTGATTTGCAAGTACAATTTAGACTATGTTCATGATAAATAGTTCAACTTAATCAAATTACTAGATGAACTCCCACTAAATTCAACATCCCTCAAGTTGTTTAGTGAACACGATCCAAATTCACCACACCTAATCCGATCATCACGAGAAGAGATGTGGTTTCAATGGTGGACAACACGGTGTCGCTCATATCATTCACATGACTCATGCTTAACCTTTCGGTTCTTGTGTTCCGAGGCCATGTCTGTACATGCTAGGCTCGTTAAGTTAGACCCAAGTATTTCCGCGTGTGCAAAACTGGCTTGCACCCGTTGTACGTGAACGTTGAGTCTATAGCACCCGATCATTACGTGATGCTTGGACACGACGAACTTTCGCAGGTGCATACTTGGGGAGAACACAGTTTTATCTTGATCTTTAAGTGAGGAATCATCTTATAATGCTACCGCGATCTAAGCATAATAAGATACATAAAGGGATAAACATCACATGCATATAACTTTATGTGACATGGTATAGCCAATCTTCGCAATGATCTCCATCTTGTGCGTTAAGCATGATCTCCATCACTCCACCATGATTGCCTCCACCACGAATAGCAACTACAACTATTGCTAACTACTTAGCGATAAAGTAAAGCTATTACATGGCGTATAAGAAGTTGACTCGGTCATACACAATTATAAAGACAACCATATGGCTCACGGTTGTGTACTCATCGACATGCAAGTCGTGAAACATTACAAAACATGATCATCGCATATAATATACACATCACATCTTGGGCCATACCACATCACGGAAAACACTCCTGCAAGAACAAGTTAGACGCCTCTACTTTGTTGTTGCATGTTTACGTGGCTTATGGGAGTAGATGCTAAGAACGATTCTTACCTACGGAAAGCCACAACGGTGATATTATGGTTGCCAAACTCCGGTGTTAATCCCATGACAACTGTAGTGAGAAACGACATCCACCGCATGTGTGGTACAAGCCACACGTCAAGTCGGGCGGTCTCATGACGACGTCGCGTAAGGTTGGCCTGGACCGCTTCAATCTCACTATCCCGTCATAAGAAGAACACAAACAAGAGGCTTGCAGAAAACATCAACGCCTCGAACAACCATGTTGCGTTCTACTCGTGAAACACATCTACGCATAGATCTAGCTCGATACCCATCAAGGGTTTCGGCATAGTAAATCAAAATTTTCTACGGAGCGAAGGAGGAAAGCCAAGATCTAATCTAGGAGATGCAAACAACGAGAGAGATTGGATTAGATCTTCATACCCTTGAAGATTCGCTGTGAACGTTAAATTGAACGTGGGTGATGTAGTCGTACTTTCCTCTCCTCGCGATCCGATCCGATCTAGCACCACAAGTGGCGGTGCCTCCGTGAGATGCACTGCGCAGCACCTCGACGTCTCCTCCTTCCTCGGACCAGCGAGTATGGTGGAGAGATAGATTGGATCTACAGCACGACGGCGTGGTGTATATGGTGGAGAATTTCTGCTGCAGGGCTTCGCCTACAAACAGTCGGGAGGGGGACAGGAAGGTAGCAAGGCAGCTAGGGCTTGGAGGAAGGTGTGTGTGTGGGGAGGGGGCGCACCACCCCTCTATATATAGAGGGGGGCGGCCAGCCCTTGCCCCTCCTCCAAGCCTATCTCTAGTTTAAACAATTTAAACTCTCCCTTATCTAGAAATCCTATCTCTAGTTTAAACGATTTAAACTCTCCCTTATCTAGAAATCCTATCTCTAGTTTAAACGAGTTTAAACTTATCCAGGATCGGCTGGGCCCAATGCGGCCAGGACACTCCCTCATAGGCCCATGCCCCCTCCCGGAAGGTGGGGCCACGTTGGTCCCCTTCCGGAAGGTTCTAGAAGCTTCCGGTACAATACCGATTAACTTAACAATTCAACTCCAAAAAACTGCCTTATATGAATCTTATTCTCGACCATTCCGAACCTCTCGTGATATCCGGATCCCATCCGAGACTCGAACAAAAATTCATAAACCAATTATCCAATCTATCCTAGCGTCGAGACACGTTAAGTGTGTGACCTGCGGGTTCGAGAATATCGGACATGATCTTCTATCAATAATCAGCGGGTCCAGGCACCCATATTGACTCCCACATTCATCGATGATCATATCGGATGAACCACGATGCCGATTCAATCAATCCCATATATATATTCCCTTCGTCTCGCGATATTTTACTTGCCCGAGATTCGATCGCTTGATCTCATACCTAGTTCAATCTCGTTCACGAAGTACTTTACTCGTTCCGTAATCCGATATCACTTTGTGATTAACTCCTTAACCACATGCTTGCAAGCGGTGTTGATATCGATTCGAGTGGGCCGGTATATCTCTCCGACAGGAGGACAAATTCCATCTCGATACATACAACCCAACAGATACTTTCCGATCACGAGAGACACCTTTATGATCACCCTCTCATAGGATGACGTTTGATCCTTAAAGCTTTCTTCCGTACCAGGAGTTGCATTATCTCATGGTCTAAGGAATACAATATTTGACATAAGAAAAGCTTCGCAAAGATGAACACGATGAACGATCTAATTGCTTCGCTTAGTTTGGTCTCCATCATATCATTCTCCCAATGATATGATCTCATTATCAATTGACAACTCATGTCTATGGTTAGGAAACCTTAACCATCATTGATCAATGAGCTAGTCCATAGAGGCGTACTAGGGACACGGTGTTGTTCACAAACCACACAAGTATTAAAGTTTCCGCTTAATACAATTCTAGCATGGAATATAAACTTTATCATGAACAAGAATTATAATAATAACATCTTTATTATTGCCTCTAGGGCATAATTCCAACATTTCTGTCCCCCGAATATCCCCTTTGGTGGCGGCAGCGCTACAGAGGTTTTCGTGGATTTATTTTGGATCCCCTAGGGTTTTTGGGTCGGAGGCTTCTTATAGGCGCGGGAATTAAGGTCCGTGGGGGTCCAGGGGGCCCACACCCCCCTCCAGGTGCCTCCAGGGCTTGCCCGCACCTAGGGGGGTTTGGACACCTTGTGGACCCCCTCCGGCTCTGCTTCGTGGTTCCGTGTTGCTCTGGGAAAATAATAACTTTGGCTTTTGTCCCGTCCAATTCCGAGAATATTGATTTTCTGCCTTTCTGGAACCAAAAACAGAAAAAAAAGGCAACTAGCACTGTGGCAACTTGTTAATAGGTTAGTTCCAAAAAATATATAAAAACACCAAGTGTATACAAAGCAAAGCAAAGTAGATACAAAACAAGCATGGAGCATAAAAAATTATAGATACGTTTCCGACATATCAAGCATCCCCAAGCTTAACTCCTGCTCGTCCTCGAGTAGGTAAGTGATAAAAATAATAATTTTTGAGGTGACATGCACCATAAAAACCAAGATCAAACCATTTGCATGCATTGAAAGCTGGGATCAAAGAACTCTAAACATGTGCAAGAAAGATGGAGTTCTAACAATAGTACAAAGTAACTATGCATGCAACATGAAAGGCTACAAACAAAGATCATGAATAACATGCATTGAAAAACATTTGTTTGTTTCACATACAGAAAACATAGCATAGTGGAAATCAGCTTGTTCCTCTTAGAGTAGCAATATAGATGCATAGGACACCTTCAAAGTTCACAAGGGTGACTAGAAACAAATAGCACAAGAACAAGTAATATCACAATATGCATGAATCAATAAGCTTTGCAACACTACACACATGATGACAACTATTCTCTCTTAATGGTGCCTAAAGGTAGAAGGTGGAGACTCAATAGTGGTGGAAGAAAGGCCTTTTTTGTAAAGGAAGCAGGGATTACAAGTTTCAAAAAGAGCTTCCAAAAATTATGGTACTTGTTAGCTTTCAGCCCTCATTGCCCCTATCATAAGCATCTTGAAGTGATTAAGGTTAAAGTGGCAAATATGGAGTATATGCTTGACAAAGTATAAGTTGGCAATCTCAAGTCCCTTGAATACGAGGGTCACACCTCATGCATACTCAACTTTGGTCCCAGGTAAGTTCTTGTCATTGTAAGTATTTGCATATCATTGAGAACCGCCAACGGGGTACCCCTCGCACATGGTACAAGAGCTTTCCCATAACAAAAATGACAAGGCAAGCAGACAATGGGCATCTCAGCGATCTTTTTATTTACCATATGCATAGCTTTTTATTTAGGATGCTTCATAGATAGCTCACTGTCAACACCCGGATTTTTAATCCCAGATGCCTGTTATGCCATACATCGCAATCCCAGGATTACCATTTTTGCGAGACATAACAGAATTGGATACCATAGTACATCATCCATTACAAACGATACATAAGTTCTTACACAAATAGGGATCTCATGATCAGGTTCTTAATACAACATCAAGCAGCGGAATACGTAATAATAACGATAGCGTAGGCGAAGCTCCATCTTCGGGGTCACAGGCAATGCTGACGATGGGAGATGATCCTAGTTGTCATAACCTTCCTGGGGTCCATCCTCAAGGTACTCCTCTTCATAGTCTGGCCATGGGAATAGCCAGGGACAAAGCCATGAGTACTCTTTAAGTACTCGCAAACTAATACTAACAGGTAAAGGGTTTTTTGGATAATAGGACACTAGGCTCTAGGGTTGTTTTGCAAAAGCCAGATTTATCTCTACTAAGTCTAGATGCAAATGAATGCTAGCCACAATTTTTATAACTCCTAAGTGGGAACTTGTATTTCATATCACAACCCTGTTGTGGTCAAGTCAAAGTCTCAATTCATTTCACAAGTCTTTTGAAAAGTATGACGGGGGAACATTATGGCCACTCCAACTATCCATAACCGCGGACGCGGCTATTCGAATAGTTTGACACTCTGCAGAGATTATACACTTTCACCACAACATTGGATACATCCGTCAGGAACAAATCTTGAATTCACCATACTCAGTATGCGGATAATCAATCCTAACCTTTTGATTACACGCCCTAGTATGAGCACCTCTCCTGTGAGTTTGGCCTCCCAACCATGACCAACTGTCATCTTGGGTACTGCACAGGTGGACAATCTTCACAAGGTAGCCTCAGCTCAGACCTTGGCTGTGAGGGAACTAATACTAAGGTATATAAGTTTCCAGTCAAGCCCTACCCAATATTCGGGTATTGTGGTTGTACGGTAAAATTGGAATGGTATCGCATCCAGACAACCATCAGTTTTATAAAGGGGCTAAGGCTCATGCCTCATCATTTTCATCACCAAAATCATCAGGTGTTCGGAAACACATGTCCAAAACATTTCAATAGAATGATCCATCATTCCAAGGTTTTCATAACCATTTTTCCACCAAGTATTCCCATCTAAAGTTGATCAAGTTTTATGCTTAGCACTAGCATCTATAGGTGGGGGTAAGTACCAATGAGGGATGGTAACTAGTATATTTTCAACTAAGTTCAATCTTATGCCTTAGGATGACATCAAGATTATCTAGCTTAGGCCAAATTTTATGCTGTTTATGCTACCTTCAAGTATCTTTCAAGTATCTATAATTCACTTAAGTAAACTCTAAGTAAGAGCTTTGATAAAGAAATAAATTATAAATCTTGTAATTAAAACTAGGATGGTTTATCAAGTGGTATAAGCTTGCTAAGTTAATAGCTTGCATAGGTCAATTGATGTAGTAAGGCTTGCTAAATTGCAAGTGTTATCTTGCACATTCACTAGTAGTATTAGGCTTGCTCAAGTAGAGTATCTTGCAAGTTTTAGCTTGCATAGGTATAGTATCAGCTTGCCTTGTGCAGAGCAGTGGTTGAAGTTCTCCTCGGCTTCTTCTTCGTAGTATCCTCCTTCCTCCTCGTATCCTTGGTCGGTACTATCGTCTATGGATAAATACGAGGTACACAATCACCAAACAATACTTAACTACTTGCAATCATCACACACACAAGGGTCCTATAGATGATCTAACATCATCACTAACATTACAATATTAAAGCTTAGTTTAATTCCTTTTATTTTTAGAAAAGTAATTTCTACTCATTGAAAAACTACTTAAGATTTAATATTCTCCAAATCAAACATGGGATCATGTTGACACATGTCATCACCACATATTTTAGTCCATGGGAATGTGATTTAAAGTGGTGTCACAATTTAATAAGGTTTTACCCTTTTATTTTAATTAAATAAAATGGCTAGAAATGCCTATGTAGCATTCTTTTATTACTTGAACATTATTTTTACAAGTAAACCTATATATTTTTATATATTCTGAAAGGTATGGTTAAATGTGATTTTTGAGAGTTGAAATCAACTCAAAAGCTATTATGATTTAAATTTGAAAAATGTTTGAATGCAGAAAAGCTTCTGCCTTGTTATTTTTACCATGGGTGATCTATAGATCCAAATGACTTGAATCCAACGGGCTTGGATTCAGCATTCTCAGACCTTTCTAACAAAATTGGTTTCATTCAATTTGGTGCACTGAGTCGATCTGGGTTGATTTTTGAAGTGGAGTACAGAAGTGAGTTTGAAACAAAATAAAAAAGGTTTAATTCAAATAACTGGGCTGCGCGGGAAAAGTTAACGGGCCGGCCTGCTAAGCGCAGTGCTCCCGCGGGCTGATTAAGTGGGTGTCCCCACTCGTCAGTGAGACAGGGAGGGGCAAAGCGGTACGGGGCAACGTGGTACGTTCGATCTGATTCTAATCCAACGGCTGAGGGTCATCGTCGACGCTGAACAACGCCGGCGAGAAAGAAACCTAGCGTGGCCAGTGAGGGTTGCTAGGGGCTCACCGGGGTGTAGGCGAGGGTCGGAGAGGCGGGCGAACGACGAAGTCGACGACGGCAAACTCAGGGGTGGTCGCGGCAGCTCCTAGGGTGGACGAAATCGACGGCTCCCTTCTTCTCCAGAGGCGGCGGGCTCCGGTGAAATTCCGGCGAGGGGGTGCTCGCCTTGCTCCGACAACGGTGTGGCACGATCAGTAAGGAGAGGGGAGTGAGATGGTGTGAAGAAATCGACTGGGGGTGGCCTCTATTTATAGTCGAGCGAGGGGACCGACGGGGCGCACGGTGATCTTGTCGGGGGCGATGTTACAGGCGGCTATTGGCATGGGCAAAGGTAGGGGACGGTGCGGTGTTCCCTGGCGATGATCAACGACATGGTTTCGAGGCGTGGGGCAGTGTGGCTTGGTCGGAACGCGACGGTGCTCTGCTGTCACATCCCAAGATTTTCCAAATCTTGTAATGTGAAAATAAATGAATAAACAAAAACTTTGTTTAAATTTCAGAGCCAGCAGAAACTTTTTGAATTCAATTAGGACTTCAAACCCATTTGAATTAAATAAGATCTTAAAAGGATTCATAAAGATAAATATTTAATAAAGGAAATTAAAAATGTTTTGGAAATACTATTACTTGATCCTTTAATAAAAGATTTGGTATTCAAAAGAAAATATGGTTTTATAAACAAAGATTGTTTTATAAAGCCAAATTAAAACTTGGCCAAGTTTTGGAATTAAAACATTTTATTCTAAATAAATTTAGCAAAGGTTTATTTAAAATAAATTAATAAGGATTTAATATCCAATTTTATTTAATAAAAGACTTTACCATTTTAATTAAAACATCAAAACTTATTAAATTGTTTAAAATAGGTTTTCCAAGTAATTTATATTTTCTAATAAAACCTACTAAAGTGTTTTGGCTTTATTTTTCAAAATAAATTTCTCAAATAAAACAAATCCTATTGGATTTAATAATGAAAGTCTATTATAATAATTAATAATGGATACTAAAATAAAAGGTTATTTTGTTTTAAAACAAATTTCCAAATATTATATATTTCCCAAATTAAACCTACTAATTTGATTTTGAAAATATTTAGGTTTCAAATAAAGATTTTATTAATAAAAATCAAACCCTATTTGATTTAATAACTAAGGCCATTTTATTTAATTATTAATGGACCCTATAATAAAATGTTATTTTATTTTAAACAAGTATTTTAAGTATTCTTTATTTCCAATTAATACCTACTGATTTGATTTGGAGAAATATTTTGGACTTTAAAAGGAGATTTATTAAATAAATCATACCATATTTGATTAAATAACTATGGTCTATTTTATATTAAATAGATCCTAAAAAGGAATAAAAATATTATTTATTTTGGAATGTTGGTTTATGTTGATAAACAGAACCAAGTTCAAAGAATTGAAATGTGTTGTTTTGAATTTATTTGGTTGATTGAATCATGTGTTTGAATAATCAAATCAGAAAATAAAATAGAAAAGAATAAAACAAATAGACAGAAAAAAAAGAGAGGAAACAGACCAACCCAACAAGGCCCAGCCCAAACAGCCCACCTAGCCCAGCTCTTCCTCCCCCGAAACGTTACTTTTCTCACCCCAGAAGCAACCCACATCCTCACTGACAGGTGGACCTCCCCTCGATTCTTTTTCCCCACTGACCAGTGGACCCCTTCCACTGTTCATCTTTCTCACCCACCCCACGACTGCTTCTTCCTTCCCTCGCCACCGTTGCTGCCGTTGCTTCCTCGATTGAATGCGCCTTATTGCAGCATTTAATCCCTCGCTGCAGTCACACTGTCTTAATCGCCCACGCCCTCTCCTCCATTCCCCTCTGTCACCACTCCTTCTCCGCCCCGAGGCTGCCACAATTCGACCCAAGAGCTTCCTCTGTCTCCGGCGACTTCCACTACCGATTCTGGCTGCTACACGCCCCCCTTGCTCTCTGGCACACCCAAACTTTCTCCCCACCTCCAGGCGAACCTCCCCATAGCACCAGCTTGCCCGCACATGACCTACAACCTCGACTTTGTCCACGCCTGAGCGCTACCGATGATAAGCTCAACTCCGGTGAGCCATAGCCGACGACTTCGTGCGCCCCTGGCTCACTGGTGAGTGTTTTCGCGAACCTTGAACTCATGTGTATCTTCCTGATGCGTCGCATATCTCGCTTGCACCCCAGATGCTCGCCTCCGACGACATCTGGCCGCGCCCGAGGTGAAGCACAACTCCGGCGAGAGATTACCAACACGTCCGTGCGCCCCCTGCCTCCCCAAGAGCACGTTGAGCATCAGCATCATCCCGCGAATCAGGTGAGCCCCCTCTCTCTCTTTCTCGCTTCTGGTAACGCCGGCGATGCCACAGCCAAGCCGCCGCCGCCGCGCGACGGAATCCACCGCCGCCAGTTCTAGGTCAACAGATTCGGACCGTTGGATCTTGATCCTGAGGCTTGGATAGAATCACTTATACGCAAAGGGGTATGCAATCTGGCCCGTGCGATGTAACTTAATCCAATGGCTTTCATTGCGTGATCCAGACGAACCGGTATTGTCCAATCACGGTGCGACGCGTGTCAGTAGTTTAGTTAAAACAGATTTTTGAAATCAGATTGATATGCAATTTTCAAACCATTGTAACTTTCAAACCACACGTCCAAATTTTGCAAACTTTATATCAATGAATTCAGGAGAACAAGCCCTAGCCAACCCTACCCTTAGTTTAGCAAATAGTATTTGATAGATTGTTTGATTTTGCAGATTCTTTTGTGTGCTTGCTAACATTAGAAAAATCATTTAAAAATGAATTTTGAGATCAAACCTTTGCCAATTGGTTTGTTGTGACCCTACTGACCCTAGGAACCAACCCATAGTGTTAAAAATGATTTTTGTGAGAATTAAGTTGAATTATTTAACTTAGCCATTTTCTAGCCAAATAAACTCACTGATTTTATTATAGAAATGTTTATGGGAAGAAAACTTTTGAGTAGATGATTTGGACCAAACCTACTGACCCAAAAACACCAAGTTTTGCAATAGCAACTCATTTGGTGAACAACTTAAAAGTTTTGCCTTAATAAAAACATTTTTCACCACTTGAAATGATAAATGGATTTAAAATAGTTTTTAGACAAAACCCTCTTGCTAATGACTTTGCCACTTTGGTAAATGACCAATTTGGATCTTGCAAAGTTTAGAAACCCCATAAAGACCCCTTTGCAAAATAAAACTATCTTGTGCATGCTCCCATGCATGAATTGGTTTCCATTGTTTTGTGTGTGTGAATTTGTTTGAGTGATTATTGGTTTGGAATGTAAATTGAATTAGTGTTTGCTTGATTGACTTGTAGTGAAGTGTGAGACTAGCAAGATCCAGGAGTGAAGCACCATTCCCTACCAAAAAGGCAAGTGATGCTTCATACTTTTGTCCTATTACTTTCTCTATGCATTAGTAAATTTTGCTAAGTAGAACTTGCATGGATTTTGCTAAGTATAGATCTTGCTATAGGAAAACATAGTAATGAATCCTTAGTAGGATTTTCCTAAGTTAAAGATTCCTACTACTATCAAGCTTAGCCTAGCTAATAGAAAACATGGGTGGAATATATATTCACACTATGGAAAATATTCTAAGTCTGAAGACTTGTGATTTTGTCTAATAAAACAACTAAGTTAATGAACCTCCTGGGTGGAATGGAAGGATTGGGATATGTTGAGTGGTTACACAAGGCCATGGACTTGGGTTGTGTATCTCACTTGTGGAATGCCACCCAGGAAACAAAGGAATTTGAGATGTCAAATGTTGAGAAGCTTCAAGTGCAACCACTTGGCAATATGGGCTCTGCCATGATCATATAGGTTGCAAGAACTTAGCCAAATGGACAGTGGGTGGTAGTGTTTGATAGGTTGGAGCGCGTCCATTTTGGTCTAAGGGAAGGCTTCTGAAAGATTTTGTCTTGGGAAACCAAGTCTTGTGGGTAAAGTGCACCACCTCTGCAGTGTAAAACCTAAGTACTTAGCCATGTCCCGTAAAGGACAATCTGAGCATCAAGACATGGAAGCAATCAAGAATCTCATCATTCCAATTTCTAAATTAAAATCTTGTGGTTTGAACAAGGGTTGTTTGAATTCTTCAATCATTGATGGAGAGATGGCTTGGTACAAGGATCTTGAAATCTTTGATTGAGGGAAATGATTTTGTCAAGCAAAAACTTAGTATTTTCAAAATGTTAAGGAAAATATATTTTGAGCAATGCAAGCCTCAACTCCACTTAGCCAAATGCATGTAGATGATAGATTCCACTATACTACCATAGTATCACTTGCCAATACAATTCAAATGTATTGACCCTTTGTGGCTGTAACTTGTATGTTGCAGGTTTGACTGATTTTAGTGAAGATTGATTGTTTAGGATTACAAAGTCTACAACCAACATCTGCCTGTGGCACTTTGAAGATGAAGGACCACTTGACTATATTTATTCCGCTGCAATGTAATGTAATAGCCTAATGAGCTATGTTTGATGTAATAAAATTACGATATTCCTGGTTATAAAGTTGTATTATGACCCTTGTTTCTTGATATTACATCTAAACTGTGGATGCTAGCTATTGATCCAGGGACTAGCATTGTAAAACACAGCAGGACTCTACCTTATTAGGTTGGGACCCCTACATCTGCGCGTGCCCGACGGAAAATTTAAGGCCGCACAGCTCGCGTGGTCCGCGCGGCGGCGAACGAGTGTGTCTGTGGGGTTGCTGGGACGGTGGGGATTGTGTATGCACGCGGCGAGGGCGGCGCGCGGTCTGTGGGTGCTGGTCGAGGGTGGCGCTCTGGCGCACGCTCGGCATGGTTGCTTGCGAGGTTGGCATGGTTCGTGCGTGTGGTCCAGGGCTTGGCAACGGTCGCGGCTGGGACAGTGAGTGGCGGTGGACGGTGGGCTGCCTCCGAGACATGCTGGCTAGGCCTGCTCCTCTTCCAAGCTTGCTGTCGACATGTGGGTGACATGGTTGTGCTCGGCTGTTCACCATTGATGGCAATGCCAAGCTTACAGTGATGCTAAGGATTAGTTTAGGTTGTTAGATGATCTACTAAGGATAGTGGTGTCCAGAGAGGGAACAAGTTAGGCTTCAATCACTGCTCACTATAGTGTTTAGGATTTTGATGATTTGTGTCTACAACCTGTTTGATGAAATGGCCGCATGAAATAAAGTTCTGAATTTTGAAAAGATTTTTGGTGGGTTTGCTAGATTGGTGCTGGTGAGTCTGCAGATGCTTGGGTTTTGAAAGTTGAGATTGTTTGAGTGGTTTTTGAACAAGTGGGATCTTCCCATATGATAAAGATTCAGTTTTGAATTGTCATTTAACTATGCATTTGAAAGTTTCTGGATGATCACAAAGTGGGCCTTTATACCTTGTTAGGAGTACATTCAAGGGGTGCAAAGATCCAGAAAAGTTTCCATTAGGTTCTGAAAGTTTGAGACAGCCAAAGTAGGCATGGGAGTTAAATTGGTCAAAATGACCATTCCTTTATTTTATTGGTTTTGATTTATTTGTCTTTAGGAAAAGTTTGGGAAATGTTTAGATGATGTTTATTTCACCTAAGAAACATTTTACAAGCAAGGAAACATACAAACAAGGTGGTTCAAAAGAATTTCAAATTAAATGCATACACATATGCATGCCTTCATAATTTTAATTAGAAAAGTTTTTGTTAACCCTAATTTTGATGATTAGATTTTGAGGATTTAAGTTTAGTATTTTTGGGATGTTACACTCACTATGGTGATGCTGCAAGTTTCCACCATGATTAGGCATGGCTTAGGCTAGCGGCCCAGGCGTTTCTCTAACACAGAATACAAACTCCATGGACTTACAATTTTCCTCTTTATTTCACACCGGTGACATCCATAGACAAAAGAGCATGATATCAACTGAGTACAAAGTACAAGTGCAATGTTGAAAACGTTCCCCGTGACAACACGGTTCTGCTAATTCCAACTTATAAGTGCAAGAATATACAACAAAGTTGTCACAATGGTTCAATTTAATCAGGGGCAAAGAATATAAAGTGTGCCATCAAGTTTGTGAGGGCTTTAATCACTAAGTTTTCACATAACAAAATAGTTTTAAATTGGAAGATAACTGAAAACAATAATATACCTGGAATGGTGTAACACACCATGCATAGGAGTTTATAGTGGACACTTTGGAATAACTTGGTTTCTTGGGAGTTGGAAGCATGAGTAAAACTTAATCATACAAGTGGAGGCTAGCAAAAGACTGGGAGCAACCAACTAAGAGAGCAATAATGGCCATAATCATGCAGTGCAACAAAGCGTTACTAATCAAAGCATAGAGTGGTACTACAAGTCAAGGACTAAATGATCATAGAGGCTATGGTGACTTGTCGTAGTCATAACATGGTGTGAGCATGTGCCAAGTCAACCCAAACAAAGCATCAAAGGAGAATACCACAATAATATGCTTTTGTATGCTAAAACAACGCATGATTCTTTCAAGGCACATTAAGCCATCCTAATTGTTTGGAACAATTCATGCTACAGCAATAATCACTAGGCATAAGGTCAAAGAAACACCTAGCATGACATGATAAAGTCTAAGCCACAGTCAAAACAAGCTCCCTTTTGTACCACTTAAGCATGAAGCTTTCTACTCTTTCCAACACCAAACAATATTTGAAACAACTCACAAATATAATAATCAATAAAGATCAGTGAGCTTGTCTCACAAATCTACAAAGAAGAAATAAAAAGTTCTAATCTAAAAGTACAAGAAAACTAAGGCTAAACGCAGTGCTAGCAAAAGAGAACACTCACAAAACAATAAGAGTGAAAACTAGAGTGTTCTAGGCAATGAAAACAGAGTGTGTCTCTCTCCAAAAGAATTGTGGTGTAACCAACCAACTTACTCAAGCAAACTAAGCAAATGAAAACCAAAAACGAAAACTAAGACGCTCCAAGAAAAACACAATTGTGCATGAAACAATAAAAACGAAGTGTCTAGAAAGACCTGAGCTTTTTATTGATGAAGAAGGGGATGCCTTGGGCATCCCCAAGATTTGATGCTTGTACCTCTTGGATATTTCTTGGGGTGACACCGGTGTGGCATCACCAAGCTTGAGCTTTTATCCATTCTTCATCTCATTACATCATTCTTTCTCTACACCTGAAAATTTTCCTTCATACAAAACTTCACACAATCTTCATTAGCAACATTAGTGTATTTAAAAGATAATAGACCCTTAGTTAAAGTTTTGTAACAACAAGACTTTTCACAAAAAACACATTCTACTGTAGCAACTCCTTCAAAAAGCTCAATTCCCCTAAAAAGAACTAAAAAAGGAATCAATAAGAAGCAAATGCAAATAATGGCAAAAATCTGTCAAAACAGACCAGCAGGTAGAAACCGATTTTTTAGAAGACCTTCTGTTTCTCAAATCAAAAAGTGTTAAACTAATGAAAGTTATCTAACATACTGGGGGATTTATTTGTAAATTTTCATCTCAATACGATTTACAGAGACTCCTCACGAATTTGTTTGGTGGAGGACAGTAAACTGTTTCAGGACAGCAACTCCCCAAATCTTACTTCCCTCTCATTAGAGGTCATTCTTGGCACAAAAAGCAAACAAAAATGATAAGGAGAGGTTATTACATAAGTAATAACTTCCAAGACTCAAGAAAACTCTTGGGTTATCTCCCAACAATTACTTTTATTTAATGCCTTTAAGTTAGGCATGATAGCTTGAGAAGATGATCACATAAGAACTATGAATTGAAGTCAAAGAGAGCATCAAGAAGCAAATTAAAAAAACATTTAAGTCTAACCCACTTCCTATGCATAGGAATCTTGTAAATAAACAAGTCATGAAAGCACAAAGCAACAAGCATAGGAAAGCAAAAGAAGTGCAACTTCAAGATTTTCAACATAAATAGGGGAAACTTAATATTTTTGAGATGCATAAGACCATGTTTCCCTCTCTCATAATAACTTTCAGTAGCATCATGAATAAAATTAACAATATAGCTATCACATAAAACATTCTTATCATGAGCCACATGCGTAAAATGATTATTACTCTCCACACAAGCATACTCATTCTTATTAATTGTAGTGGGAGAAAATCCAACAAAATAGCTATCATTACTATTCTCATCACCATAAATATCAAATATAGGAGGCATATTGTAATCACAATAAATTTTCTCCTCAATAGTAGGTGGACTGAAAATATCATATTCATCATTGTAATCATCATAAATTGGAGGTTTGGTATCATCATAAGCAATAGAATAGCTATCTTCCAAAGCTGGGGGACTAAAAAGATCATTTTCATAAAAACTAGCTTCCCCAAGCTTAGACTTTTCCATAGCATTAGCAATAATGGTGTTCAAAGAATTCATACTAATAACATTGTTATTAGCATGCAAATAAAGTTCCATAGGTTTTTTAATTTTCTCTTCAAACACTTCATGTCCTAACTCAAGATAAATACTATAAAGCTCTCTAATTTTGTTGTTGTTTTCCATTAAGCTTAACTAGTGAAAACAAGAAACAATAAGACAAAATTGCAGAATCTAAAGGAAATAACTTCGAGCACTCACACCAGAGGATGTGAGTACCTTTTATCTTACCTCCCCGGCAACGGCGCCAGAAAAGAGCTTTCTAGACTGCTGTTGCCGTTGGGTAAGGTGTGTGAGTGCCTTTTACCTTTCCTTCCTGGCAACAGCGCTAGAAAAGAGATTGATGTCTGTGCACTTCTATTCTTGTAGACAGTTTTTGGGCCTCCAAGTGTAGAGCTTTGTAGAACAGCAGCAAGTTTCCCTTAAGTGGATCACCCAAGGTTTATCGAACTCAGGGAGGAAGTGGTCAAAGGTATTCCCTCTCAAGCAATCATGCAATCAAGATACAAGAAGTCTCTTGTGTCCCCAACACACCCAATATAAACTAGTTCGGCGAAGAGATAGTGAAATACAAGTGGTAAAGGTGCCAGAAAATAACTTCTGACTTGTTTTTGACGTGGGGTAACGATGCCAGAAAAGAGCTAATGGCGTGGAGGAAAGGTA
The DNA here is from genome assembly GCA_030063025.1 of Avena longiglumis. Classification (NCBI taxonomy): domain Eukaryota; kingdom Viridiplantae; phylum Streptophyta; class Magnoliopsida; order Poales; family Poaceae; genus Avena; species Avena longiglumis. The sequence continues at coordinate 159,189,701 of CP125973.1, forward strand.
AAAGCCCAAAAGCTCCCCGACAAATGGAACAAAGATGGAAGCAAGCAAACATGCAACAGATCTAGTATCAAACGGTGTTTCAATGCTTAGAAACAAGGCCTAGGGATCATAATTTCACTAGTGAACACTCTCTCATATAAATATCCTCTCTTCATGATACTACTCTTAACTACTCTCCGGTTGGACACTCTAATCATCGGTAGGGCTATAACAACACTCCTCAAATCCCCAATCTAGATAACCCCACACTGTCACCTTGAGCGCTAGATGGTTCCAAAAAACACCACAATTTCATAGAGACATCCAACTCCAAATATAACTCATAACAAATATTCAATCTAGCCAAAGTGCTACACACGGTATGCATGCTATCACTTTCACACACGCGGAGAAAAGCATAGATCTATTAAAGCACAAAGAGTATTTATGTAGACTCGAACCTAAGTTCCACCATGGTGTGCATGCTGTCACTTTCACACACATGGGGAGAGCAGCGATCTACTGAAGCACTTGAGTAGAAAGGTAGATCTACTTGATTACAAAGCTCATGACCACAACAAGATCATGCATAGAGAGAGAGAGATGAACACATAGCTACCGGTAGAGCCCTTAGCCTCGAGGAAGAACTACTCCCTCCTCGTCATGGGAATCAGCAATGGTGATGGAGATGGTGGTGGAGATCGATGGAGATGGCTCCAGGGGCACTTCCCTGTCCCGGCAGGGTGCTGGAACAGAGACTTTCTATCCCCCGAATCTCCCCTTGGGTGGCGGCAGCGCTACAGAGGTTTTCGTGGATTTCTTCTGGATCCCCTAGGGTTTTTGGGTCGGAGGCTTCTTATAGGCACAGGAATCAAGGTCGGTGGGGGTCCAGGGGGCCCACACCCTCTCCAGGCGCCTCTAGGGCTTGCCCGTGCCTAGGGGGTTTGGCCACCCTGTGGCCCCCCTCCGGCTCTGCTTCGTTGTTCTGTGTTGCTCCGGGAAAATAATAACTTTGGCTTTTGTCCCGTCCAATTCCGAGAATATTGATTTTCTGCCTTTCTGGAACCAAAAATAGAAGAAAACATGCAACTGGAACTGTGGCAACTTGTTAATAGGTTAGTTCGAGAAAAGATATAAAAACACCAAGTGTAGACAAAGCAAAGCAAAGAAAACTAGATACAAAACAAGCATGGAGCATCAAAAATTATAGATACGTTTCTGACGTATCATGTCATAGTCAACTTGTTGAACATTGTCGTAAAATATTTCCCGACATGTCGACTATTTCATAGATGTGAAACATCCATGTCTATTTCTTTATAGATCCAAATACGACCGATAGGTTCTACACAGTTCCAGAGGGTCTCCCAAGTTCAAAAACTTGATTTCTCGTGTATGGAACTATCACGGATGAAAGTGCACTTCCTATCCTAAGTGATTTTAATGTTTGATGATAACAAACATGTCAGACTAAGCTTTTTCGAAGTGTACCACAGGTTTTATTTAGGAGAAGACGTTATTCGTTCTCGCCAAAAAGGGTCACTTGCAAGACATTGCCCATGCTCCTGTGGTGTCCGGTAGTACCAGAAATACCAATCAGTACTACCGCTCATCACCGGTAGTACCGCTCGGTGGTACCGGGCAGGGCAGTGGGGTGGAAAGCCTATCCACCCTCACTAGGTCACCCGGTACCTCGACGCGGTACTACCGCCTGGGTTCGGTAGTACCGCACATATGGACCGGTACTACCGCTTCATGGTAGCACCGTTTTTCCTGTGTACTACCTCCAGGGGAGGCTGTTGTCTGGACTCTCAACGGATAAGGTTTCGGTACTGCGTCAGGTACCTAACCGGTAGTACCGGTTGTTTCCGGTACTACTGCTCTGGTATCCGGTAGTACCGGTTCTGACAAAACTGCAACGGACAGATCTTCTCTATGGGGTATAAAAAGACCCCTCTTCTACCTTGGGGAGCTGCTCGAACCAATCAAGAACACCATCTCCATTTGAGCCACCAAATCGCCAAGATCTCTTCATCCAACCATCCAAATTCTTTGATCTTTGGAGAATCAAAGGAGGGGGCCTTGATCTATAGCTTCACCAAGAGAGATCTTCATTTCCCCATCATTCACTTGAGGGCCCCTTGATCTAGTGTTTGTTAGGAAACCCTAGTTCTAGATTTGGTTCTTACAAGCTTGTCTTTGATTGTTTGACATCTTTCTTGTATTAGGGAGCCTCCAATTCAGTTGTGGATGTGTGCCCTAAACTTGTTGTAAAGGTGCCGTATTCCACCTCAAAGGTTGCCGATATAGTGGAAGAGGTGAATCAAACCCGTTGGGGTGAGGTTCATCGGAGAATAAGGGAGGCCTTTCATGGCATAGGTGGTTGGATACTACTCCCTCTCCAAATGCAGACGTACTTCCCCTCAAAAGGAAGGAACTGCGGGAAACAAATCCTTGTGTCCGCGTGCTTCACTTTGGTTACTTCTATCCTTTACCGCACTTTACTTATCTTGTTCTAGCTTAGTATTGTGCTAGATTAACATATAGGTAAATTCACCATAGTTGCATTATCTAGAGAACTTACCTTTTGTGTCAAACCCTGATTTGAAAAAGAGTAAAATTTGAAGTAGCACCTATTCACCCCCCTCTAGGTGCCCATACGATCCTTTCAATTGGTATTAGAGCCTTGGCTCTTTATTCGGGCTTTACCGCCTAAGAGTAAATGGGTAGCAAAGGGGATGAGGCAAGTACCACGGTGTCCAGGATGGACCTCAAGAATTTGGAAACAACCTTGAGCTCCACCTTCGGCAACAAACTCAAACAATTGCGCGACCTAGTCGAGCAACTTGTTAAAGAGAAATTTGCCTCACGTCCTCCCTCTCCTCAAGAGGGACTGCCACCACCTCCAAAGGTGAATGCCTCGTAATCACCCGCGGGTGTGGTGGTGGGGGGAAATGAGAACGCTAATCCCTCCACCAAAAAGCATAGTGGGAAGGAAGAGCACCATGAGGCTCAAGGATGGTACTCTCCCGACCCTCCAATTCCTCACCCTCATATAAACAATAGAGGAGACCCACCTAAGCTAGATGCATCCTATTTTTCTCAGTGTCAATCATTAATGAAATCTCATGTGTGCAACTCTTGCATTGATTTGTGGAATATCATGGAAGAAGTACTCCGTATTGTGGATCCAACCAACTTGACAAGAAGAGAAGTTGTCAATAATTAACTCAATGCCACTGCTTTGCACATGAACCAACAAGGATTGGGGTACTAAATATTACCCTCACATTGAACATCTCAATACCGCCAAGGAAGCTTGGGATGCTCTCACTGAGCTATATATTGGAAATGAGAGCATGAGAATAAACTGGTATGATGCACCGAGCAATGAAGCCGAAGGATTCTGTATGAAGGATGTTGAAGATCATGAAGACATGTATCGAAGGCTAAAGTCCACTGCCACCGCTTTTAGAAATGTTGGTGCCTCACATGTGGATGATTCTTGGATAAAAAGGAAGTATGTGAGTGCACTCATGCCCTTTGAACCCACTGACTTGAAGAGTCTACAAGGAAGAAACAACTATCATCTCATGACCTCCAATGAAGTTATGCAAGAGATGGCCGTTTTCAAGGTTACTGCCAAGAATGCCAAAGATGCCCATGCTCGTGCCCTTGGAATGAGCAATGTCAACCTTGCCTTAAAATCCAAAGTTGTGGAGTATGTGGATGAAGATGGAAGTGATGAAGGTTTATCTATGAGCCCTCCCGACGATATTAAGCTTGCTCATAGTGAGTGTATGACCTTCTATGCAAGAAACTTTTGGAAGAACCCCGGCAAGGCCAAGAAGGAAATTCTACAAAGAAGCAACCCAAGTGGTAGAAAAGACAATAACCCTAAATTGAGAACTTGCTTTAATTATGGTGACCGATATCACTTTCTTGCCGGTTGTCCCTATGAGAGAAGAGAAGATCATGGCAGTGCACTCGTGCCAAAGAAAAACTCCAAGGATCCCTTCAAGAAGCCCTTCTTCAAGAAGAATCCCACTAACAAGAAGTCGAGTGAAATTTTCTTGTTTACACACGAAGAATACTCCTCCGACAATGAAGATGATGAAGAGGAAACATCAAGTGGTGTGGCTGCTCTTGCCACTACTTCTACTCCCACTTTCTCCCTCTTTGACTCTCCAAATGAGAATATCTCCAACAAGGACGTCACTTGCCTTATGGCAAGAGGAACAGAGGTATCATCATCTCCTCACCCCACCTCTTTGATTAATGATGATTTTGATGATGAGATATCTCTTGAGGTCAAAAAGGAATTAGTTGCTTTTGATGTGTTTATGACTAAATTGCAAGGGGAGCCCAAGAATTTTTTTGTAAACCTCTTATATCAACTTTCACACACAAGAGCTTCTTGATGTGAGATGTAAACTAGGGAGAGAGCATATGATTGAGGTAGAAGCTCTAAATAATGCTCTAGAATAAGAACAAGAAACTAGGATGTCCCTTGAAACAAAACTTGAAGGTCTTGTTGAGGCTAATGACCTAATTATTAATAAACTCATCAAGGAATGTGACCATGCCATTGCTAAATACAAAAAGGCTAAAAAGGACAAGATTGGGTTTGGTGTTGTTCATGAAAAACTTGCCGATGACTTTAGGATGCTTCACAAGGCTCACAAGGCCTTGGAGAGTGAACACTTGTTACTCACAAAGTCTCGTGAAAATCTTCAAACTCAATTGACCAATATTGCTTCACCTAGTACTTTCATTCCTTCTAGTTGTACAAATATACTTGAAGAAAAAGCTAGGTTGAAGGGGGAGCTAGCTAAGGCCACCTTTCCAAAAGAAAAAAGTCCATTGATGACCTCTTCAGTAAGCAGAGGCCAAATGGTGAGAAAGGGGCATTGGATTTGTCTCGAAATCTAAAAATAAGAATAACAACAAGAAGAAGGCCAAGCCCGCACAAGGAAAAGACAAGGCCATTGTGGGTAGTAAGACCACAAGTGGCAAAACTATGTCTCATGATGACTTTGCGGGAAGTGCTAACCCTCACTATGTTTTAATGCGTGATTATTATGGTGATGTGTATGCACAATATGTTGGACCATTTGATGTTTATATTGCTTGGTCTGATACTAGTTTTGTCACAAAGTACAAATTAAGTTTATCTCAATCTAAACTAAGGGTGGCACAATATGATGGAATGTGAGTTCCATAATAAATTTGGATGAGTTCCAAAGTTAAGACATTGTGACAGATACTACAACAAAAGGGCTAAGTATATAACTTCTATTATAGCAGCAAAAGTGGGCATTTGTGTCAAGTAGTTTGTTATCAAACTAGGTGTAGTTCACATCAGGGATAATGCTATGAAGATATATTGTACGACAATATTATCAACATGTTTTAACCCCAAAGAACTAAAGGTCACACCAAAGGACCAAATTTGTACAAAGCCATCTCATTAGAGAATGAGTGATGCGTAGAGACGCAAAGACATGCAATTACACACGGACCTGGAAGTGTCAGATCCGGAGATCAGTTGACCACTAGCAATCGTGTACATACAACACCGGAAAGCCATAGGTGTTATATACACAAAGGTTTGAAACTAGATTATTGACTCTAGTGCAAGTGGGACACTGTTGGAGATATGCCCAAGAGGCAATAATAAAGTGGTTATTATCATATCTTCATACTTATGATAAATGTTTACATACCATGCTATAATTGTATTAACCGGAAACAATAATACTTGTGTGATTTGTAAACATAAAAGAGTCCCTAGTAAAGCCTCTTGTTAAACTTGCTTGTTGGTTAATATATGATCATGGTTTACTGATCATGAACATAGAGATGTTATTAACGACAGGGTCATATCATTAGGAGAATGATGTGATGGACATACTCCTATAGTTAAGCGTAGCATAAAGATCAAGTCATTTAATATAGTTCATTTGCTATAAGCTTTATGATACATAGTAACCTAATTCCTTCGACCATGAGATCATGTTAATCACCATCACCGGAAGGATGCTTTGATGACATCAAACACCACACCGTAACTGGGTGGCTATAAAGGTGGCATTGAGTGTTCGGAAATTATGGGTTGAGGCACATGGATCAAGAGTGGGATTTGTCCATCCATATGACGGATAGATATACTCTGGGCCCTCTCGGTGGAATGTCATCCAATTAGCTTGCAAGCATGTGACTGGCTCACAAGGGATCACATATCACGGGAACAAGAAAAGAGTACTTATCGGTAACGATGTTGAACTAGGTATGCAGAGATACCGACTACCAAAACCTCGGATAAGTAAACTATCGTGAGACAAAGGGAAATTGGTATCGTATGTAAGTGGTTCATTCGATCGCAAATTAATCGTAGAAATATGTGGGAGCCATATGAATTTCCAGATTCCTCTATTGGTTATTAACCGGAGAAGTGTCTCGGTCATGTCCGCATAATTCACGAACCGTAGGGAGACACACTTAAGGATTCGATGTTGTTGAGTAGTTATGGAATGATGAGTAAGAGACCGAATGTTGTTCGGAGTCTCGGATGAGATCTGGGATATCACGAGGAGATCCGGAATGGTCTGAAGAATAAGACTCATATAAGGAAAGTCCTGTTTCAGAGTTGGGGAATGATTCCGGTGTTTTCACTAGGAATGTTCTAGAAGGGTCCGGAAGGTACGACACTCCGGAGGGGAAGGGTACAAGTGTCATGACAATATGGAATGGTTGCATCATGTACTAGGTCACTTGGCTGGGCAAAATAAAGGGAGAAATCAAATCCTAGTTTGAAAGTCAAACGGAAAATTTGCTTGGTGGAGGGAGAGTAGGAAACCTACTTGGGGAGGAGTTCCCCTCCCTCCACCCGCCGGCCAAGGAGGCCGAGTTGGGGGAGGACTCTCTCCTCCCAACCGGCCACCCTCCACCTATATAATGAGGGGTAGGGCGCCCCTACCCCACACACCCAAAACCCTAGCCCCAAGCCGCCGGCCTCCTCCAAGTCGCCGCCGCCTAGGGCCTCCTCTAACTCGGCGAGTTAGTGTTTCCCCAAACCCTAGCCGCCGGCCAAGCCCCTCCTTGTTGCCCTCTAAACCCTAGATCACCAAGGCCTCTCTCATACTCCACCATACTCGCTCCGGCTTAAGGCGAAGCCCTGCGAGATCTTCCCTCTAATTCCGACACCACGCCGTCGTGCTACCGGAATCGCGAGGAGAGTACTACAACCTCTGCTGCCTGCTGGAACAAGGGAGAGGAAGGTCTTCATCGAGTACCGAACGTGTGACCGACTGCGGAAGCGCTGCCGGAACGCAGCGCCGGAAGGATCGTCTACGCGATCTTGAGATCGGCAAGAGTACGACTACATCACCCACGAGAATATGCTCTCGTTAACCGCTTTGGAATCTTCGAGGGTGAGTTCTTCTATCGACTCATTGCTACAATCTAGTAGATAGATCTTGGATTGTTTGTATGCATGTGGTAGAATTTTTTTGTTTTCCATGCTACGAACCCCTATAGGTAGTGGCTTTGATGATACTAGTTGCCTGTCAGAATAATTCTAGTGGTAATCCACCATGATCCATGCTAGTGTATTAATGAAATCCTTGATTGGATTATGTTGTTGATCTAAGAGTTTACTCTACTGTCAGATTGCTTATACTGACAGTAGTTGCTTACTGCAATTATACTGTTGGCTTGTCTGAGATTATACTCACTGAACCAAATCACTGCTTGCAATGATTTCTATGGATGTATAAATGAATTTAAAGTTGATTCCTGGCACTTGGCTTTAGGAAAATGATATGTAGTGGTTGTCCCTTTTTATATGTGGAAGCTAAGTAAAGATTGTTTTTAGCTGATTAAGAACTTGTCCTTGTGATACCACTATATTCTGGCATACAGGTGATTGGGTTTCTTATTTCTGGGCTTAGCATGATTATGCTTGTGATTAAAACTGATAAGATGATATGGAAGCTTTTTATTAACTTACCTGCCTATGATGTTGGTCTGAGGCTCTAGGATGTAATTCCTAATTAGTTGGGCAATAGTTTGTTTGAAACTTATAGATTTAGAGGTTATACTCTCTCTCTGAGAGATGTGCCCTGATCTGTTAGGATCAAATGAAAATGATCTAAGTTGTAAAAAATAACACTGAACCCAGTGATGCCGGTCTGAGGGTTTAGTGTTTGTGGTTGAGCTTGATTTCTTACCCTTATACTTGAAATCTCTAGGATAGATGCACTCCTCTTGGGTGATTATTGAGAGATTATCTCATAAAACGGCACATGCTTTTATTTAGATATATGATGAAATCATGTGATGGTTTTATGAGGCTCACCACAGATTCTGATGTGGATGTAGTAGATTGATGATCTTGATCTTCATCTGCCTTAACTGTGCTCCTAAGCTTGCTCTTGAGCTTGCCTGCTCCTCTGTAACATCCCTAAAATCATGTTTCAAAACTCATGCATATCATCCATGCATCCATGATCATGTAGAATTTCATTTCAAAAATCAATTCAAAAACAGGAGCATATGAGCTCATTATTTTATGTGATCAACATTGAATCAAATGCTACTCTCCAATGAGAGATTGTTGTTCATGAATCAAACCTTGTTACTCTCAGATTGTCTTGCTTGATTGCTAGAGTATAAACCAAAATTTACAAAACAAATATGGATTTTGAAACCAAATTCAAAGCTTGATCAAACCAAGTGCAATGTCACTGTTTATTTTATTTGATCAAAAGAACCAAGCTTGTACTGAGAGACCACATGTTTTTATGCCCAGAATTATAAATGTTGCACTCTACAAAAATCCTGAAAAGGTTTGAATTCAAATAGCTTTTGAAATCATTTGAAAATGATTTCTGAAAATGCAAACAGAAAAAGAAAAAGATTAAGGAAATAAGAAAAGGATGACGCCAGAATTGTGGCCCATCAGCAGAAGCAGCCCACTAGCCAGCCCACCCGGGATTTCCCTCTCCTGCTGTTTTTCTCACCGCACCCGCGCTACCCAATGAGTCACTGACCGGTGGACCCTCGCCAGCTCACCACCGTCTTTCCCAAATCACGCCCACGACCACGTCACTGGGTGTTTCCTCCGCCATCACTGCCGCATTTTAAAACCCGAGTTATTGATGACGTTTCCTCGCATGATTCTTGCCCCCGCTCTGGCTATAATACCCCCTCCCCTCGCCGCTCATTTCCCCTCACTTAGCACAGACGCCACGCCACCAGGCTGTCCATAATTCGCCGAACTCTGCCGTGGTACCGACGAACTCCGGCAGCAAATTCCGGTGAGCTCTCCGCGCCCCTTGACTTCTAACCTTGCCAGTATAATCACTGCAACCTTGCGCATCTCCTAACCCCTCTGGTGCATGCTAGGATCATCCAGAGCCTCGTTAACATCAACGACAGCACAAGTCCGACGAAACCATCAACTTCGGCAAGCTTTCCTGGTGAGTTCTGACCGCGCCTTGCCCTCTCCTTGATACTCGCATGACCAGCACCACTTTGGGCATCTGACACACTGTTTATTTTGCCCTGGCATGATCTATATCTTCGCCAACGTCAACGAGCAGCCGTACCCGACGCCTTCGCGAACTCCGGCGAGGAATCCCTGACGGTTCTGAGCGCCCCACCGTCAACGAAGACCACCTTGAGCATCAGAATCGTCACGCGATCTCGGTGAGCCACCCCACGATCTCTCTCGCCTCCTGTATTGGCCGGAACACCATCGCCTCAATGCGCCGCCGCCACTCTCCGCCGCCAGTTAGTGGTCGATAGACCAACGGCCGTCAGATCTTGATCCATCGGCTAGGATAGAATCACTTAAGTGAAGGGGTATGCTAGATCTGTGCCGCACGATCCACTTTAGATCCAACGCTCCACATAGCGCGATCCACGCGAACTGGTACGCACCAATCAGAACACGACGCGTGGCCTGAGTTTTATTTAAGAAGACAGAAACTTATCTATTATAAGTTCAAACTTGCAAAATTCATAAATTTTGATTCCCACGTCCAAATTTGACAAATTTTATATCAATGGAATCAGGAGAGAAAGCCCTTTCCATATATGCAATGTGTTTAATGTTTTGTTTCTGTTAAAATGGTTATTTTTACAGAAACATGTGTAGGCCTATTTTGTGTATATTAATTTTTTGAGAAATGGTTTAATGTTCAAATAAAGTTTGTTTGGCAAGTTTAGAACTTGTTTATGAATCAGTACTATGCACTTGTCTTGTTGAGTATAGAAAATCATCTCATATCATGATTGCATGCATCCATATATTTTTGCTTGTATTTATTTTGTATGTGATTTGGTGCTGTCAACACCCGGATTTTTCAATCCTAGATGCCTGTTATGCCATACATCGCAATCCCAGGATTACCATTTTTGCGAGGCATAATAGAATTGGATACCATAGTACTTCATCCATTACAAATGATACATAAGTTCTTACACAAATAGGGATCTCATGATCCAGTTCTTAATACAACATCAAGCAGCGGAATACATAATAATAACGGTAGCGTAGGCGAAGCTCCATCTTCGGGGTCACAGGCAATGCTGACGATGGGAGATGATCCTAGTTGTCGTAACCTTCCTGGGGTCCATCTTCCAGGTACTCCTCTTCATAGTATGGCCATGGGAATAGCCAGGGACAAAGCCATGAGTACTCTTTAAGTACTCGCAAAGTAATACTAACAGGTAAAGGGGTTTTTGTATAATAGGACACTAGGCTCTAGGGTTTTTTGCAAAAGCCAGATTTATCTCTACTAAGTTCTAAAGCTGGTCACAATTTTATAAATCCTAAGTGGGAACTTGTATTTCATATCACAACTCTGTTGTGGTCAAGTCAAAGTCTCAATTCATTTCACAGGTCATTTTGAAAAGTCTGACGGGGGAACAGTATGGCCACTCCAACTGTCCATAATCATGACGCGGCTATTCAATAGTTTGACACTGCTGGCAGATTGTACACTTTCACCACAACATTGGATACATCCGTCAGGAACAAATCCTGAATTCACCATACTCAGTATGCGGATAATCAATCCTAACCTTTCCATTACACGCCCTAGTATAAGCACCTCTCCTGTGAGTTTGGCCTCCCAACCATGACCAGCTGTCATCTTGGGTACTACACAGGTGGACAATCTTTACAAGGTAGCCTCAGCTCAGACCTTGGCCGTGAGGGAACTTAATACTAAGGAATATAAGTTTCAAGTCCAGCCCTACCTAATATTCGGGTATTGTGGTTGTACGATAAAATTGGAATGGTATCGCATCCAGACAACCATCAGTTTTATAAAGGGCTAAGGCTCATGCCTCAACATTTTTATCACCAGAATCATCAAGTGTTCGGAAACACATGTCCAAAACATTTCAATAGAATGATCCATCATTCCAAGGTTTTCATAACCATTTTTCCACCAAGTATTCCCATCTAGAGTTGATCAAATTTTATGCTTAGCACTAGCATCTAAGGTAGGGGGGGGGGTAGTACTGATGAGGGGTGGTAACTAGTGGAGTTTCAACTAAGTCCAACCTTATATCTTAGGCCGATATCAAGGTTTCTAGCTTAGGCCAAATTTTATGCTCTTTATGCAACCTTCACATCTTTCCAAAATCTACCAGTCACTTAAGTAAACTCTAAGTGAGCTTTGATAAAGAAATAAAGTAAGAAGTTTGCAAGTAAAACTAGGATTGGTTTATCAAATGGGTATGATCACATATGTTTAAGGCATATATTGGTCATAGAACAGGTATGGGTTTGTTGCATCAGTAGGGTATCTTGCAAGGGTTAGCTTGCATAGTTACTAGCTTGCCTTGTGCAGAGCAGTGGTTGAAGTTCTCCTCGGCTTCTTCTTTGTAGTATCCTCCTTCCTCCTCGTATCCTTTGTCGGTACTAGCGTCTATGAATAAATACGAGGTACACAATCACCAAACAATACTTAACTACTTGAAATCATCACACACAAGGGTCCTATAGATGATCTAGCATCATCTCTAACCTTACAAGGTTAAGGCTTGCTTTAGTTCTTTTTATTTTTAGAAAAGTAATTTCTACTCATTGAAAAACTACTTAAGATTTAATATTCTCCAAACCAAATATGGGATCATGTTGACACATGTCATCACCACATATTGTAGTCCATGGGGATGTGATTTAAAGTGGTGTCACAATTTAATAAGGTTTTACCCTTTTATTTTAATTAATTAAAGTGGCTAGAAATGCTTATGTAGGATTCTTTTATTACTTGAACATTATTTCTGCAAGTAAACCTATATATTTTTATATATTCTGAAAGGTATGGTTAAATGTGATTTTTGAGAGTTGGAATCAACTCAAAAGCTATTATGGTTTAAATTTGAAAAATGTTTGAATGCAGAAAAGCTTCTGCCTTGTTATTTTTACTATGGGTGATCTACAGATCCAAATGACTTGAATCCAACGGGCTTGGATTCAGCATTCTCAGGCCTTTCCAACAAAATTGGTTTCATTCAATTTGGTGTACTGAATCGATCTGGGTTGATTTTTGAAATTGGGTACAGAAGTGTGTTTGAATTTAAAAAGAAAAAGGTTTAATTTGAATAACTGGGCTGCGTGAGAAAAGTTACTGGGCCGTCCTGCTAAGCGCAGTGCTCCCGCGGGCTGCTTAAGTGGGTGTCCCCACTCGTCAGTGACACGGGGCTGGGCGAAGCGGTATGGGGCAACGTGGATCGTTCGATCTAGTTCTAATCTAACGGCTGGGAGTCATCGTCGACGCGAGACAACTCCGGCGATAACGAAACCTAGCGCGGCCAGTGAGGCGTGCTGGGGGCTCACCGGGGTACGGGCGAGGGTCGGCGAGGCGAGCGGCTAAGTCGACGGCGGACTCAGGGGTGGTCGCGGCAGCTACTGGGGCGGCTCCAATCGCTGGCTCCCTTCTTCTCCAGAGGCGGCGGGCTTCGGTGAAATTCCGGCGGGGTGGTGCTCGCCTTGCTGTGAGAACGGTGTGGCACGGTCAGTGAGGAGAGGGGAGTGAGATGGTGTGAAGAAATCATGATGGGGTGGCCTCTATTTATAGTCGAGCGAGGGGACCGTCGGGGCGCACGGTGAGCTCGTCGGGGGCGAGGTTAAGGGCGGCTAAAGGCATGGGCAAGGGTAGGGGACAGTGCAGTGTCTCCTGGCGATGCTCAACGACGTGGTCTCGAGGCGTGGGGCGGTGCGGTTTAGTCTGGAACGGGCGGTGCTCTGCGCGGCAGAGGCGGCGTCTTCGACGGCGGGCGGTGGCTGTATGGCACAAGGCGGCAAACGGGGATGTCTGGCGGTCTCCTGGGTTGATGGCGATCGTGTGTGAACGCGGTGAGGGCAGCGCGCGGTCTGTGGACGCTGGTCGAGGGTGGCGCTCTGGCGCATGCTCGGCATGGTCTGGGCGCGGCTTGTGCGCATGGTCCAGGGCTTGGCAACACTCGCGGCTGGGACATGTAGTGGCGGTGGACGGTGGGCTGCCTCCCAGACAAGGTTGGCACAGCTAGTTCTTCGTCTAGCCTGCTGTCCACAATGGGGTGGCAAGGTTGGCTTCGGCTGTTCACCATTGATGGCAATGGCAAGCTCGCAGGGGTGCTAGTGCCTGGCTAATCTTTCTAGGTCATCTACTGAGCTGTGTGTGAGCTAACTAGGGAACAAGTTAGGCCAATTTTACTGCACACTATAGTGTTTGATGTTTGTTTGATTTGTGTCTGCAACCTGTTTGATGAAATGGTCGCATGAAATCAAGTTTTGAATTTTGAAATGAATTTTGGTGGGTTTGCTAGATTGGTGTTGGTGAGTCTGCAGATGCTTGGGTTTTGAAAGTTGAGCTTGTTTGAGTGGTTTTTGAAAAAGTGGGATCTTCCCATATGATAAAGATTCAATTTTGAATTGTCATTTAAACTATGCATTTGAAAGTTGCTAGATGATCACAAAGTGGGCCTTGATACCTTGTTATGAGTACATTCAAGGGGTGCAAAGATCCAGAAAAGTTTCTGTTAGGTTTTGAAAGTTTGAGACAGCCAAAGTAGGCATGGGAGTTAAATTGGCCAAAATGACCATTCATTTCATATATGTGTTTTGATTTACTTGTCTTTAGGAAAAGTGTGGGAAATGTTTTAGATGATGTTTATTTCACCTAAGAAACATTTTACAAGCAATGAAACAAACAAACAAGGTGGTTTTAAAAGAATTCAAAATCAATGCATACACATATGCATGCATTCATAATGTTATTTAGAAAAGTTTTTGTTAACCCTAATTTTGATGATTAGAATTTGATGATCCAAGCTTAATATTTTTGGGATGTTACAAACCTTCCCCCCTTAAACAAAATCTCGTCCCGAGATTTGAAAAAGGACGAAAAGATTACCTAGGATTTGAAGAGATCGGGAAACTTCATCCTGATGTGATCTTCGCGTTCCCAGGTAGCTTCCTCTTCTGTGTGGTTGCTCAACTGAATCTTGAGAAAGTTGATGCTTCGGGTTCGGGTAGTTCGAAAGGCTTCTTCCAAAATACGGATGGGTACTTCGGGATAGGTTAGGTCATCGTTGATCTCTATGGTCCGGTGGTCGATATTTTTGAACACTTCGGTCTTCTCGGGGACTTCGAGACACTTGCGAAGTAACGAGATATGGAACACATTATGCACCGCTGACATCTCTTCTGGTAGTTCCAATTGATACGATACTTCTCCTCGACGGTTCAGAATTTTGAAAGGTCCGATATATCTGGGGGATAACTTTCCCTTGAGTTGGAAACGCTGCATTCCCTTCAATGGCGACACTTTCAGATAAACAAAATCTCCAATGTTGAAGGAGAGGTCTCTATGTCTCTTGTCGGCGTAACTCTTCTGTTGGGATTGGGCTGTCTTGAGGTGCTCACGAATCTTGTGAACCTTCTCTTCTACTTCTCGTAGGATGTCGGGTCCGTAAATCTGACTCTCTCCTACTTCTGACCAGTTCAAGGGGGTGCGACACTTCCTTCCGTACATAAATTCAAATGGGTCCATTTGCAAACTGGCTTGGTAACTGTTGTTGTATGAAAATTCTGCAAACGGCAGACAGTCTTCCCATTTGGATCCATATTCTAACACACATGCTCTCAACATATCTTCGAGTATTTGATTTACTCGCTCCGTTTGTCCATCGGTCTGAGGGTGGTACGCGGTACTGAAATCTAGGCGGGTTCCTAAACCTTCTTGGACTTTCTTCCAGAATCTAGAGGTAAACTGAGTTCCTCGATCCGATACTATGTTCTTGGGGACTCCATGCAAACTAACGATTCTAGCGATGTACAACTCTGCTAGCTTTGAACTCTGATAGGTGGTTTTTACGGGCAAGAAATGGGCGACTTTGGACAATCTGTCCACTACGACCCAAATAGAGTCATTTCCCCTACTAGAAGTAGGTAGTCCAGTGATAAAGTCCATTCCTACATAATCCCATTTCCATTCCGGAATTTGCAAAGGTTGCAACAATCCAGCGGGTCTTTGATGTCCTGCCTTGACTCACTGACATATATCACACTTGGCGATATAGCTTCCGATTTCTCTCTTCATCTTATGCCACCAAAATTGCTCTTTCAAATCTTGATACATCTTAGTTCCTCTGGTATGGATAGAATAAAGAGTATCATGAGCCTCCTTCAAGATAACTTCTTTTAACTCATAATCTGATGGTACACAAAGGCGTCCTTTGTACCACAAAACTCCTTCTTCATCCTCGGTGAATCCGGGTACTTTGCCTGTACCGATACGATGCTTGATTCCGTCGATACTGGCATTTCCCTTCCGCGCCTCTTTAATCAGACTGATCAAAGTGGGCTGAAGTTCTATGCTAGCAAAAAATCCTTCACTTACTAATTCCATTCGAAAATCTTCCATCTCTTTGTGCAAACTTGGTTGCTCCTTCAAAATCATGGAGTTCAAGCGGCACGGCAATCTGCTAAGGGCATCGGCTACCATGTTGGATTTACCAGGGTGATAGTGAATGTCCAGGTCGTAATCCTTGATTAGCTCAATCCATCTTCTCTGCCTCATATTCAGCTCCTTCTGAGTGAATATATACTTTAGGCTCTTGTGATCCGAATAAATCTCACAACGGTTTCCCATCAGGTAATGTCTCCATGTCTTCAGGGCTAGAACTACGGCTGCGAGTTCGAGGTCATGGGTTGGATAGTTTTGCTCATGTTGCTTCAATTGTCGAGATAGATAAGATATAACTTTTCCTTCTTGCATTAACACACATCCGAGACCAATCTTGGATGCGTCACAATACACATTGAAGGGCTTCGTGATATCCGGCATGATCAATATTGGGGCTGAAACCAATCTCCTCTTGAGTTCTTGAAAACTTGCTTCACATTTGTCGGTCCATTCAAACTTCTTGTCCTTCTTCAGCAATTGGGTCATGGGTCTGGCGATACTAGAGAATCCTTCTACCAATTTGCGGTAATATCCCGCCAATCCGAGAAAAGCACGAACTTGGGTTTGAGTGGTTGGGGCTTGCCAATCTTCTACATCTTTCACTTTGGCAGGGTCAACGGCAATTCCTCCGGCTGATACAATGTGACTGAGGAATCCTACTTCCTGTAACCAGAATTCACATTTGCTAAACTTTGCATACAGCTGATGCTCTCTAAGGGTTCCAAGAATGGTCCTTAGGTGTAGCTCATGTTCTTCTTCCGATTTGGAATAAATCGAATGTCATCGATGAAAACAACGACAAACTTATCCAGAAGTCCATAAAAATCTTATTCATGAGGTTCATGAAATAAGCGGGGCATTGGTTAATCCGAAAGACATGATCAGATACTCATATAATCCATATCCGGTGGTAAAGGCATTCTTTGGAATATCCTCTGCATTTAATTTTGAGTTGATGATAGCAGTCCTAAGATCAATCTTAGAAAACACTTTGGCACGGTCAACCGATCAAACAAATCTTCTATCTTGGGTAAGGGGTACTTGTTCTTGATGGTGACATCATTCAACTTCCGATAATCCGTACACAAACGGTTACCTCCATCCTTCTTGTCCACAAACAAGACAGGTGATCTCCATGGGGACACACTTGGTTGAATCAATCCGATTTCCAGCATGGAATCCAGTTGCTTCTTCAGTTCTTCTAGTTCTGACGGGTTCATACTATAGGGTCTCTGGGCTATGGGTCCGGTTCCGGGGATTAGTTCGATGATAAACTCGATATCCCGATCTGGGGGCATACCGGGCAAAACATCTGGAAATACATCGGGGTATTCGCAGACTATCCGGACTTGGTCAATGGTAGGTTGGGATATACTCTTGTTGCATTTGAATTGGCGAGGTAAGGTTTCAGATATATGCTCGACTGATATTCCGGCGGTACTGGTCATGGTGATGGCTTTCTTGGCACAGTCAATCAATGCTTTATGTCTGGACATCCAATCCATTCCTAGTACTACTTCCAAACCTTTAGTTCCGAGTACTATTAGGTTAGCATAAAAATCTATGCCATGGATTCAGATAGGGACGGCTTTGCAAATTTGCCTAGCCTTGGTGGTTGATCCGGGAATTTGCACAATCATCACATGCTTCAATTTGGTTGGTTGAATTTTACTAGTGCAGGCAAATTCTTCGGTGACAAATGAATGCGATGCACCAGAGTCAAACAACACTCTTGCAAGTACTGAATTAACAGAAAACATACCCAACACGACGTCTGGCGCTTCTTGAGCTTCTTCAAAGATGCATGAAAAAGACGGCCATTGCGGTTGAGTGAATTCCCTAGGGCAAATCTTCTTCCGGCTAAACACGGCCTTCTTTGAGGGGACATTGTTGGGGGCTGTAGCATTCTTCTTGTTGGGGCACTCGTTGGAATAGTGGCCTTTATTTCCATAGTCATAACAGTCACTTGTGACTTGTCCTTGGCATGACAGGCACAACATTGCTTCCAGTCCTCGGGGCAGTGTTGGGGTTGGCGGTAGCATTGTTGGTGTTGAACTTGGGTGGGGCACGGGTGAAATTGCTAGAGTTGCCGGGGTTGTTGTGATTTCCTCCGGGTCTAGGGTTTCCACGGTTGGGGTAGGTAGGACGGGTAATAGGGGGTCTTTTGGTTCTTGGGGCAAATCCTGGAGATGGGTTGGGGCGATACTTTGGGGTATGATGGGTTCCTAGTTGATGCATTGTCACATCCCAAGATTTTCCAAATCTTGTAATGTGAAAAATAAATGAATAAACTAAAACTTTGTTTAAATTTCAGGGCCAGAAGAAACTCTTTGAATTCAGTTAGAACTTCAAACCCATTTGAATTAAATAAAATCCTAAAGGGATTCTTAAAGATAAACCTTTAATAAAGGAAATTAAAATGTTTTGGGATTACTATTTTGGATCTTTTAAAATAAAAGGATTTGATATTCAAAAGAAAAGATGGATTTACAAATAGGGATTATTTTATAAAACCAAAACAAAACTTGGCCAAGCTTTTGAATTAAAACAAATTAATTTAAACAAAATAGCAAAGGTTTAATTAAAAATAATAAAGGATTTCTTAAATAAAATAATTAATATCCAAACTCTTTCAAAATAAAAGGTCTTACCAATTTAATTGAAACATCAAAACTTTTAAATTATTTAAAATAAGATTTCTAAGTATTTTATATTCACAAATAAAATCTACTAAAATGTTTTGACTTTACTTTGGACTTTAAAATAAATATTCTCAATAAAACAAACCCTAGTGGATTTAAATGAAAGTCTATGTTATTTAATTAGTTAAGGACTCTAAAATAAAAGATTATTTTGTTTTTCCAAATATCCTTATTTTCAAATAAAACCTACTGGTTTGATTTTGAAAGTAATTGGATTTCAAATAGAAATTTTATTAATTAAATCAAACCATATTTTATTAAATAACTAGATCCATTTTATTCAAATAACAAATGGATCCTAAAAAGAATAAAAATATTATTTTGGAATGATGGATTATGATGAACAGAACCAAGTTCAAAGAGTTGAAATGAGGTGTTTGTATGAATTCATTTGGATTGATTGAATGTTTGTTTGAAATAACAAATCAGGAAATAGAATCGAGAAAATAAAAGGAATCGACGAAAAAAATAAGAAAATGACCCAACCCAACCCACGAAGCCCACCAATGCCAAATCTTTTCCCCTCCCCGAACCGTTTTCTTCACCGACTGAAACAACCCGCAAGCCCCTGACAAGTGGACCCTCCTCCCTCACTCCTTTTCTCACTGACAACAGACCCCACCACCGGCCTCTTCTTCCCCACCCCACCCCGCGAACTGTTCTTCCCTTCTCCTCGCCGTTGCAGACATAAATTCCTGGCTTAATTACGCCTTAATCTCGCAATGAATCTGCCACTTTACCACGCAGGATAAATCGCCAGCACCCCTTCATCATTTTTCCCTCTGCCTTCTTCCCCCGACACGCCCCCAGGCCGCCTCGATTTCGCTCTGAGCACCCTCGGCTCCGACGACCTTCCTTGCCAAAATCCGACCAGCACACACCTCCCCGAGCCTCCCCGAGCACCCTGGAAGCCTCCCCACTCCCAGACCTTCCTCCCCATACCACCCATTTAACCGCGGGAACCCCTGAGCCTCGCCAACAACAAACTTCAGTACCGCCGCCGTCTTCCTCAACTCCGACGACGCCCACAGGTGATTCCAGACCACCCGACCCCTCTCGTTCACACACACGCCTTCTTCGTGTTCTTGCGCTCCTGACCATGTGCCTCGTTTGTCTCCGGGTGACTCCTAGCTTCGTCTTCGACTTCGACCAGAGCCGTCCGTCGCCAGTATCGACTCTGGCGAGCAATCCCGCCCAACCACAGGCGCCTTCATCAACCAAAGGCAAGTTGAGCATCCCCGTGCCACGACGAACGATGAGCTTCCTCCCTATCTCCCTCGCTTCCTACGCCATGCCGCCGCTAATCGCCGCTCACGCCGCCGGTAACACATCGCCGCCATCTGGTCGGTGTGCCTAGCCGTTGGATCGTCATCGTAAGGCCACGATAGAATTTAGCTGAAGCGGTAAGTAACATCTCTGGACCGTGCGATGCAACTAAAATCCAACGGCCCCTATCTGTCAATCCACGCGAAGCTGTACCGGCGAATTAGAATATGACGCGTGTCTGTTACATTTAAAAGCAATTTGAAAATGTAAATTTTGCAAACTTCAAACCCTTATATCTTTTGATCCATACGTCCAAATTTGACAAATTTTATATCAAAAGATTCAGGAGAACAAGACCTAGCCAACCCTAGCCTTAGTTTAGCAAATAGTAACTGGTAGCTTGTTTGAATTTTCAGATTCTTTTGTGTACTTGCTAACATTAGAAAAATCATTTAAAAATGAATTTTGAGATCAAACCTTTGCCAATTGGTTTATTGTGACCCTACTGACCCTAGGAACCAACCCATAGTGTTAAAAATGATTTTTGTGAAATTTAAGTTGAATTATTTAACTAAGTCATTTTCTAGCCAAATAAAAAGAATAGTTTTATTTATGAAAATGTGTATGGAAAGAAAACTTGGAGAAAATAATTTGGACCAAACCTACTGACCCAAAAACACCAAGTTTTGCAATAGCAACTCATTTGGTGAACCCTATAGACTAATGCCTTAATAAAAATATTTCTACACCACATAAAATAACACTTTGTTTTGAAAATGGTTTTTGAGTGAAACCTTTTGCAAATGACTTAGCCACTTTAGGAAATGACCATTAGATGTACCCAAATGACTATGACCCACTAGGAACCACTTTTTCAAACAAAACAAAGCTTGGCATGCTTGCATGCATTTCTTTGACTTTGTTATTTATGTGTGTTGTTTTGCTTGATTGGTAGATTGAGTTTGTGCCTTGCTTGATTGATTTGTAGAGACTTGAAGAGTGTGATTGTTGCAAAGATCAAGAAGTGAACCTATACTCTACCAAAAAGGCAAGTGATGCTTCATACTTTTTATCCCATTACTTTCTCTATGCATTAGTGATTTTGCTAAGTAAAACTTGCATGGATTTTGCTAAGTATAAATCTTGCTATAGGAAAACCTAATAGACGAATCCTTAGTAGGATTTTCCTAAGTTAGAGATTCCTACTACTATCAAGCTTAGCCTAGCTAATAGAAAACATGGGTGGAATATATATTCACACTATGGAAAAATACTCTAAGTCTGAAGACTTATGTTTTTTGTTTAATAAAACAACTAAGTTAATAAATCACCTGGGTGGAATGGAAGGATTGGGTTATGTTGAGTGGTTACACAAGGCCAGGAACCTTGTGTATCTCACTTGTGGAATGCCACCCAGGAAACAAAGGGATTTGAGATGTCAAATGTTGAGAAGCTTCAAGTGCAACCACTTGGCAATATGGGCTCTGCCATGATCATATAGGTTGCAAGAACTTAGCCAAATGGACAGTGGGTGGTAGTGTTTGATAGATGGGAACGCGTCCATTTTGGTCTAAGGGAAGGCTTCTGAAAGATTTTGTCTTGGGAAACCAAGTCTTGTGGGTAAAGTGCACCACCTCTGCAGAGTGTAGAATCTAAGTACTTAGCCATGTCCCAGTAAAGGACAATTTGAGCATCAAGACATGGAAGCAATCAAGAATCTCATCATTCCAATTTCTAAATAAAACTTGTGGGTGAACAAGGGATTGTGTATTCTTCAATCTTTGATAGAAAGATGGCTTGATATAAGGATCTTGAAATCTTGGATTGAGGAAAATGATTTTACCAAGCACTTCATCTTTGATTTGTAGATGCCTCGAGAAGGATCTTCAGTCCTTGATTGAGAGAAGCATTGGAAAAGTTTTTGACGAAACTATTTATTTTCAAAACGTTAAGGAAAAATCTATTTTGAGCAATGCAAGCCTCAACCCCACTTAGCCAAATGCATTTAGATGATAGACTCCACTATACTATTATAGTATCACTTGCCAATACAATTCAAATGTATTGACCTTGTGGCTGTAACTTGTAATGTTGCAGGTTGATTGTTTTAAAATGAAGATTGTTTGACTGACTAGGATTACAAAGTCTACAACCAACATCTGCCTGTGGCACTTTGATGATGAAGGACCCATACTTATAGTTATTCCGCTGCAATGTAATGTAATGTCCAAATGAGCTATGTATGATGTAATAAAATTATGTTATTCCTGGTTATAAAGTTGTGTTATGACCATTGTTTCTTGATATTACATCTTAACTGTGGATGCTAGCTATTGATCCAGGGACTAGCATTGTAAAACACAGGAGGGATCTACCATATTGGGTAGGGACCTCGACAGATGGTATCAGAGCATTGTGTTGCCTGTAGGATTTGTAAACCCTAGGATTGGACAAAAACCCTTAGAAAAACAGGAGGTATATTTTGATCCAAAAACTTATTTACAAAAACACTTGTAAACTCTTTCCTCCACCATTTTGGTTTCAATTCTACTTCTCTACTATTTTAACTTGATGGAAAACCTACCCCATGACCAAAGACTTCACCATATGCAAAGGACTACTTCAACCTCTTCAACTCTAATGACTTCAACATCTTCAGAAAGATCACCAAGGACTTCCAACTTGGAAACCACTAAGGACTACAAGTGAGACAAGGTAATCCTATTCAAGATTTAGAGACTAAAGGAATGCAAAATAAGAAAGAGCTTACAACACTTGAAGTCTTGTGACCAAGGACGTTTATCAAGGAAACTTGAATCTCATATAAGAAGAAGCAACCAAGAATGATGGAAAGATCACAAGTGAACCCTATTAATGGACCACCATATTTTAGCTAAGTCAAAACACACCAACTTATGTGGTGTAACGAAAATATTTTGTTGCCTAAGTACTTAAACTTGGTTGTTGAATGAAAATTTTGTTTTGTGATTGCATACACATTGCTTGTGTGAATTGTGATGTATGTGATTAGAAATATTTCCTTAGAAATATCTTGCCCATTCTAATATTCCTCCAACCCAAACAGATGACTACTCCAAAGGACCCCAAGGTTGATGACACCAACACCAACCAAGCTGACAGCATGGGAAAGCTCATAGCAACCCAACATCAGTTGAACCAATTGACAGCTCAGTTCCTAGCCAACAATAGTAATGAAGATCCAGCACTGCAAAAGTTTTTGGAGGAACAATCTCAACTAATGCTTAAGGTGACTAATCAAATGATTAGCATGGAAGAAAATTTTCCTAGAAGAGAGTATGATAGCAAGGATGACAAGAATGTTGTTCTAGATGGAGCCCCAGCTTGCATTATTTGTGGAGACAAGGAACATACTTCCAAGGAGCATGAAGGACAATGCCCAAATTGTGATGAAGACCATCCTGTTGGTGAATGCCCTACCTCTCAAGCTACTTGCTACCTTTGTGAGGGAAGTGATCATACTCCTGGCCAATGTCCCATCTATGCCATGGTAGAACAAAGGAAACAAGAAGGATCCAAGTCTACCAAAGGAAAAGGACCACTACTACCTCCAAGCAAGACAACCCAATTCAAAGGATCAAGGAAAATCAAGAAACCCAAGCAAGACATGAGCCTTGTACAATGTCGTAGATGTAAGGAAATGGGACACTACTCCAGTGGATGCCCAGAGAACATAAAGAATAAAGGAATTAACCAAGTGTGGTGTAACAACTGTAATGAACTAGGTCATTTTGTAGCAACTTGTCCACAAGAGCCACGTAAAGAACTCAATGACATTCATTGTTTCAACTGCAAGAATCCAGGACACTATGCAAGCAACTGTCCAGAAAGGATGAAGAACAAGTTGAATAAGCCTATGGAGAAGCTAAATCTTGGTCCATGAGTCAAGTATAAGAATAAAGCAAGAAGTTTAACCTAGAGAAATTCCAGGACCCAAGAAGGCCAATATGTAATTTCTGTTTGAAAAATTTTAAGGGTGGTAGTACCCTAGTTGTTTTGAACTTGCTTGTAACCCTAATCTTCCCAAATCTCGGGACGAGATTTATTTTAAGGGTGGTAGCCTGTCACATCCCAAGATTTTCCAAATCTTGTAATGTGAAAAATAAATGAATAAACTAAAACTTTGTTTAAATTTCAGGGCCAGAAGAAACTCTTTGAATTCAGTTAGAACTTCAAACCCATTTGAATTAAATAAAATCCTAAAGGGATTCTTAAAGATAAACCTTTAATAAAGGAAATTAAAATGTTTTGGGATTACTATTTTGGATCTTTTAAAATAAAAGGATTTGATATTCAAAAGAAAAGATGGATTTACAAATAGGGATTATTTTATAAAACCAAAACAAAACTTGGCCAAGCTTTTGAATTAAAACAAATTAATTTAAACAAAATAGCAAAGGTTTAATTAAAAATAATAAAGGATTTCTTAAATAAAATAATTAATATCCAAACTCTTTCAAAATAAAAGGTCTTACCAATTTAATTGAAACATCAAAACTTTTAAATTATTTAAAATAAGATTTCTAAGTATTTTATATTCACAAATAAAATCTACTAAAATGTTTTGACTTTACTTTGGACTTTAAAATAAATATTCTCAATAAAACAAACCCTAGTGGATTTAAATGAAAGTCTATGTTATTTAATTAGTTAAGGACTCTAAAATAAAAGATTATTTTGTTTTTCCAAATATCCTTATTTTCAAATAAAACCTACTGGTTTGATTTTGAAAGTAATTGGATTTCAAATAGAAATTTTATTAATTAAATCAAACCATTTTATTAAATAACTAGATCCATTTTATTCAAATAACAAATGGATCCTAAAAAGAATAAAAATATTATTTTGGAATGATGGATTATGATGAACAGAACCAAGTTCAAAGAGTTGAAATGAGGTGTTTGTATGAATTCATTTGGATTGATTGAATGTTTGTTTGAAATAACAAATCAGGAAATAGAATCAGAAAAATAAAAAGGAATCAGACAGAAAAAAATAAGAAAAACAGACCCAACCCAGCAACCCACGAAGCCCACCAGCGGCCCAGCTCTTTTCCCCTCCCCGAACCGTTTTCTTCACCGACTGAAACAACCCGCAAGCCCCTGACAAGTGGACCCTCCTCCCTCACTCCTTTTCTCACTGACAACTGACCCCAACACCGGCCTCTTCTTCCCCACCCCACCCCGCGAACTGTTCTTCCCTTCTCCTCGCCGTTGCAGACATAAATTCCTGGCTTAATTACGCCTTAATCTCGCAATGAATCTGCCACTTGACCATGCAGGATAAATCGCCAGCACCCCTTCATCATTTTTCCCTCTGCCTTCTTCCCCCGACACGCCCCCAGGCCGCCTCGATTTCGCTCTGAGCACCCTCGGCTCCGACGACCTTCCTTGCCAAAATCCGACCAGCACACACCTCCCCGAGCCTCCCCGAGCACCACAGAAGCCTCCCACTCCTGCACCTTCCTCCCCATACCACCCATTTAACCGCGGGAACCACTGAGCCTCGCCAACAACAAACTTCAGTACCGCCGCCGTCTTCCTCAACTCCGACGACGCCCACAGGTGATTCCAGACCACCCCGACCCCTCTCGTTCACACACACGCCTTCTTCGTGTTCTTGCGCTCCTGACCATGTGCCTCGTTTGTCTCCGGGTGACTCCTAGCTTCGTCTTCGACTTCGACCAGAGCCGTCCGTCGCCAGTATCGACTCTGGCGAGCAATCCCGCCCAACCCTGTGCGCCCCTTCATCAACCAGTGGCAAGTTGAGCATCCCCGTGCCACGACGAACACAGTGAGCTTCCTCCCTATCTCCCTCGCTTCCTACATCGCCAGCGCCGCCGCCAACTGGCCGCTCCGCCGCTCGCCGGTAACACATCGCCGCCCATCTGTGGCTGGTGTGCCTAGCACCGTTGGATCGTCATCGTAAGGCCACGATAGAATTTAGCTGAAGCGGTAAGTAACATCTCTGGACCGTGCGATGCAACTAAAATCCAACGGCCCCTATCTGTCAATCCACGCGAAGCGGTACCGGCGAATTAGATTAGGACACGTGTCGTTGTTCTGTTTAAAAACAGAATTTGAAAACAGAAATTTTTGCAAACTTCAAACCCTTATATCTTTTGATCCATACGTCCAAATTTGACAAATTTTATATCAAAAGATTCAGGAGAACAAGACCTAGCCAACCCTAGCCTTAGTTTAGCAAATAGTAACTGGTAGCTTGTTTGAATTTTCAGATTCTTTTGTGTACTTGCTAACATTAGAAAAATCATTTAAAAATGAATTTTGAGATCAAACCTTTGCCAATTGGTTTATTGTGACCCTACTGACCCTAGGAACCAACCCATAGTGTTAAAAATGATTTTTGTGAAATTTAAGTTGAATTATTTAACTAAGTCATTTTCTAGCCAAATAAAAAGAATAGTTTTATTTATGAAAATGTGTATGGAAAGAAAACTTGGAGAAAATAATTTGGACCAAACCTACTGACCCAAAAACACCAAGTTTTGCAATAGCAACTCATTTGGTGAACCCTATAGACTAATGCCTTAATAAAAATATTTCTACACCACATAAAATAACACTTTGTTTTGAAAATGGTTTTTGAGTGAAACCTTTTGCAAATGACTTAGCCACTTTAGGAAATGACCATTAGATGTACCCAAATGACTATGACCCACTAGGAACCACTTTTTCAAACAAAACAAAGCTTGGCATGCTTGCATGCATTTCTTTGACTTTGTTATTTATGTGTGTTGTTTTGCTTGATTGGTAGATTGAGTTTGTGCCTTGCTTGATTGATTTGTAGAGACTTGAAGAGTGTGATTGTTGCAAAGATCAAGAAGTGAACCTATACTCTACCAAAAAGGCAAGTGATGCTTCATACTTTTTATCCCATTACTTTCTCTATGCATTAGTGATTTTGCTAAGTAAAACTTGCATGGATTTTGCTAAGTATAAATCTTGCTATAGGAAAACCTAATAGACGAATCCTTAGTAGGATTTT
Organism: Avena longiglumis; assembly: GCA_030063025.1. Taxonomy (NCBI): domain Eukaryota; kingdom Viridiplantae; phylum Streptophyta; class Magnoliopsida; order Poales; family Poaceae; genus Avena; species Avena longiglumis. The sequence goes on from CP125973.1 coordinate 159,216,666, forward strand.
CCTAAGTTAGAGATTCCTACTACTATCAAGCTTAGCCTAGCTAATAGAAAACATGGGTGGAATATATATTCACACTATGGAAAAATACTCTAAGTCTGAAGACTTATGTTTTTTGTTTAATAAAACAACTAAGTTAATAAATCACCTGGGTGGAATGGAAGGATTGGGTTATGTTGAGTGGTTACACAAGGCCAGGAACCTTGTGTATCTCACTTGTGGAATGCCACCCAGAAACAAAGGATTTGAGATGTCAAATGTTGAGAAGCTTCAAGTGCAACCACTTGGCAATATGGGCTCTGCCATGATCATATAGGTTGCAAGAACTTAGCCAAATGGACAGTGGGTGGTAGTGTTTGATAGATGGGAACGCGTCCATTTTGGTCTAAGGGAAGGCTTCTGAAAGATTTTGTCTTGGGAAACCAAGTCTTGTGGGTAAAGTGCACCACCTCTACAGAGTGTAGAATCTAAGTACTTAGCCATGTCCCTGGTAAAGGACAATTTGAGCATCAAGACATGGAAGCAATCAAGAATCTCATCATTCCAATTTCTAAATAAAAACTTGTGGGTGAACAAGGGATTGTGTGTATTCTTCAATCTTTGATAGAAAGATGGCTTGATATAAGGATCTTGAAATCTTGGATTGAGGAAAATGATTTTACCAAGCACTTCAGTCTTTGATTTGTAGATGCCTCGAGAAGGATCTTCAGTCCTTGATTGAGAGAAGCATTGGAAAAGTTTTTGACGAAACTATTTATTTTCAAAACGTTAAGGAAAAATCTATTTTGAGCAATGCAAGCCTCAACCCCACTTAGCCAAATGCATTTAGATGATAGACTCCACTATACTATTATAGTATCACTTGCCAATACAATTCAAATGTATTGACCTTGTGGCTGTAACTTGTAATGTTGCAGGTTGATTGTTTTAAAATGAAGATTGTTTGACTGACTAGGATTACAAAGTCTACAACCAACATCTGCCTGTGGCACTTTGATGATGAAGGACCCATACTTATAGTTATTCCGCTGCAATGTAATGTAATGGCCAAATGAGCTATGTATGATGTAATAAAATTATGTTATTCCTGGTTATAAAGTTGTGTTATGACCATTGTTTCTTGATATTACATCTTAACTGTGGATGCTAGCTATTGATCCAGGGACTAGCATTGTAAAACACAGGAGGGATCTACCATATTGGGTAGGGACCTCGACATGCATCATACGACGCTTGCGGTTATCATTGGCCTGGTTGATCTTTCCTTCCATCTGGATGGTAGAGTCGACAAGGGCTTCAATATCTGCAAAGGGGATATTGACTAACACCGTCTGCATCTCGTCATGCAGACCATTCAGGAATCTTTCTTTCTTCTTGGCTTCGGTGTCTATCTCGTCCGGGGCATACCTAGCTAATGACAAAAATTTGTCACGGTATTCCACTCTGATCATCCTTCCTTGCTTCAGCTCTCTGAACTCGTCTCTCATTCTCTTGATCAAACCTGGTGGCACATGGGTTCTGCTGAACTTGACCTTGAATTCCTCCCAGGTCATCATTTGGCCTCCGGTCATGGAACGAACACTGTTCCACCATGCCCTGGCATCTCCGGCTAGATAGTGGGTGGCGAACATGACTTTCTCGTTGGCTTCCACTCCGGCGACTTCTAGGGTGTTTTCCATGGTTTGCAGCCAATCATCGGCATCTAGGGGTTCTTCTGACTTGGTGAAAACGGGTGGGTTGGTATTCTGGAAATTCTTGAGCTTAGATCCATGGTTGTCCTGATTTCCGTGGCCTTGGTTGTTGTGGGATAGTTGGGCTATCTGTTGCAGAGTGGCTAGGTTGGCTTGACGTTCCGCTATTTCAGCTTCGCGGTCAGAAGTCAACATTTGCAGGATCTGCAACATCGGGTCCGGGGCTGAACCACTTCCTCCACGTGGCATCTGAAGATTGATATAGATCATGAGAAAAGAGGGAAATTTCTAAGGTTTTGGGTCTTTGAAAAGTTTTAAATGTTTGATTCAGATTTTTCTAGCAACTTGCTTTTTCATTCATTCATTCACACGATACAACGCACACCACAGCAAGGAAAAACAGATGGTTTTTAAGAACCATTCTGGAATCTACGATATAGTGGGACCGACTACTACTCACTACGCTAGTGCTCAAGTGGTACTACTCCTCGAAATCTGTGGCTTCATCATCTTCATCATCATCGATGAAGGCGAAATCATCCTCATCGGTGAAGAAGTCCATGGCCTGATCCTCCAGAAAATCATCGTCATCGCTGAGATAGGAGTAAGGGTCTCCACGAAGATCCTCTCCGGCATTCTCCCTTTCCTCCAACTGCATGTCTCTCTCGTGGATGGTCTCCTCCAGAGATGAGATGCGATGGCGAAGACGGGCAATAATGCGCTCCTTCTTGTCGAGCTGACGGCGGCGAGACTCGCGGTCCTTTGCTAGCATGGCGATGGTCTGGTCCTTCGTCTTGATGATGGCAGACTTATGGTTGCAGTAGTCACGGCAGTTGTCCAATTCCTGCTGACGATCATACATCACGAAGCTAAGGTGGTCCAATTGAGTCTTCAACTCGGGGTGGTATGGGGATTCCAGTGGTTGTCCATTTGCATCACGTCTTGGGCAAAACTCAAAGCGAGTACCCTTGATCTGATTGATGCTCTGCCCACACAGACGGGAAAGAGCTTCCTGCATTGCTCTGGCAAGCCCATCGAGCTAGTTGTTTTCCCTCAAGGTAAACTGAATTCCCTCCGCAGTGGGAGGTTCAATCTTTCCTCAGAGACTTGCAACAATTAGCCACTGCAGATCTTATCCTCCTTGATCATTGAGCTAAGCTCCGAAGAACTCGGGTCGACGCCTGAAGTTCGAAGTGATCCAGATCCCTCTCAAAGATAAGGTCTCCACCATTCCCCAGTTGGTAAAACTTGATGTACTTCACGTCCATCTATAAAAATAGAGGATGAGTAGATTAGCAGAGTGATCAAGTGTGTCAAAATTTTATCTATTTTGCAAGAGTTTTTGAGGAACATGAATTTTTATGAAAGAATTAAAGAGGTAAGAATGAGAATAAGTTTTCGTAAATATTTGTTTTCTTTGGTTTTGAAACTAAGTTTTTGGTTCAACGTCCAATCTAACTAGGGTCTCCTATGGTCAGGATGGATCTGATACCAACTTGTCAACACCCGGATTTTTCAATCCTAGATGCCTGTTATGCCATACATCGCAATCCCATGATTATCATTTTTGCGAGACATAACAGAATTGGATACCATAGTACTTCATCCATTACAAACGATACATAAGTTCTTACACAAATAGCGATCTCATGATCCAGTTCTTAATACAACATCAAGCAGCGAAATACATAATAATAACGGTAGCGTAGGCGAAGCTCCATCATCGGGGTCACAGGCAATGCTGACGATGGGAGATGATCCTAGTTGTCGTAACCTTCCTGGGGTCCATCTTCCAGGTACTCCTCTTCATAGTCTGGCCATGGGAATAGCCAGGGACAAAGCCATGAGTACTCTTTAAGTACTCGCAAACTAATACTAACAGGTAAAGCGGTTTTTGTATAATAGGACACTAGGCTCTAGGGTGGTTTTGCAAAAGCCATATTTATATCTACTAAGTTCTAAAGCTGGTCACAATTTTATAAATCCTAAGTGGGAACTTGTATTTCATATCACAACTCTGTTGTGGTCAAGTCAATGTCTCAATTCATTTCACAGGTCATTTTGAAAAGTCTGACGGGGGAACAGTATGGCCACTCCAACTGTCCATAACCGCGGACGTGGCTATTCGAATGGTTTGACACTCTGCAGAGATTGTACACTTTCACCACAACATTCGATACATCCGTCAGGAACAAATCCTGAATTCACCATACTCAGTATGCGGATAATCAATCCTAACCTTTCCATTACACGCCCTAGTATAAGCACCTCTCCTGTGAGTTTGGCCTCCCAACCATGACCAGCTGTCATCTTGGGTACTACACAGGTGGACAATCTTTACAAGGTAGCCTCAACTCAGACCTTGGCCGTGAGGGAACTTAATACTAAGGAATATAAGTTTCAAGTCCAGCCCTACCTAATATTCGGGTATTGTGGTTGTACGATAAAATTGGAATGGTATCGCATCCAGACAACCATCAGTTTTATAAAGGGCTAAAGCTCATGCCTCAACATTTTTATCACCAGAATCATCAAGTGTTCGGAAACACATGTCCAAAACATTTCAATAGAATGATCCATCATTCCAAGGTTTTCATAACCATTTTTCCACCGAGTATTCCCATCTAGAGTTTATCAAATTTTATGCTTAGCACTAGCATCTAAGGTAGGGGGGGGGTAGTACTGATGAGGGGTGGTAACTAGTGGAGTTTCAACTAAGTACAACCTTATATCTTAGGCCGATATCAAGGTTTCTAGCTTAGGCCAAATTTTATGCTCTTTATGCAACCTTCACATCTTTCCAAAATCTACCAGTCACTTAAGTAAACTCTAAGTGAGCTTTGATAAAGAAATAAAGTAAGAAGTTTGCAAGTAAAACTAGGATTGGTTTATCAAATGGGTATGATCACATATGTTTAAGGCATATATTGGTCATAGAACAGGTATGGGTTTGTTGCATCAGTAGGGTATCTTGCAAGGGTTAGCTTGCATAGTTACTAGCTTGCCTTGTGCAGAGCAGTGGTTGAAGTTCTCCTCGGCTTCTTCTTCGTAGTATCCTCCTTCCTCCTCGTATCCTTGGTCGGTACTAGCGTCTATGAATAAATACGAGGTACACAATCACCAAACAATACTTAACTACTTGCAATCATCACACACAAGGGTACTATAGATGATCTAGCATCATCTCTAACCTTACAAGGTTAAGGCTTGCTTTAATTCTTTTTATTTTTAGAAAAGTAATTTCTACTCATTGAAAAACTACTTAAGATTTAATATTCTCCAAACCAAATATGGGATCATGTTGACACATGTCATCACCACATATTGTAGTCCATGGGGATGTGATTTAAAGTGGTGTCACAATTTAATAAGGTTTTACCCTTTTATTTTAATTAATTAAAGTGGCTAGAAATGCTTATGTAGCATTCTTTTATTACTTGAAAATTATTTCTGCAAGTAAACCTATATATTTTTATATATTCTGAAAGGTATGGTTAAATGTGATTTTTGAGAGTTGGAATTAACTCAAAAGCTATTATGGTTTAAATTTGAAAAAATTTTGAATGCAGAAAAGCTTCTGCCATGTTATTTTTACTATGGGTGATCTACAGATCCAAATGACTTGAATCCAACGGGCTTGGATTCAGCATTCACAGACCTTTCCAACAAAATTGGTTTCATTCAATTTGGTGTACTGAATCGATCTGTGTTGATTTTTGAAGTTGGGTACAGAAGTGTGTTTGAATTTAAAAAGAAAAAGGTTTAATTTGAATAACTGGGTTGCGCGGGAAAAGTTACTGGGCCGGCCTGCTAAGCGCAGTGCTCCCGCGGGCTTCTTAAGTGGGTGTCCCCACTCGTCAGTGACACGGGGCTGGGCGAAGTGGTATGGGGCAACGTGGATCGTTCGATCTAGTTCTAATCTAACGGCTGGGAGTCATCGTCGACGCGAGACAACTCCGGCGAGAATGAAACCTAGCGCGGCCAGTGAGGGGTGCTGGGGGCTCACCGGGGTACGGGCGAGGGTTGGCGAGGTGGGCGAACGACGAAGTCGACGACGGCGAACTCAGGGGTGGTCGCGGCAGCTACTGGGGCGGCTCCAATCGCTGGCTCCCTTCTTCTCCAGAGGCGGCGGGCTCCAGTGAAATTCCGGCGGGGTGGTGCTCGCCTTGCTCTGAGAACGGTGTGGCACGGTCAGTGAGGAGATGGGAGTGAGATGGTGTGAAGAAATCGTGCGGGGGTGGCCTCTATTTATAGTCGAGCGAGGGGACCGTCGGGGCGCACGGTGAACTCGTCGGGGGCGAGGTTACAGGCGGCTGAAGGCATGGGCAAGGGTAGGGGACGGTGCGGTGTCTCCTGCCGATGCTCAACGACGTGGTCTCGAGGCGTGGGGCGGTGCGGTTTGGTCTGGAACGGGCGGTGCTCTACACGGCAGAGGCGGCGTCTTCGACGGCGGGCGGTGGCTGTATGGCACAAGGCGGCAAACGGGGATGTCTGGCGGTCTCCTGGGTTTATGGCGATCGTGTGTGCACGCGGTGAGGGCGGCGCGCGGTCTGTGGACGCTGGTCAAGGGTGGCGCTCTGGCGCATGCTCGGCATGGTCTGGGCGCGGCTTGTGCGCGTGGTCCAGGGCTTGGCAACGCTCGCGGCTGGGATAGGTAGTGGCGGTGGACGGTGGGCTGCCTCCTAAACAAGGTTGGCACGGCTAGTTCTTCCTCTAGCCTGCTGTCCACAATGGGGTGGCAAGGTTGGTTTCGGCTGTTCACCATTGATGGCAATGGCAAGCTCACAGGGGTGCTAGTGCCTGGCTAATGTTCCTAGGTCATCTACTGAGCTGTGTGTGAGCTAACTAGGGAACAAGTTAGGCCAATTTTACTGCACACTATAGTGTTTGATGTTTGTTTGATTTGTGTCTGCAACCTGTTTGATGAAATGGCCGCATGAAATCAAGTTTTGAATTTTTAAATGAATTTTTGTGGGTTTGCTAGATTGGTGTTGGTGAGTCTGCATATGCTTGGGTTTTGAAAGTTGAGCTTGTTTGAGTGGTTTTTGAAAAAGTGGGATCTTCCCATATGATAAAGATTCAATTTTGAATTGTCATTTAAACTATGCATTTGAAAGTTTCTGGATGATCACAAAGTGGGCCTTGATACCTTGTTATGAGTACATTCAAGGGGTGCAAAGATCCAGAAAAGTTTCTGTTAGGTTTTGAAAGTTTGAGACAGCCAAAGTAGGCATGGGAGTTAAATTGGCCAAAATGACCATTCATTTCATATATGTGTTTTGATTTACTTGTCTTTAGGAAAAGTGTGGGAAATGTTTTAGATGATGTTTATTTCACCTAAGAAACATTTTACAAGCAATGAAACAAAAAAACAAGGTGGTTTTAAAAGAATTCAAAATCAATGCATACACATATGCATGCATTCATAATGTTATTTAGAAAAGTTTTTTTGATGATTAGAATTTGATGATCCAAGCTTAGTATTTTTGGGATGTTACAGGTGCTATCATTTTATGTGTAGATTTTGGTGCAAATAGCGATTGTGATTGTGAGGATTGTAGCTACTCTCCAAACTACCAAGGCAAGTGGTGCTTCATGATTTTATTCCTATGTTCTTCAAATATGCATTAGAAATATTTTTGCTAGACTTGCATGGATAAATTTTGGTCTTTATATGCTATGCTTGGGAAATCCTAGTAGTTGTAGAATTGCTAGAATTATATAAGTTAAGATTTTTATGTATGCCATGCTTAGCCTAGCTAGTAGCAACCAAGGGTGGTAAAATATTCATGCTATGATAAAATATTTCTAAGTCTTCGGACTTGTGTTTTGCTTAATAAAACAACTAAGTGAATGAAACACCTGGGTGGAATGGAAGGAATGGTTTATGTTGAGTGGTTTTGTATCTCACTTGTGGAAAGCCACCCAGGAACAAATGGATTTGAGAGGCCAAATGTTAGGAAGGTTTTAGTGCAGCCACTTGGCAATATGGGCTCTGCCTGGATCATATAGGTTGCAATAACTTAGCCATTTGGACAGTTGGTGGTAGTGGGATGATAGGTTGGAACCCGTCCATTTGGTCTAAGGGAAGGCTTCTGAAAGGTCCTGTCTTGGTGAAAATCAAGTCTTGTGGGGAAAGTGCACAACCTCTGCAGATGGATGAATCTAAGTACTTAGCCATGTCCCTGGTATTGGACAACTTGAGCATCAAGACATGGAAGCTATCAAGAATCTCATCATCCCAATTTCTAAGTAAAAACTTGTGGTTGAACAAGGGTGAAGGACCCCAATGTCTATTGGTGGTTCCTTGGGAAAAGTTTTGACAAAGAAAAACTTAGTGTTTTCAACTGATAGGTAAAACCTATTTTGAGCAAAGCAAGCCTAAGCTACACTTAGCCAAAATGCATATAGTATATAGTCCACCAATATTCTACTAAGGTATCACTTGCCAATACTATTCCAATGTATTGACCCACTGTGGCTGTAACTTGTGATGTTGCAGGATATTCTGATGATGATTAGGAGTCATGAGTCTACACTCAACATGCTTGCCTGTGGCACATGAAGATGAAGACTTATTATCTTATTATATATTTGAACTCTTGTATTAGGCCTTGGCCATGGAGTTGTAAAAGACTATGTTTGTCTCTGGAATGATATGTAATAATGACCTTTGTTTCTGTGTACTTCATCTTAAACTATGGATGCTAGCATTGATCCATGGACTAGCATTGCAATCACAGGGATCCTTTCCTTTACAAAGGAGGGATCTTCTGAGATGGTATCGAGCAACCTTTCATGTTGCCTGTAGGATTATGACCCTAGGATTGGAAACCACTAAGGAAAATTTTTCAACAACTTCCACACTTGTCTTTTCTTCTCGTAAACTTTTCTAATCTTCTTTCTCATCTCTATTTGTAGATGAACTCCATCAACGAAGCCGTGAAGAAGGTACCACTCATGACTATGACTTTGGAATGTGAGACAGAGTTCCCCAAGGCTCTCAAGGACCTCATGGTTGCCATGGGAATACATGGTGTAGCTGTGTACAAAGGTTTTCCTGTGATGGATGGAGTTGAGTACTGGTGGGTGCAACTTCAATTGTATAAAAACAAGGAAGACAACCACAAGGACTCAGGATTCTGCATGGTCACCAACACAATGATGCACACCACATTCTTTGATTCAGCAAGGGATGCAGCTTGGAGGGCCATCAAAGAACTTGGTGATAGAATCAAGTGCAGAATGCTTAACACTCAGAATGATCTTAAGGAAGAGAATAAACATGCCCAAGAGTTAGAGGCTACCAACCAAAGCCTAAGGAAGGACATCATAGACTTAGCAATGGAGTCTTGTGATCTAGACAAACAGATTGCCTCTAGGGATGCCCTGTTAGCCAACTTGGCAAGTGAGATGGGATTGTAATGTACCACATTAGTTGGACCACCACACTTATCATTTTATTTTCCAAATATTGTTTAAAATAAGTTGAACCTTGGTTGTTTTGTAATGGATCCATGTATGCCATGACTTGTGTGTTTTGATTTTCAAAGTTATGCATGTATGCCTTGACTTGTGATTTGTCTTGAATTGTGTTGATTCTAACTTTTTCTATCTTATTAAATAGATGCCTAATGTTACTATCAGCACGGTTGAAGAGTTCCATGGAACTCGTTTTGGCCCTCGTATTATTGAGCTCACTAGTTTGCTCAATCTCCCTCTTCCTACCATCATGGTGCTTCCCCTCACCAAGTTTGAGAGGAAAGACCTTTGGGGCTTCAAGGTCAATCAGCCCGGACGCCAGACTGAGCCTACCACGGAGGCTATCATCTTCAAGCTCATGCACGATGACAAGGAGAGAGGCCTAGAGGTAGTCATGCATGACTTGATTGGACGCCTGTTAGGGAGACACACTCGACAGGTTAGAGGTACTCACTTCCACACCTTCGCTAGACGTGATGAGGATGGTGAGGCCATTAACTTCGAGGGAGACAGCAGAGCCGATTCGTCTATGCCTCTAGGACTTAGAGGTTCTTCTTAGGCATGTGGACACTGATAGGACCAACGTCATGCTCAGCAATGACGAACTCCAGGTGAAGCTTCATGAGAAGGACAAGCTCTTCGCGGAGCAAGATGAGATAGTCAAGGAGATGGAGGCCAAGTTCGAGAGTCAGGACAGAAAGTTCAAGAGTCAAGAGAAGCGAGTCCAAGATAGGAACAAGAGGATTCGAGACATGACTGCAGAACTGGAGGCCAAGGACTTCGAGCTCGAGCATCAGCAGACTGTGATTGAGAGGCTTCGTTCTCAAAAGAGGGCTCTCAAAGCCAAAGTAGAGGCCTTGACCACCAATGTCGAGGAATACAAGACCGCTATGGAGAATGCAGGTCTTACCTTTGTTGAGGAGGAGGTTGATGCCGAGGAGTAGTGATGACTACTCATTTATCATTTATTTATCATGCTTTTTATTGAGTCGCAATGACCACCCAACATGTGGGTGGCTTGCTATTGGTGTGTTTACTTCGCAAACTTGTTATCCTTGTTGTTGAACTTTTATTATTGTGATGCATGTTTGGTGAATGTTTATGTGATGTATTGTGCATGTTAGCATCTATGGGTATCTCATTCTTATCTCTATTGAACAAACCACAGATGCCTCCCCGACGTGCCAATCCTAACCCCAACAACAACAACATCACCCCTGAGATGCAGCAAATGATGACAACTCAGACTCAGCTGATGCAAATGATGACTATGTTCATCCAGAACCAGAACAACAACAACAACAACAACAACAACAACTAAAACAATAACAACAATAACAACAACAACAATCAGAACAACCCACCGGGTTTTGACATGCTTACCAGGTTCTTGAGACTGAGGCCAGCAAAGTTCTCAGGAACTATTGATCCTATGGTGGCCAATGATTGGCTACGCTCTGTGAACAAGGACTTGGTAACAGTTGGCTGTACCGATGAAGAGAAAGTCAGATTTGCAGCTCACTTGTTGGAAGGACCAGCAGCCACTTGGTGGGATAACTTCCAGATCACCACTCCCATTGCAGATGTGACATGGGCTATCTTTGAATATGGTTTCCGTACTGCTCACATCTCATCCGGAGTGATGAGTTTGAAGAAGAAAGAGTTCCATAACCTGAAGTAGCGCCACCGCAGCATGGTTAAATATATTGAAGAGTTCAACAATCTGGCGCGTTATGCACCGGATGAAGTTGACACTGATGCTAAAAAAGTTCCTTGAAGGGTTAAATGATGAACTGAACCTGCAATTATCTGTGGCCTATGTTCCCACATGCCAGTCTCTTTGTGTCAAGGATGCTATTTTGGAGAGCAAAATGAAACAAGTGGAAAGCAGGAAGAGAAAGCACTCTGACAAGCACAGCTCAGGATCGTCTCACAAACTTTCCCATTATGATGATAGTGGAAGTTCAGGATCCCACAAGCATGGGAAATTCAACAAGCACCACAACCAAAACCGTCATCATGACAACAAGAATCACCGTAGTCATGACAATGACAAGTACAAGAATCACAAGGGTGGATATAAGAGCCACCACAGTGGAAGTGGCAGTGGAAGCCAACCTGTCAAGAAGGATATTAGTCAGGTTGAGTGCTTCAAGTGCAAGAAGATGGGGCATTATGAAAATGAATGCCCAGAAAAGAAAGTTGAAGGACCCAACAAGCCCAACCCTTTTCAGAAGGGACAAGTGAACCACATCAATGTGTAGGAAATTTATGAGGAGCCTGATGCTGTTGCTGGTAAGTTCAAACTCAATTCTGTTCCAGCATTTGTTCTCTTTGATACTGGCGCATCTCATTCATTCATATCAAGAGCATTTGTTGAAAGAAATGAACTACCGGTAGAAACTATTGGGTGTCCTATAAAAGTAAGTTCTCCTGGAGGAGAAATGATAGTGAATTCAGGATGTCATGATTTAGTCATAGAGTTTGGGAAGTATAAGTTTCCCGTTAACTTGATAATCCTAAACTACCAAGGATTGGATGTTATATTGGGAATGGACTGGACGACTAAGCACAAGGGAGTGATAGATTGTGCAAACCATACTGTCTCACTCACAACTCTAGAAAACAAAAGGATTAGATTCAAGACCAACTTTGAATCGAAGAGGAGTAAGCTAAATTCTCTTAAGGGGGTTAGCATGTACAGTGTGCCTATTGTGAGTGAATATCCGGATGTGTTTCCAGAAGAATTGCCGGGAATGCCACCAGATAGAGATGTGGAGTTTCTTATTGACTTGCTACCAGGATCTGGACCAATAGCAAAGAGACCGTATAAGATGTCAGTTGATGAGTTGAAAGAACTCAAGAAGCAGCTTGGAGAATAGTTGCAGAAAGGTTTTATCCAACCAAGTTCCTCATCTTGGGGAGAACCAGTTTGTGGAAAAGAAAGATAGAAGTCAAAGGTTATGCATAGATTACCGTTCACTCAATGAGGTGACTATCAAGAACAAATACCCTTTCCCTAGAATCAATGATTTGTTTGATCAGCTAGAAGGAGCTTGTGTGTTCTCAAAGATTGATCTCCGGTCAGGTTATTTTCAGCTCAAGATAAGAGAACAAGACATACCTAAGACAACTTTCACCACAAGGTATGGATTGTATGAGTATACCGTGATGCCATTTGGTTTAAGCCAATGCACCAACATACTTCATGAATATGATGAACAAGGTGTTCATGGAATTCCTTGATAAGTTTGTTGTCGTTTTCATCGATGACATTTTGATCTACTCCAAGAGCAAGGAAGAGCATGAAGGACATCTACGCTTGATACTTGAAAAACTTAGAGAGCATAAGTTATATGCCAAATTCAGCAAGTGTGAATTTTGGTTAAATGAAGTTGGATTTCTTGGACACGTTGTGTCAGGAGATGGTGTAGCAGTTGATCCTGCTAAAGTTTCAGCTGTAACTGAATGGGAATCTCCCAAGTCAGTGAAAGAGGTTTGTAGTTTCCTTGGCTTGGCAGGATACTACAGAAGATTTATTGAGAATTTCTCCAAGGTAGCTAAACCTATGACAGAATTGCTAAAGAAATACAAGAAATTTGTTTGGTCGGAAGGTTGTGAACTCAGCTTTCAAGAATTAAAGAAGAGACTAGTGACAGCACCAGTTTTGTGTTTGCCAGATTTGGAGAAGGATTTCCAAGTGTATTGTGATGCATCTCATCATGGATTGGGTGCAGTACTTATGCAAGAAGGAAAAGTTGTGGCATATGCCTCGAGACAACTCAAAACTCATGAAGTGAACTACCCTACTCATGATTTAGAGTTAGCCTATGTTGTCCATGCACTCAAAACATGGAGACAATATCTTTTGGGAAAGCGATGTGAAGTGTTCACAGATCACAAGAGTTTGAAGTATATCTTCACCCAGAAATAAATTAACATGAGACAAAGGAGATGGATAGAACTCATCAAGGACTATGACTTGAGTTTGCAATACCACCCCGGTAAAGCAAATTTTGTAGCAGATGCTCTAAGCCGTAAGGTTTTTGTGAATGGCCTTACTAAGGGAGAATTGCCAGATGATCTGTGTACCCAATTTAGAGATCTCAGATTGGAGAGTGTGCCTGAGGGACATCTTATGTCTTTGGATGTTCAACCTAATTTGTTGGACAAGATCAAAGAAGCCCAAAAGACGGATAAGGAAATTGAAGAGATTAAGGAAAAGATTGGCAAGGGAAAAGCCAAAGGATTCCATGAAGACGAACAGGGTACTTTATGGCATGGAAAACGTATCTGTGTTCCACAAGATCCGGAACTTCGGAAACTGATTTTACAAGAAGCACACAACTCACCGTATTCCATTCATCCGGGTTACACCAAAGTGTACATGGATATGAAGGAAAGATTTTGGTGGAATAATCTCAAGAAGGACATCGCCGAACATATTGCTTTGTGTGATGTATGTAGTAGAGTGAAAGCGGAACATCAGAAACCAGCAGGTTTGTTACAACCACTACCTATCCCTGATTGGAAATGGGACAAGATTGGTATGGATTTCATCACCGGTTGCCAAGGACCAGGTCTGGGTATGATTCTATTTGGGTAGTAGTGGATCGCCTCACTAAAGTGGCTCATTTCATACCCGTGAAGACAACTTATACAAGTGCCAAGTTAGCCAAGATCTATATGAGCAGAATTGTATGTCTACATGGAGTACCCAAGAGTATTGTGTCTGATAGGGGAACACAATTCACTTCTCATTTTTGGAGGCAATTACATGAGTCATTGGGAACGAGGTTGGAATTCAGTACTGCATTTCATCCTCAGACTGATGGACAGTCAGAAAGGACTAATCAGATTCTTGAAGATATGTTGAGAGCGTGTTCTCTAGACTACGGAGCCAGTTGGGATGAAAGTCTGCCTTACGCAGAATTTTCTTACAATAACAGCTATCAAGCCAGTATTGAGATGGCACCATTTGAGTTTCTCTATGGGAGAAAGTGTACCACCCCATTGCTATGGAATGGTGTGGGAGAAAGAAGTTTGTTCGGACCAGAACTTATCAAAGAGGCTGAAGAGAAAGTCAAGCTGGTTAAGGATAGGTTGAAGATAGCACAGTCCCGACAAAAGAGCTACGCAGATCCTAAGCGTAGAGAAGTCACCTATGAAGTAGGTGATAGAGATTATCTTAGAGTGTCACCACTTCGTGGAGTGAAGAGATTTGGTGTCAAAGGTAAATTGGCCCCAAGATATGTTGGACCATTCAAGATTCTGAGTCGTAAAGGAGAAGTTGCTTATGAGATCGAATTGCCAGAGTCTTTATCAGCAGTTCATAATGTGTTTCATGTGAGTCAGCTTAAGAAATGCCATCCAGAAATGGAAGAGACTTCTTTAAAGGATACAATACCTTTGGAAGAGGTTCAATTGGAGAGTGATCTCACCTATGAGGAGAAACCAATCAAGATTCTTGAAACTGCAGAAAGAGTTACTCGAACTAAGACTATCAAGTTCTGCAAAGTTCAATGGAACCATCATTCCAAAGAAGAAGCAACATGGGAAAGAGAAGATGATCTTCGGAAAGACCACCCTCACCTATTTGCTAGCCAATCCGAATCTCGAGGGCGAGATTCACCTTAAGGGCGTTAGATTTGTAACATCCCTAAAATCATGTTTCAAAACTCATGCATATCATCCATGCATCCATGATCATGTAGAGTTTCATTTCAAAAATCAATTCAAAAATAGGAGCATATGAGCTCATTATTTTATGTGATCAGCATTGAATCAAATGCTACTCTCTAATGAGAGATTGTTGTTCATGAATCAAACCTTGTTACTCTCAGATTGTCTTGCTTGATTGCTAGAGTATAAACCAAAATTTACAAAAAAAAATATGGATTTTGAAACCAAATTCAAAGCTTGATCAAACCAAGTGCAATGTCACTGTTTATTTTATTTGATCAAAAGAACCAAGCTTGTACTGAGAGACCACATGTTTTTATGAGCAGAATTATAAATGCTGCACTCTACAAAAATCTTGAAAAGGTTTGAATTCAAATAGCTTTTGAAAATGATTTCTGAAAATGCAAACAGAAAAATAAAAAGATTAAGGAAATAAGAAAAGGCCGGCGCCAGAATTGTGGCCCATCAGCAGAAGCAGCCCACTAGCCAGCCCACCCGGGATTTCCCTCTCCTCCTGTTTTTCTCACCGCACCCGCGCTACCCAATGAGTCACTGACCGGTGGATTTCCCCAAATCACGCCCACGACCACGTCGCTGGGTGTTTCCTCCGCCATCACTGCCGCGTTTTAAAACCCGAGTTATTGCCGGCGTTTCCTCGCGTGATTCTTGCCCCCGCTCGGGCTATAATACCCCTCCCCTCGCCGCTCATTTCCTCTCACTTAGCACAGACGCCACGCCACCAGGCTGTCCATAATTCGCCGAACTCTGCCGCGGTACCGACGAACTCCGGCAGCAAATTCCGGTGAGCTCTCCACGCCGCTTGACTTCTAACCTTTCCAGTACAATCACTACAACCTTGCGCATCTCCTAACCCCTCTGGTGCATGCTAGGATCATCCAGAGCCTCGTCAACATCAACGACAGCACGAGTCCGACGAAACCATCAACTTCGGCAAGCTTTCCTGGTGAGTTCTGACCGTGCCTTGCCCTCTCCTTGATACTCGCATGACCAGCACCACTTTGCGCATCTGACACACTGTTTATTTTGCCCTGGCATGATCTGTATCTTCGCCAACGTCAACGAGCAGCCATACCCGACGCCTTCACGAACTCCGGCGAGGAATCCCTGACAGTTTCGAGCGCCCCACCGTCAACGAAGACCACCTTGAGCATCAGAATCGTCATGCGATCTCGGTGAGCCACCCCACGATCTCTCTCGCCTCCTGTATTGGCCGGAACACCATCGCCTGAACGCGCCGCCGCCACTCGCCGCCACCAGTTAGTGGTCGATAGACCAACGGCCGTCAGATCTTGATCCATCGGCTAGGATAGAATCACTTAAGTGAAGGGGTATGCTAGATCTGTGCCGCACGATCCACTTTAGATCCAACGCTCCACATAGCGCGATCCACGCGAACCGGTACGCACCAATCAGAACATGACGCGTGGCCTGAGTTTTATTTAAGAAGACAGAAACTCTTGTATTATCAGTTCAAACTTGCAAAATTCATAAATTTTGATTCCCACGTCCAAATTTGAAAAATTTTATATCAATGGAATCAGGAGAGAAATCCCTTTCCATATATGCAATGTGTTTAATGTTTTGTTTCTGTTAAAATGGTTATTTTTACAGAAACATGTATAGGCCTATTTTGTGTATATTAATTATTTGAGAATTGGTTTAATGTTCAAATAAAGTTTGTTTGGCAAGTTTAGAACTTGTTTATGAATCAGTACTATGCACTTGTCTTGTTGAGTATAGAAAATCATCTCATATCATGATTGCATGCATCCATATATTTTTGCTTGTATTTATTTTGTATGTGATTTGGTGCTATCATTTCATGTGTAGATTTTGGTGCAAATAGTGATTGTGATTGTGAGGATTGTAGCTACTCTCCAAACTACCAAGGTGTAAGAGGTCCCAACCTTTAATAAGGTAGATTCCTCCTGTGTTTACAATGCTAGTCCTTGGATCAATAGCTAGCATCCGCAGTTAAGATGTAATATGAAGATACAAAGGTCATAATATAAATTTATAACCAGGATTAACATAAGTTTATTACATCAAACATAGCTCATTTGGCTATTACATTACATTGCAGCGGAATAACTATAGTCATGGGTCCTTCATCTTCAAAGTGCCACAGGCAGATGTTGGTTGTAGACTTTGTAGTCCTAGTCAATCAAACAATCTTCACTTAAAAACAATCAACCTGCAACATTACAAGTTACATCCACAAGGGTCAATACATTTTGAATTGTATTGGCAAGCTTCACTTCTATGTATAATAAGAGTGGATCCTATCAATACATGCATATTTGGCTAAGTAGGGTTTAAGGCTTATTTGCACAAAGCAATATTTTATCCTATCTTTTCAGCAATGGTTTTTTAGTCCTTTGTCAAATCTCTTTTCCAAGAATCCCTTGAACTCCTTGGTAGAAATTCAAGTGTTCAAATCCTTGTCAAAATCTCTTGAGCCACTTGGTAACTCCAAATGCAACAAGTTTTAAAATCTCATGAGTTCCTTGGTAACCCCAAGTACATCATACTCTTGAGCACCTTGGTAACCCCAAGTGCAACAAGCTTAACAAAATTTCTTTGAATTCCTTGGTAGACACACAAGGGCATCAAGTTTTATTTTACTTTAGAAGTTGGAATGTCGAGATCTCCCATAGTTCATACTTTAGTTGCTCAGTATTGTCCATAACCGGGGACATGGCTAAGTACTTAGATTTTATTAACTTCTGCAGAAGGAGTACACTTTACCCACATGTCACAATCCCATCTTGTTGCCACCAGTGGCCTACTGGATTAGTGCTCACCAAGATGGAGTACCGGCAGACTGAGAGTGTGACGAAGTCTTTCCAAAAGGTCCTCCCATACATCATTGCTAGCTTGTCTTCAGCCCCCATGAAGCATTCCAGATCCCCATGTCCGGTAACTAAAGACAATGTATGGGTCTTCCTAATGTAGTTGACTAAGCGAGAGCCATAATAGCATGTGGTTGCACACGAAAGCCCCAATTGGAGAAACATGTTCAATCTCTAAATTTCCTAGGTGGTTTTCTTTTGGAGCACAACACAAAGTGAATCCCATAGACATGGTTCCTTTTGTTGCCACCTTCTCCAAAACTTAAAGTGTCCACCACCTAGGTGGTTCATTGAGTCCTTGTTTTATTATGTAAAACATAAGTCCTTTTCTCAACCTTTGTAAAATCTCAACATGTATCTCTTTTCAAAATAAAGCATGGCTAAGCATGTACAACTACAATATTTTCACTAAGGAGTGTATAGGGAATCCTATTAGGATTTAGCATAGCATAAGTATAAAGATATCTTTTTCATGCATGTTTTCATAATCCACTAAGTATAATGAAAATAGTAGGACATTTGTATGATAGTGTAACTTGCCTTTTTGGTAGGGAATGAGGGTTCACCCTTTGATCTTGCTGGCCTCACACTTTGCTAACTACAATCAATCAAACAAGCATAGTATCAAGTAGCATTCCAAACCAATATTCAAACAACATTTCACACACATAAAGCAATGGATTCTAAGTCATGCATGGAAACATGCTTAAGATGGTTTTATTCACAAGGGAGGTCTCCACTAGGCTTATAACTTTGTAAGGTCCAAATTGGTCATTTACCAAAATGGCAAAGTCATTTGCAAATGTGTTTTATCCTTAAACCAAAAACCTCTCATTATTTTATGTGGTGAAAAATATTTTTTTATCAAAGCAAAACTTTATGTTTTTCACCAAATGAGTTGCCATTGCAAAACTTGGTGTTTTTGGATCAGTAGGTTTAGTCCAAACCATTTCCTCAAAGTTTTCTTTCCGAAAACATTTCCATAATAAAATCAATAATTTTATTTGGCTAGAAAATGGCTAAGTCAAATAATTCAACCCAAATTTTACCAAAGTCATTTTTTTAACACCAAGGGTTGGTTCCTAGGGTCAGTAAGGTCACAACAATTCATTTTGCAAAGGTTTTAACCTAAAAACCATTTTTTAACAATTTTTATACCCTAAACAATCACACAAAAGAATCTACAAAAACAAGCCACCTAACAGATACTATTTGCTAAACTAATTCCACAGTTGGCTAGGGCTTGCTCTCCTGAATCCAACGACATAAAATTTGAAATTTTTGGACGTGTGGTTTAAAAGTTACAAAGGTTTGAAGTTTGCAAATAAATCAGATTCAAATCTGTTTCTAATCCTAATAGATGACACGCGGCGCGTTGCTATTCGCGGGTACCGCTTCGCGTGGATCGCGGATGTGGGGCATTGGATCTGATCGATCGCACGGTCCTGGACGCGTACCCCTTCGACGATAAGTGAACTAATCGTGGGCGCTAGATCTAGATCGAACGGTGCTGGCGAGTTTGACCCAAAGTGGGCGGCGCTGACGCGGCGGCGACTGGCGGCGCGGTCAGGTGAGGATGGTGCCGGTGTTCTAGGAAGTGAGAGAGGAGGAGAAAAGGCTCACCGGGTTCAGGAGGTCACGGTGATGCTCGAGGAGGTGTTGGTCGGGCGAGGGCCGCTCTGATCTTGGTAGGATTGATCGCCGGAGTGGAGGACGGCGTCGGGTGCTTCAGGTGGTCGTCGTGGACGGCGCTGTGGATCACCCCAAAGCAAAACAACGATGCGGTTAGATGCAGAAAGATGTGGCGAGTGTGGGAGTGTGAACGAGGAGGCGCGGGGCGGTCGGAATCTACCTGGGTGCTTGCCGGAGTTGAAGCGGACGGCGGCGCTGTTCAGAACTTGACAAAGCCGACGCTCTGGAGCGCCCGCGGTCGAATGGGTGGTACTGAGAGATGCGTCTGGGAGTAGGGATTCTGTGTGCGAGGTCGACGAGGCAAGGGGCGGTGAGTGTTTGCCGGAATTTGGGAAGGAAGCTCGTCGGAGCAGTGATGGTGCAGGGCGAAATAATCGCAGCCTGGGGGCAGAGAGAGGGAGAAGCTTGAGGGGAAATGAGGAGGGAGAGTGGGCGTTTAAGAGGGCGAGGTCGCTGCGCGGAATCACTACGGCATTACTACGAATTAACGCGCGGCATCAACGACAGAAACGGCCGGCGTGGTCGTCGCGAGGAAGGAGAAGGGCTGGAGAAGTGGGGTCCGCTGGTCAGTGGGAAAAAGAGTTGGGGAGAGGTCCACCAGTCAGTCTCTCTGTGGGTTTGTTACTGCGTGCGAATCATTTTTGTTCGGGAAGGCAAGCTGGGCTGGTTCTGGGCCTTAGTGGGCTGATGGGTTGGGTTGACCTAAACTTTATATTTTTCCTGTTTCTAAATCCTTTCCTTTTTCTATTTCCATTTTCCTGTTTTGAAATTCAAACAACCAAACACATTCAAATTGATTCAAACAATCAACAAACTTTGTAACCTTGAATTGGTTCTGTTTATCAACATAATCCAAATCCTAACAATAATAATAATTTTATTCTTTTTAGGATCCATTCTTTAATTTAAATAAAAGGGTCCATTTAACAATTAAATAAATGGGTCTCAGTTATTAAATCAAATAGGTTTTGTTTTATTAAGAGATTTATTTTAAACCCTAAAATAAAGCCAAAACACATTAGTAGGTTTTATTTGTGAATATCAAATATTTGGAAATCTTATTTTAATTAATTTAATAAGTTTTGATGTTTCAACTAAATTGGTAAAACCTTTTATTTAAATAAAGTTTGATATTAAATCCTTATTAATTTATTTAAATAAACATTTGCTAACTTTATTTAAAATAAAATGTTTTAATTCCCAAAGTTTGGCCAAGGTTTAATTTGGCTTTATAAAATATTCTTTATTTATAAACTTCTATTTCATTTGAAAATAAATCTTTTCACTCAAGATTTTCAAAATAGTATTTCCAAATGTTTTTATTTTTCCTTTTATTAAATGTTTATCTTTTTAGATCCCTTTAGGTTTTATTTAATTCAAATGGGTTTGAAGTTCCAATTGAATTCAAAAAGTTTCTTCTGGCTCTGAAAATCAAACAAAGTTTTATTTTATTCATTTATTTTCACATTACAAGATTTGGAAAATCTTGGGATGTGACAGTTATTCCTTAAAATAAATCTCATCCCGAGATTTGGGGAGGCTAGGGTTACAAACAAGTTCAAAACAACTAGGGTACTACCACCCTTAAAAATTTTCAAACAAAAATTACATATTGTCCTTCTTGGGATCCTGGGAAAATTTCTCTAGGCAAACTTTTGCATAGTGACCCTTATTTCCATACTTGGCTCATGGGCCAAGGTTGAGCTTCTCCATAGGCTTGTTCAACTTGTTCTTCATCTTTTCTGGAAAATTGCTTGCATAGTGTCCTGGGTTCTTGCAGTTGAAGCAATGAATGTCCTTGAGTTCTTTACGTGGCTCTTGTGGACAAGTTGCTACATAGTGGCCCAATTCTTTGCAGTTGTTACACCACACTTGGTCAATCTCTTTATTCTTCTTGTTCTCTGGGCATCCACTAGAGTAGTGTCCCATTTCCTTACATTTACGACATTGTGCAAGGCTCATGTCTTGCTTTTGTTTCTTAGGTTTCTTTAGTCCTTTGAATTGGGTTGTCTTGTTTGGAGGTATGAGTGGTCCTTTTACTTTGGTAGACTTGGATCCTTCTTGTTTCCTTTGTTCCACCATGGCATAGATGGGA
Source organism: Avena longiglumis (assembly GCA_030063025.1). Taxonomy (NCBI): domain Eukaryota; kingdom Viridiplantae; phylum Streptophyta; class Magnoliopsida; order Poales; family Poaceae; genus Avena; species Avena longiglumis. The sequence goes on from CP125973.1 coordinate 159,238,178, forward strand.
CATTGGTTAGGAGTATGATCACATCCTTCACAAAGGTAACAAGTAGCTTGAGAGGTGGGGCATTGTCCAATAGGATGTTCTTCTTCACAATTGGGGCATTGTCCTTCATGCTCCTTGGAAGTATGATCCTTGTCTCCACAAATAATGCAAGCTGGGGCTCCATCTAGAATAACATTCTTGTCATCCTTGTTGTCATAGACTCTTTTGGGATAGTTTTCTTCCATGCTGATCATTTTATTAGTCACCTTAAGCATCAGTTGGGATTGTTCCTCCAAAAACTTTTGCAGTGTGGATCTTTATCACTATTGTTGGCTATGAACTGAGCTGTCAGTTGGTTCAACTGGTGTTGGGTTGCTATGAGCTCTTTCATGCTGTCAGCTTGGTTGGTGTTGGTGTCATCAACCTTGATGTTGGAGTCCTTTGGAGTAGTCATCTGTTTGGGTTGAAGGAAGATTAGAATAGGCAAGATATTTCTAAGGACTTAATTCTAATCACACACATCACAATTCACACAAGCAATGTGCATGCAATCACAAACCAAACATTTCACTCAAACAAGGTTCAAGCACATACTTAGTCAACAAAATATTTTTGTTACACCACATAAATTGGTGGTTTTGACTTAACTAAAATATGGTGGTCCATCTATATGGTTCACTTGTGATCTTTCCATCATTCTTGGTTGCTCCTTCTTGCATGAGATCATGGTTTCCTTGGAAAAACTTTTGGTCACAATACTTCAAGTGGTGTAGTCTCCTTCCAACTTTTGCATTCTCTCAGTCTCTAAATCTTGTGCAAGATCTCCTTGTCTCACTTGTAGTCCTTAGTGGTTTCTGAGTTGGAATTCCTTGGTGAATATGCTGAAGATGTTGAAGTCATTAGAGTTGAAGATGTTGAAGTCATCAGAGTTGAAGTAGTCCTTTGCCCATGGTGTAGTCTTTGGCCATGGGGTTGGTTTTTTCCATCAAGTTGAAATAGAAGAGAAGTAGAGTTGAAACCAAAATGGTTGAGGAAAGAGTTTACAAGTGTTTTTGTAAATAAGTTTTTGGAACAAGTATAACTCCTATTTTTCTAAGGGTTTCTGTCCAATCCTAGGGTTTACAAATCCTACAGGCAACACAATGCTCTGATACCAACTGTAAGAGGTCCCAACCTTTAATAAGGTAGATTCCTCCTGTGTTTACAATTCTAGTCCTTGGATCAATAGCTAGCATCCACAGTTAAGATGTAATATCAAGATACAAAGGTCATAATATAAATTTATAACCAGGATTAACATAAGTTTATTACATCAAACATAGCTCATTTGGCTATTACATTACATTGCAGCGGAATAACTATAGTCATGGGTCCTTCATCTTCAAAGTGCCACAGGCAGATGTTGGTTGTAGACTTTGTAGTCCTAGTCAATCAAACAATCTTCACTTAAAAACAATCAACCTGCAACATTACAAGTTACAGCCACAAGGGTCAATACATTTTGAATTGTATTGGCAAGCTTCACTTCTATGTATAATAAGAGTGGATCCTATCAATACATGCATATTTGGCTAAGTAGGGTTTAAGGCTTATTTGCACAAAGCAATATTTTATCCTATGTTTTCAGAAATGGTTTTATAGTCCTTTGTCAAATCTCTTTTCCAAGAATCCCTTGAACTCCTTGGTAGAAATTCAAGTGTTCAAATCCTTGTCAAAATCTCTTGAGCCACTTGGTAACTCCAAATGCAACAAGTTTTAAAATCTCATGAGTTCCTTGGTAACCCCAAGTACATCATACTCTTGAGCACCTTGGTAACCCCAAGTGCAACAAGCTTAACAAAATTTCTTTGAATTCCTTGGTAGACACACAAGGGCATCAAGTTTTATTTTACTTTAGAAGTTGGAATGTCGAGATCTCCCATAGTTCATACTTTAGTTGCTCAGTATTGTCCATAACCGGGGACACGGCTAAGTACTTAGATTTTATTAACTTATGCAGAAGGAGTACACTTTACCCACATGTCACAATCCCATCTTGTTGCCAGTGGCCCTCTGGATTAGTGCTCACCAAGATGGAGTACCGGCAGACCGAGAGTGTGAAGTCTTTCCAAAAGGTCCTCCCATACATCATTGCTAGCTTGTCTTCAGCCCCCATGAAGCATTCCAGATCCCCATGTCCGGTAACTAAAGACAATGTATGGGTCTTCCTAATGTAGTTGACTAAGCCAGAGCCATAATAGCATGTGCTTGCACACGAAAGCCCCAATTGGAGAAACATGTTCAATCTCTAAGTTTCCTAGGTGGTTTTCTTTTGGAGCACAACACAAAGTGAATCCCATAGACATGGTTCCTTTTGTTGCCACCTTCTCCAAAACTTAAAGTGTCCACCACCTAGGTGGTTCATTGAGTCCTTGTTTTATTATGTAAAACATAAGTCCTTTTCTCAACCTTTGTAAAATCTCAACATGTATCTCTTTTCAAAATAAAGCATGGCTAAGCATGTACAACTACAATATTTTCACTAAGGAGTGTATAGGGAATCCTATTAGGATTTAGCATAGCATAAGTATAAAGATATCTTTTTCATGCATGTTTTCATAATCCACTAAGTATAATGAAAATAGTAGGACATTTGTATGATAGTGTAACTTGCCTTTTTGGTAGGGAATGAGGGTTCACCCTTTGATCTTGCTGGCCTCACACTTTGCTAACTACAATCAATCAAACAAGCATAGTATCAAGTAGCATTCCAAACCAATATTCAAACAACATTTCACACACATAAAGCAATGGATTCTAAGTCATGCATGGAAACATGCTTAAGATGGTTTTATTCACAAGGGAGGTCTCCACTAGGCTTATAACTCTGTAAGGTCCAAATTGGTCATTTACCAAAATGGCAAAGTCATTTGCAAATGTGTTTTATCCTTAAACCAAAAACCTCTCATTATTTTATGTGGTGAAAAATATTTTTTTATCAAAGCAAAACTTTATGTTTTTCACCAAATGAGTTGCCATTGCAAAAGTTGGTGTTTTTGGATCAGTAGGTTTAGTCCAAACCATTTCCTCAAAGTTTTCTTTCCGAAAACATTTCCATAATAAAATCAATAATTTTATTTGGCTAGAAAATGGCTAAGTCAAATAATTCAACCCAAATTTTACCAAAGTCATTTTTTAACACCAAGGGTTGGTTCCTAGGGTCAGTAAGGTCACAACAATTCATTTTGCAAAGGTTTTAACCTAAAAACCATTTTTTAACAATTTTTATACCCTAAACAATCACACAAAAGAATCTACAAAAACAAGCCACCTAACAGATACTATTTGCTAAACTAATTCCACAGTTGTCTAGGGCTTGCTCTCCTGAATCCAACGACATAAAATTTGAAATTTTTGGATGTGTGGTTTAAAAGTTACAAAGGTTTGAAGTTTGCAAATAAATCAGATTCAAATCTGTTTCTAATCCTAATAGATGACACGCGGCGCGTTGCTATTCGCGGGTACCGCTTCGCGTGGATCGCGGATGTGGGGCATTGGATCTGATCGATCGCACGGTCCTGGACGCGTACCCCTTCGACGATAAGTGAACTAATCGTGGGCACTAGATCTAGATCGAACGGTGCTGGCGAGTTTGACCCAAAGTGGTAGCGGCGGCGGCGTGGCGGCGATCGGTGAGGATGGTGCCGGTGGTCTAGGAAGCGAGAGAGGAGGAGAAAAGGCTCACCGGGTTCAGGAGGTCACGGTGATGCTCGAGGAGGTGTTGGTCGGGCGAGGGGCGCTCTGATCTTGGCAGGATTGCTCGCCGGAGTGGAGGACGGCGTCGGGTGCTTCAGGTGGTCGTCGTGGACGGTGCTGTGGATCACCCCAAAGCAAAACAACGATGCGGTTAGATGCAGAAAGATGTGGCGAGTGTGGGAGTGTGAACGAGGAGGCGCGGGGCGGTCGGAATCTACCTGGGTGCTTGCCGGAGTTGAAGCGGACGGCGACGCTGTTCAGAACTTGACAAAGCCGACGCTCTGGAGCGCCCGCGGTCGAATGGGTGGTACTGAGAGATGCGTCTGGGAGTAGGGAGTCTGTGTGCGAGGTCGACGAGGCAAGGGGCGGTGAGTGTTTGCCGGAATTTGGGAAGGAAGCTCGTCGGAGCAGTGATGGTGCAGGGCGAAATAATCGCAGCCTGGGGGCAGAGAGAGGGAGAAGCTTGAGGGGAAATGAGGAGGGAGAGTGGGCGTTTAAGAGGGCGAGGTCGCTGCGCGGAATCACTGCGGCATTACTGCGAATTAACGCGCGGCATCAACGGCAGAAACGGCCGGCGTGGTCGTCGCGAGGAAGGAGAAGGGCTGGAGAAGTGGGGTCCGCTGGTCAGTGGGAAAAAGAGTGGGGGAGAGGTCCACCAGTCAGTCTCTCTGTGGGTTTGTTACTGCGTGCGAATCGTTTTTGTCCGGGAAGGAAAGCTGGGCTGGTTCTGGGCCTTAGTGGGTTGATGGGTTGGGTTGACCTAAACTTTATATTTTTCCTGTTTCTAAATCCTTTTCTTTTTCTATTTTCATTTTCCTGTTTTGAAATTCAAACAACCAAACACATTCAAATTGATTCAAACAATCAACAAACTTTGTAACCTTGAATTGGTTCTGTTTATCAACATAATCCAAATCCTAACAATAATAATAATTTTATTCTTTTTAGGATCCATTCTTTAATTTAAATAAAAGGGTCCATTTAACAATTAAATAAATGGGTCTCAGTTATTAAATCAAATAGGTTTTGTTTTATTAAGAGATTTATTTTAAACCCTAAAATAAAGCCAAAACACATTAGTAGGTTTTATTGTGAATATCAAATATTTGGAAATCTTATTTTAATTAATTTAATAAGTTTTGATGTTTCAACTAAATTAGTAAAACCTTTTATTTAAATAAAGTTTGATATTAAATCCTTATTAATTTATTTAAATAAAGCTTTGCTAACTTTATTTAAAATAAAATGTTTTAATTCCCAAAGTTTGGCCAAGGTTTAATTTGGCTTTATAAAATATTCTTTATTTATAAACTTCTATTTCATTTGAAAATAAATCTTTTCACTCAAGATTTTCAAAATAGTATTTCCAAATGTTTTTATTTTTCCTTTTATTAAATGTTTATCTTTTTAGATCCCTTTAGGTTTTATTTAATTCAAATGGGTTTGAAGTTCCAATTGAATTCAAAAAGTTTCTTCTGGCTCTGAAAATCAAACAAAGTTTTATTTTATTCATTTATTTTCACATTACAAGACTTGGAAAATCTTGGGATGTGACACAAGGCAAGTGGTGCTTCATGATTTTATTCCTATGTTCTTCAAATATGCATTAGAAATATTTTTGCTAGACTTGCATGGATAAATTTTGGTCTTTATATGCTATGCTTGGAAATCCTAGTAGTTGTAGAATTGCTAGAAATTTCTAAGTTAAGATGTTTATATATGCCATGCTTAGCCTAGCTAGTAGCAACCAAGGGTGGTAAAATATTCATGCTATGATAAAATATTTCTAAGTCTTTGGACTTGTGTTTTGCTTAATAAAACAACTAAGTGAATGAAACACCTGGGTGGAATGGAAGGAATGGTTTATGTTGAGTGGTTACACAAGACCCATTTCTATGGTTTACCTTGTGTATCTCACTTGTGGAAAGCCACCCAGGAACAAAGGGATTTGAGAGGCCAAATGTTAAGAAGCTTCTAGTGCAGCCACTTGGCAATATGGGCTCTGCCTGGATCATATAGGTTGCAATAACTTAGCTATTTGGACAGTTGGTGGTAGTGGGATGATAGGTTGGAACGCGTCTATTTGGTCCAAGGGAAGGCTTATGAAAGGTTCTGTCTTGGTGAAAATCAAGTCTTGTGGGGAAAGTGCACAACCTCTGCAGATGGAAGAATCTCAGTACTTAGCCATGTCCCTGGTATTGGACAACTTGAGCATCAAGACATGGAAGCTATCAAGAATCTCCTCATCCCAATTTCTAAGTAAAAACTTGTGGTTGAACAAGAGTGAAGGACCCCAATGTCTATTGGTGGTTCCTTGGGAAAAGTTTTGACAAAGAAAAACTTAGTGTTTTCAACTGATAGGTAAAACCTATTTTGAGCAAAGCAAGCCTAAGCTACACTTAGACAAAATGCATATAGTATATAGTCCACCAATATTCTACTAAGGTATCACTTGCCAATACTATTCCAATGTATTGACCCACTGTGGCTGTAACTTATGATGTTGCAGGATATTCTGATGATGATTAGGAGTCATGAGTCTACACTCAACATGCTTGCCTGTGGCAAATGAAGATGAAGACTTATTATCTTATTATATATTTGAACTCTTGTATTAGGCCTTGGCCATGGAGTTGTAAAAGAATATGTTTGTATCTGGAATGATATGTAATAATGACCTTTGTTTCTGTGTACTTCATCTTAAACTGTGGATGCTAGCATTGATCCAGGGACTAGCGTTGCAATCACAGGGATCCTTTCCTTTACAAAGGAGGGATCTTACATCCTCCTAGCTCCTGGGCTTGACCTTGCTATCCACCAGATCCACCCCCCTCCTTATGTCACCATCCTGGTGATGTTTGGGTTGATCTGGGTGGTTGGTTTGGTTGCTGTTCTTGGTTTAACTGTTGTTCACCCTAGCTGTGCTGGTGTGTTGTGTAGTGGAGAGATGCACTTATGTGCTTCCCCATGGCTGTGCTGTGGTTTTGTGATATGGGTTGTGCATTGTGAGGTCGACAGCACACCCATTGCATGCTTGTGTGTGCAGCTTGTGTCCCTGCTATGCACATGTGGATAGGTTCAGAAAATTTGAACTTACTATTACCAATCTACTTTTACCCTGGCTGGTGAATTGGTCCCTTTTGGCTGTCATTTACATTTTGGCTTGAATTTATGAAAGATGAAATCTTTCAGATTGGTGAAACTTGCCCCTTTTTAACATTTCTCAATGATGAGTTTGTCAAGTGCATCTCACTGACATATCTGAGAGAAATATACTAACACTAATCCTATTTTGTTTTCTGTTTAATCTTTGTTTTGCAGGTACAAAGAGAAAGATGAAGATTTAGTATTGTTTTAAATATAGGATAGTTAGTAGATATATAAATGTATTTTTCTTAATCTTTTGTAATTTGTCTTTTATAATTCTTGTAATCTTTATTTGGTTCATTAGTAATAAAGATTATATATTTATTAATAAATAATATTCTTATTCTTTACTCTTTTGTAAATTGTGAAGTTTGGAATAACTTCAGTAAGTTCATCCTTTGTAACTTGTGTATGTATATAAAATGAATTTCATATACCATATTGTTTTTAGATAAGATTTAAGTTATAATACTTTTCTCTTAATTAATTTAAGATTCAAATCTTGTATCAAGATTATTTAAATTATAAAACACTTAAGTTTTTAAAATCCAAACTCATTTCAAAACACACATAATTCCTTTAAGATCATATAAAAGTTTATAGCAATCCTCCTTTAAGACTAAACCTACTCTCAAAGTAAGAAAGAAACATTGATCACTCAAGGTTTTTATTTAGCGAAAATTTTACTCACATTTTCTCAAATGAATGCATGCAACAATTCATATTCCTAAATCTACTCTTCGTTAGGTCCTATATACTGGGATGTTACACCTACGAACTACGGTTTGTGGCTGTAGATATAGTGCATCAAACACTCGTTTTCTAGTGAACTTGCTGAGTACGCTCGTACTCAACGTATATTCTTAACCCTTGCTAGATTCTGAAGCCATTAAGACAACGTCTACATCAAGTTATGCTCCATGAATCATTATCGAAAGCTAAAGCTCTTCAATGAAGTTAAGAAGGTCAACATATACACCAACTCAAGTGAAGCCGAAGTTACTGATTAGATAGGAATATAATCTCTAGCCATAGAACCTATTTCTGTAGTGTATTGCGATAGCAGCAATGCCAGACCATTAGTTAAGATACTAGTCTTAATAGTATGGTAGTTTTGGAGTTATTTATTTCTGATTCTTCTTTCTAAGAAGTTTCTTTCTCTCTCTTTAACCTAGAGTGTTCTCTGGATCTTGTGTAAAGAGTTGAGTGGTAACCTATAGTCATGTCTTGGACCTGCTGTGTTTCTGTTGTACCACTCTAAGGGATGTAATACTAGTGAACGGTGTTTTGTTGGTGTTATGTCAACGACTATAGTGTACTACATCATGTAGTGGTATGCTGGATCACCTTAGTTGGTATCAGAGCATATGCTTTGACCTTATAATTGAAACCCTTTTAGGAAGATCTGTAGGTTGGATAGTGACTATAGGAGCCATCTTATCTAAACCAAATATTCTTATGACTTGTGATGAGTATCCACTTGAGGATAAACCTTGTCACCAGATACTTAAGTCATTCTTTCTTAGGAGTAATTATTTTCTATTTTCTTAGTATAGTGTTGTTTAGTGTCTTCCGAAGGAGACATAACCCACCAAGATACTGTAGGAAATTCAATTGGCCATAGTAGATTAGGATCGAGTTTAAGACATCAATTGAAGTAGTCTTAATGGTGTAGCCTAACTCTAGAATTCAAGTAGGATATTGGAATTTTATTGTTAATTATTAACCAAAGACAACATGATGAATATCATCAGGATAAATGTTGATATAATGAGTAGTAATCATGTGGGATTCACTTGAGAATTCTACGTGATGAAGTGAAATTAAGTTAAGATTTAATAGTAGTGTAGTGTGAAACAAAGTCATCATGATTAGATTATCTCTTAAAATCATGATAAAGAGGCAAAACATAATAAGATCATGGTGAGATTAGCTCTGAAACCATGATGTAAGTGTAAATATGAAATGTAATTAGTACATTATCTTGTAGTAGAGTAAGAAAAATAACATGATAGAACTTTGATAGAAGTCATGGGTGTCATAAATTTGTGATAATCTTCAATTTTAGGTGTTAAATAGAAACTCATTAGTCATTCAGAGTAATCATGTGAGATCCGTTTACTAAATAAGAAAGGTTGGTTATAGTTAATCATGACAAGAGTGAGACTAAAGGTTAGTCAAAACAAAATTGAGACCACTTTGTTAAAAATTATCCTGTTGCAATTGAGAAATTTGGGTAAATATTGAGATAAAGAATAGTTTGACCCCTATGTGCTAAGTATCACAATGTAAACCTATACGAGGATGTGTCATATACTACATAACTAAGCCTGAATTCTAGATATATTATACTCAACTACTATATTTTGGGCTGAGAATATTGTGTGTTATATGTACCACATAGGAATTTCTTGGTTTTTCTTGGATCTTCTTGATTGACTAGATCTGTACATGAAGTTTGACTTGATGTGCAAATGCATGTTGCAACATCCAGTTACTACTTGATGTTATAGACCTAGATAGAGTAAGGGAATTCGTGTAAGGGAGTGACGAGTTCTAAAGATCAATACAAAGATTTACATGAAGAATGAAGCAAGTATAAGGAGTATCAACGCAATTTGAAGGATGGATCAGCTCAGATCATTACTAGCCAGCAATAGGAAGGAAGATTAGTGTAGGAAATATAAGGAGCAACAAGGAGTGATGAAATTAATTTCACCCAGAATAGGTAATATTGCTAAGAAGTAATGGAGTACTAGTACCAAGTTCATGGAAGTATCATGAATAAGTAAAAATAAGTAGCTTAGGAACCAAAGTGGTATTCAAGTTCTGACAATTCAGGGAGAATGCTAGTAGTATGTCGAGAACCGCAGGGTAATCCATACACCCTAAGATGGTCCGCAGCTGGTATCTTGTTTGCAACTGGTATTTGGTTAACTTAGTTAACCAGATCTTCTTAAAAGTTGCATAAAGAGCATAAAACTTGGCCTAAGTTAAGAAAGACATGAAGGAGTATTGTTAGACCCCTCCTTTATAAAGGAAAGGATCCCTGTGATTGCAATGCTAGTCCCGGGATCAATGCTAGCATCCACAGTTTAAGATGAAGTACACAGATACAAAGGTCGTTTATTACATTCATTACAGAGATAAAACATAGTCTTTTACAACTCATGGCCATAGGCCTAATACAAGAGTTTAAGGAATAAGCAAATAAACACAAGTCTTCATCTTCATGTGCCACAGGCAAGCATGTTGAGTGTAGACTCATGACTCCTATTCATCATCGGAGTAACCTGCAACATCACAAGTTACAGCCACAGAGGGTCAATACTTTGGAATAGTATTGGCAAGTGATACCTTAGTATTTTTAAGTGGACTATATTACTATATGCATTTTGGCTAAGTGTAGCTTGGCTTGCTTTGCTTGAAAATAAGTTTTTCCTATTAGTTGAAATCACTAAGTTTTCTTTGTCAAAACATTCCCAAAGAACCACCAATAGACATTGGGTCCTTCAACCTTGTTCACCCATAAATTTTACTTAGAAGTTGGAGTGATGAGATTCTTGTAGCTTCCATGTCTTGATGCTCAAAAGTGTCCATTGCCTTGGACTAGGCTAAGTACTTAGGTTTTCCATCTGTAGAGGTTGTGCACTTTCCCCACCAGACTTGGTTTCCCAAGACAGGACCTTTCAGAAGCCTTTCCTTATTAAATTAAATAGAATTTTGTTTTATTGAGTTATTTATTTTGAAATCTAAAATAAAGCAAAACATTTTAGTAGGTTTTATTTGTGAATATCAAATATTTGGAAAACTTATTTTAAATAATTTAATAAGTTTTGATGTTTCAATTAAATTGGAAAAATCTTTTATTCAATTAAATTTTGGATATTAATTCCTTATTATTTAAATAAACCTTTTGCTAATTTTTATTAAGAATAAAATGTTTTAATTCCCAAAATTTGGCCAAGGTTTAATTTGGCTTTATAAAATATTCCTTATTTATAAACTTCTATTTTATTTGAAAATAATTCTTTTTACTTAAGAGTTTCCAAAATAGTATTTTCCAATGCTTTTATTTTTCCTTTTATTAAATGTTTATCCTGTTAGATCCCTTTAGGTTTTATTTAATTCCAATGGGTTTGAAGTTCCAATTGGATTCAAAAAGTTTCTTCTGGCTCTGAAAATTAAACAAAGTTTTACTTTATTCATTTATTTTCACATTACAAGATTTGGAAAATCTTGGGATGTGACAAGTATAAACATTAAAGCGACTGTCTTTCGAGGCGCTTCGCAAAGTTAGATCTATCAAAGCGAAAATGTTAAGACAAATAATACTAAAATATTTACTTCGGAGATCAACAATTGTTTGGATACACCGTATAATATTTCATAAGATCCTAACTAGGTAGAGTATAAGCTAAATAGAGACCAATATTCTAATTATAAAGCCAATAAATACTATATAGACAGTTTGAAGACTATTAGTAAACCCTAAGGGGGAGAGTAAAACATTAGAAATGAAAGTATCATTATATGACTTTCCGAATAAAGGTTGGAGAAGGACTAACCTACAACAACATAAGGCCTTATTTTTATAAGGTTAAAAGAAAATCATCAGAAAAGTACTCTCTAAAGTATGTCTGGATGAAAGATCGAAATTTATTTCAAGGTAGTAGTACTCAAACCTTAAGTTAATAATTGTAAGTTAAAGAAGTAATTAAGGTAATACGGAAAGATTATCTAAAGCTTGCTAAGGTAAAAGCCTGAAGGAGATAGAATAGTTTAATTCTAACGAACTAATTCTAGAGGAAACAACTCTTAAGTGATCTTTAAGAGTGAATAATCACATCGAATTAGACATGTATAGAGGAACAAGAAATTACAATGGGTATGGACTAAATGAGTTCAAATCCAATCTTCAAAAGGACTACCAGTATGAACCATACCATCACAAATCAAAAGTTAGTCTTTTGGCCACAACTATTGACTAATAAAATTTAAAACCCTGTTTTAGTGAGACTTCCAAGACCTTATATAGTATAATAAGGAAATTTGATAATCAAGTAAAGGAGTTGTATTAGGATACCTAATCAGGGTAATGAACTAAAGCAGAGACCCCAATTGAAGGATCTTATAGTAAGGAGATAGCCCTAAGGGATTATAGTAACATGAACATTAGTGCATTGTAGACAACAAGTTGGACATTGCCAAGTATGAGGAGAATTCAAGGAAAAGGTATGGATATGGGATACTACAATTATTCCCATTTGAGGTTATCATGGAGTTGAGAAGTGTCGTGATCAATACAATGACAATTCCTTATTCTGAAACGTGAGAGTATACGAACTTCGACAACGAAGTTTATTTTAAGGGGGGAGTATGTAACATCCCAGGATTAGCACATCGAAATAGACAGGACACATGTTTATGCATTGCATTCATGCATAAGAAAACCCGGGGAATTTTCGCTCAAAACTAAAGAAGCTGTAGAGGGATCGAGATCTCTCTTGTTCTAATGGAAACACCAGAACAGGTGCGATGGATTTCTACATGACCTCTACTGTACTTTTTTGTTTGAGGGGAAGACAATTCAAATTCGAATATTTAATTGATGAATTTGAATACAAAAAGAGTTTGAAATAGATTAATAATTGTAAATTAAATTGTAATAAGAGATACTAGGTGAACTCTTATTTATGAAAAGATACAATAATTGCAAGTCTTAATTAATAAACAAAATTGAATGAAATGAATTATAATAATAAATAAGAATGGAATTCTTATTTATAAGTAAGATATAAATATTTAATTAGTTCCAAGAATAATGGAACACTTTATTATAGAATACAATGTTTCATTGTTATTACAATAAAAGAATAAAAGTAAATTATTATAAAACAAATAAATATAAAAATGAATTACATAAATAAATAACTAAAAGGATTCCTTATTACAAGCATATAAAAATATTACATTGTCTTTGAAAATGCATTATAAAAGAAAAAGAAAACTAGTACACTTTAATGAATAAAATAAACAATACAATATTTCTTTACAAAAGAAGAATGAATAAATAAAAAAGAATTCCTTTATTACAATTATTTAATGATTATTACTTCACAAAAGAAAAAGTGAATTACAAAATAATAAAGTAAAATTTAAAATTAAAGCCATCTTCATTTTCTTCATCTTCTAAATCCACTCTTTATATTCCTGATTCTTGATCCCTGTAAAACAACACAAAAGATAACAAAAAAAATAAAGAATAAAAGAAGGATTAGTATATTATTTTTACTCTTAGATTTGGCATACAAATGATATGCTTTGACTCATCATTGAGTATTATTCAAAAAAGGGACCAATGTGTATATCTGTTCTTATCATAAAGGAAGGCTTCAGACTAAGCATCATTAGCCAAGGGGCAAATTTCACCATTTTTAGTAGAAGGAAATAGCCAGTATAGGATAATACCCAAACCAGCCGAGCTGATCCTCACATCAAAAGATCTTAGCTATGAAACTTGAACCAGAGAGGGGCCACTGGATAGCAGCTCACACAACACATGCAAGTGATGTGTTGTCAACACAGCAAGGACTTGATCAGGTAGCTAAAAGCAGCATTCAAACGTATCACCACCCAAGCACCACCCCAGTTTCATCACATCCATAGCATACCAGTTTATGGCAAGCTATTCTCATCACCATACCCATACAAACCCCTAGAACACCAGAGTTATCTCTGATGTATTCCCCAAAGCCACTAGTAGATCAGAGGAGGATCAGCCAACATATCAAGCATCAGGACATAAATCCAGCAAGGAGCAAGGAGGAGAAGCATTTCTAAGACAGGATTCATAGAAGCCTCCATCAGTAGCAAAACTAGGTCAACAACCACATCTTTGTAGCAGGTAAAAATCTACAATCATTTAAGCATATGTATTATCTTCTGGCATAAGTATCTTGGTAAAACAAGGTAATAATCCACATCAAATCCATTCCTCTACCTTCAACTAGATGGTCATCTAGGAGGATTGGAGGAGGAGGTTCTCTCAGATCTACATAGATATGCTATGTATGTCATCATAGAGTAATAAAAAGGCAAATAATAGCATCTGTTCTACTTTACATCAGGGCCTCAGCATGTGTGCCTCATTGGCAAGAGGGGTCTTGGAATCATATTTTTCTTAGTGCAAATAATCAAGGTTTGATGAATATCACTAGAACAAAATGAGAGAACTATACAGCCAGACATAAAGTGATAGCTTACTGCTGTGCACACTCTTGTGAGGCACCACACAACAAATTATTCATGTATAGGCTATATAGTTAATCAAATTATCCAAATCATTTGCCACAACAAAGAAAAGCCAACAATTAATTTCTAACTGGATTCATCATAAAATGAACCCATAGTATGCTAGCAGTACATCCAAGCACCAACAAAAGCTTGCATAAGTAAATAACATCATTTGATTACAAGAATCATCATAATTATCAATTTTCTTCAAATCACCTTCCTAGTCAACAATCTAGTAAATTATTTCATTCTTAGAAATCATGTAAAGGTCCACCACAAGATCATTACTGTTATTGTCCTATAATACAGGAAGCACATACATAAGCTAACATGTGTTCACAACATCAGTCTTTACATCACTGGCCAGGGACAGATCTAGCCATCAGTAACACCCATAGTAGCAGATCATGCAAGCAAGATCTACCACTATGCACACTCCAACATAGAGGCACCATAGTGGCAGTCTCAGTCACAGAAACTACTAAGGGAAGTTGTCACATCAACTAACCATCTAGTTGTTTAGCTAGAGTAGATCTATCATTTTCCTAGCAGGATCTCTAGGAATCAAAGTTGTACATTTTTACACTGTCAGATTTGACATAGAACAAATCATTTTCCTAGTAACTACTCCCTCCGTCCCACAGCTTAAGGCGTAACAAAAAATTCAACTTTTCCTCACAGCTTAAGGCGCGAGTGGCATCAGGTGAGAAAACGTTGCCAAACTTCCTAAACTGCCCCTCCCACCACGTTTTATCCTCTTCCTTCCGAAACTACCGACGAGTGATTGAGGTGTGACCGTACCCGCTCCTGGCCGTCCTTGATGTCGCTGTTGGGGAGACGGAGGGGATCTCCGCCGCCGTCCCCGCTCCTGGACATCGTGTGGAGGGAGCGGAAGATGTCGTTGGCCGCCATGGAAGGAAGGGAAGATGGAGCGGGAGGCGGCGTCCGTGGTATGTGTGGCGTTGGCGGCGGCGACATGCAGAGGAACCGGCCAAGTCATGCGTGTGGAGGAGAAGGTACCGAGCGGACGTCGATGGCGACGGCCACGTCGGTGAGCGAGCGCGGCTTCCGTCCTATGCTGCTGGACGTCGAGGGTGGCGGCCACGTCGGTGAGCGAGCGCGAGTTCGTCCTGTGCTGCTGGACGTCGAGGGCGGCGGCCACGTCGGTGAGCGAGTGTGGCGTCCGTCCTGTGCTGCTGGACGTCGAGGGCGGCGGCCATGTCGCTGAGCGAGCGTGGCGTCCGTCATATGATGCTGGACGTCGAGGGCGGTGGCCACGTCGGTGAGCAAGCACGGCGTCCGTCATGTGCTGCTGGACGTCCGGGCGGCGACGTTCCCGTCCTGGCCAAGCGTGACGGCCTCCGCGTGGTGATGAACGAGCAAGATAGCAGCGGTATGTACGGGAAGGAATTAAAGAAAGAATTAAGAAGGCATGCACCTGCATGCAGGGGCAAGAAAGGAAAAAGTTTCTACAGCATGTCGTTCCTTAATAGTAGCGCCAGAATTTTTACGCCCTATCCCTTGGGACGGAGGGAGTATCTAGGAATCATTCCAGTATGTTTCCATGACCACATAAGAGCAAAGCTTGGTTGTGGTACAATTCCAGTACAGCTAGTCCCAGAATTCTAGGATTTCAATATAACAGTGTTTGTGAACATTGCCTAGCCAACACTCTAGCATTCATTTATAATTCCATTGTCATAACATTAGTATATAGGACAAGGAATTCATGATATCATATATATCACCATGCTAACTGATGCACCACAATAGCACTTATTAAGATAACATAGACTGTTATTTAAACTAGGCATAGCCAACATCTGGGGTGCAGGTCTAGGAAAGCACCTGCCAGCAAATTTCATAGTGCCAACATCACACCTGAATAAAAACATTCAATCATAGATTGTCATATTGGCAACCTGTGTCACATACAATCCAATATCAATCACACATTGTATCAAGATAATCCATTCCATTTTTATTCTCTCGCCGAAAAGGAAGCAGAAGTAGTATCGACGGCAGCAGCAACATAGAACACTATGACATGGAGGCACGAGGAACACCACGGTGCTCAACTCGCGACAAGCCACGCCGCCACACCACGACCACCTAGACCAGCATCAATCTCACCACCAAGGTGACCGAGGTGGCACACCACGGGGAAGGCTTCACCATACACCACCACCTAGACCAGCATCAATCTCACCACCAAGGCGACACATGGAGCAGCCCTGAGGGCCACAACATCCTACACCGGCCTAGGATACGAACTACAGTGAGCGTCGATGCCGGAATCGACAGCTGCTATACCATGGCAGAGCTAGGGTTTCCGACGAGTGCGCGCGAGGGTGCGCGCAAGCCAAATTGACGGAGGAAGAGAAAGGGGAAGAGGTGGCGAGGCAGCACCAGTGTGCGTCTGCGACGGAGACGGCTAGCGGTAGCCGGAGTAGCGGTAGGCGGCGGCATACGTACTAGGAGCAGAAGAGGAATGAGGGTCAGAGGCGTGCGTGGTCGTGCGAGAGAGGCAGAGAGGAGAAGTGAGAGAGGAGGTGGATCGGGCTGGGGTTTACCCCCAGATTGGACCAAGGTGGGCTTTGATGGGCCTGGTCCTTGAAACAAGTCCAGTTGCCAGCTGGGCCACAACCCAAAATAGTATTAATAAAAACAAATATTTTGCCTATCTTAGCAAGATTTAAGAAAACAGGTCAATTCAAAACATAACTATACAATGCCATTAAAATTCTAATATATATATAGATATATATATATCGAAATATTCACAAGAATAATCTGTATTTAAGAAAAATATAACTTATTTATCTAAACTAAAAATATTTAAGATAAATATTAAAGCTATTAATTTTTAAGTGAAATTTCATAAAATAAGAAAAAAAACCTAAAAATTAATACAAAATCATTTTTGTGTATAAGAATAAATCTATTATTTTATAAAAATACTAACTTAATTTTTATTTATACAATTTGAAGTAAATATTAAAAAAACATTTAATCCTTTATGGAATTTTATAAACATAAAAATAATATTTAAAAATAAATAAAAATCATTTTTAAGATCTTGAATAAATATAGTACACTAGAAAAATATTAAATATATTATTAGAAAAGTTTTTAATATTTTAAAATAATAAATCCTTATCTATTACTTATTTCGTAAATTCTTTAAAAACAATTCTTAAGTAAGAAATAATCACAATTTTTATAAAACCTTGAGCAATTAGTGTCTAAGTAATAATTCCAAACCCATAACTTGAATTCATAATCAAACTTAAGTATAACTTTTAACTTTAAAATATTCTTTAAAAAAATCTTATTAAAAACCCTTTCAAATAAACATTGGGTATTACTCATATATATAACATGGTGAATAATCATTATATCTTAACCACTATTAACATAACTTCAAATTCTAACAAATTACTAAGATCATCTAATTATGCTTCCATTAAATAAATATCTATTATTTTCATAATAGCAATACAAATTTAATCTAATCATTCACTTAAATATGAAGTGAATAATTCCACACCTTAGTTATACCTATCATAAATTTAAAACTTGAGAATAATTAAAAAAACATATCACACCTTAAGTTACTTACCCTTTTAAAGTTAACTTTAGTCTCAAAGCTTATAAATATCATGTATAATAAACTACTTAGGTTTTTATAGTTAACTTTGGTCTATTTCAATTAAAACATAAAGCATCTCAAGTCCAGACTATTCAAGCAAGCATAAACAACATCAATCACATTCTATCAATCATATTCTAAAAGCATATACACGAAACTCAAGTGAAGCCGAAGTTACTGATTAGATAGGAATATAATCTCTAGCCATAGAACCTATTTCTGTAGTGTATTGCGATAGCAGCAATGCCAGACCATTAGTTAAGATACTAGTCTTAATAGTATGGTAGTTTTGGAGTTATTTATTTCTGAGTCTTCTTTATAAGAAGTTTCTTTCTCTCTGTTTAACATAGAGTGTTCTCTGGATCTTGTGTAAAGAGTTGAGTTGTAACCTATAGTCATTTCTTGGACCTGTTGTGTTTCTGTTGTACCACTCTGAGGGATGTAATACTAGTGAACGGTGTTTCGTTGGTGTTATGTCAACGACTATAGTGTACTACATAATGAAGTGGTATGCCGGGTCACCGTAGGCCCCTATCCGCCTCCTCGGCCTCCCCCTTCGCCTATAAGAAGCCCTCGATGCAGAAACCCTAAGTACCCGATCAATATTCCACGAAACCTTCTGTAGCCGCCGCCACCGTCGTCCCTAGATCGAGGGGGATCTGAAGTTATTCCTAACACCCTACTAGAGGGGAGATCATCCCGAAGGCCTTCTCTCCGGTACGATGCGTGAGTAGTTCGACCTTGGACTATGGGTCCATGTAGTAGCTAGATGGTTGTATCTCCTCCTTTGTGCTTTCATGTATAGATCTTGTGAGCTCCGTTCATGATCAAGATCTAATCTATTTGTAACCATGCATGTTGTGTTTGCGGGGATCTGATGGATATTGAGATTATTATGTTGGTTTGATGAGTGGTTTTGTCTTTATGATTCTATCATGTCTGTGTTGTTTGTGATCTTGCATGCTCTTGGTTTCTAGTGGTTATCTTGGCCAAGTAGTTGCTAGTGACTCCAAGAGGGGGTATTTATGCTCGATAGTGGGTTCACGCCTCTAGTTTCCAAGGGAAGTGACAGAAATCTCTTTGGTTGTAGATGTGTTGTTGCTACTAGGGAGAAAACGAAGGTCTCTTGTTCATGGAACATGTGGACTGTTTACCTTACTGTAAGGGTCCCAACGTTTAAATAAGGTAGAGTCCCCTGTGTTTACAATGCTAGTCCCTGGATCAATAGCTAGCATCCATAGTTAAGATGTAATATCAAGAAACAAAGGTCATATATAACTTTATAACCAGGAATAACATAATTTTATTACATCTTACATAGCTCAGTTGGCTATTACATTACATTGCAGCGGAATAACTATAGTCAAGGGGTCCTTCATCTTCAAAGTGCCACAGGCAGATGTTGGTTGTAGACTTTGTAATCCTAATCAATCAATCTTCACTAAAATCAATCAAACCTGCAACATTACAAGTTACAGCCACAAGGGTCAATACATTTGAATTGTATTGGCAAGTTTCACTACTATGTTGAATATAAGTGGATGCTATCATTACATGCATATTTGGCTAAGTAGGGTTTAAGGCTCCTTTGCAGAAAGCAATAATTTATCCTATCTTTTCAAATGGTTTTGTTTCCTTTGTCAAATCTCTTTAACAAAAACCCTTGAACTCCTTGGTATCCCCAAGTATTCAAGTCCTTGTCAAAAATCTCTTGAGCTCCTTGGTACCCCCAAGTGCATCAAGTTTTATCAAAATCACTTGAGCACCTTGGTACCCCCAAGTGCATCAAGTTTTATCAAAATCTCTTGAGCTCCTTGGTACCCCCAAGTGCATCAAGTCTTTTGTTGTGACTTAAAAGTTTTTCTTTTAGAAATTGGAATGTCGAGATTTCCCATAGCTTCAAACTTTAGTTGCTCAGTATTGTCCATAACCGGGGACACGGCTAAGTACTTAGATTTTTTATTATCTTCTGCAGAAGTAGTACACTTTACCCACATGTCACAATCTCATCTTGTCGCCACCAGTGGCCACTGGATTGGTGCTCACCAAGATGGAGTACCGGCAGATTGAGAATGTGACGAAGTCTTTCCAGAGGGTCCTCCCATACACCATTGCTAGCTTGTCTTCAGTACCCATGTAGGATTCCAGGTCCCCATGTCCAGTAACTTGAAGAAAATGCATGGGTCTTCTCAATGTAGTTGACTAAGCCAGAGCCATAAATAGCATGTGGTTGCACACGAAAGCCACAATTAGAGAAACATGTTCAATCTCTAAGTACTTGGGTGGTTTCCTTTGGAGCACAACACAAAGAGATTGCCATAGACATGGTTCCTTTTGTTGCCACCTTCTCCAAAACTCAAAGTATCCTTGTCCACCCAGGTGGTTCATTGAGTCCTTGTTTTATTATGTAGAAACACAAGTCCTTTTCTCAACTTCATAAAATCTCAACATGTATCTCTTTTCAAAATAAAGCATGGCTAAGCATGTAACAACTACAATGTTTTCACTAAGGTATATATAGGGAATCCTATTAGGATTTATCATAGCATAAGTATAGAAATTCTTTTCATGCATGTTTCAAAATCCACTAAGTATAATGAAAATAGTAGGACTTTAGATGATAGTGTCACTTGCCTTTCTTTTAGTAGGGAATGTTGGTTCACTCCTTGATCTTGCTAGTTTCACACTTTTCTAACTTCACTACAATCAATCAAGCAAACACAATATCAACAAGTATTCCAAACCAATAGTCAATCAAACAATTCACACACATAAAACAAGGGAAACTAAGTCATGCATGCAAGCATGCATAAGATAGTTTATTTGCAAAGATGGTTTCCACTAGGCTATAAATTTTGTAAAGTCCCAAGTGGTCATTTTCCAAGGTGGTAAAGTCATTTGTAAAAGGGTTTTGTTCATAAACCATTTTTAAATTAAATCATTATTTTATGTGGTGGAAAATATTTTTATCAAAGCAACAACTTTAAGTTGTTCACCAAATAAGTTGTTGTTTCTCAAAACTTGGTGTTTAGGGTCAGTAGGTTTGGTCCAAATCATTTCCCAAAGTTTTTACTCCAAAAACATTTTTATAACAAAACCATTATTTTTATTTGGCTAGAAATGGGCTAAACCAATTAATCCATCCTAAACTTCACCAAATTAATTTTTAAAACCATGGGTTGGTTCCTAGGGTCAGTAAGTTCACCACAACCTAATTTGCCAAGATTTCAACCTCAAAAACATTTTTTGAACAATTCTTCTAATCTAAACAAGCATACTAATGTTTCTGCAAAAACAAACAATCTAACAGATACTATTTACTAAACAAATTGCATGGTTGTCTAGGGCTTGTTCCACTGATTCCAACGATATAAAGTTTGTAATTTTTGGACGTGTGGATCAAAAGTTATAAGGGTTTCAATTTGCAACTCAAATATGTTTTCAAATTCTGTTTTAAACACAGTCTGGCCACGCGTCACTTTCTTATTGGACGGTACCGGTTCGAGTGGATTGACAGATACATGCCGTTGGATTAAAAGAGATCTGTGTGGCTCTGATCCTACGATACCCCTTTGACTTGATTCTAATCTGATGCGTCCAATTCAGATCTAATGGATCCTATGCATTTGACCAAAGCGCAGCGACGCTGGTGGTGGCTAGCGGCGGCGACGGTCAGGTGAAGGCGGTGCCGGCGATACAGGAAGGAATGGGAGGTGGGGAGATGCTTACAATGATCGCAGGGCGACGCCGAAGCTCAACGTGGGGTCGTCTTGGCGAGGGGCGCACGGGATCGGGCTTGATTGCTCGCCGGAGTGGAGCTGCGCCTCGGCCACGCTCAGTCGTCGTCGGGGACGGTGCTATGGATCACTCGGAGACAAACGAAACGCACGGTCAGACGCGCAAAGACACGGCGATGATGTGTGCGTGATTGAGAGGGGTCGGGGTAGTCTGGTTTACCAGAGGGAGGTCGTCGGAGAAGAGCCAGACGCGGCGGCGCTCGGAGCTTGTCGAAGACGACGTTCTGGGGCGCCCGCAGTTGAACGAAAGGCACGGACAGATGCGCCAGGAGGTGGGGAGTATGTGTGCGTGGTCGATGAGGCAAGGGGCGGCGCTGGGTCGCTGGAATTGGCACCGGACCTCGTCGGAGCAGAGGGTGGTGTTGAGCGAAATTCGACAGCCTGGGGGCGTGTCGAGGTGGGGCGACAGAGGGGAACCCGAGAGAGAGAGAGTGGGCGCTTAAGAGGGCGAGATTGCTGAGCGGAATCACTGCGGCATTACTGCGAATTTACACGCGGCATCAACGGCAGGAAACGGCCGGCGTGGTCGTCGCGAGGAAGAAGGTGAGCTGGAGGGGTGGGGTCCGGGAGTCAGCGAGGGAGTGAGAGAGAAGAAAGGGGCCACTCGTCAGCGTCTCTGTGGGTTCAAAATTGAGTGCGAACCATTTTCTTTCGGGAGAGGGAAGCTGGGCTGGTACTGGACCTAGTGGGCTGCTGGGTTGGGTCGACTGGGCTGGCTCCTTCTCATATATTTTTTTTGTACAACAAGCTTTTCTTTTTCTATTTCCTATTTCAGTTTTGAAATTCAAACAACAAATCAAGCATTCAAATCAAATCAAACATTCATCACAATTGGAATTTGGTTCTGTTTAACAACATAAGCCAATTCTCAAAATAAAATAATATTTTTATTTTAGGGTCCAATATTAATTAAATAAATAGACCTTGTTTAATAAAAATAGAATTTGTTTTATTTAAAATCTCCATTTGTAAACTAATTATTTCCAAAACCAAAATAGTAGGTTTTATTTGAGAATATAAGGTATTTGGAAAACTTGTTTGAATTAAATAAATAAGTTTTGATGGTTAATTAAAATAGTAAAATCTTTATTTATAAAACTTGGATATTAAATCCTTATTAATTTATTTTTAAGTAAATCTTTACTATTTTTGTAAAATAGAAATATTTTATTTCAAAGGCTTGGCCAAGTTTATTTTGGCTCTATAAAATAATCCTTATTTATAAATCCACCTTTTCTTTTGAAACCAGATCTTTTTATTAAAAGATCCAAAATAGTAATTTAATTATTTAATATTTTATTTATTAATTGTTTTATCTTTTTAAATCCCTTTAGGATTTATTTGTTCAAAATAGGTTTGAAGGTTTCCAATTGGAATCAAAAAGTTTCTTCTCACCCTGAAAATCAACAAAGTTTTATTTTATTCATTTATTTTTCACATTACAAGATTTGGAAAATCTTGGGATGTGACACTTACACACTTTGCTTAAAGCAGTTATCTGTTGCTTGCAACTTAATATTGGAGGGGGTTCGGATGATAACCTGAAGGTGGACTTCTAGTCATAGATGTAGTTGGATGGCGGTCTATGTATCTTTTTGTATTGCCCAATCGAATCTCATAGGATATTTCTGACTAGTAATTGCATTGTTATGCCTTGCTCACTTCTTGTCAATTTCCCTACTATAATTTGTTTACCCTTCATGCCATGTTGTTATAAGGAGAGCACCTCTTGTGAACTATGGACCCCGGTCCAATCTTTACCATTGATACATCTTCCACTGTTACTTGTTTACTTGCCACAAACCATTACCTTCCACACCATACGTTTAATCCTTTGTTACAACAACCGGTGAGATTGACAACCTCACTGTTAGTTGGGGCAAAGTCTTGAGTTTGTGTTGTGTAGGTCTCCGTGTTGCTTGCAACACCTGTGGGACATTTCCTTCATCCTACTGGTTCGATAACCTTGGTTTCTTACCGAGGGAAGACTTTCTGCCGTGCTGCTTCACACCTTTGTATGTGAGGGAAGACTTTCTCTTACATGTTTTCTATATGTGAAACAAACAAACGTTTTTCAATGCATGTTATTCATGATCTTTGTTTGTAGCCTTTCATGTTGCATGCATAGTTACTATGTCCTATTGTTAGAACTCCATCTTTCATGCACATGTTTAGAGTTCTTTGATCCCAGCTTTCAATGCTTGCAAATGGTTTTATCTTTATTGTGAGGGTGCATGTCACCTCAAAAATTATTATTTTATCACTTACCTACTCGAGGACGAGCAGGAGTTAAGCTTGGGGATGATTGATCCGTCAGAAACGTATCTATAATTTTTGATGCTCCATGCTTGTTTAGTATCTACTTTGCTTTGCTTTGTCTACACTTTGAGGTGCTTTTTACATGTTTTCTGGTACTAACCTATTAACAAGTTGCCACAGTGCCAGTTGCCTGTTTTCTGCTGTTTTTGGTTTTAGAAAAGTCAATAAGGAAATATTCTCGGAATTGGACGGGACAAACGTCAAAGTCAATAACTTTCTGTGGGGAACAAGAAGTCCAGAGGGGAGATGGAGAAGCGGGCCAGGGCGCCCAGACACCCCTAGGTGCGTGTGGGCCCTGCCCTGCGCCTAGGCTGGATGTGGGGCCCCTGGCTGCCTCCTCGGCCTCCCCTTCGCCTATAAGAAGCCACCGATGCAGAAACCCTAAGTATTCGATCAATATTCCACGAAACCTTCTGTAGCCGCCGCCACCATCGTCCCTAGATCGGGGGGATCTGAAGTTCTTCCCAGCACCCTGCCGGAGGGTAGATCATCCCGGAGGCCTTCTCTCCGGTATGATGCGTGAGTAGTTCCACCTTGGACTATGGATCCATGTAGTAGCTAGATGGTTGTATCTCCTCCTTGTGCTTTCATGTATAGATCTTTAGATCTCCGTTCATGATCAAGATCTAATCTATTTGTAATCATGCATGTTGTGTTTATGGAGATCTGATGGATATTGAGATTATTATGTTGGTTTGATTAATGGTTTTGTCTTTATGATTCTATCATGTCTGTGTTGTTTGTGATCTTGCATGCTCTCCGTTGTTAGTAGCTATCTTGGCCAAGTAGTTGCTAGTGAATCCAAGAGGGGGTATTTATGCTCGATAGTGGGTTCATGCCTCTAGTTTCCAAGGGAAGTGAGAGAAATCTCTTCGGTTGTAGATGTGTTGTTGCCACTAGGGAGAAAATAACGGTCTCTTGTTCATGGAACAAGAGGACTGTTTACCTTACACACTTTGCTTAAAGAAGTTGTCTGTTGCTTGCAACTTAATTCTGGAGTGGGTTCGGATGATAACCTGAAGGTGGACTTATAGTCATAGATGCAGTTGGATGGCGGTCTATGTATCTTGTTGTATTTCCCAATCGAATCCCATAGGATCTATCTGACTAGTAATTGCATTGTTATGCCTTGCTCAGTTCCTGTCAATTGCCCTACTATAATTTGTTTACCCTTCATGCCATGTTGTTTTTCTAAGGAGAGCACCTCTAGTGAACTATGGACCCCGGTCCAATCTTTACCATTTATACATCTTCCACTGTTACTTGTTTACTTGCTGCAAACCATTACCTTTCACACCATATGTTTAATCCTTTGTTACAGCAACCGGTGAGATTAACAACCTCACTGTTAGTTGGGGAATGTCTTGAGTTTGTGTTGTGCAGGTCTCTGCGTTGCTTGCAACACCTGTGTGACGTTTCCTTCATCCTACTGGTTCGATAACCTCGTTTCTTACTGAGGGAAGACTTGTTGCTGTGCTGCTTCACACCTTGTTCTTGGGGTTCCCAATAGGCTCCACATCAACTGAGCCATCAACAAGTTTTATGGCGCCTTTGCCGGGGAGGCCAAGGACGTCTTCACTAGGGATGTCCTTCACTTCCTTTCTCTTTACTTTGTTTTTAGTTTGCTTAGTTTCTTTTGCTTGGTTTTGTTTGCCTCTTTTCAAAAAACCCAAAACAATTAGTCTAGTTTGGTTTGCTTGCTTTATTCAAAAACACAAAAAATTAGTTCCTACTCTAGTTGCCACCATGTCTGGTTTTGGACCAACCTTTATTTCCCTTATGGAAGAGATCTCCACTTTTAAGGAAGAAAGTTTTAAAGAAGCTTGGTCTAGAATCTATGCTTTATAGAGGGAAACTAAGCCTAAGGTGAGCCTTAGCTTGGTTATTGATATTTTCTACCACGGTATTTCTCTTCGTTATAAATATGCTTTAGATGTTGTCGCTGAGAAAGATTTTTTGCTATGTACCGAGGATGAAGCTTTTGATGCCATAAAGAAATTGATCATGATTTATGGTACACCTGGAAAGTCTGATTCCTATTTCATAAATATTTTTGCTAGGTTGAACACTCTTGAGACCGGCATTTCTGCTATGAATAGTTGCTATCACACGCTTAGGGCTTACCATGATTATGTTCCCATAAATTCCGAGCCTTCAAAGTGGTTTCCCACAATCAAAGTCTCAATAAAAACTACACTTTTTGATGCTCGCTGTGATATCATGTCTGAATTTTGCCTCATGCCTAAAGATATCAATGATTCCTTGAGTCTTTGGGGGCTTACTGAAGGAGGAGAGGAAATCTCTCTTACTAACAATGCCACTATATTACCCATTGGAATAGCTGAAGGTGCGTTTACAAAAATCTCAGGGAAAATGGTGACTACTGATTATCTTGTTATTGAATGTGTAGAGAAAGGACATATCACACTTGGAATATCTATACTGAAAAACACCTTGGGGCGGTTGTAACATCCCAAAAATACTAAACTTGGATCATCCATTTTCTAATCATCAAAATTAGAGTTAACAAAAACTTTGCTAATTAAAATTATGAAGGCATGCATATGGGTATGCATTTAATTTGAAATTCTTTTGAACCACCTTGTTTGATTGTTTCATTGCTTGTAAAATGTTTCTTAGATGAAATAAACATCATCTAAAACATTTCCCACACTTTTCCTAAAGACAAGTAAATCAAAACACATATATTAAGGGAATGGTCATTTTGACCAATTTAACTCCCATGCCTACTTTGGCTGTCTCAAACTTTCAGAACCTAACAGAAACTTTTCTGGATCTTTGCACCCCTTGAATCTACTCATAACAAAGTATCAAGGCCCACTTTGTGATCATCCAGAAACTTTCAAATGCATAGTTTAAATGACATTTCAAAATTGAATCTTTATCATATGGGAAGATCCCACTTATTCAAAAACCACTCAAACAAGCTCAACTTGCAAAACCCAAGCATCTGCACACTCACCAACACCAATCTAGCAAACCCACCAAAAATCTTTTCAAAATTTAAAATTTGATTTCATGCGGCCATTTCATCAAACAGGTTGCAGACACAAATCAAACAAACATCAAACACTATTGTGAGCAGTGATTCTTGCCTAACTGGTTCCCCATTTAGCTCACAACCAGCTCAGTAGATCATCTAGGAAGATTAACTAACCACCAGCACCATTGTGAGCTTGCCATTGCCATCAATGGTGAACAGCCGAGCACACCCTTGCCACCCCATAGTCAACAACAATCTAGGAGCAGCAGCAAGCCTAGCCAGCATGTCTGGGAGACAGCCCACCATACACCGCCACTCACTGTCCCAGCCGCGAGCGTTGCCAAGCCCTGGACCACACGCACGGACCATGCCAACCTCGCCAGCGACCATGCCGAACATGCGATAGAGCGCCACCCTCGACCAGCGCCCACAG
The DNA here is from genome assembly GCA_030063025.1 of Avena longiglumis. Lineage (NCBI taxonomy): Eukaryota > Viridiplantae > Streptophyta > Magnoliopsida > Poales > Poaceae > Avena > Avena longiglumis. Next base: position 159,265,540 of record CP125973.1, read on the forward strand.
ACCGCGCGCCGCCTTCACCGCGTGCACACACGATCACCACCGACCCAGGAGACCGCCAGACATCCCCGTTCGCAGCCCCGTGCCGCACAGCCACCGTTCGCCGTCGAAGACGCCGCCTCTGCAGCGCAGAGCGTCGCATGTTCCAGACCAAGCCGCACTGCCCCATGCCTCGAAACCATGTCGTCGAGCATCGCCAGGAGACACCACACCGCCCCCATGCCAAGAGTCACTGTAACACCGCCCCCGATGAGCTCACCGTGCGCCCCGTCGGTCCCCTCGCTTGACTATAAATAGAGGCCACCCCCGCTCGATTTCTTCACACCATCTCACTCCCCTCTCCTCACTGATCGTGCCACACCGTTCTCAGAGCAAGGCGAGCACCACCCCCCCGGAATTTCACCGGAGCCCGCCGCCTCTGGTGAAGAAGGGATCCATCAATTTCGTCCACCCCAGGAGCTGCCGTGACCACCCATGAGTTCGTCGTCGTCGACTTCATCGTTCGCCCGCCTCGCCGACCCTCGCCAGCACCCCGGTGAGTCCCCAGCACCCCCCACTGGCCGCTCTAGGTTTCGTTCTCGCTGGCGTTGTCTCGCGTCGATGATGACTCCCAGCCATTGGATTAGAATCAGATCGAACGTGTCACATCCCAAGATTTTCCAAATCTTGTTATGTGAAAAATAAATGAATAAAATAAAACTTTGATGATTTTCAGGGTGAGAAGAAACTTTGGAATCCAATTTGAAACTTTCAAAACCTATTTGGATTAAGTAAAATCCTAAAGGGATTTAAAAAGATAAATAAACAGTAAAGTTAAAAATATTTGGAAACACTATTTTTGGATCTTTTAATAAAAGATTTGGTTTTCAAAAGAAAAGGTAGATTTATAAATAAAGATTATTTTATAGAGCCAAATTAAATCTTGGCTAATCTTTTGAATTTTTTTTTTTTGCTTTGATTAAAAGAATAAAGGTTTGTTTAAATAAAAATAATAAGGATTTAATATCCAATTTTATTTAAGTAAAAGCTTTTCCTTTTTAATTAAAACATTGAAAACTTGTTAAATTATTTTAAAATAAGTTTTCCAAGTATTTTATATTCTCAAACAAAAACCTACTGAAGTTTTTTTGGTTTTATTTAGCTTTCAAATAAATATTTTAAATAAAACAAATTCTATTTGAATAAATAACTAAGGACTATTTATTTAGTTATTAAATGTATCCTAAAAGACTAAAAATATTATTTTGTTTTGGACTTTGATTTGTGTTGATAAACAGAGCTAAACTCAATATAAAGTTTAGTGGAAGTTTATTTGATTGAGCGTTTGTTTTGGTTGTTTGAGTTTATTGTTTGAATTTCAAAACAGAAATTGAATTGGAAAAAGAAAAAAGATTCAGAACAGAAAAAATAAGAAAAGGGAGCCAGCCCAGCCGGCCAGCCCAACTAGGCCCAGCAAGCCCACCTATTTCCCCTCCCTCAAACTTTTTCTCACTCGCGAAACGACCCACACAGACACTGGCAGATGGACCCCGTTCCCTTTCCTTCTCTCTCGCTGCTAGTGGACCCCACCGCCACGTATCCATCGTCTTCACCCGCGGACTACGCCCCTCCCCTCGCCGGCCGTTGCAGGCGAATAAAGTCCGGCGTAATACGCGTTAACCACGCCATTAATCGGCCCCTTGACCACGCACGTTAAAGCGTCTGCCCCTCCTCTCCACTTCCCCTCAGTCGCCCCACCTCAACACGCCCCCAGGCCGCCCAATTCCTCTCCACACCACCCTCTGCTCCGACGAGCCACCGTGCAAATTCCGGCGAGCACAAAACGCCCCACTGCCCCCAGAGCACACGGGTGTGATCCCCATCGTCTCCTGCATATCCTAGCACCAACCCCACAGCCGCGCGTGCCTTGCAGCGTCGACTACGACGACGACCCATAGCGCCACCGCCTGCCATTCACACCAACGAGGATTCCTGGTAAGCTCGGACCGCGTTGAATTTATTCAGTGATACTCACATGCTCCCTGGAACCATGCGCGTCTAACGCACCCTCTACTTTGCTTCGGCATGCCCTGTAGTCTCGCCCACAACGACCGGGCGTGCCGTCTGCAGCGAACTCGGCGGCGATTCAGACTACCTCGCCCCTTCACCAGCCAGTACCACGTTGAGCATCAGCAAGCGTCGATGATTCTGGTGAGCCACCCCACTCCTTCTCTAGATTCCTGTAACGCCGGCAACCTCTCCGCGGCCAGCGCGCCAGATCGCCCGCCAGCCGCCACTAGTTGGCAAGCGTGTTGCGCGCCGTAGGATCTTGATCCGACGCGTGAGAATAGATTTAACCCGAAGGGGTAAGTATCCACCTGTGCCACACGATCTGACTTCATCCAACACACCAGAGTGTTCGATCCAACCGAAGCGGTATGGACGAATCAGAACACGCCGCATGGCACAGATCGATTTAAAACAGAATTTGTAATCTGATTTAGATGCAGATTTGAAAACCTTATAACTTTTGATCCACACGTCCAAAATTTGCAAACTTTATATCAATGGAATCAGTGGAACAAGCCCTAGACAACCATGCCATTTGTTTAGTAAAAAATTTCTATTAAATGGTTTGTTTTTGCAGAAACATTTGTATGCTTGTTTAGATTGTAAAAATTATTCTAAAATGATTTTTGGGATAAAATCTTTGGAAAATGGTGTGATTTTAACCTACTGACCATAGGAAACACTTTGTGGTTTCAAAAATATATTTGGTGAAGAAATTAATGATTCTTTGATTTAAAACCAATCCTAGTCAAATAAAAATATGGTTTATTTATTAAAAATAGCTTTGGAAGAAAACCTTTTGGAAATGTTTTGTTTTTAAACTCTCTGACCCTAAACACAAAGTTTTATGGTTTGAAAACATATTTTGTGAACCCTATAGATTAATGCCTTAGTAAAAAACATTTCTACACCACATAAAATGATACCTTGTTTTGAAAATGGTTTATGAAGTGAAACCTTTTGCAAATGACTTTGTCACTTTACAAAATGACCATTAGGTGTTTTCAAATGTTTATGACCCATTAGGAACCACTTTTTCAAATAAAACAAATCTTGGCATGCTTGCATGCATTACCTTGACTTTATCATTTTATGTGATGTTTTGCTTGATTGGTAGATTGAGTTTGTGCCTTGCTTGATTGAATTGTAGTGACTTGAAGAGTGTGATTGTTGCAAGGACAAGGAGTGAACTTATACCCTCTACCAAAAAGGCAATTGATGCTTCATACTTTGTCCCATTACTTTCACTATGCATTAGTGATTTTTTTCTAAGTAAAACTTGCATGGAATTTTGCTAAGTATAAACCTTGCTATAGGAAAAACCTAGTAGATGAAACCTTAGTAGAAATTTTCCTAATTTAAGATTCCTACTACTACCAAGCTTAGCTTAGCTAATAGAAAACAAGGGTGGAATATATATCCATACTATGGAAAATTTCTAAGTCTGAGGACTTGTGTTTTTGTTTAATAAAACAACTAAGTTAATGAATCACCTGGGTGGAATGGGACTTGAATGGTGGTTTTTGGTTGAGTGGTTACACAAGGCCCATGTTTATGGTTTACCTTGTGTATCACACTTGTGGATTGCCACCAGAACAAAGAGATTTGAGATGTCAAATGTTGAGAAGCTTCAAGTGCGACCACTTGGCATTATGGGCTCTGCTGGATCATATAGGTTGCAAGAACTTAGCCATATGGACAGTTGGTGGTAGAGTTTGATAGGTTGGAGCAACGTCCATTTTGGTCTAAGGAAGGCTTCGAAGATCTTGTCTTGGTGAAACCAAGTCTTGTGGGGAAAGTGCACCACCTCTGTAGAGTGTAAACTCTAAGTACTTAGCCATGTCCCTGGTAAAGGACAATTTGAGCATCAAGACATGGAAGCTATCAAGAATCTCATCATCCAAATTTCTAAGTTAAAAACTTGTGGTTGAACAAGGGTTAAAGGATCTTCAATCTTTGATTGGGAGAAATGATTTTGTCAAGCAAAAACTTAGTGTTTTCAAATGTTAAGGAAAAATCTATTTTGAGCAATGCAAGCCTCAACTCCACTTAGCCAAAAGCATATAGATGATAGACTCCACTATACTACCATAGTATCACTTGCCAATACAACAAATGTATTGACCCTTGTGGCTGTAACTTGTTATGTTGCAGGTTTGATTGATATTAGTGAAGTTGATTGATTAGGATTACAAAGTCTACAACATATGCACTGTGGCACTTTGAAGATGAAGGACCCCATGCTTATAGATATTCTGCTGCAATGTATTATAATAGCCAAATGAGCTATGTAAGATGTAATAAAATTATGTTATTCCTGGTTATAAAGTTGTATTATGACCTTTGTTTCTTGATATTACATCTTAACTGTGGATGCTTGCTATTGATCCAGGGACTAGCATTGTAAACACAGGGGACTCTACCTTATTTAAAGGTTGGGATCCCTACAGAACGACCCACGTTGCCCCATACCGCTTCGCCCAGCCTTGTGACACTAACGAGTGGGGACACCCACTTCAGCAGCCCGCGGGAGCACCGCGCTTAGCAGGGCGGCCCGTTAACTTTTCCCGCGCAGCCCAGTGATTTGAATTAAATCTTTTCTATTTTAATTCAAACACACTTCTGTACCCATTTTCAAAAATCAATCCAGGTCGATTCAGTGCACCAATTTGAATGAAACCAATTTTGTTGGAAAGGTCTGTGAATGCTAAAAATAACAAGGCAGAAGCTTTTCTGCATTCAAACATTTTTCAAATTTAAAACATAATAGCTTTTGAGTTGATTCCAACTCTCAAAAATCACATTTAACCATACCTTTCAGAATATATAAAAATATATAGGTTTACTTACAGAAAGAATGTTAAAGTAATAAAAGAATGCCCCATAGGAATTTCTAGCCACTTTAATTAGTTAAAATAAAAGGGTACAACCTTATTAAATTGTGACACCACTTTAAAACACATTCCCATGAACTACAATATGTGGTGATGACATGTGTCAACATGATCCCATATTTGGTTTGGAGAATATTAAATCTTAAGTAGTTTTTCAATGAGTAGAAATTACTTTTCTAAAAATAAAAAGGAATTAAACCAAGCTTTAATCTTGTAATGTTAGTGATGATGTTAGATCATCTATAGGACCCTTGTGTTTGATGATTGAAAGTAGTTAAGTATTGTTTGGTGATTGTGTACCTCGTATTTATTCATAGACGCTAGTACCGACCAAGGATACGAGGAGGAAGGAGGATTCTACGAAGAAAAAGCCGAGGAGAACTTCAACCACTGCTCTGCTCAAGGCAAGCTATTAACCTTGCAAGCTAACACTTGCAATTTAGCAAGCTTATACTGATAGTGTGCAAGCCAATACTTGCAAGCCTTACTAATCAAGTTGACCTATGCAAGTTAATACTTGCTTGTTACCATGTCAACTATATGCCTTAAAGCATATATGATCATAACCACTTGATAAACCAATCCTAGTTTTATTTGCAAATTTATTACTTTATTTATTTATCAAAGCTCTTACTTAGAGTGTACTGAAATAAATGGTAGATACTAGAAAGATACTGGAAGGTTGCATAAAGAGCATTAAACTTGGCCTAAGCTAGATAATCTTGATGTCATCTTAGGGCATGAGATTAAACTTAGTTAAAACTCCACTAGTTTACCACCCCTCATTAATGCTTACCCCCACCTGTAGATGCTAGTGCTAAGCATAAAACTTGACCAACTTTAGATGGGAATATTGGTGGAAAAATGGTTATGAAAACCTTGGAATGAATGGATCATTCTATTGAAATGTTTTGGACATGTGTTTTCCGAACACCTGATGATTTTGGTGATAAAAATGTTGAGGCATGAGCCTTAGCCCTTTATAAAACTGATGGTTGTCTGGATGCGATACCATTCCAAATTTATCGTACAACCACAATACCCGAAGATTGGGTAGGGCTTGACTGGAAACTTATATACCTTAGTATTAGTTCCCTCACGGCCAAGGTCTGAGCTGAGGCTACCTTGTGAAGATTGTCCACCTGTGCAGTACCCAAGATGACAGTTGGTCATGGTTGGGAGGCCAAACTCACATGAGAGGTGCTTATACTAAGGCGTGTAATTGAAAGGTTAGGATTGATTATCTGCATACTGAGTATGGTGAATTCAGGATTTGTTCCTGACGGATGTATCGAATGTTGTGGTGAAAGTGTACAATCTCTGCAGAGTGTCAAACTATTCGAATAGCCGCGTCCGCGGTTATGGACAGTTGGAGTGGCCATACTGTTCCCCCGTCAGATGTTTTCAAAAGACTTGTGAAATAAATTGAGATCTTGACTTGACCACAACAGGGTTGTGATTTGAAATACAAGTTCCCACTTAGGTGTTGTAAACTTTAACTAGCATTCATTGCTTCTAAACTTAGTAGAGATAAATCTGGCTTCTGCAAAACAACCCTAGAGCCTAGTGCCCTATTATCAAAAACCCCTTTCACTTGTTAGTATTAATTTGCGAGTACTTAAAGAGTACTCATGGCTTTGTCCCTGGCTATGCCCCTGGCCAGACTATGAAGAGGAGTACCAAGAGGATGGACCCCAGGAAGGTTACGACAACTAGGATCATCTCCCATCGTCAGCATTGCCTGTGACCCCGAAGATGGAGCTTCTCCTACGCTACCGTTATTATTACGTATTTCGCTGCTTGATGTTGTATTAAGAACTGGATCATGAGATCCCTATTTGTGTAAGAACTTATGTATCGTTTATAATGGATGATGTACTATGGTATCCAATTCTGTTATGTCTCGCAAAAATGGTAATCCTGGGATTGCGATGTATGGCATAACAGGCATCTAGGATTGAAAAATCCGGGTGTTGACAAGTTGGTATCAGATCCATCCTGACCATAGGAGACCCTAGTTAGACTGGACGTTTAAATCAAAAACCTAGTTTCAAAACCAAAGAAAACAATTATTTACAAAAACTTATTCTTATTCTTACCTCTTGGACTCTTTTATAAAAATTCACGCTAGCAAATATTTACAAAACTTATTCTCATTCTTACCTCTTGGACTCTTTCATAAAAAATCACGCTACTCCAAAATTATTTCAAAGCATATATCAAATTTTGCACCCTAGATCACTTTTAGTAAAACTAACAACTACGCTAGTGCCCAAATGTAGTGAGTAATATTCGGTCCCACTGTATCGTAGTTCTCAGAATGGTTCTTAAAACCATCTGTTTTTCTTTGTTGTGGTGTGTGTTGTGCTGTGTGCTATGAATGGATGAATGAAAAAGCAAGTTGCTAGAAAAATCTGAGTCAAACCTTTAAAACTTTTCAAAGTCCCCGAAACCTTAGAAATTTCCCTCTTTTCTGATGATCTATCTAAATCTCCAGATGCCACGTGGAGGAAGTGGTTCAGCCCCGGACCCGATGTTGCAGATCCTGGAAATGTTGACTTCTGATCGTGAAGCTGAAAGAGCGGAACGTCAAGCCAACCTAGCCACTCTGCAACAGATAGCCCAGCTAGCCCACAACAACCAAGGCCACGGAAATCAGGACAACCATGGATCTAAGCTCAAGAATTTCCAGAATACCAACCCACCTGTTTTCACTAAGTCAGAAGAACCCCTAGACGCCGATGATTGGCTGCAAACCATGGAAAATAACCTAGAAGTCGCTGGAGTGGAAGCCAACGAGAAAGTTCTGTTTGCCACCCATTATCTAGCCGGAGATGCCAGGGCATGGTGGAACAGTGTTCGTGCAATGACCGGAGGCCAGATGATGACCTGGGAGGAATTCAAGGTCAAGTTTAGCAGAACCCATGTGCCACCGGGTTTGATCAAGAGAATGAGAGACGAGTTCAGAGAGCTGAAGCAAGGAAGGATGACTGTGGTGGAATACCGCGACAATTTTTTGTCATTAGCTAGGTATGCCCCGGATGAGATAGACACGGAAGCCAAGAAGAAGGAGAGGTTCCTGAATGGTCTGCATGACGAGATGCAGACGGTGTTAGTCAATATCCCCTTTGCGGATATTGAAGCCCTTGTCGACTCTGCTATCCAGATGGAAGGAAAGATCAACCAAGCCAATGAGAACCGCAAGCGTCGCATGATGCACCAACCAGGAACCCATCAGACCCCAAAGTATCGCCCCAACCCATCTCTAGGATTTTCCCCAAGAACCAACAGACCCCCGATGAACCGTCTGACCTATCCCAACCGTGGAAACCCTAGACCCGAAGGAAATCACAACAACCCCGGTAACTCTAGCAATTTCACCCGTGCACCACCCAAGTTCAACACCAACAATGCTACCGCCAACACCAACACCTTGAGGATCGAAGCAATGTTGTGCTGTCATGACCAAGGACAAGTCGCAAGTGACTTGTTATGACTGTGGAAATAAAGGCCACTATTCCAACGAGTTCCCCAACAAGAAGAATGCTACATCCCCCAATGCCAATGCCCCAGCTTAGCACAACGTCGTGTTAAGCCAGGGAGAATATTTTCGCCAGGGAATTCACTCAACCGCAATGGCTGTATTTTTCTCATGCATGCTGAAGAAGCTCGAGCGCCCGGGCGTCGTCTTTGGTATGTTTTCTGTTAATTCAAGACTTGCAAGTGTTGTTTGATTCTGGTGCATCGCATTCATTTGTCACCGAAGAATTTGCATGCACTAGTAAAATTCAACCAACCAAACTGAAGCATGTTATGATTGTTCAAATTCCCGGATCAACCACCAAGGCTAGGAAAATTTGCAAAGCCGTCCCTATCCGAATCCATGGGATAGATTTTTATGCAAATCTGATCGTACTCGGAACTAAAGGATTGTAAGTAGTACTAGGAATGGATTGGATGTCCAAACATAAAGGATTGATTGACTGTGCCAAGAAATCCATAACCATGACCAGTACAGCCGAAATATCAGTCGAACATATATCCGAAACCTTACCTCGCCAATTCAAATGCAACAAGAGTATAGCCCAACCTACCATTGACCAAGTCCGGATAGTCTGTGAATACCCCGATGTATTTCCAGCTGTTTTGCTCGGTATGCCCCCAGATCGGGATATCGAGTTTATCATTGAACTAATCCCGGGCGGACCCATAGCCCGAGACCCTATAGTATGAACCCGTCGAGCTAGCGTAATCAAGAAGCAACTGGATTCCATGCTGGAAATTGGATTGATTCAACCAAGTGCGTCACCATGGAGATCACCTGTCTTGTTCGTGGACAAGAAGGATGGAGGTAACCGTTTGTGTACGGATTATCGGAAATTGAATGATGTCACCATCAAGAACAAGTACCCCTTGCCCAAGATAGAAGATTTGTTTGATCAGTTGACCGGTGCCAAAGTGTTTTCTAAGATTGATCTTAGAACTGGCTATCATCAACTCAAAATTCGTGCAGAGGATATTCCGAAGACTGCCTTTACCACCAGATACGGATTGTATGAGTATACATTCATGTCTTTTGGACTAACCAATGCCCCCACTTATTTCATGAATATCATGAATAAGATTTTTATGGACTTCCTGGATAAGTTTGTCGTTGTTTTCATCGATGACATTCTAATTTATTCCAAATCAGAAGAAGAACATGAGCTACACCTAAGGACCATTCTTGGAACCCTTAGAGAGCATCAGCTATATGCAAAGTTTAGCAAATGTGAATTATGGTTACAGGAGGTAGGATTGCTTGGTCACATTGTATCAGCTGGAGGAATTCCCGTTGACCCTGCCAAAGTGAAAGATGTAGAAGATTGGCAAGCCCCAACCACTCAAACCCAAGTTCGTGCATTTCTCGGATTGGCGGGATATTACCGCAAATTCGTAGAAGGATTCTCTAGTATCGCCAGACCCATGACCCAATTGCTGAAGAAGGACAAGAAGTTTGAATGGACAGACAAGTGTGAAGCGAGTTTTCAAGAACTCAACAGGAGATTGATTTCAGCCCCAATCTTGATCATGCCGGATATCACGAAGCCCTTCGATGTGTATTGTGACGCATCCAAGATTGGTCTCGGATGTGTGCTAATGCAAGAAGGCAAAGTTATATCTTATCTATCTTGACAACTGAAGCAACATGAGCAAAACTACCCAACCCATGACCTCGAACTCGCAGCTGTAGTTCTAGCCTTAAAAACAAGGAGACATTACCTGATGGGAAACCGTTATGAGATCTATACGGATCACAAGAGTCTGAAGTATATATTCACTCAGAAGGAGCTGAATATGAGGCAGAGAAGATGGATTGAGCTAATCAAGGATTACGATCTGGACATTCACTATCACCCTGGTAAAGCCAACGTAGTAGCCGATGCCCTTAGCAGATTGCCATGCCGATTGAACTCCATGATTTTGAAGGATCAACCAAGTGTGCACAAGGAGATGGAAGATTTCCGAATGGAATTAGTAAGTGAAGGATTTCTGGCTAGCATAGAACTCCAGCCCATTTTGATCAGTCAGATTAAGGAGGCGCAGAAGGAAAATGCTAGTATCGACGGAATCAAGCGTCGTATCGGTACATGCAAAGTACCCGGATTCACCGAGGATGAAGAAGGAGTGTTGTGGTACAAAGGATGCCTTTGTGTACCAGCAGATTCAGAGTTGAAAGAAGTTATCTTGAAGGAGGCTCATGATACTCTTTATTCTATCCATCCTGGAGGAACTAAGATGTATCAAGATTTAAAAGAGCAATTTTAGTGGCATAAGATGAAGAGAGAAATCGGAAGCTATATCGCCAAGTGTGATATATGTCAGCGAGTCAAGGCAGGACATCAAAGACCCGCTGGATTGTTGCAACCTTTGCAGATTCCGGAATGGAAATGGGATTCCGTTGGAATGGACTTTATCACCGGACTGCCTACTTCTAGTAGGGGAAATGACTCTATTTGGGACATAGTGGACAGATTGTCCAAAGTCGCCCATTTCTTGCCCGTCAAGACCACATATCAGAGTTCGAAGCTAGCGGAGTTGTACATCGCTAGAATAGTTAGTTTGCACGGAGTCCCCAAGAACATTGTATCGGATCGAGGAACTCAGTTTACCTCGAGATTCTGGAAGAAAGTCCAAGAAGGTTTAGGAACCCGCCTAGATTTCAGTACCGCGTATCACCCTCAAACCGATGGACAAACAGAGCGAGTAAATCAAATACTCGAAGATATGCTGAGAGCATGTGTGTTAGAATATGGATCCAAGTGGGAAGACTGTCTGCTGTTTGCAGAATTTTCATACAACAACAGTTATCAAGCTAGTTTGCAAATGGCCCCATTTGAATTCACGTATGGAAGGAAGTGTCGTACCCCTTTGAACTGGTCGGAAGTAGGAGAGAGTCAGATTTTCGGACCCGACATCCTACGATAAGCAGAAGAGAAGGTTCACAAGATTCATGAGCACCTCAAGACCGCCCAATCCCGACAGAAGAGTTACGCCGACAAGAGACGTCGAGACCTCGCCTTCAACATAGGAGATTTTGTTTATTTGAAAGTGTCGCCATTGAAGGGAATGCAGCGTTTCCAACTCAAAGGAAACTTAGCCCCCAGATATATCAGACCTTTCCATATTCTAAACCATTGAGAAGTATCGTATCAATTGGAACTACCCGAAGAGCTGTCAGCCGTGCACAATGTGTTCCATATCTCGTTACTTCGCAAGTGTCTCGAAGTCCCCGAGAAGACCGAAGTGTTCAAGAATATCGACCACCGGACCATAGAGATCAATGATGACCTAACCTATCCCGAAGTACCCATCCGCATTTTGGAAGAAGATTTTCGAACTACCCGAACCCGAAGCATCAAGTTTCTCAAGATTCAGTGGAGCAACCACACAGAAGAGGAAGCTACCTGGGAACGCGAAGATCACATCAGGACGGAGTTTCCCGGTCTCTTCAAATCCTAGGTAATCTTTTTGTCCTTTTTCAAATCTCGGGACGAGATTTTGTTTAAGGGGGAGGGGCAGGTTTGTAACATCCCAAAAATACTAAACTTGGATCATCCATTTTCTAATCATCAAAATTAGGGTTAACAAAAACTTTGCTAATTAAAATTATGAAGGCATGCATATGGGTATGCATTTAATTTGAAATTATTTTGAACCACCTTGTTTGATTGTTTCATTGCTTGTACAATGTTTCTTAGATGAAATAAACATCATCTAAAACATTTCCCACACTTTTCCTAAAGACAAGTAAATCAAAACACATATATTAAGGGAATGGTCATTTTGACCAATTTAACTCCCATGCCTACTTTGGCTGTCTCAAACTTTCAGAACCTAACAGAAACTTTTCTGGATCTTTGCACCCCTTGAATCTACTCATAACAAAGTATGAAGGCCCGCTTTGTGATCATCCAGAAACTTTCAAATGCATAGTTTAAATGACATTTCAAAATTTAATCTTTATCATATGGGAAGATCCCACTTATTCAAAAACCACTCAAACAAGCTCAACTTGCAAAACCCAAGCATCTGCACACTCACCAGCACCAATCTAGCAAACCCACCAAAAATCTTTTCAAAATTTAAAACTTGATTTCTTGCGGCCATTTCATCAAACAGGTTGCAGACACAAATCAAACAAACATCAAACACTATTGTGAGCAGTGATTCTTGCCTAACTGTTTCCCCATTTAGCTCACAACCAGCTCATTAGATCATCTAGGAAGATTAACTAACCACTAGCACCACTGTGAGCTTGCCATTGCCATCAATGGTGAACAGCCGAGCACACCCTTGCCAACCCATAGTCGACAACAAGCTAGGAGCAGCAGCAAGCCTATCCAAAGATGTCGGGAGACACCCCACCGTCACCGCCACTCAACATCCCAGCGGCGTTGCTAAGCCCTGGACCACATGCACGGACCATGCCAACCTCGCCAGCGACCATGCCGAACGTGCGCTAGAGTGCCACCCTCGACCAGTGCCCACAGACCGCGCGCCGCCTTCACCGCGTGCACACACGATCACCACCGACCCAGGAGACCGCCAGACATCCCCGTTCGCAGCCCCGTGCTGCACAGCCACCGCTCGCCGTCGAAGACACCGCCTCTTCCGCGCAGAGCATCGCATGTTCCAGACCAAGCCGCACCGCCCCATGCCTCGAAACCATGTCGTTGAGCATCGCCAGGAGACACCACACCGTCCCCTACCGTCGCCCATGCTAGTAGCCGACTGTAACAACCCCCCCGACGAGCTCACCGTACGCCCCGTCGGTCCCCTCGCTTGACTATAAATAGAGGCCACCCCCGCTCGATTTCTTCACACCATCTCACTCCCCTCTCCTCACTGATCGTGCCACACCGTTCTCAGAGCAAGGCGAGCACCACCCCGCCGGAATTTCACCGGAGCCCGCCGCCTCTGGAGAAGAAGGGAGCCATCGATTTCGTCCATCCCAGGAGCTGCCGTGACCACCCCTGAGTTCACCGTCGTCGAATTCATCGTTCGCCCGCCTCGCCAACCCTCGCCAGCACCCCGGTGAGTCCCCAACACCCCCCATTGGCCGCGCTAGGTTTCGTTCTCGCCGGCGTTGTCTCGCTTCGACGATGACTCCCGGCCGTTGGATTAGAATCAGATCGAACGACTCACGTTGCCCCATACCGCTTCGCCTAGCCCCGTGACACTGACGAGTGGGGACACCCACTTAAGTAGCCCACGGGAGCACCGCGCTTAGCAGGCCGGCCCGTTAACTTTTCCCGCACAGCCCAGTGATTTGAATTAAATCTTTTCTATTTTAATTCAAACACACTTCTGTACACATTTTCAAAAATCAATCCAGGTCAATTCAGTGCACCAATTTGAATGAAACCAATTCCCGTTGGATTCAAGTCATTTGGATCTATAGATCACCCATGGTAAAAATAACAAGGCAGAAGCTTTTCTGCATTCAAACATTTTTTAAATTTAAACCATAATAGCTTTTGAGTTGATTCCAACTCTCAAAAATCACATTTAACCATACCTTTCAGAATATATAAAAATATATAGGTTTACTTACAGAAAGAATGTTCAAGTAATAAAAGAATGCCCCATAGGCATTTCTAGCCACTTTAATTAATGAAAATAAAAGGGTACAACCTTATTAAATTGTGACACCACTTTAAAACACATTCCCATGAACTACAATATGTGGTGATGACATGTGTCAACATGATCCCATATTTGGTTTGGAGAATATTAAATCTTAAGTAGTTTTTCAATGAGTAGAAATTACTTTTCTAAAAATAAAAAGGAATTAAACCAAGCTTTAATCTTGTAATGTTAGTGATGATGTTAGATCATCTATAGGACCCTTGTGTGTGATGATTGAAAGTAGTTAAGTATTGTTTGGTGATTGTGTACCTCGTATTTATTCATAGACGCTAGTACCGACCAAGGATACGAGGAGGAAGGAGGATTCTACGAAGAAAAAGCCGAGGAGAACTTCAACCACTGCTCTGCTCAAGGCAAGCTATTAACCTTGCAAGCTAACACTTGCAATTTAGCAAGCTTATACTGATAGTGTGCAAGCCAATACTTGCAAGCCTTACTAATCAAGTTGACCTATGCAAGTTAATACTTGCTTGTTACCATGTCAACTATATGCCTTAAAGCATATATGATCATAACCACTTGATAAACCAATCCTAGTTTTATTCGCAAGTTTATTACTTTATTTCTTTATCAAAGTTCTTACTTAGAGTGTACTGAAATAAATGGTAGATACTAGAAAGATACTGGAAGGTTGCATAAAGAGCATTAAACTTGGCCTAAGCTAGATAATCTTGATGTCATCTTAGGGCATGAGATTAAACTTAGTTAAAACTCCACTAGTTTACCACCCCTCATTAATGCTTACCCCCACCTGTAGATGCTAGTGCTAAGCATAAAACTTGACCAACTTTAGATGGGAATATTGGTGGAAAAATGGTTATGAAAACCTTGGAATGAATGGATCATTCTATTGAAATGTTTTGGACATGTGTTTTCCGAACACCTGATGATTTTGGTGATAAAAATGTTGAGGCATGAGCCTTAGCCCTTTATAAAACTGATGGTTGTCTGGATGCGATACCATTCCAATTTTATCGTACAACCACAATACCTGAAGATTGGGTAGGGCTTGACTGGAAACTTATATACCTTAGTATTAGTTCCCTCACGGCCAAGGTCTGAGATGAGGCTACCTTGTGAAGATTGTCCACCTGTGCAGTACCCAAGATGACAGTTGGTCATGGTTGGGAGGCCAAACTCACAGGAGAGGTGCTTATACTAAGGCGTGTAATTGAAAGGTTAGGATTGATTATCTGCATACTGAGTATGGTTAATTCAGGATTTGTTCCTGACGGATGTATCGAATGTTGTGGTGAAAGTGTACAATCTCTACAGAGTGTCAAACTATTCGAATAATGGCGTCATGATTATATGGATTGGAGTGGCCATACTGTTCCCCCGTCAGATGTTTTCAAAAGACTTGTGAAATAAATTGAGATCTTGACTTGACCACAACAGGGTTGTGATTTGAAATACAAGTTCCCACTTAGGTGTTGTAAACTTTAACTAGCATTCATTGCTTCTAAACTTAGTAGAGATAAATATGGCTTTTGCAAAACAACCCTAGAGCCTAGTTCCCTATTATAAAAAACCCCTTTCACTTGTTAGTATTAGTTTGCGAGTACTTAAAGAGTACTCATGGCTTTGTCCCTGGCTATGCCCCTGGCCAGACTATGAAGAGGAGTACCAAGAGGATGGACCCCAGGAAGGTTACGACAACTAGGATCATCTCCCATCGTCAGCATTGCCTGTGACCCCGAAGATGGAGCTTCGCCTATGCTACCATTATTATTACGTATTCCGCTGCTTGATGTTGTATTAAGAACTGGATCATGAGATCCCTATTTGTGTAAGAACTTATGTATCATTTGTAATGGATGATGTACTATGGTATCCAATTCTGTTATGTCTCGCAAAAATCGTAATCCTGTGATTGCGATGTATGGCATAACAGGCATCTAGGATTGAAAAATCCGGTTGATATCATGCTCTTTTGTCTATGGATGTCACCGGTGTGAAATAAGAAGGGAACTTGTAAGTCCATGGAGTTTGTATTATGTGTTAGAGAAACGCCTGGGCCGCTAGCCTATGCCATGCCTAATCATGGTGGAAACTTGCAGCATCACCATAGTGAGCTATCTATGAAGCATCCTCAATAAAAATCTATGCACATAGTAAATAAAAAGATTATCGAAGATGCTCATTGTCTGCTTGCCTTGTCATTTTGGTTATGGGAAAGCTCCTGTACCATGTGTAAGGGGTACCCCGTTGGCGGTTCTCTATGATATGCAAATACTTACAATGAGAAGAACTTACAGGTGACTGAAGTTGAGTAGCATGAGGTGTGGCCCTCGTATTCAAGGGACTTGAGATTGCCAACTTATACTTTGTCAAGCTTATACTCCATCTTTGTTCACTTTAACCTTAATCACTTCAAGATGCTTATGATAGGGGCAATGAGGGCTGAAAGCTAACAAGTACCATAATTTTTGGAAGCTCTTTTTGAAACTTGAAATCCCTTCTTCCCTTTGTGAAGGGCCTTTCTTCCACCAATATTGAGTCTCCACCTTCTACCTTTATGGCACCATTAAGAGAGCATAGTTGCCATTCTGTGTGCAGTGTCCCAAAGCTTATTGATTGATGCATATTGTGATATTACTTGTTCTTGTGCTATTTGTTTCTAGTCACCCTTGTGACCTTTTAAGGTGTCTTATGCATCTATTTGCTACTCTATGAGGGACAAGCTAATTGCCACTATGCCATGTTTTCTATATGTGAAACAAACAAACGTTTTTCAATGCATGTTATTCATGATCTTTGTTTGTAGCCTTTCATGTTGCATGCATAGTTACTATGTACTATTGTTAGAACTCCATCTTTCATGCACATGTTTAGAGTTCTTTGATCCCAGCTTTCAATGCTTGCAAAAGGTTTTATCTTTATTATGAGGGTGCATGTCACCTCAAAAATTATTATTTTATCACTTACCTACTCGAGGAAGAGCAGGAGTTAAGCTTGGGGATGATTGATCCGTCAGAAACGTATCTATAATTTTTGATGCTCCATGCTTGTTTAGTATCTACTTTGCTTTGCTTTGTCTACACTTTGAGGTGCTTTTTACATGTTTTCTGGTACTAACCTATTAACAAGTTGCCACAGTGCCAGTTGCATGTTTTCTGCTGTTTTTGGTTTTAGAAAAGTTAGTAAGGAAATATTCTCGGAATTGGACGGGACAAACGTCAAAGTTAATAACTTTCTGTGGGGAACAAGAAGTCCAGAGGGGAGATGGAGAAGCGGGCCAGGGCGCCCAGACCCCCCTAGGTGCGTGTGAGCCCTGCCCTGCGCCTAGGCTGGATGTGGGGCCCCTGGCCGCCTCCTCGGCCTCCCCCTTCGCCTATAAGATGCCCCCGATGCAGAAACCCTAAGTATTCGATCAATATTCCACGAAACCTTTTGTAGCCGCCGCCACCGTCGTACCTAGATCGGGGGGATCTGAAGTTCTTCTCGGCACCCTACCGGAGGGTAGATCATCCCGGAGGCCTTCTCTCCGGTATGATGCGTGAGTAGTTCCACCTTGGACTATGGATCCATGTAGTAGCTAGATGGTTGTATCTCCTCCTTATGCTTTCATGTATAGATCTTTAGAGCTCTGTTCATGATCAAGATCTAATCTATTTGTAATCATGCATGTGTGGTTTGCGGAGATCCGATGGATATTGAGATTATTATGTTGGTTTGATTAATGGTTTTGTCTTTTTGATTCTATCATATCTGTGTTGTTTGTGATCTTGCATGCTCTCCATTGTTAGTAGCTATCTTGGCCAAGTAGTTGCTAGTGACTCCAAGAGGGGGTATTTATGATCGATAGTGGGTTCATGCCTCTAGTTTCCAAGGGAAGTGGCAGAAATCTCTTCGGTTGTAGATGTGTTATTGCCACTAGGGAGAAAATAACAGTCTCTTGTTCATGGAACATGTGGAATATTTACCTTACACACTTTGCTTAAAGCAGTTGTCTGTTGCTTGCAACTTAATACTGGAGTGGGTTTGGATGATAACCTGAAGGTGGACTTCTAGTCATAGATGCAGTTGGATGGCGGTCTATGTATCTTGTTGTATTGCCCAATCGAATCTCATAGGATCTGTCTGACTAGTAATTGCATTGTTATGCCTTGCTCGGTTCCTGTCAATTGCCCTGCTGTAATTTGTTTACCCTTCATGCCATGTTTTTTATCTAAGGAGAGCACCTCTAGTGAACTATGGACCCCGGTCCAATCTTTACCATTGATACATCTTCCACTATTACTTGTTTACTTGCTGCAAACCATTACCTTCCACGCCATACGTTTAATCCTTTGTTATAGCAACCGGTGATATTGAAAACCTCACAGTTAGTTGAGGAAAAGTCTTGAGTTTGTGTTGTGCAGGTCTCCGCGTTTCTTGCAACACCTGTGTGACGTTTCCTTCCTCCTACTGGTTCGATAACCTCGTTTCTTACCGAGGGAAGACTTTCTGTTGTGCTGCTTCACACCTTGCTATTGGGGTTCCCAATAGGCTCCACATCAACTGAGCCATCATACTGTCAAACCTAAGCCATTCCTGCTCCTCATACAACCCCATCTACTCTGCACAAGAACCTCCTCATTTGTCCCTCACAATTGGTTCTGGTGGAACCGGTACTACCGGATTGGAAAGCGGTACTACCGGCCAGGGTCAGTTCCCACGTCGATTCCTGGAAACTGGCCAGGTGCGATACTACCGGTACATTGTCCGATACTACTGGTATTACCGGTCCTATGACTGGTACTACCGGTCGGTGTGCCTGGTAAAGAGTAAGACGCGGGAGGGGGCACACCTCTCAGTGCCTCATTCCCCCTGTATCCACTCCAAACCGCCACTGCCACCGGAGCTTGGAACGCCGCCGAAGCACCACCCCCTCCTCCCTTCACCGGATCCTCACCAGATCCGGACTCACCGCGGGCTCCTCGTCATTTTCCACCGCCATGGACTCTGGTACAACCGCCTCCTCTCTCCTACCTCTTATTTTTATCCACTGGATCTAGGGCAACTTTGATTCATGGCCAAAAACACTTGATTTGGGGTTGTACTGCGTGTATACTGCCAAACAATACTTCTTGCCCGAAGGAATCCTTGTTTTGTGAACTTTTGATGCCAATTTGTGGTTCGGTTCTACCGGATCTAGGTCTGCTTCCGCACGACCGGTAGTACTAGAAATTTTTTCTTGTACTACCGCTTGCCTGTGGTACTACTGCTCAATATTTCCGGTACTACCGGACCCAGCTGACAACAAAACTTCTTCAAAACCCGGACTTATTTGTGGACCTTTTTCTTTTCGGGTTCTTGTGCCCCTATCCCCCTGCTATCTCCCTCTTGCTTTCACAGGTTCCAAAGGCACTCATAAGCGTTCCAAGCCCAATCATGAGATTGAGGACTACGAGTTAGAGTCTGAAGAAGAGATCATGCCCCATCCCAGCAACCGCTTGAAGTTGAAGGCTACTCGGGGTCGTCGTGGAGGGGCCACCAAGCAGTCCGTTGGCCGTGGTAGTGCTCCCCCACCTCCCCCCGGAGGCACAGCAAGAGTCAGAGTTCTGGTCCATTAGGTCCGAAACTACTAACTGATATTTCTAAGCTTGACTACCATGCCTTGCGGTCCGCAAATCCATATATTGCAGCTCAGAGCCAAACTAGGGAGGACAACCTGTTCTACACCGACTTCCAAGAGCGCATGTACAATGAGGTTATCATGAGCAATGAGAAGCTGGTTGTTCCTTAGAAGTGGATTGAGATGGGTCACGTGAACAAGAACTTGGACTACTTTGGTGAAGCTAAGGAGACTTGTTCCAACATTGGCCTTCTTCCCCTTATGGAGTTCCAGCAAGACTATGGCCCCATACTCATTGCTCAGTTCTATGCCACCGCCAACTTTGCAAAGAACCAGGCAAGGACCATCACCTGGATGACTCAGGGTATTATCAAGGAAGCAACATTGGCCGAGTTTGGGCAGATTCTTGGGTATGAGGATCATGCCCGTGACACTCCCGCTGGCTATCGATGTCACACTAGTGGTCGTCCCATGAATAAGGATGTCCTTGCTCCATTATACATCCGGGGCCACATAATTGCCGGTAAGATCAAGGGTCTCCTCCCCACCTATGATATCTTGAATCGCATCTTCCGTGAGACCGTTGCCCCCCGAGCAGGAAATCTAGATGAGATGCATGGTTACATGGTGGACCTCATGTTTAACACTTACAACAACCGTGAGTACTGTGACACCCCCGGGACCAGGGCTAAACAAATCCTAGACCTCTGTCTAACATAATCTTAACCTTGAGCTCGAGGATCTCTAGTGAATAATTGATAACACAACAGTGTCCCTACGACACAAAAATTATTACAGCAAGCTCATAGCTGAGCAAAGAACCAAATTATTACACGCAGAGGTCAGTGACCACAAAAATCAAACAACAGAAGGCAAATTATGGTATTAAGTATAGAAAACTTAACAAATGGCCTAAGAGGCCTGAAGCATAACGATGACGTCCCAGCCCATAGATTCCAGACTGCCGTCCGGGAACCCCAAGCTACTCGTCGGTATCGATGTAGTACCAAACTGATCTTCAGGGAACACTTACTCTCCCACAAGTATCAACAAAGAAAGGGTGAGTACAGGGTGTACTCCACAAGACTTATGGCTGATGGATTTGTTTTGCATAAATCCATCTTTGTTTATAAAACAAGAGGGAGAGAAGAAGCTCGTCTATTCGGAATATTTTAAAAGGGGATAAGAGAGCGACATCTCCAAAGTATTGATCATCATCTTTTGATATCCACCAAGTCATCATCATCTAAACTAGGATCTCCCCCTCGTACCCATGAGGAAGCATCCTTAAGCACACGTTGATCTGCCAAGTTTTACAATTAGGTTATAGTTCTCGATGATCTTAGAATCTGGTCACCACCAAGCGTTCATAACCGTGAACACGACTTTTCGAAAAGATTTAACCCTGTAGGGGTGTACAACTTTACCCACACGTACCAACCGACTCTTAATGCCAAACTATTAGCCCTCTTCCTTGGAAGTCTGGCAAAGGGTGGTTGGCCACGACCTTTACCTTGCTTTCGCCGAGACCATGAGTCACGCAATAAGTATGGTTCCGCCGTAACGGGTGATGGTGCTCGACGTGGCACTTTGTTGGTAACCCCAAGCGTAGGGTGTGAAGAGCAAGCAGCAAGTTTTCCCTCAGTTGAGACCGAGGTTATCAAACCAGAAGGAGGAAGGAAACGTCACACAAGTGTTGCAAGCAACATGGAGACCTGCACAACACAAACTCAAGACTTTTCCCTAACAAAGAGTGAGGTTGTCAAGCTCACCGGTTTGCTGTAACAAAGGATTAAACGAATGGTGTGGAAGGTAATGGTTTGCAGCAAGTAAACAAGTAACAGTGGAAGATGTATCAATGGTATGACCGGGGTCCATAGTTCACTAGAGGTGCTCTCCTTAGATAAACAACCTAGCATGAAGGGTAAACAAATTACCGCAGGGCAATTGATAGGAACTGAGCAAGGCATAACAATGCAATTACTAGTCAGAAAAATCCTATGAGGTTGATTGGGAAATACAACAAGATACATAGACTGCCATCCAACTGCATCTATGACTAGAAATCCTATCAGGTTATCATCCGAACCCCCTCCAGTATTAAGTTGCAAGCAACAGACAACTGATTTAAACAAAGTGTGTAAGGTAAACAGTCCACATGTTCCATGAACAAGAGAGCCATGTTTTATCCCTAGTAGCAACAGCACATCTACAACCGAAGAGATTTCTGTCACTTCCCTTGGAAACTAGAGGCATGAACCCACTATCGAGCATAAATACCCCCTCTTGGAGTCACTATTAACTACTCGTCCAAGATAGCTACTAACAACAGAGAGCATTCAAGATCACAAACAACACAAACATGATAGAATCATAAAGACAAAACCATTAATCAAACCAACATCATAATCTCAATATCCATCGGATCCCTGCAAACACAACATGCATGATTACAAATAGATTAGATCTTGATTATGAACGGAGCTCACAAGATCTATACATGAAAGCACAAAGGAGGAGATACAACCATCTAGCTACTACATGGACCCATAGTCCAAGGTGGAACAACTCACGCATCATACGGGAGAGAAGGCCTTCGGGATGATCTCCCCTCCGGTAGGGTGCCGGGAAGAGATCCCCCCGATCTAGGGACGATGGTGGCGGTGGCTACAGCCGATTTCATGGATATTTTATCGGGTCCTCAGGGTTTCTTCATCGGGGCTTGGGGGATAGGAGGCGGGAGGCGCGGGCGGCAGGCGACAAACCATAGGCACGTGTGGGGCCCACAGTTGGGTTATCACCCGGGAGGATCCGGCCTCCCTCAGGTCCGCTCTCATCTGGACTTCTTGTTCCCCATAGAAAGTAATTGACTTTGTCCTTTGTCCCGTCTAATTCCGAGAATATTTCTTTACTAACTTTTTTGAAACCAAAAATAGCAGAAAACAGGCATCTGGCATTGTTGCAATTTGTTAATAGTTTAGTACCAGAAAACATGTAAAAAGCACCTCAAATTGTGGACAAGTAAAGAAAAGTAGATACGAAACAAGCATGGAGCATCAAAATTATATATACGTTTTCAACGGGTCCAAGACCCTACCTGCTATGAATGCACCTCCTTCACCGCCTTCGAGAAGATCCAGAATGCATGTCGAATGGAAGGCCCGAACTATGTGACTCATGGAATCTACTAGGAAAGTTAATCAGGCAAGGGGTTCCCAAGCCCCGTGTGGCGTTACGCTCATCTCGGTTCCAAAGGCAAGAACTCAGGTCCTAGTGGTGGCGAGCATGGGACTAGAAAAACCACATCCCACCGTGGCCTCCCATACAATCCTTAGCATGTTTAATCTCATATCGCCTCTAATATCATCTCATCACATTCTCCAGTCATACTAGATTCTCTGCATCTGATACATCATCTGGATGAACCAGCACTGACAGCTATGCATGGCTAAGTAGGGCACGGATATAAGCTCTAGCAGTGCACACAATCCAAACCTAGTTATGCTAGGAGTAGTGGATTAGGTAATATAAGCTCAAAGAGAGTAATTCAACAGATAGGATACTCTTTATATCGATAAAAGACCATAGTAGAATCGTATGCATCATGGCAAGAATTGAAATTCTTTCGAAATCACAGGATTATATCATGGTGGGGCTATGCATGCCTTTGCCAGTTTATAACGGATAAACAGAGCTTCAGACATCTGGTACTTGACTTGATTACAGTTGGTCAAGTATTTGTCTTCGAGCTTCGACGATGTTGATCTCTGGCTTCGATCTCAATCTCGATCTTGATATCGTATTCTACCAGGAAGAACCAAACACCGGAAAGAGAGGAAAACAATCAACACATGGAATTGGTGAAATTCTCAAGCAAGTATGATGATATGGCAAGTTGAATTGTATTTAATTGAAACCCTAAAACATGCTCGATAATTTAATCGGGGTTCCGATGGGTGAAAACCCTAACTCAGGGAAACTCTAGATGTATATGAGAGGGGTTGGTTTGTTCTTCTAATTAAACTTGTCATTTAAGTTGTTGATCAATGCATGATTATAGCTTAGATAGGTAGTTCTCATTTTTATGAACATTTTGATATATTATTTGTATTTTTCTGACTTATAAATAATAAGTTATTGATTTTACAATATTTATTCAATTTCTGGAATTATTAAAACCATTTAAATTGATTTACTTCATCATGATGATGTCATCACTGGGTCGGGGTTATTTTCACTGAGGTAGAACCTAGCCACTATGACTAACTGCTGGGCCCTGTGCCACATCAGCATCCATGCAAGCAAGCAGGACCCACCATAGGTTTGACCATGTTGACCCCGCCTGCTGATGTCATCAAGACATTAGCGTGACGTCCTTTACTGGGGAACAACCCCAGATCGTCGACGGGGAGGGTGCTGGAGAGAGAGAGGGATAATTTGCCTACACGAGTTCGACGCGGATGACTGCGGGAACCAAATTAGGGCGGCGCCGCTGGATTTTGACCACTGGAGGAGCTCTGGCGAACCTGCCTACGGCGGGGGCGGCAGTTGCACAACGCGGGAGCGATACGGAGAGGGATGGAGAGGGTGGAGAGGCTCTAGGGAACCGCCAGCTCGCCTAGATGCTCGTGGGGAGGTCGTCGAGGCAGGGCGAGGTCGGGTGCAGCCGGAATCAAGGTTGAACACAATGGCCAGAGTTGGGGAGGGAGGTCATGATTCCATCGATTGAGGGCGCTTCAGATTCCTCCACTTGGCAGGAAGAACAAGCACGCCGTGACGGTTCCTATGGTGGCCTCGGCTGGACAAGGGGAACTCGTGAACAACAACGACGATCAGCGACAGCACGGGCTAGGGTTCGGTCTCGCTGGGGGAGAGAGGGAGAGAGCACGAGAGAGGATGGGGATGAGGCAGGAGAAACACGTGGTCTTCTTCGCAGCCTCGACTAGTCATTCGGTCCAGGGGCGGCAACGGTGACGTGGCGGACGACGAACCCAACGATGGCATGCATCAGCTCGTCGGTGTCCTTCTGGCCGAGGAAGAATAAAAGAGAAAGGCACCGAAGGGGTAACGGGCCGTAGCTGGGCTAGCTGCACGGCACGCGAGCGACAGGAAGGCAAGGGAGAAGCTATGGGCCGGCCTATTTAGCTCGCCTGTCTCTATTTTTTTTACAGAAAACCCTTTTTCTGTTTTGTATTTATGTTTTGTAGATTCAAATAATTTTCTGTTTTTGGTTATTCCAAAATTACTAGAGGGTTTGTAAGATATGGAAATACAACAGGGACCCCTTATAACAATTTGGGTTCCATGTAGTTTGTAGTTTCAAATTCAAACAATTTTGAATGGATTTGCAAATAGAAAGAGAGGGATTAGGGTATAGGTTTTTGCATTTCTATTTTATTCAATGCATTTTTAAGAGATGATGCTTATGCAATGCACAATCAAAACCCTAATATATATTTACTAAAACTGGGGCGTTACAGCTCTATCCCCCTTATGAGAATCTCGACCCGGGATCCAAAGGTAGGAAGAGAGACATAGGGAGAAAGAAACAGGGTCAATCTAAGGATAAGAGGGAAACACAGTAAACAACACAACGAGTATCATGGTCAACTCATGGATGGAGTGTTCAGAAACATCTCTAAGATGACATACATGAAAGACGTCAAGGTATCGGAGGAACAAGAGGAGAAGGTTTCAAGTTGTTAGATAACTGGTCTTCATAAGGATTTGAGACCATGGGGCTCATAGAAGAGTTTAAACTTCTGAGAAGGAAGGTTCCAACAGAGAGAATATAACCACAGACTTCGAGAAATGAACCTCTACTAAATGACTTAAGTAGAGATTTCAGGTTGCAAAGACAAGGATCAATAAAACCAAATTGTTGAACTACTTTTGACACAGAAGGGTAACTCTTTCATTCAACCAAATGCCAAGACAGAAAGGTGTTTTGTGGCGAGGACTCATAAAATTCACAAGGAACATGTAACGAGAGAAACTACAGATTACCAAAAGCATAGTCACTCTTAAAACATGGCTAAGAAAACAAAGGAAACTCTTTATTCATCCAGGTTTATCAAAATCTCTGCCAAAGATCATGATATCACTTTACACCACTAAGATGAATAATAAAGAAGATTCCCGGTGACACGAGAAGAAATAAACTTCATTCTCAGACTTGAATTATTTGGCACAACCAAAATGATTGCCAACATAAAAGGGTCTGGAGGATCGACCGAGAGACATTTAGCAACACTACTTTAAATGTTCTCCTCGATGTTCGAGACACGAGACATCAAGTAAAGGTCGGACTTCGAAGACAAAGGAGACCATAAGCACAACTCCTATAATAAATCATAGAAGAAGCCTTATGAAGAGTGGTTGTTATTGCTGATTCAAGAGAATATGACAAAAGGTCTTTCCGGCTAAGTGTGTGTGCCAACCATTACAACAATCTTGCCAGATTACAGGGAGACCTATGTCAAAACCTTGAGGAACACCAACCATCGTATCTGCTTGAGATTCAGATTTGGTTAGGCGAGATGATTCTTCAGACTCAGCATGTCGGAATAGAAAGTTTGCAACATTTACCACAAAGATAAAGTTACTAGATTCTCAAGATATGGACTACAGTGTCAAGCTCTAAAAGAATGAGCTAGTTTGCTAGACCCATGTATTTAGCAACTTGTCGATAGACAACTACCTACATATGAAGTACTAACAATAAAATACACGTGTATCCTTAAGGAACAGAGTTAACTCTACTCGAATCCACGATGACATCTTTCAACATTTGCACGTGAATCGGAGAAGGTTACTTACATCCAGAACACATACTTCGAGATGACTCGAGGATGGTTCTCGAAAGTTTCCAACATTAATGTCAATTGTTCCATATGAATCTTGTCTAGCATGGAGAAGATAAGGATGTCATTGATGGGCTCAACAACAACTTATCAAAACACTCCGAGAGGATGTACTCATGTGTTGCGTGAACAAGGCAAGAATATTGGTCAGACCAGAAGACACGAAGATGTACTCAAGTGAAACATCACAAGCAGAAATATCATCAAGATAATCCTTGGAACTGAGCTTGATTCGATGATAACCCAAATCAAATCAAAGGCGAGGGAAGATAACATATCCACGAAGGATATACTATCTTTCTTCAGGACGAACAAAACTAGATATCCCTTTTGGAAGGAACAACGTTAGATAGAACTTTTGTCTTACAACTCTCCAAGTTGTTTAAGCTCAACCAACTAGTTCTAGGGGTATCCAGTATGGATCCTTGGAGAAAAGGAGCAGTTCAGAGAACTTACTTGCTCAAGAAATTGAGAAGACGGTCATGTGTCAACATGGTGATACTTCTAGAAGACATCTAGAATATCATGAACCACCGATATGTCACTTAGTTCGAGAGGGAACTTGCTTTGTAAGGCAAGAAGACATAGTCTGAGAGCTTCGGCACAAACCTAACTCTTTGACCGAAGAGAGTATACCAGAGTAACAGACTTGGTAGCACAGTCATCCTTTTCTTAGTGACAGGGCTAACCAATCATGCTAAGAATGACACAAATGTCCTTAGAGATCAAAACAATAATAATTGCTAAGAATCTCAGATGACCACAGTATTACGCACACGCATCACTCACAAGAGCGAAAGCTCGAGGAAGGGTGGGTAAATATGTGTAAGAGCATCACTTCATTAAGGGCCATGAAACTCAGCACGACCTCTTAGTATAAAAGAGTGTGAAACTTTAAGGTAGGACAAATACAAGCTAGTCATTGACTCTTGATCTACGGATTACAACACTTTGACCTAGTCCTAGATATAACGAGGTACTGAGTTTGTTTCTCCTGACATCCCAAAATGGTTTGTCTAGACGAGCCACAAGAGTATCTTGCATCGAAAGACACCAATGCACATTTACTACTTGGCTACCAACTGGTAGACAAAGGTTGGAAAACAACAAGGGAAAAAGGAACATGCTCAGGATAAACTCCCGAGATGTGGATGCATGGATTATCATTCTTCTGAAAACCGATCCATAGAAGAGGTAAGGTGTGGCAGAGTCACGAATATAGATGCGAGACTCACGAGGAGCACTCTTGTCGTGATCTATTTGGTTCCATCAAAGAACATCTGCCACCACTAGTGGTAGGGGAAGTCCTTAGTTGTCACAATTAAATCGTGACCAAGACCACAACCTTGAAAGCTAGAATTTTAGTACCAGTCATCCAGAGGTAATGTGTGAACATTAGCAATAAGGGTCAAAAGAATGGATCTTGGGTTAAAGGTCAGCTTCATGTATAAGATTCACAACAATAGAATCCAACACAATCCGGGATCTTCGGTTCAAGTCCAAGGGTTAAAACCCAAAGAAAGGAGTGACTACTGTTTGAGTGACATAACATACACTGGAAGGTAGTAATCATAAGGTATCTTCCAAAAGAAGAAATGACTTCTGAAGTACCCAAACAAAAAGGAGGCACTCGAGGCGAAAAGAAACCTCGAGGCCTAGAACAGGACATTGAGGAACCATCAAAATGATGTTGTGGACCCATAAAATAGATATATTATGATAGAAAGAAATATCTCAGAAGAAACAGAACAAAGGGAAACATGGAACACACACAACTGACTCTAGAGAACTCAACACTAGGTGAAATGGTTGAGAACTGGCATGCCTGAAGAGGCACCTGTAACATCCCAGCATTTAGGAACTCACGAAGGGTAGATTTAGGAATTTGGAATGTTGCATGCAGTCATCTGTGAAAAGGTGGGTAAATTTTTTGCCAAATAAAAAACCTAAAGTGATCAAGGTTTCTTTCATACTTTGAGATTAGGTTTAGTCTGAAAGGATGATTGCTATAGACTTTGATATGATCTTTGTGGAATTATGTGTATTGGGAAATGAAATTTGAATTTAAAACATTGAGTGTTTGAATTATAATTCAAAAGAATTTTTGAATAATGTTTGAATCTTAATTTAATTAAGAGTTAACCAACATAACTCAAACTTTATCTAAAGAAAGCAATTAAGAATATGAATATCTATTTCATATTTTCATTCAATAAATAAGTTACAAAAATGTAACTTATAAAAATCACCCACAATATTTACAATAGTAAATAAATGAAGATTAATACTTATTTATTGATAATAGTATAATCTTTATTACAAAATAATAAAATGAAGATTACAAAAGAATAGAATTAAAATTACAAAAGAATAAAGAAGATTACATTGGACTATTCTATAAAGAAACCTAAACTAAAATCTTCATCTTCAAATCTGTACCTGCAAAATAAACAGAAACTGAATAGGAAAAGGGAAGTTAGGATTAGTATTGTTTTACTCTTAGACTTTTCAGTGAAGTGCACTGATCAAGGTTCATCATGGAGTAAATTTATAAAAGGGGCAAGTTTCACTAATATGAAAGAATGTATCTTTCATAATTTTAAGCCAGAAGTCAAATGACAGCAAGGAGGGGCAAGTTTCACCAGCCAAGTAAAAGTAATAAGATCAAAGTAACTTGAAAAATTCTGAACATATCCACATATGTATAGCAAGCACAGAAGCAGCACACACACCAAACTGCATGGTGTGTGCTGTCAACACCACAGCAGTTGCACAACCAAACAAAACTCCCAACACTGCCGTGGGAAACCAATCCCCACATCATTCCTTTGCTCTAACACACCAAGCACATCAGCCAGCAGCTACACCAAGCCAAAGCCACGCTAGATCAAACCAACCAAAAACCAGGAGCACATCACCAAGATGGTGACATAAGGAGGGGGAAGATCAGGGGGATAGCAAGACCAAGGTCAAGCCATCAGGATCAGGAGATGATGGGATAGATCAAGGACAATCCAGGAGCTAGATATACCAGGGGAGCACAAGATCAACCACAAGATCAAACACAAGATCCACCACTAGCAACCACAACATCAAGTGACAGTGGTGAGTACATAGACCATCACATAATCTATCTGTCTAAGATTAGACAAGCATACATGATCTGTATCACAGTCAAACTCTCAGAAAGCACCCAAGTGGGGTGAATCCATCACTGAGGTTTTAAACTTTAAAAGCAAACAACAAAGTACAAGGATCCAACCAAAACCCAGAACAACATCATTGATTTGGCTATCAAGCTATATTTCAATTCAAGAACAAATATAGCTAAGATCTAACTTCTAGGCACATATCTAAGATAAGAGTTGCACCTTAGAAGTTAATCTTTTAGATCCATATAAATGATCAAGCCTACTATCATTTTTTTTCAAGCTTTGATTCAAGAAATAGTAGCTGGTACCACTACCAGAACCATCCATATGAATCAACTTGATAAATCTTAATCCCTAAGCCTCAAACCAACATCATTGGTTTTAGGGATTTCAGAAAGTGATACTTCTACTTATCTTTTAATGCCAAACCTGTCTTAAGCTTAAACTAACCCAAACAATAGATTAGAATCAATCTTGTGTGCCATACAAAGATGGTTTCACAAGAACAATTCAACATGAATCAGAATAAGCATTCAATCTTCATAGATTCAATCAATCAACTACCAATCATTTCCTGTCATCATAGGGATAATAGTTAAGTAATTCCTATACACATCTTCATTGTTTGAAACCATTTGATCTCAAACTACATCTGAATTCTTAAGCCAACAAGTGTTAATACAGTGATTTCATCACACCATACTCACTATCATTAACCAAGTAATGATAGTTGTAAGTTATAAAAACCACTAACTTTACCAAGTATTGATTTCAGAGCAACTGTATCATCTGAATCATATGGAATTTAAGCATTAAATCATCTGATAAGCCACCAGTACCACCATAGTGCATCTTAAGCAGCAAGCCTCAGCTAACAATCATTTAGCATGCTTAGAGACCATCAACACATGATCTAATTCATCCAGTATATAATCAACAACAGGACATGAACCCTAAATGGAACAAATAATCTTAATCAGGACAAGACAGTAACCAAAAAGGTCACTACCAACATCTAGCATAGTATGAGCTAACACAGAGAGCACAAGGGGAGAGGAAAATAACTCACCAAAGGTCCTCGCTGGAGACTAGAAGAGGAAGCAGAGGTGGCCGACGACCATGGCGGCACGGGGAGCACCCCCAGGAGGGTGCTGCGACCCATACAGCGCCATGGCGGCGACCATAGCCACGCCTAGAGGCGAGGTGAATCACCACGACACACGACAGCAGTGGCGGCGCCATGATCCACGCCAAATCCAAACCCTAAGGTCCGGGACGACATCGATCTGTCGCAGGAGAGCTCCTTGCCCAAATCTAGATGGACAGTAAGGAGGAGCGGAGTCGACAACCTCCTCCTGCACCACGACGGCGACCAGAATGGACCACGACGGCGGGAATCGTCGGCGGCGGCATCATCGACCACGGGGTCGGGGATGGAGGAGGAGAGGAGTGAACTCGAGGGTGAGAGACAGCGAGTGAGTGGGCTGAGTTGGGCCAGAACTCTTCAGGGTGACTGTTTTGACTATGCCTAATGGGCCACACGGGCCCAATAAGCATAAGTCAGCCCAAAAACCTTTAAGGCCTGTCTTAATTAATAGAAAAAGACCAAAATACCCCTGCACTTAATTAAATTCTAAAAAATAAAATAAAAGTCCAAAAATTATAAATAAAATATTTTTGGATTCACAATAATCCAAACTATCCAAAAAAATTAAGAGATAGAATTTTAGCCATATAAATTTTATTAAGAATTTTGTAATTTATAGATTCCTTATGGAATTTTACAAAATTATTGAAAGATGATAAAAATAAATAAAAATCACTTTCATCATATATTAATATTATAGTATTTTAGAAAAATACTAAACAAATATTTAATAACAATTTTTGATATTTAAGCAATAATTCTTAAAGGAATTATTAAATCAATAAAAGTCAAATAAAAGGGAAATAAAATAAAAGATACAATATTCTATTATAAATATTAAAAATTAATAGTTATAAATCCTTTACTATTAACAAGGAATTTTATTAATAATGGGGAGAATGCATATCAAGTTAAATGATGCATTACATTACTTTGCATTATCATTTTGCTTCTTTAAATATTGTCCTTACCGGGCAATAATGATGTTTTTGTAGACATAGAAGCTCAAGGTCCAGTGCAAGCATCAGACTTCACTACCTTGCAATCACAAGGCAAGTTCATCACTTGCTCATGTCCTTTGAAGAGTCTTTATCAAACTATTTGCAAATTGTGTGTTATCATCTATACTATAGAAAAAGAAAACACTATTTTCTCAAGATACTAAATCTTAGATATCATCCTAAGAGAAGATATGATGGAGCAATAGAACTTAGAGTTCTAATTGCACTAATGATGAACAATTGGGAATTAATAAACCATGACATCACTAATTCTAGCGCTGTATATTACGCGTTAACCATGAGATTTGGAATGGGATCGAGAAGTTAGCTGTATCCTTTTCCTCTTGTATGGAGGCAAGACGACCTTAACGTGACGTTGTGATAACTTGTGCGGATACAACATATGGGTGGGCACCCTGATGCCCCACACTTTTGGTGTCTAGATTATCTATGAATGGTGTTTAGGGAGATAGTCCATGTAAATGGTACTAATCCGGGCATCACTAGGTCATAGAGTCTTCGGGAATTCATCAGGGTTTTAGCCTTCCTGGAAGGGGGCTTAACGAAGGTGAGCTATCCCGAAGGATCGTGCAGACATATGAGGTCGCGGAGAGGGCAGTGATTGTCTTGGACCAACTACTGGGCCCCACATAATGGAATTGTGGACGGGAAAGTACGCCCGGTTGTGCAGCAAGGAGTTAATCTCTCATGGGAAAAGTAACGCACCTCTGCAGAGTATAAGAACCGTAACTTGTTACTCCCTGTTCTGGGAAGGAGCTACGAACGTGGCAGGAAAGGAACTCCATGAAAGTTCTAGTCAACCTGTGAAGGCTGGTGGTCATAGATTTTAATAATAAAATCAACCTTTGAAGAAAGATTTACAAAAATTGCACCGTACCAACGACTGATAGTCCGAGGTGGTACATAGAGCATCAAACTTCCTACCTTGCATATAATGAATTTGCTGAGTAACGCTGTTACTCATCCTTTCCTTTGAATCCTTGCTTAGACTCTGAGAACCCCGAAGATACTCCAATGTATGCATCCGAGAGTCAATAGGATATCTTCTATGAAGAGCCCAACTTGTATGGAGTCGTAGAAGGGGAGTACTATGACATCATCTACGGAGGAGAGTTCCAGGAGTCCGAATAATTACTATAGTTCTAGTAACCACTTGAGCCGAGCATCATGAACAATATATAACAATAAGTTGCTGAGCTCAATTTGGAGTTTAAGTTTTAAATTTGAAACTTCCGCTGAAACACTTATATTTTGGTTTGTAAGGAAGTCTTGAACTTCCGGTACTGTAATAATAATAATAACGTGTGTATGTTTGTAATATGGACCCGCAATGTTTCTGTTGTACCACTCTGAGGGATGTGATATTTACGGAACGGTGTTCTATGGATGTCATGTCAACGACTATAGTGTACTACACATGTAGTGGTATGTTGGGTCACCGCAGCACCTAAGCTTTGAAAGTTTAGAAGAGATATCAAAACTTTTCCAAAATAAACACTAGATAAGGTGACCCAGAATTAGAGCGATACCGGATAAGGAGTAAAAAAAGCACAGTAGAGTTTTCGCAAATACTTTTCATCGTTTAAAATAGTTTTCTCAAACACTAGACTCAACATCGACCAATAGCAAGGTTTTCCTACGGTCGGTACTGCTCTAGTACCAAAACATGTGACACCCCCGGGATCAGAGCTAAACAAATCCCAGACCTCTGTCTGACATAAGCTTAACCTTGAGCTTGAGGATATCCAGGGAAGAACCGATAACACAACAACGACCCTACGACAGAAAAATTATTACAGCAAGCTCATAGCTGAGCAAAGAACCAAATTATTACACGCAGAGGTCACTGACCACAAACATCAAACAACGGAAGGAAAATTATGCTATTAAGTATAGCAAACTTAACAAATGGCCTAAGAGGCCTGAAGCATAATGATGACGTCCCAGCCCATAGATTCCAGTCACGCAAGAACCCCAAGCTACTCGTCGATGTCGATGTAGTACCAAACTGATCTTCAGGGAACACTTACTCTGCCAAAAGTATCAACAAAGCAAGGGTGAGTACAGGGTGTACTCCGCAAGACTTATCGCTGGTGGATTTTTTTGCATAAAGCCATCTTTGTTTATAAAACAAGAGGGAGAGAAGAAGCTGGTCTATTCAGAATATTTTAAAAGGGGATAAGAGATCGACATCTCCAAAGTATTGATCATCATATTTTGATATCCACCAAGTCATCATCATCTGAACTAGGATCACCCCCTCATACCCATGAGGAAGCATCCTTAAGCACACCTTGATCTGCCAAGTTTTACGATTAGGTTATAGTTCTCTATGATCTTAGAATCTGGTCACCAAGCATTCATAACCGTGAACACGGCACAACTTTACCCACACGTACCAACCGACTCTTAATGTCAAGCTATTAGCCCTCTTCCTTGGAAGGCTGGCAGAGCGTGTGTCACATCCCAAATTTTTCCAAATTTTGTGATATGAAAAATAATTAAACAATTGGTGAAATTTAGGGTGAGAAGAAACTTTTGATTCCAATTGGAAACATCAAAACCTATTTTGATCAAATAAAATCCTAAATGGATTTAAAAAGATAAAACAAATAATAAATAAAGTTATAATAGTTGGAATCACTATTTTTGGATCTTTAAATAAAAAGATATGGTTTTTATAAGAAAAGCTAGAATTATAAATAAGGACTATTTTTAAAGATCCAAATTAATCTTGGCCAAGCATTTAAAATAAGATATTTGTATTTGATAAAAAGAGTAAAGGATTATTTAAATAAAATAATAAGGATTTATTAATATCCAATTTTATTTAAGTAAAGGCTTTTCCTTTTTAAATAAACACTAAAACTTGTTAAAGTATTTTAAATAAGATTTACAAGTGTTTTGTTTTTCAAATGAAACCTAATGAAAAGGTTTTGATGTTATTTAGATTTCAAATGGAGTTTTAAAATAAATTAAATCCTATTTGAAATAAAGACTAAGGTCTATTTATTTAATTATTAAGAATAAAAGAATTATTTTATTTTGGACCTTGGAGTATGTTGATAAACAGAATTTAAATCAACACAAAGTTTGGTGGTGGTTTGAATTGATTTGTTGTTTGAATAGTTTGAATGAAAATCAAATCAGGAAATTCAAAACAGAAAAATAAAAAGGTTTGGTATAAAAAAAATGAATCAACCCAACCCAGCCAGCAAGCCCAGTCCAGCCCAACTAGCTCTCTCCCCGCAGTGAACCGTTTTTCACTCAGTTTCTCACATGCGAAGTCACTGACGACTGGACCCCACGCCCCCTCTCTCACTCTCGCTGACGGCATGACCCCACCACCAGCACATCGTCTTCAACACCGCGACCACGTCCCCCTCATCGTTGCTGCCCTTGATTGCGGCGATCAATTTGCGTTATTGCAGCCATCACTCCCCCTGCGACTACTCCGTACTTAATCTCCCACGCTCCCTCCTTCTTTCCCCTCAACCCTCACACGACCGGAGCCACCAGGCTGCCTGGATTTCTGCCGGCAACGCCACTGTCTTCGACGTGTTCTCCGGCCGATTCCGGCAAACTGCAACCGCCCCTCGCCTCCTCAACCACACTAGCTTGCTCCCCATCGCCTGACGCATCTCCCAGTGCCAACTGCTTGGCCGCGCCCGCTCCAGAACATCGGCAACCTCAACGCCACTCGCCACCTTCTCTAACTTGAACTCCGACGAGCTCGCCAGGTATCCACCGTTCGCCCCGACCATGCACTTTGTTTAATGTTTTGCTTCTGGAAAATTGGTTGAATTTGCAGAAACATGTGTAGGCTTAATTTGAATATAAAAATTGTTCTAGAATTATTTTTAAGATGAAATCTTTGCAAAATGGATGGTTGTGAACTTACTGACCATAGGAACCAACTTATGGATTTAAAAATGTATTTTGTGAAGTTAAGGAGTAAATATTTGAATTAGCACATTTCTAGTCAAATAAAAATATTGTTTATGGTTTAGAAATGTTTTTGAGTAAAGCCTTTGGGAAATGTTTTGATTCAAACCTTATGACCCTAAACACCAAGTTTTGTGAATTAAAAACTTATTTTATGAATCATATAAATTTATTACCTTGCTAAAAGATATTATCAACTACATAAAATATCACCTTATCATAATTTTTGGTTTATGAGATGAAACCTTTTGCAAATAGTTTTACCACTTTAGTAAGTGACCACTTTGAACTTTATAATGTTTAGAGCCTAGTAGAAACCACTTTTGGAAATAAAACTATCTTTTGCATGCTTGCATGCATTGCCTTGGTTCTATTATTTTATGTGTGATAAATTGTTTGAATGTTGGTTTGAAAATGTGTTTTGCTTGATTGAATTGTAGTGAAGTTAGAAGAGTGTGATATTTACAAGATCAAGAAGTGAACCAACATTCTCTACTAAAAAGGCAAGTGACACTATCATCCATGTCCTACTATTTTCATTACACTTGGTGGATTTTTGTAACATGCATGAAAAGGATTACTATATTTTATGCTATGCTAAATCCTAATAGGATACCCTTATATATTCCTTAGTGAAAACATTGGTAGTATGCTTAGCCCTGCTATATATTTGGGATGGGATACATGATATGATTATATGAAGTGTTGAAAAGATATATGTTTTATATAATAAAACAAGTACTCAATGAACCACCTGGGTGGACAAGGATACTCAAGTTTTGGACAAGGTGGCAACAAAGGGAACCATGTTTATATGGCTATCTTTTTGGATGTTCACTAGAAGAAAACCACACAGGGACTTAGAGATTGAACATGTTTCTTGTACAGTGGCTTCCGTGTATAGCCACATGCTAAATGGGCTCTGGCTTAGTCAACTACATAGTGGAAGACCCATGCATTGGCATCTTTAGATTAACTAGAATTGTGTAAGGGAAATTTATCCCTACATTGGTGCCTGGTTGACAAGCTAGCATTGTGTATTGGGAGGACTTCTATGGAAAGACTTTGTCACATTCTCGATCTGCCAGTACTCCATTTTGGTGACTACTCATCCAGCGGCCACTGGTGGCGTCAAGACGAGATTGTGTCTTGTGAGTAAAGTGTATAACTTCTGCAGAAGATCAAAATTCTAAGTACTTAGCCGTGTCCCCGGTTATGGACAACCCTGAGCAACTAAGGCCTGAAGCTATGGAAGAACTCGACATTCCAATTTCTCAAAGTAAAACTTGATGGTGACAGCAAGGGATTTTGAAGCACTTGGAGTTTTCCAAGGAGTTCAGAAAGATTTGACAAAAGATCAAAAACTATTTTGAAAAGATAGGATAATACTATATTGCTTTCTGCAAATGAGCCTAAACCCCACTTAGCCAAATATGCATGTAATGTTAGGATCCACTTACTTCTACATAATAGTGAAACTTGCCAATATAATTCAAATGTATTGACCCTTGTGGCTGCAACTTATTATGTTGCAGGTTTGTTTGAGGTTAGTGAAGTGTGTTGAATAGGATTACAAGTCTACAACCAACATGATTGCCTGTGGCACTTTGAAGATGGACTCCATGCTATATAGATATTCTGCTGCATTGTAATGTGATATCCAAATGAGCTATGTAAGATGTAATGAATTATTTTATTCCTGGTTATAAAGTTGTATTATGACCTTTGTTTCTTGATATTACATCTTAACTGTGGATGCTGGCTATTGATCCAGGGACTAGCATTGTAAACATAGGGATCTCTACCTTATTAAAGGTTGGGAACCTTACAGCGTGGTTGGCCGCGACCTTTACCTTGCTTTCGCCGAGACCATGAGTCACGCAATAAGGATGGTTCCACCGTAATGTGTCAAGTCCCGAAGTCGGTCCTTAAAGATGTGAGGCGAGGTTGGTTTACCAGGGGCTCCATCGACCCCAAGCAACTCAGTCCATGCTTCCCTACCTGTTATGAATGCACCTCCTTCACCGCCTTCGAGAAGATCCAGAATGCATGTCGAATGGAAGGCTTGAACTATGTGACTCATGGAATCTACTAGGAAAGTTAATCAGGCGAGGGGTTCCCAAGCCCCGTGTGGCTGTATGCTCATCTCGGTTCCAAAGGCAAGAACTCGGGTCCTAGTGATGGCGAGCATGGGACTAGAAAAACCACATCCCACCGTGGCCTCCCATACAATCCTTAGCATGTTTAATCTCATATCACCTCTGATATCATCTCATCACATTCTCCAGTCATACTAGATTCTCTGCATCTGATACATCATCTGGATGAACCAGCACTGACAGCTATGCATGGCTAAGTAGGGCACAGATATAAGCTCTAGCAGTGCACACAAGCCAAACCTAGTTATGCTAGGAGCAGTGGATCGGGTAATATAAGCTCAAAGGGAGTAATGCAACAGATAGGATACTCTATATATCGATAAAAGACCATAGTAGAATCGTATGCATCATGGCAAGAATTGAAATGCTTTCGAAATCATAGGATTATATCATGGTGGGGCTATGCTTGCCTTTTCCAGTTGATAACAGATAAACAGAGCTTCAGACATCTGGTACTTGACTTGATTACAGTTGGTCAAGTATTTGTCTTCGAGCTTCGACGATGTTGATCTCTGGCTTCGATCTCAATCTCGATCTTGATATCGTATTCTACCCGGAAGAACCAAACACCATAAAGAGAGGAAAATAATCAACATATGGCATTGGTGCAATGCTCAAGAAAGTATGATGATATGGCAAGTTGAATTGTATTGAATTGAAACCCTAAAACATGCTCGACAATTTAATCGGGGTTCCGAGGGGTGAAAACCCTAACTCGGGGAAACTCCAGATGTATATGAGAGGGGTTGGTTTGTTCTTCTAATTAAACTTGTCATTGAAGTTGTTGATCAATGCATGATTATAGCTTAGATAGGTAGTTCTCATTTTTCTGAACAATTTGATATATTATTTGTATTTTTTGACTTATAAATAATAAGTTATTGATTTTACAATATTTATTCAATTTCTGGAATTATTAAAACCATTTAAATTGATTTACTGCATCACGCTGATGTCATCACAGGGTCGGGGTTATTTTCACCGAGGCAGAACCTAGCCACTGTGACTAACTGTTGGGCCCTATGCCACATCAACATCCATGCAAGCAAGCAGGACACACCACAGGTTTGACCATGTTGACCCCGCCTGCTGATGTCACTAAGACGTCATCGTGACATCCTTTACCGGGGAACAACCCCAGATCATCGACGGGGAGGGCGCTGGAGAGCGAGTGGGATAATTTGCCTACGCTAGTTCGACGCGGACAACTTCGGGAACCAAATCAGGGCGGCGCCGCTAGATTTTGACCACCGGAGGAGATCCGGCGAACCTATCTACGGCGGGGGCGGCAGTTGCACGACGCGGGAGCGATACGGAGATGGAGGGATAGGGTGGAGAGGCTTTGGGGAACCACTAGCTCACCTAGATGCTCATGGGGAGGTCGTCGAGGCAGGGCAAGGTCGGGTGCAGCCGGAATCGAGGTTGAACACGATGGCTAGAGTTGGGGAGGAAGGTCGTGATTCCATCAATTGGAGGCGCTTCGGCTTCCTCCACTTGGCAGGAAGAACAAGCACGTCGGGGCGGTTCCTATGGTGGCCTCGGCTGGGCAAGGGGAACTCTTGAACAGCGACGGTGAGTGGCGACTGCACTGGTGACGACTGTCTATGCACAACCTGTTGGGAACCCCAAGAGCAAGGTGTGAAGCAGCAAGCAGCTAGTTTTCCCTCAGTGGAGACCGAGGTTATCGAACCAGAAGGAGGAAGGGAACATCACATAGATGTTGCAAGCAACGCGGAGACCTGCACAACACAAACTCAAGACTTTGCCCCAATGAACAGTGAGGTTGTCAAGCTCACCGGTTTGTTGTAACAAAGGATTAACTGTATTGTGTAGAAGGCAATGGTTTGCAGCAAGTAAACAAGTAATAGTGTAAGATGTATCAATGGTAAAGATTGGACCGGGGTCCATAGTTCACTAGAGGTGCTCTCCTTAGATAAACAACATGGCATGAAGGGTAAACAAATTACAGCAGGGCAATTGACAGGAACTGAGCAAGGCATAACAATGCAATTAATAGTCAGAAAGATCCTATGAGGTTGATTGGGCAATACAACAAGATACATAGACCGCCATCCAACTGCATCTATGACTAGAATTCCACCTTCAGGTTATCATCCCAACCTCCTCCAGTATTAAGTTGCAAGCAACAGTTAACTTCTTTAAGGAAAGTGTGTAAGGTAAACAGTCACATGTTCCATGAACAAGATACCGTTGTTTTCTCCCTAGTAGCAACAACACATCTACAACCTAAGAGATTATTTTCACTTCCCTTGGAAACTAGAGGCATGAACGCACTATCGAGCATAAATACCCCCTCTTGGAGTCACTAGCAACTACTTGGCCAATATAGATACTAACAACGAAGAGCATGCAAGATCACAAACAACACAGACATGATAGAATCATAAAGACAAAACCATTAATCAAACCAACATAATAATCTCAATATCCATCGGATCCGCGCAAACACAACATGCATGATTACGAATAGATTAGATCTTGATCATGAATGGAGCTCACAAGATCTATACATGAAAGCACAAAGGAGGAGATACAACCATCTAGCTACTACATGGACCCATAGTCCAAGATGGAACTACTCACGCGTCATACCGGAGAGAAGGCCTCCGGCATGATCTCCCCTCCGGCAGGGTGCCGGGAAGAACTTCAGATCCCCCGATCAAGGGACGATGCTGGCAGCGGCTACAGACGGTTTCGTGGATTCTTGATCGGGTACTCAGGGTTTCTGCATTGGGGGCTTCTTATAGGTGAAGGGGGAGACCGAGGAGGCGGCCAGGGCCACCAAACCCTAGCCAGGCACGGGGCTAGGCCCACCCGCGCCTGGGGTGGGTCTGGCCCCCCTGGCTGCCCCCTCAGGCTCTCCTTTGGACTTCTTGTTCCCCACGGAAAGTAATTGACTTTGTCCTTTGTCCCGTCCAATTCCGAGAAAATTTCTTTATTAAATTTTCTGAAACCAAAAACAACATAAAACAGGCATCTAGCACAGTTGCAACTTGTTAATAGGTTTGTACCAGAAAACATGTAAAAAGCACCTCAAAATGTGGACAAGTAAAGCAAAGTAGATACAAAACAAACATGGAGCATAAAAAATTAAAGATACGTTTCCAGCGTATCAATGGGCTAGGGTTTGGTCTCGCTGGGGGAGAGAGGGTGAGAGCACAGGAGAGGATGGGGATGCGGCAGGATAAACGTGTGGTCTTCTTCGCAACCTCGGCTAGTCATTCGGTCCAGGGGCGGCGACGGCAACGTGGCGGACGACGAACCCAACGATGGGACGCAGCAGCTCGTCGGTGTCCTTCTAGCCGAGGAAGAAGAAAAGAGAAAGACACCAAAGGGGTACCGGTCGGGTTGGGCTGTAGCTAGGCTGGCTGCGGTCATGCGAGCAACATGAAGGTGAGGGAGAAGCTATGGGCCGGCCTATTTAGCTCGCCTGGCTCTATTTTTTTTACAGAAAACCCTTTTTCTGTTTTGTATTTCTGTTTTGTAGATTCAAATAATTTTCTGTTTTTGGTTATTCCAAAATTACTAGAGGGTTTGTAAGATATGGAAATACAACAGGGATCCCTTATAACAATTTGGGTTCCATGTAGTTTGTAATTTGAAATTCAAACAATTTTGAATGGATTTGCAAATAGAAAGAGAGGATTAGGATTTAGGTTTTTGCATTTCTATTTTATTCAATGCATTTTTAAGAGATGATGCTTATGCAATGCACAATCAAAACCGTAATATATATTTACTAAAACTGGGGTGTTACAAGTACGGCCTCCCGCTTGATGTGATGGACTTCATTTGGAATGAGATGGTCGTTGCCGCATACACTCGGAGGGTACCTCCTTTTGCTCCATACATCATGGCACTTATCATCATTAAGTGTCCCCCTATTTCTAGGAGTCTTTCTACTCGCTGCCTTTTTACTCACCGACACAAGTCCTTGTTGATCAAGACCCCTCCTAAACCTCGCAATGCGAATGGTCAACAAGTTGATGAGGATGTGAACCCCCTTGAAGAGGTGTCCGGTGATGAGTATAGTGGCCGTGATGCAGACTTTGTTGTGTGCTGTTGCAAGCATGCCCAACCCTCATGGGCAAAGAGGATGGAGGCAAAGCTCAAGAAGGTTTTTTGCTTCCAAGTTGACAAGCAAAAGCACATGTATGAAGCACATGTGTACGCCAATAAAGCGTGTGCTCGTCAGAATGAATTAATGGAAGCCCAAGGTTTGACTGTCTCCAAGGGATCCAAGAACAATATCACTCCTGAAGACCAATGGATCTCCAATCATAGCTACTGGGAGGATGATGCCACCTCTTCATTCTGTGCTCCGCCGACCCATGAGGATGATTATGATGATGAGGAAGAGTGAGCTTCGGGATGTTAGTCATACTCTTGTCCCTTTTTGGAGTCTTGATTCCAAAGAGGGAGAAGATGCACCTTAGGCGTGCGAGATTTGCATGGGAAAAGTCACAAGCTCGTTCTTGCTTTGATCTTTAGTCGCTTATGAACTTTATTTGCTTTATTTGCCTCATATTATGTGTGAACTCTAAGTGCTAACCATTCGTGCTATGTATGTTGAGACTATGTGGTTATCTTGTGGATCCATCATATGCGTGCTATGGTTATTCTCATATGGATCCATCTTATGTGATGATATTTTTATCCATTGTCAATATTTCTATCATCACACTTTATTGTGCAAAGGTATGAGTTCCAAGTATTGTCATCATTGTCTTTGCACTCTTGGTTGGTTTGTAAAATAGAGGGGGAGTTTTGATCCTACACATCTAGGGGGAGCCCATCTCTATTTTTCAAATCGAGAGCTTTATCATAATATTATCATGCAAAGGTGTGTTGTCATCAAACACCAAAAAGGGGGAGATTGAAAGTGCACTTCCTATCCTAAGTGATTTTGATGTTTGATAATAACACACATGTTGGACTAAGCTTTTGCTAAGTGTACCACAATTTTTATTTAGGAGAAGACGTTATTCATTCTCGCCAAAAAGGGTCACTTGTAAGACATTGCCCACTCTCCAGTGGTGTACAGTAGTACCGGAAATACCAACCGGTACTACCGCTCATTACCGATAGTACCGCTCGGCGGTACCGGGCAGGGCAGTTGGGTGTGGCAAGCCTGTCCACCCTCACCGGGTCACCCGGTACCTCTACGCGGTACTACCGCCTGGTTCCAATAGTACCGCACATATGGACCAGTACTACCGCTTCGCTGTAGCACCGCTTTTCCTGTGTACTACCTCCAGGGGAGGCTGTTGCTTGGCCTCTCAACGGACAAGGTTCCGGTACTGCATCTGTTACCTGACCGGTAGTACCGGTTGTTTCCGGTACTACCTCTACAGTATCCAGTAGTACAGATTCTGACAAACCTGCAACGGT
Source organism: Avena longiglumis (assembly GCA_030063025.1). Taxonomy (NCBI): domain Eukaryota; kingdom Viridiplantae; phylum Streptophyta; class Magnoliopsida; order Poales; family Poaceae; genus Avena; species Avena longiglumis. Next base: position 159,308,932 of record CP125973.1, read on the forward strand.
CAGATCTTCTCTATGGGGTATAAAAATACCCCTCTTCTACCTTGGGGAGCTGCTCGACCCACTCAAGAACATCATCTCCATTTGAGCCACCAAATCACCAAGATCTCTTCATCCAACAATCCAAAGTCTTTGATCTTTGTAGAATCTAAGGAGGAGGCCTTGATCTATAGCTTCACCAAGATAGATCTTCATTTCCCCTCATTCACTTGAGGGCCTCTTGCTCTAGTGTTTCGTAGGAAACCCTAGTTCTAGATTTGGTTCTTACAAGATTTTCTTTGATTGTTTGACAACTTGCTTGTATTCAGGAGCCTCCAATTCATTTGTGGATGTGTGCCTCGAACTTGTTGTAGAGGTGTCGGCTTCCACCTCGAAGATTGCCGATATAGTGGAAGAGGTGAATCGAACCCGTTGGGGTGAGGTTCATCGGAGAACAAGGGAGGACTTTCGTGGTGTAGGTGGTTGGATACCACCCCCTCTCCAAACGCAGGCGTACTTCCCCTCAAAAGGAGGGAACCACGGGAAACAAATCCTTGTGTCTCTACGTGCTTCACTTTGGTTACTTCTATCCTTTACCACACTTTACTTATCTTGTTCTAGCTTAGTATTGTGCTAGATTGACATATAGGTAAATTCACCATAGTTGCATTATCTAGGTAATTTACCTTTTGTGTCAAACCCTAATTTGAAAAAGAGTAAAAATTTAAGTAGCACCTATTCACCCCCTCTATGTGCCCATACGATCCTTTCAACGGATTTTATGTCTTCAAGCCATTTGACGGAGTCAGGGTCCATCATCGCTTATTTGCATGTAGTCGGTTTATCATTGTCAAACAAAAATGATTTACTCTTAAAGCTTAGTATTTGATTGTTTACCCGACCTACTCGGTTCAATAGGAACTTAGACCTTCGTGACAACAACCTTTGAGGAACGTGAGCCATGAGCATTGTGGCTGCCTCCAGGACACTTTCTGGCGCTGCGCAACTCAACAAATATATCTAAGGTTCAATAACCATATCAAAGTTCTATTGTCCCCCCACTTAACTTTTCAGGAAAAAATCCTTCTCAAGAAACTTGACGTTCTAAGTGACAAACACTTTCAATGGTTAATAACCTATAAATACATGCTCATCCGACTTTGTTGTAAACATTTTACTTATGCCTAGCATACCAAAATTTAAGAAAGGACAACTTGGGTTTTATCCCAGACCATAACTTATATGGTGTCATTTCAATGGATCACGAGGGATATCTTTTTAGTGTAAAAGCAGTATTCACTAAAGATTTAATCTTTAAAATATGATGGCAGTTTTATAACTGACACCTTTGATATCACCATGTCAAACAAGGTTTCACTACATATCTCAAACACTCCATACTTCTATGGTGTTTCAGGAAATGCAAATCTATGGAACGATTCCTTAAATCTTAGGTGTTTTTCTAAACTTGTAACTCAAATATCTTCCGTTATGATCAAATCATAAATTCTTTATTTTCTTGTTACAATGATTTTCCACTTCATCTTGAAAGTCTTTGAACATTTTCAAATATTTCACACTTCTTCCTCATTAAGTAAATATACACATATATTCACTCAAATTTCCGAAGAAATCATATGAAGTTGAAATCCATCGCTCACAACTACACATAATGGACTACATACATCAATATGTACAAATTCTAATAAGTTAGTCATTCGTTCTTCTTTGGCCTTTGAACGAAATTTCAGCTATTTCCAAGAAATTCTCACAAGTGTCATTTGATCAAAATCAAAAGACTCCAAAATTCCATCAACATGGAGTTTCTATATGTTTTCTTTCCAAAATAATTTAAACAGCGAAGTCACTTCATAAGTGAACTTTCAATCATTTGTCTTACGACATTTTTAGCATTTAGTTGTATGGACGTGATTTCTCCAACTAGATTTGTAAATCAGACATCTTATATGGAATACGGTAATTATTTGAACAACATTTGTTCTCGTAATACCTAATCAAAATAACAATTATTAAAAAAGATCTTGAAGGTAAGCTTTGATATCAACGAGAAACACAACAACACTTTGTTTGTTTTCGATGAACATTATCACATATTCTCTTGCTGGTTACTTAGGCCATTGCAGTTTATGAATTGTGTTGTCCTGTATGATATTTCACACCAACCAATTCGGCATCCAATACCAAAGAACCACATTGTTTAACAAGCAAATAATACAACTATAACATGTATATCATCTATATACCTAAGCTGGACATCTCCAGTCTTTTATTTTTCTGTCAAATATTTCGGAGATTCTCTTTCAGCATTTCCTTCCCTTTTAAAAGAATCTATCAACATCAATAGTGGCGCCATACACATGACACATAGTCCAAAGCGTGTATAGTCAAATACTAATACCTTTGGACTTGCACTTTCAAGTAGATCACAATCATCAAATGTTTGGCGTTCTTTCAAAATACATTCTTTAGTAATCTTTTAGCGTAGTAACAAATTTACCTACATCTTATATTCATCCTTATCATGACAATTTTCATGATCAAGCTACTATAGCTTATAATGGTGAATCGTGAGTATAATGTTACTCTCCAAAACATTTTTGGAGGATTAGTATGCCTAACGTCTCCAACCTTCGCAAATTCTCATCCAATATGAGAACATATATTTTGCTAAATTATACGCTATCATATTGCAACCAACACATTGTCTCGGATATTACAATATCTTCCACACATGATGGTTTTGAAACAATCCTTTCATCTCCTAAATAACCTTGATATTAAAACAATCTTTTGAATATCAAGAATCATGGAGGCTGTAGGGGTCGGTACCTAATAAGGTAGATTCCTCCTGTGTTTACAATGCTAGCCCCTGGATCAATAGCTAGCATCCACAGTTAAGATGTAATATCAAGAAACAAAGGTCATAATATAACTTTATAACCAGGAATAACATAAGTTTATTACATCAAACATAGCTCATTTGGCTATTACATTACATTGCAGCGGAATAACTATAATCATGGGGTCCTTCATCTTCAAAGTGCCACAGGCAGATGTTGGTTGTAGACTTTGTAATCCTAATCAATCAATCTTCACTAAAAACAATCAAACCTGCAACATACAAGTTATAGCCATAAAGGGTCAATACATTTGAATTGTATTGGCAAGTGATACTATAATAGTATAGTGGAGTCTATCATCTATATGCATTTGGCTAAGTGGAGTTGAGGCTTGCATTGCTCAAAATAGATTTTTCTTTAACATTTGAAAATACTAAGTTTTTGCTTTGATAAAATCATTTTTCTCAATCACAGATTAAAGATCCTTTACAAGGCATCTCTCAATCAAAGATTGAAGATTTCAAACAACCCTTGTTCAAACCACAAGTTTTTACTTAGAAAATTTGAATGATGAGATTCTTGATTTCTTCCATGTCTTGATGCTCAAATTGTCCTTTACCAGGGACATGGCTAAGTACTTAGATTTTACACTCTGCAGAGGTGGTGCACTTTCCCCACAAGACTTGGTTTCCCAAGACAAGATCTTTCAGAAGCCTTCCCTTAGACCAAAATGGACGCGTTCCAACCTATCAAACACTACCACCCACTATCCATATGGCTAAGTTCTTGCAACCTATATGATCATGGCAGAGCCCATATTGCCAAGTGGTTGCACTTGAAGCTTCTCAACATTTGACATCTCAAATCTCTTTGTGCCTGGGTGGCATACCACAAGTGAGATACACAAGCCAAGTCCATGGCCTTGTGAACCACTCAACCAAAAACCACCAAGCAAGCCCATTCCACCCAGGTGATTCATTAACTTAGTTGTTTTATTACACAAAAACATAAGTCCTTAGACTTAGAGATTTTTCCTTATTGTGAATATATTTTCCCCCCATGTTTTCTATTAGCTAGGCTAAGATTGATAGTAATAGGAATCTTAACTTAGGAAGATTTCCACTAAAGTTTCATCTACTAGTTTTCCTATAGTAAGGTTTATACTTAGCAAAATCCATGCAAGTTTTACTTACCAAAATCACTAATGCATAGTGAAAGTAATGGGATAGAAAGTATGAAGCATCACTTGCCTTTTTGGTAGAGTATGGGTTCACTCCTTGTCCTTGCAACAATCACACTCTTCAAGTCACTACAAATCAATCAAGCAAGGCACAAACTCAATCTACCAATCAAGCAAAACAACACATAAAATGTCAAAGTCAAAGTAATGCATGCAAGCATGCAAAAGATGGTTCTAATTTGCAAAGGTGGTCTCCACTAGGATTCTAAACTTTGTAAAGTCCAAAGTGGTCATTTACCAAAATGGCAAAGTCATTTGCAAATAGGGTTTTGTCCATACACCATTTTTAAATCCATTCAACATTTTATGTGGTGGGAAAACATTTTTATCAAGGCAAAACTTTATGTTTTTCACCAAATGAGTTGCTACTGCACAACTTGGTGTTTCGGGTCAATAGGTTTGGTCCAAAACATTTTCTCCAAAGTTTTTTACTCAAAATTATTTTCATAACAAAAACCATTATTTTCATTTGGCTAGAAATGACTAAATCAAGTTTTCCATCCTAAACTTTACCAAATCCATTTTCCAAACTATGGGTTGGTTCATAGGGTCAGTGAGTTTACAACAAACCATTTCCCAAAGGTTTTCCTTCAAAATCATTTTCAATAAATAAATCACATTTCTATTTGACTAGAAATGGTTTTAAATCAAAGAATCATTATTTTATTTCACCAAATACATTTTTGAGTCCACAATGTGTTTCCTAGGGTCAGTAGGTTCAAATCAATCCAATTGCCAAAGATTTTAACCCCAAATTCATTTTTAAACAATTTTTACATCCTTAACAAGCATACAAATGTTTCTACAAATTCAAACAAGCTAACATATACTATTTGCTAAACTAAGGGCATGGTTGGCTAGGTCTTGCTCTCCTGAATCCAACGACATAAAATTTGTTATTTTTGGACGTGTGGTTTGAAAGTTACAGGGGTTTGAAAATCACAAATAATTCTGTTTTTAAACCAAAACTGGCCACGTGGCGCAATACGACTGGCTGGTACTGACTCGGTGTGGATCATGCTGCAGACCGTAGGATCTAATCGAATCGTGCGATCCAGAACGCATACCCCTTCGCGGTTAAGTGGTCTAATCCTGCTCGCTCAATCTAGATCGAACGACTGTCATCGCATGACCAAACTCGGGCGGCGCAGCGACGGTCGCTGGCGGCGGCGAGGTCAGACGGCGGCAGCGCTGGTGAAATAGGAAGCGAGGGAGGAGGGGAAGGTGCTCACCGGGTTTAGGAGGTCACGGCGATGCTCAACGTGCTGATGGTTCGACGAGGGTCGCTCTGGTCCGATGTGGATTGCTCGCCGGAGTAGGTGGCGGCGTCGGGTGCGTCAGGTGGTCGTCGTGGGCTGTGCTGTGGTTCACCCCAAGGCATAACGAAAACGCAGTTAGGTGCGCAGGACCAAGGCTAAGTTGTGTGCGTGAACGAGAAGAAGATGGGCGGCCTGGACTTACCGGAGGAGCTCGACGGAGTTGAAGTCAGACGGCGGCGCTGTCAGAGCTTGTCAAAGCCGACGCTCTGGGACGCCCGCGGTCGAATGGGTGATACTGGGAGATACGTCTGGGAGTGGGGAAGCTGCCAGGGTGCTCAGGGAGGCAAGTGGTGGCAGTGTATGGCCGGAATCGAGGAATAAGCTCGTCGAGGAGGCGGTGCGAAGAGATTGGCGACCTAGGCGAAGGAGGAGTTGTTTGGGGAAAATGTCGAGGTGGGAGAGGTGCTTAAGAATGCGCGGTCGCAGGAGCGATTAACTGCCGCGTTAACGTCAATTGATGCTCGCAAATGTCGCCAGAAACGGTCGAGGAGAGGGGGCGCTGTCACCGCGAGGAAGAAGGAGGAGTGGGAAAGTGTGGTCTGTTGGTCAGTGGGAAAAGAAATGAGGGGGAGGTCCACCGGTCAGTGACTTAATGGGTCTTCTGCGGTGAAGAAAACGGTTCGGGGAATAAGAGGAGGTGGGCTGCGAGTGGGCTTATTGGGCTGTCTCAGTTGGGTCAGGTCCATTTTATATTTTTTCTGTCTGTTTGATTTACCTTTTTCCATTTCTATTTACTGATTTGAAATTCAAACAAATGATTCATTCAACCAAATCAACTCAAACAAACACCACATTTCACAATTTTGAACTTGGTTCTGTTTATCAGCATAAACCTAAATTCCAAAAATAAGATAATATTTTTATTCTTTTTAGGACCATTCATTAATTAAATAAAATGGTTCATTAGTTATTTAATAAAATAGGGTTTGATTTAATTAATAGAATCTCCATTTGAAATCCAAATATTTTCAAAATCAAATCAGTAGGTTTTATTTGGAAATAAAGAATATTTGGAAAGCTTGTTTAAAAATAAAATAACATTTTATTTTAGGGTCCATTAATAATTAAAATATTATAGATCCTCATTATTTAAATCAAATAGGATTTGTTTTATTAAATCTTTATTTTGAATTCTAAAATAAAACCAAAACACTTCAGTAGGTTTTAATTAAGAAAATAAAATACTTAGAAAACTTGTTTAAAATAATTTAATAAGTTTTGATGTTTCAATTAAATTGGTAAAACCTTTTATTTAAATAAAGTTGGATATTAAATCCTTATTAATTTATTTAAATCAACTTTTGCTATTTTTATTCAAAACAAAATGTTTTAAACCCAAAGCTTGGCCAAGGTTTAATTTGGCTTTATAAAATAATCTTTATTTATGAATCCACCTTTCTTTTGAAAACTAAATCTTTTATTAAAAGATTCCAAGATAGTATCTCCAAAATATTTTATTTTCCTTTATTTAAAATGTTTATATTTTTAAATCCCTTTAGGATTTTATTTAATCCAATTGGTTTGAAGTTCCAATTAAATTCAAAAAGTTTCTGCTGGCCCTGAAAATCAAACAAAATTTTATTTTATTCATTAATTTTCACACTACAAGATTTAGAAAATCTTGGGATGTGACAGAGGCAAACATGATACTTTAGATACTAACATTGGAATTGTTACTCTTTATTTAATACTAATTCTTAAATTTCATGGAGTGTGCTGAAAGTTTGCAATAGGATTTTAAACTTTAGATTGACACTCAAAACAATACGATACGAATTCGTAAAGTAAAGATCCAGAATTCTATAGTTCTATTATCTCAATTATAACTAAGTACATGGTAGAAAACGGATGCCAATGACTACAACAAATTATGAAAATTCACTTTGATTTAATTTATGATAAATTGAGTTCAACTTTAATCATCTTACTACTTGAACTCCCACTCAAAACCAACATCTCTCGAGTCGTTTTGGTGATTATATGAACCAAGTCCGCTACACCAAGAGCGATCATCACATGAATTGGTGCAGCTTCAAAGGCGAGCATCAATATGGGCATCATATCAACCATATGACTCATGCTTCACCTTTCGGTCCGTGTTCCGAGGCCATGTCTGTACATGCTAGGCTCGCCAAGTAAGAACCTTAGTACCCGCGTGTGTAAAACTGTCTTACACCTATTGTATGTGAATGCAAAGTCTATCACACCTGATCATCATGTGGTGTTTCGAGACGACGAAATTTCATTTTTTTCATATTTAAATGAGGGATCATCTTATAATGCTACTAAAGCACCATACAAGTAAAAAGGATGCAAACAAATATCATATGCAAAAAGTGATATGATATGGTGATGGGGTTCGGTTACTGTAGAGCCTGTTGGGAGACCCTAAGAGCAAGGTGTGATGAGCACAACAGCAAGTTTTCCCTCAGATATGAAACTAAGGTTATCGAACCAGTAGGAGTAAGGAAACAACTCCAAGGTGTTGCTAGTAACTTGGAATCTGCACAACACAACCACAGAACTTTTTCCCAACTTACAGTGAGGTTGTCAAGCTCACTGGTTTGCTGAAAACAAAGGATTAAACATATAGTGTGGAAGATAGCAATTTCAGAAAGTAAATAGTAAAAGTAAACAGTAGATGGAATATCAATGGTAAAGGAATGTATCGGGGCCCACAGTTCACTAGAGGTGTTTCTCCTTCAGATAAATAGCATGTTGGGTGAACAAATTACAGTTGGGCAATTGACAGATTGAAAAATGCATAAATATGCGTGTACAAGTCATGATGATTCCTATGATATTTTTTTGGGTATTACAACATAATACATAGACCGTAATCCAACTACATCTATGACTAATAATCCACCTTCAGGTTATCATCCGAACCCCTTCCAGTATTAAGTTGCAAGCAACGGATAATTGCATTAAGTGAAGTGTGTAAAGTAAACAATACAATTTCCCTTGGACAAAGGATTGTTGTTTTCTCCGTAGTAGCAAAAGAACATCTACAACCATAAATATTTCTGTCACTTCCCTGGATTACTAGAGGCATGAACCTACTATCGGGCATAAATACTCCCTCTTGGAGTTGCAAGCATCTACTTGGCCAAAGCATCTACGAACAACGGAGAGCATGCAAGATCACAAATAACACAGACATGATAGAATCAATAATCAATCTTGAACATAGTACACAATATCCATCGGATCCCAACAAACACAACATGTAGGATTACATAAATAGATGATCTTGATCATGAACGGAGCTCACAAGATGTAAACATGATAGCACAAAGGAGGAAAAACAACCATCTAGGTACTGTATGGACCCATAGTCCAAGGGTGAACTACTCACGCATCACTCCGGAGGCTGGCATGGTGATGAATATGGCCTCCGGGATGATCTCTACCCTCCGGCAGGGTGCCGGGAAGAGCTTCGGATCCCCCCAATCTATGGATCGAGATGGCGGCGGCTACGGACTTTTTCATGGAGATCTAATAGTGTGTTTAGGGTTTCTACATCGGGATGCTTTTATAGGCGAAGGGGCAAGGTTGGTGGGCGCCCGAGGGGCCCACACCTAGGGCTGGCGTGCCCCCTGGCCGCACCGCCACAGGGTGTGGCCACCTCGTGGCCCCACTACGGCTGCCCTTCGGACTTCGTGTTCCTTCTGGTAAAATATTGACTTTGGCTTTTGTCCCGTCCAATATTTCTTTACTAGCTTTTCTGAAACCAAAAACAGCAGAAAACAGGCAACTGGCACTGCAACATCTTGTTAATAGGTTAGTTCTAGAAAATGTATAAAAATACCTCAAAGTGTAGACAAAATATAATAAAGTTGATATAAAACAAGCATGGAGCATAACAAATTATAGATACATTTACGACGTATCAAGCATCCCCAAGCTTAACTCCTGCTCGTCCTCGAGTAAGTAAGTGATAAAAAGAATAATTTTTGAGGTGACATGCACCATCACAATCTTGATCAAGGTATTTGTAAAGCATTGATAGCCGGGATCAAAGTACTCTAAACATGAGCATGAAATATGTAGCTCTAACAATAAGACATAACAACTATGTTGTAACATAAAAGGTAACACAAACAAAAGATCATGAATAACAATGCATTAAAAGATGTTTGTTTGTTTCACATATATAAAACATAGGTATTCAGCTTGTCCTTCATGGTATAGCAAAACATAAATGCATAGGACACCTTCAAAGTTCATAATGGTGACTAGATACAAGTAATTTAAGAACAAGCAATATCAAAGATATGATTCAATCAAAAATTTTTTGGGACAATGCACATTAAACTAAGAATGACAACTATGCTCTCCTAGTTGGTGCATAAATATAGAATATGGAGACTCAACATAAAAGTAAAAGAAAGGCCCTTCATAGAGGGAAGTAGGGATTTCAAGTTTCATAAAGAGCTTCCAAAAATTATGGTACTTATTAGCTTTTAGCTCTCATTGCCCCTATCATAGGCATCTTGAAGTGGTTAAGGTTAAAGTGAAACAAATATGAACTATATGCTTGACAAATCATAAGTTCGCAACCTCATGTCCCTTGAGTACGAGGGTCGTTCCTCATGCTACTCAACTTTATTCACAAGCAAGTTCTTGTCAATGTAAGTATATGTGTATCATAGAGAACCGCCAACGGGGTACCCCTTGCCCCATGACATAGGAGCTATCCCATATCAAAATGACAAGGAAATAGACAATGAGCATCTTAGCAATCATCTTATTTACCATGAGTATGGTGCTTTTTTTTCCTTTTTCTCTTCTCTCTTTTTTCTATATTTTTTTCTAAAGATGCTTCGTAGATTGCTCTCTATGGTGATGCTGCAAGTTTCCACCATGATTAGGCATGGCTTAGGCTAGCCTCCCAGGCGTTTCTCTAACACATATATAATACTCGATGAACTTACAAGCTCCCCTTTTATTTCACACCGCCGACATTCATAAACAAAAGATCATGATATCAATTGGATAATATTTACAAGTGTTGAAAGCGTTCACCATGACAGCATGGTTCTACTAATTCCCAACTTATAAGTGCAAACATATAAACAACATATATGACACAATGGTTCAAGTTTATTAGGTGCAATAAAGTAAAGTGTGCCATAAAGTTCGTGAGAGCTTTAATCACTAATTTCACATAACAAAAGTTTAATTTGGAAGATAATTAATCACATGAATATACTTGGAATGGTGTAACACACCATGCATAGGACTTTATAGTGGACTCTTTGGAATAACTTGGTTTCTTGGGAGTTGGATGCACGAGTAGAGCTCATACTCGGTATAGGTGGAGGCTAGCAAAAGACTGGGAGCGACCAACTAAGAGAGCAATAATGGTCATAATCATGCAAAGGGACAAAACATTATTACCTAAAGCATAAAGTGATATCACAAGTCAAAACTAAATGATCATAGAGGCTAAGGTGATTGGTTCATAGTCTTAACATGGTGTAAGCATGTGCCAACTCAACCCAAATAAAGCATCAAAGGAGAATACCACAATATTATGCTTTTGTATGCTAAAACAACGCATGATTATTTCAGGGCAAATTAAGCAATCTCAATTGTTTGAGACAAGTCATGCCACAACAATAATTGATACAACGTAAATGTATCTATAATTTTTGATGTTCCATGCTTGTTTTGTATCATTTGGCTTATGCTTTGTCTACACTTTGAGGTATTTCTATACACTTTCTGGAACTAACCTATTGACAAGATGCCATAGTGCCAGTTACCTGTTTTCTTCCGTTTTTGGTTCCAGAAAAGGCAGAAAATCAATATTCTCGGAATTGGACGGGACAAAATCCAATCTTCCTATTTTTCCTGGAGCAACATGGAACCACGAAGCAGAGGTGGAGGAGGACACCAGGGTGGCTGCAACCCCTAAGAGTGGGCTATCCCACATGGGGTGTGGGCCCCTTGTCCCTCCATCGACCTTGCCTCCTTCACCTATAAAAGCCTCCCAGGGAGAAAACCCTAGAGGATCCAGAAGAAATCCACGAAAACCTCAGTAGCGCCGCCGCCACCGAAGGGGAGATTCGGGGGACAGAAATTCTCTGTTCCGGCACCCTGCCGGGATGGGGAAGTGCCCCCATATCCATCTCCATCGATCTCCACCACCATATTCATCACCGTTGCTGATTCCCATGATGAGGAGGGAGTAGTTCTTCCTCTAGGCTAAGGGCTCTATCGGTAGCTATGTGTTCATCTCTCTCTCTATGCACGATCTTGTTGTGGTCATGAGATTTGTAATCAAGTAGATCTACCTTGCTACTCAAGTGCTTGAATAGATCTCTACTCTCCCCATGTGTGTGAAAGTGATAGCATGCACGCCATGGTGGCACTTAGGCTAGAGTCTACATAAATACTCATCGTGCTTTAATAGATCTATGCTTTTCCCCACGTGTGTGAAAGTGACAGTGTGCACACCGTGTGTGGCACTTAAGCTAGACTACATATATATTTGTTATGAGTTATATTTAGAGTTGGATGTCTTTATGAAATTGTGGTGTTCGTTGGAACCATATAGCGCTCAAGGTGACAGTGTGGGGTTATCTAGATGGGAAGGCGGACTTTGAGGTTGCTTTTGTAGCCCTACCATGGACTAGAGTGTCCAACCGGAGAGTAGTTAAGAGTAGTATCATGAAGAGAGGATATTTATATGAGAGAGTGTTCACTAGTGAAAGTATGATCCCTATACCTTGTTTCTAAACATTGAAACACCGTTTTCTACTATATCTGTTGCATGTTTGCTTGCTTTAGTCTTTACCTCAGCGTCAAGCTCTTTTCTGCACTCACACACGTTACCCCACGTCAACAACAAGTCAGAAGATATTGTTCTGGCACCGTTACCGCTTGTATTTCACTATATCTTCGCCGAACTAGTGCACATATACACCTGACAAGTGTACTGGGTGTGTTGGGGACACAAGAGACTTCTTCTATCTTGATTGCAGGATTGCTTGAGAGGGATACCTTTGACCACTTCCTCCCTGAGTTCGATAAACAATGGGTAATCCACTTAAGGGAAACTTGCTGCTGTTGTACAAACCTCTACACTTGGAGGCCCAACGACTGTCTACAAGAATAAAAGTGCGTAGACATCAAGCTATTTTCTGGCGCCGTTGCCGGAGAGGTAAGGTAAAAGGTACTCACATCCTCCGGTGTGAGTGCTTGAAGTTATTTCCTTTAGATTCTGCAATTTTGTCTTTTTGTTTCTTGTTTTCACTAGTTAGGCTTAATGGAAAACAACAACAAAATTAGAGAGCTTTATAGTATTTATCTCGAGTTAGGACATGAAGTGTTTGAAGAGAAAATTAAAAAACCTATGGAACTTTATTTGCATGCTAATAGCAATGTTATTAGTATGAATTCTTTGGACACCATTATTGATAATGGTATGGAATAGTCTAAGCTTGGGTAAGCTAGTTTTGATGAAAATGATCTTTTTAGTCCCCCAGCTTTAGAAGATAGATATTCTATTTCTTATGATGGTACCAAACCTCCAATATATGATGATTACAATGATGATTATGATATTTTCAGTCCACCTACTATTGAGGAGAAAATTAATTGTGATTACAATATGCCTCCTATATTTTATGATTATGGTGATGAGAATAATAATGATAGCTATTTTGTTGAATTTTCTCCCACTGCCATTAATAAGAATGATTATGCTTATGTGGAGAGTAATAATCATTTTATGCATGTGGCTCATGATAAGAATGTTTTATGTCATAGTTATATTGTTAATTTTATTCATGTTGCTACTGAAAGTTATTATGAGAGAGGGAAACATGGTTTTATGTATCTCAACAATATTAAGTTTCCCCTCTTTATGTTGAAAATCTTGAAGTTGCACTTGTTTTGCTTTCCTATGCTTGTTCCTTTGTGCTTTCATGACTTGTTTCTTTACAATATTCCTATGCATAGGAAGTGGGTTAGACTTAAATGTGTTTTGAATTTTCTTCTTGATGCTCTCTTTTATTTCAATTCATATTTCTTATGTGAGCATCTTCTCAAACTATCAAGCCTAACTTAAAGGCGTTAAAGAAAAGTACTTGTTGGGAGATAACCCAAGAGTTTCCTTGAGTCTTGGAAGTTATTACTTCAGTAATTACCTCTCCTTATCCTTTTTGTTTGCTTTTTGTGCCAAGAATGACCTCTAATGAGAGGGAAGTAAGATTTGGGGAGTTGCTGTCCCGAAACAGATTTCTATCCTCCACCATAAAAAATTGTGAGGAGTCTCTATAATTCAGATTGAGCTAAAAAGTTACTAATAAATCCCCTAGTATGTTAGCTAACTTTCGTTAGTTCAACACTTTTTTATTTGAGCAACAGAAGGTCTTCGAAAAAATCAGTTTCTACCTACTGGTTTATTTTGACAGATTTCTGCCATTATTTGCATTTGCTTCTTATTAATTCCTTTTTGGGTTCTTTTTGGGAAATTGAGATTTTTGAAGGAGTTGCTACAGTAGCTTGTGTTTTTAGTGAAAACTTTTGCTGTTCTAAAGCTAAACCGAAGGTTCTATTATCTTTTGAATACACTAATGTTGCTAATGAAGATTGTGTGAAGTTTTGTAAGGAAAATTGTCAGGTGTAGAGAAAGAATGATGTAATGAGATGAAAAATGGACAAAACATCAAGCTTGGGGATGACACCCTGTGTCACCCCAAGAAATATTCAATAGATACAAGCGTCAAAGCTTGCGAATGCCCAAGGCATCCCCTTCTTCATCAATAAAAATCTCAGGACTTTCTAGAGACTTCGTTTTTATTGTTTCATGCACTCTTGTGTTATTCTTGGAGCGTATTAGTTTTTGTTTTTAGTTTTTGTTTGCTTAGTTTGATTGAATAAGTTGGTTGATCACATCATACGTATTTTGGAGAGAGAGACACACTCTATTTTCATTGCCTAGAACACTCTAGTTTTCACTCTTATTGTTTTGTGAGTGTTCTCTTTTGCTAGCACTGTGTTTATCTTTAGTTTTCTTGTGCTTTCATCTTAGAACTTCTGTAAGATCCCTCCTTTATAAAGGAAAAGGATCCCTGTGATTGCAATGCTAGTCCCTGGATCAATGCTAGCATCCACAGTTTAAGATGAAGTACACAGAAACAAAGGTCATTATTACAGTCATTCCAGAGACAAACATAGTCTTTACAACTCCATGGCCACAGGCCTATCACAAGAGTTTAAATAAGTAAATAGATAAAAGTCTTCATCTTCATGTGCCACAGGCAAACATGTTGAGTGTAGACTCATGACTCCTAATCCTCATCAGAATAACCTACAACATCACAAGTTACAGCCACAGTGGGTCAATACATTGGAATAGTATTGGCAAGTGATACCTTAGTAGAATATTGGTGGAATAAATACTATATGCTTTTTGGCTAAGTGTAACTTAGGCTTGCTTTGCTCAAAAATAGGTTTTGCCTATTAGTTGAAAACACTAAGTTTTTCTTTGTCAAAAACTTTTCCCAAGGAACCACCAATAGACATTGGGGTCCTTCACCCTTGTTCAACCACAAGTTTTACTTAGAAATTGGGATGAGGAGATTCTTGATAGCTTCCATGTCTTGATGCTCAAGTTGTCCTTTACCAGGGACATGGCTAAGTACTTAGATTCTTCCATCTGCAGAGGTTGTGCACTTTCCCCACAAGACTTGATTTTCAGAAGCCTTCCCTTAGACCAAATGGACGCGCTCCAACCTATCATACCACTACCACCAACTGTCCAAATGGCTAAGTTATTGCAACCTATGTGATCCAGGCAGAGCCCATATTGCCAAGTGGCTGCACTAGAAGCTTCTTAACATTTGGCCTCTCAAATCCCTTTGTTCCTGGGTGGCTTTCCACAAGTGAGATACACAAGGTAACCATAGAAATGGGCCTTGTGTAACCACTCAACATAAACCATTCCTTCCATTCCACCCAGGTGTTTCATTCACTTAGTTGTTTTATTAAGCAAAAAACACAAGTCCAAGACTTAGAAATATTTTCCCATAGCATGAATAATTCATTACCCTTGGTTTCTACTAGCTAGGCTAAGCATGGTATAGATAAGCATCTTAACTTAGAAATTTCTAGCAATTCTACAACTACTAGGATTTCCCAAGCATAGCATATAAGCGAAATATAACCATGCAAGACTAGCAAAATATTTCTAATGCATAGTAGAAAACATAGGGATAAAAATATCATGAAGCACCACTTGCCTTGGTAGTTTGGAGAGTAGCTACACTCCTCACAACCACAATCACTATTTGCACCAAAATCTACACATAACAATCATAGCAACAAATCACATACAAAATAAATACAAGCAAAAATATATGGATGCATGCAATATGATATGTGATGATTTTCTAAACTCAACAAGACAAGTGCACAGTACTGGTTTATAAACAAGTTCAAGACTTGCCAAACAAACTTTATTTGAACACTAAAACAATTCTCAAATAATTTATATACACAAAAATAGGCCTACACATGTTTCTGTAAATAAAACCATTTTAACAGAAGCAAAACATTAAACACATTTCATATTTGGAAAGGGCTTTCTCTCCTGATTCCACTTATATAAAATTTGTCAAATTTGTACGTGGGAATCAAAAGTTATGATTAAAACAAAATCAAACATCTAATAGATTCAAATCCTGATTTTAAATCTAAACCCTAGCCACGCGTCATGTTCTGATTGGTGCGTACTGGTTCGCACGGATCGGTCGATGCAGGCCGATGGATTAAAGTGACCGTGCACGGTCCAGATCTAAGCGTACCGTTTCATTAAGTGATCTATTCCTATGCGTTGGATCTAGATCCAACGGTCATCGATCAAGCGACCACGGATGGGCGGCGCTGGCGGTGGCAACTGGTGGCGGCGTGCTCTGTCTACGGCTGCGCGGAGCTACATGGGGTTTTGGGGTCATCGGAGACGCTTACCAGATTCGTGGTGATGCACTGAAGCTCAACGTGGCGATGGCTTGACAAGGGGCGCACGGACACGGCAGCACAAGCTCGCGGAGTTGCTGACAGCGTCGGGTGTTCGGTGACGAAGTCGTTGGCGGCGCTCCGGGTCACCCTAGCATGAATAAATGGTATCAGGGGGTGCGCAAGGCCATGGCGAACACGCTCGTGTGAGTCAAAAACGAAGGGGAACACGGGGCTCACCGAATTTAGTCGCCGGAGTCGAAGACGTCGTCGGGACCTTGCTTTGCTTGATGGAGTCGTCGATCTGGGGCAGTACATGACGAACTAGAGGTGTCAGTAGGAGCGCAAGGAGGTTGCGAAGCTGTTCGTATGAACCAGAGAGGAAGGGGCGCACGGAGTTTACCAGGATTGGTCGCCGGAGAGGGTTCTGCCTACGGCGGTGCAAGGGCGAATACGGGCAGCCTGGTGGCAGAGTGGTGGCGCTAGGTGAGGGGAAATGCTCGCGGTGCAGAGGGGGTTAAGTAGGCAGGAGGGGGGCAGCGATTACACGCAGAATCAATGACAATTAAGCTCGCAGTGACTGCGGCGAGGTAACGGCGGAGCGAGCGCCTCCGCCGCGCGTGATTGAAGACGACGACGATGTGGTCGCAGGGTCCACTTTCCAGCGAGTGCAACAGAGAGGAGGTGGGGTCAGGCGGTCAGTGACTTGGTGGGTTTGTCTGCGAGTGAGAGAGAGAAGGGGGAACCCGGGTGGGCTTAGTGGGCTGATTCTGTTGTTGGGCTAGAAAGGTGGCGCCGACCCTTTTCTATTTCTTTTCTCCTTTTATTTTTCTGTTTGCAATTTCAGGAATCAAATTCAAATGATTTCAAAAGCTGTTTGAATTCAAATCTTTTCAGGATTTTTGTAGAGTGCAACACTCACAAATATGGGCACAAAACCAAGTGGTCACTTTGAATTGGCCTGGTCACTTGGAATAAAATAGAATAAGCAGTGACATAGCACTAGTTTTAAATAGGTTTTGAAATTGGTTTTCAAATCATATTTGTTTTGAAACTTTGGTTTATATCCTATCAATCTAGCAATACAATCTGGGAGCAATAAGACAGCAAGGTTTGGTTCAATGAACAACAATCTCTCATTGGAGAGTAGCATTTGTTTTAAATGCTGATCACATAAAATAATGAGTTCATATGCTCCTGTTTTGGAATTGGTTTGTTTGAAATGAACTCTACATGATCATGAATGAATGGATGATATGCATGAGTTTGAAACATGATTTTAGGGATGTTACAAATCTAACCCCCTTAAGGTGAATCTCGCCCTCGAGATTCGGATTGGCTAGCAAATAGGTGAGGGTGGTCTTTCCGAAGATCATCTTCTCTTTCCCATGTTGCTTCTTCTTCGGAATGATGGTTCCACTGAACTTTGCAGAACTTGATAGTCTTAGTCCGTGTGACTCTTTCTGCAGTCTCAAGAACCTTGATAGATTTTTCCTCATAAGTGAGATCACTCTCCAATTGAACCTCTTCCAAACGTATAGTATCCTTCGAATAAGTTTCTTCCATTTCTGGATGACATTTCTTAAGCTGACTCACATGAAACACATTATGAACAGCTGACAAACACTCTGGCAATTCAATCTCATAGGCTACTTCTCCTTTACGACTCAGAATCTTGAATGGCCCAACATATCTTGGGGCCAACTTTCCTTTGACTCCAAACCTCTTCACTCCACGAAGTGGTGACACTCTAAGATAGGCTCTATCACCAACTTCATAAGTGACTTCTCTACGCTTAGGATCTGCGTAGCTTTTCTGTCGGGACTGTGCTATCTTCAATCTGTCCTTAACTAGCTTGACCTTCTCTTTAGCCTCTTTGATAAGTTCTGGTCCGAACAAGCTTCTTTCTCCCACACCATTCCATAACAATGGGGTGGTACACTTTCTCCCACAGAGAAACTCAAATGGTGCCATCTCAATACTGGCTTGATAGCTGTTATTATAAGAGAATTATGCGTAAGGCAGACTTTCATCCCAACTGGCTCCATAGTCTAGGGCACATGCCCTCAACATATCTTCAAGAATCTGATTAGTCCTTTCTGTTTGTCCATCAGTTTGAGGATAAAAAGCAGTGCTGAATTCCAACCTCGTTCCCAATGACTCATGTAATTGCCTCCAAAAATGAGAAGTGAATTGTGTCCCCCTATCAGACACAATACTTTTGGGTACTCCATGTAGACACACAATTCTTCTCATATAGATCTTGGCTAATTTAGCACTTGTATAAGTTGTCTTCACGGGTATGAAATGAGCCACTTTAGTTAGGCGATCCACTACTACCCAAATAGAATCATATCCTGACCTGGTCCTTGGTAATCCGGTAATGAAATCCATACCAATCTTGTCCCACTTCCAATCAGGAATAGGTAGTGGTTGAAGCAATCCTGCTGGCTTCTGATGTTCCGCTTTCACTCTACTACATACATCACACAAAGCAATATGTTCGGCGATGTCCTTCTTGAGATTATTCCACCAAAATCTTTCCTTCATATCCATGTACATTTTGGTGTTACCCGGATGAGTGGAATACGGTGAGTTGTGTGCTTCTTGTAAAATCAGTTTACGAAGCTCCGGATCTTGTGGAACACAAATACGTTTTCCATGCCATGAAGTACCATGTTCGTCTTCATGAAATACTTTGGCTTTTCCCTTGCCAATCTTTTCCTTGATCTCTTCAATTTCCCTATCAGTCTTCTGGGCTTCTTTAATCTTGTCCAACAAGGTAGGTTGAACATCCAAAGACATGAGATGTCCTTCAGGCACAATCTCTAATCTGAGATCTCTAAATTGAGCACAGAGATCATCTGGCAATTCTCCCTTAGTAAGGCCATTCACAAAAACCTTACGGCTTAGAGCATCCGCTACAACATTTGCTTTACCGGGGTGGTATTGCAAACTTAAGTCGTAGTCCTTGATGAGTTCTAGCCATCTTATTTCTCTCATGTAATTTCCTTCTGGGTGAAGATATACTTCAAACTCTTGTGATTTGTGAACACTTCACATCGTTTTCCCAAAAGATAATGTCTCCATGTCGTGAGTGCATGTACAACAGATGCTAACTCTAAATCATGAGTGGGGTAGTTCACTTCATGAGTTTTGAGTTGTCTCGAGGAATATGCCACAACTTTTCCTTCTTGCATAAGTACTGCACCCAATCCATGATGAGATGCATCACAATACACTTGGAAATCCTTCTCCAAATCAGGCAAACACAAGACTGGTGCTGTCACAAGTCTCTTCTTCAATTCTTGAAAGCTGAGTTCACAACCTTCAGACCAAGCAAATTTCTTGTCTTTCTTTAGTAATTCTGTCATAGGCTTGGCTACCTTAGAGAAATTCTCAATGAACCTTCTGTAGTAACCTGCTAAGCCAAGGAAACTACGAACTTCTTTTACTGACTTAGGTGATTCCCATTCAGTTACAGCTGAAACTTTAGCAGGATCAACTGCTACACCATCTCCTGACACAACATGTCCAAGAAATCCAACTTCATTCAACCAAAATTCACATTTGCTAAATTTGGCATACAGTTTATGTTCTCTCAGCTTCTCAAGTATCAAGCGCAAATGTCCTTCATGCTCTTCTTTGCTCTTGGAGTAGATCAAAATGTCATCGATGAAAACGACAACAAACTTATCAAGGAACTCCATGAACACCTTGTTCATCATATTCATGAAATATGCTGGAGCATTGGTCAAACCAAATGGCATCACGGTATACTCATACAATCCATACCTTGTGGTGAAAGTTGTCTTAGGTATGTCTTGTTCTCTTATCTTGAGTTGGAAATAACCTGACCGAAGATCAATCTTTGAGAACACACAAGCTCCTTATAGCTGATCAAACAAATCGTTGATTGTAGGAAAAGGGTATTTGTTCTTGATAGTCACCTCATTGAGTGAACGGTAATCTATGCATAACCTTTTACTTCTATCCTTCTTTTCCACAAACAAAACTGGTTCTCCCCAAGATGAAGACTTGGTTGAATAAATCCTTTCTGCAACCGTTCTCCAAGTTGTTTCTTGAGTTCTTTCAGTTCATCAACTGACATCTTGTATGGTCTCTTTGCTATCGGTCCAGATCCTGGTAGCAAATCAATAAGAAACTCCACATCTCTATCTGTGGCATTCCCGGCAACTCTTCCGGAAACACATTCGGATATTCACTCACAATTGGTACACTGTCTATGCTAACCCCCTTAAGAGAATTTAGCTTACTCCCTTTTGATTCAAAGTTAGACTTGAATTTAATCCGTTTCTTTTCCGGGGTTGTGAGTGCAACAGTACGATTGGCACAATCTAGTACTCCTTCATACTTGGTCATCCAATCCATTCCCAAAATTACATCCAGTCCTTGGGAATCTAGGATTATCGGACTCACTGGAAACTTATGCTTTCCAAACTCTATCACTAGATCCCGGCATCCAAGACTTACTATCATATCTCCACCTGGAGAACTAACTTTTATTGGACACCCAATGTTTTTAGTTGGAAACCCATTTCTATCAACAAATGCTTTTGATATGAATGAATGCGATGCTCTAGTATCAAAAAGAACAAGTGCTGGAATAGAATTGAGTTTCAACTTACCAGCAACAACATCTGGGTCTTCATAAATTTCCTCCACATTGATGTGGTTCACTTGTCCCTTCTGAAAAGGGTTGGGCTTGTTGGGTCCTTCAAATTTCTTTTATGGGCATTCATTTGCATAATGCCCCATCTTCTTGCACTTGAAACACTCAACCTGACTAATATCCTTCTTGACAGGCTGGCTTCCACTGCCACTTCCACTACCACTGTGGTGGCTCTTATATCCACCCTTGTGATTCTTGTGTTGGAGATATGCCCAAGAGGCAATAATAAAGTGGTTATTATCATATTTTCACACTTATGATAAATGTTTACATACCATGCTATAATTGTATTAACCGGAAACATTAATACTTGTGTGATTTGTAAACTAAAATAAAAGTCCCTAGTAAAGCCTCTTGTTAAACTAGCTTGTTGGTTAATATATGATCATGGTTTCCTGATCATGAACATAAAGATGTTATTAACAACAGGATCATATCATTAGGAGAATGATGTGATGGACATACTCCTATAGATAAGCGTAGCATAAAGATCAAGTCATTTCAATAGTTCAATTGCTATATGCTTTCTGATACATAGTAACCTAATTCCTTCGACCATGAGATCATGCATATCACCTTTACCGGATGGATGCTTTGATGACATCAAACACCACACCGTAACTGGGTGGCTATAAAGGTGGCATTGAGTGTTCGGAAAGTATTGGTTGAAACACATGGATCAGGATTGGGATTTGTCCATCCATATGACGGATAGATATACTCTGGGCCCTCTCGGTGGAATGTCATCCAATTAGCTTGCAAGCATGTGACTGTCTCACAAGGGATCACATATCACGGGAACGAGAAAAGAGTACTTATCAGTAACGAGGTTGAACTAGGTATGCAGAGATACCGACGATCATAACCTCGGATAAGTAAACTATCGTGAGACAAAGGGAAATTGGTATCGTATGTAAGTGGTTCATTCGATCGCAAAGTAATCGTAGAAATATGTGGGAGCCATATGAATTTCCATATTCCTCTATTGGTTATTGTTCGAGAAGTGTCTCGATCATGTCGCATAATTCACCGAACCGTGGGAGACACACTTAAGGATTCGACGTTGTTTTGAGTAGTTATGGTATTATGAGAAAGAGACCGAATGTTGTTGAGTCTCGGATGGGATCCGGATATCACGAGGTGATCCGGAATGGTCCGGAGAATAAGATTCATATAAGGAAAGTCCGTTTGAGTTCGGAATGATTCCATGTTTTCATCAGAATGTTCTAGAAGGTTCGGATTGTCCCGCACTCGAGGGTGGAGGGTACATGAATGTGTCATTGAATGATTGCATCATGTACTAAGTGTTCTTGCTGTTCCAAAACTGAAAGTCAAACTGCCTTTGAAAGTCAAACGGCTAAAACATGAAACTGGAAAAGAAACTGTGAAGCAGGAAACTGTGGGAAACAAGCAAGAGGTGGTTGGAACGACTTGGGGAGGAGTCCTCCAAGCCGGGCGCAACCAAGGCCGACTTGGGAGGACTCCTCCCTGGCCGCCCTCCCACCTATAAAAGGAGGGCAGGGCCTCCTCCTCTAGACACACAAGTTCCTATCCTCTAATCTCCGGTTTAGAGCCATTTTGGTTTAGAGCTTCTAATTGCCCTAGCCTTGGTTTAGAGCCTTCTAATTGGTGTGTCTAATCTCTAGACCACTAATAGCTCTCTCTCATACTCCACCATACTCGCTCCGCTTAAGGCGAAGCCTGGGATCTCCCTCTACTTCGGTACCACGCAGTCTTTGGAATCGCGAGGAGAGTGCTACAACCTCCGCTCACTTTGGAACAAGGGAGAGGAAGGTCTTCGTCAGTACCAACGTGTGACCGATCATGAAGCGCTGCTTAGGACGCATGGGAAGGATCGTCTACATGATCTTGAGATCGGAAAGAGTACGACTACATCACCCACGAGAATCCGCTCTCGTTAAACACTTTGGAATCTTCGAGGGTAAGTTATTCCATCGACTCGTTGCTACAATCTAGTAGATAGATCTTGTCTTGTTTGTTTGTATGCGATAGAAAATTTTTGTTTTCCATGCTACGAACCCCTACAGTGGTATCAGAGCCGTGTCTATATGTAGATCTGTTGCACGAGTAGAACACAATGGTCATTGTGGCGTTGATGCTTTATCGATTGCTTCTTGTGTACTTTGCATCTTGCGGTATGTTGGGATGAAGCGGCCGGGCTAACCTTACATGACATCGTTCATGAGACTTGCTCCACGCTTGACATGCAACTTGTATTGCATAAGTGGCTTTATGGGCCTGTTTCTCCTAGCATAGTTAAGATCCAATTTACAACGGGTGATTAACAATACTAGTATCAATGTTGTGGTTCATGTTCGTAAGTTAGAACGACACTTATTAATGACCCAAACCACATAAAACATGCAAAGAAAGTAGAGGCGTCTAACTTTGTTTTTGAGGGTGTCTGATGATGTGATATGGCCATGATTGTGATTATATATGATGTATGCAATGTTCCTTATTGTAAGTCGGCAACCGGCAGGAGCCATATGGTTGTCTTTGATTTCTGTTAAGACCCGCGTGTCTATTCAAAGTAGTTGTAATAGTTGAAGCCGGTGGACGACAACCATGGAACAACATCATTGACCTTGATGCAATGTCGGTGATGATGGAGATCATGTTCGTGCTAGAAGATGGAGATCGGAAGCACAAAGAAGAAAGGCCATATCATATCACATATTATGAATTGCATGTGATGTTAATCCTTTATGCATCTTGTATTGCTTAGTAGATGACGGTAGCATTATAAGATGATCCCTCATGCACATGAATTTCAAGTCATAAAGTGTTCGCCCTTAGTTAGCACCGTTGCTAAAGCTTGTTGTTTCGAAGCACCACGTGATGATCGGGTGTGTTAGATTCTGCAAGTGTATACAACATGAGCAAGCAGTTGCTCATGCGAAACTAAGGTTTGATCTTGACGAGCCTAGCATGTACAGACATGGCCTCAGGAACACGGATTACCGAAAGGTAGAGCATGAGTCATATAGTAGATATGATGAACATGTTGATTGTTCGCCATTGAAGCTATATCAACTCTCGTGATGATCGGTTTTGATGTGGTGGATTTGGTTCGTGTGATCACTAAAACAATGTGAGGGATATTGTTTTGAGTGGGAGTTCACCTAGATTAATTTAATTATTAATTAGAACTCAATTTATCATAAACTAAATCAAAGTGAATTTGCATAGTTGTTGTAGTCATTGGCATCTGTTTACCACCTTGCGCTTAGTTATAATTGAGATGATAGAACTATAGAATTCTGGTTAGTTACTTTACGAACTGGTATCGTATTGTTTTGAAGTGTTAATCTAAAGTTTAAAAGTCCTATTGCAAACTTTCAGTAAGTTCCGGTTACTCCATGAAGTTTAATAATTAGTATTAAATCAAGAGTAACAATTCCAAGTGTTAGTATCATGTTTGTTTCCATGATTCTTGATATTCAAAGGATTGTCTTAATATCAAGGTTATCTAGGATCTGAAAGAGTTGTTTCAGAAACCATGATGTGTGGAAGATATTGTGATCTGAAACGAAGTTTTAGTTGCAACATGATAGAGTATAATATGGCTAAAGTCATGTTCTCATATTTGATGAGAATTTGCAAAGTTTGGACACTTGTTGTACTAATCCTCCAAAAGGTTTTGGATAGCAACATTATACTCATAATTCATCGTTATAAGCTAAAAGTAGCTTGATCATGGACGATTCCATGATAAGGGTGAATATTTGATGTAGGTAAAATGTTTACTACACCAAGAGATTACTAAAGAAAGGAATTTGAAAGAACACCAAACATTTGATGATGGTGATCTACTTCAAAGTGCAAGTCCAAAGACATTGGTATTTAACTATACACGCTTTGGACTATATGTCATATGTATGACTCCACTATTGATGTTGATAGATTCTTTCAAACAGAAAAGGAAATATTGAAAGAAAATCTCATAAGTATATGGCAGAAAGGAAAAGACTAGAATTGTTCAGTTTAAGTATATAGATGATATACATGTTATGGATATATTATTTGCTTATTAAACAATGTGGTTCTTAAGTATTTAATACTGAATTTGTTGGTATGAATCGTCATACGAAACAACAGAATTCATGAACTACAGTGGCCTAAGTAATTAGCAAAAGAATATGTGATGATGTTCATCGAGAACAAATAAAGGGTTATTGTGTTGCTCGTTAAACATCAAAGCTTGCCTTCATGATTTGTTTTATCAGGTATTATGAGAACAAAAGGGTTGTTCAAATAATTGCCGTAATCCATAAAAGATGGGTGATTCACAAATCTCGTTGGAGAAATCACATCCATAAAACTAGTGCTAAAAATGTCGAAAGACAAATTGATTGAAAGATCACTTAGGAAGTGACATCGCCGTTTAAATTATATTGGAAAGAAAACATGAAGAAACTCCATGTGGATGGAATTTTGGAGTCTTTTGATTTTTGATCACATGACGCTTGTGAAACTTTACTAGAGATAATTGAAAATTTGTTCATAGGCCAAAAGGGAACGAATGACTAGCTTATTGGAACTTGTACATATTGTTGTACAAAGTCCATCATGTGTAGTCAAAAGCGATGGATTTCGACTTCATATGCTTTCTCCGAAAATTTGAGTGAATATATGAATATTTACTTAATATGGATGAAGTATGAAACATTTCAAAAGTTCAAAGACTTTCAAGATGAAGTGCAAAATCATTGTAACAAGAATATAAACAGTTTATGATAAAGATCATAAAGGAAGATATTTGAGTTACAAAGTTTAGCATAATACCTAAGATTTATGGAATCGTTCCATGGATTTGCATTTCCCGAAACACCATAAGAGTATGGAGCATTCGAGATATGTAATTAAACCTTGTTTGACATGGTAAGATCAAAGGTATAATGTAGGGTTCGCAGCATAGAAAACAAAAATTTTCCTACGATGTGAACTATATACCAAGATCTATATATACTAGATACAAACAACGGGCGGATGTATATCCGTAGAGAACATACCTTTGAAGACCGACAAAGCTTAACGAGTTCAACTCGTGGTTGATGTAGACGATCTCTTGCCGATCTCAAGATCGAGAGGAAGTCCTAGCGCCGCAAAACAGCAGCGCATCCGTGCTCGCACACACGTTCGAGGCACCGAGCAACCTCCGCCTCCTCGCTCCAGCGATGCAGCGGAAGCACAACTCTTTCTTGCCGAATAGCCACCGGGAACATGTATCTCGCTAGTCCGGGACAATGGGGAATAAATTCTAGAGGGGGAGAGAGATCCTTCACGAGGAGGTGTGAGAGACAAGTGAGGAGGGGGGCTCCTTTTATAGGAGGAGGGGGGAACCCCAAGGGGTGGCCGCGCATGGGGCTGCCTCTTGCCTCCCCTCTTCATGTGGGTGGATACTCCACTCACAAACTCCTCTAAATTCCCTCCACTCAAAAGTCCACTCAAAATTCCCATTAAATTTCCACCAAATTTAATGCAAACTCTCATTAAATAAAACTCTTTTATTTTATTCAGAATTTTGTCAATTACTTTAATGACAAACATTCACAAATAACCCTTTGCTAGAATTCTATTTCACATGCATAACCACATTATGCAATTTCACGAAAACCTGCTTTGGTATCTAGTGAAATAAATTCCTGTGCTTGTTCAATCTTTCAGCATGAAACATTTGCTCCAATTGGATGTCGGTGTCTCTTAAGTGTGTCACCCTACGGTTCGTGAATAATGCGGACATGATCGAGACCCCTCTCGGATCAATAATCAGAAGCGGGATCTGGAGACCCATCGACTCCACACATTCAACGATGACTTTCTTGTGATCGTCGGAACCTTTTACGCTAGTATCTTAATCCCTTTGTTTCACGATATATTACATGTCCGAGATTCGATCATCGGTATCTCCATACCTAGTTTGATCTAGTTACATGCACTCTTTTCTCGTTCTGTGATATAACATTCTAGTGATCAAATCACTTGCTTGCAAGCTAATCAATGTGATATCACCGAGGGCCCAGAGTATATCTATCCGTCATCGGGATGAACAAATTCCACTCTCGATCCATGAGCCTCAACATAACACTTTATTAGTTCGAATCCATCTTTATAATCACCTGTTACGGTGTGACGTTTGATGTTATCAAGAAACTCTTCCGTGTTAGTGATTGACATGATCTCATGGTCTAAGGATTAGGATCACTTCGTAAGTTGTTATAGCAATATAAACTCAATGAATTTGATCGTAATGCTATACTTGGATGAATGTTCATCACATCATTACACTAATGTTGTGATCCGTTATTAACAACATCCAATGTCCATGATCGAAAACCTTGATCATCTTGTTAATCAACGAGCTAGTTTATGAGAGAGGCATAACTAGGAACTTTCATTTGTTTATTAAACACACATGTATTAACGCTTCCGTATTAATACAATTATAGCATGCAAAATAAACATCTATCATATACTTGGAATACATAATAAACACTTTATTATTGCCTCTCGGGCATATTCCTTCATCTCCACTTGCACTAGAGACAATAATCTAGTTACATAGTGATAAATCTAACACCCATTGAGTTCTCGTGTTGATCATGTTTTGCTCTAGGGGAGTTTTAGTCACGGATCTGCTACATTGAGATCCGTATGTACTTCTAAATCTTTATATCTCCATCCTTGACATGCTCATGGATGGAGTGAAACCGCGCTTAATATGCTTGGAATGCTTGTGAGACCTTGGCTCTTTGGCATTGGCAATGGCACCATTGTTGTCACAATAGATCACCATTGGGTCCAACCCGTTTGCCACAACTCCTAGTTCGGATATGAACTCCTTCATCCAAATCGCTTCTGAGCCGCCGGCAAAGAACATATTCGCCTCGTTGTTGATCCGCTACCACAGTTGTTTGGAGCTCCTCCAACTAACCGCTCGCCATTCATGAGAAATACGTATCCGGATTGAGACTTAGAGTCATCCGGATCGGTGTCAAAGCTAGCGACATAACACTTAGCGACGAGCTCTTCTTCACCTCCGATACAAGAAACATATCCTTAGTTCTTCGTAAGTACTTAAGGATATTCTTGACCGCTATCCGAGGTTCAACTGGATCCGATTGGTACCTACTAGTCAAACTAATAGCGTGCCACATCCGGTCTTGTACATAGCATGGCGTACATTATAGAGCCTATGGCTAAAGCATAGGGACTTTGTCCATTATCTCTCTTTCTTCCATAAGCGGACTTTGAGTCTTACTCAATGTCTTGCCTTGCAACATAGGTAAGAACCCTTCTTACTTCCGTCCATTTTAAACTTCTTTAAAATCTTATCAAGGTATGTACTTTATGATAGCCCTATTAGGCGCTAGATCTATCTCTATAGATCTTTATGCCTAATATGTATGACGCTCACCTAGGTCCTTCATTGAAAATTTCTTTGTTTAGATAACTTTTAACATTGTTTAAAGTTCTATATCATTCCGATCAATAATATGTCATCCACATATAATATCGTAAATGCCACATTGCCACTCACTTTCTTGTAAATACAAGCTTCTCCATAAGTTTGGACAAATCCAAACTCTTTGATCACCTCATCAAAGCGGAGATTCCAACCCGATGCTTGCTTCAATCCATAGATGGATCGTGAAGCTTGCACACCTTGTTAGCATCCTTAGGATCGACAAAACCCTTTGGTTGTATCATATACAACTCTTCTTCAATATTACCATTGAGAAACGCGGTTTTGACATCCATCGCCATATTTCATAATCGAAATATGCAGAATTGCTAACATAATCCTAATCGACTTTAGCATCGCTACGGGAGAAAGTCTCATCGTAGTCAACTCCTTGAATTTGTCGAAACCCCTTTGCGACAAGTCGAGCTTTATAGATGGTCACATTACCATCAAGCAGCTTTCTTTTGAAAATCCATTTGTTCTCCACGGCCTTTGGGTCGTGAGGTAATTCCACCAAGTTCCAAACTTGATTTTCATACATGGATTCCATCTCGGATTTCATGGCTTCTAACCATTTGTTGGAATCCGGGCTCATCATCGCTTCTTCATACGTCGCAGGTCATTATTTTCATCAACCATGAAATTTATGACAGGATTCCGTCTGACAACTCGGGAGCTGCAGCGTCTGTTTGACTGCGAGGTTCGGTAGTACTCTCTTTGAGTTTCATGATCATTATCATTAGTTCCCTCTTCAACAGTGGAGCCAACTCCGAACAACTTCCTGCTGCCGCTACTCGCCATACTTTGAAGAGAAGGTTCCACAACCTCTTCGAGTTCTACCTTCCGACTACTCACACCTTTCGCGAGAAACTCTTTCTCTAGAAAGGATCCATTCTTGGCAACAAAAACCTTGCCCTCGGATGCATGATAGAAGGAATACCCAATAGTTTCTTTAGGGTATCCTATGAAGACGCATTTTTCCGCTTTGGGTTCGAGTTTATCCGGTTGAAGTTTCTTCACATAAACATCGCATCCCCAAACTTTAGAAATGATGACTTAGGTTTGTTTCCAAACCACAATTCATACGGTGTCTTTTCAACAGTTTAGATGGTGCCGATTTAAAGTGAATGCAGCGGTTTCTAGTGCATAACCCCAAAATGACAACGGCAAGTCGTCGGAGACATCATAGATCGAACCATATCTAATAAAGTACGATTCGACGTTCCGACACACCATTTATTTGTGGTGTTCCTACAGTGTGAGTTGTGAAACAATTCCACACTCTTTCATGTGAGTGCTAAACTCGTAACTTAGATACTCACCTCACGGTCGCATCGTAGAAATTTGATCTTTCTATTACGATGATTTTCCACTTCATTCGAAATTCCTTGAACTTTTCAAAGGTTTCGGACTTGTGTTTCATCAAGTAGATATAACCGTATCTACTCAAATCATCCGTGAAAGTAACAAAATAACGATATCCACCTCGTCGACACACTCATTGGACCACATACATCCGAATGTATGATTTCCAATAAATCGCTCACTGCTCCATTGAACGAAAGCGGCGTTCTAGTCATCTTGCCCATAAGGCATGGCTCACATGTATCAAATGATTCATAATCAAGTGATTCCAAAGTCCATCGAATGGAGCTTCTTCATGCGTTTAATGCCAATATGACCTAGAGCGGTGCCACATATATGGATATATCATCATTAAGTTTAATCCTTTTAGCATCAACATTATGAATATGTAACATTATCATTGAGATCTAATGAAATAAACCATTCATCATCGGTGCATGACCATAAAAGATTTCATTCATATAAATGGAACAACCATTGTTCTCGATTTAAATGAATAACCACTTTGCATCAAACATGATCCAGATACAATGTTCATGCTCGGTGCGGGCACCGGATAACATTTATTTAAGTTTATGACTAATCCCGACGGTAAGTGGAGAGGCGTTAACGGCGATTACATCAACGTTGATCCATTGCCGACACGCATCTTGACCTCACCCCTTGCTAGCGGTCGCTTGTTCCACCCACGATTCGAGTTACAAATATTAGCAACGGTATCAAATACCCGGTGCTACTGCGAGCACTAGTCAAGTACACATCAATAACATGTATATCATATATACCTTTGTTTGCCTTGCCGGCCTTCTTATGCCAGATACTTGGGGCGATTAAGCTTCGATGGATCCCCTTACAATAGTAGCACTCGAATCGACTTAGGTCCAACTCGGGGTTTCTTTTCAGCGCAGCAATGTGCTTGCCGCCCTTAGTTCCCTTCCGTTTTCCCTTCTTGTCTTTCTTGAAACCAGTGTTCCTATTGATCACCAACACTTGATGTTCCTTTTTGATCTCCACTTCTACAGTTTTAAGCATTGACAGAAGCACGAGGAGAGACTTCTTCATGCCTTGCATATTATAGTTCATCACAAAGCTATTATAGCTAGGTGGCAGAGACTTCAGAACACGATGGATGCCTAAGTCAATGGGAATCAATATTCCCGAGGACACAAGCTTATCGGCGTAACCCAACATCTTGAGTACATGCTCACTTACGGAACTGTGCTCTTCCATCATGCAGCTAAAGAACTTTTCTAAAGCATTGTAGCTCTCTACAGCAGCATGTGTGTCGAAAATCATTTTCAACTCACCCATTGTATCAAATGCATTGCCGTTTTCGAAACGCTTTCGAAGTTCCGGCTCTAGCCCATACAATATGCCGCAATGAACTAAGTTGTGGTCCTCCTGACGAGTCTGATAGACATTCTTCTCCTCGTCAGGGGTATCATCAAAAGGTGGGGGGCCTAACGGCGCTTCTAGCACATATTGCTTTTGTGCAGCAGAGAGGAGAATCCTCAAATTCATGGCGCATTCAGTAAAGTTGCTACCGTTCGTCGCTAGTTTCTCTTTCTCCATGAACGCATTGAAATTAAAAGCAGGTGGTGCCATCTACAACAGAATTTGTAAAGTTTAGACTAAGTGTATGATAGATCGAGTTCAACTAATCTATATTACGAATGAAATCCCACTCAAAAGCGACATCCCTCGTGTCCTTTTGGTGATTACATGAACCAAATCCACTACACCAAGTCCGATCATCACGTGAGTCGGTATAGCTTCAAAGGCGAGCATCAAATGGGCATCATATCAACTATATGACTCATGCTTAACCTTTCACTGTGTTCCGAGGCCATGTCTGCATACATGCTAGGCTCGCCAAGTTAGAACCTTAGTATTTGCGTGTAACTGTTTTACACCCGAAATATGGTCGTGGATCCAAGAACACCCGATCATCACGTGATGTCTTGGAGCGACGAAAACATAATCGGTGCATACTAAAGGAAGAACACATTCTTATCTTGATATTTAAATGAGGGATCATCTTATTATGCTTAACAAAGCGCTAAACAAGCAATATAAGATGCAACCAAACATCATATGTTTATTAGTGAAATTATATGGTTCCCGCAGATGATCTCTATCATGTGCATCGTGGTATGATCACTATCATACCTATATGTGTAAATCCAAGGTCTATGGATTTTACACGCTATGTGTGTTGTAAGAGTATCATCTCATACTTTTACTTACAACACCACCATATCATAACACTAGCCCAGCAACAATCTAAACTAGACGCCTCTAATTTATCCATTGCAAGTTTTACGTGGCTTAGGGCTTTCGAGATAGAACCGTTCTTACCTACGAACATGAACCACAACTGTAACATCCCAAAAATCATAATTTTAAACTCATTCATACCACTTTGCATCATTCATGCATTTAGGGTTTTTCTCAAAAATCATTTAGAAATGGGATATGAGTTATGATTTCATGTGGGCATATTGTCCCAATTTAACATCATCCTGTTAATATTTGAATGTTTAAATACTTCAATGCTTGCCTTCATTGATGGAAAGAATAGGAGAAATTTTAAACCCCAAAGATTTCAAATTTAGGAATAAATTCTAAAACCCATTTCAAATGTTTGCAAACAGGAACAATTCCTATTTATTATTAAAACCAAGCTGGACAAGCTTTGCAATATAACCACCTAGTTATGTGACTGTTTTGAATCCACAAAACCCTACAAAAATTCCCAAGGCAATCTGATTTCAAAAGGATTTAAATTCATACCAAAATTCATACCAGAAATTAGAAATAGAAAAAGAAAAGAGCTTCTGAATAGAAAAGGGCCACGCGGATAGGATCTGGCCCAGTAGAAGAACAAGCCCAAGAAGCCCACCCGGAATTCCTTTTCTCCTCCGCCATGAGCACACACCGAGCCACCGACGCACCGGTCCCCACATTCACTCGTGCACCTCGCCGAGTGGACCACGACACGCGGTCATCGTCTTCCCCAAAACTCGCGACCACGTCATTCTGCAATGACTCCGGTGATGGCGGGTTAATTGGGCCATTAAACGCAGCGTTTCTTGTCGACTCCTGTGCTATAAGATCCCCACCACCCCACGGTCATTTTCCCCCTCCCCAAATCGCACACTCACGCCCCAGCTGCCCTCAAACCTCCGCGAGTCGCCACGACAGAGCCCCTCCGCGATCAATTCCGGTGAGCTTGAGTTCCCTCTCTCCCATTCACCCTATCTTATTCAGTGAACTCATACGCATATTCTCGACACTCGCCGTTTGTCTTCGCATGACCCTAAGCGTTGTAACGTCGACATCGCCGCCACCATCTTCTTCACGAACTCCGGCCCCTCTCCGTAGTAACCACCACCTTGCCCTCGGTTGATACGCATAGAATCCTCGTCATCGTGCGCATCCGGTGTCCCTATTTTGGCCTAGCACGACGAGGAACCTCGCCAACGACGACAACTGACCGTGGCTGACATTTCGCGAACTCCGGCGAGCAATCCCAGTAAGTTTCGAGCGCCCCCTGCTTTCTTATTCACCCGAGCATGTTCGTAGTTGTCCTGCGCATCTTCTAAACCCATAGGTTCGTGCTCAGGCGACGCAGAACATCGGCAACTCGACAACCCTCACTTGACGCTGCAGAAACTCACGAGGGCTAGAGCCCATCTCCGAACGCCCCTCCACAAGCCAGTACCACTACGAGCTTCAGCAACCTCCGGCGAACCTGGTAATACCCCTCTCCCTCTCGCGGACAACCTAGAACGCCGGCACCATCATCGGCCGCCGCCTTCATCGCCGCCGGCAATGCCGCTTTTAGTCAAATGAATCTTAGCCGTTAGATCTGTCTACGCGTATAAACACTTCACTTATCGAAGAATGCGGACAGATCTGAGCCGCAAGAACGTTAGTTAGATCCAACGGCTCGTAAGGGTGATCCGGTGCGAACCGATGACGCCAAGAGAAACGCGACGCGTGGCAAAGTTTTAGATTAAAACAGAATTCAAAATCTGAATTAGATTCAAACTTCAAATGCTTGTATCTTTCAAACGACACGTTGGATTTTTGCAAACTTTATATCGTTGAGTTCAGCAAGACAAGGCCTATCAGAATATACCTTTTGTTTAGCATATAGTAACAGTTAAAAATGTTTTATTTGTGGAACAAGTTTGGGGCTATTTTAGATATAAAAATGTCTTTATAAAATTTTGTTATGGACAAATAGGTTTATTGGACAAACTTGTGACATGTTATACTTCAGTAGTCATGAACACACACTTGGTAGAATTTTTCAAAATTTAACACATGGTAAATTCTTGCATGCATGCATTCATATAATTTTGGTTATGTTTAAATGTGTGTAATTGTATGTTTTGATTTCTTGTGTAGATTTTGATTGTGATTGTGATTGTGAAGAGTGCTACTCCCCACACTACCAAGGCAAGTGATATTTGCATGAATATATATTTGTCCTATGTTTTGAACTAGCATTAGATATTTTATTATACTATTGCATAATATTTTGTCTAATGAAAAGGTGGGAAATCCTATGTAGTCTACTAGCATTGTTAGGGAGTTATCCCTAAGATAAGTTGCCATACTTGCTTAGCCTAGCTTATAGCAAACAAGGGTGGTGAACATCTATATATATACTATATGATAAAATATTCTAAGTCAAGAGACTTAGGTTTCTTAATAAAACTACTAAGTTAAATAAACCTCCTGGGTGGAATGGAATGTATGGGTTATGTTGAGTGGTTACACAAGGCCATGGACTTGGGTTGTGTATCACACTTGTGGAATGCCACCCAGGCACAAAGAGGTTTGGAGGCCAAGTGTGGAGAAAGCTTACAGTGCAACCACTTGGCAATATGGGCTCTGCCATGATCATATAGGTTGCCAGAACTTAGTCAATTTGGACAGATGGTGGTAGTTGGGTTGATAGGTTGGAGCGCGTCCATTTTGACTAAGGAAAAGCTTCTGAAAGGTCCTGTCTTGGGAAACCAAGTCTGGTGGGGAAAGTGCACAACCTCTGCAGATGGAAAACCTAAGTACTTAGCCTTGTCCAAGGTAATGGACACTTTGAGCATCAAGACATGGAAGCCACAAGAATCTCATCACTCCAACTTCTAAATAAAAACTTGTGGGTGAACAAGGGTGAAGGACCTCAATGTCTATTGATGGTTTCCTTGGGAATGTTTCGACAAAGAAAAACTTAGCAATTTCAACTAATAAGTAAAACTTAGTTTTAAGCAAAGCAAGCCAAGCTACACTAGCCAAATGCATATAGAACTATAGACCACTTAAAATATACTAAGGTATCACTTGCCAATACTATTCCAAAGTATTGACCCTCGTGGGCGTAACTTGTGATGTTGCAGTTACTCGATGATGAGTAGGAGTCATGAGTCTACACTCAACATGCTTGCTGTGGCACATGAAGATGAAGACTTGTGTTTATTTACTTATTCCTAAAACTCTTGTATTAGGCCTATGGCCCTGAGTTGTAAAAGACTATGTTTATCTCCGGAATGAATGTAATAAACGACCTTTGTATCTGTGGTACTTCATCTTAAAGCGTGGATGCTAGCATTGATCCAGGACTAGCATTGCAATCACAGGATCCTATCCTTTATAAAGGAGGGTCTAACAGATGGTATCGAGCAACGTGTTGCCTGTAGGATTATGACCCTAGGACTGAAAAACCACTAAGGAAAAAGTTCTTCAACTACTTCTACACTTGTCTATTCTTCTCGTAAAACTTTTCTAATCTCTTTCAACTTCCTTTGTAGATGAACTCCATCAACGAAGCTGTGAAGAAGGGACCACTCATGACCATGACCTTGGAATGTGAAACTGAGTTTCCCAATATTCTCAAGGACCTCATGGAGGCAATGGATGCACATGGTGAAGCCGTGTACAAAGGGTTTCCAGTGATGGATGAAGGAGTGGAGTATTGGTGGGTGCAACTTCACTTGTACAAAAACAAGGAAGACAACCACAAAGAAAAGGGATTCTGCATGTACACCAACACTACCATGCACCCCACATTCTTTGAGTCAGCCAGGGATGCATCTTGGAGGACTATCAAGGAACTAAGTGCTAGAGTCAAATGCAGAATGCTCAACCTCCAAAAGGATTTAGAGAAAGAGAAGGAACTCACTCAAGAGTTGGAAGACAATAACCAAGAAATAAGGGGAGATGTTATAGACTTAGTGATAGAGTCGAGGGAACAAGATTGGTGGATTGCCTCTAGGAACATTGTGTTCAATAATAGGTCCCGTGAGATTGGACTGTAAGGACACTTCGTTAGTTGGACCACCACTTATCACCTTAATTTCAAAAGATATTTTAAATAAGTATGGACCTTGAATGATGTAATGAATTCATGTATGCATGGCTTGTGTGACAATTATGTTTCATGGATATGTATGAATGATTGTCTTGATTTATCTTGAATTGCATTGTTCTAACTTTTTAATCTTATAAATAGATGCCTGCTGCCATCGACCCGTTGAGGAGTTTCGAGTTACTCGTTTTGGTCCCCGTATCGTTGAGCTTACCACTGCTTGATCTCCCTCTTCCCACCATCACGGTGTACCCACTCACCAAGTTCGAGAGGAAGGACCTGGGGCTTCAAGGTGACCCAGCCGGGGCCTTGGTGAGCCCACTACTGCAGGCCATCGTCTTCAAGTTGATGCACGATGACAGGAGAGAGGCATGGAGGTAGTCATGCAGACCGAGGACGATAGGGCATTAGGGCCACCCGCATAGGTTAGGGTACTCACTTTCACGTCTTGGAGACGTGATGTTGACGGAGAGTCCATCGACTTGAGGACGACTCGAGGAGCACCGCGAGCCGATACGTCTTTATCTTCGTGACTTAGAGACTCTTCTCGAGACACGTGATAGACGGGACGAACGTCATGCTTGGTAATGACGAAGCTTGGTGCAGCTTCGCGAGAAGGACAAGCTTTTGCGGCAGGATGAGATGATCAAGGAGATGGAGACAAAATTTGAGGCCTAGGACCGCAAATTCAAGAGTCAAGAGAAACGCGTCGTGATAGGAACAAGAGAATCCGGGACATGACCAGGAGGCTGAAGTCTAAGGACTTGAGCAAAGAGCAGATGGTTATTGAGAGGCTTCGCTCCCAGAAGAGGGCTCTCAAGGCCAAGATCGATTCCTTGACCACTACGATTGAGGAGAACAAGACCGCGATGGAGAACGCAGGTCTTACCTTCGTCGAGGAGGAGATTGACATTGATGAGTAGACATGACCACTCGTTTATCTTATTATTCATACTTGTGTTGTGAACTTGTTTTGGACCATCCGACATGTGGATGGCTTGCCACTTGTGTGTATCACTTCATGAACTTGTTATGTGGTTGTTGAACTTTATTTTCTTGTGTTGATTAATATGTGTTTGTTTATGTTGTATTGTGCATAAAACATCTATGGGTATCTCATTCTTATCTATTTGAACAAACCACAGATGCCTCCCCGTCGCACAAACCCCAACCCCAACAACATCACCCCGGAAATGCAACAAATGATGAATGCGCAAACACAACTTATGCAAATGATGACGACGTTCATCCAAAACCAGAACAACAACAACAACAATGACCCCAACAACAACAACAATGACCCCAACAACAACAACAACAACAACAACAACAACAACCCTCCGGGTTTCGATATGCTCACCAGATTTCTGCGAGGCCGGAAAGTTTTCGAACAATCGATCCCATGGCAGCCAATGACTGGTTCGTTACGTGAACAAAGACTTGGTGATGAGGTCGCACCGATGCTGAAAAAGTCGATTCAAAGACATCTGTTGGAAGGACCAGCGCCACATGGTGGGATAACTTCCAAATCACCACTCCCATTGATGAAGTGACATGGGACATATTTGAAGATGGGTTTCGCACCGCTCATATCTCGTCAGGGATAATGAGTCTGAAAAAGAAGGAGTTTCACAACTTGAAACAGCGCCATCGCAGTGTGGCGAGAATATAGAAGAATTCAACAATCGCGCTATGCACGGACGAGGTTGATCGATGCCAAGAGAAAGGAAAAATTCTTGGAAGGCTTGAATGATGAGCTGAACCTATAGTTATCTCAGAGCATATGTTCCAACTTATCGGTCTTTGTGTGACAAGGCTGCTATTTTGGAGAGTAAAATGAAGCAAGTCGAGAGTAGGAAGAGGAAACACTCCGACAAACAGCTCGGGATCGCCTCACAAACGATCTCATTATGATGACAATGGCGCTCTGGATCCCATAAACATGGGAAGTTCAACAAGCACCACAACAACCGTCATGACAACAAACACCGTAGTCATGACAATGATAAGTACAAGAACCACAAGGGTGGACATAAGAGCCACCACAGTGGAAATGGTAGTGGAGGTGGAAGTCAGTATGTCAAAAAAGACATCAGTCAGGTTGAGTGCTTCAAATGCAAGAAGCTGGGACATTATGCTAATGAGTGCCCTGAAAAGAAAGTTGAAGGACCTAACAAACCCAATCCTTTCCAGAAAGGACAGGTTAACCACATCAATGTGGAGGAGGTCTATGAGGAACCTGATGCCGTTGCTGGTAAGTTCAGACTCAATTCAATTTCAGCATTTGTACTCTTTGATACTGGTGCATCTCATTCATTCATATCAAAGGCATTTGTGGATAGAAATGGGTTTGCATCAGAAAACATTGGGTGTCCAATAAAGGTTAGTTCTCCAGGGGAGACATGGTAGCAAGCCTTGGATGCCGAGATCTCATCATAGAGTTTGGTAAGCATAAGTTCCCAGTAAGCCTAATAATCCTAGATTCCCAAGGACTAGATGTAATTTTGGGAATGGATTGGATGGCTAAGTATGAAGGAGTATTAGATTGTGCCAATCGTACAGTTACGCTCACAACCCCAGAAGGGAAAAGAATAAAATTTAAGTCAAACTTTGAATTCAAAGGAAGTAAGCTAAATTCTCTTAAGGGGGTTAGCATGGACAGTGTGCCAATTGTGTGTGAGTATCCGGATGTA
This sequence comes from Avena longiglumis, assembly GCA_030063025.1. NCBI lineage: Eukaryota > Viridiplantae > Streptophyta > Magnoliopsida > Poales > Poaceae > Avena > Avena longiglumis. The sequence goes on from CP125973.1 coordinate 159,347,915, forward strand.
TTCCCTGAGGAATTACCAGGAATGCCACCAGACAGAGATGTGGAGTTTCTAATAGATTTGGTACCGTGTTCGGACCAATAGCCAAGAGACCATATAAAATGTCAGAGATGAACGAAAGAACTCAAGAAACAACTAGGAGAACGATTACGAAAGGGTTTATACAACCAAGTTCTTCATCTTGGGGAGCCCGGTTTTGTTTGTGGAAGAAGGATAGAACACAAAGATTATGTATTGATTATCGTTCTCTCGAGGTTACCATCAAGAACAAATATCCTTTGCCAAGAATCAACGACTTGTTTGATCGGTTAGAAGGAGCATGTGTATTCTCAAGATTGATCTTAGGTCGCTATTTTCAACTTAAGATAAGAGAGCAAGACATACCTAAGACAGCATTCACCACAAGGTATGGATTGTATGAGTACACCGTGATGCCTTTTGGTTTAACCAACGCTCCCAAAGATATTTCATGAATATGATGAACAAAGTGTTCATGGAATTCCTTGACAAGTTCGTTGTCGTTTTTATCGATGATATCCTAGTCTACTCCAAGAGCAAGGAAGAACATGAAATACACTTGCGCTTAATACTTGAAAAATTAAGAGAACATAAACTTTATGCCAAATTCAGCAAGTGTGAGTTCGTTAGAGAAAGTTGGATTCCTTGGTCATGTTATGACAAAGGATGGTGTGGATTGATCCGACTAAAGTTTCAAAGGATGATTGGGAATCACCCAAAATGTGAAAGAAGTTCGTAGTTTCCTCGGCTTAAAGGTGTTACTACAGAAGGTTTATTGAAAATTTCTCAAAAGTTGCTAAACCTATGACAGAATTGCTAAAGAAGGACAAAAGTTTGCCTGGTCTCAAGGTTGTGAAGTCGGGCCAGAATTAAAAGAGACTTGTAACACCAGTTTTGTATGCTTTGATTTGGAAAAAGATTTCCAAGTGTACTGTGATGCTTCTCATCAAGGCTTAGGTGCCGTACTTATGCAAGATGGTATAGTCGTAGCTTATGCTTCGAGACAACTCAAAACTCATGAAGTAAACTACCCTACTCATGATTTGGAGTTAGCCTCATGCTCATGCACTCAAAACATGGAGACATTACCTGTTAGGTAAACGGTGTGAAGTATTCACCGATCATAAGAGCTTGAAATATATCTTCACCCAGAAGGAGATCAACATGAGACAAAGAAGATGGCTAGAACTTATTAAGGATTACGACTTAAGTTTACAATACCATCCTGGTAAAGCAAATGTGGTAGCCGATGCTCTAAGTCGTAAGACATTTATAAATGGCCTTACAAAAGGGGAATTGCCAGAAGACTTGTGTAGGCAATTCAAAGAACTCAGATTGGAGATTGTACCAGAAGGGCATCTCATGTCCTTGGATGTTCAACCCACTCTTTTGGACAAGATCCGAGAAGTTCAAAAGACTGATGAGGAAATTGAAAAGATTAAAGTAAACATTGGTCTAGGGAAAGCCAAGAGTTTCCATATTGACGAACAGAGTACTTTATGGCACGGGAAACGTATGTGTTCCACAAGACCCGTAGTTGCGAAAACTGATCTTACAAGAAGGTCACAAATCTCCATATTCTATTCACCCAGGAAACACCAAGATGTACATGGATATGAAAGAGAGATTTTGGTGGAACAATCTCAAAAGGGACATCGCCGAACATATCGCTTTGTGTGATGTATGTAGCAGAGTCAAAGCGGAGCACCAGAAACCAGCAGGTCTGCTTCAACCATTGCCTATTCCTGAATGGAAGTGGGAAAATATTGGTATGGATTTCATTACCGGATTACCAAGGAATAGATCGGGATATGATTCCATATGGGTAGTAGTGGATCGTCTAACCAAAGTGGCTCATTTTATACCAGTGAAAACAACTTATACAAGTGCTAAACTAGCAAAAATTTACATGAGCAGGATTGTATGCCTTCATGGTGTGCCAAAGAGTATTGTGTCTGATAGGGGAACTCAATTCACATCTCACTTTTGGAGACAACTTCATGAATCCTTAGGAACGAGGTTGGAATTCAAGATCGCCTTTCATCCTCAACAGATGGTCAAACGGAGAGAACCAATCAAATTCTAGAAGACATGTTAAGAGCATGCGCTTTGGATTATGGAGCAAGTTGGGATGAAAGTTTACCCTACAGAGTTTTCTTACAACAATAGTCATCAATCTAGTATTGGAATGGCACCGCTTGAGTTACTCTCGGAAGGAAGTGTACCACCCATTGTTGTGGAATGGCGTGGGAGAAAGAAGCTTATTCGGACCTGATCTTATCAAAGAAGCCAAGAGAAAGTCAAGATGGTTAAAGACAGTTGAAGATAGCACAATCCCGATGAAAAGCTACGCGGATTCTAAGCGTGAGAGGTCACCCTGAAGTTGGGGATAGAGCTTATCTCGAGTATCGCACTCCGTGGAGTGAAAAGATTTGGAGTCAAAGGAAAGTTGGCACCAAGATATGTTGGACCATTCAAAATTCTAAGTCGCAAAGGAGAAGTTGCATATGAAGTTGAATTGATGAATCTCTATCGCTAGCTCATAACGTATTTCATGTGAGTCACTAAGAAATGTCACCCAGAAATGGAAGAATCCTCTTTGAAGGATACCATACCTTTGGAAGAGGTTCAACTAGAAAGTGATCTCACTTATGAGGAAAAGCCTGTTAAAATTTTAGAGACCGCAGAAAGAGTCACCAGGACCAAGACTATCAAATATTGTAAGGTGCAATGGAATCATCATTCCGAAGAGGAAGCGACATGGGAAAGAGAAGATGATCTACGAAAAGACCACCCTCACCTATTTGCTAGACAAACCGAATCTCGAGGGCGAGATTCACCTTAAGGGGGTTAGATTTGTAACATCCCAAAAATCATAACTTTAAACTCATTCATACCACTTTGCATCATTCATGCATTTAGGGTTTTTCTCAAAAATCATTTAGAAATGGGATATGAGTTATGATTACATGTGGGCATATTGTCCCAATTTAACATCATCCTGTTAATATTTGAATGTTTAAATACTTCAATGCTTGCCTTCATTGATGGAAAGAATAGGAGAAATTTTAAACCCCAAAGATTTCAAATTTAGGAATAAATTCTAAAACCCATTTCAAATGTTTGCAAACAGGAACAATTCCTATTTATTATTAAAACCAAGCTGGACAAGCTTTGCAATATAACCACCTAGTTATGTGACTGTTTTGAATCCACAAAACCCTACAAAAATTCCCAAGGCAATCTGATTTCAAAAGGATTTAAATTCATACCAAAATTCATACCAGAAATTAGAAATAGAAAAAGAAAAGAGCTTCTGAATAGAAAAGGGCCACGCGGCTAGGATCTGGCCCAGTAGAAGAACAAGCCCAGCAAGCCCACCCGGGGAATTCCTTTTCTCCTCCCACGCGCGAGCACACACACTGAGCCACTGACGACCGGTCCCCACATTCACTGCGTGCACCTCGCTGACGAGTGGACCCTGGACACGCGGTCATCGTCTTCCCCAAAACTCGCCGCGACCACGCCGCCGCTGCAATGACCGCCGGTGATGGCGCGGTTAATTGGGCCATTAAACGCAGCGTTTCTTGTCGACTCCTGTGCTATAAGATCCCCACCACCCCACGGTCATTTTCCCCTCAATCGCACACTCACGCCCAGCTGCCCTCAAACCTCCGCGAGTCGCCACGACAGAGCCCCTCCGCGATCAATTCCGTGAGCTTGAGTTCCCTCTGCCTCCCATTCACCCTATCTTATTCAGTGAACTCATACGCATATTCGACACTCGCCGTTTGTCTTCGCATGACCCTAAGCGTTGGCAGCGACGACCGGCCGCCACCATCTTCTTCACGAACTCCGGCCCTCTCCGTAGTAACCACCACCCTTGCCCTCTGGTTGATACGCATAGAATCCTCGTCATCGCGCATCGGCGGTGTCCCTATTTTGGCCTAGCACGACGAGGAACCTCGCCAACAACGACAACTGACCGTGGCTGACATTTCGCGAACTCCGGCGAGCAATCCCAGTAAGTTTCGAGCGCCCCCTGCTTTCTTATTCACCCGAGCGTGTTCGTAGTTGTCCTGCGCATCTTCTAAACCCATAGGTTCGTGCTCAGGAGACGCAGAACATCGGCAAGACTCGACAACCCTCACTTGACGCCTTAAACTCCGACGAGGTCTAGAGCCCATCTCCGAACGCCCCTCCACAAGCCAGTACCACGACGAGCTTCAGCAACCTCCGGCGAACCTGGTAATACCCCTCTCCCTCTCGCGGACAACCTAGAACGCCGGCACCATCGATCGACGCCCGGCCGTCGCATGGCAGCGGCAGCTTCGTTTTTAGTCAAATGAATCTTAGCCGTTAGATCTGTATCCTACGCGTATAAACACTTCACTTATCGAAGGGGTACGGACAGATCTGAGCCGCGCAACGTTAGTTAGATCCAACGGCTCAGAAGGGTGATCCGGTGCGAACCGGTACGCGCCAGTAGAAACGCGACGCGTGGCAAAGTTTTAGATTAAAACAGAATTCAAAATCTGAATTAGATTCAAACTTCAAATGCTTGTATCTTTCAAACGACACGTTGGATTTTGCAAACTTTATATCGTTGAGTTCAGCAAGACAAGGCCTATCAGAATATACCTTTTGTTTAGCATATAGTAACAGTTAAAAATGTTTTATTTGTGGAACAAGTTTGGGGCTATTTTAGATATAAAAATGTCTTTATAAAATTTTGTTATGGACAAATAGGTTTATTGGACAAACTGGTGACATGTTATACTTCAGTAGTCATGAACACACACTTGGTAGAATTTTTCAAAATTTAACACATGGTAAATTCTTGCATGCATGCATTCATATAATTTTGGTTATGTTTAAATGTGTGTAATTGTATGTTTTGATTTCTTGTGTAGATTTTGATTGTGATTGTGATTGTGAAGAGTGCTACTCCCCACACTACCAAGGCAAGTGATATTTGCATGAATATATATTTGTCCTATGTTTTGAACTAGCATTAGATATTTTATTATACTATTGCATAATATTTTGTCTAATGAAAAGGTGGGAAATCCTATGTAGTCTACTAGCATTGTTAGGGAGTTATCCCTAAGATAAGTTGCCATACTTGCTTAGCCTAGCTTATAGCAAACAAGGGTGGTGAACATCTATATATATACTATATGATAAAATATTCTAAGTCAAGAGACTTAGGTTTCTTAATAAAACTACTAAGTTAAATAAACCTCTGGGTGGAATGGAATGTATGGGTTATGTTGAGTGGTTACACAAGGCCATGGACTTGGGTTGTGTATCACACTTGTGGAATGCCACCCAGGCACAAAGAGGTTTGGAGGCCAAGTGTGGAGAAAGCTTACGGCAACCACTTGGCAATATGGGCTCTGCCATGATCATATAGGTTGCCAGAACTTAGTCAATTTGGACAGATGGTGGTAGTTGGGTTGATAGGTTGGAGCGCGTCCATTTTGACTAAGGAAAAGCTTCTGAAAGGTCCTGTCTTGGGAAACCAAGTCTGGTGGGGAAAGTGCACAACCTCTGCAGATGGAAAACCTAAGTACTTAGCCTTGTCCAAGGTAATGGACACTTTGAGTATCAAGACATGGAAGCCACAAGAATCTCATCACTCCAACTTCTAAATAAAAACTTGTGGGTGAACAAGGGTGAAGGACCTCAATGTCTATTGATGGTTTCCTTGGGAATGTTTCGACAAAGAAAAACTTAGCAATTTCAACTAATAAGTAAAACTTAGTTTTAAGCAAAGCAAGCCAAGCTACACTAGCCAAATGCATATAGAACTATAGACCACTTAAAATATACTAAGGTATCACTTGCCAATACTATTCCAAAGTATTGACCCTCTGTGGCTGTAACTTGTGATGTTGCAGGTTACTCCGATGATGAGTAGGAGTCATGAGTCTACACTCAACATGCTTGCCTGTGGCACATGAAGATGAAGACTTGTGTTTATTTACTTATTCCTAAAAACTCTTGTATTAGGCCTATGGCCCTGAGTTGTAAAAGACTATGTTTATCTCTGGAATGAATGTAATAAACGACCTTTGTATATGTGTACTTCATCTTAAACTGTGGATGCTAGCATTGATCCAGGGACTAGCATTGCAATCACAGGGATCCTATCCTTTATAAAGGAGGGGTCTAACAACAACGAGGATAATCAAATTGTTGACAACTCACTTGCAAAATAGATATTGACTATAGTAGGAGAGACAGACACCCGCTAGCCACTTATGCAAACTAGTTGCATGTCAAGCGTGGAACAGGTCTCATGTGCGAGGACATGTAAAGTTTGTCCGGCCTTCATCCCACTATGCCACCAATATCCAAAATCACAACAAAGGAGCAACAACATGATCATCATCGCCCACATACTCATATGTGTACTACGTGTAAAGTATCTACGCATAGATCCGCTCGATACCCTTTGTAGGGTTCGCAGCATAGAAAACAAAACCTTTCCTACGATGTGAACTATATACCAAGATCTATATATACTAGATACAAAACAGGCGGATGTATATCCGTGAAGAACATACCTTTGAAGACCGACAAAGCTTAACGAGTTCAACTCGTGGTTGATGTAGACGATCTCTTGCCGATCTCAAGATCGAGAGGAAGTCCTAGCGCCAAGCAAACAGCAGCGCATCCGTGCTCGCACACACGCTCGATGCACCGAGCAACCTCCGCCTCGCTCCGGAGATGCGGAAGCACAACTCTTTCTTGCCGAATAGCCACCTGGGAACATGTATCTCGCTAGTCCGAGACCATGGGGGATAAATTCTAGAGGGGGAGAGAGATCCTTCACGAGGAGGTGTGAGAGACAAGTGAGGAGGGGGGCTCCTTTTATAGGAGGAGGGGGAACCCCAAGGGGTGGCCGGCGCATGGGGGCTGCCCCCTTGCCTCCCTCTTCATGTGGTGGACACTCCACTCACAAAACTCCTCTAAATTCCCTCCACTCAAAAGTCCACTCAAAATTCCCATTAAATTTCCACCAAATTTAATGCAAACTCTCATTAAATAAAACTCTTTTATTTTATTCAGAATTTTGTCAATTACTTTAATAAAAACATTCACAAATAACCCCTTGCTAGAATTCTATTTCACATGCATAACCACTTTATGCAATTTTACCCGAAAACTGTTTTGATCTAGTGAAATAAATTCCTCGATTGTTCATTCTTTCGGCATGAAACATTTGCTCCAATTGGATGTCGGTGTCTCTTAAGTGTGTCACCCTACGGTTCGTGAATAATGCGGACATGATCGAGACCCTCTCATCAATAATCGAAGCGGATCGAGACCCATACCGACTCCCACACATTCAACGATGACTTTCTTGTGATCGCTTAACCTTTTACGCTAGTATCTTAATCCCTTTGTTTCACGATATATTACATGTCCGAGATTCGATCATCGGTATCTCCATACCTAGTTTGATCTCGTTACCGACATGCACTCTTTTCTCGTTCCTGTGATATAACATTCTAGTGATCAAATCACTTGCTTGCAAGCTAATCAATGTGATATCACCGAGAGGGCCCAGAGTATATCTATCCGTCATCGGGATGAACAAATTCCACTCTCGATCCATGAGCCTCAACATAACACTTTATTAGTTCTGAATCCATCTTTATAATCACCTGTTACGGTGTGACGTTTGATGTTATCAAGAAACTCTTCCGTGTTAGTGATTGACATGATCTCATGGTCTAAGGATTAGGATCACTTCGTAAGTTGTTATAGCAATATAAACTCAATGACTTTGATCGTAATGCTATACTTCGGATGAATGTTCATCACATCATTACACTAATGTTGTGATCCCGTTATTAACAACATCCAATGTCCATGATCAGGAAACCTTGATCATCTTGTTAATCAACGAGCTAGTTTATGAGAGAGGCATAACTAGGAACTTTCTGTTTGTTTATTAAACACACATGTATTAACGTTTCCGTATTAATACAATTATAGCATGCAAAATAAACATCTATCATATACTTGGAATACACATAATAAAAACTTTATTATTGCCTCTCAGGGCATATTCCCTTCATATAATTCATAAAACTGCCATTATATTTTAAAGATTAAAAGCTTTAGAGATTACCGTTTTTCCACTGAAAAGAGCTTCATCATAATCCGTTGAAATGACACCATATGTTATGGTTTGGGATAAAACCCAAGTTGTCCTTTCTTAAACATTGGTATTCTATGCATAAGAAAGATGTTTACAACCAAAGTCGGATGAACCTGTCTTTGTTAAGTATTCCTCCATAACACCGGAGACAAAAGTGTTTGTCACTTAGAACGTCAAGTTTCTTTTAGAAGGAATTTTTTGTGAAAAGTTAAGTGGGAGGACAATAGAACTTTGATAAGGTTAAAAGAACCTTAGCTATATGTGCAGAGTTGCGCAGCACCGAAAAAGTGTTCCGGAGGCAGCAACAATGCTCATGGCTCATGTGCCTCAAAGGTTGTGGTTATGAAGGTCAAAGTTTCTGTTGAACCAAGTAGGTCGAGTAAACAATCAAATACCAAGATTTGTGGGTTGAATCATTATTTGAGAATAATGAACGTACTACATGCAAAGAAGCGACGATGGGCCCTGACTCCGTAAAATGGCTTGAAGCCATAAAATCCGTGATAGTTCCATATACGAGAGATCAAGATTTGAACGTGAAAGACCCTCTGGGAAGGTACAAGACCTTACAGTCGTATTTGGATCTATAACGAAATAGACATGGATGTTTCACATCTATGAAATAGTCGACATGTTGGGAAAGAGTTCACAACAATGTTCAAAGGTTGTATATGACAAGATTTGATCTTTCATAGCGATTTTAGTCTAGACAGTTAATGTAGCAACCACTACATATAATTTGTTATATGGTAGTTGAATAAACAAAACAAGTTCTTCTAATAGAATCGTTACCTAGGACATGTGCATAACATGGTCCATAGGGTTTTGTTAATTCAAAGGATGCTAAAAGCGTATGCAAACTTCAATGGTTAAAGTGAGCATCATGAGTTGGAATCTTCACGTGATGGAACTGTTAAAGGAGTTTAAAAGTTCATTAGACGATGAAGATGCTTGCATTTGCAAGAAATTAAGTGGGAGCGCTAAGACATGTTTCTAATACATTATGTGGAAGACATATTGTTGATTGGAAATAATGTATCTTTTATTAACACATATTCAGAATTTCATCCCGATGAAAGACTTAGGCAAAACCAAATATTTGGCATCAATAGACGCTAATATGGTTGTGCCAGAAGTACATAGACAAGATATGGAATGAGTTCAATATAGAAGCTACAAGAGAGGTTCTTGTTGAACAGAAAGGATTGAATGAGTTCAATGTTGCTGATATATTCAAGTGTATTGACATTTGGTAAAGTGAAACAAATAATCAAGTATAGATTGATACTTGATGTATGAAATCACAAAGAGTATTTATATCAATCATACTGTGATATGTACAAATCCAGATATGTCCTATGCTCTAAATGTTGTGAGCATATACCAGAATGATTCGTAAGATGATCATTGGACAATAGTAAGGATATTCTTATGATCTTTTGGAAGAACTAAGAGTATAATATTTGTAGAAGTGACAAATAGATGGTTAGTTCATTGTAAAAGTACTACATTGATACTAGCTTTGTCACAAAGTACAAATTAAGTTTATTTCAATCTAAACTAAGGGTGGCACAATATAATGGAAAGTGAGTTCCGTAATAGATTTGGATGAGTTCCAAAGTTAAGACATTGTGACAGATACTACAACAAAAGTCTAAGTATATGACTGCTATAATAGCAGCTAAAGAGGGCATTTGTGTCAAGTAGTTTGTTATGAAACTAGGTGTAGTTCACAGCGGGATAATACTATGAAGATATATTGTACGACAATATTATCAACATGTTTTAACCCCAAAGAACTAAAGGTCACACCAAAGGACCAAATTAGTACGAAGCCATCTCATTAGAGAATGAGTGATGCGTAGAGACGCAAAGACATGCAATTACACACGGACCTGGAAGTGTCAGATCCAGAGATCAGTTGACCACAAGCAATCGTGTACATACAACACCGGAAAGCCATAGGTGTTGAATACACAAAGATTTGAAACTAGATTATTGACTCTAGTGCAAGTGGGAGACTGTTGGAGATATGCCCAAGAGGCAATAATAAAGTGTTTATTATCATATTTTCACACTTATGATAAATGTTTACATACCATGCTATAATTGTATTAACCGGAAACATTAATACTTGTGTGATTTGTAAACTAAAATAAAAGTCCCTAGTAAAGCCTCTTGTTAAACTAGCTTGTTGGTTAATATATGATCATGGTTTCCTGATCATGAACATAAAGATGTTATTAACAACAGGATCATATCATTAGGAGAATGATGTGATGAACATACTCCTATAGATAAGCGTAGCATAAAGATCAAGTCATTTCAATAGTTCAATTGCTATATGCTTTGTGATACATAGTAACCTAATTCCTTCGACCATGAGATCATGCATATCACCTTTACCGGATGGATGCTTTGATGACATCAAACACCACACCGTAACTGGGTGGCTATAAAGGTGGCATTGAGTGTTCGGAAAGTATTGGTTGAAACACATGGATCAAGAGTGGGATTTGTCCATCCATATGACGGATAGATATACTCTGGGCCCTCTCGGTGGAATGTCATCCAATTAGCTTGCAAGCATGTGACTGGCTCACAAAGGATCACATATCACGGGAACGAGAAAAGAGTACTTATCGATGTGAGGTTGAACTAGGTATGCAGAGATACCGACGATCATAACCTCGGATAAGTAAACTATCGTGAGACAAAGGGAAATTGGTATCGTATGTAAGTGGTTCATTCGATCGCAAAGTAATCGTAGAAATATGTGGGAGCCATATGAATTTCCAGATTCCTCTATTGGTTATTGTTCGGAGAAGTGTCTCGATCATGTCCGCATAATTCACGAACCGTAGGGAGACACACTTAAGGATTCGATGTTGTTTTGAGTAGTTATGGTATTATGAGAAAGAGACCGAATGTTGTTCGGAGTCTCGGATGGGATCCGGGATATCACGAGGTGATCCGGAATGGTCCGGAGAATAAGATTCATATAAGGAAAGTCCCGTTTCGGAGTTCGGGAATGATTCCGATGTTTTCATCAGGAATGTTCTAGAAGGTTCCGGATTGTCCGGCACTCCGGGGGTGGAGGGTACATGAATGTGTCATTGAATGATTGCATCATGTACTAAGTGTTCTTGCTGTTCCAAAACTGAAAAGTCAAACTGCCAGTTTGAAAGTCAAACGGCTAAAACAGGAAACTGTGGAAAACAGGAAACTGTGGGAAACAGGAAACTGTGGGAAACAAGCAAGAGGTGGTTGGAACCGACTTGGGGGAGGAGTCCCTCCAAGCCGGCGCGCCAACCAAGGCCGACTTGGGGAGGGACTCCCCTCCCCTTGGCCGCCCCTCCCACCTATAAAAGGAGGGGCAGGGCCTCCTCCTCTAGACACACAAGTTCCTATCCTCTAATCTCCGGTTTAGAGCCGTTTTGGTTTAGATCTTCTAATTGCCCTAGCCTTCGGTTTAGAGCCTTCTAATTGGTGTGTCTAATCTCTAGACCACTAATAGATCTCTCTCATACTCCACCATACTCGCTCCGGCTTAAGGCGAAGCCCTGCGGGATCTCCCCTCTACTTAGGTACCACGCCCGTTGTCTTCGGAATCGCGAGAGAGTGCTACAACCTCTGCTTTTCTGGAACAAGGAGAGGAAGGTCTTCGTCAGTACCGAACGTGTGACCGATCATGAAGCGCTGCGAGCATAGCCGGAAGGATCGTCTACACGATCTTGAGATCGGAAAGAGTACGACTACATCACCCACGAGAATCCGCTCTCGTTAAACACTTTGGAATCTTCGAGGGTAAGTTATTCCATCGACTCGTTGCTACAATCTAGTAGATAGATCTTGGCTTGTTTGTTTGTATGCGATAGAAAATTTTTGTTTTCCATGCTACGAACCCCTACATCTTGTACTTGTCATTGTCATGACTACGGTGATGCTTGTTGTCATGATGACGGTTGTGGTTGTGGTGCTTGTTGAATTTTCCATGCTTGTGGGATCCTGAGCTTCCACTATCATCATAATGGGAACGTTTGTGAGACGATCCCGATCTGTGCTTGTCCGAGTGCTTTCTCTTCTTGCTTTCAACTTGCTTCATTTTGTTCTCCAAAATAGCAGCCTTGTCACAAAGAGACTGGTATGTGGGAACATATGCCACAGCTAACTGCAGGTTCAGTTCATCATTCAACCCTTCAAGGAACTTTTCCTTCCTCTTAGCATCAGTGTCAACTTCATCCGTAACGTACGCCAGATTGTTGAACTCTTCAATATATTCACCACGCATGCGGTGCCGCTTGAGTTATGGAACTCTTGCTTCTTCAAACTCATCACTCCGGATGAGATGTGAGCAGTACGAAAGCCATCTTCAAAGATAGCCCATGTCACATCTGCAATGGGAGTGGTGATCTGGAAGTTATCCCACCAAGTGGCTGCTGGTCCTTCCAACAAGTGAGATGTAAATCTGACTTTCTCTTCATCAGTACAGCCAACTGTTACCAAGTCCTTGTTCACAGAGCGTAGCCAATCATTAGCCACCATAGGATCAGTTGTTCTTGAGAACTTTGTTGGCCTCAATCTCAAGAACCTGGTAATCATGTCAAAACCCGGTGGGTTGTTATTGTTATTGTTGTTATTGTTGTTGTTGTTGTTGTTGTTCTGGTTCTGGATGAACGTAGTCATCATCTGCATCAGCTGAGTCTGAGCTGTCATCATTTGCTACATCTCAGGGGTGATGTGTAGGGGTCCCAACCTAATAAGGTAGAGTCCTCCTGTGTTTACAATGCTAGTCCCTGGATCAATAGCTAGCATCCACAGTTCAGATGTAATATCAAGAAACAAAGGTCATAATATAACTTTATAACCAGGAATAACATAATTTTATTACATCATTACATAGCTCATTTGGCTATTACATTACATTGCAGCGGAATAACTATAAACATGGGGTCCTTCATCTTCAAAGTGCCACAGGCAGATGTTGGTTGTAGACTTTGTAATTCTAAACAATCAATCTTCACTAAAATCAATCAAACCTGCAACATACAAGTTACAGCCACAAAGGGTCAATACATTTGAATTGTATTGGCAAGTGATACTATATTGGTAAAGTGGAATCTATCATCTATATGCATTTGGCTAAGTGGAGTTGAGGCTTGCATTGCTCAAAATAGATTTTTCTTATCATTTTGAAAATACTAAGTTTTTGTTTTGACAAATCACTTACCCAGGCATCTACCAATCAAAGACTGAGGATCCTTTCCAAGGCATCCACCAATCAAAGACTGAAGTGCTTGGCAAAAACCATTTTTCTCAATCAAAGATTTCAAGATCCTTGTACCAAGCCATCTCTCCATCAATGATTGAAGAATTCACACAACCCTTGTTCAAACCACAAGATTTTAATTTAGAAATTGGAATGATGAGATTCTTGATTGCTTCCATGTCTTGATGCTCAAATTGTCCTTTACCAGGGACATGGCTAAGTACTTAGATTTTACACTCTGCAGAGGTGGTGCACTTTACCCACAAGACTTGGTTTCCCAAGACAAAATCTTTCAGAAGCCTTCCCTTAGACCAAAATGGACGCGCTCCAACCTATCAAACACTACCACCCACTGTCCATTTGGCTAAGTTCTTGCAACCTATATGATCATGGCAGAGCCCATATTGCCAAGTGGTTGCACTTGAAGCTTCTCAACATTTGACATCTCAAATCTCTTTGTTCCTGGGTGGCATACCACAAGTGAGATACACAATCCAAGCCTATGGCATTGTGAACCACTCAACCATTCTCCACCAAGCAAGCCCATTCCACCCAGGTGATTCATTAACTTAGTTGTTTTATTAAACAAAACTTAAGTCCTCAGACTTAGAATATTTTTCCATAGTGTGAATATATATTCCACCCATGTTTTCTATTAGCTAGGCTAAGCTTGGTAGTAGTAGGAAACTTAACTTAGAAAATCCTACTAAGGATTCATTACTAGGGTCTATCAGCAAGGTCTATACTTAGCAAAAACCCATGCAAGTTTACTTAGCAAAATCACTAATGCATATTGAAAGTAATGGGACAAAAGTATGTAGCATCACTTGCCTTTTTGGTAGAGTATAGGTTCACTTCTTGATCTTTGCAACAATCACACTCTTCAAGTCACTACAAATCAATCAAACAAGGCACAAACTCAATCTACCAATCAAGCAAAACAACACACATAAATAACAAAGTCAAAGAAATGCATGCAAGCATGCCAAGCTTTGTTTTGTTTGAAAAAGTGGTTCCTAGTGGGTCATAGTCATTTGGGTACATCTAATGGTCATTTCCTAAAGTGGCCAAGTCTTTTGCAAAAGGTTTCACTTTAAAACCATTTTCAAAACAAAGTGTTATTTTATGTGGTGTAGAATTATTTTTACTAAGGCATTAGCCCATAGGGTTCACCAAATGAGTTGCTATTGCAAAACTTGGTGTTTTGGTCAGTAAGTTTGGTCCAAACTACTTCCTTAAAGTTTTCTTTCCATAAACATTTTTATAATAAAAACTATTCCTTTTATTTGACTAGAAAATGACTAAGTCAAGTAATCTAACCTAAATTTTACAAAAATCATTTCTAACACCAAGGGTTGGTTCCTAGGGTCAGTAATATCACAACAAACCATTTTGCAAAGGTTTTAATTCAAAAATCATTTTTAAACAATTTTTCTAATCTAAACAAGTACACAAATGTTTCTGCAAATTCAAACAAGCTAACAGATACTATTTGTCAAACTAAGGCCATGGTTGGCTAGGGCTTGTTCTCCTGATTTCATTGATATAAAATTTGCCAAATTTGGACGTGTGGTTTGAAAGTTATAGGGTTTTCAAAACTGCATCAAATTCTGATTCAAATCTTGTTTTAAACAGAAACTGGCGACACGCGTCCTAATATCATTCGTCGATACCGCTTCGCTCGGATCGCACAGTGGCAGCCGTTGGATTAAGTTAGATCGCACGGTACCAGGTGCGCACCCGTTCGCGTTTAAGTGGTTCTATCGTATCCGCCCGATCTAAATCGAACGGTTGCAATCACTCAGACCATCAACTGGCGGCGCTGCGGTGGCTAACGGCGGCGGAGCGGTCGGTCGACGACGGAGGCGACACTACAGGGGGTGAGGAAGAAGGAGGAGTAGCTCACCGGGCTCAGGGGGTTACGGCGAAGCTCAAGGTAGTGTTGGTCGGACGAGGGTGCTCGGGTTCTACGCGATTCCTCGCCGGAGTAGTGGACGGCGGACGGTTACATCCGCAGTCGAAGGCGGTAGTCCACGAGAAGGCAAACGGAGGGCGGTTAGCTGCGCAAGATCATGGCAAGGATGAGTGCGTGAACGGAAGGGTCGGGTAGTCGAGTTCACGAAATGCTCGACGAGCAATGGCGAACATGGCCGCCGGAGGTTGTCGTTGGCGAGGCTCAGAGGTGCCCGCGGTCGTACAAAGGGTACATGCAGATGCGCCTAGATGCGGTGAATATGCTTGCGTGTAGAGGGAGTCGAGGGGCGGCCGTGGTTCGCCGGATTTTGCTGGAGAAGGTCGCCGGAGTTGGTGAGGTTGCAGTGGTCAATTGGAGCAAGACTTTGAGAGGAACTGGAACCAGAGGGGAAACGGAGAGGAGGGACTGGCGATTTAACACGCGTGCTCACTGCGACTTTTACTCGTGGCATCAAGGCGAATTAAGCCGAGGAATTAAGCCTGCAACGGCGAGGAGAGGGAGAAGAATCAGTCGCGGGTGGGTGAGAAAGATGAACAGGAGGAGTGGGTCCCGTTCGTCAGCGAAAGAGAGGGAGGGAGAAGAGGGCCACATGTCAGTGACTTTGCGGGCTGTTTCAGCAGTGAGGGAAAAACGGTTCGGGGAGGGAAAAAGAGCTGGGCCGCTGGTGGGCTTCGTGGGCTGCTGGGTTGGGTTGGTTCTTTATTTTTTTCTGTTTTCTGATTCCTTTTCTTTTTCTATTTCTATTTACTGATTTGGATTTCAAACAACAATTCAATCAATCCAAATAAATTCATACAAACACCATATTTCAATTCTTTGGACTTGGTTCTGTTTATCAACATAAACCAACATTCCAAAATAAATAATATTTTTATTCCTTTTTAGGATATATTTAATATAAAATAGACCATAGTTATTTAATCAAATATGGTATGATTTATTTAATAAATCTCCATTTAAAGTCCAAAATATTTCTCCAAATCAAATCAGTAGGTATTAATTGGAAATAAAGAATACTTAAAATACTTGTTTAAAATAAAATAACATTTTATTATAGGGTCCATTAATAATTAAATAAAATGGCCTTAGTTATTAAATCAAATAGGGTTTGATTTTATTAATAAAATATTTATTTGAAACCTAAATATTTTCAAAATCAAATTAGTAGGTTTAATTTGGGAAATATATAATATTTGGAAATTTGTTTTTAAAACAAAATAACCTTTTATTTTAGTATCCATTATTAATTATTATAATAGACTTTCATTATTAAATCCAATAGGATTTGTTTTATTGAGATATTTATTTTGAAATCTAAAACAAAGCCAAAACACTTTAGTAGGTTTTATTAGAGAATATAAAATACTTGGAAAACCTATTTTAAACAATTTAATAAGTCTTGATGTTTTAATTAAAATAGTAAAACCTTTCATAATAAATTTTGATATTAATTCCTTATTATTTTATTTTAAATAAACCTTTGTTATTTTTTATTCAAAACTAAATGTTTTAATTCCCAAAGTTTGGTCAAGGTTTAAATTGGCCTTTATTAAATAATCTTTATTTATAAAACTTCTATTTCATTTGAAAACAAATCTTTTCATTTAATTGTTTCAAAATAGTATTTCCAAATGTTTTTATTTTCCTTTTATTAAATGTTTATCTTTTTAAATCTCTTTAGGTTTATTTTATTTTAATTCAAATGGGTTTGAAGTTCCAATTGAATTCAAAAAGTTTCTTCTGGCTCTAAAAATCAAACAAAGTATTATATTATTAATTTATTTTCACATTACAAGATTTGGAAAATCTTGGGATGTGACATGATGTTGTTGTTGTTGGGGTTGGAATTGGCACGACGGGGAGGCATCTGTGGTTTATTCAATAGAGATAAGAATGAGATACCCATAGATGCTATCATGCACAATACATCACATAAACAATCACCAAGCATGCATCACAATAATAAAGGTTCAACAACAAGATAACAAGTTTGCAAAGTAAACACACCAATAGCAAGCCATCCACATGTTGGATGGTCATTGCGACTCAAATAAAGCATGGTAAATAAATGATAAATGAGTAGTCAACACTACTCCTCGGCATCAACCTCCTCCTCAACAAAGGTAAGACCTGCATTCTCCATAGCGGTCTTGTATTCCTCGACATTGGTGGTCAAGGTCTCTACTTTGGCTTTGAGAGCCCTCTTCTGAGAACGAAGCCTCTCAATCACAGTCTGCTGATGATCGAGCTCTAAGTCCTTGGCCTCCAGTTCCGCAGTCATGTCTTGAATCCTCTTGTTCCTATCTTGGACTCGCTTCTCTTGACTCTTGAACTTTCTGTCCTGACTCTCAAACTTTGCCTCCATCTCCTTGACTATCTCATCTTGCTCCGCGAAGAGCTTGTCCTTCTCACGAAGCTGCACCTAGAGTTCGTCATTGCTGAGCACGACGTTGGTCCTATCAGTGTCCACGTGCCTAAGAAGAACCTCTAAATCCTGGAGGTATAGATGAATTGGCTCCACTGTCTCCCTCGAAGTGTCCTCGAAGTCGATGGCCTCTCCATCCTCATCACGTCTACCAAAGGCGTGGAAATGAGTACCTCAAACTTGTCGAGAGTGTCTCCCTAACAGACGCCCAATCAAGTCCTGCATGACTACCTCTAGGCCTCTCTCCTTGTCATCATGCATGAGCTTGAAGATGATAGCCTCCGTGGTAGGCTCAGTCTGGCGTCCGGGCTGGTTGACCTTGAAGCCCCAAAGGTCTTTCCTCTCAAACTTGGTGAGGGCAAGCACCATGATGGTAGGAAGAGGGAGATTGAGCAAAGTAGTGAGCTCAATAATACGAGGGCCAATACGAGTTCCTTGGAACTCTTCAACAGTGTTGATGGTAACATTAGGCATCAATTTAATAAGATAGAAAAGGTTAGAATCAACACAATTTTAAGATAAATCACAAGACAAGGAATCACATGCATAACTTTGAAAATCAAACAAACAAGTCATGGCATACATGGATCCATTACAAACAACCAAAGGTTCAACTTATTTTAAACAACATTTTGGGAAAAAAATGATAAGTGTGGTTGTCCAACTAACGAAGTACGCTTACAATTCCATCCCACTTTCCAAGTTGGCTAAAAGGGCATCCCTAGAGGCAATCTGTTTGTCTAGATCACCCATTGCTAAGTCTATGATGTCCTTCCTTAGGCTTTGGTTGGTAGCCTCTAACTCTTGGGTATGCTTCTTTTCTTCCCTAAGATCATTTTGAGTGTTAAGCATTCTACACTTGATTCTATCACCAAGTTCTTTGATGGCCCTCCAAGCTGCATCCCTTGCTGAATCAAAGAATGTAGTGTGTGTAGAATAACTCCTTTATAAAGGAAAAGGATCACTGTGATTGCAATGCTAGTCCCTGGATCATTGCTAGCATCCACAGTTTAAGATGAAGTACACAGAAACAAAGGTCATTATTACAGTCATTCTAGAGACAAACATAGTCTTTACAACTCCAAGGCCACAGGCCTAGTACAAGAGTTTGAATAAGTAAATAAAAATTCTTCATCTTCATGTGCCACAGGCAAACATGTTGAGTGTAGACTCATGACTCCTAATCCTCATCAGAGTAACCTGCAACATCACAAGTTACAGCCACAGTGGGTCAATACATTGGAATAGTATTGGCAAGTGATACCTTAGTATAATTTAGGTGGACTATATTTCTATATGCAATTTGGCTAAGTGTAGCTTGGCTTGCTTTGCTCAAAATAGGTTTTGCCTATTAGTTGAAATCACTAAGTTTTTCTTTGTCAAAACTTTTCCCAAGGAACCACCAATAGACATTGAGGTCCTTCACCCTTATTCACCCACAAGTTTTTACTTAGAAATTGGGATGAGGAGATTCTTGATAGCTTCCATGTCTTGATGCTCAAGTTGTCCTTTTCCAGGGACATGGCTAAGTACTTTGGTTTTTCCATCTACAGAGGTTGTGCACTTTACCCACAAGCCTTGATTTTCACCAAGACAGGACCTTTCAGAAGCTTTCCCTTAGACCAAATGGATGCGCTCCAACCTATCATTCCCACTACCACCAACTGTCCAAATGGCTAAGTTCTAGCAACCTATGTGATCCTGGCAGAGCCCATATTGCCAAGTGGCTGCACTAGAAGCTTCTCAACACTTGGCCTCTAAAATCTCTTTGTTCCTGGGTGGCTTTCCACAAGTGAGATACACAAGGTTCACCAGTCCCCTGGCCTTGTGTAACCACTCAATACAAACCATTCCTTCCATTCCACCCAGGTGTTTCATTTACTTAGTTGTTTTATTAGGCAAAACACAAGTCCAAAGACTTAGAAATATTTTCATCATAGCATGTATATTTCACCAACCCTTGGTTGCTACTAGCTAGGCTAAGCATGGCATAGATAAGCATCTTAACTTAGAAATTTCCTAGCAATTCTACAACTATTAGGATTTCCCAACATGGCATATAAGCAAAATATAGCATGCAAGACTAGCAAAATATTTCTAATGCTTAGTAGAAAACATAGGAATACAATATTCATGAAGTACCACTTGCCTTGGTAGTTTGGAGAGTAGCTACACTCCTCACAATCACAATCACTAGCACCAAAATATACACAAAGAATCATAGCCACAATCACATACAAAGCATATACAATCAAAAATATATGCATGCATGCAAAATGATATGTGATGATTTTTAAAACTCAACAAATCAAGTGTACAATACTGATTCATAAACAAGTTAAAAACTTGCCAAACAATATTTAATCAAACCCTAAATCAATTCTTAAATAATTCATATACTCAAATTAGCCCTACACAAGTTTCTGCAAATAAAGTCATTTTAACAGAAGCAAAACATTAAACACATTGCATATTTAGAAATAGCTTGCTCTCCTGATTCCAACGGTATAAAATTTGTCAAATTCTAACGTGGGGATCAAAAGTTATAGCCAAAACAAATTTAAACATCTAATAGATTAAAATTCTGTTTTTAAACTCTAACAGATGCCACGCGTCTTATTCTAATTGGCCTGTACCGGTTCGCGTAGGATCACGCTTCTGAGCCGTTAGATCTACTTAAACCGCATGGCTCAGATCTACTCGTACCGATTCGTTAAGTGATCTAATCCTGCACGCTGGATCCAGATCTGACGGCCCTGGATCAAACAACCAAAGCTGGGCGGCGCTGGCGGTGGTTACTGGCGGCGGCGAGCTCGGCCTACGACGGCGTGGCGCTACAGGTGGTCCTAGGGTCGTCGGAGGGGCTTACCAGAACCGTGGCGACGCACTGATGCTCAACCTGGCGGCGGCTTGGCAAGGGGCGCACGGAGTGGATTGCTGGAGCTCGTCGAAGTTGCGGGCGGCGTCGGGCTTGGGTGGATGGTGACGTTGGCGACGCTCCTGGTCTCCCTGGCACGAACAAGTGGCATCAGGTGATGCACAAGACAGTGGCGAACAACATCGTGTGAGTCATAGGCGAAGGGGAACAAAGGGCTTACGGAATTTGGTCGCCGGAGTTGAGGGTGTCGTCGGGAGCTTGCGGTGTTGAACGGAATCGATGACCTAGGGCAGTATAAAAGGAACCAGCAGTGCCAGTAGATGCGGAAGAAAGTGGCGAGGCTGTCTGCAAGAACCAGAGGGAGAGGGGCGCACGGGTGATGGGGATATGCCTACTGGGGTATCCTCAGCGGGACGTTTCCGACTGGCCCAAAGGCTGGCGAGTGGGCCTGCAGAACGGCGAGTGGATCAAAGCCCGTCAAGGCACCAGGCGACTGGAGGTCAAAGGCCCAGGCGAGTAGATAGGCCCAGTCGGTCTGACTTAAATGATTGACAAAGTTGTAACCGAATCGGTTGAGATATGTAAACCCTAGGGGAGGTGAGCCTATATAAACCTCCCTAAGGGGTGAGTAGAGACACGTTCCCTCATACGCCCAAGCAACTCGCCGCCTAGCCGCCGAGTTCGCCCATTGTAAACACCTCCATAATACAATCTAGCAGGAGTAGGTCTTTACCCTCCGGGGGGCCGAACCTGGGTAAAACCCTGTGTCTTTGCCCTCATCTCGCACCGCAGATGGCTGGCCGCCCTTGCCCTTCGTTCTACTACTCGCTGCCGATTGCAGCATCTGCCGTGGTCATTCCCACGACAGTGGCGCCCACCGTGGGGCCTGGCCGGTCTGGCCGGTGTTCTGCGGCGAGATCCAATCTTCCCATCAACGAGACGGTCGCCACCGGCCGCATGATAGCGATCGGCGAGATGCTCCAGATCTTGCCGAGCAGCTACGTCCCGGCGGCACGACCCGTCACGCACAGCGTGATCCTGCCGATCGGCACGATCAGCCTCTTCGTCGGCTTCACCGACATCACCACCTCGGAGGACTCGGCTCGCATCCGCGAGTCGCCACCACGCGATCGGCTCTCCGAGAGCCAAGTCCGCACCATCCACCGCCTCGCCTCAGTACAACTCGGCCCATAGCGTGGCGAGAACTCAGCGGCGCAGAAGCGGCCGTCACGACGCCGACTCGGCGACCCGGCGTCACTCGCCGGATCCATCACCGCGGCCTCGTCCGGCGGCTCCATCGCCAGGTCTCCAGCGGGGATTTCGAGGCCACCTCCATTCTCGGAATCTTCGACCTCGACTCCGGGTCGGAAAACTCCGCCGACCTCCACGACGGAACCGGTCGCCACGCTGCGACCTACATGGCCACGGCGCCGATCCGCCGGAGGACCCTTTCTCCACCCAATCCCTCCCAACGCCACGGCAGCGGAGGTGAAGAACTCCGCTGGCTGGCGGAGGCGCAGAAGGAGCGAGCGGCGAAAAATTTCGCCTCGAGCGGTGACAGCGAGAACTATCACGCTACCACCAGCAGCGGATCAGGTCACGCTGAACCCCACCGTTCAGGCGCCTGAACTTCGGCGATGAGAACGACCGCTCGCGCATAGCGGCCGCGATCTGCGAACGCGCCACCGTGGGAAGCGCCCGACCCGCCAGATCAACGGCGATGGGTGCTCCACCGCCAACCGCACCTCCCGAGGACCAGCCGGATAGTCGTCTCCTCACGGGAGCGAGATGCGAACGGCCTTCCACTGTTCTCCACCCGATGGAAAACCTCGTGGCGAGCGAGCCGCGGCCGACATCACGGCCACCGCGGCGGCGCCTTACAAATCCATGCGTCAAGGCCCTGCTCGCAAAGCCGTGGAGCAGCAAAAGCGGCGCCGACTGCAAGGCGGTATACTCGCTCCTCGGGAGCGGCGGCCTCAGCGGTCGCCCGGCGGCAAACACCCTCAATTGCCGCCACGAGCCATTACAGCTCCAACGCCGACCAGCGAACGCACTCTCCTGTGATCCCAGCCCGCGACCAACCGTCGCCGCCAACGGAGAACCGTCGACGCCCGCACTCACATCATCAACAACCAAAAGCGGCGCGCCAGCCGGCGACTTGCGGCACACCTAAATACTGCGCGATGGCGAGCCCATGGGGTCGCTTCGATCGGGGGCCCAAGTGCGGACCAATGATCCATGGCGAAAAGTACCGCCAAACTTCAAAGGCGCCAAGGAGATCGAAAAATACGACTCCTCGTGCGACCCCGCAGGCTCGACACATACCTCATGGCAATGGGGATCGCAGTCACACCTACCGCCGCCGTTACCTCCCACCGATGATGGAGGGGCGTGCGGCAATGGATCAACACGCTCCCCGTGACGTATCGACTCACGGGAGGAAATGCGAGACGCCGTCGAGCACTTGAGTGCTCCTACACCCGCGCCACCACCATCGAAGACCTGGAACGATGCGTCCAGGGACCTCGCGAGTCGACCCGCAACTGGGTCCAACGGTGGCAGGAGCTCTGGTACAACGCGGTCGGCATCCACCCGGACACCGCGATCCATTGCTTCAAGACCTCGTGCCGCTACGAGCCTCTAGTCGCCAAGCTCAAGCGACACGCCAAAACACTAGACAACATCCCCGACCTCCTCGAGATCGCCAAGCGGTACGCCGAGGAAGACCCCAACCAAGACGTCGACGACGAGTCAGGGGGGCAACGCCGCACGGGCGGCAACGACGGCGGACGTCGAGTCGACCTACGCTACAGCGGCACCCGCCTCACAGGCAAGCGCCGCAACGACGGGCGAGTCGACTTCGTCGCCAACGCTGGGCACGCACAACGCGAGCCCAAGAGCTACCGCCGTGACGGAGGGCAACGACGCGATGGCGGCAACTACAAGAACAGGCCAAGGTTCGATCCCGCGGCCCTCCTTAACCAACCGTGTGCGTTTCACAGCAGGGAAGGAAAGCCCGCCACGCACACCACCGCCGACTGCCACACCCTACGGGAAATCGAGAAGGCACGGCACGCGCGGGAGGACACCGACAACGACCCGCAAAATGGCGGAAAGTTCGGCAAAGTAGCCGGCTCGCTCCACACCTTCACCGGCTTCAACACAAAGCGCGAGAAGAAGGTCATCTCCCGCGCCGTCGCCGTCAACGCGGTGGCCCAGACAGACGTCCCCCAGTTCCTGAACTGGTCGGAACAGCCCATCACCTGGAGCCGGCAAGACCACTCGCCACGCATCGAGTACCCAGGACGAGTCGCCCTGGTGGTCAAGCCCAAGGTTGGTGACTACTGGCTCCCCAAGACTCTGATGGACGGCGGCAGCTCCATCAACATCCTCTACCTCGAAACATTCAGGCAGCTGCGGCTCCCGCAGTCGATGATCGAGACAACCCACACCACGTTCCACGGCATCGTCCCCGGTCGGAAGGCGTACCCGATCGGCAAGGTCACGCTACCCGTCACCTTCGGCACTCCGGCAAACTTCCGTACCGAGCGGATCGTCTTCGAGCTGGTGCCCTTCGACAGCCCTTACCATTGCGTCCTGGGGCGCCAGGCGTTCGCCAAATTCATGGCGGCACCCACTCTGCATAACGCGATGAAGCTCCGGGCCGTGCGGCGTCATCACCATCAACGGCGACCCGACATGGCCGCCGAATCGAGGCCAAAGGAGCCGAACTTCGCCGACGCCGTCATCGGCGGAAGCTAGTCACGCCGATGAGCTCGCCAAATCGCGGCGGGTCAATAATGACGACCCACAATACTCAAGAAGCCCAACTCGGGCGCAAGCACCTCAACCTTTGAGGCCACGACGCACACCCGCCGTCGAGCTGGTCCCAGGCGACCCCACCGGTGGCGATCGGGACAGGCATGAGCCCAGCGTGGAAGGCGCGCCATCGAGTTCCTGCGTGAGAATAGGGACATCTTCGCATGGAAACCCTCCGACATGCCTGGTGTCCCTAGGGAGCTCGTGAGCACAAACTAACGCCGACCCAAAAGTGCGACCAGTCAAGCGATGCTACGGCCCTTCAATGAAGAGCGTCGAGCAATCGCCGAGGAAGTCTGGCCTGCTCGCTGCCGGCTTCATCCGGCCGATCAAATACTCCAAGTGGCTGGCAAACCCAGTCCTGGTCGAGAAGAAAAATGGGACCTGGAGAATGTGTATCGACTACACAAACCTGAACAGCGCCTGCCCAAAGGAGCAGTTCGTCCTCCCGCGGATCGATCAGATAATCGATTCAACCGCGGGCTCGGAGTCGCTGTGTTTCCTCGACGCCTACTCCGGGTACAACCAGATTAAAATGGCGGTCGAAGACGAGGAGAAGACGGCGTTCATCACGCCATTCGGAGCATTCTGCTACACCGCCATGACCTTCGGCCTCAAGAACGCCGGGGCGACCTACCAGCGGTGCATGCAAGAATGCCTAGCGAGCCAAATTGGCCGCAACATCCACGTCTACATCGACGACGTGGTCGTAAAATCCGCTCGCCAAGGAGACCTCCTCGCCGACCTCGCGGAGACCTTCGCCAACCTGCGGAGGTACAAGATAAAGCTCAACCCAGGCAAGTGCACCTTCGGCGTACCCGCCGGGCAATTACTAGGGTACGTCGTCTCAAAACGAGGGATCGAGGCAAACCCAACAAAGATCGACACGATCGCCCGGCTCGGCAAACCCGAGTGCCTGCGCGACGTCCAGAAGCTGGCCGGGCGTGTAGCGGCTCTCAGTCGCTTCATCCCCCGCCTGGGCGAAAAGGCGATGCCCCTATACCGCCTGATGCGCAAGAATCCCACCTTCCAGTGGGACAAGGAGGCGGACGACGCGCTCCGCGACCTCAAAAAGGTGCTACTCGCCGCACCACTACTCGCCGCACCCGTCGACAAAGAGCCCATGCTGGTTTACGTCGCGGCGTCCGAGCGCGTCGTCAGCGCTGTAATGGTCGTCGAACGACCAGAGGAAGGAAAAGAGCGCCCAGTCCAGCGGCCGGTATACTACATCAGCGAGGTCCTCACCGAGTCGCGCCAGCGATACCCACAGTACCAAAAGCTGGTATACGCGGTCTTCAGAGCTCAGCGGCGCCTGCCGCACTATTTTCAGGAGCACCCCATCACGGTCGTCTCCTCAGCACCACTACAAGATATCATCCGCAATCGCGAGGCGACCGGGCGGGTCGCCAAGTGGGCCGTCGAGATCGGCGTCCACAACATTAAGTACGAGCCACGAAGGGCGATCAAGTCCCAAGCACTGGCAGACTTCATCGCCGACTGGGAAGAGGCCCAGCAGCCAGACAAGCCGCCGTACCTCCACTACTGGAACCTACACTTCGACGGATCCAAGAACGCGGACGGTGCAGGCGCGGGGATTGTGTTGACTTCACCAAAGGGCGACAAGCTCCGCTACATCCTCCGCCTCGATTTCACGCCCTGCACCAACAACATGGCCGAATACGAGGCCCTACTCCACGGCATGCGAGCCGCAAAGGAGATGAGCGTCAATCGCCTCCGATGCTACGGAGACTCCGACCTTGTCGCGGGACAAGTCGCCGGCACCTGCGACGCCGTCTCCCCTAACATGGCGGCGTATCGCCACGAGGTGGACAAGCTGGGCGGCCACTTCACCGGCTATTCCGTCGAGTGGATCGACAGGCAGAAAAACGAGGCCGCCCTCTCTCTCGCATCGGGTCGACTCGCACCACCGGCGTGTTCCTCGATACAATCTCAAGCCATCAGTCTCTCCCGAGGAGATCGACATCGGAGTCCCCCTCCAACCAGAGGCAACCTTGGTCGCACTCGTCACCGAGCCAGACGACTGGACCAAACCCTACATCGCCTACCTGGAGACAGGCAGCCTGCCCGCAGACGAGACAAGCGCTCGAATGATCGCTCGCCGATGCAAGTCCTACACCATCATCGACGGCGAGCTACACAAGCGCAGCGTCACCGGCGTGTTCCAGCGTTGCGTCCAACCGGCTGAAGGACGTAAAATCTTACACGACATCCATTCAGGCGACTGCGGCCACCACGCTGCCGCGCGCTCCCTAGTCGCCAAGGCTATGCGACACGGCTTCTACTGGCCCACCGCACACGCCGACGCCGTCGATATCGTCCAGCGATGCGCCGGGTGCCAAAAGTACGCCAACCAGACGCACGTTCCAAGTTCGGCGCTCAAAACCATCCCCATCACCTGGCCATTCGCCGTGTGGGGCATGGACATGGTAGGCCCCTTCAAGAAGGCCCCCTCTGGCTACACCCACCTGCTAGTCGCCGTCGACAAATTCACAAAGTGGGTAGAAGCCAAGCCAGTCCGGAAGTGCGACGGGAAGACTGCCACTAAGTTCCTGCGCGAGCTCATATACCGCTACGGTTTCCCTAACAGCATCATCACGGACAACGGCACAAACTTCGCCAAGGGAGCAATGGCCGAGTTCTGCGAGGAGCACCACATCCGGCTCGCGTCGCACACCGAATCAACGGCCAGGCGGAACGAGCCAACCAAAGCATCCTCCACGGCCTGAAGCCGCGACTCCAAGTACCACTCGAGCGCACCGCTGGATGCTGGGTCGAAGAGCTTCCCTCCGTCATCTGGGGAATCCGCACCTCGGTCAACAGGTCGACAGGATTCACCCCATTCTTCATGGTCTACGGCGCTGAAGCTGTCATGCCCACCGACCTCGAACACGACTCGCCGCGGATCGTCCACTACATGGAGGCCGCAAATGAACTGGCCCGCCAAGACGGGCTCGACCAACTCGACGAAGCACGCGACCTCGCCCGATCGCGCACCGCTATCTATCAGCAAGGGCTCCGTCGCTACCACAGCCGACGGGTGAAAACCCGCACCTTCCAGGAAGGCGAATTGGTGTTACGCCTAATCCAGGACAAGAAGGGCATGCACAAGCTCTCTCCTCCGTGGGAAGGCCCGTTCGCCATCGGACGCGTACTCGGTAACGACGCCTACTACCTCATCGACGTCCGCGGGGACGGCGAACTCGACGTCAAGCGGCCCTGGAATGTAAATCTCCTCCGGAAGTTCTATTCCTAGAACCCCACATATGTACTCTCCAGTCGCTATGAAATAAAAGAAACAGTTACCGCAAATTGCGTCTACTCTCCATACCCTGTGCCACTCGCACTTGTAATAACAGCGTCATGCTAACATGCAGAAGTCAACCTTTGGTACAGCGACCGGCACGGCCAAGTAGTGCGATGTGGGAGCACTGAGTCACCTCAGTCTGCGTCCACACAAACGCCAATCCGGAGCCCCATTGGAGTCGCCTAGCTCGACTGGTTTTACAAACCAAGACAACTGCCCTCGCTTCTCACAGCGGCCTCTCTCCTCCGCATCCTCGGCGTAGCGACTCGAACGACCAAGTACCACGCTCGGGGACTGCATACCAGTTCGCGATCGGTCGAAAAGCGTCAAGTAAGAGCACGCCTGGACTCGCACGCTCGACCCCGGGCCAGGCAGGAGTGACGCGCCCACACAAACGCGCTCAGTCCTCAACCACCCTCGAGTCGCGCCTCGAAATACCAAGTACCACGCTTGGGGACTCGGCCACCCGACCCCGTTAGGTGTCCGGAAAACGGTAAAGTAAAGAGCACTCAAGGAGTCGCCAGGCGATCGGCTCTCGAGCTCAAGTAGTCGACTAAACTAAACACACGATAACAACAAACATCATATACAAGATGAACCCCACAAAAGGGCGGACGCGCTCGGGGACTCATCCAAAATCAATCCAAGACACGAAAATCATTAGCAAAATAGACACAACATCCAATTCAATCGCACATCGCATTGTCTTACATTACAAACTATGCCTATTCGGCAGAATTGCTACTAACTTATCTAGGCATACTACACTATTCCGCAGGCTTCGACGATGACGCACCAGCGTCCCGGCGCTTCCGGATGAACGGAGTATACGGGTTCGATGGATACGTCGACAGCTCGCCCGCCATCGCCGCGCGGAAGGGCTGCTCGACCTTGAAGTCGCGATGCGGCTCGGGGTCGCCCGGCGCGACGACCGTTTCCTGATAAGGAAGGAGGTCGCCCATCGCCCAGACACGTTCCGAGTACACGGCGGCACGCTCTTGCAGCTTGAGAACCTCCGACAGGTCCACCGCGCCAGTCGACGAAGGATATCCACTCGTCACATCGTCGATGTCGAAGTCTTCGGGGAAGTGAGCAAGTCCCGTGCTCGAGCTGTTGGCGCTCACGCGAAACGCCGACGCGTCATGAACTCGACCGGGCGCCTTCTCCAAGTACTCCCACACCTCAACGAGGTCAGAATAACCTCCGTGGGCGACATCTCTTGAAGGTAGGCGCGGATGCACGTCGCCGACAGCGTTGCCGAGTCGGCAGCATGCTCACGCACCTCGCATCAAGAGAGCTCGCTTCCTCACGGCTACCAATCACACCTGCTAGAGAAGCAGTTGTGAGCACCACGGAAACCACAAACAATAAAACTACAAGATTGGGAAGGCGCTTACCAAGCAGCGGCGAGCGTGTGATGAAACTTTGAAGCGAGGTATGGTCGTCTTGAAGCCCAACGATGAGGGCCTCCGACAGCTTCCGGTCTTCTTCCGCGGCCGCAACGGCGGCCTTAGCTCGCCCGTTCGCCGAACTCGCTTCCTCTTTCGCCTCCCGCAGTTCGCGCTCGAGGTTGGCGATCTTTTGCTCGGCAGCGCCTAACGCAGATTTCGCCGCCATCAGCTCGCCAGCTGGGACAAGCTCTCGGCGAGCCGCCTCTGCCTGTGTAGCAACGGCCTGAAGGTTCCTGTTAACCTCTTGGAGAGCGGCCAACTCCTTCTCAGCACGCTGCTTCGCAGCCAATCGCCCTGCCGACTCCAGCTGCAGACCCTGCACAATCTCACAGTCAGCACACACGAAAATCACTCAGTACCCACCCGCTACGATTTAGCGGGTGCGCACTCGGGGACTGGACTCGAACTTACAGTACAAGAAATTATAAGAATCAAGCCGCTGCTGAGCATCGACTCGATCCTCGGGGACTGGAGGTACCTGGATGGCCGCGCCAAGCATGCCGTGCAGTTCCACCGCGTCCACAGACGTGAGCAGCGCCGGTGTGTGCCCGCGACGTGGATCGATTTCAGCGTCGGCGGTCCTTGGAGCGGGGCTCGGAGCCGCAGCCTCACTCGCCGAGGCCGCCTTGGTCACGAAGCGGGGGAAGGTAGCGATTGACGCGCCCGCCCCAAGGGAACTCGCCTCCTCCGGTCTAGGCAATGAAATGCCCCCCTTCGTGGACGCGGTCGCTTCCACAGCGGGCCTAGCCGGCGCGATCGCCGTGTCGTCAGAGACAGCGACGATGTCGTCGCCCTTGGCCTTCTTGCTGCCTTCCGTGGAAGCGGCGACCTCGTCCATCTTCCTCTTACGGGAAGAGTCCTCCTCGCTAGCGGCGGAGGGCACTTTGGCCACCGTCGGGTGGCCCATCTTCTTCACTCCGGTCCTACGCATCGAGACAACTCAGTAAAAAACAGTCAAGATGTTAAGAGAGAAAGGTGAAGGCCGTGTGCACTCACTTGGCGACTGGAATGAAACGCAGCCCTGTACGAAGGCCGGCCGGTCTCTCCAGCTCGGGGCCCAATCGGCGACTAAGCCCCAGTTCCAGGACGCCAGGGGCCCAGGATACGGATGGCTTCTTCGACGTTGAAGTGGCGGTTGGTGCCTCCGGGACGCCTTCGGCCGAGCCCTCCTCGCGAAGCAGAGCTGCCTTGGCGGAGCCTCCTGCGGCGAGACCGCCGCGATCGGGACCTCCTTGCAAGGCGAAGTCGCTCCAGCTGGAGCCTTCCCCAGCCCGGAGACCGGCACGAAGGGCAGAGGCATTGAGGCCAACGGTGCCTCCATGGATGGCGCATCCAGTGCGGTTGCCGCTGGGGCTGCCTCGTCACCGGCCGAGCTGTGAGCGTCGGAACTGCTTTCGGCTGAAAGCAGCGGTGAGGCCATCTTGGCCACCGTCTTCCTCCTCAAGGGACCCTCGCCTCTTTCTCTTTCTTCTTCTTCGGAGTGGTCTCGACGGGCGAGGTGGTCTCCGGAGTTCTCGTCATCGTCGTGGCGCCGAGGCTCTGTTCGCCTCGAGCTCATGGCGCTGCCCATGGTCTTTCGACCAGTGGGCGATCCTCTTCGGATTCGCCTCGTCGTCCTCGTTACCCTTGGCGGGAGGCGACTCGCTTGCCCTGGGCGGTTGGCTCGAGTCATCGGCGGGTGGTAGCCACCCTTGACCACTTGGAATAGCTGCGTTAAAACATGAACGGTTAGAGTTACCGCGATCGCATATGATGCGAACAACAAGAAAAAATAATTACCGTTGGAGCCGGACGCTTCGCGGTGTATGGAGGAACCCCGGCCTGCGCGTCCGTGTATGCCGCCTGGGTGATCCTCTTCAGCGCCAGGAGGTAGTCCTCCAGCTTCCACTCGGCGAGGCAGGCCTTCGTCGAGTCTTCTCGGCCCGTGTACTGGTACATGTAATGCTCGCGTTGGGCGAGCGGAACGAGCCGCCGCCCGAGCCAACAGTTGTATAGGTTCACCGTCTGGAGCCCCTTCTTCTTCAGACCGCGGATGGTCTGGAGCATCTCGTCGACGACCATCCGCTGGTCGTCGGGGAGCTTGACGACCTGGAGGTTGCGCGGCTCGGAGCGGTCCGCCGAGTACCGCGGGATCGCTGCCTCGTCCTTCGGAGTCGCCTCGGTTACATAAAACCAAGACTTTTTCCAGTCGCTCGCTGCTTTGGCCGGCAGCATCAGGTCGAAGAAGGAGGCTTTGGATTTGAGCTGGAAGGTTAAGCCGCCCGCGGCTAGCATTGGGCCGCCCGCCTCCTCGCGGCTGATCCGTCCATGGAACAGATCTTGCCACAAAGGAAAATAGGGCCTGCAGCCCAAGTAGCACTCGCAGAACGCCACGAAGATGGCGAGCTGCTCGATACTATGGGGACCCAGATCCGAGGGCTGGATCCCGTAGTAGGCGCAGAAGCGCCGGAAGAACAGAGAAGTTGGAAACCCTAAACCCCGCTCGAGGTGACTAGTGAAACAGATGAACTCTCTCTCGCGCGGGTTCGGGGTCGTTTCCCCGGCTGCGGGGATTCGCCAGCAGCCGGCCCGCAGGATTCCGGCCTCCTCGAAGGAGGCCAGTTGCGCCCTGGTGCACTTGGATCTCCCCCAAGGTTCAGAGGAGAGGGCCATGGCTGAGGATTTGCTTGGAGGGCGGAAGGTTGCGGGTCGATCAGATCGCGGGATCAGCGGACGGGAGATGTGTGCACTCGGAGGAAATGGTGGGCGGTTGGCTTTCCGATAGCCTACCATTCCTCTTATATAGCGCGAGCTGCCCGCCAAATTAGGGGGCCGTTACCGCGCGATGATTACGCCGAAAGTTACCGTTAAGTTACCTTAACGGCTAGTTTGACCACGCCCGACGGTCCGCCTCCTGCCACCCGGCTCGCTGAGTTGCTCGCCGAGGCCGCGACCCGTTGATTCGACTCGCTCAAGACACAACTTGGTTCGCTGGATTTTTTCCTTCGTCGAGAGCCCGCCACGATTCGACCGATGCCAACTTGAAGCCGTATACTCGATTGCCAAGAGCCACCCGCCTAATCGGCACGGCCTCGGGGACTACTGATGGGGATATGCCTACCGGGTATCCTCGGGACGTTCCGACCGCCCAAAGGCGAAAGTGGGCCGCAGAGCGGCGAGTGGATCAAAGCCCGTCAAGGCACCAAAGCGATCGGAGGTCAAAGGCCCAAAGTAGTAGATAGGCCCATGGTCGACTTAAATGATTGACAAAGTTGTAACAATCGGTTGAGATATGTAAACCCTAGGGAGGTGAGCCTATATAAACCTCCCTAAGGGGTGAGTAGAGACACGTTCCTCATCGCCCAAGCAACTCGCCGCCTAGCCGAAGTTCGCCCATTGTAAACACCTCCATAATACAATCTAGCAGAGTAGGTCTTTACCCTCCGGGCCGAACCAGGTAAAACCCTGTGTCTTTGCCCTCATCTCGCACCGCAGATGGCTGGCCGCCCTTGCCCTTCGTTCTACTACTCACTGCCGATTGCAGCATCTGCCGTGGTCATTCCCACGACAACGGGGCTCACTGGAATCTGTCGCCGGAGTGCTCTCTAACTGCAGCGGTGCGAGGTTGAATGCGGGCAGCCTGGGGACGCTTTGTTCTCGGGGTTTGGGGGGAAATGGAGAGGGGGCAGAGGGGGTTTAAGTAGGCCAGGCGAGGGCGTGAATTACTCCTGCAATCAACGCGAATTGACGAGCGAATCAACCAGGTAACGCACAGCGTGATTTTGGGGAAGAGCACGTCGCGGTGGGGTGGAGACGACGACGTCGTGTGGGCCTTGGCTGTCAGCGAGAGAAACAGAGGGGGAGTAGGTCCTGCCTGTCACCACTCAAGCGTGCCAAGCGAGTGAAGGAAAACAGTTCATGGGTGGGGTCTTTGGGATTAGCTGGGCCAGTTGGGCCAGATTCGACTGAAGGCTTATTTTTTTCTCTTTTAAGCTTTTTCTTTTTCTGTTTGCTTTTCTGAAATGGTTTTCAAACTTCAAATCAAATCTGTTTGATTCCAAAACTTTTCAGGATTTTTGTACAATAAATCTTGTACTCAAATAAGTATAAATCACATATGTTCACTCAAACACACTTGGGTCTTTAGAAAATAAAATAAAACCATGCCTTTATGAGGTGTGATAATAGGCATAGAATTGGTTTTATTTCATATTTTGCTTTGAGACTTTGCTCAAATTTTTGAAATCACTTGGGTTTGGATTCTAAACAATACTGAATGGTTAACAACACCTTTCTCACAAACAAGTAGCACAAGGGCTTGAGTAAACTTACATAAAATATTGAGCAACAATGCTCCTGTTTTTGAAATGATTTTTGAAATGAAATTCTAAATGATCATGGATGCATGGATGATATGCATGAGTATGAAACATGATTTTAGGGATGTTACAGTGTGCATCATTGTGTTGGTGACCATGCAGAATCCTGAGTCCTTGTGGTTGTCTTCCTTGTTTTTATACAAGTGAAGCTGCACCCACCAGTACTCAACTTCTTCATCCATCACAGGAAAACCTTTGTACACAGTTGCACCATGTATTCCCATTGCAACCATGAGGTCATTGAGAGCCTTGGGGAACTCTGTCTCACATTCCAAAGTCATTGTCATGAGTGGTCCCTTCTTCACGGCTTCGTTGATGGAGTTCATCTACAAATAGAGATGATAAAGAAGTTTAGAAAAGTTTACGAGAAGAAAAGAAAAGTGTGGAAGTTGTTGAAAATTTTTCCTTAGTGGTTTCCAATCCTAGGGTCATAATCCTACAGGCAACACAGTGCTCTGATACCATCTGTAAGATACCTCCTTTATAAAGGAAAAGGATCCCAGTGATTGCAATGCTAGTCCCTGGATCAATGCTAGCATCCACAGTTTAAGATGAAGTACACCGAAACAAAGTTCATTAGTACAGTCATTCCAGAGACAAACATAGTCTTTACAACTCCATGGCCACAGGCCTAGTACAAGAGTTTAAATAAGTAAATAGATAAAAGTCTTCATCTTAATGTGCCACAGGCAAACATGTTGAGTGTAGACTCATGACTCCTAATCCTCATCAGAATAACCTACAACATCACAAATTACAGACACAGTGGGTCAATACATTGGAATAGTATTGGCAAGTGATACCTTAGTAGAATATTGGTGGAGTAAATACTATATGCTTTTTGGCTAAGTGTAGCTTAGGCTTGCTTTGCTCAAAAATAGGTTTTGCCTATTAGTTGAAAACACTAAGTTTTTCTTTGTCAAAAACTTTTCCCAAGGAACCACCAATAGACATTGGGGTCCTTCACCCTTGTTCAACCACAAGTTTTACTTAGAAATTGGGATGAGGAGATTCTTGATAGCTTCCATGTCTTGATGCTCAAGTTGTCCTTTACCAGGGACAAGGCTAAGTACTTAGATTCTTCCATCTGCAAAGGTTGTGCACTTTCCCCACAAGACTTGATTTTCATCAAGACAGGACCTTTCAGAAGCCTTCCCTTATACCAAATGGACGCGCTCCAACATATCATCCCACTACCACCAACTGTCCAAATGGCTAAGTTATTGCAACCTATGTGATCCAGGCAGATCCCATATTGCCAAGTGGCTGCACTAGAAGCTTCTTAACATTTGGCCTCTCAAATCCCTTTGTTCCTGGGTGGCTTTCCACAAGTGAGATACACAAGGTAACCATAGAAATGGTCCTTGTGTAACCACTCAACATAAACCATTCCTTCCATTCCACCTAGGTGTTTCATTCACTTAGTTGTTTTATTAAGAAAAAAACACAAGTCCAAGACTTAGAAATATTTTTCCATAGCATGAATAATTCATTACCCTTGGTTGCTACTAGCTAGGATAAGCATGGTATAGATAAGCATCTTAACTTAGAAATTTCTAGCAATTCTACAATTACTAGGATTTCCCAAGCATAGAATATAAGCAAAATATAACCATGCAAGACTAGCAAAATATTTATAATGCATAGTAGAAAACATAGGGATAAAAATATCATGAAGCACCTCTTGCCTTGCTAGTTTGGAGAGTAGCTACACTCCTCACAATCACAATCACTATTTCCACCAAAATCTACACATAAAAATCATAGCAACAAATCACATACAAAATAAATACAAGCAAAAATATATGGATGCATGCAATATGATATGTGATGATTTTCTAAACTCAACAAGACAAGTGCACAGTACTGGTTTATAAACAAGTTCAAGACTTGCCAAACAAACTTTATTTGAACACTAAAACAATTCTCTAATAATTTATATACACAAAAATAGGCCTACACATGTTTCTGTAAATAAAACCATTTTAACAGAAGCAAAACATTAAACACATTGCATATTTGGAAAGTGCTTTCTCTCCTGATTCTATTGATATAAAATTTGTCAAATTTGAACGTGGGAATCAAAAGTTATGATTAAAACAAAATCAAACATCTAATAGATTCAAATCCTGATTTTAAATCTTAACCCTAGCCACGCGTCATGTTCTGATTGGTGCGTACCGGTTCGCACGGATCGGTCGATGCATTCCATTGGATTAAAGTGACTGCGCACGGTCCAGATCTAAGCATACCGTTTCATTAAGTGATTTATTCCTATGCGCTGGATCTAGATCCAACGGTCATCGATCAAGCGACCACGGATGGGCGGCGCTGGCGGTGGAACTGGTGGCGGCGTGCTCTATCTACGGTGGCGCGGCGCTATAGGGGGTTTTGGGGTCGTCGGAGACGCTTACCAGATTCGTGGTGATGCACTGAAGCTCAACGTGGCGATGGCTTGACAAGGGGCGCACGGACACGGCAGCACGAGCTCGTCGGAGTTGCTGACAGCGTCGGGTGTTCGGTGACGAAGTCATTGGCGGCACTCCGGGTCACCCTAGCACGAATCAATGGTATCAGGGGGTGCGCAAGGCTACGACGAACACGCTCGTGTGAGTCAGAAACGAAGGGGAACACGGGGCTCACCGAATTTAGTCGCCGGAGTCGAAGACGTTGTCGGGACCTTGCTATGCTTGATGGAGTCATCAATCTGGGGCAGTACAGGAAGAATTAGAAGTGTCAGTAGGAGCACAAGGAGGTTGCGAAGCTGTTCGTATGAACCAGAGAGGAAGGGGCGCACGGAGTTTACCAGGATTGGTCGCCGGAGAGGGTTCTGCCTGCGGCGATACAAGGGCGAATACGGGCAGCCTGGTGGCAGAGTGGTGGCGCTAGGTGAGGGTAAATGCTCGCAGTGCAGAGGGGGCTAAGTAGGAAGGAGGGGGGCGGCGATTACGCGCAGAATCAATGACAATTAAGCTCGCAGTGACTGCGGCGAGGTAACGGCGAAGCGAGTGCCTCGGCCGCGCGTGATTGAAGACGACGACGATGTGGTCGCAGGGTCCACTTGCTAGCGAGTGCAACAGAGAGGAGGTGGGGTCAGGCGGTCAGTGACTTGGCGGGTTTGTCTGCGAGTGAGAGAGAGAAGGGGGAACCCGGGTGGGCTTAGTGGGCTGATTCTGTTGTTGGGCTAGAAAGGTGGCGCCGGCCCTTTTCTATTTCTTTTCTCCTTTTATTTTTCTGTTTGCAATTTCAGGAATCAAATTCAAATGATTTCAAAAGCTGTTTGAATTCAAATCTTTTCAGGATTTTTGTAGAGTGCAACACTCACAAATATGGGCACAAAACCAAGTGGTCACTTTGAATTGGCCTGGTCACTTGGAATAAAATAGAATAAGCAGTGACATAGCACTAGTTTTAAATAGGTTTTGAAATTGGTTTTCAAATCATATTTGTTTTGAAACTTTGGTTTATATCCTATCAATCTAGCAATACAATCTGGGAGCAATAAGACAGCAAGGTTTGGTTCAATGAACAACAATATCTCATTGGAGAGTAGCATTTGTTTTAAATGTTGATCACATAAAATAATGAGTTCATATGCTCCTGTTTTGGAATTGGTTTGTTTGAAATGAACTCTACATGATCATGAATGAATGGATGATATGCATGAGTTTGAAACATGATTTTAGGGATGTTACAACTTCTTAGTTCATATTTGTGGATTTTTTAGACAAGCTCACTGATCTTTATTGATTATTATCTTTTTGAGTTGTTTCAAATAAGTTGATTGGTGTTGGAGAAAGAGTAGGAAGCTTCATGCTTAGGTGGTACAAATGTGAGCTTGCTTTGACTGTGGCTTAGACTTTATTATGCCATGCTAGATGTTGTTTTGAACTTATGCTTAGTGATTATTGTTGTAGCATGGCTTGTTCCAAACAATTAGGATTGCTTAATGTGCCTTGGAAGAATCATGTGTTGTTTTAGCATACAAAAGCATAGTATTTTGGTATTCTCCTTTGATGCTTTGTTTGGGTTGACTTGGCACATGCTCACACCATGTTATGACTATGAACAAGTCACCATAGCCTCTATGATCATTTAGTCATTGAATTGTAGTACCACTTTATGCTTTGATTAGTAATGTTTTGTCGCTCTGCGTGATTATGGCCATTATTTCTCTCTTAGTTGGTCGCTCCCAGTCTTTTGCTAGCCTCCACTAGTATGAGTAAGCTCTACTCATGCATCCAACTCCCACGAAACCAAGTTATTCCAAAGTGTCCACTATAAATTCCTATGCATGGTGTGTTACACCATTCCAAGTATATTCTTGTTTTCAGCTATCTTCCAATTAAAAAGTATTTTGTTATGTGAAAACTTAGTGATTAAAGCTCTCACGAACTTGATGGCACACTTTATATTTCTTGCCCCTAATAACCTTGAACCATTGTGTCATCTATGTTGTATATGCTTGCACTTATATGTTGGAATTAGCATAACCATGCTATCATGGGGAACGTTTTCAACATTGCGTTTGTACTTTGTACACAGTTGATATCATGCTCGTTTGTCTATGGATGTCACCGGTGTGAAATAAAGAGGGAGCTTGTAAGTCCATGGAGTTATGTATTTTGTGTTAGAGAAACGCCTATGCCGCTAGCCTAAGCCATGCCTAATCATGGTGGAAACTTGCGACATCACCATAATGAGCTATTTGTGAAGCATCCTCAATAAAAAGCTATGCACCTAGTAAATAAAAAGATCGCTGAGATGCTCATTGTCTGCTTGCCTTGTCATTTTGGTTATGGGATAGCTCATGTACCATGTGCAAGGGGTACCCCATTGGCGGTTCTCTATGATACACATGTACTTACTATGAAAAGAACTTACAGGTGACTAAAGTTGAGTAGCATGAGGTGTGGCCCTCGTATTAAAGGTACATGAGATTGCCAACTTATACTTTGTCAAGCATATACTCCATAGTTTGTTCACTTTAACCTTAATCACTTCAAGATGCTTATGATAGGGGCAATGAGGGCTGAAAGCTAACAAGTATCATAAGTTTTGGAAGATATTTTTGAAACTTGAAATCCCTGCTTCCCTGTAACATCCCAGCATTTAGGAACTAATAAAGGGTAGATTTAGGAATTTTAAATGTTGCATGCATTCATCTGTGAAAATGTGGGCAAATTTTTCGCTAAATAAAAACCTAAAGTGATCAAGGTTTCTTTCATACTTTGAGATTAGGTATAGTCTTGAAGGATGATTGTTATAGACTTTGATATGATCTTTGTGGACTTATGTGTTTTGGGAAATGAAATTTGATTTTTAAAACTTGAGTGTTTGAATTATAATTCAAAAGAATTTTTGAATGATGTTTGAGTGTTTGATTTAATTAAGAGTTAACCAATAATAACTCAAACTTTATATAAAGAAAGCAATTAAGTATAAGAATTTCCATTTCATAATTTTATTCAATAAATAAGATACAAAAATGTAACTTATGAAAATCATCTACAATCTTTACATTAGTAAATAAAGAAAGAATAATATTTCTTTATTGACGATAGTACAATATTTATTACAAAATAATAAAATAAAGAGTACAAAAGAATAAATTAAAGATTACAATTGAATATGAGAGTTATTACAAGTGACTATTCTAAAAAAATAAAAAATAAAAACCTAATCTAAAATCTTGATCTTCAAATCTGATACCTGCTAAATAAAAAGAAAATTAAAAGAAAAAGAAAGTGAGGATTGGAATTATTTTACTCTCAGAGTTGACAGTGAAGTGCATTGTTCACGTTTTCATCATTGAGTATTTAAGGGGCAAGTTTCACCAGCAAGGTAAAATGTAACCTGATAACAGTAACTCTAAAAATTCAGAACATATCCAAAACTTTGCAGTAGGCACACAAGCAACACACACACATGTAAGATCCCTCCTTTATAAAGGAAAAAAGGATCCTTGTGATTGCAATGCTAGTCCCTGGATCATTGCTAGCATCCACAGTTTAAGATAAAGTACACATAAACAAAGGTCATTATTACAGTCATTCCAGAGACAACATAGTCTTTACAACTCCAAGGCCACAGGCCTAGTACAAGAGTTTGAATAAGTAAATAAATAAAAGTCTTCATCTTCATGTGCCACAGGCAAACATGTTGAGTGTAGACTCATGACTCCTAATCCTCATCAGAGTAACCTGCAACATCACAAGTTACAGCCACAGTGGGTCAATACATTGGAATAGTATTGGTAAGTGATACCTTAGTATAATTTAGGCGGACTAGATACTATATGAAATATGGCTAAGTGTAGCTTGGCTTGCTTTGCTCAAAATAGGTTTTGCCTATTAGTTGAAATCACTAAATTTTTCTTTGTCAAAACTTTTCCCAAGGAACCACCAATAGACATTGAGGTCCTTCACCCTTGTTCACCCACAAGTTTTTACTTAGAAATTGGGATGAGGAGATTCTTGATAGCTTCCATGTCTTGATGCTCAAGTTGTCCTTTTATAGGGACATGGCTAAGTACTTAGATTCTTCCATCTACAGAGGTTGTGCACTTTCCCCACCAGACTTGATTTTCACCAAGACAGGACCTTTCAGAAGCCTCACCTTAGACCAAATGGACGCGCTCCAACCTATCATTCCCACTACCACCAACTGTCCAAATGGCTAAGTTCTAACAACCTATATGATCCAGGCAGAGCCCATATTGCCAAGTGGCTGCACTAGAAGCTTCTCAACACTTGGCCTCTAAAATCTCTTTGTTCCTGGGTGGGTTTCCACAAGTGAGATACATAAGATTCACCAGTCCCCTGGCCTTGTGTAACCACTCAACACAAACCATTCCTTCCATTCCACCCAGGTGTTTCATTTACTTAGTTATTTTATTAGGCAAAACACAAGTCCAAAGACTTAGAAATATTTTCATCATAGCATGTATATTTCACCAACCCTTGGTTGCTACTAGCTAGGCTAAGCATGGCATAGATAAGAATCTTAACTTAGAAATTTCCTAGCAATTCTACAACTACTAGGATTTCCCAACATGGCATATATGCAAAAAAATAGCATGCAAGACTAGCAAAATATTTAATGCTTAGTAGAAAACATAGGGATAAAAATATTCATGAAGTACCACTTGCCTTGGTAGTTTGGAGAGTAGCTACACTCCTCACAATCACAATCACTAGCACCAAAATCTACACAAAGAACCATAACCACAAATCACATACAAAACATATACAAACAAAAATATATGAATGCATGCAATATGATATGTGATGATTTTTAAAACTCCACAAAGCAAGTGTACAGTACTGGTTCATAAACAAGTTAAAAACTTGCCAGACAACATTTAATTAAGCCCTAAAACAATTCTTAAACAATTCATATACTCAAATTAGCCCTACACAAGTTTCTGCAAATAAAACTATTTTAACAGAAGCAACACATTAAACACATTGCATATTTGGAAAGGGTTTTTCTCCTGATTCCATCGATATAAAATTTGTCAAATTCTAACGTGGGGATCAAAAGTAATAGCCAAAACAAAATCAAACTTCTAATAGATTCAAATCCTGTTTTTCAATCCAAACAGCTGCCACGCGTCTTAATCTAATTGGCCCGTACCACTTCGCTCAGGATCGCGCCTGCGAGCCGTTAGATCAACATAATCTGCACGGCCCAGATCTAACTATATCGCTCATAAGTGATCTAATCTGCTACCGGATCCAGATCCAACGGCCCTGGATCAAACGACCAAAGCTGAGCGGCGGCGGTAATGGCGGCGGCACTACTGTGTGGTTCTCGGGCGCTTACCAGAACCGCGGCGATGCACTGATGCTCAACCTGGCGACGGCTTGGCAAGGGGCGCTCTGGAGTGGCCGAGGGAGCTCGTCGGAGTTGCTGGCGGCGTCGGGCTTGGGTGGACGACGACGTTGGCGAGGCTCCTGGTCACCCTAGCATGCACAAACAGCATCAGGAGATGCGCAAGACTACGGCGAGCAAGATCGTGTGCATCAGAGGCAGAGGGGAACAAGGGGCTCACCGAATTTGACCGCCGGAGTTGAGTATGTTGTCGGGGGCTTGCTATGCTTGTCGAAGACGACGACCTGGGGCGGTACAGAAGGAACCAATGGTGTCAGTAGATGCGCAATGGAGTGGCGAGGCTGTCTGCAAGAACCAGAGGGAGAGGGGCGCACGGGGCTCACCGGAATCGGTCGCCGGAGTGCTCTGTCTCATGGCGTGCGAGGATGAATGCGGGCAGCCTGGGGGCGCTTTGTGCTCGGAGTTTGGGGGAAATGGAGAGGGGGCAGAGGGGGTTTAAGTAGGCCAGGCGGGGCGAGAATCTCGCGAGCAATCAACACCAATTAAGCGCATTTGCGTCGGGGAAGAAACGGCCACGGCGAGCAGGTCTCCAGCGCGAGATTGACGACGAGCTAGACGTGGCAGTGGGCCTACCTATCAGCGAATAAAACAGAGAGGAGGTGGGGTCCTGGCGTCAGTCTCTCAGCGGGTTCGTCCGCGAGTGAGAAGGAGAGAGGCGGAACTCGGGTGGTCCTAGCCCCAGTTCTTTTGGCGGTTTCTTGGAGAAGCCGCCCTACCCCCAGCTTCCTGGGGAAGCCGGTTCCAAAATTTTGTGAGGCTTCCAAGTTAATTTAGCTTTAACCACTTTGAAAGCCTTCTAAAAATTTTAAACCGGCTTCCCCAGGAAGCTGGGGGTAGGGCGGCTTCTCGGAGAAGCCGCTAAAAGAACTGAGCCCTAGTGGGCTGCGTCTGTTGCTGGGCTCAATTGCTGGCACCGGCCCTTTTCTCTTTCTTATCTCCTTTTCTTTTTCTAAATCGATTTTCTGGAATGATTTTCAATGAAATTCAAAGGCATTTGAATTTCAAACCTTTTCTAGATTTTTGTAAAGTGTAACCATCATACTTTTGGGCATAAAACATGTGGTCTCTCTGTACTTGATTGGTCCCTTTGAACAAAACAAAATAAACAGTGCTATAGCACTTGATTTGGAGATGTTTTGAAGATGGTTTTGAAACCATATTTGTTTTGTAAATTTTTGTCCAAACTCTACATTCAATCTAAACAGCAAGGAAGCAAACAAAACTTGGTTAAAACACTTATGCTCTCAATTGAGAGTAGAATTGATTAATGTTTGCTCACATAAAATAATAGCACTAAGTGCTTCTGTTTTCTTGAAATGAGTTGGAAAATGATCCCTAAATTATATGCATGCATGTATGATATGCAATCTTTGGAATCATGATTTTAGGGATGTTACAAATCTAACCCCCTTAAGGTGAATCTCGCCCTCGAGATTCGGATTGGCTAGAAAATAGGTGAGGGTCGTCTTTCCGAAGATCATCTTCTCTTTCCCATGTTCCTTCCTCTTCGGAATGATGGTTCCACTGAACTTTGCAAAATTTGATAGTCTTAGTCCGTGTGACTCTTTCTGCAGTCTCAAGAATCTTGATAGGTTTCTGTTCATAAGTGAGGTCACTTTCCAATGGGACCTCCTCCAAAGGTATGGTATCCTTCAAAGAGGTTTCTTCCATTTCTGGATGACACTTCTTAAGCTGACTCACATGAAACACATTATGAACAGCTGACAAAGACTCCGGCAATTCAATTTCATAAGCAACTTGTCCTTTGCGACTCAGAATCTTGAATGGTCCAACATATCTTGGGGCCAACTTTCCTTTGACTCCGAACCTCTTCATTCCACGAAGTGGTGACACTCTAAGATAAGCTCTATCACCAACTTCATAGGTGACTTCTCTACGCTTAGGATCTGCGTAGCTTTTCATCGGACTGCTATCTTCAATCTGTCCTTAACCAATTTGACCTTCTCTTCGGCTTCTTTGATAAGTTCTGGTCCGAACAAACTTCTTTCTCCCACACCATTCCATAACAATGGGGTGGTACACTTTCTCCCGTAGAGAAACTCAAATGGTGCCATCTCAATGCTGGCTTGATAGCTGTTGTTATAAGAGAATTCTGCGTAAGGCAGACTTTCATCCCAACTGGCTCCATAGTCTAGGGCACATGCCCTCAACATGTCTTCAAGAATCTGATTAGTCCTTTCTGTTTGTCCATCAGTTTGAGGATGAAAAGCGATCGAATTCCAACTTCGTTCCCAATGACTCATGTAGCTGTCTCCAAAAATGGGAAGTGAATTGAGTTCCCCTATCAGACACAATACTCTTGGGCACTCCATGTAGACATACAATTCTACTCATATAGATTTTGGCCAACTTAGCACTTGTATAAGTTGTCTTCACGGGTATGAAATG
Source organism: Avena longiglumis (assembly GCA_030063025.1). Taxonomy (NCBI): domain Eukaryota; kingdom Viridiplantae; phylum Streptophyta; class Magnoliopsida; order Poales; family Poaceae; genus Avena; species Avena longiglumis. The sequence goes on from CP125973.1 coordinate 159,391,911, forward strand.
AGCCACTTTAGTTAGGCGATCCACTACTACCCAAATAGAATCATATCCTGATCTGGTCCTTGGTAATCCGATAATGAAATCCATACCAATCTTGTCCCACTTCCAATCAGGAATAGGTAGTGGTTGAAGTAAACCTGCTGGTTTCTGATGTTCCGCTTTCACTCTACTACACACATCACACAAAGCAATATGTTCGGCGATGTCCTTCTCGATATTATTCCACCAAAATCTTTCCTTCATGTCCATATACATTTTGGTGTTAACCGGATGAATGGAATACGGAGAGTTGTGTGCTTCTTGCAAAATCAGTTTCCGAAGCTCCGGATCTTGTGGAACACAGATACGTTTCCCATGCCATAAAGTACCATGTTCGTCTTCATGGAACCCTTTGGCTTTTCCTTTGCCAATCTTTTCCTTAATTTCTTCAATTTACTTATCAACCTTCTGGGCTTCTTTGATCTTGTCCAACAAAGTGGGTTGAACATCCAAAGACATGAGATGTCCTTCAGGCACAATCTCCAATCTGAGATCTCTAAATTGGGCACACAAATCATCTGGCAATTCTCCTTTGGTAAGGCCATTCACAAAAACCTTATGACTTAGAGCATCTGCTACAACATTCGCTTTACCGGGGTGGTATTGCAAACTTAAGTCATAGTCCTTGATGAGTTCTAGCCATCTTCTTTGTCTCATATTAATTTCCTTCTGGGTGAAGATATACTTCAAACTCTTGTGATCTGTGAACACTTCACAACGCTTTCCCAAAAGATAGTGTCTCCATGTTTTGAGTGCATGGACAACAGAGGCTAACTCCAAATCATGAGTAGGATAGTTCACTTCATGAGTTTTGAGTTGTCTCGAGGCATAAGCCACAACTTTTCCTTCTTGCATAAGTACTGCACCCAAACCATGATGAGATGCATCACAATATACTTGTAAATCTTTTTCCAAGTCTGGCAAACACAAGACTGGTGCTGTCACAAGTCTCTTCGTCAATTCCTGAAAACTGAGTTCACATCCTCCAGACCAAGCAAATTTCTTGTCTTTCTTTAGCAATTCAGTCATAGGTTGGGCCACTTTGGAAAAATTCTCAATGAACCTCCTGTAGTAACCTGCTAAGCCAAGGAAACTGCGAACTTCTTTCACTGACTTGGGAGATTCCCATTCAGTTACAGCTAAAACTTTAGCAGGATCAACTGCTACACCATCTGTTGTCATAACATGTCCAAGAAATCCAACTTCATTCAACCAAAATTCACACTTGCTGAATTTGGCATACAGTTTATGCTCTCTAAGCTTCTCAAGTATCAAACGCAAATGTCCTTCATGTTCTTCTTTGCTCTTGGAGTAGATCAAAATGTCATCGATGAAAACAACAACAAACTTATCAAGAAATTCCATGAACACCTTGTTCATCATATTCATAAAGTATGCTGGAGCATTGGTCAAACCAAATGGCATCACGGTATACTCATACAATCCATACCTTGTGGTGAAAGCTGTCTTAGGTATGTCTTGTTCCCTTATCTTGAGTTGGAAATAACCTGACCGGAGATCGATCTTTGAGAACACATAAGCTCCTTCTAACTGATCAAACAAGTCATTGATTCTGGGCAAAGGGTATTTGTTCTTGATAGTCACCTCATTGAGTGAATGGTAATCTATGCATAACCTTTGACTTCTATCTTTCTTCTCCACAAACAAAACTGGTGCTCCCCAAGATGAAGAACTTGGTTGAATAAATCCTTTCTGCAACCGTTCTCCAAGTTGTTTCTTGAGTTCTTTCAGTTCTTCAACTGACATCTTGTACGGTCTCTTAGCTATTGGTCCAAATCCTGGTAGCAAATCAATAAGGAACTCCACATCTCTATCAGGTGGCATTCCCGGCAATTCTTCCGGAAACACATCCGGATATTCACTCACAATTGGCACACTGTCTATGCTAACCCCCTTAAGAGAATTTAGTTTACTCCCTTTTGATTCAAAGTTGGACTTGAATTTAATCCGTTTCTTTTCTGAGGTTGTGAGTGCGACAGTACGATTAGCACAATCTAGTACTCCTTCATACTTAGCCATCCAATCCATTCCCAATATTACGTCCAGCCCTTGGGAATCTAGGATTATCAGACTCACTAGAAATTTATGCTTTCTAAACTCTATTACTAGATCCCGGCATCCAAGACTTACTATCATATCTCCACCTGGAGAACTAACTTTTATTGGACACCCAATATTTTCAGTTGGAAACCCATTTCTATCAACAAATTCTTTTGATATGAATGAATGCGATGCTCCAGTATCAAAAATAACAAATGCTGGAATAGAATTGAGTCTGAACTTACCAGCAACAGCATCAGGCTCCTCATAAATTTCCTCCACATTGATGTGGTTCCCTTGTCCCTTCTGAAAAGGGTTGGGCTTGTTGGGTCCTTCAACTTTCTTTTCTGGGCATTCATTTGCATAATGCCCCATCTTCTTGCACTTGAAGCATTCAACCTGACTAATGTCCTTCTTGACAGGCTGACTTCCACTGCCACTTCCATTTCCACTATGGTGGCTCTTATATCCACCCTTGTGGTTCTTATACTTGTCATTGTCATGACTACGGTGATGCTTGTTGTCATGACGGTTGTGGTTGTGGTGCTTGTTGAATCTCCCATGCTTGTGGGATCCTGAGCTTCCACTGTCATCATAATGGGAACGCTTGTGAGACGATCCCGAGATGTGCTTGTCCGAGTGCTTTCTCTTCCTGCTCTCAACTTGCTTCATTTTGTTCTCCAAGATAGCAGCCTTATCACAAAGAGACTGGTATGTGGGAACATATGCCACAACCAACTGCAGGTTCAGCTCATCGTTCAACCCTTCGAGGAACTTTTCTTTCCTCTTAGCATCAGTGTCAACTTCATCCGGTGCGTAACGCGCCAGATTGTTGAACTCCTTGATATATTCAGCCACGCTGCGGTGGCGCTGCTTCAGATTATGGAACTCTTTCTTTTTCAGACTCATCACTCTAGATGAGATATGGGCAGTACGAAAGCCATCCTCAAAGATAGCCCATGTCACATCTTCTATGGGAGTGGTGATCTGGAAGTTATCCCACCAAGTGGCGGCTGGTCCTTCCAGCAAATGTGCTGCAAATCTGACCTTTTCTGCATCAGTACAACCCACAGTTACCAAGTCCTTGTTCACAGAGCGTAGCCAATCATTGGCCACCATGGGATCAGTTGTTCCTGAGAACTTTGCTGGCCTCAATCTCAAGAACCTGGTAAGCATGTCAAAACCCGGTGGGTTGTTGTTTTTGTTGTTATTGTTGTTGTTGTTGTTTTGGTTCTGGATGAACGTCGTCATCATTTGCATCAGCTGAGTCTGCGCTGTCATCATTTGTTGCATTTCTGGACTGTTGTTGTTGTTGTTGGGGTTGGGATTTGCACGACGGGGAGGCATCTGTTGTTTGTTCAATAGAGATAAGAATGAGATACCCATAGATGCTTTCATGCACAATACATCACATAAACAATCATAAAGCATGCAACATAATGATAAAGGTTCAACAACCAGATAACAAGTTCGCAAAGTAAAACACACACAAATAACGAGCCATCCACATGTTGGATGGTCAAATAACAAGTTCCCAACAACAAGTATGATAATAAATGATAAATGAGTAGTCAAATCTACTCCTCGGCATCAACCTCCTCGACAAAGGTAAGACCTGCGTTCTCCATCGCGGTCTTGTATTCCTCGACACTGGTGGTCAAGGTCTCTATCTTGGCTTTGAGAGCCCTCTTCTGAGAACGAAGCCTCTCAATCACCGTCTGCTGATACTCGAGCTCGAAGTCCTTGGCCTGTTCTTGATCATGTCCGGATCTTCTTGTTCCTATCCTGGACTCGCTTCTCCTGACTCTTGAACTTTCTGTCCTGGCTCTCGAACTTCGCCTCCATCTCCTTGACTATCTCATCTTGCTCCGTGAAGAGCTTGTCCTTCTTGCGAAGCTGCACCTGGAGTTCGTCATTGTTGAGCATGACGTTGGTCCTGTCAGAGTCCACGTGCCTAATGAGAGACTCTAAGTCCTGGAGGTATAGGCGAATCGGCTCCGCTGTCTCCCTCGAAGTGTCCTCGAAGTCGATGGACTCTCCACCCTCATCACATCTACCGAAGACGTGAAAGTGAGTACCTCTAACCTGTCGGGAGTGTCTCCCTAGCAGACGTCCTATCAGATCCTGCATGACTACCTCAAGGCCTCTCTCCGTGTCATCGTGCATGAGCTTGAAGACGATGGCCTCCGTGGTAGGCTCCGTCTGGCGTTCGGGCTGGTTGACCTTGAAACCCCAAAGGTCTTTCCTCTCAAACTTGGTGAGGGGAAGCACCATGATGGTAGGAAGAGGGAGATTGAGCAAAGTAGTAAGCTCAACAATACGAGGACCAAAGTGAGTTCCCTGGAACTCCTCAACAGTGATGATGGTAACATTAGGCATCTATTTACAAGATAGAAAAAGTTAGAACAACACAAATTAAGATAAAACACAAGGCAAAACATCGCATGCATAGCTTTGGAAATCAAAACACACAAGTCATGGCATACATGGATCCATTACAATAACCAAGGTTCAACTTATTTCAAGCAACATTTGGAAAATAAGGTGATAAGTGGTGGTCCAACTAACGAAGTACGTTTACAATCCTATCTCGATGGATCTGTTGGCTAACATAATGTTTCTAGAAGCAATCAGTCTATCTTGCTCACATGACTCCATCACTAAGTTTATAATGTCTCCTCTTAAGGTTTGGTTGGTGGCCTCCAACTCTTGGGTATGTTTCTTCTCTTCCTTTAGGCTATTTTGGATGTTGAACATTCTGCACTTGACTCTTTCACCAAGTTCTTTGATGGTCTTCCAAGATGCATCCCTTGCTGAGTCAAAGAATGTAGGGTGCATCACTGAATTGGTGAACATGCAGAATCCTGAGTCTTTGTGGTTGTCTTCCTTGTTTTTATACAAGTGAAGTTGCACCCACCAATACTCAACTCCTTCATCCATCACAGGAAAACCTTTGTACACAGCTGCACCATGTATTTCCATTTCAACCATGAGGTCCTTGAGAGCCTTGGGGAATTCTGTCTCACACTCCAAAGTCATTGTCATGAGTGGTCCTTTCCTCACGGCTTCGTTGATGGAGTTCATCTACAATTAGAGATGAGAAAGAAGATTAGAAAAGTTTACGAGAGGAATAGACAAGTGTAGAAGTTGTTGAAAAATTTTCCTTAGTGGTTTCCAATCCTAGGGTCATAATCCTACAGGCAACACAGTGCTCTGATACCATCTATAAGATCCCTCCTTTATAAAGGAAAAAGGATCCCTGTGATTGCAATGCTAGTCCCTGGATCATTGCTAGCATCCACAGTTTAAGATGAAGTACACAGATACAAAGGTCATTATTACAGTCATTCCAGAGACAACATAGTCTTTACAACTCCAAGGCCACAGGCCTAGTACAAGAGTTTGAATAAGTAAATAAATAAAAGTCTTCATCTTCATGTGCCACAGGCAAACATGTTGAGTGTAGACTCATGACTCCCAATCCTCATCAGAGTAACCTGCAACATCACAAGTTACAGCCACAGTGGGTCAATACATTGGAATAGTATTGGCAAGTGATACCTTAGTATAATTTAGGTGGACTAGATACTATATGCAATTTGTCTAAGTGTAGCTTGGCTTGCTTTGCTCAAAATAGGTTTTGCCTATTAGTTGAAATCACTAAGTTTTTCTTTGTCAAAACTTTTCCCAAGGAACCACCAATAGACATTGAGGTCCTTCACCCTTGTTCACCCACAAGTTTTTACTTAGAAATTGGGATGAGGAGATTCTTGATAGCTTCCATGTCTTGATGCTCAAGTTGTCCTTTTCCAGGGACATGGCTAAGTACTTAGATTCTTCCATCTGCAGAGGTTGTGCACTTTCCCCACCAGACTTGATTTTCACCAAGACAGGACCTTTCAGAAGCCTTCCCTTAGAACAAATGGACGCGCTCCAACCTATCATTCCCACTACCACCAACTGTCCAAATGGCTAAGTTCTAGAAACCTATATGATGCAGGCAGAGCCCATATTGCCAAGTGGCTGCACTAGAAGCTTCTCAACACTTGGCCTCTGAAATCTCTTTGTTCCTGGGTGGCTTTCCACAAGTGAGATACACAAGGTTCACCAGTCCCCTGGCCTTGTGTAACCACTCAACACAAACCATTCCTTCCATTCCACCCAGGTGTTTCATTTACTTAGTTGTTTTATTAGGCAAAACACAAGTCCAAAGACTTAGAAATATTTTCATCATAGCATGTATATTTCACCAACCCTTGGTTTCTACTAGCTAGGCTAAGCATGGCATAGATAAGCATCTTAACTTAGAAATTTCCTAGCAATTCTACAACTACTAGGATTTCCCAACATGGCATATAAGCAAAAAATAGCATGCAAGACTAGCAAAATATTTCTAATGCTTAGTAGAAAACATAGGGATAAAAATATTCATGAAGTACCACTTGCCTTGGTAGTTTGGAGAGTAGCTACACTCCTCACAATCACAATCACTAGCACCAAAATCTACACAAAGAATCATTACCACAAATCACATACAAAACATATACAAACAAAAATATATGAATGCATGCAATATGATATGTGATGATTTTTAAAACTCCACAAAGCAAGTGTACAGTACTGGTTCATAAAAAGGTTAAAAACTGGCCAGACAACATTTAATTAAACCCTAAAACAATTCTTAAACAATTCATATACTCAAATTAGCCCTACACAAGTTTCTGCAAATAAAACTATTTTAACAGAAGCAAAACATTAAGCACATTGCATATCTGGAAAGTGCTTGTTCTCCTGATTCCATTGATATAAAATTTGTCAAATTCTAACATGGGGTTCAAAAGTTATAGCCAAAACAAAATCAAACTTCTAATAGATTCAAATCCTGTTTTTAAATCCAAACAGCTGCCACGCGTCTTAATCTAATTGGCCCGTATCGCTTCGCTCAGGATCGCGCATGCGAGCCGTTAGATCAACATAATCTGCACGGCCCATATCTAACTATATCGCTTTGTTAAGTGATCTAATCTCGCGTACTGGATCCAGATCCAACGGCCCTGGATCAAACGACCAAAGCTGAGCGGCGCTGGCGGTGGCTACTGGCGGCGGCGAGCTCTGCCTACGGCGGCGCGGTGCTACAGGTGGTTCTCGGGTCGTCGGGGGCGCTTACCAGAACCACGGCGATGCACTGATGCTCAACCTGGCGACGGCTTGGCAGCAAGGCGCTCTGAGTGGCGAGGAGCTCGTCGGAGTTCTTTGGCGTCGGGCTTGGGTGGGGCACGACGTTGGCAAGGCTCTGGTCACCCTAGCATGCACAAACAGATCGGAGATGCGCAAGACTACGAGCAAGATCGTGTGCATCGAGGCGAGGGAACAAGGGGCTCACCGAATTTGACCGCCGGAGTTGAGGATGTCGTCGGGGGCTTGCTGTGCTTGTCGAAGACGACGACCTGGGGCGGTACAGAAGGAACCAACGGTGTCAGTAGATGCGCAATGGAGTGGCGAGGCTGTATGCAAGAACCAGAGGGAGAGGGGCGCACGGGGCTCACCGGAATCGGTCGCCGGAGTGCTCTCTGTCTGTGGCGGTGCGAGGATGAATGTGGGCAGCTTGGGGGCGCTTTGTGCTCGGAGTTTGGGGGGAAATGGAGAGGGGGCAGAGGGGGTTTAAGTAGGCCAGGCGGGGGCAAGAATCTCGCGAGCAATCAACGCCAATTAAGCGCATTTGCGTCAGGGAAGAAACGGCCATGGCGAGCAGGTCTCCAGCGCGAGATTGACGACGATCTAGACGTGGCAGTGGGCCTACCTGTCAGCGAATAAAACAGAGAGGAGGTGGGGTCCTGGCGTCAGTCTCTCAGCGGGTTCGTCTGCGAGTGAGAAGGAGAGAGGGGGAACCCGGGTGGGCTTAGTGGGCTGCGTCTGTTGCTGGTCTCAATTGCTGGCGCCGGCCCTTTTCTCTTTCTTATCTCTTTTTCTTTTTCTAAATCGATTTTATGGAATGATTTTCAATCAAATTCAAAGGCATTTGAATTTCAAACCTTTTCTAGATTTTTGTAAAGTGTAACCATCATACTTTTGGGCATAAAACATGTGGTCTCTCTGTACTTGCTTGGTCCCTTTGAACAAAACAAAATAAACAGTGCTATAGCACTTGATTTGGAGATGTTTTGAAGATGGTTTTGAAACCATATTTGTTTTGTAAATTTTTGTCCAAACTCTACATTCAATCTAAACAACAAGGAAGCAAACAAGACTTGGTTAAAACACTTATGCTCTCAATTGAGAGTAGAATTGATTAATGTTTGCTCACATAAAATAATAGCACTAAGTGCTTCTGTTTTCTTGAAATGAGTTGGAAAATGATCCCTAAATTATATGCATGCATGTATGATATGCAATCTTTGGAATCATGATTTTAGGGATGTTACAACACCAAACTGCTTAGTGTGTGCTGTCAGCACCACAACAACAGCACAACCAAACAAAACCACCAGCACAGCCGTGGGAAACCAATCCCCACGTCACTTTCTTGTTCATACACACCAAGAACTGCAGCCAGCAGCTAAACAAAGCCAAAGCCAAGCTAGATCACACCAACCAAAACCCTGAATCACACCACCAAAATGGTGACATAAGGAGGGGGTGGATCAGGTGGATAGCAAGCCCAAGATCAAGTCATCAGGACCAGGAGGGGCAGGGCTAGATCAAGGACAAGCCAGAAGCTAGAAATACCAGGGGAGCATCAAATCAAGATCAACCAGAGGAAACCCCAACATCAAGTGACAGTGGTGAGTAAATAGACCATCACATGATATATCTGTCTAAGATTAGACAAGCATACATGATATGTTTCTTATTCAAACTCTCAGAAAGCACCCAAGTGGGGTGAATCCATCACTGAGGTTTTAAACTCTAAAAGCAATCAGAAAAGTATAAGGATCCAACTAAATCTTAGAACAACATCATTGATTTAGCTATCAAGCTATATTTCAATTCAAGAATGAATATAACTAAGATTTAAACCTCTAGGCACATCTCTAAGATAAGAGTAGCACCTTATAATTCAATCTTACAGATCTATGTAAATAATCAAGCCTACTATCACTTTTCCCAAACTTTGATTCATGAAACAGTAGCTGGTGTCACTACCAGAACCCATCCATGTGAATCAACAAGTTAAAGGATTAATCCCTAAACCTCAAACCAACATCATGGGTCTTAGGGATTTAAGAAAATAAGTTTCTACTTATCCTTAATGCCAAACTCATTTTAATCTTGAACCAAACAAAACCAAGAAATAAAATCTAATCTTGTGTGCCATACAAAGATGGTGTCACAAGAACAGTTCTACACTAATCAGATTAAGCATTTAATCTTCACAGATTCAACCAACCAACTACAAATCATTTTCCTGTCATCACAGGAATCATAATTAAGAAAGTCCCTATGTATATCTTCACTGTTTGAAACCATTTGATCTCAAACTACATATGAATCCTTAAGCCAACAGTACAAAGACAATGACTTCATCACACAACATTCATTGTCATTAACTAAGTAATGATAGTGGTGAGATAGTAAACCAATAAATGTAACATCCCTAAAATCATGATTTCAAACATTGCATATCATTCATTCATGCATATAGAATTGAGATCAATTTCAAACTCATTTCAGAAAACAGAAGCACATAGTGCTATCATTTCATGTGAGCAAACTTAAATCAAATGGCTATCCCCATTTGAGAGCTTGAAAGTTTTAAACCTAGATTGTTTGTCTCCCTTGTTGATTAGTTTGAGTGTGGAGTTAGAACAAAATTTTACAAATAGAAATGGGTTCAAAAACCATTTTCAAACATTTGCAAACCAAGTGCAAATGCCCCTGTTATTTTGTTCTCCAAATTTGACCAAGTCTTTTCAAAATAACCACATGGTTTTATACCTAGATTTGAGTATGTTGCACACTGCAAAAATCCCAAATAGATTTGAATTCAATTGGAGTTTGAATTCATTTGAAAACCATTCCTGAAAAATCAAAATAGAAAAAGAAAAGAGAAAAGAATTGAAAAAGGGCCGGCGCCAGGAATTTGGCCCAGCAACAGACGCTGCCCAACTAGCCCACTCGGCTCCTCTCTCGCTTGCTCGCACGCGCAGACGCACCCACGCGGTTGCTGACACCCAGACCCCACCTTCTCTCTGCCTATTTCGCTGACAAGCGGGCCCCGTCCACGTCATCGTCTTCTTCCCCAAAATCTCGCGCACGAACTCCACCGCTGCCCGTTGCTGCTTTGATTCTGCGAGGTAAATGGCATTGAATCACTGGGCGTTTCTTGTCGAGCCTCTGGCTATATAATCCCCTCTCTCTCGCGACCATTTCCCCTCAACCAATTCCCCCTTCACGCCCCCAGGCTGCTCGCAACTTGCTCGACGCCACCGCTGTTCCGATGACCGCGCCGACGAATTCCGGTGAGCACTGTGTTCCCCTCTGTCCCTGACTCATGCTACCACGCTCAGCAACTTCTTGCGCATCCACTGACACGCCTTGTTTGTTCTCGCATGAATTGAGACTGTTGCACACTGCAAAAATCCCAAATAGATTTGAATTCAAATGAAGTTTGAATTCATTTGAAAACCATTCCTGAAAATCAAATTCGAAAAAGGAAAAGAGAAAAGAAAAAAGAAAAAAGCCAGGCGCTCCTATTGTAGCCCAACAGCAGAACCGGCCCAGCTAGCCACCCGGCCTCCCTCTCTCTCTCTCTCGCCTTGACGACCCCACGCTGTCACGACACCTGCACTCCCTCTCTGCTTATTTCACTGACGCGCGGGCCCCGTCCACGTCATCGTCTTCTTCCCCAAAATCTCGCGCACGAACTCCGCCGCTGCCCGTTGCTGCTTTGATTCCGCGAGGTAAATGGCATTGAATCCTTGGGCGTTTCTTGTCGAGCCTCTGGCTATATAATCCCCTCTCTCTCGCGACCATTTCCCCTCAACCAATTCCCCCTCCATGCCACCAGGCTGCCCACAACTCGCTCGACGCCGCCGCTGTTCCGACGACCGCGCCGACGAATTCCGGTGAGCTCCGTGTTCCCCTCTGTCCCTGCCTCATGCTATCATGCTCAGCAACTTCTTGCGCATCCACTGACATGCCTCGTTTATTCTCGCATGACCTGTAGCCTCGGCAACGACTTCGACCGAGCGCCGCCGCCCTCTGCACGAACTCCGGCGACCTCTCCCCGTAAGTATCAGCCGCCCCTTGCCCTCTGCCTGATACTCCTAGGATCCCCATCGTCTTACGCGTCTAATGGTGCCCTCTTTTCGACTTAGCGCGACGCAGAACCTCGCCAACGTCGACAGCAGCCGCACCAGACGCATTCGCGAACTCCGGCGAGGAATCCCCGACGACCCCGTACGCCCCTTGCCAAGCCACCTCCACGTTGAGCTTTGCCTCGACCTTGCGGTTCTGGTAAGCACACCCTTCCCTCCCGGAACGACCTAGAACGCCAGCCCATCGACAGTAGCGCTCGTCATTGCCGCCGCCGCGTAACATGGTCGCTTGATCGAGAGCCGTAGGATCCAGATCCAGCGCATAGGATTAGTTCACTTATCGAATCGTTAAGCTGATATCTGAGCCGTGCGTGTTAGTTAGATCCAACGGTAGCCGATCGTGATCCGGTGCGAAGCGGTACGCGCCAGTAAGAATAGGACGCGTGGCTAGGGTTTGGATTTAAAACAGAATTTGAAACAGATTTGAATCCAAATTTGATTAGGCTATAACTTTTGATTACCATGTTAGCTTTTTGCAAATTTTATACCGTTGGAATCAGGGAGACAAGCCCTTTCTGTTTATGCAATGTGTTTAAAGTTTAGGTTCTGTTAAAATGGTTTCTTTTGCAGAAACCTATTTAGGACTATTTTGAGTATAGAAATTGTTTAGAAAATTGTTTTAGTGTAAAATAAACTTAGTTTAGCAAGTTTTAACTTGGTTATGAATCAGTACTATGCACTTGCTTGGTGGAGTTTTAAAAATCATCACTTAGCATTCTTGCATGCATGCATATATATTTTTGTTTGTATGTGATTGTGGTTATATTATTTGTGTAGACTTTGGTGCTAGTGATTGTGATTGTGAAGAGTGCTACTCTCCCCATTACCAAGGCAAGTGGTACTTCATGAATATTTTCATCCCTATATTTTGTACAAGCATTAGAAATATTTTGCTAAGTCTTGCATGTTGCTATTTTTGCCAAATGCCATGTTGGGAAATCCTAAGTAGATGTAGAATTGCTAGGAAATTTCTAAGTTAAGTTACTATGCCATGATTAGCCTAGCTAGTAGCAAACAAGGGTTGGTAAAGTATATACATGCTATGATGAAAATATTTCTAAGTCTTTGGACTTATGTTTTTCTTAATAAAACAACTAAGTCAATGAATCACCTGGGTGGAATGGGACTTGATTGGTGGTTTTTGGTTGAGTGGATACACAAGGCCCATGGATATGGTTTACCTTATGTATCACACTTGTGGTATGCCACCCAGGAACAAAGGGATTTTAGAAGCCAAGTGTTGAGAAGCTTATAGTGCAGCCACTTGGCAATATGGGCTCTGCCTGGACCATATAGGTTGCTAGAACTTATTCATTTGGACAGTTGGTGGTAGTGGGTTGATAGGTTGGAACGCGTTCATTTGGCTAAGGGAAGGTTTCTGAAAGGTCCTGTCTTGGGAAACCAAGTCTGGTGGGGAAAGTGCACAACCTCTGCAGATGGAAAAATCTAAGTACTTAGCCAAGTCCATGGCAATGGACAACTTGAGCATCAAGACATGAAGCTATCAAGAATCTCATCACTCCAACTTCTAAGTAAAAACTTGTGGGTGAACAAGGGTGAAGGACCTCAATGTCTATTGATGGTTTCTTGGGAAAAGATTTGACAAAGAAAAACTTAGTGATTTCAACTAATAAGAAAAACCTATTTTGAGCAAAGCAAGCCAAGCTACACTTAGCCAAATTGCATATAGTAATATAGTCCACTTAAAATTTACTAAGGTATCACTTGCCAATACTATTCCAAAGTATTGACCCACTGTGGTTGTAACTTGTGATGTTGCAGGTTACTCCGATGATGATTAGGTGTCATGAGTCTACACTCAACATGTTTGCCTGTGGCACATGAAGATGAAGACTTATGTTTATTTACTTATTCCAAACTCTTGTATTAGGCCTGTGGCCTTGAGTTGTAATGACTATGTTTTATCTCAGGAATGGATGTAATAAATGACCTTTGTATCTGTGTACTTCATCTTAAACTGTGGATGCTAGCAATGATCCAGGGACTAGAATTGCAATCACAGGGATCCTTTTCCTTTACAAAGGAGGGATCTTACACTAAATTTCCCAAGTATTGCTTCTACAGCAACTTTATCATCTGATCACATCAAAATTAATCCATAGAATCATATAATAAGCCACTAGCACCACCACAGTTCATCTTAAGCAGCAAGCCACAGCTAACAATCATTTAGCATGCTTAGGGACCATAAAAACTTAATCCAAATTCATCAGTTATCTAATCCACAGCAGGGCATGAACCCTAAGCAGAACCAAAAACCCTAATCAGGACAGGACGGTAACCAGGAAGGCCACTACCAACGTCTAGCATGGGAGGGCCTAGCACAGGGAGCACGAGAGGAGAGGAAGCACTCACCGAAGGTCCTCGCTGTAGAATAGAATAGGGAGAAGAGGGGTCGACGACCATGGTGGCACAGGGAGCACCCCAAAGAGGGCGCTGCGACCCATACAGTGCCACGGAGGCGACCATAACAACGCTTGGAGGCGAGGAACATCACCACGGTGCACGACGGCAGCAGCGGCATCAGGATCAACGCCAATCCCAAACCCTAGGGTTCGGGACGGCATGATCTGTCCACAGGAGAGCTCCAAGTCCAAATCCAGTTGGACAGGAGGGAAGAGCAAGGTCGACAACCTCTTCCTGCACCACGGTGCTGGCCAGGGCGGTCCATGGCGGCGCGAATCGCCGGCGACAGCACCGCTGACCACGAGGTCAGGGAAGGAGAAGGAGAGAGCTGAGCTCGAGAGAAAGACATGGAGTGATGGGCTGGGTTGGGCCAGCAACCCTTTGGGGTGGTTGTTTTAACTTTGCCTAATGGGCCACAAGGGCCCAATAAAAATAAGCCAGCCCAAATCATTTAGAATCTGTTTTAATAATTGGAAAAATACCAAAATGCCCCTCAACTTAAATAAATTCTAGAAATTAAGATAAAAGTCCTTCACAATAATCCAAACTATCTAAACAAATTAAAAAAATAAAATTTTGAACATATAAATTTTATTAAGAATTTTGTAATTTCTATATTCCTTATGGAATTTTACAAAATTATTGAAAGTTGATAAAAATAAATAAAAATCACTTTCATTATATATTAATATTGTAGTATTTCAGAAAAAAACGAAAAAAATATTTAATGTCAATTTTTGGTATTTAATGATAATCCTTAAAGGAATTATCAATTAAATAAAAAGCAAATAAACTAAATAAAATAAAAGTATACAATATTCAATAAATATTAAAAAAATATTTATAAATTCTTTCTCATTAAAAGAATTTTTATAATTTAAAGAAATGGGGAAGAATACATATAAAGCTAAATGATGCATTACATTACTTTGCATAATCATTTTGCTTCTTTAAATATTGTCCTTACCGGGCAATAATGATGTTTTTTTAGACATAGAAGCTCAAGGTCTAGTGCAAGCATCAGACTTCACTACCTTGACATCACAAGGAAAGTTCATCACTTGCTCATATCCTTTGAAGAGTCTTTATCAAAGTATTTGCAAATTGTGTGTTATCATATATACTCCAAAGAAAGAATATTATTTCCACAATTAAAGAAATCATAGATATCATCCGAAGTGATGATATATTGGAGCAATAGAACTTAGGGTTCTATTTGCAATAATGATGATCAATTAGGGACTTAATAACCCCTGACATCAGCGATTCTAGCGCTGTATCTTACGCGTTAGCTATGAGATTTGGAATGGGACAGAGAAGTCATCTGTATCTTCTTCCTCTCGCATGAAGCTGGATGTGCAGGTCGTGGCTGTTATCCTCGTAGCGTGCATATTAATTGGTAATTCGTAGAGGATATGCAACATATGGGTGGGAACCCTCAACGTCCCACGATAGTTCTGGCATCTAACGATTTGTACAAACCATTGGCGTAATTCATTATGTGGGCTTGGTGTACACCAAGGAGGCATGCGAGGTCGCAAAGGGGGCAGTGATTGGCTTGGACCAACTACTGGGCCCCACATCATGGAATTGTGGATGGGAAAGTACGCCCGATTGTGCAACAAGGAGTTGATCTCTCATGGGTAAAGTAATGCACCTTTGGAGAGTGTAAAAATTGTAACTTGTTACTCCCTGTTCCGGGAAGGAGCTACGAACGCGGCAGGAAATGAACTCCATGAATGTTCTGGTCAACCTGTGAAGGCTGATGGTCATAGATTTTTATAATAAAACCAATCTTTGAATAAATATTTACAAAAACTGCATAGTGCCAAGGACTTATAGTCTGAGGTGGTAGTTAGAGCATCAAACTTCCCACCTTGCATATAACGAACTTGTTGGGTAACGCTGTTACTCATCCTTTCCTTTGATCCCTTGCTTAGACTCTGAGGATCTCGAAGACGTGTCAATGTATGCAACCGAATGTCGAGAACATGTGTTCTACGAGGAGCCTGACCTGTCAGGAGGTGTTGAAGGAGTGGATTACGAAATCCGCTATGGTGTTGATGATAACGAGTCAAACTAAGTATCCTAGTTAGTAGTAACCAACGGAGCCGAGCAGCATGAACTCTATAGAATAAGCTACTGAGCTCAACTCCTAAGTTGGAGTTGCTACTTTTAAATTCCGCTAAAACACTTTATATTTTGGCTTGTAAGTTGAAACCTTTTGAAGTCTTGAACTTCTGGTATTGTAACAATAATAATGTGTGAATGTTTGTAATATTGACCCGCAATGTTTCTGTTGTACCACTCCGAGGGATGTGATATTTACGGAACGGTGTTCTGTGGGTGTAATGTCAACGACTATAGTGTACTACACATGCAGTGGTATGCTGGGTCACCGCATTCCCTTTATGAAGGGCCTTTCTTCCACCATTATATTGAGTCTCCACCTTCTATCCTTAGGCACCAATTAAGAGAGCATAGTTGTCATTCTTAGTTCTATGTGCATTGTCCCAAAACTTATCGATTGATGCATATTGTTGATATTGCTTGTTCTTGAACTATCTGTATCTAGTCACTCTTATGAACTTTGAAGGTGTCCTATGCATTTATGTTTTGCTACTCCATGAGGGACAAGTTGAATGCCACTATGTTATGTTTTCTATGTGTGAAACAAACAAACGGCTTTGAATGCATTAGTATTTATGATCTTTGTTTGTAACCTTTCATGTTGCATGCATAGTTACTTTGTATTATTGTTAGAACTCCATCTTTCATGCTCATGTTTAGAGTTCTTTGATCCCAGCTTTCAAAGCTTGCAAATGGTTTGATCTTGATATGATGGTGCATGTCACCTCAAAAATTATTCTTTTTATCACTTACCTACTCGAGGACGAGCAGGAGTTAATCTTGGGGATGCTTGATACGTCGTAAACGTATCTATAATTTTTGATGTTCCATGCTTGTTTTGTATCATTTGTCTTATGCTTTGTATACACTTTGAGGTATTTCTATACACTTTCTGGAACTAACATATTGACAAGATGCCACACTGCCAGTTGCTTGTTTTCTTCTGTTTTTTGGTTCCAGAAAAGGCATAAAATCAATATTCTCGGAATTGGATGGGACAAAAGCCAATCTTCCTATTTTTCCGGAGCAACACGGAACCACGAAACAGAGGTGGAGGAGGACACCACGCTGGCTGCACCCCCCCTAGGCGCGGGCAAGCCCTGGTGGCGCCCACAGGGGGAGTGGGCCCCCTGGCCCTCCATCGACCTTGCCTCCTTCGCCTATAAAAGCCTCCCGGGGAGAAAACCCTAGAGGATCCAGAAGAAATCCACGAAAACCTCCATAGAGCCGCCACCACCGAAGGGGAGATTCGGGGGATAGAAAGTCTCTGTTCTGGCACCCTGCCGGGACGGGGAAGTGCCCCCGAAGCCATCTCCATCGATCTCCACCACCATCTTCATCACCGTTGTTGATTCCCATGATGAGGAGGGAGTAGTTCTTCCTCAAGGCTAAGGGCTCTACCGATAGCTATGTGTTCATCTCTCTCTATATATATATGCATGATCTTGTTGTGGTCATTAGCTTTGTAATCAAGTAGATCTACCTTGCTACTCAAGTGCTTTAATAGATCTCTGCTCTCCCCATGTGTGTGAAAGTGACAGCGTGCACGCCATGGTGGCCCTTAGGATAGAGTCTACATAAATACTCATCGTGCTTTAATAGATCTATGCTTTTCCCCACGTGTGTTAAAGTGATAGTGTGCACGCTGGGTGTGGAACTTAAGCTAGACTACATATATATTTGTTATGAGTTATACTTAGAGTTGGATGTCTTTATGAAATTGTGGTGTTTGTTGGAACCATCTAGCGCTCAAAGTGACAGTGTGGGGTTATCTAGATGGGGAAGGCGGACTTTGAGGTGTGCTTTTCTAGCCATACCATGGATTAGAGTGTCCAACCGGAGAGTAGTTAAGAGTAGTATCATGAAGAGAGGATATTTATATGAGAGAGTGTTAACTAGTGAAAGTATGATCCCTAGGCATTGTTTCTAAACATTGAAACACCGTTTGCTACTAGATCAGTTGCACGTTTGCTTGCTTTAGTATTTACCTCACCGTCAAGCTATTTTCTAGCACTCACACATGTTACCCCACGTCAATAACAAGTCAGAAGCTATTTTTGGCACCGTTACCGCTTGTATTTCACTATCTCTTCGCCGAACTAGTGCACCTATACACCTGACAAGTGTATTGGGTGTCTTGTCACATCCCAAAATTTTCCAAATTTTGAAATATGAAAAATAAATAAACAAAATAAATAATTGTTGAAATTTAAGGTGAAAAGAAACTTTTGTTTCTAAATGGAAACTCAAAACCCATCTTGAAGAAACTTTGAACAAAGCTTGAATCCAACTGAATTCAAATCAAGTGAAATGCATTCTTCATAAAAGCATCTTGAAATTTAAACACTTGGAAAATAAACCAAAACCCTAAAACCCTAATGGGAGATTTCCAAGATATCTCTAAGACCATGGATTTGATTCATATAAAATTTGTCAACATACATTTATAAATGATCAAGAATGACAAATGGAAATATTATAAAACCATAGAAATTGATTTCATTCAATTTGGAGCCATAGATAAAATCTTATGAATTTAGTAAGATAAGGAAATTGAATTTCCAAAGCTAATAAAGCACCTATCTAAAAATCCATAGCAAATGGTGAGCAAATAATCCTAAAGAGATTTAAAAGGATAAATAAATATCAAATAAGATTTTACAAATTGGAATCACCAAGTTTGGATATTTAAATAAAAAGGTATGGATTTTATAAAATAAAGAAAGAAATAATTAATAGGGAATAATTAAAAGCCAAATTAAATCTTGTCCAAACAAATGAGATGAAAGATTATTGATTAATAAAAAGAGTAAAGGATTATTTAAATAAAATCATAAGAATTTATTAATATCCATTTTTATTTAAGTAAAGACATTTTCCCAATTTAAAATGAACATTAAAACATATTAAAATATTTTAAAAAATAATTCAAAGAGAATTATTTTCAAATAAAACCTACTGAAAAAGATTTAGTAAAATTTAGATTTCAAATAGAGTTTTAAAACATATTTCAATCCTATTTGAAATAAAGACAAATGTCTATTTTTAAAATAAATAATAGACCCTAAAAGAATAAAAGAATTATTCCAAATTTGACTTTAGAATATGTTAAATAACAGTATTAAAATCTACACAAAGTTTGGTAGAAGTTTGAATTGTTTGAATAAAAATCAAAAAAGAATAATAGAAATGGAAAAAGAAAAAAATGAAACAGAACAAAAAAATGAAGGAGCCAGCCCAGCCAGCAAGCCCAGCCCACTGGCCCAGCTAGCCCATCCCCCCCCCCCGGCAGAAAAAATGTTTTTCACCAGAGAAAGAACCCGCACCATCCCTGACGTCTGGACCCCACCACTCCCCTCTCTCTTATGCTGACGTCGTAGCCCCACCTATCAGTCATCGTCTTCACCCCTCCCGCTGACCTCGCCGGCCGTTTCAGGCCATTGATGGCTCGCTTCAATTAGCGTAAATGCGCCATTAAATTAGCCCCGCGGCCATGCCATCTTAAACGCCTGCCTCTCCTCTCCATTTCCCCTCTCTCATCCCTCCATCTCTGCCTCCAGGCCGTACCAATTCGAGCTCAGACCACCTCCTTCTCCGACAACGTTTCCGGCCGATTCCGGCGAACCCAACCACCGCCTTACCTCCCAGACTCCACGATCCTACTCCCCATCGCCCTATGCATCTGTCTGTAACCACCACTCGCCCGCGAGAGCACCGTAGGCTCGGCAACTACCACGTCTGAGCTTCGCAGCCCTCTGCCTCCGCTCCGACGAGCATTACCGGTGAGACCCGACCATCCCCTCCCCTCTGGTTGAAACCCCTGCGATCTACTCTCTCGCGCGCATCTATCTACGCCACTGGCTTGTCTTAGCGCGGACCACAGCCTCGCCAACGACGTCGCCAAACCTGCCCGTCGACAGAGACGACTCCGGCGAGGAATCACCGTCGACCTCGAGCGTCCCCTGCCTTCCGACTACCACGTTGAGCATCAGCAAGCTTCTGCGGTTCTGGTGAGATTCTCCCCTCCTCCCCTCGCTTCCTATAGCCAAGCAATGTCAGAGATGAGTCGCCGATGGCCGCCGCCGCCCATCCCTGGTCGCATGCTCTACAACCGTTAGATCTTGATCAGACACGTGAGATTAGATTTAACTCGAAGGGGTATGTATCCATCTAAGCCACACGATTCACTTTAAATCCTGCGGTCCACATTGCGTGATCCGAACAAATCGGTATGGGCGAATCAGAACTCACCACGTGGCCCAGAGTTTGTTTTAAAACCAGAATTTGATCTATTAGATGATCAAACTTGTAAATTGCATAACTTTTAATCCATACGTCCAACTTTTGCAAATTTTATATCAATGGAATCAGCAAAACAAATTCTATCCAACCATTCACTTTGTTTTATGAATTGCTTCTGGAAACTTAGTTGTTTTTGCAGAAACTTGTGTAGGTATATTTTTAATATAAAAATTATTCTAGCAATATTTTCAGGGAAAAATCTTTGGCAAATGGATTTTTTTGAACCTACTGACCATATAAACCAACTTTTGGATTGAAAAACATGTTTGGTGAAGCCAAAGAATAAATATTTGAATTAGAACATTTCTAGTTAAATAAAAATATTGTATATGTGTTAAAAATGATTTTTGAGTAAAACCTTTGAGAAATTGTTTGATTTAAACTCTCTGACCCTAAACACAAAGTTTTATGATTTCAAAATATATTTGGTGAACCCTATAAAAATTATTACTTTGTTGAAGGCATTTCTAACAACATAAAATATTTCTTTGGTATAAAAATGGTTTATAGGTGAAACCTCTTGCAAATGGTTTTATTATTAAACACTTAACCTTAAAACACTAACATTTGTGTTTTAAAATGTATTTTCCAAACATTAGAAATTTTCACTTTGATTTAAATCAATTCTAGCAAAACAAAAATGATTTAAGTGCCAATTTTTCACTAACTTAATATCAAATGGTTTTACCACTTTTGTAAACGACCAATAGGTGTTTTCAAATGTTTATAACCTATTAGAAACCACTTTTCCAAATAAAACAACCTTTGTCATGTTTGTATGCAATGCCTTGTTTTATTATTTTATGTGATGTTTGCTTGAATGGTGGATTGAATATTGCTTGCTTGATTGAATTGTAGTGGAATTTGTAGAGTGTGACTATTACAAGATCAAGGAGTGAACTTATATTCTATACCAAAAAGGCAAGTGGTGCTACATAATTTTGTCCATTATTTTCACTATGCATTAGTGATATTTCTAAGTAGGACTTGCATGGAATTTTGCTAAGTGTAAACTATGCCATGGGAAATCCTAGTAGATGAAACCTTAGTAGAATTTTCCTAAGTTAAGATTCCTACTACTATCTTGCTTAGCTTAGCTAGTAGAAAACAAGGGTGAATTATATTCATGCTATGGAATATTTCTAAGTCAAGGACTTGTGTTTTGTTTAATAAAACAACTAAGTGAATGAATACCTGGGTGGAATGGAAAGAATGGTTTGTGTTGAGTGGTTACGCAAGTCCAGTATGCTAGGGAAAACTTGGGCATCACCAAGTCCAGTATACTGGGGAAAACTTGGTATCGCACTTGTGGAATGCCACCCAGGAACAAAGATATTTGAGATGTCAAATGTTGAGAAGCTTCAAGTGCAGCCACTTGGCATTATGGGCTCTTCCTAGATCATATAGGTTGCAATAACTTGGCCAAATGGACAGTTGGTGGTAGGGGACGATAGGTTGGAACGCGTCCATTCTAGTCTAAGGGAAGGTTCTGAAAGATCTTGTCTTGGTGAAACCAAGTCTTGTGGGGAAAGTGCACCACCTCTGCAGAGTGTAAATTCTAAGTACTTAGTCATGTCCCTGGCAAAGGACAATTTGAGCATCAAGACATGGAAGCTATCAAGAATCTCCTCATCCCAATTTCTAAGTTAAAAACTTGTGGTTGAACAAGGGTTGAAGGATCACCAATTTCTATTGGGCGATGCCCTGGGTGATTTTGTCAAACAAAGCTTAGTGTTTTCAAATGGTAAGGAAAATCTATTTTGAGCAAAGCAAGCCTAAGCTCCACCTAGCCAAATGCATATAGGTGATAGACTCCACTATACTACCATAGTATCACTTGCCAATACAATTCAAATGTATTAACCCTTGTGGCTGTAACTTATTATGTTGCAGGTTTGTTTGATGTTAGTGAAGTATGTTGATTAGGATTACAAGTCTACAACCAACATGATTGCCTGTGGCACTTTGAAGATGAAGGACTCCATGCTATAGTTATTTCTGCTGCATTGTAATGAGATAGCCAAATGAGCTATGTAAGATGTAATGATTTATTTTATTCCTGGTTATAAAGTTGTATTATGACCTTTGTTTCTTGATATTACATCTTAACTGTGGATGCTAGCTATTGATCCAGGGACTAGCATTGTAAACACAGGGATCCCTACCTTATTAAAGGTTGGGACCTCTACATGGGGACACAAGAGACTTCTTCTATCTTGATTGCAGGATTGCTTGAGAGGGATAACTTTGACCACTTCCTCCCTGAGTTCGATAAACCTTGGGTAATCCACTTAAGGGAAACTTGTTGATGTTCTACAAACCTCTGCACTTGGAGGCCCAACAACTGTCTACAAAAATATAAGTGCATAGACATCAATAATCACTAAGCATGAAGTCCAAGAAACATCTAACATGACATGATAAAGTCAAAGCCACAGTCAAAATAAGCTTCTTCTTGTACCACTTAAGGATGTAACTTCCTACTCTCTTCCAACACCAATTGACTTATTTGAAAACAACTCACAAAGAATAATACTTAATAAAGATCAGTGATATTGTATCACAATTATACAAAGAGGAACTAAAAAGTTCTAAGAAAAAAGCACAAGAAAACTAAAGCTAATCACAATGCTAGCAAAAGAGAACGCTCACAAAACAATAAAAATGCAAACTAGAGTGTTCTAGACAATGAAGAACTAGGTATGACTTCTCCAAAATAGGAGTGTTGGGGTTCGGACAATTTATTCCAGCAAACCAAACAAAAGAAAACCAAAAGCAAGAACAAAGACGCTCCAAGAACAACACAAAAGTGCATGAAGCAATAAAAATGAGGTGTTTAGAAAGAAAACCTCAGATTTTTATTGATGAAGAAGGGGATGCCTTGGGCATACCCAAGCTTTAACGCTTGTACCTATTGAATATTTCTTGGGCTGACACGGGTGGCATCCCCAAGCTTCAGCTTTTTTCCATTCTTCATCTCATCACATCATTCTTCCCCTACACTTGAAAATTTCCTTCATACAAAACTTCACACAATCTTCATTAGCAACATTAGTGTATTCAAGATAATAAGTCTTTGGGTTTAGTTTCAACACAAGTAAAACTTCCATTAAAACACAAGCTACTGTAGCAATTCCTTTTAAAAGCTTAAGTGATCAAAGAGAACTCAAAAAGAAACCCATTAAGAGGCAAATGCAAATAATGGCAGAAATCTATCAAAACGGACCAGCGGGTAAAACCCGATTTTTTCGAAGACCTTCTATTGATCAAATAGAGAAGTGCTAAACTAACTAAAGTTATATAATAACCTGGGGCATATGCTCAGAAAAATATAGCTCAATCCTACATATTGAGATTTTTCACGAATTTTTATAGTGAAGCATAGAAATCTGTTACGGGACAGCAACTTCCCCAAATCTTCTCTCTCATTAGAGGTCATTCTTGGCAAAAAAATCACAAAAAAATAATAAGGAGAGGTTAGTACTGAAGCGATAACTTCCAAGAGTCAACAAAATAAAAACTTACTGAAAGCAAAAATTGGGTTATCTCCCAAGAGTACTTTTCTTTAACGCCTTTAAGTTAGGCAAAGAAAGCAAGAATCAAGTATTTTGGAATGAAGAAGCATTAAGATCAAATTTTGTTTTAATAGGAGGAGCAAAAGGTATCTGCTCTCTCTTTTTAGGGAAGTGTTCTATACCTTTCTTGAGTGGGAATTGATATTTAATGGTGCATTCCTTCATATCAATAATGGCACCAACAATTCTAAGAAAAGGTCTTCCCAAAATAATAGAAGAAGCATTGCATTAAACATCCAAAACATAGAAATCAATGAGGACAAAGGCATTGTTAACCATAATAATAACATCATTAATTCTCCCCATAAGTTTCTTTTTAGCATTATCATCAAGGTGGACATCTAAATAACAATCTTCCAATGGTGGCAAATCAAGCATTTCATAAATTTTTCTAGGCATAATAGATACACTAGAACCAAGGTCACATAAAGCTTTGAGATCAAAATCATTCACTTTTGTATTAATGATGGGTTCCCAACCATCTTCTAGTTTCCTAGGAATAGAAGCTTTATGTTTCAATTTTTCTTCTTTAATTTTAATGAGAGCATATGTAATGTGTTTTGTAAAAGACATATTCATAGCATTAGCATTAGGACTTATAGCAAGATTTTGTAAGAACATAATTACTTCAGAAATATTGCAACCATCAAGATCAAAATCAAAATTAGCATCCAAAGTAGTAGAACTATTGTTTCCCATATTTCGATTTTTTCAGCATTTTTGTTGGGCATAGGCATTGTTGCGAAAGGAATGGGGACTTCTTATGGTTTGCTAGCATCAACATTGGTGGTGGTAATAGTACAAATAATATTATTTCTAGCAATTTCATCTTCTATTTCCCACTTAGCATGCAATTTAGCTAACAATATAACATTTTCATCAATTCTAACTTGTATGGCATTAGCAGCAACAAAGGGATTTTCCATGGTTTCAGGTTTAGCAGCCATTTTATTAATCAAAGTGGATTATGCCTCAAACAAAGATGAAATATTTTTTTCAGCATTCAAAATTTTGGATTGCAAACCAGGAATTTCCCTATTTAAATTCTCAAGTTGATGACTAATATTTTTCAAAATAGTAGATTGTTCCTCCATGGTTTTAGTGAATAATTTATTCTACTCATATTGCATTTGCATGAAGTTTTTAGTGGATCTTTCAACTTCTATAATCCTATCTTCACTTGGCATTCCAAATTTACCATGATAAGTATTGCTATTATTAGGAGGATATGGCCTATAATTATTATTACCATAAGCATTGTTGC
The DNA here is from genome assembly GCA_030063025.1 of Avena longiglumis. NCBI lineage: Eukaryota > Viridiplantae > Streptophyta > Magnoliopsida > Poales > Poaceae > Avena > Avena longiglumis. The sequence goes on from CP125973.1 coordinate 159,417,023, forward strand.
CAAAATTATTATTTCTAATGAAGTTCACATCAACTTTCTCTTCTTGAGCAACCAAAGAGGCTAAAGGAATATTATTTGGATCAATATGAGCTTTTTTATTAACAAGCATAGACATAATAACATCAATTTTATCACTCAAGGAGGAGGTTTCTTCAACAGAATTTACCTTCTTACCTTGTGGAGCTCTCTTAGTGTGTCATTCAGAATAGTTGACCATCATATTATCAAGGAGCTTTGTTGCAGCACCTAAAGTAATGGTCATAAAGGTACCTCCAGCAGCAGAATCCAACAGATTTCTTGAAGAAAAACTCAGTCCTGCATAAAAGGTTTGGATAATCATACAAGCAGTCAGTCCATGAGTGGGGCAATTCTTTACCAAAGATTTCATTATTTCCCAAGCTTGAGCAACATGTTCATTATCAAATTGTTTAAATTTCATTATTTCACTTCTTATAGATATAATCTTAGCAGGAGGGTAATATTTTCCAATAAAAGCATCTTTGCATGTAATCCAAGAATCAATACTATTTCTAGGCAAAGATAGCAACCATTCTTTAGCTTTTCCTCTCAAAGAGAAAGGATACAATTTAAGATTAATAATATATCCATCTACATCCTTATATTTTTTCATCTCACAAAGTTCAACAAAATTATTAAGGTGAGAAGCAGCAGCAGCAGAATTAGCACCAGAAAATTGCTCTTTCATAACAAGATTCAGCAAAGCAGGTTTAATTTCATAAAAAGTAGCATCAGGAGCAGGTGGAGCAATAGGTGTGCAAAGGAAATCATTGTTGTTTGTGCTAGTGAAATCACACAACTTAGTGTTTTCAGGATTATTCATTTTTGCAAGAGTAAAGCAAGCTAACAGGAACAGTAACTAAGGTAGGAACTAATTTTTTTGTGTTTTTGATAAGAGAAAGCAAACCAAACAAAAATACTTTTTTGTATTTTTGATAAAAAGAAACAAGCTAAACAAAGAAAAATAAACTAAGAAAAACAAAAACAAAGTAAAGAGATTGGTTGTGAGAGACTCCCCTTGCAAGAATCTTCTTTCTCCCAGAAAAGTGATTGACGAGGAGGAAGAGATTAGAAGCTGTCCTTATCTCCCTAGCAACGACGCCAGAAAGTCTTGATGCAGCTCGGTTACTGTAGAGCCTGTTGGGAGACCCCAAGAGCAAGGTGTGATGAGCATAGCAGCAAGTTTTCCCTCAGTTATGAAACCAAGGTTATCGAACCAATAGGAGTAAGGAAACAACTCCAAGGTGTTGCTAGCAACTTGGAATCTACACAACACAACCATAGAACTTTGCCCCAACTTAAAGTGAGGTTGTCAAGCTCACTTCTTTGTTGAAAAACAGAGGATTAAACGTATAGTGTGGAAGATAGCAATTCTAGAAAGTAAACAGTAGATGGAATATCAATGGTAAAGGAATGGACCGGGTCCATAGTTCACTAGAGGTGTTTCTCCTTAAGATAAATAGCATGTTGGGTGAACAAATTACAGTTGGGCAATTGACAGATTGAAAAATGCATAAATATGCATGTACAAGTCATGATGATTCCTATGATATTTGATTGGGCATTACAACATAATACATAGACTGTAATCCAACTTCATCTGTGACTAATAATCCACCTTCAGGTTATCATCTGAACCCCTTCCAGTATTAAGTTACAAGAAATGGATAATTGCATTAAGAAAAGTGTGTAAAGTAAACAATACAATTTCACTTAGACAAAGGATTGTTGTTTTCTCCCTAGTAGCAACGGCACATCTACAACCTTAGAGATTTCTGTCACTTCCCCAGATTACTAGAGGCATGAACCTACTATCGAGAATAAATACTTGATGATGGCTAGCACCGTTGATGTGGAGCCTGTTAGGAACCCCAAGAGCAAGGTGTGAAGCAGCACAGCAGCAAGTTTTACCTCAGTAAGAAACCGAGGTTATCGAACCAGTAGGAGGAAGGAAACGTCACACGGGTGTTGCTAGCAATGCGGAGACATGCACAACACAAACTCAAGACTTTGCCCCAACGAATCAGTGAGGTTGTCAAGCTCACCAGTTTGCTATAATAAAGGATTAAACGTATGGTGTGGAAGGTAATGGTTTGCAGTAAGTAAACAAGTAACAGTGGAAGATGTATCAATGGTAAATATTGGACTGGGGTCCATAGTTCACTAGAGGTGCTTTCCTTAGATAAACAACATGACATGAAGGGTAAACAAATTACAACAAGGCAATTGACAGGAACTGAGCAAGGCATAACAATGCAATTACTAGTCAGAAAGATCCTATGAGATTCAATTGGGCAATCCAACAAGATACGTAGACCGCCATCGAACTGCATCTATGACTAGAAGTCCACCTTCAGGTTATCATCCAAACCCCCTCCAGTATTAAGTTGCAAGCAACAGACAACTGCTTTAAGCAAAGTGTGTAAGGTAAATAGTCCACATGTTCTATGAACAAGAGACGTTGTTTTATCCCTAGTGGCAACAACACATCTAGAACCAAAGAGATTTTTGTCACTTCCCTTGGAAACTAGAGGCATGGACCCACTATCGAGCATAAATACACCCTCTTGGAGTCACTAGCAACTACTTCGCCAAGATAGCTACTAACAATGGAGAGCATGCAAGATCACAAAAAACACAGACATGGTAGAATCATAAAGACAAAACCATTAATCAAACCAACATAATAATCTCAATATCCATCGGATCCCCGCAAACACAACATGCATGATTACAAATAGATTAGATATTGATCATGAACGGAGCTCACAAGATCTATACATGAAAGCACAAAGGAGGAGATACAACCATATAGCTATTACATGGACCCATAGTCCAAGGTGGAACTACTCATGCATCATACCAGAGAGAAGGCCTTTGGGATGATCTCCCCTCCGGTCTAGGGATGATGATGGCGGCAGCTACAGAAGGTTTCGTGGAATATTGATCGGGTGTTTTGGGTTTCTGCATAGGGGCTTCTTATAGGCTAAGCGGGAGGCCGAGGAGGTAGCCAGGGGCCCCATACCCTGCCTAGGAGTAGGGCAGGGCCCACCCGTGCCTAGGGGGGTCTGGGCGCCCTGTCCCGCTTCTCCGTCTGCCCTCTGGACTTCTTGTTCCCCACGGAAAGTTATTGAGTTTGGCGTTTGTCCCATCCAATTCCGATAATATTTCCCCACTAGCTTTTCTGGAACTAAAAACAACAGAAAACAGGCAACTGGCACTGTGGCAACTTGTTAATAGGTTAGTACCAGAAAACATGTAGAAAGCACCTCAAAGTATAGACAAAGCAAAGCAAAGAAGATACTAAACAAGCAAGGAGCATAAAAAATTATAGATACGTTTCCAACATATCAACATCCCCAAGCTTAACACCTGCTCGTCCTCGAGTAGGTAAGTGATAAAAGAATATTTTTTTAAGTGACATGCACCCTCACAATAAAAATCTAACCATTTGCAAGCATTGAAATCTAGGATCAAAGAACTCTAAACATGTGCATGAAATATGGAGTTCTAAAAATAGGACATAGTAACTATGCATGCAACATGAAAGGCTACAAACAAAGATCATGAATAACATGCATTGAAAAACGTTTGTTTGTTTATCATACAGAAAACATGGCATAGTGGCAATCAGCTTGTCCCTCATAGAGTAGAAATATATATGCATAGGACACCTTCAAAGTTCACAAGGGTGACTAGAAACAAATAGCACAAGAACAAGTAATATCACAATATGCATCAATCAATAAGCTTTGGGACACTGCACACAGAATGCCAACTACGCTCTCTTAATGGTGCCTAAAGGTAGAAGGTGGAGACTCAACATAATGGTGGAAGAAAGGCCTTTTATAAAGGAAGAAGGGATTTCAAGTTTCAAAAAGAGCTTCCAAAAATTATGGTACTTGTTAGATTTCAGCCCTCATTGCCCCTATCGTAAGCATCTTGAAGTGATTAAGGTTAAAGTGAACAAACTATGGAGTATATGCTTGACAAAGTATAAGTTGGCAATCTCAAGTCCCTTGAATACGAGGGCCACACCTCATGCTACTCAACTTCAGTCACATATAAGTTCTTGTCATTGCAAGTATTTGCATATCATAGAGAACCGCCAATGGGGTACCCTTGCACATGGTACAGGAGCTTTCCCATAACCAAAACGACAAGGAAAGCAGACAATGAGAATCTTAGCGATCTTTTTATTTACCATATGCATAGCTTTTTATTGAGGATGCTTCATAGATAGCTCACTATGGTGATGTTGCAAGTTTCCACCATGATTAGGCATGTCTTAGGCTAGCGGCCCAGGCGTTTCTCTAACACAAAATTAAAACTCCATGGACTTACAAGCTCCCTCTTTATTTCACACCGGTGACATCCATAGACAAAAGAGAATGATATCAATTGAGTACAAAGTACAAGTGCAATGTTGAAAACATTCCCCGTGATAGCACGGTTCTGCTAATTCCAACGTATAAGTGCAAGCATATACAATATAGATGTCACAATGGTTCAAGTTTATTAGGGGCAAAGAATATAAAGTGTGCCATCAAGTTCGTGAGGGCTTTAATCGCTAAGTTTTCACATAACAAAATAGTTGTTTTATTGGAAGATAGCTGAAAACAAGAATATACTTGGAATGGTGTAACACACCATGCATAGGTGTTTATAGTGGACACTTTGGAATAACTTGGTTTCTTGGGAGTTGGAAGCATGAGTAGAGCTTACTCATACAAGTGGAGGCTAGCAAAATACTGGGAGCAACCAACTAAGAGAGCATAATGGCCATAATCATGCAGAGCAACAAAGCATTACTAATAAAAGCATAGAGTGGTACTACAAGCCAAGGTCTAAATGATCATAGAGGCTAATGGTGACTTTTCATAGTCATAACATGGTGTGAGCATGTGCCAAGTCAACCCAACCAAAGCATCAAAGGATAATACCATAATATTATGATTTTGCATGCTAAAACAACGCATAATTTCTTCAAGGCACACTAAGCAATCCCAATTGTTTGGAACAAGACATGCTACAGCAATAATCACTAAGCATAAAGTCAAAACAACACCTAGCATGTCATGCTAAAGTCTAAGTCACAGTTAATGCAAGCTCCTCTTCCACTTACAACCAAGAACTCACTACTCCTTTCCAATACCAAGCAACTTATTTGCAAAACAACACAGCGAGAACGGGGGTCCGAACTACTTTATTCAAGCAAACTAAACAACCTAAGAAAGGCAAACGAAAACTAAGACGCTCCAAGAACAACACAATTGTGCATGAAATAATAAAAACGAAGTGTCTAGACATACATGATCTTTTTATTGATGAAGAAGGTGATGCCTTGGGCATCCCCAAGCTTTGACGCTTGTACCTCTTGGATATTTCTTGGGGTGACACCATGGTGGCATCCCCAAGCTTAAGCTTTTGTCCATTCTTTATCTCATTACATCATTCTCTCTCTACACCTGAACTTTTTCCTTCATACAAAACTTCACACAATCTTCATTAGCAACATTAGTTTATTAAAAAGATATTAGCCCTCTGGCAAAGCTTTGGAACATCAAGGCTTTTCATTAAAAACACAATCTACTGTAGTAACTCTCAAAAAGCTCAATTCCCCAAAAGAGAACTCAAAAAGTAATCAATAAGAAGCAAATGCAAATAATGGCAGAAATCTGTCAAAACAGACCAGCAGGTAGAAACCAATTTTATCTAACATACTGGGGGATTTATTTGTAAATTTTGAGCTCAATCCGAGTTACAGAGACTCCTCACTAATTTTTATGGTGGAGGACAGAAATCTGTTTCAGGACAGCAACTCCACAAATTTTACTTCTCTCTCATTAGAGGTCATTCTTGGCACAAAAAGCAAACAAAAAGGATAAGGAGAGGTCATTACTGATGTAATAACTTCCAAGACTCAAGGAAACTCTTGGGTTATCTCCCAACAAGTACTTTTCTTTAACGCCTTTAAGTTAGGCACAAGAATCAAGAAGAAACAAGTATTTTCAAATGATGAAAGATTAACATCAAACCTTGCTTTCAAAGGAGGTGCAAAAAGCAACTTCTCTCTCCTCATAGGGAAGTGTTCAATACTTTTCTTGAATGGAAAATGATATTTGATTATGACTTCTTTCATATCAATGATGGCACCAACTGTTCTAAGAAAAGGTCTTCCCAATGTAATAGAACAAGAAGCATTGTATTCAACATCCAAAACATAGAAATCCACAGGGACATAAGCATTGTTAACCATAATGAGAACATCATTAATACTCCCCATGATTTTATTCTTAGCATTATCATTAAGTGGGACATCCAAATAACAATCTTCCAAAGGTGACAAATCAAGCATTTCATAAATCTTCCTAGGCATAATAGAGACACTAGAACCAAGATCACATGAAGCTTTGAGATCAAAGTCATTCACTTGCATATTAATAATGGGTTCCCAACTATCCTCTACTTTCCTAGGAATAGAAGCTTTGTGTTTTAGCTTCTCTTCCTTAATTTTCACAAGATCATCTGTAATGTGTTTAGTGAAAGAAACATGCATATCACTAGCATCAGTACTTCTAGCAAGCTTTTGCAGGAACATAATCACTTCAGAAATATTGCAACCATCAATATCAAAATCAAACTTAGCATCACTAGTAGTAGACTCAATAGGCTTAGGCATAGTAGGAGGAGTAATAGGGACTACTTGTGGTTTAGTGGTGATAGTGCACACACTATTGTTTCTATCAATTTCAGCTTCCCTTTCCCACCTAGCATGAAGTTGAGCTAACAGCCTAACATTTTCATCAATCGTAACTTGTATGGCATGAGCAGTAGCAAAGGTATTTTCCATAGTTTCAGGTTTAGCAGCCATTTTATTAACCAAGGAAGACTGAGCTTCAAACAAAGAGGATATATTTTTCTCAACATTTAGAAGCTTTTCCTCTATAGCCTTATTGAAAGTGGTTTGTTTACTAATAAAGTCTTTGAGCATGAATTCAAGTTCATATGGGTCCCTTCTAGCATTATTGTAGGAGTTTCCATTGGAATTTCCATTATTAGGAGGGTAAGGCCTATAATTGTTGTTGCTACCAAAATTATTCCTATAGGCGTTGTTGTTGAAATTGTTGTTTCTAATGAAGTTCACCTCAACTTGCTCTTCTTGAGCAACCAAAGAGGCTAAGGGAACACTATTAGGATCTAAAGGAGCTTTCCCATTAACAAGCATAGCCATAATAACATCAATCTTTTCACTCAAAGAGGAAGTTTCCTCAACAGAATTTACCTTCTTACCATGTGGAGCTCTCTCAACATGCCATTCAGAGTAGTTAACCATCATATTATCAAGGAGCCTTGTTGCAGCACCCAAAGTGAGGCCCATGAAGGTACCTCCAGCAGCTGAATCCAACAGGTTTCTTGAGGAGAAGTTCAAACCTGAATAAAAAGTCTGGATAATCATCCAAGCAGTGAGTCTATGAGTGGGGCAATTCTTAACCAAAGATTTCATTCTTTACCAAGCCGGAGCAACATGTTCACTATCAAGTTGTTTAAATTTCATAATGTCACTTCTCATAGATATAATCTTAGTAGGAGGATAGTACTTTCCAATAAAAGCATCTTTGCACTTAGTCCAAGAATCAATACTATTTTTAGGCAAAGATAGCAACCATTCTTTAGCTTTTCCTCTTAGGGAGAAAGGGAAACGCTTGAGCTTAATAATATCTCCATCTACATCCTTATATGTAAGATCCCTCCTTTGTAAAGGAAAAGGATCCATGTGATTGCAATGCTAGTCCCTGGATCAATGCTAGCATCCACAGTTTAAGATGAAGTACACAGATACAAAGGTCATTTATTACATCCATTCCAGAGATAAAACATAGTCTTTAAAACTCAAGGCCACAGGCCTAATACAAGAGTTTGGAATAAGTAAATAAACATAAGTCTTCATCTTCATGTGCCACAGGCAAACATGTTGAGTGTAGACTCATGACACCTAATCCTCATCGGAGTAACCTGCAACATCACAAGTTACAGCCACAGTGGGTCAATACTTTGGAATAGTATTGTCAAGTGATACCTTAGTAAATTTTAAGTGGTCTATATTACTATATGCAATTTGGCTAAGTGTAGCTTGGCTTGCTTTGCTCAAAATAGTTTTTCCCTATTAGTTGAAATCACTAAGTTGTTCTTTGTCAAAACTTTTCCCAAGAAACCATCAATAGACATTGAGGTCCTTCACCCTTGTTCACCCACAAGTTTTTACTCAGAAGTTGGAGTGATGAGATTCTTGATAGCTTCCATGTCTTGATGCTCAAGTTGTCCATTGCCATGGACTTGGCTAAGTACTTAGATTTTCCATCTGCAGAGGTTGTGCACTTTCCCCACCAGACTTGGTTTCCCAAGACAGACCTTTCAAGCCTTCCTTAGCCAAATGGACGTTCCAACCTATCATTCCCACTACCACCAACTGTCCAAATGACTAAGTTCTAGCAACCTATGTGATCAAGGCAGAGCCCATATTGCCAAGTGGCTGCACTATAAGCTTCTCAACACTTGGCCTCTAAAATCCCTTTGTGCCTGGGTGGCATTCCACAAGTGAGATACACAAGGTAAACCATGTCCATGGGCCTTGTGTAACCACTCAACCAAAAACCACCATTCAAGTCCCATTCCACCCAGGTGATTCATTGACTTAGTTGTTTTATTAAGAAAAACATAAGTCCAAAGACTTAGAAATAATTTTCATCATAGCATGTATATACTTTACCAACCCGTGTTTGCTACTAGCTAGGCTAAGCATGGCATAGTAACTTAACTTAGGAATTCCCTAGCAATTCTATATCTACTTAGGATTTCCCAACATGGCATTTGGCAAAAATAGTAACATGCAAGACTTAGCAAAATATTTCTAATGCTTGTACAAAATATAGGGATGCAAATATTCATGAATTACCACTTGCCTTGGTAATGGGGAGAGTAGCACTCTTCACAATCACAATCACTAGCACCAAAATCTACACATAAATTATAACCACAATCACATACAAGTCATATACAAACAAACAAAAAATATGCATGCATGCAAGAATGCTAAGTGATGATTTTTTTAAAACTCCACCAAGCAAGTGCATAGTACTGATTCATAACCAAGTTAAAAACTTGCTAAACCAAGTTTATTTGACACCAAAATAATTTCCTAAACAATTTCTATACCCAAAATAGTCTTCAACAAGTTTCTGCAAATAAAGTCATTTTAACAGAAACTATTCACTAAACACATTGCATAAACAGAAAGGGCTTGTATTCCTGATTCCAACAGTATAAAATTTGCAAAAATCTAACGTGGGAACCAAAAGTTATAGCCTAATCAAATTTGAATCTAAATCTGTTTTAAATTTTGTGTTAAACACAAACCCTAGCCACGTGTCTTAACCTTACTGGCGCATATCGCTTCGCACCGGATCACACACGCGAGCCGTAGGATTTAAGTGGCGATGCAAAGGTTCAGATCTAAACTTAACGCTTCGCTAAGTGGTTCTATCGCATGCGTTGGATCTAGATCCAAGGGCTCTCGATCAAGCGACCACGTTCTGGCGGCGCACGGCGACGGCGAGCGGCAGAGCGCTCTGTCAACAGCGGCGCTAGCGTTCTAGATCGCTCGGGGAGGGAAGGGTATGCTTACTAGAACCGCGAGGTCAAGACGAAGCTCAACGTGTAGGTGGCTGGGCAAGGGGCGCACGGGGTCGTCGGGGATTCCTCGCCGGAGTTCGTGAATGCGTCTGATGCGGCTACTGTCTACGTTGGCGGGGTTCTGCGTCGCGCTAAGTCAAAAGGAGGGTACCATTAGACGCGTAAGACGATGGGGATCCTAATCGTACCAGACAGAGGGCAAGGGGCGGCTGGTACTTACGGGGAGAGGTCGCCGGAGTTCGTGCAGAGAGCGGCGGCGCTCGGTCGAAGTCATTGCTGAGGCTACAGGTCATGCGAGAATAAACGAGGCGTGTGAGTGGATGCGCAAGAAGTTGCTGAGCATGATAGCATGAGGCAGGGACATAGGGGAACACGGAGCTCACCAGAATTCGTCGGCGCGGTCGTCAGAACAGCGGCGGCATCGAGCAAGTTGTGCGCAGCCTGGTGGCATGGAGGGGGAATTGGTTGAGGGGAAATGGTCGCGGGAGAGAGGGGATTATATAGCCAGAGGCTCGACAAGAAACGCCCAAGGATTCAATGCCATTTACCTCGCGGAATCAAAGCAGCAACGGGCAGCGGCGGAGTTCGTCTTGGAGATTTTGGGAAGAAGGCGATGGCGTGGACGGCCAGCGTCGTGAAATAAGCGAAGAGGGAGGGGTCTGGGTGTCGACAAGGCGTCGGCGTCTGAGAGAGAGAGGAGGCGGGTAGCTGGGCGGTTCTGTTGGGCTAGAATAGGAGCGCCTGGCTTTTTACTTTTTTTCTTTTCTCTTTTCCTTTTTCCAATTTGATTTTCAGGAATGGTTTTCAAATGAATTCAAACTTCATTTGAATTCAAATCTATTTGGGATTTTTGCAGTGTGCAACAGTCTCAATTCTAGGCATAAAACCATGTGGTCACTTTGAAAAGGCTTGGTCATTTTTTGGAGAAACAAAATAACAGGGACTTTGCACTTGATTTGCAAATGTTTGAAAAATGGTTTTTGAAACTATTTCCATTTTGTAAAGTTTGGTTCAAATTCCACACTCAATCCATTCAACAAGGGAGACAAACAATCTAGGTTTAAAACATTCAAACTCTCAAATAGGGATGGCCATTTGATTTAAGTTTGCTCACATGAAATGATAGCACTCTGTTTTCTGAAATGAGTTTGAAATTGATCTCAAAACTATATGCATGCATGAATGATATGCAATCTTTGAAATCATGAATTTAGGGATGTTACAAATCTAACCCCCTTAAGGTGAATCTCGCCCTCGAGATTCGGATTTGCTAGCAAATAGGGGAGGGTGGTCTTTCTGAAGATCATCTTCTCTTTCCCAAGTTGCTTCCTCTTCGGAATGATGATTCCACTGCACTTTGCAAAACTTGATAGTCTTTGTTCTTGTGACTCTTTCTGCAGTCTCAAGAATTTTGATAGGTTTCTCTTCATAAGTGAGATCACTTTCTAGTTGCACTTCCTCCAAAGCTATAGTATCTTTCAAAGAAGTCTCTTCCATTTCTGGGTGACATTTCTTAAGCTGACTCACATGAAACACATTATGGACAGCTGACAGAGATTCTGGCAATTCAATTTCATAGGCAACTTCTCCTTTGCAACTTAGAATCTTGAAAGGCCCAACATATCTTGGTGCCAACTTTCCTTTGACTCCGAATCTCTTCACTCCACGAAGTGGTGATACTCTAAGATAAGCTCTATCACCAACTTCGTAGGTGACTTCTCTACGCTTAGGATTTGCGTAGCTTTTCTATCGGGACTGTGCTATCTTCAACCTGTCCTTAACCAATTTGACCTTCTCTTCGGCTTCTTTGATAAGATCTGGCCCGAATAAACTTCTTTCTCCCACACCATTCCATAATAATGGGGTGGTACACTTTCTTCCATAGAGAAACTCAAATGGTGCCATCTCAATGCTGGCTTGATAGCTGTTGTTATAAGAAAATTCTGCGTAAGGCAGACTTTCATCCCAACTTTCTCCATAGTCTAGGACACATGCCCTCAAAATGTCTTCAAGAATTTGATTAGTCCTTTCTGTTTGTTCATCGGTTTGAGGATGAAAAGCAGTGCTGAATTCCAACCTCGTTCCCAATGACTCATGTAGTTGTCTCCAAAAATGGGAAGTGAATTGAGTTCCCCTATCAGACACAATACTCTTGGGGACACCATGTAGACATACAATTCTACTCATGTAGATTTTTGCTAACTTAGCACTCGTATAGGTTGTCTTCATGGGTATAAAATGAGCCACTTTAGTTAGGCGATCCACTACTACCCATATAGAATCATATCCTGACATGGTCCTTGGTAGTCCGGTAATGAAATCCATACCAATTTTGTCCCACTTCCAATCAGGAATAGGTAGTGGTTAAAGCAAACCTGCTGGTTTCTGATGCTCCGCTTTCACTCTACTACACACATCACACAAAGCAATATGTTTGGCGATGTCCCTCTTGAGATTATTCCACCAAAATCTTTCTTTCATGTCCATGTACATTTTGGTGTTACCCAGGTGAATAGAATACAGAGAGTTGTGTGCTTCTTGCAAAATCAGTTTCCGTAACTCCGGATCTTGTGGAACACAGATACGTTTCCCATGCCATAAAGTACCTTGTTCGTCTTTGTGGCATCCCGCAAAACCACTACTAGAAAATCGCGTTGAATTTGTGCATTGCATCGTCATCATCATGCATTGTTTGCATAAAACTATTTTCACAAAGCATGTTTTGTTTTCTAAAACGCCCCGTCTTGTTTGCAAACACAAACCCGGGTCTCCGGATTATTTTGTTGTCTACTATCGGTTTGCAAAAGGGTGCATTTAAAATAAATAAAAGATTTAATTATTTTAGCGGGGGCAGTCGACCGGGCCGTTTCGACCCGAACGACCACCCCCAGAAAATACAAACGGTCCACCCTTTACTTCCTAGTCTACCCTGTCCTATCCTACCCACCCCTTTGGCCACCTCACCCCCTCCAATCGTTGGCCGCCACGTCACCTCTCCCCTCCCTCTACCCTATCCCACACAGCCACCTCACCCACCACACACACACAGCCCCACCCCAAACACACCTAGCCACACACGCACACCCCACTCCAGCCAACTCCCTCTGCCCCACGTCCCACCCGCAGCCCCCACTCACCTCTCCCCTGGGCCCCAACCAACCCCCACCGACAGCCCCCTGGACCCGGCCCCACGCAGCCCCTCTCTCCCCTGGCGCGTCCCGCTCCCGCACCTTCCCCGACGCGCCCCGCCGCCCATCTCTCCTCCTCCCCGGCTCCTCTCCGGCCGCGCTCTGCCTCTGCCCGCCAGCCGCAGCCTGCTGTCCAGCGCCGCCGACCGACGCCGCCAGCGCAGCACCCCCCAGCCCGTCTTCCTCAGCGCTTCACGCCAAGCAAAGTGCGCCGCGTGCCGCCTCCGCTCCGCCACGCCAGCGCCGCCCAACCACTCCCTCCGCCTCTCCGCCCCGGGACGCGCTCCTCCGCCGTGCCTCGCCAAGCCGCTCTCCCCATGCCGCCCTCCTCCGGTGGCACCTCGGCGGCGTCGACCTCGCCTCGGGCCAGCGCGCCGCTCCACGACCTACCATGGCCCTCGCAGCGCCTTCGCTGCGACCCTCGTCCTCGCGCTCCCCTCGGTCCGCGTCCGCCTCCACCGCTCGAGCTCGTCCTCGCCGCTGCCGTCGCGCCGCGCCGCTGTCGCTGCATTTCTCTCTCTGCGCCCCGCCGTGCATCCCCGCCGCTCGCCTTCCCTCGGCTGGCGCGCGAGCCGCCGCCGCCGGCCACCTCTCCGCCGGACGCCTCTTCGCTAGCGCCACCGGCGACCCTCACAGCAGGAGCTCCACCCCGGTGTCGACGTCTCTGGCCCCCTTTGTCGCCCTGCAAGCCAGTTGTAGCCAGGTTCATGCCACACCTGGACGGGTGCTGTCGTTGCCGTGTCGATGCGGTACTGATGTGGTACTGCTACTACAAGACGCGGGACAGCCTCTGCGTTACAACGACGACAAACAAGCTCAACTTCCATAGCGACCGCAACCAACTCAAGTTCGCCATCGAGCCGGAACCCCGAGTACGCCGATATGTGATCGAGGGATGATGCATGCCAGGCCGAGGATCCGGTGACGTCGGTACGACAAGGTGTTCGTGGAGAACCGATGACTCCGCCACAGACCCGAAGACTGTACCAAACCCGATGGCTCAACATGATCTTCCTCAGGGGACGCCAAGACACCGTCGAACCCCGTGGACCGACAAGATCTTCTGAACGTCCTGGCTGTCAAGATCGACATCGATCGAGATAAATCCGAAGGACCCCCGGTATCGAGCCCGAGTTCGCCATCGACTCTGAAGACGGAACGCTAAGACCGTGCCCGGATCCGGAGTCCGAACCCGATACCGCCAAGGCCGCCGACACGGAAACGCCGAGTACTTCACCCCGGACACCGAGACCCCGGCGCGACGAGTGCTTCATCCCGAACGCCATGACCGTCAACATGACCCGAAGACCACGGATGCGCCAAGATCTACCCAGTAATCCGAGAACGATCCCGGAGTCCGAGAACGCTTCCGTCGAACCCTGAACCCCGAGACCGAACCCCGAACCCCGGAACCCCAAGATCGTCGAGCCCCCCCAATGTGTAACCTCTTATCAGAGAACCCTATTTTATAATATATAATAACAACTTGTCGCATACTAAATGGTCATCCTCGCATGCATATCATTTGGTTTGGGGGCCTTATGCCGATTCACCTAAATTAAATATGGGGCCCATATGCGGGCAAATCTAACCTTATATTGGCCTCATTTAAACTTGTGTAGCGAACCGGTGCTACCTTTTGCCTTGTTAAACAACATTTAAAATGCAGGGTAGCTAAATAACATGAACCACCTAATTAATTGTCGGGACCCCGGTTCCACTTAATATGACCTCATTGCATCGCACCTTTTCCATGTCATACATCATGCATGCATCATGCCCGATCTTTTGCCGTAGTAATTAAATATTGCATGCGGTGTTTCTTCTAGTGTTTTGCTTCTTCGCGGATAAGGCCGTTGAGTTGATGTGAGCTTCGCCCCGATCTTCGGATGAACCCTTCGACAATGTTTTCAGGCGAGCATCTCCCCCTTTCTACCTATCTTACTTTTATAGTATTTATTCCCTCCTGTTGATCTATTGCTATCTGTGATGCGATGCTCTAGTTTTCATACCCATGATATCCCTTGCAGCCGTATATTGCCTTGGACACATCCTATTACCTGTTGTTTGGTAGATAGTTGGACTTGCGCGTCGTAGTCGCTTGCTCAAGTGTTGTTGCGTGTCGTCCAGTGCCACAGTTTTTGATGTATTGCCGCTGTTGATGTTGGAGATGATCATAGTTTTACTTACCGTTCACTTTAATTCCTGTTTAACAACTAAAATTGAAGTAAGCAGAGGCATCGGTGGGTGATAGAAAATATTTGGTTTCCGAACGCCCACTTGTGTCCCGTAGGACCCCGAGTACTTGATACCTGTTCCTTGTTTTATCGCGCTATCCACATCCGGGAGGTATATGGGACCCCCTGAGCCAGAGCTTGATTCAGTATTATTTCTTGGGGCCACAAACTAGTTTGAGGTTTTATTTACTATCCTGTACTTATGCCATGCTACTTCTGTATTTACGTTTGTGCGAGGAGCACACTGTACTGTTTAGGTAAGCGGAGTGTTTTCGCGGTATCGACAGGCCCAGCCACACTTTCGGGTTCCCAGTCGTTTACAGCCATTGTCGCAAACCTTGAGTCCGTCTCGGAGCTTGCTTACTCCGTTGCGGGTCTACTCAATGGGGTGGCCCCCTGAAATATTTCTGAATCCTATGATTGCTTAGTCGTGAAAGCCTCGTTGGGTTTTGATTTGGTTTTTCCGAGGTTGATCGAGCGTGTGTTGCTATTGGTGCACCCCGGCCGGGTAAAACTTTCTGAAAGCCGTGTCCGCGGATATGGACGACTTGGACCACAGTATCTCGACCATAGACAAGCATAACTAAAGTTTATTGCTATAAATTTGACTTTATAATGACTAGTAATCAGCTTCACTATAATGGAATGGCTAATAATACTGCCCACAATTGCTTGTTTGGAGTGTCGCTTGCGACCATTGTACCTGACTAGTAAGTATTGCAACTACAACGGAATGGCTGAATAAAAGTACCAACAACTGCTGGGTTTCGGATTATCTCATGCTAATTGTATCTGACTAGTAAGTGTTGCCACTATAACGGAATGGTTAACTAAAAGTTCCCACTGCTTACTTTATCAGGACGATTATCTAAACCTGACTAGTAAAGTGCCGCAACTATAACTGAATAAGTAAAACTGCCAACCGTGTGAGTTCCTCGGTTGACTTCCTCGTTGGTCTCGAGGGGGAAACGCCAGGATGGGTTTGTTTGATGATAGTATCAGGTTTGATCCAAATAGGTCTTTATTACCCCTCTCTGATAGTCGCCAGTTGTATCGAGTCTCTATAGGGTGTTCATTGCATCTTGCCGCCGCTCGATCCACCATACCTATGTGGCGAGGACCGCTGATTCTAGCCTCGCCATGTATGGCCTCGATCGACGCTCCTCTTTTTCCTTTGCCCTTTGTCGGCACCCCTTTTGTTTAAGCAGGTTTGAGATCGACGTCGTTAGCAGGGTTACCCTTCCGGCTTGGCCTGGGCAAGGGTTATGGACGCAATTGGTTATTCTTCAGGGCTCTTAGCCCCATTTGCATCTTGTCCGTAGTCGGACGCTCCATCGTTTTCAAGGTGATTCGGGATCTTTGTACCGTATATCTGTATTCTTGACTCATTGAGTCGCTGTTGTATATATACCGGTTCTGTGGGTCCCATCGAGGACTGTTGTGTAATGTTATTACTTCGTTTTCCACCCGCACGAAAGTGCCTGGTGGGCACCTTTGAATCGTTTCTATGCGGGTTTGGCGGGAATCGCTAAAACTTGCATAGGGCCGATTCTGAGGGTGTTACAGAGTGGTATCAGAGCTCAGCAGTTGCGATACCCCACAAGTCCAGCCTGTAGGATAACCTAGCTAACGGCCGAAGTAGAGTGTCAAAACTATTTTGCAAAATCGGTTGGATAGTTCTGGCTAGGTCTGATTTTACTCCTTACCCCTTTGCTATTCCCTCTTACCTCTACGTGTTTTGAATCCGCTCTCTTCTCTCTCTTCGAGTCCAGGATTTCTCGTGGTTGGGTTTCCGTCGTACCTTCAGGGTTTCGCTTTCTCCCTTTTGTAACGGAGGTGCTACGATCATCAATCAAGAATCGTCTCATTGTGCCCTTCATCCGATCTTTTGTTCTTGAGCTCTTTACCTATATGTGTTCCTTGCTGGATATCAGTGTCGTTGAAAAACATTTGAGAAGGACGAGCATTGGTGAAGTTGGATTATACCTTGAGCATGTGTTGTTCATGCCAATGGAACCATCGCGGAGCCTAATCATTGTGTCTTTCATACGATTTCTGCTGGCATCATCCCTTTGTTCCGGATACCGCCTATGAAGATCTTCAGTCTAAATCTCGAGAGTTGAGTTGCCTGATTCTCCTACTCATGTATAGAGTTGATAGTGTGGGTACGGGATGGACTGATCACCCTACCCGACTCTTACTGTTCGCTCTGTACATCGAGCTGGTGGATCAATGTAACTTTTCCTCTTCTAATGGAAGTTAGAGGTGGCCTTATCGTTTGATACCTCTACCTTCGTCCTTTGTTCTCCGGGGTGTTCTCTCGACGATCAGGAGCAACGACCCTTTGTTGGTGGTGTCGCCGATTTCCAGATGAATAAGGAACCCTCGTTAGTGGTGTCGCGAGGATCTACACGAAGCGAGAAGACGCAGATCACCGACCTTCTTTCTGGTACCATGAGGCGGATCTCGAGGGCAAGATCCATTGTTAGTGGTGTCGAATTGTGGCATCCCGCAAAACCACTACTAGAAAATCGCGTTGAATTTGTGCATTGCATCGTCATCATCATGCATTGTTTGCATAAAACTATTTTCACAAAGCATGTTTTGTTTTCTAAAACGCCCCGTCTTGTTTGCAAACACAAACCCGGGTCTCCGGATTATTTTGTTGTCTACTATCGGTTTGCAAAAGGGTGCATTTAAAATAAATAAAAGATTTAATTATTTTAGCGGGGGCAGTCGACCGGGCCGTTTCGACCCGAACGACCACCCCCAGAAAATACAAACGGTCCACCCTTTACTTCCTAGTCTACCCTGTCCTATCCTACCCACCCCTTTGGCCACCTCACCCCCTCCAATCGATGGCCGCCACGTCACCTCTCCCCTCCCTCTACCCTATCCCACACAGCCACCTCACCCACCACACACACACAGCCCCACCCCAAACACACCCAGCCACACACGCACACCCCACTCCAGCCAACTCCCTCTGCCCCACGTCCCACCCGCAGCCCCCACTCACCTCTCCCCTGGGCCCCAACCAACCCCCACCGACAGCCCCCTGGACCCGGCCCCACGCAGCCCCTCTCTCCCCTGGCGCGTCCCGCTCCCGCACCTTCCCCGACGGGCCCCGCCGCCCATCTCTCCTCCTCCCCGGCTCCTCTCGGCCGCTTGCCTCTGCCCAGCCGCCACAGAGCAGCCTGGCTGTCCAGCCATGCCGACGCCCGCCCCGCTTAGCACCCCATGTCCCGTCTTCCTCGCCGCTTCGCCAAAGCAGCGCCGCCAGCGTCGCCCTCCGCCTCCGCACGCTGGCGCGCCCGCGCGCTTCTCGCTCCTCCGCCCGGCGACGCGCTCTCTCCCGCGCCTCGCCAAGCCTGCCGCCATGCCGCGCTCCTCCGGTGGCGCCTCGGCGGCGTCGACCACGCCTCGCCGCCTTCCACGACCTACCCTGCGGCGCTGCGCCTCGCGCTCCACTGCTCGAGCTCGTCGCTCACCGCTGCCGCCTGCCGCCGTCGCGCCGCTCGCCGGCCTCTCTTCTCTCGCCGTGCATCATCGCGCGCTTCGCCTTCCCTCGGCTGGCGCGCGAGCCGCCGCCGCCGGCCACCTCTCCGCCGGACGCCTCTTCGCTATCGCCACCAGCGACCCTCACAGCAGGAGCTCCACCCCGGCGTCGACGTCTCTGGCCCCCTTTGTCGCCCTGCAAGCCAGCTGCAGCCAGGTTCATGCCACGCCTGGACGGGTGCTGTCGTTGCTGTGTCGATGCGGTACTGATGTGGTACTGCTACTACAAGACGCGGGACAGCCTCTGCGTTACAACGACGACAAACAAGCTCAACTTCCATAGCGACCGCAACCAACTCAAGTTCGCCATCGAGCCGGAACCCCGAGTACGCCGATATGTGATCGAGGGATGATGCATGCCAGGCCGAGGATCCGGTGACGTCGGTACGACAAGGTGTTCGTGGAGCACCGATGACTCCGCCACAGACCCGAAGACTGTACCAAACCCGATGGCTCAACATGATCTTCCTCAGGGGACGCCAAGACACCGTCGAACCCCGTGGACCGACAAGATCTTCTGAACGTCCTGGCTGTCAAGATCGACATCGATCGAGATAAATCCAAAGGACCCCCGGTATCGAGCCCGAGTTCGCCATCGACTCTGAAGACGGAACGCTAAGACCGTGCCCGGATCCGGAGTCCGAACCCGATACCGCCAAGGCCGCCGACACGGAAACGTCGAGTACTTCACCCCGGACACCGAGACCCCGGCGCGACGAGTGCTTCATCCCGAACGCCATGACCGTCAACATGACCCGAAGACCACGGATGCGCCAAGATCTACCCAATAATCCGAGAACGATCCCAGAGTCCGAGAACGCTTCCGTCGAACCCTGAACCCCGAGACCGAACCCCGAACCCCGGAACCCCAAGATCGTCGAGCCCCCCCCAATGTGTGACCTCTTATCCGAGAACCCTATTTTATAATATATAATAAAAACTTGTCGCATACTAAATGGTCATCCTCGCATGCATATCATTTGGTTTGGGGTCCTTATGCCGATTCACCTAAATTAAATATGGGGCCCATAAGCGGGCAAATCTAACCTTATATTGGCCTCATTTAAACTTGTGTAGCGAACCGGTGCTACCTTTTGCCTTGTTAAACAACATTTAAAATGCAGGGTAGCTAAATAACATGAACCACCTAATTAATTGTCGGGACCCCGGTTCCACTTAATATGACCTCATTGCATCGCACCTTTGCCATGTCATACATCATGCATGCATCATGCCCGAT
This sequence comes from Avena longiglumis, assembly GCA_030063025.1. NCBI lineage: Eukaryota > Viridiplantae > Streptophyta > Magnoliopsida > Poales > Poaceae > Avena > Avena longiglumis. The sequence goes on from CP125973.1 coordinate 159,436,957, forward strand.
CTTTTGCCGTAGTAATTAAATATTGCATGCGGTGTTTCTTCTAGTGTTTTGCTTCTTCGCGGATAAGGTCGTTGAGTTGATGTGAGCTTCGCCCCGATCTTCGGATGAACCCTTCGACAATGTTTTCAGGCGAGCATCTCCCCCTTTCTACCTATCTTACTTTTATAGTATTTATTCCCTCCTGTTTATCTATTGCTATCTGTGATGCGATGCTCTAGTTTTCGTACCCATGATATCCCTTGCAGCCGTATATTGCCTTGGACACATCCTATTACCTGTTGTTTGGTAGATAGTTGGACTTGCGCGTCGTAGTCGCTTGCTCAAGTGTTGTTGCGTGTCGTCCAGTGCCACAGTTGTTGATGTATTGCCGCATGTTGATGTTGGAGATGATGATAGGTTTACTTATCGTTCACTTTAATTCCTGTTTAACAACTAAAATTGAAGTAAGCAGAGGCATCAGTGGGTGATAGAAAATATTTGGTTTCCGAACGCCCACTTGTGTCCCGTAGGACCCCGAGTACTTGATACCTGTTCCTTGTTTTATCGCGCTATCCACATCCGGGAGGTATATGGGACCCCCTGAGCCAGAGCTTGATTCAGTATTATTTCTTGGGGCCACAAACTAGTTTGAGGTTTTATTTACTATCCTGTACTTATGCCATGCTACTTCTGTATTTACGTTTGTGCGAGGAGCACCTTTGTCTTTGTTAGGTAAGCGGAGTGTTTTCGCAGTGTCGACAGCCACACTTCGGGTTCCCGATCGTTTACAGCCATTGTCGCAAACCTTGAGTCCGTCTCGAGCTTGCTTACTCCGTTCTTGGTCTACTCAATGGGGTGGCCCCTGAAATATTCTGAATCTGTGATTGCTTAGTCGTGAAAGCCTCGTTGGGTTTTGATTTGGTTTTCGAGGTTGATCGGCGTGTGTTGCTATTGGTGCACCCGGCCGGTAAAACTTTCTCAAAGCCGTGTCATGGATATGGACGACTTGGAGCACAGTATCTCGACCATAGACAAGCATAACTAAAGTTTATTGCTATAAATTTGACTTTATAATGACTAGTAATCAGCTTCACTATAATGGAATGGCTAATAATACTGCCCACAATTGCTTGTTTGGAGTGTATGCGACCATTGTACTGACTAGTAAGTATTGCAACTTCTAGCGGAATGGCTGAATAAAAGTACCAACAACTGCTGGGTTTCGGATTATCTCATGCTAATTGTATCTGACTAGTAAGTGTTGCCACTATAACGGAATGGTTAACTAAAAGTGCCCACTGCTTACTTTATCAGGACGATTATCTAAACCTGACTAGTAAAGTCGCAACTATAATGAATAAAAGCGCCAACGTGTGAGTTCCTCGGTTGACTTCCTCGTTGGTCTCGAGAAAGCGCCAGATGGGTTTGTTTGATGATAGTATCGAGTTTGATCCAAATAGGTCTTTATTACCCCTCTCGATAGTCGCGCCATTGTATCGAGTCTCTATAGGTTGTTGATTGCATCTTTGCGCTGCGCTCGATCCACCATACCTATGTGGCGAGGACCCGATTCTAGCCTCGCTGTCTTGGCCTCGATCTTGACGCTCCTCTTTTCCTTTGCCCTTTGTGCACCCTTTGTTTAGCAGGTTTGAGATCGGCGTCGTTAGCGAGGTTACCCTTACGGCTTGGCACAGGCAGGGTTATGGACGCCATTGGTTATTCTTCAGAGCTCTTAGCCCCATTTGCATCTTGTCCGTAGTCGGACGCTCCATCGTTTTCAAGGTGATTCGGGATCTTTGTACCGTATATCTGTATTCTTGACTCATTGAGTCGCTGTTGTATATATACCGGTTCTGTGGGTCCCATCGAGGACTGTTGTGTAATGTTATTACTTCGTTTTCCACCCGCACGAAAGTGCCTGGTGGGCACCTTTGAATCGTTTCTATGCGGGTTTGGCGGGAATCGCTAAAACTTGCATAGGGCCGATTCTGAGGGTGTTACAGTCTTCATGGAAACTTTTAGCTTTCCCTTGGCCAATCTTTTCCTTAATCTCTTCTATTTCCTTATCAGTCTTCTGGGCTTCTCTGATCTTGTCCAACAAAGTGGGTTGAACATCCAATGACATGAGATGTCCTTCAGGCACAATCTCCAATCTGAGTTTTCTGAATTGGGCACACAAATCGTCTGGCAATTCTCCTTTGGTAGGGCCATTCACAAACACCTTACGACTTAGAGCATCTGCTACAACATTTGCTTTACCGGGGTGAAATTGCAAACTTAAGTCATAGTCTTTGATAAGTTCTAGCCATCTTCTTTGTCTCATATTAATTTCCTTCTGGGTGAAGATATACTTCAAACTTTTGTGATCCATGAACACTTCACAACGCTTCCCCAAAAGATAATGCCTCCATGTTTTGAGTGCATGGACGACAGAGGCTAACTCTAAATCATGAGTACGATAGTTCACCTCATGAGTTTTGAGTTGTCTCGAGGCATAGGCCACAACTTTACCGTCTTACATAAGTACTGCACCCAAACCTTGATGAGATGTATCACAATATACTTGGAAATCTTTTTCCAAGTCTGGCAGACACAAGACTGGTGTTGTCACAAGTCTCTTCTTCAACTCCTGAAAGCTGGCTTCACAACCTTCAGACCAAGCAAATATCTTGTCTTTCTTTAACAATTCAGTCATGGGCTTAGATACCTTAGAGAAATTTTCAATAAACCTTCTGTAGTAACCTGCTAAGCCAAGGAAACTACGAACTTCTTTCACGGACTTGGGAGATTTCCATTCAGTCACAGCTGAAACTTTAGCAGGATCGACTGCTACACCATCCTTTGTCATAACATGACCAAGAAAACCAACTTCCTCTAACCAGAACTCACACTTGCTGAATTTGGCATAAAGTTTATGCTCTCTTAATTTATCAAGTATCAAACGCAAGTGTCCTTCATGTTCTTCCTTGCTCTTGGAGTAGACTAAGATGTCATCGATGAAAACGACAACAAACTTGTCAAGGAATTCCATGAACACTTTGTTCATCATGTTCATGAAGTATGCTGGAGCATTGGTCAAACCAAAAGGCATTACGGTATACTCATACAATCCATACCTTGTGGTGAATGATGTTTTAGGTATGTCTTGTTCTCTTATCTTGAGTTGAAAATAGCCTGACCGGAGATCAATCTTTGAGAACACACATGCTCCTTCTAGCTGATCAAACAAGTCATTGATTCTAGGCAAAGGGTATTTGTTCTTGATAGTTACCTCGTTGAGTGAACGGTAATCTATGCATAACCTTTGGCTTCTATCTTTCTTCTCCACGAACAAAACTGGGGCACCCCAAGATGAAGAACTTGGTTGAATAAATCCTTTCTGCAACTGTTCTCCAAGTTGCTTCTTGAGCTCTTTCAGTTCATCAACTGACATTTTATATGGTCTCTTTGCTATTGGTCCAGAACCTGGTACCAAATCTATCAGAAACTCCACATCTCTATCCGGTGGCATTCCTGGCAATTCTTCCAGAAAAACATCCGGATACTCACTCACAATTGGCACACTGTCCATGCTAACCCCCTTAAGAGAATTAAGCATACTCCTTTTTGCTTCAAAACTAGTCTTGAATCTGATCCATTTATTTTCTGGAGTTGTGAGTGAGACAGTATGGCTGGCACAATCTATCACTCCTTTGTACTTGGTCATCCAGTCCATTCCCAGAATGACATCCAATCCTTGGGAGTTTAGAATTATCAAGTTAACGGGAAACTTATACTTCCCAAATTCTATGACTAGATCATAGCATCCTGAATTCACTAACATTTCTCCACCAGGAGAACTTACTTTTATAGGACACCCAATAGTTTCTACCGGTAGTTCATTTCTTTCATCAAACGCTCTTGATATGAATGAATGAGATGCACCAGTATCAAAGAGTACAAATGCTGGAATAGAATTGAGTCTGAACTTACCAGCAATAGCATCAGGCTCCTCATAGACCTCCTCCACACTGATGTGGTTCACCTGTCCTTTCTGGAAAGGATTGGGCTTGACAGGTCCTTCAACTTTCTTTCCGAGGCACTCATTTGCATAGTGTCCCATCTTCTTGCATTTGAAGCATTCAACCTGACTGATGTCTCTCTTAACAGGCTGACTTCCACTTCCACTACCATTACCACTTTGGTGGTTCTTATGTCCACTCTTGTGGTTCTTGTACTTGTCATTGTCATGACTGCGATGATGCTTGTTGTCATGACGGTTGTGGTTGTGGTGTTTGTTGAATTTCCCATGCTTGTGGGATCCTGAGCTTCCACTGTCATCATAGTGAGATCGTTTGTGAGACGATCCCGAGTTGTGCTTGTCGGAGTGCTTTCTCTTTCTACTCTCGACTTGCTTCATTTTGTTCTCCAATATAGCAGCCTTGTCACAGAGCGACTGATAAGTGGGAACATATGCCACAGCCAATTGCAGATTCAGCTCATCATTTAAGCCTTCCAGAAATTTTTCCTTTCTCTTGGCATCTGTATCAACTTCATCCGGTGCATAACGCGCCAGATTGTTGAACTCCTCAATGTACTCAGCCACACTGCGGTGGCGCTGCTTCAGATTGTGGAACTCTTTCTTTTTCAGGCTCATTATTCCTGATGAGATATGAGCAGTGCGAAAGCCATCCTCAAAGATATCCCATGTCACCTCATCAATAGGAGTGGTGATCTGAAAGTTGTCCCACCAGGTGGCGGCTGGCCCTTCCAGCAGATGTCTTGCCATCGACCTTTTCAAAGATCCGTAAATTTACGGTTACTAAGTCCTTGTTTACAGAACGTAGCCAATCATTGGCCATCATGGGATCAGTTGTCCCTGAGAACTTAGCTGGCCTCAATCTCAAGAATCTGGTGAGCATATCAAAGCCTGGAGGGTTGTTGTTGTTATTGTTGTTGTTATTGGGGTTGTTGTTGTTATTGTTTTGGTTCTGAATGAATGTTGTCATCATCTACATCAGTTGGGTTTGAGCAGTCATCATTTGTTGCATTTCTGGTGTGATTTTGTTGTTGTTGGGGTTGGGGTTTGCACGACGGGGAGGCATCTGTGGTTTGTTCAAATAGAGATAAGAATGAGATACACATAGATGTTTTCATGCACATTACATCACATAAGCAAACACATAGCATGCAACACAAGATAAAAGTTCAACAACAAGATAACAAGTTCACAAGGTAAAAACACACAAGTAGCAAGCCATCCACATGTCGGATGGTCCAATAACAAGTTCTCAAATAACAAGTATGATAATAAAAGACAAACGAGTAGTCAAGTCTACTCATCGGCATCAATCTCCTCCTCGACAAAGGTAAGACCTGCGTTCTCCATCGCGTCCTTGTTCTCCTCAATAGTAGTGGTCAAGGACTCAATCTTGTCCTTGAGAGCCCTCTTCTGGGAACGAAGCCTCTCTATCACCGTCTGCTGCTGCTCTAGCTCGAAGTCCTTGGACTGCAGTTCTTCAGTCATATCTCGGATCTTCTTGTTCCTATCCTGGACACGCTTCTCCTGACTCTTGAACTTCCTGTCCTGGGTCTCGAACTTCGCCTCCATTTCCTTGACTATCTCGTCCTGCTGCGCGAAGAGCTTGTCCTTCTCGCGAAGCTGCACTGAGCTTCGTCATTCTTGAGCATGACATTGGTCATGTCCGTGTCCACGCGTGCCTAATGAGAGACTCTAAGTCACGGAGGTAATGACGTACGGCTCTGCTGCGTCCCTCGAGTCGTCCTCGAAGTCGATGGACTCTCCGTCCTCATCACGTCTTCCAAAGGCGTGGAAGTGGGTGCCTCTAACTGTCGGGAGTGTCGACCTATCGGCCCTATCGGGTCCTGCATAACTACCTCCATGCCTCTCTCCCTGTCATCGTGCATAAGCTTGAAGGCGATGGCCTTCGTAGTAGGCTCGTAAGGCGTCGGGCTGGTTCACCTTGAAGCCCCAGAGGTCCTTCCTCTCGAACTTGGTGAGTGGATGCACCATGATGGTGGGAAGAGGGAGATTGAGAAAAGTGGTAAGCTCAACGATACGAGGACCAAAGCGGGTAACCTGGAACTCCTCAACAGTGCTGATGGTAATAGGCATCTATTTATAAGATAGAAAAGTTAGAACAACACAATTCAAGATAAAACAAAAGTCATAACATCACATACATATCCTTGGAAAGCAAAATCACACAAGTCATGCATACATGAATCCATTACATCAACCAAGGTCCAATCATATTTTAAGGTAACATTTTGGAAAAATAAGGTGATAGGTGGTGGTCCAACTAACGAAGTACGTTTACAATCCTATCTCACTGGATCTGTTGGCTAACACAATGTTCCTAGAAGCCATCAGCCTATCTTGCTCACATGATTCCATCACTAAGTCTATAATATCTCCTCTTAAGGTTTGGTTGGTAGCTTCCAACTCTTGGGTATGTTCCTTCTCTTTCATCAAGTCTTTTTGGAGGTTGAGCATTCTGCACTTGACTCTAGCACTAAGTTCTTTGATAGTCCTCCAAGATGCTTCTCTTGCTGACTCAAAGAATGTGGTGTGTACCACAGTGTTGGTGTACATGCAGAATCCTATTTCTTTCTGGTTGTCTTCCTTGTTTTTGTACAAGTGAAGTTGCACCCACCAGTACTCAACTCCTTCATCCATCACTGGAAAGCCTTTATACACAGCTGCACCATGTATTTCCATTGCCACCATGAGGTCCTTGAGAATCTTGGGAAACTCTGTCTCACACTCCAAGGTCATGGTCATGAGTAGTCCTTTCCTTACGGCTTCGTTGATGGAGTTCATCTACAAATAGAGATGAGATAGAGCAGATTAGAAAAGTTTTACGAGAAGAATAGATAAGTGTAGAAGTAGTTGAAAAGTTTTCCTTAGTGGTTTCCAATCCTAGGGTCATAATCCTACAGGCAACACAGTTCTCTGATACCATCTGTAAGATCCCTCCTTTGTAAAGGAAAAGGATCCATGTGATTGCAATGCTAGTCCCTGGATCAATGCTAGCATCCACAGTTTAAGATGAAGTACACAGATACAAAGGTCATTTATTACATCCATTCCAGAGATAAAACATAGTCTTTAAAACTCAAGGCCACAGGCCTAATACAAGAGTTTGGAATAAGTAAATAAACATAAGTCTTCATCTTCATGTGCCACAGGCAAACATGTTGAGTGTAGACTCATGACACCTAATCCTCATCGGAGTAACCTGCAACATCACAAGTTCTGACCCACAAGGGTCAATACTTTGGAATAGTATTGTCAAGTGATACCTTAGTAAATTTTAAGTGGTCTATATTACTATATGCAATTTGGCTAAGTGTAGCTTGGCTTGCTTTGCTCAAAATAGGTTTTTCCCTATTAGTTGAAATCACTAAGTTTTTCTTTGTCAAAACTTTTCCCAAGAAACCATCAATAGACATTGAGGTCCTTCACCCTTGTTCACCCACAAGTTTTTACTCAGAAGTTGGAGTGATGAGATTCTTGATAGCTTCCATGTCTTGATGCTCAAGTTGTCCATTGCCATGGACTTGGCTAAGTACTTAGATTTTCCATCTGCAGAGGTTGTGCAATTTCCCCACCAGACTTGGTTTCCCAAGACAGGACCTTTCAGAAGCCTTCCCTTAGCCAAATGGACGCGTTCCAACCTATCATTCCCACTACCACCAACTGTCCAAATGACTAAGTTCTAGCAACCTATGTGATCAAGGCAGAGCCCATATTGCCAAGTGGCTGCACTATAAGCTTCTCAACACTTGGCCTCTAAAATCCCTTTGTGCCTGGGTGGCATTCCACAAGTGAGATACACAAGGTAAACCATGTCCATGGGCCTTGTGTAACCACTCAACCAAAAACCACCATTCAAGTCCCATTCCACCCAGGTGATTCATTGACTTAGTTGTTTTATTAAGAAAAACATAAGTCCAAAGACTTAGAAATAATTTTCATCATAGCATGTATATACTTTACCAACCCTTGTTTGCTACTAGCTAGGCTAAGCATGGCATAGTAACTTAACTTAGGAATTCCCTAGCAATTCTATATCTACTTAGGATTTCCCAACATGGCATTTGGCAAAAATAGTAACATGCAAGACTTAGCAAAATATTTCTAATGCTTGTACAAAATATAGGGATGGAAATATTCATGAAGTACCACTTGCCTTGGTAATGGGGAGAGTAGCACTCTTCACAATCACAATCACTAGCACCAAAATCTACACATAAATTATAACCACAATCACATACAAGTCATATACAAACAAAAATATATATGCATGCAAGAATGCTAAGTGATGATTTTTTTTAAAACTCCACCAAGCAAGTGCATAGTACTGATTCATAACCAAGTTAAAAACTTGCTAAACCAAGTTTATTTGACACCAAAATAATTTCCTAAACAATTTCTATACCCAAAATAGTCTTAAACAAGTTTCTACAAATAAAGTCATTTTAACAGAAACTATTCACTAAACACATTGCATAAACATAAAGGGTTTGTCTTCCTGATTCCAACGGTATAAAATTTGCAAAAATCTAACGTGGGAATCAAAAGTTATAGCCTAATCAAATTTGAATCTAAATCTGTTTTAAATTCTGTTTTAAACACAAACCCTAGCCACGTGTCTTAACCTTACTGGCGCGTACCGCTTCGCACCGGATCACGCACGCGAGCCGTAGGATTTAAGTGGCGATGCACGATTCAGATCTAAACTTAACGCTTCGCTAAGTGGTTCTATCGCATGCGTTGGATCTATATCCAAGGGCTCTCGATCAAGCGACCATGTTCTGGCGGCGCGCGGCGACGGCGACCAGCGGAGCGCTCTGTCAACGGCGGCGCTAGCGTTCTAGATCGCTCGGGGAGGGAAGGGTGTGCTTACCAGAACCGTGAGGTCAAGACGAAGCTCAACGTGTAGGTGGCTGGGCAAGTCGTCGGGGATTCCTCGCCGGAGTTCGTGAATGCGTCTGATGTGGCTCCTGTCGACATTGGCGGGGTTCTGCGTCGCGCTAAGTCAAAAGGAGGGTACCATTAGACGCGTAAGACGATGGGGATCCTAATCGTACCAGACAGAGGGCAAGGGGCGGCTGGTACTTACGGGGAGAGGTCGCCGGAGTTCGTGCAGAGAGCGGCGGCGCTCGGTCGAAGTCGTTGCCGAGGCTACAGGTCATGCGAGAATAAACGAGGCATGTCAGTGGATGCGCAAGAAGTTGCTGAGCATGATAGCATGAGGCAGGGACAGAGGGGAACACGGAGCTCACCGGAATTCGTCGGTGATCGTCGGAACAAGCGGCGTCGGCGAGTTAATGGGCAGACTGGTGGCATGGAGGAATTGGTTGAGGAAATGGTCATGAGAGAGGGGATTATATAGCGAGTCTCGACAAGAAACGCCCAAGGATTCAATGCCATTTACCTCGCGGAATCAAAGCGACAGGCGTGGCGGAGTTCGTAAGCTTGAGATTTTGGGAAGAAGACGATGGCGTGGGCCAGGGCCCGCGTCGGTGAAATAAGCGAGAGAGGAGTGCGGTGCAGGTGTCGTGACCGCGTGGGTGCGTCGGCGCGTGCGAGAGAGAGAGGAGGCGGGTGGCTAAATGGGCGGTTACCTGTTGGGCTAGAATAGGAGCGCCTGGCTTTTTTCTTTTTTCTTTTCTCTTTTCCTTTTTCCAATTTGATTTTCAGGAATGGTTTTCAAATGAATTCAAACTTCATTTGAATTCAAATCTATTTGGGATTTTTGCAGTGTGCAACAGTCTCAATTCTAGGCATAAAACCATGTGGTCACTTTGAAAAGGCTTGGTCATTTTTGGAAAACAAAATAACAGGGACTTTGCACTTGATTTGCAAATGTTTGAAAATTGGTTTTTGAAACCATTTCCATTTTGTAAAGTTTGGTTCAAATTCCACACTCAATCCATTCAACAAGGGAGACAAACAATCTAGGTTTAAAACATTCAAACTCTCAAATGGGGATGGCCATTTGATTTAAGTTTGCTCACATGAAATGATAGCACTCTGTTTTCTGAAATGAGTTTGAAATTGGTCTCAAAACTATATGCATGCATGAATGATATGCAATCTTTGAAATCATGAATTTAGGGATGTTACATTATACTTTTGCATCTCACAAAGTTCAAAAAAGCTATTAAGATGGGCAGCAAGATCATCAGAACTAGCACCAGAAAATTGCTCTCTCATCACAAGATTCAACAAAGCAGGCTTAATTTCATAAAAGGTAGCATCAGGAGAAGGTGGAGCAATAGGAGTGCTTAGGAAATCATTGTTGTTGGTGCTAGTGAATTCACACAACTTGGTGTTCTCAGCAGAGTTCATTTTGGCAAAGGTGGGCAAGCCAAAAACAGCAGCAGCGGCTAGACCAGGAACTATATTTTTTGTGTGTTTTTGAATAAAGAAAGCAAACCAAATTAGACTAATTTTTTGGGTTTTTTTGGAAAGAGGCAAACAAAACCAAACAAAAGAAACTAAGAAAACTAAAAACAAAGTAAAGAGAAAGGAAGTGGAGGACTCCCCTAGTGAAGACGTCCTTAGCCTCCCCGGCAAGGGCACCAGAAAGAGCTTGATGATGGCTAGCACGGTTGATGTGGAGTCTATTGGGAACCCCAAGAGCAAGGTGTGAAGCAGCACAGAAGCAAGTTTTCCCTCAGTAAGAAACCAATGTTATCGAACCAATAAGAGGAAGGAAACGTCACACAGGTGTTGCTAGCAATGCGGAGACCTGCACAACACAAACTCAAGACTTTGCCCCAACGAATCAGTGAGGTTTTCAAGATCACTGGTTTGTTGTAACAAAGGATTAAACGTATGGTGTGGAAGGTAATGGTTTGCAGCAAGTAAACAAGTAACAGTGGAAGATGTATGAACGGTAAAGATTGGACCGGGGTCCATAGTTCACTAGAGGTGCTCTCCTTAGATAAACAACATGGCATGAAGGGTAAACAAATTACAACAAGGCAATTGATAGGAACTGAGAAAGGCATAAAAATGCAATTACTAGTCAGAAAATATCCTATGAGATTCGATTGGGCAATCCAACAAGATACGTAGACCGCCATCCAACTTCATCTATGACTAGAAGTCCACGTTCAGGTTATCATCCGAACCCCCTCTAGTATTAAGTTGCAAGCAACAGACAACTGCTTTAAGCAAAGTGTGTAAGGTAAACAGTCCACATGTTCCATGAACAATATACCGTTGTTTTATCCCTAGTGGAAACATCACATCTAGAACCGAAGAGATTTTTGTCACTTCCCTTGGAAACTAGAGGCATGAACCCACTATCGAGCATAAATACCCCCTCTTGGAGTCACTAGCAACTACTTGGCCAGGATAGCTACTAACAATGGAGAGCATGCAAGATCACAAACAACACAGGCATGATAGAATCATAAAGACAAAGCCATTAATCAAACCAACATAATAATCTCAATATCCATCGGATCCCCGCAAACACAACATGCATGATTACAAATAGATTAGATCTTGATCATGAACGGAGCTCAGAAGATCTATACATGAAAGCACAAAGGGGGAGATACAACCATCTAGCTACTACATGGACCCATAGTCCAAGGTGGAACTACTCACGCATCATACCGGAGAGAAGGCCTCCAGGATGATCTCCCCTCTGGTAGGGTGCCGGGAAGAACTTCAGATCCCCTCGATCTAGGGACGACGGTGGCGGCGGCTACAGAAGGTTTCGTGGAATATTGATCGGGTGTTTAAGGTTTCTGCACCGGGGGATTCTTATAGGCGAAGGGGGAGGCCGAGGAGGCGGCCAGGGGCCCCACACCCATCCTAGGCGCGGAGCAGGGCCCACCCGTGCCTAGGGGGGTCTGGGCGCCCTGGTCCGCTTCTCTGTCTCTCCTCTGGACTTCTTGTTCCCCACGGAAAGTTTGACTTTTGCATTTGTCTCGTCCAATTCCAAGAATATTTCCTTACTAGATTTTCTGGAACCAAAAACAACAGAAAACAGGCAAATGGCACTGTGGCAATTTGTTAATAGGTTAGTACCAGAAAACATGTAAAAAGCACCTCAAAGTGTAGACAAAGCAAAGCAAAGTAGATACTAAACAAGCATGGAGCATCAAAAATTATAGATACGTTTCTGACGTATCAATACTCCCTCTTGGAGTTGCAAGCATCTACTTGTACAAAGCTTCGATGAACAACAAAGAGCATGCAAGATCACAAATAACACATACATGATAAAATCAATAATAAATCTTGAACATAGTACTCAATATCCATCGGATCCCAACAAACACAACATATAGGATTACATAAATAGACGATCTTGACCATGAACGGAGCTCACAAGATCTAAACATGATAGGACAAAGGAGGAGAAACAACCATCTAGCTACTGTATGGACCCATAGTCCAAGGGTGAACTACTCACGCATCACTCCGGAGGCTGGTATGGTGACGAAGATGGCCTCCGGGATGATCTCTCCCCTTTGAGAGGGTGCCAGGAAGAGCTTCGAATCCCCTGATCTAGGGATGGAGATGGCAGCGGCGACGGACATTTTCCTGGAGATCTGATCGGGTGTTTAGGGTTTCTGCATCAGGGTGCTTTATAGGCAAAGGGTCAAGGTCGGTGGGCGCCCGAGGGGCCCACACCTAGGGCTGGCGCGCCCCCCTGGCCGCGTCGCCACAGGGTGTGGCACCTCATGGCCCCACTTCTGCTGCCCTTCGGACTCCATGTTCCTTATGGTAAAATATTGGCTTTGGCTTTTGTCCTGTACAATTCTGAGAATATTTCTTTACTAGCTTTTCTGAAACCAAAAACAGCAGAAAACAGGCAACTGGCACTATGGAATTTTGTTAATAGGTTAGTTCCAGAGAATGTATAAAAATACCTCAAAGTTTAGACAAAACATAAGACAGTTGATATAAAACAAGCATGGAGCATCAAAAATTATAGATACGTTTATGACGTATCATATGGTTCTTGCAGTTGATCACTATCTTGTGCATTATGGTATGATCTTTATCATTCATATATGTGTAAGGCCAAGGTCTATGGAACTTATACTTTGGCATATTATACTTTCCAATAGTATCAATCCATACTACAAATTATAATACTACCATATCATAGTACTTTCCCCACAAAACCAAAAACTAGACGCCTCTAATTTATCTTTTGCATGTTTTACGTGGTTGAGGGCTTTCGAAGATAGAGCCGTTCATACCTACAAACTTGGAACCACAACGATGATAATCAAATTATTGGCAACTCGTTGTAAATCAGATATTGACTTTAATAGGAGAAACAGACACCCGCAAGCCACTTATGCAAAACTAGTTGCATGCTAAGCGTGGAATAGGTCTCATGTGCGAGGACATGCAAAGTTTGTCTGGGCTACTTCATCCCACTATGCCACCAATATCCAAAATACACATAAGAAGCAATAATGTGACCATCAGCACCCACATAACCATATGTGTACTACCGGTGCAAAGCATCTACGCATAGATCCGACTCTGATACAACTTTTGGGTTCGCAGTATAGAAAACAAAAAATTCCTACGATATGAACAATTGTGCACCAAGATCTATCTAGATACAAGCAACGGATGGATATACATCTAAAGAGAACTTACCCTCGAAGACCGACACTATGTTACGAGATTGGTTCTCGTGGATGATGTAGTCATTCACTTGTTAATCTCAAGATTGTGATGAAGTCCAGTCGGTCCAACGCCAGCAAGTCCAACACCGCAAATCAGTGATGCATCTGTGATCGCACACACGTCTGGTACCATGATAACCTCCATGCCCTCGCTCTAGCAAAGCAGCGGAAGAAGGAAATCCTTGCTCCATAAAAAGCCACCGGGAACATGTATCTCGCTGATCTGAGACCATGGGGAAATTTTAGTGGGGGAAAGAGATCCTTAACGAGGAGGTGTAAGAGAGAAGGAGGGATAGGGAGGCCTTTTATAGGAGGAGGGGACAGACCCTCCCCATGGTCGGCGGCCAAGGTTGTGCCCCCACCTCTTCCTCCATTCATGTGAGTGGATCTCCCACTCACACAAATGGCCCTCCGTTTTCTCCACTCAAAATCCCACTCAAAATCCACTAAATTTAATGCAATCTCCCATTTAATAAAACTCTTTTATTTATTTATTCAGATTTTTGTCAATTACATTAATTAACAAATATTCACATAAAACCCCTTACTCTATTTCAATTTCACATGCAGAACCAATTGTAGCAATTTCACCCGAAACAGTTCTGGTGTCCATTGAAATAATTCCAGCACTTTGATATTCTTTTCCTGGCATCTCATTTGATCCAAATGGTGTCGGTATCCCTTAAGTGTGTCACCCTATGGTTCGTGAATAATTCAGACATGATCGAGACCCCTCTTCGATCAATAATCAGCAGCGGTACTTGGAGATCCGTACTGATTCCCACACATTCAACGATGACTTCTTGTGATCGTGTGAACCTTTAACATTGTAACTAAATCCTTTTGTCTCATGCTATTTTACATGTACGAGATTCGATCATCGGTATCCCCATACCTAGTTTGATCTCATTACCGACATGTACTCTTTTCTCGTTCCCGTGATATAACATTCTAGTGATCCCCATAACTTGCTTGCAAGCTATATCAATGTGATATCACCGAGAGGCCCAGAGTATATCTCTCCTTCATTTGGATGGACAAATCCCACTCTTGATCCATGAGCCTTTACATAACACTATCGGAGTATTTGAATCCACCTTTATAGTCACCCTGTTACGGTATGACGTTTGATATTATCAAGCTACTCCTCCTGTGTTAGTGATTAACATGATATCATGGTATAAGGACTAAAGTTACTTGTAATGATGTTATAGCAATTTAAACATAATGACTTTGACCATATTACTATACTTCGGATGAATGTTTGTCACATCGTTCCACCAATGTTGTGACCTTGTTATTAACAACATCCAATGTCCATGATCAGAAAACCTTGATCATTCTTGTTAATCAACAAACTAGTTTACATGAGAGGCATAACTAGGAACAATTTATTTGTTTATTAAACACACATGTATTAATGTTTCCAATTAATACAATTATAGCATGAGAAATAAACATTTATCATAAACAAGGAATAAAATAATAACCATTTTATTATTGCCTCTCGAGCATATTCCCTTTAGGGCCAACCTCTCATAGACCACAGACGTCGCCCCAACATCCGGGGCCGCCGCCCCGACCTAAAAGTTAAACTATTTTGCTAAGACACGTTGACCGAGCCGACAAACTTGCCACCCTAATGACACAACATTGTCACCCATGCCAATCCAAGCAACCCCTCACCTCATGAAGTTGCTGCCCACTATGGTTTTCAAGGCCGCCGCCTTGACGCACAAGCATCATATGCTCGGGGCCGCTACCCCAACATACACCAACCTGGAAACGAGAGAAACACGAAGCAACTCAACAGGGACTCCAATATGACGCCTCCAAGAAGGTCACAACATAGTTGTTGCCTGTTTGGAGAGCCAAGTGCCACCACATGGGTGCAGATGGAACTCCACGGACATCGGCTCCAATGAGGGAGATGACACTAGAGCGCCTTCGCTGCTGGCACCAACAAGATCGGTGCAAAGCTTTCGCTCGGGGCTCCACCATGCCACCTTAGGGCGTCACCATCACGTGTCCTCAATGTCAACCTCCACCGAGCATCACTAAGTGAATTGCCCGTGTAGGATCTCATGCTCCAATGATCGAAAACACCACAATCGGCTGATCGAGGAGAAAACCGCTGACAGAAGTCCACCAGGTCTAGGGTCGCCACCCCAGCGTCCATGAATTACAGAAGGGGAGGAGGCGGGTGTGGGTCGGTAGTGGCGCTCTGGTGGGTTTTCCCTAGTCGGCCGCTGTGGCATCCCGCAAAACCACTACTAGAAAATCGCGTTGAATTTGTGCATTGCATCGTCATCGTCGCATGTTGTTTGCCAAAATTATGTTTGCAGAACCCCGTTTTGTTTTCCAAACGCCCCATCTTTTATTAAAACGCCAAACCCCGGGGCTCCGGAGTATTTTGTTTTGTTGCATTCGGGTTTCAAACGGCCCAACCAGTCCTGCCCTAAATCCGATGGCTACCTAAAAACCTACCCCAACCCAACCTCCACATCACTCCACCCAATCACCTGCCGCCACCTCACCACACCCCTCACCCCCCACCAACCGTGGGCTGCCACGTGGCACCTCCCCATTCCCCTCTCTCTCCACCAACCTCCCTGCCCCCACCACTCACCACCCACGCATAACGCCGGCCCCAGATTCCATCCCAGCACACGCGAGCACCAACCCCTCTCAACCTCCCGCCTCGACCCTGGGCCTCCCAGTGGGACTCCACCCCACCGACGCTCCTGTTTCTCTTCTCCTCCCTTCTCTCCCGTGGCTCGCCTTGGCCTCATGAAGCCTCCTGCACCCGCCGCTCCTCCCTTCTCCCTTGCAGCCGCAGCCCCTCGGCTCCCTCTCAACCTCGCTCCTGCCACGCCCGACCGCACTTGCCGCCATGAGCATCCGCCGGGCTTCAAGGCCTTGCTCGCCACCCCCTGCGTCCTCGCCGCCCCTCGCCGGGCTGCGTCTGCCGCCAACCCTCGCCCGTCCCGCTGAGGCCTCCCCGCCCTCGCCTTCCCGCCTCTGCGGCCGTCCTCGCCGGCGTCGGCCCGCCGCGTGACCCTCCGGTCCCCAGGTCTTCTCCGCGCCATGAGCACATCGCCGCCGCGAGCCCGGCAGCGCCTCCTCCCCAGTCGCGGCGCCGTCCCGGATCCCGGCCGCCTCGCGTTACGCCCGCCCGCTGCGAGCACCGCAGCGGCCCGCTGCCTCCACCTCCGCGTCCCCTGCCGCCGGCGACCGCGAAGCCTGCGCCGCGGTGCCTCCTCCTCGCCATGGCGAAGCTCCATCGACGCCCTCCTGCAAGCTCCTGAGCGCGCCGCCCTTCCACTCGGCGACGAGCCCCGCGAGCCTGCGCCGGCCCGCGCCTGGCCCACCTCCGTCGCCTGCATCGGTCCCGCGCCGCCATCCGTCCCCGTCACCGCTGCCAGGTGGGCCACCTATGTGCTATTGTGGAAACGCGTCAAGATTTGCCGTCGCGGATCCGTAGATCGCCTCCTCGGTTTTTGGACCCTGAGACCGTCAACGTGGGACAACGGGATCGATGAATCGATACAAGCTCTACTTCACGGTACGATAAGATTGTCACACGGACGCGAACCCAGTTGCGACAAGTGCTTCCTCCCCCGATCCAAGATCGTCGAGAACCGGAACGCCAAGCTCTCCGCCGTGGAGCAACAAGACCGACTACCTGACCCGACGTTTGCAGATGCGCCAAGATCTACCCCCGGACACCGAGAATCTCCCTCGGACGCCAAGATCTTCTCCACGGAACATCGATTCCCCGGACTACAAGACCGCCTCGATGGCGCGGACCCGACAAGAGCGTCATAGCGACAAACGGCGGCAACCAAGGCGGTACCGATGCCCCGCGCCAGTCAAGTACTCCTTCATGGAACGCCGAGACCCCGAACCGGAGGCGTTCCCGTGCAAAGGCGTCAAGATCGCCACCAAAGCGAAGCCCTTCTCCCGGAACTCAGAACTGCCCGTTATCCGAGCACGACCGAGTCGAGGCGACCTCACGAACCACGGACCTAGAGATCGAACCCTGGACCTCGACCCCGAACCCCGGACCCCGGAACCCCGAGTTCGTCGAACCCTAACAAGATCGTCGAGCTCTCTCTAATGTGTGAACCCCTTCCCGCAAACCCTCTTTTATAAATGCATAATAACAAACAATTGTTGCATATTTAATTGTCATTCCGCATGCATAGCATTGGTTTGGGGCCTTATGCCGATTCACCTAATAATTGAACATGGGGCCCATATGCGGGCAAATCTAGCCTTATATTGGCCTCATTTAAACTTGTGTAGCGAACCGTTGCCATCTTTTGACTTGCTAAACAACATTTAATATGCGGGGTAGCTAAACAACATGAACCACCTAATTAATTGTCGGGACCCCGGTTCCTCTTAATTTGACCTAATTGCACCGCACCTTGCCATGCCATACATCATACATGCATCATGCCGATCTTCTGCCGTTGTATTAAATATTGCATCCGGTGTTTCTTCTAGTGTTTTGCTTCTTCGCGGATAAGGCCGTTGAGTTGATGTGAGCTTCGCCCCGATCTTCGGATGAACCTTTCGACAATGTTTTCAGGCGAGCATCTCCCCCTTTCTACCTATCTTACTTTTATAGTATTTACTTCCCTCTTGTTGATCTGTTGCTATCTGTGTTGCGATGCTTTAGTTTCCGTAACCTTGATATACCGTGCAGCCCTATATTGCCTTGGACACACCCTATTACGATGTTTGGTAGATAGTTGGACTTGCGTGTCGTTGCTTGCTCAAGTGCGGATGTGTGTCGGCATATGCCACAGTTGCTGATGTATTGCCGCATGTGGAAGTTGGAGATGATGCTAGTTTTACTTATCGTCACTTTAAATTCTGTTTAACAACTAAAATTGAATAAGCAGAGGCATCGGTGGGTGATAGATAATATTTGGTTTCGAGCCCACTTGTGTCCCGTAAGACCCCGAGTACTTGATACCTGTTCCTTGATTTGCGCGCTATCCACATCCGGGAGGTATATGGGACCCCCCTGAGCCAGAGCTTGATTCATTCTTATTTCTTGGGGCCACAACTAGTTTGAGGTTTTATTTACGATCCTGTACTTATGCCATGCTACTTTCGTATTTAAATTGTCGACGGATAGCACCTTGTACTGTTTTAGGAAGCGGAGTGATTACGCGGTATCGGCAGTCCCGTTTGGGGATCTGCGTCGCTTCTGACCATTGACGCAAACCTTGAGTCCGTCTCGAAGCTTGCTTGCCGTTGGGTAATACTCAAGGGTGGCCCCTGAAATATTCTGAATCCTGTGATTGTTCGTCGTGAAAGCCTCGTTGGGTTTTGATTTGGTTTTCGAGGTTGATCGGCGTGTGTTGCTATTGGTGCACCCGGCGGGTAAAACTTTCTGAAAGCCGTGTCCGCGGATATGGACGACTTGGAGCACAGTATCTCGATCATAGACAAGCATAACTAAAGTTTACTGCTGTAAATTTGACTTATAATGACTAGTAATCAGCCTCACTATAATGGAATGGCTAATTAATACTGCCCACAATTGCTTGTTTGGTTGCCGCTTGCGACAAATGTATCTGACTAGTAAGTATTGCAACTACAACGAATTGGCTGAATAAAAGTACCAACAATTGCTGGGTTTTGGGTTTATCACATGCTATCTGTATCTGATTAGTAATTGTTGCAACTATAACGGAATGGTTAACTAAAAATGCCCACTGCTTACTTTATCAGGACGATTATCTAAACCTGACTATCAAGTGCTGCAACGATAACTGAATAAATAAAACTGCCAACTGTGTGAGTTCCTCGGTTGACTTCCTCGATTGGCTTCGAGGGGGAAACCCCAGGATGGGTTTGTTTGGTGTTAGCTTCAGGTTGGATCCGGTTAGGCCATTCTTACCTCTTCCTGATAAACGCCAGTTGTATCGAGTCTCTATAGGTTGTTTAGTGCATGCTGCCGCTGCCGCTTCAGTCCACCATACCTATGTAGGCGAGGACCGCCGAATTCTAGCCTCGCCGTGTACTGGCCTCAGTACTGACGCTCCTTCTTTGTCTTTTTGTTTGCCCTTTGTCGGCACCTTTTTGTTAAGCAGGTTTTGAGATCGGCCGCGTTAGCGGGGTTACCCTTCCGGCTTGGCACAGGCAGGGTTATGGGCGCCATTGGTTATTCTTGAGGCTCTTAGTCCCATTTGCATCTTGTCGTAGTCGGACGCTCCGTCTTTCAAGGTGATTGGATCTTTGTACCGTATATCGTATTCTTGACTCTTTGAGTCATTGTTATATATATACATTACGTGGGTCCCATCGAGGACTTGTGTAATGTTATTACTTCGTTTTCCACCCTTGAAAGTGCTGGTGAGCACCTTTGAATCGTTTCTATGCGGGTTTGGTGAATTTTGCCCAAACTTGCATAGGTCCGATCGAGGTGTTCTGAGTGGTATCGAGCTCGGCGGTTGCGATACCCACAAGTCCGACTGTGGGATAACCTAGCTAACGGCCAGTAGAGTGTCAAAACTATTTTCTAAAATCGGTTGGATAGTTACGAATAGGTGATTTTTACTCCTTACCCTCTGCTGATCCCTCTTATCTCGGCGTGTTTTGAATCTGCTCTCTTATCTTTTCTTGAGTCCGGGATTTCGTGGTTGGGCTTCCGCCGTACCTTTAGGGTTTCGCTTCCTCTTCCGATAACGGTGTTACGCCATCCGGTGTTCCATTTGATGAATCCGTCTCTGGTGTTACCATTCCTTGTTCTTTGTTTGTGCCTTAGGAGTTTTCCGACGACGACCTCGGCTATGCGGATCCGATGCAGCGCATCACTCCGTTAATCTGAACCTCGCTTGCGAGATCTTGATCGACTCAGAGTTGGTTGCATAATCCGCCTATTCGTGTGCAGAGTAATGGTTTGGGTGCGGGATGGAGTAGCTACCATACCACTACTCTTATCATTCGCTCTTGTACATTGAATCAGTGGATCCAGCAATTTTACTCCGTCCACGGAAGTTAGGGGTGGCTTTATTGCGATACCTCTACCTTCGACCTTTTGTTCCCGGAGTGTTCTCTCGACGATCAGAGACAACGACCCTTTGTTGGTGGTGTCGCCGATTTCAAGATGAAGGAGGAACCTTAGTTAGTGGTGTCGCGAGGATCTACACGAAGCGAGAAGACGGAGAACGCCGACCTTCCTTCCGGTACCATGAGGCGGATCTCGAGGGCGAGATCCAGCGTTAGTGGTGTCGAATTGTGGCATCCCGCAAAACCACTACTAGAAAATCGCGTTGAATTTGTGCATTGCATCGTCATCGTCGCATGTTGTTTGCCAAAATTATGTTTGCAGAACCCCGTTTTGTTTTCCAAACGCCCCATCTTTTATTAAAACGCCAAACCCCGGGGCTCCGGAGTATTTTGTTTTGTTGCATTCGGGTTTCAAACGGCCCAACCAGTCCTGCCCTAAATCCGATGGCTACCTAAAAACCTACCCCAACCCAACCTCCACATCACTCCACCCAATCACCTGCCGCCACCTCACCACACCCCTCACCCCCCACCAACCGTGGGCTGCCACGTGGCAGCACCTCTCCCCATTCCCCCTCTCTCTCTCCACCAACCTCCTGCCCACCCACCACCACCCACGCGCCTGCATGGCCCAGATTCCATCCCCAAGACACACGCGAGCACCAACCCTCTCAACCTCCCTGCCTCGACCCTGGGCCTCCCAGTGACCCACCACCCCACCGACGCTCTGTTTCTCTTCTCCTCCCTTCTCTCCGTGGCTCATGGCAGCCTCAAGAGCCTCCACCACCGCTCCTCCCCTTCTCCCTTGCAGCCGCAGGCCACCGCCCCCTCGCAGCTCCCTCTCCAACCTCGCTCCCTGCCGCCGCTCGCTCGCCGACCGCACCGCCGCGAGCCGCATCCGCCCCGACTTCGACCCGTGGCCTCCGCCACCCTGCGTCCTCGCCTCGCCGGAGCTGTCTCGCCAACCTCGCCCGTCCCACTGAGGCCTCCCGCCGCCCGTCGCCTTCCCCGCCTCTGCCGCGGCCGTCCCGCCGCGTCGGCCCGCGTGACCCTCCCGGTCCCAGGTCTTCTCCGCCATGGACGCATCCGCCGCCCGAGCCCAGCGGCGCCTCCCAGTCGCGGCCGCCGTCCCGGGATCCCGACGCGCCTCGCGTTACGCCCCGCCCGCTGCGCACCGCCGCCGCAGCCGCCCACGCCTCCACCTCCGCGTCCCTGCCGACGGCGACCGCGAAGCCCCCGCCGCGGTGCCTCCTCCTCGCCCGGCGAAGCTCCATCGACGCCCTCCCAAGCTCCTAGACGCCGCCGCCCTTCAGCTCGGCCGGCGAGCCCCTTGAGCTGCGCCGGCCAGCCTGGCCCACCTCCGTCGCTGCATCGGTCCAGCCGCCATCCGTCCCGTCACCGCTGCCAGGTGGGCCACCTATGTGCTATTGTGGAAACGCGTCAAGATTTGCCGTCGCGGATCCGTAGATCGCCTCCTCGGTTTTTGGACCCTGAGACCGTCAACGTGGGACAACGGGATCGATGAATCGATACAAGCTCTACTTCACGGTACGATAAGATTGTCACACGGACGCGAACCCAGTTGCGACAAGTGCTTCCTCCCCCGATCCAAGATCGTCGAGAACCGGAACGCCAAGCTCTCCGCCGTGGAGCAACAAGACCGACTACCTGACCCGACGTTTGCAGATGCGCCAAGATCTACCCCCGGACACCGAGAATCTCCCTCGGACGCCAAGATCTTCTCCACGGAACATCGGGATTCCCCCCGGACTACAAGACCGCCTCGATGGCGCGGACCCGACAAGAGCGTCGCAACGACAAGAACGACGGCAACCAAGACGGTACCGATGCCCCGACGCCAGGTCAAGTACTCCTTCATGGAACGCCGAGACCCCCGAACCCGGAGACGTTCCCGTACCCGAAGGCCGTCAAGATCGCCACCAAACGCGAAGCCCTTCTCCCCGGAACTCAGAACTGCCCCGTTATCCGAGCACGACCCCGGAGTCCGAGAGCGACCTCACCGAACCCTGGACCTAGAGATCGAACCCTGGACCTCGACCCCGAACCCCGGACCCCGGAACCCCGAGTTCGTCGAACCCTAACAAGATCGTCGAGCTCTCTCTAATGTGTGAACCCCTTCCCGCAAACCCTATTTTATAAATGCATAATAACAAACAATTGTTGCATATTTAATTGTCATTCCCGCATGCATAGCATTGGTTTGGGGGCCTTATGCCGATTCACCTAATAATTGAACATGGGGCCCATATGCGGGCAAATCTAGCCTTATATTGGCCTCATTTAAACTTGTGTAGCGAACCGTTGCCATCTTTTGACTTGCTAAACAACATTTAATATGCGGGGTAGCTAAACAACATGAACCACCTAATTAATTGTCGGGACCCCGGTTCCTCTTAATTTGACCTAATTGCACCGCACCTTGCCATGCCATACATCATACATGCATCATGCCGATCTTCTGCCGTTGTATTAAATATTGCATCCGGTGTTTCTTCTAGTGTTTTGCTTCTTCGCGGATAAGGCCGTTGAGTTGATGTGAGCTTCGCCCCGATCTTCGGATGAACCTTTCGACAATGTTTTCAGGCGAGCATCTCCCCCTTTCTACCTATCTTACTTTTATAGTATTTACTTCCCTCTTGTTGATCTGTTGCTATCTGTGTTGCGATGCTTTAGTTTCCGTAACCTTGATATACCGTGCAGCCCTATATTGCCTTGGACACACCCTATTACCTGATGTTTGGTAGATAGTTGGACTTGCGTGTCGTAGTTGCTTGCTCAAGTGCGGATGTGTGTCGGCATATGCCACAGTTGCTGATGTATTGCCGCATGTGGAAGTTGGAGATGATGCTAGTTTTACTTATCGTCACTTTAAATTCTGTTTAACAACTAAAATTGAATAAGCAGAGGCATCGGTGGGTGATAGATAATATTTGGTTTCCGAACGCCCACTTGTGTCCCGTAAGACCCCGAGTACTTGATACCTGTTCCTTGATTTGCGCGCTATCCACATCCGGGAGGTATATGGGACCCCCCTGAGCCAGAGCTTGATTCATTCTTATTTCTTGGGGCCACAACTAGTTTGAGGTTTTATTTACGATCCTGTACTTATGCCATGCTACTTTCTGTATTTAAATTGTGCGACAGATAGCACCTTGTCTGTTTAGGCGGAGTGATTCTGCAGTGTCGGCAGTCCCGTTTGGGGATCTGCATTGCTTCTGACCATTAGCAAACCTTGAGTCCGTCTCGAGCTTGCTTACTTCGTTGGTAATACTCAAGGGTGGCCCCTGAAATATTTCTGAATCCTGTGATTGTTCAATCGTGAAAGCCTCGTTGGGTTTTGATTTGGTTTTCGAGGTTGATCGGCGTGTGTTGCTATTGGTGCACCGGCGGGTAAAACTTTACGGCCGTGTCCATGGATATGGACGACTTGGAGCACGATATCTCGATCATAGACAAGCATAACTAAAGTTTCTTTGTAAATTTGACTTATAATGACTAGTAATCAGCCTCACTATAATGGAATGGCTAATTAATCGCCCACAATTGCTTGTTTGGTTGCCGCTTGCGACAAATGTATCGACTAGTAAGTATTGCAACTAGCGAATTGGTGAATAAAAGTACCAACAATTGCTGGGTTTTGGGTTTATCACATGCTATCTGATGTCGATTAGTAATTGTTGCAACTATAACGGAATGGTTAACTAAAATGCCTTGCTTACTTTATCGGGACGATTATCTAAACGACTATCAAGTCTTTGCAACGATAATCGAATAAATAAAGCGCCAACCGTGTGAGTTCCTCGGTTGACTTCCTCGATTGGCCGAGAAACCCGGGATGGGTTTGTTTGGTGTTAGCTTGGTTGGATCCGGTTAGGCCATTCTTACCTCTTCACGATAAACGCGGTTGTATCGAGTCTCTATAGGTTGTTTAGTGCATCTTTGCCGCTTGATCCACCATACCTATGTGGCGAGGACCGCCGAATTCTAGCCTCGCCGTGTCTTGGCCTCGATCTTGGCGCTCCTTCTTTGTCTTTTGTTTTGCCCTTTGTCGGCACCTTTTTGTTAAGCGTGTTTTGAGATCGGCGCCGTTAGCGAGGTTACCCTTCGGCTTGGCACAAGGGGTTATGGACGCCATTGGTTATTCTTCAGGGCTCTTAGTCCCATTTGCATCTTGTCCGTAGTCGGACGCTCCGTCTTTTCAAGGTGATTGGATCTTTGTACCGTATATCTGTATTCTTGACTCTTTGAGTCGCTGTTATATATATCTGTTCTGTGGGTCCCATCGAGGACTGCTGTGTAATGTTATTACTTCGTTTTCCACCCGCACGAAAGTGCCTGGTGGGCACCTTTGAATCGTTTCTATGCGGGTTTGGTGAATTTTGCCCAAACTTGCATAGGTCCGATTCTGAGGGTGTTACAGCCGCTGTGAGTGACCCAAGGGACAGATCTGCCCTCTAGTAATCCTCTATTGTTCTGATGCCATGTTTTGATTTTATGTGCACCAAACTATTGCAGTTAGTTCGATAGGGCACCACTGGTAACCACACGATGGATTTGGGGACAAAAGGCAAATACTTTGTTTTGTAGGTTGTTTGAAAAAGAAAACAAGAGAAGTCCCTAAGAAAATTCCTTGAGAGTTCAATATAAACCTTGAGTCACCCTTGTGGAGAAAAGATGCTTGGTACAACACTCTACTCTTGGAGCCTCAATGAGTTGGTACACACGGAGTTGTTGCCATCACCGTTTACATAAAACTCAAGTGGAATGCTCAAGGTGAATGTATGATCTTGATAGGAATTTTGTTTTGCTGGTCCAAAGTTGTTAGTTGGGAGACCGGGTTTAGGATAGATAGTCATACTATCAAGAGTGAGTAACTCGATTATATCTTATAGAGAGAGCTCAAACCTTTACATACTCAGCGTCATCTTTCTTGGTTGTTTGGATCTTATCCATGTGAGGTTCTAGAGCTTGTGTTATCTTCGTAACAAACTCTAGTTCATTAAATACGGATTTTCCTTGTCTATCTTATTGTGTTTTTGAACTTTAAGGTTTCCATATCCACACCTTGGGAGGTGTCTCACATATTCATACTCGATATTTTATCCCTTGTTGGTATCCAATATTTCAAACAAATTTGGTTTCATCTAATTCAGAGTTCGGATGCATTATTACATTTCTAGTTTTTGTTGTTTTCTGCATTGTCTGTGTCGATCCTAGATCCGACAGTGCCGCTGAAGCGGTACTATCACTGCTAGTGCCGCCTATCTGTTTTTGGTTCTATATAATATTCTACTCATCGTTATCTTTCCAACAAAATTGGTTCCATCCCATTTGGACTTTGGATGCTCAAGTTACTGCAGTTCTAGCTTCATCAAGTTGCCAGGACCGATAGTATCGCCGCTCCACTAGAAGTACCACTAGGCCATTTTTGGCATCGTTGTTTCAGTAAATTTCCGGGTCTAGTACCGCCGGGTAGAGTCAGCCTTCTGTTCAAGATTTGGTGTCTGTAGTTTTCCCAGGGCGGTAGTACCTCTGCCTTATAGGTAGTACCGCTAGAGCATATTTGTCACCGGTAGTACCGGTGGAAGTTCCATGTCACTTTTGTTTAGCCCTTGACACCATGTAGTAATCTCTCTGGTTGGTTCTATTTTATCACTGTAACTTTCCCGGAAGTGAGGCGATAGTACCGGTCCCTGCGTCAGCGGTAGTACCCATGTTCTGGCGTTAGTACCAGACAGGTCGCCTTGTGACCGTTGAAAGGGGCCAACGGTAGTACTTCCGAACCAACGGTACTATTGGCCGCGCTGGATCTAAATGCAATAGTCAGATTTGGGAGGCTCTATTTAAAGCCTCTCTCTCTTCTCCTTTGTAGGGTTTGATGAGGTTTGATCTCATCAATGCCCATTGTTATGGACTTGGGTTTTGGAGAAGATAGGGATGCTGGAGACCGTGGAAAGGTTAGCAAACAAGCAACACGGGGACACAAGGTTTACCTGAGTTCGCCCCGGGAAAACCCTACTCTGCTTGTGCTCTTGATTATGGCGGAACCGAAGGTTCTGAAGTGCTTATGCAATCTGGCGTGGAGGTGTGTATGCGAAAGTATGAGGAGAAGATCTAGGTCGTGCCCTCCTAGCCATTATATAGACTCAGGCAGGTCCCGGGCATAGACCTAGTCGGTTACAGGTTCTAGGGTTTTACCCCTTTGAATTTCCTATCTACTCTAGTCTTGCTCTCCAAGGATCCAAAAGTGTCATGGGCCTTGGCCACCCGAAAATCTTCATGGGCCGTCGTATAATTGCCGTGGGACTTCCTTGGGCTAGACCAGGTATGCTGAGATCATGTACCCGCGGGGTATAACCATGTCAGTAGCCCCCGAGTGTTCAGTCGAATCGTAGATTTGGCTGAGGACTCTGCAATATTTCGGGTGCAACTATGTATTTCAATAGTTCATGTGCAGGGATTGTTGATGCATGTGCCTGACTCACCCGACGGATCAGGGTCAGTTAACTATCTTAGGATGAAACAACACGATCTTCTTCAGGTTGGAGTCCCTCAACTCGAAACCGGAACATATGCTGGCGTAATTTGACTCAGGCCGCGGAGGACTTACAGGAGTGGAATTCCAGTGAATTTAATTGATGTACCCAACGCGTCCGTCGGGATTTTTCATCGCACCTGTTAGCACGGGTTTTTACTAGCAGAGCGCAGTCGTGTGCGTTGCCAGGCCATCAGATGATATTTGTAGGTCTTATCTTTGTGTCGCAGACACAGCATCCGAATTTTTATCACCGCAGAGGTGTTTTCGGGTGGTCAAGGAGAATGTTGCTCACTTAACGTTTAGTTGGGGCAGAGTTGCCGAAAAGTTTTTGCATGCTGATCCAAAGGATCACAGTTGAAGAATTCATAGGGTGCGCGACCAGCGCTCCCTATGGGAGTAGCCCCCGAGTGTCTTTTCGAGTCGTAGACTCGAGCGGAGACTTTAATTCAGACGTTGTTTAGTTGTAAGTCCGTAGGACACAAAAAATTTCGGATGATTAAATCCGTCCTCCCTATGGGAGTAGCCCCCGAGTCCATAGTGGAGTCGTAGACTCGACGAAGGACTCGAAGTAACAGTTTGCTTCTATGCATCTTTCGGGTGCGCGGCCAGTGCTCCTGATAGGAGTAGCCCCCGAGTAATTAGTCGAATCGTAGATTCGAGCGAGTACTCTTAACTTCGAAGCCGAAAAAATTGTAGCTTTTGCTAGTTTAGCTTTTGATGACGTCAGTGCTGACGCTCGATGACCTCAAGCGTCTGATGCGCCAGAGATGACTTGACTGGACGAACATAGGTCCCACTGTCTGACCTTGAATTGACCGGTCACGCGCGGCGTGGAGATAATTACGGCGTCGCCTCGATTTTCGCGCGCAGTGGACTGCGTGTTAACGACGGTTCGTTGTGATGCTGACACGTGTATGGCCAGATCTGCCATTGGCGTTAGGTCTTCTCGATGGACGGTTGTCGTTCGTCGTCTTCGTTGTTAAAATCACTGGGGAAAGATGCAGTTTGTTTTCACCGCATCTATTCTTGTTTTCACTGCCTCCTTGTGCTCTAAGAGTTCTTGCTGCGCGCTGGAATATCCTTGCACATTTCCTTCTTCCCTTCCGCGCTCTCACCGCCGGCGCCGCCGCACCGCGATGGGGAAAACGAAGAAGTCATCATCTGCGGCTGGTACCAGCGCCGCCGAAGAGAAAAAGGGCGCCACCGCTACCCGTGTCACCGACAGTGGTTGGCGGCGATCAGAGACGCGGGAGAGTGACCTCCGCAGGCTTCGCGAGTGGGGCTTGATCCCGCAGGATAGGGAGGTCGTCAAACTCCCAGGCAATGAGGTAATCCTCCGTCCCCCCGCTGGGTATCGGGTTATGTTCCTTGCCTTCGTTATTCGCGGATTTTCCTTCCCAGTTCATGACTTCCTTCGTGGGCTGCTCTTTCTCTATGGCATCCAACTGCATCATCTTTCCCCCAATTCTCTTCTTCACATTGCTTGTTCTATCACCCTCTGCGAGTGCTGGCTCGGCATTGAGCCTCACTTTGGCCTCTTCTGGAAACTCTATTCCGTGAAGAGGCAATCTGGTTCGGATGGTGTGTATCCCATTGGGGGTTGCATCATCTCCCTCAAGGCCAATATTCTTTTCTTTTCTTTTTCCATGTCCGAATCTGTCCAGTACTGGCGGAGGCGATGGTTTTACATTCGCGACTCCACAGTGGCTGGGCAGCATTTTGGTCTTGCTCCTTTCGACTCCTCCCAAATAATCGAGCCTAAGAGGTCCTGGAAAAACCAGATATTGGACGGCGAGGTAGCGGAGATAGAGTCCCTCTACCGTCGGGTGGAGGATCTCCAGTTGATTTCGGAGAAAGAAGTGAACGGTGTGGATATCATCCGCACGTTTCTCGAGCGTCGGGTGCAGCCCCTCCAGGCTACGGCGCACCTGATGTTTCTTTATGCTGGGCGCCGTGATCCGACGTGAGTTTCGGCCGAGAAGCTCTCCCAGGGAGATCTCGACAGGGCCCTTCGTACGCTGCTGAAGTTCAAGGTTGGAGAGGATATCCCGGGGAAGTCCCTGACTCCTCCGTTTTCTTCTTCGCTTCCTGTTCCACAGGTGTAGATTCGTGCGCGTAGCGCTTTTGTTGGCTGCATGTTTATTTTCTCTTGTTTGCTAACAACGTCTCTTCTTTTCGGCAGAGCTTCAAGGTGCCGGGCATGGTGCCACCATTGCCCGAAATCTTTCCGGATGCTCAGAATAATGATGTGGTGGATTCCATGTCTGAGCTGCCGTCGGCACGATCTCCGGCTGAAGAGGTCAACGAGTCGAGCGAGGACCACACTCACAAACGATCGCGGAGCTCCAGCGAGACTTCGGATGCTTAGACTCCTCCGACTCCTAGGAATCCTCTGTGTCTTGAGCGCCATAGTGATGGGCATGGAGTCTCTTCCTCCCCTATTCCTGCTCTTCCTGTGCGGGCTGTAGCGCCGCACCCGCCAGCGAAGCGGAAGAAGGAAGAAAAGAAGGAAGAGAAGAAGGAAGAGAAGAAGGAAGAGAAGAAAGAGGAGAAGAGGGTCCGAAGGACCCCTCCTGTCTTCAACCTGAGCGAGCTTGACTCTTAAGTTTCCTCTGCACTGCGTTTTCTTTTCTTTTTACTTTGTTCTTGTGCTAATTTGTTTGTGTGCAGGCACTCTTCCAACGACTCCTCTAGCGATGGTGCTCGGGAGATGATGGGGGAGTCGAAAGTCACGTCTCCTCCTCCTCATACGGTGGCAACTTCTGAGGGCGCTGCTTCGAACCCTCCTCCGCGGGAGGTTCAGGTGGTTGCACCTTAGAATTTTGCTGGCGGACCTTCGACGTCGCCATCGGATCATGTAAGTATTTCTGTCTCCTGCCACGGGGGGATCCCCCAAGCATATGTACAAGAGTTTTCTTGTTTTGTTCTTCGAGTCTCGAGGGGAGCCCCCGAGCGTTTTCGTGTGTGTATTTTGCTTCGTTTTCTCTCATTGAGCCCCCGAGTCCTTTTTCTAACTGGTAGGTCTTCTTCCTGCAGCCTTTTGTGCAGGATGCCAAGCGACTGGTGCAGGAGCACCTGGTGCTGGAGGCCAGCCTCAAACAGCTTCAAGGTACCATTCTGCCTTTGATGTTTGCTTCTTCGTGTATTCTTGTCCTGTTATCTGACACCTGTACTTTTTGGATGCAGAGGAGCATAACACCTCCCTTCGTGAGATCGATGCTCTCAAAAAGAGCCTTGGTCAAGCGGAGAAGAAGGCCGAGGTCGCCGTGTTGGAGATATGCCCTAGAGGCAATAATAAATGTAGTTATTATTATATCTTTGTGTTTATGATAAATGTTTACATTCATGCTATAATAGTATTAACAAGGAAACATTGATACTTGTGTGATTTGTAAACTTAATTTGAAGTCCCTAGTATAGCCTCTATACTTCACTAGCTTGTTGGTTGATTAATGATTGTGGTTTCCCTATCATGAACATTGAGATGTTATCAACAACAAGATCATATCGTTAGGAGAATGATATGGTGGACATACTCCTGTAGATAAGCGTAGCATAAAGATCAAGTCATTTCATTAGTTCAATTGCTATATGCTTTCTGATACATAGTAACCTAATTCCTTCGACCATGAGATCATGCATATCACCTTTACCGGATGGATGCTTTGATGACATCAAACACCACACCGTAACTGGGTGGTTATAAAAGTGGCATTGAGTGTTCGGAAAGTATTGGTTGAAACACATGGATCAAGAGTGGGATTTGTCCATCCACATGACGGATAGATATACTCTGGGCCCTCTCGGTGGAATGTCATCCAATTAGCTTGCAAGCATGTGACTTGGTCACAAGGGATCACATATCACGAACGCGAGAAAAGAGTACTTATCGATGTGAGGTTGAACTAGGTATGCGGAGATACCGACGATCATAACCTCGGGTAAGTAACATATCGTGAGACAAAGGGAAATTGGTATCGTATGTAAGTGGTTCATTCGATCGCAAAGTAATCGTAGAAATATGTAGAGCCATATGAATTTCCGATTCCTCTATTGGTTATTGTTAGGAGAAGTGTCTCGATCATGTCCGCATAATTCACGAACCGTGAGACACACTTAAGGATTCGACGTTGTTTGAGTAGTTATGGTATTATGAGAAAGAGACCGAATGTTGTTCGAGTCTCGGATGGGATCCGGATATCACGAGGTGATCCGGAATGGTCCGGAGAATAAGATTCATATAAGGAAAGTCCCGTTTGGGAGTTCGGGAATGATTCCGGTGTTTTCATCGGGAATGTTCTAGAAGGTTTCGGATTGTCAAGACTCCGGGGAAGGGTACATGAATGTGTCATTACTCATTGAATGATTGCATCATGTACTAAGTGTTATTGCTGTCCCAAATAAAGGATTAAATTGAATCCTAAAACAGAAAAGTCAAATGTCCATTTGAAAGTCAAACGCCAAAACAAGAAACTGTGGGAAACAAGCAAGAGGAGTTGGAATCAACTCGAGGAGGAGTAGGACTCCTCCAGCGCGCCACCCTAGGCGAGTTGGGAGGACTCCTCCTCCTGGCCAAGGACCCCCCTCCCATATAAGGAGGGGCAGGGCTCCTCCCATGGATACATAACTTTCTACTCTAGATCTCCGGTTTAGAGCCGTTTTGGTTTAGAGCTTCTAATTGATTTAGCCAGCGGTTTAGAGCCTTCTAATTGGTTTAGAGCCTTCTAATTGGTGTGTCTAATTACTAGACCACTAATAGCCTCTCTCATAAGCTCCACCATACTACAAGCCGGCTTAAGGCGAAGCCTCGGGATCTCCCTCTACTTCCTACCACGCAGTTGTCTTTCTTGAATCGCGAGGAGTGCTACAACCTCCGCTTTGGAACAAGGGAGAGGAAGGTCTTACGAGTACCGAACGTGACGATCATGAGCGCTGTTAACGTGGCGCTGAAGGATCGTCTACGATCTTGAGATCGGGAAGAGTACGACTACATCAC
Source organism: Avena longiglumis (assembly GCA_030063025.1). Classification (NCBI taxonomy): domain Eukaryota; kingdom Viridiplantae; phylum Streptophyta; class Magnoliopsida; order Poales; family Poaceae; genus Avena; species Avena longiglumis. The sequence continues at coordinate 159,469,206 of CP125973.1, forward strand.
CCACGAGAATCCGCTCTCGTTAAACGCTTTGGAATCTTCGAGGGTAAGTTATACCATCGACTCGTTGCTACAATCTAGTAGATAGATCTTGGCTTGTTTGTTTGTATGCGATAGAAAATTTTTGTTTTCCATGCTACGAACCCCTACAGTGGTATCAGAGTCGTGTCTATATGTAGATCACAGACGAGTAGAACACAATGGTCATTGTGGGCGTTGATGCTTTTATTGTAGATTGCTTTTGTGTACTTTGCATCTTGCGGTATGTTGGGATGAAGCGGCCGGGCTAACCTTACATGACATCGTTCATGAGACTTGCTCCACGCTTGACATGTAACTTGTATTGCATAAGTGGCTTTATGGTGCATGTTTCTCCTAGCATAGTTAAGATCCAATTTACAACGGGTGATCAACAATGCTAGTATCAATGTTGTGGTTCTTGTTCGTAAGTTAGAACGACACTTATTGAAAGCCCCAAACCACGTAAAATATGCAAAGAAAGTAGAGGCGTCTAACTTTGTTTTGCGGGGTGTGCGATGATGTGATATGGCCATGATTGTGATTATATTTGATGTATGCAATGTTCCTTATTGTAAGTCAACGGCAGGAGCCATATGGTTGTCTTTAATTTATGTTAAGACCAGCGTGTCTATTCAAAGTAGTTGTAATAGTTGAAGCCGGTGCGACAACCATGGAGTAAGCGTCATTGACCTTGATGCAATGCCGGTGATGATGGAGATCATGTTCGTGCTTGAAGATGAAGATCGGAGGCACAAAGAAGAAAGGCCATATCATATCACATATATATTGAATTGCATGTGATGTTAATCCTTTATGCATCTTGTATTGCTTAGTAGACGGTAGCATTATAAGATGATCCCTCATGCACATCAATTTCAAATCATAAAGTGTTCACCCTTAGTTAGCACCGTTGCTAAAGCTTGTTGTTTCGAAGCACCACGTGATGATCGGGTGTGATAGATTCTGCAAGTGTATACAACGTGAGCAAGCCAGATTTGCTCATGCAGAAACTAAGGTTTGATCTTGACGAGCCTAGCATGTACAGACATGGCCTCAGGAACACGGATTACCGAAAGGTAAAGCATGAATCATATAGTAGATATGATGAACATGATGATTGTTCGCCATTGAAACTATATCAACTCTCGTGATGATCGGTGTTGATGTAGTGGATTTGGTTCGTGTGATCACTAAAACAATGTGAGGGATGTTGTTTTGAGTGGGAGTTCACCTAGTTTAATTTCATTAATTAATTTGAACTCAATTTGTCATAAACTTAGTCTAAACTATTGCAAATATGTTGTAGATCAATGGCAGCCCTACCATCAATTTTAATGCGTTCCTAGAGAAAGAAAAGTTGAAAAACAATGGAAGCAACTTCATGGATTGGTTCCGCAATTTGAGGATTGTCCTCACAGTGGTAATTTGACCTATGTCTTTGGATGCACATTGGGTGACCCACCGCGGTGATGCTCTGATGAAGTAAAGAATGTTTACCTTCTAAGAATCGGTACTCCATAGTTCAATGTGCTATCTTGTATGGTTTAGAATCGAGCTTGTAAAAGGTTTGAGGATTCGACCCATATGATATTGTCGAGGATCTCAAATTGATTTTGAGACTCATGCGGCAATTGAAAGCTATGAGGCTTCAAAAGTTCTTTAACGCAAGATGGAAGAGGACTCCGTAAGTGAGCATGTGCTTAAGATGTCCTGGCGCGCAAACAAACTTCAAAGCTTGGGTATAGTGATTCCTAATGCTTTGGGGATTTACCGTGTCCTCCAATCACTACCACCAAGTTACAAGAACTTTGTGATGAACTACAACATGCGAACATGAACAAGACGTTGCGAACTCTTTGCCATGTTGAAATCTGCAAGTGGAGATCAAGAAAGAGCACCAAGTGTTGTTGGTCAATAAGACCACCAAATTCAAGAAAGGCAAGTCTAAGCAAAGGGACACTTCAAGAAGGGTGGTAAGAAAGCTACCACCGATTTAAGAAGACCAGGCTGGACCTAAGCCCGATATCGAGTGCTTTACCGCAAGGGAGAAGGTCACCGAAGCGGAATTGCCCAAAGTACTTGGCGGATTTGAAGAACGGCAACATCAAGAAGAAAGGTATATCCGATATACATGTTATTGATGTGTATCTCACTAGTACTCGTAGTAGTGCACAGGTATTTGATCTTGGTTCGGTTGCTCATGTTTGTAACTCAAACAAGTCTTTGCGAGAATAAACGGAAGCTAGCGAAGAACGAGGTGACGATGCGGGGAAGCGGATCAAAGGTTGATGTGATCGCGGTCGGCACGCTACCCCTTCATCTACCATCGGGATTAGTTTTATACTTAAATAATTGTTATTTGGTGCTGCGTTGAGCATGAACATTATATCGGGATCTTGTTTATTATTGCAGACGGTTACTTGTTTAAATCGAGAATAATGGTTGTTCTATTTATATGAGTAATATGTTTTATGCACATGCACCTTTGATAGATGGTCTATTCTTATTGAATCTCGATAGTGGAAATACACATATCAACAACATTGAGGCTAAACGTTTGAAATCAGCGATAATTCGACCTATATGTGGCAATCTGCCTTGGTCACATTGGAGTGAAGCGTATGAAGAAACTCCATTCGATGGACTTCTTGAATCACTTGATTTTGAATCACTTGAAAGATGCGAAGCATGTCGATGGGAAAATGACTAAGACTCCATTTTCTGGTATGATGGAGCGAGCTACGGACTTATTGGAAATCATACATACCGATGTGTGTGGTCCAATGAGTGTAGCATCGCGCGGTGGTTATCGTTATGTTCTTACCTTCACGGATGACTTGAGTAGATATGGGTATATCTATTTCATGAAACATAAGTCCGAAACTTTCGAGAAGTTTAAGGAGTTTCAAAGTGAGGTAGAGAATCAACGTAACAAGAAGATTAAATTTCTACGTTCTGATCGTGGAGGAGAATATCTAAGTTACGAGTTTGGCGAGCATTTAAAGAAGTGCGGAATACTTTCACAATTGACACCGCCGAACACCACAACAGTAATGGTGTGTCCGACGTCGTAATCGAACTCTCTTAGATATGGTTCGTTCTATGATGTCACTTACAGATCGCTATCATTTTGGGGTTATGCATTAGAAACAGCCGCATTCACTTTAAATAGGGCACCGTCTAAATCCGTTGAAACGACACCGTATGAATTATGGTTTGGGAAGAAACCTAAATTGTCGCTCCTTAAAGTTTGGGGATGCTTTATGTAAAGAAGTTACAAATGGACAAGCTTGAACCCAAAGCGGAAAAGTGCGTCTTCATAGGATACCCGAAGGAAACTATTGGGTATACCTTCTATCATAGATCCGAAGGCAAAACATTCGTTGCCAAGAATGGATCCTTTCTAGAGAAGGAATTTCTCTCGAAAGAAGTGACTGGAAGGAAAGTAGAACTCGACGAGGTTGTCGAACCTTCTCTCGAAATTGCGAGTAGCGCAAAGACGGAAGAAATTCCTGTGGTGCCTGCACCAATAAGAGAGGAAGCTAATGATGATGATCATGAAACTTCGGTTGAAGTTACTACAGAGCCTCGGAGGTCAACGAGAACTCGTACCACTCCAGATTGGTATGATTCCGTTATGAATGTCATGGTGGTGGACAACACCGATGACCCCGAGACACATGAGGAAGCAATGATGAGCCCAGATTCCAATAAATGGCAAGAAGCCATGAAATCCGAGATTGGATCCATGTACGAAAACCAAGTATGGACTTTGGTGGACTTACCGGATGGCCGAAAGGCTGTCGAGAACAAATGGATTTTCAAGAAGAAAACAGATGCTGATGGTAATGTTACTGTCTATAAAGCTCGACTTGTCGCAAAAGGGTTTCGACAAATTCAAGGAGTTGACTACGATGAGACTTTCTCACCGGTAGCGAAGCTAAAGTCTGTGAGGATTATGTTAGCAATCGCTGCATATTATGATTATGAGATATGGCGATGGATGTCAAAACATTCCTCAATGGAGACATTGATGAAGAGTTGTATATGATGCAACCCAAAGGTTTTGTCGATCCTAAAGATGCTAACAAGGTATGCAAACTTCAACGGTCCATCTATGGATTGAAGCAGCATCCCGGTTGGAATCAACGTTTTGATAAGGTAATCAAAAGTTTTGGTTTTATACAAACTTATGGAGAAGCTTGTATTTACAAGAAAGTGAGTGGGAGCTCTGTAGCATTCTTAATACGTATGTGGATGACATATTGTTGATTGGGAATGATGTAGACCTTCTTAATAGTGTCAAGGAATATTTGAATAATAGTTTTTCAATGAAGGATCTTGGCGAAGCCTTACATATTAGGCATAAAGATTTATAGAGATAGATCAAACGCCAAATATCATTGTCACAGAGTACATATTTGGACAAAGTTCTAAAGATATTTGGAATGGAAGAAAGCAAGAAAGGGTTCTTGCCCATGTTGCTAATCGACCTTGAGTAAAACTCAAAGTCCGACATCGGCGAAGATAGAGAAAGGATGAGTAAGACTCCTATGCCTCACCATAGGATCTCTAATGTATGCCATGCTATGTACTAGACCCGACATTGCATATCTTTGTTAGTTTAACTAGCAGATATCAAAGTGATCCAGAGTGGATCATTGGACAATGATCAAAAACATCCTTAAGTACTTGAGAAGAACTAAGGATATGGTTCTTTCTTATGGAGGTGATGAGCATTTCGTTGTTAATGGTTACACCGATGCTAGTTGGAACACCGATCCGGATGATTCTAAATCACAATCCGGATCGTATTTATTTTGAATGGTGCAAAGTTAATTTGGAGGAGTGCAAAGCAAAGTTGTGGCGAGATCTTCAACAATCGGAATACATGGTCGCTTCGGAGGCTTCACAAGAAGCGATATGGATGAAAGAGTTCATTACAGAGTGGGTGTGGTTCCAAGTGCTACTGGACCCAATGTCTATCTCTTGTGATAACATGGGCGCCATAGCCAATGCGCAAGAACCAAGGTCACACAAGAAGTGAAGCATATCAAGCTGCGTTTTCACGCTATTCGAGAACATATCCGGATGGGGATATAAAGATTTGCAAAGTACACAGATCTGAATGTGGCGGATCCGTTGACTAAACCTCTCCCGAGGGCAAAACATGACCAACACCAAACTGCCATGGGTGTTCGGTATATTACCATGTAATCTAGATTAGATGACTCTAGTGCAAGTGGGAGACTGTTGGAGATATGCCCTAGAGGCAATAATAAATGTAGTTATTATTATATCTTTGTGTTTATGATAAATGTTTACATTCATGCTATAATAGTATTAACAAGGAAACATTGATACTTGTGTGATTTGTAAACTTAATTTGAAGTCCCTAGTATAGCCTCTATACTTCACTAGCTTGTTGGTTGATTAATGATTGTGGTTTCCCTATCATGAACATTGAGATGTTATCAACAACAAGATCATATCGTTAGGAGAATGATATGGTGGACATACTCCTGTAGATAAGCGTAGCATAAAGATCAAGTCATTTCATTAGTTCAATTGCTATATGCTTTCTGATACATAGTAACCTAATTCCTTCGACCATGAGATCATGCATATCACCTTTACCGGATGGATGCTTTGATGACATCAAACACCACACCGTGAATCGGGTGGTTATAAAAGTGGCATTGAGTGTTCGGAAAGTATTGGTTGAAACACATGGATCAAGAGGGATTTGTCCATCCACATGACGGATAGATATACTCGGCCTCTCGGTGGAATGTCATCCAATTAGCTTGCAAGCATGTGACTTGGTCACAAGGGATCACATATCACGGAACGAGAAAAGAGTACTTATCGAACGAGGTTGAACTAGGTATGCGAGATACCGACGATCATAACCTCGGGTAAGTAACATATCGTGAGACAAAGGGAAATTGGTATCGTATGTAAGTGGTTCATTCGATCGCAGTAATCGTAGAAATATGTGGGAGCCATATGAATTTCCAGATTCCTCTATTGGTTATTATTGAGAAGTGTCTCGATCATGTCCGCATAATTCACGAACCGTAGGGAGACACACTTAAGGATTCGACGTTGTTTGAGTAGTTATGGTATTATGAGAAAGAGACCGAATGTTGTTCGAGTCTCGGATGGGATCCGGATATCACGAGGTGATCCGGAATGGTCCGGAGAATAAGATTCATATAAGGAAAGTCCCGTTTGAGTTCGGGAATGATTCCGTGTTTTCATCGGGAATGTTCTAGAAGGTTCCGGATTGTCCGCAAGACCGGGGAAGGGTACATGAATGTGTCATTACTCATTGAATGATTGCATCATGTACTAAGTGTTATTGCTGTCCCAAATAAAGGATTAAATTGAATCCTAAAACAGAAAAGTCAAATGTCCAGTTTGAAAGTCAAACCGCCAAAACAAGCGTGGGAAACAAGCAAGAGGAGTTGGAATCAACTGGAGGAGGAGTAGGACTCCTCCAGCCGGGCGCCAGCCCTAGGCCGAGTTGGGAGGGACTCCTCCTCCTCGGGCGCCAAGGACCCCTCCCATATAAGGAGGGCAGGGCTCCCATGGATACATAACTTTCTACTCTAGATCTCCGGTTTAGAGCCGTTTTGGTTTAGAGCTTCTAATTGCTTTAGCCAGGTTTAGAGCCTTCTAATTGGTTTAGAGCCTTCTAATTGGTGTGTCTAATTACTAGACCACTAATAGCCTCTCTCATAAGCTCCACCATACTGCACCGCTTAAGGCGAAGCCTGCGGGATCTCCCTCTACTTCCTACCACGCCACAGCCGGGAATCGCGAGGAGAGTGCTACAACTTCCGCCTGCTGGAACAAGGGAGAGGAAGGTCTTCCGAAAATCGAACGTGTGACCGATCATGAGCGCTAACGAACGTGGCGCTGGAAGGATCGTCTACACGATCTTGAGATCGGGAAGAGTACGACTACATCACCCACGAGAATCCGCTCTCGTTAAACGCTTTGGAATCTTCGAGGGTAAGTTATACCATCGACTCGTTGCTACAATCTAGTAGATAGATCTTGGCTTGTTTGTTTGTATGCGATAGAAAATTTTTGTTTTCCATGCTACGAACCCCTACACGCCGTTGGTGCGAAGGAGCGCCTTCAGCTGGAGCTGGCTACTGCGACCGAGGCTAAGGAACGCCTGCAGCAGGAGGCCACTGACCGCAAGGAGCCGCTATAGCTGCCATGATCGCAGCCTGCGGCGTTTTCGGGATGACGTTGTCGTCGGCGTCCATCTCCATGAAGGATGAGTGTAGGGTTCGAGTCACCTCACGGTGCTCCTTGGGATCCATGTTCTCCATCCGAGAGCGGTGCTTGTTGCCTTGGTTGCCGTTCGAGCTGGAGTCGATGCCCATGGCGGAGAGCGCGGCTCGTCGCGCGCTGGACTCTGAGACTGCTTGCTTGCATTTGTCAAGCACCTCCTGCATCTTGACCTGCTTCTTGTGCTCCTCGATCAGGAGCAGATGGTAGGCCATCAGCAGATCCCGGGAGGAGTCTGCAGGCAGGACTATGTTGTCCGCCACGGCATTGCGTGCCTGGGCCCATCCTTCTTTGCTAAGGCGGATGACGTGGCCGTTGTTGTCCCCTTCGGGTGGGGGGACTGGCTTCTTCTGTTCCCGCCATTTCGCTCTGGCGGGTTAGGTGTCGGGTTGGGCGGCGGGTTGGGTGTTTGCTGATCCCCGTTAGCCTGTATGACTACGGCGCATTGGTAGCGCTCGTAGATTGGTCCGCTGCTACCGCAGCTTTTAGATCCGGAACCGTAGGTCCCTTCATCCGATTGTGGATCGCACAGATCGGAGTTGCAGTTGCTGTTGTCGTAGGAATCATCTGTTGATGATGTTGTGCGTAGCACAAGGTGTGGGGTCCATGAAGCGGGCCTGATTTATGGTAGGGGCACCCTCTCAGGGAGGCGGAGGGTGCCAGTTTGCCCCACCTGGAAGCAGAAGCTCCCGAACAGGATTTCGAGTCCGTCGCCTACGGGCTCGAAGTCCTTCATGGTGGCCGGTGAGTGGGCGGTGAAGTCGAAAGCGCCGAAGAGGAGGTGACTCTCCGTTGCCGCAGAGTTGTAGATCGATCGGGTTGGGACCGTCACGATCGCACAATCAGCGTCCCCAGTTCCCACAGACGGCGCCAATTGACGAGGTTTGATCTCATCAATGCCCATTGTTATGGACTTGGGTTTTGGAGAAGATGGGGATGTTGGAGATCGTGGAACGGTTAGCAAACAAGCAACAAGGGGACACAAGGTTTACCCAGGTTCAGGCCCCCGGAGGGAAACCCCTACTCCTGCTTGACTGCTCTTGATTATGGCGGAACCGAAGGTTACAGGGGTGCGCGGATGCAATCTGGCGTGGAGGTGTGTATGCGAAAGTATGAGGAGAAGATCTAGGTCGTGCCCTCCTAGCCTTTATATAGACTCAGGCAGGTCCCGGGCATAGACCTAGTCGATTCTGAGTTCTAGGGTTTTACCCCTTTGAATTTCCTATCTACTCTAGTCTTGCTCTCCAAGGATCCGAAAGCGTCCTGGGCCTTGGCCACCCGAAAATCTTCATGGGCCGGCGTATAATTGTCGTGGGCCTTCCTTGGGCTAGACCAGGTATGCTGAGATCATGTACCGCGGGGTATAACCATGTCAGGGTTAGCTCTTTGATTAGTTCTTCTGCTTGCCCTTCCACTCGCTCTCTTCCACTGTTGACCTTCAAGATCTTGTCCTCTCTCCTTCACCCTCCTATGATTCATGCATATTTTTGAAGGATTTGAGAGAGGATATCTAGAATTACAATCCTACCTAACCAAATCCGTTCTTTGTGGAGGAATTATTGGGATCTAGATCTTGGATAATTTGATGTTATCTTCTTGTGTTCTTCCACTCCTATTCCCGCTTTTGTAGCTTTGGTGGAATTTGAGAGTGAGATACTTGCCATTGCATTAGGTGCATCGATTTGAGTTCTCTACGGAGAATCGATGAGTAAAAGCTTGTGGGTTTGTCACTCTTATGTTACTGGAACCCTAGGTGGTTGTGTGGTAGTGGTGTTGTTCTCTTGGGACCTCCAATTGAGGTGTGGAGTTTCCTCAAGATCGAGGCCTTGTTGTTGATTCTTGGGAGACTCCAATTGAGTTGTGGAGATTTCCCCAAGATTGTAAGGGATCGGTGACCGCCTTCAAGTGTCCCATAGTGGATCAAGTGCCCGCCTTTTGTGGTGCGCACTCGGGAGAATAAGGTGATCAATTTTTGGCTTCGGTGAGTAGTGTGTGCCTCTGCATCTTGGGGTGAGGCCTTGCGTGGTGTTAGGTGATCATCGAGCCACCACACCTTAAGGTGAGCTATTTGCGGCGTTCGGGGAGCATTACTCCATCGCACCTCTCCAACGGAGATGTAACTTATTTGTAAGTGAACTTTCGGTTAAAATCATTATCTATGTGTCAATCGGTTATCTCTATACCCGATCCCTCTACTTATGCACTTTATATTGTGATAGCCATCTTGTTTGAGGTAATCTATCTAGATATCACCTTGTTGCTTGTGTTGCTAGCATAGGTTGTTGGTGCACTTAGTTGAACCTGGTGAATTTAGGTTTTGTGCTTGATAAATTAAAAGCTAGTTTTATTGTCTATTTATTAGAGTATAAACTGTAATCATTTTAAAAAAGCCTATTCACCCCATCTAGGCGACATCCGTTGTCCTTTCATCATGTACCAGATCCACTTCCAAGCATCCCACTATCGATGATGCTTCATAAATTGGTAGTCGATGGCACTATGATCCATCCCCTGCCCATTGCGCAAGGGCACCTCATTGGTGATCATGCTCGCGGCCTAGTGGATCTAGAAGCATCACAACGTGACCGTCTTCGACAAATCTCGGCTCTATGTGGCCTCCTTGTTTGACACAATTAAAGCTAAGGCACATATTGTGGGGGAGACCTGGGGTCCATGGCCTTCACCAGCTACTACCCCAGTTTTGTCCATTTAGGTTAAGGTTTATGACGCGACATAAACCTTATATTCTTTATCAGTGCTACTATTCGCATGCCTACTATCTAGTTTGAGTCGAAGTATAAAACTTGTGCCTAGGAGCATCTCCACTCACTGGGTGTTCCCAGGCCGAAATCCGTCACTATTTAGTCTTGTACGGATGTAACTTTCGCCTGGAATGGCCGTTTTCCTGCTCGCGTTCCCAGGTGAGGCAAAAATCGGCGAGTTTTCGCTCAGATTCGGCTCAAATTCAAACAGTTCGGCATAAATATAAATACAGAGCAATGTTTGACATGAAATTAAACACAACATAGTTCGACATAGTTGAGCATAGTTCGCCATAGACTGAAATAGAGTCAGCGTGTATAGCCGGGCCAGAGAGCCAAGGATCTGCATGTGCTCTTCATCTTTGGCGGCTGCGGCGGTCTTTTCCTCCACCAACATGACGGACATATCCTCTTCGTCGGAGTCCATGACCGAACGGGTAAAACGCCGAACACTTCGCGGACGAGGTGTGCGGGAGCTCGGAACAAAGCCGAGCTACGCCGAAGGCTGGGGACGGCGAAATGAGACCTACGCCAAGGGGAAAGGATGCAACGACGGTGGCGAACATATCTACAGGTGTGGATTCAGCTTGGTGGGGTGGGGCTTCGCCGGTGACGACATGGCGGCGGGGGGCAGCTGGCGGAAAGCTCTCTGCCGTGGGCGAGCCGAATCGCGGTGGGAAATGAGGTTGTCTCGCCGACAGAGTTGGCACACCCTTTTTTCGCTGCGTCTGGCGTTTCTAGGAGATTCCTATGCCACGGGTTCGGCCTAGGAACCCGGATGTAAAATAGGCTAAATCCGGCGAAAACTGGCCCCTTGGGAACGCGGCTGGACGAATTTTCGCCGTTTGTATGAAAAATCGCCCTGGAGGCCCTCCTGAGAACACTAGTGGAGATGCTCTAAATTGAGTGTTTTGTTGCAAAATAATATATTGAAGAAAAAAGTGGATTCTAATCAACATGGCGCCCTAGACCCTCTTATCTTATTAAATAAAAGCGCAATATTAAGTGGGAGTTGATGAAGTGGATAGACCATAGAAATCATGGATGGATCAAAGCTTTAATGACACAAGCTTGATAATGATACTCTCGTCTATTAACAGAATTTACTAAATCGGAATTGCTAAAACACATCTAGCTGTAACGTAGCTTATGTCGCAACTAATCTGTGTACCATTGATTTAGTCCAGTCATTAAGATCCGTGCGTCTGACAGGTTGTTCAGCTGCCCCACGCCGTGTTGCTCAGCGTTGATCATTCAGCTGCACAGCGTCGTTGTTTTGTGTTGTCCATCGTTGTTGCTTTGCCTATTGTCGTTTTTGGGCTGGGCCTCTTCTTTCATTTGGCTGTTTGTCGTTTTCTCACTTTTTGTTTGCTTGATTGACTAAGCAGAGCGGGCAGCCCCGAGGTAACTACGGGAGACAACCTCGCTGTTGGATTTTTTATTTATTTTTGTTATTTTTTGTTTGTTCTTTTTTGTAAAATGATTTATTTTAGTCGGGTACTAAATATGTATGACTTCCAAGAAATATATTTGGATTTTGTGGTTTTGATCTTTTTCATCGTAGGCGATTTCTGTACTTGGCATTTTCTCTAGGGTATTTTCGCGTGTTGCTCCTAATATTCACTAGATAATACTTGGCTATAAATATACAGAGAGGGAGCAAACATTTTCGTGTATGTATATTAGGTGTGGTAGATGATATTCGTCTAAATTGTATTCTAGAGAGAGATACTTTTTCATGTTGCAAAAAATGACATAAATTGATCAAGAATATTTGAAATCATGATCCGCCTTTTTGTCCATGATATTTTATTATATAAGTTGTAACTAGACTTGCAACTAAGGCCGAATGACATTCATTGTCTTATTTTTTAAAATCGAGTAATTCGCTTTTTTGTCCGGTGAGTTGGAACTGAGATTATTTTATATAAATTGCAAATAGAGTTGCAGCTAAAATTGAAATGGCATCAATTTGATCGAGAAATTTTGAAATTGCATCCGCTTCTTTCTCCCGTATGATTTTTTATAGAAGTTATAACTTGACTTGCAACTTAAATTAAAATCATATTATTCGACATAAAATTTTCTAATCTTGATCCTTTTTATAGTCAAGTGCGATTGTTTTATAGAAGTTGTAGCTTGGTTTGCAAGTGAGATTGAAACCACACTAGTTGACATAAAATTTTAAAATCGCAATTCCTTTTAGTCCGACGGGATTTCTTATAGAAGTTGCAACTTGACTTGCAACTGAGATTGAAACCATATTATTTGACATAAAATTTCGAAATCACGATCCGCTTTTTTGTCCAGTGAGTTGCAAGTGGGGTCGTAACTGAGACTTTTATATATATAAATTGCAACTCTGCTTGCAACTAATATTGAAATGACATCAGTTTTGATCGAGAGTTTTTGAAATTCCGATTAGCTTTTTTAATTGTGAATACGGTTGTAATTGTGATTTTTCAGTTGCAAGTGAAGTTGCAACTGAGATACTTTTAGCTATAAGTGGGGTTGCGAGTGAGATTCAGTTGCAAGTGGGGTTGCGAATGAGAATTCCAGTTGCAACGGTGGTTGGAATTGATATTTTTTAGTACCAATTAAGTTTGCAACTGGTATTTTTTAATTATATGTGTCTTTTCAATTGCAAATGGGGTTGCAACTGAGTTGTTTTTATAGTTGCAACTGAAGTCGCAATTGAGTGCCTGTCTTTTCGAGTTGCGAATAAGGTTGCAATTGAGTTATTTTTACAATTACAAGTGGGATCGCAACTGACCGACTTGTCTTTATGAGTTGCAAATGGGTGCAACTGAGGAATGACCTTATTACTTCCTTTTTAAGAATATATATGATGTTTTGGTAAACTATTTTAGTCCAAAAAACATATTAATATTCAAAGTAGAATTTTTTCAAGTGAGGTCAAGATTTTGTACTGGATAATCACACAATACGGTATAAAGAAAAAATCTAGAAGAGATAATCACATAGACGCACGCATGCAAACAAGACCACCACCTGCAGCAGACCACGCATGCGAACTCGAAAAAAAAGACCACGCATGCAACAGGCAACAATGAAAAAGCAGCAGAGCAGACACGGCATACAACAGGCAACAAGCACATAACATAGTGCTGACGTCATCCGACTGCGACCTAACTTACGTCGACTTGTTTCATTCAACAGAGAAGGAACGACAACGGACTACCGTAGAGCGTAGATGCCAGCTTTTGATTCAGAATACATGAGACCTCGAAACGGAATGCTTCCCGTGTTTTCACGAGAAAAAAAGTAGACACACGGTGAGGGGTGAGATTATTTTATGTCAAAGTCGATGCTCTAAGCCGTGTGATGTTTTAGCTTCAAGAATGAACGAGAGAAATCAAGACTAAATAACACGACGAGTGCAATAGACCTGGACACAATGCAAAAAAAGCAAGCAAAACCTAATTCCTTAGCATATCGGATCCCAAAATGCCATTATTAGGCACTTCCATGATTAGCCAATCGATACCTCCTTTCAAGGCCTACAACGAACTAAACGAGCCATAGTTTATACATGAGCCAAGCACCTTCTTTCCACCAACTATGCCTTTAATTAGCACCACGGGAAACCGGCCTCTTAGTACTAATTTAACACGGACTGCAATCGAAAACGCGCCACGGCATACATGCACATATATACTCGCTTGCGTCGACAAGGGTCCAGAAATTACCAACTTGTTGGGCGAAATCCCCTTGAAGAAGATGGCGTCGAGACGACGGCCGGTGACGGTGGCAATGGCGCTCGTGGTGGTGGTGGCGGTGACGATGATGGCCGCGGCGGTGGAGCGCACGGAGGCGGGGCAGAACTGCATCTGCGAGTGCGTGAAGCTGTGCATGCGGACGCCCACGCACGTCCCCGCCATGGAGCAGTGCAAGGGCAAGTGCAGGGAGAACTCTTGCATCAAGAGCTGCGAGGAGGCCTGCCATAAGAAGGGCTTCCCCAGCGAGCCCCACGAAGGCGTCAAGACCTGCGAGGTCGAGCCGCTCTCCGCCGACGAGGAACACATGCTGCACAAATGATCGGGTCTCGTCGTCCGGTCGGAGAGCCGGTTTCTTTTGTATCCCGGCCGTACGTGCCGCGTGCGGTACCAACGGTAAAATGTGCTCGCCTTGGTCTGCAACATGTAGATGTAGGCGTGTCAGCAGCCTTCAGCATCTTGCGCATATGCCCATAATAGATGGAAGCATTCGAACTGAAATTGACCATGTGCAAATGCGTGCGCCCGGCCCAGACTTAGCAGGCAGGCCTCTTATGGGCGCTTCTATTTATCGCTCGTCGTGTTTTTTGAGAACTATTTATCGCTCGTCGCATGCATTAGTTTACTCCGCCCGTGTGTTCCGCTCAAATGCGCTGGCCCATTATGACGCAGCGCTTTTATTTTATTTTATTTTTTCTGTTTTTTCAAGATTTGAAAAAAAAAATGTTCAGATTTAAAAAAATTCAAATCTATAAAAAGTTCATACTTGAAAAGGTTGAGATTTGAAGAATATTTAGATTTAAAAAATCTTTAAACTTGAAATAAGTTCAGATTTAGAAAAAGTTTAGGAAAAACTAACGGCACAAAAAACCAAGTAAAAAACCAGCAAAACCAGAAGAAAAGCCTCAAAAACCAAAGAAACCCGAAAGAACCTCCAGCTAAATGGGTCGACCCACCTCACGCGCCCGCTTGAGCATGCACTAATAGTGCACGCATTGGCGAGATAAATAGGGGAACCCGGTCTGTGTATCATAGGCGACTCAACCTAGCTACTTCCTCCGACCCATATTAATTGATTTGGATTTGTCAAATTTTAGATGAACCTATATTCTAAATAGTGTCTAAATTTATCGAAATTTTAACAAATCCAAGTCAATTAATATGGGTCGGAGGGAGTATTGAATTTTCATTTGGTCTTCTGTTACTCTCTTCGACTTATATTAGTTGACTTATATTAGTTGACTTAGATTAGTTGACTTATATATACTGTCTAGATTCAATCAAATCTAGACAAATTTAAGTCCAACTAATATGGGTTGGAGGGAGTACTTATTTTCGTTTCAAGTTTTTCGGTATACTTTTCAATTTTCCTTTTTGTTTAATTTTTCAAACTTTCCCTTCCTAGATTCATGTTTATGATTTATATGAATTTAATTGTTGCCTTTTATTCTATATTTTTATGTTTTTCACCAAAATTACTATTATTAAAAAACTTGTTAATTCTTATTTATTTCTTTATTTTAAACAAAATATGAACAAATTTTGTACCATGGACCGTTTTGAACCCTTGAAATTTCCCCGAAAACATTATTTTTTCCAAAACATTCATTTGTTTTGAAAATGTGATTTTTTTGACTTAGCGAGTGTAATTTTTTTGAACCCGTAAATAACTTAATAAGCCTCTGTGAACATTTTTAGACTTCATGAATAACTTATAAATACGAATAACCAATTTTTGAATATGTGAATACATTTTTTGAAACTCATGAACATTTTTTTTTCAATTCATCTATCTATTTCTGGAATACCATAATATAGCTTTTTAAACCTTCGCTAAACTTTTTTTTGTGCCCATTAACTTAACCTACTTTTGGTATCCATCATTTTTTTTATAAAAAATCTCGTGAAAAAAGTTAACACACGGAGAAACGAAAAGTGGAAAAGGAAATTGAACATAAAATAAATAGAAATAAGGAAAATTAAGAAATAAAAGTTAAAAAAAGATTAAAGATGAAACAAGAATGAGAAAAATGGAAAAGAAAATGGAAACAACCGGAACAACGGAATAGAAACAGAAAACCAGACAAAACCGCAAAAGAAAAGGTAAAAAAACGACATGACTTGCGAGAAATGGAGCTCCGGAGTAATTAACGTGCCAGACCTCTATGCTATGGCGGTACACTGCGCCGACGTCTCACGCAATCGCACCGTACCGAGCGATGGTATAGGATCTGCGCGAGGTGAAGTAGGGATTGTTAGATCCCTTGGATCATCTAGATCAAAATTAGAGTCACAAAAGAGAAGATCAGAGGTGTGTACCTTGATCTGGAGGTCCAGCCATGGCCTCCTCTTGATTTGCTTCCACTCCTGCTCTTGATCTTCAGCAGTGAGTTGTTCTTCCTGGTGCTTTCAGTCCTAGCTTGATCAGTGAACAGGGAAGAGAGTGAGAGAGAGCAAAAACTGTATGAGTGTATGCTTCTCAAACCCTAGGGCCCCTTTATATAGGACATGCACCAGGGGAACCACACAATATAGATGGACGGTCAGGATGCCCCTGATTAGGGCATCCAATGGCTGTTAATAAAACAGCCCCTTAGAGACATTACATAGTCTTATTTGATCATAGTTTCTGTAGATAACTTATACATCCAACATTCTCCCCCTTGATCGTAAGGATAAACTTATAAATTCATTTCTCAACAAAACAACATATGAGACAGCAGAATTACAACGGCCGTAGAGTACCGCAGAACCCAGTTACTATAATATACCACTTTATTTTAAAACAAAGCTTCTTAAACTTAGGAGCTCCAAACACTTATATTTATTACAAACTTATGAGCTCAGCTCTTTGTTGAAACTTGTACAGAGACAATAAATTGCAATGGTCAGTTAAGTACCATTGAACTAATTGACAGCAGTACATCATTCCATCAAACAGAAGAACCATTCTTAGCTTATGGGGAGATGGTGTCATAACGGTCCCAATTCCAGGATCAAAAGCTTTCTGCCAATCCCATGTTAACAACGTGCTCTTTAAACACACTGGGTGGCAAGCCTTTCGTAAGTGGATCCGCTAACATTGCGTTAGTCCTTATATGTTTAATACTTATTGTTTGATCCTGGACTCTATGTTTCGCAACAAGATACTTGATGTCAAATGTGTTTGGCAGCACCACTTGACTTGTTGTTACTCGAATAGATCACTGCGGGTTGATTATCGCAGAAAAGAGTGAGTGGCTCAGATATACTGTCAATCACCCTTAAGCCCGGAATGAAATTCTTCAGCCATACTGCCTGCCCGGTTGCCTCTTAACATGCCACAAACTCTGCCTGCATTGTTGACGATGCAGTAACACTTTCCTTGGTGCTTTTCCAAGAAATAGCACCTTCTGCAAGGGTGAATATATAACCCGATGTGGATTTCTTAGTATCAACACACCCTGCAAAATCAGCATCTGAATAACCCACCACCTCAAGGTTATCAGTTCTCTTATATGTGAGCATGAGTCCTTTAGTACCTTGCAAATAACGCAAAGCTTTCTTAGCAGCCTTCCAGTGATCCAACCCTGGATTAGACTGATATCTACCAAGCATCCCGGTTATGAATGCCAAGTCAGGGCAAGTGCACACTTGTGCATACATCATACTTCCAATGATTGATGTATAAGGAACTGACTTCATTTGCGCAGATTCATAATCATTACTTGGGCACTGGAAAGTCCCAAACTTATCGCCCTTGACAATAGGAGCAGGCGAGGCTGAGCACTTATGCATATTGAACTTTTTGAGTACCTTCTCAATATACGCTCTTTGTGATATTCCCAAGATTCCTCTGGATCTATCTCGGTGAATTTGAATGCCTAATACATAAGCGGCTTCACCAAGATCTTTCATGTCAAACTTTGAAGAGAGAAACCTTTTAGTTTCCAGCAGCATATTCTTATCACTACTGGCTAAGAGTATGTCATCAACATACAGTATCAGGAAGATAAAATTGCTCCTCCTAAACTTCACATAAATGCAATTGTCCACTTCATTCTCCTTGAAACCAAAATTCTGTATGACTTCATCAAACTTGAAGTACCATTGCCTTGAGGCTTGCTTTAATCCATAAATGGATTTCTTAAGATGACATCCTAAATTTTCTTTTCCTTCCATAACAAAACCTTTCGGTTGAGCCATGTAAACATCCTCATGTAAGTCACCATTCAGAAATGCCGTTTTGATATCCATCTGATGCAACTCTAGATCATAATGAGACACAAGTGCCATTATAATTCTGAATGAGTCCTTAGAAGAGACAGGTGAAAAAGTCTCATTATAATCAATACCTTCTCTTTGAGTGAAGCCCTTAGCCACAAGCCTTGCTTTGAACCTTTCGAT
Organism: Avena longiglumis; assembly: GCA_030063025.1. Lineage (NCBI taxonomy): Eukaryota > Viridiplantae > Streptophyta > Magnoliopsida > Poales > Poaceae > Avena > Avena longiglumis. The sequence continues at coordinate 159,487,417 of CP125973.1, forward strand.
ATCACCCTTGGAGTCACGTTTGGTCTTATAGACCCATCTGCTTCCCATAGTTTTGGCTCCTTTAGGAATTTCTACTAAGTCCCATACATTATTAATGCTCATGGAATTCGTTTCATCTTTCATAGCATCAAGCCATTCTGATGAATGATCACTTTGTATGGCTTCCTTAAATGATGCAGGATCATCATCCAACATCGACTCATTTATATCCTCACTCATATAAGTCACATAATCATCAGGAATAGCAGACTTTCTAGCCCGCTTTGACCTTCTGAGAGGTGCATTATTTGGTACCTCAATCACAACTTCAGGCTGCTGAGCATCTTCTATAGAAGTATCATTAGATGTGGACTCTGACGGAGTCATAGGTATCTCAGCAGGAGTAGGATTAGCAGTCCTCACAACTGGAGTTGAAAACTTAGTATGAATAGGAAACACTGATTCTTGGATCATAGGTACCGGGACATATTCCCGTTTCTCCTCTAAAGTTATTTCCCTGGGAGTCATACTCCCCCTCAACATATCACTTTCCAAGAACACAGCGTGTCTTGTTTCAACAAACTTAGTGAATTGCTTTGGACAATAGAAACGATATGCCTTAGATTTGTCAGGATAACCAATGAAATGGCAGCTGACAGTCTTGGGGTCTAACATTCCCATAATTGGATTGAAAACTCTTGTCTCAGCAGGGAAGCCCCACACATGCAAATAACTCAGGGTAGGTTTTCTCCCAGTCCATAATTCATACGGTGTTTTCGGCACAGATTTACTGGGGACCTTATTAAGAATATGTGCAGCTGTCTTTAGAGCTTCTATCCATAAACCAAGTGGCAAAGTAGAGTGACTTAACATACTCCTTACCATATCCATGAGTATGATTCCGCCTTTCAGTGACTCCATTTTGCTGAGGTTCGCCCGGTGCTGAATACTGAGCAACAATACCATTTTCCTGTAGGAACTTAGCAAAAGGTCCAAGAATTTGGCCATAAGAAGTGTGTCTTTCGTAGTACTCACCACCACGGTCAGATCTTACAACTTTTATCTTTTGACCAGCTTGATTCTCAACTTCAGCTTTAAATATCTTAAACTTTTCTAATGCCTCAGATCTTTATTTGATAGGATAGATGTATCCAAAGCGGGAGAAGTCATCAGTGAATGTTATGAAGGAATCAAACAATTCATCAGTGAATGTTATGAAGGAATCAAAACCATCCATTGATTTCACATTAAGCGGACCACAGATATCCGTATGAACAATTTCCAAAACTCCCGTGCTTCGATTTGCACCTTTCTTAATTCTCTTAGCATATTTCCCTTTGATGCAATCAATACAATGATCCAGATCTGCATTTGAGAAATTTAAAGGATGAAGAACTTGCTCCTTAATGAGACGCTCGATTCTCCCCCTCAAAATATGGCCTAGACGATAGTGCCATAGTTTCGAAGAAGTCTCATCATCATCGCGCTTACGCTTGATACTAATATTTATATTAGAGGAAGCATCAACTTCACTTATGGAATCACATAAGGAAACAAGATAAATTTTGTCTTGTCGGAAGGAAAGATCAACATCCTTATTGGCAAACATAATTATACATCTCTTGTTTCCAAAGTCACAGTGAAAACCATCATCATCTAAGCATGAGACGGACACAAGGTTTCGTCGCATAGAGGGTACATAAAGTACATTACGTAAACGAAGCATAAAGCCACTACGGAGTGTAAGTGTAAACTCTCCAATAGCCTCAGCTTCGGCTTCAACACCATTAGCAACTCTAATGGTTCTTTCTCCTCTTCTTAGGGTCCTCTTCATATCGAATCCCTGTAAGGAGTTTGCAACATGAATTGTTGCACCTGAGTCAAGCCACCATGTATTGGTGGCATAATTAACATAAAGGGATTCGTCAACAAAGGTTATAACATTAGTACCGTTCTTATTGAGCCATTTCATGAACCCAATACAATCCCTCTGGACGTGTCCGCTTTTTCCACAAAAACGATATCCATTAGGATCTTTACCATCAGCATTAGGGGTTGCATCTGCATTAGTAGCTCTGTTAGGGTTCTTTTGCTGAAAGAACTTAGAAGATTGCCCTTTATCTTTAAACTGAGTAGGCTTAGGATTTATAAACTTTTTCTTCTTCTGAGAATGCTTGAACTGATTGACATGATCGACTCGTCCAGCTTTAAGCCTTTCCTCCTCTTGTACACATCTAGCCATTATTTCATCCATGCCCCATTTAGAATCCATCGCATTGTAACTGATGGTGAACGGAGAGAACTCAGTGGGCAAGGATGACATAATAAAATGGACAAGAAAACCTTTAGAGATTTCCATTTCCATTGTCTTAAGTTTAGTGGCCATGTTAATTTTCCTCATGATATGTTCTCTCAGACTCCCAGTTTGATCATACCTTTCATCAATAAGCCTTCTAATGAGGCTTTTTGCATAAATTTTGGATGATCCCTTAAACTGGTCCTCAATCTTTGCAAGGTAACCCTTGGCAGTCTGAGAGTGGAACAACTCCCCTCATACTTTGAGTAATGGAGCTCTTAATAATCATGAGGCACTTACGATTTGAATCCTCCCACTTAGTTTTCTCATCATCATAAGCCCTTTTCAGGGATCATAATTCTCATCGCCTTCAGTAGGTGCTATAGGAGGATCCTTAAGGAGGGCATAATCTATATTCAGCAAAGCTAAGGTGATCTCAAGCTTCTCCTTCCAAGTACCAAAATTGCTACCAATCAACTGTTCTATGCCATTTATAATACCGGCAATTTGAGAGGCATTAGATGCTGCAAAAGAAAACAAATGCTTTGAATAAGCATCATAATTTTATACTCCTTTCATCAATATAGTCTACATCAGCTTTGGCCAGAAATAGTCATGATCAATAAAATTTTGTGATCAAAATATCTGCTAATCAGCTTTGGCCAGAATGACAAATATAAGCCACACTTAATTAGATCCTCTAATCATATAGAATTCTTTCATCAATCTAGAACACATCAGCTTTGCCAGAAGTCAACCAGACTAACCAAAAATTTCATGGTCAAAATGTCCATCAATCAGCTTTGGCCAAAATGATGGACATAAGCCATGCTTAATTTGAGGATTTACCAACTTTATTTTGCAGCAAAACATTATTATCACAATTTATTTGAATAAAACCACAAAAGAATCAACTAAGTATAAAAAACACATTAAACTTGCTTAAGTGAGGTACATAACTGCATGACAAAAGAATAATTTGTCACATAATTATGTTCCTAATTGACATAATAAAATATGCCAAATATTTAGCCCCAAAACTCATTCATATTAGCCCTAACATATAAACATTAATGCTTAAAATTTATTCATTATGTGGGCCCATAAAGAAAATTTGGCCCATAAACCCTAAAAACCCCTTTACTTATTCTTAATTCTAATTTTAAAAGAAAAAACTTCCAGACTAGGCCGAAACTAGCCCAGCCCGTCTTCCCTTCACCTTCTTTTAGAGACCCAGCCGTCCCGTTAAGCAGCCAACGCTGCTGGTCGTCGGATCTGATCCAACGGACGAGGATGCGCCAGATCGGAACAAAACCGACCTGCGACGACACCCGCGCGAACCCTAGCCTCATTTCCCCATCCCTCTGCCTCCCTACCTGCGAGCGAGATAGAGAGAGGCGGCGGCGGCGACGAGCGCCCGCGCTAGAGGAGAAGGCGAGACAACGGTGTCGGCCAGACCCCCTCGCCGGAGTTGCGTGCGGCTTTGTCTTGCGCACACCTCCGTCAAGCGGCTCTGGACGGCTCCCTCTACGCGGAGACGGCAGCGGGTCAGGCGTCCTTGCACCGGCGTCGACGGCACCATGCCATGTCCGGCCCCACGGTGAGCTCCTACGGCGGCAAACGACCGAGAGAGCTCCATCATGACCCGGTGTGGTGGATGGCAAGGTTGCACGGTCCCGAGCCCGAGCATTCGTGCCGGCTTGAGAGGGTGGCTCCGGTGCCACCGTGGCCAGCGACGGCGACAAGGCCCATAAGGTAAGTTTCCACCACCACTTAGTCATTAGATTAGGGCTAGGTTCCTTACTTTGAGAAATTTAGGGTTAGGGTTCCTCGAATTTGGGAATTAGGGTTAGGGTTCTTGACTAATTGGGGAATTAGGGTTAGGGTTCATCGATTCGATGAACTAGGGTTAGGGTTCATCAAGAAATTGGGGATTTTTGATTAGGGTTTGCACCAAAACCTCAATCCCCACATCAGAGTTACAAAATTGAAACCCTAGACTCACTGAATCATCTGTTAGGGCTTAAACTTAAGAAAAACTGGGCTAAAACATCAACCTTATTCAGTCCTTAGCAAGAACTTGATCAGGAACAAAATTTCCAGCAACAAAACATGATCCAAACAGGAAGAACATGCTTGCAGGAACATGAATCCAAAACATAAGAGGACTCAATCTTAGAGCTAGTTGCTCTGATACCACTGTTAGATCCCTTGGATCATCTAGCTCAAGATTAGAGACACAAAAGAGAAGATCAGAGGTGTGTACCTTGATCTGGAGGTCCAGCCATGGCCTCCTCTTGATTTGCTTCCACTCTTGCTCTTGATCTTCAGCAGTGAGTGGTTCTTTCAGGTGCTTTCAGTCCTAGCTTGATCAGTGAGCAGGGGAGAGGGGAGAGAGTGAGAGAGAGCAAAAACTGTATGAGTGTATGCTTCTCAAACCCTAGGGCCCCTTTATATAGGACATGCACCAGGGAACCACACACTATAGATGGATGGTCAGGATGTCCCTGATCAGGGCATTCAATGGCTGTTAATAAAACAGCCCCTTAGAGACATTACATAGTCTTATTTGGTCATAGTTTCTGTAGATCACTTATACATCCAACAGGAATGACAAATGTGCGTGAGCCGTAACATCTAAAACCAGGAGGCAAAGGAAGAACAAAAACCGGGAGGCAAAACCTTCAACTCGATGCCTCGATGACCAGTTCTCCACTGTGCAGTTACGTGCATAAGAGGACGTGATACCGCGATACATTGCCGTTAGTGCTGCGTAGAATCTATGTACGCCCCCACACTATCGATCCCTTGTTCAGCCAAAAATGGAACGCGAAATTTCCGCATCCGGATGCCTCTCCTTACCAAAGTTGTACTAGTAGCCATTTTACTTCTTGCGCGCCCGGGGATGATGATGCCTCGATCGTGCTTTTTCGTTCAACGGCCCCGTGATCACTAGCAACTTATCTGAAGCTTCGCTCGCGAACATATGTAAAGCTGTAGCTCGCACCCTGTTATTTACCTACACCCGTGTGCTTGACAGTTCAACACGATTGCGCTTGCCGTTCTGGTCGATTTCTCTAACAAACCGATCAGTTCTTCCCGATCGACTTTGGCCCCATGCCTCCAGGCCCTTTCCTGGCAGATGTTTCCATAGGAAGATCAGCACGAGCATCAGGAATTCTGTGGAATCGGTGGGTTCAAAAAAAATAAAAACGTCGCCCAGTTTTTTCTCTTTAAAAAATTGAAGTTTCTATTGTCAATACGGTAGAGCTAGTATGCCATTGTCTTTTTTATTCACACTGTGTATTGGTTACTTGCATATGTCTGGACCAAATTACTGTAATTGTAGGTCAAATTACTGCACAAGTAAATGTTTGAGTTTTCTCTGAAGGTGTATCATCTAGGATGCTAGTAGGAGGACGAAGCAGATAACACCTGCCGATGTGACAATACGAGTGCAATCTGAGCAGCTCTTGCATATAGTACTCCACAGTCACATGGCTCTATGCATGCAAATGAGCAAATCAGTAGCAGATTTTCATCAACGCTATAGACATTCAAGCACAAGAATGACTACATGTATGTAGAGCAAATCACAAGTTTTGAGCAACTTCCTCTTTGGCACACTGGTATCCATGATACATATTATTGCCATTAATTAATTAATCCCTACGATATATATATTTACAGGTAACTCATGTAAAACACTGCAGTATACGTACCCTAGAAAACGTACTACATATATATGTGGTAATAATTATTTCATCTAGGGTTATAAATATATACCATAAATTTAATTAGGACGCGAGCTACTGGATCGACCCATACATACACCTACCCAAACACCCACAAACATTCAATTCAGGGAATCCAGTGAAGCTGCATGCCGGTGTTGGCCGAGAAGCTGTCGACGGACGAAGCACTGGCCGCGGACGTCGACGACGAGCCGAGGATGGCATCCATGAAGTCCACCACGGGACCCATGGCCGGGTCGGTGACGAACGCGCCGGCGCCCTTGGGCTCCACGAACACCGGGAGGCAGCTCCGATCATCATCGCGCGCGGCGCCTTCTTGATGAGCCAGGAGCCCAGCAGCGGTGCCGTCCTCCGGGTAAGCGTTGTCCGCCGCGCGGCACAACCTGATGAACTCCCCGTCGACGGCGTACTGGAGGTCGGCGCCGTGGCCGGGGAGGAACGGCAGCGGCTGGGAGGTGAAGTTGAGCCACGCCGCGGCGTTGTGCGCCGAAGATGGAGGGGACTGCGTGACTCCTGCATTGTGATCCAGCCCGTTCAGCGACATGCCGCACCCAGCGGCAGCAGCTCCAACGATGCCCTGTCCTGCCCCGTCCAGAATGTTGTAGTACAGGTCTGTACCAGCGTGACATAACTCGAGTTAGCACGTACTCCCTAGTACTAGCAGTAGTACTTCAGTACACTGGTGGTACTACACGTTCAGTGTCAGCTCAAAATTGTTCTTTCGAGCAGCAGATTCACAGAAAGAAGAGTACGCAGGATTGAGTTACTACCTGCGGGGGAAGGGATGTTACCGGCGGCGTGGAGGCTGCCGACGGCCTGGGATATGAGCTTCTTCTTGATGGTGGAGTTCCAAAAGTTCTTCACCTCGTTGTCCGTCCTGCCAGGCAGGTGCTTGGCGATCTGGGCCCACCTGCAAAGCACAGTGACGATGCAGGACGCACATTTTGGTATTAGCGCGATCTGCTGCTGCCGTCTGTGTCCCTTTCATTATTCCCTTGTCTCGAGCTAGCAGCAAGTTAATGTGACAGTGCATTGCTCGCTCGAATTAATGTAGGCCATGCACAGACACGCACAGATAGGTAACTGTCGTGATACAGGGTGGTGATGACTGACGAAGCTACAGCAGCAGCCATGGATCACATGCACGCACAGCTGATTCGCATGTAGCAGCTAGCCAGGGGCCGGTGAGAGTGAGAATGCACGTACGGAAGAAGGATCTTTACTGACCTGTTCCCTAGCACCCTGTGGAGCTCAATGATGAGCGCCTCCTCCTCCTGCGAGAAGCTTCCCCTCTTCAGGTCCGGCCGCAGGTAGTTGATCCACCGCAGCCTGCAGCTCTTGCCGCACCTCTGCAGCCCTGCACCCACACATATTGTATTCCCATCCCATACATGATCAGTAGCCAATGTGTTAACTGAAGGACACTTGAAAACAGGGAATTTGCAGCTAGCTACGTACGTAGGCATGCACTTACCAGCTTGTCTTGGGACTGAGCTCCAGCAGCCATGGCCATGCGTGGTGATGTACTTGACGAGCTTCTCGTCTTCCTCTGGTGACCACAGGCCCCTCCTGACCTTCTGCTTGTTGCAGCAGGAGTGGTGCCCCATCTCTGCAGCCGGACCCTCTCTTCCCACTCACTCAACTCCTCACTTCACACTGCCTGAGCTGTACTGGCAGTGCATGGTTATAAAGAAGATGATGAGAGAGCATAACATCTAAGGGCAGGCAGATCAAAAGCACGGGGAGGAAAAGTTGGACCTAAAAACCCGTTGAGCCCTGCTCCTAGTCCTCCTATCTACCTAGCTCTAGGCCCCCCATCTAACCTAACCTACTCGCGAGCAGCATGTTACGTAGGTTACTTCAAAAGTGAGTGGCTCAAGCGCGCGAGGACCCAACCAAGGCTGGCGATGAGGCTCCTCTGGAAGAGAAGGGCGTTTTGGTAATTCCACGTTGCACCCTCCATGATCAGAGAGAAGACTTGTGTGTGATGCGGCTGTGCCCCTATGCCTGGTTAGTTTCGGGAACTCTTGTACGTACTACTACCGGCCGGCGCGTGAGGCCGCGTACGTCTCCGATCACTCCTGCGATCGATCGCGAATGTGTGGGTGCGTCATGCGTGTGTGTTAATTTTTGCATGAGGCCTGGGTGGGAAAAATTCACTGCCGGATCAGAGTGTGTACATATATACGCCCATAAGTGCTGGCTTTCTTCAGACTACATGGCAGGCAGCAGCTACCATTTAGACTCGTATCAATTCGTCAAGAACCCATCCGCGCATTCTCATCCGCCGTCTATATGTGCGCTGCTCCAGCCTTAAATTAGCCTTCTCCACTCTCTCTTTAATTAGCTAGCATGCTGTTCTTACATGCATACCATATGCGCCCTTCTGGAAACAAATTTACCTCTGTGACTGTACGCAGCACTTCACATATACAGCAAACAAAAAATGGAATGCCGCCTGCAGTGCATTCATTCACCTTTGACAAAAAACTCAGCATTTGGCACAGAGCGAAAGACAAGCGGCAGGTCTGCAGCTTCGGAGTATTCTTGAGGACAGGCGTGGTAGCTTCCTGAAAAAGATTGTGGTTGCGATTTAAGCAGGGTAGGTGGCGTTTCCGTATTTACCAACGTCCAACAAAGCTTTGTGGCAAATTAAGGATGTGCCCTGTGATCTGAAAAAGGGCTGCATGTGGCTCGTCTTCCTGCTTGGTAATGCAGGCGTGCAGTGGTGGTTTCACACACACAAAATGCGAATTAGTTTCCCAGTATTTCCGTAGAACACATTTCAATCTGCCACTGCGCTCGAATCGACACAGAGATCTGTTGCCATGTACAGTAGGTATGCAGGGCGCTCGATATGATGGACACCATGAAAAAAACACAGTAGTACATAGTACTCCTTCCTATCATTTTAATCCAAATTTGAACTAAATTTCCGACACTTATAGATTGAAGGGAGCTTTTTTTTTTCTTTCGGGGGAATAGTATGTAGTACATTAATCGAGGCTACGTAGCTAGTTAGCGAACGACTGACGCGATAGTTGAAAGGTGGTTTAATTCAGACAAGATGGAGCCTGGAGTATAATTCAATGGATGGGCCATGCATGTACGCATGCAGAAGATGGAATAGGGGAAACGCGACAACACGTAGCATGCACTATACCCGTACGTGACACACGCCACTACTGGAACAGACTGATAGGCCGACGGCAAAAAGCCCTCGGCGTAGCCCCTTTCGCCGTCGGCGTACGCTACGCCGAGGGCTGCCGTCGGCGTAGCTCCCTCGGCGGAGCAACACTGGCCGTCGGTGTATAGCTTTGCCGACGGCCGTTGGCGGCCCGTCGGCGTATTAGCCGTCGGCGCACGGCATCCTCGCCGTTACACGGCCGGCTAACGGCGCGGCACGTACGCCGACGGCCGTGCCCTCGGCGTAGCCTCGACACGTGGCAGCGCTGGCCTTCCCAGGGGGCGACGTACGCCGACGGCCCCAACCCTCGGCGTATGAGGAGCACGTGGCAGGTGCCTGGGCCTCCCAGCCCGACGCTAGGCCGACGGCCACGGCCCTCGGCGTATGGCCCACTGATACGCTGATGGCCAGGCCCTCGGCGTAGCGCAGACCAAATGGCACACAGCAAGGCCCTACGCCGACGGCAAGGCCCTCGGCGTATCACCTGCCTAGAATTTTTTTTTCTGCTCCGCAGCGATATATACCAAATGGCACAGTTTTGTTTCACAGCAATACTCACAACAATATGTGGAAATATATTCCATAGCAATTCAAACAACATCACATATGCCATACATGTATCAAACAAAGATCACATCATTCATACATTATTCAAACATGTATCAAACAAGATCACACCATTCATACAGGGGTATCAACATCATCGCACATGCATAGACAATAACAACCTACAACTCTGGAGGAGACGGGGTGTACCCGAGATCTCCCCTGGTGAAAAGTGGCGACCTCTGCCGAGGGTTGCGTCCAGTAGAAGCAGCAGAAGAGCCACCTGGCGAGGGAGTAGGAGAAGTGTGAAGCTCGGGAGAACCACCTGCAGAATGGACAGGAGATGGACCATGGTCATGAAGCGGTGTGATCTGACGCCCATCCGGCGAGGCGTGGACAAAGTGCCGGTTCCCAGAAGCTCCCGTTCCCTACATGTTGCCTACATGTTAGCAACTTGTGAGGCAAAGTAAAGCGATAACCAGTGGGTTAGCAAAGAACTTACCGGTGTCGATGCGTAGTAGGTCCTAGCGAAGCTTTCCTTCGATTGCAAAAATGGCGCCGGACCTGGCATGGGAGGCACGGGCCCCAAATCTCTATTCTGCCCAGTTTGAATATTCACCATCATGTCCTGCAAGATAGTTTAGAAGTCAGGTCGTAGTACAACAAACGGGGGGAAGTGGGACTTGTATCTTTTGCAAAAATAAAGGAGAAAATAAGCATTAGACGGGAGACCGAGTTACTAGCTACATAGAGAAATAGGGTGTTCACCATTTTACCTAATGAAATCGACCACTTCCTTCATGTTCATAAGCACATAGAGCATTATGCAATCCTTCTCTTCCTTCGGCAACCTATATTTTAGTCCTTTACCGGCCTTGCCACCGGGAAATTGGAATAGTTCGAGATTGGGGTCATTCTTGGGCAGGTCGACATTGTAACGAGAGACCGGGTTATGCATAGTGGGAACATCATCGGGCCAGTAGGTTGTCGCGGCGTCTGCCATCTCCCGAAGGCATGTTGCTTTAGCTATGCATGCTTCAATCTTGTCTTTGTTTCCAGTTATCTTTCGAATATACTTAAACTCTCTCTCAATACAAAATTTCCAACGAAATTGCACCGGCCCCCAATAGTGCCTCGTTCGCGAGGTGCACAATGAGATGTGCCATCGGAGTAAAGAAGCCTGGCGGAAAGATCATCTCCAAATTGCATAGCAACTCTGGCACCTGAACTTGCAGCTTCTCAATCACGAGAGGACATATCTGCTTAGCATAGAGGGTGCGGAAGAAATGGCTCAACTCCGCAAGCACTCGCCATACTTTTTCGGGGAGATACCCTCGAACCATCACCGACATCATCCGCTCAATCCATATATGATAGTCGTGACTCTTGAGCCCGTTGACTTGTCCCGTCAAAAGATTGACTCCCTTACTTATATTCGAACAATAACCGTCAGGGAACATCACGACGTATTTGAGCCACCTAAATGACTCCTTCTTTTGGACATTATCAAGGCAGTAGTAGGCATGCGGCTTGAACCAATTCTTTCGATGGACAGTAGGAGGCTGCATGTGTAATCTCTTCCTATCACAAAGCTTCTCAACATCGACTCTAGCCTTGACATTATCCTTTGACTTCCCGTGAATGTTCAGATCGTGTGAAAAAGGACTCCCGACATTCTTTTCGGTGTGCATCACATCGATGTCATGGGGAAGTTCGAGGTCCTTGTAATACGAGATTCGTTAAAGGCTGCCACGTGAGTCCAATTATGCTACACCATATCCCGCAAATTGATGGCGGTTCCGGCCATGGCACGAGAGCACGTATCTCGCATCAACATCGCACCCTCGAACTTTGGTACCTCTTTTACTTCATGCACAACTTTGCCCTTCTTGAAGTTCTTTCTATCTTCTCTGAACGAATGATTTCTTTTGAGGTACTGTCGATTCGTGTCAAACGCAACATATTTGCGACCCGACTTTAGCCAAAGGAACTCAAGTCGGTGCTCGCACACCGGCATGGCCACTTACCAGTGACACCATCCGCACGTTAGGGCGTACCCGGGCATGTCATGCATAGTATATTGTAACCAAACTTTCATCAAAAAGTTTCTCTTTGATGCTCGGTCGTATGTCAACGTCCCGTGTATCCAAGAGTGGTTCAAATCATCCATAATCGGCTGCATGTAGACACTCAAGTTCTTCCCCGGATACTCAGGTCCTGGAATTATCAGCGACAAAAACATGGTCTTCCGTTGCATTAATATTCCGGGGGGGAGATTGAGCGGAATAACATACACCGGCCAGCAGCTGTGCGAGGCCGTCGACATACCATATGGGTTGAAGCCATCTATTGCTATCGCAATTCTAACATTCCGAGCCTCTTCTTCCCACCGGGGGTATTTGTCATCGAAGTTCTTCCATGCCTTACCATCAGATGGATGTCCCATCTTCTTCCGTCCGTGCCCGTCCTCGTATCTTTTCCCCTTCTTGTGCCACGCCATCATTTGGCCTCCTCGCTCAAGTAAAGTCGTTGGATTCTTTTTATGAATGGGAGATATCGAAGTATCTTCTTAGCGACCTTCGACTGCCTCACCTGACCATCCTTCCCCTTTATCTCTTCATATCTAGAGGCCTTACAAATGGAGCAGTACTTGTCACCCTCAAACTGTTTCCAAAACAAAAGGCAGCCTTTTGGACAACAATCTATCTTTTCATAATCCATGTTGAGCTCCTTCATGAGTTTCTTCGTTTCGTGAAAGGTTTTAGGCAGACAATGTCCTTCGGGCAACATGTTACCACATGTTCTCAGATTAGCTTCAAAGTGAGAACGGGTGGCGTAATCGGAACTTGTCGGCTAGACACCGAGAGATGGCATCGAGCTGAGAAATATTTGCACCTCGCAGAGGCCTCTTAGCCGCGACCATCATATCAAGGAAGGCCTTCGGTTGGCTCCGGTTCCTCCGGTTCTAGCGTTCCTCCGGTTCGTGATTCCTCCTGGAGGTGGCGAATTCGCTGGTCGGCATCGATAAGATCATCTAGCATGTTTCTAATCCCATCGTGCTCATTGCCATTGAGCACCGACGCATCACCTCACCTCGCCACGTTAAATCGAGCAAAGTCGACTTGCGTGACATAGTTAGACATGTACCCATATTGCAGAAGGTGTTTGTACATGTCATCCTTTCCTTGACGATGACGCTTAGTGCAATGAGCGCAGGGACAAAGTGTCCGAACCATTGCCTTCGAACCACGCGCTAACTCATTCACTAACAAATGAGTGTTCCGTACCCAATCGTCTGTTTTATTTGTCGCACTAATACGGCCACTGTACATCCACCCATTATCAGCCATCCTCTTCTGCTTTGTTGGGAGACAAACAACAAATATAACATTTTATATCAAACAGGAGATTAAATGCTTCATATTTTTACGCATTCATCAACCTACATGTCCAATAGGAAAAGAGGGTCCTAACCAGCCGGATCCGTAGATTGTAAGTTCTCCTCGATTCTACCCGATCCAGCAGCAAATTTGACACCTCACGCTTCTCCGATACACGCCTCGACAAAAGCCAAGAGGATGTGCATCCGGAGAACAATGGGAGGCGCCACAAATCTGTCTCGGATCGAGGTAGAGCCAGGAGAACCAAACCCAACTACGAATCCGACCGCCCGATAAAAGCCATAAGCGTTACGGTCCAAAATATGCGAGACCACTAATGCATATTAAGTCGCCAGAACGCTTTGGTCGGGATGACGCCTAGGTGACGCGACATACTTGGTGATCTAGACACGAAAATAAACCTAGGTACAAGAGAGGCGAACGGATTCTCACCCTCGAAGCGTGATCAAATCGTCGAAGATGATCCGGGACCCCGCCGTCGAAACACTCCCCCCGCCCACCCTCCGGTAACTGCAAAAAACAAGAAAAGATGGTTAAATATGCAACATCTATTTAGCAAATTTCATCTATTTTACTAAATTATATTTATATTTCACTTTCTAATTATATTTATATTTCAATTTATAATTCTAATTCTATTTTGAGCAAACTACTAGCAAAGTCCTATTTCTACTAGCAAACTCACATAGTACAAACTTTTATTTCTACAAACTACTAGCAATTCTAAATCTAAAACAATTTCTACTCCTATTTCGACAAACTCCTACTTCTACAATCACCTAACAATTACTAAATTACTAATATTAAACTATTTACACTAGAATAAAAAAATGGGTCATTACCTCCAAGCGGGAGGGCGATGAGGCGGCAGCTCGGGAGGCGGAGCTGCTTTGGGAGGTGAGGCTAGGAGGCGGGAGGCGGCGGGAGGAGGCGAGCAGTGGGAGGGAAGGGAGGGGGGTCGGGCTTGGGGAGCGGCGGCTGTAGGGGTTCGTAGCATGGAAAACAAAAATTTTCTATCGCATACAAACAAACAAGCCAAGATCTATCTACTAGATTGTAGCAACGAGTCGATGGTATAACTTACCCTCGAAGATTCCAAAGCGTTTAACGAGAGGATTCGTGGGTGATGTAGTCGTACTCTTCCCGATCTCAAGATCGTAGACGATCCTTCAGTATCATCGCTCCTGAGCGCCCCGCAATGTCACACGTCGCATTGACTCGTGAAGACCTTCCTCTCCTTGTTCCAAAGAAAATGGAGGTTGTAGCACTCTCCTCGCGATTCCCAAAGACAACGGCGTGGTACCTAAGTAGAGGGAGATCCCGCAGGCTTCGCCTTGCAAAAGTAGTATGGTGGAGCTTATGAGAGAGAGGCTATTAGTGGCCTAGTAATTAGACACACCAATTAGAAGGCTCTAAACCAATTAGAAGGCTCTAAACCGTTGGCTAAAGCAATTAGAAGCTCTAAACCAAAACAGCTCAAAACCTAGAAATCTAGAGGTGAAACTTGTGTGTCTAGGAGGAGCCCCGCCTCCTTTTATGGGGGGGTCATGGCGCGCCAGGAGGGAGGAGTCCTCCCCAACTCGGCCTTGGCTGGCCACTGGAGGAGTCCTACCTCCAAAGTTGGTTACAACTCCTCTTGCTTGTTTCCCACAGCTTCTGCTTTTAGCCGCTTGACTTTCAAACCGCAATTTGACTTTCATGTTTTGGAACAGCAATAACACTTAGTACATGATGCAATCATTCAATGACACACTCATGTACCCTCCCGGAGTGCCGGACAATCCGAACCTTCTAGAACATTCCCGATGAAAACACCTAATCATTCCCGAACTCAAACGGGACTTTCCTTATATGAATCTTATTCTCCTGACCATTCCGGATCACCTCGTGATATCCCGGATCCCATCCGAGACTCAACAACATTCGTCTCTTTCTCATAATACCATAACTACTCAAACAACGTCAATCCTTATGTGTCTCCCTACGGTTCGTGAATTATGCGACATGATCGAGACACTTCTCCAACAATAACCAATAGAGGAATGGAAATTCATATGGCTCTACATATTTCTACGATTACTTGATCGAATGAACCACTTACATACGATACCAATTTCCCTTTGTCTCACGATATGTTACTTATCCGAGGTTATGATCGCGGTATCTCTGCATACCTAGTTCAACCTCATCTTGATAAGTACTCTTTTCTCGCCCTGATATGTGATCCCTTGTGACCAAGTCACATGCTTGCAAGCTAATTGGATGACATTCCACCGAGAGGGCCCAGAGTATATCTATCCGTGTGGATGGACAAATCCCACTCTTGATCCATGTGTCTCAACCAATACTTTCCGAACACTCAATGCCACTTTTATAACCACCCGATACGGTGGTGTTTGATGTCATCAAAGCATCCATCCGGTAAAGGTGATATGCATGATCTCATGGTCGAAGGAATTAGGTTACTATGTATCAGAAAGCATATAGCAATTGAACTAATGAAATGACTTGATCTTTATGCTACGCTTATCTATAGGAGTATGTCCACCATATCATTCTCCTAACGATATGATCTTGTTGTTGATAACATCTCAATGTTCATGATAGGGAAACCACAATCATTAATCAACCAACAAGCTAGTGAAGTATAGAGGCTATACTAGGGACTTCAAATTAAGTTTACAATTCACACAAGTATTAATGTTTCCTTGTTAATACTATTATAGCATGAATATAAACATTTATCATAAACACAAAGATATAATAATAACTACATTTATTATTGCCTCTAGGGCATATCTCCAACAGTCTCCCACTTGCACTAGAGTCATCTAATCTAGATTACATGGTAATATACCAACACCCATGGCGGTTTGGTGTTGGTCATGTTTTGCCCTGGAGAGGTTTAGTCAACGGATCCGCCACATTCGGATCTGTGTACTTTGCAAATCTTTATATCCCCATCCTGGATATGTTCTCGAATAGCGTGAAAACGCAGCTTGATATGCTTCACTTCTTGTGTGACCTTGGTTCTTGCGCATTGGCTATGGCGCCCATGTTATCACAAGAGATAGACATTGGGTCCAGACTTGGAACCACACCCACTCTGAATGAACTCTTTCATCCATATCGCTTGTGAAGCCTCCAAGCAGCCATGTATTCCGATTCAGTTGAAGATCTCGCTACAACGCTTTGCTTTGCACTCCTCCAGCTAACTGCTGCACCATTCAAAATAAATACGTATCCGGATTGCGATTTAGAATCATCCGGATCTGTGTTCCAACTAGCATCGGTGTAACCATTAACAACGAGCTGTTCATCACCTCCATAAGAAAGAACCATATCCTTAGTTCTTCTCAAGTACTTAAGGATGTTTTGATTGTCCAATGATCCACTCTGGATCACTTTGATATCTGCTAGTTAAACTAACAAGATATGCAATGTCGGGTCTAGTACATAGCATGGCATACATTAGAGATCCTATGGTCGAGGCATAGGGAGTCTTACTCATCCTTTCTCTATCTTCTGCCGATGTCGGACTTTGAGTTTTACTCAAGGTCGATTGAGCAACATGGGCAAGAACCCTTTCTTGCTTTCTTCCATTCCAAATCTCTTTAGAACTTTGTCCAAATATGTACTCTGTGACAATGATATTTGGCGTTTTGATCTATCTCTATAAATCTTTATGCCTAATATGTAAGTGCTTCGCCAAGATCCTTCATTGAAAAACTATTATTCAAATATTCCTTGACACTATTAAGAAGGTCTACATCATTCCCAATCAACAATATGTCATCCACATACAGTATTAAGAATGCTCTGAACTCCCACTCACTTTCTTGTAAATACAAGCTTCTCCATAAGTTTGTACAAAACCAAAACTTTTGATTACCTTATCAAAACGTTGATTCCAACTGGATGCTGCTTCAATCCATAGATGGACCGTTGAAGTTTGCATACCTTGTTAGCATCTTTAGGATCGACAAAACCTTTGGGTTGCATCATATACAACTCTTCATCAATGTCTCCATTGAGGAATGCTTTTGACATCCATCCGCCATATCTCATAATCATAATATGCAGCGATTGCTAACATAATCCTCACAGACTTTAGCTTCGCTACCGTGAGAAAGTCTCATCGTAGTCAACTCCTTGAATTTGTCGAAACCCTTTTGCGACAAGTCGAGCTTTATAAACGATAACATTACCATCAAGATCTGCTTTCTTCTTGAAAATCCATTTGTTCTCGACAATTTTCGCCATCCCAGAAGTCCACCAAAGTCCATACTTGGTTTTCGTACATGGATCCAATCTCGGATTTCATGGCTTCTTGCCATTTATTGGAATCTGGGCTCATCATCGCTTCCCCATATGTCTCGGGTCATCGGTGTTGTCCACCACCATGACATTCATAACGGAATCATACCAACTGGAGTGGTACAAGTTCTCGTTGACCTCCGAGGCTCTGAGCAACTTCAACAAGTTTCATGATCATCATCATTAGCTTCCTCTCTTATTGGTGCAGCACCACAGAACTTCTTCCGGTCTTGCGCTACTGCAATTTCGAGAGAAGGTTCAACAACCTCGTCGAGTTCTACCTTCCTTCCAGTCACTTCTTTCGAGAGAAATTCTTCTAGAAAGGATCCATTCTGGCAACGAATGTTTTGCCTTCGGATCTATGATAGAAGGTATACCCAATAGTTTCCTTCTATCCTATGAAGACGCACTTTTCCGCTTTGGGTTCAAGCTTGTCCTACAGTAACTTTTTTACATAGGCTTCAGATCCCCAAACTTTAAGGAACGACAATTTAGGTTTCTTCCCAAACCATAATTCATACGGTGTCGTTTCAACGGATTTAGACGGTGCCCTATTTAAAGTGAATGCGGCTGTTTCTAATGCATAACCCCAAAATGATAGCGGTAACTGTAAGTGACATCATAGAACGAACCATATCTAAGAGAGTTCGATTTCGACGTTCGGACACA
The DNA here is from genome assembly GCA_030063025.1 of Avena longiglumis. Lineage (NCBI taxonomy): Eukaryota > Viridiplantae > Streptophyta > Magnoliopsida > Poales > Poaceae > Avena > Avena longiglumis. The sequence goes on from CP125973.1 coordinate 159,505,567, forward strand.
CCATTACTGTTGTGGTGTTCCGGCGGTGTCAATTGTGAAAGTATTCCGACTTCTTTAAATGCTCGCCAAACTCGTAATTTAGATATTCACCTCCACGATCGAACGTAGAAATTTAATCTTCTTGTTACGTTGATTCTCTACCTCACTTTGAAACTCCTTAAACTTCTCGAAAGTTTCGGACTTATGTTTCATGAAATAGATATACCCATATCTACTCAAGTCATCCGTGAAGGTAAGAACATAACGATAACCATCACATGATGCTACACTCATTGGACCACACACATCGGTATGTATGATTTCCAATAAGTCCGTAGCTCGCTCCATCATACCGTAAAATGGAGTCTTAGTCATTTTTCCCATCGACATGCTTTGCATCTTTCAAGTGATTCAAAATCAAGTGATTCAAGAAGTCCATCGAATGGAGTTTCTTCATACGTTTCACTCGATGTGACCAAGACGACAAAGGCCACATATAGGTCGAATTATCGCTGATTTCAAACGCTTAGCCTCAATGTTGTTGATATGTGTATTTCCACTATCGAGATTCAATAAGAATAGACCATCTATCAAAGGTGCATGTGCATAAAACATATTACTCATATAAATAGAACAACCATTATTCTCGATTTAAACAAGTAACCGCCTCGCAATAAACAAGATCCCGATATAATGTTCATGCTCAACGCAGCACCAAATAACAATTATTTAAGTATAAAACTAATCCCGATGGTAGATGAAGGGGTAGCGTCGACGCGATCATATCAACCTTTGATCCGCTTCCCACGCCGCATCGTCACCTCGTTCTTCGCTAGCTTCCGCTTATTCTGCAAAGACTGCTTTGAGTTACAAATATGAGCAATCGAACCAGATCAAATACCCAGCACTACTACAGTACTAGTGAGATACACATCAATAACATGTATATCGATATACCTTTCTTCTTGATGTTGCCGTTCTTCAAATCCGCCAAGTACTTTGGGCAATTCCGCTTCAAATGACCTTCTCCCTTGCAAGAAAACACTCGGCCAGGCTTAGGTCCAGCCCTGGTCTTCTTCATCGGCGTGGTAGCTTTCTTACCACCCTTCTTGAAGTGTCCCTTTTGCTTAGACTTGCCTTTCTTTAATTTGGTGGTTTTATTGACCAACAACACTTGGTGCTCTTTCTTGATCTCCACTTCTGCAGATTTCAACATGGCAAAGAGTTCTGGCAACGTCTTGTTCATGTTCTGCATGTTGTAGTTCATCACAAAGTTCTTGTAACTTGGTGGTAGTGATTGGAGGACACGGTAAATCCCCAAAGCATTAGGAATCACTATACCCAAGCTTTGAAGTTTGTCATGTGCCTGCACATCTTAAGCACATGCTCACTGACGGAGCTACCCTCTTCCATCTTGCAGTTAAAGAACTTTTCAGAAGCCTCATAGCTTTCAATTGCCGCATGAGTCTCAAAAATCAATTTGAGATCCTCGACAATATCATATGGGTCTGATTCCTCAAACCTTTTCTGAAGCTCCGATTCTAAACCATACAAGATAGCACACTGAACTATGGAGTACTGATTCTTCCGAGCGAGGTAAACATTCTTTACTTCATCGGAAGCGAGTGGCAGTGGGTCACCCAAATGTGCATCCAAAGACATAGGTCAAATTACCAGCTGTGAGGACAATCCTCAAATTGCGGAACCAATCCGCGAAGTTGCTTCCATTGTTTTTCAACTTTTCTTTCTCTAGGAACGCATTAAAATTGATGGTAGGGGCTGCCATTGATTTACAACATATTTGCAATAGTTTAGACTAAGTTTATGACAAATTGAGTTCAAATTAATAATAAAATTAAACTAGGTGAACTCCCACTCAAAACAATATCCCTCACATTGTTTTAGTGATCACACGAACCAAATCCACCATATCAACACCGATCATCACGAGAGTTGTCATAGTTTCAATGGCGAACAATCGTCATGTTCATCATATCTACTATATGATTCATGCTTTACATTTCGGTGATCCGTGTTCCGAGACCATGTCTGTACATGCTAGGCTCGTCAAGATCAAACCTTAGTTTCTGCATGAGCAAATCTGGCTTGCTCACGTTGTATACACTTGCAGAATCTAACACACCCGATCATCACGTGGTGCTTCGAAACAACAAGCTTTAGCAACGGTGCTAACTAAGGGTGAACACTTTATGATTTGAAATTGATGTGCATGAGGGATCATCTTATAATGCTACCGTCGTCTACTAAGCAATACAAGATGCATAAAGGATTAACATCACATGCAATTCAATATATATGTGATATGATATGGCCTTTCTTCTTTGTGCCTCCGATCTCCATCTTCAAGCACGAACATGATCTCCATCATCACCGCATTGCATCAAGGTCAATGACGCTACTCCATGGTTGTCGCCCACCGGCTTCAACTATTACAACTACTTTGAATAGACACGGGTCTTAACATAAATTAAAGACAACCATATGGCTCTGCCGTCGACTTACAATAAGGAACATTGCATACATCAAATATAATCACAATCATGGCCATATCACATCATCGACACCCTCGCAAAACAAAGTTAGACGCCTACTTTCTTTGCATATTTTACGTGGTTTGGGGCTTTCAATAAGTGTCGTTCTAACTTACGAACAAGAACCACAACATTGATACTAGCATTGTTGATCACCCGTTGTAAATTGGATCTTAACTATGCTAGGAGAAACATGCACCCAAATCCACTTATGCAATACAAGTTACATGTCAAGCGTGGAGCAAGTCTCATGAACGATGTCATGTAAGGTTAGCCCGGCCGCTTCATCCCAACATACCGCAAGATGCAAAGTACACAAAAGCAATCTACAATAAAAGTATCAACGCCACAATGACCATTGTGTTCTACTCGTCAACAGATCTACATATAGACACGGCTCGACATACCCTTGTAGGGGTTCGTAGCATGGAAAACAAAAATTTTCTATCGCATACAAACAAACAAGCCAAGATCTATCTACTAGATTGTAGCAACGAGTCGATGGCATACCTTCCCCTCGAAGATTCCAAAGCGTTTAACGAGCGGATTCTCGTGGGTGATGTAGTCGTACTCTTCCCGATCTCAAGATCGTAGACGATCCTTCCAAATACCACGTTCCGCAGCGCCCCAATCGGTCACACGTTCGGTACTCGACGAAGACCTTCCTCTCCCTTGTTCCAGCAGGCAGCGGAGGTTGTAGCACTCTCCTCGCGATTCCGGCAGCACAACGGCGTGGTACCGGAAGTAGAGGGGAGATCCCGCAGGGCTTCGCCTTAAGCCGGTGCGAGTATGGTGGAGCTTATGAGAGAGAGGCTATTAGTGGCCTAGTAATTAGACACACCAATTAGAAGGCTCTAAACCAATTAGAAGGCTCTAAACCGTTGGCTAAAGCAATTAGAAGCTCTAAACCAAAACAGCTCAAAACCTAGAAATCTAGAGGTGAAACTTGTGTGTCTAGGAGGAGCCCTGCCCCTCCTTTTATGGGAGGGGGGTCATGGCGCGCCAGGGGAGGGAGGGAGTCCCTCCCCAACTCGGCCTTGGGCTGGGCGCCGGCCTGGAGGAGTCCTACTCCTCCTCCAGGTTGGTTACAACTCCTCTTGCTTGTTTCCCACAGTTTCCTGTTTTAGCCGTTTGACTTTCAAACTGGCAATTTGACTTTCATGTTTTTGGAACAGCAATAACACATAGTACATGATGCAATCATTCAATGACACACTCATGTACCCTCCCCCCCCCGGAGTGCCGGACAATCCGGAACCTTCTAGAACATTCCCGATGAAAACACCGGAATCATTCCCGAACTCCGAAACGGGACTTTCCTTATATGAATCTTATTCTCCGGACCATTCCGGATCACCTCGTGATATCCCGGATCCCATCCGAGACTCCGAACAACATTCGGTCTCTTTCTCATAATACCATAACTACTCAAACAACGTCAATCCTTAAGTGTGTCTCCTACGGTTCGTGAATTATGCGACATGATCGACACACTTCTCCGAACAATAACCAATAGAGGAATCTGGAAATTCATATGGCTCCCACATATTTCTACGATTACTTTGCGATCGAATGAACCACTTACATACGATACCAATTTCCCTTTGTCTCACGATATGTTACTTATCCGAGGTTATGATCGTCGGTATCTCGCATACCTAGTTCAACCTCATTCGATAAGTACTCTTTTCTCGTTCCTGATATGTGATCCCTTGTGACCAAGTCACATGCTTGCAAGCTAATTGGATGACATTCCACCGAGAGGGCCCAGAGTATATCTATCCGTCATGTGGATGGACAAATCCCACTCTTGATCCATGTGTCTCAACCAATACTTTCCAACACTCAATGCCACTTTTATAACCACCCGCCACGGTGTGGTGTTTGATGTCATCAAAGCATCCATCCGAAAGGTGATATGCATGATCTCATGGTCGAAGGAATTAGGTTACTATGTATCAGAAAGCATATAGCAATTGAACTAATGAAATGACTTGATCTTTATGCTACGCTTATCTATAGGAGTATGTCCACCATATCATTCTCCTAACGATATGATCTTGTTGTTGATAACATCTCAATGTTCATGATAGGGAAACCACAATCATTAATCAACCAACAAGCTAGTGAAGTATAGAGGCTATACTAGGGACTTCAAATTAAGTTTACAATTCACACAAGTATTAATGTTTCCTTGTTAATACTATTATAGCATGAATATAAACATTTATCATAAACACAAAGATATAATAATAACTACATTTATTATTGCCTCTAGGGCATATCTCCAACAGCGGCGGCGCTCGGGGAGGGGAAGGGGAGGCGGCAGGGAGGGGCTGGCAGGAAGGGGAAGGGGAGGCAGCAGGGGAGGCGGCAGGCAGGGAGGGGAAGGGGAGGCGGCAGGGGGTCGGGCTTGGGGAGCGGCGGCGGCGCTCGGGGAGAAGGAGGGAGGCGGCGGCGCTCGGGGAGGAGGGAGGAGGGAGGCTAGGGGAGGAGGCGGTGGCGCTCTTGGGGAGCGACGGGGTCGGGCTTGGGGAGCGGCGGAGGGAGCAGTGGTTGGCGGTGGCGGCTGGTGCGGGGCGGGCGCGGGGTCGGGGAAGATTGGGGAGGAGTGGTGGCTGAGTGTCCCGGGGTGGGCCGCGGGCGAAACTAATCCGATAAGGCTACGCCAACGGTCAGGCATACGCCGAGGGCAGCCGTCGGCGTAGCTAGGGTGTTTTTTCCTGGGTCCTTCTACGACGACGGCCACGCATACGCCGAGGGCTGCCGTCGGCGTAGCCAGGGTTTTTTTTTTGAAGGAAGTTTTATTTATTAATATCAAACTATAACAAATTATAATATATTATTTGGTGTCTACTATTATAGAAGAAACTATAACATATTCCCCCCTATAATATATTATCTCGTGGTCTTCCTCCCACGAAACCCTGATCTCTGTGCACACTCGGATCGTCTACCCCCCTAGACGTTCCTCTGACAGGGGTAGCCCGGCGTAGCTCTCTCTTGTTTTGTGTTTGTTTAGGTCATAGGGCTATGTAAAACCATGTTGGTTCACAAGTTGGGGCACTATCCTACCCGGTTTCACCTCGACGGGGAGATTCCCCCCTTATACGGGTACGGACCCTTCGCCTCTAGGTTAGAGCGCATGCATGCGAGGGGGGACACATGCAAGCACCTATACCAACCTCTCACCACACTCACACACATATGCTAGGGTCACATGCAATTTTTCATCTCATTCCAATGTTCTCGTGGTCTTCCTCCGGTGAAACCCTGATCTCTGTGCGCATTCGGATCGTCTACCCCCCTAGACGTTCCTCTGACAGGGGTAGCCCGGCGTAGCTCTCTCTTGTTTTGTGTTTGTTTAGGTCATAGGGTGATGTAAAACCATGTTGGTTCACAAGTTGGGGCACTATCCTACCCGGTTTCACCTCGACGGGGAGATTCCCTTATACTGCACTGGAACCTTCGCCTCTAGGTTAGAGCGCATGCATGCGAGGGGGGACACATGCAAGCACCTATACCAACCTCCCACCACACTCACACACATATGCTAGGGTCACATGCAAGTTTTCATCTCATTCCAATGTTCACGTGGTCTTCCTCCGGCGAAACCCTGATCTCTGTGCTCACTCGGATTGTCTACCCCCCTAGACGTTCCTCTGACAGGGTAGCCCGGCGTAGCTCTCTCTTGTTTTGTGTTTGTTTAGGTCATAGGTTGATGTAAAACCATGTTGGTTCACAAGTTGGGGCACTATCCTACCCGGTTTCACCTCGACGGGGAGATTCCCTTATACTGCACTGGAACCTTCGCCTCTAGGTTAGAGCGCATGCATGCGAGGAGGGACACATGCAAGCACCTATACCAACCTCTCACCACACTCACACACATATGCTAGGGACACATGCAAGTTTTCATCTGATTCCGATGTTCTCGTGGTCTTCCTCCGGCGAAACCCTAATCTCTGTGCGCACTCGGATCGTCTACCCCCCTAGACGTTCCTCTGACAGGTGTAGCCCGGCGTAGCTCTCTCTTGTTTTGTGTTTGTTTAGATCATAGGTTGATGTAAAACCATGTTGGTTCATAACTTGGGGCACTATCCTACCCGGTTTCACCTAAACGGGGAGATTCCCCCCTTATCTACTGCATGTAACCTTCGCCTCTAGGTTAGAGCGCATGCATGAGGGGGACACATGCAAGCACCTATACCAACCTCTCACCACACTCACACACATATGCTAGGGTCACATGCAAGTTTTCATCTCATTCCAATGTTCTCGTGGTCTTCCTCCACAAACCACGATCTCTGTGGCTTTTCGGATCGCCTACCCCCCTAGACGTTCCTCGACAGGTAGCCCAGAGCTCTCTCTTGTTTTGTGTTTTTTTAGGTCACAGGGTGATGTAAAACCATGTTGGTTCACAAGTTAGGGCACTATCCTACCCGGTTTCACCTCGACGGGGAGATTCCCCCTTATACGGGTATGGAACCTTCGATTCTAGGTTAGAGCGCATGCATGCGAGGGGGGCCACATGCAAGTACCTATACCAACCTCTCACCACACTCACACACATATGCTAGGGACACATGCAAGTTTTCATCTGATTCCGATGTTCTCGTGGTCTTCCTCCGGCGAAACCCTGATCTCTGTGAAGATTTCGGACTGCCTACCCCCTAGACGCCCTCCGACAGGTAGCCCAGTAGCTCTCTCTTGTTTTGTGTTTGTTTAGGTCATAGGGTGATGTAAAACCATGTTGGTTCACAAGTTGGGGCACTATCCTACCCGGTTTCACCTCGACGGGAGATTCCCCTTATACTGGTCTAACCTTCGCCTCTAGGTTAGAGCGCATGCATGCGAGGGGGGACACATGCAAGCACCTATACCAACCTCTCACCACACTCACACACATATTCTAGGGTCACATGCAAGTTTTCATCTCATTCCAATGTTCTCATGGTCTTCCTCCGTGAAACCACGATCTCTCTCAAGACTCGGATCGTCTCACCCCCTAGACGTTCCTCTGACAGGGGTAGCCCGGCGTAGCTCTCTCTTGTTTTGTGTTTGTTTAGGTTATAGGGTGATGTAAAACCATGTTGGTTCACAAGTTGGGGCACTATCCTACCCGGTTTCACCTCGACGGGGAGATTCCCCCTTATACGGGTCTGGAACCTTCGCCTCTAGGTTAGAGCGCATGCATGCGAGGGGGGACACATGCAAGCACCTATACCAACCTCTCACCACACTCACACACATATGCTAGGGTCACATGCAAGTTTTCTTCTCATTCCAATGTTCACGTGGTCTTCCTCCCATGAAACCTCGATCTCTGGCAAGACTCGGATCGTCTACCCCCCTAGACGTTCCTCTGACAGGGGTAGCCCGGCGTAGCTCTCTCTTGTTTTGTGTTTGTTTAGGTTATAGGGTGATGTAAAACCATGTTGGTTCACAAGTTGGGGCACTATCCTACCCAGTTTCACCTCGACGGGGAGATTCCCCCCTTATACGGGTACGGAACCTTCGCCTCTAGGTTAGAGCGCATGCATGCGAGGGGGGACACATGCAAGCACCTATACCAACCTCTCACCACACTCACACACATATTCTAGGGTCACATGCAAGTTTTCTTCTCATTCCAATGTTCTCGTGGTCTTCCTCCGAAACCACGATCTCTCTCAGCAAGATGAATCGTCTACCCCCCTAGACGTTCCTCTGACAGGGGTAGCCCGGCGTAGCTCTCTCTTGTTTTGTGTTTGTTTAGGTCATAGGGTGATGTAAAACCATGTTGGTCCACAAGTTGGGGCACTATCCTACCCGCACTACTAGGAAAACAGCTATAGGTAATCAGCACATCCGTGGCTCACATGGTTGAAGTGCCCCACGGCTAAAACAGGCGTGGCTCACCTGTGGGCAGTGCCCTACTAGTAACTAGAACAACCATGGCGCACATGACTATAGTGCACCACAGATGTGTGTGGGCCAGGGCCCTGTTGGCCGGACGCCAAACATCTGTAGCGCACTATAGTCATGTGCGCCACGGTTGTTACTGTCATCTGTGGCGCACATGGGGGGGGGGGTGCGCTACGCCTAAGCGCACGCCCCTCTCTGCTGTGAACCATCCACAAGCATCTGTGGCGCACATGGCATAGTGCGCCACAGAAGTTTGTACAACTTCTGTGGCGCACTATGGCATGTGCGCCATGTATGTAGTGGCATGCACCAACTCCACTTCTGTGGATCGCTTTTTAGGGTTTGCAAAAAATAAAAGAAAATGATAAACACTTCAAAAAATTAAATCCTTTCATATTTAGGTAGGTAATGTGGTATAGCTTCTAGTAAAATTAACAAAAATGAGTTTCGACTTTATTTGCAAAAAAAAGTTATGCCACGGTAAAAAGGCCGTAACTTTTGCATACGATATCGAAAAAAATCGTATAATATACCAAAATGACGAGAACGAGATTCCAGATCCGCTTGCAACCCCTTTAGGTCGTTTAGCGATTTTTTAGATTTTCAAAATTCGAAAAGAGTAAAAAGTTACTATTAAAACCGTTTTTCCGCAGAAAAAATATAGGCGACTTATCCGTGGCGCACCTACACCTAGTGCGCCACGGATAAGCTTGGGCGATTCAAATTTGAATCCCCACCCCGCCCTCCTCCTCCCTTTCCCTTTTCCCTCTTCCTCTCCTTTCCCTTTCCACTTTTCCTTCCCTTCCTCTTCCCTTCCCTCTCCCTTCTCCTTCTTCCTTCTTCCTTCTTCCTTCTTCCTTCTTCCTTCTTCCTTCTCCTCCTTCCCTTCTCCTCTTCTTGCGGTGATGGCACGACGTCGACCTCCTTCTCCTCCTCCTCGCAGTGACAACGGGCAGCGGCGGTGCAACGGCCTCCTTCTCCTCCTCCTCATGACGGCGGCAACGCAGCCTCCTTCTCCTCCTCTTCCTCCTCTGCCTCCTGTTCTTCTCCTCCTCTTCCTCCTCTTCCTCCTCTGCCTCCTCTTCTTCTTCTCCTCCTCCTCCTCCTCTTCTTCTCCTCCTCTGCCTCATCTTCTTCTTCTCCTCCTCTTCCTCCTATTCTCCTCTTCCTCGTTCCGACGACGACACCGACGCTACATCAAGATCGACGGCAATGGCGACCAGACCGACGCCGCAAGACCGACGAGATCCAGATCTGCTTTTTTTTTTGAATTTTGAAATTTACATCCGTGGCGCCAAAGACCTAGTGCGCCACGTTATCGCTTCATACGCGTGGCGCACCCAAACTTTGTGGGCGATGGCATGTGCGCACGCCGTTTCTAAACTTCCGTGGCGATTAGGCGGCGCGCGTGTTTAAATCAGCGCAGCACGTGGCGCCTTCGCTAGTGCGCCACAGATGATGTTTCATGGTGCGCCACTAAAGGCCATTTTTCTAGTAGTGCCGGTTTCACCTCGACGGGGAGATTCCCCCCTTATACGGGTACGGAACCTTCGCCTCTAGGTTAGAGCGCATGCATGCGAGGGGGGACACATGCAAGCACCTATACCAACCTCTCACCACACTCACACACATATGCTAGGGTCACATGCAAGTTTTCTTCTCATTCCGATGTTCTCGTGGTCTTCCTCCGGCGAAACCCTGATCTCTGTGCGCACTTGAATCGTCTACCCCCCTAGACGTTCCTCTGACAGGGGTAGCCCGGCGTAGCTCTCTCTTGTTTTGTGTTTGTTTAGGTCATAGGTTGATGTAAAACCATGTTGGTTCACAAGTTGGGGCACTATCCTACCCGGTTTCACCTCGACGGGGAGATTCCCCCCTTTTACGGGTACGGAACCTTCGCCTCTAGGTTAGAGCGCATGCATGCGAAGGGGGACACATGCAAGCACCTATACCAACCTCTCACCACACTCACACACATATGTTTTGTGTTTGTTTAGGTCATAGGGTGATGTAAAACCATATTAGCTTCGCCTCAACGGGGAGATTCCCCCTTATACGGGTCCATAACCTACGCTTCCGCATGCATGCGAGGGGGGACACGCACATGTGATTGAATCTTTGAACAACTTCACAAAAATTTGTGAAATATAAATTTCATGCACATGTGATAATAACACACAAACATGCAAATTTCTCAACTTGTGAGAAGATTCGACATTTTATGTGGGCGTGAAGACTATTATTCGGAGGCTACGAATCCATCCAATTGATAAAATAGAACCTAAATAATTGATACTAATAAATAAATACAAATAATTTGGTAAGGAAAAAGGTGCATAGGTACGCCGAGGTCACCGTCAGGGCGTAGGACGACGCCGAGGGTCACCGTCGGCGTGGGACGACGCCGAGGGTCACCGTCCGGATCCTGCGCCAAGCCGCTCGGCGTAATGTCGACGTTAGGGCCTTCTCGCTGGATCGCCTAGTGCCACGCGGCCACCCCGTACGCCGAGAGCAATGTTTACGCCGACGGTCACCCTCGGCGTACCTGCCGCTACGTCGAAGGCTACGATACGGCGAGGGCTCGGAAGCTGGACTGGCCTGGCCCTGTGCTACGCCGACGGCCGGCATCCGGCCGTCGGCACACAACTCCATTCCTTTCCTATAGTGCGCGATCGACCCGGATCCCCTGTCGACCCATAGACGAAGCTAGCGTGCACCATACGCGGGCCACGCATGTGCACGTCCGTCCTCCGGCCCGTGCCGTTAATTAATGCGGTGGGACCCGCGCGACATGCCACGGCATGCATGCAAGTACATGTACGATATACTGATACACATGCACCGGAAAGAAAAAAAAGGAGGGAATAGTCATCATGTACCACGTACATGTCCGTCCGGTCCGGGCATGCATGCAGTGCGGCGCATATCATATGTGCCAGACGTGAAAAACGTAACGAGAAAGACACAAAACAAGCATCTACTCTGTACGTACGTACGTACGTACGTTTCTCCTCACGGAATCATCCGTGCGGTGCGGGCGTTTAAAAGCAATAATCCGTGCGGGTTCGTGGAAACGGAACACTATGTTAGGGCACGTACAATACGGTGACTTTAACTTTCCCTTATACTCGTCACGTTGGATTTTCTAATGGGGAGAGAGAAACAAGAGGAGTTATCTTCCTTAGTGAGGATGATCTCTTATGATAAGAGAGACTATTTTCTCCATTGTACTATATGCCTTCTCTTAGTCAACCAATTTTTATTAAAAATAGTTAATTCTATTAATTTGCTAGAGATAGCATAAGAGATAATCGTTATCTGAGTTATATATATCGCATTTCTACTAAATGATGTGGATAATGAAGAGGCGTCGCTTTTCTAAGATTGACATGTCTTTAGTATGCACGTACTTCCTATATATAAATCTGAGCCACTTATTTTTGAACGGAGGATTAAGCTTAGCAGAGTCGGCGAGTTGCTTGAGAAAAATAAATAAATCGGGCGAGCAGCTTTCATCTATTGTACCGTGCAGTACTGCGGCAGTGACACGTACACTCACGGTCGCGCGCCTGCCGGTACCCGCGGGTAGTACTGGTGTACGGTGCATCTGTATCTCTACTCCTTGTCGCTCCGCCTCGTACGTAGGCTTTCTCTTCCCTGGCCGCGCGCGTGTACGTGCCACCACCAGGGGCGGAGGCAGAAATATAGCTTAAGGGGGGCCTACCATGGTAATCAGCCATTAGGGGGACCAATCATAGTAATTACTACCTCTGAAAAAATGTTTTTTTGACCATTAGGGGGACCAATCATATAAAATTTAGCTTGTTGCAACATACATGGGGGGCCAAGGCCCCTGCTCGTACCCCCTAGCTCCGCCACTGCGTGCCACTGAAAGACGAGGCGATGTGATCCTCCAACCACAGTGATGCCCCCGGCCTGCCCTCATCATATGCATGCATGATCATGCATGGCAATGCCCATTGCGCGCTCGGGCGGTTGATTAATTCAGTGGCAAGCCTCCTCTATTTGTTTCTCGCCCTGCTTGTATTGGCATTTAGGTTATCAAAAACATAAAAAACATACTCCCTCCGTTTAGTGACGTAAGACTTTCTAGCATTTTTTTTATCTACACATGTTAGGTTTATTCATTTTAATCCGAATATAGTCAACTCTAAAATATCTAGAAGCAACATTAGTGAACGGAGGTAGCCACGGAGGGAGTACGTACGTTTTCGATCGGATCCCTTGCGTTAAGTGGAAGCGAGATGCCGGCCGCTTGTGCGTGCGTTACGTGCATGTGTGTGTGGCTTGAAGAGGGTGAATGAGAGCTACTGTAGCTGTGTACGAGGCTAGTTAGGTTTAAATCCGGTACGTATTCATGGCGCCCCTCCGTCGAACGACAAACGCCCCATCCTTCAGAAACGGCACTACGTAGAGTAGAAACCCCTCCATGTGCAGGAACCAAGTAGGAGTACCACACGCGCGCCGCGAGTACTGCTGTGTGTAGCGCGCCTCCTTGCTGCACTTGTAAGCCAAGCTACGGGAATGAATGCGGATAGCTACAGTACCCTCGTAGTCGTAGACAAAACAAAGTGCAGATAGTATATTAATCTGTGCGCGTGTGGAAAACACCACAGGCAATGCAGATATTAAAGCAAGATGCCATCCGTTGAAGAAGATACGTTCACGTGTGGTTAATTAATTAACTCGCCTCGATCGATCTGGCTTTTATATTATACAGGTAGGTAGACCGGTGCCTAGCTACAACACCTGAAGAGAGAGTCACTGTGGACGCAGAAACGATCCTCCGCCGGTCGTACAGCGGGAACCAGAAAGCAAGAGTTGCTCGGTGCTCTGGCTAGCTAGCCAACTAGTAGTAGTACTCGATCGATCGACCAAACCACTCGGGTCGGGGCCGGCCGGGTCGGGGAGATATGCATGGCACGGACCCAACGGGGTCAGTGGAGTTGATACAGAAAGAGTTGCAACACAGTTTCTTCTTCTAGCAACAGCTAGCTAGTCTTCGGTGTAACTTTCCCAACGGAACTGCAAAAGGCGTCTGGTCTTGGGCTAGCTACTTCAGTCACATGCGCACACACCACCATGCAGTCAGCAACCACGTGGCAAAGAAGAAAATTTCTGCCCAACATATGATCATGAACTGTGCACTGAGATTCACGGCACGCGGCAGTACTCCAATCTGACGTATACGGCGATGATGTGCTCCGGCCGGCCGGCCGCGGCGTCCCTACGTCGTGGGGTCGAGCCCGGGAAAGTTCTATAGACCGTACGTAGATTATTGATCGTGTACTGTACCTGACATGTCACAACTTCTTTACACGCTTTTTCCTCTACTATACTATACCAACGATCGACACCTTGCATCGCGAGGAACATTGGCAGAGGAACATCGCCTTAACTGCAGAGACTCCCAGTCAGTCCCGCTACGTCTCGTCCTATCTATATCAGACTCAAGGCAGCAGCCATCTCGTACGTCCCGGCCGGGGGCCAGACATGATCTGATCACTGATATGGACGAATCGAATAGTACCGAACCTAACTGCCCAATGCGATTCTTCACTGTTCGCATGAGAAAACAAAATGCAATCCTTCGTTCGCCGTCTCCTGATGATAGAGCCGCTCGCTTGGCCAGGAGACACCCTCGATTATTACATCTGCGTGCAGGCCGGCCGCATGCAACAGAATCTCTCGCTGGGCGCCTAATCCGTGCCGACTCCGCGCTCGCCGGCCGGCGGTCCGGCACGGGCCCGAAAGGAGGCGCCAGGGAGAGCGAGAGCGGGGTCGCTTTCCGCGGCCTTTCCCGATCCGTGAACCTTCCGAGAGCGGCATGGTCGGTCGCCATCTCCCGAACGCGGGGCAGCGCGCGTACTGCCGCTGGGACGGACGGAAGGGATGGATATCGGCGTATCGCGACCTGCCCGGCGCCGGGAACAGGACAAGCCGAATCCCGTCGCCGATACGGCCGCCCACGTCGCCGCAACGGCCGGATCTCCCGCCCCGTGCGCGCCCCAATCATGCGTGCGCTCGACCCGCCTGCGTGTACCGCGTACGTGCGTACGTAGGCGCTGCGGTGTCAGTCGGTCAGTCCCGGTCGCCCGGTCGGTCTGTGGGCGTTGTCGCGCGCCGGGCGCGGGCGGGCCGAGAAACGACCTGGACTGCGACAACGGAGAGAGCGTTGCCGGAAAAGGGGTTGACTTGCGGCTCGGTGCTCGCGGGGCGGTGATCTATTTCGTTCGGAAAAATGGGGCCGTGCCGCATTCATTACAATCACCATGGCGAGTTGGCCGCATCGGTCGGCATGGTACCAAGCACGGACGAAATGATCAGGCTAAAAAAAGACTACTCGTCTTTCACCACCGCGCGCCGGTGGATATCGGACGGCCAGGCCGTCCTATATTATCATGTTACTCGCTCCGTTTCAAAATATAAGATGTTTTAGGTTTATGAATAAAATAAATCTAGACTTGTTTTAGTACGTAGGTTCACTCAACTTTGGGATGAATCTATATACTAAAAGAGTGCCGTGTGCTACCTAACGAGTGTAGAGCTGAGGTTCATACTGCATCCCCAAATAAGTAAGCTTTTCCCGAAACAAATGGCAAGAGGGTGGAGTCCTTCACCTGTTTACCTTGCAACTGGGATGAATTGAATGCAGACCTCTCGAGCAAAAAAAATCTGGTAAACTGGAACTAACCACGCTGCACAAGTTTGGCGGGTGCTAAAAAGCCCGAACCGTTTTCTTAGGTTTAGGGGCTCCTGGCGATGTGGGTGGCGATCAGCAAGAGATCTGGTCGCGCTCGACGTTTGGGAACGGTGACGCCGGACTTCGGATGATGGAGGGGTTAACCTCTTGGGTGGCCCGATCTTCACGGATCTCATGGTCAAATCGATGGGAAAGCGAGGGGAAAGGGAGAAGGTAGCGGAAGCGGACACACACCTCGCAAAGAACACGATGAACACACGCAAAACTCACACGATACAAGGCCGATTGCTCCCGAACGGCGGCCACCGGTCCGATAGAATCCTCGCAAGGAAAGATCGGTCAACGTGTTCCCTCAAATCCACATCGGAGAGGGAAGAACACCTTGCAGAGGGTCTTGACAACTTGGAGACGAGACACCGAACTCCAAGGCCTTGTTCAACGATGGATGCGATGCAAAGTCCAATCTAGGTTGATGACGATAGGCGGTCCCCTTGGTAAAGGGGATGAGGCAAAACTAGAGATTCCACACGAGAGGGTTGTCTTTAGTCTATCATCTATGCCTCCGAGGTACATGAGGGGTGGGGGCTCTATTTATAGGCCAGCCACTAAACAAGGGGGTAGTTTGGGAATAAACTAGGCAAAGGGGTAAATAAAGGGAATATTTTAGGGCATCAAACCCGGATCATGCGCAGAGGATTCGGCGATGAGTCGTGCGCCGGAATCTGGCCGAGATTTTCGGTCGTCGCCGGATATTCGATCGCGACCGAAGCAGCATCTGATGGCGATTCAATGGTGGGTCCGGTCGACCGGTCCTGGCGCCGGGATTTCCGGCGGTGCGTCCGGTTCGCCGGTGCTATCGCCGGGGATTCGGCGGTTCGATTCACGATTCATCGGATTCCAGCTCGAGCTTCTTGCGTCTCCTCTTCCAAGCCTCCGTCTTGTCGGGCGTGAGTCCTCGGGCTTCCTCCCTCGTCTCCGTACTCGCCGGTGTGAACCTATCATGCATATGTGACGGAGTATGAAGTAGCATACCATTCAATAGGGTAGGAATTGAGCTCGCATAGAGGAATGGATTCACCTTTGGAGTCCATGACGACTTGGTGTAAGTTGGAGAACATGATGTGGTAACGACCGTAGGTCGGGCTACATCAGCTCCCCCCCCTTCAAAAAGAGTCGTCCTCGACTCTACATGCTCATCACAAAGTAGAAAAGGTCGAGAGACCTTCTTGATCCTGGGGTTCACCATATAGTCGTCCTCGAGAAGATTGACTTGACAACACTTCAATGTTCCTTCACCTTCCATGAAGCCTACAAAGCTCACAACAAAAGCGAAGCAACACTCAAAGCGTAGCCAATTCATGAAGATATGTTTGTGTGTGAGAGAGGAGCATGTCACCTTATCTTGTAGAGATAGCTCGATGAAGGGTAGACATAGGTAACTCTCTTCAGTTCTTCTTGTCAACACGTGGTTGGTAGAGGTTGACGTGTGTGCATTTGTACCTTCATACAACAAAGACCAAGCAACATATGTTTGTGTGTGAGAGAGGAGCATGTCATTTGTGCCATGTCCATTCTTGTTCACAACACTATTAGGACAACTCAAATATAGCAAACGGGATGCATATGCAAGGTCAAAGTGCATGGAAATCGATTGAACATCATTCAAATGTGAGAACTCAAAAACTCCATGTAATGTCTTAGTGTGGCACTCAAGGCACATGACTAGAATTTTGATCAACATCCTTGATGCGAGAATTGGAGAATTCGGCAAAAACACACAAGGAAGAATGGCCCAAGCAACATCATTATGTGTGCAAACCAACCATTGAAAAGAGATATTGTTCATTATGTTGGATGCCATACACATATCATCAAAAGCAAGTATCATGGGAATTTGAGTATCCCAAACGAAAGCAAAAACGGCATGTTTGCAAACAAACCAAATGAAAAAGCAAGTGGTCCTTATGTTTGTTGCAACAACAAGACGAGATTCTTGGAAGTTCTCATGACAATACATGCTCTTAATGGAATTGTGGTTGCACATAAAACATCGGAAAGATAAAATGTTCATCATTTTTGTTGCAACACACAAAGCATCATTATCCAAAAGCGAAGAAACATGAATGTCACAAGGTGAGATAATACCATCAACATGCTTGCAATCAAACCATAGAAAAGAGCAATTTGCCAACATGAAAGATGCAAAGCATGCAAAAGGTATCAGAGCTGGGTTCGATCTTGAACTCACTTGTGGGATGCTCTCAAGGGATCTTTTTATCAACTCGTGCTCAACCGAGGTTGACATGATAGTGCGGGTACCTACACACATCATACACAAAAGGAAGAATGTGTGTGCATGGTAGAGATACACATCATCCATCATGATGTATCTCTTCTTGTGCACATCACCATTAATGTCAATCAAGTATGAAATAGATGCATGGTGAGTATGCAAGTGGGGAACATGCTTATCATGGCAATCATCAAAATCTCCAAAAATTGAGAAAGCTATGGGGGCCATCTCATTATAACGCATATGATCAATATTGTTGCAAGCAAAACAAGTAAAATAGCAAGCATTCATCTTATCGCATGCAAAGGGATAAATTGAATGACTAGCATGATAAGGCAAGTCCGAATCAATTGGAGGATACACACAAGATGCATAGCATGGCATGTTTATGGCAATGATAGCGCAATCAAACAATTCCACATGATCAATATGATGCAAAGGCAAATCATCACATGGGAATATGAGTGAAGCATATGTAATGTCACAAGTATCATCCATAACATGCATATCCTCACAATTCATCATGTACACTAGTGGGACCATGGCATCATCAACACCCTTATTGTTACCTTGGTCATACCTCTCATATGAAGTGGGTGTTGTGGAAGTAGTGGCCTCCTTGTGGACGACTTCGTCTTCTTGATGTAGGCATGGCATAACATCATCTTTATGCACCATGTACATCTTCTCCAATTGAGGCATCATTGCTTCATGGCTTGGCGCATCTTCATTCATGGAACCTAGCACAACACAAGAGAACACACTAGAGGTAGAGGGTAAGTTGTTAGAAATCAAAATGGTCTCACTTGACCTATCAACTACCACTCTCAACTCACTAGGAGTATCACTCATGCCCTCCAAGTGGAAGCACTCAATCTCACATAAGGTGGAGTCACTCATCTTACTCTTGTTCTCACTCAAGTGGGCTAAGTGTCTCTCATACTCACATGGGATTGGTACCACATCATCACTCAAGCATATGGGGATAGGCTCGGTTTCCTCAACTCCAAGCGCCTCCTTTTGTGAAGGGAAATCCCATGCTCACCATTATTGACCTTGTCGCCTTCAAGGTTGGATGCTATAAGATGGGCATCATCGCTCTCCTCCATGGTCGAAGGGAAAATCCCATGCTCGACCGTCTTATGGCCATCTCGTAGTAGTGGTGGAGGTAGGCTCATGCTATCCAACTTGGCGAAGTAGAGGTTTACATTTTCCTCGTTTGCGAGGTCGTGGAAGTCAAGCGTAGGCGTTGAAGCTTTATGGCGTGGAGGAAGACTTGCTCTTGGTGCCATTGTGGTGGTGGC
This sequence comes from Avena longiglumis, assembly GCA_030063025.1. NCBI lineage: Eukaryota > Viridiplantae > Streptophyta > Magnoliopsida > Poales > Poaceae > Avena > Avena longiglumis. Next base: position 159,524,326 of record CP125973.1, read on the forward strand.
ACAAGTAGTTGAAGGTGCCCTATGATGGTGTCGACGGAGGTCATTGGCGTGCCTTGCCGATGGTTGATGTAGGTGGCGTGCTTGGTCGTACCCATGACACTCACGACGGTGATCATTTGCCTTGGCACTCTTCTTTTGCTTGTGGTTCCTTCTTGAGCTTGCTTGAGCATTATGGTTGGTGCTCATCATGAATTCTTCGTCTTTATGTCCAAGATGCCTTTGACGATGTCTTGTATCCTCTTTATGGTGAAGATGCTCATGAGAGGATGTTTGTCGATGAAGAGTCTTGTTTCTTGGCGCCTCTTGATGCATATGATGTTTGGACGCCACTCTTGTTTGGATAGGAGGTGGAGCTTGGCACCTTGGAGGTGATGTAGCTTGGCACCTTGGAGATGGTGGAGCTTGACGCCACCTAGGTGATGGCACTAGATGCCTTGTCGATGGTGGCGCTTGACGCCTTGGAGGTGGTGGCGCTTGTCGCCTTGGAGGTGGATCATCGAAGTAGGTGGTGCCCTTTGGTGTGGCACGATTTGGCCTTGAAGGTCATGGAATCTTGATGATGCGCCTCCGCTTGCTTGGCGTAGTAGGCTTCCATCTCCACACGGTGGAGGAATTCTTCATGGATCATGGAGGAGCCATCAAAGTCGATGAAGTTCTCCGTGTCCTCCATGATTGGCGACGCGTCATCGATGTCGCACTCGAAGTCGTCCATGCTTGGGGAGTAATTGTTGGTGTAGTACTCCATATCACCCAAGCATGTGGAGCGATTGTCGGTGTAGTGCTCCATATTCTCCATGCATGAGGAGCCATTGTCAATGTAGAGCTCCAAGTCTTCCATGCATGTGGAGCCGTTGTCGGTGTAGTGCTCCGGGTCCTCAAAGCATGCGGAGCATTGTCGGTGTTGTGCTCCGTCATGTCCTCTATACTTGTGGAGTCGTAGTCATGGTGGCTCATCATGGATTCTTCATAGATATCATTCTCGGTCCCGGAGTCCCTAGACATGCTTCACAAGACCAAGTGTTGTATATGGAAGTGGTAGAGGGTGTTAGGGATGCAACGTAGAACCTTACTTTACCTTGGAAGATTGTATCGTGCAAGTGGCCACACTTGAGAGCAATAAACCAAGCAAAGTGAAGTTCACGCGGAACACCAAAACCAACTACTAACCAAAAAACACACACACACAAGGCCTATGGTGGATAGGTATGGAAAGTGGCATGTCAAGAACCAATCTGAAATCAAGATGTTGTAATGGCAAGTAAAGAACCACAATGATCACAAAGCAAAACAAGTCAATCCACAAGATAGGAAATATGTACAAAGAAACACACACGGTGGGATAAATGGAACTTGTGCGATGGAGAAAGTGAGCTAAGAACCAAATGATTACCTAGCGAAGACTATAAGCTCGTGTCACACAAGTACAAGGAGAGACGCTAGTTCGATTGCACAAAATTGGTGGGCTACAAGATATGCACAATAAGTACCACCATACGATGTTCATCGAGCTTGCGCTTCCTATTCTATGAGGCACATGTATACTTCTTTATTTTTCTCTTTTCCTTTTTTCTATTTTTGTTTTTGTATCACTCTTTTTCTTTTTCACTTGCTTCTTCCTTGTGCCAACAACTATACAAGATAACTATATGAGATAGCGCTCACAATGTTTGCTCGGAATCTACAAGGTATCAAATGTGCATAGCCCAAGCAATCATAAGAGGAACTAGTCTCAATAGGTGTTTTTTGCTCGCGAATATAGTGGGGTTCACAAAGGAATGCAAGTGGAGAGAAGTCGCGGAATGTTTATACCTTTCATCGACGATCTTCACCCTTTATTGTTGGATTCCGCCTTGCTCACGGAATTTGGATGGAGTAGATAGCATGAACAACGTGGATGATGATGTAGAGCTCCTTCTCTTCGAAACGAGCTAAAGAACACCAAAATCCGAGTTCGAATGCAAAAGTTATGCTCAAAACCGTGAGGAGCTGCAACTGTTGGCGACCAGGTCGGCGGGACCGGAATTCTCGCCGGAAATTCCGGAGGTAGGTCCGGTTTGACCGGAATTTTGACCGTAAATTCCTGCGGGAGCTCCGGTCCGCCGGATCTGGCGCCGGAACGAGTTCAGGAACGCGAAAACTCGATTTTCTACGAAAAACTCGATGGGAAACTTCAGATCTGAGGGGAAAATCAAGGAATTAGGCCATGGGAATGCAGGGGAAGGTACATCAACAAGTTTAGCAAGTAATCCACAGATCAAAACCTACCAAAATGCACTCAAATCACAGATCGATCCAAAACACGAATTGGGGCTGTTTTTGGTGGAATTTTCGAATTTATGGGGAAAAGACCAAATCGATGAGAAATCCGTGGCAACCAAAAGCTGCTGATACCAGTTGATGGAGGGGTTAACCACTTGGGTGGCCTGATCTTCACGGATCTCGTGGTCAAATCGATGGGAAAGCGAGGGGAAAGGGATAAGGTAGCGAAAGCGGACACACACCTCACGAAGAACATGATGAACACACACAAAACTCACACGATACAAGGCCGATTGCTCCGAACGGCGGCCACCGGTCTGATAGAATCCTCGCAAGGAAAGATCGGTCAACGTGCTCCCTCAAATCCACATCGGAGAGGGAAGAACACCTTGGGGAGGGTCTTGATAACTTGGAGACGAGACACTGAACTCCAAAGCCTTGTTCAACGATGGATGCGTGATGCAAATTCCAATCGAGGTTGGTGACGATAGTCGGTCCCCTTGGTAAAGGAGATGAGGCAAAACTAGAGATTCCACACGAGAGGGTTGTCTTTAGTCTATCATCTATGCCTCCGGGGTACATGAGGGGTGGGGGCTCTATTTATAGGCCAGCCACTAAACAAGGGGGTAGTTTGGGAATAAACTAGGCAAAGGGGTAAGTAAAGGGAATATTCCAGGGCATCAAACCTAGATCCGCTGCAGGCGAGGATTCGCGATGAGTCGTGGCGCGGATCGCGAGATTTCCGTCGTCGTCACGGATATTCGATCGTGCCGGAACGGCATCTGATGGCGATTCCGTCGGTGGGTCCGGTCGACCGATCCTGGCGCCGGGATTTCCGGCGGTGCGTCTGGTTCGCCGGTGCTGTCGCCGGGGATTCCGGCGGTGGCTCCGGTTCGCCGGTTCCGTCGCCGATTCCAGCTCGAGCTTCTTGCGTCTCCTCTCCCAAGCCTCCGTCTTGTCGGGCGTGAGTCCTTGGGCTTCCTCCCTCGTCTCCGTACTCGTCGGTGTGAACCTATCATGCATATGTGACGGAGTATGAAGTAGCATACCATTCAATAGGGTAGGAATTGGGCTCGCATAGAGGAATGGATTCACCTTTGGAGTCCATGACGACTTGGTGTAAGTTGGAGAACATGATATGGTAACGACCGTAGGTCAGGCTACATCATCGGACCACCTATCGCAGGATCTGGTCGATCTCGACGATCAGGAATGGCGATGCCGGGTTTCAGACCACCTCTCGCAGGTTCTGGTCGAGCTCGACGATCGGGGACGGAGACGCCGGGCTTCGGACCAGCTCTCGCAGGATCTGCCATGGCGGGTTTGATGCCGGAGACTGGTGCAAGCACGGGTGTGGATGGAGGAAGGGAGAAGGTGATCCTGGGGGTCACGTCCAAGATTTCCAAGCTGGGCCTCATGGCCAAGGAGAAAAAGATCTTGGTCATGGAAGATGATCAGGATGAGGGAGAGACTTTGGTCAAGTATGCAGTGATGGGTAAGGTTCTCGCTGCCAAGAAGTTTCATATCCAGACAATTGAGAGTGCTCTTCGCCCGTAATGGCGAAACCCTAGAGGTCTGAAATTCACGGCTAAAGGGGATAATATTTTCTTAGCAAGTATGGACTTTGAGAAGGATCGGAAGCGCATCTGGGAAGGAGCACCATGGACAGTATCAAAGCTTGCGGTGGTTCTGGATGATTTCGATGAGAGTATGAAGCCATCGAAGATCGAATTCAGGAGACTTTCGATGTGGTTCAGATGTGATGATCTACCCTTCAACTGGATGAATGACACACGGGGGAAAGCTATTGATAACCAAGTTGGAGATTTTATTAGGCTGGATCTTCATGAAAATAGTTCTCGATCTGGTTGGGGATAGAGTTTGAGAGCTAGAGTTTGGATTGATCTTGATGAGCCTCTTATGAGGGGTTTTCCGATTGAATCCAAGAAGAGGAAGACGGTAGAATGGTACCCAATTAAATATGAGATATTACCGTATTTCTATTTCTCGTGTGGGAAGATTGGCCACTCTGAATTTTTTCCCAACTCCCGTTGAAAGAGATGAGAATGGGAAGTGTCCTTATGATGGCTCGTTGCGCTATCAGGAACCGTGGAAGCAAGAACCTCAATGGCAGCAGCCTGTGACAAAAGATACTAATAAAGCGAGTTATCAAGCTAAGGAGGATGGTTCTAAAGCTAAGCCTGCTGGTGCTGGAAGATCTAATGGGAACACCAATCCTTCCACTAGTCATGTGCAGAATGTGGTTTCAAATTTTAATTTTAAAGCTCTTGGAGGTGGTCAGGGTGGTAGTGCCCAAGTGTACAGGAGGAGGGAGACTCCCAAAGCATCGCTGGACATTACTTTTCCAGTTATCAAAGGCACAAATGATGTAATCATGTTCGAGGAGGATCCTGAGGGGTCAAAAAGAAATGCATTAGTCAATTCTCCAAGTAAAATTGTTGGGGTTTCTGTCCCGGAAAAAAGAGCTAAGGGCACCGGAGAAGAGGAAGAGCATCAATCTGATTCTGATTATTTGGCGGAGGCTGAGAACCAGCCCCGCCAGGATAAATGAATTGTGTTAGTGCGAAATGCAGGGGGATGGGGAACCACCCTGCAGTTCGAGAGCTTCGCGGTTTTGTGAAGCAATTGGATCCCACTCTACTCTTTGTAATGGAGACAAAAATTTCTGCGAAAAGAGTTGAGAAGTTAAAACGCACTTTCGGTTTCTCTGGGGTGTTTGCAGTGGATAGTGATGGCCTTAGTGGAGGTGTTGGACTGTTCTGGTCATCAGCAATGACAGTTGATATTAAGAGCTATAACTTACATCATATTGATGCAGTAATTCAATGCAAGGATGGGTCTGTTCCTCCATGACGTTTCACACGAATTTATGGTGAATCTCGTAGAGAGAATAGACATCTAACTTGGACTCTGATGAGGAGGTTACACCAGCTCCGAAATCTCCCGTGGTTGTGTAGTGGTGATTCCAATGAAACACTATACAACACAGAACATTTTAGTGAGCATGATAGAGATGAGTGGCAAATGAGGGCTTTCAGAGAAGTGACTGAAGATTGTGGTCTGATTGATCTTGGTTTCTCTGGTTTGACTTATACTTGGGACAATAGACAAGAGGGCAGTGCTAACGTTAAGGCAAGGATTGATCGAGCTTTAGGTAATGATGGCCTTCTGAATATATTTCAGGTTGTTAAAGTTAAACATATTAGTGTTGTTCAGTCTGATCACTGTATGATTCATACGGAGTTAAAGAAACATATCAGTCATCGTCCCTTGGGGAGGAGAGCTTTCAAATATGAGAATGTTTGGCAAACCTATAGTGATTATGACAAAGTAGCTGTGGATCTCTGGCAGCAGGCTGAAAGAGGCGTTGGTCTTGAGGGGTTTGCGAAAACTCTTTCAAGTATGCAGAATGGTTTATCATCTTGGGGTACGGCAACCTTTGGGAATTTCAAGAAAAAGCTCAGTAATTTGAGGAGGGAGCTTGAAAGGGTGAGGATAATTTCCTTGGGCGGAGGTCCTTCGCCCGAGGAAAAGAAAATTATGGAAAGAATTAATGAGGTTCTGTTCCAAGAAGAGATTTGGATTAAACAAAGATCTCGGGTTAACTGGCTAAGATCAGGTGATCGTAATACTGCTTATTTCCATGCTTTTGCTTACCAACGCAAGAGAATGAACTCAATATCCTCACTCCAACGCGAGGATGGTACATGGTGTGATGATGCGGAAGAGGTAAAAGATGAGGTACAGGGTTTCTATAAAAACTTGTATACTTCAGAAGGAGCTCCTGATATGCAGGGACTTATCGATCTTGAAAGTACAAAGGAAGTCGCCTAAAGGGGGGTGAATAGGCTTTTAAAATTATTACAGCTTAGGCTCAAGTAAATGCGGAATAAAACTAACGTTTAATTTATTGAGCACAAAACCTAGCCACTAAGTTCACCTAGGTGCACCAACAACCTATTCTAAGCAATACAAGCAACAAGGTGATAGCAAGGTATAAATACTTCAAGCACGAAGGCTATCACAATGTAAAGTGCATAAGTGAAGGGTTCGGTTGAGAAATAACCAATGGACACAGAGACGAAGATTTGTTTCCCGAAGTTCACTTCCAAAGAAGCTACGTCTCCGTTGGAGAGATGCGATGGCGCAATGCTCTCCAAACACCACAAATGTCTCACCTCGAGGTGTGGTGGCTCGATGCTCACCCAACGCCACACAAGGCTTCACCCCGGATGCGGAAGCACGCAACTCACCGACGCCACAAAAGGCTCACCCTATTCTCCCAAGTGTGCACCACAAAAGGCGGGCACTTGCTCCACTATGGGACGCTTGAGGGCGGTCACCGAACCCGTACAAGATTGGGGCTAACTCCACAACTCAATTGGAGGCTGTAGGGGTTCGTAGCATGGAAAACAAAAAATTTCTATCGCATACAAACAAACAAGCCAAGATCTATCTATTAGATTGTAGCAACGAGTCGATGGAATAACTTACCCTCGAAGATTCCAAAGCGGTTAACGAGAGCAGATTCTCGTGGGTGATGTAGTCGTACTCTTTCCGATCTCAAGATCGTGTAGACGATCCTTCCGGCTATGCTCCCAGCGCTTCCGTAATCGGTCACACGTTCGGTTTTCGACGAAGACCTTCCTCTCCTTGTTCCAAAGAAAATGGAGGTTGTAGCACTCTCCTCGCGATTCCCGAAGACAACGGTGGTACCGGAAGTAGAGGGAGATCCCGCAGGCTTCGCCTTAGCCGAGCGAGTATGGTGGAGTATGAGAGAGGGCTATTAGTGGTCTAGAGATTAGACACACCAATTAGAAGGCTCTAAACCGAGGCTAAAGCAATTAGAAGCTCTAAACCGAACGGCTCTAAACCGGAGATTAGAGGTAGAAACTTGTGTGTCTCAAGGAGGAGCCCCTCCTTTTATAGGTGGAGGGCTAGGCGCCAGGAGGGAGGAGTCCCTCCCCAACTCGGCCTAGGGCTTGGCGCCGACTTGGAGGAGAGAAACTCCTCCTCCAAGTTGGTTTCAAACTCCTCTTGCTTGTTTCCCACAGTTTCTGCTTCCCATAGTTTCTGTTTTCCACGCTTTCTGTTTTAGCCGTTTGACTTTCAAACCGGCAATTTGACTTTCATGTTTTGGAACAGCAAGAACACTTAGTACATGATGCAATCATCCAATGACACATTCATGTACCCCCTTGAGTCTTGGGACAATCCGAACCTTCTAGAACATTCCCGATAAAACACGGAATCATTCCCGAACTCAAACGGGACTTTCCTTATATGAATCTTATTCTCCGGACCATTCCGGATCACCTCGTGATATCCGGATCCCATCCGAGACCGAACAACATTCGGTCTCTTTCTCATAATACCATAACTACTCAAAACAACGTCGAATCCTTAAGTGTGTCTCCCTACGGTTCGTGAATTATGCGGACATGATCGAGACACTTCTCCGAACAATAACCAATAGAGGAATCTGCAAATTCATATGGCTCCCACATATTTCTATGATTACTTTGCGATCGAATGAACCACTTACATACGATACCAATTTCCCTTTGTCTCACGATAGTTTACTTATCCGAGGTTATGATCGTCGGTATCTCTGCATACCTAGTTCAACCTCGCATCGATAAGTACTCTTTTCTCGTTCCCGTGATATGTGATCCCTTGTGACCCAGTCACATGCTTGCAAGCTAATTGGATGACATTCCACCGAGAGGGCCCAGAGTATATCTATCCGTCATATGGATGGACAAATCCCAATCTTGATCCATGTGTTTCAACCAATACTTTCCGAACACTCAATGCCACCTTTATAGCCACCCAGTTACGGTGTGGTGTTTGATGTCATCAAAGCATCTATCCGGTAAAGGTGATATGCATGATCTCATGGTCGAAGGAATTAGGTTACTATGTATCAGAAAGTATATAGCAATTGAACTATTGAAATGACTTGATCTTTATGCTACGCTTATCAATAGGAGTATGTCCATCACATCATTCTCCTAATGATATGATCCTGTTGTTAATAACATCTCTATGTTCATGATCAGGAAACCATGATCATATATTAACCAACAAGCTAGTTTAACAAGAGGCTTTACTAGGGACTCTTATTTTAGTTTACAAATCACACAAGTATTAATGTTTCCGGTTAATACAATTATAGCATGGTATGTAAACATTTATCATAAGTGTGAAGATATGATAATAACCACTTTATTATTGCCTCTTGGGCATATCTCCAACCCTCCCACTTGCACTAGAGTCAATAATCTAGTTTCAAACCTTTGTGTATATAACACCTATGGCTTTCCGGTGTTGTATGTACACGATTGCTAGTGGTCAATCGATCTCGGATCGACACTTCCGTGTCCGTGTAATTGCATGTCTTTGCGTCTCTCGCATCACTCATTCTCTAATGAGATGGCTTTGTATAAATTTGGTCTTTGTGTGACCTTTAGTTATTTGGGGTTAAAACATGTTGATAATATTGTCGCACAATATATCTTCATAGTATTATCCTCTGTGAACTACACCTAGTTTGATAACAAACTACTTGACACAATGCCCTCTCTTTGTCGCTATAATAGCAGCCATATACTTAGCCTTTTGTTGTAGTATCTGTCACAATGTCTTAACTTTGGAACTCATCCAAATCCATTATGGAACTCACATTCCATTATATTGTGCCACCCTTAGTTTAGATTGAGATAAACTTAATTTGTACTTTGTGACAAAAATAGTATCAATGTAGTACTTTTACAATGAACTAACCATCTATTTGTCACTTCTACAAATAATATACTCTTAGTTCTTCCAAAAGATCATAAGAATATCCTTACTATTGTCCAATGATCATCTTACGAATCATTCTGGTATATGCTCACAACATTTAGAGCATAGGACATATCTGGATTTGTACACATCACAGCATGATTGATATAAATAATCTTTGTGATTTCATACATCAAGTATCAATCTATACTTGAATCTTTGTTTCACTTACCCAGTGTCATTACACTTGAATATATCATCAATATTGAACTCATTCAATCTTTTCTGTGTGACAAGAACCTTTCTTGTAGTTTCTATATTGAACTCATTCAATACATCATCTATGTACTTTCGGCACAACCATATTAGCGTCTATTGATGCCAAATATTTGGGTTTTGCCTGAGTCTTTCATCGGGATGAAATTCTTAATATGTTTTAATAAAAGATACATTATTTCCAATCAACAATATGTCTTCCACATAATGTATTAGAAATATGCCTTAGCGCTTCCACTTAATTTCTTGAAAACGCAAGCATCTTCATTGTCTCTGATGAAATTAAACTCTTTTAACAGTTTCATCATAGTGAAGATTCCAACTCCGCTATGCTTACTTCAACCATTGAAGTTTGCATATGTTTTTAGCATCCCTTGAATTTAACAAAACCCTTTGGACCGCGTCATGCACACGTCCTAGGTAACAATTCTATTAGAAGAACTTGTTTTGTTTATTCAACTACCATATAACAAAATTATATGTAGTGGTTGCTACATTAATCCGTCTAGACTAAACATCGCTATGAAAGATCAAATCTTGTCATATACAACCTTTGAACATTGTTGTGAACTCTTTCCCAACATGTCAACTATTTCATAGATGTGAAACATCCATGTCTATTTCTTTATAGATCCAAACACAACTGTAAGGTCTTACACCTTTCTCGAGGGTCCTTCAAGTTCAAAACTTGATTTCTCGTGTATGGAACTATCACGGATTTTATGGCTTCAAGCCATTTGACAGAGTCAGGGCCCATCATCGCTTCTTTGCATGTAGTCGGTTTATTATTCTCAAATAATGATTCAACCCTCAAATCTTGGTATTTGATTGTTTACCCGATCTACTTGTTTCAATAGGAACTTAGATCTCCGTGACCACAACTTTTGAGGTACGTGAGCCATGAGCTTTGTTGCTGCCTCCGGAACACTTTTCGGCGCCAAGACTCTGCACATATAGCTAAGGTTCTTTTAACCTTATCAAAGTTCTATTGTCCTCCCACTTAACTTTTCACGAAAAATTCCTTCCCAAAGAAACTTGACGTTTTAAGTGACAAACATTTTTGTCTCCGATGTTATGGAGGATTACTTAACAGTTATTCGAAATAACATACAAAGACAGGTTCATCCGACTTTGGTTGCAAACATCTTTCTTATGCAAAGCATACCAATGTTTTAAGAAAGGACAACTTGGGTTTTATCCCAAACCATAACTTTATATGGTGTCATTTCAACGGATTATGATGGAGCTCTTTTCAGTGGAAAAACGGTAATCTCTAAAGCTTTTAATCTTTAAAATATAATGACAGTTTTATGAATTATACCTTTGATCTTACCATGTCAAACAAGGTTTAATTACATATCTCGAACGCTCCATACTTTTATGGTGTTTCGGGAAAATGCAAATCCACGGAATGATTCCTTAAATCTTAGGTATTATGCTAAACTTGTAACTCAAATATCTTCCTTTATGATCTTATCATAAACTATTTATATTCTTGTTACAATGATTTTGCACTTCATCTTGAAAGTCTTCAAACTTTTCAAATTTTTCATACTTTATCCTTATTAAGTAAATATTCATATATTCACTCAAATTTTGGAGAAAGCATATGAAGTTGAAATACATCGCTCTTGACTACACATAATGGACTTCATACAACAATATGTACAAGTTCCAATAAGCTAGTCATTCGTTCCCTTTTGGCCTATGAACGAAGTTTTAATTATCTCTAGGAAAGTTTCACAAGCGTCATTTGATCAAAATCAAATAGACTCCAAAATTCCATCCATATGGATTTTCTTCATGTTTTCTTTTCAATATAATTTAAACGGCGATGTCACTTCCTAAGTGATCTTTCAATCAATTTGTCTTTCGACATTTTTAGCACTAGTTTTATGGATGTGATTTATCCAACGAGATTTGTGAATCGTCCATCTTTTATGGATTACGGTAATTATTTGAACAACCCTTTTGTTCTCATAATACCTGATAAAACAAATCTTGAAGGCAATCTTTGATGTTTAACGAGCAACACAATAACCCTTTATTTGTTCTCGATGAACATCATCATGTATTCTTTTGCTAATTACTTAGGCCATTGTAGTTCATGAATTCTGTTGTTTCGTATGACGATTCATACCAACAAATTCAGTATTAAATACTTAAGAACCACATTGTTTAATAAGCAAAGAATATATCCATAACATGTATATCATCTATATACTTAAACTGAACAATTCTAGTCTTTTCCTTTCTGCCATATACTTATGAGATTTTCTTTTAATATTTCCTTTTCTGTTTGAAAGAATCTATCAACATCAATAGTGGAGTCATATATATGACATATAGTCCAAAGCGTGTATAGTTAAATACCAATGTCTTTGGACTTGCACTTTGAAGTAGATCACCATCATCAAATGTTTGGTGTTCTTCCAAATTCCTTTCTTTAGTAATCTCTTGGTGTAGTAAATATTTTACCTACATCAAATATTCACCTTTATCATGGAATCATCCATGATCAAGCTACTTTTAGCTTATAACGACGAATTATGAGTATAATGTTGCTATCCAAACACCTGTTGGAGGATTAGGACAACAAGTGTCTCCAACCTTTTTGCAAATTCTCATCAAATATGAGAACATGACTTTAGCCATATTATACTCTATCATGTTGCAACCAAAACTTCGTTTCAGATATCACAATATCTTCCACACATCATGGTTTCTGAAACAACTCTTTCAGATCCTAGATAACTTTGATATTAAGACAATCCTTTGAATATCAAGAATCATGGAAACAAACATGATACTTATACACTAACACTTGGAATTGTTACTCTTGATTTAATACTAATTATTAAACTTCATGGAGTAACCTAACTTCTTGAAAGCTTGCAATAGGACTTTTAAACTTTAGATTAACACTTCAAAACAATACGATACCAGTTAAAGTAATTAACGAATTCTATAGTTCTATCATCTCAATTATAACTAAGCGCAAGGTGGTAAACGGATGCCAATGACTACAACAACTATGCAAATTCACTTTGATTTAGTTTATGATAAATTGAGTTATAATTAATAATTAAATTAATCTAGGTGAACTCCTCAAAACAATATCCCTCACATTGTTTTAGTGATCACACGAACCAAATCCACCACATCAAAACCGATCATCACGAGAGTTGATATAGCTTCAATGGCGAACAATCAACATGTTCATCATATCTACTATATGACGCATGCTCTACCTTTCGGTAATCCGTGTTCCTGAGGCCATGTCTGTACATGCTAGGCTCGTCAAGATCAAACCTTAGTTTCCGCATGAGAAAATCTGGCTTGCTCACGTTGTATACACTTGTAGAATCTAACACACCCGATCATCACGTGGTGCTTCGAAACAACAAGCTTTAGCAACGGTGCTAACTAAGGGTGAACACTTTATGACTTGAAATTCATGTGCATGAGGGATCATCTTATAATGCTACCGTCGTCTACTAAGCAATACAAGATGCATAAAGGATTAACATCACATGCAATTCATAATATGTGATATGATATGGCCTTTCTTCTTTGTGCTTCCGATCTCCATCTTCTAGCACGAACATGATCTCCATCATCACCGACATTGCATCAAGGTCAATGACGCTGCTCCATGGTTGTCTTCCACCAGCTTCAACTATTACAACTACTTTGAATAGACACGCGGGTCTTAACAGAAATTAAAGACAACCATATGGCTCCTGCCGGTTGCCGACTTACAATAAGGAACATTGCATACATCATATATAATCACAATCATGTCCATATCACATCACTGCACACCCCTGCAAAACAAAGTTAGACGCCTCTACTTTCTTTGCATGTTTTACGTGGTTTGGGGCTGTTAATAAGTGTCGTTCTAACTTACGAACAAGAACCACAACATTGATACTAGTATTGTCAATCACCCGTTGTAAATTGAATCTTAACTATGCTAGGAGAAACAGGCACCCGGAAAGCCACTTATGCAATACAAGTTGCATGTCAAGCGTGGAGCAAGTCTCATGAACGATGTCATGTAAGGTTAGCCCGGCCTTCATCCCAACATACCGCAAGATGCAAAGTACACAAGAAGCAATCGACAATAAAAGCATCAACGCCCACAATGACCATTGTGTTCTACTCAGCAACAGATCTACATATAGACACGGCTCGATACCACCGTAGGGGTTCGTAGCATGGAAAACAAAAATTTTCTATCGCATACAAACAAACAAGCCAAGATCTATCTATTAGATTGTAGCAAGCAGTCGATGGAATAACTTACCCTCGAAGATTCCAAAGCGGTTAGAGAGCGATTCTCGTGGGTGATGTAGTCGTACTCTTTCCGATCTCAAGATCGTGTAGACGATCCTTCCGGCTGCGTTCGGCAGCGCTTCCTGATCGGTCACACGTTCGGTACTTTCGACGAAGACCTTCCTCTCCCTTGTTCCAGCGTGATGGAGGTTGTAGCACTCTCCTCGCGATTCCTAGACAACGGGCGTGGTACCTGGAAGTAGAGGGAGATCCCGCAGGCTTCGCCTTAAGCGGGCGAGTATGGTGGAGTATGAGAGGGCTATTAGTGGTCTAGAGATTAGACACACCAATTAGAAGGCTCTAAACCGCAGGCTAAAGCAATTAGAAGCTCTAAACCGAGCGGCTCTAAACCGGAGATTAGAGGTAGAAACTTGTGTGTCTCAAGGAGGAGCCCCGCCTCATTTTATAGGTGGAGGGGCTAGGCGCGCCAGGAGGGAGGAGTCCCTCCCAACTCGGCCTAGGGCTTGGCGCCGACTTGGAGGAAACTCCTCCTCCAAGTTGGTTTCAAACTCCTCTTGCTTGTTTCCCACAGTTTCTGTTTCCCACAGTTTCTGTTTTCCACAGTTTCTGTTTTAGCCGTTTGACTTTCAAACCGGCAATTTGACTTTCATGTTTTTGGAACAGCAAGAACACTTAGTACATGATGCAATCATCCAATGACACATTCATGTACCCTCCCTTCGAGTCTTGGGACAATCCGAACCTTCTAGAACATTCCCGATAAAACAGGAATCATTCCCGAACTCAAACGGGACTTTCCTTATATGAATCTTATTCTCGGACCATTCCGGATCACCTCGTGATATCCGGATCCCATCCGAGACTCGAACAACATTCGGTCTCTTTCTCATAATACCATAACTACTCAAAACAACGTCGAATCCTTAAGTGTGTCTCCCTACGGTTCGTGAATTATGCAGACATGATCTAGACACTTCTCCGAACAATAACCAATAGAGGAAAAATGGAAATTCATATGTCTCCCACATATTTCTACGATTACTTTGCGATCGAATGAACCACTTACATACGATATCAATTTCCCTTTGTCTCACGATAGTTTACTTATCCGAGGTTATGATCGTCGGTATCTCTGCATACCTAGTTCAACCTCGTTACTGATAAGTACTCTTTTCTCGTTCCCGTGATATGTGATCCCTTGTGACCCAGTCACATGCTTGCAAGCTAATTGGATGACATTCCACCGAGAGGGCCCAGAGTATATCTATCTGTCATATGGATGGACAAATCCCACTCTTGATCCATGTGTTTCAACCAATACTTTCCGAACACTCAATGCCACCTTTATAGCCACCCAGTTACGGTGTGGTGTTTGATGTCATCAAAGCATCCATCCGGTAAAGGTGATATGCATGATCTCATGGTCGAAGGAATTAGGTTACTATGTATCAGAAAGTATATAGCAATTGAACTATTGAAATGACCTGATCTTTATGCTACGCTTATCAATAGGAGTATGTCCATCACATCATTCTCCTAATGATATGATCCTGTTGTTAATAACATCTCTATGTTCTTGATCAGGAAACCATGATCATATATTAACCAACAAGCTAGTTTAACAAGAGGCTTTACTAGGGACTCTTATTTTAGTTTACAAATCACACAAGTATTAATGTTTCCGGTTAATACAATTATAGCATGGTATGTAAACATTTATCATAAGTGTGAAGATATGATAATAACCACTTTATTATTGCCTCTTGGGCATATCTCCAACAGAGGCTCCCAACAAAAAAGACACAACAGGCTACAATGCCACAAAAGGCCAACAACGTCACAAAAGGCTACAAGACCACAAAAGGTCAACAAGACCACAAAAGGTCAACAATCCAACCACACAACCGTCTAGGGTTCCAAGCAACCCAAGAGAAACAAGCTCACAAGCTTGAACTCGTCGAATCTCCGAGGAGAACTCAAATCTATGCACCAAATGCAAGGGCAAGTCCTTCTCTCCCAAATTCCAACAAAGCTACAAAAGCTATTGGGGGAATAAGGGAGGAAGAACACAAGAGGAGAATACAAAACTCTCCAAGATCTAGATCCCAATGATTCCTTCACAAAGAAGGGATTTGGCTTGGGGGATTCTATATCTAGATCTCCTCTCTCAAATCCCTCAAAAAGATGCAAGAATCATAGGAAGGGAAAGGGAGAGGGGAAGTTTCTTCAAGGTTGACAATGGAGGAGAGAGAGAAAGCCAAGAACCAAGAAGAAAAGCTAGTACCCACGAAGGGGAAGAGGAGCCCCTTTTAAAGGGCTCCCAGATCTGCCCGTTATGGGCATTCGCGACTCCTGGACGGAACTTCCGATGGGAGGCCGAAAGTTCCGGTGTCACATAGCCAATGGTCAAAAACTGCTGAGCGAGAAACTGAAAAAACGAATCCAGGTCGGAACTTCCGCCGGTTCACCGGAACTTCCGGTGAGAGCAAAACTTCCGGTGAAAGTTCTGAAAGAAGTTCCGTCAAATAGACACAACGAAACAAGGTTCTTGAGCGTGGCGGAACAAGAGCGAATTCAACCGAACTTTCGGCTGGCGGAACTTCCGTCATGGCCGGAACTTCCGGTGAGCGAAACTTCGGTGGAAATTCCGGAAGTTCCGTCAATAGCACATCCAAAAGTAAGGTTCTTGGCGTGGCGGAGAAGACCGAACTTCCATCAGAACTTTCGGCGGCAAAAATACCCTAGCGGAACTTCCGAAGGCAAGCCGGAACTTCCGGTCAGGGAAATTCCAGAAACTAGAAAACCAGAAACGCAATAACTTTTGCATCCGAACTCCAAACGGGATGAAACCAATTTTGTTGGAAATATTGGGTATCACCTTGGGAGAAAATACTATGAATATATATGTGAAGTATACCCCAAGGTGTGAGTATCCTAGCTGTTGGCAAGTTAACATGCGAGGCCTTTGAGTATATTACTGAAAGTGCAAGAAGTAGTGTGAATGGGTGGGCTAAAAAGAATCTAACTTACCCGGGAAAAGAAGCTTTAATAAAATCAGTGGTCCAAGCCAAGCCGATCCATGGTATGGGTTGTTTTTTACTCTCCAAAACTACTTGCAAAAAATTCACTTATGTTATAGGACAATTTTGGTGGAGTGGAAATTTAGAAAGAAGGTATACGCATTGGTTATCCTGGGATAAATTGGCTATTCCAAAAAACCAAGGGGGTATGGGTTTCCGAGATATGCATGCTTTTAATGTAGCTTTGCTAGGAAAACAGGCTTGGAGAATAATTATGAAGCCAGACTCCTTGTGTTCCTGGGTTCTTCGAACCAGGTATCTCCATAACCAGGAGTTGATGACTGTCAATGCTTCAATGACAGCATCGAAAACCTAGCGTGCGATTCTGGCAGGAAGTAGGCTTTGAAATTGGGTCTTATAAAGTGAATGGGCTCTCGTCAGTCTATTTTGATTTGGGAAGATTGTTGGCTCCCTAACTCTGCGACAATGAGGCCAATGGGTCGTCTGAAGGAAACTGATCTTGCCATAGTGCGGTGACCCAGCATACAACTGCATGATGTAGTACACTATAGTCGTTGACATAACACCAATGAAACACCGTTCACTAGTATTATATCCCTCAGAGTAGTACAACAGAAACATAGCAGGTCCAAGACATGACTATAGGTTACAACTCAACTCTTTACACAAGATCCAGAGAGCACTCTAGGTTAAAGAGAGAGAAATAAACTTCTTACAAAGAAGAATCAGGAATAAATAACTCATAGCTACCATACTTATAAAACTAGTAGCTAAACTACGAGGCTTGCATTGCTGCTATTGCAATACTCTACAGAAGTAGGTTCTATGGTCAGAAATTCTATTATTATCTAATCTGTAACTTCGTCTTCACTTGAGTTGATATATATGTTGACTTACTAGACTCCATTGAAGATCTTTAGCTTTTGATGATGGTTCCTGGAGCATAAATTGATGTAGACGTCGTCTGTACTGGCTTTAGAACCTAGCTAGAGTTAAGAAGATACTTTGAGTACGAGCGTACTCAGCAAGTCCACTAGAAAAGGAGTGTTCGATGCACTATAACTACAGCCACATACCGTAGGTCGTAGGCAATGCAAGTTTTCGTAAACATTTCTTCAAAGGTTGCTTTTATTCGGAAAAACGATGTCCGTCAGCCTTCACGGGTTTACCAGAACCTTCATGGGGTTCCTTTCCCGCCGCGTTCGCCGCTCCTTCCCGGAACAGGGAGTAACAAGTTACAATTCTTACACTCTACAGAGGTGCGTCACTTTACCCATGAGAGAACTTAGCTTTGTTGCACATCCGAATTGCAGGTTCGTTCACACTTCCTTGGTCTGAGGCCCAGACTAAGATCCAAGCCAATCACTGCCTTCTCCGTGACCCCGCATGTCTCTTTGGTGTACGCCAGCCCACCTATTGAATTACGGCAATGGCAGTACAGACCGTTCAGATGCCGGAACTATCGTGGGACGTTGAGGGCTCCCACCCATATGATGCATGTCCTCTACGAATTACCATAAACAATTTGCACGCTACGAGTGATAACAGCCACGACCCACACATCCAGCTCCATGCGAGAGGGAAAAGATACAGCTGACTTCTCCGTCCCATTCCAAATCTCATGGTCAACGCGTAATATACGGTGCAAGAATCACTGGCGACATTGGTTGTTAAGTCCTAGGTAATATGTTCCTTTACCATCGGAACTCTTATAGTAGGTTATTACCTCATGGTAAATAACCTATAATCACATCATTATGAAAATAGTGTTTTCTTACCTTTTTTAAATGCAGGTGATGACAATACTGGATTTGTAAAATACTTTACAGAAAATAATCAAAGGACATGAGCAAGTGTGAACTTGCCTTTTGTGATTGCAAGATTATGCACTCACGGTCTTTAAGACAATATAAGATCCAATAGCTGAAATCTGCATCATTGGTCCGGTAAGGACTAATGTTTAAAGAAGCAAGGTGCTTTTATGCGTAAGTAATGTAATGCAAGTTGATAAACACGAATCCCGAGGATAACGTTGATCTAGGGTTTGGATACTGGAAAGGGTTTCCTTGGAATGTGTTGCCCTTTTAGATTAAGTTTCATACATGTGCTTCTTATTAAAGCTTGTGAGTGTGTGGGAAACAACATGTATTTATACAACAACAAAATACACAGTATGGAATGCTACTCAAGGTTTCTTACATCTTAATTGTTTATCTTCAAGTTTTACTTTACAAGTAATGTCACTTATAATGAATTTGAGTATTAACAATCTTATTATACAAGTAAATTATAAATTAATGTGATTGTGATTAGTTGTTATTTGTTTTTCTGAAGTGGCAAAAAGAATAACATTTTAAGAAAATATTTCTTTATTAAGGTTTAAACAACATTTGCGGTTGATTGAATATGGTTGATGTTGTTGGTGCTTACTTGAACAGTTTGGACTTGAGATGCTTTACAATTTATTTATAACAGACCAATGTTACTATAAAGTATATAATAAAGTTTTTAACATTATACTTAAAGCTTTGCAAACCTAAGGTAACTTTAAGGATGTAGATAGACTTAGGATGTATTACTTATGATACTTGTATCCTATTCACTTTAGATTGTCTTCTTAGAGTTACTTAAGAATGGCATTACTTCTATTGTAGTAGTGATTTATTTATATTATAATGGTATAAAGGGATTTACCTTCTTATATATAGATGTGGTTAAGGTTTATGGATAAGTAAACAATATTATTTACTACTTATGGATTCACTTATAGTGTTTTGATTTGTTTTTAAACTTCTAGTTAAAGTAAAGGAATAGGTTTTATCTCTTTACAAATTATTTTTGAAGATTTTATACTGGATAAGAATTATTTTATAACCCAATTTATTTGTATTGTTGAAAGATAATTTAATACAATTGTATTAAAATGTTTTGAAGTATTTTAACTTCATATTATCAATATTTAATACTAATACTAGTTATTAGACTTAATTAGTTAATTTTTAGAATTATTTACAAGTTTTATTTACCTCAATATGAATTATTAATTAAGGAGATAGGTTTAATTTCAAGTTATAAAAGTGTTTAACCTTTTATGTAACTCAAAAGTAGAGTATTATATTTTTTAAACATGTAGGTATTATTTTTGTGATCATTTTGGTATATTACATTTATTTTTGTGATATAAAACTAATAAGATATGATTTTAATAAGGTTTATTACTTAATAAATAATAAATATTTAATTAAGAGGAATAATAATGCATGATTATAGTTTTAAACTCTAATTCTTGTTTTTCTAAGATTTTTGGTATTTTATTTAGATTTTTAATATTTACCATTATTAAAATATTAATTATCAAAGTATTAAAACCTGATAAAGTATTTATTAAATAATATTTATTTAAATTATCATCATAATAATATTTAATAATAGTTTGAAGTTGTATATTTTATTTTTCTAAACATTTTCATATATTATATGTATTTTTCTGATTTATAAAACAAAAGATATTAAATTTACAAGATTTAATCATTTTCTTTTATTTCTAGAATATTGAAATTTGAATTGATATTGTTTTAATTATTTTCTAAATAGGCATAGACTTTTTATACCGCAAACCTACCTAGCCCCAGACACTGACCCTTGGGCCCTATGCCATGTCACATGCCACATGGGCAAAGACTAGTCAACAGGGTGGACTTGGTCAAGGATGACGCAAGCATGACCTCACGATGGCGTCATATGAACTATCGCCCCAGATCGAAGCTCCATCGATCGATTGGTGGATGCTGGCACGCGGGGAGGGGGTTGCTGGACGCGGGCGAACACGCTGAGTCGAATGGTGGCGGCACCGCTCGAGTTTGGTCACCGGAGCTACTCCGGCGACCCTCAACTGCGGTGGTCGGCGGCGGTTCACGGTGGAAGAGCAAACGAGAAATCAAAAAGGAGATTGGGGAGGTGCGTCAGCACCGGCAACTTACTATGAAGCTGAAGAGCGTGACGATGTGACTGGGGGAACCCTATGGAGGTGGCAATCGTCGATTGAAGAAGATGACCGGAGAGGGAATGATACATCGATTAGGTCGACTGGGAGCTCTCTGGCTTCCATGACCTGGCCAGGGAGAACGAGGGTGATGAGGCGACCCTTCTAGACACCTCAGATGGACGCGGGGTGGTCTACATCGACGAACTCCGACGAGGTTTAGGGTGAGTGTGTCGGTCACTGAGAGAGAACAGAGAGGAAGAAGAGGAGCGAGTGGATGAGGATGGAACGGAGCGTCGCGGTGGAGTTCTTATCCCTCAGGATGACGTTGGCGGCGGCACAAATCATAACGCAGCGACAGCGAGCGGCGGATCTTGAGCCAGCGAGCTGCTTCGCCGGCGGCGTCCTTCTGGCGAGGGGAGGAAGAAAAGAACTGAAGGGGTACTGGGCTGCTGTTGGGCCTCCGTGGCCTGCAGCGGAGTGAGCGAAAAAATTGGCTATGATCAGCGGGCGTTAAATAGAGAGGAGAGGAAATTGGGCTACGGCCTGATTGCAGTTTTTTCCTCATTGTATCTTTTTCTTTTATCTGTTTTGTTTTTAGGTTTATATTTTTATATTTGGTTTAACTTTTCTTTTTGTAATTATATTTGCTGAGTACTTGCAGTAATAATAAAGTTATTAAGAATCCATTTGTGATCTTTTATTATATATGGTGATATTTACTTTATTTTCTTTGTGTACATATCTTTTCTATAACAATGTTTTCACTTTTAATTGGAGTGATTAAGTTTTAACATGTTTAATAATATTCATGGGGTTTATTTATATGTATTAAATCACATAGTATAGGCTAGAATGGTTTATAATATTGAATCCCCACTTATTCCATGCTCATATGGGATAAGTGGTTAGAGAAATGAATTAAAGACTTGGTCTAATGATTTTAGATAGAATATTTATGGAATGTTGATAAGAAAATTTATTAACAAGTTTAGAGTTCTGAATTGTAATTACTCATCTTAGGGTTTAAGGTACTTACTATACTTATTTTCTTTTGTTGATGTGAATGAAGATTAATGGTTAATCATATTGTCTTTATGTTTGAGATCAGAATGATGTTATTTGGAATATCTCATGAAAAGGATTTGATAAATATAACTCCTAAGCACATTTGGTTATGATATTTAGAATGATAAGAATGTGCTTAAGTATTTGGATATAGGAAATTATTTCTATAAAGCATTGTGTAAACAAGCTGATAGATCAACCATAGTAAGTGGGTACTAGGTTTGGTATTTGATTTAGGGTTTAGTGTTTAGCAAGGATTCCTATATTCCATAATTCTGGACTTCTAATTAAGGAATTCCTTTCCTAGATATACTACTTCTTCCTCTACATCATCATGTGTTAACATGATGAGCTTTACCTCACAATAATATTCTTATCCACTTTTTTATTCTCCTAAACCCATTGATAAATAAAATGAGCTTGTCATTAAAGCCTTTCATAATCATTTATATCTATACTTGGCTATATCAACTACTCTGTTGCTGATAATCCCCAATCCAACAAGTGGTTACTTCTAACTCCAATCATACTCTTCTTTAATCATCCTTCACTAATATCACTTCAATAGATGTATACATCAAATCCTACTTCACCTCAAGTGCTTAGTATTTCCAAAGAGGAAAATATTACTTATTTTATCCAATGTTGCTCTAACATTATGTTAATCATACTATCTTGTCTCTACTTGACTCCAATATCTAACATTCCAATCTCACATTATATTAATGTGACTTGTAATGACTATTCTAGGATAATATATCTATACTATGGTTCAATCATGTTTTATCCACCAATGTCACTTATACATGGTATAAGCATTCAATATTGGTGAATAAGGCATGATCATTATAATCCTTTGATCCTTTATGATTCAGGTTTCCAGTTGGCTGAATAAGACTTCATCAATACAACATTACCGTTGTATTATTATTATCTTCTGTTTAGCTCTATTGGAGTAAGTGACATAATTCATTGACTATGCCTACTTGATCCAATAGGACTACTCCTGGTAACTATCTTCAGACTTCATCCTTGAAATCTTCTTTGTTACCATATTGATTTGATTTCCTCCAATCACTCCCATCCTATAGATAACATCTAAAACTAGCATCACTATTTACCTCTTCTGACTTCTTTCTTTATAAGCCTTAAGTGAATGCTATAATAAGTACAAGAGTTGATAGGTCAAGAATTGATAGGTTAAGAATTGGTGAATCAATAGTTGATTTCTCAATATTGATGAACAACAAATATAAGGATAGGATTCAATAGAGATGATAAAGATTGATATGAAAAGAAAGATATATGGTGAATGATCTTAACTTTGGTTTCTTTCCTACTCAATCTCACTAGAGAGTTAAAGTTAGGTATTTCCATGATACTCATGGTATAAGTAGATGAGATTATGATATAGTTGTTACATTCTTATTATTTGTGTTATATTTATAATTTAGTATTCATGAGTTATTATAATGAAGACTATGATATGATCACCTAAGGATCAACTATAAATCATTAAGTCATGTATTCGGGTTTAGTTTTATTCCTTTTGATCTACCCTTAGATCAAATTATGTTAACCCAAAATAAGTTTTAGCAAAGGTCATATTGAAACTTATCGCAGTCAACTTGATGATCTACATCAATTCCATTAGGTTAAGAGAAGCTTCAATCACTTTGTCAAGTTTTGATTTAAAAGCGCGAAAATTATTCATATTTTCTATGCATGAATGCAATGCACACATCTGTGTTTGGCTTATTTCTAAGCTCTAATGCCGGGATGTTACAGACTCTCCCCCTTAAAATAAACTCCGTCCTCGAAGTTCGCACACTCTTTCGTTTCGGAATGAGGAATTGTCTTGTTTTGGTTACGACATTTCTCAACTCCATGGTAACCTTAAATGGAAATAATTATATTATTCCATATCCAGATCCTTTCCTTGAATTCTGACTGTTCTCAGCAATCTTCAACTGGTTGTCTCCAATATTCCAAAGTTCCTTTACTTTACTCCCTTAGGGATATGTCCTTATTATGAACTTCTTAAATTGGGGTCTCTTCTTTAGTTTATTATTCTTATTAGGTATCCTACTCCAGCTCCTTTTATTTAATCATCGAACTTTCTTACAATACTATGTAAGATCTAGGAAGTCTCACTAAAATAGGTTTTAAATTTCTGTTAGCCAATAGTTATAGTCAAAAGACTAATCTTTGTTTTACCATTGTATGAGTCGAACGGGTGATCCTTCCAAAAATTGGATTTGAACTCATTTAGTCCAAACCCATTGGAATCTCTTGATCCTCTATACTTGTCCAATTGGATGTGATTATTCACTCTTAAGGATCACTTAAGAGTTGTTTCTTCTAGACTTAGTTTGTTAGGTTTAATCTTGTATCACCTTCAAGCTTTTACCTTATTGAGCTTTAGATAATCTTTCATTATCACCAATAGTACTTCTTCAACTTTCATTTATAATGTTTACTCTACCCCTTAGGGTTTACTAATAGTCTTCAAACTGCCTATTTAGTATTTATTGGATTTATAAGTAGAATATTGGTCTCTATCCATCTTATACTCTACCTAATTAGAGTTTGATGAAAGATTGTACGGTGTATCCACACAATTGTGGATCTCCGAAGTGAATCTTTCAGCATTATTTGTCTTACTTATTATTTAGACATTTTCGCTTTGATGCACCTGACTTTGCGAAGCGTTTTAGAAACATGTCGCTTAATATTTTCACTCCTTTAGGTATTACTTAGCTTAGGCAAAGTTTTATGCTCTTTATGCAACCATTAAGATGATCTGGTTAACTATGTCAACCATCACCGGCTGTGGACAAGATACCAACTGTGGATTAAACACCAGCTATGGATCAGATACCAGCTGCGGATAATTACCAGCTGCGACCCATCCTAGGGTGTATGTATTACCTTACGGTTTCCGACATAATTCTAGAATTCTCTCTGATGTGTCAGAGCTTGAATTATCATTTTGGTTCCAAAGCTACTCATTTGTACTTATTCATGATACTTCCATGAACTTTGTATCACTGTTCCATTACTTCTTAGCAACTTAACTACTTTAAATGAACTTTAAGTTTATCACTTCTTGTTGCTCCATATATTTTCTATACTAATCTTCCTTCTTATTGCTGGATATTAATGATCTGAATTTGATCCATCCTTCAAATTGGATCGATACTCCTCATACTTGCTTCATTCTTCATGTAAGTCTTCATCTTGGTCTTTGGGAACTCGTCACTCCCTTACACGAATTCCCATTCCTATCTAGGTCTATAACATCAAGTAGTAACTGGATGTTGCAACATGCATTTGCACATCAGGTCAGACTTCATGTACAGATCTAGTCAATCAAGAAGATCCAAGAAAACAAATAAATCCAAATGTGGTACATATAACACACAATATTCTAAGCCTAGAATATATTAGTTGAGTATAGTATCTGTAGAATTCTGGCTTAGTTGTGTAGTATATGACACCTCCTCATATAGGTTTACATTGTGATACTTAGCACAAAAAGTCAACTATTCTTTATCTCAATATTTACCCAAATTGCTCAAGTGCAACAGGATAATATTAAGCAAAGTGGTCTCAAATTTGGTTTTGACTAACCTTTGGTCTCACCTTTGGAATGATTAACTATATTCAACCTTTCTTTATTATCCAACTAACCTCACATGATCTCTCCAAGTGACTAATCAGATTCTTTTGATCCCCTAAGATTGAAGGTTATCACTATTTAATGACACCTTTGACTTCAATCATGATTCTGCCAAGTTATCTTCTTACTCTATCTAAATATAATTTACTAATTACTTGTCATACTTACACTTATATCATGGTTTCGGAGCTAATCTCACCATGATCTGGTTATATTTTACCTGTACATCATTATTTAAGAATTAACCTAGCCATGATGACTTTGTTTCATATAGTACTACCATTGATTACTAGCATGATTTCACTTCATCACATAGAATTCTCAAGTGAATCCCACATGATTACTACTCATTACATCAACATTTATCCTAATGATATTCATCATATTGTCTTTGGTTATCAACTGACACTAGGATTTAACTATTCTTCCCAAAATTCTAGGATTAGGCTACACCATTAAGACTACTTCAATTGATGTCTTACACTTCCTACAATATCTTGGTGGTTTATGTCTCCCTTGGAGGACACTAAAGAGCACTATACTTGAGAAAAGATAAATAATTCCTACTAAGAAAGAATGACTTAAGTATCTGACTTAGGTGTGACAAGGTTTATCCTCAAGTGGATACTCATCACGAGTCCTAAGAATACTTGGTTTAGATAATATGGCTCCTATAGTCACTATCCAACCTACAGATCTTCCTAAAAGGTTTTCAATCCTAAGGTCAAAGCATATGCTCTGATACCAACTGCGGTGACCCAGCATACCACTGCATGATGTAGTACACTATAGTCGTTGACATAACACCAATGAAACACCGTTCACTAGTATTACATCCCTCAGAGTAGTACAACAGAAACATAGCAGGTCCAAGACATGACTATAGGTTACAACTCAACTCTTTACACAAGATCCAGAGAACACTCTAGGTTAAAGAGAGAGAGAGAGAGAGAGAGAGAGAGAGAGAGAGAGAGAGAGAGAGAAACTTCTTACAAAGAAGAATCAGGAATAAATAACTCATAGCTGGCATACTTATAAAACTAGTAGCTAAACTATGAGGCTTGCATTGCTGCTATTGCAATACTCTACAGAAGTAGGTTCTATGGTCAGAAATTCTATTTTTATCTAATCCGTAACTTCGTCTTCACTTGAGTTGATATATATGTTGACTTACTGGACTCCATTGAAGAGCTTTAGCTTTTGATGATGGTTACTGGAGCATAACTTGATGTAGACGTCGTCTGTACTGGCTTCAGAACCTAGCAAGGGTTAAGAATATACTTTGAGTACGAGCATACTCAACAAGTCCACTAGAAAAGGAGTGTTTGTTGCACTATAACTACAGCCACAGACCTTAGGTCGTAGGCAATGCAAGTTTTCGTAAACATTTCTTCAAATGTTGCTTTTATTCGGAAAAACTATGTCCGTCAGCCTTCACGGGTTTACCAGAACCTTTATGGGGTTCCTTTCCCACCGCGTTCGTAGCTCCTTCCGGAACAGAGAGTAACAAGTTACAATTCTTACACTCTGCAGAGGTGCGTCACTTTACCCATGAGAGATCTTAGCTTTGTTGCACATCCGAATTACAGGTTCGTTCACACTTCCTTGGTGTGAGGCCCAGACTAATATCCAAGCCAATCATTGCCTTCTTCGCGACCCGGCATGTCTCTTTGGTGTACGCCAGCCCACCTATTGAATTATGGCAATGGCAGTACAGACCGTTTAGATGCCAGAACTATCGTGGGACGTTGAGGGCTCCCACCCATATGCTGCATATCCTCTACGAATTACCATAAACAATATGCACGCTACGAGAGATAGCATCCACAACCCACACATCCAGCTCCATGCAAGAGGGAAAAGATACAACTGACTTCTCCGTCCCATTCCAAATCTCATGGTCAACGCGTAATATATGTCGCAAGAATCACTGGCGACATTGGTTGTTAAGTTCTAGGTAATATGTTCCTTTACCACCGGAACTCTTATAGTAGGTAAATAACCTATAATCACATTATTATGAAAATAGTGTTTTCTGACCTTTTTCAAATGCAGGTGATGACAATACTGGATTTGTAAAATACTTTACAGAAAATAATCAAAGGACATGAGCAAGTGTGAACTTGCCTTTTGTGATTGCAAGATTATGCACTCACGGTCTTCAAGACAATATAAGATCCAATAGCTGAAATCTGCATCATTGGTCCGGTAAGGACTAATGTTTAAATAAGCAAGATGCTTTTATGCATAAGTAATGTAATGCAAGTTGATAAACACGAATCCCGATGATAACGTTGATCTAGGGTTTGGATACTGGAAAGGGTTTCCTTGGAATGTGTTGCCCTTTTAGATTAAGTTTCATACATGTGCTTCTTATTAAGGCTTGTGAGTATTAACAATCTTATTATACAAGTAAATTATAAAGTAATGTGATTGTGATTAGTTGTTATTTGTTTTTCTAAAGTGGCAAAAAGAATAACATGTGAAGAAAATATTTCTTTATTAAGGTTTAAACAACATTTGTGGTTGATTGAATCTGGTTGATGTTGTTGGTGCTTACTTGAATAGTTTGGACTTGAGATGCTTTACAATTTATTTATAACAGACCAATGTTACTATAAAGTATATAATAAAGTTTTTAACATTATACTTAAAGCTTTGCAAACCTAAGGTAACTTTAAGGATGTAGATAGACTTAGGATGTATTACTTATGAAACTTGTATCCTGTTCACTTTATATTGTCTTCTTAGAGTTACTTAAGAATGACATTACTTCTATTGGAGTAGTGATTTATTTATATTATAATGGTATAAAGGGATTTACCTTCTTATATATAGATGTGGTTAAGGTTTATGGATAAGTAAACAATATTATTTACTACTTATGGATTCACTTATAGTGTTTTGATTTGTTTTTAAACTTGTGGTTAAAGTAAAGGAATAAGTTTTATCTCTTTACAAATTATTTTTGAAGATTTTATAATGGATAAGAATTCTTTTATAACCCAATTTATGCTTATGGTTGAAAGATAATTTAATAAATTTGTATTAAAATGTTTTGAAGCATTTTAACTTCATATTATCAATATTTAAGACAAATACTAGTTATTAGACTTAATTAGTTAATTTTTAGAATTATTTACAAGTTTTATTTACCATAATATGAATTATTAATTAAGGAGATAGGTTTAATTTCAAGTTATAAAAGTGTTTAACCTTTTTATTTAACTCAAAAGTAGAATATTACATTTTAAACATGTAGATATTATTTTTGTGATCATTTTGGTATATTACATTTATTTTTGTGATTTAAAAATAATAAGATATGATTTTAATAAGGTTTATTACTTAATAAATAATAAATATTTAATTAAGAGGAATAATAATGCATGATTATAGTTTTAAACTCTAATTCTTGTTTTTCTAAGATTTTTGGTATTTTATTTAGATTTTTAACATTTACCATTATTAAAATATCAATTATCAAAGTATTAAAACTTGATAAAGTATTTATTAAATAATATTTATTTAAATAATCATCATAATAATATTTAATAATAGTTTTAAGTTGTATATTTTATTTTTCTAAACATTTTCATATATTATATGTATTTTTATGATTTATAAAACAAAAGATATTAAATTTACAAGATTTAATCATTTTATTTTATTTCTGGAATATTGAAATTTGAATTGATATTGTTTTAATTATTTTCTAAACAGGCACAGACTTCTTATACCGCAAACCTACCTAGCCCGAGACACTGACCCTTGGGCCCTATGCCACGTCACATGCCACATGGGCAAAGACCAGTCAACACGGTGGACTTGGTCAAGGATGACGCAAGCATGACCTCACGATGGCATCATATGAACTATCGCCCCAGATCGAAGCTCCATCGATCGATTGGGTGGATGCTGGCACGCGGGAAGGGTGTTGCTGGACGCGGGCGAACACGCTGAGTCGAATGGTGGCGGCGCCGCTCGAGTTTGGTCACCGGAGCTACTCCGGCGACCCTCAACTGTGGTGGTCGGCGGCGATTCACGGTGGAAGAGCAAACGAGAAAGCAAAAAAGGAGATTGGGGAGGTGCGTGAGCACCGGCAACTTACTGTGAAGCTGAAGAGTGTGACGATGTGACCGGGGGAACCCTGTGGAGGTGGCAATCGTCGATTGAAGAAGATGACCGGAGAGGGAATGATACATCGATTAGGTCGACTGGGAGCTCTCTGGCTTCCATGACCTGGCCAGGGAGAACGAGGGTGATGAGGCGACCCTTCTAGACACCTCAGATGGACGCGGGGTGGTCTACATCGACGAACTCCGACGAGGTTTGGGGTGAGTGTGTCGGTCACTGAGAGAGAACAGAGAGGAAGAAGAGGAGCGAGTGGATGAGGATGGGACGGAGCGTCGCGGTGGAGTTCTTATCCCTCAGGATGACGGCGGCGGCTACACGGATCGTAACGCAGCTACGGCGAGCAGCGGAGCTTGAGCCAGCGAGCTGCTTCGCCGGTGGTGTCCTTCTGGCGAGGGGAGGAAGAAAGGAAGAAAAGAACTGAAGGGGTACTGGGCTGCTGTTGGGCCTCCGTGGCCTGTTGCGGAGTGAGCGAAAAAAATTGGCTGTGATCAGCGGGCGTTAAATAGAGAGGAGAGGAAATTGGGTTGCGGCCTGATTGCAGTTTTTTCCTCACTGTATATTTTTCTTTTATCTATTTTGTTTTCAGGTTTATATTTTTATATTTGGTTTAACTTTTCTTTTTGGAATTATATTTGCTGAGTACTTGCAGTAATAATAAAGTTATTAAGAATCCATTTGTGATCTTTTATTATATATGGTGATATTTACTTTATTTTCTTTATGTACATATCTTTTCTATAACAATGTTTTCACTTTTAATTGGAGTGATTAAGTTTTTACATGATTAATAATATTCATGGGGTTTATTTATATGTATTAAATCACATAGTATAGGCTAGAATGGTTTATAATATTGAATCCCCACTTATTCCATGCTCATATGGGATAAGTGGTTAGAGAAATGAATTAAAGACTTGGTCTAATGATTTTAGATAGAATATTTATGGAATGTTGATAAGAAAATTTATTAACAAGTTTAGAGTTCTAAATTGTAATTACTCATCTTAGGGTTTAAGGTACTTACTATACTTATTTTCTTTTGGTGATGTGAATGAAGATTAATGGTTAATCATATTGTCTTTATTTTTGAGATCAGAATGATGTTATTTGGAATATCTCATGAATAAGATTTGATAAAGATAACTCCTAAGCACATTTGGTTATGATATTTAGAATGATAAGAATGTGCTTAAGTATTTGGATATAGGAAATTATTTTTATAAAGCATTGTGGAAACAAGCTGATAGATCAACCATAGTATGTGGGTACTAGGTTTGGTCTTTGATTTAGGGTTTAGTGTTTAGCAAGGATTCCTATATTCCATAATTCTGGACTTCTGATTAAGGAATTCCTTTCCTAGATATACTACTTCTTCCTCTACATCATCATGTGTTAACATGATGAGCTTTACCTCACAATAATATTCTTATCCACTTTTTTATTCTCCTAAACCCATTGATAAATAAAATGAGCTTGTCATTAAAGCCTTTCATAATCATTTATATCTATACTTGGCTATATCAACTACTCTATTGCTGATAATCCCCAATCCAACAAGTGGTTACTTCTAACTCCAATCATACTCTTCCTTAATCATCCTTCACTAATATCACTTCAATAGATGTATACATCAAATCCTACTTCACCTCAAGTGCTTAGTATTTCCAAATAGGAAAATACTACTTCTTTAATCCAATGTTGCTCTAACATTATGTTAATCATACTATCTTGTCTCTACTTGACTCCAATATCTAACATTCCAATCTCACATTATATTAATGTGACTTGTAATGACTATTCTAGGATAATATATCTATACTATGGTTCAATCATGTTTTATCCACCAATGTCACTTATGCATGGTATAAGCATTCAATATTGGTGAATAAGGCATGATCATTATAATCCTTTGATCCTTTATGATTCAGGTTTCCAGTTGGCTGAATAAGACTTCATCAATACAACATTACCGTTGTATTATTATTATCTTATGTTTAGCTCTATTGGAGTAAGAGACATAATTCATTGACTATTCCTACTTGATCCAATATGACTACTCCTGGTAACTATCTTCAGACTTCATCCTTGAAATCTTCTTTGTTACCATATTGATTTGATTTCCTCCAATCACTCCCATCCTATATATAACATCTAAAACTAGCATCACTATTTACCTCTTCTGACTTCTTTCTTTATAAGCCTTAAGTGAATGCTATAATTGATTTCTCAATATTGATGAACAACAAATATAAGGATAGGATTCAATAGAGATGATAAAGATTGATATGAAAAGAAAGATATATGGTTAATGATCTTAACTTTGGTTTCTTTCCTACTCAATCTCACTAGAGAGTTAAAGTTAGGTATTTCCATGATACTCATGGTATAAGTAGATGAGATTATGATATAGTTGTTACATTCTTATTATTTGTGTTATATTTATAATTTAGTATTCATGAGTGATTATAATGAAGACTATGATATGATCACCTAAGGATCAACTATAAATCATCAAGTCATGTATTAGGGTTTAGTTTTATTCCTTTTGATCTACCCTTAGATCAAATCATGTTAATCTAAAATAAGTTTTAGCAAAGGTCATATTGAAACTTATCGCAATCAACTTGATGATCTACATCAATTCCATCAGGTTAAGAGAAGCTTCAATCACTTTGTCAAGTTTTTATTTAAAAGCGCGAAAATTATTCAGATTTTCTATGCATGAATGCAATGCACACATGTGTGTTCAGCTTATTTCTAAGCTCTAATGCTGGGATGTTACACATGGTAAACGAGCTTTTAACTGCAAGTAATGATTGGAATAATCCTTTGATCCGTGCGATCTTCTTTGCTCCAGATGTTGATTTCATTTTGAGTATTCCGTTGAGGAGTACAGGGGTGATGACTGGCTGGCATGGACCAAAAAAAAATCTGGAATTTATACAGTTCAGTTGGCTTACAAGTCCTTGATGGAAGCGCGTGACATGTTGTGTCTTTGTCTGAAAATGATAGTGATTTATCGAGACGATTATGGAAACTGCCAGTAGTACCTAAGGTGTGTGTTTTTTGGTGGCGAGTTCTTCGAGGAAGAATTCTTCCTGACTATAGGACTTTGTCACGGCGACATATAATGGATAACAGCACATGTGCTCTGTGCAAAGCAGAATCTAAGAGTGTGATGCATGCTTTAATTGAATGCAGTCATGCGAAATTGTTTTGCAAAGCCGCAAAGGAAATTCTTTTAGTCAAATTTTCGAAGCTACATCCAGTGACATGGGCAAAAGATATCCTGTGCGAGTCTTTTTTCAACCAACATGAGAAAGCTATTATAACTTCAGTCATGTACTCGATCTGGTCATCGAGAAATAATCTGACTCATGATGAGAGTGGTTTTAGTCCTACTAAAACTATGGAGATGGTGAAGGAAACCTTGCAGACTCTTGAGTTACTAAGGGACAAGGGTGTTCCTAAATCTGCTAGGCCGGAATGTAAGTGGCAGAGTCCACCTGATGGAGTGGTTAAAATTAATTCCGATGGTGCTGTTAATGTCAATGACAATCCGGCAGCTACTGGTGCTATTGCACGTGAGGGGGTGGTCTTCCGTGGTGCTACGGGTAAGACTTACCGAGGTGTGTCTGATCCTTTGACGATGGAGTCCCTTGCTTTTAGAGATGCTATTGTGTATGCAAGAAGGAGGGGTTTCACTAATGTTGTTTTTGAAGTTGACTCTGAAAATTTGGTCCGACTTTGGCAAAATAGAGCTAATGATCTTTCAGTAGTCAAGCAGGTCTTAGATGAGATTAGTGAGCTGAGTTTGTTGTTTACAAATTTTATCTTACTTCATGCTCGTTGCGAGGCTAACCAGGCGGCTCATTCTACAAAATATATAAGCCTGCGGGATGGGTTGTTTTCCTGGGATGCTGAGCCACCTGTTTTTCTAGTTCACGGCCTTGGGGCTGATTGTAACTTGGTGTGACTTGTGAGCTGCAAGTTTCTAACGCACTCTTTTTCTTACCAGGGTACCTAAAGGATTGGAAGGTTTTTAATGAGGCGGCTTGCTAGCTTTTAATATATATTATCTTTCAAAAAAAAGTTTGGCAGGTGCTCTTTTGACATTGTTACCATAAGCAGCCATTTGATGCATTCAAATTTACTGCCTTTTACTTTTGAAAGAATGTTATTGCTTTTCCATGCAAAAATAGCAGAACAGAGTGACTGACTTTGAATTGCTGACATGTGAAAACCGCATGTGTTGTGTCCGATGGCAGCTGACTATGGGCCTGCTAAAGTCTGGAGGCTGACTATGGGCCTCCTAATGTAAGCCAAGCTGTACCCTGAGTGATGATACTATACTAGCAATCTAGTCGCAACAGGAAGCTTAATTGAGTTCATGGAAATTTTCTACGACACCAATACTTACTTAACCAGGATATATGCCATAAAAACATTTGCGACTTCACCAAAGCATGCCACACAAACAATACGTGAACAACAAAATGTGCTTATAAAATATCACACTATTCAAAAGACGGGCTTTCAGGTACCATCACGACATGCGCAAATGAAAATAAATACTGTCAATTTTGGAACTGAAGAGAAATGATGCTCAAGACCACAATTCCTTGCATTTCTGTAATTTCATCATCAAATACTATCCAATGACAGAATTCCACCTAGTGGATAAAATATACATGTCGAAGAAAAATAGAAAAGAATTTGGAAAACAATATAATGAAAAAGAATATGTCAGCTGGGTTAAGTACGCAAATACAGTTACTAGGTAACAGTGATAACAGTGATGTACTTGAGACTTGAAGCTTCCCCAAATACACTTCGCCCATGTGTCTTTCTTGTGGATGGGAGCTTCAAGCAGAACCTTGATCAGACTTTATGTTCTCCCTCGGAGGTATCTTCAGCAAATGCTTCATTGTGTCATATGCGGTAAACCCAATAGCCACGGAGGGTACCACCTACAGAATTACCAGTATTCAGAAGCAACATCTTGATAAAAGAATAAAATTATATATACACACACGCGAACTGCAAACTTCATTAGCAAGAAGGAACGTCTACATCAACTAGCAGAGAACAGAGAACGGAGAGGTAAGCTAAGTATGCTATTTACAGATGTTGCTCATGTAAAAGGATCCAGTGATGATCAAGTTAATCAAGAAAGGATTTGGCAAAGTTAGATAAGTGCCACTAGGAAGCATCTTACAGCCAAACGTGAGACTAAATACATGGATATGGGTCTGATCTGCATGTCAATGAGACATCAACTCACAAGTGCAAAAATGTGAAACTTCTGTGTAAATTATAACTGGAACACAACAAAAATGACCACATTCGACAACAACAGTTTGCTGGCAAAGAGGGTTCAACAAAATTTTGAGATGCTTGATTTTCTTTTTCTTTCTATCTATCATGAGATGTTAGAGGTCATGCCCTATGAATGCAAGCATGATTCAGGCAGATTCTAATAGCAGAGCAGAGTGCAAGTTGTCATAAAACATACATATTATCAAGTAGTTAGTTAATGGGCAGTAGCAACATAAGAAATAAAGATTGTTTAGCATGTTTAAAACTAAATATGCTATTTTGGAAGTACCCTAGAAAACTACATGTGAAAGACACCAGGACTACCTTGATATAATTAAGGCTCAAACCAGCAAATAATTGTCTCCATCCCTGCGTTTGTTTGATGACCTTAAGCCCCTGGAATGTACCCGTTATTCGTGGGCCACCAAATTGATCATGTTGCAGATGGCTTTGAACCTAAAAAGAGATGCAAATACAAACATGATAAACAGTTGACAGAGTTTTTAAGTGCATTTGGACTATGAAATGGTATATGGAATAAATTAAATACCTGCATTTGTCTCCTGACTACATCTAATGGGTAGGTTAAAGTCTGTCCAAATAAACCAGCTGCAGCACCACAGGACAGTTTTAACGTGACTGAATTTTTGTAATTTTCAGGTACGTGTGCCTTCAGCCCTTCGTATATGTAGAATTTAAGACCAGCATAAGGAAGTATTCCCATGAGCGTTGGACCTGAATGCAAGCTCAGGTTGGGACATCAACAATACAACAACCACAGTGAAAATAAAGATAATGAACTTATCTAGACAAAAATGAAAAATAAGAATATATATAGCTCACTGCAAGCATTGATGATGTTTAAATAAAGCACTGGTGGTATAAGAAGGGCTATATGCATACCTACTCCACGATACAGGGCTCGCATTCCACCTTCTGAATAAACACCTCTAAAGACATCTTTTATTCCTCCATATGTTGGTGGACCCTTTGGCGTTTTCAAACCAGTGCTAGGTTGATCTGGGTTATTGACCTGTAAGAAAAATCAAACTAGTTCAGCGCAACAGGTTGAAAGTAATAATAAAAAATAATTGCAATTCAAACAATAGTGATTTTCCTAGAAGATGGGAACAACGTTCCTAGAAAAAAAGATCTGTATCAAGCAAACAACATACTTCTTTATAAGATATGGCTGGTAGACAATTCCGAGTTTAGGCAGCATTTTCGAGTGGCAATGTAATTTACTAGTTTACTACTCCCTGAACTTGCACAAATACGTATTTATTTTCTCGCAGCAGAATAATGTAAAACTTGACCAGGAATACACACAATTAGAGAAGTAGGTTGTCTATTTTATGCACTGAATTTCACAAAAGTCTACTTAATCCCCTGAGCAAGAAGTTCGGGTTTTCAACCTCCCGAATTAAAAAGGAGGGTTAAATTACACACTCAGAAGGTTTTGGATGGTGGGTTTCCTAATGTAATGTGGTTTTGCCATCCGTTCAACTCACACCACCAAATTCTCCCAGGGATCTTCCTAGAACATGGGAACAACACTCCTAGAACAAAAAAACTGTACAGGCAAACAACATATGGCAGGCAATTCAGAGTTTAGGCAGCATTTTCGAGTAGCAATAAGATTTACTAGCTTACTACTTCTAGTACTTGCAAAAATAGGTGTTTGTTTTCTCGCAGAAGCATAATGTAATACTTACCAGGAATACATACAATTAGAAAAGTAGGCTTTCTATTTTATGCACTGAACTTTACAAAAGTCTACTTAATCCCTTGATCAACAAATCCGGGTTTACAATCTCCCGAACTTAAAAAGGTAGGATAAATTACACCCGGAGGGAGTTTCGGATGGCAGGTTGCCAATGCAATACGGTTCTGCCGTCCATGCAACTTACATCGCCAAATTCTCCAACAGCCTAGCAACATCCTAATCAATTTTTGTACATAGAAAAGATACATCGTTCTGATTAATTATTAACTTACAAACAGAGGGAATACCAATGCTCAATCTTAAGGGAATAAACTCTAAAAATACAACAGATCAGTTGACTGTCTGATTAATTATTAACTTACAAGACCAACTTGATACTGAAACTACGGTTGTGCTCTGCAATTGAATATGAACATGCAAGCACAGAAGCAGACAGTAATAAGACACCAAAATGTAAGCCAGACGATGAGAGAAGCAAAGGAGACAACAAACAGATACAATACCTGGAAAGCAAGCTTGGTCCTAGCCAAGTCCAAGGGATAAGTGCACAAGACTGCAGTACCCCCCGATGCTGAGCCTGCTAAGAGATCTACCACAGGTCCTGTGCCAAGTGAGGGGCAGTTATTCAAGATCCAACACCTGTACCGCTCATACGCCATATAATGCAATGCAGCATAAGGAACAATTCTCAACACACTGGCCCCGTTTCCCCTGAAGAAGTGCCAAGACATGATCAGCTAAAAATAATAAATGCATGTTGTGCAATAATATTGTACGGATAAATAAGTAGAATTGCTACATACTTGTAAAAGCCCAACACACCATCATGTTTTCTCAGTTTATTCAAGGATCTGAGAACTCCAAGAGACCTGAACTCATTTGTTCTAGTCTATAAGCAGAAACAGAAATTAAGCATATGTTAGCAATTATAATCATTTAGAAACTTATAGCTTGAATGAGAACATGTGGTACTCCCAAAGTAGTACCAAACGAAAATTAGGCATGCAAAACTAATCAAACAGCAGGTAGTTAGTTACCGCATGCAGCTTGCATATATAAGACCAATGGGAGCAGACATTATCAATACTCTGGAAATGGAACTTGCTACCTGTCACATCAACAGCCTTCTTTACGAAAAAAGAAGGGTTTACCAGATGGCAGCACAAGTTGCGTGGACAATATTTCAGACATGCCATATCTCACGGACTCAACACTCAAAGACAAGTGGATAGCTACAACTATGCTGAATGGAGAACCGTATAATTTTTGACAGACATGGCATACTTATGGTACAGAATGTATAAGCTCCTCTAGAACAGCCTGAGATGCTGTAAGTATGCAAGTCTCAACTGTTCTTCCTGAATTAGTTCCACAGATATAGAACCTGTGTTCTATGTCAACACAACAGATGCCCAAAGCACACTTGTGCATCAGTTTCATTAACACATAACTCGTGTTGAGAGGCGTGCTGTCAGTACATGTCATTGCATCACATGAAAGAGCTATTTTCGGCTAGGAAGGCGTGTATTAAATAGCGGGTTATCACATTCACAGGCTTCAAAGTCACCTTTCGACTAACAATTTTGACGTCGACATCCTGAAGCAAATCATGCCTAAAGCCACATACGAACGGAAATTCCCCTAACGAAATTACTAGCAAATCGCCTCAAACAATACAGGAGTCCCAAGAGATTTATCTTTAGATCAATCGTCATTGTGCCCAAGCGACGAAGACTAAATTTAACGCGGTAACATGGTAAGGGCCTATTTTCTGCGTGCGCGAGAAGCGAAGCGAACCTGTAGCAATATCTTGAGCCGCTCGAGCGGCGCGATGGCTGTTTTGGAGAAAGCGCCGGCGACTCCACCGGCAACCATCTCCTTGGCGAAGACGGGCATCAGGTCGAGCGCGCAGAGGTCGACCCGGGCCGCCGTCACGGCCGCCGAGCCCTGCGAGGGGGTACCCATACCGAAGGCGCGCTCCTTTCATCCAAATCAAGCACCCCCAGCGCGACGAATATCCTCCTGGGGCGCCGGCCCGAAGGATCCCGCCGGACGGGGGACGCACGCCGCGGGTTCCGTCTCCGCCGCCGCCGGATTTGACCGCGGGCGACGACCTGCCACGGAGTCGCTTGCGTATTCCTCTTGCTAGTGTTTTTTTTTCTTTTCGAGACAAAAAATGTTGAGGTCGGAGGGGAGAAGTGGCGGTGGCCGATGGGGCGATGAGTAATATGCGGGAGAATCTTCTCGACCAAACCTTAGGCGTGTAATCTTTGAAGGCGTCATCTTATTCTCCACATCGTTTAGAGAAGACAATATATAAACTCAGACAACGTTATCTCTTATCGCTATCTACAGCAATTAATAGAATTAACTATTTTAGTAAAATTGGTTGACTAAGAGAAGGCATATGGTCTGATGGAGAAAATAGTCTTCTCTTATTGCTAAGAGATCATCCCTTAGCTAAGGGAAGACAGCCCTCTCTCTCTTGTTTCTCTCTCCTCCAACTAAGCAAAAATCCAACGTGGCGGGCATAAGGGAAGGCTGACGTCACCGCATTGTACGTGCCCTTATAAATATCAACAGCAGTTGCCAGGAAAGCAGAATTACTACATTGTGTCGCGTGACGTGGTATCTTTCTCCACAAATCTGCCTATAGGGCCGTGCTTCTTGGAGCCAGCCCGGACGCGTGGCTTAATCGGCTGTCTTGCCGTGGCTGTCGGTCGCGTGCGTCTGCGATCCGGAGCCGCGAGCACGATTGTCGGCCCAGCATAGCCAGTTTAGCTTTTTCTTAAAAAAATTACTTTTACAGTTTTTCTTTTAAACTAGACTAAATCATATGAATACTATAACCCCTAGAAAACTCTTTCTCTTATGATAATCCAACTGCAGGCAGAGACAAACAAATCAATTGGGGATTGGGATTAAGGTACTCACCTAATAAAATCAACACACGTACACCAGAAGCTAGGTCGGACGACCTCACCGACGACGACGCTCTCTCATGTCCTTTGCTCTCATGCCGACAGAATCAACAGCATTGCCCCCTTGGGGTGTGGTAGAAAACGAGGCCTGATCCGCGAGCGTGATGCAGCACAGCCGCTTCAGAACACGGAGGCGAACCATCGTCTCCCGCTCGATGAGTTTTTCGGCGAGAGATTTCAAAGTAAAATCTCCTCAGATGGAGGAGGTGCTGGGAGATGAACTGGGTTGGGAATTTTTTTAACACGAGGCTTATAATTTTGTCAGGTAATGCCGCTTCGGTAGAGAGTCGATCTATCGCGCGATGAGCATCGGATGGACGTGCGGGGTGAGCATTTTCCTAGACAAGATGGAGCGTGCGCAGGAATTAGATTTCACGTTGATTACATGGTGGTGCTGTAACAACCCATGGGTTATGTGTTAGTATATACTCTGAAAGGATATAGATGTCGCCTAAAGAGGGGTGAATAGGCGATTAAAACTTTTCCGAGAATGGCTCAACAAAGACGGAATTAAACTAGCGTTTACTTTGTTAAGCACAAAACCTAGAACAATCTAGGGGTCACCTATGTGCACCAACAACTTATGCTAAGCAAGACAAATAACTATGTGATAGCAAGATATATACTTCAAGCACGAAGGTTATCACAAAGTAAAGTGCATAAGTAAGTGAAAGAACATATTGGGTCCTCATGTGTGGTTTTGGTAATTAATGACAATCTTTTTGGACTAATGTGTGTATTAAGTTATACTTGTAGGATTTGTCCATTGGCATCGCTTGGAGCATGTGTTGGCTTCAAGGTCGATGAAATGCAAAGAAGATATGTTATGCAAGCTCAATATGCGAGGTCGATAATGAGGAATTAAGAAAGGCGTTCCATCTTGAGAAGGGCAAGATCGTCTACATCAAGCTCAAGTGGAATGCTCAAGGAGAAGGTATAATCTTGATAGGTTTTCCCTTTTTCCGGTCTAATGTTGTGTGTGGGAGACCGGGTTTAGGATAGATAACCGTACTATCAAGAGGGGCTCTCGTATAAGTAATTCTGTCACATCGTTCGGAGAGAGCTCAAACCTTTGCATACTTGCATCATCGTATTTGGTTGTTATTTGGTCTTATCTATGTGAGGATATAGAGCTTGTGGTAATCTCTATAACAAGCTCTTGTTCATCAAAATCAGATCTCCCATATGTATCTTGTTGCGATTTTGATTTATGCGGCTTTTCGGTTTCTCACCAAGTGAGGTATCTCACATTATATTAATTGATACACTCTCACTTTTTTTGAGGGTAAAATAGTAGGGTGATACACTCTCACTTGGTGATAATCATTATTTCCACTTTTTATTGGGAAGCCCTTGTCGTCCCTCTATCCAACGCAATTAGAATCGGGTCAATTAGAGCTTCCAGTCAAAAGTTATGTCCGTTTGAATATTCGCCGATTTTATTCTAAAAGGAAAAACGAAATTATGTTTTCTGGGCCGAGCGGTAGTACCGCCCGGGCGGGCCGGTACTACCGCCCGCCCCTGGGCGCCCCATAATTTCTTACTGCCTAGCTAGGTAGTCAAATCCGGTACTACCGGCCGGACCGGTAGTACTGTAGGGGTTCGTAGCATGGAAAACAAAAAAGTTTACGCATACAAACAAACAAGCCAAGATCTATCTACTAGATTGTAGCAACGAGTCGATGAAATAACTCACCCTCGAAGATTCCAAAGTGTTTAACGAGAGCGGATTCTCGTGGGTGATGTAGTCGTACTCTTGCCGATCTCAAGATCACGTAGACGATCCTTCCGGCCAAGCGTTAAGCGACTCTTCCATGATCGGTCACACGTTCGGTGCCAGCGAAGACCTTCCTCTCCCTTGTTCCAGCGAAGCGGAGGTTGTAGCACTCTCCTCGCGATTCCGGCTGCAGCGTGGTCTGGAAGTAGAGGGAGATCTCAGGCTTCGCCTTAAGCCGGAGCGAGTATGGTGGACTATGAGAGAGAGCCTTGGCGAACTAGGGTTTAGACGCACCAAGGAGGAGCAAGGCCGGCGGCTAGGGTTTACCTAGGCGGCGGTGGCGGCTTGCCCTAGGCGGCGGCAGCAGGAGGTGGCGGCTAGGATTAGGGTTTGCGGGGCGTGGTGTTGTGTGCTTGGAGGGGCAGCCCTGCCCCTCCTTATATAGGTGGAGGCGCCATGAGGAGTCCCTCTCGGTCTCCAAGTGGGCCGGCGGTGGAGGGAGGTAACTCCTCCCCAAGTAGGTTTCCTACTCTCCCTCCACCTCACAAAATAGTCGTTTGACTTTTCAAATTGGCGTTTGACTTTTCAAACTAGGATTTGATTTAACCCTTTATTTTGTTCAGCGATGACACCTAGTACATGATGCAATCATTCCAACTTGTTATGACACATTCATGTACCCTTCCCCTCTGGAGTGCCGGACATTCCGGAACCTTCTAGAACATTCTCGATGAAAACACCGGAACCATTCTCCAACCCCGAAACAGGACTTTCCTTATATGAATCTTATTCTCCGGACCATTCCGTATCTCCTCGTGATATCCCGGATCCCATCCGAGACTCCGAACAACATTCGGTCTCTTACTTATCATTCCATAAGTACTCAAACAATGTCGAATCCTTAAGTGTGTCTCCCTACGGTTCGTGAATTATGCGGACATGATCGAGACACTTCTCCGAACAATAACCAATAGAGGAATCTAGAAATTCATATGTCTCCCACATATTTCTACAATTACTTTGCGATCGAATGAAACACTTACATACGATACCAATTTCCCTTTGTCTCACGATAGTTTACTTATCCGAGGTTATGATCGTCGGTATATCTGCATACCTAGTTCAACCTCGTTACTGATAAGTACTCTTTTCTCGTTCCCGTGATATGTGATCCCTTGTGAGCAATTCACATGCTTGCAAGCTAATTGGATGACATTCCACCGAGAGGGCCCAGAATATATCTATCTGTCATATGGATGGACAAATCCCACTCTTGATCCATGTGTCTCAACCAATACTTTTCAAACACTCAATTCCACCTTTATAGCCACCCAGTTACGGTGTGGTGTTTGATGTCATCAAAGCATCCTTCCGGTGAAGGTGATATGCATGATCTCATGGTCGAAGGAATTAGGTTACTATGTATCAGAAAGCATATAGCAATTGAACTATTAAAATGACTTGATCTTTATGCTACGCTTATCTATAGGAGTATGTCCACCATATCATTCTCCTAACGATATGATGTTGTTGTTAATAACATCTCAATGTTCATGATAGGGAAACCACGGTCATTTATTAACCAACAAGCTAGTATTACAAAGAGGCTTTACTAGGGACTCTATTTTAGTTTACAAATCACACAAGTATTAATGTTTCCTTGTTAATACTATTATAGCATGAATGTAAACATTTATCATAAACACAAAGATATAATAATAACTATATTTATTATTGCCTCTAGGGCATATCTCCAACAGTCTCCCACTTGCACTAGAGTCATCTAATCTAGATTACATGGTAATATATCGAACACCCATGGCAGTTTGGTGTTGGTCATGATTTGCCCTCGGGAGAGGTTTAGTCAACGGATCCGCCACATTCAGATCTGTGTACTTTGCAAATCTTTATGTCCCCATCTTGGACATGTTCTCGAATAGCGTGAAAACGTAGCTTGATGTGCTTCAGCTTCTTGTGTGACCTTGGTTCTTGCGCATTGGCTATGGCACCCATGTTATCACAGTAGATTGACATTGGGTCCAGCGCACTAGGAACCACACCGAGCTCTGTA
Organism: Avena longiglumis; assembly: GCA_030063025.1. NCBI lineage: Eukaryota > Viridiplantae > Streptophyta > Magnoliopsida > Poales > Poaceae > Avena > Avena longiglumis. The sequence continues at coordinate 159,567,691 of CP125973.1, forward strand.
ATGAACTCTTTCATCCATATCGCTTCTTGTGGAGCCTCCAAAGCAGCCATGTATTCCGATTCAGTTGAAGATCTCGCCACAGCGCTTTTCTTTGCACTCCTCCAGCTAACTGCTGCACCATTCAAAGTAAATACGTATCCAGATTGTGATTTAGAATCATCCGGATCGGTGTTCCAACTAGCATCGGTGTAACCATTAACAACGAGTTGTTCATCACCTCCATAAGAAAGAACCATATCCTTAGTTCTTCTCAAGTACTTAAGGATGTTTTTTGACCGTTGTCCAATGATCCACTACTGGATCACTTTGATATCTGCTAGTTAAACTAACAGCATATGCAATGTCGGGTCTAGTACATAGCATGGCATACATTAGAGATCCTATGGCTGAGGCATAGGGAGTTTTACTCATCCTTTCTATATCTTCTGCCGTTGTCGGACTTTGAGTTTTACTCAAGGTCGTATTGGGCAAGAACCCTTTCTTGCTATCTTCCATTCCCAACCTCTTTAAAACTTTGTCCAAATATGTACTTTGTGACAATGATATTAGGCGTCTCGATCTATCTCTATAAATCTGTATGCCTAATATGTAAGCTGCTTCGCCAAGATCCTTCATTGAAAAACTATTATTCAAATATTCCTTGACACGATTAAGAAGGTCTACATCATTCCCAATCAACAATATGTCATCTACATACAGTATTAAGAATGCTACAGAGCTCCCACTCACTTTCTTGTAAATACAAGCTTCTCCATAAGTTTGTATAAAACCAAAACTTTTGATTACCTTATCAAAATGTTGATTCCAACTTCGGGATGCTTGCTTCAATCCATAGATGGACCGTTGAAGTTTGCGTACCTTGTTATCATCTTTAGGATCGACAAAACCTTTGGGTTGCATCATATACAACTCTTCATCAATGTCTCCATTGAGGAATGCTGTTTTGACATCCATCTGCCATATCCCATAATCATAATATGCAGCGATTGCTAACATAATCCTCACAGACTTTAGCTTCGCTATAGGTGAGAAAGTCTCATCATATTCAACTCCTTGAATTTGTCGAAACCCTTTTGCGACAAGTCGAGCTTTATAGATAGTAACATTACCATCAGCATCTATTTTCTTCTTGAAAATCCATTTGTTCTCGACAGCCTTCCGGCCATCCGGTAAGTCCACCAAAGTCCATACTTGGTTTTCGTACATGGATCCAATCTCGGATTTCATGGCTTCTTGCCATTTATTGGAATCTGGGCTCATCATTGCTTCCTCATATGTCGCAGGGTCATCGGTGTTGTCCACCAACATGACATTCATAACGGGATCATACCAATCGAGGTAGTACGAGTTCTCGTTGACTGCGAGGCTCGTAGCAACTTCTGCCAAGTTTCATGATCATCATCATTAGCTTCCTCTCTTATTGGTGTAGGCGCCACATGAACTACTTCCGGTGCTGCGCTACTCGCAAGTTCGAGAGAAGGTTCAACAACCTCGTCGAGTTCTACTTTCCTTCCAGTCACTTCTTTCGAGAGAAATTCCTTCTCTAGAAAGGATCCATTCTTGGCAACGAAGATTTTGCCCTCGGATCTATGATAGAAGGTATACCCGATAGTTTCCTTCGGGTATCCTATGAAGACGCATTTTTCCGCTTTGGGTTCAAGCTTTTCCGGCTGTAAATTCTTTACATAGGCTTCGCAACCCCAAACTTTAAGGAACGTCAATTTAGGTTTCTTCCCAAACCATAATTCATACGGTGTCGTTTCAACGGATTTAGATGGTGCCCTTTTTAAAGTGAATGCGGCTGATTCTAATGCATAACCCCAAAACAATAGCGGTAAATCTGTAAGTGACATCATAGAACGAACCATATCTAAGAGAGTTCGATTACGACGTTCGGACACACCATTACGCTGTGGTGTTCCCGGCGGTGTCAATTGTGAAAGTATTCCGCATTTCTTCAAATTCTCTCCAAACTCGTAACTTAGATATTCACCTCCACGATCAGAACGTAGTAATTTAATCTTTTTGTTACGTTGATTCTCTACCTCACCTTGAAATTCCTTAAACTTCTCGAAAGTTTCGGACTTATGTTTCATGAAATAGATATACCCATATCTACTCAAGTCATCCGTGAAGGTAAGAACATAACGATAACCACCGCGCGATGCTACACTCATTGGACCACACACATCGGTATGTATGATTTCCAATAAATCCGTAGCTCGCTCCATCATACCAAAAAATGGAGTATTAGTCATTTTACCCATCAGACATGCTTCGCATCTTTCAAGTGATTCGAAATCAAGTGATTCAAGAAGTCCATCGGAATGGAGTTTATTCATACGCTTCACTCCAATGTGACCAAGACGACAGTGCCACATATAGGTCGACTTATCGCTCGATTTCAAACATTTAGCCTCAATGTTATTAATATGTGTATTTCCACTATCGAGATTCAATAAGAATAGAACATCTATCAAAGGTGCATGTGCATAAAACATATTACTCATATAAATCGAACAACCATTATTCTCGGACTTAAACAAGTAACCGTCTCGCAATAAACAAGATCCCGATATAATGTTCATGCTTAATGCCGGCACTAAATAACAATTATTTAAGTATAAAACTAATCCCGATGGTAGATGAAGAGGTAGCGTGCCGACCGCGATCACATCAACCTTTGATCCATTTCCCACGCGCATCGTCACCTCGTTCTTCGCTAGCTTCCGTTTATTCTGCGGCTTGTTTGAGTTACAAATATGAGCAACCGAACGATTCAAATACCCGAGCACTACTACAGTACTAGTGAGATACACATCAATAACATGTATATCGGATAAACCTTTCTTGTTGATGTTGTCGTTCTTCAAATCCGCCAAGTACTTTGGGCAATTCCTTCGATGACCTTCTCCCTTGTAGTAAAGCACTCGATGTCGGGCTTAGGTCCAGCCTTGGTCTTGTTAAATCGGCGTGGTAACTTTCTTACCACCCTTCTTGAAGTGTCCCTTTGTAGACTTGCCTTTCTTGAATTTGGTGGTCTTATTGACCATCAACACTTGGTGCTCTTTCTTGATCTCCACTTCTGCAGATTTTAACATGGCGAAGAGTTCTGGCAACTGCTTGTTCATGTTTTGCATATTGTAGTTCATCACAAAGTTCTTGTAAATTGGTGGTAGTGATTGGAGGACACGATAAATCCCCAAAGCATTAGGAATCACTATACCCAAACTTTGAAGTTTGTTTGCGTGCCCAGACATCTTAAGCACATGCTCACTGACGGAGCTGCCCTCTTCCATCTTGCAGTTAAAGAACTTTTCAGAAGCCTCATAGCTCTCAACTGTCACGTGAGCCTCAAATATCATTTTGAGTTCACGGACAATATCATGTGGGTCTGAATTCTCAGACCTTTTCTGAAGCTCCGATCCAAACCATACAAGATAGCACACTGAACTGTGGAGTACTGATTCTTTCGAGTGAGGTAAACATTCTTTACTTCATCGGTAGCAGTAGATGCAGGCGGGTCACCCAGCGGTGCATCTAGCACATAGGTCAAATTACCAGCATTGAGGACAATCCTCAAATTGCGGAACCAATCCGCGAAGTTGCTTCCGTTGTTTTTCAACTTTTCTTTCTCTAGGAACGCATTAAAATTGATGGTAGGGGCCTCCATTGATCTACAACATATTTGCAATAGTTTAGACTAAGTTTATGACAAATTGAGTTCTAATTAATAGTTAAATTAATCTAGGTGAACTCCCACTCAAAACAATATCCCTCACATTGTTTTAGTGATCACAAGAACCAAATTCACCACATCATCACCGATCATCACGAGAGTTGATGTAGCTTCAATGGCGAACAATTGACATGTTCATCATATCTACTATATGATTCATGCTTTACCTTTCGGTGATCCGTGTTCCGAGACCATGTCTGTACATGCTAGGCTCGTCAAGATCAAACCTTAGCTTCCGCATGAGCAAATCTGGCTTGCTCACGTTGTATACACTTGCGGAATCTAACACACCCGATCATCACGTGGTGCTTCGAAACAACAAGCTTTAGCAAAGGTGCTTACTAAGGGTGAACACTTTAGAACTTGAAATTCATGTGCATGAGGGATCATCTTATAATGCTACTATCGTTAACTAAGCAATACAAGATGCATAAAGGATTAACATCACATGAAATTCATAATATGTGATATGATATGGCCCTTCTTCTTTGTGCTTCCGATCTCCATCTTCAAGCACGAACATGATCTCCATCATCACCGGCATTGCATCAGGGTCAATTATGCCGCTCCATGGTTGTCGTCCACCAGCTTCAACTATTACAACTACTTTGAATAGACACGCGGGTCTTAACAGAAATTAAAGACAACCATATGGCTCCTGCCGGTTTCCAACTTACAATAAGGAACATTGCATACATCAAATATAATCACAATCATGGCCATATCACATCAGAGCACACCCTTGCAAAACAAAGTTAGACGCATCTACTTTCTTTGCATGTTTTACGTGGTTTGGGGATTTCAATAAGTGTCGTTCTAACTTACGAACAAGAACCACAACATTGATACTAGTATTGTGAATCACCCGTTGTAAATTGAATCTTAACTATGTTGGGAGAAACAGGCACCCGCAAAGCCACTTATGCAATACAAGTTGCATGTCAAGCGTGGAGAAAGTCTCATGAACGATGTCATGTAAGGTTAGCCCGGGCCGCTTCATCCCACCATTCCGCAAGATGCAAAGTACACAAGAAGCAATCGACAACAAAAGCATCAACGCCCACAATGACCATTGTGTTCTACTCGTGCAACAGATCTACATATAGACACGGCTCTGATACCACTGTAGGGGTTCGTAGCATGGAAAACAAAAAATTTCTACCGCATACAAACAAACAATCCAAGATCTATCTACTAGGTTGTAGCAACGAGTCGATGGAATAACTCACCCTCGAATATTCCAAAGTGTTTAACGAGAGCGGATTCGCATGGGTGATGTAGTAAATACTCTTTGCGATCTCAAGATCGCGTGAGCGATCCTTCCGTGCTGCGTTAAGCGGCGCTTCATGATCGGTCACACGTTCGGTGCTTGACGAAGACCTTCCTCTCCCATGTTCCGGTGAGCGGAGGTTGTAGCACTCTCCTCGATTGGGGCAGACAACAGCGTGTGGAAGTAGAGGGAGATCTCGCAGGCTTCGCCTTAAGCCGAGCGAGTATGGTGGACTATGAGAGAGCCTCGGCGATCTAGGGTTTAAACGCACCAAGGAGGAGCAAGGCCGACGGCTAGGGTTTGCCTAGGCGGCTTGCCCTAAGCGTGATGGCGGCGGCCGAGGTGGCGGCGGTGGCTAGGATTAGGGTTTCTTGGGCATGGTGTTGTGTGCTTGGAGGGGCAGCCCCTCCTTATATAGGTGGAGGCGCGCCAGGGAGGAGTCCTCCCAACTCGGTCTCCAAGTGGGCGGTGGTGGAGGGAACTCCTCCCAAGTAGGTTTCCTACTCTCCTCCACCTCACAAAATAGTCGTTTGACTTTTTAAATTGGCGTTTGACTTTTCAAACTAGGATTTGATTTAACCCTTTATTTTGTTCAGCGATGACACCGAGCACATGATGCAATCATTCCAACTTGTTATGACACATTCATGTACCCTTCCTCCGGTGCGAACATTCCGGGCCTGAGATATGCCTACCGAGGTATAAAGCGGGGCGTTCCGTGGCCCGGGGAGTTGGCGAGTGGGCCTGCAAGACGGCGACTGTATCAAGACCTGGCATGGATCCAAGCGACTGGAAGATGAAGGCCCAGGAGAGTAGATAGGCCCAGTCGGATTAGGTTAAACGAGTACCGTAACCTTAACTGATTCGGTTGAGATATGTAAACCCTAGGGGAGGGTGAGTCTATATAAACCTCCCTACAGGGCGTGTAAACGTACGTTCCATCATCCACCCAAGCGACTCGCTGCCTAGCCGTCGAGCTCGCCCCATTGTACCTCCATCATAATACAATCTAGCAGGAGTAGGTCTTTACCCTCCGGGGGACGAACCTGGGTAAAACCCTGTGTCTCCGCCCTCATCTCGCACTGCAGATGGCTGGCCGCCCTTGCCCTTCATTCTACTACTCGCTGCCGATTGCAGCATCTGCCGTGGTCATTCCCACGACAGTGGCGCCCACCGTGGGTCCTGGCCGGTGTTCTGCTGTGAGATCCAATCTGCCCATCAACGAGTCGGTCGCCACCAGTCGCATGATAGCGATCGGCGAGATGCTTCAGATCTTGCTTGGCGGCTACGTCGGCGGCCGCGAATCACGCCTGACATGATGTTGCCAGTCGGCACGATCAGCCTCTTCGTTGGCCTCACCGACGTCATCGTCTCGGAGGACTCGGCTTGTATCCGCGAGTCGCCGCCACGCGACCGGCTCTCCGAGAGCCAGATCCGCACGATCCATCGCCTCGCCTCCGAGTACAACTCGGCCCACAACGACGTGGCCGAAAACACCGTGGCCACGGAAGACGCGGCCCTCAACGACGACGCCGACTCGGCGACCCCGCCGTCACTCGCTGGATCCATCACCGCGGCTTCACCCGCGGGCTCCATCACCCAGGTCTCCAACGTGGGAGACTTCGAGGATCCTTCCATCCTTGGGATCTTCGACTTCGACTCCGGGTCGGAAAACTCCGCTGATCTCCGCGACGGGACCGGTCGCCACGCCACGACCTACATGGCGACTGACACCAATCCGCCAGAGGATCCCTTCTCCACCCCGATCTCTCCTAACGCCACGACAACGGAGGTCGAGGTACTCCGCATGAAGCTGGCGGAGGCAGTCCGCAAGGAGCAAGCCGAGCGCGAAAAATTTCGCCTCGAGCGTGTGACGGCGCAGGAGCTGTCACGCTACCACCAGCAGCGAATCAGGTCGCGCTTGAACCCCACCGGCGCCACGAACCCGGCGGCGAGCGACCCGACCAGCGTGGCGGCGCGATCTGCGAAACGCGCCACCGGAGAAGCGCCGGCCCCACCAGGTCGATGGCGATGGCGCCCACCTCCACCAACCGCACCCGAGGACCAGCCGCGGATAGTGGTCTCCTCACAGGAGCGAGACATGAACGGCCTACCACTGTTCTCCAACCCGATGGACAACCTCGTGGCAGGCCGAGCAGCGGCCGACAACATCACGGCCACCGGCGACGGCGCCCTACAGATCCAGTACGTCAAGGCCCTGCTCGCAAAAGCGGTCGAGTAGCAAAATGCAGGCGTCGACTCACAGGGGTGTATGTACTCGCGTTCATCGGGCAGCAGAGCGGCCTCAAGCGGCCGTCCAGTGGCGGCAAACACCCTCAACTTCCCGCCACCCAAACCACTGCAGCTCCAACACCGACCATGACGTGGCACTCTCCTGCGACCCTAGGCGACCAACCGTCGCCGCCAATGGTCAGCCCGTCGACGCCCGCACCCACATCATCAACAACCAGAGCTGGCGCGCACGCTAGCCCGACGACCCGCGACACACCCTAACCAATCGCCGCGACGGCGAGCCGATGGGGTCGCTAAGCCGACTCGGGCCCCGATGCTTCGGCCCGATGATCCGAGGCGAAAAATACCCGGCGAACTTCAAAGCGCCAAAGGAAATAGAGAAGTACGACCCTTCGTATGACCCCTCCGTTTGGCTAGACACCTACCTCATGGCGATGGGGATCGCAGGCCACACGGACCTGCTAGCCACCCGCTACCTCCCCCTGATGATGGAGGGAGCGTGCAGGCAGTGGATCAACACTCTCCCTCTGGATAACATCGACTCCTGGGAAGAGATGCGCGACGCCTTCGTGAGGCACTTCAAGGGTTCCTACACCCGCGCCACCACCATCGAGGACCTGGAGCGATGCGTCCAGGGACCCCGCGAGTCGACCCGAAGCTGGGTCCAACGGTGGCAAGAGCTATGGTACAACGCGTCCGGCATCCACCCGGACACCGCAATCCATTGCTTCAATACCTCGTGCCGCTACGAGCCCTTGGTTGCCAAGCTCAAACGAGCATACCGCACACTCGACAACATACCGGACCTCCTCGAGATCGCCAAAAGATACGCGGAGGAAGACCCCAACCAGGAAACCGGCGACGAGTCGGGAGGTCAACGCCGCATGAACGGCAACGACAACGGACGACGGTCCGACCTACGCTACAGCAACACTCGCCTCACGGGCAAGCGCCGCAGTGACGGGCGAGTCGACTTCATCGCCAACGCCGGGCACGCGCAGCGCGAGCCCAAGAGCTTCCGTCGTGACGGAGGACAACGCCGTGACGGCGACAACTACAAGACGAAACCAAGGTTCGACCCCACGGCCCTCCTTAACCAGCCTTGTGCGTTTCACAACAGGGAAGGGAAGCCCGCCACGCACACGACCGCCGACTGCCACTCTCTCAAGGAAATCGAGAAGGCACGGCGAGCACGAGAGGACCCCAACAACAACCCGCCAAACGACGGAAGATTTGGCAGTGTGGCCGGCTCGCTCCACACCTTCACAGGCTTCAACATGAAGCGCGAGAAGAAGGTCATCGCCCGCGCCGTCGCCGTCAACGCGGTGGCCCAGGTGGACGTTCCCCAGTTCCTCAACTGGTCGGAGCAGCCCATCACCTGGAGCCGCCAGGACCACTCGCCACGCGCCAGTACCCAGGCGAGTCATACGGTGGTCTAGCCTAAGGTGGGAGACTACAGGCTCCCCAAGACATTGATGGACGACGGCAGCTCCATCAACATCCTGTACCTGGACACCTTCAGGCGACTGCGGCTCCCACAGTCGATGGTCGAGACGACCTACACCATGTTCCACGACATCGTCCCCGGTCGGCAGTCGTACCCGATCGGAAAGGTCACGCTGCCAGTCACCTTCGGCACACCAGCAAACTTCCGCACCGAGCGGATCGTCTTCGAGCTGGTACCCTTTGACAACCCCTACCACTGCGTCCTGGGGCGCCAGGCGTTCGCCAAGTTCATGGCGCCCGCTCTGCGATAACGCGATGAAGCTCCCGGGCAGCGTCATCACCATCAAGCGACCCGACATGGCGGCGAGTGCGAGGCCAAAGGAGCGAACTCGCCGGCGCATCGCCAGCGGCGAAGGCCAACGCCCGACGAGCTCGCCAAATGCGTGGCAGAATCAACAATGGCGACCCCACCATACTCAAAGCCCAATTCGGGCGCCAACACCTCGACCTTGAGGCAGCAGCGCACACCCGCATCGTCGAGCTGGTCCCAGGCGACTCCAGCCAGACGGTAACGATCAGGACGGGCATGAGCCCAGCCTAGGAAGGCGCGCTCATCGAGTTCCTCCGTGAGAACAGGGACATCTTCGCATGGAAGCCCTCTGACATGTCTGGTGTCCCTAGGGAACTCGCTGAGCACAAACTAAACGCTGACCCCAAAGTGCGACCCGTCAAGCAGTCGTTGCGGCCCTTCAATGAAGAGCGTCGCCGAGCCATCGCCGAGGAGGTGCAGTGCCTACTCGCTGCAGGCTTCATCCGGCCAATCAAATACTCCAAGTGGCTGTCAAACTCAGTCCTGGTCGAGAATAAAAATGAGACCTGGAGGATGTGTATCGACTACACAAACTTAAACAGCGCCTGCCCGAAGGAGCAATTCGTCCTCCCGCGGATCGACCAAATAATCGACTCCACCGCGGGCTCGGAGTCGCTGTGTTTCCTCGACACCTACTCTGGGTACAACCAGATCAAAATGGCTGTTGAGGACGAGGAGAAGACGGCGTTCATCACGCCATTCGGAGCCTTCTGCTACACTGCCATGACCTTCGGCCTCAAGAACGCCGGGGCAACCTACTAGCGGTGCATGCAGCAATGCCTTGCGAGCCAAATTGGCCGCAATATCCACGTCTACATCGATGACGTGGTAGTGAAGTCCGCTCGTCAGGGCGATCTACTCGCCGACCTGGCGGAAACATTTGCCAACCTGCGGAAATACAAGATAAAGCTCAACCCAGGCAAATGCACCTTCGGTGTACCAGCAGGGCAACTATTGGGGTACGTCGTCTCCAAGCGCGGGATCGAGGCGAACCCCACCAAGATCGACACGATCGCTCGACTCGGCAAACCCGAGTGCCTGCGCGACATCCAAAAACTGGTCGGGCGAGTCGCGGCTCTCAGTCGCTTCATCCCCCGATTGGGCGAAAAGGCGATGCCCCTATACCGCCTGATGCGAAAGAACCCCACCTTCCAGTGGGACAATGAGGCGGACGACGCACTCCGTGACCTCAAGAAGGTGCTACTCGCCGCACCGCTACTCACCGCCCCCGTCGACAAAGAACCCATGATGGTCTACGTCGCGGCTTCCGAGCGCGTCGTTAGCGCCGTCATGGTCGTCGAGCGGCTGGAGGAAGGAAAGGAGCGCCCGGTACAACGACCGGTGTACTATATCGGCGAGGTCCTCACCGAGTCGCGCCAGCGGTACCCGCAATACCAGAAACTGGTATACGCAGTCTTCAGAGCACAGCGGCGACTGCCGCACTACTTCCAGGAGCACCCGATCACGATCGTCTCCTCAGCACCGTTGCAGGACATCATCGCAACGTGGCGACGGCGAGTCGCCAAGTGGGCCGTCGAAATCGGCATCCACAACATCAAGTATGAGCCACTTAGCGATCAAGTCGCGAGCTCGCGGACTTCATCGCCCGGCCCGGGAAGAGGCCCGGCCGCCATACCTCCACTCTGGAGCACGCGCCCGGCGGCTCCAAGAACGCGGACGGCGCGAGGCGGATCGTGTTGACTTCCCCGGCGACAAGCTCGCTCGTCCTGCCTCGACTTCACCCCCTGCACCAACAACATGGCCGAGTACGAGGCATTACTCCACGGCATGCGAGCTTCCAAGGAGATGAATGTCCACCGCCTACGTTGCTACGGAGACTCCGACCTCGTCGCTGGGCAAGTCACTGGTACTTGCGATGCCGTCTCTACCACCATGGTGGCATACCGCCAGGCAGTAGACAAGCTAGGTGGACACTCCGCAGGCTACTTCGTCGAGTGGATCGAGAGGCGGAAGAACGAGGAGGCCGACGCACTCTCTCGCATCGGGTCGGCTCGACTCGCACCACCCGCCGGCGTCTTCCTCGACACGATCACCAAGACGTCGGTCTCTCTCCCAAGGGAGATCGACATCGGAGTCCCGCTGCAACCAAAGGCAGCCCTGGTCGCACTCATCACCGAGCCAGACGACTGGACCAAGCCATACATCGCCTACCTGGAGGCCGACACCTTGCCGGCAGACGAGACAGACGCCCGGATGGTTGCACGTCGGTGCAAATCCTTCACCATCATCGACGGCGAGCTCCATAAGCGCAGCGTGACCGGCGTGTTCCAATACTGCGTCCAACCCGCCGAAGGACGCAAGATCCTCCACGACATCCACTCCGGCGACTGCGGCCACCACGCTGGAGCCCGCTCTCTGGTCGCAAAGGCTATGCGGCACGGCTTTTACTTGGCCGCGCCGATGCCGTCGACATTGTCGGTGATGCGCCGGGTGCGGTAAGCCAACCAGACACACGTGCCGAGCTCATCAAGACAATCCCCATCACCGCCATTCGCCGTGTGGGGTATGGACATGGTAGCCCTTTCAAAAGGCCCCTCCGGCTTCACCCACCTCCTGGTCACGGTCGACAAATTCACAAAGTGGGTGGAGACCAAGCCAGTCCGGAAATGCGACGGGAAGACCGCCACCAAATTCCTACGCGAACTCATATATCGCTACGGGTTCCCAAATAGCATCATCACGGACAACGGCACCAACTTCGCCGAAGGAGCCATGGCCGAGTTCTGCGAGGAACATCACATCCGGCTCGACCTCGCGTCAGTCGCCCACCCGGAGTCCAACGGCCAGGCGGAACGGGCCAACCAGAGCATCCTCCACGGCCTGAAGCCGCGGCTCCAAGTACCACTCGAGCGCACCGCCGGGTGCTGGGTCGAGGAGCTACCCTCCGTCATCTGGGGTATCCGCACCTCGGTCAACAGGGCGACAGGGTTCACCCCCTTCTTCATGGTGTACGGCACCAAGTCAGTCATGCCCACCGACCTCGAGCACGACTCGCCAAGGGTCGTCCACTACACGAAGACTACGAACAAACTCGCACGTCAGGATGGAGTCGATCAACTCGACGAGGCACGCGACCTAGCTTGCTCCCGCACTGCCATCTACCAGCAAGGACTCCGCCGCTACAATAGCCGGCGGGTGAAAACTCGTACCTTCCAGGAAGGCGACCTGGTGCTACGCCTCATACAAGACAAGAAGGGCATGCACAAGCTCTCCCCCCCGTGGGAGGGACCATTCGCCATCGGGCGAGTACTCGGCAACGACGCCTACTACCTCACCGACGTCCGCGGATATGGGAAACTCGATGTCAAGCGACCATGGAATGTAAACCTCCTACGGAAGTTCTACTCCTAGAACTCCACATATGTATCCTCCAGTCGATATGAAATAAAACATATTGGTCACCACAAATTGTGTTTACTCTCCGTGTCTTGTGCCACTCGCACTCGTAATAACAACACCAAGCTAACTGCAGGAGTCAACCTCTGGTACAACGATCGGCACGGCCAAGTAGTGCGCTACGAGGGCACTGGGTTACCCCAGGTCTCGTAACGTCCACGAAAAACGCCTACCCGGAGCCCCATTGGAGTCGCCTAGCTCGACTGGCTTAACGAGCCAAGACAACTGCCTTCGCTCCTCACAGCAACCATGATCCTCCGCATCCTCGACACGGTGACTCGAACGGCCAAGTGCCACGCTCGGGGCGACGACCCGGTTCGTATGGCGACTAGGGAAAACGCCAAGTATGATATCATGCCCAGGACTCGCCATGCGACTGACCCGACGGGCCAGGCAGGAGTGATGCGCTTACTCTGACGCGCCCAATCCTCACCCACCCTAGAGTCGCGCCTAGAACAACCAAGTACCACGCTCGGGGACTCGGCTACCCGACCTCGTTCGCGCAAGGGAAAACAGTGAAGTATAGAGCACTCATGGGAGTCGCCTTGCGACTGGCTTTCCAAGCTCGGGCGAGTCGACCTCAGTAACAAAACGTTCAAAACCACAAACACATAACAAACGAGGTAAACCCCATAAAAAGGGCGGACGCGATCGGGGACTCGTTCAACCCTCAATCACAAACACACGACAAGTCACAAAAAAACACGATATCCCATTATAGCGGATCATAGTTGCTACAAAGTACAAGGTGCGCCCAATGGCCGAACTGCTACTAACGACCGAGGGCACAATGTCTTATTCTGCAAGCTTCGATGTTGACTCGCCACCACCCTTGCTGTTGCGAATGAAGGGAGTGTACGGGTTCGACGGGTACGTCGTCAGCTCACCTGCCATCGCCGCACGGAAGGGCTGCTCGATCTTGAAGTCCCGATGCTGCGGCTCGGGGTCGTTGGGTGCGGCGATCGTCTCCTGATAAGGAAGGAGGTCACCCATCGCCCAGACACGATCGGAGTACACCGCGGCGCGGTCCGTCAGCTTCAGCACCTCGGCGATCTCCACCGAGCCAGTCGACGATGGGTAGCCACTCGTCACATCATCCAGATCGAAATCCTCAGGGAAGTGGGCGAGCCCAAGGCTAAGCGTCGTCGCCGCCCCGCGCCGGAACGCCGATCGCGTCATGAACTCGACGACTGATGGCGCCTTCTCCAAGTACCGCCACACTTCGACAAGGTCGCTGAGAATCACTTCCGTGGGCGACATCTCCTGAAGATACGCCCGAATACAAGTCACGGACAGCGTGGCCGAGTCGACCAGAGTGGCTACACACTGCCGCGCGTCGAATGACTGCGCCTCTTCCGCGCTATCGATAATCCGACCTGTGGACAGAGATGGGTAGTGAGTACATCAAAGATCACACAATGAAAATTTTACAGGCAGAGGCGGCACACCTACCAATCAAAGGACGGGAGAGATCCGTGATGAAGCTTTGAAGAGAGGAGTAGTCGTCTTGAAGCCCAGCAACAAGGGCGTCGGAGACCTTACGCTCCTCAGCGGCGTCCGTAACAGCAGCCTTGGCTCGCCCATCCGCCGAGCTCGCCTCCTCCTTCGCGTCCGCAAGCTCGCGATCAAGGTCAGCGATCTGCTTCTCCGCCAAACTCAACGCAGATTGCGCCGCCGTTAGCTCACTCGCCGGGACAAGGCCCTGGCGAACCTCTTCCGCCTTCGCAGCAATCGCCTGGAGTCCCTTGTTCGCCTCTTGAACGGCGACAAGTTCCTTTTCCGCGCGACACTTTGCGATGGCGATTGGCTGATTCAGCCGCAAACCACGCAAAAGTCAACGATTAACAACAACGAATCCTAAAGTGCCCACCGCTGAAATTCAGCGGCGACACTCGGACTGGAGATCAAAAACCCTAAGCGCCCACCCGCTGAAATTCAGCGAATGCGCACTCGGGGACTGGGCGCAAGAAATAAAAGCAAAGCACCAAAAGAATCTGACCACTGCAATTCAGTGGCCCGATCCTCGGGGACTGGACATACCTGGATGGCTGCGCCAAGCATGCCATGAAGCTGTAGTGCGTCCACGGATGCGAGAAGAGCTGGAGTGTGCCCCCGACGCTGCTCGACCTCTGTCTCGGCGACCCCAGGTGCGCATCTCGATGGCATGGTACCGCTCGCCGTAGCCGCTCTGGCCATGAAGCGGGGAAAGGTGGCGATGGATGCGCCGGCACCAAAAGAGGCCGGCTCGGCCATCCCAGGCGAGGAAGCACCCTCCTTGATCGTCAAGGCCGTCCTCGCAGCGGGATCACTCGGAGCAATCGTCGTGTCATCAGACACCGTGACGACTTCGTCGCTCTTGGCCTTCTTGGCACTGTCTGTGGGGGCAGCGACCTCATGAGCCTTCCTCTTCCGAGAGGGGTCTTCCTCGGCGTCGACTGGCGGCACTTTGGCCACGGACGGGTGTCCTATCTTTTTAACTCCAGTCCTGCAAATTGATTACATGAGCAAATTGGTCCGAGTACAACGAAAATCAAGGCAAGTGAATAAAACTAACTTGGCAACTGGTATGAACCGCAGCCCCGTGCGGATGTTGGCCGGCTTCTCCAGTTCGAGGCCCAGTTTCCGACTGAGGCCCATCTCTAGGACATCATGCGCCCAAGACACGGACGGCCTCTTCGTTGATGAGGCCGCGACTGGAGCTTCCACAACGTTTTCGGCAGGAGCTTTCACGGAAGCTGCCGTGATCGGAGCTTGACCCCGACCGGAGGCGAACGCAGAATAGAGGCCAGAGGTACCTCACTCAGGGCGGCGGTGGCATCCGGTGCTGCCGTCGTCTGTGGCGCTTCGTCCCTGGCCAGGCTGGTGGCGTCGGAGCTACTCGCCGAACGAGGCGGAGATGCTTGTTTCGCCGGTTTCGTCTTCCTCTTCGGAGGGGCCTTCACTTCTTTCTTCTTCTTGTTTTTTGACGGAGTAGCCTCGCGACGCGAGGTGTGCTCGGGAAGCTCGTCGTAGTCATCATCATGGCGTTCAAGGATTCTACTCGCCTCGAGTTCGCGCCGACGTTGTCCGCGAGTTTTGCGAGCCAGTGGGATGACCTCTTCTTCGGACTCGTCGTCATCATCGCTCCTGTCGCTCTCGATGCCGCCCCTCGCAGGAGGCGATTCGCCCCCGTCCTGGACGGACGAGCTCGAATTCTCGTCGTCCGCGGGCGGAAGCCACCCTTCCACCACTTGAAATAACTGCAATAGTCATGAGACAATATCAGTATAACCGCGACAACATCAACTGCGACTGCGAATGATAGAAAATGACTTACCGTCGGGGTTGGATGCTTCGCGGTGTAGGGGGCGACCCCGGCCTTTGCATCCAGGTACACTGCCTGGGTGATCTTCTTCAACGCTGGGATGTAGTCCTCGAGTTTCCACTCGGCGAGGCAGGATTTCATCGAATCTTCCCAGACCGTGTACTCGTACATGTAATGGTCACGGCGGGCCAGGGGAACGAGTCACCGCCCGAGCCAATAGTTGTACAAGTTGATGGTATGAAGATCCTTTTTCTTCAGGATGCGGATGGTTTGAAGTATCTCATCCACGACCATCCGCTGGTCTGTTGGAAGCTTGCCGACTTGGAGTCGGCGCGGTTCGGGCCGGTCGGCGGAGTATCTTGGGATCATCACCTTGCCGTCTGGAGTCGCCTCGGTGACGTAAAACCAAGACTTCTTCCACTCGCTCGTCGCCTTGGCAGGTAGCATCAGATCAAAAAAGGAGGCCTTCGACTTCAACTGAAACGTCAAGCCACCCGCAACAAGCATTGGGCCGCCTGCTTCTTTGCGACTGATCCTCCCGTGGAGCAGATATTGCCACAGGGGGAAGTAGGGCCTGCAGCCCAGGTAGCACTCATGAGCATACGAAAATGGCGGTGCTCGATGTTATCGAGCGGTCCGTTGTCGATCTCGTAGAAAGCGAAGGCGGAAGAAGAGAGATGTGGGAATCCAGCCCCCGTTCGGTGGCTGGTGAAGCGAAATTCTCCCTCGGGTCCGGAGTCACCTCTCGGCCAGGAATGCGCCACCGTCGCGACAGATCCGGCCTCCTCGAAGACGCCAGATGGCGCTCGTACACTTGGACCTGCCCCATGGTTCGTTGGAGGGGGCCATTGGCGGAAAGGTTCGTGGAGGTCGGAGGATTTTGGATCGGCTGGATCGCGATGCGGAGGAAAACGGAGGTGCGCGCAATCGGAGGAAATGACGAGGAGGTGGTTCTCCGATCGCCTACCATTCCCTTTATATAGCGCTTGTTACCCGCCAAATCAGGAAGTCGTTAATACACGGTGATTACGCCAAAAGTTACCGTTGGATTACCCCAACGGCTAGTTTTGACTGCGTTTGACGGTCCAACTTTAGCCACTCGGCTTGCCGACCCGACCACTATAACAGTGACTAAATATTTCGCCGACCTGTTCGCCAAGCTACGGCCATTATGATTAGATTTTTCCTTTATTCAGGAGCCCGCCACCGATTCGACTGGATGTACGCATTGGACCCGTATGCTCCGACTGCCAGCAACCACCTGCGGCCAATCGACGACGGCCTCGGGGACTACTGATGGGGATATGCCTACCGGGTATACCAGCGGGGCGTTCCGGATCGCCCAGAGCTGGCGAGTGGGCCTGCAAGACGGCGACTGGATCAAGACCTGGCGTGGATCCAAGCGACTGGAAGATGAAGGCCCACGAGAGTAGATAGGCCTAGTCGGATTAGGTTAAACGAGTACCGAAACCTTAACTGGTTCGGTTGAGATATGTAAACCCTAGGGGAGGGTGAGTCTATATAAACCTCCCTATAGGGCGTGTAAACGTACATTCCATCATCCACCCAAGCGACTCGCCGCCTAGCCGTCGAGCTCGCCCCATTGTACCTCCATCATAATACAATCTAGCAGGAATAGGTCTTTACCCTCCGGGGGGCGGAACCTGGGTAAAACCCTGTGTCTCCGCCCTCATCTCGCACTGCAGATGGCTGGCAGCCCTTGCCCTACGTTCTACTACTCGCTGCCGATTGCAGCATCTGTCGTGGTCATTCCCATGACAGGAACCTTCTAGAACATTCCCGATGAAAACACTGGAACAATTCTCCAACCCCGAAACAAGACTTTCCTTATATGAATCTTATTCTCCGGACCATTCCGGATTTCCTCGTGATATCCCGGATCCCATCCGAGACTCCGAACAACATTCGGTCTCTTACTCATCATTCCATAACTACTCAAACAGCGTCGAATCCTTAAGTGTGTCTCCCTACGGTTCGTGAATTATGCGGACATGATCGAGACACTTCTCCGAACAATAACCAATAGAGGAATCTGGAAATTCATATGGCTCCCACATATTTCTACGATTACTTTGCGATCAAATGAACCACTTACATACGATACCAATTTCCCTTTGTCTCACGATAGTTTACTTATCCGAGGTTATGATCGTCGGTATCTATGCATACCTAGTTCAACCTCGGTACTGATAAGTACTTTTTTCTCATTCCCGTGATATGTGATCCCTTGTGAGCCAATCACATGCTTGCAAGCTAATTGGATGACATTCCACCGAGAGGGCCCAGAGTATATCTAGCCGACATATGGATGGACAAATCCCACTCTTGATCCATGTGTCTCAACCAATACTTTCCGAACACTCAATGCCACCTTTATAGCCACCCAGTTACAGTGTGGTGTTTGATGTCATCAAAGCATCCTTCCGGTGAAGGTGATATGCATGATCTCATGGTCGAAGGAATTAGGTTACTATGTATCAGAAAGCATATACCAATTGAACTATTAAAATGACTTGATCTTTATGCTACGCTTATCTATAGGAGTATGTCCACCATATCATTCTCCTAACGATATGATCTTGTTGTTAATAACATATCAATGTTCATGATAGGGAAACCACAATCATTTATTAACCAACAAGCTAGTATTATAAAGAGGCTTTACTAGGGACTCTATTTTAGTTTACAAATCGCACAAGTATTAATGTTTCCTTGTTAATACTATTATAGCATGAATGTAAACATTTATCATAAACACAAAGATATAATAATAACTATATTTATTATTGCCTCTAGGGCATATCTCCAACAAGTACCGCCCGGGTGGGCCGGTAGTACCGGCCGGCCCAGGAACTTTTTTCCCTAGATTCCTTTTCCCTTATACGATCCAGAACCAGGCGCACCCGCTCGATTTGCCCAGCCGCCGCTCGACATGCTGCTTGGCCCACGTGCTGCCGACCGCCGCTGCTGCGCTGGGCCCGCGCTGCTTCCCTGGCTCGCTCGCGTACGCCGCCGCCGTGTTGATCCGGATCTCCCGCACGCCCAGGCCCCCGCGTTGACCAAGCGCGGCGCTTCTTGCGTTTGCTGCTTTGCTACGCGCCAAGACGTTGTTGTGGCCCGCGGCCCGCTCCGCTGCTCATTCGCTGCGTCTTCTTGTGCTGCCGCTGCTTTATTTGCCCCACTCCACAGCGCATTGACCAGCACAGACGCCGCTGGTCCCGCCTCGTTCAGGCTGCTTCTGGCCTCCAGCGCCCGTGTCTGGCCCCCATGGGTCCAAGCGGTACCGCTTCGCCACCGCTCACTGCTGTTGCAACATGCTTTTTCCTGGCGTTGTGTTGTTTGGGTCCGGTAGCACCGGACCAATCCGGTACTACCGGACCGTTATGAAAAATGCCCCAACGGGCAGATTCTGTCTGTCTCTTTAAATATCTTTGCCCCTTTGTCTTTTAGGGTTACTTCTTACTCCTCCTTTTGTCTAAGCTTTGCCCCCATTTGCCTTACTCTTTGAGCTTGATTTCTACACACCCCTTCATTGATTCTTGCATATATTTGAGGGGTTGTTGGAGGTGATCTAGATATACGTTTTGACCTAACCGATTCATCTCTTTGTGAGTGTATCTTTGGGGATCTAGATTTTGGGGGATTTTGTGTCTCTCTTTGATTCCTCCTCTCTTGTTCCCCCCAATAGATTTAGTAGCTTTGTTGGAACTTGAGAGTGAGGGATTTGAGCATCTTTGTGGTGTTCTTGCCATTTGCATTTGGTGCATCGGTTTGAGTTCTCCTCGAAGGATTTGGTTTGGGTTGCTCATTGGAGCTTGTCCCTCTTGGGTTCTTGGAACCCTAGACAGTTTTGTGGCCTTGGTGGCATTTGTTGAGGCCTTTTGTGGCGTTTGTTGGGAGCCTCCAATTAAGTTGTGGAGAAGTGCCCCAACCTTGTGAGAGGTTCCGGTTGCCACCGACAAGTGCACCGATAGTGGAAGCGTGGATCGATCCCGTTGGGGTGAGATTCACCGGGGAATAAGGGAGGCCTTTTGTGGCGTTGGTGGTTTGATACCACCCCCTCTCCAAATGAGACGTACTCCATGTTGGGAGGAACTCGGTAAAATATCGGTGTCCCCGTGTGCCTCGGTTATCTCTATACCTGAGCTCTTTACTTATGCACTTTACATTGTGATAGCCTTTGTGCTTGAAGTAATATATATCTTGCTATCACTTTGTTGCTTGTATTGCTTAGCATAAGTTGTTGGTGCACATAGGTGAACCTTAGTTGTTCTAGGTTGTGCTTAACAAAGTAAACACTAGTTTTATTCCACCTTTGTTGAGCCACTCTAGGAAAAGTTTTAATCGCCTATTCACCCCCCCTCTAGGCGACATCTGTATCATTTCAATTGGTATCAGAGCCCGATCTCTCATTTTAGGCTTCACCGCCTTGAGAGTAAAGATGTCGCCTAGGGGATTAGTGCACAAGGACACGCTCACATTCGATGGCATAAATTATGATGTTTGGAAAATTCGCATGCTTAATTTATTTCGGGAAATTCACCCAATTATCGAGAGATATCTATATGTGGATCTCTCTTCTCCTATGGATATCCAAAACAAATCTTTAGAGGAGAAGTTAAACTCTCATATAGATGCTCTAGCTACTAAAATTCTTTTGCATGTTGTGAGCAATGTAGTTCTTTCTTCTATCATGCCTTATTCAAGCGCTCGTGAGATATAGACCAAGCTTCAAGATAAATATAGCAAGTCCAACATTGTTAAGGATGATTGTGTTGCTTCCACTTCCGGTCGAGATGAGTTCTCATCATCTACCACTTCACCAACATGTGATTTTTCACAAGGTAATGATATGGTGAGTGGTGATAGAAATTGCAATATGGATAGTGATATTACTACTTGTAATCCTTCATCCCTATCTAGTTGCAATGATCTATCTTTGGACCTTAACACTTCTAGCACTCAAAACTCCTTACATGCTTGTGTTAATAGTCCGTGCATATCATGTAGAAATTACTTGAATAAATCTCATGATGATATGCTTGTGTTGTCTTGTTGCCATGATAAAAAATGCTTCCATTTCCTCTAGTGCTTGTGTTGCTAACCATGTATAGGAAAATGAAGATTCTATGGGCCAAGAAAAGGTCTTGAAGAGAGCTACAAGTGCAATCTCATCATCACCTTCCTCCGGTTCTCACATGTGCCTTATGGCTAAGGGAACAAAGGTAACCTCTTTGAATCCCATTGTATCTCATGGTGATGATGATGAGGTTGAGAATGATAATGATGATTATAGAAGTAAGTATGATATTACCTCTATTAAGAAAATGGCAGAGGTTATCTATAGCGCTCTCTTCAAAAATAAAATTGCTTCCTCCAACTTTATTGAAATCTTGAATTGTGCCATAGAAGGCAATGATCTTATTGAGGAGCAAGAAAACTTAATTGATGAAAACTTTGCACTTGAGCGTGAGTATGCTAATGAAGTTGCACAACTAAAGGACTCCCTTGAAGAAGAATAAACCACCAAAGAATCTCTTGAGGAGACTTTTACTCTAGAATTATCTAGAGTAAAGGAATACCATGATAGAGAACTTGCGGTGGCTAACTCCTTCAAGATTAAAAATGATGAACTTGAAGTTACTTATGCTAAACTTGTTGAGGATTTTAAGCACCTCGAATATGGCTCTCGGGTCGTTAAGAGGGATCTCATCAAAATCACCGAGTCACATGAGCAACTTAGAGCTTCATATTTAAAAGAGCTTGACAAGTTGCCCTCACCTCTTGCTAATAATAATGATGCTTGTGCTACTAACTCTATTCCTTGTGAAGCATATATTTTGAAGGAGAATGTTGAGCTAAAGGCTCAACTTGCTTTGCTAACTAGCAACTATGGGAAATTAGAAGAAAGTCATGTTAAGCTCTCGAGCTCGCATGAGGATCTTCTAGTCTCCCATGGTAGGCTAAAGTTAGCTCATGAGGCCATCGTGTCAAAGGTAACATCTAGTGGGCCTCATGTGGACATTAGCACTACATCTACTCCAAATGTTATATTGCCATGTGCTAGTCCTTGTAGTTCATCCTCTCACAACCATGATATATTCGTGATGAATTACATTCCGTGCCTTGTTGCTCTAACAATGTAGCATCTACTTCCTCTAGTGTTTTTGTTGAAACTAACCATGTAGAGGAAATCAAAAGGCTCAAGGCTTAAGTCACTTCTTTGAAGAATGACTTGAAAAAGGGTCATCAAGGGAAGGTCACACTCAACAAAATCTTGAGTGTGCAAAAATCCCCCAATGACAAGAGTGGGCTTGGATTCAACTCCAATATCAAGAACAAGTCCACTATCAAGTTGAAGCACAAGGACAACAAGAAGAATGGACAAGATCAAGTCAAGAATCCGGCCAACAATGTTTGCTTCAAGTGCAAGGAAGAAGGGCACCATGTTAGATCTTGCCCATTGAAGAAAAAGCCTCTTAGTGTGAAGCAACAAGGGAAGCGTCCTCGAGCTCCACCTCAAGTCATTAATGGGCCTCTTCCTAAGAGGACTACTCGTGCTATTCCTCGAGTTGTGGCTTCATCTAAGAATAAAGATGGCAAGAGTAGAACTTGCTACATATGCCATGAGAAGGGGCATATTTCTTCCTCATGCACTATCGGTATATCCTCATCCAACCCTATCATTATTGATGATGCTTATTCTCTTTGTAAGGATGAGGTTGGCAGTGTGTTTGCCAACTTTGCTGGTTCCCAATGTGGTGTCAAGAAAAGATCCATTTGGGTTGCCAAGCCTATTGTGGCTAACTTCTTAGGACCCAACTTGATTGGGGACCAACAAGCCAAAACTTGATCAATAGGTGTGTTTTGGAGGACATTGGAGTCTTGGCTACATTATGAAGAATTGAGGGATCTTCATCAATTATTATTGTCAAGCCAAGCCATTTGTATTATCATGATTATATTATACTTCCAATGTTCCTCCTTGCGGTAACATATGCTTAACTCGTTACATTGAAAGTTACTCGCCCCTTATGCATGTGTTGGTTTTGTATCTTCCATGCTTTTGTACATGTTGTGCTTTCCACTTAATTATCTTGAGGTATCAAGTATATTTGTATATTATTAGGTGGCACACCATGTATGTGTGTTTCTTGTATTGGAGCCTTAATTGATTATTTTTTATATCTCATTTGGCTCTTGTGAGAGATTAATGGATTATCCCATTTTGGGGGAGTGTTATGCTTGGGCATTCCACAATCCTAAAATTGTGTGTACATGAGGAATACCACCTAGTATTTATATTGGATTATTGTCTAATCTCTATGTGGTATAATTCTCATGAGAAATTTAATTTTTATAATGTCCATTAATTATCTCTATATGTATCATTTTGCCTCGTGTTAGTTTTATGGTAGTATCACGTTATGGGGGAGTCATATGCTTAGTGCATATTACAAATCCTAGAAAATATGAATATTCGAGGTTGTGTCACTTAGAATTGATATTGATTATTATCTAGCTCCTATGTGACACATTTGCTCATACAAGTTACAATTTGCTTGAATGTCTTTATTGGTCTTATTTTGGATATTGTATATGAGAATGTTTCTTGGTATGTGTTTCCTCATATTTAGATATATATATCCTCATGGAAACCATTTGCTTCAAGTTACTCTAATCACTAGTGATTGTGTGACTATTGGAAGCTACCAAGAATCATGTTCGAAGTATCATGCTCAATTCTTATATTTTGGTATATGCTTCTTATTGTGACTATGATCTTGGATATCCATGCAAGCTACCTTGGGAAAATTATTCCTAATATTTCTTGTCCTTGGACAATGAGTACCCAATGTATGGTAGAATTTATTGATCATATTCACTTTGGTCTTTGCTTAATATTGTCCTATCTTTGGCCATGTAAATGTTTTGTGTGCTCCCATGTATTCCTTGCTTCGTGTGGATCTTCTTATTTTATTGTTATCCTCTTGTGTTTTACTTAGTGTAGGTACTAGTGATGATCCCATTTGTGTGAATTTTGCATTTAAAAGGAAAATCCTACATAATGCACTATCCATGGGGGAGCTCTCCTATATTATTTAAAACACTCATATTTATGCTTCTTTGTTTGATCCATATCGGGTTTTATGTGCTTGGAACCTAAATATTTTTGTTTTGGTATTTTGTGCCATCATGAGAAGTTTGGGGATTTTGGTTTCTTATTGGAACCTTGCTCTTTTTGGGAGTTTGTTTTGTCTCATTCCTTGTTTCATGATTTGACCATTCTAGAATGACATAAATCCTTGAGCATTTTTATTTCTATCTATCTTTTGCGCTTTTGGCTTTAGCCTAGTTCATTTGTTGAACTTGTTATCTTTCATGTGTTGAATTGGTTCTTTGATACAATTTGGACTTCATTTGTCATGTCACACTCTTGTGTGTGTAATCTCGATTTACTCGGTGTTTTTGTTCGAATTGTATCTCATTTTTGGTTCTTGAAAGCCTTGTGCATGCATATTTACTACATATCTATATTATGGCATGCTTGCTTTCTTTGATCCAATATATAGGGGAAACTCCACCAAATCCCATCGGCTAAGTTGTGCATGAGATTCAATTTCATATCATTATGCACATAATTATGTGGAGTCTCTCCTATGTATTGTAGTTTCTCTAACTACTTTGGACCCAATAAGTTTGGGGACCATTTTGTACTTAATTGTGTTTTAGGTACATTGGAGATATACTGGATGATTGTCTCTCAATTTTGAAGAAGTGGTGCATACATGAAAATTTGAGGCAAACTATAGGATGATCAATGAATTCATATCCCCTACATCCTACCAATTATATCTCGGTAACAAGTATCTCTTTCTCATGCTCATATATCTTGATTCCAACCGTTTGTCGGTTGCCTTCTAGCATGAATTCATGTATTTGTAATTGTTGTAGTTCTAGCCATGGTTTTAATAGAACTCTCTATTGTAAATGTGTATAATTTGAGATGAGTACATATAGTTGGGACTATACATAATCATGCATATGATCCTCCAATCCCAAATATGTCAATCTAGCAATTTTATTGCCTATCCTTTCCTCAACTTCCCTCATGTGCAATAGTGATATTTTCCTTGTTTATTTTTTCTTGTGATACTTGTTGCCTTTCTCCATATATGCCAACCTTATCCTTTTCACTTGGTGATAGTTGTAATATATGAAGTGTGTTGGTGTTTGAAGTTCATTAATGTATAATAAGATAAAATTGTGCCTTTGGCCATGCTTTGAAGCAAAAATCTTATTGATATATGTAATGACTTCATTTTTGCCTTTTATGTGATTTATTGTATATCTTCTTTGTGTGTGATTATTTCTTTATGGGAATATGTATTTGGGATAGTTTCCACTTAGAGACATAGCGAAGATAATTTTGTTGATTTCTAATCCTTGGAGACCACCTTTCTAATCCGTTTGATTCTTCAGTGACTTCCAAATTTAATTGCCTATGAGTGTTTGTTCCTCTTATTTGCATCTTTGGGCACTCATATTTGTTCTCTCATGCCTTGTATTGTTAAATGAACTTGGATGAGTGAGGATTCCATGATTATGCACTTTGTTCCCAAATGCAATTATCATAATTGGTGCATTATCTTTGGGGAGCTCATCTAATTAATTTAATAATGCTCATTTGTCTTCTTTCTCATTTATTGTGCCTTAAATATTTATGGAGGAGTTAGGATTCCATATTTGTGCATTTTTGTATTGAAATACAACGATTCTTAAGTGTGCACAAATCTTGGGGAGCTTCTCCATTTTATTTAAACATTTATTTGATCCTTCATTCGTTGTGTTTTAAATGCTTATGGGGCGAGGATTCCATATTTGTGCAATATGTATTCTAATGCATTTATGATTGAATAGTGCACAAATCTTGGGGAGCTTCTCTATTTGTTATTTAAAGCACTCTCTTGCTCATATCATAATATCTTGTAGTTTCCATTTGAACTCATTTGTTGTTTTCAATTGGTTTGTGGGACCTTGTAATTGCCTACATCATTTGAATTTATTTATTTTGGCAATCTTTGGGTCCTCGATATAGTTCTACTACCTCACAAGTATTCATCATTGGATATGTGCGAAGGCACACATTTGGTGGAATTATTATTATATTTGCCTTCTAGAACTTGTCACCCATTTCGGCAATCGATGCCAATGGGGGAGAAGTTTTAGAGGGTTTAAGGGAAGTTGGTTTATGCATTGAGTTTGTTCTTAAGAATTTTCCTCTCATGCTCTTGCATCTTTGTTGTTGCTTAGCATGTGGTATATATAGAGGAAACTCCACCAATGATAATGATTGGCAATATATGCAATGAAATTCAAGTTCATCACACATGCATAGATTGTGGGGGAGTTTGCTCTATATATGGTGGTGGTACCAATATCACATACTTGTGTAGTATTTGATATTGGTATTACCATTTTGTTCATTAATATTCCTTATATAAACCCTCTTAAAGGGATTGTTATCAATTACCAAAATGGGGGAGATTGAAAGAACATGTTGGGCCCTCATGTGTGGTTTTGGTAATTAATGACAATCTTTTTGGACTAATGTGTGTATTAAGTTATACTTGTAGGATTTGTCCATTGGAATCGCTTGGAGCATGTGTTGGATTCAAGGTCGATGAAATGAAAAGAAGATATGTTGTGCAAGCTAAATATGCGAGGTTGATGGTGAGGAATTAAGAAAGGCGTTCCATCTTGAGAAGGGCAAGATCGTCTACATCGAGCTCAAGTGGAATGCTCAAGGCAAAGGTATAATATTGATAGGTTTTCCCTTTTGCCGGTCTTATGTTGTGTGTGGGAGACCGTGTTTAGGATATATAACCGTACTATCAAGAGGGGCTCTCGTATAAGTAATTCGGTCACATCGTTCGGAGAGAGCTCAAACCTTTGCATACTTGCATCATCGTATTTGGTTGTTATTTGGTCTTATCCATGTGAGGATATAGAGCTTGTGGTAATCTCCATAACAAGCTCTTGTTCATCAAAATCGGATCTCCCATATGTATCTTGTTGCGATTTTGATTTATGCGGCTTTTCGGTTTCTCACCAAGTGAGGTATCTCACATTATATTAATTGATACACTCTCACTTGGTGATAATCATTATTTCCACTTTTTATTGGGAGGCCCTTGTCGTCCCTCTATCCAACGCAATTGGAATCGGGTCAATCGGAGCTTCCAGTCAAAAGTTATGTCCGTTTGAATATTCGCCGATTTTATTCTAAAAGGAAAAAACGAAATTCTGTTTTCTGGGCCGAGCGGTAGTACCGCCCGGGCGGGCCGGTACTACCGCCCGCTCCTGGGCGCCCCATAATTTCTTATAGCCTAGCTAGGTAGTCAAATCCGGTACTACCGGCCGGCCCGGTAGTACTGCCCGGGTGGGCCAGTAGTACCGGCCGGCCCAGGAACTTTTTTCCCTAGATTCCTTTTCCCTTATACGATCCAGAACCAGTGCGCGCCCGCTCGATTTTCCCAGCCGCCGCTCGACATGCTGCTTGGCCCACGTGATGCCGACCGTCGCTGCTGCGCTGGGCCCGCGCTGCTTCCCTAGCTTGCTCGCGTACGCCGCCGCCGCGTTGATCCGTATCTCCCGCGCGCGCCCAGGCCCCCGCGTTGACCAAGCCGCTTTGCCGTGTGTTTGCTTTGCCCGCTTTGCAGCGCGTTGTTGTTGCCCACACCGCCCCGCTGCTTGTCGCTGCTGCACGCCGCTGCTGCTTCTTCGCTGCCGCCCACTCCTCGCGATTGACCAGTAGCGCCTGGCCCTTCGCGCTATGCGCGCTGCTTGCTGCGGTCCCGCCTCATTGCAGCGTCTTCTGCCACGCCCGTGTCTTTGCTTCGCCGGGTCCAGCAAGCCGCTTCCGCCACTTTTTGTTGCGTGCGTTTTCCTGGCGTTGTGTTGTTTGGGTCCGGTACTACCGAACCGTTCTGAAAAATGCCCCAACGGGCAGATTCTGTCCGTCTCTTTAAATAGCTTTGCCCCTTTGTCTTTTAGGGTTACTTCTTACTCCTCCTTTTGTTTAAGCTTTGCCCCCATTTTCCTTACTCTTTGAGCTTGATTTCTACACACCCCTCCATTGATTCTTGCATATATTTGAGGGGTTGTTGGAGGTGATCTAGATCTACGTTTTGACCTAACCGATTCATCTCTTTGTGAGTGTATCTTTGGGGATCTAGATTTTGGGGGATTTTGTGTCTCTCTTTGATTCCTCCTCTCTTGTTCCCCCAGTAGCTTTAATATCTTTGTTGGAAATTGAGAGTGAGGGATTTGAGCATCTTTGTGGTGTTCTTGCCATTTGCATTTGGTGCATCGGTTTGAGTTCTCCTCGGAGTATTTGGTTTGGGTTGCTCATAGGAGTTTGTCCCTCTTGGGTTCTTGGAACCCTAGACGGTTTTGTGGCCTTGGTGGCATTGTGGCCTTGGTGGCATTTGTTGAGGCCTTTTGTGGCGTTTGTTGGGAGCCTCCAATTAAGTTGTGGAGAAGTGCCCCAACCTTGTTAGAGGTTCCGGTTGCCACCGACAAGTGCACTGATAGTGGAAGCGTGGATCGATCCCGTTGGAGTGAGATTCACCGGAGAATAAGGGAGGCCTTTTGTGGCGTTGGTGGTTTGATATCACCCCCTCTCCAAACAATACGTACTCCATGTTAGGAGGAACTCGGTAAAATATCGGTGTCCCCGCGTGCCTCGGTTATCTCTATACCCGAGCTCTTTACTTATGCACTTTACATTGTGATAGCCTTCGTGCTTGAAGTAATATATATCTTGCTATCACTTTGTTGCTTGTATTGATTAGCATAAGTTGTTGGTGCACATAGGTGAACCTTAGTTGTTCTAGGTTGTGCTTAACAAAGTAAACACTAGTTTTATTCCACATTTGTTGAGCCACTCTAGGAAAAGTTTTAATCGCCTATTCACCCCCCTCTAGGCGACATCCGTATCCTTTCAGTAAGAGCTCGGGTACAGAGATAACCGAGACACACGGGGACGACGATATTTTACCGAGTTCCTCCCAATATGGAGTACGTCTCGTTTGGAGAGGAGGTGGTATCTAACTACCTACGCCACAAAAGGCCTCCCTTATTCTCCGATGTATCTCACCCCAACGGGATCTATCCACACTTTCACTATCGGTGCACTTGTCGGTGGCAAACCGGAACCTCTCACAAGGTTGGGGCACTTCTCCACAACTTAATTGTAGGCTCCCAACAAACGCCACCAAGGCCACAACTTGAAACACCAACAAACCGTCTAGGGTTCCAAGAACCCAAGAGTAAAAAGTTTCTCAACTTTCACTCACCAAATCCTCCGAGGAGAACTCAAACCTATGCACCAAGTGCAATGGCAAGAACACAAGAAGTGCTCAAATCCTTCTCTCCCAAATTCCACCAAAGCTACAAAATCTTATGGGGGAATAAGAGAGGAAGAACAATGGAGGAAATCCACAAAAGACTCCAAGATCTAGATCCCAAGATATTCCCCTCACTTAGAGGAGATATTGATTGGTGGGATTGTAGATCTAGATCTCCTCTTTCAAATCCCTCAATAATATGCAAAAATCATAGGAGGAATTGAGGATAAGCAAGCTCAAGAAGGTAAAAAATGGAGGGGTAAACTTGCAAGAATAGTTGGGGAACCATTGGGGAAGAAGGTCCCTTAAATAGGTCCCCCCAAAATCCAACCATTGAAGCCCAAAAACGTGAATCCGGGTACTACCGGACTTTTTCCCGGTACTACCGGACATTCCCGGTACTACCGGACATTCCTTGGGGATCCCAGGTCGCCAAAAGCACATTATTCAGTACCACCAGGTACTAAGGGTCGGTACTACCGGACCTTGGTCCGGTACTACTGGTCATCCTTGAACGAAAATGGCCATAACTTTTGCATCTGGACTCCAATTTTGATGATCTTGGGCTCGTTTCGAAGAGGACAACAAGATATACAAGATCATGCAAAGAAAAATCATAGTCCATCAAGGGAGGATATATCCAAATGACGAAAAGTTTAACCTCTCTCGAAAAGACGAACCGATAAAACCTCCAACATCGAAAACGTAATAGAAAATGCATATGAAATCCGTTTTCGATGAACTAGAGCTTGTCATGGAGATTAACACAAACTATAAATCCTCACATGAGTAAGAACCAAATAATGTAAGGTTTTACCTATCTCTAAAATACAAACCGGTAAAACCTCCAAGATCAAAACGCAATAAGATATAAAAGGGAAATCTGTTATTGATGAACTAGAGCTTGTTATGGAAATTACCACAAGCTCTATATCCTCACATGGATAAGACCAAATAACGACCAAATATGATGATGCAAGTATGCAAAGGTTTGAGCTCTCTCCGAACAATGTTACCGAGTTACTCATTCGAGAGCCCCTCTTGATAGTACGGTTATCTATCCTAAACCCGGTCTCCCAACAAACATGAGACCGACAAAAGGAAAAATCTATCAATATTATACCTTTGCCTTGAGCAATCCACTTGAGCTCGATGTAGATGGTCTTGTCCTTATCAAGATGGACACCTTTCTTGATTCCTTATCATTGATCCATGATCACCGAGGATGGCAAGCATCAAACATGAGATCTTCTATAGATGGTGCATTTTGAGCTTGCACAACACATCTTATCCTCATTTCATTGACCTTGAAGCCAACACATGCTCCAAGCGCTACCAAAGGACAACTCCTACGAGTGCGACTTAATACACACATTAGTCCATGAAGATTGTCATTAATTACCAAAACCACACATGGGGGTTCACATGTTCTTTCAATCTCCCCCATGTTGGTAATTGATGACAATCCCTTAAAGAGGGTTTATATAAGGAATTTTAATGAACAAAATGGTAACACCAATATCAAATACTACACAAGTATGTGATATTGGTACCACCACCATATATAGAGCAAACTCCCCCACAATCTATGCATGTGTGATTAACTTGAATTTCATTGCATATATTGCCAAACATTGTCATTGGTGGAGTTTCCTCTATATATACCACATTCTAAGCAACAACAAGATGCAAGAGCACGAGAGGTAAATGCTCAAGAACAAACTCAATGCATAAACCAACTTACCTTAAACCCTCTAAAATTTATCCCATATTGGCATCGATTGCCAAAATGGGTGACAAGTTCTTGAACGCAAATATAGTAATAATTCCTCCAAAGGTGTGCCTTTGCACATATCCAATGATGAATAATTGGGAGGGAGTAGAACTATATCGAGGACCCCAAGATTGACAAAATAAAGTCACATGATGCAAGCAATTACAAGGTCCGACAAACCAATTGAAAAAAAAATGAGTCCAAATGGAAACAACAAGTTGTTATGATATGAGCAAAAGAGTGTTTTAAATAAAAAATATAGAAGATCCCCAAGATTTGTGCAAAAATTTTAAATAAATGCATTGGAATACATAATGCACAAATATGGAATCCTTGCTCCCCCATAAGCATTTAAAACACAACAAATGAAAGATCAAAAAACACTTAAATAAAATAGAGAAGTTCCCCAAGATTTGTGCACACTTTAGGATCGTTGTATTTTAATACAAAAATGCAAAAATATGGAATTTTCACTCCTCCATAAACATTTAAGACGCAATAAATTAGAAAGAAGACAAATAAGCATTATTAAATGAATTAGATGAGCTCCCCAAAGATAATGCACCAATTATGATAATTGTATTTGGGAACAAGGTGCATAATCATGGAATCCTCACTCATCCAAATTCATTTAACAATACAAGGCATGAGAGAACAAATATGAGTGCCCGAAGATGCAAACAAGAGGAACAAGCACTCATAGGCAAATAAATTTGGAAGCCACCGAAGAATCAAAAGGAAAAAAAGGTGGTATCCAAGGACTAAAATCTCAACGGAAGTTATCTTCTCATATGTGTATATGTTTATAAGTGGATAACATCACAAAGACATATGCCCATAAATAAACAAGCACACACAAAGAAGATATACAATAAATCACAAAACAAAAAGGCAAAAATGAAGTCATAACATATATCAATAAGATTTTTGCTTCAAAGCGTGGCCAAAGGCACAATTTTATCTTATTGTACATTAATGAACTTCAAACACCAACACACTTCATATATTACAACTATCACCAAGGGAAAAGGATAAAGTTGGCATATATGTAGAAAGGCAACAAGTATCACAAGGAATAAACAACTGGCAAAATCTCACTATTGCACATGAGAGAAGTTGAGGAAAAGATAAGCAATAAAATTGCTAGGTTGACATATTTGGGATTGATGGATCATATGCATGATTTTGTATAGTCCTAATTATATGGACCCATCTCAACTTATACACATTTAAAATAGAGAGTTCTCTTAATACCATGGCTAGATATACAACACTAAATATAATAACAAAAATTCATGCCAAGATGCAACCTACAAAAGGTTGGAAGCAAGATAAATATGCATGAGCAAGAGATACTTGTTACCGAGATATAATTGGTAGGATGTAGAGGATATGAATTCTTTGATCATCCTATAGCTTGCCTCCAATTTTCATGTATGCATCATTTCTTCAAAATTGAGAGACAAGCATCCAATATATCTCCAGTGTACCTAAAACACATTTAAGTACAAAATGGTCCCCAAAATTATTGGGCCTAATGTAGTTAGTGCAACTACAATACATAGGAGAGACTCCACATAAATATGTGCATATTGATATGAAATTGAATTTCATGCACAACTTAGCCGATGGGATTTGGTGGAGTTTCCCCTATATATTGGATCAAAGAAAGCAAGCATGCCATAATATAAACATATAGTAAATATGCATGCATAAAGCTTTCAATAACCAAAAAGGAGATACAATTTGAACAAAAACACCAAGTAAATCGAGATTGCACACACAAGAGTGTGACATGACAAACGATGTCCAACTTGTATCAAAGAACCAATTCAACACATGAAATATCACAAGTTCAACAAATGAACTAGGCTAAAACAAAAAGAGCAAAAGATAGATAGAAATAAAAATGCTAAAGGATTTATCTCATTTTAAAATGGTCAAATCATGAAACAAGGAATGAGACAAAACCAACTCCCAAAAAGAGCAAGGTTCCAACAAGAAACCAAACTCCTCAAACTTCTCATGATGGCACAAAATACCAAAATGAAAAGATTGAGGTTCCAAGCACATCAAACCCGATATGGATCAAACAAAGAAGCACAAATATGAGTGTTCTAAATAATATAGGAGAGCTCCCCCATGGATAGTGCATTATGTAGGATTTTCCTTTTGAATGCAAAATGCACACAAATTGGATCATCACTAGTACCTACAATAACTAAAACACAAGAGGATTGATACGTTGGAAACGTGTCTATAATTTTTGATGCTCCATGCTTGTTTAGTATCTACTTTGCTTTGCTTGTCTACACTTTGAGGTGCGTTTTACATATTTTCTGGTACTAACCTACTAACAAGTTGCAACAGTACCAGATGCCTGTTTTCTACTGTTTTTGGTTTCAGAAAAGTTAGTAAATAAATATTCTCAGAATTGGACGGGACAAAGGACAAAGTCAATTATTTTCCGTGGGGAACAAGAAGTCCAGAGGAGAGCCGGAGGGGCCGGCCAGAGGGGCTAGACCCACCCCAGGCGTGGGTGGGCCCCATCCCGTGTCTGGCTAGGGTTTGGTCGCCCTGGTTCGCTGCCTCGGTCTCCCCCTTCTCCTATAAGAAGCCCCCGATGCAGAAACCCTAAGCACCCGATCAAATATCCACGAAACTGTCTGTAGCCGCCACCACCATCGTCCCTAGCTCGGGGGATTTGAAGTTCTTCCCGGCACCCTGTCGGAGGGGAGATCATCCCGGAGGACTTCTCTCCGGTATGATGCGTGAGTAGTTCCACCTTGAACTATGGGTCCATGTAGTAGCTAGATGGTTGTATCTCCTCCTTTGTGCTTTCATGTATAGATCTTGTGAGCTCCGTTCATGATCAAGATCTAATCTATTTGTAATCATGCATGTTGTGTTTGCGGGGATCCGATGGATATTGAGATTATTATGTTGGTTTGATTAATGGTTTTGTCTTTATGATTCTATCATGTCTGTGTTGTTTGTGATCTTGCATGCTCTCCGTTGTTAGTAGATACCTTGACAAAGTAGTTGCTAGTGACTCCAAGAGGGGGTATTTATGCTCGATAGTGGGTTCATGCCTCCAGTTTCCAAGGGAAGTGAGAGAAATCTCTTAGGTTGTAGATGTGATGTTGCTACTAGGGAGAAAACAACAGTCTCTTGTTCATGGAACATGTGGACTGTTTACCTTACACACTTTGCTTAAAGCAGTTGTCTGTTGCTTGCAACCTAACACTGGAGGGGGTTCGGATGATAACCTGAAGGTGGAATTCTAGTCATAGATGCAGTTGGATGGATGTCTATGTATATTGTTGTATTGCCCAATCAACCTCATAGGATCTTTCTGACTAGTAATTGCATTGTTATGCCTTGCTCAGTTCCTGTCAATTGCCCTGCTGTAATTTGTTTACCCTTCATGTCATGTTGTTTATCTAAGGAGAGAACCTCTAGTGAACTATGGACCCTGGTCCAATCTTTACCATTGATACATCTTCCATTGTTACTTGTTTACTTGTTGCAAACCATTACCTTCCACACCATATGTTTAATCCTTTGTTATAGCAAACCGGTGAGCTTGACAACCTCATTGATTTGTTGGGGCAAAGTCTTGAGTTTGTGTTGTGCAGGTATCCATGTTGCTTGCAACACCTGTGTGACGTTTCCTTCCTCCTTCTAGTTCGATAACATCGGTCTCAACTGAGGGAAAACTTGTTGCTTGCTCTTCACACCATACGCTTGGGGTTACCAACGAAGTGCCACGTCGAGCATCATCAAGTATTTTTGGCGCCGTTGCCGGGGAGGCTAAGTACGTCTTCACTAGGGGAGTCCTTCACTTCCTTTCTCTTTATTTTGTTTTTAGTTTGCTTTGTTTCTTTTGCTTGGTTTTATTTGCCTCTTTAGAAAAAAAACCAAAAAATTAGTCTAGTTTGGTTTGCTTGCTTTATTCAAAAACACAAAAAAAATTGTTCATGCCCTAGTTGCCACCTTGCTCTAGCCCACCATGTTGCTCCCCAAGTTTGACCTAAAAGATCTTGCAATAGGTAGTGGCTCCATAATTGGGAAAGATAATATTGAAGAATTTTTTAATTATGTTAGCAAGCATGAGGATAAATCTATAGTAGAGCTTGCTCCTGATACGTTGGAAACGTATCTATAATTTTTGATGCTCCATGCTTGTTTAGTATCTACTTTGCTTTACTTTTCCACACTTTGAGGTGTTTTTTACATGTTTTCTGGTACTAACCTATTAACAAGTTGCAACAGTGCCAGATGCCTGTTTCTGCTGTTTTTGGTTTCAGAAAAGTTAGTAAAGAAATATTCTCGGAATTGTACGGGACAAACGTCAAAGTCAATTACTTTCCGTGGGGAACAAGAAGTCCAGATGAGAGCCAGAGGGGCCAACCAGGGGGGCCAGACCCATCCTCGGCACGGGGGCAGGTGGGCCCACGCCTGGCTAGGGTTTGGTGGCACTGGCCGCCTCCCGGTCTTGCCCCTTCGCCTATAAGAAGCCCCCAATGCAGAAATCCAGAGTACCCGTTCAGAAATCCACGAAACCGTCTGTAGCCGCCGCCACCATCGTCCCTAGATCGGGGGGATCTGAAGTTCTTCCTGGAGGGGGTTCGGATGATAACCTGAAGGTGGACTTCTAGTAATAGATGCATCTGGATGGCGGTCTATGTATATTGTTGTATTCCCAATCAACCTCATAGGATCTTTCTGACTAGTAATTGCATTGTTATGCCTTGCTCAGTTCCTGTCAATTTCTCCACTGTAATTTGTTTACCCTTCATGCCATGTTGTTTATCTAAGGAGAGCACCTCTAGTGAACTATGGACCCCGGTCCAATCTTTACCATTGTTAAATCCTCCATTGTTACTTGTTTACTTGCTGCAAACCATTACCTTCCACACCATATGTTTAATCCTTTGTTACAGCAAACCGGTGATCTTGACAACCTCACTGATTCGTTGGGACAAAGTCTTTAGTTTGTGTTGTGCAGGTCTCCATGTTGCGTGCAACACTTGTGTGACGTTTCCTTCCTCCTTCTGGTTTGATAACCTCGGTCTCAACTGAGGGAAGACTTGTTGTTGTGCTATTCACACCTTGCTCTTGGGGTTCCCAACAAGACTCCACATCAAGCACCAAGTTCTTTGGCGCCATCAAGGAGTCATCAGCTCCTAATTATGAAATTTCTGCATCTTATTTAGTTCATATGTTGGAGGCTAGGTTTGTTAGCCTTAACCCCTTCATACAGTTCTTGTTTCTAAAACTAAAAGAAGAGAAAAATGCTGAAAAGAGGGAATTCATCCTTGAAACTTTATCAAAAGAATTCCATGATGTTGCTAGGGAAGCCAAAAAGGTTTTTGAGCGTTTCAATATGCTAGGCTCAAGTGTAGATGTTGTGGGTATTTCTGACAAAACTAAGCCTATAGAGGAATTCAATATACCCATCCCCTTTAAGCTTGTTGGAATGCATGAAGCCTTTGAAAAGAATTTTGATTGGATTGCTCCTGAAAATCTTTTTGATGAAAGTAGTAGACCAAAGAGAGATGAGAAGGGATCCTCCAAAACCCATTTGGATGAGATACCTTTCATAGTTGAAGAATTTGCAAGTATGAATGTTAATGCTTCCTCATTTGAAAATACTTGATTCTTCTTGCTTCTTATGCCTAACTTAAAGGTGTTAAAGAAAAGTACTTGTTGGGAGATAATCCCAAGAGTTTCCTTGAGTCTTGGAAGTTATTACTTCAGTAATGACCTCTCCTTATCCTTTTTGTTTGCTTTTTGTGCCAAGAATGACCTCTAATGAGAGGGAAGTAAGATTTGGGGAGTTTCTGTCCCGAAACATATTTCTGTCCTCCACCAAAAAAAATCGTGAGGAGGCTGTAGGGGTCTCAACCTAATAAGGTAGATTCCTCCTGTGTTTACAATGCTAGTCCCTGGATCAATAGCTAGCATCCACAGTTAAGATGTAATATCAAGAAACAAAGGTCATAATATAACTTTATATCCAGGAATAACATAGTTTTATTACATCTTACATAGCTCATATGGCTATTACATTACATTGCAGCGGAATAACTATAAGCATGGGGTCCTTCATCTTCAAAGTGCCACAGTGATGTTGTTGTAGACTTTGTAATCCTAATCAATCAATCTTCACTAAAATCAATCAAACCTGCAACATACAAGTTACAGCCACAAAGGGTCAATACATTTGAATTGTATTGGCAAGTGATACTATGGTAGTATTGTGAGTCTATCAACTATATGCATTTGGTGAGTGGAGTTGAGGCTTGCATTGCTCAAAATAGATTTTTCCTTAACATTTGAAAATACTAAGTTTTGTTTTGACAAAATCATTTTCTCAATCAAAGATTGAAGATCCTTTACAAGGCATCTCCCAATCAAAGATTGAAGATTTCAGACAACCCTTGTTCAATCCACAAGTTTTAACTTTAGAAATTTGAATGATGAGATTCTTGATTGCTTCCATGTCTTGATGCTCAAATTGTCCTTTACCAGGGACATGGCTAAGTACTTAGATTTTACACTCTGCAGAGGTGGTGCACTTTCCCCACAAGACTTGGTTTCCCAAGACAAGATCTTTCAGAAGCCTTCCCTTAGACCAAAATGGACGCGCTCCAACCTATCAAACACTACCACCCACTGTCCATATGGCTAAGTTCTTGCAACCTATATGATCATGGCAGAGCCCATATTGCCAAGTGGTTGCACTTGAAGCTTCTCAACATTTGACATCTCAAATCTCTTTGTTCCTGGGTGGCATACCACAAGTGAGATACACAATCCAAGTCCATGGCCTTGTGAACCACTCAACCAATCACCACCAAGCCATCCCATTCCACCATGGTGATTCATTAACTTAGTTGTTTTATTAGACAAAATCACAAGTCCTCAGACTTAGAATATTTTTCCATAGTGTGAATATATATTCCACCCATGTTTTCTATTAGCTAGGCTAAGCTTGATAGTAGTAGGAATCTTTAACTTAGGAAAATTTCCACTAAGGTTTCTTCTACTAATTTTACTATAGTAAGGTTTATACTTAGCAAAATCCATGCAAGTTTTACTTAGCAAAATCACTAATGCATAGTGAAAGTAATGGGATAGAAAGTATGAAGCATCACTTGCCTTTTTGGTAGGGAATGGTGGTTCACTCCTTGATCTTGCTAGTCTCACATTTTCTAACTTCACTACAAGTCAATCAAGTAGACACAAAGTCAACTAGCATTCCAAACCAATAAATCAATCAAACAATTTAACACACACAAAACAATGGGATCTAAGTCATGCATGGGAGCATGCACAAGATAGTGTTATTTTGTAAAGAGGGTCTCTATTGGGTTTCTAAACTTTGTAAGATCCAAATTGGTCATTTACCAAAGTGGCAAAGTCATTAGCAAGAGGGTTTTGTCCAAAAACCATTTTTAAATCCATTCATTATTTTATGTGGTGGAATTTTAGTTTTATCAAGTCTAAAACCTTTAAATCTTCACCAAAAGTTACTAACTCTTAGGACTTGGTGTTTTGGGGTCAGTGGGTTTGATCAAACCATTTTCTTAAAGTTTTCTTTCCATAAACATTTTCATAACAAAAACCATTCTTTTTATTTGGCTAGAAAATGGCTAAGTCAAGTAATCCAACCTAAATCTTACCAAAATCATTTTTAACACCAAGGGTTGGTTCCTAGGGTGAGTAAGGTCACAACAATCCAATTTGCAAAGGTTTTAACCTTAAAATCATTTTTTTAACAATTTTTATACTCTAAACAAGTATACAAATGTTTCTGCAAATTCAAACAAGCTAACAGATACTATTTGCTAAACTAAGGGCATGGTTGGCTAGGTCTTGTTCTCCTGAATCCAACGACATAAAATTTGCAAAATTTGGACGTGTAGATCCAAAGATATAGTGGTTTCAAAATCATACCTAAATCAGATTTCAAATTCTAATTTCAATCCATCTGGTGACACGCGGCGCAACGTCATTCGCTGGTACCGGTTCGGTTGGATCGCGGGCTGCAGGCCGTTAGATCAAGTGGCATCGCACGGCGCTGGCTGCGTACCTTTTCGAGTTTAAGTGATCTAATCTCGCTCGCTCAATCTAGATCCTGATCTTGATTCACTCGACCATAAGTGGCGGCAAGCGGCGCACGGCCAGGCGAGGTGCTCGCGGTGGTTCTAGGAAGCAAAGATCGAGATGGGAATGCTCACCGTGATCGCGAGGACGAGGTGATGCTGGTCGTGTGGTCTTCGTGGCAAGGGGCACACGGGGAATGAGATTCTTCGCGGAGTTGGTTACGGCGGCAGCTTGAGGTCGAGGACGATGCTACAGAGCACGCCATGGCAAGCAGAAGGCAAGGTTAGCCGTGCAAGGTCGAGGCGGTGACGCGTGCATGAAAGAGAAGAGGAGGGGCGGTCGGATACAACCTGTGGCCGTCGTCGGAGAAGAAGACAAACACGGCGGCGTCGGGAGCTTGTCGTAGTCGGTGCTCCAGGGCGTCCGCAGTCGAACTAAAAGTGCTGGGAGGTGCGTCTGGGAGTGGGGAAGTTGTCAGCGTGCTCAGGGAGGCTCGGGGCAGTGTCGTGTCGCCGGAATCGGCGCCGGACTTCGTCGGAACAGAGGGTGCTCGGAGAGTAATTGAGGCGGCCTGGGGGCGTGCTTTGGGGAGGGGGCAGAGGGGAAATGAAGAAGGGACGCTGGCGATTTATCCTGCGTGGTCAAGGGGCAGCTTCATTGCGTGATTAAGGCGTATTACGCCGGAGTTATTCCGCCTGCAACGGCCGGCGAGGGGTGGGGGAGAAGGGGTCGTGCGGGTGGGGAGGACAAACAGTAGAGCAGGGTCCATCGTCAGTGGGAAAAGAATTGAGAGGGAGGGTCCACCAGTCATTGTCTCTGTGGGTTAGTGTTTAGGTAGAAAAACGTTTCGCTGTGAATAGAGGAACTGGGCTGGCGCTGGGCCTATTGGGCTTCGTCGACTGGGCTGGTCCCAAACTCTATTTTTTTCTTCCTGTAATACTTTTCTTTTTCTGAATCTAATTTCTGTTTTGAATTTTCAAACAAACAAATATCAGCCAAACCAATTCAAACAACACCACAGTTCATAATTTGAACTTGGTTCTGTTTATCAGCATCAACCTAAATTCCAAAATAGAATAATATTTTATTCTTTTTAGGATCTTATTTAATAATTAAAATAAAATAGACCATAGTTATTTAATCAAATATGGTTTGATTTATTTAATAAAATCTTCATTTGAAATCCAAATATTTTCAAAACCAAATCAGTAGGTTCTATTTGAAAATATAAGATACTTGAAATACTTGTTTAAAACAAAATAACATTTTATTTTAGGTCCATTAACAATTAAATAAAGTGGGCCTTATTCATTTACTTCAAATAAGATTTGTTTTATTAGAATATCTATTTTTAAAACTAAAATAATACCAAAACCATTCAGTAAGTTTTATTTGAGAATATAAAATATTTGGAAAACTTATTTAAAATAATTTAATAAGTTTTGATGTTTGAGTTAAAATGGTAAAACCTTTTATTTACATAAAATTGGGTATTAAGTCCTTATTACTTTATTTAAATAATCCTTTACTATTTTTAATCAAAACAAAACATTTTATTTTAAACACTTGGCCAAGGTTTAATTTGGCTTTATAAAATAATCTTTATCTACAAAACTTTTATTTCAATTGAGAACCAAATCCTTTTATTTAAAATATCTAGAATAGTATTTCCAAAATATTTTGTTTTCCTTTTAAAAAAAATGTTTATCTTTTTTTTAAATCCCCTTAGGATTTTATTTAATTCAAATGGGTTTGGAGTTCCAATTGAATTCAAAAAGTTTCTTCTGGCCCTGAAAATCAAACAAAGTTTTATTTTATTCATTTATTTTCACATTACAAGATTTGGAAAATCTTGGGATGTGACAGAGGCTCTGTAACTCGGATTGAGCTCAAAATTTACGAATAAATCCCCAGTATGTTAGCTAAATTTAATTAGTTCAACACTTTTTAATTTGAGTAACAGAAGATGTTCAAACAAATTGGTTTCTACCTACTAGTCTGTTTTGATAGATTTCTACCATTATTTGCATTTGCTTCTTATTGATTCCTTTTTGAGTTCTCTTCGGGTAAATTGAGCTTTTTGAAGCAGTTACTACAGTAGCTTGTGTTTTTAGTGAAAAGCCTTGCTGTTTCAAAGCTTTGCCAGAGGTTTAATATTTTTTGAATACACTAATGTTGCTAATGAAGATTGTGTGAAGTTTTGTATGAAGGAAAAATTTCAGGTGTAAAGAGAGAATGATGCAATGATACGAAGAATGGACAAAAGCTCAAGCTTGGGTATGCCACCATGGTGTCACCCCAAGAAATATCCAAGAGGTACAAGCGTTAAAGCTTGGGGATGCCCAATGCATCCCCTTCTTCATCAATAAAAAGCTCAGGTCTGTCTAGACACATCGTTTTTATTGTTTCATGCACAGTTGTGTTGTTCTTGGAGCATCTTAGTTTTTGTTTGCTTTGATTAGGTTGTTTAGTTCGATTGAATAAAGTAGTTTGGACCCCCGTTCTCGCCGTGTTGTTTTGCAAATAAGTTTGCTTGGTGTTTGGAAAAAAGTAGTAAGTTCTTGCTTGAATTGCAAGAGGAGCTTGCATTGAGTATGACTTAGACTTTAGCATGACATGCTACATGTTGTTTTAGCATTATGCTTAGTGATTATTGTTGTAGCATGTCTTGTTCCAAACAATTGGGAATGCTTAGTGTGCCTTGAAAAAATTATGCGTTGTTTTAGCATGCAAAAGCATAGTATTGTGGTATTCTCCATTGATGCTTTGCTTGGGTTGACTTGGCACATGCTCACACCATGTTATGACTCTCACAAGTCACCGTTAGACTCTATGATCATTTAGTCCTTGACTTGTAGTACCACTCTTTGCTTTGATTAGTATGCTTTGTTGCACTACATGATTTTGGCCATTATTGCTCTCTTAGTTGGTTACTCCCAGTCTTTTGCTAGCCTCCACTTAAATGAGTAATTTATACTCATGCCTACAACTCCCAAAAAACCAAGTTATTCCAAAGTGTCCACTATAAACTCCTATGCATGGTGTGTTACACCATTCCAAGTATATTCTTGTTTTCAACTATCTTCCAATTAAAAACTATTTTGTTATGTGAAAACTTAGTGATTAAAGCCCTCACGAACTTGATGGCACACTTTATTCTTTGCCCCTAATAAACTTGAACCATTGTGACAACTTTGTTGTATATGCTTGCACTTATAAGTTGGAATTAGCAGAACTGTGCTATCACGGGGAACGTTTTCAACATTGCACTTGTACCTTGTTGTACTCAGATATCATGCTATTTTGTCTATGGATGTCACCGGTGTGAAATAAAGAGGGAACTTGTAAGTCCATGGAGTTTGTATCCTGTGTTAGAGAAACGTCTGGGCCGCTAGCCTAAGTCATGCCTAATCATGGTGGAAACTTGCAACATCACCATAATGAGCTATCTATGAAGCATCCTCAATAAAAAGCTATGCATATGGTAAATAAAAAGATTGCTGAGATGCTCATTGTCTGCTTGCCTTATCATTTTGGTTATGGGAAAGCTCCTGTACTATGTGTAAGGGGTACCCCGTTGGCGGTTTCAATGATATGTAAATACTTACAGTGACAAGAACTTACCTGGACCCAAAGTTGAGTATGAATAAGGTGTGGCCCTCGTATTCAAGGGACATGAGATTGCCAGCTTATACTTCGTCAAGCATATACTCCAGCTGAAAGGATCGTATGGGCACCTAGAGGGGGTGAATAGGTGCTACTTCAAATTTTATTCTTTTTCAAGTTAGGGTTTGACACGAAGGTAAATTCTCTAGAATATGCAACTATGGTGAATTTACCTATATGTCAACCATGCACAATCTAGCACAACACTAAGCAAGAACAAGTAAGTAAAGTGTGGTAAAATATAGAAGTAACCAAAGGAGTGGACGCGGATACACAAGGATTTGTTTCCCGTAGTTCCTTCCTTTTGAGGGGAAGTACGTCTACGTTTGGAGAGGGGGTGGTTTCAAACCACCAACGCCACGAGAGGCCTCCCTTGTTCTCCGATGAACCTCAACCCAACGGGATCGATTCACCTTCCACTATATCGGCAACCTTCGAGGTGGAAGCCGACACCTTTACAACAAGTTTGGGGAACGCATCCACAACTGAATTGGAGGCTCCCAAATACAAGCAAGCTGTCAAGACAAATCAAATACAAGCTTGTAAGAACCAAATCAAAGTTAGGGTTTCCAATGAAACACTAGAGCTTGGGGGCCCTCAAGTGAATGAGGGGGAAATGAAGATCTCTCTTGGTGAAGATGTAAATCAAGGCCTCCTCCTTCGATTCTCCAAAGATCAATGACTTTGGATGGTTGGATGAAGAGATCTTGTAGATTTGGTGGCTCTAATGGGTTTGGTGTTCTTGAGCAGCTCGAGCAACTGGAGGAAGAAGATAAGGGTCCCTTTTTATAGGCAGCCCCCTCCACGAACCGTTTCGGCCGTAGAAAAGTCGACGGAGACTCGGTCTACACCGGAGACTCCGCCGACCAGTCTCCTGACCGCCTCCGATCGACCCACACCACCCCGACCAAAGAACACCGGAGACTCCGACCTTCCAACACCAGAGACTCCGGACTGACCAAAGTCCGGAGACTCCGGAGTAACCTCTGGTGCAGCCTCCGGACCCCTAGTCAGAATGTCCTAGCCAGATCCTGGGAGGCACCACCGGAGCCAGAACCGGAAACTCCGGACCACACCGGAGACTCCGATCTTGACAGACCGGAGACTCCGGTCTGGAGTTTCCAGAATAGTGGCATATGAATGTGGTCTTTTCCCAAGAGTGTGGGTGATGTTTATCAATGATAATACCAAACCTGTGGACAATAACAAACTGTAAAATGATCTACTTGTTGTTAACGAACACCAAAAGTGATTATGACAATAAATGCCCTTTCAATCTCCCCCTTTTTGGTGTTCGATGACAACAAGTGATTTGCATGGAATAACCTATAAATGTGGCTCCCCCTGACTATGTGCAGCAAGATAATGAAGTAAATCATGTAAGGAAGATAGCACACATAGATCTCACATGAGTTACAATAGGTGTTGCACACAAGCACATAGTAATAGACACACATAAGAGCAGCGGATAACACACATAAAGTTCAGGTTCGAATATCCAAATAAAAGGCAAATAAAGGCAGATAGTCGCAAATCCCAAATCCCATGCAAACCGATGAGAATGTCTTCTCCCCCGTTGGCATCGAAACGCCAAAAAAGGGAAAAGACCTACACTAGCGCCCCAACCACTCAGTAGTCATCGTCATCCTCGGCATCCTCATCCTCCTCCTAGTCACCATTATCCTGATCATAGTCATCATCATCGTCTTCAGGGACAGCAGGCCCTTTGCCGTGAGGGCGAGAAGAGAAAGTACCCTGGTATCCAAACCCTGAGGTGACATCAGCAAACGTCTTCCAGTCCACCAGACTATCCTGTTGGGCATTCCATGCCCCAAAAGAGAGGGTGTGATCAGACTCTGTGGACTGTTGAGCCCCATGCTCATCATTGTAGTCACCCTCATCTTCCTCGGCCCCCTGTTCCTTGATCTCTTTGAGGAGCTTCTCAATGCGGCGGTTGCTTTGATAGGATGCATGCTGCTGCTTGCGTATGTCAACATTCATGCAACAAAGGGTCCTCTCCCAAAAGCTGGCATTCTTGACCCTCTCATG
This sequence comes from Avena longiglumis, assembly GCA_030063025.1. Taxonomy (NCBI): domain Eukaryota; kingdom Viridiplantae; phylum Streptophyta; class Magnoliopsida; order Poales; family Poaceae; genus Avena; species Avena longiglumis. Next base: position 159,612,527 of record CP125973.1, read on the forward strand.
CACATAGTCTCGAGTCATTGTAGGCAAAGGGGCATTGGAGGCATTCTTCCTCTGAACTATAGGTGGAGAGGGAGCCCTCTCCTTCTCAATCTCCTCCTCATCATCATCCCCATAGCGACGCCTTGGAGCAGGCCCCATGCGCCCCTTCTGCTGCAGAGAGACCAGAGTGTGCTCAGTGAGGTGTGGTGGTATGCCAAGTGGAGAATCATGCTCCTGGGAGTTGATGAGCCTCATCACCAAGGGTGCATATGGAGGAGATTTCTTGTACAGAATGGCATGGAACATCTCCTCGAAAATGAAGTCCATCACATCAATAGGTGCAACCTCAGCCTCAGGTCCAGCATTGAAGGTCCGGTGTGTATGGTACAGGAGGTTGATAATCCCACCCCTAATAGCATCATCATTGCCAGCACTGGGAGCAATAGTGTGACGGAAGATCCTCAACATAAGGTTGTAGAGGGTTTTGAGTCCCTTGGAACCCCCCATAACACCTTCATCATACAGAGGTGCCAGCTTCAACTTGTTCTCACCCAAAGCAGCTGAGTGCATGCACAGTCCCACAGGAGTGGATACACCATGGAAGGTCTCAAAGATGACATTGGCAAAATCATGAAAGGTGGCCGTGCAGCAAGTAGTGCCAGTCATCCACACCATGGTACGGTCAAGATCAGAACCAAACACAATTGTGGCATAAAACTGCTGGACAAGGTGCACACTGTAGTCTTCGCGCAGCTCCATCAAGTTGTAGAGACCCAGCTTCTCACAGATCCACAGGGCATCATTGAAGTAAGGGCTCTGGCGCATTTGCTCAACACTCATGAACTTCTGGGGGCAGACAGGTGATCTGGTGAGTACACCATACACATCCTTCATGAACACGGCCTATTCTTTCCTCCAGTAACGAGGGTCCTCACTGGTACGAGGCAGCGCATAGAAATTTGTCTTCCTCAGATCACGGTACTCCTCTTTTGACATTTTGGTTAAGGACTGCAGGTTGTCATACTTGGACCTCTTGGCACGGTCGTCCCGTTCATCCCTCTTCTGATCCCTCTTCATGTAAGCTGCATCACCTGCCCGCTGTTTCCGGTTGGACGAAGGCACAATGAACTGGCCCTGAGCTTCATCATAGCGAGGGTTGCCCCTTTGGGACTTGGCCTTGGTACGACGAGGACGACTAGAACCATCACTTGTGAACAACAGTGAGGGAGATGGCATGGAGATGAGTATATATGTCCCAATGATGCAGTACAAGAGCTTTGATGCATTTCTGGACTATTTTGATTCACCCAACACCGGAGTCTCCGCACCTTATACCGGAGTCTCCGTACCTTATACCGGAGTCTCCGTCTCAGACCGGAGTCTTCGATCCTGGGGACCGAAGTCTCCGGCCTGGACAGGAGTCTCCGGACCTAAGTCCGGAATCTCCGGTCAGGAGGCTCGGGTATGAGATGGGGAGATGCTGGTGAGGGTAAATCTAGTAGATCGGGCAATGCAGCAAGGCTAAAGTACTAGAGTGCACGCAAACAAGTGATTCCAATGGACAAATCAGCAACAATCCTCAAAAACACATCTAGGGATGAACCCTAGGAGAAAAAGGAGAGGAGAGGTACCAGATCTGTCCATGGGATCAATTCCTCCGGTGGGAATGACCCAATGGAGGAGAGGGGAAGGTTGGCCGGTGGCACGGCGAATCCCGGGGGCTTCTTGACCTCCGGGGAGGATTTTTGGAGGAGGAAGTGACGGGTTTGGAGGTAGGGGACGGGGTGAAGAATGAGGAACTGCTGTACCAGTTCACCCCGTGCCCCTTCTTTAAGTGACAGAAACCGTCCAGACCGGAGACTCTGGCCTACACCGGAGACTCCGGTGTGTGTACACCAGAGACTCCGGTCCTCCTCGGCCAAAAGTTCCAGGAAAGGTGTTTGGGGACATATATGAGAGATATATGGTCTTTTAATATAGGGATAGGGCTTGGGTTGAGACATCAAACTGTGAAGAACCATCAAGAGCCATAGAAGTACGAAAATAATCAGAAAAGCTCCAAGAGACTAAAATCAAGCAAATGACAAACATGAGTAAGTGCCAACCTCTCAAATGAGAGAGGGCGGTGGCCTAGGCCACCATATTTGAGTATACTTGGCTTGGCACCACGAAGATATATCTTGGGTCCATTACCAAAACTCATCATTAAGCTCACATATCACTGAATGATATTAAGAGGAATGATTTTGATTGCTTTGGGCATAATGGGGGGAGGAATGATCCAATCAATTAGGACCGCACTCCCCCTATTTCCATGCTTGCACCTAAACCAAATATGAGATGAAACATAGGTGAGAATGCAAGAAAATCAAGTCAAGCTCCTTGAATCTACGACATTTAGTTCATTCCTCAAGTAGCAAAACCTTGCTTCATCAAGTGGCTTCGTGAAGATATCGACAAGTTGATCTTTGGTTGATACATATGATAGATCAATATCACCTCGAGCAACATGATCTCTAATGAAGTGATGGCGAATCTCAATATGCTTTGTTCTTGTGTGATCCACCGGGTTGTAGGCAATCTTGATGGCACTTTCATTGTCACATAGAAGAGGCACTTTGTCACAATGGACACTGTATTCCTTTAAAGTTTGCCTCATCCATAGCAACTGGGTGCAAGCACTAGCAGCTGCCACATACTCGGCTTCGGCGGTGGAGAGAGATATGCAATTTTGATTATTGGAAGACCAACATACCAAGGACCTACCAAGGAATTGGCAAGCCCCGGATGTTGATTTTCTATCATCCTTGTCCCCCGACCAATCCGAATCCATGTATCCACAAAGAGAAAATGTTGAGCCTCGAGGATACCAAAGACCATAAAATGGGGTATGAACTAAATATCGAAAGATTCTCTTGACCGCCATTAAATGGCTTTCCTTAGGAGCCGCTTGATATCTTGCACACACACCTACACTCAACACAATATCGGGTCTAGATGCACAAAGGTAAAGCAAAGAACCAATCATAGACCGGTATACCTTTTGATCCACATCCTTACCATTTGGATTTTGTTCTAGATGAGTCTTTGTAGCCATGGGAGTAGGAGCTCCATTCAAATCTTGCATTTTTTGAATCTCTTGAGCATATCTTGAGTATACTCGGCTTGATTGAAGAATGTCCCTCCTCTAACTTGCTTGATCTCAAAGCCAAGAAATACTCTCAACTCTCCCATCAAAGACATCCGGAACCTACTAGTCATAAGCTTTGAGAATTCATCATTAAAAGCTTTGTTACATGAGCCAAAGATAATATCATCAACATATATTTGGCATACAAAAAGCTCCCCGTTGACCCTCTTAGTAAAAAGAGTGGGATCGATTTTCCCAACCTCAAAGCCACGGTCAAACAACAACTCTCTAAGGTGCTCATACCACGTGCGTGGGGCTTGCTTGAGCCCATAGAGCGCCTTATCAAGTTTGTAGACATGGTTTGGGAAGTTGGGGTCCTCAAATCCCGGGAGTTGCTTAACATATACCAATTCATTTAATGGACCATAAAGAAATGCACTTTCTACATCCATTTCTTGAAACTTAAAGTTATGATGTGCCGCATAAGCAAGAAGGATACGAATGGACTCAAGACGAGCCACAGGTGCATATGTCTCTCCATAGTCAATGCCTTCGATTTGAGAGAAACCTTGTGCAACCAATCTAGCCTTGTTCCTTACTATGATTCCATGCTCATCTTGCTTGTTCTTGAATATCCACTTTGTTCCAATAACATTGCGGCAATCCTTTGGCTTCTCTACTAACTTCCACACTTTGTTTCTCTCAAAGTTGTTGAGTTCTTTGTGCATAGCTTCTAACCAATATGAATATTCAAGAGATTCCCACACTTTCTTTGGTTCAATCATGGAGATGTGTGCTTGGTGTTCACTGAACCTCTTCAATTGTGCTCTTGTGGAAATACCTTTCCTTAGATCACCAACCACATTTTGTATAGAGTGGTCTCTTAATTCCAACATTCTTTCCTTTCTAGCTTCGCGACGAGCGTGGATCTCCGTGTTGTTTCTCGGAGGACCCTCTTCATCATTTTGATCCTCGTCTTGACCATCATCTTGACCTTGATCATCATTAGAATCATCCTCTACATTGGGAGGCAAGGATTGACCTTGGTCTTGATCAAGTGCTCTTCTAGCGTCAATTTGAGCTTGTCTCAAAACAGTTTGTATGGATCTTCCTTGACAAATTGATTTGGCACCACTTGACAACCCGTCGAACGGACCAAGCACCCTTTGACTAGAGTTGTCACATTGATCATCATATTGAGGGTCCACATCTTGTCTTTGGCTTGAGTCAATGTCCTCTTCGGTGGATGGAGCATGTTGAGGTTGTGAAGATGAGGGCTCCACTTGAGTAGAGCATAGTTCTTCTCGATCCGCCATAAGGGGTTCCTCAATGGGGCGGATATATCCCACACCCATTCTTCCTATGGCATCCTGAGGCATTTCATCATCTGCATCACAAGCATCAACACGCCCCCCTTGGGGACCATCATATTCTTCGAAGTTCACACTACAAGATTCTATGACGGCTCCGGAGAGCTTATCATAGATTCTATAAGTGTGAGATTTGAGACCATAGCCAACAAAATACCCTCTAATGCTTTAGACTCGAATTTAGACAAACGAACACCTTTTATGAGATAGAAACACTTACAACCGAACACCCGGAAGTAAGATATGTTGGGCTTGTTACCGGTAAGTATTTCATATGGAGTCTTGTTGATTTATTTGCGTAGGTAGAGCCGGTTTGAAGCATGGCAAGCGGTGGAGATGGCTTCGGCCCAGAAGTTGTATGGAGATTTAAACTCCACCAACATGGTCCTAGCCATCTCAATAAGAGTCCGGTTCTTCCTTTCGGCCACACCATTTTGTTGAGGGGTATCTGCAGCGGAATATTGATGTTTAATCCCCTCATCACTAAGGAAATCATTCAAGGTGTAGTTGTTGAACTCGGTGCCGTTGTCACTTCTTATAATCAGCACGGTAACATTGTATTGCCGTTGAACCAAGTTGATGAAGTCGATAAAAGTCTGTTGAGTCTCACTCTTCAACTTGAAGAAATAAACCCAAGAGTATCTTGAAAAGTCGTCAACAATCACCAACAATATTCCTTCCCACCAAGACTTGCATGAGATGGAGGACCAAATAGGTCCACATGGAGAAGTTCCAAGATCTTGGTAGACTTGATTCGGTTCTTAGGCTTGTGAGGAGCGTCATGCATCTTCCCTAGAACACATGCCCTGCAAACACGATCTTTGGCAAAGGAAACATTTTCTTTGAGTCCCACAATATGGCCCTCTTTATGGAGACTTTGCAAAGTTCTCATATTGACGTGGGCTAGTCGGCGATGCCATAGCCAACCCACATCGGCCTTTCCGAATAAGCACATCGGACCTGTAGTGGTTTGCTCCAAAAAGTCCACCACATACAAGTCATGTTCGACGTGCCCAACGAAAGCGACCTTGAGAGACTTGCTCCACAAGAGGACCACAATATCAACACCAATAAAGACGACAAAGCCCATCTTTCCAAGAGCAAGGACTGAAAGTAGGTTGTATCCAAGGGTCTCAACAAGCATGACGTTTACGAGTGTAATGTCGTGAGCAACCACAACCTTGCCGAAACCCATTACCTTAGATTTTGATTTGTTGGCATATGTCACGGTGATTTGATCATCATTTGGCTTTAACTCCTTGACAATAGACGAGCTTCCGGTCATATGACTTGTGCAACCACTATCAAGCACCCACTTTGACCCTCCGGAAGCATAAGTCTACAAAAGATCAAGCTAATTTTTAGGTACCAATTTTTCAATGGGTCCTCTTTTGTTAGCAACAAGGGTCTTGGGAACCCAAATAGACCAAGCAATGTAACCATCATAAGGGCCAACGTATTGTGCATAAACATCACCATAATAATCACGCATTAGAACATAGTGAGGGTTAGCACTTCCCGCAAAGTCATCATGAGACATAGTTTTACCACTTGTGGTCTTAGTCTCCACAATGGTCTTGTTGGTCTCTTGTGTGGGCTTGGCCTTCTTCTTCTTATTGTTATTCTTCTTAGTTTTGGAAACAAAACCAATGCCCCCTTTATCACCACTACGCATTTGCTTGCTCAATAGATCATCAATGGACTTGTTGCCTTGTGGAAATGTGGCCTTAGCAAGCTCCCCCTTCAACCTAGCATTCTCTTCAAGAATAGTTGTGCTACTAGATGGAATGAAGTTACTGGGTGAAGGTATATTGGCCAATTGAGTTTGAAGCATTTCATGGGACTTTGTGAGTGACAAGAGTTCACTCTCCAAGGCCTTGTGAGCCTTGTTAAGCAAACTAAAGTCCTCGGCAAGCTTTTCATGAACCACACCAAACTCAATCTTGTCCTTTTTAGCCCTTTTGTATTTAGCAATAGCATGATCACGCTCTTTGATGAGTTTGTTAACAATAATGTCATTGGCCTCATCAAGCCCTTCAAGTTTTAATTCAAGTGACAACCTAGTTTCTTGTTCTTCTTCTAGAGCATTGTTTAAAGCCTCTAGCTCAATCATATGTTCATGCCCAAGTTTACATCTTACATCTAGAAGCTCTTGAGTATGTGAGAGTTGATCTAAGATGTTCCCAAAATGTAGCTTAGCATCACCTTCTAGGTTAGTCATAAACTCATAAAAGGCAATTAATTCCTTTTTAACATCAAGAGACATTTCATCATCAATTTCATCATTATCTAAGTGAGTAGAGCGGGATGATGAGGATACCTCCGTTCCTCTTGCCATAAGGCAAGTGACGTTCTTGGTGGAAGAGTTCTCATTTGGAGAATCGAAGAGTGAGAATGTCAGAGTAGAGGTAGTGGCTAGAGCAGCCACACCATGAGAAGTTTCTTCTTCCTCATCTTCATTGTGGGAGGAGTATTCTTCATGAGTGATCAAGACAATTTCTCCCGACTTCTTGTTGACGGGATTCTTTTTGATGAAAGGTTTCTTGTAAGGTGCCTTGAGAGTCTTCTTCAACACAAGCTTACCACCATGATCTTCTCTCTTCTCATAGGGGCAGCTTGCCACAAAGTGATAGCGGTCACCATAATTGAAGAAAGTTATCAACCTAGTGGTATTCTCTCTTTTCCCATTTGGATTGCTTCTCCGTTGCATTTCCATCTTGGCCTTGGCGGGGTTCTTCCAAAAGTTCTTTGCATAGAAAGCCATATATTGACCATGAGAAATCTTGACTTCATCGGGATGGTCCATGGAGAGTCCTTCATCACTATCATCTTCATCCCCAAGGTCCACAACTTTGGCCTTCAAAGCAACATTGACCACATTGCTCATACCAAGGGCTCGAGCACGTGCATCTTTGGAATTCTTGGCGGCAACCTTGAAAGCGGCCATCTCTTGCATAACTTCATTTGAGGTCATGAGATGGTAGTTGTGTCTTCCTTGTAGGCTCTTCAAGTCGGTGGGCTCAAAAGGCACAAGTGCACTCACATATTTCCTTTTTATCCATGCATCATCCACATGTGAGGCACCCACATTTCTAAAAGCGGTGGCGGTGTTCTTGAGCCTTCGATACATGTCTTCGTGATCTTCACCTTCTTTCATGTAGAAGCCTTCGGCTTCATTGCTTAGATCATCATATCGGTTCCTCCTCATACTCTCATTTCCAACAAACAACACAGTGAGAGCATCCCAAGCTTCCTTGGCAATGCTAAAGTGCTCAATGTGTGGATAATCCTTTGTCCCCAAACCTTGTTGAATCATATGCAAAGCAGTGACATTGGGTTGACTATTGACAACCTCTCTTCTTGTCAAGTTGTTTGGATCCCCAATAAAGAGTCCATGCTCGATGATGTTCCATAGTTCAATGCAAGAGCTGCGCACATGAGTTCTCATTAGTGATTGCCATTGAGCAAAAGTAGACGACTCTTCAAGCTTAGGTGGGTCACCCCTATTGTACACATGAGGGTGTGGGATGGGAGGATCGGGAGAGTACCAAGAATCACGGTGCTCACCCTTCCCCCCATCAAGTTTTGTGGAGGAATTAGTGTTGTCTGGTTTCCCCCCACCATCATACCCTCGGGGGATACTGACATATTCCCCTTAGGTAAAATGGATGGTTGATCCTCTTGAGGAGATGGGGGTGATGAGCCTTCTTTGTCTTTAAGAAGTTGATCAAGCATCTTCTTGACTTTGTTGACCAAGGAAGAGCTCAATCTTGTTTCAAAGTTTTTGAGATCTTCCATGGTCACTGGGGTCGGCTCACTACCACCATCCCCTTCATTGTTACCCATATTCTCTTAGGCGGTAAATCCCAAATAAAGAGTCGAGGCTCTGATACCAATTGAAAGGATCGTATGGGAACCTAGAGGGGGGTGAATAGGTGCTACTTCAAATTTTATTCTTTTTCAAGTTAGGGTTTGACACAAAAGGTAAATTCTCTAGAATATGCAACTATGGTGAATTTACCTATATGTCAACCATGCACAATCTAGCACAACACTAAGCAAGAACAAGTAAGTAAAGTGCGGTAAAGGATAGAAGTAACCAAAGGAGTGGACACGGAGACACAAGGATTTGTTTCCCATAGTTCCTTCCTTTTGAGGGGAAGTACGTCTACGTTTGGAGAGGGGGTGGTTTCAAACCACCAGCGTCACGAGAGGCCTCCCTTGTTCTCCGATGAACCTCACCCCAACGGGCTCGATTCACCTTCCACTATATCGGCAACCTTCGAGGTGGAAGCCGGCACCTTTACAACAAGTTTGGGGCACACATCCACAACTGAATTGGAGGCTCCCAAATACAAGCAAGCTGTCAAGACAAATCAAAGACAAGCTTGTAAGAACCAAATCAAAGTTAGGGTTTCCAATGAAACACTAGAGCTTGGGGGCCCTCAAGTGAATGAGGGGGAAATGAAGATCTCTCTTGGTGAAGATGTAAATCAAGGCCTCCTCCTTCGATTCTCCAAAGATCAATGACTTTGGATGGTTGGATGAAGAGATCTTGTAGATTTGGTGGCTCTAATGGGGTTGGTGTTCTTGAGCAGCTCGAGCAACTGGAGGAAGAAGATAAGGGTCCCTTTTTATAGGCAGCCCCCTCCACGAACCGTTTTCTGACCGTTGTAGAAAAGTCAGACCAGAGACTCTGGTCTGAAGACCGGAGGCTCCGGTCTACACCGGAGACTCTGGCCAGTCTCCGGACCAGTCTCCGGACTGCCCTTCTGACTGACCCATACCAATTCTGCACCAGCAACACCAGAGACTCCGGCCTTCCAATACCGGAGACTCCGGACTGACCAAAGTCCGGAGACTCCGGAGTAACCTCAGGTGTAGCCTCCAGACCCCTAGTCAGAATGTCCCAGCTAGATCCTGGGAGGCACCACCAGAGCCAGAACCGGAAAATCCAGACCAAACCGGAGACTCCGGTCTTGACTCCGGTCTGGAGTTTCCAGAATAGTGGCATATGAATGTGGTCTTTTCCCAAGAGTGTGGGTGCTGTTTATCAATGATAATACCAACCTGTGGACAATAACAAACTGTAAAATGATCTACTTGTTGTTAACGAACACCAAAAGTGATTATGACAATAAATGCCCTTTCACCAGCTTTGCCACTTTAACCTTAACCACTTCAAGATGCTTATGATAGGGGCAATGAGGGATGAAAGCTAACAAGTACCATAATTTTTGGAAGATCTTTTTGAAACTTGTAATCCTTGCTTCCTTTATAGAAAGGCCTTTATTCCACCACTATTGAGTCTCCACTGTCTACCTTTAGGCACCATTAAGAGAGCATAGTTGTCATTCTATGTGCAGTGTTGCAAAGCTTATTAATCGATGCATATTGTGTTATTACTTGCTATTGTGCTACTTGTTTCTAGTCACCCTTGTGAACTTTGCAAGTGTCCTATGCATCTATTTGCTACTCTACGAGGGACAAGCCGATTGCCACTATGCTATGTTTTCTGCATGTGAAGCAAACAAACGTTTTTCAATGCATGTTATTCATGATCTTTGTTTGTAGCTTGTCATGTTGCATGCATAGTTACTATGGCCTATTTTTAGAATTCCATCCTTTATGCACATGTTTAGAGTTCTTTGATCCCAGCTTTCAATGCTTGCAAATGGTTGGATCTTTATTATGAGGGTGCATGTCACCTCAAAAATTATTATTTTTATCACTTACCTACTTGAGGACGAGCAGGAGTTAAGCTTGGGGATGTTGATATGTTGGAAACATAACTATAATTTTTGATGCTCCATGCTTGTTTAGTATCTAATTTGCTTTGCTTGTCTACACTTTGAGATGCTTTTTACATGTTTTCTGATACTAACCTACTAACAAGTTGCAACAGTGCCAGATGCATGTTTTCTGCTATTTTTGGTTTCAGAAAATTTAGTAAAGAAATATTCTCGGAATTGGACGGGACAAAGGATAAAGTAAATTACTTTCTGTGGGGAACAAGAAGTCCAGAGGAGAGCCGGAGGGGCCGACCAGAGGGGCCAGACCCACCCCAGGAGCGGGTGGCCCCCACCCCGCGCCTAGCTAGGGTTTGGTCGCCCTAGCCGCCGCCTCGGTCTCCCCCTTTGCCTATAAGAAGCCCTCGATGCAGAAACCCTAAGCACCCGATCAAATATCCACGAAACCGTCTGTAGCCGCCGCCACCATCGACCCTAGATCAGGGGGGGTCTGAAGTTCTTCTCGGAACCATGCCAGAGGGGAGATCATCCCGGAGGCCTTCTCTCCGGTATGATGCGTGAGTAGTTCCACCTTGGACTATGGGCCCATGTAGTAGCTAGATGGTTGTATCTCCTCCTTTGTGCTTTCATGTATAGATCTTGTGAGCTCCATTCATGATCAAGATCTAATCTATTTGTAAGCATGCATGTTGTGTTTGCGGGGATCCGATGGATATTGAGATTATTATGTTGGTTTGATTAATGGTTTTGTCTTTATGATTCTATCATGTCTATGTTGTTTGTGATCTTGCATGCTCTCCGTTGTTAGTAGCTATCTTGGCCAAGTAGTTGCTAGTGACTCCAAGAGGGGGTATTTATGCTCGATAGTGGGTTCATGCCTCTAGTTTCCAAGGGAAGTGACAAAATCTCTTCTTGTAGATGTCTGTCTTTGCTACTAGGGAGAAAACAACGGTCTCTTGTTCATGGAACATGTGGACTGTTTACCTTACACACTTTGCTTAAAGCAGTTGTCTGTTGCTTGCAACTTAATACTGGAGGGGGTTCGGATGATAACCTGAAGGTGGACTTCTAGTCATAGATGCAGTTGGTTGACGGTCTATGTATCTTGTTGTATTGCCCAATCAACCTCATAGGATCTTTCTGACTAGTAAATGCATTATTATGCCTTGATCAGTTCCTGTCAATTGCCCTGCTGTAATTTGTTACCCTTCATGCCATGTTGTTTATCTAAGGAGAGCACCTCTAGTGAAATATGGACCCGTTCCAATCTTTACCATTGACACATCTTCCACTGTTACTTGTTTACTTGCTGCCAACCATTACCTTCCACACCATACGTTTAAGCCTTTGTTACAGCAAACCGGTGAGCTTGACAACCTCACTGATTCGTTGGGGCAAAGTCTTGAGTTTGTGTTGTGCGGGTCTCCGTGTTGCTTGCAACACCTGTGTGACGTTTCCTTCCTCCTTCTGGTTCGATAACCTCGGTCTCAACTGAGGGAAAACTTGCTGCTTGCTCTTCACACCCTACGCTTGGGGTTACCAACGAAGTGCCACGTCGAGCATCATCAAGGATATTAATAAAATAAGAAGATTCATAAGAGGCAAGGAAGGCATGGGAGCACACGAAACATTTACTTGGCCATATATAGGACAAGATTAAGCAAGGGCCAAAGTGAATATGATCAATAAATTCTACCATAAATTGGGTACTCATTGTCCAAGGATAAAAAATATTGGGAATAATTTTCCCAAGGTAGCTTGCATGGATATCTAAGATCATAGTCACAACAAGAAGCATATACCAAAATATATGAATTAAGCATGATACTTCGAACAATATTCTTGGTAGCTTCCAATAGTCACACAATCACTAGTGATTAGAGTAACTTGAAGCAAATGGTTTCCATGAGGATATAGAGATCTAAATATGAGGAAACACATACCAAGAAACACTCTCATATACAAGATCCAAAATATGATCAATAAAGGCATTCAATCAAATTAAAACTTGTATGAGCAAATGTGTCACATAGGCGCTAGATAATTATCAATATCAATTCTAAGTGACACAACCTTGAATATTCACATTTCCTAGGATTGTAATATGCACTAAGCATATGACTCCCCCATAATGTGATACTACCATAAAACCAACACGAGGCAAAACAATACAAATAGAGATAATTAATGGACATTATAAAAGTTAAATTTCTCATGAGAATTATACCACATAGAGACTAGACAATAATCCAATATAAATACTAAGTGGTATTCCTCATGTACACACAATTTTATTATTGTGGAATGCCCAAGCCTAACACTCCCCCAAAATGGGATAGTCCATTAATCTCTCACAAGAGCCAAATAAGATACCAAATATAATCAAGTAAGGCTCAACACAAGAAACACACATACATGGTGTGCCACCTAATCATACACAAATAAGCTTGATACCTCAAGATAATTAAGTGGAAAGCACAACATGTACAAAAGCATGGAAGATACAAAACCAACACATGCACAAGGGGGCGAGTAACTTTCAATGTAAATAGTTAGCACATGTTACCACAAGGAGGAACATTGGATATATAATATAAGCATGATAATCCAAAAGGCTTGGCTTGACACAAATAATTGATGAAGATCCCTCAATTCTTCATAATGTAACCAAGTCTCAAATGCCCTCCAACAATACCTATTGATCAAGTTATGGCTTGTTGGTCCCCAACCAAGTTGGGTCCTAAGAGGTTAGTCAAAATAGGCTTGGCAACCCAAATGGTTCTTTTCTTGAACCCACATTGAGTACCAACAAATTTGGCAAACACATTGCCAACCTCATCCTTACAAAGAGAATAAGCATCATCAATAATGATAGGGTTGTATGAGGAGATACCAATAGTGCATGAGGAAGAAATATGCCACTTTGCACGACATATGTAGCAAGTTCTTCTCTTGCCACCTTTCTTCTTAGGTGAAGCCACGACTCGAGGAAGAGCTCGAGTAGTCCTCTTGGGAAGGGGCCCGTAGATGACTTGAGGTGGAGCTTGAGGCCGCTTCCCTTGTTGCTTCACACTAAGAGGCTTTTTCTTCAATGGGCAAGATATAACATGGTGCCCTTCTTCCTTGCACTTGAAGCAAACAATGTTGGCCGGATTCTTGACTTGATCTTGGTCATTCTTCTTGTTGTCCTTGTGCTTCAACTTGATAGTGGACTTGTTCTTGACATTGGAGTTGAATCCAAGCCCACTCTTGTCATTGGGGGATTTTTGCACACTCAAGATTTTGTTGAGTGCGGCCTTCCCTTGATGACCCTTTTTTCAAGTCATTCTTCAAAGAAGTGACTTGAGCCTTGAGCTCTTTGATTTCCTTTACATGGTTAGTTTCAACAAAAGTACTAGAGGAAGTAGATGTTACATTGTTAGATCAACAAGGCACGAAATGTAATTCATCACGAGCTATATCATGGTTGTGAGAGGATGGATTACAAGGACTAGCACATGGCAATATAACATTTGGAGTAGATATAGTGCTAATGTCCACATGAGGCCCACTAGATGTTACCTTTGACACGATGGCCTCATGAGCTAACTTTAGCCTACCATGGGAGACTAGAAGATCCTCATGCAAGCTCGAGAGCTTAACATGACTTTCTTCTAATTTCCCATAGTTGATGGTTAGCAACGCAAGTTGAGCCTTTAGCTCAACATTCTCCTTCAAAATAGATGCTTCACAAGAAATAGAGTTAGTAGCACAAGCATCATCACTATTTGCAAGAGGTGAGAGCAACTTGGCAAGCTCTTTTGAATATGAAGCTTTAAGTTGCTCATGCAACTCGGTGAGTTTGATGAGATCCCTCTTAACGACCCGAGAGCCATTTTTGAGGTGCTTAAAATCCTCAACAAGTTTAGCATAAGCAACTTCACGTTCATCATTTTTAATCTTGAAGGAGTTTGCCACCACAAGTTCTCTATCATGGCATTCCTTTACTCTAGATAGTTCTAGAGTAAAAGTCTCCTCAAGAGATTCTTTGGTGGTTTGTTCTTCTTCAAGGGAGTCCTTTAGTTGAGCAATTTCATTAGCATACTCACGCTCAAGCACAAACTTTTCATCAATTATGTTTTCTTGCTCCTCAATAATATCATTGCCTTCTATAGCATAATCCAAGATTTTAAGAAAGTTGGAGGAAGCAATTTTTTTTGAAGAGAGCGCTATAGACAACCTCTCCCATTTTCTTAATAGAGGTAATATCATACTTACCTCGATAATCATCATTATCATTCTCAACATCATCATCATGAGATACAATGGGATCCAAAGAGGTTACCTTTGTTCCCTTAGCCATAAGGCATATGTGAGAACCGGAGGAAGCTGATGATGAGATTGCACTTGTATCTCTATTCAAGACCTTGTCTTGGCCCATAGAATCTTCATTTTCCTCTACATGGTTAGCAACACAAGCACTAGAGGAAATAGAAGTATTTTTCCCATGGCAACAAGACAACACAAGCATATCATCATGAGATTTATTCAAGCCATTACTAGATGATATGCAAGGACTATCAACACTAGCAAGTAAGGAGTTGTGAGTGCTAGAAGTGTTAAGGTCCGAAGATAGATCATTGCAACTAGACAGGGATGAAGGATTACAAATAGTAAGTACACTATCCACATTGCAATTTGTATCACCACTCACCGTATCATTACCTTGTGAAAAATCACATGTTGGTGAGGTGGTAGACGATGAGAACCCATCTCGATCGGAAGTGGAAGCAACACAATCATCCTTAATAATGTTGGACTTGCTATATTTATATTGAAGCTTGGTCCATATCTCATGAGCACTTGAATAAGGCATGATAGACAAAAGAACTACATTGCTCACAACTTGTAAAAGAGTTTTAGTAGCTATAGCATCTATACCAGAGTTCAACTTCTCCTCTAAATATTCATTTTGGGGATCCATAGGAGAAGAGAAACCCATATATAGATATTCCACGATAATTGGGTGAACTTTGCGAAATAAATCAAGCATGCCAGATTTCCATATATCATAATTTGTGCCACCGAATATGAATATAGTATTGTGCACTAATCCCCTAGCCGACATCTTTACTCTCAAGTCGGTGAAGCCTAAAATGAGAGACCGGGCTCTGATACCAATTGAAAGGATACATATGTCGCCTAGAGGGGGGGGGGTGAATAGGCGATTAAAACTTTTCCGAGAGTGGCTCAACAAAGGCGGAATTAAACTAGCGTTTACTTTGTTAAGCACAAAACCTAGAACAATCTAGGGGTCACCTATGTGCACCAACAACTTATGCTAAGCAAGACAAACAACTATGTGATAACAAGATATATACTTCAAGCACGAAGGCTATCACAAAGTAAAGTGCATAAGTAAGAGCTCGGGTATAGAGATAACCGAGGCACACGGGGACGACGATATTTTATTGAGTTCCTTCCAACATGGAGTACGTCTCGTTTGGATAGGGGGTGGTATCTAACCACCTACGCCACAAAAGGCCTCCCTTATTCTCCGGTGAATCTTACCCCAATGGGATCGATCCACACTTCCACTATCGGTGCACTTGTCAGTGGCAAACCGGAACCTCTCACAAGGTTGGGGCACTTCTCCACAACTTCATTGGAGGCTCCCAACAGACGCCACCAAGGCCACAACTTGCAACACCAACAAACCGTCTAGGGTTCCAAGAACCCAAGAGTAAAAAGCTTTTCAACTTTCACTCACCAAATCCTCCTAGGAGAACTCAAACCGATGCACCAAATGCAATGGCAAGAACACAAGAAGTGCTCAAATCCTTCTCTCCAAAATTACACCAAAGCTACAAAAGCTTATGGGGGAATAAGAGAGGAAGAACAATGGAGGAAATCCACAAAAGACTCCAAGATCTAGATCCCCAAGATGTTCCCCTCACTTAGAGAAGATATTGATTGGTGGGATTATAGATCTAGATCTCCTCTTTTAAATCCCTCAAGAATATGCAAGAATCATAGGAGGTATTGAGGGTAAGCAAGCTCAAGAAGGTCAAAAATGGAGGGGAAAACTTGCAAGAATAGTTGGGGAACCATTGGGGAAGAAGGCCCCTTAAATAGGTCCCCCCAAAATCCAACTGTTGACCAAAAACACGAATCCCGGTACTACCGGACTTTTTCCCGATACTACCGGACATTCCCTGGGGATCCCAGGTCGCCAAACGCATGTTATTCAGTACCACCCGGTACTAAGGGGCGGTACTACCAGACCCTGGTCCGGTACTACCGCTCATCCCTGAACAAAAACGGCCATAACTTTTGCATCCAGACTCCGATTTTGATGATCTTAGGCTTGTTTCGAAGAGGAAAACAAGCTCTAAAAGATCATACAAATAAACATCATAGTCCAGCAAGGGAGTATAGATCCAAATGACGAAAGGTTTAACCTCTCTCAAAAAGACAAACCGATAAAACCTCCAACAACGAAAACGTAATAGAAAATGCATATGAAATCCGTTTTCGATGATCTAGAGCTTGTCATGGAGATTAACACAAGCTATAAATCCTCACATGAGTAAGAACCAAATAATGGAAGGTTTTACCTATCTCTAAAATACAAACCGGTAAAACCTTTAAGATCAAAACGCAATAAGATATAAAAGGGAAATCTGTTATTGATGAACTAGAGCTTGTTATGGAGATTACCACCAACTCTATATCCTCACATGTATAAGACCAAATAACAACCAAATATGATGATGCAAGTATGCAAAGGTTTGAGCTCTCTCCGAACGATGTGACCGAGTTACTCATTCGAGAGCCCCTCTTGATAGTATGGTTATCTATCCTAAACCCGGTCTCCCAACAAACATGAGACCGACAAAAGGGAAAACCTATCAATATTATACCTTTGCCTTGAGAAATCCACTTGAGCTCGATGTAGATGATCTTGTCCTTATCAAGATGGACACCTTTCTTGATTCCTCATCATCGATCCATGATCACCGAGGATGGCAAGCATCAAACACGAGATCTTCTATAGATGGCGCATTTTGAGCTTACACAACACATCTTCTCCTCATTTCATTGACCTTGAAGCCAACACATGCTCCAAGCGCTACCAAAGTACAATTCCTACAAGTGCGACTTAATACACACATTAGTCCATAAATATTGTCATTAATTACCAAAACCACACATGGGGGTCCACATGTTCTTTCATACTCCCTCTGTTTAGAAATATAAGATGTTTTAGGTTTGTGTTACACACTAAAATATGTTTAGTCAGGCAATGCTGGCCCGTCAGGGTTGGCGCTTACTTACTGACCCTTCCTCCCTCTGTGCCCGGGTCCTGAATGGACTATACCATCCGATCTGTTCTTTCTGGGAAGTGCCGGCTCCACATTCTGCGTCCTATACTTGGCGGAGCATTCTGTATGGACATGACCTGCTGAAAACTGGTGTCCGTTGGGGTATTGACAATGGCAACTCGGCGAGAATTGAGTCTGATAACTGGATACCAGGTGTGGCTCCTGCATTGTTAAGGCCTGTTGTGCCCCTGCTTGAGGATCAACTGGTCAGTTCTCTGATTCTAGAGGATAGAAGATACTCATTCATGGGATGCGGAACTGGTGAGGACCATATTTGATGAGGAAGTTGCTGAGCGGGTGCTGCAGATTCCTATTAGTAGGCATGGTGGGGAGGATTTTGCATCTTGGCCTTATACACGCTTCGGTTATTACACTGTGAAATGGGGTATAACCTTGCAAGGAACTGCCTTTTCAATGAGCAACGTAGTGCAAGGGGCTCTGGTTCATCTTTGGGTACAAAAGAGAATTCTAAGCTTTGGAAAAAGCTGAGGGCAATTAAATCGCCGGGCAAGATGAAGGCTAATCTATGGCGTTTTGCACACGACTGCTTACCCTATGGACACCAACTCCAAAAAAGGCACATACCGGCATGCTCGAGCTGTCTCTTTTATGGGAGATATGAAACAATCGAACATTCCCTTTTGTTCGTTCAGTTTGCTCGTGAAGTCTGGGAAGGAGTGTGTGATGTCCACCAGATTAGTCTTCGGAGGAAGAGCTTTACATCGGTGAGAGTTTGGACTCTTGATTTTCTGGAGAGAAGTTTTGATATGGAGGCGTCAGCCATGGTGGTCACGTCGTGGCATATCTGGGATGCGAGGAATAAAATTCGAGAGGGTGATCCACTTATGCATCCTAGATCCGTCGCTGAGAAAGCTCTAGCCTATATCCAGATGATCGTTGCACATCTATAGACGTCGAATACTAACCATAGTCGTGAGACCAAATCATAAGTGCTCCGAAGGTCTCCGTCGCCGGTTGGTACGACACTGGTGAATGTTGATGCAGCGATTTTCTCGGCATCTCGTCGGGTGGGAACTGGTGTTGTGATTCGTGACCACATAGGTAAGTGCTTGGCTGATTGCAGCGAGGTACAAGAGGACATCACATCACTGGAGATTGCTGAGGCAGTGTCCATGAGACGCGCATGTATCCTAGCCAAGGATGAAGGTTTTAACAAAATCATCATTCACTCTGACTGCCTTTTAGTTGTGAATCGGGTGAATGCTGCAAAGAATGATCGCTGCATATATGGCCATGTAATCCATGATATTAGAAAATTGTTGGCCTCTTTTATTCCATGCTCTGTCAAGCATACCCCTCGGGGTCTGAATGTTGCTGCTCATAGTGTAGCTAAGTTTTTTTTGAACAAGTGACGGGCGTAGAGCACCCGATATATTAGCTGCAAAGAAGTCTCTTGAAGTTACAGGAAGTCCCAAAAATATAAAGGAATTACACAGGGGGCCGGGAAATAAGCACAAAGGACCGTAAAGAAAGCACATAGAAACAATCAGGTCCCTAGACTACATCTTCTAGATCGACAACCTCCTCCAGCGTCGGCCTGCAATAGCGCCGCTGGGGACGCACCACTTGGGGCGGAGGGCAAAGAGCTCCAAACGCATAGAGGAGAGCAGGAGCGGAGCGGCAACCCTACTGCCATTGAGTCCGGCGCAGTGGCGGGCACCTGGTCGCTAGTGAACACCGGAGGGAAGCTCCACGGAAAAGCCACCGCTGCAGGCACCGAGACTCCGCTTCGAAGGCAACCACCATGGTCACCAAAGCAAGCGGAGGAAGGAAATCCGCCGCAACACGAACATGCCCTGCCATCCAGAGAAGAAGAAACGAAGACGACACGCAGCTCCATGACCCCCTCGCCTCCACGGCCGACCGGGAAAGAAGAGCACGCCATCCGTCCGCCACCAGCCCTTCCTTCCTCGCCGCCACGGCCGTCCGAGGAAAAAACGGGGCTTCGCCTCCAACGCTGAACGCCGGGTCCTAGACCTTTATTGTGAGCCGCCGAGGGTAGATCCGCTACGCACCATTGATTCCGGCCACCGGGACACTCGGATGAGGGAGCCACCACCGCCAACTTCGGACCTAGGTCGCCGGTCCGAAGAAAACTCCGGGCAAGACGCCCAAACCGCGGCAAGAACGCCGCAAAACACCCTACACCTACCCTATTCTACGCCGACACCTCTCCTCGGCCACCTCCGGCGGGCATGGCCGTCGGAGGGGCTCGGGATCGGGCCGGCCGATCTAGATCTGAGGTGGAGACTGTAGCAGGAGCGAAAGAGGAGGAGAGAAGGAGGGTGGTTTTTAGTGTAGCTAAGTTAAGTGAGTCTTTAGGCTGTATTATGTGGCAATGTGTGTTTACGGATTGTATTTATGAGACTATTTGTAATGACATTATGATTTGTGATCAATAAAGTCCTAAATTCATCGAAAAACAAACTAAAACATCTACGGAGTGAGTATATAGATCAGAACCCGGGCTGTGAATTGTGTGCCCACTGACTGCCCGGGCCCGCTCAGCTGTGGCCGTGCGTCCGCCCCTACGTTACCTGCCTCCCCACCGCAGAGCAGGCGGCATCCAGAAGCTTCCTTCTTCCTCTTGCCCCTCCGGCCGCCACCGACCCGGCGCCTCCATATATCTTTCCTTCCGTCCCGACGTCGAGAAGAGGAGTTTAGAAGGCGTATCCGGCGGATCAGAGAATCGGAGATGGATTTCGAGCTGCGGAGCGCGAGGGAGAAGCTGGAGCGTGAGCAGCGCGAGCGGATGCAGCGCGCCAAGGCCCAGGCCGACCGCGAGCGCCGGACCAAGGCCGAGGCCGCGCGCCGCCGCGATGCGCTCGAGGCCTCCAACAGAGAGCGCCGCCTCGACGCCGCCCGCGCGCAGGAAGAGGTAACACCCCCTCCAGACCTAGCCCTCGTAGCATCCCGTATGTATGGTCGGTAATGACTCTTGTGTGCTTATTCACTACTCGATCTCGATTAGTAGTTCGTATGATTGAGGAGAAAATCTGATTCCTAAAGCATTCGTTAGTGCTAGGACGATCATCACCTAATAGACCTTATGATCTCGGTTCCTGTTTGATCGGCAATTTCTGCTAGTCACCAATCTGGGCGCAAAACCCAGAAACGAAAGCCTCCAATTGATGCCGTAACCTTATTTCTGCCAAGGGAACAAGACATGGATAGCTTGCATACTCGTAAAGTCTGTTCCTTTTCGATTTAGAAACGATTTCAACTTCTAGCCAGTTCCTGTGGCCTGTGGGGTTCCCCGTATGTTTCAATTCTTTCATTGTCCAGTTAGACTACCCTTCTTTTCATCATAAGTTCCTGTTTAGCATTGGGCTTCTGACGATAGTTTTTATGTACTTCTAACAGGCTGACCAGAAAATGGAAGAGGCGATGCAGCTGGGTAAAGGGATCTCGTTTTCACACATGTTTGAAGCACTGCGATATGATGGTCCAGGGGATAAAATCAAGCTACCGTCGTCTTCCTTCAAGGAGTTGTCTGATGAAGGAGCACTGGATAAAGGCCCAATGTACTTCAGGTTGTCCAAGGTTAGGGACGCAGTTCGAGGTGCCTCCCAGGATCAAGACACTGAGGAGGCAACCTGCTGTGGTGTTCTTGAATTCACTGCAATGGAAGGCTCTGCGGAACTCCCGCCACATGTTTGGAATAATCTGTTTCATAGTGTCATCCCAGATGTTCCTTTGATCGAAGTGAGATATGCCAGTTTGCCGAAAGGGACATATGCGAAACTAAAGCCAGAAGGCGTGGGATTCTCAGATCTCCCTAACCATAGAGCTGTCCTTGAAACGGCACTCCGCAATCACGCAACGCTGTCTGAAAATGATGTTGTCCTAGTGAATTATGGACAACTGCGGTATAAGTTGAAGGTTCTTGAGTTGAAGCCTGCATCAAGTGTTTCTGTGCTGGAGACAGATGTTGAAGTTGATATTGAGGGACCAGATTCAGTTTCGGACAATGAAGAGAACCAACACGTGCTTGTGCCACTTCAGACTGGGAAGGTTGACTCTGGAGTTGTGGAAGAAGGAAAGTTTAGGTACTACAAGTTTTCAGTTGAAGAAGGTACGAGTGAGAAAGTAGCTTCTGGCCTTGCAAGCATTGAGGTTAAGATAGAGGCTGATACAAGCAGCGGTGACACTGATATTTACGTATCAAGGCATCCTTTAGTATTCCCTACTCAGCACCGTCATGAGTGGTCTTCCCATGAAATGGGATCCAAGGTTCTTATACTCAAACCAAAGGGTGCTACTTTAGTTTGTGGCATTTACAGTATTGGAGTTTATGGCTTCAAGGGCACAACGAAGTTCCAACTATCTGTAGCTATCAATGATGTTACTAATAGCCAAAGGATTGGTGAGCAGGCTAGTGTGTCATCTACCGTCAGTAGTGAGTCAGTGGTCTGTAACAACTGCAAACGCCATATATCTGGCCGAACCTCACTACTTCATGAGGCATATTGCCTGAGGCACAATGTTGTTTGCGTGCATGATGGGTGTGGAGTTGTTCTTCGAAAGGAGGAAGCAGCAGATCATGTGCACTGTAGTAAGTGTGGACAAGCTTTCCAGCATAGAGAAATGGAGAAGCACATGAAGGTTTTCCACGAGCCGCTGCACTGTGCATGTGGGGTAATTCTAGAAAAGGAAGAAATGGTATGCTTTAGTTCTCCTATCCATTATCTTTTGCTCGTTATCACATATGCAGTTTTCAGTTGTTGTACCTAGCTTACACATTTCTTACTTGAATTTTGCGTGAACTGTGTGCTTCAGGTCTATTTTACCTCCTGTAGTTCTGTCTTGCAGCATGCATATTTCACATGATAATCCATCTTGCATTTCCAACACCAATATATTTTCAGCAGTCAACTTGCATATCTAATGTCTTCCACTCAGTTTCGTATGGTGGAGCATATTACCGCCCTTTGTCGATTCCACATGACTAACTTCTTTGTTCTTCCATGTAGGTCCAACACCAATCCTCAACCTGCCCATTTCGCTTGATTGTGTGCCGATTCTGCGGCGACACGGTTCAAGCTGGCGGACAGCCACTTGATGTTCGTGATCGGCTTCAGAATATGTGCGAGCATGAAAGCGTCTGTGGATCCAGGACTGCGCCATGCGACTCGTGTGGGAGGTCGGTCATGCTGAAGGAAATGGACATTCATGCAATTGCTGTCCATCAGAAGAGCTGATTTCTTATAATCCAACGGACTGCGCCTCCGTACTCTGCAAATATGTTTATCGATTCGTTAAATTTCCCATTGTTTGTTAGTCCATGTAAAACAGTGGCGTGGTGCACTGGTGTTTATTGTCTGTTTGTATCTTTCTTATGTACTACCTCTATCCCAGTTTATAAGACTTATGCGTATACCTAGGTCGTCCGCATGAGCTATATAATGTGAATTATATAATATAAAAATTATATCATTAGAAAATATAACATTTGAAGTTTCTAATAGTATAGTTTTTATCTTATATACCTCATAAGTTGGTTAATTTATCGACCTAGAAATACGCGTAGGTCTTATAAACCGAAACCGAGACTGAGGGAGTATACATTATTATTGACTAGTTGAATCCCCGCGCGTTGCCACGGGTATTTAAATTTCCATGTCATGCTCTATTTAGTTGTCATGGTGCATTTTCATCTTTCAATTTGTCAAATATCTTCTATATGGTTCACTTTTTTTTTCCTTCCAAATTCACCATTTGGTTAAGCCGACAATACAGGATGTCATCATTCTCTGTCTCTTCCCTTTTCTATAGTGAAAGAGAGGCAAAAAGGAGGAACTCCACTTTCTCTGCTCCGTAGCTAGCCAGACCGCTGGTCCCTCCCTCTCCATCATCCACTTCATTGGTGGGAGAGTAGAGGGACCACAGATCGTGTCTCCTGTGTTTAGGTAGTGGTAGGGTTAGAGTTCTGGTTGTCATTTTTTGGGTGGTGGTGACAATGACGGCGAGGAATAATCTATTGCAGCTCCAGCCCCACTTTGACGGCTACGTTAAGTACCTGGCAGCAGCGTCTTCATGCTTTCTCTTGGAGGGAGCGAGATTTGGTGTGCTAGGTGTGGGTGTCGCGGTTACGATGTTACCCACACAACAACTTTTTTCTCCAACTCCTTCGTGGCGACGGCGCATTCTCCGGTGTCATGGAGTGTGTGAGACCTTGTACATGAGGTAGTCACAAGGCGCCAATTTTGCCTCCTTTCGATGATGTAGGAGTGGGAGGGGGATGACCTTGGCGCCGGTGGTTCTTCAACTTGATGTTGCTTTCTAGTGTTGGTATAGAGATACAGAAGTCGAACACTTTGTGACAACGGAGATCCCATCTGCAGATACAAAGTTCACGGCGACTCAGAGTGGGAGTGGCAGCGACAATGATACAGTGGACCTCTACAGATACAAAGTTCATGGCGACTCCAGGTGGGAGTGGCAGCGATAGGGCAGCACGGTGGACCTCGTGTTGAGTTATATCCCATGGACTTGGGAGTAGTATTTTATTTATTAGTGTGGTGTTGTGTACCATTTGTCCTCCTTAATAGACCTAGGGTCTAAATCGCAAAAAACACACGATCTTCAATAAATTACACTGCTTGTAGATGTATAAATTTACTTATAAAACACCTTATTTCAATCACAAATCAACCTTACAACAAATTGCCTTCACAGTACGGTACATGCATTAGAACTCCATGTTGATTTGTTGAGATAACAAATCAAGTTAGCACGGACAAAAGCCTATGTGGTTGAGTGTCAGGGTCTCAGGGAGGTCATGGATTCATTTCATTTCCAAGGAAAAATAGAAAATAAGTATAACTATGAGAAAATCAAGTGCCATTCACAACACTGGGAAATCTTCTCCTTCGGGAATCTAGCCGAGAATATGTTTTTTTAGAAATGAGGTCATCGGACCGAGCTTTATTACTCCCTCAGATCCATATTAATGTTCTCAGATTTGTCTAGATTCGGATGTATGTAGACAAATATGAGAACATTAATTTGGATCGAAGGGAGTAAGGGTGAGGTGTCAATCACCCTCATCGGCATTCAGCAGAGGCGACGGTTGCTGTATCGATCTCGTCGCCGCAAACCTTGGTTGCACACCTGTGACGTCCGTCCATAGAGATGATCGCCTCCGACACGACGACCACCACAATGATGGTCTTGATATCATCGTTGCAGGACGTTCTTGTGCACCACC
Organism: Avena longiglumis; assembly: GCA_030063025.1. Classification (NCBI taxonomy): domain Eukaryota; kingdom Viridiplantae; phylum Streptophyta; class Magnoliopsida; order Poales; family Poaceae; genus Avena; species Avena longiglumis. The sequence continues at coordinate 159,637,351 of CP125973.1, forward strand.
AGCTCGCACTCCATTGACGCTCTGATCCTGGGCGACGCGCCTCCTAGAGCTCGATGGAGACCGTGGGAGGACTGCGAGGGCGTGGAGAAGTAGCCCGAAATCGCACACCTCCCGCCAGCACTCCATTGGCGCTCTGATTCTGGGGTAGCCGTGCGTCCTGGAGCTCGGCGGAGACCGCGCCTCATGACAGCGAGAGAGTGGAGAAGTCGCCTGAAATCGTGCACCTCCCGCCGACATTCCATTGGTGTTCTGATCCTGGAGCGGCCGCGCGTCTTGGAGCTCGATAGAGTCCGCTATACGGGTGAAGCCGAACTCCATTGTTGTGGAGACGGTCGACATCCCAATGATGAAGGGAAACCGGCGCCGACGGAAGGAGAGATCCCCTCTGCGGCGGCAGAGGTGGAGAGGACTGGGCAGGGTGGAAGATCGGGTGGACCGGGCAGGGTGCCTGATGTTGGGCTTAGCCATTAGGTGCGTGCGAGGCGAGCGGAGCCACGCGCGACAAAAGAATCGCCATACGGCAGAAAACAGAACACCTTCTTTTTAGATAATAGATATAGATAAGATAAAGTTTGTTAGTCTTGTTAGATAAGTTTGTTAGTCTTGTTAGATAAGTTTGTTAGTCTTTTTTATGGAGGTTAGGCAATTTGTTAGCGGTGGCATTTTTTGTAATTTGTGTATGTGTGACACCAGACATTCATCACGCTTTTGAAATTACTAGTAAAGACTAGTAGAGTACTCGTGCGTGCCACGGGAAAGAAATATAGATAACTAAGTGTTCCACAAGCACCGTGTGATCCTCGGGAGACTCTTTCGGTCTAGCCTATGGGCACACACCTTTGTCCCAACCCCTCTCTTCCCGCTTATCCTTGCAGACGCATTAGTAGGCAATATTTTATATGGATGTTAAATACATATTCTCATATTTGTCAAAATTCATAATAAGTTGTTTCTTACACCTACGTGATGATGTAAACTAATATGGTTTGAACATTAAATTAATCTCATTATGCCTTTTGATATTTTTCTTCAATTATGTCTGTTTCTCTAGTTCAAGTCAAGTATGTGAAACATATTTTGTGTTATCACTTGCGTCCAACAAAAAGTTTGTCAATTACTTTACTTCACAATCCTCGCCTTTAGAATCCACAATTTGGAACTAAGCTTTATCTAACTTAAAATTTGACTTTAGATCTTCTCAGGGATTGTATTAGATATTTTCCTGGCCGCATTTTTTGTATTGACATTATTCATATTTTTGAATAATGTACAACTGCTCAGGGAGCGGGCGCGACATCTCCTGCTAGCGTGCGAGAGCTTGGCATGCGATCACCATCCGTTGCGAGGTCAATCGCTGGCGGGAGTTCCCCTACTGATGAACAAACTCGTGCTGGCGTTCGAGTTGTTGCGCACTCATCTGTTATTGTGTGCGAGAAGACATCTGATACTGGTTCTCGTCATGAATACAAAACAGCTACTGCATCTAGCCGGCCATCAAAGGATGATGTTATTGCTTATGGAGGAATTCCTAACGTGGACCAGACCGAGTTGCGGTCTAGCTCGCGCATCATAAACCAGCCCAATGCTAACGACACTCAGATGGAGAGAGCTATGCAATTGGCGCAGTCCCGCCAACCTTCTTCTGAGCCAGGTAATTTTAAGTTGTCAATTTCAGCTTTTCCTGATGAAGTAAGTATTGATAGAGCCGGTCGTTTAGGGGTCTCTCTTGGGGAATCTTTGAAAGAACAATTGTGTTCGGTTAAATCTTTGTGAAGATCTGATTGATGAGGAGGCTGAACATTTAAATCTAGAGGAGAGAGTGGAGATTACTTTTCAAGATCGAAAGAATAAAAGAACAAGGCAAAAGAAAACTTATGACATGTCTAATATTCGTCGAAGCAGTAGGTGTAGAACTAAAAAAAGTTTTCCATGATGCAAAATTTAAGAGGTTTGTCTTGGAATAGTGAGGGTTTTAGAGATCCGGCAAAACATATCTTTGTTAAGGAAGCAATTAGGGAACATAGACTAGATTTTATCGCCTTGTTGGAGACGGGAAGATCTAATTTTACTGTTCCTTTCTTAAAACAATTAGCCACGGGGTTTGATTTCGCATGGTATTGTTTACCACCTCATGGGAGGTCGGGCGGTATTCTTATTGGTATTAATTTGGACACGCTTGGGGTCTTGAAAGTTGACACAGGGGAATATTGTGTTAAAATGCACATTAAGTGTAAGAACGATGGTTTTGAGTGGGTTTTTGTGCCCGTTTATGGGGCTGCCCAAGATGCACATAAACAGGAATTTCTTTCAGAGATGGTATGAATGTGTGAATCAGAGCCTCTACCTATGTTTGTAGGTGGAGACTTCAATATTATTAGAAATAGGAATGAGAAGAATAATGGTATTTTTCACGCTCGCTGGCTATTTGTGTTCAATGCTATCATAGAAAGCCTTGATCTTAGAGAGATTGCTCTCTCAGGCAGGCAGTTCACGTGGGCGAATCGTCGAGATACACCAACATATGAGAAGCTTGATAGAATGTTATCAAGTGTTGAATGAGAACAAAAATTTCCTCTTGTGTCGGTGCATGCTCTAACCCGTTCGGGCTCGGATCACACACCCTTACTTTTAGATTCGGGTGTTAAAGCTCATATTGGCAACAAGTCTAAATTTTCTTTCGAATTATTTTGGCTACGTCAAGAGGGTTTCTTTGATATGGTTGCAGCTGAATGGGTTGCAGCCATAAAAGGAGTGACACCAATTGAGCGGTGGCAAACTAAGATTCGTCACTTGAGGCGTTTCTGCGAGGGTGGGAAAAAAAATCAAAGTGGCAAGTACAAGAAAGAAAAAGAGAGACTTCTTTTAATAATAGATGAGCTTGACTTAAAAGCCGAAAATGTTCCACTTTCCACTTCTGAAAGAGAAAAATTAAAAGAGACAAATGAGAAGCTACTTAAGATAAGAAGGAAAGAGGAAAGTAAGTGGGCACAAAGAGCCAAGGTTAAACATGTTCAAGAATGGGGCAATAATACTAAGTATTTTCACTTAATTGCCAACGGCAAACATAGACGAAAGAAAAAAATTCAATTGGAACAAGACGAGGGAACCATAATTGGAGAGCAAAACTTAAAAGTCTATATTACTGAATTTTATAAGATGTTATTTGGGGCGCTGGCACCATCTAACGTCTCTTTAATGGAAAATATTACTCATGACATACCGCAGATTACTTCTGTGGAGAATGATATTCTTACATCTCCTTTTAGTGAAAAGGAGGTGTATGAGGCCATATCGCAGATGAAGCATAATAAATCCTCTGGCCCGGATGGCTTCCCAGCAGAGTTTTATCAAATGTTTTAGGACGTGATTAAACAAGATCTTATGGCATTATTTGTTTAATTGCATTCAGGGGATTTGCCGCTGTATAAATTGAACTTTGGTGTCATTACTTTATTACCAAAAAAGGAAAATGCGGTTCAGATACAACAACATAGACCCATATGTCTCCTAAATGTCAGTTTTAAGATTTTTACTAAAGTTGGAGCTAACTGAATTATGGGAACAACCCATAAGGTTATTAGACCATCCCAGTCGGCTTTCATGCCGGGACGGAATATACTGGAAGGGGTGGTGGTGCTACATGAGACCATACATGAACTTCATAAAAATAAATTGGATGGCGTTTTATTTAAAATTGACTTCAAAAAGGCACATGACAAAGTTAATGGTCTTTTTTACAACAAACACTTCGAATGAAAGGGTTCGCACCGGAGTGGTGTCAATTCATTACACATTTTGTCCAGGATGGTAGTGTTGGTATAAAAGTTAATGATGATATTGGTCATTATTTTCAAACAAAAAAAGGCTTGAGACAAGGTGATCCTATGTCTCCCATACTGTTGAATATTGTTGCGGATATGCTAGCTATTCTCATTGCAAGGGAAAAGGAGGATGGTCAAGTTGGAGGCCTTATACCTCATCTTGTTGAGGGCGGGGTTTCAATTATACAATATGCGGACGACACAATTCTCTTTATGGAACACGATTTACAGAAAGCTTTGAACATGAAATTAATCTTATGTATCTTTGAACAATTATCAGGACTCAAAATTAATTTCAACAAGAGTGATTTTTTTTTGTTTTGGTATGGCAAAAGATGAAGAGCAACAATATAGAGAGATCTTTGGTTGTGAATCTAGGTCTTTGCCATTTCGGTATCTGGGGATACATATCCATTACAGAAAATTAAGAAATTCGGATTGGTATCCGGTGGAAACCCGTTTAGAAGGAAAACTTGGTTGTTGGAAAGGAAAGCTCTTGTCTTATGGTGACCGGCTAGTCCTTATTAATTCAGTTCTAACTAGTTTACCTATGTTCATGTTGTCATTTCTTGAGATCCCAAAGGGGGTAAGGAAACGACTAGATTATTATCGTTCTTGTTTCTTTTGGCAAAGTGATGAGAACAAAGCAAAATATAGGCTAACTAGGTGGAATATCATTTGTAGACCAAAAGATCACGGTGGTCTTGGCATTGAAGTTCTTGAGTTAAAAAATAGATGTTTGTTGAGTAAATGGCTTTTCAAACTTCTTAGTGAGGATGGATTGTGGCAGGAGCTGCTACAAAACAAATACCTCAAGCACAAAAATTTATCCGAGGTTAAAGTAAGACCCACTGATTCACCTTTCTAGAAGGGGCTCATGGGGGCTAAAGATGGTTTCTTTAGTAGAGGTCATTTTAAAGTTGGGGATGGATTAACTACAAGATTTTGGGAAGATAAATGGTTGGGGGAGTTATCTTTTGCACAACAATATCCATCTTTATATAACATTGTGCAACACAAGAATGCTTTGGTTGCGGATGTTCAGCTAACGTACCGCTGAATATTGCATTCCGAAGATCACTAACTGGTAATAAATGGATACAATGGTTAGATTTATGTCAACGGTTAATGATGGTGCAGTTACCAGAGGATTCGGATAAATTTGTATGGGGATTAAATGCCTCAGGTTCTTTTACAGTTAAATCTATGTATGAAGATCTTATGAATGATCATACGCCTTTTCTTAGCAAATATCTTTGGAAATTAAAGATACCATTAAAGATTAAAATATTTATATGGTTCCTGCATAAAAAGGTTTTACTTACTAAGGATAATTTGGTGAAGCGTAAGTGGGTTGGGTGCACAAAATGTTGTTTTTGTCGTTCCTCGGAGACCATTGACCACCTGTTTATCTCTTGCCCTTTTGCACGGCTTATATGGCATACTGTTGTTGTTACTTTTGATCTGTTATCTCCAACTAGTGTGGACCATATGTTTGGTACATGGTTGGGACATATGGATAATAAGACGAAAGTTATGATTCGCACTGGTGTATCGGCTTTGTGTTGGTCCATATGGAGATGTAGAAATGATATAATTTTTAACAAAAAGAGATCTTTCATCTTCTTGCAGGTTATTCACATGATGGAGCATTGAGTATAGTTGTGGGCATACCTGTTACCGCCGGAACACCAAGATGCCATATCTTCCGGATGCGGACGACTATTGACGGTCGCTCAGGAGTTCTTCAATCAGGCTACCTGGCAGCATACTAGTCGTTTTCATGATGCTTAGTCCTTTTTTAAATACTGTTTTTTGCTGGTTGATCTATGCAACAACTCTAGTTGTATCTTGAATTGGTGACTTGTTACTTTTCACGTTGGCTAATAAATGGCTGTGTGCATCAATTGATGCAGAGGCTAGGGAGTTTTACCCCCATTTCGAAAAAAAATCAGATTTTTGAAATAAATATACCTTTGTCCAAAAAATTTAGCTTATGTTTTTCAAAGAAAAATTCATATACTCTTTGTTATGTACATGCTTCTTGTCCATCGTGTAAAGCACGAACCAGACACGCCGATCTCTACATCTCTCCCGAAAGTCTAGCAAGAAAATTCCTCTTTCTCCTCCTTACCAATTCAGGTACCGTGTCAAATTCATTAGCTTATCCATGCAATCACAATCACCAATGCTTGGCAAACCATGCTCTTAGAGGTTCTGAACAAGCGCGTGTCATCGCTGATTTCAGTAGGTAGAGAGATGTGACTTGCAAGGTGATACGTCGGAAACGTATCTATAATATTTGATGCTTAATGCTTATTTAGTATCTACTTTGCTTTGCTTGTCTACACTTTGAGGTGATTTTCTGCTATTTTTGGTTTCAGAAAAGTTAGTAAAGAAATATTCTCGGAATTGGACGGGACAAACGTCAAAGTCAATTACTTTCCGTGGGGAACAAGAAGTCCAGAGGGGAGACGGAGAAGCGGGCCAGGGAGGCCAAACCCCCCTAGGCGCGGCTAGGGGTGGCCCCGCACCTGGGTAGGGTATGACCCCCCTGGTCGCCTCCTCGGCCTCCCCCTTCGCCTATAAGAAGCCCCCGATGTAGAAACCCTAAGGACCCGATCAAATCTCCACGAAACCGTCTGTAGCCGCCGCCACCATCGTTCCTAGATCGGGGGGATCTGAAGTTCTTCCCGGCACCCTGGCGGAGGGGAGATCATCCCGGAGGCTTTCTCTTCGGTATGATGCGTGGGTAGTTCCACCTTGGACTATGGGTCCATGTAGTAGCTAGATGGTTGTATCTCCTCCTTTGTGCTTTTATGTATAGATCTTGTGAGATCCGTTCATGATCAAGATCTAATCTATTTATAATCATGCATGTTGTGTTTGCGGGGATCCGATGGATATTGATATTATTATGTTGGTTTGATTAATGTTTTTGTCTTTATGATTCTATCATGTATGTGTTGTTTGTGATCTTGCATGCTCTCCGTTGTTAGTAGCTATGTTGGCCAAGTAGTTGCTAGTGACTCCAAGAGGGAGTATTTATGCTCGATAGTGGGTTCATGCCTCTAGTTTCCAAGGGAAGTTACAGAAATCTCTTTGGTTGTAGATGTGCTGTTGATACTAGGGAGAAAACAATGGTCTCTTGTTCATGGAACATGTGGACTGTTTACCTTATACACTTTGCTTAAAGTAGTTGTCTGTTGCTTGCAACTTAATACTGGAGGGGGTTCAGATGATGACCTGAAGGTGGAATTCTAGTCATAGATGCAGTTGGATGGCGGTCTATGTATCTTGTTGTATTGCCTAATTGAATCTCATAGGATCTTTCTGACTTGTAATTGCATTGTTATGCCTTGCTCAGTTCCTGTCAATTGCCCTGCTGTAATTTGTTTAACCTTCATGCCATGTTATTTATCTAAGGAGAGCACCTCTAGTGAACTATGGACCCCGATCCAATCTTTACCATTTATACATCCTCCACTGTTACTTGTTTACTTGCTGTAAACCATTACCTTCCACACCATACGTTTAATCCTTTGTTACAGCAAACCGGTGAGCTTGACAACCTCACTGATTCATTGGGACAAAGTCTTGAGTTTGTGTTGTGCAGGTTTTCACGTTGCTTGCAACACCTTTGGGACGTTTACTTCCTCCTTTAGGTTCGATAACCTCGGTCTCTATTGAGGAAAACTTACTGTTGTGCTCATCACACCTTGCTCTTGGGTCCCAACGAAGTGTCCCACGTCAACACTGGGTGCACGCATCAAGATTTCCGGCGCTGTTACCAGGGAGGCTAAGGACGTCTTCACAAGGGGAATCCTTCACTTCCTTTCTCTTTAATTTGTTTTTAGTTTTGTTTGTTTCTTTTGCTTTGTTTTGTTTGCCTCTTTCCAAAAAAAACCTCAAAAAAATTAGTCTAGTTTGGTTTGCTTTCTTTATTCAAAAACACAAAAAAATTAGTTCATGCTCTAGTTGCTGGTCTGTTATTGCCTTGCTTGGTCATGATTTCTATCAATGGATGGTTTCTTAAAAACTAGTTCTTATTGGCAAGGTGTATTCACGGAAGAACAAAAGTATTATTATAAAGAATACCATTTGTCACAAAAAGGGAAACACTTGTGGGAACAAATTGATAAGTAGAATACTATTGCTAGAGACGTGTGCTCTACTTATAATGTTACTTATTGCTTTCATAAATATTGTTGCTGTAGGCGGTATAAACACCTTCCTTTTCAGTGTGAGTATAATGATAATGTTACCATATCTTCTTATGTTAAGGGAAATTATGACTTTTATGATGTGGAACAAATTGAAGAATTTATTGCTTTCAAGGGTGCATTTGAACTTGCTAGTTTGCTTGAAAATACTAATGATGCACCTTATGAATATGAGGTTTATGAGATACTTAAATTCTGCTTTGATAATTAGAAGGAAGCAAATGGGTATATTCTTGAATATTTTAATAGATGCTTTCCACACATCGAAGAGATTAATGCTTTGCGGGAGCCTATGAAATAAGAAATTGCTGAAACTGAAAGCTCATTAGATGAAAAAGAGGAGGAGAGTGATGAACAAAGGGAGGAAGAATGGATCTACCCATGTCTACCTTCTAATGAGAGTAACTCCTTACCTCTTACATTATTTGATTGTCCTCCATGCTTACCAAAGGAGGATAAATGTTATGTTCCTGTGGATCCTTTTGAAATATCTACTTTGGATTAAACCTCTGAAGGTTTTAATTCCACTATTTTTGAGCTTGATAGAAATTATGAGTTTGTAGATCATGAGAAGCATGCTTTATGTGATAGCTATATTGTTCAGTTTATTCATCATGCTACTGAAAATTATTACGAGAGAGTAAAGTATGGTTGTAAAAGTTTTCATGGTACTGAAACACCTCTCTATTGTATGAAAGTTTTGAAGTTACTCTTGTTTTATCTTCCTATGCTTGTCACTTTGTTCTTTGTGAATTTATTTGCATACAAGATTCATGTGTATAGGAAGTGGGTTAGACTTAAATGTGTTTTGAATTTGCTTCTTGTTGCTCTCTTTGACTTCAGTTCATAATTCTTTTGTGAGCATCTTCTCAAATTATCATGCCTAACTTAAAGGCGTTAAAGAAAAGTACTTGTTGGGAGATAACCCAAGAGTTTTCTTGAGCCTTGGAAGTTATTACTTCAGTAATAACCTCTCCTTATCCTTTTTGTTTGCTTTTTGTACCAAGAATGACCTCTAATGATAGGGAAGTAAGATTTGGGGAGTTGTTGTCCCGGAACAGATTTCTATTCTCCACCAAAAAAATTCATGAGGAGTCCTTCTAACTCGGATTGAGCTCAAAATTTACGAATAAATCCCGCAGTATGTTAGCTAACTTTCCATAGTTCAACACTTTTTGATTTGAGCAATAGAAGATGTTCGAAAAAATCGGTTTCTACCTGCTGGTCTGTTTTGACATATTTCTGCCATTATTTGCATTTGCTTCTTATTGATTCCTTTTTGAGTTCTCTTTAGGTGAATTGAGCTTTTTGAAGGAGTTACTACAGTATCTTGTGTTTTTAGTGAAAATCCTTGTTGTTCCAAAGCTTTGCCAGGGGTCTAATATCTTTTGAATAAACTAATGTTGCTAATGAAGATTGTGTGAAGTTTTATATGAAGTAAAAATTTCAGGTGAAGAGAGAGAATGACGCAATGAGATGAGGAATGGACAAAAAATCAAGCTTGGGGATGCCACCATGGTGTCACCCCAATAAATATCCAAGAGCTATGACGACTGTCTACGCACAGTATGTTGGGAACCCCAAGAGCAAGGTGTGAAGCACTAAGCAACAAGTTTTCCCTCAGTTGAGACCGATTTTATCGAACCAGGAGGAAGGAAACGTCACACATGTGTTGCAAGGAACGAGAAGACCTGCACAACACAAACTCAAGAATTTTCCCCAACGAACAGTGAGGTTGTCAAGCTCACTGGTTTGCTGTAGCAAAGGATTAAACATATGGTGTGGAAGGTAATGGTTTGTAGCAAGTAAACAAGTAATAGTGGAAGATGTATCAATGGTAAAGATTGGACCCGGTCCATAGTTTACTTGAAGTGATCTCCTTAGATAAACAACATGGCATGAAGGGTAAACAAATTACAACAGGGCAATTGACAGGAACTGAGCAAGTCATAACAATGCAATTACTAGTCAGAAAGATCCTATGAGGTTGATTGGGCAATACAACAAGATACATAGGCCGCCATCCAACTGCATCTATGACTAGAAGTCCACCTTCAGGTTATCATCTGAACCCCCTCCAGTATTAAGTTGCAAGAAACAGACAACTGCTTTAAGCAAAGTGTGTAAGGTAAACGGTCCACATGTTCCATGAACAAGAGACCGTTGTTTTCTCCCTAGTATCAACAACACATCTATAACCGAAGAGATTATTGTCACTTCCCTTGGAAACTAGAGGCATGAACCCACTATCGAGCATAAATACTCCCTCTTGGAGTCACTAGCAACTACTTGGACAAGATAGCTACTAACAACGGAGAGCATGCAAGATCACAAACAACATAGACATGATAGAATCATAAAGACAAAACCATTAATCAATCCAACATAATAATCTCAATATCCATCGAATCCCCGCAAAAACAACATACATGATTACAAATAGATTAGATCTTGATCATGAACGGAGCTCACAAGATCTATACATGAAAGCACAAAGGAGGAGATACAATCATCTAGCTACTACATGGACCCATAGTCCAAGGTGGAACTACTTGATGGCGCCCAGTACTTGTCGTGGGATGCTTCGTTGGAAACCCCAAGAGCAAGGTATGAAGCATCACAACAGCAAGTTTCCCTCAGTAAGAAACCGAGGTTATCGAAGCAGTAGGAGGAAGGAAACGTCACACAGGTGTTGCAAGCAACGCGGAGACCTGCACAACACAAACTCAAGACTTTGCCCCAACGAATCAGTGAGGTTGTCAAGCTCACTGGTTTTCTGTAACAAAGGATTAAATGTATGGTGTGGAAGATAATGGTGGTTTGTAGCAAGTAAACAGGTAACAGTGGAAGATGTATCAATGGTAAAGATTGGACCGGGGTCCATAGTTCACTAGAGGTGCTCTCCTTAGATAAACAACATGGCATGAAGGGTAAACAAATTACAGCGGGGCAATTGACAGGAGCTGAGCAAGGCATAACAATGCAATTACTAGTTAGAAAGATACTATGAGGCTGATTGGGCAATACAACAATATACATAGACTGCCATCCAACTGCATCTATGACTAGAAGTCCACCTTCAGGTTATCATTCGAACCCCCTTCAGTATTAAGTTGCAAGCAACAGACAACTGATTTAAGCAAAGTGTGAAAGGTAAACATTCCACATGTTCCATGAACAAGAGACCGTTGTTTTCTCCCTAGTAGCAACAACACATCTACAACCGAAGAGATTTCTGTCACTTCCCTTGGAAACTAGAGGCATGAACCCACTATCGAGCATAAATACCTCCTATTGAAGTCACTAGCAACTACTTGGCCAAGATAGCTACTAACAATGGAGAGCATGCAAGATCACAAACAACACAGACATTATAGAATCATAAAGATAAAACTATTAATCAAACCAACATAATAATCTCAATATCCATCGTATCCCCGCAAACACAACATGCATGATTACAAATAGATTAGATCTTGATCATGAACGAAGCTCACAAGATCTATACATGAAAGCACAAAGGAGGAGATACAACCATCTAGCTACTACATGGACCCATAGTCCAAGGTGGAACTACTCACGCATCATACCGGAGAGAATGCCTCCGGGATGATCTCCCCTCCGGCAGGGTGCCGGGAAGAACTTCAGACCCCCCCGATCTAGGTACAATGGTGGCAGCGGCTACAGACGGTTTCGTGGTTTTTTGATCGGGTACTCAGGGTTTCTGCATCGGGGGCTTCTTATAGGTGAAGGGGCGAGACCAGCAGGCGGCCAGGGCCACAAAACCCTAGCCAGGCGTGGGCCCACCTGTCGCCGCGCTTGGGGTGGGTCTGGGCCCCTTGGCTGGCCCCTCCGGCTCTCCTATGGACTTCTTGTTCCCCACGGAAAGTAATTGACTTTGTCCTTTGTCCCGTCCGATTCTGAGAATATTTCTTTACTAACTTTTCTGAAACCAAAAACAGCAGAAAACATGCATCTGGCACTGTTGCAACTTGTTAATAGGTTAGTACTAGAAAACATGTAAAAAGCACCTCAAAGTGTGGACAAGTAAAGCAAAGTAGATACAAAACAAGCATGGAGCATCAAAAATTATAGATACGTTTCCAACGTATCAACGTCCCCAAGCTTAACTCCTTCTCGTCCTCGAGTAGGTAAGTGATAAAAAGAATAATTTTTGAGGTGACATGCACCCTCACAATAAAGATCCAACCATTTGCAAGCATTGAAAGATGGGATCAAAGAACTCTAAACATGTGCATGAAAGATGGAGTTCTAACAATAGGACATAGTAACTATGCATGCAACATGGCAAGCTACAAACAAAGATCATGAATAACATGCATTGAAGAACATTTTTTTGTTTCACATGCAGAAAACATAGCATAGTGGAAATCAACCTGTCCCTCATAGAGTAGCAATATAGATGCATAGGACACATGCAAAGTTCACAAGGGTGACTAGAAACAAGTAGCAAAAGAACAAGTAATAACACAATATGCATCAATTAATAAGCTTTGGAACACTGCACACAGAATGACAACTATGCTCTCTTAATGGTGCCTAAAGGTAGAAGGTGGAGACTCAATAGTGGTGGAACAAAGGCCTTTTTGTAAAGGAAGCATGGATTACAAGTTTCAAAAAGAGCTTCCAAAAATTATGGTACTTGTTAGCTTTCAGCCCTCATTGCCCCTATCATAAGCATCTTGAAGTGGTTAAGGTTAAAGTGGCAAAGCTGGAGTATATGCTTGACGAAGTATAAGTTGGCAATCTCATGCCCCTTGAATACGAGGGCCACACCTCATGCATACTCAACTTTGGTCCAGTTAAGTTCTTGTCACTGTAAGTATTTGCATAACATTGAGAACCGCCAACGGGGTACCCCTTGCACATGGTACAAGAGCTTTCCCATAACCAAAATGACAAGGCAAGCAGAAAATGAGCATCTCAGCAATATTTTAATTTACCATATGCATAGCTTTTTATTGAGGATGCTTCATAGATGGCTCATTATGGTGATGCTGCAAGTTTCCACCATGATTAGGCATGGCTTAGGCTAGCGGCCCAGGCGTTTCTCTAACACCGGATACAAACTCCATGGAATTACAAGTCCCCTCTTTATTTCACACCGGTGACATCCATAGACAAAAGAGGATGATATCAAGTGAGTAAAACAAGGTACAAGTGCAATGTTGAAAATGTTCCCCGTGACAGCACGGTTTTGCTAATTCCAACTTATAAGTGCAAGCATATACAAAAAAAATTGCCACAATGGTTCAAGTTTATTAGGGGAAAAGAATATAAAGTGTGCCATCAAGTTCGTGAGGGCTTTAATCACTAAGTTTTCACATAACAAAATAGTTTTTAATTGGAAGATAGTTGAAAACAAGAATATACTTGGAATGGTGTAACACACCATGCATAGGAGTTTATAGTGGACACTTTGGAATACCTTGGTTTTTTGGGAGTTGGAAGCATGAGTATAACTTACTCATACAAGTGGAGGCTAGCAAAAGACTGGGAGCAACCAACTAAGAGAGCAATAATGGCAATAATCATGCAATGCAACAAAGCAAACTAACCAAAGCAAAGAGTGGTACTACAAGTCAAGGACTAAATGATCATAGAGGCTAATGGTGACTTGTCATAGTCATAACATGGTGTGAGCATGTGCCAAGTCAACCCAAGCAAATCATCAAAGGAGAATACCACAATACTATGCTTTTGCATGCTAAAACAACGCATAATTTATTCAAGGCACACTAAGCAATCCCAATTGTTTGGAACAATACATGATACAAAAATAGTCACTAAGCTTAATGATAAAACAACACCTAGCATGTCATGCTAAAGTCTAAGTCATAGTCAATGCAAGCTCCTCTTGCACTTCAAGCAAGAACTTACTACTCCTTTCCAAACACCAAGCAAACTTATTTGCAAAACAACACAACGAGAACGGGGGTCCAAACTAATTAATCAAACTAAACAACCTAAGCAATGCAAACGAAAACTAAGACGTTCCAAGAACAACACAACTGTGCATGAAACAATAAAAACGAAGTGTCTAGACAGACCTGAGATTTTTATTGATGAAGAAGGGGATGCCTTGGGCATCCCCAAGCTTTGACGCTTGTAACTCTTGGATATTTCTTGGGGTGACACCATGGTGGCATCCCCAAGCTTGAGCTTTTGTCCATTCTTCATCTCATTGCATCATTCTCTCTTTACACCTGAAATTTTTCCTTCATACAAAACTTCACACAATCTTCATTAGCAACATTAGTGTATTCAAAAGATATTAGACCTCTGGTAAAGCTTTGAAACAGCAAGGATTTTCACTAAAAACATAAGCTACTATAGTAACTGCTTCAAAAAGCTCAATTTATCTGAAGAGAACTCAAAAAGGAATCAATAAGAAGCAAATGCAAATAATGGCAGAAATCTGTCAAAACAGACCAGGAGGTAGAAACGATTTTTTTCGAACATCTTATGTTGCTCAAATCAAAAAGTGTTGAACTAAAGAAAGTTATATAACATACTGGGGGATTTATTAGTAAATTTTGAGCTCAATCAGAATTACATAGCCTCCTCACGATTTTTTTTGGTGGAGGACAGAAATCTGTTTTGGGACAACAACTCCCCAAATCTTACTTTCCTCTCATTAGAGGTCATTTTTGGCACAAAAAGCAAACAAAAAGGATAAGGAGAGGTTATTACAGAAGTAATAACTTCCAAGACTCAAGGAAACTCTTGGGTTATCTCCCAACAAGTACTTTTCTTTAACGTCTTTAAGTTAGGCACACGAAGCAAGAAGAATCAAGTATTTTTAAATGAGGAAGCATTAACATCAAACCTTGCTTTCAAAGGAGGAGTAAAAAGCAACTTCTCTCTTCTCATAGGGAAGTGTTCAATACCTTTCTTGAATGAAAAATAATATTTAATGGTGCCTTCTTTCATATCAATGATGGCACCAACTGTTCTAAGAAAAGGTCTTCCCAAAGTAATAGGACAAGAAGCATTGTATTCAACATCCAAAACATAGAAATCAACAGGGACATAAGCATTGTTAACCATAATGAGAACATCATTAATACTCCCCCTGAGTTTCTTCTTAGCATTATCATTGAGTGGGACATCCAAATAACAATCTTCTAATGGTGGTAAATCAAGCATTTCATAAATCTTCCTAGGCATAATAGAGACACTAGAACCAAGATCACATGAAGCTTTGAGATCAAAGTCATTCACTTGCATATTAATAATTGGTTCCCAATTATCTTCTACTTTACTAGGAATAGAAGCGTTTGTGTTTTAGCTTCTCTTCCTTAATCTTAACAAGAGCATCTGTAATGTGTTTGGTAAAGGCAACATGCATATCACTAGCATCAGGACTTCTAGCAAGCTTTTGTAAGAACATAATTATTTCAGAAATATTGAAACCATCAATATCAAAGTCAAACTTGGCATCACTAGTATTAGGCTCAATAGGCTTAGGCATAGTAGGAGTAGGAATAGGGACTACTTGTGGTTTAGTGGTGATGGTGCACACACTATTGTTTCTATCAATTTCAGCTTCCCTTTCCCACTTAGCATGAAGTTGAGCTAACAGCCTAACATTTTCATCAATAGTAACTTGTATGGCATGAGCAGTAGCAAAGGTGTTTTCCATAGTTTCAGGTTTAGCAGCCATTTTATTAACCAAGGAAGTTTGAGTTTTAGACAAAGAGGATATATTTTTCTCAGCACTCAAATTTTTTGACTGTAAACTAGGAATTTCTCTATTCAGATTATCAACCTGAAGACTAATGTTTTTCAAGATAATAGATTGTTCCTCCATAGTTTCAGTGAAAATCTTGTTTTGCTCATATTGCATTTGCATAAATGTTTTAGTGGATCTCTCAACTTCTAGAATCCTCTCTTCACTAGGCATTCCAGATCTATCCTGATAAGCATTTCCACTAGGAGGATAAGGCCTATAATTGTTGTTGCTACCAAAATTATTCCTCTAGGCATTGTTGTTGAAATTGTTGTTTCTAATGAAGTTCACATCAACTTGCTCTTCTTGAGCAACCAAAGAGGCTAAGGGAACACTATTAGGATCTAGAGGATCTTTCCAATTAACAAGCATAGCCATAATAACATCAATCTTTTTACTCAAAGAGGAGGTTTCCTCAACAAAATTTACCTTCTTACCATGTGGATCTCTCTCAACATGCCATTCAGAGTAGTTAACCATCATATTATCAAGGAGCCTTGTTGCAGCACCCAAAGTGAGGCCCATAAAAGTACCTCCCGCATCAGAATCCAACAGGTTTCTTGAGGATAAGTTCAAACCTACATAAAATGTTTGGATAATCATCCAAGCAGTGAGTCCATGAGTAGGGCAATTTTTAACCAAAGATTTCATTCTTTCCTAAGCAGGAGCAACATGTTCACTATCAAGCTGTTTAAATTTCATAATATCACTTCTCATAGATATAATCTTAGCAGGAGGATAGTACTTTCCAATAAAAGCATCTTTGCACTTAGTCCAAGAATCAATACTATTTTAGGCAAAGAAAGAAACCATTCTTTAGCTTTTCCCCTCAAGGAGAAAGGAAAAAAGCTTGAGCTTAATAATATCTCCATCTACATCCTTATACTTTTGCATCTCACAAAATTCAACAAAGCTATTAAGATGGGCAGCAGGATCATCAAAACCGGCACCAGAAAATTGCTCTCTCATCACAAGATTCAACAAGGCAGGCTTAATTTCATAAAAGGCATCATTAGGAGCATGTGGAGCAATAGGAGTGCTTAGGAAATCATTGTTGTTGGTGCTAGTGAAGTCACACAACTTGGTGTTCACAACAGAGTTCATTTTGGCAAAGGTGGGGAAGCCAAAAACAGCAGCAACTAGGGCATGACCTATTTTTTGTGTTTTTGAATAAAGCAAGCAAACCAAACTAGACTAATGTAACATCCCTAAAATCATGTTTCAAACTCATGCATATCATCCATGCATCCATGATCATATAGAGTTCATTTCAAACAAATCAATTCAAAAACATGAGCATATGAGCTCATTATTTTATGTGATCAACATTTAAAACAAATACAAATTTCCAATATGAGATAGGTGTTCAGTGAACCAAACCTTGTATCTTATTGCTTTCAGAGTGTATTTCTAGGTTGCAAGGATTTAAACCCAAGTTTCAAAACAAATTTGATTTGAAAACCATTTTCAAAACCTATTTAGAACTAGTGCTTTGTCACTGTTTATTTTGTTTTATTCCAAGTGACCAGGCTAGTGCAAAGTGACTCCTTGGTTTTGTGCACAATTATATGAAGGTTGCACTCTATAAAAAACCTAGAACAATTTGAATTCAAATGGCTTTTGAATTTGTTTGAAAATGGTTTCAAAAAATCAAAACAGAAAAAGAAAAATGAATAGAGAAAAGAAAAAGGGCCAGCGCCAGACATTCAGCCCAACAGAGGAACCAACCCATTTAGCCCACCCGGGTTCCCCCTCTCTCTTTATCACTCGCAGACGAACCCACCAAGTCACTGACCACACGACCCCACCTCCTCTTTGTTTCACTCGCTGACAAGTGGACCCTGCGACCACGTCGTCGTCATCGTCAATCACGCGCGACCGCGACGCTCGCTCCGCCGTTACCTCGCCGCAGTCACTGCGGGCTTAATTGCCATTGATTCTGCGCTTAATCGCCGCTACCCTTCTGCCTACATAACCCCCTCTGCACCGGGGCCATTTCCGCTCACCTAGCGCCACCTCTCCGCCACCAGGCTGCCCGCAATCGCCCTTGCACCGCCGCAGACAGACGCATTTCGGCGACCAATTTCGGTGAGTACTGACCGACCCCTGTCCCTGGTTCAAACCATCGTGACCAGTATGTCCTTGCGCGTTCACTGGTGCCCTCTGTTTGCTTTCTCATGACCCAGAGCGACGTCTTCGTTCTCAACCGCGAACACCTGAGTCGCCGCTCGACTCCGACGTGCGATTCAGGTAAAACGAGACCGCCCCTTGCCTCCCCTTTGATACTGTCTTGATCGCCAGGCCCTTGCGCATCTCCTAAACCATCTGGCTCGTGCTAGGTCGACGCAGAACCTCGGCAACATCTTCGACAGCAAGCAGCTGACGCCGTCAGCAACTCCGACGAGCTCCCTCAGCCACTGCAGCGCGCCCCTTGACCAGCCATCGCCACCTTGAGCATCAGCATCGCACGACGATCTTGGTAAGCCCCTTTCCCCTCTCCCGCGCGACCTAGAACGCCGGTAGTAGTTCTGACAGAGGCGTCGCCGCCTGTCACCGCCGCCAGCGCCGCCACTGGATGGTCGAGTGCTAAGCGCCGTTAGATCTAGATCCTGCGGATACGATAGAACCTAGACGAAGCGGTACGATTCAATCTGAGCTGCGCGATTAAGTTAGATCCAGCGGCTCAGAAGCGTGATCCGAAGCGAACCGGTACGTGCCAATCAGAAAGTGACGCGTGGCCAGGAATTAGATTTAAAAACAGAATTTGAATCTATTAGTTGTTTGATTTTGTTTTAGCCATAACTTTTGATTCCCACGTCCAAATTTGATGAATTTTATATCAATGGAATCACGAGAGCAAGCCCTTTCTAAATATGCAATTTGTTTAATGTTTTGCTTCTATTAAAATGGTTTTATCTACAGAAACATGTGTAGGGCTATTTTGAGTATATGAATTGTTTGAGTTATGTTTTAGGGTTTAAATAAATGTTGTTTGGCAAGTTTTAAACTTGTTTATGAACCAGTACTATGCACTTACCTTGTTGAGTTTAGAAAATCATCACATATCATATTGCATGCATTCATATATTTTTTCTTGTATTTTATTTGTATGTGAATTGTGGCTATGATTTTATGTGTAAATTTTGGTGCCAATAGTGATTGTGATTGTGAGGAGTGTAGGTACTCTCCAAACTACCAAGGCAAGTGGTGCTTCATGATCTTTTTATCCCTATGTTTTCTACTAAGCATTAGAAATATTTTTGCTAGTCTTGCATGTTATATTTTGCTTATATGCCATGTTGGGAAATCCTAGTAGTTGTAGAATTGCTAGGAAATTTCTAAGTTAAGATGCTTATCTATGCCATGCTTAGCCTAGCTAGTAGCAACCAAGGGTGGTGAAATATACATGCTAAGATAAAAATATTTCTAAGTCTTTAGACTTGTGTTTTGCCTAATAAAACAACTTAGTAAATGAAACACCTGGGTGGAATGGAAGGAATGGTTTATGTTGAGTGGTTACACAAGGCTTATTTCTATGGTTTACCTTGTGTATCTCACTTGTGGAAAGCCACCCAGGAACAAAGAGATTTTAGAGGCCAAATGTTAAGAAGCTTCTAGTGCAGCCACTTGGCAATATGGGCTCTGCCTGGATCATATAGGTTGCAAGAACTTAGCCATTTGGACAGTTGGTGGTAGTGGGAATGATAGGTTGGAGCGCGTCCATTTGGTCTAAGGGAAGGCTTCTGAAAGGTCCTGTCTTGGTGAAAATCAAGGCTTGTGGGGAAAGTGCACAACCTCTGCAGATGGAAGAATCTAAGTACTTAGCCATGTCCCTGGTATGGGACAACTTGAGCATCAAGACATGGAATCTATCAAGAATCTCCTCATCCCAACTTCTAAGTAAAAATTGTGGCTGAACAAGGGTGAAGGACCTCAATGTCTATTGGTGGTTCCTTGGGAAAAAATTTTGACAAAGAAAAACTTAGTGTTTTCAACTAATAGGCAAAATATATTTTAAGCAAAGCAAGCCTAAGCTACACTTAGCCAAATTGCATATAGTACCTAGTCCACCAAAAATTATACTAAGGTATCACTTGCCAATACTATTCCAATGTATTGACCCACGTGGTCAGAACTTGTGATGTTGCAGGTTATTCTGATGAGGATTAGGAGTCATGAGTCTACACTCAACATGTTTGCCTGTGGCACATGAAGATGAAGACTTTTATCTATTTACTTATTTAAACTCTTGTATTAGGCCTGTGGCCATGGAGTTGTAAAGACTATGTTGTCTCTGGAATGACTGTAATAATGACCTTTGTTTCTGTGTACTTCATCTTAAACTGTGGATGCTAGCATTGATCCAGGGACTAGTATTGCAATCACAGGGATCCTTTTCCTTTATAAAGGAGGGATCTTACAGATGGTATCATAGCACTGTGTTTCCTGTAGGATTATGACCCTAGGATTGGAAACCACTAAGGAAAAAAATTCAACAACTTCTACACTTGTCTATTCTTCTCGTAAACTTTTCTAATCTTATTTCTCATCTCTATTTGTAGATGAAATCCATCAATTAAGCCGTAAGGAAAGGACCACTCATGACAATGAATTTGGAGTGTGAGACAGAATTTCCCAAGGCTCTCAAGGACCTCATGGTTGCAATGGAAATAGATGGTGCAGCTGTGTACAAAGGATTTGCTGTGATGGATGAAGGAGTTGAGTACTGGTGGGTGCAACTTCACTTGTATAAAAACAAGGAAGACAACCACAAGGAATCAGGATTCTGCATGTTCACCAATTCAGTGGTTCACACTACATTCTTTGATTCAGCAAGGGATGCAGCTTGGAAGACCATCAAAGAACTTGGTGATAGAGTCAAGTGCAGAATGCTCAACATCCAAAATGACCTAAAGGAAGAGAAGAAACATACCCAAGAGTTGGAGGCTACCAACCAAACCTTAAGAGGAGACATTATAGACTTAGTGATGGAGTCATGTGCTCAAGATAGACTGATTGCTTCTAGAAATATTGTGTTAGCCAATCTGTCTAGTGAGATAGGATTGTAAGCGTACTTCGTTAGTTGGACCACCACTTATCACCTTATTTTCCAAATGTTTCTAAAAATAAGTTGAACCTTGGTTGTTGTAATGGATCCATGTATGCCATGACTTGTGTGTTTTGATTCTCAAAAGTTATGCATGTGATGTCTTGTCTTGTGATTTGTCTAAATTGTGTTGATTCTAACTTTTTCTATCTTATAAATAGATGCATAATGTTACCATCAGCACTGTTGAGGAGTTCCAGGGAACTCGCTTTGGCCCTCGTATTATTGAGCTTACTAGTTTGCTCAATCTCCCTCTTCCTACCATCATGGTGCTTCCCCTCACCAAATTTGAAAGGAAGGACCTTTGGGGTTTCAAGGTCAATCAGCCCGGACGCCAGACTGAGCCTACCACGGAGGCTATCATCTTCAAGCTCATGCACGATGACAAGGAGAGAGGCCTAGAGGTATCATGCAGGACTTGATTGGACGTCTGCTAGGGAGACACTCTCGACAGGTTAGAGGTACTCACTTCCACGTCTTCAATAGACGTGATGAGGATGGAGAGGCCATCGACTTCGAGGACACTTCGAGAGAGACAACAGAGCCGATTCGCCTATACCTCCAGGACTTAGAGGTTCTTCTTAGGCACGTGGACACTGATAGGACCAATGTCATGCTTAGCAATGACGAACTCCAGGTGAAGCTTCGTGAGAAGGACAAGCTCTTCGCAGAGCAAGATGAGATAGTCAAGGAGATGGAGGCAAAGTTCGAGAGTCAGGACAGAAAGTTCAAGAGTCAAGAGAAGCGAGTCCAAGATAGGAATAAGAGGATTCGGGACATGACTGAAGAATTCCAAGCCAAGGACTTTGAGCTTGAGCATCAGCAGACTGTGATTGAGAGGCTTCGTTCTCAGAAGAGGGCTCTCAAAGCCAAAGTAGAGACCTTGACCACCAATGTCGAGGAATACAAGACCGCTATGGAGAATGCAGGTCTTACCTTTGTTGAGGAAGAGGTTGATGGCGAGGAGTAGAGTTGACTACTCATTTATCATTTATTTATCATACTTTATTTGTGTCACAATGACCATCCAACATGTGGATGGCTTGTTATTGGTGTGTTTACTTTGCGAACTTGTTGTTTTTGTTGTTGAACTATTATTGTTTTGATGCATGTTTGGTGATTGTTTATGTGATGTATTGTGCATGAAAGCATCTATGGGTATCTCATTCTTATCTCTATTGAACAAACCACAGATGCCTCCCCGTCGTGCCAATCCCAACCCCAACAACAACAACATCACTCCTGAGATGCAAAGAATGATGACAAATGACTCACCGATGCAAATGATGACTACATTCATCCAGAACCAGAACAACAACAACAACAACAACAACAACAACAACAACAACAACAACAATAACAACAACAACAACCCACCGGGTTTTGACATGCTTACCAGGTTCTTGAGATTGAGGCCAGCAAAGTTCTCAAGAACAACTAATCCTATGGTGGCCAATGATTGGCTACGCTCTGTGAACAAGGACTTGGTAACTGTGGGTTGTCTTGATGCGTAAAAGTCGACGGCACATTTGTTGGAAGGACCAGCTGCCACTTGGTGGGACAACTTCCAGATCACCACTCCCATCGAAGATGTGACATGGGCTATTTTTGAAGATGGATTTCGTACTGCTCATATCTCATCTGGAGTGATGAGTCTGAAGAAGAAATAGTTCCATAATCTGAAGCAGCGCCACCGCAGCGTGGCTGAATATATTGAGGAGTTCAACAATCTGGCACGTTATGCACCGGATGAAGTTGACACTTATGCTAAGAGGAAGGAAAAGTTCCTTGAAGGGTTGAATGATGAACTGAACCTACAGTTAGCTGTGGCATATGTTCCCACATACCAGTCTCTTTGTGATAAGTCTGCTATTTTGGAGAACAAAATGAAGCAAGTTGAGAGTAGGAAGAGAAAGCACTCGGACAAGCACAGCTCGGGATCGTCTCACAAACGTTCCCATTATGATGATAGTGGAAGCTCAAGATCCCACAAGCATGGGAAATTCAACAAGCACCACAACCACAACCGTCATCATGACAACAAGCATCACCGTAGTCATGACAATGACAAATACAAGAACCACAAGGGTGGATATAAAAGCCACCACAGTGGTAGTGGAAGTGGCAGTGGAAGCCAGCCTGTCAAGAAGGATATTAGTCAGGTTGAGTGCTTCAAGTGCAAGAAGATGGGGCATTATGCAAATGAATGCCCAGAAAAGAAAGTTGAAGGGCCCAACAAGCCCAACCCTTTTCAGAAGGGACAAGTGAACCACATCAATGTGGAGGAAATCTATGAAGAGCCAGATGCTGTTGCTGGTAAGTTCAAACTCAATTCTATTCCAACACTTGTTCTTTTTTATACTGGAGCATCGCATTCATTCATATCAAAAGCATTTGTTGATAGAAACGGGTTTCCAACTGAAAACATTGGGTGTCCAATAAAAGTTAGTTCTCCAGGTGGAGATATGATAGTAAGTCTTGGATGCCGGGATCTAGTGATAGAGTTTGGAAAGCATAAGTTTCTAGTGAGTCTGATAATCCTACATTCCCAAGGACTGGATGTAATTTTGGGAATGGATTGGATGGCTAAGTATGAAGGAGTACTAGATTGTGCTAATCATACTGTTGCACTCACAACCCCAGAAAGAAAACGGATTATATTCAAGTCTAACTTTGAATCAAAAGGGAGTAAGCTAAATTCTCTTAAGGGGGTTAGCATAGACAGTGTGCCAATTGTGAGTGAATATCCGAATGTGTTTTCGGAAGAATTGTCGGGAATGCCACCAGATAGAGATGTGGAGTTTCTTATTGATTTGCTACCAGGATCTGTACCAATAGCAAAGAGACCGTACAAGATGTCAGTGGATGAACTGAAAGAACTCAAGAAACAACTTGGAGAACAGTTGCAGAAAGGATTTATTCAACCAAGTTATTCATCTTGGGGAGCCCCAGTTTTGTTTGTGGAAAAGAAAGATAGAAGTCAAAGGTTATGCATAGATTACCGTTCACTTAATGAGGTGACTATCAAGAACAAATATCCTTTGCCTAGAATCAATGACTTGTTTGATCAGCTAGAAGGAGCTTGTGTGTTCTCAAAGATTGATCTTCGGTCGGGTTATTTCCAACTCAAGATAAGAGAGCAAGACATACCTAAGACAGCTTTCACCACAAGGTATGGACTGTATGAGTATACCGTGATGCCATTTGGTTTGACCAATGCACCAGCATACTTCATGAATATGATGAACAAGGTGTTCATGGAATTGCTTGATAAGTTTGTTGAAATTTTTATCGATGACATTTTGATCTACTCCAAGAGCAAAGAAGAACATGAAGGGCATTTGTGTTTGATACTTGAGAAGCTTAGAGAGCATAAACTGTATGCCAAATTCAGCAAGTGTGAATTTTGGCTAAATGAAGTTGGATTTCTTGGACACGTTGTGTCAGGAGATGGTGTAGCAGTTAATCCTGCTAAAGTTTCAGCGGTAACTGAATGGGAATCTCCCAAGTCAGTGAAAGAGGTTCGTAGTTTCCTTGGCTTAGCAGGTTACTACAGAAGGTTCATTGAGAATTTCTCCAAGGTAGCTAAGCCTATGACAGAATTGCTAAAGAAAGACAAGAAATTTGCTTGGTCTGAAGGATGTGAACTCAGCTTTCAGGAATTGAAGAAGAGACTTGTGACAACACCAGTCTTGTGTTTGCCAGATTTGGAAAAGGATTTCCAAGTATATTGTGATGCATCTCATCATGGTTTGGGTGCAGTACTTATGCAAGACCAGAAAGTTGTGGCTTTTTCCTCGAGACAACTCAAAACTCATGAAGTGAACTACCCTACTCATGATCTAGAGTTAGCCTCTGTTGTCCATGCACTCAAAACATGGAGACACTATCTTTTGGGAAAGCGTTGTGAAGTGTTCACAGATCACAAGAGTTTGAAGTATATCTTCACCCAGAAAGAAATAAATATGAGACAAAGAAGATGGCTAGAACTCATCAAAGACTATGACTTGAGTTTGCAATACCATCCCGGTAAAGCAAATGTTGTAGCGGATGCTCTAAGTCGTAAAGTTTTTGTGAATGGCCTTACTAAAGGAGAATTGCCAGATGATTTGTGTGCCCAATTTAGAGATCTCAAATTGGAGATTGTGCCTGAAGGACATCTCATGTCTTTGGATGTTCAACCCACTTTGTTGGACAAGATCAAAGAAGCCTAGAAAACTGATAAAGAAAATGAAGAAATTAAGGAAAAGATTGGCAAAGGAAAAGCCAAAGGATTCCATGAAGACGAACAAGGTACTTTATGGCATGGAAAACGTATCTGTGTTCCACAAGATCCAGAGCTTCGGAAACTGATTTTGCAAGAAGCACACAACTCACCGTATTCCATTCATCCGGGTAACACCAAAATGTACATGGATATGAAAGAAATTTTTTGGTGGAATAATCTCAAGAAGGACATCGCTGAGCATATTTCTTTGTGTGATGTGTGTAGTAGAGTGAAAGTGGAACATCAGAAACCAGCAGGTTTGCTTCAACCACTACCTATTCCTGATTGGAAGTGGGACAAGATTGGTATGGATTTCATTACCGGATTACCAAGGACCCGGTCAGGATATGATTCTATTTGGGTAGTAGTGGATCGCCTAACTAAAGTGGCTCATTTCATACCCGTGAAGACAACCTATACAAGTGCTAAGTTAGCCAAGATATATATGAGTAGAATTGTGTGTCTACATGGAGTGCCCAAGAGTATTGTGTCTGATAGGGGAACTCAATTCACTTCCCATTTTTGGAGACAACTACATGAGTCATTGGGAACGAGGTTGGAATTCAGCACTGCTTTTCATCCTCAAACTGATGGACAGACAGAAAGGACTAATCAGATTCTTGAAGATATGTTGAGGGCATGTTCCCTAGACTATGGAGCCAGTTGGGATGAAAGTCTGCCTTACGCATAATTTTCTTATAACAACAGCTATCAAGCCAGTATTGAGATGGCACCTTTTGAATTTCTCTATGGGAGAAAGTGTACCACCCCATTACTATGGAATGGTGTGGGAGAAAGAAGTTTGTTCGGACCAGAACTTATCAAAGAAGCCGAAGAGAAAGTCAAGCTAGTTAAGGACAGATTAAAGATAGCACAGTCCCGACAGAAGAGCTACGCAGATCCTAAGCGTAGAGAAGTCACCCATGAAGTTGGTGATAGAGCTTATCTTAGAGTATCACCACTTCGTGGAGTGAAGAGATTTGGTGTCAAAGGTAAATTGGCCCCAAGATATGTTGGACCATTCAAGATTCTGAGTCGCAAAGGAGAAGTAGCCTATGAGATTGAATTGCCAGAATCTTTGTCAGCTGTTCATAATGTGTTTCATGTGAGTCAGCTTAAGAAATGTCATCTGGAAATGGAAGAAACTTCTTTGAAGGATACTATCCCTTTGGAAGAGGTTCAGTTGGAGAGTGACCTCACTTATGAGGAGAAACCTATCAAGATCCTTGAGACTGCAGAAAGAGTCACACGGACTAAGACTATCAAGTTCTGCAAAGTGCAATGGAACCATCATTCCGAAGAGGAAGCAACATGGGAAAGAGAAGATGATCTTCGGAAAGACCACCCTCACCTATTTGCTAGCCAATCTGAATCTCGAGGGCGAGATTCACCTTAAGGGGGTTAGATATGTAACATCCCTAAAATCATGTTTCAAACTCATGCATATCATACATGCATCCATGATCATATAGAGTTCATTTCAAACAAATCAATTCAAAAACATGAGCATATGAGCTCATTATTTTATGTGATCAACATTTAAAACAAATACAAATCTCCAATATGAGATAGGTGTTCAGTGAACCAAACCTTGTATCTTATTGCTTTCAGAGTGTATTGCTAGGTTGCAAGGATTTAAACCCAAGTTTCAAAACAAATTTGATTTGAAAACCATTTTCAAAACCTATTTAGAACTAGTGCTTTGTCACTGTTTATTTTGTTTCATTCCAAGTGACTAGGCTAGTGCAAAGTGACTCCTTGGGTTTGTGCACAATTATATGAAGGTTGCACTCTATAAAAAACCCAGAACAATTTGAATTCAAATGGCTTTTGAATTTGTTTGAAAATGGTTTCAGAAAATCAAAACAGAAAAAGAAAAATGAATAGAGAAAAGAAAAAGGGCCAGCGCCAGACATTCAGCCCAACAGAGGAACCAGACCATTTAGCCCACCCGGGTTCCCCCTCTCTCTTTCTCACTCGCAGACGAACCCACCAAGTCACTGACCACATGACCCCACCTCCTCTCTGTTTCACTCGCTGACAAGTGGACCCTGTGACCACGTCGTCGTCATCGTCAATCATGCGTGGCCGCGACGCTCGCTCCGCCGTTACCTCGCCGCAGTCACTGCGGGCTTAATTGCCATTGATTCTGCGCTTAATCACCGCTCCGCTTCTGCCTACATAACCCCCTCTGCACCGTGGCCATTTCCCCTCACCTAGCGCCACCTCTCCGCCACCAGGCTGCCCGCAATCGCCCTTGCACCGCCGCAGACAGACGCACTCCGGCGACCAATTTCGGTGAGTACTGACCGCCCCCTATCCCTGGTTCAAACCATCGTGACCAGTATGTCCTTGCGCATTCACTGATGCCCTCTGTTTGCTTTCTCATGACCCAGAGCGACGTCTTAGTTCTCAACCGCGAACACCTAAGCCGCCGCTCGACTCCGACATGCGATTCAGGTAAAAGAAGACCGCCCCTTGCCTCCCCTTTGATATTGTCTTGATCGCTAGGCCCTTGCGCATCTCCTAAACCATCTGGCTCGTGCTAGGTCGATGCAGAACCTCGGAAACGTCTTCGACAGCAAGCATCTGACGCCGCCAGCAACTCCGATGAGCTCCCTCGGCCACTGCAGCGCGCCCCTTGACCAGCCATCGCCACCTTGAGCATCAGCATCGCACGGCGAGCTTGGTAAGCTCCTTTCCCCTCTCCCGCACGACCTAGAACGCCGGTAGCAGTTCTGACAGAGGCGTCACCGCCTGTCGCCGCCGCCAGCGCCGCCACTGGATGGTCGAGTGCTGAGCGCCGTTAGATCTAGATCCTGCGGATACGATAGAACCTAGACGAAGCGGTACGATTCAATCTGAGCCGCGCGATTAAGTTAGATCCAGCGGCTCAGAAGCGTGATCTGACGCGAACCCGTACGCGCCAATCAGAAAGTGACGCGTGGCCAGGAATTAGATTTAAAAACAGAATTTGAATCTATTAGTTGTTTGATTTTGTTTTAGCCATAACTTTTGATTCCCACGTCCAAATTTGATGAATTTTATATCAATGGAATCAGGAGAGCAAGCCCTTTCTAAATATGCAACGTGTTTAATGTTTTGCTTATGTTAAAATGTTTTTATTTACAGAAACATGTGTAGGGATATTTTGAGTATATGAATTATTTGACTTATGTTTTTTGGTTTAAATAAATGTTGTTTGGCAAGTTTTAAACTTGTTTATGTACCAGTACTATGCACTTACCTTGTTGAGTTTAGAAAATCATCACATATCATATTGCATGCATTCATATATTTTTGCTTGTATTTTATTTGTATGTGAATTGTGGCTATGATTTTATGTGTAGATTTTGGTGCCAATAGTGATTGTGATTGTGAGGAGTGTAGGTACTCTCCAAACTACCAAGGCAAGTGGTGCTTCATGATATTTTTATCCCTATGTTTTCTACTAAGCATTAGAAATATTTTTGCTAGTCTTGCATGTTATATTTTGCTTATATGCCATGTTGGGAAATCCTAGTAGTTGTAGAATTGCTAGGAAATTTCTAAGTTAATATGCTTATCTATGCCATGCTTAGCCTAGCTAGTAGCAACCAAGGGTGGTGAAATATACATGCTATGATAAAAATATTTCTTAGTCTTTAGACTTGTGTTTTGACTAATAAAACAACTAAGTAAATGAAACACCTGGGTGGAATGGAAGGAATGGTTTATGTTGAGTGGTTACACAAGGCCCATTTCTATGGTTTACCTTGTGTATCTCACTTGTGGAAAGCCACCCAGGAACAAAGAGATTTTGGAGGCCAAATGTTAAGAAGCTTCTAGTGCAGCCACTTGGCAATATGGGCTCTGCCTGGATCATATAGGTTGCAAGAACTTAGCCATTTGGACAGTTGGTGGTAGTGGGAATGATAGGTTGGAGCGCGTCCATTTGGTCTAAGGGAAGGCTTCTGAAAGGTCCTGTCTTGGTGAAAATCAAGGCTTGTGGGGAAAGTGCACAACCTCTGCAGATGGAAGAATCTAAGTACTTAGCCATGTCCCTGGTATGGGACAACTTGAGCATCAAGACATGGAAGCTATCAAGAATCTCCTCATCCCAACTTCTAAGTAAAAATTGTGGTTGAACAAGGGTGAAGGACCTCAATGTCTATTGGTGGTTCCTTGGGAAAAGTTTTTGACAAAGAAAAACTTAGTGTTTTCAACTAATAGGCAAAATATATTTTAAGCAAAGCAAGCCTAAGATACACTTAGCCAAATTGCATATAGTACCTAGTCCACCAAAAATTATACTAAGGTATCACTTGCCAATACTATTCCAATGTATTGACCCACTATGGCTGTAACTTGTGATGTTGCAGGTTATTCTGATGAGGATTAGGAGTCATGAGTCTACACTCAACATGTTTGCCTGTGGCACATGAAGATGAAGACTTTTATCTATTTACTTATTTAAACTCTTGTATTAGGCTTGTGGCCATGGAGTTGTAAAGACTATGTTGTCTCTGGAATGACTGTAATAATGACCTTTGTTTCTGTGTACTTCATCTTAAACTGTGGATGCTAGCATTGATCCAGGGACTAGCATTGCAATCACAGGGATCCTTTTCCTTTATAAAGGAGGGATCTTACAACTAATTTTTTACGGTTTTTTGAAAAGATGCAAACAAAACCAAGAAAAAGAAACAAAGCAAACTAAAAACAAAGTAAAGAGGAAGGAAGTGAAGGACTCCCCTAGTCAAGACGTCCTTAGCCTCCCCGGCAACGGCACCAGAAAATAGCTTGATGGCGCCCAGTACTTGTCGTGGGACGCTTCGTTCGAAACCCCAAGAGCAAGGTATGAAGCAAAGACAAGAAAGAAGTTTCCCTCAGTAAGAAACCGAGGTTATCGAACCAGTAGGAGGAAGGAAACGTCATACAGGTGTTGCAAGCAACACGGAGACCTGCACAAAACAAACTCAAGACTTTGCCCCAATGAATCAGTGAGGTTGTCAAGCTCACCGGTTTGCTGTAATAAAGGATTAAACGTATGGTGTGGAAGATAATGGTGGTTTGCAGCAAGTAAACATGTAACACTGGAAGATGTATCAATGGTAAAGATTGGACCGGGGTCCATAGTTCACTAGAGGTGCTCTCCTTAGATAAACAACATGGCATGAAGGGTAAACAAATTATAGCGGGGCAATTGACAGGAACTGAGCAAGGCATAATAATGCAATTACTAGTCAGAAAGATCCTATGAGGCTGATTGGGAAATACAACAATATACATAGACCGCCATTCAACTGCATCTATGACTAGAAGTCCACCTTTAGGTTATCATCCAAACCTCCTCCAGTATTAAGTTGCAAGCAACAAACAACTGCTTTAAGCAAAGTGTGTAAGGTAAACAGTCCACATGTTCCATGAACAAGAGACCGTTGTTTTCTCCCTAGTAGCAATAGCACATCTACAACCGAAGAGATTTATGTCACTTCCCTTGGAAACTAGAGGCATGAACCCACTATCGAGCATAAATACCCCCACTTGGAGTCACTAGCAAGTACTTGGCCAAGATAGCTACTAACAACGGAGAGCATGCAAGATCACAAACAACACAGACATGATAGAATCATAAAGATAAAACCATTAATCAAACCAACATAATAATCTCAATATCCATCGGATCCCCGCAAACACAACATGCATGATTACAAATAGATTAGATCTTGATCATGAACGGAGCTCACAATATCTATACATGAAAGAACAAAGGAGGAGATACAACCATCTAGCTACTACATGGACCGATAGTCCAAGGTGGAACTACTCACGCATCATAATGGAGAGAAGGCCTACGAGATGATCTCCCCTCCGGCAGGGTGCCGGGAAGAACTTCAGATCCCCCCGATCTAGGGACGATGGTGGCGGCGACTATAGACAGTTTCATGAATTTTTGATCGGGTACTTAGGGTTTCTGCATCGGGGGATTCTTATAGGCGAAGGGGCTAGACCGGCAGGCGGCCAGGGCCACCAAACCCTAGCCAGGCACGGACCCACCTGCCCCCGCGCCTGGGGTGGGTTTGCCCCCCTGGCCGGCCCCTCCGGCTCTCCTCTGGACTTCTTGTTCCCCACGAAAAGTAATTGACTTTGTACTTTGTCCCGTCCAATTCGAGAATATTTCTTCTGAACTTTTCAAATCAAAACAGAGAAAACAGCATCCGCACTGTTGCAACTTGTTAATAGGTTAGTACCAGAAAACATGTAAAAAGCACCTCAAAGTGTGGACAAGTAAAGCAAAGTAGATACAAAACAAGCATGGAGCATAAAAAATTATAGATAAGTTTCCAACGTATCACTACTCACGCATCATACCGGAGAGAAGGCCTCCGGGATGATCTCCCCTCCGGCAGGGTGCCAGGAAGAACTTCAGATCCCCCCGATCTAGGGACGATGGTGGCGACGGCTGCAGACAGTTTCGTGGATTTCTAATCGGGTACTCAAGGTTTCTACATCGGGGGCTTTTTATAGGCGAAGGGGGAGACCGAGGCGGCGGCGAGGGGCGCCAAACCCTAGCCAGGCGCGGGGTGGGGCCCACCCACGCATTTGGCCCCTTTTGCCGGCCCCTCCGACTCTCCTCTGGACTTCTTGTTTCCCACGGAAAGTAATTGACTTTGTCCTTTGTCCCATCCAATTCCGAGAATATTTTTTTACTAACTTTTCTGAAACCAAAAACAGCAGAAAACAGGAATCTGGCACTGTTGCAATTTGTTAATAGGTCACTACCAGAAAACATGTAAAAAGCACCTCAAAGTGTGGACAAGTAAAGCAAAGTAGAAACAAAACAAGCATGGAGCATAAAAATTATAGATACGTTTCCAACGTATCAACATCCCCAAGCTTAACTCCTGCTCGTCCTCGAGTAGGTAAGAGATAAAAAAGAATAATTTTTGAGGTGACATGCACCCTCACAATAAAGATCCAACCATTTGCAAACATTAAAAGCTGGGATTAAAGAACTCTAAACATGTGCATGAAGGATGGAGTTCTAACAATAGGACATAGTAACTATGCATGCAACATGACAAGCTACAAACAAAGATCATGCATAACATGCATTAAAAACGTTTGTTTGTTTCACATGCAGAAAACATAGCATAGTGGCAATCAGCTTGTCCCTCATAGAGTAGCAATATATATGCATAGGACACTTGCAAAGTTCACAAGGGTGACTAGAAATAAGTAGCACAAGAACAAGTAATATCACAATATGCATCAATTAATAAGCTTTGGAACACTGCACACATAATGACAACTATGTTCTCTTAATGGTGCCTAAAGGTAGAAGGTGGAGACTCAATAATGGTGGAAGAAAGGCCTTTTTATAAAGGAAGTAGGGATTTCAAGTTTCAAAAAGAGCTTCCAAAAATTATGGTACTTGTTAGCTTTTAGCCCTGATTGCTCCTATCATAAGCATGTTGAAGTGGTTAAGGTTAAAGTGGTAAAGTTGGAGTATATGCTTGACGAAGTATAAGTTGGCAATCTCATGCCCCTTGAATACGAGGGACACACCTCATGCATACTCAACTTTGGGTCCAGGTAAATTCTTCTCATTGTAAGTATTTGCATATCATTGAGAACCGCCAACGGGGTACCCCTTGCACATGGTACATGAACTTTCCCATAACCAAAATGACAAGGCAAGCAGACAATGAGAATCTCAGCAATCTTTTTATTTACCATATGCATAGCTTTTTATTGATAATGCTTCATAGATAGCTCACTATGGTGATGCTGCAAGTTTCCACCATGATTAGGCATGGCTTAGGCTAGCGGCCCGGGCGTTTCTCTAACACAGAATACAAACTCCATGAACTTACAAGTTCCCTCTTTATTTCACACCGGTGACATCCATAAACAAGAGAATATGATATCAACTGAGTACAACAAGGTACAAGTGCAATGTTGAAAACGTTCCTCATGACAGCACGGTTCTGCTAATTCCAACTTATAAGTGCAAGCATATACAACAAAGTTGTCACAATGGTTCAAGTTTATTAGGGGCAAAGAATAAAGTGTGCCATCAATTTAGTGAGGGCTTTAATCACTAAGTTTTCATATAACAAAATAGTTTTTAATTGGAAGATAGTTGAAAACAAGAATATACTTGGAATGGTGTAACACACCATGCATAGGAGTTTATAGTGGACACTTTGGAAAACTTGGTTTCTTGGAAGTTGGAGGCATGAGTAGAACTTACTCATACAAGTGGAGGCTAGCAAAAGACTAGGAGCAACCAACTAAGAGAGCAATAATGGCCATAATCATGTAGTGCAACAAAGCATACTAATCAAAGCAAAGAGTGGTACTACAATTCAAGGAATAAATGATCATAGAGGCTAATGGTGACTTGTCATAGTCATAACATGGTGTGAGAATGTTCCAAGTCAACCCAAGCAAAATATCAAAGGAGAATACCACAATAGTATGCTTTTGCATGCTAAAACAATGCATAATTTCTTCAAGGCACACTAAGCAATCCCAATTGTCTGGAATAAGACATGCTACAGCAATAATCACTAAGCATAATGCTAAAACAACACCTAGCATGTCATGCTAAAGTCTAAGTCACAGTCAATGCAAGCTCCTCTTGCACTTCAAGCAAGAACTTACTACTCCTTTCCGAACACCAAGCAAACTTATTTGCAAAACAAAATAGCGAGAACGGGGGTCCAAACTAATTAAGCAAACTAAGCAAAGCAAATGAAAACTAAGACGCTCCAAGAACAACACAACTGTGCATGAAACAATAAAAACGAAGCGTCTAGACAAACTTGAGCTTTTTATTGATGAAGAAGGGGATGCCTTGGGCATCCCCAAGCTTTGACGCTTGTACCTCTTGGATATTTCTTGGGGTGACACCATGGTGGCATCCCCAAGCTTGAGCTTTTTTCCATTCTTCATCTTATTGCATCATTCTCTCTCTACACCTGAAATTTTTCCTTCATACAAAACTTCACACAATCTTCATTAGCAACATTAGTGTATTCAAAAGATATTATACCACTAGAAAAGCTTTGAAAAAGCAATGATTTTCAGTAAAAACACAATCTACTGTAGTAACTTCTTCAAAAAGCTCAATTTATCTGAAGAGAACTCAAAAACAAATCAATATGAAGCAAATGCAAATAATGGCAGAAATCTGTCAAAACAGACCAGCAGATAGAAACTATTTTTTTCGAACGTCTTCTGTTGCTCAAATCAAAAAGTGTTGAACTAAAAAAAGTTATCTAACATACTGGGGGATTTATTCGTAAATTTTGAGCTCAAGACGAGTTACAGAGCCTCCTCACGATTTTTTTTGGTGGAGGACATAAATCTGTTTCGGGACAGCAACTCCCCAAATCTTACTTCCCTCTCATTAGAGGTCATTCTTGGCACAAAAAGTAAACAAAAAGGATAAGGAGAGGTCATTACAAAAGTAATAACTTCCAAGACTCAAGGAAAATCTTGGGTTATCTCCCAACAAGTACTTTTCTTTAACGCCTTTAAGTTAGGCACAAGAAGCAAGAAGAATCAAGTATTTTCTAATGAAGAATTGATATCCATACTTGCAAAGTCTTCAACAATGAAAGGTATCTCATCCAAATGGGTTTTGGAGGATCCCTTTTCATCTCTCTTTGGTCTACTACCTTCATCAAAAAAAATTTAGGAGCAATCCAATCAAAGTTCTTTTCAAAGGCTTCGTGCATTCCAACAAGCTTAAAGGGTATGGGTATATTGAATTCCTCTCTAGGATTAGTTTTATCAGAAATACCCACAACATCTACACTTGAACCTAGCATATTGAAACGTTCAAAAACCTTTTTGGCTTCCCTAGCAACATCATGGAATTCTTTTGATAAAGTTTCAAGGATGAATTCCCTTTTTTTCAACATTCTTCTCTTCTTTTAGTTTTAGGAACAGGAATTGTATGAAGGGGTTAAGGCTACCGAACCTAGCCTCCAACATATGAACTAAAGAAGCTGTAGCAATCTCATAATTAGTATCAAGCTCTGCTATAGATTTATCCTCAATATCCTCATGCTTGCTAACATAATTAAAGAAATCTTCAATATTATCTTTCCCAATTATGGAGCCACTACCTATTGCAAGATTTTTCAGGGCGAACTTGGGGAGCAACATGGTGAGATAGAGCAAGGCCTAATTTTTTGTGTTTTTGAATAAAGCAAGCAAACCAAACTAGACTAATTTTTTGGTTTTTTTTGAAAAGAGGCAAACAAAACCAAGCAAAAAAAAACAAAGCAAACAAAAAACAAAGTAAAGAGAAAGGAAGTGAAGGACTCCCCTTGTGAAGACGTCCTTGGCCTCCCCGGCAACGGCTCCAGAAAAGCTTGACGACTGTCTATGCACAACCTGTTGGGAACCCCAAGAGCAAGGTGTGAAGCAGCAAGCATCAAGTTTTCCCTCAGTTGAGACCGAGGTTATCGAACCAGAAGGAGGAAGGAAAGGTCACATAGGTGTTGCAAGCAACATGGATACCTGCACAACACAAACTCAAGACTTTGCCCCCAACGAACAATGAGGTTGTCAAGCTCACCGGCTTGCTGTAGCAAAGGATTAAACATATGGTGTGGAAGGTAATGGTTTGCAGCAAGTAAACAAGTAACAATGGAAGATATATCAATGGTAAAGATTGGACCGGGGTCCGTAGTTCACTAGAGGTGCTCTCCTTAGATAAACAACATGGCATGAAAGGTAAACAAATTACAGCAGGGCAATTGACAGGAACTGAGCAAGGCATAATAATGCAATTACTAGTCAGAAAGATCCTATGAGGTTGATTGGGAAATACAACAAGATACATAGACCGCCATCCAACTGCATCTATGACTAGAAGTCCACCTTCAGGTTATCATCCGAACCCCCTCCAGTATTAAGTTGCACGCAACAGACAACTGCTTTAAGCAAATTGTGTAAGGTAAATAGTCCATATGTTCCATAAACAAGAGACCGTTGTTTTCTCCCTAGTAGAAACATCACATCTACAACCGAAGAGATTATTGTCACTTCCCTTGGAAACTAGAGGCATGAACCCACCATCGAACATAAATACCCCCTCTTGGAGTCACTAGCAACTACTTGGCCAAGATAGCTACTAACAACGGAGAGCATGCAAGATCACAAACAACACAGACATGATAGAATCATAAAGACAAAATCATTAATCAAACCAACATAATAATCTCAATATCCATCGGATCCCCACAAATACAACATGCATGATTACAAATAGATTAGATCTTGATCATGAACGGAGCTCACAAGATCAATAAAGGAAAGCACAAAGGAGGAGATACAACCATCTAGCTACTACATGGACCCATAGTCCAAGGTGGAACTACTCACGCATCATACTGGAGAGAAGGCCTCCGGGATGATCTCCCCTCCGGCAGGGTGCCAGGAAGAACTTCAGATCCCCTCGATCTAGGGATGATGGTGGCGGTGGCTACAGACGGTTTCGTGGATTTATGATCGGGTACTCAGGGTTTTTGCATCGGGGGCTTTTTATAGGCGAAGGGGGAGACCGAGGCGGCAGCAAGGGGCGGCAAACCCTAGCCAGGCGCGGGGTGGGGCCCACCCACGCCTGGGGTGGGTCTGGCCCCTCTGGCCGGCCCCTCCGGCTCTCCTTTGACTTCTTGTTCCCCACGGAAAGTAATTGACTTTGTCCTTTGTCTCGTCCAATTCCGAAAATATTTCTTTACTAACTTTTCTGAAACCAAAAACAACAGAAAACAGGCACCTGGCACTGTTGCAACTTGTTAAT
Organism: Avena longiglumis; assembly: GCA_030063025.1. Classification (NCBI taxonomy): domain Eukaryota; kingdom Viridiplantae; phylum Streptophyta; class Magnoliopsida; order Poales; family Poaceae; genus Avena; species Avena longiglumis. Next base: position 159,674,328 of record CP125973.1, read on the forward strand.
AGGTTATTACTAGAAAACATGTAAAAAGCACCTCAAATTGTGGACAAGTAAAGCAAAGTAGAAACAAAACAAGCATGGAGCATCAAAAAATATAGATACGTTTCCAACGTATCAAGGTACAAGCATCAAAGCTTGGGGATGCCCAAGGCATCCCGTTCTTCATCAATAAAAGCTCAGGTCTATCTTGACACTTTGCTTAGGTTGTTTAGTTTGCTTGAATAAAGTAGTTTATACCCCCGTTCTCACTGTGTTGTTTTGCAAATAAGTTGCTTGGTGTTGGAAAGGAGTAGTAAGTTCTTGCTTGTAAGTGCAAGAGGAGCTTGCATTGACTATGACTTAGACTTTAGCATGACATGCTAGGTGTTTTTTTGACCTTATGCTTGGTGATTATTGCTTTAGCATGTTTTGTTCCAAACAATTGGGATTACTTAGTGTGCCTTGAAGAAATTATGCGTTGTTTTAGCTTGCAAAAGCATAATATTGTGGTATTCTCCTTTGATGCTTTGCTTGGGTTGACTTGGCACATGCTCACACCATGTTATGACTATGAAAAGTCACCATTAGCCTCTATGATCATTTAGTCCTTGACTTGTAGTACCACTCTTTGCTTTGATTATATGCTTTGTTGCACTGCATGATTATTGCCATTATTGCTCTCTTAGTTGGTTGCTCCCAGTCTTTTGCTAGTCTCCACTTGCATGAGTAAGTTCTACTCATGCTTCCAACTCCCAAGAAACCAAGTTATTCCAAAGTGTCCACTATAAACTCCTATGCATGGTGTGTTACACCATTCCAAGTATATTCTTGTTTTCATCTACCTTCCAATTAAAAACTATTTTGTTATGTGAAAACTTAGTGATTAAAGCCCTCACGAACTTGATGGCACATTTTATATTCTTTGCCCCTAATAAACTTGAACCATTGTGGCAACTTGTTTGTATATGCTTGCACTTATAAGTTGGAATTAGCAAAACCGTGCTGTCACGGGGAACATTTTCAACATTGCACTTGTACCTTGTTGTACTCACTTGATATCATGCTCTTTTGTCTATGGATATCACCGGTGTGAAATAAAAATGGAACTTGTAAGTCCATGGAGTTTGTATCCTGTGTTAGAGAAACGTCTAGGCTGCTATCCTAAGCCATGCCTAATCATGGTGGAAACTTGCAGCATCACCATAGTGAGCGATCTATGAAGCATCCTCAATAAAAAGCTATGCATATAGTAAATAAAATGATTGCTGAGATGCTCATTGTCTGCTTGCCTTGTCATTTTGGTTATGTGAAAGCTCCTATACCATGTGCAAGGGGTACCCCATTGGCGGTTCTCAATGATATGCAAATACTTATAATGACAAGAACTTACCTATGACTGAAGTTGAGTATGCATGAGGTGTGGCCCTCGTATTCAAGGGACTTGAGATTGCCAACTTATACTTTTTCAAGTATATACTCCATCTTTGTCACTTTAACCTTAATAACTTCAAGATGCTTATGATAGGGGCAATGAGGGCCAAAAGCTAACAAGTACCATAATTTTTGGAAGCTCTTTTTGAAACTTGAAATCCCTGCTTCCTTTATAAAAAGGCCTTTCTTCCACCATTATTGAGTCTCCACCTGCTACCTTTAGGCACCATTAAGAGAGCATAGTTGTCATTCTATGTGCAGTGTCCCAAAGCTTATTGATTGATGCATATTGTGATATTACTTGTTCTTGTGCTATTTGTTTCTAGTCACCCTTGTGAACTTTGAAGGTGTCCTATGCATATATTTGCTACTCTATGAGGGACAAGATGATTGCCACTATGATACGTTTTCTGTATGTGAAACAAACAAACGTTTTTCAATGCATATTATTCATGATCTTTGTTTCTAGATTGTCATGTTGCATGCATAGTTACTATGTCCTATTGTTAGAACTCCATCTTTCATGCACATGTTTAGAGTTCTTTGATACCAGCTTTCAATGCTTGCAAATGGTTGGATCTTTATTGTGAGGGTGCATGTCACCTCAAAAATTACTCTTTTTACCACTTACCTACTCGAGGATGAGTAGGAGTTAAGCTTGGGGATGTTGATACGTCAGAAACGTATCTATAATTTTTGATGCTCCATGCTTGTTTAGTATCTACTTTGCTTTGCTTGTCTACACTTTGAGGTGCTTTTTATATGTTTTCTGGTAATAACCTATTAACAAGTTACCACAGTGCCAGTTGCCTGTTTTCTGCTGTTTTTGGTTTTAGAAAAGTTAGTAAAGAAATATTCTAGGAATTGGACGGGAGAAACGTCAAAGTCAATTACTTTCCGTGGGTAACAAGAAGTCCAGAGGGGAGACGGATAAGCAGGCCAGGGAGGCCAAACCACCCCTAGGCGTGGCTAGGGGTGGGCCTGCGCCTGGGTAGGGTTTGGTCGCCCTGGTCGCCTCCTTGGCCTCCCCATTCGCCTATAAGGAGCCCCCGATGCAGAAACCCTAAGGACCCGATCAAATCTCCACGAAACCGTCTGTAGCCGCCGCGACCATTGTCCCTAGATCGAGGGGATCTGAAGTTCTTCCCGGCACCCTGCTGGAGGGGAGATCATCCCGGAGGCCTTCTCTCTGGTATGACGCGTGAGTAGTTCCACCTTGTACTATGGGTCCATGTAGTAGCTAGATGGTTGTATCTCCTCCTTTGTGCTTTCATGTATAGATCTTGTGAGATCCGTTCATGATCAAGATCTAATCTATTTGTAATCATGCATGTTGTGTTTGCGGGGATCCGATGGATATTGAGATTATTATGTTGGTTTGGTTAATGGTTTTGTCTTTATGATTCTATCATGTCTGTGTTGTTTGTGATCTTGCATGCTCTCTGTTGTTAGTAGCTATCTTGTCCAAGTAATTGCTAGTGACTCCAAGAGGGAGTATTTATGCTCGATAGTGGGTTCATGCCTCTAGTTTCCAAGGGAAGTGACAGAAATCTCTTCGGTTGTAGATGTGTTGTTGCTACTAGGGAGAAAACAACGGTCTCTTGTTCATGGAACATGTGGACTGTTTATCTTACACACTTTGCTTAAAGAAGTTGTCTGTTGCTTGCAACTTAATACTAGAGGGGGTTCGAATGATAACTTGAAGGTGGACTTTTAGTCATAGATGTAGTTGGATGGCGGTCTATGTATCTTGTTGTATTGCCCAATCGAATCTCATAGGATCTTTCTGACTAGTAATTGCATCGTTATGCCTTGCTCAGTTCCTGTCAATTGCCCTGTTGTAATTTGTTTACCCTTCATGCCATGTTGTTTATCTAAGGAGAGCACCTCTAGTTAACTATGGACCCCGGTCCAATCTTTACCATTGATACATCCTCCACTGTTGAAAGAACATGTTGGGCCCCCATGTGTGGTTTTGGTAATTAATGACAATCTTTATGGACTAATGTGTGTATTAAGTTGTACTTGTAGGAATTGTCCATTGGCATTGCTTGGAGCATGTGTTGACTTCAAGATAGATGAAATGAGAAGAAGATGTGTTGTGCAAGCTCAAAATGCGCCATCTATAGAAGATCTCATGTTTGATGCTTGCCATCCTCGGTGATCATGGATCGATGATGAGGAATCAAGAAAGGTGTCCATCTTGAGAAGGACAAGATCGTCTACATCGAGCTCAAATGGATTGCTCAAGTCAAAGGTATAATATTGATAGGTTTTCCCTTTTGCCGGTCTCATGTTTGTTGGGAGATCGGGTTTAGGATAGATAACCGTACTATCAAGAGGGGCTCTCGAATGAGTAACTCGGTCACATTGTTCGGAGAGAGATCAAACCTTTGCATACTTGCATCATAATATTTGGTTGTTATTTGGTCTTATCCATGTGAGGATATAGAGCTTGTGGTAATCTCCATAACAAGCTCTAGTTCATCAAAAACGGATTTCCCTTTTATATCTTATTGCGTTTTGATCTTGGAGGTTTTATCGGTTTGTATTTTAGAGATAGGTAAAACCGTCCATTATTTGGTTATTACTCATGTGAGGATTTAGATCTTGTGTTAATCTCCATTACAAGCTCTAGTTCATCGAAAACGGATTTCATATGCATTTTCTATTACTTTTTTGATGTTGGAGGTTTTATCAGTTCGTCTTTTTGATAGAGGTTAAACCTTTCATCATTTGGATCTATCCTACCTTTATGGACTATAATGTTTCTTTGCATGATCTTTTAGAGCTTGTTGTCCTCTTCGAAATGAGCCCAAGATCATCAAAATCGGAGTCCGGATACAAAAGTTATGGCCGTTTTCGTTCAGGGATGACCGGTAGTACCGCCCCTTAGTACCGGTCGGTACTGAATAAGGTGTGTTTGGCGACCTGGGATCCCTAGGGAATGTCCGGTAGTACCGGGAAAAGTCCGGTAGTACCGGGATTCGCGTTTTTGGGCTTCAACGGCAATTTCACCGCTCATGTTCCATACGCACGATCCTTTTTAGAGTCCGCCAGGCGATAGTCGGTCAAGCTTTCTTCCATCCTTCCTAGCTCCTCGAGCTTGCACCCGTCTCGCGCATCACTGCTTACGGCGGCGGCCGTTAGGTCACCTATTTTGAGTTATGGACACACAAGCAAGGCCAAAACATGTGTGAAGAAGGACAGAGTGGGATGAGGGTTCGAGATGCCTGAAAAGCTGGAAAGCGCATTTAGTCTAGAGAAAGGGATTGGATTTTGGGGGGACCTATTTAAGAGGCCTTCTTCCCCAATAGTTCCACAACCATTCTTGCAAGTTTTCCCCTCCATTGTTGACCTTCTTGATCTTGCTTTCTCTCAATCCCCCCGATGATTCTTGCATATTCTTGAGGGATTTGAAAGAGGAGATCTAGATCTGCAATCCCACCAATCAATCTCTCCTCTAAGTGAGGGGAACATATTGGGATCTAAATCTTGGAGTCTTTTGTGGATTTCCTCCATTGTTCTTCCTCTCTTATTCCCCCATAAACTTTTGTAGCTTTGGTGGAATTTGGGAGAGAAGGATTTGAACACCTTTGTGGTGTTCTTTCCATTTGCATTTGGTGCATCGGTTTGTGTTCTCCTCGGAGGATTTGGTTTAAGTGACTCATTGGAGCTTGTCCCTCTTGGGTTCTTGGAACCCTAGACGGTTTTGTGTCCTTGGTGGCATTGTGGCCTTTTGTGGCATTTGTTGGGAGCCTCCAATTAAGTTGTGGAGAAGTGCCCCAACCTTGTGAGAGGTTCCGGTTGCCACCGACAAGTGCACCGATAGTGGAAGCGTGGATCGATCCCGTTGGGGTGAGATTCACCGGAGAATAAGGGAGGCCTTTTGTGGCATTGGTGGTTTGATACCACCCCCTCTCCAAACGAGACGTACTCCATGTTGGGAGGAACTCAGTAAAATATCGGTGTCCCCGCGTGCCTCGGTTATATCTATACCCGAGCTCTTTACTTATGCACTTTACATTTTGATAGCCTTCGTGCGTGAAGTAATATTTATCTTTCTACCACTTTGTTGCTTGTATTACTTAGCATAAGTTGTTGGTGCACATAGGTGAACATTAGTTGTTCTAGGTTGTGCTTAACAAAGTAAACACTAGTTTTATTCCACCTTTGTTGAGCCACTCTAGGAAAAGTTTTAATCGCCTATTCACCCCCCCTCTAGGCGACATCTGTATCCTTTCAATTGGTATCAGAGCCCGGTCTCTCATTTTAGGCTTCACCTCCTTGAGAGTAAAGATGTCGGCTAGAGGATTAGTGCACAATGACATGTTCACATTCGATGGCACAAATTATGATATATGGAAAAATCGCATGCTCATTCATTTTTGGGACATGGGCCCAAATTTGGAGCGTATTGTAGATATAGGTTTTTCTCCTCCAATGGATTTCAAAAATCTATCTAGTGAGGATGAGAAAAACTTATATCTCGATGCTCAAGATTCTAATGTGCTTTTTAATGCTTTGAGCTATGTAGTTACATCTTCAATCATTCCTTTTTGGAGCGCTCATGAGTTATGGACAAAACTTCAAGATAAATATGTTGTGTCCAACATTATTGAGGATGATTGTGTTGCTTCCACTTCCGGTCGAGATGAGTTCTCATCCTCTACCACTTCACCAACATGTGACTTTTCACAAGGTAATGATATGGTGAGTGGTGATAGAAATTGCAATTTGGATAGTGTGCTTACTATTTGTAATCCCTCATCTCTATCTAGTTGCAATGATCTATCTTTGGACTTTAACACTTCTAGCACTACAAACTCCTTACATGCTTGTGTTAATAGTCCTTGCATATCATGTAGAAATGACTTGAATAAATCTCATGATGATATGCTTGTGTTGTCTTGTTGCCATGATAAAAATGCTTCCATTTCCTCTAGTGCTTGTGTTGCTAACCATGTAGAGGAAACCGAAGATTCTATGGGCCAAGACATGGTTTTGAATGATGCCACATATGCAATCTCATCTTCACCTTCTTCCGGTACCCACCTATGCCTTATGGCTAGGGATTCTAAGGTAACTCCTACTTTGGAACCCATTATCTCTTGTGATGAGGAGGATGTGGATAATGGGGAAGAAGAGCTAGATATTGATGATTTATATGAAAAGGGTGAGATTGTTTATCATGCCCTTGTTAACAAGGATATTGCTTGCTCTAACTTTGTTGAAATCTTGGACTTTGCTATTAAGAGCAAAGAACTTATTGATAAGTTAGAAACACAAATTGAGGTGGCAAGTGATCTCAAACATAAAAATGATGAGACTCAAGTTGCTTATGCTAAACTCCTTGAGGATTTTGAGCACCTCAAAAATGGCTCTAGGGTCATAAAGGGTGAGCTCATCAAACTCACCGAGTCACATGAGCAACTTAAAGCCTCATATTCAAAAGAGCTTGCCAAGTTGCCCTCACCTCTTGCAAATAATGATGATGCTTGTGCTACTAACTCTATTTATTGTGAAGCATCTACTTTGAAGGAGAATGTTGAGCTAAAGGATCAACTTGCGTTGCTAACTAGCAACTATGGGAAATTAGAAGAAAGTCATGTTAAGCTCTCGAGCTCGCATGAGGATCTTCTAGTCTCCCATGGTAGGCTAAAGGTAGCTCATGAGGCCATCATGTCAAAGGTAACATCTAGTGGGCCTCATGTGGACATTAGCACTATATCTACTTCAAATGTTATATTGCCATGTGCTAGTCCTTGTAGTTCATCCTCTCACAACCATGATATATCTCGTGATGAATTACATTCCATGCCTTGTTGCTCTAACAATGTAGCACCTACTTCCTCTAGTACTTTTGTTGAAACTAACCATGTAGAGGAAATCAAAGAACTCAAGGCTCAAGTCACTTATTTGAAGAATGACTTGAAAAAGGGTCATCAAGGGAAGGTCACACTCAACAAAATCTTGAGTGTGCAAAAATCCCCCAATTACAAGAGTAGGCTTGGATTCAACTCCAATGTCAAGAACAAGTCCACTATCAAGTTGAAGCACAAGGATAACAAGAAGAATGGCCAAGATCAAGTCAAGAATCCGGCCAACATTGTTTGCTTCAAGTGCAAGGAAGAAGGGCATCATGTCAAACATTGCCCATTCAAGAAGAAGTCCCTTGGCAAGAAGCAACAAGGGAAGCGGCCTAGAGATGGGCCTCCTCATAAGAAGACTCAAGCTCTTCCTCATGTTGTTTCTTCATCCAAAAAGAAAGATGGCAAGAGTAGAACTTGCTACATATGCCGCGAGAATGGACACATTTCTTCCTCATTCACTATTGGTATCTCCTCATCCCATCCTATCTTGATTGATGATGCTTATTCACTTCGTAAGGATGAGATTGGCAATGTGTTTGCCAAATTTGTTGGTGCTCAATGTGGGTTCAAGAAAAGAACCATTTGGGTTGACAAGCCTATTGTGACTAACCTCCTAGGACCCAACTTTGTTGGGGACCAACAAGACAAAACTTGATCAATAGGTATTGTTGGAGGGCATTGGAGTCTTGGATACATTACGAAGAATTGAGGGATCTTCATCAATTATTATTGTCAAGCTAAGCCATTTGGATTATCATGATTTTATTATATTTCCAATGTTCCTCCTTGCGGTAACATATGCTAAACTCTTTACATTGAAAGTTACTCGCCCCCTTGTGCATGTGTTGGTTTTGTATCTTCCATGTTTTTGTACATGTTGTGCTATCCACTTAATTATCTTGAAATCAAGATTATTTGTGTATGATTAGGTGGCACACCATGTATGTATGTTTCTTGTGTTTGAGCCTTGCTTGGTTATATTTGGTATCCTATTTGGCTCTTGTGAGAAATTAATGGATTATCCCATTTTGGGGGAGTGTTATGCTTGGGCATTCCATAATCCTAAAACTGTGTGTACATGAGGAATACCACCTAGTACTTATATTGGATTCTTGTCTAGTCTCTATGTGGTATAATTCTCATGAGAAATTTAAGTTTTATAATGTCCATTAATTATCTCTATTTGTATCCTTTTGACTCGTTTTATTTTTATGGTAGTATCACATTATGGGGGAGTCTTATGCTTAGTTCATATTACAATCCTAGAAAATGTGAATATTCGAGGTTGTGTCACTTAGAATTGATACTGATAATTATCTAGCTCATATGTGACACATTTGCTCATACAAGTTGACATGGTTATACCCTACGGGTACATGACTTCAGCATACCTGGTCCAGCCCAAGGAAGGCCCACAGCAGACATACACTGGCCCATGAAGATTTTCGGGTGGCCAAGGCCCATGACGTCTTCGGATCCTTGGAGAGCAAGACTAGAGGAGATAGGAAATTCAAAGGGGTAAAACCCTAGAACTTGTAACTGACTAGGAATATGCCCGGGACCTGCCTAAGTCTATATAAAGGCCAGGAGGGTACGTCCTAGATCTCTCGACTCATACTTTCGCACACGCATCCACGCCAGATCGAATCTGCGCACCCTGTAACCTTCGGTTCCGCCGTAATCAAAGAGCAGACAAGCAGGAGTAGGGTTTTCCCTCCGGGGGCCTGAACCTGGGTAAATCTCGTGTCCCACAGTTTGTCCGTTAACCGTGCCACGATCTCCAAAGATCCCATATTCTCAAAACCCAAGTCCATAACAATGGGCATTGGCGATTAAACCTCGTCAATTGGCGCCGTCTGTGGAACTGGGGCTTGATTGTGATCGTGGTTCCGACCCGATCGATCTACAACTCCGCGGCGACGGAGAATCATCTCCTCTTCGGCGCTTTCGACTTCACCGCCCACTCGCCGGCTACCATGAAGGATTTCGAGCCCGTAGGCGACGGACTCGAAATCTTGTTCGGGAGCTTCTGCTTCCAGGTGGGACAAACCGGCACCTCCCTGAGCGGGTGCCCGTGCCGTCAATCAGGCCCGCTTCATGGGCTCCACACCCCGTGCTACGCACGTCACCATTAACAGATGAGTTCTACAGCAGCAGCAGCTGCAACTCCGATCTGTGTGATCCACCTTCGGATGAAGGGACCTACGGTTCCTAATCCGAAAGCTGCGACAGCAGCCAACCAATCTGCAGGCGCTATCTGTGCGCCGCAGTCATCCAAACCGATGAGGAAACGCCTAACCCGCCGCCCAACCCCAACCCGCAGGATAGAAACGGCGAAAACGGTGGGAACGGAAGAAGTCGGTACCCCCACCCAATGGGGAAAACAATGGCCACCTCATCCAACTTAGCAAAGAAGGATGGGTCGAAGCACGCCGTGCCGTCGCAGGCGAAATAGTCCTACCTCTGGACTCCCCACGTGATCTGCTGAGGGCATACCACTATCTCCTCATCGATGAGCGCAAGAAACAAGTCAAGATGCAGGAGACGCTCGACAAACGCAAGCAAGCAGCCTCCGAGTCCAGCGCACGACAAGCTGCGCTCTCCGCCACGGCACCTGGCTCTAGCACAAACGGAAACCAGGGAAACAAGCACCGCTCTCGGGTGGAAAACATGGACCCGAAGGAGCGGCGTGACGTGACCCAAACTCTCCACACATCGTTCATGGATATGGACGCTGACGGCAACATCATCCCGAAGACGCCACAAGCTGCGATCATGGCAGCCACTGCGTATCTCGTGGCTCACCCACCTCCGGAGGGGGACCCGAAAAGGGCCATGCATAGGTCCGCACTCACCGGACTAGGACTAATCGGAGCTGCGCTCCACGAAGACGCTCCCGCGGAACCAAAGAAGAAAGCTCCGGCCAGGCGCGATCGGAGTCCCACCCCCTCATCCGAAGAGGAAGAGGAGCACGATCTTCCTCGAAGGAAGAAGAACTCACACCGCCATAAAAGCGACTACGACGCCAGAGACAAGCTTACACAACGCAAGATCGATAAAGCACGCGCTAAACGCGCATGCTCGTCTAAATCTGAGATGGATGAAGACGAAGGAGAACTCTGCGGGGCTCGATGCTTCAGCAGATCCGTTCGGCGAACACAGATGCCACGCAACTTCAAGCTTCCTTCGGATACTCCTAAGTTCAACGGCACGCAGGATCCAAAGTCCTGGCTCAGTGACCATCTGTCATCCGTCAAACTTCACGGAGGCAACAAAGAAACCGCCATGCAATGCCTTCACCGCAGCTAACGGTGCGCAGTGCAGCTTAGCAGCCTATCATCGTGATCCATCCGGCGGGAAGAGCTCGCTTACCTTCATCCAAAACTTCAAAGGCACCAGCAAGAGGCCCGCCTCAATCGAAGAGTTGCGAGCCTGCACTCAGAGAACGGGTGAATCTATTCGCTCGTACATACTACGCTGGTCTACAACCAAGAACTCCGCAACACACATCTCCGAAGAAAGGGCCATCGACGCCTTCAGGGACGGTGTCAAGCGCCCAGACTTCAAGGAGAAACTTGGACGTGTAAAGCCCAAGACACTCGACCAGCTCATGGAAATCGCCAACAGTTAAGGGCGGCGAAGATTGCATCCAGGGCACAATCGAGATGAAGAGGGCGACTACGGCGAAGACGCGAACGCCAAAGAAGAGGAGATCGCGTGTCACGAGGACCGCGGACCCGACATGGTCGCAGCTGCCACGCCGACCGCCGTAACGACAACAACGCAATAGCGGAGGATACCGCAGCGAAACTTCCGCGACAACGGACGACCAACGCGATCGTGGCAACGCCGCGACGCGACAACGGACCCTCGGCATTAGACAAACTTTGGTCCATGCACCATCCACTTCTACATCGACAAACAGGATGGCAAAAGAAAGCTAGCCACATGCTCAAGGACGCCGCGAGTTCCGAAACTCAGCGAAGGCATGGTGCGATGAGGCAACAAGCTCCAATCCTGCGTTCGGAACGCACCTCGCCAGTGAAATAGCACACGGAGCTCCTCCACCGCCTATTGAGGCCCAAATCAACCATCGCACCAGTATCAAAACAACGCCGGTCGCATACCCCCACCAAAGGAGCACTAAACATGATCCGGAAGGGCGCCCCAACAGGTGCGAAGAAAATCACCCGACAAATCAACTTGGCGTGGCAACTCCGCTGCAATCACAGTACCTCGGCGGATCGAGTCCTGCATCACATTCACTCGCGTGGATCACCCTTGTCGATCCTCGCCCAGTCATGCTGCCCTGGTGCCGGGCGCAGATCGGAGGCTTGAGATGAGTCGCGTCTTCATGGACGGCGGCAGCATCAACCTAATGTTTGCAAGCACTCTAGCAGCTATGTGGATCCCGCAATGCAGCTGGAACAATCGAACACAACGTTCCACGACATTGTCGAGGAAGGGCATCTTCCCCTAGGCAAAATAGGGCTCGGCGTCATCTTGAAGCCGGACAACTTTCGGCGGGCGCCTAGAATTTGAAGTGGTGGTGGCCGTCGCAATACCATGCCATCTGGGGCGTGTAGCATTCGCAAGGTTCCGTCCATCCACACTACACATACCTACTACTCAAGATGCCGGGACCAAGGGCGTCATCACGATCCACGGAGCTTCACCGTCGGACCAATGCGACAGGGATTTCAACAAAATCTCCCAGTCCTTCGGCATGCAAGACGAGCTCGTAAGGCTCCGCGAGGTGACGGACAATGGGCTACCCCCAGTCACAAGGCAGAACGCACCCGACATGTCCTTCGACTCCACCGTAAACACCAAGAAAGTGCAGGTCCATCCGACAGACGCCTCCAAGACGGCGCTGATCGCCAACAACCTCAGCACCGCATAGGAAGGCGCGCTCGTCGAATTCCTCCGTGAGCGCTGGGAAATCTTCGCCTGGTGTCCTGCGGACATGCCAGGGGTTCCCAGGGAATTCGCCGAGCACACACTCAATGTCTTCCCAGACACCAAGCCGATCAGCGGTCTATCCAGATCGCCGAGCCCTGAGCCGAAGCTATCGACAAGGAGATCAACAGATTACTCGCAGCAAACTTCATCCGGGAAATCAAAGAAAGCGAGTGGCTGGCAAATACGGTGATGGTCCCAAAGAAGGACACGGACATCCTGCGGATGTGCGTGGACTTCACGTCACTAAATAAACACTGCCCAAAGGACCACTTCCCTCTTCCTCGGATCGACCAGATCATCGATTCGACTGCAGGTTGTGAGAAGCTCTCCTTCCTCGACGCCTACTCAGGCTATAACCAGATTCGACTCAAGGTCGAAGATCAAGAAAAAACGGCGTTCATCACACCGTTCGGAGTATTCTGCTACAACACAATGCCTTTCGGCTAAAACGCTTGGTGCCACGTACCGGCGATGCATGCAGCTGCCTCAAGGACCGGATCGGTCATAGCGTCCAAGTCTATGTCGGCGACATAGTCATAAAACCAAGGAGGCAAGAACACTTATCGGCGATCTCCGCGAGGCGTTCGACAACCTTGATCGCCACAGATCAAGCTCAATCGAAAAAGTGCGCCTTGGCGTCCCTCGGTCACCGCTCGGTACTTCATCTCTCAACGAGGGATCGGCGAACCAAGAAAATCACAGCTATCATGACAGTGGAGAAGCCGAAAAACCTCAAGGGTGTTCAGCAGCTCGCAGGGCGAGTAGCGGCACTAAGCAAGTTCATCAGCCGCATGGGCGAGAAGGCCCTACCATTTTACCAGCTGCTGCGCAAGGCAGACAAGTTCGAGTGGACACCAGAAGCCAACGACGCATTCGAAAGCCTCAAGCGGCTCCTCTCCACCTCGCCCGTTTTGGTCACACCAAAAGAGCGCGAGCCCCTGCTGCTGTACATAGCAGCCACACACCAGGTGGTCAGCACAGTACTCGTGGTCGAACAACCCGAAGAAGGTAAGGCCCACGGGGTCCAACACCCAATTTACTACCTCAGCGAGGTTCTCACTCCAACAAAACAGCGGTACCCGCACTACCAGAAGCTGGCCTACGGCGTGTTCATGATGGCTCGACGACTGAGCCACTACTTCCAGGAGCACCAGGTGATGGTTGTCAACGAGGCACCCCTGAACAGCATCCTGAATAACCCAGAGGCCACAGGACGCATGGCCCTGTGGGGAATCGAACTATCACCTTTGGACATCGTCTACGAGAAGTGACACGCAATCAAATCTCAAGTCCTTCCGGACTTCCTGGTGCACTGGATGGAGCTGCAGCTGCCTGACGCCCCAGACATGTCGCAGTCCTGGACAATGCATTTTGACGGCTCCAAACGCGAAGCCGGAGGCGAGGCAGGAGTCATCTTGACCTCCCGCAAGCGACAAGATGAAATCGTCCTTCGGATGAAATTGAGCCTCCAACAACGAAGTTAATCTGAAGCCCTCATCCATGGCATGAAGATGGCAAAATATGTGGCGCAACGCTGGTCATCTACGGTGACTCCAACCTTGCCGTCGGACGATGAATGAGTGTGACGACACGCCGAAAACATGATCGCGTCTGCGCTATACAACGCATTCAAGGAGAATTCGGGTGCGAACTTGACGTTGGAAGAGAGAGCAATGAGGAGGCCGATAGACTCGCCAACATCGGCTCCACTTGTGCAAAGGTACCACCAGGTGTGTTCCTCGAACAGATCTGCGTGCCATCCATCAAGCGGAAATTCCCCAAGGGATCACCCAAAGAAACAGAACACTCGGGGGCTACTCTACCCGAAGGTCAGGAAGGACCCGAAAAGTTAGATACCGAAGTTGCCATGGTTAACCTGATGCAGTTCATGGCAGTCGAAGAAACCTGGACACGTCCATACCTCCAGTTCCTGATAAACGGAGAATTGCCAGACAGCCCGACAGATGCCCGGCGCGTATCTCGTCGGTCAAAAGCTTTCACCATTATCAATGGCGAGCTGTACAAACGCAGCATTACGGGTGTACTACAACGGTGCGTCGCCATCAATGACGGCAAGGCCATACTCCAAGATATCCACGAGGGCATCTGCGTCCACCACGCAGGTAGTCGCTCCCGCGTCGCCAAAGCTCTGCGAGCAGGATTCTACTGGCCAACGGCCATGAGCGACGCGAAGGACATCGTCCGAAGATGCAACGGGTGCCAACGGTTCGCCGACAAACCGCACGCACCTGGGTCCGAACTTCGACCCATACCCATAGCCTGGCCTTTTGCCCAATGGGGCCTCGACATGATCGGCAAACTGCCAAAATCCTCGAAAGAAGGACACGTCTTCCTCCTGGTCGCAGTCGACAAATTCACCAAGTGGATCGAGGCCATGCCAGTCACCAACCAGAAGGGAAAACCACCGTCAAGTTCTTCGAATCCATTGTCTACAGGTTTGGCGTACCGCACAACATCATCACCGACAACGGATCAAACTTCATCTCCGAAGAATTCCAGGACTTCTGCGAAGGCCTTGGGATCAATATCACGTATGCCTCAGTGGCACACCCGCAAACAAACGGGCAAGTGGAAAAGGCCAACGGCCTAATTGGCGCTGGCATCAAGAAGCGCCTCATGAGCTCACTCGAGCACAAAGCTGGAAACTGGACGAAAGATCTACCGTCTGTCCTGTGGAGCTTACGTACTACGCCAAACAGCTCCACCGGCTACACACCGTTCTTCATGGTGCACGGATCTGAGGCCGTGCTACCAGCCGAAGTACGCCACCAGGCTCCACGAGTCGTCGCTTACAGCGAAGCCGAGTCCACGTCTGCACTCGAAGACGCCGTCGACACACTCGACGAAGCACGGGATATAGCAGCAGCTCGATCAGTGGTGTACCAGCAGAGTCTCTGCGACTATCACAGCCGCCGGCTGCGCCCAAGGTCCTTCGTAGAAGGAGACCTCGTCTTGCGACTCAAGCAAAAGCGACCGAACAAACTCGATTCACCATGAGAAGGACCCTATGTCATCACCGAAGTCATCCCAGGTGGCGCCTATCGCCTCAAGCACGTGGAGTCTGGAGTCGCATACTCCAACCCATGGAACGTCTCGCACCTGCGACGATTCTACCCGTAGCAACCTATCCCCCTTTTTTACTTTCAATAAGGCTTTCAGCCAAGGCTACTCAGTCGAACCATGTACCTCCTCCATTACGATATAAATAAACCTAAGTGTCTACTTCAACCTTCGGTTGACTATTTCTGCAACTTTACTACATGCTACATATGCACTTGGAGGCTCCCCCCACCTCACGATTTCATCGACTGAGGACCAAACGTGTACACCTGAGTAGCTGACTACGTCAGGCAAACGAAAAGGGCACATACTCAATCAAAGCACTGCGTGCTCACAAACAAGCAAACCTTTACAACAAAGGGCACAGAAATGCCCAGCCGCAATATACAAATTTTACATCTATCTGTTTATTTTCAGGTCCTACCTATTCTGAAGAATAACCTGAGCACGCTGCTCAAACAAATCTACAATCTGTTCGGCATACTGCCTTACAGCCGCGTAATGCGGACGCATGTTCCACTCGCCACCATCTGGTCGAGGAGGTGGCCTAGTCGCCACAGCAGCCAAATCTACGTCAGGGCGGTGCACCCTCACAAGAGACAAGGCAGCCTTCACCCTGAAGCTGCTGCCGCGCAGCTCTTTGACATTCGGCACTCAAACTTCGTCAGAAGACCGGCAAGGGTCGTTGGCATGGCATCCAACGGAAACATGACGTGCAGCACCGAGGAAAGTGATGTCTGCACCTGGCGGAGCACCCGCGAAACCTGGTAGACACGATCCTGCACCGTCGCCAGAACCATGGCGCGATCACGATCCATCCAGAAGAAGCCGCCGGCCTCCATGTCCTGTTGAGTCAAGCAATTGACTCGAACAGCGATACGCTCCTTTTCCTCCCTCGGAGCAAGATTGGCACCTGCGATAACCGCACAAAACAAGAATAAGGCCAGCAGGCTCACCCGAAGAACTAAGCTACAGCCCGAAAGAAGGATCAACTTACATTGCAGCTGCTCGGACAGCCGACCCAGCTCCGCCATCAAATACTCCTCTCTAGCTGCACCACGGTCTGCCTTGGATTTCCAAACGTCGGCGCGACCGCGTAACCCAAGCAAATCTCTCTCCAAGTTGCGCACGCGATCTCGAAGAAAAGCGAGCTGCGAGGAATCATCCAATGATGGTCGCAAGGGCCTTTCGGATGAAGTGTCAACTGGGTCAGCACCCGAAGGAACCTATATAGCGAGAAAAAGAAGGCACACAGACATTCAGCCAAGGATAGAGCACAACTCGGAGGAATTCATTAAAATATATAAGGCCACTACGTGGCACAAGGATGGTACTACAAAAGATATTTATAACAAAAATAGACTACAAACTACCCTACGTCTACTATGCCGAAGGCGAAGGACACTGAGTCGCCTCAGAACCTGACTGCCTAGCTTTGGCCTCGCCCTGCTGCCGCAATGCGTACTCAGACAGCAAGTCAATGAGCTTGGGCCCATATCATCTGCAGCGAGCGGAGTAGGCGGCGAAGGCTACCTCGGATCCATCTGCAGCCGTCGGCATCCGAGAAGTAAGCTGGGGCAGGTCCAGCTCCGCCCCAGCCGCCATGGCCATCGCCAGCCCGACGGACGCGCCGATGCCCTTCGCTGCGCTTATGCAGCTGCGAGCACCGGTGACAGAGCCTGCAGGCATCCACATCTTCAAGGGATGCGCCCTTCGGGAAGAGCTCCTGGTAGAAGCGACCAAGGACCTCTTTCGCCTTGGCAAGAGAGTCGACGACGGTGCTGCAGCGGTCTTCGACCGCTACAGTGGCATCATCTAAAGCACTCCCGTGCTCCAGAGCACCGCGGTCGAACTCGATGCCTGCGGCATCTGAGACAAAAAATAAGAAAACATGAAGAAAGGCAGCATAAAAATAAGATCCGTAGAAAAAGAAACAAGTCCACAAGCTTGTACTCACCCGAAATGGCCTTGGCAGCAGCCATGAGCTTATCTGCCACCCCTCTTTCACGCGGCAACAGCGGTGGCCAGCTCCTCACAATCTGACCTCCGCTGCAGACGCCTTCGCTTGGCCTTGACAGCTCCAGCTCAAGCGCTCTTCGCACCGATGGCGGTTTCGTTTACATCCGATTGGCCAAGGCTCTTCTTAAGAGCATCGACCTCACGGAGAGAGTCATTATGCTCCTCTGCATTTCCAACAAGCAAGTGTCAAAGAACAGGACCAGGATAAACAAGAAAAGTACTACAATGCAGACGAATACCTTGAAGCTGCCGCAGTTTCGCCTCTAGCGTCAGGCGTTCCTCCACCAGCCGCTTGGCCTCTTGGACAAAAGGCTGCAGCAAAAGGCAATAGTAGTGAGAACATGACTTGGGGGCTACGCCCAACACAAGGAAGCAAAAACAACATCAGCACACGAAGACGCTCGGGGGCTCCCCCCGTGACATGAAGCAGAAAAACTTACGTGCTCCGAAGGCGAACCCGCAGGCCCGCCTGCGAAATTCTGAGGCGCAACCACCAGCCTCTCCTGCACAGGAGGAACTGGAGCGGCGCCACCCGAAGTCGCTACCGTTTGAGGAGGAGGCGACGCAATGTTCGAATCCCCCATCATCTCTCGCGCACCATCACTGGAGTCGTGGGAGGATTGCCTGCATATGAAGCCAATCAACACAGGTGCAAAAATAACGAGGGAACAAAGGACAACAGTGGCAACAAGAGAACTTACGAGCCCAACGCGCTCAGGTCGAAGATAGGAGAAGCCCTTCGGGCCCTCTTCTCCTCTTTGTTCTCTTCCTTCTTCTCCTCCTTCTTTTCTTCCTTCTTCCGCTTTGCTGGCGGGTGCGGCGCAACAGCCCGCACAGGAATGGCAGGAAGGGGAGAGGAAGAACCCCCATGAACATCATCATGACGCTCAAGTCCCAGAGGATTTCTGGGAGTCGGAGGAGTCGAAGCATCCGAAGACTCGCTCGAGCTCCGTGATCGCTTGCGCGTATGGTCCTCACTCGACTCGTCGGCATCCTTCGTCGGAGATCGCGCCGATGGAAGATCGGACACAAAATCCACCACTTCATTGTCCGGGGCATTCGGATACCTTTCGGGCAATGGTGCTGTCATGCCCGGCACTTTGAAGCTCTACAAGATGAGAAGAAACTTTGTTAGCAAACAAAGGAAACAAATACACACCCAACAAAAAAGGGGGAGCACTACGTGCACAAATCTACACCTTCGGCACGGCCAACGTCGAAGAGAAGGGAGGAGTCAGCGACTTCCCCGGGAGTTCTTCATCGGCCTTGAACTTCAACAGCGCGCGAAGAGCCTTGTCAAGTTCCACCTCAGAGATTTTCTCACTCGAAACCCTCGTCGGATCACGGCGCCCAGAGTAAAGAAACATCGGGTGCGCCCTCACTTGGAGAGGCTGCACCCGACGCTCAAGAAACGTCTGGATAATATCGACACCGTTCACCTCCTTCTCAGGAATCAGTTGGAGATCCTCCACCCGACGGTACAGGGCCTCTATCTCCGCCACCTCACCGTCTAAGATTTGGTTTTTCCAGGATCTTTTCTTCTCAATCAATTGGGAGGGGTCGAAAGGAACGAGACCAAAATCTTGCCCAGGCAGTACGGAGTCACGGATGTAAAACCATTTCCTCTGCCAGTAGTGGACAGATTCGGACATGGAAAAGGAAAAGAATTGCACATTGGGACTGAGGGAGATGATGAAACCCCCAATGGGATACACACCATCCGAACCAGACTGCCTCTTCACGGAATAAAGCTTCCGGAAGAGGCCAAAGTGTGGCTCAATGCCAAGCCAACACTCGCAAAGCGTGATAAAACACGCAATGTGGAGAAGGGAGTTGGGAGACAGATGATGGAGTTGAACCCCATAGAAAAAGAGCAGTCCACGAAGGAAGTCATGGACCGGAAAAGAAAACCCGCGAATCACGAAGGCAACAAACATAACCCGGTACCCAGATGGGGGACGGGGGATTACCTCATTGCCGGCGAGTCTCACGGCCGTCATGTCTTGCAGGATCAGGCTCCGCTCGCGCAGTTTGCGGAGATCGCTCTCCCGCGTTTCTGATCGCCGCCAGCCACCATCGGTGACGCGAGCAGTGGTGGTTCCCTTCTTGCCTCCAGCGGCGCTGGTCCCAACCACAGATGAGGACTTCTTTGTCTTTCCCATGGCGCTACAGCGGTGGTGGCGTTGGCAACAAAGAAGGACAAAGGAAATGTGGAGGAAACTCTCAGCGCGCAGCAAGAATAGATCAAGAACGAGGAGGTAGTGAATAGATGAACTTGGGGGCTACTCCCATAGGGAGCGCTGGTCGCGCACCCTATGAAATCTTCGAATGCGATCTTTCTGATCAGCACGCAAAAACTTTTTGGCAACTCTGCCTCAACAAAATGCTAAGTGAGTGACAATCTCCTTGGCCACCCGAAGCACCTCCGAGGTGATAAATGATCGGATGTTGTGTCTGCGACGCAAAGATAAGACCTGCAGATATCATCTGATGGCCTGGCAACGCACCTGACTGCGCTCTGCTAGTATGAATCTGTACCAGCAGGTACGATGAAAAATCCCGACGGACGCGTTGGGTACACCAATTAAAATCACTGGAATTCCACTCCTGTAAGTCCTCCGCGGCCTGAGTCGAATTACGCCAGCATATGTTCCAAGTCCGGGTTGAGGGACCCGAACCTGAAGAAGATCGTGTTTTTTTGTCCTAAGACAGTTAACTGACCCTGATCCGTCGGGTGAGTCAGGCACACGCATCAACAATCCCTACACACATATACTATTAACATATAGCTGCACCCGAAAGATGGAAGAGTCCTCAGCCGAATCTGCGATTCGACTGATCACTCGGGGGCTACTGACATGGTTATACCCTACGGGTACATGACTTCAGCATACCTAGTCCAGCCCAAGGAAGGCCCACAACAGACATACACTGGCCCATGAAGATTTTCGGGTGGCCAAGGCCCATGACGTCTTCGGATCCTTGGAGAGCAAGACTAGTGGAGATAGGAAATTCAAAGGGGTAAAACCCTAGAACTTGTAACCGACTAGGACTATGCCCGGGACCTGCCTAAGTCTATATAAAGGCCAGGAGGGTACGTCCTAGATCTCTTGACTCATACTTTCGCACACGCATCCACGCCAGATCGAATCTGCGCACCCTGTAACCTTTGGTTCTGCCGTAATCAAAGAGCAGACAAGCAGGAGTAGGGTTTTCCCTCCGGGGGCCTGAACCTGGGTAAATCTCGTGTCCCCTGGTTGTTTGTCTGTTAACCGTGCCACGATCTCCAGCATCCCCATCTTCTCCAAAACCCAAGTCCATAACAATGGGCATTGACGAGATTAAACCTCGTCACAAGTCCCAATTTGCTTGAATGCCTTTATTGATCATATTTTGGATCTTGTATGTGAGAATGATTCTTGGTATGTGTTTCCTCATATTTAGATATATATTCTCATGGAAACCATTTGCTTCAAGTTACTCTAATCACTAGTGATTGTGTGACTATTGGAAGCTACCAAGAATCTTGTTTGAAGTATCATGCTCAATTCTTATATTTAGTTATATGCTTCTTGTTGTGTGAATATGATCTTGGATATCCGTATGAACCACCTAGGGAAGATTATTCTCAATTCTTCTTGTCCTTGGACAATTAGTACCAAATTTATGGTAGACTTTATTGATCATATTCACTTTGGCCTTTGCTTAATATTGTCCTATCTTTGGCCAAGAAAATGTTTTGTGTTGTCTCCCAAGCCTTCCTTGCTTCTTGTGGATCTTCTTATTTTATTGATATCCTCTTGTGTTTTACTTATTGTAGGTACTAGTGATGATCCCATTTGTGTGCATTTTGCATTTAACAGGAAAATCCTACATAATGCACTATCTATGGGGGAGCTCTCCTATGTTATTTAGAACACTCATATTTATGCTTCTTTTTTTGATCCATATCATGTTTTATGTGCTTGGAACCTCAATCTTTTCATTTTGGTACTTGTGCCATCATGTGAAGTTTGGGGAGTTTGGTTTCTTGTTGGAACCTTGCTCTTTTTGGGAGTTGGTTTTGTCTCATTCCTTGTTTCTTGATTTGACCATTTTAGAATAAGATAAATCCTTGAGCATTTTTATTTCTATCTATCTTTTGCTCTTTTGGTCTTAGCCTAGTTCATTTGTTGAACTTGTGATATTTCATGTGTTGAATTGGTTCTTTGATACAATTTGGACACCGCTTGTCTTGTCACACTCTTTTGTGTGCAATATCGTTTTTTCTTGTTGTTTTTGTTCAAATTGTATCTCCTTTTTGGTTCTTGAAAGCTTTATGCATGCTTATTTACTATATGTTTGTATTATGGCATGCTTGCTTTCTTTGATCCAATATATAGGGGAAACTCCACCAATTCCCATCGGCTAAGTTGTGCATGAAATTCAATTTCATATCAATATGCACATAATTATGTGGAGTCTCTCCTATGTATTGTAGTTGCACTAACTACTTTGGACCCAATATGTTTGGGGACCATCTTGTACTTAATTGTGTTTTAGGTACATTGGAGATATATTGGATGCTTGTCTCTCAATTTTGAAGAAGTGGTGCATACATGAAAATTTGAGAAAAGATATAGGATGATCAATGAATTCATATCCTCTACATCCTACCAATTATATCTCGGTAACAAGTATCTCTTTCTCATGCTCATATATCTTGATTCCAACTGTTTGTCGGTTGCCTTCTATCATGAATTAGTGTATTTGTAATTGTTGTAGTTCTAGCCATGGTTTTCAGAGGACTCTATATTGTATATGTGTTTAAGTTGAGATGAGTGCTTATAATTGGGACTGTACAAAATCATGCATATCATCCTCCAATCCCAAATATGTCAATCTAGCAATTTTATTGCCTATCATTTCATCAACTTCTCTCATGTGCAATAGTGATATTTTTGCTAGTCTATTTTATCTTATGATACTTGTTGCCTTTCAACATATATTCCAACTTTCTCCTTTTCCCTTGGTGATAGTTGTAATATATGGAGTGTGTTGGTATTTGAAGCTCATTAATGTACAATAAGATATATTTGAGCCTTTGGCCGTGCTTTGAAGCAAAAATCTTATTGGTATATGTTAAGACTTCATTTGTGCTTTCATGTGATTTCTTGTATATCTTATTTATGTGTGCATATGTATTTGTTGGCATATGTCTTTGTGATGTTTTCCACTTAGTGACATATGCACATATGAGAAGATAATTTTAGTTGAATCTTATTCCTTGGATACCACATTTTATTCCTTTTGATTTTTTGGTGGCTTCCAAATTTATTTGCCTATGAGTGCTTGTTCCTCTTGTTTGCATATTCGGGCACTCTTACTTGTTATCTCATGCCTTGTATTGTTAAATGAATTTGGATGAGTGAGTATTCCATGATTATGCACCTTGTTTCCGAATATAATTATCATAATTGGTGCATTATTTTTGGGGAGCTCATCTAATTCATTTAATAATGCTCATTTGTCTTCTTTCTCATTTATTGTGCCTTAAATGTTTATGGAGGAGTGAGGATTCCATATTTGTGCATTTTTGTATTGAAATACAAAGATTATAAAGTATGCACAATACTTGGGGAGCTTCTCTATTTGTTATTTGAAGCACTCTTTTGCTCATTTCATAACATCTTGTTGTTTCCATTTGGACTCATTCGTTGTTTTCATTTGGTTTGTCGGTAAATTGCTTGCATCATTTGACTTTATTTTGGCAATCTTCGGATCCTCGATATAGTTCTACTCCCTCCCAAGTATTCATCATTGGATATGTGCGAAGGCACACCTTTGGAGGAATTATTACTATATTTGCCTTCTAGAACTTGTCACCCATTTCGGCAATCGATGCCAATGGGGGAGAAGTTTTAGAGGGTTTAAGGGAAGTTGGTTTATGCATTGAGTTTGTTCTTGTGCATTTGCCTCTCATGCTCTTGAATTTTTGTTGATGCTTAGCATGTGGTATATATAGAGGAAACTCCACCAATGATAATGATTGGCAATATATGCAATAAAATTCAAGTTCATCACACATGCATAGATTGTGGGGGAGTTTGCTCTATATATGGTGGTCGTACCAATATCACATACTTTTGTAGTATTTGATATTGGTATTACCATTTCATTCAATAATATTCCTTATATAAACCCTCTTAAGGGGATTGTCATCAATTACCAAAATGGGGGAGATTGAAAAAACATGTTGGGCCCCCATGTGTGGTTTTGGTAATTAATGACAATCATTATGGACTAATGTGTGTATTAAGTTGTACTTGTAGGAATTGTCCATTGGCATTGCTTGGAGCATGTGTTGACTTCAAGATAGATGAAATGAGAATAAGATGTGTTGTGCAAGCTCGAAATGCGCCATCTATAGAAGATCTCATGTTTGATGCTTGCCATCCTCGGTGATCATGGATCGATGATGAGGAATCAAGAAAGTTTTCCATCTTGAGAAGGACAAGATCGTCTACATCGAGCTCAAATGTATTGCTCAAGGCAAAGGTATAATATTGATAGGTTTTCCCTTTTGCTGGTCTCATGTTTGTTGGGAGACCGGGTTTAGGATAGATAACCGTACTATCAAGAGGGGCTCTCGAATGAGTAACTCGGTCACATCGTTCGGAGAGAGATCAAACCTTTGCATACTTGCATCATCATATTTGGTTGTTATTTGGTCTTATCCATGTGAGGATATAGAGCTTGTGGTAATCTCCATAACAAGCTCTAGTTCATCAAAAACAGATTTTCCTTTTATATCTTATTGCATTTTGATCTTGGAGGTTTTACCGGTTTGTATTTTATAGATAGGTAAAACCTTCCATTATTTGGTTCTTACTCATGTGAGGATTTAGATCTTGTGTTAATCTCCATGACAAGCTCTAGTTCATCGAAAACGGATTTCATATGCATTTTCTATTACGTTTTTGATGTTGGAGGTTTTATCGGTTCGTCTTTTTGATAGAGGTTAAACCTTTCGTCATTTGGATCTATCCTCCCTTGCTGAACTATAATGTTTCTTTGCATGATCTTTTAGATCTTGTTGTCCTCTTCGAAACGAGCCCAAGATCATCAAAATCGGAGTCCGGATGCAAAAGTTATGGCCGTTTTCGTTCAGGGATGACCGGTAGTACCGGAGGTCCGGTAGTACCACCCCTTAGTACCGGTCGGTACTGAATAAGGTGCGTTTGGCGACCTGGGATCCCCAGGGAATGCCCGGTAGTACCGGGAAAAAGTCCGGTAGTACCGGGATTCGCGTTTTTGGGCTTCAACGGTTGGATTTTGGGGGGACCTATTTAAGAGGCCTTCTTCCCCAATAGTTCCACAACCATTCTTGCAAGTTTTCCCCTCCATTGTTGACCTTCTTGAGCTTGCTTTCTCTCAATCCCTCCGATAATTCTTGCATATTCTTGAGGGATTTGAAAGAGGAGATCTAGATCTACAATCCCACCAATCAATCTCTCCTCTAAGTGAGGGGAACATATTGGGATCTAGATCTTGGAGTCTTTTGTGGATTTCCTCCATTGTTCTTCCTCTCTTATTCCCCCATAAGCTTTTGTAGCTTTGGTGGAATTTGGGAGAGAAGGATTTGAACACCTTTGTGGTGTTCTTGCCATTTGCATTTGGTGCATCGGTTTGTGTTCTCCTCGGAGGATTTGGTTTGAGTGACTCATTGGAGCTTGTTCCTCTTGGGTTCTTGGAACCCTAGATGGTTTTGTGGCCTTGGTGGCATTGTGTCCTTTTGTGGCATTTGTTGGGAGCCTCCAATTAAGTTGTGGAGAAGTTCCCCAACCTTGTGAGAGGTTCCGGTTGCCACCGACAAGTGCACCGATAGTGGAAGCGTGGATCGATCCCGTTGGGGTGAGATTCACCAGAGAATAAGGGAGGCCTTTTGTGGCGTTGGTGGTTTGATACCACCCCCTCTCCAAACGAGACGTACTCCATGTTGGGAGGAACTCAGTAAAATATCGGTGTCCCCGCGTGCCTCGGTTATCTCTATACCCGAGCTCTTTACTTATGCACTTTACATTGTGATAGCCTTCGTGCTTGAAGTAATATTTATCTTGCTATCACTTTGTTGCTTGTATTACTTAGCATAAGTTATTGGTGCACATAGGTGAACCTTAGTTGTTCTAGGTTGTGCTTAATAAAGTAAACACTAGTTTATTCCGCCTTTGTTGAGCCACTCTAGGAAAAGTTTTAATCTCCTATTCACCCCCTCTAGGCGACATCCGTATCCTTTGAACTGTTACTTGTTTACTTGCTGCAAACCATTACCTTCCACACCATTCGTTTAATCCTTTGTTACAACAAACCGGTGAGCTTGACAACCTCACTGATTCGTTGGGACAAAGTCTTGAGTTTGTGTTGTCCAGGTTTCCATGGTGCTTGCAACACCTTTCGGACGTTTCCTTCCTCCTTCAGGTTCGATAACCTCGGTCTCTACTGAGGGAAACTTGCTGTTGTGCTCATCACACCTTGCTCTTGGGGTTCCTACGAAGTGTCCCACGTCAACACTGGGTGCACACATCACAAGGTGACTGCCGATTGTATCCAGGCCATGCGCAACCCAGTGTCGACCAGGGGTCTTCGAGTGCCCTCGCAATTTGTGGACGCCACAACATGATGACCCTCATCTCGACCACCAGCCCCTAGACGACCACGACGTCCGGCCCTCGATGGGCTTTCCGCGCTTTAGGTTGCGAGGCGGAGGTTATTGATATCGAGTGTCGTGCAGGCGGAGAGATGAAACAGTTCTAGCGCCGGCCGAAATACGCAGAGATGGCCCGGGAGCAGCCTTGGCGGAGAGCTTCTACAGGGGGTCAAACTGCGACCTATCTATAAAAGACTAACCAATAAAACCTCCAATATCGAAAACACAATAGAAAATGCATATGAAATTCGCTTTCAATGAACTAGGGTTTATCATGAATATTAATACAAGCTCTAAATCCTCTCATGGATAAGAACCAATAAGGATGATGCCAAGTATGCAAAGGTTTGAGCTCTCTTCAAAACATATGATCAAGTTACTCACTCAAATGGCCCTCTTGATAGTACGGTTATCTATCCTATAAACCGATCTCCCAACTACAACATAAGACCAGAAAAAGGTAAAACCTATCAAGATCATACCTTTTCCTTGATTATTCCACTTGAGCTTGATGTAGATGATCTTGTCCTTCTCAAGATGGAACTTCTTGCTTGATTGCTCTTGATTGGGCTTGCTTGATGAAGACTTGCGAATTTCTCCCCCATACACCATGGCAAAACCAATTCTTTGAACTTGTCTTTATCAATCCATCATCATCGAGGATGGAAAGCTTTAAGCATGATATATCCTAGAGATGGAGCATCTTGAGCTTGAACTTCATTTCTTCTAAATCCATATGGATGATGTCTTGAAGATACACATGAGGAACTTCATCTTATTCTTCAAGACACTCTTGATCTTCTTTTTCTTTATTCTTCTTCTTGACATGGATATACCCTACCGGTGCACGATATTGGTATACATGGTCCAGCCCAAGAAATGCCCACGTAAGGACACGCATCCCATAAAGATTGCGGGTGGCCCAAGCCCATGACGATTTCGACTCCTTGGACGATAAGTCTAGATTAGATAGAAATTCAAAGGGTATCAACCCTAATTTATAACCGACTCAACCTATCCCGGGACCTGACCTATCTATATAAAGGCCAGGAGGGTACGGAGAGAAGGATCCTTAACTCACCTCATACACACCTCCACGCCAGATTGCATCTGCGCGCTCCTGTAACCTTCGGTTCTGTCGTAATCAAGAGCAAACAAGCGGGAGTAGGGTTTTCCCTCCGGGGGCCTAAACCTAGGTAAATCTCGTGTCCCTGTGTTGCTTGTCTGTTAACCGTTCCGCAACTTTCAGCATCCCCATCTTCTCCAAAACCCAAGTCCATAACAATGGGCATTGACGAGTCGAACCCTCATCACTTCTTGTATATGATTCCAATAGGCCCAAAGCCCTTGGACAATGCTTCTTTTTCTTCTTCTTCTTCTTCTTCTTCTTCTTCTTCTTCTTCTTCTTCTTCTTCTTCTTCTTCTTCTTCTTCTTCTTCTTCTTCTTCTTCTTCTTCTTCTTCTTCTTCTTCTTCTTCTTCTTCTTCTACCTTGAAGCCAACACATGCTCCAAGCGATGCTAATGTACAATTCCTACAAGTGCAACTTAATACAAATATTAGTCCATATAGATTGTCATTAATTATCAAAACCACACATGGGGCCCACATGCTCTTTCACCCACCTCTTTATCTCTTCCACTAACCTCTTCCTCTCGTCCCACATAATCCCAGGCGAAAGATCTAGCTTGTGTGTTGCCCGTCGCTGCTCAAGCGCGCGCCTCCGTTCGTCGCCCCTGTCGCGCTAGCCCCCACCCCACAATCGTCGGGCCAGATCCTCGCCGCTAGTGAATTAGGAGGATGACGCCCCAGAGTAGGATCTCGTCGACGCCATCCCGAGTGTCCGCCCACATTTGCTCTACCATAGGCTCAAGCTCGCGATGTCGTCCTTCGCCTCGAACTCGTGATCATGGGCAGACTTACGCGCACCAGTAGCTTCGTCGCCGTGCTACCCCCACACCCCACCGTCGCTACAATCGTTTTGTGGTTTTACTACAACAGCGCAATTTTTTTGGCTACGACATCTCCGAAGAAAGTCTTAGGCGACTCTCCAACGAGATCAGGTTTGCTATATCAGTCCAATTTTTTTGCTACAAAGTCTCTGGCAAAATCTCCGACGAGGTCTCCGACAAGACCTGTCTTTTTATTATTTGTCCCAAACCTGTAGCAAAATCAGGATGTTTTATAGCAAAAAATCCATACAGCAAACACGACGAGCTTGGGGGATTTGGGGAATTGTTCCGTGATCACAAATAGTAGATTTATTTTAGTAGTAGTGCGTTTTAAAACAAGCCAACCAATAATTCAAAGAGTTGTTGGTTATGTTTTAAGTTAGTTAGAATATTAGTAACTTTGCTTTAATAACACTTGATCAATATTCATTTTCCCCTCAATTTCACACTTTCACTTCAAAAATATTCCATGACCTAAATATCCGTACCGTTTACCATCTACTATTTCATTACCGTTAAATAATAAGAGATTAAATAGACACGAAAACCACAGGGTCGTGCGCCAATGCGCACCCCTAAATCTAGTTCGGGGAATTGTCTAGAGTGCTGCATTATAATTACTTTGTTCACAAACGGAGCCTAACTGGATATAATTAGATAATGTAACGTGACAGCTGACAGGGTTTAGAGCTAGTAACAAAATCAATCTTCAGGGGAGCATTCCGTTAACAAAAATACACCAGTCCTGACTAATCGGTCCGTCAGCACTCCACCAACGCGAGTACGGCGCAAGCGTGGTTTCCCGTGGCGGTTGGGGACGGAATCTACGAGTGCCACCCCGCTGCAAGTTCAAAAAAGAAGTGCCACCGCCCTCCGCCCCCTGCGGAAGAGGCGCGCCCCCGCTGGTTTCTCGTGATCTCCGGCATCAATGTCCATGTCAGACGCCGACGATGATCGGCCAACTGCGCTTGCTTTCCGCTTCACCAAAGCCAAAACAAAGTTGCAACGCACGGGTCCGTCCGCTCATGCCTCCCAGCCCAGGGCCGCGATTCCGATCTCCGTACGCGCGCGCCGCGTCTCGTCGTCGCAAGCGAACGGCAAACGGACGATGAAAAGACGCCACGAGATCGGAATCACGAGCCCAAACGGTCCAGGATCCCGCCACGCATCTCCGGCCGAGACGCCAATACGGGCCCACATGGCAGCCTCCGCGGCCCCCTCTGTCGAAAAGCTGATCAATCCAAGCCCTTCTTTCGCGAAGCCCCATATGACGGACTGCAGAAAAGCGTCCGCGTGACGGCGCCCGCCGCAAATGCCGCGCCTCTTTGTCGCCGAGGAGGGGACCACACGCCAGCGTCCGGAAAGCGCCACGGGCGGCCCCCCCCACCCCCGACTGGTGTGCGTGGCTTTCCCGGCTTCGTGCTCGTCTTCCATTTCAAAATTTGAACCGCCTCCCGAACGGCTCCTTGCTCTGGCCTCCTCCTCTCGCCTCGTAAGCCGTAACCGAAGCAGGCGCACGACGCCCAACAAGTCAAATCCACCCGTTTCGTTTGGCCGTTCCCCATTCGCCTCCTTCGTTCGTGGTAGCTATCCGGTTCCAGAGAAAAACGCGAGAGGGCAAAAAGATATCGGGGGTTTCGCCGGCGTCGCGGATGGGGGCGTCGGGGAAGTGGATCAAGACGCTCGTGGGGCTCAAGCCGGCGTCGGAGAAGGAGAGGCACGGCGGCGGGGGCAAGGGGCGCAAGTGGAGCCGGCTGTGGCGGAGCTCGTCGGGCGGGCAGGGGCAGCACAGGGCCGCCGCGTCGGCTGCGGCCTCCGAGGTGTCCGAGACGTCGTCCTCGCCCGCCGACGCGCTCAGCTCCGTCGTCGCGGCCGTCGTGCGTGCGCCGCCCAAGGACTTCCGCGTCATCAGAGATGAGTGGGCGGCCGTCCGCATCCAGACCGCCTTCCGCGGCTTCCTGGTACGCCGCTTGGCCGCCGTCGCTCCCGTCCCTTCCCTCGATTCTGCCCGCAAAATGTCAGCTTCTAAAGCGTTTCTCTTTGTTGGATCTCTGTGCGTGCAGGCCAGGAGGGCGCTGAGGGCGCTGCGAGGGATCGTGCGGCTGCAGGCGCTGGTGCGCGGCCGCCGCGTGCGCAAGCAGCTGGCCGTGACGGTCAAGTGCATGCAGGCGCTCGTGCGGGTGCAAGCACGGGCGCGGGACCGGCGAACGCGCCTGTCGGCGGACGGCCGCGACTCTCAGGGCACGTCCGACGACCCCGGGAGCCACGCGGATCCCGTCAAGGAAGCAGAGGTACATACTCTGTTTAAAGATTCTGCCTTTGTTCATGTTGAATGACTTAACTTTGCACCATAATGCTACGCGCATTATCTTTAAGTGCTTGTGCAAATAAATAATTATAGCACTCTGAGTGCACATGATGGAGATTCGCAGCAGTAAAATGGGGTTTGGTGGTTAAGGAATGTGGTGTGCTGCTTTTACTAGATAGGGACTTGCTGCAGTAGGATTACTCTCGTCAATCGTGATGAAAGCTGGATATGGTCATATAGACATTTGGCTCCATTGATTTGAAGCACTGAGTTTCAGATCATGTGTTCTATTGGCCATGGTGAATGAGTCATCATAGTGGGGCAATTCAATAGTTTGATATGCCTTCCTTGGAAGTGGTACCAATAATGCATTTTTGCAACTTGTTCTTGTTAAGTCAGGCTTGTTCACTTGTATTCTTTCAAGGTATTGCCTAATTGAACAATTAATTTTCATGTAGTCCTCCACAATTCTTTAGCTTTCAACATAGGAAACACAGTTTGCTGCTCCAAAAGAGAAGTTAATGTATGATGATCATGCTGACGTCTCCATGTTTGGCTGAAATTGATCACATTGCAGACAGGATGGTGCGATATTCAAGGAACCGTGGATGATGTAAGATCAAAGATACATATGAGGCGTGAGGGTGCAATCAAGAGAGAGAGGGCAATCGCTTATGCTCTTTCTCATCAGGTACATCCTGCGGGAATAATCTCGGCATACAAATAAATTCTTTGAGTCTGTTTGACATGCTGTGGTGTTTGTTTCTACAGCGGAGCTCAAGCCACAGCGGAAGACCTAACTCTCCTGCTGTTTCTCTGAAGAATCATGGGACTAACAGGAACAACCAGTGGAGCTATTTGGATGGGTGGATGGCAACAAAACCTTGGGAGAGTCGCCTTATGGAGCAATCACATAGTGAACAGACCACTTCCCGGTGTTCAGAGAGTATCGACGAAACGAACGAAGTCAGCTCAAAACTTTCTGAAGCAAGCTCAGTCAAGATCAGAAGAAACAATGTCACAACTAGGGTATCAGCAAAGCCTCCTTCCGTGATCGCAGTGTGTGACGAGAGTGCTCCATCAACATCTTCAGTTACTCCAATGTCTGGCAACAATTTCGCAAGTTCAGAAAGAAGATCTGACTGTGGGCAGGCCGGTGGACCGAGCTATATGGGCTTGACCAAATCAGCTAAAGCAAGGATTAGTGGTTCCAGCACCCATAAGCTATCACTTCAAAGACAAGGATCATGTGATACACATAATTACAGCAGGGGGGCATTCTCTTCCACAGATGTGCAGAGCACAGCGGGCTCGGAGATTTCAGTCACTTCAAAGAGGTTGAACAGTTTGACTCTGAAAGCTCGAGGCACTAGAAGAAGTTTGGACAAGGAGAATGATGATCAAGCTAGTTCCTTCCTTTAGGACTCGTTAATTATTCCCATTTAGTGGTCTAGGTGCTAACATGTATGTATTTTGCCAGTTCAATGCCTCATTGCTTATTCTGGTATCCATAGTTATGATGTACAAGTGCAGAACTAGCCAAAGGTCGAACTTGTTATTGTGTGCCTGCTGCATTGTAGAATCCAAGTCAAGTTAAGGCTATGGTTAGTTCTGCTGGATTACCAGGTCTGAATTTATAATACTATTGGATTACCAGGTCTGAATTTATAATCATGTTCTTTATGCCTGCTGCAACTCTCAGCTGTTTAAGTGTATATTTTCTTACTGCAGCTCATAACATGTTAATTCTATATATTGGCCTGTGTGCTTTGTCTATTCAAATACCAATGTTGTGCCCAAACACATTGTTTTTTCTTTAATTTTTGAATGTGCTACACATTTGTTGCTTAATTGTACAAATTGCTGAGCAAATATGTACAGGAGGAAATCTGTTGTTAAACTCTGTGCTTAAGATGACAAAAGGCAGGTCAGTCAGTGTCATTTTGGAATACAGGAGGAAATCTGTTGAGGGTGATTTGCAGAGTTGGTGCATTTGCCCCCTGTTATGCGCTCAGGCCGTTCTGCTGGTTTACTAGAAATGAATTTATAATATTGGACGAAGGAAGTGATCTGGATTTCTGCGCGTTTGTTTGACAATTAATCATGTGCTCCTTTCTTGCTGCAACTGCCAAAAACTTTTAATTGCTTACTTGCCACAACTCGCACCTTGTTTAATTGTATTGGCCTCATGTGAATTGTCTGTTCAAAACTTAATACTTTGCACATAAGTTTTATTTTTATTTTTTTTGAATGCGCTACATACTGTTGCTTACCAAGTCACATTCCCTCTGAAAATCACGAGCTCTGAACTTGTTTAACTGCAGCTTATACTCTGTGCTTAAGATGACAGTCGGTGACATTATGTAATACTCCCTCTGTTTTAAAATATAAGATGTTTTAGATTTGTGAAGAAAATGAATCTAGACTTGTTTCTAAAACAAGTCTAGATTCATTTTCTTCACAAATCTAAAACATCTTATATTTTAAAACGGAGGGAGTACTACAGGAAAAATCTTGTGAGGTGATTTGCAGCGTTGGTGCATTACCAAGTTCTCAACGAACGTTCCTTAACTGATTGTGTCACTCGTAGTTGAACATGTACTCCATACCGGATGCTGCCTGGCTATATAGCAACTGACCGACCCACCCAATTGACTAAACTCGATCAGGTAGATCTGCTACTCTCTGACACGATCGCTGCCATACTTAAATAAATAAACCTTAACCGCCGCGCGCATTGCGCAGCTACATCTCGCGTTCCTTTGGCCTAATTTTGAGTAGTCTGCAGGGTCATTCGGAGCAGCACGTTACAAGAATATCCTGCCGACTGCCAGCCCTGTAGCTGTGCTGGACTGCTAATTTGTATGCCTGTGAATGTTTCAGTCGTGCAGATGTGCTGGACTGCTAGTTTGTATCCCTGATTGCACCCTCCAGGGGCTGCTTCTGTTGACCTCGGCAAGGTCCTACTCCGTATGTGTGTGTGCTAGTGTTCCAGCTGTAAAACAAGTTATCAATGTCAGAGCTTAATATTGTTAGATTGATCTCTACCGCGCGAGTCCAATGATTCGCACGGGATCCCTATCCGCGCCCTAATTGGGGTGCCCAATCTCATCTGGTTGGTGGGCCACTTGTCACCAGCGCAATATAAAAGAGGTGGGGGCCGACAGCACGCCTCACGAGGTTAGTCGTGCCCTAGCCGTCTCACCTACAAGCACATCCGATCTAGGCTAAACGCTCCACCGCCGCCACCTCACCGCACACTCGCGCCGCTCCCTTTTCTCATGGCCACTAGCACCAGCACCACCTCTGGTATCCCCTCCGGCTCATGCTCGTCAAGCCAGTACCTTCTCTCTCTCTCTCTCTCTCTCTGATCTACCAGATCCAACCCTACAACATCTACCGAGAGTAGTCTAGCGCTAACAATGGTATCAGAGCATCTAGTCCTAGATCCCTTTTGGTAGAAAGAAATCAAAGCAAAAGGCAAAGTGAAACCCTAGATCTAAAAGTGCACCTGCCCTACAGCTGCGCCGTTCCTCTCGATCTAGATGGCCATCCTCTTGGGAGACATCTAGAAGAAGAACAACCCCTTCGGGGGCAAAGCAAAGAGGACCCCGTGTCGAATAGATCGATCCCCAAAAAGAAAATCATCCCTAGATCCCGCAAGAAAACCCCCAGATTTATCCCTAGTTCCTTCCCCAGATCCGAAAAGAAAAGCCCCAAACAAGGAAGAGAGAAAAACCCCAGATCCCAAATATGAAAAAGAAGGTGCAAAGAGAAAGAAAATCCCCAAACAAGGAAGAGAGAAAAAACCCAGATCCCAAATACGAAAAAGAAGGTGCAAAGAGCCATTGCCGCGCATATGCCCATCAAGGCTGATTTGACGGTGGTATGCCCACCCTCGGGTGGACACACCACCGGCAAGGGGGGAAGGAGGACGTCGTCGTTCTCCCTCTCTCACTCGCCGTGGTCACTGGAGGGTATGGGGAAGGTGGAGAACGGGGTAAAAAGGGGGAGGGGCTTGCATCAGGGAGAGAGGGAGGGGCTCGCCACCGACGCCATCGTCGGGCGGGGCGGTCGCCTCACCTCTCTCACCTAGAGCGCCGCCAGAGTGAGAGTGGGGGCTCGCGGGACTGGGAAGGGGCAAATGAACCTAGGGTTTCAGGAGGGGTCGGGGGCACCCCGTTTTGTCCCTCCGACGGTCGTGGGAGACCGTTCGATCTAGGGTAACAGCGATGGATGGCCAGGATTGAGCGGCGCGGGCAGGGGAGCGCGCAGGTGGGCCGCGAGCGCGAGCTGCTGGTGGGGCGAGCGTGAAGCGGGCCGCACGACCAGACCGTGGGCTGCGGCTGAGCTAAAAGGGCAACGTGCGCGGGCGGCAACTAGTGGGCGCGGGCGTTGAGCGGCTAGCGGGCTGTGGCTACTGCAGGCCGCAAACGGCAACATGGGAGCGGTTCAGTAGCTTGGGCCGCACGAGGAAAGCCCAGTAGAGCGTAAACAGTTTTGTTTAAATGGTTTTTTCTTTTCTGTTTTTACAGAACAATTTTTAATTGTTTTTTGTTCGGTTTTTTAGAAAATTTCACATGGTATTTTCTATTCAAAATATTCCAACGAAAATTTGATTAGAGAATTCAAAAAGTGACAGAAATTTTCTGTAAAGTTTTTAAAGTTGCTTAATTGCATTATTTTTCCGCTGCAAATAGTTGATAGAAATTGCTTAAATGTAATAGAGTGATAATTAAAATTGTTTAAGGATGTGATAAAGTGATATTAAAGTTAATTATGGTCATGTTATTATATGACCAATGTTATTAATAACATGATCATGATTTGTTTATTATGTGTCAAAGGTGCATTTAATTTTACTTTTTGCCCAACGATGATATAATTTTAATTGCACAAACAGTTGTATGTTTAATTTATACCAACGTTGGATTAATGCATACAATTGTTTTTGTGTATCTCACATCTTTGTGATTTTCAGGAGGTCTCAACCTCATGAGTTGCCTCAAGGACATTTCGATGCTAGGGAGGACAACTACACTGAGTGGAGGAAGAAAGTAGACCTAGCATTTGTGTGTGCCGAGGTTGACTGGGTGGAAACAACAGCCAGTCAAGCCAAAAGACCCAGTAAGAGATGATGCTGATGATAATGCTGCTTGGGAAAAGAGGAAAAGGGACCATGCTCTAGTGAAGTTGGCTTACTCCATTTACAACCAAAACTGGGTAAATGCCAACAAAAAGTGTTTGGCCTTTGTAAAGAATACGACTGAGAACGCCATTGTGGGCTCAATCGAAGAGTTCACTTCCGTGGGGGAGTATCTAGCAAAGATAAAGGGTTAGTTTACTGGCCCTTCAAAGATGTATGCCACCCAGTTGCTCAAATAGCTGGTCATAGAAAAGTATACTGGAGGGGAACATGGCATAAGGGAGCACAACTTGAGGATGTGCAACATGGCTGCTAAATTAAAGCCCATGGGTGCTGAACTCGAGCTCAAGCCTGCTCTACTGTTTCACCTTGTCATGGCCTCTCTCCCCCAACAGTTCGAGAACTTTGTGATCAACTATAACATGTCTCCTAAAAAATGGGACATTGAAAATACCACTGGGATGTGTTCTCAAGAGGAAGAAAGGATCAAGTCCATTCATGGTGGTTCTCTGAACAACGTGAAGGACAACAGGAAGAGAACCTTCAACAACAGCAACCATGGTGGTTTCCCCTCCAAGCCACATGGCAAAGGCTCCCAGCTGTATCAGCATCAGCAGAGTCTCCCAGGGGACAAGGACCAGTGTCACCATTGCAAGAATCCTAGTCACTTCAAGAAAGATTGCCCAATATGGCTCAAGTCCATAATGGCAAAGAACGGTAAAGACACGGTTTGTTTTGTAAATGAATCCTTGTATGAACAGTTTTCTAAATCTACTTAGTGGATTGACTCTGGTGCAACTATTCATGTTGCGAATTCTTTACAGGGATTCCATGCGACAAGGACTTTTCAAAGAAGCAAAAGATGCATTGAGGTCGCGAATGGAGTGCAAGCAGAAGTTGAAGCTATTGGCGACATCCCTTTGGAGTTAGCTGATGGTTTCACTATTCTGTTAAAAGATGTTTAATTTGTTCCCTCCCTCCACAGAAACTTCATAAGTGTGTCATGTTTGGATAAAGACATGTATGGATGTTATTTTGGATATGGCAAGTGTGCCATATGGTTTAAAGATGATTGTGTGGGTACTGCTTTACTTTACGATAAGCTTTATTTGTTATCCTTGCATGAAAAAGTGCTTTCTGTGTGTAATGTGAGTTAGCAAGTTTCCTTGTCGAACAAAGAACAAAAGAAAAGAAAGCAAACTCATGACTCATCAAAGTTATGGCACTGTAGATTAGGCCATATTTCGAGGGGAAGAATAGAAATCCTCATTAAAAATGATATTCTTCCTTCGTTAGAGTTCTCAGATATAGAACAATGCATATATTGCATAAAAGGAAAATATGTAAAGCAAATCAAAAAGGGTGCAAACCGAAGTACAGCAAGACTAGAAATCATCCATACTGATATTTGTGGACCGTTTCCTGTGAAAAGTGTGGATGGTTATGATTCGTTCATAACATTCACGGATGATTACTCCTGATATGGTTATATTTATCCAATTAAATAAAGATCTAAAGCATTGGATAAATTTAAAATATTCAAAGCTGAAATTGAAAATCAACATGATAAAAGAATTAAAATAGTCCGGTCTGACCGTGGGGGAGTACTACGGTCGGCACACTCCATATGGTCAAGTACCTGGACCTTTTGTAAGGTTCCTACAGGAAAATGGAACAGTCGCCTAGTATTCTATGTCGGGCGAACCTCAGGAAAATGGAGTAGCTAAAAGGCGTAATCGTACCCTTATGGAAAGGCAGAGTCCCCTCTCTGCGCCACTTGAGGGTCTAGGGGAGCCCAGCTGAGGCAAAAGTTTTTAATCTAAATATTGCAAAGTTAGACCCCAAAACAGTGTCTTGCCACTTCATTGGCTATCCCGATAGATCAAAAGGTTATCGTTTCTACTATCCTGACAAATACACAAAGTTTGTAGAAACGAGACATGCGGCCTTCTTGGAGGATGAATTGATGAGGGGGAGCATGGTAGCTCGGGAAATCGATCTGAGGAGAAGAGGGTGCATGCACCTAATCCAATGACTCAGGAGCCATTTTTCTCGCTACCTGTTGTGCCACCATCTACAACCCCTGAGGTTGTGGTGCCGGCACCTGTTGTGACTCCACATGTGACAACAATGGGAGAAGGTCCGGAACCTGTTCGTCAGGAGCCGCTTGAACCCACTGTTGAGCACCAAAGGGAGCCGAAACAGCCACACACAACAAATGTGCCAGAATCTGAGGCACGAAATGAGCAAGAGTCTGACGAACTCATAAGGTCTAAAAGAGAAAGAAGACCAGCCATTTCTAAAGAAATTTACAAAGTTTACAACACAGAAACAGTTCATATGGAGGGTGATCCCACCTCATATGAAGAAGCCATGAGAATCCCTCACTCAGCCAAGTGGGTGGAGGCAATGGAAGATGAAATGAAATCGATGAGTTCCAACAATGTTTGGGACTTAGAGGAAATTCCTAAAGGAGCCAAAACAGTAGGATGCAAATGGGTCTACAAAACAAAGTATGAGTCCAATGGGAATGTAGAAAAGTACAAAGCAAGACTTGTGGCAAAAGGCTTTACGCAAAGAGAAGGGGTAGATTACAATGAGACCTTTTCTCTGGTCTCATGTAAGGATTCCTTTAGAATCATAATGGCACTAGTTGCACATTTTTATTTAGAGTTGCATCAAATGGATGTAAAGGCGTCATTTCTAAATGGAGATTTAGAAGAGAATATTTACATGAAACAACCCAAGGGTTTTTTCATGGAGGGGAAGGAACAGATGGGATGCCACCTAAAGAAATCCATTTATGGGTTAAAGCAAGCCTCTAGGCAGTGGTATTTAAAGTTCAATGATACAATTAAAAGATTTGGATTTAAAGAGAATGTTGAGGACAACTGCATGTATGCAAAGTTTAAAAGTGTGAAATACATTTTCCTAATTCTGTATGTGGATGATATCTTGCTTGCTAGCAGCGATGTCAGTCTACTACTAGAAACAAAGAAGTTCTTGTCCTCAAATTTTGATATGAAAGATCTTGGTGAAGCTTCTTATGTTTTGGGCATAGAAATTCACCGAGATAGAAAGAATGGAGTGTTAGGACTATCGCAGAAGTCATATTGTGAAAAGAATCTAAAGAAATACAATATGCATGCGAGTAATGCCACACCTGCTCCCATAGTCAAGGGCGATAGTTTTGGAAGATTTCAATGTCCAAAGAACCAATATGAGATCGATCAAATGAAGTTAGTACCATATGCTTCGGCCGTTGGAAGCTTACAGTATGCACAAGTGTGCACTCGCCCTGACTTAGCTTTTATCGCCGGGGTACTCGGTAGATATCAAGAGAATCTAGGCATAGAGCACTGGAAGATGGTAAAGAAAGCTTTGCGTTATGTGCAAGGCACAAGATGCCTCATGCTAACATATAAAAGATCTGATTCCCTAGAAATAAGAGGGTATTCAGATGCATATTTTGCAAGAGATAAATATGACAGAAAGTCCATGACAGGATATGTCTTTACTCTCGCAGGAGGTGCTATTTCATGGAGAATCGCCAAACAGTCAATAGTTGCATCATCTACGATGTATATAGAATTTGTAGCATGTTATGAGGCCATGGGACAGGCGTTATGGTTAAAGAAATTTCTACCCGACTTGAGAGTGGTAGACTGCATTAGCAGGCCACTAAATATGTACTGTGACAACGAGCCCGCGGTATTCTATGCTCACAACAACAAGTCGAGTAATGCTACAAAGTCAATAGATATAAAGTATTATGTTGTGAAGGATAAAGTCCAGGATCAAACTATAAGTCTCGAGCATATAAGGACAAAGGATATGCTTATGGATCCGCTAACGAAAGGCTTATCACCCAATGTGTTCAAGGAACACATAGTCGGCATGGGATTAAAGGAAAGCCTATGATTCTTGGACTACAGAGGCCCAAAACTAATTTGTTTCAAAATAGAAAAGTATGTAGTGGCTGTCTGATTCTACCAACAATTGAGTTGAGACGATCAAACATGCTCTATGTACCGATCCGTGATGAAACGAGTAAAGTATAAAGTATAAAGTTAAAAGTAAAGTTGAGATCAAGGGGGAGAATGTTAGATTGATCTCTACCGCGCGAGTCCAACGACTCGCACGGGATCCCTATCTGTGTCCTGATCGGGGGCGCCCAACCTCATCTGGTTGGTGGGCCCCTATCGCCAGCACAATATAAATGAGGTGGGGGACGACAGCATGCCTCACGAGGTTAGTCGTTCCCTAGCCGCTCCACCTACAAGCCCATCCGATCTAGGCTTAGCGCTGCGCCGACGGGAAGCTCCACCACCGCCACCCTCACCGCACACTCGCGCCGCTCCCTTTTCACATGGCCACTAGCACCAGCACCACCTCTGGTATCCCCTCCGGCTCGTGCTCATCGAGCCAAGGTGCAGGTAGTACCTTCTTTCTCTCTGATCTACTAGATCCAACCCTACAACATCTACCGAGAGTAGTCTAGCGCTAACTGTTGGAGATATGCCCTAGAGGCAATAATAAATGTAGTTATTATTATATCTGTGTGTTTATGATAAATGTTTACATTAATGCTATAACAGTATTAATCGGAAACATTAATACTTGTGTGATTTGTAAACTAAATTAGAGTCCCTAGTAAAGCCTCTTTATAATACTAGCTTGTTGGTTAATAGATGATCATGGTTTCCTGATTATGAACATTGAGATGTTGTTGACAACAATATCATATCATTAGGAGAATGGTATGATGGACATACTCCTATAGATAAGTGTAGCATAAAGATCAAGTCATTTTAATAGTTCAATTGCTATAAGCTTTCTGATACATAGTAACCTAATTCCTTCGACCATGAGATCATGCTTATCACCATCACCGGAAGGATGCTTTGATGACATCAAACACCACACCGTAATTGGGTGGCTATAAAGGTGGCATTGAGTGTTCGGAAAGTATGGGTTGAGACACATGGATCAAGAGTGGGATTTGTCCATCCATATGACGGATAGATATACTCTGGGCCCTCTCGGTGGAATGTCATCCAATTAGCTTGCAAGCATGTGACTGGCTCACAAGGGATCACATATCACGGGAACGAGAAAAGAGTACTTATCAGTAACGAGGTTGAACTAGGTATGCAGAGATACCGACGATCAAAACCTCGGATAAGTAAACTATCGTGTGATAAAGGGAAATTGGTATCGTATGTAAGTGGTTCATTCGATCGCAAAGTAATCGTAGAAATATGTGGGAGCCATATGAATTTCCAGATTCCTCTATTGGTTATTGATCAGAGAGGTGTCTCGATCATGTCTGCATAATTCACGAACCGTAGGGAGACACACTTAAGGATTCGATGTTGTTGAGTAGTTATGGAATGATGAGTAAGAGACCAAATGTTGTTCGGAGTCTCGGATGGGATCCGGGATATCACGAGGAGATCCGGAATGGTCCGGAGAATAAGATTCATATAAGGAAAGTCCTGTTTCGGAGTTGGGGAATGATTCCCGTGTTTTCATCGAGAATGTTCTAGAAGGGTCCGAAAGGTCCGGCACTCCAGAGGGGAAGGGTACATGAATGTGTCATGACAATGTGGAATGTTTGCATCATGTACTAGGTCACATGGCTAGGCAAAATAAAGGAAGAAATCAAATCCTAGTATGAAAGTCAAACGCCAATTTGAAAAAGTCAAACAGCAAGTTTGCTTGGTGGAGGGATAGTAGGAAACCTACTTGGGGAGGAAGTCCTCCTCCCTCCACCCGCCGACCAAGGAGGCCGACTTGGGGGAGGACTCCCTCCTCCCAAGCCGCGCCCTCCCACCTATATAAGGAGGGGCAGGGCTGCCCCTCTTCCCTACACCCAACACCACCCAAAACCCTAGCCCTAGCCGCCAGCCTCCTCCAAGTCGCCGCCGCCTTCTAGGGTTCCTCCAACCCGCCGAGTTGGGGCTTCCCCAAGCCCTAGCCGTCGGCCAAGCTTCCCCCCTTTGTGTCTCTAAACCCTAGACCACCAAGGCCTCTCTCATAGTCCACCATACTCGCTCCGGCTTAAGGCGAAGCCCTGCGAGATCCCCCCTCTACTTCCGGTACCATGTCGTCATGCTGCCGGAATCGCGAGGAGAGTGCTACAACCTCCACTGCCTGCTGGAACAAGGGAGAGGAAGGTCTTCATCGAGTATCGAACGTGTGACCGACTACGGAAGCTCTGTCGGAACGCAGTGCCGGAAGGATCGTCTACGCGATCTTGAGATCGGCAAGAGTACGACTACATCACCCACGAGAATCTGCTCTCGTTAACCGCTTTTGAATCTTCGAGGGTGAGTTCCTCTATCGACTCGTTGCTACAATCTAGTAGATATATCTTGGCTTGTTTGTTTGCATGCGGTAGAATTTTTTTGTTTTCCATGCTACGAACCCCTACAGTGGTATCCGAGCCGTGTCTATATGTAGATCTGTTGCACGAGTAGAACACAATGGTCATTGTGGGCGGTGGTGCTTTTATTATCAGTTGCTTCTTATGTACTTTGCATCTTGCGGTATGATGGGATGAAGCGGCCCGGGCTAACCTTACATGACATCGTTCATGAGACTTGCTCCACGCTCAACATGCAACTTGTATTGCATAAGTGGCTGTGCGGTTGCCTGTCTCTCCCATGATAGTATAGATCCAATTTACAACGGGCACTTGGTAGTTCAAACATCAACGTTGTGGTTCTTGTTCGTAAGTGAGAACGACACTTATTGAAAGCCCCAAACCACGTAAAATATGCAAAGAAAATTAGAGGCGTCTAACTTTGTTTTGCAGGGGTGTGCTGTGATGTGATATGGCCATGATTGTGATTATATTTGATGTATGCAATGTTCCTTATTGTAAGTTGGCAACCGGCAGGAGCCATATGGTTGTCTTTAAATTCTGTTAAGACCCGCATGTATATTCAAAGTAGTTGTAATAGTTGAAGCTGGTGGACGACAACCATGAAACGGCTCCATTGACCTTCACGGTATACCGGTGATGATGGAGATAATGTTCGTTCTTGAAGATGGAGATCGGAAGCAAAAGAAGAAAGGCCATATCATATCACATATTATGAATTGCATGTGATGTTAATCCTTTATGCATCTTGTATTGCTTAGTTAACGACAGTATCTTTATAAGATGATCCCTCAAGCACATAAATTTCAAGTTTTAAAGTGTTCATCCTTAGTAAGCACCGTTGCTAAAGCTCGTTGTTTCGAAACACCACGTGATGATCGGGTGTGTTAGATTCTGCGAGTGTATACAACGTGAGCAAGCCAGATTTGCTCATGCGGAAGCTAAGGTTTGATCTTGACGAGCCTAGCATGTACATACATGGTCTCGGAACACGGATCACCGAAAGGTAAAGCATGAGTCATATAGTAGATATGATGAACATGTTGATTGTTCGCCATTGAATCTCGTGATGATCGGTTTTGATGTGGTGGTGGTTCGTGTGATCACTAAAACAATGTGAGGGATATTGTTTTGAGTGGGAGTTCACCTAGATTAATTTAACTATTAATTAGAACTCAATTTGTCATAAACTTAGTCTAAACTATTGCAAATATGTTGTAGATCAATGGCGGCCCCTACCATCAATTTTAATGCGTTCCTAGAGAAAGAAAAGTTGAAAAACAATGGAAGCAACTTCGCGGATTGGTTCCGCAATTCGAGGATTGTCCTCAATGCTGGTAATTTGACCTATGTGCTGGATGCACCGCTGGGTAACCCACCTGCAGCTGATGCTACCGATGAAGTAAAGAATGTTTACCTCGCTCGGAAGAATCAGTACTCCATAGTTCAGTGTGCTATCTTGTATGGTTTGGAATCGGAGCTTCAGAAAAGGTTTGAGAACCATGACCCACATGATATTGTTCGTGAACTCAAAATGATATTTGAGGCTCACGCGGTAGTTGAGAGTTATGAGGCTTCTGAAAAGTTCTTTAACTGCAAGATGGAAGAGGGCAGCTCCGTCAGTGAGCATGTGCTTAAGATGTCTGGGCACGCAAACAAACTCCAAAGCTTGGGTATAGTGATTCCTAATGCTTTGGGGATTTACCGTGTCCTCCAATCACTGCCACCAAGTTACAAGAACTTTGTGATGAACTACAATATGCAAAACATGAACAAGATGTTGCCAGAACTCTTCTCCATGTTGAAATCTGCAGAAGTGGAGATCAAGAAAGAGCATCAAGTGTTATTGGTCAATAATACCACCAAATTCAAGAAAGGCAAGTCTAAGCAAAAGGGAAACTCAAGAAGGGCAGTAAGAAAGTTGCCGCACCGACAAAGAAGACCAAGGCTAGACCTAAGCCTGATACTTAGTGCTTTTACTACAAGGGAGAGGGTCACTGGAAGCGGAGTTGCCCAAAGTAGTTGGCGGATTTGAAGAACGGCAACAACAAGAAGAAAGGTATATCCAATATACATGTTATTGATGTGTATTTCACTAGTACTCGTAGTAGTTCCTGGGTATTTGATACTGGTTCGGTTGCTCATATTTGTAACTCGAAACAGGTGCTGTAGAATAAATGGAAGCTAGCGAAGAACGAGGTGACGATGCGCGTTGGAAATGGATAAAAGGTTGATGTGATCACGGTCGGCACGCTACCTCTTCATATACCATCGGGATTAGTTTTATACTTAAATAATTGTTATTTGGTGCCCGCGTTGAGCATGAACATTATATTGGGATCATGTTTATTGCGAGACGGTTACTTGTTTAAGTCCGAGAATAATGG
This sequence comes from Avena longiglumis, assembly GCA_030063025.1. Lineage (NCBI taxonomy): Eukaryota > Viridiplantae > Streptophyta > Magnoliopsida > Poales > Poaceae > Avena > Avena longiglumis. The sequence goes on from CP125973.1 coordinate 159,718,536, forward strand.
TTGTTCGATTTATATGAGTAATATGTTTTATGCACATGCACCTTTGATAGATGGTCTATTTTTATTGAATCTCGATAGTGGAAATACGCATATTAATACATTGAAGCTAAACGTTTGAAATTGAGCGATAACTCGACCTATATGTGGAACTGTCATCTTGGTCATATTGGAGTGAAGCGTATGAAGAAACTCCATTCCGATGGACTTCTTGAATCACTTGATTTCGAATCACTTGAAAGATGTGAAGCATGTCTGATGGGTAAAATGACTAAGACTCCATTTTCTGGTATGATGGAGCAAGATACTGACTTATTGGAAATCATACATACCGGTGTGTGAGGTCCGATGAGTGTAGCGTCACGCGGTGGTTATCGTTATGTTCTTACCTTCACGGATGACTTGAGTAGATATGGGTATATCTATTTCATGAAACATAAGTCCGAAACTTTCGAGAAGTTTAAGGAATTACAAAGTGAGGTAGAGAATCAACGTAACAAGAAGATTAAATTTCTACGATCTGATCGTGGAGGTGAATATCTAAGTTACGAGTTTGGCGAGCATTTGAAGAAATGCGGAATACTTTCACAATTGACACCGCCGGGAACACCACAGCGTAATGGTGTGTCCGAACGTCGTAATCGAACTCTCTTAGATATGGTTTGTTCTATGATGTCACTTACAGATTTATCGCTATCGTTTTGGGGTTATGCATTAGAAACAGCTGCATTCACTTTAAATAGGGCACCATCTAAATCCGTTGAAACGACACCGTATGAATTAAAGTTTGGGAAGAAACCTAGATTATCGTTCCTTAAAGTTTGGGGTTCCGAAGCCTATGTAAAGAAGTTACAGCCGGACAAGCTTGAACCCAAAGCGGAAAAATGCGTCTTCATAGTATACCCGAAGGAAACTATTGGGTATACCTTCTATCATAGATCCGAGGGCAAAATCTTCGTTGCTAAGAAAGGATCCTTTCTAGAGAAAGATTTTCTCTCGAAAGAAGTGACTGAAAGGAAAGTAGAACTCGACGAGGTTGTCGAACCTTCTCTCGAACTTGCGAGTAGCGCAGCACCGGAAGTAGTTCCTGTGGCGCCTACACCAATAAGAGAGGAAGCTAATGATGATGATCATGAAACTTCGGTTGAAGTTGCTACAGAGCCTCGTAGGTCAACGAGAACTCGTACCACTCCTGATTGTTATTATCCCGTTATGAGTGTCATGTTGGTGGACAACACCGATGACCCTGCGACATATGAGGAAGCGATGATGAGCCCAGATTCCAATAAATGGCAAGAAGCCATGAAATCCGAGATTGGATCCATGTATGAAAACCAAGTATGGACTTTGGTGGACTTACCGGATGGCCAAGGTCATCGAGAACAAATGGATTTTCAAGAAGAAAACAGATGTTGATGGTAATGTTACTGTCTATAAAGCTTGACTTGTCGCAAAAGGGTTTCGACAAATTCAAGGAGTTGACTACGATGAGACTTTCTCACCAGTAGCGAAGCTAAAGTCTATGAGGATCATGTTAGCAATCGCTGCATATTATGATTATGAGATATGGCAGATGGATGTCAAAACAGCTTTCCTCAATGGAGACATTGATGAAGAGTTGTATATGATGCAACCCAAAGGTTTTGTCAATCCTAAAGATGCTAACAAGGTATGCAAACTTCAATGGTCCATATATGGATTGAAGCAAGCATCCCGAAGTTGGAATGAATGTTTTGATAAGGTAATCAAAAGTTTTGGTTTTATACAAACTTATGGAGAAGCTTGTATTTACAAGAAAGTGAGTGGGAGCTCTGTAGCATTCTTAATACTATATGTAGATGACATATTGTTCATTGGGAATTATGTAGATGTAACATCCCTAAAATCATAATTTCAAAGTTTGCATATCATTCATGCATGCATATAGATTTGAGAACAATTTCAAACTCATTTTAGAAAAACAGAAGCACAAAGTGCAATGAATTTATGTGAGCAGATTTAAATCAAATGGCCATCCCCATTTGAAAAGTTTGATTGATTTTAAACCTAGCTTGTTTGCCTTTCTTATAGGAAGGATTGAGTGTGGTTTTGGACCAAGATTTACAAATTGGAAATGTTTCAAAAACCATTTCTCAAATTTTGCAAACCAAGTGCCAAGCCTCTGATATTTTGACCCCCAAGCTAGACCAAGCCTTTGCAAAGCAACCACATGATCTTATGCCTATATTTGAGACTACTGCTCACTGCAAAAATCTCAAGAAAATTTGAATTCAAGTGGAACAAGAATTCATTTGAAAATCAAATCAGAAAATCGAATCTGAAAAAGAAAAGAAGCAAACAAATAGAAAAGGCCGAGCGCTGCCATTCCAGCCCAGCTTCAGACCAGGCCCAGCTAGCCCACCCGGGCCATTTCCTTCTCTCTCGCACGCGCTAGCTCACCCACACAGCCGCTGACAGCCAGACCCCACCTCCCTTGGCAAGGCTTGATGAGCCCTCTCCACGTCGCCTCGTCTTCCCCAAGCTGCGCCGCGCCGACCACGTCAAGGCCGGTAATGGCGCGGCGTAATTAGCCATTATGCCGCAGGCGTTTCCTGTCGAGCCTGGGCCTATAAAATCCCCTCTGCACCGCGAACATTCCCCCCACTCTCCTCGCTCACTCCGCCACCAGGCTGCGCACATTTGCTCTCGAAGCCCCGCGGTACCGACGACTCCGGCGAACGATTCCGGTGAGCCTCGACCGCCCCCCTCTCTCTGGTTCAAACAAGGATGCCCAGCTTGATCTTGCGCACATCGACGCTTTTGCCTGCTCGTGACCCAGGTCGTCGTCTCCGTCTTCGACCGAACCCACCTGCGCCGCCGATAAACTCCGGCGACCAATTAAGGTAAAACCCGATCGCCCCTTGCCCCCTCCTTCACGCGAGTTTGTTCGCCTGCGTCTTGCGCAACTCCTGATGCCTCTGGTTCGTACTAGGGCGACGCCAAACCTCGGCAAGGACCACGACTGCAAGCTACCGACGCCGCCCGTTACTCCGACGAGTTCCTGAGAACGTGCGGTAGCCAGCAAACCAACACCATGTCGAAGCCAAAGACGCCACTTCTCGCGACCTAGAATGCTAGCACCACCGCTGATCGAGCTCGCCGGCCACGACGCCAAGACCGCCAGACATGGTCGCATGCTCGAGCGCCGTTGATTCGGATCCAACGCTACGATAGAATCACTAATCGAACCGTTATGCTAGATCCGACCGCGCGTTTTAATTAGATCCTCGACTCTGGCGTGATCCGGAACGAATCGGTATCGGCCAATAGAATTAAGACGCGTGGCTAGGGTTTGAATCAAAAACAGAATTCAAATCAGATTTAGATCCAATTTTCAAATGGCTATAACTTTTGATTCCCACGTTAGATTTTTGCAAATTTTATACCGTTGGAATCAGTGAATCAGGGCCTTTCTGAATCTGCAATGTGTTTAACAAATAGTATCTGTTAAAATGACTTTGTAAGCAGAAACATGTTTAGGCCCATTTTGAGTATAGTTTTTGTTTAGCAAATGGTTTTAGGGCTAAATAAGTTTAGTTAGCAAACTTTAGGACTTGTTATGTTTCTGTTTCATGCACTTGCTTGGTAGAGTTTTCAAAAATCATCACTTAGCTTTTTCTTGCATGCATGCATTCATATCTTTGCTTGTATATGAATTGTATGTAATTGGTTGCTACAAAATTCTTGTGTAGATTTTGCTAGTGACTGTGATTGTGAAGAGTGCCACTCTCCCCATTACCAAGGCAAGTGATACTACATAATATTTCCACACTTTATTTTGAATAAGCATTAGAATTGTTTTTGCTAAGTCTTGCATGTTACTTTTGCCAAATGCTATGTTGGGAAATCCTATGTAGTGTAGAATTGTAGAATTGCTAGGGAATTTTCCTAAGTTAAGTTACTATGCCATGCTTAGCCTAGCTAGTAGAAAACAAGGGTTGGTAAAGTATGTAATGCTATGGTGAAATAATTCTAAGTCCTTTGGGACTCATGCTTTTCTTAATAAAACAACTAAGTCAATGAACTTCCTGGGTGGAATGGGACTTGAATGGTGGTTTTTGGTTGAGTGGTTACACAAGGCCATGGATTTGGCTTGTGTATCTCACTTGTGGTATGCCACCCAGGCACAAAGGGATTTGGAGGCCAAGTGTTGAGAAAGCTTACAGTGCAACCACTTGGCAATATGGGCTCTGCCTTGACCATATAGGTTTCTAGAACTTAGTCATTCGGACAGTTGGTGGTAGTGGGATGATAGGTTGGAACGCGTCCATTTGACTAAGGAAAGGCTTCTGAAAGGTCCTGTCTTGGGAAACCAAGTCTGGTGGGGAAAGTGCACAACCTCTGCAGATGGAAAATCTAAGTCCTTAGCCAGGTCCATGGCAATGGACAACTTGAGCATCAAGACATGGAAGCTACAAGAATCTCATCACTCCAACTTCTAAGTAAAACTTGTGGGTGAACAAGGGTGAAGGACCCCAATGTCTATTGGTGGTTTCTTGGGAAGTTTTTGACAAAGAAAAACTTAGTGATTTCAACTAATAGGGAAAACCTATTTTCAAGCAAAGCAAGCCAAGCTACACCTAGCCAAAATGCATATAGTAATTTAGTCCACTTAAAAATTTACTAAGGTATCACTTGCCAATACTATTCCAAAGTATTGACCCTCTGTGGCTGTAACTTGTGATGTTGCAGGTTACTCCAATGATGAGTAGGAGTCATGAGTCTACACTCAACATGCTTGCCTGTGGCACATGAAGATGAAGGCTTATGTTTATTTACTTTTCCAAAACTCTTGTATTAGGCCTTTGGCCCTGAGTTGTAAAGACTATTTTATCTCTGGAATGAATGTAATAAACGACCTTCGTATCTGTGTACTTCATCTTAAACTGTGGATGCTAGCATTGATCCAGGGACTAGCATTGCAATCACAGGGATCCTTTCCTTTACAAAGGAGGGATCTTACAGTAGACCTTCTTAATAGTGTCAAGGAATATTTGAATAATAGTTTTTCAATGAAAGATCTTGGCGAAGCAGCTTACATATTAGGCATAAAGATTTATAGAGATAGATCGAGACGCCTAATATCATTGTCGCAAAGTACATATTTGGACAAAGTTCTAAAGAGGTTTGGAATGGAAGATAGCAAGAAAGGGTTCTTACCCATGTTGCCCAATATGACCTTAAGTAAAACTCAAAGTCCTGCAACGGCAGAAGATAGAGAAAGGATGATTAAGACTCCCTATGCCTCAGCCATAGGATCTATAATGTATGCCATGATGTACTAGAACCGACATTGCATATGTTGTTAGTTTAATTAGCATATATCAAAGTGATCCAGGAGTGGATCATTGGACAGCGGTCAAAAACATCCTTAAGTACTTGAGAAGAACTAAGGTTATGGTTCTTTCTTATGGAGGTGATGAACAACTCGTTGTTAATGGTTACACCGATGCAAGTTGGAACACCGATCCAGATGATTCTAAATCTCAATCTGGATACGTATTTACTTTGAATGGTGCAACAGTTAGCTGGAGGAGTGCAAAGAAAAGCGTTGTGGCAAGATCTTCAACTGAATCGGAATACATGGCTGCTTCGGAGGCTTCACAAGAAGCGATATGGATGAAAGAGTTCATTATAGAGCTTGGTGTGGTTCCAAGTGCGCTGGACCCAATGTCTATCTACTGTGATAACATGGGTGCCATAGCCAATGCACAAGAACCAAGGTCACACAAGAAGCTGAAGCATATCAAGCTACATTTTCATGCTATTCGAGAACATGTCCAAGATGGTGACATAAAGATTTGCAAAGTACACACAGATCTGAATGTGGCGGATCCGTTGACTAAACCTCTCCCGAGGGCAAAACATGACCAACACCAAACTGCCATGGGTGTTCGGTATATTACCATGTAATCTAGATTAGATGAATCTAGTGCAAGTGGGAGACTGTTGGAGATATGTAACCTCCCAAAAATCATAGTTTTAAAACTCATTCATATCATCTTTTGCATTTAGGGTTTTCTCAAAATTATTTAGAGACAGATGTCTGAGCTATGATTTCATGTGAACAATTTATCTCAAATGGCCATCACCCTTTGAAATTTGAATGTTTAGGTACTGGTTTACTTTCCTCCATTGATGGATAGATTAGGTGAAGCTTTTAACCCAAGTTTCCAAATTTGGAAATGGTTTCAAAATCCTTTTTCAAATATTTGCAAACTAGAGCAAGACTCTGATTACTTTGAAACCCAAGCTTGATCAAGCCTTGCAAAGTAACCACTCAGTTAATATGACTGTTTTTGAATCCACAAAACCCTGCAAAAATTCCCAAGGCAGTTGAATTCAAAAGGATTTGAAATTCATATCAAAATTCATACCAGAAAATGAATTTAGAAAAAGAAAAGGCTTGAACAATGGAAAAGGGCCGCTGCGCCGAATCTGGCCCAGAATGATCAAGCCCGCAAGCCCACCCGGGGATCTTTTCCTTCTCACACGCGAGCACACGCAAATGTACCGACAGACCCCACCAACACCTTGCGCTGCTACCGACGAGCGGTCCACCACGCCGTCCTCGTCTTCCCCAGACTGCGCCTGCGACCACGTCGCTGCAGCAGTGATGGCCGGTAATGGCGCGGTGTAAATGGGCATTTATCCTCGAGCGTTTCTTGTCGATTCCCCGGCTATAAGACCCTCTCTGCCTCGCGATCTTTTTCCCCCAAACACCTCACTCACTCCGCCACCAGGCTGCCCTCAATGCTCCGCACACCGCCGCTGACAGAGCCCTCTCCGGCGAGCGATTCAGGTGAGCCTCGAGTTCCCCTCTGCCTATCGTTCTTGCTATCTGACTCAGTGTATCTTTGCGCACCTCCTGACCTCACTAGTCCGTCTTGTACTGCCCCAGGTCGCCGGTTCCACTTGACACCGCGAGCACCGACGGCGACAGCAACTCCGACGAGTTTTTCCGGTAGGTACAGACCGCCCCTCGCCTTTCCGTTCATGCACACAACTTTCCCTTGACCCTGTGAACCTAACCGTGTCGCTATATTGCCTTGGGGTGATTCACAACGACGTCCACGACGACCACCTGACGCACCCGACGCCGCCACGAACTCCGGCAGAATCGCAACTGCGTTCAACGCCCCTTGACCAACCGCGAGTACGACGAGCTTCGCCAAGATCTCCTGAGCACGGTGAGCCACTCCTCGTTCTCACCTACCCCCTGTAGCGCCGCCTCCGTCGACGACTGACAGTTCCGCCGCCGGTAGCCACCGCTCCGCCGCCAGATCTTGGTCAATACAATAACAGTCGTCAGATCTTTATCGTAGCGCTAGGATAGATTCACTTACTCTGAAGCGGTACGCGATCTGAGCCGCCAGATTTCATTTAAATCCTACGGCTGTGGAGCTCGATCCGTGCCAAGCGACGGCGAATAAAAACACGACGCGTGGCTAGGTTAGATCTGAAAACAGATGTAAAAACCAGAATTTTGATCCAAATTCAAATGCTCATAACTTTCAAATGCCACGTTATATTTTTGCAAACTTTATACCGTTGGATTCAGTAAAACAAGGCCTTTCTGAATATCCAATTTGTTTAGCATATAGTAACAGTTAAAATGATTTTATTTGTGGAACAAGTTTAGGGCTATTTTAGATATAGATTTAATTTTTGTAAATTATATTGGGGCCAAATAAGTTTAGATGGCAAACTTGTGACATGAAAAGTTTCTGTGGTCATGAACATACTTGGTAGAATTTTCAAAATTCAACACTTGGTAAATTCTTGCATGCATGCATTCATATTATTTTTGGTTGTATTTAATTGTGTGTAATTGTATGCTTTAATTTCTTATGTAGATTTTGCTAGTGATTGTGATTGTGAAGAGTGCTACTCTCCACACTACCAAGGCAAGTGATATTTTCATGAATTTTCCTATCCTAAGTTTTGTACTAGCATTAGATATTTTGCTAAAGTATTTGCATGATATTTTGCTTAGTGCTAAGATGGGAAATCCTAAGTAGAGTGAAATAGTAGAATTGCTAGGGTAATTTTCCTAAGTTAAGTTACCATACTTTGATTAGCCTAGCTTATAGTAAACAAGGGTGGTGAACATCTATATGGTTTAAGATAAAAATATTCTAAGTCAAGAGACTTATATTTTCTTAATAAAACAACTAAGTCAAATGAACCTCCTGGGTGGAATGGAATGATTGGGTTATGTTGAGTGGTTACACAAGGCCATGGACTTGGGTTGTGTATCTCACTTGTGGTATGCCACCCAGGCACAAAGGGATTTGGAGGCCAAGTGTCGAGAAAGCTTACAGTGCAACCACTTGGCAAAATGGGCTCTGCCATGATCATATAGGTTGCTAGAACTTAGTCATTTGGACAGTTGGTGGTAGATGGGATGATAGGTTGGAACGCGTCCATTTGACTAAGGAAAGGCTTCTGAAAGGTCCTGTCTTGGGAAACCAAGTCTGGTGGGGAAAGTGCACAACCTCTGCAGATGGAAAACCTAAGTACTTAGCCTTGTCCAAGGAAATGGACACTTTTGAGCAACAAGACATGGAAGCCACAAGAATCTCATCACTCCAACTTCTAAATAAAATTTGTGGGTGAACAAGGGTGAAGGACCCCAATGTCTATTGGTGGTTTCTTGGGAATGTTTTGACAAAAGAAAAACTTAGTGATTTCAACTAATAGGAAAAACTTATTTTCAAGCAAAGCAAGCCAAGCTACACTTAGCCAAAATGCATATAGTATTATAGTCCACTTAAAATATACTAAGGTATCACTTGCCAATACTATTCCAAAGTATTGACCCTCCGTGGTCAGTAACTTGTGATGTTGCAGTTACTCCGATGATGAATAGGAGTCATGAGTCTACACTCAACATGCTTGCCTGTGGCACATGAAGATGAAGACTTGTGTTTATTTACTTATTCCATAAACTCTTGTGTTAGGCCTATGGCCCTGAGTTGTAAAAATACTATGTTTAATCTCTGGAATGAATGTAATAAACGACCTTTGTATCTGTGTACTTCATCTTAAACTGTGGATGCTAGCATTGATCCAGGGACTAGCATTGCAATCACAGGGATCCTTTCCTTTATAAAGGAGGGTCTAACAGATGGTATCGAGCAATCGTGTTGCCTGTAGGATTATGACACTAGGATTGGAAAACCACTAAGGAAAAAGTTTTTCAAATACTTCTACACTTGTCTATTCTTCTCGTAAAACTTTTCTAATCTCTTTCAACTTCCTTTGTAGATGAACTCCATCAACGAAGCCGTGAAGAAGGGACCACTCATGACCATGACCTTAGAATGTGAAACTGAGTTTCCCAATATTCTCAAGGACCTCATGGAGGCAATGGATGCACATGGTGAAGCCGTGTACAAGGGCTTTCCAGTGATGGATGAAGGAGTGGAGTATTGGTGGGTGCAACTTCACTTGTACAAAAACAAGGAAGACAACCACAAAGAAAGGGAATTCTGCATGTACACCAACACTACAATGCACACCACATTCTTTGAGTCAGCCAGGGATGGAGCTTGGAGGACTATCAAGGAACTAAGTGCTAGAGTCAAGTGCAGAATGCTCAACCTCCAAAAGGACTTAGAAAAAGAGAAGGAGCTTACTCAAGAGTTGGAAGACACCAACCAAGAAATAAGGGGAGATGTTATAGACTTAGTGTTAGAGTCAAGAGAGCAAGATTGGTGGATTGCCTCTAGGAACATTGTGTTTAATAATAGATCCCGTGAGATTGGATTGTAAGGACACCTCGTTAGTTGGACCACCACTTATCACCTTATTTTTCAAAAGATATTTTAAATGAGTATGGACCATGAATGATGTAATGAACTTATGTATGCATGACTTGTGTGACAATTATGTTTCATGGATATGTATGAATGCTAGTCTTGATTTACTTTGAAATTGCATTGTTCTAACTTTTTCAATCTTATAAATAGATGCCTATTGCCATCAGCACTGTTGAGGAGTTTCGTTACTGCTTTGGTTCCGTATCATTGAGCTTACCACTGCTTGATCTCCTCTCCCTACCATCACGGTGTACCCACTCACCAAGTTCGAGAGGAAGGACCTCTGGGCTTCAAGGTGACCCAGCCAGACGCCAGACCGAGTTTACTCTGCAGGCCATCGCCTTCAAGTTGATGCACGATGACAAGGAGAGAGGCATGGAGGTAGTCATGCAGACCTGATAGGACGATTAGGGACGTCACTCCCGAAAGTTAGGGGTACTCACTTTCACGCCTTCGAAGATGTGATGTTGATGGAGAGTCCATCGACTTTGAGGACGACTCGAGGAGCAATGGAGCCGATACGTCTTTATCTTCGTGACTTAGAGGCTCTTCTCGTGCACGTAGATACGGACAGACGAACGTCATGCTAGGTAATGACGAAGCTTCAGTGCGAGAAGGACAAGCTTTTCGCGCAGCAGGATGAGATGATCAAGGAAATGGAGACAAAGTTTGAGGCCCAGGACCGCAAGTTCAAGAGTCAAGAGAAACGCGTCCAGGATAGGAACAAGAGGATCCGGGACATGACCGAGGAACTGAAGTCCAAGGACTTCGAGCTTGAGCAGCAGCAGATGGTTATTGAGAGGCTTCGCTCCCAGAAGAGGGCTCTCAAGACCAAGGTTGATTCTTTGACCACTACGATTGAGGAGAACAAGACCGCGATGGAGAACACAGGTCTTACCTTCGTCGAGGAGGAGATAGATGCTGATGAGTAGACTTGACTACTCGTTTACCTTTCATATTCATACTTGTTGTTGCGAACTTATTATTGGACCATCCGACATGTGGATGGCTTGCCACTTGTGTGTTTTATTTCATGAGTTTGTTATGAGGTTTTTGAATTTTTATTGCTTATTATGTGTTTGCTTGTGATGTATTGTGCATGAAACATCTATGGGTATCTCATTCTTATCTATTTGAACAAACCACAGATGCCTCCCCGTCGTGCAAACCCCAACCCCAACAACATCACCCCGGAAATGCAACAAATGATGAATGCGCAAACACAGCTTATGCAAATGATGACAACATTCATCCAGAACCAAAATAACAACAAAAACAACAACCCCAACAACAACAATAATAACAACAACAACAACAACAACCCTCCGGGTTTTGATATGCTCACCAGATTTCTACGACTAAGGCCAGCAAAATTTTCGGGAACAACTGATCCCATGGCAGCCAATGACTGGCTACGTTCTGTGAACAAAGACTTAGTGACAGTGGGCTGCACTGATGCTGAAAAAGTCAGATTCGCAGCACATCTGTTGGAAGGACCAGCCGCCACATGGTGGGATAACTTCCAAATCACCACTCCCATTGATGAAGTGACTTGGGACATATTTGAAGATGGTTTTCGCACCGCTCATATCTCATCAGGGATAATGAGTCTGAAAAAGAAGGAGTTTCACAACTTGAAACAGCGCCACCGCAGTGTGGCAGAATACATAGAAGAGTTCAATAATCTGGCGCGCTATGCACCGGATGAGGTTGATACAGATGCCAAGAGAAAGGAAATGTTCTTGGAAGGCTTGAATGATGAGCTGAACCTACAGTTGTCTGTGGCATATGTTCCAACTTATCAGTCTTTGTGTGACAAGGCTGCTATTTTGGAAAGTAAAATGAAGCAAGTCGAGAGTAGGAAGAGGAAACACTCCGACAAACACAGCTCGGGATCGTCTCACAAACGATCTCACTATGATGACAGTGGCAGCTCAGGATCCCATAAACATGGGAAATTCAACAAGCACCACAACCACAACCGTTATGACAACAAGCATCACCGTAGTCATGACAATGATAAGTACAAGAACCACAAGAGTGGACATAAGAGCCACCACAGTGGAAATGGTAGTGGAAGTGGAAGTCAAGATGTTAAAAGGACATCACCAAAGTTGAGTGCTTCAAATGCAAGAAGTCAGCATTATGCTAATGAGTGCCCGAGAAGAAAGTGGAAGGACCTAACAAGCCAAATCCTTTCCAGAAAGGACAGGTTAACCACATTAATGTGGAGGAGGTCTATGAGGAACCCGATGCCGTACGGTAAGTTCAGACTCAATTCAATTTCAGCATTTGTACTCTTTGATACTGGTGCATCTCATTCATTCATATCAAAAGCATTCGTTGAAAGAAATGAACTACCGGTAGAAACCATTGGGTGTCCTATAAGAGTAAGTTCTCCAGGTGGAGAAATGATAGTAAACTCAGGATGTCATGACTTAGTCATAGAGTTTGGAAAACATAAGTTTCCAGTGAACCTAATAATCCTGAATTCCCAAGGATTGGATGTAATTTTGGGAATGGATTGGATGGCTAAGTATGAAGGAGTATTAGATTGTGCCAATCGTACATTTACACTCACAACCCCAGAAGGAAAAATAATAAAATTTAAGTCAAACTTTGAATCCAAAGGAAGTAAGCTGAATTCTCTTAAGGGGGTTAGCATGGACAGTGTGCCAATTGTGTGTGAGTATCCGGATGTATTTCCGGAGGAATTACCAGGAATGCCACCAGATAGAGATGTGGAGTTTTTGATAGATTTGGTACCAGGTTCTGGACCAATAGATAAGAGACCATACAAAATGTCAGTTGATGAACTGAAAGAACTCAAAAAGCAGCTAGGAGAACAGTTACAGAAAGGGTTTATCCAACCAAGTTCTTCATCTTGGGGAGCCCCAGTATTGTTTGTGGAGAAAAAGGATAGAACACAAAGATTATGTATTGATTACCGTTCTCTCAACGAGGTTACTATCAAGAACAAATATCCTTTGCCAAGAATCAACGACTTGTTCGATCAGCTAGAAGGAGCATGTGTATTCTCGAAGATTGATCTCCGGTCAGGTTATTTTCAACTCAAGATAAGAGAGCAAGACATACCTAAGACAGCATTCACCACAAGGTATGGATTGTATGAGTACACTGTGATGCCTTTTGGTTTAACCAACGCTCCAGCATACTTCATGAACATGATGAATAAGGTATTCATGGAATTCCTTGACAAATTTGTGGTCGTTTTCATCGACGATATCCTAGTCTACTCCAAGAGCAAGGAAGAACATGAAAGACACTTGCGCTTGATACTTGAAAAGTTAAGAGAGCATAAACTTTACGCCAAATTCAGCAAGTGTGAGTTCTGGTTAGAGAAGGTTGGATTTCTTGGTCATGTTATGACAAAGGATGGTGTGGCAGTTGATCCTGCTAAAGTTTCAGCGGTGACAGATTAGGAATCACCCAAGAATGTGAAAGAAGTTCGTAGTTTCCTTGGCTTAGCAGGTTACTACAGAAGGTTCATTGAAAATTTCTCGAAGGTTGCTAAGCCAATGACAGAATTGCTAAAGAAGGACAAGAAATTTGCTTGGACTGAAGGTTGCGAAGTCAGCTTCCAAGAGTTGAAGAAGAGACTTGTGACAGCACCAGTTCTATGTCTGCCGGATTTGGAAAAGGATTTCCAAGTGTATTGTGATGCGTCTCATCAAGGTTTGGGTGCCGTGCTTATGCAAGATGGTAAAGTCGTAGCCTATGCTTCGAGACAACTCAAAACTCATGAAGTAAACTATCCTACACATGATTTGGAGTTAGCCTCTGTCGTTCATGCACTCAAAACATGGAGACATTACCTTTTGGGTAAGCGGTGTGAAGTGTTCACCGATCATAAGAGCTTGAAGTATATTTTCACCCAAAAGGAGATCAACATGAGACAAAGAAGATGGCTAGAACTTATCAAGGATTACGACTTGAGTTTGCAATACCACCCCGGTAAAGCAAATGTAGTAGCCGATGCTTTAAGTCGTAAGACGTTTGTAAATGGTCTTACCAAAGGGGAATTGCCAGATGATATGTGTAAGAAATTCAAGGAACTCAGATTGGAGATTGTACCAGAAGGACATCTCATGTCATTAGATGTTCAACCCACTCTATTGGACAAGATCCAAGAAGCTCAGAAGACCGATAAGGAAATTGAAAAGATCAAGGAAAATATTAGTCTAGGGAAGGCTAAGAGTTTCCATATTGATGAACAAGGAACCTTATGGCACGGGAACGTATATGTGTTCCACAAGACCCAGATTTGCGGAAACTGATCTTACAAGAAGGTCACAACTCTCCGTATTCTATTCACCCAGGAAACACCAAGATGTACATGGATATGAAAGAAAGATTTTGGTGGAACAACCTCAAAAGGGACATCGCCGAACATATTGCTTTGTGTGATGTGTGTAGCAGATTCAAAGCGGAGCATCAAAAACCAGCAGGTTTGCTTCAACCACTGCCTATTCCTGAATGGAAGTGGGAAAATATTGGTATGGATTTCATTACCGGATTACCAAGGACCAGGTCAGGGTATGATTCCATATGGGTAGTAGTGGATCGCCTAACTAAAGTGGCTCATTTTATACCTGTGAAGACCACTTATACAAGTGCCAAGTTAGCAAAAATATACATGAGCAGAATCGTATGCATTCATGGTGTGCCAAAGAGTATTGTGTCAGATAGAGGAACTCAGTTCACTTCTCACTTTTGGAGACAACTACATGAATCTTTAGGTACGAGATTGGAATTCAGTACTGCCTTTCATCCTCAAACAGATGGTCAAACAGAGAGGACCAACCAAATTCTTGAAGACATGTTGAGGGCATGTGCTTTAGATTATGGAGCAAGTTGGGATGAAAGTTTGCCCTATGCAGAGTTCTCTTACAACAATAGTCATCAAGCTAGCTTTGGAATGGCACCATTTGAATTACTCTACGGAAGGAAGTGTACCACCCCATTGTTATGGAATGGTGTGGGAGAAAGAAGCCTATTTGTACCTGATCTTATCAAAGACGCCAAAGAGAAAGTCAAATTGGTTAAGGACAGATTGAAGATATCCCGCTCGACGTAAAGCTACAGGATTCTAAGCGTAGAGAGGTCACCTACGAAGTTGGGGATAGAGCTTATCTCAGAGTATCACCACTCCGTGGGGTGAAAATATTTGGAGTCAAAGGAAAGTTGGCACCAAGATATGTTGGGCCATTCAAGATTCTAAGTCGCAAAGGAGAAGTTGCATACGAAATTGAATTGCCAGAATCTCTATCAGCAGTCCATAACGTATTTCATGTGAGTCAACTTAAGAAATGCCACCCAGAAATGGAAGAGTCTTCTTTGAAGGATACCATACCTTTGGAAGAAGTTCAGCTAGAAAGTGATCTCACTTATGAGGAAAAACCTGTCAAGATTCTAGAGACCGCAGAAAGAGTTACCAGGACCAAGACTATCAAGTTTTGTAAAGTGCAATGGAACCATCACTCCGAAGAGGAAGCAACATGGGAAAGAGAAGATGATCTTCGGAAAGACCACCCTCACCTATTTGCTAGCCAACCCGAATCTCGAGGGCGAGATTCATCTTAAGGGGGTTAGATTTGTAACATCCCAAAAATCATAGTTTCAAAACTCATTCATATCATCTTTTGCATTTAGGGTTTTCTCAAAATTATTTAGAGACAGATGTCTGAGCTATGATTTCATGTGAACAATTTATCTCAAATGGCCATCACCCTTTGAAATTTGAATGTTTAGGTACTGGTTTACTTGCCTCCATTTTTGGATAGATTAGGTGAAGCTTTTAACCCAAGTTTCCAAATTTGGAAATGGTTTCAAAATCCTTTTTCAAATATTTGCAAACTAGAGCAAGCCTCTGATTACTTTGAAACCCAAGCTTGATCAAGCCTTGCAAAGTAACCACTCAGTTAATATGACTGTTTTTGAATCCACAAAACCCTGCAAAAATTCCCAAGGCAGTTGAATTCAAAAGGATTTGAAATTCATATCAAAATTCATACCAGAAAATGAATTTAGTAAAAGAAAAGGCTTGAACAATGGAAAAGGGCTGCGCGGCCAGAATCTGGCCCAGCAGCGGATCAAGCCCAGCAAGCCCACCCGGGGATCTCCTTTTCCTTCTCACACGCGCGAGCACACGCAAACAGACGCTGACAGCCCGACCCCACCAACACCTTGCGCGTTTCGCTGACGAGCGGGTCCAGTCCACGTCGTCCTCGTCTTCCCCAGACTGCGCCTGCGACCACGTCGCTGCAGCAGTGATGGCCGGTAATGGCGCGGTGTAAATGGGCATTTATCCTCGAGCGTTTCTTGTCGATTCCCCGGCTATAAGACCCTCTCTCGCTTGCGATCTTTTCCCCAAACACCTCACTCACTCCGCCACAGCTGCCTCAATCCTCCGCACACCGGCCGAGTGAGCCCTCTCCGAAGCGATTCAGGTGAGCCTCGAGTTCCCTCTTATCGTTCTTGCTATCCGACTCGGTGTATCTTTGCGCACCTCGACCTCACTAGTCCGTCTTATGCCCCAGTCGCGGTTCCACTTGACACCGCGAGCGGCGACAAGAACTCAAGCGAAGTTTTCCGGTAGAGTGCACCGCCTCGCCTTTCCGTTCATGCACACAACTTCCCTTGACCTGTGAACCTAACCGTGTCGCTATCTTGCCTTGGGGTGATTCACGGTGGCGCCCTGACGACCACCTGACGCACCCGACGCCGCCACGAACTCCGGCGAGCAATCGCAACCGTGCCCGAACGCCCCTTGACCAACCGCGAGTACGACGAGCTTCGCCAAGATCTCCTGAGCACGGTGAGACACTCCTCGTTCTCACCTACCCCCTGTAGCGCCGCCTCCGTCGACGACTGACAGTTCCGCCGCCGGTAGCCACCGCTCCGCCGCCAGATCTTGGTCAATACAATAACAGTCGTCAAATCTTTATCGTAGCGCTAGGATAGATTCACTTACTCTGAAGCGGTACGCGATCTGAGCCGCCAGATTTCATTTAAATCCTACGGCTGTGGAGCTCGATCTGGCCTTGATGCAGGCGAATAAAAACACGACGCGTGGCTAGGTTAGATCTGAAAACAGATTTAAAAACCAGAATTTTGATCCAAATTCAAATGCTCATAACTTTCAAATGCCACGTTAGATTTTTGCAAACTTTATACCGTTGGATTCAGTAAAACAAGGCCTTTCTGAATATCCAATTTGTTTAGCATATAGTAACAGTTAAAATTATTTTATTTGTGGAACAATTTTAGGGCTATTTTAGATATAGATTTAATTTTTGTAAATTATATTGGGGCCAAATAAGTTTAGATGGCAAACTTGTGACATGAAAAGTTTCTGTGGTCATGAACATACTTGGTAGAATTTTCAAAATTCAACACTTGGTAAATTCTTGCATGCATGCATTCATATTATTTTTGGTTGTATTTAATTGTGTGTAATTGTATGCTTTAATTTCTTGTGTAGATTTTGCTAGTGATTGTGATTGTGAAGAGTGCTACTCTCCACACTACCAAGGAAAGTGATATTTTCATGAATTTTCCTATCCTAAGTTTTGTACTAGCATTAGATATTTTGCTAAAGTATTTGCATGATATTTTGCTTAGTGCTAAGATGGGAAATCCTAAGTAGAGTGAAATAGTAGAATTGCTAGGGTAATTTTCCTAAGTTAAGTTACCATACTTTGCTTAGCCTAGCTTATAGTAAACAAGGGTGGTGAACATCTATATGGTTTAAGATAAAAATATTCTAAGTCAAGAGACTTATATTTTCTTAATAAAACAACTAAGTCCAATGAACCTCCTGGGTGGAATGGAATGATTGGGTTATGTTGAGTGGTTACACAAGGCCATGGACTTGGGTTGTGTATCTCACTTGTGGTATGCCACCCAGGCACAAAGGGATTTGGAGGCCAAGTGTTGAGAAAGCTTACAGTGCAACCACTTGGCAAAATGGGCTCTGCCATGATCATATAGGTTGCTAGAACTTAGTCATTTGGACAGTTGGTGGTAGATGGGATGATAGGTTGGAACGCGTCCATTTGACTAAGGAAAGGCTTCTGAAAGGTCCTGTCTTGGGAAACCCAGTCTGGTGGGGAAAGTGCACAACCTCTGCAGATGGAAAACCTAAGTACTTAGCCTTGTCCAAGGAAATGGACACTTTTGAGCATCAAGACATGGAAGCCACAAGAATCTCATCACTCCAACTTCTAAATAAAATTTGTGGGTGAACAAGGGTGAAGGACCCCAATGTCTATTGGTGGTTTCTTGGGAATGTTTTGACAAAAGAAAAACTTAGTGATTTCAACTAATAGGAAAAACTTATTTTCAAGCAAAGCAAGCCAAGCTACACTTATCCAAAATGCATATAGTATTATAGTCCACTTAAAATATACTAAGGTATCACTTGCCAATACTATTCCAAAGTATTGACCCTCTGTGGCTGTAACTTGTGATGTTGCAGGTTACTCCGATGATGAATAGGAGTCATGAGTCTACACTTAACATGCTTGCCTGTGGGACATGAAGATGAAGACTTGTGTTTATTTACTTATTCCATAAACTCTTGTGTTAGGCCTATGGCCCTGAGTTGTAAAAATACTATGTTTAATCTCTGGAATGAATGTAATAAACGACTTTTGTATCTGTGTACTTCATCTTAAACTGTGGATGCTAGCATTGATCCAGGGACTAGCATTGCAATCACAGGGATCCTTTCCTTTATAAAGGAGGGCTCTAACAAGATATGCCCTAGAGGCAATAATAAATGTAGTTATTATTATATCTTTGTGTTTATGATAATTGTTTACATTCATGCTATAACAGTATTAACCGGAAACACTAATACTTGTGTGATTTGTAAACTAAATTAGAGTCCCTAGTAAAGCCTCTTTATAATACTAGCTTGTTGGTTAATAGATGATCATGGTTTCCTGATTATGAACATTGAGATGTTTTTGACAACAAGATCATATCATTAGGAGAATGGTATGATGGACGTACTCCTATAGATAAGCGTAGCATAAAGATCAAGTCATTTGAACAGTTCAATTGCTATAAGCTTTCTGATACATAGTAACCTAATTCCTTCGACCATGAGATCATGCTTATCACCATCACCGGAAAAATGCTTTGATGACATCAAACACCACACCGTAACTGGGTGGCTATAAAGGTGGCATTGAGTGTTCGAAAAGTATGGGTTGAGACACATGGATCAAGAGTGAGATTTGTCCATCCATATGACGGATATATATACACTTAGCCCTCTCGGTGGAATGTCATCCAATTAGCTTGCAAGCATGTGACTGGCTCACAAGGGATCACATATCACGGGAATGAGAAAAGAGTACTTATCAGTAACGAGGTTGAACTAGGTATGCAGAGATACCGACGATCAAAACCTCGGATAAGTAAACTATCGTGTGACAAAGGGAAATTGGTATCGTATGTAAGTGGTTCATTTGATCGCAAAGTAATCGTAGAAATATGTGGGAGCCATATGAATTTCCAGATTCCTCTATTGGTTATTGATCGGAGAGGTGTCTCGATCATGTCCGCATAATTCACGAACCGTAGGGAGACACACTTAAGGATTCGATATTATTGAGTAGTTATGGAATGATGAGTAAGAGACCGAATGTTGTTCGGAGTCTCGGATGGGATCCGGGATATCACGAGGAGATCCGGAATGGTCCGGAGAATAAGATTCATATAAGGACAGTCCTGTTTAGGAGTTGGGGAATGATTCCCGTGTTTTCATCGGGAATGTTCTAGTAGGGTCCGGAAGGTCCGGCACTCCGGAGGGGAAGGGTACATGAATGTGTCATGACAATGTGTAATGGTTGTTGTTGGATATATGCCCTAGAGGCAATAATAAATGTAGTTATTATTATAGCTTTGTGTTTATGATAAATGTTTACATTCATGCTATAATAGTATTAACAAGGAAACATTAATACTTGTGTGATTTGTAAACTTAAATTGAAGTCCCTAGTAAAGCCTCTTTATAATACTAGCTTGTTGGTTAATAAATGATTGTGGTTTCCCTATCATGAACATTGAGATGTTATTAACAACAAGATCATAGTGTTAGGAAAATGATATGGTGGACATACTCCTATAGATAAGCGTAGCATAAAGATCAAGTCATTTTAATAGTTCAATTGCTATATGCTTTCTGATACATAGTAACCTAATTCCTTCGACCATGAGATCATGCATATCACATTTACCGGATGGATGCTTTGATGACATCAAACATCACACCGTAATTGGGTGGCTATAAAGGTGGCATTGAGTGTTCAGAAAGTATTGGTTGAAACACATGGATCAAGAATGGGATTTGTCCATCCATATGACAGATAGATATACTCTGTGCCCTCTCGGTGAAATGTCATCCAATTAGCTTGCAAGCATGTGACTGGCTTACAAGGGATCACATATCACAGGAACGAGAAAAGAGTACTTATCGGTAACGAGGTTGAACTAGGTATGCAGAGATACCGACGATCATAACCTCAGATAAGTAAACTATCGTGAGAAATAGGGAAATTGGTATCATATGTAAGTGGTTCATTCGATCGCAAAGTAATCGTAGAAATATGTGGGAGCCATATGAATTTCTAGATTCCTCTATTGGTTATTGTTCGGAGAAGTGTCTCGATCATGTCCGCATAATTCACGAACTGTAGGGAGACACACTTAAGGATTCGACGTTGTTTGAGTAGTCATGGAATGATGAGAAAGAGACCGAATGTTGTTCAGAGTCTCGAATGGGATTTGGGATATCACGAGGAGATCCGGAATGGTCCGGAGAATAAAATTCATATAAGGAAAGTCCTGTTTCGGAGTTGGGGAATGTTTCCGGTGTTTTCATCGGGAATGTTCTAGAAGGTTCCGGAATGTCCGGCACTCCGGAGGGGAAGGGCACATGAATGTGTTATATCAAGTTGGTATGATTGCATTATGTACTAAGTGTCATCGCTGAACAAAATAGAGGATTTAATCAAATCCTTGTTTGAAAAGTCAAACGCCAATTTGAAAGTCAAACGGCTAATTTTGGGAAGTGGAGGGGAGGTGGAATCCGAGTTGGGGAGGAGTCCCTCCACCTCCACCGCCGGCCCACCTTGGGTCCGAGTTGGGGAGGGACTCCCCTCCCCTGGCGCGCCTCCCTCCACCTATAAGAGGAGGGGCAGGGCTCCCCTCCTAGATACACAAGTTCCTACCTCCAAACCCTAGCCCCAAGCCGCCGCCGGCCCTAGGGCAAACCGCCACCTCCTAGCTAACCCTAGCCGCCGGACAAGCCTCCTCCTCGGCGTGTCTAAACCCTAGATCATCGAGGGACTCTCTCAGGGATGTAAGTGGCACACCATTTAATCCCGCGTAATACCGTTTATTAGTACTCTAGTTCAATAAAGTTTGTCTTTTCTAAAACAAAGAACTAAGATTTTAAATAAACGGGACTCGTTGATGCCATTTAAGTGCCATTTACATCCCTAGACTCTCTCATACTCCACCATACTCGCTCCGGCTTAAGGCGAAGCCCTGCGAGATCTCCCCTCTACTTCCGGTACCACGCCGTTGTCTTTGCGCGATCAGGAGAGTGGTACAACTTCCATTCTTTGGAACAAGGGAGAGGAAGGTCTTCATCGAGTATCGAACGTGTGACCGATTGGGGCTACACGGAACCTTGAAAGGATCGTCTACGATCTTGAGATCGGTAAATCGACTATATCACCCACGAGAATCGCTCTTGTTAAACACTTTGGAATCTTGAGGGTGAGTTATTCCATCGACTCGTTGCTACAATCTAGTAGATAGATCTTGGCTTGTTTGTTTGTATGCGATAGAATTTTTGTTTTCCATGCTACGAATCCCTACGATTGGTATCGAGCCGTGTCTATATGTAGATCTGTTGCACGAGTAGAACACAATGGTCATTGTGGGCGTTGATGCTTTTATTGTCGATTGCTTCTTGTGTACTTTGCATCTTGCGGGATGTTGGGATGAAGCGGCCCGGGCTAACCTTACATGACATCATTCATGAGACTTGTTCCACGCTTGACATGCAACTTGTATTGCATAAGTGGCTTTGCGGGTGCCTGTTTCTCCTAGCATAGTTAAGATCCAATTTACAACGGGTGATTAACAATACTAGTATCAATGTTGTGGTTCATGTTCGTAAGTTAGAACGACACTTATTGAAATCCCCAAATCACGTAAAACATGCAAAGAAAGTAGAGGCGTCTAACTTTGTTTTGCGGGGTGTCTTGATGATGTGATATGGCCATGATTGTGATTATATTTGATGTATGCAATGTTCCTTATTGTAAGTTGGCAACCGGCAGGAGCCATATGGTTGTCTTTAATTTATGTTAAGACCCGTGTGTCTATTCAAAGTAGTTGTAATAGTTGAAGCCGGTGGACGACAACCATGAAGAAGCGTCATTGACCTTGATGCAATGCCGGTGATGATGGAGATCATGTTCGTGCTTGAAGATGGAGATCGGAAGCACAAAGAAGAAAAGGCCATATCATATCACATATAATGAATTGCATGTGATGTTAATACTTTATGCATCTTGTATTGCTTAGTAGACGACGGTAGCATTATAAGATGATCCCTTATGCACATGAATTTCAAGTCATAAAGTGTTCACCCTTAGTTAGCACTGTTTCTAAAGCTTTTTGTTTCGAAGCACCACGTGATGATCAGGTGTGTTAGATTCCGCAAGTGTATACAATGTGAGCAAGCCAGATTTTCTCATGCGGAAACTAAGGTTTGATCTTGACGAGCCTAGCATGTACAGACATGGTCTCGGAACACGGATCACCGAAAGGTAAAGCATGAATCATATAGTAGATATGATGAACATGTCGATTGTTCGCCATTGAAACTATATCAACTCTCGTGATGATCGGTGTTGATGTGGTGGTTTTGGTTCGTGTGATCACTAAAACAATGTGAGGGATATTGTTTTGAGTGGGAGTTCACCTAGATTAATTATTAATTTGAACTCAATTTGTCATAAACTTAGTCTAAACTATTGCAAATATGTTCTAGATCAATGGCAGCCCCTACCATCAATTTTAATGCGTTCCTAGAGAAAGAAAAGTTGAAAAACAATGGAAGCAACTTCGCGGATTGGTTCCGCAATTTGAGGAT
This sequence comes from Avena longiglumis, assembly GCA_030063025.1. Classification (NCBI taxonomy): domain Eukaryota; kingdom Viridiplantae; phylum Streptophyta; class Magnoliopsida; order Poales; family Poaceae; genus Avena; species Avena longiglumis. The sequence continues at coordinate 159,741,600 of CP125973.1, forward strand.
TGTCCTCACAGCTGGTAATTTGACCTATGTCTTTGGATGCACATTGGGTGACCCACCTGCAGCTCATGCTGCCGATGAAGTAAAGAATGTTTACCTCACTCGGAAGACTCAGTACTCCACAGTTCATTGTGCTATCTTGTATGGTTTAGAATCGGAGCTTCAGAAAAGGTTTGAGAATTCAGACCCATATGATATTGTCGAGGATCTCAAATTGATCTTTGAGACTCATGCGGCAATTGAAAGCTATGAGGCTTCTGAAAAGTTCTTTAACTGCAAGATGGAAGAGGGCAGCTCCATCAGTGAGCATGTGCTTAAGATGTCTGGGCACGCAAACAAACTTCAAAGCTTGGGTATAGTGATTCCTAATGCTTTGGGGATTTACCGCGTCCTCCAATCACTACCACCAAGTTACAAGAACTTTGTGATGAACTACAACATGCATAACATGAACAAGACGTTGCCAGAACTCTTTGCCATGTTGAAATCTGCAGAAGTGGAGATCAAGAAAGAGCACCAAGTGTTATTGGTCAATAAGACCACCAAATTCAAGAAAGGCAAGTCTAAGAAGAATGGACACTTCAAGAAGGGTGGTAATAAAGTTATCACGCCAACGAAGAAGACCAAGGCGGGACCTAAGCCTGATACTGAGTGCTTTTACTGCAAGGGAGAAGGTCACTGGAAGCGGAATTGCCCAAAGTACTTGGCGGATTTGAAGAACGGCAACATCAAGAAGAAAGGTATATCTGATATACATGTTATTGATGTGTATCTCACTAGTACTGTAGTAGTGCACAGGTATTTGATCTTGGTTCGGTTGCTCATATTTGTAACTCGCAGTCTTTGCAGAATAAACGGAAGCTAGCGAAGAACGAGGTGACGATGCGCGTGGGAAACGGATCAAAGGTTGATGTGATCGTGGTCGGCACGCTACCCCTTCATCTACCATCGGGATTAGTTTTATACTTAAATAATTGTTATTTGGTGCCTACGTTATGCATGAACATTATATCGGGATCTTGTTTATTGCGAGACGGTTACTTGTTTAAGTCCGAGAATAATGGTTGTTCGATTTATATGAGTAATATGTTTTATGCACATGCACCTTTGATAGATGGTCTATTCTTATTGAATCTCGATAGTGGAAATACACATATTAATAACATTGAGGCTAAACGTTTGAAATCGAGCGATAACTCGACCTATATGTGGCATTTTCGTCTTGGTCACATTGGAGTGAAGCGTATGAAGAAACTCCATTCCGATGGACTTCTTGAATCACTTGATTTCGAATCACTTGAAAGATGCGAAGCATGTCTGATGGCTAAAATGACTAAGACTCCATTTTCTGGTATGATGGAGCGAGCTACGGACTTATTGGAAATCATACATACCGATGTGTGTGGTCCAATGAGTGTAGCATCACGTGGTGGTTATCGTTATGTTCTTACCTTCACGGATGACTTGAGTAGATATGGGTATATCTATTTCATGAAACATAAGTCCGAAACTTTCGAGAAGTTTAAGGAATTTCAAAGTGAGGTAGAGAATCAACGTAACAAGAAGATTAAATTTCTATGTTCTGATCGTGGAGGCGAATATCTAAGTTACAAGTTTGGCGAGCATTTGAAGAAATGCGGAATACTTTCACAATTGACACCGCCGGGAACACCACAGCGTAATGGTGTGTCCGAACGTCGTAATCGAACTCTCTTAGATATGGTTCGTTCTATGATGTCACTTACAGATTTACCGCTATCATTTTGGGGTTATGCATTAGAAACAGCCGCATTCACTTTAAATAGGGCACCATTTAAATCCGTTGAAACGACACCGTATGAATTATGGTTTGGGAAGAAACCTAGATTGTCGTTCCTTAAAGTTTGGGGTTGCGAGGCCTATGTAAAGAAGTTACAGCCGGACAAGCTTGAACCCAAAGCGGAAAAATGCGTCTTCATAGGATACCCGAAGGAAACTATTGGGTATACCTTCTATCATAGATCCGAAGGCAAAATCTTCGTTGCCAAGAATGGATCCTTTCTAGAGAAGGAATTTCTCTCGAAAGAAGTGACTGGAAGGAAAGTAGAACTCGACGAGGTTGTCGAACCTTCTCCCAAAATTGCGAGTAGCGCAGCACCGGAAGAAGTTCCTGTGGTGCCTGCACCAATTAGAGAGGAAGCTAATGATGATGATCATGAAACTTCGGTTATAGTTGCTACAGAGCCTCGCAGGTCAACGAGAACTCGTACCACTCCAGATTGGTATGATCTCGTTATGAGTGTCATGTTGGTGGACAACACCGATGACCTTGAGACATATGAGGAAACGATGATGAGCCCAGATTCCAATAAATGGCAAGAAGCCATGAAATCCGAGATTGGATCCATGTACGAAAACCAAGTATGGACTTTGGTGGAGTTACCGGATGGCCGGAAGGCTGTCAAGAACAAATGGATTTTCAAGAAGAAAACAGATGCTGATGGTAATGTTACTGTCTATAAAGCTCGACTTGTCGCAAAAGGGTTTCGACAAATTCAAGGAGTTGACTACGATGAGACTTTCTCACCAGTAGCGAAGCTAAAGTCTGTGAGGATTATGTTAGAAATCGCTGCATATTATGATTATGAGATATGGCAGATGGATGTCAAAACAACATTCCTCAATGGAGACATTGATGAAGAGTTGTATATGATGCAACCCAAAGGTTTTGTCGATCCTAAAGATGCTAACAAGGTATGCAAACTTCAACGGTCCATCTATGGATTGAAGCAAGAATCCCGAAGTTGGAATCAACGTTTTGATAAGGTGATCAAAAGTTTTGGTTTTATACAAACTTATGGAGAAGCTTGTATTTACAAGAAAGTGAGTGGGAGTTCTGTAGCATTCTTAATACTATATGTAGATGACGTATTGTTGATTGGGAATGATGTAGACCTTCTTAATAGTGTCAAGGAATATTTGAATAATAGTTTTTCGATGAAAGATCTTGGCGAAGCAGCTTACATATTAGGCATAAAGATTTATAGAGATAGATCAAGACGCCAAATATCATTGTCACAAAGTACATATTTGGACAAATTTCTAAAGAGGTTTGGAATGGAAGATAGCAAGAAAGGGTTCTTGCCCATGCTGCCCAATACGACCTTGAGTAAAACTCAAAGTCCGACATCGGCAGAAGATAGAAAAAGGATGAGTAAGATTCCCTATGCCTCAGCCATAGGATCTCTAATGTATGCCATGCTATGTACTAGACCCGACATTGCATATGTTGTTAGTTTAACTAGCATATATCAAAGTGATCCAGGAGTGGATCATTGGACAGCGGTCAAAAACATCCTTAAGTACTTGAGAAGAACTAAGGATATGGTTCTTTCTTATGGAGGTGATGAACAGCTCGTTGTTAATGGTTACACCGATGCTAGTTGGAACACCGATCCGGATGATTCTAAATCACAATCTGGATACGTATTTATTTTGAATGGTGCAGCAGTTAGCTGGAGGAGTGCAAAGCAAAGCATTGTGGCGAGATCTTCAACTGAATCGGAATGCATGGCTGCTTCGGAGGCTTCACAAGAAGCGATATGGATGAAAGAGTCATTACAGAGCTGGGTGTGGTTCCTAGTGCGCTGGACCCAATGTCTATCTACTGTGATAACATGGGTGCCATAGCCAATGCGCAAGAACCAAGGTCACACAAGAAGCTGAAGCACATCAAGCTATGTTTTCACGCTATTCGAGAACATGTCCAAGATGGGGACATAAAGATTTGCAAAGTACACACAGATCTGAATGTGGCGGATCCGTTGACTAAACCTCTCCCGAGGGCAAAACATGACCAGCACCAAACTGCCATGGGTGTTCGGTATATTACCATGTAATCTAGATTATATGACTCTAGTGCAAGTGGGAGACTGTTGGAGATATGCCCTAGAGGCAACAATAAATGTAGTTATTATTATATATTTGTGTTTATGATAAACTTTTACATTCATGCTATAATATTATTAACAAGGAAACATTAATACTTGTGTGATTTGTAAACTTAAATTGAAGTCCCTAGTAATGCCTCTTTATAATACTAGCTTGTTGGTTAATAAATGATTGTGGTTTCCCTATCATGAACATTGAGATGTTATTAACAACAAGATCATATCGTTAGGAGAATGATATGGTGGACATACTCCTATAGATAAGCGTAGCATAAAGATCAAGTCATTTTAATAGTTCAATTGCTATATGCTTTCTGATACATAGTAACCTAATTCCTTCGACCATGAGATCATGCATATCACCTTTACCGGATGTATGCTTTGATGACCTCAAACACCACACCGTAATTGGGTGGCTATAAAGGTGGCATTGAGTGTTCGGAAAGTATTGGTTGAAACACATGGATCAAGAATGGGATTTGTCCATCCATATGACGGATAGATATACTCTGGGCCCTCTTGGTGAAATGTCATCCAATTAGCTTGCAAGCATGTGACTGGCTCACAAGGGATCACATATCACGGGAACGAGAAAAGAGTACTTATCGGTAACGAGGTTGAACTAGGTATGTAGAGATACCGACGATCATAACCTCGGATAAGTAAACTATCGTGAGACAAAGGGAAATTGGTATCGTATGTAAGTGGTTCATTCGAACGCAAAGTAATCGTAGAAATATGTGGGAGCCATATGAATTTCCAGATTCCTCTATTGGTTATTGTTCGGAGAAGTGTCTCGATCATGTCCGCATAATTCACGAACTGTAGGGAGACACACTTAAGGATTCGACGTTGTTTGAGTAGTTATGGAATGATGAGAAAGAGACCGAATATTGTTCAGAGTCTCGAATGGGATTCGGGATATCACGAGGAGATCCGAAATGGTCCGGAGAATAAGATTCAAATAAGGAAAGTCCTGTTTCGGAGTTGGGGAATGTTTCCGGTGTTTTCATCAGGAATGTTCTAGAAGGTTCCGGAATGTCCGACACTCTAGAGGGGAAGGGTACATGAATGTGTTATATCAAGTTGGTATGATTGCATTATGTACTAAGTGTCATTGCTGAACAAAATAGAGGATTCAATCAAATCCTTGTTTGAAAAGTCAAACGCCAATTTGAAACTCAAACGGCTAATTTTGGGAAGTGGAGGGGAGGTGGAATCCGAGTTGGGGAGGAGTCCCTCCACCTCCACCGCCGGCCCACCTTGGGTCCGAGTTGGGGAGGGACTCCCCTCCCCTGGCGCGCCTCCCTCCACCTATAAGAGTAGGGGCAGGGCTCCCCTCCTAGATACACAAGTTCCTACCTCCAAACCCTAGCCCCAAGTCACCGCCGCCTCCATAGCCGCCGCCGGCCCTAGGGCAAACCGCCGCCGCCGCCAAGCTAACCCTAGGCGCCGGCCAAGCCTCCTCCTCGGCGTGTCTAAACCCTAGATAGTCGAGGGACTCTCTCATACTCCACCATACTCGCTCCGGCTTAATGCGAAGCCCTGCGAGATCTCCCCTCTACTTCTGGTACCACGCCGTTGTGCTGCCGGAATCACGAGGAGAGTGCTACAACTTCCGCTGTCTGCTGGAACAAGGGAGAGGAAGGTCTTCATCGAGCGTGTGACCGATTGGAGCTGACGCCGAACCTTGGCCGAAAGGATCGTCTACGCGATCTTGAGATCGGGAAGAGTACGACTACATCACCCACGAGAATCCGCTCTCGTTAAACACTTTGGAATCTTTGAGCGTGAGTTATTCCATCGACTCGTTGCTACAATCTGGTAGATAGATCTTGGCTTGTTTGTTTGTATGCGATAGAAATTTTTTGTTTTCCATGCTACGAATCCCTACAGTTGCATCATGTACTAGGTCACATGGCTAGGCAAAATAAAGGAAGAAATCAAATCCTAGTTTGAAAGTCAAACGCAAATTTGAAAAATTCAAACGGTAAGTTTGCTTGGTGGAGGGAGAGTAGGAAACCTACTTGGGGAGGAAGTCCTCCTCCCTCCACCCGCCGGCCAAGGAGGCCGACTTGGGGGAGGACTCCCTCCTCCCAAGCTGCGCCCTCCCACCTATATAAGGAGGGGCAGGGCTGCCCCTCTTCCCTACACCCAACACCACCCAAAACCCTAGCCCTAGCCGCCGGCCTCCTCCAAGTCGCCGCCGCCTTCTAGGGTTACTCCAACCCGCCGAGTTGGGGATTCCCCAAGCCCTAGTCACTAGCCAAGCTTCCCCCCTTGGTGTCTCTAAACCCTAGACCACCAAGGCCTCTCTCATAGTCCACCATACTCGCTCCGGCTTAAGGCGAAGCCCTGCAAGATCTCCCCTCTACTTCCTGCACACGTCGTCTTGCGAAATCGCGAGGAGTGCTACAACCTCCATTTTCTTGGAACAAGGAGAGGAAGGTCTTCATCGAAATCTGGAACATGTGACCGATCATTGGAAGCAACTTAACGCAGCGCCGGAAGGTTTGTCTACGCGATCTTGAGATCGACAAGAGTACGACTACATCACCCACGAGAATCTGCTCTCGTTAACCACTTTGGAATCTTCGAGGGTGAGTTCCTCTATCGACTCGTTGCTACAATCTAGTAGATAGATCTTGGCTTGTTTGTTTGCATGCGGTAGATTTTTTTTGTTTTCCATGCTATGAACCCCTACACTAACAAATATCAACATCACAAATTGGAACCCTCGTGGTATAAGTTGCTCCAAGCGTAAAGATCTCGTGTGTGATCTTGTGGTTTCTATGCCGTGTCAGATTCATTGCCTCCAGGAATCTAAATTGCATCATGTTGACTCCTTCATTGCATCTCACTAGGGTGGGCACAGTCTAAAGCATTTTGTCCAAAGGCCTGCCTTAGAGCATCTCTACTCGGCCCCCTATATAGGCTCCGGCGCGAGCAATTTTTAGCCTGTATGAGAAAGCGCCGGCTGTTTTTTTAATTTGAGGCGGGAATGTTTCTAGTCACGCCTCCTCCCAATGTTTTATATATTAAATTTATATTACATACATACATATATAAACGAAGGGCGATTCTGCATCGCCAACTCCGCGCCAATGGTGATTTTACATTAATCTACTATGTCGCTTTCACCGCCGTTGTCGCCGTCTTCACCACCGGCACTATCCGTGGCATTGCCGTCCTCCTCCTTCGTGTAGGAATCTAGGTCGATGATTCTGGCGGCCTCTTCCCTCCTCATAGATTCTTCAGGGTGCGTCGCCTCGTCGATAGCGGTGTAGACCGTATGCCCGCGCACTGCCCAGAAGCGCTCCCTCCATTCAGGGTTGCGCATATCTGGGTGGAGCTGCCGCCGGTGAGATCATCACAGTGCGAGCACCTTCGCCCACACCTTATTGAACCTTTTCGGCCAGCACACACTCGTGGGCGCGTACCGGGCCACCTCCCTCTTCTGCTTCGGCAGCTCGAGGAGGCACTCCTTTATCTGCATCACCAACTCGGCATCACGCAAGGGCAGAACCACGGGCACGCCGGCATAGCTGATCTCGAAGCCTGATGGAAGCCATGTGTTTGGCAGCGTGGGGTGATACATTGAAAACGTATGTATAATTTTTTATGTTCCATGCTTGTTTAGTATCTACTTTTCTTTGCTTTGTCTACACTTTGAGGTGTTTTTATATGTTTTTCTGGACTAACCTATTAACAAGATGCCATAGTGCCAATTGCCTATTTTCTTCTGTTTTTTGTTCCAGAAAAGGCAGAAAATCAATATTTTCGGAATTGGACGGGACAAAAGCCAAAGTCAATATTTAACTGTGGGGAACATGGAGCCAGAGTACGAGACAGAGGGGAGCCACTAGGGGCACACCCCCTGGCCGTGCGGCTAGGCCCAGCCCGCGCCTGGTGGGTGCAACCACCATGGCTGCCCCTGCCTCGCCTCTTCGCCTATAAAGACCCCCCGATACCAAAACCCTAAGTACCCGATTAATATTCCACGAAACTGTTTGTAGCCGTCGCCACCATCATCCATAGATTGGGGGGTCTGAAGCTCTTCCCGACACCCTGCCGGAGGGGATATCATCCCGGAGGCCTTCTTCTTCATCATGCCAACCTCTGGTATGAAGTATTAGTAGTTCCACCTTGGACTACGGGCCCATGTAGTAGCTATATGGTTGTATATCCCTTTGTGCTACCATGTTTAGATCTTGTGAGCTCCGTTCATGATCAAGATCATCTATTTGCAATCATGCATGTTGTGTTTGCGGGGATCCGATGGATATTAAGATTACTATGTTAGATTGATTAATGGTTTTGTATTATTGATTTTATCATGTCTATGTTGTTTGAGATCTTGCATGCTCTCCGTTTCTAGTAGCTATCCTGGCCAAGTAGATGCTAGTGACTCTAAGAGGGAGTATTTATGCCCGATAGTGGGTTCATGCCTCTATTTAATCTAAGGGAAGTGACAGAAATCTCTAAGGTTGTAGATGTGTTATTGATACTAGGGAGAAAACAACGGTCTCTTGTTCATGGAACAAGTGGATTTTGTTTACCTTACACACTTTACTTAAAGCAGTTATTTGTTGCTTGCAACTTAATAATGGAGGGGGTTTGGATGATAACCTGAAGGTGGATTACTAGTCATAGATGCAGTTGGATGGCGATCTATGTATCTTGATGTATTGCCCAATCGAATCTCATAGGATCATGAATGTATAGTATTGCATTGTTATGCCTTGCTCACTCCTGTCAATTGCCCTGCTGTAATTTTTTTACCCAGCATGCCATGTTTGTTTATCTTAAGGGGAACACCTCTAGTGAACTATGGACCCCGGTCCAATCTTTACCATTGATACATCTTCCTCTGTTACTGTTTAGTTTCTGCAAACCACTATTACCTTCCACACTATACAGTTAATCCTTTGTTTTCAGCAAACCGGTGAGATTGACAACCTCACTGTTCGTTGGGGCAAAGTCTTGAGTTTGTGTTGTGCGGGTTTCCAAGTTGCTAGCAACACCTTTGAGTCATTTCCTTCCTCCTACTGGTTCGATAACCTTGGTTTCTTACTGAGGTAAAAGTTGCTGATGTGCTCATCACACCTTCCTCTTGGGGTCTCCCAACAAACTCTGTTATCAACTGAGCCATCATCAAAGACTTTTCTGGCGCCGTTGTCGGGGAGGCAAAGGACGTCTTCACAAGGGGAGTCCTTCACAACCTTTCTCTTTACATTGTTTTTGTTTTTATTAGTTTCTTTTGCTTGGTTTTGTTTGCCTTTTTTATCCAAAAAAAACAAAAAAAATAGTTCCAGCTCTAGTTATTGCTGCTGCTGGCTTGCTCCACTTTTGGGAAAATGAATTCTGCTCAGAACACCAAGTTGTGTGACTTCACTAGCACAAGCAACAATGATTTCCTAAGTACACATATTGCTCCACCTGCTCCTGATGCTACCTATTATGAAATTAAGCATGCTTTGTTGAATCTTGTGATGAGAGAGCAATTTGCTGGTGCTAGTTCTGATGATGTTGCTGCCCACCTCAATAACTTTGTTGAACTTTGTGAGATGCAAAAATATAAGGATGTAGATGGAGATATTATTATGCTCAAGTTGTTTCCTTTCTTCTTGAGATTAAAATCTAAAGAATGGTTGCTATCCTTGCCTAGAAATAGTATTGATTCTTGGATTAAGTGCAAAGATGCTTTTATTGGAAAATACTATCCTCCTGCTAAGATTATATCTATGAGAAGTGAAATAATGAAATTTAAACAACTTGATAATGAACATGTTGCTCAATCTTGGGAAAGAATGAAATCATTGGTTAAGAATTGTCCCACTCATGGACTTACTCTTTGGATGATTATCCAGACTTTTTATGCAGGTTTGAACTTATCTTCAAGAAACCTGTTGGATTCAGCTGCTGGAGGTACCTTTATGACCATTACCTTGGGTGTTGTGATTCGTCGGAAACGTATCTATATTTTTTGATGCTCCATGCTTGTTTAGTATTTACTTTGCTTTGTCTACACTTGAGGTGTTTTTATATTTTTTCTGGAACTAACCAATTAACAAGTTGCCATAGTGCCAGTTGCCTGTTTTCTTCTATTTTTGGTTCCAGAAAGGCAGAAAATCAATATTCTCGGAATTGGACGAGACAAAAGCCAAAGTCAATATTTTACCTTGGGCGACACGATGTCCATAGGGGAGACAGAGAGGCAAGACAGGGCGGCCAGACCACCCTAGGCGCGGCCAGGGTGGGCCCACGCCTGGGAAGGGTGTGCCCCTTGGTCGCCTCCCGGCCTCGCCTCTTCTCCTATAAGAAGCCCCCGATGCAGAAACCCTAGGCAGCCTATCAAAACTCCGTGAAACCATCTATAGCCGCCGCCACCCTCGTCCCTAGATCGAGGGGTCTGAAGTTCTTCCCGGCACCCTGTCGGAGGGGAGATCATCCCATAGGCCTTCTCCCCGGTATGATGCGTGAGTAGTTCCACCTTGGACTATGGGTCCATGTAGTAGCTAGATGGTTGTATCTCCTCCTTGTGCTTTCATGTATAGATCTTGTGAGCTCCGTTCATGATCAAGATCTAATCTATTTGTAATCATGAATGTTGTGTTTGTGGGGATCCGATGGATATTGAGATTATTATGTCAGTTTGGTTAATGGTTTTGTCTATGATTCTATCATGTATGTGTTGTTTGTGATCTTGCATGATCTCCGTTGTTAGTATCTATCTTGGCCGAGTAGTTGCTAGTAACTCCAAGAGGGGGTATTTATGCTCGATAGTGGGTTCATGCCTCTAGTTTCCAAGGGAAGTGACAGAAATCTCTTCGGTTGTAGATGTGTTGTTGCTACTAGGGATAAAACAATGGTCTCTTGTTCATGGAACAAGTGGATTGTTTACCTTACACACTTTGCTTAAAGCAGTTCTATTGCTTGCAACTTAATACTGGAGGGGGTTCGGATGATAACCTGAAGGAGGACTTCTCTGACACCCCCGGAATTAAGGCTAGACAAATCCCAGACTTTCGTCTGATCATAAGCCTAACCTAATCTCGAAATCATACAGAGAAATAATTGATAACACAACAGTGACCCTACGACACAAAAGGTATTACAGCAAGCTCATAACTGAGCGAAGAACCAAAATATTACAAGCAGAGGTCACTGACCACAAACATCAAACAACGGAAGGCAAATTATGCTATTAAGTATAGCAAACTTAACAAATGGCCTAAGAGGCCTGAAGCATAACGATGACGTCCAATCCATAGATCCCAGACTGCCGGCTGGGAACTCCAAACTACTCGTCGATGTCGATGCCGAGAAGAACTCATCCTCAATGGTAACACTTACTCTGCTGCAAAAGTATCAACGAAGCAAGGGTGAGTACAGGGTGTACTCCGCAAGACTTATGGCTGGTGGAGTTATTTTTCATAAAGCTATCTTTGTTTTGTAAAACAAGAGGGAGAAGAATCCCGACTAATCAGAATATTTTAAAAGGGGGATAAGAGAGCGGTATCACTAGCTTTGATCATCTCTTGATATCCACCGAATCATCATCAGCTGAACCTATATAGGATCACCCCCTCGTACCCATGAGGAAGCATCCTTAACCACATGTTGATCAACCAGCGGCTCACCACGAGAGCGATGGAGGGGTCGGCGAGGCGAGACGTGCACAGAGGACGCCGAAATCGAGGGTGGATGCGGCGGCCGTAGTCGGGGAAGGCGCGGTCGGCCTGCTCAATTTCGGGCTCCCATAGACGATTCCTTTGGCAGGGGTGATCAACAGGGCGAGGCGGAGCCCAACGCAACATCGGCGGGGCTCGGGGAGGCTCCTAGCGGTGGGATGAACGGCGCCAGTAGGGGCTAGGGTTTCAGGAAACTCGACAGAGAGAGGGAGCGAGCGCTAGGGGGAAGTGGGAGGATGAGGACGGAAGGAGGGCTTCGGCGTGATCTTATCCATCACCAGGGTGGCTGCGGGCATCGCGGAGCAGCCGGCGGATCGGGCGGCGTCGGAGCAACGAGACAGCTGCTTCCCTGTCGCGAGGAAGACGACGAACATGAAAGGCTCGAAGGGGCATGGGCCAAGGTGGGCTGCAGATGGGCCTAGTTGGGCTGCAAAGCTGGGCGCTGAGCATCGGGGAGAAGAGGGAGAACAGATGGGTTACGACCTAGAGAGGAAGAGAATGTATTTTTTTCTTTCTAAAATGTTTTTCCTTTTTCTGTTTTTGTACTTTCTATTTGTAATTTCAATTACAAATCTGTGTTGAATAGTTTCAAAATACAAAAACTTTTTTAAACATTTAAAATATTGCAGGGACCCTTTATAACTATTTGGGTTCCATAGATTTTGAGGTTTTCAAATTTCAACACCATCTGAGATGTTTCAAAAAGAGAGGGGAAGCTAGGGTTTAGGGTTTTTGCTTTTATTTCTTGTATGCATTTTTGGATATGATGCTCATGAATGCACAAACAATTCCTAATTACCATTAATAAAACTAGGGTTGTTACAATTCTATCCCCCTTAAAATAATCTCGACCCGAGATTCCTATATAGGAAGATAGAAGGAACATGGTCACACTAAACTTCGACGATCTTCTCGAAGAGGTTGATCCATGCCACCATAACGAGTGGAAGAAGCGCTTCGTAATCTTCGAGGTGGCTACTCACACTAAGGAAGAGAGGGAATGACACGGAACCACAAACTGAGTATCTCATGGTCAACTCATGGATAGATGTTTCGCAAACATCTCTAGAGCCAACGACATGAAACACGTCAAGGTAACGGAGGAAACAAAAGGAGAAGGTTTTCATGGTGACAGATAATTGGTCTTCTTAAGGGTTGATACCATGGATCTTACAGGGTTTTTGAAGCTTCTGAAGAAGAAAGCTTCCAACAGAAATAACATGACAACAGACTTCGAGAGGTAAACCCCTATTAAACAACTTAATAGAGATTTACAGGTGGAAGATATGGATAACAACAAAACCAACTTGTTGAACTACTTTTGACACATAAGGGTCACTCTTTCATTCAACAGAAGGCTAAGAAGAAAGGTGTTTTGGTGAAGAGGACTCGCAAGAGTCACAAGAAACATGTAACAAGTGAAACTGTTGATTATCAAAATCATGGTCGCTCTTCGAACATGTTTAAGAAAGCGAGAAGGAAACTCTTTATTCATCCAGGGCTATCAAAATCTTTGCCAAGATCATGATATCACTTTACACCACCAAGATGAATAGTTTAGAAGATTCCTGATGACACGAGAAGAAAGAAACTTCATTCTCCGACTCCAAGTACTTGGCGTAGACGTTTGCCAACGTAGAAGGGTCTGGAGGATTGACCGAGAGACATTTAGCAACACTACTTTAAATGTTCTCCTTGATGTTTGAAACACCAATATCAAACTTTTAACAAGCCTTCAATCAGTCATCACGTAAAGGCCGGACTTCGGATACAAAGGAAATCATAAGCACAACTCCTACAATAAATCATAGAAGATGCCTCATGAAGAATGGTTGTTATTGCTGATTCAAGGATATGGCAATAGGTCTTCCGATTGATTATGCCAACCATTACATCATCTTTGCTGGAGTTACAACAGACCTACGTCATAACCTTGAGGAACACCAATCATTATTGTTGCTTGAGATTCAGCTTTGGTTAAGTGGAGAGATACTTCAGACTGAGCATGTCCGAATAGAAAGGGTGCAACATTTACCACAAGGTAAAGTTACTAGATTTCTTAAGACATGGACTTCAAAGTCAAGCTCCAAAAGATGAGCGAGATTGCGGAACCCATGTGATAGCAAGTTATCAAAAGATAATTGCATCTACATGAATTGTTTGCAACGAAACACAACCGAATCCTGTTTAGGAAACATTTAGGAGGATATCGAAGTTTTGTTGGACTTCTTATCTTCCGTGAACAAATCAATCAGTGGCTTGGTGTGCTTGGAGGATCTTCTCAATATGTGAAGGTATCAACCTACCATATCAATAATTCTTTGCACATGCTTGACTAACTTGGAATGATTCCCTGAGGAGATAAAGATAACGCTACTCAAATCCACGGCGACTTCTTTCAACATTTTGCGCGTGAACTAGAGAAGGTTACTTCTAACATCCAGAACACATAATTCGAGACAATACGAAGATGGTTCTCAAAAGTTTCCAACATTAATTCCAAATGTTCCATACGAATCTCGTATATCATGGAGAAGATAAGGATGTCATTGATGGGCTCAACAACGAACTTATTGAGACACTCCAAGAAGATGGAATCACATATTTTATGAACAAGGCATAGACATTGGTCAGACCAGAGGACATGAAGATGTACTTAAGTGAAACGTCACAAGTAGACACACCATCAGGTAGCCCTTGGAACTGAGTTTGATTTGACAATTGCCCAAACCAAATCAAAGACAGGGAAGGTAACATATCCACAAAGGACATACTATCTTGCTTCAGCACGAACAAAACTAGACATCCCTTTAAGTTGAACAAAGTTGGGTAAAACTTTTGTCTTACAGCTCTCCAAGTTGTTGTTTAGGCTCAACCAACTAGTTCAGGGGGTACCCAGTACGGATCCTTGGAGAAGGGAGCTGTTCAAAGAACTTGCTTGCTCAAGAACTTTGACAACACGGTCATGTGGCAACATGATGATACTTCTAGAAGACATCCAGAATATCACGAACCACCGATATGTCACTTATCTCGAGATAAAACTTGCTTTGTAAGGAAAGAAGACGTAGTCTCAAAGCTTCGGCACAAGCCTAACTCTTTGACCGAAAAGGGTGCACAAGAATAGCGGACTTGGTAGCACAATCATTCTTTGCTTAGTGATTAGATAACTAGTCATGCTAGGAATGACACAAATGTCCTTGGAGTTCAAATCAATAAGAATTGCTAAGAATCTTAGATGGCCACATCATTACGCACACGTAACATTCCTGAGCGCGAACAACTCAGAGGAAGGGTGGGTAAAAATGTGTAAGAACATCACTTCATTAAGAGGGTCATGAAACTCACCACAACCTCTTAGTATAAAAGAGTGTGACACTTTAAGGTGGAACAGAACATAAGTTATTCAACGCTTATTCATCTGCGAATTACAACACTTTGACCTGGTCGCAGAAATGACGAGGTACTGGAGTTTGTTTCTCCTGACATCTCGAAATGGTTTGTCTTGACGGACCGCAAGATTATCTTACATCGGAATACACCAATGCACATTTACTACTTGGCTACCAACTGGTAGACAAAGGTCGGAAAGCAACAAGGAAAAAGGAACATGCTCAGGATAGAATCCCGAGATGTGGATGCATAAGTCAACAATTTTCCGAAAACCGATGCATAGAAAAGGAAGGTGTGGCAGAGTCACGAGTACAGATGCGGGACTCACGAGGAGTACCCTTGTCGTGATCTATTTAGTTCCATTAAAGAACATCTGTCATAGCATGTGGTAGGGAAAGTCCTTTATCGTCACTGTTCAACGGTGACAATATCCACAAGCTTGAAGGCTATACTAGAAGGTACTATCCATTCTGAAGTCATGTGTGAACATTAACGACAGGGGTCAACAAAATGGATCTTGGGTTAAAGGTCAGCTTCATGTACAAGATTCACAACACCAGAATCCAGCACAATCAGGGATCTTAGGTTCAAGTCTGGGGTTAAAACCCAAAGAAAGGAGTAACTACTAATTGAGTGATAAAGCGTACACTACAGGATAGTAATCACGAGGTAGCTTCCAGGAGAAGATACAACTTCTGAAGTACCCAAACAAATGAAAAGGAGGCACACGAGGCAAAATAAAAACCTCGAAGCCTAGAACAGAACAATATGGAACCATCAACATGATGTTGTGGACTCATAAAACAGAGAGATCATGATGGAAATAAATCTCTCGAGTGAAGTGGAACAAGGGAAACAAGTAACAAACACACACCACACTCTAGAGAACTCAACACTAGGTCAAATGGTCGAGAACCGGCATGCCTGGAAAGGCACCTAAGCTTTGAAGGAAGAGACGAGATAACAAAACTTTTCCAAATCAACACATGGTAAGATGACCCAGAGTTAGAGCAAAACTGGATAAGGAGAAAAAGAAGCATACCAGAGTTTTCGAACATAATTTTCATCTTTGAAAATAGTTTTCACAAACACTAGACTCAACATCGACCAATAGAAAGGTTTCCTACAGTCGGTAAAGCTCTGATACCAAAACCTGTGACACCCCCGGAATTAAGGCTAGACAAATCCCAGACTTTTGATTGATCATAATCCTAACCTAATCTTGAAAGCGTACAGAGAAAGAATTGATAACACAATAGTGACCCTACGACACAAAAGGTATTACAGGAAGCTCATAACTGAGCGAAGAACCAAAATATTACAAGCAGAGGTCACTGACCACAAACATCAAACAACGGAAGGCAAATTATGCTATTAAGTATACCAACTTAACAAATGGCCTAAGAGGCCTGAAGCATAACGATGACGTCCAATCCATAGATCCCAGACTACCGGCTGGGAACTCCAAACTACTCGTCGAGTCGATGCCGAGAAGAACTCATCCTCAATGGTAACACTTACTCTGCTGCAAAAGTATCAACGAAGCAAGGGTGAGTACAGGGTGTACTCCGCAAGACTTATGGCTGGTGGAGTTATTTTGCCTAAAGCTATCTTTGTTTTGTAAAACAAGAGGGAGAAGAATCCCGACTAATCAGAATATTTTAAAAGGGGATAAGAGAGCGGTATCACTAGCTTTGATCATCTCTTGATATCCACCAAATCATCATCAGCTGAAACTATCTAGGATCACCCCTCGTACCCATGAGGAAGCATCCTTAATCACATGTTGATCAACTTGCCAAGTTTTATAGGTTCAAGTTCTCTATGATCTTTGAACCTGGTTTCCAAGTCGTCCATAACCGTGGACACGACTTTTCAAAAAGATTTAACCCTGCAGGGGTGTACAACTTTACCCACATGCACCAACCGATTCTTAATGCCAAGCTATAAGCCCTCTTCCTTGGAAGGCCGGCATAGAGTGGTTGACCATTACCTTTACCTTGCTTTCGCCGAGACCATGAGTCATGCACTAGGGATATGCCGCCATAATGGGTCGAGTCCCGAAGTTGGTCCCTAATGATGTGTGCGGGGTTCAAGATTACGGATGCCGGGCATCTCTTGTTCCCAACCACGCTTACCTACCTGTATGAATGCACCTCCTTCACCTCCATTTAAGAACATCCAAGATGCGTATGTCGAATGGAAAGCCCAAACTATGTGACTCATGGAATCTACTCGGCAAGTTAGTTGGTCGAGGGGGTTTCCAGGCCCCCGTGTGGCTGTACGCTCGTCTTGGTCCATAGGAAAGAACTCAGGTCCTAGTAGTGGCAAGTATGGGACTACAAAAACCACAACCCACTGTGGCCTCCCATACCAACCTTAGCATGTTTAACTTTCATATCTGATCATTCCACGTCATCCTGTCATACTAGGTTCATTCGCAGCTCTGGTTCATCAACTTGATGGACCAGCGATAACAACTAAGCTTGGCTAAGCACGACAGATGTAATAGCTCTAGCAACGCTTCACAAGCCAAACCCTAGTTCTGCTAGGAGCAGTGGATCAGGGAATGTAGGCTATAAAGGAAACATGCATCTGATAGGATTAATCTATCTATCGATGAAATACTTTGGAATCATATGCACATGGCAAGAATGTAAATACTTTGAAAGCATAGGATTATATCATGTGTGGGGCTTCGCTTGCCTTTGCTAGTTGATATCCGAGAAGCAAAGCTTCGGACATCTGGTGCTTGACTTGGTTATAGTTGATCAAGTATTGTTCGTCGATCTTCGATCTTCTACAATGTTGATCTCGGGCTTCGATCTTGATCTCGATATTGTAGTATACCGGAGATGAATCAAATACCGGAAAGAAGGGGAAACAATCAACACATGGCATCGATGCAATGCTCAATCAAGGATGATGATATGAGAAGTTTAATTGCGTTGAGATAAACCCCTAAGGCATGCTTGGCAATTTAATCGAGGTCCCGAGGGTACAAAACCCTAACTCGGGGAAAACCTCATAGGCATATGAGAGGGGTCATTATGTTCTTCTAATTAAACTTGTCATGAGAGTTGATTAACAATTCATGATGATATCTTAAAAAGGTAGGTCTCATTTTTCTGAACATTTTGATATATTATTTGTATTTTTATGATTTAAAATGAATTAGTTATGATTTTCCCAATTTTAATTCATTTTAAATCATTTTTGGAATATTATAAAATAATTTACAATTTAGAATTACTCAAAAAAAATTATTAATCAGAAACATTTCTGAAAATACTTATTACACTTATAGGGTGGACCCACCTGTAAGATATTTTTCATTTACATAAATAATACAGAATACAATTACATAAAGATTTAAACAAAACAAAAAGGATTAATGCATCACTGTGACGTCACCAATGGTGGATCTCTCAGATCGAACGCGGGGAAGGCGATAGGGTGCGCGTGGGCGAGCGAGAGCGGGTGCGTTAGACGCAGACGAGCAAGGGGAGCCAGAAAGTGGCGACGCAGTGACCAAATGGTCACCAGAGCATCGTTACCGACGAGGTTTTGCAGCGGCAGTCAGCGGCGGTTGTCGGAAACGCGATAGAAAGCAAGAGGGAGACGTAGGAGAGGTCTGGTGTGACCAGCGGCTCACCACGAGAGTGATGGAGGGGTCGGCGAGGCGATACGTGCACGGAGGACACCGGAATCGAGGGTGGATGCGGCGGCCGGAGTCGGGGGAGGCGCGGTCGGCCTGCTCGATTTCGGGCTCCCGCGGACGATTCCTTTGGAAGGGGTGATCAACAGGGTGAGGCGGAGCCCAAGGCAACATCGGCGGGCTCGGTGAGGCACCTAGCGGTGGGATGAACGACGCCAGTGGGGGATAGTGTTTCAGGAAACTTGGCAGAGAGAGGGAGCGAGCGCTAGGGGGAAGTGGGAGGATGAGGACGGAAGGAGGGCTTCGGCGTGATCTTATCCATCACCAGGGCGGCTGCGGGCATCGCGGAGCAGCCGGCGGCATCGGGCGGCGTCGGATCAGCCAGGAAGCTGCTTCCCTGTCGCGAGGAAGACGACGAACAGGAAAGGCTCGAAGGGGCACGGGCCAAGGTGGGCTGCAGATGGGCCTAGTTGGGATGCAAAGCTGCGCACTGAGCGTCGGGGAGAAGAGGGAGAACAGATGGGCTACGGCCCAGAGAGGAAGAGAATGTATTTTTTTCTTTCTAAAATGTTTTTCCTTTTTCTGTTTTTGTACTTTCTATTTGTAATTTCAATTACAAATCTGTTTTGAATAGTTTCAAAATACAAAAACTTTTGTAAACATTTAAAATATTGCAGGGACCCTTTATAAATATTTGAGTTCCATAGATTTTGAGGTTTTCAAATTTCAACACCATCTGAGATGTTTCAAAAAGAGAGGGGAAGCTAGGGTTTAGGGTTTTTGCTTTTATTTCTTGTATGCATTTTTGGATATGATGCTCATGAATGCACAAACAATTCCTAATTACCATTAATAAAACTAGGGTTGTTACAACTTCTAGTCATCGATGCAATTGGATGGCGGTCTATGTATCTTGTTGTATTTCCCAATCAAATCACATAAGATCTTTCTGACTAGTATTGCATTGTTATGCCTTGCTTAGTTCCTTTCAATTGCCCTGCTGTAATTTGTTTACCCTTCATGCCATGTTGTTTATCTAAGGAGAGAACCTCTAGTGAACTATGGACCCCGGTCCAATCTTTACCATTAATACATCTTCCACCATTACTTTTACTTGCTGCAAACTATTACCTTCCACACCATACATTTAATCCTTTGTTACAGCAAACCGGTGAGATTGACAACCTCACTGATTCGTTGGGGCAAAGTCTTGAGTCTGTGTTGTGCAGGTCTCGCGTTGCTTGCAACACCTGTGTGATGTTTCCTTCCTCCTCCTGGTTCAATAACCTCGGTCTCTACTGAGGGAAGACTTGTTGTTGTGTTCATCACACCTTGCTATTGTGGTTTCCAACGAAGTGCTCCACGTCAAGCACCATCAACAAGTTTTCTGGCGCCATTGCCGGGGAGGCTAAGGACGTCTTCACAAGGGGATTCCTCCACTTTCTTTCTCTTTACTTTGTTTTTAGTTTGCTTAGTTTCTTTTGCTTGGTTTTGTTTGCCTCTTTTCAAAAAACCCAAAAAAAATTAGTCTAGTTTGGTTTGCTTGTTTTATTCAAAAACATAAAAAATTAGTTCCTGCTCTAGCTGATGCTGCTGTTTTTTTGGCTTGCCCACCTTTGCCAAAATGAAGTCTGCTGAGAACACCAAGTTGTGTGACTTCACTAGCACAAACAACAATTATTTCCTTGACACTCCTATTGCTCCACCTGCTCCTGATGCTACCTTTTATGAAATTAAGCCTGTTTTGTTGAATCTTGTGATGAGAGAGCAATTTTCTGGTGCTAGTTCTGATGATGCTGCTTCCTATCTCAATAACTTTGTTAAACTTTGTGAGATACAGAAGTATAAGGATGTACATGGGGATATTATTAAGCTCAAGCTTTTTCCTTTCTCCTTGAGAGGAAAAGCTAAAGAATGGTTGCTATCTTTTCCTAAAAATAGTATTGATTCTTGGACTAAGTGCAAAGATGCTTTCATTGGAAAGTACTACCCTCCTGCTAAGATTATATCTATGAGAAGTGACATTATGAAATTTAAACAACTTGATAATGAACATGTTGCTCAAGTTTGGGAAAGAATGAAATCTTTGGTTAATAATTGTCCCACTCGTGGACTCACTACTTGGATGATTATCCAGACTTTTTATGCATGTTTGAACTTCTCTTCAAGAAACCTGTTGGATTCAGCTGTTGGAGGTACCTTTATGGGCCTCACTTTGGGTGCTGCAACAAAGCTCCTTGACAATATGATGGTTAGTTACTCTGAATGGCATACTGAGGGATCCACATGGTAAGAAGGTAAATTCTATTGAGGAAACTTCCTCTTTGAGTGATAAGATTGATGTTATTATTTCTATGCTTGTTAATGAGAAAGCTCCTTTAGATCCTAATAGTGTTCCCTTAGCCTCTTTGGTTGCTCAAGAAGAGCAAGTTGATGTGAACTTCATTAGAAACAACAATTCTGGCAACAATACTTATGGTAATTGTAGGCCTTATTGCAGTGACCCAGCATACCACTGCATGTGTAGTACACTATAGTCGTTGACATGACACCTACAGAACACTGTTCCGTAAATATCACATCCCTCAGAGTGGTACAACAGAAACATTGCGGGTCCATATTACAAACATTCACACATTATTATTATTACAATACCAGAAGTTCAAGAGTTCAAAAGGTTTCAACTTGCAAACCAAAATATAAAGTGTTTCAGCGGAATTTAAAGATAGCAACTCCGACTAGGAGTTGAGCTCAGCAGATTATTCTATAGAGTTCATGCTGCTCGGCTCCGTTGGTTACTACTAACTAGGTACTTAGTTGGACTCGTTATCATCAACACCATAGCGGATTTTGTAAAACACCTCTAACAGGTCAGGCTCCTCGTAGAACACATATTCTTGACATTCAGCTGCATACATTGGCACGTCTTCGGAATCCTCAGAGTCTAAGCAAGGTATCAAAGGAAAGGATGAGTAACTGCGTTACCCAACAAGTTCATTATATGCAAGGTGGGAAGTTTGATGCTCTAACTACCACCTCGGACTATAAGTCCTTGGCACTATGTAGTTTTTGTAAATCTTTCTTCAAAGATTGATTTTATTATAAAAATCTATAACAATCAGCCTTCACAGGTTGACCAGAACTTTCATGGAGTTCCTTTCCTGCCGCGTTCATAACTCCTTCCCGGAACAAGGAGTAACAAGTTACAATTCTTACACTTTGCAGAGGTGTGTTACTTTATCCATGAGAGATCAACTCCTTGTTGCACAACCGGGCGTACTTTCCCGTCCATAATTCCATGATGTGGGGCCAGTAGTTGGTCCAAGCCAATCACTGCCCCCCTTCATTACCTCGCATGCCTCCTTGGTGTACACCATTCCCACATAATGAATTACGGCAATGTTTTGTACAAACCGTTAGATGCCAGAACTATCGTGGGACGATGAGGGTTCCCACCCATATGCTGCATATCCTCTACGAATTACCAATTAATATGCACGCTATGAGGATAACAGCCACGACATGCACATTCGGCTTCATGCGAGAGGAAGAAGATACAGCTGACTTCTCCGTCCGATTCCAAATCTCATGGCTAACGCGTAATATAAGGCACTACACTGATGTCAGGGGTTATTAAGTCCCTAATTAATCATCATTGTTGCAAATATAACCCTAAGTTCTATTGCTCCATTATATCATCACTTAGGATGATATCTATGATTTCTTTATTTGTGAAAGTAATATTTTCTTTCTTTAGAGTATATATGATAACACACAATTTGCAAATACTTTGATAAAGACTCTTCAAAGGATATGAGCAAGTGATGAACTTGCCTTGTGATGGCAAGGTAGTGAAGTCTGATGCTTACACTGGACCTTGAGCTTCTATGTCTACAAAAACATCATTATTGCCCGGTAAGGAAAATAATTAAAGAAGCAAAAATGATTATGCAAAGTAATGTAATGCATCATTTAACTTGATATGCATTTTCCCTATTATTATAAAAATTCTTTTTAATAATAAAGGATTTATAAATATTACTTTTTAATATTTATAGTATATATATTGTATTATTATTTTTCCATTTATTTGACTTTTATTGATTTAATAAGTCTTTTAAGAATTATCACTTAAATATCCAAAATCGTTATTAAATATTTATGTAGTATTTTTCAAAAATACTACAATATTAATATATTATAAAGTGAATTTTATTTATTTTTATCATATTTCAATAATTTTATAAAATTCCATAAAGAATATATAAATTACAAAATTCTTAGTAAAATTTATATGTCTAAAGTTTTATATCTTAATTTATTTGGATATTTTGGATTATTGTGAATCCAAAAATATTTTATTTATAATTTTTGGACTTTTATTTTATTTTTAGAATTTAATAAGTTCAGGGGCATTTTGGTCTTTTCCTATTTATTAAAACAGATTCTAAATGACTTGGGTTGGCCATTTGGGCTTATTGGGCCCTTGTGGCCCAATAGGGTGGGGTCAAAACAATCACCCCGAAGGGTTTTCAGCCCACCCAGCACACTCATTCGTTGTCTCCTCTCTCTCGAGCTCACCCCTCTCCTTCTCCTTCCTCGACCCCATGGTCAGTGATGTCGCCGCTAAGGATTCCCGCCATCGTGGACCGCCCTGGACGCCGGCGTGGTGCAGGAAGAGGTTGTCAACTTTGGTCTTCCCTCCTATCCAACTGGATTTGGACATGGATCTCTCCTGCGACAGATCGATGCCGTCCTGAACCCTTGGGTTTGGGGTTGGCGTTGATCCTGGCGCCGCCGCTGTTGTAGTGCGCTGTGGTGATTCACCTCACCCCTAGGTGTGGCATCCCGCAAAACCACTACTAGAAAATCGCGTTGTTTTTGTGCATTGCATCATCATGACCTCATGCTCATGTCATCATGCCGCATTGCATTTGAGCATCGTCATCATCTTGCATTTGCTTGCATAAAATTATTTTCGGAAAAACCTAGTTTTGTTTTCCAAACGCCCCGTCTCTTATTCAAACGCCAAAACCGGGTCTCCGGAATATTTTCTTTTGGCTGCTATCGGTTTGCAAACGGCCCGTTTAAAGCAAATAAAAATTATATTATTTTAGTGGGGCAGTCGAACGGGCCGAATGACCCGAACGACCACCCCAGAAAAATACAACGGTTCAATCTAAATCCTACAGCTACCAATCCTATCCTACCCAACCCCCCTCCACATCACCCTGGCCAACCCCCTCTCGCCACCTTACCTTTTCCATAGCCTCCACCACTCCCTAGCTGCCACATGGCCTAACCGTGCCTAACACCCACACCCCGCCTCACTCCCAACCAAAGAACACACGCACACCTCAGACGCCACAGCCCAGCCACTTCCCCGGCCCACGCCCCAAGGCCCACACACACGCCCCCACCAACCGCGCCTCTCCTCCCCGCACTGTCTTTCCCACGCAAGACGCCTCACTCGCCGCCTGCCAGACCCCGCCGCAGCCCGCCTCCGCCTCACGCCCGCCGCCTCACCTCCCTCCTCCTCCCGCGTCAGGCGCCTCGCCTCGCCCGGCCGAGCTCCCTCACCCGAGCCGCCGCCCCGCCGACCTCCTCCCCACTGTTCATCCTCAGCCAGCGTGGCTCTCGCCGCTCTCCGCGACCTCGCCCGAGCCCCTCCATGGCGCCTCCCCAGGCCGAACCCTCTCCCCAGGCCGCCGTCCGCCTCACAGCGTCTGGCCATGCCCAGTCGGCCCAAGCCACCTCTCCGCGAGCTCTACCCCGGACGCCGCCCTGTCTCCGCTCGTCCCTCTCCGGTCCCGAGCCCGCGCCGTCGGCCCGCCTCGCCCTCTGGCCGACGCGCTCGCCCCTTCCCCCCGTGCTCCGGCGACCCTCCGTTCCTCCCCTTCGGCCACGTCTCCGAGCCCGACCCCGCCAAGCCCCGGCCTCCGCCTCGTCGCTTGGGTCAACCGCTTCGCCGTGGAAGGCCCTGGCCTTGTGCCTTCTATCGCCTGTGCTCGCTGTGGCCAGCACCTTTTCTCGCCTCGTCTTTGTTGCCGTGTAGCAGTAAGGTGGCATGTCCCACAAGGTGTTTGGGCAAATGCCCTCTTGGGACCTGCCGGTAGTGTGGTATAATCAGTGCCGTCTGGTCGAGTTCGCTTCCAAAAGACCGGCTTGCCAAGTTCGCCCACGAGACCATCTGACGCTCGAGAACCGCGCCATCTGAAGATCTCCGTTGCCGCATGAGACACCAAGTCCGGCGTTTGGATCCTACATGAAGGACTACTCCGAGAATCACTGACACCGGACCCTCCAGGAGCTCCTTCCCGGATCCGAAGCCCCCAACCAAGATCGTCGTCCCGGACGCCAAGATCACCGACCCGGCACAACAAGACCTCCTTCCTGCACCGATGCCGACGACGTCGCACGCCAAGTTCTTCGACCCCGGCCAAAACAAGATTGTCCACTGACAAGGTCTACTACCTGGATTCGAAGACCGATCCCGGCGCGCCCGAACCCCGTCGAACACCAAGACCCTCGGAATCGCCAAGATCTACTTCACGGACTCGAGCACCCCGGTACCCGATCCACTCAAGTTCGCCATCGACGACAAGAACGACAGCAACCAGGGCGGACCCGATGCGCCCCCGACGCCGACCAAGTCCTGCTTCCCGGTTGCGACAAGACCTCCTCCCCGTACCGATCCCGAACCCGCCGAGACCGAACCCCAGATCGTCGAACCCTGGACCCCGAGACCTACCCCGACCCCCGGAACCCCAAGTTCGTCGAGACCCTAATGTGCGACCATAAGCCCTATTTTTATAATGATATATATAAACCTGTCGCATGTTAAATTGTTCATCTCGCATGCATGTCATGTGGTATGGGGGCCTTATGCCGATTCACCTCATAATTAAATATGGGGCCCATATGCGGGCAAATCTAGTCTCATATCGGCCTCATTTAAACTTGTGTAGCGAACCGGTGATATATTCTGCCTTGTTAAACAACATTTAAATTGCGGGGTGTCTAAATAACATGAACCATTTAAATAACTGTCGGGACCCCGGTTCCGCTTAATATGACCTAATTGCATCGCACCTTGCCATGCCATGCATCATACCTGCATCATGCCGATCTTCTGCCGTAATCTTGAATATTGCATCCGGTGTTTCTTCTAGTGTTTTGGTTCTTCGCGGATAAGGCCGTTGAGTTGATGTGAGCTTCGCCCGATCTTGGTTGAACCTGCAATGTTTTCAGGCGAGCATCTCCCCCTTTCTACCTATCTTACTTTTATAGCATTTATTCCCTCCTTTTGATCTATTGCTATCTGTGTTGCGATGCTCTAGTTTTCGTACACGTGATATCCCTTGCAGCCTTATATTGCCTTGGACACATCCTATTACATTGTTTGGTAGATAGTTGGACTTTATGGCCGTAGTCGCTTGCTCAAGTCTTGTTATGCGTGTCGCCCACAGTTGTTGATGTATTGCCACATGGTGATGTTGGAGATGATTCTAGTTTTACTTATCGTTCACTTTAATTCCCGTTTAACAACTAAAATTGAAGTAAGCAGAGGCATCGGTGGGTGATAGAAAATATTTGGTTTCCGAACGCCCACTTGTGTCCCGTAGGACCCCGAGTACTTGATACCTGTTCCTTGATTTATCGCGCTATCCACATCAGGAGGTATATGGGACCCCCGAGCGAGCTTGATTCTCTTATTTCTTGGGGCCACAAACTAGTTTGAGGTTTTATTTACTATCCTGTACTTATGCCATGCTACTCAGATTTATGTTTGTGCGAGGAGCACTGTCTGCTTAGGATCGGGACACGTTTGGGTATCGACAAGCCCAGCCACACTTCGGGTTCCCGATCGTTTACCGTCCACCCAAACCTTGAGTCCGTCTCGGAGTCACTAGCTCTTGGTCTACTCAATGGGGTGGCCTGAAATATTTCTGAATCCTGTGATTGCTTAGTGAAAGCCTCGTTGGGTTTTGTTTTGGTTTTTCCGAGGTTGATCGAGCGTGTGTTGCTATTGGTGCACCCCGGCCGGGTAAAACTTTCTGAAAGCCGTGTCCGCGGATATGGACGACTTGGAGCACAGTATCTCGACCATAGACAAGCATAACTAAAGTTTATTACTTTAAATTTGACTTATAATGACTAGTAATCAGCTTCACTATAACGGAATGGCTAAATAATACTGCCCACAATTGCTTGTTTGGAGTGTCGCTTGCGACCATTGTACCTGACTAGTAATTATTGCAACTACAACGGAATGGCTAAATAAAAGTACCAACAACTGCTGGGTTTTGGGTTATCTCACGCTATTGTATCTGACTAGTAAGTGTTGCAACTATCACGGAATGGCTAACTAAAAGTGCCCACTGCTTATTTTATCAGGATGACTATCTATACCTGACTAGTAATTGCTGCAACGATAACTGAATAAGTAAAACTGCCAACTGTGTGAGTTCCTCGGTTGACTTCCTCGTTTGGTCTCGAGGGGGAAACGCCAGGATGGGTTTTGTTTGATGTTAGTATCAGGTTGGTTCCGAATAGGTCTTTCTTACCCCTCTCTAATAGCCGCCAGTTGTATCGAGTCTCTACAGGTTGTTTAGTGCATGCTGCCGCTGCCGCTTCAGTCCACCATACCTATGTAGGCGAGGACCGCCAAATTCTAGCCTCGCTGCATCGCCTCAAGATCGACGCCTCTTTTTCCTTTGCCCTTTGTCGGCACCCCTTTGTTTAAGGGTTTTGAGATCGACACCGTTAGCGGTGGTTACCCTTCCGCTTGGCCTCAAGGGTTATGGACGCCATTGGTTATTCTTGTGGCTCTTAGCCCCATTTGCATCTTGTCCGTAGCTGGACGCTATATCGTTCTCAAGGTGATTTGGATCTTTGTGTATATACGTATTCGACTCTTTGAGTCATTGCTGTATATCTGTTCTGTGGGTCCCATCGAGGACTGTTGTGTAATGTTATTACTTCGTTTTCCACCCGCACGAAAGTGTCTGGTGGGCACCTTTGAATCGTTTCTATGCGGGTTTGGCGGGAAGCGCTAAAACTTGCATAGGTGCGATTCTGAGGGTGTTACAGAGTGGTATCAGAGCACAGCAGTTACGATACCCCACAAGTCCAGCCTGTAGGATAACCTAGCTAACGGCCGAAGTAGAGTGTCAAAACTATTTTTGCAAAAACCGGTTGGATAGTTCTGATTAGGACTGATTTTACTCCTTACCCCTCTGCTATTCTTCTCTTACCTCTGCGTGTTTTGAATCTGCTCTCTTATCTTTTCTTTCGAGTCCAGGAATTCTCGTGGTTGGGTTCCATCGTACCTTCAGGGTTTCGCTTCCTTCTTTGATAACGGTGCTCTACCATCCGGTGTTCATGCTGCTTGAGGAGTCCGTCTGCTGTGGTACCATTCTTTGTTCCTTGTTTGTGCTATCCGGTGTTTTCCGACGCGACGACATCATCTACGCCAGATCCGATGCAGAGTCTGCATCACTCCTTTGTCCCGAACCTCGCTTGTCGAGATCTTCAGTCTAATTCCGAGAGTTGGTTGCATAATCCGCCTATTCTTGCGTAGAGTAATGGTTTGGGTGCGCGATGGACTGATCACCATCCGACTACTCTTATCATTCGCTCTTGTACATCGAATCAGTGGATCCAGCAATTTTACTCCGTCCACGGAAGCTAGAGGTGGCTTTATTTGTTGATGCCTCTACCTTCGACCTTTTGTTCCCGGAGTGTTCTCTCGACGATCACGGACAACGACCTCTTGTTAGTGGTGTCGCGAGGATCTACACGAAGCGAGAAGATGCAGATCACCGACCTTCTTTCCGGTACCATGAGGCGGATCTCGAGGGCGAGATCCATTGTTAGTGGTGTCGAATTGTGGCATCCCGCAAAACCACTACTAGAAAATCGCGTTGTTTTTGTGCATTGCATCATCATGACCGCATGCTCATGTCATCATGCCGCATTGCATTTGAGCATCGTCATCACCTTGCATTTGCTTGCATAAAATTTGTAACATCCCAAAAATCATAGTTTCAAAACTCCTTCATATCATCTGTGCATCATTCATTCATTTAGGGTTTATCAAAAATCACTTAGAAAACAGAAGTTGAGTCTGTGATTTCATGTGGACAATTGATTCCAAAATGACCATCACACTTTGAAAATTTGGAAGACTAGGTACTTGTTTACTTGATTCCATTGTTGGAATGTTTATGTGAAGCTTTTAACCAAAATTCAAAGTTTAGAAATGATTTCAAAACCCTAAATCCAAATATATGCAAACCATAGCAAAATCTCTGTTTATTTTTGAAACCCAAGCTTGACCAAACCTTACAGGGTAACCACTTGGTTAAATGACTGCTTTTGAAACCACAAAACCCTACAAAGATCCCCAAAATTGTTTGAAATTAAAAAGGATTTGAATTCATATCAAAATCAATTCGAAAATAGGAAACATAAAAGAAAAGGGCAAAGAAATGGAAAAGGCCATGCGGCGGGATCCGGCCCAAGAACTAATCCAGCCAAAAGCCCACCCGGGCATTTCTTTTCCTCCTCTCACGCGGACGCCTTGACGGCCACCGACAGACGGACCCACATTCACTTAGCGCATTCTGGCGAAGCGGGCCCTATCTGCGGCTGGCATCGTCTTCCCAAACTCTCGCCGCGACCACGTCGCAGGAGCAGTGATGGCCGGTGATGGCGCGGCTTAATTGGGCCATTAAACGCAGACGTTTCTTTTCGACTCCCAGGCTATAAGATCCCCATCACCCCACGGTCATTTTCCCCCAGTCAATCGCACACTCACGCCCCCAGGCTGCCCTCAAACCTCCGCGAGTCGCCAGAGCCCCTCCGCGATCAATTCCGGTGAGCTTCGAGTTCCTCTCTCCCATTCACCCTATCTTATTCGTGAACTCATACGCATCTTCGACACTCGCCGTTTGTCTTCGCATGACCCTAGCGTTAACGTCAACGGTCGCCGCCACCATCTTCTTCACGAACTCCGGCGACCCCTCTCCGTAAGTAAACACCACCCCTTGCCTCTGGTTGACACGCATAGCATCCTCGTCATCGTGCGCATCTGACGGTGTCCTTATTTTGGCCTAGCACGATGAGGAACCACGCCAACGACGACAATGGACCGTGGTGACATTTTGCGAACTCCGCGAGCAATCCGAAGTTTCGGCGCCGCTTTCTTATTCACCCGGCGTGTTCGTAGTTGTCCGCGCATCCTCTAAACCCATTGGTTCGTGCTCGGCGACGCAGAACATTGGCGCAACTCCGACCCTCGCTGACGCGGGCGAAACTCCGACGAGGTCCAGAGCCCATCTCCGGCGCCCTTCGCGAGCAGTACCACATCGAGTTCCAAAGACGCGGATCTGGTAAGCACATCCGGCATCTGGAATGGTCTAGAACGCCCGGCACCGCCGTGACGACCGCGCCGCCAACCAACGCCGCCAGCCGCCGAGCATGGTCGCTTGCTCGCGCCGTTGGATCTTGATCCGGCGCTAGGATAGACTCACTTAATCCCGGCGATGCGCGATCTGGTGCGTCGATCTGTTTAAATCCTGCGCTGCGAGCGTGATCCAACCGAAGCGACGCGCCAATCACAGCGCGACGCGTGGCAAAGTTTATATTAAAAACAGAATTCAAAACCTGAATTAGATTCAAACTTCAAATGTTTATAACTTTCAAACTACACGTTGGATTTTTGCAAACTTTATATCGTTGAGATCAGTGAGACAAGGCCTAACAGAATATACCTTTTATTTAGCATATAGTAACAGTTAAAAATGTTTTATTTGTGGAACAAGTTTGGGGCCATTTTAGATATAAAAATATCTTTTTAAAATTTTGTTTGGACAAATAGGTTTATTGGACAAACTTGTGACATGTTATGCTTCAGTAGTCATGTACACACACTTGGTAGAATTTTTCAAAATTTAGTACATGGTAAACTCTTGCATGCATGCATTCATATTATTTTGATTATATTTAAAGGTGTGTAATTGTATGTTTTGAATTCTTGTGTAGATTCTGATTTTGATTGTGATTGTGAAGAGTGCTACTCCCCACACTACCAAGGCAAGTGATATTTGCATGAATATATATTTGTCCTATGTTTTTGAACTAGCATTAGATATTTTATTATATTTTTGCATAATATTTTGTCTAATGGAAAGGTGGGAAATCCTATGAAGTCTACTAGCATTGTTAGGGAATTATTCCTAAGATAAGTTGCCATACTTGCTTAGCCTAGCTTATAGCAAACAAGGGTGGTGAACATCTATATATATACTATATGATAAAATATTCTAAGTCAAGAGACTTATTTTTTCTTAATAAAACTACTAAGTTAAATAAACCTCCTGGGTGGAATGGAATGTATGGGTTATGTTGAGTGGTTACACAAGGCCATGGACTTGGGTTGTGTATCACACTTGTGGAATGCCACCCAGGCACAAAGGGATTTGGAGGCCAAGTGTTGAGAAAGCTTACGGCAACCACTTGGCAATATGGGCTCTGCCATGATCATATAGGTTGCAGAACTTAGTCAATTTGGACGGATGGTGGTAGTTGGGTTGATAGGTTGGAGCGTCCATTTTGACTAAGGAAAAGCTTCGAAAGGTCCTGTCTTGGGAAACCAAGTCTGGGGAAAGTGCACAACCTCTGCAGATGGAAAACCTAAGTACTTAGCCTTGTCCAAGGAAATGGACACTTGAGCATCAAGACATGGAAGCCACAAGAATCTCATCACTCCAACTTCTAAATTAAAAACTTGTGGGTGAACAAGGGTGAAGAACCACAATGTCTATTGATGGTTTCCTTGGGAATGTTTTGACAAAGAAAACTTAGTAATTTCAACTAATAGGTGAAACTTAATTTTAAGCAAAGCAAGCCAAGCTACACTAGCCAAATGCATATAGAATTATAGACCACTTAAAATATACTAAGGTATCACTTGCCAATACTATTCCAAAGTATTGACCCTCTGTGGCTGTAACTTGTGATGTTGCAGGTTACTCCGATGATGAATAAGAGTCATAAGTCTACACTCAACATGCTTGCCTGTGGCACATGAAGATGAAGACTTGTGTTTATTTACTTATTCCTAAAAACTCTTGTATTAGGCCTATGGCCCTGAGTTGTAAAAGACTATGTTTATCTCTGGAATGAATGTAATAAACGACCTTTGTATCTGTGTACTTCATCTCAAACTGTGGATGCTAGCATTGATCCAGGGACTAGCATTGCAATCACAGGGATCCTATCCTCTATAAAGGAGGGGTCTAACAGATGGTATCAGAGCACTGTGTTGCCTGTAGGATTATGACCCTAGGACTGAAAAAACCACTAAGGAAAAAGTTTTCAACTACTTCTACCCTTGTCTATTCTTCTCGTAAAACTTTTCTAATCTCTTTCAACTTCCTTTGTAGATGAACTCCATCAACGAAGCTGTGAAGAAGGGACCACTCATGACCATGACCTTGGAATGTGAAACTGAGTTTCCCAATATTCTCAAGGACCTCATGGAGGCAATGGATGCACATGGTGAAGCCGTGTACAAGGGCTTTCCAGTGATGGATGAAGGAGTGGAGTATTGGTGGGTGCAACTACACTTGTACAAAAACAAGGGAGACAACCACAAAGAAAGGGGATTCTGCATGTACACCAACACTTCCATGCACACCACATTCTTTGAGTCAGCCAGGGATGCAGCTTGGAGGACTATCAAGGAACTAAGTGCTAGAGTCAAGTGCAGAATGCTCAACCTCCAAAAGGACTTAGAGAAAGAGAAGGAACTTACTCAAGAATTGGAAGACAACAACCAAGAAATAAGTGGAGATGTAATAGACTTAGTGATAGAGTCAAGGGAACAAGATTGGTGGATTGCCTCTAGGAACATTGTGTTCAATAATAGGTCCCGTGAGATTGGACTGTAAGGACACTTCGTTAGTTGGACCACCACTTATCACCTTATTTTCAAAAGATATTTTAAATAAGTATGGACCTTGAATGATGTAATGAATTCATGTATGCATGGCTTGTGTGACAATTATGTTTCATGGATATGTATGAATGTTGTCTTGATTTATCTTGAATTGCAGTGTTCTAACTTTTTAATCTTATAAATAGATGCCTGTTGCCATCAGCACCGTTGAGGAGTTTCGAGTTACTCGTTTTGGTCCCCGTATCGTTGAGCTTACTACTCTGCTTGACCTTCCTCTTCCCACCATTACGGTGTACCCACTCACCAAGTTCGAGAGGAAGGACCCTCTGGGGCTTCAAGGTGACCCAGCCAGGACGCCAGACTGAGCCCACTACAGAGGCCATCGTCTTCAAGTTGATGCATGATGACAGGGAGAGAGGCATGGAGGTAGTCATGCAGACTGATAGGACGATTAGGCCGTCCTCGACGGAGTTAGGGTACTCACTTTCACGTCTTGATGACGTGATGTTGACGGAGAGTCCATCGACTTGAGGACGACTCGAGGAGCACCGCGAGCCGATACGTCTTTATCTTTAGGACTTGGAGACTCTTCTCGAGACACGTGATACAGACGAACGCGTCATGCTTGGTAATGACGAAGCTTGTGCAGCTTCGAGAAGGACAAGCTTTTTGCGCAGCAGGATGAGATGATCAAGGAGATGGAGACAAAATTTGAGACCCAGGACCGCAAATTCAAGAGTCAAGAGAAACGCGTCCAGGATAGGAACAAGAGAATCCGGGACATGACCGAGGAGCTGAAGTCTAAGGACTTCGAGCTTGAGCAGCAGATGGTTATTGAGAGGCTTCGCTCCCAGAAGAGGGCTCTCAAGGCCAAGATCGATTCCTTGACCACTACGATTGAGGAGAACAAGACCGCGATGGAGAACGCAGGTCTTACCTTCGTCGAGGAGGAGATTGACGTTGATGAGTAGACATGATCACTCGTTTATCTTGTTATTCATACTTGTTTTGTGAACTTGTTTTGGACCATCCGACATGTGGATGGCTTGCCACTTGTGTGTATCACTTCATGAACTTGTTATGTGGTTGTTGAACTTTATTCTCAAGTGTTGCTTAATATGTGTTTGCTTAAGTTGTATTGTGCATAAAACATCTATGGGTATCTCATTCTTATCTATTTGAATAAACCACAGATGCCTCCCCGTCGCGCAAACCCCAACCCCAACAACATCACCCCAGAAATGCAACAAATGATGAATGCGCAAACACAACTTATGCAAATGATGACGGCGTTCATCCAAAACCAGAATAACAACAACAACAACAATGACCCCAACAACAACAACAACAACAACAACAACAACAACAACAACAACCCTCCGGGTTTCGATATGCTCACCAGATTCCTGCGTCTGAGGCCAGCGAAGTTTTCGGGAACAACTGATCCCATGGCAGCCAATGACTGGTTGCGTTCTGTGAACAAAGACTTGGTGATGAGGGTCACCGATGCTGAAAAGTCGATTCGCAGACATCTGGAAGGACCACCGCCACATGGTGGGATAACTTCCAAATCACCACTCCCATTGATGAAGTGACATGGGACATATTTGAAGATGGGTTTCACCGCTCATATCTCGTCAGGATAATGAGTCTCGAAAAGAAGGAGTTTCACAACTTGAAGCGGCGCCATCGCGGTGGCGGCGAATCGAGAAGAATTCAACAATCTGGCGCTATGCACCGGACGAGGTGGATACGATGCTAAGAGAAAGGAAAAGTTCTTGGAAGGCTTGAATGATGAGCTGAACCTACTTATCTCAGCATATGTTCCAACTTATCAGTCCTTGTGTGACAAGGCTGCTATTTTGGAGAGTAAAATGAAGCAAGTCGAGAGTAGGAAGAGGAAACACTCCGACAAACACAGCTCGGGATCGTCTCACAAACGATATAATTATGATAACAAAGGCTCCGGATCCCATAAACATGGGAAGTTCAACAAGCACCAACCACAACCGTCATGACAACAAACATCGTAGTCATGACAATGATAAGTACAAGAACCACAAGGGTGGACATAAGAGCCACCACAGTGGAAATGGTAGTGGAGGTGGAGGTCAGTATGTCAAAAAGGACATCAGTCAGGTTGAGTGCTTCAAATGCAAGAAGCTGGGGCATTATGCTAATGAGTGCCCTGAAAAGAAAGTTGAAGGACCTAACAAACCAAATCCTTTCCAGAAAGGACAGGTTAACCACCTCAATGTGGAGGAGGTCTATGAGGAGCCTGATGCCGTTGCTGGTAAGTTCAGACTCAATTCAATTTCAGCGTTTGTACTCTTTGATACTGGTGCATCTCATTCATTCATATCAAAGGCATTTGTGGATAGAAATGGGTTTGCATCAGAAAACATTGGGTGTCCAATAAAGGTTAGTTCTCCAGGGGGAGACATGGTAGCAAGCCTTGGATGCCGAGATCTTATCATAGAGTTTGGTAAACATAAGTTCCAAGTAAGCCTGATAATCCTAGATTCCCAAGGGTTGGATGTAATATTGGGAATGGATTGGATGGCTAAGTATGAGGGAGTATTAGATTGTGCCAATCGTGCGATTACACTCACAACCCCGAAGGAAAAGAATAAAGTTTAAGTCAAACTTTGAATTCAAAGGAAGTAAGCTAAATTCTCTTAAGGGGTTAGCATGGACAATGTGCCAATTGTGTGAGTATCCGGATGTATTTCCGAGGAATTACCAGGAATGCCACCGCATGAGATGTGGAGTTTCTAATAGATTTGGTACCGTTCGGACCAATAGCTAAGAGACCATATAAAATGTCGGGATGAGCTGAAAGAACTCAAGAAACAACTAGGAGAACAGTTACAGAAAGGGTTTATACAACCAAGTTCTTCATCTTGGGGAGCCCCAGTTTTGTTCGTGGAGAAGAAGGATAGAACACAAAGATTATGTATTGATTATCGTTCTCTCAACGAGGTTACCATCAAGAACAAATATCCTTTGCCAAGAATCAACGACTTGTTTGATCAGTTAGAAGGAGCATGTGTATTCTCGAAGATTGATCTGAGGTCAGGCTATTTTCAACTTAAGATAAGAGAGCAAGACATACCTAAGACAGCATTCACCACAAGGTATGGATTGTATGAGTACACTGTGATGCCTTTTGGTTTAACCAACGCTCCAGCATATTTCATGAATATGATGAACAAAGTGTTCATGGAATTCCTTGACAAGTTCGTTGTCGTTTTTATCGACGATATCCTAGTCCACTCCAAGAGCAAGGAAGAACATGAAAGACACTTGCGCTTAATACTTGAAAAATTAAGAGAACATAAACTTTATGCCAAATTCAGCAAGTGTGAGTTCGTTAGAGAAAGTTGGATTCCTTGGTCATGTTATGACAAAGGATGGTGTGGATTGATCCGCTAAAGTTTCAGAAGGATGATTGGGAATCACCCAAAACGTGAAAGAAGTTCGTAGTTTCCTTGGCTTAGCAGGTTATTACAGGTTTATTGAAAATTTCTCAAAAGTTGCTAAACCTATGATGAATTGCTAAAGAAGGACAAAAAGTTTGCACGGTCCAAGGTTGTGAAGTCAGTTTCGGAATTAAAGAAGAGACTTGTAACAGCACCAGCTTTGTATGCACTTTGATTTGGAAAAAGATTTCCAAGTGTATTGTGATGCTTCTCATCAAGGCTTAGGTGCCGTGCTTATGCAAGATGGTAGAGTCGTATCTTATGCTTGAGACAACTCAAAACTCATGAAGTAAACTACCCTACTCATGATTTGGAGTTAGCCTCATCGTTCATGCACTCAAAACATGGAGACATTACCATAGGTAAGCGGTGTGAAGTATTCACCGATCATAAGAGCTTGAAATATATCTTCACCCGTAAGGAAATCAACATGAGACAAAGAAGATGGTTAGAACTTATCAAGGATTACGACTTAAGTTTGCAATACCATCCGGTAAAGCAAATGTGGTAGCCGATGCTCTAAGTCGTAAGACATTTATAAATGGCCTTACAAAGGGAATTGCGGCGTAAGACTTGTGTAGGCAATTCAGAACTCGATTGGAGATTGTACCGAAAGGGCATCTCATGTCTTTGGATGTCCAACCCACTCTTTTGGACAAGATCCGAAGTTCAAAAGACCGACGAGGAAATTGAAAAGATTAAAGTAAACATTGGTCTAGGGAAAGCCAAGAGTTTCCATATTGAGCAAGGTACTTTATGGCAGGAAACGTATATGTGTTCCACAAGACCGAGTTGCGAAACTGATCTTACAAGAAAGTCACAACTCTCCATATTCTATTCACCCAGGAAACACCAAGATGTACATGGATATGAAAGAGAGATTTTGGTGGAACAATCTCAAAAGGGATATCGCCGAACATATCGCTTTGTGTGATGTATGTAGCAGAGTCAAAGCGGAGCACCAGAAACCAGCAGGTCTGCTTCAACCATTGCCTATTCCTGAATGGAAGTGGGAAAATGTTGGTATGGATTTCATTACCGGATTACCAAGGACTAGATCGGGATATGATTCCATATGGGTAGTAGTGGATCGTCTAACTAAAGTGGCTCATTTTATACCAGTGAAAACAACTTATACAAGTGCCAAACTAGCAAAAATTTACATGAGCAGGATTGTATGCCTTCATGGTGTGCCAAAGAGTATTGTGTCTGATAGAGGAACTCAATTCACATCTCACTTTTGGAGACAACTTCATGAATCCTTAGGAACGAGGTTGGAATTCAAGATCGCTTTCATCCTCAAACAGATGGTCAAACAGAGAGAACCAATCAAATTCTAGAAGACATGTTGAGGGCATGCGCTTTGGATTATGGAGCAAGTTGGGATGAAAGTTTACCCTACGCAGAGTTTTCTTACAATAACAGCCATCAATCAAGTATTGGAATGGCACCGTTTGAGTTACTCTACGGAAGGAAGTGTACCACCCATTGTTGTGGAATGGTGTGGGAGAAAGAAGTTTATTTGGACCTGATCTTATCAAGGACGCCAAGAGAAAGTTAAATTGGTTAGGGACGGTTGAAGATAGCACAATCCCGGCGGAAAAGCTACAGGATTCTAAGCGAGAGAAGTCACCCTCTGAAGTTGGAGATAGAGCCTATCTCAGGGTATCACCACTCCGTGGAGTGAAAAGATTTGGAGTCAAAGGAAAGTTGGCACCAAGATACGTTGGGCCATTCAAGATTCTAAGTCGCAAGGGAGAAGTTGCATATGAAGTGGAATTACCAGAATCTCTATCAGCAGTCCACAACGTATTTCATGTGAGTCAACTTAAGAAGTGTCACCCAGAAATGGAAGAGTCTTCTTTGAAGGATACCATACCTTTGGAGGAAGTTCAGCTAGAAAGTGATCTCACTTATGAGGAAAAACCTGTCAAAATTCTAGAGATAGCAGAAAGAGTCACCAGGACCAAGACTATCAAATTTTGTAAAGTGCAATGGAACCATCACTCCGAAGAGGAAGCAACATGGGAAAGAGAAGATGATCTTCGGAAAGACCACCCTCACCTATTTGCTAGCCAAACCGAATCTCGAGGGCGAGATTCATCTTAAGGGGGTTAGATTTGTAACATCCCAAAAATCATAGTTTCAAAACTCCTTCATATCATCTGTGCATCATTCATTCATTTAGGGTTTATCAAAAATCACTTAGAAAACAGAAGTTGAGTCTGTGATTTCATGTGGACAATTGATTCCAAAATGACCATCACACTTTGAAAATTTGGAAGACTAGGTACTTGTTTACTTGATTCCATTGTTGGAATGTTTATGTGAAGCTTTTAACCAAAATTCAAAGTTTAGAAATGATTTCAAAACCCTAAATCCAAATATATGCAAACCATAGCAAAATCTCTGTTTATTTTTGAAACCCAAGCTTGACCAAACCTTACAGGGTAACCACTTGGTTAAATGACTTTTGAAACCACAAACCCTACAAAGATCCCCAAAATTGTTTGAAATTAAAAGGATTTGAATTCATATCAAAATCAATTCAGAAAATAGGAAACGAGAAAAGAAAAGGGCAAAGAAATGGAAAAGGCCATGCGGCCGTGATCTGCCCAAGAACTAATCCAGCCCAGCAAGCCCACCCGCATTTCTTTTTTCCTCCTCTCACGCTACGGACGACGATCCTTGAGCACGATGACGGACCCCACATTCACTTAGCGCATTACCGACGAAGCGGGCCCTATCTGCGCCGCATCGTCTTCCCAAACTCTCGCCGCGACCACGTCGCGGCAGAGCAGTGATGGCCGGTGATGGCGCGCTTAATTGGGCCATTAAACGCAGCGTTTCTTGTCGACTCCTGTGCTATAAGATCCCCATCACCCCACGGTCATTTCCCCACCAATCGCACACTCACGCCCCAGTTGCCCTCAAACCTCCGCGAGTCGCCGCTGACAGAGCCCCCTCCGGCGATCAATTCCGGTGAGCTTCGAGTTCCTCTCTGTCTCCCATTCACCCTATCTTATTCAGTGAACTCATACGCATCTTCTGACACTCGCCGTTTGTCTTCGCTGACCCCTAGCGTTAACGTCAACGAGCCGCCACCATCTTCTTCACGAACTCCGCGACCCTCTCCGTAAGTAAACACCACCCTTGCCCTCGTTGACACGCATAGCATCCTCGTCATCGTGCGCATCGGCGGTGTCCTTATTTTGGCCTAGCACGAGGAACCACGCCAACGACGACAAGACCGTGGCGACATTTTCGCGAACTCCGCGAGCAATCCCAGAAGTTTCGAGCGCCCCTTTCTTATTCACCCGGCGTGTTCGTAGTTGTCCGCATCCTCTAAACCCATTGGTTCGTGCTCAGCGACGCGAACATTGGCAAACTCCGACAACCTCGCCCGACGCGAAACTCCGACGAGGTCGAGCCCATCTCCGAGCCCCTTCGCGAACAGTACCACGCCGAGTTCCAGACGCCAGCGGATCTGGTAAGCACATCCCGCATCTGGAATGGTCAGAACGCCGCACGCCAGAGACGCGCCGCCAACCAACGCCGCCGGCCGCCAGGCATGGTCGCTTGCTCGCGCCGTTGGATCTTGATCCGGCGCTGGATAGACTCACTTAATCCCGGCTGCGACGCGATCTGTGCGTCGATCTGTTAAAATCCTGCGGCTGCGAGCGTGATCCAACCGAAGCAGACGCGCCAATCACAGCGGACGTGGCAAAGTTTATATTAAAAAGAATTCAAAACCTGAATTAGATTCAAACTTCAAATGTTTATAACTTTCAAACTACACATTGGATTTTTGCAAACTTTATATCGTTGAGATCGGTGAGACAAGGCCTAACAGAATATACCTTTTATTTAGCATATAGTAACAGTTAAAATGTTTTATTTGTGGAACAAGTTTGGGGCCATTTTAGATATAAAAATATCTTTTAAAATTTTGTTTGGACAAATAGGTTTATTGGACAAACTTGTGACATGTTATGCTTCAGAGTCATGTACACACACTTGGTAGAATTTTTCAAAATTTAGTACATGGTAAACTCTTGCATGCATGCATTCATATTATTTTGATTATATTTAAAGGTGTGTAATTGTATGTTTTGAATTCTTGTGTAGATTCTGATTTTGATTGTGATTGTGAAGAGTGCTACTCCCACACTACCAAGGCAAGTGATATTTGCATGAATATATATTTGTCCTATGTTTTGAACTAGCATTAGATATTTTATTATATTTTTGCATAATATTTTGTCTAATGGAAAGGTGGGAAATCCTATGAAGTCTACTAGCATTGTTAGGAATTATTCCTAAGATAAGTTGCCATACTTGCTTAGCCTAGCTTATAGCAAACAAGGGTGGTGAACATCTATATATATACTATATGATAAAATATTCTAAGTCAAGAGACTTATTTTTCTTAATAAAACTACTAAGTTAAATAAACCTCCGGGTGGAATGGAATGTATGGGTTATGTTGAGTGGTTACACAAGGCCATGGACTTGGGTTGTGTATCACACTTGTGGAATGCCACCCAGCACAAAGGGATTTGGAGGCCAAGTGTTGAGAAAGCTTACGGCAACCACTTGGCAATATGGGCTCTGCCATGATCATATAGGTTGCCAGAACTTAGTCAATTTGGACAGATGGTGGTAGTTGGGTTGATAGGTTGGAGCGCGTCCATTTTGACTAAGGAAAAGCTTCTGAAAGGTCCTGTCTTGGGAAACCAAGTCTGGTGGGGAAAGTGCACAACCTCTGCAGATGGAAAACCTAAGTACTTAGCCTTGTCCAAGGAAATGGACACTTGAGCATCAAGACATGGAAGCCACAAGAATCTCATCACTCCAACTTCTAAATTAAAAACTTGTGGGTGAACAAGGGTGAAGAACCACAATGTCTATTGATGGTTTCCTTGGGAATGTTTTGACAAAGAAAACTTAGTAATTTCAACTAATAGGTGAAACTTAATTTTAAGCAAAGCAAGCCAAGCTACACTAGCCAAATGCATATAGAATTATAGACCACTTAAAATATACTAAGGTATCACTTGCCAATACTATTCCAAAGTATTGACCCTCTGTGGCTGTAACTTGTGATGTTGCAGGTTACTCCGATGATGAATAAGAGTCATAAGTCTACACTCAACATGCTTGCCTGTGGCACATGAAGATGAAGACTTGTGTTTATTTACTTATTCCTAAAAACTCTTGTATTAGGCCTATGGCCCTGAGTTGTAAAAGACTATGTTTATCTCTGGAATGAATGTAATAAACGACCTTTGTATCTGTGTACTTCATCTCAAACTGTGGATGCTAGCATTGATCCAGGGACTAGCATTGCAATCACAGGGATCCTATCCTCTATAAAGGAGGGGTCTAACAAAATTATTTTCGGAAAAACCTAGTTTTGTTTTCCAAACGCCCCGTCTCTTATTCAAACGCCAAAACCGGGTCTCCGGAATATTTTGTTTTGGCTGCTATCGGTTTGCAAACGGCCCGTTTAAAGCAAATAAAAATTATATTATTTTAGTGGGGCAGTCGAACGAGCCGAATGACCCGAACGACCACCCCAGAAAAATACAACGGTTCAATCTAAATCCTACAGCTACCAATCCTATCCTACCCAACCCCCCTCCACATCACCCTGGCCAACCCCCTCTCGCCACCTCACCTTTTCCCTAGCCTCCACCACTCCCTAGCTACCACATGGCCTAACCGTGCCTAACACCCACACACCCCTGCCCCACACTCCCAACCAGCAACACACGCACCTCAGACGCCACAGCCAAGGCCACTTCCTGCCCACGCCTGTGCCCCACACACGCGACCCCGTCCCCCACCAACCGCGCCCTCTCCCTCCCTGCACCGTCTTCCCCCGCACGCGCACGCTCCCACCTCGCCTCGCCGACGCCAGGACCCCGCCGCCTGCAGGCCCGCCTCCTCCGCCCTCCGACGTCCGGCCGCGCCGCCCCTCACCGCCCTCCTCCTCCCGCGTCAGGCGCCCTCCGCCTGCTCGGCCGAGCTCCTCGCCGAGCCGCCCGCCTGGTCGACCTCCTCCCACTGTCGTCTCAGCCGCCGTGGCTCCGCCTCGCTCCCGCGACCTCGCCCGAGCCCCTCCATGGCGCCTCCCTAGGCCGGGCGACCCTCCTCCCCGGCTTGGCCCGCC
Source organism: Avena longiglumis (assembly GCA_030063025.1). Lineage (NCBI taxonomy): Eukaryota > Viridiplantae > Streptophyta > Magnoliopsida > Poales > Poaceae > Avena > Avena longiglumis. The sequence goes on from CP125973.1 coordinate 159,783,894, forward strand.
TCCACCTCCGCCCGCGCGCGCCGCCTTCGCTGGCCAAGCCACCTCTCATGAGCTCTACCGGACGCCTGTCTCCGCTCGTCCCTCTCGGTCCCGAGCCCGTCAGCCCGCCTCGCCGACGCGGCGCTTCTTCCCGTGCTCGCGACCCTCCGTTCCTCCCTTCGCCACGCCTCCCGAGCCCGACCGCAAGCCCGCCTCGTCGCTTGGGTCAACCGCTTCGCCGTGGAAGGCCCTGGCCTTGTGCCTTCTATCGCCTGTGCTCGCTGTGGCCAGCACCTTTTCTCGCCTCGTCTTTGTTGCCGTGTAGCAGTAAGGTGGCATGTCCCACAAGGTGTTTGGGCAAATGCCCTCTTGGGACCTGCCGGTAGTGTGGTATAATCAGGTGCTGTCCTGGTCGAGTTCGCTTCCAAAAGACCGGCTTGCCAAGTTCGCCCACGAGACCATCTGACGCTCGAGAACCGCGCCATCTGAAGATCTCCGTTGCCGCATGAGACACCAAGTCCGGCGTTTGGATCCTACATGAAGGACTACTCCGAGAATCACTGACACCGGACCCCCCAGGAGCTCCTTCCCGGATCCGAAGCCCCCAACCAAGATCGCCGTCGCGGACGCCAAGATCACCGACCCGGCACGACAAGACCTCCTTCCTGCACCGATGCCGACGACGTCGCACGCCAAGTTCTTTGACCCCGACCAAAACAAGATTGTCCACTGACAAGGTCTACTACTGATTCAAGACGATCGGCGGCCCAACCCCGTCGAACACCAAGACCCTCGGAATCGCCAAGATCTACTTCACGGACTCGAGCACCCCGGTACGCGATCCACTCAAGTTCGCCATCGACGACAAGAACGACAGCAACCAGGGCGGACCCGATTCGCCCCCGACGCCGACCAAGTCCTGCTTCCCGGTTGCGACAAGACCTCCTCCCCGTACCGATCCCGAACCCGCCGAGACCGAACCCCAGATCGTCGAACCCTGGACCCCGAGACCTACCCCGACCCCCGGAACCCCAAGTTCGTCGAGACCCTAATGTGCGACCCTAAGCCCTATTTTTATAATGATATATATAAACCTGTCGCATGTTAAATTGTTCATCTCGCATGCATGTCCTGTGGTATGGGGGCCTTATGCCGATTCACCTCATAATTAAATATGGGGCCCATATGCGGGCAAATCTAGTCTCATATCGGCCTCATTTAAACTTGTGTAGCGAACCGGTGATATATTCTGCCTTGTTAAACAACATTTAAATTGCGGGGTGTCTAAATAACATGAACCATTTAAATAACTGTCGGGACCCCGGTTCCGCTTAATATGACCTAATTGCATCGCACCTTGCCATGCCATGCATCATACCTGCATCATGCCGATCTTCTGCCGTAATCTTGAATATTGCATCCGGTGTTTCTTCTAGTGTTTTGGTTCTTCGCGGATAAGGCCGTTGAGTTGATGTGAGCTTCGCCCCGATCTTCGGTTGAACCTTCGGCAATGTTTTCAGGCGAGCATCTCCCCCTTTCTACCTATCTTACTTTTATAGCATTTATTCCCTCCTGTTGATCTATTGCTATCTGTGTTGCGATGCTCTAGTTTTCGTACCCGTGATATCCCTTGCAGCCTTATATTGCCTTGGACACATCCTATTACCTGTTGTTTGGTAGATAGTTGGACTTGCGCATCGTAGTCGCTTGCTCAAGTGTTGTTGCATGTCGTCCAGTGCCACAGTTGTTGATGTATTGCCACATGTTGATGTTGGAGATGATTCTAGTTTTACTTATCGTTCACTTTAATTCCTGTTTAACAACTAAAATTGAAGTAAGCAGAGGCATCGGTGGGTGATAGAAAATATTTGGTTTCCGAACGCCCACTTGTGTCTCGTAGGACCCCGAGTACTTGATACTTGTTCCTTGATTTATCGCGTTATCCACATCCGGGAGGTATATGGGACCCCCCTGAGCCAGAGCTTGATTCAGTCTTATTTCTTGGGGCCACAAACTAGTTTGAGGTTTTATTTACTATCCTGTACTTATGCCATGCTACTACTGTATTTACGTTTGTGCGAGGAGCACCTGTACTGTTTAGGATCGGGACACGTTTTCGCGGTATCGACAAGCCCAGCCACACTTTCGGGTTCCCAGTCGTTTACCGCCGTCCACCCAAACCTTGAGTCCATCTCGGAGTCAGCTAGCTTCGTTGCGGGTCTACTCAATGGGGTGGCCCCCTGAAATATTTCTGAATCCTGTGATTGCTTAGTCGTGAAAGCCTCGTTGGGTTTTGTTTTGGTTTTTCCGAGGTTGATCGAGCGTGTGTTGCTATTGGTGCACCCCGGCCGGGTAAAACTTTCTGAAAGCCGTGTCCGCGGATATGGACGACTTGGAGCATAGTATCTCAACCATAGACAAGCATAACTAAAGTTTATTGCTATAAATTTGACTTATAATGACTAGTAATCAGCTTCACTATAACGGAATGGCTAAATAATACTGCCCACAATTGCTTGTTTGGAGTGTCGCTTGCGACCATTGTACCTGACTAGTAATTATTGCAACTACAACGGAATGGCTAAATAAAAGTACCAACAACTGCTGGGTTTTGGGTTATCTCACGCTATTGTATCTGACTAGTAAGTGTTGCAACTATCACGGAATGGCTAACTAAAAGTGCCCACTGCTTATTTTATCAGGATGACTATCTATACCTGACTAGTAATTGCTGCAACGATAACTGAATAAGTAAAACTGCCAACTGTGTGAGTTCCTCGGTTGACTTCCTCGTTTGGTCTCGAGGGGGAAACGCCAGGATGGGTTTTGTTTGATGTTAGTATCAGGTTGGTTCCGAATAGGTCTTTCTTACCCTCTCTAATAGCCGCCAGCTTATCGAGTCTCTCTGAGTTGTTTAGTGCATCGCCGCTGCCGCTTCACCACCATACCTATGTAGGCGAGGACCGCCAATTCTAGCCTCGCTGTAATCGCCTCAAGATCGACGCTCTTTTTCCTTTGCCCTTTGTCGGCACCCTTTGTTTAAGCAGGTTTTGAGATCGACGTTAGCGGGTTACCTTCCGCTTGGCCTGGGCAGGGTTATGGACGCCATTGGTTATTCTTCGTGGCTCTTAGCCCGTTTGCATCTTGTCTGTCCGGACGCTATATCGTTCTCAAGGTGATTTGGATCTTTGTACTATATATCGTATTCGGACTCTTTGAGTCGGCTCAGATATATCTCTGTGGGTCCCATCGAGGACTGTTGTGTAATGTTATTACTTCGTTTTCCACCCGCACGAAAGTGCCTGGTGGGCACCTTTGAATCGTTTCTATGCGGGTTTGGCGGGAAGCGCTAAAACTTGCATAGGTCCGATTCTGAGGGTGTTACACTAGGTGTGGCTATGGTCACCGCCGTGGTGCTGTATGGGTTGCAGCGCCCCCCTGGGGGTGCTCCCCGTGCCGCCATGGTCGTCGGCCACCTCTGCTTCCTCTTCTAGTCTCCAGCGAGGACCTTTGGTGAGTCATTCTTCTCCCCTCATGCTCTCTGTACTAATCCGATCTATGCTAGATGTTGGTGGTGACCTTCCTGGTTACTGTCATGTCCTGATTAGGGTTTTTGATTCTACTTAGGATTCATACCCTAATGTGGATCAGATACTGATGAATTGGATCATGTGTTGATTGTCCCTAAGCATGCTAAATGATTGTTAATTGTGGTTTGCTGCTTAAGGTGAACTGTGGTGGTGCTAGTGGCTTATATGATGATTATATTGATTAATTTTTTATGTGATCAGATGATCAAGTTGCTTTAGAAGCATTACTTGGGAATCTTGTGGTTTACTCCTTCACTACTGTCATTACTTGGTTAATGATAGTGAGTGTTGTGTGATGAAATCACTGTATTAACACCTGTTGGCTTAAGAATTCAGATGTAGTTTGAGCTCAAATGATTTCAAATAGTGAAGATATACATAGGTGACTATCTTGTTTATGATTCCTGTGTTTAAGAACAGGAAGATGATTTACAGTGGGTTGGTTGAATCTGTGAAGGTTGAATACTTAATCTGATTAATATAGAATTGTTCTTGTGACACCATATTTGGATGGCACACAAGTTAGATTCTATTTCATTGTTTGGGGTTGGTGCAAGCTTAAGATGAGTTTGGCTTTAAAGATAAGTAGAAAATTTTCTTTCTTAAATCCCTAAGACCAATGATGTTGGTCTGAGGTTTAGGGATTTAAGCTTTATCTAGTTGATTCATATGGATGGTTCTGGTAGTGGTACCAGCTACTGTTTCTTGAATCAAATCTTGGAAAAATGATTGTAAGCTTGATAAGTTGCATAGATCCACATAATTAAATTCTAAGGTACTACTCTTATCCTAGAGATGTGCTTAGAAGTTAAATCTTAGCTATATTCATTCTGGAATTGAAATATAGCTTGATAGCTAAATCAATGATGTTGTTCTGAGATTTAGTTGGATCCTTGTACTTTGCTGTTGCCTTTAAAGTTTAAAAACCTCAATGATGGATTCACCCCACTTGGGTGCTTTCTGAGAGTTATTAGACAAATAGATCATTTGATGGTCTATTTACTCACCACTGTCACTTGATGTTGTGGTTGCACGTGGTTGCCCTTGTGGTAGCTTGATCTGGTGATCCCCTGGTGTTTCCAGTTCCTGGCTTGTTTTTGATCTAGCCCATCTCTCCTGATCCTGATGGCTTGGCCTTGGTCTTGCTATCCACCTGATCTTCCCCCTCATTATGTCACCATCTTGTTGATGTGATCCTGGACTTTGTTTGGTTTGATCTGGCTTTGCTTTGGCTTGAGGTAGCTGCTGGCTGCTGTGGTTTGTTTAGCTGCTGGCTGCTGTGCTTGGTGTGTAAGAGTAAAGGAATGATGTGGGGATTGGTTTTCCCACCGCTGTGTTGACAGTTTTGTTTGGTTGTGCTGATGTTGTGGTGTTGACAGCACACACCATGCAGTTTGGTGTGTGTGCTGCTTGTGTGCCTACTGCACAGATGTGGATATGTTCAGAATTTTTAAAGTTACTTTCATCTTGTTACTTCTACCTGGCTGGTGAAATATTATTCTTTATTTATTCCTTATTGTAAGAATTGTGAATGATTTCCATAAGTTACATTTTTTGTAACTTATTTATTTAATGAAAATATAAAATGGAGATTCTTATTCTTAATTACCTTCTTTATATAAAGTTTGAGTTATTATTGGTTAACCCTTAATTGAATCAAATATTCAAACATTATTCAAAATTCTTTTGAACACTCAAGTTCTAAATTCAAATTTCATTTCCCCAAAACTCATAAATCCACAAAGATCATATCAAAGTCTATAACAATCATCCTTCAAGACTAAACCTATTCTCAAAGCATGAAAGAAACCTTGATCACTTTAGGTTTTTATTTGGCAAAACATTTACCCACATTTTCACAGATGGATGCATGCAACATTCCAAATTCCTAAATCTACCCTTCGTTAGTTCCTAAATGCTGGGATGTTACACTTATCTTCCTTGTGGAAATGTTTATCATGGTATATCTGGAATGCCTAGTGAAGAAAGGATTGTAGAAGTAGAGAGATCCACTAAGAATTTTATGCAGATGCAATATGAGCAAAATAAGATTTTCACTAAAAATATGGAGGAACAATCTATTATCTTGAAAAACATTAGTCATCAGCTTGAGAATCTGAATAGAAAAATTCCTAGTTTACAGTCAAAAATTTTGAGTGATGAGAAAAATATATCCTGTTTGTCTGAAGTTCAGTCCTCCTTGATTAATAAAATGGCTGCTAAACCTAAAACCATGGAAAGTACCTTTGCTGCCACTCATGCCATACAAGTCACTATTGATGAAAATATTAGATTGTTAGCTCAACTTCATGCTAGGTGGGAAATGGAAGCTGAAATTGGTAGAAACAATAGTGTGTGCAATATCACCACTAAACCACAAGTATCCCCTATTCCTCCTCCTACTATGCCCAAGCCTAGTGAGCCTATTACTAGTGATGCTAAGTTTGACTTTGATATTGATGGCTTGCAAAAGCTTGCTAGAAGTCTTGATGCTAGTAATATGCATGTTGCCTTTACCAAACACATTACATATGCTCTTAATAAGATTAAGGAAGAGAAGATAAAACATGAAGCTTCTATTCATAGGAAAGTAGAAGATAGTTGGGAACCCATTATTAATATACAAGTGAATGGCTTTGATCTCAAAGCTTCATGTGATCTTGGTTCTAGTGTCTCTATTATGCCTAGGAAGATTTATGAAATGCTTGATTTGCCACCATTAGAAGATTGTTATTTGGATGTCCCACTCAATGATAATGCTAAGAAGAAACTCATGGGGAGTATTAATGATGTTCTCATTATGGTTAACAATGCTTATGTCCCTGTTGATTTCTATGTTTTGGATGTTGAATACAATGCTTCTTGTCCTATTACTTTGGGAAGATCTTTCTTAGAACAATTGGTGCCATCATTGATATGAAAGAAGGCACGGTTAAATATCATTTTACATTCAAGAAAGGTATTGAACACTTACCTATGAGGAGATATAATTTGCTTTTTGCTCCTCCTTTGAAAGCAAGGTTTGATGTTAATGCTTTCTCATTTGAAAATACTTGATTCTTCTTGCTTCTTGTGCCTAACTTAAAGGCGTTAAAGAAAAGTACTTGTTGGGAGATAACCCAAGAGTTTCCTTGAGTTTTGGAAGTTATTACTTCAGTAATGAACTCTCCTTATCCTTTTTGTTTGCTCTTTTTGCCAAGAATGACCTCTAATGAGAGGGGACTAAGATTTGGGGAGTTGCAGTCCCGAAACAGATTTCTGTCCTCCACCAAACAAATTCGTGAGTAGTCTATCTAACTCGGATTGAGCTCAAAATTTACAAATAAATCCCCCAGTATGTTAGCTAACTTTAGTTAGCTCTACACTTTTTGATTTGAGCAACAGAAGATGTTCAAAAAAATCGGTTTCTACCTGCTGGTCTGTTTTGACAGATTTTTGCCATTATTTGCTTCTTATTGATTCCTTTTTGAGTTCTCTTTTGGGGAATTGGGATTTTTGAAGGAGTTACTACAGTAGCTTGTGTTTTTAGTGAAAGTTTTGCTGCTCCAAAGCTTTGCCAGAGGTCTAATATCTTTTGAATACACTAATGTTGCTAATGAAGATTGTGTGAAGTTTTGTATGAAGGAAAAATTTCAGGTGTAGAGAGAGAATGATGTAATGAGATGAAGAATGGACAAAAGCTCAATCTTGGGGATGCCACCATGGTGTCACACCAAGAAATATCAAAGAGGTACAAGCGTCAAATCTTAGTGATGCCCAAGGCATCCCCTTCTTCATCAATAAAAAGCTCAGGTCTGTCTAGACACTTCGTTTTTATTGTTTCATGCACTGTTGTATTGTTATTGGAGCGTCTTAGTTTTCGTTTTCTTTGCTTAGGTTGTTTAGTTTGCTTGAATAAAGTAGTTTGGACCCCCGTTGTCGCTGTGTTGTTGCAAATAAGTTGCTTGGTGTTGGACAGGAGTAGGAAGTTCCTGCTTGAAGGTGCAAGAGGAGCTTGCATTGACTATGACTTAGACTTTAGCATGACATGCTAGGTGTTGTTTTGACCTTATGCTTAGTGATTATTGTTGTAGCATGTCTTGTTCCAAACAATTGGGATTGCTTAGTGTGCCTTGAAGAAATTATGCATTGTTTTAGCATGCAAAAGCATAGTATTGTGGTATTCACCTTTGATGCTTTGTTTGGGTTGACTTGGCACATGTTCACACCATGTTATGACTATAAAAAAGTCACCATAGCCTCTATGATCATTTAGTCCTTGACTTGTAGTACCACTCTATGCTTTGATTAGTAATGCTTTGTTGCTCTCCATGATTATGGCCATTATGCTCTCTTAGTTGGTTACTGCCAGTCTTTTGCTAGCCTCCACTTGTATGAGTAAGCTCTACTCATGCTTCCAAATCCCAAGAAACCCAGTTATTCCAAAGTGTCCACTAGAAATTCCTACGCATGGTGTGTTACCCCATTCCAAGTATATTCTTGTTTTCATCTATCTTCCAATTAAAAACTATTTTGTTATGTGAAAACTTAGTGATTAAAGCTCTCACGAACTTGATGACACACTTTATATTTCTTGCCCCTAATAAACTTGAACCATTGTGTCATCTATGTTGTATATGCTTGCACTTATATGTTGGAATTAGCAGAACCATGTTTTCATGGGGAACACTTTCAACATTGCACATATACTTTGTACACAGTTGATATCATGCTCTTTTGTCTATGAATGTCGTCGGTGTGAAATGAAAGGGGAGCTTGTAAGTCCATGGAGTTATGTATTCTGTGTTAGAGAAATGCCTGGTCTGCTAGCCTAAGCCATGCTTAATCATGGTGGAAACTTGCAGCATCACCATAATGAGCTATCTATGAAGCATCCTCAATAAAAAGCTATGCATATAGTCAATAAAAGATCGCTGAGATGCTCATTGTCTGCTTGCCTTGTCATTTTGGTTATGGGATAGCTCCTATACCATGTGCAAGGGGTACCCCGTTGGCGGTTCTCTATGATATGCAAATACTTACAATGACAAGAACTTACAGGTGACTGAAGTTGAGTAGCATGAGGTGCGGTCCTCGTATTCAAGGTACTTGAGATTGCCAACTTATAATTTTTCAAGCATATACTCCATAGTTTGTTCACCCTAACCTTAATCACTTCAAGATGCTTATGATAGGGGCAATGAGGGCTAAAAGCTAACAAGTACCATAATTTTTGGAAGCTCTTTTTGAAACTTGAAATCCCTACTTCCTTTATAAAAGGCCTTTCTTCCACCATTATTTGAGTCTCCACCTTCTACCTTTAGGCACCATTAAGAGAGCATAGTTCCCATTTTGTGTGCAGTGTCCCAAAGCTTATTGGTTGATGCATATTGTGATATTACTTGTTCTTGTGCTATTTGTTTCTAGTCACCCTTGTGAACCTTGAAGGTGTCCTCTGCATCTATTTGCTACTCTATGAGGGACAAGCTGATTGCCACTATGCCATGTTTTTTGTATGTGAAACAAACAAACGTTTTTCAATGCATGTTATTCATGATATTTGTTTGTAGCCTTTCATGTTGCATGCATAGTTACTATGTCCTACTATTATAACTCCATCTTTCATGCACATGTTTAGAGTTCTTTCATCCCAGCTTTCAATGCTTGCAAATGGTTTGATATTTATTGTGATGGTGCATGTCACCTCAAAAATTATTCTTTTTATCACTTACCTACTCGATGACGAGCAGGAGTTAAGCTTGGGGATGCTTGATACGTTGAAAACATATCTATAATTTTTTATGATCCATGCTTGTTTAGTATCTAGTTTGCTTTGCTTTGTCTATACTTTGAGGTGTTTTATATCTTTTCTGGAACTAACCTATTAACAAGTTGCCACAGTGCCAGTTGCCTGTTTTGTTCTGTTTTTGGTTCCAGAAAAGGAAGAAAATCAATATTCTCATAATTGGGCGGGACAAAGGCCAAAGTCAATATTTTACCGTGGGGGACACGAATCCATAAGATGAGACATAGAGGCACCAGAGGGCGTCCAGACCCCCCTGGGCGCGGCCAAGCCTGGCCCGTTCCTGGGGAGGGTGTGGGCCCTCTGGTCGCCTCCCGGCCTCGCCTCTTTGCCTATAAGAAGCTCCTGATGCAGTTATTCTTCGGTATGCCAGTTATTCTTCCCGGATGCCAAGACCGCCACATGGAAACCGAAGACCGATCCCGGCGAGCCGAACCCTCGGCGAATCCCAAGATCTCCGGATCAATGTGTGACCCCTTTACCTCCAAGCCCTATTTTTTATAACAGATATATCTTGTTGCATATAATCATTCATACTCGCATACATATGATGTGGTTTGGGGGCCTTATGCCGATTCACCTCATAATTAAACATGGAGGCCATATGCGGGCGAATCTTATATTGGCCCCATTTAAATTTGTGTAGCGAACTGGTGCTATCTTTTGCCTTGTTAAGACAACATTTAAATTGCGGAGTATCTAAACAACATGAACCATCTATTTAATTGTCGGAACCCCGGTTTCGCTTAATATTGCCTACTTGCATCGCATCCTTGCCATGCCATACATCATACATGCATCATGCCCGATCTTCTGTCGTTGTATTAAATAGTGCATCCGGTGTTTATTCTAGTGTTTTGCTTCTTCGAGGATAAGGCCGTTGAGTTGATGTGAGCTTCGCCCTGACCTTTGGATGAACCTTCGGCAATGTTTTTCAGGCGAGCATTCTCCCTCTTTCTACCTATTTTACATTTCTAGTCTTTATTTCCTCCTATTGATCTATTGCTATCTGTGTTGCGATGCTCTAGTTTTCGTACCCGTGATATCTCTTGCAGCCTTATATTGCCTTGGACACATCCTATTACCTGTTGTTTGGTAGATAGTTGGACTTGCGCGTCGTAGTCGCTTGCTCAAGTGCTGTTACGTGTCGTCCAGTACCACAGTTGTTGGAAGGTTGCCATATGTTTTATGTTGGAGATGATCATGACTTTAATTACAGTTTAACAACTAAAATTGGAAGTAGGTAAATGCAGAGGCACCGGTGGGTAATAGACAATATTTGGTTTCTAATCACCACCGGTGTCCCAGGGACCCCGAGTTCTTGACACTGTTCGAGATCGAGCTAACCACGGTGGGGTGTGTGGGCACCCCATCGATTTAGTACCTGATTTCAAATCGTCTGGGGCCACAAAGTAGTTTGGGGCTTTATTACTATCCTGTACTTATGCCATGCTTCGCTTTATTTATTTATCGTGGAGCGCCTGTACTATTTAGGAACCCCGTGATACGTTTTGCTGTATCGACAAGCCCAGTCACACTTTCGGGTTCCCAGTTGTTTACAGCCGTCGACACAAACCCTGGGTCCGTCTCGGAGACCGGTAGACTTTGTTACGGGTAGCTTAGTGGGGTGGCCCCCCGTGCTTGCTTTGGGTCTGGGAAACGTCGTGTCCGAAACCCCGTCGACATACCGTTGGGTGTATGTTTTGTGATCTTGTATCTACCTGATCTGACAACAAGGGTGTAGGTGCGTGTGGGAACTTTGGTGCACCCCTGCAGGGTTAAATCTTTTCGAGAAGCCGTGTCCGCGGTTATGGACGACTTGGAGCACAGTTCTCGATCATAGACAACTATAACTAAAGTTTACTGTTATAAATTGACTTGTATCCGATATGACTAGTAATCAGCTTCACTACAACGGAATGGCTAAATAAAAGTACCAACAACTGCTGGGTTTGGGATATCTCATGCTAATTGTATCTGACTAGTAAGTGTTTCAACTACAACGGAATGGTTAACTAAAAGTGCCCACTGCTTATTATATCAGGACGACTATCTATACCTGACTAGTAATTGCTGCAATGATAACTGAATAAATAAAACTGCCAACGGTGTGAGTTCCTCGGTTGACTTCCTCGTTTGGTCTCAAGGGGGAAACACCGGGATGGGTATGTTTGGTGGTAGTATCAGGTTGGTTCCGAATAGGTCTTTCTTACCCCTCTCCGATAGCCGCTATTTGTATCGAGTCTCTATAGGTTGTATAGTGCATGCCGCGCTGCCGCTTCAGTCCACCATACCTATGTAGGCGAGGACCGCCGAATTCTAGTATCGCTGTCACCGCCTCAAGATCTTGACCGCTCTCTTTTTTTTCCTTTGCCCTTTGTCGGCACCCCTTTTGTTTTAAGCAGGTTTTGAGATCGACGTCGTTAGCAGGGTTACCCTTCCGGCTTGGCCTGGGCAGGGTTATGGACGCCATTGTTTATTCTTCAGGGCTCTTAGCTCAATTTGCATCTTGTCCGTACTCGGACGCTGTATTGTTTTCAAGGTGATTTGGATCTTTGTACTGTAAATCTATATTCTTGACTCTTTGAGTCGCTGTTGTATATATATGTTTTGTGGGTTCCATCGAGGACTATTGTGTAATGATATTACTTCGTTTTCCACCCGCACGCAAGTGCCTGGTGGGCACCTTTGAATCGTTTCTATGCGGGTTTGGCGGGAAGCGCTGAAACTTGCATAGGGCCGATTCTGAGGGTGTTATAGAGTGGTATCAGAGCTCAGCAGTTACGATACCCCACTGGTCCAGCCTGTAGGATAACCTAGCTAACGGACGTTGTAGAGTGTCAAAACTACTTTTGAAAATCGGTGGGATAGATCTGATTAGGTCTGATTTTACTCCTTACCCCTCTGCTATTCTCCTCTTACCTTCGCGTGTTTTGGATCTACCCCCTTACCTTTTCTTCGAGTGTAGGATTTCTCGTGTTTGGGTTTCCATCGTACCTTTATGGTTTCGCTTCCATCCTCTTGTAACGGTGCTTTGTCATCTGTTCTTCATGCTACCTGATGAATCCTTCATCTATTTTACCTTTCGGTGGACCAAAATTTCACTAAAAATTTTCTTTGTACCCTCCGGTGTTCTCTTTCACGATGACGTCATCTGTATCAGATCTGATGAAGAGCCTAATTCACTCTTTTGCTTCCAAACCTCGCTTGTCGAGATCTACAATCTAAATCTCGAGGATAGTTGCAAATTCTTCTATTCATGTACAGAGTAATGCTTTGAGTGCGGGATGGAGTCGCGACCATACCACTACTCTTATCATTCGCTTTTGTACAAGGAATAGCGGATTGATGCAATCTTACTCTTTCCATGGAAGTGAGAGGTGGCCTTATCTTTTTATACCTCTACCTTCGTCTTTGTTTCTCTGGAGTGTTCTCTCGACGAACGAGAACAAAGAGCCCTTGTTGGTGGTGTCGCCGATTTCAAGATGGAGCAAGAATCCTTGTCAGTGGTGTCACGAGGATATACACGAAGCAAGAAGATTCAGATTGTCGACCTTCTTCCTAGTACCATGAGGCGGATCTCGAGGGCGAGATCCATTGTTAGTGGTGTCGAATTGTAGCACCCCGGGTAAATCCACTACTAGAAAATCACGGTTGTTTGTATTTGTGCATCATCATGACATCATCATGCATACCTTTGCCTAAAAGCTTTTTGATAAAACCATATATTTGTTTTATCTATACTCCCCCTGTTTATTTCAAAATGCAAAAATCCCAGGTCCGTCGGAATATTTTGTTGCTCAAAACTATGCTACAAAAATATTTATTAAATTAAAACAAACTGCAAATAAAACAAAACCATTTTTATACCGGGGGAGGCAGCCCAGCCATTAGGCCAGACCACCTACAACCCCGTCCCAACTACACCCAATCCCTAGATCTGCCCAGATCAACCCTAGATAATCCCAGCCACACATCTAACAAAAACCCTAATTCTACCCACCACCTAGTCACACCCCCACCCCGCCGCCGGTTTCACAAACCCACACACGTTGAACACCCCTGGCCCACCATTCCCTTCGATCGCCACCAGCAGTGCCCCGCTCCCTCGCTCACGATCCCACGCGACCCTGGCCCACCTCGTCTCTCTATCGATTCCACCCACCGAACCCCGCCGCCAGGTTCCTCTCCCCATCCCGACGCCTCTGCCTCGCCAGCGTCCGCCCTCTCCTGCGGTGGCTCGTCCTCATGTCCAAGCTCTGCCGCCACCTCCCCCTAGGCACCACCGGCACCTTCCTCCGTCCTGGCCTCGCCTCCAGTGCGTCGCCGACCTCGATCCCCGCCGCCAGACCCGCAGCGTCGCCTCTGGCCTTCCTCTCTCCTCTGGCCACCCTCGCTCACCACCGCCCATCGCCACCAGGGGCACCTGTCTGCTGCTGATCTCCGTCGACCTCACAGGGCCTCCTCTGGCCGCGCCCACCCGCTCGCCGTCGGCCCCTATAGGCCTCGTCCTCGCCCGCGACCTCACCAACGTCGCCTCCTCATCGCGCGGCCCCTCTGCCCGGCCTCCTTTTCCTGCCCCTCACCTCGCGCCGACCCCATGTCGCTCTCCCCTTTCTTCCTCTGCAGCAAGCGTCCCTGCAAGCAAAGCCGCCTCCTGCCCTGCTGTAGTTCCGCCGTGGTTCCTCTCTATAGCCGCGTGCGACCCCAACGCTCATCACCGTCGCCTGGCATGTGTGCTCTTCCCCGAGCCTCCCTGTCGAGCTTCCGACCCTACCATCGGCCTCCTCCTCCACGACACCTCTTCACTAGTGACATCCCGCGCCGTGTCCAGGGAGCCCGTGTCCTCGCCTTTGTCTGCAAGTGCAGCCACACGAGCCATGCCTCTGTGCCCTCCCTCATGCGTGACCCGGCAGTGTCTGTTTGTTCTTGATATGCTTGTGTCAATAGTGTGGTGCTATTGTAATACCCGATGTGGTGGATGTACTAATGTAGTACTATCCGAGGGACTCCAACAAACAAAAAGAGTGTCTAGATCTTCATGGATTCAATGACATGTACATCGCTGAGAGGAAACACAAGACCTAATGTTGTCGAAATCCCCAAGGTCTCCACGGATCTCGAAGGCTGATCCTGCCGGACCCCGATTCCCCGGTATGCCAGTTATTCTTCCCGGATGCCAAGACCGCCACATGGAAACCGAAGACCGATCCCGGCGAGCTGAACCCTCGGCGAATCCCAAGATCTTCGGATCAATGTGTGACCCCTTTACCTCCAAGCCCTATTTTTTATAACAGATATATCTTGTTGCATATAATCATTCATACTCGCATACATATGATGTGGTTTGGGGGCCTTATGCCGATTCACCTCATAATTAAACATGGAGGCCATATGCGGGCGAATCTAGTCTTATATTGGCCCCATTTAAATTTGTGTAGCGAACTGGTGCTATCTTTTGCCTTGTTAAGACAACATTTAAATTGCGGGGTATCTAAACAACATGAACCATCTATTTAATTGTCGGAACCCCGGTTTCGCTTAATATTGCCTACTTGCATCGCATACTTGCCATGCCATACATCATACATGCATCATGCCCGGTCTTCTGTCGTTGTATTAAATAGTGCATCCGGTGTTTATTCTAGTGTTTTGCTTCTTCGAGGATAAGGCCGTTGAGTTGATGTGAGCTTCGCCCCGACCTTTGGATGAACCTTCGGCAATGTTTTTCAGGCGAGCATTCTCCCTCTTTCTACCTATTTTACATTTCTAGTCTTTATTTCCTCCTATTGATCTATTGCTATCTGTGTTGCGATGCTCTAGTTTTCGTACCCGTGATATCTCTTGCAGCCTTATATTGCCTTGGACACATCCTATTACCTATTGTTTGGTAGATAGTTGGACTTGCGCGTCGTAGTCGCTTGCTCAAGTGCTGTTACGTGTCGTCCAGTACCACAGTTGTTGGAAGGTTGCCATATGTTTTATGTTGGAGATGATCATGAATTTAATTACAGTTTAACAACTAAAATTGGAAGTAGGTAAATGCAGAGGCACCGGTGGGTAATAGACAATATTTGGTTTCTAATCAGCTCCGGTGTCCGTGGGACCCGAGTTCTTGACACTGTTCGAGATCGAGCGCTAACCACATTGGGGTGTGTGGGCACCCCATCGATTTAGTACGATTTCAAATCTTGTCTGGGGCCACAAACTAGTTTGGGGCTTTATTACTATCCCGTACTTATGCCATGCTTTATTTACGATTGCGCGTGGAGCGCCTGTACTGTTTAGGAACCCCGTGATACGTTTTCGCTGTATCGACAAGCCCAGTCACACTTTCGGGTTCCCAGTCGTTTACAGCCGTCGACACAAACCCTGGGTCCGTCTCGGAGACCGGCCGACTTTGTTACGGGTAGCTTAGTGGGGTGGCCCCCCGTGCTTGCTTTGGGTCTGGGAAACGTCATGTCCGAAACCCCGTCGACATACCGTTGGGTGTATGTTTTGTGATCTTGTACCTACCTGATCTGACAACAAGGGTGTAGGTGCGTGTGGAAACTTTGGTGCACCCCTGCAGGGTTAAATCTTTTCAAAGAAGCCGTGTCATGTTATGGACGACTTGGAGCTCAGTTCTCGATCATAGACAACTATAACTAAAGTTCTTGTTATAAATTGACTTGTATCCGATATGACTAGTAATCGCTTCACCGGAATGGCTAAATAAAAGTACCAACAACTGCTGGGTTTGGGATATCTCATGCTAATTGTATCTGACTAGTAAGTGTTACAACTACAACGGAATGGTTAACTAAAAGTGCCCACTGCTTATTATATCAGGACGACTATCTATACCTGACTAGTAATTGCTGCAACGATAACCTGAATAAA
This sequence comes from Avena longiglumis, assembly GCA_030063025.1. NCBI lineage: Eukaryota > Viridiplantae > Streptophyta > Magnoliopsida > Poales > Poaceae > Avena > Avena longiglumis. Next base: position 159,800,127 of record CP125973.1, read on the forward strand.
TAAAATTGCCAACGGTGTGAGTTCCTCGGTTAACTTCCTCGTTTGGTCTCGAGGGGGAAAAACCAGGATGGGTATGTTTGGTGGTAGTATCAGGTTGGTTCCGAATAGGTCTTTCTTACCCCTCTCCGATAGTCGATATTTGTATCGAGTCTCTATAGGTTGTATAGTGCATGCCGCGCTGCCGCTTCAGTCCACCATACCTATGTAGGCGAGGACCGCCGAATTCTAGTCTCGCCGTGTACTGGCCTCAGTACTGACCGCTCTCTTTTTTTTCCTTTGCCCTTTGTCGGCACCAATTTTGTTTTAAGCAGGTTTTGAGATCGACGTCGTTAGCAGGGTTAACCTTCCGTCTTGGCCTGGGCAGGGTTATGGACGCCATTGGTTATTCTTCAGAGCTCTTAGCTCAATTTGCATCTTGTCCGTACTCGGACGCTGTATTGTTTTCAAGGTGATTTGGATCTTTGTACTGTAAATCTGTATTCTTGACTCTTTGAGTCGCTGTTGTATATATATATGTTTTCTGGGTTCCATCGAGGACTATTGTGTAATGATATTACTTCGTTTTCCACCCACACGCAAGTGCCTGGTGGGCACCTTTGAATCGTTTCTATGCGGGTTTGGCGGGAAGCGCTGAAACTTGCATAGGGCCGATTCTGAGGGTGTTACACCATCGTCCCTAGATCGAGGGGATCTTGTAACATCCCTAAAATCATGTTTTCAAAGATTTCATATCATGCATGCATGCATATCATTTAGGGATCAAATTCAAACTCATTTTGAAAGAAAACAGAACTTGGGAGCTATGATTTTATGTGATCAAACATTAATCAAATGCTACTCTCCAATGGGAGATTATTTGTTCAAAACCAAACCTTGTTGCTCTCAGATTGTTTTGCTTGATTGCTAGTTCTTAAACCAAAATTTACAAAACAAATATAGATTTAAAACCATTTTTAAAACTTGTTCAAATCAAGTGCTAAGTCACTGTTTATTTTTTTTGATCTATATGACCAACCTAATACAGAGAGACCACATGATTTTATGCCTAGAAATATGAGTGTCACACTCTACAAAAATCCAGAAAAAGTTTGAATTCAAATGGTTTTGAAATCATTTGAAAATGTTTCCTGGAAATTCAAATAGAAAAAGAAAAGGAATAAAGAAATAAGAAAAGGTCGGTGCTACTAATCTAGCCCAACAGTGAAACCAGCCCAATAAGCCCACCCGGGGTTTTCCCCTCTCTCTCACTCGCAGCCGTACCCACAGAGTCACTGACCTCCTGGGCCCATCCCCTCTTTCTTTCTCTCGCTGACAATCGCGACCCACATGGCAGTCGTCGTCTCCACCCCGAGCGACCAGTTCATCCCCAAATTACGCCGCGCGTTTCCTATTTAATGCCTGAGTAAATCATTCTCGCGTCCTTGCTACTTAAACCCCCTCTACCCCTCTCCATTTTCCCCTAAACCCCAAGCACAGAGCGCCACCAGGCTGCTAGAATTTTCCCTCACACCGCCGCGGTACCGACAGGCTCCGGCGACCGATTGTGGTAAGCTTCGTGCGCGCCTCGCTCTCTGGTTCATGCAAGCTTGTCCGTTATATCTTTGCGCATCTTCTGACGTTCTCCGTTTGCCCTATTTCGCACCAGAGCATCGACTTCGTCAAGCAGCGCAACTTCCCGACGCCGTCTCCAACTTCGGCAAGGAATTCCGGTGAGGTACGACCGCCCCGTGCTTTTTCCTTGACCCCATCTTGTTCGCCTGAACGATACGCACGCGCTGATGCCTTTCGTTTGTCTTAGGGCGGATCAGAGCGTCGCCAACATCACCGTCCACCTAAGCCTGACGCCGCCCTGACTCCGACGAGCTCCCACGGCCACAGCAGCACGCCCCCGTTTCCACGACGACCACGTTGAGCTTCCTCGTGCTCGTACGAGTCTGGTAAGCATCGCCACCGCCCCCAGCCCTCGCTAGATTCGCCGATCCATCGCCGGCAGAGCCGTCGCCGCCGTCCTAGCCATTTGCGCCTCCGGGTTTTGGTCAAAGCATTTAGATCCACTGGATCTGGATCCAGTGATTGAGATTAGAAGATAGGCGAAGGGGTATGGTTAGAACTGAGCCGTTAGATTTTAAGTTGATCTGACGGTGCGTGAACGTGATCCAGCGCGAAGCGGTACCAGCCAGTTAGAAAGCGCCGCGTGGCACGAGTTTGGTTTTAAAAGTTTGAATTTGATCTATTAGTTATTAAAACTTGTTTAATTCATAACTTTTGATTCCCACGTCCAAATTTGACAAATTTTATTATCATGTCTGTGTTGTTTGTGATCTTGCATGCTCTCCATTGTTAGTAGCTATCTTGGCCGAGTAGTTGCTAGTAACTCCAAGGGGGTATTTATGCTCGATAGTGGGTTCATGCCTCTAGTTTCCAAGGGAAGTGACAGAAATCTCTTCGGTTGTAGATGTGCTGTTGCTACTAGTGAGAAAATAACGGTCTCTTGTTCATGGAACAAGTGGATTGTTTATCTTACACACTTTGCTTAAAGCAGTTGTCTGTTGCTTGCAACTTAATACTGGAGGGGGGTCGGATGATAACCTGAAGGTGGACTTCTATTCATAGATGCAGTTGGATGGCGGTCTATGTATATTATTGTATTGCCCAATCGAATCTCATAGGATCTTTCTGACTAGTATTGTATTGTTATGCCTTGCTCAGTTGCTGCCAATTGTCCTGCTGTAATTTTTTTTACCCTTCATGCCATGTTGTTTATCTAAGGAGAGCACCTCTAGTGAACTATGGACCCCGGTACAATCTTTACCATTGATACATCTTCAAATGTTACTTGTTTACTTGTTGCAAACCATTACCTTCCACACCATACGTTTAATCCTTTGTTACAGCAAACCGGTGAGCTTGACAACCTCACTGATTCGTTGGGGCAAAGTCTTGAGTTTGTGTTGTTTTTACAGAAACATGTGTAGGCTTATTTTGTGTATAACAATTATTTGGGAAATGTTTTAATGTTCAAATAAAGGTTGTTTGGCAAGTTTTGAACTTGTTTATGAAACAGTACTGTGCACTTCTCTTGTTGAGTATAGAAAATCATCACATATCATATTGCATGCATCCATATATTTTTGCTTGTATTTATTTTGTATGTGATTTGGTGCTATCATTTTATGTGTAGATTTTGGTGAAAATAGTGATTGTGATTGTGAGGATTGTAGATACTCTCCAAACTACCAAGGCAAGTGGTGCTTCATAAATTATTCCTATGTTTTTGAACTATGCATTAGAAATATTTGCTAGACTTGCATGGATATTTTTGATCTATATGCTATGCTTGGGAAATCCTAGTAGTTGTATAATTGCTAGAAATTTCTAAGTTAAGATTCTTATCAATGCCATGCTTAGCCTAGCTAGTAGCAACCAAGGGTGGTTAAATATTCATGCTATGATAAAATATTTCTAAGTCTTTGGACTATGTTTTTGCTTAATAAAACAACTAAGTGAATGAAACACCTGGGTGGAATGGAAGGAATGGTTTATGTTGAGTGGTTACACAAGGCCCATTTATATGGTTTACCTTATGTATCTCACTTGTGGAAAGCCACCCAGGAACAAAGGGATTTGAGAGGCCAAATGTTAAGAAGCTTCTAGTGCAGCCACTTGGAAATATGGGCTCTGCCTGGATCATATAGGTTGCAATAACTTAGCCATTTGGACAGTTGGTGGTAGTGGGATGATAGGTTGGAGCGCGTCCATTTGGTCTAAGGGAAGGCTTCTGAAAGGTCCTGTCTTGGTGAAAATCAAGTCTTGTGGGGAAAGTGCACAACCTCTGCATATGGAAGAATCTAAGTACTTAGCCATGTCCCTGGTATTGGACAACCAAGACATGGAAGCTATCAAGAATCTCCTCATCCCAATTTCTAAGTAAAAACTTGTGGTTGAACAAGGGTGAAGGACCCCAATGTCTATTGGTGGATCCTTGGGAAAGTTTTTGTCAAAGAAAAACTTAATGTTTTCAACTAATACGCAAAACCTATTTTGAGCAAAGCAAGCCTAAGCTACACTTAGACAAAATGCATATAGTGTTTAGTCCACCAATATTCTACTAAGGTATCACTTGCCAATACTATTCCAATGTATTGACCCACTGTGGCTGTAACTTGTGATGTTGCAGGATATTCTGATGATGATTAGGAGTCATGAGTCTACACTCAACATGCTTGCCTGTGGCACATGAAGATGAAGACTTATTTATCTTATTATATATTTGAACTCTTGTATTAGGCATGTGGACATGGAGTTGTAAAAGACTATGTTTGTCTCTGGAATGATATGTAATAATAACCTTTGTTTCTGTGTACTTCATCTTAAACTATGGATGCTAGCATTGATCCAGGGACTAGCATTGCAATCACAGGGATCCTTTCCTTTACAAAGGAGGGATCTTACAGATCTGAAGTTCTTCCCGACACCCTGCCGGAGGGGAGATCATCCTGGAGGCCTTCTCTCCGGTATGATGTGTGAGTAGTTCCACCTTGGACTATGGGTCCATGTAGTAGCTAGATGGTTGTATCCCCTCATTGTGCTTTCATGTATAGATATTGTGAGCTCCGTTCATGATCAAGATCTAATCTATTTGTAATCATGCATGTTATGTTTATGGGGATACGATGGATATTGAGATTATTATGTTAGTTTGGTTAATGGTTTTGTCTTTATGATTTTATCATGTCTGTGTTGTTTGTGATCTTGCATGCTCTCCGTTGTTAGTAGCTATCTTGGCCGAGTAGTTGCTAGTAACTCCAAGGGGGGTATTTATGCTCGATAGTGGGTTCATGCCTCTAGTTTCCAAGGAAGTGACAATCTCTTGGTTGTAGATGTGCTGTTGCTACTAGGGAGAAAATAACGGTCTCTTGTTCATGGAACAAGTGAATTGTTTATCTTACACACTTTGCTTAAAGCAGTTGTCTGTTGCTTGCAACTTAATACTGGAGGGGGGTCGGATGATAACCTGAAGGTGGACTTCTATTCATAGATGCAGTTGGATGGCGGTCTATGTATCTTATTGTATTGCCCAATCGAATCTCATAGGATCTTTCTGACTAGTATTGTATTGTTATGCCTTGCTCAGTTCCTGCCAATTGTCCTGCTGTAATTTTTTTACCCTTCATGCCATGTTGTTTATCTAAGGAGAGCACCTCTAGTGAACTATGGACCCCGGTACAATCTTTACCATTGATACATCTTCAAATGTTACTTGTTTACTTGTTGCAAACCATTACCTTCCACACCATACGTTTAATCCTTTGTTACAGCAAACCGGTGAGCTTGACAACCTCACTGATTCGTTGGGGCAAAGTCTTGAGTTTGTGTTGTTTTTACAGAAACATGTGTAGGCCTATTTTGTGTATAACAATTATTTGGGAAATGTTTTAATGTTCAAATAAAGGTTGTTTGGAAAGTTTTGAACTTGTTTATGAAACAGTACTGTGCACTTCTCATTGTTGAGTATAGAAAATCATCACATATCATATTGCATGCATCCATATATTTTTGCTTGTATTTATTTTGTATGTGATTTGGTGCTATCATTTTATGTGTAGATTTTGGTGAAAATAGTGATTGTGATTGTGAGGATTGTAGATACTCTCCAAACTACCAAGGCAAGTGGTGCTTCATAAGTTATTCCTATGTTTTTGAACTATGCATTAGAAATATTTGCTAGACTTGCATGGATATTTTTGATCTATATGCTATGCTTGGGAAATCCTAGTAGTTGTAGAATTGCTAGAAATTTCTAAGTTAAGATTCTTATCAATGCCATGCTTAGCCTAGCTATTAGCAACCAAGGGTGGTTAAATATTCATGCTATGATAAAATATTTCTAAGTCTTTGGACTATGTTTTTGCTTAATAAAACAACTAAGTGAATGAAACACCTGGGTGGAATGGAAGGAATGGTTTATGTTGAGTGGTTACACAAGGCCCATTTATATGGTTTACCTTATGTATCTCACTTGTGGAAAGCCAACCAGGAACAAAGGGATTTGAGAGGCCAAATGTTAAGAAGCTTCTAGTGCAGCCACTTGGCAATATGGGCTCTGCCTGGATCATATAGGTTGCAATAACTTAGCCATTTGGACAGTTGGTGGTAGTGGGATGATAGGTTGGTGTAGTGGTTCGTATCATGGAAAACAAAAAATTTCTATCGCATACAAACAAACAAGCCAAGATCTATCTACTAGATTGTATCAACGAGTCGATGGAATAACTTACCCTCGAAGATTCCAAAGTGTTTAACGAGAGCGGATTCTCGTGGGTGATGTAGTCGTACTCTTTCCGATCTCAAGATCGTGTAGACGATCCTTCCCATGCGTTCGAAGCGCTTCATGATCGGTCACACGTTCGGTATTTCGACGAAGACCTTCCTCTCCTTGTTCCAGCGGCGGAGGTTGTAGCACTCTCGCGATTCCCGGCAAGACAACGCGTGGTACCTAAGTATAGGAAATCCCAGAGGCTTCGCCTTAAGCCGGAGCGAGTATGGTGGAGTATGAGAGAGGGCTATTAGTGGTCTAGAGATTAGACACACCAATTAGAAGGCTCTAAACTGCAGGCTAAAGCAATTAGAAGCTCTAAACCAAAACGGCTCTAAACCGGAGATTAGAGGATAGGAACTTGTGTCTAGAGGAGGAGGCCCTGCCCCTCCTTTTATAGGTGGAGGGGCTGGCGCGCCAGGGGAGGGAGGGGAGTCCCTCCCCAACTCGGCCTAGGCTGGCCGCCGGCTTGGAGGAGAGGGTGTCACATCCCAAGATTTTCCAAATCTTGTAATGTGAAAAATAAATGAATAAAATAAAACCTTGTTTGATTTTCAGAGCCAGAAGAAACTTTTGAATGCAATTGGAACTTCAAACCCATTTTGAATTTAATAAAAACTAAAGGAAAAAAATAAACATTTAATAAAAGGAAAATAAAAACATTTGGAATTACTACTTTGAAACAATTAAAATGAAAAGATTTGTTTTCAAATGAAATAGAAGTTTTACAAATAAGGATTATTTTATAGAGCCAAATTAATCCTTGACCAAGCTTTTACATTAAAAACATTTTATTTTGAATAAAAATAATAAAGGGTTATTTAAAAACAATAAGGAATTAATATCAAATGTTATTCAAATAAAAGGTTTTACCATTTTAATTAAAACATCAAAACTTATTAAATTGTTTTAAATAGGTTATCCAAGTATTTTATATTTTCTAATAAAACCTACTAAAGTGTTTGGACTTTTAGATTTCAAAATAAATATCTTAATAAACTAAATAACTAAGGCCCATTTTATTTTACTATTAATGGACCCTATAATAAAATATTATTTTTAAACAAGTATTTCAAGTATCTTATACTTTCAAATAAAACCTACTGATTTGGTTTTGAAAATATTTTGGATTAAATGGGGATTTTACTAATTAAACCAAACCCTATTAATAAACCATAGTCCATTATATTTAATCAATAAAGGGAACCTAAAAAGATTTAAAAATATTATTTATTTTGGGATTTGGTTTATGTGGTTAATCAGAACCAAAAATCAAGTGCAAAGAGTGTTGAATGTTTGAATTGTTTGAATGTATGAATGTTTGTTTGAATTTCAAAACAGAAAATAGTTTCAGAAAAAGAAAAAGACTACAGAATAAAAAAAATGGAATCAGACTCGACCCACTAATTCTGGCCCAACTAACCCAGCAACAGCCCAGTCCAGCCCAGCTTCGTTTCTCCCCCGAACCGTTTTCCTCACTCAGTATCGCACCCGCTAACCATCTGACTGGTGGACCCAAACTCCTTCCTTTTCTATCGCTGACAAGACGACCCCACTCCCCTGTTCTCCTTCCCCACCCGCGTGACCAGTTCTTCCCCTCCTCGTCACCGTTTCCTGCTGTAACTTCGCGGCATCAATTCGCCTTAACGCCACGTTAATTCCTCGTCGCGGCCACGCCCATTTAACCGCCTGCTCCTCCTCCTCCCCTTTCCCCAGACACCGCCTCCATTCCCGCCCCTAGGCTGCCTCCAATTTTCTCTGTACCGCCGCCGCTCCGACGATGTTCCAGTGATGATTCCGATGAAACCCCACCGCCCCTTGCATCCCTAAGCACTCTAGCAGCTTCTCCACTCTCAGGCGCATCTGTTAGTGCATCCAACTCGACCGCGGGTACCCTGTAACCTCACCTTCGACAACGACCACCGTCGCCACTGCCTTCATCTCCGTGAAGCCGCAGTAATCGTACCACCACCCGACCCTCTCGTTCATGCACGTCATCTCCGTGGCCTCGTGATCTGATCACGACCTTTTATTGCCTCCTGGTGAACCACAGAGCCGTCTTCGACTTCGACCGAGCGCATCCGTCGCCAGAACCAACTCCGGCGAGGAATTCTGCCCGACCCCGTGCGCCCCTCGACGGACCAGTCCCACGTAGAACATCAGCGCCTCTCCATTAACCCGGTGAGCACACTCCCCCGCTTCTCAGTATCGCCGCGCCGCGTGAAATGTAGTCGCCGCCAGCAGCCGTCGCAGCGCCGCCCGACTATGGTCGAGCACGCTAGCACCGTCCGATCTAGATCGCAGCGTCACGATAGATTCACTTAACCGAAGAGGTATCGAGCAATCTGTGCCGCACGACCCAACTTAAATCCAACGGTTCGCAACGTGATCCTCACTGAACCGGTATCAGCCAGTGAGATAGCGACGCGTGGCAGGATTTGTGTTAAAACAGATTTTTGAAATCAGATTGAAATGCCATTTTGAAAACCCTATAACTTTCAAACCACACGTCCAAATTTGATAAATTTTATATCAATGAATTCAGGAGAACAAGCCCTAGCCAACCATGGCCTTATTTTTGAAAATAGTATCTGTTAGCTTGTTTGAAATTACAGAAACATTTGTGTACTTGTTTAGAGTATAAAAATTGTTTAAAATTGATTTTAGGATTAAATCTTTTGCAAAATGGATTTGTGTGACCTTACTGACCCTAGGAACCAACCCATAGTGTTAAAAATGATTTTTGTGAAATTTAAGTTGAATTAATTAACTTAGTCATTTTCTAGACAAATAAACTCATTAAATTTTATTATGGAAATGTTTTTGCAAGGAAAACTTTGGGAAAATGTTATGGACCAAACTTACTGACCCAAAACACCAAGCCTTGCCAAGGGCAACTCACTTGGTGAAAAACATAAAGTTTTGCTTTGAAAAGAATAATTTTCACCACATAAAATGTTGAATGGATTTTAAAATAGACTTTGAGCAAAACCCTCTAACTAATGACTTTGCCATTTTGGTAAATGACCAATGTGGACCTTACAAAGTTTATAAACCTAGTGGAGACAAACCTTGCCACAGAACCCTCTCTTGCATGACTTAGGATCCATTGCTTTGTGTATGTGAAATATTGATTGAATGTTGGTTTGGAATGCTACTTGATACTATGCTTGTTTGATTGTAGTGAAATTAGCAAAGTGTGAGACTAGCAAGATCAAGGAGTGACTATCATTCCCTAACAAAAAGGCAAGTTACACTATCATACAAAAGACCTACTATTTTCATTATACTTAGTGGATTTTGTAAACATGCATGAAAATGTTTTATACATATGCTATGCTAATCCTAATAGGATTCCCTATACATTCCTTAGTAAAAATATTGATGTTGTACATGCTTAGCCATGCTATGTTTTGAAAAGAGATACATGTTGAGATTTTACAAAGGATGAGAAAAGGACTTGTGTTTTACATAATAAAACAAGGACTCAATGAACCACCTAGGTGGTGGACACTTTATGTTTTGGAGAAGGTGGCAACAAAAGGGAACCATGTCTATGGCAATCACTTTGTGTTGTGCTCCAAATGAAAACCACCTAGGAAACTTAGAGATTGAACATGTTTCTCCAATTGTGGCTTTCGTGTACAACCACATGCTATTATGGCTCTGGCTTGGTCCACTACATTAGGAAGACCCATACATTGTCTTTAGTTACCGGACATGGGGATCTGGAATGCTTCATGGGGGCTGAAGACAAGCTAGCAATGATGTATGGGAGGACCTTTTGGAAAGACTTCGTCACATTCTCGTCTGCCAAGATTCCATCTTGGTGAGCACTAATCCAGAGGCCACCGTGGCAACAAGATGGGATTGTGTCATGTGGGTAAAGTGTACTCCTTCTGCAGAAGTTAATAAAATCTAAGTACTTACCCGTGTCCCCGGTTATGGACAATACTGAGCAACTAAAGTTTGAACTATGGGAGATCTCGACATTCCAACTTCTAATATAAAAACTTGATGCACTTGGGGGTACCAAGGAATTCAAAGAGATTTGATAAAGCTGGTTGCACTTGGGGTTACCAAGGTGCACAAGAGTATGAGGTACTTGGGGTTGCCAAGGAACTCATGAGGTTTTGATAAAACTTGTTGCACTTGGGGTTACCAAGTGGCTCAAGAGATTTTGACAAGGACTTGAACACTTGAGTTTCTACCAAGGAGTTCAAGGAATTGGAAAAGAAATTTGACAATGGTCTTAAAAACCCCTTTTTGAAAAGATAGGATAAAAACAAAGCTTTATGCAAATAAGCCTCAAACTCTACTTAGCCAAATATGCATCTAATGATAGGATCCACTCTTATTATACATAAAAGTGAAGCTTGCCAATACAATTCAAATGTATTGACCCTTGTGGCTGTAACTTGTAATGTTGCAGGTTGATTGTTTTTAAATGAAGATTGTTTGATTGACTAGGACTACAAAGCCTACAACCAACATCTGCCTGTGGCACTATGAAGATGAAGGACCCATGACTATATTTATTCCGCTGCAATGTAATGTAATAGCCAAATGAGCTATGTATGATGTAATAAAACTATGTTAATCCTGGTTATAAATTTATATTATGACCTTTGTATCTTGATATTACATCTTTACTGTGGATGCTAGCTATTGATCCAGGGACTAGCATTGTAAAACACAGGAGGACTCTACCTTATCAGGTTGGGGCCCCTACAGATGGTATCAGAGCATTGTGTTGCCTGTAGGAATTGTAACCCTAGGATTGGACAAAACCCTTAGAAAATAGGAGTTATATTTTGATCCAAAACTTATTTACAAAAACACTTGTAACTCTTTCCTCAACCATTTTGGTTTCCACTATACTTCTCTTCTACTTCAACTTGATGGAAAAACCTAACCATGACCAAAGACTACACCATGTGCAAAAGACTTCTTCAACAACTTCAACTCTAATGACTTCAACATCTTCAGCATGTTCACCAAAGGCTTCCAACATGGAAACTACTAAGGACCACAAGTGAGACAAGAAAATCTTACTTAGGAATTAGAGACTGAGGGAATGAAAAATAAGAAGAAACCATCAACAACTTTGAAGTATTGTGACCAAGAGTTTTCACAAGGAAACCATGATCTCAAGTAAGAAGAATCATGAAAGAAGGAAAGATCACAAGTGAACTATATAGATGGACCACCATAATTTAGTAAAGACAAAACACACCAACTTGTGTGGTGTAACAAAGATATTTTGTTGCCTAAGTATGTACTTGAACCTTGTTTGAGTGAATGTTGGTTTGAGATTGCATGCACATTGCTTGTGTGAATTGTGATGTGTGTGATTAGAAATATTTCCTTAGAAATGTCTTGCCCATTCTAATCTTCCTTCAACCCAAACAGATGACTACTCCAAAGGACTCCAAGGTTGATGACACCAACACCAACCAAGCTGACAGCCTGGGAGAGCTCATAGCAACCCAACATCAGTTGAACCAACTGGCAGCTCAGTTCCTAGCCAACAATAGTGATAAAGATCCAGCACTGCAAAAGTTTTTGGAGGAACAATCTCAACTTATGCTTAAGGTGACTAATCAAATGATTAGCATGGAAGAAAGCTATCCTAGAAGAGTATATGATAGCAGGGATGACAAAAATGTTGTTTTAGATGGAGCCCCAGCTTGCATTATTTGTGGAGACAAGGATCATACTTCCACAGAGCATGAAGGACAATGCCCCAATTGTGATGAAGACCATCCTGTTGGACAATGCCCCACATCTCAAGCTACTTGCTACCTTTGTGAAGGAAGTGATCATACTCCTGGCCTATGTCCCATCTATGCCATGGTAGAACAAAGGAAACAAGAAGGATCCAAGTCTACCAAAGGAAAAGGACCACTCATACCTCCAAACAAGACAACCCAATTCAAAGGATCAAGGAAAATCAAGAAGCCCAAGCAAGACATGAGCCTTGCACAATGTCGCAAATGTAAGGAAATGGGACACTACTCCAGTGGATGCCCAGAGAACAAGAAGAATAAAGGGATTGATCAAGTGTGGTGCAACAACTGTAATGAACCAGGTCATTATGTAGCAACTTGCCCACAAGAGCCACGTAAAGAACTCAATGACATTCATTCCTTCAACTGCAAGAACCCAGGACACTATGCAAGCAACTGTCCAGAAAGGATGAAGAACAAGTTGAACAAGCCTATGGAGAAGCTCAATCTTGACCCATGAGTCAAGTATGGAAACCAAGGAACCATACAAATGTTTGCAATGAGAAATTTTCTCCAGGACCCAAGAAGGCCAATATGTAATTTTTGTTTGAAAATTTTAAGGGTGGTAGTACCCTAGTTGTTTTGAACTTGCTTGTAACCCTAGCCTTCCCAAATCTTGGGACGAGATTTATTTTAAGGGTGGTAGCCTGTCACATCCCAAGATTTTCCAAATCTTGTAATGTGAAAAATAAATGAATAAAATAAAACCTTGTTTGATTTTCAGAGCCAGAAGAAACTTTCGAATGCAATTGGAACTTCAAACCCATTTTGAATTTAATAAAAACTAAAGGAAAAAAATAAAAATAAACATTTAATAAAAGGAAAATAAAAACATTTGGAATTACTACTTTGAAACAATTAAAATGAAAAGATTTGTTTTCAAATGAAATAGAAGTTTTACAAATAAGGATTATTTTATAGAGCCAAATTAATCCTTGACCAAGCTTTTAAATTAAAAACATTTTATTTTGAATAAAAATAATAAAGGGTTATTTAAAAACAATAAGGAATTAATATCAAATGTTATTCAAATAAAAGGTTTTACCATTTTAATTAAAACATCAAAACTTATTAAATTGTTTTAAATAGGTTATCCAAGTATTTTATATTTTCTAATAAAACCTACTAAAGTGTTTGGACTTTTAGATTTCAAAATAAATATCTTAATAAAATAAATAACTAAGGCCCATTTTATTTTACTATTAATGGACCCTATAATAAAATATTATTTTTAAACAAGTATTTCAAGTATCTTATACTTTCAAATAAAACCTACTGATTTGGTTTTGAAAATATTTTGGATTAAATGGGGATTTTATTAATTAAACCAAACCCTATTAATAAACCATAGTCCATTATATTTAATCAATAAAGGGAACCTAAAAAGATTTAAAAATATTATTTATTTTGGGATTTGGTTTATGTGGTTAATCAGAACCAAAAATCAAGTGCAAAGAGTGTTGAATGTTTGAATTGTTTGAATGTATGAAAGTTTGTTTGAATTTCAAAACAGAAAATAGTTTCAGAAAAAGAAAAAGACTACAGAATAAAAAAAATGGAATCAGACTCGACCCACTAATTCTGGCCCAACTAACCCAGCAACAGCCCAGTCCAGCCCAGCTTCTTTTCTCCCCCGAACCGTTTTCCTCACTCAGTATCGCACCCGCTAAGCATCTGACTGGTGGACCTAAACTCCTTCCTTTTCTATCGCTGACAAGACGACCCCACTCCCCTGTTCTCCTTCCCCACCCGCGCGACCAGTTCTTCCCCTCCTCGTCGCCGTTTCCTGCTGTAACTTCGCGGCATCAATTCGCCTTAACGCCACGTTAATTCCTCGTCGCGGCCACGCCCATTTAACCGCCTGCTCCTCCTCCTCCTCTTTCCCCAGACACCGCCTCCATTCCGCCCCTAGGCTGCCTCCAATTTTCTCATCTGCCGCCCGACGATGTTCCAGTGATGATTCCGACGAAACCCCACCGCCTTGCATCCCTAAGCACTCTAGCAGCTTCCACTCAAAGCATCTGTTAGTGCATCCAACTCGACCGGGTACCTCAGAACCTCACCTTCGACAACGACCACCGTCGCCACCGTCTGCTTCATCTCCGACGAAGCCCGCATGTAGTAACTGACCACCCCGACCCCTCTCGTTCATGCACACGTCATCTCCGTGGCCCCCTGCATCTGATCACGACCTTTTCTTGCCTCCTGGTGAACCACAGAGCCGTATTCGACTTCGACCGAGCGCATCCGTCGCCAGAACCAACTCCGGCGAGGAATTCTGCCCGACCCCGTGCGCCCCTCGATGGACTAGTCCCACGTAGAACATCAGCGCCTCTCCATTAACCCGGTGAGCACACTCCCCCTCTGCTTCGCTTCCTGTATCGCCGGCGCCGCCGTGAAACAGAGTCGCCGCCAAGAATGGCCGCAGCCGCCGACTATGGTCGAAACGCACGGCACCGTCCGATCTAGATCGCAGCGTCACTATAGATTCACTTAACCGAAGAGGTATCGAGCAATCTGTGCCGCACGACCCAACTTAAATCCAACGGTTCGCAACGTGATCCTCACTGAACCGGTATCAGCCAGTGAGATAGCGACGCGTGGCAGGATTTGTGTTAAAACAGATTTTTGAAATCAGATTGAAATGCCATTTTGAAAACCCTATAACTTTCAAACCACACGTCCAAATTTGATAAATTTTATATCAATGAATTCAGGAGAACAAGCCCTAGCCAACCATGGCCTTAGTTTTGAAAATAGTATCTGTTAGCTTGTTTGAAATTACAGAAACATTTGTGTACTTGTTTAGAGTATAAAAATTGTTTAAAATTGATTTTAGGATTAAATCTTTTGCAAAATGGATTTGTGTGACCTTACTGACCCTAGGAACCAACCCATAGTGTTAAAAATGATTTTTGTGAAATTTAAGTTGAATTAATTAACTTAGTCATTTTCTAGACAAATAAACTCATTAAATTTTATTATGGAAATGTTTTTGCAAGGAAAACTTTGGGAAAATGTTATGGACCAAACTTACTGACCCAAAACACCAAGCCTTGCCAAGGCAACTCACTTGGTGAAAAACATAAAGTTTTGCTTTGAAAAGAATAATTTTCACCACATAAAATGTTGAATGGATTTTAAAATAGACTTTGAGCAAAACCCTCTAACTAATGACTTTGCCATTTTGGTAAATGACCAATGTGGACCTTACAAAGTTTATAAACCTAGTGGAGACCAACCTTGCCACAGAACCCTCTCTTGCATGACTTAGGATCCATTGCTTTGTGTATGTGAAATATTGATTGAATGTTGGTTTGGAATGCTACTTGATACTATGCTTGTTTGATTGTAGTGAAATTAGCAAAGTGTGAGACTAGCAAGATCAAGGAGTGACTATCATTCCCTAACAAAAAG
The DNA here is from genome assembly GCA_030063025.1 of Avena longiglumis. Taxonomy (NCBI): domain Eukaryota; kingdom Viridiplantae; phylum Streptophyta; class Magnoliopsida; order Poales; family Poaceae; genus Avena; species Avena longiglumis. Next base: position 159,815,649 of record CP125973.1, read on the forward strand.
GCAAGTTACACTATCATACAAAAGACCTACTATTTTCATTATACTTAGTGGATTTTGTAAACATGCATGAAAATGTTTTATACATATGCTATGCTAATCCTAATAGGATTCCCTATACATTCCTTAGTAAAAATATTGATGTTGTACATGCTTAGCCATGCTATGTTTTGAAAAGAGATACATGTTGATATTTTACAAAGGATGAGAAAAGGACTTGTGTTTTACATAATAAAACAAGGACTCAATGAACCACCTAGGTGGTGGACACTTTATGTTTTGGAGAAGGTGGCAACAAAAGGGAACCATGTCTATGGCAATCACTTTGTGTTGTGCTCCAAATGAAAACCACCTAGGAAACTTAGAGATTGAACATGTTTCTCCAATTGTGGCTTTCGTGTACAACCACATGCTATTATGGCTCTGGCTTGGTCCACTACATTAGGAAGACCCATACATTGTCTTTAGTTACCGGACATGGGGATCTGGAATGCTTCATGGGGGCTGAAGACAAGCTAGCAATGATGTATGGGAGGACCTTTTGGAAAGACTTCGTCACATTCTCAGTCTGCCAGTACTCCATCTTGGTGAGCACTAATCCAGTAGGCCACTGGTGGCAACAAGATGGGATTGTGTCATGTGGGTAAAGTGTACTCCTTCTGCAGAAGTTAATAAAATCTAAGTACTTACCCGTGTCCCCGGTTATGGACAATACTGAGCAACTAAAGTTTGAACTATGGGAGATCTCGACATTCCAACTTCTAATATAAAAACTTGATGCACTTGGGGGTACCAAGGAATTCAAAGAGATTTGATAAAGCTGGTTGCACTTGGGGTTACCAAGGTGCACAAGAGTATGAGGTACTTGGGGTTGCCAAGGAACTCATGAGGTTTTGATAAAACTTGTTGCACTTGGGGTTACCAAGTGGCTCAAGAGATTTTGACAAGGACTTGAACACTTGAGTTTCTACCAAGGAGTTCAAGGAATTGGAAAAGAAATTTGACAATGGTCTTAAAAACCCCCTTTTGAAAAGATAGGATAAAAACAAAGCTTTATGCAAATAAGCCTCAAACTCTACTTAGCCAAATATGCATCTAATGATAGGATCCACTCTTATTATACATAAAAGTGAAGCTTGCCAATACAATTCAAATGTATTGACCCTTGTGGCTGTAACTTGTAATGTTGCAGGTTGATTGTTTTTAAATGAAGATTGTTTGATTGACTAGGACTACAAAGCCTACAACCAACATCTGCCTGTGGCACTATGAATATGAAGGACCCATGACTATATTTATTCCGCTGCAATGTAATGTAATGGCCAAATGAGCTATGTATGATGTAATAAAACTATGTTAATCCTGGTTATAAATTTATATTATGACCTTTGTATCTTGATATTACATCTTTACTGTGGATGCTAGCTATTGATCCAGGGACTAGCATTGTAAATCACAGGAGGACTCTACCTTATCAGGTTGGGACCCCTACAGAGGGACTCCTCCTCCAAGTTGGTTTCAACCTCCTCTTGCTTGTTTCCCACAGTTTCCTGTTTTCCACAGTTTCCTGTTTTCCACAGTTTCCTGTTTTAGCCGTTTGACTTTCAAACTGGCAGTTTGACTTTTCAGTTTTGGAACAGCAAGAACACTTAGTACATGATGCAATCATTCAATGACACATTCATGTACCCTCCCTCCCGGTCTTGCGGACAATCGGAACCTTCTAGAACATTCGATGAAAACACGGAATCATTCCCGAACTCAAACGGACTTTCCTTATATGAATCTTATTCTCCGGACCATTACGGATCACCTCGTGATATCCGGATCCCATCCGAGACTCCAAACAACATTCGGTATCTTTCTCATAATACCATAACTACTCAAAACAACGTCGAATCCTTAAGTGTGTCTCCCTACGGTTCGTGAATTATGCGGACATGATCGAGACACTTCTCCGAACAATAACCAATAGAGGAATCTGGAAATTCATATGGCTCCCACATATTTCTACGATTACTTTGCGATCGAATGAACCACTTACATACGATACCAATTTCCCTTTGTCTCACGATAGTTCACTTATCCGAGGTTATGATCGTCGGTATCTCTGCATACCTAGTTCAACCTCGTTACCGATAAGTACTCTTTTCTCGTTCCCGTGATATGTGATCCCTTGTGACCCAGTCACATGCTTGCAAGCTAATTGTCACATCCCAAGATTTTCCAAATCTTGTAATGTGAAAATAAAATTAATAAAACAAAACTTTGTTAATTTTCAGAGCCAGAAGAAACTTTTTGAATACAATTGGAACTTCAAACCCATTTGAATTAAAATAAACCTCAAGAGATTTAAAAAAGATAAACATTTAATAAAAGGAAAATAAAAACATTTGGAAATACTATTTTGAAACAATTAAATGAAAAGATTTGTTTTCAAATGAAATAGAAGTTTTATAAATAAAGATTATTAAATAAAGGAAAATTAAACCTTGACCAAACTTTTGGAATTAAAACATTTTATTCTAAATAAATTTAGCAAAGGTTTATTTAAAATAAATTAATAAGGATTTAATATCCAATTTTATTTAAATAAGAAGTTTTACCAATTTAATTAAAACATCAAAGCTTGTTAAATTATTTTAAATAAGTTTTCTAAGTATTTAATTCTCTTAATTAAAACCTACTAAAATGTTTTGGCTTTATTTTAGATTTTAAAATAAATATTCTCAATAGAACAAACCCAAGTTGATTTAACAATGAAAGTCTATGTTATTTAATTAATAAAGGACTCTAAAATAAAAGGTTATTTTGTTTTAAACAAATTTTCCAAATATTCTTTATTTCCAAATAAAACCTACTGATTGGATTTTGAAAGCATTAGGATTTCAAATGAGGATTTTATTAAATGAACCAAACCCTATTTGATTAATAAACCATGGTCCATTTTATTTAAATTATAGATGGAACCATAAACAAAATCTTATGAATATAAAAAAGATAAGTGAATTGAATTTCCAAAGCTATTAAAGCCTTACCAAAACCCATACCAAGTGGAGTACAATAGATCCTAAAAGGAATCAAAAGTATAAACAAATAATAAATAAGTTTTCATAAATTGGAATCACCAAGTTTGGATCTCTAAATAAAAAGATATGGATTTCATAAGACAAAGATGAAAATATTAATAAAGAATATTTACAGACCAAATCAAATCTTGGCCTAATCCATGAAGTAAATGGAGTGATGATTAATCCCAATTCAAATAAAAATATGAAATAAAGAATATTCCAGATAAAATAAAATGGAAATAACCATTCTATCCCTATTTTAAATAAGGACAAATCTCTAAATAAAAATACATGAGAAAATGATATTTGGAATTAAAACAATTACCCAATCTTATATGATTAATAAATCACTTTGGAGTACTTTCCAAATAAATCAATATGAATTATTTGAACCAAATAAACAAATCCTAAATGGATTATTATCTAAGGACCATTTATTTAATTATAAATGGAACCTAAAATAAAAGGTTATTTTATTTTAAAACAAGATTTCCAAGCATCCTTATTTTCAAATAAAACCTACTGGGTTGATTATGAAAATAATTAGATTTCAAATGGAAATTTTATTAATAAAAATCAAACCCTATTTTATTAAATAACTAGTGATCCATTTTATTTAACTATTAAATGGATCCTAAAATAAATAAGGATATTATTTTATTTTATTTTGAGATTTGGTTTATGTTGATAAACAAAATCAAATTCAAATTTACAAACTGAATGATTGTTTGGATTGATTTGGGTGAGATTTGTTTGATTGGAAATTCAAAACAGAATTCAGAAATATAAAAGAAAAGGATACTGAATAAAAAAAATGAAAGTGGACAGACCCAACAACTCCAGCCCACCTAGCCCATCTAGCCCAGCTCCTATTCTTTCTCCCCGAACCGTTTTCCTCACCGCTGAAACAACCCACGAGGCAACTGACTGGTGGACCCTCCCTCTTCCTCTTTTCCCACTGACCGGTGGACCCCACCTCTTCTGTACATCGTCCACACCCGCGCAGCCGTTTCTTCCTCCCCCTCAACGTCGCTCTGCCGCCATTGATGTCGATTAATCCGCGTTGATGACCGGCTTAACTCACCCAGACCACGCACCTTAAAACGGCACCGTCTCCTCTCTCGTTCCCTCAGTTCCTCCCCACACGCCACCGGCTGCTCTAATTTCCTTCGCACCTCCTCATCTCCGGCGACTTCTACAACCGATTCCGGCTGCACGCCCCTTGCTCTCGGCACACCCAAACTTTCTCCCACCTCCAGCGAACCTCCCCATAGCACCGGCTTGCGCACATGACCTACAACCTCGACTCTGTCCACGTCTGAGCGCCACCGTCGATAAGCTCAACTCCGGTGAGCCATAGCCGACGACTTCGTGCGCCCCTGGCTCACTGGTGAGTGTTTTTGCGAACATTGAACTCATGTGTATCTTCCTGATGCCTTGAATCTCTCGCTTGCGCCCCAGACGCTCGCCACCGACGACATCTGTCCGCGCCCGAGGTGAAGCGCAACTCCGGCGAGGGATTCCGCCCAACCCAGTGCGCCCCTTCACCCACCCATACCACGTTGAGCATCAGCGAGCATCAGCGAACCCGGTGAGCTACTCCTTCTTCTCCCTCACCCCCTGTAGCGCCGCCGTCGTTGACCGACCTCTCCGCCGTTGGCCACATTACCGCAGCCAGAGGATGGTCCGAGTGATGCATTGCGTTCGATCCAGAGTGAGCGAGCAGGATTAGATGACTTAAGCCGCGGGGTACTCAATCTGAGCCACACGATTTGAGTTAGATCCAACGCACGCAGCGTGATCCGCGAAACCGGTACCGAATGGAAACGTCGCGTGTCATCTGTTTGTTAAAAATAGAAATTGAAATCGAATTTGATGCCATTTTCAAACACTTGTAACTTTCAAACCACACGTCCAAATTTGACAAATTTTATATCAATGAATTCAGGAGAACAAGCCTAGCCAACCCTACCCTTAGTTTAGCAAATAGTATTTGATAAATTGTTTGAATTTGCAGAAACTTTTGTGAGCTTGTTTAGAGTATAAAAATTGTGTAAAATTGAATTTAGGAGTAAAACCTTTGCAAAATGTTTAGTTGTGACCTTACTGACCCTAGGAACCAAACCATGCCCTTATAAATGTTTTTGGAAAGATTTAGAATGGATTACTTGATTTAGTCCCTTTCTAGCTAAATAAAACTATTGATTTGATTATGAAAAATGGTTTTGAATGGAAAACTTTGGAGGAAATGTTTTGAACCAAACCTACTGACCCAAAAACACCAAGTTTTGCAATAGAAACTCATTTGGTGAACCCTATGGGAAAATGGCTTAGTAAAAATATTTCTACACCACATAAAATAACACTTTGTTTTGAAAATGGCTTTAAAAGTGAAAACCTCTTGCAAATGACTTAGCCACTTTAGGAAATGACCATTATATGTACCCAAATGACTATGACCCACTAGGGACCACTTTTTCAAACAAAACAAAGCTTGGCATGCTTGCATGCATTTCTTTGACTTTGTCATTCTATGTGTTGTTTTGCTTGTTTGGTAGATTGAGTTGTGCCTTGCTTGATTTATTTGTAGTGACTTGAAGAGTGTGATTGTTGCAAAGATCAAGAAGTGAACCTATACTCTACCAAAAAGGCAAGTGATGCTTCATACTTTTTATCCTATTACTTTCACTATGCATTAGTGATTTTTTGCTAAGTAAAACTTGCATGGATTTTGTTAAGTATAGATCCTGCCATAGGAAAACATAGTAATGAATCCTTAGTAGGATTTTCATAAGTTAAAGATTCCTAATACTACCAAGCTTAGCCTAGCTAATAGAAAACATGGGTGGAAATTATATTCACACTATGGAAAAATATTCTAAGTCTGAAGACTTATGATTTTGATTAATAAAACAACTAAGTTAATGAATCACCTGGGTGGAATGGGCTTGCTTGGTGGAGAATGGTTGAGTGGTTACACAAGGCCAGGAACCTTGTGTATCTCACTTGTGGAATGCCACCCAGGAAACAAAGGGATTTGAGATGTCAAATGTTGAGAAGCTTCAAGTGCAACCACTTGGCAATATGGGCTCTGCCATGATCATATAGGTTGCAAGAACTTAGCCAAATGGACAGTGGGTGGTAGTGTTTGATAGGTTGGGCCAGCGTCCATTTTGGTCTAAGGGAAGGCTTGAAAGATTTTGTCTTGGGAAACCAAGACTTGTGGGTAAAGTGCACCACCTCTGCGCAGTGTAAAATCTAAGTACTTAGCCATGTCCTGGTAAAGGACAATTTGAGCATCAAGACATGGAAACAATCAAGAATCTCATCATTCCAATTTCTAAATAAAAACTTGTGGGTGAACAAGGGATTGTGTGTATTCTTCAATCTTTGATGGAAAGATGGCTTGATATAAGGATCTTGAAATCTTGGATTGAGGAAAATGATTTTACCAAGCACTTCAGTCTTTGATTTGTAGATGCCTCGAGAAGGATCTTCAGTCTTTGATTGAGAGAAGCATTGGAAAAGTTTTGACAAAACTATTTATTTTCAAAAGCGTTAAGGAAAAATCTATTTTGAGCAATGCAAGCCTCAACTCCACTTAGCCAAATGCATATAGATGATAGACTCCACCATACTACTAAGAGTATCACTTGCCAATACAATTCAAATGTATTGACCCTTTGTGGCTGTAACTTGTATGTTGCAGGTTTGATTGATTTTAGTGAAGATTGTTTAATTAGGATTACAAAGTCTACAACCAACATCTGCCTGTGGCACTTTGAAGATGAAGGACCCATGACTATATTTATTCCGCTGCAATGTAATGTAATAGCCAAATGAGCTATGTATGATGTAATAAAATTATGTTATTCCTGGTTATAAAGTTATAATATGACCTTTGTATTTTGATATTACATCTTAACTGTGGATGCTAGCTATTGATCCAGGGACTAGCATTGTAAAACACAGGAGGGATCAACCTTATTAGGTTGGGACCTCTACAGATGGTATCAGAGCATTGTGTTGCCTGTAGGATTTGTAAACCCTAGGATTGGACAAAAACCCTTAGAAAAATAGGAGTTATATTTTGATCCAAAACTTATTTACAAAAACACTTGTAAGCTCTTTCCTTAACCATTTTGGTTTCAACTCTACATCTCTTCTATTTCAACTTGATGGATAAAAGCCTACCTCATGACCAAAGACTACACCATGTACAAGGAGCTCTTCAACTTCTTCAACTCTAATGACTTCAACATCTTCAGTATGTTCACCAAGGACTTCAACCAAGGTTATCACTAAGGACAAGTGAGACAAGAAATCTTGCTCAAGATTTAGAGACTAAGGGAATGCAAAATAAGAAGAAGCCATCAACAACTTTGATGTATAGTGACCAAGAATTTTTCTCAAGGAACCCATGATCTCATGCAAGAAGGATCAACCAAGAAGGAAGGAAAGAACACAAGTGAACCATATAGATGGACCACCAAATTTTAGCTAAGACAAAACCACCAACTTATGTGGTGTAACAAAAATATTTTGTTACCTAAGTATGTGCTTGAAACTTGTTGTTTGAATGAATTGTTTGGTTTGTGATTGCATGCACATTGTTTGTGTTAATTGTGATGTGTGTGATTAGAATTGAGTTCTTAGAAATATTTTACCTATTCTAAACTCCTTCAACCCAAACAGATGACTACTCCAAGAAACTCCAACATCAAGGTTGATGACAACCACAACCAAGAAGACAACATGAGAGAACTTATAGCAACCCAAAATCAGTTGAGCCAAGAGACAACTCAACTTTTAGCCAACAACAATGGACTAGACCCAGCCATACAAAGGATTTTCAAACTTCAATCCCAATTGTTGCAAGGACTCATTACTCAAATGATCAACATGGGAGAAATCTTTTCCCAAGGAGCTAATGACAACAAGGATGACAAAGATGTTATTCTAGAAGGAACCCAAGCTAACAATATTTTTAGAGACAAGGATCATGCATCCAAGGAACATGAGGATCAATGCCCCAAGAAGAGAGAAAGATCTCCCACTTATGAAGAACATGAACTAGAAGAACTCCTGGCTTTGGAGAGACCCAAAAAGAAGAAGAAGAAATGCCCCAACCCTAACAAGAAGGATATTACTCAAGAGCAATGTTATAGTTGCAAAGAGATGGGACACTATTATAGTGGATGCCCAGAAAACAAGAAGAATAAAGAGATTGACCAAGTGTGGTGCAACAACTGCAAAGAACTAGGCCACTATGTAGCCACTTGTCCACAAGAGCTACGTGAAGAACTCAAGGACATCCCTTGTTTCAAATGCAAGGAACTAGGCCACTATGCAAGCAATTGTCCAGAAAAGATGAAGAACAAGTTAAATCAGTCTATGGAGAAACTAAACCTTGGCCCATGAGTCAAGTAAAGAAACCAAGGACACCATGCAAAAGTTTGCTTAGAGAAATTTTCCCCAGGATCCCAAGAAGGACAATGTGTAATTTTTGTTTGAAAATTTTTAAGGGTGGTAGTACCCTAGTTGTTTTGAACTTGCTTGTAACTGACCTCCCCAAATCTCGGGACGAGATTTATTTTAAGGGTGGTAGCCTGTCACATCCCAAGATTTTCCAAATCTTGTAATGTGAAAATAAAATTAATAAAACAAAACTTTGTTAATTTTCAGAGCCAGAAGAAACTTTTTGAATACAATTGGAACTTCAAACCCATTTGAATTAAAATAAACCTCAAGAGATTTAAAAAGATAAACATTTAATAAAAGGAAAATAAAAACATTTGGAAATACTATTTTGAAACAATTAAATGAAAAGATTTGTTTTCAAATGAAATAGAAGTTTTATAAATAAAGATTATTAAATAAAGGAAAATTAAACCTTGACCAAACTTTTGGAATTAAAACATTTTATTCTAAATAAATTTAGCAAAGGTTTATTTAAAATAAATTAATAAGGATTTAATATCCAATTTTATTTAAATAAGAAGTTTTACCAATTTAATTAAAACATCAAAGCTTGTTAAATTATTTTAAATAAGTTTTCTAAGTATTTAATTCTCTTAATTAAAACCTACTAAAATGTTTTGGCTTTATTTTAGATTTTAAAAATAAATATTCTCAATAGAACAAACCCAAGTTGATTTAACAATGAAAGTCTATGTTATTTAATTAATAAAGGACTCTAAAATAAAAGGTTATTTTGTTTTAAACAAATTTTCCAAATATTCTTTATTTCCAAATAAAACCTACTGATTGGATTTTGAAAGCATTAGGATTTCAAATGAGGATTTTATTAAATGAACCAAACCCTATTTGATTAATAAACCATGGTCCATTTTATTTAAATTATAGATGGAACCATAAACAAAATCTTATGAATATAAAAAAGATAAGTGAATTGAATTTCCAAAGCTATTAAAGCCTTACCAAAAACCCATACCAAGTGGAGTACAATAGATCCTAAAAGGAATCAAAAGTATAAACAAATAATAAATAAGTTTTCATAAATTGGAATCACCAAGTTTGGATCTCTAAATAAAAGATATGGATTTCATAAGACAAAGATGAAAATATTAATAAAGAATATTTACAGACCAAATCAAATCTTGGCCTAATCCATGAAGTAAATGGAGTGATGATTAATCCCAATTCAAATAAAAATATGAAATAAAGAATATTCCATAAAATAAAATGGAAATAACCATTCTATCCCTATTTTAAATAAGGACAAATCTCTAAATAAAAATACATGAGAAAATGATATTTGGAATTAAAACAATTACCCAATCTTATATGATTAATAAATCACTTTGGAGTACTTTCCAAATAAATCAATATGAATTATTTGAACCAAATAAACAAATCCTAAATGGATTATTATCTAAGGACCATTTATTTAATTATAAATGGAACCTAAAATAAAAGGTTATTTTATTTTAAAACAAGATTTCCAAGCATCCTTATTTTCAAATAAAACCTAATGGGTTGATTATGAAAATAATTAGATTTCAAATGGAAATTTTATTAATAAAAATCAAACCCTATTTTATTAAATAACTAGTGATCCATTTTATTTAACTATTAAATGGATCCTAAAATAAATAAGGATATTATTTTATTTTATTTTGAGATTTGGTTTATGTTGATAAACAAAATCAAATTCAAATTACAAACTGAATGATTGTTTGGATTGATTTGGGTGAGATTTGTTTGATTGGAAATTCAAAAGCAGAATTGAAATATAAAAGAAAAGGATCTTGAATAAAAAAAATGAAAGTGGGAGACCCAACAACTCCAGCCATGACCCACCTAGCCCATCTAGCCCAGCTCCTATTCTTTCTCCCGAACGTTTTCCTCACCGCTGAAACAACCCACGAGGCAAGCGTGGTGGACCCTCCCTCTTCCTCTTTTCCCACCGACCGGTGGACCCCACCTCTTCAGACATCGTCCCCACCGCTTCTTTTCTTCCTCCTCCTCAACGTTGCTCTGCCGCCATTGATGTCGATTAATCCGCGTTGATGACCAGCTTAACTCACCCGAGACCACGCACCTTAAACGGCACCCTCTCCTCTCTCGTTCCCCTCGATTCCTCCCCGACACGCCACCAGCTGCTCTAATTTCCTCGCATCCTCTGTCTCCGACGACTTCTACAACCGATTCCGGCTGCTACACGCCCCCCCTTGCTCTCTGGCACACCCAAACTTTCTCCCCACCTCCAGGCGAACCTCCCCATAGCACCAGCTTGCCCGCACATGACCTACAACCTCGACTCTTCCACGTCGAGCGCCACCGCGTCGATAAGCTCAACTCCGTGAGCCATAGCCGGCGACTTCGTGCGCCCTGCTCACGTGAGTGTTTTTCGAACATTGAACTCATGTGTATCTTCGATGCCTTGAATCTCGCTTGCGCCCAGACTTCGCCACGGCGACATCTGTCCGCGCCCGGTGAAGCGCAACTCGGCGAGGATTCCGCCCAACCCAAGTCGCCTTCACCCACCCATACCACGTTGAGCATCGCGAGCATCAGTGAACCCGGTGAGCTACTCCTTCTTCTCCCTCACCTGTGGCGTCGCCTCGTCGTTGACCGCTCGCCGCCGTTAGCCACCGCAGCGCGCCAGAGGATGGTCTCGAGTGATTGCGAGCCGTTCGATCCAGAGTGAGCGAGGATTAGATGACTTAAGCGAAGGGTACTCAATCGAGCCACACGATTTGAGTTAGATCCAATGCACAGGCGTGATCCGCTGAACGGTACCGTCGAATGGAAACGTGCCGCGTGTCATCTGTTTGTTAAAAATAGAAAATTGAAATCAGAATTTGATGCCATTTTCAAACACTTGTAACTTTCAAACCACACGTCCAAATTTGACAAATTTTATATCAATGAATTCAGGAGAACAAGCCCTAGCCAACCCTACCCTTAGTTTAGCAAATAGTATTTGATAAATTGTTTGAATTTGCAGAAACTTTTGTGAGCTTGTTTAGAGTATAAAAATTGTGTAAAATTGAATTTAGGAGTAAAACCTTTGCAAAATGTTTAGTTGTGACCTTCTTGACCCTAGGAACCAAACCATGCCCTTATAAATGTTTTTGGAAAGATTTAGAATGGATTACTTGATTTAGTCCTTTCTAGCTAAATAAAACTATTGATTTGATTATGAAAATGGTTTTGAATGGAAAACTTTGGAGGAAATGTTTTGAACCAAACCTACTGACCCAAAACACCAAGTTTTGCAATAGAAACTCATTTGGTGAACCCTATGGGAAAATGGCTTAGTAAAATATTTCTACACCACATAAAATAACACTTTGTTTTGAAAATGGCTTTAAAAGTGAAAACCTCTTGCAAATGACTTAGCCACTTTAGGAAATGACCATTATATGTACCCAAATGACTATGACCCACTAGGGACCACTTTTCAAACAAAACAAAGCTTGGCATGCTTGCATGCATTTCTTTGACTTTGTTATTTATGTGTGTTGTTTTGCTTGATTGGTAGATTGAGATTGTGCCTTGCTTGATTTATTTGTAGTGACTTGAAGAGTGTGATTGTTGCAAAGATCAAGAAGTGAACCTATACTCTACCAAAAGGCAAGTGATGCTTCATACTTTTTATCCTATTACTTTCACTATGCATTAGTGATTTTTGCTAAGTAAAACTTGCATGGATTTTGTTAAGTATAGATCCTGCCATAGGAAAACATAGTAATGAATCCTTAGTAGGATTTTCATAAGTTAAAGATTCCTAATACTACCAAGCTTAGCCTAGCTAATAGAAAACATGGGTGGAAATTATATTCACACTATGGAAAAATATTCTAAGTCTAAGACTTATGATTTTGATTAATAAAACAACTAAGTTAATGAATCACCTGGGTGGAATGGGCTTGCTTGGTGGAGAATGGTTGAGTGGTTACACAAGGCCAGGAACCTTGTGTATCTCACTTGTGGAATGCCACCCAGGAAACAAAGGGATTTGAGATGTCAAATGTTGAGAAGCTTCAAGTGCAACCACTTGGCAATATGGGCTCTGCCATGATCATATAGGTTGCAAGAACTTAGCCAAATGGACAGTGGGTGGTAGTGTTTGATAGGTTGGAGCGCGTCCATTTTGGTCTAAGGGAAGGCTTCTGAAAGATTTTGTCTTGGGAAACCAAGACTTGTGGGTAAAGTGCACCACCTCTGCAGAGTGTAAAATCTAAGTACTTAGCCATGTCCCTGGTAAAGGACAATTTGAGCATCAAGACATGGAAACAATCAAGAATCTCATCATTCCAATTTCTAAATAAAAACTTGTGGGTGAACAAGGGATTGTGTGTATTCTTCAATCTTTGATGGAAAGATGGCTTGATATAAGGATCTTGAAATCTTGGATTGAGGAAAATGATTTTACCAAGCACTTCAGTCTTTGATTTGTAGATGCCTCGAGAAGGATCTTCAGTCTTTGATTGAGAGAAGCATTGGAAAAGTTTTTGACAAAACTATTTATTTTCAAAACGTTAAGGAAAAATCTATTTTGAGCAATGCAAGCCTCAACTCCACTTAGCCAAATGCATATAGATGATAGACTCCACCATACTACTAAGAGTATCACTTGCCAATACAATTCAAATGTATTGACCCTTTGTGGCTGTAACTTGTATGTTGCAGGTTTGATTGATTTTAGTGAAGATTGTTTAATTAGGATTACAAAGTCTACAACCAACATCACTGTGGCACTTTGAAGATGAAGGACCCATGACTATATTTATTCCGCTGCAATGTAATGTAATAGCCAAATGAGCTATGTATGATGTAATAAAATTATGTTATTCCTGGTTATAAAGTTATAATATGACCTTTGTATTTTGATATTACATCTTAACTGTGGATGCTAGCTATTGATCCAGGGACTAGCATTGTAAAACACAGGAGGGATCAACCTTATTAGGTTGGGACCTCTACAGATGGTATCAGAGCATTGTGTTGCCTGTAGGATTTGTAAACCCTAGGATTGGACAAAAACCCTTAGAAAAATAGGAGTTATATTTTGATCCAAAACTTATTTACAAAAACACTTGTAAGCTCTTTCCTTAACCATTTTGGTTTCAACTCTACATCTCTTCTATTTCAACTTGATGGATAAAAGCCTACCTCATGACCAAAGACTACACCATGTACAAGGAGCTCTTCAACTTCTTCAACTCTAATGACTTCAACATCTTCAGTATGTTCACCAAGGACTTCAACCAAGGTTATCACTAAGGACAAGTGAGACAAGAAATCTTGCTCAAGATTTAGAGACTAAGGGAATGCAAAATAAGAAGAAGCCATCAACAACTTTGATGTATAGTGACCAAGAATTTTTCTCAAGGAACCCATGATCTCATGCAAGAAGGATCAACCAAGAAGGAAGGAAAGAACACAAGTGAACCATATAGATGGACCACCAAATTTTAGCTAAGACAAAACCACCAACTTATGTGGTGTAACAAAAATATTTTGTTACCTAAGTATGTGCTTGAAACTTGTTGTTTGAATGAATTGTTTGGTTTGTGATTGCATGCACATTGTTTGTGTTAATTGTGATGTGTGTGATTAGAATTGAGTTCTTAGAAATATTTTACCTATTCTAAACTCCCTTCAACCCAAACAGATGACTACTCCAAGAAACTCCAACATCAAGGTTGATGACAACCACAACCAAGAAGACAACATGAGAGAACTTATAGCAACCCAAAATCAGTTGAGCCAAGAGACAACTCAACTTTTAGCCAACAACAATGGACTAGACCCAGCCATACAAAGGATTTTCAAACTTCAATCCCAATTGTTGCAAGGACTCATTACTCAAATGATCAACATGGGAGAAATCTTTTCCCAAGGAGCTAATGACAACAAGGATGACAAAGATGTTATTCTAGAAGGAACCCAAGCTAACAATATTTTTAGAGACAAGGATCATGCATCCAAGGAACATGAGGATCAATGCCCCAAGAAGAGAGAAAGATCTCCCACTTATGAAGAACATGAACTAGAAGAACTCCTGGCTTTGGAGAGACCCAAAAAGAAGAAGAAGAAATGCCCCAACCCTAACAAGAAGGATATTACTCAAGAGCAATGTTATAGTTGCAAAGAGATGGGACACTATTATAGTGGATGCCCAGAAAACAAGAAGAATAAAGAGATTGACCAAGTGTGGTGCAACAACTGCAAAGAACTAGGCCACTATGTAGCCACTTGTCCACAAGAGCTACGTGAAGAACTCAAGGACATCCCTTGTTTCAAATGCAAGGAACTAGGCCACTATGCAAGCAATTGTCCAGAAAAGATGAAGAACAAGTTAAATCAGTCTATGGAGAAACTAAACCTTGGCCCATGAGTCAAGTAAAGAAACCAAGGACACCATGCAAAAGTTTGCTTAGAGAAATTTTCCCCAGGATCCCAAGAAGGACAATGTGTAATTTTTGTTTGAAAATTTTTAAGGGTGGTAGAACCCTAGTTGTTTTGAACTTGCTTGTAACCCCAGCCTCCCCAAATCTCGGGACGAGATTTATTTTAAGGGTGGTAGCCTGTCACATCCCAAGATTTTCCAAATCTTGTAATGTGAAAATAAAATTAATAAAACAAAACTTTGTTAATTTTCGAGCGAAGAAACTTTTGAATACAATTGGAACTTCAAACCCATTTGAATTAAAATAAACCTCAAGAGATTTAAAAAGATAAACATTTAATAAAAGGAAAAAAAAACATTTGGAAATACTATTTTGAAACAATTAAATGAAAAGATTTGTTTTCAAATGAAATAGAAGTTTTATAAATAAAGATTATTAAATAAAGGAAAATTAAACCTTGACCAAACTTTTGGAATTAAAACATTTTATTCTAAATAAATTTAGCAAAGGTTTATTTAAAATAAATTAATAAGGATTTAATATCCAATTTTATTTAAATAAGAAGTTTTACCAATTTAATTAAAACATCAAAGCTTGTTAAATTATTTTAAATAAGTTTTCTAAGTATTTAATTCTCTTAATTAAAACCTACTAAAATGTTTTGGCTTTATTTTAGATTTTAAAATAAATATTCTCAATAGAACAAACCCAAGTTGATTTAACAATGAAAGTCTATGTTATTTAATTAATAAAGGACTCTAAAATAAAAGGTTATTTTGTTTTAAACAAATTTTCCAAATATTCTTTATTTCCAAATAAAACCTACTGATTGGATTTTGAAAGCATTAGGATTTCAAATGAGGATTTTATTAAATGAACCAAACCCTATTTGATTAATAAACCATGGTCCATTTTATTTAAATTATAGATGGAACCATAAACAAAATCTTATGAATATAAAAAAGATAAGTGAATTGAATTTCCAAAGCTATTAAAGCCTTACCAAAAACCCATACCAAGTGGAGTACAATAGATCCTAAAAGGAATCAAAAGTATAAACAAATAATAAATAAGTTTTCATAAATTGGAATCACCAAGTTTGGATCTCTAAATAAAAGATATGGATTTCATAAGACAAAGATGGAAATATTAATAAAGAATATTTACAGACCAAATCAAATCTTGGCCTAATCCATGAAGTAAATGGAGTGATGATTAATCCCAATTCAAATAAAAATATGAAATAAAGAATATTCCAGATAAAATAAAATGGAAATAACCATTCTATCCCTATTTTAAATAAGGACAAATCTCTAAATAAAAATACATGAGAAAATGATATTTGGAATTAAAACAATTACCCAATCTTATTTGATTAATAAATCACTTTGAGTACTTTCCAAATAAATCAATATGAATTATTTGAACCAAATAAACAAATCCTAAATGGATTATTATCTAAGGACCATTTATTTAATTATAAATGGAACCTAAAATAAAAGGTTATTTTATTTTAAAACAAGATTTCCAAGCATCCTTATTTTCAAATAAAACCTAATGGGTTGATTATGAAAATAATTAGATTTCAAATGGAAATTTTATTAATAAAAATCAAACCCTATTTTATTAAATAACTAGTGATCCATTTTATTTAACTATTAAATGGATCCTAAAATAAATAAGGATATTATTTTATTTTATTTTGAGATTTGGTTTATGTTGATAAACAAAATCAAATTCAAATTTACAAACTGAATGATTGTTTGGATTGATTTGGGTGAGATTTGTTTGATTGGAAATTCAAAACAGAATTGAAATATAAAAGAAAAGGATCTTGAATAAAAAAAATGAAAGTGGATGTACTCAACAACTCCAGCCCAACAGCCCACCTAGCCCATCTAGCCCAGCTCCTATTCTTTCCCTCCCCGAACCGTTTTCCTCACCGCGGAAACAACCCACGAGGCAACCGTGGTGGACCCTCCTCTTCCTCTTTTCCCACCGACCGTGGACCCCACCTCTTCAGACATCGTCCCCACCAGCCGTTTCTTCCTCCTCCTCAACGTCGCTCGCCGCCATTGATGTCGATTAATCCGCTGATGACCAGCTTAACTCACCCAGAGACCACGCACCTTAAAACGGCACCTCTCCTCTCGTTCCCTCGATTCTCCCCTGACACGCCACCAGGCTGCTCTAATTTCCTTCGCACCTCCTCTGTCTCCGACGACTTCTACAACCGATTCCGGGCTACACGCCCCTTGCTCTCGCACACCCAAACTTTCTCCCACCTCCAGCGAACCTCCCATAGCACCAGCCGCTTGCACATGACCTACAACCTCGACTCGCCCACGCCCGAGCGCCACCGTCGATAAGCTCAACTCCGGTGAGCCATAGCCGACGACTTCGTGCGCCTGCTCACCGGGTGAGTGTTTTTGCGAACATTGAACTCATGTGTATCTTCCTGACGCCTTGAATCTCTCGCTTGCGCCCCAGACGCTCGCCACCGACGACATCTGTCCGCGCCCGAGGTGAAGCGCAACTCCGGCGAGGGATTCCGCCCAACCCAGTGCGCCCCTTCACCCACCCATACCACGTTGAGCATCGCGAGCATCGCGAACCCGGTGAGCTACTTCTTCTCCCTCACCCCAGTGCGTCGCCTCCGTCGTTGACCGACCGCTCGCCGTTGCTACACCGCAGCCGCCAGAGGATGGTCTGAGTGATTGCAGCCGTTCGATCCAGAGTGAGCGAGCAGGATTAGATGACTTAAGCCGCGAAGGGGTACTCAATCTGAGCCACACGATTTGAGTTAGATCCAATGCACCAGAGCGTGATCCGCAGCGAACCGGTACCGTCGAATGGAAACGTGCCGCGTGTCATCTGTTTGTTAAAAATAGAAATTGAAATCAGAATTTGATGCCATTTTCAAACACTTGTAACTTTCAAACCACACGTCCAAATTTGACAAATTTTATATCAATGAATTCAGGAGAACAAGCCCTAGCCAACCCTACCCTTAGTTTAGCAAATAGTATTTGATAAATTGTTTGAATTTGCAGAAACTTTTGTGAGCTTGTTTAGAGTATAAAAATTGTGTAAAATTGAATTTAGGAGTAAAACCTTTGCAAAATGTTTAGTTGTGACCTTACTGACCCTAGGAACCAAACCATGCCCTTATAAATGTTTTTGGAAAGATTTAGAATGGATTACTTGATTTAGTCCCTTTCTAGCTAAATAAAACTATTGATTTGATTATGAAAAATGGTTTTGAATGGAAAACTTTGGAGGAAATGTTTTGAACCAAACCTACTGACCCAAAAACACCAAGTTTTGCAATAGCAACTCATTTGGTGAACCCTATGGGAAAATGGCTTAGTAAAAATATTTCTACACCACATAAAATAACACTTTGTTTTGAAAATGGCTTTAAAAGTGAAAACCTCTTGCAAATGACTTAGCCACTTTAGGAAATGACCATTATATGTACCCAAATGACTATGACCCACTAGGGACCACTTTTTCAAACAAAACAAAGCTTGGCATGCTTGCATGCATTTCTTTGACTTTGTTATTTATGTGTGTTGTTTTGCTTGATTGGTAGATTGAGATTGTGCCTTGCTTGATTTATTTGTAGTGACTTGAAGAGTGTGATTGTTGCAAAGATCAAGAAGTGAACCTATACTCTACCAAAAAGGCAAGTGATGCTTCATACTTTTTATCCTATTACTTTCACTATGCATTAGTGATTTTTTGCTAAGTAAAACTTGCATGGATTTTGTTAAGTATAGATCCTGCCATAGGAAAACATAGTAATGAATCCTTAGTAGGATTTTCATAAGTTAAAGATTCCTAATACTACCAAGCTTAGCCTAGCTAATAGAAAACATGGGTGGAAATTATATTCACACTATGGAAAAATATTCTAAGTCTGAAGACTTATGATTTTGATTAATAAAACAACTAAGTTAATGAATCACCAGGTGGAATGGGCTTGCTTGGTGGAGAATGGTTGAGTGGTTACACAAGGCCAGGAACCTTGTGTATCTCACTTGTGGAATGCCACCCAGGAAACAAAGGGATTTGAGATGTCAAATGTTGAGAAGCTTCAAGTGCAACCACTTGGCAATATGGGCTCTGCCATGATCATATAGGTTGCAAGAACTTAGCCAAATGGACAGTGGGTGGTAGTGTTTGATAGGTTGGAGCGTCCATTTTGGTCTAAGGAAGGCTTCTGAAAGATTTTGTCTTGGGAAACCAAGACTTGTGGGTAAAGTGCACCACCTCTGCAGAGTGTAAAATCTAAGTACTTAGCCATGTCCCTGGTAAAGGACAATTTGAGCATCAAGACATGGAAACAATCAAGAATCTCATCATTCCAATTTCTAAATAAAAACTTGTGGGTGAACAAGGGATTGTGTGTATTCTTCAATCTTTGATGGAAAGATGGCTTGATATAAGGATCTTGAAATCTTGGATTGAGGAAAATGATTTTACCAAGCACTTGGTCTTTGATTTGTAGATGCCTCGAGAAGGATCTTCATCTTTGATTGAGAGAAGCATTGGAAAAGTTTTGACAAAACTATTTATTTTCAAAACGTTAAGGAAAAATCTATTTTGAGCAATGCAAGCCTCAACTCCACTTAGCCAAATGCATATAGATGATAGACTCCACCATACTACTAAGAGTATCACTTGCCAATACAATTCAAATGTATTGACCCTTTGTGGTCAGAACTTGTATGTTGCGGTGTTTGATTGATTTTAGTGAAGATTGTTTAATTAGGATTACAAAGTCTACAACCAACATCTGCCTGTGGCACTTTGAAGATGAAGGACCCATGACTATATTTATTCCGCTGCAATGTAATGTAATAGCCAAATGAGCTATGTATGATGTAATAAAATTATGTTATTCCTGGTTATAAAGTTATAATATGACCTTTGTATTTTGATATTACATCTTAACTGTGGATGCTAGCTATTGATCCAGGGACTAGCATTGTAAAACACAGGAGGGATCAACCTTATTAGGTTGGGACCTTATTGTAAAACGCAGCTTGATATGCTTCAACTTCTTGTGTGACCTTGGTTCTTGCGCATTGGCTATGGCGCCCATGTTATCACAGTAGATAGACATTGGGTCCAGCGCACTAGGAACCACACCCAGCTCTGTAATGAACTCTTTCATCCATATCACTTCTTGTGAAGCCTCCGAAGCAGCCATGTATTCCGATTCAGTTGAAGATCTCGCCACAACGCTTTGCTTTGCACTCCTCCAGCTAACTGCTGCACCATTCAAAATAAATACGTATCCAGATTATGATTTAGAATCATCTGGATCTGTGTTCCAACTATCATCGGTGTAACCATTAACAATGAGTTGTTCATCACCTCCATAAGAAAGAACCATATCCTTAGTTCTTCTGAAGTACTTAAGGATGTTTTTGACCGCTGTCCAATGATCCACTCCTGGATCACTTTGATATCTGCTAGTCAAACTAACAGCATATGCAATGTCGGGTCTAGTACATAGCATGTCATACATTAGAGATCCTATGGCTGAGGCATAGGGAGTCTTACTCATTCTTTCTCTATCTTCTGCCGTTGTCGGACTTTGAGTTTTACTCAAGGTCGTATTGGGCAACATGGGCAAGAACCCTTTCTTGCTATCTTGCATTCCAAATCTCTTTAGAACCTTGTCCAAATATGTACTTTGTGACAATGATATTTGGCGTCTCGATCTATCTCTATAAATCTTTATGCCTAATATGTAAGCTGCTTCGCCAAGATCTTTCATTGAAAAACTATTATTCAAATATTCCTTGACACTATTAAGAAGGTCTACATCATTCCCAATCAACAATATGTCATCTACATATAGTATTAAGAATGCTACAGAGCTCCCACTCACTTTATTGTAAATACAAGATTATCCATAAGTTTGTATAAAACAAAAACTTTTGATCACCTTATCAAAACGTTGATTCCAACTTCGGGATGCTTGCTTCAATCCATATATGGACCGTTGAAGTTTGCATACCTTGTTAGCATCTTTAGGATCGACAAAACCTTTGGGTTGCATCATATACAACTCTTCATCAATGTCTCCATTGAGGAATGTTGTTTTGACATCCATCTGCCATATCTCATAATTGTAATATGCAGCGATTGCTAACATAATCCTCACACACTTTAGCTTCGCTACGGGTGAGAAAGTCTCATCGTACTCAACTCCTTGAATTTGTCGAAACCCTTTTGCGACAAGTCGAGATTTATAGATAGTAACATTACCATCAGCATCTGTTTTCTTCTTGAAAATCCATTTGTTCTCGATAGCCTTACGACCATTCGGTAAGTCCACCAAAGTCCATAGTTGGCTTTCGTACATGGATCCAATCTCGGATTTCATGGCTTCTTGCCATTTATTGGAATCTGGGCTCATCATCGCTTCTTCATATGTTGCAGGGTCATCGGTGTTATCCACCAACATGACACTCATAACGGGATCATACCAATCAGGAGTGGTACGAGTTCTCGTTGACCTGCGAGGTTCTGTAGCAACTACAACTGAAGTTTCATGATCATCATCATTAGCTTCCTCTCTTATTGGTGCAGGCACCACAGGAAATTCTTCCGGTGCTGCGCTACTCGCAAGTTCGAGAGAAGGTTCGACAACCTCGTCGAGTTCTACTTTCCTTCCAGTCACTTCTTTCGAGAGAAATTCCTTCTCTAGAAAGGATCCATTCTTGGCAACGAAGATTTTGCCTTCGGATATGATAGAAGGTATACCCAATAGTTTCCTTTGGGTATCCTATGAAGACGCATTTTTCCGCTTTGGGTTCAAGCTTCTCCGGCTGTAACTTATTTACATAGGCTTCGCAACCCCAAACTTTAAGGAACGACAATTTAGGTTTCTTCCCAAACCATAATTCATACGGTGTCGTTTCAACGGACTTAGATGGTGCCCTATTTAAAGTGAATGCGGCTGTTTCTAATGCATAACCCCAAAATGATAGCGGTAAATCTGTAAGTGACATCATAGAACGAACCATATCTAAGAGAGTTCGACGACGTTCGGACACACCATTACTGTTGTGGTGTTCCGGTGTCAATTGTGAAAGTATTCCGCATTTCTTGAAATGCTCGCCAAACTTGTAACTTAGATATTCACCTCCACGATCAGAACGTAGAAATTTAATCTTCTTGTTACGTTGATTCTCAACCTCACTTTGAAATTCCTTAAACTTCTCGAAAGTTTCGGACTTATGTTTCATGAAATAGATATACCCATATCTACTCAAGTCATCCGTGAAGGTAAGAACATAACGATAACCACCGCGCGATGCTACACTCATAGGTCCACACACATCGGTATGTATGATTTCCAATAAGTCCGTAGCTCGCTCCATCATACCAGAAAATGGAGTCTTAGTCATTTTTCCCATCAGACATGCTTCGCATATTTCAAGTGATTCAAAATCAAGTGATTCAAGAAGTCCATCAGAATGGAGTTTCTTCATACGCTTCACTCCAATGTGACCAAGACGACAGTGCCACATATAGGTCGAATTATCGCTTGATTTCAAATGTTTAGCCTCAATGTTGTTGATATGTGTATTTCCACTATCGAGATTCAATAAGAATAGACCATCTATCAAAGGTGCATGTGCATAAAACATATTACTCATATAAATCGAACAACCATTATTCTCTGATTTAAACAAGTAATTGTCTCGCAATAAACAAGATCCCGATATAATGTTCATGCTCAACACAGGCACTAAATAACAATTATTTAAGTATAAAACTAATCCCGATGGTAGATGAAGGGGTAGCGTGCCGACCGCGATCACATCAACCTTTGATCCGTTTCCCACGCGCATCGTCACCTCGTTCTTCGCTAGCTTCCGTTTATTCTGTAGCACCTGTTTCGAGTTACAAATATGAGCAACCGAACCAGTATCAAATACCAAGGCACTACTACGAGTACTAGTGATATACACATCAATAACATGTATATCAGATATACCTTTCTTCTTGATGTTGCCGTTCTTCAGATCCACCAAGTACTTTGGGCAATTCCGCTTCCAGTGACCTTCTCCCTTGCAGTAAAAGCACTCGCCTGTGCTTGGGTCTAGCCTTGGTTTTGTTCGCCGGCGTGGTAACTTTCTTACCACCCTTCTTGAAGTGTCCCTTTTGCTTAGACTTGCCTTTCTTGAGTTTGGTGGTCTTATTGACCAACAACACTTGGTGCTCTTTCTTGATCTCCACTTCTGCAGATTTTAACATAGCAAACAGTTCTGGCAACTCTTTGTTCATGTTCTGCATGTTGTAGTTCATCACAAAGTTCCTGTAACTTGGTGGCAGTGACTGGAGGACACGGTAAATCCCCAAAGCATTAGGAATCACTATGCCCAAGCTTTGAAGTTTGTTTGCGTGCCCAGACATCTTAAGCACATGCTCACTGACGGAGCTGCCCTCTTCCATCTTGCAGTTAAAGAACTTTTCAGAAGCCCCATAGCTTTCAATTGCCGCATGAGTCTCAAAAATCAATTTGAGATCCTCGACAATATCATATGGGTCTGACTCTTCAAACCTTTTCTGAAGCTCCGATTCTAAACCATACAAGATAGCACACTAAACTATGGAGTACTGATTTTTCCGAGCGAGGTAAACATTCTTTACTTCATCGGAAGCATCATCTGCAGGTGGGTCATCCAGCGGTGCATCCAGCACATAGGTCAAATTACCAGCTGTGAGGACAATCCTCAAATTGCGGAACCAATCCACGAAGTTGCTTCCATTGTTTTTCAACTTTTCTTTCTCTAGGAACGCATTAAAATTGATGGTAGGGGCTGCCAATGATCTACAACATATTTGCAATAGTTTAGACTAAGTTTATGACAAATATTGAGTTCAAATTAATTAATGAAATTAAAATAGGTGAACTCCCACTCAAAACAACATCCCTCACATTGTTTTAGTGATCACACGAACCAAATCCAATACATCAACACCGATCATCACGAGAGTTGATATAGTTTCAATGGCGAACAATCGTCATGTTCATCATATCTACTATACGATTCATGCTTTACCTTTCGGTGATCCGTGTTCCGAGACCATGTCTGTACATGCTAGGCTCGTCAAGATCAAACCTTAGTTTCTGCATGAGCAAATCTAGCTTGCTCACGTTGTATACACTTGCGTAATCTAACACACCGATCATCACGTGGTGCTTGAAACAACAAGCTTTAGCAACGGTGCTAACTAAGGGTGAACACTTTATGATTTGAAATTCATGTGCATGAGGGATCATCTTATAATGCTACCGCTGCCTACTAAGCAATACAAGATGCATAAAGGATTAACATCACATGCAATTCATAATATGTGATATGATATGGCCTTTCTTATTTGTGCTTCCGATCTCCATCTTCAAGAACGAACATGATCTCCATCATCACCGCATTGCATCAAGGTCAATGACGCTTCACCATGGTTGTCGCCCACCGGCTTCAACTATTACAACTACTTTGAATAGACACGGGTCTTAACATAAATTAAAGACAACCATATGGCTCCTGCCGGTTGCCAACTTACAATAAGGAACATTGCATACATCAAATATAATCACAATCATGGCCATATCACATCACAAGACACCGCAAAACAAAGTTAGACGCCTACTTTCTTTGCATATTTTACGTGGTTTGGGGCTTTCAATAAGTGTCGTTCTAACTTACGAACAAGAACCACAACATTGATACTAGCATTGTTGATCACCCGTTGTAAATTGGATCTTAACTATGCTAGGAGAAACAGCACCCATAAAGCCACTTATGCAATACAAGTTGCATGTTGCGTGGAGCAAGTCTCATGAACGATGTCATGTAAGGTTAGCCGGGCCGCTTCATCCCAACATACCGCAAGATGCAAAGTACACAAAAAGCAATCGACAATAAAAGCATCAACGCCCACAATGACCATTGTGTTCTACTGGCAACAGATCTACATATAGACACGGCTCGATACCCTTTGTAGGGGTTCGTAGCATGGAAAACAAAAAATTTCTATCGCATACAAACAAACAAGCCAAGATCTATCTACTAGATTGTAGCAACGAGTCGATGGAATAACTTACCCTCGAAGATTCCAAAGTGTTTAACGAGAGCGGATTCACGTGGGTGATGTAGTCGTACTCTTTCCGATCTCAAGATCGTGTAGACGATCCTTCCGGCGCTGCGTTCCAGCAGCGCTTCCGCAGTCGGTCACACATTCGGTACTCGGCGAAGACCTTCCTCTCCCTTGTTCCAGCAGGCAGCGGAGGTTGTAGCACTCTCCTCGCGATTCCGGCAGCACAACGGCGTGGTACCGGAAGTAGAGGGGAAATCCCGCAGGGCTTCGCCTTAAGCCGGAGCGAGTATGGTGGAGTATGAGAGAGGGCTATTAGTGGTCGAGATATTAGACACACCAATTAGAAGGCTCTAAACTGCAGTCTAAAGCAATTAGAAGCTCTAAACCAAAACGGCTCTAAACCGGAGATTAGAGGATAGGAACTTGTGTCTAGAGGAGGAGGCCCTGCCCCTCCTTTTATAGGTGGAGGGGCTGGCCGGGGAGGGAGGGAGTCCTCCCAACCTCGGCCTAGGCTGACGGCTTGGAGGAGAGGACTCCTCCTCCAAGTTGGTTTCAACCTCCTCTTGCTTGTTTCCCACAGCTCGCTTTCCCACGCTTCTGCTTTCCAGCTCTGTTTAGCCGTTTGACTTTCAAAGGGCATTTGACTTTTCAGTTTTGGAACAGCAAGAACACTTAGTACATGATGCAATCATTCAATGACACATTCATGTACCCTCCCCGAGTGCCGGACAATCCGAACCTTCTAGAACATTCCCGATGAAAACATCGAATCATTCCCGAACTCCGAAACGGACTTTCCTTATATGAAGCTTATTCTCCGGACCATTTCGGATCACCTCGTGATATCCGGATCCCATCCGAGACTCGAACAACATTCGGTCTCTTTCTCATAATACCATAACTACTCAAAACAACGTCGAATCCTTAAGTGTGTCTCCACGGTTCGTGAATTATGCGGACATGATTGTGACCATCATCCGAACAATAACCAATAGAGGAATATGGAAATTCATATGGCTCCCACATATTTCTACGATTACTTTGCGGTCGAATGAACCACTTACATACGATACCAATTTCCCTTTGTCTCACGATAGTTTACTTATCCGAGGTTATGATCGGTATCTCTGCATACCTAGTTCAACCTCACATCGATAAGTACTCTTTTCTTCCCGTGATATGTGATCCCTTGTGACCCAAATACATGCTTGCAAGCTAATTGGATGACATTCCACCGAGAGGGCCCAGTATATCTATCATCATATGGATGGACAAATCCCACTCTTGATCCATGTGTTTCAACCAATACTTTCCGAACACTCAATGCCACCTTTATAGCCACCCAGTTACGGTGTGGTGTTTGATGTCATCAAAGCATCCATCTGGTAAAGGTGATATGCATGATCTCATGGTCGAAGGAATTAGGTTACTATGTGTAACACCCTCAGAATCGGACCTATGCAAGTTTTAGCGAAACCCGCCAAACCCGCATAGAAACGATTCAAAGGTGCCCACCAGGCACTTTCGTGCGGGTGGAAAGCAAGTAACATTACACAACAATCCTCGATGGGACCCACAGAACAGATATATATACAACAGCGACTCCATGAGTCAAGAATACAGATATAATATACAAAGATCCAAATCACCTTGAAAATGATAGAGTGTCCGACTACGGACAAGATGCAAATGGGGCTAAGAGCCCTGAAGAATAACCAGTGGCGTCCATAACCCTGCCCAGGCCAAGCTGGAAGGGTAACCCTGCTAACAACGTCGATCCCAAAACCTGCTTAAACAAAAGGGGGTGCCGACAAAGGGCAAAAGAGAAAGAGAGAGCGGTCGATCGAGGCCAAGACAGCGAGACTAGAATTCGGCGGTCCGCCTACATAGGTATGGTGGATCAAGCGGCAATGAAGTGCACTAAACAACCTATAGAGACTCGATACAACTGGCGGCTATCAGAGAGGGGTAAGAAAGAACTATTCGGAACCAACCTGATACTACCACCAGACAAACCCATCCTGGTGTTTCCCCCTCGAGACCAAACGAGGAAGTCAACCGAGGAACTCACACAGTTGGCAGTTTTATTTATTCAGTTATCGTTGCAGCAATTACTAGTCCGGTGTAGATAATCATCCTGATAAAGGAAGCAGTGGGCACTTTTAATTAACCATCCCGTTATAGTAGTAACACTTACTAATCAGATTCAATTAGCATGAGATAACCCAAAACCCAGCAGTTGTTGGTACTTTTATTTAGCCATTCCGTTGTAGTTGCAATACTTACTAGTCAGATACAATGGTCGCAAGTGACACCCAAACAAGCAATTGTGGGCAGTTTATTTAGCCATTCCATTATAGTGAAGCTGATTACTAGTCATTATAAAGTCAAATTTATAGCACTACTTTAGTTATGCTTGTCTATGTTCGAGATACTGTGCTCCAAGTCGTCCATAACCGCGGACACGGCTTTCAGAAAGTTTTAACCCGGCCGGGGTGCACAAATAGCAACACACACTCGATCAACCTCGGAAAAACCAAAACAAAACCCAACGAGGCCTTCACGACAAAGCAATCACAGGATTCAGAAATATTTCAGGGGGGGCACCCCTTGGAGTACACCCGCAACAAAGTTAGCTGACTTCGAAACGGACCCGAGGTTTGTGGGGCCAGCTGTAAGCGACTGGGAACCCAAAACTGGGCTTGTCGATACCGCGTAAACGGGTCACAATTCCTAAACAGTACAGTGTGCTCCTCACACAATCGTAAATACAGAAGTAGCATGGCATAAGTACAGGATAGTAATTAAAACCTCAAACTAGTTTGTGGCCCCAAGAAATAAGACTGAATCAAGCTCTGGCTCAGGGGGGGTCCCATAATCCTCCCGGATGTGGATAGCGCGATAAATCAAGGAACAGGTATCAAGTACTCGGGGTCCTACCGGACACAAGTGGGCGGTCGGAAACCAAATATTATCTATCACCCACCGATGCCTCTGCTTACTTACTTCGATTTTAGTTGTTAAACAGGAATATAAAGTGAACGATAAGTAAAGCCATGATCGTCTCCAACATCAACATGCGGCAATACACCAACAACTGAGGCACTTGACGACACGCAACAGCACTTGAGCAAGCGACTACGACGCGCAAGTCCAACTATCTACCAAACAGCAGGTAATAGGATGTGTCCAAGGCAATATAGGGCTGCAAGGGATATCATGGGTACGAAAACTAGAGCACGCAACACAGATAGCAATAGATCAACAGGAGGGAATAAATACTATAAAAGTAAGATAGGTAGAAAGGGGGAGATGCTCGCCAGAAAACATTGTCGAAGGTTCATCCGAAGATCGGGTCGACACTCGCATCAACTCAACGGCCATATCCGCGAAGAAGCAAAACACTAGAATAAACACCGGATGCACTATTTAATACTACGGCAAAAGATCGGCATGATGCATGCATGATGTATGACATGGCAAGGTGCAAGGCAATTAGGCAATATTAAGCGGAACCGGGGGTCCCGACAATTAGTTAGATGGTTCAAGTTGTTTATCTACCCCGCAAATTAAATGTTGTTTTAGCATGGCAAAAGATAGCACCGGTTCGCTACACAAATTTAAATGAGGCCAATATAAGGCTAGATTTGCCCGCATATGGGCCCCATATTTAATTATAAGGTGAATCGGCATAAGGCCCCCAATCCACATAACAATATGCATGCATGAACATTTAATATGCGACAAGTTGTATATATTATAAAATAGGGTTTCGGGAAGGGGTTCACACATTAGGGGGGTCTCGACGATCTTGGGGTTCCGGGGGTTCCGGGGTTCGGTCTCAGGGTTCAGATCTGGGGTTCGGCGGGATCGAGGTTCGGACTCCGGGATCGTTCTCAGATAACTGAGGTAGGTCTTGTCGTTCCGGGAAGGAGGACTTGGGTCGATGTCGGGGCGCATCGGATTCTCTCTGGTCGATGTCGTTCTTGTCGTCGTGAAGAACTTGTCGGGTTCGCGGGTCGGGTCGGACTTGGCGTTCCTTTCGGTTCGGGTCTTGGCGTCCGAGGCAGTACTTGGCGTCCGTGAAGGAGAACTTGAGGGTCCAGCGTCTCGCTGTCCTCAGATCCGAGCGGAAGAACTTGTCGGGCCGGGTCCGGCCTTCGGGGTCCGGGAGGGAGAACTTGGCGTTCGTGTAGAATTGCTTCGGTCATCGAATCCGTGTAGGCGCACTCGGGTCTCGACGCCTAGGTTCCGTGAAGATCTTGGCTTGCATGGGGAACACTTGAGCGACGCTAGCGAGGAGACAAACACCTGGGTACATACGTCGAACGGGGATGGGGAGCGCCGGGCAACCAAGGCCTAGACGCACTGGTCTTGGCATGGCAGCAACAACAGGCTTGAGCATAACCAAAAACGGGACTGCCAGCGGAAGTCCTTGGAGGCACCTGGACGAACACGTCGCGGGCAGGGAATGGTGAAGCGTTGCGAGACATAGCGGCGGGCTTGCTGGACGGGGCGCCAAGGCGGCGCGACCGAGGCGAGCTCAAGAGGCGGCGGTGAAAGGCGGTCCCGCAGCGGCAGAGGGGCGCCGACGGGGATGCGGCAGGACGGGCCGAGAACGCACGGGCTCGATGGATGCAAAGTGAGCGGGCGACGGCGGAGGTGGCCAGCGACGGCGGTCCGCGGGCGGTTGGAGCGAGGCGGGAGGGCGGCCAAGCGCGGAGGCGCGGGAGGCGGCGCCGGAAGGCGCTGGCGCCGAGGCCGATGGCGGCGAGGCCGACGGGCGAGGGGCCGCGCCGGAGAGGAGGGGGCAGCTGGTCGTGGCTGCGCGCCCACGGGCAGCGGACGGCGCCAGTGGCGGTGGTCGCGATGGGGAGGAAGGTGGAGGCGCGGCGATGGAGAGGCGGCGCTGGGTGCGGCCGCTGGGAGGCTAAGAGGCGAGCGCTCGTGGGCGACGTGGAGGCCGCGGAGCCTGGGTTGGTGGTCGCGACACGGCATCGCGAGGGGGAGCGCCGAGGGAAGGCGAGGGAGGAGGCGCGCTGGAAGGCGAGGCGAGGTGGGGGCGCGGAGGCGGCGACGGGAAGACGGGTGGTTGGTGCGGGGAGGGAGAGGGGCGCGTGAGGGAGGTGGGGAACGCGGAAGGGACGCGGGCGGCAGGTGGGACCCAGGGGGCGGTGGGGCCACGGGGGAGCGGCCTGGCGGGTGGTGTGCGTGCGTGTGAGGGGCCCAGGGGCGTGGGCCCGGGGTGGAAGGGCAGGTGTGGGGGCTGTGTCTGTGTGGGTGGAAAGAGAGAGAGAGGTGGGGTGAGGATGAGGTGGCAGCCAGGGATAGGCTAGGGGAAGGGAGGTGATGAGGTGGCGACCGGCTACTGGTTGGGGTGATGTGGAGGGTTTGGGGTAGACTAGGACTAGGTAAGAAAAGATTTCTGGGTGGCTGATTGATGAGGTGGCAGAGTGGGTAGGAGTTTGGGGGAGGGGTGAGGTGGCACACTTCGGTTGGTGGGTAGAATAGGTTTGGGTGGTTTTAGGATTTAGGTGGGGCTGGTTTAGGTGGACCGTTTTTGGTACTGGGGGTGGTCGACTGGGTCGGTTCGGCCCGTTCGACTGCCCCCACTAAAAATAATTAAAAATTTTATTTATTTCAAACAGGGCTTTTGCAATCCGATAGCAGACAAGACAAAATAATCCGGAGACCCGGGTTTTGTGTTTGAACAAAGACGGGGCGTTTAGAAAACATGAACCGGTTTTTCCGCAAATAGTTTTATGCAAGCAAAATGCAAGATGATGACGATGCTCAA
The DNA here is from genome assembly GCA_030063025.1 of Avena longiglumis. Classification (NCBI taxonomy): domain Eukaryota; kingdom Viridiplantae; phylum Streptophyta; class Magnoliopsida; order Poales; family Poaceae; genus Avena; species Avena longiglumis. The sequence continues at coordinate 159,846,530 of CP125973.1, forward strand.
ATGCAATGTGGCATGATGACATGAGCATGCGGTCATGATGATGCGATGCACACAAAAATAACACGATTTTCTAGTAGTGGTTTTTGCGGGATGCCACACTATGTATCAGAAAGCATATAGCAATTGAACTATTGAAATGACTTGATCTTTATGCTATGCTTATCTATAGGAGTATGTCCACCATATCATTCTCCTAACGATATGATCTTGTTGTCGATAACATCTCAATGTTCATGATAGGGAAACCACAATCATTAATCAACCAACAAGCTAGTGAAGTATAGAGGCTATACTAGGGACTTCAAATTAAGTTTACAAATCACACAAGTATTAATGTTTCCTTGTTAATACTATTATAGAATGAATGTAAACATTTATCATAAACACAAAGATATAATAATAACTATATTTATTATTGCCTCTAGGGCATATCTCCAACAGTTGGAGCGCGTCCATTTGGTCTAAGGGAAGGCTTCTGAAAGGTCCTGTCTTGGTGAAAATCAAGTCTTGTGGGGAAAGTGCACAACCTCTGCATATGGAAGAATCTAAGTACTTAGCCATGTCCCTGGTATTGGACAACCAAGACATGGAAGCTATCAAGAATCTCCTCATCCCAATTTCTAAGTAAAAACTTGTGGTTGAACAAGGGTGAAGGACCCCAATGTCTATTGGTGGATCCTTGGGAAAGTTTTTGTCAAAGAAAAACTTAATGTTTTCAACTAATAGGCAAAACCTATTTTGAGCAAAGCAAGCCTAAGCTACACTTAGACAAAATGCATATAGTGTTTAGTCCACCAATATTCTACTAAGGTATCACTTGCCAATACTATTCCAATGTATTGACCCACTGTGGCTGTAACTTGTGATGTTGCAGGATATTCTGATGATGATTAGGAGTCATGAGTCTACACTCAACATGCTTGCCTGTGGCACATGAAGATGAAGACTTATTTATCTTATTATATATTTGAACTCTTGTATTAGGCATGTGGACATGGAGTTGTAAAAGACTATGTTTGTCTCTGGAATGATATGTAATAATGACCTTTGTTTCTGTGTACTTCATCTTAAACTATGGATGCTAGCATTGATCCAGGGACTAGCATTGCAATCACAGGGATCCTTTCCTTTACAAAGGAGGGATCTTACAGATCTGAAGTTCTTCCCGACACCCTGCCGGAGGGGAGATCATCCTGGAGGCCTTCTCTCCGGTATGATGTGTGAGTAGTTCCACCTTGGACTATGGGTCCATGTAGTAGCTAGATGGTTGTATCCCCTCATTGTGCTTTCATGTATAGATATTGTGAGCTCCGTTCATGATCAAGATCTAATCTATTTGTAATCATGCATGTTATGTTTATGGGGATCCGATGGATATTGAGATTATTATGTTAGTTTGGTTAATGGTTTTGTCTTTATGATTTTATCATGTCTGTGTTGTTTGTGATCTTGCATGCTCTCCGTTGTTAGTAGCTATCTTGGCCGAGTAGTTGCTAGTAACTCCAAGGGGGGTATTTATGCTCGATAGTGGGTTCATGCCTCTAGTTTCCAAGGGAAGTGACAGAAATCTCTTCGGTTGTAGATGTGCTGTTGCTACTAGGGAGAAAATAACGGTCTCTTGTTCATGGAACAAGTGAATTGTTTATCTTACACACTTTGCTTAAAGCAGTTGTCTGTTGCTTGCAACTTAATACTGGAGGGGGGTCGGATGATAACCTGAAGGTGGACTTCTATTCATAGATGCAGTTGGATGGCGGTCTATGTATCTTATTGTATTGCCCAATCGAATCTCATAGGATCTTTCTGACTAGTATTGTATTGTTATGCCTTGCTCAGTTCCTGCCAATTGTCCTGCTGTAATTTTTTTACCCTTCATGCCATGTTGTTTATCTAAGGAGAGCACCTCTAGTGAACTATGGACCCCGGTACAATCTTTACCATTGATACATCTTCAAATGTTACTTGTTTACTTGTTGCAAACCATTACCTTCCACACCATACGTTTAATCCTTTGTTACAGCAAACCGGTGAGCTTGACAACCTCACTGATTTGTTGGGGCAAAGTCTTGAGTTTGTGTTGTGCAGGTCTCCGCGTTGCTTGCAACACCTGTGTGATATTTCCTTCCTCCTTCCGGTTCAATAACCTCGGTCTCTACTGAGGGAAGACTTGCTGTTGTGCTCATCACACCTTACTCTTGGGGTTTCCAACAAAGTGCTCCACGTCAAGCACCATCATGCTGCAACAAACATCCTTGATAATATGATGGTTAATTATTCTGAATGGCACACTGAGTGAGCTCCACATGGTAAGACGGTAAATTCTGTTGAAGAAACCTCCTCTTTGAGTGATAAGGTTGATGTTATCATGGCTATGCTTGTTAATGGAAAAGCTCATATAGATCCAAATAATGTTCCCTTGGCCTCTTTGGTTGCTCAATAAGAGCAAGTTGATGTGAACTTCATTATAAACAACAATTTCAACAATAATGCCTATAAGAATAATTTTGGAAGTAACAACAATTATAGGCCTTGTCCTCCTAATAATGGAAATACCTATGGAAACTCCTACAACAATACTAGAAGTGCTCCCTCTGAACTTGAAGTCATGCTCAAAGACTTTATTAGTAAACAAACCACTTTCAACAAGACTGCAGAGGAAAAACTTTTGAATGTTGAGAAAAATATTTCCTCTTTGTCTGCAGTACAGTCCTCTTTGATTAATAAAATGGCTAAACCTGAAACTTTGGAAAGTACCTTTGCTGCTACTCATGTCATACAAGTTACTATTGATGAAAATGTTAGACCTTTAGCCCAACTACATGCGAAGTGGGAAGGAGAAGCTGAAATTGCTAGAAACAATAGTGTGTGCACCATCACCACCAATATGGATGCCACTAAACCACAAGAAGTCCCTATTTCTCCTACCACAATGCCTAAAACCAATGAGTCTAATACTAGTGATGCTAAGTTTGATTTTGATCTTGATGGTTGCAATATTTCTGAAGTGATCATGTTCCTACAAAAGCTTGCTAGAAGTCCTGATGCTAGTGATATGAATGTAGCTTTCACCAAACACATTACTGATGCTCTTATTAAAATTAAGGAAGAAAAGTTGAAACACAAAGCCTCTATTCCTAGAGTAGAAGATAGTTGGGAACCCATCATTAATATGCAAGTGAATGACTTTGATCTCAAAGCTTCATGTGACCTTGGTTCTAGTGTCTCTATTATTCCTAAATGGATTTATGAAATGCTTGATTTGCCACCTTTGGAAGATTGCTATTTGGATGTCCCACTTAATGATAATTCTAAAATGAAACTTATGGGAAGTGTTAATGATGTTCTTATTATGGTTAACAATGCTTATGTCCCTGTTGATTTCTTTGTTTTGGATGTTGAATACAATACTTCTTGTCCTATTACCTTGGGAAGACATTTTCTTAGAACTGTTTGGTGCCATCATTGATATGAAAGAAGACACCATTAAATATCAATTACCATTCAAGAAATGTATTGAACATTGTCCCATAAGGAGAGAGAAGTTGTTTTTTGCTCCTCCTTTGAAAGCAAGGTTTGATGTTAATGCTTCTTCATTTGAGAATACTTGATTCTTGCTTCCTGAGCATAACTTAAAGCCGTTAAAGAAAAGTACTTATTAGGATATAACCCAAAAGTTTTATTGAGTCTTGGGGAAGTTATTACCTCTGTAATAACCTCTCCTTATCCTTTTTATTTTATTTTTGTGCCAAGAATAACCTCTAATGAGAGGGAAGTAAGATTTGGAGAGTTGCTATCCCGAAACATATTTTTGTGCTCCACCGTAAAAATTCATGTAAAATCTCTGTAAGTATGATTAAGATGATATTTTCCGAATAAATCCCCCAGGTTGTTATCTAACTTTCGTTAGTTCAACACTTTTTGATTTGAGAAACATAAGGTCTTCTAAAAAATCGGTTTCTACCTGCTGGTCTATTTTGACAGATTTCTGCCATTATTTGCATTTGCTTCTTATTGATTCCTTTTTGGGTTCTTTTTGGGAAATTGAGCTTTTTGAGAGAATTTCTACAGTAGCTTGTGTTTTTAGTGAAAGTTTTTCTGTTCTAAAACTAAAACCAAAGGTCTATTATCTTTTGAATACACTAATGTTGCTAATGAAGATTGTGTGAAGTTTTGTATGAAGGAAAAATTTCAGGTGTAGAGGAAGAATGATGTAATGAGATAAAGAATGGACAAAAGCTCAAGCTTGGGGATGCCACCCCGTTTCACCCTAATATATATTCATGAGGTACAAGCGTCAAATGTTGGAGATGCCCAAGGCATCCCCTTCTTCATCAATAAAAAATCTCAGGTCTTTCTAAACACTTCGTTTTTATTGTTTCATGCACTGTTGTGTTTTTCTTGGAGCGTCTTAGTTTTCATTTTAGTTTGCTTGAATAAAGTAGTTTAGACCCCTGTTCTCGTTGTGTTGTTTCAAATAAGTTTATTGGTGTTGGATAGGAGTAGAAAGTTCTTGCTTGAATAGTGCAAGAGGAGCTTGCTTTGACTGTGACTTAGACTTTATCATGTCATGATAGGTGTTGTTTTGACCTTATGCTTAGTGATTATTGTTGTAGCATGACTTGTTCCAAAAAATTAGGATTTCTTAATGTGCCTTGAAGGAATCATGTTGTTTTAGCATACAAAAACATAGTATTGTGGTATTCTCCTTTGATGCTTTGTTTGAGTTGACTTGGCACATGCTCACACCATGTTATGACTACGAACAAGTCACCATATCCTCTATGATCATTTAGTCCTTGACTTGTAGTACCACTTTATGCTTTGATTAGTAATGTTTTGTTTCTCTGCATGATTATGGCCATTATTGCTCTCTTAGTTGGTCGCTCCCAGTCTTTTGCTAGCCTCCACTTGTATGAGTAATCTCTACTCATGCATCCAACTTCCAAGAAACCAAGTTATTCCAAAGTGTCCACTATAAATTCCTATGCATGGTGTGTTACACCATTCCAAGTATATTATTGTTTTCATCTATCTTCCAATTAAAAAGTATTTTGTTATGTGATAACTTAGTGATTAAAGCTCTCACGAACTTGATGACACACATTATTTTTCTTGCCCTTAATAGTGTTGTATATGCTTGCACTTATACGTTGGAATTATCAGAACCATGCTGTCATGAGGAACGCTTTCAACATTGCACTTGTACATTGTACCCAGTTGATATCATGCTCTTTTTGTTGGAGATATGCCCTAGAGGCAATAAAAAATGTAGTTATTATTATATCTTTGAGTTTATGATAAATGTTTACATTCATGCTATAATAGTATTAACAAGGAAACATTGATACTTGTGTGATTTGTAAACTTATATTGAATTCCCTAGTAAAGCCTCTTCATAATACTAGCTTGTTGGTTAATAAATGATTGTGGTTTCCCTATCATGAACATTGAGATGTTATTAACAACAAGATCATATCGTTAGGAGAATGATATGATGGACATACTCCTAGAGTAAAGCGTAGCATAAAGATCAAGTCATTTTAATAGTTCAATTGCTATATGCTTTCTGATACATAGTAACCTAATTCCTTCGACCATGAGATCATGCTTATCACCATCACCGGAAGGATGCTTTGATGACATCAAACACCACACCGTAACTGGGTGGCTATAAAGGTGGCATTGAGTGTTCGGAAAGTATTGGTTGAGACACATGGATCAAGAGTGGGATTTGTCCATCCATATGAGGGATAGATATACTCTGGGCCCTCTCGGTGGAATGTCATCCAATTAGCTTGCCAGCATGTGACTAGCTCACAAGGGATCACATATCACGGGAATGAGAAAAGAATACTTATCAGTAACGAGGTTGAACTAGGTATGCAGAGATACCGACGATCAAAACCTCGGATAAGTAAACTATCGTGAGACAAAGGGAAATTGGTATCGTATGTAAGTGGTTCATTCGATCGCAAAGTAATCGTAGAAATATGTGGGAGACATATGAATTTCCAGATTCCTCTATTGGTTATTTTTCGGAGAAGTGTCTCGATCATGTTTGCATAATTCACGAACCGTAGGGAGACACACTTAAGGATTCGACGTTGTTGAGTAGTTATGGAATGATGAGTAAGAGACCGAATGTTGTTCGGAGTCTCGGATGGGATCCTGGATATCATGAGGAGATCCGGAATGGTCCGGAGAATAAGATTATAAGGAAAGTCCTGTTTCGGGGTTGGAGAATGGTTCCGGTGTTTTCATCGGGAATGTTCTAGAAGGTTCTGGAATGTCCGGCACTCCGGAGAGGAAGGGTACATGAATGTGTCATAACAAGTTGGAATGGTTGCATCATGTACTAGGTGTCATCGCTGAACAAAATAAAGGGTTAAATCAAATCCTAGTTTGAAAAGTCAAACGCCAATTTGAAAAGTCAAACGGCTATTTTGTTTGGTGGAGGGAGAGTAGGAAACCTACTTGGGGAGGAAGTCCCTCTCCCTCCACCGCCGGCCTTGGAATCCGAGTTGGGGAGGGACTCCCCTCCCCTTGGCGCGCCCCCTCCACCTATATAAAGAGGGGCAGGGCTGCCCCTCCAAGACCTACACCTTGCCCTCTCTAAACCCTAACCCTAGCCGCCGCCCACCATAGCCACCGCCGCCCTAGGGTTTCTCCCAAGCCGCCGAGTTGGGGCTTCTAGTTGCCCTAGCCGCCGGCCTAGCCCCTTCTACTTGGTGCGCCTAAACCCTAGATCATCGAGGCTCTCTCATAGTACACCATACTCGCTCCGGCTTAAGGCGAAGCCCTGCGAGATCTCCCCTCTACTTCCGGTACCACACCGTCGTGCTGCCGGAATCGCGAGGAGAGTGCTACAACCTCCGCTGCCTGCTGGAACAAGGGAGAGGAAGGTCTTCGTTGAGTACCGAACGTGACCGATCATGAAGCGCTCTGAACGCAGCCGGAAGGATCGTCTACGCGATCTTGAGATCGGCAAGAGTATGACTACATCACCCACGAGAATCCGATCTCGTTAAACACTTTGGAATCTTCGAGGGTGAGTTATTCTATCGACTCGTTGCTACAATCTAGTAGATATAACTTGGCTTGTTTGTTTGTATGCGGTAGAAATTTTTTGTTTTCCATGCTACGAACCCCTACAGTGGTATCAGAGCTGTGTCTATATGTAGATCTGTTGCACGAGTAGAACACAATGGTCATTGTGGGCGGTGGTGCTTTTATTATCAATTGCTTCTTGTGTACTTTGCATCTTGCGGTATGATAGGATGAAGCGGCCCGGGCTAACCTTACATGACATCGTTCATGAGACTTGCTCCACGCTCAACATGCAACTTGTATTGCATAAGTGGCTTTGCGGGTGTCTGTCTCTCCCATTATAGTATAGATCCAATTTACAACGGGCACTTGATAGTTCAAACTGTTGGAGATATGCCCTGGAGGCAATAATAAATATAGTTATTATTATATCTTTGTGTTTGTGATAAATGTTTATATTCATGCTATAATAGTATTAACAAGGAAACATTAATACTTGTGTGAATTGTAAACTTAAATTGAATTCCCTAGTATAGCCTCTATACTTCACTAGCTTGTTGGTTGATTAAATGATTGTGGTTTCCATATCATGAACATTGAGATGTTATCAACAACAATATCATATCATTAGGAGAATGATATGGTGGACATACTCCTATTGATAAGCCTAGCATAAAGATCAAGTCATTTCAATAGTTCAATTGCTATATGCTTTCTGATACATAGTAACCTAATTCCTTCGACCATGAGATCATGCATATCACCTTTACCGGATGGATGCTTTGATGACATCAAACACCACACCGTAACTGGGTGGCTATAAAGGTGGCATTAAGTGTTCGGAAAGTATTGGTTGAAACACATGGATCAAGAATGGGATTTGTCCATCCACATGACGGATAGATATACTCTGGGCCCTCTAGGTGGAATGTCATCCAATTGGCTTGAAAGCATGTGACTTGGTCACAAGGGATCACATATCACGGGAACGAGAAAAGAGTACTTATCGGTAACGAGGTTGAACTAGGTATGCAGAGATACCGACGATCATAACCTCGGATAAGTAAACTATTGTTAGACAAAGGGAAATTGGTATCGTATGTAAGTGGTTCATTCGATCGCAAAGTAATCGTAGAAATATGTGGGAGCCATATGAATTTCCAGATTCCTCTATTGGTTATTGTTCGGAGAAGTGTCTCGATCATGTCTGCATAATTCACGAACCGTAGGGAGACACACTTAAGGATTCGACGTTGTTTTGAGTAGTTATGGTATTATGAGAAAGAGACCGAATGTTGTTCGAGTCTCGGATGGGATCCGGATATCACGAGGTGATCCGGAATGGTCCGGAGAATAAGATTCATATAAGGAAAGTCCCGTTTCGGAGTTCGGGAATGATTCCTGTTTTCATCGAATGTTCTAGAAGGTTCCGGATTGTCCCAAGACTGGGGAAGGGTACATGAGTGTGTCATTGAATGATTGCATCATGTACTAAGTGTTCTTGCTATTCCAAAAACATGAAAGTCAAATTGCCAGTTTGAAAGTCAAACGGCTAAAACAGGAAACTGTGGGAAACAGGAAACTGTGGGAAACAAGCAAGAGGAGTTGGAACCAACTTGGAGGAGGAGTTGGACTCCTCCAGGCCGGCGCCCAGCCCTAGGCCGAGTTGGGGAGGGACTCCCTCCCTTCCCTGGCGCGCCAAGGCCCCTCCACCCATAAAAGGAGGGGCAGGGCTCCTCCTTGAGACACACAAGTTTCCACCTCTAATCTCAGGTTTAGAGTCGTTTGGTTTAGAGCTTATTGCTTTAGCCTGCGGTTTAGAGCCTTCTAATTGGTGTGTCTAATCTCTAGACCACTAATAGCCCTCTCTCATAATCCACCATACTCGCTCCGGCTTAAGGCGAAGCCCTGCGGGATCTCCCCTCTACTTCCGGTACCACATGTCTTTGCCGAATCGCGAGAGAGTGCTACAACCTCCGCGCCTGCTGGAACAAGGGAGAGGAAGGTCTTCGTCGAGTCGAACGTGTGACCGATCATGAAGCGCTTTTAACGCAGCCGGAAGGATCGTCCACACGATCTTGAGGTCGGAAGAGTACGACTACATCACCCACGAGAATCCGCTCTCGTTAAACACTTTGGAATCTTCGAGGTAAGTTATTCCATCGACTCGCTACAATCTAGTAGATAGATCTTGGCTTGTTTGTTTGTATGCGATAGAAAATTTTTGTTTTCCATGCTATGAACCCCTACGTGGTATCGAGCCGTGTCTATATATAGATCATTGCGCGAGTAGAACACAATGGTCATTGTGGGCGTTGATGCTTTTATTGTAGATTGCTTTTGTGTACTTTGCATCTTGCGGTATGTTGGGATGAAGCGGCTCGGGCTAACCTTACATGACATCGCTCATGAGACTTGCTCCACGCTTGACATGCAACTTGTATTGCATAAGTGGCTTTATGGGTGCCTGTTTCTCCTAGCATAGTTAAGATCCAATTTACAACGGTAATCAACAATGCTAGTATCAATGTTGTGGTTCTTGTTCGTAAGTTAGAACGACACTTATTGAAAGCCCCAAACCACGTAAAATATGCAAAGAAAGTAGAGGCGTCTAACTTTGTTTTGCGGGTGTGCAATGATGTGATATGGCCATGATTGTGATTATATTTGATGTATGCAATGTTCCTTATTGTAAGTTGGCAACCGCGGAGCCATATGGTTGTCTTTAATTTATGTTAAGACCCGTGTCTATTCAAAGGAGTTGTAATAGTTGAAGCCGGTGGACGACAACCATGGTGAAGCGTCATTGACCTTGATGCAATGCCGGTGATGATGGAGATCATGTTCGTGTTTGAAGATGGAGATCGGAAGCACAAAGAAGAAGGGCCATATCATATCACATATTATGAATTGCATGTGATGTTAATCCTTTATGCATCTTGTATTGCTTAGCGCATTTACGGTAGCATTATAAGATGATCCCTCATGCACATGAATTTCAAATCATAAAGTGTTCACCCTTAGTTAGCACCGTTGCTAAAGCTTGTTGTTTCAAGCACCACGTGATGATCGGGTGTTAGATTACGCAAGTGTATAAACGTGAGCAAGCCAGATTTGCTCATGCGTAAACTAAGGTTTGATCTTGACGAGCCTAGCATGTATGCACATGGTCTCGAACACGGATTACCGAAAGGTAAAGCATGAATCGATAGTAGATATGATGAACATGATGATTGTTCACCATTGAAACTATATCAACTCTCGTGATGATCGGTGTTGATGTAGTGGATTTGGTTCGTGATCACTAAAACAATGTGAGGGATGTTGTTTTGAGTGGGAGTACACCTAGTTTAATTTCATTAATTAATTTGAACTCAATTTGTCATAAACTTAGTCTAAACTATTGCAAATATGTTGTAGATCAATGGCAGCCCCTACCATCAATTTTAATGCGTTCCTAGAGAAAGAAAAGTTGAAAAACAATGGAAGCAACTTCGGATTGGTTCCAATTTGAGGATTGTCCTCACAGCTGGTAATTTGACCTATGTGCGGGATGCACCGCTGGGTGACCCACCTGCAGCTGATGCTTCCGATGAAGTAAAGAATGTTTACCTCGCTCGGAAGAATCAATACTCCATAGTTCAGTGTCCTATCTTGTATGGTTTAGAATCGGAGCTTGTAAAAGGTTTGAAGAGTCGACCCATATGATATTGTCGAGGATCTCAAATTGATTTTTGAGACTCATGCGGCAATTGAAAGCTATGAGGCTTCTGAAAAGTTCTTTAACTGCAAGATGGAAGAGGGCAGCTCCGTCAGTGAGCATGTGCTTAAGATGTCTGGGCACGCAAACAAACTTCAAAGCTTGGGTATAGTGATTCCTAATGCTTTGGGGATTTACCGCGTCCTCTAGTCACTGCCACCAAGTTACAGGAACTTTGTGATGAACTACAACATGCAGAACATGAACAAAGAGTTGCCAGAACTGTTTGCTATGTTAAAGTCTGCAGAAGTGGAGATCAATAAAGAGCACCAAGTGTTGATGGTCAATAAGACCACCAAACTCAAGAAAGGCAAGTCTAAGCAAAAGGGACACTTCAAGAAGGGTGGTAAGAAAGTTACCACGCCGACGAAGAAAACCAAGGCTGGACCAAAGCCTAAACCGAGTGCTTTACGCAAGGGAGAAGGTCACTGGAAGCGGAATTGCCCAAAGTACTTGGCGGATCTGAAGAACGGCAACATAAAGAAGAAAGGTATATCTGATATACATGTTATTGATGTGTATCTCACTAGTACTCGTAGTAGTGCCTGGGTATTTGATACAGGTTCGGTTGCTCATATTTGTAACTCGAAACAGGTGCTGCAGAATAAACGGAAGCTAGCGAAGAACGAGGTGACGATGCGCGTGGGAAACGGATCAAAGGTTGATGTGATCGCGGTCGGCACGCTACCTCTTCATCTACCATCGGGATTAGTTTTATACTTAAATAATTGTTATTTAGTGCATGCGTTGAGCATGAACATTATATCAGGATCTTATTTATTGCGAGACGGTTACTTGTTAAAGTCAGAGAATAATGGTTGTTCGATTTATATGAGTAATATGTTTTACGCACATGCACCTTTGATAGATGGTCTATTCTTATTTAATCTCGATAGTGGAAATACACATATCAACAATATGAAGCTAAACGTTTGAAATCAAGCGATAATTCGACCTATATGTGTAATCGCTGCCTTGGTCACATTGGAGTGAAGCGTATGAAGAAACTCCATTCGATGGACTTCTTGAATCACTTGATTTTGACTCACTTGAAAGATGCGAAGCATGTCGATGGGAAAAATGACTAAGACTCCATTTTCAGTATGATGGAGCGAGCTACGGACTTATTGGAAATCATACATACCGATGTGTGTGGTCCAATGAGTGTAGCATCGCTGATGGTTATCGTTATGTTCTTACCTTCACAGATGACTTGAGTAGATATGGGTATATCTATTTCATGAAACATAAGTCCGAAACTTTCGAGAAGTTTAAGGAGTTTCAAAGTGAGGTAGAGAATCAACGTAACAAGAAGATTAAATTTCTACTCGATCGTGGAGGTGAATATCTAAGTTACGAGTTTGGCGAGCATTTAAAGAAGTGCGGAATACTTTCACAATTTACACCGGGAACACCACAGCAGAATCGTGTGTCCGAACGTCGTAATCGAACTCTCTTAGATATGGTTCGTTCTATGATGTCACTTACAGATTTACCGCTATCATTTTGGGGTTATGCATTAGAAACAGCCGCATTCACTTTAAATAGGGCACCGTCTAAATCCGTTGAAACGACACCGTATGAATTATGGTTTGGGAAGAAACCTAAATTGTCGTTCCTTAAAGTTTGGGGATGCGAAGCCTATGTAAAGAAGTTACAGCCGGACAAGCTTGAACCCAAAGCGGAAAAATGCGTCTTCATAGGATACCCGGAGGAAACTATTGGGTATACCTTCTATCATAGATCCGAAGGCAAAATCTTCGTTGCCAAGAATGGATCTTTTATAGAGAAGGAATTTCTCTCGAAAGAAGTGACTGGAAGGAAAGTAGAACTCGACGAGGTTGTCGAACCTTCTCTCGAAATTGCGAGTAGCGCAGCACCGGAAGGAGTTCTTGTGGTGCCTGCACCAATTAGAGAGGAAGCTAATGATGATGATCATGAAACTTCGGTTGAAGTTGCTACAGAGCCTCGGAGGTCAACGATAACTCGTACCACTCCAGATTGGTATGATTCCGTTATGAGTGTCATGTTGGTGGACAACACCGATGACCCCGAGACATATGAGGAAGCGATGATAAGCCCAGATTCCAATAAATGGCAAGAAGCCATGAAATCCGAGATTGGATCCATGTACGAAAACCAAGTATGGACTTTGGTGGACTTACCGATGGCGGAAGGTCATCGAGAACAAATGGATTTTCAAGAAGAAACAGATGTGATGGTAATGTTATCTTTATAAAGCTCGACTTGTCGCAAAAGGGTTTCGACAAATTCAAGGAGTTGACTACGATGAGACTTTCTCACCAGTAGCGAAGCTAAAGTCTGTAAGGATTATGTTAGCAATCGCTGCATATTATGATTATGAGATATGGCAGATGGATGTCAAAACAGCATTCCTCAATGGAGATATTGATGAAGAGTTGTATATGATGCAACCGAAAGGTTTTGTCGATCCTAAAGATGCTAACAAGGTATGCAAACTTCAACGGTCCATCTATGGCTTGAAGCAAGCATCCCGAAGTTGGAATCAACGTTTTGATAAGGTAATCAAAAGTTTTGGTTTTATACAAACTTATGGAGAAGCTTGTATTTACAAGAAAGTGAGTGGGAGCTCTGTAGCATTCTTAATACTATATGTGGATGACATATTGTTGATTGGGAATGATGTATACCTTCTTAATAGTGTCAAGGAATATTTGAATAATAGTTTTTCAATGAAGGATCTTGGCGAAGCAGCTTACATATTAGGCATAAAGATTTATAGAGATAGATCGAAACGCCAAATATCATTGTCACGGAGTACATATTTGGACAAAGTTCTAAAGAAGTTTGGAATGGAAGAAAGCAAGAAAGGGTTCTTGCCCATGTTGCTAATCGACCTTGAGTAAAACTCAAAGTCCAACATCGGAAGATAGAGAAAGGATGAGTAAGACTCCTATGCCTCGACCATAGGGTCTCTAATGTATGCCATGCTATGTACTAGACCCGACATTGCATATCTTGTTAGTTTAACTAGCAGATATCAAAGTGATCCGAGTGGATCATTGGACATGATCAAAACATCCTTAAGTACTTGAGAAGAACTAAGGATATGGTTCTTTCTTATGGAGGTAGTGAACATCTCGTTGTTAATGGTTACACCGATGCTAGTTGGAACACCGATCCGGATGATTCTAAATCACAACTGGTGCGTATTTATTTTGAATGGTGCAGCGATTAGTGGAGGTGCAAAGCAAAGCGTTGTGGCGAGATCTTCAACTGAATCGGAATACATGGCTGCTTCGAAGGCTTCACAAGAAGCGATATGGATGAAAGAGTTCATTACAGAGCTGGGTGTGGTTCCAAGTGCGCTGGACCCAATGTCTATCTACTGTGATAACATGGGCGCCATAGCCAATGCGCAAGAACCAAGGTCACACAAGAAGTTGAAGCATATCAAGCTGCGTTTTCACGCTATTCGAGAACATATCCAGGATGGGGATATAAAGATTTGCAAAGTACACACAGATCTGAATGTGGCGGATCCGTTGACTAAACCTCTCCCGAGGGCAAAACATGACCAACACCAAACTTCCATGGGTGTTCGGTATATTACCATGTAATCTAGATTAGATGACTCTAGTGCACGTGGGAGGCTGTTGGAGATATGCCCTAGAGGCAATAATAAATATAGTTATTATTATATCTTTGTGTTTGTGATAAATGTTTATATTCATGCTATAATAGTATTAACAAGGAAACATTAATACTTGTGTGAATTGTAAACTTAAATTGAAGTCCCTAGTATAGCCTCTATACTTCACTAGCTTGTTGGTTGATTAAATGATTGTGGTTTCCATATCATGAACATTGAGATGTTATCAACAACAAGATCATATCATTAGGAGAATGATATGGTGGACATACTCCTATTGATAAGCGTAGCATAAAGATCAAGTCATTTCAATAGTTCAATTGCTATATGCTTTCTGATACATAGTAACCTAATTCCTTCGACCATGAGATCATGCATATCACCTTTACGGATGGATGCTTTGATGACATCAAACACCACACCGTAATCGGGTGGCTATAAAGGTGGCATTAAGTGTTGGAAAGTATTGGTTGAAACACATGGATCAAGAGTGGGATTTGTCCATCCACATGAGATAGATATACTCTGGCCCTCTCGGTGGAATGTCATCCAATTGGCTTGCAAGCATGTGACTTGGTCACAAGGGATCACATATCACGGAACGAGAAAAGAGTACTTATCGGTAACGAGGTTGAACTAGGTATGCGAGATACCGACGATCATAACCTCGGATAAGTAAACTATTGTGAGACAAAGGGAAATTGGTATCGTATGTAAGTGGTTCATTCGATCGCAAAGTAATCGTAGAAATATGTGGGAGCCATATGAATTTCCAGATTCCTCTATTGGTTATTGTTCAGAGAAGTGTCTCGATCATGTACGCATAATTCACGAACCGTAGGGAGACACACTTAAGGATTCGACGTTGTTTTGAGTAGTTATGGTATTATGAGAAAGAGACCAAATGTTGTTCGGAGTCTCGGATGGGATCCGGGATATCACGAGGTGATCCGGAATGGTCCGGAGAATAAGATTCATACAAGGAAAGTCCCGTTTCGGAGTTCGGGAATGATTCCGGTGTTTTCATCGGGAATGTTCTAGAAGGTTCCGGATTGTCCGGCACTCCGGGGGGGGAGGGTACATGAGTGTGTCATTGAATGATTGCATCATGTACTAAGTGTTCTTGCTGTTCCAAAAACATGAAAGTCAAATTGCCAGTTTGAAATTCAAACGGCTAAAACAGGAAACTGTGGGAAACAGGAAACTGTGGGAAACAAGCAAGAGGAGTTGGAACCAACTTGGAGGAGGAGTTGGACTCCTCCAGGCCGGCGCCCAGCCCTAGGACGAGTTGGGGAGGGACTCCCTCCCTCCCCTGGCGCGCCAAGGCCCCTCCACCCATAAAAGGAGGGGCAAGGCTCCTCCTTGAGACACACAAGTTTCCACCTCTAATCTCAGGTTTAGAGCCGTTTGGTTTAGAGATTATTGCTTTAGCCTACGGTTTAGAGCCTTCTAATTGGTGTGTCTAATCTCTAGACCACTAATAGCCCTCTCTCATAATCCACCATACTCGCTCCGGCTTAAGGCGAAGCCCTGCGGGATCTCCCCTCTACTTCCGGTACCACGCCGTTGTGCTGCCGGAATCGCGAGGAGAGTGCTACAACCTCCGGCCTTGGAACAAGGGAGAGGAAGGTCTTCGTCGAGTACGAACGTGTGACCGATCATGCGAGCTACTTGAGCAGCAATTGGAAGGATCGTCCACGATCTTGAGATCGAAAGAGTACGACTACATCACCCACGAGAATCCGCTCTCGTTAAACACTTTGGAATCTTCGAGGGTAAGTTATTCCATCGACTCGTTGCTACAATCTAGTAGATAGATCTTGGCTTGTTTGTTTGTATGCGATAGAAAATTTTTGTTTTCCATGCTACGAACCCCTACACAAACATCAATGTTGTGGTTTTTGTTCGTAAGTTAGATCGACACTTATTGAAATCCCCAAACCACATAAAATATGCAAAGAAATTAGAGGCGTCTAACTTTGTTTTGCAGGGGTGTGCTGTGATGTGATATGGCCATGATTGTGATTATATTTGATGTATGCAATGTTCCTTATTGTAAGTTGGCAACCGGCAGGAGCCATATGGTTGTCTTTAATTTATGTTAAGACCCGTGTGTCTATTCAAAGTAGTTGTAATAGTTGAAGCCGGTGGACGACAACCATGAAGCAGCGTCATTGACCTTGATGCAATGCCGGTGATGATGGAGATCATGTTCATGCTTGAAGATGGAGATCGGAAGCACAAAGAAGATAGGCCATATCATATCACATATTATGAATTGCATGTGATGTTAATCCTTTATGCATCTTGTATTGCTTAGTTAACGACGGTAGCATTATAAGATGATCCCTCATGCACATAAATTTCAAGTCTAAAGTGTTCATCCTTAGTAAGCACCGTTGCTAAAGCTTGTTGTTTGGAAGCACCACGTGATGATCGGGTGTGTTAGATTCTGCAAGTGTATACAACGTGAGCAAGCCAGATTTGCTCATGCGGAAGCTAAGGTTTGATCTTGACGAGCCTAGCATGTACAGACATGGAGCATGTACAGACATGGTCTCGGAACACGGATCACCGAAAGGTAAAGCATGAATCATATAGTAGATATGATGAACATGTCGATTGTTCGCCATTGAAGCTACATCAACTCTCGTGATGATCGGTGTTGATGTGGTGGATTTGGTTCGTGTGGTCACTAAAACAATGTGAGGGATATTGTTTTGAGTGGGAGTTCACCTAGATTAATTTAATTATTAATTAGAATTCAATTTGTCATAAACTTAGTCTAAACTGTTGCAAATATGTTGTAGATCAATGGCGGCCCCTACCATCAATTTTAATGCGTTCCTAGAGAAAGAAAAGTTGAAAAACAATGGAAGCAACTTCGCAGATTGGTTCCGCAATTTGAGGATTGTCCTCAATGCTGGTAATTTGACCTATGTACTGGATGCACCGCCGGGTGACCCGCCTGCAGCTGATGATACCGATAAAGTAAAGAATGTTTACCTCGCTCGGAAGAATTAGTACTCCACAGTTTAGTGTGCTATCTTGTATGGTTTGGAATCGGAGCTTCAGAAAAGGTTTGAGAATTCAGACCCACATGATATTGTCCATGAACTCAAATTGATCTTTGAGACTCACGCGGCAGTTGAGAGCTATGAGACTTCTGAAAAGTTCTTTAACTGCAAGATGGAAGAGGGCAGCTCCGTTAGTGAGCATGTGCTTAAGATGTCTGGGCACGCAAACAAACTTCCAAGCTTGGGTATAGTGATTCCTAATGCTTTGGGGATTTACCGTGTCCTCCAATCGCTACCACCAAGTTACAAGAACTTTGTGATGAACTACAATATGCAAAGCATGAACAAACAAGCGTTGCGAACTCTTCTCCATGTTAAAATCTGCAGAAGTGGAGATCAAGAAAGAGCACCAAGTGTTGATGGTCAATAAGACCACCAAATTCAAGAAAGGCAAGTCTAAGCAAAAGGGACACTTCAAGAAGGGTGGTAAGAAAGTTACCGCACCGACGAAGAAGACCAAGGCTGGACCTAAGTCTGATACTGAGTGCTTTTACTGCAAGGGAGAAGGTCACTGGAAGTGGAATTGCCCAAAGTACTTGGCGGATTTGAAGAACGGCAACATCAAGAAGAAAGGTATATCCGATATACATGTTATTGATGTGTATCTCACTAGTACTCGTAGTAGTGCCTGGGTATTTGATACTAGTTCGGTTGCTCATATTTGTAACTCGAAACAGGTGCTGCAGAATAAACGGAAGCTAGCGAAGAACGAGGTGACGATGCGCGTGGGAAACGGATCAAAGGTTGATGTGATCGCGGTCGGCACGCTACCCCTTCATCTACCATCGGGATTAGTTTATGCTTAAATAATTGTTATTTGGTGCCTGCGTTAAGCATGAACATTATATCGGGATCTTGTTTATTGCGAGACGGTTACTTGTTTAAGTCCGAGAATAATGGTTGTTCGATTTATATGAGTAATATGTTTTATGCACATGCACCTTTGATAGATGGTCTATTCTTGTTGAATCTCGATAGTGGAAATACACATATTAATAACATTGAGGCTAAACGTTTGAAATCGAGCGATAACTCGACCTATATGTGGCACTGTCGTCTTGGTCACATTGGAGTGAAGCGTATGAAGAAACTCCATTCCGATGGACTTCTTGAATCACTTGATTTCGAATCACTTGATAGATGCGAAGCATGTCTGATGGGTAAAATGACTAAGACTCCATTTTCTGGTATGATGGAGCGAGCTACAGACTTATTGGAAATCATACATACCGATGTGTGTGGTCCAATGAGTGTAGCATCGCGCGGTGGTTATCGTTATGTTCTTACCTTCACGGATGACTTGAGTAGATATGGGTATATATATTTCATGAAACATAAGTCCGAAACTTTCGAGAAGTTTAAGGAATTTCAAAGTGAGGTTGAGAATCAACGTAACAAGAAGATTAAATTTCTACGTTCTGATCGTGGAGGTGAATATCTAAGTTACAAGTTTGGCGAGCATTTCAAGAAATGCGGAATACTTTCACAATTGACACCGCCGGGAACACCACAGCGTAATGGTGTGTCCGAACGTCGTAATCGAACTCTCTTAGATATGGTTCGTTCTATGATGTCACTTACAGATTTACCGCTATCATTTTGGGGTTATGCATTAGAAACAACCGCATTCACTTTAAATAGGGCACCATCTAAGTCTGTTGAAACGACACCGTATGAATTATGGTTTGGGAAGAAACCTAAATTGTCGTTCCTTAAAGTTTGGGGTTGCGAAGCCTATGTAAAGAAGTTACAGCCGGACAAGCTTGAACCCAAAGCGGAAAAATGTGTCTTCATAGGATACCCAAAGGAAACTATTGGGTATACCTTCTATCATATCCGAAGGCAAAATCTTCGTTGCCAAGAATGGATCCTTTCTAGAGAAGGAATTTCTCTCGAAAGAAGTGACTGGAAGGAAAGTAGAACTCGACGAGGTTGTCGAACCTTCTCTCGAACTTGCGAGTAGCGCAGCACCGAAAGAAGTTCTTGTGGTGCATGCACCAATAAGAGAGGAAGCTAATGATGATGATCATGAAACTTCAGTTGTAGTTGCTACAGAACCTCGCGGGTCAACGAGAACTCGTACCACTCCTGATTGGTATGATCCCGTTATGAGTGTCATGTTGGTGGATAACACCGATGACCCTGCAACATATGAGGAAGCGATGACGAGCCCAGATTCCAATAAATGGCAAGAAGCCATGAAATCCGAGATTGGATCCATGTACGAAAGCCAACTATGGACTTTGGTGGACTTACCGAATGGTCGTAAGGCTGTCGAGAACAAATGGATTTTCAAGAAGAAAACAGATGCTGATGGTAATTACTGTCTATAAATCTCGACTTGTCGCAAAAGGGTTTCGACAAATTCAAGGAGTTGAGTACGATGAGACTTTCTCACCCGTAGCGAAGCTAAAGTCTGTGAGGATTATGTTAGCAATCGCTGCATATTACAATTATGAGATATGGCAGATGGATGTCGAAACAACGTTCCTCAATGGAGACATTGATGAAGAGTTGTATATGATGCAACCCAAAGGTTTTGTCGATCCTAAAGATGCTAACAAGGTATGCAAACTTCAACGGTCCATATATGGATTGAAGCAAGCATCCCGAAGTTGGAATCAACGTTTTGATAAGGTGATCAAAAGTTTTGGTTTTATACAAACTTATGGAGAATCTTATATTTACAAGAAAGTGAGTGGGAGCTCTGTAGCATTCTTAATACTATATGTAGATGACATATTGTTGATTGGGAATGATGTAGACCTTCTTAATAGTGTCAAGGAATATTTGAATAATAGTTTTTCAATGAAAGATCTTGGCGAAGCAGCTTACATATTAGGCATAAAGATTTATAGAGATAGATCGAGATGCCTAATTTCATTGTCACAAAGTACATATTTGGACAAGGTTCTAAAGAGATTTGGAATGGAAGATAGCAAGAAAGGGTTCTTGCCCATGTTTCCCAATACGACCTTGAGTAAAACTCAAAGTCCGACAACGGCAGAAGATAGAAAAATAATGAGTAAGACTCCCTATGCCTCAGCCATAGGATCTCTAATGTATGACATGCTATGTACTAGACCCGACATTGCATATGCTGTTAGTTTGACTAGCAGATATCAAAGTGATCCAGGAGTGGATCATTGGACAGCGGTCAAAAACATTCTTAAGTACTTGAGAAGAACTAAGGATATGGTTCTTTCTTATGGAGGTGATGAACAACTCGTTGTTAATGGTTACACCGATGATAGTTGGAACACAGATCTAGATGATTCTAAATCATAATCCGGATATGTATTTATTTTGAATGGTGCAGCAGTTAGCTGGAGGAGTGTAAAGCAAAGCGTTGTGGCGAGATCTTCAACTGAATCGGAATACATGGCTGCTTCGGAGGCTTCACAAGAAGCGATATGGATGAAAGAGTTCATTATAGAGCTCGGTGTGGTTCCAAGTGCGCTGGACCCAATGTCTATCTATTGTGATAACATGGGTGCCATAGCCAATGCACAAGAACCAAGGTCACACAAGAAGCTGAAGCATATCAAGCTACGTTTTCACGCTATTCGAGAACATGTCCAAGATGGTGACATAAAGATTTGCAAAGTACACACGGATCTGAATGTGGCGGATCCGTTGACTAAACCTCTCCCGAGGGCAAAACATGACCAACACCAAACTGCCATGGGTGTTCGGTATATTACCATGTAATCTAGATTAGATGACTCTAGAGCAAGTGGGAGACTGTTGGAGATATGCCCTAGAGGCAATAATAAATGTAGTTGTTATTATATATTTGTGTTTATGATAAATGTTTACATTCATGCTATAATAGTATTAACAAGGAAACATTGATACTTGTGTGATTTGTAAACTTAAATTTAAGTCCCTAGTAAAGCCTCTTCATAATACTAGCTTATTGGTTAATAAATGATTGTGGTTTCCCTATCATGAACATTGAGATGTTATTAACAACAAGATCATATCGTTAGGAGAATGATATGATGGACATACTCCTAGAGATAAGCGTAGCATAAAGATCAAGTCATTTTAATAGTTCAATTGCTATATGCTTTCTGATACATAGTAACCTAATACCTTCGACCATGAGATCATGATTATCACCATCACCGGAAGGATGCTTTGATGACATCAAACACCACACCGTAACTGGGTGGCTATAAAGGTGGCATTGAGTGTTCGGAAAGTATTGGTTGAGACACATGGATCAAGAGTGGTATTTGTCCATCCATATGACGGATAGATATACTCTGGGCCCTCTCGGTGGAATGTCATCCAATTAGCTTGCAAGCATGTGACTATCTCACAAGGGATCACATATCACGAGAACGAGAAAAGAGTACTTATCAGTAACGAGGTTGAACTAGGTATGAAGAGATACCGACGATCAAAACCTCGGATAAGTAAACTATCATGAGACAAAGGGAAATTGGTATCGTATGTAAGTGGTTCATTCGATCGCAAAGTAATCGTAGAAATATATGGGAGCCATATGAATTTCTAGATTCCTCTATTGGTTATTGTTCGGAGAAGTGTCTCGATCATGTCTGCATAATTCACGAACCGTAGGGAGACACATTTAAGGATTCGACGTTGTTGAGTAGTTATGGAATGATGAGTAAGAGACTGAATGTTGTTCAGAGTCTCGGATGGGATCCGGGATATCACGAGGAGATCCGGAATGGTCCGGAGAATAAGATTCATATAAGGAAAGTCCTGTTTCGGGGTTGGAGAATGGTTCCGGTGTTTTCATCGGGAATGTTCTAGAAGGTTCGAATGTCCGCACTCAGAGGAAGGGTACATGAATGTGTCATAACAAGTTGGAATGGTTGCATCATGTACTAGGTGTCATCGCTGAACAAAATAAAGGGTTAAATCAAATCCTAGTTTGAAAAGTCAAACGCCAATTTGAAAAGTCAAACGGCTATTTTGTTTGGTGGAGGGAGAGTAGGAAACCTACTTGGGGAGGAAGTCCCTCTCCCTCCACCGCCGTCCTTGGAAGCCGAGTTGGGGAGGTACTCCCCTCCCCTTGGCACGCCCCCTCCACCTATATAAGGGGGGAGGGCAGGGTTGCCCCTCCAAGACCTACACCTTGCCCTCTCTAAACCCTAGCCGCCGCCCACCATAGCCGCCGCCCTAGGGTTTCTCCCAATGCGCCGAGTTGGGGCTTCTAGTTGCCCTAGCCGCCGGCCTAGCCCCTTCTACTTGGTGCGTCTAAACCCTAGATCACCGAGGCTCTCTCGTAGTCCACCATACTCGCTCCGGCTTAAGGCGAAGCCCTGCGAGATCTCCCCTCTACTTCCGGTACCACGTCGTCGTGCTGCCGGAATCGCGAGGAGAGTGCTACAACCTCCGCTGCCTGCTATAACAAGGTATAGGAAGGTCTTCGCCGAAAATCGAACGCAGTGACCGATCATGAGCGCCTTGAACGCAGCCTTGGGAAGGATCGTCTACGCGATCTTGAGATTGGCAAGAGTACGACTACATCACCCACGAGAATCCGATCTCGTTAAACACTTTGGAATCTTAGAGGGTGAGTTATTCTATCGACTCGTTGCTACAATCTAGTAGATAGATCTTGGCTTGTTTGTTTGTATGCGGTAGAAATTTTTTGTTTTCCATGCTACGAACCCCTAAATTTTTTTCTATGGATGTCGTCAGTCTGAAATGAAAGGGGAGCTTGTAAGTCCATGGAGTTATGTATGTGCGTTAGAGAAACACCTGGGCCGCTAGCCTAAGCCATTCCTAATCATGGTGGAAACTTGCAGCATCACCATAGTGAGAAATCCATGAAGCATTCTTCTTATGAAAGAAGAGAAAAAAGGAACCATTTTCCCATGGTAAATAAGAAGATTGCTGAGATGCTCATTGTCTGCTTGCCTTGTCATTTTGATTATGGGATAGCTCATGTATCATGTGGAAGGGGTACCCCGTTGGCGGTTCTTTATGATACGCATGTACTTACTATGAAAATAACTTGCAAGTAACTAAACTTGAGTAGCATGAGGAGCGGCCCTCGTATTCAAGGGACATGAGATTACCAACTTATACTTTGTCAAGCATATACTCCATAGTTTGTTCACTTTAACCTTAATCACTTCAAGATGCTTATGATAGGGGCAATGAGAGCCGAAAGCTAATAAGTACCATAATTTTTGGAAGCTCTTTTTGAGACTTGAAATCCATGCTTACCTTTATGAAGGGACTTTCTTCCACTATTATATTGAGTCTCCACCTTCTACCCTTAGGCACCAATTAAGAGAGCATAGTTGCCATTCTTAGTTCTATGTGCATTGTCCCAAAACTTATTGATTGATGCATATTGTTGATATTACTTGTTCTTGTGCTATTTGTATCTAGTCACTCTTATGAACTTTGAAGGTGTCATATGCATCTATTTGCTACTCCATGAGGGACAAGCTGAATTCCACTATGTTATGTTTTCTATATGTGACACAAACAAACATTTTTCAATGCATGTTATTCATGATCTTTGTTTGTAACCTTTCAAGTTGCATGCATAGTTACTTTGTCTTATTGTTAGAACTCCATGTTTCATGTTCATGTTTAGAGTTCTTTGATCCCAGATTTCAATGCTTGCAAATGGTTTGATTTTGATTTTTATGGTGCCTGTCACCTCAAAAAGTATTCTTTTTTATCACTTACCTACTCGAGGATGAGCAGGAGTTAAGCTTGGGGATGCTTGATACGTTGAAAACGTATCTATAATTTTTTATGTTCCATGCTTGTTTAGTATCTACTTTTCTTTGCTTTGTCTACACATTGAGGTGTTTTTATATGTTTTTCTCGACTAACCTATTAACAAAATGCCACGGTGCCAGTTCCCTATTTTATTCTGTTTTTGGTTCCAGAAAGGGCAGAAAATCAATATTCACGTAATTGGACGGGACAAAAGCCAAAGTCAATATTTTACTGTGGGAACACGGGGCCAGAGTACGAGACGGAGGGGAGACACCAGGGGGCCACACCCCCTGGCCACTTGGCTGGGTCTAGCCCGTGGCTGGGGGGTGAGGCCGCCCTGGTTGGCCCCTGCCTCGCCTCTTCGCCAATAAATACCCCTGATACCAAAACCCTAAGTACCCGATCAATATTCCACGAAACCATTTGTAGCCGCCGCCACCATCGTCCCTAGATTGGGGGAATCTAAAGCTCTTCTCGACACCCTGCCAGAGGGGAGATCAACCCGGAGGCCTTCTTCTTCATCATGCCAGCCTCCGGTATGAAATGTGGGTAGTTCCACCTTGGACTACGGGTCCATGTAGTAGCTAGATAGTTGTATCTCCTCCTTTGTGCTACCATGTTTAGATCTTGTGAGCTCCGTTCATAATCAAGATCTAATCTATTTGTAATCATGCATATTGTGTTTACGGGGATCCGATGGATATTGAGATTACTATGTCAGATTGATTAATGGTTTTGTCTTATTGATTCTAGCATGTCTATGTTGTTTGAGATCTTGCATGCTCTCCGTTTCTAGTAGCTATCTTGGCCAAGTAGATGCTAGTGACTCTAAGAGGGAGTATTTATGATCGATAGTGGGTTCATGCCTCTATTTAATCTAAGGAAAGTGACCGAAATCTCTAAGGTTGTAGATGTGTTGTTCCTACTAGGGAGAAAACAACGGTCTCTTGTTCATGGAACAAGTGGATTGTTTACCTTACACACTTTGCTTAAAGCAGTTATCCATTGCTTGCAACTTAATACTGGAGGGGGTTAGGATGATAACCTGAAGGTGGATTACTAGTCCTAGATGTAGTTGGATGGCGGTCTATGTATCCTGTTGTATTGCCCAATCGAATCTCATAGGATCATGAATGTCTAGGATTGCATTGTTATGCCTTGCTCAGTTGTAGCACCCCGGATAAAACCACTACTAGAAAATCGCGTGTTATTTTTATTCATGCATCATCCTGACATCACCATGCATCTATTTGCCTGAAACTATTGGCGAAAAACCCTATTTTTGTTTTCCACAAATACCCCTCTCTTTATTCAAATGCGAAACCCCGGACCCTTCCCGGATATTTTGTTTATATAACATTATTTACAAGAGATCTAAAAAGACTAAATACTAATATAAAACTTTTATAAAACCTTTGGGGGAGTCAGCCAGCTACCGGGCCCACATCCTAGAAACCCTAGCCTTCCCCCAGCACCCCTTCACCCGCCGCCAGGCACCCACCTAGCCGCCACCCTGATACACACCCTGCCGCCAGCGCCCACCATCCTGGCCCCACCTCGCAGGCAAGCAGCCAAGCGAGCGCGTGAGCCCCCCTCCCCCCCCACGCTCGATAACGCTCGGAAACCCACCCCGCCCTTGACCTGTTCCATCGCGAGATGGCCCACCACTCCCGTGCCCCCCGTCTCCCTACATCTCGCTAAGCGCCGCCGCCTGCGAGCCTCCCCGCGCAAGCCGCGCCTCCTCCCCTCTGCAACCTGGCTGCACTCGGTCCCCGCCGTTCCTGCCTCACCGGGTCCCTGCTTCTCCCGGCCTCCTCTTCCTCCCGGAGTCGCACCCGCCGCCGCCACCTCGCAGAGTTCCGCTGCATCGTCGAGCTCCTCTCCAGCGGTCAGCGGCTCCCCGAGGCTGCTCCTCCCTCGCCCCTTTCCGGCCATACCGCGCCCAGCTCGTCGCGGATACGCGCCACCGTAGCTCTGCTTCTCCTCTCTATCGTCGAGCACCACCTTGCCGAGCCCCCCTGTTGTCGTCTGCTTCCGCGAACGCGCGCCCCGCCTGCAGGAGCTCGCCGTCTCCATCTCCGTACGTCCTCGTGCCGCCGTCTGGGCCCCGCCTAGTTACCTGTGTTGCGATGCTCTAGTTTTCGTACCCGTGGTATCCCTTGCAGCCTTATATTGTCGTGGACACATCCTATTACCTGTTGTTTGGTAGATAGTTGGACTTGCGTGTCCTAGTCGCTTTCTCAAGTGCTGTTGCGTGTCGTCAAGTACCACAATTGTTGGAGAATTGCCTTCTGCTTTATGTTGGAGATGATCATGGCTTTAATTATCGTTTAATAACTAAAAATTGAAGTAGGTAAATAATGCAGAGGCACAGGTGGGCATAGATGTTATTTGGTTTTTAACCGTCCACTTGTGTCCCGTAGGACCCCGAGTACTTGATACCTGTTCTTTGAATATTCGCACTATCCGCATGTGGGGCCATGAATCCCCCTAGCCAGAGCTTGAGTCATATTTATTTCTTGGGGCCACAAAGTAGTTTGGGGCTTTATTACTATCCTGTACTTATATCATGCTTTACTGCTTTATTACTATTGCACGTGGAGTGCATGTACTGTTTAGGTAAGTGGAATGTTTCCGCGGTATCGACAAGCCCAGTCACACTTTCGGGTTCCCAGTCGTTTACAGCCATTGACACAAACCTCTGGGTCCGTCTCGGAGCCGGCCAACTTCGTCGCGGGTTGCTTAGTGGGGTGGCCCCCTGAAATTTATATGAATCTTGCAATTGCTCTATCGTGATGCCTCGTTGGGTTTTTATTTGGTTTTTCCCGAGGTTGATCGTGCGTGTGTTGCTATTTGTGCCCCCCTGCAGGTTAAACTTTCTAAAAGCCGTGTACACGGTTATGGACGACTTGGAGCACAGTATCTCGATCATAGACAACTATAACTAAAGTAGTGCTATAAATTTGACTTTATAATGACTAGTAGTCAGTTTCACTATAATGGAATGGCTAAATAAAAGTGCCAACAATTGCTGGTTTTGGTTGTTGCCTGTTACCATTGTATCTGACTAGTAAGTATTGCAACTACAACGGAATGGCTAAATAAAAGTACCAACAACTACTGGGTTTTGGGATGCCTTATGTTATATGTATTTGACTAGTAAGTACTACAACTGCAACAGAATGGTTAACTAAAATTGCCCACTGTTTATTATATCAGGATGACTCATGCTTTCTATATCTGACTAGTAATTGCTGCAACTATAACTGAATGAATAAAACTGCCAACTGTGTGAGTTCCTCGGTTGACTTCCTCGTTTGGTCTCGAGGGGGAAATACCAGGATGGGTATGCTTGGTGATAGTTTTAGGTTGGATCCGAATAGATCTTTCTTATCCCTATCTGATAGCCACCAGTTGTATTGAGTCTCTATAGGTTGTTTAGTGCATGTTGTGCTGCCGCTTCAGTCCACCATACCTATGTAGGCGAGGACCGCCGAATTCTAGTATCGCCGTGTGCTAGCCTCAGTACTGACCGCTCTCTTTTTTCCTTTGCCCTTTGTCGTCACCCCTTTTGTTGAAGCAGGTTTTGAGATCGACGTCGTTAGCAGGGTTACCCTTCCGGCTTGGCCTGGGCAGGGTTATGGACGCCATTGGTTATTCTTCAGGGCTCTTAGCCCCATTTGCATCTTGTCCGTAGTCGGACGCTGTATCGTTTTCAAGGTGATTTGGATCTTTGTATTGTAAATCTGTATTCTTGACTCATGGAGTCGTTGTTGTATATATATGTTCTGTGGGTTACATCGTGGACTATTGTGTAATGATATTACTTCGTTTTCCACCCGCACGCAAGTGCCTGGTGGGCACCTTTGAATCGTTTCTATGCGGGTTTGGCAGGAATCGCTAAAACTTGCATAGGGTCGATTCTGAGGGTGTTACAGAGTGGTATCAGAGCTCAGCAGTTACGATACCCCACTGGTCGAGCCTGTAGGAGAACCTAGCTAACGGATGTCATAGAGTGTCAAAACTATTTTGAAAAATCGATTGGATAGATCCGATTAGGTCTTCTTTTAATTCTTACCCCTCTGCTATTCTCCTCTTATCTCGACGTGTTTTGAATCTACTTTCTTATCTTTTCTTCGAGTCCAGGATTTCTCATGGTTGGGTTTCTGTCATACCTTCAGGGTTTCGCTTCCATCCTCTTTGTAACGGTGCTTCAACATCCGACATTCATGCTATCTGATGAATCTTTCATCTGTTGTACCTTTTTAGTGGACCGAAAATTCACAAAATTTTTTCTTTCTATCCTTCGGTGTTTTCCGATACGACGAAGTCATCTACATCAGATCTGATGAGAATCTCCGTCCCTCCTTTTTTTCCGAACCTCGCTTGTCGAGATCTTTAGTCTAAATTCCGAGAGTTTGTTGCATAATTCTCCTATTCATGTGAAGAGTAATGCTTTGGGTGCGCGATGGACTGATCACCATCCGACTACTCTTATCATTTGCTCTTGTGCATCGAATCGGTGGATCAAGCAATTTTACTCCTTCCACAGAAGTTAGAGGTGGCCTTACCTTTTGAGACTTCTATCTTCGTCCTTTCTTTTCCGGAGTGTTCTCGCAACGAGCGTGAGCTACACACTTTGTTGGTGGTGTCGCCAATTTTAAGACGGAGAAAGAATCCTTGTTAGTGGTGTCGCGAGGATCTACACGAAGCAAGAAGATTTAGACCGCCGACCTTCTTCCTCTTACATGAGGCGGATCTCGAGGGCGAGATCCATTGTTAGTGGTGTCGAATTGTAGCACCCCGGATAAAACCACTACTAGAAAATCGCGTGTTATTTTTATTCATGCATCATCCTGACATCACCATGCATCTATTTGCCTGAAACTATTGGCGAAAAACCCTATTTTTGTTTTCCACAAATACCCCTCTCTTTATTCAAATGCGAAACCCTGGACCCTTCCCGGATATTTTGTTTATATAACATTATTTACAAGAGATTTAAAAAAAACTAAATACTAATATAAAACTTTTATAAAACCTTTGGGGGAGTCAGCCAGCCGCCAGGCCCAAAGGCCCAGCAGCTAGCCAACCACCACCCCACATACTAGAAACCCTAGCCTTCCCCCAGCACCCCTTCACCCTCCGCCAGGCACCCACCTAGCCGCCACCCTGATCCACACCCCGCCGCCAGCGCCCACCATCCTGGCCCCACCTCGCAGGCAAGCAGCCAAGCGAGCGCGTGAGCCTCCCCCTCCCCCACGCTCGGTAACGCTCGCAACCCCCCCTCCCCACCCTTGACCTGTTCCATCGCGAGATGTCCCACCACTCCCGTGCCCCCCCCCCCCGTCTCCCTGCATCTCGCTAAGCGCCGCCGCCTGCGAGCCTCCCCGCGCAAGCCGCGCCTCCTTCCCTCTGCAACCTGGCTACACTCGGTCCCCGCCGTCCCTGCCTCACCGGGTCCCTGCTTCTCCCGGCCTCCTCTTCCTCCCGGAGTCGCACCCGCCGCCGCCACCTCGCAGAGTTCCGCTGCATCGTCGAGCTCCTCTCCAGCGGCCAGCGGCTCCCCAAGGCTGCTCCTCCCTCGCCCCTTTCCGGCCATACCGCGCCCAGCTTATCGCAGAGACGCGCCACCGCCGCTCTGCTTCTCCTCTCTGCCATCGAGGACCACCTTGCTGAGCCCTCCCGTCGTCGTCTGCTTCCGCGAGCGTGCGCCCCGCCTGCAGGAGCTCGCCGTCTCCATCTCCGTCCGTCCTCGTGCCGCCGTCTGGGCCCCGCCTCCTCCCGGCAGCGCCCGCTGTCGCCGGCGTCTTGCTTTCCTGTGCGCGTGTCTATCGACGCCGTGTCCGTCCCTCGCGCCTCTACAGCACATGTGTGTGCGCCCTTGCTACTGTGGCGTCTTGAAGACGCGGCCAAGGCCTCCTGTTGGTTGCGATGTTCTGTTAAACAAAGTGGTGTTGATGTCGTGGAGGTGTTGTGATTCTGGATGTGGTGATGATGTTCCTGCAAGAAGGTGTGGTAAGGTTGTCTCGGTCGTTCGTTCGAGACCCTCACGATGGACAAGATCTGCCTCATGGAACCCGAAGACCGCGGAGCCCCAAGACCGCCGACATGGAACCGAAGGACGCCGAACGCCAATTTCTCCTTCTCAGAGTCCGAAGACCCGACCCCCGTCGCACCCCCAAGATCGCCGAGTTCTGATGTGTGACCCCTTTATTGAGACCATATTTTTATAATATATAATATCTATTTGTTGCATATAAATGTTCATGTTGCAAACATATTGCATGGTTTGGGGCCTTATGCAAATTCACCTAAATTAAATATGGGGTCCATATGCGGACAAATCTAGTCTTATATTGGCCCCATTTAAATTTGTGTAGCGAACCGGTGCTATCTTTTGCCATGTTAAGACAACATTTAAATTGTGGGGTACCTAAACAACATGAACCGTTTAATCAATTGTCGGGACTCCGGTTCCGCTTCCTATGGCCTAATTGCATTACATCTTTGCCATGTCATACATCATACATGCATCATGCCCGATCTTCTGTCGTAGTATTAAATAGTGCATCCGTTGTTTCTTCTAGTGCTTTGCTTCTTCACGGATTAGGCCGATGAGTTGATGCGAGTGTCGACCCGATCTTCGGTTGAACCTTCGGCAATGTTTTTTAGGCGAGCATTCACCACCTTTCTACCAATTTTACATTTCTAGTATTTATTTCCTCCTGTTGATCTATTACTACCTGTGTTGCGATGCTCTAGTTTTCGTACCCGTGGTATCCCTTGCAGCCTTATATTGTCGTGGACACATCCTATTACCTGTTGTTTGGTAGATAGTTGGACTTGCGTGTCGTAGTCGCTTGCTCAAGTGCTGTTGCATGTCGTCAAGTACCACAATTGTTGGAGAATTGCCTTCTGCTTTATGTTGGAGATGATCATGGCTTTAATTATCGTTTAATAACTAAAAATTGAAGTAGGTAAATAATGCAGAGGCACAGGTGGGCAATAGATGTTATTTGGTTTTTAACCGTCCACTTGTGTCCCGTAGGACCCCGAGTACTTGATACCTGTTCTTTGAATATTCGCACTATCCGCATGTGGGACCATGAATCCCCCTAGCCAGAGCTTGAGTCATATTTATTTCTTGGGGCCAC
The DNA here is from genome assembly GCA_030063025.1 of Avena longiglumis. Taxonomy (NCBI): domain Eukaryota; kingdom Viridiplantae; phylum Streptophyta; class Magnoliopsida; order Poales; family Poaceae; genus Avena; species Avena longiglumis. Next base: position 159,877,928 of record CP125973.1, read on the forward strand.
AAAGTAGTTTGGGGCTTTATTACTATCATGTGCTTATGTCATGCTTTAATGCTTTATTACTATTGCACGTGGAGTGCTTATACTGTTTAGGTAAGTGGAATGTTTCCGCGGTATCGACAAGCCCAGTCACACTTTCGGGTTCCCAGTCGTTTACAGCCATTGACACAAACCTCTGGGTCCGTCTCGGAGCCGGCCAACTTCGTCGCGGGTTGCTTAGTGGGGTGGCCCCCTGAAATTTATATGAATCTTGCAATTGCTCTGTCGTTATTCCTCGTTGGGTTTTTATTTGGTTTTTCCCGAGGTTGATCGTGCGTGTGTTGCTATTTGTGCCCCCTGAAGGGTAAAACTTTCTGAAAGCCATGTCCGCGGTTATGGACGACTTGGAGCACAGTATCTCGATCATAGACAACTATAACTAAAGTAGTGCTATAAATTTGACTTTATAATGACTAGTAGTCAGTTTCACTATAATGGAATGGCTAAATAAAAGTGCCAACAATTGCTGGTTTTGGTTGTTGCCTGTTACCATTGTATCTGACTAGTAAGTATTGCAACTACAACGAAATGGCTAAATAAAAGTACCAACAACTGCTGGGTTTTGGGATGCCTTATGTTATATGTATCTGACTAGTAAGTACTACAACTACAACGGAATGGTTAACTAAAATTGCCCACTGTTTATTATATCAGGATGACTCACGCTTTCTATATCTGACTAGTAATTGTTGCAACTATAACTGAATGAATAAAACTGCCAACTGTGTGAGTTCCTCGGTTGACTTCCTCGTTTGGTCTCGAGGGGGAAATACCAGGATGGGTATGCTTGGTGATAGTTTTAGGTTGGATCCGAATAGATCTTTCTTATCCCTATCTGATAGCCGCCAGTTGTATTGAGTCTCTATAGGTTGTTTAGTGCATGTTGTGATGCCGCTTCAGTACACCATACCTATGTAGGCGAGGACCGCCGAATTCTAGTCTCGCCGTGTACTGGCCTCAGTACTGACCGCTCTCTTTTTTTCCTTTGCCCTTTGTCGTCACCCCTTTTGTTGAAGCAGGTTTTGAGATCGACGTCGTTAGCAGGGTTACCCTTCCGGCTTGGCCTGGGCAGGGTTATGGACGCCATTGGTTATTCTTCAGGGCTCTTAGCCCCATTTGCATCTTGTCCGTAGTCGGACGCTGTATCGTTTTCAAGGTGATTTGGATCTTTGTATTGTAAATCTGTATTCTTGACTCATGGAGTCGTTGTTATATATATATATATATATATATATATATATATATATATATATATATATATATATATATGTTCTGTGGGTTCCATCGTGGACTATTGTGTAATGATATTACTTCGTTTTCCACCCGCACGCAAGTGCCTGGTGGGCACCTTTGAATCGTTTCTATGCGGGTTTGGCAGGAACCGCTAAAACTTGCATAGGGTCGATTCTGAGGGTGTTACATCAGTCCTGTCAATTGCCCTGTTGTAATTTGTTTACCCAGCATGCCATGTATGTTTATCTTAAGGAGAACACCTCTAGTGAACTATGGACCCCGGTCCAATCTTTACCATTGATACATCTTCCTTTGTTACTATTTACTTTCTGCAAAACCACTATTACCTTCCACACCATACAGTTAATCCTTTGTTTCCAGTAAACCGGTGAGATTAACTACCTCACTGTTCGTTGGGGCAAAGTCTTGAGTTTGTGTTGTGCAGGTTTCCAAGTTGCTAGCAACACCTTTGAGTCGTTTCCTTCCTCCTACTAGTTCGATAACCTTGGTTTCTTACTGAGGGAAAACTTGTTGTTGTGCTCATTACACCTTCCCCTTGCGGTCTCCCAACGAAACTCTGTAATCAACTGAGCCATCATCATGGGGGTGTCGTAGTGGGCGAACATCACGGCCTCATAGAATTGAGTTTGGGTCTCTCCATGTTGGCGGCGGCGAGATGTGGAGAGAGGGAGGGACGACTGCCAACATATAGCTGGGAAAAGGGCGGGCAGAAGGAGCAAGAAGCGGCTAAAAGGGCGTAAACGAATCTATCTCCCACTGCTAGGGATGGCCCTCATCATTTTCAGCTCCATATGGCGCCCCCGATTGACCTCCTATGTGTAGGGTTTAGCCTGGGAGAGCTACATAACTAAATGGGCCGAGCCGGCGCGGAAAAATATTTGGGGGAGGGGGCAGGCTGGGCATGATTTTGAGCGCCAGCATCCCCCATAGCCCTTTAGGGGGGCTTTAGGGACTCCGAGTGGAGATTCTCTTAGGAACTAGAGGGGGTCCTGATGTTGTGGGATGATTCAAAAATTCATGCCACAAACATTGAAGAGGGCACATTCTCTCTCTCGGCCAATATCTCTATCATCTATTCCAAAATCGACTTCAAGCTTACCATGGTCTAGGGGCCTACTCGTAGTAATCTCAAGGACGCCTTCTTCGCCGACCTCATTGCCGCAAAGTCCCCACTTGGAACTAAATGGCTTGTAATCAGAGATTTCAACCAAATTGTTGAAATATATTTCCTAACCCTTTCCATCAGTTCGAACGATGGTTGAGTTGGCTAGTGCATGCAATTCAATGTGGTATCAGAGCAGGGGGTCTTATGATCAAATCCTGGCCAACACAAAATTAGAAAACAAATATTATGGCTCCCCCAAACATGAGTCACAATATACCAAAGGGTGAAATACTTAGGATGAGTGTTGAAATATATTTCCTAGCCCTTTTCATCAGTTCGGACTGATGATTCAGTCGGCTAGTGCATGCAATTCAATACAACTATACCATGGTAGGGATAAACAATAATGCCTACCGAATACAGATTGTTAGGTTGTGAAATGCTCTCAACACGTGTGACCTTAAAAAGATTCACTTCCAAAATCAGAGATTTTCATTGAGTAATGAGTAGCAATATCCTAGTGTGAGCAAGATTTATGCATGCTTTTGCAATGAGGATTGGGACGTGGCATTCTCTAAGCACATCCTCAATGCCCTATCATCATCCTGATCCGATCATTGCTCTCTTCTTCTTGCAAATGATAGTGGACCAAAGAGACCAATGTCCTTCCATTTTGATATTTTTTTACCAAAATGCCAGAGTTTAAGGATGTCATGGATGAGGCTTGGAAAAGTGAGATTCCTAATGCTGAACCATGCCAGCTCTATTCCACATGTCAACTTCTATTTCTAACCTTTGGAGAAAAAAATTGCTGCAAAACTCCCCCTTGGATGGGGAAGCATGTCACCATGGCCGGACGAAACACGCTTGTCAACTTGGTGCCTACTAGCATTGCCATCTACTGGATCACCTTTCTTGACATTCCTTTGGAGGTGCTCATGAAGATTGATAGCATTAGAAGGGCCTTCTTTTGGGCGTCTTGCGATAAGGTCAAAGGTGGCAAGTGCAAAGTGAATTTGGATATGGTTTGCAAGCCTAAAAACCATGGTGGCCTTGGGATCCTCAACCTCACAAAGTTGCTTCTGCCCCTCACTTGTGATGGCTTTCAAATGAGTGGAGTGATGACCCCAAGACTTGGGTTGGCTTAGAATCCCTTGCAACTCCCATGATCATGACCTCTTTGTGGAGGCTACAAACACTATTGGCAATGTCAATAAGGCTCTCTTTTGGGAGGCATCTTGGTTAAATGGGATAAGACCAAAAGATATTGATCCCCTAATCTTTGACCTATAAAAAAATTGCTCAGTGAGGAAAGTCTTGGAGAACAAATTTTGGGTCTCCCAAATCAATATCCGAAGGGGACTATTCTTGGAACACATCATTCAACTCGTAAAGCTTTGGGAAATGTTTCAAAATGTCCACATAGATCTCCATGCTCATTCACTCGTAAAGCTTTGAGAGTGAGTGGAGCCTCTGTGCTCGAGAACGACTCTCATACCCTCGATCCAGCGGGGTAGCATGCAGAAGCAGAAGACCCGCCAAAGAAAATTGCTTAGCCATTGCTCGCGCTAATTCGGAAGCCAATGAGAGAGGGGGAAGGGAGCATGTACTTGAGTGTGTGGAGGAGAGAAGCACCACCCACCCTTATATAGGGGAGGGGATGCCACCATGGGGGTGGCGCATGGCACATCATTTGCCCTCGCCTCTCCCCTTATAATGTGGGTGGAGGCTCCACTCAGTCCCACTCATCTCCCATTTAATGCTAGTGGACTTTCCACTCATAAAATGCCATTAATGAATAAAAATTATTTTTATTTCAGAATTTTAATATTTTTTAATTATTTTAATAACAAACATTAACAATGACCCCGTTGTACTATTATGATATCCAGAAACAATTCCGGTGTTTCTCAAAAATAGTCATTGAAACAATTTCGATGCTTGCTAAACTTTTTCTCCAACATACATTATCTTCTCAAATGCGTCGACGAAGCTTAAGTGTGTCACCCTATGGTTCATGAATAATATAGACATGATCGAGACACATCTATGGACAATAGTCAACAGCGAGACCTGGAGATTCGTAATGACTCCCACACATTCAATGATGAATCTTGTGGTAGTGTGAACCATTAACATCGTAACCAATTCATTTTGTCTCGTGATATTTTACTTGTCCGAGATCCGATCATTGGTGTTAACCATACCTTATTTCTATCTTGTTACTCACAAGTACTCTTTACTCGTCCCATGATATAACATCTCTATGATCTGGTCAGATGCTTGCAAGATATATCGATGTGATATCACCGAGAGGTCTCAAAGTATATCTCTCTGTCATCCATATAAACAAATCCCACTTTTAATTCATGAGCCTCAACTAAAACTTTTAAAATACCAAACGACACCTTTATAGTCACCCTGTTACGGTGTGACGTTTGATGCCATCTAAGCACTCCTCCGGAGTTAGTGATTGGTATGATCTCATGGTCTGGGGATTAGGGTCACTTTGTATGTGTTTGATACATCAATGTAAACTTCATGAATTGATCATATTGCTATACTTACTTTGGGTGTATGTTTATAACATCATTGTCTCAATGACATGATCCCATTATTTTTATTTTAGACTTTAAATATTTGTTTATTCTTTTAATAACAAACATTAATAATGACCCCATTGTACTATTACGATATCCAGAAATAATTCCGGTGTTTCTCGAAAACAGTCATTGAAACAATTCTAATGCTTGCTAAACTTTTTCTCCGACATACATTATCTTCTCAAATGCGTCGACGAGGCTTAAGTGTGTCAATAGCGGGACCTAGGGATTTGTAATGACTCCCACACATTCAATGTGTGAACCATTAATCGTTGTAACCAATTTCTTTTGTCTCATGGTATTTTACTTGTCCAAAATCCGATCATTCGTATCAACCATACCTTAGTTCGATCTTGTTACTGACAAGTACTCTTTACTCGTTCCGTGATATAACATCCTTATGACCTAGTCAGATGCTTGCAAGCTATATCGATGTGATATCACCGACATGGATCAAAGTATATCTCTCTGTCATCCGGATGGACAAATCTCACTCTTGATTCATGAACCTCAACTAAGACTTTCAAAATACCGGGCGACACCTTTATAGTCACTCTGTTTCGGTGTGATGTTTGATACCATCTAAGCACTCTGTCGGAGTTAGTGATTGGTATGATCTCATGTCTAAGGATTAGGGTTACTTTGTATGTGTTTGATACATCAATGTAAACTTAATGAATTGATCGTATTGCTATACTTACTTTGGATGTATGTTTATCACATCATTCTTCTAATAATATCATACTATTATTAACAACATCCAATATTCATGATTAGGAACCCTTGATCATCGGTTAATCAACAAGCTAGTTAAATGAGAGGTATTACTAGAAACTCTTGTTTGTTTATTAGACACACATGTATTAACGCTTATGGTTAATATAATTCTAGCATGATAAAAAACATCTATGATAAACATGTAATAAGATAATAATTATTTTATTATTGGATCTCGGGCATTTTTCCTTCACCTTGTAAGATGCAATTTAAGGGTCGCACCATCTTCCTGATGACTACTTTTGTTTGGAAGCCTTGGGCAGACCCAAAGTGCAATTTTTTTTTGCTTGATTGAACCTCCAAAACCATGTTTGGGCGGCGGATAGACTTAAAAAAATAGGTGGCCAAATTATGGTATGTACATGCTTTGCAACCAAGTGCAAGAATCGGTCGACCACCTTCATTTCAAACGTTGTTTTAGAGTATAGAGATCTTTAAGGCCTTGTTTACTTTTCTCGTATTCGCTAGTGTATTTGCAGGAATCGGAGGGGATTATCCAATTTCCGCAAAATCCCTGTAGACCATTTACCACGTCGGAATTATCCGGAATAATCCCGGGATATCCCATAAATGTTTTATACTTTTGTCTAGATTAAAAACTCTCCCCTACATTGCATATAAATTAAATTTCCCGTCTGTTGCAGGATATATCTGGTGCGGCCACCTGTAACTTAATCCACTCCAGATTCCTCCAAGGATCCCCAACACATGGGAGACACGAAACAGACAGCATCTTCCATTGTGTACTCAGATCCTGCCGCTGCTAATCCATCTTCCATGCTGTCAACATCCTCCGCCATCACATTACATCCCTGAAACACTAAACAAACTCCGAACTGTCCCTGGAGAACATAGCAACTAGCAGAGCAGCAGTGCCGGTGTCCTGGTGTCTCGCGACACCGTGACATCGCAGGTAGGGGAGCATCGATCACGCGGCGACGAAGCGTGGCCAATGGAACGGAGAGAGCGTGCTGGCTCGTAGTACGTCGTACCGTGCCGTGCGCTCGCCGGAAGGAGCACGGCAGCGTCGCGCGGGCGGGCCCGTGTCGCGCAAAAGCGAGACCTGGTCCAGTGAGGACAGCGGCAGCCCAGAGGTCGGACCGGAGGATTTCGTCCGGAATGCGTGTCGCTTGGAGCGTCGACAGAGCTATAGGTTCGCCGCGCTTTCGTCGGGGACGTCCCTGTCGGCGACCCCAACCGTCGTGTCAGCTTAAGCGGTGGTGGCGATGATGCACCTGGCCGGGGGAGGGGGAGGGGGATGATGATGTCTGGACCCTGGAGTGGTCGAGTTCGGGGAATGCGAATTTTTGCCGAGCACTCGGCGGGTCGCGGAGCACGGCGCTGCCAGGGGAACTCGATGAGGCCGACGACCACCATGAGCTCGATCGATTGACATTAAGTGGAAGATTGCTGTTTACTGCCACTCCATCATGCTAGCACGTAGTCCCGGAGACATCCTGGCGTCGGGCACCCGACCACTGTAGGGATGAGGCTGTCACTGTGTCACGTTTAAGCAGCCTTCTCTGTGCACGCCGGACCCCCACCAGGCCACCGGCACGCCAGGTGACATCGCCACATATGTCACCACCTCTTTGGCGTATGCAGAGGTCCGAATCTGGCAAACCAGATCTCTTCGTATCCGTTTCAACCACCGCCTTTTTTATTTTACTATACTAAAACTAGAAGATCTCCTACCAAAGACATATTTGGTATCTTTTAAGGTAGAAGCTTATGCCTCTTAAGAGTGTTGGACTTTTATGTCAGGACTTTGGAGTATCACAAGATTTTCCTATGATGATACTTTCTCGTCTCGAATTTGTCTAGATTTACATGTATCTTCATACTTATCCACGGCATGTAATTGGAGATGGAAGAAGTAGTATAAATCCTTGTGAGGTATACGTGCTCACAAATCATTTTATAAAGGTTTTCATTTTATAAAGGTTTTTGCTAGTTGTCCGTCAAATGAGAATTATTAAGTTAAAACTCACTTAACACCAATACCGATCTGTATCCCGGTTTTTGGATCTTACCAGCTGCAAGTTGGGTTGTAACTGTGATTTTTTGGGTTGGACATGGGTTGCAACTCATACTTTTTGCAACTCGGAAAAAAGATTCATACACTATAAATATATTAACGGATTTAAAGATTGCTAACCTAGTACAAAATCATAGGGATGGTATCACTTGAATGAGAATTAAGGTATTTCTCAATCGAATGAGAATTACCTTGACTATTTCTTTAAATTCCATTGTACCTACTCCTCCCACCCTCTCTTTCTCAAATTCTTGCTTTTATTCATGCAAACCATTCAAACATAACAAGTAAACAACTTTTTATTTCTGAAATACTTCCAAAAGTCCTTGCTACATGTCATTCGTTGTTTTCTTTTTTTCTATGTCTTTAATTCTCTCTATCTATAAAGGCCCTTTTTCGGATTGTTGACTTGATTTTTCTCCATTAATAGGTTGTTGATTTTAATAAGAAAGAGACACTAATGGTATGTTTTATTCTTTTTTGCCATTTGCACAACGTCGGAGGAAAATAATAGCAACTTATATCCCACACGAGGAAGGACCTTCGTTTTCGCATCAAGGCTTTACAAGAGAAGATCATGGAACACCAAGTCTCACAAATACAATATAGAAATACATTAGCCTCTACGAAGCCACAAAGTCCTCTCCGATATTCTAGAATAAGAAGAATAAGACATACACAAAATAAGTGATTATGGTTTTACAATATTCCAGGCAAATAAGAAACTACATCTAACTCGAAGTTAAGAACCATACAACCTATACATTGAGATTCATACAATATATTGGAAGGATAAGAACATGTTTATTGGGTGGTTATGGTAAGAAGAAATTTTATTGTAGCACGCCACCGATAGAATTTCCAAGGGCTTCATTGCCATAGGAATATATAATACGATGCAAAGTGCAGGGCCAAACTGCAAGTAAACGGGCGCCTGTGACACGCGGGCTCTTGTGGTGCAACATGGGCCGTTTGACCCACCAAATTAATTACGACATAATAAAAGGACAGTCACGTCAGAATCCTTAATGCCGCCTTCGTTTGAAGCTCTGAAAGATACAAGAGATAACACGGGGGACAGACAGGGCAAGGGGGAGAGAAGAGACGAACCTAAACCACCTCCCTCTCCTCCTCCACGACTACCCTCCTCCTCAACCCCATCGTCCCGCCCCCAACCCGAGGAAGGCAGCCAAGCCATGGGCGACACCGCAGCGTCCGCGCCGGCGAGGAGGTTCGGCAGGATCTGCGTCTTCTGCGGCAGCAACTCCGGCAACCGCCCGGTGTTCGGCGACGCGGCGCTCGAGCTCGGCCAGGGCCTGGTAAGTAGTAATATAATGCGTTCGAATGCCGATGCTGCAACTCCTTGTTCCGGGGAGGCCGGGGCTCCCGCGCCAGACCCAAAATTCACTCGACCTCGGCGCCGCCCCCGGGCTGGACGACGCCCCCTGTTCGGGTTGGGTCGACAGTTTGCCTGTCTGGGCTGTCGGTTCCTTGCTCTCCGCCGCACGCGCTCACGGTGGGATTTCGTGGTGGTTTCCCCGTTCTTGCAGGTGACGAGGGGGATCGATCTGGTCTACGGCGGCGGCAGCGTCGGGCTGATGGGCCTGATCGCGCAGACGGTTCTGGATGGCGGCTGCCGTGTCCTCGGGTACGGCGCCGTTGCGCTTGAGAAAAAATAAATCTGCCTCTTTTCATTCCCGTACACGTCATGTTTCTCAATCTGCAATCTTCCTAATGCGGCAGTAGCTCTATCTTTGGTTGCTTTGCAGGGTGATTCCAAGAGCACTCATGCCCCTCGAGGTGCGTACCAATCTCTTATTCTCTTCCTAGGTTTTCTTCTTCGTTTTTTCTATGTGTATGCGTAGAAACACTGATTGCTATACGTCATTGTTAATTGTAAAGTCTAGACTTGGTTCATATATGGGATACATACGCAGAAGGTTCTGTTACGCGGTGAAGTTGTCCAACTCTCTGCCTAGCTTGAAGCAAAGTTTGTCACGGTGTTCCCCAACACTTGCTGACAGATGGGCCATCTGAAATCTCATCCCTTTGTTTGGCCCCACCTGTCGGTGTCACGAGTTCTCGCAATCACATACTAGTGCTATCTATCTTCTTGTGGCCACCCACTCACCATTTGATTTGATTCCTGTAATCTCCCTGTTGGTCCAGACGGATTCACCTTTGCATGTGGGGTTAGAAATAGGTGATCATTGAGGAATTCGGACCATAACAGGGCTGGAATTGCAGGCCGTCAGTTTTAGACTTAAAAAACTGAACTGTCAAGGTTAGACTTTTCGGCGGTACAACTTGGAAATATAAAGATTGCCCCGCTCGGTGGATGTAATAATTAGTGTGTTCAATTTGCCATGAGGACATCACAAGTTGATGAGGGAGATAAGTAAGCAGTGGGGGCAAGATTGCATTGTCGTCACATATATAGTGAATTGATGTGGAAGTGCTACTGTCCGCACACGTTTGAACTTTGTAGGATGGTGATATGGTGAATTTTTTAACGGGGGAAAAAGCTTTAGCCCAATCTATTAATTAAGAAGAAAAGAATTGCCTAGTTAATTAGCGGAAAACCGGGTGAAAACCGTTACAACAACACCTACACCCACAAACTCCTACACCACATGCGAAAATGATGCTCCTGCAACTATAGCCTACTTCATTCATTGCTCTAATGTAACAACAAAAGTTGTCTTCCAGATATCTGGTGCAAGTGTTGGAGAAGTAAAGATTGTGTCCGACATGCATGAGAGAAAAGCTGAGATGGCGCGACAATCTGATGCATTCATCGCTCTTCCTGGTATACACGACTCTGCCATCCTTTTTCCAACCCTTTTGAATTTGGCATCATTACAAAGTTGAGATAATACTTCAGTTCCACATGCTTACATGGTTACTCTGTTGTCATCAGGAGGATATGGAACAATGGAAGAGTTGTTAGAGATGATAACATGGTCACAACTCGGAATCCACGACAAACCAGTGAGTATTAGCATATTGTGGGCTATGGCAATTGACAATGAGTCTTCAAAGAACTAATATAGGGGTACTCACCATCATTGACTTACGACAGGTTGGGTTGCTAAATGTCGACGGTTACTACGATCCGTTGCTTGCGCTATTTGATAAGGGCGCGGCGGAAGGTTTTATTAAGGCTGATTGCCGTCAGATAATTGTGTCGGCGCCAACTGCCCATGAACTGCTGACGAAGATGGAGGTGAACTTGCCTAATTACCCACTTTTAATAGTACCTGCTATTCGGTTTAAAACTCTTAGCCTCGTTGACAAACGCAGGAACCTAACATTGTTATTGTTTGGATGATTCTCTTGATTATGTTCAGCAATACACCCGTTCACACCTGGAAGTTGCCTCGCGCACGAGTTGGGAGATGACCGAGCTAGGCTATGGAAAAGCAGCAGAAGAGGAATCGTAACGTAGCGTTCCTTGTTGCTCATCTAGCAGGCTAGCACCAGTGTTGCTGAACTGGCCACTGGGATTGCAATTATCCTTCTCTTTTGTTCTCTGATGTTGGTTGTCTTTCATGTGAACCTGTACGTTCGATTGTGACTTAATCTGGTGAAGAAGTCTAAGATTGTGTGTCTACCCTTTGAATGAATGTAACAGTGTGAGCAAATGCACACATGGTTATTACTTTTTTCACTTTGCATTTATCTGTTGTGAATACCTTGCCTGATAAACCAAACCAACCTGAGGTACTGAGGTAGACTGAACCAACGGGGCTGTCGGCTTTCCATGGTGTGATTGTGCATGCATCCTTTTTTACAATCAATACCACCATATATTTATAGTAGCAAGAAGTATATAGTAGAGATATATAAGCTGTTTGCGGCCAGTATAAAATAGTCTAAAAGACCTGAGTAAATGTTCGAGTTTTTCAAACTCTTTCGTCTTTCATGACAAAGTCTTGTACTTTTTTTGATAGTCAAATAAAAATGACATAGTTTTGACATGAGCAAATCTTCGAGTTTTTCAAACACAATCTTGTACTTTTATGACAGTCATAGAAAGATGACATAGATACCAAATAACATGTCTGTAAATATCTTCGAGATTTCTCCCATAATTTTAATTTTGAACTATAGTGTTAAGACAAGTATTTCAGGAAATATCAATCGAATAGTCTGGTCAACATCATTGGGGAGCCGAGAGTATGATTCATCATTGTTGAGGACGGAGCAGTTGGGACAAGTATTGCGACCATGAGAAGAAATAAAAAATTCATCCGACGAAGTAAGATCGGAAGGACCATATCTAGAGAAAATTTATCTTTTAACACCACTTTTGATGTCGGAAAAGAGATCTCGTCCTCGAAAGAAGGGCTAAATCTCACTTATTATAGACGATGACATTCCATTGATGTGGGTGCCAAAAAAATGGCTACCAAAACCCTAACCTAATCAGGTGAAAATACTACTACTTTTATTAAAATCCTCACTCATAGATCAAATTTCCCAGCCTTCCCAATGCCAGCGAGACTAAACGGAGGAGGGGGAACCGACGTATGGAGAATACGGAGGTGGAGACGGTGGCTAGGTTTTGTAAGAGAGAGAAGCGGCTAAGTTTTTTGTGCGTGCATCTTGCTAGTAACATAGAACCGGTATCAATGACGTTATAGAACTGACAAAAATAGGACAAACCCTATAACGACTTGTTCTTTTCACAACCATCTTGTCATTCCATATAAAGAGAGATTTTGGCTCCCGAGCTCAAGAGATCTTGGTATTTCAAAAAAAAAAATCAAAAACAGTATTTTGAAGTTTCAAAGGAAACTAAAAATAAATTATGTGTATTATAAGCTATCAAATATCTACAAAGTTTTGCTAGATAATACTACTCTATTGTAAGCTACACAAAAAATATAAAATAATGGCTCTGAAAAGGCAAAAAAAAAATATTTTTTCCCTCCAACATCTTTCTTTTCTGTATAGATCATATGAATGATATTTCGGTGCAAATTTGATCATACATGCTAAATACCTTTTCAAATTTTTAAAAACCAAGGTAACTATAGCTCGGGAGCTACAGGCGATTTTCGATAAAACAACCCTTTAGAGCATCTCCACTCGTTTGGAGGTTCCCAGGACCAAATCCGTCGCCGGATGGAGTAAAATTGCCCCGAATGGATCTTTTTTTGGCCTAAGAATGGCATGGGAATGACGGTTTTCCAGCCGTGTTCCTAGCGTCCCCATCGGTTCGTGGTCGCGGCAGCGCAGATACTAGCAGCGAGCTGCGCCGTGTCGAGCGGACCTCCTCTGCCGGCGAGCGTGGGGACGACCTGCAAGGGCACATGCGAACTGGGCGGAGGACGACGAGGTGCGCCGAAGCGTGTTGGAGGAGAGCTCGGGGCGCAGGGTTCGACGGCGGAGCTTGGCGCCGACGGCGGCTCGCGTGCAAAAGGGGGCGGGCGCTGAGACGAGGGAGAGCGCTATGCTGTTGGTGGCTGGGAGCGTCGAGGTGGGGTTCGGCCACGTTCATCCGACATTCCAGCATCCCGGGAATGGTCTGGAAACGCTGGACGTAAATTGGACAAAGCGTTGAAGTTTTTTTGCAATCCAGACAAAAAAAGTGATCTGGGAATAGTCTTTTGGAAAAGTGGAGATGCTCTTTCTAGGATGGCTGTCTGGGCCGCACCAACATCTCCAGTTCTTTTTTTTCTTCCACTCGAGTATGAATATGGAATAACAGTTTTTTCTTTTTCAATCAATTGAGAATATTATATAGAAAATAAAGAGTTAACTGTGAACAGCGACTGAAAATGTGCTTGTTATCACCTTACTTAGATCAACGAAGGTTTCTGTTTCAAACAACGGACACAGCTGCTCTCTGATTCGACTAAAGAGTAAAAATATGCATAAACTGATTTTAAAAAGAAATATTACAGAAAAAATAAATTGAACAAATCACAACACATTTGGATTGTTATGTGGCAAATTTGCTCAATGAACTGATGAAACATTCTACATGATCAAGATTCACTTTCCAAATAAAAGTTTTGCCAGCTGATCTTGGCTGTCCAGAGACACAGTAACTGGACAAGGTGGCACCCGAAGGAATAGAAATAATACAAGACCCATGAACTCAAGGGGTGCCAAACAAACAAAATATAAAGACATTTACAGACCAACCACAATAAATTATGATGAGAGCTGAATTCCATGCGCCTCGGGCTGACCACTTATTTACTGTGTCCAGAGGACCATCATCTGGCAATAGCACTTCACATCCTCCTCCTTACATCTCCTGTGATCCAAAACTCAACAGGAAATGCTGTGCTTATCTTCAGATTATGATTTATACAGGGCACATGTAGAAGTAGAATTCTTCAACGCTAGTACTGAACCCTCTCATCGCCATCAAAATTAAGACCTTCAATACCTTTGAGGGCAGACTCGTAGTTCTTCGGGTTAGATGAGTGCCGTGCCGAAGAAGAGCGCTTCGGCTCCGCAGAGTCGACTGGTGGGCTGCTTCTCTGAGGACCAGAGATTCTACGAAATGCCCCAGGGCTTGCATCAGTTGTGCGTGAACGTGAAGGATCATAAGTATCACTTGCCACAACATCACGGCTACTTGAAACAGCAGCTCTCCTTGACGATCCACTTGACCGTCCTAAAAAATTCGAGCCAGATGTCTAGACAACAGAAACAGCCAAAAGTAAGAAACTGTGATTGGAATCATACATGAGAAAATACAATGTTCTCGATCAACTGAAAATCATGAGATGCTAATGTTACAGAGTCATAATACAAGTCCATGAAAAAACATAACACTTGACACACATTGCTGGAAGTATTCTGCAAGCCACTTGACACACTGATCAGGACATGCTTTGAGTATTCAGCACAATTGGGTGCAGTGTTGCACAACAGGGAAATGGCAGTTTATGAAGTCCTTTGTCGGACATTTTTTGGTAAATCAGAGGGCCAGTTCATAAAAAGAAAATCACGGACTGAAACTTGACTAGATCTTAAACTGAAAACTGAAAAATAGTATCTGCCCCTAATAGTGCAATCACAATATCAAGTCTCATATAGAAAACAAAGGGGAATAGGGAGAGAACACACCGCAGGGTCTTTAGAGATAGGAGCATCATTTCCTACAGGGGCTTTCTGCTTAGAAGAATTCCCTACACTTGCAATAGGGGGTGGTGGGGCACGGCGCCGGTCCATTGCTGACCAACCACTAATCCTCCCTTCAACAGCACCTACAGCATAACAAATATATAAATGAACATAGGTAAGAAGGCCAACCTATTAACTGTTCAAATAAATAAAAATCCTCTCTGCCTAGATTTAGTCATAGAAGCAAAGGAACCCTGCAGGAACTTTATTATAAACCAATTACTCATAAATATTAACTGAAAAACCAGTAATCATGTAATATAGTCATAGAACAAAGGAACCATGCAGTAACTTTATTGTAAGTCAATCACTCATGACGATTGACTGAAAAAACAGTAGTACTCGTATGGAACTGATCAAAATGAATCAATTACCAGACTGACTATCATTCTGCAATGCAGGTGTTGTCAACCCAGAAGGTCCTGCACCATGGCCCTGTAGAATATAGGTAAGGCATAAATATTTTCCCACAGATGGCTACACAGAAATACAAAGGTTTGGTTGATGGGTGCTTCAGGAAAAAGACTCACCACAACACGAGGCGGGGCACTTGCAATTTGAGATTGCTGATACTTCAGTATTGTCCAGTCAAATACATAATCAAACTGAAAACCTGCAAAGCATTATTCTGATCATGAACCATATGCACAGATACTTCATAATCCTTTCAGATGCTTGGTACTTCAATTTTCCTCTTTCATAATTGATGGAATCCTGTTGCACCCAACGTAGGAAAATTTCGTGGTCCTCTTCAATAATAAAAAAAAGAACCAACCTTCACGGATGAAGAGGTCACGGAACAGTCGCTTAAGGTAGGAATAATCAGGCTTGTCATCAAACCGAAGTGAGCGGCAATAATGGAAATATGATGTGAACTCAGTAGGATACCCACGACATAAAGCCTGAAACAGAATGATAATATCATAAACAAGAAAATGCCAACACCCAGTACAGACGTTATTACTACACGTACCTCAATTGATGTTGCAACTTTTTTCTCACTGATCTTCTCATACTTTTGCTTCTTTGTTCCTGCTTTCAGACCTTGCCAAGGAAGGCTGAACGAAAACAATGTTATGCTTGATACATCAAATATGACATGTAAAGAAATCCAACAATTAAACTAACCTTCCCCTTAGGAAGTACATCAGTACATATCCAAGAGATTCCAAGTCATCTCTTCTGCTTTGTTCTGATTGTTAGAATAAAAAAGAATGAAAGGAAATTGTCAGAAAAGAACTGTGCAGAGCAAAGATGTTTTGCATTCTACTGAAACGAGACCGAAGTCCAAAGATGTGGAATTTATAACATCAAAACAATTATGAACTGGTACAGAATCATTTCTCACCAATGCCAAGATGAGTGTTCACACTTGCATATCTTGCTGTCCCAGTCAAGTTTTTATTCTCTCTGCAGTATTACAATCAAGTACATCATTGAAAAGAAAAAAAAACATAACAAAAGGCGTTCACATAAAAATTGACATCTTGGAAGAGAACTATTGAAACGGGAATTGACATAACCAGACAGTGTCAATGTATTTCAATTCCCTTCCACATTGAAGTGAGGACTGAGAGATGACATATCAAATTTGACTTGATGTGCTATTGTATTTTCTAAAAGAGAAGAATGACATGAAGCCCAGATAACTTAATATGCTGATGCTTGCTTGCTTGTGCGTGTGCAGAGGAATAAAAAGGATGATTAAGTAATGTCCTTTTTCTTGTACCTGTATGGGATGTGTTGATGAGTTGAAGTATCCCTGTACTTTTTGGCAAGACCAAAGTCTATAACATAGACCTGAAAAGTTTTTTAGAGTACACATAAAGTGGTAAATGAGCACAAGTAGATCAACAAAACTAAAGTGATTACTAAAAGCTACATCGCTACCTACCTGATTAGCCCGCCTACCAAGACCCATGAGAAAATTATCTGGCTTGATGTCTCGATGCAGAAAAGACTTGGAATGGACAAACTCCACCCGATTTATCTACAAGCGGGAGAGCACAGATCACATATAGTTCATAAGGTAGGTAGGAAAATGCAAGAAATAAATCCAATGTACAAAGTATAAAAATGAGGAAGAAGAAAGCTTAATGAATATATAACAAAAAATGAAAAAAAAAACAGTGAAAATGTGTCTGCACAAAAAGTGCAAGTGTGGTACCAAACAATGGAGCTGATGTCCATGAAAATTTAATGAAGGACAGGTACGGAGTTGATTCTTTGCTAATATACAGTAAGTATGCATGAAGGCTCTCGGAAGGAATAGCATTAAATATTTAAATGTTGGAGTATGCGTACCATCTGATCTGCAAGCATAAGCACAGTCTTAAGAGATAATTTTCTGCTGCAAAAATTAAATAGATCCTCCAGGCTTGGCCCCAGCAAATCCATCACCAAGACATTGTAGTCTCCTTCTACACCAAACCATCTGACGTTTGGTATTCCAGCTGCCACAACAAACATAGTCAAATCACACTTGCTGTATTATGAAGTCTTAAAAAAATTATGCCCCAATGCATAGCTTCCATACTTCCTCCTTGCAGAATCCTGTAAATCTTTGATTCATAGAGCAACTGAGGGTGTTTTGTCTTCACATTTTCCTGCACGAGAAAGAGTAATCAAATGTTAACTTCACAAATCTGATACCGGCAATCAACATGAATAAACAGCATTCTAAATACAATGATAGTTTATAAATGTGACAAAGCTACCACGACACAGATTTATGTTGCATCTACAGGAAAAAGCCTGTCTACTTCTCTATTTGGAGACCATCACCCCAGACTACTACACAGGAAGCAGCAACATATTTTAGGGAAATATCTAGTTCCTGATTCTCATTGGTCTCCTGGTCCATTGTATCTCAAATTCATTTCATTCATCATGCATCATCTAATACTTGGCAGCTTTGCCTTAGTTATCAATCAGCAATGATTGACTGAAGAACAGATATCAAGTCCAACCAAGTCAACCACACCAGCACTTATGCCACGGGAAGGCATTGGCCAATCAACTAACCTAACTGGCTCGTCCATGGAGAACTAGAGCTGCTAACCGCAAGCCGAGCAGCATATAATATCCTACAGTAACCCACAATCTCACAGACGACAACTGGAACTAAGCATGCGGCGGTCTTCAACTATTAAGGTGTGTGTGTCCAAAGCAGGCTAAAGCGGCTCAGTAGCATCGGAACGTAGCACACCAAAGCTGGGGATTTAACGAAGATCCAAGCAGTTCGTCCGCAGCAACAGAGCACGTACCAGCTTAATCGCGACCTCCTCGTTTGTCTGGATATTAGTCCCTGCGTACAAAAAGAACATGTCAGACCGATCGAGGACTATTACAAAATCCCCACAAAAAAAGGGGAAATCCGAAATTCCGAGCACAGGAGCAGCCCGCACCGAGATAGATCTCCCCGAAGGAGCCGCTCCCGATCTTGCGGCCGAGGCGGAACTTGTTCCCGACCCGCGGCTCCATCCCGCCGTCGCCCCCCACCAAAAAAAAATCCACCAAAGCTCGGGAGCTTCCTCCCACTAAGCACGGCCCGGAGAAGGAAGAAAAGAAGGCTAAATAAAAAACGCGCTTTCCCTGCCCCGGAAATCTAGCGGGCGGCGGGAGTTGAGATCGGCGCGGGGATGGAGTGGAGAAGACCTGCGAGGGAGGGGGATGTTCCCGTGGAGGCTACCTAGGGTTTGGGACGGGAGGGGAGGAGGGGTAGGCGGCCATGGCCGTGTGGGGGCGCCGCTTGGATAGTTTTTCCGGGGGGAAGTTGGACAAGTAGACGAAGCAAGGGCAGGAGAAAATGAAAAGGACCAGTTTGGCCTCCCGAGTCCCGACTCTATCTACTACTACCACTATATGTATGCTCTCTTTTTTTTTTTTTTCCTTTTCTCACATTTGAGACTTTGAGTCCTCGCTTTGACGCTTTCGCTGTCGCTCGGTCCATCCCCCTGGTGTATTTTTTCAGTCCTTTTCCGATTTTGCTTTGGGTACTCTGCCGTAGCTCTCTCTCGTCTTCTTTTTGGAACTTCTCTGCCGCAGCCCTCTTATTAGGGCATTATCTTTGTTTGGATGAGATGGCATCCGAATCATGTCATGACCATTGACCAACTTTATTGCGAAAATTAGGGGTGAAAGCATATGTTTCAGAAAAAAAAATACCGGTGTAATCGAGCTACGTGTTGTTTCCTTTAGGATTCAGGTTCACACTTTCTCTAAATTTCTTTACTACTCCCTCCGTCTCAAAATACTTGTCTTAGGTTTTTTAAATTGGATAAATCTATATATTAAATAGTATCTAGATTTATCTAAATTTTGATAAATTTGAAACATCTATTTTGAGACGGATGAAGTAATTGATTTTCTGACCTCTACAACAAGAAGGTGCACCCAACTCAAATTGAGTTATCTATACTAGTTATATAACAAATTCAGATAGTAGTAGCAATATGATTTTTGAGGTTACTCTTATTGCTGCGTTGATTTTTCTCTAAACGGAGTACGGCTACGCAGCAGCAAGCTTAAGCAAGAAGCATGGCCAAAGTTAATATTGCTCCCAACTTGCCACACGTACTCGCTGCTTAACCACAAAGGCGGCCATATACTGTGAGTGTATGACCATACCGGCTAAGATTAGCATAACGGGAATTGACATTGTCTACGTTTCTGTTTACACATGATTGGCAAGGTGGACTGGAATAGGTAGTTGCGTGCGCTTGCCGCTTGTGAGTTGTGACTACGGACCATTCTTCGTTCTATTTCTTACAACTTATTTATGCACACGGTATTCTTTCAATACAAGGTATCGCGGTCGGTCATGCTATCCAAGCGAAGCATCATGGCTTAAAAGTATATCTTTAGTGCTTGTTATGAAAATTGACCAACAGGAAGGTTCCCTCTCTTGCCTATATGTTGTTAGGTACGTGAAACCTCTCCCACATGCTTTTTAACACGGAAAACATCTTGTTGGTCAACGAGAGCTTCTGTGACTCGAACCCGGGTGGGTTGACTCGGCACCCAGCTCTAGCCACCAAGCTAGCGCTCGTGTCAAACCCTAAACCAACGTGAGTCCCCCCCTCCCCCTTCCCTTCCCCACACCACCACCACACACACACACACCCCTTTGAATTTAGTGCTTCTAATGACCCTTGAGCAAGACTGATTTATTCACGCTAGTTAGGATGTTTGGAGTATCTGCGATGTAAATTTCTGAAGGTAAGCTTGAGCTCAAAGTTGCTTATTTGAGATGCCAATTACTTAAAACTGCGTGCTTAATTTCTCTACACCGAGTGTACGACATGATGCATGCACTAGGTAGCATTTTCTGAGATCAAGATGGCAAAGAAAGCACTTCTGGTACATAAAAGTCATTTTGGCAACTAGTTATTTTTGCATCCCATATTTTCTCTCCTATATTTTGCATTGTTTCTAGTTTCTAGAAATTATGAAACAAATCATAGACGTAAGACATGTAAGCAGAGCCGGTCCATAGATTTTGGGGGCCCTAGGGAAATATGAAATCAAGGGCCCCTTGTTTAATGTGTTAGATATTTTCTAGGGTTAAGGGGGCCATTTGCCCCTACTACAAAATAATATTAGGGATATATTTAATATTTATACAAAACTTTTAAAGAGTAATCAAAGTTTATCATGATTAGAATTCTTAGGCGTCTCAATAGTGCATTCAACCTCCACCACTTGTTTACAAATAAAAGACTTAAAAATATTAGTATTTCGTAAGAGAAATTACTATAATGCAATAGCAAATTAAATAGTCTGTACATTTGATAGATCCATGATCTTTGAAATCTCCGTGAAGACATTTGAATCCACTTATTTCATTTGATCGAGCGAACTATATATCATGATAGTTATTTTATCAATTTCTACTTGTGTGCCTATGCAAAAAATGAGTTGATAAGTAAACATAGTAAGCACTGAATTAGCAAGAAGATGGAATAGTTTCTTAAACATATAAGATGGGGTGAATTGTTGAAAATCAGAGAAGAGTTGGTTACAGAATAATATAGTTATGCGATTGATAAATAAACTCACAAACTTGTAAAGGAATGTGAGGACCGTTGTTATTCTTCATATTTGGAGAGACCAACAAAATCGTCTCATCAAGTAAAAAATATTCGATAATCGTGTCATCAAGTTATTTTTGCATCGCATATTTTCTCTCCTATATTTTGCATTGTTTCTAGTTTCTAGAAATTATGAAACAAATCATAGATGTAAGACATGTAAGCATGCTATATAACGTGGGTCTGCAAAAAATCATAATTAAATATGACTTCTTGTGACCAAGTACTAAAATCGACAAACTTATATCATGTGTGTGCTATTCGTTCAACCTTGTCATATTTGTCTAGCTCACAAATGGTCGTAGAGGCAGGCCTTAAACTTTTGTCATGTGTGTGCTATTCAACTCCATCGCTATTCGTTCAAACTTATATCTATAAATTATTTCATGGAACTCAAATAAAAGTAGAGGCGAGAGAATATGGGTCGGGCAACTAGTTGCACAAAATCCGCTTTCGATAGGATAGTTACAAATATCACTGGGAAAGATTATCACCCGAATATGTACACGAAATAAAGCTGTAAGAGGCAAGCTCAAAATGCACAAGCTCTTTTACCAGCACTAGATGACCCTTTTCCAGATGCTGCCCAACCCAAGGCGACTGTGATCTGAGAACCTTAAACTTTTCCATTACTACGTACTCTGGATATCCATAGCACATTAGTTGACCTAACCTAGCTAATCAAATGGCTGGACAAAGCTATGTCTAGCACCGAACCACACACACAATGACACAAAGCAGCAAAGGCTTTCTTTAATCATTTGTAGGGTTTGAAATTTTCAGGATAAGTCATAGGGGAAAAGAAGGGCCGCATCTGCAAGCTACCCAGTACTAAAGAAGCATCTACTAGCCTGATCCTATATTCCCTAACACACTTGGAAGTTGGGAGCTTGTGGACGCAGACAGCTACAAAACCCCTGCGTATGATACGTTCTGACTTGGTCACCTCGGACCAGTTTGCCATTGCCATTGGCCACACCTCGTTTGGCAGCATGAGAAATGGAGACAGGTATGAGATCATCATGTTCATTAGTATTTAATTCTTGACAGAAAAAAAAAGCAGGTCCACCGGAATAGTTTAAGCCCATACTCGCGCATACGTATGATGCCATAAGATTGATGATATCACATTTGAAAGTCATGTCCCTACCGGCATTAAATGACAGATGGTGAAGCTGGCCAATGCCTTGAGCTGCAAATAATGGTTTATTGGGCAGCGAGTGTCATGGGTCAGTTTTGGCAGAGAGAGCAACAACTTGAGTTATTTGGCAGAACATGTGAGGCTCCCAACAACGAATGTTTACACGCATTTGCCAGAAACAGTGGCAGCTGATTGAGGGAAAGTGGCTGCGAAGCAGATCATCATTAAGCTGACCAATTCAGAACGATATCACAAGAATTCACATATAGATACAGAGGGCGTACATACCTCCACAACCCACGCTCACGCAAAACATGATGGTGTCCCAAGCAACGCAGAAATCCGCAAAAACACAATTCATAACATAAAGGAGTAATAAGAGAACAAACAAATATATCGCTTCCAACCTACCAAAGAAGATGTAACTTGATCAAAATTCACAGGGATTCACGAACTTCTGTTAGACCTATATAAGGGCAGCCAGTATATGAGCCAACCAGCCCAGACTTTTCAGATGCTACTCTAGACTTGTACATTCACATACATATTTTAGACAATGGAAGGACGCATGGGGGTGTTAAGACAATCTTGCGCCAGCAGCAGCTGCTCTAGGCCTTCTCTTTTCCTGGAGATGTAAGTATATGTTGTAACGACGATGCATGGATCGTTGTGCTTTGGATGGGATCCTTCCCTCGGGATGAGCCAGGCCTCCTGATGATGTGGGAACGCTCCATATTACTCTTCAAAAACTTCTGCACAGGCTTAGGAAGGAGTGCAATCAATCGGGTTGAAGTAACAAGAAGTATCACGCCTGTGATAATGAAGAACCTGAAAGGAGAACTAATTCTTTAGCGTCCTCATAGTAACCAATTTTCTCAACAAATTGAAGCAGAGGCCAGAGAGCATAAAGAGACAACACATTTGATCAATGGCATTTTGTCAATAAAGAGGATATGCCTCAGTACACCACTGGCATTATTGTCCTAATATCTTGCAGTCTATTAGCCAGTATCCATCAGATATCTAGAAAGCCTAATTTGCGTATAGGAAACCTCACTGGAGCAAGAAAGAACTTGCTGAGAGCAGTGTTTTGTATATTTAAAAAAAAATTGAAAACAGCATTTTAAAGTTTCAAAAACAATCCTAGATGTAGAAAATGGTGTATTCTATCAACGTGTAAAATCTCAACTAGAAATACATTGTATTCTAGAGTGTGCAAAAATGACAGAAGTGAGGATCTCAAGTATTCAAACCTCGAAAATTTGTCAGATTTTGTCATGTTTTGTGTGGCCCAGAATACTAGGTGTTTCAAGTTGAGATTTTGCACGTTGGTAAAATACATCATTGTCAACATCTAGAAACTTTTTCAGAGTTTTTTGAAACTTTAAAATGTTTCAATTTTTTCAAAAAATCGAGCTAAATGTAGCTCGGGCTAGATCTGCAGTTTCCAGTATGCTTCTGCCATTATCAAAGTTGTCAACAAAGCATATGCAACATGAACAGGCTGTAGAAAAATTCCACATAGCCCGAGAGATACTCCCACCCCAGTTTAAGGTAAATAGTTCCACATCAGGTGCAGCATCAAATGAAATTGCTATGTGAAAAGCACTGTAAATTACAGTAGCTGACAACTGACTTGGGGAGTCAAATCAAGCAACAATAGCACACAGCACAGAAGATAAGTAATATCGTATAAATATATTACCATCCAAGTAAGAGAAAAAAACGGCTTGTGGGAGCTTTGGGCAGATGTTCATCAAGTGCAACCATACCAGCTACAACAGCAGACACAATAGATGCCACTGATGTACATGTGGACACAACAATTGCCCTCCCATGTTTGAGACCTCGAGTCTGCACAAACGATATGTCCCTTTAGTCGAATATAAATATGAAATCAGGGCAGAGTTTCTTAAAATGGTCCAATATAATAGTGCAATCTAAAAAACCAATTCAGCAACCAACTAGATTTTCAATTTTGCATATAATTAATGTTGATGGAGTATAAAAGTACGGAGTAGTAGGCAATTTTGTGAAAAATAATTTTAAAATTGGTTTTTAGAGTAAAAATATTGGTTCACAGAAAAAGTCAGGATATGATTTAGTTTATGAAAACTTATTATAGCTCAAATTTAGTGCCAGTGAACATTATGTAGCATCATAGGTCACAACATTATATGGAGCATCATGTCTAACTATACTATGCTCACACCCATGTTCCTGCTTCGCTGAGATACAGAACACTCACGCTCCTCTGTGCTACCATGTGGTGTGCTCTAGAATATCACGCTACGGTGGCATCATTAATTTGGCGTAAGATTTTGATTAGCATCTACACGCTTCCAAGAGACACTACACAAAAACTGTAATATTGTTGGAACTAATACACGCCGTTAGTCTCTACTACTGCTTCCAAATGTTACTGGTGTTGCATGCATTGTTTGTCTGCAATACAATCTTCTCCCAGATCCTTCTGTGTCAAGCCTCTACAGATGACCACTTTGCTAGGGCACATGTGCACTTATGGGCCACTTTGACAGTGTTGTAAGCGGACTTGATCTGTGAATCCGACAAACAGTTATCTGGAGCAGAGCGAGAGATGGTTGCTTTGGATGAGTATTTCTTACAGAGCAGCAAAACACCCATTAAAAAGTAATAAGCAGTTGAGCACACCATCTCGTTCATCTTTGATCTTCCTACCACGACTATTGTGTTATCGTCCATACCAAGTTAGCCAGTCTGGTGTAAATGATATCTTGATGAGAAGAGTCTTTGAACCTCGGCGGCCACTTGAATATAGATCGGAACCCAACAACCTTTTTTTAGTTTAGAGATACCTCTAGAGCATCCACTGGACAACGGCAAGACAGACTTGGAAAGGACAGCAACACAACAGTTGTGGCATACAGGGAAAATACAAATGAGATGGTGCACTTGTTCAAGGAAGTCATCCGACTCTACACAAAGCCTCAGCAGCCATCTCCCACGCAGCACCAGTTCAAAATTTTAACCTTCTTTCTGGATTCACGAATCAAGTCTGCTTCAAACGTGACAGCCAAAAGCCCAAAACGGCCCACAAACGCATGTTCCAGGCAGGGAATGCAAATCAGCTGGAGAGGCTTGAGACAGAAGGATATGACAGAGAGATCTTATAATACGCAAACAATGAATGCATGCAACCAAGAACATTTGAAGTGGGCGAGATTAACAAAGTGCATTAGCTGCAACAGTTCCCAAGTACTGTACAGACTCAACGCCATAGTTCATTAACGAAGTACAACACCGATGTCAAGTAATACGAACACTACACAAGTAATACAAACACTACACAAGCATTGTATAAACTCTATCAAAGCCAGAGTGCGCTAACTGAAGCATGGAGTTACATCTCCAGGAAGTATCAAGGCCATGGTGCACATTAAAAGAGCACATCTCCGCAATGCAAACAATGAAATAGGGAGCCACAATTCCAAGAAACTAGAACATACCTGGTAAACAAATCCCACGGCGCTGCAGGCCACACTACAAGATATGGCAACTGGCACAACAATCTTCGGAAATCCCATTTCAGACATCACGAATCCCATCTTAGAGATAACTGATGAAACCCTACACATGAAATATGTTATCAGTCATCGTCCCACATTAGTAACTAACTAACTGTACACTAAAAGGATAAAAAGGTTTTAGTAACATTCATTTCATGATATATGTGTACCCCAGAGTAATAAAATATCTTCTGAACCAATTGAAATAGAAACCATAATGATCAACAGAAGGCCTAATTTAGCGTCACAAAATGTTCTCATTAATGACAAAAAAAATAAACACATTGATAAATGGAACTGTATAGAAGGAAATTACCCAAACAAAATTCCTGATTCTAAGCCATATATGACCTCCTCGATCACTTCAGGTCCCATCTGGATTGATGCATGGTGTCAATATTTGCAATATACAAGCATGAATACCAAATTTTAGATATGCTCACCAAATCTTGTTCACGCCTTTGCTTTTTGTAGATATGAAGCCAAGTGTTGAGCAGAACCTTAATTGGCATACCCATATAAAATTGCCATCAGTTGCAATTTAGAGTTTATGGTAATAACATCCACTGCAATCCCCTACAATATGATTCGTTCTTTTCTCGAATGTTTTTTGATGAAATGGGAATGAAATAGTTCAACAAAAGAGCAGTTTAAACTTTGAAAACTTCCATAGCACCGCCAAGCGGTTTACTTGGGATGTAATGAAGCAGTATATGGAAATACAAGGGTATTCCAGATGTAGTGCACGCCTAAAATTCTTGGTGGTGAGTGGGAATATATATATGTTGTCACAATTTCGGTACGAGAAAACACACTAGATTTGTAGAAAGCATATTTAGGTGGATGCGATACAGCGCATACAGCACAGAGCATTGGTACCTACAAACAAGATGAGAATGCAGAGCACCAGCCAGGGTATACTGAAGAGGGGAATCTCTTCCACCTTCTGCTCCTCCCCTCCAACGCCAACTCCTGAAGTTAGAGAATGCAAAACGCATCAAGCCTACTACAACCATGGATTCTACAAAGGTCTGTTTGAATTCTATTGTCCATCTACTAGTCAACATTGCATTGCATGTATATCGTGAAGGTTTTGAACATGTGGGATTGTAGTTCACCTATAGTGCCGATACCAGCCAAGGTGATGGCGATCCAGTCGAGGCCATTCATGACCTCCTTGAGGTAAAAGTGGGAGAAGACACAGAGAATGGCAAGGCCGCAGCCGGCAATGGGCTGCACCACAGAGACCTGTGGTGAAAAGGCAAAAGCGCCAGCATCAATCAACCCTGCGGCGTCCAAAGTGTGACTGTGCAAAAAACGCACGGAATCGCGCGAGAAACTGAAAGGGAGCGGGGGACGCACCGGCGCCTGCGAGAGCGCGGTGAGCATTAGGGCGGCGCCGCACATGTCCAGGAGGAACCCGCTGATCCAGAGCCTGTTGAGCGCATAACGCCGTATCACCTGCAACGCAGGACAACACAAGGCGCAAACAGTAAGACGGCGGCGTCGGCGACCCGGGGGCGGATGGATAAGGGGGATGGAGGCGAGACGGGGGGGCACCTTGAGCTTGAAGGAGAGGGGAGGGAGGACGAGGGTGCCCTTCTTCTGGAGGACCTTGCCGATGCTGTTTCCGGCGGCGCCGGCCAGCGTGAGCGCCACCGACTCCCACATCTCCGATCCGATCCGGCGGCTACCAGGCGGGGCGCGAGGAGGGTTTCCCCTGCTTCCACAGAACTTTTTGGGTGCGGGCGGAGGAGAGGAGGAGACCACGAGGGGAAGGTGCCGAGGAGGTGGCCGGGTGGCGTCCTTTTTCGTCGTGCGCCCCCGTGCCCGTGCTGGTGCCTACGCCCACGGCAACGCCGAGTATTTTTTTTTGTTCTCTTGCAGCTGCCTCGGCCGCTGCTGGTGGCGACGGTGGTGTTTCCCTACTTGTTGGTGGCTGGGTCGCGTGTGCGGGAGGGGGTACTCCACAACTCTCGATCTCGCATTATTCTATTTTGTGTGCTCGATGTGGCTTTGGGCTTTCTGCAAATTTTCACGAGATTTTGGTGTTCGCATATTCGGCCCAGACATCTGAATTCTTTTATAAACTACTCACTTCGATTCATAATTTAAACTAAAAACATGACAAGTACTCCTCTATCCCGAATAGATGTCATGGATTTATCTAGGTTCATGTGTATCTAAACGCACTATAGTGTATAGATAGATACATGTGAATTTAGATAAATCTGTGACATCTAATTTAGGTATTTTTTTAACTGCTAATTTAGGTGTTTAGTGTGCTCATTAGTTTGTTCTTTTATATTCGTATATAAACTCTTGTACTTCTTCCGTCTGAAAATAAGTGACCCGGATTTATCTAGATTCACACACTGAAACACGTCGAGTGAGTGAACTCAGGGGTGATCGTGAGATCATGTGTGGTTGACTTGCTGATACTCCCTCTATCTCTGAGTTAGATGTCGCGGTTGACTTACTGATACTCCCTCCATCTCCATCTCGAGTTAGATGTGACGGAATTGTCATATGCATCTATACACTAAAACCTTTGAGCCAAGTCCAGCTCATCATAGAGATATGCTCTTCTGCAATTTTACAGCAGAGTTTAGAGAACGACTTTACAGAATTCCAGTAACCTTTAGTTTTATATTGGGGAGCCTAGTGTCTTAAAGATTGTTCGATCTAATGTACTCTGGTCATTTTATCACTGAAATATACTCAGCATAGGTAAATAGAGATATCTACTAGTCGGCACTGAGTCGAAGTAATTGTGACCACCAACTCGAAACATCTCAATTCAGGGCACCACAAGATGACGAGATTCTAAAAATGCATGAATAGGAAAACCATATGATTACAACATCACGACCATTTTGTTGAGGCTGGATGGGAAACATTCTATGAATGTAGTGCAAAGAGATCCCCTACCTACAAATCAAACAACCTGCCACGCAGGAAAAGGTTCTAACAATTCCAGCTCCTCAGAATTCACTATGAAAAATCCTTTAAATATTAAAAAAGGGCCTGAATATTCAAACGAAGAGCCCAACAACACAACCTGGACTGGTGGTAAATCAGGTCGATTAACAGATACGAACTGGGTCAGGAACAAATACCACGCACCAACTGTCCCTCATGCTACAGCTAGTACTCCCTCCGTTTAAAAATATAAGATGTTTTGGGTTTGTGAAGGAGATGTATCTAGACACCTTTTAGTGTATAGATTCAAACGAATCTAGACACTAAAATGTGTCTAGATACATTTCATTCACAAACCTAAAACATCTTATATTTCCAAACGGAGGGAGTACATGTTAAGCACTAGGTGGAACAAGCATGTGGGAACTCAAAATTTAAAAGCCATCCACAAACCATAAAAGCCATTTCAATTTCAGTAAAGATCAGGCCATACTTCTACAACGGTTTTATAAGAGTCATTCAGAGAGTTGCATGAATAGCATCCACAAACCATAACTAGCAACTATCTAACCAATCAATGCCAGGGCTAGAACAGAGCAAGTCATTGCCGGATGGGTACAGATTGTACTGAACCAATGTAACCAATCAGTATCTGGGCTTTAGAGCAGACTAGAGTCATTAGTGGATTGGCCCCAGACTGGGATGAACAACTCCAACTTTGCTTAAATATGTCCATAATTTTAAAACCACTACATGAATGCCGTTTGATAGAATGTTACTTTCGATTTGAAACCCAGGCAGCAATTTTGTTGGGCTGTTTTCCCTTAGCATGTCAGGGTAACAAAACGATTACCATGAGTTCAGGCAGACAAATCTAATTGGGCAGCTAAATGGTGTTAATATACCCTAAAATCTGACAAAAAGGGACATAATCTATTTGATGTGTGTTTCGAACAGAGGAAGCTACAAAATTAACAGAAGGTATACAAATGCAATGATTTGAGGACATTGCAGAAAAAGAAAGATGAAGAGGACTTGCCACTACAACACTACAATGACCTCCCTCAGGGCCACAATCCCCCCAAATCAATAATAAACATCATAAACCACCCCCATATGCTCATATTAGGCTACAAATACAAAACAAGTAAATTTGTCTACAATACAACACAGGGGTACTTGAATGATTTAACAATAACACAAGTTCAATCAAAATTCCTTGGTAAATTCAGTGACATCATAAACTGATTTGAACCATACACACCGAACATCACTAACTGAAAACAAGTCTTAAAATTAAGAAAAAGGAACTTCTAATTCCAGTCTCCTCATCTGCAAATCATTGTGGATTCCCATGAAAGGCATGGAAGATTTGCTACCACAATAAACAAAATGAGCAATGACGAACTGGGCAACATACAGCATGATGGAAATCAGACCATCACCTGTAGTAACCAAGAAATACACATGCTAAACCAGCCACACAAGTAGTACCTGCTGAAAAGAGTATAACCCAAGCACACCATCTTGAGCCTTGACCACCCTATAGAAGCACGAGGCCAAGCTCAGATGGCTTGATTCCATTGCGAATACGGTAATTGTAGAGGTAATAGTGGAGCTGCCCATCTCCAGGTCCAAACTTGAGCTCCTTGAGGAAGCCCTCATTCTCCATGACATCGAGGGCGTTGAACACATCATAGTTCTTCTGCTTGGCCACAATCAGTGCATCATTCATCAGCTGCTGCAATGGGGTCTTGACAGCAACATTGTAGTAGGAGTATGCGGCCTTGAGCGTTGAGTAGGTGGCATTGTTCAGCACTGATGAGGGCAATGTGTAAAAGCTGCAGAAGTCCGTGACCTCATGTGTTTCAGGGCTCTCCACAAGGTAGCTGTCCACCACATCCTCCTGAGGCAGCAGCCAGTGCTCAACATCAAGCTCATCAAAATCCGGCGCCACCACATACCTTGCAAGGTATGACCTCAGCAACCGTGTGACCGCCGCAACATCCCGCAACTCCATCTGGCGGAATCCGGGGGTAAGTGGCGCATCAGGCAGCTTGTAGAGACGGACGGTGCGGCTCATGGTCATGCGGGGGCCAAGACGGGAGAACCCAACGTCGATGAGCTTCTTTGGGTTGAGGGATCTATGCCAGTAGCGGCAGGTAGTGATGGGGGTTGGGAGGACAACACCCGCAGTGTATGCAGCCTGCCAGATGTTCTCCTGGTGGACGCGGCGGGTGACCTCGCGGATGAGCACTGGAGCGAGGCGCTTCGATCGGAGCTTCTTGTGGACGCAGAGGAAATTGATCTCGGCCATGCGGACAACATCGTCGCGCGCACGGATGCGCGCCGGGATGCCGGATATAAAGGCGACCAGCTTCTTAGACTCCTTGGCGCGGACGCCGATGTGCCAGGCGCGGAAGAAGGACGGTGGGCGGAGCGCCCAGCGGAGGAAGGCCGGGGAGTAGTTGAATCGGAACATGTTCTCGTCGTCCTCGACGTAGTTGTGGGCGAGGAGGGCGTATAGATCGGCGAGGAGGGCGTCGTCGTCGAGGTCGCAGGTGAACCACTCAAAGGCGGCGGGGAGCGGGTAGGGGTCGGCGCGGACCTCGGAGAGCGGGGTGGGCGGCTCGATGGCGCCGTCGGGGAGGGAGCCGTCGGCGACGTCGCGGAACTGCCCCACGGGCTGCGTCTCCCAGAACTTGTGGCGGCGGGCGCTGGGGTTGTTAGCCAGGGTCATGTGCTCCTGCACACGCCGCGCCAGCGCCTCGATCGAGGTGTCCTCCGGCGCCGCGAGGGCGTCCTCGCTGGTGGAAGCGCTGGCGCTAGCGGCGGCGTCGTTGTTGGGGGCGGCCATGGCGATCGGCGCGGTGGGAGGGGCTAGATCGGCTGTAGGGTTTGAGGGATTTGGGGGAGAAGACGACAGGCCGGGCGGCGGATCTGTTTATTATGGGCTGGTACCTGGTAGTCGTAAGCGTTCCGAAGATGCCTTTATTTTCTCTTTTGCTGTGGGCTCTCTCCTGGTATTATATAATGTTCTAGTAGGAGTCCTAGTAGGAGTACTGTATATGTTCTTTCCTAGTAGGATATGAAAAGGCCACCTAAATTCATGTTTGTATCGGTTTCTATGTACGTATTTATTCCATCGATTTTAGCCTCTCTCATAACCTTTTAGATTTACGTTTATTGGCATACGATTTGAGTTTGAGATTTTTTTTTGCCTGTTCAATTCCAATATTTTTCTACTATTCTCTCCGACCCATATTAGTTGATTCAACTTGGTTTAGATACAAATGCATCTGGACTAGATACTTAACTAGATTCTAGACAAATTTGAATCAACTAATATAGATCAAAGGAAGTAGCAGTTTTCTCGTGCTTCACAAATTGAACACCTTATTTTTTGACTCCTTATGTTTACAAATACTACAATAGCTAGCAAGTACAACGCAAAGCTCTCAGAAAACAATTGACATAACCTCATGAGGTGATCTGCAGTGGCGGAGCTTGAACAAAATTTATGGGTGGGCCAGGCAAAAAGAAATGCAAATTTTTTGTTCTAAAACCTTGAAAAATAACCGATTTGTTTGAAGTCGTTCGTCGTGGTTCTGTTGCTGCTGTTACGGTTTCAAGCAAGGGCAAAGTATTTACGGTGCTAAAGGATCTTCTTCAAGTTCACTAATGTTATCTTCTTTTCTTTTCAACCAAAATCAATTCTTTTTTGAATGGCTTTCCCATGGCTGTTGCAATTTGCAAAACAAGAACAAATTCAGTAAACAATCGTCGTTCATGCTATTAAATTACTAACCAAAAAAATGCTAATAGAAATAAAATTCCTGGCAGGGAAATTGGTGAATAGTCGGGCTCAATATGGTTGTAGCGTCGCTTGCCGGCTACGGAACCTCCGGTCGGTGCGCCGTTGCCTGTGCGGTGCGACCGTACGTGTATGCTGCAGCTGTGGCAATGCCCTGGCCGCCCCTCTGCGGGCGGCGGCGGCGCTGCTCCTCCTGTGCCCTCCACCGATTCCCCCCTATTCCCCTAATTGGCTAATCCCCTTGTTTCCCTGTCTAAGTAGATCACTAGACCTAGTGAGACGCCCCTGATCCATGGCCGCAGCTTACGTCGGAGATGAAACTGGGAGAGAGTCGAGCGAAGGAGACAGGTAACGGGCAGGGCCCTTGCGTGTTGATGGGCTGGGCCTTAGATGCATAGGAGTTGAACTTCTTTTTGCAAAATACCTGGGCGGGCCATGGCCCAGTTCGGCCCCAACGAAGCTCCGCCAGTGGTGATCTGTGACATCTCATCCAAACTGTAGTAACACCCCTCTTATCACAAAACCAATGAATAGATATATGTGACCAGAACATCATAGCCGTATCTTCAAAGGCCTATTCGGTCCACCAGCCATAAACTGTGTCCAACTGTGGTTCCATAGCCTCATTTTGTTCGACATGGTTTATTATATTGTCTGACGCTTCCATGTCGACCCTAGCGGGCCTTATGGAAACGTTGGACAGAAGCCAATTTCGATGCTATGCCGAATACCAATAGTTGTATAGTTGTTGGTAAGCCTAAAGCGCCTTCAACCGCCGATCAACTTTTGTTAATGCAGCGATGGTTTCCTAGGCACGCACAGTTGAAAGGATCGTATGGGCACCTAGAGAGGGGGTGAATAGGTGCTACTTCAAAGTTTCTTCTTTTTCAAATTAAGGTTTGACAAGAAAGTTAAATTCTCTAGATAATGCAACTAAGGTGAATTTACCTATATGACAAACAAGCACTAGCTAACACAACACTAAGCAAGAACAAGTAAGTAAAGTGCGGTAAAGGATAGAAGTAACCAAAATGGCGGACGCGGAGACACAAGGATTTGTTTCCCGTAGTTCCTTCCTTTTGAGAGGAAGTACGTCTACGTTTGGAGAGGGGGTGGTTTCGAACCACCAACGTCACGAGAGGCCTCCCTTGTTCTCCGATGAATCTCACCCCAACGGGATCGATCCATCTTCCACTATATCGGCAACCTTCGAGGTGGAAGCTGGCACCTTTACAACAAGTTCGGGGCACACATCCACAACTTAATTGGAGGCTCTTAAATACAAGCAAGCTGTCAAGACAATCAAAGACGAGCTTGTAAGAACCAAATCTAGAACTAGGGTTTCCAATGAAAACACTAGAGCAATGGGGGCCCTCAAATGAATGAGGGGGAAATGAAGATCTCTTTTTGTGAAGTGGTAGATCAAGGCCTCCTCCTTTGATTCTCCAAAGATCAAAGACTTTGGATGGTGGAGTGAAGAGATCTTGGCGATTTGGTGGCTCAAATGGAGGT
The DNA here is from genome assembly GCA_030063025.1 of Avena longiglumis. Classification (NCBI taxonomy): domain Eukaryota; kingdom Viridiplantae; phylum Streptophyta; class Magnoliopsida; order Poales; family Poaceae; genus Avena; species Avena longiglumis. The sequence continues at coordinate 159,911,919 of CP125973.1, forward strand.
GGTAGTCTTCAATGCAACGAGCACCTTGTACCAAGGTAGGTGGAGGGGTATTTATATCACTTGGAGGAATCTGTCCGTTGGTGCATTAAATGCACCGGTACTACCGGTACTCAAGCGGTAGTACCGGTCACAACCGGTACTACCAGTCAAGTATCGGACCAAGTAACGCAGGAGGCACCATGTGGTCGAGCCAGCCTCGGTCACGTCCGGAACCACCTAGCGGTACAACCCCCAAGAGGTAGTACGGTCACAAGACGCGGTACTACCGTTCAAGGCGGTAGTACCGGTCCCAAGTACCGGTTGGTACTGAGCGAGGAGGGAAGGCCTAGTCTTTCCTCAGAGTTGTCCGATACTGCTGAGCGGCACTACCGTGTCCAAGCGGTAGTACCGCTTTGCCACAAGCGGTACTACCGGTTGGAGAGGTAGTGCCGCTCCGCGGTACCGGGTGGTACTGAGAAAATTCGAGGCCTGCCCACCTCAATCAGATCCCACCGGTACTAGGGAGCGGTAGTACCGGAGTCAAGCGGTAGTACCGATTGGTACAACCGGTACTACCGGTCAGCTCTGGTGGCATTGTCTAGTGCAACCAAGGGCAACCCAATATTTGTGCCACAACATAGAAACCTGAGATGCACTTAGCATACGATTAAACTGATAGATGTGTTATCATCAAACATCGAAATCTTAGTAATAGGAAATGCTCTTTCAATCTCCCATTTTTGGTGTTTGATGACAACACGCCTTTGCAAGATAATATTGGGGAGATAAACATGGTGTTAGTAAAATAGAGACGGGGCTCCCCCTAGATGAGTAGGATCAATCCTCCCCCTCTATTTTACAAACACATCACGGGTGCATAAATAGAGATAATAGCAATTGAACCCATACCTTTGCACAATAACTTGTGATGAGAGAAATATTGACAATGAATAACGCATATCATCACAAGATGGTTCCGTGAAATACCCACATAATTTCACCATACATAGCACGAGTAGTTCCCAAATAGTTAGTACATAGAGTTCACACATAAATAGGAGGAAATCAAAGTTCACAAGCAATTAAAAGATCAAAGTAAGAACGAGCTTGTGACTTCCCATGCAACACCCGCATGCATAAGGTGCAACTTCTCCCCCTTTGGCATCAAGACGCCAAAAAGGGACAAGTGCTAGACTAACGCCCCGATAGTCAATCCTCCTTCTCATCATCAAAGTCCTCCTCATAGGTGGGTGGAGCGTGGTGTGAGGAAGAGACATCATCATCCCAGTGGCTGTGCTTGGAGATCCATTGGTCTTCAGGGGTGATGTTGGTCTCGGAACCCGCGGAGATGGCCAAACCTTGAGCTTCCATCAAGTCCTTCTGTCGAGCACAAGCTTTCTTGGCATACACGTGAGCATCATACATGCGCTTCTGATTGTCAACTTGGAAGCAAAAGATCTTCTTGAGCTTGGCCTCCATCCTCTTGGCCCAAGATGGTTGGGCATTCTTGCGACGGGAGACAACATAATCTATATCACGACCACTGTCAGCATCCTCAGAATCAGCCTCAAGCACATTCCATCTTCATCCACCTCCTCCACATTGCGGGGCTTGGAATGCTTCTTGATCTTGAGTGCCTTGGGCCGATGCTCAATGAGAGGACGAGTGGATAGGGTCCTGGAAATGGGAGAGAACTTGGCAACAATGAGAGCCATGATGTAGGGAGAAAATGGCAAAACCCTCTGAGAGTGAGCAGCAGCAACCATCTCATTCCATATATAATCCATCACATCAAGGGCGATGCCAGAGTCGCCGTTGAGGAAGGTGTTGAACAACAAATCAATAGAAAATCCATGAATCTCATCTTTGTTGCCTGCACGAGGAGCAACGGACACACGGAAGATGCGATGGAGAATGTCATATGCGGGGAGAAGATCCTTGATCTTGCCAGGAACACCGCGGCCCCGGATATAAAGAGGTGCAAGAACATCCTTCTTGGAGGGGTTCTCGCGCAAGTGACAGCGGAAACCACAAGGAGTGTCACGACCATGATCTTCATACCCTAGAATTTCAGCAAATTCAGCAAGAGTGGCCTCCTTGATTGCACCTTGAGTCATCCAAGTGATTTTCCGAGTGCGGCCAGTGGAGAAATGAGCAGTGGCATAAAACTGAGCAATGAGAAGAGGCTCGTAGTCATGCTGGAACTCCATGATGGGGAACAAACCAAGGTGAGAGCAAATTTCTTTGGCCTTAGCAAAATAATCAAGATTCTTGTTGATGTGTTCCATATCAATCCACAGCTGAGGCACAACCATTTGGATATTTATCATAAGGACTTCATGGTAGACGCGCTCTTGGAAGTCATTGTAGAACAAGCTGACTTCCCTGCCCTCACCACGATTGCGGGCATACGGATTATCAATCCTCAGAGAGCAAAACTCAGAATCAGATATGTCAGACAGTTTCCTTGGCCCTGATGGCCCTGAGCTGCAACTCTTGGTGTGCCCCGAGGAAGGGGGCGAGGAGGGGGAGCGCTGCCACGGCCAGCAGACCGCTTGATGACCCCCTCACGACCCCCACGACCACCTCGAGAAGCAGGAATCTTCGTACGACGGCTAGGCCGAGGCATGACTTCTTCCTCGGACTCCGTCTCTTCCTCAACAATCTCATGGCTTGCTTTGGAGCGCTTACGCGCACCCCTAGAACCACCTGCATCTATGATATCAAGAGGGAGAACATCAAGGGATAAGGGCACAAGAACCAAAAAGGAACAAATAAGAATCCATGGTTTAGTAAATATATTGAGGTCAGTTGGGACCGGTACTACCGGAACTGGCCACCGGTAGTACCGCTTGCGAGCGGTAGTACCGGAAAATTTTCCGGTACTACCTGTCGAGCGGTACGGGCACATCAACGGTAGAGCACGGTCCAAAGTGGCCTCAACAATCTATAAAACATTGGTTCTACTAAGTAACAAGGAATGTATGGCGGTACAACCCCAAAGCAAGCTATTTTCTCCAAGAATCTAAGCAAAACCTAGATCCTATGAAGAAATCAAGAGTGAGAAGGGGGGACGGTTGTACCGGGATCCATGGCGGTGGAGAGGGACCGGGAGCCTGCAAGGAATCCGAATCCAAGGAGGATCCGAGGAGAGGAGGACGCGGCGAGGCTCCGGTGGCGTCAAGATCTCCAGCGGGGGCGGTGGTTTATGTGGGGAGCGGGGAGGATAATGAGGCACTGAAGGGTGCCTCCCCCCGTGCGTCCAAATTATACCAGGAAAACGCCGACCGGTAGTACCGGTTGTTGACGCGGTAGTACCGCTCGCAAACGGTAGTAGCGTTTCACCACCGGTAGTACCGAACATGCAGGCGGTAGTACCGGTCCTGGAGAAGTCTCCAAGACACGCCCTGGGAACTACCCAGGTCCGGTAGTACTGCCCATAATCTGATAGTACCGGTTCCGTCTGAATCCAGAGCCAAGGATAAGGAGTGGTTCTTGTGCGGAATAGAGGAGGGTTTGATCTAGGGGGTAGAATGGCTTGGGTTGAGATTGTCAAATTGTGTGAAGCACATGCACTCTCAAATAAGGGAAAAACATATGAAGAGCCAACCGAGAGTGCATGAGCTTAAAACCAACAACTCAAAAATGACAAACATGAGTAAGCACCAACCTATCGAGTGAGAGAGGGCAGTGGCCTAGGCCACCATATTTGAGTATACTCGGCTTGGCACCACGAAGATATATCTTAGGTCCATTACCGAAACTCATCATTTAAGCTCACATATCACAAAATGATATTAAGAGGAATTATTTTGATTGCTTTGGGCATAATGGGGGGAGGGATAGTCCAACCAATTAGAACCGCACTCCCCCTATATCCATGCCTACACCTAAACCAAATACGGGTCAAGTCATAGGTGAGAATGCAAGATAATCAAGTCAAGCTCCTTGAATCTATGATATTTAGTTCATTCCTCAAATAGCAAAACCTTGCTTCATCAAGTGGCTTCGTGAAGATGTCGGCAAGTTGGTCTTTGGTTGACACATATGATAGATCAATATCACCTCGAGCAACATGATCTCTAATGAAGCGATGGCGAATCTCAATATGCTTTGTCCTTGTGTGATCCACCGGGTTGTAGGCAATCTTGATAGCACTTTCACTGTCACGTAGAAGAGGCACTTTGTCACAATGTACACCGTATTCCTTTAAAGTTTGCCTCATCCATAGAAATTGGGTGCAAGCACTAGCAGCTGCCACATACTCGGCTTCGGCGGTGGAGAGAGATATACAATTTTGCTTCTTAGAAGACCAACATACCAAGGACCTACCAAGGAATTGGCAAGCCCCGGATGTTGATTTTATATCATCTTTATCACCCGCCCAATCCGAATCCGTGTATCCACAAAGAGCAAATGTTGACCCTCGAGGATACCAAAGACCATAAAATGGGGTATGAACTAAATATCGAAAGATTCTCTTGACCGCCATTAAATGGCTTTCTTTAGGAGCCGCTTGATATCTTGAACACACACCTACACTCAACACAATATCGGGTCTAGATGCACAAAGGTAAAGCAAAGAACCAATCATGGACCGGTATACCTTTTGATCCACGTCTTTACCATTTGAATTTTGTTCTAGATGAGTCTTTGTAGCCATGGGAGTAGGAGCTCCATTTAAATCTTGCATATTGAATCTCTTGAGCATATCTTGATTATACTTGGCCTGGTTGAAGAATGTCCCTCCTCTAACTTGCTTGATCTCAAAACCAAGAAATACTCTCAACTCCCCCATCATAGACATCTGAAACCTACTAGTCATAAGCTTTGAGAATTCATCATTAAAAGCTTTGTTAGATGAGCCAAAGATAATATCATCAACATATATTTGGCATACAAAAAGCTCCTCATTGACCTTTTTAGTAAAAAGAGTGGGATCAATTTTCCCAACCTCAAATCCACGGTCAAACAACAACTCTCTAAGGTGCTCATACCACGTGTGTGGGGCTTGCTTAAGGCCATAGAGCGTCTTATCAAGTTTGTAGGCATGGTTTGGGAAGTTGGGATCCTCAAATACAGGGGTTTGCTTTACATATACCAACTCATTTAATGGACCATTAAGGAATGCACTTTCTACATCCATTTGTTGCAACTTAAAGTTATGATGTGCCGCATAAGCAAGAAGGATACATATGGACTCAAGGAGAGCCACGGGTGCATAGGTCTCTCCATAATCAATGCCTTCAATTTGAGAGAACCCTTGTGCAATTAATCTTGCCTTGTTCCTTACTATAATTCCATGCTCATCTTGCTTATTCTTGAATATCCACTTTGTGCCTATAACATTGCGGCAATCCTTTGGCTTCTCAACTAACTTCCATATTTTGTTTCTCTCAAAGTTGTTGAGCTCTTTGTGCATAGCTTCCAACCAATCCGAATCTTCAAGAGCTTCCCACACTTTCTTTGGTTCAATCATGGAGATGTGTGCTTGGTGTTCACTGAACCTCTTCAATTGTGCTCTTGTGGAAATGCATTTCCTTAGGTCACCAACCACATTTTGTAGAGAGTGGTCCCTTAATTCCAACATTATCTCCTTTCTAGCTTCACGACGAGCGTGGATCTCCTCGTTGTTTCTTGGGGGACCCTCTTCATCATTTTGGTCCTCGTCTTGACCATCAACTTGACCTTTATCATCACGTGAATCATTCTCTTCATTAAGAGGCAAATATTGACCTTGGTCTTGATCACGCACTCTTCTAGCATCGATTTGAGCTTGTATCAGGGCAGTTTGTACGGATCTTCCTTGAACAATTGACTTGGCACCACTTGACATCCTGGAGAATGAATCAAGCTCCTCTTGTCTAGAGTTGACACTTTGATCAACATGTTGACCTTGACCATTATGTGACTCACTTCGGTCCTCGTCTTGACCATTATCTTGACCTTGATCATCATGTGAATCATTCTCTTCATTGAGAGGCAAAGATCGACCTTGGTCTTGATCTGGCACATTTCTTGCATTGAGTTGAGCTTGTCTTAGTGCACTTTGTATGGATCTCCCTTGAGTAATTGACTCGACACCACTTGACATTCTGGAGATTGGAGACTCAAGCTCATCCTCACTAGAGCTGTCACCATGATCAACATGTTGAGGGTCCACATCTTGTCTTTGTCTTGAGTCATTGTCCTCCTCGGTGGATGGAGCTTGTTGATGTTGTGAAGATGAGGGCTCCACTTGAGTAGAGCATAGTTCTTCTCGATCCACCATAAGGGGTTCCTCAACGGGGCGGATATATCCCACACCTATTCTTCCTATGGCATCCTGAGGCATTTCATCATCTGCATCACAAGCATCAACACGCCCCCCTTGGGGACCATCATATTCTTCGAAGGTCACACTGCAAGATTCTATGAAGGATCCGGAGAGCTTATCATAGATTCTAGAAGTGTGAGATTCGAGACCATAGCCAACAAAAATACCCTCTAATGCTTTAGACTCGAATTTGGACAAACGAACACCTTTTAGGAGATAGAAACACTTACAACCAAACACCCGGAAGTAAGATATGTTGGGCTTGTTACCGGTAAGTATTTCATATGGAGTCTTGTTGATTTCTTTGCGGAGGTAGAGCCGGTTTGATGCATGGCAAGCGGTAGATATGGCTTCGGGCCAAAAGTTGTATGGAGATTTAAACTCCGCCAACATGGTCCTAGCCATCTCAATAAGAGTTCGGTTCTTCCTCTCGGCCACACCATTTTGTTGAGGGGTATATGAAGCGGAATATTGGTGTTTTATCCCCTCATCACTAAGTAAATCATTCAAGGTGTAGTTCTTGAACTCGGTGCCGTTGTCACTTCTTATAATCAACACATGAAGATTGTATTGACGTTGAACCATGTTGATGAAGTCGATGAAGGTATTTTGGGTCTCACTCTTTAACTTGAAGAAATATACCCACGAGTATCTTGAAAAGTCATCAACAATCACCAAACAATATTTCTTCCCACCAAGACTTGCATGAGATGGAGGACCAAAGAGATACACATGAAGGAGCTCCAAGATCTTAGTTGACTTTATGCGGTTCTTTGGCTTGTGGGGAGTCATGCATTTTTCCTAGAACACAAGCCCTGCAAACACGATCTTTGGCAAAGGAGACATTTTCTTTTAGTCCAACAATATGGCCCTCCTTTTGGAGATTTTGCAAAGTTATCATATTGACATGGGCTAGTCGGCGATGTCATAGCCAACCCACATCGGCCTTTCCGAATAAGCACATCGCACTTGTAGTGGTTTGCCCCGAAAAGTCCACCACATACAAGTCATGTTCGACGTATCCAACGAAAGCGACCTTGATAGACTTGCTCCACATGCGGACCATAATATCATCATCAATAAAGACGGCAAAGCCCATCTTTACAAGAGCACAGACTGAAAGTAAATTGTATCCAAGGGTTTCAACAAGCATGACGTTCACGAGTGTAATGTCGTGAGCAACCACTACCTTGCTGAAACCCATTACCTTAGACTTTGACTTGTCGGCATATGTCACGGTTATTTGATCATCATTTGGCTTTAATTCCTTGACAATACAAGCTTCCGGTCATATGAATTATGCAACCACTATCAAGCACCCACTTTGACCCTCCAGAATCATATGTCTACAAAAGATCAAGCTAATTTTTAGGTACCCATTTTTCAATGGGTCCTCTTTTGTTAGCAACAAGGGTCTTGGGGACCCAAATAGACCAAGCAATATAACCATCATATGGGCCAACATATTGTGCATACACATCACCATAATAATCACGCATTAGAACATAGTGAGGGTTATCACTTCCCGCAAAGTCATCATGAGACATAGTTTTACCACTTATGGTCTTACTATCCACAGTGACCTTGTTTTTCTCTTGTGAGGGCTTGGCCTTCTTCTTGTTCTTGTTCTTCTTCTTCTTCTTCTTCTTCTTGGTATTTGAGACAAAACCAATGCCCCCTTTATCACCACAAGGCCTTTGCTTACTCAAAATATCATCAATGGACTTGTTGCCTTGTGGAAATGTGTCCTTGGCTAGCTCCCCCTTCAACCTAGCATTTTCTTCAAGAATAGTTGTACTACTAGATGGAATGAAGTTACTAGGTGAGGGAATATTGGCCAATTGAGTTTGAAGCGTTTCATGGGACTTTGTGAGTGACAAGAGTTCACTTTCCAAAGCCTTGTGATCCTTGTCAAGCAAACTAAATTCCTCGGCAAGTTTTTCATGAACCACACCAAACTCAATCTTGTACTTTTTAGCCCTTTTGCATTTAGCAATAGCATGATTACGTTCTTTGATGAGTCTATTAACAATAATGTCATTGGCCTCATTAAGCCCTTCAAGTTTTAGTTCAAGTGACATCCTAGTCTCTTGTTCTTCTTCTAGAACATTGTTTAAGGCCTCTAGCTCAATCATGTGTTCATGCCCAAGTTTACACCTTACATCTAGAAGCTCTTGTGTGTGGGAAAGTTGATCTAAGATGTTTCCAAAATGTATCTTAGCATCCCCTTGTAGGTTAGTCATAAACTCATCGAAAGCAATTAATTCCCTTTTTACATCAAGAGACATCTCATCATCAATTTCATCATTAACTAAGGGAGTGGAGTGAGATGATGAGGATAACTCCGTTCCTCTTGCCATAAGGCAAGTGACGTTCTTGATGGGAGTGTTCTCATTTGGAGAATCGAAGAGTGAGAATGTTGGAGTAGAAGTAGTGGCTAGATAATCCACACCATGAGATGTTTCTTCTTCCTCATCTTCATCATCTTCATTGTCAGAGGAGAATTCTTCATGAGTGATCAAAACTATTTCACCCGACTTCTTGTTGGTGGGATTCTTCTTGATGAAGTGTTTTTGTAAGGAGATTTGGGAGTTTTCTTCAACACAAGCTTACCCCCATGATCTTCTCTCTTCTCATAGGGGCAACTCGCCACAAAGTGATAGCGGTCACCACAATTAAAACAAGTTCTCAATCTAGTGGTATTTTCTCTTTTCCCATTTAGATTGCTTTTTTGTTGCATTTCCATCTTGGCCTTGGCGGGGTTCTTCCAAAAGTTCTTGGCATAGAAGGCCATATATTAACTATGAGAAATCTTGACCTCATCGGGGTGGTCCATGGATAGGCCTTCATCACTATCATCTTCATCCCCATGTTCCACAACTTTGTCCTTCAAAGCAATGTTGACAACATTTCTCATACCAAGGGCTCGAGCACAGGCATCTTTGGCATTCTTGGCGGCAACCTTGAAAGAGGGCATCTCTTGCATAACTTCATTGGAGGTCATGAGATGGTAGTTGTGTCTTCCTTGTAGGCTCTTCAAGTCGGTGGGCTCAAAGGTCATGAGTGCACTCACATATTTCCTTTTTATCCAAGCATCATCCACATGTGAGGCACCCACATTTCTAAAAGCGGTGGCGGTGATCTTGAGCCTACGGTACATGTCTTCATGATTTTCACCTTCCATCATGTAGAAGCCTTTGGCTTCATTGCTTAGGCATCATACCGGTTCCTACTCATGCTCTCATTCCCAACAAACAACACTGTGAGAGCATCCCAAGCTTCATTGGCGATGCTGAAGTGCTTATTGTGTGGGTAATCCTTTGTACCCAGTCCTTGTTGAATCATGTGCAAGGCGGTGGCATTGAGTTGACTATTGACAACTTATCTTCTTGTCAAGTTATTTAGATCCCCAATATAGAGTCCATGCTCGATGATGTTCCATAGTTCAATGCAAGAGCTACGAACATGAGTTTTCATTAGAGATTGCCATTGAGCAAAAGTAGTAGATGCTTCAAGCTTAGGTGGGTTGCCTCTATTGTATACATGAGGGTGAGGGATTGGAGGGTCGGGAGAGTACCATGAATCATGGTGATCACCCTTCCCATCATCATTTTGTGTGGAGGAATTAGTGTTGTCCTGTTTACCCCCCACTGCCATACCCTCGGGTGATACCAGAGCATTACCCTTCACAGATGGAGGATCCTCTTGAGGAGAAGGGGATGATGAGCCATCTTTATCTTTAACAATTTTCTCAAGTAACTTGTGCAATTGTTTGATCTCGTTGCCCAAGGTGGATCTCAATCTTGTTTCCAAGTTATTGAGATCATCCATGGTCACATAGTGGATAGACTCACCATCACCTTCCCCTACTTTGCTACCCATATACTCTTAGGCGGTAAAGCCCAAATAAAGAGACGAGGCTCTGATGCCAATTGAAAGGATCGTATGGGCACCTAGAGGGGGGTGAATAGGTGCTACTTCAAATTTTCTTCTTTTTCAAATTAATGTTTGACAAGAAAGGTAAATTCTCTAGATAATGCAACTAAGGTGAATTTACCTATATGACAGACAAGCACTAGCTAACACAACACTAAGCAAGAACAAGTAAGTAAAGTGCGGTAAAGGATAGAAGTAACCAAAGTGCTGGACGCGGAGACACAAGGATTTATTTCCCGTAGTTCCTTCCTTTTGAGGGAAAGTACGTCTACGTTTGGAGAGGGGGTGGTTTCAAACCACCAACGCCACGAGAGGCCTCCCTTGTTATCCGATGAATCTCACCCCAACGGGATCGGTCCACCTTACACTATATCGGCAACCTTCGAGGTGGAAGCCGACACCTTTACAACAAGTTCGGGGCACACATCCACAACTTAATTGGAGGCTCCCAAATACAAGCAAGCTGTCAAGACAATCAAAGACGAGCTTGTAAGAACTAAATCTAGAACTAGGGTTTCCAATGAAAACACTAGAGCAATGGGGCCCTCAATTGAATGAGGAGGAAATGAAGATCTCTTTTGGTGAAGTAGTAGATCAAGGCCTCCTCCTTCAATTCTCCAAAGATCAAAGATTTTGGATGGTGGAGTGAAGAGATCTTGGCGATTTGGTGGCTCAAATGGAGGTGGTAGTCTTCAATGCAACGAGAACCTTGTCCCAAGGTAGGTGGAGGGGTATTTATACCACTTGGAGGAATCTGCCCGTTGGTGCATTAAATGCACCGGTAGTACCGGTACTCAAGCGGTAGTACCGGTCACAACCGGTACTACCGTTCAAGTCACGGACCAAGTACCGCAGGAGGCACCATGTGGTCGAGCCAGCCTCGGTCACGTCCGGAACCACCTAGCGGTACAACCCCCAAGCGGTAGTACCGGTCACAAGACGCGGTAGTACCAGTCCCAAGTACCGGTTGGTACTGAGCGAGGAGGGAAGGCCTAGTCTTTCCTCAGAGTTGCCCGGTACTGCCGAGCGGCACTACCGTGTCCAAGCGGTAGTACCGCTTGCCACAAGCGGTACTACCGGTTGGAGCGGTAGTGCTGCTCCGTGGTACCGGGTGGTACTAAGAAAATTCAAGGCCTTCCCACCTCATCAGATCCCACCGGTAGTACCGGAGTCAAGCGGTAGTACCGGTTGGTACAACCGGCACTACCGGTCAGCTCAGGTGACATTGGCTAGTGCAACCAAGGGCAACCAAATATTTGCGCCACAACATAGAAACCTGAGATGCACTTAGCACACGATTAAACCGATAGATGCGTTATCATCAAACATCAAAATCTCAGGAATAGGAAATGCTCTTTCAACAGTGAGACGTCTTGTCATTGATGCGGTCGTGCATCGTGTCATTGTAGCTTCACCCGCACGACGATGTTAATGCGTGCCACCAGGATCCTCTCCTGCCTGACATTTAATAGCCCCCTCTAGGCGCTTTTCTTCTCCAAAAATGCCTCCCCTCTCCTCGCCGTCCACCATTGACACGAAACGCAACCTCCACAACCATGCCTCGCCATTTAGCTACCACTTGGACCAATTTCACCTTGACGATGCACGAGCTATACCTATCGTCGGGCCCAACTCGTCTCACTTTCGACGATTAGTAATCAATGGAGGAGGAGGCCAACGAGGAGGATAAGCCGTCGGCGGATTAGGAGCAAGCATCCCTCCTTGCCTCTTACAAAACCACTCGAGCAAAACACTGCCTTCAACGTCGAGCGGACGAACATGGCCATCGAGGCCCGTGTCATGGAGATCTCCCGCCACATAGCGACGACAGAGGAGGCTGGCCGCAAGCTCATGATGCACAAGTATATTCATGACATCACTATGAGTCATGAATATTTGATGTGTTGGTGGCATGGTTGTTACATATAACAATGATGATTTTACTATGGGTATAGTAGTGAGTTTCATGGTTATGAGGTCAGATGAACGATCAATAAAAACTCGACTATTTTTTATTATCTTGTAGCCAAGCGAGATTGTTGGGTTTCGTCCCCCTCGCTGTCGCCGCCGCTGGTCTTCTCCACCTCCATTGGCTTTGGGACCTTAGTGGCGGCGGACCACGCTTCCTTGCCGGTAGGAGGGTTCTTGTTCTTTTTAGGTCTTTTTCAGTGTCTTCTTTGGAATGGTGAGGTGGTGGCCATATCTTGAAGTCAGAATAAGGTCCTCCCCACCCTATCCTCGATTCGGTAGTGCGTCTAGCGCTGGTGGGGGGGGGGCGTGGAGTTGTCTGTTCGATCGATATCCCGAGATTTAGTCGTTTTCATATTCATTGGTGTGGTTTGAGTTCATTCTCTTTCGATTTACGGTTGTCATCTTTGGTGATGGTTGTTGCTCTGGTGTGCTGGTCTTTTGGGGTCTTAGCACGACGACTTTCCGTTTGTATAGTATAACAAGCTCTGCTACGGGAAGCTCTGCATGTCTCTGATGATGGAGGGTCGAGGATGGTGATGGGTCTTCGGCTCATGCTAGTGTATGTAGTCGTCACATGTTGTTGATATTTATTAATAGATTGGTGGAATTTTCACATAAAGTCTTTGTTATTTTAGTGATACGCATTCGTCTTTTTGGGACTAAGCATGCATTTGCACAATAGCTACTCCCTCTATCTCAAAATACCACACATTTTAGTTTTGATCAAAGTTAAACTTTGCAAAATTCAATCAAGTATATTGGAAGAACTATCAAAGCACATGCTTATTTGTAGCACATTATGCTAATTTTTGTAGGAACGGAGGGAGTATTGTCTAGTGCGATATAAAGCCTGTCAAGGCATGAAACAGAAACGCATTCCATCCTCAGGTAAGACTATTATCAAATAGTTGGAACACTCTCTCCATTCCTAAAAGAAGGCGTGTAAATTTTTTGACTGTCAAACCCTATATAGTTTGACCAAAATTTTAGAAAAAATATCAACCGCTACAATGTCAAATCAATCTCATTAGATACATTATTAAATATAGTTTATAATATATCTATAATATCATAATTATTGACTGTTTTTCTAAAAATTTAAGTCAAACTTTATGTGACTTCACTTTTGAAAAAATTGTAGGTCTTGTTTTATGAAATGGAGCTAGTATAAAATAATTTGGAGAGCGCGGCATAGAAGATTCCGAAACACAAGATTTGTAGCACAAGAAAATTGTAGCAAAATGATGCCATCTACTTCCTCCGTTTGGAAATATAAGATGTTTTATGTTTGTGAATGAGATGTATCTAGACACCTTTTAGTGTCTAGATTCATTTGAACCTATACACTAAAACATGTCTAGATACATATCCTTCACAAACTTAAAACATCTTATATTTTTAAACGGAGGGAGTAGATAGAATAGAAAAGGAAATGCGGAAGTCCTAGACGAATGAGTGAAAAAGAAGATGTCAAGTTACAGAAAGCGGTCCATGAGAATTTGGTAGGAGTAGCTTTATCCATGTGATGCAATGAAAGCATGATCCTGTGAAAATCGGAGTACACTCCAACTCAGTGAAGCAGTGTATTTTGAATTTTCATCCTGTGCCAAAAGATGCTTAAGCAAAGATGGAAAAATCTGGTACTATTATAAAGAGAAATGTTCCGTCTAACATAAAGTTGTTGATCTTGTATGCTCACAACAATTTGGTCCATAAGTTGAACTGACGAAGCAAAGCGCATCACAGAGGACAAAATTATGGAAGAATCTGCTTTAGGTGCCTTCTTTTGGCAAAGGCCATCGACCATGTACAAGGAAGGCATCATCAGATGATTTCAGATCAATGGTTGTACGTTAAGCATCTAGGAGAACACATCCGTGAGAAGCAAGGATCGTACAGCACAACTTGTCAAATTAAAGAAACATTTTTAACACAAATGAAAGATACATGAGGACCAGGTTATGCAAAAGTTGTCCTGCCTTGATGCATCGGCTTAACACTTATTCTTCTTTTCTTGCCTTTGATCAGGGCAGAAACATGACTACTTATATGATCACACAGTGTATTGGCGTACATGCCAAGGCAGGACGAGATGCACATTATGATTGTTAAGATAGAAGACAATACTATGTGAAATTTACTAAAATTAAAATCCTAGGCAGTATCCTCAGGCACAACAAACTGAGTTATACAACACAGCGGCATTACAGGCCAAGACAACAAAGCCCGCCCAACCTATCCATGTACAAAAGAACAGATGCTGGCATGCGGCTAATGGGGTTTTGGTATTAGAACTCCCTGTGCGCCGCTTGCAATACTGTGAGTACCTCTCCTCTTGAACCTGAAGCATTAACAAAGGTTAGAAAAGATAACAGCAAGGTGGAACGTAAGATGCTGGAGTTTGAACATGGTTATACATCGGTCATAAAGCTCTGTCGCAAGCGTAAGGAGAGACTCGGTCTCCTCGGCCATCTTGAAGATCCTTTCGGCCTCCATCATGTGCTCATTTGCAATGTGTGCTTTGGCCTCCGCATCAGCCACTTTCATAGCTGCAGCTTGAGCTGCGTCTAGTGCAGGACTCGCAGCAGCAAACAGACCTAGATTCTTTGATGCCTTGGATGGCTTGGCTGGATCCTTCTTCTTTTGAGATGGATCTTTCATTGGAGCAAGCATTTTTTTGGCATAAGCATCGGTGAGCTTATAGGACTTCTCGATCTGTTTGATGTTAAAACAAAAATATCATTGTTAGTTGCATCTATAGGTATTTTTACATCTTCAGAACATACAAAGAAGCTCCAAAGAATAGAGGGGGTACCAGGATATTGTATGTATGGTAAATAAAAGGTCTAATTTGGATCCAGTAAGCTATTACAATAAAGAATCATTCTCAACTTTGAATTAGAATTCCTTTCAAAGGAAAAAAAACAAGGGGCCAAACTAATTCATAACTAAAGATGTGCATAATAATTTTGACAGCCAGACTGAAGAATCTGAATTATGTGTATTGTAAAGACTTAAATTGGAATAAATGCAAATCAAATCACCAGCACTGAAGTTAGCTCAGTGAGACTTTCTTATACCCCCTATATTCCCAACAATATTTTCCCCAGCAGACATGAAAATCCTTGTTTGGATTGGTAAGCAATGGTGACTGGAATATAAATTTGGATAGTCAGGATCCATATAAATTTGGTAGGAGTGTTTCCATTCCTGACTATCCAAACAAGTTCAACGGGGGAATATATCAAGCAAAATACATCACAAAACTAATTTATGAAAATGAAGATTGGAGATGTTGTGTCCTAATGGTGTCAGTTTGTCCAGGCAGGAACACGTAACAGCCACACCATCTGGCAGCAGTTGACTAAGTATTTAGTTAGGCAAAGAGATCAGGTTAGTTAGGAAGATACAGAAATGATATGTTAGGAAGGTGACTCGGATTCTTAGGGGACAAGTTAGCCTTAACTCTTCTCTATAAAAGGGGAACCATGTACCCGATAAGCAATGAAAAATTAGAAGTTTCAACTAAGCCTCAGAGCCTCTGTACCAAGATACGAATAACCCTGCCAGCGGGCAGCAGCTAGAGGCATGTGCCATCTCCCATATCTACGGACCGCTCACGTATGCTAACAACAGGATAGGACAAGCTATAATCTCATTTTCGTGATAAAAATTCTGTCACCTTCTCAACTTTTTTGGCGCCTATAAGCCGCCGTAATTTGGCACAAAGCAATCTTCTAAAGTTTGGTTGCACCTCATGCCTTTGCTGCATATATGTCACAAAGATCACATCAGCAACCTATCAATCGACCAATCATTCTAGTAATGCAGCATAATTGTGGCGTAAATATTACAAGCCACAATACAGGACATATGTAAACGACATGACAAAACATTTCTGTAGTAATTAAGGCACCCTTAGGAGCTTCCTTTATGTAAAAGGAGCTTAAATGATGGAAAATGCCATGTGTGAACAATAAATTCAACATTTCATGGAACATGGGCTCATATTTTTTCACAACACTGAACAACAGGTTATAGCAATGTCTAGATGAAAAAAGGCTAGACTAATCTACTTCACCCAACATAGCTCATTAGCTCTTCAGAAAGGAAAGAACTTCAAAAGGTAAATTAGATTTCATCTGCAAACCAATCAAGTGATGGCAAATGCTTATAATTCTTACTGTAGGAGGTTAGTCAAATATCTGAGTAAAACTTATATGAAGTGAAAAGATGAGGGGGGAAAATACTACTCAAATAGAACGAAATTAAACAGCGTGATTCCAAAGAAACTCAACCTCGATGAAGTTGTAAATTGTAGTAACATCTGAACCATTTGGCTCCTTCAGTTCGGCAAGAGCTTCTAGGATCATGGCACTGTACCTAATATACAATTTGTTAGAGGGTAATCAAATCCCAAATAAAATGAGGGGGACATGATGTAGCAATATGGGAATGAAATAAGAAAACTTGCTAACTCTGACTCAGTGCCTATTGTATGGCTTTTATCTTGTAGACCTATTATGGCCAGTCTACAAATTTTTTATTTAACTACATTCATACACTGTGTACTTTGTTAGTATATCTACCAAAGAAGACAATAAAGTATTTGCTTTAACCAAAATGCTGTTCCATCTAATTGGTCGGTAACTCGGTATCATGTCAAAATAAAAAAATTAGCTGAGATAGCCTTGTCATGGTTATTCCTACTGGTTTGATCATCTTGTAATCATTGGACAGAATCATATTCGATTAAAAGAAAGAAATATATCTAACATGGGATGAACTGAAACATCCTAGATGTATCGTGTGATTATGCATTAAACCCTTGAGTGGAAGTACTGAATTAGTAGGACTATATTGTCTTCCAGAATAACTACACTTAAAGGTAGGTTTTGTAAAAAAAAGTTAAAAGGCAGAAGGCTTAAGTAAGACAACTTCGGAATATGAGTCTTGTCATCCTCTGGGCTTTTTGCAATATCTTCAGGTGCAGAAGCTTCAACAACATTATCCGGGGCTGGGAGAAGCAGAAGCTGCGGGCTAGGTGATGGGGAGGATGAAGGTACTTTTATCCTTGGAACTCTTATTTTATCCCTTGAACCCAGTCCACTTGCACTAAAACTCAAATTCCTCCATTTGTCCTGAAAGTGCCAAATAAAATTGAATCAGACAAGCTAGAGCATACGGTCATTAACCAAGGTGAGATGCGCAAAGTACAACTAAAATTCCATACTTTCCTCATGTTCCTCAAAATGGCAGCACTATCATAAAAAATAATCTAGATTTTACAAATATTACTGCCTTTGGCTGTATAGGCATGGAAGATAACTGCAATGTATATGCAAGTTTTTTCTCAGTTATACCCCCATAGACACAAGTCACAATTCATGGCATGACAAATAACAATCATGTAAGCTGCTGTACTTTTCTTCCCATTATGCAATGCTGCCAGGTGGGACAATTCACAGCATGCGGCCGGCAGTACTACATAAGGAAAAAACTGGACCACCGGAACAGCAATACATAATTCCTCGCATTTTCTAAACCTATGGAACAACTACATATCAGCTTATTATTGACTTATTCATACACTTGATCTGGGGAATAGGCAGAGTTATCTAATCTAAGAATAAGGATATGTAGTTTGCAAGCTGAATAAATTGCTATTAATCAAATCATAAAACAAATTTTCTCAATCTGAGCAGTAGATTATGTACACGCCCATGACACCAATAGCTTCCATGAATATAATGTAAAATATATTCACCAGTACTCTAATTAATGAATTGGTTTGGCTAATATATTTCCATACTAGGAACTTTTGGTTCCAGGGAAGTAAATACAATTATACTGGTAAAACTACATACACGGTGACTATGCGGATGGGTACAATTTAGAATGATAATTCTAATGGTAAGAGTGCAATCTTCATTTAAACGTAAACAAAATACTTCTCTAATAAATAGATAATGTTTTAGATTCGAATGAAAATTGTTTATGACCATCTCCAAACTTTCCCATGTGTAACCGCTTAATCGGCATATTCCTTGTGGTTAGAACAAGGTTAGGAAACCAATAAATATTGCAGGTTACTAGGCTGTTAGGAATGGATTATGTGGTAGGAATCAATAAGACAGAAATTTTCATGAGTTAATTCAGTGAGGATAGATTGGTAATAGTTTATGTTTTCTAACTATGAGTGCAACTTGCTAAAAGCCTACAACACTTCTATTTTGTACTTGATGGAGTACAACTCTACAACGTAATCTAAAGGGTACCTAGCAGAGGAAGAACAAACTCCCAACAAAAACCATGAACAGGATGCAACAACGAAAGTATGCCCTATTTCTGAAATATAGTTTTCTAGTTAGATGCAATGCTAAAAGCAACTTATCAGGGCAAATATTCAGTTATTCACTTCCAGCATCAGCTACTCTCAACGTTCAAAAAAGCGCTGAGCGCTAAGCGAGCGGTGAGGCACCGCTCAGAGGAAATGCAGCTTAAGCGCTCAGGGTAAAACTGTAAGGACGGGCTGGAATTAGGAAGCATGGAAGGAAAGCTGAGCACAATCCCTTCACCGTCAATGTCCAAGATACCGGAGATACCTAAGAGATGCGCAGATGGCCGGCGGCGATTAGGTCGAGGTCAAGCTCGATCTGGGCAGAGAGCGACGAGGGAGTCCAACTCGAGCGCGACGAAGATGAGGGGGTCGAGCGGCCCGGAGGAAGAGGTGGAGGGCACCGTGAGCAGAGCTTCAGCGGCGGTGCGGGCGGAGCCTCAACGGCGGCAACCTGCGCCGCCACTCTCCCGTCCCTCCCTCTATCTAGGGTTGGGCTCGGGGTGGGGAGAGGTCATCGATTGGAACCCTATCTACTCCGTTTTCCCTCCCAGATAGGCCCAATTTTTTCATCTCCTACTTAGAACCATCGACGCTCAGCGAGCGCTGGCTTTTCTGCGCGCTTTGCGACTTCCGCGCGCTTAAGCGACCGCTCAGCGCTTAATCAAACGCCTAAATACGCTCAGCGCTTTTCTGTCCGCTTAGGGCTAAAGCGAAGCGTATTGCCACCGCTTCGCTCAATTTTCCGCTTAAGCGTACGCTTTTTTGAACACTGGCTACTCTAAACAAATGTGGTACCTTACTTGATGTTGAATTGTGTCCATCAAATTTTCTCAATCAGAATCCTCTCTCAAAGCAACTGCTTGGCAATCTTGCTAGAGCTTCTATGTACTTGGCTGATTGCATTTTCCATGTAGAGAAAAGGGATCCATAGAAGTCACTTCTTTTGCAAAAAAAAAAGGCATTGTGACATTGTCCCAGCATTGTGACATTGTCCCTTGAGTACCAAGCAAGCAACACAGACAAATCCAACTATTTTACTCGCACCTTACACATACAAAAAATTAGTTCTCAGTTGTTCCACTAGTTCCAACCTCCAACCCCAAAACCCCATGACTCCCACAACCAATGGCATCACCTTACTTTTCTTCTGCACTCTAGGCAGCATCCCACAAAATTACATCAGAAAGATGCATTTTTCATAGCCAATTCTTCCTTTTTTAAAACAGCACCATCCCTGTACCACCAATTGTTCACAGATATGAGAAAACAGTCTCCCTTTTCAATTTGAATGTACAATCTAGATTACAAGACGTTCACCCTTCTTCTAACACCTGAACTGGATTACGCATACCCATTGGGCGCAAATCACATCACAACATCCCTATGGCAACTAAAGAGAGCCAAGTCCAATCAAGCTTGCAATTTTGGGACCAAATTCTCATATTTCGGACCCTAAATCTACCACCATATTCCCGGCAGGAGAATCACCGATCACCAATGGCCTAACAGAGCATCGCACACAAATCGGACGGAGACAGCACGAAACATCACGAGCAGCGCCACGGAAGGCTCAGCTGGCGCAACACGCCTTCGGTGATACGGAATCTACCGAGACGACATGCGGCGGCGTGCACGGCCTGAGGTAGACGGGAAGCTGCGGCGGGTAGTACCTTGAGGTCGATGTTGGAGCGGGAGGAGAGGACGGGGCTGAACTCGGGATCCTTCTGGATGGTGCGCCACTTGCCGGCGCCGTGCTTGAGCACGCCGCGCCGCAGCGCTTCCTCCTCCTCCGACGTCCACTTCTGCTTCGGCGCACCCATCTCCCAAGCTTCGCCTCCCTTCCGTGCTCCTCGCCGTATGAACTAGCCGACCAGAAACCCTAATCTAACAGATGGCCTTTTCGGGGGTTTTCTCTTTCTCTTTATCTGTTGAAATGCTCCACGAGTCCTAGATAAATATGGGCAATTTTATTAGTTGCCTCTCTCTTTATTTTATTTTTGATGATTTGCCCCTGATTTATTTCATAATTAGACTTTTTGCCACACATTACTCTCTACTTTGCTCTCTTGCCCTCGGTCGGGCACGTCCACTGTCCATTTTGTCCTCATGTATACTTTGACTAGGACTGAATCGAACCATAGGCGACCTCTTTTGTCACGGCGTGATAATGGTGTTGGAAGGCGTCAAGGCGATCCCATGTTGGTTGTTGAGCATTGTTCCAACGGGCAACATCGTGCCACATGATCTCCGTTACATCTGAGGGTGACGAGCACATTGTGACCCAGCCATGGCTGACGCTACCTCGTGTACACCCCAAGACATCTGTCCAGACGACCAGATGGAGAAATCCGCTCGGCGTCGCTAGCCACTAGTGATATGCTCCTCATTGACGCATTTGTGGCATCGCTGCAGTTCGTCACGGAGGGGTCATGGATTATTTTTCCAGCACCATCGGAGTCCATTGTTGTCGTCTAGGTAGAGGTTTGCGGTGAGCTCAACAACCAAGCCACTCGGGAATCGCTATGAGACGAAGCTCGGGCTAGGACGGACGGTGCCCACCGTCGGCTCCTGTCCATTCTCTTCCCCATATTAGGCATGAAGGCACAACCAACACTTGACGAGGCAACCACGAAGAGGAGTCGGTGGAAGTGGTGCGGTGCACACCAACGATAGAGGCGGTAAGACGAGGTGTCGTAAGAGAAACAATGACACAAGGTGGATGTGATATGCTACGGTGGCAAGCTTCATCATGCCTAAGCATCACACGAAGGGGAAATTGCAAGGGGAAAAAGATAGGGGTATTTAGGTCCACCCATTCTAGCATTGTCCTTAAACCAAAGTGAAATATTTTAGATAAAATATAAAAACCAAAAGATCAAAGCCCGAACTAAAGTGTGGCAAAAAACAATTATATGTAAAAAAGAGCAAATCATCAAAGAGCAAAGTAAATAGGGGCAAAACATTGAATTCCCTAGTAAATATAACTCACAAAAGATGCTCCATCAGTCCATGCATCATATGTCCGAAAAAGAAATCCTACTACAAAAACTATCTTCGCCCTTCACCTTGTTCTTGAGATCTGCACAAGGAAAAGCAAAATCACCTAAATTCATACGCACAAAACCATTGTTCAAAAATTCGGTCGATTAACTGATTAATTGACCAATTGATCGCTACTCAGAGGGCCACCGAGTAGCCGATTAACACCAATGAAATACAAAATCGGCCGATTAACTAAAAAATTGGATGATTAATCGCTACTCAGCAGCTTACTGAGCATCTATCAGTTACCAAATTCCTAAACAATGCACGAAACACAACAGAATTATCCTTGTTTTAGGAGTTTGAACTAGACACCATTTGGCCAAAATGGAATCATATCTACCACCTAATAACGTTGAAACTCATTTGCCTCGTTGCTGGACATCAGTCCCCTTCTATCTATTGTCCAATGGCGGGAAACAAGGTGAATCTTGGTTTAGGTGTTCGATGTGTAGTTGAGGATAAAGTTGTATACTTTTGTAGGCAGTGTTGTCTTGATGGTGGTGACGCGATGCACCAAACAAGGTCTTCCTAGATCACCCCCTTCTTGAATGACATGTTTGGCGACATTGAGGGACTATTGGGATCTCTTCAGTGTCTAGTGCTTCGACGCGATGGTTCGTCATCGTCATGGGCAGGTTGACCCTTTTAATGGAAATGATGCTTCGCGTCTTGGTTGTCTCCACATGCACCTAGATGTGGGTTAGGTTCCCAGTTCCGCTAAGTGATACATGAATTTTGTATTGACCTAAACTTGTATATCTTCTTAATAATTTTATCTTTTCTTGTGCAATTTTTATCTAGTTTTTATGATGTTTTTTAGTAGTTGTGCAAAGAGGTATGATTAGATTATGTCATGTAAAGGAACATTGTTAATGGACTTTCTGACACAAACAAAATTGCAAGGAAACCACTAAAGATAATTTTCATCGAGGAGTTGCCATGGGCCAACCGGTTGTGGCTAGATGGGCCATGGGGAGGGTGCACAATACCGCCACCATGTTGGAGATATGACCTAGAGGCAATAATAAATATAGTTATTATTATATCTTTATGTTTATGATAAATGTTTACAATCATGCTATAATAGTATTAACAAGGAAACATTAATACTTGTGTGATTTGTAAACTTAATTTGAAGTCCCTGGTAAAGCCTCTATATAATACTAGCTTGTTGGTTAATAAATGATTGTGGTTTCCCTATCATGAACATTGAGATGCTATTGACAACAAGATCATATCATTAGGAGAATGATATGGTGGACATACTCCTATAGATAAGCGTAGCATAAAGATCAAGTCATTTTAATAGTTCAATTGCTATATGCTTTCTGATACATAGTAACCTAATTCCTTCGACCATGATATCATGCATATCACCTTTACCGGATGGATGCTTTGATGACATCAAACACCACACCGTAACTGGGTGGCTATAAAGGTGGCATTGAGTGTTCAGAAAGTATTGGTTGAGACACATGGATCAAGAGTGGGATTTGTCCATCCATATGACGGATAGATATACTCTGGGCCCTCTCGGTGGAATGTCATCCAATTAGCTTGCAAGCATGTGACTGAGTCACAAGGGATCACATATCACGGGAACGAGAAAATAGTACTTATCAGTAACGAGGTTGAACTAGGTATGCAGAGATACCGACGATCATAACCTCGGATAAGTAAACTATCGTGAGACAAAGGGAAATTGGTATCGTATGTAAGTGGTTCATTCGATCGCAAAGTAATAGTAGAAATATGTGGGAGCCATATGAATTTCCAGATTCCTCTATTGGTTATTGTTCGGAGAAGTGTCTCGATCATGTCCGCATAATTCACGAACCGTAGGGAGACACACTTAAGGATTCGACGTTGTTTGAGTAGTTATGGATGATGAGAAAGAGACCGAATGTTGTTTGGAGTCTCGGATGGGATCCGGGATATCACGAGGAGATCCGGAATGGTCTGGAGAATAAGATTCGTATAAGGAAAGTCCTATTTCGGAGTTGGGGAATGGTTCCGGTGTTTTCATCGGGAATGTTCTAGAAGGTTCCGGAACGTCCGGCACTCCGGAGGGGAAGGGTACATGAATGTGTTATATCAAGTTGTATGATTGCATCATGTACTAGGTATCATCGCTGAACAAAATAAAGGGTTTAATCAAATCCTAGTTTGAAAAGTCAAACGCCAATTTGAAAGTCAAACGACTATTTTTGGGAAGTGGAGAGGGAGGTGGAAACCGAGTTGGGGAGGAGTTCCTCCCCTCCACCGCCGGCCCCCTTGGGAGACCGAGTTGGGGAGGGACTCCCATCCCCTGGCGCGGCCCATCCACCTATATAAGGAGGGGCAGGGCTCCCCTCCTAGACACACAAGATTGCCCCCTCTAAACCTAACCCTAGCCGCCGCCTAGGGTTTCTCCCCTAGCCACCAACTTGGGCACCTCCAAGCCCTAGCCGCCGGCCCTAGCACCCCCTCCTTGGTGTGTCTAAACCCTAGAACACCGAGGGCTCTCTCATAGTCCACCATACTCGCTCCGGCTTAAGGCGAAGCCCTGCGAGATCTCCCCTCTACTTTCGGTACCACGCCATTGTGCTACCGGAATCACGAGGAGAGTGCTACAACCTCCGCTGCCTGCTGGAACAAGGGAGAGGAAGGTCTTCGTCGAGTACCGAACGCGGTGACCGATCAAGGGAGCGCTTAACGCAAATGGGAAGGATCGCTCACGCGATCTTGAGATCGGGAAGAGTACGACTACATCACCCACGAGAATCCGCTCTCGTTAAACACTTTGGAATCATCGAGGGTGAGTTATTCCATCGACTCGTTGCTACAATCTAGTAGATAGATCTTGGCTTGTTTGTTTGTATGCGGTAGAATTTTTTTGTTTTCCATGCTACGAAACCCTATGGTGGTATCAAAGCCGTGTCTATATGTAGATCTGTTGCACGAGTAGAACACAATGGTCATTGTGGGCGTTGATGCTTTTATTGTCGATTGCCTCTTGTGTACTTTGCATCTTCCGGGATGTTGGGATGAAGCGGCCCGGGCTAACCTTACATGACGTCGTTCATGAGACTTGCTCCACGCTTGACATGCAACTTGTATTGCATAAGTGGCTTTGCGGGTGCCTGTTTCTCCTAGCATAGTTAAGATCCAATTTACAACGGGTGATTAACAATACTAGTATCAATGTTGTGGTTCATGTTCGTAAGTTAGAACGACACTTATTGAAAGCCCCAAACCACGTAAAACATGCAAAGAAAGTAGAGGCGTCTAACTTTGTTTTGCGGTGGTGTGCGATGATGATATGGCCATGATTGTGATTATATTTGATGTATGCAATGTTCCTTATTGTAAGTTGGCAACCGCAGAGCCATATGGTTGTCTTTAATTTATGTTAAGACCCGCGTGTCTATTCAAAGTAGTTGTAATAGTTAAAGCCGGTGGACGACAACCATGGAGAAGCGTCATTGACCTTGATGCAATGCCGGTGATGATGGAGATCATGTTCGTGCTTGAAGATGGAGATCGGAAGCACAAAGAATAAAGGCCATATCATATCACATATTATGAATTGCATGTGATGTTAATCCTTTATGCATCTTGTATTGCTTAGTTAACGACGGTAGCATTATAAGATGATCCCTCATGCACATGAATTTCAAGTCATAAAGTGTTCATCCTTAGTTAGCACCGTTGCTAAAGCTTTTTGTTTCGAAGCACCACGTGATGATCGGGTGTGTTAGATTCTGCAAGTGTATACAACATGAGCAAGCCAGATTTGCTCATGCGGAAGCTAAGGTTTGATCTTGACGAGCCTAGCATGTACAGACATGGTCTCGGAACACGGATCACCGAAAGGTAAAGCATGAATCATATAGTAGATATGATGAACATGTCGATTGTTCGCCATTGAAACTATATCAACTCTCGTGATGATCGGTGTTGATGTGGTGGATTTGGTTCGTGTGATCACTAAAACAATGTGAGGGATATTGTTTTGAGTGGGAGTTCACCTAGATTAATTTAACTATTAATTATAACTCAATTTGTCATAAACTTAGTCTAAACTATTGCAAATATGTTGTAGATCAATGGCGGCCCCTACCATCAATTTTAATGCGTTCCTAGAGAAAGAAAAGTTGAAAAACAATGGAAGCAACTTCGCGGATTGGTTCCGCAATTTGAGGATTGTCCTCAGAGCTGGTAACTAGACCTATGTGTTGGATGCACCGCTGGGTGACCCGCCTGCAGCTGATGCTGCCGACAAAGTAAAGAATGTTTTCCTCGCTCGGAAGACTTGGTACTCCACAGTTCAGTGTGCTATCTTGTATGGTTTAGAATCGGAGCTTCAGAAAAGGTTTGAGAATTCAGACCCATATGATATTGTCCGTGATCTCAAAATGATCTTTGAGACCCACGCGACAATTGAGAGCTATGAGGCTTCTGAAAAGTTCTTTAACTGCAAGATGGAAGAGGGCAGCTCCGTCAGTGAGCATGTGCTTAAGATGTTTGGGCACGCTAACAAACTTCAAATCTTGGGTATAGTGATTCCTAATGCTTTGGGGATTTACCCTGTCCTCCAATCACTACCACCAAGTTACAAGAACTTTGTGATGAACTACAATATGCAAAACATGAACAAGCAGTTGCCAGAACTGTTTGCTATGTTGAAATCTGCAGAAGTGGAGATCAAGAAAGAGCACCAAGTGTTGATGGTCAATAAGACCACCAAATTCAAGAAAGGCAAGTCTAAGCAAAAGGGACACTTCAAGAAGGGTGATAAGAAAGTTACCGCGCCGACGAAGAAGACCAGGGCTGGACCTAAGCCTGATACTGAGTGCTTTTACTGCAAGGGAGAAGGTCACTGGAAGCGGAATTGCCCAAAGTACTTGGCGGATTTGAAGAACGGCAACGTCAAGAAGAAAGGTATATCCGATAGACATGTTATTGATGTGTATCTCACTAGTACTCGTAGTAGTGCCTGGGTATTTGATACTGGTTCGGTTGCTCATATCTGTAACTCGAAATAGGTGCTGCAGAATAAACGGAAGCTAGCGAAGAACGAGGTGACGATGCGCGTAGGAAACAGATCAAAGGTTGATGTGATCGCGGTCGACACGCTACCTCTTCATCTACCATCGGGATTAGTTTTATACTTAAATAACTGTTATTTGGTGCCTGCGTTAAGCATGAACATTATATCAGGATCTTGTTTATTGCGAGACGGTTACTTGTTTAAGTCCGAGAATAATGGTTGTTCGATTTATATGAGTAATATGTTTTATGCACATGCACCTTTGATAGATGGTCTATTCTTATTGAATCTCGATAGTGGAAATACACATATTAATAACATTGAGGCTAAACGTTTGAAATCGAGCGATAACTCGACCTATATATGGCACTGTCGTCTTGGTCACATTGGAGTGAAGCGTATGAAGAAACTCCATTCCTATGGACTACTTGAATCACTTGATTTCGAATCACTTGAAAGATGCGAAGCATGTCTGATGGGTAAAATGACTAAGACTCCATTTTATGGTATGATGGAGCGAGCTACGGACTTATTGGAACTCATACATACCGATGTGTGTGGTCCAATGAGTGTAGCATCGCGCGGTGGTTATCGTTATGTTCTTACCTTCACGGATGACTTGAGTAGATATGGGTATATCTATTTCATGAAACATAAGTCCGAAACTTTCGAGAAGTTTAAGGAATTTCAAAGTGAGGTAGAGAATCAACGTAACAAGAAGATTAAATTTCTACGTTCTGATCGTGGAGGTGAATATCTAAGTTACGAGTTTGGCGAGCATTTGAAGAAATGCGGAATACTTTCACAATTGACACCGCCGGGAACACCACAACGTAATGGTGTGTCCGAACGTCGTAATCGAACTCTCTTAGATATGGTTCGTTCTATGATGTCACTTACAGATTTACCGCTATCATTTTGGGGTTATGCATTAGAAACAGCCGCATTCACTTTAAACAGGGTACCATCTAAATCCGTTGAAACGACACTGTATGAATTATGGTTTGGGAAGAAACCTAGATTGTCGTTCCTTAAAGTTTGGGGTTGCGAAGCCTATGTAAACAAGTTACAGCCGGACAAGCTTGAACCCAAAGCGGATAAATGCGTCTTCATAGGATACCCGAAGGAAACTATTGGGTATACCTTCTATCATAGATCCGAAGGCAAAATCTTCGTTGCCAAGAATGGATCCTTTCTAGAGAAGGAATTTCTCTCGAAAGAAGTGACTGGAAGGAAAGTAGAACTCGACGAGGTTGTCGAACCTTCTCTCGAAATTGCGAGTAGCGCAGCACCGGAAGTAGTTCCTGTGGCGCCTACACCAATAAGAGAGGAAGCTAATGATGATGATCATGAAACT
Organism: Avena longiglumis; assembly: GCA_030063025.1. NCBI lineage: Eukaryota > Viridiplantae > Streptophyta > Magnoliopsida > Poales > Poaceae > Avena > Avena longiglumis. The sequence continues at coordinate 159,939,895 of CP125973.1, forward strand.
TTGGTTGTAGTTGCTACAGAGCCTCGCAGGTCAACGAGAACTCGTACCACTCCCGATTGGTATGATCCCGTTATGAGTGTCATGTTGGTGGACAACACCGATGACCCTACGACATATGAGGAAGCGATGATGAGCCCAGATTCCAATAAATGGCAAGAAGCCATGAAATTCGAGATTGGATCCATGTACGAAAACCAAGTATGGACTTTGGTAGACTTACCGGATGGACGGAAGGCTGTCGAGAACAAATGGATTTTCAAGAAGAAAACAGATGCTGATGGTAATGTTACTGTCTATAAAGCTCGACTTGTCGCAAAGGGGTTTCAACAAATTCAAGGAGTTGACTACGATGAGACTTTCTCACTAGTAGCGAAGCTAAAGTCTGTGAGGATTATGTTAGCAATCGCTGCATATTATGATTATGAGATATGGCAGATGGATGTCAAAACAGCATTCCTCAATGGAGACATTGATGAAGAGTTGTATATGATGCAACCCAAAGGTTTTGTCGATCCTAAAGATGCTAACAAGGTATGCAAACTTCAACGGTCCATCTATGGATTGAAGCAAGCATCCCGAAGTTGGAATCAACATTTTGATAAGGTGATCAAAAGTTTTAGTTTTATACAAACTTATGGAGAAGCTTATATTTACAAGAAAGTGAGTGGGAGCTCTGTAGCATTCTTAATACTATATGTAGATGACATATTGTTGATTGCGAATGATGTAGACCTTCTTAATAGTGTCAAGGAATATTTGAATAATAGTTTTTCAATGAAGGATCTTGGCGAAGCAGCTTACATATTAGGCATAAAGATTTATAGAGATAGATCAAGACGCCAAATATCATTGTCACAAAGTACATATTTGGACAAAGTTCTAAAGAGGTTTGGAATGGAAGATAGCAAGAAAGGGTTCTTGCCCATGTTGCCCAATACGACCTTGAGTAAAACTCAAAGTCCGACATCGGCAGAAGATAGAGAAAGGACGAGTAAGACTCCCTATGCCTCAGCCATAGGATCTCTAATGTATGCCATGCTATGTACTAGACCCGACATTGCATATGCTGTTAGTTTAACTAGCAGATATCAAAGTGATCCAGGAGTGGATCATTGGATAGCGGTCAAAAACATCCTTAAGTACTTGAGAAGAACTAAGGATATGGTTCTTTCTTATGGAGGTGATGAACAACTCGTTGTTAATGGTTACACCGATGCTAGTTGGAACACCGATCCGGATGATTCTAAATCACAATCTGGATACGTATTTACTTTGAATGGTGCAGCAGTTAGCTGGAGGAGTGCAAAGCAAAGCGTTGTGGCGAGATCTTCAACTGAATCGGAATACATGGCTGCTTCGGAGGCTTCGCAAGAAGCGATATGGATGAAAGAGTTCATTACAGAGCTGGGTGTGGTTCCTAGTGCGCTGGACCCAATGTCTATCTACTGTGATAACATGGGCGCCATAGCCAATGCGCAAGAACCAAGGCCACACAAGAAGCGGAAGCACATCAAGCTACGTTTTCACGCTATTCGAGAACATGTCCAAGATGGGGACATAAAGATTTTCAAAGTACACACAGATCTGAATATGGCGGATCCGTTGACTAAACCTCTCCCGAGGGCAAAACATGACCAACACCAAACTGCCATGGGTGTTCGGTATATTACCATGTAATCTAGATTAGATGACTCTAGTGCAAGTGGGAGATCTGGAGATATGCCCTAGAGGCAATAATAAATATAGTTATTATTATATCTTTGTGTTTATGATAAATGTTTACAATCATGCTATAATAGTATTAACAAGGAAACATTAATACTTGTGTGATTTGTAAACTTAATTTGAAGTCCCTGGTAAAGCCTCTATATAATACTAGCTTGTTGGTTAATAAATGGTTGTGGTTTCCCTATCATGAACATTGAGATGTTATTGACAACAAGATCATATCATTGGGAGAATGATATGGTGGACATACTCCTATAGATAAGCGTAGCATAAAGATCAAGTCATTTTAATAGTTCAATTGCTATATGTTTTCTGATACTTAGTAACCTAATTCCTTCGACCATGAGATCATGCATATCACCTTTACCAGATGGATGTTTTGATGACATCAAACACCACACCGTAACTGGGTGGCTATAAAGGTGGCATTGAGTGTTCGGAAAGTATTGGTTGAGACACATGGACCAAGAGTGGGATTTGTCCATCCATATGACAGATAGATATACTCTGGGCCCTCTCGGTGGAATGTCATCCAATTAGCTTGCAAGCATGTGACTGGCTCACAAGGATCACATATCACGGGAACGAGAAAAGAGTACTTATCAGTAACGAGGTTGAACTAGGTATGCAGAGATACCGACGATCATAACCTCGGATAAGTAAACTATCGTGAGACAAAGGGAAATTGGTATCGTATGTAAGTGGTTCATTCGATCGCAAAGTAATCGTAGAAATATGTGGGAGCCATATGAATTTCCAGATTCCTCTATTGGTTATTGTTCGGAGAAGTGTCTCGATCATGTCCGCATAATTCACGAACCGTAGGGAGACACACTTAAGGATTCGAGGTTGTTTGAGTAGTTATGGAATGATGAGAAAGAGACCGAATGTTGTTCGGAGTCTCGGATGGGATCCGGGATATCACAGGAGATCCGGAATGGTCCGGAGAATAAGATTCATATAAGGAAAGTCCTATTTCGGAGTTGGGGAATGGTTCCGGTGTTTTCATCGGGAATGTTCTAGAAGGTTCCGAATGTCCCAAGACCGAGGAAGGGTACATGAATGTGCTCTATCAAGTTGGTATGATTGCATCATGTACTAGGTGTCATCGCTGAACAAAATAAAGGGTTTAATCAAATCCTAGTTTGAAAAGTCAAACGCCAATTTGAAAGTCAAACGGCTATTTTTGGGAAGTAGAGAGGGAGGTGGAAACCGAGTTGGGGAGGAGTTCCTCCCCTCCACCGCCGGCCCCCTTGGGAGACCGAGTTGGGGAGGGACTCCCCTCCCCTGGCACGGCCCCTCCACCTATATAAGGAGGGGAAGGGCTCCCCTCCTAGACACACAAGATTGCCCCCTCTAAACCTAACCCTAGCCGCCGTCGCCCACCATAGCCGCCGCCTAGGGTTTCTCCCCTAGCCGCCGACTTTGGCACCTCCAAGCCCTAGCCGCCGGCCCTAGCACCCCCTCCTTGGTGTGTCTAAACCCTAGAACACCATACTCGCTCCGGCTTAAGGCGAAGCCCTGCGAGATCTCCCCTCTACTTCCGGTACCACGCCGTTGTGCTACCGGAATCGCGAGGAGAGTGCTACAACCTCCGTCTTTGGAACAAGGAGAGGAAGGTATTCGTCGAGTACCGAACGTGTGACCGATCATGAGCGCCGCCGAACACAATCTTTGGAAGGATCGCTCACGCGATCTTGAGATCGGGAAGAGTACGACTACATCACCCACGAGAATCCGCTCTCGTTAAACACTTTGGAATCCTCGAGGGTGAGTTATTCCATCGACTCGTTGCTACAATCTAGTAGATAGATCTTGGCTTGTTTGTTTGTATGCGGTAGAAATTTTTTGTTTTCCATGCTACGAAACCCTACACACCAAACAACAAAAGTCCGGTGGTACCTGTCCCACCTATGTGGGCCTTTCCAAAGGCTCATGCCTATGCCCTTGTAATCTTCTTCCATTGCTCCTCAAAAGCATCACTCTAATTTCCCAAGAGTTGATGGAGGTGGCAATAGATATAGAAGTATTCCCCTACTCTTGGAGGGGGTCATACACAATGTTCTACTACCCCCGTGTGGAGAAAATCGCTTCCATCATCAACACTAATGCCTCCTTGACATGGTAACACCTTCCCCATCACCATCCTCATCAACCAGTCGAGAACAACACCCATCTTCATCATTGACTTCATCACCCTCACAATTTGTGTAGATTGGAACCCTGAGTAACTTTTCAATGTTCTCCGCATGCTATTGCTTGACACCGTGTAAATATCTGGTGGTGAAGTTATAATCTTTTATTGTACATCATATGCCTTTGATCATTACCATGTTTTGTCATTATAAGCAAGACCCTATCTAACTTCCCAAGGGGTATAAGAAACCATAGTCATGATTTCCATATGATTATGCAATGATATTGTTATTATGCTTTTCTAAGTTAGAAAAGCATCGACTTATTCTTGTGTTTGTAAAGCATCAAAGAAAAAAATGCTTTACTAACGAGACTACATCATTTTAGACTCCCAAGTATTGCATAAATGCTCCCTCTTCTGCAACATTGTTCCGAGTCATGTTGGCCTCCTTGAACTTGACACTTCTCCCAAACCTGTCTTGAAGTCTCTAAACCTCTACCCTTGAGTTGTATTCAAGCGAGAATAAGTGATTATATGCCCTTTTAGGTGTTATTTTTTCTTCGAGGTGTTATTTGTTAAATTGGGTGGACTTGGCAAATGACCAAGGTCGTCCCTTTTGATGGTGGTTGGAGGGTTGTTTTTGGTGTTTTTTGGTCCGCAACCATGATGGACCAAGGATTCGGGGAGCATAGTCTATGTTAGACTAGCACACCTATTGGGCTTCTTTATCTTGGGCCTTAATATTTGACTCATTTTCTTCTTACTCCTCATTCTTTGACTAGTTCATAGTGGCTTGAGGTTTAGACTTTGTTTCACTTGTGTTTACCTTGATGATTGTGCTAAGTAGGACAATGTTGTACCTAAGTAGGATTTAGCTATTCCTACAATAGGAGTATGCTTGGAGTCATGCTGAAAGAGTCATCATTGTGGCTTCGGGACAAACTTGTGTGTCTTCTTTGGGTCTGATTACTCTTCCCATCCGAGAATTTGGAGGAGAGGGATTGTGGTTGTTGTAAAGGTGGGAGAAAACTTCCCTCTAAGAGGGTGAAAGAACAAGGTGACTAGTGCTAGAAAATACGAGAGGTGGGTTTGGAGAGCCCAAAAATCTATTCTTAAATTTCTGAGTTCAATCTCATATTCATTCGATTTCCGGTGAATCTCAACTTTTTTCGCTAAAGGAGGGCACAAGAAAAGAACCCTTGAAGGATGGTTCCTTATGGATCATGATGCTTCCGTCAACTCCCAAGATTTTTATGTTACCTTTTATAATATTCCACCGATATTCTAGATTTTCCTGGCATTTTCTCCACTTTTGGATATTCCTTGCTTTTAGAAATATAATAAACTGCAATATGAGAAAAATTGAGGGCCATTTCCACAAAATGGTGTCCACTGCTGGGGACTTCTCCAAATTTCTAGAAACTTAACGTTATTTCTACAAATTGTTCATTTGTGCATAAATGATGAAAAAACAGAAAGGAGACAATACTTTTTTTTGTCTCGGTGCTTAATTGCACGGACACTTTACCATGAGACAAGATTTTCTCCAAGTGATCCGAGAGTACTAACATATCATTTTATGGCATGTATTTCCTATTATTTCTAGTAGTAATACATGTTTTGTTTAGATAAAACTTAGAGAAATAATTCAGTCATGAATGACGTTATTATCAACCAATTGTTCCACGCGGTTGGATGGTTAGTAGTGTGATTACACCCTTACCCTACCAAGAAACAAACTCAAGGTTTTTTTAATGAATGATAGCATGAGAGCTGCTATGTTTCATTCATTAGGCTGAAGTTTTGAGTTACAAGATTATGGAGGCCAAAAATGAGACCTCCATGTAAAAAGAAAAAACACAGAAACTCAACCTGGATCGAAAGGCGCCCGTCCATACTGGTCAACCAGAGGAATCGGTGCACCTGCTAGTCTCCAAAGGCGCGATTCATTTTTTTATCTTGTTATTATAATTTGAGCATCTTCGCTCGTTGGCCGAACCTAGGCCGAAAATCAGATATTTTTTCGGCCGGACGGAACTAGTTTTTGGTCTAGGTACGTCCATTTTACCACTTGCGTATCCAGACGAGTCCCCAAGTTTGGCTAAAATTCATTAAAGATGGATAAATATAGACGGATTACATCAAATTTAAACTAAACTACTACATAATAAATTTAAAAAAGGCCTCCGCCGTGGCCTTCGTCGTCCTACATGCCGAAGTTGCTGTAGAACGCCGTGTAGCCGGGGTCGGCCTGGCCGTCATCCTCGCCGCCGTCATCGTCGTCGCTCGGTGGCTGGTTCTGGCGGGAGCTCCCTTGGCCTGGGTCGTCGAACCTCCAGGGCTGGTAGGACGGGCCTTCGTCCTCGTTGTCGTCGAGGACGTAGAGTGGGGCGCCCTGGTAGGCGAGCTCACGCCCGGCCAACGTCCGCCGCCGGGCGGCCTGCTCCTCGGCCCGTTGTTGCAGGCCGAGGATGCGCTGCCGCTCCGCCTTCTCCCAGTCCTTCCTGGACCATTTCAGAATGTCCGGCGATGAGGGCTCCACCGGCGGCGGCTACGGCGCCGTGTCGTGGAGCGACTGCTCCAGCGCCATCCTCAAGGCGCCGGCGAGTCTTCTGTCTTGGGGCGGCGGAGACGCAGGCGGTCGGTTGGCGACGCCGTCGTACGCGGCTCGCCAATGATGATGCCGCGCGAGCACGTCCGCGGCGGCGAGCGCTCAGGCGAGTCCGCCTCACGCTTGACTGTCGGCGTGCGCAACGGCGCCGAGCCGGAGGAGTGGGATGCCGAGGCGGAGGAGGACGAGCTCATGCTGGCCATCCTCCTCGGCATCCAGTTCGGCGGAGGACGCCGGCCCGACCTGGCCGCCGGCGTCGGTGTGCGCGGAAAGTCGAGTCGCACGTGTTCCCGCGGTTGATGTGCTCCATCACCGCCGCGAGCGTCCGGCCTGGCGCACTCCACCAACGCCGGCGGCCAGCCGAGTTGTTGCGCTTCAGAGGCGACTCGTTTGGCGGCCCCTCGTGGCGGGCGAGCTCCTGTTTGCGCCGGTCCGCGAAGAACTGTTCCCAGTACTCGAGGTTGTCGGCCCTCTCGGCGTCGGAGGGGTCGTTCATGCCGCCAATGTATTCTTGGACATTTTACGTCAGCTCCTCCGGCGTCGGCGCCGACGGGATAGGGATGTCGCCGGCGCTTAGCTGCCACCCCGGAGGCATCCGCGTGTCCGGCGGCGCCATATAGCCGGCGTCGTACAACATGCGCCTCCCAAGCCTGGAGGGTGCGCCGGCCGAAGCCGTTCGCCGCAACGCCATCGTCGGGGTACCGTTCTGCCATGGCTGGGAAGGGAAACGGTGAGAGAGGGTTCGCTGGAGTTTAGGCTTGTGGGCTTGGGGAGCTGTGAGAGAGTATGAAGATCTCCGGCGAGGGGTACGGCTTATAAAGGCCGAGGTGGGCGGCGAGGGCGGGAGGGGTGTAGTGGCGAGGGCGGGAAAAAGGGAAACATCGGGAAGTTAGTGTCCGCCGGTCTGTCGCGGGAGCCGAGGCGGCGACGGTGGCGCCGTAATTCGGCGACGTGTGGCCGACGTGACGGGCAGTTAATGTCCGGCGATCGCCACGTGGTTCCGAGGATGACGACGACTCGGCTTCCATCGCTGACACGGCGGGTCCACGCGCCGTTCTGTTTTTTTTCCGCCGAGTTCACTGTGTCCGGCCTTCCCAGGGCGTACCCGGAAACCTGGGTTCGGCCTGGGTAGTCCGGATCAAAATTGGTCCAAATTCTGCCAAAAACAGGTCTCTGGATACGCGACTGGGCCAATTTTCGCCGTCCGGACCGAATTTCGCCGTCCGGATCGACGTCCTGGGTAGGCGAGTGGAGATGCTCTTAGACATGTTGCGGTGAGCTCCTTTTTGTCAAAAATACGCCGGTTTCTTTCTTTCCATAGCTCCCAACATATCAGCTTGGTGAGCACGGGAGCTGATTTTGTGTTCACTGGCATAGTTGCCCTTCTCACCCTTGGCATAGTTGCCCTTCTCACCCTTCTATAACACAATCCCACCATTTGATCATACCCCTCCCAGTTTTGTGGCCTCAAAGATTCTTCCTGGAAAGTATCAGCTAGTTTATTCCAAATATGTCTGCTATATGGACATTCGATTAGCAGACGATGCGCCGTTTCCAAATTTCTCTGACACAATGTATAAACACACTCGTTATCCCATTGCTGAAGTAACAGTTTGTCCGCAGTAAGCACTCGGTCGAGTAACAGCATCCAGAATTCCAGATAGAGAAATTGCACTTGGCCGGCGCCCATCCCTTCCAGTCTTCCAGATGGTCTTCTTGTAATCAGTCTTTGCCTCCCCCATGAAGTGCATCAGGTAGGCCGAGCTACATGAGTACGTCACATGTTTGTCATATTGCCATTGTATTTCGTCAGGAGCGCTTGTCAACTGAATTCTGTCGATCAACTCAGCCAGCCGTGTCAGCTCGGGCTCGTGATTGATTTCTAGCTTAGCCTTTAGATCAACAATCCACTTCCCGTTTGTTATAGCATCATAAACAGATCTATTTTTTCTTGCGAAGATCCTGAAAATCGATGGTGCAATCTCCGCGGGTGCTTGGCCGAAGAGCCATCTATCTAACCAAAATTGCGCCTTCTTTCCATTGCCTAACGTGATTTTGGTGGCAGCACTGAACATCTCTTTGTCTTGCTTGTTGCATGGCAGCTGTGCGGCGCTTTCCAAACATTGGCACAACCATCGAAGGCGTAGTGCCCGGCCTCGGCTGAAGGAAGTGATGTAATGGACGCCCAGTCCGCCTAATGCTTTGGGTCGACAGACCTGTTTCCAACTTAGGCCCCGTTCGTTTAATCCTACAACGACATGGATTAGCTTGGATTGGTCTGGATTGGCCTGGATTAAGTCCCGCGCTAATTTTTTTCCAGTCCAACTATTTTCTGGCGTTCGTTTACTCCCGCATTGTATTTCTGGCCCAACATATCCAGTCCATCTACATGGACTCCGCCTGGAATTTTTTTATCTCCATCTGATGTATGGATTAATTTCGAAGTCGCGAGCGAGCTAGCGAAGGTTTCAGACGGTGCAGTGATCTGGATAGGCGTGTCGCACATACAGCCTAGCATGAAATAACAGAATGGCGAAAAACAAACAAGGAAATATGGGAAAACGGATTAACCGGGTTCACTTGGGTTTGGGTGAAGGTATGGATCAACCCAATCCATGTTTGGATCTATTCCATGTCTGAATTTAATCCTAACAAAACGAACGAGGCCTTACTCTGCATTTGCCCCTGCTGAACTTGCTCTCCCCTGCCCATAGCCAAGCTCGCCTCCGGCGATCAAACTCAGTTTTTACCCAGGCTGGCATCTCGTGAATTGTCATCAGGTACACTGCCAGCAAGGTCAAAACTAAATTCAGTAGTTGTAAACAGCCAGCCTTGCTCATAAGACGCGCCTTCCAGGTCACAAGGTATCTGTCCACCTTGTCCAGCAGCATTTGCCACTCTGCTTTTGTTAGTTTTTTGATTGACGGCGGCATCCCTAGATATGTGCATGGAAACTCTTTAATTGGGATATTAGTTTGGCCCATCAGTTCGTCTAGCTGCAGATTATGGCATCTGATCGGTGTGGCCGAGCTTTTGCCAAAGTGTGTTTTTAGACCCGTCAGCCATGCCAAAGCCCTTCAGAATATCATGGATCCCTTCAATATCTAAGGACGAGGATTAATGAAAATCGCCACATTGTCAACGTATAAGGAGGCCCTGTAGGGGGCAATGCAACACCCCCCATATGTTGAGCCCTCGGTACCATCTCTACCGTTCTTCTGTTGGATATTCGTGCTACTCATTTTACAGAATAACCCTTTTGTTAGATTGTATTTGTATACAAATGTATAGCCTCTGTAATTGTATCTGTATTGTATCTCTTGGTACCCATATATAAAGAGATAGGCCACGCACCAGATGCGTTGAGCCAACCCCCAGCCAGACATTGTTTAACATGGTATCAGAGCCTAAGGTCTTGAGTTTGAGTCCCGGTTTCCACAATTTATTCTACAAATTACTGTTATCCCCCTCTTTTCTACATATTGGCCTCTTGGCCATACCTCTCTGTTTATACGTGTTGACTTGTCTTACCGTCACACGTGAGGGGGATGTTGAACTGTATAAGTGGATTGCCTAACTCTTTCCATCAGATCGGTCTTTTGGAATAATTGGTTAGTTCATTAAGCTTGGTGAAAGCGCTCTATGGTCTTAAACATGATCCTCGTGCTTGGCATGCTCGCCTGGGTTCCGTGCTTCGTGCTCATGGGTTTGTGCCCTCCACTGCTGATACTTCACTGTGTATTCTTCAGCGAACGAAAGTTACTATGTACATCCTGGTATACATTGATGATACCATCCTTGTCAGCTCCTCTGTTGTGGCAACTCATCATCTAGTTCTGGCTCTCAGTTCTGATTTTGTTGTCAAGGATATGGGCAAACTTCACTATTTTCTTGGCTTGGAGGTCACCTATCCACAGGATGGTCTTGCTCTCTCTCAGCAGAAGTACACTCAGGATCTCTTGCGGCGTGCTGGTATGCCCCAGTGCAAGGCTGCTACTACTCCCATGTCCTCCACTGAGACTATCTATGATACTAATGGGGCTCTACTTTCGACTGATGGTTCTACCGAGTATCGGAGTCTTGTTGGGGCTCTTCAGTACCTCACCATCACTCGAACTGATATTTCATATGCAGTTAACCGTGTCTGCCAGTATCTTCATGCCCCTCGGGAGCCTCCATTGATTGCTGTCAAGTGTATTTTGCGCTACGTTTGCTTCACTGCAACTTATGGACTGCATCTATGACTGGCGCCCTCTAGTGTGCTCTCGGCTTTCAGTGATACGGATTGGGCTGATAACCCAAATGACAAGCGATCCACAGGGGATATGCAGTATTCTTTTGTCCTAATCTGATCGCCTGGAGTGCTCTAAAACATGCTACAGTTTTTCGCAGTAGCACTAAAGATGAGTACAAGGCGGTTGCTGATGCCACTGTTGAGATCATTTGGGTCAATTCCTGATGACTCCTTGATGGCACCAGAGAACTTGGTGCTTGATGTGGAGTCTTGTTGGGAACCCCAAGAGCAAGGTGTGAAGAGTACAATAGCAAGTCTTCCCTCAGTTGAGACCGAGGTTATCGAACCAGTAGGAGGAAGGAAACGTCACACAGGTGTTGCAAGCAACGCGGAGACCTGCACAACACAAACTCCAGACTTTGCCCCAACGAATCAGTGAGGTTGTCAAACTCACCGGTTTGCTGTAACAAAGGATTAAACGTATGGTGTGGAAGGTAATGGTTTGCAGCAAATAAACAGATAACAGTGGAAGATGTATCTACGGTAAAGAGTGAACCGGGGTCCATAGTTCACTAGAGGTGCTCTCCTTAGATAAACAACATAGCATGCAGGGTAAACAAATTGCAGCGGGGCAATTGACAGGAACTGAGCAAGGCATAACAATGCAATTATTAGCCAGAAAGATCCTATGGGGTTGATTGGGCAATACAACAATATACATAGACCATCATCCAACTACATCTATGACTAAAAGTCCACCTTCAGGTTATCATCCGAACCCCCTCCAGTATTAAGTTGCAAGCAACAGACAACTGCTTTAAGCAAAGTGTGTAAGGTAAACAGTCCACATGTTGCATGAACAAGAGACCATTGTTTTCTCCCTAGTAGCAACAACACATCTACAACCGAAGAGATTTCTGTCACTTCCCTTGGAAACTAGAGGCATGAACCCACTATCGAGCATAAATACCCCCTCTTGGAGTCACTAGCAACTACTTGGCCAAGATAACCACTAGCAACAGAGAGCATGCAAGATCACAAACAACACAGACATGATAGAATCATAAAGATAAAACCATTAATCAAACCAACATAATGATCTCAATATCCATCGGATCCCTGCAAACACAACATGCATGATTACAAATAGATTAGATCTTGATCATGAACAGAGTTCATAAGATCTATACATGAAAGCACAAAGGAGGAGATACAACCATCTAGCTACTACATGGACCCATAGTCCAAGGTGGAACTACTCACGAATCATGCAGGAGAGAAGGCCTCCGGGATGATCTCCCCTCCGGCAGGGTGCCGGGAAGAACTTCAGATCCCCCCCTGATCTAGGGACGACGGTGGCGGCGGCTACAGAAGGTTTCATGGAATATTGATCGTGTACTCAGGGTTTCTGCATCGGGGGCTTCTTATAGGCGAAGGGGCGAGACCGGGAGGCAGCCAGGGCCACTAAACCCTAGCCAGGCACGGGCCCACATGCCCTCGCACCTAGGGTGGGTCTGGCCCCCCTGGTCGGCCCCTCCGGCTCTCCTCTGGACTTCTTGCTCCCCAAGGAAAGTAATTGACTTTGACGTTTGTCCCGTCCAATTCCGAGAATATTTCTTTACTAACTTTTCTGAAACAAAAAACAGTAGAAAACAGGCATCTGGCACTGTTGCAACTTGTTAAAAGGTTAGTACCAAAAAACATGAAAAAAGCACCTCAAAGTGTAGACAAGTAAAGCAAAGTAGATACTAAACAAGCATGGAGCATCAAAAATTATAGATACGTTTCCAACGTATCAGCATCCCCAAGCTTAACTCCTACTCGTCCTCGAGTAGGTAAGTGATAAACAGAATAATTTTTGAGGTGACATGCACCCTCACAATAAAGATCCAACCATTTGCAAGCATTGAAATCTGGGATCAAAGAACTCTAAACATGTGCATGAAAGATGAAGTTCTAACAATAGGACATAATAACTATGCATGCAACATGACAAGCTACAAACAAAGATCATGAATAATATGCATTGAAAAATGTTTGTTTGTTTCACATACAGAAAACATAGCATAGTGGCAATCAACTTGTCCCTCATAGAGTAGCAATATAATGCACAAGACACCTGCAAAGTTCACAAGAGTGACTAGAAACAATTAGCACAAGAACAAGTAATAACACAATATGGATCAATTAATAAGCTTTGGAACACTGCACACAAAATGACAACTATGCTCTCTTAATGGTGCCTAAAGGTAGAAGGTGGAGACTCAATAATGGTGCAAGAAAGGCCTTTTTGTAAAGGAAGCAGGGATTACAAGTTTCAAAAAGAGCTTCCAAAAATTATGGTACTTGTTAGCTTTCAGCCCTCATTGCCCCTATCATAAGCATCTTGAAGTAGTTAAGGTTAAAGTGGCAAAGCTGGAGTATATGCTTGACGAAGTATAAGTTGGCAATCTCATGCGCCTTGAATACGAGGGCCACACCTCATGCATACTCAACTTTGGGTCCAAGTAAGTTCTTGTCATTATAAGTATTTGCATATCACTGAGAACTACCAACGGGGTACCCCTTGCACATGGTACAAGAGCTTTCCCATAACCAAAATGACAAGGCAAGTAGACAATAAGCATCTCAACAATTCTTCTTATGTACCATGGGAATATGGTGCTTTTTTCTCTCTTTACTCTTTTCTCAATGTGTCTCTTTTTTATAAGAAGAATGCTTCATATATGTCACAATGGTGATGCTGCAAGTTTCCACCATGATTAGGCATGGCTTAGGCTAGCGGCCCAGGTGTTTCTCTAACACATGATACAAACTCCATGGACTTACAAGTTCCCTCTTTATTTCACATCGGTGACATCCATAGACAAAAGAACATGATATCAACTGAGTACAAAAAGGTACAAGTGCAATGTTAAAAACGTTCCCGTGATGTGCAGTTACGCTAATTCCAACTTATAAGTGCAAGCATATACAACAAAGTTGTCACAATGGTTCAAGTTTATTAGGGGCAAAGAATAAAGTGTGTCATCAAGTTCGTGCGGGCTTTAATCACTAAGTTTTCACATAACAAAATAGTTTTTAATTGGAAGATAGATGAAAACAAGAATATACTTTGGGATGGTGTAACACACCATGCATGAGAATTTATAGTGGACACTTTGGAATAACTTGGTTTCTTGGGAGTTGGAGGCATGAGTAGAACTTACTCATACAAGTGGAGGCTAGCAAAAGACTAGGAGCAACCAACTAAGAGAGCAATAATGGCAAAAATTATGCAATGCAACAAAGCAAACTAATCAAAGCAAAGAGTGGTACTACAAGTCAAGGACTAAATGATCATAGAGGCTAATGGTGACTTGTCATAGTCATAACATGGTGTGAGCATGTGCCAAGTCAACCCAAGCAAAACATCAAAGGAGAATACCACAATACTATGCTTTTGCATGCTAAAACAACGCATAATTCCTTTAAGGCACACTAAGCAATCCCAATTGTTTGGAACAAGACATGCTACTGTTGGAGATATGCCCTAGAGGCAATAATAAATATAGTTATTATTATATCTTTGTGTTTATGATAAATGTTTACATTCATGCTATAATAGTATTAACAAGGAAACATTAATACTTGTGTGATTTGTAAATTAAAATAGAGTCCCTAGTAAAGCCTCTTTATAATACTAGCTTGTTGGTTAATAAATGATTGTGGTTTCCCTATCATGAACATTGAGATGTTATTAACAACAAGATCATATCGTTAGGAGAATGATATGGTGGACATACTCCTATAGATAAGCGTAGCATAAAGATCAAGTCATTTTAATAGTTTAATTGCTATATACTTTCTGATACATAGTAACCTAATTCCTTCGACCATGAGATCATGCATATCACTTTACCGGATGGATGTTTTGATGACATCAAACACCACACCGTATCTGGGTGGCTATAAAGGTGGCATTGAGTGTTCGAAAAGTATTGGTTGAGACACATGGATCAAGAGTGGGATTTGTCCATCCATATGACGGATAGATATACTCTGGGCCCTCTCGGTGAAATGTCATCCAATTAGCTTGCAAGCATGGTACCGCTCACAAGGGATCACATATCACGGGAACGAGAAAAGAGTACTTATCGAACGAGGTTGAACTAGGTATGCGAGATCTTGACGATCATAACCTCGGATAAGTAAACTATCGTGAGACAAAGGGAAATTGGTATCGTATGTAAGTGGTTCATTCGATCGCAAAGTAATCGTAGAAATATGTGGGAGCCATATGAATTTCCAGATTCCTCTATTGGTTATTTTTCGGAGAAGTGTCTCGATCATGTCCGCATAATTCATGAACCGTAGGGAGACACACTTAAGGATTCGACGTTGTTTGAGTAGTTATAGAATGATGAGAAAGAGACCGAATGTTGTTCGGAGTCTCGGATGGGATTCGGGATATCACGAGGAGATCCGGAATGGTCCGAAGAATAAGATTCATATAAGGAAAGTCCTGTTTCGGAGTTGGAGAATGGTTCCGGTGTTTTCATCGGGAATGTTCTAGAAGGTTCCGGAATGTCCGGCACTCCGGAGGGGAAGGGTACATGAATGTGTCATACCAAGTTGGAATGATTGCATCATGTACTAGGTGTCATCACTGAACAAAATAAAGGGTTTAATCAAATCCTAGTTTGAAAAGTCAAACGCCAATTTGAACGGCTATTTTGGAAAGTGGAGGGAAGTGGGAAACCGAGTTGGGGAGGAGTTCCTCCTCCACCGCCGGCCCACTAGGGATCCGAGTTGGGGAGGGACTCCCTCCCCTTGGCCGGCGCCTCCCACCTATAAAGGGAGGGGCAGGGCTGCCCCTCCTAGCACACAAGTTCCCTACCCCAAAACCCTAGCCCGGTGCCGCCACCTCCTGTTGCCGCCGCCTAGGGCTCCCCAAGCCGCCGACTTGGGCAAGCCCCAATCCCTAGCCGTCGGCCCTAGCACCTCCTCCTTGGTGTGTCTAAACCGTAGATCGCCGAGGAGCTCTCTCATAGTCCACCATACTCGCTCCGGCTTAAGGCGAAGCCCTGCGAGATCTCCCCTCTACTTCCAGTACCACGCCGTTGTGCTACCGGAATCGCGAGGAGAGTGCTACAACCTCCATTTTCTTTGGAACAAGGAGAGGAAGGTCTTCGTCAGTATCGAACGATGTGACCGAAGTCTTGTGGCCTTTAACGCAGCGCCGGAAGGATCGTCTACGCGATCTTGAGATCGGGAAGAGTACGACTACATCACCCACGAGAATCTGCTCTCGTTAAACACTTTGGAATCTTCGAGGGTGAGTTATTCCATCGACTCGTTTCTACAATCTAGTAGATAGATCTTGGCTTGTTTGTTTGTATGCGATAGAATTTTTTTGTTTTCCATGATACGAAACCCTACAGCTACAGCAATAATCACTAAGCATAATTCCAAAACAATACCTAGCATGTCATGCTAAAGTCTAAGTCACAGTCAATGCAAGCTCCTCTTGCACTTCAAGCAAGAACTTACTACTCCTTTCCAAGCACCAAGCAAACTTATTTGCAAAACAACACAACGAGAATGGGGGTCCAAACTACTAAAGCAAACTAAACAAACTAAGCAAAGAAAATGAAAACTAAGACGCTCCAAGAACAACACAACTGTGCATGAAACAATAAAAATGAAGTGTCTAGACATACCTGAGCTTTTTATTGATGAAGAAGGGGATGCCTTGGGCATACCCAAGCTTTAACGCTTGTAACTCTTGGATATTTCTTGGGGTGACATCATGGTGGCATCCCCAAGCTTGAGCTTTTGTCCATTCTTCATCTCATTGCATCATTCTCTCTCTACACCTGAAATATTTCCTTCATACAAAACTTCACACAATCTTCATTGGCAACATTAGCTTATTCAAAATATATTAGACCACTAGCAAAGCTTTGGAACAACAAGGATTTTCACTAAAAACACAAGCTACTGTAGTAACTCCTTCAAAGAAACTCAATTTACCTGAAGAGAGCTCAAGAAGGAATCAATAAGAAGCAAATGCAAATAATGGCAGAAATCTGTCAAAACAGACCAGCAGGTAGAAACGATTTTTTTCGAACATCTTCTGTTGATCAAATCAAAAAGTGTTGAAATAACGAAAGTTATATAACATACTGGGGGATTTATTCATAACTTTTGATCTCAATCCGAGTTACAGAGCCTCCTCACGAATTTTTTTGGTGGAGGACAGAAATCTGTTTCGGGACAGCAACTCCCCAAATCTTACTTCCCTCTCATTAGAGGTCATTCTTGGCACAAAAAGCAAACAAAAAGGATAAGGAGAGGTTATTACAGAAGTAATAACTTCCAAGACTCAAGGAAACTCTTGGGTTATCTCCCAACAAGTACTTTTCTTTAACGCCTTCAAGTTAGGCACAAGAAGCAAGAAAAATCAAGTATTTTCAAATGAAGAAGCATTAATATCAAACCTTGCTTTCAAAGGAGGAGAAAAAACAATTTCTCTCTCCTCATAGGGAAGTGTTCAATACCTTTCTTGAATGTAAAATGATATTTGATGGTGCCTTCTTTCATATCAATGATGGCACCAACTGTTCTAAGAAAAGGTCTTCCCAAAGTGATAGGACAAGAAGCATTGTATTCAACATCCAAAACATAGAAATCAACAGGGACATAAGCATTGTTAACCATAATGAGAACATCATTAATACTCCCCATGAGTTTCTTCTTAGCATTATCATTGAGTGGCACATCCAAATAACAATCTTCCAAAGGTGGCAAATCAAGCATTTCATAAATCTTCCTAGGCATAATAGAGACACTAGAACCAAGATCACATGAAGCTTTGAGATCAAAGTCATTCACTTGCATATTAATAATGGGTTCCCAACTATCTTCTACTTTCCTAGGAATATTAGCTTTGTCTTTTAGCTTCTCTTACTTAATCTTAACAAGAGCATCTGTAATGTGTTTGGTAAAGGCAACATGTATATCACTAGCATCAGGACTTCTAGCAAGCTTTTACAAGAACATAATCACTTTAGAAATATTGCAACCATCAATATCAAAGTCAAACTTAGAATCACTAGTAGTAGGCTCACTAGGCTTAGGCATAGTAGGAGGAGGAATAGGGGCTACTTGTGGTTTAGTTGTGATAGTGCACACACTATTGTTTCTATCAATCTCAGCTCCCCTTTCCCACCTAGCATGAAGTTGAGCTAACAGTCTAACATTTTCATCAATAGTAACTTGCATGGCATGAGCAGTAGCAAAGGTGTTTTCCATAGTTTCAGGTTTAGCAGCCATTTTATTAACCAAGGAAGTTTGAGCTTCAGACAAAGAGGATATATTTTCTCAACAGTTAAATCTTTTCCTCTATAGTCTTATTGGAAGTGGTTTGTTTACTAATAAAGTCCTTGAGCATTACTTCAAGTTCAGAGGGGACACTTCTAGCATTATTATAAGATCTTCCATAGGAGTTTCCATTATTAGGAGGATAAGGCCTATAATTGTTGTTGCTACCAAAATTATTCCTATAAGCATTGTTGTTGAAATTGTTATTTCTAATGAAGTTTACATCAACTTGCTCTTCTTGAGCAACCAAAGAGGCTAAGGGAACACTATTAGGATCTAGAGGAGCTTTCCCATTAACAAGCATAGCCATAATAACATTAATCTTTTCAGTCAAAGAGGAAGTTTCCTCAACAGAATTTACCTTCTTACCATGTGGAGATCTCTCAACATGCCATTCAGAGTAGTTGGCCATCATATTATCAAGGAGCCTTGTTGCAGCACCCAAAGTGAGGCCCATGAAGGTACCTCCAGCAGCAGAATCCAACAGGTTTCTTGAGGAGAAGTTCAAACCTGCATAAAAAGTCTGGATAATCATCCAAGCAGTGAGTCCATGAGTAGGGCAATTTTTAACCAAAGATTTCATTCTTTCCCAAGAAGGAGCAACATGTTCACTATCAATCTGTTTAAATTTCATAATGTCACTTCTCATAGCAATAATCTAAGCAGGAGGATAGTACTGTCCAATAAAAGCATCTTTGCACTTAGTCCAAGAATCAATACTATTTTTAGGCAAAGATAGCAACCATTCTTTAGCTTTTCCCCTCAAGGAGAAAGGAAAAAGCCTGAACTTAATAATATCTCCATCTACATCCTTATACTTTTGCATCTCACAAAGTTCAACAAAGATATTAATATGGGCAGCAGGATTAGCAGAACCAGCACCAGAAAATTGCTCTCTCATCACAAGATTCAACAAAGCAGGCTTAATTTTATAAAAGCTAGCATAAGGAGCAGGTGGAGCAATAGGAGTGCTTAGGAAATCATTGTTGTTGGTGCTAGTGAAGTCACACAACTTGGTGTTCTCAGCAGAGTTCATTTTGGCAAAGGTGGCCAAGCCAAAAACAACAGCAGATAGAGCAGGAACTAATTTTTGTGTGTTTTTGAATAAAGCAAGCAAACCAAACTAGACTAATTTTTTTTGGGTTTTTTGAAAAAAGGCAATCAAAACCAAGCAAAAGAAACAAATCAAACTAAAAACAAAGTAAAGAGAAAGGAAGTGAAGGACTCCCCTAGTGAAGACGTCCTTAGCCTCCCCGGCAACGGCGCCAGAAAACTTGTTGATGACTCCTTGATGGCGCCAGAGAGCTTGGTGCTTGATGTGGAGTCTTGTTGGGAACCCCAAGAGCAAGGTGTGAAGAGTACAACAGCAAGTCTTCCCTCAGTTGAGACCGAGGTTATCGAACCAGTAGGAGGAAGGAAATGTCACACAGGTGTTGCAAGCAACGCGGAGACCTGCACAACACAAACTCAAGACTTTTCCCCAACGAATCAGTGAGGTTGTCAAGCTCACCGGTTTGCTGTAACAAAGGGTTAAACGTATGGTGTGGAAGGTAATGGTTTGCAGCAAGTAAACAGGTAACAGTGGAAGATGTATCTACGGTAAAGATTGAACCGGGGTCCATAGTTCACTAGAGGTGCTCTCCTTAGATAAACAACATGGCATGAAGGGCAAACAAATTGCAGCGGGGCAATTGACAGGAACTGAGCAAGGCATAACAATGCAATTATTAGCCAGAAAGATCCTATGAGGTTGATTGGGCAATACAACAATATACATAGACCATCATCCAACTACATCTATGACTAGAAGTCCACCTTCAGGTTATCATCCGAACCCCCTCCAGTATTAAGTTGCAAGTAACAGACAACTGCTTTAAGCAAAGTGTGTAAGGTAAACAGTCCACATGTTCCATGAACAAGAGACCGTTGTTTTCTCCCTAGTAGCAACAGCACATATACAACCGAAGAGATTTCTGTCACTTCCCTTGGAAACTAGAGGCATGAACCCACTATCGAGTATAAATACCCCCTCTTGGAGTCACTAGAAACTACTTGGCCAAGATAACCACTAGCAACGGAGGCATGCAAGATCACAAACAACATAGACATGATAGAATCATAAAGATAAAACCATTAATCAAACCAACATAATAATCTCAATATCCATCGGATCCCCGCAAACACAACATGCATGATTACAAATAGATTAAATCTTGATCATGAACGGAGCTCACAAGATCTATACATGAAAGCACAAAGGAGGAGATACAACCATCTAGCTACTACATGGACCCATAGTCCAAGGTGGAACTACTCACGAATCATACCGGAGAGAAGGCCTCCGGGATGATCTCCCCTCCGACAGGGTGCCGGGAAGAACTTCAGATCCCCCCGATCTAGGGACAACGGTGGTGACGGCTACAGAAGGTTTCGTGGAATATTGATCGTGTACTCAGGGTTTTTGCATCGGGGGCTTCTTATAGGCGAAGGGGCGAGACCGGGAGGCGGCCAGGGCCACCAAACCCTAGCCAGGCGCGGGCCCACTTGCCCCCATGCCTGGGGTGGGTCTGCCCCCCTGGTCGGCCCCTCCGGCTCTCCTCTGGACTTCTTGTTCCCCACGGAAAGTAATTGACTTTGATGTTTGTCCCGTCCAATTCCGAGAATATTTCTTTACTAACTTTTCTGATACCAAAACAATGTAACAGCATCCGCATCATGCAACTTGTTAATAGGTTAGTACGAGAAAACATGAAAAAAGAACCTCAAAGTGTAGACAAGTAAATCAAAGTAGATACTAAACAAGCATGGATCATCAAAAATTATAGATACGTTTCCAACATATCAATTCCCTACTTCGAGAGTTGAAGATCTCTCACAGTCAACCTCCTGTCCTTTGGAGTGATAACATTGGCACCACATACCTCTCATCGAATTCAGTATTTCATGCCCGAACGAAACACATCGAAGTTGATTATCATTTTGTGAGGGAACGTGTTGCACAGAAGTTTCTACAGATCAAGTTCATCTATTCTAAAGATCAACTTGCTGATATCTTCACCAAATCGTTGTATTTTTCTTTGTTCATAGGTTGTAGACACAATAATCTTAACTTACTGAATACTTCAGACCATAGTTAAGATTGAGGGAGGGTGTTAGACTGTATTTGTATATAAATGTATAGCCTCTATAATTGTATCTGTATTGTACCTCTTGGTACCCATATATAAAGAGATAGGCCACACACTAAATGCGTTGAGTTAGCCCCCACCCAAACATTGTTTAACACCTTTCACCTCATTTTTTGTGTCTATTGCAGTTTTGTTGTTCAGCCCCTAGCGTTTTCAGGTTTTATACATATTTTGTCGCTGATTTGTCAACTCAGATAAAATATTCAAAAATATTTGTTTTCATTGATTTTTATAAAATGCATTAAACAAGATTAATACCAACATTGTTTTATTACATATTCACAGCAAATTTGTTTTATTACATATTCATGTTCTTGTTTACAATATAGTTTCACAAAAAAATTCATGGAATATTTCTTACATATTATTTTTCACAGAATTTTTTCATGGATTTTTCATATAATATTTTTCCACACAAGATTTGAAATGGGAGGAGATCCATGAACAGATTCACACAAGATTCATGAGGTTTTCACACTATCTAATCTATATTAGATTTGAAATGGGAGGAGATCCATGAACAGATTCACACAAGATTCATGAGGTTTTCACACTATCTAATCTAAAAATATTCATACGTTATTAAAATTCTAAAAAAATCACACAAGTAAAAAATCACAAGAACAAAATCACACAGATTCATCCGTGAACAGAATCACACAAGATTCATATAATTTTTCAAGAGATATTTATATTTTATTCACATAATATTGTTATAATGTCTACATATGTTTCTGCCAAGAATCATACATGATTCATACAGTTTTTTAAAGATTATCAAATCCGTTAAGTTTTATAGCAAATCTATACAATTTCATCAAAAACTTGATAATACATACAAGATTCGTAGTGGTGTCATACAGACGAGGGGTGACCTCGGCAATGCCCATTGTTATGGGCTTAGGGTTTTACAGAAAAGAGAGCGTTTGGGATTCCATCGGCTGATCAGACAAACAAGGAAGTCGATGTAGTATGATTATTGAGAAAGCTCGGTTACAAAGTCGCCGGTTCGCTAGTTGCGTCCATCTCATGACGGATTGCTAAAAAACTAAGGTGCCCTCTCCATCGGGTCCTCCCAGCCTTTATATGAGAGGCTGGATCATGGATCTTTAGCCGAAGAGGTTACAAGTTAATACAAACTCTATGTCGGTTTTTAGATATTTCTTGCAAGTATAAGTCTTTATTCCGTTGGGTGCTTCTTGGACTTCGTTGGGCCTTCATGCATAAGCTTTTATGCGCCTATGGTGACTAAGCACAGGGACCCGATTAGTCATACCAATGTCACATACACTATTGACTATCCCATCTGGAAAGGAAAAAACATTTTTTTCATAGAACACATAAATGGACAAGATCTAGAAAATAATAAATAATCATTCAATGAAGAATCACAAGATTTAATACAAATCCATATAAGATTGATATGAGAATGATACAATTTCCATATACTTGACAATCCGGAAAGAGAAAATTACACGTTTCATAGAACAAAAAAATAATAGAGGAACTCAGATCCGTGTCTCTCAAACACAATAATTTAAACAAAGATTTTCCATGCATCAAGATACACATGAAAAATAAAATAAAAAATGAAGAACCGAGAGGGGAGAGAAATCAGGGCACTCCAGGCTCAGATCGGCCATGGGTGATCTCCTCTCTTGCTCCTCGAAGGCCGGAGCGCGAGCTTGCAGTCGGGAGGTGGAGGAGAGGTTGGGGGCACGACGAGAACGATGGTGGGAGGCAGTGGTGCGAGCACGAGATCAGTGCTCGTGTAGGCCGAAGCTCATGGTGGACGGGCATGGTGGCGCTGGGGAGGGGAGGCAGGGTGTGGCAGAGCTGGAGAGGGGAAACAGGGTGTGGCGGCGCTGGGGAGGGGAGGAAGGGCATGGCGGCACTGGGAGGGGAGGCAGGGCGTGGTAGAGATGGAGAGGGGAGACAGGGCGTGGCGGCGCTGGGGAGGGGAGGAAGGGCATGGCGGCGCTGGGAAGAGGAGGTAGCGCTGCGAGAGGGGAAGGGGCGTGGCGACGCTGTGAGGGGTGGGCAGAGGCATGGGCGTGGGCAGAGAGTTGTTAGGGTTAGGTGGGTCGAGGGCTATGGATTGGGTGGTCATCCTCTCCCCTAGACTGCTGGTGAAATCCGAAAAAGCAGGAGGGCTAAAATGCAAACGTGCTACGGGCGATGACTGTGTTGACCTTGCACGGATCTCCAACAAACGGATGACATAGATGATGCCAGGGGCCCAACTTACGCTGAAGAAATCCGTATTCACATGTAGGTACACTTCTTGCCCCGCGTGATAGAACTCTGTACTCAGTTGCCTTGTCAAGGAGCCGATGTAGAGGCTCCATGGGCAAGACGAACATGAAAGGGACAAGGAGTCGCCCTGTCGTAGGCCACGCATATGCTCGATCGGTCTACCCGGCACTCCATTGATCAAGGGGCTGGACGTTGTGGTTTTGAAGAGCACTGCGACCCAATCCCGCCATCGAGCAGGGAAACCTCTCGCGCGCAGCATATCCAAGATATATGACCAGAAAACGCTTTGGCAATATCAAGCTTTAGTAACTACATACAGGAAGTTATCTTGAATATTCCTTTTGGTAATAAACGCACTTTGGCATGGGGAGATCAAATCATCAAGCCTAGGTTGTAGCCTCAATGCTAGGATTTTTTATACCAGCTTCGCAAAGGCATGAATTAAACTGATGGGTCGGTATTGTCCTGCTTCCGTGGGCTGCGCAATTTTTGGAAGTAAGATGAAGTGTGCGGTGTTTAGGCTTTGGAAGGAAGTTTCGTCGATCAAGTAGAACTGTAGGAGATCATCCTTGATGATATTCCAAGAAGTTCTGAGAAAGCCACCTGAGAAACCATCAGGCCGTGGTGCCTTATATGTAGGGGTCTCGAACACGGCCTTTTTTTACTTCCTCCAAAGTGAACGGCGCGTCCAGTTCCGAGAGATCTGGTGTTGGCAGGTTTAGCTCTTCCTAGTTAAACTGTTGGCTGCAAGGTTCTGCTGTGCCAACCAGTGACTTGAAATGGCAGTTAATGGCATCTTCTGTCTCTGTAGGTGACGTTGCCAAGCCATTCTCTGTTTGCAAATCCTGAATCCTGTTCTTTTGCTTGCGATGTACTCTTTCCGTTTCAAATTATAAGATGTTTTAGTTTTGTAAAGCAAATATATCTAGACTTCTTTTAGTATGTAGGTTCACTCAGTTTAGAGTGAATCTAGACACTAAAAGAAGTCTAGATGTATTGTCTTCACAACCTAAAACATCTTATATTTTGAAACGGAGGGAGTATACAACTCTAAGACGGAAAAACTTTGTGTTTACGTCACCTAGTTGCAACCATTTGATCCGTGCTCTTTGCTTGATTTCAATGCGATTTATGACTTCTATACCCACCGCTCTAGATTTGAGAGAGCATCACAGCTCCCTTTCAGCCACAGAGAGAGTCATGATTTCTTGAGCTGTATCTAATCTCAGCATGATTTCCTGACATATTAGCATCTGCCTTTTAATGTCTCCTATGTAGTTTCTTACCCAGCTTGACAGGTGACGGCCCAACCTCTTTAGCTTGTGATCCAAGATGGCAAAAGGATTCGTGAGCCGACAGTCCATACCCTAGGACTGCTGCACCACTGCAGAGTATCCGTCTAGCAAAGGCCAGAAACTCTCAAACCAGAATTTAGTGGATGATCTTGTGATCAGATCTTGAACAAGCAATAGGGGGCAGTGATCAGACATTAAAGATGCATGCGGGAGCAGCTTTGCTACCGGGTAAATCTCATCCCAATCGCTATTGCAAAATGCGCGATCAAGGCATGATAATCGCTGGGTCCCGCTGCTCGTTACTCCAGGTGTAACGCCTACCCACCAGGTTGATATCCCGCATGAAACTAGAGTCCAAAGCCGACTTGAATCTTCTCATCCAATGTCTATTTAGTCTTGGCTTGTCCTTGTCCTGATCCTGAAGGATGAGGTTGAAATCACCAATAACTACCCAGGCCCCCTGCACTGCACCATGTATTGTGAATATTTCGTCAAGGAACTGTGGCATGCACTCATTGTTACTGGGCCCGTATACCGTAGTTAAGTTCCAACTCAAATTAGAGGCTAGCTCTTTGAAAGCTTCTCTGATGGAGTGATTGTGTACACTGATGTTTGTTACCGTGAGAAGGTCGTCCTTCCAGAACATGAGGATCCCCCCTCTAGTGCCATTTGTAGGGAGAGCAAACACTCTAAACAAAGGGCATGCGACTTCAAGTTTATCTGTGTCGGATAGGTGTGATAATTTTGACTCTTGGATGCACAAAATTGAGCAACCTGTGCTCTCCGCCAAGTCCCGTACAACAGGGCGGCGAGCACGATCATTCAATCCCCTTACATTCCAATTTAGTACTTTAAGTTGTGGCGTCATTTGGAGCAAACTCAACGTTAGTAGACAGACAGACAAGCATGCTGGCCGTGGCTAGAGTGATAACAGGTCTTCACCGAGTGTCTGATCTGCCTGCTACAGGTAATGGCGAGATCAAACCTAAGATGATGGAGAACACTCGGGATGACTGATGGCCCGACTACAGGTAAAGGCACCATCAATAAACTCGCAAACTAATTTGCTAGGGGTTGTACTATCCATCTGAAACTGCCCGACTCTTAGATCGCTGACTTGCAATCAGTCAGCTTGTGGCACCTCTTGGAACATACGCAGCATCTCTTCATTCTGGAGCACGAACTCGGGCTTCCCGGCCACCTCGGCAAGAGTCTCTAGGCCTTGGACATTCCTCTCTCACATCACCTCATTGTACAGACTGATATACTGTTGCAGCACATCGTCATTGAAGTCCTCTTCCCTCTAAATCATCCCCACCCATCTTGCACACGCTAGCCTGGGCACGACGGCCTGTCTTCATTGAGCTAGCCTTTGTTACTGGTCGTGTTGGAGATATTCCCAAAAGACAATAATAAAATGGTTATTATTATATCTTTGTGTTTATTTATGATAAATGTTTATATCCCATGCTATAATTGTATTAACCGGAAATATTAATACTTGTGTGTTCTGTAAACATAGAAGAGTCTCTAGTAAGCCTTCTGTTAAGCTAGCTTGTTGATTAATAGATGATCATGATTTCTTGATCATGGACACTGGATGTTATTAATAACAATATCATACCATTAGGAGAATGATGTGATGGACACATACACGCATAGTAATCATAGCATAAGATCAAGTTATTAAGTTCGTTTTGCTACAAGCTTTCACATACATAGTAACCTAATCCTTTGACCATGAGACCATGTTAATCACCATCACTGGATGAGTGTTTTGATGACATCAAATGCCACTTCCTTAACCGGGTGGTTATAAAGGTGGCATTAGGTATTCTGAAAGTATGTGTTGAAGCGCATGGATCAAGAGTGGGATTTGTCCATACTCTGGCCCCTATTGGTGGAATATCATCCAATTGGCTTGCAAGCATATGACTAGGTCACAAGGTATGTCATATCACAGAACGAGTAAAGAGTACTTATTGGTAACGAGGTTGAACTAGGTATGGAGATACCGACGATCGAACCTTAGATAAGTAAAGTATCGCGCGATACAGGGAATCGGTATTTTATGTGAATGGTTCATTCGATCACGAAATTATCGTTGAATATGTGGGAGCCATTATGGATCTCCAGATCCCGCTATTGGTTATTGACTGGAGAGGTGTCTCGATCATGTCTGCATAGCGCAAACTGTAGGGTGACACACTTAAGGTTCGATGTTGTTTAAGTAGATATGGAATATGAGTTGGATACCGAATGCTGTTCGGAGTCTCGTATTGGATCTAGGACATCATGAGGAGATCCGGAATGGTCTGGAGAATAAGATTCATATAAGGAAAGTCGTTTTCCGGGGTTCGGAAATGTTTTCGGTGTTTTGACCGAAAGCTTCCGGAATGTTCTAGAGGGTCCACCAGTGGGCCCACCACCCCATGAGGGGCCACATGGGCCAAGGGTATGATGCGGGGGCCATGGGATAGCCACACCATGACCAAAAGGGTCCAACCGGCCTGCACAAGGAAAGGGAAAAAAACCAGGAAGGAGGGAAAACTTGAGGGGCAAGTTTCCCCTATCCCTCTTGGCCGAGTTGGGGAAGGACTCATCCAAGGGATGGGAACCCTTGGCTTTATCCCCCCTCTATATAAATAGGGGTCGGGGCACACCCCCTTGTCCCTGGAACCTCAACCCTGGCCGCTGCCCCTCTCCCTCCTCCACCGTCCTGCTCTGGCTTAGGCAAAGCCCTGCAGGATCTTCTCCTCCTCCACCACCACCATGCCATCATGCTGCTGGGATTCCGAGGGGATATACTATCTCCACTGCCTGCTGTAACAAAGAGAGGAAGGTCTTCATCAACTCCGTACGTGTGATCGAGTGCGAAAGCGCTGCCAGAACGCGGCGCCGGAAGGATCGTCTTCGTGATCTTGAGATCGGCAAGTGAACGACTACATCAACCACGAGATTCGGTCTCATTAAACGCTTTGGATCTATGAGGGTTAGTTCTCTCCAATCTCGTTTTACCTATCTCGTGGATTAGATCTTGGCTTTTCCATATATTAGATCTTGGTTTTATGTGTTCTTGCGATATATTTTTTTGTTTTCCACGCAACAAACCCTACAGTGGTATCAGAGCCGTGTCTATGCATAGATCTATTGCACGAGTAGAACACAATGGTTTTGTGGGTGTTGATGCTCTTGTTTTCGCTTTCTTTTCGTGTACTTTGCATCTTGCGGTATGGTGGTATGAAGCGGCCCGGGCTAACCTTACATGTCGCTGCACATGATACTTTCTCCATGCTCAACGTGCAACTTGCATTGCACAAGTGGCTTTACAGGTGTCTATCTCTCCCACCATATTTAAGATTCAATTTAAAATGGACACTTGACAACACTTGTATCAGCGTTGTGGTTCATGTTCGTAGGTAAGAACGATTCTTATTCGAAAGCCTCAAGCCACGTAAAACATGCAAAGAAAATTAGAGGCGTCTAACTTGTTTTTGCAGGGGCATATGATGTGATATGGCCATGATGTGATTGTGATTATATTTTATGTATGCAATGATCCTTATTGTAATATGGCAACCGGCAGGAGCCTAATGGTTGTATTTAAATTTGTTAAGACCTGCATGTCTATTCATCATGTAATAGCTTTATTCCAAGTAGTTGTAATAGTTGCTATTGGTGATGGACAACCATGAAGCGGCGCCACGGACCTTGACGCAATGCTGGTGATGATGGAGATCATGTCCGTTATTTGGAGATGGAGATCAAAGGCACAAGTATAAATGCCATATCATATCACATATTATGAATTGCATGTGATGTTAATATTTTATGTATCTTGTATTGCTTAGATCACGATGGTAGCACTATAAGATGATCCCTCTCACTAAATATCAAGTAATAAAGTGTTTGTCTTAGTAGGCACCGTTGCTAAGGCTCATCGTTTCGAAGCATATCATGATGATCAGGCGTTATAGATTTTACATGTGCATACAACGGGTGCAAGCCAGATTTGCACATGCGGATACTAAGGTTAACCTTGACGAGCCTATCATGTACAAACATGGTCTCGGAACACAGAATACCGAAAGGTAAAGCATGAGTCATATGGATGATATGATGAACATATTGATTGTTCACCTTTGAAGCTACATCTTCTCTTGTGATGATCGGACTTGGTGTAGTGGATTTGGTTCGTGTAATCACTAAAGCAACATGCGGGATGTTGTTTTGAGTGAGAGTTCAAATAGTAATATTATTAAAGTTGAACACAATTTATCATAAATTAAATCAAAGTGAATTTGCATAACTGTTGTAGTCATTGGTATCCGTTCACCACCTTATGCTTAGTTATAATTGAGATAATATAACTACAGAATTCTGGATAGTTACTTTACGAACTGGTATCATATTATTTTTGAGTGCCAATCTAAAGTTTAAAAGTCCTATTGCGAACTTTTAGCAAACTTAGTTTACTAAGTGAAGTTTAATAATTAGTATTAAATCAAGAGTAACAATTTTAGTGTTAGTATCTAAAGTATCATGTTTGTCTCCATGATTCTTGATATTTAAAAGATTTTTTAATATCAAGGTTATCTAGGAGCTGAAAGAAATGTTTCAGAAACCGTCATGTGTGGAAGATATTGCGATATCTGAAAAGATATTTTGGTTGCAACATGATAGATTATAATACAAAAAATTATGTTCTCATGTTTGATGGGAATTTGTGAAGGTTGAAGACGCTAGACGTCCTAATCCTCCAAAAGGGTTTTGAAAAGAAACATTATACTCGCGATTCGCCTTTATAAGCTATAGTAGCTTGATCATGAAAGTTTTCATGATAAGGATGAATAAAAGATGTAGGTAAAATGTTTACTACACTAAAATATTACTAAAGAATAGATTTTTAAAAAACGTCATACATTTGATGGTGGTGATCTACTTCAAAGTGCAAGTCCAAAGGTATTAGTATTTGACTATACACACTTTGGACTATGTGTCATATGTATGGCGCCACTGTTGATGTTGATAGATTCTTTTAAAAGGGAAAGGAAATGCTGAAAGAGAATCTAAAAAATATTTGGCAGAAAAAGAAAAGATTGGAAATGTCCAGCTTAAGTATATAGATGATATACATGTTATGGTTGTATTCTTCGCTTGTTAAACAATGTGGTTCTTGGGTATTGAATACCGAATTGGTTGGTGTAAAATGTCATGCAACCAATCTAATCCATGAACTGCAATGGCCTAAGTAACCAACAAGATAATATGTGATGATGTTCATCGAAAACAAACAAGGTGTTGCTGTGTTTCTCGTTGATATCAAAGCTTTCCATCAAGATTTGTTTTAATAATTGTTATTTTGATCAGGTATTAGGTTGTTCAAATAATTACCGTATCTCATAAAAGATGGATGATTTATAAGTCTAGTTGGAGAAATCACATCCATAAAACTAAATGCTAAAAACATCGCAAGACAAATGATTGAAAGATCACTTAATAAGTGACATCGCCGTTTAAATTATATTGGAAAGAAAACATGAAGACAATTCATGCTGATGGAATTTTGGAGTCTTTTGATTTTGATCAAATGACGCTTGTGATACTTTCTTAGAGATAATTTAAACTTCGTTCAAAGGCCAAAGAAGAACGAACAACTAACTTATTGGAATCTATGCATATTGATGTATGTAGTCCATTATGTGTAGTCGTGAGCGATGGATTTCAACTTCATATGCTTTCTCAGGAAATTTGAATGAATATATGTGTATATTTACTTAATAAGGAAGAAGAGTGAAATATTTGAAAATGTTCAAATACTTTCAAGATGAAGTGGAAAATAATTATAATAAGAAAATAAAAAATTTATGATTGGATCATAAAGGAAGATATTTGAGTTACAAGTTTAGCATAACACCTAAGATTTGAGGAATTATTCCATGGATTTGCATTTCCTGAAACACCATAGGAGTATGGAGTGTTCGAGATATGTAATGAAACCTTGTTTGACATGGTGAGATCAAAGGTGTCGGTTATAAAAGTGCCATTGTATTCGGAGATTAAAGCTTTAGTGACTACCGCTTTTACACTGAAAAAAGCTCCATCGTGATCTGTTGAAATGACAGCACATAAGTTATGGTCTGGGATAAAACCCAAATTGTCCTTTCTTAAATTTTGGTATGCTAGGCATAAGTAAAATGTTTACAAACAAAGTCGGATGAGCATGTCTCTGTATGTTATTTTGAATAACCGTTGGATATTTCTCCATAACACCGAATACAAAAGCATTTCTCGCTTAGAACGTCAAGTTTCTTGAGAAGGAATTTTTCGTGAAAGGTTAAGTGGGAGAATAATAGAACTTTGATAAGGTTATTAAACCTTAGCTATATGTGCAGAGTTGCACAACGTCAGAAAGTGTCCCGGAGGTAGCAACAATGCTCATGGCTCACGTACCTCAAATATTGTGGTCACAGAGGTCTAAATTCCTATGAACCAAGTAGGTCGGGTAAACAATCAAATACTAAGATTTGAGATTAAATCATTGTTGTTTGACAATGATGAATCAACTATATGCAAAGAAGTGATGATGGGCGCTGACTCCGTCAAATGGTCTGAAGCCATGAAATCCGTGATAGTTCCATACACGAGAAATCAAGTTTTGAACTTGGAAGACCCTCTAGAAAGGTGTAAACCCTTTTAGTCGTATTTGGATCTATAAAGAAATAGACATGGATGTTTTACATCTATGAAATAGTTGACATATCGGGAAAGAGTTTACGACAATGTTTAAACGAGTTAACTATGACAAGATTTGATCTTTCATAGCGATATTTAGTCTAGACGGATTAATGTAGCATACACTATATATAATTTTGGTATATGATAGTTGAACAAACAAAACAAAGTTCTTCTAATAGAATGGTTACTTAGGACGTGTACATGACACGATCCAAAGGGTTTTTGTTAATTCAAAGGATGCTAAAAGTGTATGCAAACTTCAATGGTTGAAGTAAGCATCACGGAGTTGGAATCTTCACCATGATGAAACCGTTAAAAGAGTTTAATTTCATCAGAGACAATAAAGATGCATAGATACGTATTTATAATACATTATGTGGAGGAAATTAAGTGAGAGAATAAAGACATATTTCTAATACATTATGTGGAGGAAATTAAGTGAGAGCATAAAGACATATTTCTAATACATTATGTGGAGGAAATCTTGTTGATTGGAAATGATGAATATTTTATTGACATAGGTTAATAATTTCATTTCGATGAAAGACTTAGGCAAAACCCGGATATTGAATGAGACACTAATATGGTTGTGCCAAATGTACATAGATGAGATATTGAATGAGTTAAATATGGAAACAACAAGAAAGGTACTTGTCGCACAGAAAGGATTGAATCAAGATTCAAGTGTATTGACACTTAGTAAGTGAAACAAGATTCAAGTGCTTTGACACTTGATGAGTGAAATCACAAGAATATTTTGATCAATCTGTGATATGTACACATCCAGATATGTCCTATGCTCTAAATGTTATGAGCATATACCGGAATGGTTCGTAAGATAATCATTGGACGATATTAAGGATATTCTTATGATCTTTAGAAGAACTAAGAATATGTTATTTATGTAGAGGTGAAAAATAGATAGATAGTTCATTTGTAAAGTGTTACATTGATACTAGTTTTGTCACAAGATACAAGTTAAGTTTTTCTCAATTTAAACTATTGGTGGCACAATGTAATGGAAAAGAAGTTGACGAGGTTTTGACTCATCATGCCCATTGTTATGGACTTGGGTTTTGGAGAATATGGGGATGCTGGAGATCACAGAACAGTTAGCAAACAAGCAACACGGGTACATGGTGTTTACCCAGGTTCATGCCCCTAGAGGGAAAATCCTACTCCTGCTTGTCTGCTCTTGATTACGGCGGAACCGAAGGTTACAGGGGTGCGTAGATGCAATCTGGCGTGAGGTGTGTATGAGGTGAGTTGAGAGACCCTCCTCGTCGTACCCTCCTAGCCTTTATATATATAGGCAGGTCCCGGGCATAGGCCGAGTCGGTTACAGATTAGGGTTTCTCCCTTTGAAATTCTATCTACTCTAGTCTTGTTCTCCAAGGATCCGAAGGCGTCATGGGCTTGGGCCACCCGAAATCTTCCGCATGCCATGTATCTTTGTCGTGGGCCTTCCTTGGGATGGACTAGGTATGCCAATATTGTGTACCCGTGGGGTATAGCAATGTCACCAAGGATCCGGAGGCGCCATGGGCTTGGTCCACCTGAAATCTTCCATATGCCACGTATCTTTGTCGTGGGACTTCCTTGGGCTGGACTATTTATGCCAATGTTGTGTACCCGTGGGGTATAACCATGTCAGTAGCCCCCGAGTGCTCAGTCGAATCGCAGATTCAGCTGAGGACTCTTTAGTCTTTCAGGTGCAGTTTAGGCCTGTTTATAAGAGAAAGTAATTTAGTTCGTAGGGATTGTTGATGCGTGTGCCTGACTCACCCAAAAGATCAGGGCCAGTTAAATGTCATAGGACAAAACAACACGATCTTCTTTAGAATCGAGTCCCTGAACTCGAATCCGGAACAGATGCTGGCATAATTCGACTCAAGCCGTTGAGATCTTACAGGATCCGAATCCTAGTGGTTTTCAAGTGATGTACCCAACGCGTCCGTCGGGATTTTTCATCATGCCAGTTGACACGGTATTTTTCTGGCAGAGCGCAGTCAGGTGCGTTACCAGGACATCAGATGATATCTGTAGTTCTTATCCTTGCGTCCCAGACACAACATCCGAAATGTTATCACCGTGGAGGTGTTTCGGATGGCCAAGGAGAATGTCTCTCACTTAGCGTTTATTTGGGCAAAGTTGCTAGAAAAAGTTTGTATTTTGATAGATCGCAGTCGAAGAAATCATAGGGTGCGCGACCAACGCTCCCTATGGGAGTAGCCCCCGAGTGTCTGTTTGAGTCGTAGACTCGATCAGAGACTTTAGTTCAGTTGTTTTTAACTTCAGGCCCGAAGGACACAATTTTTTTGGATGCTTGAACAATCCACCCTATGGGAGTAGCCCCCGAGTCCTTAGTGGAGTCGTAGACTCGACGTGGGACTCGAAGATTGGTGAGAAGTGTACTACCTTAATCATGTTTCAGGTGCGCGGCCAGCGCTCCTGATAGGAGTAGCCCCCGAGTAGTTGCTCGAATCGTAGATTCGAGTAAATACTTGATTCATCAGCCGAAGATTTCCAACCGTTGCTAGATTGGTCTTGATGGCTTCAGTGCTGACGATCAGTGATCTCAACCGTCTGCGGCGCCAGAGATGACGTGACAGGACGAACGTGGGTCCCAATTTCTGACTTGGAGTTGACTAGTCATGCGCGACGTGGCGAGAATTATGGCGTCTCCTCAGTTTCCGTGCGTAGTGGACGGCATGCTGGCGACGGTTCGTTGCTGTGATGACACGTGTAGGGTTAGATTTTGCTTGCGCGTTAGGGCTTCTGGATCGACGGCTCTTGTTTATCGTCCTAGTCTTTTATAACCGTGGGAAAACAGTGATTCTGTTTCACCCCTTGCCATTTGCTTTTGCCATTGCCTCCATTTTCTCAAGCACTGCCTCTCTTGCGCGCACTAGACGTTCTCCGTTCATTTCCTTCTTCATTTCTCCGCGCTCACCGCCGCACTCACCGTCGTGCGATGGGCAAATCGAGGAAGAGCGCTGTTGGAGTTGGATCAAGTGCCGCCGGCGGCGGCAAGAAGCTTGTTGCTGCCCCTCACATCACCGACGGCGGGTGGAGGCGCACAGAGGCGAATAACAGTGA
Organism: Avena longiglumis; assembly: GCA_030063025.1. NCBI lineage: Eukaryota > Viridiplantae > Streptophyta > Magnoliopsida > Poales > Poaceae > Avena > Avena longiglumis. The sequence goes on from CP125973.1 coordinate 159,974,546, forward strand.
CCTACGCAAGCTGCGCGACGCGGGGCTAATCCCGCAGAACAAGGAGGATGTGAAGCTTCCTGGTGATGAGGTAACTCCCCGTCCACCCGTAGGGTTTCGGGTGATGTTCTTCGCCTTCGTTCTTCGTGGTCTTTCTCTCCTGTCCACGATTTTCTTCGTGGACTCCTTTTCTTTTATGGCATCCAACTTCATCACCTCTCTCCCAATTCGCTCCTTCATATCGCCTGCTTTATCACTATCTGCGAGTGTTGGCTCAGTATCGAGCCGCACTTTGGCCTCTTCCGGAAGCTCTATTCCGTGAAGAGGCAGTCTGGCACCGGCGGGGTCTACCCGCTCGGTGGTTGCATCATCTCCATCCGATCTTCCGTTCTTTTCTTTTCCTTTTCCATGTGCGAGTTCGTCCAATACTGGCAGAAGAAGTAGTTTTATATCCGCGACTCCACGCTGGACGGACAGGATTTTGGCCTTGCCCCCTTCGACTCCTCCCAGGAAATCGTTCCGAAGAGATCTTGGAAGAACCACATATTGGAGGGCGAGATAGCGAAAGTGGAGGGGCTCTACCATCGGGTGGAGGCGCTCCAGATGGTCGCTGAGAAGGAGGTCAATGGTGTGGATATCATCCGCACCTTCCTCAAACATCGGGTGCAGCCGCTCCAAGCGAGAGCGCATCCGATGTTTCTTTACACTGGCCGCCACGATCCGATGAGGCTCTCAGCCGAGGAGCTGTCCAGGGGCGACCTCGATAGAGCTCTTCGGCCGCTGCTGAAGTTCAAGGCGGATGAGGACCTCCTGGGGAAGTCCTTGACCGCCCCCTTCAGTGCTTCGAGTGTAGTTTCTCATGTGTAGAATTGCGTCATGCGCGTTGCGCCTTTTTTTGAGTGTTGTTTACTTATGAATATTGTTGCTAATCACGATCTTTGTCTTCTTTGTTGTACAGGAGCTCAAGGTAGCTTGCATGATGCCTCCGCTGCCTGAGAAATTTCCGATTGGGCCGGACAACGAGGTTGTGGACTCTGAGTCCGAACTTCCACCGGCGCAATCTCCAACCCAGGAAGCCCCGAGCCGAGAGAGGGGCAGACCCGAAAGCGCTCCCGGAGCGAATCTTCGGATGCGTCGACTTCGCCGACTCCCCGAGGCCCTTCCTTCCTGGAGCAGCATGGTAAGGATGAAGGTGCTTCCTCTGCACCTTTCCCTACTGTGCCACTTCGGGCGATGGCGCCGCAGCCGCCGGCCAAGAAGAAGAAGAAAGAGAAGGCAGCGCCGGTCTTCAACTTGTCAGATATTGACTCATAAGTAGTTTCATCTATGCTTTGTTCTGTCATTTGTGTGTGTAATGTAGCTTCTCGTCTTGATCAGTATTTTTCTTGCAGCCACTCCTCAGAGGGTTCTCTTAGTGAGGGCACTCAAGAGGCCGTAGGGGAGTCGAAGCCAATGGCTCCTCCCTCTCAGGTGGTGGCCAACTCTAAGGACGATGAGCTGAACCTCTCCAAGCGAGAGGATCGGGTAGTTGTGGCTTAGAATACCACGCGCGGAACTTCGAAGTCCCCGCCTAAGCACGTAAGTTGTTTTTGCGCCTTTACTTTGTAGGGGGGCGACCCCTTTTTCGGATGACCTGTTGGTTGATTTTGCTCTTGTGGGGCGTAACCCCCGAGCCCTTTCTGATGGTTGTTTTTGTTTGTGTTTTGCTTTGCAGCCCTTCGTGCATAGCGCTAATCTCCTTATTCAGCAGCACTTGGAGCTGGAAGCCAACATGATGCAGCTGCAAGGTGCGTAGTTTGATCATCTTTTTGTGGTTTGGCTGTCCCTTTCATCTTTGCTTCTGTTGATCCTTTTGTTCTTTATTTTTGCAGATGAAAATAATGCAGCTCTCCGCCGGCTAGACGCTCTTGAAAAGAGCCTTGGTCGAGCAGAGAAGAAAGCTGCAAATGCTGCAGAGGTGAAAGAGCCCCTACATAAGGAGGTAGCTGACGCTGGTGAAGCTCAGGAGCGCCTGCGGAAGGAGTATGCTGATCGCGAGGAGCAGCTTATTGCTGCGGCTTCCACTCGCGAGAAGGAGATGACCGATAGGCTGATTTTCTCCGGTGAGTGTCCTTTACTTGCTTTGGTCTTGTATTTTTTCAGCTGCTTCTTGTCTTCAACTTATTTTGGGTATTTCCTTCTTTGTCTCAGATGCGTCAAGCATCGCGTTTGATCGCGGTGTGCTATAGCATGGAGATGCTCTGGATGATGCCACCGCAGCGGTCGAAGATCGCTGCGGTACTGCTACTGGCTCCCTGGCAAAGGCCAAGGAAGTGCTCCGACGCTTCTACAGGGAGGTCGTTCCCAAGGGCGCTGCTCTTGAGGATGTTGACGCTCTGGCGGATGCTCTGGCAGAGGACACTCCGGCAGCCTACAAGCACAAGAAGAAGGGCATCAGCGCCTCCATGGGGTTGGCCATGGCCATGGAATCTGGAGCCAAGATGGATCTGCCTCACATCACCTTCCAGATGCCAACTGCTGTAGACGGCTCAGAGGTAGCCTTCACCCTCTTTGCCTCGCGCTGTAAGTGTTACGGGCCGAAACTTATTGATCTGTTGGCGGAGTATGCGGCGAAGCAGCAGGACGAGGCCAAGAGCAGGCAATCTAGCTCTGATCCCACTCCGGATGCTGGTGCATAGGATCTGGTGTTGTAGTTAGGATAGTTTATCTTCTTCCTTTTGTAATGTAAGCTTTTGTTGATGAACAATCTCTCTGTATGCCATGTGGTGGCCTTTGATGTATATATAAATTATGTTTCGAGCTATCACCAGTGATGTTTGTGATGTTCATGTCCTTACTTGTTTGCCTTTAGGGTCCTTCGGGTGAGACTCCCACTGATACTTCGACTGTCCCTGAGCCACGACCATCTCTGGATGATGCGTCGCATCTTGTTTTTCTTCGCGACCGCGTCCGTAGCTTGGAGAAGGATATCCTTGGTGTTCGAGGCCATGCGGATGTGTGGAAGTCGAAAGCTGATCGGGCCACTGCCAGGGAGGAATTTTTGATGGGGGAGCTGCGGCAGATGAGCGAGCAACTTCAATGTGAGTCTTCGCGAGCTGTCGTTCTTTTTCGGATGCACTTTTCTTATGTGTCATCTTGTTCTTGTCTTTGGTGCAGGCGTCAATCTCGTTCTGAGGGAAGAGAAGGAGCGTGTTGTGGTTCACATAAATTGCCTGACCCAACATAATTAGAGGCGGGCGGTTTCTTCTGGATGGACCATGATCGGGCCATTGTCCTTGCAACGATGCAAGATCGCGTGCACCAGGTTTCTCGGGTGCTGAGGCAGGCGAGGATTTCCCTGGTGTCCACCTGGGCCATCATGTTTCCCCTGGATGAGGCACCTTCCAACCTTTGGGGCTGAAGGAAATATGCCCTAGAGGCAATCATAGAGATGATGATATTTCATATGTATCCATGAGTTATTGTAATGTTCCTTAAATATCCGTATCAGGAAACTTGTATTGATTGGCAATTACGTGAATTGTTTGTGAAACTCTATACTTGTATGGTTATTTAAGAGTTATCCCTAGTCGGAGTTCATGTGAGGACACACGTGAATATTAGACTAGCACATCGATTGGTTGATGACTATGTTTCGCAAGTCATAGATATGGAGATGTCAAACCAATGACGTGGACACATGTTATGAACATGGGGATGGACTGACCCAACTTGAGACTAGCAATTAGTTGCAGCTCTCTCTCTCTACACATCGTGTATGTTTTGTCCTTAGACCTGAAATTGTCGCATGTACTTGAGATGTGGATCGACCTACTTTGGGGCTATCAAACGCTGCACCGTAACTAGGTAGTTATAAAGGTAGCTTTCGGGTTTGTCCTGAAGCATGCTGCAAGGCATGGTCAATCAAGATGGGATTTGCCCCTATCTACTTCAGAGAGATATCTCTGGGCCCCTCGAGTGATCGGATCCAGAAATGCATGACCGTGCTACATATGGTTAAGAGTTAACCTAGTAAAGGGATTCCGAATCACGGTATCGAGAAAGGGAGGTCAGCTTGGAGCTAGACAAAATATCATGAGGCAAAGGGAAAGACATGTACTAAACCTTGTGATGGTTCGTCCGATATGATCTTTGTATGCGTTTAGGAGTTGGCACGTCTTGCCAGAGGCCGCTACCAACTATTGATAGAATAAGTGTATTCGTGTCATGTCTATACGCATATGAACCTATAGGGTCACACACTTAAGGGGCTGGAAGCCTAATGAGGATTGGATCCGAATTAGACCAGGCTTAGGGTACTAATGGGCTGCTAATGTAGAAGCCCACTAGGGACGCCTATATAAGAGAGGGTGGGGCGACCCGAGGTTAGATCTTAGACCTCGATCATTCCCACCGCCACTCCTCACGCACTTTTGTCATGCGGACCTAGCAGTCCGGCGTCTGATGCTTCCACCCTGTACGTGTGGATACCTCGGAGGCGCTGCATCTGTAGCGCTTGGACGAGCCGTGCAAGGGAAGCTTCTCGTAGGACGAGGACAAGGAGGAGACCTGGAACGTCTGCACTGCCTCGACGCGCTTCATCGATTCCGCAACTGCACGTCTAGTGGTAATCTCGTGATCTATGACAACAGTTATCCTGGTATACGCGGTAGAATTTTTTTGATTTGCGCTAGTGTAGCCTACCCGTATCCCTTCAGTGGTATCAGAGCCGATGCTGTCCAGTTATAGGTTCGGGATGGTTGCATATGGTGATATGCAGATTGATATGAATGATGTGATCGTTTATATGGCGGTGGTTTAGGATTGATCTATGATCTTGCTTTCCGTGATCGTGATCTGAGGTTGTCGAACGACTTACCCCTACTGGTCGGCTTCCGCCATCGGGGTAGACAGTGACACCTAAATCCTGTTGAATCACGCGAAGATCAATATGATTGATCGAATCGGAACCTAGATCTAAAATCGATGTACCGTGATCAAAGGAGTTTGATTGAATCGGGACAGGAGTCGGTTTATGGTAAATTTGATTTTCCGATCAAAATCCTTAAAGAAAATTGTGAAGATTCGATCTCTCATTTTTCACGAATTTCCGGGCGCGAGGGGCGCTGCCCCTTTGAACCCCGCAGGGGGAGACCCCCTAGACCCCCTTAATCGTAGACCCTTTTGTATCTCGTTAAGGTAACTAGGTGCTGCAATGTCACATGATTCGGTAGAATGCGATTCTATGCATAACTTGTTTTTTGCAGGATGTATGTGATCAGTATGGCCCATATATGTATGAAAATTAGCATGACCTGCGTGTCGTGAGTAGGGCAACACGGCTGGAGCCATATGTGTTGTCATTTATTGTAATGGCCTGCGTGCCAACTTATGATGATCCCAATATTATGTAATTTTGATTACTAGCTGTTAGGAGTAATAGCTTGTATTAGTTCTTGGAGGACTCATCACTTGGAGGATGGGTCACATGGAACATGAAGATGTAGATCATCATGGTGGACAGGTTCTATGGCGATGGAGATCACCATGAGAAAATGGGCCATACTGTGTCACATCTATGTGAATGTTATCCTTATGCGTTTTTACTACTATGCATGCTTAGATGATAGAAGTAGAACGCTACCTCACAAAGTTTAAGTTAAACCATGCCCTCCCAACCAAACCTTGCACCATCCTATGCCCTATACAATCGTTGGTGAGCCTATGAAATTAGGGTGACGCGGTTTTCCTTGGCTGGATGGGTTTGTATCGGATACCTACACGCATAAGGGTTGGTGAACTTGACAAGGTCATCTTAATAGTTAAGGACCTTGGGGCATAAAGGTTGGGCGCCTAGTTTTGACATAGAGATGTCACCCAACAACAAGAGTCATATGTGATATGATTAGCAAGTGTTGCTTACCGATTTACCTTGTCTTCTAGCATTGATGCTAAAGCTCACTAGTCGACTTGTTAATTGTGGATATTGAATCACTTAGTATCAATAGAGGGATATTGATTTAAGTGGGAGTATATGCTATTAAATTGTTTAATATGTCTTACTCTTTCATGGTTACATGGCTTAGAATTTTGCATGTTTTCTGTTGTAGATCAATGGCACCGAACACTACATCACCTTTCTTTTTACGTTCGATTCTTGACAAAGATAAACTAAATGGAACAAACTATTCGGATCGGGTCGTAACGAGAATTGTTCTCGGTCGATAAAAAAGCGGTTGGATACCCCAATCCCCGATGAACCTGCTGATAATGCATCTGCTGCCCTAAAGAACACCTACAGGAGAGCATGTGATGATTCTCTTGAGGTTAGCTGCCTTATGCTTTCATGCATGGAACCTGAACTCCAAAAGAAGTTTGAGGATCAGGATGCCTACGATATGATCGTTGCGCTTAAGGACATGTTCCAAGATCAGGCAAGGACTGAGAGGTACAATGTTGCCAAGTCCTTTGTCGAATGCAAGCTAGCAGAGGGAGCAGCTGTAGGCCCCCATGTGATCAAAATGGTTGGTTAGAGTCAGACTTTGGAAAAGCTTGGTTTTCCACTAGGCCAAGAGTTGGCCACTGACTTTATTTTGGCGTCTCTTCCATCCAGCTATGGGCAGTTCATTTAGAACTACCATATGCATGGGGTGGAGAAGGGCCTTAATGAATTATGTGGGATGCTTAAAACAACAGAAAGTGACATGAAGAAGTGTGTAGGGTATAGCCATGTGATGGCTGTGCAGAACAAGCCTAGCTTCAAGAAAAAGGGTACTTCTTGGAAGAAGAAGGGAAAGGCTAAGGATACGATCCCTAAGTCTGCACCCAAGCAAAAGGATGGACCTGTAGAAGACACTGAGTGCTTCTTTTGTCACGAACATGGCCACTGGAAGAGAAACTGCAGCAAGTACCAGGCTTCTTTGAAGAAGAGTGGACGTAAGAGTACTTCCAACTCAGGTATGCTTGTTGTAAATGTTGTGGACATTCTTCTCGCTGATTCCTATGTTAACTCTTGGGTATTTGATACCGGATCAGTTGCTCATATTTGCAATTCGATGCAGGGGCTAATAAGGACTAGAGAAGTGCAGAAAGGCTAAGTGGATTTTCGCGTCGGAAATAAAGCAAGGGTTGCTGCATTGTTCGTCGGTGTCATGCAACTTCACCTTCCTTCAGGATTTATTATGGAGTTGAATAATTGTTATTACATTACAAGTATGGGTCGAAACATTTTATCACCTTCATGTTTGATGAGGGATGGTTATTCATTCGCGAGTGCAAACAATGGTTGTGTAATCTCTAAGAATGATATGTTTATGGCTAATTCTCCCATTGTGAATGGGTTATTTATTTTAAATCTTGATGATGCATCTGTTTACAATGTTAGTGCTAAAAGGCTTCGGCCTAATGATTTGAATCCTATCTATTTATGGCATTGTCGTTTGGGGCATATAAGTAAAAAGCGCATGAAGAAGCTCCATGGTGATGGTCTTCTAACTTCGTTTGATTTTGAATCATACGAGACATGTCAGGCTTGTTTACTTGGAAAAATTACCAAGTCACCTTTTTTGGGTTTACCCGAGAGAGCGAGAGACTTGTTGGAACTCATGCATACTGATGTATGTGGGCCAATGAGCACGACAGCCAGAGGAGGATATCACTACTTCATTACTTTCACTGATGATTTCAGTAGATATGGTTATGTCTACTTGATGAGACATAAGTCTGAAACTTTTGAAAAGTTCAAGGAGTTTCAGAGTGAAGTAGAGAATCAATGTGGCAAGAAAATAAAGGCCTTGCGATCTAATCGTGGAGGTGAATATTTGAGTCACGAATTTAGCGATCATCTTAAGAGTTGCGGAATTGTTCCACAACTTACGCCGCCCGGAACGCCTCAAAGAAACGGGGTCTCCGAACGGTGTAATCGAACTTTGTTGGACATGGTTCGATCTATGATGAGCCAGTCGGATTTACCATTATCATTTTGGGGTTACGCTCTAGAAACAGCAGCTTTCACACTTAATAGGGTACCATCTAAATCCGTAGTTAAGACACCATATGAGATGTGGACTGGAAAGAATCCCAGTTTGTCTTCTCTAAAGATTTGGGGTTGTGATGCATTTGTCAAGAGACTTCAGTCGGACAAGCTAACACCCAAATCGGATAAGTGCATTTTCGTGGGATATCCGAGGGAAACCTTAGGTATTACTTCTACAACCGAGAGGAGGGCAAAGTGTTTGTCGCTCGTAGCGGTGTCTTCCTAGAGAAAGAGTTTCTCACAAAGGGAACAAGTGGAAGGTCGGTGCGACTTTAAGAAGTTCAAGATGAGCCAGTTGGGGATGCTTCTACGAGTGATGCTATTGTATCAGAACAAGTTGAGGAACCCGTGGCAACAGAAGCACCACAACCACGAAGGTCGGCGAGGCTCCGTGAAGCGCGGGAATTATTATTGTTAGACAATGATGAGCCTGCGACCTATGCAGAAGCGATGGTGGACCCAGACTCTGAGAAATGGCTGATCGCCATGATATCCGAGATAGAATCCATGGGAGACAATCAAGTTTGGAACTTGGTTGACCTGCCTGATGGTTTTAAAGCCATCGAGTGCAAATGGATCTATAAGAAGAAGATTGATATGGATGGAAATGTTCACATCCATAAAGCTCGACTTGTTGCAAAAGGTTTTCGACAAGTTCAAGGAGTTGACTACGACGAGACATTCTCGCCCGTAGCGATGCTTAAATCTATACAGATAATTCTAGCCATTGCTGCAAATTTTGACTATGAAATATGGCAGATGGATGTCAAGACGGCTTTCCTAAATGGAATCCTAACTGAGGACATGTATATGATGCAGCCCGGAGGTTTTGTCGATCCAAACAATGCTGGAAAGGTATGCAAACTTCTGAAGTCCATTTATGGGCTGAAGCAAGCATCTCGGAGTTGGAACATTCGATTTGATGAAGTTGTAAAGGAGTTTGGCTTCATCAAAAACGAACAAGAACCTTGTGTTTACAAGAAGGAAAGTGGGAGAGCGCTGGTATTTCTAGTCTTATATGTAGATGACATATTGCTGATTGGAAATGACATTCCTATGCTCGAGTCTGTTAAGACCTCATTGAAAAATAGTTTTTCAATGAAGGACTTAGGAGAAGCGGCATATATTTTGGGCATCAAGATCTATAGAGATAGATCAAGGAGGCTAATTGGATTAAGCCAGAGTACATACATTGACAAAGTGTTGAAACGGTTCAGCATGGAAGAGGCTAAGAAGGGGTTCTTGCCCATATCTCACGGCATAAAACTCAGCAAGACTCACTGTCCTTCGACTACCGATGAGCGTGAGCGCATGAGTAGGGTTCCATATGCTTCGACTATTGGATCCATCATGTATGCAATGATATGTACTCGCCCAGATATTTTCTATGCTCTAAGTGTTACGAGCAGATACCAGGCTGATCCAGGTGAAGGTCACTGGACAACGGTAAAGAACATCCTTAAGTACTTGAAAAGGACTAAGGATGTGTTCCTATTTTATGGAGGTGAGGATGAACTCAGTGTAAGGGGTTACACAGATGCGAGTTACCTTAACAACTCAAATGATTCAAAATCGCAATCAGGTTATGTGTTTGTCATAAATGGTGGTGATGTGAGCTGGAAAAGTTCCAAGCAAGATACGGTGACCTCCTCTTCAACAGAAGCTGAATATATTGCTGCCTCGGAGGCTGTAAAGGAAGATGTTTGGATTAGGAATTTCCTGATCGCTCTCGGTGTGGTTCAGGGCGCGTCCAATCCCTTGGACGTTTATTGTGATAATAATGGTGCTATTGCACAGGCCAAGGAACCTAGACAGCACCAGAAGAACAAACATATTTGCATGCGTTACCATCAGATTTGAGAGTTCGTTGAGGATGGTAGTGTCATGATATGCAAAATACATACGGACTCAAGTGTTGCTGATCCCTTGACTAAGCCTCTCCCACAGCCCGCGCATGAAGCGCACACAAGAGCAATTGGTATTAGATACATTTTAGATTGACTCTAGTGCAAGTGAGAGACTGAAGGAAATATGCCCTAGAGGCAATCATAGAGATGATGATATTTCATATGTATCCATGAGTTATTGTAATGTTCCTTGAATATCCGTATCAGGCAACTTGTATTGATTGGCAATTACGTGAATTGTTTGTGAAACTCTATACTTGTATGGTTATTTAAGAGTTGTCCCTAGTTGGAGTTCATGTGAGGATACACGTGAATATTATACTAGCACATCGATTGGTTGATGACTATGTTTCGCAAGTCATAGACATAGAGATGTCAAACCAATGACGTGGACACATGTTATGAACATGGGGTTGGACTGACCCAATTCGAGACTAGCAATTAGTTGCAGCTCTCTCTCTACACATCGTGTACGTTTTGTCCTTAGACCCGAGATTGTCGCATGTACTTGAGATGTGGATCGACCTACTTTGGGGCTATCAAACGCTGCACCGTAACTGGGTAGTTATAAAGGTAGCTTTCGGGTTTGTCCTGAAGCATGCTGCAAGGCATGGTCAATCAAGATGGGATTTGCCCCTCTCTACTTGAGAGAGATATCTCTGGGCCCCTCGAGTGATCGGATCCAGAAATGCATGGCCGTGCTACATATGGTTAAGAGTTAACCTAGTAAAGGGATTCCGAATCACGGTATCGAGAAAGGGAGGTCAGCTTGGAGCTAGACCAAATATCGTGAGGCAAAGGGAAAGACATATACTAAACCTTGTGATGGTTCGTTCGATATGATCTTTGTATGCGTTTAGGAGTTGGCATGTCTTGCTAGAGGCTGCTACCAACTATTGACAGAATAAGTGTATTCGTGTCATGTCTATATGCATATGAACCTATAGGGTCACACACTTAAGGGGCTGGAAGCCTAATGAGGATTGGATCCGAATTAGACCAGGCTTAGGGTACTAATGGGCTGCTAATGTAGAATCCGACTAGGGACGCCTATATAAGAGAGGGCGAGGCGAGCTGACCAGGGTTAGATCTTAGACCTCAGATCATTTCCAGCCGCCACTCCTCACGCCTGTGTCGCGCGCGCGGACCTAGTAGTCCGGCGTCTGACGCTTCCACCCTGTACGTGTGGATACCTCGGAGGCGCTGCATCTGTAGCGCTTGGACGATCCGTGCAAGGGAAGCTTCTCGTAGGAAGAGGACAAGGAGGAGACGTGGAACGTCTGCACTGCCTCGACGCGCTTCATCGATTCCGCAACTACGCGTCTAGTGGTAATCCCGTGATCCATGACAACAGTTATCCTGGTATACGCGGTAGAATTTTTTTGATTTGCGCTAGTGTAGCCTACCTGTATCCCTTCAGGGGCCTGCTGGCAGAGTTTCGGGACGTGAGGCACGTCAAGGAGTTGGTGCGGCGTCAGCTAGTCGCTAGGGTGAAGGCCGCTCTTTCAGCTGTTCGGTTGCATCGCCATGATGTTGATCTTGCGGCGGTGGCGACTGGGCCACCCCTTCGACCAGATGGTAGTCTTTGGGATATGCGCCCGCATTATGAGGCTGTGAGGCAGTATGCTGAAGAGATCGTTGATCTGTTCGAGCAACGAGCGACTGTGATACTCCAGAATAGGTAAGTCCTGTAAAGAAAACAAATTGATGTAAAATTTGTATGTATTCGAGTGGTCTTGTTGTGCCCTTTGTAAAGTTTATTTGTATTAGCATTGTTGGGAATATGCTATATGGGTATCCTCATAGCATGTCTCCTATCCGGATAACCCGGGTAACCCACAGTTGGTAGCATGGCCCATGGCCTGCTGGGCGGCCCAGTTAGATGGATCCAGAAGGGAGGCCCATGCCGGATAAAGGAAGGCTACGGAGGAGTCACCGACATACCCAGAGCCTTGGAGTGCAAGACATGCTAAGATTAGTTGTAAGCAGTGTAGGACTCTGTAACCTTTCCGGCTAGGACTTTTCCATGTAACCCTAGGACCTGGCAACTATATAAGTCGGGCCTATGGGAGCCTTTAAGGCACAATCTCAGACAATCTAGTGTCAAGTACGACGCACCTTGCACAGCGAACCAATCCCTGTAACTCGGCGTATTTGCCATTATAGTGATTTATAGCAGGAGTAGGATTCCGCCACCATTATGGGATCTGAACCTGGGTAAGCTGTGTTACCTCGTACCCGTCAACCGTCCGCCTTCCCCCACGTCTCTAAACACGCACTGTGAGGACCCCTCCAGCTGCAAAGAGAAGCAGAAGCGATGCCGCAGATGAGAGATAAAACGGAAAATCAAGCGAACGTTATATGTAACTGCCTAAACTCACTTTAGTCGTCATTCTTCTCTCCACTTCCGACTCTCCCGATCATGCTCAGTGCACCCGGCCATGAGCTACCTCCTCCCGTGAGAGCAGACACTGCCCTCTCCGGTCGTTCACCGCCCAACATCGAGCAGCCGGTTGACAGCAGTGCAGTGTTCTACTATCACTGAGTGCGTATAAGAGCCGGCGGTTGTCTTCGATTCATCGTGTGCATGCATATGCGTCGTCATCAGGAACAACAAGTAATAATCTCCGCCCTTTCTTTTACTTTTGCACTCCTATCCTATAGTCATGTCATATTCCGTTTCCTATGGTACATACTTTTTGCCAATACCGAGAGCCCGATTGCAAATTGTCACAGTATATCTAAAAGGACAAATTTCTACTAATTATAATTTGTTTAATGTCAGTCAGATCAACCCAGGACACCTTAAGCTTCCATGTGATCTGGACCTGATCACGTATGCCCCCTCAAACCCCCCTTATCTAGATTAATTAGTTTTGATTTAATTTATTTTTTGCTAGCTTATGTATTGTCTTGAGAAGTTCAGATTAAATCAGGTGCTCAGGAGGCATAGCGTCATTTTACTTTTATTTGAACGATTAACTGAATTCACTCGCATAAAAGAAGGATTAACTGAATTCATATAAATACTTCAACATCACACGGGCTCCGTGCAGACTTCAGTTTGCACATGCAGTGACAACATGACGTACAAGGTACTCCATATGCAAGGCACTGGAAACTATTAATTTCGTATTAGTATTATTAAGCATCTATACAATGAATACATACATCTACTTGTCTGTGAGTATCGATGTCTCTCTTTTCGTTTGACCATGCATGCATGCATGATAGATGTCTCTGTTCTTTTGTGTTTGTTTTACATTTTCAATGCAAGAAGCATCATGTGTTTCCTACACACGTTCGTTATCAATCCCAACTTACGATGTTATATCAACATCAACAATTTCAGGGTGCTGGACCAAAACTACTTCAATTTCGGCCAGAACAATCTGATGGTAAGAAAGTTCAGAAAGATAAGCAAGATCACCTCCATTCCTTCTGGTGCATGTATCCTCATCATTGAAGTAACCTGTGAATAAGTGAATTCCGAACTTGATATAAAACTCAACGGACATAATATGGAAAACATCAGTGTGTAATTTAGGTGGAAAAGATAGCTCCTACATGATGTTAAAGACTATCTGAGAGTTAACTTTGTTTAGCTGTCCCAGGAGCAGAAAATTCCCAATATAATGTTGTATAAGTCAATTCTTTTGTGGCAAATAAAATAATTGTTGTCTTTAGAATTACAATGATAAGTGGTTCACTATGACAAACAAAAAGGGATGGTACAAATTTAATTATAAAGATAATGATGAGATCACTATTTTGAAAGGAGATACATTTTTCAAATATGATTCCCACGACAATGAACAACCAAGAAACCATAAAATGCTCATGCTATCATTTGCATACAAGAAATCGTCTCTAATGCCCGCCGCAACGCGCGGGGTATCAACTAGTTAAGCATATCATAAGATCAAGTCATTAAGTTCACTTTGCTACAAGCTTTCAAATACATAGTAACCTAATCCTTTGACCATGAGATCATGTTAATCACCATCACCGAATGAGTGCTTTGATGACATCAAATGCCACTTCCGTAACTGGGTGGTTATAAAGGTGGCATTAGGTATTCTGAAAGTATATATATGTGTTCAAGAGCATGGATCAAGAGTGGGATTTGTCCATCCATATGACATATCGATATACTCTGGGTCCTCTTGGTGGAATGTCATCCAATTGGCTTGCAAGCATGTGACTAGGTCACAAGGGATGTCATGTCATAGAACGAGTAAAGATACTTATCGATAACGAGGTTGAACTAGGTATGAAGATACCGACGGTCGAACCTCGGATAAGTAAAGTATCACACGACAAAGGGAATCAATATCGTATGTGAATGATTCATTCGATCACGAAGTTATCATTGAATATGTGGGAGCCATTATGGATCTCCAAATCCTGCTATTGGTTATTGACCGGAGAGGTGTCTCGATCATGTCTGCATAGTTCGCGAACCGTAGGGTGACACACTTAAGGTTCGATGTTGTTTAAGTAGATATGGAATATGAGTTGGAGACCGAATGTTTTTTGGAGTCTCGGATTGGATCCAGGACATCACGAGGAGATCCGGAATGGTCCAGAGAATAAGATTCATATAAGGAAAGTCGTTTTCTAGGGTTCAGAAATATTTTCGATGTTTTGACCAGAAGCTTCTAGAATGTTCTAGAGGGTCCACCAGTGGGCCCACCACCCCGGGAGGGGCTACATGGGCCGAGGAAGAGTCATACCAGCCAGCACAAGGAAAGGGACAAAAACCCTAAATAAGGAAGGAGGGAAAACTTGAGGGACAAGTTTCCCCTCTCCCTCTTGGCCGAGTTGGGGAAGGACTCAGCCAAGGGCTGGGAACCCTTGGCCGCAGCCCCCCCCCTATATAAAGAGGGGTGGGGTGGATCCCCTTGTACCTGGAACCTCAACCCTGGCCGTCGCCCCTCTCCCTCCTCCGCCGTCCTGCTCTGGCTTAGGCGAAGCCCTGCAGGATCTTCTCCTCCACCACCACCACCACGTCGTCGTGCTGTTGGGTTTCCGAGGGGATCTACTACCTCCGATGTCTGCTAGAACAGGGAGAGGAATGTCTTCATCGACTCCGTACGTGTGACCGAGTGCGGAAGCGCTGTCGGAACGCGGCGCCGGAAGGATCGTCTTCGTGATCTTGAGATCGGCAAGTGATCGACTATATCAACCATGAGATCCAATCTCGTTAAACGCTTTGGATCTACGAGGGTTAGTTCTGTCTAATATCGTTGCACCTATCTCATGGATTAGATCTTGGCTTTGCCATAGATTGAATCTTGGTTTTACGTGTTCTTGCGATAGAATTTTTTTGTTTTCCATGCAACAAACCCTATAGGTATCTCACTCCTACGTGCTGGTGAAGCCATGGCCACCCCTTTACTTCCTTCTCCCTTATTTTTCTTTTGATTGCCGCTTTGGAACCCGAGGATGGAAGGTTTGAGCCTACGGATGAACTTAGCCATGAACGGTGTCTTGGGGCTGACCTCCATGGATGAAACCTGGCTTGTGACATCATCTAGCTGAGCTGGCCCACACAAATTTGCTGCCCGGAGTGCACAAAGGGCACTCTCGCGCGTTATCTCCTGAAGGTTTGCCTCATCCTGATCATCGGAGTCTGACTCTGATTGCGCCTGCACCTGAGGCGTGGCGAAAATGTCTTGCAGCTGCCAACCTGCTAAATCTGGCTGTTGCATTGCCGTCGCCGGCGTGCCGCCACCAGTAGTGATCTCGTACACAGTCTTCTCTGGTGTGAGCAGACTATAGTCTGGAATCATCAAACTCTGATTTTGGTCCAATAGCCCTGGCCCAAACAAGCGCCCTCCATGATCAAAGCTGATGCCAGACCCTGCGCTTGCCTGCGACAACTCCGGCCTAATGCCCATGCCTCATGCCTCAGCCCATTGCAAGATCGCTTGATTTGTTGGCACATGCTCTCCTGAACGTTCTTGGTAAGATCCCCATCCTCCATCGTCGATCAGATGGCTAGGAAGAGAAAATAGCCGATGGATGTGCCCTCCCAGAAACTGCTGATGCTCCAAGCTACCATTCTCCGGGATCGCTGGGACAATGTTTGCTTACCAGCAGTCCTGTATTACACCAATTTGGACTTGCGTCTGCACAGTTGGCTGTAGCTCCACCTTCATGCGGATGAGCATCCAACATTTCCTCCGAAGGGCAGCGGAAGTACTGCACCCCAGCAGTCAATCCCCCCAACCCGCTGCGGACACCCAATCAGCATTGGGCTACCGATCTACATCGGGCTGGAGGGCTTCTCGAGCATCCGCCACCTAGAGGCGGCGAGAGCACGTCACCAGCAACCTTTTGCTCCGCTGACGCGCGGGATTTGCTTCTACGCCTGGCCTGCGCGCCGCCCCTGGGCAGTTTGCTAAGATACCGGTGGCATGAGTAGCGGGGCATCGCCAACGGTCTCACCATCATGACGAGGCGGTGGGTTCTTGGACCGCCTCCGGGAGAGCCCGGACATCTCCTCATCGGCGTGCCTGCGCCGTCCTGGCGGCGACACGCTCAAGGTTTGACATCCTATGTGTCTCTCATTAAAGTGGGATTTCCTTTCCTTAGATGATCCTTCCATATTTAGGCGAGCACTTTAATTTGGAACTCCAAGACCTAAATCTTTAGTATTTGTTGTGTATAATCTACACTATATTGCGTTTCAAATATATCCAATGATTTGGTCACTATTTTCTTAAGATTGGGATTTGCATGCGCCGCTCTTTTTTACGATAAATGTCCTGGGAATTGAGAGGTGTATCAGCATCGCATTATAAAATTATGCAAATTGGCTACATTTATCTGCTCCATCTCGGTGACGTAAACATTGGCAACTAGGGTCGTGTGATATTGGAATCTTTCTTTAACATAAGACCTCCTTTTGTAGGGCCAACATCTAGATTATATTGACCAAGTAAAAAAATTACAAAGGACACACCTAGTACATTTTCCTCACAATTGTAGAAAATGCCTTGACCAAACAAATAAATACATCTAAAATCCCCAAGAAAACATTCTGCAACTGAATCGACCATCCGATCGAGATTTGGTCCTCGCATTGCAAGGGGAGAGAACAAGGCTTGTAGAGCAATAAATCACCGTCCACACTGATCTAAGGGACATTCCTCATAGATGTTACCGTGGTAGCCACTCTACACAGCAAAATCTAGGGAAGCCGAGCACAAGCCCAACGAAGACACATAGCCACTAGCTTTTGGACATCATCGATCACGTCACTAGATGGGGTTGAGGCTAGGGAGTCAATATTCAACACATGCAGTGTGCCACCGCCAAATGAACAACACCACTACATGCTGCCCCAAAACCTAACCCTAACCCTAACTTAACTAGAACGCAAAAAACCAAGGTTCCCGTGACCACTTGATGTGCCACCGTCAGAGCAGCAGATGGACACATCGGGCTCGCTGGCGGGCATTGGAGATTTACTTGCATGGAGAGAGAGGAGATGTTGGGGGAAGCTAGGGTTTAAAGAGGAGGCAAACCGGTGACATGTGTGTTAAATGAGAACTCCTTGGAATTGAGATAATTTTGCTGGTGTTAAGTGGGTCGGGCCAAAATTCTTTGTCACGTGTCTTCGATGGTGCGCGACAGAGACCATCTAAGGTGTTGAATAGAATGCCCGCAAAGTTTTATTTTTAGAAATCTTAAAATAAATTAGAAGTGAGATTTTGATGGGATCTCACTTGACACCCTATGAGCATCGATGTGTAGTGCTATATTTGAAAGTTAAGAGATGGGATTTTTAGCACCGAAATTATTTCTTCTGCATGTGGGAAGATTCTCTTTTTCAAAAAAGGACGTGTAAGCTGAGAAAACCCAATAACAATACGGCCCACAACTCTGGGCTTGGGATGGACATGTTACATGGGCTTTATGCATTGTTTCCGCCTACTTCGACTCCCCTTTCATAAAAGAAAGTACATAAAACTGAAAATTTTCTTTGAGAAAAAGAAGCAAAATTTATACGTAGTTGGAAATGCAGAACTATAATGGAGGAGCATGAGGTCAGAGGGCGAATCTTTTCAAATCTTATATTGACCATCCGAAGATCCGAGTCAACATATGTCACGGTTTACAAGTTCATCTCGAGAATTTGGTTGCCACTATTTGTATGCCTTGGCCACTTTTTGTTAGAGTTGCGAAACCATGCCCTTGCCGGACAACCCTTGATCAGTACAACCCCCGGCAAAGAAAACACTCTATAGGAATATAAGGTATGCTTGACACTTGATTGTTCATAGTGGATCGGTAGATCCCTAAAATCCCAGTTCGTGGTTTTGTTATACCATCGATGGGGACAACGACCACGACGGTCGACGATACTTTTAGGTACGCACGCACACTACTGCGCCCCCAAAAGGAGACCATGTCAGGTGGAGTGCATTTGAGCAGCCGCCAGAAGAGCATTAGGGGTCGCACCAACTAAATATGTCCATACATATACAGTCCACGCTGACCTCCAAACTGGCATATAGATCATAGGTGTGTCGTAGCAGTAACACACAGTGCAGGCGTACGTTAGGTACCCCCCAAAAGGTGTTTCGAGGCACACTACGTAGTCGGCTACATCCACTGCCTATCTAGCTATCTTGATCTGCAATTCGTGGCCCAGCTTGGTAGCGTGTTGGTGGACAGGGTCAGGTGAAAACAGAGCGTGGACGCTCTGTTGTGCAGCACATTTGATTTTTTTAAAACAATTTTTGCATCTAGCTCACACAAGAGTAATGATGTTTTGTTACTTGGATTCATGTATAAAGGCACGTTTGGTTGCCTGCACCATTGCTGTTATGATAACTTTTTTTGAAAAGGGGTGAGGTTATCAGAAAAGATCATAAACAAATAGCGGGTTCACGATAGTAGACAACACACAAGTTCATCATAGGGAATTACAACATATCTTACTAAAACCCACATGCCAAGAGACAGGGCTCAATGCTGGTCGACGATCCTCCTAAAGGCTTTTGGGTGCTCTAGGCACCTCCTGACAGTCTCTGCCTGACTATAGTCATAGATCACCACTTTATACATCTTTGGGAAGATCTTCTTGAAGGTGAACATGCATCCAATCTGCAGCTCATGAGCTATTGCAAAAGCCGTCCACCCTTGATTGAAGAATGTCCCATTGGCAGCCACTTGGATGGAGTGAGCGAACCTGGTCGAATGCACAAGCATTGTACGCACCACTTGGTTCGATAACCCCATCTCGAAAGTGTGTAACACGCGCATTTTAATCATCGATATCTATGTATGCAAGAACCGCCGTCACTTCAACCGTAGGATGACTACGAATCTAAAACCCTACTCCTCCATATAGATCGAAGGAACGGCCGACCAAAATCTCCAAGAACAAAACAAAGCATCAATAGTAAACACCAAATTGAAAATGCCCTAGACCCTTAGTTATCTGTGTAGATCTACAACGCATGCAAGCGAGAACCTTATCTATATGCAGATCTACCGTCAAAATGGCTCGGATGAGAAGAAGGAAGAGCTTACTGCCATTGCTGACCAGTTGAAGCACGCAGAAGGAGCAAATTCGTGGTCGACGGCAATGGTGAGCGAGAGATTCGTCGCTAGCAGTGGAACCGTCAAAAGGGAGAAGAGTGAAGAGGGAGAGGAGTGCTCGGTGGACGCTAAGGGGATTTATGGCGCGTGTTATAAAAGAAGCGCGGCGTCTCCCTCACGTTGCCCCACGCGTGTGGCTTCTGTGTTTTTTTTGCCTGCCCATGCCAGGCTCAGGAAAACGACCGGTTATGACGTTGTCACCGTGCCTGGCACTGGACTGGACCTGCGGGCAACCAATCGAACCGTTTTTTCTATAACTATCAAACGTGCTCTAGGTGGCTACTCCATGATGCAACCGACTCCCTGGGCACTGCTCCCTAAGGTCATCGCTTGGACCACCTTAGCGCTAAACTGTACTCCCTCCTTTCATAAATAAGTATACTTCTATCTTTTGTCTAAGTCAAACCTTATCAGATTTGACCAATTATATATATAAATATAACAAAATATATTAAATTAAATTACTATAGCATAATGTTCGTGCGTTGCTACGGACAAATAAGAGTTAGATATGATAGCAAATTGCCCGTGCGTTGCTATGGAAATACGAGATTAGAATTATTTATATACTATCCAATTTTAACTTATAGGAGATCCAATAAGGTTTTTGTTATCGAATCTGTGTGATAAGAAGGATAATCACAGAAATACGAGATTACAATCATGAATTTGCGTCATATTTGATATAGTGAATTCACTTTAATTATCCATAGTGTGATTAGCAAAAACTGAACACATGCTTCAAAATTGGCTGATTAATACAAAAATATGATGTACTTGAACTTTGTGTCAAACCAAAATGATTATTTCCGATGCAATTAGACATCTAGAAAATAAATATTCCGAGTTTATTTCATCACAAAAGGTTTACACGCAAAATTCTATCATCCAAAAGACAAACTAACACCTTGCGTGCTAAAAGAGGACCTTATCAATCAAACGTAATTTCTCAGCGTACTTTTCTCTTAATAGTTTGACTGATTTGTGGCGACACTAATCTTCCTTGACGT
This sequence comes from Avena longiglumis, assembly GCA_030063025.1. Lineage (NCBI taxonomy): Eukaryota > Viridiplantae > Streptophyta > Magnoliopsida > Poales > Poaceae > Avena > Avena longiglumis. The sequence continues at coordinate 159,995,074 of CP125973.1, forward strand.
GTACTGTATTCTGTAACTATGGTGGATATAAAATATGGAGCACAACTCAGCGGAGAGCTCAGAACTTGATGAGTAGTAAATACATTTGATCAATATTGTCTTGCATCAGTCGTTTAAATTGAATAACACGGCTCCTTGAAGATACATTGTGCTGATTACACTTACATATAGATTTGAACCGCGACCCAATTCTGCTTCTCAATATTAAGATTATCTGCACCATGTGTTGAGCTAGGAGAGGACCTACCTGCCAGAAATTTTCTATATATCGCTTAATCGCTATAATACTTTGTTGGAGATGATAGTCACCTCAGTCCTGAGACATCAGACACTCTGAGACATTCAGATCTCTATGAGAATAATCCCAATGAGAAACAATAGAATTGTGCAAACCAGTAATGATTGATGAAGCTTCCGAAGCTTCAGCCTTTGTTATGAAAATATCAATGCAAGTAGAAATATAAATATTAGTGTACAACAGTTAATCGTTTTCCAATCCAGGATTAGGGACGCATATGGGCCTGAAAGAACATGTTAATTAGAGTCTACACCATACATTTCCTGTATGATTTCAGCATTGAAAAATGCAACAAAGGGGATGATTTATTCTTCAATTTAGAACACAAATCACCTCCTTGTCGGTCACTTTGCTTCCTGAACAGGATCTTGGTTCCAGGCATGAAAAATCTCGGTGAATCCAGGGTTGCTCTAGGAACCTCCACCTCCACAGTGAGCCAAATCCGACAATCGAGAGCCTTGTCATATCTTCCAAGCATCAAGTACACAGGAGGGCTACCGGAGGGTGATGCGAGTGAGGCACCAGTTGGCTCTTAATCCTCGAAATTTGGTTGAAGATTTGGAGGGCGGTGGACGGATGGGAGACATTCTGCAGAGAGGGTCGTGCGGGAGGCATTTGCGCCTGTGTCGTCCCCTGTCCCATGAAAACAGTGGCAATGTCAGCATCCTCAACCACATGGAGGAACGGTGGAGGCGGCGATGTCATCATCGTTGCGAGGATGTGCAGCGGCAGCGCATCCCCAGCCACAGGGAATGAAGGCGGCGGGTGTAGGGGTTCGTAGCATGGAAAACAAAAAATTTCTACCGCATGCACACAAACAAGCCAAGATCTATCTACTGGATTGTAGCAACGAGTCGATAGAGGAACTCACCCTCAAAGATTCCAAAGCGGTTAATGAGAGCAGATTCTCGTGGGTGATGTAGTCGTACACTTTTCGATCTCAAGATCGCGTAGATGATCCTTCCGGCGCTGCGTTCCGGCAGCGCTTCCGCAGTCGGTCACACGTTTGGTACTCGATGAAGACGTTCCTCTCCCTTGTTCCAGCAGGCAACAGAGGTTGTAGCACTCTCCTCGTGAATCCGGCAGCACGACAGCGTGGTGTCGGAAGTAGAGGGGAGATCTTGCAGGGCTTCGCCTTAAGCCGAAGCGAGTATGGTGGAGTATGAGAGAGGGCCTTGGCGATCTAGGGTTTAGAGGCACCAAGGGTGGGCTTGGCCGGCGGCTAGGGAAAGCTAGGGTTTGCCCCAAGTCGGCTAGAAGAGGAGACCTAGGCGACGGCAACACCTGGAGGTGGTGGCGCCAAGGGCTAGGGTTTTGGTGTGAGGGGTAGAGAGGCGCCCTACCCCTCCTTATATAGGTGGGAGGGGGCAGTTTGGGAGGAGGGACTCCTCCTCCAACTCCTCATCCTTGGCCGGCGGGTGGAGGGAGGAGACTTCCTCCCCAAGTAGGTTTCCTACTCTCCCTCCACCAAGCAAACTTGCCGTTTGACTTTTTCAAATTGGCGTTTGACTTTCAAACTAGGATTTGATTTCTCCCTTTATTTTGCCCAGCCAAGTGACCTAGTACATGATGCAACCATTCCATATTGTCATGACACATTCATGTACCCTTCCCCTCCGGAGTGCCGGACCTTCCAGACCCTTCTAGAAAATTCTTGGTGAAAACACCGGAATCATTTCCGAACTCCGAAACAGGACTTTCCTTATATGAATCTTATTCTCTGGACCATTTCGGATCTCCTCGTGATATCCCGGATCCCATCCGAGACTCTGAACAACATTCAGTCTCTTACTCATCATTCCATAACTACTCAACAAAGTCGAATCCTTAAGTGTGTCTCCCTACGGTTCGTGAATTATGCAGACATGATCGAGACACTTCTCCGATCAATAACCAATAGAGAAATATGGAAATTCATATGGATCCCACATATTTCTACGATTACTTTGTGATCAAATGAACCACTTATATACGATACCAATTTCCCTTTGTCTCACGATAGTTTACTTATCCGAGGTTTTGATCGTCGGTATCTCTGCATACCTAGTTCAACCTCGTTATCGATAAGTACTCTTTTCTCGTTCCCGTGATATATGATCCCTTGTGAGCCAGTCACATGCTTGCAAGCTAATTGGATGATATTCCACCGAGAGGGCCCAGAGTATATCTATCCGTCATATGGATGGACAAATCCCACTCTTGATCCATGTGCCTCAACACATACTTTCCGAACACTCAATGCCACCTTTATAGACACCAAGTTACGGTGTGGTGTTTGATGTCATCAAAGTATCCTTCCGGTGATGGTGATTAGCATGATCTCATGGTCGAAGGAATTATGTTACTATGTATCAGAAAGCTTATAGCAAATGAACTATATTAAACGATTTGATCTTTATGCTACGCTTAACTATAGGAGTATGTCCATCACATCATTCTCCTACTGATATGACCCTGTTGTTAATAACATCTCTATGTTCATGATCAGGAAACCATGATCATATATTAACCAACAAGCTAGTTTAACAAGAGGCTTTACTAGGGACTCTTTTATGTTTACAAATCACACAAGTATTAATGTTTCCGGTTAATACAATTATAGCATGGTATGTAAACATTTATCATAATCATGAAGATATGATAATAACCACTTTATTATTGCCTCTTGGGCATATCTCTAACAGTCTCCTACTTGCACTAGAGTCAATAATCTAGTTTCAAACCTTTGTGCATTCAACACCTATGACTTTTAGGTGTTGTATTTACACGATTGCTAGTGGTCAACTGATCTCCGGATCCGACACTTTCAGGTTCGTGTGTAATTGCATGTCTTTGCATCTCTACGCATCACTCATTCTCTAATGAGATGGCTTTGTATAAATTTGGTCCTTTGGTGAGACCTTTAGTTCTTTGGGGTTAAAACATATTGATAATATTGTCGTACAATATATCTTTATAGTATTATCCCGCTGTGAACTACACCTAGTTTGATAACAAACTACTTGACACAAATGTCCTCTTCAGCTGCTATAATAGCAGTCATATACTTAGCCTTTTGTTGTAGTATCTGTCACAATGTCTTAACTTTGGAACTCATCCAAATCCATTATGGAACTTACTTTCTATTATATTATGCCACCCTTAGTTTAGATTGAGATAAACTTAATTTGTACTTTGTGAAAAAACTAATATCAATGTAGTACTTTTACAATGAACTAACCATCTATTTGCCACTTCTACAAAATAATATACTCTTAGTTCTTCCAAAAGATAAGAATATCCTTACTATCGTCCAATGATCATCCTATGAATCATTCTGGTATATGCTCATAACATTTAGAGCATAGGACATATATGAATTTGTACATATCATAGTATGATTAATATAAATACTCTTTGTGATTTCATGCTTCAAGTATCAATCTATACTTGAATCTTTGTTTCACTTACCAAGTGTCAATACACTTGAATATATCATCAATATTGAACTCATTAAATCCTTTCCGTGCGACAAGAACCTTTCTTGTAGTTTCTATATTGAACTCATTCAATATATCATCTATGTACTTTCGGCACAACCATATTAGCGTCTATTGATGCCAAATATTTGGGTTTTGCCTAAGTCTTTCATCGGGATGAAATTCTTAATATGTGTTAATAAAAGATATATCATTTCCAATCAACAATATGTCTTCCACATAATTTATTAGAAACATGTCTTAGTGCTCCCACTTAATTTCTTCCAAATGCAAGCATCTTCATCGTCTCCGATGAATTTAAACTCCTTTAACAGTTTCATCATAGTGAAGATTCCAACTCCGTAATGCTTAATTCAACCATTGAAGTTTGCATATACTTTTATCATCCTTTGAATTAACAAAACCCTTTGGACCGTGTTACGCACATGTCCTAGGCAACAATTCTATTAGAAGAACTTGTTTTGTTTATTCAGCTACCACATAACAAAATTATATGTAGTGGTTGCTACATTAATCCGTCTAGACTAAATATCGCTATGAAAGATCAAATCTTGTCATATTCAACCTTTGAATATTGTTGTGAACTCTTTCCCAACATATTGACTATTTCATAGATGTGAAACATCCATGTCTATTTCTTTATAGATCCAAACACGACTGTAAGGTCTTACACCTTTCTCGAGGGTCCTTCAAGTTCAAAGCTTGATTTCTCGTGTATGGAACTATCACGGATTTTATGGCTTCAAGCCATTTTATGGAGTTAGGGCCCATCATCGCTTCTTTGCGTGTAGTCCGTTCATTATTCTCAAATAATGATTCAACCCTCAAATCTTGGTATTTGATTGTTTACTCGACCTACTTGGTTCAATAGAAACTTTGACCTCCGTAACCACAACCTTTGAGGCACGTGATCCATGAGCATTGTTGCTGCCTCCGGAACACTTTTCGGCGCTGCGCAACTTTGCACATATAGCTAAGGTTCTTTTAACCTTATCAAAGTTCTATTGTCCTCCCACTTATCTTTTCACGAAAAATCCTTCTCAAAGAAACTTGACGTTCTAAGTGACAAACACTTTTGTCTCCGATGTTATGGAGGAATACTTAAAAGTTATTCGAAATAACATACAAAGACAGGTTCATCCGACTTTTGTTGCAAACATCTTTCTTATGCATAGCATACCAATGTTTAAGAAAGGACAACTTGGGTTTTATCCCAAACCATAACTTTATATGGTGTCATTTCAACGGATTATGATGGAGCTCTTTTCAGTGGAAAAACGTTAGTCTCTAAAGCTTTTAATCTTTAAAATATGATGACAGTTTTATGAATTACACCTTCGATCTTACCATGTCAAACAAGGTTTAATTACATATCTTGAACGCTCCATACTCTTATGGTGTTTCGGGAAATGCAAATCCACGGAACGATTCCTTAAATCTTAGGTATTATGCTAAACTTGTAACTCAACTATCTTCCTTTATGATCTTATAATAAACTATTTATATTATTGTTACTCCCTCTTATCCATATTACTTGTCGTTGAAATTAATGTATCTAGCACTAAAATATATCTAGATACATCTATTTTAGTGACAAGTAATATGGATCGGAGGGAGTACAATGATTTCGTACTTCATCTTGAAAGTCTTTGAACTTTTCAAATGTTTCATACTTCATCCTTATTAAGTAAATATTCATATATTCACTCAAATTTTCGGAGAAAGCATATGAAGTTGAAATCCATCGCTCTTGACTACACATAATGGACTTCATACAACAATATGTACAAGTTCCAATAAGCTAGTCATTCGTTCCCTTTTGGCCTATGAACGAAGTTTTAATTATCTCTAGGAAAGTTTCACAAGCGTCATTTGATCAAAAATCAAACGACTCCAAAATTCCATCCACATGGAGTTTCTTCATGTTTTCTTTCCAATATAATTTAAACGGCGATGTCACTTCCTAAGTGATCTTTCAATCAATTTGTCTTTTGACATTTTTAGCACTAGTTTTATGGATGTGATTTCTCCAACGAGATTTGTAAATCATCCATCTTTTATGGATTACAACAATTATTTGAACAACCCATTTGTTCTCATAATACCTGATAAAATAAATCTTGAAGGCAAGTTTTTGATGTTTAACGAGCAACACAATAACCATTTATTTGTTCTCGATGAACATCATCACATATTCTTTTGCTAGTTACTTAGGCCATTGTAGTTCATGAATTGTGTTGTTTCGTATGACGATTCATACCAACAAATTTAGTATCCAATACTCAAGAACTACATTGTTTAACAAGCAAAGAATACAACCATAACATGTATATCCTCTATATACCTAAGCTAAACAATTCTAGTCTTTTCTTTTCTGCCATATATTTATGAGATTCTCTTTCAGTATTTCCTTTTCTGTTTGAAATAATCTATCATCAATAGTGGAGCCATATATATGACACATAGTCCAAAGCATGTATAGTTAAATACCAATGTCTTTGCACTTGCACTTTGAAGTAGATCACCATCATCAAATGTTTGGTGTTCTTTCAAATTCATTTCTTTAGTAATCTCTTGGTGTAGTAAACATTTTACCTACATCAGATATTCACCCTTATCATGGAATTATCCATGATGAAGATACTTTTAGCTTATAACGGTGAATCGCGAGTATAATATTGCTCTCCAAAACCTTTTTGAGGATTAGGACAACTAGTGTCTCCAACCTTTTGTAAATTCTCATCAAATATGAGAACATAAACTTTGTTATATTATACTCTATCATGTTGTGACCAAAACATCATTTCAGATATCGCAATATCTTCCATACATGATGGTTTCTGAAACAACTCTTTCAACTCCTAGATTACCTTGATATTGAAACTATCTTTCGAATATCAAGAATCATGGAGATAAACATGATACTTATATACTAACACTGGAATTGTTACTCTTGATTTAATACCAACTATTAAACTTCACGGAGTAATAGAAACTTACTGAAAGTTTGCAATGGGACTTTTAAACTTTAGATTAACACTTCAAAACAATACGATACCAGTTCGTAAAGTAACTAACCAGAATTCTAAAGTTCTATCATCTCAATTAAAACTAAGCGCAAGGTGGTAAACGGATGCCAATGACTACAACAACTATGAAATTCACTTTGATTTAATTTATGATAAATAGTGTTCAACTTTTAATCATATTGCTGTTGAACTCCCACTCAAAACAATATCCCTCAGATTGTTTTAGTGATCACACGAACCAAATCCACCACATCAAAACCGATCATCACGGGAGTTGATGTAGCTTCAATGGCGAACAATCAACATGTTCATCATATCTACTATATGACTCATGCTTTACCTTTCGGTGATCCGTGTTCCGAGACCATGTCTGTACATGCTAGGCTCGTCAAGATCAAACCTTAGCTTCCGCATGAGCAAATCTGGCTTGCTCACGTTGTATACACTCGCAGAATCTAACACACCCGATCATCACGTGATGCGTCAAAACAACGATCTTTAGCAACTGTGCTTACTAAGGATGAACACTTTAAAACTTAAAATTGTGTGCTTGAGGGATCATCTTATAATGCTACCGTCGTGAACTAAGCAATACAATATGCATAAAAGGATTAACATCACATGCAATTCATAATATGTGATATGATATGGCCTTTCTTCTTGTGTTTCCGATCTCCATCTTCAAGCACGAACATGATCTCTATCATCACCGGTGTGGCGTCAAGGTCAATGGCGCCGCTTCATGGTTGTCCTCCACCAGCATCAACTATTATAACTATCTTGAATAATAGTCATGCAGGACTTAATGGATTTAAAAGACAACCATATGGCTCCTGCCGGTTGCCGACTTACAATAATGAACATTGCATACATCATATATAATCACAATCATGGCCATATCACGTCACAACACACCCCTGCAAAACAAAGTTAGATGCCTCTAATTTTTTTTGCATGTTTTACGTGGTTTGGGGCTTTCAATAAGTGTCGTTCTAACTTACGAACAAGAACCACAACATTGATACTAGTATTGTCAATCATCCGTTGTAAATTGAATCTTAACTATGTTGGGAGAAACAGGCACCCGTAAAGCCACTTATATGCAATACAAGTTGCATGCCAAGCGTGGGGCAAGTCTCATGAACGATGTCATGTAAGGTTAGCCCGGGCCGCTTCATCCCACCATCCCGCAAGATGCAAAGTACACAAGAAGCAATCGACAACAAAAACATCAACGCCCATAATGACCACTGTGTTCTACTCGTGCAACAGATCTACATATAGACACGGCTCTAATACCTTTGTAGGGGTTCGTAGCATGGATTGTAGCAACGAGTCGATAGAGGAACTCACCCTAGAAGATTCCAAAGCGGTTAACGAGAGCAGATTCTCGTGGGTGATGTAGTCGTACACTTGTTGATCCTTCCGGCGCTGCGTTTCGGCAGCGCTTCCGCAGTCGGTCACACGTTCGGTCATCCATGAAGACCTTCCTCTCCCTTGTTCCAGCAGGCAGCGGAGGTTGTAGCACTCTCCCCGTGAATCCGGCAGCACGACGGCGTGGTGTCGGAAGTAGAGGGGAGATCTCGCAGGGCTTCGCCTTAAGCCGGAGCGATTATGGTGGAGTATGAGAGAGGGCCTTGGCGATCTAGGGTTTAGAGGAACCAAGGGTGGGCTTGGCCGGCGGCTAGGGAAAGCTAGGGTTTGCCCCAAGTCGGCTAGAAGAGGAGACCTAGGCGACGACAACACCTGGAGGTGGTGGCGTCAAGGGCTAGGGTTTTGGTGTGAGGGGTAGAGGGGCGCCCTACCCCTCCTTATATAGGTGGGAGGGGGCGGTTTGGGAGGAGGGAGTCCTCCTCCAACTCCTCCTCCTTGGCCGGCGGGTGGAGGGAGGAGACTTCCTCCCCAAGTAGGTTTCCTACTCTCCCTCCACAAAGCAAACTTGCCGTTTGACTTTTTCAAATTAGCCTTTGACTTTCAAACTAGGATTTGATTTCTCCCTTTATTTTGCCCAGCCAAGTGACCTAGTACATGATGCAACCATTCCATATTGTCATGACACATTCATGTACCCTTCCCCTCCGGAGTGCCGGACCTTTCAGACCCTTCTAGAAAATTCCTGGTGAAAACACCGGAATCATTTCCGAACTCCGAAACAGGACTTTTCTTATATGAATCTTATTCTCCGGACCATTTCGGATCTCCACGTGATATCCCAGATTCCATCCGAGACTCCGAACAACATTCAGTCTCTTACTCATCATTCCGTAACTACTCAACAATGTCGAATCCTTAAGTGTGTCTCCCTACGGTTCGTGAATTATGCAGACATGATCGAGACACTTCTCCGATCAATAACCAATAGAGAAATATGGAAATTCATATGGATCCCACATATTTCTACGATTACTTTGCGATCAAATGAACCACTTATATACGATACCAATTTCCCTTTGTCTCACGATAGTTTACTTATCCGAGGTTTTGATCGTCGGTATCTCTGCATACCTAGTTCAACCTCGTTACCGATAAGTACTCTTTTCTCGTTCCCGTGATATATGATCCCTTGTGAGCCAGTCACATGCTTGCAATCTAATTGGATGACATTCCACCGAGAGGGCCCAGAGTATATCTATCCGTCATATGGATGGACAAATCCCACTCTTAATCCATGTGACTCAACACATACTTTCCGAATACTCAATGCCACCTTTATAGCCACCCAGTTACAGTGTGGTGTTTGATGTCATCAAAGCATCTTTCCGGTGATGGTGATTAGCATGATCTCATGGTCGAAGGAATTATGTTACTATGTATCAGAAAGCTTATAGCAAATGAACTATATTAAATGACTTGATCTTTATGCTATGCTTAACTATAGGAGTATGTCCATCACATTATTCTCCTAATGATATGATCCTATTGTTAATAACATCTCTATGTTCATGATCAGGAAACCATGATCATATATTAACCAACAAGCTAGTTTAACAAGAGGCTTTACTAGGGACTCTTTTATGTTTACAAATCACACAAGTATTAATGTTTCCGGTTAATACAATTATAGCATGGTATGTAAACATTTATCATAAGCATGAAGATATGATAATAACCACTTTATTATTGACTCTTGGGCATATCTCCAACAACGGGTGGTTCTGCATCCCGACGCGCAGAGGAACGCGCCTCCTCCCTTGGATCCCCGCAGCGAGGACGTCAGCCTCCTCCTCCATCTCACCCCACCACCGCAGATCGACGGGCCAGCGAGCTTGCGCGGAGAAGGGCAGAGGCAAGGTCGACGGCGGCCGGACACGGTGCTGCAGTTGAGTCCGACGGGGTCGAGGCATAGGCTCGCCGTCCTGGGAGAGAGCAGGGGTGCCGTGGGAAGGAGGACACGGGGCAAGGCGGACGCTCACCGGCCTGGTACACAGCAGGGCGTCCCTATCCATCGGGTGAAGGAGGACGCAGGGAGCAAAGGAATCAACGCTCCCAACCACAGAACGGAGCCAAACCTTTAGCGGTGGCATCTTTGTAACTCAATTGAACAAGTAAGGGTAAAATTGGAAAAGGAAATGTCGGACGGAAATTTTACATAGGACGTACCTACCTCAAAATTTGAGTGTCTGTGCGTTGCGACGGAACGTCAACATATATGTATTTTAATTTAATATTTCTTACTCCCTCCGATTTATATTAATTGACTTTGATTTGTCAAAATTTTAATGAACCTATATATTAAATAGTTCCTAGATTAATTCAAATTTTAACAAAGTTTTTTTTTGCGGGTAAATTTTAACAAAGTTGAGTCAACTAATATGAGCCGGAGGGAGTTTAACTTTTTATTTTCCGTTTTAAGACATAAATATTGTAAAAATTAAGTGTACCAATGTACATGCATTTACTTATGATTCTACACATATTTTACTATAGCTGAAAATAACTCTTATACATGTATGATGATGACATAATTTAAGCACTTCATCATGATATAGATTGTGAATGGAAGACATGCGAAGTTTGTAAAATAGAAAGAAACGTTTAGATTAGGATCTTTCTAATCCTCATAAAAAGGGTTAATCACAGTCACTTATTTTGAGACGGGAGAGTAGTCACTAAAGGGGTTATTTATAGTTCGGAGATAATCTTCACAAGTTGGTCTCAATTAAATTTAAATTAAGATATTATGCATGGATATAAAAATTAGACTCCCTTCATCCTAAAATAGACGTCCAGATTTAGTAAAATTTAAATAAATCTAGACACTATTTAATACTCCCTTCGTCTAGATGTCTCAGATTTGCCAAAATTTGGATGAATCTAGACTATTTAGTATATATATTCATCTAAATTTTGACAAATTCGAGACATCTATTTTAGGACGGAGGGAGTATATAAGTTAATCTAAATTTTAACAAATCTAAAACATCTACTCCCTCCGACCCATATTAGTTGATTTGTTTAAATTTGAATAAATCTAGACACTATTTAGTATATAGATTCATCAAAATTTTAATAAATCCAACTCAACTAATATGGATCGGAGGGAGTATTTTAAAACGGATTGAGTATTTTTCTTACAGATGTTTAAGAAAAACACACTATGGATGCACACGAACGCTAGACACGACCCCTTGACTACACAATGCACGCGCGTAACCCTACCTACAGAGGATCGATCCCATCGACACCAACACCTGTCTCCCTCTCTGTCCCGAGCGCAGCGCCACTCTTCTCAAGCACCCCGTCGCCGGCCGCCGCCTCTGCTCGCGCGCTCTCCGCCTCGACCAGACATGCCGCGCTGGGCATCGCCGCTTCCTGCAGGAGCCCTCGGCTCACCCTGGCCTCCACCACAGCCTCAAGCCGTCTCCTCGCCTCCTTGCCTCTCTTGTCTGTAGGGATGCACGTCGTTGCCGATGCCGCCCACCACCTCTCCTCCCTGCGCCATCAGTCGAGGGCTCCGTCAACCCTCGCCCTCCACTGCGCGACCTTGCCCCGCCGTCATGTGCTGCAGGATCTGAGTCATGCGCGACCTCGCTCCGCCGTCATATGCTGCAGGACCCGAGTCGTCTGCGCGCTCCCATCCTCAACGCCCACCTCACACACCGTCTCCGAGATCGAAGCCGGGCATGTCCTTGCCCCGCGCCGCAACGTGCGTGCACGAGAGAGCAGCAACACACGCGCATGGTTGCGCCACTACAACTTACCGCCGCCCATAAAAGGGGAAAAAGAATGGACCGGATGGATTGAACAAAACCGATAGGAAATCCAGAGGTAAGAGAATAGCGACGTGTGCACAAGGCCGTGGGAGGTGTTGCGCTGGTCTTCCTAGCCGACGGCGGAGGTGCAGGTGGCATCGGTCGACGTCCGCCGGCTCGGATTGCAGGGGCAGGGGATGGCGCCGCTGGCCAAGATTGAGTAGAGGGGCGCACCCTCGCGGTGGGGTGGGATCTTTCCGCGACCAGTTCGTCGCCGGTGTAGGAAGACATGAGGGCGGATACCGGCGAGCAAGCTAGCTGGATGAGCCGCTTCCTTGACGGCCTATACCGACAGCGTCGCACGGGGCGACGGCGGGTGGCGTGAGACCAGGAGGTCTAGTGCGGGGATTTTTCTATCGACCGAAGGGATAAGGTTGGTGATCGGTTCAGTCGGTGGTGGCAAGGGGTGTAATACCACCATACTCGTCAGGGGCAAAACCGAAAAACAAAAAGCGGACGGAAAATCCTGTAGGACGAACCTACCTATGAAGAAATTAGTAGGTAGAAGATAGATATATGAAACTAAATTTGAAAACGTATCTACTAGTACCAATTTAGAGTCATAAATATTATCATGTCTTTTATAAAGTTAGTCAAACTTACTAATTTTGACTTAGGACAAACCTAGAAATACACTTATTTGCGGACACAGAGAGTAGCTCGTTAATTGGATAGATTAATTGGTTACCATTACTGACGAGATTATAAAAGACTCCTGTTCCATATGTAGCTAGCCTAGCGCCAGCATTGTTAACGGCAACTGAAAAGAAAGACTTTGTATTTTCAGAAAAATGCTCAATGTTCTTGATACTGGCTCATCCAGTGTCCACCTTCTTCATATTTTGTCAATTGTGGTGTATTCTACACGTAAGAGAAGTGCAATAGAGATGAATCAGCTGGCTATAAAAGTTTAAATATTATATTTATGTTGAGTTGAAAGAGATAAGAGAAAAAAGAAAGTAAGCGAGTTGTTAACTAAGAGCCGGCTGTAGTGCATGCTTTTAGCTATATCGTGAGAGTGAAAGATGTATCATGTAAAATGTTACATTTATATAATTAACTATCGTACATGTTAGTTTTATAGTCGACTATAGATGATTAGGCTGGTCCTAGTGATAGTATCATACGCATAATACTATCATACACAATGGAGATAGTATCATACTACTGGTATTCATACCAGGTGTATGATACTATCTCCATTGTGTATGGTATCATATGATAATATCATACTAGTATTATATTTGATAATTTGTAGAATCTCAATACAAAATTGTATACAAGATTTATTTGTATAAGGATTTTCTAGTTTTACGTGCTATGATACGGTATCTATCTATAATGTTCTAACCATCTCTTTCTTTATTAATTGTTATGCCATATCATATTTTTAACAACATGGCATACATGATACTAATATGATAGTTCCACTAGAAGCAGCCTTACTACTTTTATAGCCCACAGTTGGCTATTTTTATTATTAAACTTGCTCTAAACGTTTTTGTTAATGACCTCGCGGCCGGCGCCGCTCACCGGTCACGAAGTCTCACTTGCACCCATCCTCGAAGTACAATGATCCAGCTGCTCGGTCGGCGTTGAGAAAAATGCTCCGCGCGAATTTATTACGAGAGGTCGGCAGCACGCGTGTTGCTTGCAAACGCAAAGACAAGCACATGGACAACATCGATAGTTCAAACTCGTACCATATTCCTACGCCGATACATATAATTATGGAATCCCTGCAAATCCCTCCGAGCTTTTAAAATATAAAATGTTTTAGGTTTGTAAAGCAAATATATCTATACTTCTTTTAGTGTATTAAAAGAAGTCTAGATATATTTGCTTCACAAAGCTAAAACATCTTATATTGTAAAACGGAGGGACTATTGTCGTGGTTAGTTCTCTTGTCCACTTATATAAATCTTGATTCAAAACTTAATGAAGTACCACTAGATAAAATCGAGAAATAATGATTTCGCAAAAAAAATCGAGAAATAATGAAAAAAGTGACCGATCTGTTCTAACCCTAGGTAAAGTCCATCTTATCGTGTTTACATTGAAGAGATATATCCAAAAAAGAGTATGTCCCTCGCAATTCACTACTCTCCCCATACTAAAATATAAGACGCCTAAAGACTGGTCAAAAGTCAGATCTTAATAACTTTGACTAAATAATTAGGAAAAAATATGTTTATCTATATTATAAAAAGGACACATTAATAAAATATATTCTATGATAAATCTATTGATATTAATTTGGTATTATAAATATTTATATTTTTGTGTATAATCTTGGTTAAATTTAGAAAACGTTAACTTTTGATTAAACCTTAAGCGTCTTATATTTTGAGACGGAGAGAGTAATTTGTAAGACGGTACAAGGCTTCTAGATTTTAGTTGCCCATGAAGTTGTCACACAAAAACACACAGGTATCAAGCTCTCGTCCGTCACAGCCATCTGAAGATCCACACCAAGGTTGATCCTTGCTATGGATGGACATCTGCGTGGCGAGGAAGACCGTCAAGTTTGGGCTGCAAAATTGAGCGTAAAATCATTTGCCATGTGCTATTTATCTTTCGTTGTATGGTTCAAAGTAAACGAGTACACGAGTTCAATAGTTCTTTTTTACAACTAGTAGTAGTGTTAAAAAGAGGAACTTTGGCCCGTGTTTCCCATCGAACCCCGTACTAGAGCTTTGCTAAAACTACTTTTTGCTAGGTAGCCTCAATCGCATGGCCATTTGCATAAGATTCACAATGACACGACTTGGATATCCACATCTTCCTCAATTCCTCCCAGTGTCTCTTCAGGTATCCTAGTAAGCTATGCCCATTCCTCCACCATGTTTACTCTCCTCTAAACTCAAACTTTTGGATGTTATATCCAGCCAAAGCCAATTTGGTCCTTCGGCCCATCAAAGTTTCTTGATTCCATAACATCAATGCATGAGTTGGTCCCTCCTCCCTCTTTCAAGAACCATGAATGGAACTTTTCAGTTTTGCAAATGCAGCAGAACTAGGTGCCAAACTTGATTCATGTTCAACCAAGAGCATCAGTTAAACACAAAAATAATGGTGCAACTCCACACCACTTGGCAGCTAAGGTTTCAAAAATTCTCATCTAAACCCCAAACATTTTAGGAAACACCAGTCCATATAGGATTACAACCAAGGCATTCAAAGAGTACATGTTTTAATGTTTACTTATACTTGTAAAACTCACATTCTATAGGTTTGGAAATTCCCCTCCTCCTATGATTATTTATAACCATGATCTTATTATGGGAGAGCAGTCATAGAAGAACCAGAATCCTTGAGGGATATTTCAAGACCACACAGTTGGTAAATACACATGTTGCACATGTCTATAATTAATGTTGTAATATATGAACTTCGAGAATATATCCCACTGGATACAAATTGTCACATCGTTTGATATTCTAATATGAGATCGAACACTTGATGTGATCTCTAGTAACTCCTACCACTGAAGAATATCTCATTAATGAAGATTCTTTAGAAAATGAATTTTAGTTAGATATCATCCTTGATTTTATCTATGGTTTAAGTATGTCCATTTTCTACAATATAATCCTAGATTTTAGCTATGGTCTCATGATGTTTATTTGGGTACAAAGTTAATATCCCAAACAGTATTGCCAAAGGAGAATTGCCAAACTACATATCCTCCCATGGTAACAATATGTATTACGGTTTTGGTGTTGTTATCATCTACGACTTTTTTTATTGTATCCCTTCAGAGTTATGTATCTTTAAATCCAAAATACAACAAAAGATGCTCAATTTTTTGTGGGTTAGAATGGCCGCCAGCCCCTCTAAACTCATTAGTCATGTGCTTAGACTACCAGTTTGCTAGATGTATCTTGTGATGTCCTTCAGAATCACTACACGTGCAATTTCTTATATGAGTATAAATTTAATTCAAAGGCTACTTGGGAAATTCAAATAATGGTACCATGTATATACGAACATTGGATAAACACGATTTAATTAGGACCTACCTAGGATCAGAGGAAAGAAGTTCCCCCACCATCCAACTATTGTAGCTTTTATCCAATAAAGGTTGAATACTATCCATCCTCAACTTGTCATGGTGTAGAGGAAGACCTGAATATTTAATAGGAAATTTACCATATACACATTAAAAATATCAACAAAAGGCAAGAACTCATATTGTTCCATATTAATTGGAATCATTTCACTCTTATGGAAATGCATGCACTTCTCTCACACTTATTTCAAAGCATGTTAGAATCCATTCCACGATAACCTAGCATGATTTTCTTGATGGCATGATCACATTGTAGGCTAATCATCCACATGGAACAAAATTCAAACATGAACCTCTAATGAAACCAACATTATTTCTTACGATTAGCATTGAGGAATTAATTCACTCTTATGGTAATTCTGCCAATAAAATTTCCTCCCATATCACTAATTTTGACTTGAGTATTGAGAAATGTGTTTAATCTAAGAAATCCATGAGGGTTCAAAACCCCAAATTTCTAGAATTTGATAAATAAAATTAATGTTGACCCTACCATATTCTTTATCACTGTTAAATTTGTAAATTTATCGTTTTGTACGAAACACCTCACAAACCACTTCATGTGCCGCCGCCACACTTTCCAAGAATGAATCTACCTTTTATGGAAGCAAATTGGTGATAAGCACCGAATCTACCAATGCCAATAGCTAACCTATTTGCCAAAACATTGGCAAGGATCTTCTAAAAAACAATTAAGCAAACCTATAAGTCTAAATTTCGTCACATGTCTAGCATAATTTTATTTTGGAATAAAAGTAGTTATAGAATATATATATATATCTAATTTATTATCAAACCACCCTCAAACACAACTATGAGATCATATTTAATAATGTTCCAAACATTTTTGAAATAAATATATGACAATCCTTTCTCCCATTCCCCTCCTCTCGTTTAGCCCGTTGAGAGTCTCTGTTGCGCCTCTGGCTCCTCCCCCTCTCTTCTATGAAAGCCTCGCCGGCTGGAGAAGGTGGGGGATGGAGGCCGTCCCTATATATATATTAGTGGTGGTAGTTTAGGGTTTGGCGTCATGATGTAGGTCTAGCTTTATGCCGTGGTCTTGGAGTGAGCCTCAGGCGTCTTTGAGTGTCACATGGTGGCGTTTGGCGGTGCTCTTCTTGGTGGTGATGGTGGCGTGGTGTTGTTTGCTACTAGCTGGAGCTCCTCTGATTTCTCCGCAAATAAGCTTGGGTCGGTGCGAATTTGATGTCATCGACAAAGTTTCTGATCCCCTTCTTGCTCGTTGTGGTGACGAGAAAAGGCAGGGCATCTGGGCCTTTGACTACTAGCATCTTGATTTGCAACAGGGGAGAAGCTACACTTCTCTTGGGGGACTCATCACGGTGGCGTCCTCGCCATCTCTCTATAGAGTCGAATGGCAGGTGCTCCCACCTCGAGCGCTGGCGACGGTGTGCTTCGGCCAGCGCCTGATGGACTTCAACCTCCAGGCTTACGAGCCGCTTAGGAGGCCCTTCTGCATCAACGTTGTTGACTCCCGCCTCTCCGCACCATGTGGTAGCATCCCCAGTGGCGTTTTGAGGTTGGCAGCGTCGAGCTTCACGGTGGTGGTCATGGATCTAGACCTGGTTGCTTTTTGTTGGAGATATGCCAAAGAGGAAATAATAAAGTGGTTATTATCATATCTTCATGCTTATGATAAATGTTTACATACCATGCTATAATTGTATTAACAGGAAACATTAATACTTGTGTGATTTGTAAACATAAAAGAGTCCCTAGTAAAGCCTCTTGTTAAACTAGCTTGTTGGTTAATATATGATCATGGTTTCCTGATCATGAACATAGAGATGTTATTAACAACAGGGTCATATCATTAG
This sequence comes from Avena longiglumis, assembly GCA_030063025.1. Classification (NCBI taxonomy): domain Eukaryota; kingdom Viridiplantae; phylum Streptophyta; class Magnoliopsida; order Poales; family Poaceae; genus Avena; species Avena longiglumis. The sequence continues at coordinate 160,013,042 of CP125973.1, forward strand.
GAGAATGATGTGATGGACATACTCCTATAGATAAGCGTAGCATAAAGATCAAGTCATTTAATATAGTTCATTTGCTATATGCTTTCTGATACATAGTAACCTAATTCCTTTGACCATGAGATCATGCTTATCACCATCACCGGAAGGATGCTTTGATGACATCAAACACCACACCGTGGCGGGTGGCTATAAGCGTGGCATTGAGTGTGGAAAGTATGGGTTGAGACACATGGATTAAGAGGATTTGTCCATCCATATGACGGATAGATATACTCTGGGCCCTCTGTGGAATGTCATCCAATTAGCTTGCAAGCATGTGGTGGCTCTGAGGGATCACATATCACGGAGCGAAAAGAGTACTTATCGATGCGAGGTTGAACTAGGTATGCGAGAGATCTGACGATCAAAACCTCGGATAAGTAAATTATCGTGAGACAAAGGGAAATTGGTATCTTATGTAAGTGGTTCATTCGATTGCAAAGTAATCGTAGAAATATGTAGAGCCATATGAATTTCGATTCCTCTATTGGTTATTGATCGAAGTGTCGGTCATGTCGCATAATAACCGTAGGGAGACACACTTAAGGATTCGATGTTGTTGAGTAGTTATGGAATGATGAGTAAGAGGCGAATGTTGTTGGACTATCGGATGGGATCCGAGGATATCACGAGGAGATCCGGAATGGTCCGGAGAATAAGATTCATATAAGGAAAGTCTGTTTGAGTTGGAGAATGATTAGGTGTTTTCATCGAATGTTCTAGAAGGTTCGAAAGGTCCCAGACTCAGGAGGAAGGGTACATGGATGTGTCATAACAAGTTGGAATGGTTGCATCATGTACTAGGTGTCATATCTGAGCAAAATAAAGGGATAAATCAAATCCTAGTTTGAAAAGTCAAACGCCAATTTGAAAAGTCAAACGGCAAGTTTGCTTGGTGGAGGGAGATTAGGAAACCTACTTGGGAGGAGTTCTCCTCCACCCGCCGGTCTTGGAGGCCGAGTTGGGGGAGGACTCTCCTCCCCTGGCCGGCGCCCTCCCACCTATAAAAGGAGGGGCAGGGCTGCCCCTCTAGACACACACCTCTCTCCTCTAAACCCTAGCCCTAGCCGCCGGCCTCCACCAAGTCGCTTGCGAGATCTCCCCTCTACTTCCGGTACCACGCCGTCGTCTTCGCCGAGAGAGTGCTACAACCTCATTTTCTTTGGAACAAGGGAGGAAGGTCTTCATCGAGTCTGCATGTGACCGATTGCGAGCGCTCAACGCAGCCTGGCCAGGAAGGATCGTCTACGCGATCTTGAGATCGGAAGTGTACGACTACATCACCCACGAGAATCTGCTCTCGTTAACCGCTTTGGATCTTCGAGGGTTAGTATTCTATCGACTCGTTGCTACAATCTAGTAGATAGTGTAGGGTTTCGTAGCATGGAAAACAAAAAATTTCTACCGCATACAAACAAACAAGCCAAGATCTATCTACTAGATTGTAGCAACGAGTCGATAGAATAACTCACCCTCGAAGATTCCAAAGTGTTTAACGAGAGCGGATTCTCGTGGGTGATGTAGTCGCATTTTCCCGATCTCAAGATCGTAGACGATCCTTCCCACAACAAGGCTCCTCCACAATCGGTCACACGTTCGTATCGACGAAGACCTTCCTCTCCTTGTTCCAAAGAAAATGAGGTTGTAGCACTCTCGCAATTCCAAAGACAACGGCATGGTACCAAGTAGGGAGATCTCGCAGGCTTCGCCAAGCCGAGCGAGTATGGTGGAGTATGAGAGAGTCCCTCGACGATCTAGGGTTTAGACACGCCGAGGAGGAAGCTTGGCCGACGGCTAGGGTTGCTAGGCGGCGGCGGCTTGACCTAGGTCGGCGGCGGCGGCAGTGGAGGTGGTGGCACCGACGGCTAGGGTTTGGAGGAGAGGATCTTGTGTGTACTAGGAGGGAGCCCTGCCCCTCCTTATATAGGTGGAGGGGCCGTCCGGCCAAGGGGAGGAAGGGGAGTACCTCCCCAACTCGGCTTGGGTGGTGCGCCGCCGGTTGGAGGAGGGAAACCCTCCCCAACTCGGTTTCCCACTCCTCCTCTTTCCAAAACTTGCCGTTTGACTTTCAAACTAGCCGTTTGACTTTTCAAACTAGGATTTGAATAAACCCTCTATTTTGAACAGTGATGACACCGAGTACATGATGCAATCATATCAACTTGATATAACACATTCATGTACCCTTCCCCCCGGAGTGCCGGACATTCCGGAACCTTCTAGAACATTCCCGATGAAAACACCGGAACCATTCTCCAACTCCGAAACAGGACTTTCCTTATATGAATCTTATTCTCCGGACCATTCCGGATCTCCTCGTGATATCCCGAATCACATTCGAGACTCCGAACAACATTCGGTCTCTTTCTCATCATTCCATAACTACTCAAACAACGTCAATCCTTATGTGTCTCCTACGGTTCGTGAATTATGCGACATGATCGAGACACTTCTCCGCAATAACCAATAGAGGAATCTGAAATTCATATGGCTCCTACATATTTCTACGATTACTTTACATCGAATGAACCACTTACATACGATATCAATTTCCCTTTGTCTCACGATAGTTTACTTATCCGAGGTTATGATCGCTTGTTCTCCGCATACCTAGTTCAACCTCGCTACCTATAAGTACTCTTTTCTCGCTCCCATGATATGATCCCTTGTGAGCCACCACCGCTTGCAAGCTAATTGGATGACATTTCACCGAGAGGGCCAGTATATCTATCCGTCATATGGATGGACAAATCCCATTCTTGATCCATGTGTTTCAACCAATACTTTCAACACTCAATGCCACCTTTATAGCCACCGGTGGTGTTTGATGTCATCAAAGCATCCATCCGGTAAAGGTGATATGCATGATCTCATGGTCAAAGGAATTAGATTACTATGTATCAGAAAGCATATAGCAATTGAACTATTAAAATGACTTGATCTTTATGCTACGCTTATCTATAGGAGTATGTCCACCATATCATTCTCCTAACGATATGATCTCGTTGTTAATAACATCTCAATGTTCATGATAGAGAAACCACAATCATCTATTAACCAACAAGCTAGTATTATATATAGAGGCTTTACTAGGGACTTCAAATTAAGTTTACAAATCACACAAGTATCAATGTTTCCTTGTTAATACAATTATAGCATGAATGTAAACATTTATCATAAACACAAAGATATAATAATAACTACATTTATTATTGCCTCTAGGGCATATCTCCAACAGTCTCCCACTTGCACTAGAGTCATCTAATCTAGATTACATGGTAATATACCGAACACCCATGGCAGTTTGGTGCTGGTCATGTTTTGCCCTCGGGAGAGGTTTAGTCAACGGATCCGCCACATTCACATCTGTGTGTACTTTGCAAATCTTTATATCCCCATCTTGGATATGTTCTCGAATAGCGTGAAAACGTAGCTTCATGTGCTTCGGCTTCTTGTGTGACCTTGGTTCTTGCACATTGGCTATGGCGCCCATGTTATCACAGTAGATAGACATTGGGTCCAGCGCACTCGGAACCACACCCAGCTCTGTAATGAACTCTTTCATCCATATCGCTTCTTGTGAAGCCTCCGAAGCAGCCATGTATTCCGATTCAGTTGAAGATCTCGCCACAACGCTTTGTTTTGCACTCCTCCAGCTAACTGCTGCACCATTCAAAATAAATACGTATCCAGATTGTGATTTAGAATCATCCGGATCGGTGTTCCAACTATCATCGGTGTAACCATTAACAACGAGCTGTTCATCACCTCCATAAGAAAGAACCATATCCTTAGTTCTTCTCAAGTACTTAAGGATGTTTTTGACCACTGTCCAATGATCCACTCCTGGATCACTTTGATATCTGCTAGTTAAACTAACGGATATGCAATGTCGGGTCTAGTACATAGCATGGCATACATTAGAGATCCTATGGTGAGGCAGGAGTCTTACTCATCCTTTCTCTATCTTCCGATGTCGGACTTTGAGTTTTACTCAAGGTCGATATAGCAACATGGGCAAGAACCCTTTCTTGCTATCTTCCATTCCAAACCTCTTTAGAACTTTGTCCAAATATGTACTTTGTGACAATGATATTTGGCGTTTCGATCTATCTCTATAAATCTTTATGCCTAATATGTAAGCTGCTTCGCCAAGATCCTTCATTGAAAAACTATTATTCAAATATTCCTTGACACTATTAAGAAGGTCTACATCATTCCCAATCAACAATAAGTCATCCACATATAGTATTAAGAATGCTACAGAGCTCCCACTCACTTTCTTGTAAATACAAGCTTCTCCATAAGTTTGTATAAAACCAAAACTTTTGATCACCTTATCAAAATGTTGATTCCAACTTCGGGATGCTTGCTTCAATCCATAGATGGACCGTTGAAGTTTGCATACCTTGTTAGCATCTTTAGGATCGACAAAACCTTTGGGTTGCATCATATACAACTCTTCATCAATGTCTCCATTGAGGAATGCTGTTTTGACATCTATCTGCCATATCTCATAATCATAATATGCAACGATTGCTAACATAATCCTCACAGACTTTAGCTTCGCTACTGGTGAGAAAGTCTCATCGTAATCAACTCCTTTAATTTGTCGAAAACCCTTTGCGACAAGTCGAGCTTTATAGACAGTAACATTACCATCAGCATCTGTTTTCTTCTTGAAAATCCATTTATTCTCGACAGCCTTCCGGCCATCCGGTAAGTCCACCAAAGTCCATACTTGGTTTTCGTACATGGATCCAATCTCGGATTTCATGGCTTCTTGCCATTTATTGGAATCTGGGCTCATCATCGCTTCCTCATATGTCTCAGGGTCATCGGTGTTGTCCACCAACATGACACTCATAACGGGATCATACCAATCTGGAGTGGTACGAGTTCTCGTTGACCTCCGAGGCTCTGTAGCAACTTCAACATTTATCATCATCATTAGCTTCCTCTCTTATTGGTGCAGACACCACAGGAACTTCTTCCGGTGCTGCGCTACTCGCAATTTTGAGAGAAGGTTCGACAACCTCGTCGAGTTCTACTTTCCTTCCAGTCACTTCTTTCGAGAGAAATTCCTTCTCTAGAAAGGATCCATTCTTGGCAACGAAGATTTTGCCTTCGGATCTATGATAGAAGATATACCCAATAGTTTCCTTCGGGTATCCTATGAAGACGCATTTTTCCACTTTGGGTTCAAGCTTGTCCGGCTGTAACTTCTTTACATAGGCTTCACAACCCCAAACTTTAAGGAACGACAATCTAGGTTTCTTCCCAAACCATAATTCATACGGTGTCGTTTCAACGGATTTAGACGGTGCCCTATTTAAAGTGAATGCGACTGTTTCTAATGCATAACCCCAAAATGATAGCGGTAAATCTGTAAGTGACATCATAGAACGAACCATATCTAAGAGAGTTCGATTACGACGTTCGGACACACCATTACGCTGTGGTATTCTCGGTGGTGTCAACTGCGAAAGTATTCCGCATTTCTTCAAATGCTCACCAAACTCGTAACTTAGATATTCACCTCCACGATCAGAACGTAGAAATTTAATCTTCTTGTTACATTGATTCTCTACCTCACTTTGAAATTCCTTAAACTTCTCGAAAATTTCGGACTTATGTTTCATGAAATAGATATACCCATATCTACTCAAGTCATCCGTGAAGGTAAGAACATAACGATAACCACCGCGCGATGCTACACTCATCGGACCTCACACATCGGTATGTATGATTTCCAATAAGTCAGTATCTTGCTCCATCATACCAGAAAATGGAGTCTTAGTCATTTTACCCATCAGACATGCTTCGCATCTATCAAGTGATTCGAAATCAAGTGATTCAAGAAGTCCATCGGAATGGAGTTTCTTCATACGCTTCACTCCAATGTGACCAAGACGACAGTGCCACATATAGGTCGAGTTATCGCTCGATTTCAAACGTTTAGCCTCAATGTTATTAATATGTGTATTTCCACTATCGAGATTCAACAAGAATAGACCATCTATCAAAGGTGCATGTGCATAAAACATATTACTCATATAAATCGAACAACCATTATTCTCGGACTTAAACAAGTAACCGCCTCGCAATAAACAAGATCCCGATATAATGTTCATGCTTAACGCAGCACCAAATAACAATTATTTAAGCATAAAACTAATCCGATGGTAGATGAAGGGTAGCGTGTCGACCGCGATCACATCAACCTTTGATCCGCTTCCACGCGCATCGTCACCTCGTTCTTCGCTAGCTTCCGTTTATTCTGCAAAGACCTGTTTGAGTTACAAATATGAGCAACCTAACCAAGATCAAATACCTGCACTACTACGAGTACTAGTGAGATACACATCAATAACATGTATATCAGATATACCTTTCTTCTTGATGTTGCCGTTCTTCAAATCCGCCAAGTACTTTGGGCAATTCCGCTTCCAGTGACCTTCTCCCTTGCAGTAAAAGCACTCAGTATCAGGCTTGGGTCCAGCCTTGGTCTTCTTTGTCGGCGTGGTAACTTTCTTACCACCCTTCTTGAAGTGTCCCTTCTACTTAGACTTGCCTTTCTTGAATTTGGTGGTCTTATTGACCAACAACACCTGGTGCTCTTTCTTGATCTCCACTTCTGCAGACTTCAACATGGCAAACAGTTCTGGCAACTGCTTGTTCATGTTCTGCATGTTGTAGTTCATCACAAAGTTCTTGTAACTTGGTGGTAGTGATTGGAGGACACGGTAAATCCCCAAAGCATTAGGAATCACTATACCCAAGCTTTGAAGTTTGTTTGCGTGCCCAGACATCTTAAGCACATGCTCACTGACGGAGCTGCCCTCTTCCATCTTGCAGTTAAATAAATTTTCAGAAGCCTCATAGCTTTCAATTGCCGCATGAGTCTCAAAAATCAATTTGAGATCCTCGACAATATCATATGGGTCTGAATTCTCAAACCTTTTCTGAAGCTCCGATTCTAAACCATACAAGATAGCACACTGAACTATGGAGTACTGATTCTTCCGAGCGAGGTAAACATTCTTTACTTCATCGGTAGTATCAGCTGCAGGTGGGTCACCCAGCAGTGCATCCAACACATAGGTCAAATTACCAGCTGTGAGGACAATCCTAAAATTGTGGAACCAATCCGCGAAGTTGCTTCCATTGTTTTTCAACTTCTCTTTCTCTAGGAACGCATTAAAATTGATGGTAGGGGCTGCCATTGATCTACAACATATTTACAATAGTTTAGACTAAGTTTATGACAAATTGAGTTCAAATTAATAATAAAATTAAACTAGGTGAACTCCCACTCAAAACAATATCCCTCACATTGTTTTAGTGATCACACGAACCAAATCCACCACATCAACACCGATCATCACGAGAGTTGATATAGTTTCAATGGCGAACAATCGACATTTTCATCATATCTACTATACGATTCATGCTTTACCTTTCGGTGATCCGTGTTCCGAGACCATGTCTGTACATGCTAGGCTTGTCAAGATCAAACCTTAGTTTCCGCATGAGCAAATCTGGCTTGCTCACGTTGTATACACTTGCGGAATCTAACACACCCGATCATCACGTGGTGCTTCGAAACAACAAGCTTTAGCAACGGTGCTAACTAAGGGTGAACACTTTATGACTTGAAATTCATGTGCATGAGGGATCATCTTATAATGCTACCGTCGTCTACTAAGCAATACAAGATGCATAAAGGATTAACATCACATGCAATTCAAAATATGTGATATGATATGGCCTTTCTTCTTTGTGCTTCCGATCTCCATCTTCTAGCACGAACATGATCTCCATCATCACCGGCATTGCATCAAGGTCAATGACGCTTCTCCATGGTTGTCGTCCACCGGCTCCAACTATTACAACTACTTTGAATAGACACGCGAGTCTTAACATAAATTAAAGACAACCATTTGGCTCCTGCCGGTTGCCAACTTACAATAAGGAACATTGCATACATCAAATATAATCACAATCATGGCCATATCACATCACAACACAGCCCTGCAAAACAAAGTTAGACGCCTCTACTTTCTTTCCATATTTTACGTGGTTTGGGCCTTTCAATAAGTGTCGTTCTAACTTACGAACAAGAAACACAACATTGATACTAGTATTGTTGATCACCCGTTGTAAATTGGATCTTAACTATGCTAGGAGAAACAGGCACCCGCAAAGCCACTTATGCAATACAAGTTGCATGTCAAGCGTGGAGCAATTCTCATGAACGATGTCATGTAAGGTTAGCCCGGGCCGCTTCATCCCAACATACCGCAAGATGCAAAGTACACAAGAAGCAATCTACAATAAAAGCATCAACGCCCACAATGACCATTGTGTTCTACTCGTGCAGATCTACATATAGACACGACTGATACCTTTGTAGGGTTTCGTAGCATGGAAAACAAAAATTTCTACCGCATACAAACAAACAAGCCAAGATTTATCTACTAGATTGTAGCAACGAGTCGATAGAATAACTCACCTCGAAGATTCCAAAGTGTTTAACGAGAGCGGATTCTCGGGTGATGTAGTCATTCTTCCCGATCTCAAGATCGCAGACGATCCTCCCTGGCTGCGTTCCTAGCGCCCCGCAATCGGTCACACGTTTTATACTTGACGAAGACCTTCCTCTCCTTGTTCCAGAAAAGGAGGTTGTAGCACTCCTCGCGATTCCGAAGACAACGGGCGTGGTACCGGAAGTAGAGGGGAGATCTCGCAGGGCTTCGCCTTAAGCCGGAGCGAGTATGGTGGAGTATGAGAGAGTCCCTCGACGATCTAGGGTTTAGACAAGCCGAGGAGGAAGCTTGGCCGACGGCTAGGGTTGCTAGGAGGCGGCGGCTTGACCTAGGTCGGCGGCGGCGGCAGTGGAGGTGGCGGCGCCGGCGGCTAGGGTTTGGAGGAGAGGATCTTGCGTGTACTAGGAGGGCGCCCTGCCCCTCCTTATATAGGTGGAGGGGCCGGCCGGCCAAGGGGAGGGAGGGGAGTCCCTCCCCAACTCGGCTTGGGTGGTGCGCTGCCGGTTGGAGGAGGGAAATCCTCCCCAACTCGGTTTCCCACTCCTCCCCCTCTTTCCAAAACTTGCCGTTTGACTTTCAAACTAGCCGTTTGACTTTTCAAACTAGGATTTGAATAAACCCTCTATTTTGAACAGCGATGGCACCGAGTACATGATGCAATCATATCAACTTGATATAACACATTCATGTACCCTTCCCCCCGGAGTGCCGGACATTCCGGAACCTTCTAGAACATTCCCGATGAAAACACCGGAACCATTCTCCAACTCCGAAACAGGACTTTCCTTATATGCATCTTATTATCCGGACCATTCCGGATCTCCTCGTGATATCCCGAATCACATTCGAGACTCCGAACAACATTCGGTCTCTTTTTCATCATTCCATAACTACTCAAACAACGTCGAATCCTTAAGTGTGTCTCCCTACGGTTCGTGAATTATGCGGACATGATCGAGACACTTATCCGAACAATAAACAATAGAGGAATCTGGAAATTCATATGGCTCCCACATATTTCTACGATTACTTTGCGATCGAATGAACCACTTACATACGATATCAATTTCCCTTTGTCTCAAGATAGTTTACTTATCCGAGGTTATGATCGTCGGTATCTCTGCATACCTAGTTCAACCTCGTTACCGATAAGTACTCTTTTCTCGTTCCCGTGATATGTGATCCCTTGTGAGCCAGTCACATGCTTGCAAGCTAATTGGATGACATTTCACCGAGAGGGCCCAGAGTATATCTATCCGTCATATGGATGGACAAATCCCATTCTTGATCCATGTGTTTCAACCAATACTTTCCGAACACTCAATGCCACCTTTATAGCCACCCAGTTACGGTGTGGTGTTTGATGTCATCAAAGCACCCATCCAGTAAAGGTGATATGCATTATCTCATGGTGGAAGGAATTAGATTACTATGTATCAGAAAGCATATAGCAATTGAACTATTAAAATGACTTGATCTTTATGCTACGCTTATCTATAGGAGTATGTCCACCATATCATTCTCCTAACGATATGATCTTGTTGTTAATAACATCTCAATGTTCATGATAGAGAAACTACAATCATCTATTAACCAACAAGCTAGTATTATATATAGAGGCTTTACTAGGGACTTAAAATTAAGTTTACAAATCACACAAGTATCAATGTTTCCTTGTTAATACTATTATAGCATGAATGTAAACATTTATCATAAACACAAAGATATAATAATAACTACATTTATTATTGCCTCTAGGGCATATCTCCAACATATAGATCTTGGCTTGATCATAGATTAGATCTTGATTGTGTGTTCATGCGGTAGAAATTTTTTGTTTTCCATGCTACGAACCCCTATAGCGGTATCAGAGCCATGTCTATATGTAGATCTGTTGCACGAGTAGAACACAATGGTCATTGTGGGCGTTGATGCTTTTGTTGTTGATTACTTCTTGTGTACTTTGCATCTTGCGGGATGGTGGGATGAAGCGGTCCGGGCTAACCTTACATGACATCGTTCATGAGACTTGCTCCACGCTTGACATGCAACTTGTATTGCATAAGTGGCTTTGCGGGTGCCTGTTTCTCCCAACATAGTTAAGATTCAATTTACAACGGGTGATTGACAATACTAGTATCAATGTTGTGGTTCTTGTTCGTAAGTTAGAACGACACTTATTGAAAGCCCCAAACCACGTAAAACATGCAAAGAAAATTAGAGGCGTCTAACTTTGTTTTGTAGGGGTGTGCTGTGATGTGATATGGCCATGATTGTGATTATATATGATGTATGCAATGTTCCTTATTGTAAGTTGGCAACCGGCAGGAGCCAGATGGTTGTTTCCATTAAGTCTTGTGTGTCTATTATTCAAAGTAGTTGTAATAGTTGATGCTGGTGGAAGACAACCATGAAGCGGCGCCATTGACCTTGACGCCACACCGGTAATGATGGATATCATGTTCATGCTTGAAGATGGAGATCAGAAGCACAAGAAGAAAGGCCATATCATATCACATATTATAAATTGCATGTGATGTTAATCCTTTTATGCATCTTGTATTGCTTAGTTTACAACGGTAGCATTATAATATGATCCCTCAAGCACATAATTTCAAGTTTTAAAGTGTTCATCCTTAGTAAGCACCGTTGCTAAATCTCATTGTTTCGAAGCACCACGTGATGATCGGGTGTGTTAGATTCTGTGAGAGTATACAACGTGAGCAAGCCAGATTTGCTCATGCGGAAGCTAAGGTTTGATCTTGACGAGCCTAGCATGTACAGACATGGTCTCGGAACACGGATCACCGAAAGGTAAAGCATGAGTCATATAGTAGATATGATGAACATATTGATTGTTCGCCATTGAAGCTACATCAACTCTCGTGATGATCGGTTTTGATGTGGTGGATTTGGTTCGTGTGATCACTAAAACAATGTGAGGGATATTGTTTTGAGTGGGAGTTCAACAGCAATATGATTAAAAGTTGAACACTATTTATCATAAATTAAATCAAAGTGAATTTGCATAGTTGTTGTAGTCATTGGCATCCGTTTACCTCCTTGCGCTTAGTTATAATTGAGATGATAGAACTATAGAATTCTGGTTAGTTACTTTACGAACTGGTATCGTATTGTTTTGAAGTGTTAATCTAAAGTTTAAAAGTCCTATTGCAAACTTTCAGTAAGTTCCGGTTACTCCATGAAGTTTAATAATTGGTATTAAATCAAGAGTGAAAATTCCAAGTGTTAGTGTATGAGTATCATGTTTGTCTCCATGATTCTTGATATTCAAAGGATTGTCTTAATATCAAGGTTATCTAGGATCTGAAAGAGTTGTTTCAGAAACCATGATGTGTGGAAGATATTATGATATCTGAAACGAAGTTTTGGTTGCAACATGACAGAGTATAATATGGCAAAAGTCATGTTCTCATATTTGATGAGAATTTGCAAAAGGTTGGAGACGCTGGTCATCTTAATTCTCCAAAAGGTTTTGGAGAGCAACATTACACTCGCGATTCACCGTTATAAGCTAAAAGTAGCTTGATCATGGATAATTCCATGATAAGGGTGAATATATGATGTAGGTAAAATGTTTACTACACCAAGAGATCACTAAAGAAAGGAATTTGAAAGAACACCAAACATTTGATGATGGTAATCTACTTCAAAGTGCAAGTCCAAAGACATTGGTATTTAACTATACATGATTTGGACTATGTGTCATGTATATGGCTCCACTATTGATGTTGATAGATTTTTTCAAACAGAAAAGCAAATACTGAAAGAGAATATCATAAATATATGGCAGAAAAGAAAAGACTAGAATTGTTCAGCTTAAGTATATAGATGATATACATGTTATGGCTATATTCTTTGCTTATTAAACAATGTGGTTCTTAAGTATTTGATACTTAATTTGTTGGTGTGAATCGTCATACGAAACAACACAATTCATGAACTACAATGGCCTAAGTAACTAGCAAAAGAATATGTGATGATGTTCATTGAGAACAAATAAAGGGTTATTGTGTTGCTCGTTAAACATCAAAGCTTGCCTTCAAGATTTGTTTTATCAGGTATTATGAGAACAAAAAGGGTTTTTCAAATAATTGTCGTAATCCATAAAAGATGGATGATTCACAAATCTCGTTGGAGAAATCACATCCATAAAACTAGTGCTAAAAATGTCGAAAGACAAATTAATTGAAAGATCACTTAGGAAGTGACATCGCCGTTTAAATTATATTGGAAAGAAAACATGAAGAAACTCCATGTGGATGGAATGTTGGAGTCTTTTGATTTTGATCAAATGACGCTTGTGAAACTTTCCTAGAGATAATTAAAACTTCGTTCATAGGCCAAAAGGAAACGAATGACTAGCTTATTGGAACTTGTACATATTGTTGTACAGAGTCCATTATGTGTAGTCAAGAGCGTTGGATTTCAACTTCATAATATTTCTCCGAAAATTTGAGTAAATATATGAATATTTGCTTAATAAGGATGAAGTATGAAACATTTGAAAAGTTCAAAGACTTTCAAGATGAAGTGCAAAATCATTGTAACAAGAATATAAATAGTTTATGATAAGATCATCAAGGAAGATATTTGAGTTACAAGTTTAGCATAATACCTAAGATTTAAGGAATCGTTCCGTGGATTTGCATGTCCCGAAACACCATAAGAGTATGGAGCGTTCAAGATATGTAATTAAACCTTGTTTGACATGGTAAGATCGAAGGTGTAATTCCTAAAACTGCCATTATATTTTAAAGATTAAAAGCTTTAGAGACTACCGTTTTTCCACTGAAAAGAGCTCCATCATAATCCGTTGAAATGACACCATATAAAGTTATGGTTTGGGATAAAACCCAAGTTGTCCTTTCTTAAACATTGGTATACTATGCATAAGAAAGATGTTTGCAACCAAAGTCGGATGAACCTGTCTTTGTATTGTATTTTGAATAATTGTTAAGTATTCCTAGGTAGAACTTTCTATAAAAGAATATGGAGCTACAAAGAATAAATATAACAAGTTGTAAGAAATAGAGAAATAAAGCTTAAAGGAAAAAGGAAAGAAGGCAAACCAGGCCGAATTAAGCCTAATTCGGCCCAGCCTAGATCCCACCAAGGCAAAACATTCATCTCCTGGGCCGACTCACGGGATTCCCCGGCCTGGGCCGAGTTCCTTCATTCGGCCCACCTACCGAGCTCCACCGACCCACTTCACCTCACCGCTCCCGCCGGATGCCAGCACCCGCCAGGACTCCTTGCTCCCGCCAAGCCGCCTCCACGCTCCATCGCCACCGCGGGTGGGCCGAGGTGGGAAGGATCCGGCCCACCGCGGGACGTCGACCCCGCCGACTCTCTCCGTCGCCAGCATCCTCGCGTTACTGTGACACCCCGGTTCTGATAAGACCGTGGCCTCTATGTGACATGCCAATCCCTGGATCGGTTCATTGGCCCACAATAGAGTAAGATAGATAATCATAGCAGATAACCGTGTATCATGATCTACAAGATCCAGAGTACCATTATTACAATATAAAAGCTTAGCATAAAGCTAGCTCGAATTGTTCAGGTAGCAACAAAAGCGAGTAAATCCTCCAATCTTCAAATTGCCCACAAGTGAACAAGTGCCGAGTGGAGTACCGTGGCCTATAACGATCACTCAGAATCGGAATAACTGCAAGATAAAAGCAACAGCCCGAAGGGTCAATACATGGAATGTATGGCAAGTAGAGCTAGTAAAGGAGACATTAGTACTAACATCTACATGCATATCGCAAGTGGAGCTGTAATGCGCTTGCATTTGCAAATAACTTTGTCCTACTTTCATAACAGTTTTGAATTTTCTTTGAAAAGATCCCAATTAAGTTAACCCAACAATATTAAAACAATTATGAAATTAGAATGAGCGAGAAACATGTCATGGAATCAATATCTAGCAACTCGATGTCCATAACCGGGACACGGCTAATCGATTATATTATACACTCTGCAGAGGTTAGTACACTTTACCCATGTGACTTGGCAGCCCATTGCTCGTACCATCACTCTCATTTTGAGTGGTGATAGGAGAAGTCCAAGAAGAGACTGTTCGAAGTAGCTCCTCAATCCCGACGCGCACCGTCCAACCTACCAAAATTCTACATCTCTGGATACGGGTTCGAGTTACCACAACCTACTAAGTCCAACCAACCGCCCATTTCATTATTGGCACATGGTTGTACACGTAAGCTACACAATAAAGAAGCCAATCATTCTCTCTTGATACAGGTGCCTTTCCAATGAAACCACCAAAAATTATCAATACCATCACACCCAGGGGGTTCATTGATTAAGTTGTTTTAGTTTTCACAAACCAATACTTTGAGAAAACAAGTAACAATGATGTAACCCAGCCCTCGTTCAACATAGCATGGCTAAGCACATCTACCAACGGTGGTTCATCTACAAAGAGGGTCCTACCACATAATAGGACATAGCATAGCGATAGTATCATCCTACACATACATCTACAAAATACACGACAATGCATTGAAAATAGTAGGACGATATCATGAACAAAGTAGCATCTACTTGCCATACATTCCATGTATTGACCCTTCGGGGCTGTTGCGTTTTATGCTGCAGGTTATTCCGATTCTGAGTGATCGTTATAGGCCACGGTACTCCACTCGGCACTTGTTCACTTGTGGGCAATTTGAAGATTGGAGGATTTACTCGCTTTTGTTGCTACCTGAACAATTCGAGCTAGCTTTATGCTAAGCTTTTATATTGTAATAATGGTACTCTGGATCTTGTAGATCATGATACACGGTTATCTGCTATGATTATCTATCTTACTCTATTGTGGGCCAATGAACCGATCCAGGGATTGACATGTCACATAGAGGCCACGGTCTTTATCAGAACCGGGGTGTCACAGGATGGTATCAGAGCCCGTGTGTCGACTGTAGGATCGTGACCTAGGATTGGATTAGGAAGCCATAGAATTATTAAGCCTATATTAACTCTGTCTTTCCTCTTATGCCTTTCACCCTCGTAAAATTCTTACCATATGCTATTCTCACACTTTCCTCTCTTACTTGATAGATGGGAGACGTCAGGACTGAGTATGTCACCATGGAGTCACCAAGGCCCTTTGCAAGGCAGTTAGCTCAGCTCTCTCGATCCTTGGGATTGCCCTTGCCCATGTTCAAGGGAAGAAGGCTGTACACCTATGGATATGGAGAGGATGCATGGGAGATCACTACCTTCATATTCAGAGATGCCTTGCCAAACCCGTGCACTTGGTCTACACCAAGATATACTGGCCAGGGACTTGGAATCAACTTGGCCATACATGAAGCCTGTCTCGCCCGGTGCCATAATGTCCGACACCTACTACCAGCAGATTCACCCTACCGTGACTATGGAAGGCGTGATGAAGAGGGGAACATTGTGGTTACCAGGCGGCAGGAACAACATGCCGCCCGTCGGAGGCACATAGAGGACATGGAAAGGAGAATGGAGCTCTAGCGAGAGAAGGTGAGGATGATAAAGGAGATTGCAGATTTTACTAGCAATGGTATGGTGGTCCAAGGACAGGAGATTGCCACTTTGCATGAAGCTCGGGAGTTCGGAGAATGCCCGATAGCCGGAGATGCAACCATAGCACATCTTCATGGTACTGCAGGAGAACACCCGAACATACAAAGAACCGCAGGGACAGTCCAGAAAGGGATCAAACTATTGAAGCTATGACAGCCCAGATCGCCGCTCTCCAAGCACAGCTGAATCCACCCCGGATGATGACAATGGAGATGATGGCAACAATGGGGATGATGATGACAGTGGAGCGATGATGATGATGAGGACGAGGATGATGATGATGAAGACGATGATGGTGGAGGAGATGAGGCCGTTCTTTGTTGCAGGTGAGGATGAAGAAGAAGAGGAGGATCCAGAAGAGGTGGAGTTTGAAGTCTCAAGTGATGGTTCAGGAGAGGTGTACACTCCGCCGCCATGGTTGTACCGCGAGCCGAAGCGCCAACGCATGACCGCAAGGACCTACCTCAATCTCTTCAAGAAATAGATAGAAGTCCACCAATTAGACCACGTTAGGCAAATTCGTTAGGACTAGTCTCGATCGTTGTGAAGCTTAGTTCGTGTTAGATTAAAAGTGTTTAGTTGCTTATTTGTGTACTCCAATATCCCAGGATTTATTTGTGCGATTTTAATGAAAGAGTTATGGCAATTTGGTTACTATCTGTGTGTTTTTCGCTGCAGTTTTTCTGCTGACACAGCAGTACTGTGCGATTTTTCATATTTTTCTGGTAACTCAGAAAAATCTGAAAAAAATTGGACTGATGCGAAACTCTCTGTGCCATATGCACAAAAATTGGCTAAATTTTCTGACGAGTTTAAGTCAGGCGGAAAAATTCGTGAAAGCTGCTGGACTGTTCTGGCAGAATTGCTGTTTTGTTGATTAGATGATCTATTGTTTAGTTAACCATTGCCAACTCTTGCAAAACTATTTCAGTAGTTATGTACTGCTAGGATAACACCTGGGATGTTGCTGGATCGCTTGTTTGTTGTTGTGTTGCTTGCTTGTGATTGTCTGCTATTGTTTGTTGTTGTTTGATCATATGCATGGGTAGAATCCTATTGTCGTAGTTGATTCTTTCTAAACTTACCTATGCTGAACCAGATGCCTCCCGTCGCCAACCCACTGAGATGGAGCAGCTCATGGCGCTCAGCACAACTGACCCAAGTGATGACCCAGTTCATGGCGAATCGAACAACAACAATGGAAACAATCAGCCTCGGGAGATGCTCTCACCAGATTTCGAGGTTAAGGCCAGCTAAGTTCTCTCTTGCCGGAACCAATGGTTGCTCTCGACTGGTTGCGTTCAGTCAACAAGGATCTAGTAACTGTCGGATGCACTGATGCTGAGAAGGTGAGGTTTGCCGCTCACCTCTTTGGAGGGACCAGCCGCTTCTTGGTGGGACACATTCCGGATCACCCACCGGGATACCTTGTGACTTGGGCTATGTTTGAGGAAGGTTTAGGACCAACCACGTGTCTTCAGGAGTTCGAGCCTGAAGAGGAAGGAGTTCATAACTTGCGCCAAACTAATCGCACTGTGGCGAGTACATTGAGGAGTTCAACAACTTGTCCCGTTATGCACTGAGGATGTGGACACGATGCCAAAAGGAGGAGAGATTCTGGATGGCCTCGGTGATGAGCTTTCGACAGCTACTTGTGGTTTATTGCCCCACTTTCCGGAGCTTATGGACAAGGCGAATCTTGGAAGGAAGCACAAGCAAGTGGAGAACAAGAGAAAGAACAACAATCACCACTGGTTCACACCACAAGTCTCGCACTTCGTATGATGGATACTCCAAGCATGGAGGAAGTGACCATGGGAGCCATGATCGTCACCACCATGGGGGCGAGGGACATCGTCATGACAACCATAGGAGCAGCCACCACAACCACAAGGGAGGACACTCTCACCACTGGAGGACACGGTGGACATGACCGCAACCGTGATCGCAACTTCGTGAAGAAGGATGAGTGAGGTGACATGCTTCAAGTGCAAGCGGAAGGGACACTATCTTGACAACTGTCAGGAGAGGAAAGGACTCAAGCCAACCAACGCGAGAAGGCCAGTGCACCACATGAATGTGGAGGAGATTCCAGATGAGCGACCTTGTGATTGGTAAGTTCCCAATCAACACTTGCCCTGCACTTATACTTTTTGATCTTGGTGCATCGCATTCATTCATATCAAGGGCATTTGTGGATAAGTATAAGTTACCTCGAGTCTATGAAAAGGTCTATTAGAGTGAGTTCACGGAGGAGATATGATAGCTAGTGCGGGATGCCGTGATTTAAGCGTGAGGATTGGAACACACAACTTCATCGCACATCTAGTAGTGTTGGATTCACGAGATTAGGCGTTATTCGGGTATGGATTGGATGTCTATGCATGGGGACACATAGATTGTGCACAGCGAGCTGTTTCACTCGAAACCCGGATGGTAAGAGGATTAGATTCAAGTCGGGCTGCGACCGGAAGGTGTAAGTTGAATCATCTTAAGGGGTTAGCATGGATCTTGTGCGGTGATTAGGGATTACCCGACGTGTTTCGGAAGAGCTGCGGTATGCCACAGCGAGATGTAGAGTTTCTTATCGACCTGATGCCGGGAACAGGACCAATAGCAAAGAAACCATATAAGATGGATGTGGATGAGCTGAAGGAATTGAAGAAACAGTTGAAGGAACAGCTGGAAAAGGGATTCATTCAGCCTAGTGCGTCGTCATGGGGAGCACCTGTTCTGTTTGTGGAGAAGAAAGACAGCACCAAGAGATTAGTGGTAGACTATCGCTCGCTGAATGAAGTAACCATTAAGAACAAGTACCCTCTGCCGAACATAAATGACTTGTTTGATCAACTGGAAGGAGCAAAGGTGTTCAGCAAGATTGATCTGCGATCAGGCTATTTCCAATTGAAGATCCGAGAGGAGGATGTACCGAAAACCGCCTTCACCACTAGGTATGGTTTATATGAGTATACAGTTATGTATTTTGGACTAACGAATGCCCCGGCATACTTCATGACCATGATGAACAAGGTATTTATGGAGTATTTGGACACGTTCGTGGTGGTGTTTATTGATGACATACTGATATATTCCAAGGATGATGCTGAGCATGAGAAACATCTGAGACTGATTATGGAGAAGCTGAGAGAACACAAGTTGTACGCCAAATTCAGCAAGTGTGAATTCTGGCTTAACATCATGGGTTTCTTGGACACGTAGTGTCAGGAGAAGGAATTGCTGTTGATCCAAACAAAGTGACCGCAGTAACAGAGTGGGAAGCGCCCAAGAATGCGGGAGAGATTCGAAGCTTTTTGGGACTTGCTGGATATTACCGGAGGTTCATAGAAAACTTTTCCAAGATTGCTAAGCCGATGACCGAACTTCTGAAGAAGGAGAAGAAGTTTGAATGGTCAGACGTATGTGAAGCCAGCTTTCAGGAACTGAAGCGTCGACTAGTGACCGCGCCTGTTCTATGTTTACCAGATCTTCAGAAGGATTTCCAAGTGTACTGTGATGCCTCACGACAAGGACTTGGGAGTGTGCTGATGCAAGATGGGAGAGTAGTGTCATATGCCTCGCGACAACTCAAGCACCATGAGCGGAATTACCCCACACACGACTTGGAGTTAGCGTCAGTGGTTCATGCGCTCAAGGTATGGAGGCATTACTTAATGGGAAAACACTGTGATGTGTACACCGACCACAAGAGCACAAGTACATATTTACACAAGGAACCGAACATGAGACAAAGGAGATTGTTGGAACTTATCAAGGACTATGATATGAATCTAAAGTACCACCCAGGAAAGGACAATGTAGTAGCTGATGCTCTGAGCCGGAAGGTTTATGCCAATGGATTGACAATTGGTGAATTGCCTGAGGACTTGTGCAAGCAATTCAAGGACCTTAGACTGGAGGTAGTATCTGAAGGATACTTGGCTACAATGGAAGTCCAACCAACGCTTGAGACAGAATCGGGAAGGCTCAAGTGGGAGACAAAGAGATAGATGAAGTTAAGGAAAAGATGAAGGAAGGTCGAGCAAGGGAATTCATGAGGATGAGCAAGGTACCTTGTGGTATGGAGATCGTTTGTGTGTGCCCAACGATCTAGAGTTAAGGAAGTTGATTCTGCAGAAGCTCATGACTCGCCGTATTCCATACATCCGCAATACGAAGATGTATATGGACCTAAAGGACAGATTCGTGGAACAACATGAAGGGAGACATCGGAGCATATTGCCCTTTGTGATGTATGTAGAAAGTGAAGGCGGAACACGAAGCCAGGATGCTACAGCCTTTGCCGTGCGGATTGGAAGTGGGATAGAGGAATGGACTTTATCACAGGATTGCCCAGACCGAGGCAGGATATGACTCTATTTGGGTAGTGGTCACCATTTGACCAAGGTAGCCCACTTTATACCGGTGAAGACGACCTATACGAGTGCAAAGTTGGCCAAGATTTACATGGACGTAATTGTGTGCCTACACGGAGTTCCCAAGAGTATCAGATCCGATAGAGGCACCCAATTTACCTCGCACTTCTGGCGCCACGAGTCACTTGGTACTAGATTGGAGTTTAGCACGTTTCACCCACTGATCGATGGATGCAACCGAGAGGGTGAATCAGATTTTGGAGGACATGCTAAGAGCTTGCGCCTTGGCTCATGGTTCTAGTTGGGATGAGAATTTGCCGATGCCGAGTTTTCCTACAACAACAGCTATCAAACCAGCATCAAGACGTCACCGTTCGACTTTGTATGGGAAGCGTGCGAACACCATTGCTATGGGATGGAGTAGGAGAA
Organism: Avena longiglumis; assembly: GCA_030063025.1. Taxonomy (NCBI): domain Eukaryota; kingdom Viridiplantae; phylum Streptophyta; class Magnoliopsida; order Poales; family Poaceae; genus Avena; species Avena longiglumis. Next base: position 160,034,034 of record CP125973.1, read on the forward strand.
CGTCGATTGTTTGGGCCTGATTTGATCAAGGACGCTGAGGAGAAGGTCGCCTTGATTAGAGATGCATCAAGGTAGCACAATCAAGATGAAGAGCTACCGACGCCAAGCGCAAGGAGGTGGTGTATGAGATAGGTGATAGAGCATACCTCAGTATCGCCGCTTCGTGGAATTAAGAGATTTGGTATTAAGGGTAAGTGGCACCTCGATTTATTGGACCATATCGAGTCTTAGCACGCAAAGGAGAGGTTGCTTATCGCTTGAGTTGCCAGAGGCTCATGCTGTTCACAATGTGTTCCACGTGTCCCAAATGAAGAAGTGCCATCCGGAGATGGTGGATACACCATTGAGAGATACTGCATCGCTAGAGGAGGTTCACTTGAGAATGATTTGACCTATGAGGAGAAACCGGTCAAGATTCTAGAGACAGTGAAAGGACTACCCGTACCAAGACAATCAAGTTTTGCAAGGTGCGGTGGAGTCACCACACAAGAGGAAGCCACTTGGGAGCGTGAAGATGACATCCGAGAGGACTACCCACACCTATTTGTTAGCCGCCGAATCTCGAGGACGAGATTCATCTTAAGGGGGTTAGTCTTGTCACATCCCAAATTTTCGATTTGGTCTTGCATATCATTCATTGCATCGCATCATATCTTACCATGCATTACCGTCGAGTAGAGAGGATCGACGAAACGCTATTTGCGAAAACCTATTTTTGTTTCGACCTGAGTTTCTGCGGGAGCTTTAGAGGACTTAACAACCACCCCTGTAGATTCGAGTTTCGCACAAACTTGACTGAAGGTTGTTCCTCGACGATCTGAACCCGTAGGGCGAAAAATCGCTCAATCGGAGTTCGTATGCAAAAGACTTCGGACGTTTTAGTAAACCAAGAGACTTGCAACAACCACCCTGTAGATTCGAAGTTTCCGCAAACTTCGACTGAAGGTTGTTCCCTCGAGATCGAACCCGTAGGCGCGAAATCGCTCAATCGGAGTTCGATGCAAAAGACTGGACGTTTAGTAAACCGCCGGAAAACTGTCCGAAAATCCGGACCGATTTCCGAATCGGAGTCAAATCTGGACCGATTCGGATCAGGATTTTTTTTTCTTCTTCTCACGCGTGGGACTATTTGAAGGCCCCACCGGAAGTCGTGCCACCCCGCCTCCTCCAGAACCCCGCCACAACTCCTGCGCTCGGCGCGACGCGCCCGCCGCCGCCGCTTCTCGCCACGCCGGCCACCCTCCGCCGCCATCGTCTTCGCTCGTTGTCGGGTTCGTCTCGCCGCTCTTTCCGTTCCGTGCTTGGCGTCTCCATCCGCCGCCAATCGCGCCGCAGATCGCAGACGCTGTAGCGCTTATTGTTCCGGAGCCGTAGTTGACCGTGTGTACGCAGGTAGAACCACGACGCCGAACCGACCGCCGCCGTCCGAGCTCGCCGGAGTTCGTTTCGATCCGTTTCGGTAAGACAGCAGCCACCGCCGATCTCGATCAGCGGCTTAGATCGTTCGTTGACTGGTCAGCACTCCAGACGTTGACTAGTCAGACGCTGACGTTGACTGGTCAGACGTCCGGTCGCCAAATCATCGTATACGATTGACTGGGTCAATTTCGTTAATCCTATTAGTTGGCAGATTTCGTAGAATCTTGTAAATTGCGTAGAAATTAAACCGCTTGGCCAAAAATTGCAAATAAAATATGTACGCGTTCAGTGAGTCGTAGAATCTCGCTGTAGCTTTGGTTCAGACTTTTACTGTCAGGTTTAGTACAGTTTAATCAAACTAGTTAGTGGCCTTTCCGGAGTAATAAATTCGTAGTAAAAGTTTCGTAGCTCCAAAAATCGCGTGTGATATGTCCCTGAACTCGTGTGAACGAGGGGAATCTCATAGTGGAATAAAAAGATAGGCTTACAGTAAAAACTTCTGCAGTATTTGTCTAATGGCTTTCTGCAGTGTTTTAATTACTCGGGATGTTTTATAACTCCTTTTTGAGTAATTCCAATTGGTACTGTTTCTTATCAGCGATGCCTTTGCGGTAGAATATTTCCAAGATTTTACAAACTGTTTACTACCGGTAGTGAATTATTTAAGTTCTAGCTCTAGTAGTGATCACTACTTTTGATTAACAGTTTCCCTTGCGCCAAAATCTATTTTCCATGCATGTATTCGGTAGTAATATGTATTAGTACTATGTGGTGCAGCTGTAGCACCAATTAATTGCGTTCTTGCATTCATGCATCATTTTGTTGCATATGTTTGTGAATTGTTTGTTTATGAATGCAATTGTGTCGTGTAGATTGTGTGGAGTGCAACCCTTGCTCGTGTGTGGATTGTTCCTCCGACCGCTACAACCAAGGCAAGTAGATGCTACTTTGTTCATGATATCGTCCTACTATTTTCAATGCATTGTCGTGTATTTTGTAGATGCATGTGTAGAATGATACTATCGCTATGCTATGTCCTATTATGTGGTAGGGCTTTCCTTCTAGATGAACCACCGTTGTAGATGTGCTTAGCCATGCTATGTTGAACGAGGGCTGGGTTACATCATTGATACTTGTTTTCTCAAAGTATTGGTTTGTGAAAACTAAAACAACTTAATCAATGAATTCCCTGGGTGTGATGGTATTGATAATTTTTGGTGGTTTCATTGCGGAAAGGCACCCAGGTATCAAGAGAGAATGATTGGCTTCTTTATTGTGTAGCTTACGTGTACAACCATGTGCCAATAATGAAATGGGCGGTTGGTTGGACTTAGTAGGTTGTGGTAACTCGAACCCGCGTATCCAGAGATGTAGAATTTTGGTAGGTTGGACCGGTCTGGCGTCGGGATTGAGGAGCTACTTCCCGAACAGTCTCTTCTTGGACTTCTCCCTATCATCACCCAAAATGAGAGTGATGGTACGAGCTGGGCTGGCCAAGTCACATGGGTAAAGTGTACTAACCTCTGCAGAGTGTATAATCTAATCGATTAGCCGTGTCCCCGGTTATGGACAACTGAGTTGCTAGATATTGATTCCATGACATGTTTCTCGCTCATTCTAATTTCATAATTGTTTTAATATTGTTGGGTTAACTTAATTGGGATCTTTTCAAAGAAAATTCAAAACTGTTTATGAAAGTAGGACAAATGTATTTGCAAATGCAAGCCAGACACAGCTCCACTTGCCAAATATGCATGTAGTTGTTAGTACTATTGTCTCCTTTACTAGCTCTACTTGCCATACATTCCATGTATTGACCCTTCGGGCTGTGCGTTTATGCTGCAGTTATTCCGATTCGATTGATCGTTATAGGCCACGGTACTCCACTCGGCACTTGTTCACTTGTGGGCAATTTGAAGATTGGAGGATTTACTCGCTTTTGTTGCTACCTGAACAATTTGAGCTAGCTCTATGCTAAGCTTTTACATTGTAATAATGGTACTCTGGATCTTGTAGATCATGATACACGGTTATTTGCTATGATTGTCTATCTTACTCTATTGTGGGCCAATGAACCGATCCAGGGATTGGCATGTCACATAGAGGCCACGGTCTTATCAGAACCGGATGTCACGATTACGCCGGGTGGGCGATTCGCCCACCGGACTCTGCCTAGCCGACCATCGCCAAAGAACTTACCGGCCAGCTCGGGACATCAGCGTCTCCCAGCTCCGCTCTGTGGTCCGAATAAGACTGAGCTCGGCTGGGCCTTGACAATTAACTCGGCTGAGCTGATCTGTAATCCGGCTTGGGCCGAGAATTCCCAGGCCGAGTCGGTTTCTAGCCAGGCCGAATTACCTCATGCCTGATAGCATACAGGCCGAGTTATTTAGCCCTGTGACCCCTTTTATTTATCTCCAGATGTGCTCCTAACCTTCATAGCTACACGCCATCTATCCAGGACAACTCCACAAGCGTCGTGCCAGTCTTGGGACGCCTCTGGCTCAGACTGGCACATGACATAAGGAATATGCCATCAGCATCCAAGAATATGCTAAGGAATATGCCTTAGCATCTCCAAAGATGCCAAGGCATATGCTGAGCATCTCCAGAAGATGCCCGGAATATGCTGAGAAGATGCCAATCGTAGAGAGCAAGATTAGTCCCCTGGGCTCCCCTTTATAAGGAGCACCAGGGGGATCGTTCTACAGGAGGGCCCCGAAGGGCTCCTCCCCTCTCAGATCAATAGGAGCTCTCCTTATTCTTCCCCCTCCACTCTCATAGAGAGATCTAGATAGAGGCATAGGAGATACAACTCAAGGAGCATGATTGTAGCCACAAGTATGGCTAGATTATAAGAGATTAGATGTAGAGAATGAGGTGTTATCTCCACTTGAGAGCTTCAATCCAATATACATTGTATTTCTATTTGTTCATATGAGTGCGGTCTTCACCGCATCATCCCTCCCCGGATTCCTCCACGTCCATCGGCCCCAACTTTAGCCTACCCATGGCATATGCCGTGATACCACCACGACATTTGGCGCCCACCGTGGGGCCTTCTAGTGGCGTTGGTTGGGTTTCCATCCGGACGGGAACATCTTCATCAACTTCTTCCTCACATGGCTCATTCAGCTTCACCAAGTCAACAGAGAACAAAGAGGTAAGCGCAGAAACTCTCCAAGTCTAACTCATCAAAGCGGGTAAGACTCAGCAAGAAGGACTCAAGCACTACTCCAAGCTTACTGTAAGTACCAAGTAGCTCAGCAGGGCAAGTATGACCTAGCAAGACTCACCCAAACACTTCTCCAAGTATACTGTAAGTGCCAGATAACTCAGCCAACTACACTCAATCCTTCATCCCGGGGAGAAAATAACTTAACCCGGGGACTAGTCAACTTATCCGTGGAGTCACCTTTAGATTAAGAGAACATCCCGTTGATTTAGATCTGTACACCAACCAGCTTATTTGTGATTCAGATAGATTTTGAGTCAGTTAATATATGTTTTGGATTACCCATTAACTCAGCTCACCAGCCAGCTTATCTGTTAACTCGGCCATAAGTTGAATCATCTTATTTGTGATTCAGGTAGATTTTGAGTCAGTTTATTTATGCTGTGGATTGTCCTTTAACTCAGCTTACCGGCCAGCTTATTGATGATTCGGATATAACTTGAAGTCAATTTGTTTATGCTTTGAATTAACCTTTAACTCAGCTCAGTAAATTGTCTCTGTTTCGGACTAACATTTGATTCAGCTTGCCAGGGTACTTTATAATTCGGATTGGTACTCAGACTCGGCGTACTAATTGTATCTCTGATTCAGGCCGAAGCTTTATTCAGTTCATCAGATTGCCAGGTTATGTTATGACTCGGATTGATATCTCACCATCTTGCCAGGTTATCCCATATCTCGGATGATTATTGGCCAGCTTATCATATCTCGAATCTATATCTCATATCTACATCTCGAATCGGATCTCTCAGCGGTTAGCCCTATTATCATATCCCAAAGCTTAATCTCGGATCTATATCTCGGATCCATATCAAAGGCAAGTTATCGTCATCACTCCAAATCAAGCTATATCATGGCAAATAGATAAATCAGACTAAGTCAATTTTGAGTAAAGTAACTCGGATTGGAGATGAGTTAACTCGGATTTGAGTAATGTAACTCGGATTTGAGCCAGATGACTCAGACTTACATATAAGTCAAAATTGAGTAAAGTAACTCGGATTTAGGATGAGTTAACTCGGATTTGAGTCAGATGACTCAGATTCGGGATGCAAGTCAAAATTGAGTAAAGTAACTCGGATTTAGGATGAGTTAACTCGGATTTGAGTCAGACGACTCAGATTTGGGATGCAAGTCAAAATTGAGTAAAGTAACTCGGATTTAGGATGAGTTAACTCGGATTTGAGTCATATAACTCGGATTTGAGTCAGATGACTCAAGACATAAAGTCAGAATCGAATAAAGTAACTCGGATTTGTGATAAGTTAACCCGGATTTAATCATGTAACTCAGATTTGAGTCAAATGACTCAGACTTAGGCATAAAGTCAATTTTTGAGTAAGGAAACTCAGATTTGGAATCAGATGACTCAGATAAAAACTTACCCAATGGGGTTAAAAGAGCAAAGCCCAAGAAGGCAAGAGCTCATAACTTACCCAATGAGGTTAAAAGAGCAGTGCCAAAGAGAGCCAAGACTCATAACTTACCCAATGGGGTTAAAAGAGCAAAGCCCAAGAAGGCAAGAGCTCATAACTTACCCAATGGGGTTAAAAGAGCAAAGCCCAAGAAGGCAAGAGCTCATAACTTACCCAATGAGGTTAAAAGAGCAGTGCCAAAGAGAGCCAAGACTCATAACTTACCCAATGGGGTTAAAAGAGCAAAGCCCAAGAAGGCAAGAGCTCATAACTTACCCAATGGGGTTAAAAGAGCAAAGCCCAAGAAGGCAAGAGCTCATAACTTACCCAATGGGGTTAAAAGAGCAAAGCCCAAGAAGGCAAGAGCTCATAACTTACCCAATGAGGTTAAAAGAGCAAGGCAAAGAGAGCCAAGACTCATAACTTACCCAATGGGGTTAAAAGAGCAAAGCCCAAGAAGGCAAGAGCTCATAACTTACCCAATGAGGTTAAAAGAGCAGTGCCAAAGAGAGCCAAGACTCATAACTTACCCAATGGGGTTAAAAGAGCAAAGCCCAAGAAGGCAAGAGCTCATAACTTACCCAATGGGGTTAAAAGAGCAAAGCCCAAGAAGGCAAGAGCTCATAACTTACCCAATGGGGTTAAAAGAGCAAAGCCCAAGAAGGCAAGAGCTCATAACTTACCCAATGAGGTTAAAAGAGCAGTGCCAAAGAGAGCCAAGACTCATAACTTACCCAATGGGGTTAAAAGAGCAAAGCCCAAGAAGGCAAGAGCTCATAACTTACCCAATGAGGTTAAAAGAGCAGTGCCAAAGAGAGCCAAGACTCATAACTTACCCAATGGGGTTAAAAGAGCAAAGCCCAAGAAGGCAAGAGCTCATAACTTACCCAATGGGGTTAAAAGAGCAAAGCCCAAGAAGGCAAGAGCTCATAACTTACCCAATGGGGTTAAAAGAGCAAAGCCCAAGAAGGCAAGAGCTCATAACTTACCCAATGAGGTTAAAAGAGCAGTGCCAAAGAGAGCCAAGACTCATAACTTACCCAATGGGGTTAAAAGAGCAAAGCCCAAGAAGGCAAGAGCTCATAACTTACCCAATAAGGTTAAAAGAGCAAAGCCCAAGAAGGCAAGAGCTCATAACTTACCCAATGGGGTTAAAATAGCAAGGCCCAAGAAGGCAAGAGCGCATAACTTACCCGATGAGGTTAAAAGAGCAATGCCAAAGAAGGCAGGAACTCATAACTTACCCAAAGCGGTTTTGACCCGTGCCCATGATGGCCAGAAGTCTAGAAACTTACCCAAAGGGGTTAAGACCAGAGCCCAAAAAGGCCAGAAGTCGAAAAACCTGCCCAGAAAAGTTATGAGCAGAGCCCAAGAAGAACAAAGTCACGAACTTACCCAAAAGAGGTATGAGACAAAGAAATTAATCACAGGAAATACAACTCTGGGAATATTTTAATACATGAAGCCTATGCACGACTCTACGAGTACCACATAGCCTCGGGGACTAATGTCGGGGGTGTACCCCCAGGTACCCCAGAGTTGATGAATTAAGTAATTTCTAGGTAGAACTTTCTATAAAAGAATATGGAGCTACAAAGAATAAATATAACAAGTTGTAAGAAATAGAGAAATAAAGCTTAAAGGAAAAAGGAAAGAAGGCAAACCAGGCCGAATTAAGCCTAATTCGGCCCAGCCTAGATCCCACCAAGGCAAAACATTCATCTCCTGGGCCGACTCACAGGATTCCCCGGCCTAGGCCGAGTTCCTTCATTCGGCCCACCTATCGAGCTCCACCGACCCACTTCACCTCACCGCTCCCGCCGGATGCCAGCACCCGCCAGGACTCCTCGCTCCCGCCAAGCCGCCTCCACGCTCCATCGCCACCGCGGGTGGGCCGAGGTGGGAAGGATCCGGCCCACCGCGGGACGTCGACCCCGCCGACTCTCTCCGTCGCCAGCATCCTCGCGTTACTTCGCCCGGGTGGGCCAGATTCGGCCCACCGCGGGACTCCTGCCTAGCCGACCATCGCCCCGCCTCCAGCAACCCGGCTGGGCCAGCTCGGGACATCAGCGTCTCCCAGCTCCGCTCTGTGGTCCGAATAAGACTGAGCTCGGCTGGGCCTTGACAATTAACTCGGCTGAGCTGATCTGTAATCCGGATTGGGCCGAGAATTCCCAGGCCGAGTCGGTTTCTAGCCAGGCCGAATTACCTCATGCCTGATAGCATACAGGCCGAGTTATTTCGCCCTGTGACCCATTTTATTTATCTCCAGATGTGCTCCTAACCTTCATAGCTACACGCCATCTATCCAGGACAACTCCACAAGCGTCGTGCCAGTCTTGGGACGCCTCTGGCTCAGACTGACACATGGCATAAGGAATATGCCATCAGCATCCAAGAATATGCTAAGGAATATGCCTTAGCATCTCCAAAGATGCCAAGGCATATGCTGAGCATCTCCAGAAGATGCCCGGAATATGCTGAGAAGATGCCAATCGTAGAGAGCAAGATTAGTCCCCTGGGCTCCCCTTTATAAGGAGCACCAGGGGGATCGTTCTACAGGAGGGCCCCGAAGGGCTCCTCCCCTCTCATCTCAATAGTAGCTCTCCTTCTTCTTCCCCCTCCACTCTCATAGAGAGATCTAGATAGAGGCATAGGAGATATAGCTCAAGGAGCATGATTGTAGCCACAAGTATGGCCAGATTATAAGAGATTAGATGTAGAGAATGAGGTGTTATCTCCACTTGAGAGCTTCAATCCAATATACATTGTATTTCTCTTTGTTCATATGAGTGCGGTCTTCACCGCATCATCCCTCCCCGGATTCCTCCACGTCCATCGGCCCCAACTTTATCCTACCCATGGCATATGCCGTGATACCACCACGACACAGATACTACAACAAAAGGCTAAGTATATGACTGCTATAATAGCAGCTAAAGAGGGCATTTGTGTCAAGTAGTTTTTTATCAAACTAGGTGTAGTTCACAGTGGGATAATACTATGAAGATATATTGTACGACAATATTATCAACATGTTTTAACCCCAAAGAACTAAAGGTCTCACCAAAGGACTAAAATTATACAAAGCCATCTCATTAGAGAATGAGTGATGCGTAGAGACGCAAAGACATGCAATTACACACGGACCTGGAAGTGTCAGATCCGGAGATCAATTGACCACTAGCAATCGTGTACATGCAACACCGGAAAGCCATAGGTGTTGAATACACAAAGGTTTGAAACTAGATTATTGACTCTAGTGAAAGTGTGAGACTGTTGGAGATATGCCCAAGAGGCAATAATAAAGTGGTTATTATCATATCTTCATGCTTATGATAAATGTTTACATACCATGCTATAATTGTATTAACAGGAAACATTAATACTTGTGTGATTAGTAAACATAAAAGAGTCCCTAGTAAAGCCTCTTGTTAAACTAGCTTGTTGGTTAATATATGATCATGGTTTCCTGATCATGAACATAGAGATGTTATTAACAACAGGGTCATATCATTAGGAGAATGATGTGATGGAAATACTCCTATAGATAAGCGTAGCATAAAGATCAAGTCATTTAATGTAGTTCATTTGCTATATGATTTCTGATACATAGTAACCTAATTCCTTTGACCATGAGATCATGCTTATCACCATCACCGGAAGGATGCTTTGATGACATCAAACACCACACCGTAACTGGGTGGCTATAAAGGTGGCGTTGAGTGTTCGGAAAGTATGGGTTGAGACACATGGATCAAGAGTGGGATTTGTCCATCCATATGACGGATAGATATACTCTGGGCCCTCTCGGTGGAATGTCATCCAATTAGTGTAGGGGTTCGTAGCATGGAAAACAAAAATTTTCTATCGCATACAAACAAACAAGCCAAGATCTATCTACTAGATTGTAGCAACGAGTCGATGGAATAACTTACCCTCGAAGATTCCAAAGTGTTTAACGAGAGCGGATTCTCGTGGGTGATGTAGTCGTACTCTTCCCGATCTCAAGTTCGTGTAGACGATCCTTCCGGCGCTGCGTTCCGGCAGCGTTCCCGCAGTCGGTCACACGTTCGGTACTCGACGAAGACCTTCCTCTCCCTTGTTCCAAAGAAAGCAGAGGTTGTAGCACTCTCTCGCGATTCCTGAAGACAACGGCGTGGTACCTAAGTAGAGGGAAATCATGAGGCTTCGCCTTAATGAGCGAGTATGGTGGAGTATGAGAGAGGCTATTAGTGGTCTAGGATTAGACACACCAATTAGAAGGCTCTAAACCACAGGCTAAAGCAATTAGAAGCTCTAAACCAAAACGGCTCTAAACCGAGATTAGAGGATAGGAACTTGTGTGTCTAGAGGAGGAGGCCCCGCCTCCTTTTATAGGTGGAGGGCGCGCCAGGAGGGAGGAGTCCTCTCCAACTCGGCCTAGGTGGGCACGGCTTGGAGGAGAGGGACCTCCTCCAAGTTGGTTTCAACCTCCTCTTGCTTGTTTCCCACAGCTTCTGTTTTCCACAGTTTCTGTTTTAGCTGCTTGACTTTCAAACCGGCGTTTGAATTTTCAGTTTTGGAACAGCAAGAACACTTAGTACATGATGCAATCATTCAATGACACATTCATGTACCCTCCCCGGAGTCTTGGGACAATCCGGAACCTTCTAGAACATTCCCGATGAAAACACAGGAATCATTCCCGAACTCCGAAACGGGACTTTCCTTATATGAATCTTATTCTCCGGACCATTCTAGATCACCTCGTGATATCCCGGATCCCATCCGAGACTCCGAAGAACATTCGGTCTCTTTCTCATAATACCATAACTACTCAAAACAACGTCGAATCCTTAAGTGTGTCTCCCTACGGTTCGTGAATTATGCGGACATGATCGAGACACTTCTCCGAACAATAACCAATAGAGGAATCTGGAAATTCATATGGCTCCCACATATTTCTACGATTACTTTGCGATCGAATGAACCACTTACATACGATACCAATTTCCCTTTGTCTCGCAATAGTTTACTTATCCGAGGTTATGATCGTCGGTATCTCTGCATACCTAGTTCAACCTCGTTACCGATAAGTACTCTTTTCTCGTTCCCGTGATATATGATCCCTTGTGATCCAGTCACATGCTTGCAAGCTAATTGGATGACATTCCACCGAGAGGGCCCAGAGTATATCTATCCGTCATATGGATGGACAAATCCCACTCTTGATCCATGTGTTTCAACCAATACTTTCCGAACACTCAATGCCACATTTATAGCCACCCAGTTACGGTGTGGTGTTTGATGTCATCAAAGCATCCATATGGTAAAGGTGATATGCATGATCTCATGGTCGAAGGAATTAGGTTACTATGTATCAGAAAGCATATAGCAATTGAACTATTGAAATGACTTGATCTTTATGCTATGGTTATCTATAGGAGTATGTCCACCATATCATTCTCCTAACGATATGATCTTGTTGTTGATAACATCTCAATGTTCATGATAGGGAAACCACAATCATTAATCAACCAACAAGCTAGTGAAGTATAGAGGCTATACTAGGGACTTCAAATTAAGTTTACAAATCACACAAGTATTAATGTTTCCTTGTTAATACTATTATAGAATGAATGTAAACATTTATCATAAACACAAAGATATAATAATAAATATATTTATTATTGCCTCTAGGGCATATCTCCAACAGTCTCCCACTTGCACTAGAGTCATCTAATCTAGATTACATGGTAATATACCGAACACCCATGGCAGTTTGGTGTTGGTCATGTTTTGCCCTCGGGAGAGGTTTAGTCAACGGATCCGCCACATTCAGATCTGTGTGTACTTTGCAAATCTTTATATCCCCATCCTGGATATGTTCTCGAATAGCGTGAAAACGCAGCTTGATGTGCTTGACTTCTTGTGTGACCTTGGTTCTTGCGCATTGGCTATGGCGCCCATGTTATCACAAGAGATAGACATTGGGTCCAGCACTAGGAACCACACCCAGCTCAGAATGAACTCTTTCATCCATATCGCTTCTTGTGAAGCCTCCAAGCAGCCATGTATTCCGATTCATTGAAGATCTCGCCACAACGCTTTGCTTTGCACTCCTCCAGCTAATCGCTGCACCATTCAAAATAAATACGTATCCGATTGTGATTTAGAATCATCCGGATCGGTGTTCCAACTAGCATCGGTGTAACCATTAACAACGAAATGTTCATCACCTCCATAAGAAAGAACCATATCCTTAGTTCTTCTCAAGTACTTAAGGATGTTTTTGATCACGTCCAATGATCCACTCCTGGATCACTTTGATATCTGCTAGTTAAACTAACAGCATATGCAATGTCGGGTCTAGTACATAGCATGGCATACATTAGAGATCCTATGGCTGAGGCATAGGGAGTCTTACTCATCCTTTCTCTATCTTCTGTCGATGTCGGACTTTGAGTTTTACTCAAGGTCGTATTGGGCAACATGGGCAAGAACCCTTTCTTGATTTCTTCTATTCCAAACCTCTTTAGAACTTGTCCAAATATGTACTCTGTGACAATGATATTTGGCGTTTCGATCTATCTCTATAAATCTTTATGCCTAATATGTAAGCTGCTTCGCCAAGATCCTTCATTGAAAAACTATTATTCAAATATTCCTTGACACTATTAAGAAGGTCTACATCATTCCCAATCAACAATATGTCATCCACATATAGTATTAAGAATGCTACAGAGCTCCCACTCGCTTTCTTGTAAATACAAGCTTCTCCATAAGTTTGTATAAAACCAAAACTTTTGATCACCTTATCAAAACGTTGATTCCAACTTCGGGATGCTTGCTTCAATCCATAGATGGACCGTTGAAGTTTGCATACCTTGTTAGCATCTTTAGGATCGACAAAACCTTTGGGTTGCATCATATACAACTCTTCATCAATATCTCCATTGAGGAATGCTGTTTTGACATCCATCTGCCATATCTCATAATCATAATATGCAGCGATTGCTAACATAATCCTCACAGACTTTAGCTTCCCTACTGGTGAGAAAGTCTCATCGTAGTCAACTCCTTGAATTTGTCGAAACCCTTTTGCGACAAGTCGAGCTTTATAGACAATAACATTACCATCAGCATCTGTTTTCTTCTTGAAAATCCATTTGTTCTCGATGACCTTCCGCCATCCTAAGTCCACCAAATTCCATACTTGGTTTTCGTACATGGATCCAATCTCGGATTTCATGGCTTCTTGCCATTTATTGGAATCTGGGCTCATCATCGCTTCCTCCTATGTCTCGGGGTCATCGGTGTTGTCCACCAACATGACACTCATAACGGATCATACCAACTGGAGTGGTACGAGTTCGTTGACCTCCGAGGCTCTGTAGCAACTTCAACCAAGTTTCATGATCATCATCATTAGCTTCCTCTCTAATTGGTGCGGGCATCACGGGAACTTCTTCCGTGTCTGCGCTACTCGCAATTTCGAGAGAAGGTTCGACAACCTCGTCGAGTTCTACTTTCCTTCCAGTCACTTCTTTCGAGAGAAATTCCTTCTCTAGAAAGGATCCATTCTTGGCAACGAAGATTTTGCCTTCGGATCTATGATAGAAGGTATACCCAATAGTTTCCTTCGGGTATCCTATGAAGACGCATTTTTCCGCTTTGGGTTCAAGCTTGTCCGGCTGTAACTTCTTTACATAGGCTTCGCATCCCCAAACTTTAAGGAACGACAATTTAGGTTTCTTCCCAAACCATAATTCATACGGTGTCGTTTCAACAGATTTAACGGTGCCCTATTTAAAGTGAATGCGGATGTTTCTAATGCATAACCCCAAAATGATAGCGGTAAATCTGTAAGTGACATCATAGAACGAACCATATCTAAGAGAGTTCGATTACGACGTTCGGACACACCATTACGCTGTGGTGTTCCCGGCGGTGTCAACTGTGAAAGTATTCCACATTTCTTCAAATGCTCGCCAAACTCGTAACTTAGATATTCACCTCCACGATCATAACGTAGAAATTTAATCTTCTTGTTACGTTGATTCTCTACCTCACTTTGAAACTCCTTAAACTTCTCGAAAGTTTCGGACTTATGTTTCATAAAATAGATATACCCATATCTACTCAAGTCATCCATGAAGGTAAGAACATAACGATAACCACCGCGCGATGCTACACTCATTGGTCCACACACATCGGTATGTATGATTTCCAATAAGTCCGTAACTCGCTCCATCATACCAGAAAATGGAGTCTTATTCATTTTTCCCATCAGACATGCTTCGCATCTTTCAAGTGATTCAAAATCAAGTGATTCAAGAAGTCCATCGGAATGGAGTTTCTTCATACGCTTCAATCCAATGTGACCAAGACGACAGTGCCACATATAGGTCGAATTATCGCTTGATTTCAAACGTTTAGCCTCAATGTTGTTGATATGTGTATTTCCACTATCGAGATTCAATAATAATAGACCATCTATCAAAGGTGCATGTGCATAAAACATATTACTCATATAAATCGAATAACCACTATTCTCTGATTTAAACAAGTAACCGTCTCGCAATAAACAAGATCCCGATATAATGTTCATGCTCAACACAGGCACTAAATAACAATTATTTAAGTATAAAACTAATCCCGATGGTAGATGAAGGGGTAGCGTGCCGACCGCGATCACATCAACCTTTGATCCGCTTCCACGCCGCATCGTCACCTCGTTCTTCGCTAGCTTCCGTTTATTCTGCAAAGACTGTTTGAGTTACAAATATGAGAAACCGAACCGAGATCAAATACCCAGCACTACTACAGTACTAGTGAGATACACATCAATAACATGTATATCGATATACCTTTCTTCTTGATGTTGCCGTTCTTCGATCCGCCAAGTACTTTGGGCAATTCCGCTCAAAGGACCTTCTCCCTTGCGGTAAAGCACTCGGTTTAGCTTTGGTCCAGCCTTGGTCTTCTTCGGCGTGGTAACTTTCTTACCACCCTTCTTGAAGTGTCCCTTTTGCTTAGACTTGCCTTTCTTGAGTTTGGTGGTATTATTGACCAACAACACTTGGTGCTCTTTCTTGATCTCCACTTCTGCAGATTTTAACATAGCAAACAGTTTTGGCAACTCTTTGTTCATGTTCTGCATGTTGTAGTTCATCACAAAGTTCTGTAACTTGGTGGCGGTGATCGAGGACACGGTAAATCCCAAAGCATTAGGAATCACTATACCCAAGCTTTGAAGTTTGTTTGCGTGCGGACATCTTAAGCACATGCTCACCGATGGAGCCCCTCTTCCATCTTGCGGTTAAAGAACTTTTCGTAAGCCTCATAGCTTTCAATTGCCGCATGAGTCTCAAAATCAATTTGAGATCCTCGACAATATCATATGGGTCCGACTCTTCAAACCTTTTCTCAAGCTCCGATTCTAAACCATACAAGATAGCACACTGAACTATGGAGTACCGATTCTTCCGAGCGAGGTAAACATTCTTTACTTCATCGGAAGCATCACCGCAGTGGGTCACCCAATGGTGCATCCAAAGACATAGGTCAAATTACCAAATGTGAGGACAATCCTCAAATTGGAACCAATCCATGAAGTTGCTTCCATTGTTTTTCAACTTTTCTTTCTCTAGGAACGCATTAAAATTGATGGTAGGGGCTGCCATTGATCTACAACATATTTGCAATAGTTTAGACTAAGTTTATGACAAATTGAGTTCAAATTAATTAATGAAATTAAACTAGGTGAACTCCCACTCAAAACAACATCCCTCACATTGTTTTAGTGATCACATGAACCAAATCCACTACATCAACACCGATCATCACGAGAGTTGATATAGTTTCAATGGCGAACAATCGTCATGTTCATCATATCTACTATACAATTCATGCTTTACCTTTCGGTGATCCGTGTTCCGAGACCATATCTGTACATGCTAGGCTCGTCAAGATCAAACCTTAGTTTCTGCATGAGCAAATCTGGCTTGCTCACGTTGTATACACTTGCAGAATCTAACACACCCGATCATCACGTGGTGCTTCGAAACAACAAGCTTTAGCAACGGTGCTAACTAAGGGTGAACACTTTATGACTTGAAATTGATGTGCATGAGGGATCATCTTATAATGCTACCGTCGTCTACCAAGCAATACAAGATGCATAAAGGATTAACATCACATGCAATTCATTAATATGTGATATGATATGGCCTTTCTTCTTTGTGCTTCCGATCTCCATCTTCAAGCACGAACATGATCTCCATCATTACCGGCATTGCATCAAGGTCAATGACGCTTCACCATGGTTGTCATCCACCGGCTTCAACTATTACAACTACTTTGAATAGACACGCGGGTCTTAACATAAATTAAAAAACAACCATATGGCTCCTGCCGGTTGCCAACTTACAATAAGGAATATTGCATACATCAAATATAATCACAATCATGGCCATATCACATCACTGCACACCCCTGCAAAACAAAGTTAGACGCCTCTACTTTCTTTGCATATTTTACGTGGTTTGGGGCTTTCAATAAGTGTCGTTCTAACTTACGAACAAGAACCACAACATTGATACTAGCATTGTTGATCACCCGTTGTAAATTGGATCTTAACTATGCTAGGAGAAACAGGCACCCGCAAAGCCACTTGTGCAATACAAGTTGCATGTCAAGCGTGGAGCAAGTCTCATGAACGATGTCATGTAAGGTTAGCCCGGGCCGCTTCATCCCAACATACCGCAAGATGCAAAGTACACAAGAAGCAATCGACAATAAAAGTATCAACGCCCACAATGACCATTGTGTTCTACTCGTGCAACAGATCTACATATAGACACGGCTCTAATACCACTGTAGGGGTTCGTAGCATGGAAAACAAAAATTTTCTATCGCATACAAACAAACAAGCCAAGATCTATCTACTAGATTGTAGCAACAAGTCGATGGAATAACTTACCCTCGAAGATTCCAAAGTGTTTAACGAGAGTGGATTCTCGTGGGTGATGTAGTCGTACTCTTTCCGATCTCAAGATCGTGTAGACGATCCTTCCAGGCTGCTCCGGCAGCGCTTCGCAATCGGTCACACGTTCGGTGCTTGACGAAGACCTTCCTCTCCTTGTTCCAAAGAAAATGGAGGTTGTAGCACTCTCCTCGCGATTTCGGCAGCACAACGGCGTGGTACCGGAAGTAGAGGGGAAATCCCGCAGGGCTTCGCCTTAAGCCGGAGCGAGTATGGTGGAGTATGAGAGAGGGCTATTAGTGGTCTAGGGATTAGACACACCAATTAGAAGGCTCTAAACTGCAGGCTAAAGCAATTAGAAGCTCTAAACCAAAACGGCTCTAAACCGAAGATTAGAGGATAGGAACTTGTGTGTCTAGAGGAGGAGGCCCTGCCCCTCCTTTTATAGGTTGAGGGGCCGGCGCGCCAGGGGAGGGAGGGGAGTCCCTCCCCAACTCGGCCTAGGTGGGCCGCCGGCTTGGAGGAGAGGGACTCCTCCTCCAAGTTGGTTTCAACCTCCTCTTGCTTGTTTCCCACAGTTTCCTGTTTTAGCCGTTTGACTTTCAAACTGGTAGTTTGACTTTTCAGTTTTGGAACAACAAGAACACTTAGTACATGATGTAATAATTCAATGACACATTCATGTACCCTCCCCCCCCGGAGTGCCGGACAATCCGGAACCTTCTAGAACATTCCCGATGAAAACACCGAAATCATTCCCGAACTCCGAAACGGGACTTTCCTTATATGAATCTTATTCTCCGGACCATTCCGGATCACCTCGTGATATCCCGGATCCCATCCGAGACTCCGAACAACATTCGGTCTCTTTCTCATAATACCATAACTACTCAAAACAACGTCGAATCCTTAAGTGTGTCTCCCTACGGTTCGTGAATTATGCGGACATGATCGAGACACTTCTCCGAAGAATAACCAATAGAGGAATCTGGAAATTCATATGGATCCCACATATTTCTACGATTACTTTGCGATCGAATGAACCACTTACATACGATACCAATTTCCCTTTGTCTCACGATAGTTTACTTATCCGAGGTTATGATCGCGTATCTCCGCATACCTAGTTCAACCTCGTTACTGATAAGTACTCTTTTCTCGTTCCCGTGATATGTGATCCCTTGTGAGCCAGTCACATGCTTGCAAGCTAATTGGATGACATTCCACCGAGAGGGCCCAGAGTATATCTATCCGTCATATGGATGGACAAATCCCACTCTTGATCCATGTGTTTCAACCAATACTTTCCGAACACTCAATGCCACCTTTATAGCCACCCAGTTACGGTGTGGTGTTTGATGTCATCAAAGCATCCATCCGATAAAGGTGATATGCATGATCTCATGGTCGAAGGAATTAGGTTACTATGTATCAGAAAGCATATAGCAATTGAACTATTGAAATGACTTGATCTTTATGCTATGCTTATCTATAGGAGTATGTCCACCATATCATTCTCCTAACTATATGATTTTGTTGTTGATAACATCTCAATGTTCATGATAGGGAAACCACAATCATTAATCAACCAACAAGCTAGTGAAGTATAGAGGCTATACTAGGGACTTCAAATTAAGTTTACAAATCACACAAGTATTAATGTTTCCTTGTTAATACTATTATAGCATGAATGTAAACATTTATCATAAACACAAAGATATAATAATAACTATATTTATTATTGCCTCTAGGGCATATCTCCAACAATTAGCTTGCAATCATGTGACTGGCTCACAAGGGATCACATATCACGGGAACGAGAAAAGAGTACTTATCAGTAACGAGGTTGAACCAGGTATGTAGAGATACCGACGATCAAAACCTCGGATAAGTAAACTATCGTGAGACAAAGGGAAATTGGTATCATATGTAAGTGGTTCATTCGATCGCAAAGTAATCATAGAAATATGTGGGAGCCATATGAATTTCCAGATTCCTCTATTGGTTATTGATCGGAGAAGTGTCTCGGTCATGTCCGCATAATAAACGAACCGTAGGGAGACACACTTAAGGATTCGATGTTGTTGAGTAGTTATGGAATGATGAGTAAGAGGCCGAATGTTGTTCGGACTATCGGATGGGATCCAGGATATCACGAGGAGATCCGGAATGGTCCGGAGAATAAGATTCATATAAGGAAAGTCCTGTTTCGGAGTTGGAGAATGATTCCGGTGTTTTCATCGGGAATGTTCTAGAAGGTTCCGGAAGGTCCGGCACTCCAGAGGGGAAGGGTACATGGATGTGTCATAACAAGTTGGAATGGTTGCATCATGTACTAGGTGTTATCTCTGAGCAAAATAAAGGGATAAATCAAATCCTAGTTTGAAAAGTCAAACGACAAGTTTGCTTGGTGGAGGGAGAGTAGGAAACCTACTTGGGGAGGAGTTCCTCTCCCTCCACCCTCCGGCCTTGGAGGCCGAGTTGGGGGAGGACTCTCCTCCCCTGGCCGGCGCCCTCCCACCTATAAAAGGAGGGGCAGGGCTGCCCCTCTAGACACACACCTCTCTCCTTTAAACCCTAGCCCTAGCCGCCGGCCTCCACCAAGTTGCCGCCGCTCCTAGGGTTTACCTAGCCGCCGACCTTGGGCTTCGCCCTTGCCCTAGCCGCCGGCCTAGACCTCTCTCCTTGGTGCCTCTAAACCCTAGATCGCCAAGGCCTCTCTCATATTTCACCATACTCTCTCCGGCTTAAGGCGAAGCCCTGCGAGATCTCCCCTCTACTTCTGGTACCATGCCGTCGTGCTGCCGGAATCGCGAGGAGAGTGCTACAACCTCCGCTGTCTGCTGGAACAAGGGAGAGGAAGGTCTTCATCGAGTACCGAACGTGTGATCGATCGGAAGGCCATTTAACGCAATGGGAAGGATCGTCTACGCGATCTTGAGATCGAAAGTGTACGACTACATCACCCACGAGAATCTGCTCTCGTTAACCGCTTTGGAACTTCGAGGGTTAGTATTCTATCGACTCGTTGCTACAATCTAGTAGATAGATCTTGGCTTGATCATAGATTAGATCTTGATTGTGTGTTCATGCGGTAGAATTTTTTTGTTTTCCATGCTACGAACCCCTACACGTTTTAGGTTTTCCTCTCAAGGTCCTTTGTGCAAATTGTATGGGCTTGACTTTAGTTTCCAACTCTTTTAAGGCCCTTTATGTAAATTTTAATGCCACCGATTGTTATGAATGGATAGCTCTCGGTCCTTTCGAACCGATCCCCTGTTAAAAAAGACAATCCGTTAGGCCTTAGGTCTCCATCAGAGTAAGACCCCAAAAACAACTTATCTTGTTTTTTCTATGAGAACTATGCTTCCAACCACTACTATAAACCCCCTTATTTTTTCGACAGTGAATTCTACCCCCACCGTTTTAAAATATAAGATGCTTTCTTGAACTTATACACTAAGAAATGTCTAGATATATTTGTTTTATAAAAGCTAAAACATCTTATATTATAGAACAAAGCGAGTAGTAACCAACATCTGGGGTTAATACCAGACCTAACTTCCAATTTGAACAGATTGTTAATACAGGCCACATGCCTATCAGGCCCGTCTAGAATATGAACTACGTTTGTCCATTCTCCCTATCCATTTGCGTGTGTGTATCATTTCTATCTGTCTTCCTAATCTAGAGTGGTCTGTCCACTCTGGCTCATATGTATAGATGTACCTACTGTCTAAAGGATATACATGAAAATGTGTGAATTTTTCAGAAAAAAAGGTCCGGGCGTACATGCAGGTACTCTATGTTCACACACAAAGTTTCATGATTTTGTTGCTGCTTATGTAAAAAGGACAATTTCCGGGGTTCTCCAAAATAGCCTCTCACGATACCTTTTTTTTATGTTTTTTTAATGGGACGCAGAAACTGCTCTAAAATAGCTTTTCACAAGACATTCGTCTTATCTTTTTTTACACACAGGACACAAAAACTTCCGTTTTACCGCAGAACTTTGTGCGAGAATATATGATGCCCGGATGTTACACTCGGAATTTTTGTTGGAATTTTTTTTGCATTTTAAAATGCATTTTCCATAATAAGTGTGTTTAGACCCGTTAGTCAAAACACCATGTCCGAAAGAAACGATGGTACTGATGGGCAAAATACGGGATTAAAATCACTTCTTCGGCATCTGGTTGACCCATTTGCCAATTTGCAGCGACACTGCAACTAGTCTCCCTGTTGGACCACCGGCCCGTTGAATCGAGATGAGTCGTCTGAGGCAGAAGCAATGCACCGCAAATGACAGGTTAACACCTCTGCTTAATCATTCAATAAGAGTATTAACTCCAACCATTAGTTCCTGGGCAACCGTTGAATGCTGCATGTATAGATCAGTCGGTAGGAGAAGGGTCAGGGGTGGACTGGGAGATGGATCTGCTCGGTCCCCGCCCACGACAACCTTCCCTCCCAGTAAGTACTCCGGCCGGGGCCGGCCAGCGAGTGCAAAGTAGTCCAACCAACGCTTGTCAATGCGAGCAGATACCACATTATTCATCCGTTCCTGCCTCCCCATCAGACATTCAAGATTGAGAAGGTGATCCATCGGTGGATCGACGCAGATACAGAAAGAACAGGGACGTGGTAAGTTCATGTATTCTCTGTGAGTGGCATGGCATGGGTTTGCAGAGAAAGAATGAATCATGCGTGCGTACGTGCGGTCTGGGCATGCTTACTGTGTGTTTCTTGGTGGTTCGCTCATTGCTTGGAAGACGAAGAAACAGATAATGGCTTCCCTCGAAATTAAGGCTGAGTCGTGTTATGGCCTTTGTTGTTGAGATGACCTGATTCAAGTTCTTGCGGATTTTGGGTCTATTACCACACCCACTGGTTTATTCGACAAGACTTAGCTATTAGTGTTGCACGTGATCCGGTCAAGCATGAGTTTACCAAGCATATTGGTGTTGATGCTTTCTATACACGTGCTCAGGTGCAGGATTATGTTGTTGCGCTTCAGTATGTGCCTTCAGATTTATAGTTGGCGGATTTCTTTACGAAGTCACATACCAAAGCGCAACATGATTTCTTACTCTCCAAACTCAGTGTTGTGAATCCACCATGAGTTTAAGGGAGAGTGTTAAATATATATATTTGTATATTGTAGTTTTCCCATATGTTAGGGGGCTTCCTGCATATTTGCATCTGTACACGTACTATATATTATGGTCTTTGACCCTAAAGGAATACATGTTGCATATTTCTGACAGTGATAAATTCATGTAATCTCAGTGAGTGGCAAGGCATGGGTTTGCAGAGAAAAAATGAATATCCTGCGTGTGTGTGCGTACATCGCAGCAGAGTGGAGTACGTGCGGTCTGGGCATGCATGATGAGGCATCAAAGTGGGCTAGGTGGAGGTTGGTGCATCAATCTCGCGCATCTCGGAGGCACGGACGCGTCTCGACGCCGACGTGAGTGATCTGGCCCCGGAAAACCAAAGCCGCCATCCCTCTCTGCAGCCCCCCGTATCCATCCGCGATCCGCCTCTCGGCGAAAACGGGTGGCTTAGAAGCCCTTCTGGAGGGCGCGCGCGAGGGCGACGGGCGGCGATCGGGACGGCGGGCGCGCGCGGGGACAAGGGGAGAGCATTAAGCCGGGCAGGCAGGACAGACAGCGTGTGTGTGAGCAGGGACCGGTGGTTTTGGGAGCCGGAGGAGCCCCGGATCGGAGGGGGACGGGGGGGTCCGTCCGTCCGTGGGAGGCGGCCTGGTGAGCTGAACTGACCGAGCAGGGGCGGGGGGGCGCCCGCCATAATTGGCGTCTGACCTGCAGCTAAGCGAAGCCCGGGGTGGTCCGCGCGGGGGGCGAAAGCGAGAGCGAAAGGGACGTGCGCGTGTGCGTGTCCGGCCCATCTCGCGTAGCTCTCCCAGCGGGCGACCGGGGCACGGCAGAGCGCGCGCGGGGCGAGGGCGAGGGATCGGATCCGGCCGGGAGGAGGAAGCAGCGGGGAGCTAGCGGCCATGCCGAAGGTTTAAATGTCGTCGGCACTTCTCCTCTCCCCCCAGCTCACCTCAGCTTAGCACGTACGTACGGGATAGGATATGCTCCGGGATCCTGTGCCAAAACGACATATGGACTTGGAATGTACGTACGGCGTGCGCCCCTAGCTTGGCCCAAGGCAGTACGGGATCCTGCTGACTCGGTACCCATCGATCGTGTGTAGTACTCCTGTCAAACTGGTAATTCGATCTACTAGCAGCAGCTAGATTCATGCGGGAAGACACACTACAAAAGTGGTAGATCGAGGGCATCTGGACCAACAACCTAGCTATAGTATGTGAGTCATTGCCAAAATGGTCCATGCGTAGGATACCTGAGAGGTTGCTTTTACAACTACTAGCGCAGAACATGGTGGGATCAATGAAGCTTAAATGTCGGAGATCGGTTCTTCGTTCTCCGGTGGTCCACAGGCCTAGAGGTGCCCTCCTAGCTGCATTATGTAGTATGTGTGTAATTAACGGGAGTTCCATGATTGGAATGTGGATCGGTGTAAGTTCACTGCGAATTAACTGCTTTCGGTAAGATTTTTTATGTTCTTATTATGGCTACTTCAAAATGTAGTAACATAGGAGAGCGGTGAATTTAGCGTGCATGGTTCGGTGCACTATCGCATGGTAGTACTCTCCATCTCGTTCTTTAGTACATGGATTTAATTCTTAGTGCTGGATTTCAAAGAGTCATATTTATCAAAATATATATCAGATTAACAATGCGTTTGAATCCGTCTATTTCTTTCAATGAAATCTTTTAAACTAGCCTAAAAAGGGTCTGAAACAGTTGTAGACTTTTTGATAAACTCACTCTTTGTCTTCTTGTTCTTGCATGCGCCAACACCGGAGCAGAGCTCGTCGATGTCTGCGATTCAGGCACAACCTCTACACCTTTCTCTTTGGTTGCCTCCTCCGCCTTGCTTTTTTAGCGGCATCCTTAGCCGAAGCTTTAGCTGTGTTATCAAGTGAGGTGATTTCCTTAGCCGCCTAAGTGCTCGAGGGAGTAGAATGGAGGGTTAGCGTGCCCAACTCGCCTCTCATGTCTTGATGATCAACATCCATGGCGGAGGAATCAGGGGCACCACCTAATGAAACAGTAGGAGCATGTAAAAACTGACAGACCTTATTAACTGAAAAAGCTATGTCAGGCCTTGTAAAAGTAAGATACTACAATACTCAACAATACTCCTATAACGAATAGAATCATCACTACTCAAGGCATCACCATCAGCTATATATAACTTCTCTGATACTGACGAAGGAGTATCAAATACTTTGCATGACTACATCTTGACACGTGTAAGCAAGTCATGTGCATACTTCCGTTGTGAGAGAAGAATAGCGTCCGAAGTTTTATGTACTTCTATGCCAAGAAAATAGTGTAATTAACCTAAATCGTTGAGAGCAAACGTTATACCGAGATCATGGAGTAAAGCATCAACCTCTTGACCAGATGAGCTGACTACAACAATATCATTAAAATAAATAAGCGTGTAGATAGACAATGTTCTGAAAGGACATGAGGAACATAGTTAACGATCAGGACACAAGGAACATAGTTCTGGAAGGTAGATGCGTTGGCCAAACTCAACAATGTGTTTGTGTTTGCGTCCAGTAGATCCATTCTTTCATGAGCATGTGGACATGATACATAGTGAGAAATTCCAACTTTTTGAAAAAAAAAGAATTGAGTTTTTGATACTCGCTCCTACGGTCAGTTTGAAGAGAAAGGATTTTCTTATCAAACAGTCTCTGAGCATGATGTTGAAAGTCATGAAACCTCTAAAAAATATCAGACATATTTATCAACAAATATATACAAGTATACTTGCTATAATCATAATAAAACTGACATAATATTATTATGACCAATTGAAGTTGGAGCAGGACCCCATACATCCGAAAGCACAAGTTCTAAAGGAGTAGAAGATACATTGGAGGACTTAGGATAAGGTAACTGATGACTCTTAGCCTTTTGAGAGGTATCACACACTGATCCTTTATTTGACTAATTAAAGTGAATATTATTATCTCGAAGAATTTCTTTAACTATGACCGATGAAGAATGTCCTAGGCGCCTAATATAAACATCCCCGAAAGCATAAAGGGTGATGGAGGGAGTCGTTGGAACTGTGATAGGTGAAGGCTTAGGTGTCACAAAATCATGGATATCCTTAGAGGTGGGCCTTAAAGGAGCCATCTTCTTACTAAGAAACACAAAGTTAATATACAAGTGCAGAAGGGAAAGATCAAACAAAATTGGAAATGAGCGGGTGTAGTATGCCTACTTTGTGATTGGCACTTTGGCCGGCACAATACCGACATCGTCGCTTGAAAGAGTAGCATTTCTCTTCTCGGCCTCTAAAACAACGGTAAGCTTTTTGGTAATCGTACTCTTCATCTTCTTGTTCTTGCCTGCGCCAACACTAGAGGCATGAGCTTTCCACTTCCGTGGTGCTAAAACAACATCGTCTTTGGTGGACATGTCATCAGATATGACTTGAACTGCAGCGTCCTTTCCCTTGCCATCATAAACCTGAGGAGCCAAGTTGTCCTCGAAATCTTCTACGAAAGGTGGGAGAATTAGTTAGTCCAAAATGATACAAACTAAAGACGAAAGAAATGGGGTATGATACAAACTAAGTACAACCTTGGGGCATCTCCCCTGCGTATACATATCGAAGGTTATCTTGAATCCCTTCACCTTGTCCTTCAGCTTCACCATGAACTTGATTACGTTGTTAGAAAAATTATCAAAGGGAAACCCTTTAAAGATTTGTCCTCTCATTTGTGCACTGGTGAGCAAGGCAGGGCGCTGCTGGAATGGTTGGATATGCCTTGTGAACCAACACATGGTCAGATCGAGGCCTTTCATCCTGATATGGATAATCTTCTCGATCTGCCTAATTATGTGGGAAGCTTCTTGGGTTGAAGGGCAGAAGACCCCTTATCTCTCCAGCTTGAAAGCTTGGAGGCAGCATCATCAACAAAGTCAGTGTAGGTCCTGGTTTTGCCTTACATCAGAACGTCACACCCATAGATGAATGAAGGATGCCACTCTTTAACTGATTCGTCGCCTATGGTATTAGGGTCTTTTCTATTGGGGAGTATCTTGAAACCCATAGATCCATAGTTGGCTAGCGAAACTCCAGCTACAGACGATTCCTTCTTCAAAGTGAAGAATATATCTAATCTAGGCTTAACTCCTAGATATCCCTCACACAAGACAACATAGTTTCTCAAGCGAGTAATGTTTTAGGCGGACAATTGTGGGGTTGCATACCGAACCTCTCCACTACTTCTAGGAAGAAATTGGAGACAGGTGGAGAAAGGCCGTGATCGACGTGAGACTTGAAGGATACCTTTTCCCTAGGTTGAGGCTAGGGAGTTAATACAGTCCTCGCCGCCACTATCCACCTGAACGACAACGACAACGACAAGAACCCTTCGTCGATGAGGGTCTAGATGTCGCGGGACTTGGTGGTGGAGGTGACATACTCACCCTTCTAATGTTTTGCAGAGGATTCACCATCGTGTGCAACTTCTTCTACATCCTCCTTCCCTTTATGGGTGCCTCCACTGGATGTTCCCGATATGGCAGTACCCTCTGGTGTTGTCGACTCCGGTGTGATTCGCTTCAATAATTGGTGCTTTCTCCGTCTCCTTCGCTACCGCACTCGATTCTATGCCCAAATCGTCCATTGTGTGAGTTTTGGAAGGCTGGGATAGGGTTTTGAGCTTAGCTTGCCAGAGATCTAAGATCATGAGGTTCAAGACGATGCAGAGGAAATTGGGAGAATGAGGTGAATAAAATGGAATTACCACTACGGTTAATTATAATTCGGTGCCAAGATTCGTTCTTCATGTGAAATCGGAGGAGAACGTGTGTGATGCGTGTCAACATGTACCCGCAGTTACTTCACCATGATGTCAAAATCTCCGCCATGCTCTGTATTTGCGCATGGGAAATTTGCAATGGTTGTTAGGTTGTTCTCCGCCACGCTCTATATTTGCGCACAGGAAATTTGCAATGGTTGTTAGATTGTGCTTCTATGAGTTTCAAGTGGATGGTGGCAAGGCCTGGCCCATTGGGAGACCCAATTAGGGGAATCCATAAGGGAGGTCCAAGACGGATAAAGGAAGGCCATGTGCATCGACATATGACATATGAAGTCGGCGCCTTGGAGTGCAAGACAGATATCTATGTTGTATTTGTTGGAGATATGCCCAAGAGGCAATAATAAAGTGGTTATTATCATATCTTCATACTTATGATAAATGTTTACATACCATGCTATAATTGTATTAACAGGAAACATTAATGCTTGTGTGATTTGTAAATATAAAAGAGTCCCTAGTAAAGCCTCTTGTTAAACTAGCTTGTTGGTTAATATATGATCATGGTTTCCTGATCATGAACATAGAGATGTTATTGACAACAGGGTCATATCATTAGGAGAATGATGTGATGTACATACTCCTATAGATAAGCGTAGCATAAAGATCAAGTCATTTTAATAGTTCAATTGCTATATGCTTTCTGATACATAGTAACCTAATTCCTTCGACCATGAGATCATGCATATCACCTTCACCAGAAAGATGCTTTGATGACATCAAACACCACACCGTAACTGGGTGGCTATAAAGGTGGCATTGAGTGTTTGGAAAGTGTCGGTTGAGACACATGGATCAAGAGTGGGATTTGTCCATCCATATGACGGATAGATATACTCCGGGCCCTCTCGGTGGAATGTCATCCAATTAGCTTGCAAGCATGTGACTGGCTCACAAGGGATCACATACCATGGGAACGAGAAAAGAGTACTTATCGGTAACGAGGTTGAACTAGGTATGCAGAGATACCGACGATCAAAACCTCGGATAAGTAAACTATCGTGAGACAAAGGGAAATTGGTATCATATGTAAGTGGTTCATTCGATCGCAAAAGTAATCGTAGAAATATGTGGGAGCCATATGAATTTCCAGATTCCTCTATTGGTTATTGTTCGGAGAAGTGTCTCGATCATGTCCGCATAATTCACGAACCGTAGGGAGACACACTTAAGTATTCGATGTTGTTGAGTAGTTATGGAATGATGAGTAAGAGACCGAATGTTGTTCGGAGTCTCGGATGGGATCCGGGATATCACGAGGAGATCCGGAATGGTCCGGAGAATAAGATTCATATAAGGAAAGTCCTGTTTCGGAGTTGGGGAATGATTCCGGTGTTTTCATCGGGAATGTTCTAGAAGGTTCCAAAATGTCCGGCGCTCCGGAGGGGAAGGGTACATGAATGTGTCATTGCAATTTGGAATGATTGCATCATGTACTAGGTGTCATCGCTGTACAAAATAAAGGGTTTAATCAAATCCTAGTTTGAAAAGTCAAACGCCAATTTGAAAAGTCAAACGGCTATTTTGGAAAGTGGAGAAGAAGTGGGAAACCGAGTTGGGGAGGAGTTCCTCCTCCACCGCCCACTAGGGATCCGAGTTGGGAGGGACTCCTCCCTTGGCGCTTCCCTCCACCTATATAAGGAGGCAGGGCTCCTCCTAGACACACAAGTTGCCTCCTCTAAACCTAAACCCTAGCCACAGCCTAGGGATTTCTCTCAAGCCGAGTTAGAGCTTCTAATTGCCCTAGCGCTGGTTTAGCCCCTTCTAATTGGTGTGTCTAAACCCTAGATCACCAAGGCTCTATCATAGTCCACCATACTCGCCCGGCTTAAGGCGAAGCCTGTGAGATCTCCCTCTACTGCAGACCACGTCTTTGGCGGAATCGCGAGGAGAGTGCTACAACCTCCGTTGCTGCTAGAACAAGGGAGAGGAAGGTCTTCGATCAAGTTAACGTGTGACCGATCATGAAGCGCCGCAACGCCTTGGGAAGGATCGCTCACGCGATCTTGAGATCTAAGTGTCGACTACATCATCCACGAGAATCGCTCTCGTTAACCGCTTTGGATCTTGAGGGTTAGTAATGTTGACTCGTTGCTACAATCTAGTAGATAGATCTTGGCTTGATCATAGATTAGATCTTGATTGTGTGTTCATGGTAGAAATTTTTTGTTTTCCATGCTACGAACCCCTACAGTATTAGTGTAGGACTCTTCCTTGTAGCCCTAGGTGCTTCTAGCGCCTTTATATTCCGGATCTACGGGATACTTTAGGGCATAAGTTGAACACCATAACTCGCATAAAACGAAACCCACAATCTCTGTAACTCGGTGTGTTTGCCATTATAGTGATTGACAACAAGAGTAAGATATCGCCACCGACATAAGATCTGAACCTAGGTAATGACGTGTCATCGCAATTTCGGAATCTACCTGCCTTCATACACGACCTCTCTAAAATCTCTATGAGGACCCCCCCTCATGGCATACTCATCGATAATACCATGACAAGGGCTAACCTTACATGACATCGTTCATGAGACTTGCTCCACGCTTGACATGCAACTTGTATTGCATAAGTGGCTTTGCGGGTGCCTGTTTCTCCCAACATAGTTAAGATTCAATTTACAACGGGTGATTGACAATACTAGTATCAATGTTGTGGTTCTTGTTCGTAAGTTAGAACGACACTTATTGAAAGCCCCAAACCACGTAAAACATGCAAAGAAAATTAGAGGCGACTAACTTTGTTTTGTAGGGGTGTGCTGTGATGTGATATGGCCATGATTGTGATTATATATGATGTATGCAATGTTCCTTATTGTAAGTTGGCAACCGGCAGGAGCCATATGGTTGTCTTTAAATTCTGTTAAGACCCGCTTGTCTGTTCAAAGTAGTTGTAATAGTTGAAGCTGGTGAACGACAACCATGGAGCGGCGTCATTGACCTTGATGCAATGCCGGTGATGATGGAGATCATGTTCGTGCTTGAAGATGGAGATCGGAAGCACAAGAAGATAGGCCATATCATATCACATATTATGAATTGCATGTGATGTTAATCCTTTTATGCATCTTGTATTGCTTAGTTCATGACGGTATCATTATAAGATGATCCCTCAAGCACACAATTTCAAGTTTTAAAGTGTTCATCCTTAGTAAGCACCGTTGCTAAAGCTCGTTGTTTTGAAGCACCACGTGATGATCGGGTGTGTTAGATTCTGCGAGTGTATACAACGTGAGCAAGCCAGATTTCCTCATGCGGAAGCTAAGGTTGATCTTGACGAGCCTAGCATGTACATACATGGTCTCGGAACACGGATCACCGAAAGGTAAAGCATGAGTCATATAGTAGATATGATGAACATGTTGATTGTTCGCCATTGAAGCTACATCAACTCTCGTGATGATCGGTTTTGATGTGGTGGATTTGGTTCGTGTGATCACTAAAACAATGTGAGGGATATTGTTTTGAGTGGGAGTTCAACGGCAATATGATTAAAAGTTGAACACTATTTATCATAAATTAAATCAAAGTGAATTTGCATAGTTTTTGTAGTCATTGGCATCCGTTTACCACCTTACGCTTAGTTATAATTGAGATGATAGAACTATAGAATTCTGGTTAGTTACTTTACGAACTGGTATCGTATTGTTTTGAAGTGTTAATCTAAAGTTTAAAAGTCCTATTGCAAACTTTCAGTAAGTTCCGGTTACTCCATGAAGTTTAATAATTGGTATTAAAACAAGAGTGACAATTCCAAGAGTTAGTGTATGAGTATCATGTTTGTTTCCATGATTCTTGATATTCAAAGGATTGTCTTAATATCAAGGTTATCTAGGATCTGAAAGAGTTGTTTCAGAAACCATGATGTGTGGAAGATATTGTGATATCTGAAACGAAGTTTTGGTTGCAACATGATAGAGTATAATATGGCAAAATTCATGTTCTCATATTTGATGAGAATTTGCAAAAGGTTGGAGACACTGGTTGTCCTAATCCTCCAAAAGGCTTTGGAGAGCAACATTATACTCGCGATTCACCGTTACAAGCTAAAAGTAGCTTGTTCATGGATAAATCCATGATGAGGGTGAATATTTGATGTAGGTAAAATGTTTACTACACCAAGAGATTACTAAAGAAAGGAATTTGAAAGAACACCAAACATTTGATAATGGTGATCTACTTCAAAGTGCAAATCCAAAGACATTGGTATTTAACTATACACGCTTTGGACTATGTGTCATATGTATGACTCCACTATTGATGTTGATAGATTCTTTCAAACAGAAGGAAATCTTGAAGAGAATCTCATAAATATATGGCAGAAAAGAAAAGACTAGAATTGTTCAGTTTAAGTATATAGATGATTTACATGTTATGGCTATATTCTTTGCTTATTAAACAATGTGGTTCTTAAGTATTTGATACTGAATTTGTTGGTGTGAATCGTCATACGAAACAACATAATTCATGAACTACAATGGCCTAAGTAACTAGCAAAAGAATATGTGATGATGTTCATTGAGAACAAATAAAGGGTTATTGTGTTGCTCGTTAAACATCAAAGCTTGCCTTCAAGATTTGTTTTATCAGGTATTATGAGAACAAAAAGGGTTGTTCAAATAATTGTCGTAATCCATAAAAGATGGATGATTCACAAATCTCGTTGGAGAAATCACATCCATAAAACTAGTGCTAAAAATGTCGAAAGACAAATTGATTGAAAGATCGCTTAGGAAGTGACATCGCCGTTTAAATTATATTGGAAAGAAAACATGAAGAAACTCCATGTGGATGGAATTTTGGAGTCTTTTGATTTTTGATCAAATGACGCTTGTGAAACTTTCCTAGAGATAATTAAAATTTCATTGATAGGCCAAAAGGGAACGAATGACTAGCTTATTGGAACTTGTACATATTGTTGTATGAAGTCCATTATGTGTAGTCAAGAGCGATGGATTTCAACTTCATATGCTTTCTCCGAAAATTTGAGTGAATATATGAATATTTACTTAATAAGGATGAAGTATGAAACATTTGAAAAGTTCAAAGACTTTCAAGATGAAGTGCAAAATCATTGTAACAAGAATATAAATAGTTTATGATAAGATCATAAAGGAAGATATTTGAGTTACAAGTTTAGCATAATACCTAAGATTTAAGGAATCGTTCCGTGGATTTGCATTTTCCCGAAACACCATAAGAGTATGGAGCGTTCGAGATATGTAATTAAACCTTGTTTGACATGGTAAGATCGAAGGTGTAATTCATAAAACTGCCATTATATTTTAAAGATTAAAATCTTTAGAGATTACCGTTTTTCCACTGAAAAGAGCTCCATCATAATCCGTTGAATTGACACCATATAAAGTTATGTTTTGGGATAAAACCCATGTTGTCCTTTCTTAAACATTGGTATGCTATGCATAAGAAAGATGTTTGCAACCAAAGTCGGATGAACCTGTCTTTGTATGTTATTTCGAATAACTGTTAAGTAAATCCTCCATAACATCGGAGACAAAAGTGTTTGTCACTTAGAACGTCAAGTTTCTTTGAGAAGGAATTTTTCGTGAAAAGATAAGTGGGAGGACAATAGAACTTTGATAAAGTTAAAAGAACCTTAGCTATATGTGCAAAGTTGCACAGCGCCGAAAAGTGTTCCGGAGGCAGCGATAATGCTCATGGCTCACGTGTCTCAAAGTTTGTGGTCACGGAGATCTAAGTTCCTATTGAAACAAGTAGGTCGGGTAAACAATCAAATACCAAGATTTGAGAGTTAAATCATTATTTGACAATAATGATCCGACTACATGCAAAGAAGCGATGATGGGCCCTGACTCCGTCTAATGGCTTGAAGCCATAAAATCCGTGATAGTTCCATACACGAAAAAATCAAGTTTTGAACTTGAAGGACCCTCAAGAAAGGTGTAAGACCTTACAGTTGTGTTTGGATCTATAAATAAATAGACATGGATGTTGCACATCTATGAAATAGTCGACATGTTGGGAAAGAGTTCACAACAATGTTCAAAGGTTGACTATGACAAGATCTGATCTTTCATAGCGATATTTAGTCTAGACGAATTAATATAGCAAACACTACATATATTTTTGTTATGTGGTAGTTGAATAAACAAAACAAGTTCTTCTAATAGAATTGTTACCTAGGACATGTGCATAACACGGTCCATAGGGTTTTGTTAATTCAAAGGATGCTAAAAGCATATGCAAACTTCAATGGTTGAAGTAAGCATAGCGGAGTTGGAATCTTCACTATGATGAAACTGTTAAAAGAGTTTAATTTCATCAGAGACAATGAAGATGCTTGCATTTGCAAGAAATTAAGTGGGAGCGCTAAGACATATTTCTAATACATTATGTGGAGGACATATTGTTGATTGGAAAAGATGTATATTTTATTAACACATATTAAGAATTTCATTCTGATGAAAGACTTAGGCAAAACCCAAATATTTGGCATCAATAGACGCTAATATGGTTGTGCCGAAAGTACATAGATGATGTATTGAATGAGTTCAATATAGAAACTACAAGAAAGGTTCTTGTCACAGAAAAAAGGATTGAATGAGTTCAATATTTGTAACACACTCAGAATCGGCCCTATGCAAGTTTTAGCGAAACTCGCCAAACCCGCATAGAAACGATTCGAAGGTGCCCACCAGGCACTTTCGTGCGGGTGGAAAGCAAAGTAATAACATTACACAACAGTCCTCGATGGGACCCACAGAACAGGTATATATACAACAACGACTCAAAGAGTCAAGAATACAAATATACGGTACAAAGATCCAAATCACCTTGAAAACGATGGGGCGTCCGACTACGGACATGATGCAAATGGGGCTAAGAGCCCTGAAGAATAACCAATGGCGTTCATAACCCTGCCCAGGCCAAGCCGGAAGGGTAACCCTGCTAACGGTGTCGAACTCAAAACCTGCTTAAACAAAAGGGGTGCCGACAAAGGGCAAAGGAAAAAGAGGAGCGTCGATCGAGGCCGATGCAGCGAGGCTAGAATTCCGGTCCTCGCCTACATAGGTATGGTTTGGAGAGCGTGGCAAGATGCACTAAACAACCTATAGAGACTCGATACAAGCTGGCGGATAACAGAGAGGATAAGAATGACCTAACGGATCCAACTGAAGCTATCACCAAACAAACCCATCCTAGTGTTTCCCCTCGAGACCAAACGAGGAAGTCAACCGAGGAACCCACACGGTTGGCGTTTTACTTATTATCGTTGCGGCAATTACTAGTCGAGTTTAGATAATCATCACGATAAAGTAGCGGTGGGCACTTTTAGTTAACCATTCCATGATAGTTGCAGCACTTACTAGTCGATACAATTAGCATGAGATAAACCCAAAACCAGTTGTTGGTACTTTTACTTAGCCATTCCAATAGTGAAGTGATTACTAGGCAAAAGCGGATACAAGTCAATTCATAACATGAAACTTTAGTTATAGTTGTCTATGATCAACCATGCTCCAAGTCGTCCATAACCGCGGACACGGCTTCTCGAAAAGATTTAACCTGCGGTGCACCAAAGTATCCACAGCACTTGACCCTTTTGCGGATCGGTTAACATACACCCATCGGTATGTCGGCGGGCCTAAGTCACGACGTTCCCGGAACCAAAGCAAGCACGGGGCCACCCACTAAGTACACCAACCAAGTCGGCCGGTCTCCGACGGACTTAGGGTTTATGACAATGGTCAGAACGACGGGTCCCCAATCGGGGGATCGTCAAAACACACTCGCTTCCTAAGCGATGCGTGCTCCTCACTAACGTAAATAAAGCGATAAAGCATGGCATAGGTACAGGATAGTAAATAAAACCTCAAACTAGTTTGTGGCCCCGAGACAATACTTTGAAATCAGGTAATAATCAATGGGGGCCCATATCTCCCCCACAATGGTTAGCGCTCGATCTCGGAGCAGTGTCAAGAACTCGGTCCCAGGACACAAGTGGGCGTTCGAAACCAAATCTTACCTATCACCGATGCCTCTGCTTAATTCAATTTTAGTTGTTAAACAGGAATTAAAGTGGACAATAAGTAAACCATGATCATCTCCATCTCCAACGGCAATCCTCCAACAATTGTGGTACTTGACGACAAGCAAAACACTAGAAGCAACGACACGCGGGTCCAACTATCTACCAAACAACGGTAATAGGATGTGTCCAAGGCTATATATGGCTGCAAGGGATATCACGAACATCGCAAAAGCGTATAGCAAAGATCAACGGAGGGACTAAATACTAGAAAAGTAAGATAGGTAGAAAGGGAAGATGCTGCTTTGAAAACATGCGAAGGTTCAACCAAGATCGCTGACTCATCAAATCAACGGCCTTATCCGAAGAAGCAAAACACTAGAAGAAACACGGATACAATATTTAATACACCGGCGGAAGATCGGCATGATGCATGTATGACGTATGACATGGCAAGAATTAGGCGTAATTAGGTCGGAACCGGGGTCCCGACAATTAATTAGGTGGTTCATGTTGTTTATCTACCCCGCAATTTAAATGTTGTTTAACAGGCAGAAGATAGTACCGGGTTCGCTACACAAATTTAAATGAGGCCAACATGAGACTAAATTTGCCCGCATATGGGCCCCATATTTAATTATTAGGTGAATCGGCATAAGGCCCCCAAACCACATGACAAGATGCATGCAAGAATGACAAGTTAATAAGCAACAGGTTTTATGTTTAGCATTTATAAAATAGGGGTTCGGATAAGGGTCACACATTGAGGGGCTCGACGATCTTGGGCTCGGGGTTGAGTCCGTCTCGTGGTCCGAGTTCGACGGTTTGGGATCCGGTCTCGGCGGCTCGTTCTCGGATCTGAGGTAGGTCTTGTTGTCTGTCGGTGACCTCGGCATCCGGAAGCGGGACTTGGTTCGCCGGGGCGCATCGGACTCTCTGGTCATTGTCGTTCTTGTCGTCGGGCAGATCTTGCGGGTCCGCTTGATTCCGTGAGGCGATCTTGGCGCTCGATGTCCGTGAGGAGTTCTTGGAGTTCCGGATGGAGATCTTGTCGGTGGTCTTGGCGTCAGGGATTTTCCGGGTCCATGGCGGCGTCCTCAAAGCTACGTGTCGAAGGCATCGGGGCTTGAGGTTCGAAAAACTTGGTTTGGCATCGGTACTCGTCGGTAGTTCTTGTCGAACCGATGGCATGCTATGAATTTGAGCCAGCCAACACCTCACGCGCAACAAGCCAGCGTCAAAGGCCGCACACAACAGGCGAACAAGAGCCTCCACGGACGTGGCGGCCAAAGCGATGGCGAGATGCGGCCCGGACATGAGGCGGGGTGCTTCAGAGGCGAGGCGACGGGCGGTGGGCTGGGCCACGGTGGGCGAGGAGGAGGCGCCGAGGAGCAGGAACGCCATGGCGGGGCGAGGAGCTCGGCAGGCGCCGGTGCGGGGCAGGCTCACTGGGCGAGGCGGAGCTCCGGCGGCGCAGCGACGACAGCCGGGCGCAGCGGAGGAGGCGTCGGAGGCTCCGGGCGGCGGGCGATGGAGGCGGCGGCGGCGGGCTTGGCCAAGCGGAGGGAGGCAGCGGTGGGAAGCGGGCGGCGCTTCGGGCGGTAGGTGGGGGCGAGTGAGCTTCAGCGGGCAGCCGGGAGGCGGTGGAGGAGGCTGGAGAGCAGGCGGCAGGCGAATCTTGTGGCGGGCGAGTAAGCGCGCGAGGCGTCTGGCGGCTGCCGCTTCGAGAACGGGCGGAGGAAGGCTGGCCACGGGCGGGGAGGCGAAAGTTGGAGGCCGGAGGATGCAGCAGGGAGAGGCGGGTCCGGAGGAGGGAGGTGGGACGCAGGACCCACGAGGGTCCGGGCGTGGCAAGCGTGGTGGTGGCGGTGTGCCCGCGAGGATGGGGTGAGACAGTCGGTGGGAGGAGGGAGGTAGGCGTGTGTGAGTGTGGGCACTGGGGTGTGGGCCATGGGGTGAGGTGGGATGAGAGAGAGAGGCGAGAGAGAGGGGTGGAGCAGTGGCAGGGTGGGAGTGGTTAGAGGGAGGGGAGAAGTTGACGTGGCACGATCTGAGTGGTTGAGGTGATGTGGAGGCTGGGTGTGGGTAGGTAGATTGGTAGATGTAGGATTTAGAAGGGCGGTTAGGTGGACCGATTTAAATTCAGGGGTGGTCGTTCGGATCATTCGGCCCGTTCGACTACCCCACTAAAAATAATAAATATTTTTATTTGATTAAAACATAGCCTCTGCAATCCGATAGCGGACAAAACAAAATAATCCGGAGACTCGGTTTTGGTGTTTGAATAAAGATGAGGCGTTTTAGAAAACAAAACGGGTTTTGCAAAAATAGTTTTTAGACAAACAACACATGATGATGACGATGCAATGCACAATTCAACGCGATTTTCTAGTAGTGGTTTTGCGGGATGCCACAATATTGATGATATATTCAAGTGTATTGACACAGGGTAAGTGAAACAAAGATTCAAGTATAGATTGATACTTGATGTATGAAATCTCAAAGAGTATTTATATCAATCATACTGTGATATGTACAAATCCAGATATGTCCTATACTCTAAATGTTATGAGCATATACCAGAATGATTCATAAGTTGATCATTGGACAATAGTAAGGATATCCTTATGATCTTTTGGAAGAACTAAGAGTATATTATTTGTAGAAGTGACAAATAGATGGTTAGTTCATTGTAAATGAATTACATTGATACTAGTTTTTTCACAAAGTACAAATTAAGTTTATCTCAATCTAAACTAAGGGTGGCACAATATGATGGAAAGTAAGTTCCATAATGGATTTGGATGAGTTCCAAAGTTAAGACATTGTGACAGATACTACAAAAAAGGCTAAGTATATGACTGCTATAATAGAAGCTAAAGAGGGCATTTGTGTCAAGTAGTTTGTTATCAAACTAGGTGTAGTTCACAGCGGGATAATATTATGAAGATATATTGTACGACAATATTATCAACATGTTTTAACCCCAAAGAACTAAAGGTCACACCAATACCAAATTTGTACGAAGCCATCTCATTAGAGAATGAGTGATGCGTAGAGATGCAAAGACATGCAATTACACACGGACCTGGAAGTGTTAGATCCGGAGATCAGTTGACCACTAGCAATCGTGTACATACGACACCAGAAATCCATAGGTGTTGAATACACAAAGGTTTGAAACTAGATTATTGACTCTAGTGCAAGTGGGAGATTGTTGGAGATATGCCCAAGAGGCAATAATAAAGTGGTTATTATCATATCTTCATACTTATAATAAATGTTTACATACCATGCTATAATTGTATTAACAGGAAACATTAATGCTTGTGTGATTTGTAAACATAAAAGAGTCCCTAGTAAAGCCTCTTGTTAAACTAGCTTGTTGGTTAATATATGATCATGGTTTCCTGATCATGAACATAGAGATGTTATTGACAACAGGGTCATATCATTAGGAGAATGATGTGATGGACATACTCCTATAGATAAGCGTAGCATAAAGATCAAGTCATTTTAATAGTTCAATTGCTATATGTTTTCTAATACATAGTAACCTAATTCCTTCGACCATGAGATCATGCATATCACCTTCACCAGAAGGATTCTTTGATGACATCAAACACCACACCGTAACTGGGTAGCTATAAAGGTGGCATTGAGTGTTTGGAAAGTGTCGGTTGAGACACATGGATCAAGAGTTGGATTTGTCCATCCATATGACGGATAGATATACTCTAGGCCCTCTCGGTGGAATGTCATCCAATTAGCTTGCAAGCATGTGACTGGCTCACAAGGGATCACATACCACGGGAACGATAAAAGAGTACTTATCGGTAACGAGGTTGAACTAGGTATGCAGAGATACCGACGATCAAAACCTCGGATAAGTAAACTATCGTGAGACAAAGGGAAATTTGTATCGTATGTAAGTGGTTCATTCGATCGCAAAAGTAATCGTATAAATATGTGGGAGCCATATGAATTTCCAGATTCCTCTATTGGTTATTGTTCGGAGAAGTGTCTCGATCATGTTTGCATAATTCACGAACCGTAGGGAAACACACTTAAGGATTCGATGTTGTTGAGTAGTTATGGAATGATGAGTAAGAGACCGAATGTTGTTCGGAGTCTCGGATGGGATCCGGGATATCACGAGGAGATCCGGAATGGTCCGGAGAATAAGATTCATATAAGGAAAGTCCTGTTTCGGAGTTGGGGAATGATTCCGGTGTTTTCATCGGGAATGTTCTAGAAGGTTCCAAAATGTCCGGCACTCCGGAGGGGAAGGGTACATGAATGTGTCATTGCAATTTGGAATGATTGCATCATGTACTAGGTGTCATCGCTGTACAAAATAAAGGGTTTAATCAAATCCTAGTTTGAAAAGTCAAAAGCCAATTTGAAAAGTCAAACGGTTATTTTGGAAAGTGGAGAAGAAGTGGGAAACCGAGTTGGGGAGGAGTTCCTCCTCCACCGCCGGCCCACTAGGGATCCGAGTTGGGGAGGGACTCCCTCCCCTTGGCCGGCGCCTCCCTCCACCTATATAAGGAGGGGCAGGGCTCCCCTCCTAGACACACAAGTTGCCTCCCTCTAAACCTAAACCCTAGCCACAGCCTAGGGATTTCTCTCAAGCCGCCGAGTTAGAGCTTCTAATTGCCCTAGCCGCTGGTTTAGCCCCTTCTAATTGGTGTGTCTAAACCCTAGATCACCAAGGCTCTATCATAGTCCACCATACTCGCTCCGGCTTAAGGCGAAGCCCTGTGAGATCTCCCCTCTACTTCCGGTACCACGCCGTCGTGCTGGCGGAATCGCGAGGAGAGTGCTACAACCTCCGTTGCCTGCTAGAACAAGGGAGAGGAAGGTCTTCATCGAAATCTGAACGATGTGACCGATCATGGAAGCGCCGAACGCCTTGGGAAGGATCGTCTACGCGATCTTGAGATCGGAAGTGTACGACTACATCATCCACGAGAATCTGCTCTCGTTAACCGCTTTGGATCTTCGAGGGTTAGTAATCTGTTGACTCGTTGCTACAATCTAGTAGATAGATCTTGGCTTGATCATAGATTAGATCTTGATTGTGTGTTCATGCGGTAGAAATTTTTTGTTTTCCATGCTACGAACCCCTACAGTATTAGTGTAGGACTCTTCCTTGTAGCCCTAGGTGCTTCTAGCGCCTTTATATTCCGGATCTACGGGATACTTTAGGGCATAAGTTGAACACCATAACTCGCATAAAACAAAACCCACAATCTCTGTAACTCGGTGTGTTTGCCATTATAGTGATTGACAACAAGAGTAAGATATCGCCACCGACATAAGATCTGAACCTAGGTAATGACGTGTCATCGCAATTTCGGAATCTACCTGCCTTCATACACGACCTCTCTAAAATCTCTATGAGGACCCCTCCCCTCATGGCATACTCATCGATAATGCCATGACAAGTGGCCCCTCTGAAACCTTCTAGAACATCCAATACAATACCCCAAACTCATGAACTTTTCATATATCCCTAAAATTGCTATGCCATATATAATTATTTATATTCGAACCATTCCGAAGATCCTCATGATGTCCGAGATCCCATCTAAGACTCTGAATCAAAATTTTATATCACCATCTTAGTATCTCATTACTACCCTAGCAACATCGAATGTTAAGTGTGTGACCCTATGATTTCGAGAACATGTGAACCTGATCAAGACAACCTCTCCTATCAAAATAATAGCGGGACCATGGATTCCCATAATGGTTCTCACATATTTTACGAGTCTTTCATCGGTCTAACCACGATGTCGAGGATTCAAAACTATCCCATAAATAATTCCCTTTGTCTCGTGATATATCACTTGCCGAGATTTGATCGTCGGTATCACCATACCTAGTTTGATCTTGTTACTGGTAAGCTCTCTTTAGTCGTATCATAATACAATACCCCGATGACTAAACTCATTAGTCACATGTTTGCAAGCTACTTAGGATGTTGTGTTACCAAGAGGGACCGGGGATATCTCTCTGCCACATGGATTGACAAATCCTAGTCTTAATCCATGCAACCCAACAAGTACCTTCCAATATACCTGAAAAACACCTTTATGATCACCCAATTAATTACAAAGTGTTAAAAAGTGACGGTTGATGCCCACAAAGTATTATTTTGGTAGTACGAAGTAACATGATATCATGGTCTAAGGAACTTGATACTTGATATTAGAAAGCTACAACCATCAAAACTTAGTGACACAATCAAATTGCTATGCTTAGTTTTAGATCTATCCATCACACCATTCTCCTAATGATATGATTTCATTACCAAATGACATTACATATCCATGGTTAGGAAACCTTAGCCATCGTTTAATCAATGTGCTAGTCCAGTAGAGGCTTACTAGGGAAACAGTGTTGTTTATATATCCATACATGTATTTAGTTTTCAATGGAGAATAAGCACTTACCATGAATATGAAATACAATAATAACAACTTTATGAATGCCTTTTGGGCATATTTCTAACAATCATTTATTAGTATCATAGTCTCATTATATTTATTATTTTTAGAGTCTCAATACAAATTTGTGTACAAGATGTTTTTTACAATAAATTTTCTAGTTTTAAGTTCTATGATACAATATCTACATATGAGAATACTACTATCATCTCTTATCATTAATTACAGTGACACATCAGCTTTCTGCATATATGTAATATATGATACTAGCAAAAATACAAGTCTACATATAGGTGGGTGTCTCAGGCTTATCACATCCATTCATTCACCCTTTGCTTTTAGATTCCTGTTGCAGCTTTATGGAAAGCACCCTAAGTTGTATTGGTTTCTTGTTAGCAAGCCCTCCTACATAATGTTCCTTACACATATATGGGAACAAGTAAGCAAATCGGTTGGGATAAAGGAAGCAAATCCACCGAGAAGCCACATACATGAACAAATCATGTGCTCCACACCATGACCATGAAGTAAATTGAGTTGGGAAAAATGAAGCAAATCGAGTTGGAAAAGGGAAAAAATGGATCTATTTTTTTGGAGGAAGCAAATCATATTCCAGGACATCGTCTCACTTCTCGTTGTCGGAAGTCATGGTCCTCCTTTCCCACCTTACAAGGGTCCGCAGCCGCTCCCTACCTTCTAATAATTGGCTCGCCACTGTAGTTTTCAATTCTTCTAGTCAGGAACGGCGTAGCAACTAGATGTCATTAGGCTCAGGGGCTGAGCTCGTTGGTGGGATGGATTTAGAGTTCCCAACCTGATAAGGTAGAGATACCTGTGTTTACAATGCTAGTCACTGGATCAATAGCTAGCATCCACAGGTTAAGATGTAATATCAAGAAACAAAGGTCATCATACAACTTTATAACCAAGAATAAAATAATTCTTTACATCTTACATAGCTCATTTGGCTATCTTTTCACAATGCAGCAGACATAACTATATAGCATGGATTCCTTTATCTTCAAAATGCCACAGGCAATCATGTTGGTTGTAGCCTTGTAATCCTATTCGTCACACTTCACTAATCATCAAACAAACCTGCAACATAATAAGTTACATCCACAAGGGTCAATACATTTGAATTGTATTGGCAAGTTTCACTACTATATGGAAATAAGTTGGAACCTATCAATATATGCATATTCGCCTAAGTAGGGTTTAGGATCATTTGCAGAAAGCAATATGGTTTTATCCTATATTTTC
This sequence comes from Avena longiglumis, assembly GCA_030063025.1. Classification (NCBI taxonomy): domain Eukaryota; kingdom Viridiplantae; phylum Streptophyta; class Magnoliopsida; order Poales; family Poaceae; genus Avena; species Avena longiglumis. The sequence goes on from CP125973.1 coordinate 160,076,749, forward strand.
AAAATAGTTTTGATCTTTTAACAATCTTTTTGAACTCCTTGGCAAACTCCAAGTGTTTCTAATCCCTTGTTGACACCATCAAGTTTTACTTTGAGAAATTGGAATGTCAAGATCTTCCATAGCTTCAGGCCTTAGTTGCTCAGAGTTGTCCGTAACCGGGGACACGACTAAGTACTTAGAATTTGATCTTCTGCAGAAGTTGTACACTTTACCCACATGACACAATCTCGTCTTGATACCACCAGTGGCCGCTGGATAAGTACACACCAAATGGAGTACCGGCATATCGAGAATGTGACAAAGTATTTCCATAGAAGTCCTCCCAATACATTATGCTAGCACAACTACCAGGCACCAATGTAAGGATATATTTCCAATACATAATTCTAGTTAACCTGAATAGGTACCAATGCAAGGGTCTTCCACTATGTAATTGACTAAGCCAGAGCCCATTTAGCATGTGGCTGTATATGGAAGCCACTGTACAAGATACATGTTCAATCTCTAAGTTCCTGGGTGGTTTTCTTATAGTGCACACACGAAAAAAGTATCCATTTATATATGGTTCCCTTCATTGCCACCTTATCCACAGTTGAGTATCCACATTCCACCTAGGTGATTTATTGAGTACTTGTTTTATTATATAAAACATAAATTTTTCCAACACTTCATATAATCTTAACATGGTATACCACCCCAAATCTATAGCAGGGCTAAGCATACTACAACTACGATGTTTCCACTAAGGAAGATATAAAGGATATCCGAATAGGACATAGCATAGCATAGTAACATAGTAACCTTATCATGCATGCTACAAAAATTCCACTAAGTATAATGAAAATAGTAGGGCATGGATGATAGTTCCACTTGCCTTTTTAGTAGAAAATATAGGTTCACTGCTTGATCTTGCAATATTCACACTCTTCAAAGTTCACTACAATTCAATCAGGCAAGCAAATATTCAAACTAGCATTCAAACAATTCATCACATAAAATAAAAAAAACAAAACAATGCATGCAAGCATGCATGCAAAAGATTATTTTATTTATGAAGGTGGTTTATAAAAGGTTATAAACATTTTAAAACACCTATTGGTCATTTATAAAAGTGGAAAAACCATTTAAAATCAAGTTAGTGAAAATGGCCATTTTAAATCATTTTTGTTTTGCTAGAAATGATTTAAATCAAAGTAATAATTTCTAGTGTTAGCCAAAATGTTTTTAAACACAAATATTAATAATTAGGGTCAAGGTGTTTTAAAATAAATCCATTTTCACAAGGTTTCACTCAAAACTATTTTTAAATCAAAGCAATAGTTTTATTTTACTAGAAATGCCTTTATTCAAAGGAATAATTTTCTATGGTTAATCAAATATATTTTTAAATCCAAAACTTAGTGTTTAGGGTCAAAGAGTTTAAATCAAATCATTTGCAAAAGGTTTTTCTCAAAAAGTATTTTTAAACCATAGCAAATATTTTTGTTTTACTAGAAGTGTCTTTATTCAAGGAATAATTCCTAAGTGTCACAAAATATCTTTTAAATCCAAAGGTTGGTTTTTTTATGGTCAGTAGGTTCAAAACAAAACATTTGCAAAATATTTTACTCAAAAATCATTTCTAGAATAATTTTATACTCTAAATAAGCCTAGAAATGTTTCTGTAAAAACAACCAATTTTCCAGAAGCAAAATGCTAAAATAAGGGCATGGTTGGAAAGTTTGCATTTTCCTGATTCCATTGATATAAAATTTGCAAATTTTGGCGAAGCAGATCAATAGTTATGATTTTTGCAAGTTTAAACAACCAAAAATCATTTCTGGAATTTAATCAAACAGAACAGGCCACGTGGTGCAATCCTATTGGGCGATACCGGTTCGGTTGGATCAATTAACACAGGCCGCAGGATTTAAAGTGCATCACACAGTCCAGATCTAGCATACGATTCGTTTTAAGTGATCTATTCTGAACCGCGCGATTAAGATCTAACAGGCCTAATCTAATCGACCACGAACTAGCGGCACTGCGACGATGGACGGCGGCGGCGCGCTCGGGCAGTGGTGTACCGGAGATTTCAGGAAGCGAGGGAGAGGGGGAAGGCGTTTACCAAACTCGTCGTGGCGTGGGGAAGCTCAACATAGTCGTAGGAGGGCAGGGGCGTACGAATTCAACGACGATTGCTCGTCGGAGTTGTTCCTGGCGGCAGCACGTTCTGTTGTTGTCAGAGTCGAGCTTGTAGGACACACACGGATTATTGGAGAGCACCTGGAGATGCACAGGACGCAGGCGAACCAGATGGTGTGAGTCACAAGTCGAGGCATGCACGAGGTTGAGGGGTAAGACTCACCGGAGTTTCGGCAGAGGACGGCGACGCTCAGAGGCAGACCGAGGCGAGCTCCTCGGGGACGCGCGGGCGAGAGGGAGGCACTGGCAGGTGCATGAGGTAGTGGCGAGCACGCTCATGGAGTCTAGAGGGAAAGGGGAGGTCGGACGTCGTTGGATTTCACCGGGAAAGCTCATCGGAGCGGGGGGTTTGCAGCGAGCAATTGGGGCAACCCGGTGGCAGAGAGGGGCCGGTGAGTGAGGGGAAAGGAAGAGGAAAGGAGGGCGCTTGTGAGAGCATGATCACGGTGCGGATTTAGCATGGTATTAACATGAATTAACGCGAGGAGTAATCAACAGTAACGGCGACGAGGGGGGAAAGAACTAGTAGCGTGTGAGGAAGAAGGTGACTTGGCGGTGGGACCGGTTGGTCAGCGGGGTGAGGGGTTGCGCGCGGGGTCGCGGAGTCAATGACTGAGAGGGTGCAGACGCGAGTGAGAAAAACGATTCGGGGAGAAGAGTTGGGCTTCGCTGGGCCACATGGGCTGGGGTCCGGGGTAGGTTTAGTTGGGCTGGACCCTTTTCCATTTTTTTCTTCCAAAATCTTTTTGCGTTTTCTGATTTCATTTTCTGTTTTCATTTTTGTTCAAATAATTCAAACACCCATTTTATTACAAAACTTTTTCAAACTTTCAGTAAGATTTTATACTGTTTGTTAATGCATTTTGAAGTGCATTTTAGAATAATTCTTTTATTCTCTTATGATTAAATATTTATTTAAAAGAGGCATTTGTCTTTATTCAAGTAATATTTAATATGATTCATAATCTCATTTTGGATTCAGATTTTTATCCAACCTTTTCTAAACCTTTTTAGTAGGTTAAATCTTATGTAATAATGTATTTAAATAATCCATTTTTATAATATTACTTTCTCATATGGTTTATTTATTTAATTTAGACATTTGTCTTTATTTTAAATAAGATTTAAATATGGTTCCAATCCATATTATTTATTCAAATAATCTTTTATTTCTTTTTATTATTTAATAACTTCCATTTGTTTATGGATTTGGCCAAGATTTAATTTGGCTTTTTAAATATTCCTTATTTATTTATTTATTTGTCTTATAAAATCCATATCTTTTTATTTATAAATCCAAAATTGGTGATTCTAATTTGTATATTTTATTTGATATCTGTTTATCTTTTAAAATCCTTTTAGGATTATTTTGCTCAAGATTTTGGTATGGATTTTAGTTAGGAGCTTTATTAGCTTTGAAAATTATTTCCTTTTATATTATTAAATTCATAAGTTTTTATTTATGGCTCAAAATAAATGAAACCACTTTCTATGATCTTATAATATTTTTGTTTATCATTTTTTATCACTTTAAAATGATTGTTGCTGAATTTTTATATGGATCAAATTCATAGTCTTAGAGAGATCTTGGAAATGATTTTCTTCCATTATGGTTTTAGGGTTTTGGTTTAACTTTTCCAAGTGTTTAAATTTCAAAATACATTCTTTGATGAATGCATTTCACTTGATTGAAATTTTGTTTGATTCCCTTTTCATTCAAAGTTTGTTCAAGATGGGTTTTGATGTTTCCATTTGGAATCAAAAAGTTTCTTTGCACCCTAAATTTCAACAATTATTTATTTTGTCTATTTATTTTTCACATTTCAAAATTTGGAAAATTTTAGGATGTGACAGGCTACCACCCTTAAAATAAATATCGTCCCAAGATTTGGGAAGGCTAGAGGTTATAAGTTGGCTTCAAGACAACTAGGGTACTACCACCCTTAAAAGGAAATTTTGTAGGATTGCATTAATGGTTCACCTGACTATGGGTTCAATAATTGACATCCAAACATGGGATCCTTTATATGACTCAACTGAGTTAGCTAAATCTTATCATACACATCATCTAATTCTTCAAGGGTTCCATACATGTTGATGTGTTTCACATGTCCTTTCTGGGCCACATTGGAATCGCTTCCATTGGAGTTTCTATTATACTTATTCTTTTTCTTCTCAGGACAGTCTGATGCATAGTGTCCAAGTTCCTTACAATTATAGCACTGCAACTGGCTAATGTATTTCTTCTTGGGATTGCCATGTTGGTTCTGACCAAGGTCATCTCCATTGTCAGTATCATTCCCATTATTATTATCAATTCCATTGTTGTTGTGGTGATTCTTATGATGAATGTTTCCATTTCATTCATGCTGATTTGGTCCAGAATCTCCATTGCTCTTTTTGAATGAACGCTTCTTTTGTGATGATCCTGAGTGATACTTATCAAGGCTATGCTTCCTCTTTCTGTTCTCAACTTGCTTCATCTTGTTTTCCAAGATGGTGGCTTTGTCACAGAGTGATTCATAAGTTAGGACATAGGCAACATACAGCTGCAGGTTCAACTCATCATTAAGTTTTTCGAGGAATTTCTATTTCCTCTTAGCATCAGTATCCACTTCATTCGGTGCATAGCGCGCCAGATTGTTGAACTCCTCGATGTACTCAGCCACACTGTGATGACGCTGCTTCAGATTATGGAACTCCTTCTTCTTCAAGTTCATCACTCCGGATGAGATGTGAGCTGTACGGAAACCATCCTCAAAAATAGCCCAAGTCACATCCTCAAGGGGAGTGGTGATCTTAAAGTTGTCCCACCAGTTCTTGCTGGTCCTTGAAGATGTCTGCAAACGACTTTTTCCTCCTCGGTGCGATATCACTAAGTCCTTGTTCACCGAACGTAACCAGTCATTGGCTACCATTGGATCAGTTGTTCCAGAGAACTTTACAGGCCTCAGTTTCATAAATCTGGTGAGCATGTCAAATGCTGGAGGATTATTCTAATTGTTGTTGTTATTGGTGTTGTTGTTATCGTTGTTCTGATTTTGATTTTGCATTAACTGATTCATCATCTGCATCAGTTGAGCTTGAGCTATGATCAACTGCTGCATCTCGAGAGTGATGTTGTTATTGTTGTTGTTGTTGTTATTGTTGTTGTTGTTGTTGTTATTGTTGTTGTTGTTGTTGTTTTGGTTAGGGTTGGCATGACGGGGAGGCATCTGTTGGTCTAATAGGGATAAGTAATGATAGATAGAACTAAAGAAGTTCTAACACATAACCCAAAACAAACAAGTTCAATCAAACAATCAACAAGAAACTAATCACTTAACAACTTATGAGTTTAACTCACGAGTCAAAGGAAACAACAAGTTTTCTTAAAACAATCAACCTAGTATAGTCATACCTCATAGGTCAGTATGATCCATACACTAACATGATATCGATGTCTTAGATAGTTGGTAGGAAATATAATGTCTCTTGGCTCTCATTTGTGGTCCTTAGTGATGTCCAAATTGAAGTACTTGGTGAAACTAAAGTTGAAGTCATTGGTGATGTTGAAGTCCTTGCTCATGGTGAAGTCTTTGTCCATTAAGTTTGAAAAGGAAAAGATGTAGAATCAAAACCAAAAAGGTTGAGGAAAGAGTTTACAAGATGGTTTATAAATAATTTTGAACAAATACAACTCCTATTTTTCTAAGGGGTTTTGTCCAATCCTAGGGTTACAATCCTACAGGCAACATAGTGCTCTGATACCATCTGTAGAGTCCCAACCTAATAAGGTAGAGATCCCTGTGTTTACAATGCTAGTCCCTGGATCAATAGATAGCATCCACAGTTTAAGATGTAATATCAAGAAACAAATGTCATAATACAACTTTATAACCAGGAATAAAATAATTCTTTACATCTTACATAGCTCATTTGGCTATCTTTTCACAATGCAGCAGAAATAACTATATAGCATGGAGTTCTTTATCTTCCAAATTCCACAGGCAATCATGTTGGTTGTAGACTTGTAATCCTATTCAACACACTTCACTAATCATCAAACAAACCTACAACATAATAAGTTATAGCCACAAGGGTCAATACATTTGAATTGTATTGGCAAGTTTCAGTACTATGTAGACATAAGTTGGAACCTATCAATATATGCATATTTGACTAAGTAGGGTTTAGGCTTATTTGCAGAAAGCAATATGGTTTTATCCTATCTTTTCAAAATAGTTTTGATCTTTTAACAATATTTTTGAACTCCTTGGAAAACTCCAAGTGCTTATAATCCCTTGTTGACACCATCAAGTTTTACTTTGAGAAATTGGAATGTCAAGATCTTCCATAACTTCAGGCCTTAGTTGCTCAGAGTTGTCTGTAACCGGGGACACGACTAAGTACTTAGAATTTGATCTTCTGCAGAAGTTGTACACTTTACCCACATGACACAATCTCGTCTTGATGCCACCAGTGGCCGCTGGATAAGTACACACCAAATGGAGTACCGGCATATCGAGAATGTGACAAAGTATTCCCATAGAAGTCCTCCCAATACATTATGCTATCACAACTACCAGGAACCAATGTAAGGATATATTTCCAATACATAATTCTAGTTAACCTGAATAGGTACCAATGCAAGGGTCTTCCACTATGTAATTGACTAAGCCAGATCCCATTTAGCATGTGGCTCTACATGGAAGCCACTATAGGAGATACTTGTTCAATCTCTAAGTTCCTGGGTGGTTTTATTCTAGTGCACTCACGAAAAAGGTATCCATTTATTTATGGTTCCCTTCGTTGCCACCTTATCCACAGTTGAGTATCCACATTCCACCCAGGTGATTCATTGAGTACTTGTTTTATTATATAAAACATAAATTTTTCCAACACTTCATATAATCATAACATGGTATACTACCCCAAATCTATAGCAGGGCTAAGCATACTACAACTACGATGTTTCCACTAAGGAAGATATAAAGGATATCCTAATAGGACATAGCATAGCATAGTAACATAGTAACCCTGTCATGCATGCTACAAAAAATCCACTAAGTATAATGAAAATAGTAGGACATGGATGATAGTTCCACTTGCCTTTTTAGTAGATAATATAGGTTCACTCCTTGATCTTGCAATAGTCACACTCTTCAAAGTTCACTACAATTCAATCAAGCAAGCAAATATTCAAACTAGCATTCAAACAATTCATCACATAAAATAAAGAAACAAAACAATGCATGCAAGCATGCAAAAGATTATTTTATTTGGAAAGGTGGTTTCTAATAGGTTATAAACATTTTAAAACACCTATTGCTCATTTATAAAACTAGCAAAACCATTTAAAATCAAGTTACTGAAAATGGCCATTTTAAATCATTTTTGTTTTGCTAGAAATGATTTAAATCAAAGTAATAATTTCTAGTGTTAGCCAAAATGGTTTTAAACACAAATATTAATAATTAGGGTCAAAGTGTTTTAAAATAAATCCATTTTCACAAGGTTTCACTCAAAACCATTTTTAAATCAAAGCAATAGTTTTATTTTACTAGAAATGCCTTTATTCAAAGGAATAATTTTCTATGGTTAATAAAATATATTTTTAAATCCAAAACTTAGTGGTTAGGGTCAAAGAGTTTAAATCAAACCATTTGCAAAAGGTTTTTCTCAAAAAATATTTTTAAAACATAGCAAATATTTTTGTTTTACTGGAAATGTCTTTATTCAAGGAATAATTCCTAAGTGTCATAAAATATACTTTTAAATCCAAAGGTTGGTTTTTTTAATGGTCAGTAGGTTCAAAACAAAACATTTTCAAAAGATTTTACTCAAAAATCATTTCAAGAATAATTTTTATACTCTAAATAAGCCTAGAAATGTTTCTGTAAAAACAACCAATTTGCCAGAAGCAAAATGCTAAACTAAGGGCATGGTTAGAAAGTTTGCATTTTCCTGATTCCATTGATATAAAATTTGCAAATTTTGGCGAAGCAGATGAATAGTTATGATTTTTGCAAGTTTAAACAACCAAAAATCATTTCTGGAATTTAATCAAACAGAACAGGCCACGTGGTGCAATCCTATTGGGCGATACCGGTTCGGTTGGATCGCCAAACACAGGACGCGGGATTTAAATTGCATCGCATGGTCCAGATCTAGCATACTGATTCATTTTAAGTGATCTATTCTGAACCGCGCGATTAAGATCTAACGGGCCTAATCTAATCGACCACTTTGCGGCAGCGGTGGACGGCAAGGCCTTCGGGCGATGGTGTATGTAGGGTTCGCAACATAGAAAACAAAAAATTTCCTACGATGTGAACTATGTAACAAGATCTATCTATTAGATACAAACAACGGGCGGATGTATATCCGTAGAGAACATACCCTTGAAGACCGACAAAGCTTAACGAGTTCAACTCGTGGTTGATGTAGACGATCTCTTGTCGATCTCAAGATCGAGAGGAAGTCCTAGCGCCGCAAATCAGCAGCGCATCCGTGCTCGCACACACGTTCGAGGCACCGAGCAAACTCCGCCTCCTCGCTCCAGCGATGCAGCGGAAGCACAACTCTTTCTTGCCGAATAGCCACCGTGAACATGTATCTCGCTAGTCCGAGAACATGGGGGATAAATTCTAGAGGGGGAGAGATCCTTCACGAGGAGGTGTGAGTGAGAAGTGAGAGGAGGGGATCCTTTTATAGGAGGAGGAGGGGCACCCAAGGGGGTGGCCGCCGGCCATGGGGGCTGCCCCCTCCCCTCCTTCATTCATGTGGGTGGACACTCCACTCACAAAAATCCATTCATAAGCCTCCACTCAAAATCCCACTCAAACTTGCCATTAAATTTCCACCAAATTTAATGCAAACTCTCATTAAATAAAACTCTTTTATTTTATTCAGAATTTTGTCAATTACTTTAATAACAAACATTCATAAATAACCCCTTGCTAGAATTCTATTTCACATGCATAACCACTTTATGCAATTTCTCCCGAAAACCTGTGTTGGTATCTAGTGAAATAAATTCCTGCGCTTGTTCATTCTTTCGGCATGAAACTTTTGCTCCAATTGGATGTCGGTGTCTCTTAAGTGTGTCACCCTACGGTTCGTGAATAATGCGGACATGATCGAGACCCCTCTCGGATCAATAATAAGAAGCGGGATCTCGAAACCCATACTGACTCCCACACATTCAACGATGACTTTCTTGTGATCGTCGGAACCTTTTACGCTAGTATCTTAATCCCTTTGTTTCACGATATATTACATGTCCGAGATTCTATCATAGGTATCTCCATACCTAGTTTGATCTCGTTACTGACATGCACTCTTTTCTCGTTCCCGTGATATAACATTCTAGTGATCAAATCACTTGCTTGCAAGCTAATCAATGTGATATTACCGAGAGGGCCTAGAGTATATCTATCCGTCATCGGGATGAACAAATTCCACTCTCGATCCATGAGCCTCAACATAACACTTTATTAGTTCTAAATCATCTTTATAATCGTCACACGTTACGGTGTGACGTTTGATGTTATCAAGAAACTCTTCCGGTGTTAGTGATTGACATGATCTCATGGTCTAAGGATTAGGATCACTTCGTAAGTTGTTATAGCAATATAAACTCAATGACTTTGATCATAATGCTATACTTTGGATGAATGTTCATCACACCATTACACTAATGTTGTGATCCCGTTATTAACAACATCCAATGTCCATGATCAGGAAACCTTGATCATCTTGTTAATCAACGAGCTAGTTTATGAGAGAGGCATAACTAGGAACTTTTTGTTTGTTTATTAAACACACATGTATTAATGTTTCCGTATTAATACATTTATAGCATGCAAAATAAACATCTATCATATACTTGGAATACACATGATAAACACTTTATTATTGCCTCTTAGGGCATATTCCCTTCAGTCTACCACTTGCACTAGAGACAATAATCTAGTTACATAGTGATAAATCTAACACCCATTGAGTTCTGGTGTTGATCATGTTTTTCTCTAGGGAGAGTTTTAGTCAACGGATCTGCTACATTGAGATTCGTATGTACTTTACAAATCTTTATATCTCCATCCTTGACATGCTCGCGGATGGAGTGAAACCGGCGCTTAATATGCTTGGAATGCTTGTGAGACCTTGGCTCTTTGACATTGGCAATGGCACCATTGTTGTCACAATAGATCACCATTGGGTCCAACGCGTTTGCAACCACTCCTAGTTCGGATATGAACTCCTTCATCCAAACTGCTTCCTGAGCCGCTTCTGAAGCAGCAACATATTCGGCCTCCGTTGTTGATCCTGCTACCACAGGTTGTTTGGAGCTCCTCCAACTAACCGCTCCGCCATTCATGAGAAATACGTATCCGGATTGAGACTTAGAGTCATCCGGATCGGTGTCAAAGCTAGCGTCAACATAACACTTAGCGACGAGCTCTTCTTCACCTCCGTATACAAGAAACATATCCTTAGTTCTTTGTAAGTACTTAAGGATATTCTTGACCGCTATCCGATGTTAGAACACGGATCCGATTGGTACCTACTAGTCAAACTAATAGCATGTGCCACATCCGGTCTTGTACATAGCATGGCGTACATTATAGAGCCTATGGCTGAAGCATAGGGGACTTTGTCCATTATCTCTCTTTCTTTCGCCGAAGCCGGACTTTGAGTCTTACTCAATGTCTTGCCTTGCAACATAGGTAAGAACCCCTTCTTACTTCCGTCCATTTTAAACTTCTTTAAAATCCTATCAAGGTATGTACTTTGTGATAGCCCTATTAGGCGCCTAGATCTATCTCTATAGATATTTATGCCTAATATGTATGACGCTTCACCTAGGTCCTTCATTGAAAATTTGCTGTTTAGATAACTTTTAACACTGTTTAAAAGATCTATATCATTTCCCATCAATAATATGTCATCCACATATAATATCCGAAATGCCACATTGCTCCCACTCACTTTCTTGTAAATACAAGCTTCTCCATAAGTTTGGACAAATCCAAACTCTTTGATCACCTCATCAAAGCGGAGATTCCAACTTCATGATGGTTGCTTCAATCCATAGATGGATCGCTGAAGCTTGCACACCTTGTTAGCATCCTTACGATCGACAAAACCCTTTGGTTGTATCATATACAACTCTTCTTCAATATTACCATTGAGAAATGCGGTTTTGACATCCATCTGCCATATCTTATAATCAAAATATGCAGCAATTGCTAACATAATCCTAACTGACTTTAGCATCGCTACGGGAGAGAATGTCTCATTGTAGTCAACTCCTTGAACTTGTCGAAACCCCTTTGCGACAATTCGAGCTTTATAGACGGTCACATTACCATCAGCATCAGTTTTCCTTTTGAAAATCCATTTGTTCTCCACGGCCTTTCGGTCGTGAGGTAATTCCACCAAGTTCCAAACTTGATTTTCATACATGGATTCCATCTCAGATTTCATGGATTCTAACCATTTGTTGGAATCCGGGCTCATCATCGCTTCTTCATACGTCGCAGGGTCATCATTTTCATCAACCATGAAATTCATTACAGGATTTCCGTACAGCTTGGGAGCTGCACGCGTCCTGCTTGACCTGCGAGGTTCGATAGTAATCTCTTTCGGAGTTTCATGATCATTATCATTAGTTTCCTCTTCAACAGGTGGAGCCAACTCCGGAACAACTTCCGGCGCTGCACTATTCGCCATACTTTAAAGAGAAGGTTCAATAACCTCTTCGAGTTCTACCTTCCGACTACTCACACCTTTCGCGAGAAACTCTTTCTCTAGAAAGAATCCATTCTTGGCAACAAAAACCTTTCCCTAGGATCTGTGATAGAAGGAATATCCAATAGTTTCCTTAGGGTAACCTATGAAGACGCATTTTTCCGCTTTGGGTTCGAGTTTATCCGGTTGAAGTTTCTTCACATAAACATCGCAACCCCAAACTTTAAGAAATGACAGCTTAGGTTTGTTTCCAAACCACAATTCATACAGTGTCTTTTCAACGGATTTAGATGGTGCCCGATTTAAAGTGAATGCAGCACTTTCTAGTGCATAACCCCAAAATGACAACGGCGAGTCCGCTGCTGACATCATAGATCGAACCATATCTAATAAAATGCGATTACGATGTTCGGCCACACCATTTCATTGTGGTGTTCGGCAGCGTGAGTTGTGAAACAATTCCACACTCTTTCATGTGAGTGCTAAACTCGTAACTTAGATACTCACCTCCACGGTCGGACCGTAGAAATTTGATCTTTCTATTACGATGATTTTCCACTTCATTCGAAATTCCTTGAACTTTTCAAAGGTTTCGACTTGTGTTTCATCAAGTAGATATAACCATACCTACTCAAATCATCCGTGAAAATAACAAAATAACGATATCCACCTCGGCCGACACACTCATTGGACCACATACATCGAATGTATGATTTCCAATAAATCATGCCTGCTCCATTGAACCGAAAAGCGGCGTTCTAGTCATCTTGCCCATAAGGCATGGCTCACATGTATCAAATGATTCAAAATCAAGTGATTCCAAAAGTCCATCCGAATGGAGCTTCTTCATCGTGCTTAACGCCAATATGACCTAGACGGCAGTGCCACATATATGCGGATATATCATCATTAAGTTTAATCGTTTTAGCATCAACATTATGAATATGTGTAACATTATCATCGAGATCTAATAGAAATAAACCATTCATCATTGGTGCATGACCATAAAAGATTTCATTCATATAAATGGAACAACCATTGTTCTCGGATTTAAATGAATAACCACTTCGCATCAAACACGATCCAGATACAATGTTCATGCTTAGTGCAGGCACCAGATAACAATTATTCAAGTTTATAACTAATCCCGACGGCAAATGGAGAGGCGTTCGACGGCGATCACATCAACGCTTGATCCATTGCGACACGCATCTTGACCTCACCCTTGCTAGCGGTCGCTTGTTCGCACCCACGATTCGAGTTACAAATATTAGCAACTAAACCGTATCAAATACCGGGTGCTCTGGGCACTAGTCAAGTACACATCAATAACATGTATATCATATATACCTTTGTTTGCCTTGCGGCCTTCTTGTCCGCCAAATAGTTGGGGCGATTAAGCTTCGATGGCGATCCCTTACAATAGTAGCACTCGGTATCGCACTTAGGTCCAACTCGGGGTTTCTTTTCAGCAACAGCTTGCCGCCTTCCTTCCGTTTTCCCTTCTTGTCTTTCTTGAAACCGTTGTTCCTATTGATCATCAACACTTGATGTTCCTTTTGATCTCCACTTCAGCTTTTGAGCATTGTAAGCTCGGGAGAGACTTCTTCATGCCTTGCATATTATAGTTCATCACAAAGCTCTTATAGCTAGGTGGCAGAGACTGCAGAACACGATGGATGCCTAAGCCAATGGGAATCGGTATTCCCAAGGACACAAGCTTATCGGCGTAACCCGACATCTTGAGTACATGCTCACTAACGGAGTTGTGCTCTTCCATCATGCAGCTAAAGAACTTTTCTGAATCATTGTAGCTCTCTACAGCAGCATGTGTGTCGAAAATCATTTTCAACTCACCCATTGTATCAAATGCATTGCCGTTTTCGAAACGCTTTCGAAGTTCTGGCTCTAGCCCATACAATATGCCGCAATGAACTAAGTTGTGGTCCTCCTGACGAGTCTGATAGACATTCTTCTCCTCGTCAGGGGCATCCTCAAAAGGTGGGGGGCCTAGTGGCACTTATAGCACGTATTGCTTTTGTGCAGCAGAGAGGAGAATCCTCAAATTCATGGCCCATTCGGTAAAGTTGCTACCGTTCGTTGCTAGTTTCTCTTTCTCCATGAACACATTGAAATTAAAAGCAGGTGGTGCCATCTACAACAGAATTTGTAAAGTTTAGACTAAGTGTATGATATATTGAGTTCAACTAATCCATATTACGAATGAACTCCCACTCAAAAACGACATCCCTCGTGCCTTTTTGGTGATTACATGAACCAAATCCACTATACCAAGTCCGATCATCACGTGAGTCGGTATAGATTCAAAGGCGAGCATCAAATGGGCATCATATCAACTATATGACTCATGCTTAACCTTTCGGTCCGTGTTCCGAGGCCATGTTTGTACATGCTAGGCTCGCCAAGTTAGAACCTTAGTATTCGCGTGTGTAACTGTTTTACACCCGAAATATGGTCGTGGATCCAAGAACACCCGATCATCACGTGATGTCTTGGAGCGACGAAACATAATCAATGCATACTAAAGGAAGAACACATTATTATCTTGATATTTAAATGAGGGATCATCTTATTATGCTAACAAAGCGCTAAACAAGCAATATAAGATGCTATCAAACATCACATGTTTATTAGTGAAATGTTATGGTTCCCGCAGATGATCTCTATCATGTGCATCGTGGTATGATCACTATCATACCTATATGTGTAAATCCAAGGTCTATGGAGTTTACACGCTATGTGTGTTGTAAGAGTATCATCTCATACTTCTACTTACAACATCACCATATCATAACACTAGCCCAGCAACAATCTAAACTAAACGTGTCTAATTTATCCATTGCAAGTTTTACGTGGCTTAGGGCTTTCAAGATAGAACCGTTCTTACCTACGAACATGAACCACAACGAGGATAACCAAATTGTTGACAACTCGTTGCAAAATAGATATTGACTATAGTAGGAGAGACAGACACCCGCTAGCCACTTATGCAAACTAGTTGCATGTCAAGCGTGGAACAAGTCTCATGTGCGAGGACATGTAAAGTTTGTCCGGGCCGCTTCATCCCACTATGCAACCAATATCCAAAATTACAACAAAGGAGCAACAACATGATCATCATCGCCCACATACTCATATGTGTACTACCCGTTTAAAGCATCTACGCATAGATCCGGCTCTGATACCACTGTAGGGTTCGCAGCATAGAAAACAAAAAAATTCCTACGATGTGAACTATGTATCAAGATCTATCTATTAGATACAAATAACGGGCGGATGTATATCCGTAGAGAACATACCCTTGAAGACCGGCAAAGCTTAACGAGTTCAACTCGTGGTTGATGTAGACGATCTCTTGCCGATCTCAAGATCGAGAGGAAGTCCTAACGCCGCAAATCAGCAGCGCATCCGTGCTCGCACACACGTTCGAGGCACCGAGCAACCTCTGCCTCCTCGCTCCAGCGATGAAGCGGAAGCACAACTCTTTCTTGCCGAATAGCCACCGGTAACATGTAATCGCTAGTCCGAGACCATGGGGGATAAATTCTAGAGGGGGGGAGAGAGATCCTTCACGAGGAGGTGTGAGTGAGAAGTGAGAGGAGGGGATCCTTTTATAGGAGGAGGGGGGCACCCAAGGGGGTGGACGCCGGCCATGAGGGCTTCCCCCTCCCCTCCTTCATTCATGTGGGTGGACACTCAACTCACAAAAATCCATTCATATGCCTCCACTCAAAATCCCACTCAAACTTGCCATTAAATTTCCACCAAATTTAATGCAAACTCTCATTAAATAAAACTCTTTTATTTTATTCAGATTTTTGTCAATTACTTTAATGACAAACATTCACAAATAACCCCTTGCTAGAATTCTATTTCACATGCATAACCACTTTATGCAATTTCACCCGAAAACCTGTTTCGGTATCTAGTGAAATAAATTCCCGCACTTGTTCATTCTTTCGGCATGAAACTTTTGCTCCAATTGGATGTCGGTGTCTCTTAAGTGTGTCACCCTACGGTTCGTAAATAATGCGGACATGATCGAGACCCCTCTCGGATCAATATTAAGAAGCGGGATCTCGAAACCCATACTGACTCCCACACATTCAACGATGACTTTCTTGTGATCGTCGGAACCTTTTACGCTAGTATCTTAATCCCTTTGTTTCACGATATATTACATGTCCGAGATTCGATCATCGGTATCTCCATACCTAGTTTGATCTCGTTACTGACATGCACTCTTTTCTCGTTCCCGTGATATAACATTCTAGTGATCAAATCACTTGCTTGCAAGCTAATCAATGTGATATCACCGAGAGGGCCTAGAGTATATCTATCCGTCATCGGGATGAACAAATTCCACTCTCGATCCATGAGCCTCAACATAACACTTTATTAGTTTTGAATCCATCTTTATAATAACCCTGTTACGGTGTGACGTTTGATGTTATCAAGAAACTCTTCCGGTGTTAGTGATTGACATGATCTCATGGTCTAAGGATTAGGATCACTTCGTAAGTTGTTATAGCAATATAAACTCAATGACTTTGATCGTAATGCTATACTTCGGATGAATGTTCATCACACCATTACACTAATGTTGTGATCCCGTTATTAACAACATCCAATGTCCATGATCAGGAAACCTTGACCATCTTGTTAATCAACGAGCTAGTTTATGAGAGAGGCATAACTAGGAACTTTTTGTTTGTTTATTAAACACACATGTATTAATGTTTCCGTATTAATACAATTATAGCATGCAAAATAAACATCTATCATATACTTGGAATACACATAATAAACACTTTATTATTGCCTCTCGGGGCATATTCCGTTCAGTGTACCGGCGATTTCAGGAAGCGAGGGAGAGGGGGAAGGGGTTTACCAGACTCGCCGTGGCGTGGGAAAGCTCAACGTAGTCGTAGGAGGGCAGGGGGCGTACGGATTCAATGACGATTGCTCGCCGGAGTTGTTCATGGCGGTGACACGTTCTGTTGTTGTCGGAGTCGAGCTTGTAGGCCACACGCGGATGATTGGAGAGCACCTAGAGATGCAAAGGACGCAGGCGAACCAGATGGCGTGAGTCAAAAGTCGAGGCGTGCACGAGGTTGAGGGCTAAGACTCACCGGAGTTGCGACAGAGGATGTCGACGCTCAGAGGCAGACCGAGGCGAGTTCCTAGGGCACGCACAGGCGAGAGGGAGGCACTGGCAGGTGCGTGAGGTGGTGGCGAGCACGCTCGTGGAGCCCAGAGGGCAAGGGGAGGTTGAACGTCGTCGGATTTCACCGGGAAAGCTCATCGGAGCAGGGGGTTTGCAGCGAGCAATTAGGGCAGTCCGGTGGCAGATAGGGGGCGGTGAGTGAGGGGAAAGGAAGAGGAGAGGAGGGCGCTTATGAGGGTGTGATCACAGGGCAGATTTAGCGCGATATTAACGCGAAGTAACGCGAGGAGTAATCAGCAGAAATGGCGATGAGGGGGGAAAAGAAATGGTCGCGGTAAAAGAAATGGTTTCCTCACACGGAAGAAGGTGACTTGGCGGTGGGACCGGTTGGTTAGCGGGGTGAGGGGTTGCGCATGGGGTCGCGGAGTCAGTGACTGAGCGGGTGCAGACGCGAGTGAGAAAAATGATTCAGGGAGAAGAGGTGGGCTTCGCTGGGCCAGATGGGTTGGGGTCTGGGGTAGGTTTATTTGGGCTGGCCCCTTTTCCATTTTTTTCTAGAATCTTTTTCTTTTTCTGATTTCATTTTCCGTTTTCAATTTGTTCAAATAATTCAAGCACCCATTTTATTTCAAAACTTTTTCAAACTTTCAGTAAGATTTTATACTGTTTATTAATGCATTTTGAAGTCCATTTTAAATAATTCTTTTATTCTCTTATATTTAAATATTTATTTAAAAGAGGCATTTGTCTTTATTCAAGTATTATTTAATATCATTCATAATCTCATTTTGAATTCAGATTTTTATCTAACCTTTTCTAAACCTTTTCAGTAGGTTAAATCTTAAGTAATAATGTATTTAAATAATCCATTTTTATAATATTACTTTCTCATATGGTTTATTTATTTAATTTAGACATTTGTCTTTATTTTAAATAAGATTTAAATATGGTTCCAATCCATATTATTTATTCAAATAATCTTTTATTTCTTTTTATTATTTAATAACTTCTATTTGTTTATGGATTTGGCCAAGATTTAATTTGGCTTTTTAAATATTCCTTAATTATTTATTTCTTTCTTTGTCTTATAAAATCCATATCTTTTTATTTATAGATCCAAAATTGGTGATTCTAATTTGTATATTTTTATTTGATATTTGTTTATATTTTTAAATCCTTTTAAGATTATTTTTCTCAAGATTTTGGTATGGATTTTAGTTAGGAGCTTTATTAGCTTTGAAAATTACTTCCTTTTATCTTATTAAATTCATAAGTTTTTATCTATGGCTCCAAATTAAATGAAACCACTTTCTATGATCTTATAATATTTTTGTTTATCATTTTTGATCATTTTAAATGATTGTTGCTGAATTTTTATATGGATCAAATTCATAGTATTAGAGAGATCTTGGAAATGATTTTCTTCCATTAGGGTTTTAGGGTTTTGGTTTAACTTTTCCGAGTGTTTAAATTTCAAGATACATTCATTGATGAATGCATTTCACTTGATTGAAATTTTGTTTGATTCCCTTTTCATTCAAAGTTTGTTCAAGATGGGTTTTGATGTTTCCATTTGGAATCAAAAAGTTTCTTTTCACCCTAAATTTCAACAATTATTTATTTTGTTTATTTATTTTCATTTCAAAATTTGGAAAATTTTGGGATGTGACAATGGAAAGAGGTCACAACTATGCAAGAGATTGAGAGGAAAGATGAACTAGATGGAGATGTGCTTGTACACTTTCATTTCATATAGGGAATCAATGTGTGCATGTACACTTTGTAGAGGTAGTGAGTGTAAAAGTATCAAGTATGCATCTCAAAGCCAAGACACACGGTGGAGATAAGCCCGGGACAGCCACCACCATGTAGGAAAACTACGTTGATGATACTAGCTATGGTATCCCCATCGTGACTAGTCTAACCAAGGTATAGTAGCACAAAGGAATTAGCACATTTCCTATCTAGCTATACAAGCGTAAAAATGACGAAGTAAGGCATTGCGTAATATCATAGCACAAAACTATCCCGTGTCCATGATAGGAGTAATTAGGTTTTGAGCGAAGCGAGCGGCCTCTTTATGGAAGGTGGTAACGGGAGCAATGTCTCGATCAACCTAGGTGAATTATGATACAGCAAGACCACATGCAGAGGGTGCTTGTTGTGTGGAAATGGATGTACTACTGACGAGTAACGATCGTAGGATCAACGAGCTTAAATGACGGAGATTTGCAGCTTGGTGCAATGGACCATGCACCATTGAAAACCTCCGTTTTCTGTTGTTTGGACCGCGCTTCATTTGGTTGGAGAAACAGGCTCAATGATTGTTGTATCAGTTAGGCCAAGCCTCCTCCTAGAGTTGAAAACAGGAAAAAAATGTGCAACAAGATGGCGAGCTAGGACGCTATCTCCATCCATGCATGATGCATCCTAGCGAGTAGCTAGCGATCCTCGTATCGACATTTCGAACTTCGGAGTAACAGATTCTAGAGGCGATCTCCTCCAGTTTGGTCTGTCTACCTAGCACGACCACTGACCAAACTGGACAGACCACTTGCAAAAAAAAAAAGCACGATCACGATTTGGTAACCCAAGGCAAATATTATGTGAGGAAGCAGAAAGCGAACCAAGCAGTGCATAATATAATCCAAGTACTAGCTAGTCTTAGGTGAGCTAGTGATGCCCATGTCAAGCTACCGATTGTTCATTGCACACAGTCACTACTCGTACCGGCCGGTTCCTTGCAAAATAGACAGATCGCTACCAAGATGCGAACCCAACACACCCTATACAATCCGCAAGTGTCATCCATAGATCGGTCAATAATTTATGTCCTGCAGTACAGTTTCCACAAGATTAATCTCCAAGTTTAGTGTGAACAGTACTACTCCATTATTATTCACCCATCAATAGCTAGGGTTTCAGCTTCAGCGCGTACGACCGTGCCATCCTTGTCGATCGAGACGCCGCCGGTGGCGCCGAGCGATGGATGGATGGATCGATACCGATTTGGGCTCGCTCGACGCGTGTAGGCAGTTCAGGGCTCCGCTCTGTTGCCATCGGCCGTCTCCCGATCGTCCGGTTAGCGCGAACCGACTGAGCGCGTGACCAATCGGGAGCGTTTATGAGCTATCGTTCGTGTCAGGTTCACTGGTTCAGGTCCCCCATGCACTGACGACTACTGACGGCGCGATCAAAGCAGGAGGCGATGAATCTGGGCGAGATCAAAGCGCTGCGGATCTCACTGGGAATTAAGAACGGAAGGATGGATCGATCTGAGTCGTTCGGAAACGGCAACAATAAATGGCGGATATACATGCAATAGAGAGGTCGCGGTTGTGTTAAATCGCGCCATGGAAATCATCCGAAAAACAAGAAGACTTCGATCACCAACCAAAATAGATAAATCGTCTAATATTGGTGTCAGATAAGAAGAACCAGTCAACAGAATCTTTATATGGCAATGACAAGGAAAACAACGCGTGAAATTATCATCCGTCGCCGTCGATTAGCTTAACTGCCAGCTAGCTAGCCGAGCATCATTTATCCATCAGAGTACAAAATCTAGGTCAATATCCTGATATAGCTAGTGGTCTACTCTACAGTCTTACACTCTGCAGTACTTCAGCTGTCTGGAGTATAGTAAAACAGTGCTAACTCGTGCTAAACTAGATCATGCATACCAAAAACGCAGTTGTCATCAAGGAAAAGACGCAAGGCAGAAACATGCTAATAACAAAAGGACAAACGTATGTTCTATATATGGCTGTTCATCATTTTAAAATTTCAATGTAGGTTGGCATCATCAACAGATCGATATGTAGCATGCGCTTATAGTTGGATAACCAATCATTTAATGCTCTACAATCACGCTTTCGATGCGGGAGAAAACAAAGAACCGCCACATGTTTACATTTATGTTTCCTAGCTCTTAACCTCATCTAGAACTAAATGATGATGCAAACAACTATATTTGGTAGTTTTTAACCTATGTTTGTGGTCACCTTTTCTCTATATTAGTGACGAATTTTGCTTTGGTGTTCTCGTCCTCCCAAACTTAACAAACTGAAAACACAAGGATGGTCATCATGACACTAGTGGAGAACGTGGCATTAGTCCCGGTCCTAGAGGGCCTCTAGTCCTGGTTCTGCAACCGGGACTATGGAATCGGGACTAGAGGTCCCAGCCTCTAGTCTCGGGTCAGTTACGGACCAGGACTAGAGTCTCTGCACGTGGCCGCGCAGGGGAGTAGGGGTGGAGGATCTCTAGTCCCGGTTCGTAATAACACGAACCGAGACTAATTATTCGTTGCCGCGACAGCATTTTGGGGCAGTTTTCTGCCGCGGCAGCCGATAGGGGTTTCTGCCGCGGTAGAATTTTGGGGCTGTTTTTTGCCACGGCAGACGATGGGGGTTTCTGCCGCGACAGAATTTTGGGGCCGTTTTCTGCCGCGGCAGCCGATTGGGGCTTCTATCGCGGCAGAAATTTGCGGTCGATTTCTGTGGCGGTAGCCGAATGGGGGGTTCTATGGTGGCAGGAGGATAGGTAGAGGAGGGGTTGCGTTTGGCGTAAATTAAAATGCAACGAAAGAACCCATTACACACAATATTTAAAATTGTCATGATTATATAGATATAATTCTACATTACATATATATACAATTTGATTACATGGAGATCACACCTAGACTATTCGATTACACGGAGATCATTAAATCACGAGAGTCCCGAGGTATGGTATTTTCCTTCTGGGTGTATGACATGGTCAACAATAAATCCTGCCAATTTCTCTTGAATTGCTACCAGACGCTCCCATGGTTGGAGATTCTCCTGCAATATTTCCAACTATATATAAAAGAAGGAGATCAATATGAATATCAATAGTCATATATAATATTATGAATGACAATTTATGAATGATCAATATGAATATCACGTACTTCTACAAATGTCCCTCCGTCCCGCTCACTGTCCTTCGAGCGAATGTACTCGCACACGAAGTGTCAACACCTGAATTTTTAATCCCAGATGTCTGTTATGCCATACATCGCAATCTCAGGATTACCATTTTTGCGAGACATAACAGATTGTATATCACAGTACATCATCCATTACAAAGCATACATAAGGTCTTACAATAATATAAAGGATCTCATGATCCAGTCTAAATATAAATCAAGCAGGGGAATAATATAATAACGATAGCATGGGCGAGACTACATCTTCATGGTCACAGGCAATGCTGACGATGGGAGATGATCCTAGTTGTCGTAACCTTCCTGTGGTCCATCCTCGTGATAGTTCTCTTCATAGTCTGACCACGGAAATAGCCAGGAACAAAGCCATGAGTACTCTTTAAGTACTCGCAAACTAATACTAACAAGTGAAGTGGTTTTTAGTAGGAAAATACTTGGCTCTAGGTTGTTTTGCAAAAAGCCAGATTTACCTTAACTGAGTTCAGAAGCAAAGAAAGCTAGTTGAAAGTTTTACAACACCTAAGTGGGAACTTGAATTTTCATATCACAACCCTGTTATGGTCAAGTAAAAGTCATGATTTATTTCATAAGTCATTTTGAAAACATCTAAGGATGGAACGGTATGGCCACTCCAACTGTCCATAACCGCGGACACGGCTATTCGAATAGTTTGACACTCTGCAGAGCTGGTACACTTTCACCACAATATTCGATACATCTGTTAGGAACAATCATGAATTCACCATAATTAGTATGCGGATAATCAATCATAACCTTTCAGTTACACGCCCTAGTATAGGCACCTCTCCTGTGAGTTTTGCCTCCCAACCATGACCAACTGTCATCTTGGGAACTGCACAGGTGGACAATCTTCACAAGGTAGCCTCGGCTCAAACCTTGGTCGGAAGGGAACCCATACTAAGTTATATAAACTTCCGGTCAAGTCCTACCTAAATTTCAGGTACTGTGGTTGTATGGTAAAATTGGAATGGTATCGCATCCAGACAACCATCAGTTTTATAAAGGGCTAAGGCTCATGCCTCAACATTTCATCATCAAAATCATCTGGTGTTCAAGAACACATGTCAAAACATTTCAGTAGAATGACTCATCATTCTAAGGTTTTCATAACCATTTTCACCAAGTAATCCCATCTAAAGTGATCAAGTTTTATGCTTAGCACTATCATCTACAAGTGGGGGTAAACACTAGTGAGGGGTGGTAATTAAGTGTGAATGATCTAAGTTTAATCTCATGCCTCAGGATGACATCAATATTATCTAACTTAGGCCAAATTTTATGCTCTTTATTCTACCTTTAAATATCTCTCCAAAATCTACAAGTCACTAAGTAAACTCAAATAGAAAGCTTTGATAAAGAAATAAAATAACTAAGCTTGCAAGTAAAACTAGGTTTGGTATAATCATTTGGTATAACCAAGGCATGCCTAATGCATTTCATAGATTATCTTATAGGTTAATCTTGCAAGTATGACTTGCATGGTTTAGCTTAGCTTGCTAAGATAGTAGCTTGCCTTGTATAGTGCAGTGGTTGAAGTTATCCTCGGCTTCTTCCTCGTAGTAGTCTCCTTCCTCCTCGTATCCTTGTTCGGTACTAGCGTCTATAAATAAATACGAGGTACACAATCACCAAATAATTCTTAACTACTTCTATTTAGCACACAAGGGTTCACACTAGATGATCTAGCATCACCAAAATCATTAAAAGGATTAAGGCACTAGTTTCATTTCTTTTATTTTAGAAAAGTAATTTCTACTCATTGAAAAACTACTTAAGATTTAATATTCTCCAACTAAAACAGGGGATCATGTTGACACATGTCATCACCACATATTTCAGTATTTGGGAATGTGATTTAAAGTGGTGTCACAATTTAATAAGGATTAACCTTTTTGTTTTAATTAAATAAAGTGACTAGAAATGCCTATGAGGCATTCTTTTATTACTTGTCCATTATTTCTGCAAGTAAACCTAGATATTTTTATATATTCAGAAAGGTCTTACTAAATGTGATTTTTGAGAGTTGGAATCAACTCAAAAGCTTTTGCGGTTGAATTTTGAAAAATGTTTGAATGCATAAAAGCTTCTACCTTATTATGTTTACTATAGGTGATCTATAATTCCAAATGATTTGAATCCAACGGGCTTGGATTAACAATTTCAGTACCTTTCTAACAAAATTGGTTTCATGCAATTTGGTTTAGTGAATCTATCTGGGTTGATTTTTAAATCTAGGGACAGAACTAAGTTTGAAACTAAATTAGTAAACCTAAATTCAAACTACTGGGTCGCGCGGGAGTGTAACTGGGCCGGCCCACGGCGCACAGCGCTCACACGGGTGGGTTTAAGTGGCTCTCCCCACCAGTCAGCGAAACAGGGGGTGCAAAAGGGTACGGGGCAATCTATACCATGCGATCAACATCTAATCCAACGGCTGGGGCTTGTCATCTCCGTCGGGCAGTGCCGACGAGATAGAACCCTAACGCGTCCAGTGGGGGTCTGTGGGGGCTCACCGAGGCTCAGGCGAGGGTCGGCGATGGGGGCGAATGACGAAGTCGACGATGGCGATCCTCCTGGTACTTGCGGCTCCAATCAACGGCTCCTCTTCTTCTCCTCCATGGCAGACTCCGGTGAAATTCCGACCACCTGGTGCTCGCCTTTCTCTGGGGATGAGGTAGGGTGGTTTTGAGAGATAGGGGAGTGAGATCGTGTGCTGAAATCGAACGGGGGTGGCCTCTATTTATAGTGCGACGAGGGGACCAAAGGTTGCGGGTGGAGCTCGTCGTGGTCGTTTACACAGCGAGCTAACAGCATGGCTGAGGGTAGGGGACAGTGTGCTGTCTCCTAGCAAAGCTCAACAGCATCGTGGCGAGGCATGGGGCGGTGCGATGTGGTCGGAACACTGCGATACTCTGGACGGGTCCGACGGGAAAATTAATGGCGCACGGGATCTCCTAGTCGCGTGGCTATGAACGGGCATGTCCTGGCGGTTCCTGGGGCGGTGGTGATCACGCACGAATGCGGCAAGGACGGGGCGCGGTCTGTGCTCGCGTGTCGAGCACGGCGCTCTGGCGCGCTCTCGGCATGGCACAAAGGCATAGGGCACAACAGTTCTAGGGTGGTCCAGGGGCTGGCAGTGCTGGGGCATTGGACATGGGGTGGCGATGGACGGTGGATCGTGTCCCAGACAAGGTGGCTAGGCTTGGTGAGGCCACTAGCTTGCTGTCGACAATGGGGTGGCAAGTTAGGCTCGGCAATGGTTACCATTGATGACAATGGCAAGCTTACAGTGAGCTAGATCTTGGTAAATGAACTAGATGATCTACTAAGAGTGTGTTGTGAGCTAGAGGGGAGACAAGTTAGGCACAAACACTGCTCACTATAGTGTTTGATGTTTTGTTTGATCTATGTTTGCAAGGTGTTTGATGAAATGGCCAAAAAAGATTTGAATTTGAATTTTTGAGTGAAATTTGGTGGGAGTACTAGTCACATACTAGGTAGTCTATGGTTGCTTGGATTTTCCAAGGTGCACTGGTTTGGTTGGGTTTTGAGAAATGGTGATCTTCACCTATGACATAGATTCAATTTTGATTTGTCATTTGAATCAAGTTGCCAAATGTTTCTGTGAGTTTGCAACGTGGGCTTGGGTTTACTTTCACTTGGTATAGCAAGGGGTGAAAAGAAATGGAATTGTTTTTGTTTGAAATCTTGGACTAGAAACACTCAAAGCGGCCTAGTGAGCAAGATAGGCAAAAATAACCATTTGCTTGTTTAGTTTGTTTTTGAATTTCTCTTAATTTGTTTCTGCTAGGATTTGATTTATATGATGTTGTTTTCATCTTTAAACCATTCCTTACTATTCACAACAATCACACAAGTTCATTCATGCATTCATACAATTATCACGTACACACGTGCGTTCATATAATCTTAAATAAAAGTTTTTGTTAACCCTAATTTTGGTGATTGGAATTGATAATCCTTGATCAATATTTTTGGGATGTTACACGAAGTATCCACACAAGTTATTACCTAGTGTCTGCCTCTCGCACTTTACGAGAATAGAATTCAATCAAAATAATCAAGCATGATATAATGGTACTGAAACTAGAATTGAAGAGATGCGCGGATCTAGCTCGTACTACTTAATTTTACACGATGAAAACTAATCTCATTTTTAAATTCACCAGCTGTAGCATTGGTGAAAGCTTTCCAAACCCTGCCCGGCAAAAAATAAAGAATATATGAGTTATTAGTTACTTGATATCCCAGGATATATATGAACTAAAGAGATCAATATAGTGCGGTAATGACTGAAATTACCTCTGGAGCACATCTTTAATGAATGCGTACTATGATTCGTATCTCATTAGTAAGTCCTTGATTTTAACTCTTCGAGCGTCAACTTCAATGATTAGAATAATCCAGTGATAGCTGTGCACGTTTATACACGTCAGTAACTCATTAATTACACTTAGTAAAATCAAGTGAATATGTACAAGGCAGTAACACTCTTACTTGTAGTTATAGGGAAACAATATTCTTCATTTGTAATATTGCCTCAGTAAGACCCTTAAAAAGTTACGCACCGTGTCCTTATGGTATTCCTTTAGCAATGCTTGATTAAACCGGTGTGGGTCGATGAACCCAGTGTCAAAGATTTTCTTTCGGTCACATTCATCGCTCTTCATTCTACATAATAGCATAGTGAAGATAATTACATGCAATGAAAGATCTGAGTTAGATACTTTATCATAGAAATAAATGAACCACTTACAGACAATAGGTAGCGAGGAGACTCAAGACGAGGGCATCTTGTTTGAATAACATATAGAATACCTCAAAATAAATTTGCAACTGGTCTTCACCATTAAAATGCTCACTTGTAATTCTCACAAGCAGCACTGACAATCGATCTTCTTCATCGCATGTAGATACTTTCTCGTACCACTCATGTAGTCTTCGCATTTGAAGGTCGACCTCATTAGGTCTGACCAGAGTCTTCCTGTATTCATATCTCCATGCAAATTCCTTTTGTTTGGGGATATTCCCGCCTAGCGCTTGATCAACTGTAATACTAGCACCTTTGGCAAATTCTATTGCTATAATATTCTGATGATCAATATTGGATAACACCTTGAGCAGGGAGATCGATTTGTTTGCTTGCATTCCGAGTTGTGCAACATCTCTTTTCCCGCTGCTTGCAGTAGTATTTCCTGGATTCTTCCTATGAATTCTCATCAGACAGCATTTGTAGTCATCAGCCTTATTTATCTCATATTGCGATGGTTGCTCAAGAAAACCCTTAGCCCACTTTTTGGCTTTCGGATCAAATATTTGCTTTGGCTCGAGAACTTTGGGTGCAAAGAAGGCTTTCACTTGGGCATCGCTGATTTCTTTGGTTTCCTCATTAGTCATCTCGTAAGGTAACTTGGGAGGAGGAGGCGGGATTTTCTTCACCTTTTTACCTTTGGCTTTCTTCTGAGTAGTATTATTACTAGTTGACTGAGAGACCGCCTTCTTTGTCTGACACATAGGCAGCGGAGTGGGCTGACATGGCGGTGGACTCATGCTATGGTGGTCGTCCCACTCCTCATGTGGACTTGCTAGAGGCGGCAGACTCGGCTGACGTGGAGGATACGGTGGTGGCCTGGGTGCAGAGCCTGGAAACACGATGTATTTCTTGCGCCATAGAATGGTAGAGCCCCTGACTTCTTCTAGTGTGCTCTCATCATCAGGTCTAGGGATGTCAAGTTGTAGTGATTCATATTGAGATAGAACCTCATAAACCCTGACACGAGCATAGCCATCTGGAATCTCTTTGCAATGCCAGCTTGCTTCAGGTTCACAAGATAAAGCATAGCCGAGAGCCGCCTTGAAGGATAAGTTCATCACTCCCACATGCAGCTCACAGCTTGTCTTCTCAGTGATATTATCCATGGAATAGCGATCTATCGGATCGACCGCCATGGAAGTGACACTGCTTCTCCACTGAGATGTTCCACCGACACTTTCTTCTATCCGCTGATGAGTTGGCCCTTGCTGGCGCATTTCGTCCAGTTGCTTCTGTTGCTCCTTTAGCATGGCATATATTTCCTCGTCCTTTCTTTCCATGCTACGCAACAGGTCTGCCTCCTATATCTCCTTCCGCTTCTTTTCCCTCACTCGGCTTCTATAGGATTCAGTGTCCTCAGGAAACCCAGTCTTCCACGGCACAGAAGGTCCAAAGCCTCATGTTCGTCCTGGTTTTTCAGGATTACCGAGGGCCTTTGTCAGCTGGTCGTTCTCTCTGTCGGGTTTCAAGTTACCCTTTTTAACCTCCTCAATTGTTTTAACAATTTCTCCATGGGGTGTAGCAACATTGGACTTTTCATCAAATATTAACTCCCCTGTTTCCATGTCATACTTTGCCTCATGGGCAAGTAACCAATTCCTTAATCTAATGGGCCAGTCCTCTATAGCTGGAGTGAACCCTTGGTCACGCAAGGCTTTCTCGGCTTTCTACCACTTAGGAACGAAAGTCCTGTAGCCACCTGTCCCCATCTTATGGTGATATTTATTTTTTGCAGCATTTTCTTTATTATTTTCGGACCTTTGTTTTGCTATTGCTGTTTTCTTGTAGTCCAGAAATCTTTCCCAGTGAGGCTGCTGCTTCTCTAGTGAGTCAGTGAATTCTGGAACTTTGCCTTCCTCGAGATATTCATTGTATAATATTTTCTTATAGTTATTGAACTGTTTGGCCATCTTCTTAAGAGCGAAACGCTTGACTTTGGACCTCATATCATCTGTGGCCTTATTAGACTCTAAGACCGGTAGGGTGAAATGTTAAATGAGCTTCTCCCATAGTGTGTCTTTGTATCTGTTCTCAACATAACTCATAGAATTTTCATCTCCCTTTGCTGGCTTATTCCGGTTGATAATGTTGATCGGGACGTTGTCCCTAACAACAAATCCACATTGATGAACAAATGTGTTTGCGTTCTTTATGGGAAGCAACAGTTTGCCCTCTGGAAAGACCTCATCAATTGTGAGATGAGCATCTTCGGCCATCCCTTTGGCCGGTCCTCGTTTACTATTTTTATCTGACTTGGTGATGTGGAGGTCTAAAATAAGAAACAACATTCGTTAATACGTATACACACAAATCAATTAATGCATCTATCTAGTGATCAAGAGGCTTAATAATATACCTCGCCAGACTTTGTCAAGGTTGGTCCATCATTTTCTAAGCCATCATCAAAATTAAAACTAGTCTGCGCTTCGACTAGAGTTTCTATCTCTATTCCCTCATCGGACTCATTCAGAAATTGTGAGCCATCTTCTGCTCCACAGTATTCTTCTCCACCCTGATCGACGAGCACTCCATCCTGATAAGGGATCGCTCCATACTGATAGGAGAGCGGTTCATCACCTCATATCATATCGAATGAAGGCTCTTCATCTTCTCTACCGTTGAAGTCCATAGAATAACTGCTATGACATAATTTGCGTATGAGTAATAAAATTAAAAATGTATCATATATATCACAACAAGTAGTAGTAATAATACATCTCGAATGAAAAAAAAGTATTAATATTATATAACATCTCAAATAACATCTAAAAAACAACAAGGTAGTCATAATATATCTCGAATAACGACAAAGTAGTAATATCATATAAAGAACAACATCTCGTCTGATAACATAGGTTAAACTCAACGTCGACTCCCGGTTCCTGAGTCGTGGGATCCCTCACAGGAGTATAACTAGGGTGAGATCCCTGAATAACCTGCCAGGTATGGGAGGGCACCCTGGTGTCCAACATTATCATATAGCGACGGACGTGCTCGTCCACCTCCCTAACACGGCGTCGTACCACCTCCTCGGGGGCCGGCTCCCTCTGAACACTTCCTAGACCACGTGACCTCCACCAAAGAAGAACCGGGTCGACGACGATACCTGGATTCCTCACCAAGCTACGCGTCCCTGACGGTAGCACCTCCTAGTGCCAGCCCGACGGAGCCCAGTCTCGTACAACTCCGGTAGAGCATAGTACTCCCTTGTTGTCGCCGAGTCGACTACGAGGATGCGGTATGGGCATATCCTAAAGTAGGTATGGATTTGACCAAAATAATGCTAAGTAAATAATTATATTTTAATAATAGTAATAATATCCTAAATATTGGCAATAATATCCTAAATACTAACAAATATTATATACAAATCTCTAAATATCCTAAATACTAACAAATGTTATATACAAATCCCTAAATATCGCTAAACTAAATAATAATATGTCTAAAAAAATTATATATCAAACTAAAATATCCTTAAATCTATATATTAAAAATATGTAACAATATATATGAAACTAAACAATATACTAAGAAATTTATATCTAACTAAAAATATTGAAATTACATACTAACAAATTTATATCTAACTAAACAATATACTAACAAATATTAAAAATAAACTAACACAATTGTATCTAACTAAAAAATATTAAAAATAAACTAACACATTTATATCTAACTAAATTATATACTATAAACTATATATGAAAACAGAAAAAGGAACACTTATCGTAACTTTTAAGGAAGACTATGTGTGAAGGCATGGGGACAGGCAAGGGTGTCGGCGATGAAGTCCACGGGCGGCGATGACGTGAAGACCACGGGTGCGGCTACGGGCGACGTCAACGGGGCGCGGCTATGGCGACGAGATCCACCGGCGCAGGAGCGGGTGGCCTAGCGGCATCGATTGGAGAGAAGAGGGCGTCCCGGTGCGTGGCTTGGGCCGAGAGGAGGGCGGTGGGTATTTATATCCACCACCTTTAGTCCCAGTCCCAGCCCCCAGACAGAACTAGAGGGGGGCCTCTAGTTCCGGTCCCAGCCCCGAGCCGGGACTAGAGGTCTTTTCGGCGCGTTGTTTTGTTCGCGCGCCAAAAACCTCTAGTCCCGGTTTGTGGTATAGGCCGGGACTAAATATTTTAATTAATTATCTTATTAATTCAATATCTTTTTATTATGTAATGATGAAAAATATGTATAATATATCAAATTTTACAGAAAAAAGATCTATAATATAAATATACTAGCATACACTATTATAAAACTAATATTTTGTTGAATTAAATAATATCTTGTGTGGTATGGCCGGGACTAGATATTTTAATTAATTATATTATTAATTGAATATATTTTATTCTGTAATGATGAAAAATATGTATAATATATCAAAATTTGCAGGAAAAAAGATTTTTAATATAAATCTATTAGCATACTCTATTGTAAAACTAATATTTTGTTGAATTAAATAATATCTTTTCTATACTAGTGTTTGAATTTCTTATGCCCGTTTCGAACTAAGGTCGAACCGACGTGCATGAAGATAGGGGACGAGGATCGTTAGAACTTGTATTGGATCTTTGAAGAAACAACATATTATGAGTCTAAATATATATTTTTTCAAAAAAATCATGGACGTTAGATCATGTACATGTAGTTCAAACCGGACCCACTTCCTACCGATTCGGCAGCCATTTGTCCTTTTCACCCGGGAAGGACAGAAAGGTTTGAGATCTCCCGGTTGGGAGATTGTCCATGTAAAGTGGTCTAGTATTTTAGAAAAATGGGACGGTAGCATTCAGAAATAGCATTTTGGTGGTTGCTTCACAAAACGACCATTTTTTGTGCTCGGAAAATGGAAAATTGATTTTCCGTGCGACAAAAAGGAAAACTTCCTCCTGCAACATTGTTCTCCATCCCAATGTCCACGTGCATGCATAATATGGGCATAGTATCACAAACTATGCCGCGATTTTGCACATAACATCGGTCATTTGGACCGAAAGCCATGAAACCTCGAACATGATAGGTCATTTTGTGAAGGTTTTTTCAAGACATAATCAATATACCAAGTTTGGTATTTTTCGTTGCAACTATGTGAGATAATGTGACACCACGCGAAGGAGAAACCAACCGGGACTGAAGGGATTGCGGCAGGCTGGGGCAAGCAGCACTAATGATAGGTGTCAGTGTCGATATTATGTCGTGCTGCTTGTATATTGTCCAGGATGGTGTCGCCAACCGGGACTAAAGATGAACCTTTAGTCCCGGTTGGAGACACCAACCGGGACAAAACATGAGTTAGCACTAATAATAGGGGTGAGTGTCGACACTATGCCGAGATGCCTGTACTATAAATAGGCATCCTTGTGAGTCCAATCCTCCAACCAGTTTGAGGCATCTCCAAGATGGTTTGCAAGATCAGGGACACCACTATGGCCAGTTTCAGGGAGATGCCGCCAGAGCATAGTCCTCCGGCATCTCCAAGAAACTGGTCATAGAGGCACTCCCTAATATGTGAAATTAGTTAGCTCTCTAGCGTATTGATCTAGTTAAAGAAGTTACAAGCTGCAAGATGGTGTGCGAGAGCAGGGACACCACTACGGCCAGCTTTAGGGATATGCCCGCCGGAGCCCAGTCCTCCGGTATGTCCCTAAAGTTGGTCATAGAGGCACTCACTAATATGGGACAACATATTCATAGTTTGGGAAAGTCGTTCTACGAATCGGGACTAAACTCTCCCCTTTAGTCCCGGTCCAGCCATAAAACAGGACTAACACTCAAGACATTTATTAATATTACAAAACCGAGAATACGAAATCGGGACATACTTAAGGCCCCCTTTAGTCCCGGTCCAGCCACAAACCGGGACTAACACTCAATACATTTATTAATAATTAAAAAACCGAGACTACATAATCAGGACTAATAAAGACCCCCTTTAGTCATGCTCATATCTAGACCTATAGTATGTAGCTTCAGGGTCGTCTTCACCATCATCGTCGTGGTCATTGCTAGGCGCACATGGCTGGATGCTCAGCCCGGCCATGAGATATTGTGGGGGCACCTGCCACTCCAGCCAAGGATTCATGACGCGTGGGGGAGGGGGATCCGGATGATGACGCTGCTACACCCGCGGCCCTCACCACCGCCACCCTTCTTATGGCTCTGTGGAGGCTGCGGGTACCGCAAGCAAGGATGGTCTCCCCGGTGATGTAGCGTGATGATAGTCCGGTTTGCCCACCATAGGCGGCGGCCGGCTTCGTTGTAGTTCACCGGGGGAGGGCCATCACCCTCGTACCTGGCGAGCTCCCTTTCCCGCCGGTTAGCAAAGAAGGCATTCCAGGTGTCATAGTTGTCGGGATCCCACTGGGGATCCATCCGCTGCTCCGGCATGAGATCGTGGTAGAAGTGGTTCATGATGGCCACCTGGCGTGCGGAACCTTGAGGGACAGGAGGGACAGGAACCCCTCCAGCAATCAACAGCTATCCGTCGGGCGGTCAGTAGCCTGACGGGCAAGGGTAGCTGGAGGCGCACATCGCCTCGGTCTCCTCGAGGGTCAGAATGGCCCAGTAGGCATTGTCCATTGTTGTGAGATACGAAGGTGTGTCGATGTGTGGAAAGCCATGGCGTGGTTGGCCTAAATATAGAAGGAAAGGGCGGGAAAACATGGCGGGAAGCGGTGGGAAATGGCGGGAAATATCTTTAGTCTCGGTTAGTGGCTACAACCGGGACTAAAATCTTCGGTCATAGGGAAAGAGCGGGAAAACATGGCGGGAAGCGGTGGGAAATGGCGGGAAATATCTTTATTCCCGGTTAGTGGCTACAACCGGGACTAAAATCTTTGGTCAAAGAGAAAGTTAGTATAATTATTTTTATAAAATAGAAAAAATAACAAACTTGGTAAAAGCTTCACAAAATGATATACATACATACATACATATTGATTGCATCTAAAAAACCGCCAAAGGCAAAATTCAGAATACATCATACGACTTGCTTATGACTGTGTGGCCTTAACCATGGAGCATCTTCATCAAGTAACATGATGCTTGGGTCATCCTTCACTACAAACGGTGGAATTTCATGAAACTTGTCATAATCTTCTGACATCTCTGACTTGTCCTCCACTCCTATGATGTTTCTTTTACCTGAAAAAACTATGTGGAGCTTTGGCTCATCGTTGGATGATGTATTCGTTTGCTTATATTTTCTTTCTCTCGGTTTTGGTAGACATGTCCTTCACATAGAAAACTTGAGCTACATCATTGGCTAGGACGAATGGTTTGTTTCTATACGCATTATTGTTGAGATTCACTGTTTTCATTCTGTATTTTTTGTCTACCTCAACCCTGCCTCCTGTTAGCTTGACCCATTTGCACCGAAACAAAGGGACCTTCAAAGCAGGTCCATAGTCAAGTTCTTATATATCCTCTATGTAACCATAATATGTGTCCTTTGACCCATTGTCGTTTTTTGCATCAAAGCGGACACCACTATTTTGGTTGGTGCTCTTTTATCTTGGGCGATTGTGTAAAATGTATTCCCACTTATCTCGTACCCTTGGAAAGTCCATATAGTTGAAGATGGTGAGCTGGCCAACAAGTACAGCTCATCACAAACAGTGTTGTTATTCATGAAATATGTTTGCAACCAACCGCCAAAAGTCTTCATGTGTTCATCTCAAATAAAGGAGTCAGGCTTTCCCGGGTTGTTTGAGCGTATAATATTCTTGTGTTCCATGATATATGGAGCTGCCAAGGTGGAATTTTGCAGAACTGTGTAGTGTGCTTGAGTGAAAGAATGTCTGTCCCTACATATTATTGATTTCCTTCCTAGTGTGCCTTTTCCACTCGGTCTCCCCTCATGCCATGATTCAGGAACACCAATCGACTTAATGTCAGGAATAAAGTCAACAAAAAACTCAATGACCTCCTCTGTTCCATAGCCCTTCGAGATGCTTCCTTCTATCCTAGCACAGTTATGAACATATTTCTTCAAGATTCCCATGAACCTCTCAAAGGGGAACATATTGTGTAGAAATACAGGACCCAAAATGGTAATCTCGTCAACTAGGTGTACCAGCAGATGCGTCATAATATTGAAGAAAGATGGTGGGAACACCAGCTCAAAACTTACGAGACACCGGACCACATAATTTTGTAACCTCGGTAGAATTTTTGGATCGACTACCTTCTGAGAAATAACATTGAGGAATGCACATAGCTTCACAATGGGTAGTCGAACATTTTCTGGTAGAATTCCCCTCAATGCAACCGGAAGCAATTGCATCATAAGCACATGACAGTCATGGGACTTTAGGTTCTAGAATTTTTTCTTTGCCATATTTATTATTCCCTTTATATTCGACGAGAAGCCAGACAGGATCTTCATACTGCTTAGGACTTCAAAAAAATCCTTCTCTTCTTTGGTAAGAGCATAGCTGACAGCACTCAGATGTCCTTTATCTGTCTTCATTGGATGCACGTCGTCTCGGTCTTTCATACCTTGTTGGTCCTGCCGTGCTTCTGGCGTATCTTTTGTCTTTCCATACACGCCCATAAAGCCTAGCAGGTTCACGCAAATGTTCTTCATCACGTGCATCACGTCGATTGCAGAGTGGACCTCTAGAACTTTCCAATAGGGTAGATCCCGAAATATAGATTTCTTCTTCCACATGGGCACATGTCCGTCAGCCTCATTTGGAACAGATTGACCGCCAGGGCCCTTTCCAAAGTTTACTTCTAGATCCTTGACCATACCAAATATATCATCACCAGTACGGCGGATAGGCTTCTTCCGGTGACCTGCCTCACCATTGAAATGCTTGCCTTTCTTTCTTGTGGGATCCCTGGACGAATGAAATGGACGATGCCCCTGGTACACATTCTTCCTACCTTTATCCAAATATATACTTTCAGTATCATCTAAAACAATGCATGCATGCATTGTATCCCTTGTTTGACTATCCCGAAAGGTTACTAAGAGCAGGCCAATCATTGATGGTTATGAACAACAACGCCCGTAGGTCAAATGGCTCCTGTTTGTGCTCATTCCACATACGAACACCTTTGTCGCGCCACAACCATAGTAGTTCTTCAACTAATGGCCTTAGGTACACATCAATGTCATTGCCGGGTTGCTTCAGGCCTTGGATGAGCATTGGCATCATAATAAACTTCCGCTTCATGCACAACCAAGGAGGCAGGTTATATATACATAGAGTTACAGGCCAGGTACTATGACTGCAGCTCTTCTCTCCAAATGGATTCATGCCATCTGTACTTAGACCAAACCTTAAGTTCCTTGCGTCACCTGCAAATCTCGGGTACTCTCTATTGATTTTTCTCCATTGCGACCCATCAGCGGGGTGTCTCAACATCGAGTCTTTCCCGCGCTCTTCTTTGTGCCGTCGCAACAACTTGGCATGCTCTTTGTTTCTAAACAAACGTTTCAACCGTGGTATTATAGGAGCATACCACATCACATTTGCAGGAACCCTCTTCCTGGGGTGCTGATCGCCCTCAACATCACCAGGGTCATCACTTCTGATCTTATAACGCAATGTGCCGCATACCGGGTATGCATCCAAATTCTCGTACTCCTCACCGCGATATAGTATGCAGTCATTAATGCATGCATGTATCTTCTGCACCTCTAGTCCTAGAGGGCAGATGACCTTCTTTGCCTCGTATGTACTGACAAGCAATTCTTTATCCTATGGAAGCTTCTTCTTTCAAAATTTCAGTAGCTTCTCAAATCCCTTGTCAGATAAACCATTCTCTGCTTTCCATTGCAGTAATTCTAGTGTGGTACCAAGCTTTGTGTTGCCATCTTTGCAATTTGGGTATAACAAGATCCTCTAACATGCGCTCCAACTTCTTATTCTCATTTTCATTTTCGCATTCGCTCCGTGCATCAAGAATGGCCTGACAAAGATCATCAGCAGTCTCATCTAATGCTCGTTCTTCACCTTCTTCTTGTTCATTGTCTTCTAGTGCAGTACCATCGTATTCAGGAAACATTGGATAGTTGTCATCGTTGTCTTCTTCTTCGTTGTCTTCCATCATAACCCTGCTTTCTCCATGCTTTGTCCAACAAATATAGCCAGACATGAAACCTTATTGAATCAGGTGGATGTGAATGGTTTTGGATGAAGAGTAATTGTAACACCCTTAGAATCGACCCTATGCAAGTTTCAGCGATTCCCGCCAAACCCGCATAGAAACGATTCAAAGGTGCCCACCAGGCACTTTCGTGCGGGTGGAAAACGAAGTAATAACATTACACAACAGTCCTCGATGGGACCCACAGAACATATATATATATACAACAGCGACTCAATGAGTCAAGAATACAGATATAATATACAAAGATCCAAATCACCTTGAAAATGATAGAGCGTCCGACTACGGACAAGATGCAAATGGGGCTAAGAGCCCTGAAGAATAACCAATGGCGTCCATAACCCTGCCCAGGCCAAGCCGGAAGGGTAACCCTGCTAACGACGTGAAACCGCTAAAACAAAAGGGTGCCGACAAAGGGCAAAGGAAAAAGAGGAGCGTCGATCTTGAGGCCAAGACACTGAGGCTAGAATTCGCGGTCCTCGCCTACATAGGTATGGTGGATCGGCGCAGCGGCAAAGATGCACTAAACAACCTATAGAGACTCGGACAACCGGCTATCGAGAGGGATATGAAAGACCTATTCGAACCAACTGATACTACCACCAAACATACCCATCCGGTATTTCCCTCGAGACCAAACGAGGAAGTCAACCGAGGAACTCACACATTGGCGCTTTAGTTATTCGATTATCATTGCAGCAATTACTAGTCGGTATAGATAGTCATCCCGATATAATAAGCAAGTACAATTTTAGTTAACCATTCCGTTGTAGTTGCAACACTTACTAGTCAAATATACGATTAGCATGAGATATCCCAAAACCCAAAGCTTGTTGGTACTTTTATTTAGCCATTCTTGTAGTGAAGCTGATTACTAGTCATATCGGATACAAGTCAATTTATAACAAGAACTTTAGTTATAGTTGTCTATGATCGAGACCTGTGCTCCAAGTCGTCCATAACCGCGACACGGCTTCGAAAAGATTTAACCTGCAGGGTGCACCAAAGTTTCCACACGCACCTACACCCTTGTTGTCGGATCAGGTAGGTACAAGATCACAAAACATACACCCAACGGTATGTCGATGGGGTTTCGGACACGACGTTTCCCAGACCCAAAGCAAGCACGGGGGGCCACCCCACTAAGTACACCCGCAACGAAGTCGGCCGGGCTCCGAGACGGACTCAGGGTTTGTGGAGCCGTCTCAGAACGATCGGGAACCCGAAACTCTCGGGCTTGTCGACTGAGGAAACGGTCACGATCCTAACAAGACAGTGCTCCTCGCACAATCGTAAATAAAGCAGTAAAGCATGGCACAAGTACAGAATAGTAATAAAGCCCCAAACTACTTGTGGCCCCTAGTACAGTACTTGTAATCAGGTACTAAATCGATGGGGGTGCCCATACACCCCACCTGTGGTTAGCGCGCTCGATCTCTAACAGTGTCAAGAACTCGGGTCCTACGGACACCAAGGTGGTGATGAAACCAAATATTATCTATCACCCACCGGTGCCTCTGCATTTACCTACTTCAATTTTAGTTATGAAACAATAATTAAAGTTATGATCATCTCCAACATTAAACATGCGGCAATACTCCAACAACTGTGGTACTGGGAGACACGCAACAGCACTTGAGCAAGCGACTACGGCGCGCAAGTCCAACTATCTACCAAACAACAGGTAATAGGATGTGTCCAAGGAAATATAAGGCCGCAAGGGATTTCACGGGTACGAAAACTAGAGCATCGCAACACAGATAGCAATAGATCAACAGGAGGGAATAAATACTACAAAAGTAAGATAGGTAGAAAGGGGGAGATGCTCGCCTGAAAACATTGTCGAAGGTTCATCCGAAGGTCGGGTCGACACTCGCATCAACTCATCGGCCTAGTCCGCGAAGAAGCAAAACACTAGAAGAAACACCGGATGGACTATTTAATACTACGGCAAAAGATCAGACATGATGCATGCATGATGTATGGCATGGCAAAGATGCGATGCAACTAGGCAATATTAAGCGGAACCGGGGTCCCGACAATTAGTTAGATGGTTCATGTTGTTTAGATACCCTGCAATTTAAATGTTGCATTAACATGGCAAGATAAGTTACCGGTTCGCTACACAAATTTAAATGGGACCAATATACGACTAGATTTGCCCGCATATGGGCCCCATATTTAATTATGAGGTGAATCGGCATAATGCCCCCAAACCACATGAGATGTATGCGAGCATGCTCAATTAATATGCAACAATTTATATAGTTGGCAATTTATAAAATAGGGGCTCGGAAAAGGGGTCACACATTGGGTTCGGCGATCTTGGTTCCGGGGGTTCGGGGTTCGGTCTTAGGGTTCAGGGTTCGACGGGATCGGTCTTCGAAGGTCGGATACAAGATGAAGAACTTGGCGTTCCGGGAAGAAGGACTTGGCGTTCCGCGGTGAAGTGCTTGTCGTTCCGGTGGCGATCTTGGCGTCCGGGTTCTCGGTCATCGGTAGATCTTGTCATCGCTTTGGTGTTGGACTCGACACATATGATGGAGATCTTGGGGTACCATCTTGATCATCGGAGGCGAACTTGGGGCTCGACACCGGGGTCTTCAGTTTTCCGTGAGGAAGAACTTGACATCTTCGGGTTCGGGACGGAGACCTTGGCGTTCCGTGTAGAAGATCTTGTTCGGTTCCCTGTCGTTGGCGTTGTGGTAGTTGTTTCGTTCCTTGATGGTGGCTTGGATTGGCACCGATCTGGTAGTTGGATCCTCGGAAAATCTTGGGACGGCCTCGTGATGCTAGCACACAGAGACTGGACAAAACAGACACATACACGGGCACAAGCACCCTCTTTACACACGCGCACAGGGGATCATCAAGACCAAAAGCTGGGCCAGCTTCACTGCAGAGGAACAGCAACACACGAGGCACGGCGAAGCTCAGCGCAGCGACGGCCCCACGATTGCAGAGCGGCGAGGTTCGTGGCGAGGCGGCCAAGGGCGGTCGAAGACGATCATGGAAAACGGCGCCAGGATCTGCGGGCGACGGACGGCGAGAGAAACAGAGGGCGGCGGCGGGAGGCCGACGAGCAGAGACAGGCGGCGATGGAGGCCAAGGTGGCGACGGGGTCCGCAGGGCGGCGAGCTCGGCGGCGGCAGGACTCGAGCAGAGGGGATCGTCGGTGCTGCAGGGGAAGACCGGAGGCGGCTCGCGGTGGGGTCCTTGGCGACACCCACAGCGGAGCTCGGCCAGAGTGGTCGAGGGCACGTGGCATGGTGGAGGTCGGGCAGGGCGGCGGGACGTGCGGGAGGCGGCGGGAGTCGGGCTCGCGAGAGGCATGGCTTGCCCGCAGCAGGAGGAGGGAAGAGAAGACGCGAGCGGGGTCAGCGAGGGTGCGTGCGGCCAGGGAGAGAGAGGGTAGGTGGGGAGGTGGGGAGCGGGGCGGTAGACAGGTGGGGCTGCGAGGTGGGCCAGGAGCGGGGCCGAGGTGTGGTGCCAGGTGAGAGAGGGTCCAGGGCGCTGCGGGGTGGGACCAGGGGAAAGAGGTGGTTGGGCGTGGGCGGTGGTGTGTGTGTGTGGTGGCGTTGGGGATCTGGGGCAGAGTGGGTGAGGTGGCAGTAGGGGAGAGAGAGGTGTGAGGGTAAGATGAGGTGGCAGACGCTGATTGGCTGGAGTGAGGTGGAGGGGTGAGGTGTCGCCAAGTGATTGGAGGGGGTGAGGTGGAGGGGGTTTGGGTAGACTAGGATTGGGTAGGAAAAGATTTTGGGTAGGCTGATTTTGTACTGGGGGTGGTCAACTGGGTCGGATCGGCCCGGTTCGGATGCCCCCTAAAAATAATATAAAATTTTATCTAATTTAAAATAACTTTTGTAATTAGTTTTTAGACAAAGAAAAGACCCGGAAGAGCCCGGCGCTTTGATTTGAAATTGAGACGGGGAATATTTAGAAAACCAAACTAGGCTTTTAGAAAATAGGTTTCGACAAACAAATGCATGATGACATGACGATGCTCAAATGCAATGTGGCATGATGACATGAGCATGCGGTCATGACGATGCAATGCACAGAAACAACGCGATTTTCTAGTAGTGGTTTTTGCGGGATGCCACAGTAATCCTTCTCATTCCGACAGACACGACACGGACAACACATAAAACCATTCCTCGTGTTTGCCTCAGCCAAATCGAGGAAAGAATGCACGCCTTTAATAAACACGTCAGACAATCGGGGAGCATCGTACATCCATTCTCGGCTCATCTGAAGTATAATTAAATTTTTCTATCATATAAAAAGTTTGGATCATTTTTACTACAATTACTTTTACAAATCTAAAATTTTACATGCACTAATTTTTGAATTAGACAAAACTGTTAACATAAAAATGTTTACTATTTAATTATTGCTCTAGTAGTGAAAACCTTATTCAATTCTAAGATCTGAAACTCTTAAAATGCACATCTGAACTTTCAGTAACTTTTTATATAATCAAACTATGCTTAAAATTACACATCTAAAATTCCCTCTACACTTCTAAGCATGAAATCCCTCTCTACTTCTAGAGCATTGAGCTAAACTATAACAATAAGAGATGAAAGATTGAAGTTGCTAACCATTTTAGAAGCTTGGACTGATAGATGATGCCACCAAATCTTGACAAATCTTGGATTAAAAGTTGCCACCAGATTGGACAAAAAATGAGGATGAACTTGAGCTGACCTTGGAGGAAATGGCCATGCTGTAGGGGTCGAAGGAGGAATATATAGTGGTAATATATAGTCCTGGGTGGTAAAAAGAACCCAGAATAGATATCGATCTCTAGTCCCGGGTGGTAACAAGAACCCAGACTAAATATAGCAATAGGTCCCACAATAGTTCTAGTCCCGGCTTATGTTACCAGCCAGGACTAGAGGTTCCCCACGAACCGGGACTGGTCCTATGGAGCCATCTAGCCGTTGTAAAGTTTATAGACCGGGACTAGTGTTAGTCCCAGTTCCAAACAGGGCCGGGACTAGAGGCTAGAGCAGCTCAAAACGAAAGGTCGTTTTTCTACTAGTGTGATTAGCCGATACCCCTTCATGCCCTCCGAACCAAAGGAGTATTTGTTAATCTTGGTTGTCCTTGTGTTTTCATTTTCCTAAGTTTGGAAGGAGGGGGAGGACATAGAGCCAACAACATAGTACACCACCTCACACACATATATGAAACTACGAAAAATTCAGTTTACCTTCATGACAGTATGAAAACAAACGGTAGTTATTGAATAAATACTTAGATACTACAAATGACGGTTCCCCTAGTTATCACACAAATGACAATTCAACATTACAGGCCGGTGGAAAATTTTGGAAGTTCTGTTGGGGGGAGATACACAACCCCCACTACTTGCAATGAACTACGAGGATAGCTTCAATCAACAGATATGCAGCGGAAATAAAACAACGAGCACATACACATGTGACACAAGGATTTACGTGGAAAAAACTCCGCAATGTGGGGAGAAAAAACACGGTTATGGACCAATCGGTCCACGTAAGCTTCACCATGAGCAACCAGGGTACAAATTCTTCTCTTAAATATCAACATATGTACAACACACTCAGCATGTTGCCAACCGGCAACAACGACAACCACTTGAAAGAAACATTATAGCAAAGCAGAGTATCTTAGTTTCTGTCCTCTTCGGTAATCAGAAAACTGCTCTTAAAGCGTAGATCTAATCAACACCAAACTTGGTATACATGCTGAAATACGAGTTTCTAACAAACATGTCAAATTTCAGCTCAATCGGACACCGTTTACCTTCCCAAATTGTTCGTCTACCAAAACTGCAGCAATCCGAACTGATTAAACCGCTTCAAAATCTGATGCTATATTGATTCAAATATTAAACCAGCTAACCAGATCAAATTACTCAAGATAAGGAACAAGATCATCAAGTTTGAAGCCAATCCAAACACGTCTGATCTTTCAAAAACTAGCTTGAAGACAGACTGGTCGGATCTCAGAAATCTGGATACAAATCACCTCTCTTTCCTCCTCTCTTCTCACTAGGTTGTGGTGTTCTTGTGTGTTATCTCACCCTCTCTCGGCAGCAACCATGTTGGCTTGCTTCTCTCATTTTCTCTCTCAGAGTGTCTCACTTTGCCAGCAAGGGTGGAAAGGGTTTTCTTTTCTACTCCTTTCCCAAGGAGCACCTCAACCGTTGGATACGAACATCGTTCAACGGTTGAAACATGTTGGACATTCACGGGCTGATGTTGGGCTGGTAACACACCTCCATGTGGAGGTACATGGCCCAACAAACTCCCCCTCCTGATATTATGGAGGGTCACTGTCAACCGGCAGTCATGCTGGCGAACCGACGGCATACCTCGAGCTTTCCTCTTGTCACCATATTGCTCAACATATCAGCCCCATTGTCATCTGTGTGCACCTTCTCAATTTGCATTTGCTTGAAATTTTGTACATCTCGAATCCAATGATATTGAACATCAATATGCTTCGACCTCAATGCAAACTTGCATTCTTACTCAGGTGAATGGCACTTTGGTTATCACAAAAAAGCAAATACTTGTCTTGCTCAAAACCAAGCTCACAAGTCAATCGTTTCAGGCACAATAGCTCCTTGCTCGCCTCAGTTACTACGATGAACTCGGCCTCAGTTGTGTTCAGCACCACACACTTTTGCAACCTACTTTGACATGCCACTCCTCCCCCTGAATGGGTAATCAAATAACATAAAGTAGACTTCCTTCCATCGACATCTCTAGCCAAGTCTGAATCTGAATATGTAATCACCTTGGACTCACTACCACCAAATCAAAGCTTCACATTAGTGCTGCCCCGATGAGATACCTTAAAATCCACTTCATAGCTTCTCAATGTGGTCTTCTTGGATTGGACATAAATCTTCGCATAGTACTAACTGCTTGAGCAATGTCAGGTCGTGTGCACATCATAGCATACATCAAACTCCCAACAACTGAATCATAAGAAACTTTTTGTATTTCCTTTTCCATCTCTTCAGTGAAGGGACATTTCTATTTTACTCAACTTGAAATGAGATGAGAGTGGATAGCTCACTGCCCTTGCCTTGTCCATCTTGAACATGCGAAGTACCTTCTCAATATATTTCTCTTGAGAGAAGTATAACTTGTTGGATTTTCTATCTCTCTCAATTCTCATGACGAGAATACACTTTGCTGGACCCAAGTATTTCATGGAAAAACTTCTTCTCAACTCTTTATTTATTCTAGCGATCCTAGAGACATTCTTGCCAACAATCAAGATATCATCAACATAGAGCAACAACATGATAAAATCATCACCTTAGAATCTCTGAATAAATACATAATGGTCTGAGCTACACCTCTTATAGCCTTGCTCCCCCATGACAGATTCAAACTTCATGTACCATTTTCTTGGTGCTTGTTTCAGGCCATAGAGACTTTTCTTCAATTTGCACATGTAGTCTTCTTTGCCTTTAACAAGAAACCCCTTAGGCTACTTCATGTAGATTTCCTCCTCCTACTCTCCATGAAGGAACGTCGTATTCACATCCATTTTCTCAACCTCCAAGTTGAGACTTGCTGCCATGCCAAGGATCATTCGGATTGATGTCATCTTCACCACCGGAGAAAATATTTCATCAAAGTCAGTACCTTTTCTTTGGCTGAATCCTTTTACAACTAGGCTG
Source organism: Avena longiglumis (assembly GCA_030063025.1). Lineage (NCBI taxonomy): Eukaryota > Viridiplantae > Streptophyta > Magnoliopsida > Poales > Poaceae > Avena > Avena longiglumis. Next base: position 160,121,501 of record CP125973.1, read on the forward strand.
GCCTTATACCTTGGATGTGGCGTGTGCTCTTCTTGCTTTATTCTATAGACCCACTTGTTCTTTAGAACTTTCTTGCCCTTGGGAAACTTCACCAGCTCATAATTATGATTATTATGCAAGGAATCCATTTCTAGGATAGCCTTATTACACTCCTTCTTGTTCCCATCTTTCATTGCATCTTGAAAGCACTCAGGTTCTGAACCATCAGATAATAACACCACATATTGGTCTGAGTCATACCTAATGGAAGGAACACGACCTCTGCTGGACCGAGTGGAGAAGTTGGTGGACTATATGGTTCAGGTGCTTGCTGATCATGATCATCTTACTCAGCATCATACTCTTGCTACTGGGGAGCATCTTCACATGTTCCACTATGTGCATCGTCTTGCACATCTTCTGCATCATCATCTTTGGCTTCTTGTTGAGATCAATATGCATGAGCTGGGTCAGAATCAAATCTATCTTGCTGCTATTTTTAAGGATAAACATGTACCGGAACTTTCTCCGGAACCTACACCTTTGTCTTCACAATATCCTCAATTTTTTGGTCTTCAAAAAACACAACATCACGGCCTTTCACGACCTTTCTTGCTATTGGATCATACAACTTATAGCCAAACTGATCACCTCCATAGCCAAGAAATATGCATTGTCGTGTCTTTGAATCAAGCTTTGACCTTTCATATTGAGCGATATGAACAAAGGCCTTGCATACAAAAACCTTTAGGTGCTCATACAAGACGTCCTTGTCATAAAAGACCATGTTTGGAACACCTTCTTGGAATGGATAACTTGGTGATGGATTAATAAGATAAACTGCAGTTGACAAAGCCTCACCCCAATAATGTTTAGGTGGCTTTGAACTCGATAGCAAGCATCTAACTCTCTCAATAATTTTCTTGGTCATCCTCTTAGCAAGACCATTCAGATGTGGTGTCTTCAGAGGAATGAATTGGTGCCTAATTTCCTACTCCTTGCAATAGGCATCAAATGGGCCAATATACTCTCCCCCATTATCAGTGTGAATGCACTTGATATTCTTCTCAGTTTATCTCTCACCTAAGACTTGGAATTTATTAAATACACTTAGTACATGATCTTTGGTCTTCAAAACATAGACCCAAATCTTCCTGGAAAAGTCATCAATAAATGTGACAAAATACTTTGCTCCACCCAATGACATCGCCGAAATTTTGAAAACATCGGAATGTACCAAGTCCAACACCTTAGGATTGTTGTGAGGAGGTTTACTCTTGAACACAACTCTGTGTTGCTTCCCCGCTAGACAATCCGAGCATTTCTTGATGTGAACACCTTTCACACCTTTCAATAGATTTTTCTTCACTAGCACCGCATGTTGGAGATATGCCCAAGAGGCAATAATAAAGTGATTATTATCATATATTCATGCTTATGATAATGTTTACATCCCATGCTATAATTGTATTAAACAGAAACATTAATACTTGTGTGGTTTATAAACATAAAAGAGTCCCTAGTAAAGCATCTTGTTAAACTAGCTTGATGGTTAATATATGATCATGGTTTCCTGATCATGAACATTGAGATGTTATTAACAACAAGGTCCTATCATTAGAAGAATGATGTGATTAACATACTCCTATAGTTAAGCGTAGCATAAGATCAAGTCATTTAAATAGTTCACTTGCTATAAACTTTCAATACATAGTAACCTAAATCCTATCCTTCGACCATGAGATCATGTTAATCACCATCACCGGATGGATGCTTTGATGACATCAAACACCACTTCATAACTGGGTGGTTATAAAGGTGGCATTGAGTGTTCGTAAAGTATGTGTTGAGGCACATGGATCAAGAGTGGGATTTGTCCATCCATATGACGGATAGATATACTCTGGGACCTCTTGGTGGAATGTCATCCAATTAGCTTGCAAGCATGTGACTGGCTCACAAGCGATCACATATCACAGGAACAAGTAAAGAGTACGTATCAGTAACAAGGTTGAACTAGGTATGCAGAGATACCACGATCAAACCTTAGACAAGTGAAGTATCGCGAGACAAAGGGAAATTGGTATCGTATGTAAATGGTTCATTCGATCATGCAGTAATCGTATAAATGTGTGGGAGCCATATAAATTTCTGGATTCCACTATTGGTTATTGATCGGAGAAGAGTCTCAATCATGTCTGCATAATTCACGAATCGTAGGGAGACACACTTAAGGATTCGATGTTGTTTAGTAGATATGGAAAGTGAGTAAAGAGACAGAATATAGCTCGGAGTCTCGGATGGGATCCGGGATATCACGAGGAGATCTGGAATGGTCTGGATAATAAGATTCATATAAGTAAAGTCCAATTCCGGAGTTCGGGAATGGTTTTGGTGTTTTCACCAGAATGTTCTAGAAGGGTCTAGAAGGTCCACCGATCTGGAGTGGGAAGGGTACATGGATGTGTCATGACAAAGTGGAATGGTTGCATCATGTTCTAGGTCACTTGGCTGGACAATTGGAAGAGAGAAATCAAACTCTAGTTTGAAAGACAGAAAGCCAGTTTGAAAAAGTCAAAATGGGACAATGATTTCAAAGTGGAGGGAGGGAAGGAATCCTACCTAAGGGAGGATTCCTCCCTCTCCCTAGCGCCGACCTAGAAGTGGAGTTGTGGGAGGACTCTCCTCCTGCCAAATTTCCCCTCCCTCTCATAAATAGAGGGGAGGGGGCGCCCCCCTTGAAACACACGAGAAACCCTAGGTTGGTCGCTGCCACCTCTCTAGTTGCGGCCGATCTAGATCCTCCTATAAACAGTTGCCGACTAGCTAAACCCTAGTTGCCAACCACCTCTAAACCTCGGCCCTCTAAACCCTAGATTTCCGAGGCTCCCTCTACTCCACCATACCCGCTCCGGCTTAGGCGAAGTCCTGCGGGATCTCCCCTCTACTTTCGACACCACACCGTCGTGCTGCCGGAATCGCGAGGAGAGAGCTACAACCTCCGCTACCTGCTGGAACAAGGGAGAGGAAGGTCTTTATCGAGTACCGTACATGTGACCGACTGGGGGAGTGCTGCCAGAACGCGGCGCCGGAAGGATCGTCTACGCGATCTTGAGATCGACAAGTGAACGACTACATCATCCACGAGAATCCGATCTCGTTAACTGCTTTGGATCTTCGAGGGTTAGTATTCTATCGACTCATTGCTACAATATAGTAGATATATCTTGGCTTGTGTATGTTCATGCAATATAATTTTTTTGTTTTCAATGCTACGAACTCCTACAGTGGTATCAGAGCCGTGTCTATATGTAGATCTGTTGCACAAGTAGAACACAATGGTCATTGTGGGTGTTGATGCTTTTGTTGTGGTTTGATTCTTGTGTACTTTGCATCTTGTGGGATGGTGGGATGAAGCGGCCCGGGCTAACCTTACATGACATCGTTCATGAGACTTGCTTCACACTCGACATGCAACTTGTATTACATAAGTGCCTTTGTGGGTGCCTGTTTCTCCCAACATAGTGAAGATTCAATTTACAACGGGTGATTGACAATACTAGTATCAATGTTGTGGTTCTTGCTCATAAGTTAGAACTGTACTTATTGAAAGCCCCAAACCACGTAAAACATGCGAAGAAAATTAGAGGCGTCTAACTTTGTTTTTTAGGGGTGTGTTGTGATGTGACATGGCCATGATTGTGATTATATATGATGTATGCAATGATCCTTATTGTAAGTTGGCAACCGGCAGGAGCCATATGGTTGTATTTTAATTTCGTTAAGACCTACGTGTCTATTATTCAAAGTAGTTGTAATAGTTGATGCTGGTGGACAACAACCATGGAGCGGAGCCATTGACCTTGACGCCACGCCGGTGATGATGGAGATCATGTTCCTGCTTGAAGATGGAGATTAGAAGCATAAGAAGAAAGGCTATATCATATCGCATATTATGTTTTGCATGTGATGTTAATCCTTCTATGCATCTTGTATTGCTTAGATCGCGATGGTAGCATTATAAGATGGTCCCTCTCACAAAATTATCAAGTAATAAAGTGTTCATCCTTAGTTAGCACCGTTACCAAGACTCATCGTTTCTAAGCACCAATGATGATCGGGTGTGCTAGAATCAACGTGTGCATACAACGGGAGCAAGCAAGATTTTCTCATGTAGAAACTAAGGTTAATCTTGATGAGCCTAGCATGTCCAGACATGGTCTCGAAACACGGATCACCGAAAGGTAAAGTATGAGTCATATAGTAGATATGATGAACATGTTGATTGTTCGCCTTTGAAACAACATCATCTCTCATGATGATCAGACTTGATGTAGTGGATTTGGTTCATGTGATCACTAAAACAATGTGAGGGATATTGTTTTGAGTGGGAGTTTAACAGTAATATGATTAAAAGTTGAGCACTATTTATCATAAATTAAATCAAAGTGAATTTCCATAGTTGTTGTAGTCATTGGCATCCGTTTACCACCTTGCGCTTGGTTATAATTGAGATAATAGAACTATAGAATTCTGGTTAGTTATTTTACGAACTGGTATCGTATTATTTTGAAGTGTTAATCTAAAGTTTAAAAGTCCTATTGCAAACTTTTAGTAAGTTCTGGTTACTCCATAAAGTGTAATAATTGGTATTAAATCAAGACTAATAATTCCAGTGTTAGTATATAAGTATCATGTTTGTCTCCATGATTCTTGATATTTTAAAGATTGTTTTAATATCAAGGTTATCGAGGAGCTAAAAGAATTGTTTTAGAAACCATCATGTATGGAAGATAGTGCAATATCTGAAATAAAGTTTTGGTTGCAACGTGATGGAGTATAATATGGCAAGATTTATGTTCTCATATTTGATGAGAATTTACAAAAGGTTGGAGACACTAGTTGTCCTAATCCTTCAAAAGGTTTTGGAGAGCAACATTATACTCGTGATTCATCGTTATAAGTTAAAGTAGTTTGATCATGAATATTTCCATGATAAGGATGTATATTTGATGTACGTAAAATTTTTACTACACTAAAAGATTGCTAAAGAATTGAATTTGAAAGAACACCAAACATTTTATGATGGTGATCTACTTCGAAGTGCAAGTCCAAAGACATTGGTATTTAACTATACACGCTTTGGACCATCTGTCATGTGTATCGATCCACTATTGATGTTGATAGATTCTTTTAAACAAAAAATGAAATACTGAAAGAGAATCTCAAAAAAATATGGAAGAAAAGAAAAGACTAGAATTGTTCAGCTTAGGTATATAGAGGATATACATGTTATGGATGTATTCTTTGCTTGTTAAAAAAGTAATTCTTGAGTTTTGGATACTGAATTTGTTAGGATGAATCGTCATACGAAACAACACAATTCATAAACTGCAATGGCCTAAGTAACTAGCAAGAGAATATGTGATGATGTTCATCCAAAACAAAATAAAGAGTTATTGTGTCTCTCGTTGATATCAAAAGCTTACCTTCAAGATTTGTTTTAATCAGATATTATGAGAACAAAAGGTTGTTCAAATAATTTCCATATTCCATAATATATGGATGATGTACAAGTCTAGTTGGAGATCACATCCATAAAACTAATGCTAAAAAAGTCGAAAGACAAATGATTGAAAGATTACTTAGGAAGCGACATCGCCGTTTAAATTATAGTGGAAACAAAACATGAAGAAACTCCATGTGGATGGAATTTTGGAGTCTTTTCATTTTGATAAAATGACGCTTGTGAAACTTTCCTAGAGATAATTAAAACTCTGTTCATAAGCCAAAAGTGAACGAATGACTAGCTTATTGGAACTTGTACATATAGATGTATGAAGCCCATTATGTGTAGTCTAGAGCGATGCATTTCAACTTCATATGCTTTATCCAAAAATTTGAGTGAATATATGAATATTAACTTAATGAGGATGAAGTATGAAACATTTGAAAAGTTCAAAGACTTTCAAGATGAAGTGCAAAATCAATGTAACAAGAAAATAAAGAATTTATGATAGGATCATAAAGGAAGATATTTGAGTTACAAGTTTAGCATAACACCTAAGATTTGAGGAATCGTTCCATGCATTTGCATTTCCCGAAACACCATAAAAGTGTGGAGTGTGCGAGATATGTAATGAAACCTTGTTTGACATGGTAAGATCAAAGGTGTCATTTATAAAACTGCCATTATATTTTAAAGATTAAATCTTTAGAGTCTACCTCTTTTTCACTAAAAGAGCTCTGTCATGATCCGTTTAAATGACACCATATAGTTTTATGGTTTGGGATAAAACCCAAGTTGTCCTTTCTTAAACATTGGTATGCTATGCATAAGTAACATGTTCACAACCAAAGTCGGATGAGCATGTCTTTGTAGGTTATTTTGAATAACCGTTGAGTATTCCTATATAACACCAAAGACAAAAGTGTTTGTCGCTTAGAATGTCAAGTTTCTTAAGAAGGATTATTTCGTGAAAAATTAAGTGGGAGGACAATAGAACTTTGATAAGGTTAAAAGAACGTTAGCTATGTGTGTTGTGTTGCGCAGCGCCGGAAAGTGTTCTGGAGGCAGCAACAATGCTCATGGCTCACGTGCCTCAAAGGTTGTGGTCACGAAGGTCTAAGTTCCTATTGAACCAAGTCAGTCAGGTAAAACAATAAAATACTAAGATTTGAGAGTAAATCATTGTTGTGTGACAATTATTAACCGACTATATGCAAAGAAGCAATGATAGGACCTGACTCCTTCAGATGGCTTCAAGTCATAGAATCTGTGATAGTTCCATACACGAGAAACCAAGCTTTGAACTTGGAAGACCCTCTGGAAAGGTGTAAAACCTTACAGTCGTATTTGGATCTATAAAGAAATAGACATGGATGTTTTACATCTATGAAATAGTTGACATGTCGGGAAAGAGTTCACGACAATGTTCAAGCAGTTGACTATGACAAGATTTGATCTTTCATAGCGATATTTAGTCTAGACGGATTAATGTAGCAACCACTACATATATTGGTATATGATAGTTGAACGAAAAAACAAAGCTCTTCTAATAGAATTGTTACCTAGGACATGTGCATAACACGATCCAAAGGGTTTTGTTAATTCAATGGATGCTAAAAGCGTATGCAAAGTTCAATGATTGAAGTAAGCATCAAGGAGTTGGAATCTTCACCATGATGAAATTGTTAAAGGGTTTAATTTCATAGGAGACGATGAAGATGCTTGCATTTGCAAGAAATTAAGTGGGAGCACTAAGACATATTTCTAATACATTATGTGTAGGACATCTTTTTGATTGGAAATGATGTATCTTTTATTAACACAAGTTAATAATTTCATCTCGATGAAAGACTAAGGAAAAACCCGAATATTTGGTATCAATATCTATATGGATATATTGAGATGCTAATATGGTTGTGCCAAATGTACATAGATGAGATATTGAAAGAGTTCAATATGGAAATGACAAGAAAGGTTCTTGCCACACAGAAATGATTAAATCTAAATTCAAGTGTATCGACACTTGGTAAGTGAAACAAAGATTCAAGTATTTTTTTACTTGATGAATGAAATCACAACGAGTGTTTTTCAATATACTGTGATATGTACACATCTAGATATGTCCTATACTCTAAATGTTATGAGCATATGCCATAATGATTCATAAGATGATCATTGGACGATAGTAAGGATATTTTTATGATCTTTTGGAAGAACTAAGAATATATTATTTTTGTAGAGGTGACAAATAGCTGGTTAGTTTATTGTAAAGTATTACATGATACTAGTTTTGTCACAAAGTATAGATTAAGTTTATCTCGATATTAACTAAGGGTGGCACAAATATAATGGAAATAAAGTTCCATAATGGATTTGGATGAGTTCCAAAGTTAAGACATTATGACAGATACTACAGCAAAAGGCTAAGTATATGACTCTATTTGATGACCCACAAGTATAGGGGATCACAACAGTCTTCGAGGGTAGTATTACCCAATTTATTGATTCGACACAAGGGGAATCAAAGAATACGTATAAGCCTTAACAACTGAGTTGTTAATTCAGCTGCACCTGGAAATAGTCTTGCTCACAGTAGTTTATCAGTAGAAACAGTTTTGTAGTAGCAATAGCAAAGCAACAGCAGTAGTAAAACAAGAGCAATAGTAACAGTAGTAGCAAAGAGTCGGATATAAGTGTGGTAGGCATAGGGATGGATGGACGGGCATTGCATGGACAAGTCTAAACATGTAACTTCAAGATCTAGGACATTTGCAGATAAATAAGAATAAGCATCCAAGTACTAAACAATCATAGGCATGTGCTCCATATATAGTCATACGTGCTCGCAATGAGAACTTGCACAACATCTTTTGTCCTGCCAGCCCATTGTAGCGGGGCCTCAAGGGAATCTACTGGTAATTAAGGTGCTCCTTTTAATAGAGCACTGGAGCAAAGCATTAACACTCCGTGAACACATGTGATCCTCACATCACAGCTATCCCCTCCGGCTGTCCCAATTTCTGTCACTTCGAGGCCTTTGGATCCGGACAATAACTTGCAGATAAGATCACAAACAATACTATCATCATGAATCAATAATAAGTTCATATCTGAGATCATGGCACTCAGGCCCTAGTGACAGGCATTAAGCACAACAAGTTGCAACAAAGTCAAATAGCACTAATAGAGATACTAGGCACCATGCCCTAACAATCTTATTCAATTACATGATAGAACTCATCCAATCCCTACCATCCCCATAGCCTACAGCGGGGGATTACTCACTCATGGATGGGGGAAACGTGTATGGTTGATGGAGAGGCGTTGGTGATGATGATGATGGGGGAAACGGAGTTTCTGGTTCCAAATAACGGTTTCTATTGGTGGCGGCGCAGCGGAACTCTTTCTGGAAAAACGTCGACCCTCCTGAGTTTTTAGGTCAGAAGGCAACTTATAGGCGAAGAGGGAGGCCGAGGGGTGCCTGAGGCGGCCACACCCCCTCCAGGCGCGGCCAGGCCTGACCTGCGCGGCAGGGGTGTGGGCCCCTCAGAGCCCCACTCCGTCTCGTCTTCTGGCTCCGTGAGTCTTTTGGTGAAATAGGATTTTTGGCATATTTTCCGGGATTTTTCCAGTTGATTTTCTGCACAAAAACCAGACACCAAGGTAATTCTGCCGAAAACAGCGTCTGTCTGTGTTAGTTGTATCCAAATCACACAAGTTTAGAGGAGAAACAATAACAAAAGTGTTCAGGAAAGTAGATATGTTTTGGACGTATCAACTCCCCCCAAGCTTAGCTTATTACTTGTCCTCAAGCAATTCAGTTGAAAACTAAGTGCGATAAAAGAACTTTCACGAACACATTTGCTTCATATGATGTAAATATTCTCAGCACAGGAGTAGATACTTAGACGATTCATTATAAGGAGTATGCAACTAAGTCAATAGTCATTGCAATATATGAAGAGATTCCAACTCAATAATAATAAGTAGCATGAAACATAAACATAAGCAACATTGCAATGCTCATAAGAAGGTATGATAGAGTGGTATCTCGCTTGCCTTTGTTTATGGAGCACAACATAAATGCCAAGGCACCTCTGAAGTTCAAGTGAAGACTAGAAGTAAAGATATCAGAGATACAAGCATCAAAGTCATGACATAATTAACCAAGTTTTGAGACAAGCACGTTACATTAAGAATGACAACTATGCTCTCAAGAAGGTGCTCATAGAAGTAGTGGTGACTCAACAAGGAAGTGAAAAGGTTTTGAAAAGTTTGAAAGGCTTCCAAATGCTGAAAGTATGGTACTCATTAGCTTTGAGCTTTCATTGCCCCTATCATAGGCATCTTTAAATGGTTAAGGTGAAAGTGAGGTCCAATATGAGTTATATGCTTGACAGACCATAAACTGGAAATCTCATGTCCCTTGAGTACGAGGGGCACTCCTCATGCTACTCAACTTTAGTTACTTGTAAGTTCTTGTCATAGTAGATACATGCATATCATAGAGAACCGCCAACGGGGTACCCCTTGCACATGATACAGGAGCTATACCATAATCAAAATGACAAGGCAAGCAGACAATGAGCATCTCAGCAATCTTCTTATTTGCCATGGGAAAATGACGCTTTTTCTCTCTTTCCTCTTTTCATATGTCTTTTTTTTATTTTTCTCAATCTCTATCTCTTTTTTTATAAGAAGAATGCTTCATAGACTGCTCACTATGGTTATGCTGCAAGTTTCCACCATGATTAGGCATGGCTTAGGCTAGCGGCCCAGGCATTCACATATACATAATTCCATGGACTTACAAGCTCCCCTTTTATTTCACACTGACGACATCCGCAAACGAAAGAGCATGGTATCAACTCGGTATATATTTAAAGGTGTTGAAAGCGTTTCCTGTGACAACACGGTTCTGCTAACTCCCAGCCTATAATTTGCAAGCATATAACTTTCATGGACAGTCACAATGGTTCAGGTTTATTAAGTGCGAGAAATAAAGTGTGCCATCAAGTTCTTGAGAGTTTTACTAACTAACTTTCTCATAACAAGCAAACATTTTATTTGGAAGAAAACAAGGCATAATGAATATGCACGGAATAGCAAATGATGCTAGTAGGTAGGTATGGTGGACACTTTTGAAAATATTGGTTTTGCAGAGTTGGAAACACGAATGGATCTTATACTCAGTGCAAGTGAAGGCTACCAATAGAGAGGGAGCGACAAACGATAAAGTAATAACTATCATAATCATGCTTGCAACAAAACAGGACTAATTATGGCATGAAAGTGATACAAGAACTCTGAGGCAAAATAAATCATCGAGGCTTATTGACTATTGTTCAGTCATATGCATGCATGAGCATGTGCAAGTCGATTCACATGAAACATTCAGAGGAGGATACCATAATATCATACCAAGTTATGAATAGAACAATGCAAACAAACATTCATATGACATGCTATAGCAAGCTGGAGCTAATCATAAGAGAGCAAGAACTACTAAGCATCCATAAATAACATACACCTTACATGAACAGACTAAGCATGCCCACAATGATGAGTATATGTACAAAAATGAAAATAAATAGAGCTTGTTACCAGCCTCTTACCACACCTAAAGTTGTCTTAATCTTCATTATTGCCCTTCACTTGTGTGACTTGAATAATAACATGAAACCAAACTCCACTGAGGACCGCTGAACCCTGCAAAGAACTTCACAAAACCAAAGAAGAAGAACAAATATTTTTGGTGTTTTTGATTTTTTAAAGCAAGCACACAAAGCAAAAACAAACAAAGCAAACTCTTTTTGGATTTTTCTTAAGGAAAACCAAAGCTAAAAAGCAAAGAAACAAGCCAAGAGAAACAACGAAAATATTTTTGGTATTTTTTTGTCTTTTGGGAAAGCAGAAACAAAAACCAAAAAGAAAGTGAAACATGGATATACAAAGAACCGACGAAACATGATATATAAATGAGTGTGATGTCGATATACCTCCCCCCAAGCTTAGGCTTTTGGCCTAAGTGGGGCTCAATCCCATGGTGACGAAGAAGGTGCACCTCCGTAATACGACGAAGAGGCCCCTTCGTCCTGGTACGAGCTCAAGGACGCCCCTATGTAGTGCACGTAGTGATCATAAGAGGGCGCATAATCCTGGTAGTGTCTATGGAAACCACGAATGCGTAGCTGCTCATCCATCTCCTCCTTGGAGGGTGACCAAGGTCCCTGACAAATACTGAACAAATTGGTTTGGGTCAAAGGAATTTCTCTCTCTTCCCCGTCAATAAACATCATCCGATAAACCAAACTCTCAACGGTAGATCTATCAGTGACAAAGTGATGCGCTTTCATGGTAGCAAGATCAAGCCTCTAAGGAGCCAAAATTGTATGGATCAACAGCAAGTTCTAAGGCAGCAACTACACGTGCAGCAATAATACCCCATAAATGGGTTCTCTAGTAGCTAAGCGACGAGCAATGAGAGAACCAAGATTATATATGGTTTCATTGTTGAGTGCATCAGCTAGAAAGGCCAAATCATAGTTAGAAATATTGCTAGTGTTCTCCCTACCAAGAATACTAGTGGCAAGATAATAAGCAAAATATCTGATAGCTAGGAGTTGAATATTTCTTATCTTTCCGCGTTGGGCTCTGCGGTCATCATCATTAGTTCCCCGCGGTAGAGCTCCAACAAATCAGCAGGTTGAGCTAGAATATTCTTCACCGTCCTAGCCATGCCAATACCCAAAATTTCGCAAAAATTCTTCAATGTCATCGAGATAGGCCTATTATAGATTTTGAATGACACCTCTAACCTGAAAGGATTATTAGTAAAAGAGAAACTCTCCACAAAAGTTTTGGTGAGCATAGCATATTTGTCACTCTCATACTGCATATAACTAGTTAGTCTAGACCTCCAAACCAAGGTTAGGAAATCATTGAGAATCCCTGTAGCCTGCAAAAAGGTAAAACAAGGGAAGGTAGAAGGGTGTGCATCCCCCTCATCTCCCTCGTTGCCAAAACGCGGCGTAATAAGATCCTCATTGTATGATGGCCTAGCTCGATAGGATGATCTCGAAGGCCTTGTCCTCCTAGGTGCATCACTCTCAAACACTTCTCCAAAGGTGTGGTTGTCCATGACCCTTTTTTCTGAAATTTTTAGACAAACATCAAACCAAGTAATTTCCAAGTTGATAAATGATGAGGAACTACTATAGGAACTTGCTAGAGGGCTAAACATGCATCAAAATGAAATATCTAAGCATAGAACAAGCATGCAAGCTCACACTACCTGTCACCTCAAATAGAAAAATACTCAAGATACAATCTACCAATCACAAATCTAATTGTACAAGCGGAGGAGGCACATACCAAGGAGCAATCCCTCCAAAAACCAGCAGCAAAGATGGGCTGAACAAGGAGATCAAAAATTGGGAGCAAGAACAGCAGAAACACGAGCTTGAAAATGTTTTCCGGTGTTTTTTGGGAGAGAGAAAGAAGTGGCTGAAAGGAGACACTTTGGAGGGCCATAGGTGGGATACACCTAGGCTAGGCGCAACCTGGGGCTGGCCGCGCCACCAGGGGGTGTGCTGGCCTGGTGGGTCCCCCTGGGCCACTCTAGATGTCCCTCTGCCCCTTTTTTCGAGGAAAAATTTAATATGAATTTTCTGCAATTATTCGAGAAACTTTATTTTTGGCCAATTTTTAGGTTATGAAAATTGATTTTCTCACAGAAAAATATTTTTAGAAGAAGCAAAAATCAAACCAGAACCAAAACTACAAAAGTTATAAGACACTCTAACAAGAAAACAACTAGCAAAACTAAAGCTAACAAGAGAAAAGGCAAAGACTAGGAAGGAGAAAAATAAAAGTGAGCAAGTATAACCACTGTGAAAGCATTGTTTTGTTCATTAAAATCCCTTTGTTAACAAGGTTGATCAAGTCTTGTTACCAAAACAATCTTATATCAAACAAAACTTTGCATTTCACAAAATTATTATGTTACCTCAAACTTGATAGGAATAGTCCCAATCATAATAGTTTCAAAGCTTTCTTGTGGAATGGGACAATATATTTCTCCAACTTTCATGCTCTCAATATTTTCAATGGAATTCAGGCAATAGCTCTTATCAATCTTCTTGGGGAAATAGACAGTATGCTCTTTGTCATTAATACTAAAAGTTACTTTTCCTTGATTACAATGGATGACAGCACCTTCAGTATTAAGAAAAGGTCCCCCAAGAATAATAGACATATTATCATCTTCAGGCATCTCAAGCACAACAAAATCAGTTAAAACCAAGCAATTATGAGCCACTTAAACAGGAACATCCTCACATATACCAACATGAATAGTAGTTGACTTATCAGCCATTTGCAAAGATATATCAGTTGGTATCAACTTTTCTAGCTGGAGTCTCTTATAGAGAGAAAAGGGCATAACACTAACTCTAGCTCCCAAATCACATAAAGCAGTTCTAACATAATTATTCTTAATAGAGCAAGGAATAGTTTGTATACCTGGATCACCAAGTTTCTTTGGAACCTTACCATTGAAGGAATAATTAGCAAGCAAAGTAGAAATTTCCTCATTAGAAATCTTCCTTTTATTAGAGACAATATCCTTCATATACTTTGAATAAGGAGGTAACTTAATAGCATCAGTCAAAGGAATTTGCAAAAATAAAGGTTTCATCCATTCGCAAAACTTGTTATAGTGTTCTTCCTCCTGTGACTTGTGTTTCTTATTGGGAAAAGGCATAGGTTTCTGCACCAAAGGTTCTCTTCACTACCATGTTTTTTAGCTATAAAAGATTCCTTAGTGTACCTAGTGTTCTTAGTGTACTTCTCAGGTTCTTCCTCAACTTTCTCCATATCAGGAGTATCATTTTTATCATTACCACTCTCAGTTTCAGCATCAGAGACAAATATACTATTAGGGTCTATAGCAGGTTCAGGTGGTTCCTCAACTATTTTGTGTTTCTTTTTCTTTCTCTTATGAGGACTACCACTACTTTCAGCTTGTTGATAATCCTGCTCAATTCTCTTAGGGTGTCCTTCAGGATATAACGGATCTTGAGTGGTTGTACCACTCCTAGTTCTAATTCCATAAGCATGTTTATCTCCTGAGGCATTAACTAGCATATCTTTTTGTACCTTAGCAAGTTGATCAATTTGAGTTTGAACCATTTGGAAGTGTTTACAAAGCATTTTAACATCATTAGTAGTTCTTTCCGCAATATCTTTCAACTCATTAATAGCTCTAGAGTTTTCCAATACATGACTCTAAACTTGTTTATTAAAATTACCTTGTTTAACAATAAAAATGTCAAGTTCCTCTAAGATTGATGAGGAGGTTTACCATAGGGAATATCACCTTCATCAAAGTGTTGGAGAGAGTGTACCTCAATAGTGGATGAGTGGGGAATTGGCTTACATAATTCTTCTATAGGAGGTAGATTCTTCACATCTTCAGCTCTAATACCTTTCTCCTTAAGACATTTCTTAGTTTGTTTCATCACTTCATCATTTAATGCAATCACTCCCCTCTTCTTTGGTGTTGGTGTTGGAGCTGGTTCAGGCACAATTGGTTCAGGAGTAATAGGCTCAGGTGTAATTAACTCAGTTGAAGTCCAATCATAATAATTCTTGCTTATTTTAGCCATTAATTCATCAGCATATGTAGGAGTTCTTTTCTTGAAAACACAATCAGCAAAACTATCTAGGTATGTCCTAGAATCATCAGTTAGTACATTATAATAAATATCAAGAAGCTCATTTTTAGGCAATGGACATCCAGGATGTGCATGAATCAAGGCACAGAACCTTGTCCACGACTTAGGCAATTTCTCTTCTTCTCCCTGTTTAAAATTAAAAAGTTTCTACAAAGCAGCATGTCTAGCACTAGGAGGAAAATATTTCTGGAAGAAAGAAACAATCAAACAATCAGGGCTATCAATGGATCCAGGAGATAATCTATTAAACCAAGCTTTAGCTTCTCCTTTTAGTGAAAAGGGGAAGATCTTAGTAACAAAGTACTTGTGCATCTTAAAATCATTAGAGAATTAGGAACTCATGGTGGAAAGCTCATTCATATGTGCCACAGCACTCTCATTTTCAGTCCCACAAAAAGGTTCTTTCTCAACAATGTCTAAATAGGATAAATCAAGAGAGAAATCATAATCTTCATCTTTAATATCTATGGGAGACATAGCAAACTTAGCATCAGAAGACAACTTTATAACCAGGAATAAAATAATTCATTACATCTTACATAGCTCATTTGGATATCACATTACATTGCAGCAGAATATCTATATAGCATGGATTCCTTCATCTTCAAAGTGCCACAGGCAATCATGTTGGTTGTAGACTTGTAATCCTAATCAACACACTTCACTAACATCAAACAAAACCTGCAACATAATAAGTTACAGCCAAAAGGGTCAATACATTTGAATTTTATTGGCAAGTGATACTATGGTAGAATAGTGGTATCTATCATCTATATGCATTTGGCTAAGTGTAGCTTAGGCTTGATTTGCTCAAAATAGATTTTCCTTATCATTTGAAAACACTAAGTTTTTGTTTGTCAAAAATCACCCCAAGGCACCTACTAATAGAAATTGGTGATCCTTTAACCCATGTTTGACCACAATCTTTTAACTTAGAAATTGGGATGAGGATATCCTTGATAGCTTCCATGTCTTGATGCTCAAATTGTCCATTGCCGAGGACACGGCTAAGTACTTAGATTTTACTCTCTCGAGAGGTGGTGCACTCTCCCCACAAGACTCGACATGCATCGAGACAAGATCTTTCAGAAGACTTCCCTTAAACCAAAATGGACGCGTTCCCAAACCTATAACCCCCTACCACCAACTGTCCATCTGGCTAAGTTATTGCAACCTATATGATCCAGGCAGAGCCCATATTGCCATGTGGCTGCACTTGAAGCTTCTCAACATTTGACATCTCAAATCTCTTTGTTCCTGGGTGGCTTTCCACAAGTGAGATACACTAGGGTAGGCCATAAATATGGGCCATGTGTAACCACTCAACATAAACCATTCACACCATTCCACCCAAGTGATTCATTCACATAGTTGTTTTATTAATCAAAACACAAGTCATTGACTTAGAAATATTTCATAGCATGAATATAATCCACCCTTGTTTTCGACTAGCTAGGCTAAGCATGATAGTAGTAGGAATCTTAACTTAGGGAAAATTATACCAAGGCATCATCTACTAGGATTTCCCATGGCATAGTTAACACATAGAAAATTCCATGCAAGTCCTACTTAAAAATATCACTAATGCATAGTTAAAATAATAGGACAAAATGTATCAAGCACCACTTGCCTTTTTGGTAGAGAAACTATATTCACTCCTTGATCTTGCAATAGTCACACTCTTCAAAGTTCACTACAATTCAATCAAGGCACAAATTCAATCTAGCATTCAAACAATTCACCACATAAAATAAACAAAACAAAACAATGCATGCAAGCATGCAAAAGATTATTTTATTTGGAAACGTGGTTTTTAATAGGTTATAAACATTTTAAAACACCTATTGGTCATTTATAAAAGTGGCAAAACTATTTAAAATCAAGTTAGTGAAAATGGCCACTTTAAATCATTTTTGTTTTGCTAGAAATGATTTAAATCAAAGTAATAATTTCTAGTGTTAGCCAAAATGTTTTTAAACACAAATATTAATAATTAGGGTCAAAGTGTTTTAAAACAAATCCATTTTCAAAAGGTTTCACTCAAAACCATTTTTAAAGCAATAATTTTATTTTACTAGAAATGCCTTTATTCAAAGAAATATTTCCTTAGAGTCACAAAATATATTTTTAAATCCAAAAGTTGGTTTTTATGGTAAGTGTGTTCAAAACAAACCATTTACAAAATATTTTACCCAAAAATCATTTTTAGAATAAATTTTATACACAAAATAAGCCTAAACATGTTTCTGCAAAAACAACTAATTTTCCAGAAACAAAACACTAAACAAAGGGCATGGTTGGAAAGTATTCTTTTTCCTGATTCCAATGATATAAAGTTTGCAAAATTTGGACGTGTAGATTAAAAGTTATGAATTTTTCAAATCTAAACATCTAATAGAATAGTTTCTGTTTTTAAAAGATCAGACATGTCACGTGTCTTGTTGCTATTGGTCAGTACCGCTTCGTCTGGATCGAGCATCGTGGGCTGTTGGATATAAAATGAATCGCACGGCACAGATTTTTTCGTACCCCTTCATTAAGTGAGTTTATCGCATCGCTACGATCTAGATCCGACGGTCCTCAGCACATCGACCAAGAATTGGCTGCGCTAGCGTCTGACACGCGGCGGCAGTGCTCTCGCTACGGCATTGTGGCGGATACAGGAAGCAAGGGAGAGGGGAACGTTGCTCACCAGGTTCGCGGTGACGTGCTGATGCTCGAGGTGGTCGCAGTAGTCCAAGGGGCGCACGGACGGGACACCAATTTCTCACTAGAGATGGTCCTGGCGGCGGGTGCTCACTGTAGATGATGGAGGCGACTCTACGGTGCGAGCTAAGTCAAACAAATGCTTGCGTTACATGTGCACGAGGTCACTGGTCACACGCGTATCCTTGATAGGGAGAGGGGAGGTCAGTAGATACCAGGGGCGTCGCCGGAGTTAGAGCAGGAGGCGGTGGCGCTCTGTCGTCGAGGTTGCCGATGCTAGGGGCACGCGCGGGCAAGCTGAGGGTACGGTTAGTTGCATGAGGTGGTGGCGAGCATGCTCGTGGAGTCCAGGGGCAGTGGTGAGGTCTAGCATCGCCGGAATCGGCGGAGAAGCTCGCCGCAGCAGTGAGTGTTGCAAGTAGAAATTACAGTAGCCTGGTGGCTCCGATCGTGTGAGGTCTGAGGGGAAATAAGGAGGTGACAGGGGCACATAAATGTGCGAGGTTGCAGGGCTGAATCAACGCGGCATTACGGTGAATTAAATCGGCGAAATCAAAGGCAGAAACGGGTGAGAGAGGGGGAGGAACGGGTCGCGTTAGGGAAGAAGACGAACTGGCAGTGGGGTCTGTCTGTTAGCGAAAGAGAGAGGGTATGCGAGGGGCCTCGCGGTTAGTGGGTGAGTGGGTGCGGGTTTGGGTGAGAGAAAAGATTCGGGGAGGGGAGAGAGTGGGATGGCTACTGGGTCTGTTGGGCTGGGGCTAGTTGGGCTAGGTCCAATTCATTTTTTTCTTTTCTGTTTCTTTTTCTTTTTTTCTTTTTTGTTTTGTTTTGATTCAAATGATTTAAACTCAATTTGAATTTACGTTTTTGTCAAACCTTTTCTAAATCCTTCTAGTAAGTTTTATATGTTTATTAATGTATTTAAATAATTCATTTTTAGAATATTTCTCATATTCTCATAAGGTTTAAATATTTATTTAAAATAGACCTTTGTCTTTATTTAAATAATACTTTAAAAATGTTTCCAACCCTTATTATTTTATTTAAGTGTTTCAAACTTTTATTTAAATTCTAATTTTTTTCCAAATCCTTTCTAGTAGGTTTTATTTATTCATTAGTGTAAATAATATATTTTAATATGATTTAATATTCATTTAAATTGGGCATTTGTCTTTATTCCAATAAAATCAAATATGGTTTTTAAATCCATATAAATTTATTCAAAATAATTCTTTTATTCTTTTTAAGTTAATTAGATAACTTTTAATCCACTTGGGCAAATTCCAGTATTTTTCCCATGATTTATTTAATCATTTTTATTAGGGATTTTGTCTTCATTTAAATAAAATTGAATTTGGTTAATGCCATATAATTTTAATTGAATAATCTTTATCCCTTTATTCTATTTGAATTATGTTTATTCCATTTGCTTATGAATTTAATTCAAGGTTTAAATTGTCTTCTAAATAATTTTCTTGGGATTTATTATTTAGGCAATTTGTCTTTATTTGAATAAAATTGGATAATATTCAATCCTTATGATTTTATTTAAATAATTGTTTACCCTTATTTATTATTCAATAATATTTCATCTTATTTGTTTATGGATTTGGCCAAAATTTAATTTGGCTTTTAAATATTCCTTATTTATTTATTTCTTTCTTTATGTCATAAAATTTGTATCTTTTTATTTACATTTCCAAAATTGGTGATTCCAATTTATGTATTTTTACTTGATATTTGTTTATCTTTTTAAATCCTTTTAGTATTAATTTGCTCACAATTTGGTATGGATTTTGTTAGGAGCTTTGTTAGCTTTGGAAATTATTTCCTTTAACTTTATTAAATTCATAAGTTTTTATCCATGGTTCCAAATTAAATGAAACCAATTCCTATGGTTTTATAATGTTTTTGTTTATCATTTTTGACCATTTTAAAATGATTGTTGCTGAATTTTTATATGTATCAATTCCATAATCTTAGAGAGATCTTGGAAATGATTTTCTTCCATTAGGGTTTTAGGGTTTTGGTTTAACTTTTCCAAGTGTTTAAATTTCAAGATACATTCTTTGATGAATGCATTTCACTTGATTGAAATTTGTTGGATTCTATTTTATTCAAGTTTTGTTCAAGAAGGGTTTTGATGCTTCCATTTACAAACAAAAAGTTTCTTTTCACCCTAAATTTCAACAATTAATTATTTTGTTTATTTATTTTTCACATTTCAAAATTTGGAAAATCTTGGGATGTGACAATTACCCAATTTATTGATTCAACACAAGGGGAGCCAAATAATACTTATAAGCCTTAACAACTAAGTTGTCAATTCAGCTGCACCTGGAAATAGTCTTGCTCACAGTAGTTTATCAGTAGAAACAATTTTGTAGTAGCGATAGCAAAGCAACAGCAGCAGTAAAACAAGAGCAATAATAACAGTAGTAGCAAACAGTAGGATATGAGTGCGGTAGGAATAGGGATGGATTGACAGGCGTTGCATGGACAAGTCTAAACATGTAACTTCAATATCTAGGGCATTTGCAAATAAATAAGAATAAGCATCCAAGTACTAAACAATCATAGGCATGTGCTCCATATATAGTCATACGTGCTCGCAATGAGAACTTGCACAACATCTTTTGTCCTACCAGCCCGTTGCAGCGGGGCCTCAAGGGAATCTACTGGCAATTGTTGGCGTGTTGTTGACGCCTCGTTGGGAGACCCCAAGAACAAGGTCTGATGAGCACAGCAGCAAGTTTTCCCTCGGTAAGAAACCGAGGATATCAAACCAGTAGGATGAAGGAAACGACTCAAAGGTGTTGCTAGCAACTTGGAGACCTGCGCAACACAAACTCAAGACTTTTCCTCAACGAACAGTGAGGTTGTCAATCTCACCGGTTTGCTCTAACAAAGGATTAACTATATGGTGTGGAAGGTAATAGTGGCTTGCAGGAAGTAAACAGTAACAGTGGAAGATGTATCAATGGTAAAGATTGGACCAGGGTCCATAGTTCACTAGAGGTGTTCTCCTTAGATAAACAAACCTGGCATGATGGGTAAACAAATTATAGCAGGGCAATTGACATGACTGAGCAAGGCATAACAATGCAATACTAGACATTCCTGATCATATGAGATTCGATTGGGCAATACAACAAGATACATAGACCGCCATTCAACTGCATCTATGACCAGAAATCCACCTTCGGGTTATCATCCGAACCCCCTCCAGTATTAAGTTGCAAGCAACAGATAACTGCTTTAAGCAAAGTGTGTAAGATAAACAATCCACTTGTTCCATGAACAAGAGACCGTTGTTTTCTCCCTAGTGGCAACATCACATCTACAACCTTAGAGATTTCTGTCACTTCCCTTAGATTAAATAGAGGCATGGACCCACTATCTAGCATAAATACCCCCTCTTGGAGTCACTAGCATATACTTGGCCAAGATAGCTACTAGAAACGGAGAGCATGAAAGATCACAAACAACACATGCATGATAGAATCAATAAGAATAAACCATTAATCAAACTGACATAGTAAACTCAATATCCATCGGATCCCCGCAAACAGAACATGCATGATTACGAATAGATATGATCCTGATAATGAATGGAGCTCACAAGATCTAAACATGGTAGCACAAAGGAGGAGATACAACCATCTAGCTACTACATGGACCCGTAGATCAAGGTGGAACTACTCACGCTTCATACTGGAGGCTGGCATGTTGAAGTAGAAGGCCTCCGGGATGATCTCCCCTCCACAGGGTGCCAGGAAGAGCTTCGAATCCCCCCGATCTAGGGACGATGGTGGTGGCGGCTACAGATGGTTTCGTGGAATATTTATCGGGTACTTAGGGTTTATGCATCAGGGGGTCTTTATAGGCTAAGAGGCGAGGCAGGGGGCGGCCAGGGTGGTCACACCCCCAGGCCTGGCTAACCCTAGCCCGCGCCGCCAGGGAGTGTGGCCCCCTGGTGCCTCCCCTCCGTCTCGTACTCTGGCTCCATGTTCCCCACGATAAAATATTGACTTTGGCTTTTGTCCCGTCCAATTCCGAGAATATTAATTTTCCGCCTTTCTGGAACCAAAAACAGAAGAAAACAGGTAACGGGAACTGTGACATCTTGTTAATAGGTTAGTACCAAAAACATATAAAAACACCTCAAAGTGTAGGCAAAGCAAAGCAAAGTAGATACTAAACAAGCATGGAACATCAAAAATTATAGATACGTTTTCGACGTATCAAGCATCCCCAAGCTTAACTCCTGCTCATCCTCGAGTGGGTAAGTGATAAAAAGAATAATTTTTTAGGTGACATGCACCATCAAAATCAAGATCAAACCATTTGCAAGCATTGAAAGCTGGGATCAAAGAACTCTAAACATGAGCATGAAATATGGAGTTCTAATAGTAAGACAAAGTAACTATGCATGCAACATGAAAGGTTACTGACAAATATCATGAATAACATGCATTGAAAAACGTTTGTTTGTTTCACATACAGAAAACATGGCATAGTGGCATTCAGCTTGTCCCCCATGGAGTAGCAAATAGATGCATATGACATCTTCAAAGTTCATAAGAGTGACTAGATACAAATAGCACAAGAACAAGTAATATCAAAAATATGCATCAATCAATAAGTTTTGGGACAATGCACATAGAACTAAGAATGGCAACTATGCTCTCTTAACTGGTGCCTAAATGATAAAAGGTGGAGACTCAATATAGTGGTGGAAGAAAGGCCCTTCATAAGGGAAGCAGGGATTTCAAGTTTCAAAAAGAGCTTCCAAAAATTAAGGTACTTGTTAGCTTTCATCTCTCATTGCCCCTATCATAAGCATATTGAAGTGATTAAGGTTAAAGTAAACAAACTATGGAGTATATGCTTGACAAAGTATAAGTTGGAAATCTCATGTCCCTTGAATACGAGGGCCGGTCCTCATGCTACTCAAGTTTAGTTACTTGCAAGTTCTTGTCATAGTAAGTACATGTGTATCATAGAGAACCGCCAACAGGGTACCCCTTGAACATGATACAGGAGCTCTCCCATAATCAAAATGACAAGGCAAGCAGACAATGAGCATCTCAGCATTCTCCTTATTTACCACGGGAATATGGTGCTTTTTTCTCTCTTTTCTCTTTTCTCATTTTTTTTATTTTTCTCAATCTCTTTTTCTCTATCTTTTTTTTCATAAGAAGAATGCTTCATAGATGTCATTATGGTGATGCTGCAAGTTTCCACAATGATTAGGCATGGCTTAGGCTAGCAGCCCAGGCATTTCTGTAACACACATACATAACTCCATGGACTTACAATCTCCCCTTTCATTTCACACCGACGACATCCATAGACAAAAGAGCATGATATCAACTGTGTACAAAGTACAAGTGTAATGTTGAAAGCGTTCTCCATGACAGCATGGTTCTGCTAATTCCAACGTATAAGTGCAAGCATATACAACATATGACACAATGGTTCAAGTTTATTAGGTGCAAGAAAAATAAAGTGTGCCACCAAGCTCGTGAGAGCTTTAATCACTAAGTTTTCACATAACAAAATACTTTTCAATTGGAAGATAGATGAAAACATTAATATACTTGGAATGGTGTAACACACCATGCATAGGAATTTATAGTGGACACTTTGGAATAACTTGGTTTCTTGGGAGTTGGATGCATGAGTAGAACTTACTCATACAAGTGGAGGCTAGCAAAAGATTGGGAGCGACCAACTAAGAGAGAAATAATGGCCATAATCATGCAGAGTGACAAAACATTACTTAATCAAATCATAAAGTGGTATTACAAGTCAAGGAATAAAGGATCATAGAGGCTATGGTGACTTGTTCATAGTCATAACATGGTGTGAGCATGTGCCAAGTCATCCCAAACAAAACATCAAAGGAGAATACCACAATACTATGCTTTTGTATGCTAAAACAACACATGATTCCTTCAAGGCACACTAAGCAATCCCAATTGTTTGGAACAAGTCATTCTACAGCAATAATCACTAAACATAAGGTTAAAAAACACCTAGCATGACATGCTAAAGTCTAAGTCACAGTCAAAGCAAGATCCTCTTGTACTACTCAAACAAGAACTTTCTACTCCTCTCCAACACCAATCAACTTATTGGAAACAACACAGCGAGAATGGGGGTCCAACCTACTTTATTCAAGAAAACTAAGCAAACCCAATGAAAAATAAGATCCTCCAAGAACAACACAACAGTGCATGAAACAATAAAAAACAAAGTGTCTAGAAAGACCTGAGCTTTTTATTGATGAAGAATGGGATGCCTTGGGCATCCCCAAGCTTTTACGCTTGTACCTCTTGAATATTTCTTGGGTGACACGGGGTGGAATCCCCAAGCTTGAGCTTTTGTCCATTCTTCATCTCATTACATCATTCTCACTCTACACCCAAAAATTTTCCTTCATACAAAACTTCACACAATCTACACTAGCAACATTAGTGCATTCAAAAGATAATAGACCCTTGGGTTTAGCTTTAGAACAGAAAAACTTTCACTAAAAACACAAGCTACTATATCAATTCCCTCAAAAATCTCAATTTCCCAAAAAGAACCCAAAAAGGAATCAATAAGAAGCAAATGCAAATAATGGCAGAACTCTATCAAAATAGACCAGCAGGTAGAAATCGATTTTTTCGAAGATCTTATGTTGCTCAAATCAAAAAGTGTTGAACTAACGAAAGTTAGATAACATACTGAGGGATTTATTCACAAAATATCATCTCAATATGACTTATAGAGATTCCACACGAATTTTACGGTGGAGCACAAAAATCTGTTTCGGAACAGCAACTCCCCAAATCTTACTTCCCTCTCATTAGAGGTCATTCTTGGCACATAAAGCAAACAAAAAGGATAAGGAGAGGTCATTACTGAAGAAATAAATTCCAAGATTCAAGAAAACTCTTGGGTTATCTCCCAAGAAGTACTTCTCTTTAACGCCTTTAAGTTAGGCACAAGAAGCAAGAATCAAATGTTTTCAAATGAAGAATTAAGATCAATACTTGCAATCTCTTCAACTAGGAAAGGTATCTCATCCAAATGAGTTCTGGAGGATCCCTTCTCATCTCTCCTTGGTTCACTACTTTCATCAAAAGGATTTTCAAAAACAATTCAATCAAAATTCTTTTTTAAGGCTTCATGCATTCCTACAAGTTTAAAAGGTATGGGTATCTTAATTTCCTCTCTAGGTTTGGTTTTATCTCAAGTACCCATAACATATACACATGAGCCTAGCATATTAAAACGTTCAAAGACCTTTTTGTCTTCCTTAGCAACATCACTGAACTCTTTTAGTAAACTTTCTAGGATAAAATCTATCTTTTTAGGGTCCTCTTCTTCTTTTAGTTTGAGAAACAAAATTTGCATCATGGGGTTAAGGTTAATGAACCTAGCCTCCAACATATGAACTAAATAAGCTGTATCAATTTCATAATTAGGATCAAGTTCTGCTATAGATATATCCTCAATATCCTCATGTTTGCTAACATGATTAAAGAATTCTTCAATATTTTCTTTCCCAGTTATGGACCCACTACCTAATGAAAGGTCTTTCAGGGTGAAATTGGGAATCAACATGGCGAGCTAGAGCAAGGTGACAACTGGAGTAGGAACTAATTTTTTTGTGTTTTTATAAGAGAAAGCAAACCAAACTAAACTGTTTTTTTTTGGAGTTTTTGATAAAAAGAGGCAAACAAAACCAAGCAAAACAAACTAAGCAAAACAAAGACAAAGTAAAGAGAAAGGTTGTGAAGGCCTCCCCTTGTGAAGACGTCCTTAGCCTCCCCAGCAACGGCGCCAGAAAAGCTTGTTGGTGTGTTGTTGACGCCTCGTTGGGAGACCCCAAGAGCAAGGTGTGATGAGCACAGCAGCAATTTTCCCCTTAGTAAGAAACCGAGGTTATCGAACCAGTAGGAGGAAGAAACGACTCAAAGGTGTTGCTAGCAACTTGGGGACCTGCACAACACAAACTCAAGACTTTGCCCCAACGAACAGTGAGGTTATCAATCTCATCGGTTTGCAGTAACAAAGGATTAACTGTATGGTGTGGAAGGTAATAGTGGCTTGCAGGAAGTAAACAGTAATAGTGGAAGATGTATCAATGGTAAAGATTGGATCGGGGTCCGTAGTTCACTAGAGGTGTTCTCCTTAGATAAACAAACATGGCATGCTGGGTAAACAAATTACAGCAGGACAATTGACAGGACTGAGCAAGGCATAACAATGTAATACTAGACATTCCTGATCCTGTGAGATTCGATTGGGCAATACAACAAGATACATAGACCGCCATCCAACTGCATCTATGACTAGAAATCCACCTTCGGGTTATCATCTGAATCCCCTCCAGTATTAAGTTGCAAGCAACAGATAACTGCTTTAAGCAAAGTGTGTAAGGTAAACAATCCACTTGTTCCATGAACAAGAGACCGTTGTTTTCTCCCTAGTGGCAACAACACATCTACAACCTTAGAGATTTTTGTCACTTCCCTTAGATTAAATAGAGGCATGAACCCACTATCTAGCATAAATACCCCCTCTTGGAGTCACTAGCATCTACTTGGCCGAGATAGCTACTAGAAATGGAGAGCATGCAAGATCACAGACAACACATACATGATAGAATCAATAAGACAAAACCATTAATTAATCTAACATAATAATTTCAATATCCATCAGATCCCTGCAAACACAACATGCATGATTACAAATAGATATGATCTTGATCATGAACGGAGCTCACAAGATCTGATGAAGAAGAAGGCCTCCGGGATGATCTCCTCTCTGGCAGGGTGCTGGGAAGAGCTTCAGATCCCCTCCGATCTAGAGACGATGGTGGCGGCGGCTACAGACGGTTTCGTGGAATATTGATCGGGTACTTAGGGTTTATGCATCGGGGGGTCTTTATAGGCGAAGAGGTGAGGCAGGGGCGTCCAGGGTGGTCACACCGGACTAAGCTTCAGTGACTTGGTGCTTCCAAGTCTCACCGTGACTTGGTGTACTATCCACCATCCATCTCTTATCCAACGCATCAGATTTATTTGGATTTCAAACTAAAAAAGTAAAACTACTTCAAAAAATTGAAAAAATCTAGCAAAATATAAATGTATTGTTTTGAAATCTGGGAATGTTTCATCCCATTTGGATAACTATATTGTGATTAAATAGCTTTTTACGTTTACAAGCACTACGTTAAACTAAATACCCAGTTAATCACAAACCTTTGATCCAAATGAGATAAAAATTCACCAGAATACAAATCGGAACATAGATGGTTTACTGATTTTTTTTCAAAATTTTCTAAGAAGTTTTATTTTTTTAGTTCGAAATCTGAGTCAATCTGATACGTTGGATGAAAGATGGATGGTGGATGGTGCCACCAAGTCACGGTGAGACTTGGAAGCACCAAGTCACTGAAGATCAGTCCGGTCACACCCCCTAGGCGCGGCTAACCCTAGCACGCGCCACCAGGGGGTGTGTCCCCCTAGTGCCTCCCCTCTGTCTCGTGCTCTGGCTCCGTGTTCCCCACGGTAAAATATTGACTTTGGCTTTTGTCCCGTCCAATTCTGAGAATATTGATTTTCTGCCTTTGTGGAACCAAAAACAGAAGAAAACAGACACTTGGCACTGTGGCATCTTGTTAATAGGTTAGTACCAGAAAACATATAAAAACACCTCAAAGTGTAGACAAATCAAAGCAAAGTAAATACTAAACAAGCATGGAACATTAAAAATTATAGATATGTTTCTGGCGTATCAGCAATTAAGGTGCTACTTTTGATAGAGCACCAGAGCAAAGCATTAACAATCCGTGAACACATGTGATCCTCACATCGCAGCTATCCCCTCCGGCTGTCCCAATTTCTGTCACTTCGGGACCTTTGGATCCAGACAATGATATTTGTACACAACTTGCAGATAGGATCACAAACAATACAATCACCATGAATCAATAATAAGTTCAGATCTGAGATCATGGCACTCGGGCCCTAGTGACAAGCATTAAGGTTGCAACAAAGTCAAATGGCACTAATAAAGATACTAGGCACCATGCCCTGACAATCTTATTCGATTACATGACAGAACTCATCCAATCCCTACCATACCCATAGTCTACAGCGGGGGATTGCTCACTCATGGATGGGAGAAACATGGATGGTTGATGGAGAGGCGTTGGTGATGATGATACTCTCCAAATTCCCCGTCCCGGCAGGGTGCCAGAACGGGGTTTCTGATTCCAAATCGCGGTTTCTGGTGGTGGCGGCGCAGCGGAACTTTTTCTGGAAAAACATCGAACCCCCCTAAGTTTTTAGGTCAGAAGGAAACTTATAGGCGAAGAGGGAGGCCGAGGGGGTGCCTGAGGCGGCCACACCCACTCCAGGAGCGGCTAGGCCTGGCCCACGTGGCAGGGGGTGTGGGCCCCTCAGAGCCCCACTCCGTCTCGTCTTCTGGATCCGTGAGTCTTCTGGTGAAATAGGATTTTTGGCATATTTTCCGGGATTTTTCCTGATAGTTGATTTTCTGCATAAAAACTAGACACCAAGGTAATTCTGTTGATAGTTGATTTTCCTGGGGTTGTGGTGTTCTTGTGTGTTCTCTCAGAAGCAGCCATGTTGGCTTTGCTTCTATCACTTGCTCTCATAGAGTGTCTAGGGTTTTCTTTTCTACTCCTCTCTTAAGGATCACCCCAGTCGTTGGATACGAATGTCGATCAATGGTTGAAATGTGTTAGACTTTCATGGACTGATGTTGGGCTGCCAACACACCTCCATGTGTAGGGACATGTCCCAACAAGTTCATCAAGGAGGTGATCAATGGGGAGAGTTCAACAACTGGAAAGACATCAGCATCTTCTTGTCCTCAGATCTTTGTGTTACCTTTGTCTGCCCATATTGCCCCATACCACTCTGTACTCTTGGTCTTCCAAGTTTCATTATCAAGTTGTTCGACACCATATCCAGGGCCAACATCATCAACGGTCACATCATTCTCACCCAACACATGTTCACCAAGACCAAGCCCTCAGATCCCATGCAGTATGCACGAACTTGCTTAAGTGGTCAAAGGTGTAGTTTCTTCTGATCAATGAATGACCTCTTAACCTTAACTCTAAGATAGAGTGTCTAAGGTTGAACAATTCCATGACACTCTTAGGATAGTTCCTTGAAGATAACTTATTATTTTGTTTTTTCTAAAGGGGGGAAATCGTGTTGACAACCATATCATCTTCTTCTAGGTAGAACTTACAATCAGGGATATTTATCCTATCAAGTTGACTCGTGTTGTTAGCCAGAGAATGCTAGTTTCATGAGTTGACCATTCCCATCAAACCACTACATATGTGAAGTAGATATCAAAATCAACAACAACAAACACATCTTGGCTTGTGTAGTGCTTTCTACCCTTCATGTTTTTTACCATTAATCTCTACAAGGTGAGCAGCGAGCAACATTAGTTGCACCAATAGAATCCTATGATAACATGAAGAAACTTTCATATTTCATACAAAAACAATTATGTTATGACATGAAAAACAGGAGTACTGCTCACCTGGAAATATAGATACCATGTTGGAATCATATGTATCTTCGATAGCGTTTGACCAGTTCAGGGTTTGACCATCTCTTCTTTGAGATCTCCAATTTCGAATAAGACTTGTTCGAAATTGCAAGATATAGTTTATATGGATCTTTTGAATTTGTTGTGTATCACTTTAAACCTCTTCAAATTATATTCATTCTTTATATTCATTCAACTAGTTGCTCTTGAAATTAGATTTCAGTGACAATGCATAAAAATGCCACACCAGGTGAGTGATTCCATGGAAAAACCGTTGTTGTTAGGACGCCCATGATGGTGCTGGCGAAATTACTCAACCAAATTAGTTATCTATGTTATGATTGAAATATATTATCTTAGAAATGTAATAGGTCATATTATGGTTTAGTGACATGTTGGTGTTGTCGAGGAGTGTGTACTTGGTCATATTGTGATTGAAATGTAATACTAATGACATTGATATGTGATATGAATGAATGAAATTATCTATTGTTTAAATGCTTGTGTTGTGTGACTTGTTAATGCGCTGCAAATTACGCATTATAAGCAGAGAGAAAATAGCTCAGCGCAAACAGGTGGAAGCAAAATAACCGTAACTAATGAGCCATACTTTAGGGAAACATAGTAATAACAATGATTGTTATCAAAAGAATGGGTTATTGGTGATGATTATTGCCTCTGTGTGCTTACAGGCCTTCACATCAGCGACCCTATCAGGCAGTGTACCCTTCTTCCGTTGCCGATGTGGGTTTTGACATATGTCCATAGCATCGCTCTGTACTAGAGATTGCTGCTTGAGTTGAGATTCACCGTGACATGCAGCCTCGTGTCTATCGAGTTTTCCATGGTCGTGCTACCAATTCCATCGTGCTACTCGTTCTTCCTCCCCCTCTGCATGCCCTAGAGCAAGTCTGGTGCAAAGCACTAGCCGTGCGAGATAGAGCTCTGGCCGGTCACATGTGACATGATATAGACGAGAGATGTGAGATCCCTTGTCAGTTCTGTCCGCCAGGAGCTCTGGCCAAAGGCGGGCAGGAGTGAGTTCTGGCCAAGGAGACCATGCCACTCCACTCGGACTTGCTCCTTGTTGCCGAGAACGGAGTCGCCGATGCCTGAGTGCTCAGAGTCGATGAGAGCTCGCCCTCTCCCTCTATGCCCTATCTACCGCTGACCTTGAAAGTCAACGCCGGTGGCCATGTTCCCTGCCGCATGAGGAGGTTCAGTCTGCGCTGACGTACCCAAGGTGAGGGTATTTGCAAACAAATAAATGTGAACTATGAACTAGCAATTAGAAAAAAATCAAAGGCTAATTCATAAAAAAAAAACAGTTTAGCCACGAGTCCAAACTAGTGGTCGTCGTCGTGGAATGACCAAAAGGCTCGGTTCTGGCAACTTGGTGCCCCGCGGTTCACGAATTACAACTTCATGCCCAAAGCTCCCATTCTGGGCAAGTTGATGTACCAAGTTGCCGTTTTTCTCTAGAACAGCAGCCGAGAGAAAGAGAGAGGAGCCGTGATGGAGTATGCAATGATGCAACTCGACGTAGAGATATACATGCAACTTGCAAAAACGTATGTAGAGAATGGAAATGTCTATGGAAAAAAATCCAGTGGTTGGACCTGCACTTATTGTCAGTTGGCGAACTTGAAATCAGTTTTCAATGGAGAACTGCAAGTACGATATGCCGACGTAGACTTTGTTCAGGATGAATATTTAGCCAAACGCACACTGCTAAGATGCTGCATGCATGCATCTGTAGGAAATTTTGTCGGGATGGCTTCATCAAAAATGGCCACTTTGTCATCAAATTAGTGTCCAGTGTAACACACGACAGAGTGATCGACATGACGTTAGATACATTTCCTGCTGGAAACATGCCCGGCGAGATACTTAAGTTCATGGAGGAATGCATGATTTGACAATCTTTTATAGTACTATAAATTTTGGAAACACCTTCACGTATGATTAAATCTAACATGGGACGATGTGACTGATCTAAACATAAATTTGTCTCGAATGATAAAACAGTCCATGAAGAATACTGCTCAGCAGTTTGTATACACTGTTTGCTCTTGTATATATGTGTGTGTGTGATAACGTTGTGTATTTATATTTTTAGGAAGGAACTGATTGATCATTAATTAATTATATGATGTAATATCTAATAAAAATGTTATGTATTCGACGTTTATTAATTTAGGATGTTTATTATGATAAATTCTGTGTGGTGGGTGACTATTGCGCTTGCAATTGCATCCTCTCTTGTCGATTTTGCTTTCCAAATAAATTTGCAAAATAAATGTTTCTCTTAGATGTTGCACATACTATTTTTTTACATGACTAATCTCGAAAACTCGCATTATTTGGTATATTTATGGTGTGTTTTCATATTTATCAGGAACATTAGCATGCACCAACCAGTTTTTTGCTACTAGTGCTAAACTGCTAATAGCTATCCAAAGCCGCCACCAGTGCTATATCACGGCCCCACTCTATCAGAATTGGCTCGACCTACTATAAATAGAAGCAGTTAACAGACTAATACAAGATCGTTACGTACTTCCTCTGTTCCATAATATAAATAGCCTATAAAAATGTCTTATATTTTGAAATGGGGGTAGTAGTTGAATAAATCTAAATTATAGTAGGCGCACATGATGGCAAGCATGTGAAGACAAGATCATGTGCCTAGCCCCCAATAAGATGATACATGACAAATTAATTTGCTGGGAGCAAATTAACTTCCTTAGGATACCAGAATTATATCCACTGTGGACTTTGTAGTTCACCCAACTCATCATTGCAGCAAGAGCAACTCCATAAAAAAACAAGATTCAGATCTTAACCAAATTTACTTCTACGTACAATTTTGTACCTATCCTTAAACAGTCATGTTATACTTCAGGTCGAGTTAAAGCCGACCATGTGCAGAAACATTCAGCAGTAGTTTGATTTTGACCCACTTTTGATTACAGTTGATTGAGGGGGTTAACCAACTTGCTGTCATAGCTAACTAATTGCTATGCTCCAAACCGTCAAACATCTCCAGTTGGTGACAGAAAAATGTATACATGTAAACAAGCTATAGGCTCCAAATCTTATGAAAATCGGTTGCCTATCATCATCAGCGTGTGGTCCTCTACATGGCCCTATCATGTACAGATTTTATGGGGCCTCCAATCTTGTTTTAACCAAAATAAAAAAGATGCAAAAAAACGTAAGCATTAAATTTCGCTAGCTCTTTGTATTTTTGGAGTGTTCTTTTCCCTCTCCTTGCTCTGTTGTCATAGTTTTGTCTTTTTATCCCCCAATTTGCATCCACTCTCCAGCAACCTGATGTAGCTCGGTTGTCATCTTGCTCTCTCTGCAAGATGATCGACTGAGATCTGTACATGCAGTTCGAGTAATTTTTTGTTGCCCACTGTGTGAGCTTATAATGGTTGCAATGAATCATCCTGTTATACATAGATAGGGAATCATCCATGCATGTCCAAGCAATAAACTACAACATTGGCCTGCAGAGTGGTACCAACGTTGAACAGGTGCAAGCATGCAAGAGGGGAGTAACCCAGATATGACGACCTGCTCCTTGTTCCACTTCAGTACATATGGGCAAAAGGAAAGTAACGAGTTAAAAGTCGCAGCTGAAGCGGACGGGAGAGCGTTGCAGGCACCAATCTCTTCTGATTCTTCAGTCTGCAGCCAAAGGTTAAAAAAAAGTTAGCAGAGCTCCAGGAACCTTTTGATCAGAGACAAAAGTAAGTGGAAACCTTTTTCCCGATCTAGGAGTTATTCTACTCGCGGAGAGAATCTTCAATTTGAGTGCTTGTGTAGATGATGTTTCCCTCCAGATTATTTTCGTTCTTAACACTAGAGCTAGGTACATGTGTGCAGTGACAGTGAGGAGACCTCCACCGCAGATTTACGTAGTTACAAAAAACAAAACGAAGCATAGTTCATAACAGAACCGTAAGATTCAGTAAAGATTACGGAGCTGGACAAGTATTTATGAGAGCGCGTCATCGGCTGTGCAAGTTCATGTGTGCACCGTCAACTCATCATCATACTTCCCAACTGAACAGACCCACTAGAACAGAGAACGCTACAGAGAGAAATTAGAAAGACACAGAGACCGTATACCTTCGACCACTATCATTTTCGATCGAGAGAGAGAAAGGGAGCTTGTTACTAGATAGATCACACGTATACATACTGGTACAAAACACATAGCTAGCTAAGCTTTTTAGCCGTCTATAAAAGAAGCCCACATAGTGCCATCGGCTGGAGGACCATATCCCACACGTATGATCTGTGCTGTCTCCACCTCTCCTCTCCTCTACTCCCTCCATTGCTCAAAGCTAGCTAATAAGATCGATCGAGAGCTGCTTCCAGGAAGCTAGCTCTGCCGATCCTGCCAAACACCCGAGTGTATATATACATACCACCGAAAGCTGATTGATCAATCATCTGCTTCTGCTGTGCTGCCACTAGAGTCATCGATCTCAGCAAGACACAGGTAGCTCTACATCTATCCACAGCTACTACTACTAGAGTGGTGTCTAGTAGTATCAGCATAGCACTAGAGTTCAAATCTCCAATATATATGCAGCTACATGTCCTGCCCTTCTTCATCTTCTTCACATTCAGATATGCATGGTTGCAAAGCTGCTTAGTTGGGTTCATGGAGAAAAGTTCGTCTTGACCAATCGCTTCTTGTTTGCTCAACCCTTCCTTGTCTGATTTCCTCTGCAGGTCAGACGGTCTGCTTGGCTGCTAATTAACTCGATCCCTGACCGAGGAGTACTGCCTAGTTAGTTAGCTAGCCGGGGAATTGGATCGAGCTTTCAAAGTAGCTGTGCTCGATCTCCATCGTCCAAGCTGTTGCCCCGTTGCTGTTCGATCTACCCCCTGAAGGCTCGAAATCAATCACATCCCAACCATCTGATTCCGTCTGACATCAGGTATGATGAGCAGCAAAGAACCTGTGCAATTAAGTTAGTTAGCGAATGTGATTTCATGCACGCACACTTAATTTAGGTTTTGCTTAGTGTCCTGTTGCAGTAGTAACAAAAGGTTTGTAGTATTATCCTAGTACTTTTCACATAGTAGCAGAAAGAGATGCGTGCATGCATATGCGTACATACGAGTGTACGGTTTTTCAGAGTAGTAGTACTGTCAGTGATTCTTGAGCTTGGTAGTAGTAGAAGTCGTAGAGCAGTAGAAATGGCGGCGTAATTCTGAGGTCCGAGACATCTCGGATTTCTCCCTCAGCTAGCTCGCCGGCCGGACGGACGTCCTTGTCCGCCCATCAATGCCTCGCCCGCGTGACACTGTTCCCCTCACGTCTCCACCGCGCGCGCGGTCCACTCCATTACGGGCCTCAATTTTGATTCCTTCCCCGGCTCCGCTCCGTCGCATTCGTATCGTATCATATCACACTCTCTTTTACTCCGGCCCAGACTAATATTCCTTCCTTGCTCGCTTTTTACGTGCAGCCATCCCAGAATCCCTGCGCCAGACGCTGCTAGCTGGTCGGTGCGGCCATGGACATCTTCGGCTGGGCCGGCGCCGGCTACCACGACAACGTCTACCCGCCGCGTCCTGTCAGCCAGCTGATCTGCGGCCGGTTCGAGCTGGACGACGCTTTCCTAGGCCAGCTCCAGTGCGACGTCGCCGGCGAGGAGGCGTGCCAGCAGGCCCAGCTCAGCTCCAGCTACGGAGGCCCGGCGGCGGACTCGGGCGCGAGCGACCCGTTGGGATTCTTCGGTTCGGGGGTCGACATGTTCTCCTCGGTCGTCGATGGCGCCGGCGCGCAGGACGGCCTGCTCGACGCGGCACTCTCCTTCTCCAGGGTAGTGCTCCCGTGCGGCGGCGAGGGAGACGTCGACCCCGGGGCGGTCTCCAACGGCGCCATGTTCTCCGGCTACAGCGGCACCACCGTCTGCAACCTCTCCTCCGGGGAGTCAAACAACAACTACAGCGGCGGCGGCGGCCACGATACGGAGGTGGCGTCGCCGACGTCCATCATATCGCCCACCACGACCACGACGTCGCTCCCCATGCCGACGTCGGCACAGGCGCTCCACGCCAGCCGGAAGCTGCCCGCCGACGACTGCACCACGCTAGCGACGCCGGCGCCGCCGCCTCTCCCGCGCGTCGGCGCAAAGAGAAAGGCGCCCACCACGACAACAAACATCGCCTTCGGCCACGTCGACGCCGGCTCCGGAGCGGCCGGCGGGTACGAGCCGGACATGGAGGCGATGGCACAGGTGAAGGAGATGATCTACCGCGCGGCGGCAATGCGCCCGGTGAACCTCGTCACGGAGGCCCCCGCGATCGGTACCAGCAAGCCCCGGCGCAAGAACGTGCGCATCTCGAGCGACCCGCAGACGGTGGCGGCCCGTCTCCGGCGGGAGCGTGTCAGCGACCGCCTCCGCGTGCTGCAGAAGCTCGTCCCGGGCGGCAGCAAGATGGACACGGCGTCGATGCTGGACGAGGCCGCCAGCTACCTCAAGTTCCTCAAGTCGCAGGTCCAGGCGATGGAAACCCTAGGAACCGCCAACGGCAGCAGCACCGGCAACGCCGCCATGTCCGCCGCCAGCACGACCAGGTTACAGCAGCGCTATTACGGAAACAACAGCCCAGCTGGGTTTCTTGGATTCGCGAGAAATAGCAACAACAGCAATTCCGTCTTCGGAAATACTAATGGAAATGCAACAAGACTGTTGTAGTACTGTTTCTAGTACTAGTATGAGTCGATCGTCTATACATATGTTGCTGTTTCCTACTGTTCAGGTCGTACGTATTACGTGCTTATTAGTACTAGTACAGAGTACATTATATGCATACCAAGGTTTTAGTGTAGTCCTCATCTTGGACCCCCGCTGCAGCATGAGATCGAGACCGTGGCAAGCCGTCTGTGGTTGTAGAAAAAACGGAAAACAAATATATATATGTGGAGAGATTCAATTGTATTCTAGATTAAAAGTGGCTGGATATGAAGAAGATGGACATGCATGTGAAATTATAGCAAGCATCGTTTCTCTTCCATGAATGAATTTCAGTCATAATTCATAGTAACAAGTTACTTTCTGCTTACCAAAATGTAGTGCATGTAAAGTTTTTTCAAAAGTAAAAGTAAAATTTGACTAAGTATGTAGAAAATTTATCAACATCTAGAATATCACATGAATACCATTAGGTTCATATGGTATGCATTTGGTTACAGATGTTTTTTTTAGTCAATAAACTTGGTGAAACTTAATTTACATCGTTTTACTTTTTAAAAACTTATATTAACTACATTGTGGCAATGTGAGAGTAAAAAATATAGAGCGTACATACAAGACATCCATTTCTTCTGCTCATCATCATCTGATTGCTGCACATGCATGCATGCCGTCACTCACGCTACTGCAAGAGAGCTAGCATTGCTAAAAATGTGAATCTCATTGGGAACGTCATCACTCATCAGGTTGCCAAAAACTTGAGGTTCATGCATGCATGTTTGCGAAGTACTTGTGCATCGATGATCGACCGCTTTGTTCCGTTTCCGGGAATGATGAACCCCTTTCCGTCCCCTTTTGCATCCACGAACGCAACGAAATCTTCGATTCCAAGTGCAAAAGAAGGTACTCTGCTGGAAGATAGATATACAGATATTATTATACATTAAAGGATCAACCTTCTTTTTTTCCATCAAAGATGATCTACTAGATGCTATATATCTATCTCCCTATCTAATCTAGCTATGAATATAAATAGGTCGTCTTTTTATCTTATCCGTATCGTGTATGCTGGTAGCTGGTCCAGGCTTTTTGCATGCTGATGATAAAAAGCGTGGGAATGAATCACGATTAAGTTAACACGGGAAAAGGAGAGCTATTTGCTGGCCAGTGACGTCATCCCTCTTCCTCCATGCAACGCAAAAGAATTTACCACTCAACATGCAAAGCTAGCATGTAAAACCCTATACGCGGTACCACTGTGTTTTTTTTTTTATTTTACCGATCTATTAATAATGATCAAAAACAGTATAAACAGTTTTAAAAGTAATAAAAATTATAAATAGGTCACTGGACCACCTAGCGACTATAAACATTTGCACGAGCCGAAGGCGGGCCACCGTCCTTGCCCCTCCATCACAGGGAAAATTCAAAAAAAAAAATTCAAATAAAAATTCTCTGGTCTAAAGGTTCCCGTGCTCGACCGCAACCCCATGAAGGGCCTTTAGTCCCGGTTTGTGCCACAACCAGGACTAAAGACGTGATTTTTAGTTCCGATTTTATAGTCCGGTTGGGTAATCGGAATTAGAGGCTCTTCCCAACCGGGACTAGAGGCCCCTTTTCTACTAGTGTACAAACGAATATGAAAAAGATCGAATCCTAAGGACCATCAGAACACACGATTTCACACGCCCTCCAGCGATGCTAAATGCACCACTAGAGCGAAAATAGAACGAAAATAATTTTATTCTGACTTAGTCCATATAGGATTCATCATCGAGTACTAGAATGGATAATGGAATACTACTTTTTTAGAAAAGAGTATATATTAATATCACAGGGATGCCAATTACACTCATCTTCTACAACAACGCATGTCCTAGCGGTCTTAAGGATGCACACAGCCCAGAAAAAATACAAAAAAGAAAAGTCCCCTATTCCTCACAGCAATGATCCTGACACCACCAGAACAACACCAGTAGTCCTCCGCTCCAATAACAATGCCTTCAAGAAGGGAACAATGCACAAGCGTCGTCGTTGCCCGATCAAATATCATAGATTTTCACCCTGGAGAAAATCCTCGCTTGCAAAACAATGCCTTCAACAAGGCCATTGCTAGGCACAACCAGTTAAGGCCAGGCCTTGGATTTTCATCCTACAAGATAAGACTGGAAACTCCTCCTGTGTTGTCTCCCCCACAAAAAGTCGCTGTCGTGAGTCACAGATCACATAGCCAGTCCGGCATCGCCACAAAGACTCAAATCACCATCGCTGCCCTTATGTTTCCGCTTTCCTGAGATTTTCCGCATCTGACTTCACCATGGCTCGATGAATGGCACTTTGTGGGAACAAATAGCAGAGCTTCGCCACGCTCTCGATGAAACCAAACGGCCAGAAAAACAAGGTACGCACGACCAAATACCTTCCGATCCAGCAATTTTCAGGCCTGATGCGCCCATGGGAGTTTGCCGGCAGAGCCTTCCGGAACTCGACACTCCAGCCAGATCCACGAGGGCCAACATCAAGCAGATCTTATTCTTCGCACGGGAGGAACCCTAGGACCGCCTCCATTATTCAAGCACACCAGCAGGCCGCCACGCCACCAATCAGAACAGCGAAGGAGAAAGCAAGGCAGCGCAGGAGACAAGTACCGGATCGGACATAGAGGACCAGATCGAACTCATCTCTCATCGCGCCTCGTGACCTCACTTTGCGGCTCCGGCTCGCGCCCACCATGGCTATAAGGACCATGGCCTCGCCTAGATCCCGCTGTCAATCGGTGTTAGAGGGCAAATCTAGGTCTTCCAAACGAATCCCCAATTCAAGCGCCTCCTCCACCAGATCGCCGCCACGGGGAACTGCCACCTCCACCCCGACACAGGGACGCCGCCCAGGTCGCAGCGCATCAGCCTCCGCCACCGCCCCAGCAGCTCCGGCGATCGCCTCCGTCGCACCACCATCCTAGCCACCTTCGACAGCTAGGCCCGCTGCCACCGCGGCGAGGGGCGGCGGCAGCGGCGGAGATGATCCAGCGGTGGGGGGAGGCTTTGGCGGCGAGTAGATCACCCCCAGTGCCGCCCTGGGGTGCGACACGAGGAGCCCTCTCATCATGGAATACTACTGTAGCAGTAGTACATTGATTAAGCCCAGGGAACGAGAATTTGGGGCCGTTTCTGTACTAGCCTAGCTTTGGTCGCCTCCCTCTCCATCCGGTCCTCTATGAGATGGCGTGCGGTTGCCGAGAGAGAAAGAGAAGGGGTTGTGGAGTTTTACAAGGTGGACAACGACGGTTTCAGAGAAACGATAAACAGGGGCAAGAGGATTTGTGTTTTTGTTCTCCTTCTCCTTTTATTCTGAAATTACAGATCGAGTTAGGGATCGTGTCCACCACTAGGACGTGCCATACCATGTCCAGGAACAAGTCTTTGCTCAGCTAAAACACCGGATCAGCCCGTACATGCCACGATGCTTATCCGTTCTTACAACTGAAAAATAGCTGAAACAAACTGTCTAACTAAACCTTACAGCTAAAAGGGCTAGTTATTCCAACAGGGGTGGTGAGGGCCTTTTACAGGGGCGCTTTTCTGCTCCGGGCGCGGTGCAGTCCCAGAGCTGCAGGCTACAGGATTGGCGTCCACAGGCGCTAGCCGCTGGGTCTGTTGGCGGCAATTTGGACAAAAAATAACCCAAACTTGAAACTTATTTAAAAAATAAACCCTAGATGAAACTATTTCACTTCTCTAGTCCTTTCGTGTGGCGCCATACGCCACGACGCCGGCGCTTTGGTTCGCCGAAAGACATTCCCTTTGGGGCTGCCCGCTTGCCCCCCATGTGTGGCCACTGCCCGGCCTGCCTCCTGCCGCGCCCTGCCACCTCCACCGCCCGAGTTCCCGTCGAAACCGAAGCGTGCGCCTTGAGAAGACCACCCTTCTCCCTGCCGGAAAGGCGCATCGTCCAAGTTAAACCCGAGTCTTTGCTCGGCACATGCTCGCGAAAGCACGCGCTGATGCGAGCCCCTCCTGTGTCCGCTGCATGATTTCAGGAAGCGCTTGCACTTGCATGCACGCTCCCTCCGTCAGAAAACGTCGTTGCGGCTTTGCGCCAGCTGCGCCGCGAGCCAGCTCCAGACTTTTCTCGTCGCCTCCCGATCGGCGGAATGGACCGGGCACGGATCGGTGGGTTTTGTACGTCACTCGATAGGCTGACCTGACCTGAGAGGGTGATGATCAAAAAGTGTTGACTCGATCTGGGCGGCAAGCAACTGCCTAGCTTTGCCGTTCTGATCGACGATCCGTATGCATCGTCGTCGATGATTGGTCCTCGGGACTCTCAAACTGTTGGAGAGTCGGCCTGGTAGCTCCTCCTCCAGACGGTGCGTACGACGTCACGGCGGCTGGTTTGACCATGGATTCATACCACCTCATGCCACCTGTTGCAGGCGCAGTTCCGTTCTGGTTCTGCCCCCTGTTTTCGGTTCGAAACAGCCGTCGAATTTATTTACTCAGTATTTTTTTTTGCTTCCGGCGGGTGGGGTGGTGGTTTGATGTTTGCGGTCACAAAACGGATTCTGGTGCAGCTCAAACGTACTACAAACCTTCTCGAATGCCGTTTGATCGTTGCAGGCAAAGCAGTAGAAGAAGGTTCGGGTTCGCACGCAAACACAAACGCGTGACGCTCACGCGGCCGGCTGAAGATGATAAATGCCCGAGAAATAGCCTCGCTGACGCTTTCCCGTTTCAGCGTTCGGCAGAGCCACCACGGCGAGATGCGATTCCCTTCCCAAGAGTTCCTCCGCTGTTCCTTCCCTTCAGGGAAAGTCGTACTACCACGCATCATCTATAGCACCTTCCATAGTCTTCATCAAGCTTGGGCATCAGTCAAATCCCTGATGCTGCTGGCCTTGCCCTTCTCGCCGCCCATTCCCAAAATGGGCAGCAGATCAGAGCATCAGATACGGCCATATCTAAGATTTGACCCACTTGCCGACCTTAGATCAGATGATATCTTCTGCATGCACACCAGCGCATCTGCGCGTGCCCAATAATTCAGAGAAAGCGTCTTGTCGCAACGCAAACTCGACAACGATAACAGAATGGACGCAGAGCTGGCTAAACACAATTATTGGATGGACAATGACAACAGTTCACAATTCAGAGTCGAGATTCTGGAACACACATACACTCCACGGAGTAACACATAACAGGATGCACAGCCAACATCAAACGAGTAACATATCCGTGCAGACAACATATTTTTTTACGTTTTCTTTTCTTTTTCAACAGTTACATCATAAAATGACCAGAGACACCCGATCAAAGCGTTGCTGTAATACACGACATCACAATGAACCGCTGGAATGCTTGATGTTTGGGGAAACGGATATGAACATGGAGGGGCAACCTGTGCTGGTCCAGTGTACGGCGTGGAGACAAACCTTATCACACACTTACTGGGCACTTGCGATTTGGAGGAGCCTTACCTGGCTCAGTGAGCATACTTAAAGTAGAGAATGATAAGTATGGCAACAACAAGGGCTGAAATGATTCCCCCAATGATCCAATTGTTCCTGTCCATCCTCTTTGACATTGCCGACAGGATCTTTTTGCTCTTACCAACGTTATCGTCAACCCCATGCAACTGTCAGCAAAGACCACACGCATGTCAATAACAGTTATGAATATTTTGTTTGAAGGGAAGAGAGGTGTGAATAAAAGCAAAGCATGGCCATTGTTGGCATTGGCTTGTACGTAATGCGATTATCAAACTAATAGAACATATATAACAGCATAACAGGAATAAGGGTCAGAGTCATGGTTCCGAACTGGTGAGTGTGCGAAAATAAGTACACTTTAGATTACACACTATTTCACAGAAAGTTCAGATAATGTGCCTAACTGGTGAGTTTTGCGAAAGAAAGGATGTTCCACTCGTTTTTATGCTATCAGCGTCCATCGACCTTCAACTTACAGAAATTGCAGTAGGAGAATCTCGCAAATAAAACAATGGCACATGGAAAATCATTTGTAGCTACCGAGCTCCAGTGATCTCGCTTTTTAAAATATCAAAAACTACATTTGTCTATAAAAATTCTGAAAAAAAGCATACAAGTACATATACATGTCTAGTACTCCCTCCGACCCATATTAGTTACTTGACTTGGATTTATCTAGATTTGGATGAATCTAGACACTATTTAGTATATAGGTTCATCCAAATTTTGACAAATCTAAGTCAACTAATATGGGTCGGACGGAGTACTACTATGTACGATTATTTTGAATCGAAATATCTTTTCATATTTGATCTCCACAAAAAAGACAATCATTGGAATGAGAAATAAGTTCCTTTTTGCCTTTTCAGAGCCAAGATTTTGGTGTATTTTGTGTAGTCTACAATACGACATATTAGCTAGCAAAACACTGCAGACATGTAGATAATATGTGCATGTATCCACGTAATTGTTTCTGGAATTTTTTGGAACTTCAAAATACAATTTTCCATTTTTGCTCGGGAGCCAAAACACCTCACTCGGCACATCATGCAGAGCAAAACACATGTTCATGCTGTAAAGAACATTAGACTACTGCACTATTTGACACGAATTTCAGGTAGTGTACCTAACTGATATATTCTGCACAAATAAAGATACCAACAAATGCATATGTACTAAAAGGGAGATCACTATTTGTTCTTTATATCCAAGAGAATAGAACAATGTGATCTGTAACTTCTAAATATTAGCGACCCCAAGTGGCCAAGCCTTTCAACCACTGAGGCTGGATGGATAAAGGACTACTCTTTATGCTATGAGTAACATGCAGTTCAACACATCATGCAGAAAAAACACATGTTTACCCAATCAGAATAGACTAGAATTCAGTTCCCACCCCCATAAAAAGAATAGCCTGAATGAGAATGCTCCAATACTAAACAAATGTGAGCATAGTTACCTAAGAAGCGTGCTTTCACCAACATGCAGTTGTTTTGTATAACAAATCTAAGTATACACGAGGAATATGATATCTCAGATTATAAATAAATTGTGGAGACTAAAATGAACCGAACTGTTTAAGTTAAAGGCAGCTTTCAAAAGCTGCTACACCTAATACCATTTATAACAAACTAAAACCACTAGAATTCAATTTTGAAACAAATGCTAACTTAATTTATTCATAGATAGACAGAGTAAATCAATCAAACTTAGAACCTAACTACTAGGATTCGGTTCTCCAATATATTTTCTCATTGCAACTGATCTACCTGCATACCAAGAAATCAATAATCGGGTTGGAGGGAATGAAGACAGAAGAGAGCTATAGTAAATGCAGTAATGGATCACATAACACTAAGGGGAAAGTAAATCTAAATAACATTAAGGAGGA
The DNA here is from genome assembly GCA_030063025.1 of Avena longiglumis. NCBI lineage: Eukaryota > Viridiplantae > Streptophyta > Magnoliopsida > Poales > Poaceae > Avena > Avena longiglumis. The sequence goes on from CP125973.1 coordinate 160,165,140, forward strand.
GGTAAAGCAGTTACAACTGAATACATACGGTAGTGTGGGCATGCAGTAGTGATTGCCGTTGTTGATGAAGGTCCTGAAGAATTGACACACCAAGATCTTCTGTCTCCAGCATAGTTCTTCGGCTCTCCTTAATTCTGTCAGTGGACTGATTCAGTCGCTCAGTTGTCATCATCAACCTTCCCCTCTGATCAGTAGACACCTGAGCCAGGAAACAATCCCGAAGCACAACATGAGTACTAAAAATAGCAACCATTAAGAACTTTTAGATAATTCTTAAGAAATAAGAATGACCATAGTAATGTCGCATTATCCTATACACTTCAAATTTGTCAGACAAAGAACATTGTTTAGCATACAGAAAGGCAACCCATGGAAGTTATAGTAGCATCCAGGAATATATAAAGTGGATAATACGGTCTTTCTTCGGAATCTTAAGTAGCCTTCATATCCTGGATGTTTGTGGTACTTCCTGCTTAAGAACAGGTGCAGTTTTTTCCCTTCGGGTACAATTATTAAGCTCTCGTAGTCATAGATGATCCTGCACACTGCAGTTTACTTTCTCAGGCTACAAGCATGTTACTGAAATTAAAATGGAAATATGTTGTATAAGATACATCTATAAATTGCAATACTGATTTCCTGGTTAATGAGCATAATTTAAAGGAAAGATTGAGTTCTTTTTCCCATCATTGTTTCCAAAAAAAGCCATTGCAATCACCATCATTTCCAAAAAAAAAGTCATCGCAATCACCGTCATTTTTATAAAAAAGTCATCTGTTTTGCAACACCCAAAAGATACAGAACTAACCTGGTAAGACCAACATTCACATATGTTGACTAAGGTACCTAAATTGTGAACTGAAGCACGATTGACGAACTGAGGTCAAATATTACGTTTATAGTCACACTCTGTCTGATAATGTGTTACATAACTAAACTTGTCGCTGAACTCACTCAAACCATAATTGAGTAATGTACAGCATTACTAAATGCACATCCAATGGCACAACTCAAGTACAGGTTGTCAGGTTGGACCAAATGGAGGCATAATAACCCAACTGAAGTTGAATATGGATCTATTAAAGTAATCATGAGCAACAATAAGGTTCCACAATACCATCAGTGGTTTGTATAGGTATACTTGCACATTTGAATGAACACAATATATCACCCTCGGTCATCATTTCAGCACCAACCTAATCGCCTAATATCAATTACCTTAAAGGAAGGTGTTTATACAGATTAGTTAACAGTGTACACAGATAGTTATCAGAATATTAAGAGATCACAAATTCCCCATTGCATGTACTTAGATGTGGCATGCATAGGATATTGTACTTTGACATGGGTTACATGTTACAAAGAATGCAATTAACAGAACCAAACACCTGTGGGGGTTGCAATGTCAACTCACATTATATACAGTCTAAGCGGCAATTGAATTGCAATGAGTTAGAGGGCTCACTGCGAGTGTGTCAGCCATGCCAGACTCGAGGAGTTCCTCCCTTGTAGCCTGCCTGGCATTAGGTGACGAGATCCTTTTGAGCTCGCTCTTGAGATTGTTGAGGTCAGACTTGTACTCACGCAGCTTAGCTAGCAAACCCGCCTTCGTGCTCGGCTGCAGGCTCCTTGCCTCCAGGTCCATCTTCCGAATCTGTATATATATATACATAAGAAAACATCACATACTGCCCCCATCTCGCAGCGCAACAAGGGCTTCCCCCAAATCACACATTGACGCTGTTACACCTAAAAATGCCTCCACGGCCACACCTCCCTAAATACCGGACCCAGTTCTGATTGCTCCCCGGCAGCAGAATGTAGATCATCAGATTCGCATAGCCATGTAGGACACAGGATCCCCAAATATAAAACTCGATATATGGTAATAGTATTTACCAGAGACTCAGCTTCCTGCAAGCCGGACTGTATCTCGGAGAGCCTCTGCTTCTTCTTCTCTGCGGAGATCTCACCGCGTTAGACGAAACCAGTAATAACTAGAAAAAAGGGGACGAATCTTCCGGTGAGGGCAGACGGACAGTTGAGCACGCACCTCCATCGAGAGCGGAGGCGGCGGTGCACTTGCGGGAGAGGGAGGCGGAGACCTCGCAGTACTGGCGCTCGTAGCCCTCGAACACCTCGCTCATGGCTGCTCCCCTGGATCGCGCCTCCGTCCGCACGCCCAAATCTCCCTTCCGAATTCCGCACCCGAATCGCTCCGCGGCCTCGAATCGGGCAGAGGAGACGAAATCGACGACGATTCGGTCCGGGCGACTTGGCGAGCGAGGCTTCGATCGAAGGTTCGATTCTTGGTCGGGTCTGGATTTGGGGGATTTGGTTTGGGGTCGAAGAGTCCAATAAAATAGATAGACGGATGGATTAGCTTCCCGAGCAGGCGTGCGCACTGGCTCGTTGGTATTGTGCGTTAATTGGGACACTGCGTTGTGGGACCGTCCGGTTTGTGGATATCCCGATATAAAGCGAAGCTGACGGCGGTGGGTGCCCGCGCGGCAACGACACGGCGCTCGGTCAAGAACGGGGAGTATTGGCAACGCTTTTTGAACGAGGACATTAATATCAAGCGGTGGATGTACAGATTGTTATAAAGAACCACATGTGATAAGGATAAAGTGAATAGGTCCCTGATATAAGCAGAAAAGACCTCGCTAAAAGATGGATGACAACGAACCGATCCTTCTCTTTCTCCACCGCCGAGCCGGAAGTTAGACATGCCGCCATCATACTCGAAAGCGGGGACGAAACTACTTGCTTTTGCGTAGACGAGGAATGCAGCCACCAACTTCGAAAGGGGCCTCATCGAGGAGGTTAAACAATTGTCGGGACCCTTCGCCGGCTTTTGGATAGGCCATGTTCTGGCCTTGGATGTCGGACGGCTATCACCCGCCGCCGAGGTGGTGCTCAAAAAGATTGCTTCCCAACTCCATTGCTTCTTGACACTGTTATTCACCCAATCGACTCCTCCGTTTTCTGTAACCATTGCGTCAGTTGAAGGAAGAAATAGAAGTGAAGAGCAGAAGGGCTTCGCAGCAGAGGATTCTTTACCGGACCCGGAAGAGATAGTCGGCCCGCCGTCGCCACTCCTTCCACGGGCAAAGGGTAAGCGAAGAAGAACGGCTGGAGAAGAATCCAAAGCCCCAACCGCCACCGGCAAGCAAGCTCAGGTCGTCGCCACCTCCCTCGCCTCCACGGCCGACCAAGGGGGAAACGGCAAGCACCACCAGAAGGACATGGCGTCGCTCCTCCTCGCCTCCATGGCCGGCCAGAAGCACCACCACAACTCCATTTCTGCTATCTTCGGCAAAGCAACAAGCGCTTATTCTTCGGGGCCTTCAGCTTCAGAGAAAACTTCAGAGCCTTCCACCATGGAAGCACGCCGAGGCACCTCTGAGCTGAGCGGAAAGCGCCGCGCCACAACGCCTTAACCGAACAAAGCCCTCACGGATGACGCCACCGACAAATTCATCGAGAACCTCCTCCGCCTCACGCCACCATGGTCGACCAGAGAGGAGAGAGCCTAACGAGATCGCGATGTCGCTAGCAAGACCAAAGCTCGAGGACGGGCTATGCGGTTCGAACTCCACCTTCCTCGCCACCATGGCCGGTCAAAGGGAGGAGCGAAGACGCCAAGAATCGAGCTCGGCAGCCTTATTGAGGAGGCAATACCCACCATCACCTCCATCACCGGGCAAGCAAGGCGAGAGAGTGCACCGCCGCCGATCTCGGCTGGAGACGCCATGAGCTCGGCAAAGACAAGGCCACCAGACACGGGGATTCCTGTGGCATCCCGCAAAACCACTACTAGAAAATCGCGTTGATTTTGTGCATTGCATCATCATGACCGCATGCTCATGTCATCATGCCACATTGCATCTGAGCATCGTCATCATCTTGCATTTGTTTGCATAAAACTATTTTCGGAAAAACCTATTTTTGTTTTCTAAACGCCCCGTCTTTGTTCAAACGCAAAACCCGGGTCGCCGGAATATTTTGTTTTCTCTAACCACAGATTTCAAACGCCCCGTTTTAATTAAATAAAATGTTTAAATATTTTTAGGGGGCAGCCAAACCGGGCCGATCCGACCCAGTAGGCCACCCCCAGTACAAAATCGGTCCACCTAACTTTATCTAATTCTAAAACTACCCAACCTAGTCTACCCACCCAACCAGCCACATCACCCCCTCCTATCGCGAGACGCCACCTCACCCTCTCCCTTCCCTCCAGCTAACCCCCAGCTGCCACGTCACCCCAGCCACCTCTCTCACCCCACCAACCCCGCCAGCCTGTCCCCACCTCCCTCCACCACCTGGACCCACTCCCCTCCCCACCACACACGCCACACACACCTAGACCCACACCCCCACCAACTACGGGCCTGGCCCCACCCCAAGCCCCACCTGCCGCTCCCCTGGTTCCTCCCCACCGCACTCACCCCTGTCCCTCCTCTTCTCCTCAGCTGCTGCCCAGCCCTCCTGTTGCCCCTCACAAGACGCTGCCGCGAGCCGCCTCCGGCTAGCACCTCCGCCTCGCCCACCGACCTCCGCCTCGCCACCACCCCACACGCCGGGCCCCTCCCGAGCTCCGGCCTCTCCCCACTCCGCCTCGGCCCGCCTCCATCGCCGGGCGCTCAGCCGCTCATCAAGCTCCCACGACCCGAAGGCCTCCTTCGCTCTCCGGCGAGCGCGCCACATCCTCATAGGCGCCGATCCGCGTCCGGCCTCCGCCGCTCACTGACCACTGCCGTTCCTCTGAAGCCGAGCTCGTCGGCGTCCCTTCAGATCCTGCCGAGCCCCACGCCGCCTCGCCTCCATGCGCTGCCCTCCTCTCCGCCCCCGCCTCTCCTCGCGGTCTCGACCTTCCTCCGGAGCTCCTGCCACCCGGCCCGGCCACGCCTCGGCCTCACCTGCCTCCCAGTGCTCCGCCTCACGATGCCTCCTCACGAGCACGCCACCGCAAGCTCTCGCCAGCGTCCACGGGCCCTCCTCTCGACTCAAGGCCCCGCGGCCTCCCGACGCCCACTGTGGTTGACTCCACCGCCAGCGCCGGTCTTGCCTGTCGTGGGCCTCGTGTGTAATGTGTGTGTCCCTTTGTTGGTCTTGTGTCTTGATGTTGGCCATGATCTTCAGATGGGTATAGTGATTCGGTGGTGATGCCTCTGTTAAGACCGAGACCAAGAGCTGTGTCCCTAGTTCCTCCTGGACAAGGACAAGATCTTCGTCGCGACACCCCGAGTTCTCCCACCCGAAATCCGATGGTTGTACTCCGAGAACTCCGTCACGGAGCATCAAGTACTTCTACATGGACATCAAGACCTCGGATCCGAAGACGCCGTGACCCGGACGCCAAGATCTCCGCGTGAGACGACAAACCGACGACATGACCCGACGACCCCGGATGCAACAAGACCTTCTTCCCGGATGCGACGTCGAGAACCCGAACGCCAAGATCGCCGACGCGAATACGCCAAGTTCTCCACCTTGAACGCCTTGACCGTCTACACGGACCCGAAGACCACGGATGCGACAAGAACGACATCGACCAGGGTGAGTCCGATGCGCCCCCGACGCCAACCAAGTCCTTCTTCCCGGAACACCAAGTTCTCCATCTTGTATCTGATCCCGCTGATCCCGTCGAACCCTGAGACCGAACCCCGGAACCAAGATCGTCGAACCCTAATGTGTGACCCTTATCCGAGAACCCTATCTTATAAATTGTCAACTATATATCTTGTTGCATATCAATTGCCATGCATGCATACTTGTCATGTGGTTTGGGGGCCTTATGCCGATTCACATCATAATTAAATATGGGGCCCATATGCGGGCAAATCTAGTCTTATATTGGCCTCATTTAAATTTGTGTAGCGAACCGGTGCTATCTTTTGCCATGTTAAGACAACATTTAAATTGCGGGGTTCTAGATTTTGGAGGATCTTGTGTCTTTGACCAAACCAAAACATCTCTTTGTGAGTGTATCTTTGGGGATCTAGATTTTGGAGGATTTTGTGTCTCTTTTTGATTTCTCCTCTCTTGTTCCTCCAATAGCTTTGGTAGCTTTGTTGGAACTTGAGAGTGAGGGATTTAAGCATCTTTGTGGTGTTCTTGCCATTTGCATTTGTTGCATCGGTTTGGGTTCTCCTCGAAGGATTTGGTTTGAATTGCTCATTGGAGCTTGTCCCTCTTGGGTTCTTGGAACCCTAGACGGTTTTGTGGCCTTGGTGGCATTGTGGCCTTTTGTGGCATTTGTTGGGAGCCTCCAATTGAGTTGTGGAGAAGTGCCCCAATCTTGTGAGAGGTTCCGGTTGCCACCGACAAGTGCACCGATAGTGGAAGCGTGGATCGATCCCATTAGGGTGAGATTCACCGGAGAATAAGGGAGGCCTTTTGTGGCATTGGTGGTTTGATACCCCCCCCTCTCCGAACGAGACGTACTCCATGTTGGGAGGAACTCGGTAAAATATCGGTGTCCCCGCGTGCCTCGGTTATCTCTATACCCGAGCTCTTTACTTATGCACTTTACATTGTGATAGCCATCGTGCTTGAAGTAATATATATCTTGCTATCACTTTGTTGCTTGTATTGCTTAGCATAAGTTGTTGGTGCACATAGGTAAACCTTAGTTGTTTCTAGGTTGTGCTTTACAAAGTAAACACTAGTTTTATTCCGCCTTTGTTGAGCCACTCTAGGAAAAGTTTTAATCGCCTATTCACCCCCCCCCCCTCTAGGCGACATCCGTATCCTTTCAGCGTTCCTTCTTGAGAAGGTAAAGTTCATCTACATCGAGCTCAAGTGGAATGCTCAAGGCAAAGGTATAATCTTGATAGGTTTTCTCTTTTGCCGGTCTCATGTTGTTAGTGGGAGACCGGGTTTAGGATAGATAACCGTACTATCAAGAGGGGCTCTCGAATGAGTAACTCGATCATATCGTTCGGAGATATCTCAAGCCTTTGCATACTTGCATCATCGAATTTGGTTGTTATTTGGTCTTATGCAAGTGAGGATATAGAGCTTGTGGTAATCTCCATAACAAGCTCTTATTCATCAAAATCGGATCTCCCGTATATATCTTGTTGCGATTTTAATCTTGGCGGTTTTTCGGTTTCTCACCAAGTGAGGTATCTCACATTATAATACATGATACGTTCTCACTTTTTATAGTTTAGCTATTGTCGTCCTCTTTCCAACGCAATTGGAATTGGGTCAATCGGAGCTACCAATCAAAAGTTATCGCGGTTTGATTATTTATTGATATTCGGTTTGAAAAAGGAAAAAGAAAACAATTTTACTGGGCCGTCTGGTACTACCGGGCCTAGTACCGAACGCCCATGTTTCGGCTCGCTCCACTTCAGTCTTGCCCGACACCTGGATCCGGTCCTATCGGATCGGCTCGGTAGTACCGCCCGGGTGGGCTGATACTACCGGTCGGCCCATCCCCGCCGACACATGTGTTCTTCCGTTTGCTCCAGCTACCGCCGCCCGCATTGCTCCCGACGCGACGACACTCTCTCGCGCCAGATGCGCATCGCGTCGCTTCGCCGCTGCTTTCGCTTCGGCTCCAGCGTTGATCTACGATGCCTCGTCTCCGTCTGCGCTGCTCCACCGTGTCGCTGCGTCTCCGCTGCCACCGCTGCAGTGTTTCCAGCGCGCCTCGCCTGCGATGCGCCTGGTGGCCCCACGCTAGCCTGTTTCCTGCGCTGGCGTGTGCTCGCCGCCGTTGACCTCAAGGCGCTCGCCGCTGGATCGGATCCAAAGGTAATCGGTTCTTTTGGTACTCTTGGTCCAGCCGTTGTGTTCCAACGGGCAGTTTTTCCGGGCCCCTATTTAAGCCGTTGGGCCGTTTTCAGTTTACTATGTACCTTCCTCCTCTACTAGTCTAAGCTTTGTCTATACTTGCTCTCATTCTCTAGCTTGATTAATCTCTTCCCCTCCGATGATTCTTGCCCATATTTGAGTGGAAGAGAGAGGAGATCTAGACCCATGTTTTGACCTAACCGATTCATCTCTTTGTGAGTGTATCTTTGGGGATCTAGACTTTGGAGGATTTTGTGTTCCCTTTGTGTTCTTCCTCTCTTGTTCCACCAATAGCTTTAGTAGCTTTGTTTGATCTTAAGAGTGAGGGATTTGAACATATTTGTGGTGTTCTTGCCATTTTTGCATTAGGTGCATCGGTTTGAGTTCTCCTCGGAGGATTTGGTCCATGATACTCGTTGGAGCTTGTCCCTCTTGGGTTCTTGGAACCCTAGACGGTTTTGTGGCCTTGCTGGCGTTTGTTGGGAGTCTCCAATTAAGTTGTGGAGAAGTGCCCCAACCTTGTGAGAGGTTTTGGTTGCCACCGACAAGTGCACCGATGGTGGAAGTGTGGATCGATCCCGTTGGGGTGAGATTCACCGGAGAATAAGGGAGGCCTTTTGTGGCATAGGTGGTTAGATACCACCCCTCTCCAAACAAGACGTACTCCATGTTGGGAGGAACTCGGTAAAATATCGTCATCCCCGCGTGCCTCGGTTATCTCTATACCCGAGCTCTTACTTATGCACTTTACTTTGTGATAGCCTTCATGCTTGAAGTAATATATATCTTGCTATCACATTGTTGCTTGTATTGCTTAGCATAAGTTGTTGGTACACATAGGTGAATCTTAGTTGTTCTAGGTTGTGCTTGACATAGTAAACGCTAGTTTTATTCCGCCTTTATTGAGCCACTCTAGAAAAAGTTTTAATCGCCTATTCACCCCCCCTCTAGGCGACATCTGTATCCTTTCACTATGTAGCCCCAAAGTCGAGAGGGGACAAATAAGTTCGTGATTCTTATAGCATGGTCGTAGGGAAACACAAGGAAAGGAGATCAGGGTCGGCAACCATTCCTCTCGACCCACTAAGCCTTTATTTGAACAGCTGAAGGTTTGGTGGTCCGAAAGGAGTTGTTGTTGCCGAGACTCTGACTCGTTTCCTTGCGTTTTAACGTTGCCATATAGGAAAGTAATCCTCTCCTTTCGACTTTGGTGAGACGAGTTTACCAAATATATGGGGGTAATGAGCAAAAATAGGAATTTGTTCTCATATAGGAATTTGTTCTCATAGGAATTCATTTTCATTCTCATAGGGATGAGCAATGTCTAGGACTGGGCTCTGCAGGGCTGGCACTTGGAGGTGCTACCTTCATCCGGAGCACGCATGTTGGTGAGGAATCTAGGTCCCGCCATCGATCCAGAGCTTCTTTGGTGGCCGTCATGGGGGCCACGGGCGGTGCAGAGAGAGTCAGCCACCAAGGAGGTGGTACGTCACCATCTCAGGGAAGAGGATGAGCACGTCCTTCGCTACATGGTTGCGTTGGACGTCAACTTCAACAATACTTAGAAGATTCTTCAGGGATCTCACTTGAGTCATGTTCCTGTGATGGTTTCTACTCTTTGGGTGTTGACCACCGACGACTAAGTAATCGGGAGTGTGTGTGTTTAGAACTCGACATGGATCTATGTGTGTGTTTAGAACTTGAGTAATATTGTACTGTTATGAATCTTGTGTGATTGTCGATGATGAATGTGACATTTGGGTACTTCCTATATATGTTGTGCTACTGTTTCCCGTGTTAATATGTATTTTGTTGTCATTATCCTATATACCATGTATTCTCCTGTATATTGTGTATTATGTCTTTTTTTTTATCTGGTCCATAATATCCCCGACAAAACGGGATGAACGCCGGTGGTAAGGGTATTACTCCCGGCGAATAGGCCTACTCGTGGCGATAACATAGAATACCCTCGGCTAATTTCGGAATCGCCGGCAATGTGTCCTTACCGCCTGCGAGATGGTCGCCGGTGAGCCCGAACTCACCGGTGGTAGGCCATTTTAGTTAGCCGACGGTAGGGTTTTCTCTACTAGTGCTCTGCCACACTCAGTGCCGTGAAAAGCCATAGCTAGACAACGACGTGACGCCGCCAACCGCCGTTGCAGTAAAACACCCCCTGTCCACCTCCTCGGGTCTTCAACAACTTAACTGTGTGTTTTGCACTTTGTGTTGGATAAAAGAGGATATGATGTTACATGTACTAGTAGGAATTTGTCCCCAACTCTGTTTGTTGACTGGGAACCAAATCTACTAGGTGGGCATGTAATTTATCCTTCGTTATGCTTTAGCCTATCTAGATTGAGTGCCAATGTCTAGTTTTGAGTGATGGCAACACTTTTGGCGTAGGTTGTTTTATGGCTTACTGACTACTCACACTACAAAATTCCTCGCTCGCTTGTTTTAGGTCTTGAACCGGAGACTTTTTGGTAGGACCCTATGGGTGTTCTATTTTTTGTTGTATTGATACGACCTTTTGTGAAGTTTATATAGAGGTGCAATCTGAGGTAGTACTTGGAATACAAGACAGGCCGTACTAAGATTTAAATCGAATCTATCTTTAATAACTCTAAAATACTCTAATACTCCAATGACCCCAAAGACATTCGTAGTGGGTTTGGCTCGAGACTGCCTTGAGATTTGCACAATTCTGGCTCAGGACGAAAGACCTGCGCAGGCTACCAAACATCGAAATTTTGCATCTTCAACTATTGGTTCAACCTTCGACGAGCAACTGATCACGTGCTATAAATAATGCATGGACAACAGACGCGCATCTAGTCGAATAGGACGCCGAGAATTTGATGCGCATGTACGAGCCCCTGTGCAAGAGCTGGCGAAAATGTTAATTATTTCAGCTGGCGCCATGGCGCGTGCTAGTACATCTTTGCAGATGCATGCATGTCTTTCACGTGCGGGAACGCGAGTGGGATATGACGCCCTGCACGGCCAACGAGATAAATGGCTCGGTAGTCTGGCACTATTATGGTCTTGTGTTACTGATGCAGTGATGCTATGTACGGATGTACCCGGGGCAGGCTAGGTCGGGTCTAATCTGTACCGGCTGTACTGTGATTTTTAAGCGTCGGACGACGTCTCAGTAATGCCAGACTTTTTCTCCTTTGTCCCATCGATGTGAACCCGGACTTGTCAACTTTCCTTGTCAATACCGGCCAAGTTTACCCGGGTGCCAGATCGCGGCAGATAACCGTTTCATGATTGTTCGACAAGCTTTACCGTCTCCAACTTGGCACCACTAGATTTAGGAGTGCGCCTCGGCGCACGATCCCGTGGATTTCGTAGTAGTTTATATTTTATATAACGGTGGTAAAATTGGCTTCAATTCGTTTATGCATGTCCGTTCCTTTGTTCTGCTACTTGCTTTTTCTGCTTATAAACCTAAACTATGTTCAGAGTTGGACATGATTAAAGTACAAACCAAGTTGCAAACTGAATCAAACTCATCAATGACAATGCGCTTTTTAGTTTACATAAAACGAAAGTAATACATATATGCCTGGACAGTTCGAAACTATGCTTTGATCATGTAGTTAGTCACAGGTTCTGGTTGCAACTCATCTTGTTGGTCTTCTCTCCAAAAATTTTTGTTTCCAGCTGTTAAAACCTTGTTCAACATCTTCCATTTTACCAGCTCAACATAGTTGTGGTCTTTAGGTACCTTCTTCACATTCTCATGCTTTCTCTAAAGAGTTTGTTGGGAAACTTGACAGCAAGCAAGGACAGAATGAAACCTGGACAAATTGTGGAGAAGGATAAAGCATAACCTCAATTACAAACTGGCATTGTTTAGTATCATGGCTCTCGTACTTCAGGCACGTAAGGTGTGGCATCCCGCAAAACCACTATTAGAAAATCGCGTTGAATTTGTGCATTGCATCGTCATCATCATGCATTGTTTGCTAAAACTATGTTTGCAAAACCCGTCTTTGTTTTCTAAACGCCCCATCTTAATTCAACACGCAAAACCGGGTCCCCGGAGTATTTTGTTTTGTGCTATCGGCTTGCAAATGTTCCAATTAAACTAAATAAAAATTTAAATTACTTTAGTAGGGCGTTCGAGCAGGCCAACTCTCGACGACCGCCCTGATTTTTAAAACGGTCCAACCAGCCTTGCTAAATCCTAGTTCCACCCAATCTATTCCTACCCACCAACGGCGCCACCTCACCCTCTCACCCAAACTATACCCACCGCCACCACCTATCCATCCCCATCTAAATCCTAAGACTATCCAGGAAACTACCCCAACCCAACCTCCACATCACTCCCTCCAATCCCTGCTTGCCAACTCACCTCCTCCCTCTCCCTCAACCACTCACGCGCCGCCACGTCTTCACCCCACTCCACCCCACCCCTCCCCTCTCCTCCACCACACAAAACCCTCACCAAGCACACACGCCACAGCTGGCCTGCCCCTGCGTGGACCCCACTCCCAGATTCTCCCCTGCTGCGGGCCCGCCCTGCCCCACATCGCCTGACCCCACCGCTTCCACCAACCGCGTGCACCCAGCTCTCTCTCCCTCTTCTTCCCATCCTCTGCGCCTCCGGCCTCGGCCGCTGCCTTCACCACGATCGCCTCGCTCCACCGGACCTCGCCCTCCTCGCCTCCCTTCATCCGCCGGCCCTCGCCTCACGGAGGCAGCTCCCCATCTTGCCCGTCCCAGTGCCGCCGCCATCCACCCTCATGCGAGCTCGGCGACCCTCTCTCTCCTCCATCCGGCGAGCGCAGCCATGGCCGCGCCCTCCATGCTCCAACTGCCTCGTCGCGACCGATCTCCCCGTCCACCTCGGCGCCCAGCGTCGCCCTCCGCCATCTCGCCACGGGACGTCGCCGCTCCTCCGCTCTTCCTCTGCTGCCGAAGCCGCGCCCGCCGGTGGCCTTGCGCCCCGGACCCCAAGACCTCCGGCCACCTCCCTCCAGCCGCCGCCTCGCTTAGCTTGCCTCGCCGTCCGAGCGAGCCTCGCGGCGAAGCTCTCTCCCGCCCGGCCACCGTCCCTCGCGACCACCCGGCGACCTAGCTCACTTGCCGCTCCGTCCTGCTCGCCTCCGCCGCCTCCGCGGCAGCCCGCAGCAGACGCCGGACGCTGGCCTCTCCGTCGGGGCCCACCTCGCCAGGAGTACCCCGGGTGCAAGGTTCCCGACGCAAACCCGACAAGAACTCCATCACGGAACCGAAGGATGCTGTTTGGTTGGTCGAACCCCGAAGAACGACCTCGCCGAACCCGGCGCGGAACCCGATCCCGACACCGGCAAAACAAGATGGCAACCACTAGATCTGCTCAAAGCCACGAGATCGGCTTCCCGGAACCGGAAACCCCGAAGAGCTCTCGACAAGATCTTCGTCACGGAAACCCCGGCGCCAAGATCTCCCTCTCGGACCCGAAGCCGTCAAGACCACGAGACCCGGCGTTGGGGCCAAGATCGCCACTGTACCACAAGTACCGGACGCCAAGTACTTCACCCAAGTCAAGACCGCCTCGATGGCGGACCGACAAGAGCGTCAACGACAAGAACGACGGCAACCAAGGCGGTACCGATGCCCGGCCGAGCCAAGTACTCTTTCATGGAACGCCGAGACCCCCGAACCCGGAGACGATCCCGTACCCGAAGGCCGTCAAGATCGCCACCAAACGCGAAGTCCTTCTCCCCGGAACTCAAGATCTGCCCCGTTACCGCGAGCAAGAGAACGATCCCGCCGAGCCGAACCGTCGAACCCTGGACCCCGAGACCGGACCCTGGACCCTGTCGAACCCCGAACCCCGGAACCCAAGATCGTCGAGCCCCCTCTAATGTGTGACCCCTTTTCCTCGATAACCTATTTTATAAATGATATCAACTTGTTGCATATTTACTTGTCCTCTCGCATGCATATCATTGGTTTGGGGGCCTTTTGCCGATTCACCTAATAATTAAATATGGGGCCATATGCGGGCAAATCTAGCCTTATATTGGCCTCATTTAAACTTGTGTAGCGAACCGGTATCTTATCTTTGCCTTGTTAAAACAACATTTAACTTACGGGGGTTTTCTAACTAACTTGAACCTGCTAAATTAATTGTCGGGACCCCGGTTCCGCTTAATCTTGACCTAATTGCATCGCACTTTGCCATGCCTTACATCATGCATGCATCATGCCGATCTTCTGCCGTGAATTGAATATTGCATCCGGTGTTCCTTCTAGTGTTTTGCTTCTTCGCGGATAAGGCCGTTGAGTTGATGTGAGCGTCGCCCCGATCTTCGGTTGAACCCTTCGGCAATGTTTTCAGGCGAGCATCTCCCTCTTTCTACCTATCTTACTTTTATAGTATTTACTCCCCTCCTGTTGATCTATTGCTATCTGTGTTGCGATGCTTTAGTTTCCGTACCTGTGATATTCCCTGCAGCCCTATATTGCCTTGGACACATCCTATTACCTGTTGTTTGGTAGATAGTTGGACTTGCGCGTCGTAGTTGCTTGCTCAAGTGTTGATGTGTGTCGTCATATGCCACGATTGATGTATTGCCGCATGTTGATGTTGGAGATGATTCTAGTTTTACTTATCGTCACTTTAATTTCTGTTTAACAACTAAAATTGAATAAGCGAGAGGCATCGGTGGGTGATAGAAAATATTTGGTTTCGAGCCCACTTGTGTCGTCCGAAGACCCCGAGTACTTGATACCAGTTCCTTGTTTTTCGCTATCCACATCCGGAGGTATATGGGACCCCGAGCGAGCTTGATTCGACTTATTTCTTGGGGCCACAAACTAGTTTGAGGTTTTATTTACGATCTGTATATGCCATGATTCGCTTTATTTACGATTGTGCGAGGAGCACTGCATCTGTTAGGATCGGACACGATTCCGTGGTGTCGACAAGCCCAGCCACACTTTCGGGTTCCCGATGCTCACACCAGATACCCAAAGACCTTGAGGCCGTCTCGAGCTTGCCTACGTTCTGGATTCTACTTAAGGGTGGCCCCTCAAATATTCTGAATCCGTGATTGTTCATTGAAAGCCTCGTTGGGTTTTGATTTGGTTTTTCCGAGGTTGATCGAGCGTGTGTTGCTATTGGTGCACCCGGCCGGTAAAACTTTCTGAAAGCCGTGTCCGCGGATATGGACGACTTGGAGCACAGTATCTCGATCATAGACAAGCATAACTAAAGTTTACTGCTATAAATTTGACTTATAATGACTAGTAATCAGCTCCACTACAACGGAATGGTTAATTAATACTGCCCACCATTGCTTGTTTGGTTGTCGCTTGCGACCAATGTATCTGACTAGTAAGTATGGCAACTACAACGAATTGGCTGAATAAAAGTACCAACAACGGCTGGGTTTTGGTTTATCTCATGCTATCTGTATCTGATTAGTAATTGTTGCAACTATAACGGAATGATTAACTAAAAGTGTCCACTGCTTCTTTTATCAGGACAATTATCTAAACCTGACTAGTAATTGCTGCAACGATAACTGAATAAGTAAAACTGCCAACTGTGTGAGTTCCTCGGTTGACTTCCTCGTTTGGTCTCGAGGGGGAAACACCAGGATGGGTTTGTTTGGTGATAGCTTCAGGTTGGATCCGGATAGGTCCTTCTTACCCCTCTCTGATATCCGCCAGTTGTTTCGAGTCTCTATAGGTTGTTTAGTGCATCTTTCTTGCCTTTCGATCCCATACCTATGTAGGCGAGGACCGCCGAATTCTAGCCTCGCCGTGTACTGGCCTCAGTACTGACGCTCCTTCTTTTTCCCTTTGCCCTTTGTCGGCACCCCTTTTGTTTAAGCAGGTTTTGAGATCGACGCCATTAGCAGGGTTACCCTTCCGGCTTGGCCTGGGCAGGGTTATGGACGCCATTGGTTATTCTTCAGGGCTCTTAGTCCCATTTGCATCTTGTCCGTAGTCGGACGCTCGATCATTTTCAAGGTGATTTGGACCTTTGTATATTATATCTGTATTCTTGACTCCTTGAGTCGCTGCTATATATATCTGTTCTGTGGGTCCCATCGAGGACTGTTGTGTAATGTTATTACTTCGTTTTCCACCCGCACGAAAGTGCCTGGTGGGCACCTTTGAATCGTTTCTATGCGGGTTTGGTGAATTTTGCCCAAACTTGCATAGGTCCGATTCTGAGGGTGTTACATAAGGTCCAGTTTCTTCAGCATTGTTTCTAGCATGACGCTAGCCAGGATCTTGATGGTCTCCCAACCAATGAAAATCCAGCTGACCAAAGAACCCATAAATAAGAAAATATGATCTAAGATAGTATGAATTGTTTTTAGAAAAGAGCCACCGAAACAATAGGATTGTCTAAAGAAATGTCATGTTAATCTTCTGAAATAAGCTAACTGAGAAACCAAGACGCCTTTTTCATCAGCCTAAATTAAAACAGGGTCGTCTCTCAAGCTAGCATATACACTTTGTCATCAGACTCAAATTAAAACTTATTTGTTGAAGGGAAAAGGAAAGCACTGAAACAAAAGGGATCTCTCATCTGGAAATGCACGCATGGAAACACATGGTGGCAAGAATCTCGTCAACATAAAGGAAAAAAGGAAAGTCTGAAATAAAAAGGAGCATTGGATAGTGCTTTCAGGCTCCATCATCTCCTATTAGCTCCTAGCTGTAGAACAGTAGAAGTGCACTAAAAATATCCACATGTCAAGTCACAAATAGCAACGACACACACAAGTTTTAACATTACATAAATATATGACTTGTGAATCTAAAGGAATATGAGATTATATCATAAAAATAAAATGACATTTTCAAGCCAATGATTTCTCTAATAAAATAAAAATAATATCATAACCAGGTTGGCCTTTTCTCACATCAGAAATGAAAAAAAGCTAGCATTTGAAACCATATAACCTTGGGAACATCTCAACCCATTGGAACATGATAGCTAGGGTGATTGCGGCACCCCTCTCGTTGTAGCAGTGCGAAACTATGCGGTGGCAGTAGAAATCATATAGTTCATGCTAAATGAAATCTGCTGATAGAGAGAAATCAACTAAGTCAAAATTAACAAAAGGCCGTGCATCTACAAAAAAACCATTGATTCTATTTCCATACTTGCATTCCTATCTCAAGTAACAAAACATGCATAAATAACATTAAAAGAGGAACTGTATTTCATGTAATATCACCACACTCCAGAATGGGAGGAAATGAGAAAGAAACACATATTACTGATGCTTGCCTAGTTCAGACCATTTACTTGTAGAAGGACCAAATAGCCATTATCAGATCACCCAAACCTGAAATCCACAATAATCATGCAAACATTAAGTAATATATGTAGATTTTACTCTGGGACCACCTGCAATATAAACAATAAGCTTAAATACTGTAGCAACTCTGGACATTTGAATCCATCGTAATATATTAGAAATAGAATGCAAATTTGTGGATATCAACCATAAGAAATAAGAACCATTGAAGAGAATGGATACGATCAATAAGGCCAACTTGGATAAAATCACTCCGCACAATAAAGTTGCATAAAAAACGTATAGGTTCAATGGCTATGTATGGATACCAAACCATAGGATTCAGAAATACTATAACCAGCAGATGTAGCATGTAATTGGTAAAATTTAGAATGGCAGAGAGGCGCACCTCAACCAAAATACATTGGATACCAAATAATAAGAGCTTCATCTTTTTCCTCCATAATACACCTGGGAAAAAATAGTCAGAAAGTAAAAGCAGATGTACAAAAACGATGAACAATTTATCTACTACAGAAAATCAGCTGAGGGTGGGAAGAGATGCACACCTTGGTAAGGGTACACATCAAAAAGGCGTCAAACACATGGCTCGGCAACAACTTAGGCATCAACCACCTCATGTAGTACAACTCACTCCTCCTATCAGGTGTTGGGAAAGATATATAGTAACTACCTACATTAGCAGAATAGGAGCACAGAACACTCTGAGAAAATCACAAATCCATCACAATGCTAATCAACAACTGAATGTCACTTTGGCACACTGAATAAAGCTACACCTGCATATGCACATATCTGCAATAGCAATAAAGTTACTTGTCGACGGAACCTAACACGATAAGATGATATGTTTCTACCTCTCGATCTTGCTGTCCATGGTGGCCAACGCCGAGGAGTCGCCGACGTAGAGGTGGCTCCTTGACCCGCACCAGGTATTCTGGTTTGGTGCCCCACACCACCAGCAATAGCTCCCTATTTATATCCTGCAATGAAACCACAAAATGAACAGTTCCATGCCTTATAAGCATATCATTAAACAGTTGACCTGCAACAATTTATGTACATATAAGAACACATGCATACACACAAAGAGGTTGAGGATCTCATGAGAAATTAGAGGCAAAAGAAGCAGCAGTACCGCGAGAGAGAGAGGATCAAACAAGAACTCATCTGATGGAGGGAGAGATAGAGGAGCGACTGCTGTAGCGCATGCACACGAAGCACCGGCCACCTGCTGCTCCTCCTAGCGATGGCGACGATGGGAGGTGGCAGGGCGAGTGGCGGCATGTGCCTCCTATCATAGAGGGGGTGACCCCGCGAGGTGCCGGTGCGTGCAGCGGTCTGCGCTTCTTTCCGAACATGGAAAAGCAACAAGCTTGGCCAGGAGAACAGCGTGGGCTGGATGCTGCTCTTCGTCCACTCCTCCTCTTTCTCAGGGAGAGAGGTGGCGAAGGGGGGCGAACGGGAGACCAGGAGGAACAGCGAGGGAAGGCTGCTTCTATCTGTCCACTCCTCCTTCTCGGAGAGAGAGATAGCAAAGGGAGACGAATGGGAGAGGACGGTGGAGGCGGGACATGCGGCGAGGAGGGCAGTCGTGGGAGGGAGGAGGCAGAGCACCGGCCGTCGCACACGATAAACAGGAGAGGGAGGGCGAGAGGGATGACAACCAGAGAGTCACGGGCGGCGGCTAGAGGGATTCTGCGTGCTAGGGTTTCTTACCGTTTGCCTTTATACGACGCAGTTAAAAGATCTAACGGATTACCGGCACTGAGGTTCAATCGGATGGCTAATAAATTCGGATTTTTGCTGAAGCTCGTACTACCCCTCCAATTATTGGTTCAATTTCATTATTTCATAGAAAAACTTGGCCCGTTGGCCGCCCCCTAAGAGACCCCCCCTAACAACACACATGTCACTAGAGCGAGCACGTGCAGATTTAGCGAGCATATCCAGATTTGAACGGGGCTACATATACTTGTACTAGACGAAAGAAGTGGACTATGCTGGTGCGCTAGCGGCGACCAAGAGACATTTGATTTTGATTTGGCAACCGAGCGGACGACGTCGGAGCCCCGCGAGAACCACCACGTCGGTAGCACAGTGCACGACTGGTGTGTATGTATTTCTCGCAAGGACGATCTCGTCAAGCTCCCGAGCCTCCCACACGAGTGCTTCCGTTCCGTCGCACATGTTTTCGTTTCCCCGTGGCGCGCGAGATCGATCGATCGGGCACGTCGCCCTCGGGCACGTTTCCGGCGTGCGCTGGGTAGCTACTGTCCACCCTACCCCCAGGGCAGCGTCCTCGCGACGAAATAAACAGGGCCATACAAGAACGATACGTTGTCGCGGTCGCGCACGAGTATATATGCGCGCCACACTCGCTCGATGCGTGCACGCCCACCCACCCACCACAACCCTGTACCGTCCCAGTTGTGTTTGTCCTCGACTCGATCGCCACACTGCCGTGTCTGTTCGTGTAAGGTGTCAAGTGTGATCTTACTAAAATTTCACTTCTAATTTATTGTCAAAATCTAGTTTAAATTTTAAGTAAAATTTTACACTAAATTTTGCAAATGAACTAGAAGTGGATTTTGATGGGATCCCATTTGACACCCTATCGTGCCAGCGAGATGGAAGGTGTACCGAGGCCAACCGCGCCGCCGACCGATGGCTCTCCACATCACACGCGCTCCGCTGCTACCCGTCCTGGTCGCGCTGTGGTGTCGTGCCTCGGCCGCGGCGGCGCCGACGTGCTCCAACAGCGGCCGGAATTCGGGATGTGGATGGTCGGCGTGAGGAGGGCCATCCACAAGTGGCCCGAGCCGGCCTTCGAGTAGCGGGAGACGAGGAGGCTGGCGAGGAGGGAGGTGGACGCCATGGGCGTGGCGTATGAGCTCAACCCCTTATCTTGTAATGTTGCAACCAAAATGAATTAGTTGCTCAAAGGAAGTTTTATGTAGTGATCACTCATTAGTTGCACACAGACTAGTAACTTCCCATTTGTTTCATCCAAAACAAATCTCAAGAAGAGAACATGACTAAGACGTGAAAAACAAATTGCCTTTGATTTTGACAAATCTCTTAATATCCATTCCCATGTAAAACATGCATTGGTTTAAAACCATAAGCATACAAATGAAAAAAAAAACAGAAAACGCATTTACAGAATATACTGTTATCATCCTCTCTTCTTTCTCAATCACGATGATTCAAGTCAAGCACGTCACCCTTTCTTATATGTCTCTCTCTCTCTCAGTTGATCTCATATACATTGAGTCGAGTACATGGTACAACAACAATTATGGTGAACACACAAAATAACTTAAATACTACATGACTCTAGGAAAAGATCATAAATAAAACAAGTATCAGTACTACCAAAGAAAAATGAACCAAACAATTATAAAGATAGGTGCAAAAGCCCCCATCATCCTTGCCTAAGCAAGGACAATAGAACACAAAAACAAAAACAAATGTACATGTATGCTAATACATACAAATAATCCCTAGTTTCTTTGAAAGATCGAGTTTCTTTAGAAGATTGAACCCTCCCCTAAAGGCACGAGAAGGATTGGCATGAAATATGCAGCTCGAAACATGCATCATGATGCTCATGATGTTAGCACTCGGTGACAGGCACGTACTGCCTGTCCCCGTCGAGAGGACGACGAACACGGCCCACCGCAGCAAAAGCACGTCCCGCGTAGGCCGCTGCGATCGCAGCAGCGAAGTCCCGCGCGTGCGGACGCGCTAACAAGGGCGCGCAAGGACCCCACACGGTTGGTGGAGTTGACGACGGCGTCGAAGAAGGAGGCACAACGCGACAATGGCGGCGACCCGCCAAGGAACCACCGCTCTCGTGGTCGTTCCTCATCCTCTTCTTACACCAGTTGGGCATGGCGTCGGCGGTGGCACTGGGGAGGAGACTAGATGGGTTCAAAATGGCAACAACAAGGGCGTGGGGAGGTCAGGCCACACGCACCCTTAGCCTAAAATGCCCCCACTCCGCCCTTGGACATTAGTAACGACATGGTGGTCTGGGATCCATCACTTCGGTTCAACAGCGCTGGCCGCCCATCAGCCTTGCCTGGCCTTGGCCATCAATGACGTGATGATCGTGGCAACAGGCGAAGGCTTTGGTCACTGCTAGGAAGGCCTGTGCGTGGACGCAAGGACACAAGGAAGGACACGCGCGTTGTTCGCGTCGCGTCCGGGGCGACACGTTCGAGCACATTTTTTAGCCAAGAATGGGTCGACTCGAACACACATGATCGTTTGGGTCAAACCGCTGTAGCAGGTTTTTACCATCCAAACGTCTACGCGGACCATTCAGACCACCAGTGGTCGAACGGGTTGGCCCGCTGGAGATGTCCTAACCTCAAATCAAGTTGCTATTTTTTCCATAACTAGGGAGACACAAGTAAGTACTTGGTTTTGTACTCTACCGAGGTCTGTACACTTTATTCATGTGACTTGGTCAACATTTTTTACAACTACACTTATTTTGCGCCATGGAAAGGAGATGCCCAAGACATGACCATTCGGGGAGTAGTTCCAAACATGTCCACGAATCATTTCAAACCTACACGATCACTACATCTCTTGCCAGATAGGGGTCGAGTCACCAGAATCTACTAAGTCTAGACAACCACCAATAACTCATTGGTACATAGTTGCACACGTAACCGACCATATAAAGAAACCAATCCTTTCTCTTGTTTCCTAGGCAGTGGATTGTAACATCCCAGCATTTAGGAACCAACGAAGGGTAGATTTAGGAATTTGTGCATATGCATCCATTCATCTATAAAATGCGGGTAAAATTTTTACCAAACAAAAAACCTAAAGTGATAAGAGTTTCTTTCACTCTCTGTGTGTAGAGATAGCTATTGGGAGTGATCGTTATAAATTCTGACATGATCTTTTTGAATAAGCATGTTTTGGAAGGGATAATTTGAATTCAAATTTGAAGTTTGAATTTATATTTATAGATTAAGAATTATTATTAAAAATGAATTATAAATTAATTTAGTAATCTTATTTATCTAGAGGTAACAAATAAGAATGGAAGTCAATAAAAAATAATACAAATAAAAAATGACTCTTTATTCCTTATCTTTATTCCATATACATTTTTCTTTTACATTAATGAACTCATTGAACCAATGAAGGGTTTAGTACAACAAAGGAATTAAAACAAATGGAATTTCAATAATAAACTATTACAAGATTGTTACATAAAGAATAAAATAAGATGTTACAAAATCTTTACAAATGAATCAATAACAGAATTACAATCTATCTATCTATCTATCTATCTATCTATCTATCTATCTATCTATCTATCTATCTATCTATCTGATTCTATACTAAAATCTTGCATATCCAGATCTTGTACCTGCAACAAAATGCAAAACCAAACAAAAAGGAAAATAAAGATTAGTGGTTAGGATACTCTCGGTAGAGAGCAGTGAGGTGCACTGCTCATTATACATCATTGAGTATTGTTAAAAAGGGGAAAGTTTCACCAATATGAGAGAATCAGATCTTCCATAAACCAATAAGCCACAACAGCTCTCAACAACAAGTAAGAAGGGCTGGTTTCACCAGGAGAGTAAAATGTTAAAAGATCAAAAGGTAAATGCACCTCATTGATCTGATCCAAATGATGTACCAAGCACACAGGCAGCACACTCACCTAAATGCATGGTGAGAGCTGTCAACACAGCAGTAGCAGCCACACAAGCAAAAGGAATAGCTCAGCCATGGCAAGAGCTTCCACCAACTCATTCTCTCCTTCTCAAACAGCACACCAGGAGCACACCAAGCCTATCAAAGCCAATTAAATCACCAGCCAAACCACACACAAGATCATCCTAGTACCACCGGATGGTGACATAAGGAAGCGGTGGATCAGGTGGACAACAAGGCCAAGTTCCAGGAGCTAGGATGTGGCATCCCGCAAAATCACTACTAGAAAATCGCGTTGAATTTGTGCATTGCATCGTCATCATCATGCATTGTTTGCCAAAACTATTTTGCAAACCCCGATTTGTTTTCCAAACGACCCATCTTTTATTTTAAACGCCAAACCCCGGATGTTCGGATATTTTGTTTGTCTAAAACTAGTTATAAAAGCTATTTTAAAATAAATAAAATATTATATTATTTTTTTGTAGGCGGTCGAGCGGGCGAGATCGACGACCACCCTGTTTTTAAACGGTCCACCTAACCGCCTCAGAAATCCTAGAGCTACCCACTACCCTACCCACACCCCCTGGCCACCTCACTCCACCCAATCAGACTTCGCCACCTCAGCTCCCCCTCTTCCTCACCCAATCAACCTCTGCCACGTCACCCTAACCTCTCCACCACTCAACCCACTCACCCTTCCCACCTGCCCCACGCGCACTCAGCAGCGCACACACAGCCCCACCCCGGCCCCACGCCTGTCCCCTCTCTCTCACCCACCGCGCTCATACCCGCCTACCCCAGAGGCCCTTCCACCCCGACCCCACCTTGCAGGCCCCTCACCCCACCTGCCCCTGTTCTTCTTCCCGAGCAGCCCCCGCAGCCCGCACGCTCCTCCCCACCTTCTCCTTCTCCCAAGAGCATGGCTCCTCCTCAAGGCCAGCAGCCTCCGGCCCAAGGCGCGCCACAGGCGCCGGCCTCCCTCTCGCCCAGCGCCAAGCCGCCGCCTCGCCTCACCGGCCGCCCAGCCGCTCCACCTCGCCTGCTGCACTCGCGCCTGTCAGATCGCAAGGCTCGTCGGCCGTCCTCCCACCTCCGCTCCTCCAAGTCCGCCCGTCGCCTCCCGCCTCTCCGGCGCCAACGCCCGGCCGCGCCTGAGCCGCACCTCCGGCCTTCTCCCTCGAGCTCTGAGCGCCAGACGCCCGCCCGCCCGCCCGCTTCTCACTGCCTCGTCGCCCGCCGCCCACAGGGAGGCGCGCCACGCGCCCCCTCTCCGAAGCTGCCCGGCCTCGGGCCTCGCGTCCTGCGCCAAGCCCTGCTCGCGATCTCCGCCTCCAGGCTGGCCGCAGCCTGCCGGCCGCCTCCCAGGGCGCCGCCCGTCGCCACCGCCGCGCCGCCCCTCGGCCCTCGTCGCCCGGCCCGCTCCGTGACCCCCCTTCGAAGTCGCCCGTCGCCCATGCCCGTCTCCGCGCCCGGACGCCCAGACCTCCACCGCGCTAGCGCGTCTGCCCGGCCCGTCCCGTCCGCTCGCCGCTTCGCCCTGCCGCCGTCCCGCCTCGCCAGGCGCCGTCGCCTCCGCCACCAGTCCCCAAGCCCGACCCGTAGCAAGATCTTCGATCCCGTCGCCAAGGACTCCTCTCGGACAAGATCAACCAATGCCGGCCACAGATGATCAAGGTGGGCACCCCAAGGTCTTCTCGGGACATCGATTTCGCCATCACGAAGGACAAGCCCGCCGTCATGGAAAACGAGGACACCGGTACCCCCAAGTTCAACTCGCCAAGTTCTTCATCGAGAACGCCGAGAACCTCCACCGGAGCCGAAGATCCGGAGCTCTTCTTCATAGAACGCCAAGTACCTCGAAGACCGTTCCGCTGAAACCCCGAGATCGTCGTCATAGAACCCGAAGGCCACTTGTGCGACAAGCACTCCGCCCGGACACCCAGTTCTCCACCCCGAAGTCGCGATGATGTTGAACCAGGACCTCCATCGGACAAGATCGTCACCAAGACCGGACCCGACAAGATCGTCGCCATAACACCCGAAGATCACCGGTGTGACAAGTACCGCTTCCCGGATGCCAAGACCGACCCGATACGCCGGCCCGACAAGACCTCCGCGACGGCAAGATCGGCCCCGACCTGGGTGGAGCCGGAGACCGCCAAGTACATCTTCTCGGGACGCAAGATCTGCCCCGTTACCGAGAACGAGAGAACGATCCCGCTGAGAACGGACCCGCCGAAACCTGGACCCTGAGACCGACCCCCGAATCCCGGAACACCAAGACCGTCGAGACCCTAATGTGTGAACCTTCTCGAAACCCTATTTCATAATATAATAACAACTTGATGCATAATAATTGTCATCTCGCATGCATATCATGTGGTTTGGGGGCCTTATGCCGATTCACCTAATAATTAAATATGGGGCCCATATGCGGGCAAGTCTAGCCTTATATCGGACTCATTTAAATTGGTGTAGCGAACCCGATACTATCTTCTTCCATGTTAAACAACATTTAAATTGCGGGGGTTCTAAATAACTTGAACCATATAATTAATTGTCGGGACCCCGGTTCCGCTTAATATGACCTAATTGCATCGCACCTTTGCCATGCCATCCATCATGCATGCATCATGCCGATCTTCTGCCGTTGTATTAAATAGTGCATCCGATGTTTCTTCTAGTGTTTTGCTTCTTCGCGGATAAGGCCGTTGAGTTGATGTGAGCTTCGCCCCGATCTTCGGTTGAACCTTCGGCAATGTTTTCAGGCGAGCATCTCCCCCTTTCTACCTATCTTACTTTTATAGTCTTTATTCCCTCCTGTTGATCTATTGCTATCTGTGTTGCGATGCTTTAGTTTCCGTACCTGTGATATACCGTGCAGCCCTATATTGCCTTGGACACACCCTATTACCTGTTGTTTGGTAGATAGTTGGACTTGCGCGTCGTAGTTGCTTGCTCAAGTGCTGATGTGTGTCGTCATATGCCACAGTTGCTGATGTATTGCCGCATGATGATGTTGGAGATGATTCTAGTTTTACTTATCATTCACTTTAATTCCTGTTTAACAACTAAAATTGAAATAAGCAGAGGCATCGGTGGGTGATAGAAAATATTTGGTTTCCGAACGCCCACTTGTGTCCCGTAAGACCCCGAGTACTTGATACCTGTTCCTTGATTTATCGCGCTATCCACATCCGGGAGGTATATGGGACCCCCGAGCGAGCTTGATTCATCTTATTTCTTGGGGCCACAAACTAGTTTGAGGTTTTATTTACGATCCTGTACTTATGCCATGCTACGTATTTAATTTGTGCGAGGAGCACCGCATCTGTTAGGACCGGGACACGATTCCGCGGTGTCGACAAGCCCAGCCACACTTTCGGGTTCCCAGTCGTTCACAGCCGTATACCCAAACCTTGAGCCTGTCTCGGAGTCAGCTGGCTTCGTTGCGGGATCTACTTAAGGGGTGGCCCCCTGAAATATTTCTGAATCCTGTGATTGTTCAGTCGTGAAAGCCTCGTTGGGTTTTGTTTTGGTTTTTCCGAGGTTGATCGAGCGTGTGTTGCTATTGGTGCACCCCGGCCGGGTAAAACTTTCTGAAAGCCGTGTCCGCGGATATGGACGACTTGGAGCACAGTATCTCGATCATAGACAAGCATAACTAAAGTTTATTTGCTATAAATTTGACTTATAATGACTAGTAATCAGCTCCACTATAATGGAATGACTAAATAATACTGCCCACAATTGCTTGTTTTGTGTGTCGCTTGCGACCATTGTACCTGACTAGTAAGTATTGCAACTACAACGAAATGGCTGAATAAAAGTACCAACAACTGCTGGGTTTCGGGATTACATCATGCTATCTCAGATCGATTAGTAATTGCCGCATTCTAACGGAATGATTAACTAAAAGGGCCCACTGCTTACTTTATCAGGACGATTATCTATACCTGACTAGTAATTGCTGCAACGATAACCAAATAAGTAAAACTGCCAACTGTGTGAGTTCCTCGGTTGACTTCCTCGTTTGGTCTCGAGGGGGAAACGCCAGGATGGGTTTGTTTGGTGATAGCTTCAGGTTGGATCCGGTTAGGTCATTCTTACCCCTCTCTGATAACCGCCAGTTGTATCGAGTCTCTATAGGTTGTTTCGTGCATGCTGCCGCTGCCGCCTCAGTCCACCATACCTATGTAGGCGAGGACCGCCGAACTCTAGCCTCGCCGTGTACTGGCCTCAGTACTGACGCTCCTTTCTTTTTCCTTTGCCCTCTGTCGGCACCCCTTTTGTTTAAGCAGGTTTTGAGATCGACGCCGTTAGCAGGGTTACCCTTCCGGCTTGGCCTGGGCAGGGTTATGGACGCCATTGGTTATTCTTCAGGGCTCTTAGCCCCATTTGCATCTTGTCCGTAGTCGGACGCCCCCTCTTTTCAAGGTGATTTGGATCTTTTTGTAGTATATCTGTATTCTTGACTCATGGAGTCATTTATATATATCTGTACGTGGGTCCCATCGAGGACCTGTGTAATGTTATTACTTCGTTTTCCACCCGCACGAAAGTGCCTGGTGGTCACCTTTGAATCGTTTCTATGCGGGTTTGGCGAATTTTGCTCAAACTTGCATAGGTCCGATTCTGAGGGTGTTACAGAGTGGTATCAGAGCTCAGCAGTTGCGATACCCCACAAGTCCAGCCTGTAGGATAACCTAGCTAACGACCGAAGTAGAGTGTCAAAACTATTTTTAAAAATCGGTTGGATAGTTCTGATTAGGTCTGATTTTACTCCTTACCCATCTGCTGTTCTCCTCTTACCTCTACGTGTTTTGAATCCGCTCTCTTCCCTCCCTTCGAGTCCAGGATTTCTCGCGGTTGGGTTTCCGTCGTGCCTTCAGGGTTTCGTTTTCCCCCTTTTGTAACGGAGGTGCTTCGATCATCAAACTGCAACTTGTCTGTTGTACCCTTCCTCCAATCTTTTGTTCTGAGCTCTTTATCTGTATGTGTTCCTTGCTGGTTGTCCGTGTCGTTGAAAGACATATGAGAAGGACGGGCTTTGGTGAAGTTGGAGTCGACCTTGAGCATGTGTTGTTCATGCTAATGGAGCCATCGCGAAACCTAATCAGTGTGTCTTTCATACGTTTCTGTTGTATCTTCCGGTGTTTCCCGATGTGATGACATCATCTACGCCAGATCCGATGCAGAGTCTGCATCACTCCTTTGTTCCGAACCTCGTTTGTCGAGATCTTCAGTCTGATTCCGAGAGTTGGTTGCTTAATCCGCCTATTCGTGTGCGGAGTAATGGTATGAGTGCGGGATGGAGTAGCTACCCTACCACTGCTCTTACCATTCGCTCTTGTACGTTGAATCAGTGGATCCAGCAGTTTTACTCTATCCATGGAAGTTAGAGGTGGCCTTACCTTCAACTTCGTCCTTTGTTTCCCCGGAGTGTTCTCTCGACGATCAAGAGCAACGACCCTTTGTTGGTGGTGTCGCCATTTTCAGATGAAGAAGAAACCCTCGTTAGTGGTGTCGCGAGGATCTACACGAAGCGAGAAGACGCAGACCGCCGCCCTTCCTTCCGGTACCATGAGGCGGATCTCGAGGGCGAGATCCTTTGTTAGTGGTGTCGAATTGTGGCATCCCGCAAAATCACTACTAGAAAATCGCGTTGAATTTGTGCATTGCATCGTCATCATCATGCATTGTTTGCCAAAACTATTTTGCAAACCCCGATTTGTTTTCCAAACGACCCATCTTTTATTTTAAACGCCAAACCCCCGGATGTTCCGGATATTTTTGTTTGTCTAAAACTAGTTATAAAAGCTATTTTAAAATAAATAAAATATTATATTATTTTTTTTGTAGGGGCAGTCGAACGGGCCAGATCGACCCGAACGACCACCCCTGTTTTTAAAACGGTCCACCTAACCCGCCCTGTAAAATCCTAGAGCTACCCACTACCCTACCCACACCCCCTGGCCACCTCACTCCACCCAATCAGACTTCGCCACCTCAGCTCCCCCTCTTCCTCACCCAATCAACCTCTGCCACGTCACCCTAACCTCTCCACCACTCAACCCACTCACCCTTCCCACCTGCCCCACGCCAGACTCAGCCAGACACACACCCCCCGCCCCACTGTCCCTCTCTCTCACCCACCGCTCATACCCGCCACCCTGTAGGCCCTTCCACCCGACCCCACCTTGCAGGCCCCCACCCCACTGCCCTGTTCTTCTTCCGAGCAGCCCCGCAGCCTTGACGCTCCTCCCCACCTTCTCCTTCTCCCAGCGGCCTCCCTCCTCCCTCCCCCAGCCCTCCCGCCCAGCGCCCGCGTCGCTCGGCCTCCCTCTCGCCCCAGCCGCCCGCCTGCGCCCCTCCCGCCTCACGGCGCCGCCCGCCTCCACCTCGCCCTCTGCTCCGCGCCCGTCGCCTCGCAAGGCTCGTCGGCGCCGTGCCTCCCACCTCCGCTCCTCCAAGTCCCGCCTGCCGCCTCTCCGCCTGGCGCTCCGCCGGCCGCACTGAGCCTCCGGCTTCTCTCGAGCTCGCAGAGCGCCACGCCCGCCCGTCCCAGACCACCGCCAAGGCCTCCCCCTCTCGCCGCCATCGCCAGCCCAGAGACCGCGCCCGCCCGGCGCCCACCTCCGAGCTGCCGGCCTCGGGCCTGCGTCGTCTGCCCCAAGCCCTGCTCGCGATCTCCGGCCTCCGCGGCCGGCGGCCGGCCCGGCCGCCTCTCCTCCCAGGCGCCGCCGTCGCCACCGACCCGCCGCGCCGCCCCTCGCCTCGTCGCCCGGCCCGCAGACCCCTGCCGCCCAGTCGCCGTCGCCCGCGAGCCTCCGCCCGACGCGCCCAGACCTCCACCGCCCGCCTAGCGCGTCTGCCCGGCCCGTCCCGTGCTCGCCCGCTCGCCGCCGTCCCGCCGCGGCGCCGGCTCGCCTCCGCCACCAGTCCCCAAGCCCGACCCGTAGCAAGATCTTCGATCCCGTCGCCAAGGACTCCTCTCGGACAAGATCAACCAATGCCGGCCACAGATGATCAAGGTGGGCACCCCAAGGTCTTCTCGGGACATCGAGTTCGCCATCACGAAGGACAAGCCCGCCGTCATGGAAACCGAGGACACCGGTACCCCCAAGTTCAACTCTCCAAGTTCTTCATCGAGAACGCCGAGAACCTCCACCGGAGCCGAAGATCCGGAGCTCTTCTTCATAGAACGCCAAGTACCTCGAAGACCGTTCCGCTGAAACCCCGAGATCGTCGTCATAGAACCCGAAGGCCACTTGTGCGACAAGCACTCCGCCCGGACACCCAGTTCTCCACCCCGAAGCCGCGATGATGTTGAACCAGGACCTCCATCGGACAAGATCGTCACCAAGACCGGACCCGACAAGATCGTCGCCATAACACCCGAAGATCACCGGTGTGACAAGTACCGCTTCCCGGACGCCAAGACCGACCCGATACGCCGGCCCGACAAGACCTCCGCGACGGCAAGATCGGCCCCGACCTGGGTGGAGCCGGAGACCGCCAAGTACATCTTCCCGGGACGCAAGATCTGCCCCGTTACCGAGAACGAGAGAACGATCCCGCTGAGAACGGACCCGCCGAAACCTGGACCCTGAGACCGACCCCCGAACCCCGGAACACCAAGACCGTCGAGACCCTAATGTGTGAACCTTCTCGAAACCCTATTTCATAATATAATAACAACTTGATGCATAATAATTGTCATCTCGCATGCATATCATGTGGTTTGGGGGCCTTATGCCGATTCACCTAATAATTAAATATGGGGCCCATATGCGGGCAAGTCTAGCCTTATATCGGCCTCATTTAAATTGGTGTAGCGAACCCGATACTATCTTCTGCCATGTTAAACAACATTTAAATTGCGGGGGTTCTAAATAACTTGAACCATATAATTAATTGTCGGGACCCCGGTTCCGCTTAATATGACCTAATTGCATCGCACCTTTGCCATGCCATCCATCATGCATGCATCATGCCGATCTTCTGCCGTTGTATTGAATAGTGCATCCGATGTTTCTTCTAGTGTTTTGCTTCTTCGCGGATAAGGCCGTTGAGTTGATGTGAGCTTCGCCCCGATCTTCGGTTGAACCTTCGGCAATGTTTTCAGGCGAGCATCTCCCCCTTTCTACCTATCTTACTTTTATAGTCTTTATTCCCTCCTGTTGATCTATTGCTATCTGTGTTGCGATGCTTTAGTTTCCGTACCTGTGATATACCGTGCAGCCCTGTATTGCCTTGGACACACCCTATTACCTGTTGTTTGGTAGATAGTTGGACTTGCGCGTAGTTGCTTGCTCAAGTCTTGATGTGTGTCATATGCCACAGTTGCTGATGTATTGCCGCATGATGATGTTGGAGATGATTCTAGTTTTACTTATCATTCACTTTAATTCCTGTTTAACAACTAAAATTGAAATAAGCAGAGGCATCGGTGGGTGATAGAAAATATTTGGTTTCCGAACGCCCACTTGTGTCCCGTAAGACCCCAAGTACTTGATACCTGTTCCTTGATTTATCGCGCTATCCACATCCGGGAGGTATATGGGACCCCCCTGAGCCAGAGCTTGATTCATTCTTATTTCTTGGGGCCACAAACTAGTTTGAGGTTTTATTTACGATCCTGTACTTATGCCATGCTACTTTCAGATTTAATTTGTGCGAGGAGCACCTTTGTCTTGTTAGGATCGGGACACGATTCCGCGGTGTCGACAAGCCCAGCCACACTTTCGGGTTCCCAGTCGTTCACAGCCGTATACCCAAACCTTGAGCCTGTCTCGGAGTCAGCTGGCTTCGTTGTGGGATCTACTTAAGGGGTGGCCCTCAAATATTTCAATCGTGATTGTTCAATGTGAAAGCCTCGTTGGGTTTTGTTTTGGTTTTCCGAGGTTGATCGAGCGTGTGTTGCTATTGGTGCACCCGGCGGGTAAAACTTTCAAAGCCGTGTCCGCGGATATGGACGACTTGGAGCACGATCTCGATCATAGACAAGCATAACTAAAGTTTATTTGCTATAAATTTGACTTATAATGACTAGTAATCAGCTCCACTATAATGGAATGACTAAATACTGCCCACAATTGCTTGTTTTGTGTGTCGCTTGCGACCATTGTACTGACTAGTAAGTATTGCAACTACAACGAAATGGCTGAATAAAAGTACCAACAACTGCTGGTTTCGGATTACATCATGCTATCATGTCGATTAGTAATTGCTGCAACTACAACGGAATGATTAACTAAAAGGGCCCATCGCTTACTTTATCGGGACGATTATCTATACCGACTAGTAATTGCTGCAACGATAACCAAATAAGTAAAGCGCCAACCGTGTGAGTTCCTCGGTTGACTTCCTCGTTTGGTCTCGAGGGAAACGCCAGATGGGTTTGTTTGGTGATAGCTTCAGTTGGATCCGGTTAGGTCATTCTTACCCCTCTCGATAACCGCCATTGTATCGAGTCTCTATAGGTTGTTTCGTGCATCTTGCCACGCCGCCTCGATCCACCATACCTATGTAGGCGAGGACCGAACTCTAGCCTCGCTGTCTTGGCCTCAAGATCGACGCTCCTTTCTTTTCCTTTGCCCTCGTCGGCACCCCTTTTTAAGCAGGTTTTGAGATCGGCCGTTAGCGTGGTTACCCTTCGGCTTGGCTGGGCAGGGTTATGGACGCCATTGGTTATTCTTCGTGGCTCTTAGCCCCATTTGCATCTTGTCCGTAGTCGGACGCCCCTCTTTCAAGGTGATTTGGATCTTTGTACCGTATATCGTATTCTTGACTCATGGAGTCATTTATATATATATATACGTTCATGGGTCCCATCGAGGACTGTTGTGTAATGTTATTACTTCGTTTTCCACCCGCACGAAAGTGCCTGGTGGGCACCTTTGAATCGTTTCTATGCGGGTTTGGCGAATTTTGCTCAAACTTGCATAGGTCCGATTCTGAGGGTGTTACATAGGAGCTGAAGGGCAAGATCAAGGCCAAGCTTCCAGAAGCCAGAAGTAACATGAGAAGCACCAGTAGGAGAAGAACAAGATCAGGCCAGCAACAAAGATAGCAACATCAAGTCACTAGATCAACCAACAACCACAACAATAACTCAACTGTTGTGGTGAGTATTATAAAACCCTCACATGATCCGTCTATCTTATCTAAACAGAGATTCATGTGTTGTTTTATATCTAGAGCTCTCAGAAAACACCCAAGCGGGGTGAATCCATCATAGAGGATCTTTTAAATAAAGTATACATTTAAATTCTACCAAATCAACCAGGATCTCAAACCAGCATCATAGATCCTAGAGTTAACAAACAATTCATATCTTTCCATATGTATATAATATAGCTTATAAATTTTGGGCACATCTCCTAGTGGAGTAGCACCTCAGAATCTACAAATCTTTTGAACCAATATAAATCTATGAGCACCCAAACATCTTAGTCAAGAGGATACAAGATCCAGTGACCAATTATAATCCTATAACATTTCTATAAGGGAGAACAAGATAGGAAATTAGTTCCTATGCCTTAGACCAACATCATAGGTATATTAGTTAAGAAGAAGATTTCCATTTAACCTTGATCTAATCTAATCATAAGCTCAACTGAATCAAGCCAATTGTATAAGCCAACAACTTGTGTGCCATAGTTAAATGGTGTCACAAAAACATGTTCTATAAGCCAAGTAAAACTATTATTTATATACCACAAATAAAGTGGCAAGCCATTGGATATCATTTTCCTAAGAATACACCTCGGAAATCATAATCAAGCTTATCTATGCATTTACAGAGTATCATTAAAGTAAAATTATTAATCCCAATCTGTTTATAACCATACAAGCCAACATGTATAAATACAGTGAGAAATCACTGATAGTGCTACTATCAACACTAATGTACTGACAGTAGATGAAACCACAAATCACCACTAGATAGATTCCACAGTAACAAATCATCTTAGCCAAGCTTAACTATCAACTGGAATCAACACCATTGAGCCACTAGCATCAGATAATCAAGTCAGGATAGTGAACACTAGAGTGAAATTGGTCACAATCCCCATTAGGCACCACTACTAGTCCAGTTCATTATTTACCATTAAACAGAGAGAGGAACCCTAGAACCAGGCATGAACCCTAATCAGGGATACAAGGCAGAGTCACACAGCCTAGCCTAGGAGGGGCAGAGGCCAAACAACCATAAGGGGGAAATCAAATCAACTCATCGTAGGTCCTCGCTGAAGATTAGAAGAGGAAGCAGAGGGGCCGACGAGAACACGGCGGCACGGGGAGCACCCAAGGGGCGCTTCAACCCGCATCGAGCCGAGGCGGCAGCCACAACAACGTCTGAAGACAAGCAACACCACCACTGCAACCACAGCACCGCCAAAGCACCACTAGGGGCGGCGGCGAAGGCGTCACCGACACCATCCCAAACCCTAGGGTTCGGGATGGGGCTAGCCTGGCCGCAGGAGAGCCCCAAGTCCAAATCGAATTGGACCAGATGATAGAGTGTGGTCGACATCTACACCATGTACCACAGCGACGGTCAGAGAGGACCACGGCGGCGGGAATCGCATGGCGGCAGTGTCAGCAACCACGGGGTCGAGGATGAGAAGGGGTGAGGTCGAGAGAAAGTGAGGCAGAGGACTGGGCTGATAGGGCCAGTACCCCTTTGGGGAGATCCTTTGACATGCCAAATGGGCCAAGGTGGGCCCAAAAGCCTAATGGGTTGGCCCAAAACCCTAATAGGGATTTTAATAATTAAGTAAAAGACTAAGATACCCCTAGACCTCAATACATCCTAGAAAATAAAATAAAAGTCTTAAAAATACAAACAATATATTTTTAGACTCATAATAAATAACTATTAAATTAAATTAAGAAACCATTTTTAATAAATGGATTTTATGGTTAAAGGATTTTATAATATATATTCCTTATGGAATTTTATAAAATTCAAGAAAATACATAAAAATCAATAAAAATGACTTTTATTATAATTGGTTATTATAGTATTTTTAAAAAATACTAAATAAATAATTAGAGTTACCAAAATAATATATCTTTTATTTAAATGCTAACTATTAAAAAGAATTATTAAGAAAATAAATATAAGAGTTAATATTAAATAAAAATTAGCTTTTAACCCTATTAATAATATATTACATTTTAAAGAGTGAAAATAATATTTATAAAATATTAATTCCTTAATGATGAATTTCTTAAGTTCCTAAAGATATTACAGAAAATCAAAATATTGGGTAAAACACATAAAGAAAATAAATAATAAATAAATGCATCACATTACTATGCATGTTCATCTTTGCTTCTTTATATATTGTCCTTACTGGGCAATAATGATGTTTTGTAGACATAGAAGGTCAAGGTATAGTGCAAGCATCTGACTTCACTACCTTGCAATCACAAGGCAAGTTCATCACTTGCTCATATCCTTTGAAGAGTCTTTATCAAAGTATTTGTAAATTATGTGTTATCATCTATGCTTCGGAGAAAGAAAATATTATTTTCTCAAAACCAATAATGATGATATCATCCTAAGTGGAGATATGGATAAGGTGAGCAATGGAACCTAAGGTTTCCATTTGCAATAAGATTAATCACCTAGGACTTATCAACTCATGAAAGCAGTGATTCTAGAACCGTATATTACGTGTTAACCATGAGATTTGGAATGGAACAAAGAAGTCAGCTGTAACTTCTTCCTCTCGCATGTAACCGGATGTGCAGGTCGTGGCTGTTATCCTCGTAGCGTGCATTAATTGGTATTTCGTAGAGGATAAGCAGCATATGGGTGGGAACCCTCAATGTCCCATGATAGTTCTGGCATCTAACAGTATGTACAAACTATTGCCGTAATTCAATGGGTGGGCATGATGTACACCAAGGAGATATGCGGGGTCGCGAAGGGGGCAGTGATTGACTCGGATCACCTAGTGGGCCCCACATCATGGAATTGTGGACGGGAAAGTACGCCCGGTTGTGCAACAAGGAGTTAATCTCTCATGGGTAAAGTAATGCACCTATGTAGAGTGTAAAAATTGTAACTTGTTACTCCCTGTTCCGGGAAGGAGCTACGAACGCGGCAGGAAAGAAACTCCATGAAAGTTCTGGTAAACCTGTGAAGGCCGGTGGGCATAGTTTTTAACAATAAAATCAATCTTTGAAGAAAAATTTACGAAAACTGCATAGTGCCAAGGACTTATAGTCCGATGTGGTAGATAGAGCATCAAACTTCACACCCTGCATATAATAAACTTGCTGGGTAACGTTGTTACTCACCCTTTCCTTTGATCTCCTGCTTAGACTCTGAAGATCCAGAAGATATCCCAATATATATAGCAGCATGTCAAGAAGATGACTTCTATGAGGAGCCTGGCCTGTCAGGCAATGTGAAGGGGTGGACTACGGGATCAGATATGGTGTGAGCGGTAACGAGTCAGATTAGTTGCCTTAGTAGTAGTAACCAATTGAGCCGAGCAACATGAACAATATATAATAATATGTTGCTGAGCTCAATTTGGAGTTGAAGTTGTCTCTTTAAAACTTTCGCTGAAACATTTTATATTTGGTTTGTAAGTTGAATCTTTTAAAGTCTTAAACTTCTGGTATTGTAATAATAATAATGTGTGTATGTTTGTAATATGACCCCGCAATGTTTCTGTTATACAACTCTGAGGGATGTGATATTTACGGAATGGTGTTCTGTGAATGTCATGTCAACGACTATAGTGTACTACACATGCAGTGGTATGTTGGGTCACCGCATGGATCCACCATAAATATGCACTCTAATGACTAACATACGACATTTTCCCAAAAGATTCATTAATTAATGTTGTTTTCCATAATAAAAACATATATACTTAAAATCATAATGTTTCATGATGTGATCCAATCCCCGTCTAAAATAAGCTTTGCTAAGCATAATATAAACATACGATGGCTCATCTATCAAGGAAATCTACAACACTATAATGGGACATAGCATAGCAACAATAGATATTCTTACACATGCAGTCTACAAAAACATCTACAATATGTAGGAAAAATAGTAGGACATTTATATAAGTGACACTTGCCTTTTGTAAACGTTGATCGTACACTTCTCACACTCAGACGGTTGCACTCCACACAATCTATATGATAAAGTAATCCACAATAAATAGACAATACAAAGACAAAATAATATCCAACCATCATAAGCAAACAATTTAATATTATTATCCATTTGGTTAATGTTGATCGTACGATTCAATTTGCAAAAGAGAATCAAGGCCATCGGTTTTATGCTTTGCATGATATCACTTTTGAGAGTTTGACTATCAAATCCTAATGGATACAAGTTGAAGGGTGTGAGATAGAACATCTATGATATTGTTGGATATTTAGGACAAGATTGACCCATTGTGACTAGGACATGCATGATTATTATTTTGCATCCAACTATTGACGGTGACACTAACAAGATGGAGAAACTTGTGATCAAGGCCTCAAGACTCTTTATGGCTGGATTATGTGGAAGGTCCAAACTCCAACTTATGTATGATTTACTATAGTATCTCTCTAATATAAAAAAGACCGTGACTGGAAACAGAGAGTACACATACAAATCTTAGATACATAATCGATAAAAACCGTTATTATTCTAGATTTTTAATAGCGTAGCGATAGAGTCTTAGACTAAAAGCACTCAACCAATTGACTTACAAGTCCGTACCGACGGATCAACACTCCCCTAATGTCTAGGTTATGGACATACATGGAGACCTTAGATGTGAGATTAAAAAAAGCAAATATTTTAGACATAATAGTGTGTTGGCTGGGTCATGAACCTTCGACACATTTTGGCTTCAAATACCATATTAAGTTGATCCACTAGTTAATCAAAAGTTCAAACCGATCAAGAAGGGATAATAATATATTTCAACAACCCCCGTGTGGTCGCGTCTAGACTATAAATATACATAAAGACCTAAGACGTGGGATCAATGAGATACAACAAATATTTTAGATTTAATGATGTATTGTTTGCTTGGTTTCAACAGAGACTAATACCATGTGGTGAATATAAAATCCCAACTTTTGTTGTTATATTATAAAATCTCAACTTTTGTTGTTATATTGATTCGACCTCCACGGGGTTTGCATAGAGATACTTAGAGTACAAGACAAGTCGCACTGAAGTTTAAACGCTAAAATACTCATATACTCTAATGGCTCCACGAAAAACAACGGACCAGACCATTTCTAGCAGGGTCGGCCTCGGGACCGCTTTGATGTTTCCGTGGGTGTGTCTAGAAACGACACTAGTAAAGATCAAAATTTTGCATATCTATTTGTTGGACCTTTTGCAGGCTATCCAACATGCCCTTAATAGTGTGTGGCCACACGATGCACATCTAGTCGAGTAGGGCGTTGAGAATCTGTGATGCGCCCGCATGCTCCCAAACTATTGCAGTCGATGCATCGACGTCTTTGTTCGTGCTACTTACTCGGTCTTAGATTGTTGAACGAGTTTTGGCAAACTACCTTAGGGCTCATTTTGTAAAGGAGGATTTGTGGGGATCATAGGAGATTAAACTGATCTAGCCCGGAAACCTGAATTGGCCGTTTTGCTGTCCAAGATTAACCCTCCTTATCCCTAGAAAACCCTATGATCGTAGTGTATCTCTAACCCACGATCCTCCCCTCACCTCGTGTTGTGGTTTCTTCCGAGCGAGCGAAGGTGTGGTGGCTGTAAGAGATACTAGGATGCAAGAGTTTTTGAGTGGATCGGACGATCACTCAATCCGTTAGGGGATTTAACACCGCGACCGGTCCTCTCAAAACCTCTAGTACTCCGAAACAAGGCCTCTACTAAACCGAGGCAGTAGAGCAGATTCAATATTTTTCACGTGCGAGAATGCGCTGTGTGTGATATGACGCCCTCCACTGCACGGCCGTACTGCGCAATGTGGTGAAACCACAGTGCAGCCAACGAGATGAATGTGCGCCCGCCCAGCCTTTGTGGTCAGGCGCTATTACTGATGCCATGTACTGTACCAGGAGCAGACTAGCTTAGGTCTGGTCTAATCGGTACCTGTTGTACTGGGATCTTTGAGCGGACGACGTCTCAGTATATAGATGCGAATCCGGACTTGTCAACTTCGGTTGTGATGATGATGAATACCGGCGAAGCTTACCGCATATCACTGCCGGCGGATCGCAACTTGGCCACCATGACGACGCTTTACCGTCCCCAACTTGGCCACCATTTCGTTTCAGAGGAAAACTTGGCCGCCCCCTAACAGACCCCGCTCTACCAACAACACGCACATGCAGATTTAGCGAGCATATCCAGGTTTGAACGGGGCTATGGCTGTAGATGTACGGAAGAACTGGGCTAGACTCACAGGTGTCCTAGCCGCGGCCACGAGACGTTTGATTTTGGTTTGGCAAAGGACCAAGTCGTCGTACGTGTACGTAACGTACAGTGCACGACTTCACTCCGTGGTGTTCGTATGTCTCGCAAGGTAAGGACGATCTCGTCGTTTTCATCCACGGTGACGGCTTCCGTCACACAAGTTCTCGTTTCCCCGCGGCGCGCGGGATCGATCGGGCACGTCGCCCTCGGGCACGTTTCCGGCGTGCGCTGGCTAGCTACCGTCCACCCTACCCCCAGCCCCACGGCGGCGTCCTCGCGACGAAATAAACAGGGCCATACATACAAGAACGATACGTCGAGGTCGTGCACGAGCTGAGCACGAGTATATATGCGCGCCACACTCGCTCGCCGCGTTCACGCCCACCCACCAGGCCACCACAACCCTGTACCGTCCCAGTCGTGTTTGTCCTCGACTCGATCGCCACACTGCGGTGCGCGGAGCCGAGCCTGCTTGTGCCGGCGAGGCGGAAGGTGCAGCCACCACGCGCCGCCGACCGACCGATGGCCCTCCACATCGCGCGCGCCGCGCTGCTGCCCGTCCTGGTCGCGCTGTGGTGCCGTGGCTCAGCGGCGGGCGGTGGCGCCGACCATGTGCTCCAGCGCGCGAAGCGGCCTGAGTTCGCGGCGTGGATGGTCGGCGTGCGGAGGGCCATCCACGAGCGACCCGAGCTGGCCTTCGAGGAGCGGGAGACGAGCCGGCTGGTGAGGAGGGAGCTGGACGCCATGGGCGTGGCGTACGAGCACCCGGTGGCCGGCACGGGTGTCGTGGCGGCCGTGGGCACCGGCCGCCCGCCGTTCGTCGCGCTGCGGGCCGACATGGACGCGCTCCCGCTGCAGGTGCGTATGTGCCGCGCGGTTCCCTACTACCAAGGGCTAGCTATCGTTCAAAAAGAAAAAGAAAAAGAAAAAGGGCTAGCTGCTTGGTTTTCCCTTGCCCATGTTTCCTTCCATGCTTTCTTGTTTTGTTCCTGGCTTGCTAGGCTACGTGTTCTGGTGCTGGATCACTGGATTATTCATTCGGAAACTTTTGGCGTCATACACAGCAACGGCCAAAAAGAGAAGAGAAAGAGAGAATTGGAAAAGGCATATCTCATCATACAGTAATAATCTTGGTAAATTGGACGATAAGTCCAGGTGCCCAGTGCTTACTGTAGGAGAATTTGACGCACGTTTCAGAAAAGGAAAGCACTACTGTCAGTGGTAGCAAAGTTGAACGCACCAAAGCACAGAGTGCGACGGAGGGCCCTAATGGCCTGCCCTCTACGCATCTATCTGCATATTAACATATCAAGTGGCAGTGTCAAGTGCTCTGCATAATAACCTGCATTATTCTGGAACTGAAACCCTATGATGTTCCGTTTTCAGGAGGAGGTGGAGTGGGAGCACCGGAGCAAGGCGGCCGGGAGGATGCACGCCTGCGGCCACGACGCGCACACCGCGATGCTGCTCGGCGCCGCCAGGATCCTCCACGACCACCGCCACGAACTGCAGGTGACGTCCCCTCTCCACGCACATTTCCCATCATAGTCAGTTTTGACTTCTTGCACTGCTCGCGCGTCAGCCTGAAGCAGTTACTAGCTTGATTTTCTGGCTTATTATTCTGATTCCAAAATAATTATCGATCGATCGATTGGCCACGCAACAGACTCCATTAGAAACAGCGAGCATTAACACGCGTTTGTTTGTTTGTTTGTTTGTTTGTTGCGCCGTCCTTTTCCGAGTGGATTCCTCAGATATTTCTGTTCCAAACAAGAAGAGAGCCCTGCCATCATCTCCCCTTTCCAAGACCCCTCGCTCGTCGTTTCCATTTTCACCCGTCTCGTTTCTCTCCAACAAAAGGCGCCGGTCTATATAGGTAGCGTCAAGATCCGCTTTTGTCTCATCGATCGATCGGCCGCCCAGCGCTAGCTACTTGTGCTGTGCGCGCATCGATCGTGGCCCGTTTTAGTTCTCTACTAGCTAGTGCTATGGTAAGGGGGGGGGAATGGTTTAGTAGTAGCCATTTATCATGGACCATCCTCGATCGGGTGGCACTGCGCTGCCGATTTAAAACTCTGATGATGGGGCCAGAGTATGGTGCAAGTGTACAGCGTGCGTGCCAGGTAGGAGCTTCGATGGTACGGTACGGGTCAGGCGTCTCTGTCAACCTTTCCGGTGTCCCAAAGGGTCTGGTGTTTGTCAATGGCGTCGAGCCTGTGGATCGATGGAAGCCGAAGGGCACCATCTCGGCCAAGTGGGTATATTTTGCAGCGGTATTGGCCTATTATACGTCTTCGACAGTGGTTGACGTTTCAAGGCAACCTCAATTTGGCATCGATTCCAGAGGGTTCGACTCTTCTGCTTCTGGTGAGACAGCGTTATTACGTTGGTACTAGTAGTGGTATACAGATTCTTCAAGTGTTTTTCTCGTCAAGTGGACTATGCATCGAACCAGCAAGTCCACAAGTAGCGGGAAGAAGAAGAAGAGCGTTAGGATTGTTATTGCGGATTTGAGGGACAATGTGCGAGTTGCCATAAATAGTTTGTAATCAATCGGAGATAGCGGATTTGAAAATGTTTCATGCTGTATTATTGCTTGCTCGCTCCTACTGTAGAAGATGTTAACAAATCGCCCATCTGGGTAACCAGATTAGCTCTGAGAGACCTCGCTCTGCTTCTTATTCCATTTTGGAACCTTTTCTCAGTGCAAAATAAAACACATATGTATGTGTGTTCCACTTCAAAGTTATTGTCGTGTGATCTATTCAAACGGCCGTTAACAAGTCAGGTATGTATTT
Organism: Avena longiglumis; assembly: GCA_030063025.1. Lineage (NCBI taxonomy): Eukaryota > Viridiplantae > Streptophyta > Magnoliopsida > Poales > Poaceae > Avena > Avena longiglumis. Next base: position 160,207,175 of record CP125973.1, read on the forward strand.
CTTCCAGGGAACGGTGGTCCTTCTGTTCCAGCCGGGCGAGGAGGTCGGCAGCGGGGCCAAGAAGATGGTGGAGGCCGGCGCGGTGGACAACGTCGAGGCCATCTTCGGCTTCCACGTCACCGTCATGCTCCCCACGGGCGTGGTGGGATCTAGGGCCGGCCCGCTGCTCGCCGGCTGCGGCTTCTTCGAGGCGGTCATCACCGGCAAGGGCGGCCACGCCGCGATCCCCCACACCAGCGTCGACCCCGTCCTGGCCGCCTCTAGCGTCGTCCTCGCCCTCCAGAGCCTCGTCTCCCGGGAGGCCGACCCCCTGGAGGCGCAGGTCGTGACGGTGACGAGGTTCCGTGGAGGCGGCGCGTTCAACGTGATCCCGGACTCCGCCACCATCGGCGGCACCTTCCGGTGCTTCTCGAACGAAGGGTTCATGCGGCTGAAGCGGCGGATCGAGGAGGTGATCGTGGCGCAGTCGGCGGTGCACCGGTGCGGGGCCGTCGTGGACTTCCACGCCGGCGGGCGCCCGCTCCTGCCGCCGACCATCAACAGCGCCGCGCTGCACGCGCACTTCCAGGCCGTCGCAGCGGAGACGGTGGGCGCCGGCGCCGTCCGGGCCGCCATGGCGCCGTGCATGGGGAGCGAGGACTTCGCCGCCTTCTCCGAGGCCGTGCCCAGCTCCCACTTCTACTTCGTCGGGATACGTAACGAGACCGCCGGGTCGGTGCACGACGCGCACTCGCCGCACTTCCGCGTCGACGAAGGCGCGCTCCCGTACGGCGCGGCGATGCACGCCAGCCTCGCCATGACATACCTGCAGCGCAAGCAGCGCGAGGCGCCTCACGACGAGCTATAGGTTCTGCTGCTGCATGGATGACGACAGTCGCAACCTTGGCTCGGCCAGCGCGCGTCGGGCACGCGCGCGCGCGCCTGCACGGCGGCTCGACGTTCTCAAGATGACCGCGTGGTCTCGGAACTTCATCAGGATTTTGTTGGGATCCAGAAAAAGACGTACTGCTAGCAATATGGTCGTGCAGTGACGTACTCGTGCTGTTCAACGCGCGCTCGGCGTAAATTAAACTGATGCTGCTCAGTTGCACCAAAAAATGACGTGGCCGAAAATGGAGAGCCAATCAATTGTTCATGTGCAGTAGCATATCAGTAACGAGTTGGAAACATGAACTATTTCGACGAGTGTGAATTGTTTATGCAAAATCGCATCAGCAATCTCGCTTTCTTCTATTTGATCTTTGAAAAATAAACTTTGCGCCTCCGAGAAACCCGTTCCTTTCTTCTCTTTGAATTCTATCAACAATCTTCTTTTTGATTGCAAGAATCACTACTGGAAAACAGGCCTTCGGTTCGATTTGAACAACGTCACTCCGACCCATTGAACCGCGACTAGTGCTAGATCTTAGTCCCGGGCGTGAACTCCAACGCTAGAAATGGCCAAAGACACTAGTCCGGGCGGACCAGAGCTCTAGTCCGTCGTCTGACCATAATAAAATTGCTGGGGCCAACAACTCTTTTCGGTACTATTAGTCAGATTATCCTGACCAGGACTAGTTGTCCATCAGTATATATACAACTTCCTGGCCAGCTGCACCCTAAAGCATATGGTGGCCATTTTTCTCAAAGAAGCAAGAGAGTTCATGCCAATTTTTTTCTCAAGATTTGTCAAGATTTAGTTTGCAACACCTAAATCCAAAGCTTTAAAAGGTTAGAACTTCATTCTTTCATCTCTTATTGCTACTTTAGCTCTATAATGCTCTAGAAGTATAGAGATATGGATCAAATGCATGCATGCTCTAGAAGTAGCTAGAAGGATTTTAATATATATGTGTAACAAATTTTGATTAGGCACATAGTTACTGAAAATTGAAATGTGTAATTTTAGAGTTTCAAAGCTTAGAATGGAATGAGGTTTTCACTGATAGAACAATAATAAAAAACTCCATATTTATCATGTTGATTGTTTTCTCCAATTCACAAATTGGTGCATGTAAATTTTTCAAAATTCAATATTAATGCTCTAGAAGCTCTCAATATAACTTGTAATAATTTTATCATGTTGTGTAATGGTTTTTGATATACTTTTATTATAATGCAGATGGTCCGGGAATGGATGTACGGTACTGACCGACGCTCTGGCGAGTTCATTAATGGCGTGCATGAATTCATCTGTGTTGTTGATGCAAACAAGCACAATGATTTTGTATTCTGTCCATGTAATGGATGTAGGAATCAGAAGGATTACTCTGACTCAAAAACCCTTCACAGCCACCTGTTGAAGTCCGGCTTCATGCCTAGTTATAATTGTTGGACCAAGCACGAAGAGAGAGAGAGAGGGGTTATAATGGAAGACAATGAAGAAGAGGAGGAGGATGACAACTATCATGGTTTTCCTGAGTACGGAGATACTTCCATGGGGGATGCTAAAGGGGAGGATGAAGAAGAGACAGATGATGAACCCGCTGATGATCTTGGTCGGACCATTGCCGATGCACGAAGAGATTGTGAAACTAAAAAGGATAGGGAGAAGTTCAATCACATGCTAGAGGATCACAAAAAGTTGTTGTACCCAAATTGCGAAAATGGTCTGAAAAATCTGGACAACACATTGGAATTGCTGTGATGGAAGGCAAAGTGTGCTATACGTGACTCCTCATTTGAAAAGTTGCTGAAATGATGAAGAATATGCTTCCAAAAGATAACATATTGCCCGCCAGTACGTACGAAGCAAAGAAGGTTGTCTGCCCTCTAGGTTTAGAGGTTTAGAAGATACATGCATGCCCTAATGACTGCCTCCTCTACCGCGGTGAGTAGTATGAGAATTTAGATGCATGCCTGGTATGCACTTCACTTCGGTATAAGATTAGACGAGATGACCCTGGTGACGTTGAGGGCGAGCCCCCCCGGAAGAGGGTTCCTGCGAAGGTGATGTGGTATGCTCCTATAATACCACGGTTGAAACGCTTATTCAGAAACAAAGAGCACGCCAAGTTGTTGCGATGGCATAAAGAGGAACGTAAGTCAGATGGGATGTTGAGACACCCCGCTGATGGGTCACAATGGAGAAAAATCGATAGAAAGTACCCGGACTTTGCAGATGACGCAAAGAGTTTAAGGTTTGGTTGAAGTACAGATGGCATGAATCCCTTTGGGGAGCAGAGCTCGATCCACGACACTGGCGTGACTCTATGCATCTATAACCTTCCTCCTTGGTTGTGCATGAAGCGGAAGTTCATTATGATGCCAATGTTGATCCAAGGTTCGAAGCAACCCGGCAATGACATTGATGTGTACCTAAAGCCATTAGTGGAAGAACTTTTACAGTTGTGGCAGGAACCCGGGATACGCGTGTGGGATGAGCACAAGCAGGAAGAATTTAACCTCCGAGCATTGCTTTTCGTAACAATCAATGATTGGCCTGCTCTTAGTAACCTTTCAGGACAGTCAAACAAGGGATACAATGCATGAACATACTGTTTAGATGAGACTGAAAGTATATATTTGGAACATTGTAAGAAGAATGTATACAATGAGCATCGTCGATTTCTTTTGGCCAAGCATCCCTTAAGAAAAAAGGCAAGCATTTCAACGGTCTGGCATGTCACTAGACGAAGCCTAAGGAGCGTACTGGTGCTGATATATTTGATATGGTCAAAGATTTGGATCAACTGGTAACCTTTGGAAAGGGTCCTGGAGGAAAATCTGTTCCGAAAGACGCTGAAGGATACACACCCATGTGGAAGGAGAAATCTATATTTTGGGAGCTACCATATTGGAAATTCTTAGAGGTCCGCTCTGCAATCGATGTGATGCATGTGACGAAGAATCTTTGCGTGAACCTGCTAGGCTTCTTGGGCGTGTATGGGAAGACAAAAGATACACCGGAAGCACGAAAGGACCATCAACGTATGAAAGACCCAGATGGCCTGCATCCAGAATGGTTTCAAGGTCATGCCAGCTACGCTCTTACCAAACAAGAGAAGGAAATATTTTTTGAATGCCTAAGCAGTATTAAGGTCCCGTCTGTCTTCTCGTCGAATATAAAGGGAATAATAAATATGGCAGAAAAAAGTTCCAAAACCTGAAGTCTCATGACTGCCACGTGATTATGACGTAAATGCTTCCGATTGCATTGAGGGGGCTTCTACCAGATAATGTTCGAGTACCCAGTGTGAAGCTATGTGCATTTCTCAATGCAATCTCTCAGAAGATAATCAATCCTGAAGATCTACCACGGTTACAGAATGATGTGGTCCAATGTCTTGTCAGTTTTGAGTTGGTGTTCCCACCATCCTTCTTCAATATTATGACGCACCTGCTGGTTCACCTAGTCGAAGAGATTTCCATTCTCGGTCCTGTATTTCTACACAATATGTTTCCCTTTGAGAGGTTCATGGGAATCTTAAAGAAATTTGTTTGTAACCATGCTAGGCCAGAAGGAAGCATCTCCAAGGGCTATGGAACAGAGGAGGTCATTGAATTTTGTGTTGACTTTGTTCCTGACCTTAAGCTGATTGGTCTTCCTCAATCGCGGTATGAAGGGAGACTGAGTGGAAAGGGTACTCTAGGAAGGAAATCAATAATATGTAGGGACGACATTCTTACAACGGAGCACATTACACCGTTCTACAGAATTCTATCTTGGCAGCCCCATATATCGAGGAACATAAGAAAATCTTACGCTCCAACAACCCTGGAAGCATGACTCTTGGATTAGAGATGAACACATGAAGAGTTTTGGCGGTTGATTGCAACATCTCATCAAAAACAACACTCTTGGAGATCAGCTATACTTGTTGTCTAGGTCACCATCTTCGACTATATCGACTTTCCAAGGGTACGAGATAAATGGTTATACATTTTACACGATAGCCCAAGATAAAAAGAGCACCAACCAAAATAGTGGTGTCCGCTTTGATGCAACAGACAACAATGGGTCAAAGACCACATATTATGGTTACATAGAGGAGATATGGGAACTTGACTATGGACCTACTTTTAAGGTCCCCTTGTTTCGGTGCAAATGGGTCAAGCGGGAGGAGGGGTTGAGGTAGACAAGAAATACGGAATGACATCGTTGGATCTCAACAATCTTGGGTACTTAGACGAACCATTCGTCCTAGCCAATGATGTGGCTCAAGTTTTCTATGTGAAGGACATGTCTACCAAACCTAGAAAAAGGAAAAATAAGAAAAAGAATACATCAGACGATGAGCCAAAGCGCCACATAGTTCTTTCAGGAAAAAGAAACATCGTGGGAGTGGAGGACAAGACAGACATGTCAGAAGATTGTGATAAGTTTCATGAAATTCCGCCCTTCGCGGTAAAGGATGACCCAAGCATCATGTTAATGAATGAAGATGCTCCATGGATATGACGGGATCAGAAAGGAACACACCGAAGAAATGATATGTAATAATTGTAACATTTTATGAGTGAAGATGCTCCATGCATGTGTCCATTTTTATAGTGTTGTCTGCAAACAATCTTGAGTGTGTTAGTCCCGTTTTGTGGCTGGACCGGGACTAAAGGAGGGCCTTTAGTACTGATTCATACTTACCATTAAGATCTGATCTCCAAACGCGTGATGTCACATATTAGGGAGTGCCTCTATGACCAGTTTCTCGGAGATGCCGGAGGATCGGGCTCGTCGGCATCTCCTGGAACCGCCGTAGTGGTGTCCCTGCTCTCGAAAACCATCTTGCAGCTTGTAACTTCTAACTAGATCAATACGCACGAGCTAACTAATTTCACATATTAGAGTGCCTCTATGACCTTCTCGGAGATGCGGAGGGCCCAGGCTCGTCACATCTCCTGGCTCGCCGTAGTGGTGTCCTGCTCTCGAAAACCATCTTGGATATGCCTCAAACTGGTGGAGGACTGGACTCACAAGGATGCCTATTTATAGTACAAGCAGCTCGGCATAATGTCGACACTCACGACATAATGTCGACACTCACCCCTATTATTAGTCGACTCATGTTTAGTCGGTTGGTGTCTCCAACCGGACTAAAGGTTCATCTTTAGTCCTGGTTGGTGACACCATCGGGACAAGGTACAAGCCGCACGACATAATATCGACACTCACCCTATTATTAGTGTTGCTGGCCCTGCGCATAATCCCTTGATCGCGGTTGGTTTCTCCAACCGACTAAAGATGAACCTCTCTTTATATAGGCATTTCCTCTATTTATTAGGTAACACTCAAGACATTTATTAATATTAAAAACCGACAAACCGGGACTATCTAACACTCGGGACTAAAGCGCCTTTAGTCATAATCATGCCTAGTCCTATAGTACGCAGCTTCAGGGTCTTCTTCGTCATCGTCATCATCATCGTCATCGTCACCTGCCACTCCGGGGATCCTCAGCCCATCCATGGCATATACCAGGGGCCATTCCATCCTTGGATTCACATGGGGGGAGGGTCTCTGAAGACGATGCCGCTACCGCCGGGCTGGTGTGGGGCCTTTTTGTGGCTCTGTGGCGGGTGGACTCGTGGGCACCACAGGCGAGGATGGTCTCCCCCGGCGATGTAGCGCATCACTCCGATGATAGTACGGTTAGCCGGTGGCGGGCCATCACCCTCGTACCTGGCGAGCTCCCTTTCCCACCTATTAGCGAAGAAGGCATTCCGGTGTCGTAGTTGTCGGGATTCCTGGGATCCATCCGCTGCTCGGCGTGAGCTCGTGGTAGAAGTGGTTTGTGATGGCCGCTGGCGTCACGTAACCTTGAGGGACATGAGCGCTCGGCATCCAAAGGCGGCGGTAGCCAGCGGACAAGGGTAGTTGGGCGCCGCGGCCTCGGTCTCCTTGAGGATCAGAATGGCCCAGTAGGCGTTGTCCATTGTTCTAAGAGAGGAAGGTGTGGATGTGTGGATAGCCATGGAGCGATCTCCCTAAATATAGAGGGAAAGGGCGGGAAAACTTGGCGTGAAGCTTCGGGAAATGGCGGGAAATATCTTTAGTCCCGGTTAGTGACTACATCCGGGACTAAAAGCTCTCGTAGAAAGGAAAGGGCGGGAAAACTTGGCGGGAAGCGGTGGGAAATGGCGGGAAATATCTTTAATCCCGGTTTGTGACTACAATCAGGACTAAATGGATATTATATTAAGATTATTTATATTTTTCTGATAATAATAGACATATTATTTGTGTTATTTGGATTATTACAATAAAAGATATGATTTTCCAAAGTTTTTATATTTGATTTGAATTAAAAAATAAAATTTACAAATGAAATAATTTATAAATGATGCAAACAGATAAATGGATATTATATTAAGATTCTTTATATTTTTCTGATAATAATAGACATATTATTTGTGTTATTTGGATTATTACAATAAAAGATATGATTTTCTAAATTTTTTATATTTGAATTAAAAAAAGAAAATTTAAAAATGAAATAATTTATAAATGATGCAAACTGATAAATGGATATTATATTAAGATTCTTTATATTTTTCTGATAATAATAGACATATTATTTGTGTTATTTGGATTATTACAATAAAAGATATGATTTTCCAAAGTTTTTATATTTGATTTGAATTAAAAAAGAAATTTTACAAAAAAAACAATTAGTCACGGGTCGTGGCTGGACCCGGGACTAAAGGGTGCCTGCGCGCGTGAAAACGAAGCTGCCGAAAAAATCCTTTAATCCCGGGCCGTGGCTTAACCCGCTACTAAAGGGGGGGTCTTTAGTCGCGGGTTAAGCCACGACCCGGGACTAAAGACCCTTTAGTCCCGTCCCGTGGCTTAGCCCAGGACTAAAGGGGTGGGGGTATAAGTAACTTGCGCCCACCTGGCCTCCCCACCCAAAGACTTGGCGAAATCGGCGAGAGCGCCGACGACGGCGAGCTCGATCGACAGGAGGTCTTTCAGATTCCCGCGCCACCGCCCGTCTCGGCGCCCGTCGTCGCCACGTCTGCCGCCACGTCTTTGCCGCCGCCTCGCCCGTGTCGCCAGCGCTGCGCCAAGTGCCGCCACGCCCAGGCGTCTTGTCGCCGCCACCATACGCCGCCGTACCGCCTTGCCATTGCCTCCACGCCATCCGCCCGCCCAACGCCTCGACGTCGCTTTTAGGAATTTTTAGTTTCTTTTTTATATCTTAGTAGCATTTTTAGTATCTTAGCATTTAGTTTCTTTTTTTAGGAATATATAATTGCTTTTAGTTTCTTTTTTTTAAATATATATTTGTTTATATAATTGTTTTTAGTTGTTTTTAGTTTCTTTTTTTAGGAATATATAATTGTTTTTAGTTTCTTTTTTAGGAATATATAATTGTTTTTAGTTGTTTTTAGGAATATATAATTGTTTATATAATTGTTTTTAGTTGTTTTTAGGAATATATAATTGTTTTTAGTTTATTTTTTTAGGAATATATAATTGTTTTTATTTGTTTTTAGGAATATATAATTGTTTTTAGTTGTTTTTAGGAATATATAATTGTTTATATAATTGTTTTTAGTTTCTTTTTTTAGGAATATATAATTGTTTATATAATTGTTTTTAGTTGTTTTTAGGAATATATAATTGTTTATATAATTGTTTTTAGTTGTTTTTAGGAATATATAATTGTTTATATAATTTTTTAGGATTAGGATTATTGTTTTAGTGATTTTTTGTTTTATTTATTAAGATTAGAATTAGGATTAGGATTAGGGTTATTTTTTTGTTTAAGTTATTATAATTAGGATTATATTGTTTTAGTTATTAGGATTATTGTTTTTTCTAACCTGTTTAACTCTCTTTTTGTTATAGATAATTAAGTCATGGATCCATCCGAATATCCTGGTCGCATCGGTGAAGGTTTTCTTCAGGGCATGATAAGAGGTGAAGACATTACTACCGGCGCCGAAGATATGTTGCTCGAGGAAGATATTTCCTCATATCTGAATCCATCCGGTGATGGACTAGAGGAAAACCTAATGTACCAAGGGGAAGACCATACGGACGAAGGGCAAACAAATAACAACAATAATGATGCCCCCTCGACAGGATCCGGCGAGGTATATATATATAGTCTCGTGTTACCTCTATTCATTAACTGATCTAGATATATATTAATCACTCTCTCTTCTTCTTTTAGCCCACCGGATCGAAGCAATCGACAGCTCAAACAAAACAAGGGCCGAACAAAAAGTTGGATGGTAATCAGAGGTTCACCATCGAAGAAATAGATGATGATGGTGAACCGATTGCTCCAGAGAAGCACCGGAGGATGTTTATAAATCAATGCGGGGTGCTTGTTAGGGACAACCTGCTGATCACCATCCAAGAATGGAATAATTCAAAGAAAGTCGGTGAAGAATCCAATAGATATGTCACCGATGATGCCAAAGATGACCTTTGGCAGAAGCTCATAGCACATTTCATACTACCTCCAGAGTATGAGGAAATTGAGGTAGATGGTATTACCCCAAGGCCGGGTGGGCTTGAAAATAGAGCGAAAGTCAAGGAGTGGGCACTGAGCAAGATGGCTGAACTGTACCAGAACCACAAGAAAAGTTTATACGCGAAATATGTCGCGAAAAAGAAAACTCCAAACTTGAAAGGAGTAAACGAGAAGTTGAGAGAACAACGGTGGCCGATTTTATGCGTACAAGCAATCTGATAAAGCAAAGGCAAAGTCGGCAAAGAACGCGTTAAATGCTGCCAATAAGAAATACCATCATAAAATGGGGACATGTGGCTACAAGAGTGCCGTCCCTATGTGGGAAACTATGGAGAAGAACATGAGGGCTAGAGGCATCACTCCTGGTACAGATGGATGGCCTGAGAGGTCAAAGCACCGTGGTGAATGCAGACGGGGATCCTTGGACCCAGAAACAGGGAAGACATTATTTCATGAGAAAATTCTAAAACCCTCCCAAGACCTTATTCATGAAATGAATGATGCTCAATTGGGATCGTTCCGTCCCGAAAGAGAGAACGACGAGCTGACATGCGCCCTAGGGAATCCTGAAAAGGGAGGACGAACACGAGGCAAAGGCACCGATGTCTCGTGGAAGAAAGGGTTTCCTCAGTACGATGCCAGTTACAGAAGCCGTCAGAGAAAGAAGGACCAGGAGGCAGACCGGATCTCCAGGGTAGAGCAGGACCTAGATGATCTGAAGAACCTCATGCATGAAATTAGCCAAAGGCCGCCATCGTCAACTCACCCGCGGTCTGATGATCCTGCATTGGATCTTAGCCAACGGAGAAGCAGCGTGGCTTCCACGGAGGTCCGTGCTGATGATCAAGCACTGCTGGATGATGCACCGGCTCCTCAGTACCCCGTGGATGATGTCAGAGAGATGGCACAATGTGAGCTACATCATCCAATGAACAACCTGTCCTTCAAGGTGGCGATCGACACTGCTTTACCTTGTCTACCTGGAGCACTGCACCATTCACTTCCGATTCCACCAGGCTATGGTCGTGTCACGGTGGATTACATAGTGGAGGATTTTGCGGACCTAGAGATTGAAATCGCTACGCCTGAAGGCCTTACGAAACTAGGAGATGTCAAGCGCAACATCATTCTATGGAATAAGAAGTACATCAAGTTTCCAGGCTCGGCGCCAAGGCCACCGACTCCAAGGAATCCAAATCCACCCCGCATCGAATATCGTCAACCTCCAAGTCCACCCCAACCCGATTATCACCAACCTCCAAGTCCACCCCAACCCGATTATTGCCAACCTCCAAGTCCACCTCGCCCCGCTGACGATCGCTGCAGCAGGAGTACATCAACTCGATCTTCGCCGCCGCCTCCGTGCAATACTACTACCTCGTCGAAGAAACGGAAGTTTGACGGTCCCCCGCGCCCCACATCGAAGAAAGTTCAAACGCCGAAGATAGTCGATATCCCGCCGGCTCTTCCAAAGAGACCTTATGACAAGACCGATGAGGAAACTAACGCGGATGTGACTGCCCAAGTTAAGGCGCATTTTGCACCCAAAAAGCCTGAGCCAAAGCCGGTATATAATGAAAAAACCAAAAAGTGGGCTAAGTCCTTTCTAGAGCAACCATCCCAGATATCGATGAATCTAGAATCAGACTATGACCGGGAGATTATTAAGCAAGCACAGAAGAAAAAAATCACAAGTGCAAAAAGCGGGAAGCAAGTTGCCCATTTCGAGCACGAGAAGAATCAATCGTCGCCCGCTCAAAGTCATTTCGGACCTCGACAAGGCCTTGAGCTGAAATGGATATGGACATGCAAATAATGGACCCTAGAGCCCGTAATAATCTGCACTTATGGGAATCACTATATCACAGGACAAAGCACTTGCTAACAAGCAAATATGTCTCTTGGTCAATATTTAGGCTATGAAGATACGCCAAGGTGGGTAGATAATGCGGTATGTCCAAGGGCAGCCTCTAGTCAGTAATGAGGAGCTCGCGCGTCTATCCACACATATGCGAAATCTGCATGAATGGTACATGTCGCAAGAAGAAAAAAAAGCATCATAAAGATTGGTTTCCGGTGGACGTTAGAAAGGAGCATCACTTCAAACCATACTCGATACAGGTTCAAATGACCGAACTGTTTCAGTTATACAACCAAATACAATGTCGACAAATCTATCATTGGTTGCTACTGTCTGTAAGTTATTTATTTCTATAATTAAGTTTGTAGCTTTAGCTCGTTCATTGCATTTAATATATTATCCTAACTATATATCCTTTTGTATGATGATATTATATTCCGCAGAATGAAGATGCTTGAATGCAAAAGAGCTAGTTCATTGACCCATATATCATTAATGAATATACGTTAAAGAATCACCCCAAAGACGTGGAGGAAGACCTGCGCAGGTTCTTAACCGAGCATAATTTTGTTAAATAAATACTATTTCCTTACAACTTTGAGTGAGTGTTTATATCTTGTACACATTTTATTTTTGCTTACTGGATGATCTATGCATGTATGGTTATGTAAATGTCCGCAGATTCCACTAGATCTTGCTAAACATTCAAGTTGACAATTCCCTAGTTGAAGTCCACGACTCATTAAGTGGGGACCAAGAGCAGTGGAGCGACATGAAAGCAATGCTCCATAAGTAATTTCAATCATTATCGCATTATATCGTCCTCTTTCATTCATTTCCTGATACCAAGTAACTAATAACTCCTTTGTTCATTTTCTTTGCCGAGCAGGTGTTGGACACGGTTCAGACAGAAAATACCAGGTCCATTCAAAGAGGAGTTAACTTATAAAATGGTGAAGAGTTTACAGCAGCCACCGGGAACTCATTTATGTGGATACTACGTCTGCAAGTATATCCGCTAGTTGACCAGTGAGCGGAAAGTTGACTCACATTATATTTATGATTTGCGGGAGAAACTAGAGCCAGACCAGCGCATAAGATAAATTCAAGAGGACTTGGCGGGATTTATGATGAAGGAAGTCCTTGATGTACATGGAGAGCATTATGCAGATGACGTGGAACTCGATTTGCCTTAGTCATCTTCATGTAGCTGATATGATATATATATATATATATTCATCAATGACCATGTAATTTCAAAACATTTCTTCCTTTTTATATGATTGATTATATGTATGCTTGCAAGGGGTCAATTAATTATATAAATGCATCGACGTGTAGTGTGTATGTAGTAGCGTATAATATGTATACTAAAATATATGTTTGAATTATAGTGAAACACAAAACGAAAAAGGAACGAAATGGCAAAAAAAAAAGGAAATACACAATCTCTGCCGCGACAGAGAAATGTGGTGTTTCTGCCTTGGCGAAACCTTTAGTCCCGGTGGTGTTACAGCCGGGACTAGAGGGTTTCCGCCCCAAGCGCTGAAATGGCCACGTGGCTGTTATCAGTCGCGGGCCGTTGCGAGCCGGGACTAGAAGGGGGGCCTCTAGTCCCGTTTTCGCAGTCCCGGGCCCAAAACTGGGACTAGAGCCCGTTGCGGCCCGGGACTACAGCCCCGTTTTCCACCAGTGTAAACGAGTCTCTGAACACAACAGGAAAACCTATACACCAACCAGGTCGGCGCCTACCACGCGCGGGGATAGATTTCGCGAAAACACAAAAGCTTTGCGTTTCGATTCATTGATAGAAAAAGAGAATTTTGTGCAAAGTATACACGGACCTCAAAAGACACACACACCGACACACTCAAGACAACCCATGGCCAAGGCCGCTCGGCAAATATTATAACCGACACCACCAAACAAACCTAGACTAGATACACACACTAAAAACGAGCTCCACCATAGAAGGGCAGAGTTGGGCCACTCCTGTTTTGGAAAATATGCTCACAAAGCAGCACCACCGCCCACCACCGCAAACTTCGTCGTTGCAACATAAGCCATCAACCGTCAGCCAACCTCGTCGAGTGAATCCATGCAATCGAAACACCGCAACAGGGGATCTTCCACAATCGACAATCCTTGCCAGAGGGGTAACCGAACTAACATGGCGTCGGAGCTCCAAGAATCTGCTCGCCAGAGTGAAAGCATGAGCCATCACCATGCGTGCCACCCAGGTCCGTTCCACCAAGAACAACGCCTCCAAGGAGGGAGTGACGTCTAGGACGTTGTTGTCATCCGATCTGACAAGCCAGATCTAGGTTTTCACCCGAGGAACTAAACCACGAGGGATAAGAGTTGAGTCAATGCTCCTCGACAACACCCCCAAGAGGGTAACGACGCCCGACGGCGCCGTCGCCGCTGGCACCAACAAAGGTTGTGACAGGCTTTCGCCTGGAGCGCCCCGACCGCCACTCACGCGTTGGTGCAACCACCCAGACCTGACAACAAGATCTTCTCGCCAACAACACCGCATCAGTTCGAGAACCCAATTGGCCCATCAACCTGCTGGCGAATGCCACCCCAAGTTGCATGTTCTGTGGCGATGGATCATCGTCCAAGGTAGGAACCTCGTCGCATGAGCACCCATGGACCAGCCAACTCCGATCTGTGGAAAGAATCACAATGTCGGTGCACACTGAAGGGTTCGCAACATAGAAAACAAAAAAGTTCCTACGATAGGAACAACTAAGAACCAAGATCTATCTACTAGATACAAGCAACATGTGGATATACATCCATAGAATACATATCCTCGAAGACCGAATAGCATTAAGGAGGTTGTACTTGTGGATGATGTAGTAGAACGCTTGACGATCTAAAGATCGTGATGAAGTCGATCTGGTCCAGTCGGTCCAGCACCATCAAGTCCAACACCGCAAAGCAGTGGTGCATCCGTGATCGCACACAGGTCCGGGTAGCCCCGACAACCTCCGATCCCTCGCTCCAGCAAAGCAGCGGAAGCAACAAATCCTTCCAGAAAAAGCCACCGAGAACATGTATCACGCTGATCCGAGACCATGGGGAAATTCTAAAGGGGGAGAGAGATCCTTCACGAGGAGGTGTGCTTTGAGAGGAGGAGAGGGAGGCCTTTTATACGGAGAGGGGGCACTAAGGTGCATGGCACCTAGCCATGGTGGCTGCCCCCACATCTTCCACATTCATGTGGGTGGAGCTCCCACTCAAAATGAAAAGCCTCCACTCACATAAACATGCCTCCACTCAAAAATCCACTCACATGCATTAAATTCCACCAAATTTAATGCAAGCTCTCATTTAAATAAAACTCTTTTATTTATTTATTTAGACATTTGTTAATTACTCTAATTAACAAACATTCACATAAAACCCTTTATAACATTTCAATTTCACATGCATAACTAGTTTCAGCAATTTCAACCGAAACAATTTCGTTGTCTAGTGAAATAAATTTCTGCGCTTTCTTTTTCTTTCTCTAGCATATCATTTGCTCCGAATGGTGTCGGTATCCCTTAAGTGTGTCACCCTACGGTTCGCGAATAATATAGACATGATCGAGACCCCTCTCCGATCAATAATCAGCAGCGGGACCTGGAGATCTGTACTGACTCCCACACATTCAACGATGACTTCTATGATCGTGTGAACCTTATACACATGTAACTCAATCCCTTTGTCTCGTGATATATTACATGTCCGAGATTCGATCATCGGTATCCCCATACCTAGTTTGATATCGTTACCGACATGTACTCTTTTCTTGTTTCCGTGATATAACATTCTAGTGATCAAATCACTTGCTTGCAAGCTAACTAATGTGATATCATCGAGAGAGCCCAGAGTATATCTATCTTTCATCGGGATGTACAAGTTCCACTCTTGATCCATGAGCCTCAACATAACACCTTCGTAGTACTGAACCCATCTTTATAGTCACCCTGTTACGGTGTGACGTTTGATGTTATCAAGATAATCTTTTGGTGTTAGTGATTGACGTGATCTCATGGTCTAAGAACTAAGATTACTTCGTATGATGGTATATCAATATAAAAACAATGACCTTGATCATAATGCTATACTTCGAATGAATGTTCATCACATCATTCCAACAATGTTGTGACCTTGTTATTAACAACATCCAATGTTAATAAACGAGCTAGTTTATAAGAGAGGCATAACTAGGAACTTTCTGTTTGTTTATTAAACACGCATGTATTAACGTTTCCGTATTAATACAATTATAGTATGCAAAATAAATATTTATCATAAATAAGGAATACGATAATAACCAATTTATTATTGCCTCTCGGGCATATTCCCTTTAGTCTCCCACTTGCACTACAGACAATAATCTAGTTTAGAAACTTTGCGTATTAAACACCTATGGCTTTCTGGTATTCCATATACACGATTGCAAGTGGTTAACATAATCTACGGATTTGATGCTTTCAGGTCCGTGTGTATTTGCATATCTTTGCGTTTTCACGCATCACTCATTCCCTAATGAGATGGCATTGTATAAATTTGGTCTTTGGTGAGACATTTGGTTCCTTGGGGTTAAATCATATCGATAATATTGTCGTACAATATATCTTTAGTGTTAGTCCGTTGTGAACCACACCTTAGTTTGATAACAAACTATTTGACACAAATGCCGTCCTTTGCTGCTACTATAGCAGTCATATACTTAGCCTTTTGTTGTAGTATCTGTCACAATGTCTTAACTTTGGAATTCATCCAAATCCATCATGGAACCTCCTTTCAATTACATTGTGCCACCCATAGTTTAAATTGAGATAAACTTATTATATCTTATGACAAAACTAGTATCATTTTTCAATGAACTATTTGTCTCTTATACAAATATAATATATTCTTAATTTTTCCAAAATATTATAAGAATATTCTTACTATCGTCCAATGATCATTTCATGATTCATTGTGGTATATGCTCATAACGTTTAAAGCATAGGACATATCTGGATGTGTACATATCATGGTATTATTGATCAAAACACTCTTGTGATTGCACTCATCAAGTGTCAAAGCACTTAAATATTGTTTCACTTATCAAGTGTCGTTACACTTGAATCTTGATTCAATTATTTTTCCATGCGACAAGATCCTTTTCTTGTCGTTTCTATATTGAACCCCTTTAATATCTCATATATGTACGTTTGGCACAACCATATTAGCGTCATTGTCTATCCATGTAGACATTCATGCTAAATATTAGGGTTTTGCCTAATACTTTCATCGAAATGAAATTCTTAACCTTTGTCAATAAAAGATACATCATTTCCAATCAACAAGATGTCCTCCACATAATGTATTAGAAATATGTCTTAGCGCTCCCACTTAATTTCTTGCAAATACAAGCATCTTCATCGTCTCCTGATGAACACTCCTTTAACAGTTTCATCACGGCGAAGATTCCAACTCCGTGATGCTTACTTTAACCATTGAAGTTTGCATGCCCTTTTTAGCATACTTTGAATTAACAAAACCCTTTGGACCGTGTCTTGTACACGTCCTAGGTAAGCATTCTTGTAACATCCCGAAAATATTAAACTTGGATCATCACACTCTAATCATCAAAATTAGGGTTAACAAAAACTTTCCCAACTAAAAACATGAAGGCATTCATATGTGTGTGTATTCAAAATTTGAATTCTTTTGAATTGCCATGATTCTGTGTTTCCTTGCTTGTAAAATGATTCTTAGGTGAAATAAACATCATCTAAACAATCCCCAAACTTTTCCCAAAGACAAACAACTCAAAATAAACAAATGAAGTGAATGGTCATTTTTGCGAAATTAACTCTCATGCCTACTTTGGCTATCTCTAGTTTTCAAAACTTAACAGAAACATTTGTGGATCTTTGCACCCTTTGATAATACTCATAATAAGGTACCAAGGACCACTTTGTGATCATCCAGAAACATTCAAATGCTAAGTTTAAATGATAGTTTAAAATTGAATCTATCTCATATGGGAAGATCCCACTATTTCAAAAACCACTCAAACAAGCTCAACATTCAAAACCCAAGCACCCACAGAATCATCAACACATGCCTAGCACACCCACCAAAAATCTTTTCAAAATTCAAAAGTAAGTTTCTTGCGGCCATTTCATCAAACACCTTGCAGATTTAAATCAAACAAATCACAAACACTATTGTGTGCAGTAAATTTGGCCTAACTTGTTCCCTCTCTGGTGGCAACTAGCCTTAGTAGATCATCTATCTCCTTTAACTAACCTCTAGCACCACTGTAAGCTTGACTTGCCATCAATGGTGAGCAGGCCGACCCTCACCATGTCACCCCAGTGTGGACAACAAGCTAGGAGAAGAACTAGCCGTGTCCACCTTGTCTAGCATGCAGCCCATGCCTCACCGCCCCCTCTCGACCAGCCCTAGATCGAAGACAGAGACCACAACCGCCAAGAACGCCGCGCCCATGCCGCTGTCAACCATGCCGACACGCACCCCAGAGCACGCGTCGTTCCCACTCAACCCGACCACCTCGAGCCATTGCCGCCCGCCAGCATGCACTCCACCGTCCCAGGAGACCACTGAACATGATTGTTTCCTCGCCCGTACCCCGTAGCCACCGCACGCCGCGGAGTTCGCCGCCTCTGCCTCGCAGAGCACCACACGTTCCCGACCAATTCGCCGCCTCCGCCTCGTAGACCCAACAGTTTGAATTTAGATTTTTCCTTTTTAATTCAAACCCAGTTCTGTACCTAGTTTCAAAAATCAACCCAACTTGATTTAATGAACCAAATTGCATGAAACCAATTTTGTTAGAAAGGTACTGTAAAGCTTAATCCAAGGTTGGATTTGTAGATCAACCTTGGTAAAAATAACAAGTCAGAAGCTTTTGAGCATTCAAACATTTTTCAAATTTCAACCATAAGAGCTTTTGAGTTGATTCCAACTCTCAAAAATCACATTTGATCATACCTTTCAGAATATATAAAAAAATATGGGTTTACTTACAGAAATAATATTCAAGTAATAAAAGACTGCCACATAGGCATTTCTAGTCACCTTATTTAATTAAAATAAAAAGGTTAAACCTTATTAAATTGTGACACCACTTTAAATCACATTCCCATGTACTGAAATATGTGGTGATGACATGTGTCAACATGATCCCATGTTTGAGTTGGAGGATATTAAATCTTAAGTAGTTTTTCAATGAGTAGAAATTACTTTTCTCAAATTAAAATAAATAAGACAAATGTTTTAAGCTTGTAATATAGGTGATGATGCTAGATCATCTATAGTGCATCTTTGTGTGATGATTGAAAATAGTTAAGTACTGTTTGGTGATTGTGTACCTCGTATTTATTTATAGACGCTAGTATCGACCAAGGATACGAGGAGGAAGGCGGATACTACGAGGAAGAAGCCGAGGAGAACTTCAACCACTGCTCTGCACAAGGCAAGCCTTGCTAACCAAGTTGACCTATGCAAGCTAACACTTGCAACCTAGCAAGCTTATACCACTTGATCAACCATCCTAGTTTTACTTACAAGCTTTCTACTTTATTTCTTTATCAAAGCTTTCCCTTAGAGTTTACTTAAGTGACTTGTAGATTCTAGGAAGATAACTGAAGGTTGCATAAAGAGCATTAAACTTGGCCTAAGCTAGATAATCTTTATGTCATCCTGAGGCATGAGATTGAACTTCTTAAATCCCCACTTGTTTACCACCCCTCATTAGTACTCACCCCACTTGTAGATGCTAGTGCTAAGCATAAAAATTGATCAACTTTAGATGGGAATACTTGGTGAAAATGGTTATGAAAACCTTAGAATGATGAGTCATTCTACTGAAATGTTTTGACATGTGTTTCCGAACACCAGATGATATGATGATGAAAATGTTGAGGCATGAGCCTTAGCCCTTTATAAAACTGATGGTTGTCTGGATGCGATACCATTCCAATTTTACCGTACAACCACAATACCCGAAAATTGGGTAGGGCTTGACTGGAAATTTATATACCTTAGTATGGGTTCCCTCACGGCCAAGGTCTGAGCTGAGGCTACCTTGTGAAGATTGTCTACCTGTGCAGTACCCAAGATGACAGTTGGTCATGGTTGGGAGGCCAAACTCACAGGAGAGGTGCCTATACTAGGGCGTGTAATTGAAAGGTTGGGATTGATTATCCGCATACCGAGTATGGTAAATTCAGGATTCGTTCCTGACGGATGTATCGAATGTTGTGGTGAAAGTGTATAATCTCTGCAGAGTGTTAAACTATTCGAATAGCCGCGTCCACGATTATGGACAGTTGGAGTGGCCATACTGTTCCCCCGTCAGATGTTTTCAAAATTACTTGTGAAATGAATTGAGACTTTGACTTGGCCACAACAAAGTGGTGATATGAAATTCAAGTTCCCACTTAGGTGTTATGAAATTTCAACTAGCTTTCTTTGCTTCTGAACTTAGTAGAGGTAAATCTGGCTTTTTGCAAAACAACCCTAGAGCTTAGTGTCCTACTACAAAAACCCCCTTAACTTGTTAGTATTAGTTTGCGAGTACTTAAAGAGTACTCATGTCTTTGTCTCTGGCTATTCCCGTGACTAGACTATGAAGAGGAGTACCAGGATGATGGACCACCGGAAGGATATGACAACTTGGATCATCTCCCATCGTCAGCATTGCTTGTGACCCCGAAGATGGAGCTTTGCCTACGTTATCGTTACTACTACTCTATTCCGCTGCTTGAGTTGTATTGAGAACTGGATCATGAGATACTTATTTGTGTAAGACCTTATGTATGGTTTTGTAATGGATGATGTACTGTGATATCCAAATCTATTATGTCTCGCAAAAATGGTAATCCTGGGATTGCGATGTATGGCATAACATGCATCTGGGATTAAAAATCCGGGTGTTTACAAGTTGGTATCAGAGACATCCTGACCATAGGAGACCCTAGTTAGACCGGACGTTTGAATCAAAAACTTAGTTTCAAAACCAAAGGAAGAAAATATTTACAAAAACTTATTCCCGTTCTTATCACCTTGTTTCTTTCATAAAAATTCATGTTCCTCAAAAACTCTTGCAAAATACATAAAATTTGACACACTTGATCACTCTACTAACTTACTCATCCTATATTCTTATAGATGGACGTGAAGTACAACAAGTTTTATCCGTTGGGGAATGGAGGGGACCTCATCTTTGAGCGGGATTTGGGCCACCTTTCTGAACTTCTGGAGTGTCCGCACCCTGAGTTCTTCGGAGCTCAACTCAATGATCAGGAAGGAGAAGATCGATAGTGGCTAGTTGTTGCAAGTCTCAGATGGGAGATTGAACCTCCCACTGCAGAGGGGATTCAGTTAACCTTAAGAGAGAAAAACTGGCTTGATGGACTTGCCAGGTCCATGCAGGAAGCTCTTGCCCGTCTATGTGGGCAGAGTATCAATCAGATCAAGGGTACCCGCTTTGAGTTTTTTCCAAGGCGTGATGCTATGGGACAGCCACTGGAAGCCCCATATCACCACGAGCTGAAGACTCAGCTGGATCACCTTAGCTTCATGATATATGATCGTCAGCAGGAACTGGACAATGCCCGTGACTACTCCAACCACAAGTCCGCCATCATCAGGACGAAGGATCAGACCATCGCCATGCTAGCGAAGGACCGCAAGTCTCGTCGCCGTCATCTTGACAAGAAGGAACGCATCATTGCCCGTCTTCGCGACCGCATCTCGTATTTGGAGGAGACTATCCACGAGAGAGACATGTAGTTGGAGGAAAGGGAGAATGCCGGAGAAGATCTTGGTGGAGACCCCTACTCCTATCTCAGCGATGATGATGATTTTCTGGAAGATCAAGCCATGGACTTTTTCACCGATGAGGAGGATTTTGCCTTCATCGATGACGATGAGGATGATGAGGATGACGATTACACCGACTCCGAGGAGTAGTAGCACTTGAGCACTAGCGTAGTGAGTTGTATTCGGTCCCACTGTATCGTAGTTTCCAGAATGGTTCTTAAAACCATCTGTTTTTCCTTTGTTGTGGTGTGTGTTTGTATCGTGTGCTTTGAATGAATGAATGAAAAGAAAGTTGCTAGAAAATCTGAGTCAAACTTTAAAAACTTTTCAAAGTCCCTGAACCTTAGAAATTTCCCTCTTTTGTCATGCTCTATCTCAATCTTCAGATGCCTCGCGAAGGAAGTGGTTCATCCCCGAACCCGATGTTGCAGATCCTGCAAATGTTGGTTTCTGACCGCGAAGATGAAAGAGCCGAACATCAAGCCAACTTAGCCACCCTTCAGCACATTGTAGGGTTCGCATCATAGAAAACAAAATTTTTCCTACAATGTGAACTATATACCAAGATCTATCTACTAGATACAAACAACGGGCGGATGTATATCCGTAGATAACATACCCTTGAAGACCGACAAAGCTTAACGAGTTCAACTCGTGGTTGATGTAGACGATCTCTTGCCGATCTCAAGATCGAGAGGAAGTCCTAGCGCCGCAAATCAGCAGCGCATCCGTGCTCGCACACACGTTCGAGGCACCGAGCAACCTCCGCCTCCTCGCTCCAGCGATGCAGCGGAAGAACAACTCTTTCTTGCCGAATAGCCACCGGGAACATGTATCTTGCTAGTCCGAGACCATGGGGGATAAATTCTAGAGGGGGAGAGATCCTTCACGAGGAGGTGTGAGAGACAAGTGAGGAGGGGCTCCTTTATAGGAGGAGGGGCACCCAAGGGGTGGCCGCCCCTCCCTCCTTCATTCATGTGGGTGGACACTCCACTCACAAAATGCCCTTTTAATTCCCTCCACTCAAAAGTCCACTCAAATTCCCATTAAATTTCCACCAAATTTAATGCAAACTCTCATTAAATAAAACTCTTTTATTTTATTCAGAATTTTGTCAATTACTTTAATGACAAACATTCAAAATAACCTTGCTAGAATTCTATTTCACATGCATAACCACTTTATGCAATTTCACCGAAAACCTGTTTGGTATCTAGTGAAATAAATTCTCGCGCTTGTTCATTCTTTCGGCATGAAACATTTGCTCCAATTGGATGTCGGTGTCTCTTAAGTGTGTCACCCTACGGTTCATGAATAATGCGGACATGATCGAGACCCTCTCGGATCAATAATCGAAGCGGGATCTGAGACCCATCGACTCCCACACATTCAACGATGACTTTCTTGTGATCGTCGAACCTTTACGCTAGTATCTTAATCCCTTTGTTTCACGATATATTACATGTCCGAGATTCGATCATCGGTATCTCCATACCTAGTTTGATATCGCACGACATGCACTCTTTTCTCGCTCCTATGATATAACATTCTAGTGATCAAATCACTTGCTTGCAAGCTAATCAATGTGATATCACCGAGGGCCCAGAGTATATCTATCCGTCATCGGGATGAACAAATTCCACTCTCGATCCATGAGCCTCAACATAACACTTTATTAGTTAGAATCCATCTTTATAATCACCATGTTACGGTGTGACATTTGATGTTATCAAGAAACTCTTCCTGTTAGTGATTGACATGATCTCATGGTCTAAGGATTAGGATCACTTCGTAAGTTGTTATAGCAATATAAACTCAATGACTTTGATCGTAATGCTATACTTGGATGAATGTTCATCACACAATTACACTAATGTTGTGATCCGTTATTAACAACATCCAATGTCCATGATCAGGAAACTTTGATCATCTTGTTAATCAACGAGCTAGTTTATGAGAGAGGCATAACTAGGAACTTTCTGTTTGTTTATTAAACACACATGTATTAATGTTTCCGTATTAATACAATTATAGCATGCAAAATAAACATCTATCATATACTTGGAATACACATAATAAACACTTTATTATTGCCTCTCAGGGCATATTCCCTTCAGTCTCCCACTTGCACTAGAGACAATAATCTAGTTACATAGTGATAAATCTAACACCCATTGAGTTCTGGTGTTGATCATGTTTTGCTCTAGGGAGAGTTTTAGTCAATGGATCTGCTACATTGAGATTCGTATGTACTTTACAAATCTTTATATCTCCATCCTTGACATGCTCGCGGATGGAGTGAAACCGGCGCTTAATATGCTTGGAATGCTTGTGAGACCTTGGCTCTTTGGCATTGGCAATGGCACCATTGTTGTCACAATAGATCACCATTGGGTCCAACGCGTTTGCCACCACTCCTAGTTCGGATATGAACTCCTTCATCCAAACTGCTTCCTGAGCCGCTTCTGAAGCAGCAACATATTCGGCCTCCGTTGTTGATCCCGCTACCACAGGTTGTTTGGAGCTCCTCCAACTAACCGCTCCGCCATTCATGAGAAATACGTATCCGGTACTTTGAAGAGAAGGTTCCACAACCTCTTCGAGTTCTACCTTCCGACTACTCACACCTTTCGCGAGAAAATCTTTCTCTAGAAAGGATCCATTCTTGGCAACAAAAACCTTGCCCTCGGATCTGTGATAGATGGAATACCCAATAGTTTCTTTAGGGTATCCTATGAAGACGCATTTTTCCGCCTTGGGTTCGAGTTTATCCGGTTGAAGTTTCTTCACATAAACATCGCATCCCCAAACTTTAAGAAATGACAGCTTAGGTTTGTTTCCAAACCACAATTCATACGGTGTCTTTTCAACGGATTTAGATGGTGCCCGATTTAAAGTGAGTGCAGCAGTTTCTAGTGCATAACCCCAAAATGACAACGGCAAGTCCGTCAGAGACATCATAGATCGAACCATATCTAATAAAATGCGATTACGACATTCGACACACCATTTTATGTGGTGTTCGGCAGTGTGAGTTGTGAAACAATTCCACACTCTTTCATGTGAGTTCTAAACTCGTAACTTAGATACTCACCTCCACGGTCGGACCGTAGAAATTTGATCTTTCTATTACGATGATTTTCCACTTCATTGAAATTCCTTGAACTTTTCAAAGGTTTGGACTTGTGTTTCATCAATTAGATATAACCGTATCTACTCAAGTCATCCGTGAAAGTAACAAAATAACGATATCCACCTCGGTGACACACTCATTGGACCACATACATCGAATGTATGATTTCCAATAAATCGCCGCCCGTTCCTTTGAGCGAAAAGCGACGTTCTAGTCATCTTGCCCATAAGGCATGGCTCACATGTATCAAATGATTCATAATCAAGTGATTCCAAAAGTCCATCCGAATGGAGCTTCTTCATGCGTTTAACGCCAATATGACCTAGACGGCGATTGCCACATATATCGGATATATCATCATTAAGTTTAATCCTTTTAGCATCAACATTATGAATATGTGTAACATTATCATCGAGATCTAATAGAAATAAACCATTCATCATCGGTGCATGACCATAAAAGATTTCATTCATATAAATGGAACAACCATTGTTCTCGAATTTAAATGAATAACCACTTCGCATCAAACACGATCCAGATACAATGTTCATGCTCAGTGCAGGCACCAGATAACATTTATTCAAGTTTATAACTAATCCCGACGGTAAGTGGAGAGGCAGCATTCCGACGGCGATCACATCAACGCTTGATCCATTGCCGACACGCATCTTAACCTCACCCCTTGCTAGCGGTCACTTGTTACGCAGCCCCTGATTCGAGTTACAAATATTAGCAACTGAACCGGTATCAAATACCCAGGTGCTACTGCGAGCACTAGTCAAGTACACATCAATAACATGTATATCATATATACCTTTGTTTGCCTTGCCGGCCTTCTTATGCGCCAGATACTTGGGGCGATTCTTCGATGGCGATCCCCACAATAGTAGCACTCGGAATCGGACTTAGGTCCAACTCGGGGTTTCTTTTCAGCGGCAACAGCTTGCCCTTACTTCCTTCCGCTTTCCCTTCTTGTCTTTCTTGAAACTAGTGTTCCTATTGATCATCAACACTTGATGTTCCTTTTGATCTCCATACCGGTTTTAAGCATTGGCGAAGCTGGGGAGACTTCTTCATGCCTTGCATATTATAGTTCATCACGAAGCTCTTATAGCTAGGTGGCGAGGCTGAGAACACGATGGATGCCTAAGTCAATGGGAATCGATATTCCCAAGGACACAAGCTTATCGGCGTAACCCGACATCTTGAGTACATGCTCACTAACGGAGTGCTCTTCCATCATGCAGCTAAAGAACTTTTACGGCGTTGTAGCTCTCTGACATGTGTGTCGAAAATCATTTTCAACTCACCCATTGTATCAAATGCATTTCCGTTTGAAATTCTTTCAGTTCGGCTCTAGCCCATACAATATGTCGCAATGAACTAAGTTGTGGTCCTCTGACGAGTCCGATAGACATTCTTCTCCTCGTCGGGCATCATCAAAGGTGGGGGCCTAACGCGCTTCTAGCACATATTGCTTTTGCGTGAGAGGAGAATCCTCAAATTCATGGCCCATTCGGTAAAGTTGCTACCGTTCGTTGCTAGTTTCTCTTTCTCCATGAACACATTGAAATTAAAAGCGGTGGTGCCATCTACAGCAGAATTTGTAAAGTTTAGACTAAGTGTATGATAGATTGAGTTCAACTAATCTATATTACGAATGAACTCCCACTCAAAAACGACATCCCTCGTGCCTTTTTGGTGATTACATGAACCAAATCCACTACACCAAGTCCGATCATCACGTGAGTCGGTATAGCTTCAAAGGCGAGCATCAAATGGGCATCATATTAACTATATGACTCATGCCTAACCTTTCGGGCCGTGTGCCGAGGCCATGTCTGTACATGCTAGGCTCGCCAAGTTAGAACCTTAGTATTCGCGTGTAATCTGTTTTACACCGAAATATATGGTCGTGGATCCAAGAACACCCGATCATCACGTGATGTCTTGGAGCGACGAAAACATAATCGGTGCATACTAAAGGAAGAACACATTCTTATCTTGATATTTAAATGAGGGATCATCTTATTATGCTAACAAAGCGCTAAACAAGCAATATAAGATGCTATCAAACATCATATGTTTATTAGTGAAATTATATGGTTCCCCAGATGATCTCTATCATGTGCATCGTGGTATGATCACTATCATACCTATATGTAAATCCAAGGTCTATGGATTTTACACGCTATGTGTGTAAGAGTATCATCTCATACTTCTACTTACAACACTACCATATCATAACACTAGCCCAAGAACAATTTAAACTAGACGCCTCTAATTTATCCATTGCAAGTTTTACGTGGCTTAGGGCTTTCGAGATAGAACCGTTCTTACCTATGAACATGAACCTAACGAGGATAATCAAATTGTTGACAACTCTCTTGCAAAATAGATATTGACTATAGTAGGAGAGAGACACCGCTAGCCACTTATGCAAACTAGTTGCATGTCAAGCGTGGAACAGGTCTCATGTGAGGACATGTAAAGTTTGTCCGGCCGCTTCATCCCACTATGCCACCAATATCCAAAATTACAACAAAGGAGCAACAACATGATCATCATCGCCCACATACTCATATGTGTACTACCGTGTAAAGTATCTACGCATAGATCCGCTCGATACCCTTTGTAGGGTTCGCAGCATAGAAAACAAAAATTTTCCTACGATGTGAACTATATACCAAGATCTATCTACTAGATACAAACAACGGGCGGATGTATATCCGTAGAGAACATACCCTTGAAGACCGACAAAGCTTAACGAGTTCAACTCGTGGTTGATGTAGACGATCTCTTGCCGATCTCAAGATCGAGAGGAAGTCCTAGCGCCGCAAATCAGCAGCGCATTCGTGCTCGCACACACGTTCGAGGCACCGAGCAACCTCCGCCTCCTCGCTCCAGCGATGCAGCGGAAGCACAACTCTTTCTTGCCGAATAGCCACCGGGAACATGTATCTCGCTAGTCCGAGACCATGGGGGATAAATTCTAGAGGGGAGAGAGATCCTTCAAGAGGAGGTGTGAGAGACAAGTGAGGAGGGGGGACTCCTTTTATAGGAGGAGGGGGGGCACCCAAGGGGGTGGCCGCCGGCCATGGGGGCTGCCCCATCCCCTCCTTCATTCATGTGGGTGGACACTCCACTCACAAAATGCCCTTTAAATTCCCTCCACTCAAAAGTCCACTCAAATTCCCATTAAATTTCCACAAAATTTAATGCAAACTCTCATTAAATAAAACTCTTTTATTTTATTCAGAATTTTGTCAATTACTTTAATGACAAACATTCACAAATAACCCCTTGCTAGAATTCTATTTCACATGCATAACCACTTTATGCAATTTCACCCGAAAACCTGTTTCGGTATCTAGTGAAATAAATTCCTGCGCTTGTTCATTCTTTCGGCATGAAACATTTGCTCCAATTGGATGTCGGTGTCTCTTAAGTGTGTCACCCTACGGTTCATGAATAATGCGGACATGATCGAGACCCCTCTCGGATCAATAATCAGAAGCGGGATCTGGAGACCCATACTGACTCCCACACATTCAACGATGACTTTCTTGTGATCGTCGGAACCTTTTTACGGTAGTATCTTAATCCTTTTGTTTCGATATATTACATGTCCGAGATTCGATCATCGGTATCTCCATACCTAGTTTGATCTCAATCGACATGCACTCTTTTCTCGTTCTGTGATATAACATTCTAGTGATCAAATCACTTGCTTGCAAGCTAATCAATGTGATATCACCGAGGGCCCAGTATATCTATCCGTCATCGGGATGAACAAATTCCACTCTCGATCCATGAGCCTCAACATAACACTTTATTAGTTCGAATCCATCTTTATAATCACCTATTACGGTGTGACGTTTGATGTTATCAAGAAACTCTTAGGTGTTAGTGATTGACATGATCTCATGGTCTAAGGATTAGGATCACTTCGTAAGTTGTTATAGCAATATAAACTCAATGACTTTGATCGTAATGCTATACTTCGGATGAATGTTCATCACACCATTACACTAATGTTGTGATCCCGTTATTAACAACATCCAATGTCCATGATCAGGAAACTTTGATCATCTTGTTAATCAACGAGCTAGTTTATGAGAGAGGCATAACTAGGAACTTTCTGTTTGTTTATTAAACACACATGTATTAACGTTTCCGTATTAATACAATTATAGCATGCAAAATAAACATCTATCATATACTTGGAATACACATAATAAACACTTTATTATTGCCTCTCAGGGCATATTCCCTTCACACATAGCTCAGATGGCCAACAACAATCAAGGCCAAGGAAATCAGGACAATCATGGATCTAAGCTCAAAAATTTCCAGAACACCAACCCACCTGTTTTCACTAAGTCGGAAGAGCCCCTAGATGTAGATGATTGGCTGCAAACCATGGAAAACAACCTGGAAGTCGCCGGAGTGGAAGCTAACGAGAAAGTTATGTTCGCTACCCACTATCTAGCCGGAGATGCAAGAGCATGGTGGAACAGCGTTCGTGCAATGACTGGAGGACAGATGATGACCTGGGAGGAATTCAAGGTCAAGTTCAGCAGAACCCATGTGCCACCGGGTTTGATCAAGAGAATGAGAGATGAGTTCCGAGAACTGAAGCAAGGAAGGATGACCGTAGTGGAATACCGTGACAAATTCTTGTCATTAGCTAGGTATGCCCCGGATGATATCGATACTGAAGCCAAGAAGAAGGAGAGATTCTTGAATGGTCTGCACGATGAGATGCAGACGATGTTAGTCAATATCCCCTTTGCTGATATTGAAGCCCTCGTCGACTCTGCCATTCATATGGAAGGAAAGATCAACCAAGCCAATGAGAACCGCAAGCGCCGCATGATGCATCAGCCAGGAACCCATCATACCCCAAAGTATCACCCTAACCCATCTCCAGGATTTGCCTCGAGAACCCCGATGAACCGTCCGGCCTATCCCAACCGTGGAAACCCAAGGCCCGGAGGAAACCACAACAACCCCGGCAACTCTGGCAAATTCAACCGTGCACCACCCAAGTTCAACAACAACAATGCTACCGCTAACACCAACACTGCCCCGAGGACCGGAAGCAATGTTGTGACCATTGCAGCAAAGGACAAGTCGCAAGTGACTTGTTATGACTGTGGAAATAAGTGTCACTACTCCAATGAGTGTCCCAAGAATAATGCCGCAGCCCCCAATGCCAATGCCCCAGCTCAGCAGCAGCGTCATGTTCAGCCCGGAAGAAGGTTTGCCCCAGGGAATTCGCTCAACCGCAACGCCCATCTTTTTCTCATGCATGCTGAAGAAGCCTAGGAAGCGCCAGACGTCGTGCTGGGTATGTTTTGCAAGAGTACTTGCAAGAGTGTTGTTTGATTCTGGTGCATCGCACTCATTTGTCACCGAAGAATTTGCATGCACTAGTAAGATTCAACCAACCAAACTGAAGCATGTTATGATAGTTCAAATCCCCGGTTCAACCACCAAGGCTAGGCAAATTTGCAAAGCCGTCCCTATCCGAATCCATGGCATAGATTTTATGCTAATCTGATAGTACTCGGAACTAAAGGTTTGGAAGTAGTACTAGGAATGGATTGGATGTCCAAACATAAAGAATTAATTGACTGTGCCAAGAAAGCCATAACCATGACCAGTACAGCTGGAGTATCAGTCGAGCATGTATTTGAAACCTTACCTCGTCAATTCAAGTGCAACAAGAGTATAGCCCAACCTACCATTGACCAAGTATGGATAGTCTGTGAATACCCCGATGTATTTCCAGATGTTTTGCCCGGTATGCTCCCAGATCGGGATATCTAGTTTTTCATTGAACTAATCCCCAGAACAGGACCCATAGCCCAGAGACCATATAGTATGAACCCGTCTGAACTAGCAGAACTGAAGAAGCAACTAGATGCCATGTTGGAAATTGGATTGATTCAACCAAGTGCGTCACCTTGAGATCACCTGTTTTGTTCATGGACAAGAAAGATGGAGGTAACTGTTTGTGTACGGGTTATCTGAAGTTGAATGATGTCACTATCAAGAACAAATACCCATTGCCCAAGATAGAAGATTTGTTTGATCAGTTGACCGGTGCCAAAGTGTTTTCTAAGATTGATCTTAGAACTGGCTATCATCAACTCAAGATTCGCGCAGAGGATATTCCAAAGACTGCCTTTACCACCAGATATGGATTATACGAGTATACCATCATGTATTTTGGATTAACCAATGCCCCCGCTTATTTCATGAATCTCATGAATAAGATTTTTATGGACTTCCTGGATAAGTTTGTCATTGTTTTCATTGATGACATTCTGATTTATTCCAAATCAGAAGAAGAACATGAGCTACACCTAAGGACCATTCTTGGAACCCTTAGAGAGCATCAGTTGTATGCCAAGTTTAGCAAATGTGAATTCTGGTTACAGGAGGTAGGATTCCTCGGCCACATTGTATCAGCCGGAGGAATTGCCGTTGACCCTGCAAAGGTGAAAGATGTCGAAGATTGGCAAGCCCCAACCACTCAAACCCAAGTTCATGCATTTCTCGGATTGGCGGGATACTACTGCAAGTTCATAGAAGGATTCTCGAGTATTGCCAGACCCATGACCCAATTGCTGAAGAAGGACAAGAAGTTTGAATGGACGGACAAATGTGAAGCGAGTTTTCAAGAACTCAAGAGGAGCCCTTTGATTTTAGCCCCAATCTTAATCATGCCGGATATCACGAAGCCCTTTGACGTATATTGTGATGCATCCAAGATTGGTCTCGGATGTGTGCTAATGCAAGAAGGCAAAGTTATATCTTATCTATCCTGACAACTGAAACATCATGAACAAAACTATCCCACCCATGACCTCGAGCTCGCAACCGTAGTTCTAGCCCTGAAGACATGGAGGCATTACCTGATGGGAAACCATTGTGAGATCTATTCGGATCACAAGATCCTAAAGTATATATTCACTCAGAAGGAGCTAAATATGAGGCAGACAAGATGGATTGAACTAATCAAGGATTACGACCTGGACATTCACTATCATCCCGATAAAGCCAATGTGGTAGCAGATGCCCTTAGCAGATTGCCGTGCCGCTTGAACTCCATGATTTTGAAGGAGCAACCAAGCCTGCACAAAGAGATGGAAGATTTCCGAATGGAATTAGTGATTGAAGGATTTTTGGCTAGCATAGAACTTCAACCCACTTTGATCAGTCAGATCAAGGAGGCGCAAAAAGGAAATGCTAGTATCAAAGGAATCAAGCATTGTATCGATACAGGCAAAGTACCCGGATTTACCGAAGATGAAGAAGGAGTTCTGTGGTACAAAGGACGTCTTTGTGTACCAGCAGATTCTGAGTTGAAAGAAGTTATTTTGAAGGAGGATCATGATTCTCTTTATTCTATCCATCCCGGAGGAACGAAGATGTATCAAGATTTGAAAGAGCAATTTTGGTGGCATAAGATGAAGAGAGAAATCGGAAGCTATCGCGAAGTGTGATATATGTCAGAGAGTCAAGGCGGGACATCAAAGACTCGTTGGATTGTTGCAACCATTGCAAATTCCAGAATGGAAATGGGATTCTGTTGGAATGGACTTTATCACCGGATTGCCTACTTCTAGTAGGGGAGATGACTCTATCTGGGTCATAGTAGACAGATTGTCCAAAGTCGCCCATTTCTTACCAGTCAAGACCACATATCAGAGTTGGAAGCTAGCGGAGTTATACATCGCTAGAATCGTCAGTTTGCACGGAGTCCCCAAGAACATCGTATCTAATCGAGGAACTCAGTTTACCTCAAGATTCAGGAAGAAAGTCCAAGAAGGTTTAGGAACCCGACTAGACTTCAGCACAACGTATCACCCTCAGACTGACGGACAAATGGAGCGAGTAAATCAAATACTCGAAGATATGTTGAGAGCATGTGTGTTAGAGTATGGATCTAAATGGGAAGAATGTCTGCCATTTGCAGAATTTTCATACAACAACAGTTATCAAGCTAGTTTGCAAATGGCCCCATTTGAATTCATGTATGGAAGGAAGTGTCGCACCCCTTTGAACTGGTCGGAAGTAGGAGAGAGTCAGATTTTCGGATCCGACATCCTACGAGAAGCAGAAGATAAAGTTCACAAGATTCGTGAACACCTCAAGACCTCTCAGTCAAGACAGAAGAGTTACGCTGACAAGAGACGTCGATACCTCGCCTTCAACATCAGAGATTTTGTGTATCTGAAAGTGTCGCCATTGAAGTGAATGCAGCGTTTCCAGCTCAAGGGAAAGTTAGCCCCCAAATATATCGGACCCTTCAAGATTCTGAACCGTCGAGGAGAAGTGTCGTATAAATTGGAACTACCGAAATAGATGTCAGTCGTGCACAATGTGTTCCATATCTCATTACTTCGTAAGTGCCTCAAAGTTTCGGAGAAGACTGAAGTGTTCAAGAACATTGATCACCGGACCATAGAGATCAATGATGACCTGACCTATCCCGAAGTACCCATCCGCATTTTGGAAGAAGCTTTCAGAACTACCAGAACCCGGAGCATCAAGTTTCTCAAGATTCAGTGGAGCAACCACACAGAAGAGGAAGCAACCTGGGAGCGCGAAGATCACATCAGGACGGAGTTTCCCGATCTCTTCAAATGCTAGGTAATCTTTTTCATCCTTTTTCAAATCTCGGGACAAGATTTTGTTTAAGGGGGGAAGGTTTGTAACATCCCAAAAATATTAAACTTGGATCATCAAACTCTAATCATCAAAATTAGGGTTAACAAAAACTTTCCCAACTAAAAATATGAAGGCATTCATATGTGTGTGTATTCAAAATTTGAATTCTTTTGAATTGCCATGATTCTGTGTTTACTTGCTTGTAAAATGATTCTTAGGAGAAATAAACATCATCTAAACAATCCCCAAACTTTTCCCAAAGACAAACAACTCAAAATAAACAAATGAAGTGAATGGTCATTTTTGCCAAATTAACTCTCATGCCTACTTTGGCTATCTCTAGTTTTCAAAACTTAACAGAAACATTTGTGGATCTTTGCATCCCTTGTTAGTACTCATAATAAGGTACCAAGGCCCACTTAGTGATCATCTAGAAACATTCAAATGCTAAGTTTAAATGACAGTTTAAAATTGAATCTATCGCATATGGGAAGATCCCACTATTTCAAAAACCACTCAAACAAGCTCAACTTTCAAAACCCAAGCACCCATAGAATCATCAACACATGCCTAGAACACCCACCAAAAATCTTTTCGAAATTCAAAAGTAAGTTTCTTGCGGCCATTTCATCAAACACCTTGCAGATTCAAATCAAACAAATCACAAACACTATTGTGTGCAGTAAATTTGGCCTAACTTGTTCCCTCTCTGGTTGCAACTAGCCTTAGTAGATCATCTAGATCCTTTAACTAACCTCTATCACCACTGTAAGCTTGCCTTGCCATCAATGGTGAGCAGGCCGAGCCTCACCATGTCACCCCAGTGTGGACAACAAGCTAGGAGAAGAACTAGCCGTGGACACCTTGTCTAGCATGCAACCCATGTCTCACCGCCCCCTCTCGACCATCCCTAGCTCGAAGACAGAGACCAGAACCGCCAGGAACGCCGCGCCCGCGCCGCTGTCGACCATGCCGATGCGCACCCCAGAGCATGCGCCGTTCCCACTCAACCCGACCATCTCGAGCCATTGCTGCCCGCCAACATGCACCCCACCGTACCAGGAGACCACTGGACATGATTGTTTCCTCGCCCGTACACCGTAGCCACCGCACGCCGCGGAGTTCGCTGCCTCTGCCTCACAGAGCACCGCACGTTCCCGACCAATTGCCACCGCCCCTAAGCGCGCATTCAAGTTCTAGAGCATCGCGAGGAGACCACGCTTCGATCTCCAACCTCAGCCATGCCTCTAGCCGCCCGTAGCCATGTCGCCACCGTCGCCTGCCCATCCCTCTTGGTCTCGCTGTCAAGCCTATAAAAGGAGGCCACCCCCAGTCGTTTGAAGCACACCATTCCACTCCCCTCACCTCACTGATCATTCCACCCTCGAGCCGGAGCACGAGGAGTAGCAGTTCGCCGGAATTGCGCCAGAGCAGGCCGCCTCTGGAGAAGAAGGGAGCCGTTGATTTCGACCACCCCCGGAGCTGCCTCGACCATCCCTGAGCTCGCCGTCGACCACTCGTTCGTTTTCCCACCTCGCCGTCGTCGCCGGAGCCCTGGTACGCCCCCTATGCACCCCCACTGAGCCGCTAGGGTTCGAGCTCACCGGTGACATGTTCATCATCGACGACGACCCTTAGTCGTCGATCAACCTTCTAATCCAACGACCCACACCGCCCCGTACCGCTGACCGGTAGACCCCCCTGTCAGTTGAGCCCCGCGCTGCGGAGTGACACTGGGACGGCCCATTAACCTCTCCCGCGCGACCCAACAGTTTGAATTTAGATTTTTTCCTTTTTAATTCAAACCCAGTTCCGTACCTAGTTTCAAAAATCAACCCAGCTCGATTTAATGAACCAAATTGCATGAAACCAATTTTGTAAGAAAGGTACTGAAAAGCTTAATCCAAGCTCGTTGGATTCAAATCTTTTGGATCTGTAGATCAACCTTGGTAAAAATAACAAGTCAGAAACTTTTCTGCATTCAAATTTTTTTCAAATTTCAACCATAAGAGCTTTTGAGTTGATCCCAACTCTCAAAAATCACATTTGATCATACCTTTCAAAATATATAAAAACATATGGGTTTAATTATAGAAATAATGTTCAAGTAATAAA
This sequence comes from Avena longiglumis, assembly GCA_030063025.1. NCBI lineage: Eukaryota > Viridiplantae > Streptophyta > Magnoliopsida > Poales > Poaceae > Avena > Avena longiglumis. Next base: position 160,242,216 of record CP125973.1, read on the forward strand.
AGAATGCCACATAGGCATTTCTAGTCACCTTATTTAATTAAAATAAAAAGGTTAAACCTTATTAAATTGTGACACCACTTTAAATCACATTCCCATGTACTGAAATATGTGGTGATGACATGTGTCAACATTATCCCATGTTTGAGTTGGAGGATATTAAATCTTAAGTAGTTTTTCAATGAGTAGAAATTACTTTTCTCAAATTAAAATAAATAAGACAAATGTTTTAAGCTTGTAATATAGGTGATGATGCTAGATCATCTATAGTGCATCTTTGTGTGATGATTGAAAATAGTTAAGTATTGTTTGGTGATTGTGTACCTCGTATTTATTTATAGACGCTAGTACCGACCAAGGATACGAGGAGGAAGGAGGATACTACGAGGAAGAAGCCGAGGAGAACTTCAACCACTGCTCTGCACAAGGCAAGCCTTGCTAACCAAGTTTACCTATGCAAGCTAACACTTCCAACCTAGCAAGCTTATACCACTTTATCAACCATCCTAGTTTTACTTACAAGCTTTCTACTTTATTTCTTTATCAAAGCTTTCTCTTAGAGTTTACTTAAGTGACTTGTAGATTATAGGAATATAACTGAAGGTTGCATAAAGATCATTAAACTTGGCCTAAGCTAGATAATCTTTATGTCATCCTGAGGCATGAGATTGAACTTCTTAAATCCCCACTTGTTTACCACCCCTCATTAGTACTCACCCCACTTGTAGATGCTAGTGCTAAGCATAAAACTTGATCAACTTTAGATGGGAATACTTGGTGAAAATGGTTATGAAAACCTTAAAATGATGCGTCATTCTACTGAAAATGTTTTGACATGTGTTTCCGAACACCATATGATTTTGATGATGAAAATGTTGAGGCATGAGCCTTAGCCCTTTATAAAACTGATGGTTGTCTGGATGCGGTACCATTCCAATTTTACCGTACAACCACAATACCCAAAAATTGGGTAGGGCTTGACTGGAAATTTATATACCTTAGCATGGGTTCCCTCACGGCCAAGGTCTGAGCCGAGGCTACCTTGTGAAGATTGTCGACCTATGCAGTACCCAAGATGACAGTTGGTCATGGTTGGGAGGCCAAACTCACAGGAGAGGTGCCTATAGTAGGGCGTGTAATTGAAAGGTTGAGATTGATTATCCGCATACTGAGTATGGTGAATTCAGGATTTGTTCCTGACGGATGTATCGAATGTTGTGGTGAAAGTGTACAATCTCTGCAGAGTGTTAAACTATTCGAATAGCCGCGTCCGCGGTTATGGACAGTTGGAGTGGCCATATTATTACCCCGTCAGATGTTTTCAAAATGACTTGTGAAATGAATTGAGACTTTGACTTGACCACAACAGAGTGGTCATATGAAATTCAAGTTCCCACTTAGGTGTTATGAAATTTCAACTAGGTTTCTTTGCTTCTGAACTTAGTAGAGGTAAATCTGGCTTTTTGCAAAACAACCCTAGAGCTTAGCGTCCTACTACAAAAACCCCCCTTAACTTGTTAGTATTAGTTTGCGAGTATTTAAAGAGTACTCATGGCTTTGTCCCTGGCTATTCCCGTGGCCAGACTATGAAGAGGAGTACCAGGATGATGGACCACCAGAAGGATATGACAACTAGGATCATCTCCCATCGTAAGCATTGTCTGTGACCCCGAAGATGGAGCTTTGCCTACGCTATCGTTACTACTACGCTATTCCGCTGCTTGAGTCGTATTGAGAACTGGATCATGAGATCCTTATTTGCGTAAGACCTTATGTATGGTTTTGTAATGGATGATGTACTGTGATATCCAAATCTGTTATGTCTCGCAAAAATGGTAATCCTGGGATTGTGATGTATGGCATAACAGGCATCTGGGATTAAAAATCCGGGTGTTTACAATTCTGTTAGAAGAACTTTGTTTCGTTTATTCATCTACCATATACCAAAATTATATGTAGTGGTTGCTACATTAATCTGTTCAGACTAAATATCACTATGAAAGATCAAATCTTGTCATAGTAAACTCCTTGAACATTGTCGTAAAAACTTTAACGACATGTCGACTATTTCATAGGTGTGAAACATCATGTCTGTTTCTTTATAGATCCAAATATGATCGATAGGTTTTTACACATTTCCAGAGGGTCTTCCAAGTTCAAAAAACTTGATTTCTCGTGTATGGAACTATCACGGATTTTATGGCTTCAAGCCATTTGACGGAGTCAGAGCCCATCATCGCTTCTTTGCATTTAGTCGGTTCATCATTGTCAAACAACAATGATTTACTCTCAAATCTCAGCATTTGATTGTTTATCCGACCTACTTGGTTCAATAGGAACTTAGATCTCCGTGACCACAACCTTTGAGGCACATGAGCCATGAGCATTGTGGCTGCCTCCGGAACATTTTCCGGTGCTGCGCAAATCAGCACATATAGCTAAGGTTCGTTAACCTTATCAAAGCTATAATGTCCCCCCACTTAACTTTTGCGAAAAATTCCTTTTTCAAGAAACTTCACGTTTCAAGAGACAAACCCTTTTGTCCTCGGTGTTTAGGAGGAATACTCAATGGTTAATCAAAATAACCTACAAAGACATGCTCATCCGACTTTGGTTGTAAACATCTTACTTATGCTTAGCATACCAAAATTTAAGAAAGGATAACTTGGGTTTTACCCCAAACCACAACTTATATGGTGTCATTTCAACGGATCAATATGGAGCTCTTTTCAGTGCAAAAGCGGTAGTCTCTAAAGATTTAATCTTTTAAAACATAATGGCAGTTTGATAAATAACACCTTTGATCCAACCATGTCAAACAAGGTTTCATTACAAATCTCAAACACTGCATATTGTAGGGGTTCGTAGCATGGAAAACAAAAATTTTCTATCGCATACAAACAAACAAGCCAAGATCTATCTACTAGATTATAGCAACGAGTCGATGGAATAACTTACCCTCGAAGATTCCAAAGTGTTTAACGAGAGCGGATTCTCGTGGGTGATGTAGTCGTACTCTTCCCGATCTCAAGATCGTGTAGACGATCCTTCCGGTATTGCGTTAAGCTTCATGATCGGTCACACGTTCGGTACTCGACGAAGACCTTCCTCTCCCTTGTTCCAGCAGGCAGCGGAGGTTGTAGCACTCTCCTCGCGATTCCGGCAGCACAACGGCGTGGTACCGGAAGTAGAGGGGAGATCCCGCAGGGCTTCGCCTTAAGCCGGAGCGAGTATGGTGGAGTATGAGAGAGCTATTAGTGGTCTAGGGATTAGACACACCAATTAGAAGGCTCTAAACCGAAGGCTAGGGCAATTAGAAGCTCTAAACCAAAACGGCTCTAAACCGGAGATTAGAGGATAGAAACTTGTGTCTAGAGGAGGAGGCCCTGCCCCTCCTTTTATAGGTGGGAGGGGCGGCCAAGGGGAGGGAGTCCCTCCCCAAGTCGGCCTTGGGTGGCGCTGCTTGGAGGAGGGACTCCTCCCCAAGTCGGTTGCCTCCTCTTGCTTGTTTCCACAGTTTCTGTTTTAGCCGCTTGACTTTCAAACTGGCCATTTGACTTTTGTTTTGGATTCAATTTAATCCTTTATTTGGAACAGCAAGAACACTTAGTACATGATGCAATCATTCCAATATGTAATGACACATTCATGTACCCTTCCCCGGAGTGCGGACATTCGAACCTTCTAGAACATTCGATGAAAACACCTAATCATTCCCGAACTCAAACGGACTTTCCTTATATGAATCTTATTCTCCGGACCATTCCGGATTACCTCGTGATATCCGGATCCCATCCGAGACTCAACAACATTCGGTCTCTTTCTCATAATACCATAACTACTCAAACAACGTCGAATCCTTAAGTGTGTCTCCCTACGGTTCGTGAATTATGCGGACATGATCGAGACACTTCTCGAACAATAACCAATAGAGGAATCTGGAAATTCATATGGCTCTACATATTTCTCGATTACTTTGCGATCGAATGAACCACTTACATACGATACCAATTTCCTTTGTACTTATCCGAGGTTATGATCGTCAGTATCTCTGCATACCTAGTTCAACCTCGTTGATAAGTACTCTTTTCTCGTTCCGTGATATGTGATCCCTTGTGAGCAGTCACATGCTTGCAAGCTAATTGGATGACATTCCACCGAGAGGGCCCGAGTATATCTATCCGTCATATGGATGGACAAATCCCACTCTTGATCCATGTGTCTCAACCAAAACTTTCCGAACACTCAATGCCACCTTTATAGCCACCCGATTACGGTGTGGTGTTTGATGTCATCAAAGCATCCATCCGGTAAGGTGATATGCATGATCTCATGGTCGAAGGAATTAGGTTACTATGTATCAGAAAGCATATAGCAATTGAACTATTGAAATGACTTGATCTTTATGCTACGCTTATCTATAGGAGTATGTCCACCATATCATTCTCCTAACGATATGATCTTGTTGTTGATAACATCTCAATGTTCATGATAGGGAAACCACAATCATTAATCAACCAACAAGCTAGTGAAGTATAGAGGCTATACTAGGGACTTCAAATTAAGTTTACAAATCACACAAGTAATAATGTTTCCTTGTTAATACTATTATAGCATGAATGTAAACATTTATCATAAACACAAAGATATAATAATAACTACATTTATTATTGCCTCTAGGGCATATCTCCAACAGTCTCCCACTTGCACTAGAGTCATCTAATCTAGATTACATGGTAATATACCGAACACCCATGGCAGTTTGGTGTTGGTCATGTTTTGCCCTCGGGAGAGGTTTAGTCAATGGATCCGCCACATTCGGATCGTGTGTACTTTGCAAATCTTTATATCCCCATCCTGGATATGTTCTCGAATAGCGTGAAAACGCAGCTTGATATGCTTCACTTCTTGTGTGACCTTGGTTCTTGCGCATTGGCTATGGCCCATGTTATCACAGAGATAGACATTGGGTCCAGGCGCTTGGAACCACACCAGCTCAGTAATGAACTCTTTCATCCATATCGCTTCTTGTGAAGCCTCCGGCAGCCATGTATTCGATTCAGTTGAAGATCTCGCCACAACGCTTTGCACTCCTCCAGCTAACCGCTGCACCATTCAAAATAAATACGTATCCGATTGTGATTTAGAATCATCCGGATCGGTGTTCCAACTAGCATCGGTGTAACCATTAACAACGAAATGCTCATCACCTCCATAAGAAAGAACCATATCCTTAGTTCTTCTCAAGTACTTAAGGATGTTTTTGACCCATTGTCCAATGATCCACTCTGGATCACTTTGATATCTGCTAGTTAAACTAACGGATATGCAATGTCGGGTCTAGTACATAGCATGGCATACATTAGAGATCCTATGGCTGAGGCATAGGAGTCTTACTCATCTTTCTCTATCTTCGCCGATGTCGGACTTTGAGTTTTACTCAAGGTCGATAGCAACATGGGCAAGAACCCTTTCTTGCTTTCTTCCATTCCAAACCTCTTTAGAACTTTGTCCAAATATGTACTGTGACAATGATATTTGGCGTTTCGATCTATCTCTATAAATCTTTATGCCTAATATGTAAGTGCTTCGCCAAGATCCTTCATTGAAAAACTATTATTCAAATATTCCTTGACACTATTAAGAAGGTCTACATCATTCCCAATCAACAATATGTCATCTACATACAGTATTAAGAATGCTACAGAGCTCCCACTCACTTTCTTGTAAATACAAGCTTCTCCATAAGTTTGTATAAAACCAAAACTTTTGATTACCTTATCAAAACGTTGATTCCAACTTCGGGATGCTTGCTTCAATCCATAGATGGACCTTTGAAGTTTGCATACCTTGTTAGCATCTTTAGGATCGACAAAACCTTTGGGTTGCATCATATACAACTCTTCATCAATATCTCCATTGAGGAATGCTGTTTTGACATCCATCTGCCATATCTCATAATCATAATATGCAGCGACTGCTAACATAATCCTCACAGACCTTAGCTTCGCTCGGTGAGAAAGTCTCATCGTAGTCAACTCCTTGAATTTGTCGAAACCCTTTTGCGACAAGTCGAGCTTTATGGACGATAACATTACCATCAACATCTGTTTTCTTCTTGAAAATCCATTTGTTCTCGACAGCCTTCCGGCCATCCGGTAAGTCCACCAAAGTCCATACTTGGTTTTCGTACATGGATCCAATCTCGGATTTCATGGCTTCTTGCCATTTGTTGGAATCTGGGCTCATCATCGCTTCCTCATATGTCTCAGGGTCATCGGTGTTGTCCACCAACATGACACTCATAACGGGATCATACCAATCTGGAGTGGTACGAGTTCTCGTTGACCTCCGAGGCTCAGAGCAACTTCAAGCAAGTTTCATGATCATCATCATTAGCTTCCTCTCTAATTGGTGCAGCACCACTGGAACTTCTTCCGGTCTTTGCGCTACTCGCAATTTCGAGAGAAGGTTCGACAACCTCGTCGAGTTCTACTTTCCTCCCAGTCACTTCTTTCGAGAGAAATTCCTTCTCTAGAAAGGATCCATTCTTAACGCAGATTTTGCCTTCGGATCTATGATAGAAGGTATACCCAATAGTTTCCTTCGTATCCTATGAAGACGCATTTTTCGCTTTGGGTTCAAGCTTGTCCGTGTAACTTCTTTACATAGGCTTCAAGATCCCCAAACTTTAAGGAACGAAAATTTAGGTTTCTTGCCAAACCATAATTCATACGGTGTCGTTTCAACGGATTTAGATGGTGCCCTATTTAAAGTGAATGCGGTGTTTCTAATGCATAACCCCAAAATGATAGCGGTAAATCTGTAAGTGACATCATAGAATGAACCATATCTAAAAGAGTTCGATTCGACGTTCGGACACACCATTACTGTTGTGGTGTTCCCGCGGTGTCAATCAGTGAAAGTATTCGCATTTCTTCAAATGCTCGCCAAACTCGTAACTTAGATATTCACCTCCACGATCGTAACGTAGAAATTTAATCTTCTTGTTACGTTGATTCTCTACCTCACTTTGAAACTCCTTAAACTTCTCGAAAGTTTCGGACTTATGTTTCATAAAATAGATATACCCATATCTACTCAAGTCATCCGTGAAGGTAAGAACATAACTTGATAACCACCACGATGCTACACTCATTGGACCACACACATCGGTATGTATGATTTCCAATAAGTAGCTCGCTCCATCATACCGTAAAATGGAGTCTTAGTCATTTTTCCCATCGGACATGCTTCGCATCTTTCAAGTGATTCAAAATCAAGTGATTCAAGAAGTCCATCGAATGGAGTTTCTTCATACGCTTCACTCCAATGTGACCAAGGCAGCGATTACACATATAGGTCGAATTATCGCTGATTTCAAACGTTTAGCCTCAATGTTGTTGATATGTGTATTTCCACTATCGAGATTCAATAAGAATAGACCATCTATCAAAGGTGCATGTGCATAAAACATATTACTCATATAAATCGAACAACCATTATTCTCGACCTAAACAAGTAACCGTCTCGCAATAAACAAGATCCGATATAATGTTCATGCTCAACACAGAACTAAATAACAATTATTTAAGTATAAAACTAATCCCGATGGTAGATGAAGGGTAGCGTGCGACGCGATCACATCAACCTTTGATCTGTTTCCAGCGCGCCGTCACCTCGTTCTTCGCTAGCTTCCGCTTATTCTGCAAAGACTGCTTTGAGTTACAAATATGAGCAGAACCGAGATCAAATACTCAGGCACTACTACGAGTACTAGTGAGATACACATCAATAACATGTATATCAGATATACCTTTCTTCTTGATGTTGTCGTTCTTCAGATCCCCTAAGTACTTTGGGCAATTCCGCTTCCAGTGACCTTCTCCCTTGTAGTAAAAGCACTCAGTTTCAGGCTTGGGTCCAGCCTTGGTCTTCTTCGCCGGCGTGTTAACTTTCTTACCACCCTTCTTGAAGTGTCCCTTTTTCTTAGACTTGCCTTTCTTGAATTTGGTGGTCTTATTGACCATCAACACTTGGTGCTCTTTCTTGATCTCCACTTATGCAGACTTTAACATAGCAAACAGTTCTGGCAACTCTTTGTTCATGTTCTGCATGTTGTAGTTCATCAAAAAGTTCCTGTAACTTGGTGGTAGTGACTGGAGGACACGGTAAATCCCCAAAGCATTAGGAATCACTATACCCAAGCTTTGAAGTTTGTTTGCGTGCCCAGACATCTTAAGCACATGCTCACTGACGGAGCTGCCCTCTTCCATCTTGCGTTAAAGAACTTTTGAAGCCTCATAGCTTTGAATTGCCGCATGAGTCTCAAAAATCAATTTGAGATCCTCGACAATATCATATGGGTCGACTCTTCAAACCTTTTACAAGCTCGATTCTAAACCATACAAGATAGCACATGAACTATGGAGTACTGATTCTTCCGAGCGAGGTAAACATTCTTTACTTCATCGGGAGCATCAAGTGCAGTGGGTCACCCAATGTGCATCCAAAGACATAGGTCAAATTACCAGCTGTGAGGACAATCCTCAAATTGCAGAACCAATCCGCGAAGTTTCTTCCATTGTTTTTCAACTTTTCTTTCTCTAGGAACGCATTAAAATTGATGGTAGGGGCTGCCATTGATCTACAACATATTTGCAATAGTTTAGACTAAGTTTATGACAAATTGAGTTCAAATTAATTAATGAAATTAAACTAGGTGAACTCCCACTCAAAACAACATCCCTCACATTGTTTTAGTGATCACATGAACCAAATCCACCACATCAACACCGATCATCACGAGAGTTGATATAGTTTCAATGGCGAACAATCGTCATGTTCATCATATCTACTATATGATGCATGCTTTACCTTTCGGTGATCCGTGTTCCGAGACCATGTCTGTACATGCTAGTCTCGTCAAGATCAAACCTTAGTTTCTGCATGAGCATATCTGGCTTGCTCACGTTGTATACACTTGCAGAATCTAACACACCCGATCATCACGTGGTGCTTCGAAACAACAAGCTTTAGCAACGGTGCTAACTAAGGGTGAACACTTTATGATTTGAAATTCATGTGCATGAGGGATCATCTTATAATGCTACCGTCGTCTACTAAGCAATACAAGATGCATAAAGGATTAACATCACATGCAATTCATAATATGTGATATGATATGGCCTTTCTTCTTTGTGCTTCCGATCTCCATCTTCAAGCACGAACATGATCTCCATCATCACCGGCATTGCATCAAGGTCAATGACGCTTCACCATGGTTGTCGTCCACCGGCTTCAACTATTACAACTACTTTGAATAGACACGCGGGTCTTAACATAAATTAAAGACAACCATATGGCTCTGCCGGTTGCCAACTTACAATAAGGAACATTGCATACATCAAATATAATCACAATCATGGCCATATCACATCACTGCACACCCCTGCAAAATAAAGTTAGACGCCTCTACTTTCTTTGCATATTTTACGTGGTTTGGGGCTTTCAATAAGTGTCGTTCTAACTTACGAACAAGAACCACAACATTGATACTAGCATTGTTGATCACCCGTTGTAAATTGGATCTTAACTATGCTAGGAGAAACAGGCACCCGCAAAGCCACTTATGCAATACAAGTTGCATGTTAAGCGTGGAGCAAGTCTCATGAACGATGTCATGTAAGGTTAGCCCGGGCCGCTTCATCCCAACATACCGCAAGATGCAAAGTACACAAAAAGCAATCGACAATAAAAGTATCAACGCCCACAATGACCATTATGTTCTACTCGTGCAACAGATCTACATATAGACACGGATCTGATACCACTGTAGGGGTTCGTAGCATGGAAAACAAAATTTTCTATCGCATACAAACAAACAAGCCAAGATCTATCTACTAGATTGTAGCAACGAGTCGATGGAATAACTTACCCTCGAAGATTCCAAAGTGTTTAACGAGAGCGGATTCTCGTGGGTGATGTAGTCGTACTCTTTCCGATCTCAAGATCGTGTAGACGATCCTTCCGGCGCTGCGTTAAATGGCGTCGCTTCCGCGTTCGATTTTCGGCGAAGACCTTCCTCTCCCTTGTTCCAAAGAGGCGGAGGTTGTAGCACTCTCCTCGCGATTCCGCAAGACAACGTGGTGGTAAGTAGAGGGAAATCCCGAGGCTTCGCCTTAAGCGGGCGAGTATGGTGGATTATGAGAGAGGGCTATTAGTGGTCTAGAGATTAGACACACCAATTAGAAGGCTCTAAACCGCAGGCTAAAGCAATTAGAAGCTCTAAACCAAAACGGCTAACCGGAGATTAGAGGTAGAAACTTGTGTGTCTCAAGGAGGAGGCCCCGCCTCCTTTTATAGGTGGAGGGCTAGGCGCCAGGAGGGAGGAGTCCTCCCAACTCGGCCTAGGTCTGTCACGGCTTGGAGAGAGGAACTCCTCCTCCAAGTTGGTTTCAACCTCCTCTTGCTTGTTTCCCACAGTTTCTGCTTCCCACAGCTTCGCTTTTCCAGCTCTGTTTTAGCCGTTTGACTTTCAAACTGGCAGTTTGACTTTCAAGTTTTGGAACAGCAAGAACACTTAGTACATGATGCAATCATTCAATGACACATTCATGTACCTTCCCCGAGTGCCGACAATTGAACCTTCTAGAACATTCCCGATGAAAACACCGAATCATTCCCAACTCAAACGGGACTTTCCTTATATGAATCTTCTTCTCCTGACCATTCCGGATCACCTCGTGATATCCCGTATCCCATCCGAGACTCCGAACAACATTCGGTCTCTTTCTCATAATACCATAACTACTCAAAACAACGTCGAATCCTTAAGTGTGTCTCCCTACGGTTCGTGAATTATGCGGACATGATCGAGACACTTCTCCGAACAATAACCAATAGAGGAATCTGGAAATTCATATGGCTCCCACATATTTCTACGATTACTTTGCGATCGAATGAACCACTTACATACGATACCAATTTCCCTTTGTCTCACGATAGTTTACTTATCCGAGGTTATGATCGCGGATCTCTCTGCATACCTAGTTCAACCTCGTTATCGATAAGTACTTTTCTCGTTCCGTGATATGTGATCCCTTGTGACCCAGTCACATGCTTGCAAGCTAATTGGATGACATTCCACCGAGAGGGCCCAGAGTATATCTATCCGTCATATGGATGGACAAATCCCACTCTTGATCCATGTGTTTCAACCAATACTTTCCGAACACTCAATGCCACCTTTATAGCCACCCGCCACGGTGTGGTGTTTGATGTCATCAAAGCATCCATCCGAAAGGTGATATGCATGATCTCATGGTCAAGGAATTAGGTTACTATGTATCGTAAAGCATATAGCAATTGAACTATTGAAATGACTTGATCTTTATGCTACGCTTATCAATAGGAGTATGTCCACCATATCATTCTCCTAACGATATGATCTTGTTGTTGATAACATCTCAATGTTCATGATAGGGAAACCACAATCATTAATCAACCAACAAGCTAGTGAAGTATAGAGGCTATACTAGGGACTTCAAATTAAGTTTACAAATCACACAAGTATTAATGTTTCCTTGTTAATACTATTATAGCATGAATGTAAACATTTATCATAAACACAAAGATATAATAATAACTATATTTATTATTGCCTCTAGGGCATATCTCCAACAGGTAGCATCAGGTTGGTTCCGGATAGGTCATTCTTGCCCCTCTCTGATAGCTGCCAGTTGTATCGAGTCTCTATAGGTTGTTCGGTGCATGCTGCCGCTGCCGCTCAGTCCACCATACCTATGTAGGCGAGGACCGCCGAATTCTAGCCTCGCTGCATCTTGGCCTCGATCGACGCTCCTCTTTTCCTTTGCCCTTTGTCGGCACCCCTTTGTTTAAGGTGTTTTGAGATCGACGTTAGCGTGGTTACCCTTCCGGCTTGGCAGGGTTATGGACGCCATTGGTTATTCTTGTGGCTCTTAGCCCCATTTGCATCTTGTCCAGTCGGACGCCTATCGCTTTTCAAGGTGATTTGGATCTTTGTATTGTATATCGTATTCTTGACTCATTGAGTCGCAGCTTGTATATATATCTGCCCTGTGGGTCCCATCGAGGACTGTTGTGTAATGTTATTACGCCGTTTTCCACCCGCACGAAGTGCTCGGGCACCTTTGAATCGCTTTATGCGGGTTTGGCGGTTTCGCTAAAACTTGCATAGGGTCGATTCTGAGGGTGTTACTGAGTGGTATCGAGCTCGCAGCTGCGATACCACAAGTCCAAATTCAGAGGATAACCTAGCTAACGGTCAAGAGTGTCAAAACTATTTTTCAAAATCGGTTGGATAGTTCTGATTAGGTCTGATTTTTATTCCTTACCCCTCTGCTATTCTCCTCTTACCTCTATGTGTTTTGAATCCGCTCTCGTCTTTTTCTTCGAGTCCAGGATTTCTCGTGGTTGGGTTCCGTCGTACCTTCAGGGTTTCGCTTCCTCCTTTGATAACGGTGTTCTACCATCCGGTGTTCATGCTGTCTGAGGAATCCGTCTACTGTGGTACCATTCTTTGTTCCTTGTTGGTGCCTTCCGGTGCTATCTGACGCGACGACATCATCTACGCCAGATCCGATGCAGAGTCTGCATCCCTCCTTGTTACCGAACCTCGCTTGTCGAGATCTACCATCTGAATTCCGAGAGTTGGTTGCATAATCCGCCTATTCGTGTGCAGAATAATGGTTTGAGTGCGGGATGGAGTAGCTACCATACCACTACTCTTATCATTCGCTCTTGTACATTGAATTGGTGAATTAATGTGATTTCACTCATTCCATGGAAGTTAGAGGTGGCCTTATCTTTGGATACCTCTACCTTCGTCCTTTGTTTTCTCCGGAATGTTCTCTCGACGATCAGGGACAACGACCTCTTGTTAGTGGTGTCGCGAGGATCTACACGAAGCGCGAAGGATCAGATCGCCGCCCTTCTTCCCGGTACCATGAGGCGGATCTCGAGGGCGAGATCCATTGTTAGTGGTGTCGAATTGTGGCATCCCGCTAAACCACTACTGGAAAATCGCGTTGTTTTTGTGCATTGCATCGTCATCATCATGCATTGTTTGTCTGAAACTATTTCGAAACGCCTAGTTTTGTTTTCTAAATAACCCCCGTCTTTATTTCAAATTAAATCATCGGTCTGTTCAGATCTTGTATTTGTCTAACAAGTATTTACAAAAATGTTTTACAAATAAAATTAAAACAATAAAATATTTTTGTCGGGCAGTCCAGTCCGGCCGGTCAGGCCAGAGGCCAACCGGTCTAGACCATCTGCGACCCAGCCCAACTAAACCCTGCAAAACCTAGACCAACCTTTTCCCACCAAATCCTAGTCTACCCACCTATCCTAGCCTGCCACCTCACCTTCCCCTCCACCTCATCTCACCCCCGCCACCTCATCGATCCAGCCCCTCTCCCTCTCTCCTCCTAGGCCCACCCCACTCAGCCCACACTCACACCACACAAACACACACAGACACCCTCTCCCTGGCTCCCACTGGCCCCAGCCCCCACTCCTTCCACCACCGACCCAACCACCCACCTGGCCCCGCTCCGACCCCACCACCCCTGGTCCCACCTCCCTCCTCCTCCGCGTCTCCCCCACGCGAACCACCCCCACCCCCATTCCTCTCCCTCCACCTCTGGCCCAGTGGCCTCCGCTCCTTCCACCGCCGTCCCTTCGCGACGAGCCCCGCCTTGCCCGCCAGCGCTGCCTCGCCCTCTCCGCATCTCGCCTGACGCCTCTCCTCCTCCATCCGCCTCTGTCCGCTGCCCTCCCTTCACCACCCTTCTGCGACTAAGCTCGACTTGCCGCAGGCCTCTGTCGACGCCCCGCCTCCTCCAGATACGCCGCCGCCGCTTCTCCCACGGTCGTGCCCTCGAGCACCGCCACCCAGCGATCTCTCGCCGCTCCCACTCGTGGCAGGCCTGTGACGCCGACCTGCCTACTCGCACCGCTGTCCGCCTCCTCCGCTCGTCCCGCCACCGCCTCTCGCTCCTCCTCCGCGTCCCTCGCCTCCCGCTGCCTTCCCGCCCGTCATGCCCCGGGCGCCACGCTGCTAGACCATAACGCCATGACCCAGGCAGTCCTGCTGCAGTTCTGCTTTTGCCGTTGGCCTCCCTCCGCACGTCGCGAGCTCCTGCCGCACGCTCCTCCTGCAACTTCCCCCAAGCCGCGTTCAACCGTTTTCTCCCGTGCGGCCGCCGTCAGCCACGAGCACGATCCGTTCTCTGGCACGCCTGGCCACCTGCGTGGGGCTGCTTTCGTTCTGTCATCTTGCTAAGGAGTGTTCTCCTTTTTCTCAGACGTGTGCTCGACATGGTGTTGTTGTTTCTAGTCACAACGTCTGCGAATCATGTGGCGCCTTGTGACAACTTCTTATCGGCGCTTCGTTTGTTTCACAACGATAGTGCCGAAGACCGAGGCCAAGTACCTTGCTGAGATTGTCAAGTGAACAAGGTTTCCGATGCACAACACCGACAAGATCGACAAGTGGCGAGGTAATCTGAAGTATGCCCGGCAAGGACGGCCCGGTATCAAGATCTTCATCATGGGACACGAAGGCCTCCTTCACGGAACGCCATGACCTCCTTCCCGGATCCGATGACGTGAAGCCTCGATCCCGTCGAACCCCAAGATATCCTTCGTGGACCGAAGAACGATCCAGGGGCCCGATCCGAAGACCGATCCCCCGTCGGACCTCCTGAGACCGGAACCCGAACCCCTCGGAGCCGAGTTCGCCGAACCCAGATGTGTGACCCTTTTCTCGAGCCCTATTTTATAAATGTAATAACAAATTGATGCATATTAAATTGTCATACTCGCATGCATTTTTGTGTGGTTTGGGGGCCTTATGCCGATTCACCTTATAATTAAATATGAGGCCCATATGCGGGCAAATCTAGTCGTATATTGGCCTCATTTAAATTTGTGTAGCGAACCGATGCCATGTTTTGTCCTGTTAAAACAACATTTAAATGGCGGGGTACCTAAACAACTAGAACCATTTAATTAATTGTCGGGACCCCGGTTCCTCTTAATATGGCCTAATTGCATCGCACCCTTGCCATGCCATGCATCATACATGCATCATGCCGATCTTTCGCCGTAGTATTAAATAGTGCATCCGGTGTTTCTTCTAGTGATTTGCTTCTTCGCGGATAAGGCCGTTGAGTTGATGTGAGCTTCGCCCCGATCTTCGGATGAACCTTCGGCAATGTTTTCAGGCGAGCATCTCCCCCTTTCTACCTATCTTACTTTTATAGTATTTATTCCCTCCTGTTGATCTATTGCTATCTGTGTTGCGATGCTCTAGTTTTCGTACCCGTGATATCCCTCGCAGCCTTATATTGCCTTGGACACATCCTATTACCTGTTGTTTGGTAGATAGTTGGACTTGCGCGTCGTAGTCGCTTGCTCAAGTGTTGTTGCGTGTCGTCAAGTACCACAGTTGTTGGTGTTTTGCCGCATGTTGATGTTGGAGATGATCATGGCTTTACTTATCGTTCACTTTAATTACTGTTTAACCACTAAAATTGAAGTAAGTAAGCAGAGGCACAGGTGGGCAATAGATGTTATTTGGTTGTTAACCGTCCACTTGTGTCCCGTAGGACCCCAAGTACTTGATACCTGTTCCTTGAATTTTCGCGTTATCCACATCCGGGAGGATTATGGGACCCCCATGAGCCAGAGCTTGATTCATTCTTATTTCTTGGGGCCACAAACTAGTTTGAGGTTTTATTACTATCCTGTACTTATGCCATGCTTTACCGCTTTATTTATGATTGTGCGAGGAGCACCTGTACTGTTTAGGTAAGCGGAGTGTTTTCGTGGTATCGACAATCCCAGTTTTGGGTTCCCAGTCGTTTACAGCCACTGACGCAAACCTTGAGTCCGTCTCGGAGTCATTAGCTTCGCTATGGTGTACTCAATGGGTGGCCTCAAATATTTCTGAATCTGTGATTGCTTTGTCGTGAAGGCCTCGTTGGGTTTTGATTTGGTTTTTCCGAGGTTGATCGAGTGTGTGTTGCTATTTGTGCACCCTGCAGGTAAAACTTTCAAAGCCGTGTCCATGTTATGGACAACTTGGAGCACAGTATCTCGATCATAGACAACTATAACTAAAGTAGTGCTATAGATTTGACTTTATAATGACTAGTAATCAGCTTCACTATAATGGAATGGCTAAATAAAACTGCCAATAATTGCTTGCTTGGGTTGTCGTTTGCGACCATTGTACCTGACTAGTAAGTATTGCAACTATAACGGAATGGCTAAATAAAAGTACCAACAACTGCTGGGTTTTGGGTTATCTCATGCTAATTGAATCTGATTAGTAAGTGTTGTAACTACAACGGAATGTTTAACTAAAACTGCCCACTGCTTATTTTACCAGGATGACTCATGCCATCTCTATTTGACTAGTAATTGCCGCAACTCTAATGGAATGAATAAAACTGCCAACTGTGTGAGTCCCTCGGTTGACTTCCTCGTTTGGTTTCGAGGGGGAAATATCAGGATGGGTTTGTTTGATGGTAGCATCAGGTTGGTTCCGGATAGGTCATTCTTGCCCCTCTCTGATAGCTGCCAGTTGTATCGAGTCTCTATAGGTTGTTCGGTGCATGCTGCCGCTGCCGCTCAGTCCACCATACCTATGTAGGCGAGGACCGCCGAATTCTAGCCTCGCCGCAATGGCCTCAAGATCGACGCTCCTCTTTTCCTTTGCCCTTTGTCGGCACCCTTTTGTTTAAGCGGTTTTGAGATCGACGTCGTTAGTGGTTACCCTTCCGCTTGGCCTCGCAGGTTATGGACGCCATTGGTTATTCTTCAGGGCTCTTAGCCCCATTTGCATCTTGTCCGTAGCTGGACGCTCTATCGTTTTCAAGGTGATTTGGATCTTTGTATTGTATATCTGTATTCTTGACTCATTGAGTCGCAGTTGTATATATATCTGTCCTGTGGGTCCCATCGAGGACTGTTGTGTAATGTTATTACTTCGTTTTCCACCCGCACGAAAGTGCCTGGTGGGCACCTTTGAATCGTTTCTATGCGGGTTTGGCGGGTTTCGCTAAAACTTGCATAGGGTCGATTCTGAGGGTGTTACACCACTGTAGGGGTTCGTAGCATGGAAAACAAAAAATTTCTATCGCATACAAACAAACAAGCCAAGATCTATCTACTAGATTGTAGCAACGAGTCGATGGAATAACTTACCCTCGAAGATTCCAAAGTGTTTAACGAGAGCGGATCCTCGTGGGTGATGTAGTCGTACTCTTCCCGATCTCAAGATCGTGTAGACGATCCTTCCGGCGCTGCGTTCTGGCAGCGCTTCCGCAGTCGGTCACACGTTCGGTACTCGACGAAGACCTTCCTCTCCCTTGTTCCAAAGAAAATGGAGGTTGTAGCACTCTCCTCGCGATTCACAAGACAACGGGCGTGGTACCTAAGTAGAGGGAGATCCCAGGCTTAGCCTTAAGCCGAGCGAGTATGGTGGAGTATGAGAGAGCTATTAGTGGTCTAGGGATTAGACACACCAATTAGAAGGCTCTAAACCAAGGCTAGGCAATTAGAAGCTCTAAACCAAAACGGCTCTAAACCGGAGATTAGAGGATAGAAACTTGTGTCTAGAGGAGGAGGCCCCGCCTCCTTTTATAGTGGGAGGGGCGGCCAAGGGAGGAGTCCCTCCCAAGTCGGCCTTGGTGGCGGCTTGGAGAGGAGGACTCCTCCCAAGTCGGTTTTGCCTCCTCTTGCTTGTTTCCCACAGTTTCTGTTTAGCCGCTTGACTTTCAAACTGGCCATTTGACTTTTCTGCTTTAGGATTCAATTTAATCCTTTATATGGAACAAGCAAGAACAGTTAGTACATGATGCAATCATTCCAATATGTAATGACACATTCATGTACCCTTCCCCGAGTGCCGGACATTCCGAACCTTCTAGAACATTCCCGATGAAAACATCTAATCATTCCCGAACTCAAACGGACTTTCCTTATATGAATCTTATTCTCCGGACCATTCGGATCACCTCGTGATATCCGGATCCCATCCGAGACTCGGACAACATTCGGTCTCTTTCATAATACCATAACTACTCAAACAACGTCGAATCCTTAAGTGTGTCTCCACGGTTCGTGAATTATGCGGACATGATCGAGACACTTCTCCAACAATAACCAATAGAGGAATCTGGAAATTCATGGCTCCACATATTTCTACGATTACTTTGCGATCGAATGAACCACTTACATACGATACCAATTTCCCTTTGTCTCACGATAGTTTACTTATCCAGGGTTATGATCGTCGGTATCTCTACATACCTAGTTCAACCTCGTTACCGATAAGTACTCTTTTCTCGTTCGTGATATGTGATCCCTTGTGAGCCGGTCACATGCTTGCAAGCTAATTGGATGACATTCCACCGAGAGGGCCCAGAGTATATCTATCCGTCATATGGATGGACAAATCCCACTCTTGATCCATGTGTCTCAACCAAAACTTTCCGAACACTCAATGCCACCTTTATAGCCACCCGATTCACGGTGTGGTGTTTGATGTCATCAAAGCATCCATCCCGTAAAGGTGATATGCATGATCTCATGGTCGAAGGAATTAGGTTACTATGTATCGTAAAGCATATAGCAATTGAACTATTGAAATGACTTGATCTTTATGCTACGCTTATATATAGGAGTATGTCCACCATATCATTCTCCTAACGATATGATCTTGTTGTTGATAACATCTCAATGTTCATGATAGGGAAACCACAATCATTAATCAACCAACAAGCTAGTGAAGTATAGAGGCTATACTAGGGACTTCAAATTAAGTTTACAAATCACACAAGTATTAATGTTTCCTTGTTAATACTATTATAGCATGAATGTAAACATTTATCATAAACACAAAGATATAATAATAACTACATTTATTATTGCCTCTAGGGCATATCTCCAACACATATTCCTATGGTGTTTTGGGAGATGTAAATCTAGGTGTTTTGCTAAACTTGCAACTCAAATAAATCCCTTTATGATAAAATCATAAATTATTTATTTTCTTGTTACAATGATTTTCCACTTTAGCTTGAAAGTCTTTAAACGTTTTCAAATATTTCACACTTCTTTCTCATTAAGTGAATATTCACTCAAATTTTCGGAGAAAACATATGAAGTTGACATCCATCGCTTACGACTGCACATAATGGACTACATACATCGATATGTATAAATTCTAATATTTTAGTCGATCGTTCTTATTTGGCCTTTGAACAAAGTTTTAATTATCCCGAGGAAAGTCTCACAAGCGTCACTTGATCAAATCAAAGACTCCAAAAATCCATGAAAATGGAGTTTCTTCATGTTTTCTTTCCAATATAATTTAAACGGCGATGTTACTTCATAAGTGATCTTCCAATCATTTGTCTTTCTACATTTTATGGATATGATTTCTCCAACTAGATTTGTAAATCATCCATCTTATATGGAATACAGTAATTATTTGAACAATCTTTGTTCTCATAATATCTGATTTAAATAACTATTATTAAAACAAATATTGAAGGCAAGCTTTGATGTCAACGAGAAATACAAACAACGATTTGTTTGTTTTCGATGAACATCATCACATATTCTCTTGCTAGTTACTTAAGCCATTGTAGTTCATGAATTGCGTCGTTCTGTATGAAATTTCATTCCAACCAATTCGGTATTAAATACCCAAGAACCACATTGTTTAACAAGCAAAGAATACAACCATAACATTTATATCATCTATACACCTAAACTGGACATTTCTAGTCTTTTCTTTTCTGCCAAATATATTTTATAGATTCTCTTTCAGCATTTCCTTTTCCTTTTTAAAAGAATCTATCAACATCAACAGTGACGCCATATACATGACACATAGTCCAAAGCATGTATATTCAAATACAAATACATTTGGACTTGCACTTTGAAGTAGATCACCATCATCAATTGATTGGCGTTCTTTCAAAATCCATTCTTTAGTAATATTTTAGTGTAGTAAAAACTTTATATACATCTTCTATTCATCCTTATCATGGCGACTTTCATGATCAAGCTAATGTAGCTTATAAAGGCGAATCGTGAGTATAACATTACTTTCCAAAACCCTTTTGGATAATTAGGATGTCTAGCATCTCCAACCTTTGCAAATTCTTATCCAATATGAGAACATATATTATACTCTATCATATTGCAACCAAAACATTGTTTTAGATATCGTTATATCTGTCACACATGATGGTTTCTAAAACAATTCTTTTAGCTCCTAGATAATCTCAATATTTAAATCAAGAATCATGGAGGCAAACATGATACTTTAGATACTAACACTGGAATTGTCACTCTCGATTTAATACTAATTATTAAACTTCATGGAGTAAGCAGAGTTTGCTGAAAGTTTGCAATAGGACTTTAAACTTTAGATTGACACTCAACACAATACGATACCAGTTCGTAAAGTAAATATACGGAATTCTATAGTTCTATTATCTCAATTACAACTAAGCATAAGGTGGTGAACGAATGTCAATGACTATAACAAATTATGCAAATTCACTTTGATTTAATTTATGATAAATTGAGTTCTACTAATCCAAATTAGAAATGAACTCACACTCAAAAACGGCATCCCCCGTGTCTTTTCGGTGATTACATGAACCAAATCCACTACACCAAGTCCGATCATCACGTGAGTTGGTGTAGCTTCAAAAGCGAGCATCCATATGGTCATCATATCAAAACATATGACTCATGCTTAACCTTTCAGTCCGTGTTCTAAGGCCATGTCTGCACATGCTAGGCTCGCCAAGTAAGAACCTTAGTATTCGCGTGTGTAAATCCATTTTACACCCGAGATATGCTCGTGGATTCAAGTACACCAGATCATCACGTGATGTCTTAAAGCGACAAAACATAGTCGGTGCATACTTAAGGAAGAACACATTTTTATCTTGATATCTAAATGATGGATCATCTTATTATGCTAATAAAACGCCAAACTAGCAATATAAGATGCAACAAACATCACATGTTAAAAAAATGAAATGATATGGTTCTTGCACTTGATCTCCATCATGTGCATCATGGTATGTAACACCCTCAGAATCGGCCCTATGCAAGTTTTAGCAAAACTCGCCAAACCCGCATAGAAACGATTCGAAGGTGCCCACCAGGCACTTTCGTGCGGGCGGAAAGCAAAGTAATAACATTACACAACAGTCCTCGATGGGACCCACAGAACAGATATATATACAACAGCGACTCAAAGAGTCAAGAATACAAATATACGGTACAAAGATCCAAATCACCTTGAAAACGATGGGGCGTCCGACTACGGACAAGAAGCAAATGGGACTAAGAGCCCAAGAATAACCAATGGCGTCCATAACCTCGCCGTGCCAAGCCGGAAGGGTAACCGCTAACGGCGTCGATCTCAAAACCTGCTTAAACAAAGGGGTCGACAAAGGGCAAAGGAAAAAGAAGGAGCGTCGATCGAGGCCAAGACAGCGAGGCTAGATTCGGTCCTCGCCTACATAGGTATGGTGGGAGCGGCGGCGGCATGCACTAAACAACCTATAGAGACTCGATACAATCAAGGCGATCGAGAGGGTAAGAATGTCCTATCCGGATCCAACCTGAAGCTAACACCAAACAAACCCATCCTGGGGTTTCCCCCCCTCGAGACCAAACGAGGAAGTCAACCGAGGAACTCACACAGTTGGCAGTTTTATTTATTCAGTTATCGTTGCAGTAATTACTAGTCAGGTATAGCTATTCATCCTGATAAAATAAGCAGTGAGCACTTTTAGTTAACCATTCCGTGATAGTTGCAACAGTTACTAATCAGGTACAGATAGCATGAGATAAACCCAAAACCCAAAGAGCTTGTTGGTACTTTTATTCAGCCATTCCGTTGTAGTTGCAATACTTACTAGTCAGTACAATGGTCAAGCGACACTCCAAACAAGCAATTGTGGGCGATTAATTAGCCATTCCGTTATAGTGAAGCTGATTACTAGTCATTATAAGTCAAATTTATAACAATAAACTTTAGTTATGCTTGTCTATGATCGAGATATCGTGCTCCAAGTCGTCCATATCCATGGACACGGCTTTGAAAGTTTTACCGGCGGGTGCACCAATAGCAACACACGCCGATCAACCTCGGAAAAACCAAATCAAAACCCAACGAGGCTTTCACGACCGAACAATCACAGGATTGAAATATTTGGGGCCACCCTTAAGTAGATTCATAGCGAAGCTAGCCGACTCGAGACGGCCTCAAGGTTTGGGTGGACGGTAGAAACGGGGAACCCGAAAGTGTGGGCTTGTCGACGATAGCGTAAACGTGTCCCGATCCTAACAGATGCGTGTGCTCCTCGCACAAATTAAATACGAAAGTAGCATGGCATAAGTACAGGATAGTAAAACACCTCAAACTAGTTTGTGGCCCCAATAAATAAGACAATCAAGCTCGCTCGTGGGGTCCCATATACCTCCGGATGTGGATAGCGCGATAAATCAAGGAAACAGTATCAAGTACTCGGGGTCTTCGGGACACAAGTGGGTTGAAACCAAATATTATCTATCACCCACCGATGCCTCGCTTATTTCAATTTTAGTTGTTAAACAGAAATTAAAGTGATGATAAGTAAAACTAGAATCATCTCCAACATCAACATGCGGCAATATTTCAAATCGTGGCATATGACGACACTCCTCAAGATTTGAGCAAGCAATCATGACGCAAGTCCAACTATCTACCAAACAACAGTAATAGGGTGTGTCCAAGGCAATATAGGGTTGCGGTATATCACAGTACGGAAACTAAAGCATCGCAAACACGATAGCAATAGATCAACAGGAGGGGAGTAAATACTATAAAAGTAAAATAGGTAGAAAGGGGGAGGTGCTCGCCTGAAAACATTGTCGAAGGTTTTATCCGAAGATCGGGCGAAGCTCACATCAACTCAACGGCCTTATCCGCAAAGAAGCAAAACACTAGAAGAAACACCGGATGCACTATTTAATAAAACGGCAGAAGATCGGCATGATGCATGTATGATGGATGACATGGCAAAGTTGCGATGCGATTAGGTCATATTAAGTGGAACCGGGGTCCCGACAATTAATTAGATGGTGCAAGTTGTTTAGATCCCCGCAATTTAAATGTTGTTTAACAGGCAGAAGATAGTACCGGGTTCGCTGCACAAGTTTAAATGAGGCCAATATGAGACTAAATTTGCCCGCATATGGGCCCCATATCTAATTATTAGGTGAATCGGCATAAGGCCCCCAAACCAATGCTATGCATGCGGGAATGACAATTTAATATGCAACAAATTGATATGTTATAAAATAGGGTTCGAGGAAAAGGGGTCACACATTAGAGGGGGCTCGACGATCTTGGGTTCCGGGGTTCGGGGTCGGTCTCAGGGTTCGACGGATCTGGGAATCGGGGTTCGACGGATGCGTTCTCGGATAGCGGGGTAGATCTTGTTGCATTCGCGATGGTCGGCCATGTTGTCGGTCCTCTCGTTCGGGTTGAAGCACTTGGCGTTCTCGAGGGAGTACTTGTCGCACAGGTTTTCTTCGGGTTCTCTGTCGATGATCTCGTCGTCGAGAAGAACTTGTCGGGTCCGCGTGTCGGGTCGGTCTTGGCGTCTGAGGGGAAGAACTTGGTGCCATGTGACGGAGTTCTCGGAGGTACGACCATCGGATCCTGGGTGGTGGTACTCGGGGTGTCGGGACGACGATCTTGTCGATGACCTTGGCGCTTCGTCTCCTCGTGATGGTCTCGGGGCGTCGAATCCGGGAAGGAGGGCTTGGTGGTCTTCACATTCGGACTTCGTCTCCGGGATCGAGCCTTGGCGTTATCGTGAGTTCTCGGTGTCGGCAGATCTTGGACTTGTGCATCGGCACATGGCTCCTTGACTTGGTTTTGGGCAACCCCATTTTTACAACACCACACGGTATAAACGGTGGCCTCTTCGGTGTAGGTCCTTGGCGTAGTGCTCCTGAGGATCGGACACAGCAACTTCCTGTGGCGGGTTCGGGACACCAGGCTGAACCCAACGAGCGAAGGCGAAGACCGGCTGTCGAGGCAGAGGCAGCGGGCACGCAGGGTCGACTCGCGGTGGTCGCTGCTGCGGCCAGCGGCGCTCGGGGAGCTCGCTGCCGGAGGTCGCGGGAGGGCTCGGCGACGGGGCACGGCGGCAAGGCGGAGGCCGGCGGCGAAGAACGCGCGAGGCGGCGAGGTCCTGCTGGCGGGGTCCGGGACACGGCGAGAGGAGGCCTGCGTCGGTGGCGAGGTCGGCAGCGGCGGGCGAGCTTGGGCGAGGCGGTGGCGGCCGGACTCGGCAGGCGGACGAGGCGGGCGGAGGAGGTGAGGACGCGAGGGCTTGGCGTGGCCGGTGGCGGGACGGCGCCGGAGAGGAGGCAGCGGACGCGGACAGGAGAGCGGGGCGTCGGGGAAGCGCAGGCCGGCGGGCGTCGTGGAGGCGGCGTGGTGGACCGGCGGGGTAGGAGGAGCCCAGGGAGAGCGCGTCGGTTGCGGGGTCCGTCAGCAAAGTCTGTGGCGGAGGCCGGGCGACGGGGAGGGTCGGCTCGCGTCGCCGGCGGCGGATGGTGAGGGCGGCAGGGCGAGCTAGAACGGGCGGGGCGGCTTGCGCGCGAGGCCGGCCGGAGGGCGGGCATGCGGGGCAGGGGCGCGGGAGGGAGAGCGCGCCGCTGGGGAGAAGAGGGCGAGCGGAAGGGAGCGTGGGGCGAGAGGAAGGACGCCAGGAGGAAGACGACGGGGGCTCGGGGTGCGGGGCGTGCTGGGTCGGTGGGCGGTTGGGTCCACGCGGGGCGGGGCCCGGTGGCAGGGGGTATGCGGCTGCTGCGTGTGAGTGCTGTGTTTGGTGTGTGTGCTAGTGCGTGCGTGGGTTGGGGTGAGTGTGGGGGTTGGTGGGTCTGGTGGTGAGAGAGGGGGTGAGGTGGAGGGCTAGGATTGGGTGGGGGGAAGGATGGGGATGAGGTGGCGGCGAGTTATTGGGCGGGGTGATGTGGAGTCAAGGGGTGGGTAGAGTTTTAGGTAGATGTAGTATTTAGAGGGCTGGTTTGGGGTGGACCGTTTATATTTTCTCTGGGGTGGTCGATCGGGTCAATCGGCCCGTTCGACTGCCCCTATTAAAATTAATTTAATATTTTATTTATTTTCAATAGCTTTTATAACTAGTTTTAGACAAACAAAATATCCGGAACATCCGGGGGTTTGGCGTTTGAATGGAGACGAGGCGTTAGGAAATTCAAACACAGGTTTTCGAAATTAGTTTTTGACAAACAATTCATGATGATGACGATGCAATGCACAAATTCAACGCGATTTTCTAGTAGTGGTTTTTGCGGGATGCCACAATTCGACACCACTAACAATGGATCTCGCCCTCGAGATCCGCCTCATGGTACCGGAAGGAAAGGTCGGCGGTCTGAATCTTCTCGCTTCATGCAGATCCTCGCGACACCACTAACAAGACGTCGTTGATCCCGTTCGTCAAGCGAACACTCCGGAAAACAACGGACGAAGTTAAAGGTAAGGCCACCTCTAACTTCCATGGAAGGAGTAAAATTGCATCGATCCACCATTCAATGTACATAAGCGAATGATAAGAGTAGTGGCATGGTCGCGACTCCATCCCGCACTCAAAGCATTACTCTGTACACGAATAGACGGACTATGCAACCAACTCTCAGGATTCAGACGGAAGATCTCGACAAGCGAGGTTCGGAAACAAAGGAGTGATGCATACTCTGCATCGGATCTGGCGTAGATGATGTCGTCGCGTCGGAAAACACCGGAAGGCACAAGCAAGGAACAAAGAATGGTACCACAGCAGGCGGTTTACTCAGGCAGCTTGAACACCGGATGATAGAACACCGTTATTAGAGGAGGAAGCGAAACCCTGAAGGTACGACGGAAACCCAACCACGAGAATTCCTGGACTCGAAGAAAGAGATGAGAGCGGATTCAAAACGCGTAGAGATAAGAGGAGAATAGCAGAGGGGTAAGGAGTAAAATCAGACCTAATCAGAACTATCCAACCGA
This sequence comes from Avena longiglumis, assembly GCA_030063025.1. Classification (NCBI taxonomy): domain Eukaryota; kingdom Viridiplantae; phylum Streptophyta; class Magnoliopsida; order Poales; family Poaceae; genus Avena; species Avena longiglumis. The sequence continues at coordinate 160,268,374 of CP125973.1, forward strand.
TTTTGCAAAATAGTTTTGACACTCTACTGCGGCCGTTAGCTAGGTTATCCTCTGATTTGGACTTGTGGTATCGCAATCTGAGCTCGATACCACTCAGAACACCCTCGAATCGGCCCTATGCAAGTTTTAGCAAAACTCGCCAAACCCGCATAGAAACGATTTGAAGGTGCCCCAGCACTTTCGTGCGGGTGGAAAGCAAAGTAATAACATTACACAACAGTCCTCGATGGGACCCACGAGCAGATATATATACAACGACTCAAAGAGTCAAGAATACAAATATACGGTACAAAGATCCAAATCACCTTGAAAGCGATGGGGCGTCCGACTACGGACAAGAAGCAAATGGGACTAAGAGCCACGAAGAATAACCAATGGCGTCCATAACCACCGTGCCAAGCGGAAGGGTAACCACTAACGGCGTCGATCTCAAAACCTGCTTAAACAAAGGGGTCGACAAAGGGCAAAGGAAAAAGAAGGAGGCGTCGATCGAGGCCAAGACACGGCGAGGCTAGAATTGGCGGTCCTCGCCTACATAGGTATGGTGGATCAAGCGGCGGCAGATGCACTAAACAACCTATAGAGACTCGATACAATGGCGACGTCAAAGAGGGTAAGATAGACCTATCCGGATCCAACCTGAAGCTAACACCAAACAAACCCATCCTGGTGTTTCCCCCTCGAGACCAAACGAGGAAGTCAACCGAGGAACTCACACAGTTGGCAGTTTTATTTATTCAGTTATCGTTGCAGTAATTACTAGTCAGGTATAGCTAATCATCCTGATAAAGTAAGCAGTGAGCACTTTTAGTTAACCATTCCGTGATAGTTGCAACAATTACTAATCAGGTACAGATAGCATGAGATAAACCCAAAACCCAGCAGTTGTTGGTACTTTTATTCAGCCATTCCGTTGTAGTTGCAATACTTACTAGTCAGGTACAATGGTCGCAAGCGACACTCCAAACAAGCAGTTGTGGGCAGTATTAATTAGCCATTCCGTTATAGTGAAGCTGATTACTAGTCATTATAAGTCAAATTTATAACAATAAACTTTAGTTATGCTTGTCTATGATCGAGATACTGTGCTCCAAGTCGTCCATATCCGCGGACACGGCTTTCAGAAAGTTTTACCCGGCCGGGGTGCACCAATAGCAACACACGCTCGATCAACCTCGGAAAAACCAAATCAAAACCCAACGAGGCTTTCACGAGAACAATCACGAGATTCAGAAATATTTCGGGGCCACCCTTAAGTAGATTCCATAGAACGGCTAGCGACTCGAGACGGCCTCAAGGTTTGGGTGGACGGCGAATCGGGAACCCGAAAGTGTGGCTGGGCTTGTCGATACCGCGTAAACGTGTCCCGATCCTAAACAGTACAGTGTGCTCCTCGCACAAATTAAATACAGAAAGTAGCATGGCATAAGTACAGGATAGTAAAAACACCTCAAACTAGTTTGTGGCCCCAATAAATAAGACTGAATCAAGCTCTGGCTCAGGGGGGGTCCCATATACCTCCCGGATGTGGATAGCGCGATAAATCAAGGAACAGGTATCAAGTACTCGGGGTCTTACGGGACACAAGTGGGCGTTCGGAAACCAAATATTATCTATCACCCACCGATGCCTCTGCTTATTTCAATTTTAGTTGTTAAACAGAAATTAAAGTGATGATAAGTAAAACTAGAATCATCTCCAACATCAACATGCGGCAATATTTCAGCAACTGTGGCATATGACGACACTCCTCAGTACTTGAGCAAGCAATCTGCGACGCGCAAGTCCAACTATCTACCAAACAACAGGTAATAGGGTGTGTCCAAGGCAATATAGGGTTGCACGGTATATCACAGGTACGGAAACTAAAGCATCGCAACACAGATAGCAATAGATCAACAGGAGGGGAGTAAATACTATAAAAGTAAAATAGGTAGAAAGGGGGAGGTGCTCGCCTGAAAACATTGTCGAAGGTTTTATCCGAAGATCGGGCGAAGCTCACATCAACTCAACGGCCTTATCCGCGAAGAAGCAAAACACTAGAAGAAACACCGGATGCACTATTTAATAAAACGGCAGAAGATCGGCATGATGCATGTATGATGGATGACATGGCAAAGTTGCGATGCGATTAGGTCATATTAAGTGGAACCGGGGTCCCGACAATTAATTAGATGGTGCAAGTTGTTTAGATCCCCGCAATTTAAATGTTGTTTAACAGGCAGAAGATAGTACCGGGTTCGCTGCACAAGTTTAAATGAGGCCAATATGAGACTAAATTTGCCCGCATATGGGCCCCATATCTAATTATTAGGTGAATCGGCATAAGGCCCCCAAACCAATGCTATGCATGCGGGAATGACAATTTAATATGCAACAAATTGATATGTTATAAAATAGGGTTCGAGGAAAAGGGGTCACACATTAGAGGGGGCTCGACGATCTTGGGTTCCGGGGTTCGGGGTCGGTCTCAGGGTTCGACGGATCTGGGAATCGGGGTTCGACGGATGCATTCTCGGATAGCGGGGTAGATCTTGTTGCATTCGCGATGGTCGGCCATGTTGTCGGTCCTCTCGTTCGGGTTGAAGCACTTGGCGTTCTCGAGGGAGTACTTGTCGCACAGGTTTTCTTCGGGTTCTCTGTCGATGATCTCGTCGTCGAGAAGAACTTGTCGGGTCCGCGTGTCGGGTCGGTCTTGGCGTCGAGGAAGAACTTGGTGCCATGTGACGGAGTTCTCGGAGGTACGACCATCGGATCCTGGGTGGTGGTACTCGGGGTGTCGGGACGACGATCTTGTCGATGACCTTGGCGCTTCGTCTCCTCGTGATGGTCTCGGGGCGTCGAATCCGGGAAGGAGGGCTTGGTGGTCTTCACATTCGAACTTCGTCTCCGGGATCGAGCCTTGGCGTTATCGTGAGTTCTCGGTGTCGGCAGATCTTGGACTTGTGCATCGGCACATGGCTCCTTGACTTGGTTTTGGGCAACCCCATTTTTACAACACCACACGGTACAAACGGTGGCCTCTTCGGTGTAGGTCCTTGGCGTAGTGCTCCTGACAGGATCAGACACAGCAACTACACCAACGGCAGGTTCAGGACACCAGGCTGAACCCAACGAGCGAGCGCTGAAGACCTGTCGGGTCGAGGCAGAGGCAGCGGGCACGCAGGGTCGACTCGCGGTGGTCGCTGCTGCGGCCAGCGGCGCTCGGGGAGCTCGCTGCCGGAGGTCACGGGAGGGCTCGGCGACGGGGCACGGCGGCAAGGCCGGCGGCGAATAACGCGAGGGCGGCGAGGTCTGCTGGCGGGGGTCCGGGACACGGCGAGGAGAGGCCCGCGTCGGTGGCGAGGTCCGGCGACGGCCGGGCGGAGCGAGCTTGGGCGAGGAGGCGGTGGCCGGCGCGGACTCGGCAGGCGGACGCGGCGCGGAGGAGGCTTAAGCGTGGCGGTGTGGCGCGGAGAGAGGCGGAGCTGAACAGAGAGGCGCGTCGAGGAAGCCGAGCAGCCGGGCGTCGTGGGCGGCGTGGTGGACCGGCGGGTAGGAAGCCCAGGAGAGCGTCTTCTTGGTCCGTCGCCAAAGTCTGTGGCGGCGGCAGCGGCGGCAGGAGGTCGGCGTCGCCGGGCGGATGGTGTGAAGGCGAGCTAGAACGGGCGGGCGGCTTGCGCGGAGCCGGGCATGCGCGGCTGGAGGGAGCGGCCCAGGGAGAAAGAGCGGCGGAAGGGAGCGTGGGGCGAGAGGAAGGACGCTAGGAGGAAGACGACGGGGGGGGCTCGGGGTGCGGGGCGTGCTGGGTCGGTGGGCGGTTGGGTCCACGCGGGCCCGTGGCGAGGTATCTGGCTGCGTGTGAGTGCTGTGTTTGGTGTGTGTGCTAGTGCGTGCGTGGGTTGGGGTGAGTGTGGGGGTTGGTGGGTCTGGTGGTGAGAGAGGGAGAGAGAGAGGGGTGAGGTGGAGGGCTAGGATTGGGTGGGGGGAAGGATGGGGATGAGGTGGCGGCGAGTTATTGGGTGGGGTGATGTGGAGTCAAGGGGTGGGTAGAGTTTTAGGTAGATGTAGTATTTAGAGGGCTGGTTTGGGGTGGACCGTTTATATTTTCTCTGGGGTGGTCGATCGGGTCAATCGGCCCGTTCGACTGCCCCTATTAAAATTAATTTAATATTTTATTTATTTTCAATAGCTTTTATAACTAGTTTTAGACAAACAAAATATCCGGAACATCCGGGGGTTTGGCGTTTGAATGGAGACGAGGCGTTAGGAAATTCAAACACAGGTTTTCGAAATTAGTTTTTGACAAACAATTCATGATGATGACGATGCAATGCACAAATTCAACGCGATTTTCTAGTAGTGGTTTTTGCGGGATGCCACATGGTATGATCGTCATCATTCCTCTATGTGTAAGGCCAAGGTCTATGGAACTTACACGTTATGTGTGTTGTAAGAGTATTGACTTATACTTTTACTTACAACATCACGATATCATGACACTAGCCCAGCAACAATCTAAACTAGACGCTTCTAATTTATCCATTGCAAGTTTTACGTGGCTGAGGGCTTTCGGAGATAGAACCGTTCTTACTACAAACATGGAACTGCAACGATGATAATCAAATTATTGACAACTCGTTGTAAATCAGATATTGACTATAGTAGGAGAGACATACATCCGCAAGCCATTTATGCAAAACTAGTTGCATGTCAAGTGTGGAACATGTCTCATATGCGAGGACATGTAAAGTTTGTCCAAGCCTCTTCATCCCACTATGCCACCAATATCCAAAGTAGAAGGAAGAAGTAATAACATGACCATCGGCGCCCACATATTCATATGTGCACTACTCATGCAAAGCATCTACGCATAGATCCATCTCTGACACCACTGAAGGGTTCGCAGCATAGAAAACAAAAAAATTCCTATGATGGGAACAACTAAGTACCAAGATCTATCTACTAGATACAAGCAACGGGTGGATATACATCCATAGAATACATACCCTCGAAGACCGAATAGCATTAACGAGGTTGTACTCGTAGATGATGTAGTCGAACGCTTGCCGATCTCAAGATCGTGATGAAGTCCATCTGGTCCAGCCGGTCCAGCACCATCAAGTCCAGCACCGTAAAGCAGCGGTGCATCCGTGATCGCACACACGCCCGGATACCCCAACAACCTCCGCGCCCTCGCTCCAGCGAAGCAGCGAAAGCAACAAATATTTCCAGAAAAAACCACCGAGAACATGTATCTCACTCATCTGAGACCATGGGGAAATTCTAAAGGGGGGAGAGATCCTTCACGAGGAGGTGTGCTTTGAGAGAAGAAAAGGGAGGCCTTTTATAGGGAGAGGGGGAACCCAAGGGGCATGGCGCCCATCCATGGTGGCTTCCCCCACCTCTTCCACATTCATGTGGGTGGAGCTCTCACTCAAAATGAAAAGCCTCCACTCACATAAACATGCCTCCACTCAAAAATCCACTCACATGCATTAAATTTCCACTAAATTTAATGCAAGATCTCATTTAAATAAAACTCTTTTATTTATTTATTCAGAATTTTGTTAATTAATCTAATTAACAAATATTCACATAAAACCCCTTATAACATTTCAATTTCACATGCAGAACTAGTTTTAGCAATTTCAACCGAAACGATTTCGGTGTCTCGTGAAATAAATTTCTGCGCTTTCATTTTCTTTCTCTGGCATATCATTTGCTCCGAATGGTGTCGGTATCCCTTAAGTTTGTCACCCTACGGTTCGCGAATAATGTAGACATGATCGAGACCCCTCTCCGATCAATAATCGCCACACGTTCAATGATGACTTCTGTGATCGTGTGAACCTTATACGCATGTAACTCAATCTCTTTGTCTCGCGATATATTACATGTCCGAGATTTGATCATCGGTATCCCCATACCTAGTTTGATCTCGTTACCGGCATGTACTCTTTTCTTGTTCCCGTGATATAATATTCTAGTGATCAAATCACTTGCTTGCAAGCTAACTAATGTGATATCACCGAGAGGGCCCAGAGTATATCTATCCGTCATCGGGATAGACAAATTCCACTCTTGATCCATGGGCCTTAACATAACACCTTCGTAGTATTGAACCCATCTTTATAGCCACCCTGTTACAGTGTGACATTTTATGTTATCAAGATACTCTTCCGGTGTTAGTGATTGATATGGTCTCATGGTCTAAGGACTAAGATTACTGCGTATGATGGTATAACAATATAAACACAATGACCTTGATCGTAATACTATACTTCGGATGAATGTTCATCACATCATTCCAACAATGTTGTGATCTCATTATTAACAACATCCAATGACCATGATCAGGAAACCTTGATCATCTTGTTAATCAACGAGCTAGTTTATAAGAGAGACATAACTAGGAACTTTTTGTCTGTTTATTAAACAAACATGTATTAACGTTTCCGTATTAATACAATTATAGCATGCAAAATAAATATTTATCATAAATAAGGAATGCAATAATAACCACTTTATTATTGCCGCTCGGGCATATTCCCTTCCGTTGGCACCAACAAAGGTTGTGCCAGGCTTTCGCCTGGAGCACCCCGACCGCCACTCACGCGTTGTTGCAACCACCCAGACCCGACAACAAGATCTTCTCGCCAACAACACCGCATCAGTTCGAGAAACCAGTTGGCCCACCAACCTGCTGGCGAAGGCCACCCCAAGTTGCATGTTTTGTGGCGATGGATCATCGTCCAAGGTAGGAACCTCGTCGCATGAGCACCCATGGACTGGCCAACTCCGATCTGCGGCAGGGATCACAATGTCGGTGCACACGATGGCCACCAACCATCTCCATGTATGTTGGTGCACGATAGCAGTAGGCGGGGTGCAAGAGGGCGCAAAGACTCCACCTTTCACATCTCCACCACCCAGCTTGGTGGAGGAGCTCAGTCATCGGCACCGCCAGACGCAGGACGAATCCAAGCAGTGAGAACGAAGCCGTAAGCACACCACCCTCCTATGCCTGCCAACCGCCCTGCCTGCCGGATATCGCCGCCAAGGTCTCGCCCATCCAGGGAGACCAAAGACCACAACTTACCACCCATGGTGGCAGAGCCGCCCCACGATGGAGTGCACCGCTAGTCTACCACAGCCACTGCCAACCAGAGAGGTGGAGCAGTATGTGGACGACGACACCGCTATGCGTGGAGGGGAGCAGGGTCTATCTCGAGAAGACTAGACATGCCCAACCCTGAACAGGCGCAAAGGGCCTAGATCTGGGCCTACAGCCCACACCGGAGGTCGCTGCCATCGCTAGCGCCATCTCCGGCCAGCACTGCCACCTCGAGCCAGAGCTCCTGCCGCCAGCGCCGTCGTTGTTGTCGGTGTCGTCGTCAGAGCAGCCACATCCGTGCGGTGGAGCAATGTCTACTCCTCGCGGGCGCGTAGCAGTGCTAATGCGTCCTTGCCGTCAAAGGAGGAAGCCAGGCCTACGCCCAGTTCCTCCGCATCGTGATCCTTCACCTCTGACCTACTAGGCATGGTCTGTCGCTGTTGCTACCTGCTGCCGCTGCCCGCCGCACGCTGTCGGGCTCTGTTCCCTCCAGGCCCCAAACCCTGGCCGCGTGGCACGAATCCCCGCCGCCCCTTCACCGGCGAGGCGTGCGGCTTTGCCGGCGTCCGCCTCCAGGGATGGCAAAGAGAGGGGGAAGGTGGGGGTAGGTGGCGGGCTAGGGTTTGGCTCCCCCCGTCGGCCCTGGAGGAGGCGACACCGCAGCCATAGGCAGATGATTAGCCTCCAAGCCAGACGTGCCTGCCGCGGTCTTCAACGTCCATAAAAAATTTAAGCTAAGTCCTGCAGCAGGTATCTACACATTGGTATCATTGGATCCTCCACCGGAAAATCAGGAGAAGAGGTAGATGGCAGGGGCAAGAGAGAAACAGGGAATATTAAGAAGGAAGAAGCGACATCCTTGGGAGGGAACGACGATGGTAGAAGACTCCATTAATTCGAGAATGTAAGAGAGAGGAGATGCAGATGATGATGTGCTGGTTGTGGGACTTGATCAAGTGGAATTGCCGATCAGGAACATAGAATAATATTTGACAGATGTAGGGATGATCGCAGCGGCGTCCCGCAGGGATACATCAAGACTGTATTGGACTTGAGTGGCTTTGTAGGAAAATTATGGGTGAAAGAATACATCTCGGTTGTCCACATTTTAATCCAACGGTAAATAGTAGATTAGGCATGAGGATTAACATGGAGGCTCCATGTATGATGCCTCCAATTAATAAATAATTAATATAAGATAGCATTGTAACTCAGATTTTAGAAAAGTATGTATAAGAGTATAGTATAGAGGACATTTAGCTTAACTAGACATATACGCGCGCTTCGCCGCACCGTCTACAACACGTTGGGCATTTGTCTAATAGGCATGAGGGGTTTGCATGTGTTTTAGAGCGGATAGTTGTTGCTTATAACACTTTTTTTGTTGCTTTTTTAGTGCTGCACGATAAATTAAATAGACAGCCAAGGGTGCTTTACCGTGCCGATTACAGTTCTTTTTGGCTTTCTATTCTAGACTGGTAGCCATTGCACATTGAGTTTTTCTTCGAAACTACATCACTGTTGGAGACGTAGATATAGGTATTCTCATTCCTCAATCAAACACCTATTTAGTTACATGAATGCTTATATTCTAGGGACTCTTGATTATGAATACACTTATAAACTGAGCTATTTATTTTCCTTTCAATGATTTTCTTAAATATGTCCTTTAACAAACTGTTAAGTAGTTATCTCGCGCTGACTATGATCATAATACAATACTTTTCAGGACATGTCAAATAATATAAAGTATTTCTGTCAACACATTCCACAAAGAAATAAACATACAAAGAAGGAACAAAGCAAATTATATTGTTCTCTGAAGAAAAAATACCTTATGGTGTATCTATTCCGGTCCTAATATATGCTCAACGGAGCAGTTTTTTGTAGGGTAAACAACACTTTATTGATCAAATCAAATCATTACACAGGGCCTCACGGATGCACTCCGGACCCCCATCACGAAAAATCAACAAGATAAATGTTTCAGATCTACAAGCTAAAATGTGTGTTGTTTCATTAAGCAATCTACTAACATGACGAAAGGTGACCGGAGCAAAGTCCGACACCATAGCCTTGACGTCTTGAATCACCACACCAATCCCGGTCCGATCCAGCGAAGGTGACTTGATGCGCTGAAGCTAAGATGATCTTTTCAAAACCTTCCTCACGAACAAGGGCCAATGCATGCCTCACAGCAAAGAATTGCCACGGCAAATAGGAGACTAAGTAAAACAGAAGTCGGTCTTCCAACAGCTGGAAGGAGATCAATTAGTGTCTACGGGTCTCAGTTTTGTACTCTTTAATTTTTTTGAAAATTGTACTACAGCCAAGGTAAAAGAAAGCACTGGAATGTTGGAAAAGATATGAAAAAAAAGAGTAACCTATATGTTCAAAGACTCCATAATCCAGAAGGAAACAACTTTCTGATTCTCCCTTTATACGAACTTGTGGTAACTGTCATGGTTATAAAAAACATGTTTTGTTTCTGCTCAAATTTCACATCTTGCAGTTAGAAGACAACCACAGATTAAACTAACTGGCTTGAGAAAGATCACCTGTGTACAGCGATCTTTCTAATGTATCTATCTTAGATCAAGACGCCAAAAATTTAGTTCAGTTGACATATTCCCTTTATATCAAAGATGTAAATAGTTCAGAATGGGATACAAAAATTAATTTCTGATTGCAAAACAAATCAATTCAATCGAAAAAAAAATGAACAGCTATTAATTATTTACAGCACTACAGATGGATTTATTTACCAAAACCACTTAGCTCTAGATACCATTTCACATGTAAGTTACGAAAGCATCATTTTTGGCTTAGCACCGGTGGCCTAGCGAGCTTACTAATGGACATCATAAAATGTAAGAATGCCTCTATATTTAATCTAATAAGAAAAAACAACACTTCTTGATCGAGATATAGTAACCTAGATACATGAAGAAAATGGCATATAAGGAAAGACACACAAATTTAAATAAAATAATATACCAGCCTGTGATAATAAGATTATTTTACGTTGGCCTGTGATAATAAGTAAGCTCCTCCATCTGTCCAGCTTTTCAAATCTTCACTCTCATTTACATATGTTTAAGGTGGATCATTATCCTGATCAGAATACATCTTACCTTCTCTTTGCTATTCACCTAGAAAGGCTGATTATATTTGGTCTATTGTATCAAGACGCTAGATCTAGTTGACTGATTTTAGCAGTGGCAATTGATTTTGAAGTACCGGTAATTGTTTCCACATCATAAGGAAGCTACCATGTTTGTCACACATCATACAAACACATATATGTCTAGAGGGCTTGGCAATTAGTCTACATTAGAACAAAAAATATCTGTTATTAACACTGAACAACTTGGGTTCCTATTCATGTGTTGAAGACCAAGTCTAAATGCATGAAAGAATCCTGTATGGAAATTTCTGAAAAACACATGTAAGCATGGGAAAAGGGGTAAATGCTGACACCATTATTTCATTATGGTGATTCTAACCAAACAAAAATCTATGTGGGGAAGAACTGAAGAGTATGAAACGTGTGGGCTAATCATTTACACGTGAAGAAACTGTGTGAAGCCGCACTGTTCCTCAACTGGAATCTTTAAAGAAGAAATTTCACCATACTGGGAGAATATTTGCCTAAGATCATGTTCACTAACAATTGGGAAAAGAAAAGTTGTAATCATGATATGGTCTATATTGCATAAGTTACAGCAGATTTATTTGTACTCACTGTTAGAGCAAATGAACTGGTGGACCTAAAAGTACTTAAACTCGTCTGGTACTCCTGCATCTGAAGCAGTTGCCCACTTCCTCATGTATACAGGAGGAAGCTTCATCCGATCCACAATTTCCTTTATTTTCTCAAGTTCCTGAAGCATCAATAATACTTGTCGGGGAGCTTATATTTGATAAGTGATTATTACAGACTTACAGCCAAGTCAAGTCATGAGTCTACTAAAAATAACGCCATCAATTGTTCACCCTGTTTAATTTCCTAATTCGTTAATGGTCATGGTAGGATAAGGCAGCTTTATTTCTTATGCACAAAATTCTAAGCATTGTTACTCAGAGCAACCAACTGAATACTTAGAGAACACTACTCAGTTGTCAGTTCCCTGATAATATGAGTGAACAAAAGCAGCCATTGTTACATATAGACCTGGAATAGCGAAGCTCATGATTCAGAAGTGTTGTAGAAGTTCCTTTTTCCTATCAAGCACGAAAACTTGCTGCATTTAGAATTATTAGAAGTGTTGTATGCGGATAGAGATGAAAAAGTACACAACAAAAACACTATCGGTGTGAAAAATCAAGCTCATCTAATCCTAGAGTCCTTTTGTTTTTCGGTTGCAGATTTGTTCAAAGAGAAAAAAAATAGTGTACTTGGAAAGAGAGTAAACAAATCTCAAATTGGCATTTTATTACAGCTGGATAGTAGGGATAGTCCACACTTCAGATGCTATAAAAATAAATAAACATAGCCGTGTAATAAACATGATACCTCACGATTGAATACTATGAAGTCTAGTTCACAGAGAGAGACGTAAGAACAGAACTGGAATCAGGATCCCATCCAGCAGAACCCAATAGGACACTGCTTGTATAGACCTACAAAAGGCAAACAAATTAGAAGAAACAGAAAATAGGCACAAACAACCAAAGAACCTGAAAAAAAGAAATGCAAATAGAACAAACCAGACACAACCTGCAAATAAGTACCTGCCAAAAAAGAAGACTGAGCAAACCCAGATGATCCAGCAAAAGATAACCTAGTTGAAAACAATTAATGTAATGCTCGCAAGCCATTCAACGCTATACAGATGTATATGCCTTTATATCACAAAAAGCACTGAAAATCAAAACAATCAAATATGAACCGTGAGACCCTTTCCTACAGGAGCACATGGCGTAAATGGTTGAACCTGGAACAAAATATCCACCTATCTCTATCCAGAAAGAATGAACTACCCGAACTGTGATAGTACATAGTTGTTCTGATAATTTATTTGAACCAAATAATAGCATATTACATTGCAAAACCTAAACAGAATGCATGTTTTCACTGATTATGCAAACAGGACAATATGCAAACGGGACAAAGCACTACAAATAATCAATGCCCTCTGTGAAGGCAGTAATGAACAACTGGGCAATAAAAATATAGCATTCAACAATTAGATCAGACTCCCCACATGAATTATGCAGTAATGAACAACTGGGCAACACTGAATGGTCAACAAATTGGATAAACAAAGAAAGAATCTGATGAAAGCAACCACATAATTCAGCCTGAAAAGGACACACAAAATGGTCAACAAACTGAATGGAAGAGAAGAAGAGAAACACCCGCCCCTAGCTGCACAAACCTTTCTTCCTCAATGAGTTCTGAGGGCACCAACTGCTAAAGCAGATGTGATTTTACTTCATCCGATCCATTTGGCATCAGAAACACACGAGTACTGTACTTTGACGTTCCACCCCTCAAAAAAAGTATTGAAGTGTGCCTAAGAAGATTGCCTGAATAGAGCAACAATATTAAGAGCCACTAAAAGGCTAGCAAGAAGGTCAAGAACAATAATGAACATTAGAGAAGGCCATGCTTGACCTGAGATTACTCAACATGCATTCCCAATTGTTGATCCGAACCTTCCAACATTTGAATTGCTTACATTCATGCCGAATAATATTTTGTAAGTTGAATATAACATAATATGAGAAGTAAGACATAATTAAAAACACTTGGGAATGCCTGATCTGGAGAACCTTTAACAAATCAATCAATTCAGCAAAGAACAACAGTTGAAAGCCAAATTTTGTCATATGTAGAAAAAAAAGGCTACAAACATAAATAAACTGGAACCAGAAACTACAATAACCAACAAAGGTCTTCCACACAATATGGATGGAGATGAACCTCGCTGTCTACAGGACAGGCGCTGATCATTGGCACTGACTGAACATACGCCTTCGGCATCGAGACAAACCACGAGAAAAGAAGGGGAGGCGACACGCCGATGACCAGGACCACTCGCAACATCCATGTGACAATCACCAAAGGAAGCCTAACGCAAACAACCAAAAAAAGGAGAAATTAAAATAGCTGCAATAAAATAGCATGGACTAACCCAAAAAAGAAGGAAAGACCCGATACAAATTAAGGAACAAGAGGGATGGCGTGCAAGATAGCCATAGAACAGAACCGAGCGGGATAATGGAATCTACAATATCAGGTATGTTTTGGATCAATGAGGAATGGCAGAGAATTGTTATTCTCCACCCAAATAGAAGTTCAGGCTATACCAAATACATGACAGAGAACATCTAAAGTTTTGGATGGCAAGATTACCTAATAGTGCATTTGTCACTGAATGGATGAATAAGAATAGCACCAGTTCTAATAAAGCTATGGTGAAAAATCTCCCAAAAGAGGCTGGAATCAGCATCAATTCTATGAGTCACAACACCTTTTGATACCTGGTCATAAGCAAGGGAAAATATTAGGTCATCATCAAGGGAAAATATTGAATTGGACGGTCATTGGATTTTGAATGCCTCTCTACATAGGAAAACATATGGCTACAACAATTACCACAATCGACTGTAAAACATTGCAAAGGCAAATAGTGATGCGGCTATACTTCTTGACTGAATTGATGTCCGCAGGCCCAGCATTACCTTGGGTTGTAGTGCTTTGACCATCATCAATTCTCTGAATTGTCCTAGCACAGCCATACACGTACCCAAACACACCAGTTCAGCCCGACGGCATTCTAGAACAGAGTTACTTGGCCCTGCCGCATAGGCGCACGTCATGGTCGCGGAGCGCGCCGTTGCAGCTCACCTCGACCTGTGCCCGTTGCAGCATGCCCTTGGCACTTCCCTGCTCCTGCTCCGGGCTTCCTCCGGTGCCACATTCAGAACAGGTGGCAGCACTGCTGGCAGTCCAGTGTCTGCACTGCAGACCGACCAACGGGGTCAGCAGGGACGGAGCCAGGATTTCACCATGAGGGGGGCGAGGCCATACATGAGTTTTTTTTTCTCGAGGGGCTGCGTGTTGTCTTGTATTAGAAGAAAAATATGTGGAGATTGACTATCACAATATGTGGAGATAAAAGAAAATATGCCCCTAAGTATAAATATTATCGAACAATTCGACTGTCAGACTATTTTTCTTTTCAGTCTATCAATTATTATGTAGTAAGTCATCTTTCAACAAAGGAAAGGCATGCCGGAGTTTAATAAATCACTTTATTTCTATTGTTGCAAATTGAAGATAACCTAATTAATTTATAAATTGATCCTTCTCTCTTCCTCTCCATGTCTACACAACCATAAGTAGAGCATTCAAAAAGTTACTATTTTCTAAGACATAAATTAATCTGTTGTTGAGAGATGGATCAGGACTAACAAAGACAAAATTAGAAAGGCGAGTAATCTACCTTGATTCCTCAGCTCGTCGTTGCTAATGCTCAACCGCGCTACATGCCGGCCATGCGCCCGTGCATCCAAACTATTGATTGCTGCCCCCTTCTCAATTGTTTCCATCTTGATTCAATTTTTTTTTGAAACAATCTTGATTCGGCTGACTGAGATAGATTGAAGCCCTAACTGGAAGCCGTCTCAACTCAGCAGAAACGAAACACTGAAGGACGATCTGATCTGTCGTCGCGTGCGTGGGCGCTAATCCTAGGCTCTCTAAGTTGCCACGTTTGGGCTGGTTGTGCTAATCCAGGTGAAGAGCTGCCGCGGAAAAGCCAGATCGCGGGACAGCGGGAGAGCCTCGGTGACAGAGCAGGACCCGACCCACGCCACAGCCGATAGCCATAGAGGAGTTCGGCCTCAGCCAGTGGGCGCTCACGGCAGGGAGAGCTCGAGCTGGAAAGAGTTGGGGTAGGCAGCATCTAATGGCAGGCAGGGGGAGGACTGGCGGTGGCCCTTCTTGGCAGCCTCGATGGGCTAGTTGACCGGGCCGCCGAGGAGCAGCACGATTTGCTGCTGGGAGGAGGGATACAGACGTGGGGGAGTTGAAGGCGACCCGCTGTCCATACTTGGGAGTTGGGGCCTGGAGAGGGCGCGCGGCGGCAGCGACGGCGGCAACGAGGATTAGAAAGGAAGGAGAAGAATAGAGAAGCTGCGGAGAGTGTGAGACGCAACGCACGCGTAAAGAGCCAGCCCCGGCCCACAAGCAGCGACACAAGCGGTGAAGGCCCACGGCCAGCGATAGCAAGCGCACCAGATGCCCTCAGCGCGCGTGCGTGTCACCACGCGTAAGCTTTTAGTTAATGCCACCACTAGATCTACATTTTTGTTGGATCGCCTCCCTTGAGCTCTTTTTTTTATGTAGGCTTATCTACCTACTTCCTCCGTTTGAAAATATAAGATGTTTTAGGTTTATGAATGACATGTATCTAGACATCTTTTAGTATCTAGATTCGTTTAAACCTATACACTAAAACATGTCTAGATACATCTACTTCACAAATCTAAAACATCTTATATTTTTAAACGGAGGGAGTAGCTGACTAGGTCTCGCTGGTGCCTGGTGACACGAGAAGAAGGAGCGGCTTCTCCTACTCGATCCTAGACTAGCACTGTTTATTTTAAAATCCAGGCACCATACGTTGACACAAGCAAGTTGAAGTGGGCTGGTTCTGTGGGCTCCGGCAGAGTGAGCCCATCGCTAGCTGGAATGGAACAGCCGTGTATATAGTGGGCCGGTCTTCTGCACTAGCCTACACACAGAGGAGCCCCACATGTATGCACTTCACCATCTCCCTCCACTGCATAATCCGAGTAACCAAACTTTGGCCGGACGGCGCAAGTTTTCGGTCTGGGTATGCCTAGTTTACCACTCGCATACCTAGGCCGAGTTTTCGGGTCGCCCGTTTCCGTTTAAATTCGGCTCAAATTCTGCTCAATTTCGTCTAGATTTTGGCATAGTTCGTCATAAAACATTTTAAGACCAAAGTTCGGCGAAATTTTAAATAGAGTTTGGCGTAAATGTAACATAGTTCGGCCTGCAATAAAAGTACAACATATTTCGGCCAAGTTCGGCTAGTTCATGCTCGTCCTCGTCGGCGTCAGTTGCGAGTATCTCGTCCTCGTCGGAGTCCGTGGCGAGTATCTCGTCGCCGTCGGAGGCCATGGCCGAATCCGGCCAAATGTCGAACACTTGGCGGACGTGGTGGTGGGAGCACGTAGCGAAGCAGAGTTACGGCGAGGCTTGGTCGGCGACGGGGAAGGCGTGGTGCTGGGCGGCAATTACGGTGAGCGTAGATAGAAGCGTGGACATGTCTCAGCGCGCAGGAGCTCCGCCGACGAAGTCATGGCGACAGGCGGCGCTGGAAGCACTTCGCGGAAGTCTGGACGAGTGGAGTAGGTGGGAATGAGAAAGTCTCGCCGACAGAGCTGGCCCACGCCCTTTTTTGCGGCGTCCGGCGTTCCAGGCGTGCAGGAACACAGGTTCGCTGGATAGGCCGGACCAAAACACGCCGAAATCCGGACGAAAACAGGTCCATGGATACGCGACTGAGCCGATTTTCGGCGTCTGGACCGAATTTTGGCGTCCGGACCAGCGTCCTGGGTAGACGAGCGGAGATGCTCTAAGTCTCTCCATAGTTGGGTGGGGATGGCGTTTGGGTGGAACGGCTCCATGTATTACTCCATTTCCTAAGCTAGATGCTTATTTGTTTCGCTCCAACATCTCATAGCTTACTATATGTGTTAATCAGTTGAATATCTACTACTAGTCACGAAATACATGTATGTCTACAGCTCTATAGAGCAGCTCTCTCTCTATATATATATATATATATATATCTCGCTAAGTTCCCACTATTTGTTAACGAAGGAGGGGAAGACTCGTTGGGATGGAGTATATATATACTACTACTAGTCACGTATGCAGTCATGAGTATAGTACCGCACACATGCATGCAATTTGTTCCATCTACTTTTTCTGTTATCAGGCACCAGGCATCACATGACGGACACAGGCATAGACAACATGTGTATCCATCCTACTCAAAACGGGCCAGCTGATATGAGCGCCTTTGGGAACTAGGAAGAAGGTGCAATTTTGCACAAAACGAGATTTTTAGGCCAGGTAGGCAGTTTCGTTTCTCCAGCCCAGTCGGCGGCCTTTCTCCCTTTTCTCGTTTTTTTTCCTATTTCGTATTTTAAAAAAAAATCTGTTTCTTTTATATTGCATTGTACTTTTTATGATTTTCATTTTCAAAATTATATTTTTGAAAAATATTTAGATTCAAAATTTGTTCATATTCATAAAATGTTTGAATTTAAAAATTGTTTGAATCCACATTTTGGTTCGTATATGAAAATTGTTAAGATTTTGAAAAAGGCTAAATTTTTAAAATGTTCAAATCTAAAAGTTGCTCAATTTTTCAAAATATTTGAATTTTAAAATGTTCATATTTCAAAAATTGTTCAAATTTTGAAAAACATTCAGATTTTGATAATGTTTCCAAACTAAGTTTTAATATTTTT
This sequence comes from Avena longiglumis, assembly GCA_030063025.1. NCBI lineage: Eukaryota > Viridiplantae > Streptophyta > Magnoliopsida > Poales > Poaceae > Avena > Avena longiglumis. The sequence goes on from CP125973.1 coordinate 160,285,991, forward strand.
AAGGAAATAGAAAATAAAAATAAAACAAAAAAAACTACATGTTTTCAGAGCGGCGCGGCATAAAGAAACCATATCGGCCGCTTGGGTGCGCGTCAGGCTGTAGGTGGGCATGCCCACGGCCACCCACCATCTGCCCACCTTTGTTTATATAATTTTTTTAGGATTGATAGTTATGTCTACTGAAATCTGCTTATGCAAATGGGCGTCCGCTCTGCCCAAAATCTGTCAGCTGCCTTACCCTCATGCAAATAGCCACCTTTGTCTATATAACTTTTTTAGATTGATAGTTATGTCTACTAAAATCTGCTTATGCAAATGGGCGTCCGTCTGCCCGCCAAAATCTGTCAGCTTTCTCACCCTCATGTAAATAGCCAGCCAGCTTCCTCAGGCAAGTACATCAGCTTTCTCACGCAAGTACGCAAGATCACGGAACATGCAAATAGCCGGCCAGCTTCCTCAGGCAAGTACACCAGCTTTCTTACGCAAGTACACAAGATCACACAAAATAGAAGTCAACGCCAACACACGATTAGGGCATTCTTACACAGGAAAACCATTTGGCCACATACCGATTGTACTATAATAAGTACAAGTATCACAATATTATTATAGAAAACGCCTCTCAGTACAAACTTAAAAATACATGAATATAATTTAAATGAAATGCCGCTCAACACTGCATTGCTGGAACGGTGCTCCAGTAGCCTCGCCGACTTCTGAGCTTCAGAAATAATAAAAGGCAGTTAAACATGATGGAATTAATCAATTATTTTCCTTTCGGAGTTAACTCTTAGCAGAGTTTTTTTTTTGCCAAAATAGACTCCAAAATTAAAAAATGTGCAAAATTAAATATAGTGGAAGTTCAGTTAATATTCTGTTTCTATGCTCAACCGGAAGATCCAACACAATTTAACCATGTCAAATAACGACTCTACTGATCTAAACAAATATGTCTTCTCTAGTAATGACAAGTACTGGTTATCCTAATAGCAGTGAGAAAATTCCAAGCAGGCAAGAAACCGCAACTGAGGGACTAGCTTACGCCCCACCCCCGCGTCGCTCCCCAAGGGCGACTCGGGTGGCAAAACCCTAGCTGCCCCAAGCCCCTCCTCCCGTTGCAGGCGGATGTCGGCGGACAAAGCCCTCACCGGCAGACGGTGTTGGCGAGGCCCAAGTTCAGTTGGCCAGCGCGCTGGATCTTGGCACGGCGGCACGGCGGGAGTGCGTGGTGGTGCTGCGGGCTTCTGCCTGCGCGGGGAGGTCGAGAAGCGGTGGCATGTAGCGTCTGTGGCGCTGTGGAGGCGGCGGACAACCACTGCGATGTTGCTGGACAACTGACTAAGTGCACAATAAGTATGTGAGAAGAGTTTCAAGGAAAATGAGATAGATAAAATGTCTGAGTTTTCAATGTTCCTTTTGTTTCTTAGAACTGAATTTGCAAACCGCTAAACTTAAGCCTAGAAGTCAGGTGTTCTGGACATGGTCTAGTAACCTGTATACATGAAGTGAGAATTAGTTACCCCAGCCACTGGTACGCTCGTCTAGATTCTTGTTCTTCATTGCAAAATCAAAGTTCAAGAATGATGCACACATCAGATTACAATAAAGACAGATTAACCATAAAGAAAAACTGAGTCATGCATCATGTGTTGAGATACCCGCAAAAATAAAGTGTTGACATCTCTTGTCTCTAAGCCAAATGGTATTTTCTATCAGAGATTAATTAGTCTTGTTCTAACAGTAAAACACAATGTGAACAATCTAAAATCAGAAACTGGGCTTGTTTATACAACATGTACTTACGACATGATACAATACCTGATGGCCAGAGGTGTCAGTTACACCCTCACTAAATTTTTGTGCTGAATTCAAGAGTACAAGCCAACACTGTAATAATACTAAATTAATTAACAATGCAAATCTAATAAGACCTATTTGGATTTTTAACATCATTGTTATATCACAATCAAATCTAATATAGCAACAATTTTTAGCTCGGTGGGCTGTGTTGACCAATACAAACATCAAATTGTGACAAGATTTACCTTCTTCCCCTTCTTAGATGAAGGCCATGACCCAAGCACGGCGGCGGCGGCCTGCAGCTCCACACGGACAACGCCGTGTTGGAGATATGCCCTAGAGGCAGTAATAAATATGGTTATTATTATATCTTTGTTTTTATGATAAATGTTTACATTCATGCTATAATAGTATTAACAAGGAAACATTAATACTTGTGTGATTTGTAAACTTAAATTGAAGTCCCTAGTAAAGCCTCTTCATAATACTAGCTTGTTGGTTAATAAATGATTGTGATTTCCCTATCATGAACATTGAGATGTTATTAACAACAAGATCATATCATTAGGAGAATGATATGATGGACATACTCTTATAGATAAGCGTAGCATAAAGATCAAGTCATTTTAATAGTTCAATTGCTATATGCTTTCTGATACATAGTAACCTAATTCCTTCGACCATGAGATCATGCATATCACCTTCATCGGAAGGATGCTTTGATGACATCAAACGCCACACCGTAACTGGGTGGCTATAAAGGTGGCATTGAGTGTTCGGAAAGTATTGGTTGAGACACATAGATCAAGAGTGGGATTTGTCCATCCATATGACGGATAGATATACTCTGGGCCCTCTCGGTGGAATGTCATCCAATTAGCTTGCAAGCATGTGACTGGCTCACAAGCGATCACATATCACGGGAACGATAAATGAGTACTTATCAGTAATGAGGTTAAACTGGGTATGCAGAGATACCGACGATCAAAACCTCGGATAAGTAAACTATCGTGAGACAAAGGGAAATTGATATCGTATGTAAGTGGTTCATTCGATCGCAAAGTAATCGTAGAAATATGTGGGAGCCATATGAATTTCCAAATTCCTCTATTGGTTATTGTTCGGAGAAGTGTCTCGATCATGTCCGCATAATTCACGAACCGTAGGGAGACACACTTAAGGATTCGACGTTGTTGAGTAGTTATGGAATGATGAGTAAAGAGACCGAATGTTGTTCGGAGTCTCGGATGGGATCCGGGATATCACAAGGAGATCCGGAATGGTCCGGGGAATAAGATTCATATAAGGAAAGTCATGTTTCGGGGTTGTAGAATGGTTCCAGTGTTTTCATCAGGAATGTTCTAGAAGGTTCCGGAATGTCCGACACTCCGGAGGGGAAGGGTACATGAATGTGTCATAACAAGTTGGAATGGTTGCATCATGTACTAGGTGTCATCGCTGAACAAAATAAAGGGATAAATCAAATCCTAGTTTGAAAAGTCAAACGCCAATTTGAAAAGTCAAACGGCTATTTTGTTTGGTGGAGGGAGAGTAGGAAACCTACTTGGGGAGGAGTTCCTCTCCCTCCACCGCCGTCCCACTTGGAGACCGAGTTGGGGAGGGACTCACCTCCCCTTGGCGCGCCCCCTCCACCTATATAAGGAGGGGCAGGGCTGCCCCTCCAAGACACAACACACACCCCACAAACCCTAGCTCCTAGCAATGGCCGCCACCTCTCACCGCCGCCTAGGAAAACCCTAGCCGCCTTGCCTCCTCCTTGGTGTGTCTAAACCCTAGATCACCGAGGGCTCTCTCATAGTCCACCATACTGCCCGCTTAAGGCGAAGCCTGCGAGATCTCCTCTACTTCGTACCACGTGTCGTCTTCTTGGGAATCGCGAGAAGAGTGCTACAACCTCCGCTGCCTGCTGGAACAAGGGAGATGAAGGTCTTCGTCGAGTACCGAACGTGTGACCGACTACGGAAGTGCTGCCGGAACGCAGCGTCGGAAGGATCATCTACGTGATCTTGAGATCGGGAAGAGTACGACTACATCACCCACGAGAATCCGCTCTCGTTAAACACTTTGGAATCTTCGAAGGTGAGTTATTCTATCGACTCGTTGCTACAATCTAGTAGATAGATCTTGGCTTGTTTGTTTGTATGCGGTAGAAATTTTTTGTTTTCCATGCTACGAACCCTCAAAGGGTATCGAGCCGTGTCTATATGTAGATCATTGCCTGAGTAAAACACAATGGTCATTGTGGGCGGTGGTGTTTTTATTATCAATTGCTTCTTGTGTACTTTGCATCTTGAGGTATGATGGGATGAAGCGGCCCGGGCTAACCTTACATGACATCGTTCATGAGACTTGCTCAACGCTCAACATGCAACTTGTATTGCATAAGTGGCTTTGCGGGTGTCTGTCTCTCCCATTATAGTATAGATCCAATTTACAACAGGCACTTGATAGTTCAAACATCAACGTTGTGTTTCTTGTTCGTAAGTTAGATCGACACTTATTGAAAGCCCCAAACCACGTAAAATATGCAAAGAAATTAGAGGCGTCTAACTTTGTTTTGCAGGGGTGTGCTGTGATGTGATATGGCCATGATTGTGATTATATTTGATGTATGCAATGTTCCTTATTGTAAGTTGGCAACCGGCAGGAGCCATATGGTTGTCTTTAAATTTCTGTTAAGACCCACGTGTCTATTCAAAGTAGTTGTAATAGTTGAAGCTGGTGGACGACAACCATGGGGTAGCATCATTGACCTTGATGCAATGCCGGTGATGATGGAGATCATGTTCGTGCTTGAAGATGGAGATCGGAAGCACAAAGAAGAAAGGCCATATCATATCACATATTATGAATTGCATGTGATGTTAATCCTTTATGCATCTTGTATTGCTTAGTTAACGATGGTATATTTATAAGATGATCCCTCATGCACATGAATTTAAAGTTCTAAATGAAGGGTTTCGCGGCATAGTAAATCAAAATTTTCTACGGATGCGAATAGAGGGAAAGCCAAGATCTAATCTAGGAGATGCAATCAACGAGAGAGATTGGATTAGATCTTCATACCCTTGAAGATTCTACATGCGTGAACGTTAAATCGGAACGTGGGTGATGTAGTCGTGCGCTTCTCCTCCTCGTGATCCGATCCGATCTAGCACCACAAGTGGCGGTGCCTCCGTGAGATGCACGTGCAGCACCTCGATGTCTCCTCCTTCCTCGGACCAGCGAGTATGGTGGAGAGATAGATTGGATCTACAACACACGGCGTGGTGTATATGGTGGAGAATTTCTTGCAGCCTACAAACAATCGGGAGGAGAGGAAGGTAGCAAGGCGGCTAGGGCTTGGAGGAAGGTGTGGAGTAGTGGGGGAGGCGCACCACCCTCTATATATAGAGGGGGGGCGGCCAGCCCTTGCCCCTCCTCCAAGCCTATCTCTAGTTTAAACAATTTAAACTCTCCCTTATCTAGAAATCCTATCTCTAGTTTAAACGATTTCAACTCTCCCTTATCTAGAAATCCTATCTCTAGTTTAAACGAGTTTAAACTTATCTAGGATCGGCTGGGCCCTATGGGGCCTTGTGCCCCTGTCCCAATGCGGCCAGGACACTCCCTCATAGGCCCATGCCCCCTCCCGGAAGGTGGGGCCACGTTGGTCCCCTTCCGGAAGGTTCTAGAAGCTTCCGGTACAATACCGATTAACCGAACAATTCACTCCAAAAACTGCCTTATATGAATCTTATTCTCGGACCATTCCGAACCTCTCGTGATATCCCGTATCCCATCCGAGACTCGAACAAAATTCATAAACCAATTATCCAATCTATCCTAGCGTCGAGATCGTTAAGTGTGTGACCTCGGGTTCGAGAATATGCGACATGATCTTCTATCAATAATCAACAGCGGTGCAGGCACCCATATTGACTCCCACATTCATCGATGATCATATCGGATGAACCACGATGCCAGGATTCAATCAATCCCATATATATATTCCCTTCCTCGCGATATTTTACTTGCGAGATTCGATCGTCTTGCAGTCATACCTAGTTCAATCTCGTTCACGGCAAGTACTTTACTGTTCCGTAATCCGATATCACTTTGTGATTAACTCCTTAACCACATGCTTGCAAGCGGTGTTGATATCGATTACCGAGTGGGCCCGAATTATATCTCTCCGACTTGGGAGGGACAAATTCCATCTCGATACATACAACCCAACAAATACTTTCCGATCACCTGAGAGACACCTTTATGATCACCCTCTCATAGGATGACGTTTGATTTCCTCAATGCGTTCTTCCGTTACCATGTAGTTGCAGTATCTCATGGTCTAAGGAATACAATATTTGACATAGGAAAAGCTTCGCAAAGATGAACACGATGAAACGATCTAATTGCTTCGCTTAGTTTGGTCATCCATCATATCATTCTCCCAATGATATGATCTCATTATCAATTGACAACTCATGTCTATGGTTAGGAAACCTTAACCATCATTGATCAATGAGCTAGTCCTTAGGCGCAGGCGTCAGGGGACACGGTGTTGTTCACAAACCACACAAGTATTAATGTTTCCGCTTAATACAATTCTAGCATGGAATATAAACTTTATCATGAACAAGAATTATAATAATAACATCTTTATTATTGCCTCTAGGGCATAATTCCAACACTAAAGTGTTCGTCCTTAGTAAGCACCGTTGCTAAAGCTTGTTGTTTCGAAGCACCACGTGATGATCGGGCGTGTTAGATTCTGCAAGTGTATACAACATGAGAAGCCATATTTTCTCATGCGGAAGCTAAGGTTTGATCTTGACGAGCCTAGCATGTACAGAAATGGTCTCGGAACACGGATCACCGAAAGGTAAAGCATGAATCATATAGTAGATATGATGAACATGTCGATTGTTCGCCATTGAAGCTACATCAACTCTCGTGATGATCGGTTTTGATGTGGTGGATTTGGTTCATGTGATCACTAAAACAATGTGAGGGATATTGTTTTGAGTGGGAGTTCGCCTAGATTAATTTAACTATTAATTAGAACTCAATTTGTCATAAACTTAGTCTAAACTATTGCAAATATGTTGAGGATCAATGGCGGCCCCTACCATCAATTTTAATGCGTTCCTAGAGAAAGAAAAGTTGAAAAACAATGGAAGCAACTTCGCGGATTGGTTCCGCAATTTGAGGATTGTCCTCACAGCTGGTAATTTGACCTATTGTAGCATCCCATTTGTCTAACAATTGTAATGCGACTTGGTTTAGTAATAAAATGGCTACTTCCTACATATAATTGTTGCATCATCATCATATCATGCTCATGTCATCATGCCACCTTGCATTTGAGCATCATACCAAACCCTGTTTGTGTTGGTTCTTCTCTCATATGCATTATAAATTGTATTTGCCTCTTGATATTGTATTTGGTTCTTGATATATTGTTAAATGCCCAAGTTGAGTTGGGGGCATATCTTTTATTGACTCCACCACCTTTTCTTTCACCACTTTATAATTCCACCATCCAATTAATATGAGCTTTGCATTTTATTTGAGTTTACCTCTAGCTCATGTGGGTTGGGATGGATCCAATTCTTTTCCACATGCTCTCATCTTGGCATCATTATGTTTTCACATTATTGGTATATGAGAGCCACATGGCCACCTTTGCATGCCCTGTGAGTGGGACCCTTTCTCCTAGCTTCCATATGGATTATTATGGAATTATGTTCATGTTGGGATATTTTTGGGACTATTAAACATCTAGTGGAATAACCCACTAGCAAGCCCCAATTTTAATCAAATATGCTCATCTCCATCTAGTCCACTTGGGGCTTCCTTTTAAATTCTTTTGCTTGGGCCTTACTCCACATTTTGGAATGCATAAGAACAATGCCATGTAAATAATCTTGTTATCACAAAATAAGCATGGCATTAATTATTTATGCATGGCCCATGCAAGTACCACCTTTTTGCTTGTCATTTGGATTTTATTGGATTTTTGAGAGGATCATCATCTTTCCATCTCCCCCTCCTTTTGGCTTGTTCTTGTTAGTTTTTGCTTAAACCTTATCAAAACAAGCCCTAAGCTACCTCCCTCTCCCTCTCTTTCTATATACCATGGGAACCCCATAACCCTAATCCAACCCTAAACCCCCCTCTCTCATCTCTCCCTCTCTCTCTCTAAACCCTCCTCTCTACTCCAAAAACCTAAACCTAATCACCTACCCTTAACACCATCTACCATACCACCCCTAATCTAAACTAAAACCCTAACCCGACCACCTTCCCTCTCCACTCCTTACACCCATCTAACTACCTCTACACCCAACCCTAACACAAACCCTAACCTAACCATCCATCCTACCCTAGAGCTCCAACCCGAGCCTACCCTCTATCCCTCTCTTCTCTCCTTGCCTTGTGGCCCCCCTAGCCCGAGCCTGCCCTGCCTCCCTGGCCTCGCCTGACCCCACCTGGCAGCCTCCACCCCCTCCCCCTGCTACTGCCTCGACCAAGCACGTGAGGGAGAGGACAAAGGTGGTCGAGGCCACCTTTATCTCCCCCACCTCCTCACGGCATCCTCCTCTCTCCCTCCTTCTTTCCCCTCCCACACGGCACCCCTCTGGCCTCGCCCAGATCTGGCCGAGCCAGCCTCCCCTCCTCCTTCCTCCTCCCCGTCCACCAACAAACGCCGCCACCGCCAAAGACTCACCGCACGACGCCCAGGTCAAGCTCGTCGAGGGGGTGATCGGGGGGAAGCGAGACGGTCTCTTCCAGCCCTTGACGCCCAAATGGAGGAGCAGGACCCCAGACGACGCCGCTTCGGAACCCTAGCTACGCCCGGCCTGCCTCGTCACGATCGCCGCGCCTCATCAACCACCACCGGCAACGACCTCGCGGTGAGCCTCCCGTCTCCCCTGACAAGGTCCGCCTCGCCGTCGTTTCCTGGACGCGCCGTTCGTTTCGTCGAACAGCCTGCGCCGCATCGCTGGCTTCGCTGCCGCATATCGCCATAACTAGGCGCGCCTTCCTAACCACCCCAGCTCGCCGTCTTGGTTCCGCCTCTCTGCTTGCCGCGCTCGGCGTCGAAGTCGAGTCCCCAGCCAAGCATGCTGTTTGCGTTTTTTTCGTCAGATCGAGGAGAAGAGGAACAGTACGGCCGTGTCGGTTTTACGAATCACCCCCTCTTTTGTTTTTCCCATCAACCCGCGGTCCAGCCTGTGCCCACGCCCCCGTGCTCAGGCCATTTTATAAAAAGGCTCGCGACTTTATGTAATTAGCCCAAGTCCTCGGCCTCCGCGTGTCACAGACGCAGAACCCATCGACGTGGGTCTGGCTGCTACTGGCCCATCTTGGTCATTCTTCGGATCACCATGATGAAGAAGGCTAGTATCACCAGATCGCCTTCAAAGATGGCCCCACTGGTCATTGGCTGTGGCTAGGTTCTGTGCGTGTAACAAAAGCTTTTCTGAATATCTGTTTAATTCAAATCTTTTCCAAATTAAATCAAATTCAAATTTAATTCTGTTTTTAAATATCTTTTAAAATATAAATCCAAATAATGCAAATAATATATGTTTTTGAATCAGAAAAATGTGAGGTTTCCAAATATGCCATCCAAAATATATTTTGGGCACTTTAATTTCCAAGTTGAATAAAATTACAATAAAATGCCCTCGGCCTTAATTAATTAATAACTTTTGTTTTATAAATCCAAATTTAACAAATGATATGTCTAAAATAATCAGCTCGACGAGACCTTTCTGTTTATGCAATCCTTTATCTGTTTTGCAGCATGCATCATATCAATACAGTGTAAACAGCAACTAATATGGGTATAAAATGTGGCCAAAACTCAATAAAATGTTTATTTCTTGTATTCTACACCTCACCCATGTCATGCTACATTATTTCCATGCAACTTGTGCATCATTCATCATGGCATGATTATTTGCTTGTCGCATTTTATTCATATGCTTGTGCACTTTATTTATGTTGGCCCTTGTTTGTTTGGTTCTTCTTCGAATAGACACTGAGCAGGGGGTATATCAAGAGAACCAGGAGCACTACCCAGATCCTTCTCTCGCTTCAACTGAGTTGCCAGGCAAGCACTACCACATGTTTGCATACATTTAGTACCTATTGCCTCTATCTTATTCTTGCATCATTGAGTTGCGATTGCATTAAACTGAATCCCAAGTATTGCATAGCCTTTACTTTTAAACCCCACCAAGCTTGTTCCTCCATCCCATGAGCCATTACTACAGGAGTTGTTTGAGCCATGCGAGTCGTAGAACAGCATGTGTAGGGTATGTGAGTGTCTGTTGGATAACGAGGTACCTAAACAACTTAACCTGAGTAGTAATGGGATAACTAATGAAAGTGGCACCGGTGAGCAATATCTGCTATTTGGTTTTTCCTGCTCACTTGTGTCCCGTAGGACCCCGAGTACTTGATTCATGTTCCTTGATTATTCGCGCTATCCACATCCGGGAGGCTTATGGGACCCCCCTGAGCCAGAGCTTGATTCAGTCTTATTTCTTGGGGCCACAAACTAGTTTGAGGTTTTATTTACTATCTTGTACTTATGCCATGCTTTACTGCTTTATTTACGATTGTGCGAGGAGCACCTGTACTGTTTAGGATCGGGACACGTTTTCGCGGTATCGACAAGCCCAGTTTTGGGTTCCCGATCGTTCTGACCGTCCACCCAAACCTTGGGTCCGTCTCGAGTCACTAACTTCGCTATGGTGTACTCAATGGGGTGGCCTCAAAATTTCAATCTGTGATTGCTTTGTCGTGAAGGCCTCATTGGGTTTTGATTTGGTTTTTCCGAGGTTGATCGAGTGTGTGTTGCTATTTGTGCACCCTCAGGTAAAACTTTCAAAGCCGTGTCCGCGTTATGGACGACTTGGAGCAGCTCGATCATAGACAAGCATAACTAAAGTACCGCTTTTAATTTGACTAAGTAATCGACTAGTAATTAGTGCGACATTCATGGAATGGATAATAAAATTGCCAACGGATGGGGTTGTTTCGCTTCCTCGTTGGTAGCGAGGAGGAGGATGGATCCGATGATATTATCGTTATAACTGTCCTTAATTCACGGACATCCGCCTATCTTTGGTTAGGCGGATGGTTAGCAGTATCTATAGAACTGTTAGGGTTTATCTTTTGCTGCAATTGCGTCACCCCGTGTTGTGTCCCCTTTAGAGGCATAAAGACTTGCCGAAAATTACCCTAGGGTCTCACACGATAAATTATTTGGTTCAGATGAACAGGTACACTCACAAGATGGATACTGGGTGGAGGAGGCGGATGATGTGGGCAACGATCGTTTGGTGTAGAGATTCCAGGAACGGGGATCCGTGAGATCTGTGGGCGGGATGTGCTTATTTATGGGGCATCTTATGCCGATTTGCTTCTTATCCGTACTCGGATCTTGTTTGCCGCTTCCGCCTGATACTCTGATGTGTGATGTATGAGGAGATATCCTAAACTATTATATCTATCTAGGACATTTGAATCTTGCCATATGGCGTTGCTATATTTCCTTTCTTTTTAGATGGAATGGCTCTGATGTACTATTGTATGGTGGCTTGCATACATACTCATTTGTGTATGTAGTTGATCCCTTCGCCTGCCGATTACGCCGCCCGTACTTGTCCTGATGATTGGAAATGGTTGGGACGGCCGAAAGGTCTACCTGTGAGTGGCATTTGGGCCCCACCGTACTATTTCAACCATTTCCGCTCATCCAGGCTTGTATCTAGGAGCGTAATTCACCGAGGTAGTTACACCTATGTGCTGGATGCACCGCTGGGTGATCGGCCTGCAGCTGATGCTACCAATGAAGTAAAGAATGTTTACCTCGCTCGGAAGACTCAGTACTCCACAGTTCAGTGTGCTATTTTGTATGGTTTAGAATCGGAGCTTCAGAAAAGGTTTGAGAATTCAGACCCACATGATATTGTCCGTGAACTCAAATTGATCTTTGAGACTCATGCGGCAGTTTAGAGCTATGAGGCTTCTGAAAAGTTCTTTAACTGCAAGATGGAAGAGGGCAGCTCTGTCAATGAGCATGTGCTTAAGATGTCTGGGCACGCAAACAAACTTCAAAGCTTGGGTATAGTGATTCCTAATGCTTTGGGGATTTACCGTGTCCTCCAATCACTACCACCAAGTTACAAGAACTTTGTGATGAACTACAATATGCAAAGCATGAACAAGCAGTTGCCAGAACTCTTCTCCATGTTAAAATCTACAGAAGAGGAGATCAATAAAGAGCACCAAGTGTTGATGGTCGATAAGACCACCAAATTCAAGAAAGGAAAGTCTAAGCAAAAGGGACACTTCAAGAAGGGTGGTAAGAAAGTTACCGCACCGACGAAGAAGACCAAGGCTGGACCTAAGCCTGATACAGAGTGTTTTTTACTGCAATGGAGAAGGTCACTGGAAGCGGAATTGCCCAAAGTACTTGGCGGATTTGAAGAACGGCAACATCAAGAAGAAAGGTATATCCGATATACATGTTATTGATGTGTATCTCACTAGTACTCGTAGTAGTGCATGGGTATTTGATACTGGTTCGGTTGCTCATATTTGTAACTCGAAATAGGTGCTGCAGAATAAACGGAAGCTAGCGAAGAACGAGGTGACGATGCGCGTGGGAAATGGATCAAAGGTTGATGTGATCGTGGTCGGCACGCTACCTCTTCATCTACCATCGGGATTAGTTTTATACTTAAATAATTGTTATTTGGTGCCTGCGTTAAGCATGAACATTATATCGGTATCTTGTTTATTGCGAGACGGTTACTTGTTTAAATCCGAGAATAATGGTTGTTCAATTTATATGAGTAATATGTTTTATGTACATGCACCTTTGATAGATGGTCTATTCTTATTGAATCTCGATAGTGGAAATACACATATTAATAACATTGAAGCTAAACGTTTGAAATTGAGCGATAACTCGACCTATATGTGGCACTGTCGTCTTGGTCACATTGGAGTGAAGCGTATGAAGAAACTCCATTCCGATGGACTTCTTGAATCACTTGATTTTGAATCACGTGAAAGATGCGAAGCATGTCTGATGGGTAAAATGACTAAGACTCCATTTTCTGGTATGATGGAGAGAGATACGGACTTATTGGAAATCATACATACCGATGTGTATGGTCCAATGAGTGTAGCATCGCGCGGTGGTTATCGTTATGTTCTTACCTTCACGGATCACTTGAGTAGATATGGGTATATCTATTTCATGAAACATAAGTCCGAAACTTTCGAGAAGTTTAAGGAATTTCAAAGTGAGGTGGAGAATCAACGTAACAAGAAGATTAAAATTCTACGTTCTGATCGTGGAGGTGAATATCTAAGTTACGAGTTTGGCGAGCATTTGAAGAAATGCGGAATACTTTCACAATTGACACCGCCGGGAACAACACAGCATAATGGTGTGTCCGAACGTCGTAATCGAACTCTCTTAGATATGGTTCGTTCTATGATGTCACTTACAGATTTACCGCTATCATTTTGGGGTTATGCATTAGAAAGCTTCGCATTCACTTTAAATAGGGCACCATCTAAATCCGTTGAAACGACACCGTATGAATTATGGTTTGGGAAGAAACCTAAATTGTCGTTCCTTAAAGTTTGGGGTTAAAGCCTATGTAAAAAGTTACAAAGGACAAGCTTGAACCCAAAGCGAAAAATGCGTCTTCATAGGATACCCAAGGAAACTATTGGGTATACCTTCTATCATAGATCCAAGGCAAAATCTTCGTTAATAATGGATCCTTTCTAGAGAAGGAATTTCTCTCGAAGAAGTGACTGGAAGGAAAGTAGAACTCGACGAGGTTGTCGAACCTTCTCGAACTTGGTAGCGCAAAGACCGGAAGAAGTTCCTGTGGTGCCTGCACCAATAAGAGAGGAAGCTAATGATGATGATCATGAAACTTCGGTTGTAGTTACTACAGAGCCTCGCAGGTCAACGAGAACTCGTACCACTCATGATTGGTATGATCCCGTTATGAGTGTCATGTTGGTGGATAACACTGATGACCCTGCGACATATGAGGAAGCGATGATGAGCCCAGATTCCAATAAATGGCAAGAAGCCATGAAATCCGAGATTGGATCCATGTACAAAAATCAAGTATGGACTTTGGTGGACTTACCGGATGGCCAGAAGGCTGTCGAGAACAAATGGATTTTCAAGAAGAAAACAGATGCTGATGGTAATGTTACTGTCTATAAATCTCGACTTGTCGCAAAAGGGTTTCGACAAATTCAAGGAGTTGACTACGATGAGACTTTCACCAAGATGAAGCTAAAGTCTGTGAGGATTATGTTAGCAATCGCTGCATATTACGATTATGAGATATGGCAGATGGATGTCAAAACAGCGTTCCTCAATGGAGACATTGATGAAGAGTTGTATATGATGCAACCCAAAGGTTTTGTCGATCCTAAAAATGCTAACAAGGTATGCAAACTTCAACGATCCATTTATGGATTGAAGCAAGCATCCCGAAGTTGGAATCAACGTTTTGATAAGGTGATCAAAAGTTTTGGTTTTATACAAACTTATGGAGAAGCTTGTATTTACAAGAAAGTGAGTGGGATCTCTGTAGCATTCTTAATACTATATGTAGATGACATATTGTTGATTGGGAATGATGTAGACCTTCTTAATAGTGTCAAGGAATATTTGAATAATAGTTTTTCAATGAAAGATCTTGGCGAAGCAGCTTACATATTAGGCATAAAGATTTATAGAGATAGATCGAGACGCCTAATATCATTGTCACAAAGTACATATTTGGACAAAGTTCTAAAGAGATTTGGAATGGAAGATAGCAAGAAAGGGTTCTTGCCCATGTTGTCCAATACGACCTTGAGTAAAACTCAAAGTCCAGTAACGGCAGAAGATAGAGAAAGGATGAGTAAGACTCCCTATGCCTCAGTCATATGATCTCTAATGTATGTCGTGCTATGTACTAGACCCGACATTGCATATGCTGTTAGTTTGACTAGCAGATATCAAAGTGATCCAGGAGTGGATCATTGGACAGCGGTCAAAAACATCCTTAAGTACTTGAGAAGAACTAAGGATATGGTTCTTTCTTATGGAGGTGATGAACAACTCGTTGTTAATGGTTACACCGATGCTAGTTCGAACACCGATCCGGATGATTCTAAATCACAATCTGGATACGTATTTACTTTGAATGGTGCGGCAGTTAGCTGGAGGAGTGCAAACAAAGCGTTGTGGCGAGATCTTCAACTGAATCAGAATACATGGCTGCTTCGGAGGCTTCACAAGAAGCGATATGGATGAAAGAGTTCATTACAGAGCTGGGTGTGGTTCCAAGTGCGCTGGACCCAATGTCTATCTATTGTGATAACATGGGCGCCATAGCCAATGCGCAAGAACCAAGGTCACAAAAGAAGCTGAAGCATATCAAGCTACATTTTCACGCTATTCGAGAACATGTCCAATATGGTGATGTAGGGGTTCGTAGCATGAAAACAAAAAATTTCGACCGCATGAACACACAATCAAGATCTAATCTATGATCAAGCCAAGATCTATCTACTAGATTGTAGCAACGAGTCAATAGAGTACTATCCCTTGAAGATCAAAAGTGGTTAACGAGAGCAGATTCTCGTGGATGATGTAGTCGTACACTTCCGATCTGAAGATCGCATAGACGATCCTTCCGGCAAGGCGTTCGCAGCGCCCGCAATGATCGGTCACATCGTTCGGTACTGATGAAGACCTTCCTCTCCTTGTTCCAGAAAATGGAGGTTGTAGCACTCTCCTCGCGATTCCGGCAGCACGACGACGTGGTACCGGAAGTAGAGGGGAGATCTCGCAGGGCTTCGCCTTAAGCCGGAGCGAGTATGGTGGACTATGAGAGAGCCTCGGTGATCTAGGGTTTATACCCACGAAGGAGAGGGAGCTAGGACGGCGGCTAGGGCAAGGGGATTGCCCCAACTCGGCGACTTGGCAAACCCTAGGAGGCGGTGGCGACAATGGTGGAGGCCGGCGGCTAGGGTTTAGGTTTAGAGGAGAGAGGTGTTGTGTACTTGGAGGGGCAGCCTTGCCCCTCCTTATATAGGTGGAGGGGGCGCGCCAAGGGGAGGGGAGTCCCTTCCCAACTCGATCTCCAAGTGGTCCAGTGGTGGAGGGAGAGAACTCCTTCCCAAGTAGGTTTCCTACTTCCCCTCCACCTCCCAAAATAGTCGTTTGTCTTTTCAAATTGGCGTTTGACTTTTTCAAACTAGGATTTGATTAAACCCTTTATTTTGTTCAGCGATGACACCTAGTACATGATGCAATCATTCCAACTTGATATGACACATTCTTGTACCCTTCCCCTCCGGAGTGCCGGACATTCCGGAACCTTCTAGAACATTCCCGATGAAAACACCGGAACCATTCTCCAACCCCGAAACAGGACTTTCCTTATATGAATCTTATTCTCCGGACCATTCCGGATCTCCTCGTGATATTCCGGATCCCATCCAAGACTCCGAACAACATTCGGTCTCTTACTCATTATTCCATAACTACTCAACAACATCGAATCCTTAAGTGTGTCTCCCTACGGTTCGTGAATTATGCGGACATGATCGAGACACTTCTCCAATCAATAACCAATAGAAGAATCTGGAAATTCATATGGCTCCCACATATTTCTACAATTACTTTGCGATCGAATGAACCACTTACATACGATACCAATTTCCCTTTGTCTCACGATAGTTTACTTATCCGAGGTTTTGATCGTCGGTATCTCTGCATACCTAGTTCAACCTCGTTACCGATAAGTACACTTTTCTTGTTCCCGTGATATGTGATCCCTTGTGAGCCAGTCACATGCTTGCAAGCTAATTGGATGACATTCCACCGAGAGGGCCCAGAGTATATCTATCCGTCATATGGATGGACAAATCCCACTCTTGATCCATGTGCTTCAACCCATACTTTCCAAACACTCAATGCCACCTTTATAACCACCCAGTTATGGTGTGGTGTTTGATGTCATCAAAGCATCCTTCCGGTGATGGTGATTAACATGATCTCATGGTCGAAGGAATTAGGTTACTATGTATCAGAAAGCTTATAGCAAATGAACTATATTAAATGACTTGATCTCTATGCTACGCTTAACTATAGGAGTATGTCCATCACATCATTCTCCTAATGATATGACCCTGTTGTTAATAACATCTCTATGTTCATGATCAGGAAACCATGATCATATATTAACCAACAAGCTAGTTTAACAAGAGGCTTTACTAGGAACTATTTTATGTTTACAAATCACACAAGTATTAATGTTTCCGGTTAATACAATTATAGCATGGTATGTAAACATTTATCATAAGTATGAAGATATGATAATAACCACTTTATTATTGCCTCTTGGGCATATCTCCAACAGTCTCCCACTTGCACTAGAGTCAATAATCTAGTTTCAAACCTTTGTGTATTCAACACCTATGGCTTTCTGGTGTCGTATGTACACGATTGCTAGTGGTCAACCGATATCCGGATCTGACACTTCCAAATCCGTGTGTAATTGCATGTCTTTGCGTCTCTATGCATCACTCATTCTCTAATGAGATGGCTTTGTACAAATTTGGTCCTTTGGTGTGACCTTTAGTTCTTTGGGGTTAAAACATGTTGATAATATTGTTGTACAATATATCTTCATAGTATTATCCCACTGTGAACTACACCCAGTTTGATAACAAACTAATTGACACAAATGCCCTCTTTAGCTGCTATAATAGCAGTTATATACTTAGCCCTTTTGTTGTAGTATCTGTCACAATGTCTTAACTTTGGAACTCATCCAAATCCATTATGGAACTTACTTTCCATTTATATTGTGCCACCCTTAGTTTAGATTGAGATAAACTTAATTTGTACTTTGTGACAAAACTAGTATCAATGTAGTACTTTTACAATGAACTAACCATTTATTTGTCACTTCTACAAATAATATACTCTTAGTTATTCCAAAAGATCATAAGAATATCCTTACTATTGTCCAATGATTATCTTATGAATCATTCTGGTATATGCTCATAACATTTAGAGTATAGGACATATCTGGATTTGTACATATCACAATATGATTGATATAAATACTCTTTGTGATTTCATACATCAAGTATCAATCTATACTTGAATCTTTGTTTCACTTACCCAGTGTCAATACACTTGAATATATCATCAATATTGAACTCATTCAATCTTTTCTGTGTGACAAGAACCTTTCTTGTAGTTTCTATATTGAACTCATTCAATACATCATCTATGTACTTTTGTCACAACCATATTAGCGTCTATTGATGCCACATATTTGGGTTTGCTTAAGTCTTTCATCGGGATGAAATTCTTAATATGTGTTAATAAAAGATACATCATTTCCAATCAACAATATGTCTTCCACATAATGTATTAGAAACATGTCTTAGAGCTCCCACTTAATTTCTTGCAAATGCAAGCATCTTCATTGTCTCCGATGAATTTAAACTCCTTTAACAGTTTCATCATAGTGAAGATTCCAACTCCGCAATGCTTACTTCAACAATTGAAGTTTGCATATGCATTTAGCATCCTTTTAATTAACAAAATCCTTTGGACCATGTCATGCACACGTCCTAGGTAACCCTTCTATTAGAAGAACTTGTTTTGTTTATCCAACACATAACAAAATTATATGTCGTGGTTGCTACATTAATCCGTCTAGACTAAATCGCTATGAAAGATCAAATCTTGTCATAGTCAACCTTTGAACATTGTTGTGAACTCTTTTCCAACATGTCGACCATTTCATAGATGTGAAACATCCATGTCTATTTCTTTATAGATCCAAACACAACTGCAAGGTCTTACACCTTTCTCGAGGGTCCTTCAAGTTCAAAACTTGATTTCTCGTGTATGGAACTATCACGGATTTTATGGCTTCAAGCCATTTTACGGAGTCAGGGCCCATCATCGCTTCTTTGCATGTAGTACGTTCATTATTCTCAAATAATGATTCAACCCTCAAATCTTGGTATTTGATTGCTTACTCGACCTACTTGGTTCAATATAAACTTTGACCTTCGTAACCACAACCTTTGAGGCACGTGAGCCATGAGCATTGTTGCGCCCTAACACTTTTCTCACGCAACTTTGCACATATAGCTAAGGTTCTTTTAACTTTATCAAAGTTCTATTGTCCTCCCACTTATCTTTGCACGAAAAATTCCTTCTCAAAGAAACTTGACGTTCTAAGTGACAAACACTTTTGTCTCCGATGTTATAGAGGATTACTTAACAGTTATTCGAAATAACATACAAAGACAGGTTCATCCGACTTTGGTTGCAAACATCTTTATTATGCATAGCATACCAATGTTTAAGAAAGGACAACTTGGGTTTTATCCCAAACCATAACATTATATGGTGTCATTTCAACGGATTATGATGGAGCTCTTTTCAGTGGAAAAACGGTAGTCTCTATAGCTTTTAATCTTTAAAATATAACGGCGGTTTAATGATTTACACCTTCGATCTTACCATGTCAAACAAGGTTTAATTACATATCTCGAACGCTCCATACTCTTATGGTGTTTCGGGAAAAATGCAAATCCACGGAACGATTCCTTAAATCTTAGGTATTATGCTAAACTTGTAACTCAAATATCTTCCTTTATGATCTTATCATAAACTATTTATATTCTTGTTACAATGATTTTGCACTTCATCTTGAAAGTCCTTGAACTTTTCAAATGTTTCATACTTCATCCTTATTAAGTAAATATTCATATATTCACTCAAATTTTCGGAGAAAGCATATGAAGTTGAAATCCATCGCTCTTGACTACACATAATGGACTTCGTACAACAATATGTATAAGTTCCAATAAGCTAGTCATTCGTTCCTTTTTGGCCTATGAACGAAGTTTTAATTATCTCTAGGAAAGTTTCACAAGCGTCATGTGATCAAAAATCAAAAGACTCCAAAATTCCATCCACATGGAGTTTCTTCATGTTTTCTTTCCAATATAATTTAAACGGCGATGTCACTTCCTAAGCGATCTTTCAATCAATTTGTCTTTCGACATTCTTAGCACTAGTTTTATGGATGTGATTTCTCCAACGAGATTTGTGAATCATCCATCTTTTATGGATTACGGCAATTATTTGAACAACCCTTTTGGTCTCATAATACCTGATAAAATAAATCTTGAAGGCAAGCTTTGATGTTTAACGAGCAACACAATAACCCTTTATTTGTTCTCGATGAACATCATCACATTCTTTTGCTAGTTACTTAGGCCATTGTAGTTCATGAATTGTGTTGTTTCGTATGACAATTCACACCAACAAATTCAATATCAAATACTTAAGAACCACATTGTTTAATAAGCAAAGAATATAGCCATAACATGTATATCATCTATATACTTAAACTGAACAATTCTAGTCTTTTCTTTTCTGCCATATATTTATGAGATTCTCTTCAAGATTTCCTTTCGCTTCAAAGAATCTATCAACATCAACAGTGGAGTCATACATATGACACATAGTCCAAAGCGTGTATAATTAATTACCAATGTCTTTGGACTTGCACTTTGAAGTAGATCACCATCATCAAATGTTTGGTGTGCTTTCAAATTCCATTCTTTAGTAATCTCTTGGTGTGGTAAATATTTTACCTACATCAAATATTACCCTTATCATGGAATTATTCATGATCAAGCTACTTTTAGCTTATAAAGATGAATCGCGAGTATAATGTTGCTCTCCAAAACCTTTTGGTGGTTTAGGACAACTAGTGTCTCCAACCTTTTGCAACTTCTCATCAAATATGAGAACATGTCTTTAGCC
This sequence comes from Avena longiglumis, assembly GCA_030063025.1. NCBI lineage: Eukaryota > Viridiplantae > Streptophyta > Magnoliopsida > Poales > Poaceae > Avena > Avena longiglumis. The sequence continues at coordinate 160,306,719 of CP125973.1, forward strand.
ATATTATACTCTATCATGTTGCAACCAATACTTCGTTTCAGATATCACAATATCTTCCACACATCATGGTTTCTGAAACAACTCTTTCAGATCCTACATAACCTTGATATTAAGACAATCCTTTGAATATCAAGAATCATGGAGACAAACATGATACTCATACACTAACTCTTGGAATTGTCACTCTTGTTTTAATACCAATTATTAAACTTCATGGAGTAACCGGAACTTACTGAAAGTTTGCAATAGGACTTTTAAACTTTAGATTAACACTTCAAAACAATACGATACCAGTTCGTAAAGTAACTAACCAGAATTCTATAGTTCTATCATCTCAATTATAACTAAGCGCAAGGTTGTAAACGGATGCCAATGACTACAACAACTATGCAAATTCATTTTGATTTAATTTATGATAAATAGTGTTCAACTTTTAATTACATTGCCGTTGAACTCCCACTCAAAACAATATCCCTCACATTGTTTTAGTGATCACACGGACCAAATCCACCACATCAAAACCGATCATCACGAGAGTTGATGTAGCTTCAATGGCGAACAATCAACATGTTCATCATATCTACTATATGACTCATGCTTTACCTTTCGGTGATCCGTGTTCCGAGACCATGTCTGTACATGCTAGGCTCATCAAGATTAAACCTTAGCTTCCGCATGAGCAAATCTGGCTTGCTCACGTTGTATACACTCGCAGAATCTAACACACCCGATCATCACGTGGTGCTTCGAAACAACGAGCTTTAGCAACGGTGCTTACTAAGGATGAACACTTTTAAAACTTGAAATTGTGTGCTTGAGGGATCATCTTATAATTCTACCGTCGTGAACTAAACAATACAAGATGTATAAAAGGATTAACATCACATGCAATTCATAATATGTGATATGATATGGCCTTTCTTCTTGTGCTTCCGATCTCCATCTTCAAGCACGAACATGATCTCCATCATCACCGGCATTGCATCAAGGTCACTGACGCCGCTCCATGGTTGTCGTCCACCAGCTTAAACTATTACAACTACTTTGAATAGACACGCGGGTCTTAACAGAATTTAAAGACAACCATATGGCTCCTGCCGGTTGCCAACTTACAATAAGGAACATTGCATACATCAAATATACTCACAATCATGGCCATATCACATCACAGCACACCCCTGCAAAACAAAGTTAGACGCCTCTAATTTTCTTTGCATGTTTTACGTGGTTTGGGGCTTTCAATAAGTGTCGTTCTAACTTACGAACAAGAACCACAACATTGATACTAGTATTGTCAATCACCCGTTGTAAATTGAATCTTAACTATGTTGGGAGAAACAGGCACCCGCAAAGCCACTTATGCAATACAAGTTGCATGTCAAGCGTGGAGCAAGTCTCATGAACGATGTCATGTAAGGTTAGCCCGGGCCGCTTTATCCCACCATCCCGCAAGATGCAAAGAACACAAGAAGCAATCGACAACAAAAGCATCAACGCCCACAATGACCATTGTGTTCTACTCGTGCAACATATCTACATATAGACACGGCTCTGATACCACTGTAGGGGTTCGTAGCATGGAAAACAAAAATTTTCTACCGCATGAACACACAATCAAGATCTAATCTATGATCAAGCCAAGATCTATCTACTAGATTGTAGCAACGAGTCAACAGAGTACTAACCCTCGAAGATCCAAAGCGGTTAACGAGAGCAGATTCTCGTGGATGATGTAGTCGTACACTTTTGATCTCAAGATCGCGTAGATGATCCTTCCGCCAAGCGTCCAGCGCCTTCAATGGTCACACATTCTGACTGATGAAGACCTTCCTCTCCTTGTTCCAAAGCGAGAGGTTGTAGCACTCTCGCATTCCTAAAAGACGACGTGGTACCGGAAGTAGAGGGGAGATCTCGCAGGGCTTCGCCTTAAGCCGGAGCGAGTATGGTGGACTATGAGAGAGCCTCGGTGATCTAGGGTTTATATGCACCAAGGAGAGGGAGCTAGGCCGGCAGCTAGGGCAAGGGGATTGCCCCAACTCGGCGACTTGGCAAACCCTAGGAGGCGGCGGCGACAATGGTGGAGGCCGACGGCTAGGGTTTAGGTTTAGAGGATAGAGGTGTTGTGTACTTGGAGGGGCAGCCCTGCCCCTCCTTATATAGGTGGAGGGGGCGCGCCAAGGGGAGTGGAGTCCCTCCCCAACTCAGTCTCCAAGTGGGCCGGTGGTGGAGGGAGGGAACTCCTGTAACACCCTCAGAATCGGACCTATGCAAGTTATAGCGAAACCCGCCAAACCCGCATAGAAACGATTCAAAGGTGCCCACCAGGCACTTGCGTGCGGGTGGAAAACGAAGTAATAACATTACACAACAGTCCTCGATGGGACCCATAATGCATATATATATACAACACGACTCCATGAGTCAAGAATACATATATACGGTACAAAGATCCAAATCACCTTGAACGATGGAGCGTCCGACTACGGACAAGATGCAAATGGGGCTAAGAGCCCGAAGAATAACCAATGGCCCATAACGCCTGTGCCAAGCCGGAAGGGTAACCCTACTAACGACGCCGATCTCAAAACCTGCTTAAACAAAAGGGTGCCGACAAAGGGCAAAGGAAAAGAGGAGCGTCAAGATCGAGGCCGACACGCGAGACTAGAATTCAGCGGTCCTCGCTACATAGGTATGGTGGATCAAGCGGCAAAGATGCGCTAAACAACCTACAGAGACTGATACAATGGCGGCCATCGAGAGGAGTAAGAAAGACCTATTCGATCCAACCTTCTAACACCAATCAAACCCATCCCGTGTTTCCCCTCGAGACCAAACGAGGAAGTCAACCGAGGAACTCACACAGTTGGTAGTTTTATTTATTCAGTTATCGTTGCAGCAATTACTAGTCAGGTATAGATAGTCATCCTGATATAATAAGCAGTGGGCAATTTTAGTTAACCATTCCGTTGAGATTGTAATACTTACTAGTCAGATACATATAGCATGAGATCACCCAAAAACCCAGCAATTGTTGGTACTTTTATTAAGCCATTCCGTTGTAGTTGCGATACTTACTAGTCAGGTACAATGGTCGCGAACGACAACCCAAGCAAGCAATTGTTGGCAGTGTTATTTAGCCATTCCATTATAGTGAAGCTGATTACTAGTCATTATAAAGTCAAATGTATAGCACTACTTTAGTTATAGTTGTCTATGATCGAGATCTTCGCTCCAAGTCGTCCATAACCGCATGACACGGCTTTGAGAAAGTTTTACCGGCGGGGTGCACCAATAGCAACACACTCGATCAACCTCGAAAAACCAAATCAAAACCCAACGAGGCCTTCACGACAAAGCAATCAGGATTCAGAAATATTTCAAGGCCACCCTTAAAGTAGACCATAACGAAAGCGGCTCGAGACGGACTCAAGGTTGTGGGGACGGTGTGAACGATCGGGAACCCAAAACTGGGCTTGTCGACACCATGAATCGCATACGATCCTAAACAGTACAGTGTGCTATCCATCGCACAATCGTAAATACAGTAGTAGCATGGCATAAGTACAGGATCATAAATAAAACCTCAAACTAGTTTGTGGCCCAAGAAATAAGACTGAATCAAGCTCTGGCTCAGGGGGGTCCCATAATCCTCCCGGATGTGGATAGCGCGATAAACAGGAATTTTTAGTTGTTAAACAGGAATTAAAGTGAACGATAAGTAAAGCCATGACCATCTCCAACATCAACATGCGGCAATACACCAACAACTGTGGCACTTGACGACACGCAACAACACTTGAGCAAGCGACTACGACGCGCAAGTCCAACTATCTACCAAACAACAGGTAATAGGGTGTGTCCAAGGCAATATAAGGCTGCGAGGGATATCATGGGTACGAAAACTAGAGCATCGCAACACAGAAAGCAATAGATCAACAGGAGAGAATAAATACTATAAAAGTAAGATAGGTAGAAAGGGGGAGATGCTCGCCTGAAAACATTATCGAAGGTTCGACCGGAGATCGGGGCGAAGCTCACATCAACTCAACGGCCTTATCCGCGAAGAAGCAAAACACTAGAATAAACACCGGATGCAATATTTAATACTACGGCAAAAGATCGGGCATGATGCATGTATGATGTATGACATGGCAAAGATGCGATGCAATTAGGTCATATGAAGCGGGCCGGTCCCGACATTAATCAGATGGTTCCTGTTGTTTAGCTACCCTGCATTTTAAATGTTGTTTTAACATGGCCAAATATAGCACCGGTTCGCTACATCAATTTAAATGAGGCCGATATGAGACTAGATTTGCCCGCATATGGGCCCCATATTTAATTATATGGTGAATCGGCATAATGCCCCCAAACCACATGACAATATGCATGCAACATGAATGATTTAATGCATCAAGTTTATATCATATTATAAAATAGGGTTTTCGGGAAGGGGTTCACACATTAGGGTTCGGCAGATCTTGGGGTTCCGGGGTTCGGGGTCGGTCTCAGGGTTCGACGGGGTCGTTCTCGGATAACAGAGTAGATCTTGGCGTTCCGTGAAGAAGGACTTGGTTCGGCGTCGGGGGCGCATCGGATTCTTCCGGGTCGGTGTCGTCCTTATCGCATCCGTGGTCTTCGGGTCCGCGTAGACGGTCATGGCGTCCGGGATGAAGTACTTGTCGCACCGGGGTCTCGGTTCGAAGAACTTGGCGCGCCCGGGTTCGGTCTCCGGATCCGGGAAGAAGGCCTTCGGGTCCTCGGGTCCGCGAAAGAGTACTTGGCGTCCGGCGGTAGATCTTGTTGGTTTCACTCCGAAGGACTTGTTGTTCTGCAGCAGAGATCATGGTTCATCGGGGTTTGGGTCTTCGGGGTTCATGAGGCGAACTTGGCGTCCGAGGGTTTCTCCGAATCCGTGGCGCGTCCGTGTGGTGGATCTTGGGTACCGGCGTCATCGGGTTCCACCTCGCACATGGGCCGACGAAACCCGCAACGATGCCGATCTTGGCGACAGAAGAGCATCGGGGCTCTTGTGACGAGTCGATCTTGTGCTTCGGGAGGGTCGGGGAAACCAGGGAGCGCATCACGCCCGGTACTGGACAGGGGCGGCCACGCCAGCGGCAGGAGCTGAACGGGGAACGGTCGACGATGGCCGCGTCACGGTGGCGGCAGCGGCGTCGGGGATGCCGAGAAGCCGGAGGCGAGGATGACGGGGAGGAGCCAGGCGGCGTCGGCGTCGGGAGGAGGTCGACGGGGCGCAGACCGAGGCGAGGCAGGCGGAACGTCCTCGGATGCCAGCGGCCGGAGGAGGTCACGCAGCCACGCGCCGGCGTTGGTGACCGACGCAGGGCGGCGAGGTAGAAGAGGGCGGGGCGCGGTGTAGCCGAGCTCGAGGAGGAGAAGGCCGGCAGGCGGTCGCGGGCTCGGGGTCGGTGAGGACGCGCCGGCGGAGGGCGGCTCCGGCGAGGCTCTGCTCGGGCGAGCTCGAGGAGGAGGGGAAGCTTGCAGAGGGTGGGAGGCGAGCAGCGGCGGCAGGCGGGCCGACGGGCGGTGGTTGGTGACGTGGCAAGGAGGCGACGAGGCGCGAGGCAGCGAGTGGGCTCACGGAGAGAGGCGGGCGAGGCGAGGATACGAGGTGGCGGGGCCGGCGGAGGCGAGCGAGGTGGGGAGGGCGGCGGGCGGAGAAGGAGAGGAGCGGTGGTCGGAGGTGGTGGCGGAGGAAGGGAGGCCGACGGACGCCGGAGGAGAGGCGAAGGCCTTGGGAGGAGGCGAGCAGGCGGTGGTGGAAGGCAGGCCTTGAGCAGGGCGGAGGAGGCGAGGAGGCGGAGGCCGAGTGAAGGGAGGGAGAGCGTCGGGCGGAAGCGCGTCAGGCACGCGGTGGAGGTTGGAGGGGGGTGCGGGGTTACAAGGAGAGAGGAGAGGGTCGGGGATGGCGGAGAGATACGGGTGGGGGAGAGCGGTGTCAGGGGGTGGGCCGCGTGGGGTGGGGCGCGTGGGGAGGTGGGACAGTGAGAGGAGGGTGAGTGGGTGGGGTGAGAGAGAGAGGGGGGTGGTTTGACCAGGGGGTGGGTCCAGGTTGTAAGTGAGAGGGTAAGATGGAACTGAGTGAGAAAGAGGGAGAGGGGGAAGTGGGGCTGGTGGATTGATGATGTGGCGGGGTGGGTAGGAAATTGGGAGAGGGGTGAGGTGGCACGCTGCGGTTGGTGGGTAGGTTAGGTCTGGGTGAAAATAGGATTTAGAGTTTAGGTTTTGTAAATATGTGTTTGTTTGGTTTTGTTTATTTTAAAACAAGGCTACTTTGCAATAGTTTTTAGGGAAATAAAATATCCGATACGATCGGGGTTTTGCATTTGAAATAAAGGGGGTATCTGTACAAAGCAAAACTAGGTTTTTTTCGAAATAGTTCAGACAAACAAAGCATGATGATGACGATGCAATGCACAAAAACAACGCGATTTTCTAGTAGTGGTTTTGCGGGATGCCACAATTCGACACCACTAACAATGGATCTCGCCCTCGAGATCCGCCTCATGGTACCGGAAAGAAGGTCGGCGATCTGAATCTTCTCGCATCGTGTAGATCCTCGCGACACCACTAACAATAGGTCGTTGTCCGTGATCGTCGAGAGAACACTCCGGGAACAAAAGGTCGAAGGTAGAGGTATCAACAAATAAAGCCACCCCTAGCTTCCGTGGTCGGAGTAAAATTTCTGGATCCACTGATTCGATGTACAAGAGCGAATGATAAGAGTAGTCGGATGGTGATCAGTCCATCGCGCACCCAAACCATTACTCGGCACCCGAATAGGCGGATTATGCAACCAACTCTCGGAATCAGACTGAAGATCTCGACAAGCGAGGTCCGGGAACAAAGGAGTGATGCAGACTCTGCACCGGATCTGGCATAGATGATGTCGTCGTGTCGGAAAACACCGGAAGGCACAAACAAGGACCAAAGAATGGTACCACAGTAGACGGATTCTTCAGACAACATGGACACCGGAGGGTAGAACACCGTTATCAAAGAAGGAAGCGAAACCCTGAAGGTACGACGGAACCCAACCACGAGAAATCCTGGACTCGAAGAAACGTAAGAGAGTGGATTCAAAACACGCAGAGGTAAGAGGAGAATAGCAGAGGGGTAAGGAGTAAAATCAGACCTAATCAGAACTATCCAACCGATTTTTCAAAATAGTTTTGACACTCTACTGCGGCCGTTAGCTAGGTTATCCTACAGGCTGGACTTGTGGGGTATCGTAACCGAGCTCGATACCACTCAGAACACCCTCGAATCGGACCTATGCAAGTTATAGCGAAACCCGCCAAACCCGCATAGAAACGATTCAAAGGTGCCCCAGCACTTGCGTGCGGGTGGAAAAGCAGTAATAACATTACACAACAGTCCTCGATGGGACCCACAGAACATATATATATATATACAACACGACTCCATGAGTCAAGAATACAGATATACGGTACAAAGATCCAAATCACCTTGAAAACGATGGAGCGTCCGACTACGGACAAGATGCAAATGGGGCTAAGAGCCCTGAAGAATAACCAATGGCGTCCATAACCCTGCCCAGGACAAGCCGGAAGGGTAACCCTGCTAACGACGTCGATCTCAAAACCTGCTTAAACAAAAGGGGTGCCGACAAAGGGGCAAAGGAAAAAGAGGAGCGTCAGTATTGATGCCAGTACACGGCGAGACTAGAATTCGGCGGTCCTCGCCTACATAGGTATGGTGGACTGAAGCGGCAGCGGCAGCATGCGCTAAACAACCTACAGAGACTCGATACAACTGGCGGCCATCAGAGAGGGGTAAGAAAGACCTATTCGATCCAACCTGATTCTAACACCAATCAAACCCATCCTGGTGTTTCCCCCTCGAGACCAAACGAGGAAGTCAACCGAGGAACTCACACAGTTGGCAGTTTTATTTATTCAGTTATCGTTGCAGCAATTACTAGTCAGGTATAGATAGTCATCCTGATATAATAAGCAGTGGGCAATTTTAGTTAACCATTCCGTTGAGATTGTAATACTTACTAGTCAGATACATATAGCATGAGATCACCCAAAAACCCAGCAGTTGTTGGTACTTTTATTAAGCCATTCCGTTGTAGTTGCGATACTTACTAGTCAGGTACAATGGTCGCGAACGACAACCCAAGCAAGCAATTGTTGGCAGTGTTATTTAGCCATTCCATTATAGTGAAGCTGATTACTAGTCATTATAAAGTCAAATGTATAGCACTACTTTAGTTATAGTTGTCTATGATCGAGATACTGTGCTCCAAGTCGTCCATAACCGCGGACACGGCTTTCAGAAAGTTTTACCCGGCCGGGGTGCACCAATAGCAACACACACTCGATCAACCTCGAAAAAACCAAATCAAAACCCAACGAGGCCTTCACGACAAAGCAATCACAGGATTCAGAAATATTTCAAGGGGCCACCCCTTAAAGTAGACCCGCAACAAAGCCGGACGTTCGAGACGGACTCAAGGTTGTGGGGACGGCCGTGAACGACGGGAACCCAAAAGCTGGGCTTGTCGACACTGCGGAATCGTGCTACGATCCTAAACGATGCAAAGTGTGCTATCCATCGCACAATCGTAAATACTGAGTAGCATGGCATAAGCACAGGATCGTAAATAAAACCTCAAACTAGTTTGTGGCCCCAAGAAATAAGAATGAATCAAGCTCGCTCGGGGTCCCATAATCCTCCCGGATGTGGATAGCGCGATAAATCAAGGAACAGGTATCAAGCACTCGGGGTCCTACGGGACACAAGTGGACGGTTAACAACCAAATAACATCTATTGCCCACCTGTGCCTCTGCTTACTTACTTCAATTTTTAGTTGTTAAACAGGAATTAAAGTGAACGATAAGTAAAGCCATGACCATCTCCAACATCAACATGCGGCAATACACCAACAACTGTGGCACTTGACGACACGCAACAGCACTTGAGCAAGCGACTACGACGCGCAAGTCCAACTATCTACCAAACAACAGGTAATAGGGTGTGTCCAAGGCAATATAAGGCTGCGAGGGATATCATGGGTACGAAAACTAGAGCATCGCAACACAGATAGCAATAGATCAACAGGAGGGAATAAATACTATAAAAGTAAGATAGGTAGAAAGGGGGAGATGCTCGCCTGAAAACATTGTCGAAGGTTCGACCGGAGATCGGGGCGAAGCTCACATCAACTCAACGGCCTTATCCGCGAAGAAGCAAAACACTAGAATAAACACCGGATGCAATATTTAATACTACGGCAAAAGATCGGGCATGATGCATGTATGATGTATGACATGGCAAAGATGCGATGCAATTAGGTCATATTAAGCGGAACCGGGGTCCCGACATTAATCAGATGGTTCCTGTTGTTTAGCTACCCTGCATTTTAAATGTTGTTTTAACATGGCCAAATATAGCACCGGTTCGCTACATCAATTTAAATGAGGCCGATATGAGACTAGATTTGCCCGCATATGGGCCCCATATTTAATTATATGGTGAATCGGCATAATGCCCCCAAACCACATGACAATATGCATGCAACATGAATGATTTAATGCATCAAGTTTATATCATATTATAAAATAGGGTTTTCGGGAAGGGGTTCACACATTAGGGTTCGGCAGATCTTGGGGTTCCGGGGTTCGGGGTCGGTCTCAGGGTTTAGGGTTCGACGAGGTCGTTCTCGGATAACAGAGTAGATCTTGGCGTTCCGTGAAGAAGGACTTGGTTCGGCGTCGGGGGCGCATCGGATTCTTCCGGGTCGGTGTCGTCCTTATCGCATCCGTGGTCTTCGGGTCCGCGTAGACGGTCATGGCGTCCGGGATGAAGTACTTGTCGCACCGGGGTCTCGGTTCGAAGAACTTGGCGCGCCCGGGTTCGGTCTCCGGATCCGGGAAGAAGGCCTTCGGGTCCTCGGGTCCGCGAAGGAGTACTTGGCGTCCGGCGGTAGATCTTGTTGGTTTCACTCCGAAGGACTTGTTGTTCTGCAGCAGAGATCATGGTTCATCGGGGTTTGGGTCTTCGGGGTTCATGAGGCGAACTTGGCGTCCGAGGGTTTCTCCGAATCCGTGGCGCGTCCGTGTGGTGGATCTTGGGTACCGGCGTCATCGGGTTCCACCTCGCACATGGGCCGACGAAACCCGCAACGATGCAGATCTTGGCGACAGAAGAGCATCGGGGCTCTTGTGACGAGTCGATCTTGTGCTTCGGGAGGGTCGGGGAAACCAGGGAGCGCATCACGCCCGATCGGGCGGGGCGGCCACGCCAAGGCAGAGCTGAACGGGAATCACGGCGATGGCCGCGTCACGGTGGCGGCAGCGGCAGCGTGCGGGGATGCCGAGGAAGCCCGGAGGCAGAGGGGATGACGGGGAGGAGCCAGGCGGCGTCGGCGTCGGGAGGAGGTCGACGGGGCGCAGACCGAGGCGAGGCAGGCGGAACGTCCTCGGATGCCAGCGGCCGGAGGAGGGCACGCAGCCACGGCGGCCGTTGGTGACGCAGGCGAGGTGAGGAAGGCGGTGTAGCCGAGCTCGAGGAGGAGACGGCCGGCAGGCGGTCGCGGGCTCGGGGTCGGTGAGGACGCGCCGGCGGAGGGCGGCTCCGGCGAGGCTCTGCTCGGGCGAGCTCGAGGAGGATGGGAAGCTTGCAGAGGGGTGGGGGCGAACGGCAGCGGCGCGGGCCCAGGTTGGTGACGTGGATTGAGGCAAAGGCGGCGGGAGGCTAGGGCGGAGGTGGGCTCGCCGGAGAGAGGCGGGGCGAGGCGGAGGGGATACGAGGTGGCGGGCGGAGCTCGGGCCGGAGGAGGCGGCGAGGGAGATCGGGTGGGGAGGGAAGCGGGCGAGCGGCGGCCGGAGAAGGGGAGAGAGGAGCGGTGGTCGGAGGCGGTGGTGGCGGAGGGAGGCGGGCCGTGGGAGGAGAGGAAGCAGCGCCTTGGGAGGAGGCGAGAAGGCGGTGGTGGAGGCAGGCGAGGGAGGAGGCGAGGAGGCGGAGGAGGGAGAGGAGAGGCCGGGAGCCGGGGAGCGCGTCGGGCGGGGCACGCGGTGGAGGTTGGAGGGGGGTGCGGGGTTATAGGGAGAGAGGAGAGGGTCGGGGATGGCGGAGAGACGGGTGGGGGAGAGCGGTGTCAGGGGGTGGGCCGCGCGGGGTGGGGCGCGTGGGGAGGTGGGACAGTGAGAGGAGGGGGAGTGGGTGGGGTGAGAGAGAGGGTGGTTTGACCAGGGGTGCGTCAGGTTGTAAGTGAGAGGTAAGATGGAACGAGTGAAAGTGGGAGAGGGGGGAAGTGGTGGATTGATGTGGCGGGGTGGGTAGGAAATTGGGGGAGGGGTGAGGTGGCACGCTGCGGTTGGTGGGTAGGTTAGGTCTGGGTGAAAATAGGATTTAGAGTTTAGGTTTTGTAAATATGTGTTTGTTTGGTTTTGTTTATTTTAAAACAAGGCTACTTTGCAATAGTTTTTAGGGAAATAAAATATCCGATACGATCGGGGTTTTGCATTTGAAATAAAGGGGGTATCTGTACAAAGCAAAACTAGGTTTTTTTCGAAATAGTTCAGACAAACAAAGCATGATGATGACGATGCAATGCACAAAAACAACGCGATTTTCTAGTGGTGGTTTTGCGGGATGCCACAACTCCTCCCCAAGTAGGTTTCCTACTTCCCCTCCACCTCCCAAAATAGCCGTTTGACTTTTCAAATTGGCGTTTGACTTTTTCAAACTAGGATTTGATTAAACCCTTTATTTTGTTCAGCGATGACACCTAGTACATGATGCAATCATTCCAACTTGATATGACACATTCATGTACCCTTACCCTCGAGTGCGACATTCGGAACCTTCTAGAACATTCGATGAAAACACGGAACCATTCTCAACCCCGAAGCAGGACTTTCCTTATATGAATCTTATTATCGGACCATTCCGGATCTCCTCGTGATATCCGGATCCCATCCGAGACTCGAACAACATTGGTCTCTTACTCATTATTCCATAGCAACTCAACAACATTGAATCCTTAAGTGTGTCTCCTCGGTTCGTGAATTATGCGGACATGATCGAGACACTTCTCGATTAATAACCAATAGAGGAATGCGGAATTCATGGCTCCCATATTTTTACAATTACTTTGCGATCGAATGAACCACTTACATACGATACCAATTTCCCTTTGTCTCACGATAGTTTACTTATCAGGTTTTGATCGTCGGTATCTCGCATACCTAGTTCAACCTGGAAATAAGTACTTTTCTCGTTCCGTGATATGATCCCTGTGAGCCGTCACATGCTTGCAAGCTAATTGGATGACATTCAGGCCCAGTATATCTATCCGTCATATGGATGGACAAATCCCACTTGATCCATGTGCTTCAACCCATACTTTCCAAACACTCAATGCCACCTTTATACCACCCGATTCACGGTGTGGTGTTTGATGTCATCAAAGCATCCTTCCGATGGTGATTAACATGATCTCATGGTCGAAGGAATTAGGTTACTATGTACGAGCTTATAGCAAATGAACTATATTAAATGACTTGATCTTTATGCTACGCTTAACTATAGGAGTATGTCCATCACATCATTCTCCTAATGATATGACCCTATTGTTAATAACATCTCTATGTTCATGATCAGGAAACCATGATCATATATTAACCAACAAGCTAGTTTAACAAGAGGCTTTACTAGGAACTCTTTTATGTTTACAAATCACACAAGTATTAATGTTTCCGGTTAATACAATTATAGCATGGTATGTAAACATTTATCATAAGTATGAAGATATGATAATAACCACTTTATTATTGCCTCTTGGGCATATCTCCAACAGGTGACATAAAGATTTGCAAAGTACACACAGATCTGAATGTGGTCGATCCGTTGACTAAACCTCTCCCGAGGGCAAAACATGACCAACACCAAACTACCATGGGTGTTCGGTATATTACCATGTAATCTAGATTAGATGACTCTAGTGCAAGTGGGAGACTATTGGAGATATGCCCTAGAGGCAGTAATAAATATGGTTATTATTATATCTTTGTGTTTATGATAAATGTTTACATTCATGCTATAATAGTATTAACAAGGAAACATTAATACTTGTGTGATTTGTAAACTTACATTGAAGTCCCTAGTAAAGCCTCTTCATAATACTAGCTTGTTGGTTAATAAATGATTGTGGTTTCCTTATCATGAACATTGAGATGTTATTAACAAAAATATCATATCGTTAGGAGAATGATATGATGGACATACTCCTATAGATAAGCGTATCATAAAGATCAAGTCATTTTAATAGTTCAATTGCTATATGCTTTCTGATACATAGTAACCTAATTCCTTCGACCATGAGATCATGCATATCACCTTCACCGGAAGGATGCTTTGATGACATCAAACACCACACCGTGAATCGGGTGGCTATAAAGGTGGCATTGAGTGTTCGGAAAGTATTGGTTGAGACACATGGATCAAGAGTGGGATTTGTCCATCCATATGACGGATAGATATACTCTGGGCCCTCTCGGTGGAATGTCATCCAATTAGCTTGCAAGCATGTGACTGTCTCACAAGGGATCACATATCACGGGAATGAGAAAATAGTACTTATCAGTAACGAGGTTGAACTGGGTATGCAGAGATACCGACGATCAAAACCTCGGATAAGTAAACTATCGTGAGACAAAGGGAAATTGATATCATATGTAAGTGGTTCATTCGATCACAAAGTAATCGTAGAAATATGTGGGAGCCATATGAATTTCCAGATTCCTCTGTTGGTTATTGTTCGGAGAAGTGTCTCGATCATGTCGCATAATTCACGAACAGTAGGGAGACACACTTAAGGATTCGACGTTGTTGAGTAGTTATGGAATGATGAGTAAAGAGACCGAATGTTGTTCGGAGTCTCGTATGGGATCTGCGATATCACGAAGAGATCCGGAATGGTCCGGAGAGTAAGATTCATATAAGGAAAGTCCTGTTTCGGGGTTGGAGAATGGTTCCAGTGTTTTCATCGGGAATGTTCTAGAAGGTTCCGGAATGTCCGGCACTCCGGAGGGGAAGGGTACATGAATGTCTCATAACAAGTTGGAATGGTTGCATCATGTACTAGGTGTCATCGGTCAACAAAATAAAGGGATAAATCAAATCCTAGTTTGAAAAGTCAAACGCCAATTTGAAAAGTCAAACAACTATTTTGTTTGGTGGAGGGAGAGTAGGAAACCTACTTGGGGAGGAGTTCCTCTCCCTCCACCGCCGGCCCACTTGGAGACCGAGTTGGGGAGGGACTCCCCTCCCCTTGGCACACCCCCTCCACCTATATAAGGAGGGGCAAGGCTGCCCCTCCAAGACACAACACACACCCCGCAAACCCTAGCTCCTAGCCGCCGGCGCCGCCACCTCCTGCTGCCGTCGCCGCCTAGGGCAAACCGCCGCCGCCGCCTAGGGCAAACCCTAGCCGCTGGCCTTGCCTCCTCCTTGGTGTGTCTAAACCCTAGATAACCGAGGGATCTCTCATAGTCCACCATACTCGCTCCGGCTTAAGGCGAAGCCCTGCGAGATCTCCCCTCTACTTCCGGTACCACGTCGTCGTGCTGCCGGAATCGCGAGGAGAGTGCTATGACCTTCGCTGCGTGCTGGAACAAGGGAGAGGAAGGTCTTCGTCGAGTACCGAACGTGTGACCGACTACGGAAGTGCTGCCGGAATGCAGCGCCGGAAGGATCGTCTACGCGATCTTGAGATCGGGAAGAGTACGACTACATCACCCACGAGAATTCGCTCTCGTTAAACACTTTGGAATCTTCGAGGGTGAGCTATTCTATCGACTCGTTGCTACAATATAGTAGATAGACCTTGGCTTGTTTGTTTGTATGCGGTAGAAATTTTTTGTTTTCCATGCTACGAACCCCTACATGCCGGACATGTGCTTCCATGCAGAGATGCTACCCACTGGATCCTGCCCCAAATCCCCGACCGGCTGGTCTCGTTGCTCCGAGATCGAAGGCATGGATGCGTTGGCGCCGTCGACGGGGGAACTGGATTGGTGTAGGGGATCTGGAACGGCAAGGTGCCGGCCGTGCGGGTATGGCTTGGATGGCAAGGGGGGAGGGAAGGGGCGAGCAGCGGGAGGCATGGCGGCCGCCTCTATCGCTGAGGAGGGTGCCGCGACTACTTGAGAACTCGCGATGCGACATGGCGGCGGTAGCGGTCCAGCCGTGGGTGTCTGCGAGACTATATCGGTTAGTCATGGGCCTCCACTTGTGGGAAATAGGTGGGATGGGCTGGCGGCGCCATGGGCAGCCCGCTCCCACCTACAGCCTGAGGTGCGCGGTGCCCCGTATAGATCGGGCTTTTGCGAAAATGGCTCATCACACACAGTAAAACGAACCGTCGAGGGGTGTGTGAAACCCTCTATAGCGCAAACGGTCAGTGAACCGTGTGTAAAGGGCACACGCTTTCTATAACCCAACCATCTGTGAATCATTGGGCATTCACATACGCGTTCCCTATGTTTATCATATGGGATTCTGGATGATCACAAACGGCATTGTTTCATCGTATGTGCTAGGCTCATTTCATAAATGTTTTAAATTAAACAATCCAGTTGTATGTTGATATATTCTAAGAGCTCTAATCTCTCTAGAATTGGAAAGTTGTGGTAGCTCCACCGTGTCTGCTAGGTTGGTAAAAAGAAGTTGTGGTAGCCCCCCCAACTCCATCTTGAGCGGCGAGTCACGAGTGTTGGTAAAAATAACTCCATGTCGAGCACACCGGATGGCGATGGTTTGCGCCATCTCGGACGGGAGGCGGTGGTGGTGCATGTGTGTGTGTGTGTGTGTGTGTGTCTGTGTGTGTGTGAGGCGGTGGTGGTGAGGTGTGTGTGTGTGTGTGTGTGTGTGTGTGTGTGTGTGTGTGTGTGTGTGTGTGTGTGTGTGTGTGTGTGTGTGTGCGCGCGCGTGGAATCGCATGGTGCCCGCGCTCCAGAGGTGATGGGCGGCGACCATGGCGGTGGTGTGGTAGTACATGCGGCGGTTGAGTATTAGGGAGGAACACATGTATCCTGAATCGCTAATCCTGCTGCTGTTAACAGCTGAGGCAGTGCATGAGGATCCGGTGGCCATGACACATATTTCGCATCCATGTGAGTCTGCTCTCTGTATCTATATACCTGGTGAGGGAGGGTTCTGATCTTAGGAGGAATTCATTAACCATAACAAGACATCCGGAGCCTTTTCGGTTTAGGACTTCTAAGGTTGCTTAATGAATCGGGGACCGGCGTACTCTGTGGTGACTGGCTCAGACACATGTGAACTATTGCAGATCTGTGTAATATGGCTTACTTAGAGGAAAATGATACTGTTCCCCCGGGGGATCGTTCCGTTCGATCCCCCGGGTAGCTCTCGCTCGCGCGTGCGTCCTTGTTCCATCACACGTTTTGTTTCCCACGTTTCTTTTCCAGACTATTAGTACATGGAACCTCCAGTCAAAAAAAAGGAAGCCACGGAACCGCTCCACGGCTCCAGCCACCGGCACCACTCGCCGCCGTGAGTTTTCAGCCTAGCGCAGCACCCGCCGCCGTGGGGATCTGGCCCGGCCGCTAGCACCTGCCGCCGGACTAGGCCGCCACCAGCGGACGGATCCCAAACTGCACCTGTGCCCCCCGAGTCCGCCTCAACCTCAAATCGAGCTTCTGCTGAGAGCTCCCGCCAGAGCTAGCACCCGGCGCCGCCCCTCCCGTGGGGCTACAAGTGGTGTCGTGTTTTGCTACATGCGGCCGACGGTGGTGCTAAAATAGTATAAATAGTTTGCTACGAGATATCTGGCGAGGTCTCCGGCGAAGTTAAATTTGCTACAATAGGATTTTTTTTTGCTACACCTGTTTAGTGGTTTTGCTACAATAACGCAAATTTGTTGCTACATGGTCTCCGATGAGGTCTAACGGCGAAAACCTCATACGAGTCTCCGGCGAGAGCGGATATGCTACATTAGCACAATTTTTTTGCTACCACCGTTTTGCATTTTTGCTACAATAGCGTAACGTTTTTGCTACACGGTCTCCGGTGAGGTCTAACGGCGAAAGCCTCCGGCGAGTCTCCGGTGAGGTCGGGTTTGCTACATTATCTTAACTTTTTTGCTACACGGTCTCCGGCGAAATCTCCGGCGAGGTCCAGTCTGTTTTTTTATTTTCTGGACTGAACCGTTTTTTGCTACAAAAAAGGGGCAAATGTAGCAAAAGCGGGGCAAATATAGCAAAAGCGGGATTTTGAATCAAAAAGCGGATACGTGGTTGGCTGGGGACCCGGGGGATATAAACCACATATCCCCGGGAGAGGCGTAGGGCTGTCCTTACTTAGATCGTCTCGTTTCTGAATTTCTATTATAACCTCCGATTGCAGAAAACTATACAATTTTGTAGAGGGAGAAGGCTGATGTGCTACATGGCTTTGTATTGAAAGCAACCAGGATGTGCTAGAGCAGGAAGCTGAAAACTATACATGTTATTACTGTGTTCCATCTGAATCAATGTTTAAACCATCCTTGCTCATGTTCTTGTGCAGAGAATTAGATTGATACATTTATATAGTATCCCAAGCTAATTACGTAGCGTTCTGCAACTCTGTTCTGGGTATGATATATATCAAACCGAGCAATGACATTACAATATGTAAACCATGCATTTATTTTACTTCTGAATGGTCGGATGCACCTCTCGAATTTAGTTTCCAATGGTTGAAGTTTTCTAGCTAGCACAACATTTCACATGATGTAGGCCTACACCTACCAATGTACCAAGAGTTAGGCAATGATATGGTACACGTTATATGCTATCCTAAACTAAGATACAAAGATGTTTGGCAAACACTACTGTCAAGATGTGCATGTGTGTTAACTAAGCGACATGTATTTAGGACTATTTTTAGATGTCAATGGACCAAAAACCTTTACATAGTGTACCTTCTCTTTTGTATTCCTATTTGTACTTTTTGCTGGATTGGATTAGGGTTTCACGGTTCTTATTGTCACCATTTTTTTTAACTCATTTCATGTTGCGGTGCACAGGATGTGGACGCCTTGTTGAAACAAAGGTATAGAACGGTCAGTATATAATTTTGTAAATCCTACATCTGAAGAGTTCTTTTGATCTTTTTATGAATCAGATGTGCAAATTATGCAGATGTGAATTTGTGAAAACAAGTATTGAGTTCTCTTAACTTCAGTGCCAAATAATTCTGTATATTTGGATTGAATATATTTTCGACATGTTTCGGTACCTGACCAAGTTGAATAGTTGATTATATTTTGTCACATAGATCTGAGAAAAACTCGTGTTCAGCTGTAACTTCTTTTGCTGCAAATAGTGTTTAAACTTTCAGTAGTTTTTGGTATTGTTTAGTTTTTTGGAAACAGATCAAGTATCTCAGGATATAATTTCTCTCATATGCATATATATCATTGTATCCCTACAATTTTTTTTATTTTTTTGGTTCGGTGCTATCGGTTAAAATCTCAAATATGATACTTAGCTTTCTTACACGGAGGTGTAACCAGAAGTCAGAAGGAAGGAAGCAACAGGCTAGATTGATCATATAGGGATCCGGACAGAATACTAACGCTGTGTTTGGTTGCACAGAATTAGACCTGGAATTAAGGAATTGGAATTTGGGTCTCTAATTCAGGCGTTTGGGTGGGGCAGGAATTAACACATAGAATCTGGGTCCAATTCCGCGGAGGGCTTGCTCGCGTGGGAAACTTAGCTGCACCAATTCGGAGCCCGCGACCTCGGAAACAAGCTGGAATCGCCAAGCGGTACGCAACCTGGCTCCCGCACACTCGTAGAGGAGACCGGCCGCGGCGGCGCAGGAAAAATCCTTTGTCTCTTTGCTTTCTTCCTCTAACATGACAACAATACGCACCGCACCTCGCTTGGGTGACTAGAATTTGCATGGCCAAGGAGTTGACGGAGCTGCCTCCCACGGGCGAAGTGGCGGTGGAAGGGTCCGCCGCGGCGGACGACCTGTGCTAGCTCACGGACGAGCTGCTGCAGAGGAGGCTGCAGCGCATGGAGAAGGGCATCCCTCAAGCTCCTCGTCGTCTGCTGCGAGCTCGCGTGCCGCAAGGCCGCTGCTGCACTCTCGGCCCCGTCGCAAGGCCGCCGCCGCCGCCGTTGTCCTCTTCTGACCCTCCACTGCCGCCCCATGGCAAGCCGACGGTGAGAGGTTCTTTATTTTCTTTCCGCGAGGTGGCCTGATTCCCCTCTGATTCGTGAGTCTTGCAGTCCGGTTTCAGAGGCTCAGCTTCTGTTTGATGAAACGCCTACAAGCTAGTGACATTTTCAGACCCGTTGATTCAGTGGTTAGAGAAGTGTGTTGTACAGCGGTGCAACAATAGTGGTGTTACTGAAAATAACCATCCATAGTCCAAATTAGAGATGGTGTCGATGCAAAAGATTTCTGTTCTACTACAGATGTAAAAGCTTATGTCGGCTTACAACTGATTTTCATGCAGTTATGCAATGTTCATATTGGCAATGACTCTTGAGACGGTGATGCAAAAGCTTTGTAAAATCGTGATCATAGCAGTATATGAATGCCCATGTGATCCTAATGGTAGAATTAAATTGCACGTCCGCACGCCCTACATCATCCATTGTATAGTTGTTTTACCAAAGGATAATTTGGTAGTGTTCCTATTTAAACATGAGAAGAGCGATGTAGAATGATCATAACTCACAACAAATACACAAGTTTATATCATACAAACTCAAGAAAACATCCAATTCTATGGTTTTTACATCCAAACATGAATTGGAATTGGATACTACCTTCTAATTCTAACATCAAATTCCAAACCACCCAAACAATAGAATTTAAATTGAAAGGCATTTCTTTTCCAGCCTGGATTTGGAATTCCCACTCAATTCAATTCCAGCCATTAATTCTGTTCATCCAAACAGAGCATAAGAGAAATTGAAAAAAGTTCCAATTCTTCTGTCCTCTGTGAGTATCTGCATATTCCACTTTCTGTTTCTAATATTGTTTGTGTTTAATTGTAGTTCAGTTATTAGATTGAGACTAGGTTTATCAGATCAATCTATGATAATGGGCACATTGTTGGCACGACCAAGACGGCTGTCCTGTGGATCTTCCTAATGATGTTACTTGTGGTGCCAGGATGTGTTCTGAAATCCCTCGAACATTCACTAGAGGAAAAAGGGCCATCCGTTCGCGACCCCTCGGAGAATTAGTCCCGGTTGCGCCACCAACCGGGACTAATGCTGGCACGCGTCCCGGTTGGAGCGGGCACGGGGCCAGGGGGCATGGGTCCCGGTTGGTAAGGGGGCATGCGTCCCGGTTGGAGCCACCAACCGGGACTAAAGGTTTGGCCACACGCGTGGCACGCACCTTTAGTCCCGGTTGCTGGCTTCAACCGGGACTAAAGGCCCCTTGCCCTCTATAAATGCAACGCCCCAGCCCCCTCTTCCTCCACTCTGTTTTTTCGAACGGTGTAAGGTGTGAGGGTGTGTGCTAGTTTTTTTTCATGCATGCATTGAAGGTGTTTGTTGAAATGTTTGAGTGAAAAATCCCGTTGAATTTCTCATAGAACAAAAATATAGAAGGTGTTCGAGACGCACTTGAGCTTTCTCCTCTTTATTTCCCTCGATCGAGGTTAGCAATCTTATCTTTTCTAGGTCATTGATACAATTCATGTGTCGGTGTGAATTGGTTATTTCACTATTTATGATGTCCTGTTTTTTGATAAACTTACTTATATGATGCAGATGAACGATTCGGGAATGGATGTCGGTGACGGCGGGTAGCCGGGTATATCAAAAGGCGTGGATAAATTTATCGATGGCTACGGCAAACAAAGAGAATGGATTTATACTTTGTCCATGTGTTCAATGTCGAACAACAAGGAGTACTCTTCCTCGAAAATCATTCGGCCACCGATTATGAAAGGTTTCATGCCCAACTATAATTGCTGGACCAAGCACGGGAAAGAGGGGTTATGATGGAAGATGGTGAAGAAGAAGATGATGATAACAACTATCATCATATGTTTCCTGAATCTGATGATACCGCAATGGAAGATAATGGAGAGGAAAAAGGTGAAGAACGGGCATCGGATGAGCCTACCGATGAACTTGGTAGGGTCATTTCGATGCAAAGCGAGGCGTGAAATGAAAATGAGAAGTTGAAGTTAGAGGACATGTTAGAAGATCACAAGAAATTATTGTACCCAAATTGTGAAGATGGCAGCACAAAGCTCGATGCGACCTTTGGAATTGTTACGATGGAAGGCGAGTGTGGTCTAACCGACTCCTCATTTGAAAAGATGCTGAAAATAATGAAGCCAAGTTTCCAAAACATAACGAACTTCCCGAGAGTACCCTGAAGCAAAGAAGACTCTACATCCTCGGGATTAGATGTGCAAAAGATACATGCATGCATTAATGATCATCCTCTACATGATGTAAGGAGTATGAGAATTTAGATAAATGCCGGTATGCAGCGTTGCGGTATAAGATCGCAGAGATGACCACGGTGATGTTGAGGAGAGCCCCTCAAGAGGGTTCTGCTAAGGTTATGTGGTATGCTCCTATAATACCAAGGTTGAAGCATGTTCGAAACAAAGAGCATGCCGGGTTATTGCGATGGCACAAAGAAGACCGTAAGAAAGGCGGGAGTTGAGACACCTGGCGATGGGTCACGGTGGAGAAAAATCGAGAGACTTCCCGGACTTTGCGGTGACGCAAGGAACTTATGGTTTGGTCTAAATACGGATGGCATGAATCCTTTTGGGAGCGAGCTGCGATCCAAAGACTGCCCGTGACTCTATGTATCTACAACTGCCTCCTTGGTTGTGCATGAAGCGTAAGTTCATTATGATGCGGTGCTCATCCAAGGCCGAAGCAACCGGCAACGACATTGATGTGTACCTTAGGCCATTAGTTGAAGAACTCTTACGGTTATGGGGCAAACCAGTGTACGTCGTGGGATGAGAACAAGCAGGAGCCATTTAATCTACGAGGGTTGTTATTCGTAACCATCAATGATTGGCCTCTTAGTAACCTTCGGTGACGGACAAACAAAGGATATAAGGCATGCACCACTGTTTAGATAAGACCGAAGGTACATATTTGCATAAATGCAAGAAGGTTGTGTACCTAGCGAATCGGCGATTTCTTCCACCAATCATCCGTAAGAAAGAAAGGCAAGCATTTCAAAGGTGAGGCGGATCACGGAAGAAGCCTGAACTCCCAGTGGTGATGATGTATTTGGTATGGTCAAGGACATAGAAGTAATCTTTGGAAAGGGTCCGGCGGTCAATCAGTTCGACGACGTCGCTACTGTGACACGCACCCATGTGGAAGAAGAAATCTATATTTTGGGAGCTGCCATATTGGAAAGTCCTGCGTGTCCGCTCTTCAATCGACGTGATATGCGTGACGAAGAATCTGCGTGAACACTAGGATTCCTAGGCGTGTATGGGAAGACAAAAGATACACACGAAGCAGGAGGACCAACAAATTATGAAAGACCCAAAGAACATGCATACAGATAACAAAGGCGGATAAAGGCGTCACTTAAGTCGTGCCTATGCTCTTACCAAAGCAGAAGGAAATATTTTTGAAGTCCTTTACGGTATCAAGGTGCCGTCGGGCTTCTCATCTAATATAAAGGGATAATAAATATGGCGAGAGAAAAGTTCCAAAACCTGAAGTCTCATGGTATCACGTGATTATGACGCATTGCTTCCGATTGCATTGAGGGGCTTCTACGGAAAATGTTCGAGTACCCATTGTGAAGCTGTGTGCATTCCTCAATGCAATATCTCGTAAGGTAATCAATCGGATATTACGCCAAGGTTACTGAAGGATGTGGTACAATGTCTTGTTAGTTTTGAATTGGTGTTCCCACCATCCTTCTTCAATATTATGACGCATCACCTGGTTCATCTAGTGGAAGAGATTGCCATTCTCGGTCCGGTATTTCTGCACAATATGTTCCCCTTTGAGAGGTTCATGGGAGTCTTAAAGAAATATGTTCATAACCGTGCTAGACCGGAAGGAAGCATCTCCAAGGGATATGGAACAGAGGAGGTCATTGAGTTTTGTGTTGACTTTATTCCTGACCTTAAGCCGATTGGTGTTTCTGACTCGCGGCATGAGGGAAGACTAAGTGGAAAAGGCACGCTGGGAAAGAAAGCAATGATATGTAGGGACGGGGATTCTTTCACTAAAGCACACTACACAGTTCTACATAATTCCACCTTGGCAGCTCCGTATATGGAGGAACACAAGAATATTATGCGCTCAAAACCGGGAAGCTGAATCATGGATTACAGATGAACACATGAAGTCTTTCGGTGGTTGGATGCGGACACATCTCTTGAATGACACCACTGTTGGAGATCAACTATACTTGTTGGCGTCACCATCTTCTCTGTATTGAATTTCCAAAGTGAAATAAATGGGAATACATTCTACACGATCGCCCAAGATAAAAGAGCACCAACCAAAATAGTGGTGTCGCTTTGATGCAATAGGCGAGAATGGACAAAAGGACACATATTATGGTTACATAGAGGAGATATGGGAACTAGACTATGGAGTCTCTTTTAAGGTCCCTTTGTTTCGCTGCAAATGGGTCAACCTGAATGGGGAAGGGGTAAAGATAGATCAGTTGTACGAAATGATAACAGTGGATCTCAACAATCTTGGTTATAGAGATGAACCATTCGTCCTAGCCAATGATGTGTCTCGGGTTTTCTATGTGAAGGACATGTCCTCCAGACCGAAAAAAAAGAAAAAATATGCAAACGAATACATCATATGATGAGCCAAAGCGTCACATAGTTCTTTTCAGGAAAAAGAAACATCGTGGGAATTGAGGACAAGACATGACATGTCGGAAGATTATAATAAGTTTGATGAAATTCCGCCCTTCACGGTGAAACTGACCCAAGCATTCCGTTAAAGAAGATGCTCCATGGTTACGTCAAGCGGTCATAAGGAATGACATATGCCAAGAAGTTCATGCTCATATTATGTAACTCTAGTTCATGTCTTTCGCGGTTTGTGGCTTGACCAAGGATATCTTTCGCGGTTTGTGGCCTTTAGTCCCGGTTTTGTAGTCTCAGTTTTAATATTAATAAATGTCTTGAGTGTTAGTCCCATTTTGTGGCTGGACCGGAGTGCCTCTATGACCAGTTTTCGGAGATGCGGAGGGCTGGGCTCGGCATCTCCTCAAACTGGCCGCAGTGGTGTCCCCTGCTCTCGAAAACCATCTTGCAGCTTGTAACTTCACTAACTAGATCAATACGCCTCGGAGCTAACTAATTTCACATATTAGGAGTGCCTCTATGACCGATTTCTCGGAGATGCGGAGGATGGGCTCGTCGGCATCTCCACTGGCCGCCGCATGGTGTCCCTCTCTAAAACCATCTTGTAGCTTGTAACTTCACTAACTAGATCAATACGCCTCGAGCTAACTAATTTCACATATTAGGAGTGCCTCTATGACCATTTCTCGGAGATGCGGAGGCTGGGCTCGTCGGCATCTCCTCAAACTGGCCGCGCGATGGTGTCCTGCTCTAAAACCATCTTGCAGCTTGTAACTTCACTAACTAGATCAATACGCCTCTGAGCTAACTAATTTCACATATTAGGAGTGCCTCTATGACCGTTTCTCGGAGATGCTTGGGACCAGGCTCGTCGGCATCTCCCCAACAGGCCGTAGTGGTGTCCTGCTCTCTAAAACCATCTTGGAGATGCCTCAAACTGGCTGGAGGACGGACTCACAAGGATGCATATTTATAGTACAAGCTCGGCATAATGTCGACACTCACGACATAATGTCGACACTCACCCCTATTATTAGTGCTGACTCATCTTTAGTCCCGGTTGGTGTCTCCAACCGGGACTAAAGGTTCATCTTTAGTCCCGGTTGGTGACACCATCCGGGACAAGGTACAAGCCGCACGACATAATGTCGACACTCACCCCTATTATTAGTGTTGTCTGGCCCACTCTGTCGCAATCCCTTCAGTCGCGGTTGGTTTCTCCAACCGAGACTAAATATGAACCCTCTCTTTATATAGGCATTTCCCTCTATTTATTAGGTAACACTTAAGACATTTATTAATATTAAAAACCGGGACAAATCGGGACTTGCTAACACTCAGGCCTAAAGCCGCCCCCTTTAGTCATAATCATGTCTAGTCCTATAGTACGCAGCTTCAGGGTCTTCATCGTCGTCGTCATCATCATCGTCATCGTCACCTGCCACTCCGAGGTGGGAAAACTTGGCGTGAAGCTTTGGGAAATGGCGGGAAATATCTTTAGTCCCGGTTAGTGACTACATCCGGGACTAAAAGCTCTAGTAGAAAGGAAAGGGCGGGAAAACTTGTGGGAAGAGGTGGGAAATGGCGGAAAATATTTTTAGTCCCGGTTTCAGAATACATCCGAGCGCAAAAAACGGGTCGTTTTGTGAAGTAACCACCAAAATGCCGTTTCACAATGCTACCGTCCCATTTTCCTAAAATACTAGACCACCTTACATGGACTATCTCCCAACCGGTACATCTCAAACCTTTTCGTCCATCGGGTAAAAGGACAAATGTCTGTAGAATCGGGTTCGGTTTGTACTACAGGTACATGATCTATCGCCCGTGATTTTTTGAAAAAATCATTTTTAGACTCGCAATATGTGGTTTCTTCAGAGATCCAATGCAAGTTCTAACGATGCCCGTCCCCTATCTTCATGCACACCGGTTCGACCATAGTTAGAAATTCAGATAATTCAAAACGGGCATAATAAATTCAAAAAAAATCCGAACAATGAAAATCCTTCGCGTGGTGTCATATTATGTTACATAGTTGAAAGGAAAAATACCAGACTTGGTATATTGATCATGTTTCGAAAAAACCTTCACAAAATGACCTATCATGTTCGAGGTTTCATGGCTTTCGGTCCAAATGACCGATGTTATGTGTTGAATCACGGCATAGTTTGTGATGTTGTGCCCATATTATGCATGTGTGTGGACATTGGTATGGAGAACAATGTTGCATGAGGAAGTTTTCCTTTTTGTACGGAAAAGCCCTTTTCCATTTTCCGGCGCAAAAAGCGGGTCGTTTTTGAAGTAACCACCAAAATGCCGTTTCACAATGCTACCGTCCCATTTTCCTAAAATACTAGACCACCTTACATGGACTATCTCCCAACGGTACATCTCAAACCTTTTCGTCCATCCGGGTAAAAGGATAAATGCTGCTAGAATCGGCAGGAAGTGGGTCCGGTTTGTACTACAGTACATGATCTATCGCCGTGATTTTTGAAAAAATCATTTTAGACTCGCAATATGTGATTTCTTCAGAGATCCAATGCAAGTTCTAACGATGCCCGTCCCTATCTTCATGCACACCGGTTCGACCATAGTTAGAAATTCAGATAATTCAAAGCGGGCATAATAAATTCAAAAAAATCCGAACAATGAAAATCCTTCGTGGTGTCATATTATGTTACATAGTTGAAAGGAAAAATACCAGACTTGGTATATTGATCATGTTTCAAAAACCTTCACAAAATGACCTATCATGTTCGAGGTTTCATGGCTTTCGGTCCAAATGACCGATGTTATGTCTTGAATCACGGCATAGTTTGTGATGTTGTGCCCATATTATGCATGTGTGTGGAAATTGGTATGGAGAACAATGTTGCAGGAGGAAGTTTTCCTTTTTCGCATGGAAAAGCCCTTTTCCATTTTCCGAAGCAAAAAGCGGGTCGTTTGTGAAGTAACCACCAAAATGCCGTTTCACAATGCTACCGTACCATTTTCCTAAAATACTAGACCACCTTACATGGACTATCTCCCAACTGTACATCTCAAACCTTTTCGTCCATCCGGGTAAAAGGACAAATGTCTTAGAATCGGCAGGAAGTGGGTCCGGTTTGTACTACAGGTACATGATCTATCGCCCGTGATTTTTTGAAAAAATCATTTTTAGACTCGCAATATGTGGTTTCTTCAGATATCCAATGCAAGTTCTAACGATGCCGTGATTCAGCACATAACATCGCGTGGTGTCTAACGATGCCCGTGTTTTTGAATTATTTATTTAAATCCAAACACTTTTTATGTTTAAACTTTTTCTAAATTCCAAATTAATATTCAAAAATATAAGTTAATTCATTTTAAAAGGTTACATTAATTATTTTTTAAAAATAGAATATGTTTTTGAATTATTTATTCAAATCCATACACTTCTTATGTTTAAAGTTTTTCTAAATTCCAAATTGATATTAAAAAAATATAAGTTAATTCATTTTTAATTGTAAATGGTTCATATTTTAAATGGTTACATTAATTATTTTTAAAACAGAAAATGTTTTTGAATTATTTATTTAAATCCAAACACTTTTTATGTTTAAAATTTTTCTAAATTCCAAATTGATATTAAAAAATATAAGTTAATTCATTTTTAATTGTAAATGTTTCATATTTTAAATGGTTACATTAATTATTTTTTAAAACAGAAAATGTTTTTGAATTATTTATTTAAATCCAAACACTTTTTATGTTAAAAATTTTCTAAATTCCAAATTAATATTCAAAAATATAAGTTAATTCATTTTAAAAGGTTACATTAATTATTTTTTAAAATAGAATATGTTTTGAATTATTTATTCAAATCCAAACACTTCTTATGTTTAAAGTTTTTCTAAATTCCAAATTGATATTAAAAAATATAAGTTAATTCATTTTAATTGTAAATGGTTCATATTTTAAATGGTTACATTAATTATTTTTAAAGCAGAAAATGTTTTTGAATTATTTATTCAAATCCAAACACTTCTTATGTTTAAAGTTTTCTAAATTCCAAATTAATTATCATTTAAAAACAATACAAATTTAAACCCCAAAATAAAAAATAAGGCAGAACAGAGAGAAAATACCTGAAAAATTTGAAATCGGGAATATGTCCGGTTGGAGCCACCAACCGACTAAAGACCTCAAGGCCAACGCTTGGGGCTGAAATATTGAGTATAGGTCCCGGTTGGTGGCTCACCGACGATGTTTCTTTAGTCCCGGTTGGAGCCACCAACCGGGACTAAAGGTCCCCTACTAGTTAACCATGCCCCTTCTCCTTCTTCCCCGTTCCTCTTTCTCACACGCAAGAGATCGCCCGCCTCAGGACAACCGCCGGACGCCGCCGCCTAACCATCGTCTCGCCGTCGGCCTCCACGCGCTGCCTCGCTGTGCTTATCCTCCTCGCCGAAGGAATCGAAGCCGCGCGACTGGAATCGACCGCGTCTTCCCCATCACAGACGAGCTCCGCCTTGCCATCACCGTTGCTGCCGATCTCCTCCGTCCCCGCCAAGGCTACACACGCGTAGAGGGTGAGCTTGTAACTCTCTGGGACCCCTTCTTTCCTCCCCTAGCGCTCTGTCCTTCTCTCGCGCCGTCCGCCGCCATCCGCCGCATGTCGTGCCCTATTCCGGTGACCAAATCCGGGCGGTGCCCTACTAGTTAGGTTCGCCTCGACGCCCTCTTTCGAACAAACCCACTCACGCCCCCTCCCGAGCCCTCTAGCAACGTCGCCGGCCACCGCACAATGCTCACCGGCGATGTGACTGTGCTGGGTGGGGCCTGCTTGCTTGCGTGGAGGCTGAGTTGGCACTAGGGCCCATCTCGATCCTAACTGCTAGGGTCGCCCCGGTGTAAAAACTATTTGCCTTTTTGTTTTTAATTCCAGAAAATGATTTAATATTGTAAAATCAATAACTTATTCTTTATAAGTCAGAAAAATACAAATAATATATCAAATTGTTCAGAAAAATGAAACCTATATATTTAACATATAATCATGCATTGTTAAACAACTTAAATGACAAGTATAATTAGAAGAACAAATGCACCCCTCTCATATGTTAGGAGTTTCTCCGAGTTAGGGTTTTCACCCCTGAACCCGATTAAATCATCGAGCATGTCTTAGGGTTACATTCCAATGCAAATTAACTTGTCATATCATCATACTTGCTTGAGCATTGCATCGATGCCATGTGTTGATTGTTTCCCTTTCTTTTCGGTGTTTCGATTATTAGGTTTATTATTAGTTAGGTATTATTAGGTTTATTAATTACTTTGGTATTATTGGTCTTGCCCCTGTCATCCTTGTGGGTAGCCCTGCACCGATTCACATTGTCAAGCAACTTAGGTGCATGTGGGTTCGACGATGTGCCTATCTACTACGGTTTCCTTTTCTCTTCATTTTTATTATTGTGTATGTATATATTAGGGTTTCTCGAATTAGGGTTTATATCTCTCAACACCGCATTTAACTTTCTCCTTTAGCTTTGACTTATTCGTTTTCCACCTATGCGTAAAATATGGACCCACGTCGAGACGAAGAAAAGGAAGAGTTGATCCAAGGTGTGATCCGTGGGGAAGATAATTTAGACGTATCAACGTTTACGAACAACTCGGTGAGGGTGATCCTCTTTTACGGAGTAGACAACTTGTTTGAGGTTGAAGGTGTTGCCTTCGCGAGGGAGAAGGCGATGCCTTGTAATCGAGAAGACGCTCCGGCAAGGTGCATGTAATATAAATCAATTCATTAATTAATCATCTGCTATCTATATAGAAAATAATGTGGCGATCTTTCTTCTTTTAGCCCTCGGATCGAAGGAATCTCTTGAAAAGAGCGCACGAGGCCCAACCAAAAAGTTGCAAGACCATGAGAGGTTCAGGATCAAGATGTCATGTAGACGGCAATGACGACTCCCGAAGTTGTCGCAACCAAATTTGTGGCACAATGCGAGTAATCGTTAGGGACTTAATCCCGATCACCATTAGAAATTGGAATAGGCCTGCTAATGCGGATGAAGTGGGAACATGTTTATTTGTCCCTAACCACGCCAAAGATTTCTTGTGGAAGAGGCTCATGGTTAATTTCAAACTACGAAGATAGAGCTGGATCCAAATGCGGAGGATCCAGTTGAGGATGCCTTACAACATGGGAGAGCCATGGAGGCTAAGGTCGAGTGGGCTTTGAAGAAGATGGCCCAGTGTTTCACCAATGGAAGAAAAGATTGCACCTTGACTATGTCGTGAAAAGAAGACTCGATTTCAAGAATATTCAGTTTGAGAAGATAAAACCATTCGGGATGAGTTTGTGGAATACAAGAAATCATAAAAAGCTAAGAAAATGTCTAAACGAATAAGTCAATGTCGCTAACAAGAAGTATCACCATACTATGGGGCAAGGTGGCTCTGGTGACATTCCTAAGTGGGAGAAACTTGAGCAGGAATGCGTGATAAAAATATCACCCAGAGGCATTTATTGGGTAGAACGTGCAAGGAATTGGTTTTACGGGCATGGGGCACGTTGGACTCGGAAGGTGTATATATACCATACGACATAAAGAAGACCCCTTGCCAATCGAGAGGATGAGAAAAGCATAAAAAGGTTTAAAGATGGGGACTTCATTCCGATAGAGAATGATGAGCTCACACTGCCCTTGGAAATAAGGAACATGATGGACGAACACGAGGCACAATAGGCTCCCAATCATGGAGGACTGGGTTTCAAGAGAGGAAGAAATATCTTGATAGAAGCCGTCGAGGAGTAAGGATGTAGGCGGCGGTTGAAGCGAAAGTCGAAAAGAGCGAATGCGTTTAATTGAAGAACGATTAAAGCAACAACAAGATGAAATTAAGTCACTTAAAGAGCAAAGTACTACCGGCGCCCCATCTCAAGTGACACCGCATTCGATGCTACCGCCTATCGAATAATCGAAAAGCGATGTGGCTTCCACCGAGGTCCCGGTGATGACAATGGTGATGCCGATGATGCACCGACGATGGCTCCTGTTGGCTACCCAAAGGATGATATCACGTAGATGACACCTGCGAGCTACATGTCAAAGTTGTGAACATATCAATGAAGGTGACGGTCGGCTATGCCTTACCAATTGGACCCACACCAACTTACCACAGTCGTCCGGTTCGGAGGGCTCTGTTGTTGTCGGCGTGGATGAAATCATGCCCACCTTTGAGGTTTTGGATCTTCACTACCTGCGGTGAAGGGGATGTGGCTGTCGGGTGACGAAAAACGTCACCATTCTATGGCGAAGGATTGTATCGTGCTTCAAATCACACGCCAAGGCCATCTTCGCCGCCTCACCCGTCTCCGAGGTCGCCGCCCGCGTGGCAGCCGTCTTCGTCGCCTCACCGGCTCCGTCGCCTCACCAATCTCGGTGCAGCCATCGCCATGAGCCATCGCGCCTCGGGATAAAAGCGTAAGCGTCTGCTCTTGTCGCCGTAAGCGATCGCGAAAGCGTAAACAAGAGCCTCTTCCAAAAGTATCAACGGTTCCTCCCAAGAGCTTATGACTGTATCAAGAGGAGATCACGGCGATCGTTGATGCGGAAACGACAACGTTTTAAGCTAAGTGAGGCGGAAAGAGCGAGTTCCCAAAGACCAAAGAAGAAAAAGCCAAAGTGTTGAAAATGCTAAAGACTCTTCATCAACCCGAGCCAAAGCTGTCATCGGACTATGAGCGTTCTATTCTCAAGTCACATGCAGCACAAAAGCCTCAAGAGCAAGATCGATGCAAGCGGAAATCTGTTTCAAGGAGAACAAGCAAAACAGACTTGCGCCCCTCTCAAGGTGATTTCTCAAACCAATGTGGGGTCGAGCAAATATGGGGCGAAGAGCAAGATGATCCACGGTAGTTACTGTCTGGAGAAGCAGCCATGCTCAAGGTATGAGTATTGCCCAAGACTTATCGATTAGAGTTCTTCCCGTGGTGAAGTAGCATACCAATACCGATGCGGAAAACCTCTCGTCAAACCTGAGGAGGTAAACAATCTTCCAACAAAATGCGAAGATTGCATAACTGGTACATGCATGCCACAAGGGCGGGGATAATGGATAGTCTTGAGGTTACAAAAAAGCATCATGGGAAAGAAAACGATGACATGATATCCATTGAATTTGATGAACTATTTCAATTATTCAATCAAGACGCCTTGGACAAATCGATCATGAGTGCCTATTGTCTGTAAGTACTAATTCTGTAATTAATTTAGTCTCCATCTATAATATTTTGTTTATTGCATGTATATAATCATACTTTAATATGCATAATGAAGATTCTCGAATGCAGTGAGGACAAATCTATGACATTGGCTTCATTGACCCATATTGGGTTCATGAAGCTAATCTCAAAATAAGCCCCAGGATACGGAGGATAATATAGTACAGCGTTAAGGTTTCAAGAAACCAAAAGGAAATACTATTTCCTTACAACTTCCAGTGAGTGTTATTGTCTTGCATACACTTTCTATTTCGCTTACTCGATGTTAAGTATATAATTGATTAGTTCTGCATTCGTAGGTACCACTATATTCTGTTAATCATTCAACTTGACAAAGGGCGTGTACTAGTCATGGACTCGAAACATAACCCCCTTGAGACGTGGAAGGACATGCAGATACTTCTCCAGCTGTAATTCTAATCATTACGACACTATATCGGCAACGTTCGTGAATTTTATGATATCAAGTACTTAATAACTTATTTTATTCGCTTTTCTCGGGCAGGCTTGGAAACAGTTCACCAAGAAGGCTAGGGGTGTTTGGAAAGAGGAGCTTACATTTCAACCACTAGATGTAAGCACCACTAGCTATATCCGCATCTCTTTGATTCTAGTTTTGATACGCTTATTATCATGCTTGATTATTATTTTGATTGAACTCGTAAATCGTAAAGTGCCCGACGCAGGACGTGTAACAATCTATGTGGATACTATGTAGGCGAGTTCATCCGAGAGACGTGCGATGAGAAGGGCAGGAATTTAGAGAAACTCCACGTACGTAAAGAGTTTCTATAGTTTTTAATTACAATCAAATTGTGTTTAGTTTCATATTCATATAGGTGACTTCTTTTTAAATCAGATCGAACGTCTATGGGACGGTCTTACGCCAAAGGATCGCATCTGAGCAATACAGAGGAATTGGAGGGATTCTTGGATGCGAAGTCCTAAACACACAAGGGAATACTACTCGGCTGTGTATAGACAATAGGAATTGTAAAAATAGCAACTTTCAAGAAATTGGCGGTAGCATCGAATAGCAACTTTTGTATGTAGTGCATGAGCTCGATCTGTGTATTGAATGTAATGTTGTCATGATGATCTTGTGTAATATAAGGTTCCTTCATTGATAAGTGCAAAACACTAAATAAACAATAAAACAACCTAAATGAATTCTCTGCCAGCACAAAAGTGGCGAAAATCTGTCAAGGCAACAAAATGTGCCAAAATGAATTCTCGCGCAGAGAGAAATGGGCCAAATCTCTGCCAGGCAAGAAAGTTAGTCCGGTTAGGTGTTACGAACCGGGACTAATGCTCCACCCCCCTCGCGCTCTGATGTCGCCACGTGTGCCCCCATTTGTCCCGGTTGGTGGGGCAACCGGGACTAATGGTTGGAGCTTTAGTCCCGATTGCCCCGTCCCGGTTGGGCAATCGGGACTAATGGCCCTTACCAACCGGGACGCATGGGGCGTTTTCTACCAGTGATTTAGTTCAAAAATTATAGCATGACCAGTATAGACATCCTTCCAAGCGGCTCCCTAGAAATTAGGGAGGCATGTTTTCTCCGTACATTCTCGTGTTGCTTGGGCCAGGTTGTCGGGGTCATTATGAGCACTACACGTTATATATATATAGATATCATGAAAGATATATATATAGGTTTATTTGATGTTAAATATTATAATTCAGTCCATGTAACACCCTCAGAATCGGACCTATGCAAGTTTGAGCAAAATTCGCCAAACCCGCATAGAAACGATTCAAAGGTGCCCACCAGGCACTTCCGTGCGGGTGGAAAACGAAGTAATAACAGTACACAACAGTCCTCGATGGGACCCACAAAACAGATATATATATATAACAACGACTCAATGAGTCAAGAATATAGATATATAGTACAAAGATCCAAATCACCTTGAAAATATGGAGCGTCCGACTACGGACAAGATGCAAATGGGGCTAAGAGCCCTGAAGAGTAACCAATGGCGTCCATAACCCTGCCCAGGCCAATCCGGAAGGGTAACCCTGCTAACGACGTCGATCTCAAAGCCTGCTTAAACAAAAGGGGTGCCGACAAAGGGCAAAGGAAAAAGAGGAGCGTCAGTACTAAGGCCAGTACACGGCGAGGCTAGAATTCGGCGGTCCTCGCCTACATAGGTATGGTGGACTGAGCGGCAGCGGCAGCATGCACTAAACGACCTATAGAGACTCGATACAACTGGCGGTTATCCGAGAGGGATAAGAGTGACCTATCCGGATCCAACCTGAAGCTAACACCAAACAAACCCATCCTGGTGTTTCCCCCTCGAGACCAAACGAGGAAGTCAACCGAGGAACCCACACAGTTGGCAGTTTTACTTATTCAGTTATCTTTGCAGCAATTACTAGTCAGGTTTAGATAATCGTCCTGATAAAATAAGCAGTGGGCACTTTTAGTTTGCCATTCCGTTATAGTTGCAACAATTACTAATCAGATACAGATAGCATGAGATAAACCCGAAACCCAGCAGTTGTTGGTACTTTTATTCAGCCCTTCCGTTGTAGTTGCATTACTTACTAGTCAGGTACAATGGTCGCAAGCGACACTCCAAACAAGCAATTGTGGGCAGTATTAATTAGCCATTCCGTTATAGTGAAGCTGATTACTAGTCATTATAAAGTCAAATTTATAGCAATAAACTTTAGTTATGCTTGTCTATGATCGAGATCATGCTCCAAGTCGTCCATATCCATGACACGGCTTTGAAAGTTTTACCCGGCGGGTGCACCAATAGCAACACACGCCGATCAACCTCGGAAAACCAAAACAAAACCCAACGAGGCTTTCACGGTGAACAATCACAGATTCAGAAATATTTCAGGGCCACCCTTAAAGTAGAACCATAGCGAAGTTAGTGACTTGAGACGGACTTAAGGTTTGTGGGGCGGTGGCACGATCGAACCCGAAAGTGTGGCTGGGCTTGTCGATACCACGTAAACGGGTCACAATTCCTAACAGACAAAGGTGCTCCTCGCACAATTTAAATACAGAAAGTAGCATGGCATAAGTACAGGATAGTAAATAAAACCTCAAACTAGTTTGTGGCCCCAAGAAATAAGACTGAATCAAGCTCTGGCTCAGGGGGGTCCCATATACCTCCCGGATGTGGATAGCGCGATAAATCAAGGAACAGGTATCAAGCACTCGGGGTCTTACGGGACACAAGTGGGCGTTCGGAAACCAAATATTATCTATCACCCACCGATGCCTCTGCTTATTTCAATTTTAGTTGTTAAACAGAAATTAAAGTGAACGATAAGTAAAACTAGGGCCATCTTCAACAACAACATGCGGCAATACATCAGCAACTGTGGCACTTGACGACACGCAACAACCCTTGAGCAAGCGACTACGACGCGCAAGTCCAACTATCTACCAAGCAACAGGTAATAGGGTGTGTCCAAGGCAATATAGGGCTGCACGGTATATCACAGGTACGGAAACTAAAGCATCGCAACACAGATAGCAATAGATCAACAGGAGGGAAGTAAATACTATAAAAGTAAGATAGGTAGAAAGGGGGAGAATGCTCGCCTGAAAACATTGCCGAAGGTTTTCCCCGAAGATCGGGTCGACACTCGCATCAACTCAACGGCCTTATCCGCGAAGAAGCAAAACACTAGAAGAAACACCGGGTGCAATATTTAATACTACGGCAAAAGATCGCATGATGCATGTATGATGTATGACATGGCAAGGTGCGATGCATTTAGGTCATATTAAGCGGAACCGGGGTCCCGACAATTATTTAGATGGTTCAAGTTGTTTAGAACCCCCCCCCCCCGCAATTTAAATGTTGTATTAGCATGGCAAAAGATAGCACCGGGTTCGCTACACAAATTTAAATGAGGCCAATATGAGGCTAGATTTGCCCGCTTATGGGCCCCATATTTAATTATTAGGCGAATCGGCATAAGGCTCCCAAACCACATGAATGTATGCGTGCAAGACAATTATTATGCGACAAGTTGTATTTCAATTATAAAATAGGGTTTGCGGGAGAGGGTTCACACATTAAGGGGTCTCGACGAACTTGGGGTCCCGGGGGTTCGGGGTTCGAGGTCGGTCTCGGGGTCTAGGGTTCGACGGTTCGGTCTCGGCGGGAGCGTTCTCGGCGGCCTTGGCGTTCTGGGGATGATCCTGTCGCATCCGCGGTCTACGGTCATGTTGTCGGTCTTGGCGTCCGGGGGGGAAGTTCTCGGTGTCCGTGAGGTTGACCTAGTCGCGTCCGGTCCTCGGGGTTCGACGAACTTGGCGTCCCACGGAGGCGAGCTTGGCGGTAGATGGTAGATCTTGTCGACTCCAAGCCATCGGCCTTGTTGTCCCGCAACGGGGATCTTGGGGAGTTTTCGGGGTTCCACGGGTTCGACTCGACAAACGGACTCCGTGAGCGGGTCTTGGCGTCCACCGATCTTGGGGTTCATGAGGAGGACTTGGCGTATCCGTGGCGAAGATCTTGTTCGGCCCCTTGTCGTTGGCGGTGTGGTACTTGGCATGGTTGGCATGCTGCTAGAGTTCACGGACGCGGGAGCCCGGTAGCACTGCCGTCGAGGCGACGCGGCAGGTGACGCTCAGGACCCGAGGAGGAGGCCGATGGCGGCAGTGCGCATGCGAGTCGAACCGGCGGCTCGGGACGCTGGGTCCACAAAGGCTGATGACGGGTAAGAGGTTGGAAGGCTCGGCGGCGGACATATGCGTCAATGACCGCGATGAGCCATGAGTGAAGCGGGCGAGTCCGCCAGGTCGGTGGCCGCTGGCGATTGCAGGGTCGGTGAGTGGGGCGGGCGAGAGGTGAGCAGGGGGCGGGGAGAGACGTGGGTGGGGCCGACAGGGTGGGACCCGCGTGGGTCGCGTGAGTGGGACTGGGCAGGGAGGTGGGATCTGGGGAGGCAAAGGCGTGTGTTTGGGATGTGTGGGTGAGAGAGAGGTGGAGAGGGAGTGGGGTGAGGGGGTGGCGGCGTGTGAGTGGTTGAGGGAGAGGGAGGAGGTGAGGTGGCGCATGTCTATTGGAGGGAGTGAGGTGGCCAGGGGGTGTGGGTAGGTTAGTTGGTAGGTTTAGGAATTTAGGAGGTGGACCGTTTTAGTTTTCCTGGGGCGGTCGTTCGGGTCAATCGGCCCGTCCGACTGCCCCGCCCAAAAATAATTTAATATTTTTATTTGATTGCGACGAACTTTGTAAATAGTTTTGGACAAACAAAATATCCGGCAGCATCCGGGGTTTTTGCGTTTGAATTAAGACGGCCGTTTAGAAAACAGGAACCGGTTTATCCGCAATTAATTTTATGCAAGCAAATGCAAGATGATGACGATGCTCAGATGCAATGTGGCATGATGACATGGGCATGCTATCATGATGATGCAATGCACAAAAACAACGCGATTTTCTAGTAGTGGTTTTGCGGGATGCCACAATTCGACACCACTAACAAAGGATCTCGCCCTCGAGATCCGCCTCATGGTACCGGAAGGAAGGTCGGCGATCTACATCTTCTCGTTTCGTGTAGATCCTCGCGACACCACTAACAAGGGGTCGTTGTCCGTGATCGTCGAGATAACACTCCGGAAACAAAAGGTCGAAGGTAGAGGTATCAACAAATAAGCCACCCCTAACTTCGATGGAAAGAGGGAACCGGTGCATTCTCGTCCACTTCAATGTACGCGAGCAAATAGAGTGAGTAGTCGGCATGGGGGCCAATCCATCACGCACCCAAACTATTACTCCGCACAATCAGTAGAAAAGAGTGCAACCATTCTCTGAATCAGACTGAAGATCTCGACAAGCGAGGTTCGGAAACCAAGGAGTGATGCAGACTCTGCATCGGATCTGACGTAGATGATTTCGTCGCGTCGGAAAACACCGGAAGGCACAAACAAGGAACAAAGAATGATACCACAGTAGACGGATTCATCAGGCAGCTTGAACACCGGATGTAGCAACACCGTTATCAAAGAAGGAAGCGAAACCCTGAAGGTACGACGGAAACCCAACTACGAGAATTCCTGGACTCGAAGAGAGAGAAGAGAGCGGATTCAAAACACGTAGAGGTAAGAGGAGAATAGCAGAGGGGTAAGGAGTAAAATCAGACCTAATCAGAACTATCCAACCGATTTTACAAAATAGTTTTGACACTCTACTTCGGCCGTTAGCTAGGTTATCCTACAGGCTGGACTTGTGGGGTATCGCCGCCGGGCTCGATACCACTCAGAACACCCTGAATCGGACCTATGCAAGTTTGAGCAAAATTCGCCAAACCCGCATAGAAACGATTCAAAGGTGCCACCGCACTTCCGTGCAGGTGGAAAACGAAGTAATAAGACACAACTCCTCGATGGGACCCACAGGCAGATATATATATGACTCAATGAGTCAAGAATACGTATATATAGTACAAAGATCCAAATCACCTTGAAAGATGGAGCGTCCGACTACGGACAAGATGCAAATGGGGCTAAGAGCCTCAAGAGTAACCAATGGCGTCCATAACCCTGCCAAGCCGGAAGGGTAACCGCTAACGACGCCGATCTCAAAGCACGCTTAAACAAAAGGGTGCCGACAAAGGGCAAAGGAAAAAGAGCGTCGATCGAGGCCAGTACACGGCGAGGCTAGAATTCGGCGGTCCTCGCCTACATAGGTATGGTGGACTGAGCGGCAGCGGCAGCATGCACTAAACGACCTATAGAGACTCGATACAACTGGCGGTTATCCGAGAGGGATAAGAGTGACCTATCCGGATCCAACCTGAAGCTAACACCAAACAAACCCTTCATGGTGTTTCCCCCTCGAGACCAAACGAGGAAGTCAACCGAGGAACCCACACAGTTGGCAGTTTTACTTATTCAGTTATCGTTGCAGCAATTACTAGTCAGGTTTAGATAATCGTCCTGATAAAATAAGCAGTGGGCACTTTTAGTTTGCCATTCCGTTATAGTTGCAACAATTACTAATCAGATACAGATAGCATGAGATAAACCCGAAACCCAGCACTTGTTGGTACTTTTATTCAACCCTTTCGTTGTAGTTGCATTACTTACTAGTCAGGTACAATGGTCGCAAGCGACACTCCAAACAAGCAATTGTGGGCAGTATTAATTAGCCATTCCGTTATAGTGAAGCTGATTACTAGTCATTATAAAGTCAAATTTATAGCAATAAACTTTAGTTATGCTTGTCTATGATCGAGATCTTCGCTCCAAGTCGTCCATATCCATGACACGGCTTTTGAAAAGTTTTACCCGGGGTGCACCAATAGCAACACACGCCGATCAACTCGGAAAAACCAAAACAAAACCCAACGAGGCTTTCACGATCGAACAATCACAGATTCAGAAATATTTCAGGGGCCACCCTTAAAGTAGAACCCGCAACGGTTAGTGACTTGAAGACGGACTTAAGGTTTGTGGGGCAGAACGATCGGGAACCCGAAAGTGTGGCTGGGCTTGTCGATACCACATAAACGGGTCACAATTCCTAAACAGTACAGTGTGCTCCTCGCACAATTTAAATACGGAAAGTAGCATGGCATAAGTACAGGATAGTAAATAAAACCTCAAACTAGTTTGTGGCCCCAAGAAATAAGACCAATCAAGCTCGCTCGGGGGTCCCATATACCTCCCGGATGTGGATAGCGCGATAAATCAAGGAACAGGTATCAAGCACTCGGGGTCTTACGGGACACAAGTGGGCGTTCGGAAACCAAATATTATCTATCACCCACCGATGCCTCTGCTTATTTCAATTTTAGTTGTTAAACAGAAATTAAAATGAACGATAAGTAAAACTAGGGCCATCTTCAACAACAACATGCGGCAATACATCAGCAACTGTGGCACTTGACGACACGCAACAACCCTTGAGCAAGCGACTACGACGCGCAAGTCCAACTATCTACCAAGCAACGGGTAATAGGGTGTCCAAGGCAATATAGGCTGCGGTATATCACAGTACGAAACTAAAGCATCGCAACACAGATAGCAATAGATCAACAGGAGGGAAGTAAATACTATAAAAGTAAGATAGGTAGAAAGGGGGAGAATGCTCGCCTGAAAACATTGCCGAAGGTTTTCCCCGAAGATCGGGTCGACACTCGCATCAACTCAACGGCCTTATCCGCGAAGAAGCAAAACACTAGAAGAAACACCGGGTGCAATATTTAATACTACGGCAAAAGATCGGCATGATGCATGTATGATGTATGACATGGCAAGGTGCGATGCATTTAGGTCATATTAAGCGGAACCGGGGTCCCGACAATTATTTAGATGGTTCAAGTTGTTTAGAACCCCCCCCCCTCCCCGCAATTTAAATGTTGTATTAGCATGGCAAAAGATAGCACCGGGTTCGCTACACAAATTTAAATGAGGCCAATATGAGGCTAGATTTGCCCGCTTATGGGCCCCATATTTAATTATTAGGCGAATCGGCATAAGGCCCCCAAACCACATGAATGTATGCGTGCAAGACAATTATTATGCGACAAGTTGTATTTCAATTATAAAATAGGGTTTGCGGGAGAGGGTTCACACATTAGGGTTCGACGATCTTGGGGTTCCGGGGGTTCGGGGTCGGTCTCGGGGTTCAGGGTTCGACGGTTCGGTCTCGGCGGGAGCGTTCTCGGCGGCCTTGGCGTTCTGGGGATGATCCTGTCGCATCCGCGGTCTACGGTCATGTTGTCGGTCTTGGCGTCCGGGGGGGGAAGTTCTCGGTGTCCGTGAGGTTGACCTAGTCGCGTCCGGTCCTCGGGGTTCGACGAACTTGGCGTCCCACGGAGGCGAGCTTGGCGGTAGATGGTAGATCTTGTCGACTCCAAGCCATCGGCCTTGTTGTCCCGCAACGGGGATCTTGGGGAGTTTTCGGGGTTCCACGGGTTCGACTCGACAAACGGACTCCGTGAGCGGGTCTTGGCGTCCACCGATCTTGGGGTTCATGAGGAGGACTTGGCGTATCCGTGGCGAAGATCTTGTTCGGCCCCTTGTCGTTGCCGGTGTGGTAC
Organism: Avena longiglumis; assembly: GCA_030063025.1. Classification (NCBI taxonomy): domain Eukaryota; kingdom Viridiplantae; phylum Streptophyta; class Magnoliopsida; order Poales; family Poaceae; genus Avena; species Avena longiglumis. The sequence goes on from CP125973.1 coordinate 160,347,885, forward strand.
TTGGCATGGTTGGCATGTCTAGAGTTCACGGACGCGGAGCCCGGGGTAGCACCGCTGGAGGCGCCAGGCGTGGACGTCGGCAGGGACCCGAGGAGGAGGCCGATGGCGGATGCTCGCCGGCAGGTCGGCATCGGCGGCTCGGGACGCGGGTCCACAAAGGCGTGGGCGAAGTGACGTGGCGAAGGTTAGGAAGCTCGGCGGGCGGCGGACATGGCGTCAGCCATGCTTGTGAGGCGAGCGATGCCCAAGCGGTGGGCCGACAGGCAGTGTGCCAGGATGATGTGTGAGAGAGAGAGGTGGAGAGAGGGAGTGGGGTGTGGGCTGTGAGTGGTTGAGGGAGAGGGAGGTGAGGTGGGCGCATGTCTATTGGAGAGTGAGGTGGCCAGGGGGTGTGGGTAGGTTAGTTGGTAGGTTTAGGAATTTAGGAGGTGGACCGTTTTAGTTTTCCTGGGGCGGTCGTTCGGGTCAATCGGCCCGTCCGACTGCCCCGCCCAAAAATAATTTAATATTTTTATTTGATTGCGACGAACTTTGTAAATAGTTTTGGACAAACAAAATATCCGGCAGCATCCGGGGTTTTTGCGTTTGAATTAAGACGGCCGTTTAGAAAACAGGAAACGGTTTATCCGCAATTAATTTTATGCAAGCAAATGCAAGATGATGATGATGCTCAGATGCAATGTAGCATGATGACATGGGCATGCTATCATGATGATGCAATGCACAAAAACAACGCGATTTTCTAGTAGTGGTTTTGCGGGATGCCACAGTCCACATCCAGATTTTGCTAATATGTTATCTCATTACATTGTCATATATATTTTTATAATACACCCACTTTTTTATAAATCCCATCGCAACACAACTCCAAAGTGCGGAGGATTTTTTTTTTTGAATAACATCAAAAGAACTGTCATATTCATTGCGATAGTGAAAACAAGAGGTTACAGAGAAAAAATAAGGGGAAAACAGCTCTCACTCGATAAAAAATTTACACGGATAAGCTCAACCCGGGTCAAAAGGCGTTCTACCGTCCTGCACTACTAGGGGAATCGCAGCCCCGGCATACCCCCAAATCTTGGCCTCTTCTTTAATCCTTTGTTTTAGCATTGTTGCTGATAGTTCTTGGGCTTAAAAAATTCTTCTGTTTCGCTCTTTCCAAATTTCTCAGCATATTAGTTTTGCCGTCGTGTGCGCGAATTTTCGTAGTGGTCAGGGTTGTCCGGCCACTAAGTGTGTGTTTGGTAGCCTGCGTGACTAGAGAATGACTATCTCAACTTGGACATGCCGACTCCATACAAGCTAAGGGAGATAAATGATGTGTGTTTGGTAGCCCGTGTCCACTGAGACGTGTTGAGTTGAGATGATGTTTGGTGGCATGCATTTGTTGAGACATGCTCTAAACTTTTAGCTAGCATATTTTACAACCAGGTCCAACTTTCTTGCAGAAAAGACCTTGAACAGAGAAGAAGAAAAGCAATCGGGTCCTCTTCTCATCCTCTACCAGCTGGTTTGTGGCGTTAATGGGGTGCTGGCCGGCGGCATAGGGCGAGTTGGGCGGCGTCCAAGGGGAGTTGTGCCGCGCCATGGGGGAATGGGCGGCGATCGTACATGTTGGAGAGGCTCGGGTCGTTCCATGCGCCGTTGTGCAGGTCAGAGAGGACGGGGACAACGGCCTTCATGTCCACCATAAGCCGTCGTGCAGGTCGGGGATGGGGACCACGGAGGAGATCGGGTTGGAGAGGCTTAGGTCAGGGAAGCCGGCCTTCTTGTCCATGGTGTGCGAGAAGGAGGAGGGCGGGATTCGGGACGGGAGTGGCGGCTCGGGGAGGAGGAGAAGGAGTCGGGGTGAGGGGAGGCACGAGGGACTACTTTTCGATACGAACTCGGCAGTGCTGGGGAGCGAAGCGCGATTTCAGCTTCGCATGCGGGCAAGGCTGAGAGGGTTTTCCTGTACGAGGTGGGCAGTGTCAGAAGAACATAACCGAGCTAACAAACACCTAAAACTGGGTTGAGGTGAGAATTTATGTGTAGAGCCGAGCTACCAAATACACCCTAAGGTCCGGCCACGAAGTGCCTAGGAATGAAAAGTGTGTTGGATAACTATCCGCCCACGATGCGTTTATTCTTGGAGGCCCTTAAGCACCGTTAAGCTCTTTTTGTGGCGCTTAGGCATGTATTCAGCGGATATAAACAATGCATAGTGTAGCCACACGACAGAAAATAATCAGTACAGAACAAATCCTGATGCAAATAATCTGAATCAATACAATAGATGGATATGACAAGAAAATAAGAACACAACCAACACTAACATACAGCAGGAGCGGAAGAAGAACGGTGCTGAGTGTACACACAGGAAGGAGTAGGTAAAGAAGGCACGTTAGGCAAGATGAGCACGCAAAGAAGAGCGTGATCTTCACCGTAAAATCCGCCATGTAGCCAGCCAGCCAACAGGGGACACGCGCGCGCTGCGACCACAGCGGACTCAGTGGCGCATACTGCCGACGAGGAGCGCCACCGCCGGGCAGAGCACGGCTGCGACGAGCGACGAGGACAGAGCCGCGGCACCGGACGTCGGGCTGGGCGCAGGCTCGTCGGCAGCCATCGCGACCGCCGCGAACGAAGACATGGCGACGGCCGCGACGACGACGGCGCGGAGGATCTTGGAGGCCATAATCCTAGAAGAAAACTTCGCGGATGCGGCTGTACTACACGGCTGCTCGAATGAACGGGAGAACTGGGGAAGATGTAGTGTGTGCGAGATAAAAGGCGGAGGTAATCAGGGACGAAGCGCGCGTTTTTATAGCAGATGAAGAACAGAGTAGTTGAGGCTTGGAGGGCCGAGGCTCTGCATTTTACAGCCTGGCTGGCTGGCTGGCCGGCCTCCTCGAGACAGCTCACGATCAACGGCAGGTAGAGGTAGGACCGTAGGGGCAGGGGCAGGGGCAGGGGCAGGATCTGCCTGGCTCCCGCCTACTGCAAGCAACGCGATTTGCCTTCTTCGAGTAAAGATTGCCCTGTTCAGTTGCTAGTTACCCTGTCTCATCCTCGCAAGAGAACTCGTGTATTTCATACTTCATCACCACTGGCTGGTAGTGGTAGCTAGACGAGTTGAGAACTTGAGATGCACTGAACCTCTTTTAGAGAAAAAATAGAAGAAGGGAATGGGAACGTGGACACCTGGTAGCAACATTTCGTGTACTTGTTCCCATAGTCGCTTAGCAAGGTTTATTCCAAAACCATGAGCATGGATTTGAATTCCAGGGGAGCCAACGGCGAGGGAGGACCGGAGACGCGCGGAGGGGGTCAGTGGACCGCACCGACCACATGCCCGCTTGCCAAAGTGTTCCCTAATGATGAATGCCCGGTGCAGCAGAGCTGGATGGGCCTCGCTCTGATTGCATTGCGTGGCGTCGTTTGTGTTTGATAAATTCCTTTTTTTTTTTAAACTGGGTATGGCCTCAACTATTCCTCTTTTCTTTTTTCGAAATCCTGGGACCTACCAATTATTAAACGATAGAAGTATTATGGTTAATTAATGGCCGTATAGTCAACATACCAAGTTTTTGTTACAAACTCCAAGATATTATTACTACGAAAGATAACCAAAGATCAAAAGGTCTAATTCAAAATTATATTGCTTTCATCTAATCCAGGGAAATTGACAACTGACACATTAGAATATAAAGTAGTAAATAAAATCTAGTATGTAGATTCACTCTAAACCTAAGTAAACCTAGATACTAAAAAAGTCTAGATACATTTGCTTCGCAAAGCTAAAACATCTTATATTTTGAAACGGAAGGAGTAGATAAAAAGTGGGTTGGCCTCAAAATTGATAGTTTGAGAGAATAATATTAGAGTATAGGTCGGCTAGGACACTGGCCCGCCTCTCCTCTCCCTATTTGAATTGTAACTTTATCTCTATTAGTCTTGGAGCCCAAGTTAGTTGTAATCTATATAAACAGCCCACCGTGGTTAAAATCAATAAAAGTCATTATTCTCTCAAACTATCATGGTATCAGACGCCTAGTTTTTCTGCACCTGGGATGACGCCTCCACCTGCACCGCCAAAGCCACCGCCTCCCCCAACTCGGCCCCTCTTCTCCATGGCCGAGTTTCATGCTGCCGGCGGTCCTCCCTCCCCCTTTTCCTCCTCCACAACTACATCCACCCAACCACCACCTCCCCAAATTCCGATGATCTCTCTAGCCGACATCATCGTCGATGTCTCTCCCTTCATACCGATCTCGCTCGACCTCGGCGCCCACAACTACTACCACTGTCGCCACCTCTTCACCATCCACCTCGGCCGCTGCGGCCTCTGTCATCATATAGATCCCTCCTACCTTCTGCAGCCTGCCGATCCCCGCTGGATCAAAGATGATCTCGCCATCATCCAGTGGATCTACACCCGCATCTCCACGGAGCTCTTCAACCTGGTCTCCTCCGACGATGCCACCGCCGCCGATCTATGGGCCTCTCTCCAGCAGCTGTTCCAGGACAACTCCGACGCGCGCATCAACGCGCTCAACACGGAGCTTCACACGACCACCCAGGGAGATTCCCCGGTCACCGTATTCTATCAGCGGATTAAGGCCATCGGCGACGAATTCTGTGAGCTTGGTGATCACGTCGACAACCGTACCCTCGTCAACGCCCTCCTCGTCGGCCTCGGAGATCAGTTTGAGAAACAGCAGTCCTTCATCCCCATGCTGAAGCCCTACCCCACCTTCAAGGAGGTGCGTTCCCTTCTCCAGCAAGAAGAAAAGAATCAAGCTCGCAAGGCACAACGGGCGCCACACGTCTTCCACGCCACCGCTCCTGCCGCGGCAGGGAATCCGCCCTCTGGGCTGTCGCGGCAACCGCCCGCGCACCCACCTCCTTCCGTGCCATATGCGGCCCCAACCCCGCCTCCTGGATGGTGATCGAGCCCTAATTACAGGGGCAAGAACCCGACCTACAGGCCTCCCATGACGCGCTCCTCCGGCCCTGCACCTACTTCATCATCGATTGCTTCTTCGTCGCTTGCGCCACCGTCCGGGCCTCCTCACGACCCTTGGACTGGCCTTGTGCAGGCTTGGTCGATGCCATGGTCGGACCCATCTCCGTATGGCGCCCCTCCTGCATACACAGGCACATGGAGTCCCGGTCTTCGCCCAGCCACGGGCTCTCCCGGCCTCCTCGGTCCTCAGCCGTCGGCTCACGTCTACCCCGTGACTGCTATCCCACCATCCGGCGTGCCCTACTACCACATCTCGGGCTCCTACGGCACCATGCAAGCTCCGTACACGCACAACCAGCTACCGCCCCTCCCCTACGTCAACATGCAAGCTCGCGGCTCCTCTGCTCCTCCCTTGGAGACGAACTGGGACCAAGCCGCCTTCATCAACGCCATGAACAACTTTACACTATATAATGAAGGTACGGATTGGATTTTCAATTCCGGTGCATCCTCGCATATGTCTTCAAATATGAATTTGCTGTCAGTTTGTTTCCCCTCTCCCTTTTCCACAATCACTATTGGAGATAGCTCCACAATTCCTGTCTCCTGCGCCGGAAATTCTCACATCTCTTCATCTTATGCTAATTTTCTTCTACGAAATATTCTTGTTATTCCTTCCTTAATCAAAAATCTTATTTATGTTCGACAATTCTGTATTGATAACAAAGTTATTCTGGCTTTTGACCCTTTTGGTTTGTCTGTGAAGGATCTGAAAACGGGAGAGGTTCTCGCTCGGTACAATAGCATGGGCGATCTTTATCCACTTCATGGCGCACCCATATCCACCCCCTGCGCCATGCTTGCATCTGTTGATTTATGGCATCGTCGTCTAGGCCACCCAAATAAAACTACTCTGTCGTCTTTGCTTTAAGATTTTTGTATACCTAGTTCTAGTTCCTCTCACAATCCCTCTCTTTGTAATGCTTGTCAATGCGGCAAACATGTTAGATTACCTTTTGGCACCTCAACTACTATTAGTACCTTTTCATTTGAGCTTCTTCATTGTGATTTATGGACATCTCCAGTTCCTAGTGTTTCTGGTTATAAATATTATCTTGTGATCATGGATGACTACTCTCACTATATTTGGACTTTTCCTCTTCGTGCAAAATCTGATGTACATATAGTTTTTATATATTTTCGGCAGTATGTTCTTACTCACTTTGGTTTGCCTATTCGATTTATTCAATGTGATAATGGACGAGAATTTGACAACACTACAAACCGCAGTTTCTTTCTTTCTCAAGGAATCCTTCTTCGGTTTTCCTGTTCTTATACTTCTCCCCAAAACGGTAAAGCCGAACGTTCTCTTTGTTCTATAAATGATATTCTTCGCACTTTACTTTTACAAGCCTCTCTTCCTTCTCGTTTTTGGGCTGAAGCTCTTCGCACTGCCACTTTCCTCATCAATGTTCGCCCCACCAAAACGTGTCCTCTTTATTCACCCTTTCAATCTTTATTTTTATCTCACCCAGACTATTCTTTCTTGCATGTTTTTGGTTGCCTTTGTTTTCCAAACATTGCCTCTACAACATCCAATAAACTCGAACCACGTTCCCTACCTTGCATTCATCTTGGACTTTCTGATGATCACAAAGGATATCATTGTTTTGATCCCTCTTCTGGTCGTGTTATTGTTTCTCGCCATGTTACTTTTGATAAAAATACTTTTCCTTATGCTGCCACCAAACTCACTCCCCAAACCGAACCTCCAGTCCCTACCACTACCAAAACACCCTTTGTTCAACCCACTGTCGTGGCAGATTTTTGCCCTGTTTCTCTGTCGTGGCAGCCTATCGCGGCAGACTTTTCGCCTGTTTCTCTGTCGCGACAGCCTGCCACGGCAGAACTTTCACCCAATTCTTTGCCACGACAGGAACCTGTCACCACCCCCACCACTATCGTGTCCACCCCTCGTAGCACCACTTCTCCTACCCCTACCACCGAACCATCTACCCCATCACCCGATCCACCAACACCTACTGTCAAGTCTTCCTCCACACCCACCTTACCACCTAATGCCATTCCTATTCAACCACCTACAAATGATCACTGCATGTGCACTCGTGGCAAACGTGGCTTTCTTCTCCCTTCTAAACGTCTCAATCTCACAGCCACCACCACAATTTCCCCTATACCCACATCCTACAAACATGCTCTTCTTGATCCTCTTTGGTTTTCAGCTATGCGTGATGAATTTGATGCTCTTCAACAAAACAATACATGGGTTATCGTTCCCAAGCCTTCTGGTGTTAATGTTGTTTCTGGTAAATGGGTCTTTCGACACAAATTTAACTCTGTTGGTTCTCTTGCGCGTTACAAAGATCGATGGGTTTGTCGCGGTTTTTCACAACAATATGGCATTGATTTCGACGAGACTTTTTTCCCGTTGTCAAACCAAGCAATATTCGCGTCGTTCTTAGTCTTGTCGTTTCTTCTTCATGGCCGATTCATCAACTTGACGTTAAAAATGCATTTCTCCATGGTACTCTTAATGAAACTGTCTACTGTCAGCAACCCTCTGGTTTTGAGCATCCCTCTTCTCCCAATCTTGTTTGTTTACTCAAAAAATCTCTTTATGGTCTCAAACAGGCTTCTCGTGCCTGGTTTCAACGTTTTGCTACTTTCATTCAAATTATTGGCTTTATCTCTTCTAAATCTGATTCTTCCCTATTCATTTTTCGTTCCTCCGAACATATTGCATATATTCTCCTTTATGTTGATGACATTATTCTTACTTCTAGCTCTGACTCTTTTCTCCAACATATTATTTTTTCACTTCATCGTGAATTTTCCATGACTGATTTAGGACCTCTCTATCATTTTATTGGTATTAATGTTTTTCGCACAAATTCCTCTCTTTTTCTTTCTCAACGGCAATATCTTTTGGATTTGCTTTCATGGGCTGATATGTCCGATTGTCAACCCTCTCGCACTTCGGCCGTTATAGGTGCCAAACGGTCGGCCGATGGTGATCCTGTTTCCGATCCCACATTTTATCGTAGCATCACTGGTACTCTTCAGTATGCCACTCTCACTCGTCTTGACATTTCTTATTCAGTTCAGCAAGCCTGTCTTTTTATGCATGATCCTCGTGCTCCTCACCTTGCTCATGTAAAATGGATTCTTCGATATTTAAAAGGCACTCTTGATCACGGTCTTCTTCTGAACTCTTCTTCTCCTACAAGCTTGACAGTTTATTCTGATACAGACTGGGCAGGTTGTCTAGATACTCGACGGTCCACATACGGATTATGCGTTTATTTAGAAGATAATCTTGTTTCTTGGTGTTCTAAAAGGCAGGTAAACGTTTCGAGGTCTTCTGATGAGGCAGATTATAGGTCGGTTGCCCATGCCGTGGCGGAGGCGGTGTGGCTGCGTCAGCTACTCGTCGAGCTTCATCGTCCCCTAGAGCGAGCCACCATTGTTTATTGTGATAATATTTCTGTATTCTACATGACTTTCAATCCCGTTCAGCATCGGCACACGAAGCATATTGAGATTGACATTCACTTTGTTCGTGAGAAGGTGTCTCTTGGTGACGTTCGAGTTCTTCATGTTCCTACTAGTGCATAATTTGCTGATATTTTTACTAAAGGACTCCCCACTTCATCATCTACAGACATTCGCTCCAGTCTCAACATCATTACCCCTGACGTTGAGACTGTGGGGGGGATATTAGAGTATAGGTCGGCTAGGGCACCGTCCGCCTCTCCTCTCCCTATTTGAATTGTAACTCTATCTCTAATACTCTTGGAGCCCAAGTCGGTTGTAATCTATATAAACAGTCCACCGTGGTTGAAATCAATACAAGTCATTATTCTCTCAAACTATCAAAAATAAATGAGCCGTTAGTTCTAGAATATTATCCTCGTCGGACTTGAACTTAACGGAGAAAAAAGGTTCATAGAATTTTCTTCCCCTTACTCTTCCACCGAACTAAATCAACCTAAGACCACTAATTTTAACGTGACTTAGAATGGTCCAAATATACCCAATATCAGATCCGCTTCCAAGAAATACAAACCAAAACACAATATGTGCACCCGCCACACCTTCATAACTCCAAATACCTGGATTTGTTACGGTTCCTCATGAAATACTCTAACCACGCGAGGAACCTGTTATTATTTCTAAGGTTTCTTCTGGTCATCCCTAGCCGGCCCAAGTGCACGGTTGTACTTGTTTCTCTCCCAATTGTTAGAGCATCTCCAATAGTCTTTCTATAATGGATTTCTAAAAATTGGGTTTAACAAAAGGAGAGAGGGTGTAGCAACTCACAACAAAATTTTCTTTTGCAGCATTCCTAAAACTGAATTGCTAAATTTGTTTGTGTACACAATGACATGTGGGGTTGGCCTGATGGTTGGTCTTTTCTCTCTTTTCCTCTCCTCTTCTATTTTCCTAGGGCACATGCATACTATCATGGCTGCACGCGGCCACCCCTATCAAGCGCGCTCGCCGCTCGAGCACGCACGCCGGCCGGCCGCATGACCCTTGGTTCGGATGCCAGGAGCCCTCAACCTGGCCAAAATTGACCTCAGCCGGGCGGAATCGAGTGGCGTCGGCGGATGTCAACGGAGGCGCTGGTGAGCTCGGGGCAGCATGGGAAGGCACGGGTGAGGAGGAGAAGGATGGTTGGGATCCCCTGGGATCGCACCGAGCTTATCCTGCATCGTCGATGGCCTTCATCGGGCCGAATCAGCCGGCAAGTCGATGGGCACGACGGAGCTTGATTCGGCGGCGGGAAATCTCATGCAATAGGGAAAGGAGGGGCGGGGCAGCGGGGAGCCTCAGGGCACGCAGGGTTGGCGGCCCAGGGCGAACGACGACGAGGCAAGGCAACAAGGCAGTGGCCGGCGGCAGGGTTCGCACGGTGAAAAGTCCTCATGCAGGTGGTTGGCCCTCCTGCGTCAATTTTAGGCGTTTTGGGGTTGGCCCAAGACTTTGTATATTTGCCAATCGAAAGGGCCATTTTACTCAGCTTACTAATTTTTTTTTGTGGGAGACCACTTATACAAAGACTGATGGAGCAACTTTTTTAGCTTAAATTGCTATATTTTTTTGCGAAAATTCCATCGATTTACTAATAATCATCAACAGTAGTACAAATATGCCTAAAAGTAATAAAAATTACAAATAGGTCGATGGACCACCTAGCGAAGACTACAAACAATAGCACGAGCCGAAGGCGCGCCGCCGTCCTGCTCCTCTATCACCGGAGCCGGGCAAAGCTTGTCGTAGTAGAGCTTGTTGTAGTAGACAGACGGGAAGTCGTCGTGCTAAGGTCTCAAAAAATCAGCACACTAAAATAGCAACCATCACCAATGATGACATCAGTAGACGACTTGAAGAGACTAACCTGAAATTAAAAAAAAACGACTAGATCCCAAAAGATCAGCCGGCCACGCAACTCCACACGTCCTCCATCAGTGCTAGGCGCACCACCGAAGCGACGATAGAGCGGGAAGGAATTTATTCTGACTTCAGGATGTAGCCGTCGCCTCAACATCCCAAAAAAACATGATAAAACAGCCTAATCGAAGAACAAAAACTTTCCCGCGGCGAGGGACCGTGGTCCGTCACACTCTAAGGTCCTAAGACCATTGGAGACAAAATGGACCGACGGTATCACTGACAAAGAGAAGAAATCTTATATGGGTTTTTTGAGCCGCCGCCTTGGCCTCATAGAAGCAGGCATGTAGGTACTGGTTCGTTTACACGTAACAATATTTGTTTCTGTCCTAGACAAATATAAAAAGTCTATCGGAGATGCTCTATGCTTGCAGCTCGATACGGCCGTTAATCGACGCACTTCGTCTCAGGCTTGCTTTTGGGTCGGGGATGGTGCGTGCTGACTTAAGAGTAAAGTTAAGCCGAAACATGTACTCCGTGTCACTGGTAGCAACATAATCAGTTGGAGACTTGCTTGGAGCAACCTCGAGAATCTTACATGACAGCAGCACAGGGCCCCAAGTTACAGCGGAAATGCGGTGGAATGTCAGTCCATACATTCTTGACAGCTACCGCGAATCGGATGTGTGGATCGGGTGTCTAGTCCTTGCAAGAGGCGGCCCAGCCGGTCGTTCGCCAAGAACCATGCCATGCCACGAAGAAGAACACATCATGTCAGCAGGTTACAAGCTGCTGTCACGGCAGAGGTTTACTTGAAGCCACGATTTACTTGTGATGAAACAACACAGCGGGGCATATGTACTAGCTGCTACTCCCTCCGTTTTAAAATATAATACGTATGTTTTAACTTTGAAATAAATGTATTTAAATTTATCTTAGTATGTAGGTTTACTCGGGTTTGAAGTAAATCTATACACTAAAAAATTATATATATATTTTCTTCATAAATCTAAAATATTTTATATTTATAAAACGAAGGGAGTACTTTGCAAGTTCGTGAGTCCATTCCTAACAACAGGAAGATGTGTTGGCCTGGCGTCCCTCTGGTTCTTGATTCCTGTCAACTACTCTACCACAACCGAAATCTCAACTACTTCTGGTTTATTATTGATGAGCTCTGCTGATGTGGATAATTAGATACTATTATTTTCCGACATTTGCTATGCTGCTTTTTGTTAGAACTATTTTTTTAGAATTAACGTTTCTTAGAATTACAGGAAATTGGAGAGAAAGTCAAGAGGGTGGACAGCATGTGGGAGTTTAGTCTCACATTACCGGGTCGACCCACCTCATCGAGAAAGTACTTGTTCAAAAGATTTTTTTTCTAACTAATTGGTCGATAACACGTCGTGCTAGTCTGATTCACACAAGAAGTAACTTATTGTGCTTCTTGTTTATTGCTTTTAATATGTGCATAACTTGCACCCAAAAGATTGCTTCAGATGGTGAAATTGTTGATTAAACATAGTGACGTACATATAGTTGATATAGTCATTGTGTATATAGCGATCACATCAGTTGGTCGTGTTTGTGTCAATCAAGAGCCTTTTTGCTATTTATTATCAGTCTAGACCAAACAGTACTGCTATATTATATTTAGGGAAATGTCTTTGGTATAAACAAAACTGAAAAAATACATTAGCTTTCAAAAGTGGGTCGATCCAAGATACCCAATAGGCCAACGTGGCCACTAACTTTTATTAAAACTAGGGAACATGGCACGGCGTCATGCCGTCGTCTGTGGAAAGTAATGTTATGAAATAATCGATTAAAATTGTCGGTGAAGAATATATTCTATGTAATGTGAACTTGTGCTACTTGTTTCTAGTCATCCTTGTGAATTTTGAAGGTGTCCTATGTATCTATATTGCTACTCTATGAGGGACAAGCTGATTGCCACTATGCTATGTTTTCTGTATGTGAAATAAACAAACATTTTTTAATGCATGTTATTCATGATCTTTGTTTGTAGTCTTTCATGTTACATGCATAGTTACTATGTCCTATTGTTAAAACTCCATTCTTTAATGCACATGTTAAGAGTTCTTTGATCCCAACTTTCAATGCTTGCAAATGGTTAAATCTTTATTGTGAGGGTGCATGTTCACCTCAAAAATTATTATGTTTATCACTTACCTACTCGAGGACAAGTAGGAGTTAAGCTTTGGGATGTTGATACGTCGGAAAAGTATCTATAATTTTTGATGCTCCATGCTTGTTTAATATCTACTTTGCTTTACTTGTCTACACTTTGAGGTACTTTTTACATGTTTTCTGGTACTAACCTACTAACAATTTGCAACAGCGATGCGGATACTTTTCATTGTTTTGGTTTCAGAAAAGTTAGTAAAGAAAAATTCTCGGAATTGGACGGGACAAATGTCAAAGTCAATTACTTTCTGTGGGAAACAAGAAGTCCAGAGAGGAGCCGGGGAGGCGAGCCAGGGGGGCCAACCCCCCCCCCCCCCCAAGGCGCGACCACGGGTGGGCCCACGCCTGGTTAGGGTTTGGTGCCCCTGGCCGACCCCTTTGCCTCCCCATTCGCCTATAAAAATCTCCCGATGCAGAAACCCTAAGTACCCTATCAAATATCCACGAAACCGTCTGTAGCCGCCGCCACCATTGTCCCTAGATCGGGGGGATCTAAAGTTCTTCCCGACACCATGCCGAAGGGGAGATCATCCCGGAGGCCTTCTCTCCGTTATGATGCGTGAGTAGTTCCACCTTGGACTATGGGTCCATGTAGTAGCTAGATGGTTGTATCTCCTCCTTTGTGCTTTCATGTATAGATCTTGTGAGCTCCGTTCATGATCAAGATCTAATCTATTTGTAATCATGCATGTTGTGTTTGCGGGGATTCGATGGATATTGAGATTATTATGTTGGTTTGATTAATGGTTTTGTATTTATGATTCTATCATGTCTGTGTTGTTTGTGATCTTGCATGCTCTTCGTTGTTAGTAGCTATCTTGGCCAAGTAGTTGCTAGTGACTCCAAGAGAGGGTATATATGCTCGATAGTGGGTTCATGCCTCTAGGTTCCAAGGAAAGTGACAATAATCTCTTCGGTTGTAGATGTGTTGTTGCTACTAGGGAGAAAACAACGGTCTCTTGTTCATGGAACATGTGGACTGTTTACCTTACACACTTTGCTTAAAGCAGTTGTCTGTTGCTTGCAACTTAATACTGGAGGGGGTTCGGATGATAACCTGAAGGTGGACTTCTAGTCATAGATGCAGTTGGATGGCGGTCTGTGTATCTTGTTGTATTGCCCAATCGAATCTCATAGGATCTTTCTGACTAGTAATTGCATTGTTATGCCTTGACCAGTTCCTGTCAATTGCCCTGCTATAATTTGTTTACCCTTCATGCCATGTTGTTTATCTAAGGAGAGCACCTCTAGTGAACTATGGACCCCGGTCCAATCTTTACCATCAATACATCCTCCACTGTTACTTTTTTACTTGCTGCAAACCATTACCTTCCACACCATACGTTTAATCCTTTGTTACAACAAACCGGTGATCTTGACAACCTCACTGATTCGTTGGGGCAAAGTCTTGAGTTTGTGTTGTGCAGGTCTCCACGTTGCCAGCAACACCTGTGTGACGTTTCCTTCCTCCTACTGGTTCGATAACCTCGGTCTCAACTGAGGGAAAACTTGTTGCTTGCTCTTCACACCCTACGCTTGGGGTTACCAAAGAAGTGATCCACGTCAACCTGTCGAGCATCATCAACATGGTACAGGAGCTATACCATAACCAAAATGACAAGGCAAGCAGACAATGAGCATCTCAGCAATCTTTTTATTTACTATGTGCATAGCTTTTTATTGAGGATGCTTCACAGAATGCTCATTATGGTGATGCTGCAAGTTTCCACCATGATTAGGCATGGCTTAGGCTAGCGGCCCAGGCATTTCTCTAACACAAAATACATAACTTCATGGACTTACAAGCTCCCTCTTTATTTCACATCGGTGACATCCATAGACAAAAAAGCATGATATCAACTGTATACAAAGTACAAGTGCAATGTTGAAAACGTTCCCCATGACAACATGGTTCTTCTAATTCCAACGTATAAGTGCAAGCATATACAACATAGACGACACAATGGTTCAATTTTATTAGGGTCAAAGAATATAAAGTGTGCCATCAAGTTCGTGAGGGCATTAATCACTAAGTTTTCACATAACAAAACACTTTTAAATTGGAAGATAGCCGAAAACAAGAATATAGTTGGAATGGTGTAACACACCATGCATAGGAATTTATAGTGGACACTTTGGAAAAAATTGGTTTCTTGGGAGTTGGAAGCATGATTAGAGATTAGGCATACACGTGGAGGCTAGCAAAAGACTGGGAGCAACCAACTAAGAGAGCAATAATGGCCATAATCATGCAGAGCGACAAAACATTACTAATCAAAGTATAGAGTGGTACTACAAGTCAAGGACTAAATGATCATAGAGGCTATGGTGACTTGTTCATAGTCATAACATGGTGTGAGCATGTGCCAAGTCAACCCAAACAAAACATCAAAGGAGAATACCACAATACTATGCTTTTGTATGCTAAAACAACGCATGATTCTTTCAAGGCACACTAACAATCCCAATTGTTTGGAACAAGTCATGCTACAACAATAATCACTAAGCATAAGGTCAAAACAACACCTAGCATGACATGCTAAAGTCTAAATCACAGTCAATGCAAGCTCCTCTTGCACTTCCAAGCAAGAACTTTCTACTCCTTTCCAACACCAATCGAATTATTTGAAACAACACGGCGAGAACGGGGGTACAAACTACTTTATTCAAGCAAACTAAACAAACTACGCAAAGCAAATGAAAACTAATATGCTCCAACAACAACACAACAGTGCATGAAACAATAAAAACGAAGTGTCTAGACAGACTTGAACTTTTTATTGATGAAGAAGGGATGCCTTGGGCATCCCCAAGCTTTGACGCTTGTACATCTTGGATATTTATTGGGGTGAAACCGGGGTCGCATCCCCAAGCTTGATATTTTGTCCATTCTTCATCTCATTACATCATTCTCTCTCTACACCTGAAATTTTTTCCTTCATACAAAACTTGACACAATCTTCATTAGCAACATTAGTGTATTCAAAAGATAATAGACCCTTGGTCTTAGCTTTGGAACAGCAAAACTTTTCACTAAAAACAGAAGCTACCATAGCAACTCCTTCAAAAAGCTTAATTCCCCAAAAAAACTCAAAAAGGAATCAATAAGAAGCAAATGCAAATAATGGCAGAAATCTGTCAAAACAGACCAACAGTTAGAAACCGATTTTTTTGAAAATCTTCTGTTGCTCAAATCAAAAAGTGTTGAACTAAAAGAAATTTAGCTAACATACTGGGCGATTTATGCATACATTTTCAGATCAATCCGACTTACAGAGACTCCTCACGAATTTTTATGATGGAGGACAGAAATATGTTTCGGGATAGCAACTCCCTAGATCTTACTTCCCTCTCATTAGAGGTCATTCTTGGCACAAAAATCAAACAAAAAGGATAAGGAGAGGTCATCACTGAAGAACATACTTTTAGGTTATCTCCTAACAAGTACTTTTCTTTAACACCTTTAAGTTAGGCAAGATAGTTTGAGAAGATGCTCACATAAGAAATATGAATCGAAGTAAAAGAGAGCATCAATAAGCAAATTCAAACACATTTAAGTCTAACCCACTTTCCTATGCATAGGAATCTTGTAAGAAAATAAATCAAAGAAGCACAAAGCAACAAGCATAAGAAAGCAAAACAAGTGCAACTTCAAGATTTTCAACATAAAGAGGGGAAACTTAATATTGTTGAGATACATAAGACCATGTTTCCCTCTCTCATAATAACTTTCAGTATAATCATGAATAAACTCAACAATATAACTATCACATAAAGCATGCTTTTCATGATCTACAAACACATAATTTTTATCAAGCTCAAAAATAGTGGGATTAAAACCTTCAAACCCACTTTTAGCAATTTTATAATAAGGTAACTGATCATTCAACATAGGACCATCATCTAGAGCTTTATCATAAACATTTCCTAAGCAAAACTCTCTAGTACTATGCATAACAGGAGCATAATTGTTATCAAAAGAATCCACAGGAACATAACATTCATCCTCCTTTGGTAAGCAAGGGGGAAAATCAAATAATGTAAGGGATAAAAAGTTACTCTCATTAGAAGGTAGGCATGGGTAGATCCATTATTCCTCCTTTTGTTCATCACTCTCCTCCTCTTTTTCATCCAATGAACTTTCAGTTTCAGTAATTTCTTCTTCCATAGGCTCCTGCAAGGCATTAGTCTCTTCCATTTGTGGAAAGAACCTATTAAAATATTCAAGAATATAGCCATTTTCTTACTTGTAATTATAAAAGAAAAATTTAAGTATCTCATAAACCTCATATTCATAAGGTGCATCATCAGTATTTTCAAGCAAACTGGCAAGTTCAAATGCACCCTTGAAATCAATAAATTCTTGAATTTGTTCCACATCATAAAAGTCATAATTTCCTTTAACATAAGAAGATATGGTAACATTATCATTATACTCACATTGAAAAGGCAGGTGTTTATACCTCCTACAGCAACAAGATTTATCAAGGCAATAAGTAACATTATAAGTAGAGCACACCTCTTTAGCAATAGTATTCAATTTATCAATTTGTTGCCATAAGTGTTTCCCTTTTTGTGACAAATGGTGTTCCTTATAATAATACTTTTCTTCTTCCGTGAATCCACGTTGCCAGTAAGAATTAGTTTCAAAGAAACCATCCATTGATAGAAAGCATGACAAAGCAAGGGAATAACAGACCATCAACTAGAGTAAGAACTATTTTTCTTGTGTTTTTGAATAGAGAAAGCAAACCAAACTAAACTTTTTTTTTTTGAGTTTTTGATAAAAATAGGCAAACAAAACCAAGCAAAAGAAACTAAGCAAACTAAAAACAAAGTAAAGAGAAAGTTTGAGGAGGACTCCCCTTGTGAAGACGTCCTTAGCCTCCCCGGCTATGGTGCCAGAAATGTCTTGATGCGTGGTGAACGCCCCGTTGGGAAACCCCAAGAGCAAGGTATGATGCAGCATAGCAGCAAGTTTTCCCTTAGTAAGAAACCGAGGTTATCGAACCAGTAGGAGGAAGTAAATGCCTCAAAGGTGTTGCAAGCAACGTGGAAACCTCCACAACACAAACTCAAGACTTTGCCCCAACTAACGGTGAGGTTGTCAATCTCACCGGTTGCAGTAACAAAGGATTAACTGTATGGTGTGGAAGGTGGTGATGGTTTGCAACAAGTAAACAGTAATAGTGGAAGATGTATCAATGGTAAAGATTGGACCGGGGTCCATAGTTCACTAGAGGTGCTCTCCTAAGATAAATAACATGGCATAAAGGGTAAATAAATTACAGCACGACAATTGACAGGAACTGAGAAAGGCATAACAATGCAATACTAGACAAAAAGATCCTATGAGATTCGATTGGGCAATACAACAATATACATAGACCGCCATACAACTTCATCTATGACTAGAAGTCCACCTTCAGGTTATCATCCGAACCCCCTCCAGTATTAAGTTGCAAGCAACAGACAACTGCTTTAAGCAAAGTGTGTAAGGTAAACAATGCACTTGTTCCATGAACAAGAGACCGTTGTTTTCTCCCTAGTTGCAACATCACATCTACAACCGAAGAGATTTCTGTCACTTCCCTTGGAAACTAGAGGCATGAACCCACTATCGAGCATAAATACCCCCTCTTGGAGTCACTGGCAACTACTTGGCCAAGATAGCTACTAACAACAGAGAGCATGCAAGATCACAAACAACACAGACATGATAGAATCAATAAGACAAAACCATTAATCAATATTACATAGTAATCTCAATATCCATCGGATCCCCGCAAACACAACATGCATGATTACAAATAGATTAGATCTTGATCATGAAAGGAGCTCACAAGATCTATACATGAAAGCACAAGGAGGAGATACAACCATCTAGCTACTACATGGATCTGTAGTCCAAGGTGGAACTACTCACGCTTCATACCGGAGGCTGGCATGATGAAGTAGAAGGCCTCTGGGATGATATCCCCTCCGGCAGGGTGCCGGGAAGAACTTCAGATACCCCCGATCTAGGGACGATGGTGGCAGCGGCTACAGACTGTTTCGTGGAATATTGATCGGGTGCCTAGGGTTTCTGCATCGTGGGCTTCTTATAGGCGAAGAGGCGAGGCAGGGGGCCACCAAGGTGGCTGCACTGTTGGAATTATGCACTAGAGGCAATAATAAATATGTTATTATTATAATTCTTGTTCATGATAAAGTTTATATTCCATGCTATAATTGTATTAAGCGGAAACTTTGATACTTGTTTGGTTTATGAACAACACCGTGTCCCTAGCACGCCTCTATGGACTAGCTCAATGATTAATGATGGTTAAGGTTTCCTAACCATAGACATGAGTTGTCGATTAATAATGAGATCATGTCATTAGGAGAATGATATGATGGATAAACCCAAATTAAGCAGAGAAACTAGATCGTGTCATCGTGTTCATCTTTGCGAAGCTTTTTCCTATGTCAAGTATTGTATTCCTTAGACCATGAGATAATACAACTCCCTGGTATCAGAAGAAAGCTTTGAGGTCATCAAATGTCATCCTATGTGAGGGTGATCATAAAGGTGTCTCTCAGGTGATCGGAAAGTACTTGTTGGGTTGTATGTATCGAGATGGAATTTGTCCCTCCCGAGTCAGAGAGATTTACTTCGGGCCCACTCGGTAATCAATATCAACACCGCTTGCAAGAACGTGGTTAAGGAGTTAATCACAAAGTGATATCGGATTACGGAACGAGTAAAGTACTTGTTGTGAACGAGATTGAACTAGGTATGCCGATACCAACGATCGAATCTCGGGCAAGTAAAATATCGCGTGACGAAGGGAATACATATATGGTATTAATTGAATCCTGGCATCGCGGTTCATCCGATATGATCATCGATGAATATGTGGGAGTCAATATGGGTTTCCAGATCCCGTTGTTGATTATTGATAGAAGATCATGTCTGCATATTCTCGAACCCGTAGGGTCACACACTTAACGTGCATCGACGCTAGGATAGAATGGATAATTGGTTTATGAGTTTTTATTCGGAGTCTCGGATGATATCCAGGACATCACGAGATGTTCCGGAATGGTCCGAAGAATAAGATTCATATAAAGGAAAGCAGTTTTTTGGATTTCGGAATTGTTTCGGAGTTTATCGGTATTGTACCGGAAGGTTCTAGAAGGTTCCGGAGTGGTACCAATGTGGGCCCACTTGTCGGAGGCCTGTGTGGGCCTAAGGGGAAGTGCCTTGGCCACTTTGGGCCAGGGGCACAAGGCCCTCAAGGCCCAGCCGGCCAGCCCTAGGGGAAACCCTAGGGGATCCTTCTAGAAGGAGGGGGGAAGATTTGCCCCCCCACTCCACCCTTGGGGCCGCCGCCCTAGGGCTTGGAGGAGGGGCCAAGGGGGGCCGGCCAGCCCCCTATATAAGGTGGGCAGGGGTGTACCCTCCCCCTCCTCTATTCCTCCAACCCTAGCCGCCAACTGATGCCCCTCCTCTCTCTCTCTCTCCCCCGACTGCGCGTAGGCGAAGCCCTGCCGCAGAAACTCTCCACCATAAGCACCACGCCGTCGTGCTGCGGATCCAATCTATCTCTCCACCATACTTGCTGGACCAAGGAAGGAGGAGGCGTCGTTGCACCGTACGTGTGCATCTCTCGGAGGCGCCGCCACTTGCGGCGTAGGATCGGATTGGATCGGATCAGATCGCGAGGAGGAGACGGCGAGTACGACTACATCAACCACGTTCTGTTGAACGTTTCCGCTGTGCGATTTCTTCAAGGGTATGAACATATCATCTATCTCTCTCGTTGATTACATCTCCTAGATTAGATCTTGGCTTTCTTGTTCGCATCCGTAGAATTTTTTTGATTTACTATGCTGCGAAACCCTTAAGTGGTATCAGAGCTAGATCTATGTGTAGATGTGTTTCACGAGTAGAACGCAACATGCTTGTTGCGGGCATTGATGTTTTCTGTTGCAAGCCTCTTGTTGTGTATTTCTTATGGCGTGGCATAGTGAGATCGAAGCGGTCCAGGCCAACTTTACGCGACCTTGTTCGCGAGACCGGCTCCGCACTTGACGTGTGGCTTGCTCCACACATGCGGCTGGTGGATGCCAGCTTCTCTCACTATAGTAGTCATGGGATTTACAATGGATGTCGGCAACCATAATATCACCATTGTGGCTTTCCGTAGGTAAGAATCGTTCTTAGCTTGTTACTCCCATAACCACGTAAAACATGCAATAACAAAGTAGAGGCGTCTAGCTTGTTTTTGCAGGGAGTGTTTTGTGATATGGTATGGCCCAAGACATGATGTGTATGAATTGAGATGTATGCAATGATCATGTTTTGTAATATTTTACGACTTGCATGTCGATGAGTTCACAACCGGCAGGAGCCTTATGGTTGTCTTTATAATTGTGTATGACCTGCGTGTCAACTTCTTATACGCCATGTAATAGCTTTACTTTATCGCTAAGTAGTTAGCAATAGTTGTAGTTGCTATTCGTGGTGGAGGAAATCATGATGGAGTGATGGAGATCATGCTGGCGCGCACAAGATGGAGATCATTGCGCGGAGATTGGCTATACCATGTCACATAAAATTATATGCATGTGATGTTTATCCTCTTATGTATCTTATTATGCTTAGATCGCGGCGGTAGCATTATAAGATGATTCCTCACTTAAAGATCAAGATAAAATTGTGTTCTCCCCATGTATGCACCTTTGCAAAAGTTCGTCGTTTTCAAGCACCTCGTGATGATCGGGTGCTATAAACTCTACGTTCACATACAACGGGTGCAAGCCAGTTTTGCACACGCGAAAATACTTGGGTTTGACTTGACGAGCCTAGCATGTACAAACATGGCCTCGGAACACACGAACCGAAAGGTTAAACATGAGTCATATGAATGATATGATCGACACTTTGTTGTCCACCATTGAAACCACATCTCTTCTCGTGAAGATCGGATTAGGTGTGGTGAATTTCGATCGTGTTCACTAAACAACTTGAGGGATGTTGAATTTAGTGGGAGTTCATCTAGTAATTTGATTAAGTTGAACTAGTTATCATGAACATAGTCTAAATTGTATTTGCAAACTTTGTAGATCAAATGGCTAAGTCCAACTTCAACTTCAATGTTTTTGTTGAGAAAGAAAAGCTTAAGAACAATGGGTCTAACTTCACCAACTGGTTCCGCAATCTGAGAATCATTCTCGCTGGCGGACAAAAGGACTATGTACTTGAGAAAGCGCTAGGTGACGCCCCTACTACTGATGCGCCGACTGACGAAAAAGCTGTTTATCAGTCACGCAAAGATGATTATGGAGTAATTAAGAGTACCATGTTGTTTGATATGGAACCAGAACTTCAAAATCGTTTTGAGGAGTTCGCCGGGCCCTTTGAGATACTTGAGGAACTGAAAACCATGTTTCAGACTCAGGCCCGTTCTGAGAGATATGAGATCTCTGAGAAGTTCTTTAACTGAAAGATGGAGGAAGGGAGTTTCGTTAGTATGCACGCCATCAAGATGTCGGGCTACACTCAACGTCTTGAGCAACTAGACTGCAAGATTCCAGAAGAGGTCAAGATTGACAGAGTTCTGCAATCACTCCCTCCTAGCTACAAAGGTTTTGTAGTTACTCACAATCAAATTGGTTCCACTGATACGATCACTGAGCTCTTCGCTAAGCTGAAAGCTGCGGAGGTGGATATCAAGAAAGATAATCATGTGTTAATGGTCAAAAATACCCCTAGCTTTAAGAAAGGTAAGGGTGCAAAGAAATCCTTCAAGAAAGGCAGGGGCAAGCGCGTTGCCCCTACTGAGAAGAAGCTCAAGTCTGGACCTAAGCCGGACACTGAGTGCTTCTATTGCAAGGACAAGGGTCACTTTGGGCGCAATCGTCCAAGTACTTAGTGGACAAGAAGGCTGGCACCATTAAAGGTATATTTGATATACATGTTATTGATGTTTACCTTACTAGCGCTCGTTGTAGTGCACAGGTATATGTTCTTGGTTCATTGCTAATATTTGTAACTCAAAGCAGAGCTACGGAATAGGCGGTGGCAAGGGATGAGGTGACGATCTTGGCGTTGGCAATGGATCAAAAGTTGATGTGATGGCCGTCGGCACGCTCTCCTTAGTTTTACCTTCGGGATTAGTTTTAAACCTTAATAAGTGTTATTATGTGCATGTGTTGAGCATGAACATTATATCTGGATCGTGTTTATTGCAAGACGGTTATTCATTTAAATCAGAGAATAATGGTTGTTCCATTTATATGAATAACATCTTTTATGGTCATGCACGTGTTGTGAATGGTTTATTTCTTCTGAATCTCGAAAGCAATGAAACGCACATCCATAACATTGAGGCTAAGAGATGCAAAGTAGATAGTGATAATCCAACTTATTTGTGGCACTGTCGTCTAGGTCATATTGGTGTAAAACGCATGAAGAAACTCCATTCTGATGGACTTTTGGAGTCTCTTGATTTTGAATCATTTGACACGTGCGAGCCGTGCCTCATGGGCAAGATGATCAAAACCCCGTACTCAGGAATAATGGAGCGAGCAACGGACTTATTGGAAATCATACATACCGATGTATGCGGACCAATGAGTGTTTTGACGCGCGATGGATATCGCTATTTTCTCACTTTTACTGATGACTTAAGTAGATATGGGTATATCTATTTAATGAAACATAAATCTGAAACGTTTGAAAAGTTCAAAGAATTTCAGAACGAAGTGGAAAACCATCGTAACAGGAAAATTAAATTTCTACGATCCGATCGTGGAGGTGAATATTTGAGTTATGATTTTCTCACGCATCTTAAAGCAAGCAGAATCGTTTCGCAAGTCACGCCACCCGGAACACCACATCGCAATGGTTTGTCTGAACGCCGGAATCGAACTCTATTATATATGGTGCGATCAATGATGTCTCTTACAGATTTGTCGTTATCATTTTGGGGTTATGCATTAGAAACCGCTGCATTCACTTTAAATAGGGCACCATCTAAATCCGTTGAGACGACACCGTATGAACTATGGTTTGGTGCTAAACCTAAGTTGTCGTTTCTTAAAGTTTGGGGATGCGAAGCTTACGTCAAGAAGTTGATACCGGACAAGCTCGAACCCAAAGACGAGAAATGCGTCTTCATAGGATACCCTAAGGAAACGATTGGGTATACGTTCTACCATAGATCTGAAGGAAAAGTGTTTGTTGCAAAGAACGGATCCTTTCTTGAGAAGGAGTTTCTCTCGAAAGAAGTGAGTGGGAGGAAGGTAGAGCTAGACAAGGTTATTGAACCTTCTCTCGAGTTGAAGAGTAGCGCAGCACATGAAATTGTTCCAGTGCTGTCTGCACCAACAAGAGAGGAAGCTAATGACGAGGATCATGAAACTTCAAACGATGCTACTACTGAACTTCATAGGTCGACAAGGTCACGTGCCACTCCTGAATGGTACGGCAACCCGGTCTCAACTATCTTGTTGTTAGACAACAATGAACCTGCGAACTAAGAGGAAGCAATGATGAGCCCAGACTCTGAGAAATGGCTAGAGGCCATGAAATCCGAATTGGGATCCATGATCAAAAACCAAGTATGGACTTTGGTGGACCCTCCTAGCGACCGTAAGGCCATTGAGTGCAAATGGATTTTCAAGAAGAAAACGGACGCGGATGGTAATGTTACTATGTATAAAGCTTGGCTTGTCGCAAAAGGGTTTCAGAAGTTCAAGGTGTTGACTACGATGAGAATTTCTCTCCCGTAGCGATGTTTAAGTCCATTCAGATTTTATTAGCAATTGCTGCATTTCATGATTATGAAATATGGCAGATGGATGTCAAGACTGTGTTCCTCAATGGCAACATTGATGAAGAGTTGTATATGATGCAGCCCGAAGGTTTTGTCGATCCTAAGGATGCTAATAAGGTGTGCAAACTTCAGCGTTCCATTTATGGACTAAAGAAGGCATCTCAGAGTTGGAACCTTCGTTTTGATTAAGTGATCAAGATTTTTGGATTTGTTCCAAATTGCTACGAAGCTTGTATCTACAAGAAAGTGAGTGGGAGCTCGGTGACATTTTTAGTACTATATGTGGATGACATATTGATTATTGGAAATGACATTGGTATGCTTAACGATGTGAAGATTTATTTGAATAAATGTTTTTCAATGAAAGACCTAGGATAAGCTGCTTATATATTAGGCATCAAAATCTATAGAGATAGACAAAGACGCCTAATAGCTTTAAGCCAAAGTACATACCTAGACAAAGTTCTGAAAAGGTTCAGAATGGATAAAGCAAAGAAAGGTTCATTGCCCATGTTGTCAGGTAAGATATTGAGAAAGGCTCAGTGTCCAGCTACGGTAAACGATAGAGACACTATGAGCAAAGTGCCATATGCCTCGGCCATAGGTTCTATGATGTATGCCATGTTGTGTAC
Organism: Avena longiglumis; assembly: GCA_030063025.1. Taxonomy (NCBI): domain Eukaryota; kingdom Viridiplantae; phylum Streptophyta; class Magnoliopsida; order Poales; family Poaceae; genus Avena; species Avena longiglumis. Next base: position 160,372,916 of record CP125973.1, read on the forward strand.
TAGACCGGATGTGTCCAATGCTCTTAGTTTGACGAGCAGATACCAAAGTGATCCAGGAGTGGAACACTGGACAGCCGTAAAGAACATCCTAAAGTATTTAAATAGGACTAAAGAAATGTTCTTAGTCTATGGAGGTGATGAGCAGCTCGTCGTAAAAGGTTACGTCGACGCTAGTTTCAACACCGACCCGGATGATTCTAAATCTCAGACAGGATACGTTTATATTTTGAATGGAGGAGTTGTGAGCTGGAGAAGCTGCAAGCAAAGCGTGATCGCGGGATCTACAACAGAAGCGGAATATATGGCTGCTTCAGAAGCGTCAAGTGAAGGAGTTTGGATCAGGAACTTCATCACTAAGCTTGGTGTGGTTCCAAGTGCCTTGGACCCACTGGAGATATTGTGCGGCAACACTGGCGCCATAGCACTAGCTAAGGAACCAAGATATCATCCAAAGACCAAGCACATCAACCGCCATTTTCATATAATTCGAGATTATATAGCAGATGGAGATCTGAAGATTATCAAAGTACATACGGATCTGAATGTCGCAGATCCGTTGACTAAACCACTTCCACGAGCAAAACATGATCAACACCTTAATGCCATGGGTGTTAGATTGTTGCCAGATGTAAACTAGATTATTGACTCTAGTGCAAGTGGGAGACAGTTGGAATTATGCCCTAGAGGCAATAATAAAGATGTTATTATTATAATTCTTGTTCATGATAAAGATTATATTCCATGCTAGAATTGTATTAAGCGGAAAATTTGATACTTGTGTGGTTTATGAACAACACCGTGTCCCTAGCGCGCCTCTATGGACTAGCTCATTGATTAATGATGGTTAAGGTTTCCTAACCATAGACATGAGTTGTCGATTAATAATGAGATCATGTCATTAGGAGAATGATATGATGGACAGACCCAAATTAAGAAGAGCAACTAGATCGTGTCATCGTGTTCATCTTTGCGAAGCTTTTTCCTATGTCAAGTATTGTATTCCTTAGACCATGAGATAATACAACTCCCTGGTATCGGAAGAAAGCTTTGAGGTCATCAAACGTCATCCTATGTGAGGGTGATCATAAAGGTGTCTCTCAGGTGATCGGAAAGTACTTGTTGGGTTGTATGTATCGAGATGGAATTTTCCCCTCCCGAGTCGGAGAGATATACTTCGGGCCCACTCGGTAATCAATATCAACACCGCTTGCAAGCATGTGGTTAAGGAGTTAATCACAAAGTGATATCGGATTACGGAACGAGTAAAGTACTTGCTATGAACGAGATTGAACTAGGTATGCCGATACCAACGATCGAATCTCGGGCAAGTAAAATATCGCGTGACGAAGGGAATACATATATGGGATTAATTGAATCCTGGCATCGTCGGCTTCATCGACATCATCGCCTCGGAGGTCTCGGCTCGCATCCGCGAGTCGCCGCCACGCGACCGGCTCTCTGAGATTCAGGTCCGCACCGTCCACCGCCTCGCATCCGAGTACGACTCGGCCAACAGCAACGTGGTCGAAACCACCACGGTCGCGAATGACGCGGCCCTCAACGACGACGCCGACTCGGCGACCCTGGCATCGGCCGCCGGATCCATCGTCACCGCGTCAACCGCGGGCTCCATCACCCAGGTCTCCAATGTGGGAGACTTCGAGGACCCCTCCATTTTTGGGATCTTCGACTTTGACTCCGGGTCGGAGAACTCCGCTGACCTCCACGTCGGATCTGGTCGCAACGTCGCGGCCTACATGGCGAATGGCGCCGACCCCCCTCCAGACCCCTTCTCCACGCCAATCCCGCCAACCGCAACGACGACGGAGGTCGAGGAACTCCGCCTGTGGCTGGAGGAGGCGGTCCGCAAGGAACAAGCCGAGCACGAAAAATTCGCCTCGAGCAGGTGACGGCGCAGGAACTCTCGCGCTACCACCAACTCCGCATCAGTTCGCGCCTGAACCCCACCATTCAGGGACGCGTCCTGAACTTCGACGACGAAAATGACCCGGCCCATGCGGCCAAGCACGCGATCTGCGAGAACGCGCCGCCAGGAGGGAGCTCCCGACCACCACCAGGCGCGATGTCCAACGGCGCCCCACCACCACCTAGCCGCGCGCCCGCCAGGGACCAACCAAGAACCATGGTCTCCTCACGGGAGCGAGACGCGAACGGCCTCCCACTGTTTTCCACTCCGATGGACAATGTCATGCGAGACGAGCAGCAGTCGACAACATAAACGTGACCGGGGAAGGCGCCCTGCAGATCCAATACACCAAGTCCTTACTCGCCAAGGCCGTTGAGCAGCAAAACGCGGGAGCCGACTCGCAGGGTCGCATGTACTCGCGATCATCAAGCAGCAGAGCGGCCTTGAGCGGCCGTCCAATGATGGCTAACACCCTCAACTACCCACCACCCGAGCCCCTGCAGCTCCAACACCGACCCGCACATGCGGCAATCTCCACCAACAACCCGCGACCGACAAACAACCGTCACTACCAACGGGCAGCCAGTCGACGCGCGAACCCACATCATTAACAACCAGAGCTAGCGCGCACGCCAGCCTGACGACTTGAGGTATACCCTCAACAACCGCCGTGACGGTGAACCAAGGGGATCACTGAGCCGAGTCGGACCCTAGTGCTTCGAACCAATGATCCGAGGCGAAAAGTACCCGAAGAACTTCAAGGTGCCGAAGGAGATCGAGAAGTACAACCCCTTGTACGACCCCTCTGTGTGGCTGGACACATACCTCATGGCGATGGGAATCGCCGGCCGCACCGACCTACTCGCCACGCGCTACCTCCCCCTGATGATGGAGGGAGCGTGCCGGCAATGGATCAACACCCTCCCCGCAGACAACATTGACTCCTGGGAGGAAATGCGAGACGCCTTCGTCAGGCACTTTGAGGGCTCCTACACTCGCGCCACCACCATCGAGGACCTGGAGCGATGCATCCAGGGACCCCGCGAATTGACCCGCAGCTGGGTCCAACGGTGGCAAGACATGTGGTATAACGTGGCCGGAATACACCCGGACACCATGATCCACTATTTCAAGACCTCGTGCCGCTATGATACCCTGGTCGCCAAGCTCAAGCGGGTGTACAAAACACTCGACAACATACCGGACCTCCTCGAGATTGCCAAGCGGTATGCGAAAGAGGACCCAAACCAAGAAACCGAAGACGAGTCGGGAGGTAATCGTCGCACGAGCGGTAATTACAATGGGAGACGACCCAAGCTACGCTATAGCAACACTCGCCTCACCGGCAAGCGCCGCGGTGACGGCCGAGTCAACTTCGTCGCCAACGCCGGATAAGCGCCGCGCGAACCCAAGAGCTCCCGCCGCGGCGGAGGCCAGCGCTGCGGCGGCGGCAACTACAAGGCAAAGCCGAGGTTCGACCCCACGGCTCTCCTCAACTAACCCTGTGTGTTTCATAGCAGGGAAGGGAAGCCCGCCACGCGCAGGACCACCGACTGCCATTCCCTAAAGGAGATAGAGAAGGCACGGCGCGCACGGGAAGACCCGACAACTATCTGCCAAACGGCGGAAAATTTGGCAGCGTCGCCGGCTCGCTCCACACCTTCACCGGCTTAAACATAAAGCGCGATAAGAAGGTCATCGCCCACGCTATCACCGTCAACGCGGTGTCCCAGGTCGACATCCCCCAGTTCCTCAACTGGTCCGAGCAACGAATACCTGGATCCACGAGGACCACTCGCCACCGATCGAATACCCGGGTCGAGTCACCTTGGTGGTCAAGCCCAAGGTAGGAGACTACTAGCTCCCCAAGACGCTGATGGACGGCGGCAGCTCCATCAACATCCTGTACCTGGATATGTTCAGGCGACTGCGGCTCCCACAGTCGATGATCGAGACGACCTACACCACCTTCCACGACATTGTCCCCGGTCGGATGTCGTACCCGATCGGCAAGGTGACGCTGCCAGTCACCTTCGGCACATCAGAGAACTTCCGCACCAAGCGGATCATCTTCGAGCTGGTGCCATTCAACAACCCCTACCATTGTGTCCTGGGGCGGCAGGCGTTCGCCAAATTCATGGCACCGCCCCACTACGATGAAGCTTCCCGGCCCGTGCGGCATCATCACTATCCACGGCGACCCCGACATGGCCACAGAATGCGAGGCCAAGGGGGTCGAGCTCGCCGATATCGTCATAGACGTAGAGGCGAACCACGTGGAGGAACTCGCCAAGTACACGAGCGGGGTCAACAACGACAACCCCATCATACTCAAGAAGCCCAACTCGGAGGGCGGTGGTTCCACCGCCTTCGAGGCAACGACGCACACTCGCTCCGTCGAGCTGGTCCCAGGCGACTCTAGCCAAACGGTGACGATCGGAACGGGCATGAGCCCAGCATAGGAAGGCGCGCTCATCGAGTTCCTCCGCGAGAATCGCGACATCTTCGCATGGAAACCCTCCGACATGCCTGGTGTCCTGAGGGAACTTGCTGAGCACAAACTCAACGCCGACCCCAAAGTGCGACCCGTCAAGCAGTCACTGTGGCCCTTCAATGAAGAGCGTCGTCGAGCAATCGACGAGGAGGTGCAGCGTCTACTCGCTGGCAAACCCAGTCCTGGTCGAGAAGAAAAACGGGACGTGGAGAATGTGTATTGACTACACAAACCTCAACAGCGCCTGCCCAAAGGACCAATTCATCCTCCCGCGGATCGACCAGATCATCGACTCGACCGCGGGCTCAGAGTCGCTATGTTTCCTTGACGCCTACTCTGGTTACAACCAGATCAAAATGGCAGTCGAGGACGAGGAGAAGATGGCGTTCATCACGCCATTCGGAGCCTTCTGCTACACCGCCATGACCTTCGGCCTCAAGAACGTCGGGACGACTTACCAGAGGTGCATGTAGGAGTGCCTTGCGAGCCAAATTGGCCGCAACATCCACGTCTACATCGACGACATGGTGGTGAAGTTCACTCGCCAGGGTGACCTACTCGCCGACCTGGCGGAAACCTTTACAAACTTGCGGAGGTACAAGATAAAGCTGAACCCAGGGAAGTGCACCTTTGGTGTACCCACTGGACAGTTACTGGGGTACGTCATCTCCAAGCGCGGGATCGAGGCGAACCCCACCAAGATCAACACGATCGCCCAGCTCGGCAAACCCGAGTGCCTGCACGACATCTAGTAGTTGTCTGGGCGAGTTGCAGCTCTCAGTCGCTTCATCCCCTGGCTAGGCGAGAAGGCGATGCCCCTCTAACGCCTAATGCGCAAGAACCGCACTTTCCAGTGGGACAAGGAGGCAGACGACGCGCTCCACGCCCTCAAGGAGGTGCTACTCGCGGCACCATTACTCGCCGCCCCCTCGAGAAGGAGCCCATGCTCGTTTACATCGCGACCTCCGAACGAGTTTTCATCGCCGTCATGGCCGTCGAATGAACAGAGGAAGGCAAAGAGCACCCGGTGCAGCGACCTGTGTACTACATCAGCGAAGTCCTCACCGAGTCGCGCCAGCGCTACCCGCAGTACCAAAAATTGGTAAACGCGGTCTTCAGAGCCCAGCGGCGACTGCCGCACTACTTCCAGGAGCACCCAATAACGATCGTCTCCTCAGCACCGTTGCAGGATATCATCCGCAACCGCGAGGTGACCGGGAGAGTCGCCAAGTGGGCCGTCGAGATCGGAGTCCACAACATCAGGTACGAGCCGTGCAAAGCGATCAAGTCGCAGGCTCTCGCAGATTTCCTCGTCGATTGGGAAGAGGCCCAGCAGCTAGAGAAACTGTCATACCTCCATTACTGGAGCCTACACTTCGACGGTTCTAAGAATGCAGATGGCGTAGGGGTAGGGATCGTGCTCACGTCTCCAAAGGGCGACAAGATACGCTACGTCCTGTACCTCGACTTCACCCCCTGCACCAACAACATGGCCGAGTACGAAGCGCTACTCCATGGCATGCGGGCAGCCAAGGAGATGAACATCAATCGCCTGCGCTGCTACGGCGACTCCAACCTTGTCGCCGGCACCTGTGACGCAGTTTCCCCCACCATGTCGGCATACCGCCAAGCACTGGACCAGCTGGGAGGCCACTTCGCGGGCTACTCCGTCGGGTGGATCGACAGGCGGAAGAACGAGGAGGCCAACACACTCTCCCGCATCGTCTAGGCCCGACTGGCACCACCCTTCGGCGTCTTCCTCGACACCATCAGCAAGCCTTCCATCTCTCCCCCGAGGGAGATCGACATCGGAATTCCGCTGCAACCAGACGCAGCCCTGGTCGCACTGATCACCGATCCAAGCGACTGGACCACGCTGTACGTCGCTTACCTGGAGGGAGGCACCCTACCCGCTGACGAGATGGAGGCTCTGATGATAGCACGCTGCTGCAAATCCTTCGTCATCATCAAAGGCGAGCTCCACAAGTGGAGCATGACCGGCGTGTTCCAACGCTACGTCCAACCCACAGAAGGACGAAAGATCCTCCAAGACATCCACGCTGGCGACTACGGCCACCACGCTGGCGCCCGCTCCCTGGTCGCCAAGTCCATGAGACATGGCTTCTACTGGCTCACCGCACATGCCGACGCTGTCGACATCGTCCAACGCTGCGCCGGGTGCCAGAAGTACGCCAACCAGACTCACGTGCCGAGCTCCGCACTCAAGACCATCCCCATCACCTGGCCATTCGCCGTGTGGGGAATGGACATGGTGGGCCCGTTCAAGAAGGCCCCCTCTGGCTTCACCCACCTCCTAGTCGCAGTCGACAAGTTCACAAAATGGGTGGAGGCCAAGCCAGTCCGCAAGTGCGACGGGAAGACTGCCACCAAATTCCTACGCGAGCTCATCTATCGCTACGGGTTCCCACACAACATCATCACAGACAACAGCACAAACTTCGCCAAAGAAGCCATGGCGGAATTCTGCGAGGCGCACAATATACGACTCGACCTCGCCTCAGTCGCCCACCCGGAGTCCAATGGACAGGCGGAACACGCCAACTAGAGCATTCTCCTGGCCTGAAGCCGCGACTGCAAGTTCCACTCGAGCGAACTCCCGGGTGCTGGGTCGAAGAGCTCCCCTCTGTCATCTGGAGCATCCGCACCTCCGTCAACAGGTCGACAGGATTCACTCCCTTCTTCATGGTGTACGGTGCCGAGGCCGTCATGCCAACCGACCTCGAGCACGATTCGCCACAGGTGGTCAATTACACGGAGGCTGACAACGAGCTCGCACGTCAGGACGGAGTCGACCAGCTCGACGAAGCACATGACCTAGCTCACTCCCGCACCGCCATCTACCAGCAAGGGCTCCGCTGCTACCACAGCCGGCGAGTACGGACTCACACCTTCTAGGAAGGCGACCTGGTACTGCGCCTGATCCAGGACAAGAAGGGCATGCACAAGCTCTCTCCCCCTTGGGAGGGACCATTCGCCATCGGGCGAGTCCTAGGAAACGACGCATACTACCTCACCGACGTCCGAGGCGACGGAAAACTCAATGTCAAGCGGCCATGGAATGTAAACCTCCTACGGAAGTTCTACTCTTAGAACTCCAGACATGTACCTCCTACCTGCTATGAAATAAAGAAGACCGACTCGCAAAATTTGTCTCCACTCTCTGTATCTTGTGCCACTCGCACTCGTAACAACAACACTATGCTACTCGCGGAAGTCAACCCTTGGTTATGCGACTGGCACGGCCAAGTAGTGCGGTACGAGGGCACCGACAATCTCGGGCCTCGATCGTCCACAAAAAAAGCCAACCCGGAACCCCATCGGAGTCGCGTCGCTCGACTGGCTTTCCGAGCCAAGACAACCGCACTCGCTTCCCACAGCGACCCAGTCCTCCGCATCCTTGGCGCAGCGACTCGAACGGCCAAGTACCATGCTCGGGGACTGACGCCAGCCCAATCATGAGCGACGAGGGAAGACGCCAAGTATGAGAGCGCGTCCTGGACTCGCCACGCGACTGGTCCTACGGACCAGGTGGAGCGACGCGCCAAAACAACGCTGATGCAGCCCGTCCAACGAACGCTACTACATCTACTCCTATGAGCTCCCCAAGTGGACCCATGACTCACGCTCGAGCCAAACTCCTACAAGCTAAGGTTAACTCGCTCCTTTCCTCGTGTGATTTCGATATGCCCCTGGATGGCTTGCTACTTCATACGCCCACCCTGTGCATCATCACGTATGAAGAGAAGGACCCATGGAACAGAGAAACCACAGCGGAAGGGACCAACAACATTCAGGCTCCAGCGGTACTACCGGACCCGGCGACCGGTACTACCGGTGCAAGCAACACCACCGGACCCTGCTACCTGGCGCTCCAGAAGGAACCCATCCAAGCCCCAGACGCCAACGGTACTACCGGTGCTGGAATCGGTACTACCGGTCAGCGTACTACCACCCTCTACTACCGCCCGCTACTAATGACTCCAACTGAAGTCCCAGGACTGAAGGGAATATGCCCTGAGAGGCAATAATAAAGTGTTTATTATGTGTATTCCAAGTATATGACAGATGTTTATTTTGCATGCTATAATTGTATTAATACGGAAACGTTAATACATGTGTGTTTAATAAACAAACAGAAAGTTCCTAGTTATGCCTCTCTCATAAACTAGCTCGTTGATTAACAAGATGATCAAGGTTTCCTGATCATGGACATTGGATGTTGTTAATAACGGGATCACAAAATTAGTGTAATGGTGTGATGAACATTCATCCGAAGTATAGCATTATGATAAAAGTCATTGAGTTTATATTGCTATAACAACTTACGAAGTGATCTTAATCCTTAGACCATGAGATCATGTCAATCACTAACACCGGAAGAGTTTCTTGATAACATCAAACGTCACACCGTAACAGGGTGATTATAAAGATGGATTCAGAATTAATAAAGTGTTATGTTGAGGCTCATGGATCGAGAGTGGAATTTGTTCATCCGGATGACGGATAGATATACTCTGGGCCCTCTCGGTGATATCACATTGATTAGCTTGCAAGCAAGTGATTTGATCACTAGAATGTTATATCACAGGAACGAGAAAAGAGTGCATGTCGGTAACGAGATCAAACTAGGTATGGAGATACCGATGATTGAATCTCGGACATGTAATATATCGTGAAACAAAGGGATTAAGATACTAGCGTAAAAGGTTCCGACGATCACAAGAAAGTCATCGTTGAATGTGTGGGAGTCAGTATGGGTCTCCAGATCCCGCTTCTGATTATTGATCCGAGAGTGGTCTCGATCATGTCCGCATTATTCACGAACCGTAGGGTGACACACTTAAGAGACACCGACATCCAGTTGGAGCAAATGTTTCATGCCGAAAGAATGAACAAGCGCAGGAATTTATTTCACTAGATACCAAACAAAGTTTCGGGTGAAATTGCATAAAGTGGTTATGCGTGTGAAATAGAATTCTAGCAAGGGGTTATTTGTGAATGTTTGTCATTAAAGTAATTGACAAAATTCTGAATAAAATAAAAGAGTTTTATTTAATGAGAGTTTGCATTAAATTTGGTGGAAATTTAATGGGAATTTGAGTGGACTTTTGAGTGGAGGGATTTTAAAGGGCATTTTGTGAGTGGAGTGTCCACCCACATGAATGAAGGAGGGAGGGCAGCCCCATGGCGGCCACCCCTTGGGTGCCCCCTCCTCCTATAAAAGGAGCCCCCCTCCTCACTTGTCTCTCACACCTCCTCGTGAAGGATCTCTCTCCCCCTCTAGAATTTATCCCCCATGGTCTCGGACTAGCGAGATACATGTTCCCGGTGGATATTCGGCAAGAAAGAGTTGTGCTTCCGCTACATGCTGGAGCGAGGAGGCGGAGGTTGCTCGGTGCCTCGAACGTGTGTGTGAGCACGGATGCTGCTGATTTGCGATGCTAGGACTTCCTCTCGATCTTGAGATCGGCAAGAGATCGTCTACATCAACCACGAGTTGAACTCGTTAAGCTTTGTCGGTCTTCAAGGGTATGTTCTCTACAGATATACATCCGCCCGTTGTTTGTATCTAGTAGATAGATCTTGGTATATAGTTCACATCGTAGGAAATTTTTTGTTTTCTATGCTGCGAACCCTACAAAGGGTATCGAGCCGGATCTATGCGTAGATACTTTACACGGGTAGTACACATATGAGTATGTGGGCGATGATGATCATGTTGTTGCTCCTTTGTTGTAATTTTGGATATTGGTGGCATAGTGGGATGAAGCGGCCCGGACAAACTTTACATGTCCTCGCACATGATACCTGTTCCACGCTTGACATGCAACTAGTTTGCATAAGTGGCTAGCGGGTGTCTATCTCTCCTACTATAGTCAATATCTATTTTGCAAGCGAGTTGTCATCAATTTGATTATCCTCGTTGTGGTTCATGTTCGTAGGTAAGAACGGTTCTATCTCGAAAGCCCTAAGCCACGTAAAACTTGCAATGGATAAATTAGATGCGTCTAGTTTAGATTGTTGCTGGGCTAGTGTTATGATATGGTAGTGTTGTAAGTAGAAGTATGAGATGATACTCTTACAACACACATAGCGTGTAAAATCCATAGACCTTGGATTTACACATATAGGTATGATAGTGATCATGCCACGATGCACATGATAGAGATCATCTGCGGGAACCATATAATTTCACTAATAAACATATGATGTTTGATAGCATCTTATATTGCTTGTTTAGCGCTTTGTTAGCATAATAAGATGATCCCTCATTTAAATATCAAGATAAGGATGTGTTCTTCCTTTAGTATGCACCGATTATGTTTTCGTCGCTCCAAGACATCACGTGATGATCGGGTGTTCTTGGATCCACGACCATATTTCGGGTGTAAAACAGTTACACACGCGAATACTAAGGTTCTAACTTGGCGAGCCTAGCATGTACAGACATGGCCTCGGAACACGGACCAAAAGGTTAAGCATGAGTCATATAGTTGATATGATGCCCATTTGATGCTCGCCTTTGAAGCTATACCGACTCACGTGATGATCGGACTTGGTGTAGTGGATTTGGTTCATGTAATCACCAAAAGGCACGAGGGATGTCGTTTTGAGTGGGAGTTCATTCGTAATATAGATTAGTTGAACTCAATCTATCATACACTTAGTCTAAACTTTACAAATTACATTGTAGATGGCACCACCCGCTTTTAATTTCAATGTGTTCATGGAGAAAGAGAAACTAGCAACGAACGGTAGCAACTTTACCGAATGGGCCATGAATTTGAGGATTCTCCTCTCACGCACAAAAGCAATATGTGCTAGAAGCGTTAGGCCCCCCACCTTTGATGATGCCCCGACGAGGAGAAGAATGTCTATCGGACTCGTCGGAGGACCACAACTTAGTTCATTGCGGCATATTGTATGGGCTAGAGCGAACTTCAAAGCGTTCGAAACGACAATGCATTTGATACAATGGGTGAGTTGAAAATGATTTTCGACACACATCTTTGTCAGAGAGCTACAACGCTTGTAAAAGTTCTTTAGCTGCATGATGGAAGAGCACAGCTCCGTTAGTGAGCATGTACTCTAGATGTCGTTACGCCGATAAGCTTGTGTCCTTGGGAATATCGATTCCCATTGACTTAGGCATCCATCGTGTTCTCAGCCTCGCCACCTAGCTATAAGAGCTTCGTGATGAACTATAATATGCAAGGCATGAAGAAGTCTCTCCCGAGCTTACCAATGCTTAAAACCGGAAGTGGAGATCAAAAGGAACATCAAGTGTTGATGATCAATAGGAACACTGGTTTCAAGAAAGACAAGAAGGAAAACGGAAGGGAAGTAAGGGCGGCAAGCCATTTGCTACCTGAAAGAAACCCCGAGTTGGACCTAAGTCCGATTCCGAAAGTGCTACTATTGTAAGGGGATCGCCATCGAAGCTTAATCGCCCAAGTATCTGGCGGACAAGAAGGCCGGCAAGGCAAACAAAGGTATATATGATATACATGTTATTGATGTGTACTTGACTAGTGCTCGCAGAGCACCGGGTATTTGATACCGGTTCAGTTGCTAATATTTGTAACTCGAATCAGGGGCTACGGAACAAGCGACCGCTAGCAAGGGGTGAGGTCAAGATGCGTGTCGGCAATGGATCAAGCGTTGATGTGATCGCCATCGGAACGCTGCCTCTCCACTTACCGTCGGGATTAGTTATAAACTTGAATAAATGTTATCTGGTGCCTGCACTGAGCATGAACATTGTATCTGGATCGTGTTTGATGCGAAGTGGTTATTCATTTAAATCCGAGAACAATGGTTGTTCCATTTATATGAATGAAATCTTTTATGGTCATGCACCAATGATGAATGGTTTATTTCTATTAGATCTCGATGATAATGTTACACATATTGATAATGTTGATGCTAAAAGGATTAAACTTAATGATGATATATCCGCATGTATGTGGCACTGCCGTCTAGGTCATATTGGCGTTAAACGCATGAAGAAGCTCCATTCGGATGGACTTTTGGAATCACTTGATTATGAATCATTTGATACATGTGAGCCATGCCTTATGGGCAAGATGACTAGAACGTCGTTTTCCGGTTCAGTGGAACGGGCGACAGATTTATTGGAAATCATACATTCTGATGTATGTGGTCCAATGAGTGTGTCGGCGCGAGGTGGATATCGTTATTTTGTTACTTTCACGAATGATTTCAGTAGATACGGTTATATCTACTTGATGAAACACAAGTCTGAAACCTTTGAAAAGTTCAAGGAATTTCAGAATGAAGTGGAAAATCATCGTAATAGAAAGATCAAATTTCTACGGTCCGACCGTGGAGGTGAGTATCTAAGTTACGAGTTTAGCACTCACATGAAAGAGTGTGGAATTGTTTCACAACTCACACCTGCCGGAACACCACAGCGAAATGGTGTGTCGGAACGTCGTAATCGTACTTTATTAGATATGGTTCGATCTATGATGTCTCTGACGGACTTGTCGTTGTCATTTTGGGGTTATGCACTAGAAACTGCTGCATTCACTTTAAATCGGGAACCATCTAAATCCGTTGAAAAGACACCGTATGAATTGTGGTTTGGAAACAAACCTAAGTTGTCATTTCTTAAAGTTTGGGGATGCGATGTTTATGTGAAGAAACTTCAACCGGATAAACTCGAACCCAAAGCGGAAAAATGCGTCTTCATAGGATACCCTAAAGAAACTATTGGGTATTCCTTCTATCACAGATCCGAGGGCAAGGTTTTTGTTGCCAAGAATGGATCCTTTCTAGAGAAAGATTTTCTCGCGAAAGGTGTGAGTAGTCGGAAGGTAGAACTCGAAGAGGTTGTGGAACCTTCTCTTCAAAGTATGGTGAGTAGCGCAGCGCCGTAAGTTGTTCCGGAGTTGGCTCCACCTGTTGAAGAGGGAACTAATGATAATGATCATGAAACTCCAAAAGAGAGTACTACCGAACCTCGCAGGTCAAACAGGACGCGTGCAGCTCCCGAGCTGTACGGAAATCCTGTCATGAATTTCATGGTTGATGAAAATGATGACCCTGCGACGTATGAAGAAGCGATGATGAGCCCGGATTCCAACAAATGGTTAGAAGCCATGAAATCCGAGATGGAATCCATGTATGAAAATCAAGTTTGGAACTTGGTGGAATTACCTCACGACCGAAAGGTCGTGGAGAACAAATGGATTTTCAAAAGGAAAACTGATGCTGATGGTAATGTGACCGTCTATAAAGCTCGACTTGTCGCAAAGGGGTTTCGACAAATTCAAGGAGTTGACTATGAGACTTTATCTCCGTAGAGATGCTAAAGTCGATTAGGATTATGTAAGCAATTGCTGCATATTTCGATTATGAGATATGGCGGATGGATGTCAAAACCGCTTTCTCAATGGTAATATTGAAGAAGAGTTGTATATGATACAACCAAAGGGTTTTGTCGATCCTAAGGATGCTAACAAGGTGTGCAAGTTTCAGCGATCCATCTATGGATTGAAGCAAGCATCACGTTGGAATCTCCGCTTTGATGAGGTGATCAAAGAGTTTGGATTTGTCCAAACTTATGGAGAAGCTTGTATTTACAAGAAAGTGAGGGAGCAATGTGGCATTTACGATATTATATGTGGATGACATATTATTGATCGGAAATGATATAGATCTTTAAATAGTGTTAAAAGTTATCTAAACAAAGAAATTTTCAATGAAGGACCTAGGTGAAGCGTCATACATATTAGGCATAAAGATCTATAGAGATAGATCTAGGCGCCTAATAGGGCTATCACAAAGTACATACCTTGATAAGATTTTAAAGAAGTTTAAAATGGACGGAAGTAAGAAGGGGTTCTTACCTATGTTGCAAGGCAAGACATTGAGTAAGACTCAAAGTCCGGCTTCGGCGGAAGAAAGAGAGATAATGGACAAAGTCCCCTATGCTTCAGCCATAGGCTCTATAATTTATGCCATGCTATGTACAAGACCGGATGTGGCACATGCTATTAGTTTAACACTGGATAGCGGTCAAGAATATCCTTAAGTACTTACGAAGAACTAAGGATATGTTTGTTGTATACGGAGGTGAAGAAGAGCTCGTCGCTAAGTGTTATGTCGACGCTAGCTTTGACACCGATCCGGATGACTCTAAGTCTCAATCCGGATACGTATTTCTCATGAATGGTGGAGCGGTTAGTTGGAGGAGCTCCAAACAACCTGTGGTAGCGGGATCAACAACGGAGGCGAATATGTTGCTTGAGCGGCTCAGAAGCGATTTGGATGAAGGAGTTCATATCCGAACTAGGAGTGGTGGCAAACGCGTTGGACCCAATGGTGATCTATTGTGACAACAATGGTGCCAATGCCAAAGAGCCAAGGTCTCACAAGCATTCCAAGCATATTAGCGGTTTCACTCCATCCATGAGCATGTCAAGGATGGAGATATAAAGATTTAAAGTACATACGGATCTCAATGTAGCGGATCCGTTGACTAAAACTCTCCCTAGAGCAAAACATGATCAACACGAACTCAATGGATGTTAGATTTATCACTATGTAACTAGATTATTGTCTCTAGTGCAAGTGGGAGATCAAGGGAATATGCCCCGAGAGGCAATAATAAAGTGTTTATTATGTGTATTCCAAGTATATGATAGATGTTTATTTTGCATGCTATAATTGTATTAATATGGAAACGTTAATACATGTGTGTTTAATAAACAAACAGAAAGTTCCTAGTTATGCCTCTCTCATAAACTAGCTCGTTGATTAACAAGATGATCAAGGTTTCCTGATCATGGACATTGGATGTTGTTAATAACAGGATCACAACATTAGTGTAATAGTGTGATGAACATTCATCCGAAGTATAGCATTACAATCAAAGTCATTGAGTTTATATTGCTATAACAACTTACGAAGTGATCCTAATCCTTAGACCATGAGATCATGTCAATCACTAACACCGGAAGAGTTTCTTGATAACATCAAATGTCACACCGTAACAGGGTGATTATAAAGATGGATTCAGAACTAATAAAGTGTTATGTTGAGGCTCATGGATCGAGAGTGGAATTTGTTCATCCCGATGACGGATAGATATACTCTGGGCCCTCTCGGTGATATCACATTGATTAGCTTACAAGCAAGTGATTTGATCACTAGAATGTTATATCACAGGAACGAGAAAGAGTGCATGTCGGTAACGAGATCACACTAGGTATGGAGATACCGATGATCGAATCTCGGACATGTAATATATCGTGAAACAAAGGGATTAAGATACTAGCGTAAAAGGTTCCGACGATCACAAGAAAGTCATCGTTGAATGTGGGAGTCGAGATGGGTCTCCGGATCCCGCTCGATTATTGATCCGAGAGGGGTCTCGATCATGTCCGCATTATTCACGAACCGTAGGGTGACACACTTAAGAGACACCGACATCCAATTGGAGCAAATGTTTCATGCCGAAAGAATAAACAAGTGCAGGAATTTATTTCACTAGATACCGAAACAGGTTTTCAGGTGAAATTGCATAAAGTGGTTATGCATGTGAAATAGAATTCTAGCAAGGGGTTATTTGTGAATGTTTGTCATTAAAGTAATTGACAAAATTCTGAATAAAATAAAAGAGTTTTATTTAATGAGAGTTTGCATTAAATTTGGTGGAAATTTAATGGGAATTTGAGTGGACTTTTGAGTGGAGGGATTTTAAAGGGCATTTTGTGAGTGGAGTGTCCACCCACATGAATGAAGGAGGAGAGGGCATCCCCATGGCGCGGCCACCCCTTGGGTGCCCCCTCCTCCTATAAAAGGAGCCCCCTCCTCACTTGTCTCACACCTCCTCGTGAAGGATCTCTCTCCTCTAGAATTTATCCCCATGGTCTCGGACTAGCGAGATACATGTTCTGGTGGCTATTCGGCAAGAAAGAGTTGTGCTTCCGCTGCATCGTTGGAGCGAGGAGGCGGAGGTTGCTCGGTGCCTCGAGCGTGTGTGCACGGATGCGCTGATTTGCGGCGCTAGGACTTCCTCTCGATCTTGAGATCGGCAAGAGATCGTCTACATCAACCACGAGTTGAACTCGTTAAGCTTTGTCGGTCTTCAAGGGTATGTTCTCTACGGATATACATCCGCCCGTTGTTTGTATCTAGTAGATAGATCTTGGTATATAGTTCACATCGTAGGAAAAATTTTGTTTTCTATGTTGTGAACCCTACAAGGACCGCAAGCGGTACTACCAGACCCTGAGCGGTACTACCGGTTGTGACCGGTACTACTGTTCGTGAGCCCGGTACTACCGGTCATGACCGAACCTATTCGCGTCAGCTCGGACCAGCGCCCTGTACCCCTCTCTATATTTTTCCATTTCATTCATAAACTACCCCTGTTTATGTGGCTGGTCTATAAGTAGCCCCCACCCTTTATTGTAAACACTAGACTTGGATAATTGTAATTGAAGACACCCCTAGTGGATCTATCAATTACTAGTCTCATGCTCCTTGACAAGGAGCACCAATTATCGCCCACAACCTCTTGGATTTTGCATCGTGCGTTCAAGTTGTACAAGTCCTTGGGATCTCAGTGTCTCATCCCCAAGTATTCAAGATCGCATCAATCCTCTCACCCCCGTTGTTGGCCGTGGGAGAGTGTCTTGCCCAACGCCGATCCTAGGGATTGTGTTGGACCGGTTGCCACCGACATGAGCTATCGGCTTGTATCGTATTTTCATGTGTGTGTGTTCATCGAGTTCTTCGCGTGTGTGTTCGTGGATTTCATCCCCCTCCTCCGTCCACTCGCTTCTCCCTCGATTCCCATGGAATTCGTGAAAGATCGGGCCACCCCAAGGGGTCACCCCTAACATATTGGTATCAAGAGCAAGGTTGATCACGAATTTCCCCTCAATTTTTCTTCTATCCATCATAAAATCAAAAATTACCCAAAAAAGAGCGCCAAATTGCCTTCAGATCAATCTTTGGATTTGGTGAGTTTTTCGTGGTTTTGGACCATAGAACTGTTGCTTTTGGAGTCGATCTACAGTCTTCATATGTTCCTAGCCCAACCTTTCGGTCAGATTACCACGAATTTGAGGTTGTTTCTAGGTTGATTGCGTGCCTAGGTCTGCGCCCAGCGGTACTACCGGTCGTATGAGCGGTACTACCGCAAATCACTGGTACTACCGGTCGTACCCGGCGGTACTACCTCCCGCAAGTGACAGTCTTTCATTTCATGTTGACACCTCAATTCCGTTTGCTGACTATACTCCTTAACTTGTTCGTGTTTCGCGTGTTTGTCACCATTCTAACAAAAGCTTTCGCAACAAAGTTCACCACACGCTCAACGACACCGCAACACTCGAACATCGTCCACAACAACGGTTGCAAGTCGTCAACAATACCAAAGGTATAAATTGCGCCACTTTGACAGCCCATATCTTCCTTTGTGTGTATCTATCCTATGAGAGCAACTCATTTTGTGTTTGTCTAAGCATCGTGCACTTGCCTTTGGAAAGTGAGAGTGTGAGGGCAAATACAAAAGTTAACATAGTAGTATAGAAAGGGAGAAAAAGAATCAAAAAAAGAGAAAAAGCAAAATAAAAATAGAAAGATACATAGTCTCCCAATACAAAGAGAGTATCAAGCTTGTAAGCAAAAAGAGAAAGAGGAAAAAGCCCGCCAAGGCAAGTGTACAAATCCATTGCTTAACCCTCTTTTGGCAAACGAGTTGTGGTCTCTACTTGCGTTGTCACGACACCGAGCTTAGTCTCCGTTAGGACCTTTTGTGCTCCTTTTCATAGTCGTGCTAACCCCTTTAATCTCCACGTGTGCGTTTTCTCGTGTTTTTGTAGATCGTATCCTTTTTGCTTTTGATCTTTGGTTCTTTACCACCTAGAACAATAACCCTTTTCTTGGATCGTTTTGTTTGGCTTCCTACACTCCTAACCTTCCACCAAAAGCTTTTGAGCATCCTACTTGATTTGTGTGAGTTTCGTTGCGATTTCACTTTGCAAGCTCTTAGCTCTCTTGTGTGGCATTTGGTTCGATACAATCTCCAATGTGAGGTAAAAGGCTCACTCTCCATGTTATCTCCCCCATATACAACCCTTGTCGGCTTGAGTCGTCCCAACAAACGCCACATCAAGAGGAAGACGCGCAATACATGACAAGGTTGGATCATTGGAAGATCCGAGGAGAATTCAACTACCGTTGTGACGCCCTTGAGCAGCGCCAAGATGAACAATTCAGCGAAACTCGAGTGGATTTCAAGAGCATCGACAACCGCTTCGAGGAAGTCCGAGGCCAAATGCATGCAATGAAACACAACCTCGGCCATCAAAATGAAGCTCTTGGCCGCGCTCTTGCCGCAACGGATGATAAGCATCAACGACTCATTGATGGGCTAGCAAGACCGCGATCTCGCGACTCAAGCGCGTCATGCCACTACTAAAGTGAATCAAGCTCTTCATGCCATCACGTTTCAAGGCACCAAGAGGGACCCGTCCTTCACTCCATGAGCTCTTCTCAAGCGGTACCATCTCCGCGACACGCCGCAACGTCAAGCTATGATAGTGACCTCTCCGCAAGACCTCCAAGACGTGAAGCGAACCGTCCACAACCAAGGGCCCTCGTGGTTCAACAAGAGAAACCACACATGGACCCCCAAGCACATCGTCAACGTCGCATCCCTTCAACAACAAGTGAAGCATCCGGAATGGACAAACAAGATCGCCGTCGACGTGAGGCACGCGAAGACCCACCAAGGCGTCATCATCGTCATGAATGTCAACGTCGACAAAATGATCACCATGAAGAGACTCCTACACATCAAGAAGAAATGGAGCAGCCCATTGCGCATGCGTCTCGCCGTCCTCCTCGTCATATGGCGCAAGACGATGCTCATCATCATCAACCACGCCAAGAGCAAGAGCAAGCTCCCCAAGCTCGTTGTGAGAACCAACAGCCTCCTCCTCGTCCACAACCGCGCCAACAACACGAGCAAGATCCCCAAGCTCGTCATCAAGACCAAGTTCCACCACCAAATGCGGCACCGCAACAACCGCAAGGGCAGCATCACCATCACCAAGCAAGACGTGAGAGCTCAGATAACGAAGATGGCCACCAAAACCATGGAAACCGCCAACACCAGAACCGCAATGAAGAAGAAACCTTCGGCAAGCTCAAATTCACCATGCCCAAGTTCACCGGTTCCAACGAACCTGAAGAATATCTCTCGTGGGAACTCAAGGTTGACAAGATCTTCCGCATGCACAACTATAACAATGAGAAGATGATGGCCATGGCGTCCCTCGAGTTTGATGAGTATGCAAACCTTTGGTGGGAACAAGTCCAACTCACTCGTGAAGCAAAAGAAGAGCCTCCAATCACAACTTCGCAAGATATGAAGGCTCATATGAGATCCCGCTTTGTTCCTTCGCACTACACACGTGACCTTTTCAACAAGCTTCAAACGCTTAGTCAAGGGACAAAGACCGTGGAAGAATACTTCAAGCAAATGGAGCTCAACATGATCCGTGCCAACATTGAAGAGCGTGATGAACAAACAATGGCACGTTTCCTCAATGGCTTGAACCATCCAATCAAGCGCATCACCGAGTTCCAAAAGTACAACAACATGGTTGAGCTTGTACACATAGCATCAAAAGTCGAACGTTAAGTGCAAGAGGACATCAAGTACAACAAGCCAAAGACGTACTTCACCTACAAGCAAGCACCAACCACTACTCCAACAACCCCAAGTGGAAGCTCATCAAGTACCACCAAGCTTCCTTTCAAGCCAACACTTCCTCAAGGAAAACTGCCCCCAAGTGGCAAATACACAAAGGATGATCAAACATTCAATGGTGAATGCTACAAGTGTGGAGGCAAAGGACACAAGTCGGCCGCATGTGGAAACAAGAAAGTTTTGTTCATCCACGACAATGGCGATGAAGAATACTTGAGTGAAGATGAGTTTGATGCAAGGGTCAAGGAAGCATTGGCTAAGCAACATTTGGAAGATGACCAAGAACTACTTGTGTGTGAGCATGACGCAAGTCCATCGCGTGTGGTCACAAGGGTCTTAACTACTCAAGTTAATGAGAATGAAGACCAAAGATCAAACATCTTCCAAACTCGTACCGGTATCAATGGGAAGTCCATCAAAGTTGTCATCGATGGAGGGAGTTGCCACAATCTTGCAAGCACGGAATTGTGTGAGAAACTCAACCTCACCCTCCATCCGCACAAGCACCCCTACCATATACAGTGGCTAAGTGACCAAGGGTCCGTCAAGATCAAGCACACCGTCTTGGTAACATTCTCAATTGGACCATACAAAGACATGATGGAATGTGATGTGGTCCCCATGACGGTTTGCCATATGTTGCTCGGAAGGCCGTGGCAATATGACAAGCGTGCTTTGCATGATGGTCACACAAACACTTATACCTTCAAATGGCTTGAAAAGACCTGTGTTTTGTAGCCAATGACTCCTAGCCAAATAATTGCGGACAATGCAAAGGCTTTAGTGAGGGCGCAAAGCACAAAACCACCTTGTGAGAAGAGCGGTGCGCGAGAGAACCACACTATAGTAAGTGAGAGCCACAAGCCAAACTCGAGTGGAAAAACTAAGAGTGTTCTTCTGGCCACCAAAAGTGAGATGAGAGAAGTGAGGAACAACCCATCCATCTTGCACTATGTCCTTATATGCAAGGGACTAGCGCAAGAAACTAATGACTTGACAAATGTTCCTCCCTCTTTGATGGCTATTTTACAGGAATTCCAAGATGTATTCCCCGAAGAGCTTCCTCATGGACCACCTCCTCTTCGCGGAATCGAGCACTGCATTGACCTCATACCCGGCGCACCACTTCCAAACCGTGCCGCGTACCACACGAACCCCGAAGAGACGAAAGAGATAGAACAACAAATCAACCAACTCGTCTCACTACGTCGACGATGTGGATCGTTCGATCTAGTTCTAATCCAACGGCTGAGAGTCATCGTCGACGTTGAGCAACGCCGGCGAGAAAGAAACCTAGCGCGGCCAGTGAGGGGTGCTGGGGGCTAACCGGGGTGCAGGCGAGGGTCGGCGATGCGGGAGAACGACGAAGTCGACGACGGCGAACTCAGGGGTGGTTGCGGCAGCTCCTGGGATGGACGAAATCAATGGCCCCCTTCTTCTCCAGAGGCGGCGGGCTACGGTGAAATTCCGGCGATGCGCTGCTCGCCTTGCTCTGGGACTGAGGTGGGGTGGTTCTGGGTGAGAGAGGAGTGGAATGGTGTGAAGAATTCGAGCGGGGGAGTCCTCTATTTATAGTCTCGACGGTGAGACCGAACGGCATGGGCGGGCGATGGTGGCGACATGGATACGGGCTGCTAGAGGCATGGCCGGTGGTGGCGATCGCTTGGTGGTCTCCTGGAGATGCTCTACGGCTTTAATGCACTTGTAGGGGCGGTGCGGTTTGGTCTGGAACACGCGACGCTCTGCGCAGCGGGCGTCTTTTGACGGCGTTATGCTGTCGCGGCATGGGGCGTGACGGGATGTCTGGCGGTCTCCTGGGTCGGTGGTGATCGTGTGTGCACTTGGCGGCGCGATGCTGTGGGCTTCGGTCGAGGGTGGCGCTCTGGCGCATGCTCGGCACGGTTGGCAGAGGCACGGGCGCGGCGTTCCTGGGCGCTCTGGTCGGTGTCTTCGAGGCAGGGCTGGTCGAGAGGGGGAGGTGAGGCATGGGTGATCTCCCAGACAAGGTTGGCATGGCTAGCTTTCTTCCTAGCTTGCTGTCTACACTAGGGTGGCAAGGGTGGCTTCGGCTGTTCACCATTGATGGTTTTGGCAAGCTCACAGTGGTGCTAGTGCTTAGTTAATCTTGCTAGATGATCTACTGAGCTGGTTGTGAGCCAGATAGGGAACCAGTTAGGCTCAAAACACTGCACACTATAGTGTTTTGATTTTGTTTGATTTGTGTCTGCCAGGTGTTTGATGAAATGGCCGCATGGATTCAAGTTTTGAATTTTGAAAAGATTTTTGGTGGGTGTTCTAGATTGGTGCTGGTGAGTCTGCAGATGCTTGGGTTTTGAAAGTTGAGCTTGTTTGAGTGGTTTTTGAAAAAGTGGGATCTTCTCATATGATAAAGATTCAATTTTGAAATGTCATTTAAACTATGCATTTGAAAGTTTCTGGATGATCACAAAGTCGGCCTTGATACTTTGTTATGAGTACATTCAAGGGGTGCAAAGATCCATAAAAGTTACCATTAGGTTCTGAAAGTTTGAGACAACCAAAGTAGGCATGGGAGTTAAATTGGTCAAAATGACCATTCCTTTATTTTATTGATTTTGATTTATTTGTCTTTAGGAAAAGTTTGGGAAATGTTTAGATGATGTTTATTTCACCTAAGAAACATTTGACAAGCAAAGAAACACACAAGCAAGGTGGTTCAAAAGAATTTCAAATTTAATGCATACTCATATGCATGCCTTCATAATTTTAATTAGAAAAGTTTTTGTTACCCTAAATTTGATGATTAGAGTTTGATGTTTCTAGTTAATATTTTTGGGATGTTACAAACCTTCCCCCCTTAAACAAAATCTCGTCCCGAGATTTGAAAAAGGACGAAAAGATTACCTAGGATTTGAAGAGATCGGGAAACTCCGTCCTAATGTGATCTTCGCGTTCCTAGGTAGCTTCCTCTTCTGTGTGGTTGCTCCACTGAATCTTGAGAAACTTGATGCTTCGGGTTCTGGTGGTTCGGAAAGCTTCTTCCAAAATACGGATGGGTACTTCGGGATAGGTCAGGTCATCATTGATCTATATGGTCCGATGATCGATATTTTTGAACACTTCGGTCTTCTCGGGGACTTCGAGACACTTGCGAAGTAACGAGATATGGAACACATTGTGCACGGCTGACATCTCTGCGGGTAGTTCCAATTGATACGACACTTCTCCTCGACGGTTCAGAATTTTGAAAGGTCCGATATATCTGGGGGCTAACTTTCCTTTGAGTTGGAAACGCTGCATTCCCTTCAATGGCGACACTTTCAGATAAACAAAATCTCCTATGTTGAAGGCGAGGTCTCGAAGTCTCTTGTCTGCGTAACTCTTCTGTTGGGATTGGGCGGTCTTGAGGTGCTCACGAATCTTGTGAACCTTCTCTTCTGCTTCTCGTAGGATGTCGGGTCCGAAGATCTGACTCTCTCCTACTTCCGACCAGTTCAAAGGGGTGCGACACTTCCTTCCGTACATGAATTCAAATGGGGCCATTTGCAAGCTGGCTTGATAACTATTGTTGTATGAAAATTCTGCGAACGTCAGATAGTCTTCCCACTTGGATCCATATTCTAACATGCATGCTCTCAGCATATCTTCGAGTATTTGATTTACTCGCTCCGTTTGTCCATCGGTCTGAGGGTGATACGCGGTACTGAAATCTAGACGGGTTCCTAAACCTTCTTGAACTTCTTCCAGAATCTCGAGGTAAACTGAGTTCCTCGACCCGATACTATGTTCTTAGGGACTCCGTGCAAACTAACGATTCTATCGATGTACAACTCTGCTAGTTTCGAACTCTGATATGTGGTCTTGACAGGCAATAAATGGGTGACTTTGGACAATCTGTCCACTATGACCCAGATAGAGTCATTTCCCCTACTAGAAGTAGGTAGTCCAGTGATAAAGTCCATTCCTACAGAATCCCATTTCCATTCTGGAATCTGCAAGGGTTGCAACAATCCAGCGGATCTTTGATGTCCTGCCTTGACTTGCTGACATATATCACACTTGGCGATATAGCTTCCGATTTCTCTCTTCATCTTATGCCACCAAAATTGCTCTTTTAAATCTTGATACATCTTAGTTCCTCCGGGATGGATAGAATAAAGAGTATCATGAGCCTCCTTCAGAATCACTTCTTTCAACTCAGAGTCTGATGGTACACAAAGGCGTCCTTTGTACCATAGAACTCCTTCTTCGTCCTCGGTGAATCTGGGTACTTTGCCTGTACCGATACGACGCTTGATTCCGTCAATACTAGCATTTCCCTTCTGCGCCTCTTTAATCTGACTAATCAAAGTGGGCTGGAGTACTATGCTAGCCAGAAATCCTTCACTTACTAATTCCATCCGAAAATCTTCTAGCTCTTTGTGCAGACTTGGTTGCTCCTTCAAAATCATGGAGTTCAAGCGGCACGGCAATCTGCTAAGGGCATCGGCTACTACGTTGGCTTTACCAGGGTGATAGTGAATGTCCAAATCGTAATCCTTGATTAGCTCAATCCATCTTCTCTGCCTCATATTCAACTCCTTCTGAGTGAATATATACTTTAGGCTCTTGTGATCCGAATAAATTTCACAACGGTTTCCCATTAGGTAATGTCTCCATGTTTTTAAGGCTAGAACTACGACTGCGAGTTCGAGGTCATGGGTTGGGTAGTTTTGCTCATGTTGCTTCAATTGTCGAGATAGATAAGATATAACTTTGCCTTCTTGCATTAGCACACACCCGAGACCGATCTTGGATGCGTCACAATACACATCAAAGGGCTTTGTGATATCCGGCATGATCAAGATTGGGGCTGAAATCAATCTCCTCTTGAGTTCTTGAAAACTCGCTTCACATTTGTCGATCCATTCAAACTTCTTGTCCTTCTTCAGCAATTAGATCATGGGTTTGGCGATACTAGAGAATCCTTCTATGAATTTGCGGTAATATCCCGCCAATCCGAGAAATGCACGAACTTGGGTTTGAGTGGTTGGGGCTTGCCAATCTTCTACATCCTTCACTTTGGCAGGGTCAACGGCAATTCCTCCGGCTGATACAATGTGACCGAGGAATCCTACCTCCTGTAACCAGAATTCACATTTGCTAAACTTTGCATCCAGCTGATGCTCTCTATGGGTTCCAAGAATGGTCCTTAGGTGTAGCTCATGTTCTTCTTCTGATTTGGAATAAATCAGAATGTCAGCGATGAAAACAACGACAAACTTATCCAGGAAGTCCATAAAAATCTTATTCATGAGATTCATGAAATAAGCGGGGGCATTGGTTAGTCCGAAAGACATGACTGTATACTCATACAATCCATATCTGGTGGTAAAGGCAGTCTTTGGAATATCCTCCGCATGAATTTTGAGTTGATGATAGCCAGTTCTAAGATCAATCTTACAAAACACTTTGGCACTGGTCAACTGATCAAACAAATCTTCTATTTTGGGCAAGGGGTACTTGTTCTTGATGGTGACGTCATTCAATTTCCGATAATCTGTACATAAACGGTTACCTCCATCTTTCTTGTCCACGAACAAGACAGGTGACCTCCAAGGTAACGCACTTGGTTGAATCAATCCAATTTCCAGCATGGAATCCAGTTGCTTTTTCAGTTCTGCGAGCTCTGACGGGTTCATACTATATGGTCTCTGGGCTATGGGTCCAGTTCCGGGAATTAGTTCGATGATGAACTCGATATCCCAATCTGGAGGCATACCGGAAAAAACATCTGGAAATACATCGGGCTATTCACAGACTATCTGGACTTGGTCAATGGTAGGTTGGGCTATACTCTCGTTGCATTTGAATTGGCGAGGTAAGGTTTCAGATATATGCTCAACTGATATTCCGGCGGTACTGGTCATCGTTATGGCTTTCTTGGCACAATCAATCAATCCTTTATGTTTGGACATCCAATCCATTCCTAGTACTACTTCCAAACCTTTAGTTCCGAGTACTATCATATTAGCATAAAAATCTATGCCATGGATTCAGATAGGGACGGCTTTGCAAATTTGCCTAGCCTTAGTGGTTGATTCGGGAATTTGAACAATCATTACATGCTTCAGTTTGGTTGGTTGAATCTTACTAGTTCATGCAAATTCTTCGGTGACAAATGAATGCGATGCACCAGAGTCAAACAACACTCTTGCAAGTACTGAATTAACAGAAAACATACCCAGCACGACGTATGGCGCTTCCTGAGCTTCTTCAGCATGCATGAGAAAAAGACGGCCATTGCGGTTGAGTGAATTCCCTGGGGCAAATCTTCTTCCTGGCTGAACACGACGCTGCTGCTGAGCTGGGGCATTGGCATTGGGGTGGTAGCACTCTTCTTGTTGGGGCACTCGTTGGAATAGTGGCCTTTATTTCCACAGTCATAACAAGTCACTTGCAACTTGTCCTTGGCTGCGACAGGCACAACATTGCTTCCAGTCCTAGGGGCAGTGTTGGTGTTGGCGGTAGCATTGTTGTTGTTGAATTTGGGTGGGGCACGGTTGAAATTCCTAGAGTTGCCGGGGTTGTTGTGATTTCCTCCGGGTCTAGGGTTTCCACAGTTGGTATAGGTCGGACGGTTCATCGGGGGTCTGTTGGTTCTTGGGGCAAATCCTAGAGATGGGTTGGGGCGATACTTTGGGGTCTGATGGGTTCCTGGTTGATGCATCATGCGACGCTTGCGGTTCTCATTGGCTTGGTTGATCTTTCCTTCCATCTGGATAGCTGAGTCCACAAGGGCTTCAATATCAGCAAAGGGGATATTGACTAACACTGTATGCATTTCGTCATGCAGACCATTCAGGAATCTTTCTTTCTTCTTGGCTTCGGTGTCAATCTCATCCGGGGCATACCTAGCTAATGATAAAAATTTGTCACGGTATTCCACTACAGTCATCCTTCCTTGCTTCAGCTCTCTGAACTCGTCTCTCATTCTCTTGATCAAACCTGGTGGCACATGGGTTCTGCTAAACTTGACCTTGAATTCCTCCCAGGTCATCATCTGGCCTCCAGTCATTGCGCGAACATTGTTCCACAATGCCCTGGCATCTCCGGCTAGATAGTGGGTGGCGAACAGGACTTTCTCGTTGGCTTCCACTCCGGCGACTTCTAGGTTATTTTCCATGGTTTGCAGCCAATCATCGGCATCTAGGGGTTCTTCTGATTTAGTGAAAAGAGGTGGGTTGGTATTCTGGAAATTCTTGAGTTTAGATCCATGGTTGTCCTGATTTTCGTGGCCTTGGTTATTGTGGGCTAGCTGGGCTATCTGCTGAAGGGTGGCTAGGTTGGCTTGATGTTCCGCTCTTTCAGCTTCACGGTCAGAAGTCAACATTTGCAGAATCTGCAAAATCGGGTCCGGGGATGAACCACTTCCTCCACGTGGCATCTGAAGATTGAGATAGATCGTGAGAAAAGAGGGAAATTTCTAAAGTTTTGGGTCTTTGAATTTTTTTTAAAGTTTGACTCAGATTTTTCCAGCAACTTGCTTTTTCATTCATTCATTCATAGAACACAGTACAACACACACCACAACAAAGAAAAACAGATGGTTTTAAGAACCATTCTGAGAACTACAATACAGTGGGACCGAATACTACTCACTACGTTTGTGCACTAGCGTAGTTGTGAGTTTTACTAAAAGTGATCTAAGGTGCAAAATTTGATGTAAGCTTTGAAATAATTTTGGAGTAGCGTGAATTTTTATGAAGGAGTCCAAGAGGTAAGAATGAGAATAAGTTTTTGTAAATATTTGCTTCCTTTGGTTTTGAAACTAAGTTTTTATTCAAACGTCCAGTCTAACTAGGGTCTCCTATGGTCAGGATGGCTCTGATACCAACTTTTCAACACCCGAATTTTTAATCCTAGATGCCTGTTATGCCATACATCGCAATCCCAGGATTACCATTTTTGCGAGACATAACAGAATTGGATACCATAGTACATCATCCATTACAAACGATACATAAGTTCTTACACAAATAGGGATCTCATGATCCAGTTATTAATGCAACATCAAGCAACGGAATACGTAATAATAACGGTAGCGTAGACGAAGCTCCATCTTTGGGGTCACAGGCAATGCTGATGATAGGAGATGATCCTAGTTGTCGTAACCTTCCGGGGTTCCATCTTCCAGGTACTCCTCTTTATAGTCTGGCCATGGGAATAGCCAGGGACAAAGCCATGAGTACTCTTTAAGTACTCGCAAACTAATACTAACAGGTAAAGGGGTTTTTGGATAATAGGACACTAGGCTCTAGGGTTGTTTTGCAAAAGCCAGATTTATCTCTACTAAGTCTAGAAGCAAATGAATGCTAGTCACAATTTTTATAATTCCTAAGTGGGAACTTGTTTTTTCATATCACAACCCTGTTGTGGTCAAGTCAAAGTCTCAATTCATTTCACAAGTCGTTTTGAAAAGTCTGACGGGAGACAGTGGCCACTCAGCTGTCCACATAATCGGACGCGGCTATTCGAATAGTTTGACACTCTGCAGAGATTGTACACTTCCACCACAACATTCGATACATCCGTCAGGAACAAATCCTGAATTCACCATACTCAGTATGCGGATAATCAATCCTAACCTTTCAATTACACGCCCTAGTATAAGCACCTCTCTTGTGAGTTTGGCCTCCCAACCATGACTGTCATCTTGGGTACTGCATAGGTGGACAATCTTCACAAGGTAGCCTCAGCTCAGACCTTGGCCGTGAGGGAACTAATACTAAGGTATATAAGTTTCCAGTCAAGCCCTACCCAATCTTCGGGTATTGTGGTTGTACGATAAAATTGGAATGGTATCGCATCCAGACAACCATCAGTTTTATAAAGGGCTAAGGCTCATGCCTCAACATTTTCATCACCAAAATCATCAGGTGTTTGGAAACACATGTCCAAAACATTTCAATAGAATGATCCATCATTCCAAGGTTTTCATAACCATTTTTCCACCAAGTATTCCCATCTAAAGTTGATCAAGTTTTATGCTTAGCACTAGCATCTACAAGTGGGGGTAAGCAATAATGAGGGGTGGTAAACTAGTGGAGTTCTAACTAAGTTCCATCTCATGCCTTAAGATGACATCAAGATTATCTAGCTTAGGCCAAATTTTATGCTCTTTATGCAACCTTCAAATATCCTTCTAGTATCTACCATTTATTTCAGTAAACTCTAAGTAAGAGTTTGATAAAGAAATAAAGTAATAGACTTGCAAATAAAACTAGGATGGTTTATCAAGTGGTATATGCTTGCTAAGTTAATAGCTTGCATAGGTCAATTGATGTAGTAAGGCTTGCTAAATTGCAAGTGTTAACTTGCACATTCACTAGTAGTATTAGGCTTGCTAAAGTAGAGTATCTTGCAAGTTTTAGCTTGCATAGGTATAGTATCAGCTTGCATTAGTGTCAATATAAGCTTGCCTTGTGCAGAGCAGTGGTTGAAGTTCTCCTCGACTTCTTCTTCGTAGTATCCTCCTTCCTCCTCGTATCATTGGTCAATACTAGCGTCTATAAATAAATACGAGGTACACAATCACCAAACAATACTTAACTACTTGCAATCATCACACACAAGGGTCCTATATATGATCTAACATCATCACTAACATTACAAGATTAAAGCTTGGTTTAATTCCTTTTATTTTTAGAAAAGTAATTTCTACTCATTGAAAAACTACTTAAGATTTAATATTCTCCAAACCAAACATGGGATCATGTTGACACATGTCATCACCACATATTTTAGTCCATGGGAATATGATTTAAAGTGGTGTCACAATTTAATAAGGTTTTACCCTTTTATTTTAATTATTTAAAGTGACTAGAAATGCCTATGTAGAATTCTTTTATTACTTGAACATTATTTCTGTAAGTAAACCTATATATTTTTATATATTCTGAAAGGTATGGTTAAATGTGATTTTTGAGAGTTGTAATCAACTCAAAAGATATTATGGTTTAAATTTGAAAAATGTTTGAATGCAGAAAAGCTTCTGCCTTGTTATTTTTACCATGGGTGATCTATAGATCCAAATGACTTGAATCCAACGGGCTTGGATTCAGCATTCTCAGACCTTTCTAACAAAATTAGTTTCATTCAATTTGGTGCACTAAATCGATCTGGATTGATTTTTGAAGTTGGGTACAGAAGTGAGTTTGAAATAAAATGGAAAAGGTTTAATTCAAATAATTGGGCTGCGCGGGAAAAGTTAACGGGCGGCTGCTAAGCGTGATGCTCCATGGCTGCTTAAGTGGGTGTCCCCACTCGGTGACAGGGGAGGCGAGATGCAGGCGATGTGGATCGTTCCATCTAGTTCTAATCCAATGGTGAGAGTCATCGTCGACGTTGAGCAACGCCAGAGAAAGAAACCTAAGCGGCCGGTGAGGGTGCCGGGGCTCACCGGGTGCAAAGCGAGGTCGGCGAGGCGAACAACAAAGTCAACGGCGAACTTCGAGGTGGTCGCGGCTCACGGGTGGGAAATCAATGCCCCCTTCTTCTCCGGAGGCGGGCTCGGTGAAATTCGGCGTCTGTTGATCGCCTTGCTCGATCGAGGTGGGGTGGTTCTGGGTGAGAGAGGAGTGGAATGGTGTGAAGAATTCAAGCGGGGGAGTCCTCTATTTATAGTCTCGATGGTGAGACCGAACGACATGGGCGGGCGACGGTGGCGACATGGCTACGGGCTGCTAGAGGCATGGCCGGTGGTGGCGATCGCTTGGTGGTCTCCTGGAGATGCTCTACGGCTTTAATGCGCTTGTAGGGGCGGTGCGGTTTGGTCTGGAACACGCGACGCTCTGCGCGGTAGAGGCGGCGTGTTCGACGGCGAGCGGTGGCTGTGCGGCATGGGGCGGCGAATGGGGATGTCTGGCGGTCTCCTGGGTCGGTGGTGATCGTGTATGCACGCGGCGAGGGCGGCGCGCGATCTGTGGGCTTTGGTCGAGGGTGGCGCTCTGGCGCATGCTCGGCACGGTTGGCAGAGGCACTGGCGCGGAGTTCCTGGGTGCTCTGGTCGGTGTCTTCGAGGCAGGGCTGGTCGAGAGGGGGAGGTGAGGCATGGGTGATCTCCTAGACAAGGTTGGCATGGCTAGCTTTCTTCCTAGCTTGCTGTCTACACTGGGGTGGCAAGGATGGCTTCGGCTGTTCGCCATTGATGGTTTTGGCAAGCTCATAGTGGTGCTAGTGCTTAGTTAATCTTGCTAGATGATCTACTGAGCTGGTTGTGAGCCAGATAGGGAACCGGTTAGGCTCAAAACACTGCACACTATAGTGTTTTGATTTTGTTTGATTTGTGTCTGCCAAGTGTTTGATGAAATGGCCGCATGAATTCAAGTTTTCAATTTTGAAAAGATTTTTGGTGGGTGTTCTAGATAGGTGCTGGTGAGTCTGCAGATGCTTGGGTTTTGAAAGTTGAGCTTGTTTGAGTGGTTTTTGAAAAAGTTGGATCTTCTCATATGATAAAGATTCAATTTTGAAATGTCATTTAAACTATGCATTTGAAAGTTTCTGGATGATCACAAAGTGGACCTTAATACTTTGTTATGAGTACATTCAAGGGGTGCAAAGATCCAGAAAAGTTTCCATTAGGTTCTGAAAGTTTGAGACAACCAAAGTAGGCATGGGAGTTAAATTGGTCAAAATGACCATTCCTTTATTTTATTGATTTTGATTTATTTGTCTTTAGGAAAAGTTTGGGAAATGTTTAGATGCTGTTTATTTCACCTAAGAAACATTTTACAAGCAAAGAAACACACAAGCAAGGTGGTTTAAAAGAATTTCAAGTTTAATGCATACTCATATGCATGCCTTCATAATTTTAATTAGAAAATTTTTTGTTAACCCTAAATTTGATGATTAGAGTTTGATGATTCTAGTTAATATTTTTGGGATGTTACACCTTCGACTTCAGCTGGAAGGTCAGGCCGCCTGCGGCCAACATCGGGCCGCCTTCTTCTTTGCGGCTAATCCTCCCTTGGAACAGACCTTGCCATACGGGAAAGTATGGCCTACAACCCAGATAGCACTCGCAAAACGCCACGAAGATGGCGAGTTGATCGATGTTGTGCGGCCCCAGGTCCGACGGTTGGATGTTGTAGTAGGCGCAGAAGCGGCGGAAGAAGAGGGAAGTGGGAAATCCGAGCCCCCGCTCCGAGTGAATCGTGAAGCAGACGAATTCCCTGTCGCGCTGGTTTGGGATCACCTCTCCGGCCGCAGGGATGCGCCATCTCCCGGCGCGGAGGATCCCTGCTTCCTCGAACGACTTCAGTAGCGCCTTCGTGCACTTGGATATGCCCCATGGTTCCGCTGGAGGGGCCATTGGTTGAGGGATCTAGGGTTACGAGTCGCTCTGGGTTGCGCTGCTCGCTGTGCGGAATGGAGGATTGAGAATGCGCAAGATCGGAGGAAGTGTTTCCCCCTCGCCCTCCACTCTCCTTAAATAGAGGTTGCTACCTGCCATTTTCGAGAGCCGTTATTGAGCGATAATTACGCCGATATTACCGTTGGGTTACCCAACGGCTACTTTGACCAGCGTTGACGGTCCAACTTCATCCACTCGACTCGCTGTCTTCAGGGACTCGACGATTCGCCGACCTATTCACTATAACAGTGACTTGTTTATTCGTCGACCCATTCGCCAAGTTGCGATTTGACTAAGTCACCGTTATTGCGACTAAAATAACCAGTTCTTTTCTTTATTCAGGGAGTCTACCACCGATTCGACTGGGCGTCCAAATTGGGCCTGCATGCTCCGACTGCCAACGAACACCTGCGACGAATTAACGACGGCCTCAGGGACTACTGATGCGGATATGCCTACCGGGGTATACCTAGCAGGACGTTTCCACTGGCCCAGGCTGCCAGCGAGTGGGCCTACAGGACGGCGACTGGATCGAGGCTTGACAAAGAGTCAGGCGACTGGAAGCTGGAGGCCCAGAAGCGTAGCTAGGCCTAGTCGGATTAGGTCAAGCACTTTCCGAGTCCTTAACTAAGTCGGTTGACGATCTGTAAACCCTAGCGAGATGAGCATATATAAACCTTCCTAGGATACACATAGAGAACGCGTTCCATCATACCCCCTAGCTACTCGCCGCCTAGTCGTCGAGCTCGCCTTTGTACTCTCTCCATAATATAATCTAGAAGGAGTAGGTCTTTACCTTCCGGGAGAGTGAACCTGGGTAAACCCTGTGTCTTCACCCTTATCTCGTACCGCAGATGGTTGGCCGCCTTTGCCCTTCGTTGTACTATTCGCTGCCGATTGCAGCATCTGTTGTGGCCATTCCCACGACACACATGAACAAAATCAATTTTCTGAGGAGAGCGCAATGGTAAATGCAAAATATGTCCATCAAGCTCGTTGGAGACATGTCCCGTCCCGTCAGCAGCATTGGGACAACATGGACAGCTATCCGTCCGGAAGCATAACCGAAAGTTGATGCCGACACGTCGACAAGCCTACATTCCTCGTGGCGACGTACAGGCCGAAAGAAGGAGCCACCAGGCCCACTTTCAGTTTCAGCCGCACGAGAGGGTCGCACTATTTCTTGGGCATTTCCCGTTCCGTCGAGACCTCCGCCGTCTTCATCAGTTCGACAGTGGCCTCCCACCCGTCCCGGCGCCGGTGGGGGAAAAAACACGTCCTGCACGCGCCCGTTGCTCGCACGGTCCGTTGGCACGCGAGCCCACCACTCTGGCCCCACCTTTCCAGCGCACCCACAGCCTCCCGTAATCACTCCCTCCCATAATCCCTGTGTCGTCCTCGCCTCCGCGCTGTTGCCAGTGGCACGCACGCTCGCCCGCTCTCTCCCGTCCGTCCGTTCAAATCCATCCCCTCCCCCAAATCAAATCGTCGCTTAATTAACGCCCACGACCACTCCCCTGCCGCGTTACACAGCACACCTTGTTAATTAATCAAGTTTTTAAAATCCAAATTAAGCGCAAGAAACCGGCTCCTCCTCTTCCTAATCCGTTGCCCCCCGCCTCCCCGTCCGCCGTTCCCAACGCCATTCCATCTTTTCCCCCCTTTTTCCTCTTGTTTATTCCTCCTCCTCCTCCTCGGCGTTCCCAGCATTCCCCGTATGCGGATCCGGTTCCTAGTATCCACCGCCATTCCCCGCCTCGCCTGCGCCTGCGCCTGACCGGCGGGGGGAGATGGCGGACGTCAGCGGAGCGGTGGAGGATGCCACGGGGTTCGAGGTCGGCGTCGTCGTGCCCAAGCTCTCGCGCGCCGCGGCCGCCGAGGGGGGAGAGGACTGCCTGGCGCTGCTGGTACGAGAGCTCGAGGGCGCCGGCCTGCTCGTCGACCGCGTCCGCGGCGTGTCCGCCGAGTTCATCAAGGTCCGTCCTGCCTTCCGCGCCAGCCGGTTTCTTAATTATTTTCGAATTTACTCTGCCACATGCTGATTCGAACCCGGAATTAGAGAAAACCCTAAGAAATTTTATGTTATCACCGACGCCAGTCTCTTGCTTCTCAAATTTTACTCATAGTGCTTGGGTGGGGTTCTTATGTTTCAATTTTAGCTTTCTGCGCCCATTGAGACTCTGGGGAGAGCCGCTGCCGAGATGCAGATGAAGAAACTAACATACATCGGTAACTCAACTTTAACGAGTAGCATTTGAGACGCAGGATCTATTGGGTTGGCAATGTCACGATGTGCTGTCTGTTAATAATCTACATTTCAGGGATGGAACTGCAGTTTGAATGGGACCAGGTTGCGGCATTCGTTACGCAGCCAGACGGTTCCCTGTTTAGCTGGCGAGAGCGCTTTACGTGTTTCCGCTACTTGATATACGGCATTGTGAGTACAACCCTTTCTTGTATAACTCATGGTGTTCCTGCCAATTTACATGTTACACATGGATGCATTCTAGTATATCTACTTTTATTTCTGTCATCTGATTGTTTCGATAGAAGTGCTACATTGAACATTTGAACCACCAAGGAGATATTTTCTTAATGATGAAGTTTCCTTTGGTTATATAGCATTGTCTCGCTTAAAAGTATAATCTAAAATCATCTGTTTCTCTTGTCTGGTTTTTACAGTGGATATTTGACGCTCTCCTAAATGATATATATACTAACCAATGCATAATTCATCAGGATCTGAGCCACAGGAAGTAGGATTATTCAATAAGCTTTTCATTTGTTAAATACGATGTGTGGATAGTAAAGCATATAGTCAATCTAAATAGTCTTTCAGTTGTTGTGATTTGGAATCTCAGATTTCCATGTGTGATAGGGAGTTGGTATTGAGCCATGCAGGTGAACAAGACCGACTCTAAAATATCTCTTAAATTTGATCATAAAGAGTTCGATTGGAAACAAAATGAGTCACTGTTACGCAGGCTTGAAGATGAAGGAGTTGTTAAGCTAGTCTTCCCTTTGCATGGTAAACTAACCTACGAGGACACAAGTATTTGCGTAATGTGTCGCATTAGCTAACAACAATGTCTTGCTGCAGATGAAGTTAAAAGAAAACAGCTCCTGAGAAGTTGGGCACTTAACTGGCATGACTTCACATGGCAACCTATTGATGAAGTTTACTCCTATTTTGGAACCAAGGTAGAAATAGAACAGTATAACAGCACATTGCACCTAATGTATTTAACTTCTGGACCATTTTGTCTGAAGCAACTCAATTAAATGAATTAATCTACCCATTTGTGAACTGCAGATTGCAACATATTTTTCTTTCCTAGGAATGTATACTCGTTGGCTATTCTTTCCAGCTGTATCTGGACTGGCCACTCAGCTGATAGATTTTAGGTAATCATTTTGCTGTGGCTCTTTCCCAAAACATAGTTCTAACTAATACTGTCACTTTCGTGCTCTAAAAGTTTCCTATGCTCTTTGAGCTCAGGTCAATGCAGTGGCTGGTTCTTCCTGCTTTCTTTATCTTCGTGATTTCTTGGGCTGTCTTCTTTTTGCAATTTTGGAAACGGAAGAATGCAGCAATTCTTGCTAGGTAACATCCAATTCTTTGACGTGGAATGGTTATTCAAGCTCACGTTGATTATGTTCCTGACCACAACCTATCTTTTCTTCCCTATGGGGAAAGCAGATGGGGCATTAATTATTCATTTGCCGAATACAAAGCGTCGCCCAACGAACTGGACCCATTCTCATTGAGGCATCCTCTTTCTGTTGAGTGTGTGGAGGAGAAGAAATTTGGCAATGCGCCTGCTGAGAAAAGAAGGTTGCAAAGAAATGAGTGGTCTGGCGTCCTTCTTAGAATTAGGAACAATGCAATTATTGTGTTGGGTATTATTTGTCTTCAGCTGCCATTTGAGTTGGCCTATGCTCATTTGTATGAAAAAACTGAAACTGAGGTGCTAAGGTATGTCACTGGTCTTTCTGCAGTTCATTTATAATAAAAATGCACTCATGACTTTCTAGCTAATTCTTTTTCTTTTTTTAGTACTGAGTGAATACTCTATAGTCTATAACAAGTGGACCACTCTTAGGGTACCCTCTACCCTAACTTTTCCAATGACATCATCATTTTGAAAATTGTCAATTCATTTTTTTGAACTAAAGAGGGTAGAGGGTACCCTAGCGTTGACCCACTTGCATATCTAGTTGAATGGATTTCTTTTTCCAATTGTAGCCATCATTAAAATACCGTGTACACTTATTGATGTTACATCATGCAGGTATGTGTTGACTGCAGCATATCTTGTTGCAATTCAGTATTATACAAGGATAGGTGGAAAGGTGTCTGTCACTCTAATAAAGTATGAAAACAACCAAGGGGAACAGTCTACTGCTGATAGTTTGATTTATAAGGTAAACACTATGACATAACAAAGCTGGTATGTTCAAGTTAGGCTTCTTACTCCTTTTGCACGCGCAGGTATTCGGTCTATACTTTATGCAATCATATATTGGGTTGTTTTACCATGCTTCTCGTTATCGTGACATTTTGAGACTCCGGCGAGTTCTTATCCAGCGTCTTGTTGTGTCCCAGGCATGTCTACACTTTGCAGAAGAAATAAATTATTATCAGGTATTGTAATGCCGTTCACTCTGATGATATGTTTTAATTTCCAGGTGTTGGAAAATCTGATTGAGAATTCTATTCCATATCTGAAATACAGCTACAAAAAGTACAACGCTGTTCAGTAAGTTTTGCTGATATTCTTTACCCTGCACTCCTGCTATTCTTATTTTCAAACCAATAGAATAATATAAGAAACATCTCCCATTTTGTAGCAAGAAAAGGGAAGAGAAAGAATCACCATCAGGGAAGTCAGTTCGATTAACAACAAGAGTGGAGAAAGAATATTTAAAACCCTCCTATAGCGCAAGCATTGGAGAAGAGCTTGAAGATGGTCTGTTTGATGGTAATAATGATAATTAGTTTTCTTGGTCAGTTTTTATGGTAGTATGCATATTTTGTAGTTCTCTATAGTCCAATCTAGTTTTTCTGATCTAATTATGGCATTGGTATTCTTAAAAAACAATGCCTTTTGTGCTGACAGTGTTGAATCTGTTGCAGATTTTCTTGAGTTGGCTCTTCAGTTTGGGATGATCATGATGTTTGCCTGTGCGTTTCCATTGATATTCTGCTTTGCTGCTCTGGTATGTGATTATCATGACTGTTTCCTCCAGAAAAGATTTTCAAAAACAGTTTTTACAGCCATGTACTCTTTCTTTGTCCATGCTTGGTTGCACATGTTTTAGTTCTTAAAAGAAAAACCATCTTCATGACAGAACAATGCAACTGAAATAAGAGCGGACGCGTTGAAGTTGTTAGTCATGCTAAAAAGACCTGTTCCCCGTGCCGCAGCTACAATTGGAGCGTGGTTGAACATATTCCAGGTTAATTAACACTATTGTTTTGCACTACCCCTGCTCGCGTTACATGCATATCTGGATGTTCACTGAGATGCTCTTTTCAGTTCCTGATTGTAATGGCAATATGCACCAACTGCTTGCTTCTTGTCTGTTTGTACGACATGGAGGGTAATTGGAGGATCGAGCCAGGACTCGCGGCAATCCTTATAATGGAGCATGCTCTCCTGTTAATCAAGTTTGGATTCTCGCACTTTGTCCCCGAGGTGATTTTCTTTGCTGATGTGTTCTGTGAATATTTCATCCTTTTATCTCAATGACTGTGCGACATGATTTTTGTCTTGGTGAGTGAAAATCTCACATGTCACTTATTTCGTCCTTAATTGATTGCTTTAGGAACCTGCATGGGTGACAGCAAATCGTGCGCGGTATGTAGCTCAGGCACAAACTGTCTGCTCTAAGCAACTCTTGAGGAGCATTACAAAGCTGGATACAAAGTGGGAGTGAGGAGATTGCCTTCAGTATTGTTGCCAACCCTTAAGGGGATTGCCTTCAGTTTTGTAAATTAGGGTAGAGCGCATATTTGTCTCGAGTAGGTAGCGTAGAAATTTTAGTGATCCAACTGCTGACATATTGTTGCTAACTGTTCCCATTGGTAAATGTAGATATTGCTACATAACCTAATAGGATTATGGGTGAGGGCATGTTGCCCGTCATTTGTAAGGATGTAGCGGGTGTTCCTTGCAAGCAAGATATACATGTGGTGTGATTTTGTACAGACAGCACCATGGCTCACCAACAAAGCAAATTTAACGCGTCAATTTGCAGGGAGAAATGCATGCGAGCTGCTGTTTATTGCTATTCACAATCACAGGTGTGATCTATTGCGGCCCAGCTTTCATTCTGTTTTGTACAGTGGGTTGAGAGGCTCTTACCAGGGTAAATACAACAGGCTGCTTTGCCCATAGCTTGAATGAACGAATAAATGAATTAACGTGTTAATCTTCAGCTGCATCTTGTTGGCCATCGCTCGTAGGACGGTTTTCTTGGAATGATGATGCCTGTGAATTGCCAGCTGAATTATCTTTCTCCGCCTGCTTTCTGGTGCTTCGATGAGCCGTCGCCTTTCTCCGGCCAGGAGCCAAAGCTCAGCTGACGGACCAGCGCCGCTACCGCCTTGGCCCATCGCTGGATGTCGCCCTTGAGCCTGTCAGGCTCTATGTCCGCGAGCGCGCCGGCGGCGAGCCCAGACAATAGGCGGTCGAACCGCGCGTTGCCGGACGGGGGCTTCGGCATGCCGGTCGTCCCGGCGTCCTCTTCGGGCTTCATTCCAACTGACATGAGTCTTGGTTTTCCGGTGAAATCAGTGATGTGGTTGGACTTTATACCGGTACGGGTAGATGTGGGTGTCCCGCACGGCTTGCGAAGAGTGGGTTTGGCTCCATGGTTTCCTTCCAAGACGCCCCAAGGTTTCGCGTCCAAGGCATCGATTTTTCAGCAGCGCAGATCGATTTGGCCATTTCAAGTGCACGCAATAGCACACGGATTTTGACCATCAAACAGAGACGTAATTTCCTGCGTTCAGAACTTCTAGACACACACCTAGGGTGAAAATGGATCGGATCTGGATTTTAGTCACACGTTTTCAAATTTTCAAAACAAATACAAATACGGATTTTGTCGAATTCGAATGTGGATATATAATTGGCATTGGACTTCAATTACTAAAATAGACAAATATAATTTTTTAATTGCTTCAAAATTCAGCACAACATTCATATTTTTATATTTGTATAAATCAAAAAATCCGGACATTTACAGCATCCATATTTATGTTTGTCCAGATTCAGATGTTACCATGACCATTTATAATTTCACGAATACAGATGCCAGATAATTCGGATTATCTGCTACCAGTTCCACACCCACCTTTCTGTCTGAAAAAGCAAGCGAAATTGTCTTGAATAAACAAGTCAAGGGGGTCGAAACTTCAAAAGAAACCCTGTTGCAGAATAGACAGTCGCTGAATGAATTTAAGGTGCAGAGCAGTCTTGCTTCAAGGTTCCAGAACGAGTTTACAAATACTAATATAGCTCATCCATCCATTCCCCGAGATATGTTAGCATCTCGACAAGCAAATATAAAAGAAAACGTCATCAGCAGCAAAAAAAAACATTTATGGAGCCAATAGTTGCCGAAATGATTATAAGCGGCTTCACAACAAGTCATGGGTACAGATATAGAAACCTACTGGGAAAACTTGAGCCAGTCTGCTGATAGCATCATTCATCATATTCAACCCAATACTCTTAGAACAAATCTAAACATTGACCAACACACATCCACAAAGTAAGCTCATTCGCCCATCCTGCTTACTGCCTGTTCTTCTTCTTGACACCAGACTTGGCAACCTGGAGGCTGCGGTGAACTGCACTCAGCCTTGCGAGAGCAGGCTTGGTCAAGTCAGGCCTGTAATAGTTGTCGCTGACCTGTCATGCAAGAAGCAAAACCATTAGGCCAAGAAAACAAATGGCACCGCCGATTCAATGTAACCACAAAAAAGTAGGAAACGTAGAATTTTTATATTCGTTTCCTATAGTGTGGAAAGCAGAGCACAGCACAACCATTTTTAAGAACTACGTATCAGGATTCAGGCATAGAAGAACACCACAGCATTGGCAGCATACCAAACAATCATATCAAATTCCTCATAAACAATAAGTAAGGTTTGTGCACTTCAATACAGTGTTCCAAATTGACAAGTATACATGCATTATTTGAATTCTGGTGCTAGCATACATAAAGTAGTAGTACTACAGAAAATGATAGCATCTGCAGACAAGTGAACACAAGAGACCCTACTGAAAATGTTAATCAGACTGTACAAACTAAAAAGCCAAGCAAAAAGATTATATTTCACTGACAACACAAAACAGTGGCATGATTCTTAAATCTTAGGGCACATCACATCAACTACATAACAGTTCAACCATATGTATATTTCCAAAACCAGATGCCATTTAGGGTACTCAATCAGAACATCCAGTATCATGAATCAACATAGAAATGAACGATTATGTTGCTCTAGTGCTATTACCTGGTTCTTGACGGCCTTGGCCATCTTGCGGAACTCCTTGCGCATGACAGTCTTGTGGGTGAAGGCAGCAGGTTTGTTCTGCTTCTTTGTCTTGGTCGTGGAGAGGACCACAGTCATCTCCTTATCAGCAGCCGGCTGTACAGTCACTGTCTTCTTGTTTGCCAGGCCTGAAAAAATCACATCAACCACAAAACCAGTCAGTCCATGGCACAAGGCACCCACAACTTCAGAAATTCAATTATTCAGGAGATGGGACTACTAACCAGAGTACTTGTAGGAGTGGACATTGTAGAGGTTGTTGGGCTCCTTGCTGAACTGAACCTTGGCGTTGCTGTTGCCAAACTGCTTGATCAGGAAGCAGTTGTTCTTCTTGACAAGCTCCCAGACCAGAGAATCCGAAACCGTCGCCATTTATCCTAACCTAAAAAAAATAACCACTGAACATTAAGCCCAAGGGAAAAAAAGAGAAGCGATATAGCTAGGAAAGAACAGACAACCGACATTTGCATCTCACTACTACAGCCGAGAGGTTTCGCACAGCGACGATACCAACACAGACGATATTTGCTGCATCTCGTAGCTAATCTACACGCAATACAACTCAGCTGTATGAAATTCCAACACGACAACTACACGGTACAAACCATTCCGCAGATATTGGACGGATGCGAAACATAAGCAAGAATACTAGAATTTTTATCCACTATATGAACTAAATCTCTAGGGTACCAAATCACGAATGATGGGACAGTGGGAGTAAACAGAACAATTGGGGTTTGATTAGACTGGTTGATAGAGTGGGAACATAGGTCAAGAGAGATCAGATCAGGTCATGTAGCATGTAGATCGTAGGGAGGAGAGGAGGTTTCTTGATTCTCACCGGTGATTGGAGTGACGCGCCGCCGATCTGCTTCGTTTCGGGGTTCGGGTGGTGGCTGCGGTAGCACGGCGAGTTTTGGAGGCTCGCTTTTATAGTGTCGCGGCGCTCATAAACCCTAGGCCCGGTTTGGCCACTTTGTGGGCCGGACTGCAGTGGGCTGAGCCGTTCTCTTCTCGTGGGCGTCCAGCTAGTCCTATGTGAGGCCCTAAACGATCCCTTAAACAATCGCTCCGTTCTAAAAAATCTCTATCAAATATCTGTAGGAAAAACTTCTCTCTCTCACACAGTATAATGCACGTTTGACTTCTTGAATTCTCTAATGTATACCATACATTTTTATCGTGATGGTAATGAAATTCGATTTGTGGGATCGCCTGGGACAAAAAATGTTAATCTAGGGAGGATCTCGGTACAATTTTCTCGCATGTCCAACTGCGAGTCTACGAGTAAAAGAACGAGGTAGTACATGATTTGATTAGTGATATCAA
Organism: Avena longiglumis; assembly: GCA_030063025.1. Classification (NCBI taxonomy): domain Eukaryota; kingdom Viridiplantae; phylum Streptophyta; class Magnoliopsida; order Poales; family Poaceae; genus Avena; species Avena longiglumis. Next base: position 160,415,386 of record CP125973.1, read on the forward strand.
TATCAGTCCTCCGATCACTATCACCAAGAAACAACATACGCACTATAGACGTGAAGTTCTTCACGGCAGGCGAAATTAACTAATAAAGGAAATATTGAAGTGAACAAAAATTGCAGGCCAAAAGATTCTCTAAAAATATTTAAGTGAGGGGTTATGTCTATATTGGAATAGTGATTCTAAGGTCACTCGTCTTTCAGTAATAACCATATCGATGTTTTAATTCAGAATGATGATCTTGGCGATGTGGAGTGGATGTTTACCGGTTTCTATGGTAATCCAAAGAGATCAAGGAGGAAGTTAAGCTGGGACTTATTGAAGTATTTGAGAAGGGAGTATAATAATCCATGGATATGTGCCGGAGATTTCAATGAAATTCTTCATGCAACCGAGCAGTTTGGAGGTACTGAAAGACAAGAATAGATGATGGAGGGGTTCCGGGAAGCCGTAGAGGAGTGTGGGTTTGAGGATTTGGGATTCCAGGGGCTGCCCTACACTTGGGATAATAAACAGCAAGGTTGTAGCAATATCAAGGTTAGGCTGGATAGAGCCCTGGGGGTGATAAGTTTTCTGAGTGTTTTGACAATACTATTGTCAACATTGTTCAATGTTGCGAGTCAGATCATAGTGCACTAGTGATTTCGGTAAGAAGGTCGGATTGGATAGAAGAAAGTACAATGGGTAAACCCTTTCGTTTTGAGAATGCCTGCACGCGACATGATAGGTATACCCAGGTTGTAGAAGAGGCTTGGCAGGACGGAGCTACAAATATGCAGGAGTTATATGACACGTTGGGAGGGGTGCGGCAGAAATTAATAAACTAGAGTAGAACCGAATTTGGTTCGGTTAAAAAACAGCTTAAGTGTTTGAGGGGTAGACTGGAGGAGTTGAGGTCAAATTCTTTTGGCAGTGGCCCGCCGAGAGAAGAGAAAATGCTGTTAGGAAAAATCTCAGAACTATTAGCCAGGAAGAAACGTTGGAAAAACAAAGATCAAGGGCTTTATGGTTAGCGGAAGGGGACCGTAATACGTCCTTTTTCATGCTAAAGCAAAGAGAGAGATCGTAGGAATCAGATTAAATCATTGCGGAAAGCGGATGGTACTATTGTATCGTCACAAGAGGGCATGGATATGGAGGGTAAAAGTTTCTATCAAAACCTCTTTGCAGCGTAGGAAGGCACTAATCCTGCATTGGTGACTAATTGGGTGTTGCCAAAGGTTGATGATTCTATGAACTATCAGTTGTGCTCGCCGTTTTCACATGCTGAAATAGAGAGGGTGTTGTTCATGATGCACCCTGACCGTTCTCCTGGACCAGATGGTCTAACAGCGGGTTTCTATATTCGTCACTGGAATATGTTCAAGACGGCGATATGCAATGCGGTTAGAGAGTTCCTGAACGGGGGAGATATGCCTGAATTGGTTAATTCCACGGTTTTGGTGCTTATTCCTAAGGTGAAGAACCCACATGATTTATCTCAATTCAGGCCAATTTCTTTATGTAACGTGCTATATAAATTGGCCTCCAAAGTGTTAGCATTGCGGCTTAGACCATTGCTAGATGACATTATTTCAGAGGAATAGAGCCCATTTGTGCCGGGGAGGCTTATCTCTGATAATGTGATTTTGGCGTATGAATGTGTTCATTATTTGAAGAGGAAGAAAGGGAAGTTAGGAGCATGTTCGATGAAATTTGACATGGCAAAAGCTTATGACTGTGTTGAATGGGCCTATTAAGGGCTATTATGACTAAGCTAGTTCTGTTAGCGAATGGATTGAGAGGTTTATGTGTTGCGTTGAGACAATATCCTTTTCGGTGAGGGTGAATAGCAATTATTTTGAAGTGTTCAAGCGTTCTAGGGGGATTCGGCAAGGAGATTTGATGACCCACAAGTATAGGGGATAGCAATAGTCTTCGAGGATAGTATTACCCAATTTATTGATTCGACACAAGGGATGTCAAAGAATACTTGCAAGCCTTAACAACTGAGTTGTCAATTTAGTTGCACCTGGAAATAGTTCTTGCTCACAGAAGTTTATCAGTAGCAACAGTTTGTAGTAGCAACAGCAATAGTGAAACAGGAGCAATAGTAATAGTAATGGTAAACAGTGGGATTCGAGTGCGGTAGGCATAGGGATGGATGGACGGGCGTTGCATGAACGAGTCTAAACATATAACTTCAATATCTAGGGTATTGCAGATAAATAAGAATAAGCATCCAAGTACTAAACAATCCTAGGCATGTGCTCCATATATAGTCATGCGTGCTCGCAATGAGAACTTGCACAACATCTTACATCCGACAGCCGTGGCAAGTAGGCCTCTAGGAAACTACTGGCAATTAAGGTGCTCCTTTTAATAGAACACCGGAGCAAAGCATTAACACTCCGGGAACACATGTGATCCTCACATCACAGCCATCCCCCTCCGGTTGTCCCAATTTCTGTCACTTCGGGGTCTTTGGATCCAGACAATGATATGTGTACACAACTTGCACAAAAACTAGACACCAAGGTAATTCTACTAAAAACAGCGTCAGTCCGTGTTAGTTGTATCCAAATCACACAAGTTTAGAGGAGAAACAATAGCAAAAGTGTTCGGGAAAGTAGATACGTTTTGGACGTATCAACTCCCCCCAAGCTTAGCTTATTGCTTGTCCTCAAGCAATTCAGTTGAAAACTGAGTGCGATAAAAGAACTTTCACGAACACATTTGCTTCATATGATGTAAATATTCTCAACACAGGAGTAGATACTTAAACCATTCATGATAAGAAGTATGCAACTAAGTCTACTCAATAGTCATTGCAAGCTATGAAGAGAAACCAACTCAATAATAATAAGTAGCATGAGACATAAACATAAGTAACATTGCAATGCTCATAATAAGGTATGATAGAGTGGTATCTCGCTTGCCTTTTGAAAGGATACAAATGTCGCCTAGAGGGGGGGTGGATAGGCGATTAAAACTTTTCCTAGAGTGGCTCAACAAAGGCGGAATAAAACTAGTGTTTACTTTGTTAAGCACAACCTAGAACAACTAAGGTTCACCTATGTGCACCAACAACTTATGCTAAGCAATACGAGCAACAATGTGATAGCAAGATATAGATTACTTCAAGCACGAAGGATATCACAATGTAAAGTGTATAAGTAAAGAGCTCGGGTATAGAGATAACCGAGGCACGCGGGGACACCGATATTTTACCGAGTTCCTCCCAACATGGAGTACGTCTCGTTTGGAGAGGGGGTGGTATCAAACCACCAATGCCACAAAAGGCCTCCCTTATTCTCCGGTGAATCTCACCCCAACGGGATCGATCCACGCTTCCACTGTCGGTGCACTTGTCGGTGGCAACCGGAACCTCTCACAAGGTTGGGGCACTTCTCCACAACTTAATTGGAGGCTCCCAACAAACGCCACCAAGGCCTCAACCTACAACACAACAAACCGTCTAGGGTTCCAAGAACCCAAGAGTAAAAAGCTTCTCAACTTTCACTCACCAAATCCTCCGGAGAGAACTCAAACCGATGCACCGAATGCAAATGGCAAGAACACCACAAAGGTGTTCAAATCCTTCTCTCCCAAATTCCACCAAAGCTACAAAAGCTTATGGGGGAATAAGAGAGGAAGAACAATGGAGAAAATCCACAAAATACTCCAAGATCTAGATCCCAATATGTTCCCCTCACTTAGAGAAGAGATTGATTGGTGGGATTGTAGATCTAGATCTCCTCTTTCAAATCCATCAAGAATATGCAAGAATTATAGGAGGGATTGAGAGGAAGCAAGATCAAGAAGGTCAACAATGGAGGGGGAAACTTGCAAGAATAGTTGGGGAACCATTGGGGAAGAAGGCCCCTTAAATAGGTCCCCCGAAAATCCAACCGTTCAAGCCCAAAAACATGAATCCCGGTACTACCGGACATTCCCTGGGGATCCCAGGTCGCCAAATGCACCTTATTCAGTACCACCCGGTACTAAGGGGCGGTACTACCGGACCCTGGTCCGGTACTACCGGTCATCCTTGAATGAAAACGACCATAACTTTTGCATCCGGACTCCGATTTTGATGATCTTGGGCTCGTTTCGAAGAGGACAACAAGCTATAAAATATCATGCAAATAAACATAATAGTACAGCAAGGGAGGATAGATATAAATGACGAAAGGTTTAACCTCTCTCAAAAAGACGAACCGATAAAACCTCCAATATCGAAAACGTAATAGAAAATGCATATGAAATCCGTTTTCGATGAACTAGAGCTTGTCATGGAGATGAACACAAGCTCTAAATCCTCACATGAGTAAGAACTAAATAATGTAAGGTTTTACCTATCTCTAAAATACAAACCGGTAAAACCTCCAAGATCAAAACGCAATAAGATATAAATGGGAAATCCGGTTTTGATTACCTAAAGCTTGTTATGGAGATTACCACAAGCTCTATATCCTCACATGGATAAGACCAAATAACAAACAAATATGATGATGCAAGTATGCAAAGGTTTGAGCTCTCTCCGAACGATGTGATCGAGTTACTCATTCGAGAGCCCCTCTTGATAGTACGGTTATCTAACCTAAACCCGGTCTCCCACACACAACATGAGACCGGCAAAAGGGAAAACCTATCAAGATTATACCTTTGCCTTGAGCATTCCACTTGAGCTCGATGTAGATGAACTTGACCTTCTCAAGATGGAACGCCTTACTTGATTCCTCAACATCGATCATGATCACCGAGGATGGCAAGCATCAAACATGTGATCTTCTATAGATGGCGTCTTTTGAGCTTGCACAACATATCTTCTTCTCATTTCATCGACCTTGAAGCCAACACATGCTCCAAGCGATGCCAATGGAACTTAATACACACATTAGTCCATAAAGATTGTCATTAATTACCAAAACCACACATGGGGGCCCAACATGTTCTTTCAATCTCCCCCATTTTGGTAATTGATGACAATCCCTTTAAGAGGGTTTATATAAGGAATATTAATGAATAAAATGGTAATACCAATATCAAATACTACAAAAGTATGTGATATTGGTACCACCATCATATATAGAGCAAAATCCCCCATAATCTATGCATGTGTGATGAACTTGAATTTCATTACATATATTGCCAATCATTATCATTGGTGGAATTCCTCTATATATACCACATGCTAAGCAACAACAAAGATGCAAGAGCATGAGAGGCAAATGAACAAGAACAAACTCAATGCATAAACCAACTTCCCTTAAACCCTCTAAAACTTCTCCCCCATTGGCATCGATTGCCGAAATGGGTGACAAGTTTTAGAAGGCAAATATAGTAATAATTCCTCCAAAGGTGTGCCTTCGCACATATCCACTGATGAATACTTGGGAGGGAGTAGAACTATATCGAGGATCCGAAGATTGCCAAAATAAAGTCAAATGATGCAAGCAATTTACAAGGTCCGACAAACCAATTGAAAACAACAAATGAGTTCAAATGGAAACTATGAGATATTATGATATGAGCAACGGAGTGTTTGAAATAACAAATAGAGAAGATCCCCAAGATTTCTGCACAATTTTAAAATAAATGCATTGGAATACATAATGCACAAATATGAAATCCTTGCTCCCCCATAAGCATTTAGAACACGGCAAATGAAAGATCAAACAAATGCTTAAATAAAAATAGAGAAGCTCCCCAAGATTTGTGCACACTTTAGAATCGTTGTATTTTAATACAAAAATTCACAAATATGGAATCCTCACTCCTCCATAAATATTTAAGGCACAATAAATGAGAAAGGAGACAAATGAGCATTATTAAATGAATTATATGAGCTCCCCAAGGATAATGCACCAATTATGATAATTGTATTTGGGATCAAGGTGCATAATCATGGAATCCTCACTCATCCAACTTCATTTAATAATACAAGGCATGAGAGAACAAGTATGAGTGTACGAAGATGCAAACAAGAGGAACAATCACTCATAGGCAAATAAATTTGGAAGCCACCGAAGAATCAAAAGGAATAGAAAGGTGGTCTCCAAGGATTAAAAATCAACTAAAATTATCTTCTCATATGTGTATATGTCTCTAAGTGGAAAACATCACAAAGACATATGCCAACAGAGACATATGCACACATAAAGAAGATATACAAGAAATCACATGAAAGCAAAAAATGAAGTCATAACATATACCAATGAGATTTTTGCTTCAAAGCACGGCCAAGGGCTCAAATATATCTTATTGTACATTAATGAGCTTCAAATACCAACACACTACATATATTACAACTATCACCAAGGGAAAAAGGAGAAAGTTGGAATATATGGAGAAAGGCAACATGTATCACAAGGAATAAACAACTAGCAAAATCTCACTATTGCACATGAGATAAGTTGAGCAACAGATAGGCAATAAAGTTGCTAGATTGACATATTTGGGATTGATGGATCATATGCATGATTTTGTATAGTCCTAATTATATGCACTCATCTCAACTTATACACATTTACAATAGAGAGTTCTCTTAATACCGTGGCTAGAGATACAACAATAAATATAATAACAAGATTCATGCCAAGATGCAACCTACAAAAGGTTGGAAGTAAGATAAATATGCATGATCAAGAGATACTTGTTACCGAGATATAATTGGTAGGATGTAGAGGATATGAATTCGTTGATCATCCTATAGCTTGCCTCCAATTTTCATGCATGCATCATTTCTTCAAAATTGAGAGACAAACATCCAATATATCTCCAATGCACCTAAAACACAATTAAGTACAAAATGGTCCCCAAACATATTGGGTCCAATGTAGTTAGTGCAACTACAATACATAGGAGAGACTCCACATAAATATGTGCATATTGATATGAAATTGAATTTCATGCACAACTTAGCCGATGGGATTTGGTGGAGTTTCCACTATATATTGGATCAAAGAAAGCAAGCATGCCATTATATAAACATTTAGTAAATATGCATGCATAAATCTTTCAAGAACCAAAAATAAGATACAATTTGAACAAAAACACCAAGTAAATCAAGATTGCACACACAAGAGGGTGACACGACAAATAATGTACAAATTATATCAAAGAACCAATTCAACACATGAAAGATCACAAATTCAACAGATGAACTAGGCAAAAGCCAAAGAGCAAAAGATAGATAGAAATAAAAATGCTCAAGGATTTATCTCATTCTAAAATGGTCAAAATGTGAAACAAGGAATGGGACAAAACCAACTCCTGAAAAGAGTAAGGTTCCAACAAGTAAACCAAACTCTCCAAACTTTTCATGATGGCACAAAATACCAAAACGAAAAGATCAAACTTCCAAGCACATAAAACCCGATATGGATCAAACAAGGAAGCATAAAAGGATTGTTCTAGATAATATAGGAGAGCTCACCCATAAGTAGTACATTACATATAATTTTTCTTTTGAATGCAAAATGCACACAAATGAGATCATCACCACTACCTATATTAAATAAAACACACGAGGATACCAATAAAATAAGAAGATTCATAAGAGGCAAGGAAGGAACGGGAGCACACAAAACATTTACTTGGCCAAAGATAGGACACGATTAAGCAAAGGCCAAAGTGACTATGATCAATAAATTCTACCATAACTTGAGTACTCATTGTCCAAGGACAAGAAATATTGGGAATAGTTTGCCCAAGGTAGCTTGCATGGATATCCAAGCTCATAGTCACAACCAGAAGCATATAACTAAATATAAGAATTGAGCATGATACTTCTGTTGGAATTATGCCCTAGAGGCAATAATAAAGATGTTATTATTATAATTCTTGTTCATGATAATGTTTATATTCCATGCTAGAATTGTATTAAGCGGAAAATTTGATACTTGTGTGGTTTATGAACAACACCGTGTCCCTAGTACGCCTCTATGGACTAGCTCATTGATTAATGATGGTTAAGGTTTCCTAACCATAGACATGAGTTGTCAATTAATAATGAGATCATATCATTGGGAGAATGATATGGTGGACAGACCCAAACTAAGCGAAGCAATTAGATCGTGTCATCGTGTTCGTCTTTGCGAAGCTTTTCTTATGTCAAATATTGTATTCCTTAGACCATGATATAATACAACTCCCTGGTATCGGAAGAAAGCTTTGAGGTCATCAAACGTCATCCTATGAGAGGGTGATCATAAAGGTGTCTCTCAGGTGATCAGAAAGTATCTGTTGGGTTGTATGTATCGAGATGGGATTTGTCCCTCCCAAGTCGGAGAGATATACTTCGGGCCCACTCGGTAATAGATATCAACACCGCTTGCAAGCATGTGGTTAAGGAGTTAATCACAAAGTGATATCGGATTACAGAGCGTAAAGTACTTCTTGTTGTGAACGAGATTGAACTAGGTATGACGGCATGCACGATCGAATCTCGGGCAAGTAAAATATCGCGAGAAGGGAATACATATATGGGATTGATTGAATCTGGCATAGTGGTTCATCCGATATGATCATCGATGAATGTGTGGGAGTCAATATGGGTTTCCAGACTCCACTGTTGTTTGTTGATAGAAGATCATGTCTGCATATTCTCGAACCCGCAGGGTCACACACTTAACGTGTCTCGACGCTAGGATAGATTGGATAATTGGTTTATGAGTTTTTGTTCGGAGTCTCAGATGGGATCCGGGACATCACGAGAGGTTCCGGAGTGGTCCGGAGAATAAGATTCATATAAGGCAGTGCAGTTTTTGGAGTTCGGAATTGTTCCTGGTTAATCGGTATTGTACCGGAAGCTTCTAGAACCTTCCGGAAGGGGACCAACGTGGCCCCACCTTCCGGGAGGGGGCATGGGCCTATGAGCGAGTGCCCTGACCACATTGGGCCAGGGGCACAAGGCCCCATAGGGCCCAGCCGGCCAAGGGGGTTTTAAACTCGAGATAGACCTTCTAGAAGGGGGGGTTTCCTTGCCCCCCACTCCTTCTCCTTGGGGTCGCCGGTTTGGCTTGGGGGAGGGGGCTAGGGTTGCAGCCGCCCACCCCTCTATATAAAGAGGGCTGGGGCGCACCACCCCCTCACACCTTCCCCTCCAAGAGCTAGCCGTCCTGCTACCCTCCTCTCTCCCTCCCGACTGTTTGTAGGCGAAGCCCTGCTACAGAAATTCTCCACCATATACACCACGCCGTCGTGTTGTAGATCCAATCCATATCTCCACCATACTTGTTGGTCCGAGGAAGGATGAGACGTCGAGGTGCTGCACGTGTGCATCTCACGGAGGCACCGCCACTTGTGGTGCTAGATCGGATCAGATCGCGAGGAGGAGAAGCGAGTACGACTACATCACCCACGCCCGATGAGCGTTCATTGCTTGAATCTTCAAGGGTATGAAGATCTAATCCAATCTCTCTCGTTGTTTGCATCTCCTAGATTATATCTTGGCTTCCCCTCTATTCGCATCCGTAGAAAATTTTGATTTACTATGCCGCGAAACCCTTCAGTGGTATCAGAGCTAGATCTATGCGTAGATGTGTTTCACGAGTAGAACACAACATGGTTGTTGCAGGCGTTGATGTTTTCTGTTGCAAGCCTCTTGTTTGTGTTCTTCTTATGACGCGGGATAGTGAGATTGAAGCGGTCCAGGCCAACCTTACGCGACGTCGTTCGCGAGACCGGCTCCGCACTTGACGTGTGGCTTGTTCCACACATGCGGCTGGTGGATGCCAGTTTCTCTCACTATAGTTGTCATGGGATTAACACCGGAGTTTGGCAACCATGATATCACTGTTGTGGATTTCTGTAGGTAAGAATCATTCTTAGCATCTACTCCCATAAGCCACGTAAAACATGCAACAACAAAGTAGAGGCGTCTAACTTGTTTTTGCAGGGAGTGTTTTCTGTGATATGGTATGGCCCAAGATGTGATGTGTATAATGTATGCGATGATCATGTTTTGTAATGTTTCACGACTTGCATGTCGATGAGTACACAACCGGCAGGGGCCATATGGTTGTCTTTATAATTATGTATGACCTGTGTGTCAACTTCTTATGCGCCATGTAATAGTTTCACTTTATCGCTAAGTAGTTAGCAATAGTTGTAGTTGCTATTCGTGGTGGAGGCAATCATGGTGGAGTGATGGAGATCATGCCGACACGCACAAGATGGAGATCATTGCGCGAAGATTGGCTATAACATGTCACATAAAGTTATGCATGTGATGTTTATCCTTTTATGTATCTTATTATGCTTAGATCGCGACGGTAGCATTATAAGATGATTCCTCACTTAAAGATCAAGATAAAAACTGTGTTCTCCCCAAGTATGCACCGTTGCGAAAGTTCGTCGTGTCCAAGCATCACGTGATGATCGGGTGCTATAGACTCTACGCTCACATACAACGGGTGCAAGCCAGTTTTGCACACGTGGAAATACTTGGGTCTAATTTGACGAGACTAGCATGTACAGACATGGCCTCGGAACACATGAACCGAAAGGTTAAGCATGAGTCATATGAATGATATGATCGACACTTCGTTGTCCACCATTGAAACCACATCTCTTCTCGTGAAGATCGGATTAGGTGTGGTGAATTTGGATCGTGTTCACTAAACAACTTGAGGGATGTTGAATTTAGTGGGAGTTCATCTGGTAATTTGATTAAGTTGAACTATTTATCATGAACATAGTCTAAATTGTACTTGCAAATACTGTAGATCACATGGCTAAGTTCAACTTCAACTTCAACGTTTTTGCTGAGAAGGAAAAGCTTAAAAACAATGGGTCTAACTTCACCAATTGGTTCCGCAATCTAAGAATCATTCTCTCTGGCGGTCAAAAGGACTATGTCCTTGGGAAAGCGTTAGGTGACCCCCCTGCTACAACTGCACCGACTGATGAGAAAGCTGTCTATCAGTCGCGCAAAGATGATTATGGTGTGATTAGGAGCACCATGTTGTTTGCTGTGGAACCGGAACTTCAAAATCGTTTTGAAGACTATCCCGGGCCCTTTGAGGTTCTCGAAGAGCTGAAAACCATGTTTCAGACTCATGCCCGTTCTGAGAGATATGAGATCTCTGAGAAGTTCTTTAACTGCAAGATGGAGGAAGGGAGTTCTGTTAGTGAGCACGCCATTAAGATGACGGGCTACACTCAACGCCTTGAGCAACTGGAATGCACGATTCCAGAGGAGCTCAAGATTGACAGGTTCGCAATCACTCCTCCCAGCTACAAAAGTTTTGTAGTGACTCACAATCAGATTGGTTCCACTGATACGATCACCGAGCTCTTCGCAAAGCTGAAGGCCGCGGAAGTGGACATCAAAAAGGATAATCATGTGTTGATGGTCAACAAGCCCACCTTTAAGAAAGGTAAGGGAGCAAAGAAGCCCTTCAAGAAGGGCGACTGCAAGCGCACTGACCCTGCTGAGAAGAAGCTCAAGTCTGGTCCTAAGCCGGACACTGAGTGCTTCTATTGCAAGGACAAGGGTCACTGGAAGCGCAACCGTCCGAAGTACTTAGCGGACAAGAAGGCTGGCACCATAAAAGGTATATTTGATATACATGTTATTGATGTTTTCCTTACTAGCCCTCGTTGTAGTGCCTGGGTATTTGATACTGGTTCAGTTGCTAATATTTGTAACTCGAAACAGGAGCTACGGAATAGACGACGGCTTGCAAGGGATGAGGTGACGATGCGCGTTGGCAACGGATCAAGAGTTGATGTGATGACCGTCGGCACGCTCTCCTTAGTTTTACCTTCGGGGCTAGTTTTAAACCTTAATAAATGTTATTATGTGCCTGCGTTGAGCATGAACATTATTTCTGGATCGTGTTTATTGCAAGACGGTTATTCATTTAAATCGGAGAATAATGGTTGTTCTATTTATATGAGTAACATCTTTTATGGTCATGCACCTATTGTGAATGGTTTATTTCTTCTAAATCTCGAAAGGGATGAAACACACATCCATAACATTGAGGCTAAGAGATGCAAAGTAGATAGTGATAATACTACTTATTTGTGGCACTGTCGTCTAGGTCATATTGGTGTAAAGCGCATGAAGAAACTCCATTCTGATGGACTTTGGAGTCTCTTGATTTTGAATCATTTGACACATGCGAACCATGCCTCATGGGCAAGATGATCAAACCCGTTCTCCCAGTATGATGGAGCGGGCAATGACTTGTTGGAAATCATACATACCGATGTATGCGGACCGATGAGTGTTTCGACGCGGTGGATATCGCTATTTTCTCACTTTTACCGATGACTTAAGTAGATATGGGTATATCTATTTAATGAAACATAAATCTGAAACATTTGAAAAGTTCAAAGAATTTCGAATGAAGTGGAGAACCATCGTAATGTAAAGATTAAGTTTCGCAATCCGATCGTGGAGGTGAATATTTGAGTTATGATTTTCTCACGCATCTTAAAGCAAGTGGAATTGTTTCGCAACTCACGCCACCCGAACACCACAATGCAATGGTGTGTCTGAGCAGTAACCGAACCCTATTAGATATGGTCCGATCGATGATGTCTCTTCTTGATTTGCTTATCATTTTGGGGTTATGCATTAGAAACCGCATTCACTTTAAATAGGGCACCATCTAAATCCGTTGAGACGACACCGTATGAACTGTGGTTTGGTGCTAAACCTAAGTTGTCGTTTCTTAAAGTTTGGGGATGCGAAGCTTACGTCAAGAAGTTGATGCCGGACAAGCTCGAACCCAAAGCGGAGAAATGCGTCTTCATAGGATACCCTAAGGAAACTATTGGGTATACCTTCTATCACAGAACCGAAGGCAAAGTGTTTGTCGCAAAGAACGGTTCCTTTCTTGATAAGGAGTTTCTCTCGAAAGAAGTGAGTGGGAGGAAAGTAGAGATAGACGAGGTTATTGAACCTTCTCTTGAGTTGGAGAGTAGCGCAGCACGTGAAATTGTTCGATCACCGCACCAACAATAGAGGAAGCTAATGACAAGGATCATGAAGCTTGGACGATCTCGACATCGAACGTCGCAGGTCGACAAGGTCGCGTGCCCCTCCTGAGTGGTACGGCAACCCTGTCTTGACTGTCTTGTTGGTAGAAGACAGTGAACCTACGAACTATGAGGAAGCGATGATGAGCCCAGACTCTGAGAAATGGCTAGAAGCCATGAAATACGAATTGGGATCCATGAGCGAAAACCAAGTATGTACTTTGGTGGACACTCCTAGCGACCGAAAGGCCGTTGAGTGCAAGTGGATCTTCAAGAAGAAAAGGGACGAGGATGGTAATGTTACCGTTTATAAAGCACGGCTTGTCGCGGAAGGTTTTCGACAAGTTCAAGGTGTTGACTACGATGAGACTTTCTATCCCGTAGCGATGCTTAAGTCCATTCGGATTTTATTAGCAATTGCTGCGTTTCATGATTATGAAATATGGCAGATGGATGTCAAGACTGCTTTCCTCAATGGCAACATTGATGAAGAGTTGTATATGATGCAACCCGAAGGTTTTGTCGATCCTAAGGATGCTGATAAAGTATGCAAACTTCAGCGTTCCATTTATGGACTGAAGCAAGCATCTCGGAGTTGGAACCTTCGTTTGATCAAGTGATCAAGAGCTTTGGATTTGTTCCAAATTGCTACGAAGCTTGTATCTACAAGAAAGTGAGTGGGAGCTCGGTGACGTTTCTGGTACTATATGTGGATGACATATTGATTATCGGAAATGACATCAACATGCTTAACGATGTGAAGAGTTATTTGAACAAGTGTTTTTCAATGAAAGACCTAGGTGAAGTCTTATATATTGGGCATCAAAATCTATAGAGATAGACAAAGACGCTGATAGCTTTAAGCCGTAGTACATACCTAGACAAAGTTACAAAAGGTTTAGAATGGATAAGGCAAAGAAAGGTTCAAGGCCTATGTTGTCGTGTAAGATATTGAGCAAGTCTCGGGTCCAGCACGGTAAATGATAGGAAAGCTATGAGCAAAGTGCCGTATGCCTCGGCCATAGGTTCTATCATGTATGCCATGCTTGTGTACTAGACCGGATGTGTCCAATGCTCTTAGTTTGACGAAAGATATCAAAGTGATCCAGAGTGGAACATGGACAGCCGTGAAGAACATCCTAAAGTACCTAAATAGGACTAAAGAAATGTTCTTAGTCTATGGGGTGATGAACATGTCGTAAAAGTTACGTCGATGCTAGTTTCGACCACGCACAAGGATGATTCTAAATCTCGAACGTGATACGTTTATATTTTGAATGGAGGAGCTGAGTCGAGAAGCTGCAAGCAAAGCGTGATCGGGATCTACAGAGAAGCGGAATACATGGTCGCTGCAGAAGGCCAAGTGAAGGAGTTTGGATCAGAACTTCATCATCGAGCTTGGCGTGGTTCCAAGTGCATTGGACCCATGGAGATATTGTGTGACAACACCGGCGCCATAACACTCGCTAAGGAACCAAGATATCATCCAAAGACCAAGCATATCAACTGAAGTTTCATATAATCCGAGATTATATAGCGGATGGAGATCAAGATTAGCAAAGTACATACAGATCTGAATGTCGCAGATCCATTGAATAAACCTCTTCCACGTAAAACATGATCAGACCTCGATTGCCATGGGTGTGAGATTGTTGCCAAATGTAAACTAGATTATTGACTCTAGTGCAAGTGGGAGACTGTTGGAATTATGCCCTAGAGGCAATAATAAAGATGTTATTATTATAATTCTTGTTCATGATAATGTTTATATTCCATGCTAGAATTGTATTAAGCGGAAACTTTAATACTTGTGTGGTTTATGAACAACACCGTGTCCCTAGTACGCCTCTATGGACTAGCTCATTGATTAATGATGGTTAAGGTTTCCTAACCATAGACATGAGTTGTCAATTAATAATGAGATCATATCATTGGGAGAATGATATGGTGGACAGACCCAAACTAAGCGAAGCAATTAGATCGTGTTCGTCTTTGCGAAGCTTTTCTTATGTCAAATATTGTATTCCTTAGACCATGGGATAATACAACTCCCTGGTATCGGAAGACAGCTTTGAGGTCATCAAACGTCATCCTATGAGAGGGTGATCATAAAGGTGTCTCTCAGGTGATCGGAAAGTATCTGTTGGGTTGTATGTATCGAGATGGGATTTGTCCCTCCCAAGTCGGAGAGATATACTTCGGGCCACTCGGTAATCAATATCAACACCGCTTGCAAGCATGTGGTTAAGGAGTTAATCACAAAGTGATATCGGATTCTGAGCGAGTAAAGTACTTGCGTGAACGAGATTGAACTAGGTATGACGGCATCGACGATCGAATCTCGGGCAAGTAAAATATCGCGAGACGAAGGGAATATATATGGGATTGATTGAATCTGGCATCGTGGTTCATCCGATATGATCATCGATGAATGTGTGAGTCAATATGGGTTTCGCACCGCTGTTGATTATTGATAGAAGATCATGTCCGCATATTCTCGAACCCGCAGGTCACACACTTAACGTGTCTCGACGCTAGGATAGATTGGATAATTGGTTTATGAGTTTTTGTTCGAGTCTCGGATGGGATCCGGACATCACGAGAGGTTCCGGAGTGGTCCGGAGAATAATATTCATATAAGCAAAGGCAGTTTTGGAGTTCGAATTGTTCCGGTTAATCAAGATTGTGCGGAAGCTTCTAGAACCTTCCGGAAGGGACCAACGTGGCCCCACCTTCCGGGGGGCATGGGCCTATGAGGGAGTGCCTGGCGCATTGGGGCACAAGGCCCATAGGGCCCAGCCGGCCAAGGGATTTTAAACTCGAGATAGACCTTCTAGAAGGGGGTTTCTTGCCCCACTCCTTCTCCTTGGGGCCTTGGTTTGGCTTGGGGAGGGTTGCATCCGCCCACCCTCTATATAAAGAGGCTGGGGCGCACCACCCCTCACACCTTCCTCCAAGAGCTAGTCCCCACGCCTCCTCTCCCTCCCGACTTTGTAGGCGAAGCCTCACGCAGAAATTCTCCACCATATACACCACGCCGTCATGTTGTAGATCCAATCCATCTCTCCACCATACTTTCTGGTCTGAGGAAGGAGGAGACGTCGAGGTGCTGCATGTGTGCATCTCACGGAGGCACCGCCACTTGTGGTGCTAGATCGGATCGGATCGCGAGAAGGAGAAGCGAGTACGACTACATCACCCACGTTCCGATAACGTTCATTGTCTTGAATCTTCAAGGGTATGAAGATATAATCCAATCTCTCTCGTTGTTTGCATCTCCTAGATTAGATCTTGGCTTCCCCTCTGTTCGCATCCGTAGAAAATTTTGATTTACTATGCCGCGAAACCCTTCAACTTCAAGCAAGATTCTTGGTAGCTTCCAATAGTTACACAATCACTAGTGATTAGAGTAACTTGAAGCAAATGGTTTCCATGCGAATATATATATATATATATATATATATATATCTATATGATAAAACACATACCAAGAATCATTCTCATATACAAGATCCAAAATATGAGCAATAAAGACAACTAAGCAAATTGGAACTTGTATGAGCACATGTGTCACATAGGAGCTAGATAATTATCAATATCAATTCTAAGTGACACAACCTCGAATATTCACATTTTCTAGGATTGTAATATGCACTAAGCATATGACTCCCCCATAATGTGATACTACCATAAAAACCAACACGAGGCAAAATAATACAAACAGAGATAATTAATGGACATTATAAAACTTACATTTATCATGAGAATTGTACCACATAGATACTAGACAATAATCCAATATAAATACTAGGTGGTATTCCCCATGTACACACAATTTTAGGATTGTGGAATGCCCAAGCATAACACTCCCCCAAAATGGGATAATCCATTAATCTCTCACAAGAGCCAAATAAGATACCAAATATAATCAAGTAACGCTCAACACAAGAAACACACATACATGGTGTGCCACCTAATCATACACAAATAAGATTGATACCTCAAGATAATTAAGTGGAAATCACAACATGTACAAACGCATGGAAGATACAAAACCAACACATGCACAAGGGGGCGAGTAACTTTCAATGTAAAGAGTTTAGCATATGTTACCGCAAGGAGGAACATTGGAAAATATAATATAATCATGATAATCCAAATGGCTTGGCTTGACAATAATAATTGATGAAGATCCCTCAATTATTTATTATGTAGCCAAGACTCCAATGCCCTCCAAAACACACCTATTGATAAAGTTTTGGCTTGTTGGTCCCCAACCAAGTTGGGTCCTAAGAAGTTAGTCACAATAGGCTTGGCAACCCAAATGGATCTTTTATTGACACCACATTGGGCACCAACAAATTTGGCAAACACATTGCCAACCTCATCCTTACAAAGAGAATAAGCATCATCAATAATGATAGGGTTGGATGAGGAGATACCGATGCATGCGGAAGAAATGTGCCCCTTTTCACGACATATGTAGCAAGTTCTACTCTTGCCATTTTTCTTCTTAGATGAAGCAACAACTTGAGGAAGATCTTGAGTCTTCTTGGGAGGAGGGCCATCTCTAACAAGATGTAGATCTTGAGGCCGCTTCCCTTGTTGCTTCTTGCCAGACTTCTTCTTTAATGGGCAATGTTTGACATGATGCCCTTCTTCCTTGCACTTGAAGCAAACAATGTTGGCCGGATTCTTGACTTGATCTTGGCCATTCTTCTTGTTATCCTTGTGCTTCAACTTGATAGTGGACTTGTTCTTGACATTGGAGTTGAATCCAAGCCCACTCTTGTCATTGGGGGATTTTTGCACACTCAAGATTTTGTTGAGTGCGACCTTCCCTTGATGACCCTTTTTCAAGTCATTCTTCAAAGAAGTGACTTGAGCCTTGAGCTTTTTGATTTCCTCTACATGGTTAGTTTCAACAAAGACACTAGAGGAAGTAGATGCTACATTGTTAGAGCAACAAGGCATGGAACGTAATTCATCACGAGATATAGCATGGTTGTGAGATGATGAATTGCAAGGACTAACACATGGCAATATTACACTTGGAGTAGATATAGTGCTAATGTCCACATGAGGCCCATTCGATGTTACCTTTGACACAATGGCCTCATGAGCTAACTTTAGCCTACCATGGGATACTAGAAGATCCTCATGCGAGCTCGAGAGCTTAACATGACTTTCTTCTAATTTCCCATAGTTGCTCGTTAGCAAAGCAAGTTGAGCTTTTAGCTCAACATTCTCCTTCGAAATAGATGCTTCACAATAAATGGAGTTAGTAGCACAAGCATCATCATTATTAGCAAGAGGTGAGGGCAACTTGGTAAGCTCTTTTGAATATGAAGCTTTAAGTTGCTCATGTGACTCGGTGAGTTTGATGAGCTCACCCTTGATGACCCTAGAGACATTTTTGAGGTGCTCAAAATCCTCAAGGAGTTTAGCATAAGCACCTTCAAGTTCATCATTTTTAATCTTGAAGGAGTTTGCCACCGCAAGTTCTCTATCATGGTATTCCTTTACTCTAGATAATTCTAGAGTAAAATTCTCCTCAAGAGATTCTTTGGTGGTTTGTTCTTCTTCAAGGGAGTCCTTTAGTTGTGCAACTTCATTAGCATACTCACGCTCAAGACTATCCATTTTATCAAAGTTGTTATCATGCACCTCAATTTGTGTTTCTAACTTATCAATATGTTCTTTGCTCTTAATATCAAAGTCCAAGATTTCAGCAAAGTTAGAGCAAGCAATATCCTTTTTAACAAGGGCACGATAAACAATCTCACCCTTTTCATATAAATTATCAATATCAATATCTTCTTCCACATTATCCACATCTTCCTCATCACAAGAGGTAATGGGTTCCAAAGTAGGGGTTACCTTAGAATCCCTAGCCATAAGGCATAGGTGGGTACCGGAAGAAGGCGAAGATGAGATTGCATTTATGGCTTCATTAAAAACCATGTCTTGGCCCATAGAATATTCGGTTTCCTCTACATGGTTAGCAACAAAAGCACTAGAGGAAATGTAAGCATTTTTATCATGGCAACAAGACAACACAAGCATATCGTCATGAGATTTATTAAAGTCATTTCTACATGATATGCAAGGACTATTAACATAAGCATGTAAGAAGTTGGTAGTGCTAGAAGTGTTAAGGTCCAAAGATAGATCATTGCAACTAGATAGAGATGAGGGATTACAAATAGTAAGCACACTATCCAAATTGCAATTTCTATCACCACTCACCATATCATTACCTTGTGAAAAGTCACATGTTGGTGAAGTGGTAGAGGATGAGAACTCATCTCGACCAGAAGTGGAAGCAACACAATCATCCTCAATAATGTTGGACACAACATATTTATCTTGAAGTTTTGTCCATAACTCATGAGCACTCCAAAAAGGAATGATTGAAGATGTAACTACATAGCTCAAAGCATTAACAAGCACATTAGAAGCTTGAGCATCGAGATATAAGTTTTTCTCATCCTCACTAGATAGATTTTTGAAATCCATTGGAGGAGAAAAACCTATATCTAAAATACGCTCCAAATTTGGGTCCATGTCCCGAAAATGAATGAGCATGCGGTTTTTCCATATATCATAATTTGTGCCATCGAATATGAACATATCATTGTGCACTAATACCCTAGCTGACATCTTTACTCTCAAGGCGGTGAAGCCTAAAATGAGAGACTGGGATCTGATACCAATTGAAAGGATACAAATGTCGCCTAGAGGGGGGGGGGGTGGATAGGCGATTAAAACTTTTCCTAGAGTGGCTCAACAAAGGCGGAATAAAACTAGTGTTTACTTTGTTAAGCACAACCTAGAACAACTAAGGTTCACCTATGTGCACCAACAACTTATGCTAAGCAATACAAGCAACAATGTGATAGCAAGATATAGATTACTTCAAGCACGAAGGCTATCACAATGTAAAGTGTATAAGTAAAGAGCTCGGGTATAGAGATAACCGAGGCACGCGGGGACACCAATATTTTACCGAGTTCCTCCCAACATGGAGTACGTCTCGTTTGGAGAGGGGGTGGTATCAAACCACCAACGCCACAAAAGGCCTCCCTTATTCTCCGGTGAATCTCACCCCAACAGTATCGATCCACGCTTCCACTATCGGTGCACTTGTCGGTGGCAACCGGAACCTCTCACAAGGTTGGGGCACTTCTCCACAACTTAATTGGAGGCTCCCAACAAACGCCACAAAGGCCACAAGGTTTGGGGCACTTCTCCACAACTTAATTGGAGGCTCCCAACAAACGCCACCAAGGCCTCAACCTGCAACACAACAAACTGTCTAGGGTTCCAAGAACCCAAGAGTAAAAAGCTTCTCAACTTTCACTCACCAAATCCTCCGGAGAGAATTCAAACCGATGCACCGAATGCAAATGGCAAGAACACCACAAAGGTGTTCAAATCCTTCTCTCCCAAATTACACCAAAGCTACAAAATCTTATGGGGAATAAGAGAGGAAGAACAATGGAGAAAATCCACAAAAGACTCCAAGATCTAGATCCCAATATGTTCCCCTCACTTAGAGAAGAGATTGATTGGTGGGATTGTAAATCTAAATCTCCTCTTTCAAATCCATCAAGAATATGCAAGAATCATAGGAGGGATTGAGAGGTAGCAAGCTCAAGAAGGTCAACAATGGAGGGGGAAACTTGCAAGAATAGTTGGGGAACCATTGGGGAAGAAGGCCCCTTAAATAGGTCCCCTGAAAATCCAACTGTTGAAGCCCAAAAACGCGAATCCCGGTACTACCGAACATTCCCTGGGGATCCCAGGTCGCCAAACGCACCTTATTCATTACCACCCGGTACTAAGGGGTGGTACTACCGGACCTCCGGTACTACCGGACCCTGGTCCGGTACTACCGGTCATCCCTGAATGAAAACGGCCATAACTTTTGCATCCGGACTCCGATTTTGATGATCTTGGGCTCGTTTCGAAGAGGACAACAAGCTCTAAAATATCATTCAAATAAACATCATATTACAGCAAGGTAGGATAGATCCAAATGACGAAAGGTTTAACCTCTCTCAAAAAGACAAACTGATAAAACCTCCAACATAAAAAACGTAATAGAAAATGCATATGAAATCCGTTTTCGATGAACTAGAGCTTTTCATGGAGATTAACACAAGCTATAAATCCTCACATGAGTAAGAACTAAATAATGTAAGGTTTACCTATCTCTAAAATACAAACCGGTAAAACCTCCAAGATCAAAACGCAATAAGATATAAAAGGGAAATCCGTTTTTGATGACCTAGAGCTTGTTATGGAGATTACCACAAGCTCTATATCCTCACATCGATAAGACCAAATAACAACCAAATATGATGATGCAAGTATGCAAAGGTTTGAGCTCTCTCCGAACGATGTGATCGAGTTACTCATTCGAGAGCCCCTCTTGATAGTACGGTTATCTAACCTAAACCCGGTCTCCCACACACAACATGAGACCGGCAAAAGGGAAAACCTATCAAGATTATACCTTTGGCTTGAGCATTCCACTTGAGCTCGATGTAGATGAACTTGACCTTCTCAAGATGGAATGCCTTACTTTATTCCTCAACATCGATCCATGATCACCGAGGATGGCAAGCATCAAACATGAGATCTTCTATATATGGAGTATTTTGAGCTTGCACAACATATCTTGTTCTCATTTCATCGACCTTGAAGCCAACACATGATCCAAGTGATGCCAATGGACAAATCCTACAAGTATAACTTAATACACACATTATTCCATAAAGATTGTCATTAATTACCAAAACCACACATGGGGGCCCAACATGTTCTTTCACCTTTGTTTGTAGAGCACAATATAAATGCCAAGGTAACTCTGAAGTTCAAGTGAAAACTAGAGATAAAGATATCAGAGATACAAGCATCAAAGTCATGACATAATTAACCAAGTTTTGATACAAACACAAGAATAACAACTATGCTCTCAAGAAGATGCTCATAGAATAAGTGGTGACTCAACAAGGAAGTGAAAAGGTTTTGAAAAGTTTGAAAGGCTTTTAAATGCTGAAAGTAAGGTACTCATTTGATTTGAGCTCTCATTGCCCCTATCATAGGCATCTTTATGTGGTTAAGGTGAAAGTGAGGTCCAATCTGAGTTATATGCTTGACAGACCATAAACTGGAAATCCCAAGTCCCTTGGGTACGAGGGCCGCTCTGCATGCTACTCAACTTTAGTTACATGTAAGTTCTTGTCATTGTACATACATGCATATCATAGAGAACCGCCAACGGGGTACCCCTTGCACATGATACAGGAGCTATCCCGTGATCAAAATGACAAGGCAAGCAGACAATGAGCATCTCAGTGATCTTTTTATTTACTATGTGCATAGCTTTTTATTGAGGATGCTTCATAAATTCTCATTGTGGTGATGCTGCAAGTTTCCACCATGATTAGGCATCACTTAGGCTAGCGGCCCAGGCGTTTATCTAACACAATGTATAAACTCCATGAACTCACAACCTCCCCTTTTATTTCAAATCGTCGACATCCGTAAACAAAAGAGCAAGGAATCAACTGGATGAGATATCCAAAAAGTGTTGAAAGCGTTCCCCGTGACAGCACGGTTCTGCTGACTCCCAGCATAATAATTAACAAGCATATAACTTTCATGGACATGTCACGATGGTTTAGAATTATTAAGCGCAAAGAATAAAGTGTGCCATCAAGTTCGTGAGAGATTTACTAACTAACTTTCTCAAAACAGACAAACATTTTATTTTGGAAGAAAACATGACATATATAATATGCACCGAAGTAGCAAATGATGCTAATAGGTAGGTATGGTGGCACTATTGGCAATATTGGTTTTTGGGAGTTGGAAGCACAGGTAGAGCTCATACTCAATGAAAGTGAAGGCTAGCAATAGATAGGGAGCAACAAACGAGAGAACAATAACTGTCATAATCATGCTTGCAATAGAACATGACTAATTTTGGCATGAAAGTGATACAAGAACTCTGAGGCAAAATAAATCATCGAGGCTTATAGACTATTATTTAGTCATATGCACGCGTGAGCATGTGCCAAGTCGATTCACATGAAACATTCAGAGGAGGATACCAAAATATGAATAAAACAATGCAAGCAAACATTCATATGACATGCTACAAACTATTAGCAAGCTGGAGCTAATCACAGACAAGCAAGAACTACTAAGCATCCATCAGTAACATACTCCTTACATGAACAGACTAAGCATGCTCACAATGATGAGTATATGTACAAAAATGAAAACAAATAGAGTTCGTTACCGGCCTCTTACCACACCTCAAGTTGTCTTAATCTTCATTATTGCCCTTCACTCGTGTGACTTGTATAATAAAATGAAACCAAAATCCACTGAGGACGGCTGAACCCTGGAAAGAACTCACAAAACCAAAGAAGAAGAACAAATATTTTTGGTGTTTTCGATTTTTATAAAGCAAGCCAAACAAAGCAAAAACAAACAAAGCAAAAAAACAAAGAAAACAAAATATTTTTGGATTTTTCTTTAAGGCAAACCAAGGCTAAAAAGCAAAGAAATAAACCAAGAGAAACAACGAAAATATTTTTTGGTATTTTTGTGTTTTTGAGAAAGCAGCAACAAGAACCAAAAAAACGAAACAATGGATATACAAAGAACCGACAGAACATGATATATAAATGAGTGTGATGTCGGTATACCTCCCCCCAAGCTCAGGCTTTTAGCCTAAGTGGGACTCAATAGCGCGGGTAGTAACCCCAAGTTGGTGGGTCATCATAGGAATGATCATAGTCAGGCGCTTGCGATGAAGAAGAAGACGCGCCCCAATCATAAGAAGGCTGCTGGTATGAAGATTCTCCCAAGTTGGAGGGCTGAACCGAATCATCTTTGGCATCCTCTCCAACATTCTCCTCTTGCTGGGAGACCTCCGCCACGTATGTGTCAAATTCCTCCTCTGTGAGAGACCATCCTTGCCTGTTATCAAGATTAAACAAAACAAGTGCTGGCAAATAAACTACTTTCTCAGTCCTACCCCCTCTCCAACCACGCTTGACAAAAGATAATTCATACAGTAAACTTCTCACAGTCCCCCAAAGAAACAAAATTATGCTGAACCATGGAGTCAAGATCAAGTCTCTCAATGGGGAACTGATAATCTGAATGGTGAGGCTCTAAACCATGGAAAGCTAGCAACCTAGAGGTGATGAGACCTCCACAAATTCCACCCTTCTCGCGATTAGTGGTGAGACGGTAAGCTATCAAAGCACCCAGGTTATAAGATCTATCCCTATTCAAAGCAGCTGCGATAAAAGCTAGATTAGAGGAGGATAACTTCCTAGCAATCTTTCTAGCAAGAACACACTTGGTAATGAAATAGGCAAAGTATCTAATGGATGGGAACTAAATGTTCTGAATTTTACCACTTTCCTTCGAGAAGTCGAAACCTTGGCAAATCTCAGCATATAAATCCATAAGTAACTTGGGTCTCTCCTTGATCTTCTCACAGGTTCCCCACTGAGGCACTCTAATTGCTACACAGAAATCAGCAAAAGGCAGTTCGACAGCTATATTGAAGTGGTTCACCTTCAATAAAGTGTTCCAACCCTGCATTGGTAATCATAGTTTGGAAGTCCTGGAGGATTCACGCGGTTCTCATAAATTCCTGGCATAGATATATGGAAGGGAAGACTCCTTACTCACGATGAACTTTCATTGGCTCAGGTACCATCAAGTCATATTGATTCAGTGGGTATGCACTCATCTTCCTTGCAAGGAGCAATCTCTCCAAAAATCAGCAACAAAGATGGGCTGAGCAAGGAGATCGAAAATCGCGAGCAAGAACGGCAAGAACTCGAGCTTGAGAAAGTTTTCCGGTGTTTTTCGGGAGAGAGAAAGAATATGGCTGGGAGGAGGCACCTTGGAGGGTCCTAGGTGGGACACACCCCACCTAGGCGCCACCTGTAGGGAGGTCACGCCTACCAGGGGTGTGGGTGCCTGGGGTGCCCCCCTGGGTCACTCCAGGTGTCCCTCTGCCCCTTTTTTCGAGGAAAAATTTATTTTGAATTTTCTGGAATTTTTCGAGAAACTTTATTTTTGGCCAATTTTCAGGGTATAAAAATTGATTTTCTCGCAGAAACAGACTTTTTTTCAGAAGAAGCAAAAGCAAACAAAAACCAAACTACAGAAGTTCTAAGACACTCTAACAAGCAAACAACTAAAGCTACTAAGAGAAAAAGCAAAGAATAGGAAGGAGAGAAGTAAAAGAAAGCAAGTATAACCACAGTGAAAACATTATTTTGTTCATTAAAATCATTTTGTTAACAAGGTTGATCAAGTCTTGTTACCAAAATAGTCTTATATGAAACAAAACTTTTCATTCCACAAGGTGATTATGTTATCTCAAACTTGATAGCGATGGTCCCAATCATAATATTTTAAAATTTTCTTGTGGACTGGGACAATATATTTCTCCAGCCTTGATGCTCTCAATATTTTCAATGAAACTCAGGCAATAGCTCTTAGCAACCTTCTTGGGGAAATAGACAGTATGCTCTTTGTCATTAATATTGAATGTTATTTTTCCTTGATTACAATTGATGACAACACCTGTAGTGTTAAGAAAAGGTCTCCCAAGAATAGACATATTATCATCTTCAGGCATCTCAAGCACAACAAAATCAGTTAAAACCAAGCAATTATGAGCAACTTGAACAGGAATATCCTCACATATACCAACAGGAATAGTAGTTGACTTATCAGCCATTTGCAAAGATATATCAGTTGGTATCAACTTTTGTAGCTGGAGTCTCTTGGAGAGAGAAAAAGGCATAACACTAACTCCAGCTCCCAAATCATATAAAGCAGTTCTAACATAATTATTCTTAATAGAGCAAGGAATAGTTGGTATACCTGAATCACCAAGTTTCTTTGGAACCTTACCATTGAAGGAATAATTAGCAAGAAGAGTAGAAATCTCCTCATTAGGAATCTTCCTTTTATTAGAGAAAATATCCTTCATATACTTTGAATAAGGAGGCAGATTAAATGCATCAGTCAAAGGAATTTGCAAGAATAATGGTTTCATCCACTCACAAAACTTGTTGTAGTGTTCTTCCTCCTTTGACTTGTGTTTCTTACATGGAAAAAGCATAGGTTTCTGCACCCAAGGTTCTCTCTCTTTACCATGTTTATTAGCAATAAAATCTTCCTTGGTGTACCTAGTGTTCTTAGTGTGCTTCTCAGGTTCTTCCTCAATGTAACATCCCAAAAATATTAAACTAGAATCATCAAACTCTAATCATCAAATTTAGGGTTAACAAAAACTTTTCTAATTAAAATTATGAAGGCATGCATATGTGTATGCATTGAATTTGAAATTCTTTTGAACCACCTTATTTGTGTGTTTCTTTGCTTGTAAAATGTTTCTTAGGTGAAATAAACATCATCTAAAACATTTCGCAAACTTGTCCTAAAGACAAATAAATCAAAACCAATAAAATAAAGGAATGGTCATTTTGACCAATTTAACTCCCATGCCTACTTTGGCTGTCTCAAACTTTCAGAACCTAATGGAAACTTTTCTGGATCTTTACACCCCTTGAATGCACTCATAACAAGGTATCAAGGCCCACTTTGTGATCATCCAGAAACTTTCAAATGCATAGTTTAAATAACAATTCAAAATTGAATCTTTATCATATGGGAAGATCCCACTTTTTCAAAAACCACTCAAACAAGCTCAACTTTCAAAACCCAAGCATCTGCAGACTCACCAGCACCAATCTAGCAAACCCACCAAAAATCTTTACAAAATTCAAAACTTGATTTCATGCGGCCATTTCATCAAACAGGTTGCAGACACAAATCATCAAAATCCTAAACACTATAGTGAGCAGTGATTGAAGCCTAACTTGTTCCCTCCGGGCACCACTAGCCTTAGTAGATCATCTAACAACCTAAACTAACCCTTAGCATCACGTAAGCTTGGCATTGCCATCAATGGTGAACAATGAGCACACCCATGTCACCCCATGTCGACAAAGAAGCTAGGAAGAGAAGCAAGCCTAGCCAGATGTCGGGAGGAAGCCCACCGTCCACCGCCACTCCTGTCCCAGCGGCGTGGCCAAGCCCTCGACCACACACGGACGCCAGACGCGGCGACCATGCGGCGCCAGAGCGCCACCTCGGCAAAGCCCCACAGACCGCGCGCCCTCACCGCGTGCACACACGATCACCACCGACCCAGAGACATCCTCGTCACGCCCGTGACGCTAACCACCGCTACCGTCGAAGACGCCGCCTCTGCCGCGCAGAGCGTCGCATGTTCCAGACCAAGCCACACCGCCCCACGCCTCAAAACCATGTCATTGAGCATCGCCAGAGAACACTGCACCACCCCTACCTTCGCCCATGCCAATAGCCGTCTATACCATCGCCCCCGACGAGCTCACCATGCGCCCCGTCGGTCCCCTCGCTCGGATATAAATAGAGGCCACCCCCAGTCGATTTCTTTACACCATCTCACTCCCCTCTCCTCACTGATCGTGCCACACCGTTCCCGGAGCAAGGCGAGCACCACCTCGCCGGAATTTCACCGGAGCCCGCCGCCTCTAGAGAAGAAGGGCGCCATCGATTTCGTCCACCCTAGGAGCTGTCGCGACCACCCCTGAGTTCGTCGTCGTCGACTTCGTCGTTCGCCCGCCTCGCCGACCCTCGCCTGCACCTTAGTGAGCCCCCAACACCCCTCACTGGCCGCGCTAGGTTTCTTTCTCGCCGGCGTTGCTCAACGTCGACGATGACTCTCAGCCGTTGGATTAGAACTAGATCGAACGATCCACATTGCCCCGTATGGCTTCGCCCCTCCCTGTCTCACTGACGAGTGGGGACACCCACTTAAGCAGCCCGCGGGAGCACTGCGCTTAGCAGGCCGGCCCGTTAACTTTTCACGCGCAGCCCAGTGATTTGAATTAAACCTTTTCCATTTTATTTCAAACTCACTTCTGTACACAACTTCAAAAATCAACCCAGATCGATTCAGTGCACCAAGTTGAATGAAACCAATTTTGTTAGAAAGGTCTGAGAATGCTGAATCCAAGCCCGTTGGATTCAAGTCATTTGGATCTATAGATCACCCATGGTAAAAATAACAAGGCAAAATCTTTTCTGCATTCAAACAATTTTCAAATTTAAACCATAATAGCTTTTGAGTTGATTCCAACTCTCAAAAATCACATTTAACCATACCTTTTAGAATATATAAAAATATATAGGTTTACCTTCAGAAATAATGTTCAAGTAATAAAAGAATGCTACATAGGCATTTCTAGCCACTTTAATTAATTAAAATAAAAGGGTAAAACCTTATTAAATTGTGACACCACTTTAAATCACATTCCCATGGACTACAATATGTGGTGATAACATGTGTCAACATGATCCCATATTTGGTGTGGAGAATATTAAATCTTAAGTAGTTTTTCAATGAGTAGAAATTACTTTTCTAAAAATAAAAGGAATTAAACCAAGTTTTAATCTTGTAATGTTAGTGATGATATTAGATGAAAGGGTAATTGCCCCTATGTGTGGTTTTGGTGATTAATGACAATCCCTATGGACTAATGTTTTCACTGAGTTTTATATGAAGGTATATTCCATAGGTCATGCTTGTAGTCCATGTGTTGGATTCAAGTATGGATGCCATGAATATAAAGATATACCTTGAGTATTGGCATCAAAATCATCGAGTTGAAAAGAAGAATATGATATGATCAAGATCTTGAGAGTGTGATCTCAATAGAAGAATTCAAGATATGGCTCTAAGTCGGTGTCATGATAGCCTCATTAGTTGAGCTATGGTTGACTAAGATTTAGAGCATGTAATCAAATGAAGAGTTCCTTATGTACCTCAAGATAATAAGATGGAGCACGAGAAGATACTTGGTTGACCAATACAAAGAGTGAAGAGTGATTTCAAGTTGGTCAACACATGAAGCATAAAGAATGTACCACATGGTATTGTGGTATGGTAAGCCTTGTCAATTATGCATCATGAACTAATCCATTATATATTTGCCTTTGTGTTTTCTATATGGACAGGTATCTTTCCATGGGCATGCTTCAAAAATGAAGATATTATATAGCCCATGAGAGGATGACATCAAGTGGTGATCGTCATCAAGGTTGAGAAGGGCAAGTTCAAGATAAGCATCTCGAGAAGATCATTTGCTTGAAGCTTGCCGTCCATATTGGTGATAATGGACATGTGAAGACATGTATTAATGAAGCTATCCCATAGTGGTGTATGGGGAGCAAATTAGGAGTCTTCACGAAGCAACAATGATCAAGTGTTGCATTCCGGCTTGGGTGGAGCTTGAAGCGTTGTCATCAAGATCAAGCGGTTTGCGCAAGGCAAAGGTATGGCCTTGGTAGGTTTTCCTTTTACCGGTCTCAGGGTGGTTGTTGGGAGACCGGGTTATAGGATAGATAGCCGCACTATCAAGAGGGGCTTTCGGTTGTGTAACTTGATAACATCGTCATAGGGAGCTCAATCCTTTGCATACTTTGCATCTTCCTATTTTGTTGATTCTTGGTGTTTCTACATGTGAGGTTCTTGAGCTTGTTGCTAGCTCTTCAACAAGCCCAAGTTCATCGAAAACGGAATTCGTATGCATCCTCTATGGCGTTTTCGAGTTTGAAGGTTTTATCGGTTCTTATTTAGGGAGGCTTCTTACCTTTCTTCATTTGGTTCTATCCTCCTTTGTTGGGCTATGATGTTTCTCTACACAATCTTGTAAAGCTTGTTTTCCTCGTCAAAACAAGCCCAATATCATCGAAATCGGAGTCCGGATGCAAAAGTTATTGCGTTTTCCGTGAAGTCAGTTTCATCCCGGTTGTGGATCCGGTTCAACTGCTCCAGACGGGTGGTCCGTGCAAGACTTGAAAACCGAGATTCAACCGGTTTCAACCAAGATTCAACCGGGATTTTCGGTTTTTCTATACCGAGTCTATCCGAGACTGTGTACTGACCCTAATTCCGGTTTTAAGTTCGGTTTTCCGGTCCAGGAACCGGACCGTCCGGTTTTGGAGCCGGTCCAACCGAGTTCTGGAGCCCGGTTCTTCCCCCAACGTTTAAGGTTGTTCTTGACCACGAAATTGACCTCCATTGTTGAACCTCTTGAGCTTGCTTCCTCCCCTTCCCTCCTATGATTCTTGCATCTTTTTTAGGGCTTTGGAAGAGGAGATCTAGATCTACAATCCCCACCAATCAATTCCTCCTCTAAGTGAGGGGAACCCATTGGATCTAGATCTTGGAGTCATTGGTTGACTTCCACCATTGTTCTTCCTCTCTAATTCCTCCCTAGCACTTGTTGATTTGGTGGGATTTGACAGTGAAGGATTTGAGCACCCTTGGTGGTCTTTCTTTGCATTCTTGCATAAGTGTTGAGCTCTCCATTACGATTTGTTCGAGTGAGAGACCGTGAGCTTGTTACTCTTGGAGGGTGACCTCCTAGTTGGCTTGGCGGTTGGTGCCGCGGTGTTCTCTTCGTGAAAGATTGTGAGGAGACCCGGGATTCTCTTTCGTGGAGCTTGTGAAGTGGTTGTGGAGCTTGTCATCTCCGGAGTGGAGGAAAAGCTAGCCATAAGGAAAGGGCCTATTCCTTCGTGGGATAGACTCGGAGAAGAAGGTGAGCCTTTGTGGCGCGTGAGGAATCCTTCGTGGAACCTCACACCTCTCCAACGTGACGTAGCCCCCTTACCAAAGGTGGTGAACACGGGAATACATCTTCGTCTTCGCGTGCCTCGGTTATCTCGATATCCGAGCTTACTTTCCTTGTGATAGCCATCGAGCTTGAAGTACTTATATCTTGCTTATCACTTGTGGTATATTTATCTTGTGCTATCTTGCTTAGCTTAATTTGTTGTTGGTGCACTTAGTTGAGCCTAGTGTATTTAGGTTTTGTGCTTGTAAAATAAACATTAGTTTAATTCCGCATTCTATCAATCCAAAACCGTAATAGTTTTGAAATTGCCTATTCACCCCCCCTCTAGGCGACATCTCTATCCTTTCAATTGGTATCAGAGCAAGGTCTCTCCTTGTTTAGGCTTCACCGCCTAGAGTGTAAAGATGTCGGCTAGTAGTATAGTGCACAATGACACAATTATCTTTGATGGCACAAATTATGCTTTGTGGAGAAATTGCTTGCTTTGTAATCTTCGGACCTTGTGTCCAAATATTGAGCGATTTCTAGATGTAGGTTTTTCTCCTCCTATGGATCCTCAAAATCTATCTTTAGAGGATGAGAAAAATTTACATCTCGAAGCTCAAGTATCTAATGAGCTTATTTTCTCTTTGAGCCCCACAGTTAATTTTTTCTTGACGATTGTAAAGCGTAAGTCGTCTCATGAGAAGTGGACCAAGCTTAAAGAAATATTTGGTGGTTCCATTTCTAATATTGTCGGTGGTTTCTCCGAGGAGATCTCTTTTCCTTCACATCATGAAGAGCTCGAAGTTGCTTCCACCTCCGGCCGCGATGAGTTCTCATCTTCACCCACTTCACCAATGTGTGGCAAGACACAAGGTAAAGATATGGTGAGTGGTGTTGGGAATTGCAATGTTGATATTGTGCTCGCTAATGATGATCCTTCATCTCTATCCCATTGCATTGTTTCTTCTTTGGACTTAAGCACTTCTTGCAACAATAATTCTATATCCCCTTGTGTTGCTAGTCCTTGTATATCATCTAGAAATTATTTGAGTACTAG
The DNA here is from genome assembly GCA_030063025.1 of Avena longiglumis. Classification (NCBI taxonomy): domain Eukaryota; kingdom Viridiplantae; phylum Streptophyta; class Magnoliopsida; order Poales; family Poaceae; genus Avena; species Avena longiglumis. The sequence continues at coordinate 160,447,147 of CP125973.1, forward strand.
TGTAGATGATACGCTTGATTTGCCTTGTTACCATGAACAAAATGCTTCTATTTCCTCTAGTTGTTTATCTAACAATGTAGAGGAAATCAAACATTCTATGAAGCAAGACATGATCATGAATGAAGATTCAAGAATATCCTCATCTTCATTCTCCCATGCTCACATGTGCCTTATGGCAAGAGGATCAAAGGTATCTCCTACTTTGGATCCCAATATATCTTGTAAAGATAATAGCAATGATAATGATGATAGTGATGATGACATTGATGAGGATACTAGTGCTCTCTTGCTTGAGTTGACTTTTTTTTGTACCTCTCTTCGTGGTAATAATAAGGCCGTTACTTGTCTCAAACACGTTATGGACACCATAACTAAACAAACGGGAACCATAGAGGAGTTGGATTTCCAACTTGATGATGCGAGTCGAAGATTCAATCTCCTTAAGCAAGAGCTTGCCAAGGAGAAGCACACTAATTGTCTCCTCACACAAAAAATTGAATCTTATGAGCATGAAAAGGAAAATTCCATTAATGATGCTTGTGCTACTAACTCTACTTCTTGTGAAGCATCTATCCTAAAGGAGAATGTTGAGCTAAGGGCTCAACTTGAGTTGCTAACTAACAAGTATAGGAAATTGGAAGAAAGTCACGAAAAGCTCTCGGGCTCTCATAATGATCTTATAATCTCTTATGATGGGATAAAGTTAGCTCATGAGGCAAGTATTACTAAGGTAAAATCTTGTGAGCCTCTTTTGGACATTAGCACAAATTCTACTCAAAATGCTATTTTGCCATGTGCTAGTCCTAGTAATTCATCTAGCCATACTATTGATAAAACTTGTGTTGGATTAATTTCTTTGCCTTGTTGCTCTAAGAATGAAGCTTCTACTTCCTCTAGTACTTGTATTTATACTAACCATGTAGAGGAAATCAAAGAGCTCAAGGCTCAAGTCACTTCCTTGAGGAATGACTTGGAAAAGAGTCATGAAGGGAAATCCACACTGGATAATATCTTGAGTGTGCAAAAATCCCCTAATGATAAAAGTGGACTTGGATTCAACTCCAATAACAATAACAAGTCCAATATAAACAAGAAGAATGGCCAAAACCAAGTCAAGAATTCATCCAAGATTATTTGCTTCAAGTGCAAGGTTGAAGGACATCATGTAAGATCTTGTCCATTGAAGAAAAAGCACTTGAGTGAGAAGCAACAAGGGAAGCGGCCACAAGTTCATGTTCAAGCCCAAGTTGAAGTTAGTCCACTTCCGAAGAAAAACCAAGATAATGCTCCCCAAGCCAAGAAATCAATGAAGAAGAGAAAGGGGAGCACTTGTTGCGACATATGTCATGTGAAGGGGCACTTTGCCTCTTCATGTTCAAACGGTACCTTATCTAACCCTATCATTGTTGATGATGATTATTATCTTAGGAAGGATAAGAATGGCAATGTGTTTGCCAAGTTTGTTGGAACTCAAAGTGGTGTCAAGAAAAGAACCATTTGGGTTGCCAAGCCTATTGTGACTAACCTCTTAGGACCCAACTTGGTTGGGTACCAACTAGCTCAAACTTGATCAATAGGTGTTTATGGAGGGCATTGGAGACTTGGCTAACTCTTGAAGAATTAAGGGATCTTCATATATTATATTTGATCAAGCCAAGTTATAAGGATTATTATTTCCCTATCTTATATCCAATGTGCCTCTTCGCGGTAACTTGTACTTAACTCATTTATATTGTAAGTTACTTGACCCTTTACATGTTTTGGTTTTGTACCAAGTATGTGTTTGTATTTGGTGTGCCTCATGCTTGATTATTTTGTGTATTCAAGTATGTCTAAGTGATTGGCACATCATTTACTCGTGTTTTTTTGAGCCTCTAATGCATCTTGATGATATCTTATTTGGCTCTTTTAGAGTAGTTAATGGAACATACCATTTTGGGGGAGTGACATGCCTCGCGCATCTCTCAAACCTTAAAATATGTGTACATGAGTACTACCACTTAGTATTGATATTGCAAGCTTATCTAGTCACTATGTGGTGTATCATACTCATGAGAAATTCAAATTCTAAATGTCCATTAATTATCTCTAGTTGAGATTGTTTTGCCTCTTATAAAAAAAATGAATATCACATTATGGGGGAGTAATATGCTTCTTTTGCATATCACAATCCTAGGAAATGTGAACATATGAGGTAGTGCCACTTAGAGTTGATATTGTTGATTATCTTGTTTCTAGGTGGCATGTTGGCTCAAACAAGGTCCTATTTTTGTTAGAAGCTTTTATTGCTTGTCTTTTTGGTCTTTGTTTGAGTAAGAAATTCTTGGTGCGGTATTTCTCAAATACATATCTATATATATTATTTGGGAAACCATTTTCTTCAAGTTATTCTAATCATTTCTTTGCATGATTGTGTGACTAGTTGAAGCTATCAAGAATATCTATCTTTGCATAGTGCTTAATCTTTTTATTTCTATCCTATGATTTTTATTGTGAAGATTTATATTTAATATCCATGTAATATACCACCGGAAATCTATTCCAATACACTCATTGTCTTCGACAATTGATATACTTGTGTGTGGTAGCATTTATGGATCATCTTCACTTTGGAGTTAACCTCTTATTGCCTTACTTTCTTTCCAAAATTTTGGTGTGGCTCCAATTGTCTTCCTTGGATTTTGAACATCTCTTTGATGATGTTTTTGATTATTATCAAATGTGTTTTAGTGGAAGACAAACATTTTCTTCTCGGAACCTTGTGCCATTGTGAAAAGTGTTAAGGGTTTGGTTTATTTGTTGAAACCTTGCTCTTCTGGGAGTTTGTTATCTCATTCTTTATTCTCTATTTTATTTTCTTGAATGAGATAGATCTTTGAGCATTTGTGTTCTTATTTCATCTTTCATGCTTAATAGTTTTTGCTCGGTTCATTTGTTGAACTTTGTTGAACAAATCTTGTGTTGATTTGATTCTTTGATATAGTTTGGACAACAAATGTGTTTTGTCACACCTTGTATGCCTTCTTGAATATTTTTGGTGATTTGTCCAAAGTATATCTTTATTGGATCTTGAAAGTATCGCGCATGCATGTTTACTAAATGTATATATTATATCATGTTTTGCTTTTCTTTGATCCAATATATAGGGTATACTCCATCAAATCCTTAAACGGCTAAGATATGCATGAAATTCAAATTTCATCTCTGAATATGCACATATTTTTATGGAGTGTATCCTATGTGTTGTGGTTATTCTAACCACTTTGGACCCAATAAGTTTGCGGACCAAGATGTACTTGAATGTTGTTTTAGGTACATTGAATATGCAATGGATGCTTGTCTCTTCTATAAGGAAAGTGTTGTCACCACATGTTAATTGGAGCCAAGCTAGGATGATCTAAAAATTCTTATCTACTACATCATACCATTGCTATCTCGGTAACAAGTATCTTATTCATGCATACTATTCTTCCATCCAATCTCTTGTAGGTTGCATCTTGGCATGAATTTATTTATTTGTCAATGTTCGATTCTTGCAATTATCTTTGAAAGACTTTGTATCCTTATTGCTTATGTGAGTAATTTGAGATGATGCATATAATGGGGAGTATATAAAATCATTTTCATGATTCACCAATTCCAAATATGCCTTCTAGCAATTTATTGCATATAAACTCCTCAAGGTACTCTCATGTGCAATATTGTTTAAATTGCATTGAATCATTCCTTTTGATACTTGTTGCCTTTCTTAAAGTATCCCAACTAGCATTAGTTCCCTTAGTGTTAGTTGTGATGGTTTTGAGATTTTTTTGTTTTTCTTTGGTGAAGTTCATTGATATACCATAAGATAAAATAGAGCCATGGGCTATATATGCACTTAAGCAAAATATCCTTTTTGGTATATCTTATGACTTCCGCTTGGATATCATGTATTCTTTTTATTAACCTCTTATGTGTGGATGTTTCTTTGTGGATTATTCTCATGTTTTTTCCCTTAGAAACTTATATACACTAGAGTGTTAATCTCTCGCCTTGATATACTCGCTCTTTTCCGACCATCACTCTTATCCTCTTGATTTTTAATGGTTTTGGTAAGGTCTTGATTTATGAGTGCTTGGTTTACTTTTATTGCATATTCACACACTCATATCTCATATTTGGTTTCTTTTGGACTTAAGCTTGTCTTGACAAGTGTATTGGTTTATATCTAATCCTTGTATCTTGGTTGTGTTCTAAATAATATAGAGGGAGTGAGGATTCCATGTTTGTGCATATTGTATTCAAATGAAACAACTAATTTATGCACGAACCTTGGGGAGCTTCCTTATTTCATTTAGAGCATTATTTGTCCATTTGATTATTTGGATCTTTTGATTGCTTGCTTCATCTGTTGAAGTTCCTTCACCTTGTTATCCTTTTAGCAATCCTTGATCCTCAATATAGTTTGATTTCCTCCAAGTGTTCGACATTGGATATGTGCATGTGATTTCAGTCATATTACGAGTAATGCACACCTTGTGTAGGAACTCATACTATATTGTCCTTCTAACCTTGTTATCCATTTTGACACTTGTTGCCAATGGGGGAGAAGTTTAGAGGGTTTTAAGGGAAATGGTTTTCTACTTAAGATTTGTTTGTTCTTAAGTGTTTTACTTTCATGCATTTCATCTTTATTATGTTTTGCATGGTTGTATATATAGTGGAAACTCTAAAGGTTATGCTTAACAATGTATGCAATGAAATTCAAGATCATCAAACGTGCATATATTGTGGGGGAGTTTGCTCTATATATGTTGGTTCTACTCACATCTCATGCATCAGTTGTAGTTTATGTGAGTAGAATCGGTTTTGATATGGGCTAGTATTTTTGTGTTACTTAACCATATCAAATACAACCTCTTGTATACAACTTATTCTAATAATTATTTCTAATATTCATTATATAAACCCTCTTGTTGTGATTGTCATCAATTACCAAAATGGGGGAGATTGAAAGGGTAATTGCCCCTATGTGTGGTTTTGGTGATTAATGACAATCCCTATGGACTAATGTTTTCACTGAGTTTTATATGAAGGTATATTCCATAGGTCATGCTTGTAGTCCATGTGTTGGATTCAAGTATGGATGCCATGAAGATAAATATATACCTTGAGTATTGGGATCAAAATCATCCAGTTGAAAAGAAGAATATGATATGATCAAGATCTTGAGAGTGTGACCTCAATAGAAGAATTCAAGATATGGCTCTAAGTCGGTGTCATGATAGCCTCATTAGTTGAGCTATGTTTGACTAAGATTTAGAGCATGTAATCAAATGAAGAGTTCCTTATGTACCACAAGATAATAAGATGGAGCACGAGAAGATACTTGGTTGACCAATACAAAGAGTGAAGAGTGATTTCAAGTTGGTCAACACATGAAGCATAAAGAATGTACCACATGGTATTGTGGTATGGTAAGCCTTGTCAATTATGCATCATGAACTAATCCATTATATATTTGCCTTTGTGTTTTCTATATGGACAGGTATCTTTCCATGGGCATGCTTCAAAAATGAAGATATTATATAGCCCATGAGAGGATGACATCAAGTGGTGATCGTCATCAAGGTTGAGAAGGGCAAGTTCAAGATAAGCATCTCGAGAAGATCATTTGCTTGAAGCTTGCCGTCCATATTGGTGATAATGTACATGTGAAGACATGTATTAATGAAGCTATCCCATAGTGGTGTATGGGGAGCAAATTAGGAGTCTTCACGAAGCAACAATGATCAAGTGTTGCATTCCGGCTTGGGTGGAGCTTGAAGCGTTGTCATCAAGATCAAGCGGTTTGCGCAAGGAAAAGGTATGGACTTGGTAGTTTTTCCTTTTACCGGTCTCAGGGTGGTTGTTGGGAGACCGGGTTATAGGATAGATAGCCGCACTATCAAGAGGGGCTTTCGGTTGTGTAACTTGATAACATCGTCATAGGGAGCTCAATCCTTTGCATACTTTGCATCTTCCTATTTTGTTGCTTCTTGGTGTTTCTACATGTGAGGTTCTTGAGCTTGTTGCTAGATCTTCAACAAGCCCAAGTTCATCGAAAACGGAATTCGTATGCATCCTCTATGGCGTTTTCGAGTTTGAAGGTTTTATCAGTTCTTATTTAGGGAGGCTTCTTACCTTTCTTCATTTGGTTCTATCCTCCTTTGTTGGGCTATGATGTTTCTCTACACAATCTTGTAAAGCTTGTTGTCCTCGTCAAAACAAGCCCAAGATCATCGAAATCGGAGTCCGGATGCAAAAGTTATTGCGTTTTCCGTGAAGTCAGTTTCATCCGGTTCAACCAGCTCCCAGACCGGGTGGTCCGGTGCAAGCACCGGAAAACCGAGATTCAACCGGGTTTCAACCAAGATTCAACCGGGATTTTCGGTTTTTCTATACCGAGTCTATTCGAGACTGTGTACTGACCCTAATTACGGTTTTAAGTTCGGTTTTCCGGTCCAGGAACCGGACCGTCCGGTTCTGGAGCCGGTCCAACCGAACTTTCAACCGAGTTCTGGAGCCCGGTTCTTCCCCCAACGTTTAAGGTTGTTCTTGACCACGAAATTGACCTCCATTGTTGAACCTCTTGAGCTTGCTTCCTCCCCCTTCCCTCCTATGATTCTTTCATCTTTTTGAGGGCTTTGGAAGAGGAGATCTAGATCAACAATCCCCACCAATCAATTCCTCCTCTAAGTGAGGGGAACCCATTGGATCTATATCTTGGAGTCATTGGTTGACTTCCACCATTGTTCTTCCTCTCTAATTCCTCCCTAGCACTTGTTGCTTTGGTGGGATTTGAGAGTGAAGGATTTGAGCACCCTTGGTGGTCTTGCTTTGCATTCTTGCATAAGTGTTGAGCTCTCCATTACGATTTGTTTGAGTGAGAGACCATGAGCTTGTTACTCTTGGAGGGTGACCTCCTAGTTGGCTTGGCGGTTGGTGCCGCGGTGTTCTCTTCGTGGAAGATTGTGAAGAGACCCGGGATTCTCCTTCGTGGAGCTTGTGAAGTGGTTGTGGAGCTTGCCATCTCCGGAGTGGAGGAAAATCTAGCCATAAGGAAAGGGCCTATTCCTTCGTGGGATAGACTCGGAGAATAAGGTGAGCCTTTGTGGAGCGTGAGGAATCCTTCGTGGAACCTCACACCTCTCCAACGTGACGTAGCCCCCTTCCCAAAGGTGGTGAACACGGGAATACATCTTCGTCTCCGCGTGCCTCGGTTATCTCGATATCCGAGCTTACTTTCCTTGTGATAGCCATCGAGCTTGAAGTACTTATATCTTGCTTATCACTTGTGGTATATTTATCTTGTGCTATCTTGCTTAGCTTAATTTGTTGTTGGTGCACTTAGTTGAGCCTAGTGTATTTAGGTTTTGTGCTTGTAAAATAAACGTTAGTTTAATTCCGCATTCTATCAATCCAAAACCGTAATAGTTTTGAAATTGCCTATTCAACCCCCCTGTAGGAGACATCTCTATCCTTTCATTAGATCATCTATAGGACCCTTGTGTGTGATGATTGCCAGTAGTTAAGTATTGTTTGGTGATTGTGTACCTCGTATTTATTCATAGACGATAGTACCGACCAAGGATACGAGGAGGAAGGAGGATTCTACGAAGAAGAAGCCGAGGAGAACTTCAACCACTGCTCTGCACAAGGCAAGCCGATACTATTCCTATGCAAGCTAAAACTTGCAAGATACTCTACTTTAGCAAGCCTAATACTACTAGTGAATGTGCATGTTAACACTTGCAATTTATCAAGCCTTACTACATCAATTGACCTATGCAAGCTATTAACTTAGCAAGCTTATACCACTTGATAAGCCATCCTAGTTTTATTTGCAAGTCTATTACTTTATTTATTTATCAAAACTCTTACTTAGAGTTTACTGAAATAAATGGTAGATACTAGAAGAATATTTGAAGGTTGCATAAAGAGCATAAAATTTGGCCTAAGCTAGATAATCTTGATGTCATCTTAAGGCATGAGATTAAACTTAGTTAGAACTCCACTAGTTTACCACCCCTCATTATTGCTTACCCCCACCTGTAGATGCTAGTGCTAAGCATAAAACTTGATTAACTTTATATGGGAATACTTGGTGGAAAAATGGTTATGAAAACCTTGGAATGATGGATCATTCTATTGAAATGTTTTGGACATGTGTTTCCAAACACTTGATGATTTTGGTGATGAAAATGATGAGGCATGAGCCTTAGCCCTTTATAAAACTGATGGTTGTCTGGATGCGATACCATTCCAATTTTATCGTACAACCACAATACCCGAAGATTGGGTAGGGCTTGATTGGAAACTTATATACCTTAGTATTAGTTCCCTTATGGCCAAGGTCTGAGCTGAGGCTACCTTGTGAAGATTGTCCACCTGTGCAGTACCCAAGATGACAGTTGGTCATGGTTGGGAGGCCAAACTCACAGGAGAGGTGCTTATACTAGGGCGTGTAATTGAAAGGTTAGGATTGATTATCCACATACTGAGTATGGTGAATTCAGGATTTGTTCCTGACGGATGTATCGAATGTTGTGGTGAAAGTGTACAATCTCTGCAGAGTGTCAAACTATTCGAATAGCGCGTCATGATTATGGACATTAGAGTGGCCATCTTTGTCCCCATCGACTTTTCAAAATGACTTGTGAAATGATTGGAAACTTTGACTTGACCACAACAGAGTTGTGATATGAAATACAAATTCCCACTTAGGAGTTATAAAATTATGACGAGCATTCGTTGCTTCTAAACTTAGTAGAGATAAATCTGGCTTTTGCAAAACAACCCTAGAGCCTAGTGTCCTATTATCCAAAAACCCCTTTACCTGTTAGTATTAGTTTGCGATTCTCATGGCCAGACTATGAAGAGGAGTACCTTGAGGATGGACCCCAGGAAGGTTACGACAACTAGGATCATCTCCCATCGTCAGCATTGCCTGTGACCCCGAAGATGGAGCTTCGCCTACGCTACCGTTATTATTACGTATTCCGCTGCTTGATGTTGTATTAAGAACTGGATCATGAGATCCCTATTTGTGTAAGAACCTATGTACTGTTTGTAATGGATGATGTACTATGGTATCCAATTCTGTTATGTCTCGCAAAAATGGTAATCCTGGGATTGCGATGTATGGCATAACAGGCATCTGGGATTAAAAATCAGGGTGTTGACACTCAACTTCCTCCTTATCAGGAGCATCATTTTTATCAATACCACTCTCAGTTTCAGCATCAGAGATAGATATACTATTAGGATCTACAGCAGGTTCAAGTGGTTTCTCAACTATTTTATGTTTCTTTTTCTTTCTCTTACGAGGACTACCACTACTTTCACCTTGCAGAGAATCCTGCTCAATTCTTTTAGGGTGTCCGTCAGGATATAAAGGATCTTGAGTAGCTATACCACTCCTAGTTCTAATTCCATAAGCATGTTTATCTCCCGAGGCATTAACTAGCATATCCTTTTGTACCTTAGCAAGTTGATCAAGTTGGGTTTGAACCATTTGAAAGTGTTTACAAAGCATTTTAATATCATTGGAAGTCCTTTCCACAATATATTTCAACTCTTTAATAGCTCTAGAGTTTTCCAATAAATGATTCTGAACTTGTTTATTAAAATTACCTTGCTTAACAATAAAAATGTCAAGTTTCTCTAAACATTGATCAGGAGGCTTACCATAAGGAATATCACCTTCATCAAAGTGTTGGAGAGAGTGTACCTCAATAGTAGATGAATGGGGAATTGGCTTACATAATTCTTTTATAGGAGGTAGATTCTTCACATCTTCAGCTCTAATAACTTTCTCCTTTAGACACTTCTTAGCTCCCTTCATCACTTCATCATTTAATGCAATAAATCCCCTCTTCTTTGGTGTTGGTATTGGAACTGGTTCAGGCACAACTGGTTCAGGAGTAATAGGCTCAGGTGTATTTAGCTCAGTTGAAGTCTAATCATCATAATTCTTGCTTATTTTAGCCATTAATTCTTCAGCATCTGTAGGAGTTCTTTAACTGAAAACACAATCAGCAAAGCTATCTAGGTATGTCCTAGAATCATTAGTTAGTCCATTATAATAAATATCAAGAAGTTCATTCTTAGGTAATGGACATCCAGGATGTGCATGAATCAAGGCACATAACCTTGTCCATGACTCAGGCAATTTCTCTTCTTCTCCCTGTTTAAAATCAAAAAGTCTCTGCAAAGCAGCATGTCTAGCACTGGGAGGAAAATATTTCTGAAACAAAGAAGTAATCAAACAATCAGGGCTATCAATGGAACCAGGAGGTAATCTATTAAACCAATCCCTAGCTTCTCCTTTTAGTGAAAAGGGAAGATCTTAGTAACAAAGTACTTGCACATCTTAAATCATCAGAGAATAAAGCATTCATAGTAGAAAGCTCATTCATATGAGCTACAGTACTCTCATTTTCAGTCCCACAAAAAGGTTCTTTCTCAACAATTTCCAAATAGGATAAATCAAGAGAAAAATCATAATCTTTATCTTTAATATCTATGGGAGGTGTCAAACTTAGGATCATAGGACAGCTTAGGAATAATGGTACGTCTTGCAAGGAGACTCTTAATAGCACTAGTACCATGTGTGTTTTGGCACTCTTCAACAAAATCATCAATAAACTCAATGTAGTCATCATTAATATCATAACTCTCTCTAGATTTAGGTAAGATAACAGGTGTAATAGTGTCTTCACTAGGAGTTTTGGTATTTCCTAGACTAGCCATAGGCATCTAGGAAGGACCTAATGAACCACTCGCATCAAGCACAGTAGAAGTAACATCATGAGTATCAAAAGCAGTTTGCACTCAGCAAGAGTAGCAAAGTGTAGCATGTGTATGTGGTGGTGGAGTAACAAGCTTACTAATAACAGACGGTGAATCAAGAGCAGCAGAGGTGTTTAGGACTGTACCTCTTCTTGTAGTGCATGGTAAAATAGGGAACTTTCCATCACGAGACTTCCCCATGATGAAAGGAGTAGCAGTGAACAATAATAGATCCAAGTAAACTTACAAATAAAGCTATGCTCCCCGGCAATGGCGCCAGAAAATAGTCTTGATGACCCACAAGTATAGGGGATCGCAACAATCTTCGAGGGAAGCATTACCCAATTTATTGATTCAACACAAGGGGATCCAAAGAATACTTACAAGCCTTAACAACTGAGTTATCAATTCAGCTGCACCTGGAAATAGTTCTTGCTCACAGAAGTTTATCAGTAGCAATAGTTTGTAGTAGCAACAACAATAGTGAGCAATAGTAACAGTAATGGTAAACAGTGGGATTTGAGTGCGGTAGGCATAGGGATAGATGGACGGGCATTACATGAACGAGTCTAAACATGTAACTTCAAGATCTAGGGCATTGCAGATAATAAAAATAAGCATCCAAGTACTAAACAATCCTAGGCATGTGCTCCATATATAGTCATACGTGCTCACAATGAGAACTTGCACAACATCTTCTGTCCATCCATGCCGTGGCAGCGGGGCCTCTAGGGAACTACTGGCAATTAAGGTACTCCTTTAATAGAGCACCAGAGCAAAGCATTAACACTCCGTGAACACATGTGATTCTCACATCACAACCATCCCCTCCGGTTGTCCCAATTTCTGTCACTTCGGGGCATTTGGATCCGGACAATGATATGTGTACACAACTTGCAGATAAGACCACAAACAATACTATCATAATGATTCAATAATACGTTCAGATCTGAGATCATGGCACTCGGTGTTGGGGATATGCTATATGGGTATCCTAATAGCATGTCTCTTATCCGACTAACCCGGGTGGCCCATCGTCGGTAGCATGGCCTATGGCCTGCTGGGCGGCCCAGTTAGGTGGATCCAGAAGGGAGGCCCATTCCGGATAAAGGAAGGCTACGGTGGAGTCACCAGCGTACCCGGAGCCTTGGAGTGAAAGCTACACAAGACTAGTGATAGACGGTGTAGGTCTCTGTAACCTGTCCGGCTAGGACTTTTCCCTGTAACTCTAGGACCTGGCGACTATATAAGTCGGGCCTATGGGAGCCTTTAGGGCACAAAAAAATCTCATACAACCTAGCATTGATTCAGACAACCTCGCACAGCGAACATATCTCTGTAACTCGGCGTATTGCCCTTATAGTGATTTATAGCAGGAGTAGGATTCCGCCACCGTTGTGGGATCTGAACCTGGATAAGCGGTGTTACCTCGTACCCGTCAACCGTCCGCCTTACCCTATGTCTCTAAACACGCATTATGAGGACCCCTCCATGGCGTACTTGTCGGCAATACCACGACAGTTGGCGCCCACCATGGGGCAAGAGGCGCTTCAGGCTCTTCAGGGGGCGAGGACCAAGATCTTCGCGGGAATCGGCGAAACATAGCCATCGGCCGTATTCTCTTCTCCGGCAACGTTCTGATCGTCCCTCCTGACGAGTTCTGGATCCCGGCGAAGACGAACCCAACGCGATGTTCGATCGTTCCTATTGGAAACATCCACCTCTTCATCGGCGAAACCGACTCGAGCACTAGTTCCCTGGGAGTCAGAGGAGCATCAAGACCCGCACGGACCGCCTACGGGCCGGATACGTTCGTGGAAGGATCGATGTCGGATCTCTCTTCGGAATTTGCCGACAAAGGTCAGAAAGCATCAAGACCCGCACGGACCGCCTACGGGCAGGACACGTTCGCGGAAGGATCGATGTCGGATCTCTCTTCGGAGTTTGCCGGCAAAGATAAGAAAAATTCAAGGCCCACCCAAACCGCCCCTGTGTAGGATATAAAGGTGGAAGATCACTGCAAGTCCGCCGGCTTCGTCCGTGCGTCTGAACAGCATAGATCCAAGTTCGTTGGTGTGGTTACCATCTTCGATCTGGCGCGCTGAGTTCAGAGAGAAGGCGAAGACCCCCGCGACTACCTGGCCAGATGGCTCCGTATACGAACCGATCTGGACCACTACCCCAATGATGATGCCATCTGTCACTTTGTGGAATGACTGAACCATGGCACGCTTCTTCGACATTCTCTAAGACGGCAACAGGCGTCAGGACGCCTTACCTTCGAAGGCATGGTGAACATCATAAACAACTACGCGGAGGCTGAAGCGGCAGCTCAGACAGCACTTACGCTCATTGATGGAGCCCCTCCGATTCAGCCACCACCACCACCGCCTCCGGCCACCATCATCGTAGCAGCACAACCACCTCCAGTCATCATCGAGCCCTCGCACCTCCACCGCCCTTCATCGAGGAAGTCCTGGCACCCTCCGACTCTGTCATTAACGCGCTTTATGCCGATTTCAGTGCAGATTCAGAGGAGATAGATTTCAGTCCAGAAGATCTAGACTCCGCTATGCAGGAGATGGAGGAGGATTACTCGCGCGACGAGCAAGATAAAAACACCATCGCGTCCCGAGGGGTGTTCGTCACCATTGGGACGGCGATGGATGAAGATCAACCCGGACGAGCTCCACCTATGGCGCTAGAAAAGGGGAAGGGGCCACTTATTGCTGCTGATGATGATCGCGCAAAGGTCATGCCTCCTCCACCTAACCCAGTGCAGCAGCCGCAGGAACCTGGCACCGGACCGAGCAACAACAACACGGCAAACGTGCCGCCTCCAGCATCTACATCAGCAGCAGCCCAAGTTACTCCCGCTGATAGAGTGATGTACAGAAATCTCCTTGTCGAGCCACTGACCGTCGCTCATATCCGGAGCGTGACCCATCTTGACGAGAAGCGCCAGTAGCTGCTGGAGGAGGTGCAAGCTATCGCGGAACAAGGCGCTAAACTAGATTGAGATCTGGTCAACGCGCAGAAGTCCATAGAGAAAGCTAGAGCAATGGAGGCCGAGTACAAGACTCTGCTACAACAGCAGAAGGCTAAGAAAGCTCCGGCTCGCGTTATCAACGATCCTGGTGTACAGCGCAACCTAGGATGGGCTCCCTCAAAGTCGGCACAAGCCAAGCCATACATTGACAGTGAAGGCAAGCAGGTGATGCCCACCCCACTCCTTAACCTCGCTGTCGCCAAGACCCTTCTGGAGCAGGACAGATCGCCTGAGGCAGTGGAACAGGTCTACGACCTAGTGGCCAAGGTGGTGAAGCGGCAGGAAAATGCCACCTCTCAGAGGATTGAGTCTTAACCCAGCGCTCTGCCAATCTAGCCAGTACAAAGGCAAGGGACTGCGAGATAAACGAAGCAGCCGTTGCAGAAGCTGTCCTCTACAGCGAAGAATTCAAGGAGATCCAGAGCAAGGTCGATGACTCAGAGATTCCCGCGTCGAAGAAGCAAATCTCCGACTCCACTCCTGCATTCAAGGCCGCCATCAAGACCAAGCCGGTGGAACTTGTGGTAGGCGATGCCTCCAAGGTCACCGCCATTGGACGAACCTGGATCCCAAATAGGAAAGCGCGCTCATCGAGTTCCTCCGTGCGAACAGGGACATCTTTGCCTGGCAACCTGCCGACATGAAAGGTGTACCTAGGGAACTTGCCGAGCACAGCTTAAACATTGATCCAAAATGCAAACCAGTGAAACAACCTCTACGACGCTTTGGAGATGAGAAGAGACGCGCCATTGGCAAAGAGATAGCTAGGTTACTTAAGGCTAGATTTATTCGAGAAGTCCTTCACACCCAATGGGTGGCCAATCCTGTACTTGTCCCCAAAAAGGGAACCAATGAATTAAGAATGTGCGTTGATTACACCGTATTGAACAAAGCATGTCCCAAAGATCCGTTTGCTTTGCCTCGCATTGACCAAGTCATTGACTCGAGGGCTGGCTCGGAACTTTTGTGTTTTCTCGATGCATACTCAGGATACCACCAGATCAAGATGAGAAAGTCGGACCAATTGGCCACTTCGTTCACTACCCCGTACGACACGTTTTGCTATGTCACGATGCCCTTTGGGCTGAAAAACACGGGTGCTACTTACCAGCGGACGATGCAACAATGCCTCCACGACCAAATTGGTCAGAGCGTTCACGCCTATGTGGACGATATTGCGGTGATGTCTAAAAAGTCAAACGACTTAATCTCCGACTTAAAAGAAACCTTTGATAATCTCCGGAAATACAACATGATGCTCAACCCCAAGAAGTGCGTCTTCGGGGTTCCAACCGGCAAATTGTTGGGTTTCATCGTTTCCTAGCATGGAATCGAGGTCAACCCGGAGAAAATCAAGGCCATCTTAAACATAAACCGTCCGAAATGCCTAAAGGACATTCAAAGACTAACAGGTTGTGTTGCAGCAGTTAGTCGGTTCGTCAGCCGACTTGGAGAGAAGGCCCTGCCGCTGTATAAGTTGCTGAAGAAGGCGGAAAAATTCACGTGGACGGACAAAGCAGGTGCAGCATTGAAGCAGCTCAAGGAGATTCTTTCCTCAGCGCCCATCCTTGCAGCACCCGAGCCTGGCGAGCCCCTATTAATTTACATGGCGGCAACCAACCGGGTTATCAGCATCGTCGTCGTCGTAGAGCAGAAGGAACCAGGCTATGAGCACGGAGTTCAACGGCCAGTTTACTATGTAAGCGAGGTCTTGACGAGTCTAAGAAGCGTTACCCGCACTACCAAAAGATAGCTTATGGAGTATCCCTTGCTTCTCGGAACCTGAGGCATTACTTCCAGGAGCACCCAATCACAGTGGTGAGCAAGACTCCACTGTCCGACATTATCAATAACAGCGACGCTACAGGAAGGGTCGCGAAGTGGGGCATTGAACTTGCCGCCTTCGAGATCACCTACAAGAGACGCGACGCTATCAAGTCACAAGCCTTGGCGGATTTTGTTGCAGATTGGACGGAGATGCCAGACGCTACTCCGTTGCCAGAACCAGAGTACTGGGTGATGCACTTTGACGGATCAAAGCTGCTCAACGGCTCGGGGGCTGGTGTATTGCTACAGTCACCAACAGGAGACAAGCTACACTACGTTCTGCAGATCCACTTCGAGGCTACAAACAGCATGGCGGAGTATGAAGCACTCATCCGCGGACTACGTGTAGCCAAGGATATTGGCATCAAGCGCATAGTTTGTTGTGGAGATTTCGACTTGGTTGCCCAGCAGGTGGCTGGCACCTGGAATGCGCGGAACCCTATGATGGCGGCATATCGAGACAAGATAGCCAAGAGCTTCTTGGGCTACGAAGTCAAGTATGTGCCTAGGGAGCAAAACGAGGCGGCTGATCTGCTGTCTAAACTTGGATCAGGGCGCAAGCAAATTCCGCCAGGAGTTTTCCTAGAGCATCTACGCACACCATCCGTGAAGGGGGCCGACATAGACAACCCGGATAGAGCTGACTCTTTCGTCAACATGGTGATTAAGGTTCCTCCGGCTTGGACAAAACCGTTCATGGAGCATCTCAAACACGGAACTTTGCCCGACGACGAAGTCAAAAGACGACAAATAGTACGATGAGCAAAGGGTTATACCATGATCAATGGGAAACTCTATAAAATGAGCACTACTGGTGTATACCTAAAGTGTGTTTCCCAGCTAGAAGTTATGGAAATCCTACGTGAAATCCATCTTGGAGATTGCGGGCATCACGCCGCTCCTCGATCGTTGGTCGCGAAAGCCTTCCGGCAAGGATTCTACTGGCTGACCGTGAAGGCGGACGCCGACAAGTTGGTTGAAACATGCATGTGATGCCAGTATTATGCCCAACAACCACATGTTCCTGCTGAAGAATTGCGAAAAATACCAATAACTTGGTCGTTTGCAGTCTGGGGGCTAGACATGGTGGGACCGTTACAAACGGCACCATGTGGATTTACGCATCTGCTTGTAGCAGTTGACAAATTCACTAAATGGATAGAAGCTAAACCCATTAGAAAGCTTGATGGGGCAACTGCCCTCAGGTTTGTCCGGGATCTAGTGGTGAGATTTGGTCTCCCACATAGCATCATCACCGACAACGGAAGCAACTTGTCACTCGGAGAAGTGGAGGCATATTGTTGGGAGAAAGGCATCCGACTTGACCTTGCATCTGTGGCACACCCACAATCCAATGGTCAGGTTGAGCGAGCCAGTGGATTAATTCTGCAGGGAATCAAGCCACGTCTTGAAGCACCGCTTCATAGAGCAGCTGGAGCCTGGGCGGAAGAATTGCCATTTGTGCTGTGGAGTTTACGAACTACACCCAACAGATCTACCGGCTACGCCCCTTATTTCATGGTATATGGAGCAGAAGCTATCCTACCATCCGACATCCTCCACGATGCACCAAGAGTTGCCACCTACGACGAGGATGACGCTGAAGAATCCAGACGCCTAGATGTGGACCTTCTCGAGGAGGAGCGCATTTTGGCATGCCAAAGATCCGCCATCTACCAGCAGAAGCTACGCAGCTACCATAGTCGCCGCGTTCGGCATCGCTCGTTTAAAGAGGGGGATTTGGTGCTCCGACTTAAGCAGAAGAAGTCGCACAAATTATCCCCGCCATGGGAAGGACCGTTCATCATAATCAAGGCGATGCTCAATGGGTCATACTACCTTGTTGACAATCGTGAACTAAAGGATAAACCCAACGAGGATCATAAGCGTAAGCGACATGACCCGGATGATGACTACCCGGAGCTTGATCGGCCATGGAACATAGCACAGCTACGTCCTTTTTACACTTAGCATTTTTTATCTAATTGTGTACCTCTTATATGATCAATGAAATAAAGCTCTTTGGTTCACTCATATTTCTGAGTCTTCTACCTCCTTTAGTGTTCATTTTTGGATCATGTAAAACCTTTATGCACAAGCTTTGCGTTTGCACTTGTGAAAATTCCGCCTACGGGCGTTAGCTTAAGTTTTCTGGTCTACACGTTTTTTGTCGTTTTTATGTGGATTCTGGAGTAGTGACTTTCGACACTTGTTGTCTGCGATTTTGTGCTCAAGTTATTGACGGTGCCATTGGGCATCATCACCTAAGCGCATGGTTCCGACAACGAGTCTTCCGACTCACGAAAAGTCAAGCATAAGAACCAAAGTAATGTATAAGCCAGCACTTGCTTAAAAAATATATACATGCTGGAAATTAGTTCTTAAGTAGCAGGACAAAACAACCATTGTTTTCCGCCTTAAGATTACATCGCCAAGTTTTTACCGCGCATACACCAAAAGTGAAACAAATATTACATAGTGTTTTTCATTCTTTGGGCGCATGAGACTTGGAAGCAACATCGTCCCCAGCCGGATAATCACCCTCAACGTCGGCGCTATGATGAGACTCGGAGGAATCTTTGTTGACGATGTCGATGGTGTTCATAGGCACGAAGACGTCGATGTCCACCAACTCGGCAACTCTGGTGTCATAACCCGCGAGTGATGACAGGATGGCTTCATGATCAATCGCTTTGCCATCATCATCAACGTCGGGGATACCAGAGGTCACCGTGTCGATGTCGGCACCCTCGTAGTGCGCCTTCACCATTGACAACGCCATCCTTGCACCAGCCCGTGCACATGAAGCTTTCCAGCTCGTGACACGCTCAGGGGCTCGGTGCAGAATCTCTGAGTAGTTCGCCACGGAGTCCGATGCCTTGATGTATATCTAGAGAGGCTTGGCAATCTCCTTGGCTTGGGTGATGGCGGTGTTGATGAAGTTGCCGGCAAGAACCATGCATTCCTTGTCCGAAGGAGGCGAGCGGGTTAAACCCATAGGCGCTGAAAATTCCGACAAGGAGCGCATGATTTCAATAAAGTATCCAGACTGCAGAAATGCAAGGCGGAGGAAACTTATTGAAGATGCTGGCCTTGGCCTGCCAGATGGTATCCGCCAAGGATTCCTTCTCTTGCTGGAGGAGCTTAAACGCCTCGTTATGGCGTTGGTTTTGCTCATCAGCAGCTTGCTTCTGATCTTTTAAGATCGCAAGCTCCTCCTTCAAGCGATTGATTTCCGCGGAGGCGGAATCTTGCAGGGCTTTCATGGAATCCTCATGCATCTTCAGCATCTCTTCCCTCTCCTTCTTAAGGATTCTGTTCTCGCTGTCCAACTGCTGGATATGCTTGGACTGCTCGACAATATCCTTGGCCTTGGCGACATGCTCTGCAAGTCAGAGAAAACAAAGTACACAGTGAGTACTCGGATAATGAAGGCACCAAACCAAGACGGAATGCGCAAAAAGAAAACAGACTCTTGTTTTTGATGATCTGTTCCTTCAAGATGGCAGTTTTACCCTTTTTGGCTTCAAGATCTGTGCGCATCTTCTGGTACTTGTCATTGGCCATGCCCCTCCGAGCATTCTCGTTCTGTGGAAAAAAGGAAAAAGTTAACCCGTTGTTTAGTCTGCTTGGAGCACCTAGTCGGAAACTTTCCGCCTAGGCGCTCGGGGGCTACAGCGAGAGTTTTTTAACTTAGCAATATGCTTAGCTTTTCTTTAAGCATCTAGTCGGAGCTAATTTAGTTCTCGATTAGAAGCTTGGGGGCTACAGTATAAAGTTTTTAACTCAGAATCTACTTAGCTTTTCTTTAAGCATCTAGTCGGAACTAATTCAGTTACAACTAGAGGCTTGGGGGCTACAGTATTGAAAATTATGAACACTGCGTATGCTACTCTTAAAGCATCTAGTCGGAATAGTTTGTTCCACCTAAATTCTTGGGGGCTACAGTGAGAGTTTTTCTAACTTAGTCACTCTTAGAGCATATAGATGCAAAACCTACGGTTTTCCGTCTACATCCTCGAGGGCTACAGTGGGACACTCATATGAAATGCAAAAGGCAAAGTAAAAACTTACAAGTGCTATAATCTTGAGGTTTGTAGCACTCTCGGCTAGCAGCTTGCTGAAGGAAATGCTATTTCCTTGCAGGATATCCGCTTGTCGGTGTAGCTCCTCAAGACCGCACGTCGGAGATGATGATACTCCTCCAGGAACTAGAGTTGTGTCACTCGGCGTGAGCACCGGGTAAACTATCTTTGGAAACTCAAAAGGTTTCTGGGGAGTAGGGGCACCGCCTCCGGTAGAGGTGCTAGCTCCCATCACCGCCTTGCCGCTACCGATGGCATCCTTAGTCGGAGCTTCAGCCATTTGTAGAGCAGTACTCTCCTGTGTCGCCTGCTCACCGACAACAGCGAGCTCGGTAGAAGCGCCAGAATACACTTCCATGGCGGAAGGGCCTGGTGCCTCCTGGGCTTGAGAGCTTATCGGAGCAGAGGAGGGCTTGACGACAGGAGTAGCAGGGGCGATGGCGGGGGAGGAGTCGCGATGCAGCATGTCTTTGATATTTCTAGAAGCCCCCAAAGTTTTGGAGGACTTCTTGAGGCTGGTCGTGGCTTTCTTACTGAGACGTGCAAAATGCGTAAGTACAAGAACAAAACAGATAAATAGACAATGTCGGAGAATGAGAAGCTTACACTAGGGGGGCACTTTGGCAAAAATCCCGGTGGCTTTTCTCTTTTTCACCTCCAGGGCGGCGGTACTCTTCTTGGAGGCTCCACCCTCCGTCTTGTTCTTCTTGCCTCCGTCGGTAGCGTCAGAGGTGGAGCTCTTCCGCTTTCGCGCCAACGGGACATCGTTGTCAGACACGACCGTGACTTCCTTCATCTTTGGATCGTAGATTTGGGCATCCAGGTTGCCCTCATCTAGATCGCTAAGTTGTTAAGTGAGAAATCACCGTGTTGGATAAGATAGTGTTGGCAAGGCGGAAAAACTGGAGTAATGTCATACACGGAAAATAAATACCTACCTTTGGGCACTTGCCGTCTACGAACATGTCGTAGGTGATGGTGAAGCCACGCTTCTTATCCTTCACCTTGACGATGTCCTTCAGGCGGAGCTTGACGGAGTCGCTCGAGAAGTTATCCACGGAGATCCAGAGGCTATCCCTTCGATCACTGGTATACTCGTGCATGAGCTTCGCGCGGTGCTGCAGGGGTTGGATTTGCCTGATGAACCAGCACATGGATAGGTCCAAGCCGATCAAATCCGTCTCTACAAACCATTCGATCCGCCTTATTGCGTGAGAAGCGTCGAGGTCGGAGGGAAGGGAGGCATGGTATCTCCATGTGGAAACTTCAGCGGCGGATCCATCCGCGAAGTCCGGATACGTCACTTCTAGGCCTGCCAAAGGAATTTCGGGGTCGTAGAAGTACGTTCGTTGCCAGTTCTTACAGGACTCGTGGCCGACGATGTCGGGGAACCGCCGGCCAGGTCGGATCTTGAAGCTTATGGTGCCACAGTTCCTAAGCTCCTCCTTACTATGTTCGGCTTCACGTTTGACGGTGAAGAAGTACACGAACAAGTCTAACCTAGGCCTTATACCTAGGTAACCCTCGCAAAGTGCCGCGAAGTTGCTAAGCACTAAGATGCTATTGGGGGAGAGGTTGTGGGGTTGGACCTTGTAGTGGTTCAAGACAGAGAGAAAAAAGTGAGAGATGGGCAAGGAAACGCCGCGTACCAGCTGAGCCTTGAGGTACACCTTTTCTCCGGCTTGGGGAGAAGGTGTCACCTCGCCGGCCGGCGCCGCCCGCCAGGCGAGCCCCTCCGCCGAGGGGAGATAGCCTTCGGCGACCATTTCCTGGATGTCGCGGTCGGTGATGTCCAAGCCGCGCCAGTCACCCTTGTGAGAATCTGGCTCTTCCTCCAGTGGTTATAGCGCCGCCAGATTGTGGTCGCCGCCGGTGGTTTCGATCATCGCCGATGCGGGGATGACCAGGCCCTCTGGGGGCACGACGACGGAGCTCACCGGCTTAGCCACGGCTTCGCTTGACGCCGCCATCGATGGGGAGGAGCTGCTGCTGGCCATGGAGTGTAGGAAGGATGCGGCTGAACACAGAGGGAGGTTAGGGTTTTCGAGGTTTCTCGCGGAGAGCTCGAGGAGGCGTGTGGCTGGAGGAAGAAGATGATGACGCGAGAGGAATGAGGTAAAAGGGGGAAAGTGTCCCACGGTTACTATTTATCTTACTCTGCGTCAAGATTCGTGCAGCTGATCGGACGGTTGCCGCGTAGACGACGTGTCCGTGAACGTGCGCGGTAATTTCGCCACGTCGCCAACCGTCGCCTCCAACGGTTCATATCACTCGCGCGGGAAAATCGGATATGATTGCGTTCTCTGCATGTGTGAGTTACGAGGCGTCGTTGACCTAAGCCTACGACGTCATAGCTGACACGGGTAGATGAGCCGTCACGTCTAAAATTCCGGCATGGACGGATTTAATCCGACTACGGAAGAGTACGATGGAAGATTCAGCATTTCTCTGACTTGCAAAATCAAAGACGGAGAAAGCCTTACAGGGTTCTTTGGAAGGACTACAAGATATTGCTTGGGATTTGCCGACATCCATCTAGACGGAGCATTCCCCGTAAAGAGGCAAGACGACGCAAGATCTCGGAGTTCTCCGGGGGCTACTGTTGGGGATATGCTATATGGGTATCCTAATAGCATGTCTCGTATCCGACTAACCCGGGTGGCCCATCGTCGGTAGCATGGCCTATGGCCTGCTGGGCGGCCCAGTTAGGTGGATCCAGAAGGGAGGCACATGCCGGATAAAGGAAGGCTACGGTGGAGTCACCAGCGTACCCGGAGCCTTGGAGTGCAAGCTACACAAGACTAGTGATAGACGGTGTAGGTCTCTGTAACCTGTCCGGCTAGGACTTTTCCCTGTAACCCTAGGACCTGGCGACTATATAAGTCGGGCCTATGGGAGCCTTTAGGGCACAACAAAATCTCATACAACCTAGCATTGATTCAGACAACCTCGCACAGCGAACATGTCTCTGTAACTCGGCGTATTGCCCTTATAATGATTTATAGCAGGAGTAGGATTCCGCCACCGTTGTGGGATCTGAACCTGGGTAAGCTGTGTTACCTCGTACCCGTCAACCGTCCGCCTTACCCCACGTCTCTAAACACACACCGTGAGGACCCCTCCATGGCGTACTCGTCGGCAATACCACGACACTCGGGCCCCAGTGGCAAGCATTAAGCACAACAAGTTGCAACAAAGTCAAATAGTACTAATAGAGATACTAGGCACTATGCCCTAACAATCTTATTCGATTACATGATATAACTCATCCAATCCCTACCATCCCCATAGCCTACAGCGGGGGATTACTCACTCATGGATGCGGGAAACATTGATGGTTGATGGAGAGGCGTTGGTGATGACAATGGCGATGATCTTCCCCAAATTCCCCGTCCCGGCAGGGTGCCAGAACGGAGTTTCTGGTTTCGAATCTTGGTCTCTGGTGATGGCGGCGTAGCGGAACTCTTTCTGAAAAACGTCGACCCCCTCGGTTTTTAGGTCAAGGGGTAACTTATAGGCGCAGAGGGAGGCCGAGGGGGTGCCTGGGGTGGCTGCACCCCCCTAGGCGCGACCAGGGCTGGCCCGCGCCTGGCAGGGGTGTGGGCCCCCCAGGCATCCACTCCGTCTCGTACTTTGGCTCCATGGATCTTCTGGTGAAATAGGTTTTTTGGCATATTTTCCCGGATTTTTCCTGATAGTTGATTTTCTGCACAAAAACTAGACATCAAGATAATTCTGCTGAAAACAACGTCAGCCCGTGTTAGTTGCATCCAAATCACATAAGTTTAGAGGAGAAATAATAGCAAAAATGTTCGGAAAAGTAGATACGTTTTGGACGTATCAAGATCCTATATCGTTGTATCTCTTCTTAATATGCGCGGAAGGCTTTTCTAGTATGTTGAAGTATTTTGGAGAAGGGCATCTATCAAGGGGAGTTAGGGTGGGAATCCATTGCCTGTGGATTTCCCATCTTCTGTTTGCCGACGACTGCATGGTGTTTACACAGGCCTCGGTGGAGGGGGCTGAACGGATGCACCAAATACTGGATATATATCGTCTTGGTTCCGGACAAATGGTTAACAAGAAAAAGTCAGAAATATTTTCCAGCGCTAATACAGACGATGAGGGAAAGGTAGTTGTACATGAGGGTACTGAAATTTCCACAGAGGCGCTAGTTGAGAAGTACCTGGGGCTCCCTATATCCCTAGGACGATCAACCGATGAACAATTTGAGCACATTGTGGCAACTATTAAGAAGCTGGTGGCAGGCTGGGCGCCAAGATTGTTGAACAGTGTAGGGAGAGAAGTTCTTATCAAGGCTATTTGTCAAGCCATACCAACCTATTGTATGAGCTGCTTCAAGCTTTCTAAGAAGCTTTGTAAGAAAATCACAGAAGTGATAGCTTGTTTTTGGTGGGGAGGAGATGAAGACAAGAGGAAGATGCATTGGGTTAAATGGGATGAGCTGTCTATTCCCAAATCATGTGGTGGAATGGGTTTTAAAGATTTCATACTCTTCAACAAAGCTATGCTAGCGAAACAAGGATGGAGATTGATTATAAATCCAGAATCTCTTTGTGCACGTGTGCTAAAAGGAAAATATTATCATAATGGTGATTTTATGACAACTAGAAATAGAAGAAACGCCTCTCATACGTGGAGATTTTGTATGGTCGTGAAGCATTACAACTGGGATTAATCAAACAAATTGGGGATGGAGATACTACAAGGATCTGGGATGATCCGTGGGTTCCAACTAATCCAGGTTTAAAACCTATTATGAGGAAATCTGATTCGGATGTCACCATGGTACAATAACTGTTGGATCCTATATCGGGTGGCTGGAATGTGGAGGTTGCACAAGCCAAGTTTGAATTAGTTGATGCACACGCTATTTTGAAGATTCCAACAGGAAGGTTGGACGAGGATATTTGGACATCGAACCTAGAGAAACATGGCAATTTCACGGTTCGGTTTGCTTATAAAGCCTTGTTGCAAGCTCGTGGGGCCATAATCCATGTTGATGGTTCAGGTGGGGCTATGCAGCCGTACTGGAAGAAGCTCTGGAAGTTGAATGTTCCGTCCAAAGTGAGGAACTTCTGGTGGAGAGTGATCAAAGGTTTTGTCACGTGTCGGGCTGTATTCAAAAGAAGACATATTGAAAGGACTGGTTTTTACCAAGCATGCGACAGTGATGAAACTATCCACCATGTCTTGTTTGAATGTAAAGAAATTAGACTGACAACATCGGTGAAGGTACCTATGCTCCATCCAAATACTTGGGCGATTGACTTAATTGATAGTAGCAAAATAGAACCAAGTGATGCTGCTGTCATATTATGTGGAGGATGGGCTGTATGGTCCGAGAGAAATGCCAGGAGACATGGTGAGAAGACAAGAACGGTGGCTGAATCTGTGAAGTGGAATGTTGATATTGCCATGGACCTATCGATGTCAGGTAGGAGGATGGCAACAGGGCAACCTACTGTCTTACCGAAGTGGAAACCACCAGTTTCTAGAACCTTAAAGTTGAATGTCGACGCAAGCTTTATTCAGGCATCAGGAGAGGGTTCGTCTGGCCTGGTGGTGCGGAATCAGGATGGGATCTTGGTGCAAGGTCAGGCCATATGGTATGAATATGCTGCCAATTCCTTGATCGTGGAAACGTTGGTTGTCCGTGATGGAGTGCAGCTCGCAGCATCAATTGGTCTATCTCGTGTCGAGGTGGAGACTGATGCGAGTGAGGTGGTGAAGCTCTGAAACGATCGGCATTGCAGCAGATCTGAAGTTGCGTCGATCTTGCATGAAATAGAAGGTTTGGCCAGCAATATGGAGTCTTTCCAGCTAAAGTTCATCGGAAGGGAGGCAAATGAAGCAGCTAAAGTTCATCGGAAGGGAGGTAAATGAAGCTGCACATTTGTGTGCTAAGCAGGCATCTAGCTCTAGACAAAGGTGTTTGTGGATTAATTATACTCCATCTTTTTTAGCTAAGTGTCCGCGAGATGATTGTAATCATGTTGATTAATGAGTGAAATATGGTTGAAACGTGAAAAAAAAATTCTCTAAAAATTTATGCATTGCCAGAACGTACAAGCAATGTTCAAGTTTCAGTCGTAAAATAAACAAATGGAACAAAGCCCCGGAGGTTCTGTACATCTGTGCATGATGTGCTTATTACACCACTATAAGGAAAATATCATCTAGTATCAAATATGCTGGATATCTGAGGACAAAAGAGAATAAAAGAATAGTGTGCTCGCAAAAAAATATCAGGGCACAATGACCCTCGACCATCAAAAAAACAATGAGACCCTCCAAACATTGTATTTCTATACTGTACATATCTCAATTCAAGTTCTAGAAAGTATCCTGGCATATGACTTGGGCATGTGAAACTCGCAAGTGCTACGTGGTGTATATATATGTAAACCTAACGGCGATTGGTTCGGAGTGACTTGAAATGTGCAGCAAACGAATCATAGTCTGTTGGAAGCTTGGGGTGGATATGCGCAGGATTAGATGTTGGGGTGTTTTCTTTCGGGGGCCCTGCCGAGGTCTCTGTGTTTCCCTCGTTTTCTGAAGAACTTTCATCCGGTTCATCTTCTTGCCACCTGCCTCTAGCCACAGGAGGTTCAATGCGCACAGGTTTTGGCGAAGACTGTTGTACTGAGTATGCAGGTGCCCCTCTCCTTTGTTCAGCACTCGTGTTGGAGAATGCTTCAGCAGGGTTTCTTCTCTCCTTTGGTGTGCTTTCAGTTTCATCAGCATTCTGTGCTCCAGCTCGGACTCGGCCAGCTCTCTTTGTATCTGATGTTACCTCCCGGGTCCTGCGCGATTGTATCGGCTCTTTAGAAAACTTGGTCTGGCCAGTCTGTCGTGGCTCTAACTCCTCCTCACTGGCATCTGAATCAAGGTAAGTTCTGGCATTTCTTGATCTACCTTCCCTGCGCACTCCAATACCTGGTCTTGCATGACGTAGGTCTTGACTGGAACTTGCGCTGACAGGACTGCTGGCCGCGATAGAATTTGGTGACGGTATAGTACCAGATCGCTCAGATACGTTTCCGGCCTCGCCTGAATGGAAGTAATTTCTCGTCATGGATGATCTTGATTCCGCAGGTTTCTCAACAGTATGTTTCTTGTCGTAGTGTTCACTGCTGTAATTTGCACCAACAGAATTATTGGTTGTGCGTGAACTTTTAGGAGTATCACTTGTCTGCTCGGATGACAGGCCATTCTCTTTGGAATACGCAGATTCTTCAATGCTGGAAGGAGCCTGTTTTCGCATCACGTTTCCACCGGAATTCTTGTATTGTGGAGGTTGCCTGGGTTTGTTTCTTAGTCCAGGAGTTAACTTTCCATAGTTCAGGCCAAGATCACCTTCATCACTGTCATCAGATGCTGCTGAAGTTTGCACACGAAAAGTTAAGGGTCGATTCTCATTTGCTTTTGTTATCTCTGAGGATGTAACTTTCAATTTATGCGGTTCAGTTTCTTCTTCTGAAAGATCATAATCTCTGCTTTGTACACGACCCAAGTTATCCCGCGCCCCTGAATAGTCAAACCTAGGTGAGTTGTCATTGTGTTGCTCCTTATGAAATACATCATAACCTGGTGGATTCTGATATTGCTTCCTGGACCTATATTCATAATCTTCAGTACTATCATTGACATCAGGGGCAAGCTTTCCAGAGATCTTACTGAACAATTTGTTCTCAGAATAATCAGATCCTCTTGAATTGGACCTTAAAGGCTCTACATTCATGCCTGTACTTATGTCCTCATCAGAACTAGCACCATCTGAATCAAAAGTAGGTTGTGTGGTATCATAAGAATGAGACAAGGGAATGTCCTCTTTGTTTGCTCCTAAATCATAAGATGGCTTTCTTTCTATTTCTGAAAATAATGTTGAAGTACTATGACCAACTGGAGATTCACTTCTAGGCTGTTGGCTCCAATCTGCACTTGAGAATCCCTTGTGGTCTTGGACAGTTGGTTTCTCCTCAGTATGTTTTGAAGATAAACGATCCAATAAGTTCTCTTCTTCAACATCATAATCATATTGATCAAAATTAACAGCTGAAAAATCAGCTCCAGCTTTCTCATTCCTGCTGTCCCAAGTTGGACTGCTGCCACTGTGGGAAGCATTAAAATTACTGCTGTATTTATTTATGTTCTCTTCATTGAAGCTAGCCCGTCTGCTTTCCATATCCTTGGTGCGGTGCCCATCAAATCCAGCATCTGACAACTTTTCCTCATGCAAATCAAAAGGATGATCGTCCGGTCTTCCAATGCTGCTTTCTTTCTCAGATGAATCATCATAATATGCAGGCTGAGATGAATGATCACGAGGTGCTTCAGTTGGCCTGCTATACATATCGGTATGACTCTCAGGAGTGTAAGAGTGGTACTGAGATGAGGAGTAAGGAGTTGACATATTCTGACCACTCATGTGGCTTGTTTCTGCTCTTTTCTCATCTTCTCTTGCATTACTTGAGGTCATCCTTGGACCTGAACTCTGCTCATTAGAACTCCTCTTATCATTCTTCATCAGACGCTCAGCTTGTTGCTTCCTGGGTGTAGTTGCGGCGGATTCATAAGCACCAGTATTTTGCTCTTCGTAGAAGTTTCCACGGCTAGCAAGTTGGGCAGCAGCTCTAGCAGCAATGCTCGCCATCTCTGCAGACTCTGCTGCTGCCTGTGCTGCAGATGCTGCATCCTTGAATTCCACATTCCAATTGGAACCACTAGCTGAAGACTTCCTTTCCCTAGGTTGATTGATCTCCTCAGTCCTGGGAACTGGGTCTGAGTAGACAAAATAAACTAGTGACTAAAAAGATCACCAAAGCATTAAAAGGTGATGCCGATATTCAAATAGTATAACCTTCATCCATACCTGAAACTGTTGAGCCATATTGAGAGTAAGGTCTAGAAACACTTGAATTTCCAGTGTTTTCATGATGGAAATTGTTAGACTGAGGAATTTCTGCTGAGGAATAAGTAGTTGCACCATGTTGGGAGCTAGGAGCAACTGAAGCATCTGAAACCCTTCTATTTTCTTGTGTGAAAGAATTGGAATTGGCGGCGCCGTGTGAGTTTCTGTTTGCTGGAACTTCAGAAGATTCATAAGAATGTCCTGTAGGCATACGAGAAGTGGCTGCAGGTTGTGGAGTTGGAATGCTAGAACCAGATGACCCTGAAGTTGGAATGTTTCCTCCAGAATATGTTGATCCATACTAAATGGAAAATAATGAATCAGGTTAGATAAAATACTCAGCCCGAGAGAACATTACAGGTCAGTTAGTTTACCATCAGATCTTCATTTTGCTTCTGCGATTTCTCCTCAAATGCTTTCGGCTCCCATTTTATGTTGTGCTCTGCCGCAATTGAGCTCAAGGTTTTGGTTTTAGTCTGTACATCCGGTGCTCCTGCTGAGAGCTTCTCGATTACCTGTCCAAAACAATTATATTAAAATATGTACAGCTACAAAACCTTCAGACAGATTTAAAGCCAATAAAGATTAAAGAAAAAAATACCAGACGGTTTACGCCACTGTCAGGTCGCACTTCAAGGGCTGATGTGGCAAACTCTTTTCCATATTTGCTTGTGAAATTCTTCCGAACATCTGCAAGCTCTGTGACATCTGAACATCTCATTGACGCAAATATAACACTTGCTATTGCTTCCTTCAGATCAATAGGGCATGTCCTAAATTGCATGTAAACATACATGTAACTGTAAGTATGGAAATATTCAGGACAAAAATATACCCACTCCATGAGAACCGAGCAAAATATAGGACTAAATGGAAATATTCATGACAAAAACATATCTGCTCCAGACCAATAAAAATGTTTATTGCACGACACTAGCCACATTTTATGTTTAAATCCAAATGGACTTAATATTTCATATTCGTGCGATGTCCAAAAGTACTGTATGGGTCCTCAACAGCTATGACACAATTATGCAAGGATAACTATTACTCAAGGTTCTGAACTTTGGTTTCAGTGGTAACACTTCGCTTGAGAAACATACTGTGCATCAATTCGATTATTCAGAAACTTACAATACCTTCTGAATTGGATAACAATTTGTCACATGTATGGACTTGTAATGAAGAAAAGACATGAGCAGATCACTTTTTATCTAGTTGGATTAGTAGCGTCCCAAAAAAATGTACTTGTATTTAGGGGGTAGCCCCAGCAAACCACCAAAATTCAGTAAAATCCTGGAAACTTGGCCATCGTTTGGATTGGTGCCAAGTTATGGCCCAGGATTCTGCAAGCCTCTTCCCAACCTTCAGGCAAAAGGATGGTCAGTGAGAACCACCTCTTGGTGGAGTGGTTGAGTTGTAAATGTGAGGGCACAACCAACCGGGCTTAAATCCAGGTGCTCACATTTACAGACATGCAGGTGCATTCAATATCAATTTAGTGAGGTTCACACATTTATCCCCGGTCTCTGTCAATTGCAATGTGTGATTATGGAATTCACTCGCGTGGGTGTGTGCATATGCCTGGCCAGCATGAAACAACCAAATTTTGGTCCAGCCATGTTTTGGCCATTGTTTGTTTGGGACCAAAACTGTGCCTGCACTTTGGTCATGACCAACATTTGCTAGGGTAAGGGGGCATTCAAACACCATAGGTTTCTAAATTATCACAAAAAGGACTCTAGGTGACAATATGGAAGCAGTTTTTATAAGCTTGGAAATTTTATGCTAACTCATGATGTGCTGATTAGGGGGAAAATGAAAGGCAACTCCCAACCTAAGAAATCATCGCATAGTTCACTAATAATGGATAAAAAATAGCTCCCGTAGTATCAACTACAGAGATAGTCCCAATATGAGATGTAAGTGATAGTCTTCTAACAAATAATATAATTCAGCTTCTCTTGATGATAAAGAAGCAACATGAGCTAAAGTCATGGACAAGTAAGTAAACAAAAAACTTGACTTACTTCTGTGAGTCAATAATGGACATGCGTGCCACTATAAGTTCACAGTATACTTCAATTAAGTCATATGCTTGCATGAACTTCTCTTCCCTTATGACGTGTTCAACCTGCAGGGGGGAAGCACAACAAAACAAAATAAATGGGCATCCTGGTCATGGGCATTCTTATATAGGACAATATAATTTTGTGTTAAGCGATCAGACATACTTTGGACATAAATTGGCAACAATGTGGTGTAAAAATGAAGATAAAATTAACAAAATCAACCAATTCTTGGCCTAGTGTCGACCCCACTTACAATTTTACAAGATAAAAAAAATCCAACGCTACCATGAAAATCAGAGTTAAAATATTAGAGAAAGGCTACACCTATGCATACCCAGGAAGACACCACACTGAATGAATGGTGTCAGTACTCAGTACCCAACTCAGGCTGCAATTTGTGGTGAACTGGCAAGACATAAATAGTCCAATGGACCCAAGAAAAACATGTGGGTGGAAGGTCAATGCTATGAATCAACCAGACAAGTAACATGCCTTGCTAGCTGTTCCAGCTCACGATCACCTAAAAGAACTCTGAAGTGGCCCATGCTATTTATGTTCTCTTCCAGACAATATCTAGTTCGCCAATTTTGGGAGGAAAAACGTCAAAAGTTGATTTTATCCCCAGAATCGGATACTCCGTATGAATCCATGACATATCTATCTGATGATCGGTGCTACAGTTCACACGCTGAAGGAGAATGGGGGATTTAATGGACACAAGCTGGGGAGGTTGATTGAGGCGAAGGCTTACCCTGATTCGCGCGGTCTGGTCCTGGTTGCCGTCGAGCAGCTGCGCGACCTCGCGGCGCATCTGGCGCACCTGCGCCTCCTTCTTGTTCCGCAGCAGCTTGATCCGCGCCATGGCCATCTTGAGGGCAATCTTGCTGAGACGCCGCGAAAAACAGCAACAACAGCAAAGCGTTCAATTCCGCATCCACGGAAGAGAGAACAGAAGAAACGGAAATCCGGAGAGCAAAAACGATCTGGACTGACCACTTGTCGGGCTTGAAGCCCTTGTGCAGGACGCCCGACAGCTTGCTCCTATGCATCTCCGCCGCCCTGCCGTGTCGTCGTCCCCGTGCGCGCGCGGCAGCAGCACGTCCGCCCCCGGGTAGATTGGATTAGATTCGAATCGAATCGAACCGGCTCCGCTCCGGCGGGAGGGGGCAGGGCTGGTATGGTATGGGAAGTACGGATGCTCTCGTCTCCTCTAGGACGCGTTGGTGAGGTAGATTGGAAAGGGGGACTCACGCGGATGCGTGTGCTACTACCGCCAAGGAGGAAGGGGAGGAGACTTGTTTGTTGCCTTGTTGGTAAGAAACAAAACCGCTTCTTTTGCAGGTGGGATTTCCGTGACGCGGTAGCGCAGCGTGAGCGCTGAGCGGGCGGACAGCGGCGCTTTCGTCCCGGCTTCTTCAACGCTTCCGTTTGTCGATTCGCGTGCGGGGAGGGGAGGGGGATTGACCTTGACCCGCCGCCGATTCGCGCCCGTGGGAGGCGAGATTTCGGTTGGTTTGGCGGGGATCTTCGGATGGCAGGCACCTGGCAGTTTTTATTTGTTCTTTTTTTAAAAAAAATCACTGCTGCGATTATATTAACTCACATAAACATCCAGAACAAGGCAGTTTGCAATACAAGTGGGTGGTACGCCTAGCTATACATGGACATTTTTGGGGTCGGGCTCGGGCCAGGCCGAACAAAACCCGCCTGTCTGTCCGCTGAACAAAACCCGCGCATGCAAAATCCACTAGGCCGTTGGGCCGTGGGCCGGGCCTTTTCTTATTTGTGTGTTTTCCTCGGCTCGAGCCCGGTCTATGCAACTGTCGAGCCGCAAATTTGAAGCCAAGGCCCAGCCCATGGGCCTGAAAAGCTTGTCTCGTCTTTATTTTGAATCGGGTTGCCCACACCCAGTTATACACCTAGCATGGCAGCCCTCTTCCCTAGATAATGTGTAGTTTGGTTCGCCGATTTCTGCACCGCTTGCACCAACAAATCACCCAAGGGCGCGTTTGGTAGGTCGCACTCGATATAATCAGGCTCCGGGAGAAACAAAACATGCCGATTGGATGGTTGGGCCTCTCCCATTTTGTGGCTAGCGCGCTGCACAAAACAGTCCTAGCTAGGCCCGCTAGGAACTGCCGAGTCGACAGTTTTCATGGAGCTAGGCCCGAAGAAGCGCAAAAGAGGCATTCCCCTGCATGCGGAGAAAGGAGCAAGATACGCCATGTTCTCTTTGTGTCGCGCGAAGTAATCCCCACCTCTCACTTTCCCCCACTCACTCTCCCTTATGTGGCTGTCACACACCATCGTCTTGTCGGTGGCAAATCTCCGACTCAAATCTCGCAAGGCCCATATCGTCGGGTCACCATGCCCAGCTGGAATGCAAGGTTCAAGAAAGCGTCATTAAGCATATGCTTAAGCGCTGAGCGATGGAAAAATGACTCGCTTAGACCTAAGCAACTCCTTAAGCGCTAATAAGGACCATTAGCGCAATATGTGCGAGACCATGCCATATGGCTTAATAGGATTGATACAATACCCATATTAACAAGTTGCAACTTTTTTTCGGAAGTTCGTCTGAAAAGAACTCTAAGATTAAGCGTGTTTGGCCTAGAGCAATCTGAGGATGGATGACCGATCGGAAAGTGGGTACCGGGTGCGTATGAATGATGACAAAGTGCGTAGAAAAGACAAGTGTTGGTACGTGGGGCTAGTATAGATATCCTATTGAGTTGCTAGGAGTGAAAGCCCGAACACGGAGAGTCCAAGGTGTTACAATATGGACATTACCGACTCGTTCTTGTGGTCTCCTTTGTGCTATAAAATCGGACCAGTAGGGACCATAATGAAACCCTTAGTCTTCTAACCCAATCTGAATCGTTCATCTTTTTAGATCTGAGCCTTCCATCTAGTCTCCTCATCTCTTTCTCTAACCTTCTTCCCTTTCATGTTCACATACACAACAATAATGGCGGCTCTACACGCACATCCCCTTCTCTGCATCTATCGCCTCTTCATTCATGCAACAATCTATCGGAGATATGCCCTAAAGTCAATAATAAAAGTAGTTATTATTATATCTTTGTGTTTATGATAAATGTTTACATTCATGCTATAATTGTATTAACCGGAAACATTAATACTTGTCTGGTTTGTAAACTGATTAGAGTCCCTAGTAAAGCATTTTTATAATACTAGCTTGTTGGTTGATAGATGATCATGGTTTCCTGATCATGAACATTGAGATGTTATTAACAACAAGATCATATCATTAGGAGAATGATGTGATGGACTGATACGTCTAAAACGTATCTACTTTTTCAAACACTTTTGCTATTGTTTATTCTCTAAACTTGTGTGATTTGGATACAACTAATACGGACTGACGCTGTTTTCAACAAAATTGCATTGGTGTCTAGTTTTCATGCAGAAAATCAACTATCAGGAAAAATCCCGGAAAATATGCCAAAAACCCTATTTCACCAGAAGACTCACAGGCGAATCTGAGACAGTGGGGCTCGAGGGGCCCACACCACCGGCCATTTGGCCGCTACCTGGAGGGTGTGGTCGCCTCAGGCACCCCCTCGGCCTCCCTCTTCGCCTATAAGTTGCCTTCTAACCTAAAAACTCAGGGGGGTCGGCATTTTTCCAGAAAGAGTTCCGCTGCGCCGCCACCACCAGAAACCGTGATTCGTAACCAAAAACTTCGTTCTAGCACCCTGCCGGGACGGGGAATTTGGAGAGGATCATCGCCATCATCATCACCAACGCATCTGCATCAACCATCCATGTTTCCCCCATCCATGAGTGATTAATCCCCCGATGTAGGCTATATGGATGGTAGGGATTGGATGAGTTCTATCATGTAATCAAATAAGATTGTTAGGGCATGGTTCCTAGTATCTCTATTAGTGCTATTTGACTTTGTTGCAACTTGTTGTGCTTAATGATTGTCACTAGGGCCCGAGTGTCATGATCTCAGATCTGAACTTATTATTGATTTATGATGATAGTATTGTTTGTGATCTTATCTGCAGGTTGTGTACACATGTCATTGTCCTGATCCAAAGGCCCCGAAGTGACAGAATTGGGACAGCCGGAGGGGATGGTTGTGATGTGAGGATCATATGTGTTCATGAAGTGTTAATGCTTGGCTCCGGTGATCTATTAAAAGGAGTACCTTAATTTCCAGTAGATTCCCTTGAGGGTCCGCTGCAACGGGTTGGCTGGACAAAAGATGTTGTGCAAGTTCTCATTGCGAACATGTATGACTATTGTAACTACCTCGGTGAATTACGCTCCTAGATACAAGCCTGGATGAGCGGTAGTGGTTGAAATAGTACGGTGGGGCCCCAAAAGCCACTCACGGGTAGACCTTTCGGTCGTCCCAACCACTACCAACTCATCGGGACCTGTACGGGCGGCGTAATCGGCAGGCGAAGGGATCAACTACATACACAAATGAGTATGTATGCAAGCCACCATACAAAAGTACATCAGAGCCATTCCATCTAGAAAGAAAGGAAATATAGCAACGCCATACGGCAAGATTCAAATGACCTAGATAGATATAATATTTTAGGATAATTCCTCATACATCACACATCAGAGTATCAAGCGGAAGCGGCAAAACAAAGTCCGAGTACGGATAAGAAGCAAATCGGCATAAGATGCCATTGAAATAAGCACATCCCGCCCACAGATCTCACGGATCCCCGTTCCCGGAATCTCTACACCGAACGATCGTTGCCCACATCATCAGCCTCTTCCACCCAAAGATCCGTCCTGCGAGTGTACCTTCATCTGAACCAATAATTTATCGTGTGAGACCCTAAGGGTACTCGGAAGTCTTAATGCCTCTAAAGGGGACACAACACAGGGTGACGCAATTGCAGCAAAAGATAAACCCTAGAAGTTCTAGATACTCGCTAACCATCCGCCTAACCAAAGATGAGCGGATGTCCGTGAATTAATGACAACAGCTTAAAACAGTAATTTCACCGGATCCATCCTCCTCGCTAAACACGAGGAGGCGGATTAACAACCCCCATCCGTTGGCAATTTTATTAACCATTCCATGAGTGTT
The DNA here is from genome assembly GCA_030063025.1 of Avena longiglumis. Lineage (NCBI taxonomy): Eukaryota > Viridiplantae > Streptophyta > Magnoliopsida > Poales > Poaceae > Avena > Avena longiglumis. Next base: position 160,483,013 of record CP125973.1, read on the forward strand.
TCACTATTTACTAGTCAAATTACTTAGTCGATTAAAGCGGTACTTTAGTTATGCTTGTCTATGATCGAGCTGCTCCAAGTCGTCCATAACCGCTGACACGGCTTTGAAAGTTTTACCTGCAGGTGCACAAATAGCAACACACACTCGATCAACCTCGGAAAACCAAATCAAAACCCAACGAGGCCTTCACGACAAAGCAATCACAGATTCAGAAATATTTCGAGGCCACCCTTGAGTACACCAAGAAGTTAGCTGACTTCGAGACGGACCCGAGGTTTGTGGGGCCGGCTGTAAGCGACTGGGAACCCAAAACTGGGCTTGTCGATACCGCGTAAACGGGTCACAATTCCTAAAAAGTACAGTGTGCTCCTCGCACAATCTTAAATAAACAGTAACATGGCATAAGTACAGGATAGTAAATAAAACCTCAAACTAGTTTGTGGCCCCAAGAAATAAGACTGAATCAAGCTCTGGCTCAGGGGGGTCCCATAAGCCTCCCGGATGTGGATAGCGCGAATAATCTTGGAACATGAATCAAGTACTCGGTGTCTTACGGGACACAAGTGAGCAGGAAAAACCAAATAGCAGATGTTGCTCACCGGTGCCACTTTCATTAGTTATCCCATTACTACTCAGGTTAAGTTGTTTAGGTACCTCGTTATCCATCAGACACTCACATACCCTACACATGCTGTTCTACGACTCGCATGGCTCAAACAACTCCTGTAGTAATGGCTCATGGGATGGAGGAACAAGCTTGGTGGGGTTTAAAAGTAAAGGCTATGCAATACCTGGGATTCAATTTTAATGCAAACGCGACTCGATGATGCAAGAATAAGATAGAGGCAATAGGTACTGTATGTATGCAAGCATGTGGTAGTGCTTGCCTGGCAACTCAGTTGAAGCGAGAGACGGATCTGGGTAGTGCTCCTGGTTCTCTTGATATATCCCACCGTTGTCTATTCGAAGAAGAACCAAACAAACAAGGGCCAACATAAATAAAGAGCGCAAGCATATGAATAAAATGCGACAAGCAAACAATCATGCCATGATGAATGATGCACAATTTGCATGGCAATAAAGTAGCATGGCATGGGTGAGGTGTGGAATACAAGAATAAATCATTTTATTGAGTCTTGGTCACATTTTATTGTCATGATAGTTGCTGTACACTATATTTTTATATGATGCATGCTGCAATTGAAGTCATGGAAAGCATAAACAGAAAGGTCTCGTCGAGCTGATCATTTTAGACATATCATTTGTTAAATTCGGAATTATAAATCAAAAGTTATTAATTTATTAAGTTCCAGTGGCATTTGTTGTAATTTACTCAACTTGGAATTTAAATGTGCAAAAGGTAATTTGAATAGCATATTTGAAATCCTCACATTTTTCTGATTCAAAAACATATATTATATGTTAAATTTGGATTTATAATTTTAAAGTTATTTGAAAACAGAATTGAAATTTGAATTTGAATTTATTTTGAATAGCTTGATTTGAAACAGGAAACAGAAAGGCTTTTTGCACCCAGGCAGAGCCAGCCGCTGACGCAGACAGGTGGGCCTCTCTGATCGGGACACACGCTGCAGATACTTCCGCCATGAGATAAACCAGCCACAGAGGCCGGTGGGGTCGGGGCCACAGGGACCACGAGGCAGGCGGCGGCCAGGACCCAGCAGTGGGGGCATGGGACGCTGGTTGAGGGTTACAAAACCAGGGGTTTTCGGAGAAATCATGCGGTGACTAGTGGCCCAAAGTGACCGCGGTTGGCGAGAAAAATAAAAAGGGGGGCTATATGCAAACTACCACAGGCCCTGGTACTGTTTCTCTTCTCTCCATCTGACGGAAAACAGGAAGCGGCGTGGCGGATTCGACGCGACCGGGGCGCTTGACAGGCGGCCGCTGCGGTGGGTGTAGTTTGTTGTCCGAGGCGGCGCGGACTAGATGAAGCCCTAGGCAGCGAGGAGCGGCGGGCCTTGCGCCGCATGCACGAGTGTGCTCGACGGAGCGCCGTCGACAGAAAGCAGGCGAGGGGGGCATGTCCGGGGGTGGGGCTCACCGTGAGGGCATCGGCGTAGGTGGAACGGCTCGAGGTGGTCACGATCGCTGGCGGGGCTGGCGCACCGGCGATTAGGGTTTGCGTCGATCGTCGGGTAGCTCACTGGGGCTCCTCCTCTCGCTATGTGCAGGGGTGATGCAGAGACCTTGCGAGCTTCCTCGACAACCTTAGCACCTCGCCCGCCTCTGGATCGGCTGTGTGGGCGAGGGAGCGGTGGTGGCCGGGTCGGTGTGGCTTTGGGCGTGGGGAGAGGGAAGGCGGGGCCTCGGGTGGATCTGGGGGGTGCAGGGTAGGCCGTGGGGAGGATAAGAACGGGGAAGGGAGGGCAGATGGCATGGTGGAGGGGAAGGTGGCTTCGGCCACCTTTATCCCTCCCTCCATCACATGCTCGGCATGGGCCAGCGGGAAGAGGCGGGTGACACAGGAGGGCTGCCAGTGGGGTCATGAGTGCAGGGGCAGGCTCGGTTAGAGGGGCCCCTAGGGCAGGGAGAGAAGAGAGGGATAGAGGTAGGCTCGGGTAGGAGGTCTAGGGTAGGAGGGAGGGTGGCTCGGCTAGGGTTTGCTTAGATGGGGTAGGAGGGTAGCTGGGGTGAAGCCTGCGTGGCATCGAGGTAGGGAGAGGCCGAGAGAGAGAGGGGGAAGGCTTAGGGCTTAGAGGGAGAGAGGAAAAGTTTAGAGGGGGTAGGGTTTAGGGAGAGGATTAAATAAGAGGGAGGGGGTTAAAGAGAAAGGGTAGGGTATGGTGATTAGGGGGGTAGGTTTAAAGTTAGCTAGAGAGGTAGAGAGAGAGGGTAAGGTTGAGTGTTTGACAAGACAAAACAAGATCAAACTATAAAGGTCAAGTAAAGAGGGAGAGAGATGATCTATGCAAGAAAACAAAAGAAATTCAAATGACAAGTAAAAAGGTGATGCTTGCATTGCTCTAGCTAGATCAAGCAAAAGGGAAGGAGAGAGTAAGATAAGAGAAAAGACCCACTCCAAGGATTGCAAAATTATAAACCAGATGGCTTGGATGTGGTGGTTCTGCATGGCCCATGCAGATGCATTAAATGCTAGGTATTATCCTGTGAAACAAAACAATATCTCATGGCATTTATTTATTTGCATCCTCCAAAGTTGGAGTAAGGGCCAAGCAAAAGGATTGGTAATGGATCCACCCAACCCACATGAGCTAGGTAAACTCAAATAAATGCTAGCTCATATTAATTGGATGGTGGAAAAACAATAAGGTGGTGAAGAACGGTGGTGGAGTCAATAAAAGACATGCCCCCAACTCAATTTGAACAATATATCAAGATCCAACTACAATATCAAGAGGCAACTATAAATAATAATGCATATGAGATAAGAACCAAAGCTCAAGGGTTTTTGTATGATGCTCAAATGCAAGGTGGCATGATGACATGAACATGACATGATGATGATGCAACAATTATTTGTAGGAAGTGGCCCTTTTATTACTAGATCAAGTAGCATTACAGGTGTTAGACAACTGGGATGCTACAACTCTCCCCCACTAAACAGGAATCTCGCCCCGAGATTCTAGGAAGAAGAAGAAGACACAAAGAGGGTAGGATAGTTGGCACGGAGTTCATCTTCACGTTCCCAAGTGGCTTCATCAACAGAATGGTGTGACCATTGCACCTTGCAGAACTTGATGGACTTGTTGCGAGTCCTTCTTTCTGCGGTCTCAAGGTTTTTTGTGGGGTGTTCTTGATAAGACAGGTCTTCTTGGAGATTGATTAGCTCATGATCCACGGTCCTGCCGGGATCTTTGAAGCACTTCTTGAGTTGAGAGATGTGGAAAACATCATGGACTTTGAGTTTTTCCGGGAGCTCAAGGGCATAAGCAACTTCTCCTCTTCTACCACGAATCTTGAAAGGACCGATGTATCTAGGATCCAGTTTTCCTTTGATACCAAAGCGGTGTGTGCCTCTCATGGGAGTGACACGAAGGTACACGAGATCACCAGGGCCATACACCATGTCCGTGTGCTTCCTGTCATAGTTGCTCTTCTGACGACTTTGAGCAACCTTCAGGTTTTCAAGAATGATATGCACCTTCTCCTCCGCTTGAGTTACAATGTCAGGGCCAAACCAGATTCTTTCTCCTGCACCTGACCAACCAATCGGAGTTCTGCACTTGCGACCATAGAGAGCCTCAAATGGTGCCATCTTCAGACTTTTCTGGAAGCTGTTGTTGTAAGAGAATTCAGCATATGGAAGGCATTCCTACCACTTCATGCCAAAAGAGATGACGCAAGCACGAAGCATGTCCTCCAGAATCTGATTGATCCTTTTGACTTGTCCTTATGCGAGGGTGGTAAGCAATTTGAAGTTCAACTTTGTTCCCAAAGCATTTTGGAAACTTTCCCGAACTTGGAAGTGAAGATGCTCCCAGTCTGAATCGATCTCAAGCGGAACCCCATACGGAGAGACAATTACATTGATATAGAGCTCGACCAACTGAATTCGTAAATTGTTTCCTTGACGGGAAGAAATGAGCCACTTTAGAAAGCCCGTCGATGACAACAAAGATTGCATTGTTGCCCTTCCGCGACCTTGGAAAGCCGTGATGAAGTCCATCTCTACTTTCTCCCATTTCCATTCGGGGTTTCAATGGTCTGTAGAAGACCGAAAGGTTTCTGATGGACAGCTTTCACTCTGTGGCAGACATCACACTCCGAGACATACTTGGCACAATATCGTTTCAAACCAGGCCACCAATATTGTGTTTTCAAGTCCATGTACATCTTTGTGCTGCCAGGATGGATAGAAAGAACCGAATCATGCGCCTCCTTGAGAACTTGCTCTCTCAAACCCGGGTAGTTTGGCACAAACATCCGGTGTTCAAAGAAAAGCGTGCCTTGATCATCAACGTGGAAGGACTCGTACTTCGGAAGCTCAAGTTTAGAGATGATCTTTTTGGTGTGTGGATCACCAAGCTGACGAGAGCGAATCTTTTCTTCCAAGAGAGGAGTAGCCAGAAGGTTCAGGAGATGCCCTTGTTCCACAATTTCCAGGTTGAGCTGACGGAATTCCTCGCACAAGAGAGGTTGTTGCTCTTCCATCATGAGGTTGTTGACATAAGCTTTGCGGCTAAGAGCATCGGCCATGACATTAGCTTTGCCCGGAGTGTAGTTGATGGTCAAATCAAAGTCATTGATTGCTTCGATCCATCTCCTCTGCCGAAGGTTGAGATCAGGCTGAGTGAAGATATACTTCAAACTCTTGTGGTCAGAAAAGATCTCACAACGGTTGCCAAGCAAGTAGTGCCTCCATAGCTTCAAAGCAAAGACAACTGCTGCGAGCTCGAGGTCATGTGTGGGATAGTTGATCTCATGCGTCTTCAACTGTCGAGAGGCATAAGCAACCACCTGTTTCTCTTGCATAAGGACCGCACCCAATCCTTGCAAAGAGGCGTCACAAAATATCTGGAAAGGCTTAGATGTATCCGGAGGAACCAAGACTGGTGTGGAAGTGAGCTTCTCTTTGAGTGTCTCAAAACTTGCTTGACATGCAGGAGTCCACAGGTATTTCTTGCCTTTCTTGAGGAGATCGGTAAGAGGCTTCGCTATCTTCGAAGTTACGCGAAGCGGGTTACAGCAATAACTAGCCAAACCAAGAAAACTCCGCACTTCTTTGACATTAACAGAGGAAGCCATTCAACAATTGTCTTCACAGTTTCGGGTTGATGCAATGCCCTTGGCCGAGATGACATGACCAAGATAGGTTACTTGAGCACCAAAACTCACACTTTGAGAACTTTGCATACAAGCGGTTCTCATGAAGCTTGTTTAGGACACACCGCAGTGTTCTTCATGCTCTTCCTTTGACTTGGAATAGACTAGGATGTCATCCAGATAGACCACAACGAACTTATCAAGGTACTCCATGAAAACCGAGTTCATAAGCCTCGAGAAGGTAGCAGTGCGTTGGTGAGACCGAAAGACATGACCGTGTACTCATACAGCCATAGCGGGTGGTGAAAGCTGTTTTGGGCACATCTTCTTGCGAATCTTGATTTGGTGATAACCACTTCTCAAGTCCAAATTTTAGAGAACACCATAGCTCCAGCTAGTGATCAAAGAGATCATTAATCCGGGAGGGATATTTGTTCTTGATGGTTTTAGCATTGAGAGCCCGATAGTCAACACAAAGTCTATCGGTCTGTCACGCTTCTTCACAAAGATTGTTGGGCTACCCCAAGAAGAAATCGTGTTGAATGAAACCCAACTTCTCTTGTTCATCAAGTTGTCGTTTGAGTTCACCAACTCGAAGGACCCATTTTATAAGGCGCTTGGAGATAGGAGCCGTTCAGTTCAAGCTCAATTACAAACTCAACCTCACGATCCGGAGGCATACCGGCAACTCTTCAGAAAGACATCCGGGAACTCACGGACCACGGTACACTCGAATAGCTTCCATAGCATCATCATTCAGAGCCGCCAAAGAGAAGAGTGGACAGCGGAGTCGACTTGGAGAAAAGACTATATGGCCTTCAGAATCTTCAGAGAAACCGAGCGTTCAAAGACAATCAATCAAAGCTGCATTCTTGTCAACCAATCCATGCCCAAGATGACATCAATGTCGAATTGCCCGTAAGAATTAAGGGCCGAGAACGAAGAGCCACCAATCTCAATTTGATTGCCATGGCGATATGAGCAGCCTCATGTTTGAACAAGGAGATAGCACCACCGGACGGCGTGATAAAGGAACCCTATCCAGTCATGCTCTTGTGCAAACTTATGCGAAACAAAAGAATGCGATGCACGAATCAAACAAAACTCGTGGAGGACGAGTTAACGGAAGCATACCCATCACAACTCAGTGCATGCTCGGCTTGAGGGCGTTGACACGCTTGGCACGAAAGCAACCGAGACCGGGCTTGGTGTTGATGTTGAGAGCCCGAGGTGGTGGTGCACGAACCAAAGGAGAGCTTGCTGCAGATCTTGGCGGGGTGGAGGAAGAGCTTTGTTTTCAGCAGACGATTCGATTGAGATGTCCAGGATCTCCACACGTGAAGCGAGCACCGGTGGACGTGGAGCAACGTAGCTGAGGACTCCGCCAGCGCTCGAGTTAGTGGTGGTTGTAGCCCACAGGAGCAGCGTGATGGATTTTAGTGGCCTTGACGCGTAACTTGCAGGTCTTGGTGGAGCCGGGAGCGACGGTGGGGTGTTAGGAACCCAGACACACCGCTTAGAAGGAGCTGCCATAGCTGAAGAGCTTGACGCATCACGGTTGTGTTTCTTGGACTCCTCAAACACTTGCCTACTTGCTTCCTCTTGCAAAGGCAGGTCTTTGAAGTTCGGAAAGATGCGGCCTTGCATGTGTGATTGCATACTTGATCGATGCATTGAGCCCTTTGCGAACCTCTTTTGCTTCTTCTTGTCATCAGATACCTCATCGCCACCATAACGAGAAAGATTCATGAAGTTCCTGATGTAGGTGTTGACGTTATCATTTCCTTGCTTAAGGTTGAGAAAAGCTTCCTTCATCCTCTCCATAACAATTTTTGATGAACGCTCTTTGAAAGTGCAGTGAACCTTTCCCAAGTAGGTGAAAACCAATGCGGCTTGCCTTCAAGTAATTCTCCCACCAGAGCTGCATCTCCCTTGAAGGTGAGTAGCACACTTTACCCACCTCGGCCAGAACATCAGCGATCTCGAGCAACCTTGACATCTCACGCAACCAATCATCCGCGTCAGTGGTCGATCGAAACATCAAATGGCGAGGGTTGAATTTCGTGAAGCTTTTGATGTCTCCTCGCTTGGGAGGTGGAGGTAGTGGAGCAAACTCGTTCCTCGACACTTTCCTCAAAGCGTTGGTTCTTTGCATTCTTTGCCAAGGCATTGGCGATGTTTGACAACATGAGCCCGATTCAGTGGTATGTCCTCATCGAGGCGTGGTGGAGCCATCCTGTGATTGATATAAAACACAAGTCAGTACTATAATGGAGAATGATAATAATCCAAAATAGTACCAAGATGGAATTAACCAAGATTAAAGGATACAATTTACTAAGATGATATTAAAATATCAACAAAGTTCAAAGCACCTAGAAGATATTAAGCATATCGCACACGACTGAAAAGGAGTGTGGTACACAGATATATCAAAGAAAAAAATCCACAAATTTCGGCATTAAAATACCAATAGATGCGCAAAATTACTTAACGAATCAAGATTAGTGACTTTACCGATTCAATGTACAAAAGCGAATGATAAGAGTAGTGGTATGGTCGCGACTCCATCCCGCACTCAAATCATTACTCCGCACATGAACAAGTGGAACACATATCCTAACCCCTTCTTCTCACGTCGAACCTAAAGATTAGTAACTACGGAAATGAACACCCCAAACAAGATAACGTCGGATAACAAAGAGTAAGACAGATCGCGTCGGTTTGCAAAGCCTGTCGGTAAGGAATGTACCAACAGTTGATAACCAAAGGCTGATTAGATAACAACTTGGATGCAACAGATAGACAAGGGAGTACACACACACACACAACCTATGGTACTACGGAAACCCAGAACACGTGAATCCTAGTTTGAATTTTAAGAAGAGGATTGAAAACGTTGCACTTCCTTACCAGAAAAGGGTGGGTGGGTGGGTAAGAAGAAAAATGGAAGTCCTACTCTCGCGTTTTGTTTTCCCTAGTATACATAACTACCAAAATATTTGCTAGGTCGACAACCGTTTGGCTGAGACCACGAAGGTCGGGATGGCTCTGATACCAATTGTAACTACCTCGGTGAATTACGCTCCTAGATACAAGCCTGGATGAGCGGTAGTGGTTGAAATAGTACGGTGGGGCCCCAAAAGCCACTCACGGGTAGACCTTTCGGCCGTCCCAACCACTACCAACTCATCGGGACCTGACTGGACGGCGTGTCGGCGAGAAGGATCAACTACATACACAAATGAGTATGTATGCAAGCCACCATACAAAAGTACATCAGAGCCATTCCATCTAGAAAGAAAGGAAATATAGCAACGCCATACGGCAAGATTCAAATGACCTAGATAGATATAATATTTTAGGATAATTCCTCATACATCACATATCAGAGTATCAAGCGGAAGCGGCAAAACAAAGTCCGAGTACGGATAAGAAGCAAATCGGCATAAGATGCCATTGAAATAAGCACATCCCGCCCACAGATCTCACGGATCCCCGTTCCCGGAATCTCTACACCGGACGATCGTTGCCCACATCATCAGCCTCTTCCACCCAAAGATCCGTCCCTGCGAGTGTACTGTTCGAACCAATAATTTATCGTGTGAGACCCTAAATTTTCGGCAAGTCTTAATGCCTCTAAAGGGGACACAACCTGGGGTGACGCAATTGCAGCAAAAGATAAACCCTAGCAGTTCTACAGATACTCGCTAACCATCCGCCTAACCAAAGATAGACGGATGTCCGTGAATTAATGACAACAGTTAAAACAGTAATTTCACCAGATCCATCCTCCTCCTCGCTTACCAACGAGGAGGCGGACGAACAACCCCCATCCGTTGGCAATTTTATTAACCATTCCATGAGTGTTTCACTATTTACTAGTCAAATTACTTAGTCAGATTAAAGCGGTACTTTAGTTATGCTTGTATATGATCGAGAAACTGTGCTCCAAGTCGTCCATAACCGCGGACACGGCTTTCAGAAAGTTTTACCCTGCAGGGGTGCACAAATAGCAACACACACTCGATCAACCTCGGAAAAACCAAATCAAAACCCAACGAGGCCTTCACGACAAAGCAATCACAGATTCGGAAATATTTGAGGCCACCCTTGAGTACACCAACGGTTAGTGACTTGAGACGGACCCGAGGTTTGTGGGGCGGTATGGCATCGGAACCCAAAACTGGGCTTGTCGATACCGCGTAAACGGGTCACAATTCCTAAAAAGTACAGTGTGCTCCTCGCACAATCTTAAATAAACAGTAACATGGCATAAGTACAGGATAGTAAATAAAACCTCAAACTAGTTTGTGGCCCCAAGAAATAAGACTGAATCAAGCTCTGGCTCAGGGGGGTCCCATAAGCCTCCCGGATGTGGATAGCGCGAATAATCTTGGAACATGAATCAAGTACTCGGGGTCTTACGGGACATAGGTGGAACGGCTCGAGGTGGTCACGATCGCTGGCGGGGCTGGCGCACCGGCGATTAGGGTTTGCGTCGGTACGTCGGCGGGTAGCTCGGCCTGGGGCTCCTCCTCCTCGCTTGCGGGTACAGGGGTGATGCAGAGACCTTGCAGAGCTTCCTCGACAACCTTAGCACCTCGCCCGCTTCCTGGATCGCTGTGGACGAGAGGGAGCCGACGGTGGTGGCCGGCGTCGGTGTGGCTTTGGCGTGGGGAGAGAGGGAAGGGGCAGGGCCTCGGGTGGATCTGGGGTGCGAGGCCGTGGGGAGGATAAGAACGGGAAGGGAGGCGATGGCGTGGTGGAGGGAAGGTGGCTTGCCACCTTTATCCTCCCTCCATCACGTGCTCGGCATGGGCTGAGGCGGGGAGGCAGGTAGACTGGGGAGGCTGCCAGTGGGGTTGGCGAGTGCAGGCAAGGCGGGCTCGGTTAGAGGGGCCCCTAGGCAGGAGAGAAGAGGGAGAGAGGTAGGCTCGGTGGGAGGTCTAGGGTAGGAGGGAGGGTGGCTCGGCTAGGGTTTGCTTAGATGGGGTAGGAGGGTGGGGTGAAGCTCAGTGGCATCGAGGTAGGGAGAGGCCGAGAGAGAGAGGGGGAAGGCTTAGGGCTTAGAGGGAGAGAGGAAAAGTTTAGAGGGGGTAGGGTTTAGGGAGAGGATTAAATAAGAGGGAGGGGGTTAAAGAGAAAGGGTAGGGTATGGTGATTAGGGGGGTAGGTTTAAAGTTATCTAGAGAGGTAGAGAGAGAGGGTAAGGTTGAGTGTTTGACAAGACAAAACAAGATCAAACTATCAAGGTCAAGTAAAGAGGGAGAGATATGATCTATGCAAGAAAACAAAAGAAATTCAAATGACAAGTAAAAAGGTGATGCTTGCATTGCTCTAGCTAGATCAAGCAAAAGGGAAGGAGAGAGTAAGATAAGAGAAAAGACCCACTCCAAGGATTGCAAAATTATAAACCAGATGGCTTGGATGTGGTGGTTCTGCATGGCCCATGCAGATGCATTAAATGCTAGGTATTATCCTGTGAAAACAAAACAATATCTCATGGCATTTATTTATTTGCATCCTCCAAAGTTGGAGTAAGGGCCAAGCAAAAGGATTGGTAATGGATCCACCCAACCCACATGAGCTAGGTAAACTCAAATAAATGCCAGCTCATATTAATTGGATGGTGGAAAAAAAATAAGGTGGTGAAGAACGGTGGTGGAGTCAATAAAAGACATGCCCCCAACTCAATTTGAACAATATATCAAGATCCAACTACAATATCAGGAGGCAACTATAAATAATAATGCATATGAGATAAGAACCAAAGCTCAAGGGTTTTTGTATGATGCTCAAATGCAAGGTGACATGAACATGACATGATGATGATGCAACAATTATTTGTAGGAAGTGGCCCTTTTATTACTAGATCAAGTAGCATTACAGGTGTTAGACAACTGGGATGCTACAACTATATATGGAACACATGTCTATGATTGTTTAATACTTGGATGCTTTATCTTATTTATCTGCAATTACCCTAGATCTTGAAGTTACATGTTTAGACTTGTCCATGCAATGCCCGTCCATCCATCCCTATGCCTACCGCACTCGAATCCTACTATTTGCTACTACTATTACTATTGCTCTATTTTACTGTTGTTGTTACTTTGTTATTGCTACTACAAAACTGTTGCTACTGATAAACTCCTGTGAGCAAGACTATTTGTAGGTGCAGCTGAATTGATAACTCGGTTGTTAAGGCTTATAAGTATTCTTTGGCTCCCCTTGTGTCGAATCAATAAATTGGATAATACTACCCTCGAAGACTGTTGCGATCCCCTATACTTGTGGGTCATCAAGGCTATTTTCTGGTGCCAATTCCGGGGAGCATAACTCTATTTGTAAGTTCACTTGGATTTATTACTGTTCACTGCTACTACTTTCATCATGGGAAAGTCTCGTGATGGAAAGTTTCCTATTTTACCATCCACTATAAGAAGAGGTACAGTCCTAAACACCTCTGCTGCTCTTGATTCTCCATCTGTTATAAGTAATCTTGTTACACCACCACCACATACACATGCTACACACACTGCTACTACTACTGAATCTGAATTTGCTTCTGATATTCATGATGTTACTTCTATGGTGCTTGATGCGTGTGGTTCATTAGGTCCTTTCCTAGATGCTACAATTTCTAGAACTATTTTGGGAAACACTGAAACTCCTAGTGAAGACACTATTACACCTGTTAGCTCACCTGAGTCTAGAGAGAGATATGATATTAGTGATGGTTACATTGAAATGACTAATGAATTTATTGAAGAGTACCAAAACACACATGGTGCTAGTGCTATTAGGAGTCTCCTTGAGAGACGTACCATTATTCCTAAACTATCTTCTGATGTTGAGTTTGCTACTTCTCCCATAGATATTAAAGATAAAGATTATGATTTTTCTCTCGATTTATCCTATATAGACATTGTTGAGAAATAACCTTTTTGTGGGACTGAGAATGAGAGTGTTGTGACACATATGAATGAGCTTTCCACTATGAGTGTTTTATTCTCTAATGATTTTAAGACGCGCAAGTACTTTGTTACTAAGATCTCCCCATTTCACTAAAAGGAGAAGATAAAGCTTGGTTTAATAGATTACCTCCTAGATCCATTGATAGCCTTGATTGTTTGATTGCTTCTTTCTTCTAGAAATATTTTCCTCCTAGTGCTAGACATGCTGCTTTGCAAAAACTTTTTGATTTTAAACAGGGAGAAGGAGAGAAACTGCCTGAGTCATGGACAAGGTTCTGTGCCTTGACTCATGCACATCCTGGATGTCCATTACCTAAAAATGAGTTTTTTGATATTTATTATAATGGACTAACTGGTGATTCTAAGACATACCTAGATATTTTTGCTGATTGTGTTTTTAGGAAAAGAATTCCTACATATGCTGAAGAATTAATGGCTAAAATAAGCAAGAATTATGATAATTGGACTTCAACTGAGTTAATTACACATGAGCCTACTACACCTTAACCAATTGTGCCTGAACCAGCTCCAACACCAACACCAAAGAAGAGGGGAGTGATTGCATTAAATGATGAAGTGATGGAGGAAGCTAAGAAATGTCTTAAGGAGAAGGGTATTAGATCTGGAGATGTGAAGAATTTACCTTCTATAGAAGAATTATGTAAGCCAATTCCCCACTCATCCACTATTGAGGTACACTCTCTCCAACACTTTGATGAAGGTGATATTCCCTATGGTAAACCTCATGATCAATGCTTAGAGGAACTTGACCCTTTTATTGTTAAACAAGGAAATTTTAATAAACAAGTTTAGAATTATTTATTAGAAAACTCTAGAGCTATTAATGAGTTGAAAGATATTGTGGAAAGAACTGCTAATGATGTTAAAATGCTTTATAAACACTTCCAAATGGTTCAAACCCAAATTGATCAACTTGCTAAGGTACAAAAAGATATGCTAGTTAATGCTTTAGGAGATAAACATGCTTATGGAGTTAGAACTAGGAGTGGTATAGCCACTCAAGATCCTTTATATCCTGAAGGACACCCTAAAAGAATTGAGCAGGATTCTCAACAAGCTGAAAATAGTGGTAGTCCTCATAAGAGAAAGAAAAAAGAAACACAAAATAGTTGATGAACCACCTGAACCTGTTGTAGACCCTAATAGTATATCTGTCTCTGATGCTGAAACTGAGAGTGATAATAATAACAATGATGCTCCTGATAAGGAGGAAGTTGAGGAAGAACCTGAGAAGCACACTAAGAACACTAGGTACACTAAGGAAGATTTTATTGCTAATAATCATGATAGTGAAAGAGAACCTTGGGTACAGAAACCTATGCCTTTTACCAATAAGAAACATAAGTCAAAGGAGGAAGAACACTATAACAAGTTTTGTGAGTGGATGAAACCTTTATTTTTGCAAATTCCTTTGACTAATGCTATTAAGTTGCCTCCTTATTCAAAGTATATGAAGGATATTGTCTCTAATAAAAGGAAGATTCCTAATGAGGAAATTTCTACTTTGCTTGCTAATTATTCCTTCAATGGTAAGGTTCCAAAGAAACTTGGTGATCTAGGTATACCAACTATTCCTTGCTCTATTAAGAATAATTATGTTAGAACTGTTTTATGTGATTTGGGAGCTGGAGTTAGTGTTATACCTTTTTCTCTCTACAAGAGACTCCAGCTAGAAAAGTTGATACCAGCTGATATAATGGCTGATAAGTCTAGTACTATTCCTGTTGGCATATGTGAGGATGTTCATGTTCAAGTAGCTCATAATTGCTTGGTTTTAACTGATTTTGTTGTGCTTGAAATGCATGAAGATGATAACATGTCTATTATTCTTGGGAGACCTTTTCTTAATACTGCAGGTGCTGTCATCAATTGTAATCAAGGAAAAGTAACTTTTAATATTAATGACAAAGAGCATATTGTCTATTTCCCCAAGAAGATTGATAAGATATATTGTCTGAATTCCATTGAAAATATTGAGAGCATCAAAGTTGGAGAAATATTTTGTCCCATTCCACAAGGAAGTTTTGAAACTATTATGATTGGGACTATCGTTATCAAGTTTGAGGTAACATAATCACTTTGTGGAATGCAAAGTTTTGTTTCATATAAGATTGTTTTGGTAACAAGAACTGATCAACCTTGTTAACAAAGAGATTTTAATGAACAAAACAATGTTTTCATAGTGTTTATACTTGCTCACTTTTATTTTTCTCCTCTCCAGTCTTTGCTCCTAGTCTTAGTTTTGCTAGTTGTTTGCTTGTTGGAGTGTCTTAGAACTTCTATAGTTTTGGTTTTGGTTTGCTTTTTGCTTCTTCTAAAAAATCTTTTTTTGCGAGAAAATCTATTTTCATAACCTGGAAATTTACCAAAAATAAAGTTTCCTAAAAAATTCTAGAAAATTCATATTAATTTTTTCCTCGAAAAAAGGGGCAGAGGGACACGTGGAGTGGCCCAGGGGGACCCACCAGGCCAGCACACCCCCTGGTGGCGCGCCTAGCCTGGGTGGGACCCTCTTGTGGCCCTCCAAAGTGTCTCCTTCCAGCCACTTCTTTCTCTCTCCCAAAACACCAAAAACCTTTTTCAAGCTCGAGTTCCTACTGTTCTTACTCCCGATTTTCGATATCCTTGCTCAGCCCATCTTTGCTGCTGATTTTTGGAGGGATTGTTCCTTGGTATGTGCCTCCTCCGCTTATCCAATTAGATTTTTGATTGGTAGATTATATCTTGAGTATCTTACTATTGTAGTTGTCAGGTTGTGTGAGCTTGCATGCTTGTTCTATGCTTAGAGATTTCATTTTGATGCATGCTTAGCCCTCTAGCAAGTTCGTATAGTAGTTCCTCATCATTTATCAACTTGGAAAATACTTGGTTTGATGTTTGTCTAAAAATTTCAGAAAAAGGGTCATGGACAACCACACCTTTGAAGAAGTGTTTGAGAGTGATGCGCCTATGAGTACAAGGCCTTCGAGATCATCCTCCCGAGCTAGCCATCATACAACAAGGACCTTATCACGCCGCGCTTTGGCAACGAGGGGGATGCGCACCCTTCTACCTTCTCTTGTTTTACCTTTTTGCAGGCTGCAGGGATTCTCAATGATTTCCTAACCTTGGTTCGGAGGGTTGGACTAACTAGTTATATGCAGGATGAGAGTGAGAAATATGCTATGTTCACCAAAACTTTTGTGGAGAGTTTCTCTTTTTCTAACAGCCCTTTTAGGTCAGAGGTGTAGTTCCAAATCTATGATAGGACTATCTCCATGACATTGAAGAAATTTTGCGAAATTTTGGGTATTGGGACGACTAGGACAGTGAAGAAGATTCCAGCTCAACCCGCTGATTTGTTGGAGCTCTACCGCGGGGTGACTAATGATGATGACAACAGATCCCAGCGCAGAAAGATAAGAAATATTCAACTCCCAGCTATCAGATATTTTGCTTATTATCTTGCCACTAGTATTCTTGGTAGGGAGAACACTAGCAATATTTCCAACTATCACTTGGACTTTCTAGCTGCTACACTCAACAATGAAACCAGGTATAATCTTGATTCTCTCATTGCTCGTCGCTTAGCTTCTAGAGGACCCATTTATGGGGGTATTATTGTTGCACGTGTAGTTACTGCTTTAGAACTTTATGTTGATCCAAATGATACAATTTTGGCTCCTCTTTTGTCACTGCTAGCTCTACCATTGAGAGTTTGGTTTATAGTATGATGTTTACTGCGGGGAAGAAAGGGAAATTCCTTTGCCGCAAACCACTTTGTTCATTATTTGCCAGGGACCTTGGTCACGCTCCAAGGAGGAGATGGACGAGAAGCTACGCATTCGTGGTTTCCATGGACACTACCAGGGGGACGCACCCTCTTATGACCACTGCACATGCACTACAGGCGCCCTCGAGCTCGCATCAGTGATGAAGGGCCTCTTCATCAGACACGGAGGTGCGCCTTCTTGGTCGCCATGGGATTGAGCCCCACTTAGGCCAAAATCCTAAGCTTGGGGGGAGGTACACCGACATCACACTCATCTATATATCATGTTTTGTCAGTTCTTTGTATATCCATGTTTCGCTTTCTTTTTGGTTTTTGTTTCTGCTTTCCCAAAACACAAAAAGACCAAAAATATTTTCGTTGTTTCTCTTGGTTTGTTTATTTTCTTTTGATACGTCCAATTTGCATCATCATTCTATATCATAATTTGCCTCTATTCATTGATATATTTCATATTAAGAGGTGATACTTATGTCTTTTCATCTATTTTTGCATGTTGGATGATTCTTGGAGGATGAACTGCCGGAGTCAGGATTCTGATGGAAAAAGTGGTGTTTTTATGCAATTTCGCGAAGATCAGAAAAATATCAAAAAAACTACGGAAAATCCTATTTTCCCAAAAGACAAAGAATGCCAGAAGGGGAGGTGGAGTTGGGCCACAGGGGGTCCACACACCCCCAGGCGCGGGCCATCCTAGGCCGCGCCTACAGGGGTTGTGGCCCACCTCTGGCTCCGCCCTCTCGCCTATATCTTCTCCTCGGAACCTTAATACATGGGAGAGCGACCATAGAAAGATTCTGCCGCCTCTGCGGGGCAAAAAACACCGAGAGAGAAAGAGCTCTCCAGCAGACAGATTTCTACCGGGGAAATTTCTTCCCGGAGAGGGGAGATCATCGCCATCAACACCATCATCAAGATAGAATTCATCGGGATCATCATCATCATCTACACCGGCACCATCATCATCACTCCATCCAGTTGTAACAATTGTGTTGAATCTTGCATAGTTCTTAGGGGAAACTTTTCCGGTGTTGATTACTATTGTAGTTGATGCTTGTGAGTGGAACCATTGGATTATTGTTTATGTTTAGATTGTTATCCATCATCATATAATCTTTGATCTTGATCCATATGATGTCTCGTGAGTAGTTCATTTAGTTCTTGAGGACATGGGAGAAGTCATGTTGTTAGTAGTGGAATTGTGTTGAGGTATTATTCAATGGTTTAATATTTAAGTTGTGGTGCTATTATTTTAGTGGTGTCATGTGAACATCGACTACATGATACTTCACCATTTATGGGCCTAGGGGAATGCATTGTGTATTTGGCTACTAATTGTGGGGTTGCCGGAGTGACAGAAACCTGAACCCCCGTTAGGAAACCATTACATAGGGGAGTGTAGGATCTTAGAGTTTAAGGCTGTGGTTAGGTTTATACCTTAATTGCTTTCTTGTAGTTACGGATGATTCCAAGGGGTTTAATCACAAGTATGTATTAGTCGAAGTAAGGTCGGTACATTAGCACAGGTTCACCCACACAACACTTATAGAACCAAAGAAGACTACTCAGCTATATGAAGCGAAAGAACTTGACAGAATTCATATGTGTTCTCGAGAACATTTGGTCCTCATTAGTATTTCCACCGGCTTGTCCTTTGCTAAGAAAGATTGGGCCAATTGCTGCAATTGTTTGCTATTTTATTTACTTGCACTTTATTTCTTTGCTTTATGAGAAAACCCCTAAAAATCCGTTCGCTAAGTATTTACAGAGATTTCCTGCTCCATACCACTAGTCAACACCTTCTGCTCCTCGTTGGGATCGACACTCCTATTTATCGAAAGTACTACGATACACCCCCTATACTTGTGGGTCCTCAAGACTATTTTCTGGCGCCATTGCCGGGGAGTGAAGCGTTATTGAAGAGTGGAACTGGTAAAGGAAACTTCTACGGTGAGTATTGTTTTTTATTTCTGTTTGTTACTTTGTTTCCAATATGGATAACCCACTTGGTTTTCTGTTTGGGAAAACTACTACCACTATTAGGGTAGTAGATGAACCACCACCTATTGAGATATATCCTTTTAAGATACCTACAAGTATTGTTGATCGTGTTATGGATAATTATTATTTAGGGGATGAAACTGTCCATCCTGGTGATCATTTGCTTTTTATCCATGAATTATGCGGGTTGTTTAAGTGTGCAGGTATCACAACTGAACAGGTGAAGAAGAAGTTACTCTCTATATCATTGAAAGGAAGAACTGAAGAATGGTATAAGCTGCTGAAGAATGGACAATCTATGGAATGAGAGGAAATAGTACCTCTCTTTTATTCTAAATTCTATCCTCCTGGTGAGATTCATAAGGATAGGAATCTAATATATAAGTTTTGGCCTCGTGATGGAGAGAGTACAACTCAAGCTTGGGGGAGATTGAAGTTACTAATGCTCAAATGTCCTATTCAAGAACTCCCTTACAATATTATTATCAATAAATTTTATGCAAGGCTTTCTCTTCATGATAAAGATTTACTAGATGCTTCTTGTGCTAAATCATTCACACATATGAAGGAAGAAGCTAAATGGGATAACCTAGACTGTATTCAAGAGAACACTGAAGCATGGGAGAATGACAAAGGAAGAAAGTCAGGTATAAACTATGGTTATGAATGCATTAAATATTTTATGGGAACTGATGACTTCAATATTAGTACTGAGTATGGTCTTGATTCTCAAGTTCTTGAAAAATGTTTTAAAGAAAGCTTATATTGAAATTCCCAAAAAGGAGTGGGACAAGTACCATGCTCCTTATAAAGATATTGTCATCCATGTTCCTGATAGCATTGAAGTTTGTACTATTAATCATACTTTGCCTGAACCTTATGTTGAGAAAACACCTTTCCCAGCTAAGGTAAAGGAGTATTCTATGATAATTAGTGTGAATAACAAAGGTACAAAGAAAGCTATGGAACCTGATGAGCAAATAAACAATGAACTTGTGGTAGCTATTGTGAAAGATCTTGTCACTAAAAATATAGAGGATGAGCATATTGTCTTCTGTGAAGACGCTTCTAATATTGTCTCTTATCCTAGTAAAGCTAACAAAACTAGTGTCCATGTGCTTTCTGTTAGAATTGGTGATCATTGCTACTATGGTTTATGTGATATTGGTGCTAGTTCTAGTGCTATTCCTTATGAGCTTTATAGGGAAATTATGCATGAAATTGGTCCTTGTGAACTTGAGAACATTGATGTGGTTATTCACCTTTCTAATAGAGAGACAATTTGCCCTATTGGTACTGTAAGAGATATGGAGGTTCTCTGCGGTAAGATTAAGTATCCTGCTGATTTTCTAGTGCTTAGTTCAGCAGCTAGTAAAACTTGTCCTATCATTTTTTGTAACATCCCAAATTTCATCAAATGCAAAATCATGTTGCATTAATATCATCATAGCATTTAGAGTTTGCATAAAAAATTCAAAGTTTGAAACCAAATAAAACCATTATTATGCCCTTTTTATTATATACATATGGGACATGGTTTTATTTTTATTTTCAAAAGACCAAAGTGTTTTTGAGTGAACATATTTGTTTGTCAAACTTTTGAATGCAAGATTCACAGTACAAAAATCTAGAAAAGGTTTGAATTCAAACAAGTTTCAATTAGGGTTTCAAATTCATTCCTGAAAACAGAAAAGAAAAAGGGCAAAGAAAAAAAATAAAAACCCGCGCTAGCTATTCGGCCCAGCAGCACTAGCGGCCCATCTAGCCCACCCGGGTCTCTTCTCTCTCTCTTTATTTTCTCACCCGCGCACGCCACACCCTCGCTGACCACTGGGACCGGTACCAACTCACCCCTTCGTCCCCAAACCCCGCGTGCAGACGACGCTGTCGCCGCCCGTTTCCTCCCCATCTCTGCCACAATTAATCCGGTTAAATTCCATTGATTCGCCGCGTGATTGCCGCCCTTGCTCTAGCTACTTAAACACCACCCCGCCGTGGTCATTTCCCCTCACTCGCCACCATCTAAGCGCCCCCAGGCTGCCCACAATCAAACTTGCACCACCGCGGACCCGAGCGTCTCCGGCGAGCGATTATAGTGAGATCCGTCCACCCCGTGCCTTCTGGTTCACCCTGTCGTGCTCGCCACCCTCTTGCGCTTCTTTTCATGCTTTCTGTTTGTCTGCTTGTGACCTAGAACGTCGGCCTCGTCAACCCCTGCGAGCACCCGACGCCGACCACGACTTCGGCGAGCAATTCTGGTAAAACACGCACGCCCCTTGCCTTCTAGATCAAAGCATTTTGTGTGTCGTGTCTTTGAGCAGCCACTGATGCCACTCGTTTGCCCTATGGTGACCTAGGTCATCGCCGTTGTCTCCAACAGCAACCACCCAACGCCAGTAAGGTTTTCGGCAAGCTCCCACGACCGCAGCAGCACACCCCTGTCCAAACCAAGACCACCTTGAGCATCCTCGCATCCGCGCAACGCTGCTAAGCCACAACACTACCCCCAAACCCCTCTGGAATCGCTGGAATGTCGCCGGTGGTAGCGCCGCCGCCAGCGCAATCAGCGCCGCTCGCGTATGGTCGCTTGATCCAGGGCCGTTAGATCTAAATCGTGCGTTGTAGATTAGATTTTAGTGAACCATTTTGTTTAGATCTGGCTCGTTGGATCTGACTTGATCCAATGGAGTGGAAGGGTGATCCTGAGCAAAATGGTATCAGCCAATCAGGCGCAGCCACGTGTCTGCTTGTTTGATTTAAAATCTGTTTTTGAACCTATTAGTTGATTTAACTTGTAAAATTCATATCTTTTGATCTGTTTGTCAAAAATTGCAAATAATATATCTTTGGATTCAGAAAATTAAGCCCTACACTTATGTAGCCCTGAATTAGTATTTTTATTCTGAAAAAATAGGATTATTTGCAGAACCAATTATATGCCTATTTTGACTATATAAAATGTTTAGAAATTTGTTTTAAAGCAAACTTGAGTTTGTTTAGACTTTAGATAGATTACTTTGAGTTCAGTACTGTTTGTTTTGACTTGTTTGTGTAGAAAAATCGTTCCATTGCATTTGCATGCATTCATATAATTTTGTTTGAATATTTGAATATGAATTGGTGTTATGATTTTATGTGTAGATTTTGGTTATAGTGGTGATTGTGATTGTGAGGACTGTTGCTACTCCCCCAACTATCAAGGCAAGTGGTGCTTCATATATTTTGTCCTATTATTTTGACTATGCATTAGTGATATTTTGAGTAGGACTTGCATGGAGATTTTTTCTAAGTATATACGATGCTATGCCTTGGGAAATCCTAGTAGTTTTAGTCTTAGTAGATTTTCCTAAGTTAAGAAAGTTGGTTATATTATCATGCTTAGCCTAGCTAGTAGAAAACAAGGGTGGAATATTCATGCTATGAAATTTTGCTAAGTCTATGACTTGTGTTTTTGATTAATAAAACAACTAAGTGAACGAATCACCTGGGTGGAATGGAAAGATTGGTTTATGTTGAGTGGTTACACAAGGACCATGTCTATGGTTTACCTTGTGTATCACACTTGTGGATGGCCACCCAAGAACAAAGGGATTTAAGATGTTTAGTGTTGATAAGCTTCTAGTGCAACCACATGGCATATGGGCTCTGCCTTGACCACATAGGTTGCAAGAACTTAGCCAGATGGACGGTTGGTGGTAGGGTGATAGGATGGAACACGTCCATGGTGGTCTAAGGGAATGCTTTGGAAAGGTATCGTCTCGATGCATGTCGAGTCTTGTGGGGAAAGTGTGTGGGGATTCGTAGCATGGAAAACAAAAATTTTCTACCGCATACAAACAAACAAGCCAAGATCTATCTACTAGATTGTAGCAACGAGTCGATAGAATAACTCACCCTCGAAGATTCCAAAGTGTTTAACGAGAGCGATTCGTGGGTGATGTAGTCGCATTTTTCCGATCTCAAGATCGCGTAGACGATCCTTCCGGCCATGCGTTAAGCGGCGCTCCCTTGATCGGTCACACGTTCGGACTCGATGAAGACCTTCCTCTCCTTATTCCAGCAAGCAGAGGTTGTAGCACTATCCTCGTGATTCCCAAAAGACTGTGGCGTGGTACCTAAGTAGAGGGAGATCGCAGGCTTCGCCTTAAAGGAGCGAGTATGGTGGTGTATGAGAGAGTCCCTCGACGATCTAGAGTTTAGACACGCCGAGGAGGGGCAAGCCGATGGCTAGGGTTTAGCTAGGCGGCGGCGGCGGTTTGCCCTAGGGCCGGCGGCGGCTATGGAGGCGGCGGCTTGGTACTAGGGTTTGGAGAAGAGGATCTTCTGTCTCTCTAGGAGGGAGGCCTGCCCCTCCTTATATAGGTGGAGGGGCCGGCCAAGGAGGAGGAGTCCCTCAACTCGGCTTGGTGGTGCATGCCGGAGGAGAGGACTCCTCCCCAACTCGGTTTCCTCCTCCTTTTCCACTTCCCAAAAATAGCCGTTTGACTTTCAAACTAGCCGTTTGACTTTTCAAACTAGGATTTGATTTAATCCTCTATTTTGTTCAGCGATGACACTTAGTACATGATGCAATCATACCAACTTGATATAACACATTCATGTACCCTTCCTCCTGAGTCTTGGACATTCCGAACCTTCTAGAACATTCCCGAAAACCTAACCATTCTCCAACTCCGAAACGGGACTTTCCTTATATGAATCTTATTCTCCGAACCATTCCGGATCTCCTCGTGATATCCTGAATCCCATTCGAGACTCCGAACAACATTCAGATTCTTTCTCATCATTCCATAACTTCTCAAACAACGTCGAATCCTTAAGTGTGTCTCCCTATGGTTCGTGAATTATGCGGACATGATCGAGACACTTCTCCGATCAATAACCAATAGAGGAATCTAGAAATTCATATGGCTCCCACATATTTCTACGATTACTTTGCGATCGAATGAACCACTTACATACGATACCAATTTCCCTTTGTCTCACGATAGTTTACTTATCCGAGGTTTTGATCGTCGGTATCTCTGTATACCTAGTTCAACCTCGTTACCGATAAGTAATCTTTTCTTGTTCCCGTGATATGTGATCCCTTGTGAGCCAGTCACATGCTTGCAAGCTAATTGGATGACATTTCACCGAGAGGGCCCAGAGTATATCTATCCGTCATATGGATGGACAAGTCCCACTCTTGATCCATGTGTTTCAACCAATACTTTCCGAACACTCAATGCCACCTTTATAGCCACCCAGTTACGGTGTGGTGTTTGATGTCATCAAAGCATCCATCCGGTAAAGGTGATATGCATGATCTCATGGTCGAAGGAATTAGGTTACTATGTATCAAAAAGCATATAGCAATTGAACTATTAAAATGACTTGATCTTTATGCTACGCTTATCTATAGGAGTATGTCCACCATATCATTCTCCTAACGATATGATCTTGTTGTTAATAACATCTCAATGTTCATGATAGGGAAACCACAATCATCTATTAACCAACAAGCTAGTATTATATAGAGGCTTTACTAGGGACTTCAAATTAAGTTTACAAATCACACAAGTATTAATGTTTCCTTGTTAATACTATTATAGCATGAATGTAAACATTTATCATAAGCACAAAGATATAATAATAACTACATTTATTATTGCCTCTAGGGCATATCTCCAACAGTCTCCCACTTGCACTAGAGTCATCTAATCTAGATTACATGGTAATATACCGAACACCCATGGCAGTTTGGTGCTGGTCATGTTTTGCCCTCGGGAGAGGTTTAGTCAACGAATCCGCCACATTCAGATCTGTGTGTACTTTGCAAATCTTTATATCCCCATCTTGGATATGTTCTCGAATAGCGTGAAAATGTAGCTTGATGTGCTTCAGCTTCTTCTGTGACCTTGGTTCTTGCGCATTGGCTATGGCGCCCATGTTATCACAATAGATAGACATTGGGTCCAGCGCACTAGGAACCACACCCAGCTCTGTAATGAACTCTTTCATCCATATCGCTTCTTGAAGCCTCAAGCGACCATGTATTCGATTCAGTTGAAGATCTTGCCACAACGCTTTGCCGCACTCCTCCATTAACCGCTGCACCATTCAAAATAAATACGTATCCAGATTGTGATTTAGAATCATCCGGATCGGTGTTCCAACTAGCATCGGTGTAACCATTAACAACGAGTTGTTCATCACCTCCATAAGAAAGAACCATATCCTTAGTTCTTCTCAAGTACTTAAGGATGTTTTTGACCGCAGTCCAATGATCCACTCCTGGATCACTTTGATATCTGCTAGTTAAACTAACAGCATATGCAATGTCGGGTCTAGTACATAGCATGGCATACATTAGAGATCCTATGGACGAGGCATAGGGAGTCTTACTCATCCTTTCTCTATCTTCTGCTGATGATTGACTTTGAGTTTTACTCAAGGTCGTATTGGGCAACATGGGCAAGAACCCTTTCTTGCTATCTTCCATTCCAAACCTCTTTAGAACTTTGTCCAAATATGTACTTTGTGACAATGATATTTGGCGTCTCGATCTATCTCTATAAATATTTATGCCTAATATGTAAGCTGCTTCGCCAAGATCCTTCATTGAAAAACTATTATTCAAATATTCCTTGACACTATTAAGAAGGTCTACATCATTCCCAATCAACAATATGTCATCTACATATAGTATTAAGAATGCCAAAAAGCTCCCACTCACTTTCTTGTAAATACAAGCTTCTCCATAAGTTTGTATAAAACCAAAAGTTTTGATCACCTTATCAAAACGTTGATTCCAACTTCGGGATGCTTGCTTCAATCCATAGATGGATCGTTGAAGTTTGCATACCTTGTTAACATCTTTAGGATTGACAAAACCTTTGGGTTGCATCATATACAACTCTTCATCAATGTCTCCATTGAGGAATGCTGTTTTGACATCCATCTGCCATATCTCATAATCATAATATGCAGCGATTGCTAACATAATCCTCACAGACTTTAGCCTCGCTACTGGTGAGAAAGTCTCATCGTAGTCAACTCCTTGAATTTTTCGAAACCCGTTTGCGACAAGTCGAGCTTTATATACAGTAACATTACCATCAGCATCTGTTTTCTTCTTGAAAATCCATTTGTTCTCGACAGCCTTCCGGCCATCCGATAAGTCCACCAAAGTCCATACTTGGTTTTCGTACATGGATCCAATCTCGGATTTCATGGCTTCTTGCCATTTATTGGAATCTGGGCTCATCATCGCTTCCTCATATGTCTCAGGGTCATCGGTGTTGTCCACCAACATGACACTCATAACGGGATCATACCAATCTGGAGTGGTACGAGTTCTCGTTGACCTGCGAGGCTCTCTAGTAACTTCAACCGAAGTTTCATGATCATCGTCATTAGCTTCCTCTCTAATTGGTGCAGCACCACAGAACTTCTTCCGTCTTTGCGCTACTCGCAATTCGAGAGAAGGTTCGACAACCTCGTCGAGTTCTACTTTCCTTCCATCACTTCTTTCGAGAGAAATTCCTTCTCTAGAAAGGATCCATTCTTAACGAAGATTTTGCCTTCGGATCTATGATAGAAGGTATACCCAATAGTTTCCTTTGGGTATCCTATGAAGACGCATTTTCGCTTTGGGTTCAAGCTTTTACGGTCAGAACTTCTTTGCATAGGCTTCAGATCCCCAAACTTTAAGGAAGGACAATCTAGGTTTCTTCCCAAACCATAATTCATACGGTGTCGTTTCACGGATTTAGATGGTGCCCTATTTAAAGTGAATGCTGTTTCTAATGCATAACCCCAAAATGATAGCGGTAAACTGTAAGTGACATCATAGAACGAACCATATCTAAGAGAGTTTGATTATGACGCCGGACACACCATTATCTTTGTGGTGTTCCCGGTGTCAATTGTGAAAGTATTCGCATTTCTTCAAATGCTCGCCAAACTCGTAACTTAGATATTCACCTCCACGATCGAACGTAGAAATTTAATCTTAGGTTACGTTGATTCTCTACCTCACTTTGAAATTCCTTAAACTTCTCGAAAGTTTGGACTTATGTTTCATGAAATAGATATACCCATATCTACTCAAGTCATCCGTGAAGGTAAGAACATAACGATAACCATCACAGCGATGCTACACTCATTGGACCACACACATCGGTATGTATGATTTCCAATAAGTCCGTAGCTCGCTCCATCATACCGAGAATGGAGTCTTAGTCATTTTACCCATCGACATGCTTCGCATCTTTCAAGTGATTCAAATCAAGTGATTCAAGAAGTCCATCGAATGGAGTTTCTTCATATGCTTCACTCCAATGTGACCAAGACGCGATTGCCACATATAGGTCAAGTTATCGCCGATTTCAAACGTTTAGCCTCAATGTTATTAATATGTGTATTTCCACTATCGAGATTCAACAAGAATAGACCATCTATCAAAGGTGCATGTGCATAAAACATATTACTCATATAAATCGAACAACCATTATTCTCGGACTTAAACAAGTAACCGTCTACAATAAACAAGATCCGATATAATGTTCATGCTCAACGCAGCACCAAATAACAATTATTTAAGTATAAAACTAATCCGATGGTAGATGAAGAGGTAGCGTGCCGTAGCGATCACATCAACCTTTGATCCGTTTCCCAGCGCGCCACCTCGTTCTTCGCTAGCTTCCGTTTATTCTGCAAGACTGTTTTGAGTTACAAATATGAGCAACCGAACCAAGATTCAAATACCGTGCACTACTACGAGTACTAGTGATATACACATCAATAACATGTATATCATATATACCTTTCTTCTTGATGTTGCCTTTCTTCAAATCCGCCAAGTACTTTGGGCAATTCCGCTTCCAGTGACCTTCGACCTTGCAGTAAAAGCACTCAGTATCAGGCTTAGGTCCAGCCTTGGTCTTCTTCGTCGGCGTGGCAACTTTCTTACCACCCTTCTTGAAGTGTCCCTTCTGCTTAGACTTGCCTTTCTTGAATTTGGTGGTCTTATTGACCAACAACACTTGGTTCTCTTTCTTGATCTCCACTTCTACAGATTTCAACATGGCAAAGAGTTCTGGCAACGTCTTGTTCATGTTTTGCATGTTGTAGTTCATCACAAAGTTCTTGTAACTTGGTGTAACATCCCTAAAATCATGATTTCAAAGTTTGCATATCATTCATGCATGCATATAGAATTGAGATCAATTTCAAAACTCATTTCAGAAAAACAGAAGCACATAGTGCTATCATTTTATGTAAGCAAGCAAAAATCAAAATGGCCATCCCCATTTGAGAGTTTGAATGTTTTAAACCTAGATTGCTTGTCTCCTTTGTTGAATGGATTGAGTGTGGAAATTTGAACCAAGTTTTACAAAATGGTAATGGTTCAAAAACCATTTTTCAAACATTTGCAAATCAAGAGCAAAAGCTTCTGATATTTTGTTTCTCCAAGAGTGACCAAGCCTTGCAAAACAACCACATGATTTCATGCCTAGTATTTGAGACTATTGCACCCTGCAAAAACCCCAAATTGATTTGAATTCAAATGAGACTTGATTTCATTTGAAAACCTTTCCTGAAAATTAAAAACAGAAAAAGAAAAGGACAAACGAAAAGAAAAGGGCCAGGCGCCACTATTCTAGACCAGCAATAGAACTGGCCCAACTAGCCCACCCGGCCTTCCTCTCTCTCTCTCGCCTTGAAGCGCACTCAAAGCATCGTGACAACCAGACCCCCACCTCCTCTGCTGCGTTTCTTGTGACGAGGCCCTCTCCGCCACCCTCTTCTTCCCCAAAACGCGCCCATGCACCACGCCGCTGTCATCAATGCCGGTAATGGCGCGACGTAATTATCCTTGATGCCGCAAGCGTTTCCTGTCGCGCTTGGGACTATTTAATCCCCTTTGCACCACGATCATTTCCCCCCACTCTCCTCGCTCACTCCGCCACCAGGCTGCGCGCATTTGTGTTCGAAGCACCGCGATCGACGGCTCGGCGACTAATTCCGTAAGCCTCGTCCCCTCTCTCTCGTTCAAACCACTGCAACCAGCTTGATCTCGCACCCGATACCCTTCGTGTGCATTCTTGTGACCCAGTCGTCCCGTTCGTGCCTGCAACCACCTGCGCCGCCGCTAGACTCCGGCGACCAATTGAGGTAAAACCTGAGCGCCCCTTGCCCCCTCTTTCATACGAGAGTGTTCGCCTGCGTATTGTGCATATCCTGATCCCTCTGGTTCGTGCTAGGGCGACGCCAAACCTCGGCAACAACCTCGACTGCAAGCGACAGACGCCGCCCGCAACTCCGACGAGCCCTAGTGACCGTGCCCGTGCGCCCTTCGAGCCACGCCACCTTGAGCATCGCCAGCCTCCTGCGGATCGGTAAGCCACTTCCCCACACCAAGACGACCTAGAACGCAGCGCCACGCCGCCGCCCGCTGCTAGCGCCCGCTCGTGTTGGTCAAAGCGATTAGGAGCATTAGATGCAAATCCTGCGGCTGAGATTAGAACTTAAGCGAAGAGGTAAGCGCGCATCTGAGCCGCCAGATCTAACTTAGATCCTACGGCCCGCAGAGCTCGATCCGTCCGAACGATGCCAAGCCCGAGGGTTAAGACACGTGGCTAGGGTTAGATTCAAAAACAGATTTGAAATCAGATTTTGATCCAAAATTGAAATAGCTATAACTTTTGATTCCCACGTTAGATTTTTGCAAATTTTATACCGTTGGAATCAGGGAGACAAGCCCTTTCTGAATCTGCAATGTGTTTAGTAAAAAGTTTTTGTTAAAGTGACTTTAATTGCAGTAACTTGTTTAAGGCTATTTTTGAGTGTAGAATATGTTTGGAAAATTGTTTAAGTGTAAAATAAACTTGGTTTAGCAAGTTTTTGACTTGTTTATAGTTCAATGCTATGCACTTGCATGGTTGGGTTTCAAAAATCATCACTTAGAATTTTCTTTTGCATCCATGCATATATTTATGGTTGTATATGAATTGTGTGTAAAATGTGTACTACCATTTTTGTGTAGACTTTGGTGCTAGTGACTGTGATTGTGAAGAGTGCTACTCTCCCCATTACCAAGGCAAGTGGTACTTCATGATTATTTCATCCCTATATTTTGTATAAGCATTAGAAATGTTTTGCTAAGTCTTGCATGTTACTTTTTGCCAAATGCTATGTTGGGGAAATCCTAAGTAGTTGTAGAATTGCTAGGAAATTTCCTAAGTTAAGTTACTATGCCATGCTTAGCCTAGCTAGTAGCAAACAAGGGTTGGTAACGTATTTACATGCTATGATGAAAATATTTCTAAGTCTTTGGACTTATGTTTTCTTAATAAAACAACTAAGTCAATGAACCTCCTGGGTGGAATGGGACTTGAATGGTGGTTTTTGGTTGAGTGGTTACACAAGGCCCATGGACATGGTTTACCTTGTGTACCTCACTTGTGGTATGCCACCCAGGCACAAAGGGATTTTAGAGGCCAAGTGTTGAGAAGCTTATAGTGCAGCCACTTGGCAATATGGGCTCTGCCTGGATCACATAAGTTGCTAGAACTTAGCCATTTGGACAGTTGGTGGTAGTGGGAATGATAGGTTGGAGCGCGTCCATTTGGTCTAAGGAAAGGCTTCTGAAAGGTCCTGTCTTGGGAAACCAAGTCTGGTGGGGAAAGTGCACAACCTCTGCAGATGGAAAATCTAAGTACTTAGCCAAGTCCATGGCAATGGACAACTTGAGCATCAATACATGGAAGCTATCAAGAATCTCATCACTCCAACTTCTAAGTAAAAACTTGTGGGTGAACAAGGGTGAAGGACCCCAATGTCTATTGGTGGTTTCTTGGGAAAGTTTTGACAAAGAAAAACTTAGCGATTTCAACTAATAGGAAAACCCTATTTTGAGCAAAGCAAGCCAAGCTACACTTAGCCAAATGCATATAGTAATATATTCCACTTAAAATTTACTAAGGTATCACTTGCCAATACTATTCCAAAGTATTGACCCACTGTGGCTGTAACTTGTGATGTTGCAGGTTACTCCGATGATGATTAGGTGTCATGAGTCTACACTCAACATGCTTGCCTGTGGCACATGAAGATGAAGACTTATGTTTATTTACTTATTCCAAAACTATTGTATTAGGCCTGTGGCCTTGAGTTGTAAAAGACTATGTTTTATCTCTGGAATGGATGTAATAAATGACCTTTGTATCTGTGTACTTCATCTTAAACTGTGGATGCTAGCAATGATCCAGGGACTAGCATTGCAATCACAGGGATCCTTTTCCTTTACAAAGGAGGGATCTTACAGATGGTATCAGAGCACTGTGTTGCCTGTAGGATTATGACCCTAGGATTGGAAACTACTAAGGAAAATTTTTCAACTACTTCTACACTTGTCTATTCTTCTCGTAAACTTTCTAATCTTCTCATTCTCATCTCTATTTGTAGATGAACTCCATCAACGAAGCCGTAAAGAAAGGACCACTCATGACCATGACCTTGGAGTGTG
This sequence comes from Avena longiglumis, assembly GCA_030063025.1. NCBI lineage: Eukaryota > Viridiplantae > Streptophyta > Magnoliopsida > Poales > Poaceae > Avena > Avena longiglumis. The sequence goes on from CP125973.1 coordinate 160,514,046, forward strand.
AGACTGAGTTTCCCAAAATTCTCAAGGACCTCATGGTGGCAATGGAAATACATGGTGCAGCTGTGTATAAAGGCTTTCCAGTGATGGATGAAGGAGTTGAAATCTTGGTGGGTGCAACTTCACTTGTACAAAAGCAAGGAAGACAACCACAAAGAAAGAGGATTCTGCATGTACACCAACACTGTGGTGCATACCACATTCTTTGAGTCAGCAAGAGAAGCAACTTGGAGGACTATCAAAGAACTTTAGTGCTAGAGTCAAGTGCAGAATGCTCAACCTCCAAAAAGACTTAGAGAAAGAGAAGGCACATACCAAAGAGTTGGAAGCCACCAACCAAACCTTAAGAGGAGATATTATAGACTTAGTGATGGAATCATGTGAGCAAGATAGACTGATTGCCTCTAGGAACATTGTGTTAGCCAACAGATCCAGTGAGATAGGATTGTAAACGTACTTTGTTAGTTGGACCACCACCTATCACCTTATTTTCCAAAATGATACCTTAAATAAGTTTGGACCTTGGTTGATGTAATGGATTCATGTATGCATGACTTGTGTGATTTTGTGTTCCAAGGATATGTATGTGATGGTTGTCTTTGTTTTATCTTAAATAGTGTTGTTCTAACTTTTCTATCTTATAAATAGATGCCTATTACCATCAGCACTGTTGAGGAGTTCCAGGTTACCCGCTTTGGTCCTCGTATCGTTGAGGTTACCACTTTGCTCAATCTCCCTCTTCCCACCATCATGGTGCATCCACTCACCAAGTTCGAGAGGAAGGACCTCTGGGGCTTCAAGGTGAACCAGCTCGGACGCCAGACAGAGCCTACTACGGAGGCCATCGTCTTCAAGCTTATGCACGATGACAGGGAGAGAGGCATGGAGGTAGTTATGCAGGACCTGATAGGACGTCTGCTAGGCCGGCACTCCCGACAGGTTAGAGGCACCCATTTTAACGTCTTCGGAAGACGTGATGAGGATGGAGAGTCCATCGACTTCGAGGACGACTCGAGGGATGCAGCAGAGCCGATACGTCTGTATCTCCAGGACTTAGAGTCTCTTATTAGGCACGTGGACACGGACAGTACCAATGTCATGCTCAGTAATGAAGAGCTCCAGGTGCAGCTTCGCGAGAAGGACAAGCTTTTCGCGCAGCAGGACGAGATAGTCAAGGAAATGGAGGCGAAGTTCGAGACCCAGGACCGGAAGTTCAAGAGTCAGGAGAAACGTGTCCAGGATAGGAACAAGAAGATCCGGGACATGACTGAAGAACTGAAGTCCAAGGACTTCGAGCTAGAGCAGCAACAGATGGTGATTGAGAGGCTTCGTTCCCAGAAGAGGGCTCTCAAGGCCAAGATTGAGTCCTTGACCACTACCATTGAGGAGAACAAGACCGCGATGGAAGCACGGTCTTACCTTTGTCGAGGAGGAGATTGATGCTGATGGGTAGATTTGACTACTCGTTTATCTTTTATTACCGTACTTGTTATTTGTGAACTTGTTATTGGACCATCCGACATGTGGATGGCTTGCCACTTGTGTGTTTTACTTTGAGAACTTGTTATCTAGTTGTTGAACTTTTATCTTCTGTTGCATGCTTGTGTTTGCTTATGTGATGTAATGTGCATGAAAACATCTATGGGTATCTCATTCTTATCTCTATTTGAACAAACCACAGATGCCTCCCCGTCGCGCAAACCCCAACCCCAACAACAACAACATCACTCCAGAAATGCAGCAAATGATGAATGCTCAAACACAGCTCATGCAGATGATGACAACATTCAATCAGAACCAAAACAACAACAACAACAACAACAACAACCCCAATAACAACAACAATAACAACAATAACAACAATAACAACAACAACCCTCCGGGTTTTGATATGCTCACCAGATTTCTGCGATTGAGGCCAGCTAAGTTCTCGGGGACAACGGATCCCATGGTGGCCAATGATTGGCTACATTCTGTAAACAAGGACTTAGTAACCGTGTAATGCGGATTTGAAAAGGTCGATTTGCGAGACATCTCTGGAAGGGCCAGCCGCCACTTGGTGGGACAACTTCCAAATCACCACTTGGGCTATCTTTGAGGATGGCTTTCGCACTGCTCATATCTCCTCGGGAATAATGAGCCTGAAAAAGAAAGAGTTCCACAATCTGAAGCAGCGCCACCGCAGCGCGGCTGAATACATTGAAGATTTCAACAATCTGGCGTGTTATGCACCGGACGAGGTTGACACAGATGCCAAAAGAAAGGAAAAATTTCTGGAAGGCTTGAATGATGAGCTGAATCTGCAGCTGGCTGTGGCATATGTTCCCACTTATTAGTCGCTCTGTGATAAGGCTGCAATATTGGAGAATAAAATGAAACAAGTCGAGAGTAGGAAGAGGAAACACTCCGACAAGCATATCTCGGGATCGTCTCACAAACGATCTCACTATGATGACAGTGGAAGCTCAGGATCCCACAAGCATGGGAAATTCAACAAGCACCACAACCACAACCGTCATGACAACAAGCATCATCGCAGTCATGACAATGACAAGTACAAGAACCACAAGGGTGGACATAAGAGCCACCACAGTGGTAATGGTAGTGGGAGTGGAAGTCAGCCTGCTAAGAGAGACATCAGTCAGGTTGAGTGCTTCAAATGCAAGAAGATGGGACACTATGCAAATGAGTGCCCCGAAAAGAAAGTTGAAGGACCTGTCAAGCCCAATCCTTTCCAGAAAGGACAGGTGAACCACATCAGTGTGGAGGAGGTCTATGAGGAGCCTGACGCTGTTGCTGGTAAGTTCAGACTCAATTCCATTCCAGCATTTGTACTCTTTGATACTGGTGCATCGCATTCATTCATATCAAAGGCATTTGTTGATAGAAATGGGTTTCCGTCTGAAAACATTGGGTGTCCAATAAAAGTTAGTTCTCCGGGTGGAGAAATGATAGTAAGTCTTGGATGCCGGGATCTAGTAATAGAATTTGGAAAACATAAGTTTCCAGTGAGTCTGATAATCCTAGATTACCAAGGACTGGACGTAATATTGGGAATGGATTGGATGGCTAAGTATGAAGGAGTACTAGATTGTGCTAATCGTACTATTGCACTCATAACCCCGGAAAGAAAAAGGATTAAATTCAAGTCAAACTTTGAATCCAAAGGAAGTAAGCTTAATTCTCTTAAGGGGGTTAGCATGGACAGTGTACCAATTGTGTGTGAGTATCCGGATGTATTTCCGGAAGAATTGCCAGGAATGCCACCAGATAGAGATGTGGAGTTTCTGATAGATTTGGTACCAGAATCTAGACCAATAGCAAAGAGACCATATAAAATGTCAGTTGATGAACTGAAAGAGCTCAAGAAGCAACTAGGAGAACAATTACATAAAGGATTTATACAACCAAGTTCTTCATCTTGGGGAGCCCCAGTTTTGTTTGTGGAGAAGAAGGATAGGAGCCAAAGGTTATGCATAGATTACCGTTCTCTCAACGAGGTAACTATCAAGAACAAATATCCTTTGCCAAGAATCAATGACTTGTTTGATCAGCTAGAAGGAGCCTGTGTGTTGTCAAAAATTGATCTCCGGTCAGGCTATTTTCAACTTCAGATAAGAGAACAAGACATACCTAAAATAGCATTCACCACAAGGTATGGATTGTATGAGTATACCGTAATGCCTTTTGGCTTAACCAATGCTCCAGCATACTTCATGAATATGATGAACAAGGTGTTCATGGAATTCCTCGACAAGTTTGTTGTCGTTTTCATCGATGACATCTTAGTCTACTCCAAGAGCAAAGAAGAGCATGAAGGGCACTTGCGTTTGATACTTGAGAAGTTGAGAGAGCATAAACTTTATGCCAAATTCAGCAAGTGTGAGTTCTGGTTAGAAGAAGTTGGTTTTCTTGGTCATGTTATGACAAAGGATGGTGTAGCAGTTGATCCTGCTAAGGTTTCAGCTGTGACGGAATGGGAATATCCCAAAAACGTGAAAGAAGTTCGCAGTTTCCTTGGCTTAGCAGGCTACTACAGAAGGTTCATTGAAAATTTCTCAAAGGTTGCTAAGCCAATGACTAAATTATTAAAGAAAGACAAGAAGTTTGCTTGGTCTGAAGGTTGTGAAGTCAGCTTTCAAGAATTGAATAAGAGACTTGTGTGACACCGATTACGTCTGCCAGATTTGGAAAAGGATTTCCAAGTATATTTTGATGCGTCTCATCAAGGTTTGGGTGCAGTACTTATGCAAGACGGTAAAGTTGTGTCTTATGCCTCGAGACAACTCAAAACCCATGAGGTGAACTATCCTACCCATGATTTAGAGTTAGCCTCTGTTGTCCATGCACTCAAAACATGGAGACACTACCTTTTGGGAAAGCGATGTGAAGTGTTCACCGATCACAAGAGTTTGAAGTATATATTCACCCAAAAGGAAATCAATATGAGACAAAGAAGATGGTTAGAGCTTATCAAGGACTATGACTTAAGTTTGCAATACCACCCCGGTAAAGCAAATGTTGTAGCAGATGCTCTAAGTCGTAAGGTATTTGTAAATGGCCTTACCAAAGGAGAATTGCCAGATGAATTGTGTACCCAATTCAGAGAACTCAGATTGGAAATTGTGCCTGAAGGACATCTCATGTCTTTGAATGTTCAACCCACTTTGTTGGACAAGATTCGAGAAGCTCAAAAGACTGATAAGGAAATTGAAGAGATTAAGGAAAATATTGGCCAAGGGAAAGCTAAAAATTTCCATGAAGACGAACAAGGTACTTTATGGCATGGGAAACGTATCTGTGTTCCACAAGATCCGGAGTTACGGAAACTGATTTTGCAGGAAGCACACAACTCTCCGTATTCTATTCATCCGGGTAACACCAGAATGTACATGGACATGAAAGAAAGATTTTGGTGGAACAATCTCAAGAGAGACATCGCCGAACATATTGCTTTGTGTGATGTGTGTAGTAGGGTAAAAGCAGAGCATCAGAAACCAGCAGGTTTGCTTCAACCACTACCTATTCCTGATTGGAAGTGGGACAAGATTGGTATGGATTTCATTACCGGATTACCAAGGACCAGATTAGGATATGATTCCATATGGGTAGTAGTAGATCGCCTAACTAAAGTGGCTCATTTCATACCCGTGAAGACAACTTATACAAGTGCCAAGTTAGCCAAAATCTACATGAGTAGAATCGTATGTCTACACGGTGTGCCCAAGAGTATTGTGTCTGATAGGGGAACTCAATTCACTTCCCATTTTTGGAGACAACTACATGAGTCATTGGGAACGAGATTGGAATTCAGTACTGCCTTTCATCCTCAAACCGATGGACAAATGGAAAGGACTAATCAAATTCTGGAAGACATGTTGAGGGCATGTGCCCTAGACTATGGAGCCAGTTGGGATGAAAGTCTGCCTTACGCAGAATTTTCTTATAACAACAGCTATCAAGCCAGCATTGAGATGGCACCATTTGAGTTTCTCTACGAAAGAAAGTGTACCACCCCATTGTTATGGAATGGTGTGGGAGAAAGAATTTTATTCGGGCCAGATCTTATTAAAGAAGCCGAAGAGAAGGTCAAATTGGTTAAGGATAGGTTGAAGATAGCACAGTCCCGACAGAAATGCTACGCAGATCCTAAGCGTAGGGAAGTTACCTACGAAGTTGGTGATAGAGCCTATCTTAGAGTATCACCACTTCGTGGAGTGAAAAGATTCGGAGTCAAAGGAAAGTTGGCACCAAGATATGTTGGGCCATTCAAGATTTTGAGTCGCAAAGGAGAAGTTGCCTATGAAATAGAACTACCAGAATCTCTATCAGCTGTCCATAATGTGTTTCATGTGAGTCAGCTTAAGAAATGCCACCCAGAAATGGAAGAAACTTCTTTGAAGGATACCATACCTTTGGAGGAAGTACAACTAGAAAGTGACCTCACATATGAGGAGAAACCTATCAGGATTCTTGAGACTGCAGAAAGAGTCACAAGGACAAAGACTATCAAGTTTTGCAAAGTGGAGTGGAATCATCATTCCGAAGAGGAAGCAACATGGGAAAGAGAAGATGATCTTCGGAAAGACCACCCTCACCTATTTGCTAGCCAATCCGAATCTCGAGGGCGAGATTCACCTTAAGGGGGTTAGATTTGTAACATCCCTAAAATCATGATTTCAAAGTTTGCATATCATTCATGCATGCATATAGAATTGAGATCAATTTCAAAACTCATTTCAGAAAAACAGAAGCACATAGTGCTATCATTTTATGTAAGCAAGCAAAAATCAAAATGGCCATCCCCATTTGAGAGTTTGAATCTTTTAAACCTAGATTGCTTGTCTCCTTTGTTGAATGGATTGAGTGTGGAAATTTGAACCAAGTTTTACAAAATGGAAATGGTTCAAAAACCATTTTTCAAACATTTGCAAATCAAGAGAAAAAGCTTCTGATATTTTGTTTCTCCAAGAGTGACCAAGCCTTGCAAAACAACCACATGATTTTATGCCTAGTATTTGAGACTATTGCACCCTGCAAAAACCCCACATTGATTTGAATTCAAATGAGACTTGATTTCATTTGAAAACCTTTCCTGAAAATTAAAAACAGAAAAAGAAAAGGACAAACGAAAAGAAAAGGGCCAGGCGCCACTATTCTAGCCCAGCAATAGAACTGGCCCAACTAGCCCACCCGGCCTTCCTCTCTCTCTCTTCTACGCCAAGCCTCACCCAAATCGTGACAACAGACCCACCTCCTCTGCATGCGTTTGACGACGAGCCACCCTATCCACGTCACCCTCTTCTTCCCAAAATGCGCTCGCCGCACGTCAATGCCGGTAATGGCGCGGCGTAATTAGCCTTGATGCCGCAAGCGTTTCCTGTCACGCTTGGGCCTATTTAATCCCCTTTGCACCACAATCATTTCCCCCCACTCTCCTCGCTCACTCCGCCACCAGGCTGCGCTTGGGCCTATTTAATCCCCTTTGCAAAGTGACTTTAATTGCAGTAACTTGTTTAAGGCTATTTTTGAGTGTAGAATATGTTTGGAAAATTGTTTAAGTGTAAAATAAACTTGGTTTAACAAGTTTTTGACTTGTTTATAGTTCAATGCTATGCACTTGCATGGTTGGGTTTCAAAAATCATCACTTAGCATTTTCTTTTGCATCCATGCATATATTTATGGTTGTATATGAATTGTGTGTAAAATGTGTACTACCATTTTTGTGTAGACTTTGGTGCTAGTGACTGTGATTGTGAAGAGTGCTACTCTCCCCATTACCAAGGCAAGTGGTACTTCATGATTATTTCATCCTATATTTTGTATAAGCATTAGAAATGTTTTGCTAAGTCTTGCATGTTACTTTTTGCCAAATGCTATGTTGGGGAAATCCTAAGTAGTTGTAGAATTGCTAGGAAATTTCCTAAGTTAAGTTACTATGCCATGCTTATCCTAGATAGTAGCAAACAAGGGTTGGTAAAGTATTTACATGCTATGATGAAAATATTTCTAAGCCTTTGAACTTATGTTTTCTTAATAAAACAACTAAGTCAATGAACCTCCTGGGTGGAATGGGACTTGAATGGTGGTTTTTGGTTGAGTGGTTACACAAGGCCCATGGACATGGTTTACCTTGTGTACATCACTTGTGGTATGCCACCCAGGCACAAAGGGATTTTAGAGGCCAAGTGTTGAGAAGCTTATAGTGCAGCCACTTGGCAATATGGGCTCTGCCTGGATCACATAAGTTGCTAGAACTTAGCCATTTGGACACTTGGTGGTAGTGGGAATGATAGGTTAGAGCGCGTCCATTTGGTCTAAGGAAAGGCTTCTGAAAGGTCCTGTCTTGGGAAACCAAGTCTGGTGGGGAAAGTGCACAACCTCTGCAGATGGAAAATCTAAGTACTTATCCAAGTCCATGGCAATGGACAACTTGAGCATCAAGACATGGAAGCTATCAAGAATCTCATCACTCCAACTTCTAAGTAAAAACTTGTGGGTGAACAAGGGTGAATGTGGCATCCCGCAAAACCACTACTAGAAAATCGCGTTGAATTTGTGCATTGCATCGTCATCATCATGCATTGTTTGCCAAAACTATTTTTCGCAAAGCCCGTTTTGTTTTCTAAAACGCCCCTTCTTTTATTCAAACGCCAAAACCGGGTCCCCGGAGTATTTTGTTTTGCCGCTATCGGTTTGCAAACGGAGTTATTAAAACAAATAAAAATTATAATTATTTTTAGTTGGGGGCCAGACGGGCAGTCGACCGAGCGATCCCTTGAAAAAACTAAGTCGGTCCAACTAGTCTGCCCCTAGTAATCCTAAAACTACCCAGTTCTCTACCCTCTCTCCCCTGCCACCTCACTCCCTCCTATCCACACGCCGCCACCTCGGCTACCCTCTTCCCTAACCAATCTGAGCCAGCCACCTAACCCGGCCCCACCCTCTCTCCTCACCACACGCCAAAGACACCAACCAAGACGCACCCATGACCCAACCTCCCTTCCACATGGCCCATGAGGTGCCCCAGCGCACCCCTCACGCCACGCACCCCCCCTGCCCACACCGATCCCCACCTCCCCCGGGCCCACGCCTGGCCCACCCCCTGCACGCCCCGTCCTCCCTCTCTTCTCCCTCTCTCTCCCCGCGCGGCGCCGTTCCTCTCCCGTCTGCCGCCGGTCCTCCCTAGCTCCCTCACTTGGGGCCGACATCCTCTGCGCAGCCGCCTCTCGCTCCCTCGCCGCACCTTACCGCACCTCGCTCGCCGCACCCACCGCCCGCCTCCTTCCTCCTGGCCCGCCTTCGGCCGTCGCCGCTGCCGCCGCCAGCACGCGCCCGCGACCCGCGACCATCCCTCGCCAACCACGCCTCCTCCGCGTGAGCCCCATGCTGCACCAGCTCCGTGCCGGCGACCCGCATCCACCTCGCGCCTCGCCCACCTGCCTTGCCCTGCTCGGACCCGCCGACCAGCCGTCCTCAAGCCCAGCCGAAGCTGCGAGCTCGCCAGCGCCGCCGTCGCCCGTCGCGGCCTGCCTCCCGCCCTCGGCTTCGCTCGCCCCAGCCTCCCACCGCCGAGCTCCGAGCTTCGTCACCGCCCGCGATCCCGGCCCGCTTCCGCTGCGGCCTCCGCCATGAGCACCGCCCGGCTCGCCTCCACCCACCACCGCGACCTCGGCCTCGAGCCCGCTTGCCGTGGTCGCCCGGCGTCGACCGCCTCCAGCCGCCTGGTCAGCCCGGCGGGTACGCCTCCGCTTTGTCGTGTTCCGGTGAAGTACCGATTGGTGCTAAGATGTTGAGTGTGGGGACGCAAGACCGCAGACGCCGCGTCGAGAGGATATCGCAAGATGAGCATGGTGACGCCCGTTGGACCTTCGACAAGTAAGTCGGCATGGAACCCGAAGAGGCCGGTACCCCCAAGATCTACCACGAACGCATCCTGGACTCGGAGAAAACCCCTCGACACGCCAAGTTGCCGAAGCCCCCGAAGACTGTGGCATCCCGCAAAACCACTACTAGAAAATCGCGTTGAATTTGTGCATTGCATCGTCATCATCATGCATTGTTTGCCAAAACTATGGTTGCAAAGCCCGTGTTGTTTTCTAAACGCCCCGTCTTTTATTCAAACGCCAAAACCGGGTCCCCGGAATATTTTGTTTTGGCCGCTATCGGGTTGCAGACGGCCCGTATAAATCAAATAAAATATTTATTTATTTTAGTAGGGGCAGTCGAACGGGCCAACCCGACCCGAACGACCGCCCCAGATTTTTTACAAACGGTCCAACCTGTCTACCCCATCCAATCCTAAACCCACCTAAAAATCTACCCTCTCCCCCCTCCACATCACTCCACCCAATCAGAACTCTCCACCTCACTTTCCCTCACCCACTCACCCACTCACAAGCTGCCACATCACCTAACCCCCTCCCTCCACTCAACCTGCTTCCACTAAACCCACCCCACCAGACCGGCCCACCAGCCTACCCACGCGGTCACCCCATATGACACGCGGGACCCACCTAACCCACCAACCTGCTACACACACACCAAGCCACACGACCCACGCCGCCCTGGGCCACTGGCCGCTGGCCCCCACCCGGACCCCACCTACCTTCCAGCCACCCACGACCACTGTCCTTGCTGGCCCCACCCCTCACCCCACGCTCCCCTCCCCCCTCTCTCGCTCCCACCCATCCCCGCGTCTGCCTCCTACCTCCTCCTCCTCGCAACCCCCCACGCGCCTCCCGCCTGCCTGCTTCCTCCACCCCCCCAGCCTGCCTCTCCTCCTCGCCGCCTCGCTCAGTGAGCCCACGCCTGCCTCCACCGCCTGCCGCTCAAAGACCCACCGCCGCCCACCACCCCTGGCCCGGCCGCCCATTCACCACCACCGCCGCCAAGCTTCGCTGCCTCCCTCTCCGCCGGCTGCCGGACGCCTCACCTCCGCCAACCGGCGCCTCTGCCGCCCCGTCTCCGACTGCCGCTCCGCCCCAATGCCCCGCCAGGCGCCCGAGCTTCGCACTCGCTGCCGCCACGGGTCCACCTCGCCGACGTCCTTCCGCGCATCGGCGCCGCTCCACCGCCGCCAGCACGTCTCCATCGCCCGTCCGCACTCAGCCCAGCAAGCTTCGCCGTCGAGCCGCCGTCCTCCTCCGCTCAGCCCGTTTTGCGAGAATATGTGTGCCGAGACCGCCGTTCTGCTAGCTACCTGGCGCCGCGAGTTGTAATGTTCGATATAAATTTACGGATGAGCTTCTACCGATGAAGAATGGTGGTACCGCTACAAGATCGCCACACGGACTTGGGTACTCTGCTGCCCCGTTCACGGAGTTCGAAGACCGATACCGCCGACCCGGAGCACCAAGGTCCCCGTCATGGACGCCAAGGCCCAAACCAAGCCCATCGCAAGTGACCGAAGAAGGAGATGCCGCTGAGGTCAAAGGTCTCTGTACCGCATCGCCTTGGTCTTCGACAAGGACCCGACAAGATCGCCTACATGGATGTCAAGTTCCCCTTCATGACCTCGAACCCTCGGAACCGCCAAGTTCGCCGACACGGATGCGACAAGCACTCCGTCCCGGACACCAAGTACTGCTTTCCGAACGACAAGGCCCTAGCAATGGCAAGACCGACCCCGGAGGACCGACAAGATCGGCACGACGACAAGAACGACACCGAGACCGCGAATGCGCCAGCTCTACCCCGATGTCCGAGAACGATCCCGTCAAGTTCGTCGATCCCTGAACCCCGAGATCTGATCCCCGTCGAACCCTGAGACCAACCCCGAACCCCGGAACCCAAGATCGCCGAACCCTAAATGTGTGACCCCTTTTCCCTCGAACCCTATTTTATAACATAATAACAACTTGTTGCATATTGAATTGTCATTCATCTCGCATGCATATCTGTGGTTTGGGGGCCTTATGCCGATTCACCTAATAATTAAATATGGGGCCCATATGCGGGCAAATCTAGCCTTATATTGGCCTCATCTAAACTTGTGTAGCGAACCGGTATCTTATCTTGCCTTGTTATAACAACATTTAAATTGCGGGGATCTAAACAACTTGCACCATATAATTACTTGTCGGGACCCCGGTTCCGCTTAATATGACCTAACTGCATCGCACTTTGCCATGTCATCCATCATGCATGCATCATGCCGATCTTCTGCCGTTTTATTAAATAGCGCATCCGGTGTTTCTTCTAGTGTTTTGCTTCTTCGCGGATTGGACCGTTGAGTTGATGTGAGCTTCGCCCCGATCTTCGGGGAAAACCTTCGACAATGTTTTCAGGCGAGCATCTCCCCCTTTCTACCTATCTTAATTTTATAGTCTTTATTTCCCTCTTGTTGATCTATTGCTATCTGTGTTGCGATGCTTTAGTTTCCGTAGCCGTGATGTTCCCTGCAGCCTTATATTGCCTTGGACACATCCTATTACCTGTTGTTTGGTAGATAGTTGGACTTGCGCGTCGTAGTTGCTTGCTCAAGTGCTAAGGTGCGTCGTCATATGCCACAGTTGCTGATGTATTGCCGCATGTTGATGTTGGAGATGATGCTAGTTTTACTTATCGTCACTTTAAATTTCCGTTTAACAACTAAAATTGAATAAGCAGAGGCATCGGTGGGTGATAGATAATATTTGGTTTCCGAACGCCCACTTGTGTCCCGTAAGACCCCGAGTACTTGATACCTGTTCCTTGTTTTTGCGTGCTATCCACATCCGGGAGGTATATGGGACCCCACAGCCGTGAGCTTGATTCATCTTATTTCTTGGGGCCACAAACTAGTTTGAGGTTTTATTTATCTGTACTTATGCCATGTTTTATTGCTTTATTTACGATTGTGCGAGGTAACGCACCTGCATCTTGTTAGGATCGGGACACGTTTACGCGGTGTCGACAAGCCCGTTTGGGGTTCCCGATCGCTCACACCGTCCACCTGCACCTTGAGGCCGCCTCGAGCTTGCTTACTCCGCTATGGATTCTACTTAAGGGTGGCCCCTGAAATATTTCTGAATCGTGATTGTTCGATCGTGAAAGCCTCGTTGGGTTTTGTTTTGGTTTTTCCGAGGTTGATCGGCGTGTGTTGCTATTGGTGCACCCGGCCGGTAAAACTTTCAAAGCCGTGTCCGGATATGGACGACTTGGAGCACGTGATCTCGATCATAGACAAGCATAACTAAAGTTTATTGTTATAAATTTGACTTATAATGACTAGTAATCAGCTTCACTATAACGGAATGGCTAATAATACTGCCCACAATTGCTTGTTTGGATTGTCGCTTGCGACCATTGTACCTGACTAGTAAGTATTGTAACTACAACGAACTGGCTGAATAAAAGTACCAACAACTGCTGGGTTTTGGGTTTATCTCATGCTATCTGTACCTGATTGGTAATTGTTGCAACTATCACGGAATGGTTAACTAAAAGTGCCCACTGCTTACTTTATCAGGACGATTATCTAAAACCTGACTAGTAATTGCCGCAACAATAACTGAATAAATAAAACTGCCAACTGTGTGAGTTCCTCGGTGGACTTCCTCGTTTGGTCTCGAGGGGAAACACCGGGATGGGTTTGTTTGGTGTTAGCTTGTTGATCCGGATAGGTCATTCTTACCCTCTCGATTGCCGCCAGTATCGAGTCTCTATAGGTTGTTTAGCGCATGTTGCCGCTTCGATCCACCATCCCTATGTAGGCGAGGACCCGAATTCTAGCCTCGCCGTGCATGGCCTCGATCGACGCTCCTTCTTTGTTTTCTGCTTTGCCTTTGTCGGCACCCTTTGTTTAAGGTTTTGAGATCGACGCCGTTAGCGGGGTTACCCTTCCGCTTGGCACGGGCAGGGTTATGGACGCCATTGGTTATTCTTCGTGGCTCTTAGCCCCATTTGCATCTTGTCCGTAGTCGGACGCTCGATCATTTTCAAGGTGATTTGGATCTTGTATATTATATTCGTATTCTTGACTCTTTGAGTCATATATATATCTGCTCGTGGGTCCCATCGAGGACTGTGTAATGTTATTACCGCTTTCCACCCGCACGAAAGTGCTTGGTGGGCACCTTTGAATCGTTTCTATGGGTTTGGTGAATTTTGCCCAAACTTGCATAGGTCCGATTCTCGAGGGTGTTACTGAGTGGTATCGAGCTCGGCGATTGCGATACCCCACAAGTCCAGCCTGTAGGATAACCTAGCTAACGGCCGAAGTAGAGTGTCAAAACTATTTTGCAAAATCGGTTGGATAGTTCTGATTAGGTCTGATTTTACTCCTTACCCCTCTGCTATTCTCCTCTTATCTTTACGCGTTTTGAATCCGCTCTCTTCTCCTTCTTCGAGTCCAGGAATTCTCGTGGTTGGGTTTCTGTCGTACCTTCAGGGTTTCGCTTCCTCCTCTGATAACGGAGTTCTATCATCCGGTGTTCCAGCTGCCTGATGAATCCGTCTGCTGTGGTACCATTCTTTGTTCCTTGTTTGTGCCTTCCGGTGTTTTCCGACGCGACGACATCCTCTACGCCAGATCCGGCGAGTCTGCATCACTCCTTTGTTTCCGAACCTCGCTTGTCGAGATCTTCAGTCTGAATCCGAGAGTTGGTTGCATAATTCGCCTATTCGTGTGCAGAGTAATGGTTTGGGTGCGCGATGGACTGATCACCATCCGACTACTCTTATCATTCGCTTATGCACATTGAATGGTGGATCGATGCAACTCTACTTCTTCCATGGAAGTTAGAGGTGGCCTTGTCGTTTGATACCTCTACCTTCGTTCTTTGTTTCTCCGGAGTGTTCTCTCGACGATCAGGAGCAACGACCCTTTGTTGGTGGTGTCGCGAGGATCTACACAAAGCGAGAAGACGCAGATCGCCGACCTTCCTTCCGATACCATGAGGCGGATCTCGAGGGCGAGATCCATTGTTAGTGGTGTCGAATTGTGGCATCCCGCAAAACCACTACTAGAAAATCGCGTTGAATTTGTGCATTGCATCGTCATCATCATGCATTGTTTGCCAAAACTATGGTTGCAAAGCCCGTGTTGTTTTCTAAACGCCTGCCTTTTATTCAACGCCAAACCGGGTCCCGGAATATTTTGTTTTGGCGCTATCGGGTTGCGGCCCGTATAAATCAAATAAAATATTTATTTATTTTAGTAGGCGATCGAGCAGGCCAACCCGACCAACGACCGCCCAGATTTTTTACAAACGGTCCAACCGTCACCCCATCCAATCCTAAACCCACCTAAAATCTACCCTCCCTCCACATCACTCCACCCAATCGAACTCTCCACCTCACTTTCCTCACCCACTCACCCACTCACAAGCTGCCACATCACCTAACCCCTCCCTCCACTCAACCTGCTCCACTAAACCCACCCCACGGACCGCCCACCAGCCTACCCACGCGGTCACCCCATATGACACGGGACCCACCTAACCCACCAACTGCTACACACACCAAGCCACACCCCACGCCCACATCCGGGCAGCCCCACCCGGACCCCACCTACCTTTCCCTGCCACCCACGACCACTGTCCCAGCGCTGGCCCCACCCCCTCACCCCACGCTCCTCTCTCCCCTCCTCGCCCCACCCATCCCCTGCTGTCTCCTACCTCTCCCTCCTCGCTCAACCCCGACGCCTCCTGCCTCACTGCTTCCTCCACCGCCCAGCTCCGCCTCACTGCCTCCGCCTCCCTCGCTCTCGGCAGCCCAGCGCCCGCCTCCACCGCCTGCTTCTCAAAGCACCACCGCCTTGACCACCCGCTCGGCCCAGCCGCCCATTCACCACACCACCGCCGCCAAGCTTCCTCGCTGCCTCCCTCTCCATGCTGCGCCGGACCGCTCCCACCTCCGCCAACCGCGGCCTCTGCCGCCTGCCCGGCCACTGCTCGGCCACTGCCCCCGCCCGCGGCGCCGAGCTTCGCCTCGCACTCAATCGCTGCCACGGGTCCACCTCGCCGACGTCCTTCCGCGCCCTGGCGCCGCTCCACCGCCGCCAGGCACGTCTCCATCGGCCCGGTCCCGCACCCCTGGCCCAGCAAGCTTCGTCGCCGTCGAGCCGCAGCCGTCCTCCTGCTCACCGCGGCCCGTTTTGCGAGAATATGTGTGCCGAGACCGCCGTTCTGCTAGCTACCTGGCGCCGCGAGTTGTAATGTTCGATATAAATTTACGGATGAGCTTCTACCGATGAAGAATGGTGGTACCGCTACAAGATCGCCACACGGACTTGGGTACTCTGCTGCCCCGTTCACGGAGTTCGAAGACCGATACCGCCGACCCGGAGCACCAAGGTCCCCGTCATGGACGCCAAGGCCCAAACCAAGCCCATCGCAAGTGACCGAAGAAGGAGATGCCGCTGAGGTCAAAGGTCTCTGTACCGCATCGCCTTGGTCTTCGACAAGGACCCGACAAGATCGCCTACATGGATGTCAAGTTCCCCTTCATGACCTCGAACCCTCGGAACCGCCAAGTTCGCCGACACGGATGCGACAAGCACTCCGTCCGGACACCAAGTATCGCTTCGAGCGACAAGGCCCTAGCAATGGCAAGACCGACCCGGAGGACCGACAAGATCGACGACGACAAGAACGACACCGAGACCGCGAATCGCCAGCTCTACCCGATGTCCGAGAACGATCCGTCAAGTTCGTCGATCCCTGAACCCCGAGATCTGATCCCCGTCGAACCCTGAGACCAACCCCGAACCCCGGAACCCAAGATCGCCGAACCCTAAATGTGTGACCCCTTTTCCCTCGAACCCTATTTTATAACATAATAACAACTTGTTGCATATTGAATTGTCATTCATCTCGCATGCATATCTGTGGTTTGGGGGCCTTATGCCGATTCACCTAATAATTAAATATGGGGCCCATATGCGGGCAAATCTAGCCTTATATTGGCCTCATCTAAACTTGTGTAGCGAACCGGTATCTTATCTTGCCTTGTTATAACAACATTTAAATTGCGGGGATCTAAACAACTTGCACCATATAATTACTTGTCGGGACCCCGGTTCCGCTTAATATGACCTAACTGCATCGCACTTTGCCATGTCATCCATCATGCATGCATCATGCCGATCTTTTGCGTTTATTAAATAAGCGCATCCGTGTTTCTTCTAGTGTTTTGCTTCTTCATGATTGGACCGTTGAGTTGATGTGAGCTTCGCCCGATCTTCGGGAAAACCTTCGACAATGTTTTCAAAGTAGCATCTCCCTTTCTACCTATCTTACTTTTATAGTCTTTATTTCCTCTTGTTGATCTATTGCTATACGTGGCGATGCTTTAGTTTCCGTAGCCGTGATGTTCCTGCAGCCTTATATTGCCTTGGACACATCCTATTACCTGTTGTTTGGTAGATAGTTGGACTTATGCGTCGTAGTTGCTTGCTCAAGTGCTAAGTCGCGTCATATGCCACGATTGCTGATGTATTGCGCATGTTGATGTTGGAGATGATGCTAGTTTTACTTATCGTCACTTTAAATTTCCGTTTAACAACTAAAATTGAATAAGCGAGGCATCGGTGGGTGATAGATAATATTTGGTTTCGACGCCCACTTGTGTCCCGTAAGACCCAGTACTTGATACTGTTCCTTGTTTTTGCGTGCTATCCACATCCGGAGGTATATGGGACCCCCGGCCGAGCTTGATTCAGTCTTATTTCTTGGGGCCACAAACTAGTTTGAGGTTTTATTTACGATCCTGCTTATGCCATGTTTCTTGCTTTATTTACGATTGTGAGTCACCGCACCTTTGTCTTGTTAGGATCGGGACACGTTTACGCTGTGTCGACAAGCCCGTTTGGGGTTCCCGATCACAGCCGTCCACCCAGACCTTGAGGCCGCCGGAGCTTGCTTACTCGCTATGATTCTACTTAAGGTGGCCCCTGAAATATTTCTGAATCTGTGATTGTTCAGTGAAAGCCTCGTTGGGTTTTGTTTTGGTTTTTCCGAGGTTGATCGAGCGTGTGTTGCTATTGGTGCACCCCGGCCGGGTAAAACTTTCTGAAAGCCGTGTCCGCGGATATGGACGACTTGGAGCACAGTATCTCGATCATAGACAAGCATAACTAAAGTTTATTGTTATAAATTTGACTTATAATGACTAGTAATCAGCTTCACTATAACGGAATGGCTAATAATACTGCCCACAATTGCTTGTTTGGATTGTCGCTTGCGACCATTGTACCTGACTAGTAAGTATTGTAACTACAACGAACTGGCTGAATAAAAGTACCAACAACTGCTGGGTTTTGGGTTTATCTCATGCTATCTGTACCTGATTGGTAATTGTTGCAACTATCACGGAATGGTTAACTAAAAGTGCCCACTGCTTACTTTATCAGGACGATTATCTAAAACCTGACTAGTAATTGCCGCAACAATAACTGAATAAATAAAACTGCCAACTGTGAGTTCCTCGGTGGACTTCCTCGTTTGGTCTCGAGGGGAAACACCAGATGGGTTTGTTTGGTGTTAGCTTCGTGTTGGATCCGGATAGGTCATTCTTACCCTCTCGATTGCCGCCATTGTATCGAGTCTCTATAGGTTGTTTAGCGCATCTTTGCCGCTTCGATCCACCATCCCTATGTGGCGAGGACCGCCAATTCTAGCCTCGCTGTGTCTTGGCCTCGATCGACGCTCCTTCTTTGTTTTCTGCTTTGCCCTTTGTCGGCACCCCTTTTGTTAAGCAGGTTTTGAGATCGACGCCGTTAGCAGGGTTACCCTTCCGGCTTGGCCTGGGCAGGGTTATGGACGCCATTGGTTATTCTTCAGGGCTCTTAGCCCCATTTGCATCTTGTCCGTAGTCGGACGCTCGATCATTTTTCAAGGTGATTTGGATCTTGTATATTATATCTGTATTCTTGACTCTTTGAGTCGCTGTTATATATATCTGTTCTGTGGGTCCCATCGAGGACTGTTGTGTAATGTTATTACTTCGTTTTCCACCCGCACGAAAGTGCTTGGTGGGCACCTTTGAATCGTTTCTATGCGGGTTTGGTGAATTTTGCCCAAACTTGCATAGGTCCGATTCTGAGGGTGTTACAAAGACCGATCCCCGCGAACCCCGTGGACCGACATGCTCTTCTTCACGGATATGACAAGCACTCCGCCCGGACACCAAGTGCTTCTTCCCTCGCCAAGACCGCCTCGATGGCGCGGACCCGACAAGAGCGTCGCAACGACAAGAACGACAGCAACCAGGACGGTATCGATGCCCCGACGCCAGGCCAAGTACTCCTTCATGGAACGCCGAGACCCCGAACCGAGACGCCTCCCGTGCAGAAGCGGATGCGACAAGATCCACTACCGAATCCGAGAACGCTTCCGCCGAACCCCGAACCCCAGATCCGTCGAACCCTGAGACCGACCCCGAACCCCGGAACCCCAAGACCGTCGAGACCCCTAAAGTGTGAACCCCTTTTCCGAGAACCCTATTTTATAACATATCAATTTATTGCACATTAAATTGTCATTCCCGCATGCATAGCATTGGTTTGGGGGCCTTATGCCGATTCACCTAATAATTAAATATGGGGCCCATATGCGGGCAAATCTAGCCTTATATTGGCCTCATTTAAACTTGTGTAGCGCACCGGTATCTTATCTTGCCCTGTTAAAACAACATTTAAATTGCGGGGCTTCTAAATAACATGAACCACCTAATTAATTGTCGGGACCCCGGTTCCGCTTAATCTTGACCTAATTGCATCGCACCTTGCCATGCCATACATCATACATGCATCATGCCGATCTTCTGGCGTTGTATTAAATATTGCATCCGGTGTTTCTTCTAGTGTTTTGCTTCTTCGCGGATAAGGCCGTTGAGTTGATGTGAGCTTCGCCCCGATCTTCGGATGAACCCTTCGACAATGTTTTCAGGCGAGCATCTCCCACTTTCTACCTATCTTACTTTTATAGTATTTACTTCCCTCCTGTTGATCTATTGCTATCTGTGTTGCGTTGCTCTAGATTTCATACCCGTGATATCCCTCGCAGCCATATATAGCCTTGGACACCTCCTATTACCTGTTGTTTGGTAGATAGTTGGACCCGCGTGTCGTAGTCGCTTGCTCAAGTGTTTTGCTTGTCGTCAAGTACCACCTTTGTTGGAGAATTGCCGCATGTTGACGTTGGAGATGATCACGGCTTTAATTATTGTATCACTTTAATTCCTGTTTAACAACTAAAATTGAATTAAGCAGAGGCATCGGTGGGTGATAGGTAAGATTTGGTTTCCGACCGCCCACTTGTGTCCCGTAGGACCCGAGTTCTTGACACTGTCCGATCGAGCGCTAACCACAATTGGGGAGATATGGGCCCCCATCGATTATTACGATTTCAAAGTATTGTCTGGGGCCACAACTAGTTTGAGGATTTATTTACTATCCTGCCTATGCCATGCTTTCTTTTTATTTACGATTGTGTGAGGAGCACGCTGTCTTGTTTAGGAAGCGGAGTGATTACGCTGTATCGACTCCCGATTGGGGATCTGCGTCGCTTCCATGACCATTGTCGCAAACCCTAAGTCCGTCTCGGAGACCGCCGACTTCTAAGTGTACTTAGTGGGTGGCCCGTGCTTGCTTTGGTCTAGGAACGTCGTGACTTAGGCCCCGACATACCGATGGGTGTATGTTAACCGATCCGCAAAAGGGTCAAGTGCTGTGGATACTTTGGTGCACCCCTGCAGGGTTAAATCTTTTCGAGAAGCCGTGTCCGCGGTTATGGACGACTTGGAGCACAGTGTCTGATCATAGATAACTATAACTAAAGTTTACTGTTTTAAAATAACTTGTTTCCGATGTGATTAGTAATCAGCTTCACTACAACGGAATGGCTAAGTAAAAGTATCAACAACTGTTGGGTTTAGGGGTTATCTCATGATAATTGTATCTGACTAGTAAGTGTTGCCACTATAACGGAATGATTAACTAAAAGTGCCCACTGCTTACTTTATCAGGATGATTATCTAAACCTGACTAGTAATTGCCGCAACGATAACTGAATAAGTAAAACTGCCAACTGTGTGAGTTCCTCGGTTGACTTCCTCGTTTGGTCTCGAGGGGGAAACGCCAGGATGGGTTTGTTTGATGCTAGTATCAGGTTAGATCCGAATAGGTCTTTCTTACCCTCTCTGATAGCCGCCAGTTATATCGAGTCTCTATAGGTTGTTTAGTGCATCTTGCGCTTTGCGCCACCACCATACCTGTGGCGAGGACGCCAATTCTAGCCTCGCGTGTATCGCCTCGATCTTGACGCCTCTTTTTCCTTTGCCCTTTGTCGGCACCCTTTTGTTGAAGCAGGTTTTGAGATCGACGCCGTTAGCGGGGTTACCTTCCGGCTTGGCACAAGGGGGTTATGGACGCCATTGATTATTCTTCGTGGCTTAGCCCCATTTGCATCTTGTCCGTAGTCGGACGCCCATCGCTTTCAAGGTGATTTGGATCTTTGCAGATATTTGTATTCTTGACTCTTTGAGTCATTTGTATATATATACGTTATGGGTCCCATCGAGGACTGTTGTGTAATGTTATTACTTTGCTTTCCACCCGCACGAAAGTGCCTGGTGGGCACCTTCGAATCGTTTCTATGCGAGTTTGGCGAGTTTTGCTAAAACTTGCATAGGGCCGATTCTGAGGGTGTTACAGTGAAGGACCCCAATGTCTATTGGTGGTTTCTTGGGAAAGTTTTTGACAAAGAAAAACTTAGCGATTTCAAATAATAGGAAAACCCTATTTTGAGCAAAGCAAGCCAAGCTACACTTAGCCAAATGCATATAGTAATATAGTCCACTTAAAATTTACTAAGGTATCACTTGCCAATACTATTCCAAAGTATTGACCCACTGTGGCTGTAACTTGTGATGTTGCAGGTTACTCCGATGCTGATTAGGTGTCATGAGTCTACACTCAACATGCTTGCCTGTGGCACATGAAGATGAAGACTTATGTTTATTTACTTATTCCAAAACTCTTGTATTAGGCTTGTGGCCTTGAGTTGTAAAAGACTATGTTTTATCTCTGGAATGGATGTAATAAATGACCTTTGTATCTGTGTACTTCATCTTAAACTGTGGATGCTAGCAATGATCCAGGGACTAGCATTGCAATCACAGGGATCCTTTTCCTTTACAAAGGAGGGATCTTACACTTGGTGGTAGTGATTGGAGGACACGGTAAATCCCCAAAGCATTAGGAATCACAATACCCAAGCTTTGAAGTTTGTTTGCGTGCCCAGACATCTTAAGCACATGCTCACTGACGGAGCTGCCCTCTTCCATCTTGTAGTTAAAGAACTTTTCAGAAGCCTCATAGCTTTCAATTGCCGCATGAGTCTCAAAGATCAATTTGAGATCCTCGACAATATCATATGGGTGCAATTCTCAAACCTTTTCAAGCTCGATTCTAAACCATACAAGATAGCACACCGAATCTGGAGTACTGGGTCTTCCGAGTGATGTAAACATTCTTTACTTCATCGGCAACATCACCATTCTGGTGGGTCACCTAGCGGTGCATCCGGACATAGGTCAAATTACCAAATTGAGGAAAATCCTCAATGCGGAACCAATCCATGAAGTTGCTTACATTGTTTTTCAACTTTTCTTTCTCTAGGACGCATTAAAATTGATGGTAGGGCTGCCATTGATCTACAACATATTTGCAATAGTTTAGACTAAGTTTATGACAAATTGAGTTCAAATTAATAATAAAATTAATCTAGGTGAACTCCCTCAAAACAATATCCTCAATTGTTTTAGTGATCACATGAACCAAATCCACCACATCAACACCGATCATCACGAGGCGATATAGTTTCAATGGCGAACAATCGACATGTTCATCATATCTACTATATGATTCATGCTTTACCTTTTCGGTGATCCGTGTTCGAGACCATGTCTCACATGCTAGGCTCGTCAAGGTCAAACCTTAGTTTCGCATGAGCAAATCTGGCTTGCTCACGTTGTATACACTTATGAATCTAACACACCCGATCATCACGTGGTGCTTCGAAACAACAAGCTTTAGCAACGGTGCTAACTAAGGGTGAACACTTTATGATTTGAAATTCATGTGCATGAGGGATCATCTTATAATGCTACCGTCGTCTACTAAGCAATACAAGATGCATAAAGGATTAACATCACATGCAATTCATAATATGTGATATGATATGGCCTTTCTTCTTTGTGCTTCCGATCTCCATCTTCTAGCACGAACATGATCTCCATCATCACCGGCATTGCATCAAGGTCAATGACGCTTCTCCATGGTTGTCATCCACCGGCTTCAACTATTACAACTACTTTGAATAGACACGCGGGTCTTAACAAAATTTAAAGACAACCATATGGCTCCTGCCGGTTGTCAACTTACAATAAGGAACATTGCATACATCAAATATAATAACAATCATGGCCATATCACATCACTGCACACCCCTGCAAAACAAAGTTAGACGCCTCTACTTTCTTTGCATATTTTAAGTGGTTTGGGGCTTTCAGTAAGTGTCGTTCTAACTTACGAATAAGAACCACAACATTGATACTAGCATTGTCAATCACCCGTTGTAAATTGAATCTTAACTATGCTAGGAGAAACAGGCACCCGCAAAGCCACTTATGCAATACAAGTTGCATGTCAAGCGTGGAGCAAGTCTCATGAACGATGTCATGTAAGGTTAGCCCGGGCCGCTTCATCCCAACATACCGCAATATGCAAAGTACACAAGAAGCAATCGACAATAAAAGCATCAACGCCCATAATGACCATTGTGTTCTACTCGTGCAACAGATCTACATATAGACACGGCTCTGATACCACTGTAGGGATTCGTAGCATGGAAAACAAAAAATTTCTCGCATACAAACAAACAAGCCAAGATCTATCTACTAGATTGTAGCAACGAGTCGATAGAATAACTCACCCTCGAAGATTCCCAAGTGTTTAACGAGAGCGGATTCTCATGGGTGATGTAGTCGTACTCTTCCCGATCTCAAGATCGCGTAGACGATCCTTCCGGCGCTTGCTCAGCGGCCTCCAGCCGGTCACACGTTCGGATTTCGACGAAGACCTTCCTCTCCTTGTTCCAGCAGGCGGTGGAGGTTGTAGCACTATCTCGTGATTCCGGCACTGTGGCGTGGTACCGGAAGTAGAGGGGAGATCTCGCAGGGCTTCGCCTTAAGCCGGAGCGAGTATGGTGGTGTATGAGAGAGTCCCTCGACGATCTAGAGTTTAGACACGCCGAGGAGGGGCAAGCCGGCGGCTAGGGTTTAGCTAGGCGGCGGCGGCGGTTTGCCCTAGGGCCGCCGGCGGCTATGGAGGCGGCGGCGGCTCGGTACTAGGGTTTGGAGGAGAGGATCTTGTGTCTCTCTAGGAGGGAGCGCTGCCCCTCCTTATATAGGTGGAGGGGCCGGCCGGCCAAGGGGAGGGAGGGGAGTCCCTCCCCAACTCGGCTTGGTGGTGTGCCGGCGGTGGGGAGGAGGGACTCCTCCCCAACTCGGTTTCCTCCTCCTTTTCCACTTCCCAAAAATAGCCGTTTGACTTTCAAACTAGCCGTTTGACTTTTCAAACTAGGATTTGATTTAATCCTCTATTTTGTTCAGCGATGACACTTAGTACATGATGCAATCATACCAACTTGATATAACACATTCATGTACCCTTCCCTCCGGAGTGCCGAACATTCCGGAACCTTCTAGAACATTCCCGATGAAAACACCGGAACCATTCTCCAACTCCAAAACGGGACTTTCCTTATATGAATCTTATTCTCCGGACCATTCCGGATCTCCTCGTGATACCCCGAATCCCATTCGAGACTCCGAACAACATTCGGATTCTTTCTCATCATTCCATAACTTCTCAAACAACGTCAAATCCTTAAGTGTGTCTCCCTACGGTTCGTGAATTATGCGGACATGATCGAGACACTTCTCCGATCAATAACCAATAGAGGAATTTGGAAATTCATATGGCTCCCACATATTTCTACGATTACTTTGAGATCGAATGAACCACTTACATACGATACCAATTTCCCTTTGTCTCACGATAGTTTACTTATCCGAGGTTTTGATCGTCGGTATCTCTGTATACCTAGTTCAACCTCGTTACCGATAAGTACTCTTTTATCGTTCCCGTGATATGTGATCCCTTGTGAGCCATTCACATGCTTGCAAGCTAATTGGATGACATTTCACCGAGAGGGCCCAGAGTATATCTATCCGTCATATGGATGGACAAATCCCACTCTTGATCCATGTGTTTCAACCAATACTTTCCGAACACTCAATGCCACCTTTATAGCCACCCGATTCACGTGTGGTGTTTGATGTCATCAAAGCATCCATCCAGTAAAGGTGATATGCATGATCTCATGGTCGAAGGAATTAGGTTACTATGTATCAGAAAGCATATAGCAATTGAACTATTAAAATGACTTGATATTTATGCTACGCTTATCTATAGGAGTATGTCCACCATATCATTCTCCTAACGATATGATCTTGTTGTTAATGTTAGACCCCTCCTTTATAAAGGAAAAGATCCCTGTGATTGCAATGCTAGTCCCTGGATCAATGCTAGCATCCACAGTTGAACATGAAGTACACAGATACAAAGGTCGTTTATTACATTCATTCCAGAGTTAAAACATAGTCTTTTACAACTCAGGGCCATAGGCCTAATACAAGAGTTTAAGGAATAAGTAAATAAACACAGGTCTTCATCTTCATGTGCCACAGGCAAGCATGTTGAGTGTAGACTCATGACTCCTATTCATCATTTGTTGCATTTCCGGGGTGATGTTGTTGGGGTTGGGGTTTGCGCGACGGGGAGGCATCTGTGGTTTGTTCAAATAGATAAGAATGAGATACCCATAGATGTTTTATGCACAATACATCATAAACAAACAAATAACAAACAACATAAGAATAAAAGTTCAGCAACCACATAATAAGCTCATGAAGTAAAACACACAAGTGGCAAGCCATCCACATGTCAGATGGTCCAATAATAAGTTCACAATAACAAGTACGAATATGAAAGATAATCGAATAGTCAAGACTACTCATCAGCATCAATCTCCTCCTCGACAAAGGTAAGACCTGCGTTCTCCATCGCGGTCTTGTTCTCCTCAATCGTAGTGGTCAAGGAATCGACCTTGGCCTTGAGAGCCCTCTTCTGGGAGCGAAGTCTCTCAATAACCATCTGCTGCTGCTCAAGCTCGAAATCCTTGGACTTCAGTTCCTCGGTCATGTCCCGGATCTTCTTGTTCCTATCCTGGACGCGTTTCTCTTGACTCTTGAACTTGCGGTCCTGGGCCTCGAACTTTGTCTCCATATCCTTGATCATCTCATCCTCAGCGAAAAGCTTGTCCTTCTCGCGTAGTCAGACAAGCTTCGTCATTGCCAAGCATGACGTTCGTCCTATCCGTGTCCACGTGCCTGAGGAGAGTCTCTAAGTCCTGGAGATACAGACGTATCGGCTCTGCTGTGTCCCTCGAGTCGTCCTCAAAGTCGATGGAATCTCCATCAACATCACGCCTTACGAAGACGTGGAAGTGAGTGCCCCTAACCTGTCGGGAGTGACGGCTTAACAAGCGTCCTATCAGGTCCTGCATGACTACCTCCATGCCTCTCCCCGCCGTGCATCACCTTGAAGACGATGGCCTCAGAGTAGGCTCGGTCTGGCCCTGTGGTTCACCTTGAAGCCCTGAGGTCCTTCCTCTCGAACTTGGTGAGTGGGTACACTGTGATGGTGGGAAGAGGAGATCGAGCAAAGTGGTAAGCTCAATGATACGGGGTCCAAAGCAGTAACTGGAACTCCTCAACAAAGGTCTTGTGACAATAGGCATCTATTTATAAAATTGAAAAGTTAGAACAACACTATTTAAGATGAATACAAAACAACCATCTCATACTTAACCATGGAACACAATTTTCACACAAGTCATGCATACATAAATCCATTACACCAAACAAGGTCCAATTTATTTAAGGTATCATTTTGGAAAATAAGGTGATAGATGGTGGTCCACTAACAAAGTGTGCTTATAGGCCTATCTCACTTGATCTAGTGGCTATCACAATGTTCCTAGAGGCAATCCACCTATCTTGCTCACATGATTCCATCACTAAGTCTATTATATCTCCCCTTAACTCTTGGTTGGTGGCTTCCAACTCTTGGGTAAGTTCCTTCTCTTTCTCTAAGTCTTTTTGGAGGTTGAGCATTCTGCACTTGACTCTAGCGCTTAGTTCTTTGATAGTCCTCCAAGCTGCATCTCTGGCTGACTCAAAGAATGTGGTGTGCATTTTAGTGTTGGTGTACATGCAGAATCCCCTTTCCTTGTGGTTGTCTTCCTTGTTTTTGTACAAGTGAAGTTGCACCCACCAATACTCCACTCCTTCATCCATCACTAGAAAGCCCTTGTACACAGCTGCACCATGTGCTTCCATTGCCACCATGAGGTCCTTGAGTATATTGGGAAACTCAGTTTCACACTCCAAGGTCATGGTCATGAGTGGTCCTTTCTTCATGGCTTCGTTGATGGAGTTCATCTACAAATGGAGTTGAGAATGAAAAGATTAGAAAAGTTTTACGAGAAGAATAGACAAGTTTAGAAGTAGTTGAAAATTTTTCCTTAATGGTTTTCAATCCTAGGGTCATAATCCTACATGCAACACAGTGCTCTGATACCATCTGTTAGACCCCTCCTTTATAAAGGAAAAGATCCCTGTGATTGCAATGCTAGTCCCTGGATCAATGCTAGCATCCACAGTTTAAGATGAAGTACACAGATACAAAGGTCGTTTATTACATTCATTCCAGAGTTAAAACATAGTCTTTTACAACTCAGGGCCATAGGCCTAATACAAGAGTTTAAGGAATAAGTAAATAAACACAAGTCTTCATCTTCATGTGCCACAGGCAAGCATGTTGAGTGTAGACTCATGACTCCTATTCATCATCGAGTAACTGCAACATCACAAGTTACAGCCACAGAGGGTCAATACTTTGGAATAGTATTGGCAAGTGATACCTTAGTATATTTTAAGTGGACTATATTACTATATGCATTTTGGCTAAGTGTAGCTTGGCTTGCTTTGCTTGAAAATAGGTTTTACCTATTAGTTGAAATCACTAAGTTTTTCTTTGTCAAAACATTCCCAAGGAACCACCAATAGACATTGGGGTCCTTCACCCTTGTTCACCCATAAATTTTACTTAGAAGTTGGAGTGATGAGATTCTTGTAGCTTCCATGTCTTGATGCTCAAAAGTGTCCATTTCCTTGGACTAGGCTAAGTACTTAGGTTTTCCATCTGCAGAGGTTGTGCACTTTCCCCACCAGACTTGGTTTCCCAAGACAGGACCTTTCAGAAGCCTTTCCTTAGACAAATGGACGCGCTCCAACCTATCATCCCATCTACCACCAACTGTCCAAATGACTAAGTTCTAGCAACCTATATGATCAAGGCAGAGCCCATATTGCCAAGTGGTTGCACTGTAAGCTTTCTCAACACTTGGCCTCCAAATCCCTTTGTGCCTGGGTGGCATACCACAAGTGAGATACACAACCCAAGTCCATGGCCTTGTGTAACCACTCAACATAACCCAATCATCCATTCCACCCAGGAGGTTCATTTGTCTTAGTTGTTTTATTAGAAAACAAAAGTCTCTTGACTTAGAAATATTTTCATCATAATAAGTATAGATGTTCACCACCCTTGTTTGCTAAGTAGCTAGGCTAAGCAGGTTATGATAACTTAACTTAGGAAAATTCCCTAGCAATTCTACTATTCTACTCTACTTAGGATTTCCCAACTTAGCACTAGGCAAAAATAGCATGCAAAACTATAGCAAAATATCTAATGCTAGTACAAAACATAGGATAGAAATATTCATGAAAATATCACTTGCCTTGGTAGTGGGGAGAGTAGCACTCTTCACAATCACAATCACTAGCAAAATCTACAAGAAAAATTATAGCATTCAATTTCACACAATTTATTCAATCAAAAATAATATGAATGCATGCATGCAAGAATTTTACTAAGTGGTGATTTTGGAAATTTTACCAAGCATGTGCATGATACTGAAACATAACAGGACACAAAATTTTCCATAACAAACTTTATTTAACATTAAAACTAATTACCAAAATAAAACTATACTCAAAATAGCTTTAAATATGATTCCACAAATAAAGTCATTTTAATGGTTACTATTTGTTAAACAAATTGGACATTCAGAAAGGTCTTGTTTCACTGAATCCAACGGTATCAAATTTGTAAAAATCTAACGTGGCATTCAAAAGTTATAGAAGTTTAAAGTTTGGATCAAAATCTGGTTTTAAATTTTGTTTTTGAATTAAATCCTGCCACGCGTCACTACCTCACTGGCGCGTACCGTTTTGCGCGGATCAAGCTCTGCAGCCGTTGGATCTAACTAACGTTGCGCGGCTCAGATCTGTCCATACCTCTTCGTTAAGTGAATTGTTTCTACGCGTAGGATCAAGATCTGACGGCTACGATCTATCAACCAGAAACGGGCGGCGCTGGCGGTGTTGACCGGCGGCGGCGCGTCTGACTACGGTGGCGCCGGCGCTCTAGATCGTCCGGGGAAACAAGAAGGTGCTTACCAGATTCGGGGTGGCGTGCTGAAGCTCGAGGTGGTGTTGGTTAGCGAAGGGGCGTGCTGGTACGGATTCAGGAGCTTGTCGGAGTAACGGGCGGCGTCGGTCGCTTGCAGACGTGGTGCTTGCCGAGGTTTGGCGTCGCCCTAACACGAGTCAGAGGCATCAGGAGTTGCGCAAAACGCAGGCGAACAAACTCGCGTGGAAGAGGGGGCAAGGGGCGCTCGGGTTTTACCTGAATTGGTCGCCGGAGTCAAGCGGCGGCGCAGGTGGTTTCGGTCGTGGACGGAGACGACGACCTGGGTCACGAGCAGGCAAAAGAATTGTGTCAGTGTTGCCTGTCAAAACCCACCGGCGAGCAGCGACGAGCAACACGAAGAGCCGGGAGGATCCCAGAACTGCTGGTGGGCCCTGGTCCCTCGGGCAACGGCCCGCAAAACTCCGGCACACGTCCTGGCTTGGTTCGAGGGCGTGCCACCTGACCTATACCTGGTCAGGAATGTGCTTCGATTGATTTCCTGCATGGTAAACAAGTATACGTAAAATTCGAGCCGTGACCGGCTCCCAGGTTTCCCTGTGAATCGGCTCCTAGAGCCGATTATCCCATGGTTCTGCATTAGATTTACGATAACATGGGGTTTTGCTTTATCATTACAAATTAAATCGATCTACGACAGTTTAACGTTTTCACCACATAACTGGAACGTCCTACACGTAATTGAGCCTGGTAGACACAAAAGATGATAGAAAACTAACCCTAGAGGAGGCCTAACAACCGACGTAAAGTCAATTACCGGAACAACTTCTCTGGAACTAGTAAACCACGTCCTTCGTACTACTGGATCGTTCAACCCGTTTGCAAGGCCTGACTACACAGATATCAAACTAAAACCTTGGAGAACAAGGCATAACTATAACAGATCGAATCAGCTAAATAACGATCAAGCAAGATGCTACCCTTGCACTTGGGAAAAGGTGCAAAGGTAGCGAGGTAGCTAGAGGCATCATAACTTAAACAATTATAGCGAAGAGCACCGATGCTAGCCTCAACAAATCTATGATAGTAGTGTTACTCGCCATCAACAAGGCTTCAGTACGAGTAACACCAAATAACGCATAAGTAAAAATACTGCCTAGATCGCAAGATGCGATCTAGGCAGCATGACACTTACCCGAAAGAAACCCTAGAAACAAGGGGTGGCGATGCGCCGAGATTGTGTTTGTTGTGAACGTGATTGTCCTTCTTTTCTCGATAACCTTAGGTACATATTTATAGTCCGGAGACTTTCTATCTTTGGAATAACTCTACAACTCTATCTTTACCTAAACTGAAACGGAACCTACTACGATACAAGATACACGGGCAATTTAGCCCAAATCCACGCACAAGGACGATTCAACAACACACTGAATATACGTATCTTCCAAGCCCATCTTGATCACGGCCCATCTCCTTTTTTGGCCAAAATATGGCGATAACACATGCCCCCCTGGTTTTGGCAATAATAATTCCGAAACCACTCTGCTGATGTGTTTTCTTCCTTCTCTCTTTTTTTTTTCTTCAGATCGGGTTACGCGTTGCAGAGTAGAATTGTCACGCCACCTCCTCATCATGATGCCCTGTCTTCTCAACTCCTTCACAGTGCATGATTTGACGATTTTGGCAGCACATTCTGGGAAACCGCTATGGCATTGAACCGCCTCCCACTATTCCCCTTATTTAAATTCATCTGAGCGCGATTCATCCGCATCTTCCTCCAGAGCCAAAAACCCTCTTCCTCCGCCGAAAAACCCTCTTCCTCCGCCATGGCCTCTTCCTCTTCCGCCTTCCTCCCGGTCTTCCAACAAGATTAGCGACGGAGCCGACGCCAGAGCTTACCACGGCGTAGAGATACTCGCCCCACAATGGTGGGACGAGAGGATTGGGATTTCGCCGTTTGGTCGGAGGACGACGCCCCGATCGACGGCGAGGGCCTGCAGCCTCGTCCGACGGGAACCGAGGCGAAGCAGCGACGACGCCTGGTCTGGGGCGCCGAGTCCTCCGACGAGGAGGAGGAATCGAGAAGGACACCTCCTCACGGCAGTACCTGCCGATGAAGCGCTTCGCGCGGGTCCAGCGAGGACACGAAGACGCAGCGAGGACGAGGAGGCCCCGCTGTCTTCTTCAAGAAGCCAAGAAGACGACGCCAGCGGCCGAGGACAATGAACAAGACGGCGGCAACGGCGGCGACCTCGACCTCTAGATTAGGAACCGATGGATAGTAGTAGTAGTAAGCTAAGCTCCCTTGTGTAATCAATCAGCCTTTTGTAAGCAATCAGCTTTTGAATGAATGAATGAAAATCTGTTTCTCGAAGATTGCCTTTTTCGCCCCAATTTCGCCGATAGCCAAAATAGGTCGATGCTCCAGAAGCCGATAACGCTGTATCGGCTTTCACCACACTGCACTCATTCCGTCAACCAAGTCAAAGCTCAAAGAGCCGATGCACATCGGCTTTCCCAAAAAACGTTGACAAGGTCAAAACTTGGTCGCATATTTAGGCAAATCTAAGCGGTGCCGCCAGTTTCAAACGGTAACTCGACCCTCTTCAAAAAGGCGACCTAGATCTCCAATTACCCACCGACTAGATTGAGCTCACGGACAAGAACCCTCAATCCCCAACTGCATAGATCCATCTCTGCCGCAAACTAGATGGCGGAATCGTCCAACACCAATCCAGGTCTCCGTCCAAGGTATGCCTACTCCTCGCAGTCTGAACGCGATGTTAGAATTTAATGGCGAACACCTGAATTAATGCCTTTATTCCACCATTAAACTTTCTAGGTTTCAGACATTCTGCTGCCGCATCCTTCTCTCCCAAATTCCCTCTGTCTTGGCCCTCGTACGGATTCTAGTCCTGCCCATCTGATTTCTTGCGAAGCAAACAGAATCCCCTTCGTAAGCCAAGACCTATATCTCGAACTCTTGGGCCGATCGTCATGAGCCTGGCCTAATCCCCCTGAACATTGGGTCTCTTGGTTCAGCAGAGTAGCTAGAGCTTACCAATCCCAATGGGAAACCACAGGAATAGCTGATGCCTTGCACTTATCATTGTCTCCTCTTGAGAAACATGAGAACCTTCTAAAAACCATCGGCTACTTACAGTCCGACGCCTCAATCGCTTTATGTTCGGTCATGGCCCTATGTCACCAACCCATTAGGACGTGGTGATGATCGGTGCGGATGTTACATCACCCAGCCCCTCTGCTTTTAAACTGACCAAGGTTCCCTACAAACTGTCTTCTAAAACAGACTGCACGAACTGGGGTGCCTACCTCCAACGCCATATGAAAACAAAGGGCCCTGTCTCAGAGAAAGAACATACAACCTTTCTCAACTTCTGGCTAGAGCATTTCATATTCTGTGGCCCTTCCCTTGCTCCAACCAAAAACTATCTCTCCTTAGCCCACGAACTGGCCAAAGGTACTCAACTTGGCCTCGGCAGACTGTTCCTTGGAGAAGTCTATCGATACCTCCAGTTGATGTCTGGCTGTCGTTTCTCCGCATAGCAGTCAAAACAGGTGGTCCTTGGTGGTTTATTCAGCTCTGGGCTCAGCTGTATTTTCAAAATCACATCCCAAACTTCCCCCTTTTGGCGAGCTGCACCTTTCCAGATGTAAAAGAGAAGCAGATCCGATGCACCAGCTATGGCCAAGCTTTGTATAGACTGCTAGGCAGTAAGCTGACCCCTCAGGAAGCGTCTAAATGGTTCAGTATTTTCTTTCAAGGACTGCACAATCCTATCTTCTTTCCTTACATGGAAGAATCTGAACATTTTGAAAACCCACTCTCCTTCAGGCTAGACAATTTTGCCGATGACACCAGCACTCGGCAGCTCTTTTCCACCGTGATTCGACCCTGTTTCCTTCCAGTTGGCATGAGTACGTCCAATGAATAATCAAACCTGGTATGAATTCTATCACCATCGTAGTAGCTCGCCAATTTGGCCTTGGACAAGTACCTCCCCATTTCTTTCTTCACCACCTTACAGAGAGCAGAGCCGACCTGCCTGATCCTCTCACCAGCCAAAGGTGTTATTCCTTCTTTGATGCTCTGACCATCCCAATTCCCAGCGACCTCACCTTTGTCTCATCAACCGATGGCTTTGAAGACTGGTGGTCAATGTGGAAGACTCACGCCTTCAGGAGAGCTCTGGGACCGTTGCTGAAACAGATCAATGCTGACTATGACATCCCCGTGGAACAGGTACCACTACTTGCAATTTTTTTCGATGCAGCTCGCAAATGATTCTTCTATTAATCCATTCTTTCTTTTTGCAGCAACAAGATGGCCCTGAACCTACGCACAGCGATGGCTCCCCCTTCGAGTTCTTTCCGCCAGCTCCTATGGTTCTTTTCTGCAAAAACTCACCACCTCTAAAAAAGGTCATAATGCAGAAACAGCCGATTTCACCACAATCGGCTTCCAAGAACCCAGCAACCTCTAAATCAGCTGCCCCTCGAGTTCCAACCAAAACAAGAACGATGGCGAGGAAGGTAGCCGCCAGGAAGACCTTGAGGCCTCAGAGCCCTTCCCTGGAAAGCTCGCACGTAGGGTGATCCATGCCTTTGGTCGATCCCTCTCATTCTTCATCCCTTGCAGACATGCTTGTGCTCACTGGTTCTCCTTTTTTACAGGCTTCCGTCGAAGACACCTTCAGCGAGAACACTCAGACCAATCAAGGAGAACTGGACCCAACAGATTCTGAGAGGACCATCACACCGAGCCAGCCAGATTTATCACCATCGGCTTCCGTGAAAGGTCTTCCTGAACTCACGCCCGAGCACCGGTCCGAGCGGGCCACCGTGGTCCCAAGAGAGCTCGCAAAGGATCGCAAGCTTCTTCGTCGAGCCAGAGGTTTCAAAATCATCACCCTCACGCCTTACCACTTACTTCTTTTTATCCGCCGATTAATCATTATTTATATCGCTAAACACCTTCCATGCAGACGTCCGACGTTTCTAGTGGGAAAGTCAAGGCGGCCGATGCCTTTAGCCAAACCGGACCTAGCAATCCCTGAAGGTGCAGATGAAACGGCTACCACTCCGGCCAAGCCCCCAGCAACCACACATAAGCCGATCGTCTCCTCATCTGCTATCTCCCCGATCTTAGGAGAGGTACGTTAGCTTCTTTTGGCTCATCCTTACATGTTTGGATGCATACTGACGCCTTTTCGGGCTGCCAGGGTTGTGATATTTCAGGTTTGCTGACGTTCGACCCTGAATCCATCGAACCAACTCCCTCTGTTGCTGATGATGAACCACGAGCCAGGGCTGTTCCACCTCAATTCCAGCGTCTTAAAGCCCTGCTGTCCTCCCCAATCGAAGAGTTGATCGAGGGTTCTGAGGAGGTGAAGAGCGTTCTGGCTGAAATAAAAGACCAGCTCCCAGTAGCATTGCAGGTGAAGCTTTGGCCAGTTGTAACCCTGTCTTTCTACGGGTCAAGGGTGAAGTTAGCTCGTGAGAGGATCAGTCTACGACACGCCCAACTTCCACTGAAGGCCAATATTGCAGACCGATGCCAACAGCTCAACGAGAAAAAGGCGTCTCTGGATGCCAAAACTGACACCTCACAAGATCACGAGCTCGCATCCTTGAAAAGGGAGGAAGATCTTGAAGAGAAGGTCCGACTAAACAGCTCATTCGTAACAAGGAAGAATCCATCGCCGTTCCCAAGACGAGGCGAAAGCCTCAAAGCCCAATCAAGACCGATCTGGCGAAATACGTGCTCGAACAAGCAGCTAGTGACGGCAAGGATGAAGATGACGGCCGAGATCGCCGAGGTGGATCGAGCTCAGTATGTAACCGGCACTGTTTGTAACATGTGTGAACCTCTAGAGTCGATGACCGTGCATCGGCTATATATTTTGTTTTTATTTGGCCGATTTCATGTATCGCCCCCACATTCTACTGTCCATCGTCTCACGT
Source organism: Avena longiglumis (assembly GCA_030063025.1). Taxonomy (NCBI): domain Eukaryota; kingdom Viridiplantae; phylum Streptophyta; class Magnoliopsida; order Poales; family Poaceae; genus Avena; species Avena longiglumis. The sequence goes on from CP125973.1 coordinate 160,549,139, forward strand.
GCTTTTGACTTGGCCGATTTCATGTATCGGCCCCCATATTTTACTGTCCATCATCCCACATGCTTGGGAAATATTTCTTGAGGTGTTGACCGTTGACCGCCATCGAATTTTACGCCGCCCTCCTCAAGCATGTATGCGTTTCCTCTTAAAACTTGATCGACCCTGTACGGCCCGTGCCAATTTGGAGACCATTTACCATATGTTGCATCCTTAGTCCCTAATGGCAACACAGCTTCCCATACCAGGTCACCAACGTGGAACTCCTTTGGCCTCACTTTCTTGTTATATGCACGAGCTACCTTGGCCTTGTTCTCTTTGATTTTCTCAAGCGACCACAGCCTGAGCTCAGTTAAATCCTCAACACTGTCACTCATCAAGGTTGCATATTCTTCAGTTGTTAGATTGTCTTGAAAAGTGACACGTCTCGATCCAGCCGTAATTTCCCAGGGCAATACGGCTTCTTGTCCATATACTAGATGGTATGGCGAGGTTTTTATTGCTCCATGGCATGACATGCGATAAGCCCATAACGCCTCTGACAAAACCTCGTGCCAACGCCTAGGGTGCTCATCGACTTTTCTCTTGATCAGCTTGATGAGGCTCTGGTTGGATGCTTCAGCTTGCCCATTTGCCTGAGCATAGTATGGAGATGATCTGATTAGCTTAATCCCCGTGTCCTCACAGAACTTTCTAAACTCGTGAGAAATGAAGACTGAACCTCCATCGGTCGTGATAGTTTGGGGAATCCCGAATCTATGGATGACATGTTCTTTCACAAAGTTGATAACATCCTTTGAGTTTACTGATTTCATCGGGACAGCCTCCACCCATTTAGTGAAATAATCAGTGATGGCCAAAATCCACATGTGGCCTTTGCTTGATGGAGGATTCATTTTGCCGATCATATCCATGCCCCAACCCCGGAATGGCCAAGGCTTGATGATGGGGTTCATTGCTGACGCGGGTACCATCTGAATTTTCCCAAATTTATGACATGCTTGACACCCTTTGTAGTACTTGAAACAGTCCTCGAGCATGGTGGGCCAATAAAACCCTGATCGCCTGATCAACCATTTCATCTTGTGAGCTGATTGGTGAGTTCCAGCGCCTTCGTGTACCTCGTAGGAGCCGATTGGCCTCAGCCGTCCCCAAGCATTTGAGCAATAACCCTTCCAGAGTCCCAGAAACATGTCATCCCCAATAAGCACATACTTCATGGCCTTGTACCTTATCCGTTTAGGTGCCCCAGCCGAATCCTTCAAGTAATTGAAGATATCGGCTCTCGATCGCTTCTGTGAACTCAGACCGAACATCGGCTCCTCTGCTACATCCTTGTAGCCCAAGCCATTTGTGCAAGATCATTCGCCGGTATTCGCGATCGGGATCCAGTGAAGTTTATGTACCGAATGCGCCATCGACTCACGGCAGCCATAATGGGAAGAGGACTCGCTCACACTTGTATTCCTCCGTGAGTTGGGAAATCACCAACTTGGAGTCTCCAAAATTTCCACGCTTCGCTCCAGCTTCGATGAGCAACTCCATTCCCTTGCATATCGCCTCGTACTCAGCGACGTTGTTGGTGCGAGGGGCAGATAACCTGATGGAGAAGGAAAATGTTGCCCCCCAGGGCGACACGAGTAGCATGCCGATGCCGCACCCATCGTCACAAACCGATCCGTCGAAAAACATAGCCCACGTCAGATAGACAAGGTCGCTATATTAGTGTTGATCCTCTCAGCGATAAGGTCGGCCAACGCCTGTCCCTTAACCGCTTTCGCGGGTTGATACCGGATGTCAAACTCCGATAATGCAAACATCCATTTGCCTAGTCGGCCTTTCAACATAGGAGCCGACAGCATGTGCTTTATGATGTCTGATTTGCATATGATGACAATCTCCGCTGATAGCAAAATGTGGCGCAGCTTGGTGCAGGTGAAAAACAGGCAGAGGCACAACTTATCGGTATCAGGATACCTTGTCTCTGCGTCCAACATCCTTCTGCTTATGTAAAATACGACTCGCTCCAGCCCATCATAAACTTGCACCACCACCGAGGCGATGGACGTGTCAGCTACTAACAAGTAGATGTAGAACGGTCTGTCCGGCTGGGGCGGAACCAACACTGGCGGCTTCGTCAGATATTCTTTGATCTCGTCGAAGGCTCGTTGTTGTTCTGCCCCCCAGCGGAATTCCTCGTCAGATTTAATTTTCACTAGTCCCATGAACGGCTCTATTCTTCCTGACAGATTGGAGATGAATCTTCTGACGAAGTTGATCTTGCCGATGAGAGACTGCAGTTCTTTCTTTGTGGTGGGTGGCTTCATTGTTCGTGACCGCCTCGACTTTTCAGCCGATCTCAATTCCGTTCATGGACCAAAAACCCAAGAACCGACCGTCACCCAAGGCACACTTCTTTGGATTCATCCAGAGTCGAATTTTCTTGTTCGGTCCAGACGTGCAGATCGTCCAAGTGACCTTGCACCAAGCAGACTTGACCACCACGTCATCGATGTAAATTTCCACCAGCTTGCCGAGATCATGGAAAATGTAATTCATGGCTCTTTGTACGCGTGGCGCGCATTCTTCATCCAAATGTCATGAATACGTACTCAAACAACCCCACCGACTCGACTCAATGCGTCTTGTGTATGTCTTCGGAGCCATAAAAATTGGTTGTAACCGCATTGCCATCCATGAAGCTCAAGATCTTATGACCACCGCTGCGTTGATTAACGTTTACGCCACCGCATCGGATACTCATCCTTTGGGTAGCTCTGTTGAGATCCCGAAAATCTATGGCAACACGCCAACGGCCATCCTTTTTCTCTACAGTGCGATACTAGAAATCCACTCAGATACCCGCATGGCCGATTAACTTGGTCATCAACATTTTCTCGACCTCCTTCTTGACTTCTTCCATTTCGCCTTCATCCGTCGTGCTCATTGCCGAATGGCCGAAATCATTTTTAAGCGGAGTCGATGCTCAATGATGCTCTGTCTAACCTGTGCATCTCAGATAGTCCCAAAGCGATGCGGATATTTTTCAACAGGCTATCATCGGACCCCGCAGACTGGATCTAACTTTTGTCGATAAATGTTGGTCGTGGCTTATCCCCGTGACCAATGTCGATTTCTTCTAGTTCATCGCCAGATGTAAACCCATACCCTAGCTTTCCGTCACTGTCAAATCGATGCTAATCACAGGCAAACAGCGGGGTGAGGATAACAAAATAATTTGGGCCGATTGCAGATCGCCCCTTTTGATTGCATTAGTCAAGGACGGTTTACACCTTATTGTTTTACAATGGCGGGGCATCTCCCCCACGACTACGTGATCTCGCTTGTCGATGATTGCTGCTTTTTATTTTTGTGGCCGATCGCAGGATCGGCCGCATACCACGATGATCGTGGACTTTGCTACTCTGTCGCGATTGGATAAGACCAGCCTCACCCCGCTTTTTGTAGCTTCAATGCGCCACACCGCCTAGACTGATTCCAGAGATCGGCTCTTGGTCTTCGCTTCCCGCACGTTCATGCCAGCTATGGAGATCTCGATAGAATCATCTGCATGAATGACCTCCACTTCATCTCCATCCCATCAGACAGTAATGGTGCATCGTGGACGGAATGCAGCAATTAGCGTGAATCCAATCTCTTCCTAGCAAGACAGCAGAGGTGCTTTTTTGTCCACGACGAAGAATGACGTGGGGATAGTTTTTTCTGCCCACGGTCGATCCACGCTCAAGACGCCTTGCGTTTCAAGTCTGGCCGAAGTCGCTTAACGTGACGTTGGTTTTGATCGATTCTGCTTGAGCGTCCCAAACGCCGTAGCATGGAGTATGGCATTATATTGATCGCCGCTCGGTGTCCACCAACATCTTGCCGACAGGTTGCCCATTGATGTAACCTCGTAGGTACGTGGCTTTCAGATGTTTGTAACCCTTCTCACGTGGCTTCTCAAAGATAACCCGTGGGCCGCATCAAACCGCGCCACCGGTAGCTCGTTGGTTCTGGCGCGTACACGACGGAAGTATGAACACCATGTTTGTGTCACCGATGTCTTTGCATCGGCTTTTACCGGTTTGGGCGCCACTCTTTCCTTTTCGGCGGTCTTCCGCTTCAAGGTCTCGCTTAATTTTAACGGCCAGGTCGGGCGTGCTTTCTAAAGCGTGGAGATATCAAGGCCTTGCTTCCTCCAAGTTACGCAGCCGCACTCTACGCTTTTGGGTGTGTCTGAGTCCGTCGACACCACCTTGGACGGTGATATCTGTCTTCTTCTTTGTCATCCCTTGGCTTCTCGAGGTCTTTTGCTCGAGCGGACTTCAGAACGGCTCGAGGTGGAGAGGTCCTAGACGCTGAACACCTAAATCGGCCCGTGTCCTCCTCTGCTGTCCACATTCCGGGCAGTTGTCGATCGTAGGCAATCGGCTCATTCCGCATCCCAAAGAATACTTGAAGAAAGGACAATCCCAATGTTTGTCTGCGCCTTCCTTTTCTTTTGACGGTCCCTAGCGAGGTGCCCATATCCTTCATCGCTCCATCGCGGCGACGTTGGTCATCTTGACGCCATACTTGTCAAGGAGATGCGTGGAATGTGGCTTCGATATCGCACTCTCCTCACATTCCTCTGTTAAATACCGCTGTCATTGAGGCTGGGCGGTCGCGTGGACCAGCCCCTCTTTCTTTGCCCGAGAGCGACCACGTTCCTCCTTGTACGTCATGGTGGTACCCAGATCCCGCCATATTAACATCGAACGAGAAATCCGGTGACGCCTCATGAGTGACCGAAGTTCTACCATGTTGACGCGGGAATGGGTTTGTGTCCACTTTCATGGCGAATCGCCCAAGGATCGACGGCCTTGTTCTATCGCCGCTTGGATCTAGCGACGTAGCTCTTGCAATCATTGGTGGTGTGGGTGAACGAGTGATGCCACTTGCAGATGGTCTCCGTTCATTTCTGAGCCGTAGGGATTTTGTGGCCTTCGGTAACCTCGGATGCTTCTCCTTCAAGAAGAATCGAATATCTGCTCGGCTTTGCTCACATCAAGTCGAACCCTTTTGCGTGCCCTTGCTGTTTTACCCATTTGCAGATACAGATCTCCCCGAGCCCATTCAGCTGGCCACCTCCACCTCGGTCTTGTGTAGGATCTTCTTCTCAGACGACCAGGCCTATCGGACGCTTGAACTTGTCTTGGTACAACTCAGTGGTGGCGTTCAGACATTGTCGCCTTCGGGCCATGTGCGCCAATGAGTTGTACTCTACTTGGAAAGCTAGATCCTTGATGGGTGCCGAGAGACCCAAAACCTAGCTCGATCGCTTCTTTCTCGCTTAAACGAGCCAGTAACATCGGTTCTTGACGGTCCCGGTTACCGGATGTACTGCCACGATCCCCTCGCTTGCACTGCGCCAGTCCGCAATGCCAGCCTCGGTAGCCTCCGAATGATAATCGATGTGGAACGCTCTTCCAGCTTGCTTGTGTCTGAATCGAATCAGGTGGCAGCGAGGTGTACCACCCAAAAGCTGGTCCTGTCAGCGATTGCGCAAAGAACCTTACGCGCAACTGATCCGATGCTGAAATCATGCCCAACTGTGCCAGGTATCGGCTCACGTGCTCGATCGAGCTCGATCCTTCTGAGCCGTTAAACCTTGAGAACTCAGGGAGCCGATACTTGGGAGGCAGCGGGATCAGATCAAACTCGTTGGGGTACGGCTTTGAATAGCCGATTGTCCTCCTCTTCGGCACGAAGCCGAACTGGTCTCTCAAGATGGTACGGATTTGCTCCACTGTTTGAGCTGCAGGGGATAGATTCTCATGACTCGTTCCAGTGGCATACTTGGCTAGCCACGCCTGTTTGTCGGCGTCCATCCCAGACATCGCTGCTCCAAACGCTCAATAAACCCCCGCCCAGGAACTCCCCGCCAGAAATCCCGCGGTTGCAATCTGGTTGGTGCGTGTCGTTATTGCAGTCCGACGTAAGTGCACACATATCCATGTGGGATTTCTTTAGGTGGTTCAAACAGGAACCGGCAATCGCTGGTCGCCTCGACCTTGTAGACGACGACGCCACGCTCGGGCTCCGGCGCCGCAAGTGTGAATGGCGGCGGCCTGGTCTGGAGCGGTCTTTCTCCCTGGTGAGTCCCAGTGGGCCCCGACGGAGAGTAATTGATGTTTCATGATCTCTGAACTACGCGAATCGCGATCCGCCGAAAGCGTTCACCAGGCTCTCGTAATGGCGGTGAAGAGAATGAGCCACCATGTAGTTGACTTCCGTCAGAAGCTGCAGTGCGCTCCTCAAGGAATGATGATCCACCTCATCAAGAGCACCCTCGGTGAGAACCCCTCCACTTGATGCCATGCTTACGGGTCCTCTCAAAGGAGCCGATGAGATCGGCCAAGAGAGCTTTGATGTCGCCATACCGCCTTGTGCTCTTGAGCTGTCAGACGCGGATCGGGTCCATCCCCCATCTCGGCGTCGGATGTTGATGCAGATATTGTTGAAGGTCCCACCGTGCGTGAATGTGTTGCTGTCAAAACCCACCGAAAGCAGCGACGAGCAACACGAAGAGCCGGAGGCTCCTGAATCGTGGGCCCTGGTCCCTGCAACGCCCCGCAAAACTCCGCACACGCCCCGGCTTGGTTCGAGATGCCACCTGACCTATACCTGGTCAGGAAGGTGAAGGATTGCTTCGATTGATTTCCTGCATGGTAAACAAGTATACGTAAAATTCGAGCCGTGACCGGCTCCCAGGTTTCCCTGTGAATCGGCTCCTAGAGCCGATTATCCCATGGTTCTGCATTAGATTTACGATAACATGGGGTTTTGCTTTATCATTACAAATTAAATCGATCTACGACAGTTTAACGTTTTCACCACGTAACTGGAATGTCCTACACGTAATTGAGCCTGGTAGACACAAAAGATGATAGAAAACTAACCCTAGAGGAGGCCTAACAACCGACGTAAAGTCAATTACCGGAACAACTTCTCTGAAACTAGTAAACCACGTCCTTCGTACTACTGGATCGTTCAACCTGTTTGCAAGGCCTGACTACGCAGATATCAAACTAAAACCTTGGAGAACAAGGCATAACTATAACAGATCGAATCAGCTAAATAACGATCAAGCAAGATGCTACCCTTGCACTTGGGAAAAGGTGCAAAGGTAGCGAGGTAGCTAGAGGCAGCATAACTTAAACAATTATAGCGAAGAGCACCGATGCTAGCCTCAACAAATCTATGATAGTAGTGTTACTCGCCATCAACAAGGCTTCAGTACGAGTAACACCAAATAACGCATAAGTAAAAATACTGCCTAGATCGCAAGATGCGATCTAGGCAGCATGACATATTACTACGAAAGAAACCCTAGAAACAAGGGGTGGCGATGCGCCGAGATTGTGTTTGTTGTGAACGTGATTGTCCTTCTTTTCTCGATAACCTTAGGTACATATTTATAGTCCGGAGACTTTCTATCTTTGGAATAACTCTACAACTCTATCTTTACCTAAACTGAAACGGAACCTACTACGATACAAGATACACGGGCAATTTAGCCCAAATCCACGCACAAGTCAACGCCCGCAACAACCATGTTGCGTTCTACTCGTGAAACACATCTACGCATAGATCTAGCTCTGATACCACTGAAGGGTTTCGCGGCATAGTAAATCAAAATTTTCTACGGATGCGAACAGAGGGAAAGCCAAGATCTAATCTAGGAGATGCAATCAACGAGAGAGATTGGATTAGATCTTCATACCCTTGAAGATTCGCACAGCGGAACGTTCGTCGGAATGTGGGTGATGTAGTCGTACTCGCTTCTCCTCCTCGCGACCCGATCCGATCTAGCACCACAAGTGGCGGTGCCTCCGTGAGATGCACACGTGCAGCACCTCGACGTCTCCTCCTTCCTCGGACCAGCGAGTATGATGGAGAGATAGATTGGATCTACAACACGACGGTGTGGTGTATATGGTGGAGAATTTCTGCTGCAGGGCTTCGCCTACAAACAGTCGGGAGGGAGAGAGGAAGGTAGCAAGGCTGCTAGGGCTTGGAGGAAGGTGTGTGTGTAGGGGAGGCGACCACCCTCTATATATAGAGGCGGCCAGCCCTGCCCTCCTCCAAGCCTATCTCTAGTTTAAACAATTTAAACTCTCCCTTATCTAGAAATCCTATCTCTAGTTTAAACGATTTAAACTCTCCCTTATCTAGAAATTCTATCCGAGATTTAAGCAGTCAAATCTCTCTAGAATCGGCTGGGCCCTATGGGGCCTTGTGCCCCGCCCAATCGCCAGGACACTCCCTCATAGGCCCATGCCCCTCCCGGAAGGTGGGGCCATGTTGGTCCCCTTCGGAAGGTTCTAGAAACTTCCGGTACAATACCGATTAACCCAAACAATTACGAACTCCAAAACTGCCGCCTTATATGAATCTTATTCTCGGACCATTACGGAACCTCTCATGATATCCCGGATCCCATCCGAGACTCGAACAAAAATTCATAAACCAATTATCCAATCTATCCTAGCGTCAAGACACGTTAAGTGTGTGACCTGCGGTTCGAGAATATGCGACATGATCTTCTATCAATAATCAACAAGGCGTCGGTCACCCATATTGACTCCACACATTCATCGATGATCATATCGGATGAACCACGATGCCGATTCAATCAATCCCATATATATATTCCCTTCGTCTCGCGATATTTTACTTGCGAGATTCGATCGTCGTGCGTCATACCTAGTTCAATCTCGCTCACGTAAGTACTTTACTCGTTCGTAATCCGATATCACTTTGTGATTAACTCCTTAACCACATGCTTGCAAGCGGTGTTGATATCGACACCGAGTGGGCAAGTATATCTCTCCGACTTGGGAGGACAAATTCCATCTCGATACATACAACCCAACAGATACTTTCCGATCACACGAGACACCTTTATGATCACCCTCTCATAGGATGACGTTTGATGACCTCAAAGCTTTCTTCCGGTACCAGGGAGTTTCATTATCTCATGGTCTAAGGAATACAATATTTGACATAGGAAAAGCTTCGCAAAGATGAACACGATGAAACGATCTAATTGCTTCGCTTAGTTTGGGTCTGTCCATCATATCATTCTCCCAATGATATGATATCATTATCAATTGACAACTCATGTCTATGGTTAGGAAACCTTAACCATCATTGATCAATGAGCTAGTCCATAGAGGCGTAGTAGGGACACGGTGTTGTTCACAAACCACACAAGTATTAATGTTTCCGCTTAATACAATTCTAGCATGGAATATAAACTTTATCATGAACAAGAATTATAATAATAACATCTTTATTATTGCCTCTAGGGCATAATTCCAACACTAAAGTCTAATTCACAGTCAATGCAAGCTCCTCTAGCACTTCAAGCAAGAACTTACTACTCCTTTCCAACACCAAGCAAACTTATTTGCAAAACAACACAGCGAGAATGGGGGTCCAAACTACTTTATTCAAGCAAACTAAACAACCCAAGCAAATCAAATCAAAACTAAGACGCTCCAAGAACAACACAACTGTGCATGAAACAATAAAACGAAGTGTCTAGACAGACCTGAGCTTTTTATTGATGAAGAAGGGGATGCCTTAGGCATCCCCAAGCTTTGAGGCTTGTACCTCTTATATATTTCTTGGGGTGACACCATGGTGGCATCCCTAAGCTTGAGATTTTGTCCATTCTTCATCTCATTGCATCATTCTCTCTTTACACCTAATTTTTTTCCTTCATACAAAACTTCACACAATCTTCATTAGCAACATTAGTGTATTCAAAAGATATTAGACCTCTGGCAAAGCTTTGGAACAGCAAGGCTTTTCACTAAAAACACAAACTACTATAGTAAACACTTAAAAAAGCTCAATTTACCTGAAGAGAACTCAAAAAGGAATCAATAAGAAGCAAATGCAAATAATGGCAGATATCTGTCAAAACAAACCAGTAGATAGAAACTGATTTTTTACAACATCTTCTGTTGCTCAAATAAAAAAGTGTTGAACTAACGAAAGTTAGATAATGTACTGGGAGATTTATTCGTAAATTCTGAGCTCAATCCGAGTTACAGAGCCTCCTCACGAATTTTTTTGGTGAAGGACAGAAATCTGTTTCAGGACAGCAACTCCCCAAATCTTACTTCCCTCTCATTAGAGGTCATTCTTGGCACAAAAAGCAAACAAAAAGGATAAGGAGAGGTCATTGCAGAAGTAATAACTTCCAATAGTCAAGGAAACTCTTGGGTTATCTCCCAACAAATACTTTTCTTTAACACCTTTAAGTTAGGCACAAGAAGCAAGAAGAATCAAGTGTTTTCAAATGAAGCATTGTCCCTCTTGTTCCTTTTTTTCTTACCTTTATTTTTCTCCTTAGGGAAAATATGATTGCTTACCGGGGTAACAAAGTGCATGATGCCTTTTTCCCACATCTATTACTGCCCCAAGGTGTTTTAGTAGATACCTTCCAAGTGTGATATGTCCTTTGCCTACACATTCAATAATAAGATAATCAGTAGACACCATTTTCCCTGAGATTTTTGTAAACACACCTTCTGCTATTCCAATGGGCAATATAGTGGCATTGTTGGTAAGAGAGATTTCCTCTCCTCCTTCAATAAGCCCCCAAAGACTCAAGGAATCAAACATATCTTTAGGCATGAGATAAAATTCAGACATGATATCACAGCGAGCATCAAAAAGTGTAGTATTAATAGTGACTTTGATTGTGGGAAACCACTTTGAAGGCTCAGAATTTATGGGAACATAATCATGGTAAGCCATAAGCATGTGATAACAACTATCATAGCAGCAATACTAGTTTCAAGAGTGTTCAACCTAGCAAAAATATTTGTGAAAGAGGAATCATACTTGCCAGGTGTACCATAGATCATGATTAATTTCCTTATGACATCAAAAGCTTCATCCTCAGTACAAAGAAAAAAATCTTTCTCGGCCACAGCATCCAAAGCATATCTATAACGAAGAGCAATACCGCAGTAGAAACTATCAATAACCAAGCTGAGGCTTACCTCAGGCTCAGTTTCCCTCTGGAAAGCAGAGATTCTAGACCAGGATTCCTTAATTTTTTTTTCACTTTTTTGCTTAAAAGTGGAGATTTCTACCATAGGGGAAATAAAGGCAGACCCCGACATGGCAGCAACTAGAGCAGGAACTAATTTTTTTGCGTTGTTGAATAAAGCAAGCAAACCAAACTAGACTAATTTTTATGGGTTTTTTGGAAAGAGGAAAACAAAACCAAACAAAAGAAACAAAGCAAACTAAAAACAAAGTAAAGATAAAGGAAGTGAAGGACTCCCCTAGTGAAGATGTCCTTAGCCTCCCCGGCAACGGCGCCAGAAAATAGTCTTGATGACCTATAAGTATAGGGGATCGCAACAGTCTTCGCGGATAGTATTACCCAATTTATTGATTCGACACAAGGGGAGCCAAAGAATACTTGCAAGCCTTAATAACTGATTTGTCAGTTCAGCTACACCTGAAAATAGTTCTTGCTCACAGAAGTTTATCAGTAGCAACAGTTTGTAGTAGCAATAGTGAAACAGGTGCAATAGTAACAGTAACGGTAACAGTAGGATTCGAGTGCGGTTGACATAGGGATGGATGGACGGGCGTTGCATGGATGAGTCTAAACATGTAACTTCAAGATCTAGGGCATTGCAGATAAATAATAACAAGCATCCAAGTACTAAACAATCCTAGGCATGTGCTCCAAATATAGCCATACGTGCTCGCAATGAGAACTTGCACAACATCTTCTGTCCAGTCAGCCCGTGGCAGCGGGGCCTCTAGGGAACTACCGTCAATTAAGGTGCTCCTTTTAATAAAGCACCGGAGCAAATCATTAACACTCCATGAACACATGTGATCCTCACACCACAGTCATCCCCTCCGGTTGTCCCAATTATTGTCACTTTGGGGTCTTTGGATCCGGACCATGATATGTGTACACAACTTGCAGGTAAGATCACAAATAATACTATCATAATGATTCAATAATAAGTTCAGATCTGAGATCATGGCACTCGGGCTCTAGTGACAAGCATTAAGCACAACAAGTTGCAACAAAGTAAAATAGCACTAATAGAGATACTAGGCACTATGCCCTAACAAATATTATTCGGTTACATGATAGAACTCATTGTTGTGGATATACCAAATGGGTATACCTACGGCATAGTCTCATACCGGCAAGCCTAAGTGGCCCACAGTTGGTGGTTAGGCCTATGGCATAACCGGGCGGCCCAGTTGCTGATAGGAAGCCGGAGGTCCAGCAGGGATGAAGGAAGGCGACGTGCCATCGTCTACGATGGAAGCCGGAGCCTTGGAGGACACGAAGACTAGTTAGTGTTAGTCTAGGACTCTGTAACTGTATCTGGCTGGGACTCTCCTTGTAACCCTAGGTCCTGGCGTCCTTATAAGCCGGCCTACGGGAGCCTTTAGGGCATAACCTAGAGAGAACAATTAGTGCATAGCACTACCCGCACACATCAAACCCCCAATGTTGTAACTCGGTGTATTGACATTATAGTGATTTATAGCAGGAGTAGGATCTCGCCACCGTCGTGAGATCTGAACCTGGGTAAACTGTGTCACGCCGACCCGGACGCTCTCCGTCTTCCCCCCACGTCTCTAAACTCGCCGTTGGGATACCCCTATGGCGTACGTGTCGACAAAACCACGACAGTTGGCGCCCACTGTGGGGACAAGAGACGCTTACAACATGGATCCGGGCGGGATCCCTCGCCGCCTTTGATGGCGGCCAAATCGCATCTCCAGTGACGCGCCGGCTTCGTCATCGCTCTTTCTAGCGTGTGGTCAAGTCGGCGGCATCCTGAAGATCTACATCTACATCATCTTTAGAGGTGTCAGAATCTCCGACGACGACACTGTTTGGCTTTTCCTCACTGACAGGCTGATGGATCCGGCAATCTTCTACATCTACTTCAACCACGCACGGGATTGACATCAGTCACCCACACGTGCAGCATACTGCGTATCGTGATCAAAGACGGTGCCAGGCAGAATACAACTTCTGTCAATCGTTTTTGCTTCCGTGGCAGCTATCTCGATGCAGCTTCTGGCTTAGGCCGATTTAATCAAAACTTGCATGATTTATTTGAAACACTGCCGACAGTTCAAGTTCCAAGAGACAAGAATTAAAGCAGCGAAAGAATTAATCAGGCAAGGACTCTCGTACGTGCATGCACTTGTAGACAAAATCGATCGGCAATTCATCTTCTGTTGTGTGCGTGCGTTTTGGCATGTTTACTTGCCGACGCCGCAGACAGCATCGATCTGATCGGATTTTTCTCCAATACTGTTATGGCCGGATTCACAGCTGTGATGGACAACTCCAGTACGGACGGTTTCTTCTATCGTGGACTGTTTTATTATCTCGGCTTCATCCTAGACAGATCCGTGTACATCGCAAACAACACTGACTCCGCTCAAACAGCTAAGTCCCTATTTATTTATTTATTATTTAATTATTTATGATTATTAGATTAAGATTGGTTCACTCATATTATGAGTCTTTTACCGCTTTCGTTTTTTGTCATACTTTTTCCACGATTTTCCTTACGCTCGTGAGTATAAATTTTTCACTAGTTTTGACCGTTTAAGACCCTAGTACCATGCAAAAAACCCGCCTTCGGGCGTTAGCTTAAGTTTTCTGGATACACGTTTTCTGTTGTTTTTATGTGGATTCCGGAGTAGTGACTTTTCGGCACTTAAAGCCGGCGTTTTGGCCTTGGGTTGTGGATGGTGCCATTAGGCATCATCACCCGAGGACATAGTTCTGTGCTGCGAGTCTTCCGTCTCACCAAAGGTCAAGCATAAAAATCGGAATAATGGATAAGTCAGCATTTGCTTAAACAAAATTTTACATAAAATGTTCAAATTAGTTGAGTTTTTTCCTCCTAAACAGTTTTATGTGTCCATCTGCTGCATTGTTTCAGCTTTAAAGCATTTGTTTAAAGGCCATGTTTGTTCCGCCTTATATTTGTTTGTTGGACACGATTAAAGGAACAATTTAATATATTTGTATTTTTATGTTTATGTTTCAGGTACGTAACGCTTGGACATTGTCGCGTTCCTTGGATTAAGGTGTTTTAAGCCGGATTTTCACTAGGCTTGACACCTCGAGGGCTGCAATTGCAATTGTTAACCAAGACTTGAGCCGCCTTTGAGGAAGTCGGATCGACGCTTGGAGGCTTGACATCTCTAACTTAGGAGCTTTGTCCCTCTTTGAGCATCAAGATGTAACAATCCTCGGGGGCTACAATACGTTGATCTCCAAGATATGGTGAAAGTTCTCTTTGAGCGTCAAGCCGGAAAATTCAAGTGAATTCCACCTTGACGCTCGGGGGCTACACCGATGCTGATTTTTTGTGAAGTTTTCTCTGGAGCACCAAGCCGAAATTATTTCCGACTTGGCGCTCGGGGGCTACACTATTCATATTTTCTATAAAGCTACTCTGAGAGCACCAAGACGAATTTCTTTTGAAACTCCGACTTGGCGCTCGGGGGCTACAATAGTTTGATGTATAATTATGCATGTTCTTTTGAGCATCAAGCTGCCTTCGACGAAGCCGACTAAATGCTCGGGGGCTACATATGGTTATGTCAACACAACTTTCAAGACGGTGAAGAATCCAGCTAGCGAAACTTGGGGGCTTGAGATTAACTTTGCCTTCACGGAAGTTTCATGGGTTACACGGCTCGATGGCCTGGACATCCATGACTTGAGAGGCTCTAAGCCCTTAATTCGGCAAGCTCTTATGTCTGTGACTTTGCTGGCTCTAAGTCGGTAGTTTGGCAGCCTTTACGACCGTGGCCCAGTAGCCGTGATTTTTTCCGGCTTACCTATCATCCTGCATGGATGATGATATTAAAGACTTTCCTAGAGCTTGGAAGATTCACTAATGATTCATTCGAGATTTATCCGCCTTGGACTCGTTCGCAGAAGCATACAAGCAACTCTTTGGCTAGGCTTAGTCGGATGAGAATATGATCGGGGAGCTCTCCAAGATTCTTCGCGAAGCACGCCTAGAAATTGAAGACGACGTGATACTTACACCCAAAGCTAGACGAAGGAACGCGAGGATCTTGAAGAACTCCGGGGGCTACTGTTGTGGATATACCAAATGGGTATACCTACGGCATAGTCTCATACCGGCAAGCCCGGGTGGCCCACAGTTGGTGGTTAGTCTTATGGCATAACCGGGCGGCCCAGTTGCTGATAGGAAGCCGGAGGTCCAGCAGGGATGAAGGAAGGCGGCGTGCCACCGTTTATGATGGAAGCCGGAGCCTTGGAAGACACGAAGACTAGTTAGTATTATTCTAGGACTCTGTAACCGTATCTGGCTGGGACTCTCCTTGTAACCCTAGGTCCTGGCGTCCTTATAAGCCGTCCTACGGGAGCCTTTAGGGCATAACCTAGAGAGAACAACTAGTGCATAGCACTACCTGCACACATCAAACCCCCAATGTTGTAACTCGGTGTATTGCCATTATAGTGATATATAGCAGGAGTAGGATCTCGCCACCGTCGTGAGATCTGAACCTGGGTAAACTGTGTCACGCCAACCCAGACGCTCTCCGTCTTCCCCCCACGTCTCTAAACTCGTTGTTGGGATACCCCTATGGCGTACGTGTCGACAAAACCACGACACTCATCCAATCCCTACCATCCCTAAGCCTACAGCGGGGGATTACTCACTCATGGATGAGGGAAACATCGGTGGTTGATGGAGATGCGTTGGTGATGACGATGGCGATGATTCTCTCCAAATTCCCCGTCCCGGCAGGGTGCCAGAACGGAGTTTCTGGATCCGAATCTTGGTTTCTCGTGGCGGCGGCGGAGCGTAACTCTCTCTGGAAAACTATCGAACCCCACTCGGTTTTTAGGTCGAAAGGCAACTTATAGGCGCAGAGGGAGGCCGAGGAGCTACCTGGGGTGGCCAAACCCCCTCCAGGCGCGGGTCAGGTGGGCCCGCGCCTAGGGTGGGTCTGGCCCCCCCAGGCCTCCCCTCTGTCTCTTCTTCTGGCTCCATGGATCTTCTGGTGAAATATAATTTTTGGCATATTTTCTGGGATTTTTCCTGATAATTCATTTTCTGCACAAAAACAAGACACCAAGGTAATTCTGCTGAAAACAGCGTCAGACCGTGTTAGTTGTATCCAAATCACACAAGTTTAGAGAAGAAACAGTAGCAAAGTGTTCGAGAAAGTAGATACGTTTTGGATGTATCACTGCCATCCCTCTCTATCCTCGGATTAGAGTCGGGCCTCCCTGTTCTCCTTAGAAGCTGCGGAAGTGATTGCCCTAGTTTTCGGCTAGGGTTTTCCGGTCGAGATCTTATGGCGAGTTCGGATAGTTCTTCGAATCAGGTTGGTGGCTCTGGGAAGAAAGCGGAGGCCATATATGAGCTGCTTCCGCGTATGGGAATCGAGGAGGATGAGATAGACGATCTGGTTTTTGAGGATGATGAGGCGGCTCCCAAAGAGGCCATTAAGTGGATGGCGTTGGTCAAAGCGCATACAGAAAATTATTTTAGTCCACTAACGATTTGAACAACACATGAAAAACGCGTGGAGCCCAGCGAAACAGATCGTATTCCAGTATTCCAGCATCTGGAAGGTAATATGTTCACAATCCAATGCTTTTGTCTTGGTAATTGGTTAAAAGTTGTGGAAGGGGGCGTGGTTGTTTCGACAGAATGCTATTTGCATTGAAGACCATGATGATTTGTAAACAACTGATGCATTTGATCTGAACTTTTTTGCGGCATGAGTTCAAATCCATAAGCTGCCTATTGGCTACCATAATGAGACTCTCATCAAAAATTTGACGGAAAAGAAGGTTGGGAAGGTAATCAAGGTAGATATGGATGTTAATGGTGCAGGGAATTTTGTTCATGTCAGAGCCAAATTAGATGTAAGGAAAGCTTTGGCTCGAGTGGTAACAATATCATGGGTTGGCCATCGTGAATTCTACCATATCAAATACGAGAAAATTCCAAGGTTTTGTGGTGCATGTGGTATCTTTGGCCATACTCGCCTCAAGTGTGGTACGTGCGAGCATGTGGAAGCTAGTCTGAAGCGGGGAGATTTTCTGAAAGCGGACTGGAACACATGGCATGGGCGTGGGCTTGGCGCTGGTTGTGGTGGTGGTGGATGGGGTGGAGGTCGTTTTGGTGATTTTCCAGGTCTTGGTAGAGGGAGAGACCCCAATAGCAAATGCAAAACTATGTCGACGCCTTGGAGACATAACACCCTTGATAACCCTAGCACTAAGGTAAATGATGACGATCTTGATAATACGGCTATAAGCCCGTGGAAATCAAGCTACATGGACCTAGATAATCATGAGATAGTGACTAAGGTGGCGAAAAGGTCGTTAGATATGAACTGTAAAGGAGCTGATGAGATTGATCTAGATAATCTTGGTAACAAAGATGGTCATGATATAGTAATGGCCACGGATGGCATCAAAATCAATGAGGAACTGGAGGGCGATGATGAGAAGGACCGGAAGAAGAGAACAAAGAAGGATGGAGATGTCTCCCCTTCACTAGGATCGCGGGGCTCCCATGAGGAGTCCGTCCACTCGCAATGAAAATACCGTATTTGAACTACCAGGGTCTAGGTAATACCCCGATAGTTTGAGCACTATAGAATCTTCAACGACGCCATGACCCAGACGTGATGTTTCTCTCTGAAACACAACTTGATGATTACCCAGCTGAGTGTCTTAGGAGGAGGCTAAATATGGACTAAAAAAGTGTAAATCCGAGTGATGGGAGAAGTGGAGTGCTTTTACTTTGGAAGAAAGAGATTGTGGTTCAACAAATTTTCTCGGCTCCAAAATATATCGATGTTTGTATTGTGGAGAGTGTGGACAAAGTGTGGAGAATGACAGGAATATATGGTGAGCCACGCTGGGAAGATAAGTACAAGACATGGGAAAAGTTTCACAAAAATTAATTATGATATGCCATGAGTTATAATTGGTGATTTTAAGGAAATTCTATACTCTCACTAGAAGGAAGGGGGCAACCAGCACCTTCAAATTTACATGCAAGCTTTTAGGGATGCGCTCTCTGACTGCAACCTGGAAGATCTTCGATACACGGGTAATATATTCACTTGGAAGAGGGAAGGGATTAGAGAAAGATTGGACAGAGCCGTTTCAAATGAGAGCTGGTCCGCTATGCACTCCGGGGCTACGGTACAACACCTAGACTACAAACGCTCTGATCATTGACTGCTGTTGTTGGACACTAACTATCAGCAGGAAATAATGAGACCAAATCGAAAGCAACGTTCACTTTGAGGCTAGATGGCTCCAAGAAAAAGAATTACATGAACAAGTCCACTAAGCATGGGATAAGGCAGGCTCATATTTTCCAACAGGAGGAGTTCTGACCAAATTAAATTATCTTCCCTCAACGTTACATGAATGGAATAAATGGGTTCTTAAAAAACCAAAGAAAAGGATGGAGGATGCCTAGACAAAGCTAGAGGCTGCTATGTCTGGCCCGCTAAATGACGAAAATTAGACTATAGCTAAAGAGATGGCAGCGCTGATTGACATATTACTCGAACAAGAAGAAGTCCATTGGATGCAGCGGTCACGTGTGAATTGGCTCAAGTTTGGCGATAGGAATACGTCTTTTTTTCCATAATTTTGCTTCTGTGAGACGCAAAAAGAACTTCATCACAAAACTCAAGGACCAGGACAACAATTGGGTGGAAAGTAACGATCCATTAAAACCCCTTATTCATGATTATTTCACTAAAATCTTCACTTCTGAAGTGAGTCAGCTGGATCCGGCGATGATGGACAAGATTTTTCTAAGAGTGACGCAAAGTATGAATGATAAACTGCTTGCTCCTTTTTCTGCGGATGATGTTAAAAAGCTGCGTTCAATATAGAAGATTTCAAGGCTCCTGGGGATGGACTTCAAGCGGCGTTTTATAAAAGATTTTGGAATATTTGTGGCGAGGAAATAACCAAAGAAATCCTGCAAGCAATGGAGACTAGGAATTATTCCAGAGTGGTGGAATGGTACTACGGTAGTTCTTATTCTGAAATTTTATGTCCCAGAATTGGTAACACAATTTTGACCTATTAGTCTCTGCAATGTTACTTACAAAATAATCTCCAAGATTTTGGCTCTTAGGCTAAAGGAAATCCTCCCAAAAGTTATTTCACTGATGCAAAGTGCTTTTGTACCGGGACGATTGATCATTGATAATGTCCTTGTTGCTCATTAAAACCTTCACATGTTTTACCTAAAGTAGATATTTCAAAAGGATTCACAGAAACATAACATTCATCCTTCTTTGGTAAACATGGGGGACAATCAAATAATGTAAGGGATAAAGAGTTACTCTCATTAGAAGGTAGGCATGGATAGATCCATTCTTCCTCCTTTTGTTCATCACTCTCCTCCTATTTTTTCATCTAATGAGCTTCCAGTTTCAACAATTTCTTCTTCCATAGGCTCCTGCAAGACATTAGTCTCTTCCATTTGTGGAAAGCATCTATTAAAATATTCAAGAATATAGCCATTTTCTTTCTTGTAATTGTCAAAGCAAAATTTAAGTATCTCATAGACCTCATTTTCATAAGGTGCATCATCGGTATTTTCAAACAAACTAGCAAGTTCAAATGCACCTTTGAAGGCAATGAATTCTTCAATTTGTTCCACGTCATAGAAGTCATAATTTCCTTTAACATAAAAAGATATGGTAACATTATCATTACACTCACATTAAAAAGGTAGGTGTTTATACCTCCTGCAGCAACAAGCTTTATCAAAGCAATAAGTAACATTATAAGTGGAGCACACCTCTCTAGCAATAGTACCCAACTTATCAATTTGTTCCCATAGGTGTTTCCCTTTTGTGACAAACGGTGTTTCTTATAATAATATTTTTGTTCTTCTGTGAACCCACCTTGCCAATAAGAACTATTTTCAAAGAAACCATCCATTGATAGAAAGCATGACCAAGCAAGGCAATAACGGACCAGCAACCAGAGTGGGAACTAATTTTTTGTGTGTTTTTGAATAAAGCAAGCAAACCAAACTAGACTGGGTTTTTTGGGTTTTTGAAAAGAGGCAAACAAAACCAAGCAAAATAAATAAAGCAAACTAAAAACAAACTAAAGAGAAAGGAAGTGAAGGACTCCCCTAGTGAAGACGTCCTTAGCCTCCCCGGCAAAGGCACCAGAAAACTTGTTGATGGCTTAGTTGATGAGGAGCCTGTTGGGAACCCCAAGAGCAAGGTGTGAAGCAGCACAGCAGCAAATCTTCCCTCGGTAAGAAACCGAGGTTATCGAACCAGTAGGAGGAAGGAAACGTCACACAGGTGTTGAAAGCAATGCGGAGACCTGCACAACACAAACTTAAGACTTTGCCCCAACTAACAGTGAAGTTGTCAATCTCACCGGTTGCTGTAACAAAGGATTAAACGTATGGTGTGGAAGGTAATGGTGGTTTGCATCAATTAAACAAGTAACAGTGGAAGATTTATCAATGGTAAAGATTGGACCAGGGTCCATAGTTCAATAGAGGTGCTCTCCTTAGATAAACAACATGGCATGAAGGGTAAACAAATTACAGCAGGGCAATTGACAGGAACTGAGCAAGGCATAACAATACAATTACTAGTTAGAAAGATACTATGAGATTCTATTGGGCAATACAACAAGATACATATACCGCCATCCAACTGCATCTATGACTAGAAGTCCACCTTCAGGTTATCATCCGAACCCCCTCCAGTATTAAGTTGCAAGCAACAGACAACTACTTTAAGCAAAGTGTGTAAGGTAAACAGTCACATGTTCCATGAACAAGAGACCGTTGTTTTCTCCCTAGTAGCAACAACACATCTACAACCGAAGAGATTTCTGTCACTTCCCTTGGAAACTAGAGGCACGAATCCACTATCGAGCATAAATACCCCCTCTTGGAGTCACTAGCAACTACTCGGCCAAGATAGCTACTAACAACGGAGAGCATGCAAGATCACAAACAACACAGACATGATAGAATCATAAAGACAAAATCATTAATCAAACCAACATAATAATCTCAATATCCATCGGATCCCTGCAAACACAACATGCACGATTACAAATAGATTAGATCTTGATCATGAACGGAGCTCACAAGATCTATACATGAAAGCACAAGGAGGAGATACAACCATCTAGCTACTACATGTACCCATAGTCCAAGGTGGAACTACTCATGCATCATACCGGAGAGAAGGCCTCCGGGATGATCTCCCCTCCGGCAGGGTGCTGGGAAGAACTTCAGATCCCCCCGATCTAGGGACGACGGTGGCGGCGGCTATAGAAGGTTTTGTGGAATATTGATCGGTGCTTAGGGTTTCTGCATTAGGGGCTTCTTATAGGCGAAGGGGGAGGCCGAGGAGGCGTCCATGGGACCCACACCCTGCCTAGGCATGGGGCAGGGCCTAGGGTTTAGGGTTTAGGGCCTACCCGCGCCTAGGGGGGGTCTGGGCGCCCTGGCCCGTTTCTCCATCTCCCCTCTAGGCTTATTGTTCCCCACGAAAAGTTATTGACTTTGGCTTTTGTCCTGTCCAATTCCGAGAATATTTCCTTACTAACTTTTTTGGAACCAAAAACAGCAGAAAACAGGCAACTGGCACTTTGGCAACTTGTTAATAGGTTAGTACCAGAAAACATGTAAAAAGCACCTCAAAGTATAGACAAAGCAAAGAAAAGTAGATACTAAACAAGCATGGCACATAAAAAATTATAGATACGTTTCCGACGTATCAGTGATCTTGCATGCTCTCAGTTGTTAGTAGCTATCTTGGCCAAGTAGTTGCTAGTGACTCCAAGAGGGGATATTTATGCTCGATAGTGGGTTCATGCCTCTAGTTTCCAAGGGAAGTGATAGAAATCTCTTTAGTTGTAGATGTGCTATTGCCAATAGGGAGAAAACAATGGTCTCTTGTTCATGGAACAAGTGGATTGTTTACCTTACACACTTTGCTTAAAGCAGTTGTCTATTACTTGCAACTTAATACTGGAGGGGGTTCGGATGATAACCTGAATGTGGACTTCTAGTCATAGATGGAGTTGGATGGCGGTCTATGTATATTGTTGTATTGCCCAATAGAATCTCAGAGGATCTTTTTGTCTAGTATTGCATTGTTATGCCTTGCTCGCCTCACCAATTGCCTCGTAATTTGTTTACCCTTCATGCCATGTTGTTTATCTAAGAAGAGCACCTCTAGTGAACCAGGGACCCTGGTCCAATCTTTACCATTGATACATCTTCCACCGTTTACTTGCTGCAAACCATTCATCACCTTCCACACCATACAGTTAATCCTTTGTTACAGCAAACCGGTGAGCTTGACAACCTCACTGATTTGTTGGGGCAAAGTATTGAATTTGTGTTGTGCAGGTTTCCATGTTGCTTGCAACACCTCGTTTCCTTCCTCCTACTGGTTCGATAACCTCGGTTTCTTATTAAGGTAAAACTTGCTGCTGTGCTCATCACACCTTCCTCTTGGAGTTTCCAATGAAGCGTCCCACGACAGTGATGGGCGCCATCAAGCTCTTTTTGGCGCCATTGCTGGGGAGGCTAAGGACGTCTTCACAAGGGGAGTCCTCCTCAACCTTTCTCTTTACTTTGTTTTTAGTTTGCTTAGTTTCTTTTGCTTGGTTTTGTTTGCCTCTTTTTATCAAAAACTCCAAAAAAAATAGTCTAGTTTGGTTTGCTTTCTCTTATCAAAAACACAAAAAAATTAGTTCCTGCTCTAGCTGCTGCTGCTGTTTTTGGCTTGCTCCACCTTTGACAAAATGAACTCTGCTGAGAACACCAAGTTGTGTGACTTCACTAGCACAAACAATAATGATTTCCTTAGCACTCCTATTGCTCCACCTGCTCCTGATGCTACCTTTTATGAAATTAAGCATGCTTTGTTAAATCTTGTGATGAGAGAGCAATTTTCTGGTGCTAGTTCTGATGATGCTGTTGCCCATCTCAATAACTTTGTTGAACTTTGTGAGATGCAAAAGTATAAGGATATAGATGGAGATATTGTTAAACTTAAGCTGTTTCCTTTCTCCTTGAGAGGAAAAGCTAAAGAATGGTTGCTATCCTTGCCTAAAAATAGTATTGATTCTTAGACTAAGTGCAAAGATGCTTTTATTGGAAAGTACTACCCTCCTGCTAATATTATATCTATGAGAAGTGACATTATGAAATTTAAACAACTTGATAATGAACATGTTGCTCAATCTTGGGAAAGAATGAAATCTTTGGTTAAGAATTGTTTCACTCATGAACTCACTACTTGGATGATTATCCAGACTTTTTATGCAGGTTTGAACTTTTCTTCAAGAAACATGTTGGATTCAGTTGCTGGAGGTACCTTTATGGGCATCACTTTGGGTGCTTCAACAAAACTCCTTGATAATATGATGGTTAATTACTCTGAATGGCACACTGAGAGAGCTCCACATGGTAAGAAGGTAAATTCTGTTGAAGAAGCCTCCTCTTTGAGTGATAAGATTGATGTTATTATGGTTATGCTTGTTAATGGGAAAGCTCCTTTAGATCCAAACAATGTTTCCTTAGCCTCTTTGATTGCTCAAGAAGATCAAGTTGATGTGAACTTCATTAGAAACAACAATTTCAACAACACCTATAGGAATAATTTTGGTGGCAACAACAATTATAGTCCTTTTCCTCCTAATAATGGCAATTCCTATGGAAACTCCTACAACAATGCTAGAAGTGCCCCCTCTGAACTTGAAGTCATGCTCAAAGACTTTATTAGTAAACAAACTGCTTTGAACAAGACTGTGTAGGAAAAACTTTTAACTATTGAGAAGAATATTTCCTCTTTGTCTGAAGCTTAGTCCTCCTTGATTAATAAAATGGCTGCTAAACCTGAAACCATGGAAAGTACCTTTGCTGCTACTCATGCCATATAAGTTACTATTGATGAAAATGTTAGACTGTTAGCTCAACTTCATGCTAAGTGGGAAAGGGAAGCTGAAATTGATAGAAACAATAGTGTGTGCACCATCAATAGAATGGATACCACTAAACCACAAGAAGTCCCTATTCCTCTTCCTACAATGCCTAAGCCTAATGAGTCTACTACTAGTGATGCTAAGTTTGATTTTGATATAGATGGTTGCAATATTTCTGAAGTGATTCTGTTCCTAAAAAAGCTTGCTAGAAGTCCCGATGCTAGTGATATGCATGTTGCTTTCACCAAACACATTACATATGCTCTTGTTAAGATTAAGGAAGAGAAGTTAAAACACAAAACTTCTATTCCTAGGAAAGTAGAAGATAGTTGGGAACCCATTATTAATATGCAAGTGAATGACTTTGATCTCAAAGCTTCATGTGATCTTGGTTCTAGTGTCTCTATTATGCCTAGGAAGATTTATGAAATGCTTGATTTGCCACCTTTGGAAGATTGTTATTTGGATATCCCACTTAATGATAATGCTAAGAAGAAACTCATGGGGAGTATTACTGATGTTCTCATTATGGTTAACAATGCTTATGTCCCTGTTGATTTCTATGTTTTGGATGTTGAATACAATGCTTCTTGTCCTATTACTCTGGGAAGACCTTTTCTTAGAACTGTTGGTGCCATCATTGATATGAAAGAAGGCAACATTAAATATCAATTTCCATTCAGGAAAGGTATTGAACACTTCCCTATGAGGAGAGAGAAGTTGATTTTTGATCCTCCTTTGAAAGCAAGGTTTGATGTTAATGCTTCCTCATTTGAAAATACTTGATTTCTTGCTTCTTGTGCCTAACTTAAAGGCGTTAAATAAAAGTACTTGTTGGGAGATAAACCAAGAGTTTCCTTAAGTCTTGGAAGTTATTACTTCAGTAATGACCTCTACTTATTATTTTTGTTTGCTTTTTGTGCCAAGAATGACCTCTAATGGGAGGGAAGTAAGATTTGGGGAGTTGCTGGCCCAAAACAGATTTCTGCCTCCACCATAAAAAATCGCGAGGAGTCTCTGTAAGTAGGATTGAGCTGAAAATTTACGAATAAATCCCACAGTATGTTAGATAACTTTCGTTAGTTCAACACCTTTTGATTTGAGCAACATAAGATTTTCGAAAAAATTGGTTTCTACATGCTGGTCTGTTTTGACAGATTTCTGCCATTATTGCATTTGCTTCTTATTGATTCATTTTTGAGTTCTCTTTTGGGGAATTAAGCTTTTTGAAGGAGTTGCTACAGTAGATTGTGTTTTTAGTGAAAAGTTTTGCTGTTCCAAAGCTAAACCCAAAGGTCTATTATCTTTTGAATACACTAATGTTGCTAATAAAGATTGTGTGAAGTTTTGTGTGAAGGAAAAATTTCAGGTGTAGAGAGAGAATGATGTAATGAGATGAAGAATGGACAAACGCTCAATCTTGGGTATGAACCCTGGTGTCACCCCAAGAAATATTCAAGAGGTACAAACGTCAAAGCTTGGGGATGCCCAAGGCATCCCCTTCTTCATCAATAAAAAGCCCAGGTCTGTCTAGACACTTTGTTTTTATTGTTTTATGCACTGTTGTGTTGTTCTTGGAGCGTCTTATTTTTTGTTTGATTTTCTTAATTTGTTTTAATTTTCTTGAATAAATTAGTTTGGACCCCCGTTCTCGATGTGTTGTTGCAAATAAGTCAATTGGTATTGGAAATGAGTGGAAAGTTCTTGCTTGGAAGTGCAAGAGGAGCTTACATTGACCGTGACTTAGACTTTAGCATGACATGCTAGGTGTTTTTTTGACCTTATGCTTAGTTATTATTGCTATAGCATATCTTGTTCCAAACAATTGGGATTGCTTAGTGTGCCTTGAAAGAATCATGCATTGTTTTAGCATACAAAAGCATGGTATTGTGGTATTCTCCTTTGATGCTTTGTTTGGGATGACTTGGCACATGTTCACACCATGTTATGACTATGAACAAGTCACCACAGCCTCTATGATAATTTAGTCCTTGACTTGTAGTACCACTCTATGCTTTAATTAGTAATGTTTTATCGCTCTGCATGATTATGGCCATTATTTCTCTTTTAGTTGGTTGCTCCCAGTCTTTTGCTAGCCTCCACTTGTATGAGTAAGTTCTACTCATGCTTCCAACTCCCAAGAAACCAAGTTATTCCAAAGTGTCCACTATAAACTCCTATGCATGGTGTGTTACATCATTCCAAGTATATTCTTGTTTTAAGCTATCTTCCAATTAAAAAATATTTTGTTATGTGAAAACTTAGTGATTAAAGCCCTCACAAACTTGATGGCACACTTTATATTCTTTTCCCCTAATAAACTTGAACCACTGTGTCGTCTATGTTGTATATGCTTGCACTTATACGCTGGAATTAGCAGAACCATGTTGTCATGGGGAACGTTTTCAACATTGCACTTGTACTTTGTACATAGTTCATATCATGCTCTTTTGTCTATGGATGTCACCGGTGTGAAATGAAGAGGGAGCTTGTAAGTCCATGGAGTTATGTATTTTGTGTTACAGAAACGCCTGGGCCGCTAGCCTAAGCCATGCCTAATCATGGTGAAAACTTGCAGCATCACCATAATGAGCTATCTATGAAGCATCCTCAATAAAAAGCTATGCACATAGTAAATAAAAAGATCGTTGAGATGCTCATTGTCTGCTTGCCTTGTCATTTTGGTTATGGGATAGCTCCTGTACCATGTGCAAGGGGTACCCCGTTGGCGGTTCTCTATGATAGACATGTACTTACTATGTGTAGCACCCCGGATAAAACCACTATTAGAAAATCGCCCGTTGTTTACTACTTTACGCATCTTCATGACATCATGCATATTTTAACCTAAAACTATTTCTCTAAAAGCATCTATTTGTTTTATAAACATCTCTGTCTTTTATTTCAAATAAAACCCTCGGTCCACCTGGATATTTTGTTTGCCTAAACTTTTAACCAAAAGGATATTAAAACTAAATAAAATAAATAAAATTTTTGTTCGGGGAGGCAGTCCGACCGGTCAGGCCAAAAGCCCAACCGGACAGACCACCTACCACCCGGCCCGCCTAAACCAAACCCTAGACCATCCCCAAACCTCTCCAGATCTAACCCTAACCTACCTCATCCTGCAGCGCCGCAACCCACATCCCGCAGCCGCCGCTCCAACCGAAGACACGCGTGTCCAGGAGACCCCGCGTGCACCTGACGCTAACCACCCACCTGCGCGTGTCCCACCCTACACAGCCGCCCCGCTCCCTTGGCCACCACTCCTTGCAACAACCGCGTCCACCCCGCGTGGGACTCACGCGGTCAAACCGCGGCCCACCCGCGGGTCCCACCTGTCGCGTCGTGCCCACCAACCCCTCACCGCTCCCTCGTCCTGTTCCTACCCCGTTGCGTCGACCTCCTCTCCTCTGAACCTCGCCGCCA
Source organism: Avena longiglumis (assembly GCA_030063025.1). Lineage (NCBI taxonomy): Eukaryota > Viridiplantae > Streptophyta > Magnoliopsida > Poales > Poaceae > Avena > Avena longiglumis. Next base: position 160,576,656 of record CP125973.1, read on the forward strand.
TCTCTCGTTGTGAACCACCCCGTTCCCCTCACGAATCCCCGCCGCCAGGAACCCCTTTGTGGCCGCGTCGCCCTCCCCTGTCACTCGCTCACCCACCAAGCTCCGGTTCGGCGACCCTCGTCGTCCGTGCCCTTCCTCTCTGCTTGGCCGCCCGCCGCCGCCTGGCCTCGAGCTCCAGCCGCCAGGGCGCCTTCCCGACCTCACCGCCACGCAGGGCACGCCCTCGTATTCCTTGCCTTGTCTCGCTGCGCCTCGGCCTCACCTCACGCCTCCTGGTGCTCTGCCCCTCCTGACGCCTCCCCAGCAAGCACGCGTCGCCGCCTTCAAGCTCTGCGCCCGGCATCCACGAGCCCCTCCTCCGCCGCCAGGGCTCTCCCTCTACTCGACCCCACCCCCCGCTTGATTCCGTCGCCAGGGAGATGCCCGCCGCCCTCTGCCTCGCCTGCCTCGCCCGCCACCGCGAGCACCTCCTCGTCCGCCGGCCTCCAGCACCCGGCCCGTGTCCGGCCCGTCCTACAGCACGCCCTCGCCTCTGCACCACCGACCCTCTCCTCGAGCCGCCGCGACCTCCACCGTGCGCTCGTCTCCGGCCTCGCAGGCCCCCTCCGGCCATCGCTGCAGCCTGCGTGCCGCCGACGCCCGCCGGCCCGCCTTTCCCCTTGCAGGCTCGTCTCCCCGGCGCCCCTACAAGCACGAGGGCTCCGCTACCGGCCGTCGCCCATCTCCGTCGTCTGCCTCATCCGTCTCGTCCTCATCCCTGTCGCAGCAGCCCCGGGTCGGCCCTCCTCCGCTTCTGCCGCCCAGCCTTCTTCCCCTAAACGCCTGCCCGCCTGCGCATGTCCCCGAGAAGCCTCCTCGGCCTGCATGTGACATCCGGTTCTGCCCTCTAATGTTCTGATGATGTTCTGTACGTGTGTGCTTCGTGTACTAGTGTGTCCCTGGGCTAGACAAACACTACTGTTGCCGAACAGGACCTACAAGATCTTCTAGCGGTTCAAGTTCCGAGGCCCCGAGACCGGCGTGATGCCGAAAAATGTACAAGACGCTCCTCGAAGACCCCGACATCATACCGCAAGATCGTTCCCGGGAACCGAAGACCGATCCGGGACGCCAAGGCCTTCTTCACGGATGTGGTTCCGGAGGCCGATTCCGTCGAGACCGAACCCGAACCCCGTCGAACCTCGGCGCCCAAGACCTTCGACCCATGTGTGACCCTCTTTTCCGAGCCCTATATTTATAAATATAATACAAACATGTTGCATATCATGCTTGCATACATACATTGTCATTTAGGGGCATTATGACGTTTCACCTCATAATTAAATATGGAGGCCATATGCGGGCGAATCTAGTCTAATATTGGTCCCATTTAAATTTGTGCATCGAACCGGTGATATATTTTGCCATGTTAAGACAATATTTAAATTGCGGGGTATCTAAACAACATGAACCATCTAACTAATTGTCGGGACCCCGGTTCCGCTTAGTATGGCCTAATTGCATCGCATCTTTGCCATGTCATACATCATACATGCATCATGCCGATCTTCTGCCATAATATTAAATAGTGCATCCGGTGTTTGTGCTAGTGCTTTGCTTCTTCACGGGTTAGGCCGATGAGTTGATGCGAGTGTCGACCCGATCTTCGGATGAACCTTCGGCAATGTTTTCAGGCGAGCATTCTCCCCCTTTCTACATATCTTACTTTTATAGTCTTTATTTCCTCCTGTTGATCGATTGCTATCTGTGATGCGATGCTCTAGTTTTCGTACCCGTGATATCCCTTGCAGCCATTAAATTGCCTTGGACACATCCTATTACCTGTTGTTTGGTAGATAGTCAGCCTTGCGAGTCGTAGTTACTTCCGCAGGTGTTGCATCGCGCCGTCGATGTTCCCCAGTTGTTGGAGTAATGTTGCATGTTTATTGTTGGAGATGATTATAACTTTAATTACCGTTTAATATCTAAAATTGAAGTAGGTAAATAATGCAGAGGAACAGGTGGGCAATAGATGTTATTTGGTTTTAACATCCACTTGTGTCCGTGAGGACCCCGAGTACTTGATACTGTTCTTTGAATATTCGCACTATCCGCATGTGGGACCATGAATCCCTAGCGAGCTTGAGTCATATTTATTTCTTGGGGCCACAAAGTAGTTTGGGGCTTTATTACTATCATGTACTTATGCCATGCCTTCGCTTTATTTACGATTGCGCGTGGAGCGCCTGCATCGCTTAGGAACAAATGTGGAATGTTTTCGCAGATCGACAAGCCCACCACACTTTCGGGTTCCCGGTCATTTACCATTGTCACAAACCTCGGTCCGTCTCGAGCCGCCAACTTCGTCATGGTAGCTTGGTGGGGTGGCCCCCTGAAATTTATATGAATCTTGCAATTGCTCTGTCGTGATGCCTCGTTGGGTTTTTATTGGTTTTTCTCGAGGTTGATCGTGCGTGTGTTGCTATTTGTGCCCCCTGCAGGGTAAAACTTTCTGAAAGCCGTGTCCGCGGTTATGGACGACTTTGAGCACAGTATCTCGATCATAGACAACTATAACTAAAGTAGTGCTATAAATTTGACTTTATAATGACTAGTAATCAGCTTCACTATAATGGAATGGCTTAATAAAAGTGCCAACAATTGCTGGTTTGGATTGTCACCTGTTGCCATTGTACCTGACTAGTAAATATTGCAACTACAACGGAATGGCTAAATAAAAGTATCAACAACTGCTGGGTTTTGGGATGCCTCATGCTATATGTATCTGACTAGTAAGTACTACAACTACAACAGAATGGTTAACTAAAACTGCCCACTGCTTATTATATTGGGATGACTCATGCTATCTATATCTGACTAGTAATTGCCGCCACTATAACGGAATGAATAAACGCCAACTGTGAGTTCCGGTTGACTTCCTCGTTTGGTCTCGAGGGGAAATACCGGGATGGGTATGCTTGGTGATAGTTCTAGGTTGGATCCGAATAGGCCTTCTTATCCCTATCGATAGCCGCCAAAGGGTATTGAGTCTCGATGGGTTGTTTAGTGCATGCTTCTGCCGCTTGATCCACCATACCTATGTAGGCGAGGACCGCCAATTCTAGTCTCGCTGTCTTGGCCTCAAGATCGACCGCTCTCTTTTTCCTTTGCCATTTGTCGGCACCCCTTTTGTTTAAGCAGGTTTTGAGATCGACGTCGTTAGCAGGGTTATCCTTCCGGCTTGGTCTGGGCAGGGTTATGGACGCCATTGGTTATTCTTCAGGGCTCTTAGCCCCATTTGCATCTTGTTCGTACTCGGGCGCTGTATTGTTTTTAAGGTGATTTGGATCTTTGTACTGGATATCTGTATTCTTGACTCTTTGAGTCGTTGTTGTATATATCTGTTCTATGGGTTCCATCGTGGACTATTGTGTAATGGTATTACTTCGCTTTCCACCCGCACGAAAGTGCCTGGTGGGCACCTTTGAATCGTTTCTATGCGGGTTTGGCGGGAATCGCTCAAACTTGCATAGGGCCGATTCTGAGGGTGTTACACTATGACAAGAACTTACATGTGACTGAAGTTGAGTAGCATGAGGTGTGGCCCTCGTATTCAAGGGACTTGAGATCGCCAACTTATACTTTATCAAGCATATACTCCATAGTTTGTTCACTTTAACCTTAATCACTTGAAGATGATTATGATAGGGGCAATGAGGGCTGAAAGCTAACAAGTACCATAATTTTTGGAAGCTCTTTTTGAAACTTGAAATCCCTGCTTCCCTTTATGAAGGGCCTTTCTTCCACTATTATATTTAGTCTCCACCTTCTACCTTTAGGCACTATTAAGAGAGCATAATTGCCATTCTTAGTTCTATGTGCAGTGTCCCAAGACTTATTGATTGATGCATATTGTGATATTACTTGTTCTTGTGCTACTTGTATCTAGTCACTCTTATGAACTTTGAAGATGTCCTATGCATCTATTTGCTACTCTACGAGGGACAAGCTGATTGCCACTATGCCATGTTTTCTGTATGTGAAACAAACAAACGTTTTTCAATGCATGTTATTCATGATCTTTGTTTGTAGCCTTTCATGTTGCATGCATAGTTACTTTGTCTTATTGTTAGAACTCCATGTTTCATGCACATGTTTAGAGTTCTTTGATCCCAGCTTTCAATGCTTGCAAATGGTTTGATCTTGGTTTTGATGGTGCATGTAACCTCAAAAATTATTATTTTTATCACTTACCTACTCGAGGACGAGCATGAGTTAAGCTTGGGGATGCTTGATACGTCGGAAACGTATCAATAATTTTTGATGCTCCATGCTTGTTTAGTATTACTTTGCTTTGATTTCTCTACACTTTGAGGTGTTTTTATATATTTTCTGGAGCTAACCTATTAACAAGTTGCCACAGTGTCAGTTGCCTATTTTCTTCTGTTTTTGGTTCCAGAAAGGCAGAAAATCAATATTCTCGGAATTGGACGGGACAAAAGCCAAAGTCAATATTTTGCCGTGGGCGACATGAAGCTAGAAGACAAGACGGAGGGGCGCCATAGGGCGGCCAGACCCCCCTAGGCGTAGCTAGGGCTGGCCCGCGCCTGGGCAGGTTGTGGCCCCCTGGCAGCCCCCTACCTCGCCTCTTCGCCTATAAGAAGCCCCCGATACAGAAACCCTAGGCACCCGATCAAAACTCCATGAAACCTTCTATAGCCGCCGCCACCATCGTCCCTATACCGGGGGGATCTAAAGTTCTTCCTGGCACCCTGCCAGAGGGGAGATCATCCCAGAGGACTTCTTCTCCGGTATGGAGCGTGAGTAGTTCCACCTTGGACTACAGGTCCATGTAGTAGGTGTATATCCTCCTTGTGCTTTCATGTATAGATCTTGTGAGCTCCGTTCATGATCAAGATCTAATCTATTTGTAATCATGCATGTTGTGATTGCGGGGATCCGACGAATATTAAGATTACTATATCAAATTGATTATTGGTTTTGTCTATTTGATACTATCATGTCTATGTTGTTTGTGATCTTGCATGCTCTCTATTGTTAGTAGCTATCTTGGCCAAGTAGTTGCTAGTGACTCCAAGAGGGGGTATTTATGCTCGATAGTGGGTTCATGCCTCTAGTTTCCAAGGGAAGTGTAAATCTCTTGATTTGTAGATGTGTTGTTGCCACTAGGAGAAAACAACGGTCTTTTGTTCATGGCACAAGTGGATTGTTTACCTTACACACTTTGCTTAAAGCAGTTTGTCATTGCTTGCAACTTAATCGGAGGGTTCGAATGATAACCTGAAGGTGGACTTCTAGTCATAAATGCAGTTGGATGGCGGTCTATGTATATTGTTGTATTGCCTAATCGAATCTCATAGGATCTTTTTGTCTAGTATTGCATTGTTATGCCTTGCTCAGTTCCTGTCAATTGCCCTGCTGTAATTTGTTTACCCTTCATGCCATGTTGTTTATCTAAGGAGAGCACCTCTAGTGAACTATGGACCCCGGTCCAATCTTTACCATTGATACATATTCCATTGTTTACTTGCTGCAAACCATTCATCACCTTCCACACCATACAATTAATTCTTTGTTACAACAAACCGATGAGCTTGAAAACCTCAATGATTCGTTGGGGCAAAGTATTGAGTTTGTGTTGTGCATGTTTCCACGTTGCTTGCAACACCTTTGAGACGTTTCCTTCCTCCTACTGGTTCGATAACCTCAGTTTCTTACTAAGGGAAAACTTGCTACTGTGCTTATCACACCTTCCTCTTGGGGTTTCCAACGAAGCGTCCCACGACAGTGCTGGGCGCCATCACATCTCAAAATTCTGGTGGGGAATTGATGAGAATAGCAATAAAATGCATTTATATGCATGGTGGAAATTATGCTACCCCAAGAAAGAAGGAGGTATGGGCTTCAGGGACTTTAATTTTTTCAATCCTGCTATGTTGGCTAAACAAGTCTGAAGATTGATCAAAGAGCCCAAATCCCCATGTGCACAAGTTTTAAGTGAAAAATATTACTCACATGGCAATATTTTGAAGGCGGGGCCTAAGGTTGGATCTTCTTTTACATGCCATAGTATAGTAGTCGGCCTTGCAACCTTCAAACGGGGTTACATTTGGAGGGTGGGCACAGGTGAGAATATTAATATTTGGCAAGATCCATGGATTCCAAACAGTCTGAACAGGAAGGTACTATCGGAATGAGAGAGCACAATATATACGAAGTTCAGCAAGCTGATAAAGCCTTTAACTAGCCATTGGGATGATGAGATGCTTCTAACTGAACTTTTTGGCCGGGTTGATGTGAATCAGATCATGTAAATTGCGCTGCACTCCCAGGGTTTTGACGACTTCATTGCTTGGGGGTTACTAAGCATAGGCGCTACACGGTAAGGTCTGGATATCACTTACAGTTGCGTAATCAATTTGGAGCATCTGCAGGTCAGCTTGTCCTTCCTAGATCATCAGGAGTTAATCCGGTCTGTAAGATTCTGTGGAAACTCAAGATACCGAGCAAAGTGATGATTTTTATTGGTGGGTACTACATGGTATAATTCCTTTAAAATGTATTTTGACTAACTGTCATGTGGGAACGTTGCCCCCAATGCCCCATATGCATGCATGGACCAGAAGATGTAAAGCACCTGCTTTTTTTGTGTCAAACAATGAAGGGCCTTTGAGTTGCCCTTGGACTGCATGCGATCATAGAAGATGCCCTGGCTATTGACCGCGAGGGCTCTGCTGTTTTGGAGTTTTTGCTTCGAGGCTAGGACATCCCGTTTTAAGGCCTTGATGATGTGGGTGTTAAGGAGGTGATAATGATATCCAGTTGGTACTTATGGTGGATTAGAAGACAACGCACGCACGGCGAGGATGTTCCCCTAATATTTAAGTGTAAATTATCCATTCTAGCTATGGCTGCAAATTCGGAAAAAATAGCTAAGCCACTATCCTTGGACAAAAATTGGAAGATGTCGAAACCTAGACAAGTTAAAATTAATGTGGATGCAACTTTTCATGAAGATGTATTATCTAGAGCGATTGGAGCTATCATCATAGATTATTAAGGCAATTTTGTGTCAGATGTTGGCAAATATATTCCATATGTTGGCTTAGTATCCATGGCAGAGGCATTATCTATGAAGGAAGGATTACTTCTAGAGGTTAAAATAGGATGCAACTTTGTAATTGTCGAATCTAATTCTTTGGAAACTGTCCAAGTTTGCACAACGGCACATGTGAAGACACTTGGTGGATGGAGGCGGCTACTATCTATGCAGATTATGTTGATGCAACAACTTCTATTAGTAGTGTCACATTTAGTCATTGTCCGAGGGAAGCAAACAAAGTCGTCCATGAGTTAGCTGGAGTGTGTTCTTTAGATCAAATCTCTTGTAATTGGGACAATGTTCCATCTAGCTTCTTGCTAAACACCATCATAAACGATGTAATAGTGGTTTGAAGAGCCGCAAGTTCTAGACACACTCTTTTTCATTACAAGGATACCTAAGGGGACTGAAAGGTTTTAATAAGACGGCTTGCATGCTTAACTTATGATGGTTAACTTAAAAAAGATATTCGTCCTCATTAGGAAAATGGATTATCCAACAAATCTTCACAGACCGAGAACTACAAGATCAGTCCTTTCATTTTGGGGTGACAAAGGGATCATACAATTCGACCCTTTTTTCATGCTTATCAGCATTTTTCAATAGTAAATGGCAAGCTGCAGCATAATCAGATTTGAGTATAGCATCATTTATGCTCTCACAGTAATTGGATTCCGATTTCGTCTAGATTCAATGACTGGTAGGATTTCTTTCTACTTTAGTTTGCTTGTCTCTAAATCTGTAGCCCAGTAGTTTACTATAGACTTGGGGGTATCACGAATACTTGTTCTAAAAAAAGGTATCAAAGCTTCTTTCGTAACTCCCATAATTTATTCGTAGTGCCTCCGTTCCATGACTCATTTCATAGGGAAGCCCAAACAAAGCACCCCGACCAACGGTCAAAATTTCTTTGAATATATCCTTGAGTTTATTCGAGACTTTAATCCGAGGAAGTAGGTCAACCACCTTGAATATGGCTCCATGGAAGTAGTTAGGGGATAATTCCAAGGAGGATAAGCCTATGGATTCCTGCAATGAGTCTAGTACCTGGTAGGTCAAGGTGTAATAAGTCAAAATCATGATGCTTCGGTCTTTAACCACGACAACCTAAAGGCCACATATCAGGCGCCACCAGAGTTAATGTCAACGCTTATATGTATTGGGTAAATTTGAAGCTTGGCAACGCTTATGGATCGTCCCTCCAGACATGCATATGCCTACCATGCGTCATGTTGAGATCTAGGGGTTGCGGTGATGGTATATCAAGCACCTATTGAGATTAGTTCATCCATGCTTGCTTGGGCTTTGCACATTTGTACCGTGTAGTATTCCAAGCAAATGTTGTATGTGCAAGTTGATATAGTGATGTTGTGTAGTTGTTTGTCGGCACAAGGAAAAAGAAAAAGAAAGAAAAAGAGTACATAGAAAACAAGTGCCCTATAGCATAGGAAGCGCATGCTCAATGAACAACATGTAGGTGTGGTATTTATTGTGCAAATATTGTATCCCACCGTTATATGCAATCAAACTAGAGCATCTCCTCGTACTTGTGCAACCCGATCTTATAGTCTTCGTTAGGTCCTCATTTGGTTCTTTATCTCACTCATATAGTTGCAAAAATCTCATTTATCCCCGCCTCTGTGTTTCCTTGAACATAATTATCTTGTGAGTTCGACTTGTTTTTTGCTTTGCGATCATCGTGGTTGAAAGTGCATGTGTGCCCCCATATGCGTGGTTTTGGTAATTAATGACAATCTATATGGACTAATGTCTACATTAAGTTACACTTGTAGGAATTGTCCATTGGCATCGCTTAACCATGTGTTGTCTTCAAGGTTGAAATATGAAGAAATGAAGAAGAATGGCTACATGGTGAACCCCAAGTTCAAAGTTGCCTCTCTAGGTCCTCTACATAGTGATGAGCATATAGAGTCAAGGAAGCCTCTTTTTCAAGGGTGTGTGTGTGTGTGTGTGGTGGTGGTGGTGTGTGTGTGTGTGTGGGGGGGGGGTGATACGAGGTTGCCTACCGTCATCACCAATTCGAGTACCTTATCAAGTTCTCCAACATGCCAAGTAAACTTGGACATCAAAGGTGAATTCCTTCCTCTATGCGAGTCCAATTCCTACTCTATCAAATGGTATACTACTTTATACTCCATCCTATGACCATGTTAGGTTCACATCGAGATGTATGAATACAAGGGAGGAAGAACGATTACTCAAGCCCGACAATAAGGAGGCTTGAAAGAGGAGAAGGAAGAAAGGACCAGGATCTGCACATTGGGTAAACTGCACATTTGCACATTGGAGGTTTCTCTCTCTAAAAAAGTTGTGCAGCAGAGGTAACGAACATCAGTCGGTGGTGGCTGTCAGGCATCGACATGGAAAATAAGATGCAGAAGGAAGTGGAGGCGACAGTGCTAGAGATCCTCCAGGGCTCCGACTAGAAATACCTCACGGAGTACAAGGTTCGGAGCGCCTCCACAACCGCCTCAACATCTACCTCTCCCTCCCCGATCGCCTCAACATCTACCTCTCCCTCCCCGACCGGAAGATCTTCATGCGAAGCATGGTGTAGGACTACCTCGAGTCCCTCGCCAATGAAGACGAAAAAGGAACATGGCGGCTCAGACGAGGAGGGGGGAATAAGGAGCACTTTCGGGAGGGGAGGAGGAAGATCAAGAAGAGAAAGAGAAAGAAAGAGGAAGAAGCTACTACTTTTATTGAACCTACTATTTGCAGCCCTAGACCCCCGCGCGCCTCTCCTAGTCCATTTCTAGCCAGCTATTCCAATGAGGAGGACATCAGATTCGCCCAGCCTATCGAGGCTGGCTCTCAAGAGAGGTTTCGAGAGAGAGGAGACCCAAAATGAAAATCAATTAGTTGCATACTCGTGTTAGGCAAAATTTGTGCAAAAAATATGGAATAAGATTAGTAAGAATGGAACCGAATATGGGGTCGCTACTCACAAAAACATGACAACAATGACCTACATGTTGAACTACACGGTGTCCGTCCAGATTATTGTACAGTTGACAAAACAACTATACACTCTCAACTATTGTTGTAAACTACGACATCAACATAACTTCATTAAAAAATTAACGCTTCTTCTAACATGCTTTTCCATCGTCAACGGCAAGAACGGTGGACCATGGGATTTATGAAGACAAGGACATGCTTTTCGAGTATTCAAATACTCAACCGCCGGTCCATGTGTCATATGTCTCTCTTCAAACTTTTTAAAAAGATTTGCATGATGAGTTTTGCATATTCATTCATACAAATCAAACAAGATCAAGTGTATGGATATTAGAACGAACCATGTATCTTCACATTCTAATGAGAAAATATGTTGATTAGTGGTCTTCATGAAAAAATATAAGAGTGGCCAGTGACAGAGTTCTTTATCTCACATTATGACACTTATTATTATCTAAATTATTCATGGAAGCACAATCCATGGAAATCTATATGATCGTATTAGATAGGAGATGACGGTAGCATTGTCACAACTAGATCTAGGGCAGAAACCTCTGGACAATCAATCATGCATTCGAGTCGGCTTGTGTCATAGCACTTATCCTTTAGTAGACAATACACAGACACACATTCCCTGTATATTGATCTCAATGCTTTCCATGTCTTCCAGTATTCTACCCACGGAACAAAAAAAAATTTAAAATTCATATTAGCCGTTGTAATTCTTCAACAAAACTCCATAGTAGAGCTTTATAGATAAAACAACAAACCACACCAAGTTCATAACAACAAACATACACCCAAAGCCAGCCGTTGTAATCTCATACAACAAACAAATACACAATCACTTAGAAAATCCGTAAGCCCTTCTAGAGAAGTAACACATCCATCATGGAAGATTAGTATTGGGAAAGAGAAGTCGACTAAAACATCACAATAGGCACTACATCGATCTGGAGTTTATTTGCAACTACGTTGCACATGGGTAGCAAATCTCGTGAGAAGAAGCACGAGAGTAAGATTGGTGTATAAAAGCAGTGGTTCCTATACTTGTCTATGGAGAAATTACTAGGCGGGCTTCTTTGGTCCTCGTCTAGTCTAGACTCTAGAGCAGAGTAGGTTTTGTGAGAAGGTATCTTCGTTGGACGTCCTAATGTATCCAATCATCAACGTCAGGTTACAAGACAGAGAAATAAACAGAGCCTTAAAATCACGGTTCTTTTAGCGTAGATATTATCCCGGTTAATCTTTATATTCATGTGATACAATATGATATTTATTGTACTCCTACAATCCGAAAAGTCTTTTGGCTCTTGAGCTCCAGTGCCCTTTGTTTATTAAAAAAAATTTAAAACTATATTTATAAGTTTCAAAAACCCCGAAACAAAATCCTAAAAATTGATAATGGTACATCCCACGAACATGCAAAATCTTGATTCGAAGCGTTTTGTATTTCGAGCTACACAAAAATGACAAAGTATCACTTTTTTGCGATTCGAAATCACTATATTATGGATCTACAATTTTGTCATTTTTGTGTAGCTTAAAATACATATTATTTTGAATTAAATTTTGCACGTTTGTGGTATGAATCATGATCTACATTCTAAATTATTTTTAGAATTTTCTGAAACTCAATAATATAATTTTTATTTTTATTTTAAAATAGGATCACTGATACTCACTAATACTCATGTGCACCAAATCTCCGCTCCCTGATCTCTCTGTAGTCGGGTGCAAAGACCTCCTTTTTTTCGAGGGGTACCGTCTGACCTCCTTTTTGTTTGGAAAAGGATACAAAACCCCCGGGGGATCGCACGCTCGCGTCCCCCGGCTCTAATGTGTGACGCGTGTCCCTACGTGGCTCACTCAAAAGGTACCGTGCATTATCTTCTTAGCTTTTTTTGTATGTCTCTCGACCTCTCTCATCCGGCAGTTTCTTCTCCCTTTTTTCTTCTTTCATAGAGAGAGCGAGCGACATGAAATTTCTGACCACGCTCACCTCCGCCGCCATGGCTATGACCGACCGTCGTGGCTGCTCCTCTCTCCCCCGACGCCGCCTTCTCACTACCCCTATCCCACTTCTCCATAAACAAATCTCTTATGCGGAGCCCGACGACCAAGAACGGCCACAATGTCACGGTTCGGTCATGAGCCGTGAGGCTGTGGCAGAGGATGTAGTTGGTACCATGGTGAGGCCTAGTGCTACCATAACATGGAGGCTCCACTCACGACGGCAGTGAGCGGCTGCATTACTACGATGCCATGGAGGCTCATACTGAGCGGCTTGCCGCTACACGGGTATCGTGGCGTTGCTACCACGCCATGGAGGATATGCTACAATGGGGCGTAAGCTACTAGAGCCGAGCGGCTTTGCTACAACGACACTCTGCTGCCCGTGCATGGTGGCTCTGCTACCCGAGCACGGCGGAGCCGAGCGGCTTTGCTACAACGGCACGGCGGCGATGCTACAATGGGGCTGCTGTGCTGCTACCAGAGCCGAGCGGCTTTGCTACAACGGCACGACGGCTCTGCTACCCGAGCACGGCGGTGCTGCTATAGTGGGGCAGGGCGGCTACCAGAGCCGAGCGGCCTTGCTACAACAACACGGAGGCTCTGCTACCCGAGCATGGAGGCGCTGCTACCAAAGCTTGCCGGCACTGCTACAAATGGCACGGTGTTACTGCTACGTACCATGGACCATTGGCGTTGCTGCAAGCACCTACCATGTTGCTCTGCATCATCGGGTTCTCCGGCGACGCCCGTGGCCTGCGGAGGAGCAACGCCCGGCTGCATCGATGGGAGAGGCAGAGCGGCGAGGAGGGATGCGCAACGCGAGGACGACTACTGCACCGGGTGATGCCATGACAAGGGTTCTCTAGCTACTGCACCGGGGATGCCATGACGAACCGACGGAGCAGCGACTCCGGCGTATACGGGTTGGGAGAGAGAGAGAGCGCGCGCGCTGGTGCTAGCGCCTTGCGCCGCCAGGAACTAACGAGCGAGGATAGAGGACAGAGCAAGTTTTTCTGTTTTCATTGACGTTTTAATCCAGCGATCAGCATAGGCTAAATCGGACGGTCTGGGAAGCGGGGGATCGGGGATTCAGGGGACGCTCAGCAGTACATTTTTTTTTTTTAAGGGTCCGTCTGACCTCCTTTTTGTTTTTGTTTTTTTTAGGGTCCGTCTGACCTCCTTCGTCTGACCTCCTTTGCCGTATTCCGTAGGGCTAGGAGCATTTTTAAGGCCAATCTAATATTCACGGCCCAACAACATCGGCCCAGTCGACGAGGAGTCTCCTCCTCTTCCCCCATCGACCAAAGCGCACAGAGGGTAAACTGCACATTTGCACAGCGGAGGTTTCTCTCTCAAAATAAAATAAAAACTGCACAGCGGAGGTAACCGGCGTCAGTCGGCGGCGGCGGCCGGGCATCGACATGGACGAGAAGATGCAGAAGGAAGTGGAGGCGGCGGTGCTGGAGATCCTCCGGGGCTCCGACTTGGAATCCCTCACGGAGTACAAGGTCCGGAGCGCCGCCGCCGACCGCCTCGGCATCGACCTCTCCCTCCCCGACCGGAAGCTCTTCGTCCGACGCATGGTGCAGGACTACCTCGAGTCCCTGGCCGATGAGGACGAGAAAAAGGGACAGGGCGGCTCAGGCGAGGAGGGGGAAAAGAAAGAGCACTGTCAGAAGGGGGAGGAGGAAGAGCAGGAAGAGAAGAAGAAAGAGGAAGATAAAGAGGAAGAGGAAGAGGAAGAGGAGGAGGAGGAGGACAAGAAGGGAGGTGTAGGGAAGGAGTTGGACGACAATGGAGACCTCATCCTCTGCCGCGTGAGTCCAACTTTTCTTGCCTAAAGAAGGGTAGGGTTCTGCTAGGTTTTACGGTGCGATGTGTTTGCGTTTGCAGCTGTCGGCCAACAGGAGGGTGACGCTGTCAGAGTTCAAGGGCATGACGCTGGTGTCGATCCGCGAGTACTACTTGAAGGATGGCAAGGAGATGCCCTCCTCCAAAGGTACTGCATATCTTACAGTCTTTCTTGGGCTCAAGCACTGGATTTCTGCTCGAATGCTAGATTTGATTAGTTTATTTGTTCAGTAAGAATGGGCTTTGGTCTTAGTATATGCACAGTCATCAATTCATTGTCAATTCGGTTCAGCCATTGCAGGAAAGAGTGTATCCGTTCCCTGAAATCCACCCCGCTGAATTATGTCAGAAATGAAACAGCCTGATGTCATTTAAGCTGTTACATTTCACTTGCAAATGGTGGACAGTAATGCCAATATTGAGTTTTGCACATCTATAAGCTATTGTATAGTTCCGATAAAAAAATACTTGCATATGATCCGTATTCTAATAGGATGTAGGGACTGTTAAATGGATGATAATCAGTAGTGTGGATTGGGGGTGTACATCGGGTCTTCTACTTTATGCGACCATTAGCTTTGTGCAAAGTCCCCATGTAAATTCTGTGGAACTTGTGAATACCGCTCTTGATTGAAACCAAGTTCCTTGTTATCATTTTACCTGTGGTTATTACTTCGCCATAAACTTTGATCTTGTCTTGATGATACTATGTACCGCTGTGCAATTATCTAATGCTCACTGCTGCCTTTTCTTCTTCTATGGCTGCTGCATTGCTACTGATATTGTGATATGTGGTGCCCACCAGGCATCAGCCTTTGCCCCTGGTTGGTTCAGCTTCGAGCATTGTCGAAGTCTGTAGTCTAGTTTGAATCTGTTGCAGTCGTTGTTTTTTCTGAAAATAATTGTTTAGCAATAAATGATGCTCTCATAGAGAATAACTTGCTTGTCAAATATTTGAGTAGATGTAGTGAATAGATATTATGCAATAGAAGGCTCATTTATCTGTGCTGATTCAACTTATTAAAATGGTTAGCCAAATTAAGTTTGGTGGAATTGAGCCCTTAAATTCTGCAGAGCAGACTAACTGGTATTCAGAAGGTATCAATAACATAGTAGGTTCATTTATCTGTGCAGGATCAACATAATAAAAAATGTTTAGCAAAATTATGTTTGATGGAGAATGGTTTCCTTTGTCATGTTACTCCTGTCTACTGACTCCTTGCATCCCGTCCTATATTGTCCATAGTCTGAATCATTTAGTATATTTTATTTAGCATTTCAGCCTTATTCGTGTGCTACTCAAGAATAAGCCACTACCAGTCCATGACAATCCGTTAGTTTATGGTTACTGAAGGGGTCAGATTCTGGTGAATGGTTATCATGGGACATCCTCCTGTTCCCTAACACGTTGATGCTAATACCTTTTTATTTATTTAAGGTCAAAATAGGTTGTTGCTTTCAGTTCTTAATTTTATGTTTTTCATTGTACTTATATACTATCCACATTTGAGTTTGCTATTTCCAATATCTTTATTACATCATCTTCATTGGCATTTGTGCGTAGTTGCAGAATATTTTGAATACTGTAGCTGCTGCTTTATGTTGTGTTATTTTGTGTTCGATTGCATACCTCACTTCTTATGCTGACATGGGCTAGCTGCTTAAATGCAGGGATAAGCATGACGGTTGAGCAGTGGGAAGCATTTCGTAATTCTGTACCTGCAATAGTGGATGCCCTTAAAAACCTTGGAGAATCAGACTGAGAGCGTCGAACCTCGAAGCTTCTCCCATAGCCAAGATGTCCATGGGTGTTGTGTGCTAGTGATGTATGGAGCCACTAGAGTTCCTGTGGGTTTCTGCAAAGCCTCTCTCCCGTGTAGTCAAGGTGCCTACTGATGTGTGTGCTGGGTAGACGGTTTGGGTGTGTTTGCTAACTAGTTATCCGCCGGTATGGTGGACCTAAGTTTCATTAAGCTACCATGTGACCCGTGTTGTTGATCTTATATGGAGAGAGTAGGACAACTGCTGAACGCTGTCGTTTTGGGCTGAAGTAAAAATAGGGATCTTCATGTTCAAGCATCTAAATCTTCGACAGCCGAATTTCTGAAGGCTTGCCTCAGAACAGAAACATTATTGTCCGTCGCGCTGCTGCCGCCGCCGCCGCCAGGAAAGTATAAAGGAGCACCTATAGGAAGGACTTGTGAGCGTGTACTGGCCTGAGCCTGGCAAAATTCATAGTAACCAGGACCCGAAGTATCTATCCTACAAGACAGTAAGCCATTGAACCTTCTGCTCTATAGGATTAGGCTCTTTGGTTTTCTGTACTCTGGCTGTAGATCTAGTTCATCAGGAAATCCTTACTAATTCTAGTAAGAGTTGCTGTTAGCATACCATAAATAAATTGTTACATCTACAAATTAAACTGAAAATAATTACTAGTACTGAAAAGCCAGCATAATGCTAAAATAGACACCTAAGGAAAAACCTCAACTAGCTTTCTAATGTCACACAGCACTTTCCTCTGCTGCAGATCTCCATCACATTGATGCACGGCAGCCACATCGTCATTCATTTATCCTCGAAATAGGCTTTCGTCCCGCTTTATAAATAAAGCAAACATCCACCACAAGCATTGAAAGTTCGAAGTCAAATACTCATCAAATGCTGGGGCCACAGCACATAACGACCAAAAATGACAGAAAGCACACAAAAAAAGGGGGGGGGGGATCCGCCGGGCCGCCTCCAAGAGCTGGCGAAGAGTCGCGTCCAGCCTCGTCTTGTCCCGCTGCCTACACAACGGGTACCAAAGCTGTAGACAGGCTAGAAAGCGAAAAATCGAGTCAGAAGCACGTCTAGGAAGAATCTTCTCAATAAACATCTTGTTCCGAATGTTCCAGAGGGACCATGACATCGCCGCAAACACTAGCCAGAAAAGGCGGCGGCCCTTTCCGGGCTGGTGTGCTTGGGTTTTTAGGAATTCACCGAGATCATGAGCCAGCCAGGTCGGGCCCAACGCCTCTCTGGTGAAATTCCATAGAAACCGGGCCGCGGGACAGGTGAACATTATGTGGGTGCCCGTTTCGGGGATCCCACATAATGCACAATAACCCACCCCCCGGCCCATGTCTCTTGGCCACCTCCACCCCCGACGGGAGCCTATCGCGGAGAAGTTGCCAAACAAAAAAATTTATCTTCAGTGGGAGGGGGGCCTTCCAAAGGGGCTTGGTCCATGGGAGAGCCACTCGGCCGAAGAGGGTCCGATAGGCCGAGCCAACCGAGAAGGACCGTGACGGAGTGAGGGTCCAAGATACCCTATCGGGTTCGTCCATCAGGGAGGTCGGGAGCTCCGCCCTAAGTTCCCTCCAGGCTTCAGTTTCCTCCGGACCAAAGGTGCGATGGAACGAGATGTTCCATGTACCTTCAAGTGTTGCGGTGGATACTCGGAGCGCTGGATCCGAACAAATGGTGAAGAGGCTCGGGTACACCACGCGCAGTGGACGTTCCCGAAGCCAGGAGTCTAGCCAAAACATGGTCCCCTACCCATTACCGATGGAAACGGCAGCCCCAAGCCGGATTTCATTCTTGATCTCCTGGATGGAGTGCCAGAACTGTGATCCGTCTCGCCGGTCGCAGCCCAGGAGGGGCCGACCCCGCAGGTACTTGGCCTTAATGAGCTTGAGCCAGAGTCCTCCATCGTCGCGCATAATGCGCCAAACCCATCTAAGCATAAGAGCCTTATTGAACTGCCGGGATGCGAGGATACCTATGCCCCCAAAATCCTTGGGGGCAAATGTCGGCCCACTTGACCATGTGGTACTTCTGGCACCCTAAAGGGTCTTGCCAGAAGAACCTCGACAACTCCTTGTCAAATGCCCCATGCACCCCCTCGGGGAGGAGGTACATGCCCATCATATACATGGGCAAATTGGACAGGCAGGAGTCAATCAGGATGGTCTTGCTGCCTTTCGACGTGAATCTCCCACACCAGGGTTCAGACCTTGAGCGCACCCTGTCTACGAGCGGATACAGGTCCCTGATAAGGATCCTGGTGTCGCGGACTGGCATCCCCAGGTAAGTTATGGGGAAGGAGGCGAGCCGACAATTGAAATTGTCCGCTATCCTCAGCTGCTCGTCCTGGGAGAACCCAAGTGCGATAATCTCACTTTTGTCGAAGTTGATGCGGAGGCCAGACATTTCCTGGAAGCACAGGAGGAGGAACTTGAGGTTTGCAATATCAAGAGTTGAGCCTTCAATCATGATCATTGTGTCGTCAGCGTACTAGAGTTGGGTGATCCCCCCTCCTGGAATAAGGTGGCCTACCACACCAGAGATATGGCCGGCCACCTTGGCCTTCTCCAGCATCTCCGCGAGGGCGTCCACCGCCGCGTCGAAGAGGAGTGGGGAAAGGGGGTCTCCCTGACGAACCCCACAGGATGGGAGAAAGTAAGGCCCAATCTCGCCGTTGATGTTAATCGCATTGCTCCCGGTCATGATGAATTGCATCACCCAGGTGATCAGGCGGTCGTCAAATCCTCGTCTAATGAGGACCTGCCGGAGGAACCGCCAGTCCAGATGATCGTAGGCCTTCTGGAAGTCTAGCTTCAAGAAGATGCCCTTCATTCGTCTGGACTTGATCTCGTGGATAATCTCATGGAGGGCCAAAATCCCATCGTGTATAAATCTGCCTTTGAGGAAGGCAAATTGATACCGATGAGTGAGGCGCTCCATGACCGGTGCAAGCCGAGAGGCGCAGACCTTTGCGAAGATCCTCTGAATGACATTGAGGACCATGATGGGACGGAATTGGCGAATGTCTGAGGCCCCTATCACCTTAGGGATCAAAGTAATGACGCCCAGGTTCAGCCGTCCCATCACAAGAGTTCCCGTGTAGAATTCCTGGAACATAGGCATGATGACTGGTTGGAGTTCTTTCCAGAAGGTCTGGAAGAAAGCTACCGGGAGGCCATCGGGACCCGGGGCGGAGTTGGCCTTCATGGCCTTCACCTCCCGCTCAACCTCCGCAGGCAGGAACGGGAGGGTGAGCTCCGCATTCTCGTCAGCTGTGACCCTGGCCCTGAACGGCCAGAAGTCCATGGCCAACGCGACCCCCGTATGGGGTGGAGTAGATATGGGCGGAGAGCGCCTCTGCCTCCTCGATGAGGAGTTCACCGTCCCAGAGGCAAGGAATCGAACATTTCCTACGGCGTCCATTGGCCACCGCATGGAAGTAAGCGGTGTTCGCATCTCCCTAGAGAAGCCAGTTTTGGCGGCTGCGCTGCCGCCAAAACAGCTCCTCGCCCTTGTAGATCTCGACTAAAGACGTCTCTAGGGCATAACGGTGGGACCACTCGTCAGCGGAGAGTCCCACCGAGTCTGCCGTCCGGTCTAGTGTACGGATCTCCTCCAGCAACGCACCCTTCTGGAGTCTCGTCGCTGCACCCAAATTGCCCCCCCAGCCCCTCATGAATTGGCGGGCCATTTTGGCACAGTGGTGCCAGACATCCACAGCATTAAATCGTCTAGGGGGAGTAGCCGCAGCCGCAAGCCACTTGGCCTGTACTGCTTCCACAAAGCCTGGCTGGTGAAGCCAGAAGTTCTCGAAGTGGAAGCGGTTAAGCCGTGGTGGCGAGCTCCCCCTGTCGATAGAAGCAGCGGAGTATGGTCCGAGACGACCCTGGTAAGGGCGCGAAGGGAGCAGAGAGGGAAGGCCACTTCCCAATCCACTGAGACCAGCACGCGGTCCAGGACACTCCTGACGGGATCAGCCCTGTTATTCGACCATGTGAAGTGGGCCCCCACTCGCGTGATCTCTCTAAGAGCGAGGTCAGCGATGCAGTCGTTGAACATCCGCATGCGCGGGATGTCCACATTATGGGAGCTCTTATCTTCCGCGGACCGAATCAGGTTGAAATCACCCGCTACCACCACCGGAACAGTGCAACGCTCGACCTTGTCCTTCAATTCCTCGAGAAAGGGTGGGGACCGACTATGATCCGCGGGGCCATAGACGATAATGACCTCCCACCGGAGGCCGGATCGTCTATGGGTGAGCAACATTATCAGTCGGTGGATCGTCTTATCTGTAGTGTATGTCATCTACTTGTCATTACTTGAGGTCTCCAATCTCCATCTAAGTTTATTTAACTCGAACACATGGCGTTCTGTTCGAAGTCAGGATCAGCGGGATAAAATAGACTAGATAGTCATGCGCGCTTCGCCGCGCCGTCTGCCTAACATTGTCATAAGGCATGGCTGTTGTAGTGCATCTGTCGGCGGTATGGGCATGTTTTGACGCAGTGCTAGCATCGGTTTCGCAGAGCAGTTAGTCGCAAAATAGTAAGAGTGTGATTTTCTCGGCCTCCTAGGGGTATTTACGGGAGTCGATATGGGATGAGAGTAGCCATAGTTATCTCTTCTGCCAAATCATAACCCTAAAGATTGGAACACGCATATGAACACACACATCAAAATGGAAAATGAAGAAGATACCCATCCCTCCAAAAAAATATTGTACATACAGGTAATAACAGCCGTGGAAAAACAAGAATTTAGAGGGAGGACCAGGATATACACAGTTCAATTTTGCAACACGTTACCTCTCTTCTTTCTTTTTTATACTTATTGAAACCAAATCTTTCGTCCCTCGATATATTTTCTGTTTTTAGTACTATGTATCATCTCTCAATTTCACCTTCTCAGTTCTTAGTATTGATTGAGTTGTACTCGGTTTTCACAAGACCAACACCATCACCATCACCCCCTCCTGATACTTTGTGGAGGTAATCTGTCGCTACTTCGAAATGTTATGATGCAACAGTAACCAAAGGTTAGTATGAAAACGTTTTTGTACCACCCTATTAATCATAAGGTCATTATAACCTATCAAAATGCACTTAAAAGTTTCTCATAGTTCGAGTTTCTTAATAAAATCCTAAATTATTTCTGGCTTTATGCACAGTTTACTTTTATATACTAAAACATGTTAATAGTTCAACAGAATACAGAATTAAATCACATACCTTGTTATTCAGATGAGGAATTGCAGATGCGGGTTCTCCGGTTATTTTCATGAGTTCCCCAGTGGTGTAAGGAACAGTTTTTTCAGAGCTGACACCTAAAAACAGAAGCAATAAGGCGGCATTGTAACATCAAAATGACTTCGGTAAGCTTGTGAAAATCCATCTTTTGAGATGAATAACTTATTTGAGGAAAAAAAATATTTGCCCATATTTCTGACAGACTTTCAACCAAACTTTTAAGAAGAACGGGACGTAAGCTTTAATAATGATGATCAAGAGCAAGGAGAATGATATACGCTTGATTAAATATTAACTTCTCAATGTTTTATAGACGCTAGTTATTTGCTATACCCTCCGCCCTATATAATATAAGATGTGTAATAACATCTTATATTCTAGGATGGAGAGAGTAGTATTTAACGAAAAAATAGTGCCAAAGTAAGAACTATGACTAAAATTGTTGTGTTCTATAGCTAGGGAGCGACATGGCAAGAGCTCTGGCCAGGGGCAAGACAAAAGAATTGTTCTAGCTTGCTTTATTCCTTAGACTTGTGTTACTTTCATGCAGAGATTACCCAAACTAAGTAACAAATTTTAGATGTTATCTTTCATTGACTTGACACCAAAGCTAAATATATCTTTCCAATTTAAATGAAAAACTACCGAAAGGACCTAGGGAAGTTCTGAGGATCTTATCTGATAACTGGGAGCTGCCATGTAGGAGTCATATGCTCCCATACATACCAAAAAAACATGGCAATGAACAAACATACCGCGCCATCCACATCTGCAAGGGATCACTCAATCAGGAAAATGCATACGGGGTATTTCTGTTGTTTGACTGTCAAGCATAATTTCAAACGTACCGGTTCCAAGAAGAGTGCTTCAAACAAATTGGGCATCATTTCACTGAAAGAACTTTAGAAAGGATTGAAATAACTAACCTGAGTTGACAACAGGTTGGTTGACATTATTTGTTGTTGGAGGCCTATAGCTTGTGGACGGTGGGTCCTCATCAAGTACAATTTCTCATGCAAGAGTGCTTATGAATTCCCTTGGGACATCCTAAGTGCAGAGAAATAAGCTTGTGCAAGAGTGCTTCTCAAATCCCTTGAGACATCCTAAGAGCAGAGAAATAGATTGCATTACATAAAAGTATAACCAATCACACTGCACCTACTAAATCCTGAATCAACCTGCAGTGCTCTGATGGTTGGTTGAAATGCACGCAAAGTCTTTCCCCAAATTCCTGGCCACCTGCAAACATGCAAGAGTGACATACTGGCTATATTTCCAATTGTTTCTGATTGGGAAACTATGATTCCCACTGGTTGCAAAACAAAATACTTATACTCATAAAATAATATTTTGCTACATGGTGGTTTTGACACAGATCAAGATACAAAGGAAATGTAGACAAAAAAGGATATAAAAGAAGATCTGGGGAAACATAGTACTATCAGAAGGCTAAAAAAATCCGACGGATCCAACAAGAATTCATACATATCGTGCACAACACAATAGAAGCAGTTAAGTGGTCATTAAATAAATTACGGTGCTTATAAAATATAATACACTTTAGTATTATGCAAGTATACATATAACCATGATGAATACTGAATGAAGCTAGACTGTAGAGTCTACATTCTGAATCCACTTGCTGAATCGTACACAAATTTTAGATGCAACTTTTACAGGGATGGATTAACTAAACTGTTGTTTAAGAAGCAAAGCAGAGCCTAAAAAGATGAGCCCTTTAGTATGGCTGCTGAATCTGTACCACTGTTGTTCAATAACACAATGTACAGATAACAAGGCAATCTAGATTGCTGCATCTAGACTTACAAAACATGAACCAAAAAATCAAAATTAAGAGGATGATAGGCTGGCAGAGTTTGAAGAAGAAGAAAGAAGAAGCCATGGAAAATAAATCTGGGTCCAAAATAGCTTGCACCCCTATGCTCTTCATTCTTCAACATACAGTTCACTGCTCACCCAAGAAGAAAATCAATCTATATATTGTGGTGCATTCCCTAGTTCCCACATTCCCATTGCCATCACGGCCGCTCAACATCCTCTACTCGACCCAGTGCATTGGTTTCTCCGCCTTATACAAATAAATAATTACATTCAATCATGCATGGGTCTTATCTTCTGAAGGTTGACTAATGCATAATAGTCAAATGATGCTATTGTAGTTTTTAAAATCTAAGAGAACTTACTCTCACATGTGCCAATACAGACCATCGAAACTAACTACCATCCTGACTGCTACATACTAATTCTTCAAATTCATGAAAACAGAGGCAAATGAATAGGATATGGGTTAAAATGAGTGTTGATATGTAGTACGAAGTAAAAATAAAAGAGCTTCAAAACTCAAAAGTTATGGACATCAACTTACTGCACATAAGTAGAATGTCCCAAAAATAAAATAAAATAATTACAGATTTGGAACAGTTTCAGAAAACATGCTACATACTAATTCTACAAATTTATGAAAATAGAGGGAAATGAATTGGAGATGAGTTAAACTGAGTGTTGCTAATGTAGTACCAAGTAAAAATAATAATAATATAGAGCTGCAAAACTCAAATCACAGTTTTATAGATATCAACTCTCTGCATGTAAATAGAATATCCCAAAAATGACATCATCTAATTACAGATCTGGAACAGTTTCAGAAAACATCTATAGACATCATTCCTATCTTTATGCATGGATGATTCCTATATTTTTTGCAAAATTACTCGAGTAACAGTGTACAACATCATCAAAAAGCGTTAAGCAAAATATAAACATGCTAGGTATTCAGGATGACTTCAATAATATTGAGCAAACCAACCGGCTAGATAATTGGAACATTGATGGAAACAATACTGCTTTCTCTACCATAAAAGTATATAGGAAACTTGTTGGAACTCATGACACACCTGAACCTATCCTTGATTTTTAGAAAACATGTAATCTGGTTATACCCTTTGAGGACTAGGGATTTTTTCCCTACTGTATTTGTGTAAAAAAAACATGATAAGTAAGTTCAAAAATGTAAGGTCTTTGAGAAATTATCGGAGAACATGTAGATGACCAATAGAGAATTGTACCAAGTTTGTTGAAATGTAATCTGGTTATACCCTTTGAGTACTTGGTTAGTCATCACACCAAAAAGTAGTTTACTCACATAACCTGAAGGCTGAAGCCATGGAGATTTAGATCTTTTACGCTCATTTCTGCAATGCTTCTAAAAGCCATTTTAAAATATACGGTAAGCTTCCTACCTACACAAAATCATCCCACAGTGACCATCTTAATGAATTAGGATCATCATGAATAAATACATCACCTATTAGACATTTGCACATATTTTCCAGAGCAATTTGTGCCATATTAGGTAGGTAGGTGCGATGACAAAGTTAACTTGTGTACTGGTGTGATTTTTGTTCGTAGAAAATATGTAAATGCTCTAGTAACAACATTAGGGAGTTGTGTTCATTAGACAGGAAGATAATATGTTCTCATAGGTCATAAAAATATCCATTAACATTAAATTAGGAAGATCGTCTCCAGTTATAAAGAAAACACAAGTACCTGAATTTCACCAAATAGGCAGTATGAATCGAACCATCTTTCCTTTCATAGTCAACTCACTTGTCCAAATCACCTTCCTGTGATCCTTCTCCTCACTGAAATCCATGTTATACCATCAACTTGGCTAGTACTAATATGAGACAGAGAGAGAGGTGGGGCGATTACAGGCAGGAAGGTGAACGGAGAGGAGACGATGCCCAGTATGTCTCGGTGTCTTGCGTGCAGAGAGAAAGAGGAAGGGAGCAGCGGCTCCCCACACCCCTGCGCCTCCTTCAACCCTACTCAGCAACGTTGGAGCGCCTTACTCTCCCCTTGACCGCCGCCATAGTGCCGCCCATCCTCGCGGCTCTTCTGCGCAGGCTTAATCCATGCCCCCGATCGACCAAATTCCCATGAGCCCTCCACCTCTGGATCGATCGATCCCTGCCAACCCACGCCTCCATGCACGCTCGCGACCCCCTAGCCTCAGCGCCGTCGTGCCCTTCCTCCTCCTCATGCACTACCGACCTCGTTCCATGTCCCTAGCGCCCGGCCGCCTGCGTCGCACCGATCAAACGCCTCCCGAGCCCCGTCTCCTCCCACGCCTCCTCCCCCGAGTTTCTATGTTGCCGACCTGGGCCCTTCGTAGCCATGCCGCAACCTCAAGCGGCGCCTCCACGGACCGGAGTAGTCGAGGCGGCCGGCGGAAACCCTAGCTTGCTGGACGCAAGGGGTTATCGGGGTCGAGAGGAAGAGGAGAGAGCAGAGCCATCGAGAGGATGGGCGGTGGGCCGTGGGACCGGTCCGGTGGAGTGGCTAGCTGGTTTAACCGGGTTTTTTCTTACAGCATAGCTGAGCAGCGTGCAGCGCGCACCGCACGAGCGCTGAGAGAGCTTCCTGCAGCTCACGCTTAAATAATTAAGTAATGTATGATCTACTACCCGATCAACCAATTATTTTTCTCAGCAAGGGAGAGGACAAGCTGGCAGGGTCTTTTGATACTATTACCAGCCTCGAGCTGCTGGATTTTAGTATCCTGGTTCTGTACTTGATTAAAAGTTGCAATCTTTGGATCTGAAATCTGATGCGGATGAGAAGGAATCTCCATTCCTCAACTTATTTGAGCACTAGAGGGGGGCAGAGCAGGTGGTCAAAAGCCTTTTCTTTTCCTTTAACAAAGCTGACGAAAAGCCCTCATGTTTCACGACTTCCCCAGTCCTGAAGCCAGGACAAAAGGACAGATAGAAAACTTAATTCCAGGGATGCAGTGTATTAGATAGACTTATGTTGCTTGATCAATGCTCCAAGAAACAAGCACAACAAACAAAAAGACCATCAATTGGTTGTGTACGAGCTATGGGAGTTGTGATGTCATGTTACGACCGCTAATTGGCCAATTCGCTAGGATGGACGATGTTGTTTTCAATACATAAGGTACTAGTTGGCCTTTACCTTGGAAAAATTTATAAAAAGTTATCACCATAAGGTACTATATCCACAGATAAAGGATTGCCGTCGGCCACATGATAGGCTCCTTTGCACTTAGAGCATCTCTAGCAGACCAAATTACAATAATTGTTCAAATAAATGGACTATTAATGCCTAGAGATTCTTCCAAATGCTGGCATAGCATAAAATACATCACACATCAACGAAAGGTCCAGCAGCAATGTCGCCTGGTAGCAGGTTCTACTTGGTATTTTTGCTCCAAATTGCCATTTCAATTTTCAAACCTCACGAGAGGGTAAATATATGTGCAAGGATTCTGTCTGTACAAAAAAGAACATATTCTAATCCATGAATTTATGCTCACGGTTTTCTTACAGAAGACAAAAGGATTCTACAGCCAACGAGAAGAAGAGAAAGCAATCCTGCAAAATTTAAATCTTCTCACCATTCGACCAGCCCCGACAGAGCCTCTGGCCGGACTTGGTGAAGAAAAGGGGCCAGGGAGGGACGGCTAGGCTCTGGACCTAAGCCAAACATCAAGGCCACCACAGTGTGTGTAACCATGTGATCACACAACACTACTACTCTAATTCAGTTCAAATAAAATACAGGCGCAACACATTTAATCTAATACAAATTTAGCATAACGAGGTTTTGATTTGGGATAACGACTCGGATAAAACCATTCTGGGTCAGGCACGGGCCAGCTGTGGATGGAAAAAAGATCCAAGGTCAGAAGCTGAATAATTTATATGGAACAAAATGTATTGAGATGGTCCAAGGATACGATTACCTAGGAAACTTAGAATTTTTTGGAGTCTCAGCAGCAACAGGAACGTCTTGAGCCTCGGCAGCAATAGGAGCGACTGGGACCTCGACAGCAACAGGAACGTCTAGAGTCTCGACAGTCCTACAGATAAACCCAAATGGTAATTTTAGACTTCTAGTGTCCAAAAATAACTGATACTACAAACCACTACGTAAGCTCCATGTCTGGCCTAAGCTTTAGCTTTAATAGGGTTGCAGCTAGAGTAAAAAAGGCCAAACGCCAATTGAGAAAAAAGATTGCAACGACTGATATCACTGCATCAATATTCTCATATATATTTCCAAACAACATAGACCTATATAATATCAAATCAGTTGAAGTGCATGATCGCTCAATGCAGCTTATCGAATCATCTAGGAAGGGAAGCAAGGCACCCCTAAGCAACTCTACCAACCCTAAAGAGCTCGAGCCACATGATCTGAGGCTGGGAAACACCAGACAAGCTCAATGGCAGGTGCATCAATATTGCCATTATTTCCAAAAACCTCCGAAACATCAAATCAATTCAGAAAGTGCAGAATAAGAAATGTTACTTAATTCAAACTGCTAGTAGTAGATCAAAGATGACTAACAACCTAATCCACACAGTTATTGTCAATTCTACACTGCATAACCTACCGTGTACTTCACAAGCACTACGAGCACTTGCACCAGAGTAAAGAAAACTGTAAATTACATGAAGATATGGGGCATACCGTTCTGCACTAAAATGCCTCACGAGTTTCAGGATTCTATCCCTTGATAGGTAAGGAGTTTGATCCATGTCGTAGAAGTTCATCCCAACAAAGTTTCCACCAAAATCAACAAGGGGCCCTCCAATCCCAGCCTATAGCATAGCAACGAAGCGGCAAACAAAGGATTATGAAAAGGGGAAGTAGTCACTGGTAGTTCATACTCTCATGGACTATATATCTCCAACAGGTGGAAAAAGATGAAAAGTCAACAGTGTACCTTGGTGATTTTACAAGTGGATACCTGAAGCTTTTTACAATAAGATGTAGGATGTTTGCCAGCCACAGCCCCCTCTGTGGCCATTAACTTGCCTGATTCAAAGCCACGCCCTAGAGCTACCACCTGAGCTCCAACCTCAGTTTGAGATATTTCATCGAGTTTTGCTGCACGATAACTTCGGACACCCTTGATGCTAATAACAGCCACATTATACTTCAAATTACAATGTTCCAATGTCCCATCCACACGTCGTTTACTTGGAAGGCACACTTCAATCTACAATAATGAAGTGAGACTTACTAGTACCTTAACTGAACAGGTAAAATAAGCTCATAATGACTAGGAGCACCAACCTTCCATTCAGAATGAATGTTCTTTCCATCACGAGATCTAAGCAAACTTGCTGAAGTCAGAATTCTTGCAGTGGTTTCATTGCATTCTATAAATACACCTGTGCAAGCAAATTGTCTTGCCATTTTTTTCTCTGCACCAAATGTAATATCAAACTTTTAACAAGTGACCAAATATGAAACATAACAAGCTTACAACAGTAAAATCACCCTCTCTGTGTTCCCTGGAACCCTCAGGATTTTCTAAAGAGAATGAGGCAAGTGCCACAACACTTCGAGACATATTTGAAGCAACTCTCCTAGTGGGTTCACTCCAAATATCTCTCCCAAATTCCTCTTCAAAATCCCATTTCAAGTACATGCCATCTGGTTAAGTAAGCATGGAAAATCTAAGTCAGAACAAAGATGTCAAAAACTGACACAGCAGGGAACGGTCATCACGATGGATAGCAACTACTCACCATCAGAAAAACTTGGCAGGGGATAACCAGAAGCATGTAAGATCGCATTTACTTTATTTTTAAATCCTGGTACAAAAGGTTGAAGTGATTGATGACAATGTATTAGTAATGATCAGCATAGTCAAAACGAATGCTGGAGCCACAAAGGTGAAGTAATTCACCATGCAATGGTAATAATGATTTGGGAAATCAAAAAACACCCACTCACCCTCACATCGCCAGGGAGGAAGCATACGCCTAAGTACATCATCACTGAGTCCTCCTACAAGGTGAAACAATTAGTGATCCCGTGATAATCAAAAAGCTTAGTACTCCCTCCGTCCCAAGGCTTAAAGGCTTATATTTTTTTTGAAAAGTCAAGCTACGAAAAGTTTGACCAAACTTCTAGAAGAAACTATCAAGAACTATGATATTATATAGATACCATGTGAATATATGTTTCATGATGTATCAAAGGGTATGTATTTCATATTATAAATATTAATACATTTTTCTACAGACTTGGTCAATCTTTATATAGTTTGACTTTTCAAAAAAAAAAAAAAGCGCCTTGGGACGGAGGGAGTAGTAGTAGTCATTACTGATAATATTAGATTTGATAAATTGCATGATAGAGCATGAACAACTACAACCACTAACTAAAACTAGCCTTGAGCAGCGCGGGAGGAACCAACATATGACTACCGATAAGTTACGTTAAAAAATGATGAAGAACGTCTTGCTATTGCATATTGTCTTAAGCGTGATTGTGCTTAGCTTACCTTTTGGACTGTCGCTATGAGGTGTAGAAGATTGTTGTATCGCATTTCTGCGGCAAGGGTCTTGACTTGCAGCCCTGAATGTAGTAATTGATGCAAAAATGAAGGGTCATTTTCAGGCATGGATGTCAAATAACCAAAACAACTGAAAGGCCGTGATTAAAAAAAAAGCAGAGTTCACAAGAAGATAGAAATATAGAAATCGAGCAGCACAGTTATGCAATAAGAACAATAGGACAGTATGATGTACTAGAATGGATGCAAGAACAAATAATAACATTGTAAATGAGCAACATTGTGGTTTTCACATGCTTACAGGGATGGATGCAAGATTGCCTACATATAAGTGTGGTGTACGTAGCCATTTATGTACTATTTAGTGGTGCTCAAGCCACATTTTGCTTGCCACTGAATGCTCGGATAGCAACTTGCACGTTCAAACAGCCACAGCAATTCCCAACATTGGCAGCGGCTCAATCATTAGTGATAGGATAAGCCCTCTGCTGGGAAAGCGGGCATTATTTAACCATGACATGAACAAGTGAGGAATCAAAGAGGAAGACTTGGGATTCAGACATTAGGTACAACCATCTCCTTCCCTTCTTTGAACTGGTACAGCGTTAAATTACGTATGCCCTTATCTACACAAATAATGGTTGTAGTGTTGTATGTCATGTCATGTTAAAGGTATATTTTTACTCAATTTTGCATTATCGATGGACAACAAGACTAACATGCTAATTTATGTAGCTGTGGCATATATGCTTGCCTTCATTATATGCTTGCCTTCATGATGACTAAGATGTTGATGTTTAGTTCCTATTTAACAAAATGCTATGTGGTTTAATATATTGCTGAACTAAGCATTGTGAACTTGTGAAACTTCTATCGCTGAAATCAAATGCCAAAAGGAGTAATCTCATAACCTCATGAAAAAAAGGTCACCACAAAAACCTATATAGCTCATCCTTTCAAGCAAACAAAAAAGGATTCATCATATCCACCTCACAACCTTCTACCCAAGAAAAAAACTGGCTCCTCCCTCTCATACAACCAAACAAAAAAGAAGAATATACCCATCCATATGGACAATATCCAAACACATTCATGCTTGACCTCAAACCAAAAACACACTAAGGGCTTCAAAGGTACTCCCTCCGTTTGGAAATATAAGATGTTTTAGGTTAGTGAAGCTAATGTATCTAGACACCTTTTAGTGTTTAGTGTCTAGATTCATTTGAACCTACACACTAAAAGGTGTCTAGATACATTTACTTCATAAATCTAAAACATGTTATATTTCTAAACAGAGGGAGTAAGAACGGGGAGGACATCTTGCAAGTTTCCACGCACCACCACCTTCATAACCATGACATTTGTTGTTCTCACTTTACTCAATATATCTTTTCAATAATGGAGACAGAAATTTAAAGCTTTCACAGTTCCTGGTCTCGCAGGATATGGTATTTTCATCAATATAGCTTCTGAATGAAAGTAAATATTAGTCTAGCATATGCAAACCATATTTCTAGCTCGCTGGAATTTTCGGTTTTAGCTGGTTAGCGTTTTGATGCCTCGGACCTTAGCTTTTTTTCTCATTGCACATGGATGCTTTAACCATGTATTGTTCCGTATGGAAAAAAATGACACAATAATTTCATTAGTTCGATTTATTCTATACATCTGCACTTCTGTCAAGAGATCTAGTGCAGAAACATGTCCTTCTCAAGCAATTTACACACTGTCATACTACGTTGAAGAATCAAAATAGAAAAGGAATTACGCCAACTGTAATAGCTGCTCAGCATAAAAGCTAGAATTCAACCTTACCGGTATACATAGTCAGGCCCCATGAATTCCCTTATTTGATTACTTGGTATGAATGAATTTATTCCCTCATCATAGTAGTTCATGCCAACAATATTCCCATCACAATCAACAAGTGGTCCTCCACTGGCAGCCTAGCACGAAAAATTAACTTACGCTCAGCCTACCACACATACAGAAATTTATGAAATTATGGGGCAACAAAAAGTTCAGTGACCATAAAAATGGTAAGGAATATGACCCTAATATCATGAAACCACTGTACAATTGTTGACTTCGGCCATGTAGAAAAATCAGACGAGATATCAACAGCTCACCACGATGATTTTGCATGTAGACAATTTACGCTCTTCCTTGTGAATTTCACATGTCCGTGTTCCATTTATCAGTGACCCTCTCGTGGACGCTAATTTTCCGGAGTAAAAGCAACGCCTTACAGCTAATAACTCAGCAGATGACTCAACGTGCATGTCGTTGCCAAGACATGCTACATGAAGATCAAGAGAGGGCGGTACATGAAGAACAAGAGAGGGCGGCAAGGAATGGGTAGCGATGACAGCAAGACTGTAAGGAGGCAAATAATGATGCAACCACCCATGGACCACTTCGTCATTCGGAAGGCGCACTTTGATCTGTAATGATACAGCAAAGCAACACAAACTTTATGCGTAACCATTGCCTATATCATAAATAAGCGCGAAAAGCACAGAAAAATTGGCAGCACAAACCCTCAAATTACTCCAAAGATTTTGATCTAATGATCCAAACAAACTTCCTGTCGTCAGAAAAGAGGCTGAAGACAGTTCTCTGTCAATAACCATGCCTGTGCATATAGAATGCAATGCCTCTCCTACAGAATAGGATGATTTCAGTCATTAACTATTGATGGCTAAATGCAAACATGGTAAATGTGCACATAGTAGTATAATCACCATTGAATGAAGCAACAGAGATAATGCTCGGCGACAACTTCAAAGCAAGTATTTCATTGAGGTCACACCATACACCATCGCTTGAGCCCTTTTGACTTGAGCTACCTACAATGGTATCTAGACTTGAAGTACCTATAATGGACACGAAACTGAATTTAGACAAACTGACTTCATATATGTGTACTTCAGCACGGTATAACAATTACAAAGGAGTGATTGTGCTTAGCTCACCTTCTGAACTGAAGTTAGATGGTGCAGGAGTATTCTCTAAATAGGTCCTGCAGCAGAATGTAGTAAACTTATCATAATGCATAGTATATTTATCAACCAAAGCTCACCTTCTGAATAATTGAGGATGTATTTTTTTACCACTTTGAGGATGTATTTGTTTCGAGTCCCAGTTAACTAGCCCAACCAAAATTTTGGTATGAACCAAAGCAAAGGCATGACCAATATTTTGGCAAGTTGATGTTGTTTGGATTATAACCATTGTACCTGCCACCTTTTTGGCAAACAAATTATGTATCTGATTGGTTTGCAGCCAACTTGCTTGGCAAACAATCGGCAACTTAGCTTGGAAGTGATTGCAATCAATTTTCATGACGAGCCAATAAAAATTTCAAAGATGCGAGCATGTGGAGGAACACATAAGTCCAGCACATATGTCACCATGCATTCAAAGTGAGACTAGGCATCGCTAACTTCAATCAACATGACTAACTAATCCAACTATAATCAAACCGGAACAGCAACAAATAGTCATTAAATCATCATCCTTTGAACACACGGCAACTTTTTTTAGGAAAAAATCAGTGAGGTGTGTTGGCCTGCTATTCGGTTGTGCTAGACATGTTTAATTAGACGGACACTTCTACAGAAAACGTTCGTAAAAAAAACCGCCATTCCACAGATCAACCAATTCAGATGGGCCAGCAAACTTTTTTGATCTAGCCTGCTTTGGTTGAAAGCAAACACACTCATAGATTTCATAAAACACATTCTGTGTTTGTATTTTTCATCAGTACAATTAAAGTATAGATGGCATACCATAACCCAAGCTCGTGCATACATTCAACAATTCGCTTTGCTGGTACGAAGGAGGTTTTTCGCTCTGTCATACGGAGGTTCATTCCAACAATATTCCCGTCAAAATCCACAAGAGGTCCACCGCTTCCAGCCTAGCACACAGTAAAAATATGTGATGCCTCAAAAGAGAGCTAGAAAAATTAGGACAATATAATTGACCGCGCACCTCAGTGATATCGCACGTGGACCACATGATTTCATGGCTGTTTTCTCCAGTCGGACTGTTAGTCAGTTCCCCAGCGGTGACCCAAAGTTTGTCTGGCATGAATAGACTTGCAGCTAATAACTTGGTGGAAGACTCAACTTGCATTTGTGGTAAACGAGCTGCGCGGAGATGGGGGAAGAACTCAGTGGTTACAAAAAACATGTTGTAAGCTACACTGTAGTATTGCATAGATGCATTGACCACATTCCCGTTTGGTAGACGTACTTGTATCTGCAATAGTACAACGAGACAACAGGTGTACGAATGATCAAATGGATTATAGACATCTTAAATCAGCAAGCGAAGATACAATATGATTAGATAAGATCTAATCAAATGATTACAGACATCTTAATTAAATGAGCAAGCGAAGATACAATATGATTAGATAAGATCTAGGTGTTTTGCTAGTTCTCTTTTGGTGTATAGACCTCTTTGTTTCATTTTCTGTTTGTCACATTGAGGACAATGCACAGTTGAGCCTTCTTGGCTAGCTCATCTAATCGATATAAAAAGATACAGGATATGGAGTAATTATGTGCATGTTCTTGCAAAATAAAATCTGCAACGGTGAGGAAGTGCAGAAAAATTGGCAATATACCAACCTTTAGCATACGGTTTAAACCTGAACCTCTAGTTGTAACCAGATCTCTAGATGTCACGTAAGATGCACCTAGTTCATCATTTTCGACAACTATGCCTGTGCATTGAGAATGGAGCTTTGTGCCTACACAGGGACAGAACTTCAATCATGATGATTAGATACAGCTAGAAAAGTAATGCGCATACAGTACAATATATCACCATCAAACGAGGCAATGGAGACAATGCTTGGAGACAACTCTGCAGCAAGTTCTTGACTGAGTACACCACCTTCACGATCAATAAATCTATCTAATGCCTCTACAGAAGCATTATAGAGAGTAGCTGTCAACGCTTCGGAAAAACTGTACATACAAATAAGCGCATAAGACAAAAAGACTTACTGCTCTTTGTTCTAGAGGGAACATCCCTTCTCTTCCTTTTCAGCATATTTCTAACCCTTGAGAAAAGGAAAAAAAAAAATCCAAGCTTTCAGTTATCATACAGCATAACTGTTTTAAACACTTATACACAATCAAATTCCAAAAGGGCCAACATCTCGACCTCAGAAAAGCCGTGTTAACCCAAAATCAACAAGGATAAAACTAAACCTGAAACCACAGCTAGGGATCGAATACCCAATTTAATTATAATACCGTAAGGATGATATCCCCAATGAACAAAAAAGGAGGAATAACAGATCCCCCAACGAACAAAAAAAAAGGAGGGACAACAATCCAAGATACGACATCGCATGAAAAGCTCAAGCACTCTGGCGACTAGAATCGGATCACTCAAGAAAAGTGAAGGCGCCAAAATCAAGGCTACATAATAGATCTAAGAGCATCCCAGTGATGGGGAGCAAATTGGATACCGATGATGGGGATGCATTGTCCTCCCATATCCACGAGTGCGTCTAACATGAGAGCAAATCTTTTTTTTTATCCAAAATGTATTGAAATTAATTAATTTACCTAGGTCATACAATAAAAATAAACTAGCTTAAACTTAAACTACGAAGAAACTCCGTCGACGCCTTACTCGTCATCGTCCTCAGTGAGGTCGATGAATGGTGGCGGCGGCGGCAACGTGCCTCCTAAACGTGAAGCCAACAGCGACCGGTGTACATGACAGTGGGCGTGTGGTGGGTGGGCGCAGAACGGGGGATACGGGGTGGATTGTTGGGGAGAGATGCAAGCCCCCTTATGCAAGAGGCCGGTATGGCATTGGCGGCGACGCAGTGTCCTTCCCGTGTCCGCAGTCGACGAGGAGAAGCAGCCGCAGCAGGGTCAGCGAGGAAGCAGACGGGTTGCCACGTTTCAGCGGCCGCCATTAACGGAAAACGCAGAAGGCCGGTAAGAGATCGCTGCCATGTGGGTCAGGCGCGGACGTACGGAGGGAGGACGTTTGCGATGTCCTCGCGGACGCACGAGAGTACAAACTTTGCCCCGATTGGTCACAATGCGTCGATCCAGAGCCTGCGACTCCCTGGAGCTCGTTTTTGGGCCAGCGTTTAGGACAGCGAGAGACCATTTAGGAAGCACCAGCGGCGAGTTCTTGCCTCTGGCAGCAGATCTGGGACTTACCGTGGGAGAAGCCGGAGGTGGCGGCGGCTACGAGTTCTCGCCTCGGGAGTCGGGACCTTGAGATGGAGGCGCGCCGGGGTGTTGTTTGGGGCGCTGGGGAGGCGGCGGTTAATTAGGACGCGGCTTGCCTGTGCACGCTCGGTGCACCTGTGGAGTCCATCGAGCGGTTCTCCCAGCTCCTCCTTTCTTTATCGCTTCTGTTCGATGGCTAAAAAACCCAGTAGCGCGTATGTTACAGAACCGACCTTTTTTTTTCGGATAGAGTTGATTTCACATACGTATAAAAATACTGGCAGACTACGCTGTTCCCACGGAAGAAATACAGCGTCTTTGGTCTCCTCCACACGGAGAGAAAAGGTAACAAACCAGCCAGCGGTCCTGGATTGCGAGCGTCTTCATGCGGACGTCGGCGACATGGTCCCGATGAATTTTGGCCCGTCGAATTTTTGTCGATCACCATGGCCGGCATTGTCCTTCCCTCCGGTTGCTCCATCGATCCCTCCCGTCGCCCCATGTTCCACCTCCTAAAAATTTCTTCCGCGAAGCACACGAGTTCGTCTCTCATTGTCTGATGCTGCAGCAACGACGTCGCGACTCTTCCACTAGCCGGACGCCGCTGCTTCCTACCTCACCCGTACACGCTGGGGCTCTGCCTCGAAGGGGCTCTCAGGCGGCAACGATGACTAGCTAGAGATGGGAGGCGACGCGGCGGCTTTCCATTGCAGCAGCGGCGGCTAGGGTTTTACGGACCCGACCACCTTGGCCAGGTGTGTCCCGGACTCCCGGTTGCGTTGTCCGGTCAATGACCGTCTCTTGGCAGTGGAGGTGGGTCCTCCTATGGATTGTGGGACTGTCGTCCCTCGTTCCGGTGATTTCAGGTACCTCCGATGTGCAGGCCACGTGTCAGTGTTCACGAATAGACATTGTTGGTGATTTCAAGGTCGTGGTGGCGCATGCTGGTTGGTGGCGAAGCCGGGTGATGGTGTTCTGATGCGCTAGGGTTTTTTGGCGGCGGAGGTCGGGAGAACTTGTCTGACCTTGATGCGGTGTCGGCTCCGGGTGGCACCATTCCTTTTTGAGGGGCATCGAGGGAATTCTCTGTCTCCACTTTACTCGGAGTGCCGGGAGAAACCTTAGGACCATGGTCTGGGAAGCAATACCGTGTCGATGGTGCTTCCCTTGGAAGGGTCTGCTAGGTACTCGGCGCGTCGGTGCGCTTAGAGCGTGCTGGGTCAAAGTTGGAGGGTGCATCGACTGCGGGTCATCATCGCCTAGTCGATTCGCCTATCTTTTCTTTTGGGCATGTTTGTGTTGCTGCGTCATCATTATATTTGGTTCGAACTCTTATATAAATGAGGTTGCTATATTTATATAGTGGGACTAAAAGGCTATTTCGAGGAGGTTAGGGCGTAGTGTGACGGCTTCGGGCAAGGGTGTAGCACGGTGGCCAGGTTTGAGCGTGCAGGAGGACGGTGAGAGGGAAAACGGCGGTCATGGCAACAATGCCTTGGTTTTGTAACATACGCCTAGATTCCAAAAGGGGCGACAATGCCTTGTTAGAAATAATGGGCTAAATCATTAGACCCATGTGTGATTTCAGATTTCCCTTAAATCTCAAAGTCCATGTACGTGGAAACCCATATGTGATTTTGTCCCAAGTTGGTGGC
This sequence comes from Avena longiglumis, assembly GCA_030063025.1. Lineage (NCBI taxonomy): Eukaryota > Viridiplantae > Streptophyta > Magnoliopsida > Poales > Poaceae > Avena > Avena longiglumis. The sequence goes on from CP125973.1 coordinate 160,613,876, forward strand.
AGCTCACATGTGTGTGGCAAGAGTAGTGGAAGATAAAGTCTAGTCCCACATGGAAAGTTGAAGGAGAGTTGCACCACCTTATAAGGTGGAGTGTTGCACCACTTTGTAAGTGAGTGACAATAAGAGAGCTACACGCGCGCTCCTCCTTCGACGACGCCGCCGCTCGCACGCACGCTTGCCTCGTCACGACGCGCACGTTCAGGGTTGAGGGTTGAGGGTTGCGGGTTGCAGGAATCTCGCCGAGCCGAGCTTTATTTTGCTGCTCAGGAAAATGTGTGCGGTTAGACAGACGTGTCAACAGTTAGCGGAGTCTTTCTGGCCCCTGTGAACATATTTTATTAATGTATTAAAGAGGGCCTCTCTAACCGGTGAAAAGTGGTAGGTGTCAACTAACGGCTATTCCTGGCTCGGCTCCGATAACGCAGTTCCGGGAGGAGTCGGTAGTTGGGCACTGGATCCCTTCGGACCTAGAGAACGTGTGACACTGGGTCGGGGTTTGGTGAACCAACAGGTCGCTCCTTTAGTTCCCGGATCATGGTCTATCTGTAACCGACCCGAACGTGCGTGACGTGGGCTTGATCCACTTCGTGTCCTGTACGGGATTTCCAAGCCGCTCTATATAAACGCATGTGCGGCTTCCACAGCGCACGACACGAAACTAATCTAGGATTTTATCATCCTCTCTGCTTGCGCCGCCACCGTAGTCTACTCCATCCCGCTTGCCGGCATGCACCGGCGGTCGAGAGAGCAGGTCTCCGAAACCACTCGCCTTTGTGATCCTGTATGGGAGAGGGCGAATAAGGTTTTTGGGAAGCGTTCCGCACGACTGCTTAAGTTCGTCATCACGGCACGTCTTGCCAGTCATCAAGCCGGACCTCGTGCGCGTCTTCTTCAATGCCGACTTCTTTGTTAGGCTACTGCACCAACGGCGGCTACATCGACAACCGATTAGTACGTACACCACCAACAGATCTGTTGTTTTACTGGTTGTTAGTGCGTATAATCTGCTACTGTTCATGTTGATCATACATCTAGTATGTTAGAGGTTCACGTGATTATAGCTATTGTTGTCATGATTTATGTTCTAGAATTAATCGTGGAAATTATGCCTAATATTCCACCAATCCAAAAACCTTATTATAGGCAATTTCCTGAATTAAACATGGGACACTTGGCCGATGCTATGAAGCCGGAAAAGTTTACCGGTGTTCATTTTAAGAGGTGACAATACAAGACCACTATGTGGATGCAAGCTCTGAAAGTATTCGAGGCTAGTGAGGGTTTACCTGAAGGAACTACATCTGACGAGGTTCAGAACAAGTTCAAGGAAATCAATCTTGCCTTTGTGAGATGCGTTCTGAGTGTTCTTGACAACAAGATGTTTGATGTGTATATGCATATCAAAGATGGAAAAGAGCTCTGGGAGGCACTGAACGTTAAGTTCGGTGTAGCAGATGCTGGCAGTGAGCTGTACATCATGGAGAACTTTCATAATTACAAGATGGTTAACAACCGTTCTGTAGTTGAGCAAGCTCATGAGATACAATGCTTTGCCAAGGAGCTTGAAATCCTCAAGTGTATCATACCCGACAACTTTGTGGTTGGGTGCATTATTGCAAAGTTACCTTCTTCGTGGAGGAACTTCGCCACAATTCTCAAACACAAAAGACAAGAGATATCGGTAGAAAACCTGATGGCGTCTCTTGATGTTGAGGAGAAGGCTCGGGCTAAGGAAACTGCTGAGAGAGGAGGCGAGGGTCGGTCTAGCGCCTACATGGTGCAGAAGAAGACCTTCGGCAAGAACAAAGGGAACTATAAGCCCTCGTTCAACAAGCCTGAAAATACTACAATCTTCAAGAAGAAGAAGAAGAAGAAGCCGAACAAGGCCGAGCTACATTGTTATTCATGTGGAGAGCTCGGCCACTTTTCCAAGGACTGCCCAGATCGTGCAGATAGTAGAGGGAAAGGTGGGAAGACTGTCAACGTCGTGACTGCTAGCAACACTAATGGGTACGGTAATTTATTTACTGTTCTTTCAGTATTTCAATCACCATGGTGGTGAATTGATACGAGTGCTAATGTTCATGTGTGCGTTGACATCTCTATGTTCACTTTTTATCAGGTCGCTCGGGATTCATCCGTCCTAATGGGGAATGGATCACATGCTTCTGTTTGTGGTGTTGGCACGGTGACTCTGAAGTTTACTTCCAGAAAGATCGTGCAGCCGAGGAACGTGCAACATGTCCATACTATGAATAAGAATCTCGTTAGTGGCTCCCTGTAGGGGTTCGTAGCATGGAAAACAAAAATTTTCTATCGCATACAAACAAACAAGCCAAGATCTATCTACTAGATTGTAGCAACGAGTCGATGGAATAACTCGCCCTCGAAGATTCCAAAGCGGTTAACGAGAGCAGATTCTCGTGGGTGATGTAGTCGTACTCTTTCCGATCTCAAGATCGCGTAGACGATCCTTCCGGCGCCACGTTCGGCGCTCCATGATCGGTCACGTTCGGTACTCGACGAAGACCTTCCTCTCCCTTGTTCCAAAGAAAATGGAGGTTGTAGCACTCTCCTCGCGATTCCGGCAGCACAACGGCGTGGTACCGGAAGTAGAGGGGAGATCCCGCAGGGCTTCGCCTTAAGCCGGAGCGAGTATGGTGGAGTATGAGAGAGAGCTATTAGTGGTCTAGGGATTAGACACACCAATTAGAAGGCTCTAAACCGCAGGCTAGAGCAATTAGAAGATAGGAACTTGTGTGTGGAGGAGGAGGCCCTGCCCCTCCTTTTATAGGTGGAGGGGCTGGCGCGCCAGGGGAGGGAGGGGAGTCCCTCCCCAACTCGGCCTAGGCTGGCCACCGGCTTGGAGAGGAGAGGGACTCCTCCTCCAAGTTGGTTTCAACCTCCTCTTGCTTGTTTCCCACAGTTTCCTGTTTCCCACAGTTTCCTGTTTTCCACAGTTTCCTGTTTTAGCCGTTTGACTTTCAAACTGGCAGTTTGACTTTTCAGTTTTGGAACAGCAAGAACACTTAGTACATGATGCAATCATTCAATGACATATTCATGTACCCTCCCCCCTGGAGTGCAGGACAATCCGGAACCTTCTAGAACATTCCCGATGAAAACACCGGAATCATTTCCGAACTCCGAAACGGGACTTTCCTTATATGAATCTTATTCTCCGGACCATTCCGGATCACCTCGTGATATTCCGGATCCCATCCGAGACTCCGAACAACATTCGGTCTCTTTCTCATAATACCATAACTACTCAAACAACGTCGAATCCTTAAGTGTGTCTCCCTACGGTTCGTGAATTATGCGAACATGATCGAGACACTTCTCCGAACAATAACCAATAGAGGAATCTGGAAATTCATATGGCTCCCACATATTTCTACGATTACTTTGCGATTGAATGAACCACTTACATACGATACCAATTTCCCTTTGTCTCACGATAGTTTACTTATCCGAGGTTATGATCGCTGTATCTCGCATACCTAGTTCAACCTCGTTACGATAAGTACTCTTTTCTCGTTCGTGATATGTGATCCCTTGTGAGCCAGTCACATGCTTGCAAGCTAATTGGATGACATTCCCGAGAGGGCCCAGTATATCTATCCGTCATATGGATGGACAAATCCCTCTTGATCCATGTGTTTCAACCAATACTTTCCGAACACTCAATGCCACCTTTATAGCCACCCGATTACGGTGTGGTGTTTGATGTCATCAAAGCATCCATCCGGTAAAGGTGATATGCATGATCTCATGGTCGAAGGAATTAGGTTACTATGTATCGTAAAGCATATAGCAATTGAACTATTGAAATGACTTGATCTTTATGCTACGCTTATCTATAGGAGTATGTCCATCACATCATTCTCCTAATGATATGATCCTTGTTAATAACATCTCTATGTTCATGATCAGGAAACCATGATCATATATTAACCAACAAGCTAGTTTAACAAGAGGCTTTACTAGGGACTCTTATTTTAGTTTACAAATCACACAAGTATTAATGTTTCCGGTTAATACAATTATAGCATGGTATGTAAACATTTATCATAAGTGTGAAGATATGATAATAACAACTTTATTATTGCCTCTTGGGCATATCTCCAACAGTCTCCCACTTGCACTAGAGTCAATAATCTAGTTTCAAACCTTTGTGTATTCAACACCTATGGCTTTTCGGTGTTGTATGTACACGATTGCTAGTGGTCAACTGATCTCCGGATCTGACACTGCCAGGTCCGTGTGTAATTGCATGTCTTTGCGTCTCTACACATCACTCATTCTCTAATGAGATGGCTTCGTACAAATTTGGTCCTTCGGTGTGACCTTTAGTTCTTTGGGGTTAAAACATGTTGATAATATTGTCGTACAATACATCTTCATAGTATTATCCCGCTGTGAACTACACCTAGTTTGATAACAAACTACTTGACACAAATGCCCTCTTTAGCTGCTATTATAGCAGTCATATACTTAGCCTTTTGTTGTAGTATCTGTCACAATGTCTTAATTTGGAACTCATCCAAATCCATTATGGAACTCACTTTCCATTATATTGTGCCACCCTTAGTTTAGATTGAGATAAACTTAATTTGTACTTTGTGACAAAGCTAGTATCAATGTAGTACTTTTACAATGAACTAACCATCTATTTGTCACTTCTACAAATATTATACTCTTAGTTCCTCCAAAAGATCATAAGAAAATCCTTACTATTGTCCAATGATCATCTTACGAATCATTCTGGTATATGCTCACAACATTTAGAGCATAGGACATATCTGGATTTGTACATATCACAGTATGATTGATATAAATACTCTTTGTGATTTCATACATCAAGTATCAATCTATACTTGATTATTTGTTTCACTTTACCAAATGTCAATACACTTGAATATATCATCAACATTGAACTCATTCAATCCTTTCTACGTACAAGAACCTCTCTTGTAGTTTCTATATTGAACTCATTCAATATCTTGTCTATGTATACGGCACAACCATATTAGCGTCTATTGACGCCAAATATTTGGGTTTTGCCTAAGTCTTTCATCGGGATGAAATTCTTAATATGTGTTAATAAAAGATACATTATTTCCAATCAACAATATGTCTTCCACATAATGTATTAGAAACATGTCTTAGCGCTCCACTTAATTTCTTGCAAATGCAAGCATCTTCATCGCCTCTAATGAACTTTTAAACTCCTTTAACAGTTTCATCACGTTGAAGATTCCAACTCATGATGCTCACTTTAACCATTGAAGTTTGCATACGCTTTTAGCATCCTTTGAATTAACAAAACCCTATGGACCATGTTATGCACATGTCCTAGGTAACGATTCTATTAGAAGAACTTGTTTTGTTTATTCAACTACCATATAACAAATTATATGTAGTGGTTGCTACATTAATCCGTCTAGACTAAAAATCGCTATGAAAGATCAAATCTTGTCATATACAACCTTTGAACATTGTTGTGAACTCTTTCCCAACATGTCGACTATTTCATAGATGCGAAACATCCATGTCTATTTCTTTATAGATCCAAACACAACTGTAAGGTCTTACACCTTTCTCGAGGGTCCTTCGAAAACTTGATTTCTCGTGTATGGAACTATCACGGATTTTATGGCTTCAAGCCATTTGATGGAGTCAGGGCCCATCATCGCTTCTTTGCATGTAGTCCGTTCATTATTATCAAATAATGATTCAACCCTCAAATCTTGGTATTTGATTGTTTACTCGACCTACTTGGTTCAACAGAAACTTTGACCTTCATAACCACAACCTTTGAGGCACGTGAGCCATGAGCATTGTTGCTGCCTCCGGAACATTTTTTTTGGTGCTGCGCAACTCTGCACATATAGCTAAGGTTAATTTAACCTTATCAAAGTTCTATTGTCCTCCCACTTAACTTTTCACGAAAAATTCCTTCTCAAAGAAACTTGACGTTTTAAGTGACAAATACTTTTGTCTCCGATGTTATGGAGGATTACTTAACAGTTATTCAAAATAACATACAAAGACAGGTTCATCCGACTTTGGTTGCAAACATCTTTCTTATGCATAGCATACCAATGTTTAAGAAAGGACAACTTGGGTTTATCCCAAACCATAACCTTATATGGTGTCATTTCAACGGATTATGATGAAGCTCTTTTCAGTGGAAAAACGGTAATCTCTAAAGCTTTTAATCTCTAAAATATAATGGCAGTTTTATGAATTATACCTTTGATCTTACCATGTCAAACAAGGTTTAATTACATACCTCGAACGCTCCATACCCTTATGGTGTTTCGGGAAATGCAAATCCACGGAACGATTCTTTAAATCTTAGGTATTATGCTAAACTCTGTAACTCAAATATCTTCCTTTATGATCTTTATCATAAACTGTTTATATTCTTGTTACAATGATTTTGCACTTCATCTTGAAGGTCTTTGAACTTTTCAAATGTTTCATACTTCATCCTTATTAAGTAAATATTCATATATTCACTCAAAATTTCGGAAAAAGCAAATGAAGTTAAAATCCATCGCTCTTGACTACACATAATGGACTTCGTACAACAATATGTACAAATTCCAATAAGCTAGTCTTTCGTTCCCTTTTGGCCTATGAACGAAGTTTCAATTATCTCTAGGAAAGTTTCACAAGTGTCATTTGATCAAAAATCAAAAGACTCCAAAATTCCATCCACATGGAGTTTCTTCATGTTTTCTTTCCAGTATAATTTAAACGGCGATGTCACTTCCTAAGTGATCTTTCAATCAATTTGTCTTTCGGCATCTTTAGCACTAGTTTTATGGATGTGATATCTCCAACGAGATTTGCGAATCCATCTTTTATGGATTACTGCAATTATTTGAACAACCCTTTTGTTCTTATAATACCTGATAAAACAAATCTTTGAAGGCAAGCTTTGATGTTTAACGAGCAACACAATAACCCTTTATTTGTTCTCGATGAACATCATCACATATTCTTTTGCTAGTTACTTAGGCCATTGTAGTTCATGAATTGTGTTGTTTCGCATGACGATTCACACCAACAAATTCAGTATCAAATACTTGAGAACCACATTGTTTAATAAGCAAAGAATATAGCCATAACATGTATATCATCTATATACTTAAGTGAACAATTCTAGTCTTTTCCTTTCGCCATATATTTATGAGATTCTCTTTCAAGATTTCCTTTTACATTTGAAAGAATCTATCAACATCAATAGTGGAGTCATACATATGACATATAGTCCAAAGCGTGTATAATTAAATACCAATGTCTTTGGACTTGCACTTTGAAGTAGATCACCATCATCAAATATTTGGTGTTCTTTCAAATTCCTTTCTTTAGTAATCTCTTGGTGTAGTAAACATTTTACCTACATCAAATATTCACCCTTATCATGGAATCGTCCATGATCAAGCTACTGTTAGCTTATAACGATGAATTATGAGTATAATGTTGCTATCTAAAACCTTTTGGAGGATTAGGACAACAAGTGTCTCCAACCTTTTGCAAATTCTCATCAAAATATGAGAACATGAACTTTGCCATATTATACTCTATCATGTTGTAACCAAAACTTCGTTTCAGATATCACAATATCTTCCACACATCATGGTTTCTGAAACAACTCTTCCAGATCCTAGATAACCTTGATATTAAGAGAATCCTTTGAATATCAAGAATCATGGAGACAAACATGATACTTATATACTAACACTTGGAATTGTTACTCTTGATTTAATACTAATTATTAAACTTCATGGAGTAACCGAACTTCTTGAAAGTTTGCAATAGGATTTTTAAACTTTAGATTAACACTTCGAACAATACGATACCAGTTAGAAAGTAATTAACCAGAATTCTATAGTTCTATCATCTCAATTATAACTAAGCGCAAGGTGGTAAACGGATGCCAATGACTACAACAACTATGCAAATTCACTTTGATTTAGTTTATGATAAATTGAGTTCTAATTAATAATTAAATTAATCTAGGTGAACTCCCACTCAAAACAATATCCCTCACATTGTTTTAGTGATCACACGAACCAAATCCACCACATCAAAACCGATCATCTTGAGAGTTGATATAGCTTCAATGGCGAACAATCAATATGTTCATCATATCTACTATATGACTCATGCTCTACCTTTCGGTAATCCGTGTTCCTGAGGCCATGTCTGTACATGCTAGGCTCGTCAAGATCAAACCTTAGTTTCCGCATGAGCAAATCTGGCTTGCTCACGTTGTATACACTTGTAGAATCTAACACACCCGATCATCACGTGGTGCTTCGAAACAACAAGCTTTAGCAACGGTGCTAACTAAGGGTGACCACTTTATGACTTGAAATTCATGTGCATGAGGGATCATCTTATAATGCTACCGTCGTCTACTAGGCAATACAAGATGCATAAAGGATTAACATCACATGCAATTCATAATATGTGATATGATATGGCCTTTCTTCTTTGTGCTTCCGATCTCCATCTTCTAGCACGAACATGATCTCCATCATCACCGACATTGCATCAAGGTCAATGATGCTTCTCCATGGTTGTCGTCCATCGTCTTCAACTATTACAACTACTTTGAATAGACACGCGGGTCTTAACAGAATTTAAAGACAACCATATGGCTCCTGCCGGTTGCCAACTTACAATAAGGAACATTGCATACATCATATATAATCACAATCATGGCCATATCACATCACAGCACACCCCTGCAAAACAAAGTTAGACGCCTCTAATTTTCTTTGCATGTTTTACGTGGTTTGGGGCTTTCAATAAGTGTCGTTCTAACTTACGAACAAGAACCACAACATTTATACTAGTATTGTCAATCACCCGTTGTAAATTGAATCTTAACTATGCTAGGAGAAACAGGCACCATAAAGCCACTTATGAAATACAAGTTGCATGTCAAGCGTGGAGCAAGTCTCATGAACGATGTCATGTAAGGTTAGCCCGGGCCGCCTCATCCCAACATACCGCAAGATGCAAAGTACACAAGAAGCAATCGACAATAAAAGCATCAACGCCCACAATGACCATTGTGTTCTACTCTGCAATGATCTACATATAGACACGGCTCGATACCCTTTGTAGGGGTTCGTAGCATGGAAAACAAACAATTTCTATCGCATACAAACAAACAAGCCAAGATCTATCTACTAGATTGTAGCAACGAGTCGATGGAATAACTCACCCTCGAAGATTCCAAAGCGGTTAACGAGCGATTCTCATGGGTGATGTAGTCGTACTCTTCCGATCTCAAGATCGCGTGACGATCCTTCCCAGCCACGTTAAAGGCGCTCCGTAGTCGGTCACACGTTCGGTACTCGGTGAAGACCTTCCTCTCCCTTGTTCCAACAGGCAGCGGAGGTTGTAGTACTCTCCTCGCGATTCCGGCAGCAGCGTGGTACCTAAGTAGGGAGATCCCGCAGGCTTCCTAAGCCGGAGCGAGTATGGTGGAGTATGAGAGAGAGCTATTAGTGGTCTAGGGATTAGACACACCAATTAGAAGGCTCTAAACCGCAGGCTAGAGCAATTAGAAGATAGGAACTTGTGTGTGGAGGAGGAGGCCATGCCCCTCCTTTTATAGGTGGAGGGGCTGGCGCGCCAGGGGAGGGAGGGGAGTCCCTCCCCAACTCGGCCTAGGCTGGCCGCCGGCTTGGAGAGGAGAGGGACTCCTCCTCCAAGTTGGTTTCAACCTCCTCTTGCTTGTTTCCCAGTTCCTGTTCCCAGTTTCTGTTTTAGCCGTTTGACTTTCAAACGGCGGTTTGACTTTCAGTTTTGGAACAGCAAGAACACTTAGTACATGATGCAATCATTCAATGACACATTCATGTCCCGAGTGCCGGACAATCCGAACCTTCTAGAACATTCCCGATGAAAACACGGAACCATTCCCGAACTCCAAACGGGACTTTCCTTATATGAATCTTATTCTCGGACCATTCCGGATCACCTCGTGATATTCCGGATCCCGAGACTCAACAACATTCGGTCTCTTTCTCATAATACCATAACTACTCAAACAACGTCGAATCCTTAAGTGTGTCTCACGGTTCGTGAATTATGCGGACATGATCGAGACACTTCTCCGAATAATAACCAATAGAGGAATCTGAAATTCATATGGCTCCCACATATTTCTCGATTACTTTGCGATCGAATGAACCACTTACATACGATACCAATTTCCCTTTGTCTCACGATAGTTTACTTATCCGAGGTTATGATCGTCGGTATCTCGCATACCTAGTTCAACCTCGTCGATAAGTACTCTTTCTCGTTCCGTGATATGTGATCCCTTGTGAGCGGTCACATGCTTGCAAGCTAATTGGATGACATTCCACCGAGAGGGCCCAGAGTATATCTATCCGCATATGGATGGACAAATCCCTCTTGATCCATGTGTTTCAACCAATACTTTCCGAACACTCAATGCCACCTTTATAGCCACCCGATTCACGGTGTGGTGTTTGATGTCATCAAAGCATCCATCCGTAAAGGTGATATGCATGATCTCATGGTCGAAGGAATTAGGTTACTATGTATCGAAAGCATATAGCAATTGAACTATTGAAATGACTTGATCTTTATGCTACGCTTATCTATAGGAGTATGTCCATCACATCATTCTCCTAATGATATGATCCTGTTGTTAATAACATCTCTATGTTCATGATCAGGAAACCATGATCATATATTAACCAACAAGCTAGTTTAACAAGAGGCTTTACTAGGGACTCTTATTTTAGTTTACAAATCGCACAAGTATTAATGTTTCCGGTTAATACAATTATAGCATGGTATGTAAACATTTATCATAAGTGTGAAGATATGATAATAACAACTTTATTATTGCCTCTTGGGCATATCTCCAACACTCCCTACTCGCCCCAATCAAACGAGGTTGTCGAGAGGAAAAACCGCACGCTATCTGACTTGGTGAATTCCATATTAGCCACTGCTGGTTTATCAAAGGCATGGTGGGGGAGGCTTTATTGACTTCATATCATGTCCTGAATAGGGTTCCTAACAAGAATAAAGAAACTACCCCTTATGAGGAGTGGGTTGGGAGAAAACCATCACTTTCGTATCTATGCACTTGGGGGTGTTTGGCGAAGGTCAACATACCGATCCCCAATAAACGCAAGCTCGGACCCAAGACTGTGGATTTTATCTTTCTAGGATATGCTCCACGGAGTGTAGGCTATAGATTTCTAGTGGTTAAATCTGAGGTACCTGATATGCATGTTGATACTATAATGGAATCTCGTGATGCAACATTCTTTGAGAATATTTTCCTATGAAAGATATGCATAGCATTGGTAGAATTTCTTCTGAAATACTTCCTGAATCTGGTGCATCTATTGAGAATTATGAACAACCACATGAGGAAGTCCTTGAGAAGGATGACGATGAACCTCTCACGAGGAGTAAGAGACAGAGGATTGCAAATTCCTTTGGTAATTATTTCATCGTGTACCTTGTGGACGATACTCCTAGATCCATTGTAGAGGCATATGCATCTCCTGATGCAGATGATTGGAAAGAAGCTGTCCAAAATGAGATGGACTCGGTTCTTTCTAATGGAACTTGGGAATTATCAAAATGACCCTATGGTTGTAAACCTGTGGGATGTAAATGGGTGTTCAAGAAGAAGCTAAGGCCTGATGGTACTATTGATAAGTACAAGGCACGACTTGTAGCTAAGGGCTACACACAGAAAGAAGGCGAAGATTACTTTGACACATATTCACCTGTCGCTAAACTGACCACCATTTGAGTATTGTCCCTGGCTGCCTCTTATGGTCTTCTCGTTTATCAAATGGACGTGAAGACAAATTTACTTAATGGAGAGTTGGAAGAGGAGATATATATGGATCATCCGGATGGGTTTGTGGTAAAAGGTGAAGAGACAAAGGTGTGAAAGTTATTAAAATCTTTATATCGCCTGAAACAAGCACATAAGCAATGGCATGAGAAGTTTGACAGAACTCTACTTTCTGCTGGCTTTGTCATTAATGAGGCTGATAGGTGTGTTTACTATCGCCATGGTGGGGGCGATAACGTTATATTATGTTTGTACGTGGATGATATACTGATCTTTGGTACAAACATGAAAGTGATAAATGAAGTCAAGTCTTTCCTGTCAAAGAGTTTTGATATGAAAGATCTGGGAGGGGCTGATGTGATTCTGAACATCAAGCTTATTAAGAACGAGAATGGGATTACTTTAACGCAATCTCATTATATTGAGAAGGTCTTGAGCCGATTTGGCTTTAATGATGGCAAGACTTCTCCAACACCTTATGATCCCAGTTTGACATTACGAAAGAATAAGAAGGAACCAATAGATCAGCTGAAATATTCACAAGTTGTTGGTTCTCTCATGTACTTAGCAAGCGCTACAAGACCTGATATCTCTTTTGCTGTGAGCAAGTTGAGTAGGTTCATGTCTAACCCGGGTATTGATCATTGGCAATGCACTTGAAAGGGTCATGCGCTATCTATGTGGTACAATGAGCTATGGGATTCACTATTCAGGACACCCTGTTGTGCTTGAAGGATATAGTGATTCGAACTGGATCTCTGACCTTGGAGGTGGCTCAGTGTCATGGAGGTCTCGTAGACAGACCATATTGACGAGGTAAACTATGGAAGCAGAGCTTACTGCTTTAGACACAACCACTGTTGAGTCAGAATGACTGCGTGAGCTCTTGATGGACTTGCCAGTGGTTGAGAAACCTGTGCCGGCAATCCTTTTGAATTGTCTCAACCCAACTGTTATTGTCAAAGTGAATAATTCTAAGGATAACGCGAAGTCATCAAGACACGTGAAGAGACGTTTGAAGTCTGTCAGGAAGTTGAGAAACTCCGAGTAATAACTATTACGTATATTCAAACAGACAAAAACCTGACAGATCCCTTTACAAAGGGACTATCACGAAATGTGATAGAAAGTGCATCGATGGAGATGGGGTTGAGATCCATGGATGTCACACCTAGTGGTAACCCAACCTATGTGATCGGAGATCCCGTGAATTAGGACCTGGAAAGAACAAGCTAGTGGGTGGACCGAGGAGAGTATTTTGTAACCCTCTCTATGTGAAGATGCATAACTCTCATAATCTGTAAGGCAGGTTGGCAACATGCCTTAATGTGTTTCTGTTGGCTTTAATTAGAAAAGATGCTGTTCTGGAGGGCATTCTTGAAAGAACACACCTATATGAGCTCGACTGTAAACGTCGCGGTCTATGAGATTTGAGTGATCTCTAGTAAACTCATGAAGAGACCAGGGAGTATGACGCATATGCTCCAACCCGCGGGGTAGGCTACTGGCAGCCAGGTACTGGTTATGATTTTGAATGAAATCTATTGGCACCAAACTTGCAACAAGATTCGTCCATTGTTCAAGTTGTTGATAGACGTAGTTCAAGATTCTAGGCGGAAGTTCAACTTAACAGTCTTAAACACTGGTATATAAACAAGTAGTGATGATTAACAAATCTTCAAATGGGCATTTGAGATCTGGTGAAGAATTGTTAGAAATAATGGGCTAAATCATTAGACCCATGTGTGATTTTAGATTTTTCCTAAATCTTAAAGCCCATGTATGTGAAAGCCCATATGTGATTTGACCCAAGTTGGTGGCAGCTCAAATGTGTGTGGCAAGAGTAGTGGGAGCTAAAGTTTAGTCTCACATGGAAAGTTGAAGGAGAGTTGCACCATCTTATAAGGTAGAGTGTTGCACCACTTTATAAGTGAGTGACAATAAGAGAGCTACACGCGCACTCCTCCTCCTCCGACGCCGCCGCTCGCACGCTCGCCTCATCTCGTCACATCACGTCACGTCACGGCACGACATGATGCGCGCGCGCCGCGGGTTGCGGGAATCTCGCCTAGCCGAGCTTTATTTTGCTGGTCAAGAAAATATGCGCGGTTAGACAAACGTGTCAACAGTTAGTGGATTCGGGTCGCTCCCGAATCATGGGCTATCTGTAACCGATCAGAACGTGCGTATGTGCGGCTTCCACAACGTACGCCACCAAACCAATCTTAGGTTTTGCCATCCTCTCTGCTTGCGCCGCCACCGTAGTCTACTCCATCCCGTTTGCCGGCGTGCACCGGCGATCGGGAGAGCAGATCTCCGAAACCACTCGCCTTTGTGATCCTGTACGGAAGAGGGCGAATAAATTTTTTGGAAAGCGCTCCGCGTGACTCCTCAAGTTCGTTATCACGGCGCATCTTCCCGGTCGTCAAGCCGGACCTCCTGCACGTCGTCTTCAACGCCGACTTCTTCGACAGGCTACTGCACCAACGGCGACTACATCGACAACCGATCAGTACGTATACCGTAATCAGATCTGTTGTTTTACTATAGCTGTTAGTGCGTATAATCTGCTACTATTCATGTTGATCGCTATATCTAGTATGTTAGAGGTTCATGTGATTATAGTTGCTATTGTCATGATTTATATTCTAAAATTAATCATAAAAATTATGCATAATAATCCAACAGCCTCCATCATACATTTTGCAGAGCACCGGTGGTGTTGCTTTGTTCAAATAGCACCGTCCTTTTTCTTAACTTTCTTAATGGCACTGGTCAGTTCACAATGGATCTTTGATTCAGGTTGGGCGACTTCAATTAATAGCTTGATTATAAGCGTGACGCGCGTCGGAGAACGGGCGAGCCCACGGAAAGGTGAAGGCGACACGACGTCGCGGCCGTGGTGTGCCACAGCACGTCAGTTCCTGAACTGAAAGGGTTGCTGTTTAAGGTTGTTGGCGCGTAACGTCGGCCCATTGGCGGGGGCGCGCGCGCCCTGCAGCTGACACAACACACTGACCGCGCCCAGCAAGGCCTGACCACCGGTTCCATCTCCATCATCCGTGCGCCGCCGGGCCCGATCCCGACCGGGAGCGAGCGACGCCGCGCCTGTCACGCGCCCATTCGCCCGCGTCGCGATCTCCGCGGCCAAAACGGCAGGACCGACCGACCGGGGAGTGGTTGCGCCGCCCACGGTGACCTGGTTGCCGGGTCGCGGGCAGACCATGCATCAGAGTCCCGTGGTCAACAGAAAGTTTTCACATGCGACGTGCGTGCGTGCGGTGTCACGTGAAGACGCGGTGCGTGCCGGCTCTCAAGTCCGGCCGGACGCGGCACGGCCGTTCTCGCAGGAGAGAGACGTCGACGACGACGACGACCCCGACGAGGAAAACTTCTCGGACCAGAGTGGTCTGAAACGGCGAGAGCGCGTGAAGCAGTCGGTCAAAGTAAACCCCACGCGCGACGAAATATGCAGAAGCTGAAATTCCATGGTTGGTTCCTTCCAAGAAAATCCACAGCACTGAAAATTGCTAAAACTGTGTAAGAGTAAAGAGTTGATGATTTGCGGTGACGAGTTGCCCCCAGGAACGTACCCCTCGCTGTCTGAAAACAACAACACCACCGTCAGACTAGGACTAGTACGTACAGATTTCAGACAATTCTTCTTCTTCGGCTGAATCTAACACTGCTATGCTACCAAATGAGGGAACGAGTTTCACCTTTGCCCTCCCATTGGCCATTTTACCACCTTTGTCCTGCGTACCACGCGGCATGCGGTCACGAGGAGCAGAACAGTCTAGCCTACTAAAAACACTAACGGTTGACAGTTGTACGTACGTACTGTACCACTGCACAGTCACGGGGACGGGGTGGTGCTCATCATCATCCCACGCGACATCGCCGCCAGCACGGCCTCGGCAGTGAGCCGCTCGGGACCGGGACCCGCCGACCGCACCACCAGCGTGTGCGTCACGGTGTCGTCCGCCACCGCCATGTCCGACGCCACCACGCTGAGCTGGGGGGAGTCGCTGATGGCGTTGAGGGCCCCGGAGATGGGGTGCGACTCCAGAGGGGTGCTCACGCGCAGCACCACCTCGTCCTCCTGCATTGCCTTTGCCTTCACCTCCACGGACGGGCGCGCCGCCGGCCCCCCGGCCGCCCTGAGACGGGCCTCCAGCTCCTGGATGTACGTGATGGCGTCGCTGAGCAGGGACGCCTTGTCCATCTTGGTGATCTTGGGCACCACCGCGCGCAGCGCGTAGAACCGCTGGTTCAGCTTCTCGCGCCGCTGCCGCTCCGCCTCCACGTGGTTCAGCGGCTCCTCCCGTCCGTTGGCCGGCTTGCGGCCCCGCTTCCGTGGCCTCCGCTCCTCCCCACTTGGCTTGGCGAAGCTTATTATGCTCTTGGGTGGCACCGCGGGCATCTCCTTCTTGGCCGGCTGCGTCACGGTGCCTTGCCCGCCGAGCCGGAGCGCCCAGGCGGCCTCGCTTCCCGCGGTTAGGACTGGCGGCATTTGGGCTCCACGACAGACGTCCTTCCCGAAGATCCTCGTGGAATCGTCCGGCGAGTCTGGCTCCACGCGGAAGGCGGACTGGATGGCGCCCAGGACCTGCAGGTTCTCGCGCATGGCCACCACGGAACCGAGCTCAAGGACGCCGCCCTTGCACGGGAGGAAAACGACCGTGCGCAGGCCGGCGGACTGGGCCAGGGAAGCACGGACGTACCAGCCAGGCGCGGGCGCGGAGGGATCCACGGCGGCCCAGGCGTGCCGTCCGGAGGCCAGCGCGCGGCCCGGCCCGCCGGCGCCCTCGGCGAAGGAGAAGTACATGGACGCCAGGAAGTACATCTCGGCGCCGGTGACGCGGTCCAGCCGGAGCGCGTAGTCCGCGCCGTCCTCGTCCCCGCCGCCGTACAGCGCGTGCAGCCGCAGCAGGACGCGCTTGCGCGCCAGGCTCCTGTCCGTCGCGCCGGCCTCCTCGGGCGCGCCCGCGCCCGCGCCTGCATGTGCATGGCCGTCGTCGTGGTCGTGCGGTGTGGTGGCGTCGCGGCAGTGTCCGTCGCCCCAGCCGAGCACGGGGCGGCCGCCGGCGCCGGCGCGGGACTCTTGCCAGTAGACGCCGTACGTCCAGGGTCCTCCCCGCTCGACGAGGTCGTGCAGGCGCGCCTGGAGCTCGGCCGACGACGACGACGCCGCGGGCCCGTCGAGGTGCGGCGGCGTGGTGGCGAGGTGGTACGCGGCGTCCTGCCCCAGCACGGCCGCGAACAGCGCCGCGTCCGTGTCTGACCACGACATGCCGCCGCTGTACGCGTCGCTCTGCCCTGCTGGCTGTTGGTCAAAGAAATCTTGTCTGGGTAGAATGGTAGCTATGCTCCCGATCGGTACGTTGGTTTCACCAGAGCTTGCGGTTTTATATAGGGAACCGGCCGCCGTCCGAGGATAGGATACGAGACCGGGAGGAAGATCACGGGAGGTTGCTAGGGAAGGACTCGCGAGTCGCGACCGTGGTGCGCACCGGACAGTTGGAAGTGTGCTCTGAACTGACACGTTGTGCGGAGTTACTGGAGTGGGTGCGAGGCCGGAGACCTGGTTACAGAAATGGGGGCGCGCGCGGCCGTACGTGCGAGAACGACATGCAAGGCCAGGTGAGGTTGGGTTCGGCGCACCGGGACAGCCGGACAGCGGACGGTTTGCCTATTGCGCGTTACTTTGGGGCGAGGTGGCAAGGCGTGCTCGCGGCACGTGAATCATGTTGGCATGGCAAGCAGTGACGAGTAATTCGTGAAGCTGGTGAGCAGTCAGTGTACTCTAGATGCCGAGAACCTGCTGCACATCCATCCCATGCCGTACATTTTTCGACTACATTCAGATGGGTATTTTTGACAAGTTCCGTCTGGATACTTAGGGCGCGAATGTAGGTCGTATGGAGTTCATCCTGCCCCGGAACCAAGAAAGGATTTCCGGCACAATTTTTACGGTTTTGCTAATTCTCAGGCGCCTGAGAATTAGTTAAATCTCAGTCACTTTTTTAACCTTTGGATTATATGCTTTGCGATGCGTATAAAGGAGAGTTTTCCGTCACGCGCAGATGTTCCCGTCGCGAGTGTACGCCTCGCGCGCGTGCTGTGTCTCATGTGTTTTCTGGCCTGTTGCCATCACGTGCATGTATGTGGGCTTTTATTCTCTTTCTATTGGACTGTTACTGCTAGCTGTTTTTTTTGTTAGCTTTTTTTCTGTCTGCTATTTTTTTGTGGGCTGTTTCCTAGCAACATGCGACAGGAGCAAGAGATGTTGGGGCTGTTTTATCGGTGGCGGGGCTGGGGCCTGTTTTTCTACGGGATGATGTTTGTTTTTTCTATACCGGTTTTATCTGTTTTTTTTAACCCGTGTTGTGTTTTGTAGTTGTTATTTGTGATCTTTTTATATGGGCGGTAATTTTTTTTATCATTACTTTTTCACTAGCAACATAAATATGTTATGTTGGACTGCTAGGGAATTTTTTTTATTTTTGTGGTTGTTTTCTTTTGTGAAATTAAGATTATTTTTAAGTGTTTTTTAGTCGTAGGTTAAATTGAGTTTCATTTAAGTTGTAACTGAGCACCTGTTGGGTCTCAGTTGCAACTTGTTTGTAACTGGGTTTTGTTGGGTCTCAGTTGCAACTTGTTTGTAACTAAGCACCCGCGATGTGGAAGGGGGTATGACAGTTACAACTTGTTTATAACTGAGCTCTGTCGGGTCTTAGTTGTAACTTGCTTGTAATTGGAGTCCCGCTAAGGGGGATGGGTCAGTCGCAACTTGCTTGTAACTGAGTACCCTTCGGTGTGTGTGTGTGTGGGGGGTCAAATTGATTGTAATCGAGCTCTGGGTCCCAGTTGTAACTTTTGTAATCGAGACCCGACGAGGCGTACACAACTTGCTTGTAACTAAGTACCCGTCGGTGTGGAAGGGGGGGGGAGTTGTAACTTGTTTGTAACTAAGCTCGTTCCAACTTGCTAGTAATTGGGGCCCCGCCAAGGGGGACGGGTCAGTCGCAACTTGCTTGTAAATGAGCACCCTTCGGTGTGGAGGGGGCAGTTGCAACTTGCTTGGAATTGAGCTCTGGGTCCCGTTGTAACTTGCTTGTAATCGAGCTCATTGGGTCCCAGTGCAACTTGCTTGTAATCGAGCTCTGTGGGTCCGATTAAAATTTGCTTGTAATCGCTCGCTGTCCTAGTGCAACTTGCTTGTAATCGCCCGGCCGATGAGGGTAGTCGCAACTTGCTTGTAATTAAGCACCCGCCGGAGTGTGGAGGGAGGGTTACAACTTGTTTGTAATCGAGCTCTGTCAGTCCAGTTGCAACTTGCTTGTAATTGGGGCCCGTCGAGGGGACGGTTTAGTCGCAACTTGCTTGTAATCGAGCACTGTCGGTGAAAACTAAGCACCCGTCGGTGTGAGCGGGTTTCAACTTGCTTATAAATGAGCTCATGGGTCTTAGTTGCAACTTGCTTGAAATTGGGCCCTCACCGATTTACAGCGATAACTTTCTTGTAACTGAGCACCCGTCGAGTGTGAATGGGGGACGGGGCAGTTGCAACTTGTTTGTAACTAAGATCTCTCGGGTCCCAGTTGCAACTTGCTTGTAACTTAGCTATGTTGGGTCCCAGTTGCAACTTGCTTGTAATTGGGCCCGCCGAGGGGGTGGGCGGTTACAACTTGATTGCAACCGAGGTGGAGAGGGACCTGTTGGGCCAGTCGCAACTTGCTTGTAACTGAGCACCCATCGATGTGGAGAGGGCCTTTTGGGCCAGTCGCAACTTGCTTATAACTAAGCACCCGTCAGTGTGGAGGGTGGCAGTCACAACTTTCTTATAACTGAGACCTATCGATGTGGAGGGTGGAAGTCACAACTTGCTTGTAACTGATCTCTGCTAGGTCCCAGTTGCAACTTGCTTTTGTAACTGAGCTATGTCGGGTACCAGTTGCAACTTGCTTGTAACCGGGGTCCCGCCGACGACGGCAGTCGCAACTTGCTTGTAACTGAGCATCTGTCGGGTGTGGAGGGGGCGTTGGGCAGTTGCAACTTGTTTGTAACTGAGCTCTGTAGGGGTACCAGTTACAACTTGCTTGTAATTGGAGCTCCACCAAGGGGACGGGTCAGTCGCAACTTTCTTATAACTGAGCACATGTCATCTCTGGAGGGGTGGTGCAGTTGCAACTTGCTTGTAACTGAGCTCTGCTGGGTCCCAGTTGCAATTTGCTTGTAACTGAGCATCCGTCGGTGTGGAAGGGGGCAGTTGCAACTTGTTTGTAACTAAGCTCTCTCGGGTCCCAGTTGCAACTTGCTTGTATCTGAGCTATGTTGGGTCCCAATTGCAAATTGCTTGTAATTGGGCCCGCCGAGGGGGTGGGCGGTTACAACTTGATTGCAACCGAGGTGGAGAGGGACCTGTTGGGCCAGTCGCAACTTGCTTGTAACTGAGCACCCATCGATGTGGAGGGGGCCTGTTGGGCGGCCGCAACTTGCTTGTAATCGAGCACCCATCGGTGTGGAGGGTGGTAGTCACAACTTGCTTATAATCGAGCACCCATCGATGTGGATGGTGGAAGTCACAACTTGCTTGTAATCGAGCTCGCTAGGTCCCGCTAAACTTGCTTTTGTAATCGAGCTATGTTGGGTACCAGTTGCAACTTGCTTGTAATCGGGTCCCGACGACGGCAATGCAACTTGCTTGTAATCGAGCATCGGGTGTGGGCGTGGGGCGGTTGCAACTTGTTTATGTGAGCTCTGTAGGGGTACCGATTACAACTTGCTTGTAATCGGGCCCCTCAAAGGGACAGTCGATCGCAACTTTCTTATAATCGAGCACATGTCATCTCTAGAGGGTGGTGCATTGCAACTTGCTTGGCGAAGCTCTGTGAGTCCCAGTTGCAATTTGCTTGTAACTGAGCATCCGTCGGTGTGGAAGGGGGCAGTTGCAACTTGTTTGTAACTAAGCTCTCTCGGGTCCCAGTTGCAACTTGCTTGTATCTGAGCTATGTTGGGTCCCAATTGCAAATTTCTTGTAATTGGGCCCGCCGAGGGGGTGGGCGGTTACAACTTGATTGCAACCGAGGTGGAGAGGGACTGTTGGGACAATGCAACTTGCTTGTAATCGAGCACCCATCGATGTGGAGGGGCTGTTGGGCGATCGCAACTTGCTTATGGCGAGCACCCATCGGTGTGGAGGTGGTAGTCACAACTTGCTTATAATCGAGCACCCATCGATGTGGAGGGTGGAAGTCACAACTTGCTTATCGAGCTCGCTAGGTCCAGTTGCAACTTGCTTTTTATCGAAGCTATGTTGGGTACCGGTTGCAACTTGCTTGTAATCGGGTCCCGCGACGACAGCGATCGCAACTTGTAATCGAGCATCTGGTGTGGAGGGCGTGGGGTTGCAACTTGTTTGTAATCGAGCTCAGGGGTACCGATTACAACTTGCTTATGGCGGGGCCCTCAAAGACGGGTCAGTCGCAACTTTCTTATAACTGAGCACATGTCATCTCTAGAGGGGTGGTGCAGTTGCAACTTGCTTGTAACTGAGCTCTGCTGGGTCCCAGTTGCAATTTGCTTGTAACTGAGCATCCGTCGGTGTGGAAGGGGGCAGTTGCAACTTCTTTGTAACTCAGCTCTGCTGGGTCCCAGTTGCAACTTGCTTGTAACTGGAGCCCCGCCAAGGGGGAGGGGGCGGTTGCAACTTGAATGCAACCGGGGATCCCGTTGGTGGACAATTTACAACTTGCTTATAACTGAGAACATATCGGGAGGAGTAGGTCAATTTTGCAACTTGCTTGTTACCCCAAAACAAGTGGATTGCAAACTGAGCTTTTCAGTTGCAAGTAGGTTACAACTGATGTTTTTTTTGCTGAGATTTTCTCTAATCATGGATTGGAACCAAGATTTATTGAGTTATAACCGGGTTGCAATTGATATTTCTTTAATTGCAAAATAAAACTTTCCAGTTACAATAAGGTTGTAATTGGAGTTTTTTTTAGCGCATCATGTCTCTATGGCTCTTAGTTTTAGTTTTTCTAGTACTCCGACCCATATTAGTTGACTTAGATTTGTCTAGATTTAGACGGTTGATCCAAATTTTGACAAATCAAAGTCAATTAATATGGGTCAGAGGAAGCATATTTTGTAAGAAGAGAAAAAATCTACTCGCGGGTCCTACAATACGTATACACTGAACAAAGAGTAAAAGTCCATAAACCACAAGGCCCAATAGAACAAAAAAGGGAAAAACTAGCAGTACTCGTTTTTAACAGGAGAACAACACGTACGTGGGCCTGGTTAAGATCAAGAGTAAGGAAAATAGCTCACGATATGCACGGTGATTTTACGCGACTGAGATTTAGTTAAATCTCAGTCGCCTGAGATTGAGGCGCGCCCTAATTTGTATGTGTAATTTCAGAATATTAAGCATGCTAAAATCAGCTACTAGCTCATGTAATTTAAACATACAAGATGTACTAAACAACAGGATGAACGAAAACAAACAGCAGCTAAACATGTACTCGCAGAACATGATGAATAACCAAACAGGATCACGTAGCACGTACCGTTCGGTTGTCGTAATAAAAACTTTGGAGAAGACTGATCGAAGCAGACGGCGGTAGGCAGCACCGTCCGACTTGGATGGAAGACGACCCGTGATGAAGAACTCGAGCAGTCGCGCGGAGCGCTTTCAAAAAACCTTATTCGCCCTCTTCCGTACAGGATCATAAGGGCGAGAGGTTCCGGAGACCTGCTCTCCCGTCTGCCGGCAAATGGGATGGAGTAGACTACGGTGACGGCGCAAGTAGAGAGAATGGCAAAACCCTAGATTGGTTTTCGGTGGTGTTGTGGCGGTAGCCACGCAGGACTTTATATAGAGCGGTTCAGGAAACCCTAACGGAGGCGAACGTGGCCGAGTCCACGTAAGCTAACAGTTTGACACGTCTGTCGAGATTCCCGCAACCCGCGGCGCGCGCGCGTCGTGACGAGCGGGCGGGCGAGCGTCGTCGAAGGAGGAGCGCGCGCGTGTATCTCTCCTATTGTCACTCACTTACAAAGTGGTGCAACACTCCACCTTATAAGGTGGTGCAACTCTCCTCCAACTTCCCATGTGGGACTATACTTTAGCTCCCACTCCACTCCCATGTGAGTTGCCACAAACATGGGCCCAAACACATATGGGCTGCCACAAATTTGGGCTTTGAGATTTAGAAAAAATCTGAAATACACATGGGCCTAAATGGATTAGCCCATTATTTCTAACAACATCTACCTTGTGTTCAGCACTCTCCTTGTAGCACTTCCAGGTCAAGCATGTTGGGATTCAGTCATTTCCAGGGAGCCAGCCTCGTGGGTTATGGCCAATATTGAGAACTCCGTTTTTTCAAAAGATGAAGTTAAGGAAGATGGCGCAAGCTCGCAGGGTGAGAGACACCACCGCCAAATCAAAATTCACCATTTTTATCCTCTTCGAGCTATCCCCAATTCAAAATCAATAGCCATGGTGGGAGCTTTTGGATCTGAGGTAGCACCCACATGCACATGTGTGTTGGTTGGCACCGACCTGACAACGTCATGCTCTTTACCAACCTCTGCGGTGGCTGTTGTACCGCTCGTGGTCCTACCACATTCTACATCGAGCACGAAGGCGGTGGTCTTACTGGGTTCTCCCTCCAGCACGGCGATGCTTGTGGTTCTCCCTCTAGCACGGCGATTGTTGTCGGCGATGTTCTGCCAACGTCACCCCTTCCCTAACCTCTGTGCTGAATCCTAAGGTTATAAGCTACCTCTAACTCTTTATGTAGTAACTTAGATCCATAAGCATGTTCGTGTTTTCTTGGCCGTAGGTCGTTTGTATGACATGTGTAACCAATTCATGCTTAGCGTTGTAGGATTTCAGATCCAGATTGATGCTCAGTGATGTAAGATTTGAGTACAATGTGTATGATGCTAGCTCTATTGTACGTGTGTCATAGTTTTATTCTTATGGTCTTATGCTGGATGGATCCTAACAAGATTGTTAATGATTCAGCTATGTATGCCCACGGACTTTAGGGGTATGGGGACATGCTCTATAACACTTCGTCCTAAATAGGATTGTTGAGCTTATGATAAACGGGATAAGATAGTAACAATGGGTTCAGAGACGCCAACATAAAGAAAGTTATCAATGATGTTCTTGACTTAACTCAGATCACAGTGACCACTCTTTAGCTGTACAACCACCTCAGGAAGTGGAACTCTATACTTCAAATTAGAACGATTTGCATCATCACATGGTGCGCGGAGAACATGTACTTTATGTTCGATGGTGTGGACAAGTTTATGCACGGTAAGTTAGCAAGGCACTGTTATTCTTTTCACTTATTCATAGTATTGCAGTAACCCATTTGTTGGAGATATGCCCTAGAGGCAATAATAAATATAGTTATCATTATATCTTTGTGTTTATGATAAATGTTTACATTCATGCTATAATAGTATTAACCAGGAAACATTAATACTTGTGTGATTTGTAAATTAAATTAGAGTCCCTGGTAAAGCCTCTTCATAATACTAGCTTATTGGTTAATAAATGATTGTGGTTTCTCTATCATGAACATTGAGATGTTATTAACAACAATATCATATCGTTAGGAGAATGGTATGATGGACATACTCCTATAGATAAGCGTAGCATAAAGATCAAGTCATTTTAATAGTTCAATTGCTATAAGCTTTCTGATACATAGTAACCTAATTCCTTCGACCATGAGATCATGCTTATCGCCATCACCGGAAGGATGCTTTGATGACATCAAACACCACCGTGAATCGGGTGGCTATAAAGGTGGCATTGAGTGTTCGGAAAGTATGGGTTGAGACACATGGATCAAGAGTGGGATTTGTCCATCCATATGACGGATAGATATACTCTGGTCCCTCTCGGTGGAATGTCATCCAATTAGCTTGCAAGCATGTGACTGGCTCACAAGGGATCACATACCACGAGAACGAGAAAGGAGTACTTATCAGTAGAGAGGTTGAACTAGGTATGCAGAGATACCGAAGATCAAAACCTCGGATAAGTAAACTACCGTGAGACAAAGGGAAATTGGTATCGTATGTAAGTGGTTCATTCGATCGCAAAGTAATCGTAGAAATATGTGGGAGCCATATGAATTTCCAGATTCCTCTATTGATTATTGTTCGGAGAAGTGTCTCGATCATGTCCGCATAATTCACGAACCATAGGGAGACACACTTAAGGATTCGATGTTGTTGGGTAGTTATGGAATGATGAGTAAGAGAATGAATCTTGTTAGGAGTCTCGGATAGGATCCGGGATATCACGAGGAGATCCGGAATGGTCCGGAGAATAAGACTCATATAAGGAAAGTCCTGTTTCAGAGTTGGGGAATGATTCCGGTGTTTTCATCGGGAATGTTCTAGAAGGTTTCGGAAGGTCCGACACTCCGGAGGGGAAGGTTACATGAATGTGTCATAACAATGTGGAATGGTTGCATCATGTACTAGGTATCATCGCTGAGCAAAATAAAGGGATAATCCTAGTTTGAAAAGTCAAACGCCAATTTAAAAAGTCAAACGGCAAGTTTGCTTGGTGGAGGGAGAGTAGGAAACCTACTTGGGGAGGAAGTCCTCCTCCCTCCACCGCCGGCCAAGGAGGCCGACTTGGGGGAGGACTACCTCCCCCTTGGCCGCGCCCTCCCACCTATAAAAGGAGGGGCAAGGGTGCCCCTCTAGACCTACACCTCTCTCCACCAAACCCTAACCCTAGCCGCCGGCCACCAAGTCGCCGCCGCCCTAGGGTTTTGCCCTAGCCGCCGAGTTGGGGCCCTCCACTTGCCCTAGCCGCCGGCCTAGCCCTCTCTCCTTGGTGCCTCTAAACCCTAGATCGCCAAGGCCTCTCTCATAGTCCACCATACTCGCTCTGGCTTAAGGCGAAGCCCTGCGAGATCTCCCCTCTACTTCTGGTACCACGCCGTCGTGCTGCCAGAATCGCGAGGAGAGTGCTACAACCTCCGCTGCCTGCTGGAACAAGGGAGAGGAAGGTCTTCATCGAATGTGTGACCCATTGCGGAGCGCCTTCTGGGAGCGCTCCGGAAGGATCGTCTACACGATCTTGAGATCGGCAAGAGTATGACTACACCACCCATGAGAATCTGCTCTCGTTGAACACTTTGGAATCTTCGAGGTTGAGTTATTCTATCGACTCGTTGCTACAATCTAGTAGATAGATCTTGGCTTGTTTGTTTGTATGCGGTAGAATTTTTTTGTTTTCCATGCTACGAACCCCTATAGTGGTATCAGAGCCGTGTCTATATGTAGATCAGTTGCACGAGTAGAACACAATGGTCATTGTGGGCGGTGGTGCTTTTTTTATCAATTGCTTCTTGTGTACTTTGCATCTTGCGGTATGATGGGATGAAGCGGCCCGGGCTAACCTTACATGACATCGTTCATGATACTTGCTCCACGCTCAACATGCAACTTGTATTGCATAAGTGGCTTTGCGGGTGTCTGTCTCTCCCATTATAGTATAGATCCAATTTACAACGGGCACTTGATAGTTCAAACATCAACGTTGTGGTTCTTGTTCGTAAGTTAGAGCGACACTTATTGAAAGCCCCAAACCACGTAAAATATTCAAAGAAAATTAGAGGCGTCTAACTTTGTTTTGCAGGGGTGTGATGTGATGTGATATGTCCATGATTGTGATTATATTTGATGTATGCAATGATCCTTATTGTAAGTTGGCAACCGGCAGGAGCCATATGGTTGTCTTTAATTTCTGTTAAGACCCGCGTGTCTTTCAAAGTAGTTGTAATAGTTGAAGCTGGTGGACGACAACCATGAAGCAGCGTCATTGACCTTGATGCAATGCCGGTGATGATGGAGATCATGTTCGTGCTTGAAGATGGAGATCGGAAGCATAAGAATAAAGGCCATATCATATCACATATTATGAATTGCATGTGATGTTAATCCTTTATGCATCTTTTATTGCTTAGTTAATGACGGTAGCATTATAAGATGATCCCTCATGCACATAAATTTCAAGTTTTGAAGTGTTCATCCTTAGTAAGCACCTTTGCTAAATCTTGTTGTTTTGAAGCACCACGTGATGATCGGGTGTGTTAGATTCTGCAAGTGTATACAACGTGGGCAAGCCAGATTTGCTCATGCGGAAGCTAAGGTTTGATCTTGACGAGCCTAGCATGTACAAACATGGTCTCGGAACACGGATCACCAAAAGGTAAAGCATGAGTCATATAGTAGATATGATGAACATGTTGATTGTTCGCCATTGAAGCTACATCAACTCTCGTGATGATCGGTTTTGATGTGGTGGATTTGGTTCGTGTGATCACTAAAACAATGTGAGGTATATTGTTTTGAGTGGGAGTTCACCAAGATTAATTTAACTATTAATTAGAACTCAATTTGTCATAAACTTAGTCTAAACTATTGCAAATATGTTGTAGATCAATGGCGACCCCTACCATCAATTTTAATGTGTTCCTAGAGAAAGAAAAGTTGAAAAACAATGGAAGCAACTTCGCGGATTGGTTTCGCAATTTGAGGATTGTCCTCAATGCTGGTAATTTGACCTATGTGCTGGATGCACCGCTGGGTGACCCGCCTGCAGCTGATGCTACCGATGAAGTAAAGAATGTTTACCTCGCTCGAAAGAATCAGTACTCCACAGTTCGGTGTGCTATCCTTTATTGTTTGGAATCGGAGCTTCAGAAAAGGTTTGAGAACTCAGACCCACATGATATTGTCCATGAACTCAAATTGATATTTGAGACTCACGCGACAGTTGAGAGTTATGAGGCTTCTGAAAAGTTCTTTAACTGCAAGATGGAAGAGGGCAGCTCCGTCAGTGAGCATGTGCTTAAGATGTCTGGGCATGCTAACAAACTCCAAAGCTTGGGTATAATGATTCCTAATGCTTTGGGGATTTACCATGTCCTCCAGTCACTGCCACCAAGTTACAAGAACTTTGTGATGAACTAAAATATGCAAAGCATGAACAAGCAGTTGCCAGAACTCTTCTCCATGTTGAAATCTGCAGAAGTGGAGATCAAGAAAGAGCACCAAGTGTTGATGGTCAATAAGACCACCAAATTCAAGAAAGGCAAGTCTAAGCAAAAGGGAAACTTCAAGAAGGGTGGTAAGAAATTTGCCGCACCGACGAAGAAGACCAAGGCTGGACCTAAGCACGATCTTGAGTGTTTTCCGCAAGGAGAGGTCCTTTGAAGCGGAATTGCCCAAAGTACTTGGCGGATTTGAAGAACGGCAACATGAAGAATAAAGGTATATCCGATATACATGTTATTGATGTGTATCTCACTAGTACTCGTAGTAGTGCCTGGGTATTTGATACTGGTTCGGTTGCTCATATTTGTAACTCGAAACAGGTGCTACAGAATAAACGGAAGCTAGCGAAGAACAAGGTGACAATGCGCGTTGGAAATGGATCAAAGGTTGATGTGATCGCAGTCGGCACGCTACCTCTTCATCTACCATCGGGATTAGTTTTATACTTAAATAATTGTTATTTGGTGCCTGCGTTAAGCATGGACATTATATCGGGATCTTGTTTATTGCGAGACGGTTACTTGTTTAAGTCCGAGAATAATGGTTGTTCGATTTATATGAGTAATATGTTTTATGCACATGCACCTTTAATAGATGGTCTATTCTTATTGAATCTCGATAGTGGAAATACACATATTAATAACATTGAAGCTAAACATTTGAAATTGAGCGATAACTCGACCTATATGTGGCACTGTCGTCTTGGTCATATTGGAGTGAAGCGTATGAAGAAACTCCATTCTGATGGACTTCTTGAATCACTTGATTTCGAATCAATTGAAAGATGCGAAGCATGTCTGATGGGTAAAATGAATAAGACTCCAGTTTCTGGTATGATGGAGCGAGCTACGGACTTATTGGAAATCATACATACCGATGTGTGTGGTCTAATGAGTGTAGCATCGCGCGGTGGTTATCGTTATGTTCTTACCTTCACGGATGACTTGAGTAGATATGGGTATATCTATTTCATGAAACATAAGTCCAAAACTTTCGAGAAGTTTAAGGAATTTCAAAGTGAGGTAGAGAATCAACGTAACAAGAAGATTAAATTTCTACGTTATGATCGTGGAGGTGAATATCTAAGTTACGAGTTTGGCGAGCATTTGAAGAAATGCGGAATACTTTCACAATTGACACCGCCGGGAACACCACGGAGTAATGGTGTGTCCGAACATCGTAATCGAACTCTTTTAGATATGGTTCGTTCTATGATGTCACTTACAGATTTACCGCTATCATTTTGGGGGTATGCATTAGAAACAGCCGCATTCACTTTAAATAAGGCACCATCTAAATCCGTTGAAACGACACCGTATGAATTATGGTTTGGGAAGAAACCTAAATTGTCATTCCTTAAAGTTTGGGGTTGCGAAGCCTATGTAAAGAAGTTGCAGCCGGACAAGCTTGAACCTAAAGCGGAAAAATGCGTCTTCATAGGATACCCGAAGGAAACTATTGGGTATACCTTCTATCATAGATCCGAAGGCAAAATCTTCGTTGCCAAGAATGGATCCTTTCTAGAGAAGGAATTTCTCTCGAAAGAAGTGACTGGAAGGAAAGTAGAACTCGACGAGGTTGTTGAACCTTCTCTCGAACTTGTGAGTAGCGCATCACCGGAAGAATTTCCCGTGGTGCCTGCACCAATAAGAGAGGAAGCTAATGATGATGATCATAAAACTTCGATTGAAGTTGCTACAGAACCTCGCAGGTCAACGAGAACTCGTACCACTCCTGATTGGTATGATCCCGTTATGAGTGTCATGTTGGTGGACAACACCGATGATCCCGCGACATATGAGGAAGCGATGATGAGCCCAGATTCCAATAAATGGCATGATGCCATGAAATCCGAGATTGGATCCATGTACGAAAACCAAGTATGGACTTTGGTGGACTTACCGGATGGCCGAAAGGCTGTCGAGAACAAATGGATTTTCAAGAATAAAACAGATGCTGATGGTAATGTTACTGTCTATAAAGCTCGACTTGTCGCAAAAGGGTTTCGACAAATTCAAGGAGTTGAATACGATGAGACTTTCTCACCAGTAGCGAAGCTAAAGTCTGTGAGGATTTTGTTAGCAATCGCTGCATATTATGATTATGAGATATGGCAGATGGATGTCAAAACAGCGTTCCTCAATGGAGACGTTGATGAAGAGTTGTATATGATGCAACCCAAAGGTTTTGTCGATCCTAAAGATGCTAACAAGGTATGCAAACTTCAACGGTCCATATATGGATTGAAGCAAGCATCCCGAAGTTGGAATCAACGTTTTGATAAGGTAATCAAAAGTTTTGGTTTTATACAAACTTATGGAGAAGCTTGTATTTACAAGAAAGTGAGTGGGAGTTATGTAGCATTCTTAATACTATATGTAGATGACATATTGTTGATTGGGAATGATGTAGACCTTCTTAATAGTGTCAAGGAATATTTGAATAATAGTTTTTCAATGAAAGATCTTGGTGAAGCAGCTTACATAATAGGCATAAATATTTATAGAGATAGATCGAGACGCCTAATATCATTGTCACAAAGTACATATTTGGACAAAGTTCTAAAGAGATTTGGAATGGAAGATAGCAAGAAAGGGTTCTTGCCCATGTTGCCCAATACGACCTTGAGTAAAACTCAAAGTCCAGCAACGGCAGAAGATAGAGAAAGGATGAGTAAGACTCCCTATGCCTCAGCCATAGGATCTCTAATGTATGCCATGCTATGTACTAGACCCGACAATGCATATGCTGTTAGTTTAACTAGCAGATATCAAAGTGATCCAGGAGTGGATCATTGGACAGCGGTCAAAAACATCCTTAAGTACTTGAGAAGAACTAAGGATATGGTTCTTTCTTATGGAGGTGATGAACAACTCGTTGTTAATGGTTACACCGATGCTAGTTGGAACACCGATCCAGACGATTCTAAATCTCAATTTGGATACGTATTTATTTTGAATGGTGCAGCAGTTAGCTGGAGGAGTGCAAAGCAAAGCGTAGTGGCGAGATCTTCAACTAAATCGGAATACATAGCTGCTTCGGAGGCTTCACAAGAAGCGATATGGATGAAGGAGTTCATTACAGAGCTCGGTGTGGTTCCAAGTGCGCTGGACCCAATGTCTATCTACTGTGATAACATGGGCGCCATAGCCAATGCGCAAGAACCAAGGTCACACAAGAAGTCAAGCATATCAAGATACGTTTTCACGCTATTCGAGAACATGTCCAAGATGGTGACATAAAGATTTGCAAAGTACACACAGATCTGAATGTGGCGGATCCGTTGACTAAACCTCTCCCGAGGGCAAAACATGACCAACACCAAACTGCCATGGGTGTTCGGTATATTACCATGTAATCTAGATTAGTTGAGTCTAGTGCAAGTGGGAGACTGTTGGAGATATGCCCTAGAGGCAATAATAAATATAGTTATTATTATATCTTTGTGTTTATGATAAATGTTTACATTCATGCTATAATAGTATTAACCAGGAAACATTAATACTTGTGTGATTTGTAAACTAAATTAGAGTCCCTCGTAAAGCCTCTTCATAATACTAGCTTGTTGTTTAATAAATGATTGTGGTTTCCCTATCATGAACATTGAGATGTTATTAACAACAAGATCATATCGTTAGGAGAATGGTATGATGGACATACTCCTATAGATAAGCGTAGCATAAAGATCAAGTCATTTTAATAGTTCAGTTGCTATAAGCTTTGTGATACATAGTAACCTAATTCCTTCGACCATGAGATCATGCTTATCTCCATCACCGGAAGGATGCTTTGATGACATCAAACACCACACCGTAACTGGGTGGCTATAAAGGTGGCATTGAGTGTTCGGAAAGTATGGGTTGAGACACATGGATCAAGAGTGGGATTTGTCCATCCATATGACAGATAGATATACTCTGGGCCCTCTCGGTGGAATGTCATACAATTAGCTTGCAAGCATGTGACTGGCTCACAAGGGATCACATACCATGGGAACGAGAAAGGAGTACTTATCAGTAACGAGGCTGAACTAGGTATGCAAAGATACCGAAGATCAAAACCTCGGATAAGTAAACTATCGTGAGACAAAGGGAAATTGGTATCATATGTAAGTGGTTCATTCGATCGCAAAGTAATCGTAGAAATATGTGGGAGCCATATGAATTTGCAGATTCCTCTATTGGTTATTGTTCGGAGAAGTGTCTCGATCATGTCCGCATAATTCACGAACCGTAGGGAGACACACTTAAGGATTCGATGTTGTTGAGTAGTTATGGAATGATGAGTAAGAGACCGAATGTTGTTCGGAGTCTCGGATAGGATCCGGGATATCACGAGGAGATCCGGAATGGTCCAGAGAATAAGATTCATATAAGGAAAGTCCTGTTTCAGAGTTAGGGAATGATTCCGGTGTTTTCATCGGGAATGTTCTAGAAGGTTTCGGAAGGTCCGGCACTCCGGAGGGGAAGGGTACATGAATGTGTCATAACAATGTGGAATGTTTGCATTATGTACTAGGTATCATCGCTGAGCAAAATAAAGGGATAAATCAAATCCTAGTTTGAAAAGTCAAACGCCAATTTGAAAAGTCAAACGGCAAGTTTGCTTGGTGGAGGGAGAGTATGAAACCTACTTGGGGAGGAAGTCCTCCTCCCTCCACCGCCGGCCAAGGAGGCCGACTTGGGGGAGGACTCCCTCCCCCTTGGCGGAGCCCTCCCACCTATAAAAGGAGGGGCAAGGGTGCCCCTCTAGACCTACACCTCTCTCCACCAAACCCTAACCCTAGCCGCCGGCCACCAAGTCGCCGCCGCCGCCCTAGGGTTTTGCCCTAGCCGTCGAGTTGGGGCCCTTCCCTTGCCCTAGAAGCCGGCCTAGCCCTCTCTACTTGGTGCCTCTAAAACCTAGAAGGCCTCTCTCATAGTCCACCATACACGCTCCGGCTTAAGGCGAAGCCCTGCGAGATCTCCCCTCTACTTCCGGTACCACGCCGTCGTGCTACCGGAATCGCGAGGAGAGTGCTATAACCTCCGCTGCCTGCTGGAACAAGGGAGAGGAAGGTCTTCATCGAAAATCAATGTGTGATCGATCGGAGCGCTCTTGGAACGCTGGCGGAAGGATCGTCTACACGATATTGAGATCGGCAAGAGTACGACTACATCACCCACGAGAATCTGCTCTCGTTAAACACTTTGGAATCTTCGAGGGTGAGTTATTCTATCGACTCATTGCTACAATCTATTAGATAGATCTTGGCTTGTTTGTTTGTATGCGGTAGAAATTTTTTGTTTTCCATACTATGAATCCCTACACCATTGTCATCTCAGTCTCAAGCCTTTTCGAAGCATGCTGAGTTATTGACCAAGCCCATACTAAAATATGCTTAGATGAAGACCATCTTCATGCCAAGGTTTGTTGATAATCGTCGGTTATTCGGAGTGGGCAATGACGGCATCCCTCTCGGGGCGTCATCTAGGAGACTCGATGTGGGGTGTTTCGTAGCATTTCTGTTGCGTCTGTGCTCATGGATGTTGGGGTGGCCGATGGTTGCCCCAGACGGTTGAAGCTCACAGGGCCACATGGCATCATCACCGTGCACGGCGATTCCAATATGGTCCTGGAGTGCTAGGACAACCGAGTCAAGCTTACAGATGCTATAATCACCGAAGAATTGAACCAACCCGATGAGCTCACCAAGTACGCCAAAGGAGTCGACAAGGAATACCCCTCGAATATGAAGAAGCCGATGACCTTGAGCTCCGCACCAAAAACCTTCGAGGCCTCTAGGAAGACTTGCACCGTCAACCTCGTTCCAAGAGACTCAAGCCGGCAGGTCATCGTGGGAACATACATCACTCCCGCATAGGAAGGCACGCTCATCGAGTTTCTCCGTGAGAATCACGATATCTTTGCATGAAATTCATCTAACATGCCTAGTGTACCGAGAGAACTTGGTGAGCACAAACTTCACATCAACCCCAAGGCGCGACCCGTGAAACAACCACCACGACCCTTAAATGAAGAGTGTTGCCGCTCAATCGTCGAAGAGGTGAATCGGATACTCCCCGCCGAATTCATCAAGGAGATTAAGTACTCCAAGTGGCTGGCAAACCCAACCCTGGTGTTGAAAAGGAACAACACTTGGAGGTTATGCATCGACTACACCAACCACAACAATGCTTGTAACGAGGAATAATTTGTGCTCCCTCGAATCGACCAGATCATCGACTCGATTGTGGGTCCAAGTTGCTCTACTTCCTCAACTCATACTCTGACTACAATAAAATTAAGATGGCCGCCGAGGACTAGGAAAAAATGGCCTTCATCACACCGTTTGGAGCCTCCTGCTACACTGCCATGACCTTCGGGCTTAAGAACGCTAGAGCCATGTACCAGCAGTGCATGAAGGAGTGCCTAGAAAGCCAAATTGGCCACACCATCCACGTCTACATCGATGATGTGGTGGTGAAGTCCAATCGCAAGGATGATCTACTTGCCGATCTTGCTAAAACTTTCGCAAATCTACACAAGTACTAGATCAAGCTCAACCCACAGAAGTGCATGTTTGGGGTGCACACTGGGAAGCTACTCGGCTTCGTCATCTCCAAGCGTGGAATCAAGGGAAACCTGATGAAGAACAACACCATCGTGCGGCTCGGCAAACCCGAATGCTTGCACGACATCCAAAAGCTGGCGGGTCAAGTGGTGTCTCTCAGTCGCTTCATCCCTTGACTCGGTGAGAAGGCCATGCCTCTCTACCGCCTCCTTCACAAATCACCGATGTTCGAGTGGACTAGCGAGGCTGATGATGCACTCTCTACCCTGAAGGAGGTGCTACTCGCAAAATCGCTCCAAGCCGCTCCCAAAATAAGGATCTGATGTCTACGCACTTCTATTCTTGTAGACAGTTGTTGGGCCTCCAAGTGCAGAGGTTTGTAGAACAGCAGCAAGTTTCCCTTAAGTGGATTACCCAAGGTTTATCGAACTCAGGGAGTAAGTGGTCAAAGGTATTCCCTCTCAAGAAACCCTGCAATCAAGATACAATAAGTCTCTTGTGTCCCCAACACACCTAATACACTTGTCAGGTGTATAGGTGCACTAGTTCGGCGAA
The DNA here is from genome assembly GCA_030063025.1 of Avena longiglumis. Classification (NCBI taxonomy): domain Eukaryota; kingdom Viridiplantae; phylum Streptophyta; class Magnoliopsida; order Poales; family Poaceae; genus Avena; species Avena longiglumis. Next base: position 160,648,990 of record CP125973.1, read on the forward strand.
GAGATAGTGAAATACAAGTGGTAACGGTGCCAGAAAATAGCTTCTGACTTGTTGTTGACGTGGAGTAACGGTGCTAGAAAAGAGATGATGGCGTGGAGGAAAGGTAAAAGCCCAAAACCTCCCCGGCAAACGGAACAAAGATGGAAGCAAGCAAACATGCAACAGATCTAGTAGCAAATGGTGTTTCAATGCTTAGAATAAAGGCCTAGGGATCATACTTTCACTAGTGAACACTCTCTCATATAAATATCCTCTCTTCATGATATTACTCTTAACTAATCTCCGGTTGAACACTTTAATCCATGGTAGGGCTATAACAGCACTCCTCAAAGTCTGTCTTCCTCAATCTAGATAACCCCACACTGTCACCTTAAGCACTAGATGGTTCCAACAAACACCACAATTTCATAGAGACATCCAACTCCAAATATAACTCATAACAAATATTCAATCTAGCCAAAGTGCCACACATGGTATGCATGTTGTCTCTTTCACACACGTGGGGAAAAGCATAGATCTATTAAAGCACAAAGAGTATTTATGTAGACTCAAACCTAAGTGACACCATGGCGTGCACGCTGTCACTTTCACACACATGGAGAGAATAGAGATCTAATGAAGCACTTGAGTAGCAAGGTAGATCTACTTGATTACAAAGCTCATGATCACAATATGACCATGCATAGAGAGAGAGATGAACACATAGCTACCAGTAGAGCCCTTAGCCCTGAGGAAGAACTACTCCCTCCTCATCATGGGAATCAACAATGGTGATGAAGATGGCGATGGAGATCGATGGAGATGGCTCTGGGGGCACTTCCCCGTCCCGGCAGGGTATCGGAACAGAGACTTTATGTCCCCCAATCTCCCCTTCGGTGGAGGTGGCACTACAGAGGTTTTCGTGGATTTCTTCTTGATGCCCTAGGGTTTTTGGGTCGGAGGCTTCTTGTAGGCGCAAGAATCAAGGTCGGTGGGGGTCCAGGGGGGCCACACCCCCTGTGGGCGCCTCCAGGGCTTGCCCACGCCTAGGAGGGTGCGGCCACCCTGTGGCCCCCCTCCGACTCTGCTTCATGGTTCCGTGTTGCTCCGGGAAAAAATAATAACTTTGGCTTTTGTCCCGTCCAATTCCGAGAATATTGATTTTCTGCCTTTCTGGAATAAAAAACAGAAGAAAACGGGCAACTGGCACTATGGCAACTTGTTAATAGGTTAGTTCCAGAAAAGATATAAAAACACCTCAAAGTATAGGCAACGCAAAGCAAAGTAGATACAAAACAAGCATCGAGCATCAAAAAATATAGATACGTTTCCGACATATCAAGCATCCCCAAGCTTAACTCCTGCTCGTCCTCGAGTAGGTAAGTGATAAAAAGAATAATTTTTGAGGTGACATGCACCCTCACAATAAAGATCAAACCATTTGCAAGCATTGAAAGATGGGATCAAAGAACTCTAAACATGTGCATGAAAGATGGAGTTCTAACAATAGGACATAGTAACTATGCATGCAACATGAAAGGCTACAAATAAAGATCATGAATAACATGCATTGAAAAACGTTTGTTTGTTTCACATACAGAAAACATGGCATAGTGGCAATCATCTTGTCCCTCATAGAGTAGCAAATAGATGCATAGGACACCTTCAAAGTTCACAAGGGTGACTAGAAACAAGTAGCACAAGAACAAGTAATATCACAATATGGATCAATCAATAAGTTTTGGGACACTGCACACTGGATGACAACTATGCTCTTTAATGGTGCCTAAAAGGTAGAAGGTGGAGACTCAAATAATGGTGGAAGAAAGGCCCTTCATAGGGAAGCAGGGATTTCAAGTTTCAAAAAAGAACTTCCAAAAATTATGGTACTTGTTAGCTTTCAGCCCTCATTGCCCCTATCATAGGCATCTTGAGATGATTAAGGTTAAAGTGGCAAAGATGGAGTATATGCTTGACGAAGTATAAGTTGGCAATCTCAAGTCCCTTGAATACGAGGGCCACACCTCATGCATACTCAACTTTGGGCCCAGGTAAGTTCTTGTCATTATAAGTATTTGCATATCATTGAGAACCGCCAACGGGGTACCCCTTGCACATGGTACATGATCTTTCCCATAACCAAAATAACAAGGCAAGCATATAATGAGCATCTCAGCAATCTTCTTATGTACCATGGGAATATGGTTCTTTTTTCTCTCTTTCCTCTTTTCTCTATGTGTCTCTCTTTTTTTATAAGAAGAATGCTTCATAGATGTCACTATGGTGATGCTGCAAGTTTCCACCATGATTAGGCATGGCTTAGGCTAGCGGCCCAGGCGTTTCTCTAATACAAAATACAAACTCCATGGACTGACAAGTTCCTCTTTATTTCACACCGGTGATATCCATAGAAAAAAGAGCATGATATCAACTGAGTACAAGTACAAGTGCAATGTTGAAAACGTTCCCCATGACAACATGGTTCTGCTAATTCCAACATGTAAGTGCAAGCATATACAACATAGAAGACACAATGGTTCAAGTTTATTAGGGGCAAAGAATATAAAGTGTGCCATCAAGTTTGCGAGGGCTTTAATCACTAAGTTTTCACATAACAAAATAGTTTTTTAATTGGAAGATAGTTGAAAACAAGAATATACTTGGAATGGTGTAACACACCATGCATAGGAATTTATAGTGGACACTTTGGAATAACTTGGTTTCTTGGGAGTTTGAAGCATGAGTAGAGCTTACTCATACAAGTGGAGGCTAGCAAAAGACTGGGAGCAACCAACTAAGAGAGCAATAATGGCCATAATCATGCAGAGCAACAAAACATTACTAATCAAAGCATAGAGTGGTGACTTGTTCATAGTCATAAAATGGTGTGAGCATGTGCCAAGTCAACCCAAACAAAGCATGAAAGGAGAATACCACAATACTATGCTTTTGCATGCTAAACAACGCATAATTTCTTCAAGGCACACTAAGCAATCCCAATTGTTTGGAACAAGACAAGCTACAACAATAATCACTAAGCATAAGGTCAAAACAACACCTAGCATGTCATGCTAAAGTCTAAGTCACAGTCAATGCAAGCTCCTCTTGCACTTACAAGTAAGAATTTACTACTCTTTTCCAACACCAATCAACCTATTTGAAACAAATTACAAAGATAATAATCAATAAATACCAGTGAGCTTGTCTCACAAATTCACAAAGTAGAACTAAAAAGTCTAAGCTGAAATCCCAAGAAAACTAAGGTTGAACGCAGTGCTAGCAAAAGTGAACACTCACAAAACAATAAGAGTGAAAACTAGAGTGTTCTAGGCAATGGAAACAGAGTGCGTCTCTCTCCAAAAGAAGTCTGGTGTAACCAACCAACTTACTCAAGAAAACTAAGCAAACGAAAACCAAAAACGAAAACTAATACGCTCTAAGAACAACACAACAATGCATGAAATAATAAAAACGAAGTGTCTAGAAAGACCTGAGATTTTTATTGATGAAGAAGGGGACGCCAAGGCATCCCCAAACTTTGACGCTTGTACCTCTTGAATATTTCTTGGGGTGACACGGGTGGCATCCCCAAGATTGATCTTTTCTCCATTCTTCATCTCATTACATCATTCTTTCTCTACACCTGCAAATTTTACTTCATACAAAACTTCACACAATCTTCATTAGCAACATTAGTGTATTCAAAAGATATTAGACCTCTGGCAAAGCTTTGGAACAGAAAAACGTTTCACTAAAAACAAAAGCTACTGTAGTAAGTCCTTCAAAAAGCTCAATTTCCCAAAAAGAACCCAAAAAGGAATCAATAAGAAGCAAATGCAAATAATGGCAAAAATCTATCAAAACAGACCAGCAGGTAGAAACCGATTTTTCGAAGACCTTCTGTTGCTCAAATCAAAAAGTGTTGAACTAAAGAAAGTTATCTAACATACTGGAGGATTTACTCGTAAATTTTGAGCTCAATCCGACTTACAGAGTCTCCTCACGAATATTTATGGTGGAGGACAGAAATCTGTTTTGGGACAACAACTCCCCAAATCTTACTTCCCTCTCATTAGAGGACATTCTTGGCACAAAAAGCAAACAAAAAAGGATAAGGAGAGGTCATTACTGAAGTAATAACTTCTAAGACTTAAGAAAACTCTTGGGTTATCTCTCAACAAGTACTTTTCTTTAATGCCTTTAAGTTAGGCTTTATAGCTTGATAAAATGCTCATATAAGAAATATGAATTGAAGTAAAAGAGAGCATCAAGAAGAAAATTCAAAACACATTTAAGTCTAACCCACTTCCTATGCATGGTAATCTTGTAAAGAAACAAGTCATGAAAGCACAAAGCAATAAGCATAGGAAAGCAAAACAAGTGCAACTTCAAAACTTTCAGCACATAGAGGGGAAATTTAATATTTTTTAGATGCATAAAACCTTGTTTCCCTCTCTCATAATAACTTTCAGTAGCAACATGAACAAAATTAACAATATAACTATCACATAAAACATTCTTATCATGAGCCACATGCATAAAATGATTATTACTCTCCACATAAGAATAGTCACTTTTATTAATTGTAGTGGGAGAAAATTCAACAACATAGCTATCACTATTTTTCTCATCACCATAATCATCAAATATAGGAGGCAGATTGTAATCACAATCAATTTTCTCCTCAATAGTATGTGGACTGAAAATATCATACTCATAATTGTAATCATCATATATTGGAGGTAAACTATCATCAAAGAAAATTTCTCCTCTATGCTTGGGGGACTAAAAATATCATGCTCATCAAAACCAGCTTCCCCAAGCTTAGACTTTTACATAGCATTAGCAATAACGGTGTCCAAAGAATTCATACTAATAACATTGCTATTAGCATGCAAATAAAGCTCCATAGGTTTTTTAATTTTCTCTTCAAACACTTCATGTCCTAGCTCAAGATAAACACTATAAAGCTCTCTAATTTTGTTGTTGTTTTCCATTAAGCCTAACTAGTGAAAACAAGAAACAAAAAGATAAAATTGCAGAATCTAAAGGAAATAACTTCGAGCACTCACACCGGATGATGTGAGTACCTTTTACCTTACCTCCCTGGAAACGGCGCCAGAAAAGAGCTTGATGTCTACACACTTCTATTCTTGTAAACAGTTGTTGGGCCTCCAAGTGCAGAGGTTTGTAGAACAGCAGCAAGTTTCCCTTAAGTGGATTACCCAAGGTTTATCGAACTCAGGGAGGAAGTGGTCAAAGGTATTCCCTCTCAAGCAACCTTGCAATCAAGATACAAGAAGTCTCTTATGTCCCAACACACCTAATACACTTGTCAGTTGTATAGGTGCACTAGTTCGGCGAAGAGATAGTGAAATACAAGTGGTAACGTTGCTAGAAAATAGCTTATGACTTGTTGTTGATGTGGAGTAACGGTGCCAGAAAAGAGATGATGTCGTGGAGGAAAGGTAAAAGCCCAAAACATCCCCGGCAAACGGAACAAATATGGAAGTAAGCAAACATGCAACAGATCTAGTAGCAAACGGTATTTCAATGCTTAGAAACAAGGCCTAGGGATCATACTTTCACTAGTGAACACTCTCTCATATAAATATCCTCTCTTCATGATACTACTCTTAACTACTCTCCGGTTGAACACTCTAATCCATGGTAGGGCTATAACAGCACTCCTCAAAGTCCTCCTTCCCCAATCTAGATAACCCCACACTATCACCTTGAGCACTACATGGTTCCAACAAACACCACAATTTCATAGAGACATCCAACTCCAAATATAACTCATAACAAATATTCAATCTAGCTAAAGTGCCACACATGGTATGCACGCTATCACTTTCACACATGTGGGGAAAAGCATAGATCTATTAAAGCACAAAGAGTATTTATGTAGACTCAAATCTAAGTGTCACCATGGCGTGCATGCTGTCACTTTCACACACATGGGGAGAGCAGAGATCTAATGAAGCACTTGAGTAGCAAGGTAGATCTACTTGATTGCAAAGCTTATGATCACAATATGACCATGCATAGAGAGAGATGAACACATAGCTACCGGTAGAGCCCTTAGCCCTAAGGAATAACTACTCCCTCCTCATCATGGGAATCAGCAATGGTGATGAAGATGGTGATGGAGATCGACCGAGATGGCTCTGGGGGCAATTCCCCGTCCCGGCAGGGTGCCGGAACAGAGACTTTTTGTCCCCCAAATCTCCCATTCCGTGGCGGCGGCGCTAGAGAGGTTTTCGTGGATTTCTTCTGGATGCCCTAGGGTTTTTGGGTCAGAGGCTTCTTACAGGCGCAGGAATCAAGGTCGGTGGGGGTCCATGGGGGCCACACACCCTGTGGGCGCCTCCAAGGCTTGCCCACGCCTAGGGGGGGAGCGGCCACCCTGTGGCCCCCCTCCGGCTCTGCTTCGTGGTTCCGTGTTGCCCCTGGAAAAATAATAACTTTGGCTTTTGTCCCGACCAATTCCGAGAATATTGATTTTCTGCCTTTCTGGAACCAAAAACTGAAGAAAACATGCAACTGACACTGTGGCAACTTGTTAATAGGTTAGTTCCAAAAAAGATATAAAACACCTCAAAGTATAGGCAAAGCAAAGCAAAGTAGATACAAAACAAGCATAGAGCATAAAAAATTATAGATACGTTTCCGATGTATCAGGAGCCCATGCTAATTAATGTACATCTCCGCAAAAAATCGGGTTTTGGGCACCATCATGGTCATCGAATGACCGGAGGAGGGCAATGAGCGCCCCGTGCACTACCTCAGTGAGGTACTCACCGAGTCAAAGCAACGCTCTCCCTAGTACTAGAAACTGGTGTACGTTGTATTCCGAGCCTAGCGGCGACTTCCCCCACTATTTCCAGGAGTACCCCATCACGGTCGTCGCCTCCGCTCCATTGCAGGATGTCACTCAATCCTATCCCTCGCTCTAGGTGGCTCGGGAACGATATGAACTTGTCGTCCCCTGGCTTCGGCTTGGTCTCGCCTGCTGGCAGGACCTAGTAGTTGTCCTTTGTGAGGATCCCCGCACTCACGAACGGCAACACGGTCTTCTCCGAGCATCGGGATTTACCCACATGTCTTTCGTGGCCATTTTGATGTGGAGCTTGAACGACACAAATATTGGGGCCGACTAGGTTGTGGTCAGCGGTGCAAGATTGATGTATGATTGAGTGAATGTGGAATGGGATACGTGCATCACGCCCTCACTCCGTTAAATAGTGGCGCCTCCATCACGCCCTCAATTACCATTGGAATCTGCCGAACAGTTAGTTTGACAGCGTCTGTCGGTTAATCTTCCTCCATATCGGTGACTTGATATAACATCAAGTCACCTAGTGCGCTCGCTCGTCTGCGATGTCGACGTGCCCACTACGACTCACCAACTCCGGCATTCCTCGCATAATACCTTCCTGTTTCAGGAGTTCACCACTGATTCCACTAGAGTCTTCTGCTTGGACTCGCCTACTCCGACTGCCAAGCTTGAAGCCGCCGCTGAATCCCTGACGCACTATGGGACTACTAATGGGAATATGCCAATCGGGGTATTGCCTAGGAGGTGGATTTGCCTCACCAAATTGGGGAGGCTCTACAGTGGCCCACGATGAGTGAGCTCGCTGACACGGCGACTGGATGTCCCATGACGAGTGGACTTCAAGGAGCACGGCGACTGGAACCAGAAGACCCAGAAGCATAGCTAGGCCTATTCCACTAGGTAAAAACTCACGAACCCCTAAGTGATTTTGTGATCATCCTTGTAAACCCTAGCTATGCGTCTATAAGCCTTGCTAGGGCGACATCAACACATACACACTCTGATATACCCCTTATAAGCGACTCATCGTCTAGCGATTGATCTCGCCACCATTGTAATCTCTCGAAATAATACAAAAAACATGAAGTAGGCTCTTTACCCAAAGGGGGAGGCTGAACCTGGGTAAAAATTTCTGTCCTTGCAATCTCGATCCACAGATGTCCTACTCTCCCTTTCCCCATTCATCTCAATCGCTATCCCCGGTAGAGATTGCCATGGACATTCCCACGACATTATGAGGTGGGGATCAATATGTATATATTGATATACCTATGTTGATCATTGTTGCGGAATGAGTTTCGGACATGTCCACTCATATCCGAACCCATAGAGTCACACACTTAAAGATTTAGCAACATATAGAATGTGAGTGTGATGAATGATATGATTGAAGTAATACTAGAAAAAGGTTTCGAAGAATATCAGAATAATTCGAAGGTGTCCGAAGGTGTCACCGAGAGTGAGAGGAATGGTTACGATCATTATATGAATGATATGATATACCTATGTTGATCATTGTTGCGGAATGGTTTCGAAGAATCTCATAATAATTTAGGAAGGTTCTAGAAGAATTAGGCGGAGTTCAGATTTCCCAGAAACATGGGGAAAAAATTAACTACCTAGTGGGTCCCATGGGCCCACTAGGGAACACGTGCGGGAGGAGGGGAGGAGTCCTTGGCCGAGTCGGCCAGGGATCCCCCTTGGCCGGCGGTGGAGGTGGTTTGGGAGGGAGTCCTAGGTGGACTCAAACCTCCCCCCTAGGTAGGTTTGGGAAGGGAGGAGTCCACCCGGGACTCTGACTCCCTCCCCTACTTGGTTTGGAGGAGGAGGCTGGCCAGCCGCCCATATAAGGAGGAGCCAAGGGAGCGGGAGACACACACCAAGCCCCTCCCAACCCCTAGATCACCGTCGTCAGCTGCCGATGCCGCCTCATCGACGGGTCTACTTCCTTCTCTTCCTCGTGCTGTCGAGCTTGTCATCATCACGTGGAGGATATCTTCTTCATCATATTCAAATCTCTACACGCCATCTAGATCTAACCTAGCTGGTGATCGCAGAGTGCTTCGGATCTTCATCGACATACTTCCTCTTTGAACGATGTGCCTTAATCGCACTTCAACGCGTTGTTGTTGATTTCATACTTGTGGATACCGTGGAGGTGTTACGCGTGTGGCACTTGATCTTTGGAGCATCCATGAGATAATACATTTCCTTGTCACTTGATAAGTCTTCTTGCGGGGATCGACACACGTCTTCGTCAATCTCGTCATCGATAAAATTCCGCTAGTTCGATCTTCGAGGTATGTTCCTTACCTCTCTCCTCGCACTGGATCTTGGTTATACGCTAGAATTTTTTTTGTCTTGAACAAATCACACCTAGGATCTGTTAGATGTATATATCTGTATATTGTTTCCCCATATGTTAGGGGGGCTTCCTGCATATTTGCCTTGTACCTGTACTATATATTGTGGCCTTTGGCCCCTAGAGGAATATAACTTTGTCTATTCCTAACATGGTATCAGAGCCGGTTTTAGGGTTTCCGTGCCCACCGATCATCTGCATGTGACCACCGCCGCCGTCAGCTCGCCCCGGCCATCGTCGGTTCCTGTTCTGGCCGCTTGCGTGGAGTCGTCCCGTTCTACTCGTCAATGCGTCCCACTTGTGTGGATCGGATCTGCTGGGCGTTTCATCTTCCAGATCGGATCGGAGCTGATTTCCGACGGGCTTCGAATCAGATCGGAGCTGATTCCCGACGGGCTTCTACAAGCCAGCCGCCCGCCCGTCCCCGCCTGGAACTCCCGCCCGTCCCTGCCTGGACTGGTTTTCTCCGTTCCCACCGATCCCCGCCTGTAACTCCGTGCCCACCGATCCTCCGCCTGGACCTCCTGCTCCGTCCCCGCCTGGACCTCCTGCTCGGGCTCCTGCAAGCCCGCGCCAGCCCCGGCCCCGCCGCCCGTCAGCTCTCCACGCGGGATCCGCCGCCCGTCGTCACCACGCGGGATCCGCCGTCTGCCCGTCGCTCTGCCCCGGGCGAGCTGCTGCCCGACGCCGCGAGTCCGACCGTCGCCGCTCGCTCGCTCGCCTCTGCCCACTCCTGTCCGCTCCCTCTGGCCCTGCTGCTGGACGCCGGTCCTGCTTTGTTCTGCTTCGTCCTGGCCAACTGCTCTGCCTAGATCAATTTGAGTGTTAAAAAAAAAGTAACAAAAAAAAGAAAGAGAGAGATGTCTTCTGCATCGGGCTATGTTGCGATTCCTCGCTGCCCGGTGATCTTCGATGGCGTGAATTATCCTGATTTTGCCGCATTTATGCGTGTTCACATGCGCGGTCTCCGTCTTTGGGGTGTGCTCTCCGGCGAGGTCTCCTGTCCACCATGCCCCTGCTCCTGTGGCTCCTCTTCCGCCGACGCCAATAGTTCTCGGCGCTGATGCTTCTCAGGAGGCCAAGGATGCTGCTCAGAGTGCCGATGATAGTGTTGTTGCTGCTTATGACCTGAAGTTCAAACAGTACTCTGTTGATCTCAATTCCTACCGCCACGCTTTGACTGCCTACACTCAGTGGGTCGATGAGGATGCTCGTGCTGCTGCTGTTCTCACCTCTAGTGTTCTGCCCCAGTATGCTGCTGAGTTCATGAGTCTCCCTACTGTTGCCGCTCAGTGGACACACCTTCGTCAGTGCTATCAACCGTCTGGAGATGCTCTTGACCTGTCTGTGGTTCGCCAGGAGCATGCTCTTCAGCAGGGTGATTCCACTATTGATGAGTTCTATACTTAGAGTGCTGCTATCTGGCGTCAGCTTGATTCTCTCTGTACTGCTGTTTGTGGCACATGCTCGTGCTGCTAGATTGTGCGCTCGGACTTGGATTTTCACCGCATCTATGAGTTTCTGTCTCGGCTCCGCCAGGAGTTTGAGCCCCGGCGTGCTCAGCTGAATGCTCGTGGTCATGTTCCGCTCTCTGAGGTGTTGTATGAGCTTTGGGCTGAGGAGACCCGTCTCCGTGGTGCTGGTCTTCTTACGGTTCCCTCTATGCTTGCTACTCGTGGTCCTCCTATGTCGTCTGCTCCTTCGACTCAGCCGCGGTCCTCGGTGCCGCCGCCGATACTACCCACTCCTCCAGTCGTGGTCGAGTCGATCGCAGCCCTCGTGGTCGAAGTCGCATCGCCAGCTCGTGGTCAAGATTGCCGTGGTTCTCTTCGTCATTGATCTTACTGTAACAAGGATGGACACACTTGGGCCACCTGTTATACACGGGATCCCAGCTTACGTCAGCAGCACCAGGCTCGTAGGCAGTCGGCCCCTTCCGGATCTTTAGCAGTTGCTCTCTCCGATCAGGACATTATCAGGAGTCTTCGCGGTGCGCTTGTCACTGAGCTCTTCTTCGACAGTCTGCTGGTTACTTGATCGATTCTTGAGCCTTTGTGCAACCACCGCCTTCTACACAGTCAGGTACGTCCCCATGGTATCTGGATTCTGGAGCTTCCTTTCATATGACCTCTGAGTCTTCTTTTCTATCCGCTCTTCGTTCTCTCCCTTCTCCTGTCCGTGTTTTCACGGCTGACGATACCTATCTTCCTGTTTCTAGTCGGGGCACCCTTTCTATTTCTTCTTTTTCTGTTCCTGATATTTCTCATGTCCCTCTTCTTAAGATGAATCTGTTCTCTGCTAGCCAACTTGCTGACTCTGGTTATCGCGTCATTCTTGATGCTGATTCTTGTGTTGTTCAGAACCGTCACACACATGCTCTGGTTGAAGCTGGCCCTCGCAGCCGTGACTCTTCAGGTCTTTGGGAGTTAGACTGGCTTCGTGTTCCTTCCGCTGTCACTTCAGCTGTCAGTTCTTCTCCGGTCGTCGCTTCTGATACCAGCTCCTTTCAGCAGTGGCATCATCGTCTTGGTCACCTTTGTGACTCTCGCCTATCGTCATTAGTTCATCGTGGTTTTCTGGGTCTGTCTCAGGAGATGGGTCTCTATTCCTAACAGGATCTACATATTGCCTATATAATACTTTCGCCATACTTGTAAACATATAGTAGGACGACATGCAAGTTTTTAAGTGATTCCGGAGCTGTGATGGTTGTTTTCCAGCGAAACCGGGGCCGCGTAGATCTACCCCTTTGACTGGTCTCTAAAAAGGTTAAATATATGAGAATACAGAATTCTAAAAATATAAACATTAAAATTATTTCATTTTATGTGATATGTTTCTAGAATGTTAAAGTAACATTTTAAAAAGAAGTAAATCATATAAAAAAATAGCAAAACCATCGGTTTTGCCGTCGACATAGATAAATTATATAGAAAAAGCATGAAACGGAATAAAAAAGGAAAAAATAGCAAATCCGATTGCAAAGCCGTGAGCATAGGTATGGCAGAGATGTGTTGACGGACGAGTCAGGAGTCGTCTTGTTGGGTGCTTGCCTAGGCCACATGGCTATTAGGTAAACCGATGGACATAATACGCCTAGGGTGGCCGTCGACACAGTGCCACCTAAGCCGACAACCGTGTGGTGTTGATGGGTATTTGTTGGCCACGTGCACACCTGGACTATGCCGATGGCCTCGACATAGCATAGTTGTTGGTCATCGGCTTCTCGGCGGTTGATGCGCCGCCGGCGAGAGTGGGCGTGACCATATGGTGTTTGTGTGGGTTTGACCCATATTTGTATAAACTTTTTATTGCTTTCCGCTAACTAATTGGTGGTCTTTTTTACTAATTAATAGTATAAGACACAACTCTTACCACCTTGTTTAAAAAAATTACGGACGTGGTAATTTAGAGTTAGGCAGAAGAGGATACAAACAGCACGCAAAATGAAAGAACGTACAGCGAAATTGGCATGGCAAACGCACAGCACCTACGCGGTTTCCAAATGTAGGCTCCAGTTACTGGAGAAACCGAAGTTCGTTAGTGATAAGCTCAAATAGCCAGACAGTGTCGCTGCTGGTTCGGTACGTTCCGCAGCGGCTCGGTCGGTGGACCATACTATTTCTGAGCACGGGCGATGGTTTCCCACGCGCCTACGTACGACCGCGAGCTGGGACAGCTAGGAGGAGTGAGGACAATTAGTGCAAATCGAGCATGCAGCTCAAAGGGAACACGCGACGTTTTTGACACAGAGACGTGTGTCGGCGGCAACTCCTTCCGGCTTCCGCTCTTGTGAATGGGGGGAGTGCGGTGGACCAGCATGGCGGCACGCTGAATGTGGGCCAGGCGTCTGCCTTGCCATTTTATGTAACGATAACATTCGAACCTCGTACGGGGACATGATTCAGCCCCATGCTTTCGCAGGCTTTGGTTCGTCAACCTTTGTAAGCGACCGGACATGTGGTCTAAAACTTTAACCCGCCGCTGCGATTACTAGGAATTCTATTGTGGACTTATTGTGCCAAATTGTTTATGTTTTTTTAAGAAACACTGTACAACCGAAGACGTTCACAACACGTACATGCACATATCCATATAAACGCACACACGCACACCCTACTCTATGAACACCTCCGAGAAACTGAGCCGGCAGATCGGGTCTTTAGATTGATAAAGTTATCGTGGACGCCTCGCTGTCGACGGGAACATCATCTTTCACTGAAAAAATATTCCGCCTTTTATACAACACACGGTGTCAAACCTGAGGTTTAAACTCTGGTGTGCTGGAGGTACAACCACCCTCCTAACCATCCAACCATATATTGGTTTGCAATTGTCTATGTTTTTTGACTCGATGTGAGTACACTCTTTCTTACATGTTAGAGTAAATTCCAGTTTTTATCCCCTAGTTTGTCTTTTTAAACAATAACTATACCCCATTTAGAAAATTTTCATCTAAATTACACCATTTAGCAAACCTTGTGCCAACTTTTACCCTCCTCTAAGATTTTTTGAGTCTTTTGATAGGTGACTCCATGTCGCTAGGTACAGATGGTGTGCCATGTAGGCAATTTTCTCGTGGCAATTTTTTCTTGTGGTTTTCTCCCGACGATTTACTTGCGTTGTCCAACCTCGGTGGACTTAAGCCCGATTCAGTCAACCTTGCTAAACTAACACTGGATCTTTATAACAAAAAGACCACAAAAAGAACCTAACATCCAACATTTTACGCCACATGTTACTGTGGATCAATTGTTGCCATAACACATAGCAACAAAGACAACAGCTGCAAAGATAATCTGTACCGAAGCAGGGCAGTATTGTTCTCCTTTTCACCTTACCGAGCTCCGTCTTGAACTTTCAAAACGCTCACAGAATTTTAGAAGGGGTAAAATCTGGCACAAGTTTTGTTAAATAGGTAATTAGGATGAAAAATTGCTAAATAGAGTAATTAGTGTAAAAAAAGTAAAACTAGGGGTAAAAACTGGAATTTGCTAAATGGAGACAGGTGCCACTTTTGAATAGGAGCAGGGCATGAGTAAGAAGTGAAGGAGAAATACGATAAATACGGATAGAACAACAGTCCTCAAATCTTAGTGATCTTTGACAATTGTTTCAAGAATAAGTAAGCAGCGGAAATAACGTAATACCATGCACCATTGGTGCATGCGGTTTAGGTAGAAAAATCTTCTCAATGTGAGAGTAAAAAAATCATGAGACCAACCGGTACAATTCTTCCCCTGTAATAATCAATAATAGGCACAGTAGTTTCTTCTCTAGAACATATAGAGAGAGATAGGAGTGACACCACTTCAATAAACTGCAAGTTTGACAACAACAAACATGCCAAGGGGCAATGTAAACAATCAAACAAAGATGTCACACTACATCCTCCAGGAGTCCAGGTTATCTTTTATGTATCCTGCCTGCAGCGAACTGCACGCGGCCGGTTTGTAGACTCCACACATGAATGCACGGTGATCCACGGCGTGCGTCGGTCAGCTCATCTGCGTTGCAGATTTAGACACAGGGAATATGTGTATGCAGGGATCAAGATACACACAACTACATAGTACTCCACGGCATGAGTGATAGCATAAAACTACCGTTTCATATGTCACTTTTCCTAAATGATACAAGGTGATATTTTAATCACAAACCAGATGAAACGAAGTTTTCGCAAAAAGCACTAATCCACGTTCAATCGCGAATTGACACCATTTCTACCAGCAGGGCCCACATGTAAGGAGAAAATTTGCTGACGTGGACCGGCCCCACCTGTCAGCTCTATTAAAAATAGTCAAAATATATATAAAAAAAGGAAATTGGGACGCGTTGACCCATCTCGAGGTTGAATAGGTCGCCGATGCAGGAGGGGATTTCGCCGTTGAGGTTGTTGGCCTCGAGGCCGAAAGCCCACATCGCGGAGCATTTGTAGAGGCGGCTGGGGATACCACCACCGAGGGAGTTGTTGGAGAGGTCCAGGAGCTGCAGACTCCCCAGGTCGCCGAGCTCTGGTGGGATGCCACTAGTGAAGCTGTTCTATTTCCCATGGTCGACGAGGAACTGGTCCAGGGAGCCCATGGGAAATTGCACGGTGCCGGTGTTTCTTGCGCAATTGCGGTTGCGGAGAGGCGTAGATCTTCGTGCACGATTCCGGCGAGGGAGGAGAGATGAAAAGGCGAGCTTCGCCTTGCCGCCTACATTTTGTTCTAACACAATGTGATATGTATGGTGGATTTGCATGTTACATTTTTTTAAGTATGTGTGTGCAATTTAGGCTATAATAGATCAATCTCTAGGCTAGTAGGAAACCGTAGGAGGCAGATCCAGCTAAGTTGGAGCACCGTCAGGTGGCCGTGGGTTTGGTTCGAGTCGGTTCCACGTCGACACCTTGTCCATCGACCTCCTCTCCCACCATACATATGTCATCTGGCAGAGAGAAGGGGCATGGAAGACGGGATGGAGAAGAATCAACAGGAGGGAGAGGCAGCGACAACGTGCCCTCGGCAACGGCGTGCCGCTGCAGATGGAGGAGATGGCACGGAAAGAGGAAAGCAAAGAAAAGATAGAGTTTGGCTTCGTCTGAAGGCAGTGACTGAAAATGGGCCCACATGCAACGGAGGTGGGCCCACCTAACAGAGTCACAGTAATGACAGATAGACTTAAAATACTTGTATGTGACCAGACTTAAACTATAGAATAATTTTTCCTCTTGCTTGCGATCGATCGAAGAGACGAAGACAAGCTACGGACTCTGTGTCGGCGCAATCCGTGCCGGGACACCAGTGGTACTCTTGCAACCTGAGCATTTCTATGTACCTACCGCGCTCTTGCTTCTTGGGTCTAGTCATTTGTTATTTCATAAACATAGATCAAAACTGCATGAGATTTGGTAGGCAAGATCCACGATTTCTCGCCAAACCATGCAAAATATAGCTCGATTGGGCACTATTTTCATTGCACAAGCTGAACATCTACCAAAACTACTCGACGCTGAAATTGCAGTGACCCGAATTGAAAAACTACCTCTCAAATCGGATGCTCCACTTGACCAATACCCAAACCACCCAATCGGGCCATAATACTCCAAGTGAAGAATGGAATAGTCAAGTTTGAATCCAAGCCGACCACATTTGAGTCGCCAAGACACAAAGTCAATCGGCCTAGAGCCATCAAATATGCACAAAATGGATCACCTTTTGCTTTCCCTCTCTCTTGTCTTAGATATCTCTTGAAATAGACTTTTGCCCCACTATATTAATATAGCAATTAACCGATACAACTTTGAGACCACTGCTGAGGAAAACAACACAAAGCACACCGAAAAGAAGCAAGAAAAAAAGAGAAAACAATGCCGACATTGGCGGTTCGACGGAAATGGAGATGACCCGCAACCGCTACGCCCTTCGAACCACCACCCTCCTAGCGCTCTCAACCATCGCGTACCAAGAAGCACTTCCAAGAAGGGGAGTGACGACGACACTGCTGCACGGACCGGTCCACGAGTTTCCCCGGAACGAGTCCTAGGATTTCCCCCGGTATGCTACGGAGGGTGGGAAAGAGGTACCGACGTCCTTCAGGAAGGACGGCGACACCCACAGGCGCCACCGCGTCGGTGTCAAGGAGACAGAGATTTCTCCCGACCCCACACCTTTGGATGCTCCGACACGCTCCACCAAACCTTCCACCCACCAACACACGCTAGTATGGTCTTGCAATCACCCCCACCGTGTCGCTATGGTCCACGTCGTGAGGCCGATAGAACCGAGAAGAAGGAACTTCGACGAGGTTGTTGTCTGATAAAGCACGCGGAGATAACTTCCTCCAGCCGGAGGATGAGCGACGGATCTGGCGGCGAGGACAAACCAAGCCCTCCGTGAAGGGAATATGCCCTGAGAGGCAATAATAAAGTGTTTATTATGTGTATTCCAAGTATATGATAGATGTTTATTTTGTATGCTATAATTGTATTAATACGAAAACATTAATACATGTGTGTTTAATAAACAAACAGAAAGTTCCTAGTTATGCCTCTCTCATAAACTAGCTCGTTGATTAACAAGATGATCAAAGATGATCAAGGTTTCCTGATCATGGACATTGGATGTTGTTAATAACAGGATCACAACATTAGTGTAATGGTGTGATGAACATTCATCCGAAGTATAGCATTACGATCATAGTCATTGAGTTTGTATTGCTATAAAAACTTACAAAGTGATCCTAATCCTTAGACCATGAGATCATGTCAATCACTAACACCGGAAGAGTTTTTTGATAACATCAAACGTCACACCGTAACAGGGTGATTATAAAGATGGGTTCAGAACTAATAAAGTGTTATGTTGAGGACCATGGATTGAGGTTGAATTTGTTCATCCCGATGACGTATAGATATACTCTGGGCCCTCTCGGTGATATCACATTGATTAGCTTGCAAGCAAGTGATTTGATCACTAGAATATTATATCACGGGAACGAGAAAAGAGTGCATGTCAGTAACGAGATCAAACTAGGTATGGAGATACCGATGATCGAATCTCGGACATGTAATATACCGCGGAACAAAGGGATTAAGATACTAGCGTAAAAGGTTCCGACGATCACAAGCAAGTCATCGTTGAATATGTGGGAGTCAGTATGGGTCTCCAGATCCCGCTTACGATTATTGATCCGAGAGAGGTCTCGATCATGTCCGCATTATTCGTGAACCGTGGGGTGACACACTTAAGAGACACCGACATCCAATTGGAGCAAAAGTTTCATGCCGAAAAGAATAACAAGCGCGGGAATTTATTTCACTAGATACAGAAACAGGTTTTTGGGTGAAATTGCAGAAAGTGTTTTTGCATGTGAAATAGAATTCTAGCAAGGGTTTATATGAGAATGTTTGTCATTAAAGTAATTGACAAAATTCTGAATAAATAAAAAGAGTTTTATTTAATGAGAGTTTACATTAAATTTGCTGGAAATTTAATTGCAAGTTTGAGTGGGATTTTGAGTGGAGGGAAATGAAGAGGTTTTTGTGAGTGGAGTGTCCACCCACATGAATGAAGGAGGGGAGGGGGCAGCCCCCATGGCCGGCGGCCACCCCCTTGGGTGCCCCCTCCTCCTACAAAAGGCACCCCTCTCCCTCTCTCTCACTCACACCTCCTCGTGAAGGATCTCTCTCCCCCTCTAGAACTTATTCCCCATGGTCTCGGACTAGCGAGAT
This sequence comes from Avena longiglumis, assembly GCA_030063025.1. Lineage (NCBI taxonomy): Eukaryota > Viridiplantae > Streptophyta > Magnoliopsida > Poales > Poaceae > Avena > Avena longiglumis. Next base: position 160,667,389 of record CP125973.1, read on the forward strand.
ACATGTTCCCGGTGGCTATTCGGCAAGAAAGAGTTGTGCTTCCGCTGCATTGCTGGAGCGAGGAGGCGGAGGTTGCTCGGTGCCTCGAACGTGTGTGTGAGCACGGATGCGCCGCTGATTTGCGACGCTAGGACTTCCTCTCGATCTTGAGATCGGCAAGAGATCGTCTGCACCAACCACGAGTTTAACTCGTTAAGCTTTGTCGGTCTTCAAGGGTATGTTCTCTACGGATATATATCCGCCCATTGTTTGTATCTAGTAGATAGATCTTGGTACATAGTTGTTCCCATCGTAGGAAATTTTTTGTTTTCTATGCTGCGAACCCTACAGTGGTATCAGAGCCGGATCTATGCGTAGATGCTTTACACGGGTAGTACACATATGAGTATGTGAGCGATGATGATCATGTTGTTGCTCCTTAGTTGTAATTTTGGATATTGGTGGCATAGTGGGATGAAGTGGCCCGGACAAACTTTACATGTCCTCGCACATGAGACCTGTTCCACGCTTGACATGCAACTAGTTTGCATAAGTGACTAGCTAGTGTCTGTCTCTCCTACTATAGTCAATATCTATTTTGCAACGAGTTGTCAACAATTTGGTGAAGGGTTTCGCGGCATAGTAAATCAAAATTTTCTACGGATGCGAACAGAGGAAAGCCAAGATCTAATCTAGGAGATGCAATCAACGAGAGATATTGGATTAGATCTTCATACCCTTGAAGATTCATGACAATGAACGCTCGAACGTGGGTGATGTAGTCGTGCTCGCTTCTCCTCCTCGCGATCCGATCCGATCTAGCACCACAAGTGGCGGTGCCTCCGTGAGATGCACACGCAAAGACCTCGGCGTCTCCTCCTTCCTCGGACCAGCAAGTATGGTGGAGAGATAGATTGGATCTACAACACGACGGCGTGGTGTATATGGTGGAGAATTTCTGCAGCAGGGCTTCGCCTACAAACAGTCGGGAGGGAGAGAGGAAGGCAGCAACGCAACTAGGATTGGAGGCAAGGTGTAGGGGGGAGGGGGCGCACTAGCCCTCTATTTATAGAGGGGGGGTGGCCAGCCCTTGCCCCTCCTCCAAGCCTTGGGCCGGCGGCCAAGGGAGGGAGGAGTGGGGGCAAGGACTCTCCCCCTTCTAGAGACCCTATCTCTAGTTTAAACGATTTAAACCCTATAGGATCGGCTGGGCCCTATGGGGCCTTGTGCCCCTGGCCCAAAGCGGCCAGGACACTCCCTCATAGGCCCATGCCCCCTCCCGGAAGGTGGGGTCACGTTGGTCCCCTTCCGGAAGGTTCTAGAAGCTTCCAGTACAATACCGATTAACCCGGAACAATTCCGAACTCCAAAAACTGCACTGCCTTATATGAATCTTATTCTCCGGACCACTCCGGAACCTCTCGTGATGTCCCGGATCCCATCCGATACTCCGAACAAAAATTCATAAACCAATTATCCAATCTATCCTAGCGTCGAGACACGTTAAGTGTGTGACCCTGCGGGTTCGAGAATATGCAGACATGATCTTCTATCAATAATCAACAGCGGTGCAGGCACCCATATTGACTCCACACATTCATCGATGATCATATCGGATGAACCACAATGTCGATTCAAACAATCCCATATATATATTCCCTTCGTCGCGATATTTTACTTGCCCGAGATTCGATCGCGTCGTGCATTCATACCTAGTTCAATCTCGCTCGGCAAGTACTTTACTCGTTCCGTAATCCGATATCACTTTGTGATTAACTCCTTAACCACATGCTTGCAAGCGGTGTTGATCGACACGAGTGGGCCCAAGTATATCTCTCCGACTTGGGAGGGACAAATTCCATCTCGATACATACAACCCAATGATACTTTCCGATCACCTGAGAGACACCTTTATGATCACCCTCTCATAGGATGATGTTTGATGACCTCAAAGCTTTCTTCCGATACCAGGGAGTTGTATTATCTCATGGTCTAAGGAATACAATATTTGAAATAGGAAAAGCTTCACAAAGATGAACACGATGATACGATCTAATTGCTTCGCTTAGTTTGGGTCTGTCCATCATATCATTCTCCAATGATATGATCTCATTATCAATTGACAACTCATGTCTATGGTTAGGAAACCTTAACCATCATTGATCAATGAGCTAGTCCATAGAGGCGTACTAGGGACATGGTGTTGTTCACAAACCACACAAGTATTAAAGTTTCCGCTTAATACAATTCTAGCATGGAATATAAACTTTATCATGAACAAGAATTATAATAATAACATCTTTATTATTGCCTCTAGGGCATAATTCCAACAATCTCCCACTTGCACTAGAGTCAATAATCTAGTTTACATCTGGCAACAATCTCACACCCATGGCACTGAGATGTTGATCATGTTTTACACGTGGAAGAGGTTTAGTCAATGGATCTGCGACATTCAGATCTGTATGTACTTTGCTAATCTTCAGATCTCCATCTGCAATATAATCTCGGATTATATGAAACTTGCGGTTGATATGCTTGGTCTTTGGATGATATCTTGGTTCCTTAGCAAGTGCTATGGCGCCAGTGTTGTCACACAATATCTCCAGTGGGTCCAATGAACTTGGAACCACGCCAAGCTCAGTGATGAAGTTTCTGATCCAAACTCCTTCACTTGACGCTTCTGCAGCAGCCATGTATTCCGCTTCCACTGTAGATCCCGCGATCACGCTTTGCTTGCAGCTTCTCCAGCTCACGGCTCCTCCATTCAAAATATAAACGTATCACGTCTCGAGATTTGGAATCATCCTTGTCGATTGTCAAAACTAGCGTCGACGTAACCTTTACGACAAGTCGTTCATCACCCCATAGACTAAGAACATTTCTTTAGTCCTATTTAGGTACTTTAGGATGTTCTTCACGGTCCAAATGTTCCACTCGGATCACTTTGATATCTCGTCAAACTAAGAGCATTGGACACATCCGGTCTAGTACACAAGATGGCATACATGATGGAACCTATGGCCGAGGCATAAGGCACTTTGATCATAGCTTCCTATCATTTACATCAGAAGTGGACACTGAGCCTTGCTCAATATCTTACCTGACAACATAGGCACTGAACCTTTCTTTGCCTTATCCATTCTGAACCTTTTCAGAACTTTGTCTAGGTATGTACTCTGGCTTAAAGCTATCACGCATCTTTGTCTATCTCTATAGATTTTGATGCCCAATATATAAGCAGCTTCACCTAGGTCTTTCATTGAAAAACACTTGTTCAAATAACTCTTCACATCGTTAAGCATGTTGATGTCATTTCCAATAATCAATATGTCATCCACATATAGTACCAGAAACGTCACCGAGCTCCCACTCACTTTCTTGTAGATACAAGCTTCGTAGCAATTTGGAACAAATCCAAAGCTCTTGATCACTTGATCAAAACAAAGGTTCCAACTCCGAGATGCTTGCTTCAGTCCATAAATGGAACGCAAGTTTGCATACTTTATCGCATCCTTAGGATCGACAAAACCTTCGTTGCATCATATACAACTCTTCATCAATGTTGCCATTGAGGAACGCAGTCTTGACATCCATCTGCCATATTTCATAATCATGAAACGCAACAATTGCTAATAAAATCCGAATGGACTTAAACATCGCTACGGGAGAGAAAGTCTCATCGTAGTCAACACCTTGAACTTGTCGAAAACCTTTCGCGACAAGCCGTGCTTTATAGACGGTAACATTACCATCCGCGTCCGTTTTCTTCTTGAATATCCATTTGCACTCAACGGCCTTTCGGTCGCTAGGAGGGTCCACCAAAGTCCATACTTGGTTTTCGCTCATGGATCCCAATTCGGATTTCATGGCTTCTAGCCATTTCTCAGAGTCTGGGCTCATCATCGCTTCCTCATAGTTCGTAGGTTCACTGTCTTCTACCAACAAGACAGTCAAGACAGGGTTGCCGTACCACTCAGGAGGGGCACGCGACCTTGTCGACCTGCGACGTTCAAGAGCGAGATCGTCCAAGCTTCATGATCCTTGTCATTAGCTTCCTCTATTGTTGGTGCAAAGTGCATGGAACAATTTCAGTGTGCGCTACTCTCCAATTCAAGAGAAGGTTCAATAACCTCGTCTAGCTCTACTTTCCTCCCACTCACTTCTTCGAGAGAAACTCCTTCTCAAGAAAGGAACCGTTCTTGCGACAAACACTTTGCCTTCTTGCATGATAGAAGGTATACCCAATAGTTTCCTTAGGGTATCCTATGAAGATGCATTTCTCGCTTTGGGTTCGAGCTTGTCCCATCAACTTCTTGACGAAGCTTCGATCCCCAAACTTTAAGAAACAACTTAGGTTTAGCACCAAACCACAGTTCATACGGTGTCGTCTCAACGGATTTAGATGGAGCCCTATTTAAAGTGAATGCAGCGGTTTCTAATGCATAACCCCAAAATGATAACGGCAAATTAGTAAGAGACATCATTGATCGGACCATATCTAATAGGGTTCGATTCCGGCATTCAGACACACCATTGCGTTGTGGTGTTCCGGGTGGCATGAGTTGTGAAACGGTTCCACTTGCTTTAAGATACGTGAGAAAATCATAACTCAAATATTCACCTTCATGATAGGATCGTAGAAACTTAATCTTTCTGTTACGATGGTTCTCCACTTCATTCTGAAATTCCTTGAACTTTTCAAATGTTTCAGATTTATGTTTCATTAAATATATACCCATATCTACTTAAGTCATCGGTAAAAGTGAGGAAATAGCGATATCCACCGCGCGTCGAAACACTCATCGGTCCGCATACATCGGTATGTATGATTTCCAACAAGTCCGTTGCTCGCTCCATCATACCGGAGAACGGGGTTTTGATCATCTTGCCCATGAGGCATGGTTTGCATGTGTCAAATGATTCAAAATCAAGAGACTCCAAAAGTCCATCAGAATGGAGTTTCTTCATGCGCTTTACACCAATATGACCTAGACGACAGTGCCACAAATAAGTAGTATTATCACTATCTACTTTGCATCTCTTAGCCTCAATGTTATGGATGTGTGTTTCATCCCTTTCGAGATTTAGAAGAAATAAACCATTTACAATAGGTGCATGACCATAAAAGATGTTACTCATATAAATAGAACAACCATTATTCTCCGATTTAAATGAATAACCGTCTTGCAATAAGCACGATCCAGAAATAATGTTCATGCTCAACGCAGGCACATAATAACACTTATTAAGGTTTAAAACTAATCCCGAAGGTAAAACTAAGGAGAGCGTGCCGACGGCCATCACATCAACTCTTGATCCGTTGCCAACGCCAGATCGTCACCTCATCCTCAAGCCATCTATTCCATAGCTCTGTTTGAGTTACAAATATTAGCAATCGAACCGATATCAAATACCGGGCACTACAACGAGGGCTAGTAAGGAAAACATCAATAACATGTATATCAAATATACCTTTGACGGTGCCAGCCTTCTTGTCCGCTAAGTACTTGGACGATTGCTTCCAAAGTGACCCTTGTCCTTGCAATAGAAGCACTCAGTGTCCGGCTTAGGACCAGACTTGAGCTTCTTCTCAGCAGGAGCATTACGCTTGCCGCCGCCCTTCTTGAAGGGCTTCTTTGCTCCCTTACCTTTCTTAAAGGAGGGTTTGTTGACCATCAACACATGATTATCCTTCTTGATGTCCACCTCCGCCGCCTTCAACTTTGCGAAGAGCTCGGTGATCGTATCAGTGGAGCCAATCTGATTATGAGTCACTACAAAACTCTTGTAGCTGGGAGGGAGTGATTGCATAACCCTGTCAATCTTGAGCTCCTCTGGAATCGTGCATTCCAGTTTCTCAAGCCGTTGAGTGTAGCCTGACATCTTTATGGCGTGCTCACTAACGGAACTCCCTTCCTCCATCTTGCAGTTAAAGAACTTCTCAGAGATCTCATATCTCTCAGAACGGGCTTGAGTCTGAAACATGGTTTTCAGCTCCTCGAGAATCTCAAAGGGCCCGGGATAGGTTTCAAAACGATTTTGAAGTTCCGGTTCCATAGCAAACAACATGGTGCTCTTAATCACACCATAATCATCTTTGGCGCGATCGATGACTTTCTCATCGGTAGCTTGCAGTGGGGTCACCTAACGCTTTCCCAAGGACATAGTCCTTTTGTCCTCCGAGAATGATTCTTAGATTGCGGAACCAATTGGTGAAGTTATACCCATTGTTTCTAAGCTTTTCCTTCTCAAAAAACGTTGAAGTTGAAGTTGGATTTGGCCATGTGATCTACAGTATTTGCAAGTACAATTTAGACTATGTTCATGATAAATAGTTCAACTTAATCAAATTACTAGATGAACTCCCACTAAATTCAACATCCCTCAAGTTGTTTAGTGAACACGATCCAAATTCACCACACCTAATCCGATCATCACGAGAAGAGATGTGGTTTCAATGGTGGACAACAAAGTGTCGATCATATCATTCATATGACTCATGCTTAACCTTTCGGTTCTTGTGTTCCGAGGCCATGTCTGTACATGCTAGGCTCGTCAAGCTAGACCCAAGTAAATAAAACCATGATTGCATATAACTTTATGTGACATGGTATAACCAATCTCCGCGCAATGATCTCCATCTTGTGCGTTCCGGCATGATCTCCATCACTCCACCATGATTGCCTCCACCACGAATAGCAACTACAACTATTGCTAACTACTTAGCGATAAAGTAAAGCTATTACATGGCGTATAAGAAGTTGACTCGCAGGTCATACACAATTATAAAGACAACCATATGGCTCCTGCCGGTTGTGTACTCATCGACATGCAAGTCGTGAAACATTACAAAACATGATCATCGCATACAATATACACATCACATCTTGGGCCATACCATATCACAGAAAACACTCCCTGCAAAAACAAGTTAGACGCCTCTACTTTGTTGTTGCATGTTTTACATGGCTTATGGGAGTAGATGCTAAGAACGATGCTTACCTACGGAAAGCCACAACGGTGATATTATGGTTGCCAAACTCTGGTGTTAATCCGATGACAACTATAGTGAGAGAAACTGACATCCACCAGCCGCATGTGTGGAACAAGCCACACGTCAAGTGCGGAGCCGGTCTCGCGAACGACGTCGCGTAAGGTTGGCCTGGACCGCTTCAATCTCACTATCCCGCGTCATAAGAAGAACACAAACAAGAGGCTTGCAACAGAAAACATCAACGCCGCAACAACCATGTTGCGTTACTCGTGAAACACATCTACGCATAGATCTAGCTCGATACCCTTTGAAGGGTTTCGCGGCATAGTAAATCAAAATTTTCTACGGATGCGAGCAGAGGGAAAGCCAAGATCTAATCTAGGAGATGCAATCAACGAGAGATTGGATTAGATCTTCATACCCTTGAAGATTCAAGACAGTGAACGTTCCTGAACGTGGGTGATGTAGTCGTACTCGCTTCTCCTCGCGATGCGATCCGATCTAGCACCACAAGTGGCGGTGCCTCCGTGAGATGCACACGCAAAGACCTCGGCGTCTCCTCCTTCCTCGGACCAGCAAGTATGGTGGAGAGATAGATTGGATCTACAACACGACGGCGTGGTGTATATGGTGGAGAATTTCTGCAGCAGGGCTTCGCCTACAAACAGTCGGGAGGGAGAGAGGAAGGCAGCAACGCAACTAGGATTGGAGGCAAGGTGTAGGGGGGAGGGGGCGCACCAGCCCTCTATTTATAGAGGGGGGGGGGGGCGGCCAGCCCTTGCCCCTCCTCCAAGCCTTGGGCCGGCGGCCAAGGGAGGGAGGAGTGGGGGGCAAGGACTCTCCCCCTTCTAGAGACCCTATCTCTAGTTTAAACGATTTAAACCCTATAGGATCGGCTGGGCCCTATGGGGCCTTGTGCCCCTGGCCCAAAGCGGCCAGGACACTCCCTCATAGGCCCATGCCCCCTCCCGGAAGGTTCTAGAAGCTTCCGGTACAATACCGATTAACCCGGAACAATTCCGAACTCCAAAAACCGCACTGCCTTATATGAATCTTATTCTCCGGACCACTCCGGAACCTCTCGTGATGTCCCGGATCCCATCCTAGACTCCAAAAAAAAATTCATAAACCAATTATCCAATCTATCCTAGCGTCGAGACACGTTAAGTGTGTGACCCTGCGGGTTCGAGAATATGCAGACATGATCTTCTATCAATAATCAACAGCCGGGTCAGGCACCCATATTGACTCCACACATTCATCGATGATCATATCGGACGAACCACGATGTCGATTCAAACAATCCCATATATATATTCCCTTCGTCTCGCGATATTTTACTTGCGAGATTCGATCGTCGCATGCCGTCATACCTAGTTCAATCTCGTTCACAGCAAGTACTTTACTCGTTCCGTAATCCGATATCACTTTGTGATTAACTCCTTAACCACATGCTTGCAAGCGGTGTTGATATCGATTACCGAGTGGGCCCGAAGTATATCTCTCCGACTTGGGAGGGAAAAATTCCATCTCGATACATACAACCCAACAGATACTTTCCGATCAACGGAGACACCTTTATGATCACCCTCTCATAGGATGACGTTTGATGACCTCAAAGCTTTCTTCCGATACCGTGGAGTTGTATTATCTCATGGTCTAAGGAATACAATATTTGACATAGGAAAAGCTTGAAATATGAACACGATGATACGATCTAATTGCTTCGCTTAGTTTGGTGCATCCATCATATCATTCTCCAATGATATGATCTCATTATCAATTGACAACTCATGTCTATGGTTAGGAAACCTTAACCATCATTGATCAATGAGCTAGTCCATAGAGGCGTACTAGGGACACGGTGTTGTTCACAAACCACACAAGTATTAAAGTTTCTGCTTAATACAATTCTAGCATGGAATATAAACTTTATCATGAACAAGAATTATAATAATAACATCTTTATTATTACCTCTAGGGCATAATTCCAACTTATACTTGTTGTGGTTCATGTTCGTAGGTATGAACGGTTCTATCTTCGAAAGCCCTAAGCCACGTAAAATTTGCAATGGATAAATTAGATGCGTCTAGTTTAGATTGTTGCTGGGCTAATGTTATGATATGGTGATGTTGTAAGTAGAAGTATGAGATGATACTCTTACAACACACATAACTTGTAATTTCCATAGACCTTGGCCTTACACATAAAGGTATGATAGTGATCATACCACGATGCACATGATAGATATCATATGCGGGAACCATATCATTCCACTAATAAACATGTGATGTTTGATAGCATCTTATATTGCTTGTTTGGCGTTTTATTAGCATAATAAGATGATCCCTCATTTAAATATCAAGATAAGAATGTGTTCTTCCTTTAGTATGCACCGATTATGTTTTCGTCGCTCCAAGACATCACGTGATGATCGAGTGTTCTTGGATCCACGACCATATTTCGGGTGTAAGACAGTTACACACACGAATACTAAGGTTCTTACTTGGCGAGCCTAGCATGTACAGACATGGCCTCGGAACACGGACCGAAAGGTTAAGCATGAGTCATATAGTAGATCTGATGCCCATTTGATGCTCGCCTTTGAAGCTACACCGACTCACATGATGATCGGACTTAGTGTAGTTGATTTGGTTCATGTAATCACCAAAAAGACACGAGGGATGTCGTTTTTGAGTGGGAGTTCATTCGTAATGTGGATTAGTTGAACTCAATCTATCATAAACTTAGTCTAAACTTTAAAAATTCTGTTGTAGATGGCACCACCTGCTTTTAATTTCAATGTGTTCATCGAGAAAGAGAAACTTGCAACAAACGGTAGCAACTTTACCGAATGGGACATGAATTTGAGGATTCTCCTCTCTGCTGCACAAAATAAATATGTGCTATAAGCGCCGCTAGGCCCCCCACCTTTTGAGGATCCCCCTAACGAGGAGAAGAATATCTATCAGACTCGTCAAGAGCACCACAACTTAGTTCATTGCGGCATATTGTATGGGCTAGAGCCAGAACTTCGAAAGCGTTTAGAAAACGGCAATGCATTTGATACAATGGGTGAGTTGAAAATGATTTTCGACACACATGCTGCTGTAGAGAGCTACAATGCTTCAGAAAAGTTCTTTAGCTGCATGATGGAAGAGCACAGCTCCGTAAGTGAGCATGTACTCAAGATGTTGGGTTACGCCGATAAGCTTGTGTCCTTAGGAATATCGATTCCCATTGACTTAGGCATCCATCGTGTTCTGCAGTCTCTGCCACCTAGCTATAAGAGCTTTGTGATGAACTATAATATGCAAGGCATGAAGAAGTCTCTCCCCAAGCTTCTGTCAATGCTTAAAACTGCAGAAGTGGATATCAAAAAGGAACATCAAGTGTTGATGATCAATAGGAACACTGGTTTCAAGAAATACAAGAAGGGAAAACGGAAGAGAAGTAAGGGTGGCAAGCCGGTTGCCGTGCCTGAAAAGAAACCCCGAGTTGGATCTAAGTCTGATACTGAGTGCTACTATTGTAAGGGGATCGCCTTTGGGCCATAACTACCCCAAGTATTTGGCGGACAAGAAGGCAAGGCAAACAAAGGTATATATGATATACATGTTATTGATGTGTACTTGACTAGTGCTCGCAGTAGCACCTGGGTATTTGATACCGGTTCAGTTGCTAATATTTGTAACTCGAATCAGGGGCTGCGGAACAAGCGACCACTAGCAAGGGGTGAGGTCAAGATGCGTGTCGGCAATGGATCAAGCGTTGATGTGATCGCCGTCAGAACGCTACCTCTCTACTTGCCGTCGGGATTAGTAATAAACTTTAATAATTGTTATCTGGTGCCAGCACTAAGCATGAACATTGTATCTGGATCGTGTTTGCGAAGTGGTTATTCATTTAAATCCGAGAACAATGGTTGTTCTATTTATATGAATGAAATCTTTTATGGTCATGCACCGATGATGAATGGTTTATTTCTATTGGATGTCGATAATAATGTTACACATATTCATAATGTTGATGCTAAAAGGATTAAACTTAATGATGATATATCCGCATATATGTGGCACTGCCGTCTAGGTCATATTGGCGTTAAACGCATGAAGAAGCTCCATTCGGATGAACTTTTGGAATCACTTGATTTTTAATCATTTGATACATGTGAGCCATGCCTTATAGGCAAGATGACTAGAACGCCGTTTTCCGGTTCAATGGAACGGGCGACAGATTTATTGGAAATCATACATTCTGATGTATGTGGTCCAATGAGTGTGTCGGCGCAAGGTGGATATCGTTATTTTATTACTTTCACGGATGATATGAGTAGATACGGTTATATCTACTTGATGAAACACAAGTCTGAAACCTTTGAAAAGTTTAAGGAATTTTAGAATGAAGTGGAAAATCATCATAATAGAAAGATCAAATTTCTACGGTCCGACCGTGGAGGTGAGTATCTAAGTTACGAGTTTAGCACTCACATGAAAGAGTGTGGAATTGTTTCACAACTCACACCTGCCGGAACACCACAGCGAAATGGTGTGTCGGAACGTCGTAATCGTACTTTATTGGATATGGTTCGATCTATGATGTCTCTGACGGACTTGCCATTGTCATTTTTGTTGGAGATATGCCCTAGAGGCAATAATAAATGTAGTTATTATTATATCTTTGTGTTTATGATAAATGTTTAAATTCATGCTATAACAGTATTAACAAGGAAACATTAATACTTGTGTGATTTGTAAACTAAATAAGAGTCCCTGGTAAAGCCTCTTTATAAAACTAGCTTGTTGGTTAATAAATGATTGTGGTTTCCCTATCATGAACATTGAGATGTTATTAACAACAAGATCATGTCGTTAGGATAATGGTATGATGGACATACTCCTATAGATAAGCGTAGCATAAAGATCAAGTCATTTTAATAGTTCAATTGCTATATGCTTTCTAATACATAGTAACCTAATTCCTTCGACCATGGGATCATGCTTATCACCATCACCGGAAGAATGCTTTGATGACATCAACCACCACACCGTAACTGGGTGGTTATAAAGGTGGCATTGAGTGTTCGGAAAGTATTGGCTGAGACACATGGATCAAGAGTGGGATTTGTCCATCCATATGAGGGATAGATATACTCTGGGCCCTCTCGGTGGAATGGCTTGCAAGCATGTGACTGGCTCACAAGGGATCATATATCACGGGAACAAGAAAAGAGTACTTATCAGTAACGAGGTTGAACTAGGTATGCAGAGATACCGACGATCAAAACCTCGGATAAGTAAACTATCGTGAGACAAAGGGAAATTGGTATCATATGTAAGTGGTTCATTTGATCGCAAAGTAATCATAGAAATATGTGGGAGCCATATGAATTTCCAGATTCCTCTATTGGTTATTGATCGGAGAAGTGTCTCGATCATGTCCGCATAATTCACGAACCGTAGGGATACACACTTAAGGATTCGATGTTGTTGAGTAGTTATGGAATGATGAGTAAGAGACCGAATGTTGTTCGGAGTCTCGGATGGGATCCGGGATATCACGAGGAGATCCGGAATGGTCCGGAGAATAAGATTCATATAAGTAAAGTCTTGTTTTGGGGTTGGAGAATGGTTCCGGTGTTTTCATTGGGAATGTTCTAGAGAGTTCCGGAAGGTCCGACACTCCGGAGGGGAAGGGTACATGAATGTGTCATAACAAGTTGGAATGGTTGCATCATGTACTAGGTGTCATCGCTGAGCAAAATAAAGGGATAAATCAAATCCTAGTTTGAAAAGTCAAACGCCAATTTGAAAAGTCAAACGGCAAGTTTGCTTGGTGGAGGGAGAGTAGGAAACCTACTTGGGGAGGAGTTCCTCTCCCTCCACCCGCCGGCCTTGGAGGCCGAGTTGGGGAGGGACTCCCCTCCCCTTGGCCGGCGCCCTCCACCTATATAAGGAGGGGCAGGGCTGCCCCTCCAAGACTACACCTTGCCTCCGCAAAACCCTAGCCCCAAGCCGGCGCCACACCTCTGCCGCCTAGGGCAAACCCTAGCCGCCGACTTGGGCTTCCCCAAGCCCTAGCCGCCGGCTTAGCTCTCTCTCCTTGGTGTGTCTAAACCCTAGATCATCGAGGCCTCTCTCATAGTCCACCATACTCGCTCTGGCTTAAGGCGAAGCCCTGTGAGATCTCCCCTCTACTTCCGGTACCACGTCAGGTCTTGGGAATCGCGAGAGAGTGCTACAACCTCCGGCCTTTGGAACAAGGAGAGGAAGGTCTTCATCGAGTACAACGGTGACCGATCATGGAAGCGGCCGAACACAAGACCTAAGGATCGTCACGATCTTGAGATCGGCAAGAGTACGACTACATCATCCACGAGAATCCGCTCTCGTTAAACACTTTGGAATCTTCGAGGGTGAGTTATTCCATCGACTCGTTGCTACAATCTAGTAGATAGATCTTGGCTTGTTTGTTTGTATGCGGTAGAAATTTTTTGTTTTCCATGCTACGAACCCCTACAATTTTGGGGTTATGCACTATAAACTGCTGCATTCACTTTAAATCGGGCACCATCCAAATCCGTTGAAAAGACACCGTATGAATTATGGTTTGGAAACAAACCTAAGATGTCATTTATTAAAGTTTGGGGATGCGATGTTTATGTGAAGAAACTTCAATCGGATAAACTCGAACCCAAAGTGGAAAAATGCGTCTTCATAGGATACCCTAAGGAAACTATTGGGTATTCCTTCTATCACAGATCCGAGGGCAAGGTTTTTGTTGCCAAGAATGGATCCTTTCTAGAGAAAGAGTTTCTCACGAAAGGTGTGAGTAGTCGGAAGGTAGAACTCGAAGAGGTTATTGAACCTTCTCTTCAAAGTATGGCGAGTAGCGCAGCGCCGGAAGTTGTTCCGGAGTTGGCTTCACCTGTTGAAGAGGTAACTAATAATAATGATCATGAAACTCCAAAAGAGAGTACTACCGAACCTCGCAGGTCTAGCAGGGCGCGTGCAGCTCCCGAGCTGTACGGAAACCATGTTATGAATTTCATGGTTGATGAAATTGATGACCCTGCGACATATGAAGAAGCGATGATGAGACCAGATTCCAACAAATGGTTATAAGCCATGAAATCCAAGATGGAATCCATGTATGAAAATCAAGTTTGGAATTTGGTGGAATTACCTCACGACCGAAAGGCCGTGGAGAACAAATGGATTTTCAAAAGGAAACCTGATGCTGATGGTAATGTGACCGTCTATAAAGCTCGACTTGTCGCAAAGGGGTTTCGACAAATTAAAGGAGTTGACTATGATGAGACATTCTCTCCCGTAGAGATGCTAAAGTCGGTTAGGATTATGTTAGCAATTGCTGCATATTTCGATTATGAGATATGGCAGATGGATGTCAAAACTGTGTTTCTCAATGGTAATATTGAAGAAGAGTTGTATATGATACAACCAAAGGGTTTTGTCAATCCTAAGGATGCTAAGAAGGTGTCAAGCTTCAGCGATCCATATATTGATTGAAGCAAGCATCACGAAGTTGGAATCTCCGCTTTGATGAGGTGATCAAAGAGTTTGGATTTTTCCAAACTTATGGAGAAGCTTGTATTTACAAGAAAGTGAGTGGGAGCAATGTGGCATTTCTGATATTATATGTGGATGACATATTATTGATTGGAAATGATATAGATCTTTTAAACAGTGTTAAAAGTTATCTAAACAGCAAATTTTCAATGAAGGACCTACGTGAAGCGTCATACATATTAGGTATAAAGATCTATAGAGATATATCTAGGCGCCTAATAGGGCTATCGCAAAGTACATACCTTGATAAGATTTTAAAGAAGTTTAAAATGGACGGAAGTAAGAAGGGGTTCTTACCTATGTTGCAAGGCAAGACATTGAGTAAGACTCAAAGTCCGACTACGACGGAAGAAAGAGAGATAATGGACAAAGTCCCCCATGCTTCAGCCATAGGCTCTATAGTTTGACTAGTAGGTACCAATCGGATCCAGGTTCAGAACACTGGATAGCGGTCAAGAATATCCTTAAGTACTTACGAAGAACTAAGGATATGTTTCTTGTATACGGAGGTGAAGAAGAGATCGTCGCTAAGTGTTATGTCGATGCAAGCTTTGACGCCGACCCGGATGACTCTAAGTCTCAATCCAAATACGTATTTCTCATGAATGGCGGAGCGGTTAGTTGGAGGAGTTCCAAACAACCTGTGGTGGCGGGATCAACAACGGAGGCCGAATATGTTGCTGCTTCGGAAGCGGCTCAGGAAGCGGTTTGGATGAAGGAGTTCATATCCGAACTAGGTGTGGTTGCAAGCGCGTTGGACCCAATGGTGATCTATTGTGACAACAATGGTGCCATTGCCAATGCCAAAGAACCAAGGTCTCACAAGAATTCCAAGCATATTAAGCGCCGGTTTCACTCCATCCGCGAGCATGTCAAGGATGGAGATATAAAGATTTGTAAAGTACACACGGATCTCAATGTAGCAGATCCGTTCACTAAAACTCTCCCTAGAGCAAAACATGATCAACACCAAAACTCCATGGGTGTTAGATTCATCACTATGTAACTAGATTATTGTCTCTAGTGCAAGTGGGAGACTGAAGGGAATATGTCCTGAGAGGCAATAATAAAGTGTTTATTATGTGTATTCCGAGTATATGATAGATGTTTATTTAGCATGCTATAATTGTATTAATACGGAAACATTAATACATGTGTGTTTAATAAACAAACAGAAAGTTCCTAGTTATGCCTCTCTCATAAACTAGCTCATTGATGAACAAGATGATCAAGGTTTCCTGATCATGGACATTGGATGTTGTTAATAACAGGATCACAACATTAGTGTAATGGTGTGATGAACATTCATCCGAAGTATAGCATTACGATCATAGTCATTGAGTTTATATTGCTATAACAACTTACGAAGTTATCCTAATCCTTAGACCATGAGATCATGTCAATCACTAACACCGGAAGAGTTTCTTGATAACATCAAACATCACACCGTAACAGGGTGATTATAAAGATGGGTTCAGAACTAATAAAGTGTTATGTTGAGGCCCATGGATTGAGAGTGGAATTTGTTCATCCCGATGACGGATAGATATACTCTGGGCCCTCTCGGTGATATCACATTGATTAGCTTGCAAGCAAGTGATTTGATCACTAGAATGTTATATCACGGGAACGAGAAAAGAGTGCATGTCAGTAACGAGATCAAACTAGGTATGGAGATACCGATGATCGAATCTCGGACATGTAATATATCGCGAAACAAAGGGATTAAGATACTAGCGTAAAAGGTTTCGACGATCACATGAAAGTCATCGTTGAATATGTGGGAGTCAGTATGGGTCTACAGATCCCGCTTACGATTATTGATCCGAGAGGGGTCTCAATCATGTCCGCATTATTCGTGAACCGTAGGGTGACACACTTAAGAGACACCGACATCCAATTGGAGCAAAAGTTTCATGTCGAAAAGAATAACAAGCACAGGAATTTATTTCACTAGATACCGAAATAGGTTTTCGGGTGAAATTGCAGAAAGTGTTTTTGCATGTGAAATAGATTTCTAGCAAGGGGTTATATGAGAATGTTTGTCATTAAAGTAATTGACAAAATTCTGAATAAATAAAAAGAGTTTTATTTAATGAGAGTTTGCATTAAATTTGGTGGAAATTTAATTGCAAGTTTGAGTGGGATTTTGAGTGGAGGGAAATGAAGAGGTTTTTGTGAGTGGAGTGTCCACCCACATGAATGAAGGAGGGGAGTGGGTAGCCCCATGGCCGGCGGCCACCCCCTTGGGTGCCCCCTCCTCCTATAAAAGGCACCCCTCTCCATCTCTCTCACTCACACCTCCTCGTGAAGGATCTCTCTCCCCCTCTAGAATTTATTCCCCATGGTCTCGGACTAGCGAGATACATGTTCCCGGTGGCTATTCGGCAAGAAAAAGTTGTGCTTCCGCTGCATCGCTGGAGCGAGGAGGCGGGGGTTTCTCGGTGCCTCGGACGTGTGTGCGAGCACGGATGCGCTGCTGATTTGCGGCGCTAGGACTTCCTCTCGATCTTGAGATCGGCAAGAGATCGTCTACATCAACCACGAGTTTAACTCGTTAAGCTTTGTCGGTCTTCAAGGGTATGTTCTCCACGGATATATATCCGCCCGTTGTTTGTATCTAGTAGATAGATCTTGGTACATAGTTGTTCCCATCATAAGATTTTTTTTGTTTTCTATGCTACGAACCCTACACTCCAGCCCGGCCGAGCCCGAGTGTGCTCGTAAAGGCTCGTTGTTGCACTGCAGCAAGGGCGCCACTGTCACCGCCATCCCGAGCTCGAGTCCCCACTCACCAGCCACTAGGAGAGCCGCCACCATGCCTTAGGCAGCCCGCTTAGACCCATATGGGCTTAGTGGGCCCAGATCTGGGCCTGGAGGGTGGGTGCCGTCGGGTTGCTGCTGATCTCAACCGCCAAACGGCCGCTCCGCCGCGATGCAGCACCACCCGCGCCACCACTTGGTTGCCCCACCGCCGCGCCAGGACACTGCCGCCTGAGCACCTCTCCATCCCATGCCACCCCGCGCAGGCCCGAAAGAGAGAGGGGAGAAGCCGGATTCCGCCGCCGGTGCCGCCAGGGGAAAGCCCGACGTCGCACGCCGACGATGGCGGTAAGAGCAGGAGGGGAGGGATCGGGGATGGAGCGACGGTGGCGCGGCCGGTCGCCCGCGGGAGGCAAGCCGGTCGCGAGAGCCCGGTTTTTTTTCAGCTCCACGGGAACCTCTTATCTTTGGTTGTGATGTTCTTTTGTGTACATTTTGTGTTTTTCTTCCTCTTCCAATGGAAACACACTTTCAGATGACGGTTTTTTACTATTTTTGGGTTCATATTAATATTCTCAACTTTATGTAAATTCGTATGTATCTAGTTAAATATTTAGACTAGATGCATTCATATCTAAACAAAATTTAAAACACTAATATGAACCGGAAGGAGTAGGATTTTCGCCTTCCTCTTCATTCCGTAAGGAGGCATCTCAGCTATTGGATGGAGCTGAGATTAACAGTTCAGATGAGGTGAGTAGTCTCCCATCCCTCGCGTCGCCCCTCGCGGGTGACTCGGGGGAACCCTAGGCCTTCGCCTCCAGCCACCCCCTCTCCAGCTTCCCCCCTTGCCGCTACTGCCGCTGACCTCAACGCGGTGGCGACGCCCTCCCCCGCCTCCAAAGGTGGCGCAGGAGTTCTCGCGGTGGACGCGGCGCCCCTCGGGCGCGGGTCTGCGCGGCGCGGTGGCGCATCCATGTGCGGCGCCGACGAGCGTCGTTGGCTTGTCTTCGTCCGACGGTCTTGGGGTGGCGATGCGTGGGTCCGGCGTGTGGTGGCCTGCGGCGACAGCGGTCAAGCGGGCCCGATCTGGGCCTCCAGGGCCATAGCCTTTTCGCCCTTGTTCCTGTCGTGAGGGAGTTGTTGGAGCTGGCAGTGGGGTGAGCAGCGGCGGTGCTGGTGCGGCGCAAGTGTGCCGAGGCCCGGCGGTGACCGGCTGTTGGCGGGGATGGATGGTGATGTTCTGGCCATTTTGGGCATGAGGTAGGGGATGCAAGCTAGGTTAAAATATCGTTCGGTCTACGGCCGGAGTTGCTGCTGGCAACGCCCATGGGCGTTGTTTACCTTCCTGAAGGCGGCAGCGGGGCGGTGCTCTTCCTCTTCTGTCCATGGTAGCTCTAGGGGGGAACCCCGGATCCTCGGTGAACGGACGATGGTGGCACCGATTCGCTGCTCCCTATTGAGGGCCTCGTCTTTAGTAATTGCCTTAGGCCAAATGGCTCAGTGGGTTGTTTTTGCCAGCGGTGAGGTCTCGGTGAGCGCTGTTTGATGGTGTTTGAAGCTCTTGTTGCATCGTGCAGTGCTTTGGATTGCTCATTTGGTGATGCTTCTCAATTCCAAGAGGAGGCGCGGTGGTCTTCTTGGCAGAAGTATGCCCTTCGGTGGCATCGGTGGATTTCGGAGTCGCGATGTGACCTCGGCAGTGGGATGCCCTTTGACGCGATTGTGTGTCTCCTAGCTTCGTGTTCAAGGCCAAGAGGAGGAGAGGTAGTCTTCTCGGTGGAACTCTGCCCTTCGGTTGCGTCAGTGGCTTTCGGAGTCGCGACACGGCCTTGGTAGGGGGGTGCCCTTCGACGGCGGCCGCAAGTCACACTTTCCTTCTCGGTGGAACTTTGCCCTTCGGTGGCGTCGGCGGCTATTGGAGTCGCGACGTGACCCCGGAAGGGGGATGCCCTTCGAAGGCAGCTGCAAGTCACGCCTGTCTTCTCGGTGGAACTCTGTCCTTCGGTGGTGTCGGCGGCTCTCAGAGTCGCGATGCAACATCGACTGAGGGATGCCCTTCGATGGCGGATTGACTCTACTAGTTCTGCAATGTGTTGAGTGGTCACTCGGCAAGCGAGTTCCATTTGTCTTCATCACTTCGACTACATGATCCTTTCGACCGATCCACCCTTTTCCTGCTCTTCTCGGTCTTCTCTTTTAATTGTGTGCTATGTTTTAGCTTGTATTGTTCTTTTCTCCTTCTCTTTCTCACTTGTAATTCTACTCTATACTTCAGTCTCTTTGACTTATAAAGTCTAGGTTGGCTTTGGCCTCCGTAGTTATGGACAAAAAAAGAAATTAGTTCGCACGAGCTGTTATTTTGGGTTGCGGTTGGACTACAAGCCCACTCCGGCCTTGTTTACTTCTCCCATATTTTTATTCACTAAATTTTTAGGAATATGCGAGAATTTGCTGTTCACTCGATACTCTTCAATCCCCTAAAATAATTTTCTGCAAAAATACTCTATCTTAAAGGAGAGTTTTTAATCTAGACAAGAATATGAAAAATTTGTGGGGTTATCTAGGATTATCTCAGCCAAACCCGGCGTGATAAATGAACTATAAAGATTTTTCAAGAATTAGAATAATTCCCTCCGATCCTCCCGAATACATTAGCGAATACTAGAGAAGTAAACAAAGCCTCCATGTAGAGATTATCCCAAACAGACACCACCAATTAATTGGGCATGGGCTTAACCTAGTTCAATACTTGTACATGTTTGCATTTACATATTCGTTGCCAACCACCAAAATAAGATATGATGGGTCCTTTTTCTTTAAAATTTGAATCACGTCTTGAAATATCGTCAAATATCGACTAGATGGGGGGGGGGGGGGGGGGGGGGGGGTTTCGCGCATATAAGCATTTACTTCATTTCGCATACAATCAACTACCTCCTGCGACTTAATTTTTTCCTTCCTGTACTAGTCCAATATGCGCCTATATTTAGTAAGTGTATTAGTATGTACTCTCTTCGTTTTAAAATATAAGATGTTTTAGCTTTCATAAAAGGAATATATGTAGACATATTTTGTGTGTAGATTCGGAGTGAATCTAGACCTAAAAATACGTTTATTTCATAAAAGCTAAAATATCTTATTTCTCCATCTATGCAGAAATATAAGACACTTTAACGTTGTGAAATGAATGTATCTAAACCTCTTTTATTGTATAGATTTGTAGCGGTTCAGAGTAAATCTATATACTACAATACAATAAAAGACGTTTAGATATATTCATTTCACAAAGCTAAAATTTATTATATTTCTAAATAAAGAAAATACTATCTTAAAATGAGGGGAGTATAATACATACTCCTTTCGTTCTAAAATTGATCTCGAATTTGTCAAAATTTAGATAAATATAGACACTATTTAATACATAGATTATCCAAATTTTGACAAATCTAAGACACGAACGAAGGAAGTACTCCTACAAAATTGAAGCAGTTTACCAAAAGAGAAAAGTTCAAAACGAACCTTTAACTCGTAGATCTCAGTGAAATCACACCCTGAACTCACAATCCCCGTAATCGGCACACCAAACTTACAAATCCTAGTTCGATT
The DNA here is from genome assembly GCA_030063025.1 of Avena longiglumis. Taxonomy (NCBI): domain Eukaryota; kingdom Viridiplantae; phylum Streptophyta; class Magnoliopsida; order Poales; family Poaceae; genus Avena; species Avena longiglumis. Next base: position 160,688,327 of record CP125973.1, read on the forward strand.
AGAACCTTAAACCGTTTTAGGCTAGAAAACGCTGGGATTTTTGCCAGAGGTGGGCCATCCATCGCGCTCAGGATAAGTGAACGGGGTCGTGGGTTGAATTGGGGAAAGAAATTAGGGTTCTTGGCTATTGGGTGACGGCGGCGGCGCGAGGAAGGGGCGAAGGCGGCGCTCTGAGAATGTCGTGGTCATGTGGTGCTTCTTCCGCTCCTGGCTTTCGTCGAGCTGCTGGAAGAAGGAGGGGAGCTTAGAGTAGGTCGCCGGTGGTATATCGGGAGAACCCGATGGCGTACGAGCCCGCGAAGATGTGCAATTGCAATCCGCCAAGGAAAGCGCCGAGATGGATTTCATGGAGCTCCATGAACCCAGGCAGGAGGTACTACACATGCGTCGACGCCCTGGTAAGTTGCTCTGCATTTTCAGGCTTGTTCGATGTACTCCTCCTCTCTCTCCTTTCTGATTCGATTTGTTCCATCATTTTGACAGAACGGACGGGGATGTGGTTATGTGGAATGGGAGGATGGGCCATTGCCTCGGTTTTTTAGTGACCTGATTGGAGATATGCGTGATGAAATTTGGAGGCTACGGGGGGATGAACAAATGCCAGACACTGACACTGATGTAGTTGATGAACAAGCAACAACTGAATCAACTTTGAAGGCTCTTCAAGATCAGTTGCAGCAGAAGAATGAAGAAATTGGTGCAATGAAGGGAAATTTTGAGAGTGCAATGTACCTTTTTGTTGTGTTTGTGTTAGGTGTAGTGGCTGGGAAGTTTGTTAGTCAGTAAATTAGTGTCAGTTTAGCCACTGTGGTGAAGTTTGTATCCAATGTACTATGTGACTTTTTCAGTGCAATGCAATCATCAGTATTTGTATCATCTTTTAAAATGAACAACAACAACAATATTTCAAAGGCAATGCAATCATCGATTTGTATCCAATGTACTATGTGACTTTTTCAGCCCAATTCAAAATGAACAACAACAATAGAACTAAGTTGCATAGTACATAAACTTGATCATCAGCAAAATAAGTTGGAGCCACAGTACATAGCTTGATCATCAGCAAAATAAGTTGGAGCCACAGTACATAAACTAGATAAAAACGCATCCCCTCTCTAACTTACTTTAGAACATGAGCAAAAGATATGACACATAGTTTGTCATAGAGACTACTCAAACTTGATATGACACACAGTTTGTCATAGAGATATGCTATTACAACTCAGTAATTGCCACTACAAGTAAAGTAAGAGAAAAATGGAATTGAAGATGCTGCTTTGCCCCTTTTCTTCCCTTTATTTGCCCTAGGAATAGCACTTGTAGATGAACTAGGATGAGTTGATGATGCAGTTCCAGCAGGAGTATTGTGCCTTGGTGGCTTGAATTGGTTTGCAGTCTTCTTCACAGGAACAGATCCTGGCCTTGCTCTTGGAGCTTTTGCTGGAGCTGTTGATGGATCAGCCTGTGCCCTAGAAGCTGGAGCTGTTGATGGTGCAACCTGTTTGCATGCAACTAAAGGTGAGACAAACATGCATAATTTCCTAAGTGAACAAACATGCAACTAAAGGTGAGACAAAGATTAAATTTGAAGGAATTTGATACCTTGCTATTCTTTGAAAGGTGTTGGAATTTCTTCTTGCCTCTCTCTGGATTAGATTTGCAGCCAGACTTGTTATGTCCACTGCCTTTACATAGTGAACAAACTATAATTGTGCCATGCTTGCTCATTTTCTTGCCCCTTGGCTTCTCAGTTTCTTCTCTCTTCCTAGCATTTTTCTTATGCCTTCCTGGCATTCTTACATAACCAGGTGACTGTGGCCTAGGGTTGTCAGAAATTGGCCACATCTCCTCACCTTCTACAGGCAGGAGGACATGCTCATAAATCTGTTTGAACACAGCTATTGAGTAACAAGGAGCAATGAACTCTTCAATTTGTTTGCCACATTTATAAATTGCAGTTATGGCATAAGCACAAGGTAGACCTGCTAGCTGAAAATACCCACATGAGCATGTCCTATTATCAAGACTAACGATTATCGCCTCCTTCTACCAGTCAGTAGTTTCACCTCAAATCCATCTTTGCCATTCCATAAAACTTCCATAAACTGTGTTCTGGCAATTGCAGCCTGCAATTTCTTAAAAATGCTAGGGCATATTGTACCATGCATTTTCTCACCTTTCTCTCTTTGTTCCTGAATTCTAGTGAAGATCTTCTTCCTAGAGACAATGTTATGTAGAGACAATGTTAACTACTGATAATTATTGCAGAGATAATGCTAAGTACTAAAAATGTTAACTACCAAAGAATGGTTGAAGGATTCACCTGATTTTTTCTTGCATGGATATGATGGGGTAGAACCTAGCATCAACTATAGCATGGTTGAAGGATTCACACAAATTGTTGTCAACAGACTCACAATTAGAGCCAACTGGAAAATATGCCCTTGCCCAATGTTCTGGAGCATTTTTCATAATGTCCTTTGCACCCTCAGTGTCTCTTGTGCCAGCTTTGCTTTATAGTAATTGAAATCCTGCACATTGGCTGCCTTGGCCACTGCCCAAAATTTCTTTTGCCACTCATGAGACCTATGTTTCTTCCTCCAATTGGCATAAATATGCCTTGCACACATCCTGTGCTCAGCCTCTGGAAGGTAATCCTTCATGGCATTTATGAGACCCTTTTGCTGATCTGAAATGAAAACCCATCCTGCTCCACTATTGTTCACGTCTAGATCTTTAATAAGCAACCCAATGAACCATTTCCAAGTTTCATTTGTTTCTTGTTCTACTACTGCCCATGCCACTGGATACATCTGATTGTTTGCATCTCTAGCAATGGCACATAGCAGTTCACCTTTCACAGCTCCTTTGAAAAAGCAGCCATCTAATCCAATCACCCTCCTACATCCTGCCTTAAAACCTTTCTTTAATGCATCAAAGCATACATAAAAGCTCTGGAATATATGCTGGTCCATGACTGTTGGATCCAAGCAAATGCCATCGTAGTTCCAGGATTGCTTCTTTGTAACTCTAGTTGATAATCAAAACCCTTGTGTAGTCATTCTTCATTCCACATCAATCTATCCATAACCGCTTCTTTGCATGCTTGCACTTTGATGTGGAAACATCAAAACATATCTTGCAAAGACAGCTTGCTTTCATACTCTCAATCTTCCACATTGGATTTGCTAGTATGAAGTGTTCATACCTCTGTGCAATCACCTTAGCAGTCACTAGTTTGTTATCTCTATTTTGAGCACAATGATGAACATCATTGAGTGTGATAATCTGGAATCTGCTACTTCTTGAGGTTTTGGCTGCATAAAGAAGCCAAGGGCAGTTAGGCCAGCCACGCTTCACCCTGACTCTATCTACCTCTGATTTAATGAATGAGATACTCCTTTTTGTAGCTAGTCCATATCTCCTGATTGCTTTGCACAACTGATTATTGCTTCTAAACACCATAGTCAAGGTGAAATGGGGAATTTCTGTGTCATTGTTGAATCTTGGGTACCTACTCTTCCTCTTCACCATCTTGCCATCTGAATCTTCATCATAAGAATAGTCTTCATCTGATGAATCATAGTTCCAAATTCTTCTTCCCCTAAGAGGTCCTCAACATTAGCAACTAAATCAATTGAACCGCTTGTTGCATCTGTCCCCATCCAACTCTTTGTGTCTCTCATCCTTTTCTTAAATTTTCTGGCATGTTGTCTTAACTCTTTCACCTCTGAATCTTCACCACTGTCATCAGTGTGTGCTACATACTCACTGTGATCTGAATCTTCACTGTCAGCAGCAGCATTTTCAGCAAAATTCAGCAGGTTTTGGACTGGTCCAGGAGCAGCATTTGACTGATTAACTACCTCTGTTAGGACTTGACTTGGATCACAAACCTGAGACCATGATTTCTGAGAGGTTGCCACTACATATGGATCATTGAGAACTGTTCTTGATCCACCAGTTGCCTTCACTGGACTGTTAATTATGTGTGAAATGACCCCCTTTTTATCAGTAACAAGCACCTGACTAATGACCACATCATCTTCTTCACTATCAGCAGGTTCTGCACTTATCACTTGGTCAGGTTCATCATCACTTCCCCATCTAGATCAACAATTTCATCTTCAAAATCACTACCAGTACTACTGTGCTCACTATCCTCCTCCCCATGGTACTCAACATAAATGTCTGCTACCCCTCCCACATCACAATACTCTGCCATCTCAGATACAGTAATCGCTGCCTTGAGAAACATCAGTCCATCATCTAGTGCTTTGCCAGGAATCAGAAAGTAAAGCTTCATCGAATGCTTGAAATTCATATGATCTTTCAGGTGCCCTATCACCTCCTGCAATGACAACTTGTCCCTTTCAATTTCTGAAATCTCCTCATCTCCACCCACATAGTCCATAGTCTGACCCAAGCGGATGAACTCTCCTCCCATATGAAATCGAACATTCAAAATCTCCGTCGGATCCATGATTGAACTGAAATAAAAATCAAATAAATCACTATGCTCTGTTACTCCGCATGGTATCAATGGAAAAAACCTACCAAATCAAGCAAAAATCGTATCTTTACCACCACCAAAAAGCCCCAATTATTCCCGCCAAACCCCTAACCCTAATGACTAGGAGACAAGACAAACTTCGGCCACCCAAGGAGAAGAAGACGAGGATCAGTACCTGCGTCGTCGCCGTCGTCGCGTCATCGCGATGCTTGCCGTCTCCGACCAATCACCCGCCTACTGCCATTACTGTCGCAGGAGCAGAGGGGAAGCGGAGAAGACCAGGAGACGCCACCACAAATGAAATAAAGTGGGCCGTCGCAGCGGGCCGGGCTAAATTACCGCTAGGCGCTCCTTCTCACACGCCAATCCCAGCCACGTTGGCAATCCCTGTTTGGCTTCGAACCCAGGGTTCTAATCGAACTGGGATTTGTAAGTTTGGTGTGCCGATTACGGGGATTGTGAGTTTAGGGTGTGATTTCGCTGAGATCTAATCGAACTGGGATTTGATAGTTCATTCAACTTTGAAATGAATCTACACACTAAAAAAAGTCTAGATTTATTTTCTTCACAAACCTAAAACGTCTCTTATATTTTGAAACGGAGGGAGTACAAGTTAAATGTTCGTTTTGAACTTTTCTCTTACCAAAACGTCGCATATCGTGAGACGGGACGGAAGAGTAATCTTTAACCGAGCACTCCCGCTAGTGTCCACATCCATTCTGCCCATGCTGACGTCACCACATACGATCGTAATAACCCCAAGAAAGCAGGACAAGATGCATGCACCCGCCTCACACAGTGATCCGTCCATCACCCGATCCAATCGCCCAAGGTCGGAGGACGCATCCAACCACATACGGAAGGCAGCATTTTGAACGTGCCGAGCAGTGGTAACGACGCACGTTTGCGCGTACGGATCATGGAAGGCGATGGATATGGATGCAACACACGATTACGGGAACCGACCGGCCGGTAATAATCAAAGTTAGCGGCGGCGGCGGCGGTGGCGGCGCCTGGCGGATGACACTGACTTGACATGCCCCCCGTCGGTATGCGTGCGCTGGCAGATTAGCAGCATGCAGCGAGCGAAGGCAGACGTCTTTCTATGCATGTGGCGTCACGTGCGTGCGTTGTACAGGGCCGACCAGAGGTACTGAATACGCGGACGTGGCGCTAATCTGGTCGGGACGACCAGGTGATGACGAGAAAGCTACTCCACCTGCGATAGTAGACTGCACTGTTTCTAGACAGACAGAACAAGCAAAAGAATTTTCGAGGCATCTGATCGCGTGTTTTAGTTCAGACATCTCCGGAAGCAATCGGAGCATGTACAATCCAAGGTGCATAGGATGGTGTTTACAAAAACAATTCGTTTTTTTTCTATAAAGATAAGCACCAATACTTAGCAAAATGGTTGGTTTTTTTTCTAAACACTCCTCTAAGCACCCTCCATTATACATGTTCTTAGAACAAACTTTAGACACTGTAAAACGTACCTCTTAGAAACCGTGTACAGCGGAACTGAACTAGGTGATATTCAGTTTGTAAGTCCGTCAGGCAGAACATATACCGAACTCGGTTGAAGATTTTAAAAACTTGCGAAAGTTGCCTTCTCTGCAAAATTCAGACATAAACTATGTTTGCTGATACATTGGATCATTCACTTTTACATGGTTCTACCAAAGCGAAAGCCGAACTGCGCTTACATACACCGGGGTCGCTAAGGCCCTAGATAACTTCATCGGAGCCTCCTGGCACGGCGGCGACACTGTCGGCGAGCAATCGGCGACGCGGTCGGTTAGAGTCGGGGAGGTCAACGATCTCCTGCTTCATGCGGCGCATCGCATGCTCCTTTTCCTTAGAGATGTGCGCCGCCACCATAATGACAGCGTGGCGAGGAAACTCACGGTTCCTAGCCTGCAAATGCCCCTCTCCCCCCCCCCCCCCTCCCCTGGCCGCTACATATTGTGTGCGTGGACTCATGTTCTCGAGCCACCGAAAAAAAGTTTACATGCCCGGCTAAATATACAGGCTTCAAGTAGAACGAGGCGAACTACCAATCCTAGCGCATAGAGGCCCTTCTCCATGCCTATATGTATGGCTCTTTCAAAGACAAGGAGTAAGGACTTTTTTAATGGGGTGTATCTTAGCACGTTTTATAGGAGCTATTGAAACTTAAGAAATAACTATCACAATAGGGTATATCTTAGATGGTGTTTCTTAGAGATGTTGTATTTAATGATTTTGTGCTCATGCATGTGTGTAATTGGACTAGTCAATTTTTCTGCCTATGATAGCGTGCAAATGGTGTTTCTTATAGGAGCAGTGCTATACATACAATAGAACTCGTACGATTTTTGTACGATGCACACGATCCAGCCTTACATATTTGTGACAGAAGCAAAGGAGTTTATTGGATGCAAGTCGGACAGATATCGAGTCGGACAGATATCGAACACACTGGGTTCATACGCAGAGAGGTTCTGTTCTTACAGTATCTTAGCCAACATCCTTCTCTTTCATCATTAACTAAGATGTCATATAAGCATTTTATCTAGAATAGAGTGCTAAAAGACTCCCGTTGTGGTCGGCTCGAGTCCCCAGCGAGCGTCGTCCCGGGAGCAAGCTAGTAGTTAGGGTTAGGGTTAGAGTAGTAGATTAGCTAGAGGAGCTGGCTAAGATCTGTTAAAATTATGCCCTAGAGGCAATAATAAAGATGTTATTTTGTAATTCTTGTTCATGATAAAGTTTATATTCCATGCTAGAATTGTATTAAGCGGAAACATTAATACTTGTGTGGTTTGTAAACAACACCGTGTCCCTAGTACGCCTCTATGGACGCTCATTGATCAATGATGGTTAAGGTTTCCTAACCATAGACATGAGTTGTCAATTGATAATGAGATCATATCATTAGGAGAATGATATGGTGGATAGACCCAAACAAAGCAGAGCAATTAGATCGTGTCATCGTGTTCGTCTTTGCGAAGCTTTTCCTATGTCAAATATTGTATTCCTTAGACCATGAGATAATACAACTCCCTGGTACCGGAAGCAAGCTTTGAGGTCATCAAACGTCATCCTATGAGAGGGTGATCATAAAGGTGTCTCTCAGGTGATCGGAAAGTATCTGTTGGGTTGTATGTATCGAGATGGGATTTGTCCCTCCCAAGTCGGAGAGTTATACTTCGGTCCCACTCGGTAATCGATATCAACACCGCTTGCAAGCATGTGGTTAAGGAGTTAATCACAAAGTGATATCGGATTACGGAACGAGTAAAGTACTTGCTGTGAACGAGATTGAACTAGGTATGACGGTACCGACGATCGAATCTCTGCAAGTAAAATATCGCGAGACGAAGGGAATATATATATATATGGGATTGATTGAATCTGGCATCGTGGTTCATCCGATATGATCATCGATGAATGTGTGGAGTCAATATGGGTGCCTGCACCCGCTGTTGATTATTGATAGAAGATCATGTCCAGATATTCTCGAACCCGCAGGTCACACACTTAACGATCTCGACGCTAGGATAGATTGGATAATTGGTTTATGAATTTTTGTTCGAGTCTCGGATGGGATCCGGATATCACGAGAGGTTCCGAATGGTCCGGAGAATAAGATTCATATAAGCAAAGGCAGTTTTTGGAGTTCGAATTGTTCCGTTAATCGGTATTACGGAAGCTTTAGAACCTTCCTAAGGGGACCAATGTGGCCCCACCTTCCGGAGGGGCATGGGCCTATGAGGGAGTGTCCTGGCCGCATTGGTCCAGGGCACAAGGCCCCATAGGGCCCAGCCGATTCTAGAGAGATTTGACTCGCTTAAATCTGGATAGAATTTCTAGATAAGGAGAGTTTAAATCGTTTAAACTAGAGATAGGATTTCTAGATAAGGGAGAGTTTAAATTGTTTAAACTAGAGATAGCTTGGAGGAGGGCAAGGGGCTGCCCCCTCTATATAGAGGGTGGTGCGCCTCCCCTAGACACACACCTTCCTCCAAGCCCTAGCCTTGCTACCTTCCTCTCTCCTCCCGATCGCTTGTAGGCGAAGCCCTGCAGAAATTCTCCACCATATACACCACGCCGTGTTGTATATCCAATCTATCTCTCCACCATACTCGCTGGTCCGAGGAAGGAGGAGACGCCGAGGTGCACGCGGTGCATCTCACGAGGCACCGCCACTTGTGGTGCTAGATCGGATCGGATCGCGAGGAGGAGAAGCGAGTGACTACATCACCCACGCCCGACGAACGTTCGATGTGCGAATCTTCAAGGGTATGAAGATCTAATCCAATCTCTCGTTGATTGCATCTCCTAGATTAGATCTTGGCTTTCCTCCGCTCGCATCCGTAGAAAATTTTGATTTACTATGTCGCGAAACCCTTCAAAGGGTATCGAGCTAGATCTATGCGTAGATGTGTTTCACGAGTAGAACGCAACATGGTTGTTGCGGTGTTGATGTTTTCTGCAAGCCTCTTGTTTGTGTTCTTCTTATGACGCGGATAGTGAGATTGAAGCGTCCGTGCCAACCTTACGCGACGCCGTCATGAGACCGCTCCGCACTTGACGTGTGGCTTGTACCACACATGCGGTGGTGGATGTCGTTCTCTCACTATAGTTGTCATGGGATTAACACCGGAGTTTGGCAACCATAATATCACCGCTGTGGCTTTCCGTAGTAAGAATCGTTCTTAGCATCTACTCCCATAAGCCACGTAAAACATGCAACAACAAAGTAGAGGCGTCTAACTTGTTTTTGCAGGGAGTGTTTTCTGTGATATGGTATGGCCCAAGATGTGATGTGTATATTGTATGCGATGATCATGTTTTGTAATGTTTCACGACTTGCATGTCGATGAGTACACAACCGGCAGGAGCCATATGGTTGTCTTTATAATTGTGTATGACCTGCGAGTCAACTTCTTATACGCCATGTAATAGCTTTACTTTATCGCTAAGTAGTTAGCAATAGTTGTAGTTGCTATTCGTGGTGGAGGCAATCATGGTGGAGTGATGGAGATCATGCCGGAACGCACAAGATGGAGATCATTGCGAAGATTGGCTATACCATGTCACATAAAGTTATATGCATGTGATGTTTATCCTTTATGTATCTTATTATGCTTAGATCGCGACGGTAGCATTATAAGATGATTCCTCACTTAAAGATCAAGATAAAAACTGTGTTCTCCCCAAGTATGCACCGCTAAAAGTTCGTCGTGTCCAAGCATCACGTGATGATCGGGTGCTATAGACTCTATCACATACAACGGGTGCAAGCCGCTTTTGCACACGCGGAAATACTTGGGTCTAGCTTGACGAGCCTAGCATGTACAGACATGGCCACGGAACACAAGAACCGAAAGGTTAAGCATGAGTCATATGAATGATATGATCGACACTTTGTTGTCCACCATTGAAACCACATCTCTTCTCGTGATGATCGGATTAGGTGTGGTGAATTTGGATCGTGTTCACAAAACAACTTGAGGTATGTTGAATTTAGTGGGAGTTCATCTAGTAATTTGATTAAGTTGAACTATTTATCATGAACATAGTCTAAATTGTACTTGCAAATACTGTAGATCACATGGCCAAATCCAACTTCAACTTCAACGCTTCTTTGGAGAAGGAAAAGCTTAGAAACAATGGGTCTAACTTCACCAATTGGTTCCGCAATCTAAGAATCATTCTGTTCGGCATAAAAGGACTATGTCCTTGGTAAAGCGTTAGGTGACCCTCAAGCAATCGCTACTACCGATGAGAAAGCTGTCTATCATCAGCAAAAGATGATTATGGTGTGATTAAGAGCACCATGTTGTTTGCTATGGAACCGAGCTTCAAAATCGCTTTGAAACCTATCCCGCCCTTTGAGATTCTCGAGGAGCCGAAACCATGTTTCGCACTCAAGCCCGCTCGAGAGATATGAGATCTCCGAGAAGTTCTTTAACCGCAAGATGGAGGAAGGGAGTTCCGTAGTGAGCACGCCATAAAGATGTCGGGCTACACTCAACGCTTGAGCAACCGGAATGCACGATTCTGAGGAGCTCAAGATTGACAGGTTCTCGAATCACTCCTCCCAGCTACAAAAGTTTTGTAGTGACTCATAATCGATTGGTTCCATCGATACGATCACCGAGCTCTTCGCAAAGTCAAGGCTGCGAAGTGGACATCAAGAAGGATAATCATGTGTTGATGGTCAACAAGCCCTCCTTTAAGAAAGGTAAGGAGCAAAGAAGCCCTTCAAGAAGGGCGGCAAGCTAATGCCCTCGCCGAGAAGAAGCTCGTGTCTGGTCCTAAGCCGACATCGAGTGCTTCTATTGCAAGGACAGGGTCATCGAAGCTAATCGTCCAAGTACTTAGCGGACAAGAAGGCTGGCACCATCAAAGGTATATTTGATATACATGTTATTGATGTTTTCCTTACTAGCCCTCGTTGTAGTGCACGGTATTTGATACGGTTCGCTTGCTAATATTTGTAACTCAAACAGAGCTACGAATAGACGGCGGCTATGAGGATGAGGTGATGCGCGCTGGCAACGGATCAAGAGTTGATGTGATGGTCAAGCACGCTCTCCTTGGTTTTACCTTCGGGATTAGTTTTAAACCTTAATAAATGTTATTATGTGCCTGCGTTGAGCATGAACATTATTTCCGGATCATGTTTATTGCAAGACGGTTATTCATTTAAATCGGAGAATAATGATTGTTCTATTTATATGAGTAACATCTTTTATGGTCATGCACCTCTTTTGAATGGTTTATTTCTTCTAAATCTCGAAAGGGATAAAACACACATCCATAACATTGAGGCTAAGAGATGCAAAGTAGATAGTGATAATACTACTTATTTGTGGCAATCGCTGCTCAGGTCATATTGGTGTAAAGCGCATGAAGAAACTCCATTCGATGGACTTTTGAGTCTCTTGATTTTGAATCATTTGACACATGCGAACCATGCCTCATGGGCAAGATGATCAAAACCCCATTCTCCCAGTATGATGGAGCGAAACGGACTTGTTGGAAATCATACATACCGATGTATGCGGACCGATGAGTGTTTCGACGCGGTGGATATCGCTATTTTCTCACTTTTACCGATGACTTAAGTAGATATGGGTATATCTATTTAATGAAACATAAATCAAACGCTTTGAAAAGTTCAAAGAATTTCGTAATGAAGTGGAGAACCATCGTAATGTAAAGATTAAGTTTCTACGATCCGATCGTGGAGGTGAATATTTGAGTTATGATTTTCTCACGCATCTTAAAGCAAGTGGAATCGTTTCACAACTCACGCCACCCGAACACCACAGCGCAATGGTGTGTCCGAACGCGGAATTGAACCCTATTAGATATGGTCCGATCAATGATGTCTCTTCTTGATTTGCCGTTATCATTTTGGGGTTATGCATTAGAAACCGCTGCATTCACTTTAAATAGGGATCCATCTAAACTGCTGAGACGACACCGTATGAACTGTGGTTTGGTGCTAAACCTAAGTTGTCGTTTTAAAGTTTGGGGATGCGGCTTACGCCAAGAAGTTGATGCCGACAAGCTCGAACCCAAAGCGAGAAATGCGTCTTCATAGGATACCCTAAGGAAACTATTGGGTATACCTTCTATCACGTAACCGAAGGCAAAGTGATTGTCGAAAGAACGGTTCCTTTCTTGAGAAGGAGTTTATCTCGAAAGAAGTGAGTGGGAGGAAAGTAGAGCTAGACGAGGTTATTGAACCTTCTCTTGAATTGAGAGTAGCGCAAGACCTGAAATTGTTCCAAAGGTCACCGCACCAACAATAGAGGAAGCTAATGACAAGGATCATGAAGCTTTGGACGATGTCGCATCTTGAACGTCGGCGGGTCGACAAGGTCGCGCCCCTCCCGAGTGGTACGAACCCTGTCTTGACTGTCTTGTTGGTAGAAGACGGTGAACCTACGAACTATGAGGAAGCGATGATGAGCCCAGACTCGAGAAATGGTCGAAGCCATTAAATCAATTGGGATCCATGAGCGAAAACCAAGTATGGACTTTGGTGGATCCTCCTAGCGACCGAAAGGCCGTTGAGTGCAAATGGATATTCAAGAAGAAAACGGACGCGGATGGTAATGTTACCGTCTATAGCACGCTTGTCGAAAAAGGTTTTCGACAAGTTCAAGGTGTTGACTACGATGAGACTTTCTCCCGTAGCGATGTTTAAGTCCATTCGGATTTTATTAGCAATTGTTGCGTTTCATGATTATGAAATATGGCGATGGATGTCAAGATCGCTTTCCTCAATGGGAACATTGATGAAGAGTTGTATATGATGCAACCCAAGGTTTTGTCGATCCTAAGGATGTCGATAAAGTATGCAAACTTCAGCGCTCCATTTATGGATCAAGCAAGCATCTCGAGTTGGAACCTTCGTTTTGATCAAGTGATCAAGAGCTTTGGATTTGTTCCAAATTGCTACAAGCTTGTATCTACAAGAAAGTGAGTGGGAGCTCGGTGACGCTTCTGGTACTATATGTGGATGACATATTGTTTATTGGAAATGACATCAACATGCTTAACGATGTGAAGAGTTATTTGAACAAGTGTTTTTCAATGAAAGACCTAGGTGAAGCTGCTTATATATTGGGCATCAAAATCTATAGAGATAGACAAAGACGCTCGATAGCTTTAAGCGAGTACATACCTAGACAAAGTTCAAAAGGTTCGTAATGGATAAGGCAAAGAAAGGTTCAAGTGCCTATTTTGTCGTGTAAGATATTGAGAAAGGCTCTGTCCACCACGGTAAATGATAGGGAAGCTATGAGCAAAGTGCCTTATGCCTCGCCATAGGTTCCATCATGTATGCCATGCTGTGTACTAGACCGGATGTGTCCAATGCTCTTAGTTTGACGACGAGATATCAAAGTGATCCAGTGGAACATCGACAGCCGTGAAGAACATCCTAAAGTACCTAAATAGAACTAAAGAAATGTTCTTAGTCTATGGGGTGATGAACACTTGTCGTAAAGGTTACGTCGACGCTAGTTTCGATAATCGACAAGGATGATTCTAAATCTCGCAGGATACGTGTATATTTTGAATGGAGGAGCTGTGAGTCGGAGAAGCTGCAAGCAAAGCGTGATCGCGGGATCTACAAAGGAAGCGGAATACATGGCTCAGAGAAGCGCCAAATGAAGGAGTTTGGATCAAACTTCATCATCGAGCTTGGCGTGGTTCCAAGTGCATTGGACCCATCGGAGATATTGTGTGACAACACGCGCCATAGCACTCGCAAAGGAACCAAGATATCATCCAAAGACCAAGCATATCAACCGCAAGTTTCATATAATCCGAGAGTATATAGCGTATGGAGATCAAGATTAGCAAAGTACATACGGATCCGAATGTCGCAGATCCACCGACTAAACCTCTTCCACGTGTTAAACATGATCAACACCTCGATTGCCATGGGTGTGAGATTGTTGCCGATATAAACTAGATTATTGACTCTAGTGCAAGTGGGAGATCATGGAATTATGCCCTAGAGGCAATAATAAAGATGTTATTATTATAATTCTTGTTCATGATAAAGTTTATATTCCATGCTAGAATTGTATTAAGCGGAAACATTAATACTTGTGTGGTTTGTAAACAACACCGTGTCCCTAGTACGCCTCTATGGACTAGCTCATTGATCAATGATGGTTAAGGTTTCCTAACCATAGACATGAGTTGTCAATTGATGTGGCATCCCGCAAAACCACTACTAGAAAATCGCGTTGTTTTTGTGCATTGCATCATCATGACCGCATGTTCATGTCATCATGCCGCATTGCATTTGAGCATCGTCATCATCTTGCATTTGCTTGCATAAAACTATTTGCAGAAAAACCTGTCTTTATTTTCTAAACGCCCCGTTTTGTTTTCAAAATGCAAACCCCGGGCCCCCGGATTATTTTGTTTTGTTTGCTATCGGGTTGTAAAAGCCCCGTGTTAAACGATTAAAATGTTAAAATTATTTTAGTGGGTAATGAACGGCCGATTCAACAACGACACCCCCAGTATTATAAACGGCCCAACCTACAAACCCTTTTTCCACCCATCCTAACTTACCCAGGCCATCTCCACATCACCTTCCCCAATCGCAGCTCGCCACATCAGCCGTGGAAATCCCCCCTCCACTCAGACACCGCCACCTCACCTCCCACTCACCAGCCTCAACCAACCCACCCCTCACACGCCACCACACCCCACACCAAACACAACACACGCACGCAACACACACTTGCCGACAGCCACCTCCCCTGGGACCCACCCTGCAGGCCCCACCTCCCTCTTTTCCTCTCTCCTTCCTCCTCTCTTCCCCAACGCGACCGCCGCGTGCTCCCTCCTCCGCACGGCCTCTATCTCCCCTCCGCAACGCCGCCCGCCTCCCTATTTCTCCTCCCTCCCGCCGCCACCCTTCCTTATTCCACTGCCGGCTGCGTCTCCGCCTGCCTCCTCCGAACCTCCTCCTCGCTGCTCTCTCGCCCAACTCCGCCCGTCTGCCTCATGGCGACCTCACGGCATGCGCCCTCCTCCGCCGCCCGCCGCCCCGCCCCACCTCTGCAAGCTCGCCGCCTCCCCTCCGCGGCTCCGCCGCCCGACGCGTTCTCGCCCCGAGCACTGCCTCCTTCCTCCTCCGCCGCGCTTCGCCTCCATCACTGCGGCCTCTACCTCGTCGGCTGCCCCGCTGCCCGCTGCTGGCCTCCGCCGCTGCCTCCTCAGCCAGCCGCCTCCCATTGCCTCTGGGTCGGCCTCGCCGCCTCGCCGCCTGTGTCCTGCTCTCCGTGATTCGACTGCAGCAAAGAATCCTCCGCGGCCAACATCATGTAGCGCGCCTGCAGGACCTTCGCTCGCCTGAAGTCATTGTTTTAGTGCTAGCACTTAGCACGACTCATGTCCAAGTTCCAATCAGCTCGGATCATGTGTCGACGTGTTCTCGTTTTGCGGTATGTTGTTGTCTTTGTTCGCACTCGTGTTACGATGAGTGTGGGACAACTGACCAAAGAACTTACAAGACCGAGCTGACGAAGATGCTACGGGAATCCTCTCAACGCAAGATCTCCTTCCCGGGGTGAGTTCTCCTTTTCGGATTGGCAAGATCCTCTCCCCGGACCCAAAGACGTCGAGACCCCAACCCTAAAGAACGACCACGGATCCTTGAAGACCGATCACGGCGTCCTCCTCCCTCTCGGATCCGAAGAAGACCGATCCCGTACCCGGTGCCGCGCCATGAACTCCGAAAAACCCCGGTACCGGACAAGTACGCCATCGACCTCGAGTTCTCCAACAAGGACACCAAGGCCGTCGACATGACCCGAAGACCACGGAACGCCAAGATCTACCCCGTTATCTGAGAACGATCCCGGAGTCCGAGAAAGATCCCGTCGAACCCTGAGACCCTGTCGAACCCCGAACCCCGGACCCCAAGTTCGTCGAGACCCTCTAATGTGTGAACCCCTTCCCGAAACCCTATTTTATAATATGATATAAACTTGATGCATTGAATCATTCATGTTGCATGCATATTGTCATGTGGTTTGGGGGCCTTAGGCCGATTCACCTAATAATTAAATATGGGGCCCATATGCGGGCAAATCTAGCCTTAGGGTTTAGGGTTTAGGGTTGTGTAGCGAACCGGTGCTATCTTTTTACCATGCTATAACAACATTTAATTTGCGGGGTAGACAAATAACTTGAACCGTTTAATTAAATGTCGGGAACCCGGTTCCACTTAATATAACCTAATTGCATCGCATCTTTGCCTTGCCATACATCATACATGCATCATGCCCGATCTTTTGCCGTAGTATTAAATATTGCATCCGGTGTTTCTTCTAGTGTTTTGCTTCTTCGCGGATAAGGCCGTTGAGTTGATGTGAGCTTCGCCCCGATCTTCGGATGGACCTTCGACAATGTTTTCAGGCGAGCATCTCCCCCTTTCTACCTATCTTACTTTTATAGTATTTATTCCCTCCTGTTGATCTATTGCTATCTGTGTTGCGATGCTCTAGTTTTCGTACCCGTGATATCCCTTGCAGCCCTATATTGCCCTGGACACATCCTATTACCTGTTGTTTGGTAGATAGATGGACTTGCGCGTCGTAGTCGCTTGCTCAAGTGTTGTTGCGTGTCGTCAAGAACCACAGTTGTTGGAGTATTGCCGTATGTTGAATGTTGGAGATGATCCTGGTTTTACTTATCGTTCACTTCAAATTCCTATTTAACAACTAAAATTGAAGTAAGCAGAGGCATCGGTGGGTGATAGATAATATTTGGTTTCCGAACGCCCACTTGTGTCCCGTAGGACCCCGAGTACTTGATACCTGTTCCTTGATTTATCGCGCTATCCACATCCGGGAGGATTATGGGACCCCCCTGAGCCAGAGCTTGATTCAGTCTTATTTCTTGGGGCCACAAACTAGTTTGAGGTTTTATTTACGATCCTGTACTTATGCCATGCTACTTCTGTATTTACGATTGTGCGAGGAGCACACTGTCGCTTAGGTAAGCGGAGTGTTTTCCAGTATCGACAAGCCCAGCCACACTTTCGGGTTCCCATCGTTTACGACCATTGACGCAAACCTTGAGTCCGTCTCGAGCTAGCTTACTTGCTATGGTCTACTCAATGGGTGGCCTCAAATATTTCAATCCAGTGATTGCTTTGTCGTGAAAGCCTCGTTGGGTTTTGATTTGGTTTTTCCGAGGTTGATCGAGCGTGTGTTGCTATTGGTGCACCCCGGCCGGGTAAAACTTTCTGAAAGCCGTGTCCGCGGTTATGGACGACTTGGAGCACAGTATCTCGACCATAGACAAGCATAACTAAAGTTTATTGCTATAAATTTGACCTTATAATGACTAGTAATCAGCTTCACTATAATGGAATGGCTAAATAATACTGCCCACAATTGCTTGTTTGGATTGTCGCTTGCGACCATTGTACCTGGCTAGTAAGTATTGCAACTACAACGGAATGGCTAAATAAAATTACCAACAACCGCTGGGTTTTGGGATATCTCATGCTAAATGTATCTGACTAGTAAGTGTTGCCACTATAATGGAATGGTTAACTAAAAGTGCCCACTTCTTATTTTATCAGGACGACTATCTATACCTGACTAGTAATTGCTGCAACGATAACGGAATAACTAAAACTGCCAATGGTGTGAGTTCCTCGGTTGACTTCCTCGTTTGGTCTCGAGGGGGAGACACCAGGATGGGTTTTGTTTGGTGATAGCATCAGGTTGGCTCCGAATAGGTCTTTCTACCCCTCTCTGATAGCCGCCAGTTGTATCGAGTCTCTATAGGTTGTTTAGTGCATGCTGCCGCTGCCGCTTCAGTCCACCATACCTATGTAGGCGAGGACCGCCGAATTCTAGCCTCGCTGTACCGCCTCGATCTTGACGCTCCTCTTTTTCCTTTGCCCTTTGTCGGCACCCCTTTTGTTTGAGCAGGTTTTGGGATCGACGTCGTTAGCAGGGTTACCCTTCCGGCTTGGCCTGGGCAGGGTTATGGACGCCACTGGTTATTCTTCAGGGCTCTTAGCCCCATTTGCCTCTTGTCCGTAGTCGGACGCTGTATCGTTTACAGGTGATTTGGATCTTTGTACTGTATATCTGTATTCTTGACTCTCTGAGTCGCTGTCTTATATATCTGTTCTGTGGGTCCCATCAAGGACTGTTGTGTAATGTTATTACTTCGTTTTCCACCCGCACGAAAGTGCCTGGTGGGCACCTTTGAATCGTTTCTATGCGGGTTTGGCGGGTTTTCGCTAAAACTTGCATAGGGTCGATTCTGAGGGTGTTACAATTGATAATGAGATCATATCATTGGGAGAATGATATGGTGGATAGACCCAAACAAAGCAGAGCAATTAGATCGTGTCATCGTGTTCGTCTTTGCGAAGCTTTTCCTATGTCAAATATTGTATTCCTTAGACCATGAGATAATGCAACTCCCTGGTACCGGAAGAAAGCTTTGAGGTCAAACGTCATCCTATGAGAGGGTGATCATAAAGGTGTCTCTCAGGTGATCGGAAAGTATCTGTTGGGTTGTATGTATCGAGATGGGATTTGTCCCTCCCAAGTCGGAGAGATATACTTCGGGCCCACTCGGTAATCGATATCAACACCGCTTGCAAACATGTGGTTAAGGAGTTAATCACAAAGTGATATCGGATTACGGAACGAGTAAAGTACTTCGTGACGAGATTGAACTAGGTATGATGCACCGACGATCGAATCTCGGGCAAGTAAAATATCGCGACACAAAGGGAATATATATATGGGATTGATTGAATCTCGCATCGTGGTTCATTCGATATGATCATCGATGAATGTGGGAGTCAATATGGGTGCCTGACCCATTGTTGATTATTGATAGAAGATCATGTCTCATATTCTCGAACCCGCAGGTCACACACTTAACGATCTCACGCTAGGATAGATTGGATAATTGGTTTATGAATTTTTGTTCGAGTCTCGGATGGGATCCGGATATCACGAGAGGTTCCTAATGGTCCGGAGAATAAGATTCATATAAAGCGAGCAGTTTTGGAGTTGAAATTGTTCAAGTTAATCGGTATTGTACCGGAAGCTTTAGAACCTTCCTAAGGGGACCAATGTGGCCCCACCTTCCGGGGGCATGGGCCTATGAGGGAGTGTCCTGGCCGCATTGGGCCAGGGCACAAGGCCCCATAGGGCCCAGCCGATTCTAGAGAGATTTGACTCGTTTAAATCTCGGATAGAATTTCTAGATAAGGAGAGTTTAAATCGTTTAAACTAGAGATAGGATTTCTAGATAAGGGAGAGTTTAAATTGTTTAAACTAGAGATAGGCTTGGAGGAGGGCAAGGGCTGGCCCCCTCTATATATAGAGGGGGTGCGCCTCCCTAGACACACACCTTCCTCCAAGCCCTAGCAGCCTTGCTACCTCTCCCTCCCGACTGTTTGTAGGAAGCCTGCAGTGAAATTCTCCACCATATACATCACGCCGTCATGTTGTAGATCCAATCTATCTCTCCACCATACTCGCTGGTCCGAGGAAGGAGGAGACGTCGAGGTGCTGCACGTGTGCATCTCACGGAGGCACTGCCACTTGTGGTGCTAGATCGGATCGAATCGCGAGGAGGAGAAGCGAGTACGACTACATCACCCACGTTCCGACGAACGTTCCGTTGTGCGAATCTTCAAGGGTATGAAGATCTAATCCAATCTCTCTCGTTGATTGCATCTCCTAGATTAGATCTTGGCTTTCCCTCTGTTCGCATCCGTAGAAAATTTTGATTTACTATGTTGCGAAACCCTTCAAGATCTAGTCCCAGTCTTTTGGTAGTAGATTAACTATTCCGATTTTTTGGTGATGATGCTCCCGTTGTTGATGTGATGAACTTCCTTAACGCAATGTATGGTGTTAACTTGCTTTTAAATTCTAGTATGCATTTGTAGAATGGGCTCTGAGGCAGACAACCTTTGGTAGTACCGGAAACTAGATTTCAGCTCCCCCATCCGCTATATCCGGTTTCACTTTTTCTCGCGCCTCCCAGAGATGCTCTTAGGCTCGGTTCTTTTGGCGGCTTTTCCGAGAAGCCCCCTACCCCCAGCTTTCTAGAAAAGCCGGTTCAAAAAAATTATAAGCCTTTCAAAGTGTTTAATTCTAAACTAACTTGGAAGCCTCACAAATTTTTTGAACCGGCTTTCCTAGAAAGCTGGGGGTAGGGCGGCTTCTCGAAGAAGCCGCCAAAAGAACTGGACCTTAGACTGTTAGATCATCTGCGGTTACTGAATAGGACAACGACAAGGGTGGTGAAGCCCACGGGTTTTTTTTGTTGCGAAAATCCAATGATATGTTAATAATCAACATCTATTTAAAAAATTAAAAATTATAAAAATTATAAATAAGTCACTGGACCACATAACAACGACTACGTACACTAGCACGAGCCGATGCGTCGCCATCCTCGCATCTTCATCACTCTGAAGCCGGGCAAAGCTTGTCGAAGTAGAGCTTGTGGTAGTAGACAGACGAAAAATAGCCATGCTAAGATCCCAAAAGACCAATGTAATAGAGCAGTAAACATCGTCGAAGATGACAACCGTAAAAGACTAGCATCAAACCACACCAATGAATATAAAAAGACCGGATCTTAAGAAATCTGTCAGGACACACGATTTCACTCGTCCTCCATTGACATTGGACGCACCACCGGAACACGAAAACTTTATTCTAGCTCTGAAGAAGACAACGAAGACTTAAAGCCTATTTTCAGTCCAATTTCCGTCTCTAGCTGCCAACCACACAAAAAGAAGCCATGATTCTCTTATACCAATACCAAGAGATATATCCCCCAACGAAGTGACGTCAAGATCAGGCCACAATCCTCCATCCAGTAACTGCATCCCTTTATGAAAATTCAGATACCGATTCGATACACACAGCGCCAAACGGGCCGTGTGCAACGGACAGACGCACCCTCGCTACGATATTGCCTAGCATGGTAAAACGATTACTGGCTTTGTGTACATACCTCATTATTGAGAACCTCTCTTATAGTTCGTGTTATATGTTGATTCAAATTTTATAAAATATAGACCAACTTCTGACGAGTTGAGCGAGGCCCGCGGTATGGTACGGATCATCGAAGACCTAGGTTTTCACCGATATATAAACCTCTTATAAGCCGCCGGTTAGAATGAGTTTTGCATCTGTAAAATCCCCGGCGTTTGTAAACACTCACCGTATAGTGAAGTTTCGTTGTCTGGCGCCCGTGGTTTTTTCCTCTCTTTGTTAAAAAGGTTTTTTCACGTTAAATTTGTGTCACCTTGCTATGATTTTGTTTTCATTCTTGGTTATTTACTTATCCCAACTGTAACAGTTTGTGTGTTCCTCGGTGTAGTATTGATGTTTTTTTTTTTTGAAATAGGTGTTTTATTACTCATAGCACAATGTTTACGTCTGGCCTCTGCATAACTATGGTGCACATAGCCGATCACTTATACAACTTGCAACCATAACAAAAGTATTAAAAGTAAAAAAAACATGTAGCATAGCGGCCTCTAACTATGACATGTCTATTCGCAGATCACGCTGTCATCCATGTCGAAAGAAAATATCCCTCGCCATGGCCTCCAATCGTGTACACGCCTGCACAAACAAGTTGCAAAACTCCATATATATGTTGAAGAGTAGTCCATAACCGAAGGACAGCCATAGCCCGGAAGATAACCTATAGAGGAGAAGACACCATGTTATTAAAAATCTTGTTATTTCTACATAGCCAAAGCGATCATATAATGGCAAGCGCTTCCACCCTAAATAAAATCTCATATTTATCCTCAATCTCATGCAATCAGTTGCCAAAAACATTGGCAACCGAAAAATGAGGAGATAAAGCAGAGGTTATTTGAATGTTTGACCATATAGCACAAGCAAATTTACACTAAAAGAATAAATGTCTAATTATCTCATTATAATGACAAAAAACACACTATGATGTTGTTGCTTGTTACTGACACGTCGTTCATGTTCTCTTGCTTTTGTTCCTTTTGTAGTTAGTTCGTTGTGTGTATCCACAATGTGTATGTTGCCTCTTACAGAAAAAAGATAACCTTTTCGTGTGTACCATTCCCGAAGTCTACGGTGCACTTGGTCCTAGCTTCTGTACAAGCAGCAGACAACTCTACGTTCCATTTCACGCAACAGTGAAAAAGGACTACGAAAATAACCGTCCAAGCCACTGTCGGCGAGAAGGTTCATTCACTGTTCCTGGCCAAAATCTCTCACTGTTCCTGGCCAAAATCTCCTCCAAGTCGAGGACCCTACAATTCTAATCAGCCAAGTCCTTTTCTTTGCGCGTGAAATATCTGTTTCAAGCACGTGAAACCGCTACCCGCAGTCATATCATTGATGATTGTCATAACACTGATCATCGCCGTTGGACAGCACCTCTGTGCTTACAATGATTCATCTATTAATCGGTGCTTGCAAAACATCCATGCCACAAAGCACCTGACAAGAACAAGAACAGTAAGCTCTCTTTCGGTAAACGGAAGTGCCTTAACCCTCTCCAAGGATCCTGTCCTGAGCTGTAACCCAACTATCAACATTTTCAAACATATGAAAATTCTATTTCCTTCGTCTAAAAATAGATAGATGTCGCAGATTTGTCAAAATTGGATGAATCTTGGACACTATTTAGTATATAGATTCATTTAAATTTTAACAAATTTTGCATTAAAACTTTGCTTTAACCTTTGCATTAGAACTTTCTCCTTAACAATTCTTTTCTCTTCAAAAATATCTGAACACAATTTCACAGTAACTAATGTGCATGGGCCTTGCGATGCAAACCTGAAGCAGACTTTCCTAGATGAACTTTGTTCCATTGGGCCAACCGTTTCCGGTCCATGGTTAATATTTGGTGATTTTAACATGAATATATTGTCCCCTAATGAGCGTTCTAACGCGAATTTTAATGCTTTGGAAGCTAGCCGCTTTCAGCAAGCAATTGATTGCATGCACTTACACGATCACGAAGTCTCTCTTCATGATGGTTCATTCGGTACAACAATTGTTCTGTTCCAACCATGTGTAGACTGGGTCGTGCTTTCGTTTCTATTGACTGGAACTTCACTTCCAAACTTTACCCTAACTTCTCACACTAGATCAACCTCTAACCGTGTCCCAATTTGCCTCTCTGCTACGCTCGAATGTTCCGTGCCCATCGGTTTTCCGCCTAAACAACCACATGTTATCTATTCCGGCCTTCAAATCTATTGTGCACGAGAATTGGGGGAGTGTAGGGCCTAGTCACCATAGGCTAGGGTTTGCCGAGGTCTTCTCTCTTAGGCTGAAGTGCATTAGGGCTGCTCCAAAATTTGGAACAAACAAGCTTGGTCCCTTTTATCATTTCCTAGAACTGCGAGATGGTCATTAAACTTTTGGATAAAATAGAGGAATTTAGAACCCTATCCATCATTGAGTTCCACGTTAGAATTGTGGTCAAGGAATCTCTCCACAAGCTAAATATCTCTAGAGCTAAATATTGGAGGCAACGAGCAAAAAATAAAGATTGTGTCCTTGGCAACAGAAACTCATCGTGCTTTCATCTTTGCGCTACAATCAGGCTACAATAGAACCAGACCAAAATCATTGGTACCCAAGGATTCCAAGTTTCCTCCCATGATGCTATGCAAGATGTGTTACACGCCTTTTTCAAAAAGCTAGAATCGTTAGTCGCCTCCAGCTGGTTGCCTACTTCGGACTCCCTACCCCTTATCGCCCCTTTTATTTTGGAAGAAATAAGAACTGCTCTCTGGGATATGACTGCAAATCTAGTCCGGGTCAAGATGGTTTTGGGCTAGCCTTCTACAAACAGAATTTGGATTTGGTAACAAATGACATCCTCTTTCTTGTAAACAAAATCTTCAATTTCCAATTGGATCTTAGGCGTCTCAGTAGATCATATATTGTTCTTATCCCCAAGCATCCAAGGGCAACATGCCCTAAAAAATTCAAACCAATCTCCCTTCAAAATTGTTGTGTGAAATTAGGTTCCAAATGCCTTACCAACCGTTTTCAGCCTCTTATCCCTAAATTAATCAGTCATAATCAAGTAGGTTTTATAAAGGGAAGCTTAGTCTAAAAAAACTTTATTTACGCTGTCGATCTTGTTCAATCTTGCTTTAAGCTCAAAGCTCGTGCTATTGTTTTGAAACTCGACTTTCACAAGGCATTCGACTCAATCATCTAGGATGCACTTGACCGAATCCTTTTAGCTAAAGGTCTCCCCTCCATTTGGCGTCTTTAGATAAAAATCTAAATCTCTATAGCCATTTGTCTGTCCTTTTGAATGGTAAACCTGGTATGTGGATCCAATGCCGCCGTGGCCTACGCCAAAGATACCCTCTGTAACCCTATATTTTTAATATTATGGTAGACGTCCTCCGTCTTCTGCTGCATCAAGCCTACAATGAAGGTTTGCTTCTACTTCCTATGGTCGACCATCTTCCTTGCCCTGTTATTCAACACACCGATGATATAATTATCATTCTTTGCACCACGAATGACTGCATTGTTAACCTTAAATTTATTCTTCATGTTAGGTTCGTAGCATAGAAAACAAAAAAATTCCTACGATATGAACAACTGAGCACCAAGATCTATCTATCTAGATACAAGCAACGGGTGGATATTCATCCATAGAGAACTTACCCTCAAAGACTGACAAAGCGTTACGAGATTGGTTCTCGTGGATGATGTAGGCATTCACTTGCCAACCTCAAGATCATGATGAAGTCCAGCCAGTCCAGCACCAGCAAGTCTAGCACCATCAAGCAGTGGTGCATCCGTGATTGCACACACGTCCGGTACCCGACAACCTTCAAGTCCTCGCTGCAGCAAAGCATCGGAAGCAGCAAATCCTTACTCTAGAAAAATATTGGAGATATGCCCAAGAGGCAATAATAAAAGTAGTTATTATTATATCTTTGTGTTTATGATAAATGTTTACATTCATGCTATAATTGTATTAACCAGAAACATTAATACTTGTGTGATTTGTAAACTAGTTAGAGTCCCTGGTAAACCCTCTTTGTAATACTAGCTTGTTGGTTAATAGATGATCATGGTTTCCTGATCATGAATATTGAGATATTATTAACAACAAGGTCATATCATTAGGAGAATGGTGTGATGGACACACTCATATAGTTAAGCGTAGCATAAAGATCAAGTCATTTTAATAGTTCGTTTGCAATAATCTTTCAGATACATAGTAACCTTGTCCTTTGACCATGAGATCATGTTAATCACCATCACCGGATGGATGTTTTGATGACATCAAACACCACTTCGTAACTGGGTGGTTATAAAGGTGGCATTGAGTGTTCATAAAGTATGTGTTGAGGCACATGGATTAAGAGTGGGATTTGTCCATCCATATGATGGATAGCTATAATCTGGGCCCTCTCGGTGGAATGTCATCCAATTAGCTTGCAAGCATGTGACTGTCTCACAAGGGATCACATATCACAGGAACGAGTAAAGAGTACTTATCGGTAACGAGGTTGAACTAGGTATGCAGAGATACCGATGATCAAACCTCGGATAAGTAAAGTATCACGAGACAAAGGGAATTTGGTATCGCATGTAAATGGTTCATTCGATCATGAAATAATCGAAAAATATGTGAGAGCCATATGAATTTCCAGATTCCTCTATTGGTTATTGACCGGAGAAGAGTCTCGGTCATGTCTGCATAATTCACGAACCATAGGGAGACACACTTAAGGATTCGATGTTGTTTAGTAGATATGGAATGTGAGTAAGAAGACCGAATATTGTTCGGAGTCTCGGATGGGATCCGGGATATCACGAGGGATCCGGAATGGTCTGGAGAATAGGATTCATATAAGGAAAGTCCAATTCTGGAGTTCGGGAATGGTTTCGGTGTTTTCACCGGAATGTTCTAGCAGGGTCTAGAAGGTCCGCCGCTCCGGAGTGGGAAGGATACATGGATGTGTCATGACAAAGTGGAATGGTTGCATTATGTCCTAGGTCACTTTGCTAGGCAATGGGAAGAGAGAAATCAAACTCTAGTTTGAAAATTCAAACGCCAATTTGAAAAGTCAAATCCCAACATTGGTTGCCTAGTGGAGGGAGGAAAGGAATCCTACCTAAGGGAGGACTCCTCCCTCTCCTTGTCGCCGGCCAAGCAAGGGGAGTTGGGGGAGGACTCCCCTCCCCTTGCCGCCCCTACCTCTCATAAATAGAGGGGAGGGGCGCCCCCTTGGCCCTCCCACACATCAAACCCTAGATTAGCCTCTAAAGTTGCGATCGATTTAGATCCTATAAAATTAGTTGTCGTCTAAACCTCTCTAGCCGCCAGCCGCCTCTAAACCTCGTCCCTCTAAACCCCAGATTGTCGAGGCCCTCTTCTACTCCACCATAATCGCTCTGACTTAGGCGAAGCCCTGCGGGATTTCCCCTCTAAACTCCGACACCACATCGTCATGCTGCCGAAATCGTGAGGAGAGATCTATAACCTCCGTTGCCTACTGGAACAAGGGAGAGGAAGGTCTTCATCGAGTACCGAACATGTGACCGACTGCGGGTGCGCTACTGGAACACGACGCCGGAAGGATCGTCTACGCGATCTTGAGATCGGCGAGTGAATAACTACATCACCCACGAGAATCCGATCTCTTTAACCGCTTTGGAATCTTTGAGGGTGAGTACTCTATCGACTCATTGCTACAATCTAGTAGATAGATCTTGTCTTGTATGTGTTCATGCGGTAGAATTTTTTTTGTTTTCCATGCTACAAACCCCTTCAGTGGTATCAGAGCCGTGTCTATATGTAGATCTGTTGCACGAGTATAACACACTGGTCATTGTGGGTGGTGGTGCTTTTATTATCAATTTCTTCTTGTGTAGTTTGCATATTGCGGGGTGGTGGGATGAAGCGGCCCGGGCTAACCTTACATGACATCGTTCATGAGACTTGCTCCACTCTTGACATGCAACTTGTATTGCATAAGTGGCTTTGCGGGTGTCTGTCTCTCCCATCATAGTGAAGATTCAATTTACAACGGGCACTTGATAGTTCTTGCATCAACGTTGTTGTAACATCCCAACATTAGAGCTTATAAATAAGTTGAACTCAGATGTGTGCATTGCATTCCTGCATAGAAAATCCGAATAATTTTCGCGCTTTTGAACAAAACTTGTCAAAGTGATTGAAGCTTCTTTTAACTTGATGGAATTGAAGTAGATCATCAAGTTGACTGCGATAAGTTTCAATATGACCTTTGCTAAAACCTTATTTTGGGGAAAAGATGATTTGATCTAAGGGTAGATCAAATGTAATAAAACTAAACCACCACACTTTGCTTAATGTTTAATATCAGATCCTTAAGTGATCATCCCATCGTATTCATCATAACAACCTATAAATACCAGGCTATGAATATAACTCAAGTACCAAGAATTTAATAACTAAATATTGACCTATCTTGTTCTCATATATTCCTACCATAAATGTCATGGTAATACTTAACATTAACTCTTTAGTGAGATTGAGTAGGAAGGAAATCAAGTCAATACCATTCACCATATATCTTTCTTACATATCAATCCTTATCATCTCTATGGAATCTTATCCTAATATCTATTGTTCATCAATGTTGAGTAATCAACTAGTGATCTATCAATTCTTAGCCTATCAATTCTTGAGCTATCAACACTTATCCTTGTTATATCATAGCATTCACTTTAAAGCCTTTAGAGAAATAAGTAAGAATAGGTAAGTGGTAATGCTAGTTTTAGATATCATTTATAGGATGGGAGTGTTGGAAGAGAATCAAATCAATATGATAATTGATGGAGTTAACTCACTCCTGAAAGGATAGAAGAGTTATTTGAAATAAATATATATATGGTAACAAAGAAGATTATAAGGATGAATATTGAAGATAGTTACCAAGGAGTAATCCTATTGGATCAAGTAGGTATAGTAAATGAATAATATCTCCTAATAAAATAGAGATATTAAGAAGATAATTATATACAATTGTAATGTTGTATTGATGAAGTCCTTGATTAGCCAACTAGAAACCTAAGCCATAAATGATCAAAGGATTATAATGATCGTGCTCAAGTCACTAAGAGTGAATGATTATATCATGTATAAGTGACATTGGTGGATAGAACATGATTAAACCCTAGTATAGATATGTTACCCTAGATTAGTCATGACAATTCACAATGGTATAATGTGAAGATGGAGTATGAGGTATTGAGGCAAGTAAAGATAAGATAGTATGATTAAGATGATGCTAGAGAAGCATTAAGTTGTTGAAGTAGTAATATTCCTTTTAAAAGAATAGTAAGTACTAGAGGAAAATATAATTGGATATATAAATACATTGGAGTAATATTAGTGATGGATGATAAAGGAAGTGTATGAATGGAGTTAAAAGTAACTACTTAATGGATTAGAGGTTATCATTAGTGGAGTAGTGGATATAACCAAGTATATATATGAAAAGATTATGAAAAGCTTTAGTGACAAGCTTCTGAGATTTATAAGTGTGATTACAAAGTAAATTGTGAAGTAAGAGAGTAATCATTCAAGTGGAATTAGATTCTTTAGAAGCATTCTAGAGATGAGAATTATCTCTATGGGAGACCATGTAGAGCTTTAGTGTCAAGCTCATTAGATTCACAAATGTATTTAGGAGGAGAAATTATGGATAAGGATATTCTTGTGAAGTAAAGTAACACATGATGAGGGATATGAAGAAGTAGTATATCTAGGAAAGGAATTCCTTAATTAGAAGTCTAGAATAATGAAGTATGGAAGATAGGAATTCTTGGTAAATACTCAACCTTAATTCTATAACCAAACATAATATCTATCTCATATGTTTGATCCATCATCCTATTCCCAAATGGCTTATAGGAATATTTTCCTATAGAAAATCACTTAAGCATATATTTGTCACTTCCAAACAATAAAAACGCTTGTGCTTATAAACCATAATTATCAACTCTTTCTCATAAGTTAGCCTAAAGAACAACCCCACTATTTTATCTTGGATGGTTATACCATTCATGAAAACAAGCATGAAGACAATATGTCTTAACCATTAATTTCTATCCATGCCTATAAAATAATATGAATATATTAAGTTCTCTAAGAACTCATAGTAAATGTTTGTAATTCCAAATTCAAACTTCTATGCAAGTTATAACAAAACATATACCTTGATATCACCCAAGCTCATGCGATTAATATTAATCATATTAATTCCTTAGAATTTTATATATCATATAATAATGAAGGATCACCATATAAAAATTTCCTAAAACTATATGTTAATGAGAACCAAACTTTATGAATAAGTATCAATATACATCCTTTAATAAGTTATGGTTTATTATGTAAATTAAGTTAATAATAAAGGTCCTTACAAAATATTAAAAGGAAAAGGACTTATATAAATAAAATAAAGAAACTATAACATTATATAATAAAAGCTCCCAAAATGAGTCTAAATACACTTCATTATTGCCACATATATTTAACAAATAAATTCTATAAATAAAATTGCAAACAAATGTGTAAATACAAGATTAGAAATAAAAAAATAGAAAAAGTTTCAGGGAAAAGAAAAACACAACCAGGCCGCATACCATTTCCCTATCCACCTATCTACTGCCCACAAGCAACAACAGACGCGCCTCGCTCACTTTGTCACATCCCACATCGGCCCAGTAATAGCCCAACTCAGCCCGTGCCGGTTCGTCGTCTTCCTCGCGCCGTCGTCGACCTTCCGATATTGCAAGCAGCTCGGTGGCCCGCACCCTCGTCGCCGGCGAGCGCCAAGATTCGTGTCGCCGACCCCTGTGCCTACAAAGCCTTGAAGCCACCGTGGATAAGGCCGAGCACACCATTTCCCCCTCTCAATTTCTCGCAAATTCCCCATTACCGCAAACCCTAGCGTCACTATAACCGGCGAGCCTCGTCGTTCGTGACCTCCTCTCGCCCAGAAGGACCCTAGGAGATTCGCCTCGTTGTGCTGGTTCTTCACCCCGAAGGAATCGTCCCCGCGTGTTTCCTATCAACGTCGCTGTCCGTTTCCTCTCCGCCTCTAGAAGTCGTTCGCCGTCGTTCATGTCGTAGTCTCCAAGCTTTCCCGAGCTTGCTAACCATCCCTACACAATCAGGGTGAGCTCGATGTGCTTCTACACCCCTTAATTCCTTCTATCTTGCTGTTGTTCACCATACCACCGTGAACCTCCAACCACCATCGTGGTTGCTCATCGTGGAGTTAGTTCGGCGACCAATCAGGAGCGGCGCCCCTTAATTCCGTCGAGAAGTTAGTAGAAGTTTACATCAAAGAGATAGTAAGTAAGCATGGAGTGCCCAAAAATATCGTAACTGATAGGGGATCGGTGTTTACTTCAGCATTTTGGAAACAATTGCATGAAGCACTTGGTTCAAAGTTATATTTCAGCACAGCTTATCATCCAGAAACAGGAGGTCAAACAGAAAGAACAAATCAGATACTAGAAGATATGTTAAGAGCATGTGCATTAGATTTTGGAGGTACGTGGGAGGATCATCTACCATTGGCAGAATTTTCCTATAATAATAGCTATCAGAGTAGTCTGAAGGGAGCTCCATATGAGGTTCTGTATGGAAGGAAGTGTAGATCACCAATATGTTGGTATGAGCCTGGAAGCAGCAAGAAGTTTGCACCAGACTATATCAAGGAAAGACAAGATATCATTGTTAAGATCAGGGATAGACTGAAAATAGCTCAAAGTAGGCAGAAAAGTTATGCTGATCAAATTCGAAGATCATGGCATCCAGAAGTGGGAGACATGGTATATTTGAAAGTAAGTCCAATGAAAGGGGTGAAAAGGTTCGGAGTTAAAGGAAAATTGAGTCCAAGATACATCAGACCATTCAAAATATTGAGTCAGAACAGGACTATAGCTTCTACTTTAGAGTTACCATCAAGATTGGCTCAAGTGCATAATGTTTTTCATGTGTCACAACTTTGTAAATGTTTGAAGGTTCCGGATGATGCAATCACACATCAGGAGATATAATTACAAGTAGACTTGACCTATGTTGAAATGCCCTGTAAATTTTTGGAAGAAAACTAGAAAAGGTTAAGGAATAGGGAAATCAAATATTGCAAGGTACCGTGGGAACATCACCCTGAAAGGGAAGCCACTTGGGAGAAAGAAGAAGATTTAAGAAAAGCTTATCCAGAACTATTCAGATACATCTCAATAAACTTCGGGACGAAGTTTAATTTAAGGGGGGAAGTCTATAACATCCCGACATTTAGGAATCAACGAAGGGTAGAATTAGGTGTTGGAGATATGCCCTAGATGCAATAATAAATGTATTTATTATTATATCTTTGTGTTTATGATAAATGTTTACATTCATGCTATAATAGTATTAACAAGGAAACATTAATACTTGTGTGATTTGTAAACTTAAATTGAAGTCCCTAGTAAAGCCTCTATACATCACTAGCTTGTTGGTTAATAAATGATTGTGGTTTCCCTATCATGAACATTGAGATGCTATTAACAACAAGATCATATCGTTAGGAGAATGATATGATGGACATACTCCTATAGATAAGCGTAGCATAAAGATCAAGTCATTTTAATAGTTCAATTGCTATATGCTTTCTGATACATAGTAACCTAATTCCTTCGACCATGAGATCATGCATATCACCTTTACCGGATGGATGCTTTGATGACATCAAACACCACACCGTAACTGGGTGGCTATAAAGGTGGCATTGAGTGTTTGTAAAGTATTGGTTGAAACACATGGATCAAGAGTGGGATTTGTCCATCCATATGACGGATAGATATACTTTGGGCCCTCTCGGTGAAATGTCATCCAATTAGCTTGCAAGCATGTGACTGGCTCAC
Source organism: Avena longiglumis (assembly GCA_030063025.1). Classification (NCBI taxonomy): domain Eukaryota; kingdom Viridiplantae; phylum Streptophyta; class Magnoliopsida; order Poales; family Poaceae; genus Avena; species Avena longiglumis. The sequence continues at coordinate 160,720,334 of CP125973.1, forward strand.
AAGGGATCACATATCACGGGAACGAGAAAAGAGTACTTATCGGTAACGAGGTTGAACTAGGTATGCAGAGATACCGACGATCATAATCTCGGATAAGTAAACTATCGTGAGACAAAGGGAAATTGGTATCGTATGTAAGTGGTTCATTCGATCACAAAGTAATCGTAGAAATATGTGGGAGCCATATGAATTTCCATATTCCTCTATTGGTTATTGTTCGGAGAAGTGTCTCGATCATGTCCGCATAATTCACGAACCGTAGGGAGACACACTTAAGGATTCGACGTTGTTTGAGTAGTTATGGAATGATGAGAAAGAGACCGAATGTTGTTCGAAGTCTCGGATGGGATCCGGGATATCACAAGGAGATCCGGAATGGTCCGGAGAATAAGATTCATATAAGGAAAGTCCTATTTTGGAGTTGGGGAATGGTTCCGGTGTTTTCATCGGGAATGTTCTAGAAGGTTCCGGAATGTCCGGCACTTCGGAGGGGAAGGGTACATGAATGTGTTATATCAAGTTGGTATGATTGCATCATGTACTAAGTGTTATCTCTGAACAAAATAGAGGATTTAATCAAATCCTTGTTTGAAAAGTCAAACGCCAATTTGAAAGTCAAACGGCTAATTTTGGGAAGTGGAGGGGAGGTGGAATCCGAGTTGGGGAGGAGTCCCTCCACCTCCACCGCCGGCCCACCTTGGGTCCGAGTTGGGAGGAATCCTCCCGCGCCTCCCTCCACCTATAAGAGGAGGGGCAGGGCTCCCCTCCTAGACACACAAGTTCCCTACCTCTAAACCCTAGCCCCAAGCCGCCGCTGGCCCTAGGGCACTCGCCGCCGCTGCCTAGGTCAAACCCTAGCTGCCGTCCTAGCCCCCTCCTCGGCGTGTCTAAACCCTAGATCGTCGAGGGCTCTCTCATAGTCCACCATACTCGCTCCGGCTTAAGGCGAAGCCCTGCGAGATCTCCCCTCTACTTTCGGTACCACGCCGTTGTGCTGCCGGAATCGCGAGGAGAGTGCTACAACCTCCGATGCCTGCTGGAACAAGGGAGAGGAAGGTCTTCGTCGAGTACCGAACGTGTGACCGATCAAGAGCGCCTTAACGCAGCGAAGGATCGCTCACGCGATCTTGAGATCGGGAAGAGTACGACTACATCACCCACGAGAATCCGCTCTCGTTAAACACTTTGGAATCTTCGAGGGTGATTTATTATATCGACTCGTTGCTACAATCTAGTAGATAGATCTTGGCTTGTTTGTTTGTATGCGGTAGAAATTTTTTGTTTTCCATGCTACGAAACCCTACATTAGGAATCTGTGAAATTGCATGCATTCATCTGTAAAAATGTGGGTAAATTTTTCGCCAAATAAAAACCTAAAGTGATCAAAGTTTCTTTCATGCTTTGAGCTTAGGTATAGACTTGAAGGATGATTGTTATAGACTTTGATATGATCTTTTTGGATTAGAGTGTTTTGGGGAAATGAAATTTGAATTTAAAACTTGAGTGTTTGAATTATGATTCAAAAAGAATTTTGAATAATGTTTGAGTATTTGATTTAATTTAGAGTTAACCAATAATAACTCAAACTTTAAATGAAAGAATATAATCAATAAAATGAATATTCCAAAACTTCATTCAATAATGAGTTACAAAATGTAACTTATGGAAATAAGCAACAATCTTTACAATAGTAATTAAATAAAAGAACGATCTTTTTTTATTGAATAATAGTACAATCTTTATTACAAAAGAATAAAAATAAAATTACAAAAGAATAAAGATATTACAAGTGACTATTCTATAAAGAAAAAGAAAAACCTAAACTAAAGTCTTGATCTTCAAATCTGGTACCTGCAAAATAAACAGTAACTTTAAAAAGAAAGTTAGAATTAGAATTATTTTACTCTCAGTATTGACAGTGAAGTGCACTGTTCAAAATTTCATCATTGAGTAATCTTTTAAAGGGGCAAGTTTCACCAATATGAAATAATATATCTTTCATAATTTTAAGCCATAAGTCAAATGAACAGCAGGGGTGGGAAAGTTTCACCACCTAGGTAAAAGGTAACCTGATGAAAGTAACTTCCAAATTCAGAACATATCCACAAGTTGTGCAGTAGACACACAAGCAGCACACACACCAAACTGCATGGTGTGTGCTGTCAGCACCACAACAACAACACAATCAAACAAAACCATCAGCATAGTCGTGGGAAGACAACCCCACACCACTTTCTTGTTCATACACACCAAACACATCAGCCACCAGCTAAACCAAGCCAAAGCCAAGCTAGATTACACCAATCAAAACCCTGGATCACATCACCAAGATGGTGACATAAGAAGGGGGAGGATCAGGTGGATAGCAAGACCAAGATCAAGCCAATAGGACCAGGAGGTGAAGGGCTAGATCAAGAACAAGCCAGGAGCTGGAAATACCAGGAGAGCACCAGATCAAGCTACCATAAGATCAACCACTAGCAACCCCAACATCAACTGAGTGTGGTGAGTAAATAATAAAAAGTTTCAAAGGTGTATTGGATAGTACAATTTAAGCCTCCAAAACCACTTTGAGCATCATCAACTGAGTACTGCACTGACATGAATGAAATTGCACCAGACAAAGTTACTTAGTAATGATGGACAACTCCAAATGACACATGGCCCCATTTCAAAAAAAATTGACACATGAATAAAAAGGCAAATTTGGCCAAATTTCTACGGTAAATAGGCTTTTAGTGATCAATAGAAACCATACTTCATTTTTCAGCTACTTAGGAGCCCCACCACTTAGCCACGGAATATGTGCATCCTATCCTTGCTGAGCAGATCATGTTGCTTCGCTCCAAGCTTCAACGTTGCCTCACGCGTGTTGAGAGTTTCTTGCTGATAGCAGGGTTGCTCTTGGAAGGTCTTGGTTGGGCTCAAAGTATCTCCTCGAGTCGAGCTCAATGTCAGTCCAACATGTGTTGGGGAAGAATTCCTATGGCGGGTTCTCCCCTTGTTCCAGGCCCAAACCTTAGCTGCAGCCCCATGTGCCGGCAGCCTCTCTGCGCGAGGACATCGTTGTGGTCATGGATCTGGTGATGTTGATCATGCCCGAGCTGCATAAATTGTGTGGGGGAGTCAACTCCTCGTATATCGATGGTGTATCTGGAGGTGGACTCGCTTGGGTCCTTGGTGGTGGCTTCTACCCCACCATCTTTAGAGCCCAACAAGTCGCTTGGGTTCATTGACTCCGAGGTCCTCTTTGCTGAAGAGCTTTGCGGCTTACTCGTCGATCAATTTGGAGGAGGCTAGCAATAGATCTGGAAATGATATTGCTTGCCTCCTATCGGGAAATGATACGGGGACAAAATCAAGAAGATGAAGGAGTATTTCTGAGAAGCAAAAGCAAGAAGATTGGCACCACATGAAAGATGTTTGCAACTGCTTGATGGATGGTTCACAACTTTTTGTGTTGTTGTGTCTAAGATCTGTGTTCATGTGTTTTCAATGGGTTCTTTGCGATGTGGTGATCAATGTGCCAAAAGTTTGTATTTGTGGCATGTTGGGAGAGTTTGACTAGATGGTCAGGAAGTTCTATACTTTGGAAGTAGCCCTCTTGTAGTTCTTGTTAAAGTTTTTTGCCTAGATTTTTGTTAATTAACTCGACATCACGTCTTCTTAATTAACATATTAGGGAAAGTTTATTTCTGTTTAAAAAAACCATGAGATCACTTGAAGATACCAATTTGATGGATAAGATATAACTAAAACAACAAATTTACAACCCAAGCAAGCCGCAACCAAGCCAAAAAAGAAAATTGAACTATCTAACAAAACCAATTGTGCTTCTTTACTGTACTGTACAGTCTTTGCGGTCCTTTCATGGACTGAAATTTAGCATACCTTTGAAGCATACTGATATTTCAACATAATTAGGCAGACATAGGTCTTGTTTGGATACGGCGTTTTAACAAAACTCATTTAGCCTAATCTCACAAAACCGTCTAACAAACAAAAACTCTGTTTGGACGTGGCGATTAAAACGTGGATAAGGAAAACTTAATTTCCACAATCCACGAAATCTGAGTTTTATGAAAAAACATATAATCATTGTTCGATTGCAACTACCCTGGTTGTTTCTCAACAAACTTACCAAACAGGATTTTCTATATACTTCTTATCAACCGAATTGGTAGTAGTACTGTTTTTTCATAAATTATTTCCAAAATGGGTTTTCCTAAAACGTAACGGCAAAACAAGGACATAGTGCATTTCCGTGCAGATATAGGAGGTTGTATTTTGCCCCATAAAAGTGCAACACAGTACATTTTAAAATATCAAAAAATACTAAAAAGGACTTTATCGTGTACATTCAGATATTCTATATGTTCGTATAAAAAGTTTGGAGTATCGAAAAATAGCTTTTTTATACAATTCACAAAAAAAAAATTCACTAAAACTTTGTGTCATAGACATTTGCACCGAGTCAAAGTGCATTTAGGGCTCGTTTTTCTCCCATCATTTAGGGCTAAAACATAGAATTTATTTGATAATTTAATGGTAGACTTGTTTGGTTATCCTGGAATTGAATCCGTCATTTCAATTAGAAATTCTAGGGAGTGGGCACTTGGAATTTAGTCGAGATTGCATGTAAAACGTGTTTGGCTGCCACGAAATTGAAACTATCATTTCAATTGAAAATTCCATCAAATGGATATGATTTGTTAAGTCAATTATTGTTCCTAATCCAATCATTTGTCTAGAAATCATTTCATTTCATAATTCGGTGCGGCAGCCAAACATGATTCTCATATTAGAATTTTAAATTAGAAAAATAAAATAATGACAACAATGCCATTTTATTTTATTTCTGCAAAATGAAATGAAATAATGGCTTCCAAACGAGCCCTTATAGTCATTTCGCAAAAAAAATATGCATTTACAGTCCTTTACAATCTTGTACTATTTGTTCGTGAGAGCCCACTTCCTTATGCAGCCTTCGACCCACCATCTCACAGTTGAGCCGTTCAGTCCAATTGGGCCTTTCCTGAAAGCCCATATCTAGGCGCCGTCTGGACTCTCGTCTCGTGTTCCTCCTCTGCAGGCTGCAGCACGCGGCTCGTGCCCAAAGCCCCAAACGGCTCGAGAACCGGATGAGGTAAGAGCGGCTTCGCAGAACCTCCAGTCCGAAAAAAATGGCCATGGCAGTGGCCGCTTCCTTCGCCGCCCGCCACCACCACGGGCACCTCGCCGCCGGCCTCGTATCCACACCTCAAGCAAGCGGTAGGACTAACCGCAGCGGTGTCACCATCTCCATGAGGGCACAGGTGGAAGCACAGCCCGGGCAACCTACTTCCCTTCCCCTTCCTCTTCCCCTCCTCGCCAACTCACTGAATTTTTACTATGCTGTCTCAATTATCTGTAGAAAAAGCAGAGCAGTGAGCCCGGGAGTGGGCAAGGAGGCGGGGAAGGGCGAGTCAGCGGTGGGCGGCGAGTGTGGCGTCGCCGGAAACTGGTATGCGGAATAGCCGAACAATTATCTCTGCGTGGTTGTTTCGGTTGGTGGAAGGATGGAATTTTTTCCAAATAAACACTACTAGCTGTTTTATCAATGTGTGCGAGATTACAAGACATCTATTTCTTTATGATTGGGCCTAGAGCTTCTGCTTCCCTATTTAGGATGGGGACATTGATGTTCAGGAGGGCTGAAGAGAAGAACAGTCATCTTGTTTTTAAACCCTGGCACACTATTTACGATTGGGAGGTTTGCGTACCACATTTATCATTTGTGCCATTTGGTCATGCTGGCTGGTGACCATGCTTTGAGTTACAGGTTGCTTAAACCTGTCTAATAAGAAGTCACTGATCCTTACCTCGCCGCTTAGAGTATGCTTCTTCCATTCATTCCCTCCATCATCACATGAAGCAGGAAGTAGCATCCTTCTGTTCCTTTTGGGTAAACTGTGCCACATGTTCAGCTCTGCTTGGCATTTTTTGAACAGTTACACAGGCACTCAAGCTGCCTTATATCACACATTTGTTGTTTACATTAGAAAATAAGATAAATATCATTGAAATGGAAATAATGGGCCATGCTTCAGATCTTTTACATTCTTTCCGTATTTCCATGTATTTACTAGCACCATAATGGTAGCATGTTTAAGAACCCTTTTTATTTTTGCAGACCAAAGAGGACGACATGTTGCGTTACAAGTTGGATCGCATCCCTTTCTTAGAAGAGAAAGTGAGAAAAGTAAGGGAAAATGGGAAGCTCGTGTGCTTGGACATCAACCAGATGATGTTAGCTGCAGAGAATAGATTCGCGTTCACAATGGAGGTGGCAGAAGAAGCTAACGCCTATCTTGAGAAGCACAGGCATGAGTACGGATTGAAAAAACCTATACTCCATGTGCTCAGTGACCGCATGAATGAAGCTGGATTTTCTCGGCCAGAGGGTTACCTTTATCCTTATCCTATCAAGCCTGGGCCTTATTTCATAAAAGAAGAAGGGCATTGAATGGAATCACAGCTCTATAGTACGTATATGTCACAACTTACTCTCCAATTACTTCATTTATTACTGCTTGCTCCCTACTTTAATTATTATCCTCAGTTGTAGATGTCATGACTGCTTGCACACAGGCATATCTGAGGGTCGGAAAATCTGCTTCCAGTCAGAATTGCGAACAGAACAGCATGAGCTAACAAGAAATAATTACCACCGCACAAAATGGCATCATAGATAATCCTCTGCCTCACTTATGCATTCGTAGTGCAACTAGTGCGTCTTAAAATAAACCATTCTCAACTTCATGCTACCAGACTATTTTAGAGGATAAGAGTATATCTATCTGGCTCACTGATCCATTTGGAGACATATAGCATACGACAGGGGATTGGAAAATCATATAGGCTTGCTACTGAGAGTGACTGGTCCCTCACATGACCCCACTTCATGTAGTACCATCTTTGTACTATCATATGCAGGGATATGTATGAAGAAGCTTATCTTCTAGCCATTCCGGCCTCCAGCCCCAGGCCTTCTGCGTGGATCATGCCTCGAATTCGCGCCTCCATAGTCGTAATCCTGAATCTCTGTGAGAATCTTTCTGTTGTGCCCCTGCATTTTGAACATAAAGAACATTATTATTTTAAGAAAATGAACATAAAAGTTATAAATCTATTTATATGGCAGTATTGATTTTAAGCATAAGTTATCCATTTTTCTCTTATAGAAGCATAAGTTATTTACTCCCTCTGAACCATAATACTTTTCGTGGTTTTAGTTCAAATTTGAACTAAAACCACAACACGTATTATGGATCGGAGGGAGTAACAAAAGTGACCGACCATCACAGGAAAACATCAACAGCTAGAAAGTATTAGCTAGCACTCGCATATATGATGTATGGAATAGAATAACAGAACACACTAAACATTGCTTAGATGTGTCAAAAACTTTGAGATCAAAATAGGCAGACCTTTATCAACTTTGGAGTAACACCATTATCAAATTCTACCACCATGGTTTGGCCTGCATGACAAAAGAACTTGTTCAAGTATATGTATTTAACGACTGAGTAAAATATTAGGAAAAAAAATAGCAGACACCATACCTGCAGATGCATTCAAGAGAGCAATTAGAAGGATGATGCCGAGTACAAAAGTGGGTTTAGGCATGTTGATATGTGCTAATTGCTAATAGAGTGTTCTTCCCTTTGGTGAATTGTTGGCAAGAAGCTGTTGTTTCTCTGCCCCTTTTATACATCAATGCTGGGTCATCCTGTGTGGAAGAGGAAAAGGTTGCAACTTTAGATATGGTCTGCCAGTAATGATTGTTCAACAGGATTGTGATGGAACTTTATATACCACAACGCAAGGTCAACTGCATTTGGGTGAAGCTACTTTAAAAGTTAGATTTGATTTCTAGTAACTAAAATCAAAGCTAATTGCAGTGTATTCTTCTTTTTAAGGGCGTCTATATGTATCATAATAGATGAAATGCCACTTTATAGCCTCGAAACGTGGATAGCACCAGTTAGGTTTCAATTCTCTTTTTGTAGTCCTCCTCTTGATCAGCTAGGAACGGAACATTTGGTTTACTTGTAAACATATTGTCACGATTGGATTATGTCTTCATTATTTAGGAGCATGGAGTTTTCTACAGAATACCAATGGCATAATGATAAAAACAGCGCCATCCTATTTGCTGCATTATAAAACCTTTAATATTTATAATACTAGCATAGTGGTAAGTTTCCAATTTAAGGAGTTAAATGTATCAAATAACCAAAAATTGGTACAGTGCACCCACTATATCAAATGGAGAAGGCACAGTAAGTGGAGTGAGTGCATACTGACAGCTGTCACAGTGTGCTAGAGGAGAGTGGAGTGAGAAAAATACAATGTATAAATGGACGGAGCTGCAAGTGCAAGCGCAACAGTTCTCCCACTAGCAGATCCATCGGTCAAAAGGAAAACCAACTGGACCTTTGTCTTGTGGGGATCCTGTTTGAGATCTTCCCTATCAGCCGCTGTTCATACGATTGTCATATGCGCATACATATTATGTTGAATTGTCTTGCTATACGCTATCCTTTTGCTACATTTGCCCGCATGCCCATTCTGTTTATGGTTGGCTATGTGACCTAATCACCCACTTATCCACTGTACTACTAGCTTTGCAAATTGAAAGGATCACGACCAACATGCAGGTGTGTTGTTGGCCGCTCATCATGTCATCCTAGGCAGCGAGCACCTCTGTGAAGTTGACCATCCATTTGTTGGTTTGCAGTATTGTGACCTGTGAGAGCCGAATGCATGCAACAGGACAGGAGCTTCAGAGTCACTGCTTTTTTTTATCCTATAAAAAACTAGCCACTACTTGTTTACAGTCCCGAGTGCAGCAGGGTTTTAGAAACTGGCAGTCCCACTATCTTGCTACCTTAACGTGTGACACCACGTACACACACATATATCTTTCTTGAACAACATGACTACACACGTAAAGAAGCTATGGCATGACTTGGTTGAAAATGTCAACATCACACAAGGGTGCACGTGTTGCCGCGCAAGGGTTACATTACGATTGCACTAGATGAATTAGTAGTCAGCACAAGGTCCATTTTGCACTATAAAGGCATTGACCGAGATTATTGTATCTTAGCACAACCTTTTATGAGGAAGCAAGAAACTCTGAAACATCAGAGGGGACAGTGCTAGAGCAAATGGATTCACGTTCTTCATTACTCCAGGAAAAAGCATCCAGTACGACATATGCCTACCATTGCACAATACACAGGGCAGGTAGATTTTTTTTAATATGCGTTAGGCCTTAAATAGATGAGAACAGTGAGAAGCACTATCAGTGGTTAGTTGGTCCTTCAAGCCAGAAGCATCCTTTCTACATGTCGACATTTTGGAGCTACTAGGTAGCTTTATTTCTTGTCAGTTTGTTTAACATCTTTATTTTTATGGAGATGCATTTCTGATCTTTGAAGCAACTTTGCCTTGATTAGTGGTTCAGTGCTTTACAATGTGTAACACCCGTCAATCAGAAATCTCAGACTATGTATGCAAGAATTAGTTGTCAAAGCAAATCGTTGTTCTGGGTTTGTGATGTAAACATCTTTTAGATGCAAACATTTTTTCATAGCATTCATTTTGGAACGCAAGCTTCTACTCCCTCCGTCCAGAAATAACTGACTTGAATTTGTCTAGATTCGAATGTATCGATACATTCGAATCTAGACAAATTCAAGTCAGTTATTTCTGGACGGAGGGAGTAGTACATGTAGCTTGGGCTGCAAAAGGTCAGATCATAGCTTCTGCTGGTCGGTGCTTGACTCCCAGTGCATCCTACAATTCTGATAGCGAAATACCAGGAGCTCAGGATGGCCCAGTTAATGCTGTCTTTGTGATTTTCTTATTTTAGGCATTCTTGTCATTCACATGAAGTTACTGGCTGAAGTTGAGCAAAGCTACATAACTAAGGCACCACATCTTCAAAGTTTTAACGTTCCATCGTTGCATTTTGCAGGATCAAGGACAAGGAGGGCTCTTTTCAGACAGGGCTCCTAATTTTGTTGTACACGCTAAACAGTTGGGAGGAATTTGGGACAACTTCCATAATTCACGGCGCTTTTCATCTTGAGATCTCTGAAACTTTTGCAGCCAGCCCCGCAGGTATGAAGGCAGCATGTTCTTTCTTGACTGCCGGGCTGTGTTGCTTCAGTGCTGCCATGGGATCGAAATGCTCAGATTTGCTGAACGAGATGCATCGGTCCATTTTATTGTTGTCTTGAAATATTGTATCCATATAGATATTTTTGATAAGTTTACCTTTGGACTACAACTGCCTTGTCTTAGCTACAACTGCTTTGTCTTAGCGACATGAACTAGAGGTACTGTACCTGGTAGTGCTGGAGAAAGCTATACAATGAATGTTTGCTTCTCTTTTCAGAGGACCACGGTATCCATTTATAGTTTTGGGAAGCCGAAATAGTTCGAATTTGCCGAATCACGTGGTTTACGCGCCTGGATGGCTGTACTTGAGCATATCGGGCTGGGCTGCTAGTTCTTGAGTAAATAATTTACTAGTGTCGGAGGTGGCCTGCTAGAACGAAGCTGGTGGGCCGCTTTCACCTGTGTGGGAGCACGTTGCAAAGATTGCACTGTAAAACACGATTCCCATTCAGCTTAGGCCTTCCAATCCAACCTTGGTTTTTTTTTTAGAATACAATCCAACCTTGTTTTGAGAATTTGCACAGTTGATTGTACATTGGAGCAAAAAGTTGAAACGTCCAAACTCAAACGGCACTTGTTTGTGTCTAGCAACTCAATTTTGTTCTTTTCCAGCTCCTCACAAAGCATTTTGATCACATGATACTTGTCTTGGGGTCGTGCTAAACACCGATCCTCAGTGCAGCGTCACACCCGTGTAGCATGCACATGCACCTGTAGTGGGCTGCAGCAGCCCACTACCACCTCCTCTTCTTTCCCGCACGTCGTCTTCCCCACACGCGCGTCTTCTCCCGACCAGAGCTTGAGGACCTCCATACCCAGTGAGTTCCCCAACCCCTCCTCCCAAGTTAAGGCCTCGCCTCCGTCGGTGACGTCGCGGCCAACCGCACCGCCAGAGATCTCAGCCGACCATCCCTCTAAACTCGACCTGCACCCTAGGCCTAAGTCTAGTCGTCGGTGACACTTCTAACCCTAACCCTAAGTCCGTCGAGTACCTACCCACCCCAACCCTAAGGTCTTTTCCTCGCCTCACCTCCGTATGGGCACCGCGACCACGTCCCCAACATCGGCGAGGACTGCCGGCATGCTTCATCTTCCTCTCCTCTCCTTTGCTGGTGGGTCGGCCCATGAGCTGACGCGACAGACATGGGGCTGCGCGGTGCCAGGGACGGGAGCCGCCAACGGGCTGTAAATAGCCTTTCCGCATGTCTTGGCTACAGAAATTGCACAATCAGCGGAGGGGAGCATCTCCAGGGTCGTGTTTGGTTGTCTACAAAGGCCCTTTTCGCATCAGGCAGGCCAAAAATTGTGTGTTTGCTTTTCCCGGGCTGCATGCATTTCTCGTACAACATGGAACTTGGAACGTCCAAATCGGTGTTTTCACGGAGCCTGGTTCTAGCGAGCGCCACGTGCCTCGTGGTCGCACATGTTGGAAAATACAGGAGATGGGATGTTTCGGTATAAATTCTCTCTCTCTCTCTCTCTCTCTCTCTCCGCAGACCTATCCATTAGGGAAAAGAAAATGCAAGAGCTATGGCATACCGCCCAATTGGAGAAGCTAGCCGCCAGAGGCAAGGCGGCTTTGGCTCGAGCGCTCAAGTCTGCCTCGCCCGTTTGTGGGAGACCGCCTCGCTGAAAGAGTAATTGCCCCTATGTGTGGTTTTGGTGATTAATGACAATCCTGTGGACTAATGTTTTCACTGAGTTTTATATGAATTAATATTCCATAGGTCATGCTTGTATTCTATGTGTTGGATTCAAGTATGGATGCCATAAAGATAAAGATATACCTTGAGTATTGGCATCAAGATCATCGAGTTGAAGAGAAGAATATGATATGATCAAGATCTTGAGAGTGTGATCTCAATAGAAGAATTCAAGATATGGCTCTAAGACGGTGTCATGATAGCCTCGTTAGTTGAGCTATGATTGACTAAGATTTAGAGCATGTAATCAAATTAAGAGTTCTTTATGTACCTCAAGATATTGAGATGGAGCATGAGAAGATACATGGTTGACCTATACAAAGAGTGAAGAGTGATTTCAAGTTGGTCAACACATGAAGCATAAAGAATGTACCACATGGATCTTGTGGTATGGTAAGCCTGTTGGAGATATGCCCTAGAGGCAATAATAAATCTAGTTATTATTATATCTTTGTGTTTATGATAAATGTTTACATTCATGCTATAATAGTATTAACAAGGAAACATTAATACTTGTGTGATTTGTAAACTTAAATTGAAGTCCCTAGTAAAGCCTATATATAATACTAGCTTGTTGGTTAATAAATGATTGTGGTTTCCCTATCATGAACATTGAGATGTTATTAACAACAAGATCATATCGTTAGGAGAATGATATGGTGGACATACTCCTATAGATAAGCGTAGCATAAAGATCAAGTCATTTTAATAGTTCAATTGCTATATGCTTTCTGATACATAGTAACCTAATTCCTTCGACCATGAGATCATGCATATCACCTTTACCAAATGGATACTTTGATGACATCAAACACCACACCGTAACTGGGTGCTATAAAGGTGGCATTGAGTGTTCGGAAAGTATTGGTTGAGACACATGGATCAAGAGTGGGATTTGTCCATCCATATGACGGATAGATATACTCTGGGCCCTCTCGGTGAAATGTCATCCAATTAGCTTGCAAGCATGTGACTGGCTCACAAGGGATCACATATCACGGGAACGAGAAAAGAGTACTTATCGGTAACGAGGTTGAACAAGGTATGCAGAGATACCGACGATCATAACCTCGGATAAGTAAACTATCGTGAGACAAAGGGAAATTGGTATCGTATGTAAGTGGTTCATTCAATCGCAAAGTAATCGTAGAAATATGTGGGAGCCATATGAATTTCCAGATTCCTCTATTGGTTATTGTTCGGAGAAGTGTCTCGATCATGTCCGCATAATTCACGAACCGTAGGAAGACACACTTAAGGATTCGACGTTGTTTGAGTAGTTATGGAATGATGAGAAAGAGACCGAATGTTGTTCGGAGTCTCGGATAGGATCCGGGATATCACGAGGAGATCCGGAATGGTCCGGAGAATAAGATTCATATAAGGAAAGTCCTATTTCGGAGTTGGAGAATGGTTCCGGTTTTTTCATCGGGAATGTTCTAGAAGGTTCCGGAATGTCCGGCACTCCGAAGGGGAAGGGTACATGAATGTGTTATATCAAGTTGGTATGATTGCATCATGTACTAGGTGTCATCGCTGAACAAAATAAAGGGTTGAATCAAATCCTAGTTTGAAAAAGTCAAACGCCAATTTGAAAGTCAAACGGCTATTTTGGGAAGTGGAGAGGGAGGTGGAAACCGAGTTGGGGAGGAGTCCCTCCTCCACCGCCGACCCACTTGGGATCCGAGTTGGGGAGGGATTCCCCTCCCCTTGGCCGGCGCCTCCCTCCTATAAGAGGAGGGGCAGGGCTCCTCTCCTAGCACACACCTCTCACACCCCGCAAACCCTAGCCGCCGGCGCCGCCACCTCCTGCCGCCGCCGCCGCCCTAGGGCAAATCGCCGTCGCTGCCTAGCTAACCCTAGCCGCCGGCTTGCCCCCTCCTTGGTGTGTCTAAACCCTAGAACACCGAGGGATCTCTCATAGTCCACCATACTGCCTCAAGGCGAAGCCTCATGAGATCTCCTCTACTTCGGTACCACGCCAGCCTTGGAATCGCGAGGAGAGTGCTACAACCTCCGTCGCCGGAACAAGGGAGAGGAAGGTCTTCGTCGAGTACCGAACGTGTGACCGACTGCGGGAGCGCTGCCGGAACGCAGCGCCGGAAGGATCGTCTGCGCGATCTTGAGATCGGGAAGAGTACGACTACATCACCCACGAGAATCCGCTCTCGTTAAACACTTTGGAATCTTCGAGGGTGAGTTATTCCATCGACTCGTTGCTACAATCTAGTAGATAGATCTTGGCTTGTTTGTTTGTATGCGATAGAAATTTTTTGTTTTCCATGCTACGAAACCCTACAGTGGTATTAGAGCCGTGTCTATATGTAGATCTGTTGCACGATTAGAACACAATGGTCATTGTGGGCGTTGATGCTTTTATTGTCGATTGCTTCTTGTGTACTTTGCATCTTGCGGGATGTTGGGATGAAGCGGCCCGGGCTAACCTTACATGACATCGTTCATGAGACTTTCTCCACGCTTGACATGCAACTTGTATTGCATAAGTGGCTTTGTGGGTGCCTGTTTCTCCTAGCATAGTTAAGATCCAATTTACAACGGGTGATTAACAATACTAGTATCAATGTTCTGGTTCATGTTCGTAAGTTAGATCGACACTTATTGAAAGCCCCAAACCACGTAAAACATGCAAAGAAAGTAGAGGCGTCTAACTTTGTTTTGCAGGGGTGTGCAGTGATGTGATATGGCCATGATTGTGATTATATTTGATGTATGCAATGTTCCTTATTGTAAGTTGGCAACCGGCAGGTGCCATATGGTTGTCTTTAATTTATGTTAAGACCCGCGTGTCTATTCAAAGTAGTTGTAATAGTTGAAGCCGGTGGACGATAACCATGGAGAAGCGTCATTGACCTTGATGCTATGCCGGTGATGATGGAGATCATGTTCGTGCTTGAAGATGGAGATCGGAAGCACAAAGAACAAATGCCATATCATATCACATATTATGAATTGCATGTGATGTTAATCCTTTATGCATCTTGTATTGCTTAGTAGACGACGGTAGCATTATAAGATGATCCCTCATGCACATGAATTTCAAGTCATAAAGTGTTCACCCTTAGTTAGCACCGTTGCTAAAGCTTGTTGTTTCGAAGCACCACGTGATGATCGGGTGTGTTAGATTCCGCACGTGTATACAACGTGAGCAAGCCATATTTGGTCATGCGGAAACTAAGGTTTGATCTTGACGAGCCTAGCATGTACAGACATGGTCTCGGAACACGGATCACCGAAAGGTAAAGCATGAATCATATAGAAGATATGATGAACATGTCGATTGTTCGCCATTGAAACTATATCAACTCTCGTGATGATCGGTGTTGATGTGGTGGATTTGGTTCGTGTGATCACTAAAACAATGTGAGGGATATTGTTTTGAATGGGAGTTCACCTAGATTAATTTAAATATTAATTAGAACTCAATTTGTCATAAACTTAGTCTAAACTATTGCAAATATGTTGTAGATCAATGGCGGCCCCTACCATCAATTTTAATGCGTTCCTAGAGAAAGAAAAGTTGAAAAACAATGGAAGCAACTTCGCGGATTGGTTCCGCAATTTGAGGATTATCCTCACACGGTAATTTGACCTATGTCTTTGGATGCATTGGGTGACCCGCTGCGGTGATCTGCCGATGAAGTAAAGAATGTTTACCTCGCTCGGAAGACTCGATCTCCAGTTCGAGGTGCTATCTTGTATGGTTTAGAATCGGAGCTTCAGAAAAGGTTTGAGAATTCAGACCCACATGATATTGTCTGTGATCTCAAATTGATCTTTGAGACTCACGTGGCAATTGAGAGCTATGAGGCTTCTGAAAAGTTCTTTAACTGCAAGATGGAAGAGGGCAGCTCCGTCAGTGAGCATGTGCTTAAAATGTCTGGGCACGCAAACAAACTTCAAAGCTTGGGTATAGTGATTCCTAATGCTTTGGGGATTTACCGTGTCCTCCAGTCACTACCACCAAGTTACAAGAACTTTGTGATGACCTACAATATGCAAAACATGAACAAGAAGTTGCCAGAACTGTTTGCTATGTTGAAATCTGCAGAAGTGGAGATCAAGAAAGAGCACCAAGTGTTGATGGTCAATAAGACCACCAAATTCAAGAAAGGCAAGTCCAAGCAAAAGGGACACTTCAAGAAGGGTGGTAAGAAAGTTACCGCGCCAACGAAGAAGACCAGGGCTAGACCTAAGCGTCTTGAGTGCTTTTCTTGCAAGGGAGAAGGTCCTTTGGGCGGAATTGCCCAAAGTACTTGGTGGATTTTAAGAACGGCAACATCAAGAAGAAAGGTATATCCGATATACATGTTATTGATGTGTATCTCACTAGTACTCGTAGTAGTGCACAGGTATTTGATCTTGGTTCGGTTGCTCATATTTGTAACTCGAAGCAGTCTTTGCGAATAAACGGAAGCTAGCGAAGAACGAGGTGACGATGCGCGTGGGAAACGTATCAAAGGTTGATGTGATCGCGGTCGGCACGCTACCCCTTCATCTACCATCGGGATTAGTTTTATACTTAAATAATTGTTATTTGGTGCCTGCGTTAAACATGAACATTATATCGGGATCTTGTTTATTGCGAGACGGTTACTTGTTTAAGTCCGAGAATAATGGTTGTTTGATTTATATGAGTAATATGTTTTATGCACATGCACCTTTGATAGATGGTCTATTCTTATTGAATCTGGATAGTGGAAATACACATATTAATAACATTGAGGCTAAACATTTGAAATCGAGCGATAACTCGACCTATATGTGGCACTGTCGTCTTGGTCACATTGGAGTGAAGCGTATGAAGAAACTCCATTCCGATGGACTTCTTGAATCACTTGATTTCGAATCACTTGAAAGATGCGAAGCATATCTGATGGGAAAAATGACTAAGACTCAATTTTCTGGTATGATGGAGCGAGCTACGGACTTATTGGAAATCATACATACCGATGTGTGTGGTACAATGAGTGTAGCATCACGCGGTGGTTATCGTTATGTTCTTACCTTCACGGATGACTTGAGTAGATATGGGTATATCTATTTCATGAAACATAAGTCCGAAACTTTCGAGAAGTTTAAGGAATTTCAAAGTGAGGTTGAGAATCAACGTAACAAGAAGATTAAATTTTTGCGTTCTGATCGTGGAGGTGAGTATCTAAGTTACGAGTTTGGCGAGCATTTGAAGAAATGTGGAATACTTTCACAATTGACACCGCCAGGAACACCACAGCGTAATGGTGTGTCCGAACGTCGTAATCAAACTCTCTTATATATGGTTCGTTCTATGATGTCACTTACAGATTTACCGCTATCATTTTGGGGTTATGCATTAGAAACAGCCGCATTCACTTTAAATAGGGCACCATCTAAATCCGTTGAAACGACACCGTATGAATTGTGGTTTGGGAAGAAACCTAGATTGTCGTTCCTTAAAGTTTGGGGATGCGAAGCCTATGTAAAGAAGTTACAGCCGGACAAGCTTGAACCCAAAGCGGAAAAATGCGTCTTCATAGGATACCCAAAGGAAACTATTGGGTATACCTTCTATCATAGATCCGAGGGCAAAATCTTCGTTGCCAAAAATGGATCCTTTCTAGAGAAGGAATTTCTCTCGAAAGAAGTGACTGGAAGGAAAGTAGAACTCGACGAGGTTGTCGAACCTTCTCTCGAAATTGCGAGTAGCGCAACACCGGAAGAAGTTCCTGTGGTGTCTGCACCAATAAGAGAGGAAGCTAATGATGATGATCATGAAACTTCGGTTGTAGTTGCTACAGAGCCTCGCAGGTCAACGAGAACTCGTACCACTCCTGATTGGTATGATCCTGTTATGAGTGTCATGTTGGTGGACAACACCGATAACCCTGCGACATATGAGGAAGCGATGATGAGCCCAGATTCCAACAAATGGCAAGAAGCCATGAAATCCGAGATTGGATCCATGTACGAAAACCAAGTATGGACTTTGGTGGACTTACTAGATGGCCGGAAGGCTGTCGAGAACAAATGGATTTTCAAGAAGAAAACAGATGCTGATGGTAATGTTACTGTCTATAAAGCTCGACTTGTCGCAAAGGGGTTTCGACAAATTCAAGGAGTTGACTACGATGAGACTTTCTCACCTGTAGCGAAGCTAAAGTCTGTGAGGATCATGTTAGCAATCGCTGCATATTATGATTATGAGATATGGCAGATGGATGTCAAAACAACATTCCTCAATGGAGACATTGATGAAGAGTTGTATATGATGCAACCCAAAGGTTTTGTCGATCCTAAAGATGCTAACAAGGTATGCAAACTTCAACGGTCCATTTATGGATTGAATCAAGCATCCCGAAGTTGGAATCAACGTTTTGATAAGGTGATCAAAAGTTTTGGTTTTATACAAACTTATGGAGAAGCTTGTATTTACAAGAAAGTGAGTGGGAGCTCTGTAGCATTCTTAATACTATATGTAGATGAAATATTGTTGATTGGGAATGATGTAGACCTTCTTAATAGTGTCAAGGAATATTTGAATAATAGTTTTTCAATGAAGGATCTTGGCGAAGCAGCTTACATATTGGGCATAAAGATTTACAGAGATAGATCGAGACGCCTAATATCATTGTCACAAAGTACATATTTGGACAAAGTTCTAAAGAGGTTTGGAATGGAAGATAGCAAGAAAGGGTTCTTGCCCATGTTGCCCAATACGACCTTGAGTAAAACTCAAAGTCCGACATCGGCAGAAGATAGAGAAAGGATGAGTAAGGCTCCCTATGCCTCAGCCATAGGATCTCTAATGTATGCCATGTTTTGTACTAGACCCGACATTGCATATGCTGTTAGTTTAACTAGCAGATATCAAAGTGATCCAGGAGTGGATCATTGGACAGCGGTCAAAAACATCCTTAAGTACTTGAGAAGAACTAAGGATATGGTTCTTTCTTATGGAGGTGATGAACAACTCGTTGTTAATGGTTACACCGATGCTAGTTGGAACACCGATCCGGATGATTCTAAATCACAACTGGATAATGATTTACTTTGAATGGTGCAGCAGTTAGCTGGAGGAGTGCAAAGCAAAGCGCCAGACGAGATCTTCAACTGAATCGGAATACATGGCTGCTTCGGAGGCTTCACAAGAAGCGATATGGATGAAAGAGTTCATTACAGAGCTGGGTGTGGTTCCTAGTGCGCTGGACCCAATGTCTATCTACTGTGATAACATGGGCGCCATAGCCAATGCGCAAGAACCAAGGTCACACAAGAAGCTGAAGCACATCAAGCTGCGTTTTCACGCTATTCGAGAACATGTCCAGGATGGGGACATAAAGATTTGCAAAGTACACACAGATCTGAATGTGGCGGATCCGTTGACTAAACCTCTCCCGAGGGCAAACCATGATCAGCACCAATCTGCCATGGGTGTTCGGTATATTACCATGTAATCTAGATTAGATGACTCTAGTGCAAGTGGGAGACTGTTGGAGATATGCCCTAGAGGCAATAATAAATTTAGTTACTATTATATCTTTGTGTTTATGATAAATGTTTACATTCATGCTATAATAGTATTAACAAGGAAACATTAATACTTGTGTGATTTGTAAACTTAAATTGAAGTCCCTAGTAAAGCCTCTATATAATACTAGCTTGTTGGTTAATAAATGATTGTGGTTTCCCTATCATGAACATTGAGATGTTATTAACAACAAGATCATATCGTTAGGAGAATGATATGGTGGACATACTCCTATAGATAAGCGTAGCATAAAGATCAAGTCATTTTAATAGTTCAATTGCTATATGCTTTCTGATACATAGTAACCTAATTCCTTCGACCATGAGATCATGCATATCACCTTTACCAAATGGATACTTTGATGACATCAAACACCACACCGTGAATCGGGTGGCTATAAAGGTGGCATTGAGTGTTCGGAAAGTATTGGTTGAGACACATGGATCAAGAGGGATTTGTCCATCCATATGACGGATAGATATACTGGGCCCTCTCGGTGAAATGTCATCCAATTAGCTTGCAAGCATGTGACCGCTCACAAGGGATCACATACCGCAGGAACGAGAAAAGAGTACTTATCAGTAACGAGGTTGAACTAGGTATGCAGAGATACCGACGATCATAACCTCGGATAAGTAAACTATCGTGAGACAAAGGGAAATTGGTATCGTATGTAAGTGGTTCATTCGATCGCAAAGTAATCGTAGAAATATGTGGGAGCCATATGAATTTCCAGATTCCTCTATTGGTTATTGTTCGGAGAAGTGTCTCGATCATGTCCGCATAATTCACGAACCGTAGGGAGACACACTTAAGGATTCGACGTTGTTTGAGTAGTTATGGAATGATGAGTAAGAGACCGAATGTTGTTCGGAGTCTTGGATGGGATCCGGGATATCACGAGGAGATCCGGAATGGTCCGAAGAATAATATTCATATAAGGAAAGTCCTGTTTTGGAGTTGGAGAATGGTTCCGGTTTTTTCATCGGGAATGTTCTAGAAGGTTCCAGAATGTCCGGCACTTCGGAGTGGAGAGGGAGGTGGAAACCGAGTTGGGGAGGAGTCCCTCCTCCACCGCCGGCCCACTTGGGATCCGAGTTGGGGAAGGATTCCCCTCCCCTTGGCCGGCGCCTCCCTCCTATAAGAGGAGGGGCAGGGCTCCTCTCCTAGCACACACCTCTCACACCCCGCAAACCCTAGCCGCCGGCGCCGCCACCTCCTGCTACCGCCGCCGCCCTAGGGCAAATCGCCGTCGCCGCCTATCTAACCCTAGCCGCCGGCTTGCCCCCTCCTTGGTGTGTCTAAACCCTAGAACACCGAGGGCTCTCTCATAGTCCACCATACTCGCTTCGGCTTAAGGCGAAGCCCTGCGAGATCTCCCCTCTACTTCCTGCACTATCACAGGCCGGAATCGCGAGGAGAGTGCTACAACCTCCACGCCTACGAACAAGGGAGAGGAAGGTCTTCGTCGAAAATCGAACGTGTGACCGATCATGGAGCGCCGAACGCCGGAAGGATCGTCTACGCGATCTTGAGATCGGGAAGAGTACGACTACATCACCCACGAGAATCCGCTCTCGTTAAACACTTTGGAATCTTCGAGGGTGAGTTATTCCATCGAATCGTTGCTACAATCTAGTAGATAGATCTTGTCTTGTTTGTTTGTATGCGATAGAAAAGTTTTGTTTTCCATGCTACGAAACCCTACAAAGCCCTGTCAATTATGCATCATGAACTAACCCATTATATATGTGTCTTTGCGTTTTCTATATGGGATAGGTATTTTTCCATGGGAATGCTTCAAAAGTAAAGATCTTATATGGCCCATGAGAGGATGACATCAAGTGGTGATCGTCATCAAGGTTGAGAAGGGCAAGTTTAAGATAAGCATCTTGAGAAGATCATTTGCTTGAAGCTTGCCGTCCATATTGGTGATAATGGACATGTGAAGACATGTATTAATGAAGCTATCCAATAGTGGTGTATGGCGGAGCAAATTAGGAGTCTTCACGAAGCTACAATGATCAAGTGATGCATTCCGGCTTGGATGGAGATTGAAGTGTTGTCATCAAGATCAAGCGGGATGCGCAAGGCAAAGATATGGCCTTACTAGGTTTTCCTTTTACCGGTCTCAAGGTGGTTGTTGGGAGACCGGGTTATAGGATACATAGCCGCACTATTAAGAGGGGATTTCGGTTGGGTAACTTGATCACATCGTCATAGGGAGATCAATCCTTTGCATTCTTTGCATATTCCTATTTTGTTGCTTCTTGGTTTTTATCCATGTGAGGTTCTTGATCTTTTTTCTAGCTCTTCAACAAGCCCAAGTTCATCAAAAACGGAATTCGTATGCATCTTCTATGGCGTTTTCGAGTTTGAAGGTTTTATCGGTTCTTATTATAGGGTGGCTTCTTACCTTTCTTCACTTGGTTATATCCTCCTCTATTGGACTATGATGTTTCTATGCACCATCTTGTAGGGCATGTTGTCCTCATCAAAACAAGCCCAAGATCATCGAAATCGGAGTCCGGACGCCAAAGTTATCACCGTTTTTGTGTGCCCTGTTTGGTTCCAGCGAAATTCCGGCGGGAATTCCGGCGGACCGAGTGTGTGGCCAGAATTTCCGGCGACCGCCAAAAATTTCCGTCAAACCACCAAAAAACTGTTATGTATGTTGTTTCGGTTTGTACCGGAACTTCCGGTTTTGACCGTAAATTCCGGCGGCTGATCCGGCGGCGCCGGTTTCGTCGCCGGAACGTGTTCGCTCAGCGCATCTTGCTTTCAACGGTCATCCCCCTTGAAGGGATATAAAAGGGGGGCTTCTTCCCCAAAGTTCTAAGGCTCTTGAGCATGTTTTTGACCTCCATTGTTGACCCCTTTGAGCTTTCTTCCTCTCCCTTTCCTCCTATGATTCTTGCATCTTTTTGAGGGCTTTGGAAGAGGAGATGTAGATCTACAATCCCCACCAATCAATTCCTCCTCTAAGTGAGGGGAACCCAATGGATCTAGATCTTGGAGTCATTTGTTGGTTTTCACCATTGTTCTTCCTCTCTAATTCCTCCCTATCACTTATTGCTTTGGTGGGATTTGAGACTGAAGGATTTGAGCACCCTTGGTGTTCTTGCTTTGCATTCTTGCATAAGTGTTGAGCTCTCCATTACGATTTGTTCGAGTGAGAGACCGTGAGCTTGTTACTCTTGGAGGGTGACCTCCTAGTTGGCTTGGAGGTTGGTGCCACGGTGTTCTCTTCATGGAATATTGTGAAGAAACCCGGGCTTCTCCTTCGTGGAGCTTGTGAAGTGGTTGTGGAGCTTGCCATCTCTGGAGTGGAGGAAAAGCTAGCCATAAGGAAAGGGAATATTCCTTTGTGGGATAGACTCGGAGAAGAAGGTGAGCCTTCGTGGCATTGGGAAATCCTTCGTGGAATCCCACACCTCTCCAACGTGACGTACCTTACCTGTAAGGGAACACATGAATACATCTTCGTCTCCGCGTGCCTCGGTTATCTCTATACCCGAGCTTACTTTCCTTGTGATAGCCATCGAGCTTGAAGTACTTATATCTTGCTTATCACTTGTGGTAAATTCTCTTGTGCTTTCTTGCTTAGATTAACTTGTTGTTGGTGCACTTAGTTGAGCCTAGTGTATTTAGGTTTTGTGCTTGTAAAATAAATGTTAGTTTAATTCCACATTCTATCAAGCCAAAACCGTAATAGTTTTAAAATTGCCTATTCACCCCCCTCTAGGCGACATCTCTATCCTTTCAATTGGTATCAGAGCAAGGTCTCTCCTTGTTTAGGCTTCACCGTCTAGAGTGTAAAGATGTCGTCTAGGAGTATAGTGCACAATGACACAATTATCTTTGATGGCACAAATTATGCTTTGTGGAGAAATTGCTTGCTTTGAAATCTTAGGACCTTGTGTCCAAATATTGAGCGATTTCTAGATGTAGGTTTTTCTCCTCCGATGGATCCTCAAAATCTATCTTTAGAGGATGAGAAAAATTTACATCTCGAAGATCAAGTATCTAATGAGATTATTTTCTCTTTGAGCCCCACAGTTAATTTGTTCTTGACGATTGTAAAGCGCAAGTCGTCTCATGAGAAGTGGACCAAGCTTAAAGAAATATTTGGTGGTTCCATTTCTAATATTGTCGGTGGTTTCTCCGAGGAGATCTCTTTTCCTTCACATCATGAAGAGCTCCAGGTTGCTTCCACCTCCGTCCGCGATGAGTTCTCATCTTCACTCACTTAACCAATGTGTGGCAAGACACAAGGTAAATATATGGTGAGTGATGTTGGGAATTGCAATGTTGATATTGTGTTTGCTAATGATGATCCTTCATCTCTATCCCATTGCAATGTTTCTTCTTTGGACTTAAGCACTTCTTGCAACAATAATGCTATATCCCCTTGTGTTGACAGTCCTTGTATATCATCTAGAAATTATTTGATTACTAGTGTAGATGCTATGCTTGATTTTCCTTGTTCCCATGAACAAAATGCTTCTATTTCCTCTAGTTGTTTATCTAACAATGTAGAGGAAATCAAACATTCTATGGAGCAAGACATGATCATGAATGAAGATTCAAGAATATCCCCATCTTCATCCTCCCGTTCTCACATGTGCCTTATGGCAAGAGGATCAAAGGTATCTCCTACTTTGGATCCCAATATATCTTCTAAATATAATAGCAATGATAATAATGATAGTGATGATGACATTGATGAGGATACTAGTGCTCTCTTGCTTGAGTTGAATTTTTTGTGTACCTCTCTTCATGGTAATAATAAGGCCGTTACTTGTCTCAAACATGTTATGGACACCATAACTAGACAAACAAGAACCATAGAGGAGTTGGATTTCCAACTTGATAATGGGAGTCGGAGATTCAATCTCCTTAAGCAAGAGCTTGCCGAGGAGAAACACAGTAATTGTCTCCTCACACAAAAAATTGAATCTTATGAGCTTGAAAATAAAATTCCATTAATGATGCTTGTGATACTAACTCTACTTCTTGTGAAGCATCTACCCTAAAGGAGAACGTTGAGCTAAGGGCTCAACTTGAGTTGCTAACTAGCAAGTATAGGAAATTGGAAGAAAGTCATGAAAAGCTCTCGGGCTCTCATAATGATCTTCTAATCTCCTATGATGGGCTAATGTTAGCTCGTGAGGCAAGTATTACCAAGGTAACATCTTGTGAGCCTCTTTTGGACATTAGCACAACTTCTACTCAAAATGCTATTTTCCCATGTGCTAGTCCTAGTAATCCATCTAGCCATACTATTGATAAACCTTGTGTTGGATTACTTGATTTACCTTGTTGCTCTAACAATGAAGCTTCTACTTCCTCTAGTACTTATATTTCTACTAACCATGTAGAGGAAATCAAAGAGCTCAAGGCCCAAGTCACTTCCTTGAGGAATGACTTGGAAAAGAGTCATGAAGGGAAATCCACACTCGATAATATTTTGGGTGTGCAAAAATCCCCAAATGATAAAAGTGGACTTGGATTCAACTCCAATAACAATAACAAGTCCAAGAGAAACAATAACAAGGGCCAAAACCAAGTCAAGAATTTGGCCAAGATTATTTGATTCAAGTGCAAAGTTGAAGGACATCATGTAAGATCTTGTCCATTGAAGAAAAAACACTTGAGTGAGAAGCAACAAGGGAAGCGGTCACAATTTCATGTTCAAGCCCAATTTGAAGTTAGGCCACTTCCGAAGAAGAATCAAGATAATTCTCCCCAAGCCAAGAAATCAATTAAGAAGAGAAAGTGGAGCACTTGTTGCTACATATGTCGTGTGAAGGGGCACTTTGCCTCTTCATGTTCAAACGGTACCTTATCTAACCCTATCATTGTTGATGATGATTATTCTCTTAGGAAGGATAAGGATGGAAATGTGTTTGCCAAGTTTGTTGGAACTCAAAGTGGTTTCAAGAAAAGAACCATTTGGGTTGCCAAGCCTATTATGACTAACCTCTTAGGACCCAACTTAGTTGGGGACCAACAAGCTCAAACTTGATCAATAGGTGTTTTTGGATGGCATTAGAGACTTGGCTAACTCATGAACAATTAAGGGATCTTCATATATTATATATGGTCAAGACAAGTCATTAGGATTATCTTATCTGTATCTTATATCCTATGGCCTCTTCGCGGTAACTTGTACTTAACTCATTTATATTGTAAGTTACTTGCCCCTTTTACATGTTTTGGTTTTGTACCAAGTATGTGTTTGTATTTGGTGTTCCTCATGCTTGCTTATTTTGTGTATTCAAGTATGTCTAGGTGTTTGGCACATCATTTACCCGTGTGTCTCGTTTTGAGCCTCTAATGCACCTTGATGATATCTTATTTGGCTCTTTTTGAGTGGTTAATGGAACATCCCATTTTGGGGGAGTAATATGCCTTGCGCATCTCTCAAACCTTAAAATGTGTGTAGGTGAGTACTACCACTTAGTATTGATATTGCAAGCTTATCTAGTCACTATGTGGTGTGACATACTCATGAGAAATTCAAATTCTAAATATCCATTAATTCTCTCTAGTTGAGGTTGCTTTGCCTCTTATTAAGAAAAATTGAATATCACATTATGGGGGAGTAATATGCTTATTTTGCATATCACAATCCTAGGAAATGTGAACATATGAGGTAGTGCCACTTAGAGTTGATATTGTTGATTATCTTGTTTCTAGGTGGCATGTTGGCTCAAACAAGGTCCTATTTTTGTTAGAAGATTTTAGTGCTCGTCTTTTCGGTATTTGTTTGAGTAAGAAATTCTTGATGCGGTCTTCCTCAAATACATAACTCTATATATTTTTGGGAGACCATTTGCTTCAAGTTATTCTAATCATTGCTTTGCATGATTGTGTGACTATATTGAAGCTATCAAGAATCTCTATCTTTGCATAGTGCTTAATCTTTTTATTCCTATCCTATGATTTTTATTGTGAAGATTTATCTTTAATATCCATGCAATATACCATCGGAAATCAATTCCAATTCACTCACTGTCTTTGACAATTGATATACTTTTGTGTGGTAGCATTTATGGATCATCTTCACCTTGGATTTCACCTCTTATTGCCTTATTTTATTTTCAATTTTTTTGTTGTGACTCCCATTGTCTTCCTTGGTTTTTTAACATCTCTTTGATGATGTTTTTGATTATTATAAAATGTGTTTTAGTGGAAGACAAACCTTTTCTTCTCGAAACCTTGTGACATTGTGAAAAGTATTAAGGGTTTGGTTTATTTGTTGAAACCTTGCTCTTTTGGGAGTTTGTTATCTCATTATTTCTTCTCTATTTTATTTGCTTGAACGAGATAAATCCTTGAGTATTTTTGTTTTATTTCATCTTTTTGCTCAATATTTTGCTTAGTTCATTTGTTGAACTTCGTTGAACAAATCTTTTGTTGATTTGATTCTTTGATATATTTTGGGCAACAAATGTGTTTTGTCACACCTTGTATGCCTTCTTGAATATTTTGGTGTTTTTCCAAATTATATCTTCTTTGGATATTGAAAGTCTCCATGTGTTTGCTTTCTTTGATCCAATATATAGGTTATACTCCATCAAATCCTTAAACGGCGAAGATGTGCATGAAATTCAAATTTCATCTCTAAATATGTATTTTATGGAGTGTGTCCTATGTGTTGTGGTTAGTCTAACCACTTTGGACCCAATAAGTTTGGGGACCAAGATGTACTTGAATGTTGTTTTAGGTACATTGGATATGCAATGGTTGCTTGTCTCGTCTATAAGGAAAGTGTTGTCACCTCATGATAATTGGATCCAAGCTAGGATGATCAAAAAATTCTTATCTACTACATCATACCATTGCTATCTCGGTAACAAATATCTTATTCATGCATACTATTCTTTCATCCAATCTCTTGTAGGTTGTATCTTGGCATGAATTTATCTGTTTGTAAATGTTGCGGTTCTTGCAAGGATCTTTGAAATACTTCTTTATCCTTATTGCTTATCTGAGTAATTTGAGATGATGCATATAATGGGGAGTATATAAAATCATGTTCATGATTCACCAATTCCAAATATGCCTTCTAGCAATTTATTGCATATCAATTCCTCAAGGTACTCTCATGTGCAATATTGTTGAAATTTCTTTGAATCCTTCCTTTTGCTACTTGTTGCGTTTCTCAAAGTATCCCAACTAGCATTTGTTCCCTTAGTGTTAGTTGTGATGTTTTTGAGGTTTTTCTTTTTTCTTTGGTGAAGTTCATTGATATACCATAAGAGAAAATAGAGCCATGGGCTATATATGCACTTAAGCTTGTCTTAATAAGTGTATTTATTTATATCTACTCCTTGTATCTTGTTTGTGTTCTAAATAATATAGAGGGAGTGGGGATTACATGTTTGTGGATATTGTATTCAAATACAATAATTAAAATTTATGCACAAACCTTGGGGAGCTTCCTTATCTCATTTAGAGCACTATTTGTCCATTTTTTGACCATTGGATTGCTTGCTTCATCCGTTGAAGTTTCTTCGCCGTTTTATCATTGTAGCAATCTTTGATCCTCAATATAGCTTGATTTCCTCCGAATTTTTGTCATTGGATATGTGCATTTGATTCACTCAAAATATTAGAAATGCACACCTTAGGGAGGAACTCATACTATATTGGCCTTCTACCTTTGTCATCCATTTTGGCACTTGTTGTCAATGGGGCAGAAGTTTAGAGGTTTTAAGGGAAATGGTTTTATACTTAAGATTGGTTTGTTCTTAAGGGTTATCCTTTCATGCATTTCATATTTATTATGTTTTGCATGGTTGTATATATAGTGTAAACTCTTCCAAAGTTTATTCTAGACAATGTATGCAATGAAATTCAAGTTCATCACACATGCATATATTGTGGGGGAGTTTGCTCTATATATGTTGATTCTACTCACATCTCTTGCATTAGTTGTAGTTTGTGTAAGTAGAATCGATTTTGATATGTGCTAGTAGCTTTGTGTTACTTGACCATATCAAATGCAATCTCTTGTACACAACTTATCCTCGGATAAGCTGCGTACTTGTTTCTAATATTCATTATATAAACCCTCTTGTTGTGATTGTCATCAATTACCAAAATGGGGGAGATTGAAAGAGTAATTGCCCCTATGTGTGGTTTTGGTGATTAATGACAATCCCTATGGACTAATGTTTTCACTGAGTTTTATATGAAGGAATATTCCATAGGTCATGCTTGTAGTCTATGTGTTGGATTCAAGTATGGATGCCATGAAGATAAAGATATACCTTGAGTATTGGCATCAAGATCATCGAGTTGAAGAGAAGAATATGATATGATCAAGATATTCAGAGTGTGATCTCAATAGAAGAATTCAAGATATGGCTCTAAAATGGTGTCATGATAGCCTCATTAGTAGAGCTATGATTGACCAAGATTTAGAGCATGTAATCAAATTAAGAGTTCTTTATGTACCTCAAGATATTGAGATGGAGCATGAGAAGGTACATGGTTTACCTATACAAAGAGTGAAGAGTGATTTCAAGTTGGTCAACACATGAAGCATAAAGAATGTACCACATGGATCTTGTGGTATGATAATCCTTGTTAATTATGCATCATGAACTTACCCATTATATATGTGTCTTTGCATTTTCTATATGGGACAGGTATCTTTCCATGGGCATGCTTCAAAAGTAAAGATCTTATATAGCCCATGAGAGGGTGGCATCAAGTGGTGATCATCATCAAGGTTGAGAAGGGCAAGTTCAAGATAAGCATCTCGAGAAGATCATTTGCTTGATGATTGTCGTCCATATTGGTTATAATGGACATGTGAAGACATGTGTTAATAAAGCTATCCAATAGTGGTGTATGGCGGAGCAAATTAGGAGTCTTCACGAAGCTACAATGATCAAGTGATGCATTCCGGCTTGGATGGAGATTGAAGTGTTGTTATCAAGATCAAGCGGGATGCGCAAGGCAAAGATATGGCCTTACTAGGTTTTCCTTTTACCGGTCTCAAGGTGGTTGTTGGGAGACTGGGTTATAGGATAAATAGTCGCACTATTAATAGGGGCTTTCGGTTGGGTAACTTGATCACATCGTCATAGGGAGATCAATCCTTTGCATTCTTTGCATATTCCTATTTTGTTGCTTCTTGGTGTTTATCCATGTGAGGTTCTTGATCTTGTTACTAGATCTTAAACAATCCCAAGTTCATCGAAAACGGAATTCATATGCATCTTCTATGGCGTTTTTGAGTTTGAAGGTTTTATCGGTTCTTCTTATAGGAAGGCTTCTTACCTTTCTTCATTTGGTTCTACCCTCCTCTATTGTACTATGATGTTTCTATGCACCATCTTGTAGGGCTTATTGTCCTTGTCAAAACAAGCCCAAGATCATCGAAATCAGAGTCTGGACGCCAAAGTTATCGCCGTTTTCGTGTGCCCTGTTTGGTTCCAGCGGAATTCCGGCGAGAATTCCGGCGGACCAAGTCTGTGGCCGAAATTTCCGACAAACCGCCGAAAAACTGTTCTGTATGTTGTTTCGGTTTGTACCGGAACTTCCGGGTTTGACAAGAAATTCCGGCGGCTGATCTGGCGGCGCCGGTTTCGTCGCCGGAACGTGTTCGCCCAGCGCATCTTGCTTCCAACGGTCATCCCCCTTGAAGGGGTATAAAAGGGGGGCTTCTTCCCCAAAGTTCTAAGACTCCTGAGCATGTTTTTGACCTCCATTGTTGACCCCTTTGAGCTTTATTCCTCTCCCTTCCCTCCTATGATTCTTGCATCTTTTTGAGGGCTTTGGAAGAAGAGATCTAGATCTACAATCCCCACCAATCAATTCCTCCTCTAAGTGAGGGGAACCCATTGGATCTAGATCTTGGAGTCATTTGTTGGTTTCCAATATTGTTCTTCCTCTCTAATTCCTCCCTAGCACTTGGGCTTTGTTGGGATTTGAGAGTGAAGGATTTGAGCACTCTTGGTGTTCTTGCTTTGCATTCTTGCATAAGTATTGAGATCTCCATTGCGATTTATTCGAGTGAGAGACTGTGAGCTTGTTACTCTTGGAGGGTGACCTCCTAGTTGGCTTGGCGGTTGGTGCCGCGGTGTTCTCTTCATGGAAGATTGTGAAGAGACCCGGGCTTCTCCTTAGTGGAGCTTTTGAAGTGGTTGTGGAGCTTTCCATGTCCGGAGTGGAGGAAAAGCACTAGCTTGTCAATGCGGCTTTGGCTCGGGCGCTCAAGTCTGCCTCGCCCGTTTGTGGGAGACCTCGCACAACAAGGTCAATGGCGGAGGCGACCACCGCATCATCGGCTCTTGCATTTGTGTTGGGGACCTCCAGTATGGTCATAGGGAAGGATCGCTCTTCACCGGGCTTAGCCTGGAAACATTTGGTGAGGCTTTTTCTGCCCGTGCCAGCGCACACAACCTTAGCGCCTGACGCGCCGCCTTCGGCTCCGGTACCGCCGTCTGCCGCTCTAGGACCATCAGCGGAGCCGTCCTATCCACTATAAGTACTTTTACCTCATAGATTCAAATTGTGGTTAGGGTTTTCTTCGTAGTTGTATTGATCAAATCCAATGTGCTACATTCGAATCGACTAGCGGTTATTAGTTTTAATTCAACAAGTTCAGAATAGCTTAGATTTGAGCGCATTGATTCGAATCAATTCGATCTACATTAGATTTATTTTTGGTGCATTTATGAATTGGGATTTTTTTGCATTGGCAGTTTAGGGATTTGTACTTATGCATCTCCAAATTGGGATTGTCCTATGTAGCACTAGTTCTTGCTTGTACTTGGTTAATTGTCCAATCTCCTATGTGAATTGGGAATGCACATTACTTGTAGTTGCCATTGCCATCATCTTTATTGCTTTACATTTGTGTAATGTGACCGTGATCAACCTCTTACGTCCTTGTATATGAACTGAAAAGGTTGGGAAGCTGGACTGCGACATGGTGAGGAGGAGCTAGTTTCCCCACCGGGGTTATAGGACCTGCTCCCGACGAACCGCTAGGCTCGGGCATTGAAGTCAATGGTGCCTGGAGGGAGGAGGAAGGCCACGTTGCAACCTCATAAAATTCATGGTCGTCAGCCTAAGCTAGGTCACTATCCCAGGGGCATTGGTTTCTCGTTGGTGCATCGTCCAACTGGACGAGGATAACTTGCACATGCTTGTAATTCTGTCGGTGTTCCAGAAGGGCCTGAAGGACTAGATCAGGATTCCTCTGCCCCACGTCATGTCGTTATCTACATGCCATCATTGAGCTCAAGATTCAAGACTTTGTCTTGAAGATGACAATCTACAAGGCCATCTCCTCCAACGCTAGGTAGTACACTTGTCCCTACCACGACTAGATGGTGGTCTGCTATTATGTGATCACCTATTAATTAAGTTATGTAAGTAGTAGTAATGTGATGGTAAATAACTAAACTTGTGATGAGTTTTCAGGGGCATGAAATTCCCCTATTGATGTTGTTTTTGATCAGGGGTGTTAGGTTGTGGCGTGCATGTGTTCACAAACCTGCTAAGTAAGATGGTTATGTAATGTGTTAGCATTTCGCAGTGTATATTGCGTTCTTATGTGTGTTGTGTGAAATATAGTGGTAAGATCACCCAATTTAAAATAGGTAACATAACCCAGATACGTACGTGAAAACAACCAAACTACCGTTAATTGCATCACCAGTGAAATAAAAAATAATACAACAAACAAACAACTGGCCAAAATTGCATCAGAACTAGATGTGGTCAACCAAACTAACCGCCAAAGTTAGGCTAATCCCAATCTTGTCAGATGTAGCATCTAGTGGGCCAAGTATTAAAAAGGTAAAACATAAGCCCGAACAAACAAGCACGCCCTAGAATATAATGTAAAATCCAGAATTATAAAATCGTTCAAGATACACCACAAATAGTTTACAATGTGAATTTGTGCCTTGCTAGAATAGATACTGAAAAACGACCACTAAAATCAATTCAAAGACACAAATATATTTTTTCTAATTTTTTCATGTCACCTCTCTCTCTCTCTCTCTCTGCAGCTCCTATCCATCAGGGAAAAGAAAATGCAAGAGCTATGGAATACCGCCCAATTGGAGAAGCTAGCCGCCATGGTCAAGGCGGCTTTGGCTCGGGCGCTCAAGTTTGCCTCGCCCGTTCGTGTGAGACCTCGCACAACAAGGTCAACGGCGGCGGCGACCACCGCATCATCGACTCTTGCATTTGTGATGGGGACCTCCAGTATGGCCATAGGGAAGGCATCGCTCTTTACCGGGCTTAGCCTGGAAACATTTGGTGAGGCTTTTTCTGCCCGTGCCAGCGAATACAACCCTAGCGCCTGACGTGCCGCCTTCGGCTCCGGTACCGCCGTTTGCCGCTCTAGGACCATCAGCGGAGCCCTCCTATCCACTATAAGTACTTTTACCTCATAGATTCAAATTGTGGTTAGGGTTTTCTTCGTAGTTGTATTGATCAAATCCAATGTGCTACATTCGAATCGACTAGTGGTTATTAGTTTTAATTCAGCAAGTTCAGAATAGCTTAGATTTCAGCGGATTGATTCGAATCAATTCGATCTACATTAGATTTATTTTTGGTGCATTTATGAATTGGGATTTTTTTGCATTGGCAGTTTAGGGATTTGTACTTATGCATCTCCAAATTGGGATTGTCCTATGTAGCACTAGTTCTTGCTTGTACTTGGTTAATTGTCCAATCTCCGATGTGAATTGGGAATGCACATTACTTGTAGTTTCCATTGCCATGATCTTTATTCTTGTACATTTGTGCAATGTGGCCGTGATCAACCTCTTACGTCCTTGTATATGAAATGACAAGGTTGGGAAGCTGGTCTGCGACATGGTGAGGAGGAGCTAGTTTCCCCACCGGGGTTACAGGACATGCTCCCGACGAACCGCTAGGCTCGGGCATTGAAGTCAATGGTGCCTGGAGGGAGGGGAAGGCCACGTTGCAACCTCATAAAATGCATGGTCGTCAGCCTAGGCTAGGTCACTACCCCAGGGGCATTGGTTCCTCGTCGGTGCATCGTCCAACTGGACGAGGATAACTTGCACATACTTGTAATTCTGCCGGTGTTCTAGAAGGGCCTGAAAGACTAGATCAGGATTCCTCTGTCCCACGTCATGTCGTTGTATACATTCCATCATTGAGCTCAAGATTCAAGAATTTATCTTGAAGATGACAATCTACAAGGCCATCTCCTCCAACTCTAGGTAGTACACTTGTCCTTACCACGACTAGATGGCGGCCTGCTATTATATGATCACCTGTTAATTAAGTTATGTAAGTAGTAGTAATGTGACGGTAAACAACTAAACTTGCGATGAGTTTTCAGGGGCATGAAATTCCCTTATTGATACTGCTTTTGATCAGGGGTGTTAGATTGTGGCGTGCAGGTGTTCACGAACCTGCTAAGTAAGATGGTTATGTAATGTGTTAGAATTTCATAGTGTATATTGCACTCTTATGTGTGTTGTGTGAAATATGGTGGTAAGATCACCCAATTTAAAATAGGTAACCATAACCCAGGTACGTACGTGCAAAACACACAACCAAACTACCGTTAATTGCATCACCGGTGAAATAAAAAATAATACAATAAACAAACAACTAGCCAAAATTACATCAGAACTAGATGTGGTTAACCAAACGAACTGCCAAAGTTAGGCTAATCCCAATCTTGTAGGATGTAGCATCTAGTGGTACAAGTAATAAAAAGGGAAAATATAAGCCCGAACAAACAAACACGCCCTTGAATATCATGTAAAATTCAGAATTATAAAATCATTCAAGATGCACCAAAAAATAGTTTACAATGTGAATTTGTGCCTTGGTAGAATAGATACTAAAAACGACCAATAAAATCAATTCAAAGACACAAATATATTTTTTCTATTTCTTTTTTTCATGTCACCGTTCTTGTATCGTGTTCCTCCTATAGTGGACGCACCACAAGCCTTCCTACTGCTCGAGCACCAACGCCTCCCCGTGTTGCCTTCAAAGTGTCCATCACCAGGCCGCTGGCCCGCGTGACACAGCTCGCCTCGCTAGGACGCCCAGTTCGAGGCACACCTCTTCCATGGTGGTATCTTGTCCTGCGGGGCCGGCCACACCCACCTCTTGGTTGCCCTGGTTCGGCGTAACTCCTGCTCCACATGGCCAGGCACGACTATAGCTCGGTGGTGGAGTTCCCGTGGAGGTTCTCATTTGGTCCGAGCTCCTAATCTTTCCTAAAATCTGTCGCAATCAGGGCGGCTCGCCATATTGACGGAGATGTGGCTAAAATTGGAGCAACATGGAGGAATTTGGCCGGATTCTAGCAAACTCCAGCGTTGTTCCGATGGAGGTTGGACTGAAAGTTTTCTTTCGCCAAGTGTTGAACGGTTTAGAGGACACTTACGAAATTGCCTCTGAAATGGTGAATACAAGGTTCCCGGGCATGGATTCTCGGTGCCCTTTAAAAGATTTATGGGATGGCATAGTTTACGAGATCTAGAATGGACATATATTTTTTTGACCAAAGCCATAAAAGTCGGTTATTTTAAGGTTTGAACAGTTTTACTGGATCTTCTAGAGATATTCTTAGAGAACGTCTTTGTCGACAAGCACCAAGTGACACAGTTACGGAGGTTCACACCGATGACATACGCACACAGACATAAACACACCCTCTCTCACCGCAGGCTCTGTCACACACTATAGGCAGTTTAGTGTGTGTTTTCTTGAGCCCTACAAGGGATTTTGTAATCAATATGCATGAAGAAAAAATGTAATAGTAAAATGTGTAATCCAATACAATATGTGTTATGTGATGCATGGTTATGTGTTATATTTGTACGAGATGGAGTGTATGCAAGTCTCTGGTAGTTTCAAACTATAGTTGTGCATTTATGAAAGTACGAGATGTCGCATAAAGGATGGTGAAACAAACGTTTTAAAATAATCATGGATTTGTCTTGTAAAAATGTAGAATTAAATTAACCTTTATTTTACAAGAACAAAACCTAAATAATCTAGGCTAAAATAAGTGCACCAAGATTAAGTTAAGATAAACAAGATAAAATAAGAAATATGAATAACACAAGTGATAAGCAAGATATAGATACTTCAAACTTGATGGCTATCTGAAAGTGTAAGATGGTTAACCTAGAGGGGGGGGGGGTGAATAGGTTTCTACAAAATTCTTTATAATATTTTGCAAGTTTTAGGCTTTGCGGAATATATGTGAGCCTAAATGCAAACTAGGTGAGGCAACATAGATGATGTACAAGATACTTCAAGCTCGAAGGCTATCACAAGTTAAACAACACAAGTAAGAGATCGGTTAAGGAATAACCGAAGCACGCGGAGACGAATGTATTCCCGTGTTCACCACCTTTGGGAAGGGGGCAACGTCACGTTGGAGAGGTGTAAGGTTCCACGAAGGATTCCTCACGCTCCACAAAGGCTCACCTTCTTCTCCGAGCCTATCCCACGAAGGAATAGCTCACTTACTCGTGGTAGACTTTAAGGTAGTCTCCAAACCCTCACAAACTTTCCACGGAGCAAATCACAAGCTGAATGCCTCCGGGTGACCCTAGCCGCCTGGGGTTTCCCACGAACCCAAGAGTAACAAGCTAACTCTATGTAATCAAGGGGGAATGAACTTTGTCTTGGTGGAAACGTAGATCGGGAGCTCCTCTTACTTTCTACCAAAGGGATTTGGATTTGGTTGGGTAGAATGGGAGATCCTCAAGCTTTTGTGTTTCAACAATGGGGGAGAGAGAGAGATTCAAGAAATGAAATGTTAGCTCAAATGCCTAACCTCATAGTGGAGAAGAAAGGGGTATATATAGTGTGAGGGGAAAAAGAGCCGTTTGGGAGTTCCTGCGACAGAACCGGCAATAAGTCCGGTCGGACCGAGTTGCTCGCCGGAATTTCCGGCGATAGATTTTCGGCGGCGACCGAAATTCCCGGCGAATAGACGAAAGGCTATGCAGTAAGCCATATCGGCGAACACCGAGAATTTCCGGCGGCGACCGGAAATTCCGGCGACAGCACCGGCGCCGCCGGCGCTTTTGCCGATTTCGCAGAAACCTCTTTTGACTCATTTTCCAAGGCTGTTTTCTCTCTTTCTTCGAACGGGTGTGTGTGGGTGGATGATGAGAGGCATATATGGTGTAGAACATCCCCAAAGAGCACATCGAGATCACCCCTCTTAATAGTACGGTGTTTCCTATTTGACTCAAGAGTAAATAAGAGAGAATAATAAACAATGGCACCGGCTCTTCATAAAGAAACGGATGGGGGGTCACCCATCACCTATCACCAACAACCTGCGGATTCTCACCTGTAGAGAAGCTAATAGAAACATTAGTCCATCCTCTAGCTCTGATGTCATAGTTAACCAAAATACTAGATAAGGGCTATTTTCCCTTTCAATCTCCCCCTTTTTGGTTAACGATGACAAACCGAGCTAGAGGAAAAAATGATATTATGATACGATTATATCTAGCACATAATAGCAAGCAGATAGTGATAGGAAATTCAAGTACAATAAGAGAACTGCAAGGTTGTCCAAACACACACACAAATGGTTCGATAGAGCAAATAAAAGTACAAGCCCATGAGAGACAAGCGAGCAAAGTAGGGCTTGTACAAGAGGAAAATCATGAAAGAAGCGACTCTATTCTTTCTCCCCCTTTGGCATCGAGACCAAAAAGGAAGAAACGAGCGGAGAGACCGATCTAGCCACCGAAGTTGTCCTCATCGTCATCATCATAGGCTTCTTCCTCCTCTGCTTCTTCATCGTCACCCTCCTCTTCGTCCTCTCCCTCATCATCGTCATCACCTGTAGATGTAGCACAGCGCTGAGAGGAACTGGAAGTGGCAAACCCAGGGAACATAGAAGGATCAAAACCCCTAAACATGTCCTCATACAGCGGGGGCTTCTCAAAGTTGACATAAGGAACATGAGCTAGAGCATTGCCCAAATCTGGCACTGGTCGACCACGCTCTGCCAAGAAGGCATTGTGCTGCCTCCTGTTCTCCTGACTGAGCTCCAAACTGCGGTGGGCAACATCATAGGAGGAGCGACACATATCCCATAAGTTGTTTAAGAACCGGGCAAGAACCTTATTGCGAGGAAGAGCACGGGGAAGGTCCCTACGAGAGCGCGAGCCACTAGCAGACAGAGGATCATGAGCATGCTTGGTCCGGCGCTCAGATGGCAACATATAGGGGAGCTCCACATGAGAGCCCCGACGAGGTACGATGAAATCCTCCATATCTTCACACGGACCTCTAGGGAGAGCAGCTACAGGAACGGTGGCCTCAATCAGGAGCTGAACATACTGACAGAAATTGGGAGTCATGCGCTTCTCAATGGACCGCTGAATCTCATTGTAGATGAAGTCACACACATTGATCTTCTGGAGACGGCGAGGCTCACAGTAGTACATCAGATTCTTGTGGTGACCGCGGACATCAACAGCATCACCAGCCTTGCTCACAAGATTGTAGCAGAAGAACCGAGCAAGCACCATGTAGTAGTAGTACATCCCTGACAAGCTGGGAGGCTGATGGCTGGGATCACTGGGATAGCAAAAAAGGAGCTGGTTGTCACTGAATGCCTTCTCAGAATGAATGCAGAAGCCAGATAAACTGTCAGGAGGGTAACCCAAGGCATGGCAGAAAGCTTCAAAAGAAGCCGAGTATGGCTTGGTGCCAGTCATCCAAGTGACAGTGCGAGCATCATCAGTGTGAAAGTAAGTTGTGCAGAAGAACTGGCGAATAATATCGGGCATTAGCTTGACCTTGATTGTAGCAATAGCAAAGACATCCATCTGCTTCAGGGCCACATCCACATGCTCAAAATCAGAGGAGAGGTAATGAGAATAGTGGTCCTCATTGAGATACCTAGGAGGAACAAAGAAACCCCTCCGCATACGAGTGGGCTCATTGTAAAAGTCATCCCAAAAGCACTTCTGGGTGTCAGTCCAGAACATCTTGTAAGCCCCTTGATAAGTGCGGTTGGTAAAGTGGTACGGATTCTGCCTCCTCAAGTACCGCCATTGATTCACAGTAATATCCGAGACAATATTGTAGTTGGGAGGAACTTCTTCAGTAGGACCAAGATTGGACTTGCCTTTCATAGCGGATCTTCCAGCAGAGGCTTTCTTCTTCTAGCCACTAGCAGATCCAGAACCCTCTGTGAGAGCAGCTTTCTCTAGCTGACACTGAGTGAGGCGAGGAGGAGGAGGAGGCCGTTGAATAGTGAGCTTCCTCTTTTTGCCGGTGTCGGGCTCAAAGTCGCTATGTTCAGACTCTGCACAAGTAGCACACAAGAATGCAAGGCAAAGAAGAACAAATGAGTGTATATGCCATAGAGGAACTCACAAGAACACGTAATGAAGGTTGGGAGAGCGCATGGACAGAAAAAAAAGTAGGCGAAAGAAAATTTTTGGCGCCAGGTCCGGCGGAACCGATCCCGCCGCCGGAATGATCGGCGATGGGTCCGGCGAACTGAAAGCTCGACCGGAAATTCCAGCGAGCAAGTCGGTCAACCGGAACGGTGACCGGAAATTCCGGCGACGGGTTCGGCACGACCGGGTCTGGGACCAAAAATTTGGGCAGTCGACCGTGAAACTATCCATGACTTAGTACTTGCACAAACAACAACACGAGGGAGAAAAGTGGGTGAAACTATAAAGGTCCCAACCTTAAATAAGGTAGAGATCCCTGTGTTTACAATGCTAGTCCCTCGATCAATAGCTAGCATCCACAGTTAAGATGTAATATCAAGAAACAAAGGTCATAATACAACTTTATAACCAGGAATCAAATAATTCATTACATATTACATAGCTCATTTGGCTATCTCATTACAATGCAGCAGAAATAACTATAGCATGGAGTCCTTCATCTTCAAAGTGCCACAGGCAATCATGTTGGTTGTAGACTTGTAATCCTAATCAACACACTTCACTAACATCAAACAAACCCGTAACATTATAATTTACAGCCGCAAGGGTCAATACATTTGAATTGTATTGGCAAGTTTCACTACTATGTAGAAATAAGTGGAACCTATCAATATATGCATATTTGGCTAAGTAGGGTTTAGGCTCATTTGCAGAAAGCAATATAGTTTTATCCTACCTTTTCAAAATAGTTTTGATCATTTGACAATATTTTTGAACTTTTTGGAAAACTCCAAGTGCTTCTAATCCCTTGTTGACACCATTAAGTTTTACTTTGAGAAATTGGAATGTCGAGATCTTTCATAGCTTCAGGCCTTAGTTGCTCAGAGTTGTCCATAACCAGGAACACGGGCGGGGACAAACAGATTCATGGGTATTCAACTGAATACCCATTATTTTTGGCAAAAAAAAATCGCATACAACATACGTACGTGTATCGTAAGAATCCATCCCATCTGGCCAAAATACCACTAACGTGTCTGGCCCTCATGTTGCATGTCCATCCTTAACTGCTCCATCTACAGGCGATCTATCTAACTAGTCTAGCGAGATGGCGGCGGTGGATGAATTTGTGCCTTAGTCATTGCGCTACCGCCTTGATCAGGGAGTGGCAGGATTTGGGCGGGCGTGGGACTGCAGAAAGGAGGCGCTGAAATTTCTCACTACAATCTACAGGTTAGGGTCCTCAATCCTCCCCCAATTTCTTTCCGATTTCTAAACTAGCAAAGTTCTGAATCATCCCTGATTTCTTTCCGGTTTCTAAACTAGCAAATCAGTAATTGCTCTTCCCGTTTACATTAGTTATTGTCCAAATGACTAATCATCGATTTGATGTTGATGTAGGTTCTAGCTGTACTGAATTTATCTTTAGAACTCACTGATAAAAAGATGAAGAGGAACAGTGCTAATCTGAAGACGTTGTGGGAGAAAGCTTCAAAGACAAAGAAAAATGATTCCACCATGCTAGAACCATCACGTGTTGCAGTTCAGTGTGGACCTCAAAATCAAACAAATCATTCTTCTAGTGAGAAGCATCTTATGCTAGTTGAAGCACATGGTGACAGTAACAACCAACCAGAGATAAAAACAAGCACAGAACCAGAAATAGGTCCCCCCAAACACCGAAGATGATAAATTAAATGATGAAGATGAAGCAGCCTATGATTTAGATTTACTTTCACACGATCCCGGGAAGATGCTTCCCATCTCAAGCTATGGTGTAAATGAACAAGATTCGATCAGAAGGGGGTATATTGCATTGGGGCCATGTCAACCTAGAAAGCATAATTTTCCAGCGAGAGAGATTGGAGGTATGCGTCGCTTCGTAGCTACATGGTTTGATGAATTTGATTGGCTTGAGTATAGTGTGGAAAAGGATTCTGCGTTTTGCTTTATTTGCTATTTATTCAAGGATCAAATTACTCCTGGTGGTGATAGTTTTGTTAATGGAGGATTTAGAAATTGGAACATGAGAAGGAGGCTTGAAAAACATGTTGGTGACATAACTAGCTCTCACAATAATGCTCAAGAGAAATATAATTATTTCACACAACCCAAGTCATCGATTCAAGAGGTCCTAGCTTCAAACACTAAAGAATATATGGCACTATACATATCACGTTTGACATATTCTCTCAAGTGCTTAAGGTTTCTTTTGCAACAAGGGTTGGCCTTTCATGGGCATGATGAAAGCGAAGCTTCTTTAAATAGAGGAAATTTTCTTGAGCTCTTGAAGTGGATAGCAAATAATTTCAGAGAAGTTGATAAGGTGGTTCTAAACAATGCTCCGCAGAAATGTAAAATGATAGACCACAAGATACAAAAACAGCTCATTGGTTCTTGTGCCAAGGAAACCACTAGACTCATGTTGGAAGATCTTGATGGTGATT
The DNA here is from genome assembly GCA_030063025.1 of Avena longiglumis. Classification (NCBI taxonomy): domain Eukaryota; kingdom Viridiplantae; phylum Streptophyta; class Magnoliopsida; order Poales; family Poaceae; genus Avena; species Avena longiglumis. The sequence continues at coordinate 160,761,666 of CP125973.1, forward strand.
ATTTTACAATACTTGCTAATGAATCTAGTGATGTGCGTCAAATAGAACAACTAGCTCTTTGTATTCGCTATGTTGATAAGAAAGGAAGGGTAGTGGAGAGGTTTCTTGGTATCGTTGAAGTTGAAGACACCACATCTTTGACACTTAAAATAGCAATTGGGGATCTACTTATGGACCATTCTTTGAGCTTTTCCATGGTTCGTGGGCAAGGTTACGATGGAGCCAGCAACATGAAGGTTCATGTCAATGGTTTGAAGAAACTAATTATGGATGAGTCTCCTTTGGCCTATTATGTACATTGCTTTGCCCATCAACTTCAACTAAATCTTGTTGCTATTGCTAAGCAATGTGGCTGGTTCTTTCAACAACTTGGTTATTTGCTGAATGTTCTTGGGATGTCTTGCAAAAAGATAAAAATGCTTCGAGTAGCACAAGTTGAGCGTATTATTGAAGCATTGCAGTTGGGTGAAATTGAATCTGGTCAAGGTCTGAATCAAGAGATGGGTTTGGCAAGGCCTTGTGATACTCGGTGGAATTCCCATTATAAGACAGTGACACATGTTATGTCCATGTATCCTTCAATTCGGAAAGTTCTTATAAAAACTGGAGAAGAGTACAGTGGCACAGAGGCTATTGCAGCACAAACTATGTTGACGTCATTTGAGTCTTATGAATTTGTTTTCATGGCAAAACTGATGTTGGCCATATTTGGCATCACAGATGACTTGAGCTGATCCTTGCAGAAGAGGGACCAAGACATTGTAAATGCTATGGGTCTCATTGAATTCACACAACAAGAGCTTGAGAACTTGCGACATGATATTGGATGGAGAGCTTTCCTTGAATAGATAAACTCTTTTTGTCTGAAGTATAAAGTCAGAGTTGTTGACATGGATGCTTTCTATAAGCCGGTTGGAAGATCTGCAAGGTTCTTCAAAAATATCAAAAATATTCATCGCTTCCATGTGGATATGTTTTTGGGTGTCATAGATAGACAAATTCGAGAGTTCAATGACAGATTTGATGAGGTAAACACAGAACTACTTGTTTGCATGGCTTCCTTCAATCCAAATGTCTCGTTTTCTGCTTATGACAAGGAAAAGTTGGTAAAACTTGCTCACTTTTATCCCAAATATTTCTCAAATATGGAACTAGTGCGTCTTCCATTTCAACTCACAAACTTCATTGCTGACATGCGTAGAGATCAGAGGTTTAGGGAAGTGAAAAATATTGCGGATCTTTCTATTAAGCTTGTTGAGACAAAGAAGAACCTGACTTATAATCTCGTTTACAAGCTTCTGAAATTGGTTCTAGTTCTTCCTGTTGCAACCGCAACTGTTGAGAGGGTGTTTTCTTCAATGAACTATGTGAAGAATAAATTGAGGAACAAGATGGGGGGCAATACTTGAACGATTGTCTGGTTACATACCTTGAGAAGGAATTCTTTTTTCAAGTTACAGATGATGCAATCATATCTCGTTTCCAAGCTTTGGAGAACCGCAAAGTTGTGCTATGAATTTATGTATTGTTATTTCATTTTTCTACTATTTTAGGATGATGTTGTTATCAGATGTTTGTGAACCTTCTTGTTTAATATTGAATTGTCATGTAAGTTCTCTACTGTTTTGAAATGATGCCGTTATGATAAATCATCAACTATTTTGTTTATATAGTTTGCCAATCTTTGTGTTATACTTTTGCATTTAACAATCTCTGAACGTGAGGTTTTTCATTGTTGTTTTTAATTGAATACCCATTGTAAATATCCTGTGCCCGCCCATGACCAGGGACACGGATAAGTACTTAGAATTTGATCTTCTACAGAAGTTGTACACTTTACCCACATGACACAATCTCGTCTTGACGCCACCAGTGGCCGCTGGATAAGTACACACCAAATAGAGTACCGGCAGATCGAGAATGTGACAAAGTCTTTTCATAGAAGTCCTCCCAATACATTATGCTAGCACGTCTACCAGGCACCAATATAAGGATATACTTTCAATACATAATTCTAGTTAACCTGAATAGGTACCAATGCAAGGGTCTTCCACTATGTAATTGACTAAGATAGAGCCCATTTAGCATGTGGCTGAACACGGAAGCCACCGTACGAGAAACATGTTCAATCTCTAAGTCCCTGGGTCGTTTTCTTCTAGTGCACATACAAAAAAGATAGCCATATATACATGGTTCCCTTCGTTGCCACCTTATCCACAATTGAGTATCCACATTCCACCCAGGTGATTCATTGAGTACTTGTTTTATTATATAAAACATATATTTTTTCAGCACTTCATATAATCATAACATGGTATTCCACCCCAAGTCTATAGCAAGTCTAAGCATACTACAACTATGATGTTTTCACCAAGGAAGATATAAAGGATGTCCTAATAGGACATAGCATAGCATAGTAACATAATAACCCTTTCATGCATACTACAAAAATTCCACTAAGTGTAATGAAAATAGTAGGACATGGATGATAGTGCCACTTGCCTTAGTAGTTGGTGGTGTTGGTACACTCTTTGCAATAACACACTTGACAATCAACACAATCTATCAAGCAAAACAACCAAGACAAAACAATCACAAGATCAATACTAATGACAACACAAAAATCATGCAAAGTATGCAAACATGCAAGACGACAATTTTTATTGTACAAATTGTTATAACAAGGTTCTGAACATTACTAAATGATTTCTAAACATTTCATATTTTCAAGATTACAAATACAACCATTTGTGCAATTGTAGAAATTAGCAATATTTTCTAACACTTGGAAATGCCGTTCTCACTAAATAATTGCCACGGTCTTATTTATACTAGAATAAAATTATATTTCGCTCTTACTGGACAGAGGGTTCAATTTACAACCATTTGCAAAAGGATTCACTTAAAAATAATTTACACAACAATTTTTATACTCAAAATACTCCACAAATGGTTCTGTATAAAATGTGATTTTAACAGAATCAAAAATACCAAATTATGGCTCCGCTGTGTTCTACTCGTTTTTTTATCCATAGACATATTATTTGCTAAATTTGGATATACAGAACTAAAGATATGAGTTTTTGCAAGTTTCTATGTTCTTATGTCTAAAAATCCGAAAATAGGAATAGATATGACACTTGGTAGATTCTGATTGGAGGATACCCCTTCGTTTAAGTGATCTATGATGGCCTTTATATGATGATCTAATGGTCTAGGATGGCTCACCGGAAAAGATCGTCGGAGAAGTTCGCCGGATTTGTGGACACGGGCTTGGCGTTGTCGTTCCCGTCGCTAGGGATGTATCCGGAGTAGAACAAGATGTGGACGGCGTGGAGGACGTCGAGGCGGTGTTACTTGACGTGATTGTGAGGTTGTTCGTCCCCAAAGGTGACGGCAATAAACGGATGGAGCAACGTGCGACGTCGGCGGCGCGATCAACTACAACAATATGATTAACAATCATGTCCTGAAGGTAGCCAACATCAAGAGTAGTGTACTGGTAGAAGTAATCGACGAGGGACTCACCGTGGACAACAAGATCTGATGATGAACTTCGTTTTTAGGCTAATCTTGGCATGGTCCGTGTATGTTATACGGATCTCCTCTCGAGAAAGTTTAGGAATGAAAGTGATGGAGGAGGATGAGGGTAATATGGTGCTCTTTTAGGTTTTTTCTAAGGTGGTATGTGGAGAGAGATCGGGAGACGTATGCCGACGTATGACACTCGGAGCACCGGTTTGATTTGTTGTAATTACTCACATAAATGCGAAATTTCTTCCCTGAATGGATTTCTCATTGAATTTCCAATAACTTTCATGCTTAACTCGACAAGAAACGGTCAATAGAATTGATGGGGGGAGGAGAAGAAGATTTACAACCATCAATGGAGTTTCTGAAGGTCTATATGAAGCTTGAAGACGACCAAGTTGATCGATCGGTGTTGATGGTCCACCAAGTGCGGCCCAAGAAGAAAATGAAGGAGTAAAAAGACAAGGGAGTTTTCTGGCTGGGCCTTGGGCTGCTGTTTCTCTTTTTTTCCTTCTATGTTTCTTCTTTTCTTTTTATGTTTTATTTTCTAGTTTCCAATTTTTCTATTAAATTTGATTCAAATTTGTATCAAACCTTTTCAGAAAATTTATATAAAATATAAGTTGATAGTTTACTACAATTATAATATTTGTAATATTCTTTTTAATAAAGTATAATTCATTTAAAAAAATTAAACTTGCTATGTACGCCTAGTTTCATTATTTTCTATTCTCTTTTCTTATAAAAGCCATATCTTTTGACTTAGGACTCCAAAAAGATTCAAACTAATTTCTTTAGCTTTATAATTTTATTATTTATCATTCTTGATCATTTATAAATGTTTGTTGAGAAATTTTATATGGATCAAATCCATAGTCTTAGAGAGATTTTGGAAATGAATTATTCCTTTAGGGTTTTAGGGTTTTGGTTTAGCTTTTCCAAGCGTTTAAATTTCAAGATACATTATTGATGAATACATTTCACTTGATTGAAATTTTGTTTGATTCCCTTTTCATTCAAAGTTTGTTCAAGATGGGTTTTGATGTTTCCATTTGGAATCAAAAAGTTTCTTTTCACCCTAAATTTCATCAATTAATTATTTTGTTTATTTATTTTTCACATTTCAAAATTTGGAAAATTTTGGGATGTGACAGAAACTAGGGTGATGCTAGCCTAGTTACTCTACTAGGGGTATAGAGAGAACTAAGGGAGCACAATACATGAAGGCTAGGGTTTCACCACAAACAAAAAACAAGGGAAAGAAGAGAGGAAAGAGCAAAAATACCCTCGGATGGCGAAGACGAATCCATGCCCCCTCCCTTGCCAAGGATAGGCACGAAGAAAGCACCACACGAGAAAGTGGGGAAGCACTCCCCGATCTCCCAATGCGTGCAAGGAGAGAGTAAAACCTTCGGTGAAAAGACTTGTAGAGGCCCAATCTACAACTTGGTGGAGTGGGGAGGGTTTTGGGTGGAGGGAAGGGCCTATGGGGGTGGGGAAGCTTGGGGCGGCATCCATGGAGGAGGGGAGGGCATGGGGAAGAAAGAAAGGAAGAGGAAGGAACTGCCCCATGCACGGGCTATAAATACCCTCTTAAAAAAATTCTGCAATAAGTCCGGTCGGACCGGTGCCCACGCCGGAAATTCCGGCGAGAACATCGGTGAACCGACCTGGTGACCGGAAATTCTGGTGGCGACCGAAATTTTCGGCAGAGAACCGAAAACATGTTCTGAAAAGGTTTTTGGTCTGTTGCCGGAATTTTCGGCGGTCGCCGGAATTTTCGGTCGTCAGGCCGGTCGAACCAGAATTTTTGCCGAAAAATTTCTGAAGACAGCGAAACAAGTTTGTTGATATTTTGGAGATGAAAAATTGTGAGGAATCATATGAGCATATACACAAGATCCAAGTGAAGACCAGAGAGAGAGCACTGTCCATAAGGCAAGGTCATGAAAAAGCAAAAGCGAAGAGCGACCATGGACAAAGGATTTAGCTTGAAGCAACAATGCACCCAATACACAAAACCGACCATTTGGCGGAGGATTTCTCCCCCTATGTTTAAGCACAGATGTCATGGCACCTCAAAGATATATGCTTGGACCCATATCATGACACGAGATCAATTTATGTTGCACACATAGGTAAGCATCAAACCAAGATATGGTAAGATGACCATCCCTACATGTGTTGCGCAACTAAGCTACATAGCATGTTAAGAGCAAGAATATAGTGCAAGAAGAAAATCAATCCAAGTTTTGGGGATTTAGGATACCGAGTTTTCGCCTCAACATGACAAACCGGGCTTCATCCAAAGGCTTCGTGAAGATATCGGCCAATTGGAACATCGTACCCAGATGAGTGAGATTGATATCACCATTTGCTACATGGTCACGTAGGAAGTGGTGGCGAATGTCAATATGTTTGGTGCGGCAATGTTGGACGGGGTTATTGGCGATCTTTATCGCGCTTTCATTGTCACATAGAAGAGGCACCGTACCAAGAGACACACCATAGTCTTTCAAGGTTTGCCTCATCCATAACAATTGAGCACAACAAGATGTCGCATATATGTATTCGGCTTCGGCGGTGGATAGGGCTGTGGAGTTTTGTTTCTTGAAAGACCAACTCACCAATGACCGGCCAATAAATTGGCAAGCCCTGGAGGTTGATTTCCGGTCAACCTTATCACCTGCCCAATCGGCATCCGAATAGACAACAAGCTCAAAGGTTGACCCCTTTGGATACCAAAGCTCAAGAGTAGGAGTGAGAACAAGGTACCTAAAAATCCGTTTGACCACCATTAAGTGGCACTCCTTGGGATCGGATTGAAAACAAGCACACATTCCAACACTTAACATGATATCCGGCCTAGAAGCACAAAGGTAGTGCAAGGAACCAATCATAGAACTATATACCTTTTGATCCACGTCCTTCTCACCTACTCCAAGGCCAAGTTGTCCATTTAGTGGCATGGGTGTCTTCATGGGATTAGCCTTGGCCATCTCGAACTTATTGAGAATATCCTTAATGTACTTCTCTTGAGAGATGAAAGTGCCATGAGGAAGTTGCTTTATGATGAAGCCTAGAAAGAACTTCAACTCCCCCATCCTGGACATCCTAAATTTCATAGTCATCAACTCAGCAAAAGCTTTGTTATGAGGTTCGTTAGATAATATCATCAACACATATTTGAACAATAAATAAGACACCCCCTTTAACCCGTTTGGTGAAAAGGGTGGAATCGACCTTACCCACGCTAAACCCATCCATGAGTAGAAAATCCCTAAGGTGCTCATACTAAGCACGAGGATCTTGCTTTAGTCCGTAGAGAGCCTTATGGAGTAGATACACATGGTTGGGATAGCGTGTGTTTTCAAACCCCAGGGGTTGAGCTACATATGCAACCTCTTTCAAGGGACCATTAAGAAATGCACTTTCCACATCCATTTGATAGCTTGAAGTTATGGAAAGATGCATAAGCAAGCAAGAGACGAATAGCTTCAATACGAGCAACGGGCGCAAAGGTGTCCTCATAGTCAATACCTTCTATTTGGGCATACCCTTGCGCCACTAACCTTGCTTGTTTCTTGTGACGACCCCGTTCTCATCTTGCTTGTTCTTGAACACCCACTTGGTCCCAATGACATTGATGTGATGATCTTTAGGACTCTCCACTAGAGACCATACTTCATTGCGGGTGAAACACTCGAGTTCTTCTTGCATGGCAATGACCCAATCCGGATCCTCCAAAGCCTCATGAACCTTAAGGGGCTCAAAGTTGGACACAAAAGCATGATGCCCACAAAAGGTTGTGAGGTTCTTCTTCCTGGCACGGGTCTCGATCCCTCTTGATATGCTTCCAAGGGTATTGTTGACTTGAAGTCCACTTGCAATGGAGGCGGCCTTAATCTTTCGAATTGTGCCTTCATGATCAACAAATTCATCTTTTGAGGGGCCTTGATCATTGACACCATCTTGAGCTTGGCCTTGAGATGGAGGTTGATCTTCTACTTGGTATTGCTCAAGGGTTTGAGGGCTTGGTTCTTGTTCTTCGGTTTGCATGGCATCATGAGAGAGATGTTGATCTTGTGATATATTTGATGGCTCAACTTGGGTAGAGCTCGACTCTTCTTGAGTTGAGATTGATTCTCCCCCATCATCTTGTTGAACATGAATGTGAGACTCGGTGGGCAAAATGTGCCCAATACCCATCAACTTGATGACTTGAGAAGAATCACCATCTCCTACATCACGAGAAGAAACTTACCCCTCATGGGGCCCATTATTCTCCAAAAACTCCACGTCACAAGATACTTCAACACTACCATTGGTCTTGTTGTAGTATCTATAGGCGTGAGAGTTTTCCACATAACCAACAAAAATACCCTTTATAGTTCTAGATTCGAATTTACCGAGCTTTTCCTTTTTTTTCTTGATGAGGTACTTGCATCCAAAGACACGGAAGTAGTTGACATTAGGATTCTTACTTGTGAGAATATCATATGGAGTCATGTCAAAGGGAGCACGGAGGAAGAGCCGGTTCCTGTAGTGGACCGCTGTAGCAATAGCTTCTCCCCAAAGATTGTGAGGGGACTTGAATTCACTCAACATTGTTCTTGCCATCTCAATGATTGTCCGGTTCTTCCTTTCAACAACACCATTTTGTTGAGGGGTATAAGGAGCTGAGAATTCATGCTTGATCCCCTCATCTTCAACAAATTCTTGCATGGTGTAGTTCTTGAACTCTGTGCCGTTGTCGGTTCTAATAGTCTTGATATCCACTCCATGAGTACGTTGAGCTTGCTTGGCGAAGATCATGAATTCCTTGAAGGTCTCATCCTTAGTCTTGAGAAGAAAGACCCAAGTATACCTTGAGTAATCATCAACAATGACAAGACCATATCTTCTTCCACCAAGAGAGTCATATGTCGAAGGCCCGAAGAGATCCAAATGGAGCAGCTCCAAGGGTCTTGGCGTGGACATCTTGGTAACGGAAGGATGATGCTTCCCAATTTGCTTTCCTGAAATGCAAGCACTACACACACGATCTTTCTCAAAGGAGATGTTTAATAGAAAGCAAGTTGTAACCAAGGTTTTCAACATGTAGGACGATCTCAAGAGTCAAAACCTTGGAAATTACCAACTTACCATAACCTAGTACCTTTCCTTTAGAGTTATCTCCAAAAGTGATGCTTGACGTTGAGTTGACATCATGAATGAATTGGTCAAGCCCACTCCTACCTCCGGTCATGTGATTGGTGCATCCACTATCAAACACCCATTTTGATCCACCGGAGGCATAACCCTACAAAATCAATTCTTTGATTTAGGAACCCATTGAGTAATGGGTCCCCTAGCATTAGCAACAAGATCCTTAGGTACCCAAATTGAGTACCACCTATAAGCATAACCATTTCGAGGGCCAACATATTTGGCATATACATCTCCTTGAGTGCCCTTACATAGCACATAGGAAGGATTAGACTTTCCCGCATACTTGTGATTGGGATTTCCCCTTGTGGATCCCCCATTCACCACATTACTTTTGACTTGGTCAACCACATTGTCACATTCTTTCACAAAGGTTATCTTCTTTGGTGGAATGGCATTGCTCGTGTTGTTCTTTGGATCAAAACTGACACCTTCCTTGGAAATTCTCGTCTTTTGACGGGATAAAATATCATCTAGGATCTTTCCCTTGGAGGTAGGTGCACGGCGCTCTTTCTCAAGTTGTTCTTTCAACTTCTTATTTTCCTCAATGAGGTGAGCTTGATCAAAGGTTTAGTTAGAGGTACAAGAATCATTTTCAACTATAATTTGATCCTTCAATGTACCAAGAGCCTTCTCATAGGACACCCGAAGTTGATCATGGTTCTCTCCAAGTTTTATGAGGTCACGCTTGACAAGCAAACTAGCCTTCTCAAGGTGCTCAAGGTCCTTGGTAAGAGAAGCATGAGCAACTTCAAGCTCTTTCTTTGAGGCATCAAGCTCTTGGGACAATGAGTAAGCCATAACAATAGTGTCCATGTCTTTTGCTTTATCAATTTCAAAAATTTCAATTTGTAGTTTAAGAAAAGAATTGGTATTCTTTTCCTCACAAAGCTCTTGCTCAAGAAGATTGAATATTCGTTTCTCATCATCAATATGAGATTCCAAGCTATCAATGGCCTCATCGCGTGAGCTAAAAAGTTCCATTAATTGCTTGACTCTAGCACGAGCAATGGGAGTAAGAGACTTCATGATAGCATACATTTATTTTATATATTCTTTACCAAATTCATCACTATCACTATCATGATGACTCTCAAGATCATCCAAGACACTATATAGGGATGGAGGAGAGACAATTACCTTGGACCTTCTTGCCATAAGACAAGAACCGGTGATCTCGGGAATAGGATAACTCTCGATGTAGTCCTTGGAGTAGTCGTAGGTGAGAGGTGAACCGGGTTCGACATATGCCAAACCGGTCACACCCACCACTTTCTCCTTATCCCCACACTCCATGTCGGACTCGTCCTTGGAGCTCCTTGCCATGAGGAAAGTGGCGGTGACCTTGGGAGTAGGAGAGTCGTCGGTGTAGTCCTTGGTGTAGTCATAGGTGAAGAGAGACCCGGGTTTGGCAAAGGCCAAACCGGCCACTCCAACCACCTTCTCTTCATCCTCTTCCTCATTGTCGGATATGTATTCTTGGCCTAGGAAGCCCTTACCATCACACCTATTGTTCCTCTTGTATCTTTCATTCATGGGGTTGGGCTTCAATCTTGGTTTGGCACCTTCTTCATACTTAGGCTTGTCAAGCCTCTTCTCATATGGACACTTGTCGGAAAAATGGGTCGCCTCATTACAATTGTAGCATGTCCTCTTCTTCTCGCTTGATCCCATTGAACTTCTCCTTCTTCGGAACTTCATGTTCTTGGTGAAGAGAGCAAGTTGAGAGAGCATATCATCAACTCCATCAACATCGCTATCTTCATCACTAGCAACATCTTCTTGCACTTGCTTGGCCTTTAATGCTAGAGAGTGGGAAGACCCGATATCACGGTTGATCTCCTTGATATTTTTCCCTTCATCCGCCAAGTTATCCGTGGCAACTAGATAAGAGACTAGATCATCAGGAGTGAATTGATTAGCTCTATCAAGGAGTTGCAAGTTCATGGCAAGCTTCTTGTCGGTGACCGCGATCATGGAGACAATCTTGGACTTGATAAGTTCATCATTCAAATTGAATCCATCATCATACTTCTCACACCCTAGGCCACCAATCTTCATGCGGAGGACAACAAGTCTCTTGTATGCTTCAGCGATAGTCTCACCATCATGGTTCATGAACATGTTCATCTCTGACTTGGCAGCTTCATACTTGGATTTTTGGATAAGAGAGATTCCCTCTTGGAGAATGAAAATCCTATCCCAAAGATCCTTTTTTGGTGGGGATGTCGCTGACTTGATCATGGAGAGTGCGGTGAATGGCACTCCTTATCTTGTCACAAGCCGTTGCATTTAGTTGACGGTCGTAGTACTCTCCGGGGTGAGGTTGTTGGGATCATGAGGGTGGAAACCGGTGCATACAATCTCCCAAAGCTCAACGCTGCAGCTGCAAAGATGAGATTCCATAGAAGCTTTCCAATGAGAGAAATGAGTTCCATCATAATGAGGTGTAGGACCCGAACCATTAATATGAGGCATGATATTCTTTTGCTTAGGATAAAAATAAGGGAATTGATTAGGGGGCGTGGAAGTTTTTGACGAGCCGCCCTCATGAGCGGACTCGGCATCCTTATCTTTTTTGGTGTCCATTGGTCTCCCTTGAGGTACTACCAATGGATTACCAAGAAAAACCCCATCGCCAATGGCCTTAAGTTGTCCTTCTAGGTAACTCATTCGAATAAGGAGATCGGAATCCGCCTTGGCCTTTTCAAGGGCAGCCTTGGCTAAGATTTCACGAAGCTCCTTGACCGAATAAGTCTTTTCCTCCTCATCATCGGAGAAAACCATCTTTTCTCTTAGGCGGTAAAGCCCTTAAAAGAGCCCTTGGCTCTGATACCAATTGTAGCACCCCGGGTAATTCCACTACTAGAAAATCGATGTTGTTTTTATTATGTGCATCATCATGACATCATCATGCATTTATTCGCCTAAAACAATTTTCCAAAAGCTTATTTTGTTTTCTAGAGATTGCCCTCCTCGTTCAAATCAAAACCCTAAAATCCGGATCTTTTAGTTGTCTAAAACCTTTGTGCAAATGTTTTATTTTTTAAAAAGAAATAATAAAAATATAAAAACTATTTTTGTGGGTGAGGCAGTCCAGTCGGCCAAGCCCAAAAGCCCAATCGACCGGACCACCTACAACCCTACTAGTCAAAACCCTAACCGGCTAACCCTAAACTACCTACCCCAAACCCTAGTCTAGAACCACCCCACCACAACCACTCACACCCTCCCTCACGCGCGCGCAACACCGATCCACCCTACCTGGTACACAACCGTACACGCTGAACTAACCCTGGAAACCAACACATACACGCAACGCACCCAAAACGCTCCCCTGCCCTGGACCCACTCCCTGGCCCCACCACCCTATCCTCCTCGCTCGATGCATCTCCCTGGCAACCCCAATCCCAAGCCGCCCCTACCCCTCTTCTTCCTCCACGTCAAAGCGAGCCCGCCGCCACCATCGATCCCCTCCCTGTCGCTACACCTCACCTCGCCCCGATCCTCCCTCGCGACCCCCACCACGTCTCTCCCGTCCGCATCTCGCCTCCCTCTCATGTCTCCCCACCTCGCATCCGCCCCGTGACCCCGTCCCCTCGGCTCGCTGACCACCCCGCCGCCACCCTACGGGCTTCCCTTGCCACCGTCCGAGCGCCCCCTGTCGTCCTCCTCCTGCACCAGCGAGCTCTACGCTCTAGGACGCCATCGGCCACTCCTCCAGGCGCATCCCGACGCCCCTTACCTCCACGCGCCGCCGTGCCCTGCATCTCGGGCACTCCGTGAGCACCGTCGCCAGCAAGCTCTGGCCGCCGTCCTTCCTCCGTGCCTCCAGCGCCCCTCCGTCCACCGCCACGGCCCTTCTCCGACCCCGGCCTCTACGAGCCACCGCCCAACTCCCCACCTCGTCTTGGCGCCGCTCATCCACGCTTGCCAGCGACCGCCCCTGCTCTAGCCGTCCGCCGCCTCTCCTCGCTGCAACTGCGCGACCCCGACCTCGCCTCGACTTCCTCTCCGTTTGGCCGTTGTCGCCCACGGTCCAAACATTGCTCGGCCATCACGTGTGCAGGGATAATATTAGTTTTGCCGTCGGCCATGTGTCCCTGTATCATGCGCAGCGCTCTGCATGAGTTTGTGTCACTCGAGTTGATACTGCTGTTACTGTGGCATTACCGCCCGTGTGACGGTGTTGTCACTGTTCTTCCGAGCCTGTTTCGCGTCCGATCCCCGTCGTCTAAGACCAAATTCAACAAGATCTAATTGAAAGTTGTGTGCTCGTGAGGTGATAATATCGGACAAGATCTTCTTCGGAACCAAAGACCGTGGAACACCGAGTTCTCCTTCACCGCATGCCATGTTCTCCTTCCCGGACCTGAAGACTCCGATGGCCGAGACCCTGAAGACCGATCCCCGAACCCCCGGAGCCCAAGATTGTCGAACCCATGTGTGACCCTAAGCCCCTATTTTTATAAATGATATATCTTGTTGCATATAAATTGTCATGCTCGCATCATATCATGTGTTTTGGGGACATTATGTCGATTCACCTAAAGTAAATATGGAGGCCATATGCGGGCGATTCTAGTCTAATATTGCCCCATTTAAATTTGTGTAGCGAACCGGTGACATGGTTTTACCTTGTTAAGTCAACATTTAAATTGCGGGGTATCTGAAACAACATGAACCGTCTAATTAATTTTCGGGACCCCGGTTCCGCTTAATATGGTCTAATCGCATTGCATCCTCGCCATTTCATACATCATACATGCATCATGCCCGATCTTTTGCCGTAGTATTAAATAGTGCATCCGGTGTTTCTTCTAGTGCTTTGCTTCTTCACGGATTAGGCTGATGATTGGATGCGAGTGTCGACCTGATCTTCGGATGAACCTTCAGCAATGTTTTTCAGGCGAGCATTCTCCCCCTTTCTACCTATTTTACATTTCTAGACTTTATTTCGTCCTGTTAATCTATTGCTATCTGTGTTACGATGCTCTAGTTTTCGTACACGTGATATCCTTTGCAGCCTTATATTGCCTTGGACACATCCTATTACCTGTTGTTTGGTAGATAGTTGGACTTGTGTGTCGTAGTTTCTTGCTCAAGTATTGTTGCGTGTCGTCAAGTACCACAGTTGTTGAAGACTGCCATATGCTTTATGTTGGAGATGATTATAACTTTAACTACCGTTTAATAACTAAAATTGAAGTAGGTAAATAATGCAGAGGCACAGGTGGACAATAGATGTTATTTGGTTTTTAACCGTCCACTTGTGTCCCGTAGGACCCCGAGTACTTGATACCTGTTCTTTAAATATTCGCACTATCCGCATGTGGGACCATGAATCCCCCTAGCCAGAGCTTGAGTCATATTTATTTCTTGGGGCCACAAACTAGTTTGGGATTTATTACTATCCTGTACTTATGCCATGCTTTACTGCTTTATTTACGATTGCGCGTGGAGCGCCTGTACTGTTTGGATCGCGGCACGATTACGCGGTATCGACAAGCCTAGTCACACTTTTGGTTTCCCAGTCGTTTACAGCCGTTCTCGCAAACCTCTAGGTCCGTCTCGGAGCCGGCCAACTTCGTAGCGGGTAGCTTGGTGGGGTGCCCCCCTGAAATTTATATGAATCTTGCAATTGCTCTGTCGTGATGCCTCGTTGGGTTTTATTTGGTTTTTCTCGAGGTTGATCGTGCGTGTGTTGCTATTTGTGCCCCCTGCAGGGTAAAACTTTCTGAAAGCCGTGTCCGCGGTTATGGATGACTTGGAGCACAGTATCTCGATCATAGACAACTATAACTAAATTAGTGCTATAAATTTGACTTTATAATGACTAGTAATCAGCTTCACTATAATGGAATGGCTAAATAAAAGTGCCAACAACTGATGGTTTTGGGTTATCACCGTTACCATTGTATTTGACTAGTAAGTGTTACAACTACAACGGAATGGCTAAATAAAAGTACAAACAACTGCTGGGTTTTGGGATGCGTCATGCTATATGTATCTGACTAGTAAGTACTACAACTACAACAGAATGGTTAACTAAAACTGCCCACTGTTTATTATATCAGGATGACTTATGATATCTATGTCTGACTAGTAATTGCCGCAACTATAACGGAATGAATAAAACTGCCAACTGTGTGAGTTCCTCGGTTGACTTCCTCGGTTGGTATCGAGGGGGAATACCAGGATGGGTAAGTTTGGTGTTAGAATCAGGTTGGATCCGAGTAGGTATTTCTTATCCCTATCTGATAGCCGCTAGTTGTATTGAGTCTCTATAGGTTGTTTAGTGCATGTTGCGCTGCCGCTTCCGTCCAACATACATTTGTAGGCGAGGACCGCCGAATTCTAGTCTCGCCGTGTACTGGCCTCAGTACTGACCACTCTCTTTTTCCTTTGCCCTTTGTCGGCACCCCTTTTGTTTTAGCAGGTTTTGAGATCGACGTTGTTAGCAGGGTTACCCTTCCGGCTTGGCCTGGGCAGGGTTATGGACGCCATTGGTTATTCTTCAGGGCCCTTAGCTCAATTTGCATCTTGTCCGTACTCGGTCGCTGTATCGTTTTAAAGGTGATTTGGATCTTCGTATTGTATATCCGTATTCTTGACTCTTTGAGTCATTGTTGTATATATCTGTTCTGTGGGTTCCATCATGGACTATTGTGTAATGGTATTACTTCGTTTTCCACCCGCACGAATGTGCCTGGTGGGAAACTTTGAATCGTTTCTATGCGGGTTGGCAGGAATCGTTGAAACTTGCATAGGGTCGATTCGAGGGTGTTACAGAGTGGTATCAGAGCTCAGCAGTTGCGATACCCCACTGGTCCGGCCTGTAGGATAACCTAGCTAACGGCCATTATAGAGTGTCAAAACTATTTTGAACAATCGGTTGGATAGATTTGATTAGGTCTGCTTTTACTTCTTACCCCTCTACTATTCTCCTCTTATCTCGGCGTGTTTTGAATTTGCTCTCTCATCTTTTCTGTAGGTCCAGGATTTCTCGTGGTTGGGTTTCCGTCGTACCTTCAGGGTTTCGCTTCCTCCTCTTGTAATGGTGCTTCGACATCTGACCCTCATGCTATCAGATGAATCTTTCATCTATTGTATCTTTAAGTGTACCCAAAATTCCACTAAATTTTTTCTTTGTATCTTCCGGTGTTCTCCGACACGACGACATCATCTACATCAGATCTGATGAGTACCTGCATCCCCCTTGTTTCCGAAACATCGCTTGACAAGATCTTCAGTCTGAATTCCGAGAGTTGGTTGCATATTTTCCCTATTTATGTGCAGATTAATGCTTTGGGTGCGCGATGGACTGATCACCATCCGACTACCCTTATATTTCGCTCTTGTACATCGAATTGGTGGATCAAGCAATTTGACTTCTTCCATAGAAGTTAGAGGTGGCCTTATCTTTTGATACCTTTACCTTCGTCCTTTGTTTTCCGGAGTGTTCTCGCAAAGAACTTGAGCCACACCCTTTGTTGGTGGTGTCGCCGATTTCAGAACAAAGAAAGAATCTTTGTTAGTGGTGTCGTGGAGATCAACACGAAGCAAGAAGATTCAGGTTATCGGCCTTCTTCCCGGTATCATGAGGCGGATCTCGAGGGCGAGATCCATTGTTAGTGGTGTCGAATTGTAGCACCCCGGGTAATTCCACTACTAGAAAATCGATGTTGTTTTTATTATGTGCATCATCATGACATCATCATGCATTTATTCGCCTAAAACAATTTTCCAAAAGCTTATTTTGTTTTCTAGAGATTCCCCTCCTCGTTCAAATCAAAACCCTAGAATCCGGATCTTTTATTTGTCTAAAACCTTTGTGCAAATGTTTTATTTTTTAAAAAGAAATAAAAAAATATAAAAACTATTTTTGTGGGGGAGACTGTCCAGTCGACCAAGCCCAAAAGCCCAACCGACCGGACCACCTACAACCCCACTAGTCAAAACCCTAACCGGCTAACCCTAAACTACCTACCCCAAACCCTAGTCTACCACCCACCCCCCCCGCCACCCACCCCTCCCTCTCCCTCCGACACACCCGACCACTACACCACCGTGTACACACTGTATGAACTAACCCTGGAAACCAACACATACACGCAACACACCTAACACGCTCCCCTGCCATGGACCCACTCTATCCTCCTCGCTCGATGCATCTCCCTGGCAACCCCAATCCCGAGCCGCCCCTACCCCGCTTCTTCCTCCTCGTCAAAGCGAGCCCGCCGCCACCATCGATCCCCTCCCTGTCACTACACCTCACCTCGCCCCGATCCTCCCTCGCGACCCCCACCATGTCTCTCCCGTCTGCATCTCGCCTCCCTCTCATCTCTCCCAACCTCGTGTCCGTCCCATGACCCCGTCCCCTCGGCTCGCTGACCACCCCTACGCCACCCTGCGGGCTTCCCTCGCCGCCGTCCGTGCGCCCCCTGCCGTCCTCCTCCTGCACCAGCGAGCTCTATGCTCTAGGACGCCGTCGGCCGCTCCTCCAGGCACATCCCGACGCCTCTCACCTCTAGGCACCGCCGTGCCCTGCATCTTCGGCACTCCGTGAGCGCCGTCGCCAGCAAGCTCTGGCCGCCGTCCTTCCTCCGTGCCTCCAGCGCCCCTCCGTCCGCCGCCACGGCCCTTCTCCGACCCCGGCCTCTGCGAGCCGCCGCCCAACTCCCCACCTCGTCTTGGCGCCGCTCATCCATGCTTGCCAGCGACCGTCCCTGCTCTGGCCGTCCGCCGCCTCTCCTCGCTGCAACTGTGCGACCCCGACCTCGCCTCGACTTCCTCTCCGTTTGGCCGTTGTCGCCCGCTGTCCAGACCTTGCTCGGCCACCGCGTGTGCATGGATAATTTGTTGTTGCATATTAGTTTTGCCGTCGGCCCTGTGTCCCTTTATCATGCGCAGCGCTCTGCATGAGTTTGTGTCACTCGAGTTGATGCTGTTGTTACTGTGGCATTACCGCCCGTGTGACGGTGTTGTCATTGTTCTTCCGAGCCTGTTTCGCGTCCGATCCCCGTCGTCCAAGACCAACTTCAACAAGATCTAATTGAAAGTTGTGTGCTCATGAGGTGATAATATCGGACAAGATCTTCTTCAGAACCGAAGACCGCGGAACACCGAGTTCTCCTTCACCGCACGCCATGTTCTCCTTCCCGGACCCGAAGACTCCGATGGCCGAGACCCCGAAGACCGATCCCCGAACCCCCGGAGCCCAAGATCGTCGAACCCATGTGTGACCCTAAGCCCCTATTTTTATAAATGATATATCTTGTTGCATATAAATTGTCATGCTCGCATCATATCATGTGGTTTGGGTACATTATGTCGATTCACCTAAAGTAAATATGGAGGCCATATGAGGGCGATTCTAGTCTAATATTGTCCCATTTAAATTTGTGTAGTGAACCTGTGACATGTTTTTGCCTTGTTAAGTCAACATTTAAATTGCGGGGTATCTTAAACAACATGAACCGTCTAATTAATTGTCGGGACCCCGGTTCCGCTTAATATGGCCTAATCGCATTGCATCCTCGCCATGTCATACATCATACATGCATCATGCCCGATCTTTTGCCGTAGTATTAAATAGTGCATCCGGTGTTTCTTCTAGTGCTTTGCTTCTTCACGGATTATGCCGATGAGTGGATGCGAGTGTCGACCCAATCTTCGGATGAACCTTCGGCAATGTTTTTTAGGCGAGCATTCTCCCCCTTTCTACCTATTTTACATTTCTAGTCTTTATTTCGTCCTGTTGATCTATTTCTATCTGTGTTACGATGCTCTAGTTTTCGTACCCGCGATATACTTTGCAGCCTTATATTGCCTTGGACACATCCTATTACCTATTGTTTGGTAGATAGTTGGACTTGCGTGTCGTAGTTGCTTGCTCAAGTGTTGTTGTGTGTCGTCAAGTACCACCGTTGTTGAAGACTACCATATGCTTTATGTTGGAGATGATTATAACTTTAACTACCGTTTAATAACTAAAATTGAAGTAGGTAAATAATGCAGAGGCACATGTGGGCAATAGATGTTATTTGGTTTTTAACCGTCCACTTGTGTCCCGTAGGACCCCGAGTACTTGATACCTGTTCTTTGAATATTCGCACTATCCGCATGTGGGACCATGAATCCCCCTAGCCAGAGCTTGAGTCATATTTATTTCTTGGGGCCACAAACTAGTTTGAGCTTTATTACTATCCTGTACTTATGCCATGCTTTACTGCTTTATTTACGATTGCGCGTGGAGCGCCTATACTATTTTGGATCGCGACACGATTACGCGGTATCGACAAGCCTAGTCACACTTTTGGGTTCCCAGTCGTTTACAGCCGTTCTCGCAAACCTCTGGGTCCGTCTCGGAGCCGGCCAACTTTGTAGCGGGTAGCTTGGTGGGGTGGACCCCTGAAATTTATATGAATCTTGCAATTGCTCTGTCATGATGCCTCGTTGGGTTTTATTTTGGTTTTTCTCGAGGTTGATCGTGTGTGTGTTGCTATTTGTGCCCCCCTGCAGGGTAAAACTTTCTGAAAGCCGTGTCCGCGGTTATGGACGACTTGGAGCACAGTATCTCGATCATAGACAACTATAACTAAAGTAGTGCTATAAATTTGACTTTATAATGACTAGTAATCAGCTTCACTATAATGGAATGGCTAAATAAAAGTGCCAACAACTGCTGGTTTTGGGTTATCACCGTTACCATTGTATTTGACTAGTAAGTGTTGCAACTACAACATAATGGCTAAATAAAAGTACCAACAACTGCTGGGTTTTGGGATGCGGCATGCTATATGTATCTGACTAGTAAGTACTACAACTAAAACGGAACGGTTAACTAAAACTGCCCACTGTTTATTATATCAGTATGACTCATGATATCTATGTCTGACTAGTAATTGCCGCAACTATAATGGAATGAATAAAACTGCCAACTGTGTGAGTTCCTTGGTTGACTTCCTCGGTTGGTATCGAGGGGGAATACCAGGATGGGTATGTTTGGTGTTAGAATCAGGTTGGATCCGAGTAGGTCTTTCTTATCCCTATCTGATAGCCGCCAGTTGTATTGAGTCTCTATAGGTTGTTTAGTGCATGCTGCGCTGCCGCTTCCGTCCACCATACCTATATAGGCGAGGACCGCCGAATTCTAGTCTCGCTGAATACTTTGATTCATTGTTGTATATATCTGTTCTGTGGGTTCCATCGTGGACTATTGTGTAATGGTATTACTTCATTTTCCACCCGCACGAAAGTTCCTGCTGGGCACCTTTGAATCGTTTCTATGCGGGTTTGGCGGGAATCGTTGAAACTTGCATAGGGTCGATTCTGAGGGTGTTACACCAATTGAAAGTGTAAGATGGTTAACCTAGAGGGGAGGGTGAATAGGTTTCTACAAAATTCTTTATAATCTTTTGCAAGTTTTAAGCTTTGCGGAATATAAGTGAGCCTAAATTCAAAATAGGTGAGTCAACCTAGATGATGTACAAGATACTTCAAGCTCGAAGGCTATCACAAGGTAAACAACACAAGTAAGAGATCAGTTAAGGAATAACCGAAGCACGCGGAGACGAAGATGTATTCCCGTGTTCACCACCTTTGGAAAGGGGGCTACGTCATGTTGGAGAGGTGTGAGGTTCCATGAAGGATTCCTCACACGCCACAAAGGCTCACTTTCTTCTCCGAGACTATCCCACGAAGGAATAACTCACTTACTCGTGGTAGACTTTAAGGTAGTCTCCAAACCCTCACAAACTTTCCACGGAGCAAATCACAAGCCGAATGCCTCTGGGTGACCCTAGCCGCCTAGGGTTTCCCACGAACCCAAGAGTAACAAGCTAACTCGATGAAATCAAGGTGGAATGAACTTTGGCTTGGTGGAAACGTAGATCGGGACCTCCTCTTACTTTCTACCAAAGGGATTTGGATTTGGTTGGGTAGAATGGGAGATCCTCAAGCTTTTGTGTTTCAATAATGGGAGAGAGAGAGCTTCAAGAAATGAAATGTTAGCTCAAATGCCTAACCTCATAGTGGAGAAGAAAGGGGTATATATAGTGTGAGGGAAAAAATAGACGTTTGGGGGTTCCTGCGACAGAACCGGCAATAAGTCCGGTTGGACCGAGTTGCTCGCCGAAATTTCCGGCGACAGCTCCGGTCGACCGGACCCCACGCCGGAATTTTCGGCGACGACCGAAATTCTAGGCGAACAACCGAAAGGCTATGTAGTAAGCCATATCGGCAAACACCGAGAATTTCCGGCGGCGACCGGAAATTCCGACGACAGCACCGGCGCCGCCGACGCTTTTGCCGATTTCGCAGAAACCTCTTTTGACTCATTTTCCAAGGTTGTTTTCTCTCTTTGTTCGAACGGGTGTGTGTGGGTGGATGATGAGAGGCATATATGGTGTAGAACATCCCCAAAGAGCACATTGATATCACCCCTCTTAATAGTGTGGTGTTTCCTATTTGACTCAAGAGTAAATAAGAGAGAATAATAAACAATGCCACTGACTCTTCATAAAGAAACGAATGGGGGTCACCCATCACCTATCACCAACAACCTGCGGATTCTCACCTGTAGAGAAGCTAATAGAAACATTACTCCATCCTCTAGCTCTGATGTCATAGTTAACCAAAATACTAGATAAGGGCTATTTGCCCTTTCACTATCACAACAAAAGTAATCTCGGATATAGCGATAACCGATGCACATAGAGACGAAGATGTATTCATGTTTTCCTTACACTAAGTAAGGTATGTCACGTTAGAGAGGTGTGAGATCCCACGAAGGATTTCCTAACACCACGAAGGTTCATTTTCTTCTCCGATCCTATTCCATGAAGGTTAAGAAACTTTTCCTTATGGTTAGCTTTTCGTCCACTATATAGATGGCAAGCTCCATAACCACCTCACAAGATCCACAAAGGAGAACCTTGGGCCTCTTCACAATCTTTCATGAAGAGGTCACCGCAGCAGGAACCGCCAAGCCAACCATGAGGTCACCCTCCAAGAATAACAAACTCGTGGCCTCTCACTTGAACAAATTGTAATGGAGAACTCAACACTTATGCAAGAATGAAAATCAATAACACCAAAGTTTCAAATACTTTTCACTCTCAAGTCCCACTAAAACAATAAGGGCTAGGGATAAATTAGTAAGAAAGAACGATTGGGGAAATCAACGAATGATCCAAGATCTAGATCCAATAGGTTCCCCTCACTTAGATGAGGAATTGATTGGTGGAAATTGTAGATCTAGATCTTCTCTTGCAAAGCTCTAAAATATATGCAAGAATTATAGGAAGGATAGGAGAGGAAGCAAGTTCAAGAGGTTCAGCAATGATGGTAAAACACATGCTCAAAAACCCTAGAAAAACAATGGGGGATAAACCCCTTTCATAGGAAAAGCAAATATGACCGTTAGGGACAAGTAAAGAGAGGTACGAAACCTCCCTAAATGAAGAACCGATAAAACCTTCAAACTCCAGAACGCAATAGATGCTTACGAATTCAGTTTTCGATGAACTTGAGCTTGTTGAAAAGATGGAAACAAGATTAATAACCTCACATAGATAAATACCCAAGAAGTAAAAATAATAAGGGGATGCAAAGAATTGAGCTCCCTAAGATGTTGTGACGAACTTACCTATCTATCCTATAATCCGGTCTACCAATAACCAATAACATACCTTTTCCTTATGTATTCCGCTTGATTTTGATGACAACACTTCATTCTCCGTTCAAGATGGAATGCTTCACTTGATCATTGTTGCTTCGTGAAGACTCATAATTTCCCCCATACACCACTATGATATGGCTTCATTAATGCAAATATTAATATGTCCATTATCACAAAATGGACTGCAAGATTCAAGCATATGATATTCTCAAGATGCTTATATTCAACTTACCCTTCTCAACCTTGATGACGATCACCACTTGATGTCATCCTCTCATGGGCTATATGAAATCTTTACTTTTGATGCATTGCCCGTGGAAAGATACCTAACCACATAGATAACACACATGCATATATAAAATGGGTTAGTTCATGAAGCATGACTAAAAAACCTTACCATACCACAAGATCCCATGTGGTACATTATTTATGCTTCATGTGTTAGACCAACTTAAATCCATTTTTTACTTTTTGTATTGGTCAACCATGTATCTTCTCATGCTCTATCCAAATATCTTGAGGTACATAAAGAACTCTTCGTTTGATTGCATGTTCTAAATCTTAGTCAATCATAACTCAACTCGTGAGACCATCATGGCACCAACTTAGTGTAGGGGTTCGTAGCATGGAAAACAAAAAATTTCTATCGCATACAAACAAACAAGCCAAGATCTATCTACTAGATTGTAGCAACGAGTCGATGGAATAACTTACCCTCGAAGATTCCAAAGTGTTTAACGAGAGCGGATTCTCGTGGGTGATGTAGTCGTACTCTTTCCGATCTCAAGATCGTGTGGATGATCCTTCCGTATGCGTTCGCAGCCTCCATGATCGGTCACGTTGGTTTCGACGAAGACCTTCCTCTCCTTGTTCCAAAGGCATGGAGGTTGTAGCACTCTCCTCGCGATTCCGCAAAGACAACGACGTGGTACCGAAGTAGAGGGAGATCCAGGCTTCATTAAGCCGAGGCGAGTATGGTGGATTATGAGAGAGGACTATTAGTGGTCTAGAGATTTAGACACACCAATTAGAAGGCTCTAAACCGTAGGCTAAAGCAATTAGAAGCTCTAAACCAAACGGCTCTAAACCTGAGATTAGAGGTAGAAACTTGTTGTAACTACCTCGGTGAACTACGCTCCTAGATACAAGCCTGGATGAGAGATAGCGGTTGAAATAGTACGGCGGGGCCCCAAAAGCCACTCACTGGTAGTCCTTTCAGACGTCCCAACCGCTAACCTCTCAACGGGACTGTCTGGCGTGGTCGGCGAAGGGATCAACTACGTACACAAATGGGTATGTACGCAAGCCACCATACAAGAGTACATCAGAGCCACACCATCTAGAAAGAAAGGAAATATACCAACGCCATACGGCAAGATTCAAATGACCTAGATACAACTATAATTTAGGATAACTCCTCATACAGCACACATCAGAGTATCATGCGGAAGCGGCAAACAAGGTCCGAGTACGGATAAGAAGCAAATAGGCATAAGATGCCAGAGAAAATAAGCACATCCCAACTACAGGTCTCACGGATCCCCGTGCCCGGAATCTCTACACCATACGATCGTTGCCCACATCATCGGCTTCCTCCACCCAGTATCCGTCCTGAGAAGGTACCTGTTCATCTGAATCAAGAATTTATCGTGTGAGACCCTAAGGGTACTCAGCAAGACTTAATGCCTCTAAAGGGGACACAACCTGGGGTGACGCAATTGCAGCAAAAGATAAACCCTAGCAATTCTACAGATAAGCGCTAACCATCCGCCTAACCAATGATAGACGGATGTCCGTGAATTAAGTACAACAGTTATAATGGTAATCTCATCCGATCCATCCTCCTCCCTGCTTACCAACAAGGAAGCGGACGAACAACCCCCCCTTCCGTTGGCAATTTTATTAACCATTCCGTGAGTATTGCACTATTTACTAGTCAAGTTACTTAGTCAAATTAAGGCGGTACTTTAGTTATGCTTGTCTATGATCAAGAAATCGTCTCCAAGTCGTCCATAACGCGGACACGGCTTTCGAAAGTTTTACCGGCCGGGGTGCACCAATAGCAACACACGCCGATCAACCTCGGAAAAACCAAATCAAAACCCAACGAGGCTTTCACGATGAACAATCACAAGATTCAGAAATATTTGGGGCCACCCTTAAGTAGAATCCATAGAGTAAGCAAGCTTCGAGACGGCCTCAAGGTTCGGGTGGACGGCTGTGAACGACTGGGAACCCGAAAGTGTGGCTGGGCTTGTCGACACCGCGGAAACGTGTCCCACTCCTAAACAGTACAGTGTGCTCCTCGCACAATCGTAAATAAAGCAGTAAAGCATGGCATAAGTACAGGATAGTAATAAAACCTCAAACTAGTTTGTGGCCCCAAGAAATAAGACGGAATCAAGCTCTGGCTCAGGGGGGTCCCATATACCTCCCGGATGTGGATAGCGCGATAAATCAAGGAACAGGAATCAAGTACTCGGGGTCTTACGGGACACAAGTGAGCAGGAAAAACCAAATAGCAGATATTGCCCACCGGTGCCACTTTCTTTAGTTATCCCGAACTACTCGGGTTAAGTTGTTTAAGTACCTCGTTATCCATGAGACTCTCACAAACCCTACACATGTCTGTTCTCGACTCGCATGGCTCAAACAACTCCTATAGTAGTGGCTCATGGGATGGAGGAAACAAGCTTGGTGGGGTTTAAAAGTAAAGGCTATGCATACTTGGGATTCAATTTAATGCAATCGCGACTCAATGATGCAAGAATAATATAGAGGCAATAGGTACTGTATGTATGCAAGCATGTGGTAGTGCTTGCACGTGTCTCTGTTGAAGCAAAGGACGGTTCAGGTAGTGCTCTGGTTCTCTTGATACAACCACCTTTCGATGTCTATCCGAGAAAAACCAAACAAACAAGGCCAACATAAATATAGAGCACAAGCATATGAATAAGGTGCGTCAAGCAAACAATCATGCCATGATGAATGATGCACAATTTACATGGCAAGAAAGGTAGCATGGCATGGGTGAGGGGTGAAGAGCAAGAAAATAACATTTGAATTGGTTTTTAGTCATATTTTGTTGCCATAAGTTGTTGTCCTCAATATAGTTATATGATGCATGCTGCAAATGAAGTCAAGGATAGTATAAACAGAAAGGTCTCGTCGAGCTGATCATTTTAGACTACTCATTTGCTTAATTTGGATTTTCCAAACAAAAGTTATTTAATTTTGAAATCCTAGTGGCAATTGAAGTAATTCAAACAAACTTGGAATTTAACTTGTGCAAAACACTAAACAGATGGCATATTTGAATTCCTCTCATTTTTCTGAATCAAATACATATATTATTTGCCTAATTTGGATAAAGCATGCAAAAGATATTTAAAATCTGAAAATAATTTGAATTTGAATTTATTTATCATATTTGAATTTGAAAACATCTCTGAACCGATTAACACATTTCAGCTAGCTTTGACAGATGGGCTAGGGTCATCTACAGGCCTGAGGTCGAGACGTCTGGACGCGGGTTCATTACCGCAATGCGGGAACCTCTTTGCAAAATCGCAATCGGTGCAATGAGCCACGGTGGACCGCGGGTTGAGGTTGTAAAGGATGGGTTGCAAAAACGCGTACCGCGGCCAGGTGTGGACTGCGTTCAAAGATGGGTTGCGGGAGCCTTTTGCAAAGATAGCGGGGTCATTGGCGGGTGGGGCTGGTGGACCGGATTGAGGCGGGAAAAAGGGAAGGCGATCTGCAGCGACCACGCTACGGCCGGAACGGCAATGCCTTGGGCGGCGTGGTTCAGCTGGGTTTTGGATCGACGATGGCGGCGCTGCTCTAAACGCCATGGACCAAAAACAAGAAACGGAGAGGGATCTAGGCCTACAAGTTTGCTACAGGATACTGACGCGGAGGTGGACGGTGGCGTCTTGGCGGGCCTCTGACGTGGAGACAGATCTGACGCCAGCTTGGCGCCAGCTGCCTTGGCGCTGCAGCAGTCCGTCGGCGTCGGTGCTACTGGCCTTGGAAAACGGAGCATGTCCGGGGAAGGGGTCTCACGAAGCTTGCCGGCGAGGTCGGTTCGGCGGCGGGCGGTGATCATCGGGCGAGGCTGGCGGGCGTCTGGCTCGCGTGGGCACGGCGGCGGCGGGGTTCTCCGGGTGCTCTGAGCTCTGCGCTCCACGGCGAGGGAGGTAGACGGCTGCACCGGTCTTTGTTAGCGCCTCGGGGACTGCGGGCGAAGGCGTCGGGTCTTTGGCGATCTAGGGTTGGGCGGCTGGCGATCTGGGGAGGAAGAAGGTAGATGGGGGAAAACAGAGAGGTGGTGGTGTCTGGGGGTCTAGGAGAGGCAGGCGAGGATGGGTGGATAGGAGCGAGGGAGGGAAAAGGAGGTGGCGTGGGGGAGGGTATGGCCGTGTTGCTGCTTTGCTTTTACCACCCAGCGAGGAGGCAGAGCACGTGAGCGTGAGAGAGGAAAGCAGGACCAGGGGAGGCTGCATGTGGGGTAGGCGGGACATGGTCGGGTTGGCACGGGCTGGGACCCTTAGGCGAGAGGGAGAGAAGAGAGGAAAGGTGGTAGCCTCGGTTAGCTAGGGTTGGGAGCTAGGTTAGGAGAGAGGTGCATTGGCGGGGTAGGGTTTTGGTTAGCTAGGGAGGCTCGGGTAGATGGGGTGGGGCTGCATGGAGAGAGAGAGGAAGGGAGGAAGAGGGTGGTGGTCTAGGGTAGATGAGGGCTTCTAGATGATGAGAGGGGGTAGATTAGAGGGGTAAGGGGTAGGTTTAGGTTTTTGCTAGAGTAGATAGGAAGAGAGGAAGAGGGACATGGTGTCATGCTAGGGAGAAAAAAAAAAGGGGAGGGTAGGTTTAGTTTGGGGTTTTGTTAGAGGGAAGTGTAGTTTAGGAATGATTTTTGGATATATGTAAAACATAGGGTTTAGTTTAGGGTAGAAAAGAATTAGAGGGAGTACTAGATTTTGCAAAGATTAGGGATAGGAGGTGGTTTAGGGTTTTACTAGAGAAGGTGAGAAAGATGGAGGGGCACTATGGTTTAGCAATCATGCTACAAACTAAACTAAGCCAGATCAAACAAGAAAAGAGGAAGAGGAGGGGAGATGGTCATATGGTGGTGGTGGGGTTTTTGGGTCCATGCATGAGCCCAACTTAGGTCAAGCAAGAACAAAGAAAAAGGAGGGTAGCTAGGATTTATACCAACCAAACAATCAAACAAAGAAGAAGGCTCCATTTGAAAACCAACAAAAGCCAAACTAGGATAGATGGTACTTGCATGGCCCATGCAAGACAATTAATGCCAAGTGAATATATTGTGAAAACAACATGATTCCATGTGGCTTTACCTTGCATGCACAAAAGGTGGCAAAGGCCAAGCAATAGATTATGAGTGGATCCATCCAACAACATGGCTAGGGATAACTCAATAAAGGCCTAGCCCATATCATTGGATGGTGGAATTATAAGGTGGCGGAGGCAAAAGAGAGATGCCCCCAACTCAACTTGGGCATTTAACAATTTAGTAAGAACCAAATACAATATCAAGAAGCAACTACAATTAATAATGCACATGAGATAAGAACCAAACAAGAAAAAGGTTTTATATGATGCTCAATGCAAGGAACATGATGTCATGAGCATGATATGATGATGATGCAACAATTATATGTTGGAAGTGGCCCATTTTATTATTAAACTTAGTAGCATTACAGTGGTTGAACAACCGGGATGCTACAACTCTCCACTAAACAGGAATCTGGCAGAGATTCTAGGAAGAAGAAGAAGACACAAAGAGAGAAGGATGGTTGCACGGAGTTCATCTTCACGCTCCCAAGTTGCTTCATCAATGAATGGTGTGACCACCGCACCTTGCGTAATTTGATGGACTTGTTGTTGCGAGTCCTTCGCTCTGCGGTCTCGAGAATTTTGGTGGGGTGCTCTTGATAAGAGATCTTCTTGGAGGTCTATTAGCTCATGATCCACGGTCTTGCCGGGTCTTTGAAGCACTTCTTGAGCTGCGAGATGTGGAAAACATCATGGACTTTGAGTTTTTCCTAAGCTCTAGTGCATAAGCAACTTCTCCTCTTCTTCCACGTATCTTGAAAGGACCGATGTATCTAGGAGCCAACTTTCCTTTGATCTGAAGCGGTGTGTTCCTCTCATGGGAGTGACACGAAGGTAGACGAGATCACCGGGGCATATACCATATCTGTGCTTCTGTCATAGTTGCTCTTCGACGACTCTGAGCAATCTTGTGTTCTCGAATGATATGCACCTTCTCCTCTGCACGAGTCACAATGTCGAGCCAAACCAGATTCTTTCTCCTGCACTGACCAACCAATGGGAGTTCTGCACTTGACCATAGAGAGCCTCGAATGGTGCCATCTTGAGACTCTTGGAAGTCGTTGTTGTAGGAGAATTCAGCATATGGAAGGCATTCTTCCCACTTCATGCCAAAGCGAGATGACGCAAGCTCTAAGCATGTCCTCGAGAATCGATTGATCCTCTCCACTTGTCCTTGAGGGAGGGTGGTAGCGATCTGAAGTTCAACGTTCCCAAAGCTTTTGGAAACTCTCCCGAACTTTGAGGTGAAGATGCTCCCAGTGCACTGATTTCGGTGGAACCCCATACAAAGAGACAATCCGTTGATATAGAGCTCGATGGCAAGTCCGAAATTGTTTCTTTATTTGGGAAGAAGTGTGCCACTTTGAAAGCCTGTCGATGACAACAAAAATTGCATTGTTGCCCTTGCGACCTAGGAAAGCCCGTGATGAAGTCCATCTCAACTTTCTCCCATTTCCATTCGGAGGTTGCAATGGCTGTAGAAGACCAAATGGTTTCGATGAGCAGCCTTGACTCTGCGAACATCACATTACGAGACGTACTTGGCACAATACCTTTTCAACCCGTGCCACCGGTATTGTGTTTTCAAGTCCATATACATCTTTGTCTGCCGGGATGGATAGAAAGGACCGAATCATGTGCCTCCTTGAGCAATTGATCTCTCGCACCGGGTAGTTTGGAACAAACATCCGTGATCAAAGAAGAGCGTGCCTGGTCATCAACATGGAAGGATTCATATTTGAGTGCCAAGCTTAGCGATGAGCTTCTTGGTGTGCGGATCACCACTGCGACGAGCAGATCTGTTCTTCCAAGAGAGGAGTAGCCGGAAGGTTCGAGATGCCCTTGTTCCACAATTTCGAGGTTGGTGACGGAATTCCTCGCACAAGAGAGGTCACGCTCTTCCACCATGAGGTTGTTGACGTAGCTTTTACGCTAAGCGCATACGCCATGACATTTGCTTTGCACGGGTGTAGTTGATGGTCACATCGTAGTCATTGATGGCTTCAATCCATCTCCTTTGCCAAGATTGAGATCCGGTTGAGTGAAGATATACTTCAAACTCTTGTGGTCGAGAAGATCTCTAACGGTTCCCAAGCAAGTAGTGCCTCCACAGCTTCAAGGCAAAGACCACTTTGCTAGCTCGGTCATGTGTGGGATAGTTGACCTCATGCGTCTTCAACTGACGAGAGGCATAAGCAACCACTCTCTCTTGCATAAGGACGCACCCAATCCTTGCAAAGAGGCATCGCAGAAGATCTGGAAAGGCTTGGATGTATCCGGAGGAACCAAGACTGGTGTGGAAGTGAGCTTCGCTTTGAGTGTCTCAAAACTCTCTTGGCAAGCGGTGTCCATGGTACTTCTTGCCTTTCTTGAGGAGGTCGGTAAGAGGCTTTGCTATCTTGAGAAGTTACGCACAAAGCAGCGACAATAGCTAGCCAAGCCGAGAAAACTCCGCACTTCCTTGACATTAGCGGAGGAAGCCATTCAACTATTGTCTTCACGGTTTCGGGTTGTTGCAATGCCCTTGGCGGAGATAACATGCCCAGATAGGTTACTTGAGCAACCGAACTCACACTTTGAGAACTTGGCATACAAGCGGTTCTCACGAAGCTTGTTCAGACACACCTCGGTGCTCCTCATGCTCCTCCTTGGACTTGGAATAGACGAGAATATCATCCAGATATACCACCACAAACTTGTCCAGGTACTCCATGAAAACGGAGTTCATCAGCCTCGAGAAGGTAGCAGGTGCGTTGGTGAGACCGAAAGACATGACCGTGTACTCATACAGGCCATAGCGAGTGGTGAAAGCTGTTTTGGGCACATCCTCTTTGCGAATTTTGATTTGGTGATAACCACTTCTCAAATCAAGCTTAGAGAACACCACAGCTCCTGCTAGCTGATCAAACAGATCATTTATCCGAGGAAGAGGATATTTGTTCTTGATGGTTTTAGCATTTAGAGCCCGGTAGTCAACACAGAGCCTATCGGTTCTGTCACGCTTCTTCACGAAGATTGTTGGACTACCCCAAGAAGAAGTGCTATGCTGAATGAAACCCAACTTCTCTTGTTCATCAAGTTGTCGTTTGAGTTCAGCCAGCTCAGAAGGACCCATCTTATATGGCCTCTTGGAGATAGGAGCCGTTCCAGGTTCAAGCTCGATCACGAATTCAACCTCGCGATCCGGAGGCATACAGCAACTCTTCAGGAAAAACATCCGGGAACTCACAGACCACTGGTACCTTCTGAATAGCTTCCATAGCATCATCATTCAGAGCAGCCAAGGAATAGAGCTGGACATCAGGAGTCAGACTTGGAGAAAAGACTATGTGGCCTTCAGGGATCTTCAAAGACACTGAGCGTTCAGCACAATCGATCACAGCTGCATTTGCCGTCAACCAATCCATGCCCAAGATGACATCAATGTCAGAGTTGCCCAGAACAATCAAAGAAGCCAAGAATGAAGAACCACCAATCTCCACTTGGTTTCCATGACTGATATGCTCAGCCCTCATGTTTGAACCAGGTGATTGCACCACCAACCGCTTAGAGAGAGGGACCATAACTAACTCATTCTCTTCTGCAAACTTGTATGACACAAAGGAATGCGATGCACCAGAATCAAAGAGAACTCGTGCAGGGACTGAGTTAACTGAGAGCATACCCATGACAACTCCAGGTGCGAGCTCAGCTTGAGAGGCGTTGACGCAGTTAGCTCGAACAACCGCAGACCCGGGCTTAGTGTTGATGTTGAGAGCCCGAGGCGGTGGTGCACGAACCGAGGGAGAGCTTGTTGCAGATCTTGGCGGGGGTTGAGGGAGAGCTTTGTTCTTCATTGGGCAGTTCCATGCGGGATGACCATGATCTCCACATGTGTAGCAAGCACCGCGAGGGCGTGGAGCAGAGAAGCCGAGGACTCGCCAGCGCTCGGTGGGGTTGTTGTAGCCCACAGGAGCGCGATGGTGAAGTTTGGTGGCCTTGGCGTCGTTGCAGAACACTTGGTGGAGCCGGGAGCGACGGTGGGGTGTTAGGAACCCGCACGCCGCTTAGCGGAGTTGCCATTGTTGCCGAACTTGATGCATCCTGCTATGTTTCTTGGACTCCTCGAACATCGCCTACTAGCCTCCTCTTGTAGTGCCATATCTGCAGTTCAGAAGGTTGCGGTCTTGCATGCGTGAGTGCATACTTGATCGACGCGTTGAGCCCTTGCAGATCGCTTCGCTTTTCTTGTCATCGATACCTCATCACCACCATAGCGAGACAAGTTCATGTAGTTCTGATGTAGGTGTTGGCGTTATCATTGCCACCTTCAAGTTGAGGAAAGCATCCTTCATCCGTTCCATCACAATCTCTGAGAGGAACTGTTCCTTGAAAGCGGCGGTGAACCTCTCCCAAGTGGGCTGGAACCCAGTGCAGCTAGCCTTCACATAGTTTTCCCACCATAGAGCCGCATCTCCCTTGAGCAAGTGAGTAGCACACTTTACCCATTCCTGTTCTGGCACATCAGCAGTCTCTAGCAGCCTTGAGATCTCACGGAGCCAATCATCAGCATCAAGAGGTCGGTCAGACACGTCAAACTGCCGAGGACTGAACTTGAGGAAGCTCTTGATGTCACCACGCTTGGGAGGTGGAGGAAGTGGAGTGAACTCGTTCCTTCGGACGCTCTCCTCAAAGCGCAGCTGGTTTTCTTGCATGGCTGCCAGAGCAGTAGCTATGCTTGGCAATGAGCCAGTTCGGAGGAATGTCCTCCTCGATCCGACGTGGGAGCCATCCTGTCATTGATGTAAAACTCAAGTCAGTACTATAATGGAAGATGATAATAATCCAAAATAGTACCAAGATGGAATTAACCAAGATTAAAGGATACAATTTACTGAGATGATATGAAAATATCAACAGAGTTCATAGCACCTCAAAGATATTAAGCATATCGCACACGACTGAAAAGGAGTGTGGTACACAAACATATCAAAAGAAAAATTTTCCACAAATTTCGGCATTAAAATACCAATAGATGCGCAAAAATTACTTAACGAATCAAGATTAGTGACTCTACCGATCCAATATACAAAAGCAAATGATACAAGTAGTGGTATGGTCGCGACTCCATCCCGCACTCAAATCATTACTCCGCACATGAACAAGTGGAACACATATCCTAACCCCTTCTTCTCACGATTTAAACCTAAAGATTGGTAACTACGAAACGAACACCCCAAACAAGATAGCGTCGGTTACAAAGGAAGATAGATTGCGTCGGTTTACAAAAGCACGGTATGGAATGTACCAACAGTTGATAACCAAAGGCAGATAAGATAACAACTTGGATGCAACAGATAGACAAGGGACTACACACACACACACACACACACATCCTATGGTACTACGGAAACCCAGAACACGTGAATCCTAGTTTGAACTTTGAGAAGAGGATTGAAAACGTTGCACTTCCTTACCAGAAAAGGGTGGGTGGGAGGGTAAGAAGAAAAATGGAAGCAGTCCTACTCTCGCGTTTTGTTTTCCCTAATATACATAACTACTCAAAATATTTGCTAGACTGACAACGACCGTTTGGCTGAAACCCTGAAGGTCGGGATGGCTCTGATACCAATTGTAACTACCTCGGTGAACTACGCTCCTAGATACAAGCCTGGATGAGAGATAGCGGTTGAAATAGTACGGTGGGGCCCCAAAAGCCACTCACTGGTAGTCCTTTCAGACGTCCCAACCGCTAACCTCTCAACGGGACTGTCTGGCGGGCGTAGTCGGCAGGCGAAGGGATCAACTACGTACACAAATGGGTATGTACGCAAGCCACCATACAAGAGTACATCAGAGCCACACCATCTAGAAAGAAAGGAAATATACCAACGCCATACGGCAAGATTCAAATGACCTAGATACAACTATAATTTAGGATAACTCCTCATACAGCACACATCAGAGTATCATGCGGAAGCGGCAAACAAGGTCCGAGTACGGATAAGAAGCAAATAGGCATAAGATGCCAGAGAAAATAAGCACATCCCAACTACAGGTCTCACGGATCCCCGTGCCCGGAATCTCTACACCATACGATCGTTGCCCACATCATCGGCTTCCTCCACCCGATGTCGTCACGAGAAGGTACTGCTCATCGAATCAAGAATTTATCGTGTGAGACCCTAAGGGTACTCAGCAAGACTTAATGCCTCTAAAGGGGACACAACACAGGGTGACGAATTGCAGCAAAAGATAAACCCTAGCAATTCTACGAGATAGCGCTAACCATCCGCCTAACCAATGATGAGCGGATGTCCGTGAATTAAGTACAACGATTATAATGGTAATCTCATCCGATCCATCCTCCTCCCTTACCAACAAGGAAGCGGACGACAACCCCTTCCGCTGGCAATTTTATTAACCATTCCGTGAGTATTGCACTATTTACTAGTCAAGTTACTTAGTCAAATTAAAGGCGGTACTTTAGTTATGCTTGTCTATGATCAAGAAACGTGCTCCAAAAGTCCATAACCGCGGACACGGCTTTGAGAAAGTTTTACCGGCCGGGTGCACCAATAGCAACACGCTCGATCAACCTCGGAAAAACCAAATCAAAACCCAACGAGGCTTTCACGGTGAACAATCACAAGATTCAGAAATATTTCAGGGGCCACCCTTAAGTAGAATCCGCACGGAGTAAGCAAGCTTCGAGCGGCCTCAAGGTTGGTGGGCGGCTGTGAACGATCGGGAACCCGAAGTGTGGCTGGGCTTGTCGACACATGAAAGCGTGTCCCACTCCTAAGCGATGCAGTGTGCTCCTCGCACAATCGTAAATAAAGCGATAAAGCATGGCATAAGTACAGGATAGTAATAAAACCTCAAACTAGTTTGTGGCCCCAAGAAATAAGACGGAATCAAGCTACGGTCGGGGGTCCCATATACCTCCGGATGTGGATAGCGATAAATCAAGGAACAGGAATCAAGTACTCGGGGTCTTACGGGACACAAGTGAGCGGGAAAAACCAAATAGCGAGATATTGCCCACGGTGCCACTTTCTTTAGTTATCCCAGAACTACTCGGTTAAGTTGTTTAAGTACCTCGTTATCCAAGACTCTCACAAACCCTACACATCTGTTCTCGACTCGCATGGCTCAAACAACTCCTATAGTAGTGGCTCATGGGATGGAGGGAAACAAGCTTGGTGGGGTTTAAAAGTAAAGGCTATGCATACTTGGGATTCAATTTAATGCAATCGCGACTCAATGATGCAAGAATAAGATAGAGGCAATAGGTACTGTATGTATGCAAGCATGTGGTAGTGCTTGCCTGGTGTCTCTGTTGAAGCAAAGGACGGTTCTGGGTAGTGCTCCTGGTTCTCTTGATACAACCCCTGCTCAGTGTCTATCCGAGAAAAACCAAACAAACAAGGCCAACATAAATATAGAGCACAAGCATATGAATAAGGTGCGTCAAGCAAACAATCATGCCATGATGAATGATGCACAATTTACATGGCAAGAAAGGTAGCATGGCATGGGTGAGGGGTGAAGAGCAAGAAAATAACATTTGAATTGGTTTTTAGTCATATTTTGTTGCCATAACAGTTGTTGTCCTCAATATAGTTATATGATGCATGCTGCAAATGAAGTCAAGGATAGTATAAACAGAAAGGTCTCGTCGAGCTGATCATTTTAGACTACTCATTTGCTTAATTTGGATTTTCCAAACAAAAGTTATTTAATTTTGAAATCCTAGTGGCAATTGAAGTAATTCAAACAAACTTGGAATTTAACTTGTGCAAAACACTAAACAGATGGCATATTTGAATTCCTCTCATTTTTCTGAATCAAATACATATATTATTTGCCTAATTTGGATAAAGCATGCAAAAGATATTTAAAATCTGAAAATAATTTGAATTTGAATTTATTTATCATATTTGAATTTGAAAACATCTCTGAACCGATTAACACACAGACTCAGCTAGCCTGAGCCGCTGACAGATGGGCCAGGGGTCATCTACGGCCACAGGCTGAGACGTCTGGACCGCTGGTTCATTACAAATGCGGGGAACCTCTTTGCAAATCGCAACTGTGATCGGCAATGGGGCCCAGTGGACCGCGGGTTGAGGGTTGTAAGGACGGGGTTGCCACAAACGACACGCGCCGTGGTGTGGACTGCGGGTTCGGACAGGTTTTGCGAGCCTTTTGCAAAGATGACAGGTCATGGCGGGTGGGGGCTGGTGGACCCGATTGAGGCGGGAAAAAGGGGAAGGCGATCGCAGCGACCACGCCGCTGTCGGAACAGCAATGCGATCTTCTTGGCGGCGTGGTTACGCTGGGTTTTGGATCGACGATGGCGGCGCTGCTCTCTCGCCATGGACCAAAAACAAGAAAGCGGAGAGGGATCTAGGCCTACAAGTTTGCTACAGGATCTGAGCGGAGGTGGGCGGTGGCGTCGGGGCGGCCTCTGAACGTGGACAGATCTACGGCCGCTGGCTGGCGCGCCAGCGGCGCAGCGGCCTTGGGTGTTCGTCGGCGGCGTCGGTGCTACTGCGCCAGGGAAACGGAGCATGTCGGGGAAAGGGGTCTCACGAGCTTGCGGCGAGGTCGGTTCGGCCAGGGCGGTGATCACTTGGCGAGGCTGGCGGCGGGCGTCAGCTCGCGTGGGCACGGGCGGCGGGGGTTCTCGGCGGGTGCTCTGCGAGCTCCTCGCGCAATGGCGGGGAGGTGACGCAGGCTGCCGGTCTTGTTGACGCGCCTCGGGGACTGCGGGCGAAGCGTCGGTCTTTGGCGATCTAGGGTTGGGCTGGCGATCCGGGGAGGAAGAAGGTAGATGGGGGAAAGCAGAGGCTGGTGGTGTCTGGGGTCTAGGAGGCGGGCGAGGATGGGTGGATAGGAGCGAGGGAGGGAAAGGAGGTGGCGTGGGAGGGTATGGCCGTGTTGCTGCTGCTGCTTTTACCCGACCAGCGAGGAAGCTGGGCAGAGCGTGAGCGTGAGAGAGGAAGAAAGCAGGACCGGGAGGCTGCATGTGGGGTAGGGCGGGACATGGTCGGGTTGGCACGGCCGGGACCCTTAGAGGCAGAGAGGAGAGAAGAGAGGAAGGTGGTAGCCTCGGTTAGCTAGGGTTGGGAGCTAGGTTAGGAGAGAGAGGCATTGGCCGGGGTAGGGTTTTGGTTAGCTAGGGAGGCTCGGGTAGATGGGGTGGGGCCTGCATGGAGAGAGAGAGGAAGGGAGGAAGAGGGTGGTACGGTCTAGGGTAGATGAGGGCTTCTAGATGATGAGAGGGGTAGATTAGAGGGTAAGGGGTAGGTTTAGGTTTTGCTAGAGTAGATAGGAAGAGGAAGAGGGACATGGTGTCATGCTAGGGAGAAAAAAAAAAGGGGAGGGTAGGTTTAGTTTGGGGTTTTGTTAGAGGGAAGTGTAGTTTAGGAATGATTTTTGGATATATGTAAAACATAGGGTTTAGTTTAGGGTAGAAAAGAATTAGAGGGAGTACTAGATTTTGCAAAGATTAGGGATAGGAGGTGGTTTAGGGTTTTACTAGAGAAGGTGAGAAAGATGGAGGGGCACTATGGTTTAGCAATCATGCTACAAACTAAACTAAGCCAGATCAAACAAGAAAAGAGGAAGAGGAGGGGAGATGGTCATATGGTGGTGGTGGGGTTTTTGGGTCCATGCATGAGCCCAACTTAGGTCAAGCAAGAACAAAGAAAAAGGAGGGTAGCTAGGATTTATACCAACCAAACAATCAAACAAAGAAGAAGGCTCCATTTTGAAAACCAACAAAAGCCAAACTAGGATAGATGGTACTTGCATGGCCCATGCAAGACAATTAATGCCAAGTGAATATATTGTGAAAACAACATGATTCCATGTGGCTTTACTCCTTGCATGCACAAAAGGTGGCAAAGGCCAAGCAATAGATTATGAGTGGATCCATCCAACAACATGGCTAGGGATAACTCAATAAAGGCCTAGCCCATATCATTGGATGGTGGAATTATAAGGTGGCGGAGGCAAAAGAGAGATGCCCCCAACTCAACTTGGGCATTTAACAATTTAGTAAGAACCAAATACAATATCAAGAAGCAACTACAATTAATAATGCACATGAGATAAGAACCAAACAAGAAAAAGGTTTTATATGATGCTCAATGCAAGGAACATGATGTCATGAGCATGATATGATGATGATGCAACAATTATATGTTGGAAGTGGCCCATTTTATTATTAAACTTAGTAGCATTACAGTGGTTAGACAACTGGGATGCTACACTTGTGTGTCTCAAGGAGGAGCCCTGCCCCTCCTTATATAGGTGGAGGGGTCTTGGCGCGCCAGGGGAGGGAGGGAGTCCCTCCCCAACTCGGCCTAGGGCTGGGCGCCGGCCTGGAGGAGTCCAACTCCTCCTCCAAGTTGGTTCCAACTCCTCTTGCTTGTTTCCCACAGTTTCCTGTTTTAGCCGTTTGACTTTCAAACTGGCAATTTGACTTTCATGTTTTTGGAACAGCAAGAACACTTAGTACATGATGCAATCATTCAATGACACACTCATGTACCCTTCCCAGGTCTTGGGACAATCGGAACCTTCTAGAACATTCCCGATGAAAACACGGAATCATTCCCGAACTCAAAGCAGGACTTTCCTTATATGAATCTTATTCTCGGACCATTCCGGATCACCTCGTGATATCCCGGATCCCATCCGAGACTCCGAACAACATTTGGTCTCTTTCTCATAATACCATAACTACTCAAAACAACGTCGAATCCTTAAGTGTGTCTCCCTACGGTTCGTGAATTATGCGTACATGATCGAGACACTTCTCTGAACAATAACCAATAGAGGAATCTGGAAATTCATATGGCTCCCACATATTTCTACGATTACTTTGCGATCGAATGAACCACTTACATACGATACCAATTTCCTTTTGTCTCACGATAGTTTACTTATCCGAGGTTATGATCGTCGGTATCTCTGCATACCTAGTTCAAACTCGTTACCGATAAGTACTCTTTTCTCGTTCCGTGATATGTGATCCTTGTGACCAAGTCACATGCTTGCAAGCCAATTGGATGACATTCCACCGAGAGGGCCCAGAGTATATCTATCCGTCATGTGGATGGACAAATCCCACTCTTGATCCATGTGTTTCAACCAATACTTTCCAAACACTTAATGCCACCTTTATAGCCACCCAGTTACGGTGTGGTGTTTGATGTCATCAAAGCATCCATCCGGTAAAGGTGATATGCATGATCTCATGGTCGAAGGAATTAGGTTACTATGTATCAGAAAGCATATAACAATTGAACTATTGAAATGACTTGATCTTTATGCTACGCTTATCAATAGGAGTATGTCCACCATATCATTCTCCTAACGATATGATCTTGTTGTTGATAACATCTCAATGTTCATGATATGGAAACCACAATCATTTAATCAACTAACAAGCTAGTGAAGTATAGAGGCTATACTAGGGAATTCAATTTAAGTTTACAATTCACACAAGTATTAATGTTTCCTTGTTAATACTATTATAGCATGAATATAAACATTTATCATAAACACAAAGATATAATAATAACTATATTTATTATTGCCTCTAGGGCATATCTCCAACAGTCTCCCACTTGCACTAGAGTCATCTAATCTAGATTACATGGTAATATACCGAACACCCATGGCAGTTTGGTGTTGGTCATGTTTTGCCCTCGGGAGAGGTTTAGTCAACGGATCCGCCACATTCAGATCTGTGTGTACTTTGCAAATCTTTATATCCCCATCCCGGATATGTTCTCGAATAGCGTGAAAAGCAGCTTGATATGCTTGACTTCTTGTGTGACCTTGGTTCTTGCGCATTGGCTATGGCGCCCATGTTATCACAAAGATGAATAGACATTGGGTCCAGCGCACTTGGAACCACACCCACTGCAATGAACTCTTTCATCCATATCGCTTCTTGTGAAGCC
Organism: Avena longiglumis; assembly: GCA_030063025.1. Lineage (NCBI taxonomy): Eukaryota > Viridiplantae > Streptophyta > Magnoliopsida > Poales > Poaceae > Avena > Avena longiglumis. Next base: position 160,801,410 of record CP125973.1, read on the forward strand.
TCCGAGCGACCATGTATTCCGATTCGATTGAAGATCTCGCCACAACGCTTTGCTTTGCACTCCTCCACTAACTCGCACCATTCAAAATAAATACGTACCCAGTTGTGATTTAGAATCATCCGGATCGGTGTTCCAACTAGCATCGGTGTAACCATTAACAACGAGCTGTTCATCACCTCCATAAGAAAGAACCATATCCTTAGTTCTTCTCAAGTACTTAAGGATGTTTTTGATCATTGTCAATGATCCTCTGGATCACTTTGATATCTGCTAGTTAAACTAACGGCATATGCAATGTCGGGTCTAGTACATAGCATGGCATACATTAGAGATACTATGGGCTGAGGCATAGGAGTCTTACTCATCCTTTCTCTATCTTACGCGATGTTGGACATTGAGTTTTACTCAAGGTCGTTAGCAACATGGGCAAGAACCCTTTCTTGCTTTCTTCCATTCCAAACTTCTTTAGAACTTTGTCCAAATATGTACTGTGACAATGATATTTGGCGTTTGATCTATCTCTATAAATCTTTATGCCTAATATGTAAGCTTCGCCAAGATCCTTCATTGAAAAACTATTATTCAAATATTCCTTGACACTATTAAGAAGGTCTACATCATTCCCAATCAACAATATGTCATCCACATACAGTATTAAGAATGCTACAGAGCTCCCACTCACTTTCTTGTAAATACAAGCTTCTCCATAAGTTTGTATAAAACCAAAACTTTTGATTACCTTATCAAAACGTTGATTCCAACTTCGGGATGCTTGCTTCAATCCATAGATGGACCGTTGAAGTTTGCATACCTTGTTAGCATCTTTAGGATCGACAAAACCTTTGGGTTGCATCATATACAACTCTTCATCAATATCTCCATTGAGGAATGCTGTTTTGACATCCATCTGCCATATCTCATAATCATAATATGCAGTGATTGATAACATAATCCTCACAGACTTTAGCTTCGCTACTGGTGAGAAAGTCTCATCGTAGTCAACTCCTTGAATTTGTCGAAACCCTTTTGCGACAAGTCAAGATTTATAGACAGTAACATTACCATCAGCATCTATTTTCTTCTTGAAAATCCATTTGTTCTCGACAGCCTTCCGGCCATCCGGTAAGTCCACCAAAGTCCATACTTGGTTTTCGTACATGGATCCAATCTCGGATTTCATGGCTTCTTGCCATTTATTGGAATCTGGGCTCATCATCGCTTCCTCATATGTCTCGGGGTCATCGGTGTTGTCCACCAACATGACACTCATAACGGAATCATACCAATGGAGTGGTGCAATTCTCGTTGACCTCGAGGCTCAGTAGCAACTTCAACCAAGTTTCATGATCATTATCATTAGCTTCCTCTCTAATTGGTGCAAGCACCACAGAACTTCTTCCGGTCTTGCGCTACTGCAATTCGAGAGAAGGTTCGACAACCTCGTCGAGTTCTACTTTCCTTCCAGTCACTTCTTTCGAGAGAAATTCCTTCTCTAGAAAGGATCCATTCTTAACCGAAGATTTTGCCTTCGGATCTATGATAGAAGGTATACCCTATAGTTTCCTTGGTATCCTATGAAGACGCATTTTTCCGCTTTGGGTTCAAGCTTGTCCGCTGTAACTTCTTTACATAGGCTTGCATCCCCAAACTTTAAGGCGACAATTTAGGTTTCTTCCCAAACCATAATTCATACGGTGTCGTTTCAACGGATTTAGACGGTGCCCTATTTAAAGTGAATGCGGTATTTTCTAATGCATAACCCCAAAATGATAGCGGTAAATCTGTAAGTGACATCATAGAACGAACCATATCTAAGAGAGTTCGATTCTGACGTTCGGACACACCATTACGCTGTGGTGTTCGGCGGTGTCAATTGTGAAAGTATTCGCACTTCTTTAAATGCTCGCCAAACTCGTAACTTAGATATTCACCTCCACGATCGAGCGTAGAAATTTAATCTTCTTGTTACGTTGATTCTCTACCTCACTTTGAAACTCCTTAAACTTCTCGAAAGTTTCGGACTTATGTTTCATGAAATAGATATACCCATATCTACTCAAGTCATCTGTGAAGGTAAGAACATAACGATAACCACCAGCGATGCTACACTCATTGGACCACACACATCGGTATGTATGATTTCCAATAAGTCCGTAGCTCGCTCCATCACCGTAAAATGGAGTCTTAGTCATTTTTCCCATCGGACATGCTTCGCATCTTTCAAGTGATTCAAAATCAAGTGATTCAAGAAGTCCATCGAATGGAGTTTCTTCATACGCTTCACTCCAATGTGACCAAGACAGCGATTGCCACATATAGGTCGAATTATCGCTGATTTCAAACGTTTAGCCTCAATATTGTTGATATGTGTATTTCCACTATCGAGATTCAATAAGAATAGACCATCTATCAAAGGTGCATGTGCGTAAAACATATTACTCATATAAATCGAACAACCATTATTCTCGACTTAAACAAGTAACCGTCTCCCAATAAACAAGATCCTGATATAATGTTCATGCTTAATGCAAGCACCAAATAACAATTATTTAAGTATAAAACTAATCCCGATGGTAGATGAAGAGGTAGCGTGCCGACCGCGATGACATCAACCTTTGATCCATTTCCAACGCGCATCGTCACCTCGTTCTTCGCTAGCTTCCGTTTATTCTGCAGCACCTGTTTCGAGTTACAAATATGAGCAACCGAACCAGTATCAAATACCCTTGCACTACTACGAGTACTAGTGAGATACACATCAATAACATGTATATCGGATATACCTTTCTTCTTGATGTTGCCGTTCTTCAAATCCGCCAAGTACTTTGGGCAATTCCGCTTCCAGTGACCTTCTCCCTTGCGGTAAAGCACTCGGTTTTGTGCTTTGGTCCAGCCTTGGTTTTCTTCGTCGGCGTGGTAACTTTCTTACCACCCTTCTTGAAGTGTCCCTTTGCTTAGACTTGCCTTTCTTGAGTTTGGTGGTCTTATTGACCATCAACACTTGGTGCTCTTTCTTGATCTCCACTTCGCAGACTTTAACATAGCAAATAGTTCGGCAACTCTTTGTTCATGTTACGCATGTTGTAGTTCATCACAAAGTTCTGTAACTTGGTGGCGGTGACTAGAGGGCGGTAAATCCCCAAAGCATTAGGAATCACTATACCCAAGCTTTGAAGTTTGTTTGCGTGCCCGCACATCTTAAGCACAAGCTCACCGCGGAGCTGCCCTCTTCCATCTTGCGTTAAAGAACTTTTGAAGCCTCATAGCTTTCAATTGCCGCATGAGTCTCAAAAATCAATTTGAGATCCTCGACAATATCATATGGGTCTGAATCTTCAAACCTTTTACAAGCTCGATTCTAAACCATACAAGATAGCACATGAACTATGGAGTCTTGATTCTTCCGAGCGAGGCAAACATTCTTTACTTCATCGGGAGCATCACCGCAGTGGGTCACCAATGCATCCAAAGACATAGGTCAAATTACCAGTGAGGACAATCCTCAAATTGCGGAACCAATCCGAAGTTTCTTCCATTGTTTTCAACTTTTCTTTCTCTAGGAGCATTAAAATTGATGGTAGGGCTGCCATTGATCTACAACATATTTGCAATAGTTTAGACTAAGTTTATGACAAATTGAGTTCAAATTAATTAATGAAATTAAACTAGGTGAACTCCCACTCAAAACAACATCCCTCACATTGTTTTAGTGATCACACGAACCAAATCCACTACATCAACACCGATCATCACGAGAGTTGATATAGTTTCAATGGCGAACAATCATCATGTTCATCATATCTACTATACGATTCATGCTTTACCTTTCGGTAATCCGTGTTCGAGACCATGTCTGTACATGCTAGGCTCGTCAAGATCAAACCTTAGTTTCGCATGAGCAATCGGCTTGCTCACGTTGTATACACTTGCGTAATCTAACACACCCGATCATCACGTGGTGCTTGAAACAACAAGCTTTAGCAACGTGCTAACTAAGGGTGAACACTTTATGATTTGAAATTCATGTGCATGAGGGATCATCTTATAATGCTACCGTAAATCTACTAAGCAATACAAGATGCATAAAGGATTAACATCACATGCAATTCATAATATGTGATATGATATGGCCTTTCTTCTTTGTGCTTCCGATCTCCATCTTCAAACACGAGCATGATCTCCATCATTACCGGCATTGCATCAAGGTCAATGACGCTTCACCATGATTGTCGTCCACCGGCTTCAACTATTACAACTACTTTGAATAGACACGCGGGTCTTAACATAAATTAAAGACAACCATATGGCTCCTGCCGGTTACCAACTTACAATAAGGAACATTGCATACATCAAATATAATCACAATCATGGCCATATCACATCACTGCACACCCCTGCAAAACAAAGTTAGACGCTTCTACTTTCTTTGCATATTTTACGTGGTTTGGGGCTTTCAATAAGTGTCGTTCTAACTTACGAACAAGAACCACAACATTGATATTAGCATTGTTGATTACCCGTTGTAAATTGGATCTTAACTATGCTAGGAGAAACAGGCACCCGCAAAGCCACTTATGCAATACAAGTTGCATGTCAAGTGTGGAGCAAGTCTCATGAACGATGTCATGTAAGGTTAGCCGGCGCTTCATCCCAACATACCGCAAGATGCAAAGTACACAAAAGCAATCGACAATAAAAGCATCAACGCCCAATGACCATTGTGTTCTGCAATGAGATCTACATATAGACACGGCTCGATACCCTTTGTAGGGGTTCGTAGCATGGAAAACAAAAATTTTCTATCGCATACAAACAAACAAGCCAAGATCTATCTACTAGATTGTAGCAACGAGTCGATGGAATAACTTACCCTCGAAGATTCCAAAGTGTTTAACGAGAGCGGATTCTCGTGGGTGATGTAGTCGTACTCTTTCCGATCTCAAGATCGTGTGGATGATCCTTCCGGCTGCGTTAAAGCGCTTCATGATCGGTCTGCGTTCGGTACTCGACGAAGACCTTCCTCTCCCTTGTTCCAAAGAAAGCGGAGGTTGTAGCACTCTCCTCGCGATTCCTAGGCAAAGGCGTGTACCTAAGTAGAGGGAGATCATGAGGCTCGCCTTAAGCCGGAGCGAGTATGGTGGATTATGAGAGAGGACTATTAGTGGTCTAGAGATTTAGACACACCAATTAGAAGGCTCTAAACATGAGCTAAAGAAATTAGAAGCTCTAAACCAAACGGCTCTAAACCTGAGATTAGAGGTAGAAATTTGTGTGTCTCAAGGAGGAGCCCTGCCCCTCCTTATATAGGTGGAGGGGTCTTGGCGCGCCAGGGGAGGGAGGGAGTCCCTCCCCAACTCGGCCTAGGGCTGGGCGCCGGCCTGGAGGAGTCCAACTCCTCCTCCAAGTTGGTTCCAACTCCTCTTGCTTGTTTCCCACAGTTTCCTGTTTCCCACAGTTTCCTGTTTTAGCCGTTTGACTTTCAAACTGGCAATTTGACTTTCATGTTTTTGGAACAGCAAGAGCACTTAGTACATGATGCAATCATTCAATGACACACTCATGTACCCTTCCCCCCCGGAGTGCCGGACAATCCGGAACCTTCTAGAACATTCCCGATGAAAACACCTAATCATTCCCGAACTCAAACAGGACTTTCCTTATATGAATCTTATTCTCCGGACCATTCCGGATCACCTCGTGATATCCCGGATCCCATCCGAGACTCCGAACAACATTCGGTCTCTTTCTCATAATACCATAACTACTCAAAACAACGTCGAATCCTTAAGTGTCTCACCCTACGGTTCGTGAATTATGCGGACATGATCGAGACACTTCTCGAACAATAACCAATAGAGGAATCTGGAAATTCATATGGCTCCCACATATTTCTACGATTACTTTGCGATCGAATGAACCACTTACATACGATACCAATTTCCCTTTGTCTCACGATAGTTTACGTATCCGATTTTATGATCGTCGGTATCTCCGCATACCTAGTTCAACCTCGTACCGAAAGTACTCTTTTCTCGTTCCCGTGATATGTGATCCCTTGTGACAAAGTCACATGCTTGCAAGCCAATTGGATGACATTCCACCGAGAGGGCCCAGAGTATATCTATCCGTCATGTGGATGGACAAATCCCACTCTTGATCCATGTGTTTCAACCAATACTTTCCAAACACTTAATGCCACCTTTATAGCCACCCAGTAACGGTGTGGTGTTTGATGTCATCAAAGCATCCATCCGGTAAAGGTGATATGCATGATCTCATGGTCGAAGGAATTAGGTTACTATGTATCAGAAAGCATATAGCAATTGAACTATTGAAATGACTTGATCTTTATGCTACGCTTATCAATAGGAGTATGTCCACCATATCATTCTCCTAACGATATGATCTTGTTGTTGATAACATCTCAATGTTCATGATATGGAAACCACAATCATTTAATCAACCAACAAGCTAGTGAAGTATAGAGGCTATACTAGGGACTTCAATTTAAGTTTACAATTCACACAAGTATTAATGTTTCCTTGTTAATACTATTATAGCATGAATATAAACATTTATCATAAACACAAAGATATAATAATAACTATATTTATTATTGCCTCTAGGGCATATCTCCAACACTTAGAGCCACAACTTGAATTCTTCTCTTGAGATCAAACTCTCAAGATCTTGATCATCCATTTCTTAAACACATAAGCCAGAGCATGGAAAAATTAAGTTTCACACAAGAACTCCATCTTCATTTCTTATTCTCGATCATATCATATTCTTCTCTTCAAATTGATGATCTTAATGCCAATACTCATGATATATCTTTGTGTTTAAGGAATCCATACTTGAATCCAACACATGGACTATAAGCATTACCTATGCAATATTCCTTCATATATAACTTAATGAAACCTTAGTCTATAGATATTGTCATTTATTACTAAAACCACATATAGGGGCAATGTACTATTATAAATTGTTGTGTACTTTAACCCTAAAAACATGTCCAGTCCTGAGACTTAAACAATGTCCAGCAACTGTGCCAAATCGATTGTTTAGGTGTGATGGTACGAGTGTTTGTATTTGGGGCTCGCATCTCCACAGCTGCGCCCCCAAAGATTTGACTAAAATTTTGGAAATTCAAATTTCACTCAAACTCGAATTATATTTTACAAACTTAAATGAAATTCGAGTAAACTATACTTAAAATAAAGATACACTAATCTAGTCGCCACTACAGAAGTATAACCAACAGTACTCGGTGGCCATGCGGTCTTCCTCGTCGTTGTTTGGCTCATCCTTGACGCTGCTAGGGTCGGCATCACTGTAGCTGGCACCACTAGAGGAGCCAAAGCCACCGTCGTCCGTGAGGTCGACGATCTCGCCACCTGTGTCATGGGTCGACTGCTCAATCCTAATAGATAGCGGTGCCACCTAGGCTCTTAGACCGTTCATCAAGTCGATGATCTCATGCAGTACCCTGGGCTGTCCGTAGGGTCGTTGGCGTGCTGAAGCAACTTCTGCTTCCGTCAGGCGATGACTAACAATGACTCCCCCTGTCGTCGACCCCCTGCTTCGACTCCTTCTTCGGGAGGTGAAGGCACATGCTTCCGCGAGGCGGCGAGGGGTTGTCGCACCGGTTTACAGAAGACAATGATGTGCGAATCCGTGTACCTCCTTTGTGGCGTGGCTGGTTCCTTCCTCACCTCGTGCTTTGGGATGAGGTAGGGGCGTCGTGCATAGGAGGACGGGTTAGTGGAGCGCGACGACAAGGACTGCGATGCAGTCTCCTTAGGCTGCCACTAGCACGGTGGTGACGATGACGACGATGTCTCTAGGAGAGGACTGCCACTCCTGATCCAGTCCAACACGACTTTGAAGGTGTTGGGCCTCCACTATAAGATCCGTGGTCCAAAGATGACGTTCACGATCTCGCATCCGACGTGACAGTGGTGCGCCATGGTGGTGGTGGTGTGATGATAGTGCACTAGGGTTTTGGTTTGTCGGTGCAAGTCGATGAGGAGTGATATCGATGGAGGAAACGAGAATAATGGTGAGGGGCGGACCGAATGGGCACCGACACATGTAGTCGGCACGCTCGAGTGGCGCAAACGCGAGCCGAAGAAAACCTAGTCCGCGCAGGGGCAGGGCACCGACCAAAAGGTGGCGAATTTTTTTAAAATAATACACACTTTTTAATTTTTTCCAAATCTATTATGCGTTTTTAGATTTTACAAAAGTAGTACTTTGTCGGTCTGGAGGAAGCCGATTAGTGCAGTCGGCCTGAAGAAAGCCGACTGAGCGTCGGCCGTAGGGCCGCTGGGGCCCACGTCGGCCAATCGGCCTGGGGCAGGCCGACTGCCCAATCGGCCTGGGGCAGGCCGACTGCCCCAATCTGCATAGACCAAGCCGACTGGAATTGCTACAGGCCAATTTGAAAAACAAATGCTAATCGTTGTTGTATCATTTTAGACGGCGGCGGCGACCAATAGCACTCCTCGGCTTGGCCCAGGCCGATTGGGGCAGTCGGCCTGTCCCAAGCCGATTAGGGCAATCGGCCTGCCCTAGGCCGATTTGGGCAACGCGGGCCCCAGCTGTCCCACGCCCAACGCTCGGTCGGCAACCTATTGGACGAGTGCAAAGCTGTCGGCCAGGCCCCAAGTGCTAGATCTATAATTTCTAAAAAAGTATAATAAAACTTAAATTAATTAAATAATACGTATTATTTAAAAAAAATCGCCAAAAGGTGCTGGAGCTGGATGTGGCAAACTCGCAGCCGCGTAAGATTGTGTAGGCCGAGCCCATCACGATTCACGACGTTGGGCGTATCGCACCCACCCAGCCACACAGACACCTCGATGAACGAGCCCAGCCTCTCCTCCGTGCTTTTTTTCTCGATTATTAATTTTCTCCTGCTGCACCAGTTTGAACAAGGCAAGTGAGGACGTCTGGAAACTCCCTGCTCATCGCAACGCGTGTCCTCCCGACGTGGCGCTCATGTACAGGCCTCGTGGCGACGCGTGGCCTGGGCCTCTCGCCCGTCTCAATCCGCTATAAAGACACCCGGCGATCAAGCTGCTCATCATCACACTTCACACAGACAACAATCATCCGAAGCAACCTAGTATACATTGTACACTCTTCGAGCCCTATCCAGTTTTCGATTCTACACTTTCCGATCGAGTCCTGTCCAGTCTCTCTGTTCCCCTCGCCGTTTAGCTTGCGAAGAAAGAATGGCTTCTCGTCAGGATCAGGCTAGCTACCGCGCCGGGGAGGCCAAGGCCCGCGCCGAGGTCAGTTTCGTTCGCGCGCGCTCTCGTGCACCCCGTCGATGTGTCAGGTACTCACACTGGGTTCGCTTCGTGCATTGCAGGAGAAGACGGGGCACGTGATGGGCGCGACGCAGGAGAAGGCGCGGGAGGCCAAGGACACGGTCTCCGGCGCCGCGGGCCGCGCCATGGACAGGGGCGGCGACGCCAAGGAGGCGACCAAGGAGAAGGCGTACGAGGCCAAGGACGCGGCGTCGGACGCCACGGGCCGCGCCATGGACAAGGGCCGCGGCGCCGCGGAGGCGGCCAGGGACAAGGGCTGCGAGGCCAAGGACAAGGCGGCCGGGACCGCGCAGCAGACCGGGAGCTACATCGGGCAGACGGCCGAGGCCGCCAAGCAGAAGGCGGCCGGCGCCGCGCAGTACACCGTGGACACCGCGCGTGCCGGAACGGAGCAGACCGGGAGCTACATCGCGCAGACCGCCGAGGCCGCCAAGCAGAAGGCCGGCGCCGCGGCGCAGTACGCCATGGACACCGCCGTAGCCGGCAAGGACAAGACCGGCAGCCTCCTCGTGCAGGTAACACTATTGCTTTCTTGCTGGCAGTAATTGTTGAATCTTGCAACAACGTTCTGAAGTTTTAAGATCGTGTGTTACTTTGTTTGTCTGCAGGCAGGGGAGACGGTGAAGGGCGCGGCGGTGGGGGCCAAGGACGCGGTGATGAACACGATCGGAATGGGCGGCGACGCCAACGGCAGCACCAACGTCCCTGCTGCCAAGGACACCAGCACCTACAAGCCAGGGACTAGGGAGTACTAATCGTGCTCATTCTCGACCAAGAAAAAAACTAGTCGTGCTATATTGTCATCAAAGTAAGCTGATGTATCTTTCCAAGTTGTACTACTTCTCTTACCACTTTGGTTACTAATTTAGTGTTACCTTCTTGTGGAGGTTGTAACTTGTCAGGACCTAGACAAATGCACAATGTGGCATTCCTGACTCCTCCCTTCCATGTTTTCTTTTTCGAATCTACTTAATAAAGTTGGAATCGTAGTGTTTGTTTTGCAATTCTGTTCAAGTTCATGCCACCGTTCAAAAAATAGGTCGAGTCAACGATTAATAGGCCGATTAATCTCTATTAGAGACATGACCGTGTCGATTACCATTAATCATTAATCCTTCGTGTTAATCGTTTAGCCGGACACTTCAATTACTTAACCACTATACTTGGTCAAAAAAATTGCAAATTATCATCCATCCGCTAGCCCGCACTAATGAAGTAGGTTTGGATGTTGATTTCAGCCATCACCAACTAATTCGTTGTCGTTGTTAATCAGTTCCTAGTAGTTGCCGACCCAACCTCAGATATAAGAGCTCGTTGTCGTTGTTAATCAGTTTCTAGTAGTTGCCGACCAGACCTCAGATATAAGAGCTCGAGTGTCTTAAGGATCTCATCCGGAAACTTAAGGACGAGGATCTGTACTATTTTAGGTGCTAATTTTTGTAGGCTGCATCGATTAATAGCCGACCGATTAAATCAGTTAATCGTCTGAATTTCCGATTAAATCAGTTAATCGTCTGAATTTCGATTAATCGCTACTCCCAAGTTAACCGAACAACTAACAAATTACCGATTTCCTTAGCATTGGTTCTTGCGCACATTTGTCACCCTGAGAATTGATGGACACCTTTCTAGCTGTTGAACGAGGTGGACTGATAGTGATGTACTGCAACCGGACGTTTATAACCCGTGGTGGTTGCCGGATAATTGCAGAAATGTCATCATGATTTAATTAAACAGTTTCAGAAGAACCGGATACAAGGACAAACAGGAAACACTAGGGATACAGGGTACTGAAGTCCGCAGTGGATAGCATTAGCATCTGAACTGCCAGAATACCACTCACATTCAGTCAGAAGCCGACGAACTTGGATTTCATGACGTCGATATCGTCCGCGCCCAAGAGGAACGTCTTGGTGAGCACCTCCATGGGCATGGCCGGCTTGGTGGCGAAGAGCCCGAGCGTGGGCACCACCAGGCCCGGCGACTGGGCGTCGAACATGGCCATGAACACGGCGTCCCCGGTCCCGACGTTGAGCTGGTAGTGTTGCAGCCCGCGCGGCACGATGAAGAGCTCGTTCTCCTTCACCACCTTGGAGTAGAGCAGGTTGGACGACGTCGTGAACCCGACCAGGACCTCGCCCTTGACCACCAGCACGAGCTCCGAGCCGCGTGGGTGCGAGTGCGGCGGGTTGATCCCGCCCGGCGCGAGGTCGGTGCGCGTGATGGAGACGCCCAGCGTGTTGAGGCCCGGGAAGGCGGACACCGTGGCGCGCGTGGAATTGACGCCGAAGGGGTTCTTGGTGCTGGGCGGGGCGACCATGACCGCGGAGAAGAAGTCGTCGTCCACGACGGTGGAGGCTGGCTTGCAGGGGAACCCGTCGACCGTCGCCGCGGCCTTGAGGTCGGCCACGCAGAAGTCCTGGAGCGGCGACGGGTCCGAGAGGACGCACGGCGCCGCGGCGAGTGCCGCGGCGACCACCAGCAGCAGCTGGAGCATAGCGGAGCGAGACGAGGCCATCGATCTTACTGCTGCTACCTCGGACTGGTGGCGACTCTCTGCTGCGGTTCGTCCGCTATAAATAGAGCACGCATCGGTGCATTGCATGACACATAAATTGACTGATGATGATGTTGCAGGCGGTTTACTAGGTCGCAAAGCGCGTGCATGACAGCTAGTGAGGAACCAATGATAGTGCGCTGATGGGGATTAATTTGTTGCTCCTAGTGACCGTTTGTCGCTGTCGAGAATACGACACCATTTCGCCTCGGAAGGTATCGGTCAGATTTCCGGCAGCGACGGGTTCTGGTGTTCGTGTGCGCGAGCGGATACTACTAAGCTGCGAATATGCTAATCCGCACCTGGGTGTCTTGCTCTTCAATTCAAACTGCTGCGACGTGTACTGCTTCCATTTGTGTCGCCATGGTGCACACAAGAGCATTTTGTGTTCTCCCGAAACAAATTTTAGGCCCCTTTTCTATTTTGGTGTCCCGGGTTCTTTTAATTCTATTCAATTTTGTTCACGCTCAAAAACTTTGTGTGAAACTCTGAAAAATGCTCAAATAGGAAGACAATATCTCTCTCACCCTTAGCGCATTGTTGTTACACGCGCCGAGTAGTGGGTCGTTTTATATCATGATAGTGGGCACGTGCACTAAATGATAAATGGGTCCGCTTACTCAAATAGGTAGAGCCATAGCAACTATTGACAGGTGGGGCCATGGTCGTATATGACACGTGCGTTTGTCTCTTAGCGTCAGCAGTACACAGCCCTAGAGCAGCTCCTCCACCACCCACGGACAGAGCAACCATCGCTGGCGCCTCCCCGAATCGCCAGCTCCGTCCTCTGATGGCATCCTACGGATGGTGGCGCTGCACCTCAACGAGGGCTGCACTATAGTGTCCTCTTCCCAGTAGAGGTCCCAACCTGATAAATAAGGTAGAGTCCCCTGTGTTTACAATGCTAGTCCCTGGATCAATAGCTAGCATCCACAGTTAAGATGTAATATCAAGAAACAAAGGTCATAATATAACTTTATAACCAGGTATAACATAATTTTATTACATCATACATAGCTCATTTGGCTATTACATTACATTGCAGCGGAATAACTATAAGCATGGGTCCTTCATCTTCAAAGTGCCACAGGCAGGCATGTTGGTTGTAGACTTTGTAATCCTAATCAATCAACTTCACTATTATCAATCAAACCTGCAACATTACAAGTTACAGCCACAAGGGTCAATACATTTGAATTGTATTGGCAAGTTTCACTACTATGTTGAATATAAGTGGATCCTATTATTACATGCATAATTGGCTAAGTAGGGTTTTAGGCTCATTTGCAGAAAGCAATAATTTATCCTATCTTTTCAAAATTGATTTTGATCTTTCGTTAAATCTCTTTATCAAAATCCCTTGAACTCCTTGGTATCCCCAAGTGTTCAAGTCCTTGTCAAAAATCTCTTGAGCTCCTTGGTACCCCCAAGTGCATCAAGTTTTATCAAAATCTCTTGAGCTCCTTGGTACCCCCAAGTGCATCAAGTCTCTTGTAGTCACTTAAAAGTTTTCTTTTAGAAATTGGAATGTCGAGATCTTCCATAGCTTCAGGCCTTAGTTGCTCAGTATTGTCCATAACCGGGGACACGGCTAAGTACTTAGAATTTTGATCTTCTGCAGAAGTTGTACACTTTACCCAATGACACAATCTCATCTTGATGCCACCAGTGGCCGCTGGATAAGTACTCACCAAGATGGAGTACTGGCAGATTGAGAATATGACAAAGTCTTTCCATGGGAGTCCTCCCAATACAAAATGCTAGCTTGTCTACCAGGCACCAATGTAGGGTTCAAGCTCCCTTACACAAATCAAGTTAACCTGAAGATGCCAATGCATGGGATTTCCACTATGTAGTTGACTAAGCTAGAGCCCATTTATCATGTGGCTGTACACGGAAGCCACTGTACGAGAAACATGTTCAATCTCTAAGTCACTGGGTGGTTTTCTTCTAGTGCACATACAAAAAGAGATGGCCATATAAACATGGTTCCTTTTGTTGCCACCTTGTCTAAAACTTGAGTATCCTTGTCCACCCAGGTGGTTCATTGAGTAATTGTTTTATTATATAAAACATATATCTTTTCAACTCTTCATATAATCATAACATGTATCCCATCCCAAATATATAGTTGGGCTAAGCATACTACAACTACAATGTTTCCACTAAGGAATATATAAGGGTATCCTATTAGGATTTAGCATAGCATAAAATATAGTAAACCTTTTCATGCATGTTACAAAATCCACTAAGTGTAATGAAAATAGTAGGACTTGGATGATAGTGTCACTTGCCTTAGTAGTTGGTGGTGTTGGTACACTCTTCACAATAACACACTTGACAATCAACACAATCTATCAAGCAAAACAACCAAGACAAAACATACACAAGATCAACACTAATGGCAACACAAAAATCATGCAAAGTATGCAAACATGCAAGATGGAAATTTTTATTGTACAAATTTTTATAACAAGGTTTTGAACATTTACTAAGTGATTTCTGAACATTTTATATTTTCAAGATTACAAATGCAGCCATTTGTGCAATTGTAGCAATTAGCAATATTTTCTAACACTTGGAAAGTACGTTCTTAATAAATAATTTCCACGATCTTATTTATACTAGAATAAAATTATATTTCAGTTTTACTATACATAGGTTTCAATATACAACCATTTTCAAAAGGATTCACTTAAAAATAATTTACACAACAATTTTATACTCAAAATAGTCCACAAATGGTTCTGTATAAAACGTGATTTTAACAGACTAAAAAATACCGAATTATGGCTCTACTGTGTTTTACTCGTTTTTGTGAATCCATAGACATATTATTTGCTAAATTTGGATATACAGAACTAAAGATATATTTTTTATGGTGAAAATGACCAATTAAACCATTTAATTTATAAATCAAATTTTTGTACAGAGAATAAGTAATATTATTGCAGAAATGGATTCTACATAATCTCAGCTTTTCAGGGATATCAAATTTATAATTTTTGGACTTCTAAATCTTTTTTTATGAATTATACGAGTTCGTACTAAAATCTGGAAAAGTCAAACTCGGAAATTGACTGAAATTGACTTTGACTAATCTGACTAAGTTGACTAAGTTGACTGTTGACTACCTTGATGTCATGATGATGTCAGATTTGACTACAGAAAAAGTTGCTCGGATGGAAAAACTTTCTACATGAAAGTTGTAGGTAACAACTAGATTTATCTACTGTTTAAAGGAAATTGTGTTTGGAGCAACGAGGTGGGTGTAAAATGGATTATACCTTCTAAGATCTGAATCTTTGACTATATTTTTCTCTCTGCTCGATGAACGAAACAAGGTGAAACCAGCGGGAATGGAACCGTCTTGACGAGGGGAACAACTTCCGTCTTCAAGCCACCGCGATCCGATGTCGTTTTGAAGGTCGATTTGGGTGGAGAAGATTGGGGAGAATTTTGGACGAAAATAAAGGTACGATGAGTTGAAAACTTATGAAATTTCATGTAGTGGGGTTTATATAGGAGGGGCTGGGGGCTGGATTAAAGGAGATTAAAGAGGAAGAGGAATTAGAGGACATTTAGTGCAATTTAAGAGAGCAATTGAAAGTCATTTTGGAGCATTTGATACAAATAAGTTGCTCCTTGTTTCCTGGTTCACCTACATACACCCTCATGGTGGCCTCTTGGCCGATCGGCCTGGTTGGGCCGGCCCAGTTTGGCTGGCCTGGCCGGCCTTTTTTTGTGTTATATTTTTTTCTATTTCTTAATTCTTTCATAACTTTTGATTTAGAGCTCCAAATTTACCTATTCAAATTTCTACGGGTTCGTAAATTTATGGGCAATATTTTAGGACAAAATTTTTATATATTTAGAAATATTTAATTTTCTCAATTATTAATTAGTCAATTATTGTACGATTGCATGTGTGCGATATTGGCCTAGTTGCAGGGTAATATATTTGGAATGACTTGGATTCTTTCCTTATTTGATCTTGATTCGATTTAGTTCCACTTTATATGGATAACCATGAATTAAAGTTTGAAAATATGAGAGGATAATTTATAAAATCTTAAAATAGCTCACATAAGCTATGGTGCTTATTTTAAAACGAAACTCTTTGCTTTTATTTTTGGTTCAAAACAAAACAACGGTTGTTTGAAAAATGTAAATGAGGTAGTTGAGATGTATAGATGGTTTTTGGTTGAGAACATTACTCAAGATTAAAAATAGATTTTCAAATATAGGAAGTTTGTGAAAAAGATTTTGAAGGGGAACCTTGCAAATTAAAATTTTGAAGTAGAGGAGAGATATGGATAATCTTGATGCTTGATCTTAGGGTTTTTGTTAAATGCTATTTTTATTTTAAGGAGTACCTTTATTTGGGGGAAAACTTTTGTAATAGTTTAAAAGGTTTTAATGTTTCCAATTAGAAGCAAAAAGTTTCTTTTCGCCATAAATTTTCAACAATTGTTTATTTTGTTTATTTATTTTTCACATTTCAAAATTTGGAAAATTTTGGGATGTGACAGTCTACCACCCTTAAAAGAAATCTCGTCCCGAGATTTGGGAAGGCTAGAGGTTACAAGTTTGCTTCAAGACAAGTATGGTACTACCACCCTTAAAAGATTTTCAACTAGATTACATCATGTGTATCTCTTGGTTGTTGTTACCATCCTTGATGTTGGAGTCTCTTGGAGTAGTCATCTGTTTGGGTTCTATTGGGATTAGAATAGGCAAAAGATTTCTAGGGAAGAAGTCTACTCACACACAACAATTCACACAAGCAATCACAATCAACATTCCACTCAAACAACAAGATTCAAGAATATTTTTAGGCAAAAAATATTTTTCCTACACCACATAATTTGGTGTGATCAATATATGATCTAATCTAAACACTAGTATGGTGGTCCAACTATAGGTTTCACTTGTGATCATTCCATTCTTCTTGGTTGTCTCTTCTTGAACAAGATCATGGTTTCCTTGGAAATATTCTTGCATCTTGGTCACAAAACTTCAAAGGTGATGATGGTTCCTTCTAGGTTGTGTTTCCTTAGTCTTCAAGTCTTGAGTATTCTTCTTATCTCACTTGTAGTCCTTAGTGATATCTAGGTTGAAGTCCTTGGTGAAAATCTGATGTTGAAGTCTTTGATGATGGTGAAGTATTTGCTCAAGTTGAAGTCTTTGTCCATCAAGTTTGAAAAGGGAGAGATGTAGAATCAAAACCAAAAAGGTTGAGAAAAGAGTTTACAAGATTGTTTGTAAATAAGTTTTGGTACAAATATACTCCTATTCTTCTAAGGGTTTTGTCCAATCCTAGGTTTACAAATCTTACAGGCAACACAATGCTCTGATACCATCTGTAGAGGTCCCAACCTGATAAATAAGGTAGAGTCCCCTGTGTTTACAATGCAGTCCCTGGATCAATAGCTAGCATCCACAGTTAAGATGTAATATCAAGAAACAAAGGTCATAATATAAATTTATAACCAGGTATAACATAATTTTATTACATCATACATAGCTTATTTGGCTATTACATTACATTGCAGCGGAATAACTATAAGCATGGGGTCCTTCATCTTCAAAGTGCCACAGGCAGGCATGTTGGTTGTAGACTTTGTAATCCTAATCAATCAACTTCACTATTATCAATCAAACCTGCAACATTACAAGTTACAGCCACAAGGGTCAATACATTTGAATTGTATTGGCAAGTTTCACTACTATGTTGAATATAAGTGGATCCTATCATTACATGCATAATTGGCTAAGTAGGGTTTATGCTCATTTGCAGAAAGCAATAATTTATCCTATCTTTTCAAAATTGGTTTTGATCTTTCATCAAATCTCTTTATCAAAATCCCTTGAACTCCTTGGTATCCCCAAGTGTTCAAGTCCTTGTCAAAAATCTCTTGAGCTCCTTGGTACCCCCAAGTGCATCAAGTTTTATCAAAATCTCTTGAGCTCCTTGGTACCCCCAAGTGCATCAAGTCTCTTGTAGTCACTTAAAAGTTTTCTTTTAGAAATTGGAATGTCGAGATCTTCCATAGCTTCAGGCCTTAGTTGCTCAGTATTGTCCATAACCGGGGACACGGCTAAGTACTTAGAATTTTGATCTTCTGCAGAAGTTGTACACTTTACCCACATGACACAATCTCATCTTGATGCCACCAGTGGCTGCTGGATAAGTACTCACCAAGATGGAGTACTGGCAGATTGAGAATATGACAAAGTCTTTCCATAGGATTCCTCCCAATACAAAATGCTAGCTTATCTACCAGGCACCAATGTAGGGTTCAAGCTCCCTTACACAAATCAAGTTAACCTGAAGATGCCAATGCATGGGATTTCCACTATGTAGTTGACTAAGCCAGAGCCCATTTAGCATGTGGTACATACCAAGCCACTGTCGAGAAACATGTTCAATCTCTAAGTCCCTGGTGGTTTTCTTCTAGTGCACATACAAAAGAGATGACCATATAAACATGGTTCCTTTGTTGCCACCTTGTCCAAAACTTGAGTATCCTTGTCCACCGTGTGGTTCATTGAGTACTTGTTTTATTATATAAAACATATATCTTTTCAACTCTTCATATAATCATAACATGTATCCCATCCCAAATATATAGCTGGGCTAAGCATACTACAACTACAATGTTTCCACTAAGGAATATATAAGGGTATCCTATTAGGATTTAGCATAGCATAAAATATAGTAAACCTTTTCATGCATGTTACAAAATCCACTAAGTGTAATGAAAATAGTAGGACTTGGATGATAGTGTCACTTGCCTTAGTAGTTGGTGGTGTTGGTACACTCTTTACAATATAACACTTGACAATCAACACAATCTATCAAGCAAAACAACCAAGACAAAACATACACAAGATCAACACTAATGGCAACACAAAAATCATGCAAAGTATGCAAACATGCAAGATGGAAATTTTTATTGTACAAATTTTTATAACAAGGTTCTGAACATTTACTAAGTGATTTCTGAACATTTTATATTTTCAAGATTACAAATGCAGCCATTTGTGCAATTGTAGCAATTAGCAATATTTTCTAACACTTGGAAAGTACGTTCTTACTAAATAATTTCCACGATCTTATTTATACTAGAATAAAATTATATTTCAGTTTTACTATACATAGGTTTCAATATACAACCATTTTCAAAAAGATTCACTTAAAAATAATTTACACAACAATTATTATACTCAAAATAGTCCACAAATGGTTCTGTATAAAACGTGATTTTAACAGATTCAAAAATACCGAATTATGGCTCTACTGTGTTTTAGTCGTTTTTGTGAATCCATAGACATATTATTTGCTAAATTTGGATATACAAAACTAAAGATATAATTTTTATGGTGAAAATGACCAATTAAACCATTTAATTTATAAATAAATTTTTTGTACAGAGAATAAGTAATATTATTGCAGAAATGGATTCTACATAATCTCAGCTTTTCAGGGATATCAAATTTATAATTTTTGGACTTCTAAATCTTTTTTTATGAATTATACGAGTTCATACTAAAATCTAGAAAAGTCAAACTCGGAAATTGACTGAAATTGACTTTGACTAATCTGACTAAGTTGACTGTTGACTACGTTGATGTCATGATGATGTCAGATTTGACTACAAAAAAAGTTGCTCGGATGGAAAAACTTTCTACATGAAAGTTGTAGGTAACAACTAGATTTATCTACTGTTTAAAGGAAATTGTGTTTGGAGCAACGAGGTGGGCGTAAAATGGATTATACCTTTTAAGATCTGAATCTTTGACTGCATTTTTCTCTCTGCTCGATGAATGAAACAAGGTGAAACCAGCGGGAATGGAACCGTCTTGACGAGGGTAACAACTTCCGTCTTCAAGCCACTGGGATCCGAGGTCGTTTTGAAGGTCGATTTGGGTGGAGAAGATTGGGGAGAATTTTGGACGAAAATGAAGGTATGATGAGTTGAAAACTTATGAAATTTCATGTAGTGGGGTTTATTTAGGAGGGGGTGGGGGCTGGATTAAAGGAGATTGAAGAGGGAGAGGAATTAGGGGACATTTAGTGCAATTTAAGAGAGCGATTGAGAGTCATTTAGGAGCATTTGATACAAATAAGTTGCTCCTTGTTTCCTCGTTCACCTACATACACCCTCATGGTGGCCTCTTGGCCGATCAGCCTGGTTGGGCCGGCCCAGTTTGGCTTGGCCTGGCCGGTCTTTTTTTTGTTTTATATTTTTTTTTCTATTTCTTAATTCTTTCATAACTTTTGATTTAGAGCTCCGAATTTACCTATTCAAATTTCTGCGGGTTCGTAAATTTATGGGCAATATTTTAGGACATAAATTTTATATATTTAGAAATATTTAATTTTCTCAATTATTAATTAGTCAATTATTGTACGATTGCATGTGTGCGATATTGGCCTAGTTGCAGGGTAATATATTTGGAATGACTTGGATTCTTTCCTTATTTGATCTTGATTCGATTTAGTTCCACTTTATATGGATAACCATGAATTAAAGTTTGAAAATATGAGAGGATAATTTATAAAATCTTAAAATATCTCACATAAGCTATGGTGCTTATTTTAAAACGAGACTCTTTGCTTTTATTTTTGGTTCAAAACAAAACAACGGTTGTTTGAAAAATGTAAATGAGGTAGTTGAGATGTATAGATGGTTTTTGGTTGAGAACATTACTCAAGATTAAAAATAGATTTTCAAATATAGGAAGTTTGTGAATAAGATTTTGAAGGGGAACCTTGCAAATTAAAATTTTGAAGTAGAGGAGAGATATGGATAATCTTGATGCTTGATCTTAGGGTTTTTGTTAAATGCTATTTTTATTTTAAGGAGTACCTTTATTTGGGGGAAAACTTTTGTAATAGTTTAAAAGGTTTTAATGTTTCCAATTAGAATAAAAAAGTTTCTTTTCGCCATAAATTTTCAACAATTGTTTATTTTGTTTATTTATTTTTCACATTTCAAAATTTGGAAAATTTTGGGATGTGACATTCCCGCATTGAACTTTGAGGCCATACACGCCACAACCGATCTGCCCACCCCCGACTCCCGGAATTTCTTCTGCCTGCAGACAGTGACACACGACCACACGAACATCTCACATTGCTTGGTAAGCTTGCCGCTCCTGCTCCGCACACCCGATTCAATTGCGCGGTTCACTCATTATCCTCTAAAACCCTAAAATTTAGGAGTGATTCGCCTTCTATATCTGGTTATAACGGGTACACATGTGAGGGAGGGGATTCGATAATTCCTTGGCCATGTTCACCTTCTCCTACATCGAAGGAAGTGCATGTAGTTCAAGTTTTCAGTACTCTCAATGTCCCCTTGATTTTTGGGTGTGATTCGAGTTGCTTATGAATTTGGGGGATTGTTACAACTTGCAAGGGAATATGTGTAACATCCCAATTGTCTAAAATTGTAATGCTACTTCCTACATATCATATTTGCATTGCATAATATCATGTTCATATCACCATGCCACCTTGCATTTGAGCATCATATCGAAACTCTTTTATTTGGTTCTTCCTTCATATGCATTGCTAATTAATTGTATTTGCCTCTTGATATATTATAGTTGGTTCTTGATATATATTGCTTGATGCCCCAGTTAATTTGGGGGAATATATTTTCAAACTCCACCACCTTTCTTTGGTTCTATATAAATTCCACCATCCTAATTATATACGAGCCATTGCATTTCTATTTGCTATTTAAATCTAGCCCATATGTGTTGGGATGGATCCACTTCTATTTCTACATGCTCCCATATATGATACATCTTGTTTTCACAATATTAGATATGTGGAGCCACATGACCACCTTTGCATGCTATGTGGGTATAATACATTCACTATCTTCCATATGGATTATATTTGAATATATGATCATGTATGGATGTATCTTTGGCTATATGTTGATCTAGTGGGAAACACACACTAAGTTGGCCATTTACCTTCATACATGCTTATATACCATCTATGTCATGTGGGAAGGTAAGCACCATTATTTTGGTTTGGCCTTTATTCAAATTTGAATGCATGTAAGTATAAATGACAATGAAGTGGTATAGTTGTTTTCACAATTGTAAGTGGCATTTATTACCCATGCATGACACATGCAAGGCTAATCCCTCACCCCTTCTTACTTTACAAATGGGTTTTTGTGAGTTCTTGTGTCCTTGTTGGTATTGTTTCTCAAACAAATATGAATAACATCTAATAAAGGAAATCCCTATTTAAGCTTATATGATCTCTTTCATCTCATAGATACATCTTCTAGTGAATCATCTATCTATCCTCCATCTTGTTTTTATTCTGTTCTCTTTCAAACATTTTTGTAAATAGTAGCTTGTTTAAAACTGAACCAAACATATGAAAAAACCCAAAAAATAGAGAAAATAATGAAAGGAATAAAGAGAGGGAAAGAGAAGCCTGCAGCTCCTAGCGGCCCAGTCCATCAAGAAGCCTAATCGGAGTAGTGCCAACCTTCTCCCGTGGCATGTACCCCTTCACCCGACTCCGTATACTATTTGTCTCCTCCCGTCTCTACTCCCTCTCTCGGCAGAGAGAGATGGAGGAGCAGGTAGCCTTCATCCTGCCGCCATTCTCGCCACCAGCATGCGACAACCGCGTGAGCACGCCTCCTTTTTATCCACAGTGCCACAACCGTAAAACCCTAGCTCTCTTCCTCCCTCGCGCCGTAGTTTTCCCTTCTCTATGAATCTCACTGTGCCATGGCACATCCGCCACCCTCCTGACCACCTTTTCGTCAACGTCTACTTTACAGAGCGTGGAGGAGAAGGCTAGAGTACCGCCGCGTTCCTATGCAAGCTTTTGTTGCGCCATCGTCCGTGCTATGCTTCGTCGAGCCGCCGCTACAAGCTCGGCCTAGCTTTGCTGGGCCACGAGCTCTCGGTGATCTGCTCATCCTCCCCATGCCCTTCCCCTGCTTGGTTGCTTCCCGTCATGCTCGCAGTCGTGGTCGAACACCTGTTGCCGCCTCTAGTTATTGTCGTTACGTCGCCGCTGTGGTTCTCGTCGGCCGAGCCCAGCATGTCCTCGAGCCTCCCCTAACCACGGTGCACCCACCAAGCTAGTCCACGGTAATTTTGGCGTCGGTGCCGACACAGTGACGCGCGTCGTGCCGCTCTGCCGCTCACCATGCCCGCGTACGCTATCGCGGTGCCTCTGTTCCTGTTGACCTAGCCGTTGATACAGATCGCCCTAGACCGAGATCTTTGCACCATTTTGTAGCGCTAGGTAACCTCTTGAAAACAAGTACCTACACGCCCAGAACCATGTAGGGTTCGTTGCATGGAAAAAAAATTCTACCGCAAGAACGAACAAAACCAATATCCAATCTGTGGCAAATCCAAGATCTAATCTACGCGATAGGTGCAATGCGATATATGAGAACTAACCCTCGAAGATCCAAAGCCTTAACGAGATATAATCTCATGGTTGATGACGATGATTCTTCTCGCGCTGCGATCCGGCATCGCTTCCGCACTTCGTCACACGTACGTGGTGGTGGTGGAGGAGAATTCTTGCAGGGCTTCGCCTAAGCCGGAGCAGGCAGAAGGGAGGAGAGGTGGCGGCTAGGTTTTGGAAGTGGGCAAGGGGGCCAGCCACCCTCCCCTCTATTTATAGAGGAAGGGTGCGGCTAAGGCTCCCCCGTTTTCCCTCCACCTCCTAGGGCTGGCACAAGAGGGAGGGGGAAGTTTCCTTCCCCGCAAGTTATATCCCCTATTTTCTAGGGTTTTGCCCTTATCCCTTTGGGGCTGGCCGGCTGGGCTTCTAGGGCCTAGTGCGGCTGGCCCCGCATCATTCCCTTAGCCCATATGGCCTCTCCCGGGGGTGGTGAGCCCATTGGTGGCCTTCTAGAAGCTCCGGTCAAAATACCAAACTTTTCTCGAAACCCGGAAGATGACTTCCATTATATGGATCTTATTCTCTGGACCATTTCAGACCTCCTCGTGATGTCCTGGATCCCATCCGAGACTCCGAACAACATTTGGTCTCCAACTAATATTCCATATCTACTTTAAACAACATCGAACCTTAAGTGTGTCACCCTACGGTTCACGAACTATGCAGACATGATCGATACACCTCTCCGATCAATAACCAATAGTGGGACCTGGAGATCCATAATGGCTCCCACATATTCAATGATGACTTCGTGATCGAAAGAACCGTTAACATACGATACCGATTCCCTTTGTCGCGTGATACTCTACTTATCCGAGGTTCGATCATCGATATCTTCATACCTATTTTAACCTCGTTACCGATAAGTACTCTTTAATCATACCATGATATGACATCCCTTGTGACCTAGTTACATGCTTGCAAGCCAATTGGATGAAATTTCACCGAGAGGGCCCAGAGTATAACTATCCGTCATTTGGATGGACAAATCCCATTCTTGATCCATGTGCTTACACACATACTTTTAGAATACCCAATTCCACCTTTATAACCACCCAGTTACGATGTGGTGTTTGATGTCATCAAAGCACTCATCCGGTGATGGTGATTAACATGATCTCATGGTCGAAGGATTGGGTTATGTATTCGAAAGCTTGTAGCAAAACAAACTTAATGACTTGATCTTATGATATGCTTACTATGGGTGTGTGTCCATCACATAATTCTCCTAATGATATGATCTTGTTATTAATAACATCCAATGCTCATTATCAGGAAACCATGATCATCTATTAATCAACAAGCTAGATTAACAAGAGGCTTACTAGTATGTTTACAAAACACAAAAGTATTAGTGTTTCCTATTAATACAATTATAACATGGGATGCAAATATTTGTCATAAACACAAAGATATATTAATGACCACTTTATTATTGCCTCTTGGGCATATCTCCAACAGTCTCCCACTTGCACTAGAGTCAATAATCTAGATTACATGGTAGTATACCTAACACCCATGGCATTCTGGTGATGGTCATGTTTTGCTCTAGGGAGAGGTTTAGTCATCGGATCTGCCATATTCAGATATATGTGTAATTGTAAAATCTTTATGTCACCATCTTGGACATACTCACGAATAGAATGAAAATGTAGCTTGATGTACTTCAACTTCTTATGTGACCTTGGCTCCTGTGCATTAGCTATGTCACCCATGTTGTCACAATAGATGGCCATCGGGTCCAACGCACTAGAAACCACACCAAGCTCAGTGATGAACTCCTTCATCCATATAGCTTCTTGTGCAGCCTCCGAAGCAGCTATGTATTTTGATTTAGTTGAAGATTTCGCCACAACGCTTTGCTTGACACTCCTCCAGCTCACTGATACGTCGTAAACGTATCTATAACTTTTGATGTTCCATGATTGTTTAGTATCTACTTTCTTTTCTTTGTCTACACTTTGAGGTATTTTTATACGTTTTCTAGGACTAACCTATTAATAAGATGCCACAGTGCCAGTTGCCTGTTTTCTGTTGTTTTTGGTTCCAGAAAAGTCAGAAAATGAATATTCTCAGAATTGGACGGGACAAAAGCCAAAGTCAATATTTCACCGAGGAGAACACGGAGCCAGAAGATGAGACGAAGGAGGGACACAAGGGGCCCACACCCCTGGCCGCGCGGGCCAGGCCAGGCCGCGCGTGGGAGGGGTGTGTCTGCCTCGGGCACCCCCTTGGCCTCCCTCTTCGCCTACATAAAGCCTTCTGACCTAAAAACGAAGGGGGTTCGATGTTTTCCAGATAGAGTTCCGATGCGCCGCCACCACCAGAAACCGCGACTCGAAACCAGAAACTCTGTTCTGGCACCTTGTCGGGACGTGGATTTGGAGGAGATCATCGCCATCATCATCACCGACCCCTCTCCATTAACCATCCATGTTTCCCCCATCCATGAGTGAGTAATCCCCCGCTGTAGGCTATGGGGATGGTAGGGATTGGATGAGATCTATCATGTAATCGAATAAGATTGTTAGGGCATGGTGCCTAGTATCTTTGTTAGTGCTATTTGACTTTGTTGCAACTTGTTGTGCTTAATGCTTGTCACTAGGGCCCGAGTGCCATGATCTCAGATCTGAACTTATTATTGATTCATGATGATAGTATTGTTTGTGATCTTATCTGCAAGTTATGTACACATATCATTGTCCGAAACCAAAGGCCCCTAAGTGACAGAAATTGGGACAGCCGGAGGGGATGACTATGATGTGAGGATCACATGTGTTCATGGAGTGTTAATGCTTCGCTTCGGTACTCTATTAAAAGGAGTACCTTAATTTCCAGTAGATTCCCTTAAGGCCCCGCTGCAACGGGCTGGCAGGACAAAAGATGTTGTGCAAGTTCTCTTTGCGAGCACGTATGACTAAATATGGAGCACGTGCCTATGATTGTTTAGTACTTGGATGCTTTAGCTTATTTATCTGCAAATGCCCTAGATCTTGAAGTTATATGAATAGTCTCGTCCATGCAATGCCCGTCCATCCATTCCTATGCCTACCGCACTCATATCCTACTCTTTGTTACCATTATTACTACTGCCTTTGTTTTACTGCTGTTGTTGCTATTGATACTACAAAACTATTGCTACTGATAAACTACTGTGAGCAAGACTATTTCCAGGTGCAGCTGAACTGACAACTCAGTTGTTAAGGCAGTAGAATCAATAAATTGGGCTATACTACCCTCGAAGACTATTGCGATCCCCTATACTTATGGGTCATCACTCACTGCTGCACCATTTAAAATAAATACATATCCAGATTGTGACTTTAAGTTATCCGGATCGGTGTTCCAACTAGCATCAGTGTAACTGTTTACAACAACCTCTTCGTCACCTCCATAAGAAAGAACCATATCCTTAGTCCTCTTCAGGTACTTTAGGATATTTTTGACCGTTGTCCAGTGTTCCACTCTAGGATCACTTTGATATTTGCTGGTCAAACTAACAGCAAGTGCGATATCTAGTCTCGTACACATCATGGCATACATGATAGAACCTATGGCCGAGGCATAGGGGATTTTGCTCATCCTTTCTCTTTCTTCTGCCGTAGCTAGACTTTGAGTCTTACTCATGGTCTTACCTGGCAACATGGGCAAGAACCCTTTCTTGCTTCCTTCCATTCTAAACCTCTTTAGAACCTTGTCCAGGTATGTACTCTATGAAAGCCCTATTAAGCGTCTTGATCTATCTCTATAAATCTTGATGCCTAAAATGTATGCTGCTTAGCCAAGATCTTCCATTGAAAAACTATTATTCAAATAGACTTTGACACTTTCAAGAAGTTCTATATCATTCCCAATCAACAATATGTCATCCACATATAGTATCAGGAATGCTATAGAGCTCCCACCCACTTTATTGTAAATATAGACTTCTCCAAAAGTTTGTATAAATCCAAAGTTTTTGATCACCTTATCAAAACGTTGATCCAGATCCAGGATGCTTGCTTTAGTCCATAAATGGAGCACTAAAGTTTGCATTCCTTTTTGGATCGACAAAACCCTTGGGTTGTACCATATACAACTCTTCCTTAATGTCACCATTAAGGAACGCTGTTTTTACATCCATCTGCCAAATCTCATAATCGAAAAATGCAACGATTGCTAGCAAAATCCTCACAGACTTTAGCTTCGCTATCGGTGAGAAAGTCTCATTGTAGTCAACTCCTTGATTTTTTCGGAACACTTTCGCGACATGTCGAGCTTTATAGACGGTAAAATTACCATCATTGTCTGCCTTTTGAAAATCCATTTGTTCTCGACAGCCTTGCAACCATCAGGTAGGTCCACACTTAGTTTTCGTACATGGATCCAATTTCAGATTTCATGGCTTCTTACCATTTGTTGGAATCTGGGCTCATCATTGCTTCCTCATACGTCGGAGGGTCGTCAGTGTTGTCCACTGATGACCCACAAGTATAGGGGGTGTATCGTAGTACTTTCGATAAATAGGAGTGTCGATCCCAACGAGGAACAGAAGGTGTTGAACAGTGGTATGGAGCAAGGAACTCTCTATAAATACTTAGCAAACGGATTTTTAGTGGTTTTCTGATAAGGCAACAAAACAAAGTGCAAGTAACAAAGACAACGAACAAACGGAGCAAGTGGCCCAATCCTTTCTTAGCAAAGTACAAGCCGGTGGAAATACTTATAAGGACCAAACGTTCTCGAGGACACATGGGAATTCTATCAAGTGCTTTCGCTTCGAATAGCTGAGTACTCTTCTCTGGTGTTGTAAGTGTTGTGTGGGTGAACCTGTGCTAATGTACCTACCTTACTTGGACTAATACACACTTGTGATTAAACCCCCTGCAAACATCCGTAACTATAGGAAAATAATTAAGATATAAATCTAACCACAACCTTAAACTCTGAGATCCTACGCTCCCTTGTGCAAAGGTGTCCTAACGGGGGTTTAGGTTTCTGTCACTCCGGCAACCCCACAATTAGTAGCCAAATAAAAAATGCATCCCCCTAGGCCTATAAATGGTGAAGTGTCATGTAGTCGACGTTCACATGACACCACTAGAAGAATAGCACCACAACTTAAATACTAAACCATTGAATAATAAACACAGATTCACTACTAACAACATGACTTCTCCCATGTCCTCAAGAACTAAACGAACTAGTCACAAGACATCATAGGGATCAAGATCAAAGATGATATGGTAATGGATAACAATCTGAACATAAAAAATAATCCAATGGTTCCTCACTCACAAGCATCAACTACAATATTAATTAACACCGGGAAAGTTTCCCCTAATGAACTAAGCAATATCCAACACAATTGTTACAGCGGGATGAAGTGGTGATGATAGTGCTGGTGGAGATGATGGTGTGGATGATGATGATCCTGATGAAGCCTAGCTTGACGATGGTGTTGATGGTGATGGTCTCCCCTCTCCGGGAAGGAATTCCCCTGCAGAGATCTGTCTGCCAGAGAGATCTTTCTCTCTCGGTGTTTTTCACCCCCAGAGGCGGCGTAAATCTATCTGTGGTCGCTCCCTGAGGCTTAGGGTACCGTAGGGAAGATATAGGCGAA
Organism: Avena longiglumis; assembly: GCA_030063025.1. Taxonomy (NCBI): domain Eukaryota; kingdom Viridiplantae; phylum Streptophyta; class Magnoliopsida; order Poales; family Poaceae; genus Avena; species Avena longiglumis. Next base: position 160,830,386 of record CP125973.1, read on the forward strand.
GGGGTGGAGTCGGAGGCCGGGCAGGTGGGACGCACCTTCCCTAGGCGCGGCCCAGCCCGCGCCTAGGTGGGGTGTGGGCCCCCTGCGGCCCCTCTTCGCTCCTCCTTCTGGCTTCCTTCGTCTTCTGGTAAAATAATATGTTTCCATATTTTTCTGGTATTTTTCTGATCTTCGCAAAATTGCACCAAAACGCCTTCTTTTCCATCAGAATCCAGACTCCGGCAGTCCATCCTCCAAGAATCATCCAACATGCATAAACAGATGAAAAGCCATAATAATACCTCATAATAAGAAAAATATCAATGAATAGAGTAAATTATGAAATAGAAAGGTGATGCAAATTGGGCGTATCAACTCCCCCAAGAGTAGACTTCGCTTGTCCCCAAGCGAAAACTGAGCTCCGTAAACATGTCCACAGGTTTATGGAGTGAAGTGTCGATAAAAGAATACAAACAAGAAGCATCACACTTACCATTGTACAACTCATAGAAGAAAGCAACTCACCATTATATAACTTATCTTGCAACCAAGCACAACAGTCACAATAGAGATGCATAAAGATAAATCATAATTGGAATTGGCAAACTTGTTCTTGGTCAGAGAACACCTAGTAAACAGTTTCACAAAAACTTTTTGTAGAAGTTTTATAACAGGATCACTCTTTGTTCAACAAGGTTTTTCACAAGTGAAGGATTTCAAAGTAATACTCAATAGATAAGAGTTTTGTGTAAACAAGGAAGAATAAGAACATGATTGAATAAATCACCATATGAATGCTTGAAACACAACAACTCAAATGCTCGCTGGAGATAGAGAGGAAGTAGGTTTACTGACTCAACTTGGGAGTGGGAGAAAGGTCCCTTTATAGAGGGAAGCAGGGATTACAAGTCATAAAGAGCTTCCAAAAGATTATGGTACTTACTAGCTTTGAGCCCTCGTTGCCCCTATCATAGGCATCTTGAGATGATTAAAGTTAAAGTGCACAAAGATGGAGTATATGCTTGACGAAATATAAGTTGGCAATCTCATGTCCCTTGAATATGAGGGCCACTCCTCATGCTACTCAACTTTGGTCACAGGTAAGTTCTTGTCATTGTAAGTATTTGCATATCATTGAGAACCGCCAACGGGGTACCCCTTGCACATGGTACAGGAGCTTTCCCATAACCAAAATGACAAGGCAAGCAGACAATGAGCATCTCAGTGATCTTTTTATTTACTCTGTGCATAGATTTTTATTGAGAATACTTCATAGATAGCTCACTATGGTGATGCTGCAAGTTTCCACCATGATTAAGCATGGTTAGGCTAGCGGCCCAGGCGTTTCTCTAACACAAAATACAGAATCTATGGACTTACAAGTTCCCTCTTTATTTCACACCGTTGACATCCATAGACAAAAGAGCACGATATCAACTTTGTACAGAGTACAAATGCAATGTTGAAAACGTTCCCCGTGACAACATGGTTCTGCTAATTCCAACGTATAGATGCAAGCATATACAACTTCGATGGCACAATGGTTCAAGTATATTAGGAGAAAGGAATAAAGTGTGCCATTAAGTTCGTGAGAGCTTTACTAACTAGTTTTCACATAACAAAATACTTTTTAATTTGAAAGGTAGATGAAGCTTGAGAATTTGCTTGGAATAGAAAAAGCTACTAGGTAGATATGGTGGACACAAGTGGCACATGTTTTTGGTTTAAAGGGATTTGGAAACATGAGAAGTATGCCTTCTCAAAACAGGTTTTTGGCTAGCAAGGCTGGGTAGCAAGCAAGAGAGTTGAAAGAAACAAGCAAACATACAAGTAATAAAGCCAAACATGCAATCTTCCTTGAAGACACAAAGGATCTTAAATAAATAATACTAAGCTTATGAGCCAGCAAGAAAGAAAACAAATGATACAAAATACCTGTAAGCTTTTTCTCTTTTTCTCTTTCAAAGTAATGCTACTGACCAGAACTCGGTTTGACAAAACCAATTTAGATCCACTTGATGATCCCAAAGTGATGCCAATACTGATCAACAAGATCCATCATATAATAGAGATTGCAAACTAAAATAAGAAGTGCAAAAAGTAAAAGATGAGACTTCTCATTAATATTCAATAAAGGCACTCACACCAAGGGATACATAGATAATTAACTAAAGGAGAGATACTTCCACATGCAAACCAAACTATAAGATAACTTCTCTACCATAGATATGAATCCACTAAAAACGTAAAAGATAAAAGATAATGGTGGTGCTACCGCGGCACTCCCCCAAGCTTGGAACAAGCCAAGGGGATGCCAAACCTGATGAAAAATTACTCCTTCGGTGGTGGTGGTGTTCTCTTGATAAGATCTTCAATCAGCTTCCTTAACTCTTCGAACTCAAAAGTAAGAGTACATATTAGCTCTGAGTTTTGCTCTATACGGTTCATGATCATGTCAGACCGAGAATCCCAGTCCTTGTTATTCTTTCCCCACTCTTCATCCTTATCATGATCCTTTTCTGGATTTTTAGAACGGGGCATATCCCAAACTGAAGGCAAGTTCCCTTTGGGCACCTGTTGGTATTGATATTCATGTATAAGTGTATGGAAGGGTCTCTTGTTACGTGGAGGAGATGACCGTGGATTGTAGAAGAGACGTGGAGGTTTCCCTCCTGTAGACATCTGTGCTGTCCTCTTAAGCTTGATAGGGGTTGCCACCACTCCAATGCTTGCGACAGTAGCACGAGTGTGCGGTTGCTTGTCCTCCTCCATGTCACCTTCATATCCTACTGAAATATCCTCCTCCTTGGGGACTTGAGGTTCTTCTTCCTCGGGCTTCTTGCCTTTGTCGTTGGCGGAGGCCATGGTGCTCTAAACTTGAGAAGATTTCCTGACAGAAACAGATTGAAACGAAAACACCACGAGCACGATGCACGACCTCGGGGGAACCAGGGGGTTATATATTACGAAGTTTCAAGGCATAAGGAAGGTTCTGATACGGAAACAAGGCAGAGACGGAGTTCGGGGGCGGCACACCCCCTCCAGGTGCGGCCAGGCTGGGCCCGCGCCTAGGGTGGGTTTATCCACCCCGGACTCTATTTACTCTTCAGTTCTGTCTCGTAGTCTTCCTATGTATTAAAAACATAAAAAAAATAAAATATTGGGGTTTCACGAACCTTCTATTTTCACCACTTTTACCTATTCAAAGACGAACTCTGCAGACTCCTTTTCTCCTTCCCCTGGAATTGTATTCCCTACAAGGTCTCACACAAACCTCAATGGCAACATTAGTATAAGCAAAAACAACAAACCTTTGGGTACACACTTCAACTAAAACCCAACAAAACAAAAGCTTCTGTAAGAGGCAAATGCAAATGATGGCAGAAATCCGTCAAAACAGACCAGCAGGAAAAGATTGATTTTTTCGAAGACCTTCTGTTGCTCAAATAAAAAAGTGCATAACTAATGAAAGTTGGGTAACAACCTGGAGAACAAGCTCAGAAAAATGCAGCTCCATCGGAAGTATTGAGCTTCCTAACGGATGTTTACAATTCAGAACAAAAATATGTCCCAGGACATCCACTTTTCACAACTCCTCTACTTCACAAAAGTAGTTGAACTTGACACAAAAACCAAAAAAAGGATAAGGAGCAGTTATTACTGAGGTAATAACTTCCAAGACTCGACAAAACTCTTGGGTTATCTCCCAACAAGTACTTTTCTTTAATGCCTTTAAGTTAGGCTTGAAACTTTCAAAGATGCTCACATAGGATATATATATTGGAAGTGAAAGAGAGCATCGAGAAGCAAATAACCAACACACTTGAGTCTAACCCACTTCCTATGCATGGGGGTGTCATGAGAAAACGAATTGTTGAAACAAAAAGCCACAAGCATAGGTAGACAAAACAGATGCAACTTCAAAGCTTTCAACATAAAACGGGGAAACTTAACATTATTGAGATGCATAAAACCATGTTTCCCTCTCTCAAAATAACTTTGAGTAGCACTTTGAATAAAGTTGACAATATAACTGTCACTGGAAACAACTTTGCCATCGGAATAAGCATACTTACAGTCACCAAAAAGAGGTCCAAGGTCATAGACTGGATCAATAGAAGCATGTTGTTCCATCCTGAAATCTTTATTAGGCAAACTATTTTCACAAGGAGCTTTAGCAAATTTGGAAAAGTTAAACTCATAAGAATCTCCATCAAACTTAGTTAAAACTTTCTCCTTCTTACAATCAATAATAGCTCCACAAGTGTTCAAGAAAGGTCTACCAAAAATGATAGGACAAGTTTTGCTAGCTGCTGAATTAAGCACTAGAAAATCAGCAGGATACTTAATCTTACCGCAACGAACCTCCACATCTCTTACAATACCAATGGGGCAAATGGTTTCCTTATTAGCAAGGTGGATAACCACATCAATGTCCTCAAGCTCACAAGGACCAATATCATGCATAATTTCCCTGTAAAGCTCATAAGGAATAGCACTAGAACTAGCACCAATATCACATAAACCATAATAGCAATGATCACCAATTTTAACAGAAAGCACAGGAACACTAGATTTTCTAGCCTTACTAGGATGAGAGATAATATTAGAAGCGTCTTCATAGAAGACAATGTGCTCATCCTCTATATTTCTAGTGACTGTGTCTTTCACAATAGCTACCACGGGTTCAACATTCAATTGTTCATCAAGCTCCAGAGTTTTCATTGTACCTTTGTTATTTGCACTAATAATCATAGAATACCCCTTTACCTTAGCTGGGAAAGGTAATTTCTCAACATGAGGTTCATGCATAATATGATTAGTAGTACAAACTTAAGTACTTCTAACTAGAACATGATTAACAACATCTTTATATGGAGCATGGTACTTATTCCACTTATTTTTGGGAATTTCTATGTAAGAGGCAAAGGCCTTAAAACAGTTGGCAATACTTTGGGAATCAAGACCAAATTCATTGCTAATATCACGGAAGTCATCAGTTCCCATAAAAGATTTAATGCATTCATAATCATAGTTTATACATGACTTTCTTCCTTTGTCATTCTCCCAAGCTTCAGTGTTATCTCGAATACGGTCTAAGAGATCCCATTTAGCTTTTTCCTTCATACGTGTGAATGATCCAGCACAAGAAGCATCTAGTAAATCTTTATCATGAAGAGAAAGCCTAGCATAAAAGTTATTGATAATAATATTGTTAGGGAGTTCATGAATAGGACATTTAAGCATTAGTAACTTCAGTCTCCCCCAAGCTTGAGCTGTACTCTCTCCATCAAGAGGCCAAAAGTTATATATAAGATTTCTATCCTTATGAATTTCACCGGGAGGATAAAATTTAGAGTAAAAGAGAGATGCCATCTCCTCCCATTCCATGGATTGTCCATCCTTCAGCAACTTATACCATTCTTCAGCTCTCCCTTTCAAGGATACGGAGCGTAACTTCTTCTTCACTTGTTCAGTTGTGATACCTGCACACTTAAACAACCCGCATAATTCATGGATAAAAAGAAAATGATCACCAGGGTGGACAGTTCCATCCCCTAAATAATAATTATCCATAACATGATTAACAATATTCTAGGTATCTTAAACGGATCTATCTCAATAGGTGGTGGTTCATCTACTACCCTAGCGGTGGTAGTAGTTTTCCCAAATAGAAAACCAAGTGGGTTATCCATATTGGAAACAAAGCAAAAAGCAGCAACAAAAGCAATACTCACAGTAAAAGTTTCCCTTACCAGTTCCACTCTTCAATAGCGCTTCACTCCCCGGCAACTACGCCAGAAAATAGTCTTAATGACCCACAAGTATAGGGGGTGTATCGTAGTACTTTCGATAAATAGGAGTGTCGATCCCAACGAGGAGCAGAAGGTGTTGAACAGTGGTATGGAGCAGGAACTCTCTGTAAATACTTAGCGAACAAATTTTTAGTGATTTTCTGATAAGGCAACAAAACAAAGTGCAAGTAACAAAGACAACGGACAAACGGAGCAAGTGGCCCAATCCTTTCTTAGCAAAGGACAAGCCGATGGAAATACTTATAAGGACCAAACGTTCTTGAGGACACATCGGAATTCTGTCAAGTGCTTCCGCTTCAAATAGCTGAGTACTCTTCTCTAGTGTTGTAAGTGTTGTGTGGGTGAACCTGTGCTAATGTACCAACCTTACTTGGACTAATACACACTTGTGATTAAACCCCCTGCAAACATCCGTAACTACAGGAAAATAATTAAGATATAAATCTAACCACAGCCTTAAACTCTGAGATCCTACGCTCCCTTGTGCAAAGGTGTCCTAACGGGGGTTCAGGTTTCTGTCACTCTGGCAACCCCACAATTAGTATCCAAATACACAATGCATCCCCCTAGGCCCATAAATGGTGAAGTGTCATGTAGTCGACGTTCACATGACACCACTAGAAGAATATCACCACAACTTAAATACTAAACCACTGAATAATAACTCAACACAGATTCACTACTAACAACATGACTTCTCCCATGTCCTCAAGAACTAAACGAACTACTCACAAGACATCATATGGATCAAGATCAAAGATGATATGGTAATGGATAACAATTTGAACATAAAAAATAATCCAATGGTTGCTCACTCACAAGCATCAACTACAATAGTAATTAACACAGGGAAAGTTTCCCCTAATGAACTAAGCAATATCCAACACAATCGTTACAGCGGGATGAAGTGGTGATGATGGTGTGGATGATGATGATCCCGATGAAGCCTAGCTTGACGATGGTGTTGATGGCGATGGTATCCCCTCTGCGGGAAGGAATTCCCCCGGCAGAGATGTGTCTGCTGGAGAGATATTTATCTCTCTCAGTGTTTTCCGCCCCCAGAGGAGGTGGAAATCTAGCTCTGGTCGCTCCCTGAGGCTTAGGGTTCCGTAGGGAAGATATAGGTGAAGCCGGGCAGGTGGGCCACACCTGCCCTAGGCGCGGCCTAGGGTGGGCCCGCGCCTAGGGGGTGTGGGCCCCATGCGGACCCTCTTCGCTCCTCCTTCTGGCTTCCTTCGTCTTCTAGTAAAATAATATGTTTCCATATTTTTCTGGTATTTTTCTGATCTTCGCGAAATTGCACCAAAACGCCTTCTTTTCCATTAGAATCCAGACTCCGGCAGTCCATCCTCCAAGAATCATCCAACATGCATAAACAAATGAAAAGCCATAAGTAATACCTCATAATAAGACAAATATCAATGAATAGATGTAAATTATGATATAGAAAGGTGATGCAAATTGCGCGTATCATCCACCAACATGACTTTCAGGACAGGGTCATACCAATTAGGAGTGGCACGAACCCTCGTTGACCTGCGATATTCAGTAGCAACTACGTTCGAAGTTTCATGATCATCATCATTAGATTCCTCTCTTATTGGTGCAGGCGGCACAAAAACATCTTCTGGTGCTATGCTACTCTCAAATCCAAGAGAAGGTTCAACAACCTCATAGAGTTCTACTTTCCTTCTAGTCACATCTTTTGAGAGAAACTCCTTTTCAAGAAAGGATCCATTATTGCCAACGAAAACTTTGCCTTCGGATCTATGATAGAAGGTATACCCAATTGTTTCTTTAGGATATCCTATGAAGACACATTTTTCTACTTTGGGTTCAAGCTTGTCGGGTTGTAATTTATTTACATAAGCTTTGCAGCCCCAAACTTTAAGGAACGACAACTTAGGTTTCTTACCAAACCATAATTCGTACGGTGTCATTTCAATGGATTTAGGTGGTGCCCTATTTAAAGTGAATGCGCCTGTCTCTAATGCATAACCCCAAAATGATAACGGTAAATCTATAAGAGACATCATAGACCGAACCATATCTAAGAGAGTTTGATTACGATGTTCGGACACACCATTACATCGTGGTGTTCCCGGCAGTGTCAATTGTGAAAGTATTCCGCATTTCTTTAAATGCATGCCAAACTCGTAACTCAGATATTCATCTCCACGATCAGAACACAGAAACTTAATCTTCTTGTTATGTTGATTTTCTACTTCACTTTAGAATTCCTTAAACTTCTCAAAGTTTCGGATTTATGTTTCATAAAGTAGATATACCCATATCTACTCAAGTCATCTGAAAGTAAGAACATAACGATATCCACCGCGCGATGCTACACTCATTAGACCGCACACATCGGTATGTATTATTTTCAATAAGTCTGTAGCTCGCTCCATTATCCCAAAGAATGGAGTCTTAGTTATTTTTACCATTATACATGCTTCGATCTTTCAAGTTATTCAAAATCAAGTGATTCAAGAAGTCCATCGGAATGGAGTTTCTTCATGTGCTTCACTCTAATGTGACCAAGACGACAGTGCCACATGTATGTGGAATTATCATTCAATTTTATTCATTTATCATCTATGTTATGAACATGTGTATCACTACAATCGAGATTCAATAAGAATAAACCATTCATCTCAGGTGCATGAACATAAAGGATATTACTCGTATAAATCGAACAACAATTATTCTCAGACTTAAACGAGTAACCGTCTCGCAATAAACAAGATCCAGGTATAATGTTCATGCTTAACGTAGGCACCAGATAACAATTATTCAAATTTAAAACTAATCCCTTAGGCAGATGAAGATGGAGAGTGTTGACAATGATCACATCAACCTTGGATCCATTTCCAACGTGCATCGTCACCTTGTCTCTCGTCAGTCTTTGTTTATTCCGAAGTTCTTGTTTCGAGTTACAAATATGAGCAACCGAACCAGTATCAAATACCCAAGCACTACTATGATTACTAGTAAGATACACATCAATAACATGTATATCAAATATACCTTTCTTTTTTATGTTGCCGTTCTTAAGATCTTCCAGGTACTTGGGGAAATTGCACTTACAGTGCCCATCACCCTTGCCGTAAAAGCACTCAGTATCAGGCTAAGGGCCAGCCTTGGGATTCTTAGGCGCGGCATCTTTCTTGCCGCCCTTCTTAAAGTTGCCCTTATTCTTAGGCTTGCCCTGCTTCTTGAAATTGGTGGTCTTATTGACCATCAACACTTGGTGCTCTTTCTTAATTTCCACTTCAATAGTTTTCAGCATCGAGAAGAGTTCATGCAACGTCTTATTCATGCACTGCATGTTGTAGTTCATCACAATGTTCTTGTAACTAGGTGGCAGTGATTGGTGGACACGATGAATCCCCAACGTATTAGGAATTGTTATTCCCAAATCTTGGAGTTTGTTTGCATGCCTAGACATTTTGAGCATGTACTCGCTAACGGAGCTGCCCCTCTTCCATCTTACAGTTAAAGAACTTCTCATAATCTTCATAGCTTTCACGGCCGCATGAGTCTCAAGTATCATTATGAGCATATTGATTATATCATGAGGGTCACGGTTCTCAAAGCGCTTATGAAGCTCCAATTCTAAACCATACAGGATGGAACACTGAACTGTGGAGTAGTGATTCTTCCGAGTGAGGTAAACATTTTTGACCTCATCGGTAGCATCCTCTGCAAGTGGGTCACTATAACATTCCAGCATTTAGGAACTAACGAAGGGTAGATTTAAGAATTTGGAATGTTGCATGCATTCATCTGAGAAAATGTGGGTAAAATTTTCGCCAAATAAAAACATAAAGTGATCAAGGTTTCTTTCATACTTTGAGAATAGATATAGTCTTGAAGGATGATTGTTATAGACTTTGATATGATCTTTGTGGATTTATGTGTTTTGGGAAATGAAATTTGAATTTAAAACTTGAGTGTTTGAATTATAATTCAAAAGAATTTTGAATAATGTTTGAATATTTGATTCAATTAAGAGTTAACCAATAATAACTCAAACTTTATATAAAGAAGGCAATTAAGAATAAGAATCTCCATTTGATAATTTCATTCAATAAATAAGTTACAAATGTAACTTATGAAAATCATCCACAATTTTTACAATAGTAAATAAATAAAGAATAACATTTCTTTAATAGATAATAGTACAATATTTATTACACAACAATAAAATAAAGATTACAAAAGGATAGAACCAAAATTACAAAAGAAAAAAGAATATTACATTTTACTATTCTACAAATAAAGAAGAAAACCTAAATTAGAATCTTGAATTTCCAAGTCTGGTACCTGCAAAACAAACACAAACAAAAAAAATAAAGAAAGTTAAGGTTAAAATAGTATTACTCTTAGACTTGTTAGTGAAGTGCACTGATCAAGGTTCATCATTGAGTAATCTTATAAAAGGGGCAAGTTTCACCAATATGAAAGAATGTATCTTTCATAAATTCAAGCCATAAGGCAAATAACGAGAAGAGGGCAAGTTTCACCCGGTAGAAGTAACAAGATGAAAGTAACTTTCAAAATTGAACATATCCACATCTCAGCAAGAGCACACAAGCAACACACACAAATCGCATGGTGTGTTTGTCACTTCTAACACATCACAACCAAACAAAACTGTCAACACAGCCGTGGGAAATCAATCCCCACAGCATTCCATTGCTTTTACACACCAAGAACAGCAGCCAACAGCTAAACCAAGCACAACAGCCAGCAGCTAAACCAAGCACAACAGCCAGCAGCTAAACCAAGCCAAGCTAGATCAAACCAACCAAAACCTAGGAGCACATCACCAAGATGGTGACATAAGGAGGGGAAGATCAGGTGAATAGCAAGACCAAGGTCAAGCCATCAGGATCAGGAGATGATGGGCTAGATCAAGGACAAGCCAGGAGATGGAAATACCAGGGGAGCACAAGATCAACCACAAGATCAAGCTACCACAAGATCAACCACAACATCAAGTAACAGTGGTGAGTAAATAGACCATCAAATGATCTATCTGTCTAAGATTAGACAAGCATACATGATCTGTATCTTATTCAAACTCTCAGAAAGCACCCAAGTGGGGTGAATCCATCACTGAGGTTTTAAACTCTAAAAGCAAACAGAAAAGCATAAGGATCCAACTAAATCTCAGAACAACATCATTGATTTAGCTATCAAGCTATATTCCAATTCAAGAATGAACATAGCTAAGATTAAACTTCTAGGCACATCTCTAAGACAAGAGTAGCACCTTAGAATCTAATCTTATGGATCTATATAAGTTATCAAGCTTACAAGCATATTTTTCCAACTTTGATTTAAGCAATAACAGCTGGTGTCACTATCAGAATCAATTCATGTGAACCAACTAGATAGAGGTCTAAATCCCTAAACCTCGGACCAACATCATTGGTCTTAGGGATTTAAGAAAGGAAAACTTCTACTTATGTTTATAGCCAAACTCATTTTAAGCTGGGACCAACCCAAACAATGAAATAGAATCTAACCTGTGTGCCATCCAAAGATGGTGTCACAAGAACAACTCTATATTAATCAGGTTAAGAATTCAATCTTCACAGATTTAACCAAACCACTATAAATCATTTTCCTGTTCTTAAACACAGGAATCATAAACAAGATATTCACCTATGTATATCTTCACTGTTTGAAACCATTTGATCTCAAACTACATCTGAATTCTTAAGCCAACAAGTGTTAATACAGTTATTTCATTACACAACACTCACTGTCATTAACCAAGTAATGACAGTGGTGAAGCAGTAAACCAATATTCCCATGTATTGCTTCTGTAGCAACCTTATCATTTGACCACATCAAAATTAATTCATAGAATCATCTGATCAGCCACTAGCACCACCACAGTTCATCCTAAGCAGCAAACCACAACTAACAATCCTTTAGCATGCTTAGGGACAATCAACACATGATCCAATTCATCAATATCTAATCCGTAGCAGGGTATGAACCCTAAGTAAAACCGAGAACCCTAATCAGGACAGGACAGTAACCAGGAAGGTCACCACCAACATCTAGCATAGATTTGCTTAGTACAGAGAGCACCAGGGGAGAGGAATGACTCACCAAAGGTCCTCGCTGGAGACTAGAAGAGGAAGCAGAAGTGGCCGACGACCATGGAGGCACGGGGAGCACCCCTAGGGGGGCGCTGCGACCCATACAGCGCCACGACAACGACCATAGCCACGCCTAGGGGCGAGGTGAATCACCATAGCATACAACAGCAGCGGCGGCGCCAGGATCAATGCCAATCCCAAACCCTAGGGTTCGGGACGACATCGATCTGTCGCAGGAGAGCTCCATGTCCAAATCCAGTTGGACAGGAGGGAAGAGCGGAGTCGACAACCTCTTCCCGCTCCACGGCGGTGGCCAGGGCGGTCCACGACGGCGGGAATCGCCGGCGGCGACACCACTGACCACAGGATCGGGGAAGGAGAAGGAGAGGGGTGAGCTCGAGAGAGGAGACAACGAATGAGTGGGCTGGATGGGCCGAAAACCCTTCGGGGTGGTTGTTTTGACCCTGCCCTACTGGGCCACAAGGTCCCAATAAACCCAAAAGGCCAGCCCAATTCATTTAGAATATGTTTTAATAATTAGGAAAAGACCAAAATGCCCCTAAACTTAATTAAATTCTAGAAAATAAAATAAAAGTCCAAAAATTAAAAATAAAATATTTTTGGATTCACAATAATCCAAACTACCCAAATAAATTAAGATATAATATTTTAGACATATAAATTCTATTAAGAATTTTGTAATTTATATATTACTTATGGAATTTTACAAAATTATTGAAAGATGATAAAAATAAATAAAAATCACTTTCATTATATATTAATATTTTAGTATTTTAGAAAAATACTAAACAAATCTTTAATAACAATATTTGATATCTAAGTGATAATTCTTAAAAGAATTATTAAATCAATAAAAGCCAAATAAAAGGAAAATAAAATAAAAGAATACAATATTCTATTATAAATATTAAAAATTAATATTTTAAATCCTTTATTATTAAAAAGAATTTTATTAATAATGGGGAGAAAGCATATCAAGTTAAATGATGCATTATATTACTTTGCATAATCATTTTGCTTCTTTAAATATTGTCCTTACCGGGCAATAATGATGTTTTTATAGACATAGAAGCTCAAGGTCCAGTGCGAGCATCAGACTTCACTACCTTGCAATCACAAAGCAAGTTCATCACTTGCTCATATCCTTTGAAGAGTCTTTATCAAAGTATTTGCAAATTGTGTGTTATCATATCTACTCTAAAGAAAGAAAATATTATTTTCACAAATAAAGAAATCTTAGATATCATCCTAAGTGATGATATAATGGAGCAATAGAACTTAGTGTTCTATTTGCAACAATTAGGGACTTAATAACCCCTGACATCAGTGATTCTAGCGACGTATATTACGCGTTAGCCATGAGATTTGGAATGGGACAGAGAAGTCAGATGTATCTTCTTCCTCTCGCATGAAGCTGGATGTGCATGTCGTGGCTGTTATCCTCATAGCGTGTATATTAATTTGTAATTTGTAGAGGATATACAACATATGGGTGAGAACCCTCATCGTCCCACGATAGTTCTAGCATCTAACGGTTTGTACAAACCATTGCCGTAATTCATTATGTGGGCATGGTGTACACCAAGGAGGCATGCGAGGTCACGAAGGGGGCAGTGATTGGCTTGGACCAACTATTGGGCCCCACATCATGGAATTATGGACGGGAAAGTACGCCCGATTGTGCAACAAGGAGTTGATCTCTCATGGGTAAAGTAACGCACCTCTGCAGAGTGTAAGAATTTTAACTTGTTACTCCCTGTTCCGGGAAGGAGCTACGAACGCGGCAGGAAAGGAACTCCATGAAAGTTCTGGTCAACCTGTGAAGGCTGATGGTCATAGATTTTTATAATAAAATCAATCTTTGAAGAAAGATTTATAAAAACTGCATAGTGCCAAGGACTTATAGTCCAAGGTGGTAGTTAGAGCATCAAACTTCCCACTTTGCATATAATGAACTTGTTGGGTAATGCTGTTACTCACCCTTTCCTTTGATCCCTTGCTTAGACTCTGAGGATCTTGAAGACGTGCCAATGTATGCAGCCGAATGTCAAGAAGATGTATTCTACGAGGAGCCTGACCTGTCAGGAGGTGTTGAAGGAGTGGATTACGAAATCCTATATGGTGTTGATGATAACGAGTCCAACTAAGTACCCTAGTTAGTAGTAACCAACGGAGCCGAGCAACATGAACTCTATAGAATAAGCTGCTGAGCTCAACTCCGAGTCGGAGTTGCTACTTTTAAATTCCGCTGAAACTCTTTTTTGGTTTGTAAGTTGACACCTTTTGAAGTCTTGAACTTCTGGTATTGTAATAATAATAATGTGTGAATGTTTGTAATATGGACCCGCAATGTTTCTGTTGTACCACTCTGAGGAATGTAATATTTACGGAACAATGTTCTGTGAGTGTCATGTCAACGGCTATAGTGTACTACACATGCAGTGGTATGCTGGGTCACCGTAGTCACCTAGCGGTGAATCAAGCACATAGGTCATATGACCAACATTGAGGACAATCCTCATGTTACGGAACCACTCCGTGAAATTGCTTCCATTATTTTCCAGCTTTTCTTTCTCTAGGAACACATTAAAGTTGATGGTAGGGGCCGCCATGATCTACAACATATTTGTAAATAATTTAGACTAAGTTTATGATAAATTGAGTGCAAGTTTAATTCTTAAATTAACTAGGTGAACTCCCACTCAAAACAACATCCCTCATGTTTCCTTAGTGATTACATGAACCAAATCCACTACACCAAGTCCGATCTTCATAAGAGAAGATGTAGCTTAAAAGGCGAACAATCAACATGTTCATCATATCATTCATATGATTCATGCTTTACCTTTTGGTATTCCGTGTTCTGAGGCCATGTTTGTACATGCCAGGCTCGTCAAGTTTAACCTTAGTATCCGCATGTGCAAATATGACTTGCACCCGTTGTATGCACACGTAGAATCTATAACACCCGGTCATCACGAGATGCTTAGAAACAACGAGTCTTAGCAACAGTGCCTACTAAGGACAAACACTTTATTACTTGAAATTTAGTGAGAGGGATCATTTTATAGTGCTACCGTCATGATCTAATAAATATAAGATGCATAAAGGATTAACATCACATGGATTTCATAATATGTGATATAATATGGCCTTTCTTCTTGTGCCTTTGATCTCCATCTTCAATGCACAGACATGATCTCCATCATCACCAGCATGGCGTCAAGGTCAGTGGAGCCGCTTCATGGTTGTCCATCACTAATAACAACCACTACAACTACTTGGAATAATAAAGTTATTACATGATAAATAGACATGCAAGTCTTAACAAATTTAAAGACAACCATTCGGCTCCTGCCGGTTGCCATATTACAATAAAGACCATCTCATATATTAAATATAATCACAACCTCATCATGGCCATATCACATCACATGCACCTGCAAAAACAAGTTAGACGCCTCTAATTTTCTTTGCATATTTTACGTGGCTTGGGGATTTCAAATAAGAACCGTTCTTACCTACGAACAAGAACCACAACGCTAATACAAGTGTTGTCAGATGTAGATTGTACATTGGATCTTAACTATGGTGGGAGAGACAGACACCCGCAAAGCCACTTGTGCAATACAAGTTGCACATCAAGCGTGGGGCAATTCTCATGTGTGCTGACATGTAAGGTTAGCCCGGTCCGCTTAATCCCACCATCCCGCGAGATGAAAAGCACACAAAAATAAAACAACAAAAAAAGCATAAACGCCCACAAAACCATTGTGTTCTACTCGTCAACAGATCTACGCATAGACACGGCTCTGATACCATTGTAGGGTTCGTTGCATGGAAAACAAAAAAATGTATCGCAAGAACGAACAAAACCAAGATCCAATCTATGGCAAAGACAAGATCTAATCTACGAGATAGGTGAAACGATATAGATGAGAACTAACCCATGAAGATCGAAAGCCTTAATGAGATCTAATCTCATGGTTGATGACAATGATCCTTTCGGCGTTGCGATCCGGCAGCGGTTCCGCACTCGATCACACGTACGGAGTCGATGAATACCTTCCTCTCCCTATTCCAGGGGGAAGCAAGGTAGTAGATCCCCTCGGAATCCCATCAGCACGATGGCGTGGTGGTGGTGGTGGAGGAGGAGAATTCCTGCAGGGCTTCGCCTAAGCCGGAGCAGGAAGAAGGGAGGAGGGAGGAGAGGTGGCGGCTAGGGTTGGGAAGTGGGCAAGGGGGACGGACACCTCTCCATTCTATTTATAGAGGGGGTGTGTGGCTAGGGCTCCCCCTTTTCCCTCCACCTCCTAGGGCTGACGCAAGAGGGAGGGGGGAAGTTTCCTTCCCCCAAGTCATATCCCCTATTTTATAGGGTTTTGCCCTTATCCCTTTGGGGCTGGCCAGTTGGGCTTCTAGGGCCTAGTGCGGCTAGCCCATGGGGACCTGCATCATTCCCTCAGCCCATATGGCCCCTCCCGGGGTGGCGGGCCCACTGGTGGCCCTCTAGAACCTTCTAGAAGCTTCGGTCAAAATACCAAAACTTTTCCCGAACCCTGGAAGATGACTTCCATTATATGAATATTATTCTCCGGACCATTCCGGACCTCCTAGTTATGTCTTGGATCCCATCCGAGACTCCGAACAACATTCGATCTCCAACTCATATTCCATATCTACTTTAAACAACATCGAACCTTAAGTGTGTCACCCTACGGTTCGCGAACTATGCAGACATGATAGAGACACCTCTCCGATCAATAACCAATAGCGGGACCTAGAGATCCATAATGGATCCCACATATTCAACGATTAATTCGTGATTGAAAGAACCATTAACATACGATACCGATTCCCTTTGTCGCATGATACTCTACTTATCCGAGGTTCGATCATCGGTATCTCCATACCTAGTTCAACCTCGTTATCGATAAGTACTCTTTATTCGTATTGTGATATGCATCCCTTGTGACCTAGTAACATGCTTGCAATCCAATTGGATGACATTCCATCGAGAGTGCCCATAGTATATCTATCCGTCACTTGGATGGATAAATCCCATTCTTGATCCATGTGCTTCAACACATACTTTAAGAATACCCAATGCCACCTTTAGAACCACCCAGTTACAAAGTGGTGTTTGATGTCATCAAAGCACTCATCCGGTGATGGTGATTAACATGATCTCATGGTTGAAGGATTAGTTTACTATGTATTTGAAAGCTTGTAGAAAAACGAACTTGATGACTTGATCTTATGCTATGCTTACTATGGGTGTGTGTCCATCACATCATTCTCCTAATAATATGATCTTGTTATTAATAACATCCAATGTTCATTATCAGGAAACCATGATCATCTATTAATCAACAAGCTAGATTAATAAGAGGCTTACTAGTATGTTTACAAAACACACAAGTATTAGAATTTCCTATTAAGACAATTATGGCATGTGATGCAAACATTTATCATAAACACAAAGAAATAATAATTACCATTTTATTATTGCCTCTTGGGCATATCTTCAACAATCCATCCACCATAGCCCTCCCGATCATCCTCAAAAGTTCGTAGATTTAGCCGTCGTATTATTTTAGTTTCTTCAGTTTCGTCAGCCTGTTTCGGAAGCTTTTGTTAAAATGCCCCTAGAATTTCTTAAACGCAACCCGACGTCCCCACGAGGTCCCGCTTGTCAACCCCTCTAACAGATCTCAACCAACCCTTTTATGAAAAGGTACAAAAGGTTTTCCAAATCTCAACCCGTAGTCTTGGCCTGCACACGTGTCACGCGACAGCTGGCTTGCGTGCGTGTGGACCCACATGAGCCCTTGACCCCACCTGGTAGTGTTTGTGAGTAGGTTTACCCTGTGTGAGGAAATCCCAGTTTGTTTTCTAATCCAAATTAATTCCAAAATATGAATATATCTCAAATAATTTATATTTTTTAAGTAGTTTTGAATTTGAACAAACATTTAATATGAAATATGATTAATTTTTGAATTTCAATTAAAATATTATTTCAAATATTTTCAGAATTAACTCTATATAGTCAAACTTTTGACTTTGATCCCTTTTATTTAAAATTGTTTTGTGTTTATATTATATTTTAAATTCTTAATTCCAAATAATATAAATGATATATGTTTTTTAATCAGAAAAATGCCATGAATATGAATAAGCTAATTAAAATAAATTTTGGGCATTTAAATTTTTTGAATTATTAAATGCTATTAATATGACTATTTCTTAATAAATTCATAACTTTATTTTTGTTACTCTAAATTTGACAAATAATATGTATAAAGCGATCAACGCGACAAGCCCTTTCCAACCATGCATGCCACCATATCAAATAAAGCATGCATCATATAAATATTAATTATGCATCAATGTTTATGGGAGTAAAACTTGACTAAACAATTAATAAAAATGCCTTATTCTTATTCTTACACCTCACCCATGGAATAATATGTTATGCCATGCAATTGTGCATCATTCCATCATGGCATGCCTTATTTTGCTTATCGCATATGCTTTATATGATTGTGCACTTTATTTATTATGGCCCTTGTGTGTTTGGTTCTTATTCCGGATAGACGCCGAGCAAGGAAGTTATCAGGAGACTCTAGAGTACTACCCGGATCCTGGTTATCCTACTGCAGATCTAACAGGCAAGCATTTTCCCATGCTTGCACTATATATAGTACCTATTGGATATATCTTATTCTTGCATCATATGTTGCGTTCCGAATTAAATTGCAATCTCAAGTACTGCATAGCCTTTACTTTTAAACCCCACCGAAGCTTGTATTCTCAATCCTATCAGCCATTACTACATGAGTTTTTTGAGCTATGCGAGTCATAGAACTGTATGTGTAGGGTTTGTGAGAGTCTTTGAATAACGAGGTACCTAAACAACTAAATTGAGTAGTAAGGATATAACTAAAGAAAGAGGCACCGATGTGCAATATCTGTTATTTGGTTTTTACCCGCTCACTTGTGTCTCATAGAACCCAGTTACTTGATTCTTGTTCCTTGACTATCACACTATTCTCATGTGGGACCATGAATCCCCTTAGCCCGAGCTTGATTCACATCTTATTTCTTGGCGACACAATTAATTTGGGGCGTTATTACTATCCTATACTTATGCCATGCTTTATTGTTTAATTTACTACTAATGCTCATGAAGAGCGTTTATTACTGTATTGTTTTGGAACCTCGCGCCATGTTTACGCAGTTTGGACAAGCCTAGTCACACTTTCGGGTTCCCAGTATTTCTCAGCCATCGTCGCAAACCTGTTGGTCCGTCTTGAAGCCCGTCCGACTTCATAGCAGGTATCTTAGTGGGGTTGATCATGCATGTGTTACTATTTGTGCACCCATGCAGGATAAATCTTTCTAAAAGTCGTGTATTGGAGCACAGTTTCTCGATCATAGACAACTATAATAAGTACTGTATTTAACTTGATTAAACATGACTAGTAATTAGTGCAATATTCATGGAATAGATGGGATGTTCTTCTGCCTTCTTGTTTGGTAAACGGGAAGGAGGGCGAGGCGATGTTTATTTATGTTGATATGTCTATAGGGTAACTAATTGTTGTTTATTTAACGAACGTCTGTCTATCTCTAGTTAGACAGATGTTGTAGCGTGTCTCTATAGAATTGTTTAGATGATTATCTTTCCTTGCAATTGCGTCACCCTCAGGTTGTAACATCCCAAAAATATTAATCAAGGTTATCAATTCCAATCACCTAAATTTAGGGTTAATAAATAAACTTTTGTTAATTAAAATCCATATAAATGCATGTGCGTATGTGATGAATGCATGTATGCTTGAATGGACTTGTGTGATTGTTATGAATGGCAAGGATTAGTTTAAAGATGAAAACAATATCATCTAAATCATTTCCAAGCAGAATCAAATCAATAGAAATCCAAAAACAAACAAAATAAGCAAATGCTCATTTTTTCCAATCTGGCTCACTAGACCACTTCGAGTGTTTCTAGTCCAAGATTTCAAACAGAAACAAATCCATTTCTTTTCACCCCTTGCTAGAGCAAGTAAAAGTGAACCCAAGCCGACCTTGCAAACCCACAGAAACATTTGGCAACCCTATACAAATGACATTTGCAATTTGAATCTAGTTCATATGGTAAGATCACCATTTCTCAAAACCCAACCAAACCAGTGCACCTTGACAACTCCAATCAACCAGAGACTACCTAGTATGTGACCATTGCACCCACCAAGTTTCAACCAAAAATTCAAATATGAAATTCTTTCGGCCATTTCATTAAACACCTTTTGACCACAAATCAAATTAAACATCAAACACTATTGTGAGCAGTGTTTGTGCCAATCGTGTTTCCTCTCTAGATCTCACTACACTCCAAGTAGGTCATTAAACTTTCCTAAGCAGCTCTAGCTCATTGTGAACTCGACCATGCCATCAATGGCCACCATGTCCGAGCACACTTGCCACCCCCACCATTGACAGCAAGCTAGAAGCATAGCCAGCCTCGCCAACCTTGTCTACCATGCTGCCCGTGCCTCACTGCCCCATCTAGACCAGCCCTAGATCGAAGACAGGGAAGGGAACCGCCGAAAACACCGTGCCCGCGCCGCTGTCGACCATGCTGACGCGCACCGCAGTGCACGCGCTGTTCCCACTCAACCCGACCACCTCGGGCCTTTGTCGCCCTTTTACATGATCGCCACTGTCCCAGGGGACCACTAGACATGCTCGTTTCATCAACCGTGCCCCGTAGTCGCTGCACGCCGCGGAGTTCTCCGTCGGTACCGCTCAGAGCAGCGCATGTTCCCGACTGAACCGCACCATCCCACGCCTCGCGTTTAAGCTAGCAACGACCGCCAGGAGACAGCGCACCGTCTCCTAGCCTCAACCATACCAATAGAACGATGTAACCCCGACCTCGACGAGATCTGCCCGTACCCTTCAGTTACCTCATCGCTGTATAAATAGAGGCCTTTCCTGTTTGTTTTCTTCACACCATCTCACTCCCCACCTCTCACTGATCGTTCCCACTTCTTCCTAGAGCAAGGCGAGCGCAACATCGCCAGAATTTTGTCGGAGCCTGCCGCTGCTGGAGGAGAAGGGCGCCGTCGATTGGAGCCGCCACAGGAGAAGCCGCCAGTACCAGGAGAACCGCCGTCGTCGACTTCGTCGTTCGCCCCATCGCCGACCATCGCCTGAGCCCCGGTGAGCCGCCATAGACCCCCACTGGCCGCGTTAGGGTTAGTTCCTCGCCGGAGTAGCTCGTCGTCGATGATGACCCTCAGCCGTTGATCTTCCATCAAATCCTACGATCATAATCGCCCCGTACCCTTTCGCACCACCTGTCCCAGTGACGTGTGGGGAAAACCACTTAACCAGCCTGCGTGCGCTGTGCGCAGTGGGCCGACCCAGTTAGATTTCCCGCGTGACCCAGTTAGTTCAAATTAGAATTTATCTATTTAGTTTGAAACCTAGTTCTGGCAGTAGATTCAAAAATCAATTCAGGAAGATTCACTGAACCAAATTGCATGAAACTAATTTTGCTAGAAATATATGAAAATTATTAATCCAAGCCCGTTGGATTCAACCATTTGGAATTATATATCACCTATAGTAAAAATAACAAGGCATAGACTTTTCTACATTCAAACATTTTTCAAAATTCAACCATAAATGCTTTTGAGTTGATTCCAACTCTCGAAAATCACATTTGATAAGACCTTTCTGAATATATAAAAATATCTAGGTTTACTTGCAGTAATAATGGACAAGTAATAAAAGAATGCCCCATAGGCATTTCTAGTCACTTTATTTAATTAAAATAAAAAGGTTAAACCTTATTAAATTGTGACACCACTTTAAATCACATTCCCAAGTACTGAAATATGTGGTGATTACATGTGTCAACATGATCCCATGTTTTAATTGGAGAATATTAAATCTTAAGTAGTTTTTCAATGAGTAGAAATTACTTTCTAAAATAAAATAAATAAAACTATTGCCTTAAACCTTGTGATGATTGTGATGATGCTAGATCATCTAGTGTGAACCCTTGTGTGCCAAATAGAAGTAGTTAAATATTGTTTGGTGATTGTATACTTTGTATTTATTTATAGACGCTAGTACCGACCAAGGATACGAAGAGGAAGGAGTCTACTACGAGGAAAAAGCAGAGGAGAACTTCAACCACTGCACTGCACAAGGCAAGCTACTAACTAAGCAAGCCTAACACTACAAGTTAACTAGCAAGCTACCATTAGCAAGCCATCCTAGCAAGATAACACTTGCAACATTTATTATACCAAATCCTAGTTTTAATTGCAAGCCTTATTCTTTTATTTCTTTATCAAAGCTTTTTAGTTATGTTTACTTAGTGACTTGTGAAGTTTTGTGAAGAGATTAGAGGTAGCATAAAGAGCATAAAACTTGGCCTAAGTTAGGTAGATCTTGATGTCATCCTGAGGCATGAGATTGAACTTAGACAAGTCACACTTGATTACCACCCCTCATTAGTGTTTACCCCCAACTTTAGTGGCTAGTGCTAAGCATAAAACGTGATCACTTTAGATGGGAATACTTGGTGAGAATGATTATGAAAACCTTAGAATGATGAGTCATTCTAATGAAATATTTTGACATGTGTTCTTTAACACCAGAGGATTTTGATGATGAAAATGTTGAGTCATGAACCTTAGCCCTTTATAAAACTGATGGTTGTGTCTAGATGCGATACCATTCCAATTTTACCGTACAACCACAATACCTGAATTTGGGTAGGGCTTGACTGGAAGTTTATATATCTTAGTATGGGTTCCCTTGCGGCCGAGGTTTGAGATGAGGCTACCTCGTGATGATTGTCCACCTGTGCAGTTCCCAAGATGACAGATGGTCATGGTTGGGAGGCCAAACTCATTGGAGAGGTGCCTATACTAGGGTGTGTAATTGAAAGGTTGGGATTGATTATCCGCATATTGAGTATGGTGAATTCGGGATTGCTCCTGACGGATGTATCGAATGTTGTGGTGAAAGTGTACCACCTCTGCAGAGTGTCAAACTATTCGAATAGCCGCGTCCGCGGTTATGGACAGTTGGAGTGGCCATACTGTTTCGTCGTCAGATGTTTTCAAAATGACTTGTGAAATGAATCATGACTTTGACTTGACTACAACAGGGTTGTGATATGAAAACTCAAGTTCCCACTTAGGTGTTATAAAACCTTAAACTAGTTTTCTTTGCTTCTAAACTCAGTTAGAGATAAATCTAGCTTTTGCAAAACAACCTAGAGCTTAGTATACCTACTCAAACCACTTACTTGTTAGTGATAGTTTGCAAGTACTTAAAGAGTACTCATGGCTTTGTCCCTGGCTATTCCCGTGGCCAGACTATGAGATGACTATCAGGATGATGGACCGCAGGAAGGTTACGACAACTAGGATCATCTCCCATCGTCAGCATTGCTTGTGACCATGAAGATGGAGCTTCGCCCATGCTACCGTTATTATATTA
This sequence comes from Avena longiglumis, assembly GCA_030063025.1. NCBI lineage: Eukaryota > Viridiplantae > Streptophyta > Magnoliopsida > Poales > Poaceae > Avena > Avena longiglumis. Next base: position 160,853,853 of record CP125973.1, read on the forward strand.
TTCCACTGCTTGATTGTATTAATACTGGATCATGAGATCCTTTATTTGTAAGACCGTTATTATGGTTTGTAATGGATGATGAACTATGGTACCAATCTGTTATGTCTCGCAAAATTGATAATCCTGGGATTGTGATGTATGGCATAACATGCATTTGGGATTAAAAATACGGGTGTTAACACAGGTCATCCCTTTAGATGCATAAATACTTGCTGAGTCCCTTAGGGTCTCACACGATAAATATTGTTCAGAATTGCCAAGTATATCCATAGGGAGGTTACTATGTCGATGAGGCCGATGATGGTGGCAACGACCCTCTTGCATATAGATTTCGGGGATGGAGATCAATGAGATCCGTGGGAAGAAATGTGCTTATTTATGGGCATCTTATGATTCATACTCGGATCTTTGTCTTCCACTTCCACTTGATACTTTGATGATTGGTGTATGAGGAGTTATCCTAAAATATTATATCTATCTAGGATATTTGGATCTTGCCATATTGTGTTGCAATATTTTTATTTCTTTTAGATGGCATGGCTCTGATATACTCTTGTATGTCGTTGGCATACATACTCATTTGTGTATGTTAGACTCACATATCTATTGGCTATGTTTCTCACACATGAAGCTATAACCATGAAAGTGTGTGGGATGGTTGGCCGGTACCGTGCCCTACCAATACCCTGGACTGCTGTGTGTGTGGTTGCGCGGACCTATAGTAGTACGTCCTTTACACTTTTGGGTTATATTGGCTTGTGTTTAGAGCGTACCGTCCGAGGGATTACAATATGATTATCCATCGTATGTTGCATACCAAGATAAATCATCACATTGGCTTAGCGAGAAGATGGATTTGTAGGAGGTGGCTAACTTGGGTGTGAAATTAGCGTGTAAAAACCAGTTAGCTTTTGATCTGATACATCGTAAACGTATCTACAATTTTTGATGTTCCATGCTGTTTAGTATCAACTTTGCTTTGCTTTGTCTACACTTTGAGATATTTTTATACATTTTCTGGGACTAACCTATTAACAATATGCCGTAGTGTTAGTTGCCAGTTTTCTACTGTTTTTGGTTTCAAAAAAGCTAGTAAGGAAATATTCTTGGAATTGGACGGGACAAAATACAAAGTCAATATTTCATCGAGGAGAACACAGAGACTGAAGGGCAGCCAAAGGGGCGCCATAGGGCGGCCGCACCCTAGGGCCGCGCGGGCCTACCCTAGGGCGCGCCGCCCTATGGTGTGCGCCCCCTGGACACCCTCCTGCCTCTCCTCTTCGCTTAGAAAAGCCCCCCGATGCCAAAACCCTAAGTACCCGATCAGATCTCCACGAAATAGCCCGTAGACGCTGCCACCATCGTCCCTATATCGGGGTATCTGAAGCTCTTCCCAGCACCCTGCTAGAGGGGAGAGATCATCCCAGAGGCCTTCTTCATCACCATGACAGCCTCCGGTATGATGCATGAGTAGTTCACCCTTGGACTATGGGTCCATACATTATCTAGATGGTTGTTTCTCCTCCTTTGTGCTATCATGTTTAGATCTTGTGAGCTCCGTTCATGATCAAGATCATCTATTTGTAATCATACATGTTGTGTTTGCGGGGATCCGATGGATATTGAGATTGCTATGTCAGATTGATTATTGATTCTATCATGTCTGTGTTGTTTGTGATCTTGCATGCTCTTCGTTGCTAGTAGCTATCTTGGCCAAGTAGATGCTAGTGACTCCAAGAGGGAGTATTTATGCTCGATAGTGGGTTCATGACTCTATTAAATCTAGGGAAGTGACAGGAATATCTAAGGTTATAGATGTGATGTTTCTACTAGGGAGAAAACAACAATCTTTTGTTCATGGAACAATTGTATTGTTTACTTTACACACATTGCTTAATGCAGTTATCTGTTGCTTGCAACTTAATACTGGAGGGGGTTCGGATGATAACCTGAAGGTGGATTACTAGTCATAGATGCAGTCGGATGGCGGTCTATGTATATTGTTGTAATGCCCAATAAAATCTCATAGGAATCATGATGTCTAGTATTTGCATTGTTATGCCTTGCTCAGTCCTGTCAATTGCCCCGATGTAATTTGTTCACCCAGCATGTTATGTTATCTTTCTTAAGGAGAACACCTCTAGTGAACTATGTACCCCGATCCAATCTTTACCATTGATACATCTTCTACTGTTACTTTTTACTCTCTACCAGCAACCATTACCTTCCACACTATGCGTTTAATCCTTTGTTTTCAGCAAACCAGTGAGATTGACAACCTCACTGTAAGTTGGGACAAAGTCTTGAGTTTATGTTGTGCAGGATTCCAAGTTGCTAGCAACACCTTGGAGTTGTTTTCTTCCTCCTACTGGTTCGATAACCTTGGTTTCATAACTGAGGGAAAAATTATTGCTGTGCTTCCCATACCTTCCTCTTGGGGTTTCCCAACGAAGGTCTACAGTGATCTGAGCTCATCATGATCTAAAGTGTGCTATTGATGAAGTAAAGAAGAATTCAGAGGTCAACCTCAAGGAGATTTCTAGAGCAAAGAGAGGGATGAAAACATGATACATGCTGGTAGTTGTCACTGTTTCATCTCTGTATTAGCCACTATATTATGTATGAAGTGATAAAATGTGTTACCAACCAAGAGATACAGCTAGTGTGAATAAGTAGTGTCGAGGTCATGGGTACCAGGTGGGAGCTCATCAGGAAATGAAACCCACCCGGAACCATTGTGGCCTACTAAGGATCAAGTCCCCGAATAAGGACCGAGCGAGGGTTTCTTGGTGGCAAATTCATGACATCAATGCCGAACAGATTCTCTAGGATATACAAATTACTCTACGAAGATTTGATCTGATATTTGTATTAGAATCTCTGTATAGGCGCCACCACTTGTAAACCGTCTCGGTTTTTTGTAACCATAACCCCGACCGAGTATATAAGGAGGGGTAGGGACGCTGAACGGGGGCATCTTCGATCTAAGAATCCCTCCGAGCATCTTCTACCTCCAACCACCATAGGTGATATCGATCCATTTCTCGATCTTATCCGAGCACACTATAATAATTCCATCCACCACAAACAGGAAGTAGGGTTTTTATAGGACACTATTCGTCTAGGGCCCGAAACTGTATAGATCTTTCTCTCAGTGTGCTACCATCCCAATATCCTAGCACGATCCCTACGAACATAAATCTAACATCATAAAATACCTCAACAGTTGACACACCAGTTAGGGGTTGCGCATTTCGGATGTCGGATCAGGATGGCAAGATTCATCACCATCGTCGATAGATCCCCCGAGGGCAAGGAGGCCAATAGAACCGCTGCGAACCAATCCTAGAATAGTTTGGGTATGACCTAGGTCTAGATCTCCTAGCAGGCAGCTCAGGATGCGATCCGGACCTAGGGTTGGAATGGATTCTCGGAAACCGGTAGGCACTTGGTGGCCAACCTCATACATTTGTTCAAATCCCTTCGATCGAGGTTCGGGGAGCGAATACAGCACGAGAATCTCCCAAGCATGGCGGGAGGTGCTCATCATCAATGCCGCCCTAGCTGATGAGGCCAAAGCAACAAACGGGGAGATGGTCGCGTGTTGCCACTCATCCTCGTCAGATGTGGACCTGGTCACGCGAGATGCGGCCAATCTCGCCAATGAGGTGGGTGGAACTAACTTCGTCAACCTTGCTAAAAAAGAAGTATAGGAAATGGCTGCACAAATCGCATCTGGCGCTCAAGTGGTACAACTCTCCCTAAGAATGCTTAAAAAGGATCAAGCAGAATTTCACGAGATTCGGAGATTTCCACGCGGAGAGGGTAGCTCCAACTCGGCTGGCGAACCAATTCAGTACCCCTTCGCGAAGATCGGACATCAAGAATTTTCCCACGGTGCACGAAAACATCACGGCTGACAGGACTTTACTCAGCGGAGCTGCCCTGAGTCCCACCGACCCAGGGTATGATGCTTGGATCAAAATCCTGGCGTACTTAGATGAAGAAGGAACGCAAGCAACACGTAATCCAGCTTTGATGCACACCCTAAGCCATTCGGTGGATAGCAAGAATCCGACCCGAGCCATGCAATCAGTCAGCAAGGCGCCGCCTCCGGTCATCAACATCGACACACCGACCCATGCCCTGGCCGAGACCTCACAGGCACGACCTCCTACCCAGGAACGGGTCGGACCCGATTATGATGCAAGGGCGATGCTGGATGCACACCACTATGAAAGAACTCATCACATAGAAGAGGAGGAGCGAGATAGCCTCATGTCTCTATGATGGGCGCGGATAGAAGACTATATGTCGATGATTTCGACACGCTTGGGGCCACCAGCTTTCACCAAACAAGTTCTCTTGGCACGCTACCCTGACAAGTTCAGAATTGCGGGCATTGAGGAGTATAAAGGATAAATTCGACCGGGTACATGGATTTGTGATTATTTTACATCTTGCCATGTCGTTGGAGGGAATGAAGGTGTAGTCATTTGGTGCCTCCCACTTTGGTTGACCTATTCGGCTAGAGCTTGGCTGGAAAGCCTCCCGCTTTGATCTATCGACACATGGGATGACTTCGAACGAATCTTCATCAAAAAGTTTCAAGGGTCTTATGACAAGTCAAGGAATCACTAGGACTTGGATTACTAGATCCAGATGTTCTTGTAATATCAACCACCTTGCAGGCATGAGGTAACAACCTCAATCCACAAACCCTGCTTGTTGTATATTTTGGAAAGACACAGGCATAAATCTCACCTTCTTCAATATCTCCGAACTCAAGTCCTGGATCAAGTAGAAGTTCTCTTTGCATATTGGCCTATCATATTAATTGTTTGTACTAGCATTAGAAGTAGCATTAACCATCACGTATATACAACGTATGTTAGAAGATAGTGAATAATAACTTACAATATATCTCTTAGCCACTTCATCAACATGTACGTTGTCTTTGGTCGTGTGTGTGGCTTTGTATAGTTCAACTCTTGTAATTGCATGATTATGAGATTTCTCCTAATCAAAGATGCACACATTCAGATATAGGATACGAAGGAAAAATAAACTATATAAACATTTAGAAAATGGATACCAAGTATAAGTAGACAACGTAGATGCTGCTCATCCCTATGTACCTCGCCCTGGCAAAACTCCTTGATATAGAAGTATGCCGGGCATTTTTTTGCATTCTTTCGAGCTTTCTCCTTGGTGGTATCCAAACTCCAATACTCACGTAGCGTTTCCCAATCAGTGTGTGATATTCTATCTCCACAATGGTTTACAACGTTCTCCTCAGCAGTCAAGGCATGTCTGTAATACATCTTCATCGTGTTTTTGAAATCACGCCATTTCTTTTTAGCTGACCTTATTACCCAATCTTTACACAAAAGATGAATATCGAAATATTTCTACATTTTGAGAAGCATGTGTTAGGATAATAAGACTGATGTAAAATAGCAAGAAGAGTTAACCGGGAAAATCTATTATTACATTCAGTATGTCTCACAATTTATGCTTCTGATCAGCTTTTCTCCAATCAGTAAACCTAAAGGATATGTCATCTTTTTTTTGCAAGGTAGGAAGTATAGCTAGCAAAGTTGGCCGTAGCAAGTCCACAAGGCTGGCCTAGTTTGTTGAATTTGACGAAAAATTTATGTGACACCCCGGTTCTGAAAAGACCGTGGCCTCTATGTGACATGCCAATCCCTGGATCGGTTCATTGGCCCACAATAGAGTAAGATAGATAATCATAGCAAATAACCGTGTATCATGATCTACAAAGATCCAGAGTACCATTATTACAATAAAAGCTTAGCATAAAGCTAGCTCAAATTATTCAGGTAGCAACAAAAACGAATAAGATCTCTGTGGCATCCCGCAAAACCACTACTAGAAAATCGCGTTGAATTTGTGCATTGCATCGTCATCATCATACATTGTTTGCCAAAACTATTTTCGCAAAGCCCGTTTTGTTTTCTAAAACGCCCATCTTTATTCAAACGCCAAACCCCGGAGCCCCCTCCTCCAAGCGTGTAGCACCGCGCCCTCTGGCCGTGTGTGTCTCCGCTGACGCAAGTCCGCGCTGTCAAGGAGCTCCGGTCAGGCGGCCTCCTGCTGTTCCGTCGCGAGTTCGGCTCGCGTCCCCTGGGCTTGCAGGAGCGCATCGGCACCCCGTCATGAGCTCTTGTTCGTCTGGACATTCGTGTGTCGTCTAACTGTGGTCATTGTTTGGGCGTTTGGTGTTGGGGAGTGGTGGCAGTTTGGTGCTCTAAGGATGTAAATCAATGGCTCTCGACGCTCTACCCGGGCGTGGACGTGATGACCCTATGAGGATGCCGTGAGGCTGCCATCAGACTAATCCGATGAAGATGCTACGAGAATCTTCACAACACAAGGTCTCCCGGAAGACCCCGGTGTCGAACCCGAGGAATCGCCGACATGGAACCATCTACCAAGATCTTCTTGCCAACAAGGCCACGCCAAGACCCGTTCCCGGAGGCGAAGTCCGGACCCGATGCTCGCCAAGAACGCCACCGGTTCTACAAGCACTCCGCCCGGACACCAAGTTCTGCTCCCCGGACGCCAAGTCCGACCCATGAACCCGACAAGACCGCAAACGACAAGAGCGACACCGACCAGGGCGAGTCCGATGCGCCCCGACGCCACGCCAAGTGATTCACCCCGACACCGAGACCCCGACGCGACAAGTGTTTCGTCCCGAACGCCATGACCGACAACATGACCCGAGACCCCGATGCGCCAAGACCTACCCCTAAGTCCGAGAACGATCCCGCCGCGGCCGTCGAACCCTGGACCCAGAGACCGACCCCGAACCCCGGAACCCCAAGACCGTCGAGACCCTAATGTGTGACCCCTTTTCCTCGAACCCTATTTTATAACATATCAATTTGTTGCACATTAAATTGTCATTCCCGCATGCATAGCATTGGTTTGGGGGCCTTATGCCGATTCACCTAATAATTAAATATGGGGCCCATATGCGGGCCAATCTAGTCTCATATTGGCCTCATTTAAACTTGTGTAGCGAACCGGTGTCATCTTTTGTCTTGCTAATACAACATTTAATTTGCGGGGGAACTAAACAACTTGAACCATCCAATTAATTGTCGGAACCCCGGTTCCACTTAATATGACCTAATTGCATCGCATCTTTGCCATGTCATACATCATACATGCATCATGCCGATCTTCTGCCGTGTATTAAATATTGCATCCGGTGTTTCTTCTAGTGTTTTGCTTCTTCGCGGATAAGGCCGTTGAGTTGATGTGAGCTTCGCCCCGATCTTCGGTTGAACCCTTCGACAATGTTTTCAAAGCAGCATCTCCCCCTTTCTACCTATCTTACTTTTATAGTATTTATTCCCTCCTGTTGATCTATTGCTATCTGTGTCGCGATGCTTTAGTTTCCGTACCCATGATATTTCCCTGCAGCCTCATATTGCCTTGGACACACCCTATTACCTGTTGTTTGGTAGATAGTTGGACTAGAGCGCCGTAGTTGCTTGCTCAAGTGCTGATGTGTGTCGTCATATGCCACAGTTGCTGAGGTATTGCCGCATGTTGATGTTGGAGATGATCCTAGTTTTACTTATTGTTCACTTTACTTTCTGTTTAACAACTAAAATTGACATAAGCAGAGGCATCGGTGGGCGATAGAAAATATTTGGTTTCTGAACGCCCACTTGTGTCCCGTAAGACCCCGAGTACTTGATACATGTTCCTTGATTTTGCGCGCTATCCACATCCGGGAGGTATATGGGACCCCCCTGAGCCAGAGCTTGATTCCGTCTTATTTCTTGGTGCCACAAACTAGTTTGAGGTTTTATTACGATCCTGTACTTATGCCATGCTACTTTACGTATTTAATTTGTGCGAGGAGCACACTCTTGTTAGGATAATGGCCCGATTCATGTGTCGACAAGCCACACTTCGGGTTCCCGATCGTTCACAGCCGTCCCCATAACCTTGAGGCCATCTCGAGCTTGCTTACTCCGCGGATTCTACTTAAGGGTGGCCCCAAATATTTCTGAATCCTGTGATTGTTCAATGAAAGCCTCGTTGGGTTTTGATTTGGTTTTTCCGAGGTCGATCGAGCGTGTGTTGCTATTGGTGCACCCGGGTAAAACTTTCAAAGCCGTGTCCGGATATGGACGACTTGGAGCAGATATCTCGATCATAGACAAGCATAACTAAAGTTTACTGCTATAAATTTGACTTATAATGACTAGTAATCAGCTTCACTATAATGGAATGGCTAATAATACTGCCCACAAATTGCTTGTTTGGTTGTCGCTTGCGACAAATGAATCTGACTAGTAAGTATTGCAACTACAACGAATTGGCTGAATAAAAGTACCAACAACTGCTGGGTTTTGGGTTTATATCATGCTATCTGTATTTGATTAGTAATTACCGCAACTATAACGGAATGGTTAATTAAAAGTGCCCACTGTTTATTTTATCAGGACGATTATCTATACCTGACTAGTAATTGCTGCCACGATAACTGAATAAATAAAACTGCCAACGGTGTGAGTTCCTCGGTTGACTTCCTCGTTTGGTCTCGAGGGGGAAACGCCAGGATGGGTTTGTTTGATGATAGAATCAGGTTGGATCCGAATAGGTCATTCTCACCCCTCTCTGATAACCGCCGTTGTATCGAGTCTCTATAGGTTGTTTAGTGCATCTTGCCGCTGCCGATCCACCATACCTATGTAGGCGAGGACCGCCGAATTCTAGCCTCGCCGTCTTGGCCTCGATCGACGCTCCTTCTTTGTTTTACGCTTTGCCCTTTGTCGGCACCCTTTGTTAAGCAGGTTTTGAGATCGACGCCGTTAGCGAGGTTACCCTTCCGGCTTGGCCTGGAGGGTTATGGGCCATTGGTTATCCTTGGGGCTCTTAGCCCCATTCGCATCTTGTCCGTGGCTGGACTCTATCGCTTTCAAGGTGATTTGGATCTTTGTATATTATATCTGTATTCTTGACTCTTTGAGTCATTGTATATATATCTTACGGGGTCCCATCGAGGACTGTTGTGTAATGTTATTACCGTTTTCCACCCTTGCGAAAGTGCTGGTGGGCACCTTTGAATCGTTTCTATGCGGGTTTGGTGAATTTTGCCCAAACTTGCATAGGTCCGATTCTGAGGGTGTTACAGAGTGGTATCAGAGCCCAGCAGTTGCGATACCCCACAAGTCCAGCCTGTAGGATAACCTAGCTAACGGCCGAAGTGGAGAGTCAAAACTATTTTTGAAAATCGGTTGGATAGTTCTGATTAGGTCTGATTTTACTCCTTACCCCTCTGCTATTCTCCTCTTATCTCGACGTGTTTTGAATCTACCCTCTTATCTTTTCTTCGAGTCCAGGATATCTCGTGGTTGGGTTTTCGTCGTACCTTCAGGTTTTCGCTATCCCCCTTTTGTAACGGAGGTGCTACGATCATCAATCTGCAACTCGTCTGTTGTACCCTTCCTCCAATCTTTTGTTCTTATCCCCATGTGTTCCTTGCTGGATATCAGTGTCGTTGAAAGACATATGAGAAGGACGAGCTTTGGTGAAGTTGGGGTTAACCTTGAGCATGTGTTGTTCATGCCAATGGAACCACCGCGAAACCTAATCAGTGTGTCTTTCATACGATTTCTGCTGGCAACACTCCCTTGTTTCCGAACCTCGCGTGTCGAGATCTTCAGTCTAGTTCCGAGAGTTGGATGCTTAATCCGCTTATTCGTGTGCAGAGTAATGGTTTGAGTGTGGGATGGAGTAGCTACCCTACCACTGCTCTTATCATTCGCTCGTGTATGTCGAATCAGTGGATCCAGCAATTTTACTCCGTCCACGGAAGTTAGGGGTGGCTATATTTGCGATACCTCTACCTTCGACCTTTTGTTCCCGGAGTGTTCTCTCGACGATCAGGAGCAACGATCCTTTGTTGGTGGTGTCGTCGTTTTCAAGATGAAGAAGGAACCCTCGTTAGTGGTGTCGCGAGGATCTACACGAAGCGAGAAGACGCAGAACGCCGTCCTTCCTTCCGGTACCATGAGGCGGATCTCGAGGGCGAGATCCCTTGTTAGTGGTGTCGAATTGTGGCATCCCGCAAAACCACTACTAGAAAATCGCGTTGAATTTGTGCATTGCATCGTCATCATCATACATTGTTTGCCAAAACTATTTTCGCAAAGCCCGTTTTGTTTTCTAAAACGCCCATCTTTATTCAAACGCCAAACCCCGGAGCCCCCTCCTCCAAGCGTGTAGCACCGCGCCCTCTGGCCGTGTGTGTCTCCGCTGACGCAAGTCCGCGCTGTCAAGGAGCTCCGGTCAGGCGGCCTCCTGCTGTTCCGTCGCGAGTTCGGCTCGCGTCCCCAAACTTGCAGGCGCGCCAGCACCCCGTCATGAGCTCTTGATCGTCTGGACATTCGTGTGTCGTCTAATCTGTGTGGCTGTTGTTTGGAGGCGTTTCAGTGTTGGGGAGTGGTGGCAGTTTGGTGCTCTAAGGATGTAAATCAATGGCTCTCGACGCTCTACCCGGGCGTGGACGTGATGACCCTATGAGGATGCCGTGAGGCTGCCATCAGACTAATCCGATGAAGATGCTACGAGAATCTTCACAACACAAGGTCTCCCGGAAGACCCCGGTGTCGAACCCGAGGAATCGCCGACATGGAACCATCTACCAAGATCTTCTCGCCAACAAGGCCACGCCAAGACCCGTTCCCGGAGGCGAAGTCCGGACCCGATGCTCGCCAAGAACGCCACCGGTTCTACAAGCACTCCGCCCGGACACCAAGTTCTGCTCCCCGGACGCCAAGTCCGACCCGACCCGCGAACCCGACAAGACCGGCACAACGACAAGAGCGACACCGACCAGGGCGAGTCCGATGCGCCCCGACGCCACGCCAAGTGATTCACCCCGACACCGAGACCCCGACGCGACAAGTGTTTCGTCCCGAACGCCATGACCGACAACATGACCCGAGACCCCGATGCGCCAAGACCTACCCCTAAGTCCGAGAACGATCCCGCCGCGGCCGTCGAACCCTGGACCCAGAGACCGACCCCGAACCCCGGAACCCCAAGACCGTCGAGACCCTAATGTGTGACCCCTTTTCCTCGAACCCTATTTTATAACATATCAATTTGTTGCATATTAAATTGTCATTCCCGCATGCATAGCATTGGTTTGGGGGCCTTATGCCGATTCACCTAATAATTAAATATGGGGCCCATATGCGGGCCAATCTAGTCTCATATTGGCCTCATTTAAACTTGTGTAGCGAACCGGTGTCATCTTTTGTCTTGCTAATACAACATTTAATTTGCGGGGGAACTAAACAACTTGAACCATCCAATTAATTGTCGGAACCCCGGTTCCACTTAATATGACCTAATTGCATCGCATCTTTGCCATGTCATACATCATACATGCATCATGCCGATCTTCTGCCGTGTATTAAATATTGCATCCGGTGTTTCTTCTAGTGTTTTGCTTCTTCGCGGATAAGGCCGTTGAGTTGATGTGAGCTTCGCCCCGATCTTCGGTTGAACCCTTCGACAATGTTTTCAGGCGAGCATCTCCCCCTTTCTACCTATCTTACTTTTATAGTATTTATTCCCTCCTGTTGATCTATTGCTATCTGTGTCGCGATGCTTTAGTTTCCGTACCCATGATATTTCCCTGCAGCCTCATATTGCCTTGGACACACCCTATTACCTGTTGTTTGGTAGATAGTTGGACTTGCGCGCCGTAGTTGCTTGCTCAAGTGCTGATGTGTGTCGTCATATGCCACAGTTGCTGAGGTATTGCCGCATGTTGATGTTGGAGATGATCCTAGTTTTACTTATTGTTCACTTTACTTTCTGTTTAACAACTAAAATTGACATAAGCAGAGGCATCGGTGGGCGATAGAAAATATTTGGTTTCCGAACGCCCACTTGTGTCCCGTAAGACCCCGAGTACTTGATACATGTTCCTTGATTTTGCGCGCTATCCACATCCGGGAGGTATATGGGACCCCCCTGAGCCAGAGCTTGATTCCGTCTTATTTCTTGGGGCCACAAACTAGTTTGAGGTTTTATTACGATCCTGTACTTATGCCATGCTACTTTCTGTATTTAATTTGTGCGAGGAGCACACTGTACTGTTTAGGATAATGGCCCGATTCCGCGGTGTCGACAAGCCCAGCCACACTTTCGGGTTCCCAGTCGTTCACAGCCGTCCCCATAACCTTGAGGCCGTCTCGGAGCTTGCTTACTCCGTTGCGGATTCTACTTAAGGGGTGCCCCCCTGAAATATTTCTGAATCCTGTGATTGTTCAGTCGTGAAAGCCTCGTTGGGTTTTGATTTGGTTTTTCCGAGGTCGATCGAGCGTGTGTTGCTATTGGTGCACCCCGGCCGGGTAAAACTTTCTGAAAGCCGTGTCCGCGGATATGGACGACTTGGAGCACAGTATCTCGATCATAGACAAGCATAACTAAAGTTTACTGCTATAAATTTGACTTATAATGACTAGTAATCAGCTTCACTATAATGGAATGGCTAATAATACTGCCCACAAATTGCTTGTTTGGTTGTCGCTTGCGACAAATGAATCTGACTAGTAAGTATTGCAACTACAACGAATTGGCTGAATAAAAGTACCAACAACTGCTGGGTTTTGGGTTTATATCATGCTATCTGTATTTGATTAGTAATTACCGCAACTATAACGGAATGGTTAATTAAAAGTGCCCACTGTTTATTTTATCAGGACGATTATCTATACCTGACTAGTAATTGCTGCCACGATAACTGAATAAATAAAACTGCCAACGGTGTGAGTTCCTCGGTTGACTTCCTCGTTTGGTCTCGAGGGGGAAACGCCAGGATGGGTTTGTTTGATGATAGAATCAGGTTGGATCCGAATAGGTCATTCTCACCCCTCTCTGATAACCGCCGGTTGTATCGAGTCTCTATAGGTTGTTTAGTGCATGCTGCCGCTGCCGCTTCAGTCCACCATACCTATGTAGGCGAGGACCGCCGAATTCTAGCCTCGTGTCTTGGCCTCGGATTAACGCTCCTTCTTTGTTTTCTGCTTTGCCCTTTGTCGGCACCCCTTTTGTTAAGCAGGTTTTGAGATCGACGCCGTTAGCAGGGTTACCCTTCCGGCTTGGCCTGGGCAGGGTTATGGACGCCATTGGTTATCCTTCAGGGCTCTTAGCCCCATTCGCATCTTGTCCGTAGCTGGACGCTCTATCGTTTTCAAGGTGATTTGGATCTTTGTATATTATATCTGTATTCTTGACTCTTTGAGTCGCTGTTATATATATATCTGTTCTGGGGTCCCATCGAGGACTGTTGTGTAATGTTATTACTTCGTTTTCCACCCGCACGAAAGTGCCTGGTGGGCACCTTTGAATCGTTTCTATGCGGGTTTGGTGAATTTTGCCCAAACTTGCATAGGTCCGATTCTGAGGGTGTTACAATCTCCAATCTTCAAATTGCCCACAAGTGAACAAGTGCCGAGTGGAGTACCGTGGCCTATAACGATCAATCAGAATCGGAATAACCTGCAACATGAAACGTAGAATCCCCGAAGGGTCAATACATGGAATGTATGGCAAGTAGAGCTAGTAATGGAGACAATAATACTAACATCTACATGCATATTTGGCAAGTGGAGCTGTGTCTGGCTTGCATTTGCAAATACATTTGTCCTACTTTCATAAACAGCTTTAAATTTTCTTTGAAAAGATCTCAATTAAGTTACCCAACAATATTAAAGCAATTATGAAATTTGAATGAGCGAGAAACATGTCATGGAATCAATATCTAGCAACTCAGATGTCCATAACCGGGGACACGGCTAATCGATTAGATTATACACTCTGCAGAGGTTAGTACACTTTACCCATGCGACTTGGCCAGCCCAGCTCGTACCACCACTCTCATTTTGGGTGATGATAGGGAGAAGACCAAGAAGAGACTGTTCGGGAAGTAGCTCCTCAATCCCGACGCGCACCGGTCCAACCTACCAAAATTCTACATCTCTGGATACGCGGGTTCGAGTTACCACAACCTACTAAGTCCAACCAACCGCTCATTTCATTATTGGCACATGGTTGTACACGTAAGCTACACAATAAAGAAGCCAATCATTCTCTCTTGATACGTGGGTGCCTCTCCGCAATGAAACCACCAAAATTTATCAACACCATCACACCCAGGGGGTTTATTGATTAAGTTGTTTTAGTTTTCACAAACCAATACTTTGAGAAAACAAGTAGCAATGATGTAACCCAGCCCTCGTTCAACAAAGCATGGCTAAGCACATCTACCAACGGTGGTTCATCTACAAAGGGGGTCCTACCACATAATAGGACATAGCATAGCGATAGTATCATCCTACACATGCATCTACAAAATACACGACAATGCATAGAAAATAGTAGAACGATATTCATGAACAAAGTAGCATCTACTTGCCTTGGTTGTAGCGGTCTGGAGCACAATCCTCACACGAACAAGCGTTGCACTCAGCACAATCTACACGACACAATTACATTCATAAACAAACAATCACAATATATGCAACAAATATGATGCATGAATGCAAGAACGACAAGTGAATTGGTGCTACAGCTGCACCACATAATTCTAATCCATTATACTACCGGATACATGCATGGAAAAATAGATTTGGCGCTAGGAAAACTAATAGACAAAAGCAATGCTCCAAACTAGAGCTAGAACTTAAATAATTCACTACCGGTAGTATACTGTTTGTAAAATCTTGGAAAAATTCTATCGCATAGGCATCGCTGAATAGAAACAGTACCAATTGGAATTACTCAAAAAGGAATTATAAAACTCCCCGAGTAATTAAAACACTGCAGAAAGCCATTAGACAAATACTGCAGAAGTTTTTACTGTAAGCGTACCTTTTTAATACACGATGAGATTCCCCTCGTTCATACGAGCTCAGGGACATATCACAGGCGATTTTTGGAGCTACGGATCTTTTTCTACGAATTTATTATTCCGAAAAGGCCACTAACTAGTTTGATTAAACTGTACTAAACCTGACAGTAAAAGTCTGAACCAAAGCTACAGCAAGATACTACACGACTCACTGAACTCTTTCATATTTTATTTGCAATTTTTAGCCAAGCGGTTGAATTTCTACGCAATTTACAAGATTCTACCGAAATCTGTCAACTAAAGGGATTAACGAAATTGACCCAGTCAAGCGTATGCATTTGACTGGCGCTGACTACGCTGACTGGTCAACGCCTAGGATCTGACCGATCAACGAATGATCTAGGCGCTGATCCGAGATCGGCGGTGGCTGCTTCTTCAGGAAGCGGATGGCGAAACGGACTCGGAAGGTGCGGCGAGCTCCGGACGCGGTGGCGATCGGATCGGCGGCGTGGTTCTTCCTGCGGACGCACCGGTCAACTACGGCGGTTCAAGATCGTCAACACGCGACGTAAAGCGAAGCGCGCGGCGATGCGGACAAAACGGCGCGACGCAAAGCGGCGCGGTGCATGTGCGCATGCATGCGCGCCTGCAAGCAAGCGCTGGCGGGCCGCGGTGGCAGCGGCGGCGCTGGCGGCAGCGGCGGCAGCAAGATGCGGCGGCGGCGGCTGCATCTTGGGGTAAGCGGCGCGGCGGCGGCTTCAGCAGCGGGCGAAGCGTCTGGCGGCTGGCGCAGGCGCGGCGGCGCAGCGCTTCAGGGCGGAGGCGGCGTGCTTTCGCGGCGGCGCGCGTGGCGTGGCGGGAGAGGAGGCGGCGGCGGTGTTGTACCGGGCGGCGACGGCGGCGATGGGGACGCCGGCGGCGGCGGCGGCGGTCCTCGGGAGGCGCGCGCGATCGCGGGGCAGGAGGCGGCGGTGTGCGTGCGGGTGCGGTTCCCGAGGCAGCGGGGCTGCCCTTTAAGTGGGCCCCTAGCGCGGTCCTACTCCAATTCGGTCCAGAATTTGACTACAACTCGGAATTCGGTCCAGATTTTCGGACCATTTTCCGGCGGTTTACTAAAATGTCCGAGTCTTTTGCATACGAACTCCGATTGGAGCGATTCTCGCGCCTACGGGTTCGTATCGTCGAGGGGAACAACCTTCAGTCGAAGTTTGCGCGAAAACTCGAACCTACAGGGGTGGTTGTCGCAAGGTCTTCTAAAGCCTCCCGCAGGAACCTCGTAGCGAAACAAAATAGGGTTTTGAAGATAGCGTTTCGCCGAACCTTTCTACTCGACGGTTTTGCATGGAAAGATATGATGCAATGCTATGAATGATATGCAAGACCAAATCTAAATTTGGGATGTGACAATTTAAAACTCTCATTACTCCTTATTATTGACCTTATCTTAATAGGACCCCTCATGTTCCTCTCATTCATCACTCGCACTTCATGTATCAAGGATGCAGGCATGCAACTCAGGGTAAAAAGCTATGTTATGTGCACTAAAATTCAGCTAGCAATGTTACTAAAATTCACTTAGCGCTTGACTAAAATTCAGTTAGCACGATGACCAAAATTTAACTATAACACTAAAATTCAGTTAGCACTACTGTGGACTATAATTTAGATTGCATAATGTACCTTTGTTTTCCTCTTCGTCTACATCTTCCCATGCCACTTCTTCATTATTAGTGTCACTTTCATTCCTGCTATTGTCCTCATCGGTCCTATCCTCTTGTTCTTCTTCCTCTGCCTCTTTTTTTTGCGAATGGAACTTCCTCTGCCTCTTCATCCTCTTATGAGATAACTGAAATATGTATCGTATTTTTGGTGCTGCTCAGGCACGCTGCATAACCAGGCTGTGTGCATGCCATAAAAAATGCGATCTGACAAAGATGAAACACTTGTTAGCCTTTTAATATTGATTATGTATCTGCATGTTTATTTTCTTTTGCATGTAGTTTAGGTGATGGAGTAGCTTACCGTGAGGTTTCGAAAATAACGCTTCGTCTCCCACGTGAGGCGATTAGGGTTTTCGAGTGACCGTGACGGCGCCCGTCGAATCTCTCGCCGGGGTGCAGGAAGTGAGTTCCCAGGCTAGAGTGATCTCGTCGGCTGGAAGGTGGCGGAGCCGCGATGGATCCCAAGGTTCAAGCGGCGACGGAGAAAGTCCAGGCAGGGGGGAAAGCGGCCGGAGAGACAGGAGAACCTCGAGCGGAGACAGAGGTTCCGGTCGAGGATCTGATGAAGAATCTCAAGTTGACTGCTGCGGAAGCGGATAGACTTGTAGATGAGGATGAGGAAGAATTGGAAAAGCCCATGTGGGCGCTCGCCGGTAAGATCTTGTCGGATCCAAAAGTGTATCACATAAACACGATTTCGGCGGCGCTTCGCCCTGCGTGGGGAAACCCTAAGGTCTTATTTTTTCGGGATGGTGGGAAGAACATGTTCGTGGCTGAACTTGGTTCGAAGAGAGACCGGGATCGCATATGGGAGCGATCTCCATGGATGGTGAACAAGTGTGCAGTGGTTTTGGAAAACTTCCACCAACGGAGTCGACCGTCGGAGATGAGGTTCGACAAGCTGATGATTTGGGTCAGGGTCATTGATCTCCCATACAACAAATTGAATGAAACTTGGGGCGAGAGGATCGCCAAGAAGATTGGTGAATTTGTCAAGCTTGATATCAATAAAGATGGCCTTGTGAGCGCCCAATATCTGCGTGCAAAAGTGTACATTAAGGTGTCTGATCCACTCATGCGGTGGGTGGGTCTGGAGTCGAAGAAATTGGGGAGGACTTTCTGGTACTCTATCCAATATGAGTTCCTGCCGTATTTTTGCTTTTCTTGTGGTGTGCTTGGACACTCTGAAACTGTCTGCCCCACGCCAGCTGAGAGAGATGAAGCAGGTAATCTACCTTGGGGGGCGTTTTTGAGGGCTCCAAATGATCTGAAGAAGAATGCCCCCCCCCCCCCGTTTGCTGAGGGTGGCTATGACGATTTCTATACGGAATATAAAAAGGAAAGTGAACAGTCTGATCCTCGTGACAAGGACGAGGGAGAAACGTTTATTAGACCCCCACCTCGGGCTCCCATGGGTGGTCGGGGGAGGGGAAGAAACCCAAATGTGCGTGGTGGCAAACTACCAGTCTACCGGAAGTTGGCGATGACCACACCTGAAACGAGTACTGAAGCTCACCCAGGTGAACACAACACAGTTAGAGATTTGGTTATGTTTGAGCCACAGATCTCTGGGTCTAAACGAGAGGAAGCTGAGGTGCGTGATAAAAAAGAGGGTGTTACCCCAGATGCGAAAAAGAAGAGGACTGCACTAGGAAACCAAAACCCTTTGGCGTCGACTGCGGGACAGTCGCACCGGGGACAATGAGTTGTTTAAGCGTGAACTGTCGGGGACTTGGGAACGACCCGACAGTTTGAGAGCTTCGCGGCTTCGTGAAGCAAATGGACCCTGCCTTGCTTTTTGTTATGGAGACAAAAATCGAAGGTAAAAGAGTGGAGAGTTTGAAGAGTACCCTCGGCTTTGTTGGAGGTTTTGCTGTTGATAGTGTGGGTCTGAGTGGTGGTATTGGGCTGTTCTGGTCGTCAGCAGTTTCTGTTGAGGTGAAGAGTTTCAATAAATACCATATCGACGCCATTGTTCAATTAAAGGACAACTTTGTTCCTAAGTGGAGATTTACAGGGATCTACGGCGATCTACGAAGGGGGAATAGGCACCATACCTGGACTCTTATGAGGAGACTAAAGGGACTCCAAAATCTTCCGTGGTTGTGTGTGGGTGATTTCAACGAGACCATGTACAACACAGAGCATTTTAGTGAGCATGATCGTGAGGATTGGCAAATGCGAGCTTTTCGGGACAGAATTGAAGACTGTGATCTGCAAGATTTAGGCTATCATGGCCAGCCGTTTACTTGGGATAATAGACAAGAGGGCAAAACAAATGTAAAAGCCCGGCTCGACAGAGCCTTTGGGACGGAGGATTTTCTCCAGTTATTTCAAGTGCTTAGAGTGCGACATGTTAACATGGTCTAGTCGGATCATTGTATGCTTGAAATTGAGATGAAAAAGTATAGACAACAACTGTTTACTAATGGCCGCAATTTTAAGTACAAAAATGTGTGGCAAACCCATGCTGACTATGACAAAGTGGTAACTGATCTGTGGAATAAGGCTGAACTAGGTACTGGTTTGAGTGGTTTTGCGACCGCTCTGGGCAGTTTGCAATCCGGCCTGGGAGCCTGGGGCACTGCAACTTTTGGCAATTTTAAAAGGAATCTCCTGAACCTCAGGAAGGAGCTAGACCGTGTTAGGAAGAACTCCATGGGACGCATTCCATCAGGAGAAGAGAAGAGGCTCATGAATAAAATTAATGAAGTCCTCTACCAAGAAGAAATTTGGATCATGCAACGAGCTCGGCTTAATTGGCTCAAATCCGGGGATCGTAACACGGCGTATTTCCACGCTCATGCAGCCCAGAGAAAAAGGATCAATGGGATTCATATACTTCAGCGTGAGGATGGTTCGGTGTGTGGTGATGCAGGTGAGATTAAAAATGAAGTTCAGAATTTCTATTCTAATTTGTATTCTTCTGAAGGTGTCCCGAATTTTCAACAAGTTCTTGATCTGGTTGAGGCGAAAGTCACCTTAGAAGATAAAGTGTTGCTTGAGGAAGATTTTTCGGCTGATGAGGTCAAAAAGGCTCTTTTTCAAATGCACCCATCAAAGGCCCCTGGAGTCGATGGTTTCACTGCAGGTTTCTACCAGCGCCATTGGAACCTTCTGGGAGATCTTTGCAAGGCTGTGTTGAATTTTCTGAATGGTGGGGAGCTTCCAGCAAATATGAATGATACAGCAATTACTCTCATTCCTAAAGTGAGAAACCCTCAATCCATTAAGCAATACAGACCAATCTCGCTTTGTAATGTGCTATATAAAGTTGGCACCAAGACGATTGCAAATAAATTGAGACCAGTTCTGGAGTATACTATCAGTCAAGAGAAGAGTGTTTTTGTCCCCGGCAGGCTTATTCAGGATAATGCACTTGTGGCTTTTGAAAGTATTCATTCCATGAAAATAAAGAAAAAAGGTAAGAAAGGCCATAGTGTTGTCAAGTTAGATATGATGAAAGCATACGACCGTGTTGAGTGGCCTTTTCTTGAAGCAATGATGCTGAAGCTGGGATTTCCGGTGAGATTAGTCCAGTTGATTATGAAGTGCATTTCTACCGTCCGTTTCTCAGTTAAGGTGAATGGAGGTTTGTTGGAGCCTTTTCACCCCACCCGGGGAATCAGGCAAGGAGACCCTATCTCGCCATTTCTGTTCCTTTTCTGTGGAGAAGGATTGACTACTCTATTGCATAAATACAATATGGGCTTTGTGGACAGAGGGGTTCGAGTCTGCAATAGATCACCCTGGATTTCACACCTCCTTTTTGCTGATGATAGTCTGATCTTCATCAATGCAAATGGCGCTAGTGCGAGTAGGCTGAGCGAGATACTACAGTTATATGATGATGCCTCAGGCCAGAGAGTTAATAAAGAAAAAAGTGCCATTTTCTTTAGTCCGTGTACCCCGGAAGCGCAAAGGCTGGCAGTCAAAGCAAGTCTGAATATCCAAGCTGAAGCCTTCAGTGAGCGCTACCTGGGGCTGCCGACAGCGGTTGGAAAGATCACTAGTGATGTCTTTGAATTTGTTGCTGATAAAGCGAGGAGTAAGGTGAATGGTTGGACGGAAAAGAACCTGTCATACCCAGGAAAAGAAGCACTTATTAAATTCGTTATTCAAGCCATGCCTACATATAGCATGAGATATTTCCTTCTCTCCAAGGGTTCTTGTCAGAAGCTTAACTCCATATCAGGAAGTTTTTGGTGGGGAGGAAATTTAGATAAGAGGTTCATGCACTGGATGGCATGGGACAAGCTATCCGTTCTGAAGAGCAAGGGAGGCATGGGTTTTAGAGATATGGACATGTTTAACATTGCTCTTCTTGGTAAGCAGGTGTGGAGATTATTGACTAACCCTACATCGCTATGTTCTCAAGTTTGGGACGCTACTGTCATAACAAGAACCTGATGGAAGTATCGGCACCAGCCACGGCGTCCAAAACTTGGCGGGCAATTCTGGCTGGTAGAGAATCCGTTGAAACTGGTTTGATCAAGAGAGTGGGCTCGGGAGATAGCATCTCAATTTGGGATGATAACTGGATACCGAATCTGCATTCGATGAAACCTATGGGCAGAAAAAAGGACACTGATCTGGTTGAGGTCAGCGAACTGATCTCAGACGACCATAAGTGGAAATATGAAGAGATAAGCGAGCTCTTCTTTGCTCCTGATGCCGAGGCTATCATGAAGATTCCGCTAAGGCGAGGCTGGGGTGAGGATTGTTTGGCTTGGTCAAGAGAGAACACAGGAATCTACTCGGTCCGCTCTGCATATAGAGCCCTAATGGATCGACAAGGGATGGCTCAAATATTGCGCGAGGAGAATAGTGCTACTACATCCAATAACGATGCCGATATTTGGAGCAGATTGTGGAAACTTTGCGTGGTACCTAAAGTGCGTGTCTTTTGGTGGAGAGTTCTACGAGGAATATCACCTGATTATAGGACTCTTTCACGGTGGCATGTCATGGAAAACAACACTTGTGGAATATGCAAAGCAGAATCCGAGGATATGATGCATGCTCTAATCACATGTAGTCATGCTAGACAGTTTTGGAGTGCAGCCAAGGAATCCTTCTTCCTAAAACTTCCAAAGTTACACCCCTCAACGTGGACCAAAGACATACTTTGTGATCCCAGGTTTACACCAGGCGAGAGGGCCAGGATCATAACGATGATGTACAATATTTGGACATCAAGAAACAATATCACACATGGAAAGGAGGGGTATAACCCTTCCAAGTCTATGGAGTTGATTTGGGAAACGTTGGATTTTTTGGAGCTTCCCAAGAATGCAGCAACCACGAAGAAGCCACGCCCACACTACACATGGAAAGCCCCTACCCAAGGTCTTGTCAAGATAAATTTGGACGGGGCGATCAATACTGTGGATGGTAGGGCGGTGACTGGTGTTGTGGCCCGGAACCACATCACCTTTCTAGGTGCTTCTACCAGGGTGTATGATGGGGTCTCGGATCCCTTAACCACGGAGGCCCTGGCCGCTCGTGATGCCTATGCCTTTGCTTGTCAGAAGGGTTTTCAGTTTGTTGTCCTTGCAACGGATTGCCAAGTCCTGCTGAAGCTTTGGGAAGGAAGGAAGACTGATCGTTCAGTGAATAGACCTATCTTAGATGAGATCAGTGAGTTGAAGAGTAGTTTTTCTTCTTTTCAATTTTTGTATGAGGGTCGCGAGGCTAACCAAGTGGCTCACTGTTGCGCGAAATATGCGGCTGTCAATGGTGAGGTACTGACTTGGGACGCTGAGCCACCTCCTTGGTTGATTCACAGCCTAAGGGCTGATTGTAATGGTGTGTGACTGTGAGGCTGCAAGTTTTTGACGCACTCTTTTCCTTACCAGAGTACCGAAGGGGATTGAAAGGTTTTTAATGAGGCGGCTTGCTAGCTGGTTATATTTATATATATTGCTTTCAAAAAAAAAGAGTACCTTACCGTGTAGCTGTACGTGAGATGCGTACAAGTATGGTTCAGCAGGGGATGTGCAGGCCGACGGCTAGTCGTGCGATGCGACTCAGCTGGTGAGATGTCGACCGTGTGAGATGCATGGTGTTGCATGCAAGTTCGGAGCACCGTGTGTGCATGGTAGGCCAGGTCGTGTTGTTCCCGGAGGGAATCTAGGAAGAGATCAAGTCAAATGATAGTTAGTTGCATGCTTGGATTAGTCAGTAGGTTAGCTGGTTTGGCCGAGTCCTACGCATGGTGGAGTGATTCCAGGAAGTGGAGGACGTGCGTTGGTTGCTAGTGATGTGAGTTTCTACCTTGTGTATATATTGCATCAAATGAATGGAAAAGGCAGCCGTGAGACACCAGCAAACACGATGTAGCCATTCTGATCACCAGGGAAGTTGCACGGCAAAGCTGCGTCTTTTTTCTTCACTGAGTGTGTGCGTGTGCTCTTGCGTGAGAGAGAAACAATACAAATTATGAGAGTTAAGAGGTAGAAGAAGATGGGGCTGCGAGATGCAGCCCCAACAACACTGTTACTGATTCACCAAGTAACGGACGGAAGTTTATACACAATCATTACTGGTGAGCTATTAACAACGGTAACATAATCTGTAATTTTCTGTTTGCGTTGAGGTGCCTCAAAGGGAATGTATGCTCGTCATTTGCTGCTTCCCGACGACGGTGCCATTCTCCGTTGCCCAAGAGGCATGTAATGTCGTATTTCATCCGCTCTAGAATAAATGAGTTGTATTATTTAGATTTTCATGGATCCACACACTAAAACACGTCTAGTTTTGTATGTGAATTTAAATAATTTCAAATTAACTATTTTGAGACGAAGAGAGAAGAAATGACTTGCAAAATAGACAATAAAATGTAAACATGCACTCCTTCGCAAAACTCCTTTTATTTGTGATCACTAATTGTTTATATACATATTAGTTAACATTGTATAAACTTCTGCAAGCGAGCATAAAGAATACAAAAGAGATACAACAACAACAAAGATCGTTTAAATGAAATGAACGAATACGCAGACACATGTACGCGAAATTAAAGGACCAGTGCTGAACAAGTACAGGACACAGCGTAGCATAATCAACTTAGCAGCTGGAGAACGAGAGCCCACAATCAGAAGCCCACAAATTTGGATTTCATGACGTCGATCTCGTCCGCGCCCAAGAGGAACGTCTTGGTGAGCACCTCCATGGGCATGGCCGGCTTGGTGGCGAAGAGCCCGAGCGTCGGCACCACCAGGCCAGGCGACTGCGCGTCGAACATGGCCATGAACACGGCGTCCCCGGTGCCGACGTTGAGCTGGTAGTGTTGCAGCCCGCGCGGCACGATGAAGAGCTCGTTCTCCTTCACCACCTTGGAGTAAAGCAGGTTGGTCGACGTCGTGAAACCGACCATGACCTCGCCCTTGACCACCAGTACAAGCTCCGAGCCACGCGGGTGCGAGTGCGGCGGGTTGATCCCGCCCGGCGCGAGGTCGGTGCGCGTGATGGAGACGCCCAGCGTGTTGAGGCCCGGGAAGACGGACACCGTGGCGCGCGTGGAGTTGACACCGAAGGGGTTCTTGGTGCTTGGCGCGGCAACCATGAGCGCGGAGAAGAAGTCGTCGTCCACGACGGTGGAGGCTGGCTTGCAGGGGAACCCGTCGACCGCCATGGCGGCCTTCAGGTCGGCCACGCAAAAGTCCTGGAGCGGCGACGGGTCCGAAAGGACGCAGGGTGCCGCGGCGAGGGATGCGGCGACCAGCAGCAGCACCTGGAGCATAGCGGAGCGAGACGATGCCATTGATCAGGTGCGAGTGTCAACTGTACAGCTAGCTTACACCAATCGCAATGTATTGAGATCTCGGACTGCTGGTGATTGCACTGCGGTTCGTTCGCTATAAATAGAGAGCGCGCTGCACGCATCGGTGCATCGCATGACAGATAAATTGACTGATGATGTTGCAGGCGGTTTACTAGGTCGTAACCCGCGTGCCGACCGACAGCTAGTGAGGAACCAGTGAGAGCGCGCAGATGGGGCTTAAGGGTCTCAAGGTATCAGTCAGGTTTATTGCTCGTCGTGACCGCTCGTCGCTGTCGAGATTACGACACCATTTGGCCTCAAGGTATCAGTCAGATTTCCGGCAGCGACGGGTTCTGGTGTTCGTGTGCGTGCGCGGATACAACTAAGCTGCGAAAATGCCAATCCGCACCTGGGTCTCGTGCTCTTCGTGATCTCAGAAAAGAAAACCCTGCTGCGATGTATGTATATTGCTTCCATTTGTCAATCGTGCTATTCGATTCAAGCTGCCACGACGTAGTATACTGCTTCCATTTGTGTAGCGCAGGTGAACATGCACCTCCTTTTTATGGTAAAAGGGCCCAAGCAACGCAATTGATCGGAGCCCCGTTCCGGTTCCATTATCGAACGAAACCAGATACGGAGTACTACTTTTCCTAAAAACAACAGATCAAGCTGTCTTCTCAAAGGGAGAAAATTTGAAGAAAAAAATACCACATTTGAAGCTAGGGCTTCAAAAGACCATCAGTTTTCAAAAAATTCACAAAAAACTACCAATTCATGCTGATGTGGCGTGATGATACTGGTCGGGGCATGGCTATCGCACCTATGTATTGTGTTTGAATCGCTAACCCCCTCCACCTAATGTAACACCTTCGGATCGGCCCTATGTAAGTTTTAGCAATTTCCGCCAAACCCACATAGAAACAATTCAAAAGTGCCCACCAGGCACTTTCATGCGGGTGGAAAACGAAATAATACCATTACACATTAGTTCTTGATGGAACCCACAGAACAAATATATACAACACGACTCCAAGAGTCAATAATACCGATATATAGTAAAAAAATCTAAATCACCTTGAAAACTATGCAGCATCCGAGTACAGATAAGATGCAAATTGGGCTAAGAGCTCCGAAGAATAACCAATGGCGTTCATAACCCCGCCCAGGCCAAGACGGAAGGGTAACCCTGCTAACGACGTCGAACTCAAACCTTCTAAACAAAACGGGTGCCGACAAAGGGCAAAGAAAAGAGAGAGCGGTTAGTACCGATGCCAGTACACGGCGAGACTTAGAATTCGGCGGCTCTCGCCTACATAGGTATGGTGGACTGAAGCGGCAACACAACATGCACTAAAAAATCTATGGAGACTCGATACAACTGTCAGCTATCAGAGAGAGATAAAAAAGAGCTATTCGGATCCAACCTGATACTAACACCAATCATAACCATCCTGGTATTTCCCCCTCGATACCAAACGAGAAAGTCATGCCGAGGAAACTCACACGATTGGCAGTTTTATTCTTTCTTTCCATGATGGTTATCCAACTTACTAGTCATATTTAGTTGTAGTTGTCTATGATCGAGATACTGTGCTCCAAGTCGTCCATAACCGCGGACACGGATTTTCGAAAAGATTTAACCCTGTAGGGGTGCACCAAAGTTTCCACACACACTTCGACCCTTGTTGCCAGATCAATTAACATACTTTCATAGGTATGTCGGCGGGGCCTAGGACACGATGCTTGAACACTACAACTAGAACCTACAGGAAAACAACCACACGTCCATGGGCCCCAGGACAAACATGCCTCGACACGCGCAAATGCTTGAACTGGAACATGGGCACCAGCGCGCACTGGAGGAAGCAGGGGCGAGGCGAGGCCGCGGAGTCGAGGGAGTTCGCGGCAACGACGAAGGAGAAGGGTGATGACCCACAAGTATAGGGGGTGTATCGTAGTACTTTCGATAAATAGGAGTGTCGATCCCAACGAGGAGCAGAAGGTGCTGAATAGTGGTATGGAGCAGAAACTCTCTACAAATACTTAGCAAACAGATTTTTAGTGGTTTTCTGATAAAGCAACAAAACAAAGTGCAAGTAACAAGGAACAAACACAACAAGTGGCCCAATCCTTTCTTAGCAAAGGACAAGCCGGTGGAAATACTTATAAAAAACAAACGTTCTCGAGGACACATGGAAATTCTGCCAAGTGCTTTCGCTTCAAATAGCTGAGTACTCTTGTTTGGTGTTGTAAGTGTTGTGTGGGTGAACCTGTGCTAATGTACCAACCTTACTTGGACTAATACATACTTGTGATTAAACCCCCTGCAAATATCCGTAACTACATGAAAGTAATTAAGGTAAATCTAACCACAGCCTTAAACTCTGAGATCCAACACTCCCTTGTGCAAAGGTGTCCTAACGGGGGTTCAGGTTTATGTCACTCCAACAACCCCACAATTAGTAGCCAAATACACAATGCATTCCCCTAGGACCATAAATGGTGAAGTATCATGTAGTCGACGTTCACATGACACCACTATAAGAATAGCACCACAACTTAAATACTAACCATTGAATAATAACTCAACACAAATCCACTAATAACAACATGACTTCTCCCATGTACTCAAGAACTAAACGAACTACTCACAAGACATCATATCGATTAAGATCAAAGATGATATGATAATGGATAACAATCTGAACATAAACAATAATCCAATGGTTCCACTCACAAGCATCAACTGCAATAGTAATCAACACCGGGAACGTTTCCCCTAAGAACTAAAGCAATATCCAACACAATTGTTACAGCAGGACAGAGTGGTGTTGATGGTGCTGGTGGAGATGATGGTGTGTATGATGATGATGATCCCGATGAAGCCTAGCTTGACAATGGTGTTGATGGAGACGATCTCCCCTCTCTGGGAAGGAATGCCCTCGGCAGAAATCTGTCTGTCGGAGAGATCTTTCTCTCTCTCGGTGTTTTCCGCCCCCAGAGGCGGCGGAAATCTATCTGTGGTCGCTCCCCTAGCCTTAGGGTTCCTTAGGGAAGATATAGGCGAAGGGGCGGAGTCGGCCACACCTGCCCTAGGCGCGGCCTAGGGTGGGCTCGCGCCTAAGGGGGTGTGAGCCCCCTGCGTCCCTTCTTCGTCCCTCCTTCTGGCTTCCTCAATCTTCTGGACAAATAATATTTTTCTAGTATTTTTCTGATCTTCACGAAATTTCACCGAAAAGCATTCTTTTCCATCAGAATCCAGACTCCGGCAGTTCATACTCCAAGAATCATCTAACATGCATAAACAGATGAAAAGCCATAAGTAATACCTCATAATAAGACAAATATCAATGAATAGAGGTAGATTATGATATAGAATGGTGATGCAAATTGGGCGTATCAACTCCCCCAAGCTTAGACCTTCGCTTGTCCCCAAGCAAAAACTAAGCTCAGTAAACATGTCCATAGGTTTATGGAGTGAAGTGTCGATAAAAGAATACGAACAAGAAGCATCACACTTACCATTACAGAACTCATAGAAGAAAGCAACTCACCATTATATAATTTAGCTTGCAACCAAGTACAATAGTCACAATAGAGATGCATAAAGATAAATCATAATTGGAATTGACAAACTTGTTCTTGGTCAGAGAACACCTGGCAAACAGTTTCACAAAAAGCTTTTTGTAGAAGTTTTACAACACGAGCACTCTTTGCTCAAAAAGTTTTTTCACAAGTGAAGGCTTTCAAAGTAATACTCAATAGATAAGAGTTTGTGAAAACAAGGAAGATAAAAACATGATTGAATAAATCACCATATGAATGCTTGCAACACAACAACTCAAATGCTTGTTGGAGATAGAGAGGAAGTAGGTCTACTGACTCAACTTGGAAATAGGAGAAAGGTCCCTTCATAGAGGGTAGCAGGGATTACAAGTCATAAAGAGCTTCCAAAAGATTATGGTACTTACTAGCTTTGAGCCCTCATTGCACCTATCATGAGCATCTTGAGATGATTAAGGTTGAAGTGCACAAAGATGGAGTATATGCTTGACGAAATATAAGTTGGCAATCTCATGTCCCTTGAATATGAGGGTCACTCCTCATGCTACTCACTTTGGTCACCGGTAAGTTCTTGTCATTGTAAGTACATGCGTATCATAGAGAACCGCCAACGGGGTACCCCTTGCACATGGTATAGGAGATATCTCATAACCAAAATGACAAGGCAAGCAGACAATGAGCATCTCAACGATCTTTTTATTTACTATATGCATAGCTTTTTATTGAGGATGCTTCATAGATAGCTCACTATGGTGATGTTGCAAGTTTTCACCATGATTAGGCATGGCTTAGGCTAGCGGCCTAGGCGTTTCTCTAACACAAAATACAGAATCCATGGACTTACAAGTTCCCTCTTTATTTCACATGGTTTACATCCATAGACAAAAGAGCATGATATCAACTGAGTACAAAGCACAGGTGCAATGTTGAAAACGTTCCCCGTGACAGCACGGTTATGCTAATTCCAACGTATAGATGCAAGAATATACAACTTCGATGGCACAATGGTTCAAGTCTATTAGGGGCAAGAAAATAAGGTGTGCCATCAAGTTCGTGAGACCTTTACTAACTAGTTTTCACATAAAAAATACTTTTTAATTCAAAAGTTAGATGAAGCTTGAGAATTTGCTTGGAATAGCAAAAGCTACTAGGTAGATATGGTGGACACAAGTGGCAAAGGTTTTGGTTCAAAGGGATTTGGAAACATGAGAAGTATGCCTTCTCAAAACAGGTTTTTGGCTAGCAAGGTTGGGTAGCAAGCAAGAGAGTTGAAAGAAACAAGCAAACATACAAGTAATAAAGCCAAACATGCAATCTTCCTTGAAGACACAAAATATCATAAATAAAGAATACTAAGCTTATGAGCCAAAAAGAAAGAAAACAAATGATACAAAATACGTGTAAGCTTTTTTTTCTCTTTCTCTTTTTCTTTCAAACTTAAAAAAGTATTGCTACTGACCAGAACTCGGTTTTCCAAAACCAATTTAGATCCACTTGATGATCCCAAAGTGATGCCAATACTGATCAACAAGATCCATCATATAATAGAGATTGCAAGCTAAAATAAGAAGTGCAAAAAGTAAAAGATGAGACTTCTCATTAATATTCCAATAAAGGCACTCACACCAAGGGATACATAGATAATCAACTAAAAAAGATACTTCCACATGCAAACCAAACTATAAGATAACCTCTCTACCAAAGATATGAATCCACTAAAAAGGTAAAAGATAAAAGATAATGGTGGTGATACCGCGACACTCGCCCAAGCTTGGAACAAGCCAAGGGGATGCCAAACCTGATGATGAATTACTCCTCCGGTGGAGGTGGTGTTCTCTTAATAAGCTCTTCAATAAGTTTCTTCAAATCCTCAAACTCAGAGGTAAGAGTACGAATCAACTTCGAGTTGTGCTCAATGCGGTTCATGATCATGTCAGACCGAGAATTCCAGTCCTTGTTATTCATTCCCCATTCTTCCTTTTTAGTGTACTCCTCCCCTGCATGGTTAGAACGAGGCATGTCCCACATCGAGGGCAAGTTCCCTTTGGGCACATGTTGATATTGTCGTTCATGTATAAGAGTGTGGAAGGGTTTCTTGGTACTTGGAGGAGGTGACTATGGAGAGAGGGCATGACGCCGAGATTTCCCTCCTGTAGACATTTGTGTTGTCCTCTTGAGCTTGATAGGTTTTGCCACCAATCCAATTCTTGTGACGGTGGCGCGGGTGTCTGGTTGCTTGTCCTCCTCCATGTCTTCCTCATCGCCTACCAAAATCTCCTCCTCCTTGGGTTTGTGAGGATCATCTTCCTCGGGCTTCTTGCCTTTGTCGTTGGCGGAGACCATGGTGCTCTAAACTTGAGAAGTTTTCCTGACAGAAATAGATCAAAACGAAAATACGATGAGAACACGATGCACGGACCTCGGAGGATATGGGGGGGTTATATATTACGAAGTTTCAGTGCATAAGGAAGGTTCTGACACAGAAACGAGGCGGAGACGCAGTTCGGGGGTGGCACACCCCCTCCAGGCGTGGCACACCCCCTCCAGGCGTGGCAAGGCAGGGGCCCGCGCCTAGGGTGGGTTTGTCCACCCCGGACTCCGTTTACTCTTTTGTTCTGTCTTGTAACTTCCCTTATGTATTAAAAACATAAAAAATATAAAAAGATTGGGGTTTCACGAACCTTCCGTTTTCACCACTTTTACCTAGTCAAAGACGAACTCTACAGACTCCTTTTCTCCTTCTCCTAAAAGTTTCCTTTCCTCACAAGGCTATACACAAAATTCAATGGCAACATTAGTGTAAGCAAAACAACAAACCTTTAGGTCCACACTTCAACTGAAATCTATCAAAAAAAGCTTCTATAAGAGGCAAATGCAAATGATAACAGAAATCTGTCAAAGCAGACCAGCAGGTAAAGATTGATTTTTTAGAAAACCTTCTGTTACTCAAATCAAAAATTGTAGAACTAATGAAAGTTGGGTAATAACTTGGATAACAAGCTCAAAACAATACAGCTCCATCCGACATACTGAGCTTGCTAACGAATTTTTACGGTGCAACACAAAAAAATCTGTCCCAGGACAGCCATTTTTCACAACTCCTCTACTTCACAAAAGTAGTTGAACTTGACAAACCAAAACAAAAAGGATAAGGAGCGGTTATTACTGAAGTAATAACTTCCAAGACTCAACCAAACTCTTGGGTTATCTCCCAACAAGTACTTTTATTTAATGCCTTTAAGTTAGGCTTGAAACTTTCAAAGATGCTCACAGAGGAGATATATATTTGAAGTGACAGAGAGCATAAAGAAGCAAATAACCAACACATCTGAGTCTAACCCACTTCCTATGCATGGGGGTATCATGAAAAAATGAATTGTTGAAACAAAAAGCCACTAGCATAGGAAGATAAAACATATGCAACTTCAAAGATTTCAACATAAAACAGGGAAACTTAACATTATTGAGATGCATAAAACCGTGTTTCCCTCTCTCATAATAACTTTCAGTAGCACTTTGAATAAAGTTGACAATATAGCTGTCACTAGAAACAACTTTATCATCTGAGTAAGCATACTTACAGTCACCAAAAAGAGGTCCAAGGTCATAAACCGGATCAATAGAAGCAAGTCGTTCCATCCTGAAATCTTTATTATGCAAGTTGTTTTCACAAGGAGCTTTAGCAAATTTGGAAAAGTTAAACTCATAAGACTCTCCATCAAACTTAGTTAAAACTTTTTCCTTCTTACAATCTATAATAGCTCCACAAGTGCTCAAGAAAGGTCTACCAAAAATGATAGGACAAGTTTTGCTAGCTGCTGAATTAAGCACTAGGAAATCAGCAGGATACTTAATCTTACCACAGAGAACCTCCACATCTCTTACAATACCAATAGGGCAAATGGTTTCCTTATTTGCAAGGTGAATAACCATATCAATGTCCTCCAGCTCACAAGGACCAATCTCATGCATAATTTCCCTGTAAAGCTCATAAGGAATAGCACTAGAACTAGCACCAATATCACATAATCCATAGTAGTAATGATCACCAATTTTAACAGAAAGCACAAGAACACTAGCTTTTCTAGCCTTACTAGGATGAGATATAATATTAGAAGCGCCTTCACAGAAGACAATGTGTTCATCCTCTATATTTCTAGCGTCAAGATCTTTCACAATAGTTACCACAGGTTCAATATTCAATTGCTCATAAGGCTCCACAATTTTCTTTGTACCTCTATTATTTTCACTAATAATCATAGAATACTCCATTACCTTAGCTGGGAAAGGAAACTTCTCAACATGAGCTTCAGGCACAATATGATTAGTAGTACAAACTTCAGTACTTATAACAGGAACATGATTAACAACATCTTTATAAGGAGCATGGTACTTATTCCACTTCTTTTTGGGAATTTCTATGTAAGAGGCAAAGGACTTAAAACAGTTGGCAATACTTTGGGAATCAAGACCAAACTCATTACTAATATCACGGAAGTCATCAGTTTCCATAAAATATTTAATGTTGGAGATATGCCCAAGAGGCAATAATAAAGTGGTTATTATCATATCTTCACACTTATGATAAATGTTTACATACCATGCTATAATTGTATTAACCGGAAACATTAATACTTGTGTGATTTGTAAACTAAAATAAGAGTCCCTAGTAAAGCCTCTTGTTAAACTAGCTTGTTGGTTAATATATGATCATGGTTTCCTGATCATGAACATAGAGATGTTATTAACAACAGGATCATATCATTAGGAGAATGATGTGATGGACATACTCCTATAGATAAGCGTAGCATAAAGATCAAGTCATTTAAATAGTTCAATTGCTATATGTTTTCTGATACATAGTAACCTAATTCCTTCGACCATGAGATCATGCATATCACCTTTACCGGATGGATGCTTTGATGACATCAAACACCACACCGTGCTCGGGTGGCTATAAAGGTGGCATTGAGTGTTCGGAAAGTATTGGTTGAAACACATGGATCAAGAGTGGGATTTGTCCATCCATATGACGGATAGATATACTCTGGGCCCTCTCGGTGGAATGTCATCCAATTAGCTTGCAAGCATGTGACTGGCTCACAAGGGATCACATATCACGGGAACGAGAAAATAGTACTTATCGGTAACGAGGTTGAACTAGGTATGCAGAGATACCAACGATCATAAACTCGGATAAGTAAACTATCGTGAGACAAAGGGAAATTGGTATCGTATGTAAGTGGTTCATTCGATCGCAGAGTAATCGTAGAAATATGTGGGAGCCATATGAATTTCCAGATTCCTCTATTGGTTATTGTTCGGAGAAGTGTCTCGATCATGTCCGCATAATTCACGAACCGTAGGGAGACACACTTAAGGATTCGACGTTGTTTGAGTAGTTATGGTATTATGAGAAAGAGACCGAATGTTGTTCGGAGTCTCGGATGGGATCCGGGATATCACGAGGTGATCCGGAATAGTCCGGAGAATAAGATTCATATAAGGAAAGTCCAGTTTCGGAGTTCGGGAATGATTCCGGTGTTTTCATCGGGAATGTTCTAGAAGGTTCCGGATTGTCCGGCACTCCGGGGGGGATGTTACATGAATGTGTCATTGCATATTGAATGATTGCATCATGTACTAAGTGTTCTTACTGTTCCAAAACTGAAAAGTCAAACTGCCAGTTTGAAAGTCAAACGGCTAAAACAGGAAACTGTGGGAAACAGGAAACTGTGGGAAACAGGAAACTGTGGGAAACAAGCAAGAGGTGGTTGGAACCGACTTGGAGGAGTCCTCCTCCAAGCTTGCCAACCAAGGCCGACTTGGGAGGGACTCCTCCCTTGGCCGCCCTCCCACCTATAAAAGGAGGGGCCTCCTCCTCTAGACACACAAGTTCCTATCCTCTAATCTCCGGTTTAGAGCCGTTTTGGTTTAGAGCTTCTAATTGCTTTAGCCTGCGGTTTAGAGCCTTCTAATTGGTGTGTCTAATCCTAGACCACTAATATCTCTCTCATACTCCACCATACTCGCTCGGCTTAAGGCGAAGCCTCGGGATCTCCCTCTACTTCCGGTACCACGCCAGTTGTCTTTGCCGGAATCGCGAGGAGAGTGCTACAACCTCCGCCTTGGAACAAGGGAGAGGAAGGTCTTCGTCGAAAATCGAACGTGACCGATCATGAAGCGCTGCTTAACGCAGCGCCGGAAGGATCGTCTACGCGATCTTGAGATCGGGAAAAGTACGACTACATCACCCACGAGAATCTGCTCTCGTTAAACACTTTGGAATCTTCGAGGGTGAGTTATTCCATCGACTCGTTGCTACAATCTAGTAGATAGATCTTGGCTTGTTTGTTTGTATGCGATAGAACTTTTTTTCCATGCTACGAACCCCTACAAGGGTATCGTAGTCGTGTCTATATGTAGATCTGTTGCAGTAGAACACAATGGTCATTGTGGGCGTTGATGCTTTATTGTCGATTGCTTCTTGTGTACTTTGCATCTTGCGGTATGTTGGGATGAAGCGCCGCTAACCTTACATGACATCGTTCATGAGACTTGCTCCACACTTGACATGCAACTTGTATTGCATAAGTGGCTTTGCGGGTGCCTGTTTCTCCTAGCATAGTTAAGATCCAATTTACAACGGGTGATCAATAATGCTAGTATCAATGTTGTGGTTCTTGTTCGTAAGTTAGAACGACACTTATTGAAAGCCCCAAACCACGTAAAATATGCAAAGAAAGTAGAGGCGTCTAACTTTGTTTTGCAGGGTGTCTGATGATGTGATATGGCCATGATTGTGATTATATTTGATGTATGCAATGTTCCTTATTGTTAGTTGGCAACCGGCAGGAGCCATATGGTTGTCTTTAATTTATGTTAAGATCCGCGTGTCTATTCAAAGTAGTTGTAATAGTTGAAGCCGGTGGACGACAACCATGGAGAAGCGTCATTGACCTTGATGCAATGCCGGTGATGATGGAGATCATGTTCGTGCTTGAAGATGGAGATCGGAAGCACAAAGAAGAAAGGCCATATCATATCACATATTATTGAATTGCATGTGATGTTAATCCTTTATGCATCTTGTATTGCTTAGTAGAAGACGGTAGCATTATAAGATGATCCCTCATGCACATGAATTTCAAGTCATAAAGTGTTCACCCTTAGTTAGCACCGTTGCTATAGCTTGTTGTTTCGAAGCACCACGTGATGATCGGTGTTAGATTCTGCAAGTGTATACAACGTGAGCAAGCATTTGCTCATGCGTAAACTAAGGTTTGATCTTGACGAGCCTAGCATGTACAGACATGGCCTCAGGAACACGGATTACCGAAAGGTAGAGCATGAGTCATATAGTAGATATGATGAACATGTTGATTGTTC
Source organism: Avena longiglumis (assembly GCA_030063025.1). Taxonomy (NCBI): domain Eukaryota; kingdom Viridiplantae; phylum Streptophyta; class Magnoliopsida; order Poales; family Poaceae; genus Avena; species Avena longiglumis. Next base: position 160,889,212 of record CP125973.1, read on the forward strand.
GCCATTGAAGCTATATCAACTCTCGTGATGATCGGTTTTGATGTGGTGGATTTGGTTCGTGTGATCACTAAAACAATGTGAGGGATATTGTTTTAAGTGGGAGTTCACCTAGATTAATTTAATTATTAATTAGAACTCAATTTATCATAAATTAAATCAAAGTGAATTTGTATAGTTGTTGTAGTCATTGGCATCCGTTTACCACCTTACGCTTAGTTATAATTGAGATGATAGAACTATAGAAGTCTGGTTAGTTACTTTACGAACTGGTATCGTATTGTTTTGAAGTGTTAATCTAAAGTTTAAAAGTCCTATTGCAAACTTTCAGTAAGTTCCGGTTACTCCATAAAGTTTAATAATTAGTATTAAATCAAGAGTAACAATTCCAAGTGTTAGTGTATAAGTATCATGTTTGTTTCCATGATTCTTGATATTCAAAGGATTGTCTTAATATCAAGGTTATCTAGGATCTGAAAGAGTTGTTTCAGAAACCATGATGTGTGGAAGATATTGTGATATCTGAAACGAAGTTTTGGTTGCAACATGATAGAGTATAATATATAAAAAGTCATGTTCTCATATTTGATGAGAATTTGCAAAAGGTTGGAGACACTAGTTGTCCTAATCGTCCAAAAAAAAGGATTTGAGAGCAACATTATACTCATGATTCACCGTTATAAGCTAAAAGTAGCTTGATCATGGATAATTCCATGATAAGGGTGAATATTTGATGTAGGTAAAATGTTTACTACACCAAGAGATTACTAAAGAAAGGAATTTGAAAGAACACCAAACACTTGATAATGGTGATCTACTTCAAAGTGCAAGTCCAAAGACATTGGTATTTAACTATACACGCTTTGGACTATGTGTCATATGTATGACTCCACTATTGATGTTGATAGATTCTTTCAAACAGAAAAGGAAATACTGAAAGAGAATCTCATAAATATATGGCAGAAAAGAAAAGACTAGAATTGTTCAGTTTAAGTATATAGATGATATACATGTTATGGCTATATTCTTTGCTTATTAAACAATGTGGTTCTTAAGTATTTGATGCTGAATTTGTTGGTGTGAATCGTCATACGAAACAACACAATTCATGAACTACAATGGCCTAAGTAACTAGCAAAAGAATATGTGATGATGTTCATCGAGAACAAATAAAGGGTTATTGTGTTGCTCATTAAACATCAAAGTTTGCCTTCAAGATTTGTTTTATCAGGTATTATAAGAACAAAAGGGTTGTTCAAATAATTGTCGTAATCCATAATGATGGATGATTCACAAATCTCTTTGGAGAAATCACATCCATAAAACTAAGTGCTAAAAATGTCGAAAGACAAATTGATTGAAAGATCACTTAGGAAGTGACATCGCCGTTTAAATTATATTGAAAAGAAAACATGAAGAAACTCCATGTGGATGGAATTTTGGAGTCTTGTGAATTTTGATCACATGACGCTTGTGAAAACTTTCCTAGAGATAATTAAAACTTCGTTCGTAGGCCAAAAGGGAACGAATAACTAGCTTGTTGGAACTTGTACATATTGTTGTACGAAGTCCATTATGTGTAGTGAAGAGCGATGGATTTCAACTTCATATGCTTCCTCCGAAAATTTGAGTGAATATATGAATATTTACTTAATAAGGATGAAGTGTGAAATATTTGAAAAGTTCAAAGTTTTTCAAGATGAAGTGCAAAATCATTGTAACAAGAATATAAACAGTTTATGATAAAGATCATAAAGGAATATATTTGAGTTACAAGTTTAGCATAATACCTAAGATTTAAGGAATCGTTCCGTGGATTTGCATTTCCCGAAACACCATAAGAGTATGGAGCGTTCGAGATATGTAATTAAACCTTGTTTGACATGGTAAGATCAAAGGTATAATTCATAAAACTGCCATTATATTTTAAAGATTAAAAGCTTTAGAGATTATCATTTTTTCACTGAAAAGAGCTCCATCATAATCCGTTGAAATGACACCATATGTTATGGTTTGGGATAAAACCCAAGTTGTCCTTTCTTAAAACATTGGTATGCTTTGCATAAGAAAGATGTTTGCAACCAAAGTCGGATGAACCTGTCTTTGTATGATTATTTCGAATAACTGTTGAGTATTCCTCCATAACACCAGAGACAAAAGTATTTGTCGCTTAGAACGTCAAGTTTCTTTGAGAAGGAATTTTTCGTGAAAAGATAAGTGGGAGGACAATAGAACTTTGATAAGGTTAAAAGAACCTTAGCTATATGTGCAAAGATGCGCAACGCCGAAAAGTGTTCCGGAGGCAGCAACAATGCTCATGGCTCACGTACCTCAAAGGTTGTGGTCACGGAGATCCAAGTTCCTATTGAAACAAGTAGGTCGGATGAACAATCGAATACCAAGATTTGAGAGTTAAATCATTATTTGACAATAATGATCCGACTACATGCAAAGAAGCGATGATGAGCCTGACTCATCAAATGGCTTGAAGCCATAAAATCCGTGATAGTTCCATACACGAAATCAAGTTTTGAACTTGAAGGACCCTCGAGAAAGGTGTAAGACCTTACGATGTGTTTTGATCTCAGAAGAAATAGACATGGATGTTTTACATCTATGTAATAGTCGACATGTTGGGAAAGAGTTCACAAAATGTTCAAAGGTTGACTATGACAAGATTTGATCTTTCATAGTGATATTTAGTCTAGACGGATTAATGTAGCAACCACTACATATAATTTGTTATATGGTAGTTGAATAAACAAAACAAGTTCTTCTAATAGAATCGTTACCTAGGACATGTGCATAACACGGTCCATAGGGTTTTGTTAATTCAAAGGATGCTAAAAGCATATGCAAACTTCAATGGTTAAAGTGAGCATCGCGGAGTTGGAATCTTCACTGTGATGAAACTGTTAAAGGAGTTTAAAATTTCATCAGAGACAATGAAGATGCTTGCATTTGCAAGAAATTAAGTGGGAGCGCTAAGACATGTTTCTAATACATTATGTGGAAGACATATTGTTGATTGGAAATAATGTATCTTTTATTAACACATATTAAGAATTTCATCCCGATGAAAGACTTAGGCAAAACCCAAATATTAGGCATCAATAGACGCTAATACGGTTGTGCCAGAAGTACATAGACGAGATATTGAATGAGTTCAATATAGAAACTACAAGAGAGGTTCTTGTCGCACAGAAAGGATTGAATGAGTTCAATGTTGATGATATATTCAAGTGTATTGACATTTGGCAAAGTGAAACAAATAATCAAGTATAGATTGATACTTGATGTATGAAATCACAAAGAGTATTTATATCAATCATACTGTGATATGTACAAATCCAGATATGTCCTATGCTCTAAATGTTGTGAGCATATACCAGAATGATTCGTAAGATGATTATTGGACAATAGTAAGGATATTCTTATGATCTTTTGGAAGAACTAAGAGTATAATATTTGTAGCAGTGACAAATAGATGGTTAGTTCATTGTAAAAGTACTACATTGATACTAGCTTTGTCACAAAGTACAAATTAAGTTTATCTCAATCTAAACTAAGGGTGGCACAATATAATGGAAGGTGAGTTCCATAATGGATTTGGATGAGTTCCAAAGTTAAGACATTGTGACAGATACTACAACAAAAGGCTAAGTATATGACTGTTATTTTAGCAGCAAAGAGGGCATTTGTGTCAAGTAGTTTGTTATCAAACTAGGTGTAGTTCACAGTGGGATAATACTATGAAGATATATTGTGCGACAATATTATCAACATGTTTTAACCCCAAAGAGCTAAAGGTCACACCGAAAGACCAAATTTATACAAAGCCATCTCATTAGAGAATGAGTGATGCGTAGAGACGCAAAGACATGCAATTACACACGGACCTGGAAGTGTTAGATCCGAGATCGATTGACCACTAGCAATCGTGTACATACAACACCTTTGAAAGCCATAGGTGTTATATACACAAAGGTTTGAAACTAGATTATTGACTCTAGTGCAAGTGGGAGACTGTTGGAGATATGCCCAAGAGGCAATAATAAAGTGGTTATTATCATATCTTCACACTTATGATAAATGTTTACATACCATGCTATAATTGTATTAACCTAAACATTAATACTTGTGTGATTTGTAAACTAAAATAAGAGTCTCTAGTAAAGCCTCTTGTTAAACTAGCTTGTTGGTTAATATATGATCATGGTTTCGATCATGAACATAGAGATGTTATTAACAAACAGGATCATATCATTAGGAGAATGATGTGATGGACATACTCCTATAGATAAGCGTAGCATAAAGATCAAGTCATTTAAATAGTTCAATTGCTATATGCTTTCGATACATAGTAACCTAATTCCTTCGACCATGAGATCATGCATATCACCTTTACCGGATGGATGCTTTGATGACATCAAACACCACACCGTAATCGGGTGGCTATAAAGGTGGCATTGAGTGTTCGGAAAGTATTGGTTGAAACACATGGATCAAGAGGGATTTTTCCATCCATATGACGGATAGATATACTGGGCCCTCTCGGTGGAATGTCATCCAATTAGCTTGCAAGCATGTGACTGCTCACAAGGGATCACATATCACGGAACAACAAAAGAGTACTTATCGATGTGAGGTTGAACTAGGTATGCGAGATACCGACGATCATAAACTCGGATAAGTAAACTATCGTGAGACAAAGGGAAATTGGTATCGTGTAAGTGGTTCATTCGATCACAAAGTAATCATAGAAATATGTCGGAGCCATATGAATTTCCAGATTCCTCTATTGGTTATTGTTCGGAGAAGTGTCTCGATCATGTCCGCATAATTCACGAACCGTAGGGAGACACACTTAAGGATTCGACGTTGTTTGAGTAGTTATGGTATTATGAGAAAGAGACCGAATGTTGTTTGGAGTCTCGGATGGGATCCGGGATATCACGAGGTGATCCGGAATGGTCCGGAGAATAAGATTCATATAAGGAAAGTCCAGTTTCGGAGGTCGGGAATGATTCGTGTTTTCATCGGAATGTTCTAGAAGGTTCGGATTGTCCAAGACTCGGGGATGTTACATGAATGTGTCATTGCATATTGAATGATTGCATCATGTACTAAGTGTTCTTACTGTTCCAAAACTGAAAAGTCAAACTGCCAGTTTGAAAGTCAAACGGCTAAAACAGGAAACTGTGGGAAACAGGAAACTGTGGGAAACAAGCAAGAGGTGGTTGGAACCGACTTGGGGGAGGAGTCCCTCCAAGCCGGCGTGCCAACCAAGGCTGACTTGGGGAGGGACTCCCCTCCCCTTGGCCGCCCCTCCCACCTATAAAAGGAGGGGCAGGGCCTCCTCCTCTAGACACACAAGTTCCTATCCTCTAATCTCCGGTTTAGAGCCGTTTTGGTTTAGAGATTCTAATTGCTTTAGCCTGTGGTTTAGAGCCTTCTAATTGGTGTGTCTAATCCCTAGACCACTAATATCTCTCTCTCATACTCCACCATACTCGCTCCGGCTTAAGCGAAGCCTCGGGATCTCCCCTCTACTTCCGGTACCACGCCGTTGTGCTGCCGGAATCGCGAGGAGAGTGCTACAACCTCCGCTGCCTGCTGGAACAAGGGAGAGGAAGGTCTTCGTCGAGTACCGAACGTGTGACCGACTGCGGAAGCGCAGCCGGAACACAGCGCCGGAAGGATCGTCTACGCGATCTTGAGATCGGGAAAAGTACGACTACATCACCCACGAGAATCTGCTCTCGTTAAACACTTTGGAATCTTCGAGGGTGAGTTATTCCATCGACTCGTTGCTACAATCTAGTAGATAGATCTTGGCTTGTTTGTTTGTATGCGATAGAAATTTTTTGTTTTCCATGCTACGAACCCCTACATTTAATGCATTCATAATCATAGTTTATACCTGACTTTCTTCCTTTGTCATTCTCCCAAGCTTCAGTGTTCTCTTGAATATGTTCTAGTAGATCCCATTTAGCTTCTTCCTTCATACGTGTGAATGATCCAGCACAAGAAGCATCTAGTAAATCTTCATCATGAAGATAAAGCCTAGCATAAAAGTTATTGATAATAATATTGTTAGGGAGATCATTAATAGGACATTTAAGCATTAGTAACTTCAATCTCCCCCAAGCTTGAGTTGTACTCTCTCCAACACGAGGCCAAAATTATATATCAGATTTCTATCCTTATGAATCTCACTGGGAGGATAGAATTTAGAATAAAAGAGAGATGCCATTTCCTCCCATTCCATGGATTGCCCATTCTTCAGCAGCTTATACCATTCTTCAGCTCTCCTTTTCAAGGATATCAAGAGTAGCTTCTTCTTCACCTATTCAGTTGTGATACCTGCACACTTAAACAACCCACATAATTCATGGATAAAAAGAAAGTGATCACCAGGATGGACAGTTCCATCCCCAAAATAAGAATTATCCATAATACGATCAATAATACTTGTAGGTATCTTAAAAGGATCTATCTCAACACATGGTGGTTCATCTATTACCCTAGCAGTGGTAGTAGTTTTCCCAAACAGAAAACCAAGTGGGTTATCCATATTGGAAACAAAGTAACAAGCAGTAACGGAAATAATACTGACAGTAGAAGTTTTATTTACTAGTTCCACTCTTCAATAGCGCTTCACTCCCCGGCAACGACGCCAGAAAATAGTCTTGATGACCCACAAGTATAGGGGGTATATCGTAGTACTTTCGATAAATAGGAGTGTCGATCCCAACGAGGAGAACGAGGTGCTGAACAGTGGTATGGAGCAGGAACTCTCTACAAATACTTAGCAAACGGATTTTTAGTGGTTTTCTGATAAAGCAACAAAACAAAGTGCAAGTAACAACGAACAAACGCAGCAAGTAGCCCAATTCTTTGTTAGCAAAGGACAAGCCACGTAAATACTTATAAAGACCAAACGTTCTCGAAAACACATGGGAATTCTGTCAAGTGCTTTCGCTTCAAATAGCCGAGTACTCTTCTTTGGTGTTGTAAGTGTTGTGTGGGTGAACCTGTGCTAATGTACCGACCTTACTTGGACTAATACATACTTGTGATTAAACCCCATGCAAACATCCGTAACTACAGGAAATTAATTAAGATATAAATCTAACCATAGCCTTAAACTCTGAGATCCTACACTCCCTTGTGCAAAGGTGTCCTAACGGGGGTTCAGGTTTCTGTCACTCGGACAACCCCACAATTAGTAGCCAAATACACAATGCATTCCCCTAGGCCCATAAATGGTGAAGTATCATGTAGTCGACGTTCGCATGACACCACTAGAAAAATATCACCACAACTTAAATACTAACCATTGAATAATAACTCAACACAAATCCACTAATAACAACATGACTTCTCCCATGTCCTCAAGAACTAAACGAACTACTCACAAGACATCATATCGATTAAGATCAAAGATGATATGATAATGGATAACAATCTGAACATAAACAATAATCCAATGGTTCCACTCATAAGCATCAACTGCAATAGTAATCAACACCGGGAAAGTTCCCCCTAAGAACTAAAGCAATATCCAACACAATTGTTACAGCAGGACGGAGTGGTGTTGATGGTGCTGGTGGAGATGATGGTGTGGATGATGATGATGATCCCGATGAAGCCTAGCTTGACGATGGTGTTGATGGCGACAATCTCCCCTCTCCGGGAAGGAATTCCCCCGACAGAAATCTATCTGCCGGAGAGATCTTTCTCTCTCGGTGTTTTCCGCCCCTAGAGGCAGCGGAAATCTATCTGTGGTCGCTCCCGTAGCCTTAGGGTTCCGTAGGGAATATATAGGCGAAGGGGCGAAGTCGGGAGCCGTGCAGGTGGGACACACCTGCCCTAGGCGCGGCCCAGGGTGGGCCCGCGCCTAGGGGGTGTGGGCCCCCTGCGGCCCTTCTTTGTCCCTTCTTCTGGCTTGGTCAATCTTGTGGAAAAAATAATATTTTCCCATATTTTTTGGTATTTTTCTGATCTTCGCTAAATTGCACTAAAACGCCTTCTTTTCCATTAGAATCCAGACTCCGACAGTTCATCCTCCAAGAATCATCCAACATGCATAAACAAATGAAAAGCCATAAGTGATAACTCATAATATGACAAATATCAATGAATAGAGGTAGATTATGAGATAGAATGGTGGTGCAAATTGGGCGTATCAAAGGGACACGGCAGCAGCCGTTTGCAGTTGAAGGCCGGATATGAGGTGCAGCGGGGCGCATGCTGGCAAGGAGATGTCGACGACGGCGGGGAAGCTCGGGCCCAACGAGCTTGCGGGGGTGGCAGACGTGCAAAAGGCCATCATGGGGACGGGGAAGAGGATAGGGAGGTCAATGGAGGCGGCAGCGGGGAGGGGCGCTAGGGAGGTAGCGGATGAGGCTGGCAGTGGATACCTGTAGGAGATGGAGGCAGCGTCAGGAGGTGGAAATCGAGGAAGGCCGAGGTCCAGCGGGGCGCGGGGGCCGAGGCAGGGTAGAAGGGGCGGATATAGACGAGGCCACGTGGCAGCGGCGCATCAGGAAGAAGGGAAGGATAGCGGGGAGAGGTGGCCGCGGTGGCGGGATGAAGTGGTAGGCGCGCTAGCACGGGGTGGGGAGGGATCGAGGAGAGCAGGGGCCTCGTGATGGGATCGTGGGGATCCCGTGCGGGGTGGGCGCTGGCGCTGGGGCCAGGTGCGCAGATGGGGCCTAGGAGCATGCGATTGAGTGCACTGATTGGACGGTTCAGTCGTGGCGTTTGTAGCATGTGTGGGTGCGACAACGTGTAGCGTGTGGTGTGAGTGCGTGCGTGGTGGTGTGCTGCCATGAGTGGTGGCGTCAAGGGTGGGACTGGGTGATGGTAGGGTTAGGGTTTAGGTCTAGGGCTTGGGGTGTTTGGGGTTGTAGGTTGCTGCTAGGTGGGCCATTGGGCCTGGACAATAGCAGCCTCCCCCAGGGTTTAAAAAAGGTTTTTATATTATAATATATTTATTTTGTTTTATTTAAACCAAAATAGTTGCAAATATGTTGTAGACAAAACAAAATATCCGGGCATACCGGGTTTTGCATTTGAAATAAAGCGGGAGGCAAATATAGTTTTTAGGAAAACCATGCATGATGACATGATGATGTCAAATGCAATGTGGCATGATGATATGAGCATGCCGTCATGATGATGCACAAAACAAAAACACAGTGGTTTTCTAGTAGTGGTTTTTCCCGGGGTACTACAATTTGTCACCACTAACAATGGATCTCATCCTCGAGATCTGCCTCATGGTATAGGAAAGAAGGCCGACGATCTGAATCTTCTCGCTTCATATAGATCTTCATGACACCACTAACAATGATTCTTTCTCCTTCTTGAAATCGGCGACACCATCAACAAGGGTCGTTATTCACGTTCATCGAGAAAACACTCCGGAGTGACGAAGTTAAAGGTATCAAAAGGTAAGGCCACCTCTAACTTCAACGAAAGGAGAGAAAAGAAGCACTCTAAACCACTTTAATGTAAATAGCGAATAGATTGAGTAGTCGGTATGGGGGCCAATCCATCACACACCCAAACTATTACTCCACATATTCAATAGAAAAGCGTGCGAGCCGTTCTCGGAATTTAGACTTAAGATCTTCACAAACGATGTTTAGAAACAAAGGAGTGATGCATGTTCTTCATCGGATATGGTGTAGATGTTTTCATCGCGTCGAAAAACACGGGAGGATATAAAGAAATTTTTTATAGAATTTTCGGTCCATTGAAATATACAACATAGTAAAATTCCTTAGATAGCATGAAGACCGGATGTCGAAGCACCGTTACAAGAGGGAGGAAGCGAAATCCTGAAGGTACAACGGAAACCCAACCACCAGAAGTCATGGACACGAAGAAAAGATAAGAGGGAAAATTCAAAACACGCAGAGGTAAGAACAAAAGGGGTGCCGACAAAGGGCAAAGGAAATAGAGAGCGGTCAGTACTAAGGCCAGTACACGGTGAGACTTAGAATTCGGCGGCTCTCGCCTACATAGGTATGGTGGACTAAAGAGGCAGAGCATCATGCACTAAACAATCTATAGAGACTCGATACAACTATCGGCTATCAGATAGAGATAAGAAAGACCTATTCGGATCCAACCTGATGCTAACACCAATCATACCCATCTTGGTATTTCCCTCTCGATACCAAACAAGAAAGTCATGCCGAGAAAACTCACACGGTTGGCAGTTTTATTCATTCTTTCCATGGTGGTTATCCAACTTACTTGTCATATCAAATACAAGTAAAATCATAACAATAAACTTTAGTTATAGTTGTCTATGATCGAGATACTGTGCTCCAAGTTGTCCATAACCGCGTACACGACTTTTCAAAAAGATTTAACACTGCAGGGGTGCACCAAAGTTTCCACACGCACTTCAACCGTTGTTGTCAGATCAATTAAAATACTTCCAGAGGTATGTCGGCGGGGCCTAGGACACGATGCTTTCCCTAACCCCAAAGCAAGTACATGGGGGGCACCCGAAAGAGATACCCGTACGAGGTATATATAATCCTTCTTGTATGGATCCTGAGGTTGCGTGAATTTGCACAGGAGCAAAGGTCATAAACAAAATATTTCTGTGACAGAGTGCCGCACCTACGCAATAGTAATAAACGCTCATCGAGCAATAAGTAATAAACATGGCATAACATGGTATACATGGCATAACATGGCATGAAAATTTCAAACTAGTTTGTGGCCCTAGAACAGTACTTTGGAATCAGGTACTAAGCTTATATGGGTTTTTATACACCCCACATGTGGTTATCGTGCTTAGTCTCGGAATAGGTGTCAAGAACTCGGGTCCTAGGTAGACTCAAGTGGTCGGTTAACAACCAAATATCAACTATTATCCATCGGTGCCTCTTTATTAATTATATCCATTTTAATATTTAATTAAACAGCTGTAATTAAAACCACGATCATCTCCACCTTTATGAATATTCCAACCCCCAACATCAGTGGAACATCGACGACGCAAAGCAGCACCTGAGCAAGCGACTACGACTCGTAAGGTCAACTGTCTACCCAAACAACTGGAAGTAGGAGGTGTCAAAGGGAATATAAAGGCTGCAGGGATATATATAAGGGGTACGGAATCTAAAGCATCGTAACATAGATAGCAATATATCAACAATAGGAATTAAAGACTATAAATATAAAATAGGTAGAAAGGGGAAGAATGCTCGCCTGGAAAACACTGCCGAAGGTTCATTCAAAGACCGGGTCGACACTCTCATCAACTCATCGGCCTAGTCTATGAAAAAGCAAAACACTAGAAGAAACACCAGATCCACTATTCAATACTACGGCAGAAGATCGAGCATGATGCATGTATGATATATGACATGGCAAAGATGCGATGCAATTAGGCAATATTAAGCGGAACTGGGGTCCCGACAATTAATTATATGGTTCATGTTGTTTAGATACCCCGCATTTTAAATGTTGACTTAATAAGGCAAAACATGGCGGTTCACTACAAACATTTAAATGGAGCCAATATTAGACTAGATTCGTCTACATATGATCTCCATATTTAATTATTAGGTGAATAAACAAAAGCCCCAAACCACATGATATGAGTGCAAGCATGTACAATTATATGCAACAAGGTATTTTATATTCAACAAAAATAGGGGTCTCGAAAAGAGGGGTCACACATGGGCTTCGACGATCTTGGGGTTCAATGGTTTGAGGGGTCCGGGGAGTAGATCTTGGCGTGTGTGTAGAAGACCTTCGGTCATCGGATCCGAGAGGGCGCACACGGGGTCTCGACGTCTTTGGTTCCGTGAAGCCGGATCCGTGATGCAGAACTTGGTTTTCGGCTCCGGTAGTTATCGATGGACTTGGTTTGGCGTTAGTGGTTCATCGGATTTCCCTAGGTTGGTGTCGATTTTGCTTGAAGGTGAGGGAGTTCTTGTGGTATCGTCTCGAGGCCTCGGAACTGAATTACATAGGGAGCTTGCATCGGAGTGGCCTTTGTGTGGCCTCACGGATCAAAGCAGAACCTGGTAGAAGGCTCCTACATGGCGTCGAGAGTTGATATGGATGTTCTCCTGTTAGAAACGAGCCCGAACACTGCAACTAGCACCTATAGGAAAACAACCACATGTCCATGGGCCCCAGGACAAACATGCCTCGACACACGCAAACGCTTGAACTGGAACATGGGCACCAGCGCGCACTGGAGGAAGCAGGGGCTTGGAGATGCCTCGACACGCGCAAACGCTTGAACATGAACCACAACTTTGATACAAGTATTGTCAGATGTCCATTGTAAATTGAATCTTTACTATGGTGGGAGATACAGACACCCGCAAAGGCACTTATGCAATACAAGTTGCATGTTGAGCGTGGAGCAAGTCTCATGAATGATATCATGTAAGGTTAGCCCGGGCCTCTTCATCCCACCATCCCGCAAGATGCAAAGTACACAAAAATCAAACGGACAACAAAAGCATCAACACCCACAATAACAATTATGTTCTACTTGTGCAACAGATCTACGCATAGACACGACTCTGATACCACTGTAGGGGTTCATAGCATGGAAAACAAAAAAATTCGATCGCATGAACACAAACAAGCCAAGATCTAATCTACTAGATCGGTGCAATGAGTTGATAGAGTACTAACCCTCGAAGATCCAAAGCGGTTAACAAGATCAGATTCTCGTGGTTGATGTAGTCGTTCACTTGCCGATCTCAAGATCGCGAAGACGATCCTTCCGACGCTATGTTCCGGCAGTGCTCCCGCAGTCGGTCACACGTACATTACTCGATGAAGACCTTCCTCTCCCTTGTTCCTGCAGGCAATAGAGGTTGTAGATCTCTCCTCGCGATTCCAACAGCACGACGACGTGGTGGTGGAAGTAGAGGGGAAATCCCACAGGGCTTCACCTAATCTAGAGAGGGTATGGTGGAGTAGAAAAGGGCCTCGGTGATTTAGGGTTTAGAGGGCCGAGGGTATAGAGGTGGTGGCCGGCGGCTAGGGTTAGCTAGGTGGCGGTTTAGAGGGGCTTCTAGTCGGCGTCAACTTGAGAGGGCAAGGGGCTGGCGGCTAGGGTTTCTTGTGGGGTGCAAGTGGGCGCCCCATCCCCTCTATTTATAAGAGAGAGAGGCGGTTTGGGGGAGGGGAGTCCTCCCCCAACTCCTCCTTGTGGCCGACAGCAAGGGGAGGGAGGAATCCTTCCCTATGTGGGATTCCTTTCCTCCCTCCACTAGGCAACCATGTTGGGATTTGACTTTTTCAAATTTGCATTTGACTTTCAAACTAGAGTGATATTTATCTCTGTCCATTTCCCAGCCAAGTGACCTAGGACATGATGCAACCATTCCACTTTGGTATAACACATCCATGTACCCTTCCCACTCCGGACCGGTGGACCTTCTAGATCCTTCTAGAACATTCTGGTGAAAACACCGAAACCATTTCCGAACTCCGGAATTTGACTTTCCTTATACGAATGTTATTCTCCAGACCATTATGGATCAATCCGAGACTCTAAACAACATTCGGTCTATTACTCACATTCCATATCTACTAAACAACATCAAATCCTTAAGTGTGTCTCCCTATGGTTCGTGACTTATGCAGACATGATCGAGACTCTTCTCCGATCAATAACCAATAGAGGAATCTGGAAATTCATATGGCTCCCACATATTTCTAAGATTACTTCATGATCGAATGAACCATTCACATACGATACCAATTTCCCTTTGTCTCGCGATACTTTACTTATCTAAGGATTGATCGTCGATATCTCTGCATACCTAGTTCAACCTCGTTACTGATAAGTACTCTTTACTTGTTCCTGTGATATGTGATCCCTTGTGAACTAGTCACATGCTTGCAAGCCAATTGGATTACATTCCATCGAGAGGGCCCTGAGTATATCTATATGTCATATGGATGGACAAATCCCACTCTTGATCCATGTGCATCAACACATACTCTCCGAACACTCAATGCCACCTTTATAACCACCCAGTTACAGAATGGTGTTTGATGCCATCAAAGCATCCATCCGGTGATGGTGATTAACATGATCTCATGGTCGAAGGATTTAGGTTACTATGTATCTGAAATCTTATAGCAAACAAACTATTGAAATGACTTGATCTTATGCTACGCTTAACTATAGGAGTATGTCCATCACATCATTCTCCAAATGATATGATCTTGTTGTTAATAACATCTCACTGTTCATGATCAGGAAACCATGATCATCTATTAACCGACAAGCTAGTTTAACAAGAGGCTTTACGATGGACTCTTATATGTTTACAAACTATACAAGTATTAATGTTTCCGGTTAATACAATTATAGCATGGGATGTAAACATTTATCATTAAACATGAAGATATGATAATAACCACTTTATTATTGCATCTTGGGCATATCTCCAACAGCTCTAGCACCATTCTTGCGGTGATGGTTGCGTAGTATGTCTTGACGTTGCTAGCATTGTGCCCGGTACCAGTGGTGGTAATGTCACTTGGGTGTTTATGACGTGTCCTTGCAATGTAGTCCTAGTGTAACCCATGTGGATCCCGACTGTAGCGTGGATCCTTTTCTCTTTTCTCTTGGTGTTGCATTGATATTTGAGTGTTGGTGAGGCCTGGCTTTTGTCTGGTGCCTTGAGGTGTGCCTTCTGCTTCACAATACGCGCAACTGATTGCGATGTCCTATTATGCTCAACTGTTCTCCTAGAGGTGCTGAGAGCATGCAGCGTTGACTGCCCGACTCCGTCAGCTCCCTCTCATAGAGAAATGATGAGAACTTCTTCGTATTTGTATTGGAGGATGCCATCGGTGCTGGGGGAAGCCCCCGAGCCACTAGCGCCCAATGTCACCTTCTTGGTCGAGTTCCGCTTTGGAAGGGTTTCCTGCTTCTTCCCTGTGGGCTGCTCCATGACATCTTCATTAGATGGATGCATTGCAGCAGCGGTCTTGTAGGCTTGTTCGACTGAGCTCCTCGTGTCCTTCTTGTCTCCTTGAATGGTGATGGTGCCGCTACTGCCTAGGAGCTCGATGAGGTTGTAGGCGTGGTGTACCACCATCATGAACTTTGCCAGCGCGGGGTAGCCGAGGATGCCGTTGTATGGTAGGCCTATGTGTGTCACATCGAAGGTGATGTGCTCTATGCGGTAGTTTTTGCGGGAACCAAATGTGACGGGGAGCCCCATGGGCACGTTTGTTGCTTCAGTCACCCTCAAGAATGGTCTTGTAGGCGTTAAGCGCTCGTAAGGAACTTGGAGCTTCTCGAAAGTTCCCATGGAGATGACGTTGAGGCCTGCGCCTTTGTTGATGAGGGTGTTGTTGATGTCGACATTGTTGACAGTGGGTGTGCATACCATAGGTATGTTTCCCACATTCCTTGTTGGTGTGAGGTGGTCATAGCTGTTGAAAATGATGGGGAAGTGGGACCACCTAAGATTCTTATCAGCTGCTTGATTTGGTGGTTAGAGAGGAGTGCCTAAGCGCCGCCAAGGATGCATGCGATAGACCTTGGTTCCTCTTAGCCCCTGCATCCTCCTTGATGTGGGTGGATTTGCGTCCCTTCTTATCCTGTGCGCATTTGTCTGCCATGTGGAAGAGTTTTGCCGATAAATCTAGCATGCCTCTCTTGGCGATTTTCTTGAGCATTTCGGTGTTTAGGACTCCCACGAGGAAGATGGAGACGATGGATGCCTTAGTTTCCTAGGGAAGCTTGTTGCGCGCCGAGCAGAGCCGCTAGATGTACTCGTGGAGCCTTTAACCATGTTGTTGGAGGATGGCGTGAAGGTCGTCCATTGTGACGGGGCTGGGGCTCTACATAAAATGCATGACACTGCCTTCGGGTCTTAGTTGTTTTCTGGATTTCCTCAATGGTATTGTTGTTTTCTTCGGCGAGGCCCTCCTGGCCAATGTTTGCTTGTGGAGCTTGCGATGGATCGCTGAACTTGGTGATGAACTTGTCGTTTAGATCCTTCTAGGAGGGGATTGACTCCTCGAGGAGCTCGGTCATGAGCCATCAGCGATTCGTGCCCATGAGGACCATGGGAAACCAATTGGCCATGACTTTCTAGTCACCTCCTATTACTCGGATCTCTTCAGTGTAGATTTACAGGAAATCATCAGGGTTCATCCCTCAGCCGCCACTGAAGCACAGTGGTATGACTAGCTTGAACTTGGGCGGCCATGTGACTTTGCGTAGTTCTTGAGTGAACGCAGGGCAACCACCCATGTTAGCGGCCTTGGTGAGATCCTGCTCCTCGTCCCTGCGCTGTCGTTTTACCGCCGCCCTGGTTTTGCTAGGGCTCACTTGGGAGCCTTGATGCTTGGCGCGTCGCTGCCGGTTTTCCTTTGAGGTGATGGCACGTCGCGGGGATGAAGCAGCGCCTCGCCTTGTGCTTGCTCGGTGGGGCCTTTTCCTGCTCCTTCGACATTGGTTGGCGGGGACGACGATGGTTGGATAGCGTTGCGCACACTTTGTCCCATACGCGGAGGTTGTGACAGTGGTGACAGCTTGGAGCGTGAGATCGCTAGGGCCGCGGTGGTGGTGCCTTGCGCAGGCCATGATGTCGCGAAGCATGAAGTTGTTGGTGTGACGCAGGCGGTGTTGACGAGCTCCGTGATGCGTAGAAGGCATGCATCTTGGACGGTTGCGTCGGGCCGGTGATGCTCCCGCGCCGTTCGCAACATCGATGTCGAGGTGAGCCTAGTCCCGGACCCTTTGCTAGAGGCAGCGGGGGCACGTGAGGTGCCTTGCGGTTGTACCATAGGAGCCAGGGAGCGGGTCTCGACGCTCTTCCTTTCCTTCTCCTTGCGGGTGGCGTCGTTGTTGATGCGAGGAGTGCTGCCGTGGTTCACCACCATGTTCGCTTCGGGCGTGGCCTGGTGCTGGACGACCTTGCCATGGTTTGAACCAGCCATGTCAATGAGGAGGTTGGAGATACGCCTTGGCTCCTTACCTGGCGCGCCAAATGTCGGAGATTGTCCCGACAGGGTATCTCGCGAAGTAGGTAGAATCGAACACAGGGGCCAAACAAGATCTCTCCAAGCTCCCTCTATGACTTTGGCGAGGAATAGTAGGATCACGGCAAGCATGACACAAGGATTTTACCTAGGTTCAGGCCATTGTGCGGTGTAAAACCCTACTCCTGCTTTGCTTGTATTGCTTGGTGAGGTTACTGATACAAGAAGCTGATTATGCGATTAGAACAAGAGCACCTGGCAGGACAAGGCTAGGGTTTCCGAGGTGGAAGAAGAGGTCCCTTCCTATGGTACCTCACCCTTCATGTCTCTACTGAGAGAGGGGAGTGGTCCCCCATGTCGAGGCCTTGTCAGCCACTCCTGGCTTGGAGGAGGGGTAAGCCCCCTTTGCTTGGAGGTGAAAGTGATGGCTCCCTATTGAGGAAGTGGCTTCTATCCTTCTCTTAGAGCGCAAATATTCTTGCATGGCTCCCGTACCCCAAGTGTTGGAGCATGGGTGCGCCCTAGGTTGGGCGCTCGCCGAGATGCTTCTGGCTTGGTGCAGCCGCTCTCGAAGAGAGTCTTGCTTAGGAGGCCTCTCCTTGATGCTTAGTGAGGGGGCCTCTCTGGGGCTTGATGAATGTCTTGCCACGGAGGCCTAGCACCAGGTGGGCCAGGGTATACTGGTTGCTAATAGCCCGACAAAGGGATTCTTTTTTGGCTAGTGAAAAATACCAATTTTATCTATTGTTTATAATATTATTATTAGTTAATACCTCTAGTTAGATGGTTCGTATATGCAATGAAATTGCTCGTTGTTATTTCTCAGTCATCTAATTTATCCATCATCAAGTCTACAATTACACAAAATTGTTTTGATCAACAAATATGCAACCGTCTAATCTTGCTCTAACATCTTATAAACGTAAGTCACACATCATGCATATATATTTGCAGCCGCGCCTAACTACCTAGTAGATGAAAAGTGAATGTAACTCCAAAAGTACATTATTGCTAAGATGAGAGATAAAATACCTGCTCTCATATAATTAACTAAATACAGTCTATCGACACACTTAAATTCGCTGCAATTTCACGCAGCAAAATGACCAAGGAGATGGATGTCGTGGTGGTATCACGGCAGATGCCATGGGTAGGCTAAAGTTTAGGGCCAATAGGTGCTAGAGGGATCTGGGGAGGGAATATGTAGTTGATTCTACACACAGAAGATTAAGGCAAAGGTCTTTATTTCTTCTTCCTTAGGCTACAAGTGCTCCTTGAGCTGTTTTACAAGGAGAAGAGAAGAACTTTACCAGCCTAACGGCTCTAACTCTGGTCCATCCTTGTCTCTGAGTCCAAGCCTCTCCTTATAAAGGAGAACCCTGGGTTCCTTTAGGGCTGACGTGGCAAGCATATCCGAGGAATATGCTTGTCCCAATATAGTAGTTTGGCGCCCCCCTTTCCCTGTCGCCCCTCTAACGACGGCAAGGTTCCAGAGGGCCCCCCCTGTGCGCCTCGGTCTTCTGGACTGTCACCTCCGTGACCTCCTCCTGCCTCTCTGTCGCTCTGCGCCTTTGTCCGTAGCGCTTGGCACTGCTTAGATTCTCCCTAGCTTGCAGCTAGGGTTTGACTTCAGGCTTCTCCTTCTCCTGCAAGCCTCATATCATTCGGCCCTCCCCTGCATAGCTCGGATTGTCCTTTACCTGCATCAAGATCACTCAGGCTAACCCGGCCGACTCACGCAGTATCTCGGCCGGGTAATGTCTTAATATACATACACGGGCCTCTCGCCTCCGTATGTCGGCCGACTTCTTCATGATTCGGCCGACTTAGACTGTAACTCGGAAACCAGACGGGGATTGTACCTCTGTCTTTCCCCGTCTTTGACCTACCCGGGGTCACCCCCCCCAACATTAGTCCCCGAAGCTGGTGTGGCCCTGTCGATAACTTCGGCCGGGTCGTATCAGTTTCATCACATTTTCAGTATTGTTTCCGAGTTATCTTTTTCTCGTCCGGGGTCCCTTGTTCCTTCTCTCGTACGCCTTGTCCTACGTGTCACTCCCATCATTGTTCTTCTAGTTTGTTGGTTCATCTACAGATTACTTGACAGCCTGATTAACTCAGACTGATGCGCGCCACGCGACGCCTCGCGTGCCGTTTCCCTGGGGGATCGCAACCTTCTTCGTTCCTGTGTGGCCGTTGGTGCGGCTCCACTTATCGTCGTGCGTTCGTGCCGCACCCACGATCTACACGGTCAACTGCTACACCCACGATCCCACTACCTTGTTCGTGGCTCGACTATAAAGAGGGGCACGGCGTCTGGGAATTTACTTTTCCCCTTCTCGTTCGTCTCCGCCTTCCTCCTTCCTCTCGCTTGCGCACCTTCTCGCAGCTTCGCCGCCGCGCGCTCATCAGAGCTTCCGACGGCGAGGACTCATTGCTCGCCCGCCCGCCTCGCTGCGCTCACCGGATGCCGTCGCCGGTGAGTCCTTTCCGGCCGCATTGCCTAGGTTTTACCCTAGATTTCTCCGTTTCGATCTCGTGTTCGTGCGGCGGTTCCTCTGCTCCTTTGCCACCGTTCCCGTGCAAAATCACGACGGGGCCTTGCAGCTCTAAACTTTCCTCCGCCGCCAGCTCTTCTTCCGGCGATCTTTCCGACGAACCCATGTCTAGTTCGTTTAGTGGCGCTCTGGTAGAGGATGATGACGCTGGCTCTGGGCCCGAGCGAGGCTCGTGGCAGGGCTCTTCTGTTACACGCCGTGAGATTGAGTGGCTTATCCGAACTCGGAGGATTCCCGCCGAGGTCTCCTGTCGCTTACCCGGCAGCGAGTCCTCTCCGGATGTTAGGGAGGGCGAGTATGTGGTTTTTATGTCGCACTTCGTGCATGGCTTCGGTCTCCCTCTTAGCGATTTTGCTAGAGAGTTTCTCGACTACTTCGGCCTTCAGCCGCATCATCTTCCTGCGAACGCCATCGCTTCTCTTTCTGCTTTTATCTCCGCTTCGGAGGGATACTTTGGTCTGTGGCCGTCTGTGCACGTCTGGTCGAAGTTCTTCCAGATTCGTTCCAATGTAGTCCCTGACAAATCTTTGCACCCTTCCGAGAAATCGCTTACTCAATGTGGGGCAGCGTCCATTACACCTCGGAGGAAATCCGTATTTCCTCGTGTCACCGGGTTAGAGTCGTGCAAGAAGTGGCACAAATCCTTCTTTTACGTCAAGAACAGAGGGACAGAGGACAAGATTCGGCTCCCTGCTTTCTCAATTGGTCCGCCTTCTAAGGTGAACTGGCTCTATAATCCGAGGAAAAGTCATGCCTTGGCCGAGGCTTTTGAGATTCGGCTTAAGGAGCTGATCCGCGTCGGGTTATGCGGCGAAGACCTGATGGCTACTTTTATTAGTAGCCGGGTCTGCCCATTCCAGGAGCGGACTCACAAGCTATGCTACATGAGTGGTCCCCTTGACCCTAACCGAGTCTCGGCCGTGGAGCTGGACAATTACCTTATCTATAAGCGCGTCCGAGCTATCTTTAAGACGGATATGCCTGAGGATTGGACTTGGGGATTGAAACCGTTCACCCGCGATCATCCGCCTCCCGAGGTAAGCTTAATCAATAACGCTCTGCTATTCCATTGTTTTCGTAACGAATTCCGCTAACTTTCTTTTTCCTCGTCTTGCAGAGGTTCGCAGAGCAGAAGAATGAGGACGCCGAAGTTTTGTTGCTTCCGTGGCCCGCGGACCGGAGCACCCCGGATACTGGTGAGCCGGACTTCGAGGAGTTCGTCCCTAAGTCGGATCCTGCCCCGGCTCAAGCTCGTGGCAAGACTTCGGCGCACGAGGAGGAAGGTGATTCGGACGAGGTCCAAATTCTTGAGGTAGTTGCCGCAATGCCTATTTCTTATGCATTTCCGGCTTCTACTTTCCCATCTAATCCGGCCGGTCAGGTTCACGACGCCGAGCCTATTGCTTCTCGACCCCCTGTTACCTCGGGGAAACGCGGGGCTCCTGCTAGTGCCTCGGAAGCGGTCCCCAAGAAACGAACGAAGAAATCCGCTCCGAATCCTCCCAGGCGCAAGATTATGCCTGGGGTTGCCGGGTAAGTTCCTTTTGCTCGTATTTCTTGTTTCTCTCTTTCTGTTTTTTATACTGACATTCTTTTTTCTTTCTTGTTTTTGCAGTTCTCCGCTTTCTGTTAAGCCCGGCGGTCCTAGCATGACTAGCCGCCCGACTCGGCAGCCGTCTCCTCCGCCCGTCGATGATACCAGGATTCCTAGTCCTGTTCGTGCTGCCTCTCCTCCAGCTCCGAATCCGTCGCCTCCTCGTCGCGACGTAACTGAAACTCCTTTTGTTGACCGTGATTCCAATCGGCCCTCCGAGATCTCCATCGAACCCGTTGCCCCTTCTGTGTGCCCCAGCGCCGCTACTGAGCCTCTACCTGCCCCAGCAGTTTCTACAGCCACTCCAGCCCCGACCGAAGAGGTCGTTATCCCGGCGCCTTCTGCGACCGTGACTCCTGCTGCTCCTGAAGACATCGCCCCCACTACCGAGGTATCGCTTCCTGCTGATGCCTCGTCTAAGGCGAGCAAAGCTGTTGCCACCAAGACTTCTTCTTCCCAGAAAGGTCTTGTCGGCTCTTCTCAGCCGAGTATCGCCGACATGCTGCGCAAGGGAACTGCGCCTACGAAAGCCTCCGTTGCCTCGGCTGCCAGCACTCAGCTTGCTCTTCATAAGAGCCCTGCGGCCGCAGTGGTTACACAACATGTCCAGGGTAAGGTCTTAACTCGGACAGCTAGTGGGAACAGCCTTGGCACGCTGGTGGAGTACGCCAATAATTGGAATGCTACTGATCAGTTTGAGGGTAATCCCATCAACCAGCCCTTTCAGCTCTCCGACATCAGCGGCCGTTTCGATCAAGCTGCCAAGTTCATCCTTGATGCTAACAAGATGAATGAGGTAATTGCTGTTTCTCTGAGTTTAGATTAGTTCCCCAGATGTTACTATATGCTCTAGTCCCCGAAACTTGCAAGGAAATAACTTGTTATATGATTGGAAGTTTTACTGATCTTTGACTTAATTTAAGTTTATTCCTAGGGTTCGAATATCCGGCCAGCTAGATCCGAGTTAAGTTTTGCTTGACTCGGATTTGATTTAGCTTTGAATATCCAGCCACCTAGATCCGAGTTAAATTTTGCTTGACTCGGATCTGATTTAGCTTTGAATATCCAGCCACCTAGATCCGAGTTAAGTTTTGCTTGACTCGGATCTGATTTAGCTTTGAATATCCAGCCACCTAGATCCGAGTTAAGTTTTGCTTGACTCGGATCTGTCTTAGCTCTGAATATCCAGCCATCTAGATCCGAGTTATATTTTGCTTGACTCGGATCTGATTTAGCTTTGAATATCCAGCCACCTAGATCCGAGTTAAGTTTTGCTTGACTCGGATCTGATTTAGCTTTAAATATCCAGCCACATAGATCCGAGTTAAGTTTTGCTTGACTCGGATCTGTCTTAGCTCTGAATATCCAGCCACCTAGATCCGAGTTAAGTTTTGCTTGACTCGGATCTGATTTAGCTTTGAATATCCAGCCACCTAGATCCGAGTTAAGTTTTGCTTGACTTGGATCTGATTTAGCTTTGATTATTCATTTATCGTTTTGCTCCATTGTTCAGGTTGCACATGACCGGCGAACTGCCGAATTTCAGAGGTTGCTTTTCTCGCATCACAAACTGGAGGAAAAGTATGAGAAAATCATCCTTGTGGTAAAAAAGGCTGGTAAGTCGATAGTTCCTTTTTGTTATTCTTGACATTCTTATTGATTTGTCTGCTAGATGTCGGCTCACCTTTTTGGTGAACAGGTAATATTAATAACCTCAACATTCGTCTTGATAAGAAAGTCAAGAGCTTGGAAGGTTAGTTCCCTTTTATCTTTGACCTTTTCCCTTTTTAACATGTGTGCTGAGCTTGTTTATTTCGTTTGGCTTTGGTAAAGCCGAGTTGCAAACCTTTGCAGCGTCTCACCAAGATTGCACGCCCATGCCTGACGTGATGCTGCATTTTTTAGAACAAAACGCTACTCATTCGGCGGAGCTAAAAGAAAAAGACGATGAAATAGCTCGCCTACGGGCTGGGTGAAGACCCTTAAGCTTTCTCAGAAATCCGAATTAGAAAAGGTCGATCAAGAATTATCCGAAGAGAAGAATCGGCTGGCATTGGAGCTGCAGAAGAATAAAGAACTCCTCGAGGCTGCCGAACTGAAAACTCAGGGATTGAGCGAGGAAATTGCTCGTTTTGAGAAGAGCAAGGTTGATTGGGCCAAGGACCTTCAGATAATGATGAGACACATTCATCGTAAGTTTCTTAGCACAGCCGAATTATATTTTTGTCTTTGTCCCTGCTATCGCCTGACATGTTCGTGTTTTGCGCAGATCATTTTCCCGAAGCTAAGCCCGTGAGCTCTAAAGTTGTTCTTGCAGCTCGTGTGCGCCGAGGTGTTCCTGTTGCCGCAGACTCAGAGTATTCAATGGAGGATTTCTTGGTTGCAGTTGGTCCAATGAAGATTATGGGCTGGGATTTGGTGCAAGCCGCTATTCGAGCTTACCACGTTCTTTGGCCGAACACTTCTGGGACTCCTGATATCAACAAGGTCAAATTACTGGTGAAAAGACTGATGGCGTCTGAGAGGCAACTAAGTCTCTGGAGGGAATCAGCCGGGCGCGCTGGCGCTGATATGGCCCTTACTGTTATCATGTCATGGTATGAAGACATTTCTCTTGATATCCTGAGAAATTTGCGCACTGGTTCCCGTTGGGTTGAGGATCCCACTTTTTTTGCTCTTCGGCAAGCTCCTGCCTTCCAACTCGTCGAATATGCCGACGTGCACACGTGGAATGAAGGGCCGAGTTTTCTTCCAGACCCGGATGAGGAGCTCGCAGTTGAGGATGCCTCGGATAACAATTCAGCTGAGCAAGGGGAAGGTGAGGATGACTCGGCCACATCTGGCAGCTCCAGTTCAAGCTCAGACAACGACGACGATGCGCGGTCCTCCTCCAAAGGTACTGGGCATTCAACTGCACAGACTGATGCTCCTGATCAGCCTCGTGCTTCTGTTGAAGTTGCTCCTGGGTCTATGGAGGGCGAGGCAACCTCAGTCGAAGTTCCTCCTACGTCGGAGTGCCCCGCGCCTGACCAAGTTGCTGCCTCCCCAGCGAACAATGCTTAAGTTATTTCTTATCCCTGGCATGCCGGGCGTATGATGTAGGCGAAACATTTATCCGCTCTCTGTATGATTCGAATTTCTTTTGCCATGTACTGCTGTGACATATACGCTTGTAGTTGCTACCATTTGGTTAAGTGGGTGTTCGTCCGAATTCTTGCTTTGGTGGCCCGCAATTTCCTTATTTTTTAGGATTTATCCTTGCCTTCGTTTTTTCATGGTTTATCTAGGCGTGAGCTCTGAATATCATATAATATTGATCTGTTCTGAACAGAGGTTGACTACTTCCTTGGGACCATATATGGCAATCCCTGAATCATTGTTTATCGCGCCGAACTTCAATATGTAAACCAAATTTCAGAAATAATATAAGACTAATACGGGTGCGCTCAACATAAAACTGAAGCAGCATATGGCAGTCCCCGAGGCGCTGCTTTGGATGCCGAGGTTCAGATATTTAATATGAAATGAAAATAATATATGGCATTCCCCGAGTCACTGCTCTGGGTGCCGAAGTTTAAGTACACAACATGAAATTGGGATGACATATGGCAGTCCCCGAGTCACTGCTCTGGGCGCTGAGGTTCAAATACATAACTTGAAATTGAGATAACATATGGCAGTCCCCGAGTCACTGCTCTGGGCGCCGAGGTTCAAATACATAACATGAAATTGAGATAACATACGGCAGTCCCCGAGTCACTGCTCTGGGCGCCGAGGTTCAAATACATAACATGAAATTGAGATAACATATGGCAGTCCCCGAGTCACTGCTCTGGGTGCCGAGGTTCAATACATCATTGGATCTTGACCTTGAGATACAATGCTACGAGTAAAATGGTCGAAGTAAAGCTACATTCCATGGACGCTTCATTTCTTCGCCAGCTTTGTCTGCCTTGTTCCCTTCGAGGGACTGAGCGTCGATTAGATAATAGGCATCGTTATGCAACGCTTTTCTCACAATGAATGGTCCCTCCCATGGAGGTGACAACTTGTGCATGCCGGCCGTACGTTGCACCAGTCGGAGGACTAAATCTCCTTCTTTGAATACTCTTGGATTCACCTTCTTGCTGTGATATCGTCGCAGGTTCTGCTGATAAATAGCTGATCGTGATAATGTCAATTCTCTGGCTTCTTCTAGCAGGTCTACAGCATCTTGCCGAGCTATCTCGGTTATCTCCGAGGTTGTATACTGAGTAACTCTTGGCGAGTCATATATTATGTCGGCTGGAAGTACGGCCTCTGCCCCGTATACCAGGAAGAATGGTGTATAACCTGTTGATCTATTTGGAGTAGTCCTGAGGCTCCATAGTACGGCTGGGAGTTTCTCAATCCAACATCCTGCCGACCTTTGCAATGGTTCGACAAGTCGCGGTTTTATTCCTGATAGCACCAGTCCATTAGACCTTTCCACTTGCCCATTGGATGCTGGGTGAGCCACAGAGGCAATATCTAGTCTTATGTGCTTCTCTCGGCAAAATCTGGCGAAATCTCCTTCTGCAAAGTTTGTGCCATTATCTGTAATAATACTGTGCGGATACCCATATCTTAAGATAATATCCTTGAGAAATTTCACTGCTGTGGACCCATCGCACTTTTTTATTGGTTTCACTTCAATCCATTTTGTGAACTTGTCCACCATAACCAATATGTGGGTCATTCCTCCTCGTGCCGGCTTAAATGGTCCCACCATATCTAAACCCCATACAGAAAATGGCCAAGTGATGGGTATTGTTTTTAACTCGGCCGATGGCATGTGTATTTTGGTTGCGTATCTCTGACATCCATTGCATTTTTAACTAATTCTTTTGCTTCTTTCAATGCCGTCGGCCAATAAAATCCATGCCTGAATGCTTTGGCTACCAAGGCACGAGATGAGGCATGGTGCCCACATTCTCCTTGGTGTATATCTAGGAGGATCTCCTTACCTTCTGCCAAACTCACACACTTCTGCAACACGTTTGTGACGCTCCTTTTATATAGCTCATTGTTTATGATTGTATAAGCTTTTGCTCTCCTTACAGTTTGTCTAGCTAATACCTCATTACTCGGCAACGTCGAGTCTTTTAGGTAAGAAAATATGGGTTGCGCCCATAATGGTGTGACTTTTTCTGGTGTGATCTCATTGTCTATTTCCATGTTTTCTGCCGACATACCTATCTCGGCTCTTCCCATGATTGCGCTTACCTCGGCTGTCCTCCTCTTGGGGAGTTCCGAGTTATATTGCTGATCTACTTCCATCGGCGCGTTATCTTCTGCGGAATTTGCCGGGATAAAGATAGATTCGGATTCTGGTGATGGGATTATTGATGGTTTCCTGAGGTGTTCCAGGGCAATACCCGGAGGAATTGATTGCCGGGTTGATCCTAATTTTGACAATGTGTCTGCGGCATCATTTTATGCCCGAGGTATGTGGTGAAATTCACATCCTTCAAAGTATCCACTGATCTTTTGCACGTGAAACCTGTATAAAGCCATATTAGCATCTAATGTGTCCCAACTGCCTGAGACTTGTTGTACTACTAGATCCGAGTCGCCATAGCATAAGATTCGGCGTATGCCAATTTCTTTTGCTACTTTAAATCCATGGACCAGTGCTTTATATTCGGCTACGTTGTTGGACGCAGCAAATGTATTTGTAACACATATTTCAGTTGGTCTCTTTTAGGCGAGGTTAACACTATTCCTGCCCCCAAACCATTCCTCAGTTTGGAACCATCGAAATGCATAGTCCAATAATTTGGATCTGGCAATGGTGGCTCATACTGCACCTCGGCCCAGTCCACGAAAAAGTTGGCGACCGCCTGAGATTTGATTGCATCTCTCCTATCAAATTGTGGAGCGTATGGTGATAAATCGATTGCCCATTTTGCTATTCGGCCACTTGCGTCTTTGTTGCTCAATATGTCGGCTATGGGTGCCTCACAGATCACTTTGATGGGATGCTCTTTGAAGTAATGTTTAAGCTTTTTCGCCGACATGTATACCCCATAAGCCATCTTCTGATAATGTGGGTAATTCTGCTTTGAAGTGGATAACACCTCACTTAGATAATACACCGGCCTCTGAACCAACTTACCATCTTCAAGTCGTTCCACTACGACTACAGTACTCACTACTCTGTTGGTAGCCGCTACATAGAGTAACATAGGCTCTTTTGATAATGGAGAAGCCAAAATGGGTGTTGTAACCAACATCTTTTTCAATTCATGAAATGCGATGTCTGCTTGTGGAGTCCAAATGAATTTATCTGATTTCTTCATCAGCTGATAGAGTGGTAGCGCCTTCTCTCCTAGCCGACATACAAATCGACTAAGCGAGGCCAGACAACCCGTGAATTTTTGTACATCATTTAAACATTTTGGCAATTCCATTCTTTCTACTGCCTTTATCTTTGTTGGGTTGGCCTCTATACCTCAGCTAGATACAAGAAAACCGAGTAATTTTCCTGCCGGCACGCCAAATGTGCATTTTTCTGGATTAAGCTTCATTCGGAACCTTCTCAGGTTCGCAAAAGTCTGCCGTATATCTTCCAGTAATGTTTTGCTTTCCTTGGTTTTGATGACCACGTCATCTACATATACTTGTACATTTTTTCCTATCTGATCATGCAGGCATTTTTGCATGCATCTCTGATATGTCGCTCCTGCATTTCGTAGGCCGAATGGCATTGTGCGATAACAATAAGCCCCGTACGGGGTAATAAACACGGTCTTTATTTGATCGGCCGGATTTAACGGTATCTGGTGGAAACCAGAATACGCGTCTACAAATGATAATAGCTCACAACCAGCGGTCGAGTCAATGACTTGGTCTATTCTAGGCAATGGAAAAGGATCTTTTGGACACGCCTTGTTCAGGTTGGTGTAATCGATACACATTCGCCATACAATGGCTACATTGGGATCATCTTTCTTCTTTTCTACTAGCACTGGATTCGACAACCAATCCGGGTACAGTACTTCCATGATGAACCCAGCCGCGAGGAGCCGATCTATTTCATCTCCTATTACTTTTCTCCTGTCTTCGGCGAAGCGGCGGAGAGGTTGCTTCACCGGCCTTGCTCCTGGTCTCACGTTCAAGGAGTGCTCAACCAACTCCCTCGGAACACCTTGCAGATCCTGAGTTGACCATGCAAATATGTCCCGATTCTCACGGAGGAAGTTGGTGAGCTCGCTTTCCTATTTAGCGTCCAGGCCTGCACCAATAGTAACAGTACGCTCCGTGAATTGCTCATCGATCTGAAATTTCTTCGTTTCTTTAGTCGGCTGAAAAGAGACACTGCCATGCGGGTTGGCTAGCGCCGGCATGTTCAGCTGTGCCGACTGAGCGAGGGCTGCTACCTCTTGAATCCTTCTCTTTTCTCTTGCTATAACCAATGATTCGGCCAAATTTGATCCGGCCGAAGCACACTCCATTGACTTCTTGTAATCCCCTGCAACTGTTATTACTCCTTGTGGTCCGGGTATCTTCATCTTCAGATAACTCACATGACAGCTGCCCATGAATTTGGCCAGCGCAGGCCGTCCGAGTAGAGCATGATAACAACTTTCTAGATCCACCACCTCAAATTCTAAGTTTTCTGCTCTGCAGTTATCTCTTGTGCCGAATAACACATCCACTCGGACTTTACCAATGGGTTCGCATGAAAGTCCTGGCACTATCCCATGGAAAGTGGTCCTCGTGGACTGCAGCATGTTCTGTGATATTCCGAGTTTATGCATGGTATCTTTGTACATGATGTTGATACTGCTTCCATTGTCAATGAGTACTTTTGAAAATTTCACATTGATGCTCGGTCCAACGAATGTCGGATCCAAGACGAGTGCATACGACCCTGGATTCGGCATTATCTTGGGGTGATCCTTTATGCTCCAAGTTACCTCCTGATCTGACCAAGGCACATATATTGGTACTGCCGGCATAACTGCATTTACTTCCATATGCCGGCGCTGTACACTCTGCTTGTCTTGCTGTTCTGTTGTGAACACGCAATAAGACTGATGATGTTCTCTGTAATCATTGCGTCCAGTATTCACTGGATTTGTCCTTCCATCCTGGACTTGGTTCATCACTTGATGTACTGCATCCCTCCGATCCGAGTTATCGTACCTCGGGGGAGGAGGCGGTAACATCAATTGCTGTGCATTTGCTCCAGTCAATTGTGGTTGATGCTGTTGATGTACTTGATGGGGCACTGCCTGAATGCCTACGGGATTTCCCATTGCATTTTTCATCCAAGCACATTGGCGGGTCGTATGGTTGGCCGGCCTGGATGGGTTTGATGTGTGAAATTTATACGGCTGATCTAACATAGATTCGAACGTGTACTTCGGCCTCTCTTGCCACTGCTTCTTTTGTTCTGGGGTCCACTGTCTTTTTCCTTCATTCTTTGGTGTCCACTGCTGAGGTCCATTCTTCTGCCGTTGAGTTGCTCCGTGACTCGGCTGATCTTGTGCTACTGCTTCCACCTGGGCCGAATTATATCTATAATCCGGCCTTTCCTCTCTTCTTCTTCCTCTGAAATCATTGCGCCTGGATGACCCGGCCAAATCTCTTGCATAATGGTCCTGTTGCTCGCGATGATCCGCCGACATTAATTCTGGTTGCGTCGGGTCCCCTAGTGCATAGGAGTCTGCTATTCTGATAGTTTCTGCTAGTGTGGTCGGCATATCTCTTTGCAGACGTTGCCACAACACGCTGCCATAACGGCAGCCTTGCGCGTACCAAGCTATTGCTTGCGATTCTATAACCCCTTCACATGAGTTTCTCAGGTTGCACCACCGAGTTAAAAACTCTCTATCTGTTTTATTCGGCCTCTGTTTGCACATGGCTAACTGTTGCGGCATGTTTGGCCTCTTGTATGTGCTGGTGAAATTGCTGACGAACATTTCTTCAAAATCCAACCAACAGTTGATACTGCCCGCTGGTAGATTATTCAGCCATACCCTAGCTGGTCCTTCCAACATTTGTGGGACATACCGTACTGCCCATCGTAAGTTCCCACCCGCTATTTTCACAGCAGTGGCATAATCAATCAACCAGTCTTGTGGCTTGGTACTCCCATTATATGTTTTTGTGCCTCTCGCTAGCTGAAAGTTCGGCACGGGTGGTTCGCCCATGATCCGTGGTCCAAAGCAAGTCGGACCTGGTGGACCCTATTCTTCCAACAACTCGGACCGGTATAGCCGGTCCAGCTTCACTCTTGCATCATTTGATGGCAAATCTCTGTACAGAATTCTGTCCTGCATCCCATAGTGGTTATTTCCACCATGGATTGCATATTCCATCTCGGAATAACCATCATTGTACCTTTCATTCACTTGATTGTGGCGAGCTGGCCTCGCTTCTCTTTCCTGCCGAGGTTCATGCCTTGGTTGCGGGTTGAGCGGCAGCTCTCTCCTTACTTCGACCGGGGTCTCGTTTTCATGATTACCTCTCGCGGGTTCTCTTCTGCCGAGATCTCCATTGCCTCGGCTTCCGCCGTCTTTTTCCACACGGCCGTGGTTCCTCTCCCTACTGTTACCTCGGCTTGCATTGCCTCTGTTCTCATTTGCCTTTCCAGCCATTGCCGGATCATATGGAACAATTTGCTTGTTCCTCTTTCCTGAGGTTACTGCTTTGTCCCTTCGTGCATTATTTCCGGGTGAAGATGTCAGCGGATAAGAAAGTGCTGCCCTGCCGAGTGAACCATCCATGAGGCCCCTGGCCTCGCCGGTTTGTTCTGAGTATTTCTTCGTTATCTGGTTTGCGATGCGCAGCTCATTCACTCTTTCTTGCTTTACCGGGCTTCCGGTCAACCCTCTAATTCCAATGCTGCGGCGTTTGCCGCTCTCGTGTTCTTTCTTGTGCTGTACCTCGGCAAACCCAAGTCACCTGATTCCGCCCTATGAGCTTCATGCTCTTTGTTAATATCATCCATGAGGTTCTTCCCCCTTAATCTTAATTCGTCCACCGCCAGTGCGATATCAAGCTTATTAGCTTTGGCATATTCTCTCGTGGTCCTGTTCAGGACTCCCAAGGCCGATACTTTCTTGGCCTCTACCAAGACTTTTGCCTGGTTTCTTCTAACTCTGCCTGAGCATTTGCCGGATCAAGTATCGGCGCTACAGGTGTAGTCAAGTTTTCTATGGTCGCCTGAAGAATGTTCTCTGGCCTTTCCAGAGGTGGCCCTCTTACTCTTGGTGCCTTTGGGGTGGTGTCCTGCAGCTCGGTCGGGTTGGTCACTGGCGGGATTACCTCGGTGGGTTGTGGCGCGGTCTGCCTGGGTGCGCCTTGTACGCCTGTGGCGGGTTCTCTGCTTGACCCGGCTACTGCTGCTCCAGCTTGCGCTCCGGCAGCGACCATCACCTCGACGCTGCCTGCAGGACGTGCTCTGGACGGACGGCTTGCTGCGTTAAGAGGTGGCTCTCCTGCAACAACAACTTGGCGAGGATAAATGTCGGTGATGTCGACGCCGACGTAAACCTTGTGCCCGCCCAAGCTGATGAAGACACCATTACGCGGGGGAGCTTTCCCCCTGAAGCTCCCTGCATTGTCGCTGACATAGTCGCAGAGACCAAATCTCTGGACCAAGCCAGAAACAACGCGCTCACCTGTGTTGATGAAGTTTCCCATCCAGATCATAACTCCAGCTAGCACCGCTGCTGGCCCCACGGTGGGCGCCAACTGTCGTGGTGGTATCACGTCAGATGCCATGGGTAGGCTAAAGTTTAGGGCCAATAGGTGCTAGAGGGATCTGGGGAGGGAATATGTAGTTGATTCTACACACAGAAGATTAAGGCAAAGGTCTTTATTTCTTCTTCCTTAGGCTACAAGTGCTCCTTGAGCTGTTTTACAAGGAGAAGAGAAGAACTTTACCAGCCTAACGGCTCTAACTCTGGTCCATCCTTCTCTCTGAGTCCAAGCCTCTCCTTATAAAGGAGAACCCTGGGTTCCTTTAGGGCTGACGTGGCAAGCATATCCGAGGAATATGCTTGTCCCAATATAGTAGTTCGGCGCCCCCCTTTCCCTGTCGCCCCTCTAACGATGGCAAGGTTCCAGAGGGCCCCCCCTGTGCGCCTCGGTCTTCTGGACTGTCACCTCCGTGACCTCCTCCTGTCTCTCTGTCACTCTGCGCCTTTGTCCGTAGCGCTTGGCACTGCTTAGATTCTCCCTAGCTTGCAGCTAGGGTTTGACTTCAGGCTTCTCCTTCTCCTGCAAGCCTCATATCATTCGGCCCTCCCCTGCATAGCTCGGATTGTCCTTTACCTGCATCAAGATCACTCAGGCTCACCCGGCCGACTCACGCAGTATCTCGGCCGGGTAATGTCTTAATATACATATACGGGCCTCTCGCCTCCGTATGTCGGCCAACTTCTTCATGATTCGGCCGACTTAGACTGTAACTCGGAAACCAGACGGGGATCGTACCTCTGTCTTTCCCCGTCTTTGACCTACCCGGGGTCACCCCCCCAACAATGGAAGATCTAGCTACAGGTATTTTTTCATTGATCTTAGCCGAGATGGAAGATCTAGCTCCAAGGGCATGAAGGGATGCATCGGGTACTCTTGCACGCACATCTCCTTCGTCTCCAAGCCAAGGACACTATGCAGAAAAGTACGACCGTTCACTGAAGCAGACCGATAGACACGATAGACACGCAGTAACAACGCATTGCTCCTCTCGCAGGAGCACATGAACTGAGAAAGCACAAGCAGACCAGTGATGATGTCAGGGTCTAGGGACCGCAGCTTCTCCTCCGTGTCGATTCTCACGGGCTCTGGTGCCCAATCTCCGCATGCTAGTTGATGCCACATGGAGATCTTGAACGGACCAGCGCCAAACAATCGTAATAGCTTCTTCCCATCCTGTGAGTAGTATGACCCCAAGTTGAGCTGATGTCCTTCAAAATTGGTGATGTTGGCGGGGAGCTTTATAATTCCCTGCTCCGCTGTGCAGACATTGTATGTGAAGATCTCGCCACGATGAGGGACCAGCCAGTGGATGACACCACCGTGGAGGACGATAGCGTCTCGTTCAAACCATTGATGACAACTAAACCCACTAGTATCGTGGATAGTTACAGCAGGTTCCCAGGTGCCACATGTTGACGTGGCAGTATGAATTCGGATGTTGCATGCATTTCTTTGGGGCAAGCTGTCGAGAATGGCAAATAGGAGACAAAATGAGCAATCGATGCCGTCGTCGGCGGTGAGCAAGACACACTTGTAAGGACGTGAGGTATGGTTCTGCTCAATGCCCGGCGGGCCAGATAGGAAGGTGCGGTGGCCGGTGATTAGATCATACACGCACAAGTTGGAGAGGTAACTTTCGCCGCCGCGATGATACATGAGGACGAGGTTGCCACGGGACATCAGGGGAAAGTACTCGTCAGCATGGAGGTAATCGGCGAAGCGGAGCAGGTGGGAGGACAGATGGTGGTCCAAAAACGACACGGCGGCGGGCGTGGCCAGGTGGATCAAAGAGAGCGGTGGAGGCGGATCAGTCGTCTTGTCATAGTGGGTGTTGATGTAGGCGATGATGCACGGAGGCACGATCCCTCCTGGTTGGGTGACGCGGCGGAGGAAGGGCGCACCGAGGATGTCGAGGCGAAGGAGCTTGCAGGTGGCGGCGCAGCGAACGAGGGTGCGGATGTCGGAGCGTGCGGCAATCTCAAGGAGCAGATCCACAGTGAGAGTCCACTCGATCGACCCCGGGGAAGGCTCGATCGTGTTTGTATTTTCCGGTCGGAGTTCCCAGGCTGCCATTGTCGCCTTTGTGTTTGCCGGACGAGGCGTTGTATTAATCTGAACCAGTGATTTCCTTTTTCTTTGATGCTATGTAAGCAAACTCCGCTACCGGACCGAACTAGTTTCCTGAATTTGTCCGACTGTCCGAGTCGTGTTAGTATAGCATGTGTGTATTATATATACACGCACTAGTACTAGTACGTACTTTGTTTTTAGGAAAATACGTATCTAGATTTTTTTATATGTACTCCCTCCGTTTCAAAATATAAGATATTTTAGGTTTGTGAAGAAAATGAATCTAGACTTGGTTTAGTATGTAGGTTCATTTAACTTTGGGATGAATCTATACACTAAAAAAAGTCTAGATTCATTTTTTTTACAAACCTAAAACGTCTTATATTTTGAAACAGAGGGAGTAGGTTTGAAGCAAAATAAGTAAATCTATCTACTACTAGTTTCTTTGGAGTAAGATACATTTGTTTTGAAAAAATACTAAAACAATTATATTTTAGAACGGCGGAATATCCAGTTTGGTTCGATAATTGGAACTGGAACGGGCCTCGATCAACTGTGTGCCTTGGGGTGCATCTGCCCAGCGCTACACAAATGGAAGCAGTATAGTAGGTCGCGGCAGCTAGCTTGAATGGAAGAGCACGACACCCTTATGCGGGTTGGCATTTTCGCAGCTGGAGTAGGTGCGTGCGCGCGCGCGCGTGTCCAGCTATTTCGGGCCTGCGCCGCACACGATCGATCACTAGAAGAACCCGTCGCTGCCGGAAATCTGACTGAGATACCTTGAGGCCAAATGGTGTCGTAATCTCAATAGCGACAGACGGAAATTTACTAACTGTCATGCACACGCTTTACGACCTAGTAAACCGCCTGCAACATCATCAGTCAATTATGCAGCGATGCGTGCACCATGCGCGCTCTCTACTTATAGCGAACAAACCGCAGCACACAAATCACCAGCAGTCCGAGATCTCAATACATTGCGATTGGTGTAAGCTAGCTGTACAATTGACACTCGCACCTGATCAATGGCATCGTCTCGCTCCGCTATGCTCCAGGTGCTGTTGGTGGTAGCCGCAGCCCTCGCCGCGGCGCCGTGCGTCCTCTCGGACCCGTCGCCGCTCCAGGACTTCTGCGTGGCCGACCTCAAGGCCGCGATGGCGGTCGACGGGTTCCCCTGCAAGCCAGCCTCCACCGTCGTCGACGACGACTTCTTCTCCGCGCTCATGGTCGCCGCGCCAAGCACCAAGAACCCCTTCGGCGTCAATTCCACGCGCGCCACGGTGTCCGTCTTCCCTGGCCTCAACACGCTGGGCGTCTCCATCACGCGCACCGACCTCGCGCCCGGAGGGATCAACCCGCCACACTCGCACCCACGCGGCTCTGAGCTCGTGCTGGTGGTCAAGGGCGAGGTCATGGTCGGGTTCACGACGTCGACCAACCTTCTCTACTCCAAGGTGGTGAAGGAGAACGAGCTCTTCATCGTGCCGCGTGGGCTGCAGCACTACCAGCTCAACGTCGGCACCGGGGACGCCGTGTTCATGGCCATGTTCGACGCCCAGTCGCCGGGCCTGGTGGTGCCCACGCTCGGGCTCTTCGCCACCAAGCCGGCCATGCCCATGGAGGTGCTCACCAAGACGTTCCTCTTGGGCGCGGACGATATCGACGTCATGAAATCCAAATTTGTGGGCTTTTGATTGCGTGGACAAGCTCTCGTACGTTCTCCAGCTGCTAAGTTGATTATGCTACCCTGTGTCCTGTACTTGTTCAGCACTGGTCCTTTAATTTCGCGTACATGTGTCTGCGTATTCGTTCATTTTACTTAAACGATCTGCTTTCTTGTATCTTTTTTGTATTCTTTATATGCTCGTTTGAAGAAGTATATAATCTATGTATAAAAATAATTTGTGATCATAAATGAAAGGAGTTTTGCTAAGGAGTGCATGTTTACCTTTTATTGAGTACACGATTCTATTTTGTAAGTCATTTCTACTTCATTTCATGTATTGTATATTTTTGTCCTGCATTAGGTGCATCTTTGAAGGGGAGAATATATAACCGTGTGGGCATTTGCAAAGAACGTATGTCCATAAAAATAGTTAAATCACGCACTAATTACATAGTCACTCTCTTTAACTTTCACCAAATGGCTTGTCATGTTACAATCATAATCTGCATGTTATACATGTACGACATTACTCGTCAAGAAATATGGACACGCGCCTCGTCAGCAACGGAGAACGGCACCATCGTGGGAAACTGTCACTTATGTGGAGGATTTAGCAGCAACAGACGACCATACCGTTTCCTTTGAGGCACCTCAACTCAAACAAAACATATCATATGTATGTTACCATTGGTATTAGCTCATCGGTAATGTTTTTGTATAAACTTCCGTCTGCGTTACTTGATGAGCCCCATTAATGGTGTTTCACCCTTGTTAGATTGCATTTCAGCAAAACTACAATACATATTTCAGTTATTTCATAGCCAACACATTTTCTTAGTTCATAGACATTGCGATATTTAGCTCAACACAATCCAAAAAAGGTCTTTGCTCGATCTATATGGGTCTTGGACCTTTTAACTAACAAATACTAAAAATCTCAGAGGTCCATTCAGCTTGGTGTCATGTGCGTGAACACGGACACCATGGATACTAGATACCATCTTTTAGTTGTTTGGAGGAGAGCGGCAATGAAGCTCTAGTTCATCTTCTTCAATCTATAAGATGCACAAACACACAAGAATTTACCCAGGTTTAGGCCACTTGGAGGCTAACAACCCTACTTCCTTCTTGTCTTATGGTATTTCTCAATGGAGAACAAAGTGTTACAAGGATTTCCTTACCGCTTTGTCTAGGCGAGGTCTGGATATCCTATCACTTGACCTCCCTCTTCTCTCTTGGCCATGGTCCTCATTTTCACTACTGGAAAAACCATCTTCGGTTCGATGTGAACAAGGTCAGCAGTCCCGGCCTGGCACAGCCCGCGACTAGTGAGAGCACTAGTCCCGGGCCGTGAGGCCTCTAACGGCTAGAAACGGCCGTAGTGACTAGTCCCGGGCCGGACCAGGTCATTAGTCCCGGTCCGTAATACGGCCCGGGACTAATAACCTGGAGCAGGCCAGCTGGTCCTTTCGTGGACTATTAGTCCCGGGTCGTATCACGGCCCGGGACTAGTTGTCCACGACTATATACTCTGCCTCCTGTCCTGCTGCCTTAAAGCATATGGTGGCCATTTTTCTCAAAGAAGCAAGAGAGTTCATGCCATTTTTTTTCTCAAGATTTGTCAAGATTTAGTTTGCAACACCTAAATCCAAAGCTTTAAAAGGTTAGAACTTCATTCTTTTATCTCTTATTGCTACTTTAGCTCTATAATGCTCTAGAAGTATAGAGATATGGATCAAATGCATGCATGCTCTAGAAGTATCTAGAAGGATTTTGATATATATGTGTAACAAATTTTGATTAGGCACATAGTTACTGAAAATTGAAATGTGTAATTTTAGAGTT
The DNA here is from genome assembly GCA_030063025.1 of Avena longiglumis. Classification (NCBI taxonomy): domain Eukaryota; kingdom Viridiplantae; phylum Streptophyta; class Magnoliopsida; order Poales; family Poaceae; genus Avena; species Avena longiglumis. The sequence goes on from CP125973.1 coordinate 160,926,692, forward strand.
TGAGAGCTTAGAATGGAATGAGGTTTTCACTGATAGAACAATAATAAAAAACTCCATATTTATCATGTTGATTGTTTTCTCCAATTCACAAATTGGCGCATGTAAATTTTTCAAAATTCAAAATTAATGCTCTAGAAGCTCTCAATATAACTTGTAATAATTTTATCATGTTGTGTAATGGTTTTTGATATACTTTTACTATAATGCAGATGGTCCGGGAATGGATGTACGGTACTGACCGACGCTCTGGCGAGTTCATTAATGGCGTGCATGAATTCATCCGTGTTGCTGATGCAAACAAGCGCAATGGTTTTGTATTCTGTCCATGTAATGGATGTAGGAATCAGAAGGATTACTCTGACTCAAAAACCCTTCACAGCCACCTGTTGAAGTCCGGCTTCATGCCCAGTTATAATTGTTGGACCAAGCACGGAGAGAGAGGGGTTATAATGGAAGACAATGAAGAAGAGGAGGAGGATAACAACTATCATGGTTTTCCTGAGTACGGAGATACTTCCATGGGGGATGCTGAAGGGAAGGATGAAGAAGAGACACATGATGAACCCGATGATGGTCTTGGTCGGACCATTGCCGATGCACGAAGATATTGTAAAACTGAAAAGGATAGGGACAAGTTCAATCACATGTTAGAGGATCACAAAAAATTATTGTACCCAAATTGTGAAAATGGTCTGAAAAAGCTGGGCAGCACACTGGAATTGCTACGATCGAAGGCTGAGTGTGCTATACCTGACTCCTCATTTGAAAAGTTGCTGAAAATGATGAAGAATATGCTTCCAAAAGATAACGTATTGCCCGCCAAGATGCGTCTGAAAAGAAGGTTGTCTGCCCTCTAGGTTTAGAGGTTCAGAAGATACATGCATGCCCTAATGACTGCATACTCTATCGCGGTAAGGAGTATGAGAATTTGGATGCATGCCCAGTATGCACTTCACTTCGGTATAAGATTAGACGAGATGACCCTGGTGACGTTGAGGGCGAGCCCCCCCGGAAGAGGGTTCCTGCGAAGGTGATGTGGTATGCTCCTATAATACCACGGTTGAAACGCTTATTCAGAAACAAAGAGCACGCCAAGTTGTTGCGATGGCATAAAGAGGAACGTAAGTCAGACGGGATGTTGAGACACCCCACTGATGGGTCGCAATGGAGAAAAATCGATAGAAAGTATCCGGACTTTGCAGATGACGCAAGGAGTTTAAGGTTTGGTCTAAGTACAGGTGGCATGAATCCCTTTGGGGAGAAGAGCTCCAGTCACAGCACCTGGCCCGTGACTCTATGCATCTATAACCTTCCTTCTTGGTTGTGCATGAAGCGGAAGTTCATTATGATGCCAGTGTTGATCCAAGGTCCGAAGCAACCCGGCAACAACATTGATGTGTACCTAAGGCCATTAGTGGAAGAACTTTTACAGTTGTGGCACGAACCCGGGATACGCGTGTGGGATGAGAACAAGCAGGAAGAATTTAACCTCCGAGCATTGCTTTTCGTAACAATCAATGATTGGCCTGCTCTTAGTAACCTTTCAGTACAGTCAAACAAGGGATACAATGCATGCACACACTGTTTAGATGAGACTGAAAGTATATATTTGGAACATTTTAAGAAGAATGTATATAATAAGCATCGTCGATTTCTTTTGGCCAAGCATCCCTTAAGACAGAAAGGCAAGCATTTCAACGGTCTGGCATGTCACCAGACGAAGCCTAAGGAGCGTACTGGTGCTGATATATTTGATATGGTCAAAGATTTGGATCAACTGGTAACCTTTGGAAAAGGTCCTGGAGGAAAATCTGTTCCGAAGGACGTTGAAGGACAAGCACCCATGTGGAAGAAGAAATCTATATTTTGGGAGCTACCATATTGGAAATTCTTAGAGGTCCACTCTGCAATCGATGTGATGCATGTGACGAAGAATCTTTGTGTGAACCTGCTAGGCTTCTTGGGCGTGTATGGGAAGACAAAAGATACACCGGAAGCACGAAAGTACCATCAACGTATGAAAGACCCAAATGGCCTGCATCCAGAATGGTTTAAAGGTCATGCCATCTATGCTCTTACCAAACAAGAGAAGGAAATATTTTTTGAATGTCTAAGCATATTAAGGTCTCGTCTGGCTTCTCGTCAAATATAAAGGGAATAATAAATATGGCAGAAAAAGTTCCAAAACCTAAAGTCTCATGACTGCCACGTGATTATGACGCAAATGCTTCCGATTGCATTGAGGGGGCTTCTACCAGATAATGTTCGAGTACCCATTGTGAAGCTATGTGCATTTATCAATGCAATCTCTCAGAAGATAATCAATCCTGAAGATCTACCACGGTTACAGAATGATGTGGTCCAATGTCTTGTCAGTTTTGAGTTGGTGTTCCCACCATCCTTCTTCAATATTATGGCCTTTTCTTGGTTCACCTAGTCAAAGAGATTTCCATTCTCGGTCCTGTATTTCTACACAATATGTTTCCCTTTGAGAGGTTCATGGGAATCTTAAAGAAATATGTTCGTAACCGTGCTAGGCCAGAAGAAAGCATATCCAAGGGCTATGGAACAGAGGAGGTCATTGAATTTTGTGTTGACTTCGTTCCTGACCTTAAGCCGGTTGGTCTTCCTCAATCGCGGTATGAGGGAAGACTGAGTGGAAAGGGTACTCTAGGAAGGAAATCAATAATATGTAGGGACGGACATTCTTACACTGAAGCACATTACACCGTTCTACAGAATACTATCTTGGTAGCCCCATATATCGAGGAACACAAGAAAATCTTACGCTCCAACAACCCTGGAAAGCATGAATCTTGGATTAGAGATGAACACATGAAGAGTTTCGGCGGTTGGTTGCAACTTCTCATCAAAAACAACACTCTTGGAGATCAGCTATACTTGTTGTCTAGGTCACCATCTTCGACTATATCGACTTTCCAAGGGTACGAGATAAATGGGTATACATTTTACACGATATCCCAAGATAAAAAGAGCACCAACCAAAACAGTGGTGTCCGCTTTGATGCAATAGACAACAATGGGTCAAAGACCACATATTATGGTTACATAGAGGAGATATGGGAACTTGACTATGGACCTACTTTTAAGGTCCCCTTGTTTCGGTGCAAATGGGTCAAGCTGACAGGATGAGGGATTGAGGTAGACAAGAAATACGGAATGACATCGTTGGATCCCAACAATCTTGGGTACTTAGCCGAACCATTCGTCCTAGCCAATGATGTGGCTCAGTTTTTCTATGTGAAGGACATGTCTACCAAACCTAGAAAAAGAAAAAATAAGAAAAAGAATACATCAGACGATGAGCCAAAGCGCCACATAGTTCTTTCAGGAAAAAGAAACATCATGGGAGTGGAGGACAAGACAGACATGTCAGAAGATTGTGATAAGCTTCATGAAATTCCGCCCTTCGCGGTGAAGGATGACCCAAGCATCATGTTAATGAATGAAGATGCTCCATGGATACGACGGGATCAGAAAGGAACACACGCGAAGAAATGATATGTAATAATTGTAATATTTTATGAGTGAAGATGCTCCATGTGTCCATTTTTATAGTGTTGTCTGCAAACAATCTTGAGTGTGTTAGTCCCGTTTTGTGGATGGACCGGGACTAAAGGAGGGCCTTTAGTCCCGATTCATACTTACCATTAAGATCTGATCTCCAAACGCATGATGTCACATATTAGGGAGTGCCTCTATGACCAGTTTCTCGGAGATACCTGGGATCCGTGGCACCTCCTGGCCCGTAGTGGTGTCCCTGCTCTCGAAAACCATCTTGCATCTTGTAACTTCTCTAACTAGATCAATACGCCTGGGAGCTAACTAATTTCACATATTAGGGAGTGCCTCTATGACCAGTTTCTCGGAGATGTCGGAGGACTGGGCTCCGGCGGCATCTCCCTGAAACTGGCCGTAGTGGCGTCCCTGCTCTCGAATACCATCTTGGAGATGCCTCAATCTGGCTAGAGGACTGGACTCACAAGGATGCCTATTTATAGTACAAGCAGCTCGGCATAATGTCGACTGTGGCATCCCGCAAAAACCACTACTAGAAAATCGCGTTGTTTTTGTGCATTGCATCGTCATCATCATGCATTGTTTGTCTGAAACTATTTCGAAACGCCTAGTTTTGTTTTCTAAATAAACCCCGTCTTTATTTCAAATTTAAAACATCGGTCTGGTCAGATCTTTTATTTGTCTAAAAAGTATTTACAAAAATGTTTTACAAATAAAATTAAAACAATAAAAAAATTTTGTCCGGAGAGGCAGTCCGACCGGTCAGGCCAGAGGCCCAATCGGTCCAGACTACCTACAATCGGTCCACCTTAAACCTAGACCCTTTTCTACCCTATCCTAACCTACCCAGCCACTCCCAGCCCTCCACCTCACCTCCCTAGGCCACCTCACCCCCCTGGACCCCAATCCTCACCCACCTTGCCACCTCATCAATCCCAGCCCAAACCCTCACTCCCTCCCCCGCCGGACACACGCACTCACACCACGCACGCGACACACACCCATACTGCCAACCCCCTCTCCCGTCAGGCCCCACCCCACCAGTTCACCCCTGCGCTTGCGTGGACCCGCCTGCGTCCTCGGGACCCACCCTGGACCCGCCTCGCACCTCCCCCACCAACCGTGCTCCTCTCCTACCTCCCGCACGTCCTCCTCCCCTGCACGTGTCCCTCTCCTCCCCGCCTTGGACCTTCCGCCTCCGCTTGGTCTCGCCCGGCCTCCCGACCCGCCCGGCCACCGCTGGCCTCCTTCTCGTCCCCGTCGCCGGAGCCACCCCCAGCGTGGCCTAGGCTCGACGGCCGCCGCCGCCTCGCGCCGTTCTCCTCCCTCGGCGTCTGCGGCCGCCTCTTCTTCCTCCACCGAGACGCCACGCCGGCATCCTCACTGCGTCTCCCCGCACCGCCTCCCTGCGCCGTCCGTCGTCCATGGCCGCGTAACCGCCGCCGTCGCCGAGCACTCCGGCGACCTCCGTTCCTCGTTCTGGCCCCGCCGCGAGCCCCGTGCCGACCTCCTCGCGGCCGCCCTGCTTTGCCCCAAGCGCGTCCCGCCCTCTGCTTCGGTCCCATCGCTGCCGCGTCGTTCGCGAGAGCGTCTTCCTCCGAAGGCGCTGCTTAACCTCGCCGGATGCTCTGGCGCTCCTTCGGATCATGCCGACCGCGCGAGTTCCCGACCACTCCGCTGCATCCTCCCGTGAATCCCTTGTTTGTTTTGATCTGGAGCATCCATCAGCACTACCGAGGAAGGACACCTTTGATCGTGTCCGTGACTGCAAGAACTTCGCGAAGTCATGTACATGTCGCCACCAAGTTTAAGGCTTCTAAGATCGACACGTCGAGGGATCCCCCAATTATGTCCATCGCTGACATCAAGATCTCCGTCGAGGGTCCAAAGATCGAACCCCGGCACGAGTCGAGACCCGGGGAACTATGCAAGACCACGGTGCCGGACGCCAAGACCGAACCCTCGGAATCACCAAGATCTTCATCGCGGATCGACAAGGTCTCCTTCACGGATTCGGTGACCGAGACCCTGAAGACCGATCCGAAGCGCCATGACCTCCTTCAAGGATCCGGTGGCCGAGACCCTGAACTCGGAGAAACCCGCGGACGCCAAGATCTCCCACATGGAACCGAAGGTGTCGAGACCCTGGAAACCGATCCTCCCGGAGTCGGAAGACCGAACCCTGGCGTGCCAAGTTCTTCGACCCGAAGGCCACAGATGCGACAAGTACTTCTTCCCGGAACGCCAAGATCTAATCCGTTGTCCGAGAACATTTCCGCCGAGATCGATCCCCGTCGAACCCTGAGACCGTACCCCGAACCCTCGAAACCCCAAGATCTTCGACCCTAATGTGTGAACCCTTTTCTCGAGCCCTATTTTATAAATGTAATATCAAATTGATGCATATTAAATTGTCATACTCGCATGCATATTTGTGTGGTTTGGGGGCCTTATGCCGATTCACCATATAATTAAATATGGGGCCATATGCGGGATATCTAGTCTTATATTGGCCTCATTTAAATTGGTGTAGCGAACCGGTGCTATCTTTTGCCATGTTAAAACAACATCTAAATTGTGGGGTATCTAAACAACTTGAACCATATATTTAATTGTCGGGGCCTCGGTTCCGCTTAATACGATCTAATTGCATCGCACCTTGCCATGCCATACATCATACATGCATCATGCCCGATCTTTTGCCGTAGTATTAAATAGTGCATCCGGTGTTTCTTCTAGTGATTTGCTTCTTCACGGATTAGTCCGATGAGTTGATGCGAGTGTCGACCCGACCTTCGGATGAACCTTCGACAATGTTTTCAGGCGAGCATCTCCCCCTTTCTACCTATCTTACTTTTATAGTATTTATTCCCTCCTGTTGATCTATTGCTATCTGTGTTGCGATGCTCTAGTTTTCGCATTGTGATATCCCTTGCAGCCTTATATTGCCTTGGACACCTCCTATTACCTGTTGTTTGGTAGATAGTTGGACTTATGGCGTCGTGATCGCTTGCTCCAAATCTTCATTATGTCGTCAAGTACCACAGTTGTTGGAGTATTGCTGCATGTTTATTGTTGGAGTTGATCATAACTTTAATTACTGTTTAAACAACTAAAATTGAAGTAGGTAAGCAGAGGCACAGGTGGGCAATAGATGTTATTTGGTTGTTAACCGTCCACTTGTGTCCCGTAGGACCCCGAGTACTTGATACTTCCTTGAATATTCGCTATCCACATCCGGAGGATTATGGGACCCCGAGCGAGCTTGATTCATTCTTATTTCTTGGGGCCACAAACTAGTTTGAGGTTTTATTTACTATCCTGTACTTATGCCATGCTTTCTGCTTTATTTAAATTGTGCGATGGATAGCACTGTCTTGTTTAGGATCGGGACACGATTTGTGGTGTCGACAAGCCCAGTTTTGGGTTCCCGATCGTTCACTGCGTCCACCCAAACCTTGGGTCCGTCTCGAGTCGGCTAGCTTCGCTATGGTGTACTCAATGGGGTGGCCCCCTGAAATATTTCTGAATCCTGTGATTGCTTTGTCGTGAAAGCCTCGTTGGGTTTTGATTTGGTTTTTCCGAGGTTGATCGAGTGTGTGTTTCTATTTGTGCACCCCTGCAGGGTAAAACTTTCTGAAAGCCGTGTCCGCGGTTATGGACGACTTGGAGCACAGTATCTCGATCATAGACAACTATAACTAAAGTAGTGCTATAAATTTGACTTTCTAATGACTAGTAATCAGCTTCACTATAATGTAATGGCTAAATAAAACTGCCAACAATTGCTTGTTTGGGTTGTCGCTTGCGACCATTGTATCTGACTAGTAAGTATTGCAACTACAACGGAATGGCTAAATAAAAGTACCAACAACTGCTGGGTTTTGGGATATTTCATGCTAATTGTATCTGACTAGTAAGTGTTGCAACTACAACGGAATGGTTAACTAAAATGGCCCACTGCTTATTTTATCAGGATGACTATCTATACCTGACTAGTAATTGCCGCAACTATAACGGAACGAATAAAACTGCCAACTGTGTGAGTTCCTCGGTTGACTTCCTCGTTTGGTATCGAGGGGGAAATTCCAGGATGGGTATGCTTGGTGATAGTTAAAGGTTGGATCCGAATAGGTCTCTCTTATCTCTATCTGACAGTCGCTAGTTATATCGAGTCTCTATAGATTGTTTAGTGCATGCTGCGCTGCCGCTTCAGTCCACCATACCTATGTAGGCGAGGACCGCCGAATTCTAGCCTCGCCGTGTACTGGCCTCAGTACTGACCGCTCTCTCTTTTTCCTTTGCCCTTTGTCGGCACCCCTTTTTGTTCAAGCAGGTTTTGAGATCGACGTCGTTAGTAGGGTTACCCTTCCGGCTTGGCCTGGGCAGGGTTATGGACGCCATTGGTTATTCTTCAGGGCTCTTAGCCCCATTTGCATCTTGACCGTAGCTAGACGCTCTATCGTTTTCAAGGTGATTTGGATCTTTGTACCGTATATCTGTATTATTGACTCATGGAGTCGTGTTGTATATATATATCTGTTCTGTGGGTCCCATCGAGGATTGTTGTGTAATGTTATTACTTCGATTTCCACCCGCACGAAAGTGCCTGGTGGGCACCTTTGAATCGTTTCTATGCGGGTTTGGCGGAAAGCGCTAAAACTTGCATAGGGTCGATTCTGAGGGTGTTACAGAGTGGTATCAGAGCTCAACAGTTGCGATACCCCACAAGTCCAGCCTGTAGGATAACCTAGCTAACGGCCGAAGTAGAGTGTCAAAACTATTTTTGCAAAATCGGTTGGATAGATCTGGTTAGGTCTGCTTTTACTCCTTACCCCTCTGCTATTCTCCTCTTACCTCTACGTGTTATGAATCCGCTCTCTTCTCTTTCTTCGAGTCCAGGAATTCTCGTGGTTGGGTTCCGTCGTACCTTCAGGGTTTCGCTTCCTCCTTTGATAACGGTGTTCTACCATCCGGTGTTCATGCTGTCTGAGGAAATCCGTCTACTGTGGTACCATTCTTTGTTCCTTGTTTGTGCTTTCCGGTGTTTTCCGACGCGACGACATCACCTACGCTAGATCCGGTGCAGAGTCTGCATCACTCCTTTGTTGTCGAACCTCGCTTGTCGAGATCTTCAATCTAATTCCGAGAGTTGGTTGCATAATTCGCCTATTCGTGTGCAGAGTAATGGTTTGGGTGCGCGATGGACTGATCACCATCCGACTACTCTTATCATTCGCTCTTGTACATCGAATCAGTGGATCCAGCAATTTTACTCCGTCCTCGGAAGCTAGAGGTGGCTTTATTTGTTGATACCTCTACCTTTGACCTTTTTCTTCCCGGAGTGTTCTCTCGACGATCACGGACAACGACCTCTTGTTAGTGGTGTCGCGAGGATCTACACGAAGCGAGAAGATGCAGATCACCGACCTTCTTTCCGGTACCATGAGGCGGATCTCGAGGGCGAGATCCATTGTTAGTGGTGTCGAATTGTGGCATCCCGCAAAAACCACTACTAGAAAATCGCGTTGTTTTTGTGCATTGCATCGTCATCATCATGCATTGTTTGTCTGAAACTATTTCGAAACGCCTAGTTTTGTTTTCTAAATAACCCCCGTCTTTATTTCAAATTTAAAACATCGGTCTGGTCAGATCTTTTATTTGTCTAAAAAGTATTTACAAAAATATCTTACAAATAAAATTAAAACAATAAAAATATTTTGTCCGCAGAGGCAGTCCGACCGGTCAGGCCAGAGGCCCAATCGGTCCAGACTACCTACAATCGGTCCACCTTAAACCTAGACCCTTTTCTGTTGGAATTATGCCCTAGAGGCAATAATAAAGATGTTATTATTATAATTCTTGTTCATGATAAAGTTTATATTCCATGCTAGAATTGTATTAAGCGGAAACATTAATACTTGTGTGGTTTGTGAACAACACCGTGTCCCCGATACGCCTCTAAGGACTAGCTCATTGATCAATGATGGTTAAGGTTTCCTAACCATAGACATGAGTTGTCAATTGATAATGAGATCATATCATTGGGAGAATGATATGATGGACATACCCAAACTAAGCGAAGCAATTAGATCGTTTCATCGTGTTCATCTTTGCGAAGCTTTTCCTATGTCAAATATTGTATTCCTTAGACCATGAGATAATGCAACTCCCTGGTACCGGAAGAAAGCTTTGAGGTCATCAAACGTCATCCTATGAGAGGGTGATCATAAAGGTGTCTCTCGGTGATCGTAAAGTATCATTGGGTTGTATGTATCGAGATGGAATTTGTCCTCCCAAGTCGGAGAGATATACTTGGGCCCACTCGGTGTCGATATCAACACGCTTGCAAGCATGTGGTTAAGGAGTTAATCACAAAGTGATATCGGATTACGGAACGAGTAAAGTACTTGCTGTGAGCAGATTGAACTAGGTATGACGGTATCGACGATCGAATCTCGGGCAAGTAAAATATCGCGAGACGAAGGAATATATATATGGGATTGATTGAATCCTGGCATCGTGGTTCATCCGATATGATCATCGATGAATGTGTGGGAGTCAATATGGGTGCCTGCACCTGTTGATTATTGATAGAAGATCATGTCTGCATATTCTCGAACCCGCAGGTCACACATAACGTATCTCGACGCTAGGATAGATTGGATAATTGGTTTATGAATTTTTGTTGAGTCTCGGATGGGATCCAGGATATCACGAGAGGTTCCGGAATGGTCCAAGAATAAGATTCATATAAGGCGGTGCAGTTTTGGAGTTTGGAATTGTTCCGGTTAATCGGTATTGTATCGGAAGCTTCTAGAACCTTCCGGAAGGGGACCAACGTGGCCCCACCTTCCGGGAGGGGGCATGGGACTATGAGGGAGTGTCCTGGCCGCATTGGGCCAGGGGCACAAGGCCCCATAGGGCCCAGCCGATCCTAGATAAGTTTAAACTCGTTTAAACTAGAGATAGGATTTCTAGATAAGGGAGAGTTTAAATCGTTTAAACTAGAGATAGGATTTCTAGATAAGGGAGAGTTTAAATTGTTTAAACTAGAGATAGGCTTGGAGGAGGGGCAAGGGCTGGCCGCCCCCCTCTATATATAGAGGGGTGGTGCGCCCCCTCCCCCACTACTACACACCTTCCCCTCCAACCCTAGCCGCCCTGCTGCCCTTCCTCTCTCCCTCCCGACTGTTTGTAGGCGAAGCCCTGCAGCAGAAATTCTCCACCATATACACCACGCCGTCGTGTTGTAGATCCAATCTATCTCTCCACCATACTCGCTGGTCCGAGGAAGGAGGAGACGTCGAGGTGTTGCACGTGTGCATCTCACGGAGGCACCGCCACTTGTGGTGCTAGATCGGATCGGATCGCGAGGAGGAGAAGCGAGTACGACTACATCACCCACGTTCCGACGAACGTTCCGCTGTGCGAATCTTCAAGGGTATGAAGATATAATCCAATCTCTCTCGTTGTTTGCATCTCCTAGATTAGATCTTGGCTTTCCCTCTGTTCTCAGTGGTATCAGAGCTAGATCTATGCGTAGATGTGTTTCACGAGTAGAACGCAACATGGTTGTTGCGGGCGTTGATGTTTTCTGTTGCAAGCCTCTTGTTTGTGTTCTTCTTATGACGCGGGATAGTGAGATTGAAGCGGTCCAGGCCAACCTTACGCGACGTCGTTCGCGAGACCGGCTCCGCACTTGACGTGTGGCTTGTACCACACATGCGGTGGTGGATGTCGTTCTCTCACTATAGTTGTCATGGGATTAACACCGGAGTTTGGCAACCATAATATCACCGTTGTGGCTTTCCGTAGTAAGAATAGTTCTTAGCATCTACTCCCATAAGCCACGTAAAACATGCAACAACAAAGTAGAGGCGTCTAACTTGTTTTTGCAGGGAGTGTTTTCTGTGATATGGTATGGCCCAAGATGTGATGTGTATATTGTATGCGATGATCATGTTTTGTAATGTTTCACGACTTCCATGTCGATGAGTACACAACCGGCAGGAGCCATATGGTTGTCTTTATAATTGTGTATGACCTGCGAGTCAACTTCTTATACGCCATGTAATAGCTTTACTTTATCGCTAAGTAGTTAGCAATAGTTGTAGTTGCTATTCGTGGTGGAGGCAATCATGGAGGAGTGATGGAGATCATGCCGGAACGCACAATATGGAGATCATTGCGCGAAGATTGGCTATACCATGTCACATAAAGTTATATGCATGTGATGTTTATCCTTTATGTATCTTATTATGCTTAGATCGCGACGGTAGCATTATAAGATGATTCCTCACTTAAAGATCAAGATAAAAACTGTGTTCTCCCCAAGTATGCACCGTTGCGAAAGTTCGTCGTGTCCAAGCATCACGTGATGATCGGGTGCTATAGACTCTACGCTCACATACAACGGGTGCAAGCCAGTTTTTGCACACGCGGAAATACTTGGGTCTAACTTGATGAGCCTAGCATGTACAGACATGGCCTCGGAACACAAGAACCAAAAGGTTAAGCATGAGTCATATGAATGATATGATCGACACTTTGTTGTCCACCATTGGAACCACATCTCTTCTCGTGATGATCGGATTAGGTGTGGTGAATTTGGATCGTGTTCACTAAATAACTTGAGGGATGTTGAATTTAGTGGGAGTTCATCTAGTAATTTGATTAAGTTGAACTATTTATCATGAACATAGTCTAAATTGTACTTGCAAATACTGTAGATCACATGGCCAAATCCAACTTCAACTTCAACGTTTTTGCTGAGAAGGAAAAGCTTAGAAACAATGGGTCTAACTTCACCAATTGGTTCCGCAATCTAAGAATCATTTTGTCTGGCGGACAAAAGGACTATGTCCTTGGTAAAGCGTTAGGTGACCCCCCTGCTGCAACTGCGCCGGCTGATGAGAAAGCTGTCTATCAGTCGCGCAAAGATGATTATGGTGTGATTAAGAGCACCATGTTGTTTGCTATGGAACCGGAGCTTCAAAATCGTTTTGAAACCTATCCCGGGCCCTTTGAGATTCTCGAGGAGCTGAAAACCATGTTTCAGACTCAGGCCCGTTCTGAGAGATATGAGATCTCTGAGAAGTTCTTTAACTGCAAGATGGAGGAAGGGAGTTCCGTTAGTGAGCACGCCATAAAGATGTCGGGCTACACTCAACGCCTTGAGCAACTGGAATGCACGATTCCAGAGGAGCTCAAGATTGAGGTTCTGCAATCCCTCCCGGCTACAAAAGTTTTGTAGCGACTCATAATCAGATTGGTTCCATACGATCACCGAGCTCTTCGCAGTCAAGGCTGAAGTGGACATCAAGAAGGATAATCATGTGTTGATGGTCAACAAGCCCTCCTTTAAGAAAGGTAAGGGAGCAAAGAAGCCCTTCAAGAAAGGCGGCAAGCGTTGCCCTGCGAGAAGAAGCTCAAGTCTGGTCCCAAGCCGGACCTTTGAGTGCTTCTATTGCAAGGACAAGGGTCACTGGAAGCGTAACTGTCCGAAGTACTTGGCGGACAAGAAGGCTGGCACCATCAAAGGTATATTTGATATACATGTTATTGATGTTTTCCTTACTAGCCATCATTGTAGTGCCTGGGTATTTGATACTGGTTCAGTTGCTAATATTTGTAACTCGAAACAGGAGCTACGGAATAGACGCGGCTTGCGAGGGATGAGGTGACGATGCGCGTTGGCAACGGATCAAGAGTTGATGTGATGGCCGTCGGCACGCTCTCCTTAGTTTTACCTTCGGGATTAGTTTTAAACCTTAATAAATGTTATTATGTGCCTGCGTTGAGCATGAACATTATTTCCGGATCATGTTTATTGCAAGACGGTTATTCATTTAAATCGGAGAATAATGGTTGTTCTATTTATATGAGTAACATCTTTTATGGTCATGCACCTCTTGTGAATGGTTTATTTCTTCTAAATCTCGAAAGGGATGAAACACACATCCATAACATTGAGGCTAAGAGATGAAAAGTAGATAGTGATAATACTACTTATTTGTGGCATTGTCGTCTAGGTCATATTGGTGTAAAGCGCATGAAGAAACTCCATTCTGATGGACTTTTGGAGTCTCTTGATTTTGAATCATTTGACACATGTGAACCATGCCTCATGGGCAAGATGATCAAAACCCCGTTCTCCGGTATGATGGAGCGAGCAACGAACTTGTTGGAAATCATACATACCGATGTATGCGAACCGATGAGTGTTTCGACGTGCGGTGGATATCGCTATTTTCTCACTTTTACCGATGACTTAAGTAGATATGGGTATATCTATTTAATGAAACATAAATCTGAAACGTTTGAAAAGTTCAAAGAATTTCAGAATGAAGTGGAGAAGCATCATAACAGAAAGATTAAGTTTCTACGATCCGATCGTGGAGGTGAATATTTGAATTATGATTTTCTCACGCATCTTAAAGCAAGTGGAATCGTTTCACAACTCACGCCACCCGGAACACCAGCAAGCAATGGTGTGTCTCGAGCGGAATCGAACCCTATTAGATATGGTCGATCAATGATGTCTCTTCTTGATTTGCCGTTATCATTTTGGGGTTATGCATTAGAAACCGCTGCATTCACTTTAAATAGGGCTCCATCTAAATCCGTTGAGACGACACCGTATGAACTGTGGTTTGGTGCCAAACCTAAGTTGTCGTTTCTTAAAGTTTGGGGATCTGAAGCTTCGTCAAGAAGTTGATGCCGACAAGCTCGAACCCAAAGCGGAGAAATGCGTCTTCATAGGATACCCTAAGGAAACCATTGGGTATACCTTCTATCACGAACCGAAGGCAAAGTGTTTATGTCGAAGAACGGTTCCTTTCTTGAGAAGGAGTTTCTCTCGAAAGAAGTGAGTGGGAGGAAAGTAGAGCTAGACGAGGTTATTGAACCTTCTCTTGAATTGGAGAGTAGCGCGCAGACTGAAATTGTTCCAGCGTCACCGCACCAATAATAGAGGAAGCTAATGACAAGGATCATGAAGCTTGGACGATGTTGCTATTGAGCGTCGCAGTCGACAAGGTTGCGTGCCCCTCCGAGTGGTACGGCAACCTGACTTGCCTTGTTGGTAGAAGACGGTGAACCTACGAACTATGAGGAAGCGATGATGAGCCAGACTACGAGAAATGGGCTGAAGCCATGAAATCCATTGGGATCCATGAGCGAAAACCAAGTATGGACTTTGGTGGATCCTCCTAGCGAGAAAGGCCGTTGAGTGCAAATGGATATTCAAGAAGAAAGCGGACGCGGATGGTAATGTTACCGTCTATAAAGCACGGCTTGTCGCAAAAGGTTTTCGACAAGTTCAAGGTGTTGACTACGATGAGACTTTCTCTCCCGTAGCGATGTTTAAGTCCATTCGGATTTTATTAGCAATTGTTGCGTTTCATGATTATGAAATATGGCAGATGGATGTCAAGACTGCTTTCCTCAATGGGAACATTGATGAAGAGTTGTATATGATGCAACCCGAAGGTTTTGTCGATCCTAAGGATGCTAGTAATGTATGCAAACTTCAGCGTTCCATTTATGGACTGAAGCAAGCATCTCGGAGTTGGAACCTTCATTTTGATCAAGTGATCAAGAGCTTTGGATTTGTTCCAAATTGCTACGAAGCTTGTATCTACAAGAAAGTGAGTAGGAGCTCGGTGACGTTTCTGGTACTATATGTGGATGACATATTGATTATTGGAAATGACATCAACATGCTTAACGATGTGAAGAGTTATTTGAACAAGTGTTTTTCAATGAAAGACCTAGGTGAAGCTGCTTATATATTGGGCATCAAAATCTATAGAGATAGACAAAAGGCTCGATAGCTTTAAGCGAGTACATACCTAGACAAAGTTCGAAAAGGTTCGAATGGATAAGGCAAAGAAAGGTTCAGTGCCTATGTTGTCAGGTAAGATATTGAGCAAGGCTCAGTGTCCAGCTACGGTAAATGATAGGGAAGCTATGAGCAAAGTGCCTTATGCCTCAGCCATAGGTTCCATCATGTATGCCATGCTGTGTACTAGACCGGATGTGTCCAATTCTCTTAGTTTGACGAGCAGATATCAAAGTGATCCAGGAGTGGAACACTGGACAGCCGTGAAGAACATCCTAAAGTACCTAAATAGAACTAAAGAAATGTTCTTAGTCTATGGGGGTGATGAATAGCTTGTCGTAAAAGGTTACGTCGACACTAGTTTCGACACCGACAAGGATGATTCTAAATCTCAGACAGGATACGTGTATATTTTGAATAGAGGAGCTGTGAGCTAGAGAAGCTGCAAGCAAAGCGTGATCGCGGGATCTACAGTGGAAGCGGAATACATGGCTGCTGCAGAAGCGTCAAGTGAAGGAGTTTGGATCAGAAACTTCATCACTGAGCTTGGCGTGGTTCCAAGTGCATTGGACCCACTGGAGATATTGTGTGACAACACTGGCGCCATAGCACTCGCTAAGGAACCAAGATATCATCCAAAGACCAAGCATATCAACCGCAAGTTTCATATAATCCGAGATTATATAGCGGATGGAGATCGAAGATTATCAAAGTACATACGGATCCGAATGTCGCAGATCCACCGACTAAACCTCTTCCACGTGTAAAACATGATCAACACCTCGATTGCCATGGGTGTGAGATTGTTGCCAGATGTAAACTAGATTATTGACTCGAGTGCAAGTGGGAGACTGTTGGAATTATGCCCTAGAGGCAATAATAAAGATGTTATTATTATAATTCTTGTTCATGATAAAGTTTATATTCAATGCTAGAATTGTATTAAGCGGAAACATTAATACTTGTGTGGTTTGTGAACAACCGTGTCCCTGATGCGTCTCTAAGGACTAGCTCATTGATCAATGATGGTTAAGGTTTCCTAACCATAGACATGAGTTGTCAATTGATAATGAGATCATATCATTGGGAGAATGATATGATGGATGCACTCCAAACTAAGCGAAGCAATTAGATCGTTTCATCGTGTTCATCTTTGCGAAGCTTTTCCTATGTCAAATATTGTATTCCTTAGACCATGAGATAATGCAACTCCACAGTGGAAGAAAGCTTTGAGGTCATCAAACGTCATCCTATGAGAGGGTGATCATAAAGGTGTCTCTCAGGTGATCGGAAAGTATCTGTTGGGTTGTATGTATCGAGATGGAATTTGTCCCTCCCAAGTCGGAGAGATATACTTCGGGCCCACTCGGTAATCGATATCAACACCGCTTGCAAGCATGTGGTTAAGGAGTTAATCACAAAGTGATATCGGATTACGGAACGAGTAAAGTACTTGCTGTGAACGAGATTGAACTAGGTATGACGGTATCGATGATCGAATCTTGGGCAAGTAAAATATCGCGAGATGAAGGGAATATATATATGGGATTGATTGAATCCTGGCATCGTGGTTCATCCGATATGATCATCGATGAATGTGTGGGAGTCAATATGGGTGCCTGCACCCGTTGATTATTGATAGAAGATCATGTCAGCATATTCTCGAACCCGAGGTCACACATAATGTATCTCGACGATAGGATAGATTGGATAATTGGTTTATGAATTTTTGTTCGAGTCTCGGATGGGATCCGGGATATCACGAGAGGTTCGGAATGGTCCAAGAATAAGATTCATATAAGGCAAGGCAGTTTTGGAGTTCGAATTGTTCCGGTTAATCGGTATGTACCTAAGCTTCTAGAACCTTCCGGAAGGGGACCAACGTGGCCCCACCTTCCGGGAGGGCATGGGCCTATGAGGGAGTGTCCTGGCGCATTGGGCCGGGGCACAAGGCCCCATAGGGCCCAGCGATCCTAGATAAGTTTAAACTCGTTTAAACTAGAGATAGGATTTCTAGATAAGGAGAGTTTAAATCGTTTAAACTAGAGATAGGATTTCTAGATAAGGAGAGTTTAAATTGTTTAAACTAGAGATAGGCTTGGAGGAGGGGCAATGGCGCCCCCTCTATATATAGAGGGTGGTGCGCCTCCCCACTACACACCTTCCCTCCAACCCCTAGCCGCCTCGCCCTTCCTCTCTCCCTCCCGAGCTTGTAGGCGAAGCCTGCGTGAGAAATTCTCCATCATATACACCACGCCGTCGTGTTGTAGATCCAATCTATCTCTCCACCATACTCGCTGGTCCGAGGAAGGAGGAGACGTCGAGGTGCTGCACGTGTGCATCTCACGGAGGCACCGCCACTTGTGGTGCTAGATCGGATCGGATCGCGAGGAGGAGAAGCGAGTACGACTACATCACCCACATTCCGACGAACGTTCCGCTGTGCGAATCTTCAAGGGTATGAAGATCTAATCCAATCTCTCTCGTTGTTTGCATCTCCTAGATTAGATCTTGGCTTTCCCTCTGTTCGCTCCGTAGAAAATTTTGATTTACTATGCCGCGAAACCCTTCATTTTCTACCCTATCCTAACCTACCCAGCCACTCCCAGCCCTCCACCTCACCTCCCTAGGCCACCTCACCCCCCTGGACCCCAATCCCCACCCACCTTGCCACCTCATCAATCCCATCCCAAACCCTCACTCCCTCCCCCGCCGGACACACGCACTCACACCACGCACGCGACACACACCCACACTGCCAACCCCCTCTCTCTCCCCGTCTGGGCCCCACCCCACCAGCGGTTCACCCCACACGCTTCCGCGTGGACCCTGCCTGCGTCCTCGGGACCCACCCTGGGCCCGCCTCGCACCTCCCCCACCAACTGTGCTCCTCTCCTACCTCCTTGCGTCCTCCCCTGCACGTCCCTCTCCTCCCGACGCCTTGAGGCCTTCCGCCTCCGCTTGGTCTCGCCGCCCTCCGACCCGCCGCCGCCAGCCTCCTTCTCGTCCCGTCGCCCCGAGCCACCCCCGCCAGGGTTTGCTCGGGCGCCGGCGCCCGCCTCCGTTCCCCTCCTCCGTCCCGGCGTCTGCGGCCTCTTCTTCCTCCACGGACGCCACCGCTGCATCCTCCTTGCGTCTCCCGCCTCGCACCGCCTCCCTCTGCGCCTGCCGTCTGCCGTCCGCGGGCCGTGGCAACCGCCGCCGCCGCCGCCCGAGCACTCCGGCGACCCTCCGTTCCTCCTCGGTGTTGGCCATGCCCGCAGGCCCTGGTGCCGCCGCCGACCTCCTCGCGGGCCGCCCTCCGTTTGGCCCCAAGCGCGTCCCCGCCGCCCTCTGCTGCTTCGGTCCCCGCGTCGTTGCCACGTCGTCCGCGCGAGCCGCGACTTCCTCCGCAGCGGCGCTGCCTAACCTCGCCCGGCTTTCAGCTCATGGCCTTCTTCATTGCCGCCGCCGAGTTCCCGACCACTCCATGCATCCTCCCGTGAATCCCTTGTTTGTTTTTATCTGGAGCATCCATCAGCACTACCGAGGAAGGACACCTTTGATCGTGTCCGTGACTGCAAGAACTTCGCGAAGTCATGTACATGTCGCCACCAAGTTTAAGGCTTCTAAGATCGACACCTCGAGGGATCCCCCAATTATGTCCATCGCTGACATCAAGATCTCCGTCGAGGGTCCAAAGATCGAACCCCGGCACGAGTCGAGACCCGGGGAACTATGCAAGACCACGGTGCCGGACGCCAAGACCGAACCCTCGGAATCACCAAGATCTTCATCGCAGATCGACAAGGTCTCCTTCACGGATTCGGTGACCGAGACCCTGAAGACCGATCCGAAGAGCCATGACCTCCTTCAAGGATCCGGTGGCCGAGACCCTGAACTCGGAGAACCCGCGGACGCCAAGATCGCCCACATGGAACCGAAGGTGTCGAGACCCTGGAAACCGATCCTCCCGGAGTCGGAAGACCGAACCCTGGCGTGCCAAGTTCTTCGACCCGAAGGCCACAGATGCGACAAGTACTTCTTCCCGGAACGCCAAGATCTACTCCGTTGTCCGAGAACATTTCCGCCGAGATCGATCCCCGTCGAACCCTGAGACCGTACCCCGAACCCTCGAAACCCCAAGATCTTCGACCCTAATGTGTGAACCCTTTTCTCGAGCCCTATTTTATAAATGTAATATCAAATTGATGCATATTAAATTGTCATACTCGCATGCATATTTGTGTGGTTTGGGGGCCTTATGCCGATTCACCATATAATTAAATATGGGGCCATATGCGGGATATCTAGTCTTATATTGGCCTCATTTAAATTGGTATAGCGAACCGGTGCTATCTTTTTCCATGTTAAAACAACATCTAAATTGTGGGGTATCTAAACAACTTGAACCATATATTTAATTGTCGGGG
This sequence comes from Avena longiglumis, assembly GCA_030063025.1. Taxonomy (NCBI): domain Eukaryota; kingdom Viridiplantae; phylum Streptophyta; class Magnoliopsida; order Poales; family Poaceae; genus Avena; species Avena longiglumis. The sequence goes on from CP125973.1 coordinate 160,946,489, forward strand.
CCTCGGTTCCGCTTAATACGATCTAATTGCATCGCACCTTGCCATGCCATACATCATACATGCATCATGCCCGATCTTTTGCCGTAGTATTAAATAGTGCATCTCGTGTTTCTTCTAGTGATTTGCTTCTTCACGGATTAGTCCGATGAGTTGATGCGAGTGTCGACCCGACCTTCGGATGAACCTTCGACAATGTTTTCAGGCGAGCATCTCCCCCTTTCTACCTATCTTACTTTTATAGTATTTATTCCCTCCTGTTGATCTATTGCTATCTGTGTTGCGATGCTCTAGTTTTCGTACCCGTGATATCCCTTACAGCCTTATATTGCCTTGGACACCTCCTATTACCTGTTGTTTGGTAGATAGTGGGACTTGCGCGTCATAGTCGCTTGCTCCAGTGCTGTTGCGTGTCGTCAAGTACCACAGTTGTTGGAGTATTGCTGCATGTTTATTGTTGGAGTTGATCATAACTTTAATTACTATTTAAACAACTAAAATTGAAGTAGGTAAGCAGAGGCACAGGTGGGCAATAGATGTTATTTGGTTGTTAACTGTCCACTTGTGTCCCGTAGGACCCCGAGTACTTGATACCTGTTCCTTGAATATTCGCGCTATCCACATCCGGGAGGATTATGGGACCCCCCTGAGCCAGAGCTTGATTCATTCTTATTTCTTGGGGCCACAAACTAGTTTGTGGTTTTATTTACTATCCTGTACTTATGCCATGCTTTACTGCTTTAATTAAATTGTGCGATGGATAGCACATGTACTGTTTAGGATCGGGACACGATTTCGCGGTGTCGACAAGCCTAGTTTTGGGTTCCCAGTCGTTCACAGTCGTCCACCCAAACCTTGGGTCCGTCTCGGAGTCAGCTAGCTTCGTTGCGGGTGTACTCAATGGGGTGGCCCCCTGAAATATTTCTGAATCTTGTGATTGCTTTGTCGTGAAAGCCTCGTTGGGTTTTGATTTGGTTTTTCCGAGGTTGATCGAGTGTGTGTTTCTATTTGTGCACCCCTGCAGGGTAAAACTTTCTGAAAGCCGTGTCCGCGGTTATGGACGACTTGGAGCATGATCTCGATCATAGACAACTATAACTAAAGTAGTGCTATAAATTTGACTTTCTAATGACTAGTAATCAGCTTCACTATAATGTAATGGCTAAATAAAACTGCCAACAATTGCTTGTTTGGGTTGTCGCTTGCGACCATTGTATCTGACTAGTAAGTATTGCAACTACAATGGAATGGCTAAATAAAAGTACCAACAACTGCTGGGTTTTGGGATATTTCATGCTAATTGTATCTGACTAGTAAGTGTTGCAACTACAACGGAATGTTTAACTAAAATGGCCCACTGCTTATTTTATCAGGATGACTATCTATACCTGACTAGTAATTGCCGCAACTATAACGGAACAAATAAAACTGCCAACTGTGTGAGTTCCTCGGTTGACTTCCTCGTTTGGTATCGAGGGGGAAATTCCAGGATGGGTATGCTTGGTGATAGTTAAAGGTTGGATCCGAATAGGTCTCTCTTATCTCTATCTGACAGTCGCCAGTTATATCGAGTCTCTATAGATTGTTTAGTGCATGCTGCGCTGTCGCTTCAGTCCACCATACCTATCTAGGCGAGGACCGCCGAATTCTAGCCTCATGTGTCTTGGCCTCGACTGACCGCTCTCTCTTTTTCCTTTGCCCTTTGTCGGCACCCCTTTTTGTTCAAGCAGGTTTTGAGATCGACGTCGTTAGCAGGGTTACCCTTCCGGCTTGGCCTTTTCAAGGTGATTTGGATCTTTGTACCGTATATCTGTATTCTTGACTCATGGAGTCGTGTTGTATATATATCTGTTCTGTGGGTCCCATCGAGGACTGTTGTGTAATGTTATTACTTCGATTTCCACCCGCACGAAAGTGCTTGGTGGGCACCTTTGAATCGTTTCTATGCGGGTTTGGCGGGAAGCGCTAAAACTTGCATAGGGTCGATTCTGAGGGTGTTACATCGACATTCACGACATAATGTCGACACTCACCCCTATTATTAGTGTTGACTCATGTTTTGTCCCGGTTGGTGTCTCCAACTGGGACTAAAGGTTCATCTTTAGTCCCGGTTGGTGACACCATCCGGGACAAGGTACAAGCCGCACGACATAATGTCGACACTCACCCCTATTATTAGTGTGGTCTGGCCCGATGCCATAATCCTTGATCGCGGTTGGTTTCTCCAACCGACTAAAGATGAACCTCTCTTTATAGGCATTTCCCTCTATTTATTAGGTAACACTCAAGACATTTATTAATATTAAAACCGGGACAAACCGAACTAGCTAACACTGGGACTAAAGCCACCCCTTTAGTCATAATCATGCCTAGTCCTATAGTATGCAGCTTGTGGTCTTCTTCGTCGCCGTCATCGCCACCGCCACTCGGGATCCTCGGCCCATCCATGGCATATACCAGGCCATTCCGCCTCTCAGTTCACGGCGGGCGGGAGGTCTCTGGAAGACGCGATCTGCCGGGCCGGTGTGGGGCCTTTTTGTGGCTCTGTGGCGGGTGGACTCGTGGGCACCGCAGGCGAGGATGGTCTCCCCCGGCGATGTAGCGCATCACTCCGATGATAGTACGGTTCGCCAACCACAGACGACGGCCGGCTTCGTTGTGGTTCACCGGGGGCGGGCCATCACCCTCATACCTGGCGAGCTCCCTTTCCTTCCTATTAGCGAATAAGGCATTCCAGGTGTCGTAGTTGTCGGGATCCCACTAGGGATCCATCCGCTGCTCCGGCGTGAGCTCGTGGTAGAAGTGGTTGGCCGCCTGGCGTGCGGAACCTTGAGGGACAGGAGGGACATGAACCCCTCCAGTGCTCAACATCCAGCCGGCGGGCGGCCGGTAGCCCGGCGGACAAGGGTAGTTGGAGGCGCACAGCGCCTCGGTCTCCTCGAGGGTCAGAATGGCCCAGTAGGTATTGTCCATTGTTCTAAGAGAGGAAGGTGTGGATCTGTGGATAGCCATGGTGCGATCGCGCTAAATATAGAGGGAAAGGGCGGGAAAACTTGGCATGAAGCTTTGGGAAATGGCGGGAAATATCTTTAGTCCCGGTTAGTGACTACACCCGGGACTAAAAGCTCTCGTAGAAAGGAAAGGGCGGGAAAACTTGGCGGGAAGCGGTGGGAAATGGCGGGAAATATCTTTAGTCCCAGTTTGTGACTACAGTCGGGACTAAATGGATATTATATTAAGATCTTTATAATAAAAGATATGATTTTCCAAAGTTTTTATATTTGATTTGAATTAAAAAAAAGAAAATTTACAAATGAAATAATTTAAAAATGATGCAATTAGATAAATGGATATTATATTAAGATTCTTTATATTTTTCTGATAATAATAGACATATTATTTGTTTTATTTGGATTATTACAATAAAAGATATGATTTTCCAAAGTTTTTATATTTGATTTGAATTAAAAACGAAAATGTACAAATGAAATAATTTATAAATGATTCAAACAGATAAATGGATATTATATTAAGATTCTTTATATTTTTCTGATAATAATAGACATATTATTTGTTTTATTTGGATTATTACAATAAAAGATATGATTTTCCAAAGTTTTTATATTTGATTTGAATTAAAAAAAGAAAATTTACAAAAGAAATAATTTATAAATGATGCAAACAGATAAATTGATATTATATTAAGATTCTTTATATTTTTCTGATAATAATAGACATATTATTTGTTTTATTTGGATTATTACAATAAAAGATATGATTTTCCAAAGTTTTTATATTTGATTTGAATTAAAAAAGAAAATTTACAAATGAAATAATTTATAAATCATGCAAACAGATAAATGGATATTATATTAAGATTCTTTATATTTTTGTAATAATAATAGACATATTATTTGTTTTATTTGGATTATTACAATAAAATATATAATTTTCCAAAGTTTTTATATTAGTTTTGAATAAAAAAAGAAAATTTACAAAAAAACAATTAGTCACGGGTCGTGGCTGGACCCGGGACTAAAGGGTGCCTGCGCGCGCGAAAACGAAGTGGCCGAAAAAACCCTTTAGTCCCGGGCCGTGGCTTAACCCGCGACTAAAAGGGGGGTCTTTAGTCGCGGGTTAAGCCACTACCAGACTAAAGAGACCTTTAGTCCCGTCCCGTAGCTTAGCCCGGGACCAAAGGGTTGACCCTTTATATTTCTGGCCAGGCAGGTGCCCAAAGACTTGGCATTCTCGACGCAAGCAAGACGCGCACACATACAAGCGATCGAAAAGGCGCAGTGAGGTGCCGTCACGCCGCTCCGCCCGCCCGCCGCTTGGTCGTGCCGTGCAGCGTGCCGCATTTTCTACCTCGCCCTTTATGTGCGTGTCGCCTCATGCCTCGTCGGTGAGCTCGATCGAGCAGCCGCGCGTGTGGTTTTTTTATAGTTTTTTAAATATTTTTTGTTATAGTTTTTTGTATAGTTTTTTATAGTTAGGTTTATTATAATTAGGATTATTAGGATTGTTATAATTAGAATTATTAGGATTATTATAATTAGGATTATTAGGGTTTTTTTATAGTTTTTTCTATAGTTTTTTATAGTTAGGATTATTATAATTAGGATTATTATAATTAAGATTTAGTTATTAGGATTAGTATTAGGATTATTATAATTAGGTTTATTAGGGTATTTTGTTATAGTTTTTTTTATATTAGGGTTTTTTGTTTTAGTATTAGGATTATTGTTTTAATTAAAATATTAGAATTAGGATTAGGATTATTGTTTTAGTTATTTTTATTTATTTATTAGGATTATATTGTTTTATTTATTGTTTTATTAGGGTTATTTTTTTGTTTTAGTTAATATGATTATTGTTTTGGCACAAATAATATTAGGATTATTATAATTAGGATTATATTGTTTTAGTTATTAGGATTATTGTTTTTTATAACCTGTTTAACTCTCTTTTTGTTATAGATAATTAATTCATGGATCCATCCGAAGATCCTGGTCGCATCGGTGAAGGTTTTCTTCAGGGCATGATAAGAGGTGAAATTCCTCTTAATATTACTACCGGCGCCGAAGATATTTTGCTCGAGGAAGAGATATCCTCATATCTGAATCCATCCGGTGATGGACTAGAGGAAAACATAATGTACTAAGGGGAAGACCAGATGGACGAAGGGCAAACAAATAACAACAATAATTATGGCCCCTCGACAGGATCCGGCGAGGTACATATATATATTCATAAAGTCTCGTGTTACCTCTATTCATTAACTGATCTAGATATATATTAATCACTCTCTCTTCTTCTTTTAGCCCACCGGATCGAAGCAATCGACAGCTCGAACGAAACGAGAGCCGAACAAAAAGTTGGATGGTAATCAGAGGTTCACCATTGAAGAAATAGATGATGATGGTGAACCGATTGCTCTAGAGAAGCACCGGAGGATGTTTATAAATCAATGCGGGGTGCTTGTTAGGGACAACCTGCCGATCACCATCCAAGAATGGAATAAGTCAAAGAAACCCGGTGAAGAATCCAACAGCTATGTCACCGATGATGCCAAAGATGACCTTTATGAAGCTCATAACGCATTTCATACTACCTCCGGTATGAGGAATTTGAGGTAGATGGTATTACCCCAAGGCCGGTGGGCTTGAAAATAGAGCGAAAGTCAAGGAGTGGGCATCGAGCAAGATGGCTGTACTGCGTAACCACAAGAAAATTTTATACGCGAAATATGTCGTGAAAAAGAAAACTCCAGACTTCAAAGGAGTAAACGAGAAGTTGAGAGAACAGTGGCCCGATTTTGTACAATACAAGCAATCTGATAAAGCAAAGGCAAATTCGGCAAAGAACGCGTTAAATGCTGCCAACAAGAAATACCATCATAAAATGGGGACATGTGGCTATAAGAGTGCCGTCCCTAAGTGGGAAACTATGGAGAAGGAAATGAGGGCTAGAGGCGTCACTCCTGGTACAGATGGATGGCCCGAGAGGTCAAAGCACTGGTGGTACGGGCACGCGGGATCCTTGGACCCAGAAACAGGGAAGACATTATTTCATGAGAAAATTCTAAAACCCTCCCAAGACCTTATTAAAGCAATGAACGATGCTCAATTTGGATTGTTCCGTCCCGAGAGAGAGAATGACGAGTTGACACGTGCCCTAGGGAATCCTTAAAAGGGAGGACGAACACGAGGCAAAGGCGCCGGTGTCTCCTGGAAGAAAGGGTTTCCTCAGTACGATGCCAGTTACAGAAGCCGTCAGAGAAAGAAGGACCGGAAGGCAGACCGGATCTCCAGGGTAGAACAAGACCTAGCTGATCTGAAGAACCTCATGCATGAAATTATCCAAAGGCCGCCATCGTCAACTCACCCGCGGTCTGATGATCCTGCATTGGATATTAGCCAACGGAGAAGCAGCGTGGCTTCCACGGAGGTCCGTGCTGATGATCAAGAACTGCTGGATGATGCACCGGCTCCTCACTACCCCGTGGATGATGTCAGAGAGATGGCACAATGTGAGATACATCAGCCAATGAACAACCTGTTCTTCAAGGTGGCGATTGGCACTGCTTTACCTTGTCTACCTGGAGCACTCCACCATTCACTTCCGATTCCACCAGGATATGCTTGTTTCACGGTGGATGACATAGTGGAGGATTTTGCAGACCTAGAGATTGAAATCTCTACGCCTGAAGGCCTTACGAAACTAGGAGATGTCAAGCGCAACATCATTCTATGGAATAAGAAGTACATCAAGTTTCCAGGCTCGGCGCCAAGGCCACCGACTCCAAGGAATCCAAGTCCACCCCACATCGAATATCGTTAACCTCCAAGTCCACCCCAACCTGATTATCGCCAACCTCCAAGTCCACCCCGCCCCGCTGACGATCGCCGCAGCAGGAGTACATCAACTAGATCTCCGCCTCCGTGCAATACTACTATCTTGTCGAAGAAACATAAGTTTGACGGTCTCCCGCGCCCCACATCGAAGAAAGGTCAAACGCCAAAGATAGTCGATATCCCGTCGGCTCTTCCAAAGAGACCTTATGACAAGACCGATGAGGAAACTAACGCAGATGTGGCTGCCCAAGTTAAGGCTCATTTTGCACCCAAAAAGCCTGAGCCAAAGCCGATATATAATGAAAAAACCAAAAAGTGGGCTAAGTCCTTTCTTGAGCAACCATCCCAGATATCGATGAATCTGGAATCAGACTATGACCGGGAGATTATTAAGCAAGCACAGGAGAAAAAAATCACAAGTGCAAAAAGCGGGAAGCAAGTTGCCCAGCTCGGAGCACAGATGAATCAATCGGTCGCCCGCTCAAAGTCATTTCAGACCCGACAAGGCCTTCAGAGCTGAAATGGATATGGACATGCAAATAATGGACCCTAGATCCCGTAATAATGCTGCACTTATGGGAATCACTGTATCGCAGGCCAAAGCACTTGCTAACAAAGCAAATATGTCTCTTGGTCAATATTTAGGCTATGAAGATACGCCGATGGGTCGATAAAATGTAGCGGTATGTCCAAGGGGAGCCTCTAGTCAAGAATGAGGAGCTCGCTCATCTATCACACATATCGAAATCTGCACGAATGGTACATGTCGCGGAAAAAAGCATCGAAAGATTGGTTTCCGTGAACGTTAGAATGGAGCATCACTTCAAACCATACCGATCTGAGGTTCAAATGACCGAACTGTTTCAGTTATACAACCAGCGCGCCCTCGACAAATCTATCAATGGTTGCTACTGTCTGTAAGTTATTTATTTCTATAATTAAGTTTGTAGCTTTAGCTCGTTCATTGCATTTAATATATTATCCTAACTATATATACTTTTGTATGATGATATTATATTCTGCAGAATGAAGATGCTTGAATGCAAAAGAGCTAGAAGATACGACATTGGGTTCATTGACCCATACATCATTAATGAATATACGTTAAAGAATCACCCCAAGGACGTGGAGGAAGACCTGTACAGGTTCTTAACCGAGCATAATTTTGTTAAGGAAATACTATTTCCTTACAACTTCAAGTGAGTGTTTATATCTTGTACACATTTTATTTTTGCTTACTGGATGAGCTATGCATGTATGCTTATGTAAATGTCCGCAGATTCCACTGGATCTTGCTAAACATTCAAGTTGACAAGTCCCTAGTTTAAGTCCACGACTCATTAAGTTGGGACCAAGAGCAGTGGAGCGACATGAAAACAATGCTCCATAAGTAATTTCAATCATTATCGCATTATATCGTCCTCTTTCATTCATTTCCTAATATCAAGTAACTAATAACTCCTTTGTTCATTTTCTTTGCCGAGCAGGTGTTGGACACGGTTCAGACAGAAAATACCAGGTCCATTCAAAGAGGAGCTAACTTATAAAATGGCGAAGTGTTTACAGCAGCCACCGGGAACTCATTTATGTGGATACTACGTCTGCGAGTACATCCGCGAGTTGACCAGTGGGCGGAAGGTTGACTCACATTATATTTATGATTTGCGGGAGAAACTAGAGACAGACCAACGCATAAGAGCAATTCAAGAGGAGCTGGCGGGATTTATGATGAAGGAAGTCCTTGATGTACATGGAGAGCATTATGCGGATGACGTGGAAATCGATTTGCCTTAGTCATCTCCATGTAGCTCATATAATATATATATTCATCAATGACCATGTAATTTCAAAACATTTCTTCCTTTTGATATGATTGATTATATGTATGCTTGCAAGGGATCAATTAATTATATAAATGCATCGACGTGTAGTGTGTATGTAGTAGCGTATAATATGTATACTGAAATATATGTTTGAATTATAGTGAAACACAAAACGAAAAAGGAACGAAATGGCAAAAAAAAAAGAAAATACACAATCTCTGCCGCGGCAGAGAAATGTGTGTTTCTCTGCCGCGGCAGGAAACCTTTTAGTCCCGGGTGGTGTTACAGCCTGGGACTAGAGGGTTTCCGCACCCCGCGGCGCTGAAACAGCCACGTGGCTGTTATCAGTCGTGGGCCGTTGCGAGCCGGGACTAGAGGGGGGGCCTCTAGTCCCGTTTTTGCAGTCCCGGGCCCAAAACCGAGACTAGAGTCAGTTGCGGCTCGGGACTGGAGGCTCTTTTTCCACCAGTGTTTATAGATCCAACGGGATACCATAGTGGCCTGCAGGGTCGTGTATCTTCACTCGTGGCTGACAGTGGAGAGAGGACAAAATAGATTTTACACGATGAAGTGAGGGTCATGAACAAAATAGACGAATACACATCCTCGTCCAGTCTTATCTTTTAACCTTTGGATGCCCAGGATGCCTCGGGATGCTTTTACTTTCAGGGTCCTATACTTTCCTATCACCTTGCATCGGTCCAGGTCTAAGCCTTTCCTGATCGGGTTAAGTTAGCTTGCTTTTGTTGGCCCTTGGGAGGGCCAATTGCACCGCCATGGAACTGTAGAGCATTGGAGGCTCCACTGATGACGACCACACATAGAAATCCTTGTCTCCCAATGGAACCATCGGGCCTGGTGCCAAGCAACTGAGGCAGGACATGGCTGATGTAGACCATCCCTGGGGAAAGGGTGATGTCATGGCTGACATTTCCTTCCCGGTGAACGCTGATAGGGGACAGATCTAACAGCCTTGCTCGTTTTCCCTCATCTGGTTCCCATTTTCCCCTAAAGGTATGGTGCGCAGGATCCCACGGTCGGCAGGTAAGGAATACCCTGGTTTTTTCGAATCTGGCAGTGGCCCTCGGGCCTGAGTCCGGCAACGTGTCGTTATCGGGGCTATGCCCACAAACTGGGGGCCTCTGCGCGTGTGATCTTCCCGTTTCAACGGGTCTTACACATGGCCGATCCGGATTCTATGTTTCGCTCTTCTTCTTCACGCTTCCTTTTCTCCTAGATTCTCGACCATGTCGTCAACACCTCCCTTATCTCCCCTCGAGAGATCTTCGGTGAGGAATGAGCTTCGATCCAAGCTTGCCCGCCAATGCCATTCTCAGGTGCAATTTGGTCTTGGACTAAACACCGTGAAGGCCATGGAAATGTTGTCCCCACTAGTGCCTTCGGCTGGTCATGAGGGTGGGGGTGATAGTGATTTGGCATTCGGGATCTCAGGGTCTGAGCGAGCTTAACATTCCCATCTTCTCCAAAAAGACGCGCATATCTCGGAGCACCCGGCGGCCTGCTCGTATATTGAGGATGAAGCTCTTGCTGCGCAGAATGTTGTATCCTTTTATATTCTTTATATGCTCGCTTGCAGAAGTTTATAATCTATGTATACAAATAATTAGTGATCACAAATGAAATAAGTTTTGCGAAGGAGTGCATGTTTACCTTTCATTGAGTACACGGTTCTATTTTGCAAGTCATTTCTACTTCATTTCATGTATTGTATTGTATTTTTGTCATGCATTAGGTGCATCTTAACTTTCATTTCATTTGCAAAGACGTATGTCCATAAGAATAGTTAAATTAAAGTTTTAATAGTAACACATGCACTAATTAAATAGTCACTCTCTTAACTTTCACCAAACGGCTTATCGTGTTGCAATCATAATTTGCATGTTATACATGTATGACATTAAACATCGAGAAATATGAACACGGGCCTCTTTGGGAGCTGAGAAAGGCACCGTTACTAATGAGTCAGAAACGGTGTTTCATCCTTTGTCAGATTGCACTTTTATCGCATGTGCACTACCTTTTTATGCGGTGTACTTGTACAAAGAAAAATACATTACATATTTTAGTTATTTCATAGCCAAGACATGCACTTAGTTCATAGACATTGCAATATTTAGGTCAACACAATCTAAAAGAGGTCTTTGATGGATCTATATGGGTCTTGGCCCATTTAAACTAACAAATACTAGAAATATCAAAGGTCCATTCAGCTTGGAACCATTCCAGCAGAGATTGAAACTAAGTTTAGTTCCACGTTGCTAGTGACGAGAGAGTTGGATCTATTTATACGGACGAATCTTATACCTGGCTATTAACTTGGTCAGATACATAAGGTGAGAATGTGGACGATTGTTTTTTATGGCTACTATGCGAACTAGGATCGTCTCCCTCAATTAGCTTGCCTATAGGGTGTTGTTAAGGCATAATGGCCACAGACTCGAAGATAGTCTTCTAGATATTCCGATCTATGTGTAATCTTAGCTAGATTAGTCCAATGAGGCACCTTTGTAATCTATGGTCATGTGACCACCCTTGTAATTCGATTAAAATTGTGTGTGTGTCATCTTGTTCTTTAAAATCTATTACACTAATTATTTTCTATTTATTTGCATAGAGCACAAACATGAAAAATTGAACATGCTGATTTGCATTGCCTGTTCTACAAGTTCAAAAGCAATATCGATAAATTTTATATCTGGTTTTGCTTCGTCTTAAAGCTATTACATAACTATTTTCTACTGTATAGTTTATTCATGGTTTGTTTCCCTCCTCTACAAGTTCACGTATGATGTCATTATAATTTTTGTCTGATATATTCTTAGCTATTACAGTAACTGCCTGCTATTGTGTAGTTCACTACAAATTCTTAGTCCCTCAACATGTTCTTGCATTTCAGGCTATATAACTGCTTGCATATTTGCTGAAATGACCTACTAGTTTATATCTGAAATGACCTACTGGTTTATACTTGTTGAAATTCTAAGGCACAAAATGTTTGATTACTCATCTTATTCTATACCACACTTATTTAATACATATTTGACTTATTCCTTTTACTTGTTGATCAATAATTGAACCATGGAGCTATTGTTAACCCTAGTTTATAGCTCATGTTATATCAATCAAATGATTAGTTTCAAATTGTTTGGTAATGAACATGGTTTTTATTAGCCTTATTTGTTGTAGTAACATGTTATCTCTTATTTTCAGATCGCAAAAGTTGACACCCCTACTCAAGAGATGGCCGCAAGAAGGTCGTTCTCCGGTTGCAAACTTCTATTATCTATAGGCTCAATCTCAACGCGCAACTGAAATGCTGGATTTTCTTACGCTTTAATTTGTTGATGATATGTAATCATTTTAAGAAGTGTTGTAACTAATGTAATACGTAGGTAAATTACTTAAGCTATGTATGCATTTAGTCTTCATTGTCCCTACCTTGCGGACTCGCAGTACCAATATTGGGTTTGCCAGGTTGAAAAAGGGAACGGTATTGGTTATTTAGCGGCCTATTCTATAGTGGACCCTATATTTAAAGGGTTATTCCCTAATGGTTGAAACGTGCATTTCTATTTGTTGCATAAACGTCATGAGCCGTAAAAAGACCAAAAACTTAATGCGTGAAACATGTCAAAATATAACAGGACGGTACAATAAAAGACTGATACAGTAACATGCCGACACAGTAACAATCTGATACAGTAATAGACTGACACAATAATAGGCCGTAAACGTAATTGGACAGAACATAACATGTCCGAGCTTTAACATGCCGTTCTTGGCAGAGCATTAATGTATTTTTGTAATATTCATGAGCATGTAGCAGATGACAACAGTAATGGGCCTTAATACAGAAGGTTGTAAATGATTGCAGTCTAGGTGCCCAAATGAATAATTTCTACATGCGAGAATAGTACCAGGCCGTAAATAGGATGCACTGTGATAGACACAGCAGGATCTTATGCAGTCCCAATAGTAACGGACAAGTTAACTGGTGGTAACTGGGCTGCAAGTTGATGGGCTCCCAAGAACCGGAGTAGGCTAGCAGGAGGCCGAAACAGTAACAAAACGTTTTTTTATTCTGCTTATTTTATGGGCCAACACCTTAATATTTAGTATGCATTGGTTGAGCCTGACATCTACCACAGATTTGTGAAGAGTTGACGACGGTAATTACCCGTTAACGAGGTTTGTCACGTGACAGCTTGTGTGACATCAGCATGCAACCGGGATAGCACATCAACCACCGACTGAATTTTCGTGGTAGAAGAATCTTTTGTGGTGCGACTTTTACCACAGTTCTCATCTATGGTAGAAGACCTCTAACTACAAAAAAATCAGCCTTATACCACAAAATCCGGTCATGATAGATGGCAACTTGCCGTTTTCCCTAACAAGACACACTCGTGCACACCTACAGCCGGTGATCAACAAAAGCCTGAACAAAATGGCGTCTTGGAACATCATTTATTCGGTAGCTGGTCGTTTGGAGCTCCTCACGTCGGTTATTTTCGCCATGCCAATATACCAGATCATGGCTGTCCACCCACCGGTTTGGTTCACCAAGAGAATCGGCAAGGCCACGAGGGGATTTTTTGTGGGCAAACAAGGACGCCGCTTCAGGTTCCCTCAAAAAAAAAAAGGACGCCGCTTCAGGAGCAACCTGCCTAGTTAATTAGCGCCAGGTTTGCATGCCCCTGATCTAGCGGGCCGAACCATTGCCCTTCGTTGTCGCTGGCTGTGGCAGCACTGGATGGACAGTAACAAACCATGGAAGGGGTTGCCGCTCCCGATCGGCGGCGGCAAGGCCAGAGATCGTTGGAAGCCTCGGTGATTTTCACGATCGGCAGCGGGGAAGCGACATAGTTCTGGACGGACCCGTACGTGGCGGCCTGAAGGAAAGTTCAGTGCCCTGTTTCCCGACCTGTTTAAGCAGTGCACGCTTCGGAAGATCACAATCAGCCGGGCGATCGAGCAATACAAGGATATAGCACTTCAAGGCGGCGATGCCGCCGGAGGCCGTTCGCCAGTTCGTCGCCCTCTGGACGTTGTTGCAAGATGTGTAGCTTCGCCGCCCTGGTGCCCCGGATCGGCTAACCTGGAAGTGGACGGCGGATAGATCATACTCCGCCAGCTCAGCCTACGCAGTACAGTTCATCGTGACCGTCACCGGCGTTTCCACCCCTGATCTGGAGATCGGACGCCCCACCCAAGTACAGGTTTTACACGTGGCTGGCTGTGCAAAGAAGGTGCCTTACGGCTGACGTCCTGGAGCAACGCGCTCACGACCCCCTCTACCCTTCTGCCGTTCGTAGTATGAGGCTTTGTTCGTTTCGTCCCATCCCGGCCAGGATCGCGTCGAAATCCCCATGGGTTAGTCGGAATAGGACCAACGAGGATTTAATACCGGCCCTCCCTTGTGATGCGTTCGGCTAAACCCTTTCGGGATTCTGCCCCGCCCAATTTCCTGCAAAAACTCCCCATTCCACCGGGGTTAAAAAAAAATCTTCCCCTCACTCGTGGAAACAATCCCCAATCGTTACGAGCTCGCTCTCTCCCCGACTCCCCTCTCTCGCGATGGTGGCGGCGGGGGCGGAGGGACGGCGACGGGTCGTCATGGACCTTGGCGGCACAACCAATCGGTAGGGTGCTCCTTGCATCGCCTCCTGTTTCAACCTATACGCAGCCACAGATCCTGGCGGAAACCCTAGCCTGCGCGACGTCCATCTCACCGCTGCCTCACACCGGAGAAATTAGCATCCGCTACGGCAACATCAGGTTCTATCTCTCCCCCCTGTTATTTTCGTCGGGAATAAGTACTAGAGAAGGGGTGTATGGATTTGGAAAGGGAGATGATCTCCTGTCCCTTTTTCTTGGTCCTTTCCGATGGGCAAATTTGGTTCTGGAGTATACAGATTTTCCTATGACATCTCTTTGTACACTCATTGTTTGGTTGGATTTCTTGTAGGCTCTCATAAGACACTTCTGTTACGCTCACACACTAATGCTGCTCGTTCTTGTTATACATGTCAGCTGCTCGTTCTTGTAGAACAATACAAAAACATTCTGATCCTGTTGGTGAGTGCTACACTATGATGTGTCGTGATAAAATTACATAGGAGTCTTACCTTTCTGTGTTATTAATATTATATATTTCTATTTGAGAAATCTGTATTAGACCTGTTCAGATTTTTATTGTTTTCCGAGAATTTATTACACTGTGAAGGAATGACAACTTCCAGAGAATTAATTCTGCCTTCCTCGTTGAACCTTTCCTCTAGCGAACTTCTCATTGTCGACTCCTTGTGTGCTGCAACAGTTACCTTGCTCTTTTATGTTTTTTTGTTTATATGCAAAATAGTTGGATATGTCTTACTAGTTTTTTTTGTCAAAACTCATGAGCAAAGATCTTATTACTATATGAATTGCATACTGATAATGGGTTGTGTTGATCTTCAAGTGAGAGCTAAAATTGTGCATTCTCTTAATGTTAATGGAATCTACCTAAAGCTTTGTTACCGTTGCAAGTATTTGATCAATCCAGAACCTAGTGTCAAACTTTCTATTGCAGTTTCTTCACAAAAGAAGATACTGAATATGTATATAAAAATAATGAATAGATGCCATTCTAGAAGAAAACAGCAAAAAAGAAGTCAGTGTACCATATGTTCAACTACATAGATCATTTAATTTCTGGGCAATGTCGACAGAACAGAAGATCAAAAGTATCAGAGACATGTATCGGAAATTTGCTTCCTTTGCTACATACTTCTACTTATTAGAGGGCTTATTTTGATGTGGAATTATCACCAGAGTGTGGTGAGACGATGCAAGGCTGCCCAGCCCATGCATAGCTGTAGAGGAATGGAGATTCAGAATTGGCCAATTCTAGCAGCGATACAATTCAGATTCCATTTCCTAGGCAGCCAACCGCCACTGCTACCTCTAACCAGAACCTACGAACTGCTCAAACCACCTCCATCTGACACACGCAATCTCAATCTGAAGTTCTAGTAGAGGTAGAAACAGCAGTTTACTTATTGTTCAACTAATGCTCCCTATCCCCATCTCTATCTCTGTGTTGTTACCGAATTCATCCATCTTCATCGTCTCCTTTTAGCCATTTCTTCCTGCCCCTGCAAATCATGACCACAAGCTATAAGCCCATGGTTTCTTTCTACTTTCTTGGGTACTCTATATGAACTATGTTAAAGGATGTGTCAAAACAATCCATTTTCCCAAAAATTTGTGTTTGTTATGTCTGAATATTTCAACAAAGCAATATGTTGTGATTATTATTTTGAACATTTTCCCAAAAATATTATTTTGTTGCATCAGTGTTTAGCTAAAGGGAAAGTAGTTTTTTTTTTAGAAAATGTGATTGCTAGTAGAGCCAGCTCTTGGTTTCTTAGATTATATCCCCCTATATATATATATATATATATATGCATGGGCTGGGCAGCCTTGCATCGTCTCACCACACTCTGGTGAGAATTCCAGATCAGAATAAGCCCTCTAATAAGTAGAAGTATGTAGCAAAGGAAGCAAATTTTTGATACATGTCTCTGATACTTTTGATCTTCTGTTCTGTCGACATGGCCCAGAAATTAAATGAGCCATGTAGTTGAACATATAGTACATTGACTTCTTTTTTGTTGTTTTCTTCTAGAATGGCATCTATTCATTATTTTTATATACAAATTCAGTATCTTCTTCTATGAAGAAACTGCAAGAGAAAGTTTGACAAAATTGCGACTAGGTTCTGGATTGATTAAATACTTGCAACAGTAACAAAGCTTTAGGTAGATTCCATTAACATTAAGAGAATACACAATTTCAGCTCTCGCTTGAAGATCAGCACAACCTATTATCGTATGCAGTTCATCTAGTAATAAGATCTTTGCTCATGAGTTTTGACAAAAAAAAACTAGTAAGGCATATCCAACTATTTTGCATATAAACAAAAAACATTTATATAAAAGAGCAAGGTAACTGTTGCAGCACACAAGGAGTCGACAATGAGAAGTTTGCTAGAGGAAAGGTTCAGAGGGGAAGGTAGAATTAATTCTCTAGAAGTATGTCATTCCTTCACAGTGTACTAAATTCTCGGAAAACAATAAAAATCTGAACAGGTCTAATCCAGATTTCTCAAATAGAAACATATAATATTAATAACACAGAATGGTTGGACTCCTATGTAATTTATCACGACACATCACAGTGTAGCACTCACCAACAGGATCAGAATGTTTTTGTATTGTTCTACTAGGAAACATGCCCGTGCGTTGCAACGGGAGAAAAAAACCACGTTGCCTAAATATCAAACATGAAGAAAACAACTTTCATCAATAAATTATAAACAAAGATTACTAATTGAAAATTTAGAAAGCCATTTTTTGTTCTTTTCAAGTGCATCTCAAGCATTCAAAATTGATCTCACGCTTGTATCAAGCTTGGATATTTTCATCTGGTATAAACCCGCAATGTGGGGTGTGGATCATTATCCACATAATAAATTGGGTGATATGGAGACAAAGATCACACTCTTTTTTGAAAATATATCACGATTTAATAATTGAATAGCCGTGTGTTGCCACAAGTTCTCAATTTTTTTCACACCTCACCTATAATCATAATGCACACAAATATTTTATTTAAGAGTTGCATGTGAATATTCTAACATTTCAACGACAACACCATCTAGCCGAGGGAAAGACTTAAGGAGCAACAAATAATATACTTCCTCCGTTTTAAAATATAAGATGTTTTAGGTTTGTGAAGAGAATGTATCTAAACTTGTTTTAGTATGTAGGTTTATCTATGTTTGGAGTGAATCTAGACACTAAAACAAGTCTAGATACATTTACTTCACAAAGCTAAAACATCTTATATTTTAAAACGGAGGGAGTAAACATTAATAAAATTTTAGTTTATTTTATAGAAGTGAGAGCAGAGCATGCGGTACCCCATGCGGCACTAACTCAAAGGTGCCATGTCAAATACAAAAAAAAATACAATATCTATATTTAATCTATACCTAATAATAAAGGACGAAGTGTTTCTTCCAGTCCAACTCTTTTTTAGACTGATTTATCCCTATGAGTTAGCTAATATTACCCACCACGGAACCGGTAAGTAAAAAAAAACTCCATAAGTCCCTCCCTACAACTCTTGAATTAAGAATTCTCACAATAACAGGGTCTACTCGATGTGAATTAGACGTCAATGCAACTTTAGCAAAAATTTCGTAAAACAAAAAGGTTATTCAATTAATATAATATCAACTCATTAAAGAAAATTGAGGGCATACTTAAATTAATGAATATTTTGCATTCATATATAATGTGTACACCCTGTGTATTTTCTATCCTACAGGAATTTCACTATAGGAATTCTATAGGAATTGAGTTGTTGTTATTGTAAGTTAACACGGTTCATTATTAAACCATGGATTTGATTTACCAAATCCTTCATTATTGTATACTCTTTGATAGATATAGCGCAACCCAAATCAATCCCTAATCCTTATTTTACAAGTTCTTAATGGGCCCTTTTCTTATTTTGAATGTAAATACCTAACTAAATACTAAGAAAATTCTCTGCTTTTTTAGACTGATTTACCCCTATGAGTTAGCTAATATTACCCACCACGAAACCGGTAAGTAAAAAAAAAACTCCATCGGCGCGTTGTCATCTTCATGGCCTTTGTTGGCCCGATCCTAAAACAGCGGTCCTCTATCAGCCGACCCATACGAAGCGAACGTCTGAGACCCGTATATTTTTAAATTAATAATAGTCTCACACTATTGCCTCACGTAAAATTTCACCAGCCTTCGCAGGTCCGCTGTGGACAAGCCCAGCAACAGGAACAACGATTGTTGTCTCGAGAAGAAACAAGAACAACAACCTCGGCCGGAGGCGAGGCGCGAGTTTGCGGAAGATGGGTACCGAGAGGAAGGGGGGCTCGCTTGCCGGGACAAAACAGATAAGGCTGCCGCCGACCCAAACAGAATAGAGGGCGGGCAGTGCGCGTCCAGAGCGAGAGAGAGAGAGAGAGAAAGGCGGCGGAGGGATCCTGCGGGAGAGAGAGACGAGCGACGGCCACGACGCAAGCTTGTTGTTGGGGACGAAGGGGACCAGATGAAGGGGCTCGCCGGTGGGAGGGGACATGGCACAGAGCGCGTCCAGAGCGAGAGAGAGAGAAGGGCGGCACAGGGAGCTCGGTGAGCGAGAGAGAGAAGGGCGACGTACCCATGATGCTGGATCTTTTCCGTGTCGCTAAATTTGTTCCACTAAGAAAGATAAAAGGAGAGTCATAGAGTCATCCAAAGAACAGGGCAATGACCTAGGTCCGGAATGGCAATCAGTGCATCAACTACGAGGCGGTTAGTGGCACGCTAAAAAATATTTCTGTCTCCTGTTGTAATGTATGGACACGTTTTCTAGCACGACAGAAAATAAGTGTTGCTTACCGAAAAGTGAGATCTTTTCGCTACTCCCTCTAATTCAAAATTAATTGACTTGAATTTGGCTTGTATCATCCATTGGCGAATTGGGTTCATCGTCTAGATGTTGATGTTGTATATTAAAGAAAATCTATTTAAATGGTGCAATACGACACAACTGCAAATCTATTTGAATGGTGCAATACGACACAACTGCCTCATCACGTACGGATAGGTGTTGCTGATATGTATTTTCTATTTTCTAAGTGAATGGTTTTGATGGAATGGATGATTTTATATCTCAGCAATGCAAAATTTTCTCACCCGTTGCAACGCACGGGTATTTTTGCTAGTAATAATAAAACACGAAGTGTTTCTTCCAGTCCAACACTTTTTTAGACCATTTTACTCCTATAATTTGAAGGAAACTACCCACCACCGCCCTCCACAAGTAAAAAGAACACTTTTTAAACCGTTTTACCTTTATAATTTAGAGGAAACTACCCACCACCGCCCCGGCAAGTAAAAATAAAGAACGGTTACTCAACAGATTGACCAGGTTCACGTTCGATTCATGGCGAGGCGTGAACGATCGACCCTTTTGGCCGCTGATCTGCTGGGGATAGTCGAGTTCGATCCAGAAGCAATACATGCTTAGCTTCTCCGCTCCGTAGCGTGGCATGCAGTTGCAGATCTTTTCTAAGCTATGTTATTCCTGCCGTAATCTGCACCTCCGCTGGCCGGAGTTGAGCGCCATCACTTGCCACTGATGGCCTCCATCATGCTGGTTGGCCCACGACGCGCATCGGGAGCTCTGTCCTGGATTCGGACCGCATACTGCCACCTATTATTGTTGTTACCCTGTTAGTTGATAAGTAGAAAAGCATTTGATTTCACTGGTGACCATATGTGCTTGCATTGCTGTAGATTTGATTAGATTAAGAGAGAATCATGACACAGTGTGTAGATAATCGATTCGGTATTCAGCTACACATGCTTAATTTCTTGATTTAGATGTCAGAAGATCGGACAATAAATAATGATAGAGCTTAGGTTTTGAGTTGTATGACCATAGTAGTAAATTATATTCATGTGCAAAGTTTTGACATATTAAAGGCTACGGCCTACCAAGATGGGTTAGTGACAGTCTGACACTCGTGATATCATGATTCTTATGGACAGCGAGGGTCTATGTTTTGTTTTTGTCTAATCAGAGTGGTCTGCGTAGTTCTGTCTGGAGTAGAGAAAGAGTGACACTAAACACATGGTACAGATGACATAAATTGTTTCATGTTTTAAATTAATTTTATGTGATTTTCACTATAGCACAATACAAAAGACTGGTACATCAAGGAATCCTTCATTAGTTTCAATCTTTGTCCGTAGCAACGCACGGGCTTTGTGCTAGTCTTATCAAATACAAGATCTTTGAGAATGTGTCGGAAAATAAAGAAAATAAGTACTCCCTCCGTCCCAAAATAGATGTCTCAGATTTGTCAAAATTTGAGTGAATCTAAACACCATTTAGTATAATGGTTCATCCAAATTTTAACAAATCTAAGACATCTATTTTGAGACGGAGGGAGTACTACTTTCATTTTGATAGACATCTATACAAAAATTATCCGAGCACAACCTCCATGTCCAATTATAATATGGCAAAGAGACCCTGACATGATTGTACTTTCTCCGATCTGAATAAGAGTTGGTCAAAGCACTATTGATCTTTTAGCTCACAGCTTCTTTTCATTATAGAGGTACTGCGAGTGTCTCGGCTTAAAGCCCGACCTATAACATGACCTCTTGATGCATCCACCCAACATGAGATATAACAAATCACACTCTTCCAAATAAAAACATTTAGAGAATTCTAAATCAGATTTCATATTAATACCATACCTTTACTTTGCTCCCAGATGTATTCATATACTCATGGGTGTGATTTCATGATAAACCTATTCCTGACAAACTTTCCATGATAATTTAGCTTTTTATCCCCCTGATCCTCCCCCGCCACTGCAATTGGCCAGTACACCATGTCAAAATTTACAATATGACAACCATTTAGTTAAACTGATGGGATAACATAATGTTTAGTCTAAAAATTCATTTTGTATTGTAATACATGTAAAGCATATGCCACACAAACAGGTCCACCACAATTTTAGAACTTTTACTTTTAGGTACAACTTCACCACCGGTCGGTCACCATGCATATCACCCCATGGATCACTTCATGAATTATGACAAGAATTTATCTCACCCTACCAAAATAATACTAAATTATCCCTCTATTGATCACAACTAATGATAGAACTTTGCAATGATCTATTCTAGATGAGTTGGTAACATACCTTGTGTAACAACAGAGGGAATATGGCTGCTTATCGGGTCCTACTGGAAACAATCATGTAAATGGCACAGTCTGCAAAATAATAGCACAATGGAAAGTTCTGATGCTTGCTTGCACAAGTGGTTCTAAGTGTTGATTTTTCCATGCTTCTTATTGCTATGCCGATGATTAAATTTTAGTTATGTGCATATTGTCACTACAAGCACAGGAGAGCAGCTGAGAGCATACAACTGATCCAGAATAGCCTCATTAGCTTGGTGCCCAGATGAAAACAACAAACCTACGTACATCTTGGAAAATGCCTACGGTGCAAACAAATTCAGTAGGATCCAGGTAAGAGTCGTCGTCATAAACTCAGGTAAGAGACGTCCTCAAAAATGCTCTACATGAAAAAGTAGTATTATACGCCACAAAACCCTCCAAACAGGCCATAAACAATTGAAATTAGCCAGAATGTAAACTGCCAAATTAAACCTCAATTACCGTAACAAGCAAAGCAACACGATCCCCTCACATGTGAGCACTCCAATGTAAGAAATTTAAATACTCAGAGTTGGACGTGGACCTTTCTACTTAGTAAAGCACTACATATGTGCAGATGAGAGTTTATTAAGGAGGTCAACTAATAGTAAAGGCAACCTATTCCAGGTGGATTTTGAAGTGAGCATGTCTATGCAAAAATATTGAACACACGGATATTTGCATAGAAGTGACTAAACTGAAAGTTGAAATCATAAGGAGTATAGTAGCAACATAACCGGACTATATGTGTTCAAGTGGATTTCACTGAAAAGTGCAAAGCTTCCTCCGCTATTTTCATGCTTATTCTTATTGATAGGACAGGAAGCATCTAACCTAAGTAGCATGTAAGAGCATTTCTTGCTGATTAACTGACACCAAAAACACCTAGTATTATATATTCCTTGCAAATAATACATTTGTTAAGAAGGAATATACATGGGGAAAAAGCAGGTCATGTTTCTACAATTCCATTCATCAGTTTCGAATAATAAGATGTTTGTTAGGATAAAATAGCCTACCAAAACGTCTTATATTTTGAAATAACGGTAGTACATTATATACAGAAAATGAGACAAAGAGGAGTGAAAAAAAGAAGGGTAAAAACATGGCATACCAAACTTCAGAGTTGTTGCCCATTGCCAAGATGGTTTGTCTTGTTTCCGATGGTTCAATGCACGAGCTGTCTAGCTCACCTGCAGGTGAAATAACAGATCCGAAACAAGACATCCACCCGCTGTCCAAAGAATGGTCAGGTTGTCTTCAGAAGCACAAAAACAATATATGTTTTATGGACCTTTCAAAAACAATATCTGTTTTATGGAACTTTCTTGGTTCTGCAGTAAGCTGAGTTGGTAAGAAAATTACTTGTACCAAATAGTCTAATACAACAACAAAAATTGAAATCATTTTTTAGTAAAATACAAGAAGCGAGGTTTTATCGGCCTTTAGGTAAACAATGTTTAAATATGTACCTCCTTAGCAAACAAAGGTACTCTTACTTTCCATTATCTTGAACTCATTTTGATAGTCCATAACCTAAAACATATTGACTTGAAATAGCTTATAGTTGGATACCACTGAAATTTATTAAGCGTGATAAGCCCACTTCATATGTAGTTGGAACACGAACACATTCAGCATGATGCAAAGATATATACGTTAACACATTCATGAAGGTGCAGAAGAATTCTATTTCTATAAGCCCAGTAATACACTGCATTAGAAAAAACTGAGCAGCTACTGAAGAGAACAAAACAATGGTAATGCCAAAGAGGGAGCAAGCAAGGCAACACAGCAGAAAGACTGGACGATCATGGAGGTGGAGTTGCTGCATGGCAACCACCTATGAAATGAACAGGCCGTATCATAAATCAGAATTTTTCTAGGAACAATGAACATGCCAGCTCTTCAAGATATGATAGACGATTATGGTAGTTAAGAAACAACAATGCAAACTTGTAATATGTTCACCTACTTATAGGCATTCTGTAATAGAAGATCATCCAAAGCAAGGTCGGGTTCCTCACTGGCAAAAAAATATCAACCAGGATCTAGATTGGGCGGATCTCCGACCCGAGCGGCGCCGAGATGCCTGGAATCGGGCTGGCCTACCTGAGTCGTCTCCTAGGTTCTGAGTGACCACCCCGCGAGATCCGATCTGCAGAGCCATGATGGCGTCGCGAATCGGGGCAGGATCGGGGCGTGGAGGAGATGAGACGTAGGATTAGGGAGCCCTGGGTTTGATGGGGCGCCCATGTGGCTGCTAACTCTCCGGAAGAAGATGAGCAGGATGGGGCTCGTCGGCAGGGGGTGCTGAGGTTGCTGGAGATGGGGAGCCAACACGGGGTCGGTATGCGGCGGCCACAGGCGCATGCGGCCAGGAGGAAGGGTTGGGGAAGGAGGCCGCTCCCTGCGAGCGGTATTGTGGGAAGGGGCAGTAGTCAACTTGAGCGGGAGAGATTTGTGAATCGGGGCAGGAGTAGTCAACGTGGGCCGAGGGCCTATTTTTTTCCATGCGGGGTCGCTGGAGGCGTCGGACGAAGGGATACGACTTAGTGGATGGTTGGCAGAAAATGGAACGCCTTTTTCTTTTTTAGATAGTAGAGATAAAGAACGAGCAGCTGACATGTGTATACAAGAACAAGCAGCATTAGTGTGTGAGCGTAACAGAAGTGTTATGAGAGCCCACAAGAAATCCAACCAAACAATGAGTGTACAAAGAGATGTCATAGGCAAATCTATATACTCCAGAACCAAATTTGCCCATCGGAGAGGACCAAGAAAAAGGGACAGGAGATCATCTCCCTTTCCAAATCCATACACCCCTTCTCTAGTACTTCTTCCCGACGAAACCAACAGGGGGAGAGATAGAACCTGATGTTGCCGTAGTGAATGCTAATTTCTCCGGTGTGAGGCAGCGGTGAGATGGACGTTGCGCAGGCTAGGGTTTCCGTCGGGATCTGTGGCTGCGTATAGGTTGAAACACGGAGGCGATGCAAGGAGCACCCTACCGATTGGTTGTGCCGCCAAGGTCCATGACGACCCGTCGCCGCTATCGCGAGAGAGGGGAGTCAGGGCGAGAGCGAGCTCATAACGATTGGGGATTGTTTTCACGGGTGAGGGGAAGATTTTTTTTAACCCCGGTGGAATGGGAGTTTTTGCGGGGAATTGGGCGGGACAGAATTCCGAAAGGGTTTAACCAAACGCATCACAAGAGAGGGCCGGTATTAAATCCTTGTGGGTCCTATCCCGACTAACCCACGGGGATTTCGGCGCGATCTCGGCCGGGATGGGACGAAACAAACAAAGCCTCAAGGCGGGTCTGCGGGCAGAGACCCGGTTTCATTTGTAGTTGCGGACAAAGCCCCGGTTTTGTTTTCTCTTTTAGCTCTTCCTTTCTTATTTGGTTTCGCTCTTATTTTTCGTATCTTCTTAGAGAATCTCCAGTCGTTTTCTCCAGAGTTCCTCACAATATAATTTAGGCGCTTCCGCTGGCGATTTTTTTAGCCTGGGTGGGGTGCGTTCGCTTAGTGATGCTCTCAATTTTGGCCCCCTAACGCTTCACACATCATCAATATTTTTAAAAGTTCATTCCCTGCTACCAAAAACAGGCACAAGTTTGCCCAATTCGACAATATGGCGATCAAACTAAGCACAATTCGGCCATCAAATTATTATAGAAAACACGAAAATCTCAAGCAGCAAGGTCCTCCGCAGTGGCAGAAGGATCCCCGCTGTGGGGGGAGAGCTTGGTGATGACGTGGAGGACGATGCATGGGTAGAGTCGGGCGAGGCATTGGCCGCAATCGCCATGGTGGTGTTCGTGGTAGTAGAGGTGGAGATTGTCATTGTAGCAGAGCTCGACGGACACGCCCCGCATCTCTTCTAGGATGAGCCCGCACTGCGCCATGTACCATCCCTTCACTTTGTTGTTCATCGCCACCGTGTCGCCTCCCAACAAGAACGCTAGATCGATGTTCCTATTTTTGCCACGATGTTGGCCTGCAGTAGGCTGATCTTGACATCATGTCATGCTTCTGCAGCATCACCATCCACCTCGCGTCGTTCTTCTCCTCCCTCATGACAGCGTGGGCCTTGACATCGGAGATGCACTGCTCAATCGACGACTACAGCCTTTCACCAAAGGGTGCCATGTTCTTGGCGAGCTTGGATTTTTTGTGTCCATCTCATGACCTTCTGCCGCATTTGCAGCCGGCTCGTCGGGGTTGTAGAAGTCGTCCTTGCCCTTGGCGAGCGATAGGAGTACATCCCTCCACTTCTCACACCATTCAATCCTCTAGACGTCGATTAGCTTGAAGTCGTTGTCATTGGTATCTCGGTGGTAGGTGTCGAGCATACGGACCAGCTGCAAAACGAGTGTATCATGTCGGTGAACAAACATGCTGCAAGAACGGCGAGCTTGTGGCGATTGCTAGATGATTGCCCAACGGTTGGCCATGGCCTTCTCACCATGATCCATATGAATCATCCTGAACTCGGGATTGCAAAGCTTGCATTTTTTAAATGATGACTTCACCCTCTTCCAATAGTTCTTGGAATTTTGATTTGCAACGGTAATCAGATCGATGCTCACGCTCTTCCATGCTTCGGTGAGACACTCTTCTTATTTGGAGGTCCACATGATTCGAGGCTCGGCCGGCGCATGAGTTTTTTCAGCCTCACCCTTCTTCTTCGCCATGGTCGCCGCTGGCTCTTTTTCTGGCTCGCCTTCCTCCTCAGGGTTCTGTGAGTCCTCGTCGGCCTCCTGCGGGTCCATGCCCACCGTTTTCCTCTTGTGTGAAGAACTTGGGGGAAGACGTGACGGCCATGGATCCAGTGGCGATGATCTCGCTCATGTAGGCGTCGCCTGACATTCCGCCGAGCATGCTGCCGAGCGTCGATGGTGGCACCTACAAACTGGCTCGATGACTGGGCACCATGGATTGGGACGAAGGTAAGAGGATCGCGGCTCAG
Source organism: Avena longiglumis (assembly GCA_030063025.1). Lineage (NCBI taxonomy): Eukaryota > Viridiplantae > Streptophyta > Magnoliopsida > Poales > Poaceae > Avena > Avena longiglumis. The sequence continues at coordinate 160,972,980 of CP125973.1, forward strand.
CGCCGCCCAGTTTATGTATGTCGGTGAGCCGTATGAGACCTTGAGGTCAGCGGTAAATACGGGAGGGCCACGAGGAGGAGGGCAGTGCTGGAAGGCGGTGTTGGGGTTGAAGCCGCCGAGAGGATCACTGTCAGCATACTCCACGAATGGAAGCGAGAAGCACGTGATGGTGTGATGTGCCCATGGCTCTCTTGGAACATTGCCGGAGAGGTCGGCTAGAAGCCCACGGAGAGGCGACGCTCGCCTGGCTGCTCCACACGCCGCTAGGAATGTAATGGCTGGCTTGGCTAGGACACTCCATGGCCATCTTTGCCGCCGCGATGTTCCGCTCCGTGAGAAGTTGCGCCGCCTGCGCCTCTTGAGACGCCTCCGCCACCTGCTTCGCCTTGAATTTTAGGCCCCTCTGTCGGCGATCTCCTGTGACCGCCTTCCTTCGGTTGATGTTGGGCACCCACTCAGCATTGGTCATGCCTGGCGGGCTCTGCTTCTCCTCCCTCTTCTTCCTCTGCCACGGCTCCCCCTACTTCGGCAGCGAATCAAGGACCTATGAACTTCTTCGGCGCCATGGAGGGTGGGTGGGAGGATCCCAACGGGCGAATAGCGGCAGATGGCGAATGGCGAGCATATGGGGGAAGAAAAAGGAGGAAAACCAAAAAAAAGAGGACATCAGCTTGTGTCGCCGACAGAGCTAGCCCACACTCCTTTTAGCTTCATCCGGTGCCCCCAAGGGCCATCAGCTTGCTGGGTTCGCCGGCTCAAAGTTCGACCCAATCCGGCAAAATTTCAGTTTCTGGAGGGAGGGAGGAGAGCGACTAGGAGGAAAGTGTTTCACCGGCGTAAAAAAAAGGGCTCCTGCAGGTTCTTAGGGCTGGCTGAAGATACTCTTAGGCCCGTTTGGATTGTCGATTTTAACCAAAACTGCCGGATTATACGGCCATCTTCTTCTTAACCTTTTCACAAAATGAAAACCAGCGGACTAAAGAACGACGATTCAAGCGAGGCCTTAGGATTTCGGTTCTGTAACTCGGGAAGATCCTCCTCGTTTGTACTCGTTCCTTTTCTCATTTCGTCAAAAATAAATAGCTGCGAAAAAATTCAGACCAAAATGGAATACATGCGATGAAGTTGAACATCCGTTTACTCAAATATAAAAGTAACCATGCAAACGTTAGCAAAACCGTTTTCATTTGTGAACATCCGTTTTCATTTGACTTTGTACGAACTTCCGCAGGCCGGTAAATAAACGCACACAAGAAGAAATATAATACAGTGAAAGAAAGGTAGGTCGATAAAAATGAACGAATACACACACACGCGCACGCACGCACGCACGCACGCACGCACGCACAAGGGCGAGTACAGGAGTATATATTACGCACGCACGCACAAGGGCGAGTACAGGAGTATATATTGGCCTCTGCGCACGTAGCATTATCAACTTGGCAGCTGAACTGGTAGGAGAGAGAACGCTTCTTTACGCATTCAAAAGCCCGCGAATTTGGATTTGATAACGTCGACTTCGTCCTCGCCCATGAGGAACGTCTTGGCCAGCACCTCCATCGGCATGGCCGGCCTGGTCGCGAAGAGCGAGAACGTCGGCACTACCAAGCCCGGCGACTGTGCGTCGAACATGGCTACGAACACGGCGTCCCCGGCCCCGACATTGTGCTGGAAGTGCTGCAGGCCGCGTGGCACGACGAAGAGCTCGTTCTCCTTCACCACCTTGGAGTAGAGCCGGTTGGCCCCGGACGTGAACCCGACCATGACCTCGCCCTTGAGCACCAGCACCAGCTCCGAGCCCCGTGGGTGCGAGTGCGGCGGGTTGAGACCGCCTGGCGCGAGGTCGATGCGCGCGATGGAGAGCCCCAGCGTGTTCAGGCCAGGGAAGGCCGACACCGTGGCGCGCGTGGTGTTGGAACCGAAGGGGTTGCTTGTGTTGGGCCCGGAGACGATGGCGGCCGAGAAGAAGTCGACGTCCACCACGGACGACGGCGGCTTGCACGCGAACCCGTCGACCGCCGTCGTGGCCGTAAAGTCGGCCACGCAGAAGTCCTGGAGCGGCAGCGGGTCCGAGAGGACGCACGGCACCGCGGCGAGGGCTGCGGCGACCACCAACACCTGGAGCACAACAAAGCGAGCCGATGCCATCAGATGTGATGCAACCTAGCTACACGAATCGGTCTTGTAGTGTGGCCTTGGGTTTTACTGTAGAGTAGCAAAGTCCTGCTCGTGATGACTTCGTGTTGCTGTTCGTTCTTTATATAGAACGAGATGCGTCGGTGGTAGAGTTGACATGGATGCTGCAGGCGGTTTATTGTGTCGAAAAAGGGCGTGGTCGTCCGGCGGAGTGCCTGCGCTGTTGGGGCCATTTGGCCTCACATTAGCTGCGTCCGCAGCCGGCAGCGTCGAGAGCATGTTTAATTCAAATGGCTGTCTGTTGGGTCGCATACTAGTGTGGTGCGTGATTTTTGTGAGCTTTTTGGTGCTACAGATCCAGTAGAAATTAATGACGTTGACTTTCTTTCGCGTGAAAAACAGATAAAAAGTTCACCCAAATAGGGTTTTTTCAAAGATTTCATCACAGCTGAATACAACAGTTACAAGAGTTTATAATTTCTATGCTCAATTCAAACGTGGTGCCCACCTCCACCCCTCCCATCGTCTGGGCAAAGCCCACACGGAGCCGGTGGTGGCCGGATATCCTCTACCCGTGCGTTAGGAGGGTCGGACGAGGCGGCTCCGATCTAGAGGAGCTGCGGATTGGCGATGTGGGGCTCGGCCCGGCGAGGCTCCGGTCCTAGATCCTTTGGTCGGTGTGGATTGGCGAGAGGGGTGTGACAGTTGGTGTCTTGGTGTCGGTGTGGCTTCGGCCGCGGCGACCCCATGGTCAAGATCTGGAGGACTCGTGCTGGCAAGGTGATCCTTTGGTCATCTCCTTAGTATCCTAAATGACATGGGTAAGGATCCGAGCGAAAGTTCCGCACTTTGGCCCTGGCAATGGTGATGCATGCGAGTGTCATTGCGGGTATCCTCTCCGTGACTGGGTTTCAGGTGAAAACCCTAGCCCGGGTTGATGGCTCGGCAGCAGCGCGTTGCGTCGCTACCCTCTTAGGGTCATGTTTGGAAGCTCAGGTTCCATCCGGATGCAGCATGTTCGAGTCATTATCCCAGCGTGATGCTTCCTCGACTTTAGTCTATAACAGTTGGCCTCCTATCATTTACATATGTTCTTGATGTCACCTTCCTTGGTACTTGTTATTTGCTGGCAGGATCAAGGATCCATGGCCGAGAGCGACACGGCAGGTGCTTCTCTGTTCTTGTTCAGTAGTGTAAGTTGTCTCTCGTTAGTTGTGGAGCCTCCCGTTTTCATGTTCGACTTCGAGTTGGTGTCTCGCCTCCTTCTAGTTGCCTTTTTTCTCTTTTTGTTCTACTTGTTTGGGGATTGCCCACCACTTTGTATCGTTTGGACAGTTGGGCTTTATTTATAAAGTAGGGTGAAAGCTTGTTTCGAGAGAAAGTATGCATGCTCCCCAAGCGCCCCTCCCTCTTTGTAGTAATAATGATTTCCTTTTTGATTTTTAGCTCATGAATCACTTGCCCGCTCTGATTACACGTTTCTTTTGTCATTCGGTGTATTTAGGGCCTCTTAGATCCAAATAAAATTCTTGCAAACCTTAGATTTTTTATATACCACTTTTTTTATTTTTAGGATTGGGAACAAACAATTTTTCCATTTCCATGTTTTTAGCATCCCGATAATGAAAGATTTCACGATTCGAATTACTCATCATAGGTCACATCACATTGTTGAAACCTGGTTACAAGGGTTTCACAAATCTCTTTGGTCACTTATAATCTATTGGTCTTTTGTGCTACATTGCAGGTTCTCTACTCATGTGTCACTAATTGTGATCTTGATTTTCTATATAGTGGTCGCAAATAGTATGTAGGTCCAGGAGATTGAAGTCGCTTAGCAGGGAGTTTACTTCATGCTTTGCATGATGGCCATATAATCATCTATTGTTCCATGTGGTGTCATGTATTTTGTATTTTTTAGTATTTGTGCTATTTTGTTATGACTTTGCAATATATATGGGTTATGCATGTTATGCGAAGGTTGGAAGATCAATCTTATTATTGATGCATATGGCCAACCTCACCTAAGTTTGTGTAAGGTCACCTAACATTACTGAGATATCATATCCATGCACCCACCTCTTTCACAAAATAAAATCAAGTTAAATAAGGAGTATCATGATTGTTATAACTGACCAACTTTTGTGTTACATTTGGGCATGCTCAGTGGATTTGTGAGCGCAAAGAGGTATTCTTCTGTTCCTTTTTAGTGCATATTTCGATTTGTTAGGATATGATTTTAATTGACAGTTACTTTGTTAGTTATTATTTATATTATTTGAAAAATCATGGTCATAAGTCAATATTTTTGAATAGAGTAGCATCGTCTAGTCCATGGAAAAATATGCCTTACATATTACACTTGTGGGACTATGCAATAGACAACCCTTACGTATGGTGCTATGGATGGTGTTCATGTCACACATCCCAGCATTGTTCCCTGATATGGAAGTGAACAAATATCTCAACCGACCTACCTTGTTGTAGCATCTTTGGAAGTCTTGTAACAAACGAAAACAGTGGACAAAATATCTAGACATGGAAACAATGTAATCTTGAACTCTTGGTTATATGTTTTCACCCTGAATTGTGGAGATTTCCATAGAATGTAGCACCGGCGGATAAATTGTATTGTTGAACTTTCACACATGAGCACTTAATCCGCGAGAATTGATGCGATGGTTTTCTTAGAAAGCTCTCATGAAATCTATCTTTTATGTTTTCTGAGGAAACAACAACTCTCTACTGATTTTTTATAGATTTTTTGTTTTATAGAGTACAGATCTATTTAGTATATATAGGTCTGAAATCTAAAGTCAATAGTCTAATTAAAATAACTAATCCATGATTTAAAGGTGGAGTATTTCCTCCTCCTAGCTATATGGATAACCATGGTCAGCTTCTACTTGAATTTGATCTTGCATCTAAATAGACTTGAATTTGTCTTTTATGTTACGAGGAGCGTAAGAGAAATTCTAGGTATTGATGATTTTATAGGGGAATAACTACAAAGAAACCCTAGGATCTGCATATGGATTACTCCCTCATCTCTACCACACACCAGCCGCTTGTCAATTACTATTTCCGAGACCTATAGATGTGAGAAAATATTTTAATTCATCTATATTAAACGCCTCTCCAATATAAGTTACTCATTAAGGCTTGATACCAATGGTAAGAAAATTGGCAATCGTTAACTGATCGGTTGTCTTGGGAGTAGCGACTAATCGGAATTCAGACGATTAATTGATTTAATCGGTTGGTGATACGTCAGAAACGTATCTATAATTTTTGATGCCCCATGCTTGTTTAGTATCTACTTTGCTTTGTTTTGTCTACAATTTGAGGTGTTTTTATACACTTTCTGGTACTAACCTATTAACAAGATGTCACAGTGTCAGTTGCATGTTTTCTTCTGTTTTTTGTTTCAGAAAGGCAGAAAATCAATATTCTCGGAATTGGACGGGACAAAAGCCAAAGTCATTATTTTTCCCGGACCAACACGGAACCACAAAGCAGAGACGGAGTAGGGCACCAGGGTGGCCGCACCCCCCCCCAGGCGCGGGCAAGCCCTGGTAGCGCCTACAGGGATGTGGGCCCCCTGGCCCCCCACCGGCCTTGCCTTCTTCGCCTATAAGAAGCCCCTGGGGAGAAAACCCTAAATAATCCATCATACTTCTAGAAAAAGTTCCGCAGTGCCGCCTCCACCGAAAGGGAGATTCGGGGGATAGAAAGTCACGTGCCCCCGGAGCCATCTCCATCGATCTCCATCACCATCTTCATCATCGTTGCTGATTCCCATGATGAGGAGGGCGTAGTTCTTCCTCGAGGCTAAGGTCTCTACCGGTAGCTATGTGTTCATCTATCTCTCTCTATGCATGGTCATATTGTGATCATGAACTTTGTAATCAAGTAGATCTATCTTGCTACTCCTGCTCTCCCTATGTGTGTGAAAGTGACAGCGTGCACGCCATGGTGTCGCTTAGGTTTGAGTCTACATAAATACTCTGTGCTTTAATAGATCTATGCTTTTCCCCACGTGTGTGAAAGTGACAGCGTGCATACCGTTTGTGGCACTTTGACTAGATTGAATATTTGTTATGAGTTATATTTGGAGTTGGATGTCTCTATGAAATTTTGGTGTTTGTTGGAACCATCTAGCGCTCAAGGTGACAGTGTGGGGTTATCTAGATTGGGGAAGGTGAACTTTGAGGAGTGCTATTATAGCCGTACCGATGATTAGAGTGTCCAACTAACGAGGTTTAATCTCGTCAATTCCCATTGTTATAGACTTGGGTTTTGGAGAAGATGGGGATGCTGGAGATCGCGGAACGGTTAGCAAACAAGCAACACGGGGATACGAGGTTTACCCAGGTTCAGGCCCCCAGAGGGAAAACCCTAATCCTGCGTGTCTGCTCTTGATTACGGTGGAACTGAAAGTTACAGGGGTGCGCAGATGCAATCTAGCGTGGAGGTGTGTATGCGGTGGTATGTGAGATAGATCCTCTTCGTCGTGCCCTCCTAGCCTTTATACAGAGATAGGCAGGTCTCGGGCACAGATCGAGTCGGTTACAGGTTCTAGTGTTTGCCCCTTTGAATATTCTATCTACTCTAGTCTTGTTCTCCAAGGATCCGAAGGCGTCATGGGCCCTGGCCACCCGAAAGTCTTCATGGGTTGGTGCATGTTCTCGTGGGCCTTCCTTGGGCTGGACTAGGTATGCTAAGGTCGTGTACCCGTAGGACATAACCATGTCAGTAGCCCCTGAGTGTTCAGTCGAATCGTAGATTCGGCTGATGACTCTTCATTCTTTCGGGTGCGGCTATCTCTGTTTGCTAGAGAATGATTTGAGCGTGTAGGGATTTTTGATGCGTGTGTCTGACTTTTCCGATGGATCAGGGTCAGTTAACTGTCTTAGGACAAAACAACACGATCTTCTTCAGATTCGAGTCCCTCGACTCAAACCCGGAACATATGCTGGCGTAATTCGACTCAGGCCGCAGAGGACTTACAGGAGTGGAATTCCAGTGAATTTTAAATGATGTACCCAACGCGTCCGTCGGGATTTTTCATCGCGCCTACTGGCACGGATTCTCACTAGCAGAGCGCAGTCGTGTGCGTTGCCAGGCCATCAGATGATATCTGTAGGTCTTATCTTTGTGTCTCAGACACATCATCCGAATATTTATCACCGCGGAGGTGTTTCGGGTGGCCAAGGAGGATGTTACTTGCTTAGAGTTTAATTGGGGCAGAGTTGCCAAAAGACTTTTGTGTGCTGATCCGAAGGATCGCAGTCGAAGAATTCATAGGGTGCGCGACCAGCGCTCCCTATGGGAGTAGCCCCCGAGTGTCTGTTCGTGTCGTAGACTCGAGCAGGGACTTTAATTTAGTCTTCGTTGACTTATAGGTCCGTAGGACACAAATTTTTCAGATGCTTGAATCCGCCCTCCCTATGGGAGTAGCCCCTGATTCCGTAGTGGAGTTGTAGACTCGACGTGGGACTCGAAGAATAGTTCCATGGTATATTGCTTTGATTATTTTTCGGGTGCGCGGCCAGCGCTCCTGATAGGAGTAGCCCCCGATTAGTTAATCGAATCATAGATTCGAGTGAGTACTCTTAGTTGTGCAGCCGAAGAATTGTAACCGTTGCTAGTATAGTTTTTGATAACGTCACTGCTGACGACCGGTGACCTCAAGCGTCTGCGACTCCAGAGATGACGTGACTGGACGAACATGGGTCCCACCTTCTGACTTTGATTTGACTGGTCACGAGCGGCGTGGAGATAATTACGGTGTCGCCTCGATTTTCGTGCATAGTGGACGGCGTGTGAGCGACGGTTTGCTGCTGTGATGACACGTGGACAGTCAGATCTGAATGTTGGCTCTAGGTCTTCCTGATGGACGGTCGTCGTGCATCGTCTTCGTCCTTATAATCATTGGGGAAAGGTGAATTTGTTTTCACCACAGCCATTCCCGTTTCACTACTTTCATCTTCTTGAGTTTTCCTCGTTGCGCTCTAGAATTTTCTCGCACTTTTCCATCTTTGATTCTGCATGCTCATCGCCGTCGCCGCCGCACTGCGATGGGGAAGCCCAAGAAGTCCTCCACTGCAGTTGGTACCAGTGCTGCCGCCGGCGGCAAAAAGGGTTCTGCCGCCACTCGCGTCACCGGTGGTGGCTGGCGGCGATCGGAGACGCGCGAGGGTGACCTCCGCAAGCTCCATGAGCGGGGCCTTATCCCACAAGATAGGGAGGTCGTCAGAGTCCCCGGCGACGAGGTAATTCATCGTCCTCCCGCTGGGTTTCGGGTCATGTTCATCGCGTTTGTCCTTCGGGGCCTTTCTTTCCCAATACACGATTTTCTCCATGGATTGATTTTTCTTTATGGCATCCAACTTCATCATATTTCCCCAAACTCTCTTCTTCATGTCGCCTGCTTCATCACATTCTGCGAGTGCTGGCTCGGTATCGAGCCACACTTTAGCCTCTTCCGGAAGCTCTATTCCGTGAAGAGGCAATCTGGCTCCGATGATGTTTATCCCATTGGGGGCTGCATCATTTCCCTTAAATCCAACTTGCTTTTCTTCTCCTTTTCTATGTCCGAGTCTGTCCAGTACTGGCGGACGCGGTGGTTTTACATCCGCGACTCCATAGTGGTCGGACAGAAATTTGGTCTTGCTCCTTTCGACCCCTCCCAGAAAATCGAGCCGAAGAGGTCCTGGAAGAACCGGATCTTGGATGGCGAGGTGGTGGAGATAGAGGGGCTCTATCGTCGGGTGTGGGATCTCCAGTTGATTCCGGATAAAGAGGTGAACGGTGTGGATATCATCCGCACCTTCCTTAAACGTCGGGTGCAACCGCTCCAAGCTAGGGCGCACCCAATGTTCCTTTATTCTAGTCGTCGTGATCCGACTAGGGTTTCGGCTGAGGAGTTTTCCAAGGGGGATCTCGACGGGATTCTTCGTCCGCTGCTGAAGTACAAGGCTGGAGAGGATATTCCGGGGAAGTCGCTGACTCCTCCATTCGTTGCTTATCGTCCGGTTCCACAGGTGTATATTTGGGACGTGCGCGTAGCGCTTTTTTTGACTGCGTTTTCCTTGTGTTTTCTTGTGTGCTTACAAATTCGATTTTCCTTTTGCGCAGGAGTTCAAAGTGCCGGGCATGTCGCCGCCACTACCCGAACTGTTTCCGGATGCACCGGACAATGAGGTAGTGGACTCCATGTCTGAGCTTCCTTCGGCGCGGTCGCCGGCTGAGGAGGCTTTGGAGTCTAGCGAGGAGTAGACTCGGAAGCGGACGCGGAGCTCGAGTGAAAGGTCGGATGCTTCGACTCCGCCGATGCCTAGGGACCCGCTGTGCCTTGAGCGTCAAAGTGGGGATCATGGGGGCTCTTCCTCTCCTATTCCTACCATTCCCATGCGGGCTGTAGCGCCGCACCCGCCGGCGAAGCGGAAGAAGGAAGAGAAGAAGGAAGGGAAGAAGGGCAGGAGGACCCCGCCTGCCATCGACTTGAGCGATTTTGACTCGTAAGTTTTTCCAGTTGCCTTTTGCTTTCTTTTGATTTTGCTTGATTGCTCTTGTCTGATGTTTTCTTTTGCAGCCACTCTTCCAACGGCTCATTCAGCGATGGTGCTCGGGAGATGGTGGCGGAGTCGAAGGTTGCTCCTCCTCCTCCTCCTCAGACGGTGGCCACCTCTGAGGGCGCTGCTCTGAACCCTTCTCCGCAGGAGGTTCGGGTGGTTTTCCCTCAAAAGATTGCAGGCGAACCTTCGGAGTCGCCGTCTAACCACGTAAGTGCTTTTGTTTTCCGCCACAGGGGGAGCCCGCGAGCTTTTTCGGATGATCTGCTGATCAGGCCTTTTTTCTTTTTTGTTTGTACTTGCCTCGGGGGGGATCCCCCGAGCGTTCTTTTTGTGTGTGTATTCTGTCTTGCTCGTTCTTTGGGTGTAGCCCCCGATCCTTTATTTTGACGAGTAGTGTCTTTTTGCATCCTTTTGTGCAAGGCTCCAACCAACTGGTGCAGCAACACCTCGCGTTGGAGGCCAGCTTCAAGAAGCTTCAGGGTACATTCATGGCTTGGTCTTTTTGCGTCTTCTTCTATTTCCTTTTCTTCGATCTGATAAGTGTTCTGCTATTTGTAGAGGACAACAATACCACCCTCCGCGAGCTTGATGCTCTCAAAAAGAGCCTTGGGTGAGCGGAGAAGATGGACGAGGACGCCGTTGGTGCGAAGGAGCGCCTCGAGCAGGAGCTAGCCAACGCAGCCGCGGCCAAGGAGCGCCTGCAGCAGGAGGCTACGGACCGCGAGGAGCGACTCGCCACCGATTACCGACAAGCTGATGGCGGCTGCCAAGGCTATTTCGGGTGAGTGGTTTTGTCTTTTCCTTGTTGGCTTCCTTGTCTTCTCTTCTATTTCCTTTTCTTCATGTTGCCTCTTCCGTTTGTATAGATGTCGCAGGCGTCGAGTTTGACCGCGGTGCTCTAGAGCACGGAAGTGCTCTGGATGATGCCACTGTGGCGGTCGAAGACCGCTGCAGTACCGTGGTCGTCTCACTCGCCAAGGCCAAGGAGGTTCTTGGGCGCTTCTAAAAGGAGCTCGTCCCCAAGGTCGTCGCCCTCGATGATGTCAACTCACTGGCGGATGCGCTGTCAGCCGATGCGCCTGTAGCGTAAAAGCGCAAGCAGAAAGGCATCGGTGCATCCGTCGGGCTGGCGATGGCCCTGGCGTCTGGAGCGGAGCTGGATCTTCATCAAGTCACCTCCCAGATGCCGATGGCTGCTGACAGATCCGAGGTAGCCTTCGCCCTCTATGCTGCCCGCTGTAAACGTTATGGGACGAAGTTGATTGACTTGCTGGCTGAGTACGCACTGAGGCAGCAGGGGGAGGCCAAGAGTAGGCAGTCCGGTTCCGAGGCTACCCAAGATGCGGCTTCTTAGGCCTTGTAGTTGTAGGATAGCTTTTGTTTCTTTTGTTGTAATTATGTCTATGAATAATCCTTGTGCCACGCAGTGGCTTTTTGTTGCATATAATGAATCTTCGAGTTCCTTGTCCATTTGAGTGTTTGTTCATATCGTTGCCTTCTTTTCCCCTAGGGACCTTCGGGTGATGATCCCGTTAGCACTTCGCCCGTGCCGCAGCTGCGGCAATCTTTGGATGGTGCGTCGCAGCTTTTGTTTCTTCGTGACCGCATTCATAGTCTTGAGAAATAATTGCTTGGAGTGCGTGGCCACGCCGATGTTTCGAAGTCGAAGGCGGAGCGGGGTGCTGCCAGAGAGGAGTATTTGATGGGGGAGTTGCATCGTCTGGCCGAACAGCGTCAATGTAAGTTTTTGAAGCTGCTGCTCCTTGTTTCGGATGCGGCTGCTGGCCGGTCATCTTAATTTTCCATTGTTGCAGGTGCTAACCTTCTTCCTAAGGAGGAAAAAGAGCGTGTTGTTGTTCGGATCAACTGCCTGACCCAGCAGTACATGGAGGCCGGCGGTTTTTTCTGGATGGACTGTGATCGTGCCATGGTCCTTACGACTGTGCAGGATCGTGTTCACCAGGTGTCGCGGGTGCTGCGTCAAGCGAAGGCTTCGTTTGCATCGATTCTTCACGTGTTGCTTCCCCTGGATGAGGCACCGTCGACTCTATGGGGCCTGTTGGCAAAGTTTCGGGATGTGCATCATGTCAGGGAGCTGGTGCGGCATCGGCTAGTTTCAGGGGTAAAGGCTGCGCTTTCCCTCATGTGGCTACATCGTCCTGATGTGGACCTTACTGTTGTGGAAGCTGGGCCGCCTCTTCGTCCGGATGGCGGTGTGTGGGATATGTATCCACATTATGCGGTTGTAAGGCAGTATGCCGAACAAATTGTAGACCTCTTTGAGCAGCGTGCGCAGATGATTCTTCAGAATAGGTAGAACCTGTAAAAAGATAGATGTAAAATTTGTATTTATTCGACTGGGCATGTTATGCCCTTTGCTGTAAAGGTTTGTTGTTGTTAGCACGTTGTGCTTTGTTTGTGTGCGCGTCCTTTTCGTTAGCCTGACGTGGTCAGCTACTCAGGTGTACACGCGTTTTTCTCAATCGACGAAGTCGTGAGCTGAGGGGAGCCCCCGAGTGTGTTGTAACATAAATAAAAATGCGAATAATAGATGAAAATTTTTTGGGGCGAGACACTTAGCTTTATTCATATCGTAAGGAGGAGGTACATGTTCGGCTGAGTAGCCTTGGCTGAATAGCCTTATTGAAAGTAAAAGAAGGAGTTAGATAGGGGTAGAAGCGTCGCAATTGTGCGGCGTTCCATGGGTTGGAGTATGCAACTCCGGACTCCACATGCTTGAAGCGATAGGCGCCACCTGGGATGACTTCAGTGACGATGTAGGGTCCTTCCCATGGTGACTCAAATTTCTTTGGTCGCTCTTGCTTGATTCGCAAGACTAGGTTTCCTTCGACGAGGACCTTGGACGCAGCCGTCGGTTGTGGTAGTTGCGGAGGCTCTATTGATACACCGCTGATCGAGCTGCTGCTATGTCACGTGCTTCGTCGAGTGTGTCGACGACGTCTTCGAGGGAGGCCGTTGATTCGGCTTTGCTGTAGGCGACGACCCGTGGGGCCTTATGGCGTACCTCTGCTGGTAGCACGGCTTCGGCTCCGTGCACCATGAAGAAGGGCGTGTAGCCAGTTGAGCTGTTCGGTGTCGTGCGCAAGATCCAAAGGACCGAGGGTAGATCCTGTGCCCAAGCTCCTGCGAGTCGCTCAAGTGGGCTCATTAGGCGCTTCTTGATGCCAACACCGACAAGGCCGTTGGCCTTTTCGACTTTCCCGTTTTTTGCGGGTGCGCCACGGAGGCATATGTGATGTTGATTCCGAGGTCTTCGCAGAAGTCCTGGAATTCTTTGGAGATGAAGTTCGACCCGTTGTCAGTGATGATGCTGTGCAGCACGCCGAACCTGTAGACAATGGATTCGAAGAACTTGATGGCAGTTTTGCCCTTTTGGTTAGTGACATGCATGGCCTCAATCCACTTGGTGAATTTGTCGACTACGACCAGGAGGTAGACGTGACCTCCTTTCGAGGACCTTGGCAGTTTGCCAATCATATCGAGCCCCCATTGGGCGAAAGGCCAGGCCAGAGGTATGGGCCTAAGCTCCGATCCGGGTGCGTGCGGTTTGTCGGCGAACCTCTGGCACCCATTGCATCTTCGGACGATGTCCTTGGCATCGTTCATGGCCGTTGGCCAGTAAAATCCGGCTCTTAGAGCTTTGGCGACAAGGGCGCGGCTGCCCGCATGATGGCCGCAGATGCCCTCGTGGATGTCTTGGAGGATGGTTTTGCCGTCACCGATGGTGACGCACCTTTGGAGTACACCCGAAATGTTGCGCTTGTCCAGCTCACCATTGATGATGGTGAAGGCCTTGGACCGGCGAGATATGCGCCGGGCATCTGTTGGACTATCAGGCAGTTCTCCGTCTATCAGGTACCTGAGGTATGGCTGTGTCCAAGTTTCTTCGACTGCCATGACCTGCATCAGGTTGACCACTACGACCTCTGTGTCGAGTTTTTCGGGTCCTTCCTGACCGTCGGGTAGCACATCCCCCGAGTGCTCTGCTTCTTCGGGTGATCCCTTTGGGAATTTCTGTTTGATGGATGGCACGCAGATCTGTTCGAGGAACACACCTGGTGGCACCCGTGCGCAAGTGGAGCCGATGTTGGCGAGTCTGTCAGCCTCTTCGTTGCTTTCTCTCCCAATGTGCCAAAGCTCACAGCCGTCAAAGTCTCATTCGAGTGCGTTGTAGAGTGCGCAGTACGCAATCATGTTGGCGGTGTGTGCGTTGCACTCGTTCATCGTCTGCTGGACGATGAGGTTCGAGTCTCCGTAGATGACCAGGCGCTTCGCACCGCAGATCTTGGCCATCCTCATGCCGTGGATGAGGGCTTCGTATTCGGCCTCGTTGTTGGAAGCTCGAAATTTCATCCGGAGGACGTACTTCATCTTGTCACCCTGCGGGGAGGTCAGTATGACCCCGGCTCATGCTCCGGCTTCGCGCTTGGAGCCGTTGAAGTGCATCGTCCACGACTGTGTCATGTCCGGCGTGTCTGGCAGCTGCAGTTCCATCCAGTGGACGAGGAAGTCTGGAAGGACCTAAGACTTGATCGTGTGGCGCTTCTCGTAGACGATGTCTAGAGGTGACAGCTCGATGCCCCGCAGGGCCACACGTCCTGTGGCCTCCGGGTTGTTCAGGATGCTTTTCAGGGGTGCCTCGTTGACGACCATCACCTGATGTTCCTGGAAGTAGTGGCTCAGCCGACGAGCCGTCATGAACATGCCGTAGGCGAGTTTCTGGTAGTGAGGGTACCTCTGCTTTTTCGGCGTCAGTACCTCGCTGAGGTAGTAGATTGGGCGTTGGACCCCATGGGTCTTGCCTTCTTCGGGTCGCTCGACCACCAGTGCGGTGCTTACCACCTGGTGTGTGGCTGCTATGTACAGCAGTAAAGGCTCGCGCTCCTTTGGTGTGACCAAGACGGGCGAGGTAGAGAGCAGCCGCTTTAGATCTTCGAATGTGTCGTCCGCCTTGGGCGTCCACTCGAATTTATCTGCCTTGCGTAGAAGCTGATAGAACGGTAGAGCTTTTTTGCCCATGTGGCTGATGAACCTGCTCAATGTCGCGATTCGCCCGGCAAGCTGCTGGACGCCCTTGAGGTTCTTCGGCTTCTCCATGGCCATTATGGCCTGGATTTTCTTCGGGTTCACCTCGATCCCTTGCTGGGAGATTAAGTAGCCTAGCAGCTGACCAGATGGGATGTCGAAGGCGCATTTTTCTGGGTTTAGCTTGATCTTGTATCGATTGAGGTTATCGAACGTCTCGCGGAGATCGTCGATGAGCGTCTTGGCCTCCCTTGTTTTAATGACTATGTCGTCGACATAGACTTGGATGTTGCGGCTGATCTGGTCCTTCAGGCATGCCTGCATGCACCGTTGGTACGTGGCTCCTGCGTTCTTCAGCCCGAAGGGCATTGTGTTGTAGCAGAACACTCCGAACAGCGTGATGAACGCCGTTTTCTCCTGATCTTTGTCCTTCAGTCGAATCTGATTGTAGCCTGAGTAGGCGTCGAGGAAGGAGAGCTTCTCTCATCCTGCAGTCTAATCGATGATTTGATCGATCCGAGGGAGAGGGAAGTGGTCCTTTGGGTCGTGCTTGTTCAGTGATGTGAAGTCCACGCACATCCGCAGGATGTCCGTGTCCTTTTTGGGGACCATCACGGTGTTGGCGAGCCACTTGCTCTCCTTGATCTACCGAATGAAGTTGGCGTCGAGTAGTCTGTTGACTTTGACTCTGATAGCTTTGGCCTGCGGCTCGGACAGTCGCCTGATGGACTGCTTGATGGGATTGGTGTCTGGAAATATATTAAGGGTGTGCTCGGCGAATTCCTTGGGAACTCCTGGCATGTCCGCAGGACATCAGGCGAAGATTTCCCAGTGCTCACGGAGGAATTCGACGAGCGTGCTTTCCTATGCGGAGCTGAGGTCGTTGGTGATCAGCGCCGTCTTGGAGGCATTCGTCGGATGGACCTGCACCTTCTTTGTGTTGACGGTGGAGTCGAAGGACATCTCTGGTGCGTTGTGTCTTGCGACTGGGGGTGCCCCGTTGTCCGTCACCTCGTGGAGCCTTACGAGCTCCTCCTGCATGCGGAATGACTGGGAGATTCTCTTGAAGTCCCTGTCACAATGGTCCGATCGGGTGAAGCTCCCATGGATCGTGATGACGCCCGTGGGTCCTGGCATCTTGAGTAGCAGGTACGCATAGTGCGGTACAGCCAGGAATCGTGTGAATGCCATGCGCCCGAGGATGGCATGGTATTGTGATGGCCAGTCCACCGCTTCGAACTCAAGTCGCTCGCATCGGAAGTTATCCGGCTTGCCGAAGATGACATCGAGCCATATCTTTCCCAGGGGGAATACACCCTTCCCTGGGACGATGCCGTGGAACGTTGTATCAGATTGTTCCAGGCTGCACAGCGGGATCCGCATTGCTGCCAAGGTACTGGCGAAGATCAGATTGATGCCACTTCCACCGTCCACGAAGACGCGGCTCATGTCGAACCCTCCGATCTACGCCTCGAGCACCAGGGCAGCATGACCTGGGAGAGGGACCTAGCAAGGGTGATCCGAACGGCTGAACATGATGCAGGACTCCGATCCACTGAGGTACTCAGGGATGGCAGACGGAGCGGTCACAGCCAGGTTAATTTGGCGGGTGATTTTGTTCTGCACCCTGTTCGTTGGGTGCCCTTTTTGGATCATCAGAGATCCTTTCGGCGCGGGGTACATGTGCCCACCGTTATTCTGCGCGGGTGCGATTGGGTGGTTCGAAGGTCCCGTAGGTGGTGGTGGAGGAGCTCCATGTGCGATCTCACCTGGTGCAGGTGCATTCCCGTATCCAGGGTTCAGGGCTTGCTGCCTCATCTGAGCCATGCTCTCGCTGAGTTTCTGGAACTCGTGGCAGTCCTTGAGCATGTGGCTTGCCTTCTTCTTACCATCCTGCTTGTCGATGTAGAAGTGGATGGTGCATGGACCCGACAGTTTGTCGTATGATGAGGGTCCGTCGTCATGGCTACGGTGTTGCCATGACTGCATTGGGCGTCCTCCATCGCGGAAGTTTCTTCCACGGTATCCGCCATTGCTGCGGTTGCCGTCGCCGCGGCGATCGGCGTAGCCAGCCGCGACCATGTAGGGTCCATCACGATCGTCGTAGACGCGCGATCTTCTCTTGTTATGGTGCTCACGTCGCTGGTTGTAGTCATCTTCCTCCTCCTAGTGCGCTCGGTGGATGGAGTCCTCGCCATCGGCCCACCTGTTGGTGATGTCCATGAGGTGGTCGAGTGTCTTGGGCTTGACGCGCCCGAGTTCTTCTTTGAAGTCCTGGCGTTTGACGCCATCCTTGAAGGCGTCGATAGATCTCTCCTCAGAGATATGCGCCGCGGAGTTCTTGGTGTTGGACCAACACAGTATGTACGAGCGAATGGATTCGCCCGTTATTTGGGTGCAGGCCCGCAGTTCCTCGATCGAGGCTAGCCTCTTGCTTGTGCCCTTGAAGTTTTGGACGAAACTATACGCCAGTTTCTCCCAGCTTCGGATGGATCCCGAGGATAGGCTCTTGAGCCAGATCCGGGCTGCGCCTGTCAGCTGTAGCTGAAGGCATTGCATGGCGGTTTCCTTGTTTCCGTCGTGTAACTTGACGGACGATAGGTGGTCGCTGAGCCACGCCTTGGGGTCCTGTGTGCCGTCGAACTTCGGAGTGTCCGAAGGAAGCTTGAAGTTCCGCAACATCCGTGTCTGCCAAACGGATCTGCTGAAGCATTGGGCTCCGTAGAGTTCTCCTTCGTCATCATCCTCCTCGGATTCAGATGAGCATACGCTCTTGGCGCGTGCCTTGTTGATCTTGCGCTGGGTTAGCTCGCTTCGAGCGTCATAATCGCGGCTGCGATGGCGCAAGATCTTGTGCCTTCGAGGAAGGTCGTGCTCTTCATCTTCGGATGAGGGCGTGGGGCTGCGGTTGAACCTGACCGCAGCCTTCTTCTTTGGCTCCGCAGGAGCTTCTCCGTGGAGCGCAGCTCCAACGAGTCCGAGTCCGATAAGCGTGGAATTATGCATGGCCCTTTTTGGGTCCCCCTCCGGAGGTGGATGGTACGCGAGGTACGCGGTGGCCGCCATGATCGCAGCTTGCGGTGTCTTCGTGATGACGTTGCCGTCGGCGTCCATCTCCATGAAGGACGCGTTGAGGGCCCAAGTCACCTCGCGACGTGCCTTGGGATCCATGTTCTCTGTGCGATAATGGTGCTTGTTGCCATGGTTTCCGTGCGAGCTGGAGCCGATGCCCATGGCGGAGAGCGCAGCTCGCCGCGCACTGGACTCCGAGGCTGCTTGCTTGCGTTTGTCAAGCACCTCTTGCATCTTCACCTGCTTCTTGTGCTCCTCGATTAGGAGCATGCGGTATGCCATCAGCAGGTCCCGTGAGGCATCTGCGGGCAGGATCTTGTTGCCTGCTACGGCTTCGCGTTCTTGAGCCCATCCTTCCTCGCTGAGGTGGATGACCCAATCGGTGTCGTTCCCGTTGGGTGGGGGGACTGGCTTCTTCTGTTCCCGCTGTTTCTACCCTGCGGGTTGGGTGGCGGGTTGTGATCCTGATCCACGTCACTCTGGATGACCGCAGCACACTGGTAGCGCTCGTAGATCGGATTGCTGCTACCGCAGCTTTTGGATCCGGAACCGTAGGTCCCTTCATCCGATGGTGGATCGCACAGATCTGAGTTGCAGCTGCTGCTGTCATAGAACTCATCTGTCGATGGTGATGTGCGTAGCATGGGGTGTGGAGCCCACAAAGCAGGCCTGATCAACGGCCGAGGCACCCGCTCTGGGAGGCAGAGAGTGCCGGTCTGCCCCACCTGGAAGCAGAAGCTCCCGAATAGGATCTCGAGTCCGTCGCCAACGGGCTCGAAGTCCTTTAGGGTGGCTGGCGAGTGGGCGGTGAAGTCGAAGGCGCCGAACAGGAGATGACTCTCCGTCGCCATGGAGTTGTAGATCGCTTTGGTTGGGACCGTCACGATCGCACAATAAGCGCCCCCAGTTCCCACAGACGGCGCCAATTGATGAGGTTTAATCTCGTCAATGCCCATTGTTATGGATTTGGGTTTTGGAGAATATGGGGATGCTAGAGATCGCGGAATGGTTAGCAAACAAGCAACACGGGGACACGAGGTTTACACAGGTTCAGGCCCCCGGAGGGAAAACCCTACTCCTGCTTGTCTGCTCTTGATTACGGCGGAACCAAAAGTTATAGGGTGCGCAGATGAAATCTGGCGTGGAGGTATGTATGTGGTGGTATGTGAGAGAGAGGCTCCTCATCGTGCCCTCCTATCCTTTATATAGAGATAGGCAGGTCTCGGGCACATATAGAGTCGGTTATAGGTTCTAGGGTTTGGCCCTTTGAATATTCTATCTACTCTAGTCTTGTTCTCCAAGGATCCGAAGGCGTCATGGGCCCTGGCCACCCGAAAGTCTTCATGGGCTGGCGCATGTTCTCGTGGGCCTTCCTTGGGCTGGACTAGGTATGCTAAAGTCGTGTACCCATAGGGTATAACCATGTCACCAACCGGAGAGTAGTTAAGAGTAGTATCATGAAGAGAGGATATTTATAGAGAGTGTTCACTAGTGAAAGTATGATCCCTAGGCCTTGTTTCTAAACATTGAAACACTGTTTGCATCTAGATCTGTTGCATGTTTGCTTGCTTTAGTCTTTACCTCACCGTCAAGCTATTTTTTGGCACTGTTACCACTTGTATTTCACTATCTCTTCGCCTAACTAGTGCACCTATACACCTGACAAGTGTATTGGGTGTGTTGGGGACACAAGAGACTTCTTGTATCTTGATTGCAGGATTGCTTGAGAGGGAATACCTTTGACCACTTCCTCCCTGAGTTCGATAAACCTTGGGTGATCCACTTAAGGGAAACTTGCTACTGTTCTATAAACCTCTGCACTTGGAGGCACAACAACTGTCTATAAGAATAGAAGTGCGTAGACGTCAAGCTATTTTCAGGCGCCGTTGCCGGGGAGGTAAGGTAAAAGGTACTCACATCCTGGTGTGTGAGTGCTCGAAGTTATTTCCTTTAGATTCTGCAGTTTTGTCTTGTTGTTTCTTGTTTTCACTAGTTAGGCTTAATGGAAAACAACAACAAAATTAGAGAGCTTTATAGTATTTATCTTGAGTTAGGATATGAAGTGTTTGAAGAGAAAATTAAAAAACCTATGGAACTTTATTTGCATGCTAATAGAAATGTTATTAGTATGAATTATTTGGACACCATTGTTTCTAATGCTATGGAAACGTCTAATCTTGGGGGAGCTAGTTTTTATGAAAATGATCTTTTTAGTTCCCCAGCTTTGGAAGATAGCTATTCTATTGCTTATGATGATACCAAACCTCCCATATATGATGATTACAATGATGAATATGATATTTTCAGCCCACCCAGTATTGAGGAGAAAGTTAATTTTAATTACAATATGTCTCCTATATTTTATGATTATGGTAATGGGAATAATAATGATAGCTATTTTGTTGAATTTGCTCCCACTACAATTAATAAGAGGGACTATGCTTATGTGGAGAGTAGTAATATGCATGTGGCTCATGATAATAATGTTTTATGTGATAGTTATATTGTTAATTTTATTCATGTTGCTACTGAAAGTTATTATGAGAGAGGGAAACATGGTCTTATGCATCTTAAGAATGTTAAGTTTCCCCTCTTTATGTTGAAAATTTTGAAGTTGCATTTGTTTTGCTTTCCTATGCTTGTTGCTTTGTGCTTTCATGACTTATTTTTTTACAAGATTCCTATGCATAGGAAGTGGGTTAGACTTAAATGTTCTTTGAATTTTCTTCTTGATGCTCTCTTTTAAATCAATTCATATTTCCTATGTGAGCATCTTTGAAACTGTCATGCCTAACTTAAAGGCATTAAAGAAAAGTAATTGTTGGGAGATAACCCAAGAGTTTTCTTGAGTCTTGGAAGTTATTACTTCTGTAATGACCTCTCCTTATCCTTTTTGTTTGCTTTTTGTGCCAAGAATGACCTCTAATGAGAGGGAAGTAAGATTTGGGGAGTTGCTGACCTGAAACAGATTTATGTCCTCCACCATAAAAAATCGTGAGGAGTCTATGTAAGTCAGATTGATCTGAAAATTTACGAATAAATTCCAGTATGTTAGCTAACTTTCTTTAGTTCAACACTTTTTGATTTGAGCAACAGAAGGTCTTCGAAAAAATCGGTTTCTACCTGATGTTCTGTTTTGACAGATTTCTGCCATTATTTGCATTTGCTTCTTATTGATTCCTTTTTGAGTTCTCTTTAGGTGAATTGAGCTTTTTGAAGGAGTTACTACAGTAGCTTGTGTTTTTAGTGAAAAGACTTGCTGTTCCAAAGCTTTGCCAGGGGTCTAATATCTTTTGAATAAGCTAATGTTGCTAATGAAGATTGTGTGAAGTCTTGTATGAAGGAAAAAATCCAGGTGTAGAGAGAGAATGATGTAATGAGATGAAGAATGGAAAAAAGCTCAAGCTTGGGGATGCCACCCCGTGTAACCCCAATAAATATCCAAGAGGTACAAGCGTAAAAGCTTGGGGATGCCCAAGGCATCCCCTTCTTCATCAATAAAAAGCTCAGGTCTGTCTAGACACTTCGTTTTTATTGTTTCATGCACAGTTGTGTTGTTCTTGGAGAGTCTTAGTTTTTGTTTGCTTAGTTTGATTGAGTAAGTTGGTTGGTTACACCATACTTATTTTGGATAGAGACACACTCTGTTTCCATTGCCTAGAACACTCTAGTTTTCACTCTTATTGTTCTATGAGTGTTCTCTTTTGCTAGCACTGTGTTTAGCCTTAGTTTTCTTGAGCTTTCAGCTTAGAACTTTTTAGTTCTTCTTTGTGGATTTGTAAGCTTACTAATCTTTGTTGATTATTATCTTTGTGAGTTGTTTCAAATAAGTTGTTTGGTGTTGGAAAAGAGTAGAAAGTTTCATGCTTAAGTGGTACAAAAGGGAGCTTGCATTGACTATGACTTAGACTTTAGCATGACATCCTAGGTGTTGTTTTGACCTTATGCTTAGTGATTATTATTGTAGAATGTCTTGTTCCAAACAATTGGGATTGCTTAGTGTGCCTTGAAGAAATAATGCGTTGTTTTAGCATGCAAAAGCATAGTATAGTGGTAGTCCCCTTTGATGTTTTGCTTGGGTTGACTTGGCACATGCTCACACCATGTTATGACTCTCACAAGTCACCATTAGCCTCTATGATCATTTAGTCCTTGACTTGTAGTACCACTCTTTGCTTTGATTAGTAATGCTTTGTTGCACTGCATGATTATGGCCATTATTGCTCTCTTAGTTGGTTGCTCCCAGTCTTTTGCTAGCCTCCACTTGTATGAGTAAGGTCTACTTATGCCTCCAACTTCCAAGAAACCAAGTTATTCCAAAGTGTCCACTATAAACTCCTATGCATGGTGTGTTACACCATTCTAAAGTATATTCTTGTTTTCAGCTATCTTCCAATTAAAAACTATTTTGTTATGTGAAAACTTAGTGATTAAAGCCCTCACAAACTTGATGGCACACTTTATATTATTTGCCCCTAATAAACTTGAACCATTGTGTCTTCTAGGTTGTATATGCTTGCACTTATATGTTGGAATTAGCAGAACCATGCTATCATGGGGAACGTTTTCAACATTGCACTTGTACTTTGTACTCAGTTGATATCATGCTCTTTTGTCTATGGATGTCACGGGTGTGAAATAAAGAGGGAACTTGTAAGTCCATGGAGTTTGTATTTTGTGTTAGAGAAACGCTTGGGCCGCTAGCCTAAGCCATGCCTAATCATGGTGGAAACTTGCAGCATCACCATAGTGACATCTATAAAGCATTCTTCTTATAAAAAAAGAGACACATTGAGAAAGGAGGAAAGATAGAAAAAAGCACCATATTCCCATGGTAAATAAGAAGATTGCTGAGATGCTCATTGTCTGCTTGCCTTGTCATTTTGGTTATGGGATAGATCATGTACCATGTGCAAGGGGTACCTCGTTGGCTTCTCTCTATGATATGCAAATACTTACAATGACAAGAACTTACAGGTGACTGAAGTTGAGTAGCTTGAGGTGTGGCCCTCGTATTCAAGGGACTTGAAATTTCCAACTTATACTTCGTCAAGCATATACTCCATCTTTGTTCACTTTAACCATAATCACTTCAAGATGCTTATGATAGGGGCAATGAGGGCTGAAAGCTAACAAGTACCATAATTTTTGGAAGCTCTTTTTGAAACTTGAAATCTCTGCTTCCTTTATAAAAGGTCTTTCTTCCACCACTATTGAGTCTCCACCTTCTACCTTTAGGCACCATTAAAAGAGCATAGTTGTCATTCTGTGTGCAGTGTTCCAAATCTTATTGATTGATGCATATTGTGATATTATTTGTTCTTGTGCTATTTGTTTCTAGTCACCCTTGTGAACTTTGAAGGTGTACTATGCATCTATTTTCTACTCTATGAGGGACAAGCTGATTGCCACTATGCTATGTTTTATGTATGTGAAACAAACAAATGTTTTTCAATGCATGTTATTCATGATATTTGTTTGTAGCTTGTCATGTTGCATGCATATTTACTATGTTCTATTGTTAGAACTCCATCTTTCATGCACATGTTTAGAGTTATTTGTTCCCATCTTTCAATGCTTGCAAATGGTTTGATCTTGGTTTTGATGGTGCATGTCACCTCAAAAATTATTCTTTTTTATCACTTACCTACTCAAGGACGAGCAGGCGTTAAGCTTGGGGATGCTTGATATGTCGAAAACGTATCTATAATTTTTTATGCCCCATGATTGTTTAGTATCTACTTTGCTTTGCTTTGTATACACTTTGAGGTGTTTTTATACACTTTCTGGTACTAACCTATTAACAAGATGCCATAGTGCCAGTTGCCTGTTTTTTTTTCTGTTTTTGGTTCCAGAAAGGCAGAAAATCAATATTCTCGAAATTGGACGGGACAAAAGTCAAAGTCATTATTTTCCCGGACCAACACGGAACCATAAAGCAGAGACGGAGTAGGGCACCAGGGTGGCCGCACACCCCCTCCCCCACTGGGGCGGGCAAGCCCTGGTGGCGCCTATAGGGGGTGTGGGCCCCCTGGCCCCCCAACGACCTTGCCTTCTTCGCCTATAAGAAGCCCCCGAGGAGAAAACCCTAAATAATCCATCATACTTCTAGAAAAAGTTCCGCAGCACCGCCGCCACCGAAAGGGAGATTCAGGGGACAAATAGTCTCTATTCCGGCTCTCTGCTAGGACAGGGACGTGCCCACGGAGCTATCTCCATCGATCTCCATCGCCATCTTCATCACCGTTGATGATTCCCATGATGAGGAGGGAGTAGTTCTTCCTCGAGGCTAAGGGCTCTACCGGTAGCTATGTGTTCATATCTCTCTATCTCTATGCATGGTCATAATGTGATCATGAGCTTTGTAATCAAGTAGATCTACCTTGCTACTCAAGTGCTTTAATAGATCCCTGCTCTCCCCATGTGTGTGAAAGTGACAGCGTGCACGCCATGGTGGCACTTAGGTTTGAGTCTGCATAAATACTCTTTGTGCTTTAATAGATCTATGCTTTTCCCCACGTGTGTGAAAGTGACAACGTGCATACCGTGTGTGGCACTTTGGCTAGATTGAATATTTGTTATGAGTTATATTTGGAGTTGGATGTCTCTATGAAATTGTGGTGTTTGTTGGAACCATCTAGCGCTCAAGGTGACAGTGTGGGGTTATCTAGATTGGGGAAGGCGGACTTTGAGGAGTGCTGTTATAGCCCTACCGATGATTAGAGTTTCCAACCGGAGAGTAGTTAAGAGTAGTATCATGAAGAGAGGATATTTATATGAGAGAGTGTTCACTAGTGAAAGTATGATCCCTAGGCCTTGTTTCTAAACATTGAAACACCGTTTGCATCTAGATCTGTTGCATGTTTGCTAGCTTTAGTCTTTACCTCACCGTCAAGCTATTTTTTGGCACCGTTACCACTTGTATTTCACTATATCTTCGCCGAACTAGTGCACCTATACACCTGACAAGTGTATTGGGTGTGTTGGGGACACAAGAGACTTCTTGTATCTTGATTGCATGATTGCTTGAGAGGGAATACCTTTTACCACTTCCTTCCTGAGTTCGATAAACCTTGGGTGATCCACTTAAGGGGAACTTGCTGTTGTTCTACAAACCTCTACACTTGCAACTGTCTACAAGAATAGAAGTGCGTAGACATCAGTCGGCTATTAATCGGTGCAACCTACAAAAATTAGCACATAAAACACATATGAATCCTCTTGCACCTCAACCACCTACCCTAGTAAAGGCAGCCTCGAGCTCCCAGATGAGATCCTCAAGGCACTCGAGCTCTTGTATCTGAGGGTTGATCAGCAACTACGAGGAACTGGTCAGTAACGACAAGGAACTGGCTGGTGATGGCAGAAATCGAGCTCCTGGAGGCAGGAGCGGTATCCTAAAAAATCCTACTTCATTGGGGCGGGCTAGAGGATGATGGGCGATATGTGTTGATATTTTGCAACTTTTTTTACCAAGTGTAGTAGTTAATCGAGAACATACCTAGTAATTGGAGTGTCAGAGCTATTAATCGGGCTAAACGATTAACACAAATGATTAGTGGTAATTGACATGGTCAGGTCCCTAGTAGCGATTAATTGTCCTATTAATCGTTGATTCGGCCTATTTTTTAACAGTACTTGATACTAAGGGGGAAATATGTCAGTTTGATAAAATGGAGACCAAAGTATGTTTTCTTACGAGGACATTTCTATCCCTTATTATAGCTAAGATAGATTGTTGCATTATTTCAAAAAAATAAGGTGGATTGTTAGAGATGTTTTTGGTGAGTATGTGTGAAGCATTGAGGACATCAAATACAAATACAAGAAAGGTTCTCTAAGATGCAAGTCTATATGAAGCAACCTATATGATACCACAACATATCAAATCTGGTTGAAACAAAATAGAGCTATGGTTAAATTAAATGTGATAGTAAGGCGAAGTGTACCAATAAAAAAAGGGGGCACACAGACGATTGTGTGATGAATTTGATCAAATCACGATGGGGTCTATGTATCCATTAAAGATCCTTGGACACGACTACAAAGCCCTAACATCGTTCTCCTCGTGTGTTTCGACGAACTAAAATTAGAAAAGACCGAACATTAAGGGCAAAGATCTTGAGGCGATATCTAGACTTTGAACTTCCCCGAGCAAATCTGAAGCATGAATTCTCTTAGGTACTTCAAACTTCTAGTAGTAGTCATAGTAGAAAGATCTATCAAGAACTTGAAGGGGGTTTCAAAATTTCTCTGGTGGGATCTTAGATCTAGGTGCTATGTTTTCTTCTTTGCACTTACATGGAAGAATGAAGGCTTGGAGGAAAAGCTTTGAGCTCTTTTAATGGTGAAAAATGACCAGATCGAAAAAGGAGGACCCTTTCTAGCCCTCACCTTACCACCACCCAAAACAATTTGCTTTTGGGGTTGTTTGTGGCCTATCCCGGAATCTCTGGGCCAAGTATTGGAGTTTCAGGGGTCTAGAGTTCTTGGCCAACTATGGAAAATATTCTAGCATGTCTAGTACCAAAAGATGGATGGTCAACCCAAAATAAGTCAGAGCCTCCAAACTCACTCCAAGGGTCTAAAGTTTTGGGACTCCTCTAGGTAATATTTGAGTTTTTTAGTATCCATATCATATTGTTCGAGGCACAACATAGAGTCTCCGGACTTCCTCTGGGACCTATTAACAACACAAACTAGTATCTCTTAGAGTAATTTTTTGGGTGTCTTTGGGAATTTTGATTAATGTATGATTATTTTACACATTGATGCTACTTGTTTTATATCTAAGCCCCCTTAATAGTTTGTCTTCCCGATTATAGAAAATGGATGCTTAAATATGTTGTATTCCTATTTTTAGGTGGTCTGTGACCACATTTCTCGTATTTCTAGGGGACTACTTTTCTACTCATACAACATATGTATAATGCTAATCCCTTAACTTCTTTATTATCATTAACATAAAAATTCACTAAGGGGCAAAAAGGTCCTTTTATCGTGGAAAAGAACACCCACTATTCAACTAAACTAGATGATACCTGCCTGTTGTGGTGGGATGATTGTATATAAGCATGGTTTTTAGAGGCGCATGTATAGGAGAGAAAGAATAAATAAAATGCCATTCGGTAGAGGATCAAACTATGAGTTGGCAAATATTGGCTCGTGCATTCAATACAATATTGGATTCACATTTGAACATAGCTATTGTTATTAATAATCCAAACTTATCAAACTAGCACACACCATAGAGTGCAATGTGGCTTACAATATACGTAGATTTGATGTATCACTAACCAATATCAATGTTCGAGGTGCGCAAACTGATCAATGATATTCCTCTTTTCATCAAATTGTCCATTGTGTGTTTAAATCAATAGTGAGGGGTGTTCAATAATTTTGCTCTGAATCTTCCATAAGGAAACAACTAAAGGCTTCTCACCTCAACATGTCTTAGTACCTAAAGTGACTACTCCCAGGAAGTGGAGAAATTAATATCGTAAAAATAATCAGCCATTCCTTTAAAATGGCTCATAATTTGAGGATACGTGTAGCACACTTGTAATAGGCCGATCAACAAATTTTGTTTTGGTCAATATCCTTCACACTTGCAAAAAGAAAGGTAGGTACAATTTATAAGAAATTATTATCACTCAGTTGTAATCATGCATCGTCAATATTTGATATTTGTATTGCAATAGAAATAGAAATAAAAGTTATATTCTATGATAGTAAATCCATTGTTGAATCTGCAAAGTAATAACTGATAACAATGGCAGTCCAGTTCATCAAGATTTATGAGACGCCTGGAAAAGTTTTGCATCATAGGTAGACATGAACATTGTAGTAATATCCTTTAATATTGTCCATTTTCATTGCACTAAATCAATGAATAATATGAAGAGTAAACCAAATCGGTGGAAGCTCTATTTTGTTGTGGGGAAAGCTTTAATGGACCAGAAATTGAAACCAGTAATCAATGGG
The DNA here is from genome assembly GCA_030063025.1 of Avena longiglumis. NCBI lineage: Eukaryota > Viridiplantae > Streptophyta > Magnoliopsida > Poales > Poaceae > Avena > Avena longiglumis. The sequence goes on from CP125973.1 coordinate 161,000,798, forward strand.
CTACATGTATAATGGGCCGGTTTGATCAGGTGAGCATCAAGGAAGCTTGTGGTAATATCCTTGAATGTTGTCCATTTTATTGCATTAAATCTTTACTATTAAAAGCAAAACGGTGGTGTCACACGGTGTCATATTTTAAGATAATTACTGAAAAATGCCATTGCAACAACTTTTTTTATCTACTAAACCTTATAACTAATTTGCTAACAAACTTTTCTTATCCAATCTATCCTATGTTCTCCTAAGTACAGAGTTGGAGAAGCGCGGGACAGCCGGAGTAGTAGTTACCTCGGGAGGCGGAGACGGGCGCGAGCTAGATGGTCGGGCTCGCCAGGAGGAGGGAGTCACACGCAGGGAGCCGCGTAGGCATGGAGGTGCTGGCCAGCCAGAAGCGTGTGGGTGGAGGAACCTGACCTCGTCTGGCCTCGTGGTAGCCCTCGATAAAACGGTACTTACAGAACGACACTCCAGTACAAATTTAAGCAAGTAAATCAAGCAAGTAAATGTTTAAATTTTATTGTGAAATTTCACATAATAGTAATTGAACTATGTATGAATCATTCCAATGAATAGAATCAACAATTAAGAACCTCAAATTTTCACCATTTTCACTTACATTAACCCTTTTTCACTTACATTAACCCTTACTGTCCTTCCCAGTAGTGTGTAGTAGCACATTTTTTTCAAAATTTAGAAGATTTTGGATATGCATAATAGCTTAGATATGGGTTTCCCGGGAGTGTGGTCGAGCTCGTTCGCCTGCGCCACCCCTCGCAGATGGATTGCTCGCTTGTAACAGGCTAGACACACACCATCCCAACTCCCTCTATGATAAAAAAAAATCGTGAGCTGACGGGCTGGACCGAGCCGAGTCGGACTTGCTTTTGGCCTGCAACGGTCCAGGATTTTGGGCTCGGCTCGGTCGTTGACTATCTCGGGCCAAGCCGACGCTGGACCGGGCACAAACATCACCGGTACAGCTCTGCAGTCGGACATCCAATGCCAAAGCTCTTGCAAAGGATGCGCCCGTCAGGGAACCGCACCCGCCGAACGCACGCCTCCTCGCCCTTTGCCGGATCGTCATCCTGGTCTTGGGCTCCTTCACTGGACGTCGTCATCTCTAGGTTGTCATGGCACGGGTTGGTGGGCAGGAGGCAGGGAGTGGTTGTCGTTTTCGCCTGGCATGGTAGGGAGGCAGGAAAGGCCGCACCGAGCTCCTCCTCTGGACCGGCAGGAGGCTGGTCCATCGGGTTGCTGGCTTGTTGTTGCCGGGCATGGCGACAAAGGCGACGAGCTCTGCCATCTCCATGTATGTCCTATATATCGATGAATGACGGACTTAATCTTGCGCGATCTTGGCCTACACTTAGCCGCACAGACCAAAGTGGTGGCCCTCGAGAAGTAGAAGGAATCGAGTGCGGTGAGGGGCGTCGTCGTCTACCACTATCAAAGGCTCCAGTCGCTGAAGGGTAGACCTAGGAGGCCAGGAAGCACTTGGCAGGGCAGAAAGAGGAGTTCTGGATGTGGTATGTGCCGGCCGAGGACATGGCGTGATGCTGACGAGCCTATGATCTTGGTGGTATCATTAACATGCATGTAGTAGTGATATGGTGTGCACGCACTATACATATGATAGTAAGCTACTGCTATTGGTCTAGGATTTGGAAATGCGATATATGAATCCTGGTGGTTTTTATTTTCTATTCGGCGTGTTATTACCGTGAATGCAGAGTGTGGCACATAATAGTAATTAAACTATGTATGAATCGTTTCCAATGAATAGAATCAATAATTAAGAACCTCAAATTTTCACCATTTTCACTTACATTAACCCTTATTGTCCTTCCCAATAGTGTGTAGTAGCACATTTTTAAAAATTTAGAAGATTTTGGATATGTATAATAGTTTAGATATGGGTTTCCTAGGAGTGTGGTCGAGCTCGTTCGCCTTCCCCACCCCTCGCAGATGGATTGCTCGCTTGTAACAGGCTGGACACACACCATCCCAACTTCCTCTATGATAAAAAAATATCGCGAGCTGACGGGCTGGACCGAGTCGAGTCGGGCTTTCTTTTGGCCTGTAACGGTCTAGGATTTTGGGCTCGGCTTGTTCGTTGACTATCTTGGGCCAAGCCGACACTGGGCCGGGCACAAACAACACCGGTACAGCTCTGCGGTCGGACGTCTGGCGCCGAAGCTCTTGCAAAGGATGTGCCTGTCAGGGAACCTCACCCGCCGGACGCATGCCTCCTCGCCCTTTGCTGGCTTGCCGTCCTGGTCTTGGACACCTTCACTGGACGTCTTCGTCTCTAGGTTGTCATGGCACGGGTTGGCGGGCATGAGGCATGGAGTGGTTGTCGTTTTCACATGGCATGGTAGGGAGGTAGGGAAGGCCGCGCCGAGCTCCTCCATCTGGACCGGCAGGAGGCTGGTCCATCAGGTTGCTGGCTTGTTGTTGCCGGGCATGGCGGCAAAGGTGACGAGCTCCACCATCTCCATGTGTGTCCTATATATTGATGAATGTCCGACTTAACCTTGCACGATCTTGGCCTACGCTTAGCCGCATAGACCAAAGTGGTGGCCCTCAAGAAGTAGAAGGAATCGAGTGCGGTGAGGGACGTCGTCTTCTACCACCGGCGAAGGCTCCAGTCGCTGAAGGGTAGACCTAGGAGGCCAGTAAGCACTTGGCGGGGCAGAAAGAGGAGTTCTGGATGTGGTATGTGCCGGTCGAGGACATTGCGTGACGCTGACGCGCCCATGATCTTGCTGGTGTCATTAGCATGTAGTAGTGATATGGTGTGCACGCACTATACATATGACAGTGAGCTGCTGCTATTTGTCTAGGATTTGGGAATGCGATATATGAATCCTGGTGGTTTTTATTTTCTACTCGGCGTGTTATTACCGTGAATGCAGAGTGTGGCACATAATCTATATAGAACGAGCTGATACCAACATGGTGTACTATTAGAACTTTGAAGCCCTCGACCCCGATATGCATTCAGAACCAACCCAATGGCCCAAGTTAAATCTTGTGCAGATCTCCCTAGCATTACCATCTGAATGTAATAGCTACGAGAGAGGGATAAAAGGATGGAGACAATCAGATGAATTGACTGATTCGGTATTACTTTTTCACATGATTGAACAGGTTGGTACCGCTAAGAGAAAACCCACCCACGTGATACACCAGAGCAGCTGTAGCTACAAAAGACTACCATTTAGGGAACATGTTGCGAGGTACTCCACTTTTCTCCGAATTTGTATGTGAAATAGGTTATGGTGAGTAGGGGTACTAGGGTATTTGAAGAACAAGGCCTTACCAATAAGTAGAGATGGTAGCCGTGGACAAAGCATCTGAGGTAGACATGACCATGTTATTGAAGTCTATATTTTTGTTTCGCATAAATTAGCCATCAATGATCTAAAATTATATGTTAATTATTAATTCTATGTAACACAATTTTCCATACCGTAGCAACGCATGGACATTCAGCTAGTCAATGAATAATACGAAGAGTAAACCAAATCGTTGAAAGCTCTATTTCTTTTTGTGAGGAAAAGTGAAAGCTCTAATGGACCGGAAATTAAAACCAGCAATCAATAGGCTACATGTATATGGGCCGGTTTGATCAGGTGAGCATCAAGGAAGCTGGGCCCCCTCAAAAAAATTCAAGGAAGTTGGATTAATAGGCTACATGTAGGGCAGGAGCAACGGGTTGCACGTTAGCGTGGTTTGGCCAGCATGAAGAAAGTAAACGGATGTAACAACAACAAAACGCACAAGCAAGACCGGGGTTGCTGAAGAGGAGGTTGCATTCGCGGGGTGTGATAAAGTAGCTAGCTCATAAAGTAGCTTAGCTTAGCTCAGCGAGCATCTAATTTGGTTCTTAAGCTTGATGCTCCTCGTTGCATTTTAGAGCTACTAGAAACAAATTATATCATAATTATGTTTTGGCTTAATCGATATGGACGACCAAGTCTTAAATGAGTACTCCCTCTGTTTTAAAATACTCCCTTCGTCCAAGAATAGATGTCTTAGGTTTTTCAAATTTAGGATGAATCTATATACTAAATAGTGTCTAGATTCATCCATATTTTGACAAATTTGAGACATCTATTTTAGGACAGAGGGAGTATAAGATGTTTTAGGTTTGTGAAGAAAATGAATAAATCTACACTTTTTTTAGTGTGTAGATTTATCGCTAAGTTAAGTGAATCTATATATTAAACAAGTCTAGATACATTTGTTTTATAAACCTAAAACATCTTATATTTTGAAACGGAGGGAGTAAATACCAACGTGGCAATATTTTGAACCATGAAAACAGTTCGCCCACTTTTTCCCCCCAAAAGTGAAACGTCCCTCCGTACGTACGTGTATTCACAGAAAATCGAGCCTCGCATTCCTACATAATTCCCGTCCCCTACTCCTGATTGATCAGTTTAGATATTACTAGTACTCTTTTTTTTAAGGAAGATATTACTAGTACTCATTCAAGTAATGATTGATGAGTTTGAACTCCTGACTTGCGAGTCACACGCACCCCCGACAAAAGAAAGCATCGCCCCGACGCGCCACTCCCCGTCGACGTCGATCGGGTGGAGTCGTCGATCGGAGGCGGAGCCAGAGCCACCGTAGCGTAGCAAGCGCGCATGCCTTGAACGCGTCTCCGCTCCGCCTCACCTGTACCGCTGTACGTACTCCGTACGTCGACATGGACGTACGTGTTCCGTCGAAAGTCGTCTGCGCATGTAAATTACCGGCCGGACCGCCGGCGCCGAACGCTACCTCACTGGTACTAGTAAATTATTGCCGGTCAAAGTTTGATAACCATTTCTTTCCCGCTCGGCCAACAACTCCCTGGAAGGCGGCCTTTGCCCTGCCCCTCGCCCCCGGGCATCATCAGTTGCTGCTCCTTTGTCCTGCGCCCGGCGATTCCTACGCCAGAATTACTAACCACTAATTTAGGGAGTTTATAGCATAAAACTATTCGTTTACTATCTAAATTTACCGTATTATACAACTTTACGTTTTTGGAACACAAAACTACCAGATTTTGGTCCGTTCTTTGCAATTCGATCTAAACCGCGTTTGAGAGCGTTTTGACACGATTTCTGACCAGCCGACTCCACCTGTCGATATGACGTGGACAACACCCGCTCACGGCCGTTAACGACCGCACGGGTGGCACCGGGGCCGCGTCAGTTCCAACCCCCCCCCCCCCCCCCACACACACACACACCTCCACCGTAGCTTGCGCGCCGCCGCCGTCGTCCCTCCGTCGCCGCCACCCACTTCTCGTCCCTCCGTCGCCGCCGTTGCAATGCCCAGTTGGGATGAAGGTTCTTCCTCGTCCTCCCGCCTACCGGTAAGCTCCATGTTCCTGTGCTTCCCCCAATCTCCGATCTAGGGTTGTTATTTTTTGCTACTTTTTCATCGATTTAGCTCTTAAACTCGCACTATCATCTTCTATTTAGGAATGTACCGCCCTGGACTTTGCCCCTTGCACCGTCGATGATCCAACATTTGATGGCATTGCTGTTGGGTGCCCTGAGCTCTGTTGTGTGCACAAGAAGGAGCGGCACAAGTGTGTTGCGTTTGAAGGGACAGACACTGGTCGCAAATTCTACTTATGTCCAGTTGTGAATGTAAGTTGTATGCACCTTAGTAAATATGTGTGCTTGATTTGATACCCGGCCCAGATTGTGTGTTTTGACAGTTCCTTTCTTGGTCGCATGGTACATATTTAGTTAGACTGATTGCATGCTAAAATTTCTTTATTAGAGACCAAAATGGCCTGCTTTGTTGCTTTATTGATATGATGTAAATTTGTTAATTAGAGACCAATGACCTGCTTTGTTTTCATTTCTCATGTCAGATTATTAATTAGGGATCGATGGCTTGCTGAAATTTCTTTATTAGAGACCAAAATGGCCTGCTTTGTTGCTTTATTGATCTGATGCAAATATTGTAGGGTTCGCAGCATAGAAAACAAAAATTTTCCTACGATGGGAACAGCTATGTACCAAGATCTATCTACTAGATACAAACAACGGGCGGATGTATATCCGTAGAGAACATACCCTTGAAGACCGAAAAAGCTTAACGAGTCCAAACTCGTGGTTGATGTAGACGATATCTTGCCGATCTCAAGATCGAGAGGAAGTCCTAGCGCCGCAAAACAGCAGCGCATCCGTGCTCGCACACACGTTCGAGGCACCGAGCAACCTCCGCCTCCTCGCTCCAGCGATGCAGCGGAAGCACAACTCTTTCTTGCCGAAAAGCCACCGGGAACATGTATCTCGCTAGTCCGAGACCATGGGGAATAAATTCTAGAGGGGGAGAGAGATCCTTCACGAGGAGGTGTGAGTGAGAGAGAGGGAGGGGGCTCCTTTTATAGGGAGAGGGGGGGCACCCAAGGGGCCATGCGCCCAGCCATGGGGCTGCCCCACCTCTTCCACATTCATGTGGGTGGACACTCCACTCACAAAATGGCCCTTCAAAATTCTCCACTCAAAAACCCACTCAAATTCCCATTAAATTTCCACCAAATTTAATGCAAACTCTCATTAAATAAAACTCTTTTATTTTATTCAGAATTTTGTCAATTACTTTAATGACAAACATTCACAAATAACCCCTTGCTAGAATTCTATTTCACATGCAGAACCAGTTTCAGCAATTTCACCAAAGCAGTTTGTGTCTAGTGAAATAAATTCTCGCTTTCCTTTTCTTTTCGGCATGAAACTTTTGCTCCAATTGGATGTCGGTGTCTCTTAAGTGTGTCACCCTACGGTTCATGAATAATGTGGACATGATAGAGACCCTCTCGAATCAATAATCGAGCGGGATCTGGAGACCCATACTGACTCCCACACATTCAACGATGACTTTCTTGTGATCGTCGGAACCTTTTACGCTAGTATCTTAATCCTTTTGTTTCGCGATATATTACATGTCCGAGATTCGATCATCGGTATCTCCATACCTAGTTTGACCTCGTTACCGACATGCACTCTTTTCTCGTTCCCGTGATATAACATTCTAGTGATCAAATCACTTGCTTGCAAGCTAATCAATGTGATATCACCGGGAGGGCCCAGAGTATATCTATCCGTCATCGGGATGAACAAATTCCACTCTCGATCCATGAGCCTCAACATAACACTTTATTAGTTCTGAATCCATCTTTATAATCACCCTGTTACGGTGTGACGTTTGATGTTATCAAGAAACTCTTCCGGTGTTAGTGATTGACATGATCTCATGGTCTAAGGATTAGGATCACTTCGTAAGTTGTTATAGCAATATAAACTCAATGACTTTGATCGTAATGTTATACTTCGGATGAATGTTCATCACACCATTACACTAATGTTGTGACCCCGTTATTAACAACATCCAATGTCCATGATCAGGAAACCTTGATCATCTTGTTAATCAACGAGCTAGTTTATAAGAGAGGCATAACTAGGAACTTTCTATTTGTTTATTAAACACACATGTATTAACGTTTCCGTATTAATACAATTATAGCATGCAAAATAAACATTTATCATAAATAGGAATACGATAATAACCACTTTATTATTGCCTCTCGGGCATATTCCTTGATCTCCACTTGCACTAGAGACAATAATCTAGTTTGAAAACTTTGTGTATTGAACACCTATGGCTTACGGTGTTCCATATACAATTGCAAGTGGTTAACATAATCTACGGGTGACGCCTTCAGGTGTGTATTCATGTCTTTGCGTCTTCACGCATCACTCATTCTCCAATGAGATGGCATTGTATAAATTTGGTCTTTCGTGAGACCTTTAGTTTCTTGGGGTTAAAACACGTCGATACTATTGTCATACAATATATCTTTAGTGTTAGCCGTTCATGAACCACACCTTAGTTTGATAACAAACTACTTGACACAAATTCCCTCCTTATAGCAGTCATATACTTAGCCTTTTGTTGTAGTATTCGTCACAATGTCTTAACTTTGGAACTCTTCCAAATCCATCATGGAATCTCCTTTCCATTACATTGTGCCACCCATAGTTTAAATTGAGATAAACTTAATTTGTATCTTGTGACAAAACTAGTATCAATGTAATGCTTTACAATGAACTATTTGTAATTGTTTGTCACCTCTACACAAATATATTCTTAGTTCTTCCAAAAGAGCATAAGAATATCCTCACTATCGTCCAATGATCATTTTATGATTCATTCTGGTATATGCTCATAACACTTAGAGCATAGGACATATCTGGATGTGTACATATCATGGTATGATTGATCAAAACATTCTCGTGATTGCACTCATCAAGTGTCAAAGCACTTGAATCTTGTTTCACTTATCAAGTGTCGATACACTTGAATCTTGATTCAATTCCTTTCCATGCGACAAGAACCGTTTCTTGTTGATTCTATATTGAACTCCTTCAATATCTCATATATGTACGTTTGGCACAACCATATTGGCATTACAGTCTATCCACTATAGACATTCACGCTAAATATTCGGGTTTTGCCTAAGTCTTTCATCGAAATGAAATTCTTAACCTTTGTCAATAAAAGATACATAATTTCTAATCAACAAGATGTCCTTCACATAATGTATTAGAAATATGTCTCAGCGCTCCCACTTAATTTCTTGCAAATGCAAGCATCTTCATCGTCTCCTGATGAAAAACTCCTTTTCATCATGGTGAAGATTCCAACTCCGCGATGCTTACTTCAACCATTGAAGTTTGCATGCCCTTTTAGCATCCTTTGAATTTAACAAAACCCTTTGGACCGTGTCATGTACACGTCCTAGGTAACCATTCTATTAGAAGAACTTTGTTTTGTTTATTCATCTACCATATACCAAATTATATGTAGTGGTTGCTACTTTAATCCGTTCAGACTAAATATCGCTATGAAAGATCAAATCTTTTCATAGTCAACTCTTTGAACATTGTCATAAAATACTTTACAACATGTCGAATATTTCATAGATGTGAGACATCCATATGTTCTTTATGGATCCAAATACGACCGATAGGTTTTACACCTTTCCGGAGGGTCTTCCAAGTTCAAAACTTGATTTCTCGTATATGGAACTATCACGGATTTTATGGCTTCAAGCCATTTGAGTCGGGCCCATCATCGCTTCTTTGTATGTATTCGGTTCATCATTGTCAAACAATAATGTTTTACTCTCAAATCTTAGCATTTGATTGTTTAACCGACCTTCTTGGTTCAATAGGAACTTTAGACCTCCGTGACCACAACCTTTGAGGCACATAAGCTATGAGCATTATGGCAGCCTCCAGAACGATTTCCGGCACTGCGCAACTCAGCATATTTAAGGTTCGTTAACCTTACCAAAGTTCTATTGTCCTCCCACTTAACTTTTACGAAAAAATTCCTTTTTCAAGAAACTTCACGTTTCAAGCGACAAACCCTTTTGTCCTTGGTGTTATGGAGGAATAACCAATTGTTATTCGAAATAACCTACAAAGACATGCTCATCCGACTTCGGTTGTAAACATCTTACTTATGTTTAGCATACCAAAATTTAAGAAATGATAACTTGGGTTTTACCCCAAACCATAACTTCCATGGTGTCATTTCACCGGATCAAGATGGAGCTCTTTTCAGTGTAAAAGCGGTAGTCTCTAAAGCTTTAATCTTTTTAAAACATAATGGCAGTTTTATAAATAACACCTTTGATCCAACCATGTCAAACAAGGTTTCATTACAAAATCTCAAACACTCCATACTCCTATGGTGTTTCGAGAGATGTAAATCTAGGTGTTTTGCTAAACTTGCAACTCAAATAAATCCCTTTATGATAAAATCATAATTCATTTATTTTCTTGTTACACTTGTAACTCAAATAAATCCCTTTATGATCAAATCATAATTTATTTATTTTTCTTGTTACAATGATTTTCCACTTCATCTTGAAAGTCTTTGAAACATTTTCAAATATTTCATACTTCTTTCTCATTAAGTGAACATTCACTCAAAATTCCGGAGAAAGCATATGAAGTTGAAACCCATAAACTACGACTACACATAATGGACTACATACATCGATATGTATAAATTCCAATAATTTAGTCGTTCGTTCTTCTTTGGCCTTTGAACGAAGTTTTAATTATCACGTGGAAAGTCTCACAAGCGTCACTTGATCAAATCAAAGACTCCAAAAATCCATGAATATGGAGATTCTTCATGTTTTCTTTCCAATATAATTTAAACGGCGATGTCACTTCGTAAGTGATCTTTCAATCATTTGTCTTGCGACATTTTAGCATTAGGTTTTATGGATGTGATTTCTCCAACTAGATTTGTAAATCATCCATCTTATATGGAATACGGTAATTATTTGAACAACCTTTGTTCTTATAATACCTGATTCAAATAACAATTATTAAAACAAATCTTGAAGTCAAGCTTTGATGTCAACGAGAAATACAAACAACGGTTTGTTTGTTTTCGATGAACATCATCACATATTCTCTTGCTAGTTACTTAGGCCATTGTGGTTCATGAATTGCGTCATTCCGTATGAAATTTCATACCAACCAATTCGGTATCCAATACCCAAGAACCACATTGTTTAACAAGCAAAGAATACAACCATAACATGTATATCATATATATACCTAAATTGGATATTTCCAATCTTTTCTTTTCTGCCAAATATATTTTATAGATTCTCTTTCAGCATTTCCTTTTCCTTTTAAAAGAATCTATCAACATCAAAAGTGGCGCCATATACATGACACATAGTCCAAAGCGTGTATATTCAAATAATAATACCTTTGGACTTGCACTTTGAAGTAGATCACCATCATCAAAATGATCGGTATTCTTTTAAAATCCATTCTTTAGTAATCTTTTATTGTAGTAAACACTTTACATACATCTTCTATTCATCCTTATCATGACGACTTTCATGATCAAGCCAATTTAGCTTATAAAGGAGAATCGTGAGTATAACATTACTTTCCAAAATCCTTTTGGATGATTAGGATGTCTAGCATCTCCAACCTTCGCAAATTCTCATCCAATATGAGAACATATATTATACTCTATCATATTGCAACCAAAACATTGTTTCAGATATCGTTATATCTGCCACACATGATGGTTTCTGAAACAATTCTTTCAGCTCCTAGATAAACTTGATGTTTAAATCAAGAATCATGGAGGCAAACATGATACTTAAGATACTAACACTGGAATTGTTACTCTTGATTTAATACCAATTATTAAATTTCACGGAGTAATTGGAATTTTGCTGAAAGTTTGCAATAGGACTTTAAACTTTAGATTGACACTCAACACAATACGATACCAGTTCGTAAAGTATATATCCAGAATTCTATAGTTCTATTATCTCAATTACAACTATGCATAAGGTGTTGAACGAATGCCAATGACTACAACAAATTATGCAAATTCACTTTGATTTAATTTATGATAAATTGAGTTCTACTAATCCAAATTAGAAATGAACTCCCACTCAAAAACGACATCCCTCGTGTCTTTTTGGTGATTACATGAACCAAATCCACTACACCAAGTCCGATCATCACGTGAGTCGGTATAGCTTCAAAGGCGAGCATCCATATGGTCATCATATCAAAACATATGACTCATGCTTAACCTTTAGGTCCGTGTTCGAGGCCATGTCCTGTACATGCTAGGCTCGTCAAGTAAGAACCTTAGTATTCGCGTGTGTAGCATCTTACACCGAGATATGCTCGTGGATTCAAGTACACCCGATCATCACGTGATGTCTTGAAGCGACGAAACATTGTCGGTGCATACTTAAGGAAGAACACATTCTTATCTTGATATCTAAATGAGGGATCATCTTATTTTGCTAATAAAGCGCCAAACAAGCAATATAAGATGCTATCAAACATCACATGTTTATTAGTGGAATGATATGGTTCTGCATATGATCTCTATCATGTGCACCGTGGTATGATCACTATCATACCTTTATGTGTAAATCCAAGGTCTATGGAGTTTACACGTTATGTATGTTAAGAGTATCATCTCATACTTCTACTTACAACATCACCATATCATAACACTAGCCCAAGAACAATCTAAACTAGGCGCCTCTAATTTATCCATTGCAAATTTTACGTGGCTTAGGGCTTTCAAGATAGAACCGTTCTTACCTCGAACATGAACCACAACGAGGATAACCAAATTGTTGACAACTCGTTGCAAATTAGATATTGACTATAGTAGGAGAGGACACCCGCTAGCCACTTATGCAAAACTAGTTGCATGTCAAGCGTGGAACAGGTCTCATGTGAGGACATGTAAAGTTTGTCGGGCCTTCATCCCACTATGCCACCAATATCCAAAGTACAACTAAGAAGCAATAAAATGATCATCATCGCCCACATACTCATATGTGTAATACCGTGCAAAGTATCTACGCATAGATCCGGCTCGATACCCGTAGGGTTCGCGACATAGAAAACAAAAATTTTCCTCGATGGGAACAACTATGTACCAAGATCTATCTACTAGATACAAACAACGGCGGATGTATATCCAGAGAACATACCCTTGAAGACCGACAAAGCTTAACGAGTCCAAACTCGTGGTTGATGTAGACGATCTCTTGCCGATCTCAAGATCGAGAGGAAGTCCTAAGCGCCAAAACAGCAGCGCATCCGTGCTCGCACACACGTTCGAGGCACCGAGCAACCTCCGCCTCCTCGCTCCAGCGATGCAGCGGAAGCACAACTCTTTCTTGCCGAAAAGCCACCGGGAACATGTATCTCGCTAGTCCGAGACCATGGGGGATAAATTCTAGAGGGGGAGAGAGATCCTTCACGAGGAGGTGTGAGTGAGAGAAAGGGAGGAGGGCTCCTTTTATAGGGAGAGGGGGGGCACCCAAGGGGCCATGCGCCCAGCCATGGGGCTGCCCCCACCTCTTCCACATTCATGTGGGTGGACACTCCACTCACAAAATGGCCCTTCAAAATTCTCCACTCAAAAACCCACTCAAATTCCCATTAAATTTCCACCAAATTTAATGCAAACTCTCATTAAATAAAACTCTTTTATTTTATTCAGAATTTTGTCAATTACTTTAATGACAAACATTCACAAATAACCCTTGCTAGAATTCTATTTCACATGCAGAACCAGTTTCAGCAATTTCAACCGAAACAGTTTCGGTGTCTAGTGAAATAAATTCCTGCGCTTTCCTTTTCTTTTCGGCATGAAACTTTTGCTCCAATTGGATGTCGGTGTCTCTTAAGTGTGTCACCCTACGGTTCGCGAATAATGTGGACATGATAGAGACCCCTCTCGAATCAATAATCAGAAGCGGGATCTGGAGACCCATACTGACTCCCACACATTCAACGATGACTTTCTTGTGATCGTCGGAACCTTTTACGCTAGTATCTTAATCCTTTTGTTTCGCGATATATTACATGTCCGAGATTCGATCATCGGTATCTCCATACCTAGTTTGACCTCGTTACCGACATGCACTCTTTTCTCGTTCGTGATATAACATTCTAGTGATCAAATCACTTGCTTGCAAGCTAATCAATGTGATATCACCGGGAGGGCCCAGTATATCTATCCGTCATCGGGATGAACAAATTCCACTCTCGATCCATGAGCCTCAACATAACACTTTATTAGTTCTACGAATCCATCTTTATAATCACCACATTACGGTGTGACGTTTGATGTTATCAAGAAACTCTTCCGGTGTTAGTGATTGACATGATCTCATGGTCTAAGGATTAGGATCACTTGTAAGTTGTTATAGCAATATAAACTCAATGACTTTGATCGTAATGCTATACTTCGGATGAATGTTCATCACACCATTACACTAATGTTGTGACCCCGTTATTAACAACATCCAATGTCCATGATCAGGAAACCTTGATCATCTTGTTAATCAACGAGCTAGTTTATAAGAGAGGCATAACTAGGAACTTTCTATTTGTTTATTAAACACACATGTATTAACGTTTCCGTATTAATACAATTATAGCATGCAAAATAAACATTTATCATAAATAAGGAATACGATAATAACCACTTTATTATTGCCTCTCGGGCATATTCCCTTCAAATATATTAATTAGAGTGGTATGCTTTGTTCTCATTTATCATGTCAGATTATTAATTAGAGATCAATGGCGTGCTGAAATTTCTTTATTAGAGACCAAAATGGCCTGCTTTGTTGCTTTATTGATCTGATGCAAATATATTAATTAGAGTGGTATGCTTTGTTCTCAGGAAGTAGAGAACTGTGGGTTCCAGTCATGGGTAGATGAAGAGTGGCCTGAGACTTTGCAAAATGCTCTTCTCAGGCTCTGGGAAATGTACAATACTTGCAAATCATCAAGAATTGATGAGAGGTATGAGAGTACAATGATGTTAAAAGAAATGGCTGAAGAGAAGGAGAAGCTTGAGAAGAAACATTCAAGTCTCTTAGCTGACATAAAGAAATTTATGGAGAATACTGAGGATAAGGTGTTGGATCAAAACTGGAAGGCCATGGAGAAGGAAAAAGAGAAAGATCAGGATGATTTTTTGGAGGTGGTGAAGGAAAGGAACATGCTGAAGAAAGAAGTGGAGTTTCTTAAGAATGAGTTGGAAGAGCTGAAGAATGTTAGGAACACACAAGCAGAGATTATGAAGAGTAGAGAAAGGAGTTGGGAAGATGAAAACGGCATTTTGAAGGACAAGAAAAAGTTAGAATATTCTCTTCATGATCTTTTCAAAGCCAATCTTGCAATCAAGGATAATCTCAACATGATTAAGGCCATATGTGATGAGCCATGAAATGTTTAGTGCTATTATGTGTATGTGATGTATTGAACCATTGTTTGTATGTGATGTATTGAACCATTGTGTTTGGTGTGGTAGTGCTTGTGATGTGTTGAACCATTTGAACTATGTCCTGTAATGTTGAACCATTATGTTATGAACAATATGCTTGTAATGTTTGTCATTTGAACTATGTGCTATAATGTGTTGGATTATGTGATGGATTATTAAATGGCTCTCTAGATTTGTCCATCTCCTTATGTTAAATGGATTGTTAAATTCTGCCACTGAGATTATTGTGTTGGATTTTGTGTTGAACCATTAATAAATGGCTCTTTCCTTATCTGTAGTGCTTGTCATCAAGATCATAGTGTGTTCAGCACCCATATGATCTAGAGCACAGAACCAACATAGTGTGTTCAGCAAATATATGTTCAGCACACAATAATCATTGCCCATTGTTCAAGCACATACATACATCATCTAGTTTAACACAAACATAGGTTTAGCACAAACTCAATGCACATAGTTCAGCACATAATAGTTTAACACAAACATAGGTTTAGCACAAACAGTCATGTGCACACAGGCATCACATAATCCACTGGCATGTGCACACAAGCACAAACAGTCATGTGCACAAACAGATTAACACAAATAGTTTTATAAGACAGAACCCACTGGCACTCAACTGTCATGTGCACACATGCATCACATAATCTTCTTCAGGTCTTCAACTGTCATGTTGTCAATCCCACTGGCACTCAGGTATTCTCTTACCTTATGAGTGGGTTTGATCGACCTTGCTGGCCTAGAAGTTCCTGGAGCAGATGTTCTTGGTGCAATGAAACCTGACCTTGCCCCTTTCCTGGTAGCAACTGTTCTTGGCCTTCCAGATCCTGTTGGAGGAGTTGATGCAGATGGCCCAGCTGAAGCTCTTGGTGCTGCAGGAGGATTTGGTGCAGAAGGCCCAGCTGAATCTC
Source organism: Avena longiglumis (assembly GCA_030063025.1). Classification (NCBI taxonomy): domain Eukaryota; kingdom Viridiplantae; phylum Streptophyta; class Magnoliopsida; order Poales; family Poaceae; genus Avena; species Avena longiglumis. The sequence continues at coordinate 161,016,610 of CP125973.1, forward strand.
TTGGTGCTGCAGGAGGATTTGGTGTAGAAGGCCTAGCTGATTCTCTTGGTGCTACAGTAGGTGTAGTTCCTGAGCCTTCCTCACCATAGTCATGTCTGTTTGCATGCATATGTCATGGTTGCATAATTTAGGCTCAGCAGAAAATAATATTAGGCATCGCTGCAAAAAGGAAGGCAATAGTGTACCTTGTGTTGCTCTTTCCTTATCTGTAGCTCAGGCCTCAAGGCAACATGGCAGGAGGTGTACCTATTCCCTACAACTTTACAGTTACTACAAGTGATAGTACCCATCCTAGAACTGTCTCTAGGACCTGGAACCTCAAATGCACTCTTCCTCCTAACGGTTTGCTTTCTCCCAGGCTTTTCCCTGAAAACAGGAGGTTCTATGTCCTGTGTATCTATTTTTGTCCAATCTTCTGGTCCAGGAACATGGTAGACTACACCAGAGTATGCTAGCTTGTACATTGGTTTTTTGAAAAAGCCATTTATATAATCTTCTGGGTGCTGCTTCACTTTCATGATTGCGAACACATCATGGCTGCAAGGAATGCCTGTCACATCCCATTTTCTGCAAGAACATGTCTGTGCTATCAAGTTAACTGTCAAGTTTCTCTTTGAACTAGAAACTTGCCACAGTCCAACATCTGAATTCTTAGCAGTGCAGTGCCTAGAAAACTTCTTTTCCTCTTCTAGTTTCTCAGAATAGTGAGGTGTGATCTCCCACCTTGTGTTGCCAACCTTAGATCTTATTCCACTATTATTTACCATGATCTTGTTCCTAATTCCTTCTAGCATTGTCTGAATAGGCTTGTTCCTAACATCTAGAATCATTTTGTTGAACACTTCACTGAGATTATTAACTACCAAATCTGTCTTGCAGTTAGTGTCAAAGGCATACCTGGCCCAAGTTTCAACAGGAATTTGCATCATCCAATTGTATCCATCCTCACATTCTGCCTTCAGAGTTTCCATTGCAAGCTCAAAACCATTTTGGTGTAAGAGTAACTGGTGGCAAACATTATTTTCTTCAATTCTGGTCCTCTAAAGCCAGCTGCCTGGAAATTAGCATATATGTGCCTCAGACAGAATCTTTGAGGGGAATTTGGAAACACTATGGTAATTGCTTTGAGAAGTCCCTGATTAGCATTTTGCAAGATAATTGTACAAGTTAGTATCCATACATAACAAAAGAATGATATATGACTAAGATAGTAATTCATAGAAATTCTAGTATAATGGCCATTTACCTTTTGTCTGTCAGAGATGATAGTGTAATGGCCAAACTGCCCTGACTACCCAATGCAATACCTCAAATCAGTGATAAACCAAGTCCAACTAGCATAATCCTCCTGGTCAACAACACCAAAGGCAATGGGAAAGATGTTGTTGTTTCCATCTATCCCAGTTATAGCAAGTATCTGTTGCCTAGTGGTCAACTTGATAAAACATCCATCTAGCCCTATGAATGGTCTGCATCCATTTAGGAAGACCTCCTTTGAAGCATTGAGGCACACAAATAAACCATGGAACCTTGGATTGCTGCTTGGGTGCTCTACTAGTTGCCTAGTAGTCACAATGCACCTGCTCCTGATTATCACAATGACTGCAGATAATCTATAATCCTAGTATACTGGGCCTTTTGATCACCCATGACCACTGCAAATGCCTTCTTTCTTGCCCTATAGGCTTTAGATCTAGGAATTTCTACTCCAAACTGTAGCTTAGCATTATCTATTAAAGTATCAACACATGTGTTGGGGTCAATCCTCATTTCCTGCTCAGGTTGCTTAGCAACCCAATCAATAGTGACTTTAGTGTTCTCACCATGGGCAATACAAGTGTGCATTCCTCTCATTTTCCTAATGCAAAATGTTTTCTCATGGGCAATAGATGAGGCTGTCAAGTAGAATGGGCAACCAGTGTGTCCCTCTCACTGCAATGGACTACAATCTTCTCACTTTCATTTCTCTAGTATTTAAAATTTCTTAGTTGGGCTATGTGATAAGTCCTAAGAGCCCTCCTGAATTGGTAAACATCCTTGAAGCACAACTTCAATGCAAATTGTTCACGTGGGTCAGCCCTTGTCTCATCATACCAAACTCTTTTCTTTGGCTTCTTCAGCTTTCTCTTACTACCAGTGCCTAGCTTAAATTTCTTCACAAAACTATCATCATCACTATCTCCTATATCACCAGGGCCGCTGTCCTCATCTGCTGAAGGCATGAAATAATACATTTCTTCAACTAAAGGCTCATGGTGTGAGCTGCTAGTTGGCCCTGTCCTGATTGCCTTTCTCTTCAGCAATGGTTCAGAAACTTGCTCTGCCTCTGATTCTTCATCTTCTGAGAATATCTCTTCCACTTCTGTGTCTCCTTCTATGTGCATAAAAGGATCCTCTCTTTGCTTCTTCAATTGCTTCAACTTCTCTAGTACTGCAAGTCTCTCTGGATCATCATGTGTTCCCTCCTTTTCCTTCTTCTTATTCATCAAATCATGTATGTCCTGTATGTACTCCAGTTCATCAGAAGAATTCTCCTCATATGGAATTACTTCCTTTCCCTTCTTCATGTTGCATCTTTGATGTGTTCCAAGATATAACACATCAGAGAAGTCAACAGCCACAGGAAAAAAAGTTTCTTCCTCTCCAAGATTTTCTTCTGAAATGTAGGTCACTCCATCAGTGTCCACTAAGAACAAAATTGGTTCTTCAATTTGAGAAGGAGGTTCTACTTCTGCACTGTTCAGTCCAACTGGCCATGCATATTTATCCTTGATTACTGTAAGCTTAAGAACCTGCTCATTCTCATATTGTTCAAGCATCTGGTCAACCTTTGCCATGTTGTCTACTACCTCCATCCCTTCTTTGCCTTTTCCTTCTTCTCTAACATAATAAATGTTATCTCTAATACCAAACCCATGGCCTTCTATCAGTGCATACAGGTTCAATACAGTTATATCTGACCTGCTTACTGTTCTTTCCAGATTATCCTCCCCAAGAAAATTGAACCTAACCTCCCAAATTTCATCATCCAAACTACACATAAAATAAACTGGTATTATCCACTACTAGATTAACCACCTCTAATTCAGATCTAGCTAGGACAAGAAAATTTACAGGGAGCAGAGAGTATGGGGCAGAGAGGAAGGAATACTTACTCAATACCGCCCATAGATGATCCCCACCGGTGGCTGTTCGACGGTGGCGATGCAAGGACGACCTTGGAGAAGGCAGCCGCCGCTCTGTGATCCGGCGAGGCCAGCGGTGTCACTGCCACCGACTTGTCAGGACGAGGAGGAGAACTGGAGGAGCCGTCAGTAATTGAATCCAAGCAGTCACCGCCGCCGGGGTCATGTGCGTCGCCGCCAGGATTCACTGCCGCCATCGCCGGAGAGTGGTTCAGGACGACAGGGAGATGCAGATGCGCGCACGAGGGACTGGTTCAGGACGACAGGGAACTGAACCCTAAATTCGGACAACGAGTTAACGACTGTGAGCGGGCGTTGTCCACGTCATACCGACAGGCGGGGTCGGCTGGTCAGAAATCGTGTCAAAACGCTCTCAAACGCGGTTTAGATCGAATTGCAAAGAACGGACCAAAATCTGGTAGTTTTGTGTTCCGAAAACGTAAAGTGGTATGATACGGTAAATTTAGTTAGTAAACTGGTAGTTTTATGGTATAAACTCCTAATTTAGGGGTGCGCCAAGGCGGCACGATCCCGTAAAATTTAAACTATTTTATTTTTTTATAACAATGAAAAAAGTAATTTTAAATGAGCGTTAGTAAAAGAAGAGCACATATATCACTGTTGTTTCAGAGCAATATTAATAAGCAAGCAGAGTAACAACCACATCAGCATCTATATGAGAGCAATCTTTTGAGTGTTCGATAGAACCAAAAGGAAACATAGATCGAGACGGTTGTTTAGATGCATCACCAAAAGCTCAAGCATCTGCAAACGAAATAATAAACCAGCAAAGTAACAACTTAGACCAACGACAGAAATGTTTAACATTTATTATACGTAGTCTAAGACAAGCAAAACTCATACTCCCTCCGTTTCAAGGAATAAGCTAGACTCGTTTTGCATGTTCTACCTTGGACCAAGAACTTTTCAAAATACAAAAAAAATATTGATATAAAATTAGCATCATTAGAAAATATTTTTCAATAGAATCCAATGATACTAATTATGTGCAATATAATTAAGATATTATTGCTTGATTTTTTGGGGTCAAATTTTGTCTTGGTGTGGGTGTGCATCTTATTTTTTGAAACAAAGGTAGTAATACATTGGCTCCGAGATAGCAGTGTGCCTACTTATGCAAAGTACCCACATAGACTAGAAAACTGGTCGCCATTTATTACACATACTTTAGGGGTGGGTCTTGGCGAACGAAGAGTGATGGTTGCAGTTGTTTCTATTAGTATAACATTAAAAAAAGCATGTTTACATCAAAATCTATTATAATTTACTATGAGTAAGTAGTAAGGGTAGGACACACATGCATGCTCGGACATATGGTATTTATAATAAACCAGAACACATACTCCCTTTAACCCAAATTACTTGATTTAAATTTGTCTAGATTTGGATGTATCTAGCACTTTTATAATAAACCGGAAGACGTACTCCCTTTGACCCAAATTATTTGATTTTAATTTATCTAGATTTGAATGTATATAGACTTGTTTTAGTGCTAGATACATCCGAATCTAGACAAAACCAAGTCAACTGATTTGGGTCGAAGAGACTAGTAAAATATACTCCCTCCGTCCCAAAATAGATATCTTAGATTTGTCAAAATTTGAATGAATTTAGACACTATTTAGTATATAGGTTCATCCAAATTTTGCAAATCTAAGACATCTATTTCGGAAACGGAGGGAGTACTATCTTTTTATACTTGTCCTCCATCCCAGTTAAAATGACACATATTGAAAATCATGCCATCCCAAAATCCCCCACCTCCTTAGCATATTCCAAACCATTATGTTGGAGGAGGAATTAGATTATATTTAAGCTACGAAGGAACATTTTTCTATCGTTAAAAGCTTGTAAGTAAATATTTTTGAAAGTTCAATAAACAACTAATATAAAGACAAAGATGATTTTTAATGAACATGGTTAATTTTATTGTAGATTCTCAAAAAAAGTTTATTGTAAATATTTAAGATAGAAAGACAAACACAAAACAAATACTTCAGTACAAAATGTTCATGCGTATTTTTATCGGTCCACATCACCTAGCTAGGAGGTGCAGTCAGACCAAACCACCTGTTATGCACACACACCCTTGAACCCGTGATACATGAACATGGATGTATGTGCCGCTGGAGACCCATCTTTGTCCAATTCCGTCCGTGACTCAGCTACTCTTTTCTCATTCACAAAAGAAAGCTTCCCCTTTCTCATTCACAAAAAAAAGATTATCCTTTCTCTTCTCTTTGAGATCCAACCCACAACAGTGAGGCCATGGCAACTTGTTGTCGCAGTGATAGCAAGGCAGTGTTGGAATGGCATGGCCGGTCGTTGCCGGATGCGACGGTCGTCCGATGCTCTGATGGTGGGAGAGCAACCTGGACGCGAGTCTGGCGGGCGATTGCCCCGGTGTGTTGTTGTTCTTTGATTTGCATGGTCATGACACCAACAATTAAAGTCTCTGCCAGTAAGTTTCTTTAAGGATTTTCTTTTGAGAAAAGGGTTGCCCCTAGCTCCATTGACATGCAACCAAAATAGATCTAATACATCATTATATATGGGGTATAACATCCCATAGAAGAAGAACTTCGGTATTTGGAGAGACTGGATCTAGGATAATATGCTAGCATTCAAAGACGTTGAGCATCGAGCAAACCTAATTACTTGCAGCAGTAACCACATATCCAAATACCAACAGAAATATACCTACATCGTCAAAGAAAATAACAAATGAACAGAGGAAACCATATGATTCAAGAGGAAAGACAGGTTACCAATGCACAACAGAACTTTTAGAGTTTAGAATGGCCAATGAAAAAACATTTTTTATTGAAAAATATATCAGGACAAATAGAGCGACAATACTAACTTGTTCTAATGATATAGATAAACTGCATTGGAAGTGAATGTATGTATAAATATAACTTATACTGGTTTATTCCTTGGCGAAAACAAACTCATCGGTCATGTTATGCCTAACGCAAAAGAAATAATAACTATATTTGATCCATGGAAATATAAAGAGAATATTATATTCTAAAATCAATAGAACTATGCACATACCTTTTATCACAACTTAATATTTCAATGCATAAATACTTCACAATCATTTATAAACACTTGTTTCATGCATATTATGGCATCATGCCAAAGCACCATGGGTATCCATACCAGGATATATTCTTGTACTGAACATCCAACCAAAAAATATTATGGCTACCAATAGAAGATATTTAAACTCATTGCATCATTTGTTTTATAAGAAAATATCCAATTACCTGCGCACAGCAGTAGGTGTGGTTCTTCGGTCGCCTAAGCGCAACTAGAGTCTTCTTTTCCTCCGGGCATTATCTTTTATGGAGAACAATGACATAGTTCATCACCATACTTTAAGATGCCTACTGCTGGAAATCATAAGAGAGTTTTTCTCATGTGGATGCCCATGGTAACACCGTGCACAAAGTCAGATACAAATACATATGCGCTGAATAGCAAAGTCAGATACAAATTATATTAACATATATGCTCTGAAAGTGTCCTGTCGTTACCTCTGAATTCTTCACTTTCTGGTTGTACATGGCTTCATTCTTCACTTTTTGGGCATATGTAGCTTCATCCAATAACCACGCAGGAGAGTGATTTAATCGAGAGAATTAAGAAGTGGTGTTACACTTATATATCCAACGCATTGCATAGTGAAACATGAGCCACCTTACATCTGAACAATTCGGAGAAACCGAAAATACAATCACACGCGAGGGGGAGAGAGTATATGTATATCTCTAACCGGAAAATGATTCAGACACACAACTGTGATTAAATTTAAGATCGTAAGGTAGAAGTACCGCCACGGAATTAGAAACAAATGGTAAGCAATGCCTACATCAGCAAAAATGGTACCGTTCTGAAGATTCTGTCGCTAATCCTCTGTAGTACTATAAATATGTTCATCATGGATTATTCAATTGGGAATAGATATTTGTTGCAAATATACATAAATTATTTAAATAGTTTAATCATTTGAACTATTGAATTAATTAATAGGCAGGCCACCATTGTGTACCAGATGCCAAACAAAGTTGAATACATAAGAAAACAACCATGCTGGTTATCAGCCTGCTGCCACCATGTGAATTAAGCCCTGCTATTTGCAACTCTCGAGAGCCATGAATCAAAATCAGTGGCTACGTAGAAGGTAAACTATACAATGAAAAGAGTTGGAGAGATGGTGAAGGAGGATTTGTACCTGCAACCTAGAGGGAGACGCTCGCGAGGCTGAGCGCTGCGGTCTGTACACCGGTGTCTTTGCATCGGCCTGTTACCTGACGGCGCACTCGATTAAGAGCAAACTCGCACTGGCCTGGCCAGAAACTCTCGGTCTCACTTACAGCCTGCACCACAACCATCCTACACCACAACCAGAGAACTTATTAGACCACATGGACAATTCATCAAACACCTGGCAAGCATAAATATTATGAACCTAGAGAGAGCACATCCAAAGCAAAATAGATCAATTTATAACGAGCTGCCTGAACATGTTTTTGTTGTGATACACTATGTTGTAAGCATGAATCTATGAACAATAACATATTACCTCTATTCACGGCTACACTTGAAAGTGAATAGGCAAGAATCAGAAATTATCACTGCCATGGGATGTCACATCCCGAAATTCTTCTAATTTTAGAATGTGAAATAAATAAAATAAGCTTGACTGATTGTTTGACTTTGTTGAAAATTCTCAAAGAAAAGAATTTTTTTGAATTGAAAACCCTCTTGACCTTGATTTCAAAACCTTATATTCTTTTGTTATGACCTAAGTAGCCATATAGGCAAAAGGGCATGGATTGACTATGGATTGTAGAATTGGTGTGTAAGATTTCAAAATTCAAAATCATGAAGCATGCATGAATATCATTGCATATAAAACCTAAGAAGCAAACAGGGTTTCCCAAAAATAAATTCAAAACCCTAATGTGATTTCCCTATTCTAAGTACAACCCTTGAGTTATGGCTTTGTCCATAGTAACAATTAAGAAAAGGAATTCATGAAGGGTGTACATTTACAGATATCATTTTTAGAAAACCATAGAAATTGGTTTGGTGGATTTTGGAGCTCAAAATCAAAAAAATATGAATTACATAAAAAGAAGGGAATAAAAGAAATGAAGTAAAAGCCCTATAAACCAAACACAACTTTTAATAGTTGAAGTATTTGAAATATATGAAAATAGGTTAATTATTATCCTAAAATAAACCTTGTAAAATTACAAATTTCTCGAAATTTGTTTGACCTAAATTGGATGCCTAAAACAAAACCTAGTAAATAAAACAGAAAAAAATGGAAAAGGACAAAAACTAAACCCTACCCAGACCAAACCGGCCCAGCCCGGCGCCCCCTTTTCCCCTTCCTCCCCCTTCTCTGCCGCTCGCCCGTGCGCGCAGTGCAACAGCTAGCAGCCCATCCACAGCCCAGCCCGCAAATCCCCTCTCCCTCTCTCGCTGGCAAGTGGGCCCGCCGTCCAATGTCTTCCTCCTCCCAGGATCAGAGACAGAGACGAACACGTCTCGATACCCCGATTCAATCCCCGCCGAATCCGGCAATTCCGTTCGATCCCTTGCCTCCCTCTTCCCTTCAGAGCCCGTATAAAGTCCCGCCTCTACCTCTTTTTTTCGCAAAATCATCTAACCCTAGCCGCCACCGGAGTTTTTCCGCCGCCACCGCCATTGAAGCTACAGAGCAAGCTCGAGGTCATGGTTCCCGAGCACCCCATCGCCTCTCTTAGCCCCTATCCTCCCCCTCTCTCTGCGCCGCTTCCTCTCACCTATTTCCCCCTCTAGCAGGAACACAAGGGCGCCGAGCAGGCTCGCGGAGCTCCGCGACAGCAAGACACCTCCGGCCGCCCACAGTCGACGTTCCAGGAAGAATAAGACGAGGAGGAGGACGCCACCGAACTCGCCACCGTTGTCCGCATCTCGTGGACATACTCACTGCCGCCAGGGACCTCCGAAACGCTAGCCACCATCACCGCCTACGCCCTCCACCGCCGCGCCGCCGCCCATCGTCGTCGTCACCGTCTTCCAGCCGACGACGGCTCGCCAACGTCACCGTCCCCCGTTCGATCTCCAGCGAACGATCCAGATCACACGAGCCGAGCCCAGCCGCAGCCGAAGCGGAACCAGGACTCAAGCCAAGCCGGAGCCCAAGACATCAAACAGCCACCGCTGGATCTTGATCAGACGCCTCCAAATGAATCACTCACTGAAGAGGTATCGGCCATTCAAAACACGCCACGTGTCGCCAGCTCGCCTGATTTTCTGGAAATAGATTTAAATAGGCAGAAAAACATGTAAACTTGTAAAATGCATATAAAAATATTTGTAACTCCAAAATTTACAAATAAGATATCCTTGGATTCAGAAAAATGTGAAGAATATTAATATGCTGTTAGATCAGACCTTTAATCTATATAATTACTGCAGTAATTTAAATGATTTAGTGGCCCTTTTTAGAGTAAATAAATCATAGTAAATTATCTACAGATCATAAAAATATAAATAAGATGTCCTTGGAATCCTTGTTTCATGTAGAATAAGTATCTGGCCTCATAAATAATTTTTGTCGAAGACAAATAAATTAAATGATTTAAACCCTTCTACATAGTATTTAAATCACAGAAAATTTACCAAAACTCCAAAATTAGTGAAACCAATTGCCATTGTTTTGTATACAGAATATCTATCCAAAGAAATTGCATACCAAATTATTTGCTACTGTTAAGATATAAATTCATGCAGAAATCTATAAACCCATTGCAATAGTAATTAAATCATAGAAAAAGATCTACAACTCCGATTAAGGTGAATCCAATTGCTACTGGTTCATAATAATGTCCTCTATCTAGTACACTTCATATATAAATTTAATACGGAAATTAGTACAGAAGTTTCAATAGAACTATTAAAACCACTATATTGTCAATGAAGATTTAATAATAAATACCTTATTGCATTAAATAATTCTCTACATGCATCATGTAATCTAGTAATGTTCAGAGAACTAACTACAATCATTGTGATATATTAAATCATCATGCATGAATTTGTTCATCATTGTTTTGTTGTATTGTGCATAATTGTTATGTTTTGAATTGTGTGTTTGTTTTGCACTTGTTTTAATTGTTAGGTTGCGAGGAGTGCAATGTTTGTAATTGTGATGAGTGCAACGATTGCAATTGTGAGGATTGTTTGAACGCCTACATCAACTAAAGGAAAGTGGCACTATCATAAATTTCCTACTTATTTTCCTATGCATTGTAGTTGTTTTTAGTAGAAGTGCATGTGTAGGAATATTTTGCACTATGTTCTATGCTATGCTAAGCTATGTCCTATTTAGGATATCCTTTTGTATCTGTCTTAGTGGAGACATCATAGTTATAGTATGCTTAGCCCTGCTATAGATTCGGGGTGGAATATCATGTCATGAGTATTATGAGGTATTGGAAAAGATATGTTTTATATAATAAAACAAGTACTTAATGAATCACCTGGGTGGAATATTGTTGTTGTTGAGTTTTGAATAAGTGGCAACAAAGAGGACCGTATATTTGGCTACCTCTCATGTGTGCACTAGAAGAAGACCACCTAGGAATCATAGAGATTGGACATGTTTCTCGTACAGTAGCTTCCGTGTACAGCCACATGCTAATATGGGCTCTGGCTTGGTTAATTACATAGCAGAAGACCCTTTACATTGGTATATCTTCAGGTTAACTAGAATTGTGTATTGGAGGTTATATCCTTGCATTGGTGCCTGTTAGACGTGCTAGCATTGTGTATTGGGAGGACTTCTATGGAAAGACTTCGTCACATTCTCGATCTGCCGATATACCAATTGGTATGTACTAAACCAGCGGCCACTGGTGGCGTCAAGGAGAGATTGTGTCATGCGGGTAAAGTGTACAACTTCTGCAGAAGATATAAATCTAATCGATTAGCCGTGTCCCCGGTTATGGACAATATTGAACAACTAAGGCCTGAAGCTTATGGATAATCTCGACATTCCAATTTCTTGATAAAATTTGATGGTTTGAACAAGGGATTAGGAGCACTTGGTGTTGACCAACATGTTCTGACAATTTTTAGAAAGGATTAAAACTATTTAGAAATGTTAAGATAAAACTATTGCTTTATGCAAATCAGCCTAAAACTCCACTTAGCCAAATATGCATGTAATTGATAGGTTCCATTTGTATCCACATACTAGTGACACTTGCCAATACATTCAAAGTATTAACCATTCGTGGCTGCAACCTTTCATGTTGCAGGTTATATCATTTATGAGTGATCGTTATAGGTCGCGATACTCCACTCAACGATTGTTCGCCTGTGGCACATTTGAAGAATGGAGATCTACCTTGTTGTTTTTCGTTGTGTACTTGAATAAATAATGTAAATTCTGGATCATATTCGTTGTATTTATGATGCACAGTTATATTTGTTATCATTTTGTACTGTGTGTGTCAGTGAACCGATCCAGGGATTGGCACTATACACATGAACTCAGCCTTATCAGGTCTTCAACCTTTTCAAACTATTTTGTGGTTATATACTGCTACTTTTAAACCACTATAACATTGTATTGCAAGTGTTTGCTTGTGTGTTGATTGGTTATGATTGTTTGCTTATTTGTGACATTGATTGCTTCATATAGTTATGGGTAGAAATACTTCTCTTAGTCCTCTTCTATCTATACTCATCTATGCTATCCCAAACATATATCGCCTCGTCGTCATCCCACTAGGATGGAGCAGTTGATAGCAGCACAGGCACAACTATCACAAGTGGTGACTCAATTCATAGCAAACAACAACAACCCAACCCAAGTGGATGCACTCACTAGGTTCCTAAAGTTGCGGCCTGCAAAATTCACAAGCGTACCTGAGCCTATGATAGCACTTGATTGGCTACGCTCAGTGAATAAGTACTTAGTAACAGTTGGATGCACGGATGAAGAGAAAGTGAGGTTTGCTTCTCACTTACTTGAAGGACAAGCAGCTACTTGGTGGGATACCTTTCAAATCACCCACCCCATTGATACAATCACCTGGGAGATGTTCGAGGAAGGATTCAAGACAAACCATGTCTCGTCTGGAGTCATGAGCCTAAAGGGAAAGGAATTCCGTGATCTACACCAGAATGATCGCACAGTGTTGGAGTACATAGAGGAATTCACCAATTTGTCTCGCTATGCTCCGGAGGATGTCGACACTGATGATAAAAGGAAAGAGAGATTTCTGGATGGACTGAGTGATGATCTCTCTGTTCAGCTATTAGTAGATTACACTCCCACTTTGTCAACACCCAGAATTTTAATCCCAAAAGCCTGTTATGCCATACATCGCAATCCCAGGATTACCATTTTTGCGAGACATAACAGATTTTGATATCATAGTACATCATCCATTACAAACCATACATAAGGTCTTACACAAATAAGGATCTCATGATCCAGTTCTTAATACAACTCAAGCAGCGGAATAACGTAATAATAAAGATAGCATAGGCGAAGATCCATCTTCGGTGTCACAGGCAATGCTGGCGATGGGAGATGATCCTAGTTTTCGTAAACTTCCCGTGGTCCATCATCCTGATACTCCTCTTCATAGTCTGGCCACGAGAATAGCCAGGGACAAAGCCATGAGTACTCTTTAAGTACTCACAAAATAATACTAACAAGTTAAGGGGGTTTTTGTAGTAGGACACTAAGCTCTAGGGTTGTTTTGCAAAAAGCCAGATTTACCTTTAATAAGTTTAGAAGCAAAGAAAGCTTAGTTGAAAATTTTATAACACCTAAGTGGGAACTTGAATTTCATATCACAACTCTGTTGTGGTCAAGTCAAAGTCTCAATTCATTTCACAAGTCATTTTGAAAACATCTGACGGGGGAATAGTATGGCCACTCCAACTGTCCATAACCTCGGACGCGGCTATTCGAATAGTTTGACACTCTGCAGAGATTGTACACTTTCACCACAACATTCGATACATCCGTCAGGAACAAATCCTGAATTCACCATACTCAGTATGCGGATAATCAATCCTAACCTTTCAATTACACGCCCTAGTATAAGCACCTCTCCTGTGAGTTTGGCCTCCCAACCATGACCAACTGTCATCTTGGGTACTACACAGGTGGACACTCTTCACAAGGTAGCCTCAGCTCAGACCTTGGCCGTGAGGGAACCCATACTAAGGTATATAAGTTTCCAGTCAAGCCCTACCCAAATTTCGGGTATTGTGGTTGTACGGTAATTTTGGAATGGTATCGCATCCAGACAACCATCAGTTTTTATAAAGGGCTAAGGCTCATGCCTCAACATTTTCATCATCAAAATCATCTGGTGTTCGGAAACACATGTCAAAACATTTCAGTAGAATGACTTATCGTTCCAAGGTTTTCATAACCATTTTCACCAAGTATTCCCATCTAAAGTTGATCAAGTTGTATGCTTAGCACTAGCATCTACAAGTGGGGTTAAGTACTAAGGAGGGGTGGTAAACAAGTGGAGATTAATGAAGTTCAATCTCATGCCTTAGGATGACATCAAGATTATCTACTTAGGCCAAATTTTATGCTCTTTATGCAACCTTCAATTATCTTTCTAGAATCTACAAGTCACTTAAGTAAACTCTAAGAGAAAGCTTTGATAAAGAAATAAAGTAGAAAGCTTGCAAGTAAAACTAGGATTGGGTATCATCAAATGTGTCCAACCAAGCATGCTTAGTGCATTGCATAGGTTATCTAACTTTCATAATTGCAAGTGTTAGCTTGCCTTGTGCAGAGCAGTGGTTGAATTTCTCCTCGGCTTCTTCCTTGTAGTATCCTCCTTCCTCCTCGTATCCTTGATCGGTACTAGCGTCTATAAATAAATACGAGGTACACAATCACCAAACAATACTTAATTATTTTCAATCACCACACAAAGGTGCACTATAGATGATCTAGCATCATCACCTATATTACAAGCTTAAAACATTTGTCTTATTTATTCTAATTTGAGAAAAGAAATTTCTACTCATTGAAAAACTACTTAAGATTTAATATTCTCCAAATCAAACATGGGATCCTGTTGACACATGTTATCACCACATATTTCAGTACATGGGAATGTGGTTTAAAGTAGTGTCACAATTTAATAAGGTTTAACCTTTTTATTTTAAATAAATAAAGTGACTAGAAATGCCTATGTGGCATTCTTTTATTACTTGAACATTATTTCTGTAAGTAAACCCAAATGTTTTTTATATATTCTCAAAGGTATGATCAAATGTGATTTTTGAGAGTTGGAATTAACTCAAAAGCTATTATGGTTGAATTTTGAAAAAAAATTGAATATAGAAAAGCTTCTGACTTGTTATTTTTACCAAGGTTGATCTACATATCCAAATGATTTGAATCCAACGGGCTTGGATTAAACATTTCAGTACCTTTCTAACAAAATTAGTTTCATGTATTTTGGTTCACTAACTCGAGCTGGGTTGATTTTTGAATCTAGGTACAGAACTGAGTTTGAATTAAAATAGAAAAATCTAAATTCAAACGGTTGGGTCGTGAGGGAGAGTTTAATGGGCCGGCCCAGTGTCACTCCGCAGCGCGAGGCTCAGCTGATAGGGGGTTCCACCAGTCAGTGGCTCATAACGCGCGAAGCGGTACGGGGTTGTGTGGTTCGTTGGATTAGAAGGGAGATCGATGGCTGGGGATCGTCGTCGACGATGACCATGTCACCGGCGAGCTCGAACCCTAGCGGCTCAGTGGGGGTGCATAGGGGGCATACCAGGGCTCCAGCGATGACGGCGAGGCGGGCAAACAAACGAGTGGTCGACGGCGAGCTCAGGGATGGTCGAGGCAGCTCCGGGGGTGGTCGAAATCAATGGCTCCCTTCTTCTCCAGAGGCGGCCTGCTCCAGCGTAATTCCGGCGAGCTACTGCTCCTCGTGCTCCGGCTAGAGGGTGGAATGATCAGTGAGGTGAGGGGAGTGGAATGGTGTGCTTCAAACGGCTGGGGTGGTCTCCTTTTATAGGCCCGACGACGAGACCGAGAGGGATGGGCAGGCGACGATGGCGACATGGCTACGGGCTGCTAGCGGCATGGCTGAGGTTGGCGATCGACACGCGGTCTCCTGGCGATGATCTAGAGCATGAATGCGTGCTTAGGGGCGGTGGCAATCGGTCGGGAACGTGCGGTGCTCTGCCCGGCAGAGGCGGCGTCTTCGACGGCGAGCAGTGGCTGTAAGGCACGGGGTGAACGGGGATGTTTGGCGTGTTCCTGGGATCATGGCGAAGCGGTGGGCACGGGTTGCGGTCGAGGGGCGGCGTGTGCACGCGTGCCGAGTGTGGCGCTCTGGGGCTGGCTCGGCATGTCGCAGTGGCACTGGGCGCGGCGTTCCTGGTGGTCCATGGCTTACACTGGCTTGGGGAGGGGACAGTGGGCGGCGGTGAGGTGTTGGCTACCTCCCAGACAAGGTTGGCAAGGCTAGGGTGGCTGCTATCTGGCCGGCGACAATGGGGTGGCATGGTGAGGCTCGGCCTGCTCACCATTGATGGCAAGGTAAGCTCACAGTGGTGCTAGATGTTTACAATTGAGCTAGTTGATCTACTAAAGACTATTTGCAACCAGAGAGGGAACAAGTTAGGCCAAATTTACTGCACACTATAGTGTTTGTGATTTGTTTGATTTGAATCTGCAAGCTGTTTGATGAAATGGCCGCAAGAAACTTACTTTTGAATTTTGAAAAGATTTTTGGTGGGTGTGCTAGGAATGTGTTGAGGATTCTGTGGGTGCTTGGGTTTTGAAAATTGAGCTTGTTTGAGTGGTTTTTGAAATAGTGGGATCTTCCCATATGAGATAGATTCAATTTTAACCTGTCATTTAAACTTAGCATTTGAATGTTTTTGGATGATCACAAAGTGGGAATTGGTACCTTATTATGAGTACTAACAAGGGATGCAAAGATCCACAAATGTTTCTGTTAAGTTTTGAAAACTAGAGATAGCCAAAGTAGGCATGGGAGTTAATTTGGCAAAAATGACCATTCACTTCATTTGTTTATTTTGAGTTGTTTGTTTTTGGGAAAAGTTTGGGGATTGTTTAGATGATGTTTATTTCACCTAAGAATCATTTTACAAGCAAAGAAACACAGAACCATGGCAATTCAAAAGAATCCAAATTCTGAATACACACACATATGAATGCTTTCATCTTTTTAGTTGGGAAAGTTTTTGTTAACCCTAATTTTGATGATTATTATTTGATGATCCAAGTTTAATATTTTTGGGATGTTACAAACCTTCCTCCCTTAAACAAAATCTCGTCCTGAGATTTGAAAAAGGACGAAAAATATTACCTAGGATTTGAAGAGACCGGGAAACTCCGTCCTGATGTGATCTTCGCGCTCCCAGGTAGCTTTCTCTTCTGTGTGGTTGCTCCACTGAATCTTGAGAAACTTGATGCTTCGGATCCTTGTAGTTCTGAAAGCTTCTTCCAAAATACGGATGGGTACTTCGGGATAGGTCAGGTCATCGTTGATCTCTATGGTCCGGTGACCAATGTTCTTGAACACTTCAGTCTTCTCCGAAACTTCGCGGCATTTACGAAGTAATGAGATATGGAACACATTGTGCAGGGCTGACATTTCTTCTGGCAGTTCCAATTGATACGACACTTATCCTCGAAGGTTTAGAATCTTGAAGGGGCCGATATATTTGGGGGCTAACTTTCCCTTCAGTTGGAAACGCTGCATTCCTTTCAATGACGACACTTTCCGATACACAAACTCTCCAATGTTGAAGGCGAGGTCTCGACGTCTCTTGTCGGTGCAACTCTTATGTCTTGATTGGGCTATCTTGAGGTGCTCACGAATCTTGTGAACTTTCTCTTGTGCTTCTTGTAGGATGTCGGGTCCGAAAATCTGACTCTCTCCTACTTCCGACCAGTTCAAAGGGGTGCGACACTTCCGTCAATACATGAATTCAAATGGGGACATTTGCAAACTAGCTTGATAACTGTTGTTGTAAGAAAATTATGCGAAAG
This sequence comes from Avena longiglumis, assembly GCA_030063025.1. Lineage (NCBI taxonomy): Eukaryota > Viridiplantae > Streptophyta > Magnoliopsida > Poales > Poaceae > Avena > Avena longiglumis. The sequence goes on from CP125973.1 coordinate 161,033,905, forward strand.
GCAGTCAGTCTTCCCATTTAGATCCATACTCTAACACACATGCTCTCAACATATCTTCGAGTATTTGATTTACTCGCCCCGTTTGTCCGTCGGTCTGAGGGTGATAAGTTGTGCTAAAATCAAGTCGGGTTACTAAACCTTTTTGGACTTTCTTCCAGAATCTCGAGGTGATCTGCGTTCCTTGATCAGATACGATGTTCTTGGGGACTCCGTGCAAGCTGATGATTCTAGCGATGTATAACTCCGCTAGCTTCGAACTCTGATATGTGGTCTTGACTGGTAAGAAATGGGCAACTTTGGACAATCTGTCCACTGTGACCTAGATAGAGTCATTTCCCCTACTAGAAGTAGGCAATACGGTGATAAAGTCCATTCCAACGGAATCCCATTTCCATTCCAGAATCTGCAATGGTTGCAACAATCTAGAGGGTCTTTGATGTCCCACCTTGACTCGCTGACATATATCACACTTGGCGATATAGCTTCCAATTTCTCTCTTCATCTTATGCCACCAAAATTGCTCTTTCAAATCTTGATACATCTTCGTTCCTCCGGGGTGGATAGAATAAAGAGTATCATAAGCTTCCTTCAGAATAAATTCTTTCAACTCAGAATATGCTGGTACACAAAGGCTTCCTTTGTACCACAGAACTCCTTCTTCATCTTCGGTGAATTCGGGTACTTTGTCTGTACCGATACGACGCTTGATTCCGTCGATACTAGCATTTCCTTTCTGCGCCTCCTTGATCTGGCTGATCAAAGTGGGTTGAAGTTCGATGCTAGCCAAAAATCCTTCACTCACTAATTTCATTTGGAAATCTTCCATCTCTTTGTGCAGACTTGGTTGCTCCTTCAAAATCATGGAGTTCAAGCGGCACGGCAATCTGCTAAGGGCATATGCTACCACATTGGCTTTGCCGGGGTGATAGTGAATGTCCAGATCGTAATCCTTGATTAGCTCAATCCATCTTCTATGTCTCATATTCAGCTCCTTCTGAGTGAATATATACTCCAGGCTCTTGTGATCCGAATAAATCTCACAACGATTTCCCATCAGGTAATGCCTCCATGTCTTCAGGGCTAGAACTACGGCTGCGAGCTCGAGGTCATGGGTTGGATAGTTTTGCTCATGTTGTTTTGTTTGTTGGGATAGATAGGATATAACTTTTCCTTCTTGCATTAGCACACATCCGAGACCGATCTTGGATGCGTCACAATACACGTCAAAGGGCTTCGTGATATCCGGCATGATTAAGATGGGGGCTGAAATCAATCTCCTCTTGAGTTCTTGAAAACTCACTTCACATTTGTCCGTCCATTCAAACTTCTTGTCCTTCTTCAGCAATTGGGTCATGGGTCTGGCGATACTCGAGAATCCTTATACGAACTTGCGGTAGTATCATGCCAATCCGAGAAATGCACGAACTTGGGTTTGAGTGGTTGGGGCTTGCCAATCTTCGACATCATTCACCTTTGCAGGGTCAACGGCAATTCCTCTGGCTGATACAATGTGACCGAGGAATCCTGCCTCCCGTAACCAGAATTCACATTTGCTAAACTTGGCATACAACTGATGCTCTCTAAGGGTTCTAAGAATGGTCCTTAGGTGTAGCTCATGTTCTTCTTCTGATTTGGAATAAATCAGAATGTCATCGATGAAAACAACGACAAACTTATCCAGGAAGTCCATAAAAATCTTATTCATGAGATTCATGAAATAAGTGGGGGCATTGGTTAATCCAAAAGACATGACGGTATACTCATATAATCCATATCAGGTGGTAAAGGCAGTCTTGGGAATATCCTCTGCGCGAATCTTGAGTTGATGATAGCTAGTTCTAAGATCAATCTTAGAAAACACTTTGGCACCGGTCAACTGATCAAACAAATCTTCTATCTTGGGCAATGGGTATTTGTTCTTGATAGTGACATCATTCAACTTCCGATAATCCGTACACAAACGGTTACCTCCATCCTTCTTGTCCACAAACAAGACAGGTGATCTCTAGGGTGATGCACTTGGTTGAATCAATCTAATTTCTAGCATGACGTCCAGTTGCTTATTCAGTTCCGCTAGTTCAGATGGGTTCATACTATATGGTCTCTGGGCTATGGGTCCTGTTCTAGGGATTAGTTCAATGATAAACTCGATATCTCGATCTGGGGGCATACCGGGCAAAACATCTGGAAATACATCAGGGTATTCACAGACTATCCGGACTTGGTCAATGGTAGGTTGGGCTATACTCTTGTTGCACTTGAATTGACGAGGTAAGGTTTCAGATACATGCTCGACTGATACTCCATCTGCACTGGTCATGGTTATGGATTTCTTGGAACAGTCTATTAATCCTTTATGTTTGGACATCCAATACATTCCTAGTACTACTTCCAAACCTTTTATTCCTAGTACTATCAGATTTGCATAAAAATCTATGCCATGGATTCGGATAGGGACGGCCTTGCAAATTTGCCTAGCTTTGGTGGTTGAACCGGGGATTTGAACAATCATAACATGCTTCAGTTTGGTTGGTTGAATCTTACTAGTGCATGCAAATTCTTCGGTGACAAATGAGTGCGATGCACCAGAATCAAACAACACTCTAGCAAGTACTGAATTAACAGAAAACATACCCAGCATGACATCTGGCGCTTCCTGGGCTTCTTCAGCATGCATGAGAAAAAGACGGTTGTTGCGGTTGAGCGAGTTCCCTGGGGCAAACCTTCTTCCAGGCTGAACACGACGTTGCTGCTGAGTTGGGGCATTTGCATTGGGGGTTGTGGCATTCTTCTTGGGGCACTCATTGGAGTAGTGACCCTTATTTCCACAGTCATAACAAGTCACTTGCGACTTGTCCTTTGCTGCAACAGGCACAACATTGCTTCCAGTCCTCGGGGCAGTGTTGGTGTTGGCGGTAGCGTTGTTGTTGTTGAACTTGGGTGGTGCACGGTTGAAAATGCTAGAGTTGCCGGGGTTGTTGTGGTTTCCTTCGGGCCTTGGGTTTCCACGGTTAGGATAGGTCGGACGGTTCATCGGGGGTCTGTTGGTTCTCGGGGCAAATCCTGGAGATGGGTTGGGGTGATACTTTGGGTTATGATGGGTTCCTGGCTGATGCATCATGCGGCGCTTGCGGTTCTCATTGGCTTGGTTGATCTTTCCTTCCATCTGAATGGCAGAGTCGACAAGGTCTTCAATATCAGCAAAGGGGATATTGACCAATACCGTCTACATCTCATCATGCACAACATTCAAGAATCTTTCTTTCTTCTTGGCTTCATTGTCGATCTCATCCGGGTCATACCTAGCTAATGACAAGAATTTGTCACGGTATTCCACTACGGTCATCCTTCCCTGCTTCAGTTCTCTGAATTCATCTCTCATTCTCTTGATCAAACTCGGTGGCACATGGGTTCTGCTGAACTTGACCTTGAATTTATCTGTCCTCCGGTCATGGCACGAACGTTGTTCCACCATGCTCTTGCATCTCCGGCTAGATAGTGGGTGGCGAACAGAACTTTCTCATTAGCTTCTACTCCGGCGACTTCCAGGTTGTTTTCCATGGTTTGCAGCCAATCGTCTGCATCTAGGGGCTCTTCCGACTTAGTGAAGACAGGTGGGTTGGTGTTCTGGAAATTCTTTAGCTTAGATCCATGGTTGTCTTGATTTCCATGGCCTTGATTGTTGTTGGCCATCTGAGCTATGTGCTGAAGGGTGGCTAAGTTGGCTTGACGTTCGGCTCTTTCAGCTTCGCGGTCAGAAACCAAGATTTGCAGGATCTGCAACATCGGGTCCGGGGATGAACCACTTCCTCCGCAAGGCATCTGAAGATTGAGATAGATCATGATAAAAGAGGGAAATTTCTAAGGTTCGGGGACTTTGAAAAGTTTTTAAAGTTTGACTTAGATTTTCTAGCAACTTGCTTTTCATTCAGTCATTCATAGCACACGATACAACACACACCACAACAAAGGAAAACAGATGGTTTTAAGAACCATTCTGGAAACTACAATACAGTGGGACCGAATACAACTCACTACGCTGTGCTCAAGTGCTACTACTCCTCGGAGTCGGTGTAATCATCATCCTCATCATCCTCATCGTCATTGATGAAGGCGAAATCCTCCTCATCGGTGAATAAGTCCATGGCCTGATCCTCCAGAAAGTCATCATCATCGCTGAGATAAGAGTAGGGATCTCCACGAAGATCTTCTCCGGCATTCTCCCTTTCCTCCAACTTCATGTCTCTCTCGTGGATGGTCTCCTCCAAATACGAGATACGGTGACAAAGACAGGCAATGATGCGCTCCTTCTTGTCGAGCTGACGGCGACGAGACTTGCGGTCCTTCGCTAGCATGGCAATGGTCTGATAATTCGTCTTGATGATGGAGGACTTGTGGTTGGAGTAGTCACGGGCATTGTCCAGTTCCTACTGACGATCATACATCATGAAGCTAAGGTGGTCCAACTGAGTCTTCAGCTCGTGGTGGTATGGGGCTTCCAGGGGCTGTCCCATAGCATCACGCCTTGGACAAAACTCAAAGCGGGTACCCTTGATCTGGTTGATACTCTGTCCACATAGACGAGCGAGAGCTTCCTGCATGGCCTTGGCAAGTCCATCGAGCCAGTTGTTCTCTCTTAAGGTCAACTGAATTCCTTCTGTAGTGGGAGGTTCAATCTTTTCTCAGAGACTTGTAACAACTAGCCACTGCCGATCTTCTCCTTCCTGATCATTGAGCTGAGCTCTGAAGAACTCGGGGTGCGGACGCTCCAGAAGTTCCGAAAGCTGGTCCAAATCCCGCTCAAAGATGAGGTCTCCTCCATTCTCCAACTGATAGAACTTGTTGTCCTTCACGTCCATCTATAATAATATAGGATGAGTAAGTTAGTAGTGTGTTCAAGTGTGTCAAATTTTATGTATTTTGCAAGAGTTTTTGAGGAACATGAATATTCATGAAAGAATCAAAGTGATAAGAATGGGAATAAGTTTTTGTAAATACTTGCTTCCTTTGGTTTTGAAACTAATTTTTTGATTTAAACGTCCAGTCTAACTAGGGTCTCCTATGGTCAGGATGGCTCTGATACCAACTTGTCAACACCCGGAATTTTAATCCCAGATGTCTGTTATGCCATACATCGCAATCCCAGGATTACCATTTTTGCGAGACATAACAGATTTGGATATCACAGTACATCATCCATTACAAACCATAGATAAGGTCTTACACAAATAAGGATCTCAAGATCCAGTTCTTAATACAACTCAAGCAGCGGAATAACGTAATAATAAAGATAGCATGGGCGAAGATCCATCTTCGGTGTCACAGGCAATGCTGACGATGGGAGATGATCCTAGTTGTCATAATCTTCCTGTGGTCCATCATCCTGATACTCCTCTTCATAGTCTGGCCACGAGAATAGCCAGGGACAAAGCCATGAGTACTCTTTAAGTACTCGCAAACTAATACTAACAAGTTAAGGGTGTTTTTGTAGTAGGACACTAAGCTCTAAGGTTGTTTTGCAAAAAGCCAGATTTACCTTTAATAGGTTCAGAAGCAAAGAAAGCTTAGTTGAAAATTTTATAACACCTAAGTGGGAACTTGAATTTCATATCACAACTCTGTTGTGGTCAAGTCAAAGTCTCAATTCATTTCACAAGTAATTTTGAAAACATCTAGAGGGGGGTGAATACGTGCTACTTCAAATTTTACTCTTTTTCAAATTATGGTTTGACAAGAAAGGTAAATTCTCTAGAATATGCAACTATGGTGAATTTACCTGTATGTCAATCAAGCACAAACTAACACAACACTAAGCAAGAACAAGTAAGTAAAGTGCGGTAAATGATAGAAGTAACCAAGGGAGTGGACGCGGAGACACAAGGATTTGTTTCCCGTAGTTCCTTCCTTTTGAGGGGAAGTACGGCTACGTTTGGAGAGGGGGTGGTTTCAAACCACAAACGCCACGAGAGGCCTCCCTTGTTCTCTGATGAACCTCACCCCAACGGGCTCGATTCACCTTCCACTATATCGGGAACCTTCGAGGTGGAAGTCGGCACCTTTACAACAAGTTCGGGGCACACATCCACAACAGAATTGGAGGCTCCCAAATACAAGCAAGTGTCAAGAAAAATCAAAGACAAGCTTGTAAGAACCAAATCAAAGTTAGGGTTTCCAAAGAAACACTAGAGCTTGGGGGCCCTCAAGTGAATGAGGGGGAAATGAAGATCTCTCTTAGTGAAGATGTAAATCAAGGCCTCCTCCTTCGATTCTCCAAAGATCAATGACTTTGGATGGTTGGATGAAGAGATCTTGTAGATTTGGTGGCTCTAATGGGGTTGGTGTTCTTGAGCAGCTCGAGCAACTGGAGGAAGAAGATAAGGGTCCCTTTTTATAGGCAGCCCCCTCCACGAACCGTTTTCTGACCTTTGTAGAAAAGTCAGACCGGAGACTCCGGTCTGAAGACCGGAGACTCCGGTCTACACCGGAAACTCTGGCCAATCTTCGGACCAGTCTCGGTGCCCTTCCCGACCAGACCAGTGCACCAGCAACACCGGAGACTCCGGACTTCCAACACCGGAGACTCCGGACTGAACAAAGTCCGGAGACTCCGGAGTAACCTCCGGTGCAGCCTCCGGACCCCTAGTCAGAATGTCCCGGCCAGGTCCTGGGAAGCACCACCGGAGCCAGAACCGGAAACTCCGGACCACACCGGAGACTCCGGTCTTGTCAGACCGGAGACTCCGGTCTGGAGTTTCCAGATCAGTGGCAAATGAATGTGGTCTTTTCCCAAGAGTGTGTGTGCAGTTTATCAATGATAATACCAACCTGTGGACAATAACAAATAGTAAAATGATCTACTTGTTAACGAACACCAAAAGTGATTATGACAATAAATGCCCTTTTAATCTCCCCCTTTTTGGTGTTCGATGACAACAAGTGATTTGCATGGTATAACATACAAATTTGGCCACCCTGGCTATGTGCAGCAAGATAATGAAGTAAATCATGTAAGGAAGATAGTATCAATGATAGCACACATAGATCTCACATGAGTTACAATAGGTGTTGCACACAAGCACATAGTCATAGACACACATAAGAACAGCAGATTAACACACATAAAGTTCAAGTTCGAATATCCAAATAAAAGGCAATAAAGCAGATAGTCGCAAATCCCAAATCCCATGCAAAGCGATGAGAATGTCTTCTCCCCCTTTGGCATAGAAACGTCGAAAAAGGGAAAAGACCTATACTAGCGCCCCAATAACTCAGTAGTCATCGTCACCCTCGTCATCCTCGGCATCCTCATCCTCATCCTAGTCATCCTCATCCTGGTCATCCTCATCCTGGTCACCCTCATCCTGGTCATAGTCATCATCATCATCCTCAGGGACAGCAGGCCCTTTGCCGTGAGGGCGAGAAGAAGAAGTACCCTGGTACCCAAACCCTGAGGTGACATCAGCAAACGTCTTCCAATCCACCAGACTATCCTGTTGAGCATTCCATGCCCCAAATGAGAGTGTATGATCAGACTATGTGGATTGCTGAGCCCCATGCTCATCATTGTATTCATCTTCACTTTCCTCATTATCCGCAGCACCCTGTTACTTGATCTCTTTGAGAAGCTTCTTAATGCGGCAGTTGCTTTGGTAGGATGCATGCTGCTGCTTGCGAATGTCGACGTTCATGCAACAAAGGGTCCTCTCCCAAAAGCTGGCCTTCTTGACCCTTTCATGCACATAGTCTCGAGTCATGGTGGGTGTAACACCCTCAGAATCGGACCTATGCAAGTTTCAGCGAAACCCGCCAAACCCACATAGAAACGATTCAAAGGTGCCCACCAGGCACTTTCGTGCGGGTGGAAAACGAAGTAATAACATTACACAACAGTCCTCGATGGGACCCACAGAACAGATATATATAACAGCGACTCCATGAGTCAAGAATACAGATATAAGATACAAAGATCCAAATCACCTTGAAATCGATAGAGCGTCCAGCTACGGACAAGATGCAAATGGGGCTAAGAGCCCTGAAGAATAACCAGTGGCGTCCATAACCCCGAGCCAAGCGGAAGGTTAACCACCTAACGACGTCGAGCTCAAAACCTGCTTAAACAAAAGGGTGCCGACAAAGGGCAAAGGAAAAGAGGGCGTCGATCTTGAGGCGATTACGGCGAGGCTAGAATTGCGGTCCTCGCCTACATAGGTATGGTGGATCAAGCGGCAAGCGGCATGCACTAAGCAACCTATAGAGACTCGATACAACCGCGGCAATCGAGAGGGTAAGATAGACCTATCCGGATCCAACCTGAAGCTAACACCAAACAAACCCATCCTGGTGTTTCCCCCTCGAGACCACACGAGGAAGTCAACCGAGGAACTCACACAGTTGGCAGTTTTAATTATTCAGTTATCGTTGCGGCAATTACTAGTCAGGTATAGATAATTGTCCTGATTAAAGAAGCAGTGGGCCCTTTTAGTTAACCATTCCGTTGTAGTTGCAACAATTACTAATCAGATACAGATAGCAGGAGATAAACCCAAAACCCAGCAGTTGTTGGTACTTTTATTCAGCCATTCCGTTGTAGTTGCAATACTTACTAGTCAGGTCCAATGGTCGCAAGCGACAAGCCAAACAAGCAACTGTGGGCAGTATTAATTAGCCATTCCATTATAGTGAAGCTGATTACTAGTCATTATAAAGTCAAATTTATAGCAATAAACTTTAGTTATGCTTGTCTATGGTCGAGAATCGTGCTCCAAGTCGTCCATATCCATGGACACGGCTTTCGAAAGTTTTACCGGCGGGTGCACCAATAGCAACACACGCCGATCAACCTCGGAAAAACCAACTCAAAACCCAACGAGGCTTTCACGATCGAGCAATCAGGATTCAGAAATATTTGGGGCCACCCTTGAGTACACCATAGCAAGTAAGCAATCTCGAGACGGACTCAAGGTTTGCGACAATGGTCTGTAAACGACTGGGAACCCGAAAGTGTGGCTGGCTTGTCGATACCGCGAAAACATTCCGCTTACCTAAGCGATGCAGGTGCTCCTCGCATAATTTAAATACATAAGTAGCATGGCATAAGTACAGATAGTAAATAAAACCTCAAACTAGTTTGTGGCCCCAAGAAATAAGACCGAATCAAGCTCGCTCGGGGGTCCCATATACCTCCCGGATGTGGATAGCGATAAATCAAGGAACAGTATCAAGTACTGGGTCCTACGGACACAAGTGGGCGTCAGAAACCAAATGTTATCTATCACCCACCGATGCCTCTGCTTATTCAATTTTAGTTGTTAAGCAGGAATTAAAGTGAACGATAAGTAAAACTAGGATCATCTCCAACATCAACATGCGGCAATACATCAACAATCGAATCGACACGCAACAAAGACTTGAGCAAGCGACTACGACGCGCAAGTCCAACTATCTACCAAGCAACAGGTAATAGGATGTGTCCAAGGCAATATAGGGCTGCACGGTATATCACAGGTACGGAAACTAAAGCATCGCAACACAGATAGCAATAGATCAACAGGAGGGAATAAATACTATAAAAGTAAGATAGGTAGAAAGGGGAAGATGCTCGCCTGAAAACATTGTTGAAGGGTTCATCCGAAGATCGGGGCGAAGCTCACATCAACTCATCGACCTTATCCGCGAAGAAGCAAAACACTAGAATAAACACCGGATGCACTATTTAAGATTACGGCAGAAAATCGGCATGGTGCATGTATGATGAATGACATGGCAAAGATGCGATGCAATTAGGTCAGTATTAAGCGGAACCGGGGTCCCGACAATTAATTAGGTGGTTCAAGTTATTTGACTACCCCGCCATTTAAATGTTGAATTAACATGGCACGATAAGTTACCGGTTCGCTACACAACTTTAAATGAGGCCAATATGAGACTAGGTTTTCCCGCATATGGGCCCCATATTTAATTATTAGGTGAATCGGCATAAGGCCCCCGAACCACATGACAAGTATGCATGCATGATCAATCAATATGCGACAAGTTGTATTATATTATAAAATAGGGTTTCGGGAAGGGTTCACACATTAGGGGTCTCGACGATCTTGGGGTTCCGGGGTTCGGGGTCGGTCTCGGGTTCAATCGGGTTCGACGGATCGAGATCGTTCTCGGACTCCGGGGGTTAGGGTCTTGGCGTTCCGCGAGGAAGGGCTTGGTGGTTCTGACTCCACTTGTCGGTGCCGGACTCGGTTGCGGTAGATCTTGGCCATGTCGAAGTTCTTGCCGGAGGTTCGTCGAGGTTCACCGGTCCGGTACGATCTTCATAAGGTGGATCTTGTCGGGTTCCACGGGGTCGATCTTGTCGTTGCGAGGGTCTTGTTGGGCCCGCGCCATCGAGTCGGTCTTGGCGTCCGGGGGTGAAGAACTTGTCACGTCTGCGGTCTCCGGGTCGAAGAACTTGGTATGTCTGGGTTCGGTCTTCGGGGTCCCTGTTGATGATCTTGAATAGGCGCATGTGTCTTCGGCGAGGCTTGGTGCACAACTCTTCAGTAGACCTTGGCGAGGTCCTCGGAAGACTTGGAACGGCTTCGGCGTTTCATGTAGATGATCGACGGGTTCAGGGGTCTCGGCGTCTAGGTTCCGTGAAGATCGGTATAACTCGTCGATGGTCCTTCTTGTGCTGCCCATTGTCGGTCTTGTTGTCGAGATCTGGGCCTCGGAAGATCTTGGCGAGGGGTTCAGTTCCGGGCACCGAAGGCAGAACTTGGCGGTGATTGGCGGGATGCAGCAGAGGTGTGGCTCTGGGGCGGCACGGCAGGAGGGGTCGTAGAGGAGCCGAGTGTCGGAGACGGAGGCATGGCGACGCAGCAAGGACGACGTCCGTCGTTGGCAGCGGCGAGCTCGACGGAGGAGGTGACACGACGGCCAGGATCCCACGGGAGCCGTACGGCGACAGGGGCGAAGCGGCAATGGCAGGGCGAGGCGGCGATGGCGAGGCCGACGGATGGCGGGCGAGCGAGGCGGAGTCTGGTTAGAAGCGGAGCGGGCGGCAGCGGCCCGGGAGGGCAGCCGTGGCCGGAGGTCGGGAAGGCGGTCTGCGGTTGGGAGCCCGGCCTGGCGCCAGCGCGCCAGAGAGGACCGCCCTGGCGGCGGAGAGACGAGCTTCGCTGGCGGCAGACGGGCTCGGCTTGCTGCGGCCAAGGGGAGGAGGAAAGGCGGCTGGCGGGCGACTGAGCCGGGCGAGCAGAGCGGCGGGAGGTGAGCGGAGGACGCGGCAGAGGCGGCAGAGGGCGGAGGGCGGGGCCGGCTCGGTGGCACGCCGAGGAGGAGAACGGCGGTGGGGCGAGGCCGTGAGCGAGGGAGGGAGGACGGAGCCAGGGAGAGGAGGGCGCGGGCGCGCCTCGCGCGAGAGAGAGGAGGAAGAAGACAGGGTGGGTGCGTGCGGGGGGCGGGGCAGGTGGTGGGCCACGGGTTAGGGTGGCCTGGCGCGTGGGGTGGGAGTGGGTGTAGCAGGTGGGGCCTGGGTGGGTCAGGGCGCGTCAGGGCGGGGCCGGTGGTGAGAGTGGGATGTGTGAGTCGGTGTTGCGTGCGTGCGTGAGTGGTTGTGTGTGGGGCAGTGTGGGATGAGAGAGAGAGAGGTGGGGAGAGGGGTAGGATTAGGTGGCAGTTTAGGATTGGGTAGAGGGGGAGAGAGGGTGAGGTGGCGTTTCGGGATTGGTCCGGGTGATGTGGCTGGGGTGTGTGGGTAGATAGGTTGGTAGAAATAGGATTAGAGGTGGACCGTTTGTAAAATCCTGGGGGTGGTCGTTCGGGTCGATACGGCCCGTTCGACTGCCCCCGCTAAAAATAATTCAAACTTTTATTTGTTTTAAACGGGCCGTTTGCAAACCGATAGCGGCCAAAACAAAATATTCCGGGGACCCGGTTTTGGTGTTTGAATAAAGATGGGGCGTTTTAGAAAACAAAACGGGCTTTGCGGAAATAGTTTTAGACAAACAACATATGATGATGCCGATGCAATGCACAAATTCAACGCGATTTTCTAGTAGTGGTTTTGTGGGATGCCACAATTTGACACCACTAACAATGGATCTCGCCCTCGAGATCCGCCTCATGGTACCGGAAAGAAGGTCGGTGATCTGCGTCTTCTCGCTTCGTGTAGATCCTCGCGACACCACTAACGAGGGTTCCTTCTTCATCTGGAAATCGGCATCACCACCAACAAAGGGTCGTTGTTCCTGATCGACGAGAGAACACTCCGGAGAACAAAGGACGAAGGTAGAGGTATCAAACGATAAGGCCACCTCTAACTTCCATTAGAAGAGGAAAAGTTACATTGATCCACCAGTTCGATGTACAGAGCGAACAATAAGAGTCGGGTAGGGTGATCAGTCCATCCCGGACCCAACTATCAACTCTATACATGAGTAGGAGAATCAGGCAACTCAACTCTCGAGACTTAGACTGAAGATCTTCATAGGCGGTATCCGGAACAAAGGGATGATGCCAGCAGAAATCGTATGAAAGACACAATGATTAGGTTCCGCGATGGTTCCATTGGCATGAACAACACATGCTCAAGGTATACTCCAACTTCACCAAGGCTCGTCCTTCTCATATGTTTTTCCACGACACAGATATCCGGCAAGGAACACATATGGATAAGGAGCTCAAGAACAAAATATTGGAGGAAGGGTACAACAGACAAGTTGCCGATTGATGATCGTAGCACCTCCGTTGCAAAAGGAAGAAAGCGAAACCCTGAAGGTATGACGGAAACCCAACAACGAGAAATCCTGGACTCGAAGAGAGAGAAGAGAGCGAATTCAAAACACGCAGAGGTAAGAGGAGAATAGCAGAGGGGTAAGGAGTAAAATCAGACCTAATCAGAACTATCCAACCGATTTTTCAAAAATAGTTTTGACACTCTACTTCGGCCGTTAGCTAGGTTATCCTACAGGCTGGACTTGTGGGGTATCGCAACTGCTGAGCTCTGATACCACTCTGTAACACCCTCAGAATCGGACCTATGCAAGTTTCAGCGAAACCCGCCAAACCCGCATAGAAACGATTCAAAGGTGCCCACCAGGCACTTTCGTGCGGGTGGAAAACGAAGTAATAACATTACACAACAGTCCTCGATGGGACCCACAGAACAGATATATATATAACAGCGACTCCATGAGTCAAGAATACAGATATAAGATACAAAGATCCAAATCACCTTGAAATCGATAGAGCGTCCAGCTACGGACAAGATGCAAATGGGGCTAAGAGCCCTGAAGAATAACCAGTGGCGTCCATAACCCTGCCCAGGCCAAGCCGGAAGGGTAACCCTGCTAACGACGTCGAGCTCAAAACCTGCTTAAACAAAAGGGGTGCCGACAAAGGGCAAAGGAAAAAGAGGAGCGTCAGTACTGAGGCCAGTACACGGCGAGGCTAGAATTCGGCGGTCCTCGCCTACATAGGTATGGTGGACTGAAGCGGCAGCGGCAGCATGCACTAAGCAACCTATAGAGACTCGATACAACTGGCGGCAATCAGAGAGGGGTAAGATAGACCTATCCGGATCCAACCTGAAGCTAACACCAAACAAACCCATCCTGGTGTTTCCCCCTCGAGACCACACGAGGAAGTCAACCGAGGAACTCACACAGTTGGCAGTTTTAATTATTCAGTTATCGTTGCGGCAATTACTAGTCAGGTATAGATAATTGTCCTGATTAAAGAAGCAGTGGGCCCCTTTAGTTAACCATTCCATTGTAGTTGCAACAATTACTAATTAGATACAGATAGCAGGAGATAAACCCAAAACCCAGCAGTTGTTGGTACTTTTATTCAGCCATTCCGTTGTAGTTGCAATACTTACTAGTCAGGTCCAATGGTCGCAAGCGACAAGCCAAACAAGCAACTGTGGGCAGTATTAATTAGCCATTCCATTATAGTGAAGCTGATTACTAGTCATTATAAAGTCAAATTTATAGCAATAAACTTTAGTTATGCTTGTCTATGGTCGAGATACTGTGCTCCAAGTCGTCCATATCCGCGGACACGACTTTCAGAAAGTTTTACCCGGCCGGGGTGCACCAATAGCAACACACGCTCGATCAACCTCGGAAAAACCAACTCAAAACCCAACGAGGCTTTCACGACTGAACAATCACAGGATTCAGAAATATTTGGGGCCACCCTTGGAGTACACCATAGCGGTAAGCAATCTCAGACGGACTCAAGGTTTGCGACAATGGTACAGAACGATGGGACCCGAAAGTGTGGTGGGCTTGTCGATACCGCGAAAACATTCCGCTTACCTAAGCGATGCAGTGTGCTCCTCACAATTTAAATACATAAGTAGCATGGCATAAGTACAGATAGTAAATAAAACCTCAAACTAGTTTGTGGCCCCAAGAAATAAGACTGAATCAAGCTCGCTCGGGGTCCCATATACCTCCGGATGTGGATAGCGCGATAAATCAAGAACAGTATCAAGTACTCGGGGTCCTACGGGACACAAGTGGGCGTCAGAACCAAATGTTATCTATCACCCACGATGCCTCTTCTTATTCAATTTTAGTTGTTAAGCAGAATTAAAGTGAACGATAAGTAAAACTAGGATCATCTCCAACATCAACATGCGGCAATACATCAACAATCGTGGCCTTAGCGACACGCATAGACTTGAGCAAGCGACTACGACGCGCAAGTCCAACTATCTACCAAGCAACAGGCAATAGGATGTGTCCAAGGCAATATAGGGCTGCACGGAATATCACAGGTGCGAAAACTAGAGCATCGCAACAAAGATAGCACTAGATCAACAGGAGGGAATAAATACTATAAAAGTAAGATAGGTAGAAAGGGAAGATGCTCTTTGAAAACATTGTTGAAGGGTTCATCCGAAGATCGGGCAAGCTCACATCAACTCATCGACCTTATCCGAAGAAGCAAAACACTAGAATAAACACCGGATGCACTATTTAAGATTACGGCAGAAAATCGGCATGGTGCATGTATGATGAATGACATGGCAAAGATGCGATGCAATTAGGTCAGTATTAAGCGGAACCGGGGTCCCGACAATTAATTAGGTGGTTCAAGTTATTTGACTACCCCGCCATTTAAATGTTGAATTAACATGGCACGATAAGTTACCGGTTCGCTACACAACTTTAAATGAGGCCAATATGAGACTAGGTTTGCCCGCATATGGGCCCCATATTTAATTATTAGGTGAATCGGCATAAGGCCCCCGAACCACATGACAAGTATGCATGCATGATCAATCAATATGCGACAAGTTGTATTATATTATAAAATAGGGTTTCGGGAAGGGTTCACACATTAGGGGTCTCGACGATCTTGGGGGTTCCGGGGTTCGGGGTCGGTCTCGGGGTTCGGATCTGGGGTTCGACGGGATCGGCGAGATCGTTCTCGGACTCCGAGGGTTAGGGTCTTGGCGTTCCGCGAGGAAGGGCTTGGTGGTTCTGACTCCACTTGTCGGTGCCGGACTCGGTTGCGGTAGATCTTGGCCATGTCGAAGTTCTTGCCGGAGGTTCGTCGAGGTTCACCGGTCCGGTACGATCTTCATAAGGTGGATCTTGTCGGGTTCCACGGGGTCGATCTTGTCGTTGCGAGGGTCTTGTCGGGCCCGCGCCATCGAGTCGGTCTTGGCGTCCGGGGGTGAAGAACTTGTCGCGTCTGCGGTCTCCGGGTCGAAGAACTTGGTATGTCTGGGTTCGGTCTTCGGGGTCCCTGTTGATGATCTTGAATAGGCGCATGTGTCTTCGGCGAGGCTTGGTGCACAACTCTTCAGTAGACCTTGGCGAGGTCCTCGGAAGACTTGGAACGGCTTCGGCGTTTCATGTAGATGATCGACGGGTTCAGGGGTCTCGGCGTCTAGGTTCCGTGAAGATCGGGTATAACTCTTTGATGGTCCTTCTTGTGCTGCCCATTGTCGGTCTTGTTGTCGAGATCTGGGCCTCGGAAGATCTTGGCGAGGGGTTCGGTTCCGGGCACCGAAGGCAGAACTTGGCGGTGACTGGCGGGATGCAGCAGAGGTGTGGCTCTGGGGCGGCACGGCAGGAGGGGTCGTAGAGGAGCCGAGTGTCGGAGACGGAGGCATGGCGATGCAGCAAGGACGACGTCCGTCGTTGGCAGCGGCGAGCTAGACGGAGGAGGTGACACGACGGCCAGGATCCCACGGGAGCCGTCTGGCGGAACGATGTGGGCGGGCGACAAGGCGGAGCAGTGATGGCGTGGCCGGTGATGGCGGGCGAGCGGAGTGCGGTTGGAGGCGGAAGGGCGAGCGACAGCCCGGGCGGACGCGGTCTGGTCGGGAAGGTCGGTGCGGTTAGAGCCAGGCGTGGCGGAAGCCAGCGCGCTGAGAGACCGGCCTGGCGGAGGAGACGAGCCACTGGCGACGGACGGGCTCAGGGGCGCGGCTTGGGCGGCAAGGGAGAGGAGGAAGGCGGCTGGCGGCGGCCTTGAAAGGTGCCAGGCGGGAGAGCAGAGGAAGGCGACGGGGACGGAGGCAGGCTCAGGCGTCTTGAGGAGAACGGCGAAGGCGGGCAATGAGCCAGAGGAGGGGAGGAGGAAGAGCCAGGGAGGAGGCCATGAGAGAGGAGGAAGAAGATAGGGTGGGTGCGTGCGGGGGGCGGGGCAGGTGGTGGGCCACGGGGTAGGGTGGCCTGGCGCGTGGGGTGGGAGTGGGTGTAGCAGGTGGGGCCTGGGTGGGTCAGGGCGGGGCCGGTGGTGAGAGTGGGATGTGTGCGTCGGTGTTGCGTGCGTGCGTGGTTGTGTGTGGGGCAGTGTGGGATGAGAGAGAGAGGTGGGGAGAGGGGTAGGATTAGGTGGCAGTTTAGGATTGGGTAGAGGGGGAGAGAGGGTGAGGTGGCGTTTCGGGATTGGTCCGGGTGATGTGGCTGGGGTGTGTGGGTAGATAGGTTGGTAGAAATAGGATTAGAGGTGGACCGTTTGTAAAATCCTGGGGGTGGTCGTTCGGGTCGTCTGACCCGTTCATTGCTTAAAAATAATTCAAACTTTTATTTGTTTTAAACGGGCCGTTTGCAAACCGATAGCGGCCAAAACAAAATATTCCGGGGACCCGGTTTTGGTGTTTGAATAAAGATGGGGCGTTTTAGAAAACAAAACGGGCTTTGCGGAAATAGTTTTAGACAAACAACATATGATGATGCCGATGCAATGCACAAATTCAATGCGATTTTCTAGTAGTGGTTTTGTGGGATGCCACAGTAGGCATAGGGGCATTGGAGGCATTCTTCCTCCAAACTCTAGGTGGAGAGGGAGCCCTCTCCGTCTCAATCTCCTCCTCATCATCATTCCCATAGCGACGCCTTGGAGCAGGCCCCATGTTCCCCTTCTGCTGCAGAGAGACCAGAGTGTGCATAGTGAGGTGTGGTGGTATGCCATGTGGAGAATCATGCTCCTGGGAGTTGATGAGCCTCATAACCAAGGGTGCATATGGAGGAGATTTCTTGTAAAGAATGGCATGGAACATCTCCTCGAAAATGAAGTCCATCACATCAATGGGTGCAACATCGCCTCGAGTCCAAAGATTGAAGGTCCGGTGAGTATGGTACAGGAGGTTGACAAGCCCACCCCTGATAGCATCATCATTTCCAGCACTTGGAGCAATAGTGTGACGGAAAATCCTCAGCATAAGGTTGTGAAGGGTCTTGAGTCCCTTGGAACCCCCCCCCCCACAACACCATCATCATACAGAGGTGCCAGCTTCATCTTGTTCTCCCCCAAAGTTGTCGAGTGCATGCGCAGCCCCACAGGAGTAGATACACCATGAAAGGTCTCAAAGATGACATTGGCAAAGTCATGAAATGTAGCCGTGCAGCGAGTAGTGCCAGTCATCCACACCATGGTCCTGTCAAGATCAGACCCAAACACAACGGTGGCATAAAACTGCTGAACAAGGTGTACACTGTAGTCTTCGCGCAGCTCCATCAAGTTGTAGAGACCCAGCTTCTCACAGATCCACATGGCATCATTGAAGTAAGGTCTCTGACGCATTTTCTCAACACTCATGAACTTCTGAGGGCAGACAGGTGATCTGGTGAGTACACCATACACATCCTTCATGAACACAACCTGTTCTTTCCTACAGAAACGAGGGTCATCATTTGTACGAGGCAGCGCATAAAAATCTGTCTTTCTCAGCTCACGGTACTCCTCTTTAGACATCTTGGCTAGGGACTGGAGGTTATCATACTTGGATCTCTTTGCACGTTCCTCCCGTTCAGCCCTCTCCTGATCCCTCTTCATGTAAGCTGCATCACGTGCCCGTTGTTTCCGGTTGGACGGAGGCACGATAAACTGACCCTGAGCTTCATCATAGCTAGGATTGCCACTTTGGGACTTGGCCTTGGTACGACGAGGATGACCAGAACCATCACCTATGAACAGCAGTGAGGGAGATAGCATGGAGATGAGTATATATGTCCCAAAGATGCAGTACAAGAGCTTTAATGCATTTCTGGACTACTTTGATTCACCCAACACCGGAGTCTCCGCACCAGATACCGGAGTCTCCGGCTCAGACCGGAGTCTCCGGTCCTGGGGACCGGAGTCTCCGGACCTAATTCCGGAGTCTCCGGTCAGGAGGCTCGGGTATGAGATGGGAAGACGCTGGTGAGGGTGAACCTAGTAGATCGGGCAATGCAACAAGGCTAAATTACAAGAGTGCACGCAAATAAGTGATTCCAATGGACAAATCAGCAACAATCCTCAAAAACACATCTAGGGATGAACCCTAGGAGGAAAAGGAGGGGAGAGGTACCAGATCTGTCCATGGGATCAATTCCTCCGGTGGGAATGACACAATGGAGGAGAGGGGAAGGTTGGCCGGCGGCACGGCGGATCCCAGGGGCTTCTTGACCTCCGGGTAGGATTTTTGGAGGAGGAGGCGATGGGTTTGAAGGTAGGGGACGGGGTGAAGAATGAGGAACTGTTGTACCAGTTCACCCCGTGCCCCCTTCTTTAAGTGACAGAAACCGTCCAGACCAGAGACTCCGGTCTACAGTCCTCCTCGACCAAAAGTTCTAGGAAAGGTGTTTGGGGACATATATGAGAGATAGATGGTTTTTAAGATAGGGAAAGGGCTTGGGTTGAGACATCAAACTGTGAAGAACCAACAAGAGCCATAGGGATTCAAAAATGTTCAGAAAAGCTTCAAGAGACTAGAATCAAGCAAATGACAAACATGAGTAAATGCCAACCTCTCAAATGAGAGAGGGCGGTGGCCTAGGCCACCATATTTGAGTATACTTGGCTTGGCACCACGAAGATATATCTTGGGTCCATTACCAAAACTCATCATTAAGCTCACATATCACTAAATGATATTACGAGGAATGATTTTGATTGCTTTGGGCATAATGGGGGAGGGATGGTCCAATCAATTAGGACCGCACTCCCCCTATATCCATGCCTACACCTAAACCAAATATGAGATGAAACATAGGTGAGGGTGCAAGAATATCAAGTCAATCTCCTTGAATCTACGATATTTAGTTCATTTCTCAAGTAGCAAAACCTTGCTTCATCAAGTGGCTTCGTGAAGATATCGGCAAGTTGATCCTTGGTTGATACATATGATAGATCAATATCACCTCGAGCAACATGATCTCTAATAAAGTGATGGCGAATCTCAATATGCTTTGTCCTTGTGTGATCCACCGGGTTGTAGGCAATCTTGATGGCACTTTCATTGTCACATAGAAGAGGCACTTTGTCACAATGGACACCGTATTCCTTTAAAGTTTGCCTCATCCATAGCAATTGAGTGCAAGCACTAGCATCTGCCACATACTCGGCTTCGGCGGTGGAGAGAGATATACAATTTTGCTTCTTGGAAGACCAACATACCAAGGACCTACCAAGGAATTGGCAAGCACCGAATGTTGATTTTCGATCATCCTTGTCACCTGCCCAATCCGAATCCATGTATCCACAAAGAGCAAATGTTGAGCCTTGAGGATACCAAAGACCATAAAATGGGGTATGAACCAAATATCGAAAGATTCTCTTGACTGCCATTAAATGGCTTTCTTTAGGAGCCGCTTGATATCTTGCACACACACCTACACTCAACACAATATCGGGTCTAGATGCACAAAGGTAAAGCAAAGAACCAATCATAGACCGGTATACCTTTTGATCCACATCTTTACCATTTGGATTTTGTTCTAGATGAGTCTTTGTAGCCATGGGAGTAGGAGCTCCATTTAAATCTTGCATTTTGAATCTCTTGAGCATATCTTGAGTATACTTGGCTTGATTGAAGAATGTCCCTCCTCTAACTTGCTTGATCTCAAAGCCAAGAAATACTCTCAACTCCCCATCAAGGACATCCGGAACCTACTAGTCATAAGCTTTGAGAATTCATCATTAAAAGCTTTGTTAGATGAGCCAAAGATAATATCATCAACATATATTTGGCATACAAAAATCTCCCCATTAACCCTCTTAGTAAAAAGAGTGGGATCGATTTTCCCAACCTCAAATCCATGGTCAAATAATAACTCTCTAAGGTGCTCATACCACGTGCGTGGGGCTTGCTTGATCCCATAGAGCGCCTTGTCAAGTTTGTAGACATGGTTTGGGAAGTTGGGGTCCTCAAATCCCGAGGGTTGCTTAACATATACCAATTCATTTAATGGACCATAAAGAAATGCACTTTCTACATCCATTTGTTGCAACTTAAAGTTATGATGTGCCGCATAAGCAAGAAGGATACGGATGGACTCAAGGCGAGCCACAGGCGCATAAGTCTCTCCATAATCAATGCCTTCAATTTGAGAATACCCTTGTGCAACCAATCTAGCCTTGTTCCTTACAATAATTCCATGCTCATCTTGCTTGTTCTTGAATATCCACTTTGTTCCAATAACATTGCGGCAATCCTTTGGCTTCTCAACTAACTTCCATACTTTGTTTCTCTCAAAGTTGATGAGCTCTTTATGCATAGCCTCTAACCAATCCGAATCTTCAAGATCTTCCCACACTTTCTTTGGTTCAATCATGGAGATGTGAGCTTGGTGTTCACTGAACCTCTTCAATTGTGATCTTGTGGAAATACCTTTCCTTAGATCACCAACTACATTTTGTAAAGTGTGATCTCTTATTTCCAACATTCTTTCCTTTCTAGCCTCGCGACGAGCATGGATATCCGTGTTGTTTCTTGGAGGACCCTCTTCATCATTCTGATCCTCGTCTTGACCATCAACTTGACCTGGATCATCATTGGAGTCATCCTCTACATTGGGAGGCAAATATTGACCTTGGTATTGATCAAGTGCACTTCTAGCGTCAATTTGAGCTTGTCTCAAAGCAGCTTGTACGGATCTTCCTTGACAAATTGACTTGGCACCACTTGACAATCCGTCGAATGGAACAAGCTCCCCTTGACTAGAGTTGACACTTTGATCATCATGTTGAGGGTCCACATCTTGTCTTTGGCTTGAGTCAATGTCCTCTTCGGTGGATGGAGCATGTTGAGGATGTGAAGATGAGGGCTCCACTTGAGTGGAGCATAGTTCTTCTCGATCCACCATAAGGGGTTCCTCAATGGGGCGGATATATCCCACACCCATTCTTCCTATGGCATCCTGAGGCATTTCATCATCTGCATCACAAGCATCAACACGCCCCCCTTCGGGACCATCATATTCTTCGAAGGTCACACTACAAGATTCTATGACAGCTCCGGAGAGCTTATCATAGATTCTATAAGTGTGAGATTCGATACCATAGCCAACAAAAATACCCTCTAATGCTTTAGACTCGAATTTAGACAAACGAACACCTTTTATGAGATAGAAACACTTACAACCGAACACCCGGAAGTAAGATATGTTGGGCTTGTTACCAGTAAGTTTTCATATGGAGTCTTGTTGATTTCTTTGCGGAGGTAGAGCCGGTTTGAAGCATGGCAAGCGGTGGAGATGGCTTCGGCCCAAAAGTTGTATGGAGATTTAAACTCCGCCAACATGGTCCTAGCCATCTCAATAAGAGTCCGATTCTTCCTTTCGGCCACACCATTTTGTTGAGGGGTGTATGCAGCGGAATATTGATGTTTAATCCCCTCATCACTAAGGAAATCATTCAAGGTGTAGTTCTTGAACTCGGTGCCGTTGTCACTTCTTATGATCAACACGGGAACATTGTATTGCCGTTGAACCAAGTTGATGAAGTTGATAAAAGTATTTTGAGTCTCACTCTTCAACTTGAAGAAATAAACCCAAGAGTATCTTGAAAAGTCATCAAAAATCACCAAGCAATATTTCTTCCCACCAAGACTTGCATGAGATGGAGGACCAAAGAGGTCCACGTGAAGGAGCTCCAAGATCTTGGTGGACTTGATGCGGTTCTTAGGCTTATGAGGAGCATCATGCATCTTCCCTAGAACACATGCCCTGCAAACACGATCTTTGGCAAAGGAAACATTTTCTTTTAGTCCAACAATATGGCCCTCCTTGTGGGGGCTTTGCAAAGTTCTCATATTGACATGGGCCAGTCGGCGATGCCATAACCAACCCACATCGGCCTTTCCGAATAAGCACATCGCACTTGTAGTGGCTTGCCCCGAAAAGTCCACCACATACAAGTCATGTTCGACATACCCAACGAAAGCGACCTTGAGAGACTTGCTCCACATGAGGACCACAAGATCATTATGTATAAATACGGAAAAACCCATCTTTCCAAGAGCACAGACTAAAAGTAAATTGTACCCAAGGGTCTCAACAAGCATGACGTTCACGGGTGTAATATCATGAGCAACCACAACTTTGCCAAAACCCATTACCTTAGACTTTGACTTGTCGGCATATGTCATGGTGATTAAATTATCATTTGGCTTTAAGTCCTTGACAATAGACGAGCTTCCGGTCATATGACTTGTGCAACCACTATCAAGCACCCACTTTGACCCTCCGGAAGCATAAGTCTACAAAAGATCAAGCTAATTTTTTAGGTACCCAGTTTTCAATGGGTCCTCTTTTGTTAGCAACAAGGGTCTTGGGAACCCAAATATACCAAGCAATATAACCATCATATGGGCCAACATATTGTGCATACACATCACCATAATAATCACGCATTAGAACATAGTGAGGTTTAGCACTACCAGCAAAGTCATCATGAGACATAGTTTTACCACTTGTGGTCTTACTACCCACAATGGCCTTGTTAGTTTCTTGTGTGGGCTTGACCTTCTTCTTCTTGTTATTCTTCTTCTTCTTCTTATAATTGGAGACAAATCCAATGGCCCCTTTATCACCACTAGGCCTTTGCTTACTCAAAAGATCATCAATAGACTTGTTGACTTGTAGAAATGTGTCCTTAGCAAGCTCCCCCTTCAACCTAGCATTCTCTTCAAGAATAGTTGTACTACTAGATGGAATGAAGTTACTAGGTGAAGGAATATTGGCCAATTGAGTTTGAAGCATTTCATGGGACTTTGTGAGTGACAAGAGTTCACTCTCCAAAGCCTTGTGGGCCTTGTTAAGCAACCTAAAGTCCTCGGCAAGTTTTTCATGAACCACACCAAACTCAATCTTGTCCTTTTTAGCACTTTTGAATTTTGCAATAGCATGATCACGCTCTTTGATGAGTTTGTTAAAAATATTGTCATTGTCCTCATCAAGCCCTTCAAGTTTTAGCTCAAGTGATAACCTAGTTTCTTGTTCTTCTTCTAGAGCATTTTTTAAAGCCTCTAGCTCAATCATGTGTTCATGCCCAAGTTTACATCTAACATCTAGAAGCTCTTGAGTATGTGAAAGTTGATCTAGGATGTTTTAAAAGTCTAACTTAGCATCTCCTTTTAGGTTAGTCATAAACTCATCAAAGGCAATTAATTCCGTTTTAACATCAAGAGACATTTCATCATCAAGTTCATCATTATCTAAGGGAGTAGAGTGGGATGATGAGGATACCTCCGTTCCTCTTGCCATAAGGCAAGTGACGTTCTTGGTGGGAGAGTTCTCATTTGGAGACTCAAAGAGTGAGAATGTCGGAGTAGAGGTGGTGACTAGAGCAGCCACACCATGTGAAGTTTCCTCTTCCTCATCTTCATCATCTTCATTGTCGGAGGAGTATTCTTCATGAGTGATCAAGACAATTTCTCCCGACTTCTTGTTGATGGGATTCTTCTTGATGAAAGGTTTCTTATAAGGTGCCTTGAGAGTCTTCTTCAACACAAGCTTACCCCCATGATCTTATCTCTTTTCATAGGGACAACTTTCTACAAAGTGATAGCGGTCACCGCAATTGAAGCAAGTTCTCAATCTCGTTGTATTTTCTCTTTTCCCATTTGGGTTGCTCTTTCTTTGCATTTCCATCTTGGCCTTGGCGGGGTTCTTCCAAAAGTTCTTTGCATAGAAAGCTATATATTGACTATGAGCAATCTTGACTTCATCGGGGTGGTCCATGGAAGGCCCTTCATCACTATCATCTTCATCCCCATGGTCCACAGCTTTGGCCTTTAATGCAACATTGACAACATTGCTCATACCAAGGGCACGAGCACAGGTATCTTTGGCATTCTTGGCGGCAACCTTGAAAGCGGCCATCTCTTGCATAACTTCATTTGAGGTCATGAGATGGTAGTTATGTCTTCCTTGTAGACTCTTCAAGTCGGTGGGCTCAAAAGGCATGAGTGCACTCACATATTTCCTTTTTATCCATGCATCATCCACATGTGAGGCACCCACATTTCTAAAGGCGGTGGCGGTGGTCTTGAGCCTTCGGTACATGTCTTCATGATCTTCACCATCTTTCATGTAGAAGCCTTCGGTTTCATTGCTTAGAGCATCATATCGGTTCCTCCTCATACTCTCATTTCCAACAAACAACACAGTGAGAGCATCCCAAGCTTCCTTGGCAATGCTAAAGTGCTCAATGTGTGGGTAATCCTTTGTTTCCAATCCTTGTTGAATCATATGCAAAGCAGTGGCATTGAGTTGACTATTGACAACCTCTCTTCTTGTCAAGTTGTTTGGATCCCCAATAAAGAGTCCATGCTCGATGATGTTCCATAGTTCAATGCAAGAGATGCGCACATGAGTTCTCATTAGTGATTGCCATTGAGCAAAAGTAGCAGACTCTTCTAGCTTAGGTGGGTCACCTCTATTGTACACATGAGGGTGAGGGACGGGAGGATCGGTAGAGTACCAAGAATCACGGTGCTCACCCTTCCCCCCATCAAGTTGTGTGGAGGAATTAGCGTTGTCTAGTTTTCCCCCTACCACAATACCCTCGGGGGATACCGAAGTATTCCCTTTAGGTACAACGGATGGTAGATCCTCTTGAGGAGATGGGGGTGATGATCCATCTTTGTCTTTAAGAAGTTGCTCAAGCATCTTCTTGACTTCGTTGACCAAGGAAGAGCTCAATCTTGTTTCCAAGTTTCTGATATCTTCCATGGTCACCAGGGTCGGCTCACTACCACCATCCCCTTCTTGGATACCCATAGTCTCTTAGGCGGTAAAACCCAAATAAAGAGCCGAGGCTCTGATACCAATTGAAAGGATCGTATGGGCACCTAGAGGGAGGGGTGAATAGGTGCTACTTCAAATTTTACTCTTTTTCAAATTAGGGTTTGACAAGAAAGGTAAATTCTCTAGAATATGCAACTATGGTGAATTTACCTATATGTCAATCAAGCACAAACTAACACAACACTAAGCAAGAACAAGTAAGTAAAGTGCGGTAAAGGATAGAAGTAACAAAGGGAGTGGACGCGGAGACACAAGGATTTGTTTCCCGTAGTTCCTTCCTTTTGAGAGGAAGTACGCCTACGTTTGGAGAGGGGGTGGTTTCAAACCACCAACGCCACGAGAGGCCTCCCTTGTTCTCCGATGAACCTCACCCCAACGGGCTCGATTCACCTTCCACTATATCGGCAACCTTCGAGGTGGAAGCCGGCACCTTTACAACAAGTTCGGGGCACACGTCCACAACAGAATTGGAGGCTCCCAAATACAAGCAAGCTGTCAAGACAAATCAAAGATAAGCTTGTAAGAACCAAATAAAAGTTAGGGTTTCCAAACAAACACTAGATCTTGGGGGCCCTCAAGTGAATGAGGGGGAAATGAAGATCTATCTTGGTGAAGATGTAAATCAAGGCCTTCTCCTTCGATTCTCCAAATATCAATGACTTTGGATGGTTGGATGAAGAGATCTTGTAGATTTGGTGGCTCTAATGGGGTTGGTGTTCTTGAGCAGCTCGAGCAACTGGAGGAAGAAGATAAGGGTCCCTTTTTATAGGCAGCCCCCTCCACGAACCGTTTTCTGACCGTTGTAGAAAAGTCAGACCGGAGACTCCGGTCTGAAGACCGGAGACTCCGGTCTACACCGGAGACTCCGGCCAATCTCCGGACCAGTCTCCGGACTGCCCTTCTGACTGACCCAGACCAATTCTGCACCAGCAACACCGGAGACTCCGGCCTTCCAACACCGGAGACTCCGGACTGACCAAAGTCCGGAGACTCCGGAGTAACCTCCGGTGCAGCCTCCGGACCCCTAGTCAGAATGTCCCAGCCAGGTCCTGGGAAGCACCACCGGAGCCAGAACCGGAAACTCCGGACCACACCGGAGACTCCGGTCTTGGCAGACCGGAGACTCCGGTCTGGAGTTTCCAGATCAGTGGAAAATGAATGTCGTCTTTTCCCAAGAGTGTGTGTGCAGTTTATCAATGATAATACCAACCTGTGGACAATAACAAACAGTAAAATGATCTACTTGTTGTTAACGAACACCAAAAGTGATTATGACAATAAATTCCCTTTCACGGTGGTTGAAGTTCTCCTCGGCTTCTTCCTCGTAGTAACTTCCTTCCTCCTCGTATCCTTGGTCGGTACTAGCGTCTATAAATAAATAAGAGGTACACAATCACCAAACAATACTTAACTATTTTCAATCACCATCCAAAGGTGCACTATAGATGATATAGCATCATCACCTATATTACAAGCTTAAAACATTTGTCTTATTTATTCTAATTTGAGAAAAGAAATTTCTACTCATTGAAAAACTACTTAAGATTTAATATTCTCCAACTTAAACATGGGATCATGTTGACACATGTCATCAACACATATTTTAGTACATGGGAATGTGATTTAAAGTGGTGTCTCAATTTAATAAGGTTTAACCTTTTTACTTAAATAAATAAAGTGACTAGAAACGCCTATGTGGCATTCTTTTATTACTTGAACATTATTTCTGTAAGTAAACCCAAATGTTTTTATATATTTTAAAAGGTATGATCAAATGTGATTTTTGAGAGTTGGAATCAACTCAAAAGCTATTATGGTTGAATTTTGAAAAATATTTGAATGTAGAAAAGCATCTGACTTGTTATTTTTAACAAGGTTGATCTACAGATCCAAATGATTTGAATCCAACGGGCTTGGATTAAAAATTTTAGTACCTTTCTAATAAAATTAGTTTCATGTATTTTGGTTCACTAAATCGAGTTGGGTTGATTTTTGAATCTAGGTATAGAACTGAGTTTGAATTAAAATAGAAAAATCTAAATTCAAACGGTTGGGTCACATGAGAGGTTAATGGGCGGCCAGTGTCACTCCATGTGGGCTCAGCTGACAGGGGTTCCACCAGTCAGTGGCTCATAACGCGCGAAGCGGTACGGGGCTGTGTGGTTCGTTGGATTAGAAGGGAGATCGACGGCTGGGGATCGTTGTCGATGATGAACATGTCACCAGCGAGCTCGAACCATAGCGGCTCAGTGGGGGTGCATAGGGGGCATACCAGGGCTCCAGCAACGACGGCGAGGTGGGCAAATGAACGAGTGGTCGACGGCGAGCTCAGGGATGGTCGAGGTAGCTCCGGGGTGGCCGAAATCAATGGCTCCCTTCTTCTCCAGAGGCGGCCTGCTCCGGCGTAATTCCGGCGAGCTGCTTCTTCTCGTGCTCCGGCTAGAGGGTGGAATGATTAGTGAGGTGAGGGGAGAGGAATGGTGTGCTTCAAACGGCTGGGGGTGGTCTCCTTTTATAGGCCCGACGGCGAGACCGAGAGGGATGGGCAGGCGACGGTGGCGACATGGCTACGGGCTGCTAGCGGCATGGCTGAGGTTGGCGATCGACGCGCGGTCTCCTAGCGATGATCTAGAGCTTGAATGCATGCTTAGGGGCGGTGGCAATCGGTCGGGAACGTGTGGTGCTCTGCGCGGCAGAGGCGGCGTCTTCAACGGCGAACGGTGGCTGTGAGGCACGGGGCGGTGAACGGGGATGTCTGGCGTGTTCCTGGGATCATGGTGAAGCGGTGGGCACGGGTTGCAGTCGAGGGGCGGCATGTACATGCGTGCCGGGTGCGGCGCTCTGGGGCTGGCTCGGCATGTCGCAGTGGCACTGGGCGCGCGGCGTTCCTGGTGGTCCATGGCTTGCACTGGCTTGGGGAGGGGACAGTGGGCGGCGGTGAGGTGCTGGCTACCTCCCAAACAAGGTTGGCAAGGCTAGGGTGGCTGCTATCTGGCCGGAGACAATGGGGTGGCATGGTGAGGCTCGGCCTGCTCACCATTGATGGCAAGGCAAGCTCACAGTGGTGCTAGATGTTTACAATTGAGCTAGATGATCTACTAAAGACTATTTGCAACCAGAGAGGGAACAAGTTAGGCCAAATTTACTGCACACTATAGTGTTTGTGATTTGTTTGATTTGAATCTGCAAGCTGTTTGATGAAATGGCCGCAAGAAACTTACTTTTGAATTTTGAAAAGATTTTTGGTGGGTGTGCTAGGCATGTGTTGAGGATTCTGTGGGTGCTTGGGTTTTGAAAATTGAGCTTGTTTGAGTGGTTTTTGAAATAGTGGGATCTTCCCATATGAGATAGATTCAATTTTAACCTGTCATTTAAACTTAGCATTTGAATGTTTTTGGATGATCACAAAGTGGGCCTTGGTACCTTATTATGAGTACTAACAAGGGATGCAAAGATCCACAAATGTTTCTGTTAAGTTTTCAAAACTCGAGATAGCCAAAGTAGGCATGGGAGTTAATTTGGCAAAAATGACCATTCACTTCATTTGTTTATTTTGAGTTGTTTATATTTGGGAAAAGTTTGGGGATTGTTTAGATGATGTTTATTTCACCTAAGAATCATTTTACAAGCAAAGAAACACAGAACCATGGCAATTAAAAAGAATCCAAATTTTGAATACACACACATATGAATGCTTTCATCTTTTTAGTTGGGAAAGTTTTTGTTAACCCTAATTTTGATGATTATTATTTGATGATCGAAGTTCAATATTTTTGGGATGTTACACACTTTCCAGGACCTAATGGACAAAGCTAGAATTCTTGAAGAAAAACAGAGGCAAGTTGTGAAGCGCAAGAGGAAGCACAACAACAACTGCAACTCAGAATCACGTCAGAGGATATGTACCTTCCACAATGGGAATGGAAACTCTGGACATCACAAGCATGAAGGCAACGGACATGACCACCATGGACACGAGGACCACCACAACAACGATGGAGTTAATAGTGGTGATGAGGGTAGTCAAGACAATGATGGAAATAGTGGCCTTAACCATCATAAGAAGTCCAAAAAGAATAATATAAGCCAGCTACAGTGTTATAATTGCAAGGAAGTGGGGAACTATGCGTCAAACTGTCCTGAGAATAAAAAAACAAGGCTGAGAAGAAGAAGAATGCTGGAAACTCTAATGGGAACAACCCCAATCCAATCCAGAAGGGGAATGTGAACCACCTCAACATTTACCACCTCTTTGATGGAGGAGTTATTGAAGAGCTGGATGAAGATGATATATGATAATTGGTAGCAACTTTGGTATGCCAAGAAGCTCACATATTTCCAAGAGAACACTGGAGAAGCAACCTAGACAGTTTCCTTTTAAGGGTGGTAGAACCCTGGTGTACCTCGAACCTACTTCTTTCTAGCCCTTTCTAAATCTCGGGACGAGATTTCTTTTAAGGGTGGTAGTCTGTCACATCCCGAAATTCTCCTAATTTTGGAATGTGAAATAAATAAAATAAGCTTGACTGATTGTTTGACTTTGTTGAAAATTCTCAAAGAAACGAAACTTTTTGAATTGAAGACCCTCTCGACCTTGATTTCAAAACCTTATATTCTTTTGTTATGACCTAAGTAGTAACATAGGCAAAAGGGCATGGATTGACTATGGATTGTAGAATTGGTGTGCAAGATTTCAAAATTCAAAAACATGAAGCATGCATGAACATCATTGCATATAAAACCTAAGAAGCAAATAGGGTTTACCAAAAATAAATTCAAAACCCTAAATGTGATTTCCCCATTCTAAGTATAACCCTTGAGTTATGGCTTTGTCCATAGTAACAATTAAGAAAATGAATTCATGAAGGGTGTACATTTACAGATATCAGTTTTAGAAAACCATAGAAATTGGTTTGGTGGATTTTGGAGCTCAAAATCAAAAAAATATGAATTATATGAAAAGAAGGGAATAAAAGAAATGAATTAAAAGCCCTATAAATCAAACACAACTTTTAATAGTTGAAGTATTTGAAATATATGAAAATAGGTTAATTATTATCCTAAAATAAACCTTGTAAAATTACAAATTTCTAGAAATTTGTTTGACCTAAATTGGATGCCTAAAACAAAACCTAGAAAATAAAACAGAAAAAAATAGAAAAGGACAAAAACTAAACCCTACCCAGACCAAACCGGCCCAGCCCGGTGTTGGAGATATGCCCTAGAGGCAATAATAAATATAGTTATTATTATATCTTTGTGTTTATGATAAATGTTTACATTCATGCTATAATAGTATTAACAAGGAAACATTGATACTTGTGTGTTTTGTAAACTTAATTTGAAGTCCCTAGTATAGCCTCTATACTTCACTAGCTTGTTGGTTGATTAATGATTGTGGTTTCCCTATCATGAACATTGAGATGTTATCAACAACAAGATCATATCGTTAGGAGAATGATATGGTGGACATACTCCTATAGATAAGCGTAGCATAAAGATCAAGTCATTTCATTAGTTCAATTGCTATATGCTTTCTGATACATAGTAACCTAATTCCTTCGACCATGAGATCATGCATATCACCTTTCGGATGGATGCTTTGATGACATCAAACACCACACCGTGGCGGGTGGTTATAAAAGTGGCATTGAGTGTTAGGAAGGTATTGGTTGAGACACATGGATCAAGAGTGGGATTTGTCCATCCACATGACGGATAGATATACTGGGCCCTCTCGGTGGAATGTCATCCAATTAGCTTGCAAGCATGTGACTTGGTCACAAGGGATCACATATCACGAACGAGAAAAGAGTACTTATCAAGAATAAGGTTGAACTAGGTATGCAGAGATACCGACGATCATAACCTTGGGTAAGTAACATATCGTGAGACAAAGGGAAATTGGTATCGTATGTAAGTGGTTCATTCGATCGCAAAGTAATCGTAGAAATATGTGGGAGCCATATGAATTTCCAGATTCCTCTATTGGTTATTGTTCGAGAAGTGTCTCGATCATGTCTCGCATACTTCACGACCCGTAGGGAGACACACTTAAGGATTCGACGTTGTTTGAGTAGTTATGGTATTATGAGAAAGAGACCGAATGTTGTTTGGAGTCTCGGATGGGATCCGGGATATCACGAGGTGATCCGGAATGGTCCGGAGAATAAGATTCATATAAGGAAAGTCCGTTTGAGTTCGGGAATGATTCCGGTTTTCATCGGAATGTTCTAGAAGGTTCCGGATTGTCCGCACTCGGGGAGGGTACATGAATGTGTCATTGCTCATTGAATGATTGCATCATGTACTATGTGTTATTGCTGTCCCAAATAAAGGATTAAATTGAATCCTAAAACAGAAAAGTCAAATGTCCAGTTTGAAAGTCAAGCCAAAACAAGAAACGTGGGAAACAAGCAAGAGGAGTTGGAACCAACTTTGGAGGAGGAGTTGGACTCCTCCAGGCGCCGCGCCCAAGCCGAGTTGGGAGGGACTCCTCCCTCCTGGGCGCCATGACCCCTCCCATAAAAGGAGGGGCTCCTCCATAGACACAATACTTTCTACTCTAGATCTCCGGTTTAGAGCTGTTTTGGTTTAGAGCTTCTAATTGCTTTAGCCAACAGTTTAGAGCCTTCTAATTGGTTTAGAGCCCTCTAATTGGTGTGTCTAAT
This sequence comes from Avena longiglumis, assembly GCA_030063025.1. NCBI lineage: Eukaryota > Viridiplantae > Streptophyta > Magnoliopsida > Poales > Poaceae > Avena > Avena longiglumis. The sequence continues at coordinate 161,066,093 of CP125973.1, forward strand.
TACTAGGCCACTAATCCTCTCTCTCATAAGCTCCACCATACTACGCCGGCTTAAGGCGAAGCCTGGGATCTCCCTCTACTTCAGGTACCACTTTTGTCTTTGCCGGAATCGCGAGGAGAGTGCTACAACCTCCATTTTCTTTGGAACAAGGAGAGGAAGGTCTTCGTCGAAATCGAACGTGTGACCGACTGCGGGAGCGCTGCCGGAACGTGGCGCTGGAAGGATCGTCTACGCGATCTTGAGATCGGGAAGAGTACGACTACATCACCCACGAGAATCCGATCTCGTTAACCACTTTGGAATCTTCGAGGGTGAGTTCCTCTGTCGACTCGTTGCTACAATCTAGTAGATAGATCTTGGCTTGTTTGTTTGTATGCGATAGAAAATTTTTGTTTTCCATGCTACGAACCCCTACAGTGGTATCAGAGCCGTGTCTATATGTAGATCTGTTGCACGAGTAGAACACAATGGTCATTGTGGGCGTTGATGCTTTTATTGTAGATTGCTTTTTGTGTACTTTGCATCTTGCGGTATGTTGGGATGAAGCGGCGGGCTAACCTTACATGACATCGTTCATGAGACTTGCTCCACGCTTGACATGTAACTTGTATTGCATAAGTGGCTTTATGGTGCATGTTTCTCCTAGCATAGTTAAGATCCAATTTACAACGGGTGATCAACAATGCTAGTATCAATGTTGTGGTTCTTGTTCGTAAGTTAGAACGACACTTATTGAAAGCCCCAAACCACGTAAAATATGCAAAGAAAGTAGAAGCGTCTAACTTTGTTTTGCGGGGTGTGATGATGTGATATGGCCATGATTGTGATTATATTTGATGTATGCAATGTTCCTTATTGTAAGTCGACAACCGGCGTGAGCCATATGGTTGTCTTTAATTTATGTTAAGACCTCGTGTCTATTCAAAGTAGTTGTAATAGTTGAAGCCGGTGGGCGACAACCATGGAGAAGCGTCATTGACCTTGATGCAATGCCGGTGATGATGGAGATCATGTTCGTGCTTGAAGATGGAGATCGAAGGCACGAAGAAGAAAAACCATATCATATCACATATATATTGAATTGCATGTGATGTTAATCCTTTATGCATCTTGTATTGCTTAGTAGGCAGCGGTAGCATTATAAGATGATCCCTCATGCACATCAATTTCAAATCATAAAGTGTTCACCCTTAGTTAGCACCGTTGCTAAAGCTTGTTGTTTCAAGCACCACGTGATGATCGGGTGTTCTAGATTCGCAAGTGTATACAACGTGAGCAAGCCAGATTTGCTCATGCGAAACTAAGGTTTGATCTTGACGAGCCTAGCATGTACGCACATGGTCTCGGAACACGGATTACCGAAAGGTAAAGCATGAATCGTATAGTAGATATGATGAACATGATGATTGTTCGCCATTGAAACTATATCAACTCTCGTGATGATCGGTGTTGATGTAGTGGATTTGGTTCGTGTGATCACTAAAACAATGTGAGGGATATTGTTTTGAGTGGGAGTTCACCTAGTTTAATTTCATTAATTAATTTGAACTCAATTTGTCATAAACTTAGTCTAAACTATTGCAAATATGTTGTAGATCAATGGCAGCCTACCATCAATTTTAATGCGTTCCTAGAGAAAGAAAAGTTGAAAAACAATGGAAGCAACTTCGGATTGGTTCCGCAATTTGAGGATTGTCCTCACAGTGGTAATTTGACCTATGTCTTTGGATGCACCTGGGTGACCCACTGCAGGTGATGCTCCCGATGAAGTAAAGAACGCGTTTACCTCGCTCGGAAGAATCGAGACTCCATAGTTCAGTGTGCTATCTTGTATGGTTTAGAATCGGAGCTTCGAAAAGGTTTGAAGAGTCGACCCATATGATATTGTCGAGGATCTCAAATTGATTTTTGAGACTCATGCGGCAATTGAAAGCTATGAGGCTTCAAAAGTTCTTTAAGCGCAAGATGGAAGAGGGCAGTCCGTCGGTGAGCATGTGCTTAAGATGTGGGCATGCAAACAAACTTCAAAGCTTGGGTATTGTGATTCCTAATGCTTTGGGGATTTACCGTGTCCTCCAATCACTACCACCAAGTTACAAGAACTTTGTGATGAACTACAACATGCGTAACATGAACAAGACGTTGCGAACTCTTTGCCATGTTGAAATCTGCGAAGTGGAGATCAAGAAAGAGCACCAAGTGTTGTTGGTCAATAAGACCACCAAATTCAAGAAAGGCAAGTCTAAGCAAAGGGACACTTCAAGAAGGGTGGTAAGAAAGCTACCACGAAGAAGACCAAGGCTGGACCTAACTGGCCGAGTGCTTTTCTTGCAAGGAGAAGGTCACCGAAGCGGAATTGCCCAAAGTACTTGGCGGATCGAAGAACGGCAACATCAAGAAGAAAGGTATATCGATATACATGTTATTGATGTGTATCTCACTAGTACTACGTAGTAGTGCTGGGTATTTGATCTTGGTTGGTTGCTCATATTTGTAACTCAAACAGTCTTTGCAGAATAAACGGAAGCTAGCGAAGAACGAGGTGACGATGCGCGTGGGAAAGCGGATCAAAGGTTGATGTGATCGCGGCACGCTACCCCTTCATCTACCATCGGGATTAGTTTTATACTTAAATAATTGTTATTTGGTGCTGCGTTGAGCATGAACATTATATCGTGATCTTGTTTATTGCGTAGACGGTTACTTGTTTAAGTCGAGAATAATGGTTGTTCGATTTATATGAGTAATATGTTTTATGCACATGCACCTTTGATAGATGGTCTATTCTTATTGAATCTCGATAGTGGAAATACACATATCAACAACATTGAGGCTAACGCTTGAAATCAGCGATAATTCGACCTATATGTGGCATCGTCTTGGTCACATCGGAGTGAAACGTATGAAGAAACTCCATTCCGATGGACTTCTTGAATCACTTGATTTTGAATCACTTGAAAGATGCGAAGCATGTCGATGGGTAAAATGACTAAGACTCCATTTTACGGTATGATGGAGCGAGCTACGGACTTATTGGAAATCATACATACCGATGTGTGTGGTCCAATGAGTGTAGCATCATGTGTGGTTATCGTTATGTTCTTACCTTCACGGATGACTTGAGTAGATATGGGTATATCTATTTCATGAAACACAAGTCCGAAACTTTCGAGAAGTTTAAGGAATTTCAAAGTGAGGTAGAGAATCAACGTAACAAGAAGATTAAATTTCTGCGTTCTGATCGTGGAGGTGAATATCTAAGTTACGAGTTTGGCGAGCATTTAAAGAAGTGCGGAATACTTTCACAATTGACACCGCCGGGAACACCACAGTAATGGTGTGTCCGACGTCGAATCGAACTCTCTTAGATATGGTTCGTTCTATGATGTCACTTACAGATTTACCGCTATCATTTTGGGGTTATGCATTAGAAACAGCCGCATTCACTTTAAATAGGGCACCGTCTAAATCCGTTGAAACGACACCGTATGAATTATGGTTTGGGAAGAAACCTAAATTGTCGTTCCTTAAAGTTTGGGGATGCGGAGCCTATGTAAAGAAGTTACAGCCGGACAAGCTTGAACCCAAAGCGGAAAAATGCGTCTTCATAGGATACCCGAAGGAAACTATTGGGTATACCTTCTATCATAGATCCGAAGGCAAAACATTCGTTGCTAAGAATGGATCCTTTCTAGAGAAGGAATTTCTCTCGAAAGAAGTGACTGGAAGGAAAGTAGAACTTGACGAGGTTGTTGAACCTTCTCTCGAAATTGCGAGTAGCGCAGCACCGGAAGAAGTTCCTGTGGTGCCTGCACCAATAAGGGAGGAAGCTAATGATGATGATCATGAAACTTCGGTTGAAGTTGCTACAGAGCCTCGGAGGTCAACGAGAACTCGTACCACTCCAGATTGGTATGATTTCGTTATGAATGTCATGGTGGTGGACAACACCGATGACCCCGAGACATATGAGGAAGCGATGATGAGCCCAGATTCCAATAAATGGCAAGAAGCCATGAAATCCGAGATTGGATCCATGTACGAAAACCAAGTATGGACTTTGGTGGACTTACGGATGGCGGAAGGTCATCGAGAACAAATGGATTTTCAAGAAGAAAGCAGATCTTGATGGTAATGTTATCGTCTATAAAGCTCGACTTGTCGCAAAAGGGTTTCGACAAATTCAAGGAGTTGACTACGATGAGACTTTCTCACCAAGATGCGAAGCTAAAGTCTGTGAGGATTATGTTAGCAATCGCTGCATATTATGATTATGAGATATGGCAGATGGATGTCAAAACAGCATTCCTCAATGGAGACATTGATGAAGAGTTGTATATGATGCAACCCAAAGGTTTTGTCGATCCTAAAGGTGCTAACAAGGTATGCAAACTTCAACGGTCCATCTATGGATTGAAGCAAGCATCCGAAGTTGGAATCAACGCTTTGATAAGGTAATCAAAAGTTTTGGTTTTATACAAACTTATGGAGAAGCTTGTATTTACAAGAAAGTGAGTGGGAGCTCAGTAGCATTCTTAATCTGTATGTGGATGACATATTGTTGATTGGGAATGATGTAGACCTTCTTAATAGTGTCAAGGAATATTTGAATAATAGTTTTCAATGAAGGATCTTGGCGAAGCAGCTTACATATTAGGCATAAAGATTTATAGAGATAGATCGAAGCAAATATCATTGTCACAGAGTACATATTTGGACAAAGTTCTAAAGAGATTTGGAATGGAGGAAAGCAAGAAAGGGTTCTTGCCCATGTTGCTAATATCGACCTTGAGTAAAACTCAAAGTCCGACATCGGCGTAAGATAGAGAAAGGATGAGTAAGACTCCCTATGCCTCAGCCATAGGATCTCTAATGTATGCCATGCTATGTACTAGACCCGACATTGCATATCTTTGTTAGTTTAACTAGCAGATATCAAAGTGATCCAGAGTGGATCATTGGACAATGATCAAAAACATCCTTAAGTACTTGAGAAGAACTAAGGATATGGTTCTTTCTTATGGAGGTGATGACATCGTTGTTAATGGTTACACCGATGCTAGTTGGAACACCGATCCGGATGATTCTAAATCACAATCCGGATCGTATTTATTTTGAATGGTGCAGCAGTTAGCGGAGGAGTGCAAAGCAAAGCGTTGTGGCGAGATCTTCAACGAATCGAATACATGGCTGCCGGAGGCTTCACAAGAAGCGATATGGATGAAAGAGTTCATTACAGAGCTGGTGTGGTTCCAAGTCTTGCTGGACCCAATGTCTATCTCTTTGTGATAACATGGGCGCCATAGCCAATGCGCAAGAACCAAGGTCACACAAGAAGTCAAGCATATCAAGCTGCGTTTTCACGCTATTCGAGAACATATCCAGGATGGGGATATAAAGATTTGCAAAGTACACACAGATCTGAATGTGGCGGATCCGTTGACTAAACCTCTCCCGAGGGCAAAACATGACCAACACCAAACTGCCATGGGTGTTCGGTATATTACCATGTAATCTAGATTAGATGACTCTAGTGCAAGTGGGAGACTGTTGGAGATATGCCCTAGAGGCAATAATAAATATAGTTATTATTATATCTTTGTGTTTATGATAAATGTTTACATTCATGCTATAATAGTATTAACAAGGAAACATTGATACTTGTGTGTTTTGTAAACTTAATTTGAAGTCCCTAGTATAGCCTCTATACTTCACTAGCTTGTTGGTTGATTAATGATTGTGGTTTCCCTATCATGAACATTGAGATGTTATCAACAACAAGATCATATCGTTAGGAGAATGATATGGTGGACATACTCCTATAGATAAGCGTAGCATAAAGATCAAGTCATTTCATTAGTTCAATTGCTATATGCTTTCTGATACATAGTAACCTAATTCCTTCGACCATGAGATCATGCATATCACCTTTCGGATGGATGCTTTGATGACATCAAACACCACACCGTAATCGGGTGGTTATAAAAGTGGCATTGAGTGTTCGGAAGGTATTGGTTGAGACACATGGATCAAGAGTGGGATTTGTCCATCCACATGACGGATAGATATACTCGGGCCCTCTCGGTGGAATGTCATCCAATTAGCTTGCAAGCATGTGACTTGGTCACAAGGGATCACATATCACGGAACGAGAAAAGAGTACTTATCAAGAATAAGGTTGAACTAGGTATGCGAGATACCGACGATCATAACCTTGGGTAAGTAACATATCGTGAGACAAAGGGAAATTGGTATCGTATGTAAGTGGTTCATTCGATCGCAAAGTAATCGTAGAAATATGTGGGAGCCATATGAATTTCCAGATTCCTCTATTGGTTATTGTTCGGAGAAGTGTCTCGATCATGTCTGCATAATTCACGAACCGTAGGGAGACACACTTAAGGATTCGACGTTGTTTGAGTAGTTATGGTATTATGAGAAAGAGACCGAATGTTGTTTGGAGTCTCGGATGGGATCCGGGATATCACGAGGTGATCCGGAATGGTCCGGAGAATAAGATTCATATAAGGAAAGTCCCGTTTCGGAGTTCGGGAATGATTCCGGTGTTTTCATCGGGAATGTTCTAGAAGGTTCCGGATTGTCCGGCACTCCGGGGGGGGAGGTACATGAATGTGTCATTGCTCATTGAATGATTGCATCATGTACTATGTGTTATTGCTGTCCCAAATAAAGGATTAAATTGAATCCTAAAACAGAAAAGTCAAATGTCCAGTTTGAAAGTCAAACTGCCAAAACAAGAAACTGTGGGAAACAAGCAAGAGGAGTTGGAACCAACCTGGAGGAGGAGTTGGACTCCTCCAGGCCGGCGCCCAGCCCAAGCCGAGTTGGGGAGGGACTCCCTCCCTCCCCTGGCGCGCCATGACCCCCCTCCCATAAAAGGAGGGGCAGGGCTCCTCCCATAGACACAATACTTTCTACTCTAGATCTCCGGTTTAGAGCTGTTTTGGTTTAGAGCTTCTAATTGCTTTAGCCAACAGTTTAGAGCCTTCTAATTGGTTTAGAGCCCTCTAATTGGTGTGTCTAATTACTAGGCCACTAATCCTCTCTCTCATAAGCTCCACCATACTCGCACCGGCTTAAGGCGAAGCCTGCGGATCTCCCTCTACTTCGGTACGCCTTGTTGTCTTGCTTGGAATCGCGAGGAGAGTGCTACAACCTCCTGCCTTTGGAACAAGGAGAGGAAGGTCTTCGCCGAGTAACGATGTGACCGATCAGGGAGCGCCTTGAACGTGGCGCTGGAAGGATCGTCTACACGATCTTGAGATCGGGAAGAGTACGACTACATCACCCACGAGAATCCGATCTCGTTAACCACTTTGGAATCTTCGAGGGTGAGTTCCTCTATCGACTCGTTGCTACAATCTAGTAGATAGATCTTGGCTTGTTTGTTTGTATGCGATAGAAAATTTTTGTTTTCCATGCTACGAACCCCTACACCCGGCGCCCCCTTTGCCCCTTCCTCCCCCTTTTCTGCCGCCCTTCTCTGTCGCTCGCCCGTGCACGTAGCGCAGCAGCTAGAAACCCAGAGCCAGCCCATCTACAGCCCAGCCCGCAAATCCCCCCTCCCTCTCTCGCTGGCAACTGGGCCCGCCATCCATCTTCTTCCTCCTCCCAGGATCTGAGACAGAGACGAACACGTCTCGATACCCCAATTCAATCCCCGCCGAATCCGGCGATTCCGTTCGATCCCTTACCTCCCTCTTCCCTTCAGAGCCCGTATAAAGTCCCGCCTCTACCTCTTTGTTTTTCTTTTTGCAAAATCATCTAACCCTAGCCGCCACCGGAGTTTTTCCGCCGCCACCACCATTGAAGCTATAGAGCAAGCTCGAGGTCATGGTTCTCAAGCACTCCATCGCCTCTCTTAGCCCCTATCCTCCCCCTCTCTCTGCGCCGCTTCCTCTCACCTATTTCCCCCTCTAGCAGGAAGACAAGGGCGCCCGAACGAGCTCGCCGGAGCTCCGCAGCAACGGCACACCTCCGGCCGCCCACAGTCGACGTTCCAGGAAGAATAAGACGAGGAGGAGGACGCCACCGAACTCGCCACCGTCGTCCGCATCTCGTGGACATACTCACTGCCCCCAGGGACCTCCGAAACGCTAGCCACCATCACCGCCTACGCCCTCCACCGCCGTGCCGCCGCCCATCGTCGTCGCCACCGTCTTCCAGCCGACGACGGCTCGCCAACGTCACCGTCCCCCGTTCGATCTCCAGCGAACGATCCAGATCACACGAGCCGAGCCCAGCCGCAGCCGAAGCGGAACCAGGACTCAAGCCAAGCCGGAGCCCAAGACATCAAACAGCCACCGCTGGATCTTGATCAGACGCCTCCAAATGAATCACTCACTGAAGAGGTATCGGCCATTCAAAACACGCCATGTGTCGCCAGCTCGCCTGATTTTCTGGAAATAGATTTAAATAGGCAGAAAAACATGTAAACTTGTAAAATGCATATAAAAATATTTGTAAGTCCAAAATTTACAAATAAGATATCCTTGGATTCAGAAAAATATGAAGAATATTAATATGCTGTTAGATCAGACCTTTACTCTATATAATTACGGCAGTAATTTAAATGATTTAGTGGCCCTTTTTAGAGTAAATAAATCATAGTAAATTATCTACACATCATAAAAATATAAATAAGATGTCCTTGGAATCCTTGTTTCATGTAGAATAAGTATCTTGCCTCATAAATAATTTTTGTCGAAGACAAATAAATTAAATGATTTAAACCCTTCTACATAGTATTTAAATCACAGAAAATTTACCAAAACTCCAAAATTAGTGAAACCAATTGCCATTGTTTTGTATACAGAGTATCTATCCAAAGAAATTGCATACCAAATTATTTGGTACTGTTAAGATATAAATTCATGTAGAAATCTATAAACCCATTGTAATAGTAATTAAATCATAGAAAAAGATCTACAACTCCGATTAAGGTGAATCTAATTGCTACTGGTTCGTAATAATGTCCTCTATCTAGTACACTTCATATATAAATTTAATACGGAAATTAGTACAGAAGTTTCAATAGAACTATTAAAACCACTATATTGGCAATAAAGATTTAATAATAAATACCTTATTGCATTAAATAATTCTCTACATGCATCATGTAATCTAGTAATGTTCAGAGAACTTACTACAACCATTGTGATATATTAAATCGTCATGCATGAATTTGTTCATCATTGTTTTGTTGTATTGTGCATAATTGCTATGTTTTGAATTGTGTGTTTGTTTTGCACTTGTTTTAATTGTTAGGCTGCGAGGAGTGCAATGTTTGTAATTGTGATGAGTGCAACGATTGCAATTGTGAGGATTATTTGAACGCCTACATCAACTAAAGGAAAGTGGCACTATCATAAATTTCCTACTTATTTTCCTATGCATTGTAGTTGTTTTTAGTAGAAGTGCATGTGTAGGAATATTTTGCACTATGTGCTATGCTATGCTATGTCCTATTTAGGATATCCTTTTGTATCTTTCTTAGTGGAGACGTCGTAGTTATAGTATGCTTAGCCCTGCTATAGATTCGGGGTGGAATATCATGTCATGAGTATTATGAGGTATTCGAAAAGATGTGTTTTATATAATAAAACAAGTACTTAATGAATCACCTGGGTGGAATATTGTTGTTGTTGAGTTTTGAAGAAGTGGCAACGAATAGGACCGTATCTTTGGCTACCTCTCGTGTGTGCACTAGAAGAAGACCACCTAGGCATCATAGAGATTGGACATGTTTCTCGTACAGTAGCTTCCGTGTACAGCCACATGCTAATATGGGCTCTGGCTTGGTTAATTACATAGCGGAAGACCCTTTACATTGGTATATCTTCAGGTTAACTAGAATTGTGTATTGGAGGTTATATCCATGCATTGGTGCCTGTTAGACGTGCTAGCATTGTGTATTGGGAGGACTTCTATGGAAAGACTTCGTCACATTCTCGATCTGCCGATATACCAATTGGTATGTACTAAACCAGCGGCCACTGGTGGCGTCAAGGAGAGATTGTGTCATGCGGGTAAAGTGTACAACTTCTGCAGAAGATATAAATCTAATCGATTAGCCGTGTCCCCGGTTATGGACAATATTGAACAACTAAGGCCTGAAGCTTATGGATAATCTCGACATTCCAATTTCTTGATAAAATTTGATGGTTTGAACAAGGGATTAGGAGCACTTGGTGTTGACCAACATGTTCTGACAATTTTTAGAAAGGATTAAAACTATTTAGAAATGTTAAGATAAAACTATTGCTTTATGCAAATCAGCCTAAAACTCCACTTAGCCAAATATGCATGTAATTGATAGGTTCCATTTGTATCCACATACTAGTGACACTTGCCAATACATTCAAAGTATTAACCATTCGTGGCTGTAACCTTTCATGTTGCAGGTTATATCATTTATGAGTGATCGTTATAGGTCGCGATACTCCACTCAACGATTGTTCGCCTGTGGCACATTTGAAGAATGGAGATCTACCTTGTTGTTTTTCACTGTGTACTTGAATAAATAATGTAAATTCTGGATCATATTCGTTGTATTTATGATGCACAGTTATATTTGTTATCATTTTGTACTGTGTGTGCTACTGAACCGATCCAGGAATTGATACACATGAACTCAGCCTTATCAGGCGAGGGTGTTACATGGGAGCAGAATAGCTTATTAGAATAGATTAATTTTCAATTGGTATACAAATAATAAGATAGAATTGCGACGAATAGAAGGTAAGTCTGGTACTCTAATTAAAACTGACTACAGACATATGTATGGTGCTGCATCATGTTCTGCATGTATATAATGTTGCACACATGACGAAATTCAGAACAGGTGAAAAAAGATAACTGAATATTGCATTTATTTGGGACTACATTCACTATTTTTTATCACCAGGGATTTATACACATAACCAAGCAGAAGTGTACACTCTTTGGCACTTAAATTGTTATTTCCAGGACCATAGAGTAACAGATATAATTTACAACTGTCAAGCGTTTGAATATGAGCATGACTATTATGGAGTTATACACATCTGCACCAGAAGCACAACGCCAACTATGGTATGCTCAAGCTGGGTTTGCTTTGCTTCGCAATGATCCAGCTGTCGATGTTTTATTTAGTGGTGAACCGTGGCACCACACGCCTGGATGGAAACATTTTCTTCGAAAAGAAAATACAGGATCCGGAACGGGGGAAGTCGGCACCTCAATAGAAAGAGATCCTAGAGTATCTTGAAAGCAAATCTGCATTTTCATATAGAAGAAAATAAGATTCCTTCGTAACTATTTCATAATGGAATTAAATAGCTCATACATATATCGAGGTGCCAATAATTTTCTAGAGAGTTCTAACACAGACCTGTAGACTTAGGCAAATAGCTATTTTCTCAAAACTATATATGAATTTAATATGCTTGCATTCATAACCTTTTAACTCTGAATTATATGTAGTTGCAAGAAAGCTACATGCAGAAGAAAAACATTATATCTCTACAACAACCCAGAACACTACCTACATGTAAGAAAACAGTCATAAAAAGTGGGTTCAGTTAGATGACAACAAAAGTTAATTTAGGCCCCAATCAGTTACATAAATGGTAGTATTTCTTTGGGAATTGTAGACTGATTTAAAACAGTTTGGTTGCATAGTGAAATGAACTACCATAACACGCTGCACATAAAAGAATCATTTGAAGTAAATTTGATCGACCGATCTAAGAAACATCCAAGGAGGGCTCTGGTGCATGAAACTTCAGAGACATTAGAGGCCAAGGGGCATAATTAAAGAAGCACCTTAAAAAATTCCATAATACACAATCGTACCTTTGAAGGCCAAGAATAGCACCTTTCAAAATGGAAAGAGGCATCATTAGTCGATCGCGTGTAGCGTAAGCCCGACAACTTCTCAATCACATTGACCTTCAACAATAAAAATAATTTCATTAAACCAAGCATATGGCACGGGCTCATGGCAAATAGCATGCTTTGATCACATGATTTATGAAACACTTGATCATGAAATTTAACACATAGCAACGAACAAAGTCTCTTATTTGATATTCATGGCCATTTATTGGATAACAACTACTGAGACAAAACAGTAATAAAAACAGTGAGGTGGCATTTGAGATTGTCTCGCCATTTGAGATCTTCGGCTACATTGTATGGAAGAACACATCAGTGAAGGAGCACCAGGTGTGGGACAAGAACAGAAAATGGGAGAGCTTAAAGAGAGGGTGCCTACATCGGACATCAGAACACAGGCATAGATAATAGCAGCTTATTGGGACTGTAAAGTGTGGCGCCAATATAAAGCATGACCAAACTGTGGTAAGGTACATGATAGGCTGATGCTGCATTAGAAAGATGTGGTAAATTTCGAACATGAAGATTAAGGAAAGAAATGCACCTTGGAACCTGGAATGTTGCAGGACAATATTTCTATCCACTGCATTTCTAGTACTCAAATGGCTGGGTTCTGAGAACTGAATGAGGTATTGTTTAGCAACTTACACAGCGAAGGACCGTACTCAAGGTTGATGGTGCTTCTGGGCTCATATTTCATGCCACGGTATATCCAGTACCTAGGTGACTGGTTTATGAGACGAAGTTAGCATGTTTAGCTCATCATGGTAGGCATAAACATAAATCAAGGTGAAATCAAGTAAATTCTACATACAGAAATTTCACTTCAGTTAAGATACAAAAACTAACCAAACTGTGGGGTCATACAACCTTGGAGCCACCTTCAAAGATAGACTAGGAAAGTAGAAAAATAATCCTTGCCTATTGAACAATTATTCATCCGAAATAGAAGGAAAAAGGAGAACCTGGAACGCACATAAAAATAATAGATATAGATATTGGAGACAATGTTGTCTTTTCAAAATAAGAGATACCTTCGATTATTTGATAGATATTTCAACTGATTCTACTAAATTCATATACAACGATCAACACCAATATTCTGGCTTAGATAACAAAATTCCAAACATCATAGTGGAGAACATCTAAACAACACCATTGATTGTCAATGTTGCTAGTCACGGTAGCATCACCATTCTCATCAGCAGCAGGTCTGTTTGGCTGCTCGGCATACTCCACCTTAGTTATTCCATCCAGCGTCTCGTAACCAACACACCACGCACAGCCAGTAGCAAACACCAAGAATGGGAGAGCACATGGAAACGTTCGGCCAAGAGGATGGGCGGTGGAGGGGCTCACCTTGGCTTGCTGACCTATTTCATCCTCGCGGGGATGGCCTGCGTGTCTCCCTAGTTCGGTTTGGCGGCACCTTGTGCTCCTCCTGCTAGGCGTTGAGGAGGAGGTAGAGACCATCAGTCTGCCTCTTCTCCGCGTGCTCCGCCACGGAGAGGTCCACTTCCTCTAGCCATGGGACCTTCCTTCCGCCTCTCTCTCTCTCTGGTCCAATCCTAGCGAGCAGACGACAGTTCAAGCCAAGGTCGGCACCACTCCCGCCGCCGCCATCCGTTTGGACAAGCGCAACATGACTGTGCTCCTAGTGCCCAGCGCCACAGAGGAGGAGCTTAGCCCGCCTCCATCCCTGCCCTCCCTCCCTGTCACCAGCCCTAGCTCATGGTTCATAACCTGCAAATAACCCCCAATTAAGCAATTACATCTCTCACACACATATCATCAAACATGTTGCCTGCATAGATTTCTTCACAACAGAGCGCACACAAATATATGGAGATAAACAGGGAACTTGGAAGAAGAGGCAGAGGAGGACAGTGAAGATGCGCCAGGGACGGGTGGAGCGTCATCGTCTTACCTCCTCTTGCGTGGTGCAGCGGTGGTCGTCCATGGTCCTGGCGCCGGCATGGACGAGCAGCTTCAGAGAGCTCCACAGGGAGCCCTCCACCATCAGATGGGCCGCAACCTCCTACAGGTACCCTCCACCACCGGCGGGCCATGAGCTCCTGCAGGCTCCCTCCGCTTTCGGCTAGGCCGCGACATCCCCTAACACCCCTACTCCCCACAGCCGCCGGTGGAATCCTCTCTGCTCCTCACCACTGCGAGAAAAGAGCTCTTGCGCTGCCCCTGGTCAACGACTCAGAGCATCTCCAACAGACTGGAAATTTTGGAGCTGTAAAAGTCCTATCGTGCGCTGTATAACGTTTCGCGCGTCTGGAATCTTGTGGCCAAACTTAGGCGCTGCATAATCGGTTTTAGCGCGTCGCGGGTAGAAAACGAGTTTTCACAGGCGCTGCATATTTACTGCGCGCACGCTGCGCCAAACCACAAAAAACCACCAACTATGAACAAAGAAGATCAAACACACACAAAATAATTCAACAATAAATAGTTCAATTGTTATTACAACACAAACAAATAGTTCAAATATCATGGAACTAATACAACATCAACACATACAAGAAATGGCACAACAATGACACAATACAACAAACATACAACAATGTCTTCATTCCCCTCCATTCCACGCCCACCACTTCGCCAAGATATCCTTTTGAAGCTCATCATGCACCTCATTGGTTCGAATGGCATGGTAGGACATAAGGAACCGGGCTATCCTCTCTTGTTTCCTACGAACTACCACGGTCTGTCCCATCAACTCATATGTGTGGTCATGCTCTTCTTCTTCGTCACGTTGATCCTCTATGATCATGTTATGCATGATCACACAAGCCATCATGATGTACCAAAGGATCTCTTGATCCCAAAACCGAGTCGGTCCACGCACAATAGCAAATTGGGCTTGCAAAATCCCAAATGCTCTCTCCACATCTTTCCTTGTCGCCGCTTGTGCATTATGAAATTCAACCGCTCTCTTGCCTTTTGGTTCCTTAACCGGCTTCACAAATGTCTGCCACCTTGGATAGATGACATCAGCAAGGTAGTAGGGATAGTTGTATGTCTTGTTGTTGGCCACAAACTCCACCGGTGGCAATTAATCCGCAGCAATCTTACTCATGAGTGGTGACCGTTGAAGCATGTTGATATCATTGCAAGACCCAGTCATTCCAAAAAATGCATGCCAAATCCAAGTCTCATAATCGGCCACGGCTTCAAGGATGATGGTGGAATCCTTCTTGTGGCCTTTGAATTGTCCATGCCACTCCGTGGGACAATTCTTCCAACTCCAATGCATGCAATCAATGGATCCAAGCATACCTGGAAAACCACGAGCTTTGTTTTGCTCCAATAGGCGAGCCACGTCTTGAGCATGTGCTCTTGAACAATCTTGTGCTCATCCTAAACCGACGCCGAAAATAGCGCTTGGGGTATGTGGGATTCGCCACAAAGTAGTTCCTCATGACCTTCTTGTGCCCCTCTACCCTTTCCCTCCACAACTTCTCTCGGCCAATCACGGAACCACCATGCTTTGGCCTCTTGATTCTAGCCCGCACCGCCAAAATGATAGCAAGATCTTCTTCTTCTTCGAGCTCACACTCTTCGTCGGATGATTCATACGACCGACGCGGAATCTACAAATAGCACACCACATATTTCAAATGCATCCTACGATGAACACCGGTCTAGCTTTCGGCAAGAAATTACCTTCGGGAATTTCGTCGAACACCTTGTGCGCGCGGCGTCGGAGGTGGTGGCGCGTGGCGGATCCGCAAACGGTCCGGCGGAGAAGCACGGTGGGGAGGTTGGAGAGCGCGAGCAGCGTGGACGCGCGGCGGGGAAGCTCGAGAGCAAGGCCAGCGGCGAGCTTCGGCCGTGACGGGTGGTTGAGGCGCGGCGACGGGTCGGAGATGCGCGGCAACGGCGAGGCGCGGCGGCGGCGAGGTGCGGCGTCGGGGATGCGCGTGGCGGCGATAAAGCGCAGCGTCCGGGTGCACGGCGGTGGTGGCGCTCGTCGATTTGGGGAGAAATGGGAAGGGGAGAGCACGGGGGGGAAGTTTCAGCTTGGCGGTTGGCTGTTCGCGCGCAGCGATTTCGTTTCAAGCGCGCGAGCGGAAGCGGCATATACCCAGCGTTGGGTAGTGCAAAGTTCAGCGCGCCGAACTTTTTTTCCAGCACGCGGTATTTTACAGCGCCTGCTGGAGCGCGGTTTTGGTCGCTCGGCGCGGTAAATTATCGATTAGTTGGGCGCGCGGCATAGATACAACGCCTGTTGGAGATGCTCTCAAGGTGGAGGACACGGAGAACGGGAGGCACAGGAGGGTGGTGGAGCCAGCGACGAGGACAAGCAGGGATGGTAGGATGGTGCGGGAGGAGCTGAGAAGGAAGGAGAGGAGGCGTGCAGGGCTGGGAGAGTGCGTCTGGCGGCGGCGATTGGGGGTTAGGGCTGCCTCTTTTTTCCCGCGCGGGGAGTCACTGCCCCTACCGTGACCATCGGTCCCCGGCCAAATTTCCTCCAAAACAAGAAAATACACGCTGACAAACGGGACCGGTAACACTAGCATATTGGCCCTGCAGGAACCAAAGGAGCTTTGGAAGAGAGGAGTACGCAGTTGTATACGAAAACGGGGTGCATGCAACGGATTAGTTTTTTACTGTAGATGTGGGCAAAACGGTCTTACCAGCAACCAACGGTCCATATGTCCCCTGGGGCCTGATCGGAAGGTCCACAGCATTAGATCTCTCTAGGAGCCCCATGGGGGGCACGAATTACACTTTTGGATACCATACCCAAAGCTGAATCCCATAGTGAAAAAGGAGCCCACGAAGAAATTCGTGGGCAGGCAAAGAGAGATCGCGGATGACAAACGTGAAGAACATAACCCGAAACCCTTCGGGTGGGCGCGGATGAGCTTCTCTTTGGCTTCTCTTTGGCTTGCCCATTGAGGAGCGGCGAGCGTGGCGGTGCACACGGAGAAAGGAGGAAGGAAATACACGGAGGATGTCCAGTGCGCGATGAAAGCAAGAGCTCAAGAAATGGTGGCAATAGCGAAAAAGCATTGCAAATGGCGAAGGGGTGAAAATCCTCTATTTTTCCTCATGGTATAAAAGGACAGGGACGACGAAGAAGAACCGTCGATGCAAAAGCCCTAACGCGTGCCCCAGATCTCACCATCCACGTGTCAGCACTAAACTGAACCATAGCAAACACACTGTCCACTATGCACGGAAATCGAGGAGACGCCGTAATTTTCGCCATGATTACGCGTGACTAATCAAATCTAAGTCAGGCAGTGGGACCCACGATCGTCCCGTCGCATCGTCTCTGCTGCCGCAGACGGTTGAGCTCACTAGTCGTCATCAATGACGTCATCAAAGCAAAGCCTGCAATGGCTAGAAGATTTCGACTAAGCATAAAGTACTTACTCGAGTCTATGACTCAACCAACTACTCAGGGGCTAATCCTATCAGGAGCGCTGGCCGTACACCTGAAAATTACAACAGTAACATCACCTCAAAAAGATCTTCGAGTCCTATGTCGAGTCTGCGACTCCACTACGGACTCGGAGGATACTCCCATAGGAAGCGTTGGTTGCGCATTTAAAAAAATACGTCCTTTGGACAGATAACTGAAGCAAACGCAACTGACTGAACTAAAGTCTCCGTTCGAGTCTACGACTCGAACAAACACTCGGAGGCTACTCCCATAGGGAGCACTGGTCGCGGACGCTATGAACTATTCGGGTGACATTCTTCGGATCAAGTACGATAAAAATATTTTTGGCAACTTTTCCAAAATTAGCGCCGAGTGAGAAGCAGCCTCCTTGGTCACCTGAAACACCTTCGCGGTGATAAAACTTCGGATGTTGTGTCTACGACACAAAGATAAGCCCTACAGATATCATCGGATGGTCTGGTAACGCACCAGACTGCACTCTGCGAGTAAACTCCCGTGTCAATAGGCACGATAAAATTCCCGACGGACGCGTTGGGTACATCACTTGAAAAACACTGGATTTGACTCCTATAAGACCTCAACGACCTGAGTCGAATTACACCAACATTTGTTCCAGATTCGAGTCTGGGACTCGAATCTGAAGAAGATCGTGTTGTTTTGTCCTATGACAGTTAACTGGCCCTGATCCGTCGGATAAGTCAGACACATGCATCAACAATCCTTATGAACTAACATGTTTATTCCTAAAGACAGGTTCAAATGCGAAGCACCCGAAAGATTAGAGAGTCTCCTGTCGAATCTACGATTCGACTGAACACTCGGGGGTTACTGACAAGGATATACCCTATGGGTGCCTTACATTGGTATATCCGGTCCATCCCAGGGAAGGCCCACGTAAAGATTTTCTGCCCAAGAAGATTTCGGATGGGCCAAGACCATTACAAGTTCGACTCCTTGGAGGACAAGTCTAGCTATAGATAGAATTTCAAAGGGTTCAACCCTAATTTGTAACCGACTCGGCCTATTCCGGGAACTGGCCTATCTATATAAGGGCCAGTAGGGCGCGACGAGAAGGACCTCTTCACCTCATACACACACCTCACGCCAGATCGCATCTGCGCACCCCTGTAACTTTTCGGTTCCACTGTAATCAAGAACGAATAAGAAGGAGTAGGGTTTTCCCTCCGGGGGCCTGAACCTGGGTAAACCTTGTGTCCCCGTGTTGCATGCCTGTTAACCGTCTTGCGACTTCTAGCATCCCCATCTTCTCCAAAATCCAAGTCCATAACAATGGGCATTGATGAGATCGAACCTCGTCAAACACAGTAAATGTCCTTTCACTCTTAGAGTAACTTTTTTGGGTGTCTGAGAATTTTGTTTAATGTATGATTAGTTTACACATTGAAGCTACTTGTTTTATATCTAAGCCCTCCTAATAGTTCATCTTCCTGATGATAGAAAATAGAGAGAGGAAAACGGATGCTTAAATATGTTGTATTCCTATTTTTAGGTGGTCTCTGACCATATTTCTCGTACTTCTAGGGAACTACTTTTTTATTCATACAACATAGTCATAACCCTAGTCCCTTAACTTCTTATCATTAACACAAAAATCCACTAAGGGGCAAAAATGTCCTTTTATCGTGGAAAAGAACACCCACTATTCAACTAAACCAGATGATACCCCGCCTATTGTGGTGGGATAATTGTATATAAGCATGGTTTTTAGAGGCACATATATAGGAGAGAAAGAATAAATAAAATGCCATTCCATAGAGGATCAAACTATGAGTTGGCAGACATTGGCTCGTGCATTCAATACAATATTGGAGGCACATTTGAACATAGATATTATTGTTAATCCAAACTTATCAAGCTAGCACACACCATAGAGTGCAATGTGGCTTACAATATACATAGATTTGATGTATCACTAACCAATACCAATGTTCAAGGTGTGCAAACTGATTAATGATGATCCTCTTTTTCATCAAATCGTCCATTGTGTATTTAAATCAGTAGTGAGGGGTGTTCAATAATTTTGCTCGAAATCCTCCATAAGGAGAAGGCTTCTTACCTCAACATGTCTTAGTACCTAAAGTGACTACTCCCGGGAAATGTAGAAATTAATATCGTAATAATAATCAGTCATTCTTGTAAATGGCTAATAATTTGAGGATATGTGTGTCACACTTGTACTAGGCCGATCAACAAATTTTGTTTTGATCAATATCTTTCACACTTGCAAAAACAAAGGTATGTACAATTTATAAGAAATTATTATCACTCACTTTTAATCATGCAGCATCAAGATTTGATTCTTGTATTGCAACAGAAATAGAAATAAATAGTTAGATTCAGCAATAGTAAATCCATTTTGAATTTGCAAAGTAATATCCGATGATAATGGCAGTCCAGTTCATCAAGATTCATGACACGCCTGGAAAAGTTTTGCATCATAATTAGACATGCACATTGTAGTGATATCCTTGAATGTGGTCCATTTTCATTGCACTAAATCAATGAATAATATGAAGAGTAAACCAAATTGGTGAAAGCTCTATTTTTTTGTGGGGAAAGGTGAAAGCTCTAATGGACCGGAAATTGAAACCAGTAATCAATGGTCTACATGTATAATGGGCTGGTTTGATCAGGTGAACATCAAGGAAGCTGGACCCCCAGAGCAACGGGTTGCACGTTAGAGTGGTTTGGCGAGCATGAAGAAACTAAAGAGGAGGAGGTTGCATTCGCGGGATGTGATAAAGTAGTAGAAGCATATCTGGTGCCCAGGCCGGCTCTATGTTTATCAGGGCCCTAGGCAAAATCGACGGCATGGATATCAAAGCTAATGTATATATAGATATATTAAAAAATCATTATATATATATTTATTTACCTATATATATATATATATATACTGGCACTTTTAAAAATAAAAGTTAACATCCAACCAAACATTTTAGTCTCAAAATATAATAAATAGTATTTGTTGCTGTTTTGATTACCTCAAATAAGAAATAATTCCAATAATAATAAGCCAGGAGTAAGGATCAGAGCCTGCCGCTGGTGAATTGGTGATCCCCGATAGACGATAGATGACCTGCGAATCTGCGATCGTCGATCGAGTCAGAGAGGCGGGGCCCTAGAGATCGAGGCACGAAGTCCGGCGATTTCCGAAGAGTCGAGGAGAAGAGAAGAGAAGGGAGATCACAAGTTCGTGACACATTGTAATCCATGCGGCCAGCGTCGTAACGCGTTGTAACTCGTAAGCCTGGTGCCTCGTCTCGTAGTGAGCTTTTTTGATTTCCTGCTCGACGCGTTGTGTCTGGTTTCCAGGGCCCTACTCGTTTCTCGCGTCCTGGGCAGCAGATGTATACCCGTATATATATAATTTCTCCGTTCGCAAATAAGTGTACGTCTAGCGTTTAGCCAAGTTAAAGTTTTTTAAATTTAACCAACTTTATAGATAAATATAACAACATATATTACTCCCTCCGAATCATATTAGTTGACTCAACTTTGTCTAAATTTGGATAAATCTAGACACTATTTAGCATATAGGTTCATCCAAATTTTAATAAATCCAAGTCAACTAATATAGATCGGAGGGAGTACATCAAATTAACATATCATGAAACTAAATTTTAAAACACATCTATTGGTAATAATTTAGAGTCATAATTATCACTATAATTTTCTATAAAAATTAGTCAAACATTGTTAACTTTGACTTAGAACAAGGTTAGAAGTACATTTATTTGCATACAAAGGTAGTACATGAGTACAATTTTTTGGGCCCCCTCCGGCCGTGGGCCCTAGCCGATGCCATGGTGGCGACCCTTCAGCGCCGGCCCTGCTGGTGCCTCATCTAAATTTGATAGTCTATATCTCTACATAGACAATAATGTAAAATATTTTTTTACACGACATCGGTTTTTCAGTGGATAGTCTGAATTTGATAGTCTATATGTTTATCTGCACATAAATAATTCAGTACAACAAATGCTCCGATTTGGCACTGGAGCAAACTCGCGTGCGACCAGTTTGTTTTAGACGTCGTGGCTTGGTTGTCTAAATTTTGGACCACTGGATACACAAGACATTAAAGATATTTTTTTGCACGTGATGGTCTATACTTGGCTTAGACTACCATATACACTAGTCATTATAGATGCTCTTAGCTCATACTAGCTTAGCTCAGCGAGCATCTAAATTTGGCTGCCTTAAGCTTGATGCTCCTCATTGCATTTTTAGAGCTGCTAGAAACAAATTACTAGTACTAGCACAATGGTGTTTTGGCTTAATCGATATGAACGACCAAGTCTTAAACGAGTTGATACCAACGTGGCAAAATTTTGAACCAAGAAAAATTTTAGAGCTGCCAGAAGTCAAACATCCCTCATCACCTCATCAGTAGGTGTATTGCACAAAATACTCTGCGGATGGCGAAATCGAGCCCCGCATTCCTACATATTCCCTCTGTTTTAAAATATAGGTTGTTTTAGATTAATAAAATGTATTTAAACTTCTTCTAATGTGTAGATTC
This sequence comes from Avena longiglumis, assembly GCA_030063025.1. NCBI lineage: Eukaryota > Viridiplantae > Streptophyta > Magnoliopsida > Poales > Poaceae > Avena > Avena longiglumis. Next base: position 161,087,962 of record CP125973.1, read on the forward strand.
ACTCTAAACCTGAGAAAACCTATATGCTAAAAATAGTCTAGATATATTTGTTTATATTTTAAAACGGAGTGAGTATATATTCCCGTCCATACTACTCCTGATCGATCAGTTTAGATATTATAGTACTACTCATTCAACGTAATGATTGATGAGTTTGAACTCCTGACTTGAGAGTAGACACGCAGCTACGCGCCGCGGCCCGACAAAAGAAAGCATCAAAACCCGACGCGCCGATCGAGAGCTAGCTAGCCACTCCCCGTCCGTCGACGTCGATCGGGTGGTGGAGTCGTCGGACGGAGCCACCGTACGCCTTGAACGCGTCTCCAGTCCGCCTCACCTGTACCGCTGGAGTACGTCGACACGGACGTACGTGCTCCGTCGAAAGTCGTGCCTGCGCAAGTAAATTACCGGCGCCGGACGCTACCTCACCGCTCGCTAGTAGTAAATTATTATTGCCGGTCAAAGTTTGATAACCATTTCTTTCCCGCTCGGCTAGAATAAAGATCTCAACGTCCGCGCGCAGGCCAACAACTCCCTGGAAGGCGGCCTTCGCCCTGCCCCTCGCCCCCCGGCATCATCATCAGTTGCTGCTCCTTTGTCCTGCGCCCGGCGATTCCTACGCCAGAATTACTAACCATACCATACCATACACGCAACGCAAGCACATATCCATTGACTCCACCCCAACTCCAACTCCATCTGAACGGTCGGTCATATATAGACGCGCCGGCCGCACGGACCGGCAGGTAGAAAGAAAGGCCACACAGATCGATCACAGCCTCGATCGAGAGAGAGAAGACTAGAGGGCATGGCGGGGCTGCAGCGGTCGAGCGAGACGTTCCGGCGGTCGGGGTCGTCGGGGATGGTGTGGGAGGACAAGCACCAGCCGGCGTCGGGCAAGGAGACCGCGGCGGGACCCGCCGCGCGGATGCTGCAGCGGACCGGCTCCAGCGGCCACGGCGGGTACAGGGCCGGCCACGTCCAGCCCGCGCTCGACCCGCCCTCCCCGCGCGTCGCCGCCTGCGGCTTCTGCAGCCTCTTCGGCAAGGAGCAGACCCAGACCCAGCCCCAGCACCGAGCCGGCGGTGGCGGTGCCAACAAGGGGAAGCGTCGGTGAGCCACAGCTAGTAGCTAGCTTGCCGTCGCGGCGCGGCGTGGCGTGGCGCGCGGGCTATGCCTATGTATGCACGCGTACGCCAGCCAGACTCCTCCTGGCGCGCGAGCTTTTGCTAGCTTCATTATTTGGGGAGGTATTAGAACTTAGTAGAGCTCACGCACGCACACGAATGATCCAAGGGCAGATTCCAGAATTTGTGTACGCACGCTGAGCTTTATAAATTATATACGTGATGATGATCCGTCACATTGTGCAGTGATATGCATCTTTTCTCTTCTCCGATCCTGCCTGGCCGAAAAAGAAAACGAGGGGTGCTTAATTTCTTTGCAAAGTTACTCCCTCCGTTTTAAAATATAAAATGTTTTAGCTTTATGAAGCAAATATATCTAAACTATTTTTAGTATATAGGTTCACTCAAGTTTAGAATGAATCTACACACTAAAAGAAGTTTAGATACATTTTCTTCACGAACCTAAAATATCTTATATTTTCTTCGTAACTTTAGTAGTGAACTACATCATCTTCCTCGTTGCCGTGCGGCGGCGCCCATCCTCCTCCCGACCCATCCTCCTCCCGCACCCGTGCGGCGGCGCCGCGCCGGGCGGCCACCCCTTCCCGCCGAGCCCTTCCTCTCGTGGTCTCTCCTCCCCGCCGCCACCGTCCGGATCATCGCCAGGCCAAGATCTGGGAGGCGGCGGCGGCGTCCCTGATCGCGATCTGGCGGGAAGGCGGCGGCGGCCGTCCCGGCTAGTTTGGCGGTGGTGTTGCGGCGAGCGGCGACCGGTGATCCTCGGCCCAGATGGCGGCAGGCGGCGGCGGGGATCTGGTCCTAGCCGTGATCTGCCCCGTACGTTGGCCTCGACGCCGGCGCCCAGGCGACCCGGGCCTTGTCCGTGACACTAGGGCGCTTGAGGCATCTGCCCCCGGCATGGTGGTGGTGGCCTCCTTCTCCGTCGGAATGGTCGGACGGATGGTCTTGCCGTCTTGCGGCGGATCCTGCTAGTTTCCGGCGGGTGGCATGGGGGCTGCTGACTCGGTTTTAATAAAGGAGGTGGCCCTAGATCCCTCTCAAGCCAAGACGATGTTCAGACAGATGTTGGTCTCCATTGATCTGGTTTTTGTGTCGTGTTCCGGAAGGCTCCGCCGGCGAACTCCATAAGTGCTATTATACCGTGAGTTTGCTGAAAGGATTGAATTCGGTCGTACGCACTCATGTTTTACCCTGACCGTTTGGTTTCAGGGGTGTGCTTCGAAGCTTTGTTGGCTGTTATTATCATGAGGCATGTTCTTGTTTCATGGTGCTGAAGGAGAAAGTCATGGAGACCGAGATCTGAGGACAAACAATGGTGGTTCGAGTCTGGGTGGTGATGAGGAATTGGCTAGGTGACTTGTGAATTGGAGCACTGGCATGCAAGTGGGGGCGACTGCACAGGAGAGATTCATGGTCCTGCCTCTCAGGGTGAAAACTCAGGGTCTGGTCTTAATTGGTTGTGTCTGGCAATGGCCTTGTTGAAGGTATTGTTTTGAGAGCGCGGACTTTCTTCAGGGTGAAATCCTAGATCTTTGCTCGGGCGATGACGGTGTTTGTGCACTGTTCCCTTCTTAGAGGCGTCGTTTTTGGAGAAGCTGGACTCTAGTGCTGTATTGGTGGTGTTAGTACCGCTGTTTCAATGAATGAGTCACTGTAGCGGGACTTTTTTTTGTAATTCTTTTTTTTTAACTGTGTGCATCCGTGTGGCTGCTAGGACAATGCGTTATTGCAGAGGTCAGGTGTAATTGGTAACATCTGATATTAATATATGCTCTTTTTCAAAAAAAAAAAACTTATATTTTGAAACAGAGAGAGTACATGGTATGAAAGGAATGAGCGTTTTGTTTTTCGGGAGGGTTGGACTGCTTTGCTTCCCCCTGCCCGTTCACACTAGGCAGTTACATCGTAGTACTATAGTATATATTTGAACGGGAGACTTTCAGGAGTGCCATTCAACCTTTCTCCGCAAAGAAACTTCATCATCCCATTCAAACAATGCGGGGCCTCAACTTGCAAGAGAAGTAAATTTATACAAAGTGTCACTTCAGCGAGCCTGCGTAGCCCGCAGTTTCAGTCTTAGAGCATCACCGGTAATGCACACACCGAGGAAACGATTTCTTCCACGCCGAAGACTCTAGCCACCGCAGTGAGTTCACTACAAATCGCTGTCGTCGGTTGGATGTGAACTTTGTATGAATGTTGCTTTATTTATAAAACTGGGCGTGAGCCTATTTCAAGTTCACTACAAAATAATTCGATTTTGGCACATACCCACCCTTTCATAGTTTCACGGTTGCTCAAAGAACCTGATTCAACTAGTGACGCCAGATTGATTAAGCTTATGTACTTATTTACACTGCCAGGAATTTTTGGGATGACGCCAGGGCAACGTCTGGTTGTTTCCAATGACAAATCTAAAAGTAAAAGAATTCGAGTTCAAATTATATTGTTAATTGTTTGAGAACAACTTTTTTAGTTACTCCAAAAGTACTAGCACTTCAACATCGGATATACTGGAGTTTATGCAATCAGAATTTTGATTTCCAAATTTTTGGATAGGATTCTGACTTTTGAGATTCAAAATTTTCAAATTTGCAATTCGAACCTTTATTGTTAGAATTCAACGATGCAAACAGGAAAAAACGTACTCTGACATCTCAAATCATGTTATAGACATCTCAAAACATATTATAGAGTACAACAACCGACAATACTCCCTCCAGTCCATATGATCAGAGGGAGTACTATAAGATAAGCAGACTCTTTTCTACGTACAGGAAAGTGATTACCATCTGACACCGGAAGTAACTATGGGTTGTTGTTTTACCAAACAACTCGATCCATTGAGACTGCCAATGTCTCGACAGTAAAAAGAAAGATGGTATCCCCCGGCATCTTCACTGGTTGATGCCCAAAACACACAGCCGCATTTATTGTAAACGTTCAGTCCTTACACTAGAAAAGAGAATAAAACATAGTGACCCTGTCGCTTTCCTTAAAACCAAGTGACAATATTACATGTTAGAACTCATGCACTACATGATTCAACAGTAGTTCTCAGAAGATTCTGCCTACCAAACAGGCCCTTTTAAGAAAATTCAGCTCATTTAATTCAAACTAACTCAGAATAGACAAAAGGAAATGTGAGTTTGACATAGCTTTTTGCTCTTGTTGCTCAACTTTCCAGCGTCCAAGTTGATGAATAGTTTGGTTCTGATTTGGAGAATTATACTTTGTACATCATCAAGTGCAAATGCACTGGTCCAATTACTAAATTAACATGATCGATGTTGTTTTGCAAAATAAAAAGTAAACTGTGGTATACACAAGTCAGGCAAGTTGCTGGGGTCTAATGAATAGAGAACCTGCAGAATGCTGCTGCAAAAAAATGCAGCCATGTACTTGCGCATGCGCATTCAGAGATCGAGGGGTGTCTTGATGACAATACAAGGCCCTTAACCCAGCAGTTTCACTTTCTGAATCACATTCTTAAGTTACCAATCCAAGCTAGTCAAGAGTCAACTATGATCATGGGCTCTTGACCAGCTTTACCACACATGCCCAGATGAGGAAATGAAATCTCAAAGCTGCAGACTGCCAAGCAAATGACTGAGTGAATCCGCATCATCTCTCTTCCTTTCTAATCTCAGATGTGAAACTGAAAAATTCTTTTGCTGCCAAAGCTCTGATAGAGAACACAAGGAAAAAAACGCCATGTTAATTATAAGTTGGAACACAAATAGTTTGTTGCTTTACTCATTACCAAGAGTTGAAATCTGGAAATAGAGTTCTCCAAATATTTAATTTTACCTTCGAGCAATGGTGATGCACTCTCTATCTACAAAACCAATCAAGAGTCCTCCATCTTGATGATCAAAATATTCTGAAACTACAGGAACTTGGTCCACTCCATGAGAATCCATAATCTTTTCAGCAGTACCAAGTGGCATCTGAGGTGTCACCGACCACATTTTACACCTTACAGCTTCACAAACATGAGATACCAGACTTTCCTGTACCTGTTTCAGCATTAACAGAAATACGTACTAAATTAAGGATCACTGACAACGGGCATTGTATCAAGTTAGACAAACTTAACATCCTCTGAATTACCATTTGACCTCTCAAGAAAATAAGAAAACCAACTTATTCCTCTGTTTATGTAAAACCTTTGAAGTTTGAAGTAAACATGAATCAGAACTTGAGTTGATAAATGTGACAAATAAAGCAATCCTATTAGGATTTGCAGAGGTGCGACTAAATGACTCCTGTACTAACTCCAGTCCACAAGGATATCCTACTTCCAATGAAGGAGGGCAGGTAGTAAACTAAATAATATGAGCTGTGGCAAATGGCCATAGATGACCCAACCCAAGTAATCACTAATCAAGCAATAAATGACCTCATCCAACCAAGATTGAAATGATTAGGGTGCTATAGAGGACTAGAGCCTGGGTATTCTTTAGCTCTACACTTTTGTATAGGGCAAGGATCAAAAGGTCCTAAGATGATAGTTTATTAGATCTTATGTGATGGTTTTTGAGTTGTTTCTTTGATGTGGCTGAACTGTAATGCGATGCACAGGGTTAGACTGAGTACAGTACCCTTTTGGTGCTGAAATCGAGAATAGGCATATGGAACTAACTACATACGCTAGTTATCTGTAATGAGAACCTTTAAGCGTTTTAGTTCCTGTTCGTTTTGATGTAATACTTGGATTTCTGACTGATGTGATTCAATCTGACAGTAACCACTATCCCGTTTACTAAAGCAGTGGATTACAACAACAAAAAAGGGTTGGACTGAGTATCATGCCCTTTGTTTCTGAGTCCAGAATAGGCATATGGAAGCAACTACTGCATACGCTAGTTATCTGAAATGGAAGTGGGGCAGGTGGTGCTCTATTACTTCGAAACAAAAAATAATGGAAAATAAGTGTGCATAAATAAAACAATAATATATTCCAACAAACTAAAACATCAAGGTTCTACAAATTGGTAAAAATGAACCAGTGGAATATGGCAGCAATTCTCACCTCGGTTTGCATCCTTGTGGTGTTTGAAGTTTTGCAGAAATCTTGGAAATCTTTGAGTGTTAGCAAGCATACTAGAGATTTGTTGCTCTCAGTTATTATAACAAAGGGTTGCTTCTCCGCAAGCATAAGATTTAGTGCCTCAACTACTGGAGTTTTCAATGATACAGAAATATATCTAGTTTTCATAGCCTCGGCAACAGTAAGGTTTTCCAGCATGTTATCATCTCTGACATCATAGACACAAAGTGAGCTTTCAAGTTTACATAAGTCTGCAGTAGAATCAGCACTATCCACAGAAGTGACTTGTTGGGTTTGAGAGGACACAATTTCCTCCTCTTGAACGGCACTTGTTTTCTTCTCCAACAAATCCAACTTGCCCTTACTGCTCGTAGAGAACCTTTGAGGAGAAGCAATCCAAGATGATAGTCCAACAGCACCAAGCAAAGGTAGAACTATACGATAGTCCTGTGTAAGCTCAAACAGTAGGAGGACAGATGTCAGAGGCACCTTGCAGACACCAGCAAGTGTAGCTGCCATACCTACCTGCAAAGATGGGAAAAAAAACATAAACAATGGCAGTATTGATCTGCGTAATATCTTCATCAGTGTATCAGAACATAAAAGTACAACGGGGAAAAAGTTAAATCTAGAAAACTGCTGAGCAGTGACTACAAAATAATCACAAGATAAGAAAATGCCACCACATATAAGTATTATTAGGACTACAAACATACAGAGAGATATCGAAGTGTTCCCTTTGTTGCAAAATGGAAGGCGCAGTTTGACTTGGCGTGGTTACAAAATTGAACAGTTTAAAGGTATTTGTTGATAACTAGATTAATCATGATCAAATCGAAGTGTTTCAAAATACGAATCGAACTGTATCACTTTTCTGTAATCAAATTAAACCTGCGTATTGTTGGACTAACTGTTAGTTAAAGTTTACAAAGTTTGATTCTTGAGATCTACTGGTGCTTTCGGAAAAGCAATGGATGGAGTAGTTGACCAGAAGAAAGATAGATTGAGTTGATGGACATATTACCAGGCCATATGCTTGAGGTGATGCCACGTCTAGGAAGGGGACATGAAACAGTGCTCCAGAGCCAGTAAATGTAAACCTCATGAACTTCCCATATGCCATGCCTGTAGCTGCACCGATAAAAAGGGATGGTGCATAATAACCTCCAACCAATCCAAAAGCCCTGCACAAAGATGTCGCCAATATTTTTACTCCAATGAGCTGAACCAGTACAGATGCTGAGAGGCCACTTGTAAATGGCTGTGATTCCAGTAAGACATCAACATTCTCAAAGCCCCAGTACAGAACTTCGGGGTATATAAGAGCTAGAAGACCAACAATAAGGCCACCCAAGGCAGGGGATGCAGCCCTTGGTAATCCAGTTGCCTTTTGTAAACTTTCAACTATGTCCATAGTTAGTGCTGTACACCTAGATAGTGTGATTGACACCAAGCCACAAAAGACGCCCAGCAAGAGATATAGAGGAAGTTCTGACATTTATGAAGTCATGTAAATATCCTCATACTTTCATTCTCTGGAGCATGAAAAACAAAATGTAAAAAGAAGGTAGCATTAAAAGTCACTAAGACCAACCTACCATCAGGAGGATCATAGTTTACAGGGGTGTTCTATATGGCTATAGCAAATTACAAAACAGCAGATGGCTTCAGGAGCATCACGTATTCAAGAGCAAAACTATGCCATTTCGAATCAATTAATGCAAACTTCAGGTACGTTTCAGAGTTTTTCGTTTGGTGTCCTATTTTACTACCTTAATGACATTTATTTGTAATAAATAATGGCCATGTCCATCCAAGGATGCAGATCCACAAGGAAACTTTTTTCCTTCCTTTACGAAAAAAACTTTGGTGGAGGGCATGACATATCTTATTTTGACATATGAAGTTGTTCAGGAAGTGTTATTCACGAGAACAAGTTAAAACAGCAGATAATTTGTCATAAGGAACTATGATACATAACCGTAAATACTGCAGGATGTACTCTGTATTCATAAGAGTGCTGAAAATCTCAATTATAGCTAAGACAAAGTACCTGTCGGAGAGCGAAAATCATATTGTGGAACAGTGAAAGCAGGATCAGAACCAAGACCAATCTCTGAAATGACAGATGCTATCACTGCACTCAGGATCACCATAGGTGTTGAGTTGGAAAGGGATGAAGAATCCGCAGATGAAGGCCACAAAACAGACTCCACCGCAAAAAAACACCCAGCAACAGCAGCATTGAAACCTAAAATACAAGGAAATCACCTGAAATAAGTAAAATAGAATCAGAAAGCAGAAGACACTGATTCTTTACTTTGATTGTTGGATATGTTGATCACTTCAGAGTACTCATAACAGGTGAATCTTTCTCAAGAAACCATAACAGGTAAATCTGATACTTGATGCTGGGTGAAGATAGGTGACATAGGAATATGTCACATAAATTCCACCAACTGATGCAACTAAGTTATAGCTATCAGTACATAAAATCTATACAGTATAGGTAATTAACTAATTACAATAGGCCAACATCGAAATGAGAATCCGCGGAAAAAATTTCTACAGTGAACTGGAATTCTGATGATGAGATGTCCTGTTGTTCAAATTTATTTGAAATAAACAAGAAGAAATGAAGCAAATTATCACATGATACATGGTTACACCATGGTTATTCCATCATACTACCTCTGTTCAAAAAAACAATGTGTATACTTTTAGTCAAAAGTCAACGACTTGTAAAATTTGACCAACTTTATAGACATAGACATTAACATCTACAGTATTGAATAAGTACACTCTGAAATATATTCTATGGCAGATTTATTGATATTGATTTGGTATTGTAGATGTTCATATTTTGGTCCATAAAAGTTGGTCAAACTTACAAGACGTTGACTTTTGACTACAAATATACGTTTTGTTTTTTGGATAAGAGCGGGTATATATTGCAAAAAATTGCAAGAAGATATAAAATCATAAAAAATAAGGGATCTCAAATTTACCCGATGCAATGCCAGCTGCTGACCCAGCTGCCACAAGAGACAGTTTTTTTCCGCCCTCCCACCCAAACACATTTCCAAATCCTTTCGCTATAGCAGAACCTATCTCTACACTGGGTCCCTCAGGCCCCAAAGAGTTGCCAGTTCCGAGCGTGAAAGATGCCGCCAAAGCTTTCAAGAATGGCCTAAACACACCCTCTATATTAGATACAGTGCCATCTGAGTTCGTTTTGATAGAACTTCTTAGGGTATTCAACCCTCCAACTATGATGCCTCCACTGACTGGAACAAGTATTACCCTCTGCCAAATTTCACCAGTGGGCTCCTCCCTCAGCCATGTAGCCCCTCGCAATGGAATGCCATCCCAAAGCAGGTCACGTATTTCATGAACCTATGATAGAAGAATACAAACTAACATCTCAAGCAACAATAACAGATACTTAAACTAACTGTATGAATTTAACACTGACTCCCATTGGTAGCAAAATGCACCCAAGATGCCCAATCTTTTCTAATCGTATCATTACTTGACACATGCAGCTTTAGATTCATCCCACATTTCGATGAACACCTATAGCATCCTAAATTGGACCCTTACCAAAAAGATAGGATGTCACATCCTGTACCACGACATAACATGTCGCCATGATAAACTGAAATTTTCAGCCAAAGGCACATTGGCCAGGCACCGCCAATCAGGTAGAATGGTAGGAAAGGGAACAAGATGGAGGGCGCACGAGAGAAATCGGGGTTTGGAGTTATCTTGCTTGGTTTATTCATTGGTATAGCTCCAACTCATATATATGAGGCGGTCTAAATAGATACTCTAACCAACTTCCTAACAATTTCAAATTCAGAATTCAACCCATATAATTTTACGGGATCTCCAGCCATAGCAAGCCATCAAATTGCTGTGACGAATTCACGGAAAATATCCTGGCTGTGCCAGTGCCATGTCCAGCTATGGCATGGTTGCTCCAAGCTGGTAGGCGGCTAGGTTCACCAGCCTTGGCATCGCGTCCCAGCTAGACATGGCTACATGTACGCAGGCTGCTCTTTGTCAATCTGGATCATGAGTCTATCCTAAATTTGAGGTGACAGAAATAGCTAGGCCATTGTAATTAACCCAGTGAGCTATATGTTGAGTACTTGTGCATTCCTATATTCAGCATCAATATCCATCCAACCGTACGAATAAAAATCTAATCAAACTAGAACTTTGGCAGGGATGAAGGTGTCCCTCATTTTCAAGGGGAAGGAAAAAGCACAAGGAGGAACATTAGTGTAGCAGTTAACAGTCAGCTAATTCTTCTCTTCAGCAATCAACACATTGCATACTAGTTCGCGCAGCAGTTAAGTGACTCGTGAATCAATTTCAAAATTTGGAAGAATCAAACTAGAGTTGGTCTCGTAAGCGGCTACCGAGAGGTTGAAGAGGACGACGGAGACGCCGGTGAGGAGGCCGACTAGGCAGGCTGCGAGCGTGACGAGGTCGAGACCGGGCGCCATCTCCTCCATGGACGCCTTCAGCTGCTCACCCCGCCGAGCCTCGGCCTCCTCGTCCGCCGCTCCGCATCGAACCCGAAGGCGCACGCCCACGCGGCGGCTACCGGGCAGCAAGGCGCGGAAAGGACGGAGAGGGGGCGGATACGCGGACGAGGCGAGCAGGAGACGCGGCGCAAATGGGGTCGCTGCCGGCGCCATGGATTCGGACTGCGGGAACTGGTAGCGGAAATGATAACCGACTATCTCATCTCTGCTAGTGCTACACTTCCAGGGCTTTGAATCTGCACTCTGCGGCGCGCTGCTGGTCTATGGATAAGTGGAGCAGGAGGAGCAAGCGCCACCGGGGGATTGACCTTTCCGGACGGAGAGGGGCGTTTTCCATTCTGGTTAATTTCTTCTTCCCATATTCTGTACCGAAAAACAATTCTGGTGGACGTGAATCCGCTACGTGTTCTATTATCCTCTCTCGGGTTGAAAAGCCAGAAATATCAGGTATAAAATGGTGAGAGCAAACAGCATACATCAAAGGATCATGCTACGGCGATTTTTTTTTAAATAATACGAATTAATTATTTAATTTGAGTTCTATTGTCCGTTTTTTCGAAATTCCAGATCTAGTGCTTTGTCGGCCAGGGGCAAGCCGACGATTAGCCAGCCGCCGACAAGCAGAATCGCCGGCCGACAAAGAAGTCGGCCAAATGGGACCTAGCAATCGCCGAGTCCGGCCTACCGATCGCCTAATCGCCGAGCCGACCGGGCGGGATAAGGGCGGCGACGCCATACGCGCCGCCAGCCGCTTTCTTCTCCACCGCGACCAAGCCGTTTTCTTCTCTCTGCTCGTCGTTTCAGCCCAAAACCTCCTTTTTTCCCGATTTGGCTAGATTTGACCACGAAACTTCAATCAAAGGCGAGAGATATAGTGGAAGCCCGATCTACGGATGGGTTAGCTCATAGCGCGATTTGGTGTTGATTTGTTGGAGAACGGTGGTGGAGCTGGTGGAGCAATGGCAATGGTGGAGTGGAGGCGAGGCCGTGGTGGTCTTTGTGATGGTGGACCGAGCTTCTCTCGCTTCAAGGGTAAACTTTAATCTCTCGATAATTACGGTTATTGTATATGGTTACGTACGTGCGTATGCTTGTCTATTATAATACCTGCCTAGTGGATTAGTAATAATATTTGATCGATGGGTTAGGCACAAATATTTGGCCGGTGGATTAGTAGCAATATTTGACCGGTAGCAATAGTATCATATTTTTTAGAATATTTGATGACTGATGGGTTAGACACAAATATTTGGCCGGTAGATTAGTAGCAATATTTGACCGGTAGCAATAATATCATAATTTTTAGAATATTTGCAAGCATTGCCCAAAGTTATACGCGTTGTCGATAATTAATTGATTAGGTTGTTTATTTTATGTCAGCAGAGATGACCAATTTAGTGAAGTTCGTGTTTTATTACGGTCATGGGAATGTTCGAACAAATGACTTTGGAGCAGATCTGGGAGAGTTTATGTGTACACAGTTAGATTTGATGCCCTCAAACGTGGAGTGTTAGTCGATTGAAGGAATGGTTGACAGGATGTTTAGGCTATAACATCGAGGCGTACACCGTCAGTGCAAGCATTATGGACAAAGTCAAGAAAAATATTTTCGGACTTTAAGGCCTGTAGATACGCAGAGACTGGTTTAAGTGGTTAAAAGACTGAAGATAGGCATGTAAACCCTCGCGCATTAGTGCTTCTGTCTTGAAGGAGATCGATGGTGGACATGTTTCGCGCCATAGTGTTGATTCAAGTTACGGATGTACTCTATGTCCGATCTTGGAGGCGGTGGTTATGAATCGGGCGGAAGCGGTGAGATAGGAGGAGGAGGAGGCGGTGGTTATGAATCGGGCGAGCGATCAGTAGGAGGTGGAGAAGACTATAGTGGAGAGGCGGATGCGGACGAGGAAGATGGAGGCATGCGAACATGATGGAAGAGGAGGATTACATGGATGGAGAGAGTGGTGATTCGATGACCTGATGATTACGATGGAGAAGGCGGTGGTGGAGAGGACATGCCGATTCTGCTTCATGGAATCAAAACATGTCAACCGGAATGACCGTTGATGATGGTCATGATTCGCGTGGGAATATCACAGAACAGAATTGCCTGTGCGGATATCAAGACAAGCAACATTTGCAAGATGCGATCGTTGCTTGGGCAATGTCAACACAGTGGTTTTGAAAACAACCGTGTCCTCTAAGAAATACTTGACAATGGAATGCGTGGATATAAATTGTCCAGCAGGTGCATGCCTATGTCCTGCGTATGACACAACTTGGTTGGTGAGCGACTATGTGCAGCACACATGTAAGCTACACAGGGATACTACAGATCATCTTAACCTCTCCTCCACACTTCTAGCTCTTCTTCTTTACACGTACTTAGTATAGTGCAAATCCTTGACAAGACTCGATAGAAGAAAGTAAAGACCTGTTTAAGTACTCCATTTCGTATGGCAAGGCTTGGAGGGCAAAGCAAAGGGCTCTTGAGGAGAGGTTTGGTCTTTAGAGACGCGTATGACTCCGTGGTCCGACAACTTCAGACACTGCAGGATAGAAACCCAGGCACCTATGTCGACATACAATATTATGTGATACCCGAGGATCCATCCGTGAAGGTGCTTCATCGAGTGTTCTTCTCTTTTGTTGTATGCATCCAAGCTTTCACTTATTGTCGTCCAGTGATATGTGTAGACGGTACTTTTCTAACTGGCAAGTACAAGGGTCAGATCCTTACCGCCATTGGTCAATACGGCAACAATCGATTGTCCCACTCGCATTTGCTTTCGTGGAGGCGAAAACACCGAAAGTTGGACATGGTTCTTGAGCTCAAAATAGCGGTTGTGAAAGACAAGCCCAATGTGTGCATCATTCATGATAGGCATGCGGTATCTTGAATGCCGTAAAACGGCCGATGACAGACCGAGGCGGAAGAGCAAACACCTTGGCTTGACATGCAAAGCCGATGGTGCATGCGCATTTGGGTGCTAATTTCTTCTCCAGTTCGAAACAAGAACCTCATGAATCTATTCAAAAATTGTGCAAGAACCAAGAATGGAAGCACGATTTCATACGTGCAAAGCTCGATGAATTTACTCGAAACATGTGAGGGCAAGGAAAGCTGCAAAACGCAGCCGTAGTGCACATCAAGCGCAGAGTCGCACATCAAGCCACCGGAGCTGCCTCGTGGAGGAAGATCACGTAGGGATTTGTGACTTGCCTGGATTTGATCCACGGTACAAGGAGAAGGCTCGGCAGATCGATCAAGAACTTCCGAAGTGGATAGAGCACGAGCCTTTGGAGAGGTGGTCTTTGCTACGATACACATGGAGCTAGGTATGGTGTCATGACTACAAACCTAGCCGAGTCATATAACTTTGTCCTCGGAGGTAACAGGCACTTTCACGATGACCATAGTCGAAGGTATTAGATGGCACGATTTCATATTTTAGAACTGCATTTACGGTGGTGCTCGGATGCATATCATGAACAATCCGAACACCCGTTTCTGTGAAAAGGTTATGAGGTACATGGATAAGAAGATGGCGAAGTGTATGTCACACACCGTCGTGTGCATAGGTAATGAGGATAGAAGGTTTGAGGTGCGGCTAGCCACCGATAAGTTTGGGTGTGGTAATGAACTGAGAACGCATGAGGTGAAGATAGGTAATGAGCAATGGCCAACCTGCGAGTGCACCTGCAACAAACCAAAGTTGCTTCACCTGCCTTGCTCTCATGTGCTTGCTGCTTGTCGGCAGCTAGGGTTGGACACCATATCGTTCGTGTCTCCCTACTACCTGAAAGAATCTGTGGTCAATACTTGGACGGGTGAGATGTCAGGATTTCGAGTAATGGGTAATTTCAACACCGTGAACCCTGGTGAAAGGCAGTACATCCCACACCCTGCTCTAATGCGAACAAGCAGAGGCCTTGATGTAGACGCATCCGAATGACATGGACGAATCGGAAGTCGCGGCCCAACTCGGCAGTGTTTTCTATGCAATGAATTTGGTCACAGGGATACTCATTGTCCCACTTTCGGTACAGGCGGCACACATACGCGAGGACGGGGTGCGCGAGGTCGAAGAGGTAGAGGACGCGGGTGAAACTATGTTTTATGTTGTAATATGTGTCGAACTATGTTTGATGTTGTAATATGTGTCGAACTATGTTTTATGTTGTAATATGTGGCGAACTATGTTTGATGTTGTAATATGTGTCGAACTATGTTTTATGTTGTAATATGTGGCGAACTATGTTTTATGTTGTAATATGCAACTGCTTATGTTAATTTTTAAATTGTTCAGAAATGGCGAGAAGATACAGGTTGCTCGATCCAGACATTGAAAAGAAGCATCGGGCTAGAATTTTGGAGGATGACCCCCACTCACTTGAGCCTTTGGTCACTCGCACCGAATGTTAATCGGAGGATACACCCGCTTGGGTTCCTAGGTACGATTTAATCATGAATTATATGAATTATATGAGTATTTTTGGGTTGCGATACATGATTGATCACGTTTTGGTCATGCAGGTTGAAGTGGGCTGGCTTTTACCTTTGTTCGCTTGGTTGAGGGCACCGCAGACTCTACACGCCTACTATATGACCACTCATTGCTCACATGCTTGGTCGACCGTTGGAGGCCCGAGACCCACACTTTTCACTTTACCGGAGAGATGGCTCCTACTCTCCGGGACGTGTCATGCCTGTTGGGACTTCCTTTGGTGGACAGCCCATTGGACCGCCATGAGCACCGGTAGTTGGCAACAGGATATGGCACGATTCCGTGGTATTACTAGACCATTGGAGTATGAAGAACACGGGCCCAAGTTCGATGGTTACTAGGATGTCGGTGTGTTTGCTAACTTCTTTTCATCTGCTTGCTACACATTCATCACTCTTGGTTACTTATCGAACCATATTTCATTAATGCATCCAACTGTTAGGCTATCCAGAGACTCGGTTGACAGAGGCACAAATCACTCGGTCCTTGGAGGCATACATACTTTGGCTACTCGGTAAGGTGATGTTCACCGAGAACCATGTCACCACTATCACTTCGCTACATCCCTATCGCATTGGAGATCGCCAATGCAACTAGCGCCGACATGATTATCTGAGAGGAGTTGGGGTTACGCGGTCTTAGCGCCACGCATCGAGGTATGTGCGATGGTTGCCAACGAGGGCGCCAAGTCGCCTGCTTGGATGCCCACCATCATGCAGCTTTGGTCCCGGAGCGGTTTCCTATCGGCCGGACGTTATGGTTGAGACGCCTTACCCTCTGACTACTTTGGGCGACCCTCCGATCGGACTGTTGGATCCAGATCCGACCACATTGACTTGCCTACTTTTGGTTCGGTTTGGACACATCGCGGTATGTGCATAGTTACTTGTTACATTCATTATTTAGTTGACATAACCTATGCATGAAGCTAACAAATTATTATTCGCAGAGACGCTTTTCTCACAATCGGTGAGGGTTGCTACCCCTTGTCCGCCCGAGTTTGACGTCTTGCTAGCGAGTTCGGTGATGTGGGAGCCCTACGGTAGTGAAACCGCTGCTAGATTCCGAGGGATGGGGACGCCGCACAAATGTCTTTACTATGCGCGAGCAGTATTGGCTCACAAAATCGAAGATCATCTTCGACATGCAGAGGAGATGAGCCTACATAGAGTAATGAGGCGATTTGGTCTTCGCCACCGGTCGATCCTCGCCCACGGAGCGCCATTCCTTCACGTACACACGTATGTTTCATTTACACATTACTTCCATATTAACATGATTTATTGACATGACACTAACCATGTTAAATGTTAGGTTGTCGAGGAAGGAAGTAGCAAGACCGCCACGGGTTGGCTACACAGGTTGGGGTGTACGTTCAAGAGTGGGACATCATACAACCCGAGTCCAGGACTCGAACGAGGCATTTGACATGGAAGAGTTCAACAGTACTTGACAACTACATGAGCCACACGACCACGCATCACGCAGCAATCTCACCCGGAGGAGATGCACCGGCGCTACTTGGGATAGTTATCCGAGCCGATCATTGGCAGTGAACACACGCGGTATGTTCTTCATCTAATGCACCTATTTATTACATAGTTTTCCATCTATATATGCCGAACCTTGTGGTGTCTCTTGCAGGCACAGCTGTTAGTCGATCTTGAGACGGAGAGTGCTGAGTACAGACGCTCTCTTTCGTCCGGACCCCTACTTATTCACCGGCAGGACCAGGAGACCTGGCTGAGTCGCCTGGAGGAGAAGATACGACGTATCTACGGGGTTATCACGTGCACCCGCCCTTCAGACATTGCTCACCACCCGACACCACTGCGTCCTCCGCGGCACTCGACACACCACCAGCAGCAGCAGCCACCCTCGCCCCTACGACAGGCTCCCCGTCCACGGCTTACACCACAGACGGCTCCGAGACCTCCTCCCCTGCACAGCCGGAGGTTCGACGTGGCATCGCCAGCCTTTCTTCGATTGTTGGCAGCAGCAGCCACCTTTGCACGATGGAGGTTCGTCGTGGCGGCACCAAAGCAGGAGCCTTTGGGTCACCCTCCCATGCCAAACTACAGGTTTCACCCACGTCACACCACGTGGTATGTGTCTTACAAGATAAGCGTCGAGGCTCATTTCATGTCAAGTTCTTACATACTTTGTTTTTATGTGGAGCATTCGAATGTAGGGTCTATGCGGCTATCGATCGTCTGTGTCCGGATCCGCTGGACTGATCGGGACGTTGATCATAGCACTTTTCGATTTCATGACGCAGAGCGATTGGTGAACATTTTCCGACTCTGACCGACCCCACACAGAGACTCGACGATGAGCACAGTCGGTGATTCCTCCCCGAGGTTCGGCCGCCCACATGTTCGGTTGGACGACGCCTCCTAACCCACCACCCGGCGTCAGGCAGACAGCGTCGCCGAGACATATATTTATCTATGTATGAGACATATATTTATCTATGTATGAGACATGTCTATCTATGCATGAGACATCTACTTATGTATGAGACATATATCTACCTATATATGAGACATCATTCTATCATTTCACGATTTTTATTGCAACACAGTTCAACATAACTTGCAACACGCTCAACATAACTTGCGGTACATAAATAAGAGTCCTATCAATCCCTAGCATGATGCCTTTCCCTTTCCCTTCGATGATGCCTCGCCTTTCCTTGGACGATCCCTCGCACTTGCTCTTCTTGGCCGCTCTTTCTTCTTCTCCGCCTCTTGTCCCACTCAGCTCTCGCCTTGCTTCCAACGGGTGGCGGCATGAAGATATCATCCTCATCTTCGCCTTCTTCTATGCAGGCCCCACGTGCCACACGCTTCGTCATGTCACTTGACTCTTCTTGGGTCCGCTTTCTTCTTCTCCTGCCTCTTGTCCCACTCAGCTCTTGCCTTGCTTCCAACCGGTGGCGGCATGAAGATATCATCCTCATCTTCGCTATCTTCTATCCACGACCAAAGTGTATTAGCCACCTCCATCATGCGAGCTTCACTCTTGAAGGTGAGCTTGTCCCACCTTGCCTTGATCCCGAGAAGCTCGCTTGTACTGATTTGGGGTCTTCAGTTTCCACCCTCTTAGATAAAGTGACTTACCAAGTATAACGAGAGCGTCTTGGTTCGATACCAACTTATCCCAGGCTTCGGGTGTATTGCCTATCTCAACAGTTCTGGCTATGAAGAAAAGCCCAATGGACATATCTACAGGCCAGGGAGAAGCGTCGGTCATAGTGGAGAGGAGGGGAGGAAAATGCGAGAGCCAGAGGAGAGGAGGGAAATGAGAGAGTAAGAGGAGGAAGAGAAGAACTGGTAAAGGATACATCTCGTTGCCCGGATTTATAGAGGCACCGAAGCGAGCGGGCGAATAGGCGGGAAAAAAAGGCGGGAAGTAGTGGCGGGAAAAAAAGGGCGGGAAGTAGTGGCGGGAACAAAGGACGGAAAGTACTAGCGGGAAAAATCGGCGCGATGGCGGGAAAAATCGGCGCGAAGGATTGACGAGAAAAACAGCGGCGGAAGATTAGGGCTGCATTGATCATGCAGGATTTGGGCAGGGGCACGACGATTAGGCAATCGGCGAGGGGCAAGCGACCGACCAATCGGCCGGGCAGCCGATCGACCAATCGGCCAGCCCGGCCGATCAGCATGTGTGGCTGACCGCATGGTGCCACATGCAATCGGCCGTGGCTCGGCCGATTGGCCCAGTCGGCTTGCCCCTGGCCGACAAAGCCCTAGATCTGGAATTTCGAAAAAACGCATAATAGAACTCAAATTAAATAATTAATTCGTATTATTTTAAAAAAATCGCTCTTTCGGAGGTACTCCCTCCGTTTAGAAATATAAAATGTTTTAGTTTTGTAAATGAGATGTATCTAGACATCTTTTAGTGGATAGGTTTAAATGAATCTAGACACTAAAATGTGTCTAGATACATCTCCTACACAAAACTAAAACATCTTATATTTCCAAATGGAGGGAGTAGATCTCAGTGATCCCTGGGTTCGGAGCCGTCCGACGCGATCATCAAAACTGTCTAATCGAGTTCACCGGTACACTCCATCCCGCTTCTGCTTCACGGTAGCAAATAATGGTCCGACGTAGCAAAAACAAAAACATATCGCGGAGACGGATAGGTCGCGTGCAGGGCGGCGTTGTGAGGACGACGGAGGGTGACCGCAGCGTCGATCTCCTCACGCAGCGCCGGAGATGAGCCATCTTCGCTCCTCCATACTATACCCCCTCCATCCTCACCACCTAATACCGTTGCCAATCGTCGCTTCTAGTGGTGGATCGAATCCTCTCACACGGCGGCGTCATGACTCCGATTCGGCGAACGCCGGTGCCTCCAAGACATTCCAGCAACCGAATCGAGCCCAGCACGCGAATCCTCCCGTGTTTTTCAATCAAGATCCTGAGGTTGAAGCTCCAGCTCCATCGGTGAGCACTCCCCCTCTCCCTAAATTTCCTTCTTAGGGTTTCCACCATTGTTGCTTCGGATGGTGCTACTAGGTAGCAGAAAAACTAAAAATTATAGCAAGTATAGTAGTGAATCATTAGATCTTTAGATGGTACATTGTAGCAAATTAGGGTGCTACTAGGAAATTGTAGCAGATGGTGCTACTAGGTAGTAAAACACTGAGGAGATTGTTGATTCAGATGGTGCTACTAGGTAGCAGAAAAACACCGAGGAAATTGTAGCAAAATAGGAAATTGTAACACCGAGAAAGTAAAAAGTATGCAACAAAAGTAAAAATCGAGGAAGCAAAAAGTATGCAACATAATAAGTAGAACATGTGTTTATTTATTGAAGAACATGCGTTGTAATATAGTGTAGCAGTAGTCTTGCTACCACTAATATTGATTCATGTTGATACGTTGCACAATTATGCTTCGACTTGAACTTTTGCTATTTAAATTGTAGGGGTTTGTTGCTGACGGTATACTTGGAGGATTCGACCTCAACCAGCCTGCTGATGGATACAGTTCTGAAGGATATGTTGCTGAAGGATTTGCTCCATCACAATCTGCTTCTGAAGGGTATACTGTTGCAGGAAACTATGGACAGAAATTTGCTACAAGAGCAGAAAGTGTAGGAAGTAGCAATGCTTCTTTTGCTGCTGAAGAAGCCGGTGAAGAGATTTGCTCACAGCCTCTTGTTCCTTATGTTGAAATGACATTTGATGATCTCAAAGTTGCGAAGCAAGTATACAATGACTATGCTTTCAAGCTTGAGAGTACACGGATTGGTAACACCAAGTATAGCACAGCAAGAGGTGCGCCAAAAGATGCAATTCTTAGTAGGGTTTTTGAGTGTGTCCATGCTGGAAAACCAGTTGATAAAGCAAAAAATGCTACTAAGGATAGTTCTGGTTTTACTACAACTGGAGAAGGAGGTACCATAGACATGAGCAATTTCAGTGCACAAAAGTCACGTAGCAAACAAGTTGGCCTCAAGATGGATGTAGCAAATTTGAGACAGAAGAATAGGATGTTGTGACATGATTGTAAAGCTAGAATGCTTGTTGGAAAGAGAAATGGGATATGGACTATCATGGTCTTCCATGGAGAGCACACACATCAGATGGTGAAGCAAATTGGGAGAGACGGTACTACTGATCTCACAGGAAGGTGACTGAGGAGGACTTTCAGTTCATCCAAACTTTACACAACCAAAACATAACACAGCTCAGATGATGGGATGCCTCGGAAGTGTGCATGGAGGCGACCCGAGCTGCCTTGGTTTTGTGAAGCGTTATGTGTCCAACATAAGAACTATGCTACGCGAGGAAGTTTCGCAGCGAGATATGTCCATGACGATTGAGTACTTTGAAAGGACACAAGCAAAAAGCCCTACATTATTTTTTGATAAGCAAGTGGACGAAAACAACGCAATGAGATCTCTCTTTTGGGTGGATAGTAGGACAAGGGCCTTGTAACCCAAGTACAAGGACTCGGTGTTTTTAGACACTACATTTTGTACAAATAAATATAACATGCCCTTTGCTCCACTTGTGGGCATCAACAACCACACACACAATCGTGCTGGGTTGTGCTCTGCTACCTGATGAAACGACCGAAACATTCAGCTAGGTATTCACCAAAATTTAGGAAGCAATGAACGGTTTGGCACCAGACCGTATCATGACAGACCAAGACCAAGCGATGGCTACAGCAATTTCGAACATATATCCCGATTCAATTCACAGATGTTGCATCTTCCATGTGCTACGATTAGCAAGAACAAAGCTTGGTCCTCACTTGAGAGAAGGTAGCCCATTTTCTGCAGCGTTCTACTCATGCATTTATAGCACGGACACCGTAGCAGGATTTGAGATCTGTTGGCAGCATATGTTGGAAACTTTTGCGATGGCTGAGAACACGCATTTGCAGAATATGTGGAAGAGAAGAAACATGTGGGCGCCTGTGTACTTCAGACAAAGTTTATTTTCCTTTACAAGCACAATGGGAAGATCTAAAGGCCTCAACTTGTACTTTAAAACTTTAATTCGCCCAAGTGGCTAAGTTTGGAACTTCGTGCAGCAATATGAGTTGTGCCAAAACCTGATGCTAGACCGAGAAGACAATGCGGCATTCACCATGGATACAACAACAACACTATGGGAAGGTGAGATTTTCTCATTATAGATTGTTGTTCCAGTAGCATTATTTTATATCTGTTGTAGAATTTTTGTAAAACTATTGTAGCATAATGTAACACCTGATGTAGCACCACTCTGATAGTCAGCAACACACATTTTTTGTAGCTACAACATTGAAAAGCAGGGGCTGGAGTTCTATACGAGGGAGATCTTCACAAGGTTCCAAGATAATTGAGAGGTCTACAAGGTTTTATCCAATGCAGGTTGAGGGTGAAGGCATGTGCTTTGATCTCATTCCAAACCCTGGTTATGATGTCAAAACCTACCAGGTGCAAGTCAAGCTTGATGATGAGTGTTGCAAGTGCGGATGCAACACATTTGAGATGTGTGGCCTTATATGCCCGCATATAGTCAGGGTGATGGTGCACTTGAATGTGCAGCAAATTCCAAAGAGATACATGCTACAAAGATGGTCTGTTGCAGCAACAACGCCTGCACCTAATCCCGGGAAAAATACCATCAGATTTCGGATCCCAGGAACCAATACTCTCAAGTACAATGCTTTGTGTAGAAAGATGAATGAACTCGCTTCGGATGCTTGCTTCAGTGATGAAACATAAGTTATTGTTTCCAATATGATTGATGAGGCGATGCAGGTTGTTGCAAACATGAGGAACACACAACATGCTACACAGCAAGGAGGGGAGCAAGGAGGAGAGAAGCAAGGAGGAGGACCAGAAAATGTTCAATCACAACAAGGTATTCCTCCACAACATGATGTAAACAATCAACATCAAGAAGAACAACGTAATGATGCTCCTAGGAGCATGCTCAAGAACCTTGTGAGGGTAAACCCAAAAGGAAGACCAACTGAGAAGTCGAAGCATAACAAACCATTGGTTGAGCTTAGTGATGAAGCAAATGTCAACAGAAGGAAAAAACCTCAAGAGACAAAGAAGAAGCAAACTGATGCAACGCCAAAAACCAATAGGAAGCCAAGAAAGCAAAAAAATGCCCATACTGCAATGAAGAGGGTCACACCGTGAAACAATGCGTCTACATGGAAGCATTGATTGCGAGCAATGTTGCGAAATTAGAGTTGAAACTATAGAGATGCAACTACATGTACTAGCAGGTGTAGCATTATTATTGTTACTATGTAGCATATATACTGTATACATGTAGCATCATCCTGATGCAAGATATGAATTTTGTGATATGACTGAATCTTTCTGGTAGCAAAAGTATTGCCACTTTGGAGCATACAGTATATCATGTGGTAGAATTATTGTTGTTCATGTGTAGCAAGAGCTAAAATTGCTACCAAAGACAAATCTTGTTCTTCTAAATGAATGTTGTAGCAATATTTGTACTTGAATAACATTTATTCTTCTTGAATATAGCATTTCTGCACATTTGGAACATTGTGTTGACTAATTTGGTAGCATAAAAGTTCTTTATATACATCAATACTTAAAATTTCTACCTAAAGTCTGGAATGAAACTAGTACCAAATCTTGAACACTTGGGTAGCATTACATTTCTATGCATGTAGCAAAGTGGTTACACAAATGTAGCAAATTAACACCTGGGTGGACACAACAATTTGACAGCATGTCTGGAGAAATACTCATTTTTAGCATTTCTGCAACATGTATATAGCATATACAGTACTTATATTTAGCAAAACAATCACACTATTTGAAGCTTCAGAAGATAATAACAACATGATAAACATCAAAAGCTATATATAAATTCAAACGTAGCGAACCATTCCAAACATGTAGCGGTTATCCATCCAACATAACGATTTGGTAGTACACAAACACATACACGATTACATCAGTTTGAACCTTTCAAGTGCAAAATAATATCACAACGATTACATCAGTTTCAACCTAGCTACACTTCTTCTGTAACTCTTCTTCCATCAGCTGTTCAATGGATCCTTTGTTTTAACTTGCCTCGATCAGATCTGCTGCAATTAGTTTCCTTATAAGTGGTATAGCAATGTTGTCGAACTCCGCCATGACCTTACCGCTGAAGCTTTCCATGAAGAGGATGCAGAAGAATCCACAATCAAATCTGCCAAAAACAAACAGATAGATTAGTAACAACCAAGCAAGAACATATGTAGCAAGTGTAGGAACCTAGAGTAGCATAATATGTAAACTAAGGTAGCAATAATAAAACAATAATGTAGCATATGTTTACTGCTCGTGATCAGGACAAGGGTTGAAAAATAGCGAAACAAAAAGAAAGAGAGCAAATCTTACATGGTAGTTTGCTGCGGGTGATCAGGATTGGTTAGCAGGAAAGTGTCGAAGTTGATATTTGATACGTCCATTTTGCATCACTATTTTATATCATAATTTACTGTTATTCATTGATATATTTCATATTAAGAGGTGATACTTATGTTATTTCATCTATTTTGCATGTTGGATGGCTTTTGGAGGATGAACTGTCGGAGTCAGGATTCTGATGGAAAAAGCGGTGTCGAGATGCAATATTCGTGAAGATCAGAAAATTCTAGAAAATATATGGAAATCCCTATTTTTCCAGAAGACGAAGGAAGTCATAAGGGGAAGTGGAGATGGACCACAGGGGGCCCTGATGCAGCGCTGAGTTGATATAGGAGCGCTTCGTTGGGAACCCCAAGAGCAAGGTGTGAAGCAGCACAGCAGCAAGTTTTACCTCAGTAAGAAACCGAGGTTATCGAACTAGTAGGAGGAAGGAAACGTCACACGGGTGTTGCTAGTAACACGGAGACCTGCACAACATAAACTCAAGACTTTGCCCCAACAAATCAGTGAGGTTGTCAAGCTCACCGGTTTGTTATAACAAAGTATTAAATGTATGGTGTGGAAGGTAATGGTTTGCAGCAAGTAAACAAGTAACAGTGGAAGGTGTATCAATGGTGAAGATTGGACCGGGGTCCATAGTTCACTAGAGGTGCTCTCCTTAGATAAACAACATGGCATGAAGGGTAAACAAATTACAACAGGGCAATTTACAGGAACTGAGCAAGGCATAACAATGCAATTACTAGTCAGAAAGATCCTATGAGATTCGATTGAGCAATACAACAATATACATAGACCGCCATCCAACTGCATCTATGACTAGAAGTCCACCTTCAGGTTATCATCCGAACCCCCTCCAGTATTAAGTTGCAAGCAACAGACAACTGCTTTAAGCAAAGTGTGTAAGGTAAACAGTCCACATGTTCCATGAACAAGAGACCGTTGTTTTCTCCCTAGTAGCAACAACACATCTATAACCGAAGAGATTTCTGTCACTTCCCTTGGAAACTAGAGGCATGGACCCACTATCGAGCATAAATACCCCCTCTTGGAGTCACTAGCAACTACTTGGCTAAGATAGCTACTAACAACGGATAGCATGCAAGATCACAAACAACACATACATGATAGAATCATAAAGACAAAACCATTAATCAAACCAACATAATAATCTCAATATCCATAGGATCCCCGCAAACACAACATGCATGATTACAAATAGATTAGATCTTGATCATGAACGGAGCTCACAAGATCTATACATGAAAGCACAAGGAGGGGATACAACCATCTAGCTACTACATGGACCCATAGTCCAAGGTGGAACTACTCACGCATCATACCGGAGAGAAGGCCTCCGGGATGATCTCCCCTCTGGCAGGGTGCCGGGAAGAACTTCAAATCCCCCCGATCTAGGGACGACGGTGGCGGCGGCTACAGAAGGTTTCGTGGAGATTTGATCAGGTACTTAGGTTTTCTGCATCGGGGGCTTCTTATAGGCGAAGGGGGAGGTCGAGGCGGTGGCCAGGGGCCCTACACCCTGCCTAGGCGCGGGGCAGGGCCCACCCGTGCCTAGGGGTCCAGGCGCCTAGCCCGCCTCCGATCCCTCGGACTTCTTGTTCCCCACGGAAAGTTATTGACTTTGACGTTTGTCCCGTCCAATTCCGAGAATATTTTTTTACTAACTTTTCTGGAACCAAAAACAACAGAAAACAGGCAACTGGCACTGTGGCAACTTGTTAATAGGTTAGTACCAGAAAACATGTAAAAATCACCTCAAAGTGTAGACAAAGCAAAGCAAAGTTGATACTAAACAAGCATGGAGCATAAAAAATTATAGATACGTTTCCGATGTATCAAGCATCCCCAAGCTTAACTCCTTCTCGTCCTCGAGTAGATAAGTGATAAAAAGAATAATTTTTGAGGTGACATACACCCTCACAATAAAGACCCAACCATTTGCAAGCATTGAAAGCTGGGATCAAAGAACTCTAAACATGTGCATGAAAGATGGAGTTCTAACAATAGGACATAGTAACTATGCATGCAACATGACAAGCTACAAACAAAGATTATGAATAATATGCATTGAAAAACGTTTGTTTGTTTCACATAAAGAAAACATAGCATAGTGGCAATCAGCTTGTCCATCATAGAGTAGCAAGTAGATGCATAGGACACCTTCAAAGTTCACAAGGGTGACTAGAAACAAATAGCACAAGAACAAGTAATATCACAATATGCATCAATCAATAAGCTTTGGAACACTTCACACATAATGACAACTATGCTCTCTTAATGGTGCCTAAAGGTAGAAGGTGGAGACTCAATAGTGGTGGAAGAAAGGAATTTTATAAAGGAAGCAGGGATTTCAAGTTTCGAAAAGAACTTCCAAAAATAATAGATTGAGTTTATAAATGTATAAAGGGATTTATCTCCCTATAAGGGTGTGGTTATGATTTGTGAATAAGTAAACAATATTATTTACTACTTATGAATTATATTTGGATTGAGTTCATTATAAAATTGTGAGTGAAACAATGGTAAAAGCTTTTATTTGGTTAAAATATCATTCTTCAAGATTTTATAATTGTTAAAGATATTTTTTAGAAAATAAACTACACATATGGTTGAAGGATAATTCAATAAAATTGTATTTAAAATGTGTTGGACCAATTTGACTTTATATTATAAATATTTAAGACTAGTATTACTTATTAGACCTAAATTGGCAATTTTAGGAATATTAACAAATTTTATTTACCTTTATATGAATTATTAATTAAGGAAATAATTTTAAATTCAAGTTATTAAGTTGTTTAAATTTTTATTTTCCTCAAAAGTGGAATATTATATTTTTAACATGTAGGTATTATTTTTGTGATCATTTTGGTATATAACATTTATTTTTGTGATTTATAAATAATAAGATATGATTTTTATAAGGTTTACTACTTTATAAATACTTAATAAATAATAAATATTTAATTAAGTGAAATAATAATGCATGATTATATTTTAAAATTATAGTTCTTATTTTTCTAAGATTTTTGGTATTTTATTTATATTTTTAACTTTTACCATTATTAAAATATGAATTATCAAAGTTTTATTACTTTTAAATTCTTTATTAAACAATAATTATTTAAATTGTTAACATAATAATGTTTGAGTTTTAAGTTATAGATTTTATTTTTCTGAAAAATTTCATATATTACACGTACTTTTCTGAATTATAAAACAAAAGATATTAAACTTACAAGATTATTCCTTTTGTAAATTATTTTCTAATTAAATTCTACATGGTAAATACTTTTTACACCGATACTACGCTAGACCCAGTCACTGACTGGTGGGCCACATGCCACATGGCATGCCCCGCTTAGCTAATACTTTTGTTACTGGGCTGGTTCTTACTCACAAACAATGACATATGGGCCCTATACCACGTCACTTGCCACCTGGGCAAGGACCAGTCAAATAGCTGACCAGGTCAAAGGTGACATCACCCTGATATCAGCTCGCCAGAACCTCGCCGGAACATCATCGGAGACGGCGCATGAATGGGTTCTGGGATGCGCGACTAGGGGCTTTCGATGCAGGGGAGTCTACTGAACTAAATAGTGGCAGCGCCGCCCCCTAAAGGTCATCGAAACAGGAAGTCCGGCGACGACGAGCGGCGGAGCACACCGATACACGGTGAGCGCTTGATCTAGGAAGCGAATAAAAGCTTGGAGAGCCTCAGGAGGATCAGGGACTCACCACAGTGCTCGTAGTGGGTTCAGTGAGGTCGAGGAAGGCCTAAAGACGGCGAATCGACAGTGGTCGGACTTCGGAAAGACGAGACCGTGAGCTCGATTAAGGGCGTGCGTGGCCGATTCCTTCCACGAGATGAACCAGGGAAGCACGACGGTTCCAATGGTGAGCTCAATAGGGCAAGGGGAGCTTCAGAGCGACGGCGACAAATGTCTCCGGTGAGCTAGGGTTTGGGCATCTGAGAGGAAGAAGAAGAAATGGAGATAGGGATGAGGCAGGGTGTCATGGTGGCCTTCTTATCCTCCCTTGGGACGGCGGCGGGCATCTCGACGCACGGATGACGACGACGAGGGCATCGGGCGGGGGCGGACTCCTCCAACGAGCTGCTTGTGACGCACGAGGAAGACGAGGACAACATTTCACGAAAAAACCCTAGAAGTTGTTCTAATTCGCTCCGCAGTCCCTCCTCGGTCCCACTAGTCAACCAGAGAGAAAGATAGGCTGGGCTGGCTGATGGGCCTTTGTGGGCTGCACGTGGGTGACAGATAAGAAGGAGGGAAGTTGGGCCACGACCAGGATTGGGCTAATCTATTCCTCTTCGTTTTCTTTTATTTTTCTATATTATGTTTTCTTTTTAGCTTTTTATTTAAGCAATTGTTTTAACTTTTCTTAATGTAATTTCTTTGCTAAATACTTGCAGCAATCATAAAGTTATTTATAATCCATTTGTGAACTTTTATTCTATAATGTTACATTTCTTTATTTTCTTGTATATATATTTCCTTTTAGTATTTGTAAGGGCCTTTGTTTATTAATTTCCTTTATATGATAACCCAATTATTATATGATATTTCCTTATTTCTTTATAAAACTTAGTTCTAATTAATTTAGAGTTTGGAGGGAAATATATGTATGGTGATCCTTTTCTTATTATATGATACATAAAGTTTTAGGGAATTAATATGATTAATATTATTCTCATGAGTTTAGGAATAGCAATGTATATATTTTATTATAACTAACATAGGATTTAGGGTTTGAATTGTAAATGCTTACCCTAGGGTTTAGGTTACTTAATATATTTATATTATTTTGTTGATGTGGATAAAGGTTAATGGCTAAACATATTGTTTTTATGTTTGTGATCTTTAATGATATCACCCTTTAAAATAGAAAGTTATTTTCTGGAATGTCTTATGGAAAGTATTTGATAAAGATAACTCCTAAGCACATTTAATTATGATAATTGGAAATGACAAAGATGTGCTTAAGTGATTTGATATAGGAAATTATTCCTATATCAGCCATTGTGGAAATAAGATGATTGATCCAACAGATGGGATGGATGTTAAGCTTGATTATAGATTTAGGGTTTAATGTTTACCCAGAATCCCTATCTTCCATAATTCACAATCCTAGACTTATAATTAAGGAATTCCTTTCCTAGATATACTATTTCTTCCTATCCATCATCCTTCACTAATATCACTTCAATAGATGTATACATCAAATCCTACTTCACCTCAAGTGCTTAGTATTTCCCGAAGGGGAAAACACTACTTCTTTAATCCAATGTTGCTCTAACATCATCTTAATCATACTATATTGTCTCTACTTGACTCCAGTATCTAAAACTTAACTTCACATTTTAACATGGTGACTTGTCATGGCTAACCTAGGATAACATATTTATACTAGGGTTCAATCATGTTCTATCCACCAATGTCACTTATACTTGATATAAGCATTCAATCTTGGTGACTAAAGCATGATCATTATAATCCTTTGATCATTTATGGTTTAGGTTTCTAGTTGGCTAATCAAGGCTTTCATTCACACAACATTACAGTTGTATTATAATTATCTTCTTAGTGTATCTATCTAACTAAGAGAGATTATTCATTTACTATTCCTACTTTATTCAATAGGATTACTCCTGATAACTTATCTTCAGAATTCATCCTTGTAACCTTCTTTGTTACCATATTGATTTGATTTTCTCCAATCACTCCCATCCTATAGATGATATATAAAACTAGCATTACTATTTACCTCTTCTTACTTCTTTCTTTATATGGATCAGATTCATATGGAACATTTGGCATTGATGTTGGAAACTTTCGAGAACCATCCTTGAGTCATCTCGAAGTATGTGTCCTGGATGTTAGAAGTAACCTTCTCTGATTCACGTGCAATTGTTGAAAGATGTCGCTGTGGATTCGAATAGGGTTATCTCCGTTGCTTAAAAACACATATGTGTTTTAATTGTCAGCACTTTATGTGTGTGCAGTTGTGCTTCGACAATATGCTAATACATGGGTATAGCAATCTAGCTCAGTCTTTTGGAGCTTGACATTGTAGTCTGTGTCTTGAGAATCTAGTGACTTTACCTTTGTGGTAAATGTTGTAAACCGTCTATTCAGACATGCTGAGTCTGAAGTATAATTCCAGCTAATCAAATCTGAATCTTAATAAGATATGATGGTTGGTGTTACTCAAGGTTTTGACATAGGTCTATTGTAAATCTGGCAAGAATGATGTAATGGTTGACACACTTAGCCGGAAAGACCTTTTGCCATATTCTCTTAATTCGGCAACAACAACCACTCTTCATGAGGCTTCTTCTATGATTTATTCTAGAAGTTGTTCTTATGGTTTCCCTTGTATCCGAAGTTTGACCTTTACTTGATGATTGATTTCTTGAACATCAAGGAGAACATTTAAATTTGTGTTGCTAAATGTCTCTTGGTCGATCCTCCAGACCCTTTATGTTGGCAGGCATTTTGTTGTGCCAAGTAATTGAAGTCTGAGAATGAAGTTTCTTTCTTCTCGTGTCATCAGGAATCTTCTTAACTATTCATCTTAGTGGTGTAAAGTGTTATCATGATCTTTGGCAAAGATCTTGATAGTTCTAGATGAATAAAGAACTTTCCCTCGTTTTTCTCAGCCATGTTTTAAGAGTGACTATGATTTTGGTAATTAATAGTTTCTCTTGATACATGTTCCTTGTGACTCTTACGAGTCCTCTCCACGAAAACACTTTTATTTCTTGGCCTTCTGTTGAATGAAAAAGTGATCCTTCTATTTCAAAAGTAGTTCAATAGCTTGGTTTTGTTGATCCATATCTATGCAACCTGAAATCTCTACTTAAGTCATTTAGTAGAGGTCCCTAATCGAAGTCTATGTTGTGATATTTTTGTTGGAAGCTTTCTTCTTCAGAAGCTTCAAAACCTCCTGCAAGTTCCATGGTCTCAATCCTTAAGAAGACCATCTATCTAACAACTTGAAACCTTCTCCTCTTGTTCCTCCGTTACCTTGATGTGTTTCATGTTCGTCATCTTAGAGTTGTTTCTGAACACTCCATCCATGAGTTGACCATGAGATACTCTGTGTGTTGTTTATTGCGTTTCCCTCTTGTCTTTAGAGTGGCCCTGTTTCTTCCTCTCTCCGTCTCTTTTCCTACCTTTGGAATATCGGGTCGAGATTCTCATAAGGGGGATAGAGCTGTAACACCCCACTTTTAGTTAATATTGTATTAGGGTTTTGATTGTGCATTCATGAGCATCATCCTTTAAATTGTGCATTGAAGAAACATAATGCCAAATCCTAAACCCTAGTTTCCTCCTTATCCTCTCAAATAAATTCTAATGGTTTTGAAATATTTTGAAAACCACCAAAATTATTGGAGCCCAAATTGTATAGAAGGACCCCTGAGTATTTTATATGTTTTGTAAACCTTCTGGTAATTTTGAAATACCCTAAAACAGATTTGAATTGAAATTACAAAATAGAATTGGAAAACAGAAATAGAAAAGCTTTTCTATATAAAAAAACAGCAGCAGAGCCAACCAGGCCGTGGCCCATTCCTTCCACCTCCTCCTCCTGCCGCACGCGCAGCCGCCAACAGCCCGCCGCTCCTGCTTTGCCGCGGCCCAGCTGTGGCCCAAGCCAGCCCACTTGGCCCAATACCTCTTCGGCTGTTCTTTCCTCATCGTCTTCGTCGATGACAGCAAGTAGCTGTATGTCGCCGCCGCTGCCGCCCGATGGCCGCCGCCGCAACACTGAGCGCCAGGATGAAATCCGCCGCCCCCGGACGTCTACAAGACTCGCCGCATCGACAAGGACGAACCCTAGCATGCCACTCTCCCTCTCCCTTCCTCTCTGGATCTCACGCGCGCAAACCCTAACCCATACATCTGTAGGGGTTCGTAGCATGGAAAACAAAAATTTTCTATCGCATGCAAACAAACAAGCCAAGATCTATCTACTAGATTGTAGCAACGAGTCGATGGAATAACTTACCCTCGAAGATTCCAAAGTGTTTAACGAGAGCAGATTCTCGTGGGTGATGTAGTCGTACTCTCTCCGATCTCAAGATCGTGTAGACGATCCTTCCGGCAAGGCTCGGCAGCGCCCGCAGTCGGTCACACGTTCGGATTGACGAAGACCTTCCTCTCCTTGTTCCAAAGAAAAGCAGAGGTTGTAGCACTCTCTCGCGATTCCGGCAAAGACAACGGCGTGGTACCAAGTAGAGGGAAATCCCAGGCTTCGCTTAAACCGGAGCGAGTATGGTGGATTATGAGAGAGGGCTATTAGTGGTCTAGATATTAGACACACCAATTAGAAGTCTCTAAACCGCAGGCTAAAGCAATTAGAAGCTCTAAACCAAACGGCTCTAAACCTGAGATTAGAGGTAGAAACTTGTGTGTCTCAAGGAGGAGCCCCGCCTCCTTTTATAGGTGGAGGGGCTAGGCGCCAGGAGGGAGGGAGTCCCTCCCAACTCGGCCTAGGGCTGGGCGCCGGCCAAGGAGGAGAGGAACTCCTCCTCCTAGTTGGTTTCAACCTCCTCTTGCTTGTTTCCCACAGTTTCCTGTTTTAGCCGTTTGACTTTCAAACTGGCAATTTGACTTTCATGTTTTTTGGAACAGCAAGAACACTTAGTACATGATGCAATCATTCAATGACACACTCATGTACCCTCCCCGAGTCTTGGACAATCCGGACCTTCTAGAACATTCCCGATGAAAACACCTAATCATTCCAACTCAAACGGGACTTTCCTTATATGAATCTTATTCTCCTGACCATTCCGGATCACCTCGTGATATCCCGGATCCCATCCGAGACTCAACAACATTCGGTCTCTTTCTCATAATACCATAACTACTCAAAACAACGTCGAATCCTTAAGTGTGTCTCCACGGTTCGTGAATTATGCGGACATGATCGAGACACTTCTCCGAACAATAACCAATAGAGGAATCTGGAAATTCATATGGCTCCACATATTTCTACGATTACTTTGCGATCGAATGAACCACTTACATACGATACCAATTTCCCTTTGTCTCACGATAGTTTACTTATCCGGTTATGATCGCTTTATCTCTGCATACCTAGTTCAACCTCGTTACCGATAAGTACTCTTTTCGCTCCTGATATGTGATCCCTTGTGAGCCACCACATGCTTGCAAGCTAATTGGATGACATTCCACCGAGAGGGCCCAGAGTATATCTATCCGTCATATGGATGGACAAATCCCACTCTTGATCCATGTGTTTCAACCAATAATTTCCGAACACTCAATGCCACCTTTATAGCCACCCGATTCATGAGGTGGTGTTTGATGTCATCAAAGCATCCATCCGAAAGGTGATATGCATGATCTCATGGTCGAAGGAATTAGGTTACTATGTATCGTAAAGCATATAGCAATTGAACTATTGAAATGACTTGATCTTTATGCTACGCTTATCTATAGGAGTATGTCCATCACATCATTCTCCTAATGATATGATCATGTTGTTAATAACATCTCCATGTTCATGATCAGGAAACCATGATCATATATTAACCAACAAGCTAGTTTAACAAGAGGCTTTACTAGGGACTCTTATTTTAGTTTACAAATCACACAAGTATTAATGTTTCCGGTTAATACAATTATAGCATGTTATGTAAACATTTATCATAAGTGTGAAGATATGATAATAACCACTTTATTATTGCCTCTTGGGCATATCTCCAACAGTCTCCCACTTGCACTAGAGTCAATAATCTAGTTTCAAACCTTTGTGTATTCAACACCTATGGATTTCCGGTGTTGTATGTACACGATTGCTAGTGGTCAACTGATCTCCGGATCTGACACTTCCAGGTCCGTGTGTAATTGCATGTCTCTGCGTCTTTACGCATCACTCATTCTCTAATGAGATGGCTTTGTATAAATTTGGTCTTTTGGTGTGGCCTTTAGTTCTTTGGGGTTAAAACATGTTGATAATATTGTCGCACAATATATCTTCATAGTATTATCCCACTGTGAACTACACCTAGTTTGATAACAAACTACTTGACACAAATGCCCTCTTTGTCGCTAAAACAGCCATATACTTAGCCTTTTGTTGTAGTATCTGTCACAATGTCTTAACTTTGGAACTCATCCAAATCCATTATGGAACTCACTTTCCATTATATTGTGCCACCCTTAGTTTAGATTGAGATAAACTTAATTTGTACTTTGTGACAAAGCTAGTATCAATGTAGTACTTTTACAATGAACTAACCATCTATTTGTCACTTCTACAAATAATATACTCTTAGTTCTTCCAAAAGATCATAAGAATATCCTTACTATTGTCCAATGATCATCTTACGAATCATTCTGGTATATGCTCACAACATTTAGAGCATAGGACATATCTGGATTTGTACATATCACAGTATGATTGATATAAATACTCTCTGTGATTTCATACATCAAGTATCAATCTATACTTGATTATTTGTTTCACTTTACCAAATGTCAATACACTTGAATATATCATCAACATTTAACTCTTTCAATCCTTTCTGTGCGACAAGAACCTTTTCTTGTAGTTTCTATATTGAACTCATTCAATATCTCGTCTATGTACTTCTGGCACAACCATATTAGCGTCTATTGATGCCAAATATTTGGGTTTTGCCTAACTCTTTCATCGGGATGAAATTCTTAATATGTGTTAATAAAAGATACATTATTTACAATCAACAATATGTCTTCCACATAATGTATTAGAAACATGTCTTAGCACTCCCACTTAATTTCTTGCAAATGCAAGCATCTTCATTGTCTCTGATGAACTTTTAAACTCCTTTAACAGTTTCATCACAGTGAAGATTCCAACTCCGCGATGCTCACTTTAACCATTGAAGTTTGCATATACTTTTAGCATCCTTTTGAATTAACAAAACCCTATGGACTGTGTTATGCACATGTCCTAGGTAACGATTCTATTAGAAGAACTTGTTTTGTTTATTCAACTACCATATAACAAATTATATGTAGTGGTTGCTACATTAATCCGTATAGACTAAATATCACTATGAAAGATCAAATCTTGTCATAGTCAACCTTTGAACATTTTGTGAACTCTTTCCCAACATGTCGACTATTTCATAGATGTAAAACATCCATGTCTATTTCTTTATAGATCCAGACACAACTGTAAGGTCTTACACCTTTCTCGAGGGTCCTTCAAGTTCAAAACTTGATTTCTCGTGTATGGAACTATCACGGATTTTATGGCTTCAAGCCATTTGACGGAGTCAGGGCCCATCATCGCTTCTTTGCATGTAGCCGGTTCATTATTCTCAAATAATGATTCAACCCTCAAATCTTGGTATTTGATTGTTTACCCGATCTACTTGTTTCAATAGGAACTTAGATCTCCGTGACCACAACCTTTGAGGCACGTGAGCCATGAGCATTGTTGCCGCCTCCTAACACTTTTCGCCTCAAGAACTCGCACATATAGCTAAGGTTCTTTAACCTTATCAAAGTTCTATTGTCCTCCCACTTTTCTTTTCACGAAAAATTCCTTCCCAAAGAAACTTGACGTTCTAAGCGACAAACACTTTTGTCTCTGGTGTTATGGAGGAATACTCAACAGTTATACAAAGACAGGTTCATCCGACTTTGGTTGCAAACATCTTTCTTATGCATAGCAAACCATTGTTTAAGAAAGGACAACTTGGGTTTTATCCCAAACCATAACTTTATATGGTGTCATTTCAACGGATTATGATGGAGCTCTTTTCAGTGGAAAAACGGTAATCTCTAAAGATTTTAATCTTTAAAATATAATGGCAGTTTTATGAATTATACCTTTGATCTTACCATGTTAAACAAGGTTTAATTACATATCTCGAACGCTCCATACTCTTATGGTGTTTCGGGAAATGCAAATCCACGGAACGATTCCATAAATCTTAGGTATTATGCTAAACTTGTAACTCAAATATCTTCCTTTATGATCCTATCATAAACTATTTATATTCTTGTTACAATGATTTTTCACTTCATCTTGAAAATCTTTGAACTTTTCAAATATTTCACACTTCATCCTTATTAAGTAAATATTCATATATTCACTCAAATTTTCGGAAAAAGTATATGAAGTTGAAATCCATCGCTCTTGACTACACATAATGGATTTCGTACAACAATATGTACAAGTTCCAATAAGCTAGTCATTCGTTCCCTTTTGGCCTATGAACGAAGTTTTAATTATCTCTAGGAAAGTTTCTCAAGCGTCATTTGATCAAAATCAAATAGACTCCAAAATTCCATCCATATGGATTTTCTTCATGTTTTCTTTCCAATATAATTTAAACGGCGATGCCACTTCCTAAGTGATCTTTTAATCAATTTGTCTTTCGACATTTTTAGCACTAGTTTTATGGATGTGATTTCTCCAACGAGATTTGTGAATCATCCATCTTTTATGGATTACGGAAATTATTTGAACAACCCTTTTGTTCTCATAATACCTGATAAAACAAATCCTGAAGGCAATCTTTGATGTTTAACGAGCAACATAATAACCCTTTATTTGTTCTCGATGAACATCATCACATATTCTTTTGCTAATTACTTAGGCCACTGTAGTTCATGAATTCTATTGTTTCGTATGACGATTCATACCAACAAATTCAGTATTAAATACTTAAGAACCACATTGTTTAATAAGCAAAGAATATAGCCATAACATGTATATCATCTATATACTTAAACTGAACAATTCTAGTCTTTTCTTTTCTGCCATATATTTATGAGATTCTCTTCAAGATTTCCTTCTACTTGAAAGAATCTATCAACATCAATAGTGGAGTCATACATATGACACATAATCCAAAGCGTGTATAATTAAATACCAATGTCTTTGGACTTGCACTTTGAAGTAGATCACCTATCATCAAATGTTTGGTGTTCTTTCAAATTCCTTTCTTTAGTAATCTCTTGGTGTAGTAAACATCTTACCTACATCAAATATTCACCCTCATCATGGATTTATCCATGATCAAGCTACTTTTAGCTTGTAACGGTGAATTGCAAGTATAATGTTGCTCTCCAAAACCTTTTGGAGGATTAGGACAACTAGTGTCTCCAACCTTTTGCAAATTCTCATCAAATATGAGAACATGACTTTTGCCATATTATACTCTATCATGTTGTAACCAATACTTCGTTTCAGATATCACAATATATTCCACACATCATGGTTTCTGAAACAACTCTTTCAGACCCTAGATAACCTTGATATTAAGAGAATCCTTTGAATATCAAGAATCATGGAGACAAACATGATACTTATATACTAACACTTGGAATTGTTACTCTTGATTTAATACTAATTATTAAACTTCATGGAGTAACAGGAACTTACTGAAAGTTTGCAATAGGACTTTTAAACTTTTTAGATTAACACTTAAAACAATACGATACCAACAGAAAGTATCTAACCAGAATTCTATAGTTCTATCATCTCAATTTTAACTAAGCTTAAGGTGGTAAACGGATGCCAATGACTACAACAACTATGCAAATTCACTTTGATTTAGTTTATGATAAATTGAGTTCTAATTAATAATTAAATTAATCTAGGTGAACTCCCACTCAAAACAATATCCCTCACATTGTTTTAGTGATCACACGAACCAAATACACCACATCAAAACCGATCATCACGAGAGTTGATATAGCTTCAATGGCGAACAATCAACATGTTCATCATATCTACTATATGACTCATGCTCTACCTTTCGGTAATCCGTGTTCCTGAGGCCATGTCCGACATGCTAGGCTCATCAAGATCAAACCTTAGTTTCCGCATGAGCAAATGGCTTGCTCACGCTGTATACACTTGTAGAATCTAACACACCCGATCATCACGTGGTGCTTCAAAACAACAAGCTTTTAGCAACGGTGCTAACTAAGGGTGAACACTTTATGATTTGAAATTCATGTGCATGAGGGATCATCTTATAATGCTACCGCTGCCTACTAAGCAATACAAGATGCATAAAGGATTAACATCACATGCAATTCATAATATGTGATATGATATGGCCTTTCTTCTTTGTGCTTCCGATCTCCATCTTCTAGCACGAACATGATCTCCATCATCACCGACATTGCATCAAGGTCAATGATGCTTCTCCATGGTTGTCGCCCACCGCTTCAACTATTACAACTACTTTGAATAGACACGCTTCTTAATGTAATTTAAAACAACCATATGGCTCCCCGCCTTGCCAACTTACAATAAGAAACATTGCATACATCATATATAATCACAATCATGGCCATATCACATCACAAGACACCTCGCAAAACAAAGTTAGACGCCTCTAATTTTCTTTGCATGTTTTACGTGGTTTGGGGCTTTCAATAAGTGTCGTTCTAACTTACGAACAAGAACCACAACATTGATACTAGTATTGTCAATCACCCGTTGTAAATTGAATCTTAACTATGCTAGGAGAAACAGGCACCCGCAAAGCCACTTATGCAATACAAGTTGCATGTCAAGCGTGGAGCAAGTCTCATGAACGATGTCATGTAAGGTTAGCCCGGGCCGCTTCATCCCAACATACCAAAAGATGCAAAGTACACAAGAAGCAATCGACAATAAAAGCATCAACGCCCACAATGACCATTGTGTTCTACTCGTGCAACAGATCTACATATAGACACGGCTCTGATACCCTTTGTAGGGGTTCGTAGCATGGAAAAAAAAAATTCTATCGCATGCAAACAAACAAGCCAAGATCTATCTACTAGATTGTAGCAACGAGTCGATGGAATAACTTACCCTCGAAGATTCCAAAGTGTTTAACGAGAGCAGATTCTCGTGGGTGATGTAGTCGATTTCTCCGATCTCAAGATCGTGTAGACGATCCTTCCCAGGCCAGGCTCCTAGCAGCCTCCCGTAGTCGGTCACGCTCGCATTGACGAAGACCTTCCTCTCCCTTGTTCCAAAGCAATGGAGGTTGTAGCACTCTCTCGCGATTCCGAAGACAACGGCGTGGTACCTAAGTAGAGGGAAATCATGCAGGCTTTGCCTTAAGCCGGAGCGAGTATGGTGGATTATGAGAGAGGGCTATTAGTGGTCTAGAGATTAGACACACCAATTAGAAGGCTCTAAACCGCAGGCTAAAGCAATTATAAGCTCTAAACCAAACGGCTCTAAACCTGAGATTAGAGGTAGAAACTTGTGTGTCTCAAGGAGGAGCCCTGCCCCTCCTTTTATAGGTGGAGGGGCTAGGCGCGCCAGGGAGGGAGGGAGTCCCTCCCCAACTCGGCCTAGGGCTGAGCGCCGGCCAAGGAGGAGAGGAACTCCTCCTCCTAGTTGGTTTCAACCTCCTCTTGCTTGTTTCCCACATTTTCCTGTTTCCCACAGTTTCCTGTTTTCCACAGTTTCCTGTTTTAGCCCTTTGACTTTCAAACTGGCAATTTAACTTTCATGTTTTTTGGAACAGCAAGAACACTTAGTACATGATGCAATCATTCAATGACACACTCATGTACCCTCCCCCCCGGAGTGCCGGACAATCCGGACCCTTCTAGAACATTCCCGATGAAAACACCGGAATCATTCCCGAACTCCGAAACGGGACTTTCCTTATATGAATCTTATTCTCCGGACCATTCCGGATCACCTCGTGATATCCCGGATCCCATCCGAGACTCCGAACAACATTCGGTCTCTTTCTCATAATACCATAACTACTCAAAACAACGTCGAATCCTTAAGTGTGTCTCCCTACGGTTCGTGAATTATGCAGACATGATCGAGACACTTCTACGAACAATAACCAATAGAGGAATCTGGAAATTCATATGGCTCCCACATATTTCTACGATTACTACTTTGCGATCGAATGAACCACTTACATACGATACCAATTTCCCTTTGTCTCACGATAGTTTACTTATCCGGGTTATGATCGCTTGATCTCTCGCATACCTAGTTCAACCTCGTTACCGATAAGTACTCTTTTCTCGCTCCGTGATATGTGATCCCTGTGAGCCAGTCACATGCTTGCAAGCTAATTGGATGACATTCCACCGAGAGGGACCAGAGTATATCTATCCGCCATATGGATGGACAAATCCCACTCTTGATCCATGTGTTTCAACCAATAATTTCCAACACTCAATGCCACCTTTATAGCCACCCGATTCAGTGTGGTGTTTGATGTCATCAAAGCATCCATCCGGTAAAGGTGATATGCATGATCTCATGGTCGAAGGAATTAGGTTACTATGTATCAGAAAGCATATAACAATTGAACTATTGAAATGACTTGATCTTTATGCTACGCTTATCTATAGGAGTATGTCCATCACATCATTCTCCTAATGATATGATCATGTTGTTAATAACATCTCCATGTTCATGATCAGGAAACCATGATCATATATTAACCAACAAGCTAGTTTAACAAGAGGCTTTACTAGGGACTCTTATTTTAGTTTACAAATCACACAAGTATTAATGTTTCCGGTTAATACAATTATAGCATGTTATGTAAACATTTATCATAAGTGTGAAGATATGATAATAACCACTTTATTATTGCCTCTTGGGCATATCTCCAACAGTCTCCCACTTGCACTAGAGTCAATAATCTAGTTTCAAACCTTTGTGTATTCAACACCTATGGATTTCCGGTGTTGTATGTACACGATTGCTAGTGGTCAACTGATCTCCGGATCTGACACTTCCAGGTCCGTGTGTAATTGCATGTCTCTCGTCTTACGCATCACTCATTCTCTAATGAGATGGCTTTGTATAAATTTGGTCTTTTGGTGTGGCCTTTAGTTCTTTGGGGTTAAAACATGTTGATAATATTGTCGCACAATATATCTTCATAGTATTATCCCACTGTGAACTACACCTAGTTTGATAACAAACTACTTGACACAAATGCCCTCTTTTGCTAAAACAGCAGTCATATACTTAGCCTTTTGTTGTAGTATCTGTCACAATGTCTTAACTTTGGAACTCATCCAAATCCATTATGGAACTCACTTTCCATTATATTGTGCCACCCTTAGTTTAGATTGAGATAAACTTAATT
The DNA here is from genome assembly GCA_030063025.1 of Avena longiglumis. Lineage (NCBI taxonomy): Eukaryota > Viridiplantae > Streptophyta > Magnoliopsida > Poales > Poaceae > Avena > Avena longiglumis. Next base: position 161,129,319 of record CP125973.1, read on the forward strand.
TGTACTTTGTGACAAAGCTAGTATCAATGTAGTACTTTTACAATGAACTAACCATCTATTTGTCACTTCTACAAATAATATACTCTTAGTTCTTCCAAAAGATCATAAGAATATCCTTACTATTGTCCAATGATCATCTTACGAATCATTCTTGTATATGCTCACAACATTTAGAGCATAGGACATATCTCGATTTGTACATATCACAGTATGATTGATATAAATACTCTCTGTGATTTCATACATCAAGTATCAATCTATACTTGATTATTTGTTTCACTTTACCAAATGTCAATACACTTGAATATATCATCAACATTTAACTCTTTCAATCCTTTCTCGTACAAGAACCTTTTCTTGTAGTTTCTATATTGAACTCATTCAATATCTCGTCTATGTACTTCTGGCACAACCATATTAGCGTCTATTGATGCCAAATATTTGGGTTTTGCCTAACTCTTTCATCGGGATGAAATTCTTAATATGTGTTAATAAAAGATACATTATTTACAATCAACAATATGTCTTCCACATAATGTATTAGAAACATGTCTTAGCACTCCCACTTAATTTCTTGCAAATGCAAGCATCTTCATTGTCTCTGATGAACTTTTAAACTCCTTTAACAGTTTCATCACAGTGAAGATTCCAACTCCGCGATGCTCACTTTAACCATTGAAGTTTGCATATACTTTTAGCATCCTTTTGAATTAACAAAACCCTATGGACCGTGTTATGCACATGTCCTAGGTAACGATTCTATTAGAAGAACTTGTTTTGTTTATTCAACTACCATATAACAAATTATATGTAGTGGTTGCTACATTAATCCGTATAGACTAAATATCACTATGAAAGATCAAATCTTGTCATAGTCAACCTTTGAACATTTTGTGAACTCTTTCCCAACATGTCGACTATTTCATAGATGTAAAACATCCATGTCTATTTCTTTATAGATCCAGACACAATTGTAAGGTCTTACACCTTTCTCGAGGGTCCTTCAAGTTCAAAACTTGATTTCTCGTGTATGGAACTATCACGGATTTTATGGCTTCAAGCCATTTGACGAGTCGGGGCCCATCATCGCTTCTTTGCATGTAGCCGGTTCATTATTCTCAAATAATGATTCAACCCTCAAATCTTGGTATTTGATTGTTTACCCGATCTACTTGTTTCAATAGGAACTTAGATCTCCGTGACCACAACCTTTGAGGCACGTGAGCCATGAGCATTGTTGCTGCCTCCTAACACTTTTCGCCCAAGAACTCTGCACATATAGCTAAGGTTCTTTTAACCTTATCAAAGTTCTATTGTCCTCCCACTTTTCTTTTCACGAAAAATTCCTTCCCAAAGAAACTTGACGTTCTAAGCGACAAACACTTTTGTCTCTGGTGTTATGGAGGAATACTCAACAGTTATACAAAGACAGGTTCATCCGACTTTGGTTGCAAACATCTTTCTTATGCATAGCAAACCATTGTTTAAGAAAGGACAACTTGGGTTTTATCCCAAACCATAACTTTATATGGTGTCATTTCAACGGATTATGATGGAGCTCTTTTCAGTGGAAAAACGGTAATCTCTAAAGCTTTTAATCTTTAAAATATAATGGCAGTTTTATGAATTATACCTTTGATCTTACCATGTTAAACAAGGTTTAATTACATATCTCGAACGCTCCATACTCTTATGGTGTTTCGAAATGCAAATCCACTTAACGATTCCATAAATCTTAGGTATTATGCTAAACTTGTAACTCAAATATCTTCCTTTATGATCCTATCATAAACTATTTATATTCTTGTTACAATGATTTTTCACTTCATCTTGAAAATCTTTGAACTTTTCAAATATTTCACACTTCATCCTTATTAAGTAAATATTCATATATTCACTCCAATTTTCTAAAAAGTATATGAAGTTGAAATCCATCGCTCTTGACTACACATAATGGATTTCGTACAACAATATGTACAAGTTCCAATAAGCTAGTCATTCGCTCCTTTTGGCCTATGAACGAAGTTTTAATTATCTCTAGGAAAGTTTCTCAAGCGTCATTTGATCAAAATCAAATAGACTCCAAAATTCCATCCATATGGATTTTCTTCATGTTTTCTTTCCAATATAATTTAAACGGCGATGCCACTTCCTAAGTGATCTTTTAATCAATTTGTCTTTCGACATTTTTAGCACTAGTTTTATGGATGTGATTTCTCCAACGAGATTTGTGAATCATCCATCTTTTATGGATTACGGAAATTATTTGAACAACCCTTTTGTTCTCATAATACCTGATAAAACAAATCCTGAAGGCAATCTTTGATGTTTAACGAGCAACATAATAACCCTTTATTTGTTCTCGATGAACATCATCACATATTCTTTTGCTAATTACTTAGGCCACTGTAGTTCATGAATTCTGTTGTTTCGTATGACGATTCATACCAACAAATTCAGTATTAAATACTTAAGAACCACATTGTTTAATAAGCAAAGAATATAGCCATAACATGTATATCATCTATATACTTAAACTGAACAATTCTAGTCTTTTCTTTTCTGCCATATATTTATGAGATTCTCTTTCAGTATTTCCTTTTCTGTTTGAAAGAATCTATCAACATCAATAGTGGAGTCATACATATGACACATAATCCAAAGCGTGTATAATTAAATACCAATGTCTTTGGACTTGCACTTTGAAGTAGATCACCTATCATCAAATGTTTGGTGTTCTTTCAAATTCCTTTCTTTAGTAATCTCTTGGTGTAGTAAACATCTTACCTACATCAAATATTCACCCTCATCATGGATTTATCCATGATCAAGCTACTTTTAGCTTGTAACGGTGAATTGCAAGTATAATGTTGCTCCAAAACCTTTTGGAGGATTAGGACAACTAGTGTCTCCAACCTTTTGCAAATTCTCATCAAATATGAGAACATGACTTTTGCCATATTATACTCTATCATGTTGTAACCAATACTTCGTTCAGATATCACAATATATTCCACACATCATGGTTTCTAAACAACTCTTTCGACCTAGATAACCTTGATATTAAGAGAATCCTTTGAATATCAAGAATCATGGAGACAAACATGATACTTATATACTAACACTTGGAATTGTTACTCTTGATTTAATACTAATTATTAAACTTCATGGAGTAACAGGAACTTACTGAAAGTTTGCAATAGGACTTTTAAACTTTTTAGATTAACACTTAAAACAATACGATACCAGTTCGTAAAGTATCTAACCAGAATTCTATAGTTCTATCATCTCAATTTTAACTAAGCGCAAGGTGGTAAACGGATGCCAATGACTACAACAACTATGCAAATTCACTTTGATTTAGTTTATGATAAATTGAGTTCTAATTAATAATTAAATTAATCTAGGTGAACTCCCACTCAAAACAATATCCCTCACATTGTTTTAGTGATCACACGAACCAAATCCACCACATCAAAACCGATCATCACGAGAGTTGATATAGCTTCAATGGCGAACAATCAACATGTTCATCATATCTACTATATGACTCATGCTCTACCTTTCGGTAATCCGTGTTCCTGAGGCCATGTCTGTACATGCTAGGCTCATCAAGATCAAACCTTAGTTTCGCATGAGCAACTGGCTTGCTCACGTTGTATACACTTGTAGAATCTAACACACCATCATCACGTGGTGCTTCAAAACAACAAGCTTTAGCAACGTGCTAACTAAGGGTGAACACTTTATGATTTGAAATTCATGTGCATGAGGGATCATCTTATAATGCTACCGCTGCCTACTAAGCAATACAAGATGCATAAAGGATTAACATCACATGCAATTCATAATATGTGATATGATATGGCCTTTCTTCTTTGTGCTTCCGATCTCCATCTTCTAGCAGGAACATGATCTCCATCATCACCGACATTGCATCAAGGTCAATGATGCTTCTCCATGGTTGTCGCCCACCGCTTCAACTATTACAACTACTTTGAATAGACACGCTCTTAACAGTAATTTAAAACAACCATATGGTTTCGCCGCCACAACTTACAATAAGAAACATTGCATACATCATATATAATCACAATCATGGCCATATCACATCACAAGACACCCCCGCAAAACAAAGTTAGACCTCTAATTTTCTTTGCATGTTTTACGTGGTTTGGGGCTTTCAATAAGTGTCGCTCTAACTTACGAACAAGAACCACAACATTGATACTAGTATTGTCAATCACCCGTTGTAAATTGAATCTTAACTATGCTAGGAGAAACAGGCACCCGCAAAGCCACTTATGCAATACAAGTTGCATGTCAAGCGTGGAGCAAGTCTCATGAACGATGTCATGTAAGGTTAGCCCGGGCCGCTTCATCCCAACATACCAAAAGATGCAAAGTACACAAGAAGCAATCGACAATAAAAGCATCAACGCCCACAATGACCATTGTGTTCTACTCGTGCAACAGATCTACATATAGACACGGCTCTGATACCACTGTAGGGGTTCGTAGCATGGAAAAAAAAAATTTCTATCGCATGCAAACAAACAAGCCAAGATCTATCTACTAGATTGTAGCAACGAGTCGATGGAATAACTTACCCTCGAAGATTCCAAAGTGTTTAACGAGAGCAGATTCTCGTGGGTGATGTAGTCGTACTCTCTCCGATCTCAAGATCGTGTAGACGATCCTTCCTGGCTAGCTCCTGCGCCTCCCGTAGTCGGTCACATGTTCGGATTTCGACGAAGACCTTCCTCTCCCTTGTTCCAAAGAAAATGGAGGTTGTAGCACTTCTCGCGATTCCTAAGAAGACAACGGCGTGGTACCTAAGTAGAGGGAATCCTGCAGGCTTTGCCTTAAGCCGAGCGAGTATGGTGGATTATGAGAGAGGGCTATTAGTGGTCTAGAGATTAGACACACCAATTAGAAGGCTCTAAACCGCAGGCTAAAGCAATTAGAAGCTCTAAACCAAACGGCTCTAAACCGAGATTAGAGGTAGAAACTTGTGTGTCTCAAGGAGGAGCCCCGCCTCCTTTTATAGGTGGAGGGGCTAGGCGCGCAGGAGGAAGGAGTCCTCCCAACTCGGCCTAGGGCTGAGAGCCGCCAAGGAGGAGAGGAACCTCCTCCTAGTTGGTTTCAACCTCCTCTTGCTTGTTTCCCACAGCCTCGCTTCCCACAGTTTCTGTTTTCCATGCTTCTGTTTTAGCCGCTTGACTTTCAAACCGCAATTTGACTTTCATGTTTTTGGAACAGCAAGAACACTTAGTACATTATGCAATCATTCAATGACACACTCATGTACCCTCCCCGAGTGTCTTGGGACAATCCGGACCCTTCTAGAACATTCCCGATGAAAACACCTAATCATTTCCGAACTCCGAAACGGGACTTTCCTTATATGAATCTTATTCTCCGGACCATTCCGGATCACCTCGTGATATCCCAGATCCCATCCGAGACTCCGAACAACATTCGGTCTCTTTCTCATAATACCATAACTACTCAAAACAACGTCGAATCCTTAAGTGTGTCTCCCTACGGTTCGTGAATTATGCGGACATGATCGAGACACTTCTACGAACAATAACCAATAGAGGAATCTGGAAATTCATATGGCTCCCACATATTTCTACGATTACTTTGCGATCGAATGAACCACTTACATACGATACCAATTTCCCTTTGTCTCACGATAGTTTACTTATCCGAAGTTATGATCGTCGGTATCTCTGCATACCTAGTTCAACCTCATCGATAAGTACTCTTTTCTCGCTCCCGTGATATGTGATCCCTTGTGAGCCAGTCACATGCTTGCAAGCTAATTGGATGACATTCCACCGAGAGGGCCCAGTATATCTATCCGTCATATGGATGGACAAATCCCACTCTTGATCCATGTGTTTCAACCAATAATTTCCGAACACTCAATGCCACCTTTATAGCCACCCGCCACGGTGTGGTGTTTGATGTCATCAAAGCATCCATCCGTAAAGGTGATATGCATGATCTCATGGTCGAAGGAATTAGGTTACTATGTATCAGAAAGCATATAGCAATTGAACTATTGAAATGACTTGATCTTTATGCTACGCTTATCTATAGGAGTATGTCCATCACATCATTCTCCTAATGATATGATCCTGTTGTTAATAACATCTCCATGTTCATGATCAGGAAACCATGATCATATATTAACCAACAAGCTAGTTTAACAAGAGGCTTTACTAGGGACTCTTATTTTAGTTTACAAATCACACAAGTATTAATGTTTCCGGTTAATACAATTATAGCATGTTATGTAAAAATTTATCATAAGTGTGAAGATATGATAATAACCACTTTATTATTGCCTCTTGGGCATATCTCCAACAACATCGTCGGTGCCTCGCCGTATCTGACCACCCCGTGCCCTGCCGATAGTGCTACGAGCTCCGCCTCGTCGCGCTAGTGCTCCTCCCCGAAGGAATCGACCGCGTACGCTTGGAATCGACCGCAACATCACCTTCTTCCCCCCACTGACGACCACCGTCGGCGCCATTACCGCCGACCTAGACCTCCTCTAGCCAAGCCGACCTCGCCAATCGAATCACGGTGAGCCCGTGGTCCCTGTGGACCCTTCCCCTTCCTCCCTCTTGTTATGGAGTGTTCTGCCACCATTGCTCCGCCGTCCGCCGCTGCAGTAGTAGCCGCCGTCATCGCCCCTGTGCCCAAAACCAAGCGGCACCGCCACCATTTGGTTCCTCGTCCCCTCCCGGTTCGAACGCGAGTAGTCACGCCTCCCAGCGATCCCTCTAGCGCCGCCTCTGCCGACCATCTGACGCGGGCCGTCGTGATGACGTCATGCTGGCGTGGCCATGACGTGTGCGTGGGTCCCATTGACCGCTGACCGTCCAACGTGGGTCTGACATGTCCCTGTGGCCCACATGTCAGCCATAGTGGCTAGACTCATCCGTAGTGAGAAACAACCCTGACCCCCTAGCTGACGTCATAGTGACGCAGTAAACCTTTTTAAATGGTTTTAATAATTCCAGAAATTAAAGAAAACTTTTAAAATCAATAACTAATTATTTATAAATCAGAATAATGTGTATAATATATCAAAATGTTTAGAAAAATGAGATCTAACTATCTCCGCTATCATCATGCATTTTTCAACAACTTTCATGACAAATTTAATTAGAAGAACATAGTAACCCCTCACAGGTGATTCTGGAGTTTCTCCAAATTAGGGATTATTCCCCTCGGAACCCCGATTAAATTGTCGAGCATGCCTTAGGGTTACTTTTCAATACAATTTAACTTGCCATATCATCATAATTTCTTGAGCATTGCATCGATGCCATGTGTTGATTGTTTCCCCTGTATTTTCCGGTGCTTGGTTCTTTCGGTAGAATACGAGATCGAGATCGAGATCGAAGCCAGAGATCAACACCATTGAAGCTCGAAGACAAATACTTGACCAACTGTAACCAAGTCAAGTACAAGGCTCCCGAAGATCTGCTTATCAGTTATCAACGGGCAAAGGCAAGCATAGCCCCACCATGATATAATCCTATGATTTCGAAAGCATTTCAATTCTTGCCATGTCGCATACGATTCTACTATGGTCTTTATCGATAGATAGAGTATCCTATCTGTTGCATTACTCCCTTTGAGCTTATATTACTTGATACACTGCTCCTAGAATAACTAGGTTGGCTTGTGTGACTGCTAGAGCTTATACATGTGTCTTGCTTAGCCATGTATAGTGGTTAATGCTGGTTCATCTAGATAATGTATCAGATGCAGAGAATCTAGTATGACAGGAGAACGTGATGAGATGTGATCAGAGGTGATATAAGTTAAACATGCTAAGGCTTGTATGGGAGGCCACGGTGGGATGTGGTTTTTCTAGTCCCATGCTCGCCACCACTAGGACCCATTGTTCTTGCCTCTTGAACCAAGACGAGCGTACAACCACACGGGGCCTGGAAAACCCCACGAGTGACTAACTTGCCTAGTAGATTCCATGAGTCACATAGTTCAGGCGTTCCATTCAACATATGCATATAAAACCTTTTGAAAGATTTGACGGGTGAAGGTGCATTCATAAAAGGTAGGTAAGCATGGCCGGGGTTGCTTAGGTTGGATGGAGCCCCTGGTAAACCAACCTCGCCTCACATCTCTAGGGACCGGCTTTGGGACTTGACCCGTTACGGTGGAACCATCCTTAGGGCGTGACTCATGGTCTTGGCGAAAGCAAGGTAAAGGTCATTTCTAACCACCCTTTGCTGGCCTTCCAAGGAAGAGCGCTTATCTAGTGGCATTAAGAGAAGTTTAGTAGGTGTGGGTAAAGTTGTACACCCCTGCAGGGTAATAATCTTTCGGAAAGCCGTGTCCACGGTTATGGACGACTTGGGAACGAACGTGATGATCATAGAGAACTTTAACCTAATCGTAAAACTTGGCATATCAACGTGTGATTAAGGATGCTTCCTCATGGGTACGAGGGGGTGATCCTAGATAGGGTTCAGATGATGATGATTCGGTGGATATCAAATATGATCTATTTTTTTAGAGATGCCGCTCTCTTATCCCTTTTAAAATAATCTGATTAGACGAGCTCCTTCTCCCTCTTATTTTATAAAAAAAGTGGCTTTATGCAAAACAACTCCACCAGCCATAAGTCTTGCGGAGTACACCCTGTACTCACCCTTGCTTTGTTGATACTTTTGTAGAGTAAGTGTTCCCCTGAAGACAAGTTCTGTACTACATCGACATCGACGAGTAGCTTGGGGTTCCCGGCCGGCAGCCTGGAATCTATGGGCTGGGACTTCATCATTATGCTTCAGACCACTAAGGCCATTTGTTAAGTTTGCTATACTTAATAGCATAATTTAACTTCTGTTGTTTGATGTTTGTGGTCAGTGACCTCTGCTTGTAATAATTTGGTTCTTCGCTCAGATATGAGTTTGCTGTAATAAATTTTATGTCGTAGGGTCACTGCTGTGTTACTGATTCTTCACTGGATATTCTCGAGTTCAAGGTTAATCTTATGTCAGACGGAGGTCTAGGATTTGTTTAACCCTGATCCCGGGGGTGTCACATTATCTTTGCATACATTGATATTGCTAAAGAGGATTGTGTGAAGTTCTGTATGAAAGAAATTTTCAAGTGTTTGGAGAGAATGATGTAAGGAGATAAAGAATGGTCAAAAGCTCAAACATTATAGTTCTTGAGATTCTTATAATGAATATATTGATATTATTCAAGTGGTGACTCCGGAAGAATTTATTAAAGACCAATTTCAAGAACCTGCAGACTCCGTTTTCGAATAGGTAACATTTTTGTAAAAAAAAGTTCGCAAAAAACTTCTCAATTTATATTTCTGCAGTTTTTATTCAATATGGAAGATAACAAGTTGAAAGAGGGAAGGAAACAGAGCCCGGGTGGCCCACACCACCCTGTGGCGCGGGCCCACCTTGCCGCGCCACCAGGTGGTGTGACCACCACAGAGCTCGTCTCCGTCCCGTTTTCGCCCAATACCTTCCTTATGTCGTAAAACTTCGTAATATATAATCCCCTGGATCCCCCGAGGTCCGTGTATTGTGTTCTCTTTGTGTTTTCATTTCGATCTATTTCTATCAGGAACAATTCTCAAGTTTAGAAGCACAATGGTCTCCGCCAACGACAAGGGTAAAAAGATTGTGGAAGGTGACCTCCAAGACCCCAAGGAGGAGGAGGAGATCGTGGTTGAAGTTAAAGAAGAAGTGGAGTAAGACAAGCGTCCGCGCCACCATTGCAAGCATTGGAGTGGTGAAAAAACATGTCAAGATCAAGAGGACTGCACGGATGTCCATAGGAGGGAAATTTCCGTGTCTTTTCTTATCTCCACGGTCACTTCCTCCACGTACCAAGAACTCCTTCCATACTCTTATACATGAGCAGCAATTCCAAAAGATGCCTAAGGTAAAGTTGCCCTCTAGTTGGGATATGCCTCGTTCTAACCATGCATGAAAAGAATACTTTAAGGAGGAAGAGTGGGGAAAGAATCACAAGGACTGGGATTCTCGGTCCGACATGATCATGAACCGCATTGAGCATAATTCGGAGTTGATTCGTACTCTAGCCTTTGAGATTGAGGATTTGAAGAAGTTGATTGAAAAGCTTATCGAGAGAACACAACCACCACCGAAGGAGTAATTCGTCATCGGGTTTTGGCATCCCCTTGGTTTGTTCCAAGCTTTGGGGAGTGTCGCGGCATCCCCTTTTTAGTAGAGTCATATCATGAATAGAGAATTTATCATATAGGATGGTTTGCATTGTGGAAGTATCTCTCCTCTAGTTGGTTATCTATGTATCCCTTGGTGTGAGTGTCGTTATGGAATATTAATGAGAAGTTTCACCATTTACTTTTTGCACATCTTATTTAGTTTGCAATTTCTGTTATATGATTGATCTTGTTGTTAGTATTGGTATCACTTTGGGAGCATCAAGTAAATTTAGTTGGTTTTGGCAAACTTAGCTTTGGTCAGTAGCAACACTATTTTGAGATTTGAAAGGAAAAGAGAAAAGTACTTGTAGATATATTATTTAATTTTCTTTCTTTCTTGATTAACTGGTAAACTTAGTATTCCCAAGTTAAGATCTTTTGTGTTTTCAAGGAAGATTGCATGATTGTTCCTATCACTTGTATGTTTGTTTGTTTCCTTCAACTCTTATGCTTGCTACCCAGCCTTGCTAGCCAAAAATCTATACTGAGAGGGAATGCTTCTCATGCATCCAATCCTTGAACTAAAACATATGCCATATGTGTCCACCATATCTACCTATTAGCATTATTGCTATTCCAAGTAAATTCTCAATATTTATCTATCTTCCAAATTAAAAACTTATTTGTTATGTGAAAACTAGTGATTAAATCTCTCACGAACTTGATGGCACACCCTATTTTCTTGCCCTTAATAAACTTGAACCATTGTGTCATCTATGTTGCATATATGCTTGCAATTATAAGTTGGGAATTAGCAGAACCATGTGGTCATGGGGAATGCTTTCAACACATGTACATATTATCCAGTTGATATCATGATCTTTTGTTTACATATGTTAGCGGTGTGAAATAAAAGGGGAGCTTGTAAGTCCATGGAGTATTATATATGTGTTAGAGAAACGCATGGGCGGCTAGCCTAAGCCATGCCTAATCATGGTGGAAACTTACAGTGTAACCATAATGAGCATTATGTGAAACATCCTCAATAAATACCTATGCAAATAGCAAATAAAAAGATCGCTGAGATGCTCATTGTCTGTTGCCTTGTCATTTTGATATGGGATAGCTCCTGTATCATGGGCAAGGGGTACCCCATTGGCGTTTCTCTATGATACATATATACTTACAATGACAAGAACTTGCTTGTGACTAAAGTTGAGTAGCGCATGAGGAACGACCCTCGTACTCAAGGGACATGAGATTGCCAACTTATGATTTGTCAAGCATATACTTCATATTTGTTCACTTTAACCTTAATCACTTCAAGATGCTTATTATAGGGGCAATGAGAGCTCAAAGCTAATAAGTACCATAATCTTTTGGAAGATCTTTATGAAACTTGAAATCCCTGCTTCCCTCTGCGAAGGGTCTATCTTTTACTTTTAAGTTGAGTCAGTAAACCTATTCCTTTCTATCTCCAGCAAGCATTTGAGTTGTGATTCAATCATACATATGTTGATTTATTCAATCTTGTTTCTTATCTTCCTTGTTTTGCACAAAACTCTTATCTAAACGAATACTACTTTGAAATCTATCTTTGTAAAAATCCCATAATGTTTGAACAAGAGATTCCTGCTTTATAATCTCCTTTATAAAAGCTTTGCTTAAAACTAAGTATGATTTGTCAACTGTTCTCTGACCAAGAACAAAGTTTGCCATTACCAATTATGATTTTCTTTGTGCATATTTATTGTGACTCCCATACTCGTTGCAAGTCAAGTTATATAATAGTGAGTTGCTTTCTATTATGATCCGTGTATTGGTAAATGTGATGCTTCTTGTCTGTATTATTTTTATCGACACTTCACTCCATAAACCCGTGGTCATGTTTACTGAGTTCAGCTTACGCTTGGGGACAAGCGAGGTCTAAGCTTGTGGGGAGTTGATACGTCCATTTTGCATCACTCTTTTATATCATAATTTACTGTTATTCATTGATATATTTCATATTAAGAGGTGATACTTATGTTATTTCATCTATTTTGCATGTTGGATGACTTTTGGAGGATGAACTTCCGGAGTCAGGATTCTGATGGAAAAAGAGGGTTCTAGATGCAATATTCGCGAAGATCAGAAAATTCCAGAAAATATATGGAAATCCCTATTTTTCCAGAAGACGAAGGAAGACAGAAGGGGAAGTGGAGATGGGCCATAGGGGGCCACACCTGGCCCCTGTGCCGCCACAGGCCGTGTGGCCACCACAGCCACCTCTCGTGACGCTTTGGCTTATGTAATCCTCCAGAAACCCTAAGACTCGAGGAGCGACCACAGAAAGATTTTACCGCCTCTACAGGGAGGAAACTACAGAGAGAGAAAGAGCTCTCCGGCAGGCAGAATTCTCCCGGGGAAATTCCTTCCCGGAGAGGGGAGATCGTCGCCATCAACACAGTCATCAAGCTAGACTTCATCGGGATCATCATCATCCTCACCATCATCTCCACCAGCACCATCACCACCACTCCATCCCGCTGTAACAATTTGGTTGAATCTTGCATAGTTCTTAGGGGAAACTTACCCGGTGTTGATTAGTTATTGTAGTTGATGCTATTGAGTGGAACCATTGAATTATCGTTCATGTTCAGATTTTTACTTATCATTATTTAATCTCTGATTTTGATCCATATGATGTCTCATGAATAGTTTGTTTAGTTCTTGAGGACATGGGAGAAGTCATGTTGTTAGTAGTGGAATTGTGTTGATAAATATTTGATGGTTTGATATTTAAGTTGTGGTGCTATTCTTCTAGTGGTGGCATGTGAACGTCGACTACATGATACTTCACCTTTATGGGCCTAGGGGAATGCATTGTGTATTTGGCTACTAATTTTGGGGTTGCCGGAGTGACAGAAACCTAAACCCCCGTTAGGAAACCTTTCCACAACAGAGTGTAGGATCTTAGAGTTTAATGTTGTGGTTAGGTTTTTACCTTAATTACTTTCTTGTAGTTGCGGATGCTTGCAAGGGGTATAATCACAAGTATGTATTAGTCCAAGTAAGGTCAGTACATTAGCATAGGTTCACCCACACAACACTTATCCAACCAAAGGAGATTAATCAACTATATAAAGCGAAAGCACTTGACAGTATTCCCATGTGTCGTCGAGAACGTTTGGCCATCCTAAGTAATACAACCGGCTTGTCTTTTGCTAAAGAAAGGATTGGGCCACTTGCTGCAATTAATATTATTGTCTTTTATTTACTCACACTTTATTTATTTGCATTATCAAAACCCCCTAAAAATAAGTTTTCTTGGTATTTACAGTGAATTCCTGATCCAAACCACTTGTCAACATCTTCTGCTCCTCGTTGGGTTCAACACTCTTATTTATCGAAAGTACTACGATACACCCCCTATACGTGTGGGTCATCAATATTGTCTGCTAGTTTCGATTGCTTCATAAGAATAACAAATTTTGTGAACTGGAAAAAGAGAAAACACAATGCATGGTTATTGATATGCAACAATAAAAGGACCAACTATAAAGTAGCAAACACAATGAAAAATGTAGCAAGAGTACTAACCAGATTGTGTGCACAATCATCCAACACACCATCATCCTTGGCCCCTTTCATTGAATCAAAAATATGCATCTGCTTTGCTACGAGGTTTATACAAGGAACTGCCCAATGGTTGAATTTCACAATAGGAAAGTATATCTAGATTGTAACATGAAAATTATTTAGCATAATGTATGGCAACATATAGCAAAAACTTGACTATATGAAAGCAAACATGAACAAGATAGGAAGAGGATGTTAACTCACAAGGTCACACTTGAAAATCTTGAACTTTGCATTCTGCTCTTTCAACTCATCCATACATGCTTTAGCATTGAATACTTTTAGATCAACAACAAGCTTCTCCAGTTTTGTGTTGAATATAAAAAGAAGTCAGATGAGGCAGCAACAAAAGGAAGTAAAAATTGCTACTCCATGTATTGGTCAGCAAGCACAATGTTCAGAAAAAAGTGGAACTAAAGACAGATAACTAATGTAGCAACATAAGATTTGTAATGTAGCAAAAAACAACAGTAATGTAGCATGAACAATTTAACACAACTTCAAAGTGCATGAAAATTGATAGCAACTGAATTAAACAAATATAGCAAAATGTATGGACTAAACTTGCAAGCAATTAACAGTAATGTAGCAAAGCAGTTGCCATACATATTGAGCAAGTAAAAGATTAATAAAAATGCTACTTACCACAAAGTGCTACATAAAACTATACTTCCTCTTCTGCCACGCACTTTCTTGCAAATGATGTCTGACGCGAGGTTAAATTTCTTAATCCAAACATTTATCAACTCACTATCAAGATTTTGGCGTGGCCAAAGAGATGTTTGGAAAGTTCTGTAGCAGGTATAGTACCGCCCAATATCCACAAAAACTAGCCTGCACAAAGGAATGCATATGTAGCAGACACTTAAATGTAAAGTAGCAAACAATTCAAGGTAAAGTAGCAAAAAATGAACTAAAGTAGCAGGTAGTTGAAGCAGTAGAGGATTCAATGCAAAAAAAAGTATCCTACAATGCAAAATAATAAGTAGCAAAACACACAGACACATGTAGCAACTAGTTAGATGCAAGGTAGCAAAAACATTACTTTAGAGTAGCAGAAAACATAAACTTACGGTGCCCTATCCTTTGGATGGCTCTTGAATTTCCAACCATTCATCACAAATGTGGAGTAAGTTTGTTCTACATCTTGAGAGACCTTCAGCTTTTTCAACTTTGGAGGTGTGAGCTATTCCTTGGTAGCCCTCTTAAACCTTGTCTTCTTCTCATGTGTCAACAAACCCGTGCTAGCATCTCCCTTAGCACTTGACTCAATGTTAACAATAACCACAAAAGAGAAAACAATTGTGTATAAAGCAAAACAAGCAGGAGCATATTTATGAAGCTAAAGAAATACTATAAAACATTCATACCAGGTGTAATGGGAACAACCGGTGTCGTAGGCTCTACCGAAGTGGAAGGTGTAGGCTCGACCAAAGTGGAAGGTGCTGCTTGAATACTCTCAGAGGCAGTGATCAGGGCATCAGAGGCAGCGGTCAGGCAGCAGTTGGGTCATCAGAGGAAGGTGGGAGAGACTGTGAAATGTAAAATTCTGCATATTCCTCGGTCCTGGGCTCAGACAGATCAAATGAGGGTTTGTTCGGAGCCCTGGCCCAAGCTTTATCAGAATGATCCTTCCTAGGGCAGTAGCGAATTGGAGACCTATCAGGTCTAACAACATCAGGCTGCTCAGTAGCATCAGCTCCCTTGGTCGTAGAATCAATGATTATTGCAGTTTGAGGAACATCAGCATGTTTTGTTGCAAAAGAAAGCTCCACAACGGCAGTTGCAGTGCCACCATGCTCCTCAGCAGCATATGCAGCACCATCATGCTCCTCGGCAGCTGCTGCAGCACTAGCATTCTCATGACCCTCAGGTGCAGCAACACCATGATCCCCGGGCTCCGATGTAGCATAAAGCTTCTCATCATCCTCAGTTTCTGAATAATCATCATCCTGCGACTGATCATCATCTGATGCGGTATTGATTGGGAAAACAACACTTGGTACAGATTCTTCTTTATTTTATGATTCAACATCAACCAAAAGGGCAGCCATGTGTTGAGCCTGCATGCGTTTCAATCCAACAGACAAGTTCTTCATTCCATCAACATCAACTTAAAAAATTGCTTTGTGCTTCTTATACAAGTGCTTGAAACGAGCGGGAAGCCGATAGCAAACATTAGAAGCATGTTATTAAACCAAAGACAAGAAAAATGATGAAATTAAGAGCATTGTCATATAATAGTAGAAAGTATAAACTCTAGTATAGCAGCTCGGATTCGTCGTCCGTCGCCGTTGCAGCGACGTACGGGCGACGAATCCTCGAAACATATGGTGTAATAAAAATCTATTAAACTTCTTTTACATACGAGTAGATAATTTGGGATAACTTAAGCACCACCCCCACCCTAAGTTTTCAACCTACGTAAAGCGTAAAATCTAGTCTAGCGGCTCGGTTTCATCGCTCGTCGCCGCTATCGCATCGTATGGGCAACAAAACCTCGAGAGAGATCGTCGCCCGTCGTCATGACGACGATGACGATGCCTGCATTCTAACACCGAGGCTAACGCGTAGAAAGTAGCAAATTAATAAAACTAATGCAGCAACAATTATGTACCAAAGTAGCAAAACAAAATAAGTAATGTAGCATAACATTTCAGTACATGTGAAAAGAACTACATAAACTGATTTCAAAGTGGTAGCAGAGCAATGAAGCTAAAGTAGGAAAACCTATTAACTAAAATAGCAATCAAAAAATAGTAATGTAGCAAAGCACTTGTAATACATCTTAAAAGAATTACATAAACTGATTTCAAAGTGGTAGCAAAGCAATGAAGCTAAAGTAGAAAAAGCCCTGCACTGAAGTAGCAAAACAAAATAATTAATGTAGCATAACATTTCAGTACATGTTGAAAGAACTACATAAACTGATTTCAAAGTGGTAGCAGAGCAATGAAGCTAAAATAGCAAAACCTATTAACTAAAATATCAATCAAAAAATAGTAATGTAGCAAAGAACTTGTAATACATGTTAAAAAGAACTACATAAACTGATTTCAAAGTGGTAGCAGAGCAATGAAGCTAAATTAGCAAAACCTATTAACTAAAATAGCAATCAAAAAATAGTAATGTAGCAAAGAACTTGTAATACATGTTAAAAGAACTACATAAACTGATTTCAAAGTGGTAGCAGAGCAATGAAGCTAAAGTAGCAAAATCACTGCACTAAAGTAACAAAATAAAAACAGTAGTGTAGCATATTGTATAACTACAAATCCTGGCTGCTAGGGAAATTGAGCCATTCGTTCAATGACACAGAAGGATTAACATCAACATCTTCGACAGGAGCAGATTGGTTCAAATCATCATAACCAGGAGCAGTACCATAAGGTGTTGCTGACAATGGGAGGAACTACACATAATAAAAATTCCATGTTAATATTAATAGGATTAACAGAAGAAGAGAATGTTTGTGGTGGTGGAATGTACAGTACATCTCGCCTCCCGAACATAGTTTTGTTCGATAAAATATTTCTATCCCAGACATTCTCTACAATAAAAGTGAAGTCACTGGTCTTGACTGAGCATACTCTAGGCAATGACTTGTCAAACTTGTGATCGCACCGTGGTAAATCCAAATGATCCATATAAACAATCTACAAAGAATCCAAATTCAAAGTTAGGCAAGCACAACAACAAAATGTTTCGAACCACTACATATTAACATAAAAGAGGGGAGATAACTTACACCAAGAAGAACGAAAGGGCCAGTTATCCAAAATTAAAATTTGCTACAGTCCTTTGGAAGAACAAGTCCTCTCTTCTTCTTCTTTTGAATATTGCTCACAGCTTGCATCAACAAACCCAATAAATGCTCATCCCAAGCATACTCATCCGTTTTGGTTGGGTTAGCCATCATACCAACATATTTCAAGTTAACATGGTTCGAGCTTTTTGGAGCAACAACAGTGGCCAGGGAAACAAGATCCCAAGTGTGAATGATGGTTCCCTCATCTGTATCAGCACACTTCTTCAAGATATCGATAGCAGTTTCTAACTCTGCACTCTTCTTTCCAGCATGGAAGAACTCTCGAATCTCGTCAAGCGTTGCACCTCCAGTGTTAGAAAGACCAATAGGCTTGTTTCCGCAGCGGATTTTAAACACTTTCCTCGCCATATCCCTGGTAAACACCATCTGGTTCTTCCGAAGCTTGTACTCACGAAGACGAGGAGTTGTATGGGCAGCAATGAAATCTGTAAGATTATTAGAAATCCCGAACTGTGCAATATTCAAGAATGCTCTAAATGCACTCTTGGACTCAATAATGCGCTTCTTGGCTGGAGAAAGGTTGTCCGCAAGGGTACGCAAACGCTTGGCACCGAAACGGTCCTTCGACATCCAAATGTCCTCCTTGACATTACTCACTCCCTCACCATTTTTCTTGCGGCTTACAACAATCTTTTTGCCCTTACGAACATTTCTCTTACCAACTGCAGCAACCTGAAGCAAAATAAATAGAAATCCAAATATTGTTAACATGCGACCTTAACCTCCAAAAAAGATACATGTAGCAACCAACCAAAAAATAGCATGCAAACAAAAAAAATCTACATGTAGCAAACCCAACCAAAAAAAACTAGCATGTAGCATCCAAACGAAAATTAGAAAACCAATCTCAAAAAGCTACATGTAGCATGTCAACATATGGAAGCATAAAAGTAGCAAAAATCCTACTTATAGGCCACATGTAGCAAAGAGAGGCAATAAACATAGAAACTCATAGAAGTAACAACATGTAGCAAAACCTGCTAAAACTGCATAAGTAGCAAATCCTACTACTAAAAAGCACAAACTAGCAAAATGCTACTATTAAATTAGCAGAAACTACCAAAATCCTAGTACTGAAAGAGGACAACTACATACTGAAACAGCAACAACAGCACAAGGCCACAACCCCATGGATTCCCCACACAAGCAACACCTATATACATGTAATTCCTTTCATCATCCATCATCTATTCCCTAAACAATAAAGCAAAAGCAACAACTAGGCACAACCACACAGATCCACACAGATCCCCCACAAGCAACATCTAGATACAAGTAGAGCAAGGTCCAACATCTATTCCCCAGGCACCGAAGCAAGCACAAGAAACTACTAGGCACAACCACCAAAAATGCAAGGGGAAAATGGAAGGTGCTCCCTCCTGCCGCATCAGTCGTCGGCGGCGGTCCCATCACCCTGCCGCCTAGGATTTCTGCGGGAAAATCAGAGAGAGGAGAGATGAGAGAGAAGGACGATTTACGCGGCAGGAGGAAAAGCAGACAGAGGGGAGCATGAACCGGAGAAGAGGCCGCGCTCGGAAGCGGTCGCCGGCGGTCGAGGACGAAGCAGTCGGTGGCGGCGCGAGCGTCTCACCGCGGTTGCCTATCCTCCGCTGCGGTTGTGACTCTCCTGGGATGAAGCGGTGGTCGCGTGGAACTGCCGGGCCGGTGCGACGTGAGCGTGTGTAGCAAGTGCACGGAAGGAGGACACGTGGCGCAAAACTGATGTCACGACCAAGCTCGATCCAACGACTCGCGACCCGGAGGACGCGATGACGCGATCCCCCGGGAGAGACGTATCATTTTCCTACATCAAAGGTATTAACTCCAACCGATGCCCTAAAACTCAAACCGTGTCAAAAAAAACTTTTTCTACAACACAATAGCGCAAAAGACCTTCTCTAACAGATGCCTAAACTATGTCCAATTTTTTGGGGGTATACCCATGCTGCATTTTTGTGTCACGCAGATGAGTATCGCAAATTCATTCGCCCTCTCAATATTCTTCACCTACCTCCTATTGCACTCCCTGCCGCTTTATGCCATAAATCCGGTTAATTTTCATCACCCCGATATCCGTCGTACCGTTTTCTCCCTTACACCGTCTGATCTCGAATGCCACCATACAACCCTAGTCGTCACCACCTCGACTCGCCTCCGGATGGCCCCACACCACCGACTTCCGTGATGTTCACCTATGGCGGTCAGGGAACTACGTAACTGAGATCACGTGCGGCAGCCCGCGGGTGTGGCTTGACACTTTGAGTCGCCGCACGAGGCCTCACATGTATCTGACGCCATAGCGCGGAGGTTCGATCATCCAAGGAAGGACATGAACTTTCCATAGATAGAGAGTCGTGCAAAGGCGGAGATGTTAGACGAGATGGAACACCGCCACGCCATGCTGCAGACTATGACCCACGAGGCCAAAGAACTGACCATGGCGAGGTACATAGGGGCACATATGGAGGAAGTGCAAACAGAGATAGAGTTCTACGCTAAGGGGGACATGGAGAATAAGAAGAGTGAGGAAGAAGAAGGAAGACGAGGCTAACCCCTCGATTGTCAAGGTGGACTCTAACGCCGAGTCTTCGTTGGACATGTTTACTAGCAACCACAAGGATCAGTGCACTGTAGTGTAGTGTCAATGGTGTGGTGTAGGGTAGCCAAAGTGTAGGATGTGTAGTGTCGATGGTGTAGTAATCTAGTTTGAATGTGTTTGAAGTATCAAACAGAGTAGGATGTGTTTCTATATTTGGAATGTGTTTAAAAGTTATAATGTTTGAATGTGTTGGTCGAAGACTATTTTACATCATCTAAAAACTAACTGAAGCCCTATTTTACATCATCTGAAAGTTATGCCCTTATAATTTGTGCCCTAAAACGAAAAAGGTGGTGCTCTGAAACCAAAAGTTGGTGTCTTATTTTAGAGTAGTTGGGGTTGCTCTTACAGGCTTGGTGGAAAGGATGCCCGTGAGAAGGAGAGATGGCACATGAGAAGGAGAATGCCCACTCTCGTGAGACCGGAATTTTCATCTCTGGTACACAGGAACTTGAAGGGTCGAACTTCCAGCATAATGATTTTTGCTTGAAAATATAACTCTTTTAATGGTCAGAACCAAGGATGATCTTGTTTATTCTAAATATGTCGGTTCTCCTTACGCCGTACGGTCATGTCCTTCCTGGATTTTCATGTTACAGCAAAAACACAACATTTACCCCCATCGTTAAAGACAGGGGCGGAGCTAGGATCTATACAAACTCCAGGCCAATTTTGAATTTAGTGTTGAAATTAGGCTATTTGCTAAGTTAAATAAAAATATCCCTAACATGTAGGTAAGAACCAGGTTTGCACCCAGGAACATTGCCCCTGTTGCCAGGGGTGTGGCTCAGCCACTGGTTAAAGATGTCTAGTCCGTGATGGGACGTGTTGTGCTAGTGAGCTATAACTTGAACGCGACGAATCTAGCATCATGTTCCATAAATATGTGTCTTATTATATTTAACGAAAGAGTTAATAGCATAAAACCATCATAATTGTAGCCAAATGTACCGATTGGTACCATTTTACGTTTAGCGAACCAAAATCACCGGGCGAAATCGTTAGTTCTCAAAAACACCAATTCACTGCCAAACTCGAATTGACACCATTTCTGACCGGTCGGGCCCACTGGAAGAGGTGACGTGGCACCCCACAGACGGCTCCCGACGTGGACGTTAACAGAGCATGGGCCCCAGCACATTACAATGTGGATAAGGGTCACGGTCCGTTAACCGCGGACTAGCCCGTCCCCTTCCTCACTCGCCCGCCCGTTATGTGCCGCTGCGAAGACATTGTCGACGTCATTGGACGCCACCGCCATGCCTAATTGGCACGACGGGTCTTCGTCGAGCACCTCCATTTTAGCGGTAAGCATTGTGTCGATTCTGGATTTAGGGTTAGGTTCCGATTTGGGATTTTTCATGACCTGCTCGATTTAGCTTGAATAAAGTCGATTTATCCACCCATTAGGACCTGGCCGCGCTTGACTATGCTCCTGATACCATGGATGAACCCACGTTTCTGCGACATAGCAGTGGGGTGCGACGAGCTCTTCCGCGGCCAAAAATTGGAGCTGCGCAAGTGCGTTGCCTTTGAAGGGATGAACACATGCAAGAAATTCTACTTGTATCAAGTTGGGAATGCAAGTCTGTAATTTTGTTTTACTTAATTTGGAATGCAGATGTTTAGAGTAGACATAGTAACAAGAACACCCTAATCTTTAGACTAGAGATAAATATTGCTGCAGTTACTGCCTCCAATTTAGATGATTTTACTGAGAATATGAATCAATCAATTACTTGCCTAGTGAGTATTGATATTACTCATTCGATCATCATATTCAATTACTTTAGTGTAGTCATTATAATCAAATAGAATGCAACTGTACTTACTGTTGGCTTATTTCACAATCAATTTTTTTTCAGAGTAGTCTCTTAAGCATGTTTATAGGTATAGAGTTTATATACTTACTATTTAGTTTATCACTTAGTGCATCTAGTTTTTTACTTGCAAGAAGTGATGAACTGTGGTTTGCGGTCTTGGCTAGACGGAGAGTGGCCTGACACTCTGACGAATGCACTAGGCAAGCTATGGTCAATGTACAATGAGTGTAATACTGCTAGGATTGATGAGAGATTTGAGAGATCCAAGATGCTGAAGGATCTTGCTGAAGAGAAGGAGAAAGTAAAGAAGAAATATGCATATCTTCGAGAGGAATCTCACAAGTGGATTGATGAGATGAGAAGAATGTTCTAGCAGAAAATATGTCCAGGATCAACAGGGAGATGCAGGATGTGGGCCAGATGGATAAGCATATACAAGATTTGAAGCATGAAGTTGAGGTGCTCAAGAATGGTAATAAATAATTGAAAAAATATGCATAGATCCTAGGAAGTTATGTTTAAGGTGAATCAGAACAAGTGGGAGGTTGAAAGAGATTCAATGAAGGAAGAAAAAACAAGATGGTGCTGGAAAGAGATAGCCTGAAAGAAGAAAATAAGAAGATGAAGTACTCCATGTATGATATGTTCAAATTGAGTGATGGTCAGAAGGAAAAGTTGAAGAAAATCAAACTAATCAATGATGAATGATGTAGTTAGCATGATCTGCATGTTTATGTATTTCTATAATTGAACCCTTAATTAGGGTCATATTGTATTTGAACCTTATGCGATGCAGTTGAACCTTCTATTAAATTATCCATGTCAAATAATTTTTTTCATTTAAAAGTATTGTTATATATATCATTTGGAAATGCCTAGAAAAAAATTATTTTGAAACGGCTAGTCAAAATTGATATTGAAATGCCTAGCCAAAATTTATTTTGAAATGATTAGTCAAATTTGATTTTGAAATGGCTAGTAAAAATTGAAATCAAAATGGCTAGTCTAATTGTTTATTTGCAGGAAGAGATTATTCTTGGGACATGTTGCTTAGCAAAATAACCTGGGGCAAAAATCTGTTTTGGGACAACAACTTCCCCAAATCTTACTTCTCTCTCATTAGAGGTTATTATTGGCACAAAAACCACACAAAAGGATAAGGAGAGGTTATTACAGAGGCAATAACTTCCAAGACTCAATAAAAGAAAAACCTAACAAGATTTGGGTTATCTCCCAATTAGTAATTTTCTTTAACGCCTTTAAGTTAGGCATGATAATTTTAATGATGCTCACATGAGAAATATGAATTGAAGTAAAAGAGAGCATCAAGAAGCAAATATAAAACAAATTTAAGTCTAACCCACTTCCTATGAAAAATAATCTTGTAAAAAAACAAGTCATGAAAGCACAAAGCAACAAGCATAGGAAAGCAAAACAAGTGCAAGTTCAAAAAAATTAACAATAAGAGGGGAAACTTAATATTGTTGAGATGCATAAAACCATGTTTACTTCTCTCATAATAAATTTAAGTAGGAACATGAATAAAATTAACAATATAACTATCACATAAAACATTCTTATCATGAGCCACATGCATAAAATAATTATTACTCTCCACACAAGGATAGTCATTCTTATTAATTGTAGTGGGAACAAATTCAACAAAATAGCTATCATTATTATTATCATCACCATAATCATCAAATATAGGAGGCATATTGTAATCATAATTAATTTCCTCCTCAATAGTAGGTATACTGAAAATATCATATTCATCATTGCAATCATCATACATTGGAGGTATAGTATCCTCATAAGCAATAGAATAGATATCTTCCAAAGTGTGTTCATTTGTAAACATATCATCATGGGAAGGGACATGGATAGTACTAATAGCACAACAATTATTAATATCATAATTTTCAGAATTGGTACCAAAGAGATTTTTAATATCAAAAGTAGTGTGCTTTTCTCAATCATGATCACTACTATAGGTAACATGCATAGGAACATCATCTAGTTCAGACTCATCAGCAAAAACTATAATAGGAGCAACATTCTTAGGGGAAGATATTGTTTCCTCTCTCCTTTTACTCATCTTCTTCTTCTTCCACTCTTTAGGAGGGAGAGGCTTGAATGGAATCTTCTCCACATACCCTGGTTTATTGTTAGAGACAATAGAAGAAACTTTGGAGGATTCCTCCTTTTCATTAATAACAAAAAAATACATATCAGTCCTGTCATATTTTGATAAAATATCATCTTTTAAAAGATTTTGTATGTAAGAATTTGCGTGGCAATTATCAACACAATAAAAATGACAACCATGCAGGACGCTATTCATATCAAAAGTACTCATGTCTACTAAAGAAGTTTTTCTTGATAACTCTTCACACCCCAAAAATAATGTAAGTTCATCATGTTGATTATTAGTGATCACGTTATCACAATACAAACTTGCAGTACTCATTGGATTAGAAAGGTCATTAGTATGGCCTCAGCATTGAAAATTGAAATGGCCCACTTCATAGCAGAGTTCACAAATAAAAGGGTAGAGGGCACAAACTTTTTTACCAAGATCATTTATAGCCTTATACCATGTTATAGTTTTTTCATTCCAATGGGTAATACAATATTCTTCTTTGATTTTATTCTTTTCACAAGGTCTATGTATTCCACAAAAATTAACATGCTTATAAGAAATAGTACTTTCAGAAGTTTGAGCATGTTTATTGCAATCATTAATAACATTTTCATTTTCCATGCAAGTGTCTTTAAAAGGTTCATGATACATGTCCCATTTTTCTTTAGGAGCATTAATATGAGAAGCAAAGGTTCTACAACAATCAAGAATAATTTGAGGATCAATACCATATTTATCACTAAGCCCTTGAAAATCAGCAGTTTCAGCGAAAGACTTAATGCAATCATACTCATAGTTTATACCTGGTTCTTTACCTTTGTCTTTATCCCAATCTTCGGTATTGCTTTGAATTGTTTCAAGAAGATCCCACTTAGCTTTGACGTCCTTACTTCTGAAGGATCCTTCTAAATAGGTATCTAGATAGTCCTTGTAATATCCTGAAAGCCTTGCATACAAATTATTAATTATAATATTACTAGGGAGCTCATGAATGGGACATTTGAGCATTAGTGACTTCAATCTCCCCCATGCTTGGGCAATACTTTCTCCATCATGAGGATGAAAATTATAAATATAATTCCTATCTTTATGAATTTCATGAGGAGGATAAATTTTAGAGTAAAAGAGACATTCAAGTTCCTTCCAATCTAAATGATGAGGATGATCTAGTATGTCATACCACTCCCTTTATTTGTTCCTAAGTGATAAAGAGAATAGCTTCCTCTTAACTTGGTCCATTGAAATACCTGCACACTTGAACAACTCGCATAATTCATGTATAAAGAGTAAATGATCACCAGGATGGACAGTTCCATCTCCAAAATAGTAATTATTCATGACATGTTAAACAATTTCCATAGGTATTTTAAAAGGGACACTTTCAGTATGTGGCTTTAAAATATCACGAGCATCATTAGAATTACCACATATGGGAGATAAAGTATCATCAGAGCAAATTTTCTTCCCTAAAGCTAGGGAACTAAAAAGATCTTTCTCATAAAAACTAGCTTCCCCAAGCTTAGACGTTTCCATATTATTAGTAACAATGGTGTTTAAAAAAATCATACTAATAACATTGCTACTAGCATACAAAGAAAGTTCCATAGGTTTTTTAATTTTCTTTTCAAACCATTCATGTTCTAACTTAGGAAAAATACCAAAAAGCTCTCTAATTTTTTGTTGTTTTCCATTAAGCCTAACTAGTGAAAATAAAAACAAGAAACAAAAATACAAAATTGCAGAATCTAAAGGAAATAACTTCGGCACTCACACACCAGCAACAGTACTAGAAGATAGCTTAGTATCCAGAGGATGTGAGTACCTTTTACCTTACCTTTCCGGCAACGGCGCCAGAAAAGAGCTTGATGTCTACGCACGCTTCTATTCTTATAGACAGTGTTGGGCCTCCAAGTGCAGAGGTTTGTAGAACAGCAACAAGTTTCCCTTAAGTGGATCACCCAAGGTTTGTCAAACTCAGGGAGGAAGTGATCAAAGGTATCCCTCTTAAGCAACCCTGCAATCAAGATACAAGAAGTCTCTTGTGTCCCCAACACAACCAATACACTTGTCAGGTGTATAGGTGCACTAGTTTGGCGAAGAGATAGTGAAATACAAGTGATATGGATGATTATAAGTGGTAATAGCAATCTGAAATAAAAATGGTAGCAAGCAACGATGCCAAAAAAGAGATTGACAGGGAGGAAGAGACTAAAGGCCCTATAATCCCTAGCAACGGCGCCAGGTCTAGTTGTAAACGGTGTTTCTAGAAACAAGGCCTAGGGATCATACTTTCACTAGTGGACACTCTCATATAAATATCTTCTCTTCATGATACTACTCTGAACTACTCTCTGGTTGGACAACTCTAATCCACGGTAGGGCTATAACAACACACTTCAAAGTTCGCATTCCCCATCTAGATAATCCCACACTGTCACCTTGAGCGCTAGATGGTTCCAACAAACACCACAATTTCATAGAGACAACCAACTCAAAATATAACTCATGATAAGTATTTATGTAATCTTTAGCCTAAGTACCACACGGTGTGCACACTGTCACCTTCACACATGTAGGGATAACCAGAGATTACAATTAAAGCACTTGAGTAGCAGAGTAGATCTACTTGATTACAAAGCTCATGACCACAATAAGATCACGCATAGAGAGAGAGAGAGAGAGAGAGAGAGAGAGAGAGAGAGAGAGAGATGAACACATAGCTATTGGTAGAGCCCTTAGCCTCGAGGAAGAACTACTCCCTCCTCATCATGGGAGTTAGCAACGATAATGGATATGGCGGTGGAGATCGATGGAGATGGCTCCGGGGGCAATTCCTAGTCCCGGTAGGGTGCCAGAATAGAGACTTCTGTCCCTCGAATCTCCTCTTCGGTGGCGGCGGCGCTACAAAACTTTTTGTGGAGATCTGATCCCCGTAGGATTTACGTCTCACGGAGACGTATATGTAGGATAAAGAGCAAGGTCGGTGGAGCCTAGAGGGGCCCACACCATAGGCTGGCGCGCCCTAGGGTGGGCCCACGCCACCCTATGGTGTGGCTGCCTCGTGGATCTTATTTGTCTCCCCTTCGGTCTCCTTGTCGTGTTGGGTAAAATATTAACTTTGGCTTTTGTCTCGTCCAATTCCGAGAATATTTATTTACTGGCTTTTCTAAAACAAAAAACAATAGAAAACATACAACTGACACTACGACATCTTGTTAATAGGTTAGTTCCAAAAAATATATAAAAATATCTCAAAGTGTAGACAAAACATTAGAAAGTTGATATAAAACAAGCATAGAGCATAAAAAATTATAGATACGTTTATGACGTATCAGGCATGCCATTGCATAACTTAATAACCAATAAAACAAAAGAAAACTACTACAAACCAACTGAATTAAAACATGTAGAAAAGAGTATGCACTTAGCTATCAATGTCCTACAACCATTTAGAAAACCCTGTAGAGAAGCACTTAGACATATGAACATCCCATGGAATCTTGGGTTTAGGCTAGGGTGCTCAACCAACTCCTTTGATGTCACAATACATCTACTGCCTAGGTTTGTATCTAGAATCTCTTGCAAATAATCCCTTAACCTAGTGTATTGTGCCTTCTAATCTCCCATGACAGCAACAAATGCCTTCTTCCAAGCTCTATATGCTTTGCTCTTTGGCACTTCCACTCCATTCTTCTCCTTGGCATTGTCAATCAGGGTATCAACACAACTATTAGGGTCAGTTCTAATTGTTTGCTCAGATGGGCAGCAAGCCACTCAATTGTTACTTTGGTGTTCTCACCATGAGGTATGCAAGTGTGCTGGGTCCTGAACTTCCTTATGCAAAAGGTATTCTCATGTGCAACCTTGGAGGCAGCGAGAAAGAATGGACACCCTTTTTCTTGCCTTCTTTAGTGCACCAAACAATTATTCTATCAGTACAATTCCTGTGATAATGGAAGTTCCTAAGCCGGGCAATGTGGTAACTTCCAAGTGTTGTTCTGAATTGGTACACATATTTGAAGCACAACTTGATGCAGAATTTATCATGAGAGTTAGTTCTATTTGGATCATACAAAATCATTTTGTTCAGCTTCTCTAACTTCCTCTGCCTACCAGACTTTAGTGAGAATTTAGGTGGATCGCCATCGTAATCACTCTCTCCCACATCTACTGGGCTGGTCTCCTCATCATTGGATGGTACAAAATCTTCCATTTGTGGTTCCTCTACCTCATGGTGAGCTCTAGTAGTTGGGCCTGGCCTCAATAGCTTCATCTTCTTTGGGAGGAAATACTCTGGTTCATGCATTTCCTCACCATCACTGTCACTATCTACTTCTTCTGCCTCAAACATTTCCTTCACATCAGTATCCCCTTCAAAGTGTAGATAAGGGTCATCTATTTGCTTCTTTTGTTGCTCCATCTTGTTCAGGATTTCTACATACTCAGGGTCTAGTTCCTTCTCCTTTTCTTTCTCTTCAATTTCTGTATCAAATGCAATCCCTCTTGGACCTTCTTGATGTGCTCCTCGGGGTTATACTGACAAGGATAGAATAAATCCTCATCATCTGACACCACATCAGGAGGGATAGCTTGTTTTCCCTTCTAGAAATTGGAGCTCTATTGTGTGCCTAAGAACAACACATCTGAGAAGTCTACAGCTACAAGAACAATGTATCCGTCATATGATATGTAATTGAATCCTTCACTGTCAACTGAAAACCTCACAACTTAGTCATGATTTCTGCCTCTACATCATCGGTGTTCAGATATGCTTGCCAGACAACATTCTTCTTCAGAACAGTGGTGTTCAGCACCTGCTCCCCCTCATACATGTCAAGCATGTCATTTACATTGGCCATGCTGTCAATTAACTCTATTCCATGATTGCCTTTCCCCTTCTCTTTAACATAATACATGTTGTCTCTTATCCCATAACCATGAGCTTCTATCAAGGCTAGTAATTTGCATAGTGTCCTTTCCAGGTTGTCCTCACCACGAAAATTGAATCTAATCTCCCAAACATCATCATCTAGACTTTCAAAATTAAAATTAACAATGTTTAGTTAACTATTTCCTAAAAAGATAGCACATTGTTATAGTGTGCAACATGAATAATGGTACTGCAAAATTATATTTACTTACATGTGGTTCTGTATGAAGTTGGCATATTTATTATGCCTAAACGTGAATCATCACTGCTAAAGTTGTAGAGATTAATATTGCTACTAGTGTCTCTATTGCAAAAATTTCAGCTAGTGATTACATTACTGCAACCTAAATTTTCTAAACTAGATAGTGGACAAAGCTTAGCAATAACCAATCTTCCTAAATCTATGCACAAACGACACATCTTGCAAACCGAAAATGGCAGATCATGTCAATCGAAAATGGGGGATGAGGAACTTACTCGACACATCTAAAGGAGGAGCCCCAACGGTGACTGCTTTTTGACGGCAAAGAGATCACTGACCGTGCCAGAGAAGCGCTCGCCCTAGCATCCGGCGATAATGCCGCCGCCGCCTGCGAATCCACTTTAACGCTACCCGTCCCGCGCTTCGTGCCGCCGACCCCATGGACGGACGTGAATGGGATATGCGTGCAGAGCTCTCTGCGCCTCCGCTCCATCCACCGCCACCGCCATCGCGGGGGGTCGCCGACACCATCGTCGGTACTAGAGTAGGGAGGAAGGGGAACGCGCCCGCTGGGGGGAAGGGAGGGGGCTGTCCGAAACCTAAACGGTCCCCCCTTTTCTTTAGACAAACATTGTAATATGGTGGGTGTAACACCCTCAGAATCGGACCTATGCAAGTTCGGGCAAAATTCACCAAACCCGCATAGAAACGATTCAAAGGTGCCCACCAGGCACTTTCGTGCGGGTGGAAAACGAAGTAATAACATTACACAACAGTCCTCGATGGGACCCACAGAACAGATATATACAACAGCGACTCAAAGAGTCAAGAATACAGATATATTATACAAGATCCAAATCACCTTGAAAAAGGTAGGGCGTCCGACTACGGACAAGAAGCAAATGGGGCTAAGAGCCCCAAGAATAACCAATGGCGCCCATAACCCTGCCCAGCCAAGCCGGAAGGGTAACCTTAACGCTAACGTTCTCAAAACCTGCTTAAACAAAAGGTGCCGACAAGGGCAAAAGAAAACAAAGAAGGAGCGTCAAGATCGAGGCCAAGACACGCGAGAGGCTAGAATTGCGGCCTCGCCTATAGGTATGGTGGATCAAGCGGCAGCAAGATGCACTAAACAACCTATAGAGACTCGATACAACTGGCGGATATCAGAGAGGGATGAGAATGACCTATCCGGATCCAACCTGAAGCTAACACCAAACAAACCCATCCTGGTGTTTCCCCCTCGAGACCAAACGAGGAAGTCGACCGAGGAACTCACGCAGTTGGCAGTTTTATTTATTCAGTTATAGTTGCGGCACTTTACTAGTCAGGTTTAAGTAATCATCCTGATAAAATAAGCAGTGGGTCATTTTAGTTAATCATTCTGTGATAGTGGCAACAATTACTAATCAGGTACAGATAGCATAAGATAAACCCAAAACCCAGCAGTTGTTGGTACTTTTATTCAGCCATTTTGTTGTAGTTGCAATACTTACTAGTCAGATACAATTGTCGCAAGAGACAACCAATCAAGCAATTGTGGGCAGTATTAATTAGCCATTCCGTTATAGTGAGGCTGATTACTAGTCATTATAAGTCAAATTTAGAGCAGTAAACTTTAGTTATGCTTGTCTATGATCGAGATACTGTGCTCCAAGTCGTCCATATCCGCGGACACGGCTTTCAGAAAGTTTTTACCCGGCCGGGGTGCACCAATAGCAACACACGCTCGATCAACCTCGGAAAAACCAAAACAAAACCCAACGAGGCTTTCACGACTGAACAATCACAGGATTCAGAAATATTTCAGGGGGCCACCCCTTAAGTAGAATCCGCAACGGAGTAGGCAAGCTCCGAGACGGCCTCAAGGTCTCGCTGGTCAGAAACGATCGGGAACCCGAAAGTGTGGCTGGGCTTGTCGACACCGAAAACACTCCGTTCCTAACAAGACAAAGGTGCTCCTCGCACAATCGTAAATAAAGCGGTAAAGCATGGCATAAGTACAGGATCGTAAATAAAACCTCAAACTAGTTTGTGGCCCCAAGAAATAAGACTGAATCAAGCTCGCTCGGGGTCCCATATACCTCCCGGATGTGGATAGCGCGCAAAATCAAGGAACAGGTATCAAGTACTCGGGGTCTTACGGGACACAAGTGGGCGTTCGGAAACCAAATATTATCTATCACCCACCGATGCCTCTGCTTATTCAATTTTAGTTGTTAAACAGAAAGTAAAGTTGACGATAAGTAAAACTAGCATCATCTCCATCATCAACATGCGGCAATACATCGACAACTGTGGCATATGACGACACACATCAGCACTTGAGCAAGCAACTACGACGCGCAAGTCCAACTATCTACCAAACAACAGGTAATAGGGTGTGTCCAAGGCAATATACGGCTGCAGGGGATATCAAAGGGTACGAAAACTAGAGCATCGCAACACAGATAGCAATAGATCAACCGGAGGGAAATAAAGACTATAAAAGTAAGATAGGTAGAAAGGGGGAGATGCTCGCCTGAAAACATTGTCGAAAGGTTCATCCGATGATCGGGGCGAAGCTCACATCAACTCAACGGCCTTATCCGCGAAGAAGCAAAACACTAGGAGAAACACCGGATGCGATATTTAATACACGGCAGAAGATCGGCATGATGCATGCATGATGGATGACATGGCAAAGTGCGATGCAATTAGGTCAAGATTAAGCGGAACCGGGGTCCCGACAATTAGTTAGGTGGTTCATGTTATTTAGAAGACCCGCAATTTAAATGTGGTTTAGCAAAGCACAGGTGGAACCGGTTCGCTACACATGTTTAAATGAGGCCAATATAAGGCTAGATTTGCCCGCATATGGGCCCCATATTTAATTATGAGGTGAATCGGCATAAGGCCCCCAAACCACATGATAAGATGCATGCATGATGAATGACAATTCAATAAGCGACAAGTTGTATCTCAATTATAAAATAGGGTTTGCGGGAGAGGGTTCACACATTAGGGGTGGTCGACGATCTTGGGGCTCCGGGGTTCGGGGTTGGTCTCGGGGTCCAGGGACGGCGAGGTTCGGATCTGGGGGTTCGTTCTCTCGTTCTCGGTACGGGCTAGTTCTTGGCGTTCCGGATCCGGACTTGGTTCGATGTCGGGGTTCATCGGATCTTCCGGGTCGGTGCCGTTCTTGTCGTCGCGCAGATCTTGTCGGGTCCCACGGTTGATCTTGCCGTCACGAGGATCTTGTCGGGACCGTGTACCGGGTCGGTCTTGGCGTTCACGAGGGAGTACTTGTCGCACAGGTCTCCTTCGGGTGCTCTTTCGATGACCTTGTCGTCGAGGGGAACTTGACGGGTCCGCGGCGAAGATCTTGTGGGTCCAGCGTCTCGGTATCCGGTAGGCGTACTCGTCGGCACGGGGTTCGGTTTTCGGTCCGGATCTTGGCGTCCTGCGATGAAGGGCTTGGCGGTTCCGCGCTCCGGATTCCGTGAGGGAGTTCATGGCGTCGGGGTTTTCCGTGATGAAGATCTTGCCGAGGGTTCGGCGCCAAGATCGCTAAGCAGCTCGGTGCTCCAATAGGCCATAGGGTTCACACGCGTTTACCATGACACGCATACACGAGCACACACATACACGAGCACACGCATACACGAGCACACACATACACGAGCACACGCATACACGAGCACACGGGCAGCGCCCAGTGCCCACGGTGGGCCAGCGTGAGGGCCGGGCCGACGGAGGCGATGCGGGCTCGTGGACGGAGGCGGGCCGGGCGGTGGCACGGAGCGAGGCGACGAGGCCGCCGAAGAGGGGATGGTCGGGCCGAGGCGGTCGCGAGGTTGGCGGTTCACCGCGTGCGCGCGGGACGGGGAGGAGGGTGGCTCGGGGAGCCGGGCCGAGGCGGCTTCGCGGGCGCGCCGAGGCCGGGCAGGCGCGCGGGCGAAGCGGAAGCTGGCGGGCGGGCGGCAGCCAGGGAAGGGGCGACGGGGACCAGGCCGGAGCGGGAGGCGGGACGCGGGCGGGCTGCGGGGAGGCGACGGCTCGGGCGAGCTTGGCGAGGCCGAGCAGCCCGGCGCGCGGAGGCGCGGGCGGAGGCGGCCGGGCCGCCGGGCTGCGACGGCGCCGGGTGACGGGGGTCCGTGGTGCTGCGCGAGGCGGAGGGCCGGGCGCATGAGGTGAGAGGTGGCGCGGACGGAGTTTCAAGGCTGGGCGAGGAGCGGAGCGAGGCGGAGGCGAGGTCCGGGCGGCGCTGGTGAGCCAGGCATGGGGCGAAGGCTGGCGGGCAGGAGGCGGAGCCCGGCTGGGCAGGGCACCACGCCAGGACGGGTAGAGCGGCTCGAGAGAGAGGGAGAAGAGAGCACGCCATGGGGTCTGGGGTGCAGGTGCTGTGGCGGGGCGATGCTGGGGAGGTGGGGACGTGGAGTGGAAGGACCCGCAGGTGGGGCCTGAAGGACGGGCCCAGTGCCAGTGGCTGGTGTGGAGGGGCGTGTGTGGCAGGGTGAGTTTGGGGTTGGTGGGTGGTGTGGTGAGCCGAGAGGAAGAGAGAAAGAGAGAGTTGGTGAGTGATGTGGCATAGTTTGATTGGTGGGGGTTTGGGGTTTGCGACGTGGCGCCTGTGGATTGGCTGTGGTGAGGTGGAGGTTGGGTTGGGGTAGTTTTCGGGTAGTCTTAGGATTTAGAGGGGTGCAGGTTGGACCGATTGGTTTTCTTTACGGGCGCTCGGGTCGCTGGCCTGCTCGACCGCCCCGCCAAAATAATTATAAATTTTATTTATTTTAATTAGAACATTTGCAAACCGATAGCAACAAAATAAAATACTCCGGAGGCCCCGGGGTTTGGCGTTGAATAAAGAGCGGCGTTTTAGAAAACAAAACGGGTTCTGCAAACATAATTTTGGCAAACAATGCATGATGATGATGCAATGCACAAATTCAACGCGATTTTCTAGTAGTGGTTTTATGGATGCCACAATTCGACACCACTAACAAGGATCTCGCCTCGAGATCCGCCTCATGGTTCCGGAAGGAAGGTCGGCGTTCTCCGCCTTCTCGCTTGGTAGATCCTTGCGACACCACTAACAAGGGTCGTTGTCCGTGATCGCCGAGGGAACTCTCCGAACAAAAAGATCAAGGCGGAGGTATCAACAAATAAAGCCACCTCTATCTTCGTTGGAAAGAGGGAACCGATGCATTCTCATCAACTTCAATGTACAAAAGCGAATAGAAAGGGTAGTCATGGGGCCAATCCATCACGCACCCAAACTATTACTCCGCACATTCAGTGGAAAAGAGTGCAACCATTCTCGAATCAGATCAAGATCTCGAAGCGAGGTTCGAAACAAAGGAGGGATGCGCATCAGATCGGTCTGCCGATGGATGTCGTCGCCGAAAACACCGGAGGCACAAACAAGGAACAAAGAATGGTACCACCGTAGACGGATTCATCGCAGCTTGAACACCGGATGGTAGAGCACCGTTATCGTAAGAGGAAGAAAACCGAAGGTAATGACGGAACCCAACCACGAGAAATCCCGGACTCAAGAAAAGATAAGTGAGCGATTCAAAACACGCCGAGATAAGAGGAGATCAGCAGAGGGTAAGGAGTAAAATCAGACCTAATCGTAACTATCCAACCGATTTTCAAAAATAGTTTTGACACTCTACTTGCCGTTAGCTAGGTTATCCTCTGAGTGGACTTGTGGGTATCGCAACCTGAGCTCGATACCACTGTAACACCCTCAGAATCGGACCTATGCAAGTTCGGGCAAAATTCACCAAACCCGCATAGAAACGATTCAAAGGTGCCCACCAGGCACTTTCGTGCGGGTGGAAAACGAAGTAATAACATTACACAACAGTCCTCGATGGGACCCACAGATATATACAACAGCGACTCAAAGAGTCAAGAATACAGATATATTATACAAGATCCAAATCACCTTGAAAAAGGTAGGGCGTCCGACTACGGACAAGAAGCAAATGGGGCTAAGAGCCCTGAAGAATAACCAATGGCGTCCATAACCCTGCCCAGGCCAAGCCGGAAGGGTATCCCTGCTAACGCCGTTCTCAAAACCGCTTAAACAAAAGGGGTGCCGAAGGGCAAAGCAGAAAACAAAGAAGGAGCGTCGATCGAGGCCAAGACACGGCGAGGCTAGAATTGGCGGTCCTCGCCACATAGGTATGGTGGATCAAGCGGCAGCGCAAAGATGCACTAAACAACCTATAGAGACTCGATACAATGGCGGATATCGAGAGGGATGAGAATGACCTATCCGGATCCAACTGAAGCTAACACCAAACAAACCCATCCCGGTGTTTCCTCGAGACCAAACGAGGAAGTCGACCGAGGAACTCACGCAGCTTGGCGCTTTATTTATTCAGTTATAGTTGCACTTTACTAGTCGGGTTTAAGTAATCATCCCGATAAAATAAGCAAGGTCATTTTAGTTAATCATTCGTGATAGTGGCAACAATTACTAATCGTATGATAGCATAAGATAAACCCAAAACCCAAAGCTTGTTGGTACTTTTATTCAGCCATTTTGTTGTAGTTGCAATACTTACTAGTCAGATACAATTGTCGCAAGAGACAACCAATCAAGCAATTGTGGGCAGTATTAATTAGCCATTCCGTTATAGTGAGGCTGATTACTAGTCATTATAAGTCAAATTTAGAGCAGTAAACTTTAGTTATGCTTGTCTATGATCGAGATACTGTGCTCCAAGTCGTCCATATCCGCGGACACGGCTTTCAGAAAGTTTTTACCCGGCCGGGGTGCACCAATAGCAACACACGCTCGATCAACCTCGGAAAAACCAAAACAAAACCCAACGAGGCTTTCACGACTGAACAATCACAGGATTCAGAATATTTCAGGCCACCCTTAAGTAGAATCCAACGAGTAGGCAAGCTCGAGACGGCCTCAAGGTCTCAAGGGTCAGAAACGATCGGGAACCCGAAAGTGTGGCTGGGCTTGTCGATACCGCGAAAACACTCCGCTCCTAACAGACAAGGTGCTCCTCGCACAATCGTAAATAAAGCGGTAAAGCATGGCATAAGTACAGGATCGTAAATAAAACCTCAAACTAGTTTGTGGCCCCAAGAAATAAGATGAATCAAGCTCGCTCAGGGGTCCCATATACCTCCGGATGTGGATAGCGCAAAATCAAGGAACAGTATCAAGTACTCGGGGTCTTACGGGACACAAGTGGGCGTCGAAACCAAATATTATCTATCACCCACCGATGCCTCGCTTATTCAATTTTAGTTGTTAAGCAGAAAGTAAAGTTGACGATAAGTAAAACTAGCATCATCTCCATCATCAACATGCGGCAATACATCGACAATCGTGGCATATGACGACACACATCGACTTGAGCAAGCAACTACGACGCATAAGTCCAACTATCTACCAAACAATGTAATAGGGTGTGTCCAAGGCAATATACGGTCAGGGATATCAAAGGGTACGAAAACTAGAGCATCGCAACACAGATAGCAATAGATCAACCGGAGGGAAATAAAGACTATAAAAGTAAGATAGGTAGAAAGGGGGAGATGCTCGCCTGAAAACATTGTCGAAAGGTTCATCCGATGATCGGGGCGAAGCTCACATCAACTCAACGGCCTTATCCGCGAAGAAGCAAAACACTAGGAGAAACACCGGATGCGATATTTAATACACGGCAGAAGATCGGCATGATGCATGCATGATGGATGACATGGCAAAGTGCGATGCAATTAGGTCAAGATTAAGCGGAACCGGGGTCCCGACAATTAGTTAGGTGGTTCATGTTATTTAGAAGACCCGCAATTTAAATGTGGTTTAGCAAAGCACAGGTGGAACCGGTTCGCTACACATGTTTAAATGAGGCCAATATAAGGCTAGATTTGCCCGCATATGGGCCCCATATTTAATTATGAGGTGAATCGGCATAAGGCCCCCAAACCACATGATAAGATGCATGCATGATGAATGACAATTCAATAAGCGACAAGTTGTATCTCAATTATAAAATAGGGTTTGCGGGAGAGGGTTCACACATTAGGGGTGGTCGACGATCTTGGGGCTCCGGGTTCGGGTTGGTCTCGGGTCCGTGGACGGCGAGGTTCGGATCTGGGGTTCGTTCTCGCTCGGTACGGGGTAGTTCTTGGCGTTCCGGATCCGGACTTGGTTCGATGTCGGGGTTCATCGGATCTTCCGGGTCGGTGCCGTTCTTGTCGTCGCGCAGATCTTGTCGGGTCCCACGGTTGATCTTGCCGTCACGAGGATCTTGTCGGGACCGTGTACCGGGTCGGTCTTGGCGTTCACGAGGGAGTACTTGTCGCACAGGTCTCCTTCGGGTGCTCTTTCGATGATCTTGTCGTCGAGGGGAACTTGACGGGTCCGCGGCGAAGATCTTGTGGGTCCAGCGTCTCGGTATCCGGTAGGCGTACTCGTCGGCACGGGGTTCGGTTTTCGGTCCGGATCTTGGCGTCCTGCGATGAAGGGCTTGGCGGTTCCGCGCTCCGGATTCCGTGAGGGAGTTCATGGCGTCGGGGTTTTCCGTGATGAAGATCTTGCCGAGGGTTCGGCGCCGAAGATCGTTGGCGAGCTCGGGGTGCTCCAATAGGCCATAGGGTTCACACGCGTTTACCATGACACGCATACACGAGCACACACATACACGAGCACACGCATACACGAGCACACACATACACGAGCACACGCATACACGAGCACACACATACACGAGCACACGGGCAGCGGCCCACGGTGGTGGGCCAGCGTGAGGGCCGGGCCGACGGAGGCGCGCGGCTCGTGACGGAGGCGGGCTGGCGGGTGGCACCGAGCGAGGGCGACGAGGCCGCGTCGAAGAGGATGGTCGGGCCGAGGCGGTCGGAGGTTGGCGGTTCACCGCGTCATGCGCGACGGAGGAGGGAGGTGGTATGGAGCTGGCCGAGGCGGCTCGGGGCGGACGCGCTTCCGCCGAGGCCGGGCAGGCGGGCCGGCAGCGGAAGCTCACTGGCGGCGGGCTCGCGCAAGCAGGCGGGAAGGGGCGACGGGACCAGGCCGAGCGAGAGGCGGACGCCAAGGCGGGCTCATGGGAGGCGCAGGCTCGGCGAGCTTGGCGAGGCCGAGCAGCCTCGGCGCGAGGGCGGGCGGGCG
The DNA here is from genome assembly GCA_030063025.1 of Avena longiglumis. Classification (NCBI taxonomy): domain Eukaryota; kingdom Viridiplantae; phylum Streptophyta; class Magnoliopsida; order Poales; family Poaceae; genus Avena; species Avena longiglumis. Next base: position 161,167,812 of record CP125973.1, read on the forward strand.
GAGGCGGCTGGCCGCCGGGCTGCGACGGCGCTTCGGGTGACGGGGGTCCGTGGTGCTGGCGCGAGGGGTCAAGCGCGGCCATGGAGGTGAGAGGTGGCGGCGCGGACGGGAGCTCATGGGCGAGGGAGCGGAGGTGAGGCGGGCGGAGGCGAGAAGCTCGGTCCGGGCGGCGCAGGTGGGCGGCTTCATGAAGCGCCGGGCGGTGCAGGGAGGCGGAGCCCGTGTGGGCAGGGCACCGCCGGAGACGGGTAGAGCTCGAGAGAGAGGAGAAGAGAGCACGCCATGGGGGTCTGGGTGCTCGTGGCTGTGGCGGGCGGTACTGTGTGGGGAGGTGGGACGTGGGAGTGGAAGCCGACCAGGGTGGGGCCTGGGGAAGGACGGGCCCAGCGGCCAGCGGGTGGGGCTGGTGGCGTGTGTGGAGCATGCGTGTGGCTGGGTGAGTTTGGGGTTGGTGGGTGGTGTGAGCTGAGAGAGGAAGAGAGAAAAGAGAGGGAGAGTTGGTGAGTGATGTGGCATAGTTTGATTGGTGGGGGGTTTGGGGTTTGCCGACGTGGCGCTCAGGGATTGGCCAGGGTGAGGTGGAGGTTGGGTTGGGGTAGTTTTCTGGGTAGTCTTAGGATTTAGAGGGGGTGCAGGTTGGACCGATTGGTTTTCTTTCTGGGGCGGTCGTTCGGGTCGCTTTGGCCCGTTCGACTGCCCCGCCAAAAATAATTATAAATTTTATTTATTTTAATTAGAACATTTGCAAACCGATAGCAACAAAATAAAATACTCCGGAGGCCCCGGGGTTTGGCGTTTGAATAAAGAGCGGCGTTTTAGAAAACAAAACGGGTTCTGCAAACATAATTTTAGCAAACAATGCATGATGATGACGATGCAATGCACAAATTCAACGCGATTTTCTAGTAGTGGTTTTGCGGGATGCCACAGTGGGTCCCATGCTCCGTTAACGGCCTTGTTAGGAGCCGGCTGCGGGAGCCACGTCACCTTTGTTAGTGGGCCCGACTAGTTAGAAGTGGTGTTAGCGACGAATTGGTGTTTTTGAGACAAGTGGTTTTGGTTTGCAAAACATAAAATGATACCAATCGGTACATTTGGCTACAATTGTGATGGTTTTATGCTATTTCTCTCGAAATAGGCTTTCGCCCCGCTTCATAAATAAAGCACACATGTGAGACCACTGATGGGCCAGACAGCACAACGCCCAAAGGAGGAGACACAAAACGAAGCACGAGGCCGGGGAGAACCCAAGCCTAAGACTAAAAACAAGAAGAAAAAAGAGAAAAGGAAAGCCGAGAACGGCGGTGTGTCGAAAACGGAAACAACTCGCGACCGAAGCGCCCACCAATGAAGTACCACCACACGTCCCGCAGTCCAAAGCGTCTGCGTACCAAAACAGCACCTCCAAGAAGGGGGGTGACGACGACGACACTGTTGTCTGGACGGGACCTAGGGTTTCCCCTAGTACGCAACAGGGGATGGGGGAGGGAGGTCCTCGACACCCTTCAAGAAGGAAGGTGATACCCGCGGGCATCACCGTGCCGGTGTCAACAGACAAGGATTTCTCCCGACCCCTCCAGAACCACACTCCCAAGCACTTTGTAAAGCTCCACCAATCACGTCACCCACGGGCACGCGCCATCCCGGCCTTGAGTACGCCACCGCCGTCACACCCCGAGCCACGGTTAAGACCGAGAGAGGGAGAATTTAGCGAGGGCCGGCACAACAAGATGGAGAGGAACTACCTCCACCATCAGTAGGTGGTAGCCGACCGGATGCAGCAGCAAGACACACCAGGCCCTCTGGCCCGGCCGAGCCCGCGAAGGCTCATTAAGTCCCGCCGCCGTACTGCAGCAAGGGTGCCACCGAACACTCCAACCGCCGCCCCAGGCCCTACTCCTCCGTCCACCAAGGGATCTGCCACCACTGCAAGTCCCGACCACCAAGCAGCAGCGCCGACGCCATCGAGCGCACCCGGGCCTGCCGGACCGACGCCGGTCAGAGAACCACCATAGCAAGACACCTCCTGGAGCCACCTCCAACAAAGGACCGTCCATGCAACCCACCTTTCGGGGCCGCCGCCCCGGCGTCCAAGATCTCGCCTTGACAAGACCACGCCCAACGACGCCTACACCAAAACGAGCCAGAGGAGCCGGAGACAAACCACCAGCACAAGGACGGGGATTCAACAAGCGGTCCATGACGGGAAGTTAACTCCGTAGCCCCAAATGAAGGGGACTACTAGGTGGACGCCAGTGCTAGGCCATACAAGCTTCGATCTAGCACCCCGATGTGGGCTCCTAGACCCGCTGGTAACCCCTGAAACCCGCGTAGGACGCTAGGCCTGCCAACCTAGATCGGGCCCAGATGGGCCTAGATCTGGGCCAAGGCAGGCCCTGCAGCCGTCAGGCCAGCTCCACCCGCCGCCCTCGTCCCTGGTGGACGAATCCGCCGTCCTCTGTCATAGTCCCGGAGTAGGAGGCGCCAAGGCCCGGTCGTCACTGGCAGATGAACACCCGAAGAGGCCACCGCCGCCAGGGTCGATCTCCTCGCGAGGAACCCATCCCCGACGCCACACCCCTCCGCCTCCAGCCCTCGTGCCGGCCCGCCGCGCCGGGAAAGCCTGGCCTAGAGCTGCAGTTCGTCGCTGCCGTAGGGGGCCGACTCGCGCCGTCCGCCGAGCAAACGCGAACCAGGGGAAACCGCCGCCGCCGGCACCGCACAGGCTTTGCCCGGCGGCGAGCGCCGGGAGGGAGGGAGAAGGTGGGTCGGGTGCGGCGGCTAGGGTATGGCTCCTGGTCGCCCGCACGGGAGACGACCGAGGAGCCTCAAACTGTTTTCTGCATGCAAAAGTCGGTTTTATGCTATTAACTCTTTAACAAAATGAACTAAAACAATGCACGACAAACAGTGGGCACGTTAGAATCTCATTTTCTCGCTATAACTTTGATGCTATAGCTTCAAAGTTCGGAACAAAAATTGTACTTCTAGACACCTGGCATCCTTCCTTTCGCGGACTTGAGTCCAAAATTTGAGCATTCCAGAAGCAAGGTCCAACAAAAAATAGCTGCTATCTCACTATGATTCCATGATACCGTCGAGGGACAAACTGCCAATCACCTCTCGGCGGTCCAAACCAAAAACTGACCTTACCAACGTTCACTCCAAGAACACTTCATTGTCCATCCTCATTTCTCACGCCCGACAGTGGCTCATACCAACGGGACAAATTCCCCAAGCTTGCTGTGGCACGCTAATAAAACGGCCAAAGCTTTTATATGCACACGCATTGGATGGTTACAAAAAACATCATAGTCGACTGGTACATAGACAGTATAGCTAGTGTCCGCGAGCAGCATGGCGCAGCCGAACTACCGGCACGGCGGCCACCGAGACCTGGAGGCAGCGATGGAGCCTGAGAAAGCAATGGCGAAAAGCGGCAGCCGGTTCGGCTTCACCGGCGGGCTGGAGTTCACCAGCCTTACGTACACGGTGGTGAAGAAGCAGCGCGGGGTCGGCGGGGAGTGGGAGAAGAAGGACGTGGACCTGCTGCACGAGATCACGGGGTACGCCCCCAAGGGCTGCGTCACTGCCGTGATGGGCCCCAGCGGCGCCGGCAAGTCGACTTTCCTGGACGCGCTCGCCGGGCGAATATCCAGCCTCGACGGCCGCGTGGCGCTCGACGGCGTCGAGATGAGCCCCAGCGTCATCAAGCGTTCGTCCGCCTACGTCATGCAGGACGACCGCCTCTTCCCGATGCTCACCGTGTACGAGACGCTCATGTTCGCCGCCGACTTCCGCCTCGGCTCCACCGTTTCCGCCGCCGACAAGAAGCTCCGCGTCGACAACCTCATCGAGCAGCTTGGCCTCACGGTAATGAATGAATCCTCCACGCTGGCTGCTATGTTGACCTGAATTGTATCCGGTGATCGTGACACAATCGATCAATGATGCCTTGCACGTGCAGACAACAAGAAACACGTACATCGGGGACGAGGGCACGAGGGGGGTGTCTGGCGGTGAGCGCCGGCGAGTCTCGATCGGCGTGGACATCATCCACGGGCCTTCGCTGTTGTTCCTCGACGAGCCGACGTCGGGGCTCGACTCCACGAGCGCGCACAGCGTGATCGAGAAGGTGCACGACATCGCGTGCGCCGGGAGCACCGTGGTGCTGACCATCCACCAGCCGTCGTCGCGGATCCTGCAGCTCCTCGACCACCTCATTATCCTGGCACGAGGCCAGCTCATGTACAGCGGCGGACCCAAGGATGTCACCGCGCACCTCGGCCGAATGGGCCGCAAGGTGCCCAAAGGGGAGAACTCCATCGAGAACCTCCTCGACGTCATCCAGGAGTACGACCAGTCCGAGTTCGGCGTCAAGGCCCTCGCCGAGTTCTGCCTCACCGGCCTCAAGCCACGCAAGCTCGCCGCCGAGGGGCTCTCCCTCGTGTCTAGTATCCCTGCGACCCCGGTTGGGCCCGGGGGCGAGGACTTCGACCACAGCCTCAGGAGCCAGCACTCCAAGTCTCCTTGGAGCGGCGCGCCGTTCACGCCGTCCCGGCGCCCCAAGAAAGATCAGAACAGGTACGCGCCGGAGATCGTGATGGGGACGCCGACGCCGCTGAGCAGCATCTCGGTCTACACTGTGAACGAGGCCGACTACCTTTCGCCGGCGCAGCACAAGTCCGCGACGGGTGCCCCCGGCGTGGGCATCAACGCGCTGGGCCACCGAGGCAAGTTCGCGAACTCGTACGCGGTGGAGGTGTGGGTTCTGATGCGGCGCAACTTCACCAACATCCGGCGCACGCCGGAGCTGTTCATGTCCCGGCTGATGGTGCTGACGGTCATGGGTTTCCTGATGGCCACCATGTTCACCAAGCCCAAGGACAACACGCAGGGCATCACCAACCGCCTCAGCTTCTTCATCTTCACCGTCTGCGTCTTCTTCTTCTCCTCCAACGACGCCGTGCCGGCCTTCATCCAGGAGCGGTTCATCTTCATCAGGGAGACCTCCCACAACGCGTACCGTGCGTCCGCGTACGTCGTCGCCGGGGTCATCACCTACCTGCCGTTCCTCCTGCTCCAGTCGGCCGTGTACGCCTTGATCACTTGGTGGGCCATCGGGCTTCACGGAGAGCTCGTCTACTTCCTCGTCATGCTCTACGCCTCCCTCCTCTCCACCAATTCCTTCGTTGTCTTCATCAGCTCCATCGTGCCAAACTTCATCCTCGGGTAAGCACAAATATTTCTTTCAGATTTGGGGGAAATTATTATCGGACTGGGCCAAGGCCCAAGTACATATAGTAAGACAGGCTATATTTGAGCCCAGCCCATCAGGGTCGGCTCAACATATTTGAACGGGCTGAGCCAGAATTAGGATCCACATAACCCGCCACCGCGCTGACGTCTCCAGTTCTGACCCAGGTACGCGGCGGTGATCGCCTTCACGGCACTCTTCTTCCTCTTCTGCGGCTACTTCGTCAACAGCCACAGCATCCCGCGGGGGTGGAAATGGATGAACACCGTCTCCACGATGAAGTACCCCTACGAGGGCCTCCTCATGAACGAGTTCCGCGGGACACGGCTCTTCTCCACGGACCCGCTGCTCACCGGCGATGCCATCCTTGACAACCTCGCCATCAGCTTGGCGCCGGACCGCAAGTGGCGGATGGTGCTCTACCTTCTCGGCTGGGCAGTATTCTACCGCGTCCTCTTCTACCTCGTGCTCCGCTTCGGCTCCAAGAACAAGAGGAACTAACTCAACTCAACTCAAGGCAGCGCATCATTTCAGATTCAGACAGCTTCGTGTACGTCCTGATTACGCGTTGGTTCGTTAGCTTAATCAATCCAAGTATCTGTAATTATTCATTTGCGGGGCTGGACAGGAGAGAAGCGACGTACGCGTACGTTCCTTGAATATGACAAGACCGCGTCTAGATGGTGTGTCGAGATCTGTAACTCCAAGAATCGCACCAAGATTTGTTTATCAAATGTACTTTTCACACAAGACCTTTTATTGTTAGGCCATGTCATGATTTATTGATTCTGGACTGTGATTTTCCAAAGCGACACAGTTGTTCACCATGATTGCAATTTCTCACCTCCTGAACTTGATCCAAAGGAAAAAATAGAGCAATCACATATTTCATTAATCGAAAAAGAAGTTACAATAAACAATACATATGAAACTTAAAGACAAACCGGGATAAAATAATTATCCTGAATTTGCAGATAAAATCCAAAGAGATTGAAAAATACAAAACGATTTATAGGATTTTCTGGAACCACTGAGCCATCGGCCGTCACCCAACTCCAGCGCTGTCGAGACAGACACTAGAAGAGCCATCGAGCCTTCATCATTGCAAGATCCAAAAAAACACCATCGTCAATGAGGCTTTGTGATTTGATGAACATGCTAGATGGTGTGTCTGTAACTCCAACAATCGCACCAAGATTTGTTATCAACTGTACTTTTCACACCAAGAACTTTTATTGTTAGGCCATGTCATGATTATTGATTCTAACTGCGATTTTCCAAAGCGACGCAGTTGTTCACCATGATTGCAATTTCTCACCTTCTTGACTTGGTCAAAAGTATTAAAGCACCTCAACGTCTACCAATGCGAAAAATTGAACAAAAGTAACACAAATTCGGAATAAATTTAAATAATAAACTCTCGGCAAACCAACTTAGATGTTCCTAGTCTAGCCTCTAGCTAGGACCAGCTCATGTGTTGAGTGATGATCAAGTTTTATGATCATGTTATAGAGTATTTATGACTACAAGCGCAAATGTATATTATAACTAGTTTTAAAAGTAAAAGTATCGAGCCACAAAGAGCTATTTGGTTAAGGTCTTTATGCCTTTTGCCACTATCTATCAAAAGACACTTGTAAGTTGTCCTTGATTTCAAGTTAGAGTGTTTTGAGAAAGTTGTTTTGAATGCAAAGTAATAACTGAAAGTTAAGTAAATAGAGAGTGACAAACGCGATGTAAATAGTAATAATATTTTAGTAAGGAAAAATGTTCTCAAGGAATTTAGGATACACCTCTAGCATTGGTATTAATTATTGACAATTCTAGTCATAATTATCTTTTGTAGTATTTATTATGAGATACTAATAACTTTGCATATGATGCAAGATAATTCCAAGAATATAAGACCGAAGAGAAGTGAGCCGCTGAGAAGGCATCGGGATGGTGGTTGCTTTGCCGGTCCCGACGCCTAGATATGAAGCGCTCAAGGTCAAGACCCAATATGACACTTGAGCGTAAAAGTTATTTGTGCTTTTCATTTTAGAAACGATTTTTGTTAAGTATTAAACAATGGTTGGTCGATTTTGACAAAGTGTGTAATAGATTTGAGCGTCTTCGAAGGCCATTATCTTAATTATCTTGGTGCTTGAATGAATGTCTTCATATATTGCTATGTTGAAATGTTATGAGACCAACACCAAGGGTGTAGGCGCCATATGACTTAGGTCATATTCATGTGGAAAATGTATGCTCTAGTTCTATTTAAAATAGAATTATGAAATTCAAATTCTCTTGTGCATATTGGAATTGTCCAATGAAAGAAATGATTAAGTCATAGTTTGCAGAAGTTGAATGAAATTTGTAAGTTAATTGAGAAGATACATTGGACGTATGAAGTTCAATGAACTTGCAAAGATGCATGGCAAGAAAATACTTAGTGATTTTCACTAATGTTTTCTTGTATGGAAAATAAGTTCGATAGTCAACCTATATACTCTAGAAGAATTATGCTATAGTAGTTTATGCTAGTAGCTGCAAAGACCATGTTTGACCATTTTCATTTTTTTCAAGACACTGGTAGAATGAGGACATATGAAAGCATATAAAGTTTCTATATAAACGGTTTTGAGCTAGTCAGACCCAGAGGCAAAGTCTATACCATGAGCAGACCGTGAAACACGATGTAGTTCCACTGGTGCTTATCAATAATAATGCCAAGCAAGATCATTAACTCGAGCGCAAGTGGGAGACTATTGGTATCGGTGCTCTAGAGACAATAATAATGATAATGATTACATAATCTCTGTTCAATATATAGGTTCATTAAACTATGCTAGAACTGTTGTGAACCTTGATTGTGAGAATCAAAGGAAACATCATATGTAAGTGTAGTAAAGATGAACCAACCAAAATGTTCCTAGTCTAGCCTCTGGGACTAGCTCATGTGGTAAGTGATGATTAAGTTTCCTAATCATGGTATAGAGTATACCACCAACAATGAGAGTCCATTGTCTAGATAGACTGGGAAACAAAACAAATCTAAAGGATGATTTACTATGAGACGGAATCATGAAGTTAATAGTCAAATTATCAAATCATTATCTTATGTATGAATCCTTAAGACCATGAGAATATAAAGTATCCTCATGCTGGATGGCTTGTCCTTGGTTCTGTCTGAACCCCACCCGCAAAGGTGGTCATACCGACAATTCCGAGATGAGCACGAATAGTATGTTTGGGTACTTGGATAGTTCAACAAGTGGAATCTCGCTCGTCTTGGGGATAGAGATATATTCTCTGGGCCACTAGGTATTACAATGTCACAAAATCGTCTGCGCATACGCAGTTATGTGTGATCATAAAGGACATCGAAATACGGATACGAGTTAAAAAGAGTGAAATCATAACGAGAATAACCAGTATAGTGATCAAGAGTTGATTCACGAGGATACCAATATCTCGCCTCGAATTTTCACACAAATATAGCGAAGCGGAAGGATTAGTATATGTATAATGAATGAGTTCACTCGATGCGATCTTCCCGTAGTGAAGTGGGAACCTATAATGAATGAGTTCACTCGATGCGATCTTCCCGTAGTGAAGTGGGAACCATCATGGGCATCAGGATCTATTGTTTGTTATTGATCCTAAGATGTTCGGTATCATGTATACTTACTACCGAATCCGAACAGGTCACATGCTCAAGGTATAACGACCAAGTTGTGCTAGTCACCTGCATGGTAGGTAGTTGAGAGAGTTTTATGGAATGGTATCCGAACACACCGGAATAATTCTGGGATTTGGCGAGTCGCTTTAGAGAGGAATAAGAATAGTTTTGGTGGTGTAACCTAATTCAGGAAAGTTGTTCTGAAGTCATCGATGTTGATTTCAAAGTGGCTCAGAGAGATATACCTAGTTGTGGAGATCGACTCGTTCGTCTTCAACATCTACACCAACCGGCGTTCTCTTCCGCATCAACGTTGATATGATATCTAGATCCAATCAACGTTAGGGAGAAAATTTTGGTTGGTTGGCCCATCATGCCGCCGGACCTTAACCTAGAGGAGGCATATATACCGCCTGGCCCTGCAGTAGGCGTACGAGGAGCAGACATGGATCGAGGAGGAGGCGCTATGGGCGGACACGTTCGAGGCTACCCCAAGGGCCTTCTCCTCCGCAGCCTCCGCCATCATCGCAGCAGCAGGTGGACGTGTTCGTGCTGTACAGACCCCGTAGCCTGTAGCCTTGAGCCACCGAGAAGGAGACTGGGAACTCGCTTCGTCCATGCTGCTGGCCAACCGATCTAGACTTTTCTCAACAGCAATCAAAGTGGAGAAAACCTCGGTCGGTCGGCCACTCGTGCAGTGGCGCTGCAGTGACACACGGACACGGCCGTCCTCGTGTCGTAGACCGACGGCTCTTTCCAAAGTGGCGAGCCTCGCCTTGGACCTGGTCCGAAGAAACAAAGGATGCATGCTAACGATCGACGCGTGTACCCTGCAGCCACCAAGAGAAGTAGGACTAAGAGCATCTTTACTAGCAATTTTTAGAACGCGGATTTGGGACGTCGAAATTAGATCCGGACGCCAAAATTCGGTCCAGTCATGTTTTTAGAAATCTTTTTTTGTCCGGATTCTTTCTCGAAGACTTTACTACTGTTTCTTCTCTAAACTTGTGTGATTGGATACAACTAACACGGACTGACGCTGTTTTCAGCAGAATTACCTTGGTGTTTTTTTTTGCAGAAAATCAACTATCGGAAAAAATCCCGGAAAATATGTCAAAAATTATATTTTACCAGAAGATCCACGGAGCCAGAAGACGAGACGGAGAAGGAGCCTGGCCCCCACATCCATGCCAGGCGCGGGCCCACCATTGGCCGCGCCTGGGGGGTTGTAGCCACCCCAGGCACCCCCTCGGCCTCCCTCTGTTTCTATAAGTTGCCTTTCGGCCTAAAAATCGAGAGGGTTCGATAGTTTTTCAGAAAGAGTTCCGCCACGCTGTCGTCACCAGAAACCAAGATTCGGATCCAGAAACTTCGTTCTGGCACCCTGTCGGGACGGAAAATTTGGAGAGGATCATCGCTATCGTCATCACCAACTCCTCTCCATCAACCATCGATGTTTCCCTCATCCATGAGTGAGTAATCCTCCACTGTAGCTTGAGGATGGTAGGGATTGGATGAGTTATATTATGTAATCGAATAAGATTAACTTTGGTCCGGGCTTCCCAGGCCAGGATCCCGGAAAAGCCCTGGGAACGCCGACGAAGCGAAACGGCGTGTGGACTCGTCCAATCAGCGACGGAAGCGTCGTCCTCCGCGCAACCACGCGGCGACCGCTGGGCAATAACTGCCCATCGCGTCGGCCACACGTCGGGGGCTCCCGCGACGGACCGGTGGGCACTAATTTCCCGCCGTTTCCACTTTTTCTGCCCTCGCCGCTACACCCCTCCCGCTCTCGCCGCCCCATTCAGCCTATACAATCCGGCGATCTCAACGGCTCACTTCACTCACTTCCAACGCTCCTCACTTCCCGCTCCATAGCTCCCTAACTCCGGCACTCCCACACTTCACACCATGGGCGAAAGGTACCCCGGCGACGGCGCGGCGGCGAATGGCTTCGGCCACCGCACCCTCCAGCCATGGGAAGCCCGCATGTTGTATGAGGCGGGCTACATGGCGCAGCCGGACATCCGCCTCCCGTCCGGCTGGAGGCTGAGCGTCGGTGGGATCCTGATTCTGTCGGAGCCGAAGCCCGAGGAGCACGACGACGAGATCCAGGCGGCTATCGCCGCCATGGATGACCCGGACCTCGCCGAGGATCCGGGCAATCGTGTGTTCTGGGAACAGTACCTCGCCAACCGGCGGCAGCAGGCGCTCGCCAGCCACGAGGGGCCGCTGGGCTCACCGCCGAAGAGGAACAACGCGGCTGGGCGCCGCCGCTGGTGGAGCGCTCCCGGGCGCACACTCGCTGCCATGCTGGAGCACATCCACACCGGCAACGAGCCCCGCCTCGGCTTCCCACGCAACCCCACGTCGTTGTCAAGGGCGAGGCGCCATCCTCCGGCAAACTGGCTGCCGAGGAGGATGGCCAGCCTGAGCTCTTCCTCTTCCGCTTCGGCCTCCCACTTGTCAGGCTCCGCGCCGGTGGCTTCGCCGCCGCTCCGGCCTGTTAAGCGAGAGCCGGAGACGCTGGTACGGTCGCCACCGAGGACCAGGTCACGCGACATCATCATCAACGAGCCGCGCGCTCCGACGCCGCCCACCGGACGTCTCCGCCTTCGCAGAACAAAGCCGGAGCCGCAGGACTGGGCGGTGCCCGTCGACGAGGATGCATTCGCCGTCAAGATGGCGATGGAGGGGTCCCTCTGGGAGGCGGCGCCGCAGCTGCCGGTGGAGCCGTCCTCGCCGGACATACTCGAATGGTCCAGGGCAGACTGGGAGGGGATGGAGCGGCGGCGCGTCCACCGCCTGCAGCAGGAGGCTGAACGCCAGGCCTGGTCTGGCCGCGTTCTCGCCTACCAGGGCGCGCCGCTCGTCATGCTCGACGACGACGAAGTCGGCCTCCCCTACCAGCCCTGGAGGTGCGGCGACGCCTGCCAGGGGAGCTCCCGTGCGCGGCATCCGCCGAGCGATGACGATGACGAGGACGATGGCAGGGCCGATCCCGGCTACACGTCCTTTTATGGCAACTTCGGCATGTAAAAGCGGCGACGACATCGGCGAAGGCGACGGTGGCGGCCTTTCTAATATTTTAGTTTATGTAACACCCTCAGAATCGGACCTATGCAAGTTTGAGCAAAATTCGCCAAACCCGCATAGAAACGATTCAAAGGTGCCCACCAGGCACTTTCGTGCGGGTGGAAAACGAAGTAATAACATTACACAACAGTCCTCGATGGGACCCACGTAGAGATATATATATGACTCAAAGAGTCAAGAATACGATACGGTACAAGGATCCAAATCACCTTGAAAAGCGATAGGCGTCCGCTACGGACAAGATGCAAATGGGGCTAAGAGCCACGAAGAATAACCAATGGCGTCCATAACCCCGCCAAAGCGGAAGGGTAACCACGCTAACGACGTCGATCTCAAAACCTGCTTAAACAAAAGGGTGCCGACAAAGGGCAAAGGAAAAAGAGGAGCGTCGATCGAGGCCGATTACACGGCGAGGCTAGAATTCGGCGGTCCTCGCATACATAGGTATGGTGGACTGAAGCGGCAGCGGCAGCATGCACTAAACAACCTATAGAGACTCGATACAACTGGCGGATATCAGAGAGGGATAAGAATGACCTATCCAGACCCAACCTGAAGCTATCACCAGACAAACCCATCCTGGTGTTTCCCCCTCGAGACCAAACGAGGAAGTCAACCGAGGAACTCACACCGTTGGCAGTTTTATTTATTCAGTTATCGTTGCAGCAATTACTAGTCAGGTTTAGATAATCGTCCTGATAAAGTAAGCAGTGGGCACTTTTTGTTTACCACTCAGTTATAGTTACAACACTTACTAGTCAGATATATTTATCATGAGATAACCCAAAAACCCAGCAGTTGTTGGTACTTTTATTCAGCCATTCCGTTGTAGTTGCAAGATTTACTAGTCAGGTACAATTGTCGCAAGCGACAACCAAACAAGCAATTGTGGGCAGTATTAATTAGCCATTCCATTATAGTGAAGCTGATTACTAGTCATTATAAGTCAAATTTATAGCAGTAAACTTTAGTTATGCTTGTCTATGATTGAGATACTGTGCTCCAAGTCGTCCATATCCGCGGACACGGCTTTCAGAAAGTTTTACCCGACCGGGGTGCACCAATAGCAACACACGCTCGATCAACCTCGGAAAAACCAAATCAAAACCCAACGAGGCTTTCACGGTGAACAATCACATGATTCGAAATATTTGAGGGGCCACCCTTAAGTAGAATCCGAACGAAGCCGGTGACTCGAGACGGACTTAAGGTTTGGGTAGACGGGTGAACGATCGGGAACCCGAAAGTGTGGCTGGGCTTGTCGACACCGCGAATCGTGTCCGATCCTAAAGCGATCTGGTGTGCTCCTCGCACAAATTAAATACAGAAAGTAGCATGGCATAAGTACAGGATAGTAAATAAAACCTTAAACTAGTTTGTGGCCCCAAGAAATAAGACGGAATCAAGCTCTGGCCCAGGGGGGTCCCATATACCTCCCGGATGTGGATAGCGCGATAAATCAAGGAACAAGTATCAAGTACTCGGGGTCTTAAGGGACACAAGTGGGCGTTCGGAAACCAAATATTTTCTATCACCCACCGATGCCTCTGCTTATTTCAATTTTAGTTGTTAAACAGAAATTAAAGTGGATGATAAGTAAAACTAGAATCATCTCCATCATCAACATGCGGCAATACATCAACAACTGTGGCATATGACGACACACAACAACACTTGAGCAAGCGACTAAGACAAGCAAGTCCAACTATCTACCAAACAACAGGTAATAGGATGTGTCCAAGGCAATATAGGGCTGCACGGTATATCACAGGTACGGAAACTAAAGCATCGCAACACAGATAGCAATAGATCAACAGGAGGGAATAAAGACTATAAAAGTAAGATAGGTAGAAAGGGAGATGCTACTTTGAAAACATTGTCGAAGGGTTCAACCGAAGATCGGGGCGAAGCTCACATCAACTCAACGGCCTTATCCGCGAAGAACCAAAACACTAGAAGAAACACCGGATGTAGTATTTAATACAACGGCAGAAGATCGGCATGATGCATGTATGATGCATGGCATGGCAAAAGTGCGATGCAATTAGGTCATATTAAGCGGAACCGGGGTCCCGACAAATAGTTAGGTGGTTCATGTTATTTAACTACCCCGCAAATTAAATGTTGTTTAACAAGGCCAAAATATATCACCGGTTCGCTACATCAATTTAAATGAGGCCAACATGAGACTAGATTTGCCCGCATATGGGCCCCATATTTAATTATTAGGTGAATCGGCATAAGGCCCCCAAACCACACAAGATGCATGCGAGATGAACAATTAAGTATGCAACAAGTTGTTATGTTATAAAATAGGGTTCAAGGAAAAAGGGGTCACACATTAGGGTTCGACGATCTTGGTTAGGGTTCGACGGGGTTCGGGATTCGGCCTCAGGGTTCAGGGTTCGACGGGTCGTTCTCGGGCTCCGGGGTTAGGGTCTCGGATCGGGGTAGTTCTTGGCGCGTCCGGGTGCGGAACTTGGGTCGGTGTCGGGGGCGCATCGGGTTTGTTTCGGTCGGTGCCGTTCTTGTCGTCGCGACGATCTTGTCGGTTCCGGTCTTCGTCTCCGGGAACGGGTCCTCAGGGTCTTGACAACTTCGGTTCTCTGTGGCGATCTTGGCACTCGATGTCCGTGAAGTAGTACTTGTTGCACCTACCGTCTTCGGGTTCGCTCCAATCGGGTCCATGTCGGAGTACTTGTCGTCCCATGAAGGAGATCTTGCGTCTAGGGTCTCGGCGAACTTGGCGGTCCCGAGGGTTCGGACTTCGCCGGGATCGGTCTTCGGTCTTCCATGTTGGTGCACCCGAGGTTCTCGGCGATCTTGTAGATGGACAACGGGTTTAGGGTCTCGGCGTCGGAAGATCTTGGTGTGTCGAGGGTCCGGTCCCCGGATCCGTGAAGACGGTCATGGCGTTGAGGCGATCATGGAATGTGGCGCTGGTGGTTCATCGGATCCGCACGGAACATGTCGATCTTGTCAAGATGGGTCTTGAAAGGAAAGCTGCGAGGGCACTTGCGCATTGCCAAAAGCGAGCAAAGCGCCCAGCGACAACCGTCGAGAACATCCACAGGATCACAGGGTGCATCGGTTCGGTCGGGCGGACGGGTTGGCGATGGACACGGCGGCGGACGTCGGCGTCGCGGCGGGCGGAGAACCACGATAAACGAGCGAGGTCGCTGGGCGAAGCCGCCGCAGGTGGAGGGCGGCAGCGGCGAGTCGAGGCGGGCCGACTCGAAGCGAGAAGCGGCAGTGGCGAACGGCAGCGTGGGCGGGCCCGCGAAGCGGCGTCGGCGGCGCTGCCGAGAAGGCAGCGATGGCGAAGGCTCGATTGGGGACGCCGCCTTGAAGCGGCAACGGCTCCGATGTGAGCAGCGGCGGCGCTGGCGAAATCGCCGGCGCGTCTTGGTAGCGGAGCTCCGCTTCGGCGGCCGCGAAGGCGAAGCGGCGAGGCAATGCCTGGGGCAGCGTAAGCGAGCTTCGGCCAGCTCGAAGGGCGTGGCGTCGCACTGCAGTGGCGGAGGGCACCGCGAGGCGGCGGCAGCCGAGGCGGCTCAGCCAGGCGAGGCGAGGGCGGCGAGGCTTGCCCTGGCGAGGAGAGAGGCGGCAGCGGGCGAGAAGAGAGAGGGAGGAGGGCGGCTGGCGGTTCTTGGGGAGGAGGCTGAGGTCGTCAGGCGGTGGGGAGTCATTGGCGAGGCAGAGGCGGCGAGGCGGCAGCGTCTTGGTGTGAGGAAGAGGAAGATGGAGGAGCAGTGAGGTGGGTCGAGGACAGGCGGCGGGCGGGTCCCGTGGGACCGGGGTTGTCGGTTAGGAGGCCGAGGAGATGAGTGGGTGAGGGTGGGCAGCAGGCGAGTGGGACCCAGTGGAGAAAGGGGTCGGGGTTGGGCGGTCTGGGAGGACCGGGGCACGAGGATTGGTGAGGCGTGGGCTCGGGGGTCCCAGACGGGCAGTGGGGAGGTTCTGTGCGTGGGTGGAGTGTGAGGTGGGGAGAGAGGAAGTGGGGGGGTGATGTGGTTTAGTCTAGGTGGCAGGATTTGAGTGGTGGGAGGGGTGAGGGAAGGTGAGGTGGCACATGCAGATTGGCTAGGGTGAGGTGGAGGGTTGGGCTGGGTAGGATTTTAGGTGGGATTAGGATTTAGATGGGGCTGGCAGGGTGGACCGATTTAAAACAGGGGTGGTCGTTCGGGTCTACTTGGCCCGTTCGACTGCCCCACTAAAATAATTAATATTTTTTTTACTTCAAACAAGACTTTTGCAAACCTATATCGGGCAAAACAAAATATCCCGGCGACCCGGATTTTTGATGTTTGAATAAAGAGGGGGGCGTTTTAGAAAACAACATGGCCTTTGCAAACATAGTTTTATGCAAACAATGCATGATGATGACGATGCAATGCACAAATTCAACGCGATTTTCTAGTAATGGTTTTTGCGGGATGCCACAGTTTATTATCTAGTAATGTAGTTTAAATTTAATGTAATCCGCCTATATTCACCCATGTTTAATAAAATTCATCTAAATTTGCCAAACTCATCTGAAATTTAGCCGAAAGCGGGAACTCGACATAAAAACGCGAGTGGGAAACTCGACGTTCCCAGGCTAAAATCAAGTTTCATCCGGCAAAATTTAGTCCAAATTTCTGCTTGGATCGCCCACAAGTGGGGATGCTGTAAACCGTGGGCTTTGATAATGGAGTAGTAAACTCTTTTTGTCCGAGCGCACACGAATATATCCGTATTACTCATTATGGACAGACACTGTATTATTTGTTCAAACTTTGTAAGAAGTCCTAAATTTGGATGGAATTTGTTAATTTTAATATTATTTTTTCGTATTTTATTGGAAAGTTGATTGTTGAATGTGTTGGTGTGGGCATGCTTTCCCAAAATACCGGCATTTTGGGCCGGTGCAGCCATACGGTTTACCGGTGTAGACAGCGGCGACGACGTGTTCATGCTCTACTGACCCCGTAGCCTGTAGCCTTGAGCCACCGAGAAAGAGACTGGCTTTGTCCACGCGGCTGGCCAACCCATCTAGACTTTTCTCAACAGCAATCATCAAAGTGGAGAAAACCTCGGTCGTTCGGCCACTCGTGCAGTGGCGCTGCAGTGACACACGGACACGGCCGTCCTCGTGTCGTAGACCGACGGCTCTTTCCAAAGTGGCGAGCCTCGCCTTGGACTTGGTCCGAAGAAACAAAGGATGCATGTCCTAGCGCAACGACATGACGGAGACAACTTTATCATGCTACCGATCGACCCGTGTACCCTGCAGCTGCAGCCACCAAGAGAGGTAGGACTATGGAACTGGTTTGTCCTCGCGAATACGACCTCTAAATTTTTATGATCAAACTTAGACAAAACCGTGGGCTTCGATAATAATGGAGAGTAGTAAACTCTTTTTCTCCGAGCGCACACGAAAATATCCGTATTATTATGGACAGACACTGTATTATTGCCAACAGCGCGAGAGTGACTCAAACCGTGGGCTTCAATAATGGAGCAGTGGACTGTTTTCTCCGAGGGAAACAGAAAGAAATCTTGGCGCACCATCCATCTGATTCCGACATGACATGCTAACAAGACACCACTCTTCGTTTGCGGTTGGGAGCTTTGGCGACCTTCTAGAAAAGCAGTGGTTCCTGTCTGTCTGACAACGACGCTCGTACCGTGCCGATAAGATTCTAATCCAACTGGGAAGATAACTCTATCGCCAAACTGGCGGACGTCAGGGCTCGATCGCGCAGCCTCTCTTCGGTGCGCAATTTCACTGCAGAGTCTTAGTATTGTTCTAAAAATCCTTATTGCTGGCTTCAGTAACTAGTACCAATGGCGTTGATCTTATCACAGCTCGAGACTTATTTGACCCTTCCATTCGCTAGCCGCCAGACAAAGCTCACAAAGCTCAGCAAGATTAGATGATAATATCTTGCAGACCCCTGACGAACGCTGATGGAGTAGTAGCTTTTCTCCGTTCAGTTTCGGCGGCAAAAGATAAGTCTGTACGTCCTTGTCCTTCCCGTTTTCAAAAGGACCAACTGCTCCGGTTTCATATTTTCAGTGGCCACTGCTCGAGTGGTCGACCGGACCGGTCGTCCCTTCCCGCACACACCCCACTCCGCCTTGCCTATTTTAGCTCGCCATCTCTAGTTGCAGAAGCCCAGATCCAAATTAGAGTTCCGGCTCTACTACTATCCGGGTTATTAGTACTAGAGCCCGTACTGTTTACCGTGGGCTCGTGTCGGAATTCGGAAATGGGCGTGGGCATCCGAGCGCCCGAGCCGAAGCACCGGCGGCACCACCAAGGACAAGAAGAGCGCGAGGCCGAGGGCGACGGCGCCGACACAGCGGCGCTCGCCGCGCTGTACCTGTACGGTGACGTGCTCGAGTCGGTGGTGGACCGCGTGCCGGCGGCCGACCTCGCTGCCACGGCGGGGGTCTCGCGCGAGTGGCTCCGCGCGGTGCGATCCGCGCTGCGCCGGCGCCCGCGCCGGCTGCCCTGGCTCGTGGTCCACCTCCACGGCCGCCGTCGTCGGACCACCGCGGCGTACGATCCCCACTCCGGCGCGTGGCTCACGGTGCAGGCCCCGCGCCACGCCACGCCGTCGCACGTGCGCCTCGTGCGCGGCGCGCGCGGGGACCGCGTCTGCGCGCTTTCCCTGTCGGGCCTCGACGTCGCCGGAGACCCTCTTGGAACGTCCGCGTGCGTCGCCATGAAGGCTCCCAGCGTGTGGCGCGTCGACCCTGTTTTCGCCGCGGTGGGTGACCGTGTGGTCGCCCTCGGGGGCGCGTGCCAGCTCGCGCTGGCCGAGGGGGAGGACGCGGCCGCGGTGGAGGTCCACGAGAGCGGCAGCTGGATCGCCTGCGATCCGATGCCCGCGGCGCTCCGGGAGTCCGCGGCTGCCACGTGGCTCTCGGTGGCCGCGACCGATCAGAGGGTGTATCTTGCGGACAGAGCCACCGGGTGGGCGAGCTGGTTCGATCCGTCGAAGAGGCGGTGGGGTCCCACCCGTCGCCTCGCACCGGACGCCAGCGTCTCCACGTGGGGCGTTGCGCCTGGCCGCGCCGGCGCCGGCGCCGAGCGGCTGGTCCTCTTCGGGGCGAAGCGCCAAGGCGAGGGACCAGCGAGCAGAGTCGTGATCCAGACATGGGAGGTGGACGGCGACGGTCTGGATCTGTCCCCCGGCGTGGTGCACGACGCAATGCCGAGCGAGATGTCGGGGAGGCTTTTCCCGCGCGACGAGGACGAGGAGGATGACGAGGAGATGTCGCCGTCGATCGGGGTGCGCGGCAGCGCCACCGGAGGGTACGTGTACAATGCGGACGAGCTGGCCAACGGTGCCGTGCTCTACGAGCTGCGAGAGGGGAAGGATGGAAGTGCCGTGGAGCGGTGGGAGTGGGTGCCCTGCGCGCCGGCGGTGCGCGCCGAGCCGCTGGGCCGCGCCATCCTTGCGTGCTCGCCGGTGGGGCTGGACGAGCTGTCGCGGGGACTACCACCTCTGTCCTCGAGACGGGCATGCACGGACGCGCGCTGAAAACCGCGGTTAACAAACTGTTGCTTTACTCTCTTTTTTTTTGCGGGGAAAACTGTTGCTTTACTCCAAGACAAGAGCAAGCATGGCGGTGAACCAAGCCCGTGTCTAAGAAAAAATGCATAGTATAAGAAATATATTTTACAAGGTCCGGTGCTATAGTATAAGCGGGGGACTAGTTTGTCCAAGCAAAAATGCATGAAACCGGACCCTCTGCTCGACAAATATTGTGTGATGTTGGTTAGCGAAAAGTGGAGGGGATATCCTCCAGTGCCCTTCCTCTCTTGTGTCAGAGTAGGCACGCCAAAGCAATACTTCTATAATTTTTGTACTCTCTCCTCTCAAAATAGATGTGACTCTAAATCTAGATGTATCTATAATTAGTGTTTAGATACATTTAAATTTAAATAAATTTGTGATATCTATTTTACGACGGAGGGAGTAGGATTTTTATTTTTTAAAATTTTTCATGTGTTCACCATTTGACTCGTAGTATTGGAATCCTTAGTAATACATAGGAATTTTTTTCTATAGAATGGCATTACGCTATGTTTTGGGGAAAATTTTCATCAAGTCAAACCTCAACGTTACATTTCTTTGTTTTTGCGAGTCAACCACTCCTTGTAGAAATTTTTGTAGGTTCTAAATAATGTAGAATTCAATCGTACTTTATATTCTAATCCTGATATTTTCATATTCATGTGTTCTGAGAATCCCGTCAACCAAAAATATCCTAAGATCTTCTTTAGATTATAGAAATTTCATAGGTTTTTTTTGTAGTATTCCAATCCTTAGGATTTTTCCTATAGATTGCTTTTGGATCAAAGGAATGGTGTTACCTAAATTTTTATGAACTGGATTTCTATTACTCAATTCCATAGAAATTTGAACATCCACTCCAGCCTCATTTTTAGACTCAAGTGCTTAGGATCGAGCCAATTTTTCTATGTTTTCCTACGTTTCATCCAAACAACCATTCTTATAGTTATAATGTGTTTTAAAATCCTCTATTTTGCACGGACAAACTTATAAATTTCTTATGATTTTTTGCAATTCATGCATATTCAATCGTGCGATCCAAGCAGGCCATAAACATTTGCATGATTTTATAGTCGAAGTTGCAGGGATGGAGCAGGATCTCACCATGAGGGTTGTAAAACCTGGCAAAATCACAAAAATGTGATTGTTGCACACATGCAAGATCCACGCTAGCATACACCATGTCACTGAATAGTTTTGAAATTATTGGAGGAACATATGGTGCAACCCTTATGAATTGGAACTCTTACTATATTGGCCCTCTAAAGTTTTTCACCCATTTTGGCCATGGGTGCCAAGGGGGAGAAATTTTCGAGTGTTAAGGGAATTTGATTTTATCTTTGGGTTTTGTGATTAAGTATTTGCCTTTCATGCTCGTGCATATTTGTTATTGCTATACATGTTGAATATATAGAAGAAACTCCATCATCGGTAATGGTTAGCAATATATGCAATGAAATTCAAGTTCATTCACACGCGTATAGATTGTGGGTGATTTTGCTATATATTATTGTTCCACTAATTAACACCACATGCATTTATAGAATTTGCTTGCTAAATTTCTTATGTAAACCCTCTCAAAGGGATTGTCATCATAGAACATGTCTACACACAAATAGGGGTAGTTCATAGAAACTGACTACGTTAATTCTTTAATTATTCACCTCTTCACTTCGTCCTCATTAGTTCTGCTGTTGCCTCGGTCTGCCCACATGTCGTTAGCCCATTGTCGTCTCTTATTCTTCCAAACATGATAATAATTTAGAGGGACACCATGGCCAACATTATTATCGTCAAACATCACATCATCCTCTTCCGAGAAGAATTCATCCATGCTGATTTCTAGTTATGCATAATGCAACATGCAAGAATAAGATTAACATGGATGCGGAAAGTATGGAATGGCTTCTGATCAAGGGTCCTATATATATTCTTATGGTCGGTGAAAACCCTCTCAACCATGAACCTAAGGGTGGAGTATTCGAGGTTGAAAGGTTCAACTTCATTCCTAGGATAGTTCCTTCCAGAGAACTCACTGAGATGGTACCTTGTTGACCTGAAGGGTGGAAGAATACTAGGACAAGCATATCATACATCTACTAGGTAAAACTTACTTTTAGGTATGGTGAGGCCATCATCTCTCTCCATGTTGTCATTCAAAATGGTGGCATCATGGGTTGATCCTTCACATCCACCTAACACATATGTGAACTTCATATCAAAATCAATAGTGGCAAACACATTGGTTGGTGTAGTGCTTTCTTTCCTTGTATGTAGATGTGTTGCTTATGGGCACCCTAGGAGTCAAATGAGTACCATCAATTATCTGAAGGGAATGTGCCCGAGAGGCAATAATAAAGTTGTTATTATCGTATTCCAAGTATATGATAGATGTTTATTTTGCATGCTATAATTGTATTAATTGGAAACGTTAATACATGTGTGTTTAATAAACATATAAAGAGTTCCTAGTTATGCCTCTCATATAAACTAGCTCGGTGATTAACAAGATGATCAAGGTTTCCTGATCATGAACATTGGATGTTGTTAATAACGAGGTCACAACATTGGTGGAATGATGTGATGAACATTCATCCGAAGTATAGTAATACGATCAAAGTCATTACGTTTAAATTACTACAACATCATTGCAAAGTTACTTTAGTCCTTAGACCATGAGATCATGTCAACCACTAACACCGGAAGAGTAGATTGATAACATCAAATGTCACACCGTATTAGGGTGACTATAAAGGTGGGTTCATATACTCCGATAGTTTTATGTAGAGGATCATGGATCAAGAGTGGGATTTGTCCATCTTGATGACGTATAGATATACTCTGGGCCCTCTTGATGATATCACATTGATATATATTGCAAGCAAGTGATGAGATCACTAGAATGTTATATCATGGGAACAAGAAAAGAGTACATGTTGGTAACGAAATCAAACTAGGTATGGAGATACCGATTATCGAATCTCACACATGTAATATATCGCGATACAAAGGGATTTAGTTACAACTTTAAATGTTCACACGATCACAAGAGTCATCGTTGAATGTGTGGGAGTCAGTATGGATCTCCAGGTCCCGCTGCTGATTATTGATCGGAGAGGGGTATTGATCATGTCTATATTATTCGTAAACCATAGGGTGGCACACTTAAGGGATACCGACACCATTTGGAGCAAATAAGATGTCAGAGAAAGAATATGAAAGCGCTAGAATTATTTCAATGGACACCGGAATTGTTTTAGGTGAAATTGCTGAAATTGGTTCTGCATGTGATATTGAAATGTTGCAAGGGGTTTTATGTGAATGTTTGTTAATTAAAGTAATTAACAAAATTCTAAATAAAATAAATAAAATGGTTTTATTAATTGAGAGATCATTGATTTTGGTGGAAAATTAATGCATATGTGAGTGGAATTTTGAGTGGAGGGTTTTTATGTGAGTGGGTGTTCCACCCACATGAATGAGGGAGAGGGGAGAACCCACCTTGGCTGCTGGTCATGGCAAGGGGCTACCCTCTCACCTATAAAAGGCACCCTGATACGTCCAATTTGCATCACCATTTTATATTATAATTTGCCTCTATTCATTGATATATGTCTTATTATGAGGTGTTACCTATGTCTTTTCCTCTATTTTTGCATGTTGGATGATTCTTGGAGGATGGACTGCCGGAGTCAGGTTTCTGATGGAAAAAGAGGTGTTTTGTTGCAATTTCGCGAAGATCAGAAAAATACCAGAAAAATATTGGAAAATTATATTTTCCCAGAAGACGGAGGAAGCCAGAAGGGGAGGCGTAGCCGGGCCATAGGGGGGCCCACACCCCCCTAGGCGTGGGCCCACCTTGCCCCGCGCCTAGGGCATGTGTGGCCCACCTGGACGGCTCCCGACTCCGCCCTCTCGCCTATATCTTCCGTACGGAACCCTAATACCAGGGGAGGGACCACATAAAGATTTCCGCCGTCTCTGCGGGGCAGAAAATAACGAGAGAGAAAGAGATCGCCGGCAGACAGATTTCTGCCGGGGAAATTCCTTCCCGGAGAGGGGATATCATCGCCATCAACACCTTCATCAAGCTAGGCTTCATCGAGATCATCATAATCATCATCCACACCATCATCTCCACCAGCACCATCATCACCACTCCGTCCCACTATAACAATCGTGTTGGATCTTGCATTAGTTCTTATGGGAAACTTTCCCGGTGTTAATTACTATTGTAGTTGATGCTTGTGAGTGGAACCATTGGATTATTGTTTATGTTCAGATTGTTATCCATCACCATGTCATCTTTGATCTTGATCCATATGATGTCTTGTGAGTAGTTCATTTAGTTATTGAGGACATGGGAGAAGTCATGTTGTTAGTAGTTGATTTGTGTTGAGTTATTATTCAATGGTTTAGTATTTAAGTTGTGGTGCTATTCTTCTAGAGGTGTCATGTGAACGTCGACTACATGATACTTCACCATTTATGGGCCTAGGGGAATGCATTGTGTATTTGGCTACTAATTGTGGGGTTCTTGGGATGTGAACAGAACCCCCGTTAGGACACCTTTGCACAAGGGAGTGTAGGATCTCATAGTTTAAGGCTGTGGTTAGGTTTATATCTTAATTACTTTCCTATAGTTGCGGATGCTTGCAAGGGGTTTAATCAAAAGTATGTATTAATACAATTAAGGTCGGTACATTAGCACAGGTTCACCCACACAACACTTACAACTTCAAAGAAGAGTACTTAGCTATATGAAGTGAAAGCACTTGACAGAATTCCCATGTGTCCTCGAGAACGTTTGGTCCTTATAAGTATTTCCACCGGCTTGTCCTTTGCTAAGAAAGGATTGGGCCACTTGCTGCAGTTGTTTGTTGTCTTTATTACTTGCACTTTGTTTTGCTGCCTTATCAGAAAACCCCTAAAAATCCGTTTGCTAAGTATTTACAGAGATTTCCTGCTCCATACCACTAGTCAACACCTTCTGCTCCTCGTTGGGATCGACACTCCTATTTATCGAAAGTACTACAATACACCCCCTATACTTGTGGGTCATCAAGACTATTTTCTGGCGTCGTTTCCGGGGAGTGAAGCGCTATTGAAGAGTGGAACTGTTAAAGGAAACTTCTACTGTGAGTATTTCTTGTTGTTTCTGTTTGTTACTTTGTTTCCAATATGGATAACCCACTTGGTTTTCTGTTTGGGAAAACTACTACCACTGTTAGGGTAGTAGATGAACCACCACCTGTTGAGATAGATCCTTTTAAGATACCTACAAGTATTGTTGATCATGTTATGGATAATTATTATTTTGGGGATGGAACTTTCCACCCTGGTGATCACTTGTTTTTATCCATGAATTATGCGGGTTGTTTAAGTGTGCAGGTATCACAACTGAACAGGTGAAGAAGAAGTTACTCTCTATATCCCTGAAAGGGAGAGCTGAAGAATGGTATAAGTTGCTGAAGAATGGGCAATCCATGGAATGGGTGGAAATGGCTTCTCTCTTTTATTCTAAATTATATCCTCCCAGTGAGATTCATCAGGATAGAAATCTGATATATAACTTTTGGCCTCGTGATGGAGAGAGTACAACTCAAGTTTGGGGAAGATTGAAGTTACTAATGCTTAAATGTCCTATTCATGCACTCCCTAACAATATTATTATCAATATTTTTTATGCTAGGCTTTCTCTTCATGATAAAGATTTACAAGATGCTTCTTGTGTGGCATCATTCACACGTATGAAGGAAGAAGCTAAATGGGATCTCCTAGACCGTATTCAAGAGAACACTGAAGCTTGGGAAAATGACAAAGGAAGAAAGTCAGGTATAAACTATGATTATGAACACATAAAATCTTTTATGGGAACTGATGACTTCCGTGATATTAGTAATGAATTTGGTCTTGATTCCCGAAGTATTGCCAACTATTTTAAGGCCTTTGCCTCTTACATAGAAATTCCCAAGAAGAAGTGGAATAAGTACCATGCACCTTATAAAGATGTTGTTATTCATGTTCCTATTAGAAGTACTAAAGTTTATACTACTAATCATATTGTGGCTGAACCTTATATTGAGAAAATACCTTTACCAGCTAAGGTAAAGGAGTATTCTATGATTATTAGTGAAATAATAAAGGTACTAAGAAAACTATGGAGCCTGATGAGCAATTGAATATTGAGCATGTGGTAGCTATTGTGAAAGACCCTGTCACTAGAAATATAGAGGATGAGCACATTGTATTCTGTGAAGACGCTTCTAATATTATCTCTCATCCTAGTAAGACTAGAAAAGCTAGTGTTCCTGTGCTTTCTATTAAAATTGGTGATCATTGCTATTATGGTTTATGTGATATTGGTGCTAGTTCTAGTGCTATTCCTTATGAGCTTTATACGGAAATTATGCATGAAATTGATCCTCGTGAGCTTGAGGAGATTGATGTGGTTATTCACCTTGAAAATAAGGAAACCATTTGCCCTATTGGTATTGTCAAAGATGTGGAGGTTCTTTGTGGTAAGATTAAGTATCCTGCTGATTTTCTAGTGCTTAATTCAGCAACTAGCAAAACTTGCCCTATCATTTTTGGTAGACCTTTCTTAAACACTTGTGGAGCTATTATAGATTGTAAGAAGGAAAAAGTTTTAACAAATTTTTATGGAGATTCTTATGAGTTTAACTTTTCCAAATTTGCTAAAGCTCCTTGTGAAAATAGCTTGCCTAATAAAGATTTCAGGATGGAACAACTTGCTTCTATTGATCCAGTTTTTGACCTTGGGCCTGTTTTGGTGATATTAAGTATGCTCATTCTTGCGATAAAATTGTTGCCAGTGATATTTATATTGTCAACTTTATTAAAAGTGCTACTAAAAGTTATTATGAGAGAGGGAAACATGGTTTTATGCATCTCAATAATGTTAAGTTTCCCCGTTTTATGTTGAAAGCTTTGAAGTTGCATTTGTTTTGTCTTCCTATGCTAGTGGCTTTTTGTTTCAACAATTTGTTTTCTCATGATACCCCCATGCATAGGAAGTGGGTTAGACTAAAATGTGTTGGTTATTTGCTTCTTGATGCTCTCTTTCATTCCAAATATATATCTCCTTTGTGAGCATCTTTAAAACTTTCAAGCCTAACTTAAAGGCATTAAAGAAAAGTACTTGTTGGGAGATAACCCAAGAGTTTGGTTGAGTCTTGGAAGTTATTACCTTAGTAATAACCGCTCTTTATCCTTTTTGTTTTGGTTTTTGTGTCAAGTTCAACTACTTTTGAGAAGTGGAGGAGTTGTGAAAAGTGGCTGTCCTGGGACAGATCTTTGTGCTGCATTGTAAAATTCATGAGGGAGCTCAATACGTCGGATGGATCTGTATTTTTCTGAGATTGTTCTCCAGGTTGTTACCCAATTTTCATTAGTTTTTCACTTTTTGATTTGAGCAACAGAAGGTTTTCAAAAAAGTCAATCTTTACCTGCTGGTCTGTTTTGATAGATTTCTGTTGTCATTTGCATTTGCCTCTTACAGAAGCCTTTGTTTTGATGGATTTCAGTTGAAGTGTGAACCTAAAGGTTTATTGTTTTTTCTTACACTAATGTTGCCATTGAAAGTTTGTGTATTGCCTTGTGAGAAAAGGAATTTTTAGGAGAAGGAGGAAAGGAGTCAGCAGAGTTCATATTTGAATAGGTAAAAGTGGTGAAAACAGAAGGTTTGTGAAAGCCTAATCTTTTTATATTTTTGGTTTTTTAGATAAGGAAAGTTACGAGGCGGAACATAGGAGGAAACGGAGGCTGGGTGGCCAAACCCACCCCAGGCACGGGCCCCAGCTGGCCGCGCCTGGAGGGGGTGTGAGCACCCAGAGCTCCGTCTCTGCCTTGTTTTCGTATCAGCACATTTATTATGTATTGAAACTTCGTAATATATAACCCCCCGGGTTCCCCGAGGTTCGTGCATCGTGTTCTCGTCGTTTTTTTGTTTTGATCTATTTCAGTCAGGAAATCTTCTCAAGTTTAGAGCACCATGGTCTCCACCAACGACAAAGGCAAGAAGCCCGAGGAAGATGATCCTCACAACCCCAAGGAGGAGGAGATTTTTGTAGGGGATGAAGAAGACATGGAGGAGGACAAGAAACCGTACGCCCACGCTTCCGTCGCAAGCATTGGAGTGGTGGAAAAACCTATCAAGCTTAAGAGGACAACACGGATGTCTACAAGAGGGAAACCTCCACGTATTATCTACAATCCACGGTCATCTCCTCCACGTACCAAGAAACCCTTCCATACTCTTATACATGAGCATCAATACCAACATGTGCCCAAAGGGAACTTTCCCTCGATGTGGGATATGCCTCGTTCTAACCATGCAGGGGAGGAATACACTAAGAAGGAAGAGTGGGGAAAGAATAATAAGGACTGGAATTCTTGGCCCGACATGATCATGAACCGCATTGAGCAAAATTCGGAGTTGATTCGTACTCTGACCTTCGAGATTGAGGATTTGAGGAAACTGATTGAGGAGATTATCAAGAGAATACCACCACCACCCAAGGAGTAATTCGTCATCAGGTTTGGCATCCCCTTGGCTTGTTCCAAGCTTGGGGGGAGTGCCGCGGTATCACCATAATTTTCTTTTACCTTTTACCTTTTTAGTGGATTCATGTCTTTGGTAGAGAAGTTATCTTATAGGTTGGCTTGCATGTGGAAGTATATCTCCTTTTGTTGATTATCTATGTATGGTGTGAGTGCCTTTTTTGGAGTATTAATGAGAAGTTTCATCTTTTAATTTTTGCACTTCTTATTTTAGTTGCAATCCCTAATATATGATGGATCTTGTTGATCAGTATTGGCATCACTCTGGGAGCATCAAGTAAATCTAAATTGTTTTTTGGCAAACCAAGCTCTAGTCAGTAGCAACACTTTTGAGGTTTGAAAGAAAAAATAAAAAGCTTACAGGTATTTTGTATCATTTATTTTCTTTCTTGTTGGCTTATAAGCTTAGTATTCTTTATTTAAGATCTTTTGTGTCTTCAAGGAAGGTTGCATGTTTGGCTTTATCGCTTGTAGGTTTACTGGCTTCTTTCAAATCGTTTGCTTGCTACCCATCCTTGCTAGCCAAAAACCTGTTTTTAGAAGGCATACTTCTCATGTTTCCAATCCCTTTGAACCAAAACCTGTGCCATTTGTGTCCACCATATCTACCTATTAGCATTATTGATATTACAAGCAAATTCTCAAGCTTCATCTATCTTTTGAATTAAAAAGTATTTTGTTATGTGAAAACTAGTTAGTAAAGCTCTCACGAACTTGATGGCACATATTATTTTCTTGCCCCTAATAGACTTGAACCATTGTGTCATCGAAGTTGTATATGCTTGCATCTATACGTTGGGATTAGCAGAACCGTGCTCTCATGGGGAACGCTTTCAACATTGCACCTATACGTTGTACACGGTTGATATCATGCTCTTTTGTTTGCAGATGTCGACGGTGTGAAATAAAGAGGGAACTTGTAAGTCCATGGAGTGATGTATGTGTGTTAGAAAGCACTGGCCGCTAGCCTAAGCCATGCCTAATCATGGTGGAAACTTGCAGCATCACCATAATGAGCATTCTATGAAGCATCCTCAATAAAAAGCTATGCACATAGTAAATAAAAAGATCGCTGAGATGCTTATTGTCTGCTTGCCTTGTCATTTTGGTTATGGGATAACTCCTGTACCATGTGCAAGGGATACCCCGTTGGCGGTTCTCTATGATACGCATGTACTTACAATGACAAGAACTTACCGGTAACCAAAGTTGAGTAGCATGAGGAGCGGCCCTCGTACTCAAGGGACATGAGATTGCCAACTTATATTTCGTCAAGCATATACTCCATCTTTGTGCACTTTAACCTTAATCATCTCAAGATGCCTATGATAGGGGCAATGAGGGCTCAGATCTAGGAAGTACCATAATCTTTTGGAAGCTCTTTATGACTTTAAATCCCTGCTACCCTCTACGAAGGGACCTTTTTCCTATTTTCTAAGTTGAGTCAGTAAACCTACTTCCTCTCTATCTCCAGCAAGCATTTGAGTTGTCGTGTTGCAAGCATTCATATGGTGATTTATTAAATCATGTTCTTTATCTTCCCTGTTTGCACAAAACTCTTAGCTATTGAGTATTACTTTGAAATCCTTCATTGTGAAAAACCTTTTTGAGCAAAGAGTGCTCCTGTTATAAAACTTCTACAAAAATCTTTTTGTAAAACTGTTTGCCAGCTGTTCTCTGACCAGGAACAAAAGTTTGCCAATTCCAATTATGATTTATCTTTATGCATCTCTTGCAAGCTAAGTTATATAATAGTGAGTTGCTTTCTTCTATGAGTTGTGTAATGGTAAGTGCGATGCTTCTTGTCCATATTCTTTTATCGACACTTCACTCCATAAACCTATGGACATGTTTACTGAGCTCAGTTTTCGCTTGGGGTCAAGCGAAGGTCTAAGCTTGGGGGGAGTTGATACGTCCAATTTGCATCACCATTCTATATCATAATTTGCCTCTATTAATTGATATATGTCTTATTATGAGGTGTTACTTATGTATTTTCCTCGGTTTTGCATGTTGGATGATTCTTGGAGAATGGACTGCCGGAGTCAGGTTTCTGATGGAAAAAGAGGTGTCTTGATGCAATTTCGCGAAGATCAGAAAAATATCAAAAAAATATTGGAAAATTATATTTTCCCAGAAGAAGGAGGAAGCGAGAAGGTGAGGCGTAGCCGGGCCACAGGAGGGCCCACCTTGCCCTGCGCCTAGGGTATGTGTGGCCCACCTGGCCGACTCCCGACTCCGCCCTCTCGCCTATATCTTCCCCACGGAACCCTAATACCAGGGGAGGGACCATAGAAAGATTTCCGCTGCCTCTGTGGGCGGAAAACACTGAGAGATAAAGAGCTCTCCGGAAGACAGATTTCTACCGGGGAAATTCCTTCCGAGAGAGAGAGGAGATCATCGCCATCAACACCGTCATCAAGCTAGGCTTCATCGGTATCATCATCATCATCCACACCATCATCTCCACCAGCACCATCATCACCACTCCGTCCCGCTGTAACAATTGTGTTGGATCTTGCATTCGTTCTTAGGGAAACTTTCCCGGTGTTAATTACTATTGTAGTTGATGCGTGTGAGTGGAACCATTGGATTATTGTTTATGTTCAGATTGTTATCCATCACCATGTCATCTTTGATCTTGATCCATATGATGTCTTGTGAGTAGTTCGTTTAGTTATTGAGGACATGGGAGAAGTCATGTTGATACTAGTGGATTTGTGTTGAGTTATTATTCAATGGTTTAATATTTAAGTTGTGGTGTTATTCTTCTAGTGGTGTCATGTGAACGTCGACTACATGATACTTCACCATTTATGGGCCTAGGGGAATGCATTGTGTATTTGGCTACTAATTGTGGGGTTGCCGGAGTGACAAAAACCTGACCCCCGTTAGGACACCTTTGCATAAGGGAGTGTAGGATCTCAGATTTTAAGGTTGTGGTTAGGTTTATATCTTAATTACTTTCCTGTAGTTGTGGATGCTTGCAGGGGGTTTAATCACAAGTATGTATTAGTCCAAGTAAGGTCGGTACATTAGCACAGGTTCACTTACACAACACTTACAACACCAAAGAAGAGTACTTAGCTATATGAAGCGAAAGAACTTGACAGAATTCCCATGTGTCCTCGAGAATGTTTGGTCCTTATAAGTATTTCCACCCACTTGTCCTTTGCTAAGAAAGGATTGGGCCACTTGCTGCAGTTTTTCGTTGTCTTTATTACTTGCACTTTGTCTTGTTGCCTTATCATAAAACCCCTAAAAATCCGTTTGCTAAGTATTTACAGAGATTTCCTGCTCCATACCACTAGTTAACACCTTCTGCTCCTCGTTGGGATTGATGACCCACAAGTATAGGGGGTGTATCGTAGTATTTCAATAAATAGGAGTGTCGATCCCAACGAGGAAAGAAGGTGCTGAATAGTGGTGTGGGCAGAAATCTTAGCACAGATTTTTAGTGGTTTCTAAGACAACAAAATATAGTGCAAGTAACAAAACAACGCGGCAAGTGGCCCAATCCTAGCAAATGACAATCGATGGAAATACTTATAAGACCAAACGCTCGAGGACACATGGGAATCTTTTCAGTGCTTTTCATCTATATAAGAGTACTCTTTTCGGTGTTGTAAGTGTGTGTGTGGTGTGCCTATGTAACTGTGCCGTGCCCGATTGGACTATATATACATACATTAATTAAACCCCCGCAATAACAATTGTAAGAAAAGATGAAAAAAGATAAATATCTAAAAAACTCCTCCTACACTTCCTACACTTTGTGCAAAGGTATCCGTTCAGGGTGGGGTGGGGCCTGGGTTTCCCCATAAAAATTACCCACAAACAGCAAATAAATACAAAATTGGATGGCCTAGATATAGGCCCATAATCATGACACCACACACCACCTACCACACAACTATACTAAGAAACACAACTTAAATACTAAACCACTAAAATAATATAATAACAAACATGTCACTAACAACAAAAACAGAATGAAACTCACTACTCACTAGACATCATGGATCAAGATCAAGATGATATTATAATGGATAACAATCTAAACATAAACAATAATCCAATGGTTCCACTCACACGCATCAACTACAATAGTAACAATTGTTACAAAGGGGACGGAGTGTGATGATGTGGAGATGATGGTGGATGATGATGATGATCATGAAGCCTAGCTTGATGACGGTGTTGATGGCGATCTTCTCTCCGAAAGGAATTCCCCGCGTAAATCTGGCGAGAGATCTTCTCTTGGTGTTTCCCGCCCTCAGGTGGCGGAAATCTATCTGGGTCGCCCCCAGGCTTAGGTTCCATAGGGAAGATATGGGCGTCAGGGGTGTGGGCCCCCTATGGCCCTTCTTCGCCTCCCCTTCGGGCTTCCTCTGTCTTCCGGTAAAATAATACTTTCCCATATTTTCTGGTATTTTTCTGATCTTCGCGAAATTGCATCGAAACACCCTCTTTTCCATCAGAATCTAGACTCCAGCAGTCCATCCTCCAAGAATCATCCAACATGCATAAACAGATGAAAATCCATAAGTAACACCTCATAATAAGACAAATATCAATGAATAGAGGTAAATTATGATATATAAGTGTGATGCAAATTGGTCGTATCAACTCCCCCAAGCTTAGACCTTCGCTTGTCCCCAAGCGAAAACTGAGCTCAGTAGACATGTCCACGGGTTTATGGAGTGAAGTGTCGATAAAAGAATACGAACAAGAAGCATCACACTTACCATTACACAACTCATAGAAGAAGGCAACTCACCATTATATAACTTAGCTTGCAACCAAGTACAACAGTCACAATAGAGATGCATAAAGATAAATCATAATTGGAATTGGCAAACTTGTTATTGGTCAGAGAACACCTGGCAAACAGTTTCACAAAAAGCTTTTTGTAGGAGTTTTTCAATAGGAGCACTCTTTGCTCAAAAAGGTTTTTCACAAGTGAAGGCCTTCAAAGTAATACTCAATAAATAAGAGTCTTGTGCAAACAAGGAAAATAGATAACATGATTGAATAAATCACCATATGAATGCTTGAAACACAACAACTCAAATGCTTGCTGGAGATAGAGAGGAAGTAGTTTTACTGACTCAAACTGGTAACTAGGAGAAAGGTCCCTTCATAGAGGGTAGCAGGGATTACAAGTCATAAAGAGCTTCCAAAATATTATGGTACTTACTAGCTTTGAGCCCTCATTTCCCCTATCATAGGAATCTTGAGATGATTAAGGTTAAAGTGCACAAAGGTGGAGTATATGCTTGACGAAATATAAGTTGGCAATCTCATGTCCGTTGAATATGAGGGCCACTCCTCATGATACTCAACTTTGGTCACCGGTAAGTTCTTGTCATTGTAAGTATTTGCATATCATAGAGAACCGCCAAAATGACAAGGAAAGCAGACAATGAGCATCTCAGCGATCTTTTTATTTACTATGTGCATAGATTTTTATTGAGGATGCTTCATAGATAGCTCATTATGGTGATGCTACAAGTTTCCACCATGATTAGGCATGACTTAGGCTAGCGGCACAGGCGTTTCTCTAACACAAAATACAAACTACATGGACTTACAAGTTCCCTCTTTATTTCACACCATTGACATCCATAGACAAAAGAGAACGATATCAACTGAGTACAAAGTACAAGTGCGATGTTGAAAACGTTCCCCGTGACAGCATGGTTCTGATAATTCTGACGTATATATGCAAGCATATACAACTTCTATGCACAATGGTTCAAGTCTATTAGGAGCAAGAAAATAAAGTGTGCCATCAAGTTCGTGAGAGCTTTACTAACTAGTTTTCACATAACAAAATACTTTTTTTAATTCGAAAGGTAGATGAAGCTTGAGAATTTGCTTGGAATAGCAAAAGTTCTACTAGGTAGATATGGTGGACACAAGTGGAAAAGGTGTTGGTTCTTTGGGATTGGAAACATGAGAAGTATGCCTTCTCAAAACAGGTTTTTGGCTAGCAAGGCTGGGTAGCAAGCAAGAGAGTTGAAAGAAACAGGCAAACATACAAGTAATAAAGCCAAACATGCAATCTTCCTTGAAGACATAAAAGATCTTAAATAAAGAATACTAAGCTGATGAGCCAACAAGAAAGAAAACAAATGATACAAAATACCTGCAAGCTTTTTCTCTTTTTCTTTCAAACTTCAAAAAGTATTGTTACTGACCAGAACTCGGTTTGCCAAAACCAATTTAGATCCACTTGATGCTCCCAAAGTGGTGCCAATACTGATCAACAAGATCCATCATATAATAGAGATCACAAACTAAAATAACAAGTGCAAAAATTAAAAGATGAGACTTCTCATTAATATTCCAATAAAGGCACTCACACCAAGGGATACACACATAATCATCTAAAGGAGAGATACTTCCACATGCAAACCAAACTATAAGATAACCTCTCTATCAAAGATATGAATCCACTAAAAAGGTAAAAGATAAAAGATAATGGTGGTGATACCGCGGAACTCCCCCAAGCTTGGAACAAGCCAAGGGGATGCCAAACCTGATGACGAATTACTCCTTCGTTGGTGGTGTTCTCTTGATAAGCTCCTCAATAAGTTTACTCAACTCCTCAATCTCAAAGGTTAGAGTACGGATCAACTCCGAGTTTTGCTCAATGCGGTTCATGATCATGTCGGACTGAGAGTTCCAGTTCTTGCAATTCTTTCCCCACCCTTCATTCTTAGTGTGTTACTCCCCTGCATGGTTAGAACGAGGCATATACCACATCGAGGGCAAGTTACCTTTGGGCACATATTGATATTGATGCTCATGTATAATAATATGGAAAGGTCTCTTGGTGCGTAGAGGAGATGACCGTGAATTGTAGACAAGACATGGAGGTTTCCCTCGTATAGACATCCATGTTGTCCTCTTAAGCTTGGTAGGTATTGCCACCAATACAATGCTTGCGACGGTAGCGCGGGTGTCCGGTTGCTTGTCCTCCTCCATTGGCGGAGACCATGGTGCTCTAAACTTGAGAAGATTTCCTGACAGAAACAGATCGATACGAAAACACAACGAGAACATGATGCATGAACCTCGGGGGATCCGGGGGGTTATATATTACGAAGTTTCAATGCATAAGGAAGGTTTTGACATGGAAACAAGGCGGAGACGGAGTTCGAGGGTGAAACACCCCCTCCAGGCGCGGCCAGGCTGGGCCCGCGCTTGGGGTGGGTTTGTCCTCCCCGGACTCTGTTTCCTCTTCAGTTCCGTCTTGTAGTCTTCCTTATGTATTAAAAACATAAAAAATATAAAAAGATTGGGGTTTCACGAACCTTCTGTCTTCACCACTTTTACCTATTCAAAGATGAACTCTGCAGACTCCTTTTCTCCTTTTCCTGAAGATTTCCTTTTCTCACAAATCAATACAAAAACTTCAATGGCAACATTAGTGTAAGCAAAACAACAAACCTTTAGGTTCACATTTCAACTGAAACCCATCAAAACAAAGGCTCGTAAAATAGGCAAATGCAAATGATAACAGAAATATGTTAAAACAGACCTGCAGGTTGTAACATCCCTAAATTCATGTTTCAAAACTCATTCATATCATCCTTGCATCCATCATCATTTAGGGTTTTCTCAAAACATTTCAGAAAACAGAAACATATGCTATCATGATTTTATGTGGACAGACTTATTTTAAATGGCCAACACCACTTGTAAGTTTGATTGTTGTGAACCAGGAAGGTTAGCTTCTATGAGCATAGGATTTAAGTGCAGATTTAAAACCAAGTTTTTCAAATGGAAATGGGTTCCAAAAACCATCTTTCAAATTTTAAACCAAGTGCATAGCCTCTGATATTTTGATCTCCAAGCTTGACCAATCCTTTACAAAGCTACCCCATGGTTATATGACAATTTTTGAGACTACTGCTCACTACAAAAAATCCCAGGAAAATTTGAATTCAAATTGAACTTGATTTCATTTGAAAATCTACCCAGAAAATCAAAATAGAAAAGGAAAAAGAAATAAACAAAGGAAAAGGCCACGCCGAGTTTTAGGCCCAGATCGAATCGAGACCAACAAGCCCACCCGGGGTTTTTCTTCTCTACGCGCCAAGACCTTGAATGGTCACTGACGATCGGACCCCACCCTCACTTCGCGCACATCGCTGATGAGCGGGCCCTGCCCACGCTGTCCTCGTCTTCCCCAAACCGCGCCCGCGACCACGTCGCAGCTGCAGTCATGGCCGGTAATGGCGCGGCATAATTTCATTAATCCGCGAGCGTTTCCTGTCGAGGCTCCGGCTATAAGATCCCCACCTCCTAGCGACCATTTCCCCCCAGTCAATTCTGCCTTCACGCCACCAGGCTGCCCACGACTCACACAACACCGCCGCAGACAGAGCTCACTCCGGCGATCGATTCCGGTAAGCTCCGTGCACCCCTCCCTCTCTGATTCGTTCGGGCCACTTCGCCATCTCCTTGCGCACCTCCTGACCCCACCAGTTCATCCTGTACTGCCCCAGGTCGCCGTTCCCACTCGACGCCGCAAGCATCTGACGACCACCTCGACTCCGGCGACCAAATTCCGTAAGTCCCGTGCGCCCCTTCACTTCTGACTCACACGAGATTGTGCGCCACGTTCTTGCGCATCTCCTAAACCCTCTGGCTTGTGTTAGGGCGACGCGGAACCTCGGTAACGACGCTGACAACAACCACCCGACGCCGTGCACGACTCCGACGAGCTCTCTCAGCCACGTCCGAGCGCCCCTCCGCAAACCAGTACCACGTCGAGCTTTAGCACGCTTTTGCGGATCCGGTGAGTACCTTCTTGCATCCTGGAACGATCTGGAACGCTAGCGCCGCCATAGACCGAGCGCTCCGCTGCTTCGACACCGCCGCCAGACATGGTCGCTTGCAGCGCCGTTGGATCTTGATCCAAGCGTTAGGATAGATTCATTAAACGGCGAAGAGGTACGCGATCTGGAGCGTACGATCTATTTAGATCCTGCGGCTACAGAGCTCGATCCGGTGCGAACCGGTACGCGCAAATCACAACACGACGCGTGGCAAGTATTAGAACTAAAAACATATTTAAAACCAGAATTTGATCCAAATTTCAAATGCTTATAACTTTTGATTGCCACGTTGGATTTTCGCAAACTCTATACCGTTGGATTCAGTGAAACAAGGCCTTTCTGTTTATGCAAAGTGTTTAACAAATAGTAACCATTAGAATGACTTTAATTGTAGAAACATGTTTAAGGCTATTTTGAGTATGGATTTAGATTAATAATTTGTTTTAGGGATAAATAAGTTTGATTTGGCAAACTTTGTGTCTTGTTAAGTTTCTGTAAACATGCACATGCTTGGTAGAGTTTTCAAAATCATCACTTAGTAAATTCTTGCATGCATGCATTCATATTATTTTTGATTGTATATAATTGAGTGTAATGGTGTGCTACAAATTTTTGTGTAGATTTTGCTAGTGATTGTGATTGTGAGGAGTGCTACTCTCCACATTACCAAGGCAAATGATATTTTCATGAATATTTCTATCCTATATTTTGTACTAGCATTAGATATTTTGCTAAGTCTTGCATGCTACTTTTGCCTAATGCTAAGTTGGGAAATCCTAAGTAGTGTAGAATTGTAGAATTGCTAGGGAATTTTCCTAAGTTAAGTTATCATACCATGCTTAGCCTAGCTATTTAGCAAACAAGGGTTGGTGAAAATCTATACTTATTATGATGAAAATATTTCTAAGTCATGAGACTTATACTTTCCTAATAAAAACAACTATGTCAAATGAACCTCCTGGGTGGAATGGAAGGATTGGGTTGTGTTGAGTGGTTACACAAGGCCATGGACTTGGGTTGTGTATCTCACTTGTGGTATGCCACCCAGGCACAAAGGGATTTGGAGGCCAAGTGTTGAGAAAGCTTACAGTGCAACCACTTGGCAATATGGGCTCTGCCATGATCATATAGGTTGCTAGAACTTAGTCACTTGGACAATTGGTGGTAGTGGGAATGATAGGTTGGAGCGCGTCCATTTGACTAAGGAAAGGCTTCTGAAGGGTCCTGTGTTGGGAAACCAAGTCTGGTGGGGAAAGTGCACAACCTCTGCAGATGGAAAACCTAAGTACTTAGCCTAGTTCAAGGAAATGGACAACTTGAGCATCAAGACATGGAAGCTACAAAAATGTCATCACTCCAACTTCTAAAATAAAACTAGTGGGTGAACAAGGGTGAAGGACCCCAATGTCTATTGGTGGTTTCTTGGGAAGTTTTTGATAAAGAAAAACCTAGTGATTTCAACTAATAGGTAAAACTATTTTCAAGCAAAGCAAGCCAAGATACACTTAGCCAAAATGCATATAGTAATATAGTCCACTAAAAATATACTAAGGTATCACTTGCCAATACTATTCCAAAGTATTGACCCTCTGTGGCTGTAACTTGTGATGTTGCAGGTTACTCCGATGATGAGTAGGAGTCATGAGTCTACACTCAACATGCTTGCCTGTGGCACATGAAGATGAAGACTTATGTTTATTTACTTATTCCTTAAACTCTTGTATTAGGCCTATGGCCCTGAGTTGTAAAAGACTATGTTTTATCTCTGGAATGAATGTAATAAACGACCTTTGTATCTGTGTACTTCATCTTAAACTATGGATGCTAGCATTGATCCAGGGACTAGCATTGCAATCACAGGGATCCTTTCCTTTATAAAGGAGGGGTCTAACAGATGGTATCAGAGCACTGTGTTGCCTGTAGGATTATGACCCTAGGATTGGAAAACCACTAAGGAAAAGTTTTCAACTACTTCTACACTTGTCTATTCTTCTCGTAAAACTTTTCTAATCTTTTCATTCTCAACTCCATTTGTAGATGAACTCCATCAACGAAGCCGTGAAGAAAGGACCACTCATGACCATGACCTTGGAGTGTGAAACTGAGTTTCCCAAGATTCTCAAGGACCTCATGGTGGCAATGGAAGCACATGGTGCAGCTATATACAAAGGCTTTCCAGTGGTGGATGAAGGAGTGGAGTATTGGTGGGTGCAACTTCACTTGTACAAAAACAAGGAAGAAAACCACAAAGAAAGGGGATTATGCATGTACACCAACACTGTAATGCACACCACATTCTTTGAGTCAGCCAGAGATGCAGCTTGGAGGACTATCAAAGAACTAAGTGCTAGAGTCAAGTGCAGGATGCTCAACCTTCAAAAAGACTTAGAGAAGGAGAAGGAACTTACCCAAGAGTTGGAAGCCACCAACCAAGAGTTAAGAGGAGATATAATAGACTTAGTGATGGAATCATGTGAACAAGATAGGTGGATTGCCTCTAGGAACATTGTGATAGCCACCAGATCTAGTGAGATAGGATTGTGAGCACACTTCGTTAGTTGGACACCATCTATCACCTTATTTTCCAAAAATGATACCTTAAATAAGTATGGACCTTGATTGATGTAATGGACTCATGTATGCATGACTTGTGTGATGTTTGTGTTCCATGGATATGTATGAAATGTTTGTCTTGTTTTGTCTTAAATTGTGCTGTTATAACTTTTTAATCTTATAAATAGATGCCTATTACCATCAACACCATTGAGGAGTTACAGGTTACCCGTTTTGGTCCCCGTATCGTTGAGCTTACCACTTTGCTCGATCTCCCTCTTCCCACCATCACGGTGTACCCACTCACCAAGTTCGAGAGGAAGGACCTCTGGGGCTTCAAGGTGAACCAGCCCGGACGCCAGACAGAGCCCACTACAGAGGCCATCGTCTTCAAGCTGATGCACGACGACAGGGAGAGAGGCATGGAGGTAGTCATGCAGGACCTGATAGGACGTCTGTTAGGCCGTCACTCCCGACAGGTTAGGGGCACTCACTTCCACGTCTTCGGAAGACGTGATGTTGATGGAGAGTCCATCGACTTTGAGGACGACTCGAGGGACGCGACAGAGCCGATATGTCTCTATCTCCAGGACTTAGAGTCTCTCATCAGGCACGTGGACACGGACAGGACAAACGTCATGCTCAGCAATGACGAGCTCCAGGTGCAGCTACGCGAGAAGGACAAGCTTTTCGCATAGCAGGATGAGATGATCAAGGAAATGGAGACGAAGTTCGAGGCCCAGGACCGCAAGTTCAAGAGTCAGGAGAAACGCGTCCAGGATAGGAACAAGAAGATCCGGGACATGACTGAGGAACTGAAGTCCAAGGATTTCGAGCTTGAGCAGCAGCAGATGGTTATTGAGAGGCTTTGCTCCCAGAAGAGGGCTCTCAAGGCCAAGGTCGATTCCTTGACCACTACGATTGAGGAGAACAAGACCGCAATGGAGAACGCATGTCTTACCTTCGTCGAGGAGGAGATTGATGCTGATGAGTAGACTTGACTACTCGTTTATCTTTCATTATCATACTTGTTATTTGTGAACTTGTTATTGGACCATCCGACATGTGGATGGATTGCCACTTGTGTGTTTTATTTCAAGAACTTTGTTATTCTGTTGATTGAGCTTTTATCCTTAAGTTGCATGTTATGTGTTTGCTTGTGATGTATTGTGCATAAAACATCTATGGGTATCTCATTCTTATCTATTTGAACAAACCACAGATGCCTCCCCGTCGCGCAAACCCCAACCCCAACAACATCACCCCGTAAATGCAACAAATGATGAATGCGCAAACACAGCTTATGCAGATGATGACAACATTCATCCAAAACCAGAATAACAACAACAACAACAACCCCAATAACAACAACAACAATAACAACAACAACAACCCTCTGGGTTTTGATATGCTCACCAGATTTCTGTGTTTGAGGCCAGCAAAGTTTTCGGGGACGACTGATCCCATGGTGGCCAATGACTGGCTACGTTCCGTGAACAAAGATTTAGTGATCGTGGGATGCACGGATGCTGAAAAAGTCAGGTTCGCAGCACATCTGTTGGAAGGACCAGCCGCCACATGGTGGGACAACTTCCAAATCACCACTCCTATTGATGAGGTGACTTGGGCTGTCTTTGAAGATGGATTTGGCACTGCTCATATCTCATCGGGAATGATGAGCCTTAAAAAGAAAGAGTTTCACAACTTGAAGCAGCGCCACCGCAGCGTGGCTGAATACATAGAAGAGTTCAACAATCTGGCGCGCTATGCACCGGATGAGGTTGACACAGATGCCAAAAGAAAGGAAAAGTTTCTGGAAGGCTTGAATGATGAGCTGAACCTACGATGGTTATGCAGGGCATATGTTCCAACTTACCAGTCTTTGTGTGACAAGGCTGCTATTTTGGAGAGTAAAATGAAACAAGTCGAGAGTAGGAAGAGGAAACACTCCGACAAGCACATCTCGGGATCGTCTCACAAACGATCTCACTATGATGACAGTGGCAGCTCAGGATCCCATAAGCATGGGAAATTCAACAAGCACCACAACCACAACCGTCATGACAACAAGCATCATCGCAGTCATGACAATGATAAGTACAAGAACCACAAGAGTGGACATAAGAGCCATCACAGTGGAAGTGGAAGTGGAAGTCAGCCTGCAAAAAAGGACATCAGTCAGGTTGAGTGCTTCAAATGCAAGAAGCTAGGGCATTATGCTAATGAGTGCCCTGAGAAGAAAGTTGAAGGACCTAACAAGCCCAATCCTTTTCAGAAAGGACAGGCTAACCACATCAATGTGGAGGAGGTCTATGAGGATCCTGATGCCGTTGCTGGTAAGTTCAGACTCAATTCCATTCCAGCATTTGTACTCTTTGATACTTGTGCATCTCATTCATTCATATCAAAAGCATTTGTTGATAGAAATGGGTTTGCATCTGAAAACATTGGGTGTCCAATAAATGTTAGTTCTCTGGGTGGAGATATGATAGTAAGTCTTGGATGCCGGGATCTTGTCATAGAGTTTGGAAAGCATAAGTTTGCAGTGAGCCTGATAATCCTAGATTCCCAAGGACTAGACGTAATTTTGGGAATGGATTGGATGGCTAAGTATGAAGGAGTACTAGATTGTGCTAATCTTACTGTTGCACTCACAACCCCAGAAGGAAAAAGAATAAAATTCAGGTCAAACTTTGAATCCAAAGGAAGTAAGCTAAATTCTCTTAAGGGGGTTAGCATGGACAGTGTGCCAATTGTGTGTGAGTACCCGGATGTGTTTCCGGAAGAGTTGCCAGGAATGCCACCAGATAGGGATGTGGAGTTTCTGATAGATTTGGTACCAGGTTCTAGACCAATAGCAAAAAGACCGTACAAAATGTCAGTTGATGAACTGAAAGAGCTCAAGAAGCAACTAGGAGAACAGTTGCAGAAAGGGTTTATTCAACCAAGCTCTTCATCTTGGGGAGCCCCAGTATTGTTCGTGGAGAAGAAAGATAGAAGCCAAAGGTTATGCATAGATTACCGTTCACTCAACGAGGTAACTATCAAGAACAAATATCCTTTGCCTAGGATCAATGACTTGTTTGAACAGCTAGAGGGAGCCTGTGTATTCTCAAAGATTGATCTCCGGTCAGGCTATTTTCAACTCAAGATAAGAGAGCAAGACATACCAAAAACAGCATTCACCACAAGGTATGGATTGTATGAGTACACGGTGATGCCTTTTGGTTTAACCAACGCTCCAGCATACTTCATGAATATGATGAACAAAGTGTTCATGGAATTCCTCGACAAGTTTGTTGTCGTTTTCATCGATGACATCTTAGTCTACTCTAAGAGCAAAGAAGAGCATGAAGGGCACTTACACTTAATACTTGAGAAGTTAAGAGAGCATAAGCTTTATGCCAAATTCAGCAAGTGTGAGTTTTGGTTAGAGGAAGTTGGTTTTCTTGGTCATGTTATGACAAAAGATGGTGTGGCAGTTGATCCTGCTAAAGTTTCAGCCGTGACAGAATGGGAATCTCCCAAGAACGTAAAAGAAGTTCGCAGTTTCCTTGGTTTAGCAGGTTACTACAGAAGGTTCATTGAGAATTTCTCAAAGGTTGCTAAGCCAATGACTGAATTGTTAAAGAAGGACAAGAAATTTGCTTGGTCTGAATGTTGTGAAGTCAGCTTCCAAGAATTGAAGAAGAGACTTGTAACAGCACCGATACTATGTCTGCCAGATTTGGAAAAGGATTTCCAAGTATATTGTGATGCGTCTCATCAAGGTTTGGGTGCCGTACTTATGCAAGACGGTAAAGTCGTAGCCTATGCCTCGAGACAACTCAAAACTAATGAAGTAAACTATCCTACTCATGATTTGGAGTTAGCCTCTGTCGTCCATGCACTCAAAACATGGAGACATTACCTTTTGGGAAAGCGATGTGAAGTGTTCACCGATCACAAGAGTTTGAAGTATATCTTCACCTAGAAGGAAATCAATATGAGACAAAGGAGATGGCTAGAACTTATCAAAGATTACGACTTAAGTTTGCAGTACCATCCCGGTAAAGCAAATGTAGTAGCAGATGCTCTAAGTCGTAAGACGTTTGTGAATGGCCTTACCAATGGTGAATTGCCAGATGAATTGTGCAAGCAATTCAAAGAACTCAGATTGGAGATTGTACCAGAAGGACATCTTATGACTTTGGATGTTCAACCCACTTTGTTGGATAAGATTAAAGAAGCCCAGAAGACGGATAAAGAAATCGAAGAGATTAAGGAAAGGATTAGCCAAGGGAAAGCTAAAAGTTTCCATATTGACGAACAAGGTACTTTATGGCACGGAAAATGTATTTGTGTTCCACAAGACACTGATTTGCGGAAACTGATTTTATAGGAAGCCCACAACTCTCCATATTCTATTCACCCAGGAAACACCAAGATGTACATGGATATGAAAGAAAGATTTTGGTGGAACAATCTAAAAAGGGACATCGCCGAGCATATTGCTTTGTGTGATGTGTGTAGCAGAGTAAAAGCAGAGCATCAGAAACCAGCAGGTTTGCTTCAACCACTACCTATTCCTGAATGGAAGTGGGAAAATATCGGTATGGATCTCATTACCGGATTACCAAGGACCAGGTCAGGGTATGATTCTATATGGGTAGTAGTGGATCGCCTAACTAAAGTGGCTCATTTTATACCCGTGTAGACGACTTATACGAGTGCCAAGTTAGCCAAAATCTACATGAGCATAATTGTGTGC
This sequence comes from Avena longiglumis, assembly GCA_030063025.1. Classification (NCBI taxonomy): domain Eukaryota; kingdom Viridiplantae; phylum Streptophyta; class Magnoliopsida; order Poales; family Poaceae; genus Avena; species Avena longiglumis. The sequence continues at coordinate 161,212,141 of CP125973.1, forward strand.
CTTCACGGTGTGCCTAAGAGTATTGTGTCTGATAGAGGAACACAGTTTACTTCTCACTTTTGGAGACAGATTCATGAATCTTTGGGAACGAGGTTGGAATTCAGCACTGCTTTTCATCCTCAAACTGATGGACAAACGGAAAGGACTAACCAAATTCTTGAAGACATGTTGAGGGCATGTGCCCTAGACTATGGAGCAAGTTGGGATGAAAGTTTGCCTTACGCAGAGTTCTCTTACAATAACAGTTACCAATCTAGCATGTGGCACCATTTGAGTTTCTCTATGGAAGGAAGTGTACCACCCCATTACTATGGAATGGTGTGGGAGAAAGAAGTTTATATGGACCTGATCTTATCAAAGACGCCGAAGAGAAGGTCAAATTGATTAAGGACAGGTTAAAGATAGCACAGTCCCGACAGAAAAGCTACGCAGATTCTAAGCGTAGAGAAGTCACCTACGAAGTTGGGGATAGAGCTTATCTTAGAGTATCACCACTTCGTGGAGTGAAAAGATTTGGAGTCAAAGGAAAGTTGGCACCAAGATATGTTGGGCCATTCAAGATTCTAAGTCGCAAGGGAGAAGTTGCATATGAGGTTGAATTGTCGAGTCTCACCATTGTCCATAATGTGTTTCATGTGAGTCCTTAAGAAATGTCACCCGAGATGGAAGAATCATCTTTGAAGGATACCATACCCTTGGAAGAAGTCCAACTAGAAAGTGATCTCACCTATGAGGAAAAGCTGTCAAGATTCTTGAGACCAGGAAGAGTCACAAGGACAAAAACTATCAAGTTTTGCAAGGTGCAATGGAATCATCATTCCGAAGAGGAAGCAACATGGGAAAGAGAAGATGATCTTCGGAAAGACCACCCTCACCTATTTGCTAGCCAATCCGAATCTCGAGGGCGAGATTCATCTTAAGGGGGTTAGATTTGTAACATCCCTAAATTCATGTTTCAAAGCTCATTCATATCATCCTTGCATCCATCATCATTTAGGGTTTTCTCAAAACATTTCAGAAAACAGAAACATATGGTATCATGATTTTATGTGGACAGACTTATTTTAAATGGCCAACACCACTTGTAAGTTTGATTGTTGTGAACTAGGAAGGTTGGATTCTATGAGCATAGGATTTAAGTGCAGATTTAAAACCAAGTTTTTCAAATGGAAATGGGTTCCAAAAACCATCTTTCAAATTTTAAACAAAGTGCATAGCCTCTGATATTTTGATCTCCAAGCTTGACCAATCCTTTACAAAGCTACCCCATGGTTATATGACAATTTTTGAGACTACTGCTCACTACAAAAAATCCCAGGAAAATTTGAATTCAAATTGAACTTGATTTCATTTGAAAATCTACCCAGAAAATCAAAATAGAAAAGGAAAAAGAAATAAACAAAAGAAAAGGCCACGCGCCAGGTTTTAGGCCCAGCATCGAATCGAGCCCAACAAGCCCACCCGGGGGTTTTCTTTTCCTCTCGCACGCGCCAGTGCACCCAGATGGTCACTGACGATCGGACCCCACTCTCACTTCGCGCACATCGCCGACGAGCGGGCCCTGCCCACGCTGTCCTCATCTTCCCCAAACCGCGCCTTCGACCACGTCGCAGCTGCAGTCATGGCCGGTAATGGCGCGGCATAATTGGGCATTAATCCGCGAGCGTTTCCTGTCGAGGCTCCGGCTATAAGATCCCCACCTCCTAGCGACCATTTCCCCCAGTCAATTCTGCCTTCACGCCACCAGGCTTCCCACGACTCACACAACACCGCCGCAGACAGAGCTCACTCCGGCGACCGATTCCGGTAAGCTCCGTGCACCCCTCCCTCTCTGATTCGTTCGGGCCACTTTGCCATCTCCTTGCGCACCTCCTGACCCCACCAGTTCATCCTGTACTGCCCCAGGTCGCCGTTCCCACTCGACGCCGCAAGCATCTGACGACCACCTAGACTCCGGCGACCAAATTCCGTAAGTCCCGTGCGCCCCTTCACTTCTGACTCACACGAGATTGTGCACCACGTTCTTGCGCATCTCCTAAAACCTCTGGCTTGTGTTAGGGCGACGTGGAACCTCGGCAACGACGCAGACAACAACCACCCGACGCCGTGCATGACTCCGACGAGCTCTCTCAGCCACGTCCGAGCGCCCTCGCAAAACCGATTACCACGTCGAGCTTTTAGCACTTTGCTTTGGATCCGGTGAGTACCGTCTTGCATCCTAGAACAATCTGGAACGCTAGCGCCGCCGTAGACCGAGCGCTCCGCCGCTCGCTGACGCCGCGCGTCGCCAGGACATGGTCGCTTGCTCGCGCGCCGTTGGATCTTGATCCAAGCGTTAGGATAGATTCATTAAACGGCGAAGTACGTGATGGAGCGTCACGATCTATTTAGATCCCGAGGCTACAGAGCTCGATCCGGTGCGAACCGATGCTGCAAATCACAATGTCTGACGCGTGGCAAGTATTAGAACTAAAAACATATTTAAAACCAGAATTTGATCCAAATTTCAAATGCTTATAACTTTTGATTGCCACGTTGGATTTTCGCAAACTCTATACCGTTGGATTCAGTGAAACAAGGCCTTTCTGTTTATGCAAAGTGTTTAACAAATAGTAACCATTAGAACGACTTTAATTGTAGAAACATGTTTAAGGCTATTTTGAGTATGGATTTAGTTTAATAATTTGTTTTAGGGATAAATAAGTTTGATTTGGCAAACTTTGTGTCTTGTTAAGTTTCTGTAAACATGCACATGCTTGGTAGAGTTTTCAAAATCATCACTTAGTAAATTCTTGCATGCATGCATTCATATTATTTTTGATTGTATATAATTGTGTGTAATGGTGTGCTACAAATTTTTGTGTAGATTTTGCTAGTGATTGTGATTGTGAGGAGTGCTACTCTCCACATTACCAAGGCAAGTGATATTTTCATGAATATTTCTATCCTATATTTTGTACTAGCATTAGATATTTTGCTAAGTCTTGCATGCTACTTTTGCCTAATGCTAAGTTGGGAAATCCTAAGTAGTGTAGAATTGTAGAATTGCTAGGGAATTTTCCTAAGTTAAGTTATCATACCATGCTTAGCCTAGCTATTTAGCAAACAAGGGTTGGTGAAAATCTATACTTATTATGATGAAAATATTTCTAAGTCATGAGACTTATACTTTCCTAATAAAAACAACTATGTCAAATGAACCTCCTGGGTGGAATGGAAGGATTGGGTTATGTTGAGTGGTTACACAAGGCCATGGACTTGGGTTGTGTATCTCACTTGTGGTATGCCACCCAGGCACAAAGGGATTTGGAGGCCAAGTGTTGACAAAGCTTACAGTGCAACCACTTGGCAATATGGGCTCTGCCATGATCATATAGGTTGCTAGAACTTAGTCACTTGGACAGTTGGTGGTAGTGGGAATGATAGGTTGGAGCGCGTCCATTTGACTAAGGAAAGGCTTCTGAAGGGTCCTGTCTTGGGAAACCAAGTCTGGTGGGGAAAGTGCACAACCTCTGCAGATGGAAAACCTAAGTACTTAGCCTAGTTCAAGGAAATGGACAACTTGAGCATCAAGACATGGAAGCTACAAAAATCTCATCACTCCAACTTCTAAAATAAAACTTGTGGGTGAACAAGGGTGAAGGACCCCAATGTCTATTGGTGGTTTCTTGGGAAGTTTTTGATAAAGAAAAACTTAGTGATTTCAACTAATAGGTAAAACTATTTTCAAGCAAAGAAAGCCAAGCTACACTTAGCCAAAATGCATATAGTAATATAGTCCACTAAAAATATACTAAGGTATCACTTGCCAATACTATTCCAAAGTATTGACCCTCTGTGGCTGTAACTTGTGATGTTGCAGGTTACTCCGATGATGAGTAGGAGTCATGAGTCTACACTCAACATGCTTGCCTGTGGCACATGAAGATGAAGACTTATGTTTATTTACTTATTCCTTAAACTCTTGTATTAGGCCTATGGCCCTGAGTTGTAAAAGACTATGTTTTATCTCTGGAATGAATGTAATAAACGACCTTTGTATCTGTGTACTTCATCTTAAACTGTGGATGCTAGCATTGATCCAGGGACTAGCATTGCAATCACAGGGATCCTTTCCTTTATAAAGGAGGGGTCTAACACAGGTAAAGATTGTTTTTTTCGAAAACTTTCTGTTGCTCAAATCAAAAAGTGCAAAACTAATGAAAGTTGGGTAATAACTTGGAGAACAAGCTCAGCAAAACACAGCTCCATCCAAAGTAGTGAGTTCCCTCACGATTTTTTACAGCACAACACAAAAACCTGTCCTAGGACAACCACTTTTCACAACTCCTCTACTTCACAAAAGTAGTTGGACAAGACACAAAAACCAAAACAAAAAGGATAAGGAGCGGTTATTATAGAGGTAATAACTTCCAAGACTCGACAAAACTCTTGGGTTTTCTCCCAACAAGTACTTTTCTTTTATGCCTTTAAGTTAGGCTTGAAACTTTCAAAGATGCTCACATAGGGGATATGTATGTGGAGTGAAAAAGAGCATTAAGAAGCAAATAACCAAAACACCTGAGTCTAACCCACTTCCTATGCTTGGGAGTATCATGAGAAAACAAATTGTTGAAACAAAAAGCCACAAGCATAGGAAGACAAAACAGATGCAACTTCAAAGCTTTTAACATAAAACGGGGAAACTTAATATTATTGAGATGCATAAGACCATGTTTCCCTCTCTCATAATAACTTTTAGTAGCACTTTGAATAAAGTTGACAATATAACTGTCATTGGCAACAACTTTATCATCTGAGTAAGCATACTTACAGTCACCAAAAAGTGGTCCAAGGTCATAAACCGGATCAATAGAAGCAAGTTGTTCCATCCTGAAATCTTTATTAGGCAGGCTATTTTCACAAGGAGCTTTAGCAAATTTGGAAAAGTTAAACTCATAAAAATCTCCATCAAACTTAGTTAAAACTTTCTATTTTTTACAATCTATAATATCTCCACAAGTGTTCAAGAAAGGTCTACCAAAAATGATAGGAAAAGTTTTGCTAGCTGCAGAATTAAGCACTAAAAAATCAGCATGATATTTAATCTTACCACAGAGAACCTCCGCATCTATTACAATACCAATGGGGAAAATGGTTTCCTTGTTTGCAAGGTGAATAACCACATCAATGTCCTCAAGCTCACAAGGACCAATTTCATGCATAATTTCCCTGTAAAGCTCATAAGGAATAGCACTAGAACTAGCACCAATATCACATAAACCATAGTAGCAATGATCACTGTAAGATCCCTCCTTTGTAAAGGAAAGGATCCCTGTGATTGCAATGCTATTCCCTGGATCAATGCTAGCATCCACAATATAAGATGAAGTACACAGAAACAAAGGTCATTATTACAAGTCATTCCAGAGACAAACATAGTCTTTTACAACTCCATGGCCACAATCCTAGTACAAGAGTTTATATATGTAATAAAATAAATTATGTCTTCATCTTCATGTGCCACAGGCAAGCATGTTGAGTGTAGACTCATGACTCCTAATCATCATCAGAATAACCTGCAACATCACAAGTTACAGCCACAGTGGGTCAATACATTGGAATAGTATTGGCAAGTGATACCTTAGTAGAATATTGGTGGACTAAACACTATATGCATTTTGGCTAAGTGTAGCTTAGGCTTGCTTTGCTCAAAATAGGTTTTACCTATTAGTTGAAAACACTAAGTTTTTCTTTGTCAAAAATCTTTCCCAAGGAACCACCAATAGACATTGGGGTCCTTCACCCTTGTTCAACCACAAGTTTTTACTTAGAAATTGGGATGAGGAGATTCTTGATAGCTTCCATGTCTTGATGCTCAAGTTGTCCAATACCAGGGACATGGCTAAGTACTTAGATTCTTCCATCTGCAGAGGTTGTGCACTTTCCCCACAAGACTTGATTTTCACCAAGACAGGACCTTTCAGAAGCCTTCCCTTAGACCAAATGGACGCGCTCCAACCTATCATCCCACTACCACCAACTGTCCAAATGGCTAAGTTATTGCAACCTATATGATCCAGGCAGAGCCCATATTGCCAAGTGGCTGCACTAGAAGCTTCTTAACATTTGGCCTCTTAAATCCCTTTGTTCCTGGGTGGCTTTCCACAATTGAGATACACAAGGTAAACCATAGAAATGGGCCTTGTGTAACCACTCAACATAACCCATTCTTTCCATTCCACCCAGGTGTTTCATTCACTTAGTTGTTTTATTAAGCAAAAACATAGTCCAAAGACTTAGAAATATTTATTCATAGCATGAATATAACCACCCTTGGTTGCTACTAGCTAGTCTAGGCATGGCATTGATAAGACTTAGAAATATTTCTAGCAATTCTACAACTACTAGGATTTCCCAAGCATAGCATATAGATCAAAAATATCCATGCAAGACTAGCAAAATATTTCTAATGTATATTTGAAAAACATAGGAATAAAATCATGAAGCACCACTTGCCTTGGTAGTTTGGAGAGTAGCTACAATCCTCACAATCACAATCACTATTTGCACCAAAATCTACACATAAAATAATAGCACCAAAATCACATACAAAATAAATACAAGCAAAAATATATGGATGCATGCATAATGCCATGTGATGATTCTCTACACCAAACAAGACAAGTGCACATTACTGAAACATAAACAAGTACAAAACTTGCCAAACAAACTTTATTTGAACATTAAAACATTTCCCAAATAATTATTATACACAAAATAGGACTACACATGTTTCTATAAAAACCACCATTTTGACAGAGGCAAAACATTAAACACATTGCATAGATGGAAAGGATTTTCTCTCCTGATTCCATTGATATAAAATTTGTCAAATTTGGACGTGGCATTCAAAAGTTATGAATTAAACAAGTTTAAACATCTAATAGATCTAATTCAAACTTTTAAAACAAAACTCGTGCCACGCGGCGCTTTCTAATTGGCTGGTACCGGTTCGGGCGGATCACGCTTGCGAACCATTAGATCTAACTAAAACACGTGGCGCAGATCTTTACTTAACCCTTCAGTTATGTTCTATCGCGTCCACTAGATCTAAATCGAACGGCTCTCAGCGACTGACCAACAAGTGGCGGCGCTGGCGGCGGCGACAGACGGCAGCGCGCTCTGGCTGCAAGCTTGCCGGCGAGCTAGGTCGCCCGGGGAGGTGTGAGGATGCTCACTAGAATCGCCGTGACGAGGATATGCTCAACATGTGCTCGGTTGATGAAGGGGCGCTCGGGGTCGTCGTGGATTGCTCGTCGGAGAAGTCCCTGGCGACGGATGCTTCTGTTCGTCGACGTTGGCGAGGGTGCAGATCATGCCAAGGCAAAAGAAGCGGTGGGTCAGATGCGCAAGACGATGCTAGTCACGCGGGTGTCAACGAGAGGGAAAGGGGCGGTCGGAAATTACCACTGGAGGTCGTCGGAGTTGAGCCGAGCTTCGGTTGCTTCCAGTGGTGGACGGTGACGACGTTCTAGGATGGTACAGAGAAAAAGAAAGGCATGAGAAGGTGCGCAAGGACATGTAGAGCATGCTCGTATGAAGCAGAGACAAAGGGGTGGACGATGCTCACCAGAATTGGTCGCCGGAGGTTGTCGGTGCTGCGGCGGTGTGGGCACGATTACGGGCAGCCTGGTGGCGTGGTGTGCATCTTGAGTGAGAAGCAGCGGAGAGAGGAGGGGATCTTATAGCCGGAGCTGGGGCGGAGATCACGCACACATTCATCGCCAATTAAGAGGTTTAAAATCACGGCAGAGGCGGGGGAAGAAACGGGCGGCGACGTGTTCATCGCGCTATTTCTGGGAGGACGATGACGACGTGGCGATGGGGCCACTGGTCAGTGAGTGCGGGGTCGAGTGGGTGCGCGTGAGAGAGCGAGGGGAAAACCCCGGGTGGGCTTAGTGGGCTGGTTTCGCTGATGGGCTAAAAGTCTGGCGCCGGCCTTTTCTGATTTATTTAGTTTTTTCTTTTTCTGTTTGAATTTCCAGAAAACATTTTCAAATGATTTCAAAAGCCATTTGAATTCAAATATTTTCTGGATTTTTGTAGAGTGTAACATTAATATTTCTGGGCATAAAAACATGTGGTATCTCTGTACTAACTTGGTCCTTTGATTAAACAAAATAAACAGTGCTATAGCACTTGATTTGAATAAGTTTTGGAAATGGTTTTTGAATCATATTTGTTTTGTAAATTTTTCACCAATCTCCAACAATCAAACAAAGTAACAAGATAGCAAGCAAGGCTTGGTTAAAAACAAATAAACTCTTCAATTGAGAGTCTCATTAGTTTAATAGTTGCTCACATAAAATAATGAGCATCAGATGCTCCTGTTTTTGAAATGGATTTTGAAATGGAACCCTAAATGATCATGGATGCATGGATGATATGCATGAGTTTTGAAACATGATTTTAGGGATGTTAAAATCACAAATTTTAATAGAAATCACATGAACACTAGCTTTTCTAGTCTTACTAGGATGAGAGATAATATTAGAAGTGTCTTCACATAAGACAATGTGCTCGTCCTCTATATTTCTAGCGACAGGGTCTTTAACAATAGCTACCACAGGTTCACCATTCAATTGCTCATCAGGCTCCATAGTTTTCTTTGTACTTTTGTTATTTGCACTAATAATCATAGAATACTCCTTTACCTTAACTGGGAAAGGAATTTTCTCAACATGAGGTTCATGCACAATATGATTAGTAGTACAAACTTCAACACTTCTCACTTGAACATGACTAACAACATCTTTATAAGGAGCATGGTACTTATTCCAATTCTTTTTGGGAATTTCTATATAAGAGGCAAATGCCTTAAAAGAGTTGGAAATACTTTGGGAATCAAGACCAAACTCATTGCTAATATCACGGAAGCTATCAATTCCCATAAAGGATTTAATACATTCATAATCTTAGTTTATACCTTACTTCCTTCCTTTCTCATTCTCCCAAGCTTCAGTGTTGTCTTGAATATGGTCTAGGAGATCCCATTTAGCTTCTTACTTCATACGTATAAATGATCCAACACAAGAAGCATCTAGTAAATCTTTATCATGAAGAGAAAGCCTAGCATAAAAGTTATTGAGAATAATATTGTTAGGGAGTTCATGAATAGGACATTTAAGCATTAGTAACTTCAATCTCCCCCAAGCTTGAGTTGTACTCTCTCCATAAAGAGGCCAAAAGTTATATATAAGATTTCTATCCTTATGAATCTCACTGGGAGGATAAAATTTAGAATAAAAGAGATATGCCATCTCCTCCCATTACATGGATCGTCCATTCTTCAGTAGCTTATACCATTCTTCATCTCTCCCTTTTAAGGATATAGAGAGTAACTTTTTCTTCGCATGTTCAGTTGTGATACCTGCACACTTAATCAACCCGCATAATTCATGGATAAATAGAAAGTTATCACCGGGATGGACAGTTCCATCCCCTAAATGATAATTATCCATAACACGATCAACAATACTCGTAGGTATTTTAAAAGGATCTATCTCAACAGGTGGTGATTCATCTACTACCCTAGCAGTGGTAGTAGTTTTCCCAAACAGAAAACCATGTGGGTTATCCATATTGGAAATAAAGTAACAAGCAGTAACAAAATAAATACTCATAGTAGAAGTTTCCTTTACCAGTTCCACTCTTCAGTAGCGATTCACTCCCCGACAACGGCGCCAGAAAATAGTCTTGATGACCCACAAGTATAGGGGGTGTATCATAGTACTTTCGATAAATAGGAGTGTCGATCCCAATAAGGAGAAAAAGTTGCTGAATAGTGATGTGGAGCAGGAAATCCCTATGAATACTTAGCAAACGGATTTTTAGTGTTTTTCTGATAAGACAACAAAACAAAGTGCAAGTAACAAAGAACAAATGCAGCAAGTGGCCCAATACTTTATTAGCAAAGGACAAGCCAGTGGAAATACTTATAAGGACCAAACGTTCTCGAGGACACATGGGAATTCTGTCAAGTGCTTTCGCTTCATATAGCTGAGTACTCTTCTTTGGTGTTGTAAGTGTTGTGTTGGTGAACCTGTGCTAATGCACCGACCATACTTGGACTAATACATACTTGTGATTAAACCCCCTACAAACATCCGTAACTACAGGAAAATAATTAAGATATAAATCTAACCACAGCCTTAAACTCTGAGCTCCTACATTCCCTTGTGCAAAGGTGTCCTAATGGGGGTTCAGGTTTCTGTCACTCCAGCAACCCCACAATTAGTAGCCAAATACACAATGCATTCCCCTAGGCCCATAAATGGTGAAGTATCATGTAGTCTACGTTCACATGACACCACTAGAAGAATAGCACCACAACTTAAATACTAAACCATTGAATAATAACTCAACACAAATCCACTAATAACAACATGACTTCTCCCATGTCCTCAAGAACTAAATGAACTACTCACAAGACATCATATGGATCAAGATCAAAGATGATATGATAATGGATAACAATCTGAACATAAACAATAATCCAATGGTTCCACTCACACGCATCAACTACAATAGTAATTAACACCGGGAAAGTTTCCCCTAAGAACTAAAGAAATATCTAACACAATTGTTACAGCGGGACGGAGTGGTGATGATGGTGTTGGTGGAGATGATGGTGTGGATGATGATGATCCCGATGAAGCCTAGCTTGATGACAGTGTTGATGACAATGATCTTCCCTCTCCGAGAAGGAATTCCCCCGGCAGAAATCTGTCTACCAGAGAGATATTTCTCTCTCGGTGTTTCCCGCCCCCCAGAGGTGGCGGAAATTTATCTGTGGTCACTCCCCCAAGGCTTAGGGTTCCGTAGGGAAGATATAGGCGAAGGGGCGGAGTCGAAGGCCGGGCAGGTGGGCCACACCTGCCCTAGGCACGGGGTTAGGTGGGCCCATGTCTAGGGTGGTGTGGGCCCCCTGTGGCCCTTCTTCGCCTCCCCTTCTGGCTTCCTCTGTCTTCCGGGAAAATAATATTTTCCCATATTTTTCTGGTATTTTTCTGATCTTTCCGAAATTGCATCGAAACGCCCTCTTTTCCATCAGAATCCAGACTCCGGCAGTCCATCCTCCAAGAATCATCCAACATGCATAAACAAATGAAAATCCATAAGTAATACCTCATAATAAGACAAATATCAATGAATAGAGGTAAATTATGATATAGAAGGGTGATGCAAATTGGTCGTATAAGGGATCGACACTCCTATTTATCGAAAGTACTACGATACACCCCCTATACTTGTGGGTCATCACACCCCTCTCACTCCATCTCACTCACACCTCCTCTCGAAGGATCTCTCCCCCTCAAGAACGTTCCCTATGGTCTCAGCTTAGCGAGATACATGTTCCTAGTGGCTTTTTCTGGAGCAAGGATTTACTGCTTCCGCTGCTTTGCTGGAGCGACGAATCGGAGGTGGTCGGGTAATGGACGTGTGTGCGATCACGGATTCACCATGGCTTTGCGATGCTAGGACTTCATCACGATCTTGAGATCGGCAAGTGGACGACTACATCATCAACAAGATCAAATCTCGTAACGCTTTGTCGCTCTTCGAGGGTAAGTTCTTATGGATGTATATCCACCCATTGATTGTTTCTAGGTAGATAGATCTTGGTAGTTAGTTCTTCCCACCATAGGAATTTTTTTGTTTAGTATGCTGCGAACCCAACCGTGGTATCAGAGTCGGATCTATGCGTATATGCTTTGCACGGGTAGACCACATATGGTTATGTGGGTGCCGATGGTCACATTATTTCTTCTTATGTGTATTTTCGATATTGGTGGCATAGTGGTATGAAGCGGCCCGGACTAACTTTACATGTTCTCGCACATGAGACCTGTTCCACACTTGGCATGCAACTAGTTTTGCATAAGTGCCTTGCGGGTGTCTGTCTCTCCTACTATAGTCAATATCTGATTTACAACGAGTTGCCAATAATTTGATTATCATCATTGTTTTTCCATGTTCATATGCATGAACGGTTATATGTTCGAAAGCCCTCAGCCACGTAAAATCATGCAAAAGATAAATTAGAGGCGTCTAGTTTTTTGGTTTTGCTGGGCAAGTACTTTGATATGGTAGTATTATAATTTGTAGTATGGATTGATACTATTGGAAATTATAATATGCCAAAGTGTAAGTTACATAGACCTTGGCCTTACACATATAGGAATGATAAATATCATACCACGATGCATAAGATAGTGATCAGTGCAAGAACCATATCATATCACTTTTAGCATATGATGTTTGTTTGCATCTTATATTGCTTGTCTGGCGCTTTAGTAGCATTATAAGATGATCCCTCATTTAAATATCAAGATAAAATGTGTTCTTTCTTTAGTATGCACCATTAAGAAAGTTCATCGTTTTGAGACACCACGTGATGATCGGGTGTCATAGACTCAACGTTCGCATACAACAGGTGTAAGACAGTTTTACACACGCGGATACTAAGGTTCTTTCTTGGCGAGTCTAGCATGTATAGACATGGCCTAGGAACATGAACCGAAAGGTAAAACATGAGTCATATGGTTGATATGATGACCATCTAGATGCTCGCCTTTGAAGCTACACCAATTCACGTGATGACTAGTCTTGTTGTAGTGGATCTAGTTCATGTAATCACCAAAAAGACATGAGGGGTGTTGTTTTTGAGTGGGAGTGCATTTGTAATTTGTATTAGCTAAATTTAATCTATCATAAACTTAGTCTAAATAAACTTTGCAAATTCTATTGTATATGGCATCACCTGCTTTTAATTTCAATGTGTTTATGGAGAAAGAGAAACTTGCAATTAATGGTAGCAAATTTAGGGGCCATGAACTTGAGGATTCTCCTCACTGCTGCACAAAAGCAATATTTGCTAGAAGCGCCGCTAGGCCCCCCACCACCTGTTGATGCTCCCGACAAAGTAAAGAATGTTTACTTAAGTCCTCAGGAGGACCACAACATGTTTCATTGTGGCATACTGTATGGGCTACAACCAGAACTCCGAAAGAATTTCGGGAATGGCAATGCTTTTGATACCATGGGTGAACTGAAAATGATTTTTGATACCCATGCTGCTATGGAGAGTTATGATGCTTCATAAAAGTTCTTTAGCTGCATGATGGACGAGAACAACTCCGTTAGTGAGCACGTACTCAAAATGTCTGGGTACGCCGATAATCTTGTGTAATACCCCAAAAATATTAATGAGAATCAATTTCTAATTAACCAAGATTAGGGTTAACAAAAGTTTTTATTAATTAAATTTAAATCTTAATGCTTGTGTGTATGAATGCTTGCAATGCCATGTTTGATTGTTGTAAATGATGAAAAATGGTTTAAAGATCAAAACCATATCATCTAGGTCATTTCCAAACCAGATCAAAACAAAAGAAATTCAAACTATGAAGCATATGACCTAATGGTAATTTTTGCCCAAGTTAACCACTAGCTCACTTTGAGCATCTCTAGCAACTAATCTCAAACAGAAACTTCTCCATTTTTTTCTCCCCTTGCTATACCTAGTGACATTGAACACAATGGATCTTTCCAACCTTGCAGAAGCATTTTCAAATCCTTTTGAGAGACAATTCAAAATTGAATCTATCTTATGTATTAAGATAGCCTTTTTTTGGAAAACCCCTCAAACCTTCACGACTTAGCAAATCCTTGCACCCAGAGACTACCAAGGTTACTACCAGAACATCCACCAAAAATCATTGGATTTGATGATGGTTTAGTTCTTGCGGCCATTAGATCGAACACCTGGTGATCACAGTACAACCTCAACCACTATACACTGTTTTGATCAAACCTTGGATCATCTTTGTGACCTCACCAAGCTCACACATCGTGCCTTTAACTCACTTAGTACCAGCCCGTGCAAAGGAGCTCTCTCACTCGATCAAATGAGCAGTGCAAAAAATCGTACCCGAGCTCACCTTGCCACCCCGACGCGGACACGCCGCCACAAACCGCGCCGCCCTCGCCCATGATGTCTATAAGGTAGCCCTGACCTCACCGCCCCTGCCTGTGCACGCCCCGACCAAAGACCGCTCGAGGAGACGCCAGCACAGCCATGCCCATTTAACACCAGACCATGCCGATCGCCGCGCCAGAGCACAGAGCAATCCCGCGCGCACACGCCGCACCTTGCTCTTACCTTGCGCCATTACGTTCTCCATGACTCCAGCAAGCGCCCAGACATGCTCGTTTGATTGCGCGATCGCCGTGACCACCGTACACCGTGAAGAATGCCGACGGTACCGCCACATATCATGGATGATCTAGAACGATTGAGGACGCGCCTCGTCGTGCCACTGTGCGTATGACGATCGCCCTGAAGGACCGCGTCAGCCTATACCTTCTGCCATGCATATAGCTCACTGTAACTGCGTCGCCGGTGAGCCCGAGCCATGCCGTCGTGCCCTCGTCACTACAGTATAAATAGAGCCCTCCCCCGACCTCAAAACGCACACCATTCCACTCCTCTCTCACCCAGCAACCTCTCTGACCCAACCCTGGAGCAAGGCGAGCACCACCACGCCGGAATTTCACCGGAGTTCGCCGCTGCAGTGGAGAAGGGGAACCAACGCTAGGATCCGCCCCAGGAGTTATCGCGACCACCTTTCGAACCGCCGTTGTCGACTCGTTTGTTTTCCCCCATCGCCTGACCTAGATGGAGCCCAGGTAAGCCCCCGACGACCCCTGCTGTAGCGCTAGGGTTCTGTCTCGTGCGAGCCCTACGACGGAGACGACGACGCTCCGCCGTCGATCGTGCTCTAATCCTAAGGCCCAGATTAGCTGGTATCGTTTCGCGTTTGCTTAGTCGCTAACAGGTAGGACCAGCCCTAGAGCAGCCTGATGCACATGCGTTGCATAGTTGGGCCAGCCCATTAGCATTCCCGTGCATAGCCCACAGTTTCAAACTTAGCTTTTCCTTTTATTTGAAAATCTCATTCTGTAGTTAACTTTAAAAATCAATTCAGAGAGATTCACTAAACCAAATTGAATGAATCCAATTTTTTTTGGAAGTAGATGAAAATCTCTAATCACTCCTATTGGATTCAGACAGTTTGTAACTTTAGATCACCCTTGGTAAAAATAACAAGACAATAGCTTTTGCAACTTCAAACATTTTTCAAAATTCAACCATAAGTGATTTTGAGTTGATTCCAACTCTCAAAAATCACATTGGAAAATACCTTTCTGAATATATAAAAATATACATACTTATATACAGTAGTCCTGGACCAAAACTAAGGAATGGCTTTATAGTCATTTCTAGTCCCTAAAAGATTATTAAATAGTAGTGGTAAGCTTTGTAAATTAGGCCAACCACTTTAAATCACATTCTCAAGTATTAGAATATGTGGTGATGACATGTGTCAATATGATCCCATATTTGAATTGGAGAATATTAAATCTTAAGTAACTTTCATTGAGTGGAAATTACTTTTCTAAAAATAAGATAAATAAAATCTTGCCACCCTTTTTCTTGTATTGATAGAGATGATGCTAGATCATCTAGTGTGGACCTTTGTGTGATAAATAGAAGTAGTTAAGTATTTTTTGGTGATTGTGTACCTCGTATTTATTTATAGACGCTAGTGTCAATCTGGGCTACGAGGAGGAAGAATTCTACGAAGACGAGGAAGAAAACTTCGACCACCTTACCAACCAAGGCAAGCTATACTAAGCATGATATACCATGCAAGACTTATTATGCATACATTTAGGATACCATGTTGAGTATACCATTGTCCCAGTTTTACTTGCAAGCTTTGCCTTTCTTTCTTTTATTGAAGTTGTTCAAGTAGTAATTAATTGGTGATCAGTGGAAGATTAGGAAGGATGCCATGAAGAGCTTGGAACTTGGTGTAGGTAGTTACACTAGTTTGGTACCCCTCATATAGTGACACCCCCATTGATAGAAGCTAGTGCTAAATGAAACTTGATCACTATAGATGGGAACAAATGATTATGAAAACCTTAGAATGATGGATCATTCTATTGAAATGTTTTGACATGTGTTATGGACACAATGAATTGAAGATGATGACAAGTGAAGATTGTGACTTGACTTTGATAAAAACTGATGGTTGGGTTCAGATGCGATACCATTCCAACTTTATCATACAACCACAATACCCAAATTTGGGTAGGGCTTGAATGGAAGTTTATGTGTCTTAGTATGGATTCCCTCATGGAACAAGGTGAGCTGAGGCTACCTTATGAATGTGACTGTCCACCTATGCAGTTCCCAAGATGACAGATGGTCATGGTTGGGAGGCCAAACTCATAGGGGATGTGCCTATACTAGATTGTGTAATTGAAAGGTTAGGATTGATTATCCGCATACCCAGTATGATGATTCAGGATTATTCCTGACAGATCTATCGAATGTTGTGGTGAAAGTGTACCACCTCTATAGAGTGTTAAACTATTCGAATAGTCGTGCCCATGGTTATGGGCAGTTGGATGGCCATACTGTTCCGTTGTCAGATGTTTTCCAAAAGGACTCGTGACTTGAATGGTGACTTTGACTTGACCCCACAAGTGTGGAGATGAAGCTAGGTCCACACTTATTGTGACTTTGACTTTGAATGGTGACTTTGACTTTGACTTGGCCTAAGTAATCTAGACAACTAAAATTAGGAATTTACCACTAAGTACTTGTGAAATAAAATTGGCTTGTGGCAAAGAAACCTAGAGCATAGGATTCCTATTAGACTGGTCTTATTGCTTTAGAAATAGTTTGTGAGTACTTCAAAGTACTCATGGCTTTGTCCCTGGCTATTCCCATGGCCATACTATGAAGGAGAATACGAGGAGGATGGACAACAGGACGCTTACGATAACTAGGATCATCTCCCATCATCAGCATTGCCTCTGACCCTGAAGATGGAGCCTCGGCCACACTACCACTATTATTATTTCCGCTGCTTTGTTTGTAATCAGACCTGATCATGAGATCAACTATTTGTAAGACTATTATGGTTTGTAATGGATGATGTACTGTGCTACCAATCTGTTATGTCTCGCAAAAATGGTAATCCTGGGATTGCGATGTATGGCATAATGGGCATCTAGGATTAAAAATCCGGGTGTTGACAGCTTGTGTCCTTAGGAATAACGATTGTGTCTCTACCACCAAGATACAAGAGCTTTGTGATAAACTATAACATGAGGGCATGAAGAAGACTCTCCCGGGCTTATGTCTATGCTTAAGACTGGTAAAGTGGAGATTAGAAAAGAACATCAAGTGTTGATGATCAATAAGACCACTGGTTTTAAGAAGGACAAGAAGGGTAAATAGAAGGGTAACTTCAAGAAGGGCGTAAAAGTTGTTGCTACACGTGAGAAGAATACCTGGGCTGGCCCTAAGCCTGATACTGAGTGCTACTATTGTAAGAGGACTGGCCACTGGAAGCACAATTGTCCCAAGTATTTGACTGACAAGAAGGTCATCAAGATGAACAAAGGTATATATGATATACATGTTATTGATGTGTATTTGAGTAGTACTCGTAGTAGAACCTAGGTATTTGATACTAGATCGATTGCTAATATATATAACTTGAACTAGGGGATGCGGAATAGGCGACCTCTAGCAATGGATGAGGTCACGATGCGTGTAGGTAATGGATCAAGAGTTGATGTGATCGCCGTTGGAACGCTGCCTCTCCATATTCCATCTAGATTAGTTTTAAGCCTAAATAATTGTTATTTGGTGCCTGCGTGGAGCATGAACATTGTATACGGATCATGTTTATTGCAAGATGGTTATTCATTTTAATCCGAAGACAATGGTTGTTCGATTTATATGAATAATATATTCTATGGTCATGCACCTGTGATGAATGGTTTATTTTTTTGAATCTCGATAGTAGTAATACACATATTCATAATATAGATGCCAAAAGGATTAAACATGATGATGATATATATGCACATCTGTGGAACTGCCTTCTAGGTCATATTGGCATAAAATGCATTAAGAAACTCCATTCTGATGGACTTTTGGAATCACTTGATACATGTGAGTCATGTCATATGGACAAGATGACTAGAACTCTGTTTTCCGGTATAATGGAGTGCACGACATATTTATTGGAAATCTTACATACCGATGTATGTGGTCCAATGAGCGTGTCGGCATGAGGTGGATATCGTTATTTTGTTACTTTCATAGATGATTTGAGTAGATATGGATATATCTATTTGATGAAACACAAGTCTGAAACCTTTGAAAAAGTTCAAGGAATTTCAAAGTTAAGTGGAAAATCATCATAATAGAAAGAGTTAATTTTCGTGATCTGGTCGTGGGGGTGAGTCTCTGAGTTACGAGTTTGGCACACACATGAGAGAGGATGGAATAGTTTCACAACTCACGCCTGTCGGAACACCATAGTGTACTGGTTTATCGGAGCGTCATAATTGCACCTTATTAGATATGGTTTGATCTATGATGTCTCTGACTGACTTGCCACTTTCATTTTGGGGTTATGCACTGGAAACTGCTGCATTCACTTTAAATAGGGAACCGTCTAAATCCGTTGAAATGACACCATATGAATCATGGTTTAGAAACAAACCTAAGCTATCATTTCTTAAAGTTTGGGGATGTGATGTTTATGTGAAGAAACTTTAGCCTGATAAGGATGATGTTCTGGAGTTGACTTCACCGAATGAATAAGTAACTAATGATACAGATGATGAAATTCCAAAAGAGGACACTACCAAACCTCGCAGGTCAAGCAGGACATGTGCAACTCCTGAACTGTATGGAAATCATGTCATGAATTTCATTGTTGATGGAAATGATGAACCTGCGACGTATGAAGAAGTGATGATGAGCCTGAATTCTAACAAATGGATAGAAGACATGCAATTCGAGATGGAATCCATGTACGAAAACCAGGTTTGTACCTTGGTGGACTTACCTCACGACCGAAAGGCCGCTGAGAATAAAAGGATTTTCAAGAAGAAAACTGATGCTTATGATAACGTGACCATCTATAAAGCTCGACTTGTCGCAAAGGGGTTTCGACAAATTCAAGGAGTTGACTATGATGAGACTTTCTCTCTCGTAGCGACGCTAAAGTCATTTAGGATAATGTTAGCAATTGCTGCATTTTTTATTATGAAATTTGGCAGATGGATGTTAAAACTGCATTCCTCAATGGTAATATTGAATAAGAGTTGTATATGGTACAACCAAAGGGTTTTGTCGATCCTAAGAATGCTAGTAAGGTATTCAAGCTTCACCGATCCATCTATGGACTGAAGAAAGCATCCCGGAGTTGGAATCTTCGCTTTGATGAGGTGATCAAAGTGTTTGGATTTGTCCAAACTTACGGAGAAGCTTGTATTTACAAGAAAGTGAGTGGCAGCTCTGTGGCATTTCTAATATTATATGTGGATGACATATTATTGATTGGAAATTATATAGATCTTTTAAATGATGTTAAAAGTTATTTAAATAGCAAATTTTCGATGAAGGACCTTGGTGAAGCATCATACATATTAGGCATCAATATCTATATATATAGATCAAGACATCTAATTGGGCTATCACAAAGTACATACCTTGATAAGATTTTAAAGAAGTTTAAAATGGACGAAAGTAAGAAAGGGTTCTTATCTATGTTGCAAGATAAGACATTGAGTAAGACTCAAATTCTGGCTACAGGAGAGAGAGAGAGAGAGAGAGAGAGAGAGAGAGAGAGAATGGATAAGATCCCCTATGCCTCAGCCATAGGATCTATTATGTATGCCATGCTATGTGGGATACTGAAGGGAATATGCCCGAGAGGCAATAATAAAGTTGTTATTATCGTATTCCAAGTATATGCTAGATGTTTATTTTGTATGCTATAATTGTATTAATCGGAAACGTTAATACATGTGTATTTAATAAACATATAAAGAGTTCATAGTTATGCCTCTCATATAAACTAGCTCGTTGATTAACAAGATGATCAAGGTTTCCTGATAATGGACATTGGATGTTGTTAATAACGAGGTCACAACATTGGTAGAATGATGTGATGAACGTTCATACAAAGTATAGTAATACGATCAAATTCATTATGTTTAAATTACTATAACATCATTACAAAGTGACTTTAGTACTTATACCATGAGATCATGTCAATCACTAACATCGGAAGAGTAGCTTGATAACATCAAACGTCACACCGTAACAGGGTGACTATAAAGGCGGATTCAGATACTCCGATAGTGTTATGTAGAGGCTCATGGATCAAGAGTGGGATTTTTCCATCCTGATGATGGAGAGATATACTCTGGACCCTCTCGATGATATCACATTGATATATAGCTTGCAAGCAAGTGATGAGATCGCTATAATGTTATATCATGGGAATGAGAAAAGAGTACATGTTGGTAACGAGATCAAACTAGGTATGGAGATATCGATGATCGTATCTCGGACATGTAATATATCGCGAGACAAAGGGATTTAGTTACAGTGTTAAATGTTCATACGATCACAAGAGTCATTGTTGAATGCGTGGGAGTCAGTATGGATCTCCAGGTCCCGCTTCTGATTATTGATTAGAGAGGGGTATAGACCGTGTCTACATTATTCACGAATCGTAGGGTGACACACTTAAGGGATAATGACACCATTTGGAGCAAATAAGGTGCCAGAGAAAGAACATGAAAGCGCTAGAATTATTTCAATGGGCACCAGAATTGTTTTGGGTGAAATTGCTGAAATTGGTTCTGCATGTGATATTAAAATGTTGCAAGGGGTTTTATGTGAATGTTTGTTAATTAAAGTAATTAACAAAATTCTGAATAAAATAAATTAAATGGTTTTATTAATTGAGAGATGCATTGATTTTGGTGGAAAATTAATGCATATGTGAGTGAAATTTTGAGTGGAGGGTTTTTATGTGATTGGGTGCTCCACCCACATGAATGAGGGAGAGGTGGGGGCTGTTAGGAAGATGCAACTTGTATTATCTGGGGGCCAAAGGCCACAATACATAGTACAGGTACAAGTACAAATATGCAGGAAGCCCCCTAACATATGGGGAAACTACAATATACAAATATATACATCTAACACCCCCCTCAAACTCATGGTGGATCCACAACACTGAGTTTGGAGAGTAAGAAATCATGCTGCGCTCTAGTCTGTGCCTTTGTAAAGAAGTCCGCCAACTGTAACTCTGAAGGCACATACTGAAGTGTAATAACCTGAGCCTGCACCTGAGCACGTGTATAAAAAGCATCAACACCAATATGCTTGGTAAGCTCATGCTTTACCGGATCACGTGCAATAGTGATAGCACATGTACTGTCAGACAAAACTGGAGTGGGTGTCGTAACAGAGACCCCAAAATCCGCAAGAAACCACCGTAACCAAGTCACCTCAACAGTCAACAAGGCCATAGCTTGCAACTTAGCCTCAACACTCGAACGGGAAACCGCTGTCTTTTTCTTCGTCTTCCAAGCAATGAGCGAACCACCAAGAAACACACAGTAAGCAGAAATGGAACGATGATCCGTAGGATCACTCGCCCACGTAGCATCCGAGTAGCACTGAAGCTGGAGGGAGCTGGAATGAGGAAAGAAAAGGCGACTAGTGATCGTGCCACGAAGATAGCGAAGAACACGGAGGAGATGACTATAGTGAACAGTGATAGGAGCTGAGACAAAGTGACTCAGAATATGAACAGGATAAGATATGTCAGGACGAGTGGCAACAAGATAAACAAGACTCCCAACAAGATGACGATAACGCGTCGGGTCAGGAAGAGGATCACCATCAGTAGGATGAAGCTTAACATTAAGCTCCATAGGAGTCTCAACAGTGCGCTCATCCCCAAGAGCAGCACGAGCAAGATCCTAAATATACTTTTCCTGAGAGATAGAAAATCCATCAGAAGTGGAGGAGACCTCAATCCTAAGAAAGTAGCGGAGAGGACCAAGATCAGTCATAAGAAACTGATCATGAAGACGAGCCTTAACAAAGGAAATATACTCAGGATCATCACCAGTAATGATCATATCATCAACATAGAGAAGGAGAAGAGTGCGTCCACGAGGAGAAGTGTGAACAAACAGCGCTGGATCATGAGCACTGGGAGAGAAACCAACAGCAGTCACCATAGAGTCAAAGCGCTCAAACCAGACACGAGGGGCCTATTTTAGGCCATAAAGAGAACGCCGAAGACGACAAACCATCCCATCGGGAACATAATACCCAGGAGGAGGCTGCATGTAAACCTCCTCACTCTATTCTCCATTGAGGAAAGCGTTCTGAACATCAAGCTGAGACATAGACCAGTGTCAAACAGAAGCGACAACAAGAAGAGTGCGCACAGTGGTCATATGAGCCACAGGGACAAAGGTCTCATCATAGTCACGGCCGTGCTCCTGCTGAAAACCACGAGCCAGAAGACGCGCTTTATAGCGCTTAAGAGATCCATCAGAGCGAGTATTAATTTTATAGACCCACTTGCACATGATGGGACACACACTGGGAGGGGGAGAGACAAGATCCCAGGTGCCAATGCGCTCAACGCAGCAATCTCCTCAGCCATGGCAAGCTGCCATTCAGGATGACTCTCAGCATCCCGATAAGAAGTCGGCTCGAGGGCAACAGAGAGACCGTACTGACTAGGAGAGTAACGGTCAGGTGGACGACGAAGACGAGTCGCCGGAAGAGGAGAGGGAAGCTAGTTAGAAGAAGAAGACATATCAGAAGAAGAAGGGACATCAGGAGGAGGATCTGGAGCATGAGAGCAACGAGAATAATGGAAGGGAAAAGGAGACAATGGTGAGGTGGGTGGAGGATCAGGAGAAGAAGTAGGAGAACTAGGTGGGGAGGAGGACAACGGGGTCGAAGGTGAGACATCAGCAAGAATAGGTCCCGAAGGAGGATCAATATGAACAGAGGGAGGTGTGTTAGGAAAAAGTAGAAAAGAGATATCCTCCATCGGATAGGTCAAGGAGGTGGGGCGAGGATAGAAAGAACGCGTCTCATCAAACGTGACATCACGAGAAATGCACATCCGATGACCAACGGGGTCCCAACACCGATAGCCCTTATGCTCAGCACTGTATCGAAGAAAGACACACTCAATAGACTGAGCGGTCAGTTTGGTGCGTTCACGAGGGGCAAGAAGAACATAACAAATGCAACCAAATGAATGAAGCACCGAGTAATCAGGGGTATGACCAGAGAGGCGCTCTAGAGGAATACCACCGTGTAGAGCAGCAGTGGGTTGAATATTGACGAGATAGGTGGCAGTGGAAACAGCCTCATCCCAAAAGTGAGGCGGAAGAGAAGCGGCAACCATCAATGCACGATCGTCTCAAGAAGGTGACGATGCTTGTGCTCAGCCACACCATTCTGAGCATGAGCACCAGGAAAAGAAAACTGAGCAAGAGTACCCTCCTCAGCAAGAAAAGTGCGCAGTGAATGAGAGATATACTCACGAGCAGAATCTGCACGAAACACACGAATAGGAGTGGAGAACTCGGTTCGAACCATGGCAGCTAATTTCTTATAAATAGACAAGACCGCACTACGAGAAGACATGAAATATATCCAAGTGTGACGAGAAAAATCATCTATAAAGAGAACATAGTAGCGATGACCTCCTTTCGACGGGAAGGGAGCAGGACCCCAAACATCAGAGTGAACAAGATCAAAAGGACGCTCAGACACAGACTCACTGTGAGGATACAGTAGCTGAATCTGCTTACCGAGGCGACAACCCTGACAATCCAAAGAAGCATTTCCGGAGACAGACCCCAGAACACCACGATGAACTAAAGACGAGAGTCGAGAACCACATAAATTTCCAAGACGATGATGCCACTGCTGAAAAGAGCTAGTAGCGACGACTACAGATGCCGAGGAACTAGCGACAGTGGCATTAGAAGGACGACGAAGCCAGTGAAGCTCCCAGAGGCCATCATGGCGGCGGGGGCCATCACCAAGCATAGTTCCGGTGCGACGATCCTGAACAGAACAGGAATCAAAGTCGAGAGTGATGCTACAACGAGAGTCAACGATCTGACTACCAGAAAAGAGTTGCATGTTAAGGTGAGGAACATGCGCAACAGAAGGAACATGAAACGAGGAAGTACTAAGAATGCCTCGACTAATGACTGGGTGAGGGGTACCATCGGCAGTAAGAACATGAACAGGAGGGTCGACAGGTCGAACCGAATGCAATAAGGAAGAATCATGAGTCATATGAAAAGAAGCTCCAGTATCAAGAAGCCATGGGGATATACCTGGAGAAGGAGGAGGTGGTCGCTCAGTGCTAGAAAACTCAGTCGCAGAACCAGCAGAACCTGTCGGTGAAGAATCCCAAGCATCAAGCAGGCATCGGAGCTACGCTATCTCATGCGCAGAAAGGGGCACGACTGGAGAGGTCAAGGTACAATCAGGTGCCGACGAGGAGCTGTCACCCAGACACAGAGGCCGCCAAAGGTGGCAATGGAGAGCAACACGCCGATGAAGACGAAATCGACGAAAGACGGTCACAACCGCCTGAAGAAGCCACAAGAGTCGATGTTGTGCGACGAGCCGACGTAGATGGGGTCGGCGAAGCGCGACCATATACACATGAAGAGGCCACGAAAGTCTATGTAGAGCGGCGAGCCGACGTAGACGGGGTCAGCGAAGCGCGGCCATAACCACGTGAAGAAGCCACGAAAGTCGATGTAGAGCGGCGAGCCGACGTAGACGGGGTCGGTAAAGAGCAGCCATAACCACGTGAAGAAGTCGCAAAGGTCGAGGAAGAGTGCAGGCCGACATAGACGGAGTCGGCGAAAGGCGGTCATAACCGCGTGAAGAAGCCGAGAAGGTCGAGGAAGAGCGGCAGGCCGACGTAGACGGAGTCGGCGAAAGGCGGTCATAACCGCGTGAAGAAGCCGCGAAGGTCGAGGAAGAGCGGCAGGCCGACGTACATGGTGTCGACGGACAAGCACCAAGGACCAAGAAAGGCCCGAGTGCAAGACAGGAGCAGCGGAAGGCGTCATCGGGTGAGAGAAAGAAACGCCCGACAACAAGAGCAGCACATTTTTTTTACAGATCAGATCGAGATGCAGATTCTGGCAAAATTCGCCCAATCAATGCAGATTCCGACGAAACAAAGGCCGCCGACAGTCAATTCCAGTTGACCCCGACCAATTCTGGCCGAAAAGCGGGCGAGCTGGGCGAGGACGATCGGGAACAGCTCGGGAGCCGAGCGGGCAGCGAGGCGGCGGGAGGAGGGCGCTGGCGGTGGGATCCCCTAGCCCGATTCGAGTAGAGAGCGGAGGGGGGTCTCGGGCGGCAGAGGAGGGCTCTGGCAGCGGGAGCTCCTGGCCAGCAGCGATCCAGCAGCTGCTCCTGGCCAGCAGCAATCCAGCGATCCAGCAGCAGCGATCCAGCAACGATCCGATCGGGACAACAGCGACAGGAACCGGCCGATCCGATCTAGCAGCGGGGCGTCGACAGGCGGACCTCCGCTAGTGAAGGACGAGAAAGACGGGGAGGCTGACGACGGCGACAAACGGCGGCCGGCGGTAGCTATATCAGAGAGAAAAGGACACGAGTTGCGCGTGCCAAAAAAAAGAGCCTTGGCTCTGATACAATGTTAGGAAGATGCAACTTGTATTATCTGGGGGCCAAAAGGCCACAATATATAGTACATGTACAGGTATAAATATGTAGGAAGCCCCCTAACATATGGGGAAACTACAATATACAAATATATACATCTAACAGGGGCACCCACCTTGGCCACCGGCCATGGCAATGGGATGACCCCTACCCTATAAAAGACTCCCCGCTCACTCCACCTCACTCACACCTCGCGAAGGATATCTCTCCCCCTCTAGAACATTCTCTATGGTCTTGTCTTTGCGTGATACATGTTCCTGGTGGCTTTTTCTGGAGCAAGGATTTACTGCTTCTGCTGCTTTGTTGGAGCAAGGACTGGGAGGTGGTCAGGTACCAAACGTGTGTGCGATCACGGATGCACCATGACTTTGTGGTGCTAGGACTTCATCACGATCTTGAGATCGGCAAGTGAACAACTACATCATCAACGAGATCAAATCTCTTAACGCTTTGTCGCTCTTCGAGAATAAGTTCTCTATTTTCGTAGAAGGCCCTTCTTCATGGTCTGCTCATTTGGCAGAGCTAATTTCAAACTTGATGTTCATACTGTGGCTATTTCTCTGCAATCCTGCTTTGGAGGATCGACTGCCCTGTTCCAAGTTAGATTTCTTCAGGACAGAATTTTCAGATTTTCAGTTGCTTCTAGAGCAGTTGGATTTGAAATTTACAATTCTTCAAAATTTATCTCTGATCATTTTATTATGTTCATCAATCTCTGGGGAAATGGTGGGCCTAATTGGCAGGCACAAGAAATAAAATTTTATCGTGAGGAAGATCATTCTTGGAAAACAGTCACGACCAAAAAATCTGTGGCACGGAATTCTGGTCAAATCTCAGGTGCTAACCGCTTGGGTATTAAGTCTGTTTTTTACCGTTTAAAATTTCCTTTACCACGGACTGAATCACGGGTCAACCGTCAAGTTAATTCAGCAGTTTCTTTTTATTTTAAGGCAAATCACACAAGGTCTTTCGCTGATGCTGTCATTAGTGGTGCTCCTAGACAAGGGGTGCAAATTGTCGATCCTCCTGCGCCCGTGATTTCGGGCTCATTTAATTTGCATGGGCTCCTCCCTTTTATGCGTTTTCCATCTTTCCAAAAAAGGGAGTGGCCCAATGATTCTTTCCTTTCCTGGTTTAAGGCCCGGCCTAATTCGACAATTCAACCCCAGGTTTTCTCCTGTCTAAAAGATTTTTTCATTTCTGGACACTCTTCCCCTACTGTTGCAGTTGCAGAGTGCCCCGTCTCCTCAACTCCCCCGCCTTAGAAAACCCCAACTTCTCCTCCCCCTTGCAAGACCTCGTCGCCGGCGGTCAGTGCAACAATGGCGAATATTCCCATCGACCCCGTGCCTTTCCTGCCTCGAGGCTTTGAGATTATGAAGGTTGAAGGTCGGGTGGGGCTTAGAAGGGTGGTGGTGCCGTCAGCGTCAAAATGAACAGTATGCCATTGCTTCCATTCATCCTCTGCCTCCTGGCCTTGTCCCCTTCTTCAATATTCACGATGTTCTCCCGGATTTCCTTCATAATGAGGCCAGTGTGGGGTTTGGGGAGGTTCAGGCTTGCCCTTTTGGTGCGGCTTATGTCCAGTTCACCCATGTTAGTGACAGAGACAGACTGGTTAGGGATAGTCCCACTGCTTTTCAAGATGTGCATGTGTGCTTTGTCAAGCATAATGAGGGGATTAACTAGCGTCAAGTTCAATTTAATAATGAGTGTTGGGTTATGCTTATCGGCCCCCCCTTGGACCATATGAACACTGAAGACATTAATGCTATTTTTAATGGAATTGGTAAGATGCTGTTGTGGGAAAGAGATCCTGAGAACAAAGGTAGAATCCTTGCTAAGGTGAGAGTAACTGATCTGGCTGACATTTCTAAGAGTGTCAGAATGACACTTGGAGACAGTGAAGACTCTATGTCTTGGAATTTTTCTGTGGAGATCCTACTCAGCAACCTTCTTGGAGGGGGGCCACCAGATGAAGACCCTGCTCCTGATGATGGAGAGGACCCACACCCTGTCCCTATGGTGGCTGCTCCCTTTGTCCCCCAACCACCTCCTCCACCCCTTCCACAAGATGACAATGTGGGTGAGTGGGACCAGTGGATTGTACAAAATGTTGCCCAAAATGTTCCTGCTGGACCCATCCATGAAGATGGAGAAGAGCTTCAACCTGACAATCTGCATTCCCCTCCCCATATTGTTCATAGTGGGATTACTAACTCCTCCCCTGAGCTGGCAGTTGACCTTGCTATTATCCAGACTGCAAATTCCAGTGATCAGGAGGTGAACCAAGCCCTCACTTCTGAACAGGAACTTGCTGGAGCTCTGCTGCAAGATGTTGGCATTGGGGATGGACTGCTGAATATTCTTGATGCTTATACTGATCCTGATGATGATGATTCCATCACTGTTGTTGCTGAAAATGTGGATAGGGATGGTGATTTCTTGATGGAGGACACCAACTTTCTTGATCCAAATGAGGCCCACCTCTAGATTGGAATGGCTTGCACTCACTTTATGGCAACCCCTGACCTCTTGACAGCAAAGTTCAGGTTCTCTCAACAGGGCCTGGAAATTTGGGATAGATTCTTTGCACCACACATCCAATGTGAATCTTCTTCTCAGAAGAGGGCAAAATTTTAGATTCCTGTAAGTTGGTTTAACTTTATTACTCTTATGCTAATCACTCCTGAGAAATTTAATTGGGCTAAGAGCTTTCTCTCTTCACCACTTTGGGAGATCATCAAAGAGACTATTGCAAGTGAATCTACAATTTCCTTCCTGATTCCTGAGAAATGTGTCAACCAGACTGCCCCTTTATGTGTCCAGGATTCTTTGGATCCTGGCTCTTCTGAGATAACCCCCTTGGCTCCTTCAAAGAAAAGGAGAGGTGCAGGTCCCATTGTTGAGACTGAGGTGAGAAGAAGTCCAAGAATTGTTGAACTTAATGGTGGTTTCAAAAGCCATATCAATTGCTCTGATTTTAATTGTTTATCCTGTCATGCTGAACCCCTTTCTCTTGCCACTAAGGTGGTTAAAAACCTGTCTGTTCATTTTTGTAAGGTGGCTGAGGAAAATCTTGACACAAAACTGCAGAAGAAGAGCAAGGTTGCTGACAAGACAGTAAAGCCGCCTGGTGCAGCAAAGAGGTCTTCTGGAGCTGCTGCTAGTTCCAGTCAAGGGGATAAAAAGAAGAAGGAGGCTGCTGGGGCCTGTGGGCAGCAGGCCAAAAAGAAGATGAACAAATAAGTTTCCAATGTTAGGAAAACTCTACTTTTGGGTGGTCATCCTTGGACCTGTGATCCAATGGATTGTTCTTGTTATATATCTGATCATGTGGCTCTGGAATATTGTATGGTGGATGTTCCTTTCTTTTGATGAACCATGTTACTCCTTAAAAGGCTTTCTCACTATGTCTCTGTTTGGCCTGGATGCTTTATCATACTTTGATAGACATCAAAAACTTTATTCCATCTATAGTTTCCATGGATAGTAAAAGAATTTGGAAATCTTAAACTAGAACTTGAGAGGCATCAATTCTGAGAAAAAGTGGGTGTCTCTTTCCCAAAAGATCCTGGAATCGGAACGTGAGATCATTTTCCTTCAGGAAACAAAAAGGGAAGATTTTGATGATGAATATATTAAGAAATTTTGTCCTAAGAAATTGAATAAGTTTACTTTTCTACCTTCTGTTAGAGCCTCTGGGGGGCAATTATCATCTGGAATGGAAATCTCTTTGATGGAGAAATGGTCTTCCAAAATGAATTCTCTATTTCGGTCAAATTTACCTCTAGGCTCTCCAATGATTCTTGGATTCTTGCCAACGTCTATGGTCCTTGTCAACCTGAAAAAAGCCTTATTCATTGATTGGTTGACCAATATTGATATGCCTAATGACATTGATTGGCTACTCATGGGGGATTTCAATTTTATCAGGAAACCTTCAGATAGAAGTAAAGTTGGTGGTGATGTTAACAACATGCTTCTCTTTAATGAAGCCATCAGTAACCTTGGTTTTGTGGAGCTCCCTTTAAAAGGAAGAAAATTCTCTTGGAGCAATATGCAAAAAGATCCACTTCTGGAGAGATTAGATTGGTTCTTATCTTCACCCTCATGGACAATATCTTACCCGTCCTCTTTTGTCTATTCCCTTTCCAAACCAACATCTGATCATACTCCATTTGTGATCTCAATTGGCACTAGAATCCCTAAGGCTCGGGTGTTTAGATTTGAGAATTTCTGGCTACAACATAGTGACTTCTTGCACACTATGCAAAATGCCTGGGATATACCTGTGGGGTATACAGATAGTGCAAAAAATATTAATGCCAAACTAAATAATGTGAGAAGAGGTCTCAGGCTTTGGGAAAAATCTCTCCCTTGCTTCAAACACTTAATTGCAAAATTCAATGAGAACATTGATTTTTAGACTCGTTGGAAGAATTCAGGACACTAAGCATTTTTAGTGGAATCTGAGAGATATTCTCAAATCTCACCTGATCCAATTACTTCAAAATCAAAAGGCTTATTGGAAACAAAGGGGAAAGATAAAATGGGTAAAGCTTGGTGATGAGAACACAAAAATTTTCCATGCAAAAGCAACTACTAGCTACATAAATAATTATATCTCCATGCTGAAAAATGAGAATAAATATGATATCTATGATCATGATGGAAAGGCAAGTATTCTTTGGAATGACTTTAAAAATAGAATGGGTTCCTCTGACAATCCAATAATGCACTTTAGCCTTCCAGATCTGTACAATGGACACATGGACCCTGATAGCTTGGCTACTCTTGAAGCCCCTTTCACAGAAAAGGAAATTGAGGAAATCATTAAAGATCTTCCTAATGAAAAATCTCCTAGGCCTGATGGCTTCAACGATGAATTTATTAAGGCCTGTTGCAATATTATTGGAGCAGATGTTACTCAATTGATTCAGGATTTCTATCATGAAAGGATTTCCCTAGAAAGCATTAACTCTGCTTTCATTACTCTCATTCCAAAGACTGATTCTCCTATACATACCAATGACTTCAGACCAATTTCTCTATTGAACACTGTGTTCAAAATCATTAAAAAACTTCTTGCCAACAGATTACAAACTATAATCCTCAAGCTTGTGCATAAAAATCAATATGGCTTTCTCAAGAATAGATCCATTCAAGATTGCCTTGGGTGGGCATTCGAGTACCTCTTTCAATGTCATCAATCAAAAGAAGAGATTGTGGTCCTTAAATTGGACTTTGAAAAAGCTTTTGATAGAATTGAACATTCAACCATTATTGGAATTCTAGAAGCAAGAGGTTTTGGAACTAAATGGATTAATTGGATCAATATGATTTTCTGCACTGGAAACTCATCTGTGCTCCTCAATGGAGTACCTGCAAAGAAATTCTACTGCAAGAGAGGTGTCAAACAAGGTGACCCTTTATCACCTCTTCTATTTGTGTTGGCAGCTGACTTTCTACAATCTCTCTTAAATTCTGCCATGAATAAGAATTTGCTGAGTCTTCCCATTCCTTGCCCTGTTTGTCCTGATTTCCTTGTCATCCAATATGCTAATGATACCTTAGTTGTCATGAAGGCTGACTCAAAACAACTACTCTGCCTTAAATCAATGCTGAATTGTTTTGCCATTTCTACTGGCTTAAGGTTAACTATGCCAAATCAAGTATGATGCCTATCAACCTAAATCCTGAAAGACTTTTCATTTCTCTTCCACCTTTGGCTGCAAGATAGGTATCCTCCCCTTCACATATCTGTGGCTCCCTCTTAGCCTTAACAAGCCTTCTCTAGAGTTCTTCCTTCCTATGGTGCAAAGGGTTCAATCCAGACTTGGTGGAATAGCAGATTTTCTGAATTATGGGGGAAAACTTCAAATGGTTAAGTCAGTCTTAACATCATTACCACTCTTCTTCATGAGCTCTCTTGATATCCCCATTACATTCAAAGACCAAGTAGTTAAATACATGAGA
Source organism: Avena longiglumis (assembly GCA_030063025.1). Taxonomy (NCBI): domain Eukaryota; kingdom Viridiplantae; phylum Streptophyta; class Magnoliopsida; order Poales; family Poaceae; genus Avena; species Avena longiglumis. The sequence continues at coordinate 161,243,825 of CP125973.1, forward strand.
CACTGCCTATGGAGGAAGAAAACTACTGATGTTCAGGCTAAAGGCAGTGCAATGGTTGCTTGGACAAAGGTTTGTAGGCCAAATAAACAAGGTGGTCTTGGAGTTCTTAATCTTAATATCCAAAATACTGCTCTATTGCTCAAGAATCTTGATAAGTTTTTCAATCACCATGATATCCCTTGGGTTCATCTTGTCTGGGAATCTTATTATAACCATGATAGACTTCCAGGTTATCATTTAGAAGGTTCTTTCTGGTGGAAAGCAGACTTGAAACTCATTGATGTCTACAAGGCAATTGCTAGATGTCAACATGGAAATGGAAAAACTGCTTATTTTTGGTCTGATTTGTGGGATAAAGAATGTTTGCAATTTCAGCTACCTCATCTACTCTCCTATGCAAAAAACACCAGAATTACTGTCAAGGAGGTTATTCAGACTGAATATCTTGAAGATTTATTTAATATTCCTCTGTCTCAACAAAATTTCATTGAGTTTGAATAGCTATAATTAAGATGCCAATAGATTAATCACTTGACAACACCTGACAAATGGACTTATATTTGGGACAGTGAAAAATTTTCTGTCAAAAAGGCTTATGAGGTTATGGCAGGTTTCCAACCCGCACCTCCACATTTCTCCTGGATCTGGGCTTCATCTTGTCAGGCAAAGCACATATTTTTTTCTGGCTACTTCTCCTAGATAGGCTGAATACAAGAAACCTTCTCAAAAGGAAAAACGACTTCCTACCAGATTACAACCGTGCGGTTGGAAATTGCAACTCTGAGGAAACTTTGATTCACCTCTTTTGGAACTGCCCTTTTGCTACTGAATGCTGGGATTACATCTGTCCCAATAGAGATCAGGGACTCTTTGTGTTTGAGGCTTTTCAAGACATAATAACGAAAATTAAGATTCCCTTTGCAATGGAGATAATTATTTTAACTGCTTGGGGAATATGGATCTGTAGAAACAATAAGATATTTGAGAATGCAACACCACAGTTCTCCAACTGGAAAGCAGTATTTCTTCAAGAACTAAGATGGGTTAAACTGCGAATAAAAAAGAAACATGGTCCTTAATTTGATAGCTGGTTCCAAACTCAAGTACATCAGTGGATTACTTCTCGTAAACACAATGTATAAATACCTATTGTAACCATGTAATTATACTTTGTACCATATTTGATTATATAATAAAGAAAAGTTGCAGTGGGGTTCCCTCCCCTACTGTTTTTCCCTAAAAAAAATAAAAGTGAATGGCCCGCGCGAGCGCATCAGGCTAATTATTAGGCTTTTCCATGTCCAAGGCCATAATATTAGACCTCAGCTGGTAAGGGCACGTTTGGTAGCCTCCGACTTTTTTGGCCTAGCCCAGAGGTGCTGGCCGTGGCACTACCCGTTGATGATCCACAAGTATAGGGGATCGCAACAGTCTTCGCGGGTAGTATTACCCAATTTATTGATTCGACACAAGGGGATCCAAAGAATACTTGCAAGACTTAACAACTGAGTTGTTAGTTCAGCTGCACTTGGAAATAGTTCTTGCTCACAGAAGTTTATTAGTAGCAACACTTTGGTAGTAGTAACAGCAAAGCAACAGCAACAAAAAAATATGATCAATAGTAACAGTAACAGTAACAGTAGGATTCGAGTGCGGTAGGCATAGAGATGGATGGACGAGCATTGCATGGACGAGTCTAAACATGTAACTTCAAGATCTAGGGCATTGCAGATAAATAATAACAAGCATCCAAGTACTAAACAATCCTAGGCATGTGCTCCAAATATAGTCATACGTGCTCGCAATGAGAACTTGCACAACATCTTCTGTCCAGCCAGCCCGTGGCAGCGGGGCCTCTAGGGAACTATTGGCAATTAAGGTGCTCCTTTTAATAGAGCACTAGAGCAAAGTATTAACACTCTGTGAACACATGTGATCCTCACACCACAGCCATTGTCACATCCCAAGATTTTCCAAATCTTGTAATGTGAAAATAAATGAATAAACTAAAACTTTGTTTGATTTTCAGGGCCAGAAGAAACTTTTTGAATTCAAATGGAACCTCAAACCAATTTGAAACAAATAAAAATCCTAAAGGGATTAATAAAGATAAACATTTATTAAAGAAAATTAAAATGTTTTATTTTGGAATCTTTAAATAAAAGGCTTTGATTTTCAAATGAAAAAGAATGAATTCATAGATAAAGATTATTTTGTAAAGCCAAATTAAACCTTGGCCAAGCTTTCGAATTAAAACATTTATTCTAAATAAAATTAGCAAAGGTTTATTTAAAATAAAATAATAAGGATTTAATATCCAAGTTTTATTAATAACGGTTCTATCATTTATAAACCATCAAAACTTATTTGTTTAATTTAAATAAGTTTTCCAAACATTTGATAATCACAAATAAAACCTACTAAAGTGTTTTGGCTTTATATTGGATTTCAAAATAAATATCTCAATAAAATAAATCCAAATTGTTTTAATAATGAAAGTCTATTTTATTTAATTAATAATGGATACTAAAATAAAAGGTTATTTTGTTTTAGAACAAATTTCCAAATACTATATATTTCCCAAATTAAACCTACTAATTTGATTTTGAAAATATTTAGGTTTCAAATAAAGATTTTATTAATGAAATCAAACCCTATTTGATTTAATAACTAAGGCCATTTTATTATTAAAGGACCCTATAATAAAATGTTATTTTATTTTAAACAAGTATTTTAAGTATTCTTTATTTCCAAATAATACCTACTGATTTGATTTGGAGAAATATTTTGGACTTTAAATGGAGAGTTATTAAATAAATCATACCATATTTGATTAACTAACTAAGGTCTATTTTATATTAAATAGATCCTAAAAAGGAATAAAAATATTATTTATTTTGGAATGTTAGTTTATGTTGATAAACAGAACCAAGTTCAAAGAATTGAAATGTGGTGTTTGTATGAATTTATTTGGATTGATTGAATTGTTGTTTGAAATCCAAATCAGTAAATAGAAATAGAAAAAGAAAAGGAATCAGAAAACAGAAAAAAATAAAAGAAAACCAATCCAACCCACGAAGCCCACCAGTGCCCAGCTCCCTCTCCCTCCCGAACTGCTTTCCTCACCGGAAACAACCATAAATCCCACGGAAAGTGGACCCGTTCCTTTTCCTTTCCCACCGAGAGGACCCCACTCTCGCTCTTCTTCCCCACCGCAACCACACCTTTCCCCTCGCCCGTTGCAGGCAAAATTAAGCGACGTGTCTGCGTTAACTACACCATTACTCAGGACCTTGACCACGCAGGTTAAAGCGCCCCTCTCTCCTCTCTCGTTTCCCTCTGCTTCCTTCCCCGAGCACGCCCCCAGGCTGCAGTAATTCGCCAACCACTCTCCCTGTCTCCGACGAGGTCCGTTGACGATTCCATCCAAACCGGACCACCCCATGCCACACTGAGCACACGAACAAGTTCCCCACTCCCTGACGCTCCTCTCTGTACCCTCCTTTCAACCGCGGGCGCCCCAGGAAGCTGTCTTCGACAAAAGTTCTGAGCGCCGCCGTCTGCCTCTACTCCGACGACGCCCCAGGTTAAATCCGACCACCCCGACCTCTTCCGCTCACGCACACGTAATCCCCGTGGTCTCCTGCATCTAATCACAACCTTTTCTTGCCTCCTGGTGATCGATAGCTTCGTCTTCGACTTCGACCAGAGCCGTCCGTCGCCAGTACCAACTCCGGCGAGCAATCCCGCCCAACCTCGTGCGCCCCTTCACCAGCCAGTGCCTCCTTGAGCTTCCCCAAGCGTCGGCGAACACGGTGAACATTCTCTCCCTCCTTATCGCTTCCTGTATCGCCGGAACTGTCGTCGACCGACCGCTCCGCCACCAGACGCCGCCGCCATTGCTTTGGCGAGCGATAGGAACCGTGGGATGCATCCACCGCTTGGATAGAACGACTTAAGCGAAGGGGTATCAAGCGATCTGTGCACGATTAGACTTAATCAACGCACTGGGCGTGATCCAGCCGAGCGGTACCATGAATAAGAAGCTGCCGCGTGTCACCAGATAGATTAAAATCAGAATTTGAAATCAGAATTATTTACAAACTTCAAACCCTTATATCTTTTGATCCACACGTCCAAATTTGGAAAATTTTATATCAATGAATTCAGGAGAACAAGCCCTAACCAACCCTACCCTTAGTTTAGCAAATAGTATTTGATAAATTGTTTCATTTTGCAGATTCTTTTGTGTGCTTGCTAACATTAGAAAAATCATTTAAAAATGAATTTTGAGATCAAACCTTTGCCAATTGGTTTGTTGCGACCCTACTGACCCTAGGAACCAACCCTTAGCATTAAAAATGATTTTTGTAAGATTTAGGTTGGATTACTTGACTTAGTCATTTTCTAGCCAAATAAAAGGAATAGTTTTTATTATAAAAATGTTTATGGAAAAGAAAACTTTGAGTAGATGGTTTGGACCAAACCTACTGACCCAAAAACACCAAGTTTTGCAATAGCAACTCATTTGGTGAACCCTATGGGCTAATGCCTTAGTAAAAATATTTCTACACCACATAAAATACCACTTTGTTTTGAAAATGGTTTAAAAGTGAAACCTTTTGCAAATAACTTGGCCACTTTAGGAAATGACCATTATATGTACCCAAATGTCTATGAACCACTAGGAACCACTTTTTTTTCAAACAAAACAAAGCTTGGCATGCTTGCATGCATTTCTTTGACTTTGTTATTTATATGTGTTGTTTTGCTTGATTGGTAGATTGAGTTTGTGCCTTGCTTGATTGATTTGTAGTGACTTGAAGAGTGTGATTGTTGCAAAGATCAAGAAGTGAACCTATACTCTACCAAAAAGGCAAGTGATGCTTCATACTTTATATCCCAATACTTTCACTATGCATTAGTAATTTTGCTAAGTAAACTTGCATGGATTTTGCTAAGTATAGATCTTGCTATAGGAAAACCTTGTAGATGAATCCTTAGTAGGATTTTCCTAAGTTAAGATTCCTACTACTACCAAGCTTAGCCTAGCTAATAGAAAATATGGGTGGAATGTATATTCACACTATGGAAAAATATTCTAAGTCTGAGGACTTAAGTTTTGTTTAATAAAACAACTAAGTTAATGAATCACCTGGGTGGAATGGGCTTGCTTGGTGGAGAATGGTTGAGTGGTTCACAATGCCATAGGCTTGGATTGTGTATCTCACTTGTGGAATGCCACCCAGGAAACAAAGGGATTTGAGATGTCAAATGTTGAGAAGCTTCAAGTGCAACCACTTGGCAATATGGGCTCTGCCATGATCATATAGGTTGCAAGAACTTAGCCAAATGGACAGTGGGTGGTAGTGTTTGATAGGTTGGAGCGCGTCCATTTTGGTCTAAGGGAAGGCTTCTGAAAGATTTTGTCTTGGGAAACCAAGTCTTGTGGGTAAAGTGCACCACCTCTGCAGAGTGTAAAATCTAAGTACTTAGCCATGTCCCTGGTAAAGGACAATTTGAGCATCAAGACATGGAAACAATCAAGAATCTCATCATTCCAATTTCTAAATTAAAATCTTGTGGTTGAACAAGGGTTGTTTGAATTCTTCAATCATTGTTGGAGAGATGGCTTGGTACAAGGATCTTGAAATCTTTGATTGAGAAAAATGATTTTGTCAAGCAAAAACTTAGTATTTTCAAAATGATAAGAAAAATCTATCTTGAGCAATGCAAGCCTCAACTCCACTTAGCCAAATGCATATAGTTGTTAGTTTCCACTATACTACCATAGTATCACTTGCCAATACAATTCAAATGTATTGACCCTTTGTGGCTGTAACTTGTATGTCGCAGGTTTGATTGATTTTAGTGAAGATTGTTTGATTAGGAATACAAAGTCTACAACCAACATCTGCCTGTGGCACTTTGAAGATGAAGGACCCCATGATTATAATTATTCCGCTGCAATGTATTGTAATAGCCAAATGAGCTATGTAATGATGTAATAAAATTAGGTTATTCCTGGTTATAAAGTTATAATATGACCTTTGTTTCTTGATATTACATCTAAACTGTGGATGCTAGCTATTGATCCAGGGACTAGCATTGTAAAACACAGGAGGACTCTACCTTATTAGGTTGGGACCTCTACAGCCATCCCCTCCGGTTGTGCCAATTATTGTCACTTTGGGGCCTTTGGACCCGGACAATGATATGTCTACACAACTTGCAGATAATATCACAAACAATACTATCATAATGATTCAATAATAAGTCTAGATCTGAGATCATGGCACTTGGGCCCTAGTGACAAGCATTAAGCACAACAAGTTGCAGCAAAGTCAAATAGCACTAATAGAGATACTAGGCACTATGCCCTAACAGATCTTATTCGATTACATGATAGAACTCATCCAATCCCTACCATCCCAAGCCTACAACGGGGGATTACTCACTCATGGATGAGGTAAACATCGATAGTTGATGGAGATGCGTTGGTGATGACAATGGCGATGATCCTCGTCCCGGCAGGGTGCCAGAACGGAGTTTCTAGATCCGAATCTTGGTTTCTGGTGGCGACGAAGGAGCGGAACTCTTTCTGGAAAACTGTCGAACCCCCCTTGGTTTTTAGGTCAAAAGGCAACTTATAGGCGCAAAGGGAGGCCGAGGGGTGCGTGGGGTGGCTGCACCCCCTCTAGGCGCGACCAGTGGTGGGCCCGCGCCTGGGGTAAGTGTGGGCCCCCCAGGCCTCCTCTCCGTCTCGTATTCTGGCTCCGTGGGTCTTCTGGTGAAATATAATTTTTGGCATATTTTTTGGGATTTTTCCTAATAGTTGATTTTCTTCACAAAAACAAGACACCAAGGTAATTCTGCTGAAAACGGCGTCAGTCTGTGTTAGTTGTATCCAAATCACACAAGTTTAGATAAGAAACAATAGCAAAGTGTTCGAGAAAATAGATACGTTTTGGACGTATCAACTCCCCCAAGCTTAGCTTATTGCTTGTCCTCAAGCAATTCAGTTGAAAACTGAGTGCGATAAAAGAACTTTCACGAACATTTTGCTTCATATGATGTAAATATTCTCAACACAGGAGTAGATGCTTAGACAATTCATAATAAAGAGTATGCAACTAAGTCTACTCAATAGTCATTGCAAGCTATGAAGAGAAACCAACTCAATAATAATAAGTAGCATGGAACATAAACATAAGCAACATTGCAATGCTCATAATAAGGTATGATAGAGTGGTATCTCGCTTGCCTTTGTTTTTAGAGCACAATATGAATGCCAAGGCACCTCTGAAGTTCAAGTGAAGACTAGAGGTAAAGATATCAGAGATACAAGCATCAAAGTCATGACATAATTAACCAAGTTTTGGAACAAACACAAGAATGACAACTATGATCTCAAGAAGGTTCTCATAGAATAAGTGGTGACTCAACAAAGTTGTGAAAATGGTTTTGTGAAGGTTTGAAAGGCTTCCAAATGATGAAAGGAAGGTACCCATTAGCTTTGAGCTCTCATTGCCCCTATAATAGGCATCTTCATGTGGTTAAGGTGAAAGTGAGGTCCACTCTGAATCATATGCTTGACAGACCATAGACTGGAAATCCCAAGTCCCTTGAGTACGAGGGCCACTCTGCATGCTACTCAAATTTGGTCACCTAAAAGTTCTTGTCATTGTAAATACATGCATATCATCGAGAACCGCCAACGAGGTACCCCTTGCACATGGTACATGAGCTTTCCCATAACCAAAATGACAAGGCAAGCAGACAATGAGCATCTCAGCAATCTTTTTATTTACCATATGCATAGATTTTTATCGAGGATGCTTCATAGATGCTCATTATGGTGATGCTGCAAGTTTCCATCATGATTAGGCATGGCTTAGGCTAGCGGCCCAGGCATTTCTCTAGCACAATGTATAAACTCCATGAACTCACAACCTCCCCTTTTATTTCACATCGTCGACATCCTAAACAAAAGAGCAAGGTATCAACTGGATGAGATATCTAGATAAAATGTTGAAAGTGTTCCCCGTGATAGCACGGTTCTGCTGACTCCCAGCATATAATTAGCAACCATATAACTTTTATGGACAGGTCAAAATGGTTCAGAATTATTAAGCGCAAGGAATAAAGTGTACCATCAAGTTCGTGAGAGCTTTACTAACTAACTTTCTCAAAACAGACAAACATTTTATTTTGGAAGAAAACACGGCATATATAAAATATGCACTGGAGTAGAAAATGATGCTAATAGGTAGGTATGGTGGACACAACTGGCAATATTGGTTTTGGGGAGTTGGAAGCATAGGTAGAGCACATATGCAGTGCAAGTGAAGGCTAGCAATAGAGAGGGAGCGACAAACAAGAGAGAAATAGCTGTCATAAACATGCCTTGCAACAAAACAGGACTAATTATGGCATGAAAGTGATACTCTAAGGAAAAATAAATCATCGAGGCTTACTGACTATTGATTAGTCATATGCATGCGTGAGCATGTGCCAAGTCGATTCACACGAACAACCAGAGGAGGATACCACAATATCATACCAAAATATGAATAAAACAATGCAAGCAAACATTCATATGACGTGCTACAAACTATTAGAAAGATGGAGCTAATCATAGACAAGCAAGAACTACTAAGCATCCATAATGACATACACCTTACACAAATAGGCTAAGAATTCTCACAATGATGAGTATATGTACAAAAATGAAAACAAATAGAGTTTGTTACCAGCCTCTTACCACACCTCCAATTGTCTTAATCTTCATTATTGCCCTTCACTTGTGTGACTTGAATAATAACATGAAACCAAAATCCACTGAGGACGGCTGAACCCTGCAAAGAACTCACAAAACCAAAGAAGATGAATAAATATTTTTGGTGTTTTCGATTTTTTTAGAAACAAGCAAACAAAGAAGAACCAAACAAAAATAAAGCAAACCAAACAAAGAAAAATCTTTTTGGATTTTTCTTTTAAGGCAAACCAAAGCAAAGGAACAAAGAAACAAACCAAGAGAAAGAAGCAACAAAAACCAAAAAGAAAGCGAAACAATGGATGTACAAAGAACCGACCGAACATGATATATACATGAGTGTGATGTCGGTGTACCTCCCCCCAAGATTAGGCTTTTGGCCTAAGTGGGGCTCAATCCCATGGTTCCCAAGTAGATGCACCTTCGTAGTATGTCGAGGAAGCTCCCTCGTCCTGGTACGAGCTCGAGGACTCCCCTGTGTAATATGTAGAGGGGTCGTATGATGGTGCTTCCTCCTGATAGTGCTCGTGGAAGTTGAGAGAGCACAACTTGTCACCCATCTCCGCCTTCGAGCATGACCAAGGTCCCTGAGAAATACTGAACAAAGTGGTTTGGGGTAGAGGGATCTCTCTATCTCTTCCCCGTCAATAAAATCATTATATAAACCAAGTTCTCAAGAGTAGAGCTAGTGGTGACAAAGTGGTGCGCCTTCATGGCAGCAAGATCAAGCCTCTGAGGAGCCAAAACTGTATCATGAGGATCAACATCAATGTTCAAGGCAGCAGCAATATGAGTAGCAATAATTCCCCCATAAATGGGTCCCTTAGCATCTAAACGACAAGCAATGAGAGAACCAAGATTATACTTATCCTCATTGTTGAGCGCAACAGCTAAGAAGGCCAATTGATAGTTGAAAATATTACTAGTGTTCTCCCTACCAAGAACACTGGTGGCAAGATAGTAGGCAAAGTACCTGATAGCTGGGAGTTGAATATTCTTTATCTTTCCTTGTTGAGCTCTGCGGTCATCATCATTCGTTATTCCTCGGTAAAGCTCCAACAAATCAGTGGGAAGAGCTGGAATCTTCTTTGATGACCCAGCTGTACCAAGTCCCAGGGCCTTGCAAAATTGCTTCAAAGTCATAGAATGAGCCCTGCCACAAATTTTGAAAGACACAGTAGGCTTGAACACGCTGTTAGTAAAGGAGAAACTCTCCACAAATGTTTTAGTAAGAAAAGCATATTGTGCACTCTCATCCTGCATGTAACTTGTTAGACCAGCCCTCTGAACCAAAGTCATAAAATCATTAAGAATCCCTGCAGCTCGCAAGAAAGTTTGGCAAGGAAAGGTGGAGGGGTGCGCATCCCCTTCATCTCCCTCGTCACCAAATCGTGGAGTGATGATATCCTTGTTGTCTGAGGGTCTAGTACTGGTATATGACCTTGGAAGCCTTGCCCTTCTAGGTGCATCACTCTCAAACATATCACCAAATGTGTGGTGGTCCATGACTTCACTTTTCTAAAATTTTAAACAACCATCAAACCAAGTGATTTCTAAGTTGATAGATGATGAGAAACTACTATAGAAACTTGCTAGAGGACTACACATGCATCAAAACAAAGTTTCTAAGCATAGAAGAAGCAAGCAAGTGATACGTTGGAAACATATCTATAATTTTTTATGCTCCATGCTTGTTTAGTATCTACTTTGCTTTACTTGTCCACACTTTGAGGTGCTTTTTACATGTTTTCTGGTACTAACCTATTAACAAGTTGCAACAGTGCCAGATGCCTGTTTTCTGTTGTTTTTGGTTTCAAAAAAGTTAGTAAAGAAATATTCTCGGAATTGGACGAGGCAAACGCCAAAGTCAATAACTTTCCGTGGGAACAGGAAGTCCAGAGGGGAGCCCGGAAGGCCAGCCAGGGGGGACCAGACCTACCCTAGGAACGGGTGGGACCAGCACCGCGCCTGGCTAGGGTTTGGGCACCCTGGCCGCCTCCCGGTCTCGCCCCTTCGCCTACAAGAATCCCCCGATGCAGAAACCCTGAGTACCCGATCAGAAATCCACGAAACGACCTGTAGCCGCCACCACCATCGTCCCTAGATCGGGGGGATTTGAAGTTCTTCCCAGCACCCTGTCGGAGGGGAGATCATCCCGGAGGCCTTCTCTCCGTTATGATTTGTGAGTAGTTCCACCTTGGACTATGGGTCCATGTAGTAGCTAGATGGTTGTATCTCCTCCTTTGTGCTTTCATGTATAGATCTTGTGAGCTCCGTTCATGATCAAGATCTAATCTATTTGTAATCATGCATGTTGTGTTTGCGGGGATCCAATGGATATTGAGATTATTATGTTGGTTTGATTAATGGTTTTATCTTTATGATTCTATCATGTCTGTGTTGTTTGTGATCTTGCATGCTCTCCGTTGCTAGTGGTTATCTTGGCCAAGTAGTTGCTAGTGACTCCAAGAGGGGGTATTTATGCTCGATAGTGGGTTCATGCCTCTAGTTTCCAAGGGAAGTGAAAATAATATCTTCGGTTGTAGATGTGTTTTTGCTACTAGGGAGAAAACAACGGTCTCTTGTTCATGGAACATGTGGACTGTTTACCTTACACACTTTGCTTAAAGAAGTTGTCTGTTGCTTGCAACTTAATACTAGAGGGGGTTCGGATGATAAACTGAAGGTGGACTTCTAGCCATAGATGCAGTTGGATGACAGTCTATGTATATTGTTGTATTGACCAACCAACCTCATAGGATCTTTCTGGCTAGTAATTGCATTGTTATGCCTTGCTCAATTCCTGTCAATTGCCCCGCTGTAATTTGTTTACCCTTCATGCCATGTTGTTTATCTAAGGAGAGCACCTCTAGTGAACTATGAACCCTGGTCCAATCTTTACCATTGATACATCTTCCACTGTTACTTGTTTACTTGATGCAAACCATTACCTATCACACCATACGTTTAATCCTTTGTTACAGCAAACAGGTGAGCTTGACAACCTCACTGATTCAATGGGGCAAAGTCTTGAGTTTGTGTTATGCAGGTCTCCGTGTTGCTGGCAACACCTGTGTGATGTTTCCTTCCTCTTTCTGGTTCTATAACCTCGGTCTCAACTGAGGTAAAACTTGCTGCTTCACACCTTGCTCTTGGGGTTCCCAACAGGATCCACATCAATAGACGCCATCAACAAGTTTTCTGGCGCCGTTGCCGGGGAGGCTAAGGACGTCTTCACTAGGGGAGTCCTTCACTTTCTTTCTCTTTACTTTGTTTTTAGTTTGCTTTATATCTTTTGCTTGGTTTCGTTTGCCTCTTTTAAAAAAAACAAAAAAAAATTAGTCTAGCTTGGTTTGTGCGGTGACCCAGATACCACTTCATGATGTAGTATACTATAGTCATTGACATAACACCAATGAAACACCATTCACTAGTATTACATCCCTCAGAATGGCACAACAGAAACACATCGGGTCCAAATACATGGCTAAAGGTTACAACTCACTCTTTACACAAGATCCAGAGAACACTCTAAGTTAAAGAGAGAGAAAGAACTTCTTACGGAGAAGAATCAATTGTAAACAACGCAAGAACTATTATACTACTAGAAATAGTATTTTAACTAAGGAATTGGCATTGCTGCTATTGCAATACTCTATAGAGTTAGGTTCTTTGGCTAGAGATTATATTTCTATCTAATCAGTAGCTTTGTATTCACTTGAGTTGAGGTATAAGTTGACTTCCTTGTCTTCATTGAAGAGCTTTAGCTTTGCATGATAAGTCCTGGAGCATATCTTGATGAGGTTATTGTTTACTCCGGCTTCAGAATCTAGCAAGGGTTAAGAAGATACTTTGAGTACGAGCGTACTCAGCAAATTCACTAGAAAAGGAGTGTTCGATGCACTATAACTACAGCCACAGACCGTAGGTCGTAGGCAATGCAAGTTTTTGTAAACAATTCTTCAAAGGTTGCTTTTATTCCGAAAATCTATGTCCGTTAGCCTTCACGGGTTTACCAGAACCTTCATGGGGTTCCTTTCCGCCGCGTCAGCCTCCTTCCTAACAGGAGTAACAAGTTACAGTTCTTACACTCTGCAGAGGTGCGTCACTTTACCCAGGAGAGATCAACTCTTTGTTGCACAACCGGGCAACTTATTCTCGTCCACAATTCCATGATGTGGGGCCCAGAAGATGATCCAAGCCAATAACTGCCCCCTTCGCGACCCCTCATGCCTCCTTGGTGTACACCATGCCCACATAACGAATTACGGCAATGGTTTGTACAAACCGTTAGATGCCAGAACTATCGTGGGACGACAAGGGTTCCCACCCATATGCTGCATATCCTCTACGAATTACCAATTAATATGCACGCTACGAGGATAACAGCCACGACCTGCACATCCGGATTCATGCGAGAGGAAGAAGATACAGCTGACTTCTCTGTCCCATTCCAAATCTCATGGTCAACGTGTAATATACGGTGCAAGAATCACTGGCGAGATTGGTTGTTAAGTCCTAGGTGATATAGTTCTGAACAGTGTTATTTCAACTGTCAGATTTAATAGATTAACTAATCACCCTGGATCAGTAATCAATAGTTCACATTATTATTATTGAAAATAGTGTTTTCTGACCTTTTTCAAATGCAGGTGAGGACAACACTGGATTTGTAAAATACTTTACAGAAAATAAACAAAGGACATGAGCAAGTGTGAACTTGCCTTTTGTGATTGTAAGATTATGCACTCACGGTCTTCGAGTCAGTGTATAAGATCCAAAATCTGAAATCAGCATCATTGGTCCGGTAAGGACTAATGTTTAAAGAAGCAATATTCCTTTATGCATAAGTAATGTGATGCACGTTCTAAACGCAAATCCCGGGAATAACGTTGTTTTAGGGTTTGGATTCCTGAAATGGTTATTTTGGAGTGTGTGGTCCTTTTAGATAAGTTTCACATTTGTGCGTTTATTAGAGCTTATGAGTGTGTGTGAGCAACACATATTTATGTAGCAATAAAATATTCACTTATGAAATGCTGGTCAATATTGCTTATACAAGAGTTCTTATTTGAAGTGGTAAAAAGAATAACATTTGAAGAAAAGGTTTCTTCTAAGGTCTAAACAAGCTTTGTGGTTAGTTAGTGGTGGTTGATGTTGTTGGTTTGCTTAAATGGTTTGACTGGAGTTACTTTATAACTTAACTACTTCAGACCAAAGTTAACTATAAAACATATCATAATGTTTATAATGTTGTAATTAGATCCTTGTAGACTAAAGTTATCTTTAAAACAAAGACAGTTTGAAAGGATAATATTTATAACCTTTGTACTTGGTGTACTTGGTAATGTTGCTTTAAGGTTACTTAAGAATGATTGTAGTTTTACTTGGTGTGGTGGTTTATTGAGTTTATACTGGAGTGGTATCATTTACCTTTTATAGATGAGTGGTTATAGTTAATATTCCTTAACTAATTATGGATTAATTATAGTGTGATGGTGGTTTTGTAATCTGGTGGTTAAAGAAAATAGAAAGGATCTGATTACTTACAAGTTGTTCTTTAAGGATTTTATTTTGAATTGGAATCCTTTGAGAATATGATCTTCACTTAAGGTTGAAAGTAATGTAATAAAAAGGTATTTATAAAGTTTTAAACCATTATGGTCTTATATTATTAATAGTTAAGACTAATACTATTTATTAGACTTATGTAACTTATTTTAGAGATATTAATAAATTTTATTTATCCTTATATAAATTATTAATGAAGGAAATAAGTTCAAATTTGAGTTATTAAAATAATTCAGTTTTTATTTAACTCAAAAGTGGAATATTAGATTTTTAACATGCAGATATTATTTTTGTGATCATTTTGGTATATTACATTTATTTTTGTGATTTATAAATAATAAGATATGATTTTTATAAGATTTATTTCTTTATAAATACTTAATAAATAAAAATACTTGATTAAATTGAATTATAATGTATGATTATAATTTTAAATTGTAATTCTTATTTTTCTAAGATTTTTGGGATTCTATTTATATTTTTCACATTTTTCCATTATTAAAATTTGCATTATTTAAAGTTTTATTATATATAAAACCTTTATTAAATAATATTTATTTAAATAATCATTATTTTAATATTTTATAATATATTTAAGTTGTAGATTTTATTTTTCATATATTATACACATTGTTTTGAATTATAAATCAAAAGTTATTAATTAAACAAGATTTAATCATTTATTTGATTTCTGGAATATTATTAATTGAATTATAACATTTTATTTATTTCTTAACAGAAAATACTTTTTACACCGTACCAAGAGCTAGCCCTAGTCACTAACTAGTGGGCCATTGTCCACCTCATCTCTTAGGTGAAAGAAATGCATTTGTTACCGACCCAGTCTTTACCCTCAATCAATGACATATGGGCCCTAGACCATGCCATCAGCCAAATGGGCAAAGACCAGTCAAACTAACTGACGTGGTTCAATCATGAGGTGAGCATGACGCAACGATGGCGTCAGCACCACCGCCGCCGTCGGTGAGTGGTCACCGGCGACGATCTACGGCGTCCTAGCAAACGAAATGGACCTAGTTCGAATCAGCGCAACCTACTGAACCTAAAAGTGGCGTATCCACTCGGAAATGGTCATCGGAGCCTCAGCTCCGACGAGCTCCGACGGTGGCATACGGTGAGACAGCGATTTACAACGAGATCAGGCAATTCGAGGACGCTGGAGGGTTCAGGAACTCACCCTGATGATGATAGAGTGGTCGGCGAGGACAGGCGCGGTCGGAAACGAGGTCCCCGACGAGGATTCAGACGAACTGCTGCGAAGAGGAACAGCAAAATTCACCCGCTCCAGTGCTCCCCTTGATGCAAGATTCTACCCCGAGGATCTACGGAGGAAGGCGCTTCTCCATGGCTGCTCAGGATGGTGTGGGGAGATGTGATTCGACGGTGAGGGGTGGCTACGGTGAGCTAGGGTTTCGGTCCCGTTCGCATCTGAGAGGATAAGGCGGAATTGGAGATAGGGATTGAGGCAGGGCGTCGTGGTGGCCTTCTTATCCCTCTCTGGAATGACGATGAGTATCTTGGTGCACGGCTGACGACGACGACATCGAGCGGCGGCGAGCTCCGCAAGCGAGCTATCTGTGTGCGTGACGATGACGATGGCACAACTTTTGCGGATAACCCCTGGCAATTATTTCAACTCAACCCGCGGTCCTCTCCTGGCCCCATTTGTCAGTCGCAGATAGAAAAGAACTGGGTTGGTTACTGGGCTGTTGTGGGCTGCACAGGGGCGTCAGATAGGTGTAGGGATGTTGGGCCACGGCCAGGTAGTGTTTTTGTTTGTTTTATCCTTTTTCTATTTTCTGTTTTCTTATTTAGATTTGAATTTGAATCAGATTTTGAACTTTTCTTTGTATGATTTATTTGCTGGATATTTGCAGCAAGATTAAAATAGATTTAGTATCATTTTTGAACTTTTATTATAAAATCTTTTTTTATTTCTTTTATTTACTCAATATGAACCTCTTTCTAATAGTTTGTAGAAGCTTTTCTTATTATTATTCTCTCCTATTTTAGTTATGGATTTCTTGAATGGTATATTTTTATTTGTTTATAACTTATCTCTAGTTGGCTCATAGTTTGAATAGAAACTTTTATATAAATACTGATCCTATATCATTATTTGATGCATGAAATATGAAAGAGATTAATATGTTCATTACTACTTCCATTGATTTGGGAAATGGTAATTGCATCTATTATTTTATGATAAACAAGGAAGTTTAGGATTTTAAATTTTGATTATTTACCTTTGGTGCTTGAAAGTTAGATCTTGAATGTTTTATAGAAAGGAATTGAGAAGGATATACTTAGGCACATACAGTTATGATGGTTGGGAATTAACAGAGATGTGCTTTTGTGATTTGCTATAGGGAAATATTTCTATAAAGTGTTATAGACATCAGATGATGGATCAATAGCATGAGATGGATGTTATATTTGATTTGAGATTTACAGTTGGTTGTTTACCAAGAATGCCTATTTTCCATATTTCACAATGATGGATCTTTAAGTAAGGAATTCCTTTCCTAGATATACTACCTCTTCCTATTCATCATCATGATTAACATAATGAGCTTTAATTTACAAGATATCCTTATTCACCTTTTATTCTTCTAAATTCATGGATGAATCCAATGAGTTTGATACTAAAATATTTCATAACTTCCATATATCCTTGCTTGATTGCATCTACTACTCTCATGTTGATAGACTTCCATTTAGCAAATAGTCCCTTCAAACTCCACTCATAATCTTTCTTAATTCATCCTTCACTAATGTTTCTTCACCATATGAATATATCCAACTACCTTTCTCTAAGATTTACTATCTTTTAAGAGGAATAACACTACTTCCATAACTCTATGCTTTACTAACTTTAATTAAATAATATTGTCTTACATTTACTCTAGTAACTCATATACCAATCTTACATTATATTATTGTGACTTGTAAGAGTTAACCTAGGACATTATATTTAGACTAGGGTTCAATAATGTTCTATCCACCAATGTCACTTATACATGGTATAAGCATTCAATCTTGGTGAGTAAGGTATGATCATTATAATCCTTTGATCCTTTATGGTTTGGTTTATAATTGGCCAATCAAGACTTCATCAATACAACATTACAGTTGTATTATAATTATCTTCTATCTAGCTCCATTGGATTAAGAGATATAATTTATTAACTATACCTACTTGCTCCAATAGGACTACTCCTGGTAACTATCTTCAGACTTCATCCTTGTAATCTTCTCTTCTATCAAGGAAGGATTTAACTCCATCGTCTATCCTATTCATTGGATTCTTTTCAATCATTCTTATCAAATAAATGATATCTAAAACTAGCATCACTATTCATATCTTCTTAGTTGTTTCTTTGTAGACACTTATTTGTAAGCTGTGTTATGATCAAGTGCTTGATAGGTTGAAAATGGATGTATCAACAGTTGATTTCTCAACATTGATGAACAACAGATATGGGAATATAACTCAACAGAGATGACAAGGATTGATGTGGAAATAAACATATATGGTGAATGATCTAAGCTTAGTATCTGTCCTACTTAGTCTTACTTAGTGAGTATGTTAAGTATTACCATGATACTCATGGTGTATGCATATATAGTTGTTACATTGTTGTTATTTATGTTATATTCTTAAATTGGTACTCATGAGTGATTTAAAATAGATACTATGATATGATCACCTAAGGATCAAATATAAATCATAGTGTATTAGGTTTTATCTTTTATTTTATTTGATCTACCCTTAGATCAAATCTCCCTTACACAAAATAAGGTTCTAGCAAAGGTCATTTTGAAACTTATCGCTGTCAACTTGATTATCTACTTCTTATTCCATCAAGTTAAGAGAAGCTTCAATCACTTTGACAAGTTTTGTTTAAAAGCACGAAATTTATTCGGATTTTCTATGCATGAATGCAATGCATACATCTGGGTTTAGCTTATTTCTTGGCTCTAATGCTTGGATGTTACAGACTCTCCCCCTTAAAATAAACTTCGTCCTCGAAGTTCGCAAACTCTCACGTTTCGGAGCAAGAAATTGTTTTGTAGTGGTTGCTACACTCCACTCCCTGAAGACCTTAAATGGAATTATTTGGAGTATTCCATAACCTGATTAGATATCCTAACCCAATTCTTCTTCTTGAATCATCAAACTTTATTACTATTTTATGTACAGTTTGGAGGTTCTCACTACCATAAGTTTTTTTTAGTTTCTATATACTCGTGTTAGTAGTCAAAAGACTATTTTACTATTCCTGTCATTGTATAGTTGATACTGGTATTCCTTCCAAGATTGGATTTGAACTCAATTTGTCCATACCCATTGGAATTTTTCATTCTCGACACTTGTTCAATTAGGTGTTCTATATTACATATTAAGGGTTAATTAAAAGTTGTTTCTTTTTAAAATTTTATTGTTAAATGTATCCTTTATCACCCTCAAGTTTATACCTTCTTAAGGTTTTTAAATAATCTTCCCTTATTACCTATAGGGTTTCCATCAAATTTAATTCATAATGTCTTGTCACATCCCAAGATTTTCCAAATCTTGTAATGTGAAAAATAAATAAACAAAATAAATTATTGTTGAATTTTAGGGTGAAAAGAAACTTTTGTTTCTAAATGGAAACTTAAAATACAATCTTGAACAAACTTTGGTAAAAGTTTGAAACCAACAAAAATCCCAAATCAAGAGAAATGCATTCCTCAATGAATGTATCTGGAAATTTAAACACTTGGAAATAAATCCAAACCCTAAACCCTAATGGAATAAAAATCATTTCCAAGTTATCTCCAAGCCTATGGATTTGATCCATATAAAAATTTGTCAACAAACATTCACAAATTATCAAGAAAGACAAATAGAAATATTATAAGACCATAGAAATTGGTTTCACTTAATTTGGAGCCATGAATGAAATCTTATGAATTTAATAAGACAAGGAAATTAAATTTCCAAAGCTAATAAAGAACCTATCTATAAATCCATACCAAATGGTGAGCAAATAATCCTAAAGGGATTTAAAAGGATAAATAAATATTAAATAAGATTTCATAAATTGGAATCACCAAGTTTGGATCTCTAAATAAAAAGATATGGATTTTATAAGATGAAGAAAGAAATATTAAATAAAGAATATTTAAAGACCAAATTAAATCTTGGCCAAATCCATAAGCAAATGGAATGAATATAATACAAATCCAAATAAAAATAAAAGAATATAGAATCTTCCAAATAATATAAAATGGCATGAACCAAATTCTATTTGAATAAAGACAAATCTCTAATAAGAATAATTATATAATGCATGAGAAAATAGTATTTTGGAAATTACCCAAGTGAAATAAAAGTTGATTAATTAACTTAAATAAAATAAATCTTCCAAATAAAATTTAGGGAAATAAAACTATATTTAATTCCATTGGAATTAAAACAAATACCCAATTCAAATGATTTATGAATCATATTAAATACTTTCCAAATAATTCAAGATGAATTATTTGACACCAAAATAATCAAATAAAAACCTACTGAAAAGATTTGGAAAGTTTTTAGAAACTTAAATGGTGTTTGAAAATATTATTAAATCTTATTTGATTTAAAACAAGGGCTTATTTGAATAATTAAAAGACCCCCAAAAGAATAAAGTTTTATTCAAAAATTGACTTCAGATTATGTTACTGACCAGTATTTAAACCCACACAAAATTTTACAAAGTTTTGAATTCAAATGGATGTTTGAAATAATTAAACCAAAGCAAAACAGAATAAAAGAAATAGAAAATGGAAAAAGATCAGAACAAAAAAAAGGGTGAACAAGACTCAGCCCAACTAGCCTAGCCCACTAAGCCCATCGACAGCCCACCTCTCCCTCCCACCGAGCGAACCGTTATTCACCCGCAAACGAACCCGTGGCGTCACTGACCGCCTGGACCCACTCCCCCTCTCTCCCTCACGCTGACAAAAGACCCCATCACCAAGTCATCTTCTTCCTCCCCGCGATGAACTCGCCTGACCGTTTTCTGCCGTTGAATCCTCGCGATCAATTCGCCATAATGCTGCGTTTAATCCTCGCAGCGACACCGCCCTCTTAATCGCCTCCCTCTTCTCCCTATTTCCCCCCAGACGCCACCCCACCGGAGCCCTCAGGCTGCCCGTATTGCTCGCGACGACTCCCCTGTCTCCGACAAGCTCCGGCGAAGATTCCGGCCAGCCTCCTCCGCCCCTCGCCTCCTCGAGCACCCGAGCGTGATCCCCACCCCCTGGCGCTTCTCTCTGCACCCTCAGCTCACTCGCGCGTGCCCTGTAGCGTCGACTCCGTCTTCGTCTGAACATCGCCGCCGTCTGCCTCCGCTCTGACGAGCACTGCCGGTGAGACCAGACCCCCCTTGCCCTCCTTTTGATGAACGCATGTCCGTGACTCACGTACGAAGCTAACCGTGTCTTCCGTTTTCTCCCTCTTGTCCCGTAGCGTCGCCTTCGACGTCTACAGCAAGTGCCAGACGCAGACGACAACTCCGGCGAGGAATCGCCATCACCTCTGTGCGCCCCTTCGCCAACCACGAGCACGTTGAGCTCCAGCACGTCCCGACGAACTAAGTGAGAACTTCCCTTCACTCCCTCGCTTCCTAGACTCGCCTAACCACCGCCACCAGACACGCTGCCGCCACCAGCGCCGCCCGTCTCTGGCAAGCGTGCTGTGCGCCGTGCGATTAAGATACAGCGGCTAGGATAGAAACTAAACGAAGGGGTAAGTAGCAACCTGAGCCGCACGATCTGTTTAGATCCAACGCACCTGAGAGCGCGATCCGGCCGAAGCGGTACCGACGAATAAAAACACGCCGCGTGTCACAGAGTCTGATTTAAAAACAAGATTTGATCTATTTGTGATTCAATTTTGTAAAATCCATAAATTTCAAACCACACGTCCAAATTTTGCAAATTTTATATCAATGGATTCAGCAAGACAAGCCCTAGCCAACCATGCACTTTGTTTAGTAAAAATCTTCGTTTAAATTGTTTGTTTTTATAGAAACTTGTGTATGCATGTTTAGGATATAAAATTTATTCCAAAATGATTTTAGGGATAAAAATCTTTGGCAAATGGTTTTTTTGAACCTACTGACCCTAGAAATCAATTGGTGGTTTCAAAAATGTATTTGGTGAAGCAAAAGAATGAATCCTTGATTTAAACCATTTCTAGTCAAATAAAAATATGGTTTAATTGTTAAAAATGATTTTGGAGGAAAACCTTTGGGAAATGTTTTGATTTAAACTCTCTGACCTTAAACACAAGGTTATATGGTTTTAAAACATATTTTGTGAAACCTATAGAATTTTGCCTTATTAAAAGCATTTCTTCACCACATAAAATAATGACTTGATCTAAAAATGGTTTATGAAGTAAAATCGTATACAAATGATTTTGCCACTTTATAAAATGACCAATAGGTGTATTCAATTGTTTATGAACCATTAGAAACCACTTTTTTTCAAATAAAACAATGCTTGCATGCATTGCTTTGTTTTTATCATTTTATGTGATGAATTGCTTGAATGGTAGATTGAATTATTGTTTGCTTGATTGAATTGTAGTGATTTGAAGTGTGTGAACATTGCAAAGATCAATGAGTGAACTTATACTCTCTACCAAAAAGGCAAGTGATGCTACATACTTTTGTCCCATTATTTCACTATGCATTAGTGATATTTCTAAGTAGGACTTGCATGGAATTTTTGCTAAGTATAAACTATGCCATGGGAAATCCTAGTAGATGTAACCTTAGTAGAAATTTCCTAAGTTAAGATTCCTACTACTATCATGCTTAGCTTATGTAAGGGTCCCAACCTTTAAATAAGGTAGAGTCCCCTGTGTTTACAATGCTAGTCCCTGGATCAATAGCTAGCATCCACATTTAAGATGTAATATCAAGAAACAAAGGTCATAATATAACTTTATAACCAGGAATAACATATTTTTATTACAACTTACATAGCTCATTTGGCTATTACAATACATTGCAGCGGAATAACTATAAGCATGGGGTCCTTCATCTTCAAAGTGCCACAGGCAGACATGTTGGTTGTAGACTTTGTAATCCTAATCAATCAATCTTCACTAAAATCAATCAAACCTGCAACATTACAAGTTACAGCCACAAGGGTCAATACATTTGAATTGTATTGGCAAGTTTCACTACTATGTTGTATATAAGTGGATCCTATCATTTCATGCATTTTTGGCTAAGTAGGGTTTTAAGGCTCATTTGCAGAAAGCGATACTTTATCCTATCTTTTCAAGATGGTTTTGTTCCTTTGTCAAATATTTTCTGTACTCCTTGGAATCCACCAAGTGTCCTTGTCAAAATCTCTTGAGATCCTTGGTACCCCCAAGTACTTCAAGTTTTTATCAAATCTCTTGAGCTCCTTGGTAACCCCAAGTGCTTCAAGTTTTCATCAAAATCTCTTGAGCTCCTTGGTACCCCCAAGTGCATCAAGTCTTTTGTTATCACTTAGAAATTTTTCTTTTAGAAATTGGAATGTCGAGATTTCCCATAGCTTCAAGCTTTAGTTGCTCAGTATTGTCCATAACCGGGGACACGGCTAAGTACTTAGATTTTTATTATCTTCTGCAGAAGTAGTACACTTTACCCACATGTCACAATCTCATATTGTTGCCACCAGTGGCCACTGGATTAGTACTCACCAAGATGGAGTACTGGCAGATTGAGAATGTGACGAAGTCTTTCCAGAGGGTCCTTCCATACACCATTGCTAGCTTGTCTTCAGTACCCATGTAGGATTCCAGGTCCACATTTTCAGTAACCTGAAGACAATGCATGGGTCTTCCCAATGTAGTTGACTAAGCCAGAGCCATAAATAGCATGTGGTTGCACACGGAAGCCACAATTGGAGAAACATGTTCAATCTCTAAGTTTCCTGGGTGGTTTTCTTTTGGAGCACAACACAAAGAGATTGCCATAGACATGGTTCCTTTTGTTGCCACCTTCTCCAAAACTCATAGTATCCTTGTCCACCCAGGTGGTTCATTGAGTCCTTGTTTTATTATATAAAAAAACATAAGTCCTTTTCTCAACTCCATAAAATCTCAACATGTGTCTCTTCTCAAAATATAGCATGGCTAAGCATGTAACAGCTACATGGTTTTCACTAAGGAATGTATAGGGTATCCTATTAGGATTTAGCATAGCATAAGTATAGAAATTCTTTTCATGCATGTTTCAAAATCCACTAAGTATAATGAAAATAGTAGGACTTTAGATGATAGTGTCACTTGCCTTTCTTTTGGTAGGGAATGTTGGTTCACTCCTTGATCTTGCTAGTCTCACACTTTTCTAACTTCACTACAATCAATCAAGCAAACACAATATCAACTAGCATTCCAAACCAATAATCAATCAAACAATTCACACACACAAAACAATGGGATCTAAGTTATGCATGCAAGCATGCAAGAGGTAGTTTTATTTGCAAAGATGGTTTCTACTAGGCTCTAATCTTTGTAAATTCCAAAGTGGTCATTTTCCAAAGTGGCAAGGTCATTTGAAAAAGGGTTTTATCTATAAACCATTTTTAAATCCTTTCATCATTTTATGTGGTGGAAAATATTTTTATTAAAGCAACAACTTTATGTTGTTCACCAAATAAGTTGTTGTTTTCTCAAAACTTGGTGTTTAGGGTCAGTAGGTTTGATCTAAGTCATTTTCCCAAGGTTTTTACTCCAAAGTCATTTCCATAGCAAAATCAATATTTTTATTTGGCTAGAAATGGCTAAATCAAGTTTTTATTCCTAAACTTCACAAAATCCATTTTTAAATCCATGGGTTGGTTCCTAGGGTCAGTAAGTTCACCACAAACCAATTTGCCAAGATTTCAACCTCAAAAACATTTTTGAATCATTTTTCTAATCTAAACAAGCATACAAATGTTTCTGTAAAAACAAACATTTTAACAGAGGATTTTTACTAAACAAATTGCATGGTTGTCTAGGGCTTGTTCCACTGATTCCAATGGTATAAAGTTTGAAATTTTTGGACGTGTGGATCAAAAGTTACAAGGGTTTCAATTTGCAACTCAAATCTGTTTTCAAATTCTATTTTAAACAAAAACTGGCCACGCGTCGCGATTTGATTGGGCGGTACCGGTTCGCACGGATCGACTGATGCAGACCGTAGGATCTAACTTAGATCGAGCGGCGCAGAGGCACACGATACCTCTTCGTCTATGTTCTATCACAGCCACACGATATTGATCTAACAGATGCAATCAACAGGCCACTAACTGGCGGCGCTGCGCGGCGGTAGACGGCGGCGACGGTCAGGCGGTGGGCTAGCGGCGGTTCTAGGAAGCAAAGAAGACAAGGGGGTTCTCACCGTGTTCGCGAGGTCGAGGTGGTGCTCGACATGTGGTCGGCGTGGTAAGGGGTGCTCAGGGTCAGCAGCAATTCCTCGCCGGAGTCGTCGTCGGCGTCAGATGGTCCTATTCGTGGTCGGGGTCGACGCTACAGATCACAAGGGGGCAAACCGAGAGCATGGTTAGATGCGCATGGTCGAGGCGATGACGCGTGCGTGAAAGAGAAGGAGAGGGGCGGTCGGATACTACCTGGGGAACTCGCCGGAGTTGCTTGCAGACGCGAAGGTGCTCAGTTAAAGACGGAGCCGACGTTCTGGAGCGCCCACGGTTGAATGGGAGGTACATGGAGAAGCGTCTGGGAGTGGGGAGTGTGCTCGTGTGCTCGGGGAGTCAAGGGGTGGCGAGGTTGGGCCGGAATCGACTGGGGACGATGGTCGGAGCAGTAGTGCTGCGAGCTCGATTCAGGGCAGCCTGGTGGCGTTCAGGGCGTGGAGTCTGAGGGGAAAGGAAGAGGAAACGCAGACGGTTAAATGGGCGTGGTCGCAGGGTGGATTAATGCGGCCATTTACGCGAATTGATCGCCGGCGTTACCTGCTGCAACGGTCGGGCGTCGTCTGCGCGAGGAAGAAGATGAGCTGGAGGCGTGGGGTCGGTTGGTCAGCGAGAGAGAGGAGAGGGGAGTTGGGTCCACCGTCGGTGTCTCTGGGTCATTGAGCGAAAAGTAAACATTTTCAAGGGAGTGAGGAACTGGCTGTTCTTTGGGCTTAGTGGGCTGTGTCTGATTCTTATTTTTTTCTTTCAAATGTTTTATCTTTTTCCAAATCTATTTTCTGTTTTGAAATTCAAACAACAAATCAATATTCAAATCAGTTCAAACATTCACCAAACATTGTAATGAGTTTTGGTTCTGTTTAACAACATAAACCAATTCCCAAAATAAAAAAAATATTTTTATTTTAGTGTCCATTTAGAATTAAATAAAATGGACATTAGTTCATAAATCAAATGAGTTTTTATTTAATTAAAAGCTCCATTTGAAACTAAATATTTTCCGAAACCAAATCAGTAGGTTTTATTTGAAAATAATAGACACTTTGGAAAACTTATTTAAAATAATTTAATAATTTTTGATGTTTTATTTAAAATGGTAAAACCTTTTATTTAAATAAAATTGGATATTAAATCCTTATTATTTTATTTAAATAAAACTTTACTACTTTTATTGAAACAAAATGTTTTATTTCAAATGCTTGACCAAGGTTTATTTTGGTTCATAAAATAATCCTTATTTATGAATTTACTTTTTCTTTTGAAAACCAAATCTTTTATTTAAAGATCAAAATAGTAATTCCAAATATTTTTATTTCCCTTTATTAAATGTTTATCTTTTTTAATCCTTTTAGGATTCATTTGATCCAAATTGGTTTGAAGGTTTCCAATTGGATTCAAAAAGTTTCTTCTCACCCTGAAAATCAACAAAGTTTTATTTTATTCATTTATTTTTCACATTACAAGATTTGGAAAATCTTGGGATGTGACAGCTTAGCTAGTAGAAAACAAGGGTGGAATATAAATTCATGCTATGGAAAAATTTCTAAGTCTGAGGACTTGTGTTTTGTTTAATAAAACAACTAAGTGAATGAATCACCTGGGTGGAATGGAAGGAATGGTTTGTGTTGAGTGGTTACACAAGGCCAGGGGACTGGTGAACCTTGTGTATCACACTTGTGGAAAGCCACCCAGGAACAAAGAGATTTGAGATGTCAAATGTTGAGAAGCTTCAAGTGCAGCCACTTGGCATTATGGGCTCTGCCTGGATCATATAGGTTGCAGTAACTTAGCCAAATGGACAGTTGGTGGTAGGGGATGATAGGTTGGAACGCGTCCATTCTGGTCTAAGGGAAGGCTTCTGAAAGATCTTGTCTTGGTGAAACCAAGTCTTGTGGGGAAAGTGCACCACCTCTGCAGAGTGAAAAAAATCTAAGTACTTAGCCATGTCCCTGGCAAAGGACAATTTGAGCATCAAGACATGGAAGCTATCAACAATCTCATCATCCAAATTTCTAAGTTAAAAACTTGTGGTTGAACAAGGGTTGGAGGATCACCAATTTCTATTGGGAGATGCCTTGGGTGATTTTTGTCAAGCAAAAACTTAGTGTTTTCAAATGATAAGGAAAATCTATTTTGAGCAAAGCAAGCCTAAGATCCACTTAGCCAAATGCATATAGATGACAGACTCCACTATACTACCATAGTATCACTTGCCAATACAATTCAAATGTATTGACCCTTGTGGCTGTAACTTGTTATGTTGCAGGTTTGTTTGATATTAGTGAAGTTTAATGTTTAGGATTACAAGTCTACAACCAACATGTCTGCCTGTGGCACTTTGAAGATGAAGGACCCCATGCTACTGTTATATTCTGCTGCATTGTAATGAGATAGCCAAATGAGCTATGTAAGATGTAATAAATTATTTTATTCCTAGTTATAAAGTTGTATTATGACCTTTGTTTCTTGATATTACATCTTAACCGTGGATGCTAGCTATTGATCCAGGGACTAGCATTGTAAACACAGGGATCTCTACCTTATTAAAGGTTGGGAACCTTACAGATGGTATCAGAGCATTGTGTTTCATGTAGGATTTGTAAACCTAGGATTGGACAAAACCCTTAGAAAAATAGGAGTTGTATTTGTTCCAAAACTTATTTACAAAAAATCTTGTAAACTCTTTCCTCAACCATTTTTTGGTTTTGATTCTACATCTCTTCTATCTCAAACTTGATGGACAAAGCCTACCCCATGGCCAAAGATTTCACCATGTGCAAAGGACTTCATCAACTCTAATGACTTCAACATCTTCAACCTTGGATATCAACTCTAATGACTTCAACATCTTCAACTCTAATGACTTCAACATCTTCAACTCTAATGACTTCAACATCTTCAACATCTTCACCAAGGACTTCAACCTTGGATATCACTAAGGACTACAATTGAGACAAGAAATGTTGCTCAAGACTTGAAGACTAAGGAAACACAACTTAGAAGGAACCAGGATCACCTTTGAAGATTTGTGACCAAGACTCAAGAAATCTTCTCCAATGATACAAAGATCTTGTTCAAGAGGAATCAACTAAGAAGGATGGAAAGATCTCAAGTGAACAATATAGATGGACCACCATATTTTGTTTAAATCAAACCCACCAACTTATGTGGTGTAACAAAAATATTTTTGGTTGCCTAAAAATATGCTTGAAACTTGTTGTTTGAGTGGAATGTTTGTTTGTGATTGCTTACACATTGCTTGTGTGAATTGTGATGTGTGTGATTAGAATTATTCCCTTAGAAAATACTTTGCCTATTCTAATCCCAATCCAACCCAAACAGATGACTACTCCAAGAGACTCCAACATCAAGGATGGTGACAACAACAACAACCAAGAGATCAACATGAGAGATCAACTGCTAGCAAAACAAACCCAGTTGAACCAAGTGACAACTCCGTTCTTAGCCAACAACAATGAGTTAGACCCAACCATGCAACAAGTTTTGAAAACTCAATCCCAATTGTTGCAAGGGATGGCTACTCAAATGATCAACATGGGAGACAACTCTTCCCAAGGAGTTTATGACAACAAGGATGACAAAGATGTTATTCTAGAAGGAACCCAAGCTTGCAATATTTGTGGAGACAAGGATCACACTTCCAAGGAGCATAAAGATCAATGCCCCAATTGTGAAGAGAAACATCCAATTGACCAATGCACCACATCTCAAGCTACTTGTTACTTATGTGAAGGAAATAATCATGTCCCTATCCAATGCCCCATATATTCCATAGTTCAACAAAGGAAACAAGGTGGAGTGCAACAACTGATTGCAGATTACCATGAGAGAGCCAAGTCTACCAAGAAGGATGAAGACAAAGGAAAATCTCAGCTTGTACCTCCCAGCAACATGACTCAATTATAAGGACCAAAAAGGAGACATATGTATTATCCAAGGAATAATAGAAGGTCAAGGAGACCAGTAAACATTCCTACCTTTGAGATAACATATGAAGAACATGAACTAGAAGCACTCCTAGCTTTGGATAAACCCAAGAAAAAGAAGGACAAAAGCCATGTGCAATGTGGTCATTGCAAAGAAATGGGACACTATGCCAGTGAATGTCCAGAGAAGAAGAAGTATAAGGAGATTAGCCAAGTGTGGTGCAGCAACTGCAAAGAGCTAGGCCATTATGTAGCAACTTGTCCACAGAAGATACGTGAAGAACTCAATCTTATCACATGTTACAACTGTGGTAACCAAGGACATTATGCAAGCAATTGTCCAGAAAAGATGAAGAACAAGATAAAGCCTATGAAGGATCCCAGCCTTGTCACGTGTTTCAAGTGTGGAAACAAAGGACATTATGCAGATGTTTGTCCAGAGAGATTTCAACAAGATCCCAAGCAAGCCAAGATGTAATCTAGTTGGAAAATTTTAAGGGTGGTAGTACCCTAGATGCTTTGAGCCAACTTGTAACCCCTAGCCTCCCCAAATCTCGGGACGAGATTTATTTTATGATGGTAACTGTCACATCCCAAGATTTTCCAAATCTTGTAATGTGAAAAATAAATAAACAAAATAAATTATTGTTGAATTTTAGGGTGAAAAGAAACTTTTGTTTCTAAATGGAAACTTAAAATCCCATCTTGAACAAACCGTGGTAAAAGTTTGAAACCAACAAAAATCCAAATCAAGAGAAATGCATTCCTCAATGAATGTATCTGGAAATTTAAACACTTGGAAATAAATCCAAACCCTAAACCCTAATGGAATAAAAATCATTTCCAAGTTATCTCCAAGCCTATGGATTTGATCCATATAAAAATTTGTCAACAAACATTCACAAATGATCAAGAAAGACAAATAGAAATATTATAAGACCATAGAAATTGGTTTCACTTAATTTGGAGCCATGAATGAAATCCTATGAATTTAATAAGACAAGAAAATTAAATTTCCAAAGCTAATAAAGAACCTATCTATAAATCCATACCAAATGGTGAGCAAATAATCCTAAAGGTATTTAAAAGGATAAATAAATATTAAATAAGATTTCACAAATTGGAATCACCAAGTTTGGATCTCTAAATAAAAAGATATGGATTTTATAAGATGAAGAAAGAAATATTAAATAAAGAATATTTAAAGACCAAATTAAATCTTGGCCAAATCCATAAGCAAATGGAATGAATATAATCCAAATCCAAATAAAAATAAAACAATAAAGAATCTTCCAAATAATATAAAATGTCATGGACCAAATTCTATTTGAATAAAGACAAATCTCTAATAAGAATAATTATATAATGCATGAGAAAATAGTATTTTGGAAATTACCCAAGTGAAATAAAATTTGATTAATTAACTTAAATAAAATAAATCTTCCAAATAAAATTTAGGGAAATAAAACTATATTTAATTCCATTGGAATTAAAACAAATACCCAATTAAAATGATTTATGAATCATATTAAATACTTTCCAAATAATTCAAGATGAATTATTTGACACCCAAATAATCAAATAAAAACCTACTAAAAAGATTTGGAAAGTTTTTAGAAACTTAAATGGTGTTTGAAAATATTATTAAATCTTATTTGATTTAAAACAAGGGCTTATTTGAATAATTAAAAGACCCCAAAAAGAATAAAGTTTTATTCAAAAATTGACTTCAGATTATGTTACTGACCAGTATTTAAACCCACACAAAATTTGACAAAGTTTTGAATTCAAATGGATGTTTGAAATAATTAAACCAAAGCAAAACAGAATAAAAGAAATAGAAAATGGAAAAAGATCAGAACAAAAAAAAGGGTGAACAAGACTCAGCCCAACTAGCCTAGTCCACTAAGACCATCGGCAGCCCACCTCTCCCTCTCACCGAGCGAACCGTTATTCACCCGCAAACGAACCCGCGGCGTCACTGACTTCCTGGACCCACTCCCCCTCTCTCCCTCACGCTGACAAAGGACCCCACCACCACGTCATCTTCTTCCTCCCCGCGATGAACTCGCCTGACCATTTTCTGCCGTTGAATCCTCGCGATCAATTCGCCATAATGCTGCGTTTAATCCTCGCAACGACACCGCCCTCTTAATCGCCTCCCTCTTCTCCCTCTTTCCCCCCAGACGCCACCCCACCGGAGCCCTCAGGCTGCCCGTATTGCTCGCGACGACTCCCCTGTCTCCGACAAGCTCCGGCGAAGATTCCGGCCAGCCTCCTCCGCCCCTCGCCTCCTCGAGCACCCGAGCGTGATCCCCACCCCCTGGTGCTTCTCTTTGCACCCTCAAGTCACTCGCGCGTGCCCTGTAGCGTCGACTCCGTCTTCGTCTGAACGTCGCCGCCGTCTGCCTCCGCTCCGACGAGCACTGCCGGTGAGACCAGACCCCCCTTGCCCTCCTTTTGATGCACGCATGTCCATGACTCGCGTATGAATCTAACCGTGTCTTCCGTTTTCTCCCTCGTGTTCTGTAGCGTCGCCTTCAACATCGACAACAAGTGCCAGACGCAGACGACAACTCCGACGAGGAATCGCCATCACCTCTGTGCGCCCCTTCGCGAGCTCCAGCATGTCCCGGCGAACTCGGTGAGCACTTCCCTTCACTCCCTCGCTTCCTAGACTCGCCGAACCACCGCCACCAGACACGCCGCCACCACCTGCCGCCGCCAGCGCCGCCCGTCTCTGGCAAGCGTGTTGTGCGCCGTGCGATTAAGATCCAGCGGCTAGGATAGAAACTAAATGAAGGGGTAAGTAGCAACCTGAGCCGCACGATCTGTTTAGATCCAACGCACCTGAGAGCGCGATCCGGCCGAAGCGGTACCGACGAATAAAAACACGCCGCGTGTCACAGAGTCTGATTTAAAAACAAGATTTGATCTATTTGTGATTCAATTTTGTAAAATCCATAACTTTCAAACCACACGTCCAAATTTTGCAAATTTTATATCAATGAATTCAGCAAGACAAGCCCTAGCCAACCATGCACTTTGTTTAGTAAAAAGCTTCTGTTAAATTGTTTGTTTTTACAGAAACTTCTGTATGCATGTTTAGGATATAAAATTTATTCCAAAATGATTTTGGGGATAAAATCTTTGGCAAATGGTTTTTTTGAACCTACTGACCCTAGAAATCAATTGGTGGTTTCAAAAATGTATTTGGTGAAGCAAAAGAATAAATCCTTGATTTAAACCATTTCTAGGCAAATAAAAATATGGTTTAATTGTTAAAAATGATTTTGGAGAAAAACCTTTGGGAAATGTTTTGATTTAAACTCTCTGAATCTAAACACAAGGTTATATGGTTTGAAAACATATTTTGTGAAACCTATAGAATTTTGCCTTATTAAAAGCATTTCTTCACCACATAAAATAATGACTTGATCTAAAAATGGTTTATGAAGTAAAATCTTATACAAATGATTTTCCCACTTTATAAAATGACCAATAGGTGTTTTCAAATGTTTATGAACCATTAGAAACCACTTTTTTTTCAAATAAAACAATGCTTGCATGCATTGCTTTGTTTTTATCATTTTATGTGATGAATTGCTTGAATGGTAGATTGAATTATTGTTTGCTTGATTGAATTGTAGTGATTTGAAGTGTGTGAACATTGCAAATATCAAGGAGGGAAATTATACTCTCTACCAAAAAGGCAAGTGATTCTACATACTTCTGTCCCATTATTTCACTATGCATTAGCGATATTTCTAAGTAGGACTTGCATGGAATTTTTGCTAAGTATAAACTATGCCATGGGAAATCCTAGTAGACGTAACCTTAGTATAAATTTCCTAAGTTAAGATTCCTACTACTATCATGCTTAGCTTAGCTAGTAGAAAACAAGGGTGTAATATAAATTCATGCTATGGAAAAATTTCTAAGTCTGAGGACTTGTGTTTTGTTTAATAAAACAACTAAGTGAATGAATCACCTGGGTGGAATGGAAGGAATGGTTTGTGTTGAGTGGTTACACAAGGCCAGGGGACTGGTGAACCTTGTGTATCACACTTGTGTAAAGCCACCCAGGAACAAAGAGATTTGAGATGTCAAATGTTGAGAAGCTTCAAGTGCAACCACTTGGCATTATGGGCTCTGCCTGGATCATATAGGTTGCAGTAACTTAGCCAAATGGACAGTTGGTGGTAGGGGATGATAGGTTGGAACGCGTCCATTCTAGTCTAAGGGAAGGCTTCTGAAAGATCTTGTCTTGGTTAAACCAAGTCTTGTGGGGAAAGTGCACCACCTTTGCAGAGTGAAAAAAATCTAAGTACTTAGCCATGTCCCTGGCAAAGGACAATTTGAGAATCAATACATGGAAGCTATCAAGAATCTCATCATCCAAATTTCTAAGTTAAAAACTTGTGGTTGAACAAGGGTTGGAGGATCACCAATTTCTATTGGGAGATGCCTTGGGTGATTTTTGTCAAGCAAAAACTTAGTGTTTTCAAATGATAAGGAAAATCTATTTTGAGAAAAGAAAGCCTATGCTCCACTTAGCCAAATGCATATAGATGATAGACTCCACTATACTACCATAGTATCACTTGCCAATACAATTCAAATGTATTGACCCTTGTGGCTGTAACTTGTTATGTTGCAGGTTTGTTCGATATTAGTGAAGTTTAATGATTAGGATTACAAGTCTACAACCAACATGTCTGCCTGTGGCACTTTGGAGATGAAGGACCCCATGATACTGTTATATTCTGCTGCATTGTAATGAGATAGCCAAATGAGCTATGTAAGATGTAATAAATTATTTTATTCCTGGTTATAAAGTTGTATTATGACCTTTGTTTCTTGATATTACATCTTAACTGTGGATGCTAGCTATTGATCCAGGGACTAGCATTGTAAACACAGGGATCTCTACCTTATTAAAGGTTGGGAACCTTACATGTCTACTCTCCCCCTTAGGTTTTACTAATAGTTTTGAAACTACATACATAGAGAGCATTGGTTCGTAACTAGAATGTCGATCTCGGTTCAGTTTATATTTTAATGGTTTAGGGTCTGATGAAAGATTATACGGTGTATCCACATAGTTGTGGATCTCCGAAGCAAATCTTTCAGCACTAAATGTCGTACTTACTATTGGTTATCTTTGCTGGATAAACTTGACCTTGCGAAGCATCTCGTCAGGCGATCGTCTTCAAATCTGTTAAACTTCCTTAGGTCTTACTTAACTTAGGCCAAATCTAATGCTCTTTATGCAACTGTTAAGATGATTTCATTAACTATCTCAACAAAATACCAGCTGCGGACAAAATACCAACTGTGGATTAGTTACTAGCTATGGATCAAATACCAGTTGCGGATTATTACCAGCTGCGAACCGTCCTAGGGTGTGTGTTTTACCCTATGGTTTCTCACATACCTCTCACATTCTCTCGGAATTGTCAAAGTTTGAAAACCATTTTGGTTCCAAAGCTAACTATTTGTACTTATTCATGATACTTCCATGAACTTGGTACAACTATTCCATTACTTCTTAGTAATATTACCCACTTTGATTGAACTTTAAGTTTATTATTTCTCGTGGCTCCCTACATCTTCTATACCCAACTTCTTTCTTGGGTCTGGCTAGGAATAATTTATGCTTTACCTATCCTCCAAGTGGTGTTAACACTCCTTATATCTTGCTTGTTCCTTCCAGTAATGTAAGATCCCTCCTTTGTAAAGGAAATGATCCCTGTGATTGCAATGCTAGTCCTTGGATCAATGCTAGCATCCACAGTTTAAGATGAAGTACACAGAAACAAAGGTCATTATTACATATCATTCCAGAGACAAACATAGTTTTTTACAACTCCATGGCCACAGGCCTAATACAAGAGTTCAAATATATAATAAGATAAATAAGTCTTCATCTTCATGTGCCACACGCAAGCATGTTGAGTATAGAATCATGACTCCTAATCATCATCAGAATATCCTGCAACATCACAAGTTACAGTCACAGTGGGTCAATACATTGGAATAGTATTGGCAAGTGATACCTTAGTAGAATATTGGTGGACTAGATACTATATGCATTTTGGCTAAGTGTAGCTTAAGATTGCTTTGCTCAAAATAGGTTTTACCTATCAGTTGAAAACACTAAGTTTTTCTTTGTCAAAACTTTTTCCAAGGAACCACCAATAGACATTGGGGTCCTTCACCCTTGTTCAACCACAAGTTTTTACTTAGAAATTGGGATGAGGAGATTCTTGATACCTTCCATGTCTTGATGCTCAAGTTGTCCAATACCAGGGACTTGGCTAAGTACTTAGATTCTTCCATCTGCAGAGGTTGTGCACTTTCCCCACAAGACTTGATTTTCACCAAGACAGGACCTTTTAGAAGCCTTCCCTTAGGCCAAATGGACACGTTCCAACATATCATCCCACTACCACCAACTGTCCAAATGGCTAAGTTATTGCAACCTATGTGATCCAGGCAGAGCCCATATTGCCAAGTGGCTGCACTAGAAGCTTCTTAACATTTGGCCTCTCAAATCCCTTTGTTCCTGGGTGGCTTTCCACAAGTGATATACACAAGTTAAACCATAGAAATGGGACTTGTATAACCACTCAACATAAACCATTCCTTCCATTCCACGCAGGTGTTTCATTCACTTAGTTGTTTTATTAAGCAAAAGCATAGTCCAAAGACTTCGAAATATTTTAACATAGCATGAATATTTTACCACCCTTGGTTGCTACTAGCTATGCTAAGCATGGCATAGATAAACATCTTAACTTAGAAATTTCTAGCAATTCTACAACTACTAGGATTTCCCAAGCATAGCATATAAGGACCCAAATTTATCCATGCAAGTCTAGCAAAAATATTTCTAATGCATATTTGAAAAAACATAGGAATAAAATCATGAAGTACCACTAACCAGAATTCTATAGTTCTATCATCTCAATTATAACTAAGCGCAAGGTGGTAAACGTTGACTACAACAACTATGCAAATTCACTTTGATTTAGTTTATGATAAATTGAGTTCTAATTAATAATTAAATTAATCTAGGTGAACTCCCACTCAAAACAATATCCCTCACATTGTTTTAGTGATCACACGAACCAAATCCACCACATCAAAACCGATCATCACGAGAGTTAATATAGCTTCAATGGCGAACAATCAACATGTTCATCATATCTACTATATGACTCATGCTCTACCTTTCGGTAATCCATGTTCCTGAGGCCATGTCTGTACATGCTAGGCTCGTCAAGGTCAAACCTTAGTTTCCGCATGAGCAAATCTGGCTTGCTCACGTTGTATACACTTGTAGAATCTAACACACCCGATCATCAAGTGGTGCTTCGAAACAACAAGCTTTAGCAACGGTGCTAACTAAGGGTGAACACTTTATGACTTGAAATTCATGTGCATGAGGGATCATCTTATAATGCTACCGTCGTCTACTAAGCAATACAAGATGCATAAAGGATTAACATCACATGCAATTCATAATATGTGATATGATATGGCCTTTCTTCTTTGTGCTTCCGATCTCCATCTTCAAGTACGAACATGATCTCCATCATCACCGGCATTGCATCAAGGTCAATGATGCTTCTCCATGGTTGTTGTCCACCGGCTTCAACTATTACAACTACTTTGAATAGACACGCGGGTCTTAACAGAAATTAAAGACAACCATATGTCTCCTGCCGGTTGCCTACTTACAATAAGGAACATTGTATACATCATATATAATCACAATCATGGCCATATCACATCACAGCACACCCCTGCAAAACAAGACGCTTCTAATTTTCTTTGCATGTTTTACGTGGTTTGGGGATTTCAATAAGTGTCGTTCTAACTTACGAACAAGAACCACAACATTGATACTAGTATTGTCAATCACCCGTTGTAAATTGGATCTTAACTATGCTAGGAGAAACAGGCACCCGCAAAGCAACTTATGCAATACAAGTTGCATGTCAAGCGTGGAGCAAGTCTCATGAACGATGTCATGTAAGGTTAGCCCGAGCCGCTTCATCCCAACATAACGCAAGATGCAAAGTACACAAGAAGCAATTGACAATAAAAGCATCAATGCCCACAATGACCATTGTGTTCTACTCATGCAACAGATCTATATATAGACACGGCTCTCATACCACTGTAGGGGTTCGTAGCATGGAAAACAAAAATTTTCTATCGCATACAAACAAACAAGCCAAGATCTATCTACTAGATTGTAGCAACGAGTCTGTAACACCCTCGCCTGATAAGGCTGAGTTCATGTGTATAGTGCCAATCCCTGGATCGGTTCACTGGCACACACAGTACAAAATGATACCAAATATAACTGTGCATCATAAATACAACGAATATGATCCAGAATTTACATTATTTATTCAAGTACACAGGAAAAGCGAATACAAGGTAGATCTCCATCCTTCAAATGTGCCACAAAGTAACAATTGTTGAGTGGAGTCTCGCGACCTATGAACGATCACTCGGATACGATATAACCCGCAACATGAAAGCGTTGCGACCACGAATAATGGTCAATACATTGAATGTATGGCAAGTAGGCTAAAGTGTTTAACAACAGATCTATCAACTACATGCTTATTTGGCCAAGTGGAGTTCAGCTTATTTGCATAAAGCAATACAACTTTTCCTACTTTCAAAATACTTTTCTTTCTTCAAAACAATCTTCTAAGGACATACCAAAGATAAACCCATGTAGATACAAGACAGTTCAGCTTTCAGATGCTCCTAAACCCATGTTCATCCATCAAGTTTTAGTAATTAAGAAATTGGGATGAGTGAGAAATATCATAGCATCGATGTCAGTCGCTCAAATTGTCCATAACCGGGACACGGCTAAGCACTTAGTTTATACACCTGCAGGTTAGTACACTTACCCATGTGACTTGGCCATTGACTCGTACCACCACTCTCATATTGGGTGATGATAGGGAGAAGTCCAAGAAGGAACCGTTCGGGAAGTAGCTCCCCAATCCCGACGCGCACCGGTCCAACCTACACTATCTACATCTCTGGATACGCGGGTTTGAGTTACCACAACCTACTGAGTTCAACCAACCGCCCATTTCATTATTGGCACATGGTTGCACACGAAAGCTTCCAAAAAAAGAAACCAATCCTTTCTCAGTGTCCTAGGCGGCATTCCCCACCAAAATCCACACTCGATGACCCAATCAATGCCATTCCGCCTAGGTGGTTCATTAAAACATGTTGGTTTGTCATTTAGCAAAAACATAATCCTTTCAAAACATATAACTTTTCATGATGTGATTCCCTTCCTCGTCTAAATAGCATAGCTAAGCAATCTACCAATACGATGGCTCATAAACAAGGAATACTAGGGAATAATATGGGACATAGCATAGCATATACACATCAATTCCTACATATGCAATTCTACAAAAACATCTACAATGCATAGGAAAACAGTAGGACATTCATGACCAAGATAGCACCACTTGCCTTTGTTGCAGATGTAGTCGATTAGATAATCCTCACAATTCTCATAGATATAATGGTTGCTCTCGTCATAACCATAATGCTTGCAATCATAGTAGTTGCAATCACACACGTTGCACTCCTCGCAATCTATCGATCAAAAAATTGCATACAACATAAACAATAGCACATAGAGATCAAACAAATGCAACAAATTCAACAAATGCATGCATGACAATTTAATAAGTCACAATGGTTGTTACTTTAGTTCTCTAAACAATATTGAAGTATATGATGCATGCAAGAGACCAATTAATGCAATGGAGTACTTGTTATTAATAATTACTTGCCAATATAGGGTTTTTAATAGTTCTGTTGTAACGCCTGTTCTAACTGTAGAATTAAATTTGTTTCTTAGGTTTACTGGATATAGGACGTTAATACGAACCAGTAGGCATTGGATTCACCCTAATCGGAGTTATAGATCTTTTTGTATGATTTAAATAGTGTTTTAATGGTTTTAAACGATTCATATGTTTTATGTTGTCTAAAAATCAAACTAAAATTATATCTGTAATCTCCACGGAATTGTGATTTCAGGGACATATTATTTGTAATTTTCTGAATAGTATTTATTTTCTTATGAATTTATTACTCTAAATAAGCCATTAACCTATTTAAATCTTCACGGCAAAACCTTACAGTAAAATGCTGAACTAATTGCATATTGATGATCTACATGGAACCAGCTTTCCAACGGTATATCATTTATATTTTTATGACAAGCAATTAATTTTTAATGAATTTAATGATTTATAAAGACATTAAAACTAATTAAAATGTTATGGGTTAAATATTCCGCAAATGCTAGATCCAACCAGATATTATTAAAGTACATTACAGTAGCTTCAATTTGATATATTGCTCATATTTTTCGGAGTTACAGATAATTTCTTATGAATTTATTAACCTAAAAGACCATTAAAACTTATTAAATTACTTCAGTAACCACGTATAGTAAAAGTTGGATCTTTTCTGATAAGATGATTCTACGTGAAATTATCTTCAATTTGATATATTATACGCAATTTTTGGACGTGGTATGAATTTCTAATGAATTTTACAAGTTAGATTTATAATATGCAATTTTAAATCCGAACGGAATATTCCAGAGAATATTCCGCTGACTGGACAGGTTGACTTTGCATGCTGACTGGGACTAGATGTTGACCTTACGTTGACGTGGCATTGATGAGGAAGATGACCGGGATGACGACATGGCACGCACCGGTTTGATTGGATCTCGACCGTCTGGATAGGATCCGGTGGCTAGAAGAAGAGATTGACCCGATTTTGGTTCAGAATAGACAACAAATAGATCTGTGTTAGAGAGACAAATACGTTGGTCAAATCGAAAAACTCAGAACATGAAAGTTGTGGGGAATCATTATTCCTACCTTCTCACCAAAGGAATTTGGATTTGAAGAAACGAGCGCGAGTACATCTTGGATTTACACCGTAAGATCTGAAATATTGCGATACGAAATTCTCCGGCTGTGGTGGATGAAAAGAGGTGAGGTTTGTCGGGATTGAAAGATTTCGACGATTCCTACAACTTTCGTTTTTTGACCGAAGCCAAACGACGAAGTCTAGATGGGTTAAACAGCGAAATAAGATTCGGGCATGTGTAGATTCGGGATTTCGAGGAGAGAAACTCGTACAACTATGGATCCATGAGTTTATATGGAGGTTTGAGATGGTGTATAGATAGGCCTTGGAGTAGGGAACAAGTAGAAATAAACGGAAGTCAATTCGGAGTTGTAGATAAAAAGTTATAAGTGTTTGAGTAGAGATAGGTTTGTCAAAACCGATTTCGCACGAAAATTAAAGCACCTGGGACAACCACGTACGCGTGTAGGGCTGGACCATCGAGTAGCTCGACTCATTAAGGCTCGGCTCGTTAAGGCTCATACTCGTTAAGGCTCAGATCATTAAACTCGTTAAGGATAATGAGCAAAAAGTAAAGCTCGGCTCAGTTCGTTAGATGTTAACGAGCGCTCATGAGCTACTCGTTAAGAAAATATGAACGAGTAGGGCTCCAGGCTCCAGAGTCCAGTCGGCAAGGCTCGGTAGGCGCCGTCGCTGCGGTCAAAAGATCTAGATCGAGAAGATGGGAATGCGGTGTGGGTGGGGAGTGCAGGAGACGAGTCTAGGAGAAATAAGGGGTCTGTCGATGACGGTGAACGGTCGCTCTCGCCTCTCGGGCTCTCAGCCTCTCGCTCCTGATCGATTGGTCTTCCTGGGCCAAATGTTTGTCTTAAATGGGCTGTCAAATTAGACATAAGTGGGCTATACCTTGGTTGTTACCGATTTTAACGAGTAGCTCACGAACATCGTTAGCTCGATCGTTTAGCTCGTTAAGGATAACGAGCAAAAACTTCAGCTCAGCTCGAATCGCTAAGAAAACGAGTCGATTTCGAACGAGTCGAGCAAACGAGTGCTCGTTAAACTCGTTGAGTTTCGAGTTTTATGTCCAGCCCTATACGCGTGTGCCTGGTACCGGTCGGCTGGCTTGCTGGGCCGCCGGCTGGTTGGCCGGCCCATTTGTTTTTTTTCTTTTTTTTTTCTTTTTCTTTTTCTATTTACTTGTTTCCCTCATATCTTTTGAATACGAACTCCAAATGATATGATTCTTGTTTCTAAAATTTTCTAAAATTGAATAGATCATTATAGGATCAAATTTGTAATATTTTTACTAGTTTGGAAGTAGTGAGTTTATAAATTCTTGTATATTCCATTTTATTTATATCTTTATGTGTTTGTATTTGTTCCATAACTTTTTCATACTAGCTCCAAATGAGCTCAATTTTGTTACTAAAATTTTGTAGTATTAATTGGATCTCTTTAGGCTATAATTATCAATAATTTATGCCTTAGCATCAGTGGGTTTTAATAAGTCAATTTAATTCCCTTTAGGGACATTTGGGCGAATCAACTATAGGATTTAGTTACCAGGATTTGGATTTAGTTTGTGAGAACTTTGCATGGATGTAATGAACTGCTTATGAATGCTTCATGATTTTCATTTTGAAATCTTCCACACCAATTCTACAATCCAAAATCAATCCATGCCCTTTTGCCTATATGGCTACTTAGGTCATAACAAAAGAATATAAGATTTTGAATTCAAGGTTGAGAGGATTTTCTATTTAAAAGTTTCTTCTCTTTGAGAATTTTCAACAAAGTCAAACAATCAATCAATCTTATTTATTTATTTCACATTCCAAAATTAGGAGAATTTTGGGATGTGACAGAGTCGATGGAATAACTTACCCTCGAAGATTCCAAAGTGTTTAACGAGAGCGGATTCTCGTGGGTGATGTAGTCGTACTTTTTCCGATCTCAAGATCGTGTAGACGATCCTTCCAGCGCTGCGTTCAGCGCTTCATGATCAGTCTGCGTTGATTTTCGATGAAGACCTTCCTTTCCTTCTTCCAAAGGCGTGAAGGTTGTAGCACTCTCCTCGCGATTCCTAGGCACCACAGTGGTAAGGAATGAGGAGATCCCAGAGGCTTAAGCCGGAGCGAGTATGGTGGAGTATGAGAGAGAGATATTAGTGGTCTAGGGATTAGACACACCAATTAGAAGGCTCTAAACCGCAGGCTAGAGCAATTAGAAGCTCTAAACCAAAACGGCTCTAAACCGGAGATTAGAGGATAGGAACTTGTGTGTATAGAGGAGGCCCCTGCCTCCTTTTATAGGTGGGAGGGCGGCCAAGGGAGAGTCCTCCCCAAGTCGGCCTTGGTTGGCCGCGGCTTGGAGGACTCCTCCCCAAGTCGGTTCAACCACCTCTTGCTTGTTTCCACGGTTCTGTTTCCCCAGTTTCTGTTTTAGCGTTTGACTTTCAAACGTAGTTTGACTTTTCAGTTTTGGAACAGCAAGAACACTTAGTACATGATGCAATCATTCCAATATGTAATGACACATTCATGTACCCTTCCCCCGAGTCTTGGACATTCCGAACCT
The DNA here is from genome assembly GCA_030063025.1 of Avena longiglumis. Lineage (NCBI taxonomy): Eukaryota > Viridiplantae > Streptophyta > Magnoliopsida > Poales > Poaceae > Avena > Avena longiglumis. The sequence goes on from CP125973.1 coordinate 161,286,122, forward strand.
TCTAGAACATTCCCATGAAAACCGGAATCATTCCGAACTCCAAACGGGACTTTCCTTATATGAATCTTATTCTCGGACCATTCCGGATCACCGTGATATCCGGATCCCATCCGAGACTTCGAACAACATTCGGTCTCTTTCTCATAATACCATAACTACTCAAACAACGTCGAATCCTTAAGTGTGTCTCCCTACGGTTCGTGAATTATGCGGACATGATCGAGACACTTCTCCGATCAATAACCAATAGAGGAATCTGGAAATTCATATGGCTCCCACATATTTCTATGATTACTTTGCGATCGAATGAACCACTTACATACGATACCAATTTCCCTTTGTCTCACGATAGTTTACTTATCCGAGGTTATGATCGTCGGTATCTCTGCATACCTAGTTCAACCTCGTTACCGATAAGTACTCTTTTCTCGTTCTCGTGATATGTGATCCCTTGTGAGCCAGTCACATTCTTGCAAGCTAATTGGATGACATTTCACCGAGAGGGCCCAGAGTATATCTATCTGTCATATGGATGGACAAATCCCACTCTTGATCCATGTGTTTCAACCAATACTTTCCGAACACTCAATGCCACCTTTATAGACACCCAGTTACGGTGTGGTGTTTGATGTCATCAAAGCATCCATCCGGTAAAGGTGATATGCATGATCTCATGGTCGAAGGAATTAGGTTACTATGTATCAGAAAGCATATAGCAATTGAACTATTAAAATGACTTGATCTTTATGCTACGCTTATCTATAGGAGTATGTCCACCATATCATTCTCCTAACGTTATAATCCTGTTGTTAATAACATCTCTATGTTCATAATCAGGAAACCATGATCATATATTAACCAACAAGCTAGTTTAACAAGAGGCTTTACTAGGGACTCTTATTTTAGTTTACAAATCACACAAGTATTAATGTTTCCCGTTAATATAATTATAGCATGGTATGTAAACATTTATCATAAGTGTGAAGATATGATAATAACCACTTTATTATTGCCTCTTGGGCATATCTCCAACAAAAATAGACCTACACATGTTTCTGGAAAAATAACCATTTTAACAGAAGCAAAACATTAAACACTTTGCATATATGGAAAGGGATTTATCTCCTGATTCCATTGATATAAAATTTGTCAAATTTGGACGTGGTAATCAAAAGTTATGAATTTTGCAAGTTTGAACTTATAATAGAAAAGTTTGTGTCTTTTTAAATAAAACTCATGCCACGCATCATGTTCTGATTGGTGCGTACCGGTTCGCGTGGATCGCGCTATGTGGAGCGTTGTATCTAACGAGGATCGTGCGACACGGATCTAGCATACCCCTTCACTTAAGTGATTCTATCCTAGCCGATGTATCAAGATCTAACGACCGTTGGTCTATCGACCACTAACTGGCGGCACTGGCGGCGGCGAGTGGCGGCGGCGCGCTCAGGCGATGGTGTTCTGGCCAATACAAGAGACGTGAGAGATCGTGGGGTGGCTTACCGAGATCGTGTGACGATGCTGATGCTCAAGGTGGTCTTCGTTGACGGTGGGGCGCTCGGAACCGTTAGGGATTCCTCGCCAGAGTTCGCGAAGGCGTCGGGTACGACTTCTCGTTGACGTTGGCGAAGATACATATCATGCCAGGGCAAAATAAACAGTGCGTCAGATGCACAAAGTGGTGCTGGTCATGCGAGTATCAAGGAGAGGACAAGGCGCGATCAGAACTCGCCAGGAAAGCTTGCCGAAGTTGATGGTTTCGTCGGACTCGTGCTGTCGTTGATGTTGACGAGGCTCTGGAGATGCGCAAGGTTTCAGTGATTGTACTGGCAAGGTTAGAAGTCAAGGGGCGCGGAGATCTCACCGGAATTCACCGCCGGAGTTCGTCGGTACCACGGCAGAGTTCTGTGAAATATGGGCAGCCTGGTGGCGGAGCGAGCGTGACGAGTGAGGGGAAAGACTCGCAGTGCGGAGAGGCTTAAATAGGCAGAGGCTCGGTGAGAAACGCTCGCCAAATCAATGGCATTTACGCTGCGCCATCAACGGCAGCAACGGCAGCGGCGACGCGGTCTGTCGCGTGATTTGGGAAAGACGAAATGGTAGCACGGGTCCACTGCAAGGACATGAGGGTAGAGTGGTGCGTGAGAGAGAGAGAAGAGGGGACCCGGGTGGGCTGGCTTTTGGGCCGCTTTTGTTGTTGGGCTGAAAAGGTGGCGCCGGCCCTTTTCCATTTCTTTTCTCCTTTTCTTTTTCTATTTGCATTTTCAGAAATCATTTTCAAATGATTTCAAAAGCTATTTTAATTCAAACCTTTTGATTTTTGTAGAGTGCAACATTCATAATTTTGGGCATAAAAACATGTGGTCTCTCTGTACAACCTTGGTTCTTTTGATCAAATAAAATAAACAGTGACATTGCACTTGGTTTGATCAAGTTTTGAATTTGGTTTCAAAATCCATATTTGTTTTGTAAATTTTGGTTTATGCTCTCCCAATCAAGCAAAACAATCTGAGAGTAACAAAGTTTGATTCATGAACAACAATCTCTCAATGGAGAGTAGCATTTGATTTAATGCCGATCACATAAAATAATGAGCTCATATGCTCCTGTTTTTGAATTGATTTTTGAAATGAACTCTACATGATCATGGATGCATGGATGATATGCATGAGTTTTGAAACATGATTTTAGGGATGTTACAAATCTAACCCCCTTAAGGTGAATCTCGCCCTCGAGATTCAGATTGGCTAGCAAATAGGTGAGGGTGGTCTTTTCGAATATCATCTTCTCTTTCCCATGTTGCTTCCTCTTCGAAATGGTGGTTCCACTGAACTTTGCAGAATTTGATAGTTTTAGTCCAAGTAACTCTTTCTGCAGTTTCAAGAATCTTGATTGGTTTCTCCTCATAGGTGAGGTCACTCTCCAGTTGAACCTCTTCCAAAGGTATGGTATCCTTCAAAGAAGTCTCTTCCATTTCTGGATGACATTTCTTAAGTTGACTCACATGGAACACATTATGAACAGCTGACAAAGACTCTAGCAATTCAATCTCATAAGCAACTTCTCCTTTACGACTCAGAATCTTGAATGGCCCAACATATCTTGGGGGCAATTTACCTTTGACACCAAACCTCTTCACTCCACGAAGTGGTGACACTCTAAGGTAGGCTCTATCACCAACTTCATAGGTGACTTCTCTACGCTTAGGATCTGCGTAGCTTTTCTGTCGGGACTGTGCTATTTTCAATCTATCTTTAACCAACTTGACTTTCTCCTCAGCTTCTTTGATTAATTCTGGTCCGAACAAACTTCTTTCTCCCACACCATTCCATAGCAATGGGGTCGTACACTTTCTCCCATATAGAAACTCAAATGGTGCCATCTCAATACTGGCTTGATAGCTGTTATTGTAAGAAAATTCTGCGTAGGGCAGACTTTCATCCCAACTGGCTCCATAGTCTAGAGCACATGCTCTCAACATATCTTCAAGAATCTGATTAGTCCTTTCTGTCTGTCCATCAGTTTGAGGATGAAATGCAGTGCTGAATTCCAACCTCGTTCCCAGTGATTCATGTAATTGCCTCCAAAAATGAGAAGTGAATTGGGTTCCTCTATCTGACACAATACTTTTGGGTACACCATGTAGATACACAATTCTACTCATATAAATCTTGGCTAACTTAGCACTTGTGTAGGTTGTCTTCACGGGTATTAAATGAGCCACTTTAGTTAGGCGATCCACTACTACCCAAATAGAATCATATCCTGACCTGGTCCTTGGCAATCCTGTGATGAAATACATGCCAATCTTGTCCCACTTCCGATCAGGAATAGGTAGTGGTTGTAACAATCCTGCTGGTTTCTGGTGTTCCGCCTTCACTCTGCTACATACATCACACAAAGAAATATGTTCGGCGATGTCCTTCTTGAGATTATTCCACCAAAATCTTTCCTTCATATCCATGTACATTTTGGTGTTACCCGAATGAATAGAATATGGTGAGTTGTGTGCTTCTTGTAAAATCAGTTTCCGAAGCTCCGGATCTTGTGGAACACAGATACGTTTTCCATGCCATAAAGTACCCTGTTCGTCTTCATGGAATCCTTTGGTTTTTCCTTTGCCAACCTTTTCCTTAATCTCTTCAATTTCCTTATCATTCTTATGGGCTTCTTTGATCTTGTCCAACAGAGTGGGTTGAACATCCAAAGACATGAGATGTCCTTCAGCCACAATCCCCAATCTGAGATCTCTAAATTGGGCACACAGATTATCTGGCAGTTCTCCCTTAGTAAGGCCATTCACAAAAACCTTACGGCTTAGAGCATCCGCTACAACATTTGCTTTACCGGGGTGGTATTGCAAACTCAAGTCATAGTCCTTGATGAGTTCTAGCCATCTTCTTTATCTCATATTAATTTCCTTCTGGGTGAAGATATACTTCAAACTCTTTTGATCTGTGAACACTTCACAACGCTTTCCCAAAATATAGTGTCTCCATGTTTTGAGTGCATGGACAACAGAGGCTAACTCTAAATCATGAGTAGGATAGTTCACCTCATGAGTTTTGAGTTGTCTCGAGGCACAAGCCACAACTTTTCCTTCTTGCATGAGTACTGCACCCAAACCATGATGAGATGCATCACAATATACTTGGAAATCTTTTTCCAAGTCTGGCAGACACAAGACTGGTGCTATCACAAGTCTCTTCTTCAATTCCTGAAAACTGAGTTCACAACTTTCAGACCAAACAAATTTCTTGTCCTTCTTTAGCAATTCAGTCATAGGCTTAGCTACCCTGGAGAAATTCTCAATGAACCTTCTGTAGTAACCTGCTAAGCCAAGGAAACTACGAACCTCCTTCACTGACTTGGGAGATTCCCATTCAGTTACAGCTGAAACTTTAGCAGGATCAACTGCTACACCATCTTTTGTCATAACATGTCCAAGAAATCCAACTTCATTCAACCAGAATTCACACTTGCTGAATTTGGCATACAGTTTGTGCTCTCTAAGTTTCTCGAGTATCAAGCGCAAATGTCCTTCATGCTCTTCTTTGCTCTTGGAGTAGATTAAAATGTCATCGATGAAAACGACAACAAACTTGTCAAGGAATTCCATGAACACCTTGTTCATCATATTCATAAAGTATGCTGGAGCATTGGTCAAACCAAATGGCATCACGGTATACTCATACAATCCATACCTTGTGGTGAAAGATGTTTTAGGTATGTCTTGTTCTCTTATCTTGAGTTGAAAATAACCTGACCGGAGATCCATCTTTGAGAACACACAAGCTCCTTCTAGCTGATCAAACAAGTCATTGATTCTAGGCAAAGGGGATTTGTTCTTGATAGTCACCTCATTGAGTGAACGGTAATATATGCACAACCTTTGACTTCTATCTTTCTTCTCCACGAAGAAAACTGGGGATCCCCAAGATGAAGAACTTGGTTGAATAAAACATTTCTGTAGCTGTTCTCCAAGTTGTTTCTTGAGTTCTTTCAGTTCATCAACTGACATCTTGTTCGGTCTCTTTGCTATTGGTCCAGATCCTGGTAGCAAATCAATAAGTAACTCCACATCTCTATCTGGTGGCATTCCCGGCAATTCTTCCGGAAACACATCCGGATATTCACTCACAATTGGCACACTGTCTATGCTAACCCCCTTAAGAGAATTTAGCTTACCCCCTTTTGATTCAAAGTTAGACTTGAATTTAATCCGTTTTCTTTCCGGGGTTGTGAGTGCGACAGTACGATTAGCACAATCTAATACTCCTTCATATTTAGCCATCCAATTCATTCCCAATATTACGTCCAGTCCTTGGGAATATAGGATTATCAGACTCACTGGAAATTTATGCTTTCCAAACTCTATTACTAGATCCCGACATCCAAGACTTACTATCATATCTCCACCCGGAGAACTAACTTTTATTCGACACCCAATGTTTTCAGTTGGAAACCCATTTCTATCAACAAATGCTTTTGATATGAATGAATGTGATGCTCCAGTATCAAAAAGAACAAATGCTGGAATAGAATTGAGTCTGAACTTACCAAAGAATGAGATCAGGCTCCTCATAAATTTCCTCCACATTGATTTGGTTCACTTGTCCCTTCTGAAAAGCGTTGGGCTTGTTGGGTCCTTCAACTTTCTTTTCTGGGCATTCATTTTCATAATGCCCCATCTTCTTGCACTTGAAGCATTCAACCTGACTGATGTCCTTCCTGACAGGGTGGCTTCCACTGCCACTTCCATTTCCACTCTGGTGGCTCTTATATCCACCCTTGTGGTTCTTGTACTTGTCATTGTCATGACTACGGTGATGCTTGTTGTCATGACGGTTGTGGTTGTGGTGCTTGTTGAATTTCCCATGCTTGTGGGATCCTGAGCTTCCACTGTCATCGTAATGGGAACGTTTGTGAGACGATCCCGAGCTGTGCTTGTCCGAGTGCTTTCTCTTCCTGCTCTCAACTTGCTTCATTTTTTTCTCCAAAATAGCAGCCTTATCACAAAGAGACTGGTATGTGGGAACATATGCCACAGCCAACTGCAGGTTTAGCTCATCATTCAACCCTTCGAGGAACTTTTCTTTCCTCTTAGCATAAGTGTCAACTTCATCCGGTGCGTAACGCGCCAGATTGTTGAACTCCTCAATATATTCAGCCACGCTGTGGTGGCACTGCTTCAGATTATGGAACTCTTTCTTTTTCAGACTCATCACTCCAGATGAGATATGAGCAGTACGAAAGCCATCCTCAAAGATAGCCCATGTCACATATTCTATGGGATTGGTGATCTGGAAGTTATCCCACCAAGTGTCGGCTGGTCCTTCCAGAAAATGTGCTACAAATCTGACCTTTTCTGCATCAGTATAGCCCACAGTTACCAAGTCCTTGTTCACAGAGCGTAGCCAATCATTGGCCACCATGGGATCAGTTGTTCCCGAGAACTTTGATGGCCTCAATCTCAAGAACCTGGTAAGCATGTCAAAACCCGGTGGATTGTTGTTGTTGTTGTTTTGGTTCTGGATGAGCGTCGTCATCATTTGCATCAGCTGAGTTTGAGCGGTCATCATTTGTTGCATTTCTGGAGTGATGTTGTTGTTGTTGGGGTTGGGGTTTGCACGACGGGGAGGCATCTATGGTTTGTTCAATAGAGATAAGAATGAGATACCCATAGATGCTTTCATGCACAGTACATCACATAAACAATCACAAAGCATGCAACATAATGATAAAGATTCAACAACCAGATAACAAGTTCGCAAAGTAAAACACACACAAATAACAAGCCATCCACATGTTGGATGGTCAAATAACAAGTTCTCAACGACAAGTATGATAATAAACGATAAATGAGTAGTCAAATATACTCCTCGGCATCAACCTCCTCCTCGACAAAGGTAAGACCTGTGTTCTCCATCGCGGTCTTGTATTCCTCGACATTGGTGGTCAAGGTCTCTATCTTGGCTTTGAGAGCCCTCTTCTGAGAACGAAGCCTCTCAATCACCGTCTGCTGATGCTCGAGCTCGAAGTCCTTGGCCTGCAGTTCTTCAGTCATGTCCCGGATCTTCTTGTTCCTATCCTGGACTCGCTTCTCCTGACTCTTGAACTTTCTGTCCTGGCTTTCGAACTTCGCCTCCATCTCCTTGACTATCTCGTCTTGCTCCGCGAAGAGCTTGTCCTTCTCGCGAAGCTGCACCTGGAGTTCGCCATTACTGAGCATGATGTTGGTCCTATCCGAGTCCACGTGCCTAATGAGAGCCTCTAAGTCCTGGAGGTATAGACGAATCGGCTCCGCTGTGTCCCTCGAATCATCCTCGAAGTCGATGGACTCTCCATCCTCATCACGTCTACCGAAGACGTGGAAGTGAGTACCTCTAACCTATCAGGAGTGTCTCCCTAGCAGACGTCCTATCAGATCCTGCATGACTACCTCAAGGCCTCTCTCCTTGTCATCGTGCATGAGCTTGAAGACGATGGCCTCTGTGGTAGGCTCGGTCTGGCATCCGGGCTGGTTGACCTTGAAACCCCAAAGGTCTTTCCTCTCAAACTTGGTGAGGGGAAGCACCATGATGGTAGGAAGAGGGAGATTGAGCAAGGTAGTAAGCTCAACAATACGAGGACCAAAGCGAGTAACCTGGAACTCCTCAACAGTGCTGATGGTAACAGTAGGCATCTATTTATAAGATAGAAAAGTTAGAACAACACAAATTAAGATAAAACACAAGGCAAAGCATCACATACGTATCCTTGGAAATCAAAACACACAATTCATGGCATACTTGGTTCCATTACAATAATTCCAGGTTCAACTTATTTTTAAAGCAACATTTGGAAAATAGGTTGATAAGTGGTGGTCCAACTAACGAAGTACGCTTACAATCATATCTCACTTGATCTATTGGCTAACACAATGTTTCTAGAAGCAATCAGTCTATCTTGTTCACATGACTCCATCACTAAGTCTATAATGTATCCTCTTAAGGTTTGGTTGGTAGCTTCCAACTCTTGGGTATGTTTCTTCTCTTCCTTTAGGTCATTTTGGAGGTTGAGCATTCTGCACTTGACTCTATCACCAAGTTCTTTGATGGTCTTCCAAGCTGCATCCCTTGCTGATTCAAAGAATGTAGTGTGCACCACTGAATTGGTGAACATGCAGAATCCTTTTTCCTGGTGGTTGTCTTCCTTGTTTTTATACAAGTGAAGTTGCACCCACCGGTATTCAACTCCTTCATCCATCACAGGAAAACCTTTGTACACAGCTGCTCCTTGTATTTCTAATGCAGCCATGAGGTCCTTGAGAGCCTTGGGAAATTCTGTCTCACACTCCAAGGTCATTGTCATGAGTGGTCCTTTCCTTACGGCCTCGTTGATGGAGTTCATCTACAAATAGAGATGAGAAGAAGATTAGAAAAGTTTACGAGAAGAATAGACAAGTGTAGAAGTTGCTGAAAAATTTTCCTCAGTGGTTTCCAATCCTAGGGTCATAATCCTACAGGCAACACAGTGCTCTGATACCATCTGTAAGATCCCTCCTTTATAAAGGAAATGGATCCCTGTGATTGCAATGCTAGTCCCTGGATCATTGCTAGCATCCACAGTTTAAGATGAAGTACACAGATACAAAGGTCATTATTACAGGCATTCCAGAGACAAACATAGTATTTACAACTCCAAGGCCACAGGCCTAGTACAAGAGTTTGAATAAGTAAATAAATAAAAGTCTTCATCTTCATGTGCCACAGGCAAACATGTTGAGTGTAGACTCATGACTCCTAATCCTCATCAGATTAACCTGCAACATCACAAGTTACAGCCACAGTGGGTCAATACATTGGAATAGTATTGACAAGTGATACCTTAGTATAATTTAGGTGGACTAGATACTATATGCAATTTGGCTAAGTGTAGCTTGGCTTGCTTTGCTCAAAATAGGTTTTTGCCTATTAGTTGAAATCACTAAGTTTTTCTTTGTCAAAACTTTTCCCAAGGAACCACCAATAGACATTGAGGTCCTTCACCCGTGTTCACCCACAAGTTTTTACTTAGAAATTTGGATGAGGAGATTCTTGATAGCTTCCATGTCTTGATGCTCAAGTTGTCCTTTTCCAGGGACATGGCTAAGTACTTAGATTTTTCCATCTACAGAGGTTGTGCACTTTCCCCACCAGACTTGATTTTCACCAAGACAGGACCTTTCAGAAGCCTTCCCTTAGACCAAATGGACGCGCTCCAACCTATCATTCCCACTACCACCAACTGTCCAAATGGCTAAGTTCTAGCAACCTATATGATCCAGGCAGAGCCCATATTGCCAAGTGGGTGCACTAGAAGCTTCTCAACACTTGGCCTCTAAAATCTCTTTGTTCCTGGGTAGCTTTCCACACGTGAGATACACAAGGTTCACCAGTCCCCTGGCCTTGTGTAACCACTCAACACAAACCATTCCTTCCATTCCACCCAGGTGTTTCATTTACTTAGTTGTTTTATTAGGCAAAACACAAGTCCAAAGACTTAGAAATATTTTCATCATAGCATGTATATATTTCACCAACCCTTGGTTGATCTAGCAATTCTACATCTATTAGGATTTCCCAACATGGCATATAAGCAAAATATAACATGCAAGTCTAACAAAATATTTCTAATGCTTAGTAAAAACATAGGAATAATAATATTCATGAAGTACCACTTGCCTTGGTAGTTTGGAGAGTAGTTACACTCTTCACAATCACAATCACTAGCACCAAAATCTACACAAAGAATTATAGCAACAAATTACATACAAAACATATACAACCAAAAATATATGCATGCATGCAAAATGGTATGTGATGATTTTTAAAACTCAACCAAGCAAGTAAACAGTACTAGTTCATTAACAAGTTAAAAACTTGCCAAACAACATTTATTTAAACCCTAAATCATTTCCTAAACATTTCATATACTCAAATTAGCCCTACACAAGTTTCTGCCAATAAAGCCATTTTAACAGAAGCAAAACATTAAACACATTGCATATTTAGAAATAGCTTGCTGTCCTGATTCCAACGGTATAAAATTTATCAAATTCTAACGTGTGGATCAAAAGTTATAGCCAAAACAAATTTGAACATCTAATAGATTCAAATTCTGTCTTTTAAATCTAACTGCTGCCACGCGTCTTGTTCTAATTGGCCCGTACCGCTTTGCTCAGGATCGTGTCTGTGAGCCGTTAGATCAACATAATCTACACGGCTCAGATCTAAGCATACCGATTCGTTAAGTGACCTAATTTCGCGCGCTGGATCCATATCCAACGGTCCTGGATCATTCGACGAAAGCTGGGCGGCGCTGGCCTTGGCTACTGGCGGCGGCGAGCTCGGCCTACGGCGGCACGGCGCTACAGGTGGCTAGGGGGTCGTCAGAGACGCTTACCAGGAACGCGACGACGTGCTAAAGCTCAACCTGGTGACGACTTGACAAGGGGCGCACGGACGCAGTCACTGGAGCTCGTCGGAGTTGCGGGCAGCGTCTGCTGCTTGCTATCGAGGTCGTTGCCGAGGCTCTGCGTTGACCCAACACAAACCAGATGGTTCAGGAGATGCGCAAGGATCTGGCGATCAAGTCAGTACTAAAGGGAAGGCAAGGGGCGGTCTGGCTTTACCTGGATCGCACGTCGGAGTCGAGCGGCGGCTCAGGTGCTCGCGGGTGAGAATGAGGACGTCGCTCTGGATCATGAGAAAGCAAACGGAGGGCATTAACAGATGCGCAAGATCATGCTGGTCGCAGTGGTTTGAACGAGAGGCAAAGGGGCGGTCTGTGCTTACCGAGATTCGTCGCCGGAGCGCGTCTGTCTGCGGCGGCGCAAGTGCGATTGTGGGCAGCCTGGTGGCGATGTGGAAGCGCTGAGTGAGGGGAAATGGTCGCAGAGAGGTGGGGGTTAAGTAGGCGGAGAAGGGGCGAGGATCACGCGCGGAATCAAGGGCAATTAAGCGAGGAATCAATGCGGCAGTAATGGGCAGAGGAAACGGCCGGCGACGTGGTCGGGCGCGATTTGGGGAAGACGAGGGTGAGCTGGCGAGGTCCACCAGTCAGCGAGTTAAACAGAGAGGAGGTGGGGTCCTGGCGTCAGTGGCCTGTTGGGTTCGTTCGCGAGTGAGAAGGATAAAGGGGGAACCCGGGTGGGCTAACTGGGCTGGATCTGTTGCTGGGCTCAATTGCTGGCGCTAGCCCTTTTCTATTTCTTTTCTCCTTTTCTTTTTCTGTTTTGATTTTCTGGAATGATTTTCAAATCCAAATCAAATGAGTTTGAATTCAAATTTTCTCTAGGTTTTTATACTGTAAACTTTGCACTCAAATGTGTGTCAAACACCACTGTTTAATCAAAACACTTTGTTCATAAGAAAATAAAATAAAACCAAGCCTTTATGATATATATTCAAATAGGCATAATATTGGTTTTATTTCTCATTTTGTTTTGAAACTTGTTCAAACTTTTGAAAGTGCCTAAGTTTGAATTTCAAACCTTACTGAACTCAAACAAGTTGTCTTCTCCTTGGAAGATAGCACTAAAACTAGAGAAAACTTACATGAAATAATAAGCATAAATGCTTCTGTTTTTGAAATGATTTGTTTGAAATGAAAATCATATGATCATGGATGCATGGATGATATGCATAAGTTTGAAACATGATTTTAGGGATGTTACATAGCATCCAAGGTTCACTTATTTTAAACATCATTTGGAAAATAAAATGATAAGTGTGGTAGTCCAACTAATGTGGTACATTACAATCCCATCTCAATTGCCAAGTTGGGTAACAGGGCATCCCTAGAGGAAATCTGTTTGTCTAGATCACAAGACTCCATTGCTAAGTCTATGATGTCCTTCCTTAGGCTTTGGTTGGTAGCCTCTAACTCTTGGGTATGCTTCTTTTCTTCCCTAAGGTCATTCTGGGTGTTAAGCATTCTGCACTTGATTCTATCACCAAGTTCTTTGATAGCCCTCCAAGCTGCATCCCTTGCTGAATCAAAGAATGTGGTGTGCATCATTGTGTTGGTGACCATGCAGAATCCTGAGTCCTTGTGGTTGTCTTCCTTGTTTTTATACAAGTGAAGTTGCACCCACCAGTACTCAACTCCTTCATCCATCACAGGAAAACCTTTGTACACAGTTGCACCATGTATTCCCATGGCAACCATGAGGTCCTTGAGAGCCTTTGGGAACTCTGTCTCACATTATAAAGTCATAGTCATGAGTGGTCCCTTCTTCACGGCTTCATTGATGGAGTTCATCTACAATAGAGATGAGAAAGAAGATTAAAAAAGTTTACGAGAAGAAAGGACAAGTGTGGAAGTTGTTGAATTTTTTTTCCTTAGTGGTTTCCAATCCTAGGGTCATAATCCTACAGGCAACACAGTGCTCTGATACCATCTGTAAGATCCCTCCTTTGTAAACGAAAGGATCCCTGTGATTGCAATGCTAGTCCCTGGATCAATGCTAGCATCCACAGTTTAAGATGAAGTACACAGAAACAAAGGTCATTATTACATATCATTCCAGAGACAAACATAGTCTTTTACAACTCCATGGACACAGGCCTAATACAAGAGTTCAAATATATAATAAGATAATTAAGTCTTCATCTTCATGTTCCATAGGCAAGCATGTTGAGTGTAGACTCATGACTCCTAATCATCATCAGAATATCCTACAACATCACAAGTTACAGTCACCGTGGGTCAATACATTGGAATAGTATTGGCAAGTGATACCTTAGTAGAATATTGGTGGACTAGATACTATATGCATTTTGGCTAAGTGTAGCTTAGGCTTGCTTTGCTCAAAATAGGTTTTACCTATCAGTTGAAAACACTAAGTTTTTCTTTGTCAAAACTTTTCCCAAGGAACCACCAATAGACATTGGGGTCCTACACCCTTGTTCAACCACAAGTTTTTACTTAGAAATTGGGATGAGGAGATTCTTGATAGCTTCCATGTCTTGATGCTCCAGTTGTCCAATACCAGGGACATGGCTAAGTACTTAGATTCTTCCATCTGCAGAGGTTGTGCACTTTCCCCACAAGACTTCATTTTCACCAAGACAGGAACTTTCAGAAGCCTTACCTTAGACCAAATGGACGCATTCCAACCTATCATCCCACTACCACCAATTGTCCAAATGGCTAAGTTATTGCAACCTATGTGATCCAGGCAGAGCCCATATTGCCAAGTGGCTGCACTAGAAGCTTCTTAACATTTGGCCTCTCAAATCCCTTTGTTCCTAGGTGGCTTTCCACAAGTGAGATACACAAGGTAAACCATAGAAATGGGCCTTGTGTAACCACTCAACATAAACCATTCCTTCCATTCCACCCAGGTGTTTCATTCACTTAGTTGTTTTATTAAGCAAAAGCATAGTCCAAAGACTTAGAAATATTTTAACATAACATGAATATTTTACCACCCTTGGTTGCTACTAGCTAGGATAAGCATGGCATAGATAAACATCTTAACTTAGAAATTTCTAGCAATTCTACAACTACTAGGATTTCCCATGCATAGCATATAAGGACCAAAATTTATCCATGCAAGTCTAGCAAAAATATTTCTAATGCATATTTGAAAAAACATAGGAATAAAATCATGAAGTACCACTTGCCTTGGTAGTTTGGAGAGTATCTACAATCCTCACAATCACAATAACTATTTGCACCAAAATCTACACATAAAATGATAACACCAAATCACAAACAAAATATACACAAGCAAAAATATATGGATGCATGCAATATGATATGAGATGATTTTTTTATACCAAACATGACAAGTTCACAGTACTGATTCCTAAACAAGTTCAAAACTTGCCAAACAAACTTTATTTAAACATTAAAACATTTCTCAAATAATTTATATACACAAAATAGACCTACACATGTTTCTGTAAAAATAACCATTTTAACAGAAGCAAAACATTAAACACTTTGCATATATGGAAAGGGATTTCTCTCCTGATTCCATTGATATAAAATTTGTCAAATTTGGATGTGGGAATCAAACGTTATGAATTTTGCAAGTTTGAACTTATAATAGAAAAGTTTCTGTCTTTTTAAATAAAACTTAGGCCACGCGTCATGTTCTGATTGGTGCGTACCGGTTCGCGTGGATCGCGCTATGTGGAGCGTTGGATATAACGAGGATCGTGTAGCACAGATCTATCATACCCCTTCACTTAAGTGATTCTATCCTAGCCGATGGATCAAGATCTAACGGCCGTTGGTCTATCGACCACTAACTGGCGGCAGCGAGTGGCGGCGGCGCATTCAGGCGATGGTGTTCCGGCCAATACAGGAGGCGAGAGAGATCGTGGGGTGGCTCACCGAGATCGTGTGATGATGCTGATGCTCAAGGTGGTCTTCGTTGACGGTGGGGCGCTCGAAACCGTCAGGGATTCCTCGCCGGAGTTCGCGAAGGCGTCGGGTACGGCTGCTCGTTGACGTTGGCGAAGATACAGACCATGCCAGGGCAAAATAAACAGCGCGTCAGATGCGCAAAGTGGTGCTGGTCATGCAAGTATCAAGGAGAGGGAAAGGCGCGGTCAGAACTCACCAGGAAAGCTTGCCGAAGTTGATGGTTTTGTCAGACTCGTTCTATCGTTGATGTTGACGAGGCTCTGGATGATCCTAGCATGCACCAGAGGGGTTAGGAGATGCGCAAGGTTTCAGTGATTGTACTGGCAAGGTTAGAAGTCAAGGGGCGCGGAGAGCTCACCGGAATTCACCGCCGGAGTTCGTCGGTACCGCGCCGGAGTTCTGTGAAATATGGACAGCCTGGTGGCGGAGCGAGCGTGATGAGTGAGGGGAAAGACTCGCGGTGCGGAGAGGCTTAAATAGGCAGAGGCTCGGCGAGAAACGCTCTCCAAATCAATGGAATTTACGCCACGCCATCAACGGCAGCGGCGACGCGGTCTGTCGCGTGATTTGGGAAAGACGAAGGCTGAGCTGGCGCGGGTCCACCGTGCAGTGACCGCGGGGTAGAGTGGGTGCACGTGAGAGAGAGAGAAGAGGGAACCCGGGTGGGCTGGCTTTTGGGCCGCTTCTGTTGTTGGGCTGGAAAGGTGGCACCGACCCTTTTCCATTTCTTTTATCCTTTTCTTTTTCTGTTTGCATTTTCATAAATCATTTTCAAATGATTTCAAAAGCTATTTTAATTCAAACCTTTTCAGGATTTTTGTAGAGTGCAACATTCATAATTCTGGGCATAAAAACATGTGGTCTCTCTGTACAAGCTTGGTTCTTTTGATCAAATAAAATAAAGAGTGACATTGCACTTGGTTTGATCAAGTTTTGAATTTGGTTTCAAAATCCATATTTGTTTTGTAAATTTTGGTTTATGCTCTAGCAATCAAGCAAAACAATCTGAGAGTAACAAAGTTTGATTCATGAACAACAATCTCTCAATGGAGAGTAGCATTTGATTTAATGTTGATCACATAAAATAATGAGCTCATATGCTCCTGTTTTTGAATTGATTTTTGAAATGAACTCTACATGATCATGGATGCATGGATGATATGCATGAGTTTGAAACATGATTTTAGGGATGTTATCTTTGAAATTCGTCGCTCCCTTACATGGACTCCCATTCCTATCTAGGTCTATATCATCAAGTAATAACTATGTGTTACATCATGCATTTGCACACCTAATTAAACTTCATGTACAGATCTAGTCAATCAAGAAAAATCAATAAGATCCAAAAGTCGACAAACAACCAAACATATACCATCTATTACACATAGGTTTTAGATAATTTACAAATGTACTAGATGTTCCAACGGTTTGCTCCATACCTGTTTACACAACTATCTTACAAGAACTTCTTATTCTTGTGGATATATCCTCACTTATTCCGGCAAACCTTTCAAACTACAATACGCATTACCCTCTATATACATTATTCAAGCCCTCATCCCTTGGGATGTCGTTCCTTTCTTACTTTCATCTTCCTCTAGTGCTTCCTGGAGTTCCGTCCATGATGATGTGAAGTCCTACGACTGCCTTCTGGAGCATAAGAGCATCCAGGAGGTGCGTATTCTTGATTAGAAGTACCGAGACTGAGATTAGTCATTGAAAGATAACTAGAGTTGGCGTAATCTTCCACCGAGTACTCCGGATTTTCTGGCAATGCTTCCTCATAATAATTTGGTTCCTTAGCTTTTTCTTGAATCCAGTCGTATAGATTTGTGTAGTAGCTATTGGGATACTCTTCTAAGTTGATTGGATTTGTATCACCCCCATATGGTCCATAAGGCTCTCTATGGTTATAGTTGGTCTCTTCTTCAATACCTGTATCACAAGGTATAGGATTTCATATGGTTTTACCTTGAGATTCTATTTCCCATCCATATTTGTTAGGCTCATGATTATTTGGAATAACTTTATTCCTTTCCTATTGTTCGGAGTTATACTTGGTCCATAGGTCTTCAGGTGGCTTGAAGTCATTTTGGTAATAGGCATAATTTTCTGAGTTTGGGTCATCAAACTCAGTCTCCTCAAACACCTCTCCTGAAGGTATGTATTTGGGATGCCTAGCTTCTTTATCCAACTTCTTCCTACGTGCCATTGCTTTAGCAGGATTAGTAAAATCCTCAATGACCGTATCCAGTTCCTGAACTAAAACTTGGTGAGTATTATGGTAAGTGTTTAGCAAAGACCGATAACGATCCATATACTCTACAGCTAGATTAGGTTCAGCTTGGACTAAGGTAGAGTGATCTAACTCATTCTCTGGATTTGAGGTTTCATGTGGTATAGTGGTATGAGTACTACCTTCTAGAGCTTGGGATTTCTGTTCTCGGATCATGGTTATGGCTGCTGCTATGGCAATCTGATATGCAGATGTCATGCACCTTGCCTCTCCTGATGGCATTTATCCCTTAAGTCCTAACTTCTTGGGTAACATGATCATGACACGGTATTTATATAATACCTTCCCATCATAGTAAGTGTAAATCTTGACCAGAAGTCTTGATTCACATTCCAAACTGCATAGAAGTTGTTGGAGATTGTCTGTCCAATCCCCTTTGTAGTCATCCAACGTCATGTTCATCACTTGAACATTCTGGGGTGGATATCGGGGTGCCATGTGGAACTGTGGATAAGAAATTATCATCAGTCACATAGAGTTAAAACTCTTGGGTAATGATCAGAATGGTAAGCATAGAAAAGAGTTATTGCACTAGTAACATAACAGGATTATCCTCAAATGAATATCCCTCATTGTAGGGTTCGCAGCATAGAAAACAAAAAATTTCCTACGATGGGAACAACTATGTACCAAGATCTATCTACTAAATACAAACAACGGGCGGATGTATATCCGTAGAGAACATACCCTTGAAGACCGACAAAGCTTAACGAGTCCAAACTCGTGGTTGATGTAGACGATCTCTTGCCGATCTCAAGATCGAGAGGAAGTCCTAGCGCCGCAAAAGCAAGCCGCATCCGTGCTCGCACACACGCTCAGGGCACCAGCAACCTCCGCCTCGCTCAGCGATGCAGCAAGCATAACTCTTTCTTTCCTAAAAGCCACCGGAACATGTATCTCGCTAGTCCGAGACCATGGGGATAAATTCTCAGGGGAGAGAGATCCTTCACGAGGAGGTGTGAGTGAGAGAGAGGAGGGGCTCCTTTTATAGGGAGAGGGGGCACCCAGGGTCCATGCGCCCAGCCATGGGGCTGCCCCACCTCTTCTACATTCATGTGGGTGGACACTCCACTCACTCAAATGCGCTTCAATTCCTCCACTCAAAAACCCACTCAAATTCCCATTAAATTTCCACCAAATTTAATGCAAGCTCTCATTAAATAAAACTCCTTTTATTTATTCAGAATTTTGTCAATTACTTTAATGACAAACATTCACATATAACCCTTGATAGTATTTCATTTCACATGCGTAAACACTTTCGCAATTTCACCAAAACCCGTTTCGGTATCTAGTGAAATAAATTCATGCGCTTGTTATTCTTTTTGGCATGAAACTTTTGCTCCAAATGGATGTCGGTGTCTCTTAAGTGTGTCACCCTACGGTTCGCGAATAATGCGGACATGATCGAGACCCCTCTCGGATCAATAATCAGAAGCGGGATCTGGAGACCCATACTGACTCCCACACATTCAACGATGACTTTCTTGTGATCGTCGAAACCTTTTACGCTAGTATCTTAATACCTTTGTTTCACGATATATTACATGTCCGAGATTCGATCATCGGTATCTCCATACCTAGTTTTATCTCGTTACTGACATGCACTCTTTTCTCGTTCCCGTGATATAACATTCTAGTGATCAAATCACTTGCTTGCAAGCTAATCAATGTGATATCACCGAGAGGGCCCAGAGCATATCTATGCATCATCGGGATGAACAAATTCCACTCTCGATCCATGGGCCTCAACATAACACTTTATTAGTTCTGAATCCATCTTTATAATCACCCTGTTGCGGTGTGACGTTTGATGTTATAAAGAAACTCTTCCAGTGTTAGTGATTGACATGATCTCATGGTCTAAGGATTAGGATCACTTCGTAAGTTGTTATAGCAATATAAACTCATTGACTTTGATCGTAATGCTATACTTCGGATGAATGTTCATCACACCATTACACTAATGTTGTGATCCCGTTATTAACAACATCCAATGTCCATGATCAGGAAACCTTGATCATCTTGTTAATCAACGAGCTAGTTTATAAGAGAGGCATAACTAGGAACTTTCTGTTTGTTTATTAAACAAACATGTATTAACGTTTCCGTATTAATACAATTATAGCATGCAAAATAAACATTTATCATAAACAAGGAATACGATAATAACCACTTTATTATTGCCTCTCGGGCATATTCCCTTCAGTCTCCCACTTGCACTAGAGACAATAATCTAGTTTGAGAACTTTGCGTATTGAACACTTATGTCTTTCCGGTGTTCCATATACGCAATTGCAAGTGGTTAACATAATCTACGGATCTGACGCTTCAGGTCCGTGTGTATTTGCATGTCTTTGCGTCTTCACGCATCACTCATTCTCCAATGAGATGGCATTGTATAAATTTGGTCTTTCGGTGAGACCTTTAGTTCCTTGGGGTTAAATCATGTCGATACTATTGTCATACAATATATCTTTAGTGTTAGCCCGCTATAACCACACCTTAGTTTGATAACAAACTACTTGACAAAAATTCCCTCCTTTGCTGCTACTATAGCAGTCATATACTTAGCCTTTTGTTGTAGTATCCGTCACAATGTCTTAACTTTGGAATTCATCCAAATCCATCATGGAAACTTTCTTTCCATTTCATTGTGCCACCCATAGTTTAAATTGAGCTAAACTTAATTTGTATCTTGTGACAAACCTAGTATCAATGTAACGCTTTACAATGAACTATTTGTAATTGTTTGTCACCTCTACACAAATATATTCTTAGTTCTTCCAAAAGATCATAAGAATATCCTTACTATCGTCCAATGATCATTTTATGATTCATTCTGGTATATGCTCATAACACTTAGAGCATAGGACATATCTGGATGTGTACATATGATGGTATGATTGATCAAAACATTCTTGTGATTTCACTCATTAAGTGTCAAAACACTTGAATCTTGTTTCACTTATCAAGTGACGATACACTTGAATCTTGATTCAATTCCTTTCCATGCGACAAGAACTGTTTCTTGTCATTTCTATATTGAACTCCTTCAATATCTAATATATGTACGTTTGGCATAACCATATTAGCATCACCGTCTATCCACTATAGACATTCATGCTAAATATTCGGGTTTTGCCTAAGTCTTTCATCGAAATGAAATTCTTAACCATTGTCAATAAAATATACATCATTTCTAATCAACAAGATGTCCTCCACATAATGTATTAGAAATATGTCTCAGCGCTCCCACTTAATTTCTTGCAAATGCAAGCATCTTCATCGTATCCTGATGAAAACTCTTTTTCATCACGGTGAAGATTCCAACTCCGCGATGCTTACTTCAACCATTGAAGTTTGTATGCCCTTTTAGCATCCTTTGAATTTAACAAAACCCTTTGGACCGTGTCATGTACATGTCCTAGGTAACCATTCTATTAGAAGAACTTTGTTTTGTTTATTCATCTACCATATACCAAATTATATGTAGTGGTTGCTACTTTAATCCGTCCAGACTAAATATCGCTATGAAAGATCAAATCTTGTCATAGTCAACTCCTTGAACATTGTCGTAAAATACTTTACGACATGTCGACTATTTCATAGATGTGAAACATCCATGTCTGTTTATTTATAGATCCAAATACGACCGATAGGTTTTTACACCTTTCCGGAGGGTCTTCCAAGTTCAAAACTTGATTTCTCGTGTATGGAACTATCACGGATTTTATGGCTTCAAGCCATTTGACGGAGTCAGGGGCCATCATCGCTTCTTTGCATATAGTCGGTTCATCATTGTCAAACATTAATGATTTACTCTCAAATCTTAGTATTTGATTGTTTATCCGACCTACTTGGTTCAATAAGAACTTAGATCTCTGTGACCACAACCTTTGAGGCATACAAGCTATGAGCATTATGGCAGCCTCCAGAACGATTTCCAGTGCTGCGCAACTCAGCACATTTAGCTAAGGTTCGTTAACCTTATCAAAGTTCTATTGTCCTCCCACTTAACTTTTGCGAAAAATTCCTTTTTCAAGAAACTTCACATTTCAAGCGACAAACCCTTTTGTCCTCGGTGTTATGGAGGAATAACCAATTGTTATTCGAAATAACCTACAAATACATGCTCATCCGACTTTGGTTGTAAACATCTTACTTATGTTTAGCATACCAAAATTTAAGAAATAACAACTTGGGTTTTACCCCAAGCCATAACTCATATGGTGTCATTTCAACGGATCAAGATGGATCTCTTTTCAGTGTAAAAAGCGGAAGTCTCTAAAGCTTTAATATTTTAAAACATAATGGCAGTTTTATAAATAACACCTTTGATCCAACCATGTCAAACAAGGTTTCATTACAAATCTCAAACACTCCATATTCCTATGGTGTTTCGGGATATGTAAATCTAGGTGTTTTGCTAAACTTGCAACTCAAATAAATCCCTTTATGATAAAATCATAATTCATTTATTTTCTTGTTACACTTGTAACTCAAACAAATCCCTTATGATAAAATCATAAACCATTTATTTTCTTGTTACAATGATTTTCCACTTCATCTTGAAAGTCTTTGAAACGTTTTTCAAATATTTCATACTTATTTCTCATTAAGTGAATATTCACTCAAATTTCCGGAGAAAGCATATGGAGTTGAAACCCATCGCTTACGACTACACATAATGGAATGCATACATCGATATGTATAAATTCCAATAATTTAGTCGTTCGTTCTTCTTTGGCCTTTGAACGAAGTTTTAATTATCACGTGGAAAGTCTCACAAGCATCACTTGATCAAATCAAAGACTCCAAAAATCCATGAATATGGAGATTCTTCATGTTTTCTTTCCAATATAATTTAAACAGCGATGTCACTTCGTAAGTGATCTTTCAATCATTTGTCTTGCGACATTTTAGCATTAGGTTTTATGGATGTGATTTATCCAACTAGATTTGTAAATTATCCATCTTATATGGAATACAGTAATTATTTGAACAACCTTTGTTCTCATAATACCTGATTCAAATAACAATTATTAAAACAAATCTTGAAGTCAAGCTTTGATGTCAACGAGAAATACAAACAACGGTTTGTTTGTTTTCGATGAACATCATCACATATTCTCTTGCTAGTTACTTAGGCCATTGTGGTTCATGAATTGCGTTGTTCCGTATGAAATTTCATACCAACCAATTCGGTATCCAATACCCAAGAACCACATTGTTTAACAAGCAAAGAATACAACCATAACATGTATATCATATATATACCTAAATTGGATATTTCCAATCTTTTCTTTTCTGCCAAATATATTTTATAGATTCTCTTTCAGCATTTCCTTTTCCTTTTTAAAAGAATCTATCAACATCAAAAGTGGCGCCATATACATGACACATAGTCCAAAGCGTGTATATTCAAATAATAATACCTTTGGACTTGCACTTTGGAGTAGATCACCATCATCAAAATGATCGGTATTCTTTCAAAATCCATTCTTTAGTAATATTTTAGTGTAGTAAACATTTTACATACATATTCTATTCACCCTTATCATGAAGACTTTCATGATCAAGCTACTTTAGCTTATAAAGGAGAATTGTGAGTATAACGTTACTTTCCAAAACCCTTTTGGATGATTAGGATGTCTAGCATCTACAACCTTCGTAAATTCTCATCCAATATGAGAACATATATTATACTCTATCATATTGCAACCAAAACATTGTTTCGGATATCGTTATATCTGCCACACATGATGGTTTCTGAAACAATTCTTTCAGCTCCTAGATAAACTTGATATTAAAACAATCAAGAATCATGGAGGCAAACATGATACTTAAGATACTAACACTGGAATTGTTACTCTCAATTTAATACCAACTATTAAATTTCACGGAGTAAATAGAGTTTGCTGAAAGTTTGCAATAGGACTTTAAACATTAGATTGACACTCAACACAATACGATACCAGTTCGTAAAGTATATATCCAAAATTCTATAGTTCTATTATCTCAATTACAACTATGCATAAGGTGGTGAACGAATGCCAATGACTACAACAAATTATGCAAATTCACTTTGATTTAATTTATGATAAATTGAGTTCTACTAATCCAAATTAGAAATAAACTCCCACTCAAAAACGACATCCCTCGTGTCTTCTTGGTGACTACATGAACCAAATCCACTACACCAAGTCCGATCATCACGTGAGTCGGTATAGCTTCAAAGGTGAGCATCCATATGGTCATCATATCAAAAAATATGACTCATGCTTAACCTTTCGGTCCGTGTTCCGAGGCCATGTCTGTACATGCTAGGCTCGCCAAGTAAGAACCTTAGTATTCGCGTGTGTAACTGTCTTACACCCGAGATATGCTCATGGATTCAAGTACACCCGATCATCACGTGATGTCTTGAAGCGACGAAACATTGTCGGTGCATACTTAAGGAAGAACACATTCTTATCTTGATATCTAAATGAGGGATCATCTTATTATGCTAATAAAATGCCAAACAAGCAATATAAGATGCAATCAAAACATCACATGTTTATAAGTGAAATGATATGGTTCCCGCACTTGATCTCCATCATGTGCATCGTGGTATGATCTCTATCATACCTCTATGTGTAAGGCCAAGGTCTATGGAACCTACACGTTATGTGTGTTGTAAGAGTATCATCTTATACTTGTACTTACAACATCACCATATCATAACACTAGCCCAGCAACAATCTAAACTAGACGCCTCTAATTTATCCATTGCAAGTTTTACGTGGCTTAGGGCTTTCGAAGATAGAACCGTTCTTACCTACGAACATGAACCACAACGAGGATAACCAAATTGTTGACAACTCGTTGCAAAATAGATATTGACTATAGTAGGAGAGACAGACACCCGCTAGCCACTTATGCAAAACTAGTTGCATGTCAAGTGTGGAACAGGTCTCATGTGCGAGGACATGTAAAGTTTGACCTGGCCTCTTCATCCCACTATGCCACCAATATCCAAAGTACAACTAATAAGCAATAAAATGATCATCATCGCCCACATACTCATATGTGTACTACCCGTGCAAAGTATCTACACATAGATCCGGCTCTGATACCACTGTAGGGTTCGCAGCATAGAAAACAAAAAAATTCCTACGATGGGAACAACTATGTACCAAGATCTATCTACTAGATACAAACAACGGGCGGATGTATATCCGTAGAGAACATACCCTTGAAGACCGACAAAGCTTAACGAGTCCAAACTCGTGGTTGATGTAGACGATCTCTTGCCGATCTCAAGATCGAGAGGAAGTCCTAGCGCCGCAAAACAGCAGCGCATCCGTGCTCGCACACACGTTCAGGGCACCAAGCAACCTCCGCCTCCTCGCTCCAGCGATGCAGCGGAAGCATAACTCTTTCTTGCCTAAAAGCCACCGGGAACATGTATCTCGCTAGTCCGAGACCATGGGGGATAAATTCTACAGGGGGAGAGAGATCCTTCACGAGGAGGTGTGAGTGAGAGAGAGGGAGGGGGCTCCTTTTATAGGGAGAGGGGGGCACCCAAGGGGCCATGCGCCCAGCCATGGGGCTGCCCCCACCTCTTCTACATTCATGTGGGTGGACACTCCACTCACTCAAATGCGTTTCAATTCCCTCCACTCAAAAACCCACTCAAATTCCCATTAAATTTCCACCAAATTTAATGCAAGCTCTCATTAAATAAAACTCCTTTTATTTGTTCATAATTTTGTCAATTACTTTAATGACAAACATTCACATATAACCCCTTGATAGTATTTCATTTCACATGCAGAAACACTTTCTGCAATTTCACCCGAAAACCCGTTTCGGTATCTAGTGAAATAAATTTC
Source organism: Avena longiglumis (assembly GCA_030063025.1). Classification (NCBI taxonomy): domain Eukaryota; kingdom Viridiplantae; phylum Streptophyta; class Magnoliopsida; order Poales; family Poaceae; genus Avena; species Avena longiglumis. The sequence goes on from CP125973.1 coordinate 161,311,202, forward strand.
TGCGCTTGTTATTCTTTTCGGCATGAAACTTTTGCTCCAAATGGATGTCGGTGTCTCTTAAGTGTGTCACCCTACGGTTCGCGAATAATGCGGACATGATCGAGACCCCTCTCGGATCAATAATCAGAAGCGGGATCTGGAGACCCATACTGACTCCCACACATTCAACGATGACTTTCTTGTGATCGTCGGAACCTTTTATGCTAGTATCTTAATCCCTTTGTTTCACGATATATTACATGTACAAGATTCGATCATCGGTATCTCCATACCTAGTTTGATCCCTTTACTGACATGCACTCTTTTCTTGTTCCCGTGATATAACATTCTAGTGATCAAATCACTTGCTTGCAAGCTAATCAATGTGATATCACCGAGAGGGCCCAGAGCATATCTATCCGTCATCGGGATGAAAAAATTCCACTCTCAATCCATGGGCCTCAACATAACACTTTATTAGTTCTGAATCCATCTTTATAATCACCCTGTTACGGTGTGACACTTGATGTTATCAAGAAACTCTTCCGGTGTTAGTGATTGACATGATCTCATGGTCTAAGGATTAGGATCACTTCGTAAGTTGTTATAGCAATATAAACTCAATGAATTTGATCGTAATGCTATACTTCGGATGAATGTTCATCACACCATTACACTAATGTTGTGATCCCGTTATTAACAACATCCAATGTCCATGATCAGGAAACCTTGATCATCTTGTTAATCAACGAGCTAGTTTATAAGAGAGGCATAACTAGGAACTTTCTGTTTGTTTATTAAACACACATGTATTAACGTTTCCGTATTAATACAATTATAGAATGCAAAATAAACATTTATCATAAACAAGGAATACGATAATAACCACTTTATTATTGCCTCTCGGGCATATTCCCTTCACTCATATCACTAGAGAACTCTTTATTATTGCTAGGATGTGTTCTACAGGTTCTACCCACTTACTAGGTTTCCAACCTAAGGTCAAAGCATATGCTCTGATACCAACTGCGGTGACCCAGCATACCACTACATGATGTAGTATACTATAGTCGTTGACATAACACCAATGAAACATCGTTCACTAGTATTAGATCCCTCAGAATGGCACAACAGAAACACAGCGGGTCCAATAACATGGCTAAAGGTTACAACTCACCCTTTACACAAGATCCAGAGAACACTCTAAGTTAAAGAGAGAGAAAGAACTTCTCACGGAGAAGAATCAAATGTAAACAACACAAGAACTATTATACTACTAGAACTAGTATTTTAACTAAGGAATTGGCATTGCTGCTATTGCAATACTCTAGAGAGTTAGGTTCTTTGGCTAGAGATTATATTCCTATCTAATCAGTAGCTTTGTCTTCACTTGAGTTGAGGTATAAGTTTACTTCCTTGTCTTCATTGAAGAGCTTTAGCTTTGCATGATAATTCCTGGAGCATATCTTGATGTGGTTGTTGTTTACTTCGGCTTCAGAATCTAGCAAGGGTTAAGAAGATACTTTGAGTACAAGCGTACTCAGCAAATTCACTATAAAAGGAGTGTTTGATGCACTATAACTACAGCCACAGACCGTAGGTCGTAGGCAATGCAAGTTTTTGTAAACAATTCTTCAAAGGTTGCTTTTATTCTGAAAATCTATGTCCGTTAGCCTTCACGGGTTTACCAGAACCTTCATGGGGTTCCTTACCCGCCGCGTTCGCAGCTCCTTCCTGGAACAGGGAGTAACAAGTTACATTTCTTACACTCTGCAGAGGTGCATCACTTTACCCATGAGAGATCAACTCTTTGTTGCACAACCGGACAGCTTATTCCCGTCCACAATTCCATGATGTGGGGCCCAGAAGATGATTCAAGCCAATCACTACCCCCTTCGCGACCCCGCATGCCTCCTTGGTGTACACCATGCCCACATAACGAATTACGCAATGGTTTGTACAAACCGTTAGATGCCAGAACTATCGTGGGACGATGAGGGTTCCCACCCATATGATGCATATCCTCTATGAATTACCAATTAATATGCATGCTACGAGGATAACAGCCACGACCTGCACATCCGGCTTCATGCGAGAGGAAGAAGATACAACTGACTTCTCTGTCCCATTCCAAATCTCATGGTCAACGCGTAATATACGACGCAAGAATCACTGGCGAGATTGGTTGTTAAGTCCTAGGTGATATAGTTTTGAACAGTGTTATTTCAACTGTCAGATTTAATAGATTAACTGATCACCCTGGATCAGTAATCAATAGTTCACATTATTATTATTGAAAATAGTGTTTTCTGACCTTTTTCAAATGCAGGTGAGGACAACACTGGATTTGTAAAATACTTTACAGAAAATAAACAGAGGACATGAGAAAGTGTGAACTTGCCTTTTGTGATTGCAAGATTATGCACTCACGGTCTTCGAGTCAGTGTATAAGATCCAAAATCTGAAATCAGCATCATTGGTCCGGTAAGGACTAATGTTTAAAGAAGCAATATGCCTTTACGCATAAGTAATGTGATGCACGTTTTAAACGCAAATCTCGGGAATAACGTTGTTTTAGGGTTTGGATTCCTGAAATGGTTATTTTGGAGTGTGTGGTCCTTTTAGATAAGTTTCACATTTGTGCGTTTATTAGAGCTTATGAGTGTGTGTAAGCAACACATATTTATGTAGCAATAAAATATTCCTTATGAAATGCTGGTCAAGATTGATTATACAAGAGTTCTTGTTTGAAGTGGTAAAAAGAATAACATTTGAAGAAAAGGTTTCTCCTCTAAGGTCTAAACAAGCTTTGTGGTTAGTTAGTGGTGGTTGATGTTATTGGTTTGCTTAAATGGTTTGACTTGAGTTGCTTTATAACTTAACTACTTCAGACCAAAGTTAACTATAAAACATATCATAATGTTTATAATGTTGTAATTAGATCCTTGTGGACTAAAGTTATCTTTAAAACAAAGATAGTTTGAAAGCATAATATTTATAACCTTTGTACTTGGTGTACTTGTTAATGTTGCTTTAAGGTCACTTAAGAATGATTGTAGTTTTACTTGGTGTGGTGGTTTATTGAGTTTATACTAGAGTGGTATCATTTACCTTTTATAGATGAGTGGTTATAGTTAATATTCCTTAACTACTTATGGATTAATTATAGTGTGATGGTGGTTTTGTAATCTGGTGGTTAAAGTAAATAGAAAGGATCTGATTACTTACAAGTTGTTCTTTAAGGATTTTATTTTGAATTGGAATCCTTTGAGAATATGATCTTCACTTAAGGTTGAAAGTAATGTAATAAAAAGGTGTTTATAAAGTTTTAAACCATTATGGTCTTATATTATTAATAGTTAAGACTAATACTATTTATTAGACTTATCTAACTTATTTTTAGAAATATTAATAAATTTTATTTATCCTTATATAAATTATTAATGAAGGAAATAAGTTCAAATTTGAGTTATTAAAATAATTCAGTTTTTATTTAACTCAAAAGTGGAATATTAGATTTTTAACATGTATATATTATTTTTCTGATCATTTTGGTATATTACATTTATTTTTGTGATTTATAAATAATAAGATATGATTTTTATAAGATTTATTTCTTTATAAATACTTAATAAATAACAAATACTTGATTAAATTGAATTATAATGTATGATTATAATTTTAAATTGTAATTCTTATTTTTCCAAGATTTTTGGTATTCTATTTATATTTTTCACATTTTTCCATTATTAAAATTTGCATTATTTAAAGTTTTATTATATATAAAACCTTTATTAAATAATATTTATTTAAATAATCATTATTTTAATATTTTATAATAGATTTAAGTTGTAGATTTTATTTTTCTACAAATTTTCATATATTATACACATTTTTATGAATTATAAATCAAAAGTTATTTATTAAACAAGATTTAATCGTTTATTTGATATCTAGAATATTATTAATTGAATTATAACATTTTATTTATTTCTTAACAGAAAATACTTTTTATACCGTACCAAGAGCTAGCCCTAGTCACTGACTAGTGGGCCATTGTCCACCTCATCTCTCAGGTGAAAGAAATGCATTTGTTACCGACCCAGTCTTTACCCTCAGTCAATGACATATGGGCCCTAGGCCATGCCATCAGCCACGTGGGCAAAGACTAGTCAAACTAACTGACGTGGTTCAACCATGAGGTGAGCATGACGCAACAATGGCGTTAGCACCACCACCGTCGTCGATGAGTGGTCACCGGCGACGATCTATGTCGTCCTAGCAAACGAAATTGACCTAGTTCGAATCAGCGCAACCTACTGAACCTAAAAGTGGCTTCGCTGCTCGGAAATGGTCATCGGAGCCTTAGCTCCGACGAGCTCCGACGGTGGCCGACGGTGGCATACGGTGAGACGGCGATTTACAACGAGATCAGGCAATTCGAGGATGATGGAGGGTTCAGGAACTCACCCTGATGATGATAGAGTGGTCGGAGAGGACAGGCGCGGTCGGAAACAAGCTCCCCGACGAGGATTCCGACGAACTGCTGCAAAGAGGAACGGCAAAATTCACCCGCTCCAGTGCTCCCCTTGATGAAAGATTCTATCCCGAGGATCTACGGAGGAAGGCGCTTCTCCATGGCTGCTCAGGATGGTGTGGAGAGATGTGATACGACGGTGAGGGGTGGCTCCGGTGAGCTAGGGTTTTGGTCCCGTTCGCATCTGATAGGATAAGGAGGAATTGGAGATAGGGATTGAGGAAGGGTGTCGCGGTGGCCTTCTTATCCCTCTCTGAAACGACAGCGAGTATCTTGGCACACAGCTGACGACGACGACGACATCGAGCGGCGGCGAGCTCCGCCAGCGAGCTATCTGTGTGCGTGACGATGACGACGATGCAACTTTTGTGGATAACCCCCTGGCAATTATTTCAACTCAACCCGCGGTCCTCTCCTGGCCCCATTTGTCAGTCACAGGTAGAAAAGAACTGGGCTGGTTACTGGGCTGTTGTGGGCTGCACAGGGGCGTCAGATAGGTATAGGGATGTTGGGCCACGACCAGGTAGTGTTTTTGTTTGTTTTATCCTTTTTCTATTTTCTGTTTTCTTATTCAGATTTGAATTTGAATTAGATTTTGAACTTTTCTTTGTATGACTTATTTGCTGTATATTTGCAGCAAGATTAAAATAGATTTAGTATCATTTGTGAACTTTTATTATAAAATCTTTTTATATTTCTTTTATTTACTCAATATGAACCTCTTTCTAATAGTTTGTAGAAGCTTTTCTTATTATTATTCTCTCCTATTTTAGTTATGGATTTCTTGAATGGTATATTTTTATTTGTTTATAACTTATCTCTAGTTGGCTCATAGTTTGAATAGAAACTTTTATATAAATACTGATCCTATATCATTATTTGATGCATGAAATATGAAAGAGATTAATATGTTCATTACTACTTCCATTAATTTGGGAAATGGTAATTGCATCTATTATTTTATGATATCAAGGAAGTTTAGGATTTTAAATTTTTATTATTTACCTTTGGTGCTTGAAAGTTAGATCTTGAATGTTTTATAGAAAGGAATTGATAAGGATATACTTAGGCACATACAGTTATGATGGTTGGGAATTAACAGAGATGTGCTTATGTGATTTGCTATAGGGAAATATTTCTATAAAGTGTTATAGACATCAGATGATGGATCAATAGCATGAGATGGATGTTATATTTGATTTGAGATTTAGAGTTGGTTGTTTACCAAGAATGCCTATTTTCCATATTTCACAATTATGGATCTTTAAGTAAGGAATTCCTTTCCTAGATATACTACCTCTTCCTATTCATCATCATGATTAACATAGTGAGCTTTAATTTACAAGATATCCTTATTCACCTTTTATTCTTCTAAATTCATGGATGAATCCAATGAGTTTGATACTAAAATATTTCATAACTTCCATATATCCTTGCTTGATTGCATCTACTACTCTCATGTTGATAGCCTTCCATTTAGCAAATAGTCCCTTCAAACTCCACTCATAATCTTTCTTAATTCATCCTTCACTAATGTTTCTTCATCAGATGAATATATCCAACTACCTTTCTCTAAGATTTACTATCTTTTAAGAGGAATAACACTACTTCCATAACTCTATGCTTTACTAACTTTAAATAAATAATATTGTCTTACATTTACTCTAGTAACTCATATACTAATCTTACATTATATTATTGTGACTTGTAAGAGTTAACCAAGGACATTATATTTAGACTAGGGTTCAATAATGTTCTATCCACCAATGTCACTTATACATGGTATAAGCATTCAATCTTGGTGAGTAAGGTATGATCATTATAATCCTTTGATCCTTTATGGTTTGGTTTATAATTGGCCAATCAAGACTTCATCAATACAACATTACAGTTGTATTATAATTATCTTCTGTCTAGCACCATTGGATTATGAGATATAATTTATTAACTATACCTACTTGCTCCAATAGTACTACTCCTGGTAACTATCTTCAGACTTCATTCTTGTGATCTTCTCTTCTATCAAGGAAGGATTTAACTCCATCATCTATCCTATTGATTGGATTCTTTTCAACCATTATTATCAAATAAATGATATCTAAAACTAGCATCACTATTCATCTCTTCTTAGTTGTTTCTTTGTAGACACTTATTTGTAAGCCGTGTTATGATCAAGTGCTTGATAGGTTGAAAATGGATGTATCAACAGTTGATTTCTCAACATTGATGAACAACAGATATGGGAATATAACTCAACAGAGATGACAAGGATTGATGTGGAAATAAAAATATATGGTGAATGATCTAAGCTTAGTGTCTGTCCTACTTAGTCTTACTTAGGGAGTATGTTAAGTATTACCATGATACTCATGGTGTATGCAGATAAGATTAATATATAGTTGTTACATTGTTGTTATTTATGTTATATTCTTAAATTGGTACTCATGAGTGATTTAAAATAGATACTATGATATGATCACCTAAGGATCAAATATAAATCATAGTGTATTAGGTTTTATCTTTTATTTTATTTGATCTACCCTTAGATCAAATCTCCCTTACACAAAATAAGGTTTTAGCAAAGGTCATATTGAAACTTATCGCAGTCAACTTGATTATCTACTTCTTATTCCATCAAGTTATGAGAAGCTTCAATCACTTTGACAAGTTTTGTTTAAAAGCGCGAAATTTATTCGGATTTTCTATGCATGAATGCAATGCACACATTTGGGTTCAGCTTATTTCTAGGCTCTAATGCTGGGATGCTACAGTTTGCTTTCCTTATTCAAAAACACAAAAAAAATAGTTCATGTTCTAGCTGCTGCTGTTTTTGGCTTGCGCACCTTTGCCAAAATGAACTCTGCTGAGAACACTAAGTTGTGTGACTTCACTAGCACCAACAACAATGATTTCCTAAGAACTCCTATTTCTCCACCTGCTCCTGATGCTAACTTTTATGAAAGTAAGCCTGCTTTGTTGAATCTTGTGATGAGAGAGCAATTTTCTGGTGCTGGTTCTGATGATCCTGCTGTCCATATTAATAGCTTTGTTGAACTTTGTGAGATGCAAAAGTATAAGGATGTAGATGGAGATATTATTAATCTCAGGCTTTTTGCTTTCTCCTTGAGAGGAAAATCTAAAGAATGGTTGTTATCTTTGCCTAAAAATAGTATTGATTCTTGGACTAAGTGCAAAGATGCTTTTATTGGAAATTACTATCCTCCTGCTAAGATTATTGCTATGAGAAGTGACATTATGCAATTTCAACAGCTTGATAGTGAACATGTTGCTCATGCTTGGGAAAGAATGAAATCTTTGGTTAAAAATTGCCCTACTCATGGACTCACTGCTTGGATGATTATCCAGACTTTTTATGCAGGTTTGAACTTATCCTCAAGAAACTTGTTGGATTCTGCTGCTGGAGGTACTTTTATGGGATCCACCTTGGGTGCTGCAACAAGGCTCCTTGATAATATGATGGTTAACTACTCTGAATGGCATGTTGAGAGAGCTCCACATGGTAAGAAGGTAAATTCTGTTAGGAAACTTCCTCTTTGAGTGAAAATATTGATGTTATTATGGCTATGCTTGTTAATGGGAAAGCTCCTCTAGATCCTATAAGTGTTCCCTTAGCCTCTTTGGTTGCTCAAGAAGAGCAAGTTGATGTGAACTTCATTAGAAACAACAATTTCAACAACAATGCCTATAGGAATAATTTTGATAGCAACAACAATTATAGGCCTTATCCTCCTAATAATGGCAATTCCTATGGAAGCTCTTACAATAATGCTAGAAGTGCCCCCTCTGAACTTGAAGTCATGCTCAAGTCCTTTATTAGTAAGCAAACCACATTCAATAAGACTATAGAGGAAAAGCTTTTAACTGTTGAGAAAAATATATCCTCTTTGTCTGAAGCTCAAACTTCCTTGGTTAATAAAATGGCTGCTAAACCTGAAACTATGGAAAACACCTTTGCTACTGCTCATGCCATACAAGTTACTATTGATGAAAATGTTAGGCTATTAGCTCAACTTCATGCTGGGTGGGAAAGGGAAGCTGAAATTGATAGAAACAATAGTGTGTGCACTATCACCACTAAACCACAAGTAGCCCCTATTCCTCCTCCTACTATGCCTAAGCCTACTGAGACTACTACTAGTGATGCTAAGTTTGACTTTGATATTGATGGTTGCAATATTTCTGAAGTGATTATGTTCCTGCAAAAGCTTACTAAAAGTCCTGATGCTAGTGATATGCATGTTGCCTTTACCAAACACATTATAGATGCTCTTGTTAAGATTAAGGAAGAGAAGCTAAAACACAAAGCTTCTATTCCTAGGAAAGTAGAAGATAGTTGGGAACCCATTATTAATATGCAAGTGAATGACTTTGATCTCAAAGCTTCATGTGATCTTGGTTCTAGTGTCTCTATTATGCCTAGGAAGATTTATGAAATACTTGATTTGCGACCATTAGAAGATTGCTATTTGGATGTCCCACTCAATGATAATGCTAAGACTAAACTCATGGGAGTATTAATGATGTTCTCATTATGGTTAAAAATTCTTATGCCCCTGTTGATTTCTATGGTTTGGGTGTTGAATACAATGCTTCTTGTCCTATTACTTTGGGAAGACCTTTTCTTAGAATAGTTGGTGCCATCATTGATATGAAAGAAGGCACCATCAAATATCATTTTCCATTCACGAAAGGTATTGAACACTTCCCTATGAGAAGAGAGAAGTTGCTTTTTGCTCCTCCTTTGAAAGCAAGGTTTGATGTTAATGCTTCTTCATTTGAAAATACTTGATTCTTCTTCCTTCTTGTGCCTAACTTAAAGGCGTTAAAGAAAAGTACTTGTTGAGAGATAACCCAAGAGTTTCCTTGAGTCTTGGAAGTTATTACTTCAGTAATGACCTCTCCTTATCCTTTTTGTTTGCTTTTTGTGCCAAGAATGACCTCTAATGAGAGGGAAGTAAGATTTGGGGAGTTGCTGTCCCGAAACAGATTTCTGTCCTCCACCAAAAAAATTCGTGAGGAGGATCTTTAACTCAGATTGAGCTCAAAATTTACGAATAAATCCCCCAGTATGTTGGATAACTTTCTTTAGTTCAATATGTTTTGATTTGAGAAACATACAATGTTCGAAAAAATTTGTTTCTACCTGCTGGTCTGTTTTGACAGATTTCTGCCATTATTTGCATTTGCTTCTTATTGATTCCTTTTTGAGCTATCTTCAGGTAAATTGAGTTTCTTTGAAGGAGTTACTATAGTAGCTTGTGTTTTTAGTGAAAATCCTTGCTGTTCCAAAGATTTGCCAGTGGTCTAATATCTTTTGAATAAGCTAATGTTGCTAATGAAGATTGTGTGAAGTTTTGTATTGTAGAGGTCCCAACCTTTAATAAGGTAGAGATCCCTGTGTTTACAATGCTAGTCCCTGGATCAATACCTAGCATCCACAGTTAAGATGTAATATCAAGAAACAAAGGTCATAATACAACTTTATAACTAGGAATAAAATAATTCATTACATCTTACATAGCTCATTTGGCTATCTCAATACAATGCAGCAGAATATATTATAGCATGGAGTCCTTCATCTTCAAAGTGCCACAGGCAATCATGTTGGTTGTAGACTTGTAATCCTATTCAACACACTTCACTAACATCAAACAAACCTGCAACATAATAAGTTACAGCCACAAGGGTCAATACATTTGAATTGTATTGGCAAGTGATACTATGGTAGTATAGTGGAGTCTATCATCTATATGCATTTGGCTAAGTGGAGCTTAGACTTGCTTTTCTCAAAATAGATTTTCCTTATAATTTGAAAACACTAAGTTTTTGCTTGTCAAAACACCCAAGGAACCACCAATAGAAATTGGTGAACCTTCACCCTTGTTCAACCACAAGTTTTTAACTTAGAAATTGGGATGAGAAGATTCTTGATAGCTTCCATGTCTTGATGCTCAAATTGTCCTTTGCCAGGGACATGGCTAAGTACTTAGATTTTTTACTCTGAAGAGGTGGTGCACTTTCCCCACAAGACTTGGTTTCACCAAGACAAGATCTATTAGAAGCCTTCCCTTAGACCAGAATGGACGCGCTCCAACCTATCAATCCCTTACCACCAACTATCCATTTGGCTAAGTTATTGCAACCTATATGATCCAGGCAGAGCCCATAATTGCCAAGTGGCTGCATTTGAAGCTTCTCAACATTTGACATTTCAAATCTCTTTGTTCCTGGGTGGCAATCCACAAGTGAGATACACAAGGTAAACCATAGAAATGGGCCTTGTGTAACCACTCAACCAAAAACCACCAAGCAAGTCCCTTTCCACCCAGGTGATTCATTCACTTAGTTGTTTTTATTAAACAAAACACAAGTCCTTGACTTAGAAATATTCCATTGGATGAATATAATTCACCCTTGTTTTCCACTAGCTAAGCTAAGCATGATAGTAGTAGGAATCTTAACTTAGGAAAATTCTTCTAAGGTTTCATCTACTAGGATTTCCCATGGCATAGTTTATACTTAGCAAAAATTCCATGCAAGACCTACTTAGAAATATCAATAATGCATAGTGAAAATAATAGGACAAAATTATGTAGCATCACTTTCCTTTTTTGTAGAGAATTATAAGTTCACTCCTTGATCTTGCGATACTCACACTCTTCAAATTCCACTACAAATCAATCAAGCAAGCAAATACTCAATCTACCATTCAAGCAATCATCACATAAAATAATAAAAACAAAGAAATACATCTAAGCATGCCAAAGATTGTTTTATTTGGAAAAGTGGTTTCTATTAGGTTATAAACATTTTAAAACACATATGTGTCATTTATAAAAGTGGCAAGGTCATTTATAAATGTGGTACAACCATTTGATGTTAAGTTAGTGAAAATGGTCACTTAAATCATTTTTGTTTTGCTAGAAAGGATCTAAATAAAAAGGAAGATTTCCTAGTGTTTGCCAAATGTAATTTTAACACAAATGTTAGAGTTTTAAGGTCAAGTGTTTAATATTGAAATCATTTGCAAAAGGTTTTACCTATAAACCATTTATATACCCAATCAATATTTTTATGTTGTTGAAAATGCTTTTTAGCAAAGTAAAAATTTATAGGGTTCATCAAATATATTTTTAAATCCTAAAACTTGGTGTTTAGGGTCAGAGAGTTTAAATCAAAGCAATTCCCAAAGGTTTTTCTCCAAAAACATTTTTTAATACATAGACCATAATTTTCATTTAACTAAAAATGCTTTAATTCAAAGATTTATCCTTTTAATTCACAAAATACATTTTTAATTCCACAAGTTGGTTTATATGGTCAGTAGGTTCATCAAAATATATTTTCCAAATATTTTACCATAAAAATATTGCTAGAATAATTTTTATATTCAAAATATACCTACACTTGTTTCTGCAAATTCAAACAATTTTCCAGAAGCAATTCATTAAACAAAGTGCATGGTTGGATATAGTTTGTTTTTATGATTCCATTGATATAAAATTTGCAAAATTTGGACGTGTGGATCAAAAGTTATGAATTTTACAAATTTGAACATCTAATAGATCAATTCTGGTTTTTATAAAACAGACTGGGCCACGTGGCTTAATTCTATTGGTCTGTACCGCTTCGGTTGGATTGCGTTACGGGGTGTGTTGGATCTAAGTGAGATTGAACGGTGCAGATTATCTCGTACCCCTTCGTTGAGTCAATCTATTGCATCCTTACGATCTAGATCTGACGATCTTCAACGCATCGACCAAGAACCAGCGGCGCTGGCGTCTGGCGCGCGGCGGCAGCGCTCAGGCGACGGTGGAACGGTGAATCTAGGAAGCGAGAGGAGGAGTGGGAGGTCTCACCGGGTTCGCAAGGTCACGGTGATGCTCGAGGTGGCCACAGGAGGGACAAGGGCGCACGGAGCCGATGGCGATTCCTCACCGGAGCTAGCGTCGGCGTCGGGTCATGTACTATCGTTGTCGGGGGCGAGCTCCTAGGTCGTAAGAAAACAAGGCATAAGGTCAAGGAGATGCGCACGGTTGTAGAGGTTGCGAGGGAACCTACCAGAGGGCCAGGGGCGCGATGAATCGTTGGCAACCTCTCGCCGGAGTTGAAGCAGTCGATGGCGGTGAGAAGGTGTCGTTTTCGTCGAGTCTCTGGGGCGCGCGCGGGCAATCTGGGGCTATGGGCAGATGCGCACGTTGATGGGGAGTGAGCCTGCGTGCAGTAGGGGGTAAGGGGAGGGTCGAGCTCGCTGGAATCTTCACCGGAGCTTGCCGGAGGCAGTGAGAGCTTGAGCAAAAATTAGGGGCAGCCTAGGGCTCTCGAAGTGTGGCGCCTGGGGGGAAAGAAGAGGGGAGGGAGTCGTCTAGCAGGGCGTGATCATGGTGGTAATGGCCTCTCCGTTAATGGGAATTGAAGCCGCGAAATCAAGCCAGAAATGGGAGGGAGAGAGGAAGAACTGGTCGCTGGGGGTGGAAACGACGACTGACGTGTGGGGTTGGCTAGTCAGCGAGAGAGAGAGAGGGGGAAGGTGGGGTCTAGTTTTCAGGGACACTACGGGTTCAACTATTGGTGCGAAACGTTTCTTCTGCGGGGGGATGGGCTAGCTGGGCTGGCTCCTTCATTTTATTTGTTCTGATTCATTTTTATTTTTCCATTTCTATTATTCTGTTTTGATTTTTATTTAAATAATTCAAACACTAATTGATATCAAACTTTTGCCAAACCTTGAATATATTTTAATACTGTTTAATAACATATTCCAAAGTCCTTTTTAGAATAAATCTTTTATTCTTTTAGGGTCTATTAGTAAATTTAAAAATAGATATTTGTTTTATTTCAAATAGGATTTAATTATGTTTTTAAAACTCTATTTGAATTCCAAATTTTACCAAACCTTTTTCAGTAGGCTTTATTTATACAAAATAATTTCACTTTGAAATATTATTTTAAAACACTTTAATATGTTTTAATGTTTATTGGAAAATGCCTCTACTTAAATAAAATTGGATATTAATAAATCCTCATGATTTTATTCAAATAATCTTTTACTCCTTTTATTAAACAAAACATTTTATTTTATTTGTTTGGCCAAATTTAATTTGGCTCTTAAAATAGTCCTTATTTAATATTTTCTTCCTTTGCTTATGAAAACCATATCTTTTTAGTTAAAGATCCAAAAATGGTGATTCCAACTTGTAAAATCTTGTTTAATATTTATTTATCCTTTTAAATCCCTTTAGGGTTAATTGCACACCATTTGGTATGGATTTTTAGATAGGTGCTTTATTAACTTTGGAAATTCAATTTCCTTATCTTATTAAATTCATAAGATTTTATCTATGGCTCCCAATTAAGTGAAACCAATTCCTATGGTTTTATAATATTTCTATTTGTCATCCTTGATCATTTTGAAATGTTTGTTTGACCAACTTTTATGTTGACCAAAACCATAGGCTTAGATATAACTTGAAAATGTTTTCTTCCATTAGGGTTCAAGGGTTTTGGTTTATTTTCCAAGTGTTTAAATTTCAAGATGCATTTATGAAGAATGCATTTACTTGATTTAATTTTAGTTGGATTCAAACATTAATCAAAGTTTGTTCAAGATGGGATTTTAATTTTCCATTTGGAATCAAAAAGTTTCTTTTCACCCTAAATTTCAACAATTATTTATTTTGTTTATTTATTTTTCACATTACAAAATTTGGAAAATTTTGGGATGTGACATGTATGAAGGAAAAAAATTCAGGTGTAGAGAGAGTATGATGCAATGAGATAAAGAATGGACAAAAGCTCAAGCTTGGGTATTCCACAATGGTGTCACCCGAATAAATATCCAAGAAGTACAAGCGTCAAAGCTTGGGGATGCCCAAGGCATCTCCTTCTTCATCAATAAAAAGCTCAGGTCTGTCTAGACACTTTGTTTTTATTGTTTCATGCACAGTTGTGTTGTTCTTGGAGCGTCTTAGTTTTTGTTTGCTTTGCTTAGTTTGTTTAGTTTGCTTTAGTAGTTTGGACCCCCGTTCTCGCTGTGTTGTTTTGCAAATAAGTTTGCTTGGTGTTTGGAAAGGTGTAGTAAATTCTTGCTTAAAGAGCAAGAGGAGCTTGCATTGACTATGACTTAGACTTTAGCATGACATGCTAGGTGTTGTTTTAGCATTATGCTTAGTGATTATTGCTATAGCATGTCTTGTTCCAAACAATTGGGATTGCTTAGTGTGCCTTGAAGAAATTATGCGTTGTTTTAGCATGCAAAGCATAATATTGTGGTATTATCCTTTGATGTTTTGCTTGGGTTGACTTGGCACATGATCACACCATGTTATGACTATGACAAGTCACCATTATCCTATATGATCAGTTAGTCCTTGACTTGTAGTACCACTCTTTGATTTGATTAGTTTGCTTTGTTGCATTGCATAATTATGGCCATTATTGCTCTCTTAGTTGGTTGATCCCAGTCTTTTGCTAGCCTCCACTTGTATGAGTAAGTTCTACTCATGCTTCCAACTCCCAAGAAACCAAGTTATTCCAAAGTGTCCACTATAAAATCCTATGCATGGTGTGTTACACCACTCCAAAGTATATTCTTGTTTTCATCTATCTTCCAATTAAAAACTATTTTGTTATGTGAAAACTTAGTGAGTAAAGCCCTCACGAACTTGATGGCACACTTTATTATTTTCCCCTAATAAACTTGAACCATCGTGACAACTTTGTTGTATATGCTTGCACTTATAAGTTGGAATTAGCAGAACCGTGCTGTCACGGGGAACATTTTCAACATTGCACTTGCACCTTATTGTACTCAGTTGATATCATGTTCTTTTGTCTATGGATGTCACCGGTGTGAAATAAAGAGGGAACTTGTAAGTCCATGGAGTTTGTATCCTGTGTTACAGAAACGCCTGGGCCGCTAGCCTAAGCCATGCCTAATCATGGTGGAAACTTACAACATCACCATAGTGACATCTATGAAGCATTCTTCTTATAAAAAAGAGACACATTGAGAAAAGAGGAAAGAGATAAAAAAGCACCATATTCCCATGGTACATGAGAAGAATTGCTGAGATGCTCATTGTCTGCTTGCCTTGTCATTTTGGTTATGGGAAAGCTCCTGTACCATGTTCAAGGGGTACCCCATTGGCGGTTCTCAATGATATACAAATACTTACAGTGACAAGAACTTGCCTGGGCCCTAAGTTGAGTATCCATGAGGTGTAGCCCTCATAGTCAAGGGACTTGAGATTGCCACCTTATACTTTGTCAAGCATATACTCCAGCTTTGCTACTTTAACCTTAACCACTTCAAGATGCTTATGATAGGGGCAATGAGGGATGAAAGCTAACAAGTACCATAATTTTTTGAAGCTCTTTTTGAAACTTGTAATCCCTGCTTCCTTTACAAAAAGGCCTTTCTTCCACCACTATTGAGTCTCCACCTTCTACCTTTAGGCACCATTAAGAGAGCATAGTTGTCATTCTGTGTGCAATGTTCCAAAGCTTATTAATTGATGCATATTGTGTTATTACTTGTTCATGTGCTATCTGTTTCTAGTCACCCTTGTGAAATTTCCAGGTTTCCTGTGCATTTTATTGCTACTCTATGAGGGACAAGCTGATTACCACTATGCTATGTTTTCTGCATGTGAAACAAACAAACGTTTTTCAATGCATATTATTCATGATCTTTGTTTGTAGCTTGCCATGTTGCATGCATAGTTACTATGTCCTATTGTTAGAACTCCATCTTTCATGCACATGTTTAGAGTTCTTTGATCCCAGCTGTCAATGCTTGCAAATGGTTGGATCTTTATTGTGAGGGTGCATGTCACCTCAAAAATTATTCTTTTATCACTCACCTACTCGAGGACGAGCAAGAGTTAAGCTTGGGGATGCTGATACGTTGGAAACGTATCAATAATTTTTGATGCTCCATGATTGTTTAGTATCTACGTTACTTTACTTGTCCACACTTTGAGGTGCTTTTTACATGTTTTCTGGTACTAACCTATTAATAAGTTGCAACAGTGCCAGATGCCAGTTTTCTACTGTTTTTGGTTTCCGAAAAGTTAGTAAAGAAATATTCTCGGAAGTGGACGGGACAAACGCCAAAGTCAATAACTTTTCGTGGGGAACAAGAAGTCCAGAAGGGAGCCCGGAAGGCCAGCCAGGGGGGGCAGACCCACCTTAGGCGCGGGTGGGCCCAGCCCCGCGCCTGGCTAGGGTTTGGGCACCCTGGCCGCCTCCCGGTCTCGCTCCTTCGCCTATAAGAAGCCCCCGATGCAAAACCCTGAGTACCCGAACAGAAATCCACCAAACCGTTTGTAGCCGCCTCCACCATCGTCCCTAGATCGGGGGGATCTAAAGTTCTTCTCGGCACCCTGCCGGAGGGGAGATCATCTTGGAGGCCTTCTCTCCGGTATGATTTGTGAGTAGTTCCACCTTGGACTATGGGTCCATGTAGTAGCTAGATGTTTGTATCTCCTCCTTTGTGCTTTCATGTATAGATCTTGTGAGCTCTGTTCATGATCAAGATCTAATCTATTAGTAATCATGCATGTTATGTTTGCGGGGATCCGATGGATATTGAGATTATTATTTTCGTTTGATTAATGGTTTTATCTTTATGATTCTATCATGTCTGTGTTGTTTGTGATCTTGCATGCTCTCCGTTGCTAGTGGTTATCTTGGCCAAGTAGTTGCTAGTGACTCTAAGAGGGGGTATTTATGCTCGATAGTGGGTTCATGCCTCTAGTTTCTAAGGGAAGTGACCATAATCTCTTCGGTTGTAGATGTGCTGTTGATACTAGGGAGAAAACAACAGTCTCTTGTTCATGGAACATGTGGACTGTTTACCTTACACACTTTGCTTAAAGCAGTTGTCTGTTGCTTGCAACTTAATACTGGAGGGGGTTCGGATGATAACCTGAAGGTGGACTTATATTCATAGATGCAGTTGGATGACGGTCTACGTATATTGTTGTATTGCCCAATCAACCTCATAGGATCTTTCTGGCTAGTAATTGCATTGGTATGCCTTGCTCAGTTCCTGTCAATTGCCCAGCTGTAATTTGTTTACCCTTCATGCCATGTTGTTTATCTAAGGAGAGCACCTCTAGTGAACTATGGACCCCGGTTCAATCTTTACCATTGATACATCTTCCACTTTTACTTGTTTACTTGCTACAAACCATTACCTACCACACCATACGTTTAATCCTTTGTTATAGCAAACCGGTGAGCTTGATAACCTCACTGATTCGTTGGGGCAAAGTCGTGAGTTTGTGTTGTGCAGGTCTCCGCGTTGCTTGCAACACCTGTGTGACGTTTCCTTCCTCCTTCTGGTTCGATAACCTCGGTCTCAACTGAGGGAAAACTTGCTGCTTGCTGCTTCACACCTTGCCCTTGGGGTTCCCAACAGGCTCCACATCAATAAGCGCCATCAGCAAGCTCAAACAACCTGTCACCTATAGCAGCAAAATACTCAAGATACAATCTACCAATCACAAATCTAATTGGACAAGTGGAGGAGGCACATACCAAGGAACAATTCCTCCAAAAATCAGCACTTAAGATGTGCTGAACAAGGATATCGAAAATCTCAAGAAAGAATAGCAAGAACTCGAGCTTGAGAAAGTTTTCCGGTGTTTTTCAGGAGAGATAAAGAAGATGGCTTTGAGGAGGCGGCCTGGAGGGGCCCAGGTGGGCTAGACCCCCTAGGTGATGCCACCTGGTAGGTCGCGCCTACCATGGGTGTGGTGGCCTGGGGTGGCCCTCTGGTTCACTTCAGGTGCCTCTCTGCCCCTTTTTTCGAGGAAAAAATTATTTTGAATTTTTTGGGATTTTTCGGGAAACTTTATTTTGGGCCAATTTTAGGGTATGAAAATTGATTTTCTCTCCAGAAACAGTTTTTTCAGAAGAAGAAAAAGCAAACCAAAAGACAAACTACAGGAGCTCTAAGAAACTCAAACAAGCAAACAACTAGCAAAACTAAAGCTAAAGCAAAGACTAGGAAGGATAAAAGTAAAAGAAAGCAAGTATAACCACAGTGGAAACATTATTTTGTTCATTAAAATCCTTTTGTTAACAAGGTTGATCAAGTCTTGTTACCAAAACAATCTTATATGAAGCAAAACTTTGCATTCCACAAGGTGATTATGTTACCTTATACTTGATAGCAATGGTCCCAATCATAGTAGTTTCAAAATTTTCTTGTGGAATGGGACAATATATTTATCCAACCTTGATGCTCTCAATATTTTCAATGGAATTCAGGCAATAGCTCTTGACAACCTTCTTGGGGAAATAGACAGTGTGTTCTTTGTCATTAATATTGAATGTTAAATTTCCTTGATTGTAATTGATGACATCACCTGTAGTATTAAGAAAAGGTCTCCCAAGAATAATAGACATATTATCATCTTCAGGCATTTCAAGCACAACAAAATCAGTTAAAACCATGCAATTATGAGAAACTTGAACAAGAACATCCTCACATATACCAACAGGAATAGTAGTTGACTTATCAGCCATTTGTAAAGATATATCATTTGGTATCAACTTTTCTAGCTGGAGTCTCTTATAGAGAGAAAAAGGCATAACACTAACTCGAGCTCCCAAATCACATAAAGCAGTTCTAACATAATTATTCTTAATAGAGAAGGGAATATTTGGTATACCTGGATCACCAAGTTTCTTTGGAACCTTACCATTGAAGGAGTAATTAGCAAGCAAAGTACAAATCTCCTCATTAGGAATCTTCCTTTTATTAGAGACAATATCCTTCATATACTCTGAATAAGGAGGCAACTTAATAGCATCAGTCAAAGGAATTTGCAAGAATAAAGGTTTCATCCACTCACAAAACTTGTTGTAGTGTTCCTCCTCCTTTGACTTGGGTTTCTTACCTGGAAAAGGCATAGGTTTCTGCACCCAAGATTCTCTCTCTTTACCATGTTTATTAGCAATAAAATCTTCCTTTGTGTACCTAGTGTTCTTAGTGTGCTTCTCAGGTTCTTCCTCACCTTCCTCCTTATCAGGAGACTCATTTTTATCATTATCACTCTCAGTTTCAGCATCAGAGACAGATATACTATTAGGATCTATAGCAGGTTCAAGTGGTTCTTCAACTATCTTATGTTTCTTTTTCTTCCTCTTACGAGGACTTCACCTTGCTGGGAATCCTGCTCTATTCTTTTAGGGTGTACTTCAGGATATAAAGGATCTTGAGTAGCTATACCACTCCTAGTTCTAATTCCATAAGCATGTTTATCTCCTGAAGCATTAACTAGCATATCATTTTGCACCTTAGCAAGTTGATCAAGTTGATTTTGAACCATTTGAAAGTGTTTACAAAGCATTTTAATATCATTAGAAGTTCTTTACACAATATCTTTCAACTCATGGATAGCTCTAGAGTTTTCCAATAAATGATTCTGAACTTGTTTATTAAAATACCCTTGCTTAACAATAAAGGTGTCAAGTTCCTCTAAACATTGATAAAGAGGCTTACCATAAGGAATATCACCTTCATCAAAGTGTTAGAGAGAGTGTACCTCAATAGTAGATGAGTGGGGAATTGGCTTACATAATTCTTCTATAGGAGGTAGATTCTTCACATCTTTAGCTCTAATACCTTTCTCCTTTAGACACTTCTTAGCTTCCTTCATCACTTCATCATTTAATGCAATAACTCCCCTCTTCTTTGTTGTTGGTGCTGGATTGGTTCAGGAACAACTGGTTCAAGAGTAATAGGCTCAGGTGTATTTAGCTCAGTTGAAGTCCAATCATCATAATTATTGCTTATTTTAGTCATTAATTCTTCATCATCTGTAGGAGTCCTTTTCCTGAAAACACAATCACCAAAGCTATCTAGGTAGGTCCTAGAATCATCAATTAGTCCATTATAACAAATATCAAGAAGCTCATTTTTAGGTAATGGACATCCAGGATGTGCATGAATCAAGGCACATAACCTTGTCCATGACTCAGGCAATTTCTCTTCTTCTCCCTGTTTAAAATCAAAAAGTCTCTGCAAAGCAGCATGTCTAGCACTGGAAGGAAAATATTTCTGAAATAAAGAAGCGATCAAGCTGTAGAGGTCCCAACCTTTAATAAGGTATAGATCCCTGTGTTTATAATGCTAGTCCCTGGATCAATAGCTAGCATCCACAGTTAAGATGTAATATCAAGAAACAAAGGTCATAATACAACTTTATAACCAGGAATAAAAATAATTCATTACATCTTACATAGCTCATTTGGCTATTACATTACATTGCAGCAGAATATCTATAAGCATGGGGTCCTTCATCTTCAAAGTGCCACAGGCAGCCATGTTGGTTGTAGACTTGTAATCCTAATCAATACACTTACATCAAACAAACCTGCAACATAATAAGTTACAGCCACAAGGGTCAACACATTTGAATTGTATTGGCAAGTTTCACTACTATGTAGAAATAAGTGGATCCTATCATTACATGCATATTTGGCTAAGTAGGTTTTTAGGCTCATTTGCAGAAAGCAGCATAATTTATCCTATCTTTTAAAAATAGTTTTGATCTTTTGTCAAATCTTTCTGAACTCCTTGGAATCCACCAAGTGCTTCAAGTCTCTTGTTGTCACTTTCAAGTTTTTCTTTTTGAAATTGGAATGTCGAGATTTCACATAGCTCCAGGCCTTAGTTGCTCAGTATTGTCCATAACCGGGGACACGGCTAAGTACTTAGATTTTTATCTTCTGCAGAAGTTGTACACTTTACCCACATGACACACTCTCATCTTGTTGCCACCAGTGGCCGCTGGATAAGTACTCACCAAGATGGAGTACTGGCAGATTGAGAATGTGACGAAGTCTTTCCATAGGGTCCTCCCAATACACAATGCTAGCTTGTCTTCAGGCACCAATGTAGGGTTCCTAGTTCCCTCATTCCAGTTAACCTGAAGAGGCCAATGCATGGGTCTTCCCAATGTAGTTGACTAAGCCAGTGCCCATTTAGCATGTGGCTGTACACGGAAGCCACAGTACGAGAAACATGTTCAATCTCTAAGTCCCTGGGTGGTTTTCTTTTAGTGCACATACAAAAAGAGATAGCCATATAAACATGGTTCCTTTTGTTGCCACCTTGTCCAAAACTTGAGTATCCTTGTCCACCCAGGTGGTTCATTGAGTATTTGTTTTATTATATAAAACATAAGTCTTTTCTCAACTTCATATAATCTCAACATGTATCTCAACTCAATATATATAGCAGGGCTAAGCATATTACAACTACATTGTTTTCACTAAGGAATATATAAGGGTATCCTATTAGGATTTAGCATAGCAAAATATAGTAGTCCTTATCATGCATGTTTCAAAATCCACTAAGTGTAATGAAAATAGTAGGACATGGATGATAGTGTCACTTGCCTTTTTGGTAGAGGATGTTGGTTCACTTCTTGATCTTGCTAATATCACACTCTTCTACTTCACTACAAATCAATCAAGCAAACATAGATTCAACTAGCATTCCAACCATTATTCAAACAATTCAACACACATAAAATAATAGAAACTAAGTCATGCATGCAAGCATGCAAAAGATAGTTTTATTTGCAAAGGTGGTTTCTACTAGGATCTATACATTGTAAGGTTCAAAGTGGTCATTTTCTAAAGTGGCAAAACCATTTTCAAAAGGATTTTATCTATAAACCATGTTTACATCAAATCATTATTTTATGTGGTGGAAAATGTTTTTAGCAAAGCAACAATTTTATATTGTTTATAAAATAAGTTTTTAATTCACAAAACTTGGTGTTTAGTGTCAGTAGGTTTGAATCAAAACATTTTACAAAGGTTTTGCTCGAAAATCATTTCCATATCAAAATCAATATTTTTATTTGGCTAGAAATGAGCTAATTCAAGTTTTTTATTCCTAAACTTCAAAAAAAATCATTTTTATATCCATGAGTTGTTTCCTAGGGTCAGTAGGTTCACAACAAACCATTTTGCAAATATCTCAACCCCAAAATATTTTTGGTATAAATTTTATATCCTAAACAAGCATACACAAGTTTCTGCAAAAACAAACAATTTAACAGAAACTTTTTACTAAACAAATGGCATGGTTGGCTAGGGATTGCTTTTTTGAATCCATTGATATAAAGTTTGTAAAATTTGGACGTGTAGAACTAAAGTTATGAATTTTTCAAATTTGCAACGCAATCGGATTCTATTTCTGTTTTTAAACTAAACTAGTGCCACGCGGCGTGTTTCTACTGGCTGGTACCGGTTCGCACGGATCGGCCTCTGTGAGGCATTGGATCTAACAGATCGCGCGGCTCAGACTACTTCTTACCCTTTCGCTTAAGTTCAAATTTTAGCCACAGGATCAAGATCCAACGGGCTCAGTTGCTTTGACCACGAACTGGCGGTGCTAGCGGCGGCGCACGCTCTGGCTACGGCGGAGCCGGTGATACAGGAAGCAAGGAGGGTAATGGAGATGCTCACCGTGCTCGCAGGGTACTGGTGAAGCTCAAGGTGGTGCTGGCTTGGCGAGGGGCGCACCAGAGAGGCGACGATTGCTCGCCGGAGCTTGCAGCGGCGTCGGGTTCGTCTGGTGGTCGTCGGGGTGAAGTTTGCGGGTGCGCTAAGGCAAACGGAGCACACGGTTAGACGCGTACGACACTAGGGATCATAGGAGCATCAACAGGAGGTGCTGGGGTAGTCCGTACTCACGGGGGTGCTTGCCGGAGTGATTGGCAGACATGGCGATGCTTAGATGCTTCGGTTCGTCGATGATTTGGAGCGCGCGCGAGCGAGCTAGTGGTACTGGTAGATGCTCCTGAAGATGGGGAGCAGGCTTGTGTGCAGTGGGAGGTGAGGGGCGGCAGGGTGTGGCCGGAATTCGCTGGAGAAGCTCGCTGGAGTAGCGGCGGTGCAAAACCGATTCAGGGCAGCCTGGTGGCTCCCGTGCAGCGGCTTTCGAGGGGAAATGCCGAGGAGTGTCAGGTGATGAAGAGGGCATAGACGTTGGAGATATTAACGCCTCCATTGATGCGAATTGATCGTTGTAATCAAGTCAGAAACGGCGAGGAGGAATTGCCGCGGGTTTGAAGACGATGCACAGTGGTGTGGGGCCTTGCTGTCAGCGAGGGAGAGAGATAGAGAGAGGGCCACCAGTCTGGGACTCTGTGGGTTCGCGGTTGAGTGGGAAAACGATTCGCTGAGGAGAGTTGGTGGGCTAGACTGGGTCTTGCTGGGCCTGTTGGGTTGGGTTGTTTTGTTTCTTTTCTTTTTGTACTGAATCTTTTTCCTTTTCCCAATTGATTTTCTGTTTTGAAATTCAATCAAACAATTCAAACATTCAAATCAATCAAACTTCCACCACACTTTGTATTGAGTTTAGTTCTGTTTAACAACAATATTCCAAGTCCCAAAATAAAATAATATTTTTATTCTTTTAGGATCTATTTAATAATTAAATAAAATAGTCCTTAGTTATTAATTCAAATAGGATTTGATTATTAAAATCTCCATTTGAAATCTAAATATTATCAAAACCAAATCAGTAGGTTTTATTTGAAAATATAAAATACTTGGAAAACTTGTTTAAAATAATTTAACAAGTTTTGATGTTTAATTAAAATGGTAAAACCTTATTTTAATAAAATTGGATATTAATAAATCCTCATTATTTTGTTTAAATAAACCTTTACTCTTTTTATCAAATAGGAATATTTTAATTTCAAAAGCTTGGCCAAGATTTAATTTGGCTCTATAAAATAATCCTTATTTTTATTTCTACCTTTGCTTTATAAAAACCATATCTTTTTATTTAAAGATCCAAAAATAGTGATTCCAACTAATAAAACTTTCTTTATTAATTGTTTACCCTTTTAAATCCCTTTAGGATTTATTTGATCAAAATAGGTTTAAAGGTTTCCAATTGGAATCAAAAATTTTCTTCTCACCCTGAAAATCAACAAAGTTTTATTTTATTCATTTATTTTTCACATAACAAGATTTGGAAAATCTTGGGATGTGACACAAGCAATCAGGGCTATCAATGGAACCAGGAGGTAATCTATTAAACCAAGCCCTAGTTCTCCTTTTAGTGAAAAAGGGAAGATCTTAGTAACAAAGTACTTGCGCGTCTTAAAATCATCAGAGAACAAAGCACTCATAGTAGAAAGCTCATTCATATGAGCCACAACACTCTCATTTTTAGTCCCACTAAAAGGTTCTTTCTCAACAATATCTAAATAAGATAAATCAAGAGAGAAATCATAGTCTTCATCTTTAATATCTATGGGAGAAGTGGCAAACTTAGGATCAGAGGAAAACTTAGGCATGATAGTACGTCTAGCAAGGAGACTCTTAATAGCACTACTACCATGTGTGTTTCGGCACTCTTCAACAAAATCATCAGTGAACTCAATGTAACCATCATTAATATCATAACTCTCACTAGACTCAGGTGAGCTAACAGGTGTAACTGTCTCTTCATTAGGAGTTTTGGTATTTCCTAGACTAGCCATAGTAGCATCTAGAAAAGGACCTAATGAACCACTCGCATCAAGCATAGTAGAAGTAACATCATGAGCATCAAAAGCAGTTTCAGACTCAGCAGTAGTAGCAGTGTGTGTAGCATGTGTATGTGGTGGTCGTGTAACAAGCTTACTTATAACAGACGGTGAATCAAGAGCAGCAGAGGTGTTCAGGACTGTACCTCTTCTTGTAGTGGATGGTAAAATAGGGAACTTTCCATCATGAGACTTCCCCATGATGAAAGGAGTAGAAGTGAGCAATAATAGATCCAAGTAAACTTACAAATAAAGTTATGCTTGTCGGCAATGGCGCCAAAAAATATTCTTGATGACCCACAAGTATAGGGGATCGCAACAGTCTTCGCGGGTAGTATTACCCAATTTATTGATTCGACACAAGGGGAGCCAAAGAATACTTGCAAGCCTTAACAACTGAGTTGTCAGTTCAGCTGCACCTGGAAATAGTTCTTGCTCACAGAAGTTTACCAGTAGCAACAGTTTGGTAGTAGTAACAGCAAGGCCACAACAGCAACAGCGAAACAAGAGCAATAGTAACAGTAACAGTAACAATAGGATTCGAGTGCGTTAGGCATAGGGATGGATGGACAGGCATTGCATGGACGAGTCTAAACATGTAAATTCAAGATCTAGGGCATTGTAGATAAATAATAACAAGCATCCAAGTACTAAACAATCCTAGGCATGTGCTCCAAATATAGTCATATGTGCTCGCAATGAGAACTTGCACAACATCTTATGTCCAGCCAGCCCATGGCAGCGGGGCCTCTAGGGAACTACTGGCAATTAAGGTGCTCCTTTTAATAGAGCACCAAAGCAAAGCATTAACACTCCGTGAACACATGTGATCCTCACACCACAGCTATCCCCTCCGGTTATCCCAATTATTGTCACTTTGGGGCCTTTGGATCCGGACAATGATATGTGTACACAACTTGCAGATAAGATCACAAACAATACTATCATAATGATTCAATAATAAGTTCAGATATGAGATCATGGCACTCGGGCCCTAGTGACAAGAATTAAGCACAACAAGTTGCAACAAAGTCAAATAGCACTAATAGAGATACTAGGAATTATGCCCTAATAGATCTTATTCGATTACATGATAGAACTCATCTAATCCCTACCATCCTCAAGCCTACAGCGGGGGATTACTCACTCATGGATGAGGAAACATCGGTGGTTGATGGAGATGCGTTGGTGATGATGATGGCAATGATCCTCTCCAAATTCCCCGTACCGACAGGGTGCTAGAACGGAGTTTCTAGATCCTAATCTTGGTTTCTGGTGGCGACGGTGGAGAGGAACTCTTTCTAGAAAACTATCGAACCCCCCTTGGTTTTTAGGTCGAAAGGAAACTTATAGGCGCAGAGGAAGGTCGAGGGGTGCCTGGGGTGGCTGCACCCCCTCCAGGCGCGACCAGTGGTGGGCCCGCGCCTGGGGTGGGTGTGGGCCCACCAGGCCTTCTCTCCGTCTCGTCTTCTGGCTCCGTGGATCTTCTGGTGAAATATAATTTTTGGCATATTTTCTGGAATTTTTCCTGATAGTTGATTTTCTGCACAAAAACAAGACACCAAGGTAATTACTGAAAAATACAATCGTGTTAGTTGTATCCAAATCACACAAGTTTAGAGAAGAAACAATAGCAAAGTGTTCGAGAAAGTAGATACGTTTTGGACGTATCACCCATTGTTAATGATCACTAGGCCAACTTCTGCAGTCCATTTGGTAGCCTGGGTCGCATCCTTTGGGCTGAAATTATAGCCTGTTTGGTTGCCTGTTTTTTCTATCAGATGCAAAAAGGGTGTTTGGTGCTTAGCTTGGTTGCTTTCTTTTCACACAAACATGTTGATACACTCACCATATTAAAATGTGGTGATCTTACCACAACACATCAACACAACACACTTTCATGGATCAGATCACATCACACATCCATAGAAACTAGAAACTATACTAGGCACATTCAAAGAAACTAGACTAGGTGATAGCTGTGAGATTCGATACATTTTTAATGGTTTTCGTCTTGATTTGATGGTTTTGTAGCTTTACCTAACTCTAATACTTTGGTAGCAAAGGAAACTTGGTGTTCAATGTGTGTTTCAGGTTCTGAACATCAACAGAAGGTTTCAACAACAGAAATACAATATTCAGGCGAAAACAAGCAAGTTTCTTTTTGGAAGCAATCGATAAAGACAACAAGTAGGTTTAATGACCAACTATATGGCGGGAATATTTTTTCTGGACATAGAGTTGCCGCCACCTTCGCCCTGTCAAAAGGAACAACTTTCATGAAGGAGGCATACACGAAAACACAACACGGTAGCCGCCGTTCCATCCAGAAGGGAGAAAGAAGAGATCCGGAGAAGAAGGGGAAGACGTTCTTCATCTCTCTCCACGATCTTCAACCTCCTAGCCACCACACCCCCATAGCCATTACTTGTACTTGAGAGGGAGAGATCTTCACCTTGCAAGATTATAGTTTGAGATTATTTCTTCCTATCTTGAATTGTGTTGGATTGAATTTCTATTCTTATTATGGATCTCCATGGTAATATTAATAAGAACTACCTTTGTTCAATTATATCGATGATGCTTTCTTCTTTCATGTGTGAGTAAGTTCCTTTGGGCGTGGGAGATGTAAGGGATTGGTGAGATGTGATGTGCCTATATATTTTCCATTAGTTTGTTATTGATTTTAATTAATATATTATTTGTGCTTGACTATCTGTGGGATGCCTAATGCTTGTTGTCCAATTAAGGGACCACACAACATGATATTTTGTTCTACATAGATAAGATCTTGTTTGCTAGCAGACCGGTGACCCCCGAGTGACACGGGGATTTCAATGGAGAACTAGTTGAACTCGAGGAGCACGAGGATCCACTGTGCCTATCGCATTAGTCTAATACAAGGAGCTTAATTGCTAAGCAACCTGAAGGATCTTAATCGTCTAGTGACTAACCATGGTTTTGGTAAGAGACTAGTAGGATTATTGAAGTTGGAATGAAATCTACCAAGAGGAGTTCCGGCTAATTATGGGTTGCTCACCTACACACATACTTACAAGATTATAATTGTTACACTTATCACTCATCCACTTGGCACGGTCACTATCACCATGAACTGTATCTCCCCGCGCCTGCTTTGTCATCTGCGCAAAACAACAAACAATCGAATCATTCTTCACTTTTATGCTGAAAGGATACGGATGTCGCCTAGAGGGGGGGTGAATAGGCGATTAAAACTTTTCCTAGAGTGGCTCAACAAAGGCGGAATTAAACTAGTGTTTACAGCGAGCAAGCAGAGAAGAAAGCAGAAGATATTAGCGCAAAGCAGCCGAGTAGCAAGATGCGCAGTCAATCACAAGATGCGCTTGATGCGAGGGCAGCAATGCATGCGCGGGCACAGGACAAGAACGCGGCGGCAGCAGATGCACCAGGGCGGGGCCCAGCAGTGCAGGAGGGGGCGATGCGGCAGCAAGACGCTGAAGCGGCAGAGCTGGCGAAGCTTCCAGTGGTCAACGCATGCGGGATAAAGGGCGGGCGCGCGGCAACGCAGCGGGGTAGGGCCACGCCGCATGCGCGGGAATCGAGGGCATGCGCGCAGCGCCCGCGCGAGACAAGCGGCCACGCGGCAGCGGCGGGGCCAAGCGAGGCGGTAGCGCTCGAGCGGGACAGGGACCGTGATGCGAGGCGGGTCAATGCGGGAGTATGTGCGATCTGGGCCAACGGAGCAAGTTTTAGATCTGAATCTGGAAAAGAGATCTGGGCTGGCCGGTACTACTGGTCCACTCGGGCGGTACTACCGGGCCGTCCGGTAGTACCGGATCTCGGTACCTAGCGAGATAGAACAAAAATGGGCCGTTTTCAGGCCCGGGCGGTAGTATCGGCCCATCCGGGCGGTACTACCGCTCGGCCCAGAAAACATACAAACAGGCAAATATACAAACGACAATAACTTTTGACTGGAAGCTCTGATTGACCCGATTCAAATTGCGTTGGATAGAGGGCGACAAGGGATTGGAAATATTGATTATCACCTAGTGAGAAAGTATCAAGTAGAATAATATGATATACCTCACTTGGTGAGAAACCAAAAAGCCGCATAAATCAAAATCGCAACAAGATACAAATGGGAGATTCGATTTAGATGAACAAGAGCTTGTTATGGAGATTACCACAAGCTCTATATCATCACATGGATAAGACCAAATAACAACCAAATATGATGATGAAAGTATGCAAAGGTTTGACCTCTCTCCGAACGATGTGACCGAATTACTCATAAGAGAGCCCCTCTTGATAGTACGGTTATCTATCCTAAACCCGGTCTCACACACACAACGTGAGACCGGCAAAAGGGAAAACCTATCAATATTATACCTTTGCCTTGAGCATTCCACTTGAGCTCGATGTAGACGATCTTGCCCTTGCCCTTCTCAAGATGGAACGCCTTCCTTAATTCCTCACCATCGACCTCGCATATTGAGCTTGCCCAACATATCTTCTTTGCATTTCATCGACCTTGAAGCCAACACATGCTCCAAGAGATGCCAATGGACAAATCCTACAAGTATAACTTAATACACACATTAGTCCATAAAGATTGTCATTAATTACCAAAACCACACATGGGGCCCAACATGTTCTTTCAATCTCCCCCATTTTGGTAATTGATGACAATCCCTTTAAGAGGGTTTATATAAGGAATATTAATGAATAAAATGGTAATACCAATATCAAATACTACAAAAGTATGTGATATTGGTACCACCACCATATATAGAGCAAACTCCCCCACAATCTATGCATGTGTGATGAACTTGAATTTCATTGCATATATTGCCAATCATTATCATTGGTGGAGTTTCCTCTATATATACCACATTCTAAGCAACAACAAATATGCAAGAGCATGAGAAGCAAATGCACAAGAACAAACTCAATGCATAAACCAACTTCCCTTAAACCCTCTAAAACTTCTCCCCCATTGGCATCGATTGCCGAAATGGGTGACAAGTTCTAGAAGGCAAATATAGTAATAATTCCTCCAAATATTGCCAAAATAAAGTCAAATGATGCAAGCAATTTACAAGATCCGACAAACCAAATGAAAACAATGAATGAGTCCAAATGGAAACAACAAGATGTTATGATATGAGCAAAAGAGTGCTTCAAATAACAAATAGAGAAGCTCCCCAAGATCTGGGCACAATTGTAAAATGAATGCATTGGAATACATAATGCACAATTATGGAATCATTGCTCCCCCATAAGCATTTAAAGCACAACAAATGAGAAAGAAGGCAAATGAGCATTATTAAATGAATTAGATGAGCTCCCCAAAAATAATGCACCAATTATGATATTTATATTTGGTAACAAGGTGCATAATCATGGAATCCTCACTCATCCAAATTCATTTAACAATACAAGGCATGAGAGAACAAGTATGAGTGCCCGAAGATGCAAACAAGAGGAACAAGCACTCATAGGCAAACAAATTTGGAAGCCACCGAAAAATCAAAATGAATAAAAGGTGGTATCCAAGGAATAAGATTCAACTAAAATTATCTTCTCATATGTGCATATGTCTCTAAGTGGAAAACATCACAAAGACATATGCCAACAAACACACCTGCACCCATAAATAAGATATACAAGAAATCACATGAAAGCACAAATGAAGCCTTAACATATACCAATAAGATTTTTGCTTCAAAGCACGACCAAAGGCTCAAATATATCTTATTGTACATTAATGAGCTTCAAATACCAACACACTCCATATATTACAACTATCACCAAGGGAAAAGGAGAAAGTTGGAATATATGGAGAAAGGCAACAAGTATTGTATAGTCCCAATTATATGCACTCATCTCAACTTAAACACATATACAATATAGAGTCCTCTTAAAACCATGTCTAGAAATACAACAATTACAAATACATTAATTCATGCTAGAAGGCAACCGACAAACGGTTGGAATCAAGATATGTGAGCATGAGGAAGAGATACTTGTTACCGAGGTAGGATGTAGAGGATATGAATTCGTTGATCATCCTATAGCTTGCCTCAAATTTTCTTCTAAGCATCACTTCTTCAAAATTGAGAGACTAGCGTCCAAGATATCTCCAATGTACCTAAAACACAATTAAGTACAAAATGGTCCCCAAACTTATTGGGTCCAAAGTAGTTAGAGAAACTACAATACATAGGAGAGACTCCACATAATTATGTGCACATTGATATGAAATTGAATTTCATGCACAACTTAGCAGATGGGAATTAGTGGAGTTTCCTATATATATGTAACACCACGGTTCTGAAAAGACCGTGGCTTCTATGTGACATGCCAATCCCTGGATCGGTTCATTGGCCCACAATAGAATAACATGAATAACATAGCAAAATATCCGTGTATCATAAATAACGAAGATCCAGAGTACCATTATTACAATAAAAGCTTAGCCCAAGGCTAGCTCAAATTATTCAGGTAGCAACATAAATAAAGTAAATCCTCCATTCTTCAAATTGCCCACAAGTGAACAAGTGCCGAGTGGAGTACCGTGGCCTATATCGATTACTCGGAATCGGAATATCCTGCAACATGAAACATAGCAGCCCCGAAGGGTCAATACATGGAATGTATGGCAAGTAGAGCTAGTAAAGGAGACAATAGTGCTAATATCTACATGCATATTTGGCAATTGGAGCTGTGTCTGGCTTGCATTTGCAAATACATTTGTCCTACTTTCATAAACAGTTTTTGATTTTCTTTGAAAAGATCCCAATTAAGTTAACCCAACAATATTAAAGCAATTATGAAATTAGAATGAGCGAGAAACATGTCATGGAATCAATATCAAGCAACTCAGTTGTCCATAACCGGGGACACGGCTAATTGATTAGATTATACACCCTGCAGGGGTTAGTACACTTTACCCATGTGACTTGGTCAGCCCAGCTCGTACCATCACTCTCATTTTGGGTGATGATAGGGATAAGTCCAAGAAAAGACTGTTCGGGAAGTATCTCCCCAATCCCGACGCGCACCGGTCCAACCTACCAAAATTCTACATCTCTGGATACGCGGGTTCGAGTTACCACAACCTAATAATTCCAACCAACCGCCCATTCCATTATTGGCACATGGTTGTACACGTAAGATACATAATAAAGAAGCCAATCATTTTCTCTTGATATCTGGGTGCCTTTCCGCAATGAAACCACCAAAATTTATCAATCCCATCACACCCAGGAGATTTATTGATTAAGTTGTTTTAGTTTTCGCAAACCAACTCTTTTAGAAACAACTTTCAACGATGTAACCCAGACCTCGTTCATCATAGCATGGCTAAGCACATCTACCAACGGTGGTTCATCTACAAGGAAAACCCCACCACATAATAGGACATAGCATAGAGATAGTATCATCCTACACATGCGTCTACAAAATACACAACAATGCATTGAAAATAGTAGGATGATATCATGAACAAAGTAGCATCTACTTGCCTTGGTTGTAGCGGTCGGAAGAACAATCCACACACGAGCAAGCGTTGCACTCGTCACAATCTACACGATACAATTGCAATCATAAACAAACAATCCACAAGCATATGCAACATAGATGATGCATGAATGCATGCATGACAAGTGAATTGATGCTATAGCAGCATCACATAATCCTATTCAATAAAGCTACTGATTGCATGCATGGAAAATAGTTTTAGCGCAAGGAAAACTATTATGCAAAATATAATGCTCAAAACTAGAGCTAGAACCCAAATAATTCACTACCGGTAGTATACTGTTTGTAAAATCTTGGGAAAATTCTACTGTATAGGCAATGTTAGTTAGGAACAGTACCAATTGGAATTACTCAAAAAGGAATTATAAAACTCCCTGAATAATTAAAACACTACAGAAAGCCACTAAATAGTTTCTGCAGAAGTTTTTGCTGTAAGCCTATCTTTTTAATTCACTTTGAGATTCCCCTTGTTCTACTGAATCCAGGGACATATTATATGCAATTTTTGGAGTCACAGATCTTTTTCTACGAATTAATTACTCCAAAAAGTCCATTAACTCTTTTAATTAATTTGGACAAAATCATGCTGCAAAAGTGTGAAACAATGGTACAGCAAGATTCTACACGATTTATTGAATCTACACATAATTTATTTGCAATTTTTGGCCCAGTAGATTAATTTCTACGCAATTTACAAGATTCTACAAAAATCTGCCAAATAAATCAATTAAAGAAATTGCCCAGTCAACTTTGATTGATCGCCCACGGCGGCTGATTGGCTGATCGTGGCGTGACCACCAGTCAGCTGACTGGTCAACGGCCGATCTGGTCGTTCACAGATCGTGGCGGCAGAGGGCGCGGGCGGCGGCTTCACGGCGGGCGGCGGTTCGGGCGGCGGGCGGCGGGTCGCGGCGAGAGGGCGGGTCGGCACGGTCATCCAAGGAGAGGCGGCGGCTGGGCGGTCGCCGGCGGCAATGCGACGCCGGGCGGCGGGCGGCGTCGGCGCGGGGAGGAGAGGCGCGTTAGTCGGGCGCGGTTTCGTGGAGGCGGCTCGC
The DNA here is from genome assembly GCA_030063025.1 of Avena longiglumis. NCBI lineage: Eukaryota > Viridiplantae > Streptophyta > Magnoliopsida > Poales > Poaceae > Avena > Avena longiglumis. Next base: position 161,344,894 of record CP125973.1, read on the forward strand.
AAGGGAGGAGGCGACGATAGGGGGCAGGTCGCGGGCGGGCGGCTAAGAAGGGCCCCACGGGCCCGAGGTCGATACTGGCCAGCGGTTGCGGAGTCCGACACGGACGCGGGCGGCTGCGGCGTCGGCCGACAGTGGGGCCCACTGCCGGTGGCCTCGACGCGGCGGATAGAGCGGCGCTGGCGGGCGCAGCGGCTGCCAAGGCTTTGGCGCGGCTGACTGGGCCGGCGTGGCCCGGCAGGCTGGCGGCGGCGCTGTTCCTTATTTTATTGTTCTTTTGTTTTTCTAATATCCTATTTAGTAAAACCTCCGTAACTTTTCCATACGGGCTCCGAATCGAACGATTCTTCTTTCTAAATTTTTCTAAAATCTAGGGGATCAATCTAGGGTCAAGTGGTGAGTGAAACCACTAGTCTACAAGGGTGGAAAACACAAATCGTAGTAGACCCTCCCGTAGGAGCATTTTAGTAATATAAAATAGGGTTTTGAAAATGGCGTTTCGCCGAAACATTTAGATTGAAGGTTTTGCATGGAAGAGCATGATGCAATGATATGAATGGTATGCAGAACCAAATCTAAAATTTGGGATGTGACAAGACTAACCCCCTTAAGATGAATCTCATCCCCGAGATTCGGCGCGGCTAGCAAATAGGTGTGGGTAGTCCTCTCGGATGTCTTCCTCACGCTCCCACGTGGCTTCCTCTTCGGTGTGGTGGCTCCATTGCACCTTGCAAAACCTGATCGTCTTGGTACGGGTAATTCTCTCCGCTGTCTCCAGAATCTTGACCGGCTTCTCCTCATAGGTCAAGTCGTTCTCAAGCTGAACCTCTTCTAGCGGCACAGTGTCTCTCAATGGTGTATCCACCATCTCTGGATGGCACTTCTTCAGCTGGGACACGTGGAACACATTGTGAACAGCGGACAGAGCCTCTGGCAACTCCAACTGATAAGCAACTTCTCCTTTGCGTGCTAAGACCCGATATGGTCCAATAAACCGAGGTGCCAGCTTACCCTTGATTCCAAATCTCTTGATACCACGAAGTGGCGACACTCTGAGGTATGCTCTATCACCTATCTCATACACCACTTCCTTGCGCTTGGCGTCAGCATAGCTCTTCTGCCTTGATTTTGCTACCTTCAGCCTGTCCCTAATCAAGGCGACCTTCTCCTCAGCGTCCTTGATCAAATCAGGCCCAAACAACTGTCGTTCTCCTACTCCATCCCATAGCAATGGTGTCTGGCACCGTTTCCCATACAGTACGTCAAACGATGACGTCTTGATGCTGGTTTGATAGCTGTTGTTGTAGGAAAACTCAACATATGGCAAATTCTCATCCCAACTAGAACCATGAGCCAAAGCGCAAGCTCTCAGCATGTCCTCCAAAATCTGATTCACCCTCTCGGTCTGTCCATCAGTCTGTGGGTGAAACGTTGTGCTAAACTCCAATCTAGTACCAAGTGACTCGTGCAGCTGGCGCCAGAAGTGTGAGGTAAATTGGGTGCCTCTATCAGATACGATACTCTTGGGAACTCCATGTAGGCACACAATCCTGTCCATGTAGATCTTGGCCAACTTTGCACTCGTATAGGTCGTATTCACCGGTATAAAGTGGGCTACCTTGGTCAAATGGTCGACCACTACCCAAATGGAGTCATATCCTAACCTGGTCCTGGGCATCCTGTGATGAAATCCATTCCCACTCTATCCCACTTCCAATCTGGCACGGGCAATGGTTGTAGCAGTCCTGTTGGCTTCTGGTGTTCCGCCTTCACTCGGCTACACACATCACATAGGGCAATATGCTTGGCGATGTCTCCCTTCATGTTGTTCCACCAAAATCTTCTCTTCAAATCCATATACATCTTGGTGTTGCCCGGATGTATGGAATATGGCGAGTTATGAGCTCCCTGCAAAATCAACTTCTTTATTTCCGGGTCGTTGGGCACACACAGACGATCTCCATACCACAAGGTACCATGCTCATCCTCGCGAATATCCTTTTCCCGATTTTCCTTCATCTTTTCCTTTATCTCTTCTATTTCCTTGTCTCCTACCTGAGCCTTCCTGATTCTGTCCTGTAGCGTTGGTTGGACTTCCATTGCTGCCAAGTATCCTTATGATACAACCTCCAGTCTAAGGTCCTGGAATTGCTTGCACAAATCTTCGGGCAATTCCCCAATTGTCAGTCCATTGGCGTAAACCTTCCGGCTCAGAGCATCTGCTACTACATTGGCCTTTCCTGGGTGGTATTGCAGATTCATATCATAGTCCTTGATAAGTTCCAACCATCTCCTTTGACTCATATTCAGTTCCTTCTGGTTAAATATGTACTTCAGGCTCTTGTGGCCGGTGTACACATCACAGTGCTTTCCCATTAAGTAATGCCTCCATACCTTGAGCGCATGAACCACTGACGCTAACTCCAAGTCGTGTGTGGGGTAATTCCGCTCATGGTGCTTAAGTTGTCGCGAGGCATATGACACTACTCTCCCATCTTGCATCAGCACACTCCCAAGTCCCTGTCGAGAAGCATCACAGTACACTTGGAAATCCTTCTGAAGGTATGGTAAACACAGAACATGCGCGGTCACTAGTCGGCGCTTCAGTTCCTGAAAGCTAGCTTCACAGACATCCGTCCATTCAAACTTCCTCTCCTTCTTCAGAAGTTCAGTCATCGGCTTAGCAATCTTGGAGAAGTTTTCAATGAATCTCCTGTAATATCCAGCAAGTCCCAAAAAGCTTCGTATCTCTCCTGCATTCTTGGGTGCTTCCCACTCAGTTATTGCAGTCACTTTGCTTGGATCAACAGCGACTCCTTCTCCTGACACTACGTGTCCAAGAAATCAACGATGTTAAGCGAATTCACACTTGCTGAATTTGGCATACGACTTGTGTTCCTCGACTTCTCCATAATCAACAGCAGATGTTTCTCATGCTCAAAGATCATCCTTGGAATATATCAGTATGTCATCAATAAACACCACCACGAACTTGTCCAAGTACTCCATAAATACCTTGTTCATCATGGTCATGAAATATGCCGGGGCATTCGTTAGTCCAAAAGACATAACCGTATACTCATATAAGCCATACCTAGTGGTGAAAGCGGTTTTTGGTATGTCCTCCTCCCGGATCTTCAATTGGAAGTAGCCCGATCGCAGATCAATCTTGCTAAACACCTTTGATCCTTCCAGTTGATCAAACAAATCATTTATGTTCGGCAGGGGGTATTTGTTCTTGATGGTCACCTCATTCAGCGAGCGATATTCCACCACTAATCTCTTGTTGTTGTCTTTCTTCTCCACAAACAGAACTGGTGCACCCCATGACGACGAACTAGGCTGAATGAATCCCTTGTCCAACTGCTCTTTCAGCTGCTTCTTTAATTCCTTCAGCTCATCCACATCCATCTTATATGGTCTCTTTGCTATAGGTCATGTTCCCGGCATCAGGTCGATGAGAAACTCCACTTCCCTGTCAGGTGGCATTCCTGGCAGCTCTTCCGGAAACACGTCGGGGTAATCCCTAATCACTGGCACAGTATCCATGCTAACCCCCTTAAGATAATTCATCTTACACCTTCCCGGTCGCACAGCCGACTTGAATCTAATTCTCTTACCATCCGGGGTTTTGAGTGAAACAGCTCGCTGTGCACAATCTATGTGTCCCCCATGCATAGACATCCAATCCATACCCAGAATAACATCCAACCCTTGTGAATCCAACACTACCAGATGTGCAATGAAGTTGTGTGTTCCAATCCTCACAGTTAAGTCGCGGCATCCTGCACTAGCTATCATATCTCCTCCAGGTGAACTCACTCTAATAGACTCTTTCATAGACTCAGTAGGTAGCTTATACTTATCCACAAATGCCCTTGATATGAATGAATGCGATGCACTAGTATGGAAAAGTATAAGTGCAGGGTAAGTGTTGATTGGAAACTTACCAATCACAAGGTCAGGCTCATCTGGGATCTCCTCCACATTCATGTGGTTCACTGTGTCCTTCTGGTTGTTGGTTGGCTTCAGTCCCTTCCTCTCTGGACAGTTGTCAGCATAGTGTCCCTTCTGTCCACACTTGAAGCATGTCACCTCACTCAGATCCTTCTTCACAAAGCTGCGATCACGGTTGCGGTCATGTCCACCGTGTCCTCCAGAGTGGTGAGAGTGTCCTCCCTTGTGGCTGTGGTGGCTGCTCTTGTGGTTGGCATGGCGATGTCCATCGCCTCCATGGTGATGGCGATCATGGCTCCCATGGTCACTCCCTCCATGCTTGGAGTATCCATCATATGAAGTGCGAGACTTGTGGTGAGAACCAGAGTGGTGATTGTTACTCTTCCTCTTGCGGTTCTCCACCTGCTTGTGCTTCCCTTCCAAGATCCTGGCCTTATCCATAAGCTCCTGGAAAGTGGGGCAATAGACCACCAGTAGCTGCACTGAAATCTCATCACTGAGGCCATCCAGGAATCTCTCCCTCCTTTTTGCATCAGTGTCAACATCCTCAGGTGCATAACGGGACAGGTTGTTGAACTCCTCAATGTACTCAGCCACGGTGTGATTGGTTTGGCGCAAGTTGCGGAACTCCTTCCTCTTCAGGCTCAGAACTCCTGAAGACACGTGGTTGGTCCTGAAACCTTCCTCAATCATTGCCCAAGTCACAGTGTCCAGCGGGTGGGTGATCTGAAAAGTGTCCCACCAAGAAGCGGCTAGTCCCTCTAGTAGGTGAGCGGCAAACCTCACCTTCTCAGCATCAGTGCATCCAACAGTTACCAGATCCTTGTTGACTAAACGCAATCAGTCGAGAGAAACCATTGGTTCCGTTGCAGTAGAGAACTTAGCTGGCCTTAGCCTCAGAAATCTGGTGAGAGCATCCCCCTGAGGCTGATTGTTCCCATTGTTGTTGTTGTTCTGAGCTTCCATGAACTGGGTCATAACTTGGGTCAGCTGTGCCTGAGCTGCCATGAGCTGCTCCAACTCAGTGGGTTGACGGCGGGGAGGCATCTGCGGTTCAGCACAGGTAAGCTTAGAAAGAATCAACTACGATAATAGGATTCTACCCATGCATTATGATCAAACAACAACAAACAATAGCAGACAATCTCAAACAAGTAACACATCAACAAACAAGTGATCCAGCAACATCCCAGGGGTTATCCTAGCAGTATATACCTACTGAAATAGTTTTACAAGAGTTGGCAATGGTTAACTAAACAGTTGATCAACTAAGCAACGAAGAATCTGCGAACAGTCCAAAAGCGTTCACAAATTTTTCTACCTGACTTAGACTCGTCGATAATTATGCTGATTTTTGCACATACAGTAGAGAGTTTCGCACCAGCCCTATGTTTTCAGATTTTCCCAGATACCAGAAAAATATGAAAATCGTACAAGATGCTCTTGTATCAGCAACGAAAATAACACAGATAGTAACCAAACTTGCCATAACTCTTTCATAAAATTCGCACAAATAATTCCTGGGATATTGGAGTACACAAATAAGAAACTAAACACTCTTAAACTAACAGTAATTAAGTTTCACATCGAGCGAGACTAATCCTAACGATTTTACCTAACGAGGACTAATTGGTGGAATTCTATCTACTTCTTGAAGAGGTTGCGGTAGGTCCTTGCACTCATGCGTTGGCGCTTCGGTCCACGGTTCAACCATGGCGGCGGAGTATACACCTCTCCTGAGTCATCACTTGAAATCTCAAACTCCACCTCTTCTGGATCCTCCTCTTCTTCTTCACTTTCACCGCAATCGCTGTGACTTCATCTCCTCCACCATCATCGTCTCCATCATCATCATCCTCGTCCTTATCATCATCATCGTTCCCACTGTCATCATCATCATTGTTGCCACCATCTCCATTTTCATCATCAGAGGGTGGATTCAGCTGTGCTTGGAGAGCGGCAATCTGGGCTGCCATAGCTTCAATAGTTTGATCCCTTTCCTGGACGGTCCCTTGCAACTGTTGTATGTTCTGGGTGTTCTCCTGCATAGTACCATGAAGATGAGCTATGGTTGCATCTCTGGCTATCAGGGCATTCTCCAGAACTCCCACAGCTTCATGCAAGGTGTCAATCTCCTATCCTTGGACCACCATACCATTACTGGCAAAATCTGCAATCTCCTTTATCATCATCACTTTCTCAGCTAGAGCTCCATTCTCCCTTTCCATGTCCTCTATGTGCCTCCGACGGGGCGGCATGTTGTTTCTGTCGCCCGGGGTAACCACAATGTGCCCATCTTCATCACGCCTCTCATAGTCACAGTAGGGTGAATCTGCTGGCAGTAGGTGTCGGACATGATGGCACTGGCGAGACAGGGCTTCATGTATGTCCAAGTTGATTCCAAGTCCCCAGTTGCAGTATGTCTTGGTGTAGATCAGGTGCACAGGGTTTGGCAAGGCGGCGTCTCTGAATATGAAGGTGGTGATCTCCCATGCATCCTCACCATATCCATAGGTGTACAGCCTTCTTCCCTTGAACATGGGCAGTGGCAATCCCAATGTCTGCGAGAGTTGTGCTAACTGCCTTGCAAAGGGCCTTGGTGACTCCAGGGTGCCATACTCAGTCCTGACTTCTCCCATCTATCAATTAAAGAGGAAAGTGTGAGAATAGCATATGATAAGAATTTACGAGAGTGAAAGGCATAAGATGAAAGACAGAGTTAATATAGGTTTTAATAAATCTATGGCTTCCTAATCCAATCCTAGGTCACGATCCTACGATTCGACACGGGCTCGATACCATCTTGTAACACCGGTTCGAAAAGACCGAGGCTTCTATGTGACATGCCAATCCCTGGATCGGTTCATTGGCCCACAATAGAATAAGATGAATAACATAGCAAAATATCCGTGTATCATGAATAACGAAGATCCAGAGTACCATTATTACAATAAAAGCTTAGCCCAAGGCTAGCTCAAATTATTCAGGTAGCAACATAAATAAAGTAAATCCTCCATTCTTCAAATTGGCCACAAGTGAACAAGTGTCGAGTGGAGTACCGTGGCCTATATCGATTACTCGGAATCGGAATAACCTGCAACATGAAACGTAGCAGCCCCGAAGGGTCAATACATGGAATGTATGGCAAGTAGAGCTAGTAATGGAGACAATAGTACTAACATCTACATGCATATTTGGCAAGTGGAGCTGTGTCTGGCTTGAATTTGCAAATACTTTTGTCCTACTTTCATAAACAGTTTTTGATTTTCTTTGAAAAGATTCCAATTAAGTTAACCCAACAATATTAAAGCAATTATGAAATTAGAATGAGCGAGAAACATGTCATGGAATCAATATCAAGCAACTCGGTTGTCCATAACCGGGGACACGGATAATCGATTAGATTATACACCCTGCAGGGGTTAGTACACTTTACCCATGTGACTTGGCCAGCCCAGCTCGTACCATCACTCTCATTTTGGGTGATGATAGGTAGAAGTCCAAGAAAATACTGTTCGGGAAGTAGCTCCCCAATCCCGACGCGCACCGGTCCAACCTACCAAAATTCTACATCTCTGGATACGCGGGTTCGAGTTACCACAACCTACTAAGTCCAACCAACCGCCCATTCCATTATTGGCACATGGTTGTACACGTAAGCTACAGAATAAAGAAGCCAATCATTTTCTCTTGATACCTGGGTGCCTTTCCGCAATGAAACCACCAAAATTTATCAATCCCATCACACCCAGGAGATTTATTGATTAAGTTGTTTTAGTTTTCACAAACCAACTCTTTTAGAAACAACTTTCAATGATGTAACCTAGCCCTCGTTCATCATAGCATGGCTAAGCATATCTACCAACGGTGGTTCATCTATAAGGAAAACCCTACCACATAATAGGACATAGCATAGCGATAGTATCATCCTACACATGCGTCTACAAAATACACGACAATGCATTGAAAATAGTAGGACGATATCATGAACAAAGTAGCATCTACTTGACTTGGTTGTAGCGGTCGGAAGAACAATCCACACACGAGCAAGCGTTGCACTCGTCACAATCTACACGATACAATTGCAATCATAAACAAACAATCCACAAGCATATGCAACATAGATGATGCATGAATGCATGCATGACAAGTGAATTGATGCTACAGCAGCATCACATAATCCTATTCAATAAAGCTACTGATTGCATGCATGGAAAATAGTTTTAGCGCAAGGAAAACTATTATGCAAAATATAATGCTCAAAACTAGAGCTAAAACCCAAATAATTCACTACCGGTAGTATACTGTTTGTAAAATCTTGGGAAAATTCTACTGTATAGGAAATGTTATTTAGGAACAGTACCAATTGGAATTACTCAAAAAGGAATTATAAAACTCCCTGAGTAATTAAAACACTGCAGAAAGCCACTAAATAGTTTCTGCAGAAGTTTTTACTGTAAGCCTAACTTTTTAATTCACTTTGAGATTACCCTTGTTCTACTGAATCCAGGGACATATTATATGCAATTTTTGGAGTTACAGATCTTTTTCTACGAATTAATTACTCCAAAAGGCCATTAAATCTTTTAATTAATCTGGACAAAACCTTGCTGCAAAAGTGTGAAACAATGGTACAGCAATATTCTACACGACTTACTGAATCTACACATAATTTATTTGCAATTTTTGGCCCAGTAGATTAATTTCTACGCAATTTACAAGATTCTACAAAAATCTGCCCAATAAATCAATTAAAGAAATTGCCCAGTCAACTTTGACTGTTGACTGGCCCACGTGGCGGCAGACTGGGCGCTGACTGTGCGGTTGACCAGTCAGCGCCTGGGGCTGACCGGTCAACGGCCGATCTGGGCCGTTGGCCGCAGATCGTCAGCGAAGGGAGGCGCGGCTTACCGGAGGGCGGCGGCCCTCCGGCTGCTCGGGCGGCGGTGGTCGGCGCGAGAGGCGGCGGGTCGACGCGTTCGCCTGAAGGAGAGGCGGCGGCTCAGGTCGCCGGCGGCGGTCGGGCGGACGTCGGGCGGCGGGTGCGTCGGCTGAGGGAGAGGCGGCGGTCGGTGCGGCGCGTGGTGGTGGCGCTGTTTCGCGGCGGCTCGCAAGGGAGGAGGCGGCGCGATAGGGGCAGGGGTCGCGGGCGGCGGCTAGAAGGGCCCCACGCAGGCCCGAGGCGAGACGCGCCACGGCGGTTCTTGAGTCCGTCTGGACGCAGTGGCGGCGATGTCGGCCGACAGTGGGGCCCACATCGGTGGCCTGACGCTGGCAGCGGATAGAGCCTCGCATGGCGGCGGCTTGGTAGCCTTCAGCGCGTGCGTGCTGGCCGGCGCGGCCCGGCAGGCTGGCGGCGGCGCTGTTCCTTATTTTTTTGTTCTTTTGTTTTTCTAATATCCTATTTAGTAAAATCTCCGTAACTTTTCCATACGGGCTCCGAATCGAACGATTCTTCTTTCTAAATTTTTCTAAAATCCAGGGGATCAATCTAGGGTCAAGTGGTGAGTGAAACCACTAGTCTACAAGGGTGGAAAATACAAATCCTATTAGACCCTCCCGCAGGAGCATTTTAGTAATATAAAATAGGGTTTTGAAAATGGCGTTTCGCCGAAACATTTCGATTGAAGGTTTTGCATGGAAGAGCATGATACAATGATATGAATGGTATGAAGAACCAAATCTAAAATTTGGGATGTGACAATATATTGGATCAAAGAAAGCAAGCATGCCATAATATAATCATATAGTAAATATGCATGCATAAAGCTTTCAAGAACCAAAAAGGAGATACAATTTGAACAAAACACCAAGTAAACCGAGATGGCACACACAATAGTGTGACAAGACAAGCAGTGTCCAAATTGTATCAAAGAACCAATTCAACACATGAAAGATCACAAGTTCAACAAATGAACTAGGCTAAGGCCAAAAAGAGCAAAAATAGATAGAAATAAAAATGCTCAAGGATTTATCTCATTCTAAAATGGTCAAATCATGAAACAAGGAATGAGACAAAACCAACTCCCACAAAGAGCAAGGTTCCAATAAGAAACCAAACTCCCCAAACTTCTCATGATGGCACAAAGTACCAAAACGAAAAGATTGAGGTTCCAAGCACAAATAACCCGATATGGATCAAAACAAAGAAGCATAAATATGAGTGTTCTAAATAATATAGGATAGCTCCCCCATGGATAGTACATTATGTAGGATTTTCCTTTTGAATGCAAAATGCACACAAATGGGATCATCACTACTACCTACATTAAATAAAACACAAGAGGATACCAATAAAAAAAGAAGATCCAAAAAGTAGCAAGGAATACATGGGAGCACACACAAAACATTTACTTGGCCAAAGATAGGACAATATTAAACAAGGCCATAGTGAATATGATCAATAAATTCTACCTTAAATTGAGTACTCATTGCCCAAGGACAATAAATATTGGGAATAATTTTCCCTAGGTAGTTCATACGGATATCCAAGATCATATACACACAACAAGAAGCATATAACTAAATATAAGAATTGAGCATGATACTTCAAACAAGATTCTTGGTAGCTTCCAATAGTCACATAATCACTAGTGATTAGAGTAACTTGAAGCAAATGGTTTCCATGCGAATATAAATATCTAAAAATGAGGAAACACATACCAAGAACCATTCTCATATACAAGATCCAACATAATATCAATAAAGCCATTCAATCAAATTGGAACTTGTATGAGCAAATGTGTCACATAGGTGCTAGATAATTATCAATATCAATTCTAAGTGACACAACCTCGAATATTCACATTTTCTAGGATTGTAATATGCACTAAGCATATGACTCCCCCATAATGTGACACTCCCATAAAAACCAACACGAGGCACAATAATACAAATAGAGATAATTAATGGACATTATAAAATTAAATTTCTCATGAGAATTATACCACATAGAGACTATACAATAATCCAATATAAATACTAGGTGGTATTCCTCATGTACACACATTTTTAGGATTGTGGAATTCCCAAGCATAACACTGCCCCAAAATGGGATAATCCATTAATCTCTCACAAGAGCCAAATAAGATACCAAATATAACCAAGTAAGGCTCAAACACAAGAAACACACATACATGGAGTGCCACCTAATCATACAAAAATATACTTGATATCTCAAGATAATTAAGTGGAAAGCACAACATGTACAAAAGCATGGAAGATACAAAACCAAAGCATGCACAAGGGGCGAGTAACTTTCAATGTAATGATTTAAGCATATGTTACCGCAAGGAGGAACATTAGGAATATAATATAATCATGATAATCCAACTGGCTTGGCTTGACAAATATAATAATGAAGATCCCTTAAATCTTCATGATGTAGCCAAGTCTCCAATGCCCTCCGACAATACCTATTGATCAAGTTTTGGCTTGTTGGTCCCCAACCAAGTTGGGTCCTAAGAGGTTAGTCACAATAGGCTTGGCAACCCAAATGGTTCTTTTATTGAACCCACATTGAGCACCAACAAACTTGTCAAACATATTGCCAACCTCATCCTTATAAAGTGAATAAGCATCATCAATTAAGATAGGATTGGATGAGGAGATACCAATAGTGCATGCGGAAGAAATGTGCCCCTTCTCATGGCATATGTAGCAAGTTCTACTCTTGCCATCTTTCTTCTTAGGAGAACCCACAACTAGAGGAAGAGCTCGAGTAGTCCTCTTAGGAAGAGGCCCATTAATGACTTGAGGTGGAGCTTGAGGCCGCTTCCCTTGTTGCTTCACACTAGGAGACTTCTTCTTCAATGGGCAAGATCTAACATGATGCCCTTCTTCCTTGCACTTGAAGCAAACAATGTTGGCCGGATCTTGACTTGATGTTGGCCATTCTTCTTGTTGTCCTTGTGCTTCAACATGATAGTGGACTTGTTCTTGACATTGGAGTAGAATCCAAGCCCACTCTTGTCATTGGGGGATTTTTGCACACTCAAGATTTTGTTGAGTGCGGCCTTCCCTTGATGACCCTTTTTCAAGTCATTCTTCAAAGAAGTGACTTGAGCCTTGAGCTCTTTGATTTCCTCTACATGGTTAGTTTCAATACAAGTGCTAGAGGAAGTAGATGCTACATTGTTAGAGCAACAAGGCATGGAATGTAATTCATCACGAGATATAGCATGGTTGTGAGAGGATGAATTACAAGGACTAGCACATGGCAATATAACATTTGGAGTAGATATAGTGCTAATGTCCACATGAGGCCCACTAGATGTTACCTTTGACATGGTGGCCTCATGAGCCAACTTTAGCTTACCATGGGATACTAGGAGATCCTCATGCGATCTTGAGAGCTTAACATGGCTTTCTTCTAATTTCCCATAGTTGCTAGTTAGCAAAGCAAGTTGAGCCTTTAGCTCAACATTCTCCTTCAAAATAGATGCTTCACAAGAAATAGAGTTAGTAGCAAAAGCATCACTATTATTAGCAAGAGGTGAGGACAACTTGTCAAGCTCTTTTAAATATGAAGCTTTAAGTTGCTCATGTGACTCGGTGAGTTTGATGAGCTCCCTCTTAACGACCCGAGAGCCATTTTTGAGGTGCTTAAAATCCTCAACAAGTTTAGCATAAGCAACTTCAAGTTCATCATTTTTAATCTTGAAGGAGTTAGCCACCTCAAGTTCTCTATCATGGTATTCCTTTACTCTAGATAATTCTAGGGTAAAAGTCTCCTCAAGACATTCTTTGGTGGTTTGTTCTTCTTCAAGGGAGTCTTTTACTTGAGCAAGTTCATTAGCATATTCACGCTCAAGTGCAAACTTTTCATCAATTATGTTTTCTTGCTCCTCAATAAGATCATTGCCTTCTATAGCATAATTCAAGATTTCAAGAAGGTTGGAGGAAGCAATTTTATTTTTGTAGAGAGCACTATAGACAACCTCTCCCATTTTCTTAATAGAGGTAATATCATACTTACCTCTATAATCATCATTATCATTCTCAACCTCATCATCATCATGAGATACAATGGGATTCAAAGAGGTTACCTTTGTTCCCTTAGCCATAAGGCACATGTAAGAACTGGAGGAAGGTGATGATGAGATTGCACTTGTAGCTCTCTTCAAGACCTTGTCTTGGCCCATAGAATCTTCATTTTCCTCTACATAGTTAGCAACACAAGCACTAGAGGAAATAGAAGATTTTTTTATCATGGCAACAAGACAACATGAGCATATCATCATGAGATTTGTTCAAGTCATTTCTACATGATATGCAAGGACTATTAACACAAGCATGTGAGGAATTTTGAGTGCTAGTAGTGTTAAGGTCCAAAGATAGATCATTGCAACTAGATAGATATGAGGGATTACAAATAGTGAACACACTATCCATATTGCAATTTCTATCACTGCTCACCATATCATTACCTTGTGAAAAATCACATGTTGGTGAAGTGGTAGACGATGAGAACTCATCTCGACCAGAAGTGGAAGCAACACAATCATCCTCAATAATGTTGGACTTGTTATATTTATCTTGAAGCTTGGTCCATATCTCACGAGCGCTTGAATAAGGCATGATAGAAGAAAGAACTACATTGCTCACAACATGCAAAAGAATTTTAGTAGCTAGAGAATCTATATTAGAGTTCAACTTCTCCTCTAAAGATTCGTTTTGGGTATCCATAGGAGAAGAGAAACCCACATATAGATAGCCCTCGATAATTGGGTGAATTTGCCGAAATAAATTAAGCATGCGTATTTTCCAAACATCATAATTTGTGCCATCGAATGTGAGTGTGTCCTTGTGCACTAATCCCCTAGCCAACATCTTTACTCTCAAGGCGGTGAAGCCTAAAATGAGAGATCGGGCTCTGATACCAATTGAAAGGATACAGATGTTGCCTAGAGGGGGGTGAATAGGCGATTAAAACTTTTCCTAGAGTGGCTCAACAAAGGCGGAATAAAATTAGTGTTTACTTTGTAAAGCACAACCTAGAAACAACTAAGGTTTACCTATGTGCACCAACAACTTATGCTAAGCAATACAAGCAACAAAGTGATAGCAAGATATATATTACTTCAAGCATGAAGGCTATCACAATGTAAAGTGCATAAGTAAAGAGCTCGGGTATAGAGATAACCGAGGCACGCGGGGACACCGATATTTTACCGAGTTCCTCCCAACATGGAGTACGTCTCGTTTGGAGAGGGGGTGGTATTAAACCACCAACGCCACAAAAGGCCTCCCTTATTCTCCGGTGAATCTCACCCCAATGGTATCGATCCACGCTTCCACTATCGGTGCACTTGTCGGTGGCAACCGGAACCTCTCACAAGGTTGGGGCACAACTGCACAACTTAATTGGAGGCTCCCAACAAACGCCACAAAAGGCCTCAACAAATGCCACCAAGGCTACAATGCCACCAAGGCCACAAAACCGTCTAGGGTTCCAAGAACCCAAGAGGGACAAGCTCCAATGAGCAATTCAAACCAAATCCTCCGAGGAGAACTCAAACCGATGCAACAAATGCAAATGGCAAGAACACCACAAAGATGCTCAAATCGCTCACTCTCAAGTTCCAACAAAGCTACCAAAGCTATTGGGGGAACAAGAGAGGAGAAATCAAAGAGAGACACAAAATCCCCCAAAATCTAGATCCCCAAAGATACACTCACAAAGAGATGTTTTGGTTTGGTTAAAACGTAGATCTAGATCTCCTCCAACAACCCCTCAAATATTTGCAAGAATCAATGGAGGGGTGTGTAGAAATCAAACTTAAAGAGTAGAGCAAATGGGGGCAAAGCTTGGGCAAGAAAAGGAGGAAGAAGTAACCTTAAATGAAAATGGGCAAAAGACTTATATAGAGCAAGCCAAAATATGGCCGTTGGGGAAATTTTTCTAGACAGTCCGGTAGTACCGGATTGGTCCGGTACTACCGGACCCAAACAAAAAATCGCGAAAAAAAGGGGAATGGACCAGGCGAGCGAGTAAGCAGAGAAGAAAGCAGCAGCAGTAGTAGCTGCAGGCGCAGCAGCAGCAGTAGCAGCATGCGCAGGTCAACTACGCGCGCACGCGGCCAGATGCGAGGGCCAGCAGCAATGCATGCGCGGGCACAGGACAAGAACGCGGCGGCAGCAGATGCACCAGGGCGGGGCCCAGCAGTGCAGGCGGGGGCCGCATGCGGCAAGAAGAAAGACGCGAAGCGGGCGCCGAGAGCTTCCCAGCGTCAACGCTGGGGCGGGCGCGCGGTAGCGGGTGGGGCCAAGGCAGCGCTCGAGCGAGACAAGCGGCCACGCGGCAGCGGCAGGGCCCAGCGAGGCGGCAGCGCTCGAGCGGGACAGGGACCGCGATGCGAGGCGGGTCAATGCGGGAGTATGTGCGATCTGGGCCAACGGAGCAAGTTTTATATCTGAATCTGGAAAAGAAATCTGGGTCGGCCGGTACTACCGGTCCACTCGGGCGGTACTACCGGGCCGGCCGGTAGTACCGGATCTGGGTACCTAGCGAGACAGAATAAAAATAGGCCGTTTTCAGGCCCGAGCGGTAGTATCGGCCCGTCTGGGCGGTACTACCGCTCGGCCCTGAAAACATACAAACAGGCAAATATTCAAACGGCAATAACTTTTGACTGGAAGCTCTGATTGACCCGATTCAAATTGCGTTGGATAGAGGGCGACAAGGGCTTCCCAATAAAAAGTGGAAATATTGATTATCACCAAGTGAGAAAGTATCAAGTAGAATAATATGATATACCTCACTTGGTGAGAAACCGAAAAGCCGCATAAATCAAAATCGCAACAAGATACAAATGGGAGATCAGATTTAGATGAACAAGAGCTTGTTATGGAGATTACCACAACCTCTATATCATCACATGGATAAGACCAAATAACAACCAAATATGATGATGCAAGTATGCAAAGGTTTGAGCTCTCTCCGAACGATGTGACCGAATTACTCATAAGAGAGCCCCTCTTGATAGTACGGTTATCTATCCTAAACCCGGTCTCACACACACAACGTGAGACCGGCAAAAGGGAAAACCTATCAATATTATACCTTTGCCTTGAGCATTCCACTTGAGCTCGATGTAGATGATCTTGCCCTTGCCCTTCTCAAGATGGAACGCCTTACTTAATTCCTCATCATCGACCTCGCATATTGAGCTTGCCCAACATATCTTCTTTGCATTTCACCGACCTTGAAGCCAACACATGCTCCAAGCGATGCCAATGGACAAATCCTACAAGTATAAATTAATACACACATTAGTCCATAAAGATTGTCATTAATTAACAAAACCACACATGGGGGCCCAACATGTTCTTTCATATGCTTTTTATTTCTAAAGTTTACATTTTAGTTTTATTTAAATACATTCGGTTTAATACAAATTTTATTCTTATTTCAACACTTGCAGTCAATTCACTCGAAGACCTTTGACAACTTTGAGTGTGACAGAGACTTCATTCATAAACGCTTTCCTTTGGGAACCATGTTGGATCGATATCTTAACTTCGAAACTAGCTTACAAACGATCCGTGCACTTGCAGTCATCAAGATATTTTCTGGCGCCGCTGCCGGGGAGCTAAGCGCTAAGTGTTTGTCTCTTGACATTTCAGGTGTTACTATTACCAAATGGTCTTCCTAGTAGACAAAAGGGTCTACACGCTCTGGTAGGACCTATCTACCTGCTCAAAGGCGCGAAGAAATTATTGAAAATCTTTTGAGATTAAATAAGGTTGAAGTTGAAAACCTAAGTGATTTCATGGAAATCATGTCCATTCACAGGACAACTCCCAAGAAACCTGAGAAAACTCTCAGAAATACAATGCTCCAAATCCTGCTTATCTTAAACAACCAATATAATTTCCTAATCCTGGAGTTAGAGAATATCGATTTGATGGTGAGATTATTAAAATTTTGCAGGAAAAAGCTTTCAGTGGAAGGTAAGATGAAGACCCAGGAAGACATCTTAGAGAGTTAGATGATGTGATAACATCAATTGGACCAAAAGGTTTGCCTAGAGATGTTTCCTGTCTAAAATTATTCCGTTGGTATCTTAAAGGCAAGGCTCTAGACTGGTCATATTCTCTCCCTTGTCATTACATTAATTGCTGGGAAAATTGTATTGTCAAATTCATAAACAAATTTAATCATTTTAAAAAGGTAACTAAAATTAGAAAGAATATATGCAACTTCAGTCAGAACATGGGAGAAAACTACCCACAAGCTTGGGATAGATTTTTTTGGAATGATCAATAGTATTCATAATCATGGATATTCCGAATCAACTGTTTGCCACTTATTTTACCAGATTCTTAATACTCAATGCAGAGAGTTGCTTGACTTATCAGCAGGAGGATCGATAAATACATTAACTGCTAAAGCCTGTTTGGAATTGATGTCCACTAGGGCTAAGAATGATTCTCTTTATAATCCTGATTTTGGTACTAAGCTGGAAAAAGGAATACTTCGTATAACTCCTGATCTTATGCCTGAAGTACACAAAACAATGAAAGAAAAAGGTATGCCTTCTAAACATGCTAAGGAAAACAATGTAGATCTGTTATATATTTTTACTAGAGAGGATGAAACTAGGAAGGTTTTTCAAGAATTAAAACATCGACAGGCCAAATCTCATAATAACCCGCATAAGCAATTTCAAAGACATAATAAGATTTTCACAGAACTCACAGAAAATTATGATAAGATTGGCCAAGAAATACAATTATTTTACAAGTACCTTAGTATGATTGAGCCTCAATGCGAACAAATAGCATATGGTTATCAAATTTTTCTTCAAGATGATATAAATATGCCTGTTTCTACTAATGTTGTTACAAGGGGAGGTGCAGTTGTTACAGGACCATTAGGACCATCAGAGTATGAAGATGAAAAAGATCGAAGGGACAAAGCCTTGCTCAAACCAAGCCAAGAAGATGACACACTAGTGGATCCTAAAGATGAAACTGCTCAAGAAACACAAGACCAAACCTTGGAGGAGCAAAATGATGCACATGATGACCGCTATGAATCTGATGTAGAGACTGTTGATCCAAGAGAACAAAAAAAGATAAGCAATGAATACGAAGTTATCATAGTAGAAAAGAAGAAAAGCGATAAGCGGCAACAAAAGAAAACAACTAAAGAGCCTAATCCTCCACAAAAGGTAAAAGACAAGAATAAGAAAGGTGAGAAAAAACTTCCATATCCAGATCGCAAAAAGAGAGCACCGGATCAGGTAATCTATGACTCTTTCAAAAAAGGCACTTGGTGATCTCTGTCTAGAAATTCCATTTGCGGATACAATAAAAGTTCCTACCTATTCTAAATTTCTTCATGATATTCTTAATAGAAAGAAATAACTGAAACTGTTGCCTTGGTGACTAGTTATCTAGCTAATGGGAAATTATTGTCTAAGTCGGGAGATCCCGGAATACCAACTATTTCATGCTCAATTAGCAAAACTGATATTCACAATGCCTTGTGTGATTTAGGTGCAGGAGTTAGTGTAATGTCATATTCCTTCTATAAAAGGTTAGGATTGGGGAGTATTTCCCTACTTCTATCACTTCACATATGGCTAACAAACCCACTAAACAACCCATTGGTATGATTGAGGATGTTCTACTTAGAATAGATGAGCATGTTATTCCCACTGATTTTATTATTCTTGAAATGCCAGAGGATGAAAAAATATCTATAATACTTGGAAGACCTTTTCTTAGTACCGCGGGAGCTTTAGTTGATTGTGCTGAGGGAAAATAATCTTCAATGTTTATGATGCTGAAATTATCCGGTAGTTAAAGAATAAAATTTTCATCGTATTTCTACAAATTTTCACAAACATCCTTGCAGAAGTGCGCCCGTAAATATACAGTTATCAAAAAACAGTAGAAATATCGACAGAAAAAGCGTAGATTAAGTGTAAAAATTAAGTTTGAGTTTTATCTGCAAAAACTATCCTAAACATATTGTTCGGATTAAAAAGTGAATCTCTAAAAATTTGGGCTAAAAAACATGCTCCCGGAGGTTTAACGACCAACTATACAGCGGGAATTGATGGGGATATGCCTACCGGGGTATACCCAGCAGGACGTTTCTGACTGGCCCAGGAACTGGCGAGTGGGCCTACAAGACGGCGACTGGATCAAGGCCCGATGTGGATCTAAGCGACTGGAAGCTGAAGGCCCAGGCGAGTAGATAGGCCCAGTAGGATTAGGTTAAACAAGTACCGAAGCCTTAACTGATTCGGTTGAGATATGTAAACCCTAGGGGAGGTAAGTCTATATAAACCTCCCTACAGGGCGTGTAGAGATACGTTTCATCATACACCCAAGCGACTCGCCGCCTAGCCGCCGAGCTCGCCCATTGTACCACCATCATAATACAATCTAGCAGGAGTAGGTTTTTACCCTCCGGGAGGCGAACCTGGGTAAAACCCTGTGTCTCCGCCCTCATCTCGCACCGCAGATGGCTGGCCGCCCTTGCCCCTCGTTCTACTACTCGCTGCCGATTGCAGCATCTGCCGTGTCCATTCCCACGACAGTGGCGCCCACCGTGGGGCCTGACTGGTCCGGCCGGTGTTCTGCGGCGAGATCCAATCTTCCCATCAACGAGACGGTCGCCACCGGCCGCATGATAGCGATCAGCGAGATGCTCCAGATCTTGTCGAGCAGCTACGTCCCGGCGGCGCGACCCTTCACGCACAGCATGATCGTGCCAGTCGGCACGATCAGCCTCTTCGTCGGCCTCACCGACGTCATCATCTCGGAGGATTCGGCTCGCATCCGCGAGTCGCCGCCACGCGATTGGCTCTCCAAGAGCCAGGTCTGCACGATCCATCGCCTCGCCTCCGAGTACAACTCGGCCCACAGCAACGTGGCCGAAAACTCCGCGGCGGCGGAAGACTCGGCCCTCACGACGACGCCGACTCGGCGACCCCGGCGTCACTCGACGGATCCATCACCGCGGCTTCACCCGCGGGCTCCATGACCCAGGTCTCCAACGTGGGAGACTTCGAGGATCCCTCCATCCTTGGGATCTTCGACTTCGACTCCGGGTCGGAAAACTCTGCCGACCTCCGCGACGGTACCGATCGCCACGCCGCGACCTACATGGCGACCGGCACCGATCCGCCGGAGTATCCCTTGTCCACACCGATCACTCCTAACGCCACGTCAACGGAGGTCGAGGAACTCCACCTGAAGCTGGCGGAGGCAGTCCGCAAGGAGCAAGCCGAGCGCGAAAAATTTCGCCTTGAGCAGGTGACGGCGCAGGAGCTGTCGCGCTACCACTAGCAGCGAATCAGGTCGCGCCTGAACCCCGCCGTCCAGGGGCGCGCCCTGAACTTCGACGACGAAAACGACCCGGCCCGCGCGGGGCCGAGCGCGCGATCTGCGAGAACGCGCCACCAGGAGGAAGCGCCCGGCCACCGCCAGGGTCGACGGCGATGGGCGCCCCACCTCCACCCAACCGCACACCCCCCAGGGATCAGTCGCGGATAGTAGTCTCCTCACGGGAGCGAGACGCGAATAGCCTCCCACTGTTCTCCACCCCGATGGATAACCTCGTGGCGGGTCGAGCAGCAGCCGACAACATCACGGCCACCGGCGACGGCGCCCTACAGATCCAGTATGTCAGGGCCCTGCTCGCAAAGGCCGTCGAGCAGCAAAACGCAGGCGCCGACTCGCAGGGTCGAGTGTACTCGCGTTCTTCGGGAATCAGGGCGGCCTCAAGTGGCCGCCCAATGGCGGCAAACACCCTCAACTGCCCGCCACCAGAGCCACTATAGCTCCAACACCGACCCGCGAACGCGGCACTCTCCACCAACGACCCCATGCCAGCGACCAACTTCGTCGCTGCCAACGGTCAACCCATCGACGCCCGCACCCACATCATCAACAACCAAAGCTGGCGCGCACGGCAGCCCGACGACCTGCGACACACCCTAACCAATCGCCGCGACGGCGAGCCGATGGGGTCGCTAAGTCGACTCGGTCCCAGGTGCTTCGGACCGATGATCCGAGGCGAGAAGTACCCGCCGAACTTCAAGGCGCCGAAGGAGATAAAAAAGTATGACCCTTCGTACAACCCCTCCGTGTGGCTCGATACATACCTCATGGCGATGGGGATTGCAGGCCACACCGACCTGCTAGCCGCCCGTTACCTCCCCTTGATGATGGAGGGGACGTGCAGGCAGTGGATCAACACCCTCCCCCAGGATAGCATCGACTCCTGGGAGGAGATGCGCGACGCCTTCGTCAGGCACTTCGAGTGCTCCTACACCCGCGCCACCACCATCGAGGACCTGGAGCGATGCGTCCAGGGACCTCGCGAGTCGACCCGCAACTGGGTCCAGCGGTGGCAAGAACTCTGGTACAACGCGGTCTGCATCCACCCGGACACCGCGATCCATTGCTTCAAGACCTCGTGCCGCTACGAGCCCTTGGTCGCCAAGCTCAAGCGACATTCTCGCACACTCGACAACATACCGGACCTCCTCGAGATCGCCAAACGGTACGCGGAGGAATATCCAAACCAGGAAACCGACGACGAGTCGGGAGGTCAACGCCGCACGAGCGGCAACGACAACGGACGACGGTCCGACCTACGCTACAGCAACACTCGCCTCACTGGCAAATGCCGCAGTGACGGGCGAGTCGACTTCGTCGCCAACGCCGGGCATGCACAATGCGAGCCCAAGAGCTTCCGCCGCGACGGAGGACAACGCCGCGACGGAGGACAACGCCGCGACGGCGGCAACTACAAGGCCAAGCCAAGGTTTGACCCTGCGGCCCTCCTTAACCAACCTTATGCGTTTCATAGCAGGGAAGGGAAACCCGCAACGCACACGACCGCCGACTGCCACACCCTCAGGGAGATTGAGAAGGCACGGCGAGCACGGGAGGACCCCGACAACAACCCGCCAAACGGCGGAAAATTCGGCAACGTGGCCGGCTCGCTCCATACCTTCACAGGCTTCAACACAAAGCGCGAGAAGAAGGTCATCACCCGCGCCGTCGCCGTCAACGCGGTGGCCCAGGTGGACGTTCCCCAGTTCCTCAACTGGTCGGAGCAGCCCATCACCTGGAGCCGCCAGGAACACTCGACGCGCATCGAGTGCCCAGGCCGAGTCGCCCTGGTGGTCAAGCCAATGGTGGGCGACTACTGGCTCCCCAAGACATTGATGGACGGCGGCAGCTCCATCAACATCCTGTACCTGGACACCTTCAGGCGGCTGCGGCTCCCGTAGTCGATGATCGAGACGACCCATGCCACGTTTCACGGCATCGTCCCCGGTCGGAAGGCGTACCCGATCGGCAAGGTCACGCTGCCAGTCACTTTCGGCACGCCAGCAAACTTCCGCACCGAGCGGATCGTCTTCGACCTGGTACCCTTCGACAGCCCCTACCACTGCGTCCTGGGGCGCCAGGCGTTCGCCAAGTTCAAGGCAGCGCCACACTACGCGTACAACGCGATGAAGCTCCCCGGGCCATGCGGTGTCATCACCATCAACGGCGACCCCTACATGGCCGCCGAGTGCGAGGCCAAAGGAGCCGAGCTCACCGACGCCGTCATCGCGGCCGAGGCCAACCACGCCGACGAGCTCGCCAAGTACGCGAGCGGGGTGAACAATGACGACCCCACCATACTCAAGAAGCCCAATTCGGAGGGCGCAAACACCTCAGCCTTCGAGGCGACGACGCACACCCGCACCGTCGAACTGGTCCCAGGCGACTCTAGCCAGACGATGACGATCGGAACAGGGATGAGCCCAGCCTAGGAAGGCACGCTCATCGAGTTCCTCCGTGAGAACAGGGACATCTTTGCATGGAAGCCCTCTGACATGCCTGGTGTCCCTAGGGAACTCGCTGAGCACAAACTAAACACCGACCCCAAAGTGCGACCCGTCAAGCATACCGCTGCCCTTCAATGAAGAGCGCCGCCGAGCTATCGCCGAGGAGGTGCAGCGTCTACTCGCTGCAGGCTTCATCCGGCCAATCAAATACTCCAAGTGGCTGGAAAACCCAGTCTTGGTCGAGAAGAAGAACGGGACCTGGAGGATGTGTATCGACTACACAAACTTGAACAGCGCCTGCCCGAAGGAGCAGTTCGTCCTCCCGCGGATCGACCAAATAATCGAATCCACCGCGGGCTCGGAGTCTCTATGTTTCCTCGATGCCTACTCTAGATACAACCAGATCAAAATGGCCGTCGAGGACGAGGAGAATACGGCGTTCATCACGCCATTCGGAGCCTTCTGCTACACCGCCATGACCTTCGGCCTCAAGAACGCCGGGGCGACCTACCAGCGGTACATGCAAGAGTGCCTCGCGAGCCAAATTGGCCGCAACATCCATGTCTACATCGATGACATGGTCGTAAAATACGCTCTCCAGGGTGATCTACTCGCCGACCTGGCGGAAACATTCGCCAACTTGCGAAAATATAAGATAAAGCTTAACCCAGGCAAATGCACCTTCGGTGTACCAGCAGGACAACTACTGGGGTACATCGTCTCCAAGCGAGGGATCGAGGCGTACCCCACCAAGATTGACACGATCGCCCGACTCGGCAAACCCGAGTGCCTGCGCGACGTCCAGAAGCTGGCCGGGCGAGTAGCGGCTCTCAGTCGCTTCATCCCCCGCCTGGGCGAAAAGGCGATGCCCCTATACCGCCTGATGCGCAAGAACCCCACCTTCCAGTGGGACAAGGAGGCGGACGACGCGCTCCGCGACCTCAAGAAGGTGCTACTCGCCGCACCACTCCCCCGCCGACAAAGAACCCATGCTGGTCTCACGCGGCTTCCGAGCGTCGTCGGTAGCCATGGTCATCGAACGCCGAGGAATGAAAGGAGCCAAAGACAGCACGTGTACTACATCAGCGAGGTCCTCACCGAGTCGCCAGCGATACCAGTACCGTAAACTGGTATACGCGGTCTTTAGAGCACAATGGCCGCCACACTACTTCCAGGAGCACCCAATCACGGTCGTCTCCTCAGCACCGTTGCAGGACATCATCCGCAACCGTGAGGCGACCGGGCGAGTCGCCAAGTGGGCCGTCGAGATCGGCGTCCACAACATCAAATACAAGCCACGAAAAGCGATCAAGTCGCAGGCTCTAGCGGACTTCATCGCTGACTGGAAAGAGGCCCAGCAGCAAGAAAAGCTGCCATACCTCCATTATTGGAGCCTGCACTTCGACGGCTCCAAGAACACGGACGGCGCAGGAGCAGGGATCGTGCTGACTTCACCAAAGGGCGACAAGATCCGCTACGTCCTCTGCCTCGACTTCACCCCCTGCACCAACAACATGGCCGAGTACGAGGCACTACTCCACGGCATGCGAGCTGCCAAGGAGATGAACGTCAACCGCCTACACTGCTACGGAGACTCCGAACTCGTCGTTGGGCAAGTCGCTGGCACCTGCGACACCGTCTCCCCCACCAAGGCGGCATACCGCCAAGCAGTGGACAAGCTGAGCGGACACTTCGCAGGCTACTCCGTCGAGTGGATTGACAGGAGGAAGAACGAGGAGGTCGACGCACTCTCTCGCATTGGGTCGCCTCGACTCGCACCACCCGCCGGCGTCTTCCTCGACACGATCACCAAGCCATCAGTCTCTCCCCCAAGGGAGATCGACATTGGAGTCCTGCTGCATCCAGAGGCAGCCCTGGTCGCACTCGTCACCGAGCCAGACGATTGGACCAAGCCCTACGTTGCCTACCTGGAGGCCGGCACCTTGCCGACAAACGAGACGGACGCCCGGATGATCGCACGCCGATGCAAATCCTTCACCATCATCGACGGCGATCTCCACAAGCGCAGCGTCACCGGCGTGTTCCAACGCTGCGTTCAACCCGCCGAAGGACGCAAGATCCTCCACGACATCCACTCCGGCGACTGCGGCCACCACGCTGGCGCCCGCTCTCTGGTTGCCAAGGCCATGCGGCATGGCTTCTACTGGCCCACCGCACACGCCGATGCCGTCGACATTGTCCAGCGGTGCGTCGGGTGCCAGAAGTACGCCAACCAGACGCACGTGCCGAGCTCCGCGCTCAAGACAATCCCCATTACCTGGCCATTCGCCGTGTGGGGTATGGACATGGTAGGCCCCTTCAAAAAGGCTCCCTCTGGCTACACCCACCTCCTGGTCGCGGTCGACAAATTCACAAAGTGGGTGGAGGCCAAACCAGTCCGGAAATGCGACGGGAAGACCGCCACTAAATTCCTAAGCGAGCTCATATATCGCTACGGGTTCCCAAACAGCATCATCACGGACAATGGCACCAACTTCGCCAAAGGAGCCATGGCCGAGTTCTGTGAGGAACACCACATCCGGCTCGACCTCGCATCAGTCGCCCACCCGGAATCCAATGGCCAGGCGGAACGGGCCAACCAGAGCATCCTCCACGGCCTGAAGCCGCGGCTCCAAGTACCACTCGAGCGCACCGCCGGGTGCTGGGTCGAGGAGCTACCCTCTATCTGGGGCATCCGCACCTCGGTCAACAGGTCGACAGGGTTCACCCCCTTCTTCATGGTGTACGGCGCCGAGGCAGTCATGCCCACCGACCTCGAGCACGACTCGCCACGAGTCGTCCACTACACGGAGGCTGCAAACGAACTTGCCCGCTAGGATGGAGTCGATCAACTTGACGAGGCACGTGACCTCGCTCGATCACGCACCGCCATCTATCAACAAGGACTCCGTCGCTATCACAGCCGGCGGGTGAAAACTCGCACCTTCCAAGAAGGCGACCTGGTGCTGCGCCTCATCCAAGACAAGAAGGGCATGCACAAGCTTTCCCCTCCGTGGGAAGGACCATTCGCCATCGGACGAGTACTCGGCAACGACGCCTACTACCTCATCGACGTCCGCGGAGACGGAAAACTCGACGTCAAGCGACCGTGGAATGTAAACCTGCTACGTAAGTTCTACTCCTAGAACCCCACATATGTACCTCCCAATCGCTATGAAATAAAAAAGACTTGGTTACCGCAAATTGCGCCTACTCTCCGTGTCTTGTGCCACTCGCACTCGTAATAACAGCGTCAAGCTAATTGCAGAAGTCAACCTCTGGTACAGGGACCGGCATGGCCAAGTAGTGCGCTACAAGGGCACTGGGGTACCCCATGTCTTGTAACGTCCATGAAAAACGCCTACCCGGAGCCCCATGGGAGTCGCCTTGCTCGACTGGCTCAACGAGCCAAGACGACTGCCTTCGCTTCTCACAACAACCATGATCCTCCGCATCCTCGACATAGCGACTCGAACGGCCAAGTACCACGCTCGGGGACTGACGACCAGTTCAGCGCGAGCGGCTAGGGAAAACGCCAAGTATGAGAGCATGCCCAGGACTCGCCATGCGACTGACCCAACGGGCCAGGCAGGAGCGATGCGCTCAAACTAACGCGCCAAGTCCTCACCCATCCTCGAGTCGCGCCTAGAACAACCAAGTACCACGCTCGGGGACTCGGCCACCCGACCTCGTTCGCGCAAGGGAAAACGGTGAAGTACAGAGTGCTCAAGGGAGTTTCCTTGCGACTGGCTCTCTGAGTCCGAGCGAGTCGACCACAATAAAAAAACATTCAAAAACCGCAAACACATAACAAACGAGGTAAACCCCATAAAAAGGGCGGACGCGCTCGGGGACTCGTTCAACCCTCAATCGAAAAACACACGACAATTCACAAAACAACACAATGTCTCATTAATAGCATGTTGCAATCGTCACAAAATACAAAATATGCCCAACTGTAGAACTGCTACTAACGCCCAGGGCAAACTATTCTATTCCGCAGGCTTCGAAGACGACTCGCCAACACCCTTGCGATTGTGAATGAAGGGCGTGTACGGGTTTGACGGGTACGTCGTTAGCTTACCCGCCATCGCCGCACGGAAGGGTTGCTCGATCTTGAAGTCCCGGTGCTGCGGCTCAGGGTCGTTAGGTGCGACGACCGTCTCCTGGTAAGGAAGGAGGTCGCCCATCGCCCAGACGCGCTCAAAGTACACCGCGGCGCGATCCGTCAACTTGAGCACCTCAGAGATCTCCACCGAGCCATTCGACGACGGGTAGCCACTCGTCACGTCGTCCAGGTCGAAGTCCTCCGGGAAGTGAGAAAGCCCAAGGCTAAGCGCTGTCGCCGCTCCACGTCGGAACGCCGATCGCGTCATAAACTCGACGACCGACGGCGCCTTCTCCAAGTACCGCCACACCTCGACGAGGTCGCTGGGAATTACTTCCGTGGGCGACATCTCCTGGAGGTAGGCCCGGATGCATGTCGCCGACAACGTCGCCGAGTCGACAAGCGTGGCCACACATTGTCGCGCGTCGAACGAGCTCGCCTCTTCCATGATATCAAGGATACGACCTGCGGATAGAAGATAACAGTGAGTACATCGGATGTTACAAAAAGGCACATGCAAGTGCGTACATACACTCACCAATCAAGGGACGGGAGAGATCCGTGATGAAGCTCTGAAGAGAAGTGTAATCATCCTGAAGCCCAGCAACAAGGGCGTCAGAAACTTTACGTTCTTCCGCGGCGTCCATAACGGCGGCCTTGGCTCGACCATCCGCCGAACTCGCTTCCTCTTTCGCCTCCCTCAGCTCGCGCTCGAGGTCGGCGATCCGCTTCTCAGCCGAGCTCAACGCCGATTGAGCTGCTACCAACTCACTTGCTGGGATAAGTCCCTGGCGGGCCTCCTCTGCCTTCGCGGCAATTTCCTGAAGCCCCTTGTTCGCCTCTTGGACGGTGGCCAGTTCCTTCTCCGAGCGGCGTTTCGCAGCAAGCCGATCAGCTGATTCACTTTGCAAACCCTGCACACAATTCAAACAGTTAACAAAAGCGGAATCCTAAGTGCCCACCCGCTGAAATTCAGCGAGTGTGCACTCGGGGACTGGCAATCAAAAAATCCTAAGTGCCCACCCGCTGAAATTCAGCGAGTGCGCACTCGGGGACTGGCAATCAAAAAATCCTAAGTGCCCACCCGCTGAAATTCAGCGAAAAGCGCACTCGGGACCGGTAATCAAAAATCCTAAGTGCCCACCCGCTGAAATTCAGCGAGCGCGCACTCGGGGACTGGCAATCAAAAAATACTAAGTGCCCACCCGCTGAAATTCAGCGAGTGCGCACTCGGGGACTGGACGCGAAAAATAAAAACAAGATATAAAGAATCGCATCCGCAACACACCGGCCTGATCCTCGGGGACTGGACATACCTGGATGGCTGCGCCAAGCATGCCATGAAGTTGTATCGCATCCACGGACGCGAGAAGATCCGCCGTGTGCCCGCGACGCTGCTCGACCTCCATATCGGCGACCCCAGGCGCATGGCTCGAGGGCGAGGTACCACTCGCTGTAGCCGCTTTGGCCATGAAGCGCGGGAACATTGCGATGGAGGCACTGGCACCAAAGGATGCCGGCTCGGCTGCCCCAGGCGAGGGAGCACCCTCCTTGGTGGGTAAGGCCGCCTCCGCCACGGGTTCACTCGGCACGATCGTCGTGTCGTCAGATACCGTGACGACTTCGTCGCCCTTGGCCTTCTTGGCGCTATCCGCGGGGACGACGACCTCGTCCGCCTTCCTCTTCCGGGAGGGATCCTCCTCGCTGGCGACGGGTGGCACCTTGGCCACGGTCGGATGGCCTATCTGAAGGGAATATGCCCGAGAGGCAATAATAAAGTGGTTATTATCATATTCCTATTTATGATAAATGTTTATTTTACATGCTATAATTGTATTAATACGGAAACATTAATACATGTGTGTTTAATAAACAGTCCTAGTTATGCCTCTCTTATAAACTAGCTCGTTGATTAACAAGATGATCATAGGTTTCCTGATCATGGACATTGGATGTTGTTAATAACGAGGTCACAACATTAGTGTAATGGTGTGATGAACATTCATCCGAAGTATAGCATTACGATCAAAGTCATTGAGTTTATATTGCTATAACATCTTACGAAGTGATCCTAATCCTTAGACCATGAGATCATGTCAATCACTAACACCGGAAGAGTTTCTTGATAACATCAAACGTCACACCGTAATAGGGTGATTATAAAGATGGATTCAGAACTACTAAAGTGTTATGTTGAGGCCCATGGATCGAGAGTGGAATTTGTTCATCCCGATGACGGATAGATATACTCTGGGCCCTCTCGGTGATATCACATTGGTTAGCTTGCAAGCAAGTGATTTGATCACTAGAATGTTATATCACGGGAACGAGAAAAGAGTGCATGTCAGTAACGAGATCAAACTAGGTATGGAGATATCCATGATCGAATCTTGTACATGTAATATATCGCGAAACAAAAGGATTAAGATACTAGCATAAAAGGTTCCGACGATCACAAGAAAGTCATCGTTGAATGTGTGGGAGTCAGTATGGGTCTCGGATCCGCTTCGATTATTGATCTGAGAGGGGTCTCGATCATGTCCACATTATTCGCGAACCGTAGGGTGACACACTTAAGAGACACCGACATCCAATTGGAGCAAAAGTTTCATGCCTAAAAGAAAAGGAAAGCGCAGGAATTTATTTCACTAGACACCGAAACTGTTTCGGTTGAAATTGCTGAAACTGGTTCTGCATGTGAAATGGAATACTAGCAAGGGGTTTTGTCACATCCCAAAATTCTCCTAATTTTTGGAATGTGAAATAAATAAATAAGATTGATTGATTGTTTGACTTTGTTGAAAATTCTCAAAGAGAAGAAACTTTTTGAATAGAAATTCCTCTCAACCATGAATTCAAAATCTTATATTCTTTTGTTAAGACCTAAGTAGCCATATAGGCAAAAGGGCATGGATTGATTATGGATTGTAGAATTGGTGTGCAAGATTTCAAAATGAAAATCATGAAGCATTCATAAGCATTTCATCCATGCAAAGTTCTCATAAACTGAATCCAAATCAGTATATAAATCCTATAGTTGATTCGCCCAAATGTTCCAAAAGGAAATTAAATTGACTTTATAAAACCCATTATTGCTAAGACAACGATTATTGCTAAATTATAGCCTAAAATATCCAATTAATATTACAAAATTTTAGAAACAAAATTGAGCTCATTTGGAGCTAGTATGAAAAAGTTATGAAACAAATACAAACACATAAAGATATAAATAAAATGAAATATACAAGGATTTATAAACCCACTACTTCAAAACTAGTAAAAGATTACAAATTTAATCCTATAATAATCTATTCGATTTTAAAAAATTTAGAAACAAGAATCATGTCATTTTGAGTTCAGATGCAAAAGATATAAGGAAAACAAGTAAATAGAAAAGAAAAAAAAAGAAAAAAAAAACTGAGGCGGCCCACTCGGTCCGACCGACGAGCCAGCCAGCAGGCCAGCGGCTAATGGTCGAGCTGCTCCGGAAAAACGTGCAAAATCTGTCTTGTTAGATATATCTCTACTCAAACTCTTGTAACTTTTTATCTACAACTCCAAATTGACTTCCGTTTGTTTCTACTTGTTCTCTACTCCTAGGCCTATCTCTAAACCATCTCAAACCTCCATATAAACTCGTGGAGGCATAGCTGTACGAGTTTCTCTCCTCAATCCGAATCTACATCGGCGAATCTTGTTTCGCTTTTTAACCCATCTAGACTTCGTCGTTTGCTTTCGGTCAAAACACGAAAGTTGTAGGGATCGTCGGAATCTTTCAATCCCGACAAACCTCACCTCTTTTCATCCACCACAGCCGGAGAATTTCGTATCGCAATATTTCAGATCTTACGGTGTAAATCCAAGATGTACTCGCGCTCGTTTCTTCAAATCCAAATTCCTTTGGTGAGAAGGTAGGAATTATGATTCCCACAACTTTCATGTTCTGAGTTTTTCGATTTGACCTACGGATTTGTCTCTCTAATACAGATCTATTTCTTATCTATTCTGAGCCAAAATCGGGTCAATCTCTTCTTCTAGCCACCGGATCCTATCCAGACGGTCGAGATCCAATCAAACCGGTCGTGCCATGTCGTCATCCGGTCATCTTCATCATCAACGCCACGTCAACGTAAGGTCAACATCTAGTCCAGTCAGCATGCAAAGTCAACTGTCGTCAGCGGAATATTCCTGAATATTCCGTTCAATTAAATTTGCATATTATAGATCTAACTTGTAAAATTCATTAGAAATTCATACCATGTCCAAAAATTGCGTATAATATATCAAATTGAAGATAATTTCACGTAGAATCATCTTATCAGATTAGATCCAACTTTTACTGTACGTGGTTACTGCAGTAATTTAATTAGTTTTAATGGTCTTTTAGGTTAATAAATTCATAAGAAATTATCTGTAACTCTGAAAATATGAACAATATATCAAATTGAAGCTACTGTAATGTACATTAACAATATCTGGTTGGATCTAGCCTTTGACGAATATTTAACCCGTCGCAATTTAATTAGTTTTAATGGCTTTATAAATCATTAAATTCATTAAAAATTAATTGCTTGCCACAAAAATATAAATGATATACCGTTGGAAAGCTGGTTCCATGTAGATCCTCAATATGCAATTAGTTCAGCCTTTTACTGTAAGGTTTTGCCGTGAATATTTAAATGGTTTAATGGCTTATTTAGAGTAATAAATTCATAAGAAAATAAATACTATTCAGAAAATTACAAATAATATGTTCCTGAAATTACAATTCCGTGGAGATTACAGATATAATTTTAGTTTGATTTTTAGACAACAGAAACTATATGAATCATTTAAAACCATTAAACACTATTTAAATCGTACAAAAAGATCTATAACTCCGATTAGGGTGAATCCAAGTGCTATGGTTTTGTATTGACAATAGCTATACAGAGAAATTGCATGACAAATTATTTGGTACTGTTAAAATAGAAATTCATACAGAAATATTTAAACCCATTGAAATAGTGTTTTAATCATAAGAAAATTTCTATAACTCCTTTTTAGGTGATTCAAATTGCCACTGTCTCTAAATTGCATTACCTATCCAGTAGCATCTAGTTCACAATTTAATATGACATAAACATATTTAGTTCAATTAAAGTGGCATACACCATATTAAATCGATATAACTTTAGTAATAAAAGCTTTAGTGCATTAAATGACTTTCCACATGCATCATGCAATCTAACTATGTTCAGAACACTAAATGCAACCATTGTGACTCATTAAATCATCATGCATGCATATGTTAATCATTGTTTTCTTGTAATGTTGCACTGTTGTATGTTTGCAATGTTTTGAATGGTGTTTGTTGTGTTTGCTTCAAACGCTAGATTGCGAGGAGTGCAACGTGTGCGATTGCAACTACTATGATTGCAAGTATTGTGGTTATGACGAGTGCAACCATTATATATATGAGGATTGTGAGGATTATCTAATCGACTACATCTACAACAAAGGCAAGTGGTGCTATCTTGGTCATAAATGTCCTCTTGTTTCCTATGCATTGTAGATGTTTTTGTAGAATTGCATATATAGGAATTGATGTGTATATGCTATGCTATGTCCCATATTATTCCCTAGCGATCCTTGTTTATGAGCCATCGTATTGGTAGATTGCTTAGCTATGCTATTTAGACGAGGAAGGGAATCACATCATGAAAAGTTATATGATTTGAAAGGCTTATGTTTTGCTAAATGACAAACCAACATGTTTTAATGAACCACCTGGGCGGAATGGCATTGATTGGGTCATCGAGTGTATTTATGGTGGGGAATGCCGCCCAGGACACTGAGAAAAGATTGGTTTCTTTGTTTGGAAGCTTTATGTGCAACCATGTGCCAATAATGAAATGGGCGGTTGGTTGAACTCGAGGGTTAATGTAACTCGAACCAGTATCCGGAGATGTAGATAGTGTAGGTTGGACGGTGCGCGTCGGGATTGGGGAGCTACTTCCGACGGTTCCTTCTTGGACTTCTCCTATCATCACCCAATATGAGAGTGGTGGTACGAGCTGGGCTGGCCAAGTCACATGGGTAAGTGTACTAACCTAGGGTGTATAAACTAATCGATTAGCCGTGTCCCGGTTATGGACAATTTGAGCGACGATCGATGCTATGATATTTCTCACTCATCCCAATTTCTTAATTACTAAAACTTGATGGATGAACATGGGTTTAGGAGCATCTGGCTGAACTGTCTTGTATCTACATGGGTTTATCTTTGGTATGTCCTTAGAAGATTGTTTTTGAAGAAAGAAAAGTATTTTGAAAGTAGGGAAAAGTTGTATTGCTTTATGCAAATTAGCCTGAACTCCACTTGGCCAAATAAGCATGTAGTTGATAGATCTGTTGTTAACCAATTTAGCCTACTTGCCATACATTCAATGTATTGACCATTCGTGGCCGCAACGTTTCATGTTGCAGGTTATATCGTATCTGAGTGATCGTTCATAGGTCGCGAGACTCCACTCAACAATTGTTCGCCTGTGGCACATTTGAAGGATGGAGATCTACCTTGTATTCGTTTTCCGCTGTGTACTTGAATAAATAATGTAAATTCTGGATCATATTCGTTGTATTTATGATGCACAGTTATATTTGGTATCATTTTGTACTGTGTGTGCCAGTGAACCGATCCAGGGATTGGCATTATACACATGAACTCAGCCTTATCAGGCGAGGGTGTTACAGGTTTTATGTGAATGTTTGTTAATTAAAGTAATTAACAAAATTCTGAATAAATAAATAAAAGAGTTTTATTTAAATGAGAGCTTGCATTAAATTTGGTGGAAATTTAATGCATGTGAGTGGATTTTTGAGTGGAGGCTTTTTAATGGGAGTGGAGGCTTTTCATTTTGAGTGGGAGCTCCACCCACATGAATGTGGAAGAGGTGGGGCCAGCCCCATGGCTGGGCGCCATGCCCCTTGGGTGCCCCCTCTCTCCCCTATAAAAGGCCCCCCTCTCCTCCTCTCACAACACACCTCCTCGTGAAGGATCTCTCTCCCTAGAATTTATCCCCATGGTCTCGGACTAGCGAGATACATGTTCCCGTGGATATTCGGCAAGAAAGAGTTGTGCTTCCATTGCATCATTTGAGCGAGGAGGCGGAGGTTGCTCGATGCCTCGAGCGTGTGTGCGCACGGATGCTTGTTGTTTTGGGCGCTAGGACTTCCTCTCGATCTTGAGATCGGCAAGAGATCGTCTACATCAACCACGAGTTTGGACTCGTTAAGCTGTCGGTCTTCAAGGGTATGTTCTCTGGATATACATCCGCCCGTTGTTTGTATCTAGTAGATAGATCTTGGTACATAGTTGTTCCCATCGTAGGAAATTTTTTGTTTTCTATGCTGCGAACCCCTACAGTGGTATCAGAGCCGGATCTTTGCGTAGATACTTTGCACGGGTAGTACACATATGAGTATGTGGGCGATGATGATCATTTTATTGCTTCTTAGTTGTACTTTGGATATTGGTTGCATAGTGGGATGAAACTGCCCGTACAGACTTTACATGTCCTCTCACATGAGACACATTCACGCTTGACATGCAACTAGTTTGCATAAGTGGCTAGCGGGTGTCTGTCTCTCCTACTATAGTCAATATCTAATTTGCAACGAGTTGTGAACAATTTGGTTATCCTCGTTGTGGTTCATGTTCGTAGGTAAGAATGATTCTATCTTCGAAAGCCCTAAGCCACGTAAAATTTGCAATGGATAAATTAGAGGTGTCTAGTTTAGATTGTTGCTGGGCTAGGGTTATGATATGGTAGTGTTGTAAGTAGAAGTATGAGATGATACTCTTACAACACACATAGCGTGTAAACTCCATAGACCTTGGATTTACACATATAGGTATGATAGTGATCATACCACGGTGCACATGATAGAGATCATCTGCGGGAACCATATCATTTCACTAATAAACATATGATGTTTGATAGCATCTTATATTGCTTGTTTAGCGCTTTGTTAGCATAATAAGGTGATCCCTCTTTTAGATATCAAGATAAAATGTGTTCTTCCTTAAGTATGCACCGACAATGTTTCGTCGCTTCAAGACATCACGTGATGATCGGGTGTACTTGAATCCATGAGCATATCTCGGGTGTAAGACAGTTACACACGCGAATACTAAGGTTCTTACTTGGCGAGCCTAGCATGTACAGACATGGCCTCGGAATACGGACTGAAAGGTTAAGCATGAGTCATATGTTTTGATATGATGACCATATGGATGCTCGCCTTTGAAGCTACACCGACTCACGTGATGATCGGACTTGGTGTAGTGGATTTGGTTCATGTAATCACCAAAAAGACACGAGGGATGTCGTTTTTGAGTGGGAGTTCATTTCTAATTTGGATTAGTAGAACTCAATTTATCATAAATTAAATCAAAGTGAATTTGCATAATTTCTTGTAGTTATTGGCATTCGTTCACCACCTTATGCTTAGTTGTAATTGAGATAATAGAACTATAGAATTCTGGATATATACTTTACGAACTGGTAACGTATTGTGTTGAGTGTCAATCTAAAGTTTAAGTCCTATTGCAAACTTTCAAAGAAACTCTATTTACTCCGTGAAATTTAATAGTTGGTATTAAATCGAGAGTAACAATTCGATGTTAGTATCTTAAGTATAATGTTTGCCTCCATGATACTTGATTTTTTAATATCAAGTTTATCTAGGAGCTGAAGAATTGTTTCGAAACCATCATGTGTGGCAGATATAACGATATCTGAAACAATGTTTTGGTTACAATATGATAGAGTATAATATATGTTCTCATATTGGATGAGAATTTACAAAGGTTGGAGATGCTAGACATCCTAATCATCCAAAAGGGTTTTGGAAAGTAATGTTATACTCACGATTCGCCTTTATAAGCTACAGTAGCTTGATCATGAAAGTCGTCATGATAAGGATGAATAGAAGATGTATGTAAAGTGTTTACTACACTAAAAGATTACTAAAGAATGGATTTTGAAATAATACCGATCATTTTGATGATGGTGATCTACTTCAAAGTGCAAGTCCAAAGGTATTATTATTTGAATATACACGCTTTGGACTATGTGTCATGTATATAGCGCCACTTTTGATGTTGATAAATTCTTTTAAAAAGGAAAAGGAAATGCTGAAAGAGAATCTATAAAATATACTTGGCAGAAAAGAAAAGATTGGATATATCCAATTTAGGTATATATATGATATACATGTTATGGTTGTATTCTTTGCTTGTTAAACAATGTGGTTCTTGGGTATTGGATACCGAATTGGTTGGTATGAAATTTCATACGGAACGATGCAATTCATGAACCACAATGGCCTAAGTAACTAGCAAGAGAATATGTGATGATGTTCATCAAAAACAAACAAACCGTTGTTTGTATTTCTCGTTGACATCAAGGCTTGACTTCAAGATTTGTTTTAATAATTGTTATTTGAATCAGGTATTATGAGAACAAAGGTTGTTCAAATAATTACCGTATTCCATATAAGATGGATGATTGACAAATCTAGTTGAAGAAATCACATCCATAAAACCTAATGCTAAAATGTCGCAAGACAAATGATTGAAAGATCACTTATGAAGTGACATCGTTGTTTAAAATATATTGGAAACAAAACATGAAGAATCTCCATATTCATGGATTTTGGGAGTCTTTGATTTGATCAAGTGATGCTTGTGAGACTTTCCACGTGATAATTAAAACTTCGTTCAAAGGCCAAAGAAGAACGAACGACTAAATTATTGGAATTTATACATATCGATGTATGTAGTCCATTATGTGTAGTCGTAAGCGATGGGTTTCAACTTCATATGCTTTCTCCCGAATTTTGAGTGAATGTTCACTTAATGAGAAAGAAGTATGAAATATTTGAAAATGTTTCAAAGACTTTCAAGATGAAGTGGAAAATCATTGTAATAAGAAAAATAAATGAATTATGATTTGATCATAAAGGGATTTATTTGAGTTACAAGTGTAACAAGAAAATAAATGAATTATGATTTTATCATAAAGGGATTTATTTGAGTTGCAAGTTTAGCAAAACACCTAGATTTACATCTCCCGAAACACCATAGGAGTATGGAGTGTTTGAGATTTGTAATGAAACCTTGTGAGACATGGTTGGATCAAAGGTGTTATTTATAAAACTGCCATTATGTTTTAAAAGATTAAAGCTTTAGAGACTACCGCTTTTACACTGAAAAGAGCTCCATCTAGATCCGTTGAAATGACACCATGGAAGTTATGGTTTGGGGTAAAACCCAAGTTGTCATTTCTTAAATTTTGGTATGCTAAACATAAGTAAGATGTTTACAACCGAATTCGGATGAGCATGTCTTTGTAGGTTATTCCGAATAACAATTGGTTATTCCTCCATAACACCGAGGACAAAAGGGTTTGTCGCTTGAAATGTGAATTTTCTTGAAAAAGGAATTTTTCCCAAAAGTTAAGTGGGAGGACAATAGAACTTTGATAAGGTTAACGAACCTTAGCTAAATGTGCTGAGTTGCGCAGCGCCGGAAATCGTTCTGGAGGCTGCCATAATGCTCATAGCTTATGTGCCTCAAAGGTTGTGGTCACGGAGGTCTAAAGTTCCTATTGAACGAAGAAGGTCGGTTAAACAATCAAATGCTAAGATTTGAGAGTAAATCATTATTGTTTGACAATGATGAACCGAATACATACAAAGAAGCGATGATGGGCCCTGACTCCGTCAAATGGCTTGAAGCCATAAAATCCGTGATAGTTCCATATCCGACGAAATCAAGTTTTGAACTTGGAAGACCCTCAGGAAGGTGTAAAACCTATCGGTCGTATTTGGATCTATAAAGAAAGAACATGGATGTTTCACATCTATGAAATATTCGACATGTCGTAAAGTATTTTATGACAATGTTCAAAGAGTTGACTATGACAAGATTTGATCTTTCATAGCGATATTTAGTCTGAACGGATTAAAGTAGCAACCACTACATATAATTTGGTATATGGTAGATGAATAAACAAAACAAAGTTCTTCTAATAGAATGGTTACCTAGGACGTGTACATGACACGGTCCAAAGGGTTTTGTTAAATTCAAAGGATGCTAAAAGGGCATGCAAACTTCAATGGTTGAAGTAAGCATCGCGGAGTTGGAATCTTCACTGTGATGAAAAAGAGTTTTCATCAGGAGACGATGAAGATGCTTGCATTTGCAAGAAATTAAGTGGGAGCGCTGAGACATATTTCTAATACATTATGTGAAGGACATCTTGTTGATTAGAAATGATGTATCTTTTATTGACAAAGGTTAAGAATTTCATTTCGATGAAAGACTTAGGCAAAACCCGAATATTTAGCATGAATGTCTATAGTGGATAGACTGTAACGCTAATATGTTTATGCCAAACATACATATATGAGATATTGAAGGAGTTCAATATAGAAACGACAAGAAATAGTTCTTGTTGCATGGAAAGGAATTGAATCAAGATTCAAGTGTATCGACACTTGATAAGTGAAACAAGATTCAAGTGCTTTAACACTTGATGAGTGCAATCATGAGAATGTTTTGAACAATCATGCCATGATATGTACACATCCAGATATGTCCTATGCTCTAAGTGTTATGAGCATATACCAGAATGAATCATAAAATGATCATTGGACGATAGTGAGGATATTCTTATGATCTTTTGGAAGAACTAAGAATATATTTGTGTAGAGGTGACAAACAATTACAAATAGTTCATTGTAAAGCGTTACATTGATACTAGTTTTGTCACAAGATACAAATTAAGTTTATCTCAATTTAAACTATGGGTGGCACAATGTAATGGAAAGGAGATTCCATGATGGATTTGGAAGAGTTCCAAAGTTAAGACATTGTGACGAATACTACAACAAAAGGCTAAGTATATGACTGCTATAGTAGCAGCAAAGGAGGGGATTTGTGTCAAGTAGTTTGTTATAAAACTAAGGTGTGGTTCGCAACGGGCTAACACTATGTATGACAATAGTATCAATGTGTTTTAATGTTAGGGGTCCCAACCTGATAAGGTAGATCCCTCCTGTGTTTTACAATGCTAGTCCCTGGATCAATAGCTAGCACCCACAGTTAAGATGTAATATCAAGAAACAATGGTCATAACATAACTTTATAACCAGGAATAACATAATTTTATTATATCATACATAGCTCATTTGGCTATTACATTATATTGCAGCGGAATAACTATAAGTATGGGTCCTTCATCTTCAAAGTGCCACAGGCAGATGTTGGTTGTAGACTTTGTAATCCTAGTCAATCAAACAATCTTCCTTTAAAACAGTCAAACCTGCAACATTACAAGTTACAGCCACAAGGGTCAATACATTTGAATTGTATTGGCAAGTGATACTATGGTAGTATAGTGGAGTCTATCATCTATATGCATTTGGCTAAGTGGAATTGAGGCTTGCATTGCTCAAAATAGATTTTTCTTATCATTTGAAAATAAATAGTTTTGTCAAAACTTTTCCAATGCTTCTCTCAATCAAAGACAAGATCCTTCTCGAGGCATCTACAAATCAAAGACTGAAGTGCTTGGTAAAATCATTTTCCTCAATCCAAGATTTCAAGATCCTTATATCAAGCCATCTTTCCATCAAAGATTGAAGAATACACACAATCCCTTGTTCACCCACAAGTTTTTATTTAGAAGTTGGAATGATGAGATCCTTGATTGCTTCCATGTCTTGATGCTCAAATTGTCCTTTACCAGGGACATGGCTAAGTACTTAGGTTTTACACTCTGCAGAGGTGGTGCACTTTACCCACGAGACTTGGTTTCCCAAGACAAAATCTTTCAGAAGCCTTCCCTTAGACCAAAATGGACGCGTTCCAACCTATCAAAACACTACCACCCACTGTCCATTTGGCTAAGTTCTTGCAACCTATATGATCATGGCAGAGCCCATATTGCCAAGTGGTTGCACTTGAAGCTTCTCAACATTTGACATCTCAAATCCCTTTGTTTCCTGGGTGGCATTCCACAAGTGAGTTACACAATCCAAGTCCATGGCATTGTGAACCACTCAACCATTCTCCACCAAGCAAGCCCATTCCACCCAGGTGATTCATTAACTTAGTTGTTTTATTAAACAAAACTTAAGTCCTC
The DNA here is from genome assembly GCA_030063025.1 of Avena longiglumis. Lineage (NCBI taxonomy): Eukaryota > Viridiplantae > Streptophyta > Magnoliopsida > Poales > Poaceae > Avena > Avena longiglumis. The sequence goes on from CP125973.1 coordinate 161,384,961, forward strand.
AGACTTAGAATATTTTTCCATATTGTGAATATATATTCCACCCATATTTTCTATTAGCTAGGCTAAGCTTGGTAGTAGTAGGAATCTTAACTTAGGAAAATCCTACTAAGGATTCATCTACAAGGTTTTCCTATAGCAAGATCTATACTTAGCAAAATCCATGCAAGTTTACTTAGCAAAATCACTAATGCATAATAAAAGTATTGGGATAGGAAGTATGAAGCATCACTTGCCTTTTTGGTAGAGTATAGGTTCACTTCTTGATCTTTGCAACAATCACACTCTTCAAGTCACTACAAATCAATCAAGCAAGGCACAAACTCAATCTACCAATCAAGCAAAACAACACACATTAATAACAATGTCAAAGAAATGCATGCAAGCATGCCAAGCTTTGTTTTGTTTGAAAAAGTGGTTCCTAGTGGGTCATAGTCATTTGGGTACATCTAATGGTCATTTCCTAAAGTGGCCAAGTCATTTGCAAAGGTTTCACTTAAAACTATTTTCAAAACAAAATGTTATTTTATGTGGTGTAGAAATATTTTTATTAAGGCATTTTCCCATAGGGTTCACCAAATGAGTTGCTATTGCAAAACTTGGTGTTTTTAGGTCAGTAGGTTTGGTCCAAACCATCTACTCAAAGTTTTCTTCCTTTAAACATTTTCATAATAAAATCACTAATTTTATTTGGCTAGAAATGGACTAAACTAATTAATCCATTCCAAACTTTTCCAAATTCCTTTTCCAAACCATGGGTTGGTTCCTAGGGTCAGTAGGGTCACAACTAAACATTTTGCAAAGGTTTTACTCCTAAATTCAATTTTACACAATTTTTATACTCTAAACAAGCTCACAAAAGTTTCTGCAAATTTAAACAAGCTAACAAATACTATTTGACAAACTAAGGGTAGGGTTGGTTAGGTCTTGTTCTCCTGAATCTTTTGATATAAAATTTGTCAAATTTGGACGTATGGATCAAAAGTTACAAGGGTTTGAAAATAGCATCAAAATCTGATTTCAATTTCTATTTTTAACAAACAGATGACACGTGGCACGTTTCCATTCGACGGTACCGGTTCGCTGCGGATCACCGTGTGCGTTGGATCTAGTTAAATCGAATGGCTCGGATCGAGTACCTCTTCGGCTTAAGTCGTTCTATCTCGGCCGGTGGATCGCATCCTACGGTGTTCGCTTGCTCGGCCATTCGCGGCGGCGCCGGCGATGGCTAACGTCGGTTCTGGCGATGCTGGTGAAACAGGATGCAAACGAGGAGGAAAGCTCACCGAGGTAGCGAGGCTGTGGTGAAGCACGTCGTGTGGTTAGTGTGGCTCGGCGCATGCGTCGAACGAATCTCGCCGAGTTATTCTGGCGACGGCGGCTCGGTCGTGGTCGAGGGCGTCATGGAGACCACCCTAAGGCGAAGCGGTGCGGTCGACGCGTGAGGTCAAGGCAATGTTGTGCGCGTGAACTAAAGTGGAAAGGGTGGATGGAAACCATCGGGATACTCACCGGAGTTGCGGGTCGGTGATCGTCGTGGGCGTGGATAGGGGCGCCCTAAAACAAGCGGAGAATGCGATTAGGTTCGTGGCGGAGGCGGTATGTGTGCATCATCGAGACGGAAGGCGGTCGAGTTTACTGCGAGCTTGGGGAAGAAAAGCAGGCGGTGGCGGCCGGATGTTGTCGTTGGCGAGGCTCGGAGGTTCCCGCGGTCAAGTGGATGGTACGGGAGGAAGGTGCAGGAGGGAAAAACTGCCAGGGTGATCAAGGAGGCTTGGAGTAGTGTCGTATCGTCGAATCGTTCGGAACATCGTCGGAGACAGGACGGTCGAGGAGAAATTAGAGGTCTAAGGCGTGCCGCTTGGGGTGTCGAGGAACTTATAGAGGAGGCTTGGGCGTTTCTATCTGTGTGATCAAAGTGAGGTAAAGGCTCGGCATTAGGCGTATTGATTCCATGAAATCAAAGCAGCAACAGCGAGGAGAAGGCGTGGGTCAGCGAGGAAGAAGGAGAACAGTGGATGTGGGGTCCGCTGTCAGTGGGGAAATGAATCGAGAAAAGGTCCACTTGTCAGAGGCTTGTGGGTTGTTTCCGTGGTGAGGAAAACGGTTCGGGGAGGGGAGAAGGGGGGCTGGGCTGGACTGATGGGCTTCGTGGGCTGGGTAGTTGGGTTGCTGTTGTTTCTTTTTTTTTTGTACAGAAACATTTTCCTTTTTCCATTTTATTTACTGATTTGAATTTCATTTCACAACTCAAACAACCAGACAATCATTCAAATAATTCAAACTATTGTAATGAGTTTTTGGTTCTGTTTATCATCATAATTCACATTCGAAAATAAAATATTATTTTAAATCTTTTTAGGTTCCATTTATTAATTAAATAAATGGACCATTAGCTATTTAATAAAATAGGGTTTGTTTTTATTTAATAAAAACTTCATTTAAAATCCAATATTTTCAAAACCCAATCAGTAGGTTTTATTTGGAAAACAAATAATACTTGGATACTTGTTTAAAACAAAATATTATTTTGCTTTAGGGTCCAATAATAATTATATATATAATGGGCCTTAGTTATTAAATCAAATAGAGTTTAATTTTATTAATAAAATCTTTATTTGAAACTAAATATCTTCAAAACTAAATTAGTGGGTTTTATTTGGGAAATATAGAATACTTGGAGATTTGTTAAAAAAATAGAATAACATTTTATTTTAGGGTTCATTATTTAATTAATATAATAGATCTTCATTATTATTTCAAATAAGATTTATTTTATTTGATATATTTATTTTGAATCTAAAGCAAAAACACTTTAGTAGGTTTTATTAGAGAATATAAAATACTTGGAAAACCTATTTTAAACAATTTAATAAGTCTTGATGTTTTAATTAAAGTAGTAAAACCTTTCATAATAAATTTTGATATTAATTCCTTATTATTTTATTTTAAATAAACCTTTGTTATTTCTATTCAAACTGAATGTTTTTAATTCCCAAAGTTTGGTCAAGGTTTAAACTGGCCTTTATTAAATAATCTTTATTTATAAAACTTCTATTTCATTTGAAAACAAATCTTTTCATTTAATTGTTTCAAATTAGTATTTCCCAAATGTTTTTATTTTCCTTTTATTAAATGTTTATCTTTCTAAATCTCTTGAGGTTTATTTTAATTCAAATGGGTTGAAGTTCCAATTGTATTCAAAAAGTTTCTTCTGGCTCTGAAAATTAACAAAGTTTTGTTTTATTAATTTTATTTTCACATTACAAGATTTGGAAAATCTTGGGATGTGACAGGCTACCACCCTTAAAAATAAATCTCGTCCCGAGATTTGGGAAGGCTGGGGTTACAATCAAGTTCAAACAACTAGGGTACTACCACCCTTAAAAATTTTCAAACAAAAATTACATATTGGCCTTCTCGGGTCCTGGAATTTCTCTATGTTAAACTTTTGCTTTATTCCTATTCTTGACTCATGGACCAAGATTGAGCTTCTCCATAGGCTTGTTCAACTTGTTCTTCATCCTTTCTGGACAGTTGCTTGCATAGTGTCCTGGATTCTCTTGATTGAAGCAATTAATGTCTTTGAGTTCTTTACGTTGCTCTTGTGGGCAAGTTGCTACAAAGTGACCTGATTCATTACAGTTGTTACACCACACTTGGTCAATTCCTTTATTCTTTATGTTCCCTGGGCATCCACTGGAGTAGTGTCCCATTTCCTTACATTTACGACATTGTACTAGGCTCATGTCTTGCTTGGGCTTCTTGATTTTCCTTGATCCTTTGAATTGGGTTGTCTTGCTTGGAAGTAATAGTGGTCCTTTCCCTTTGGTAGACTTGGATCCTTCTTGTTTCCTTTGTTCTACAATGGCATAAATAGGACATAGGCCAGGAGTATGATCACTTCCTTCACAAAGATAGCAAGTAGCTTGAGAGGTAGGGCATTCTCCAACAGGATGATCTTCATCACAATTTGGGCATTGTCCTTCATGCTCTGTGGAAGTATGATCCTTGTCACCACAAATAATGCAAGCTGGGGCTCCATCTAGAACAACATTCTTTTCATCCTTGCTATCATACTCTCTTCTAGGTAAGTTTTCTTCCATGCTAATCATTTGATTAGTCACCTTAAGCATCAATTGGGACTGTTCCTCTAAAAACCTTTGTAGTGCTGGATCTTCATTATTATTGTTGGCTAGGAACTGAGCTGTCAGTTGGTTCAATTGATGTTGAGTTGCTATGAGTTCTCTAAGGCTGTCAGCGGTGTTGGTGTCATCAACCTTGGAATCCTTTGGGGAAGTCATCTGTTTGGGTTTGAAGGGAGATTAGAATAGACAAGATATTTTTAATGAGATATTTCTAATCACACATATCTCAATTCACACAAACAATGTGCATGCAAACACAAGCAAACACTCCACTCAAACAACAAAGTTCAAGCACATACTTTAGGCAACAAAATATTTTTGTTACACCACATAAGTTGGTGGTTTTGATTTAACTAAATTGTGGTGGTCTATCTATATGGTTCACTTGTGATCTTTCCTTCCTTCTTGATTTTTCTTACTTGAGATCATGGTTTCCTTGGGAAAAGCTCTTGGTTTCAATACTTCAAAGTTGTTGATGGATCCTTCTTATTTTGCATTCCCTTAGTCTCTAAATCTTGAGTAAGAGTTCCTTGTTTCACTTGTAGTCCTTAGTAGTTTCCAAGTTGGAAGTCTTTGGTGAGAATGCTGAAGATGTTGAAGTCATTAGAGCTGAAGATGTTGAAGAAGTCTTTTGCACATGGTGTAGTCTTTGGCCATGGGGTAGGTTTTTATCCATCAAGTTGAAATAGAAGAGATGTAGAGTTGAAACCAAAATGGTTGAGGAAAGAGTTTACAAGTGTTTTTGTAAATAAGTTTTGGATCAAAATATAACTCCTATTTTTCTAAGGGTTTTTGTCCAATCCTAGGTTTACAAATCCTACAGGCAACACAATGCTCTGATACCATCTGTTAGGGGTCCCAACCGATAAGGTAGATCCCTCCTGTGTTTTACAATGCTAGTCCCTGGATCAATAGCTAGCACCCACAGTTAAGATGTAATATCAAGAAACAATGGTCATAACATAACTTTATAACCAGGAATAACATAATTTTATTATATCATACATAGCTCATTTGGCTATTACATTATATTGCAGCGGAATAACTATAAGTATGGGTCCTTCATCTTCAAAGTGCCACACAGGCGGATGTTGGTTGTAGACTTTGTAATCCTAGTCAATCAAACAATCTTCCTTTAAAACAGTCAAACTGCAACATTACAAGTTTACCACAAGGGTCAATACATTTGAATTGTATTGGCAAGTGATACTATGGTAGTATAGTGGAGTCTATCATCTATATGCATTTGGCTAAGTGGAATTGAGGCTTGCATTGCTCAAAATAGATTTTTCTTATCATTTGAAAATAAATAGTTTTGTCAAAACTTTTCCACTGCTTCTCTCAATCAAAGAAAGATCCTTCTCGAGGCATCTACAAATCAAAGACTGAAGTGCTTGGTAAAATCATTTTCCTCAATCCAAGATTTCAAGATCCTTATATCAAGCCATCTTTCCATCAAAGATTGAAGAATACACACAATCCCTTGTTCACCCACAAGTTTTTATTTAGAAGTTGGAATGATGAGATCCTTGATTGCTTCCATGTCTTGATGCTCAAATTGTCCTTTACAGGACATGGCTAAGTACTTAGGTTTTACACTCTGAGGTGGTGCACTTTACCCACGAGACTTGGTTTCCCAAGACAAAATCTTTGAAGCCTTCCCTTAGACCAAAATGGACGCGTTCCAACCTATCAAAACACTACCACCCTGTCCATTTGGCTAAGTTCTTGCAACCTATATGATCATGGCAGAGCCCATATTGCCAAGTGGTTGCACTTGAAGCTTCTCAACATTTGACATCTCAAATCCCTTTGTTTTCGGGTGGCATTCCACAAGTGAGTTACACAATCCAAGTCCATGGCATTGTGAACCACTCAACCATTCTCCACCAAGCAAGCCCATTCCACCGGTGATTCATTAACTTAGTTGTTTTATTAAACAAAACTTAAGTCCTCGGACTTAGAATATTTTTCCATATTGTGAATATATATTCCACCCATATTTTCTATTAGCTAGGCTAAGCTTGGTAGTAGTAGGAATCTTAACTTAGGAAAATCCTACTAAGGATTCATCTACAAGGTTTTCCTATAGCAAGATCTATACTTAGCAAAATCCATGCAAGTTTACTTAGCAAAATCACTAATGCATAATAAAAGTATTGGGATAGGAAGTATGAAGCATCACTTGCCTTTTTGGTAGAGTATAGGTTCACTTCTTGATCTTTGCAACAATCACACTCTTCAAGTCACTACAAATCAATCAAGCAAGGCACAAACTCAATCTACCAATCAAGCAAAACAACACACATTAATAACAATGTCAAAGAAATGCATGCAAGCATGCCAAGCTTTGTTTTGTTTGAAAAAGTGGTTCCTAGTGGGTCATAGTCATTTGGGTACATCTAATGGTCATTTCCTAAAGTGGCCAAGTCATTTGCAAAAGGTTTCACTTAAAACTATTTTCAAAACAAAATGTTATTTTATGTGGTGTAGAAATATTTTTATTAAGGCATTTTCCCATAGGGTTCACCAAATGAGTTGCTATTGCAAAACTTGGTGTTTTTAGGTCAGTAGGTTTGGTCCAAACCATCTACTCAAAGTTTTCTTCCTTTAAACATTTTCATAATAAAATCACTAATTTTATTTGGCTAGAAATGGACTAAACTAATTAATCCATTCCAAACTTTTCCAAATTCCTTTTCCAAACCATGGGTTGGTTCCTAGGGTCAGTAGGGTCACAACTAAACATTTTGCAAAGGTTTTACTCCTAAATTCAATTTTACACAATTTTTATACTCTAAACAAGCTCACAAAAGTTTCTGCAAATTTAAACAAGCTAACAAATACTATTTGACAAACTAAGGGTAGGGTTGGTTAGGTCTTGTTCTCCTGAATCTTTTGATATAAAATTTGTCAAATTTGGACGTATGGATCAAAAGTTACAAGGGTTTGAAAATAGCATCAAAATCTGATTTCAATTTCTATTTTTAACAAACAGATGACACGCACGCGTTTCCATTCGACGGTACCGGTTATTGCGGATCACCGTGGTGCGTTGGATCTAGTTAAATCGAATGGCTCGGATCGAGTACCTCTTCGCGGCTTAAGTCGTTCTATCTCGGCCGGTGGATCGCATCCTCGGTGTTCGCTTGCTCGGCCATTCGCGGCGGCGATAATGGCTACGGCGACGGTCGGACTCTGGCGATCTTGGTGAAACAGGATGCAAAGCGAGGAGGAAAGCTCACCGAGGTAGCGAGGTGTGGTGAAGCACGTCGTGTGGTTAGTGTGGCTCGGGCGCCTGCGTCGCGAATCTCGGGAGTTATTCTTGGCGGCTCTGGTCGTGGTCGAGGACGCGTGTGGAGACCACCCTAAGGCGAAGCGGTGCGGTCGCAGCGTGAGGTCAAGGCAATGTTGTCGCGTGAACTAAAGTGGAAAGGGTGGATGGAAACCATCGGGATACTCACCGGAGTTGCGGGTCGGTGATCGTCGTGGGCGTGGATAGGGCGCCCTAAAACAAGCGGAGGGTACGATTAGGTTCAGAGGCGGAAGGCGGTATGTGTGCATCATCGAGAGGCGGAAGGCGGTCGAGTTTACTGCGAGCTTCAGGGAAGAAAAGCGGTGTGGCGCGGATGTTGTCGTTGGCGAGGCTCGGAGGTTCCGCGGTCAAGTGGATGGTGCGGGAGGAAGGTGCAGGAGGAAAAACTGCCGGGGTGATCAAGGAGGCTTGGTAGTGTCGTATCGTCGGAATCGTTCGGAACATCGTCGGAGACAGGGACGGTCGAGGAGAAATTGAGGCGGTGCCGGCTTGGGGTGTCGGAGGAACTTATAGAGGAGGCTTGGGCGTTTCTATCTGTGATCAAAGTGAGGTAAAGGCTCGGCATTAGGCGTATTGATTCCGAAATCAAAGCAGCAACGGCAGCGAGGAGAAGGCGTGGTCGTCAGCGAGGAAGAAGGAGAAACGATGGATGTGGGGTCCATTGTCGGGAAATGAATCGAGAAAAGGTCCACTTGTCAGAGGCTTGTGGGTTGTTTCCGTGGTGAGGAAAACGGTTCGGGGAGGGGAGAAGGGGGTTGGGCTGGACTGATGGGCTTCGTGGGCTGGGTAGTTGGGTTGCTGTTGTTTCTCTTTTTTTTTGTATGAAACATTTTCCTTTTTCCATTTTATTTACTTGATTTGAATTTCATTTCACAACTCAAACAACTGACAATCATTCAAATAATTCAAACTATTGTAATGAGTTTTTGGTTCATTTATCATCATAATTCACATTCAAAATAAAATATTATTTTAAATCTTTTTAGGTTCCATTTATTAATTAAATAAATGGACCATTAGCTATTTAATAAAATAGGGTTTGTTTTTATTTAATAAAAACTTCATTTAAAATCCAATATTTTCAAAACCCAATCAGTAGGTTTTATTTGGAAAACAAATAATACTTGGATACTTGTTTAAAACAAAATATTATTTTGCTTTAGGGTCCAATAATAATTATATATATAATGGGCCTTAGTTATTAAATCAAATAGAGTTTAATTTTATTAATAAAATCTTTATTTGAAACTAAATATCTTCAAAACTAAATTAGTGGGTTTTATTTGGGAAATATAGAATACTTGGAGATTTGTTAAAAAAATAGAATAACATTTTATTTTAGGGTTCATTATTTAATTAATATAATAGATCTTCATTATTATTTCAAATAAGATTTATTTTATTTGATATATTTATTTTGAATCTAAAGCAAAAACACTTTAGTAGGTTTTATTAGAGAATATAAAATACTTGGAAAACCTATTTTAAACAATTTAATAAGTCTTGATGTTTTAATTAAAGTAGTAAAACCTTTCATAATAAATTTTGATATTAATTCCTTATTATTTTATTTTAAATAAACCTTTGTTATTTCTATTCAAACTGAATGTTTTTAATTCCCAAAGTTTGGTCAAGGTTTAAACTGGCCTTTATTAAATAATCTTTATTTATAAAACTTCTATTTCATTTGAAAACAAATCTTTTCATTTAATTGTTTCAAATTAGTATTTCCCAAATGTTTTTATTTTCCTTTTATTAAATGTTTATCTTTCTAAATCTCTTGAGGTTTATTTTAATTCAAATGGGTTGAAGTTCCAATTGTATTCAAAAAGTTTCTTCTGGCTCTGAAAATTAACAAAGTTTTGTTTTATTAATTTTATTTTCACATTACAAGATTTGGAAAATCTTGGGATGTGACATTTAACCCCAAGGAACTAAAGGTCTCACCAAAAGACCAAATTTATATAATGCCATCTCATTGGAGAATGACTGATGCGTGGAGACGCAAAGACATGCAAATACACACGGACCTGAAGCGTCAGATCTGTACATTATGTTAACCATTTGCAATTGCGTAGTTGGAACACCAGAAAGCCATAGGTGTTCAATACACAAAGTTTTCAAACTAGATTATTGTCTCTAGTGCAAGTGGGAGACTGAAGGGAATATGCCCGAGAGGCAATAATAAAGTGGTTATTATCGTATTCCTATTTATGATAAATGTTTATTTTACATGCTATAATTGTATTAATACGGAAACGATAATACATGTGTGTTTAATAAACAAAAGAAAGTTCCTAGTTATGCCTCTCTTATAAACTAGCTCGTTGATTAACAAGATGATCATAGGTTTCCTGATCATGGACATTGGATGTTGTTAATAACGAGGTCACAACATTAGTGTAATGGTGTGATGAACATTCATCCGAAGTATAGCATTACGATCAAAGTCATTGAGTTTATATTGCTATAACATCTTACGAAGTGATCCTAATCCTTAGACCATGAGATCATGTCAATCACTAACACCTAAGAGTTTCTTGATAACATCAAACGTTACACCGTAATAGGGTGATCATAAAGATGGATTCGTAACTACTAAAGTGTTATGTTGAGGCCCATGGATCAAGAGTGGAATTTGTTCATCCCGATGACGGATAGATATACTGGGCCCTGTCGGTGATATCACATTGATTAGCTTGCAAGCAAGTGATTTGATCACTAGAATGTTATATCATGGGAACGAGAAAAGAGTACATGTCAGTAACGAGATCAAACTAGGTATGGAGATACCGATGATCTAATCTTGGACATGTAATATATCGTGAAACAAAAGGATTAAGATACTAGCGTAAAAGGTTCTCGTGATCACAAGAAAGTCATCGTTGAATATGTGGGAGTCAAGATGGGTCTCAGATACCGCTTCGATTATTGATCCGAGAGGGTATCGATCATGTCCACATTATTCGCGAACCGTAGGGTGACACACTTAAGAGACACCGACATCCAATTGGAGCAAAAGTTTCATGCCGAAAAGAAAAGGAAAGCGAGGAATTTATTTCACTAGACACCAAACTGCTTTGTTGAAATTGTCAAACTGGTTCTATGTGAAATGGAATACTAGCAAGGGGTTTTATGTGAATGTTTGTTAATTAAAGTAATTAACAAAATTATAAATAAATAAATAAAAGAGTTTTATTTAAATGAGAGCTTGCATTAAATTTGGTGGAAATTTAATGCATGTGAGTGGATTTTTGAGTGGAGGCTTTTTAATGGGAGTGGAGGCTTTTCATTTTGAGTGGGATCTCCACCCACATGAATGTGGAAGAGGTGGGGGCAGCCCCATGGCTGGGCGCCATGCCCCTTGGGTGCCCCCCCTCTCCCCTATAAAAGGCCCCCCTCTCCTCCTCTCACAACACACCTCCTCGTGAAGGATCTCTCTCCTCCTCTAGAATTTATCCCCCATGGTCTGGGACTAGCGAGATACATGTTCCCGGTGGCTATTCGGAAAGAAAGAGTTGTGCTTCCGCTGCATCGTTGGAGCGAGGAGGCGGAGGTTGCTCGGTGCCTCGAACGTGTGTGCGAGCACGGAAGCGCTGCTGTTTTGCGGCGCTAGGACTTCCTCTCGATCTTGAGATCGGCAAGAGATTGTCAACATCAACCACGAGTTTGGACTCGTTAAGCTTTGTCGGTCTTCAAGGGTATGTTCTCTACGGATATACATCCGCCCGTTGTTTGTATCTAGTAGATAGATGTGGCATCCCGCAAAACCACTACTAGAAAATCGCGTTGAATTTGTGCATTGCATCGTCATCATCATGCATAGTTTGCATAAAACTATTTTGCAAACCCCGATTTGTTTTCCAAACGCCCCATCTTTTTCAAACACCGAAAACCGGGTCCCCCGGAATATTTTGTTTTGCCCGAAATCGGTTTGCAAAAGCCTTGTTTGTAATAATAAAAATTATAATTATTTTTAGCGAGGCGTCAAGCTTTTAATCGAACGACCACCCCAGATTTTACAACGGTCCAACTCGCACCTCTAATTCCTACAGCTACCCACTATCCTACCCAACCCATCCCTCCACCTCACTCCCCCCAATCAACTCCTGCCACCTCACCTCCTCCCTCCCCCTCAACCACTCACACAGTGCCACGTCACTCCACTCTCTCCCTAACCTCTCTCCCTCTCAAAGACACCGCCCACCCACACAACGCACGACGCACGCAACACACCCCACCAGCATTCACACACAGCTGCCTACTCCTGGGACCCGCAGGCCCCACCCTGGCCCGCTCTCTCCCCTGTTCATCCTCTTCCTCCCGCTCCCCCTGTTCCTCGCCTCCTCCTCTCCGCCTGCACTTGCTTGCCTTCATGGCCGGTGCCGCCTCTTCCTCTCTCCCTTCGCCATGCTCCACCCCACCGCTCAACCCCCTCCTCTCCACCTTCCCTGCTCCCCGCCTCTCTCAAGAATCGCCCCACCACAAGATCCTCCTCATGGCGCCACAAGATCCTCCAATTTAATCCCAAAATTCTCCTAATTTTTGGAATGTGAAATAAATAAATAAGATTGATTGATTGTTTGACTTTGTTGAAAATTCTCAAAGAGAAGAAACTTTTTGAATAGAAATTCCTCTCAACCATGAATTCAAAATCTTATATTCTTTTGTTAAGACCTAAGTAGCCATATAGGCAAAAGGGCATGGATTTATTATGGATTGTAGAATTGGTGTGCAAGATTTCAAAATGAAAATCATGAAGCATTCATAAGCATTTCATCCATGCAAAGTTCTCATAAACTGAATCCAAATCACGTATATAAATCCTATAGTTGATTCGCCCAAATGTTCCAAAAGGAAATTAAATTGACTTTATAAAACCCATTATTGCTAAGACAACGATTATTGCTAAATTATAGCCTAAAAATATCCAATTAATATTACAAAATTTTAGAAACAAAATTGAGCTCATTTGGAGCTAGTATGAAAAAGTTATGAAACAAATACAAACACATAAAGATATAAATAAAATGAAATATACAAGGATTTATAAACCCACTACTTCAAAACTAGTAAAAAGATTACAAATTTAATCCTATAATAATCTATTCGATTTTAGAAAAATTTAGAAACAAGAATCATGTCATTTGGAGTTCGTATGCAAAAGATATAAGGAAAACAAGTAAATAGAAAAAGAAAAAGAAAAAAAAGAAAAAAAAAACTGAACGGGCCGGCCCACTCGGTCCGACCGGACCGAGCCAGCCAGCAGGCCAGGCGCTGTGGGACGGTCGAGCTGCTCCGGAAAAACGTGCAAAATCTGTCTTGTTAGATATATCTCTACTCAAACTCTTGTAACTTTTTATCTACAACTCCAAATTGACTTCCGTTTGTTTCTACTTGTTCTCTACTCCTAGGCCTATCTCTAAACCATCTCAAACCTCCATATAAACTCGTGGAGGCATAGCTGTACGAGTTTCTCTCCTCGAAATCCCGAATCTACATCTGGCCGAATCTTGTTTCGCTTTTTAACCCATCTAGACTTCGTCGTTTGCTTTCGGTCAAAACACGAAAGTTGTAGGGATCGTCGGAATCTTTCAATCCCGACAAACCTCACCTCTTTTCATCCACCACAGCCGGAGAATTTCGTATCGCAATATTTCAGATCTTACGGTGTAAATCCAAGATGTACTCGCGCTCGTTTCTTCAAATCCAAATTCCTTTGGTGAGAAGGTAGGAATTATGATTCCCCACAACTTTCATGTTCTGAGTTTTTCGATTTGACCTACGGATTTGTCTCTCTAATACAGATCTATTTCTTATCTATTCTGAGCCAAAATCGGGTCAATCTCTTCTTCTAGCCACCGGATCCTATCCAGACGGTCGAGATCCAATCAAACCGGTATGCCATGTCATCATCCCGTCATCTTCATCATCAACGCCACGTCAACGTAAGGTCAACATCTAGTCGGTCAGCATGCAAAGTCAACCTGTTCAGTAGCGGAATATTCCCTGAATATTCCGTTCAATTTAAATTTGCATATTATAGATCTAACTTGTAAAATTCATTAGAAATTCATACCATGTCCAAAAATTGCGTATAATATATCAAATTGAAGATAATTTCACGTAGAATCATCTTATCAGATTAGATCCAACTTTTACTGTACGTGGTTACTGCAGTAATTTAATTAGTTTTAATGGTCTTTTAGGTTAATAAATTCATAAGAAATTATCTGTAACTCTGAAAAATATGAACAATATATCAAATTGAAGCTACTGTAATGTACATTAACAATATCTGGTTGGATCTAGCCTTTGACGAATATTTAACCCGTCGCAATTTAATTAGTTTTAATGGCTTTATAAATCATTAAATTCATTAAAATTAATTGCTTGCCACAAAATATAAATGATATACCGTTGGAAAGCTGGTTCCATGTAGATCCTCAATATGCAATTAGTTCAGCCTTTTACTGTAAGGTTTTGCCGTGAATATTTAAATGGTTTAATGGCTTATTTAGAGTAATAAATTCATAAGAAAATAAATACTATTCAGAAAATTACAAATAATATGTTCCTGAAATTACAATTCCGTGGAGATTACAGATATAATTTTAGTTTGATTTTTAGACAACAGAAACTATATGAATCATTTAAAACCATTAAACACTATTTAAATCGTACAAAAAGATCTATAACTCCGATTAGGGTGAATCCAAGTGCTATGGTTTTGTATTGACAATAGCTATACAGAGAAATTGCATGACAAATTATTTGGTACTGTTAAAATAGAAATTCATACAGAAATATTTAAACCCATTGAAATAGTGTTTTAATCATAAGAAAATTTCTATAACTCCTTTTTAGGTGATTCAAATTGCCACTGTCTCTAAATTGCATTACCTATCCAGTAGCATCTAGTTCACAATTTAATATGACATAAACATATTTAGTTCAATTAAAGTGGCATACACCATATTAAATCGATATAACTTTAGTAATAAAAGCTTTAGTGCATTAAATGACTTTCCACATGCATCATGCAATCTAACTATGTTCAGAACACTAAATGCAACCATTGTGACTCATTAAATCATCATGCATGCATTTGTTCATCATTGTTTTCTTGTAATGTTGCACTGTTGTATGTTTGCAATGTTTTGAATGGTGTTTGTTGTGTTTGCTTCAAACGCTAGATTGCGAGGAGTGCAACGTGCGATTGCAACTACTATGATTGCAAGTATTGTGGTTATGACGAGTGCAACCATTATATATATGAGGATTGTGAGGATTATCTAATCGACTACATCTACAACAAAGGCAAGTGGTGCTATCTTGGTCATAAATGTCCTCTGCTTCCTATGCATTGTAGATGTTTTTGTAGAATTGCATATATAGGAATTGATGTGTATATGCTATGCTATGTCCCATATTATTCCCTAGCGATCCTTGTTTATGAGCCATCGTATTGGTAGATTGCTTAGCTATGCTATTTAGACGAGGAAGGGAATCACATCATGAAAAGTTATATGATTTGAAAGGCTTATGTTTTGCTAAATGACAAACCAACATGTTTTAATGAACCACCTGGGCGGAATGGCATTGATTGGGTCATCGAGTGTATTTATGGTGGGGAATGCGCCAGACACCGAGAAAAGATTGGTTTCTTTGTTTGGAAGCTTTAGTGTGCAACCATGTGCCAATAATGAAATGGGCGGTTGGTTGAACTCAGATGGTTGTGGTAACTCGAACCAGCGTATCCGTGAGATGTAGATAGTGTAGGTTGGACCGGTCTGGCGTCGGGATTGGGGAGCTACTTCAACGGTTCCTTCTTGGACTTCTCCTATCATCACCCAATATGAGAGTGGTGGTAATGCAATTTGGCCAAGTCACATGGGTAAGTGTACTAACCCCTGAGGTGTATAAACTAATCGATTAGCCGTGTCCCGGTTATGGACAATTTGAGCGACGACATCGATGCTATGATATTTCTCACTCATCCCAATTTCTTAATTACTAAAACTTGATGGATGAACATGGGTTTAGGAGCATCTGAAAGCTGAACTGTCTTGTATCTACATGGGTTTATCTTTGGTATGTCCTTAGAAGATTGTTTTGAAGAAAGAAAAGTATTTTGAAAGTAGGGAAAAGTTGTATTGCTTTATGCAAATTAGCTGAACTCCACTTGGCCAAATAAGCATGTAGTTGATAGATCTGTTGTTAACCAATTTAGCCTACTTGCCATACATTCAATGTATTGACCATTATTCGTACGCAACGTTTCATGTTGCGGGTTATATCGTATCTGAGTGATCGTTCATAGGTCGCGAGACTCCACTCAACAATTGTTACTTTGTGGCACATTTGAAGGATGGAGATCTACCTTGTATTCGCTTTCATTGTGTACTTGAATAAATAATGTAAATTCTGGATCATATTCGTTGTATTTATGATGCACAGTTATATTTGGTATCATTTTGTACTGTGTGTGCCAGTGAACCGATCCAGGGATTGGCATTATACACATGAACTCAGCCTTATCAGGCGAGGGTGTTACAGGTTTTATGTGAATGTTTGTTAATTAAAGTAATTAACAAAATTCTGAATAAATAAATAAAAGAGTTTTATTTAAATGAGAGCTTGCATTAAATTTGGTGGAAATTTAATGCATGTGAGTGGATTTTTGAGTGGAGGCTTTTTAATGGGAGTGGAGGCTTTTCATTTTGAGTGGGAGCTCCACCCACATGAATGTGGAAGAGGTGGGGCCAGCCCCATGGCTGGGCGCCATGCCCCTTGGGTGCCCCCTCTCTCCCCTATAAAAGGCCCCCCTCTCCTCCTCTCACAACACACCTCCTCGTGAAGGATCTCTCTCCCCCTCTAGAATTTATCCCCCATGGTCTCGGACTAGCGAGATACATGTTCCCGGTGGATATTCGGCAAGAAAGAGTTGTGCTTCCGCTGCATCGCTGGAGCGAGGAGGCGGAGGTTGCTCAGTGCCTCGAACGTGTGTGCGAGCACGGATGCGCTGTTGTTTTGCGGCGCTAGGACTTCCTCTCGATCTTGAGATCGGCAAGAGATCGTCTACATCAACCACGAGTTTGGACTCGTTAAGCTTTGTCGGTCTTCAAGGGTATGTTCTCTACGGATATACATCCGCCCGTTGTTTGTATCTAGTAGATAGATCTTGGTACATAGTTGTTCCCATCGTAGGAAATTTTTTGTTTTCTATGCTGCGAACCCCTACAGTGGTATCAGAGCCGGATCTTTGCGTAGATACTTTGCACGGGTAGTACACATATGAGTATGTGGGCGATGATGATCATTTTATTGCTTCTTAGTTGTACTTTGGATATTGGTGGCATAGTGGGATGAAACGGCCCGGACAAACTTTACATGTCCTCGCACATGAGACCTGTTCCACGCTTGACATGCAACTAGTTTGCATAAGTGGCTAGCGGGTGTCTGTCTCTCCTACTATAGTCAATATCTAATTTGCAACGAGTTGTGAACAATTTGGTTATCCTCGTTGTGGTTCATGTTCGTAGGCAAGAATGATTCTATCTTCGAAAGCCCTAAGCCACGTAAAATTTGCAATGGATAAATTAGAGGTGTCTAGTTTAGATTGTTGCTGGGCTAGGGTTATGATATGGTAGTGTTGTAAGTAGAAGTATGAGATGATACTCTTACAACACACATAGCGTGTAAACTCCATAGACCTTGGATTTACACATATAGGTATGATAGTGATCATACCACGGTGCACATGATAGAGATCATCTGCGGGAACCATATCATTTCACTAATAAACATATGATGTTTGATAGCATCTTATATTGCTTGTTTAGCGCTTTGTTAGCATAATAAGGTGATCCATCTTTAGATATCAAGATAAAAATGTGTTCTTCCTTAAGTATGCACCGACAATGTTTCGCCGCTTCAAGACATCACGTGATGATCGGGTGTACTTGAATCCATGAGCATATCTCGGTGTAAGACAGTTACACGCCAATACTAAGGTTCTTACTTGGCGAGCCTAGCATGTATGAACATGGCCTCGGAATACGATTTGAAAGGTTAAGCATGAGTCATATGTTTTGATATGATGACCATATGGATGCTCGCCTTTGAAGCTACAACGACTCACGTGATGATCGGACTTGGTGTAGTGGATTTGGTTCATGTAATCACCAAAAAGACACGAGGATGTCGTTTTGAGTGGGAGTTCATTTCTAATTTGGATTAGTAGAACTCAATTTATCATAAATTAAATCAAAGTGAATTTGCATAATTTCTTGTAGTTATTGGCATTCGTTCACCACCTTATGCTTAGTTGTAATTGAGATAATAGAACTATAGAATTCTGGATATATACTTTACGAACTGGTAACGTGTTGTGTTGAGTGTCAATCTAAAGTTTAAGTCCTATTGCAAACTTTCAGCAAACTCTATTTACTCCGTGAAATTTAATAGTTGGTATTAAATCGAGAGTAACAATTCCAGTGTTAGTATCTTAAGTATCATGTTTGCCTCCATGATACTTGATTTTTTTAATATCAAGTTTATCTAGGAGCTGAAAGAATTGTTTTGAAACCATCATGTGTGGCGATATAACGATATCTCAAACAATGTTTTGTTACAATATGATAGAGTATAATATATGTTCTCATATTGGATGAGAATTTACAAAGGTTGGAGATGCTAGACATCCTAATCATCCAAAAGGGTTTTGGAAAGTAATGTTATACTCACGATTCGCCTTTATAAGCTACAGTAGCTTGATCATGAAAGTCGTCATGATAAGGATGAATAGAAGATGTATGTAAAGTGTTTACTACACTAAAAGATTACTAAAGAATGGATTTTGAAATAATACCGATCATTTTGATGATGGTGATCTACTTCAAAGTGCAAGTCCAAAGGTATTATTATTTGAATATACACGCTTTGGACTATGTGTCATGTATATAGCGCCACTTTTGATGTTGATAAATTCTTTTAAAAAGGAAAAGGAAATGCTGAAAGAGAATCTATAAAATATACTTGGCAGAAAAGAAAAGATTGGATATATCCAATTTAGGTATATATATGATATACATGTTATGGTTGTATTCTTTGCTTGTTAAACAATGTGGTTCTTGGGTATTGGATACCGAATTGGTTGGTATGAAATTTCATACGGAACGATGCAATTCATGAACCACAATGGCCTAAGTAACTAGCAAGAGAATATGTGATGATGTTCATCAAAAACAAACAAACCGTTGTTTGTATTTCTCGTTGACATCAAGGCTTGACTTCAAGATTTGTTTTAATAATTGTTATTTGAATCGGTATTATGAGAACAAAGGTTGTTCAAATAATTACCGTATTCCATATAAGATGGATGATTGACAAATCTAGTTGAAGAAATCACATCCATAAAACCTAATGCTAAAATGTCGCAAGACAAATGATTGAAAGATCACTTATGAAGTGACATCGTTGTTTAAAATATATTGGAAACAAAACATGAAGAATCTCCATATTCATGGATTTTGGGAGTCTTTGATTTGATCAAGTGATGCTTGTGAGACTTTCCACGTGATAATTAAAACTTCGTTCAAAGGCCAAAGAAGAACGAACGACTAAATTATTGGAATTTATACATATCGATGTATGTAGTCCATTATGTGTAGTCGTAAGCGATGGGTTTCAACTTCATATGCTTTCTCCCGAATTTTGAGTGAATGTTCACTTAATGAGAAAGAAGTATGAAATATTTGAAAATGTTTCAAAGACTTTCAAGATGAAGTGGAAAATCATTGTAATAAGAAAAATAAATGAATTATGATTTGATCATAAAGGGATTTATTTGAGTTACAAGTGTAACAAGAAAATAAATGAATTATGATTTTATCATAAAGGGATTTATTTGAGTTGCAAGTTTAGCAAAACACCTAGATTTACATCTCCAAACACCATAGGAGTATGGAGTGTTTGAGATTTGTAATGAAACCTTGTGAGACATGGTTGGATCAAAGGTGTTATTTATAAAAATACCATTATGTTTTAAAAGATTAAAGCTTTAGAGACTACCGCTTTTACACTGAAAAGAGATCCATCTAGATCCGTTGAAATGACACCATGGAAGTTATGGTTTGGGGTAAAACCCAAGTTGTCATTTCTTAAATTTTGGTATGCTAAACATAAGTAAGATGTTTACAACCAATTCGGATGAGCATGTCTTTGTAGGTTATTCAATAACAATTGGTTATTCCTCCATAACACCGAGGACAAAAGGGTTTGTCGCTTGAAATGTGAATTTTCTTGAAAAAGGAATTTTTCCCAAAAGTTAAGTGGGAGGACAATAGAACTTTGATAAGGTTAACGAACCTTAGCTAAATGTCTTGAGTTGCAAGCCGGAAATCGCTCGAGGCTGCCATAATGCTCATAGCTTATGTGCCTCAAAGGTTGTGGTCACGGAGGTCTAAAGTTCCTATTGAACGAAGAAGGTCGGTTAAACAATCAAATGCTAAGATTTGAGAGTAAATCATTATTGTTTGACAATGATGAACCGAATACATACAAAGAAGCGATGATGGGCCTGACTATCAAATGGCTTGAAGCCATAAAATCCGTGATAGTTCCATATACGAGAAATCAAGTTTTGAACTTGGAAGACCCTCCTAAAGGTGTAAAACCTATCGGTCGTATTTGGATCTATAAAGAAACAGACATGGATGTTTCACATCTATGAAATATTCGACATGTCGTAAAGTATTTTATGACAATGTTCAAAGAGTTGACTATGACAAGATTTGATCTTTCATAGCGATATTTAGTCTGAACGGATTAAAGTAGCAACCACTACATATAATTTGGTATATGGTAGATGAATAAACAAAACAAAGTTCTTCTAATAGAATGGTTACCTAGGACGTGTACATGACACGGTCCAAAGGGTTTTGTTAAATTCAAAGGATGCTAAAAGGGCATGCAAACTTCAATGGTTGAAGTAAGCATCATGAGTTGGAATCTTCACCATGATGAAAATGAGTTTTCATCCGGAGACGATGAAGATGCTTGCATTTTCAAGAAATTAAGTGGAGTTCTGAGACATATTTCTAATACATTATGTGAAGGACATATTGTTGATTAGAAATGATGTATCTTTATTGACAAAGGTTAAGAATTTCATTTCGATGAAAGACTTAGGCAAAACCGAATATTTAGCATGAATGTCTATAGTGGATGATGAACGCTAATATGTTTATGCCAAACATACATATATGAGATATTGAAGGAGTTCAATATAGAAACGACAAGAAATAGTTCTTGTTGCATGGAAAGGAATTGAATCAAGATTCAAGTGTATCGACACTTGATAAGTGAAACAAGATTCAAGTGCTTTAACACTTGATGAGTGCAATCATGAGAATGTTTTGAACAATCATGCCATGATATGTACACATCCAGATATGTCCTATGCTCTAAGTGTTATGAGCATATACCGTAATGAATCATAAAATGATCATTGGACGATAGTGAGGATATTCTTATGATCTTTTGGAAGAACTAAGAATATATTTGTGTAGAGGTGACAAACAATTACAAATAGTTCATTGTAAAGCGTTACATTGATACTAGTTTTGTCACAAGATACAAATTAAGTTTATCTCAATTTAAACTATGGGTGGCACAATGTAATGGAAAGGAGATTCCATGATGGATTTGGAAGAGTTCCAAAGTTAAGACATTGTGACGAATACTACAACAAAAGGCTAAGTATATGACTGCTATAGTAGCAGCAAAGGAGGGGATTTGTGTCAAGTAGTTTGTTATAAAACTAAGGTGTGGTTCGCAACGGGCTAACACTATGTATGACAATAGTATCAATGTGTTTTAACCCCAAGGAACTAAAGGTCTCACCAAAAGACCAAATTTATATAATGCCATCTCATTGGAGAATGACTGATGCGTGGAGACGCAAAGACATGCAAATACACACGGACCTGAAGCGTCAGATCTGTACATTATGTTAACCATTTGCAATTGCGTAGTTGGAACACCAGAAAGCCATAGGTGTTCAATACACAAAGTTTTCAAACTAGATTGTTGTCTCTAGTGCAAGTGGGAGACTGAAGGGAATATGCCCGAGAGGCAATAATAAAGTGGTTATTATCGTATTCCTATTTATGATAAATGTTTATTTTACATGCTATAATTGTATTAATACGGAAACGTTAATACATGTGTGTTTAATAAACAAAAGAAAGTTCCTAGTTATGCCTCTCTTATAAACTAGCTCGTTGATTAACAAGATGATCATAGGTTTCCTGATCATGGACATTGGATGTTGTTAATAACGAGGTCACAACATTAGTGTAATGGTGTGATGAACATTCATCCGAAGTATAGCATTACGATCAAAGTCATTGAGTTTATATTGCTATAACATCTTACGAAGTGATCCTAATCCTTAGACCATGAGATCATGTCAATCACTAACACCGGAAGAGTTTCTTGATAACATCAAACGTTACACCGTAATAGGGTGATCATAAAGATGGATTCAGAACTACTAAAGTGTTATGTTGAGGCCCATGGATCAAGAGTGGAATTTGTTCATCCCGATGACGGATAGATATACTCTGGGCCCTCTCGGTGATATCACATTGGTTAGCTTGCAAGTAAGTGATTTGATCACTAGAATGTTATATCACGGGAACGAGAAAAGAGTGCATGTCAGTAACGAGATCAAACTAGGTATGGAGATACCGATGATCGAATCTTGGACATGTAATATATCGTGAAACAAAAGGATTAAGATACTAGCGTAAAAGGTTAAGCGATCACAAGAAAGTCATCGTTGAATGTGTGGAGTCGATGGGTCTCCAGATACCGCTCGATTATTGATCCGAGAGGGTATCGATCATGTCCACATTATTCATGAACCGTAGGGTGACACACTTAAGAGACACCGACATCCAATTGGAGCAAAAGTTTCATGCCGAAAAAGAAAAGGAAAGCGCAGGAATTTATTTCACTAGACAATCAAACTGCTTTTTGGTTGAAATTGCAAACTGGTTCTGCATGTGAAATGGAATACTAGCAAGGGGTTTTATGTGAATGTTTGTTAATTAAAGTAATTAACAAAATTATAAATAAATAAATAAAAGAGTTTTATTTAAATGAGAGCTTGCATTAAATTTGGTGGAAATTTAATGCATGTGAGTGGATTTTTGAGTGGAGGCTTTTTAATGGGAGTGGAGGCTTTTCATTTTGAGTGGGATCTCCACCCACATGAATGTGGAAGAGGTGGGCAGCCCCATGGCTGGGCGCCATGCCCCTTGGGTGCCCCCCCTCTCCCCTATAAAAGGCCCCCCTCTCCTCCTCTCACAACACACCTCCTCGTGAAGGATCTCTCTCCTCCTCTAGAATTTATCCCCCATGGTCTGGGACTAGCGAGATACATGTTCCCGGTGGCTATTCGGAAAGAAAGAGTTGTGCTTCCGCTGCATCGTTGGAGGCGAGGCGGAGGTTGCTCGGTGCCTCGAGCGTGTGTGCGAGCAGGCCAGCTTTTTTGGCGCTAGGACTTCCTCTCGATCTTGAGATCGGCAAGAGATTGTCTACATCAACCACGAGTTTGGACTCGTTAAGCTTTGTCGGTCTTCAAGGGTATGTTCTCTACGGATATACATCCGCCCGTTGTTTGTATCTAGTAGATAGATGTGGCATCCCGCAAAACCACTACTAGAAAATCGCGTTGAATTTGTGCATTGCATCGTCATCATCATGCATAGTTTGCATAAAACTATTTTGCAAACCCCGATTTGTTTTCCAAACGCCCCATCTTTTTCAAACACCGAAAACCGGGTCCCCCGGAATATTTTGTTTTGCCCGAAATCGGTTTGCAAAAGCCTTGTTTGTAATAATAAAAATTATAATTATTTTTAGCGGGGGCAGTCGAACGGGCCGTTTCGACCCGAACGACCACCCCAGATTTTACAAACGGTCCAACCTGCACCCCCTCTAATTCCTACAGCTACCCACTATCCTACCCAACCCATCCCTCCACCTCACTCCCCCCAATCAACTCCTGCCACCTCACCTCCTCCCTCCCCCTCAACCACTCACACAGTGCCACGTCACTCCACTCTCTCCCTAACCTCTCTCTCCCTCTCAGCACACTGCCCCACCCAGCCCCACACAACGCACGCACGCACGCAACACAGCCACCCCACCCCGCGTTCACACCGCGCGCGCAGCCAGCTACCCCTGGGACCCGCCCCTGCAGGCCCCACCCTGGCCCGCTCTCTCCCCTGTTCATCCTCTTCCTCCCGCTCCCCCTGTTCCTCGCCTCCCTCCTCTCCCTCTGCCCGCGTGCACCCCCGCCCCGCCTTGCTCGCTCGCGGCACACCGCCGCCCTCTTCCTCTCTCCTTCGGTGCTCCACCCCACCGCTCAACCCCTCTCTCCACCTTCCCTGCTCCCTCTCTCCAAAGCCCCGCCCGCATCCTCCTCTCCATGGCGCGCCCGCCACCAGGTCTCCGCCCTCCTCCATCGGCTCGACCGCTTCCACGGCCGCCCGCCTCCAAGAAACCCCCACAGCCCGCCTCCAGCGCCACCGGACTCGCCACCGCCACCGACGCTCTAGCCCAGCTGCCGCGCCGAGCCTCCTCCCCGCCCGCGCCCTCACATGGCAGCGCCAGCGCTGAGCCGCAGCCAGCCCCCCTCGTCCCTCACCGCCTCGTCGTCCCTCCTCGAGCCGCCCAGTCGCCGCCGCCTGGCCGGGGCTCGTCGGCCGACCCAGCCCCAGCCTTGCTGCCGCCGGCATCCGCGGCACCAGCCGCACCAGTACCCTCGCCGCCAAGGTTCCCCAGGCCGCCGGAGGCCGTCCGTCCCGCGCTCGGCCCCGAACCCTTGAGCCCGCGCCTCCGCGCTCGCGGACCAGTGCGGCACCCACTCGCTGGCGCATCCGGCCACCGTCGCCGCCAGCTGCCTCGTGCCGAGCTCGCCCTGAGACCGGCCCCACCTCTCCGCGGGCCGGCCTGCTCTGCCTCGCCAGAACCCGCGCACGCCGCCCCTCTCCGTGTCCGCTGGAACCGATGTGGGCCGATCCTGTACTTCGTCTTGTACACGCTTGAACCACCTCGGCAAGATCTCCTCGATGACAAGACCGGCACGATACGAGACCCGAAGTCCTATCCAAGGCCACCGGCGCCGGATCCCCGAGACCTTCTTCCCGGATGCGACCCCGATCCCGAATCCCGGTGAACCACGATCCCCTCTGCAGCACAGCAAGCTCTTCAAGGTGGAACCAACAAGATCTGCAACACGGCCGCGGAGTGACCCTCGGGACCGCCAAGTTCACCGAGAACCTAGACGCAAGATCTCCTTCATGGGACAACCAGTACTCCGACATGGATCCGTTTGGAGCGAACCCGAAGACGGTAGGTGCGACAAGTCCTACTTCACGGACATCGAGTGCCAAGATCGCCCACAGAGAACCGAAGTTGTCGAGACCCTGAGGACCCGTTCCCGGATACGAAGACCGAACCCGACAAGATCTGCATGCGACAAGAACAACCCCGACCAGAACGAATCCAACGCGCCCCGGCACCGGACCAAGTCCTGCTTCCGGAACGCCAAGACCTACCCCGATCCGAGACCCTAACCCCGGAGTTCGAGAACGTTTCCGCCGGACCCTGGACCCTGTCGAACCCCGAACCCCGGAACCCCAAGATCGTCGAGCCCCCTCTGATGTGTGACCCCTTTTCCTCGAACCCTATTTTATAACATAACAACTTGCTGCATATTGAATTGTCATACTTGCATGCATAATCATGTGGTTTGGGGGCCTTATGCCGATTCACCTAATAATTCAATATGGGGCCCATATGCGGGCAAATCTAGCCTTATATTGGCCTCATTTAAATTTGTGTAGCGAACCCGATGCTATCTTCTACCATGTAAAACAACATTTAAATTGCGGGGTACCTAAACAACTTGAACCATTTAATTAATTGTCGGGACCCCGGTTCCACTTAATTTGACCTAATTGCATCGCACCTTTGCCATGACATCCATCATGCATGCATCATGCCGATCTTCTGCCGTGTATTAAATATTTCATCCGGTGTTTCTTCTAGTGTTTGGTTCTTCGCGGATAAGACCGTTGAGTTGATGTGAGCTTCGCCCCGATCTTCGGATGAACCCTTCGACAATGTTTTCAGGCGAGCATCTCCCCCTTTCTACCTATCTTACTTTTATAGTATTTATTCCCTCCTGTTGATCTATTGCTATCTGTGTTGCGATGCTCTAGTTTCCGTACCCGTGATAAATCTTGCAGCCCTATATTGCCTTGGACACACCCTATTACCTGTTGTTTGGTAGATAGTTGGACTTGCGCGTCGTAGTTGCTTGCTCAAGTGCTGATGTGTGTCGTTATATGCCACAGTTGCTGATGTACTGCCGCATGATGTTGATGTTGGAGATGATTCTAGTTTTACTTATCGTCACTTTATTTTCTGTTTAACAACTAAAATTGAAATAAGCAGAGGCATCGGTGGGTGATAGATAATATTTGGTTTCCGAACGCCCACTTGTGTCCCGTAAGACCCCGAGTACTTGATACCTGTTCCTTGATTTTTTGCGCGCTATCCACATCCGGGAGGTATATGGGACCCCCCTGAGCCAGAGCTTGATTCATTCTTATTTCTTGGGGCCACAAACTAGTTTGAGGTTTTATTTACGATCCTGTACTTATGCCATGCTACTTTCCGTATTTAAATTGTGCGAGGAGCACACGCATCGCTTAGGTAAGCGGATTGATTACGCGATCTACAAGCCCAGCCACACTTTCGGGTTCCCAACGCCATACCATTGTCTCAAACCTTGAGGCCGTCTCGAGCTTGCTTACTGCTATGATTCTACTTAAGGGGTGGCCCCCTGAAATATTTCTGAATCCTGTGATTGTTCAGTCGTGAAAGCCTCGTTGGGTTTTGATTTGGATTTTCCGAGGTTGATCGAGCGTGTGTTGCTATTGGTGCACCCCGGCCGGGTAAAACTTTCTGAAAGCCGTGTCCGCGGATATGGACGACTTGGAGCACAGTATCTCGATCATAGACAAGCATAACTAAAGTTTATTGCTATAAATTTGATTTATAATGACTAGTAATCAGCTTCACTATAATGGAATGGCTAATTATTACTGCCCACAATTGCTTGTTTGGTTGTCGCTTGCGACAGTTGTACCTGACTAGTAAGTATTGCAACTACAACGAAATGGCTGAATAAAAATACCAACAACTGCTGGGTTTTGGGTTTATCTCATGCTATCTGTACCTGATTAGTAATTGTTGCAACTATAACGGAATGGATAACTAAAAGTACCCACTGTTTACTTTATCAGGACGATTCACTAAACCTGACTAGTAAAGTGCCGCAACTATATCTGAATAAGTAAAACTGCCAACGGTGTGAGTTCCTCGGTTGACTTCCTCGTTTGGTCTCGAGGGGGAAACACCAGGATGGGTTTGTCTGTTGTTAGTTTCAGGTTGGATCCGGTTAGGTCATTCTTACCCCTCTCTGATTGCCGCCAGTTGTATCGAGTCTCTATAGGTTGTTTAGTGCATGTGCCACGCCGCTTGATCCACCATACCTATGTAGGCGAGGACCGCCAATTCTAGCCTCGCTGCATCGCCTCGATCGACGCTCCTTCTTTTCCTTTGCCCTTTGTCGGCACCCCTTTGTTTAAGCAGGTTTGAGATCGGCGTCGTTAGCGGTGGTTACCCTTCCGCTTGGCTCGCAGGGTTATGGACGCCATTGGTTATTCTTCAGGGCTCTTAGCCCCATTTGCATCTTGTTCGTAGTCGGACGCTCTACCATTTTCAAGGTGATTTGGATCCTTGTATATTATATCTGTAATCTTGACTCTCTGAGTCGCTGTTATATATATCTGTTCTGTGGGTCCCATCGAGGACTGTTGTGTAATGTTATTACTTCGTTTTCCACCCGCACGAAAGTGCCTGGTGGGCACCTTTGAATCGTTTCTATGCGGGTTTGGTGAATTTTGCCCAAACTTGCCTAGGTCCGATTCGGAGGGTGTTACAATAGATCTTGGTACATAGTTGTTCCCATCGTAGGAAAAAATTTGTTTTCTATGCTGCGAACCCCTATACTATCTTCTTCGCTCCGGTCCTACAAATTGATCGCATGAGCAGGATAACCCAAGTACAACGAAAGACAAAAGTAGGTGAGCAGAACTCACTTGGCGACTGGAATGAAGCGTAGCCCCGTGCGGATGCCGGCCGGCTTCTCCATTTCGGGGCCCAGTCGGCGACTGAGGCCCATCTCCAGGATATCGCGTGCCCAAGACACGGACGGTTTCTTCATTGTCAAGGTTGCGGCCGGAGCCTCCGAAACAATTTCGGCAGGAGCATCCTTGGGCGGTGAAGCTACCGCGACCGGAGAGGCCCCCGACCCAGAGACTGGGGCGAATGGCGGAGGCATCGAGGCCAGAGGCACCTCGTTTAGGACGGCGGTGATATCTGGCGCCGTCGCCATCTGTGGGGCTTCTCCCTTGGCCAGGCTGGTGGCGTCGGAGCTGCTTGGCGAATGAGGCGAAGACGCCTGTTTTGCTGGCTTCGCCTTCTTCTTTGGAGGGGCCTTCACCTCCTTCTCCTTCTTCTTCTTCTTCTTCTTCGATGGAGTAGCCTCGCGACGCGAGGTGTGCTCAGGGAGCTCGTCGTCATCATTGTCATGACGCTCGAGGCTTTTGCTCGCCTCGAGCTCACGCTGCCGCTGTCCGCGCGTTTTCCGGACCAGCGGGGCGACCTCTTCCTCGGATTCGTCGTCGTTGCCACTCCCGTCGCTCTCGACGATTCCCCTCGCTGGAGGCGATTCGCCCACCTCCCGGACGGACGAACTCGAATTCTCGTCGTCCGCGGGCGGAAGCCACCCTTCAACTACTTGAAATAGCTGCAATAGGCATAAACAACATCAGTATGACCGCGACTGCATTTAACTGCGACTGCGAATGACGAAAGGATGACTTACCGTTGGGGCTGGATGCTTCGCGGTGTAGGGGGCGACCCCGGCCTTCGCGTCGAGGTACGTCGCCTGGGTGATCTTCTTCAGCGCCAGGAGGTAATCCTCGAGTTGCCACTCGTCGAGGCAGGACTTCGTCGAGTCCTCCCGGCCCGCGTACTCGTACATATAGTGGTCGCGGCGGGCCAGGGGGACGAGTCGCCGCCCGAGCCAACAGTTGTAAAAATTGATGGGCAGGAGACCCCTCTTCTTCAGGCCGCGAATGGTCTAGAGCATTTCGTCCACGACCATCCGCTGGTCTGTTGGAAGCTTGCCGACTTGAAGTCGGCGTGGTTCAGGCCGGTCGGCGGAGTATCTTGGGATCGCCACCTCGCCGTCTGGAGTCGCCTCGGTGACATAGAACCAAGAGTTCTTCCATTGGCTCGCCGCCTTGGTGGGTAGCATCAGATCGAAGAAGGAAGCCTTCGATTTTAGCTGAAACGTCAGGCCGCCCGCGGCGAGCATCGGGCCACCCGTTTCCTCGCGACTGATCCGCCCGTGGAATAGATCTTGCCACAGGGGGAAGTAGGGCCTGCAGCCCAGGTAGCACTCGCAGAACGCCACGAAAATGGCGAGCTGCTCGATGCTGTGCGGGCCCAGGTCCGACGGTTGGATCCCGTAGAAGGCACATAAACGCCGGAAGAAGAGAGATGTTGGAAATCCCAGCCCTCGTTCTAGGTGGCTGGTGAAGCAGATGAACTCTCCCTCGCCCGGGTTCGGCGTCACCTCTCCGGACGCAGGGATGCGCCACCTACCGGCGCGCAGGATCCCGGCCTCCTCGAAGGACGCCAGTTGCGCTCTCGTACACTTAGATCTACCCCAAGGCTCGGTGGAGGGGGCCATTGGCGGAAGGTTTCGTGGGGGTCAGAGGATTTCGGGTCGGCTGGATCGCGATGCGGAGGAAGGCAAAGGTGCGCGCAGTCGGAGGAAATGACGAGGAGGTGGTTCTCCGATCGCTTACCATCCCCTTTATATAGCGGTTGTTACCCGCCAAATCAGGGAGCCGTTACTACGCGGTGATTACGCCAAAAGTTACCGTTGGATTACCCCAACGGCTAGTTTGACCACGTTTAACGGTCCAACTTCAGCCACTCGGCTCGCCGACCCGATCACTACGACAGTGACTGAGTATTTTGCCGACTCGACTCGCCAAAGCTGCGATCAGAATGACTAGTTTTTTCTTTTATTCAGGAGCCCGCCAACGATTTGACTGGATGTCTGCTTTGAAGCCGTATACTCCGACTGCCAGCAACCACCTGCGCCCAATCAACGACGGCCTCGGGGACTCGATGGGATATGCCTCGGGGTATACCCAGCAGACGCTTCCGACCGCCCAGAATCGGCGAGTGGGCCTGCAAGACGGCGACTGGATCAAGGCCCGATGTGGATCTAAGCGACTGGAAGCTGAAGGCCCACGCGAGTAGATAGGCCCAGTCGGATTAGGTTAAACAAGTACCGAAGCTTTAACTGATTCGGTTGAGATATGTAAACCCTAGGGGAGGTAAGTCTATATAAACCTCCTGTGGCGTAGAGATCCGCTCCATTATACACCCAAGCGACTGGCCTAGCCGAGCTCGCCCATTGTACCACCATCATAATACAATCTAACAGAGGTCTTTACCCTCCGGGGCCGAACCTAGGTAAAACCTGTGTCTCCGCCTCATCTCGCACCGAGATGGCTGGCCGCCTTGCCCTCGTTTCTACTACTACGCCGATTGCAAGATCTCGTGTCCATTCCCACGACAGGAATATTTTTTTCCAGCCGTATAGCTGCGGCCGTATAGTTATCGACCCCTTTTCTCACAAATTGTATCTCGGGATACAGAAGTTTTAACGACCAACTATACGGCGGGACCTTTTGGGTTCGGCCGTATAGTTGCGCCCGTATAGTTGGAATCTGGCGAAAAGAAACCCTAATTTTCGCTGCCGCTGCAACTATACGGCGGGAACTACATATCCCGCCCGTATAGTTCCCGCCGTATAGTTCATGCGACTGTTGGAGATATGCCCAAGAGGCAATAACAAAGTGGTTATTATCATATATTTATGTTTATGATAAATGTTTACATCCCATGCTATAATTATATTAACCGGAAACATTAATACTTGTGTATTTTGTAAACATAAAAGAGTCCCTAATAAAGCCTCTTATTAAAGTAGCTTGTTTATTAATAGATGATCATGGTTTCCTGATCATGAACATTGGATGTTATTAATAACAAGTTCATATCACTAGGAGAATGATGTGATGGACATACTCTTATAGTTAAGCGTAGCATAAGATCAAGTCATTTCAATAGTTAGTTTGCTATAAGCTTTCAAATACATAGTAACCTAAATCCTTCAACCATGAGATCATGTTAATCACCATCACCGGATGGATGCTTTGATGACATCAAACACCACTTTGTAACTGGGTAGTTATAAAGGTGGCATTGAGTGTTCGGAAAGTATGTGTTGAGGCACATGGATCAAGAGTGTGATTTGTCCATCCATATGATGGATAGATATACTCTGGACCCTCTCGGTGGAATGTCATCCAATTGGCTTGCAAGAATGTGACTGTCTCACAAGGGATCACATATCACAAGAACGAGTAAAGAGTACTTATCGATAACGAGGTTGAACTAGGTATGCAGAGATACCGACGATCAAACCTCGGATAAGTAAAATATCGTGAGACAAAGGGAAATTGGTATCGTATGTAAATGGTTCATTCGATCACGAAGTCATCATAGAAATATGTGGGAGCCATATGAATTTCCAGATTTCTCTATTGGTTATTGATCAGAGAAGAGTCTCGATCATGTCTGCATAATTCACGAACCGTAGGGAGACACACTTAAGGATTCGATGTTGTTTAGTAGATATGGAATGTGAATAAGAGACAAAATGTTGTTCGGAGTCTCAGGTTGGATCCATGACATCACGAGGAGATCCGGAGAATAAGATTCATATAAGGAAAGTCCAATTTTGGAGTTCGAGAATGGTTTTGGTGTTTTCACCGGGATGTTCAAGAAGGGTCTAGAAGGTCCACCGATCCGGAGTGGTAAGGTTACATGGATGTGTCATACCAAAGTGGAATGGTTGCATCATGTTGTAGGTCATTTGGCTGGGCAATGGGAAACGAGAAATCAAACTCTAGTTTGAAAAGTCAAACGCCAATTTGAAAAAGTCAAATCCCAACATGGTTGCCTAGTGGAGGGAGGAAAGGAATCCCACTTAGGGAAGGATTCCCTCCCCCTTGCCACCGGCCTAGTAAAGGAGTTAGGGGAGGACTCCCCTCCCCCCAAACCGCCTCTCCCACCTATATAAGAAGGGGTAGGGCGCCCCCTACCCCTCACACCCCAAACCCTAGATGGCCGCCACCCCCCTCTCTAGATGCCGCCGCCTAGGGCTCCTCCAAGTTGCCGCCTAGGGCTTGCCCTAGCCGCCGGCTACCATCTCTAAACCTTGGCCCTATAAACTCTAGATCGTCGAGGACTTCTTCTACTCCACCATACCCGATCCAACTTAGGCGAAGCCCTGCAGGATTTCCCCTCTTCTTCTGCCACCACACCATCGTGCTACTCTAATCGCGAGGAGAGATCTACAACTCTGCTGCCTGCTGGAACAAGGGAGAGGAAGGTCTTCATTGAGTACCAAACGTGTGACCGACTGCGAAAGCGTTGCCGGAACGTGGTGCCGGAAGGATCGTATTCGTGATCTTGAGATTGGCAAGTGATCGACTACATCAACCACGAGAATCCGATCTCGTTAACCACTTTGGATCTTCGAGGGTTAGTACTCTAACAACTCGTTGCACCGATCTAGTAGATTAGATCTTGGCTTGTATGTGTTCATGCGATAGAATTTTTTTGTTTTCGATGCTACGAACCCCTATAGCGACCACTTAAACGAGCCGGCAGGGCAAGGGTTCCTCCTCCTCACTTTTTCTCTCATATTCTCTCTCCAAACTCCTCAAAACCCACCTAGAATTCTTGATTCTTCGTGGATTTTGTTTGTTTGAGTTGGGGAATGTAACACCCTCGGAATCGGCCCTATGCAAGTTTTAGCAAAACTCGCCAAACCCGCATAGAAACAATTCGAAGGTGCCCACCAGGCACTTTCGTGCGGGTGGAAAGCAAAGTAATAACATTACACAACAGTCCTCGATGGGACCCACAGAACAGATATATATACAACAGCGACTCGAAGAGTCAAGAATTCAAAATACGGTACAAAGATCCAAATCACCTTGAAAACGAAGGATACGTCCGACTACGGACAAGATGCAAATGGGGCTAAGAGCCCTGAAGAATAACCAATGGCGTCCATAACCCCTTGAGCCAAGCGGGAAGGTAACCCCGCTAACGGCGTCGTTCTCAAAACCTGCTTAAACAAAAGGTGCCGACAAAGGGCAAAGGAAAAAGAAGTGTCGATCGAGGCCAAGACACTACGAGGCTAGAATTCGGTCTCGCCTACATAGGTATGGTGGATCGAAGCGCAGCAAAGATGCACTAAACAACCTATAGAGACTCGATACAACTGGCTGATATCAGAGAGGGATAAGAATGACCTAACCGGATCCAACCTGAAGCTATCACCAAACAAACCCATCCTGGCGTTTCCCCCTCGAGACCAAACGAGGAAGTCTACCGAGGAACTCACACAGTTGACAGTTTTACTTAATCAGTTGTAGTTGTGGCACTTTACTAGTCAGGTTTAGATATTCGTCCTGATAAAGTAAGCGGTGGGCACTTTTAGTTAACCATTCCATGATAGTTGCAACACTTACTAGTCAGATACAATTAGCATGAGATAACCCCAAAACCCAGCAGTTGTTGGTACTTTTATTAGCCATTCCGTTGTAGTGAAGCTGATTACTAATCATATCGGAACAAGTCAATTTAAAACAATAAACTTTAGTTATAGTTGTCTATGATCAAGCACTGTGCTCCAAGTTGTCCATAACCGCGGACACGGCTTCTCGAAAAGATTAAACCCTGCAGGGGTGCACCAAAGTATCCACAGGCACTTCGACCCTTTTGCCGGATCGGTTAACATACACCCATCGGTATGTCGTTGGGCCTAAGTCACGACGCTCCTGCACCAAAGCAAGCACGGGGCCACCCCACTAAGTACACCCCCATAACGAAGTCGGCCGGTCTCCGAGACGGACTTAGGGTTTATACAATGGTCAGAACGACAAGATGCCCCTCAAACGGGACTGTCGATACTGAAACATTCCGCTTCCTAAACAAGACAGCGTGCTCCTCACACAAACGTAAATACATAAGTAGCATGGCATAAGTACAGGATAGTAAAACACCTCAAACTAGTTGTGGCCCCAGTTCAATACTTTGAAATCAGGTAATAATCGATGGGGGCCCATATCTCCCACCGTGGTTAGCGCCGATCTCTAACAGTGTCAAGAACTCGGTCCTACGGGACACAAGTGGGCGGTCGGAAACCAAAACTTACCTATCACCCACCGATGCCTCTGCTTAATTCATTTTTAGTTGTTAAACAGGAATTAAAGTGAACAATAATTAAATACATGATCATCTCCAACGTCAACATGCGGCAATTCCTCCAACAATGGTGGTACTTGACGACAAGCAAAACACTTGAGCAAGCGACTACGACACGCGGGTCCAACTATCTACCAAACAACATGTAATAGGATGTGTCCAAGGCTATATATGGCTGCAAGGGATATCACGGGTACGAAATCTAGAGCATCGCAGCACAGATAGCAAAGATCAACAGGAGGGAAGTAAATACTAGCAAAGTAAAATAGGTAGAAAGGGGGAGATGCTCGCCTGAAAACATTGTCGAAGGGTTCATCCGAAGATCGGGGCGGAGCTCACATCAACTCAACGGCATTATCCGCGAAGAAGCAAAACACTAGAAGAAACACCGGATGCAATATTTAATACACGGCAGAAGATCGGCATGATGCATGCATGATGCATGGCATGGCAAGGTGCGATGCAATTAGGTCAATATTAAGCGGAACCGGGGTCCCGACATTTAATATATGGTTCCAGTTGTTTAACCCCCGCATATTAAATGTTGTTTTAGCATGGCAAAAGATAGCATCGAGTTCGCTACACAAATCTAAATGAGGCCGATATGAGACTAGATTTGCCCGCATATGGGCCCCATACTTAATTATTAGGTGAATCGGCATATGGCCCCCAAACCAACATGATATGCATGCGAGATGACAATTAAGTATGCAACAAGTTGATATCATTTATGAAAATAGGGTATCGAGGGAAAAGGGTCACACATTAGGGGTCGAAGCTCTTGGGGTTCCAGGGGTTCCGGGGTTCGACAGGTCCGGTCGGGCTCGTGGTCGTGGTTCGACGGTTCCGTTCGGCCGGGGTTAGGGTCTCGGATCGGGGTAGATCTCGCGTTCCGGGAAGAAGTACTTGGCGTTCTGCGTCGGTGCCGTACCATCCGTGTTCTCGAGCGTCGCATCCGAGGAGGAGTACTTGTCGCACAATTGTCTTCGGGTCCGTGTAGACAGTCATGGCGTCCCCGAGGGAGTACTTGTCGTATCCGCGGTGGCGTGCATGTCGAACCGGTGGCGATCTCGGCGGTCATCGGGTCCCTGGTCATCGGTAGATCTTGGCGGTTATCGGGCCCGGGAACGGCTCCCGGCGAACTGTTCGATCCCATGACGGCGTACTTGGCGTCCCCTGTGGAATCCTTGTCGGTCTGCGGCGATGATCTCAAGTTCGGGGGTCTCGCGGCCCACCGACTTGATGGTTATTGAAGGGCTTGGCGGCACGAATCCCTGGTCGATGGCGTGGTGTCCGCGAACGGCGAGGATGAGACCGCAAGGCCCTTGTTGGATTCACCAGGTACACAGGGGGGCCTCACGCTGCAACACTCGGCGCCACGGGCAGCATGGACGCGGCCGGCAGGACGCGGGTTCCGGCGGGGCGAAGGCAGGCGGCGAGCTCGGGGAGGCACCGGTGAGGAGGCCGACGGCAGCGAGGCCGAGGGGAGGAGCGCTGGTCGGGCGCGGCGAACATGAGGGGCGGCGTGGCGACGCGGGCGCGACGTCGGCCCAACGCGCGAGGAGGAACGGCGCGGGCCCGCGAAGCTTGAGGGCCGGCGGCGGCTCTGGCGGCGCTCACAAGGCGCACGCCTTGGCCAAGACGCGGGCGACGGAGGAGGCTGGGCGCTGGGGCTGGGACGCTGGTCAGGCCGGGCGGACGCAGAGGCGAGGCTCGGCTGCTGGAGGAGCTGGGGAGGGAGGCGGTCGACGGTGGGCGAGAACGCCGCGACGGAGGCAAAGGCGTCTTGGGAATGCGGGCCGAGCGGGAGGTAGGGGAAAGCTGCACGCAGGAAGAAGGCGGCGGGCCTTGCGGGGTCGAGGGCGAGACGCGAGGGGCCGCCAGCGAGAGGCGAAGGCTGGAGGTTGCGGGCTGGGCGTGTGCGCGCCGGGAGGCGAGGGGAGCGGGCAGGAGGTGATGCGGGCCGGGCGGGCCGCGGCCATGGCTGAGGGAGCTGGCAGGGCGGCTGGACTGGCCAGCTGGTTGGGCGAGGCGGCACTGTAGGGAAGGAGGCATGGCGCGAGGCGAGAGCTTGAGGGAGGAGGGAGAGGGCGAGGAGCCTGGCGGGGAGCCAGAGCAGGAAGGGGAAGGGAGCACGCGCGGGGGGGAGAGAGAGGGAGAAGAGAGAGAGAGGGAACGGGCGACGGGGCAGGTGGGGCCAGAGGGGTGGGGTCCGCGCGGGGGAGGGCTGGACTGGGGGAGGTGGGCGCCAGGGGCCACGGGGCGGGCAGCGCTGTGTGGGGGGTTTGGCAGCGTGTGCGGGTGGGCCTGGGGGTGTGGACCGGCTGGGGGGAGGCTGTGTGGTGGAGTGTGGTGAGGGTAGGTGGTGTGGGGATTGGGTAGGGAGAGGGGAGGTGAGGTATGCCCAGATTGGGTGGGGTGATGTGGAGAGGGTGAGGGTAGAATATTTGGTAGGTTTAGGATTAGAGACGACCGTTTAGTTTTTCCAAGGTGCTCGGGTCAATGCGCCTGCCTGATCGCCTTGTCAAATAAATTAAACATTTTATTATTTATAAACGGGACTTTTGCAAACCGATGCAAGACAAAATAAAATAATCCGGACAATCCCGGGTTTTGGGTTTTGAATATAGATGGGGCGTTTAATATAGAAAACAAAATTAGGGTTTTTAGCAAAATGGTTTCAAACAGATAGATGCATGCTGATGTTATGCTGATGCACCGAGACAAGACATGCGATTATGATGATGCGATGCACAAAATCAACGCGATTTTCTAGTAGTGGTTTTGCGGGATGCCACAATTCGACACCACTAACAATGGATCTCGCCCTCGAGATCCTCCTCATGGTACCGGAAGGAAGGTCGGCGATCTGCGTCTTCTCGCTTCGTGTAGATCCTCGCGACACCACTAACAAGAGGTCGTTGTTCCTGATCGTCGAGAGAGCACTCCGGAAAACAACGGACGAAGTTAAAGGTAAGGCCACCTCTAACTTCCATGGAAGGAGTAAAATTGCATCGATCCACCATTCAATGTACATAAGCGAATGATAAAAGTAGTGGTATGGTCGCGACTCCATCCCGCACTCAAAGCATTACTCTGTACACGAATAGACGGATTATGCAACCAACTCTCAGGATTCGGACTGAAGATCTCGACAAGCGAGGTTCGGAAACAAAGGAGTGATGCAGACTCTGCATCGGATCTGGCGTAGATGGTATCGTCGCGTCAGAAAACACCGGAAGGCACAATCAAGGAACAAAGAAGGGTACCACAGCAGACGGATTCCTCAGATCGCATGAACTCCGGATGGTAGAAACACCGTTATCAAAGGAGGAAGCGAGACCCTGAAGGTACGACGGAAACCCAACCACGAGAAATCCTGGACTCGAAGAGAGAGAAGAGAGCGGATTCAAAACACGTCGAGATAAGAGGAGAATAGCAGAGGGGTAAGGAGTAAAATCAGACCTAATCAGAACTATCCAACCGATTTTCAAAAATAGTTTGACACTCTACTTCGGCCGTTAGCTAGGTTATCCTACAGTTGGACTTGTGGGTATCGCAATTCCGAGCTCGATACATCTGTAACACCCTCGGAATCGGCCCTATGCAAGTTTTAGCAAAACTCGCCAAACCCGCATAAAGCGATTGAAGGTGCCACCAGCACTTCGTGCGGGTGGAAAGCAAAGTAATAACATTACACAACAGTCCTCGATGGGACCCACAGAACAGATATATATACAACAGCGACTCGAAGAGTCAAGAATTCAAAATACGGTACAAAGATCCAAATCACCTTGAAAACGAAGGATACGTCCGACTACGGACAAGATGCAAATGGGGCTAAGAGCCCTGAAGAATAACCAATGGCGTCCATAACCCTGCCCAGGCCAAGCCGGAAGGGTAACCCTGCTAACGGCGTCCTTCTCAAAACCTGCTTAAACAAAAGGGGTGCCGACAAAGGGCAAAGGAAAAAGAAGGAGCGTCAAGATCGAGGCCAAGACACGAAGCTAGAATTGGCGGTCCTCGCCTACATAGGTATGGTGGATCGAGCGGCAAGCAAGATGCACTAAACAACCTATAGAGACTCGATACAACCGGCGGATATCGAGAGGATAAGAATGACCTAACCGGATCCAACCTGAAGCTATCACCAAACAAACCCATCCTGGCGTTTCCCCCTCGAGACCAAACGAGGAAGTCTACCGAGGAACTCACACAGTTGACAGTTTTACTTAATCAGTTGTAGTTGTGGCACTTTACTAGTCAGGTTTAGATATTCGTCCTGATAAAGTAAGCGGTGGGCACTTTTAGTTAACCATTCCATGATAGTTGCAACACTTACTAGTCAGATACAATTAGCATGAGATAAACCCAAAACCCAGCAGTTGTTGGTACTTTTATTAGCCATTCCGTTGTAGTGAAGCTGATTACTAATCATATCGGAACAAGTCAATTTAAAACAATAAACTTTAGTTATAGTTGTCTATGATCAAGCACTGTGCTCCAAGTCGTCCATAACCGCGGACACGGCTTCTCGAAAATATTAAACCCTGCAGGGGTGCACCAAAGTATCCACAGGCACTTCGACCCTTTTTGCCAGATCAGTTAACATACACCCATCGGTATGTCGGGGCCTAAGTCACGACGCGTTCCCACTCCAAAGCAAGCACGGGGCCACCCCACTAAGTACACCATAGAAGTCGGACGGTCTCCGAGACGGACTTAGGGTTTGCGTCAATGGCTGTAAACGACAGTATGCCCCCAAACGGGGACTGTCGATACCGCGAAAACATTCCGCTTCCTAAACAGTACAGCGTGCTCCTCACACAAACGTAAATACATAAGTAGCATGGCATAAGTACAGGATAGTAAAAACACCTCAAACTAGTTGTGGCCCCCAGTTCAATACTTTGAAATCAGGTAATAATCGATGGGGGGCCCATATCTCCCCACCTGTGGTTAGCGCGCTCGATCTCGGAACAGGTGTCAAGAACTCGGGTCCTACGGGACACAAGTGGGCGGTCGGAAACCAAAACTTACCTATCACCCACCGATGCCTCTGCTTAATTCATTTTTAGTTGTTAAACAGGAATTAAAGTGAACAATAATTAAATACATGATCATCTCCAACGTCAACATGCGGCAATTCCTCCAACAATGGTGGTACTTGACGACAAGCAAAACACTTGAGCAAGCGACTACGACACGCGGGTCCAACTATCTACCAAACAACATGTAATAGGATGTGTCCAAGGCTATATATGGCTGCAAGGGATATCACGGGTACGAAATCTAGAGCATCGCAGCACAGATAGCAAAGATCAACAGGAGGGAAGTAAATACTAGCAAAGTAAAATAGGTAGAAAGGGAGATGCTCTTTGAAAACATTGTCGAAGGGTTCATCCAAGATCGGTGAGCTCACATCAACTCAACGGCATTATCGCGAAGAAGCAAAACACTAGAAGAAACACGGATGCAATATTTAATACGGCGGAAGATCGGCATGATGCATGCATGATGCATGGCAAGGTGCGATGCAATTAGGTCAATATTAAGCGGAACCGGGGTCCCGACAATTAATATATGGTTCCAGTTGTTTAACCCCCGCATATTAAATGTTGTTTTAGCATGGCAAAAGATAGCATCGAGTTCGCTACACAAATCTAAATGAGGCCGATATGAGACTAGATTTGCCCGCATATGGGCCCCATACTTAATTATTAGGTGAATCGGCATATGGCCCCCAAACCAACATGATATGCATGCGAGATGACAATTAAGTATGCAACAAGTTGATATCATTTATGAAAATAGGGTATCGAGGGAAAAGGGTCACACATTAGGGGTCGAAGCTCTTGGGGTTCCAGGGGTTCCGGGGTTCGACAGGGTCCGGGGTCGGGCTCAGGGTCCAGGGTTCGACGGTTCCGTTCTCGGCTCCGGGGTTAGGGTCTCGGATCGGGGTAGATCTCGCGTTCCGGGAAGAAGTACTTGGCGTTCTGCGTCGGTGCCGTACCGTCCGTGTTCTCGAGCGTCGCATCCGAGGAGGAGTACTTGTCGCACAATTGTCTTCGGGTCCGTGTAGACAGTCATGGCGTCCCCGAGGGAGTACTTGTCGTATCCGCGGTGGCGTGCATGTCGAACCGGTGGCGATCTCGGCGGTCATCGGGTCCCTGGTCATCGGTAGATCTTGGCGGTTATCGGGCCCGGGAACGGCTCCCGGCGAACTGTTCGATCCCATGACGGCGTACTTGGCGTCCCCTGTGGAATCCTTGTCGGTCTGCGGCGATGATCTCAAGTTCGGGGGTCTCGGCGCTCCACTGACTTGATGGTTATTGAAGGGCTTGGCGGCACGAATCCCTGGTCGATGGCGTGGTGTCCGCGAACGGCGAGGATGAGACCGCAAGGCCCTTGTTGGATTCACCAGGTACACAGGGGGGCCTCACGCTGCAACACTCGGCGCCACGGGCAGCATGGACGCTGGCAGACGGGTTCCGGGCGGCGCGGCGGCGAGCTTCGGGGCACCGGTGAGGAGGCCGGCAACGAGCCGAGGAGGCGCTGGTCGTGCGGCCGGCGAACATGAGGCGGCGTGGCGAGGCCCGGCAAGGCGACGTCGGCGTCCAACGCGCGGCGGGGCCCGCGAAGCTTGAGGCGGCGGCTCTGGCGCGGCTCTGGCCTTGGCGGCGCTTCTGGCCTGGGCCACAGACGCCGGCAACGGAGGGCAGGCCTGGGGCGCTGGGGCCTTCGGTCGGGCGTCGCCGGGGACGCAGAGGCGAGGCGGCTCGGCTCGGCCTGGAGGAGCTGGGGGGAGGCGCGGTCGACGGGTGGCGAAACGGCAGCGAGGCGGCAGCGTCTTGGGAATGCGGGTCGGCTCGAGCAGGAGGTAGAGGAAAGCTGCCTTGAGGAAGAAGGCGGTCGCCACGGGCCTTTGAGGTCGAGGGCGAGGGCGAGGGCCCGAGGGGAGAGGCCAGGCGGGAGGTTGCGGGCTGGGCGTGTCGCGCCAGGGGAGGCCAGGAGAGGCAGGGGAGGTGATGCGGGCGGTGGCTGGCCTTGGCCAGCCGCCAGGGAGCAGCTGGGCCAGGGGCGGCTAGGGCGAGGGCGGAGGGAAGGAGGCATGGCCGCGAGAGGCGAGCGAGCTTGAGGAGGCGGAGGAGGCGAGGAGCCTGGCCGTGGGAAGCCAGGCAGGAAGAGAAGGGAGCACGCTGAGAGAGAGGAGAAGAGAGAGGAGCAGGCGACGGGCGGGTGGGGCCGGAGGGGTGGGGTCCGCGAGGAGGGGAGGGGGAGGTGGGCGCCAGGCCGATGGGGCCACGAGCGGAGTCTTGGTATGCGGTGTGGGGGGGTTTGGCAGCGTGTGCGGGTGGGCCTGGGGGTGTGGACCGGCTAGGGGGGAGGCTGTGTGGTGGAGTGTGGTGAGGATAGGTGGCAGGTGGGGATTGGGTAGAGGGGAGAGGGGAGGTGAGGTGGCGTTCCAGGATTGGGTGGGGTGATGTGGAGAGGGTGAGGGTAGAATATTTGGTAGGTTTAGGATTAGAGACGGACCGTTTTAGTTTTTCTGGGGCGGTCGTTCGGGTCAATGCGGCCCGTTCGACTGCCCCACTGAAATAAATTAAACATTTTATTATTTATAAACGAGACTTTTGCAAACCGATGCAAGACAAAATAAAATAATCCGGACAAGCCCGGGTTTTGGGTTTTGAATATAGACGGGGCGTTTAATATAGAAAACAAAATTAGGGTTTTTAGCAAAATGGTTTCAAACAGATAGATGCATGCTGATGTTATGCTGATGCACCGAGACAAGACATGCGATTATGATGATGCGATGCACAAAATCAACGCGATTTTCTAGTAGTGGTTTTGCGGCATGCCACAGGGAATCAACAGATCGGTATGTTTCTCTCTCTATCAATGCTTTATTTTCAGAATTCCATGGTCGAAACTCTCACATTGATCTAGTGGATGAACTCAAGCTTGTTTGATTTTCCCTTTTGATTTCTCACATTAGGATTAAATTTCTCCATGTAGAATCGTTCGTATATCATATAGAAACTATATGCCTAAGGTTTATGTTGAAATTTTTCAGTACATCAAGATGAACAAGCTTGGTGGCCTTTTCCGCAAGAGCAAGTGCCAATGTGGTGAGGGCTCGGGACTCCGGGATGAGCTCGATAACAAGTACGCCATGGTTTCATCACGGTGGGTGATGCCCACACGTTGGGCCGATGATGCCTTTCTCACCGCGGCGAATTTCGACCACATGTGTGGAAGTGCAGGGCTATCACTCCTCGCCTACGCAAGCCACTACACCTACACTGAGCTCAACTTCGAGTTCCTTGCATCCTTCTACGATGACTACAGGGAGAAAGGTAATGCGTGCATAGTAAGCTTCACCATAAACCAGCAGTTATATCAAATCTTGTCGTGGTGGTATCACGACATATGCCATGGGTAGGATAAAGTTGGGGCCGATGGACGTGGAGGAATCCGGGGAGGGATGATACAGTGAAGATCACACTCGTATGAACAAATAGAAATACAATGTATATTGGATTGAATCTCTCAAGTGAGGATAACACCTCATTCTATACATCTAATCTCTTATAATCTTGCCATACTTGTGGCTACAACCATGCTCCTTGAGCTGTATCTCCTATCCTTCTATCTAGATCTCTCTATGAGAGTGGAGGAAGAAGAAGAAGGAGAGCTCCTAATGAGCAGAGAGGGGAGGAGCCCTTCGGGGGCCTCCCCATGAACGATCCCCCTGGTGCTCCTTATAAAGGGGAGCCCAGGGGACAAGTCTTGTGCTACACGCTTACCATCTAGACGGCATATTCTAGGCATCTTCCAGAGATGCTGAGCATATGCCTTGGCATCTTTGGAGATGCCAGGCATATTCCCTAGCATCTTGTTAGATGCCCTGGGCATATTCCATACGTCATGTGCCAGTCTGAGCTGGTGGGCTCCCAAGACTGGCACAATGCTTGTTGGTCTTGTCCTGGATAAATGGCGTGTAGCTATGAAGGTTAGGAACACATGTGGAGACAAATAAGAGGGCGTACGGGGTGAAATAACTCGTCCCAGACGCCCCAGACGAAGCGGTGATTCGGCCTGCTTCTTAGTTGATTCGGCCTGGTCCTGATTGCAGAAGATAAGGGCCCAGCCGGACTGCTGGGTGGCCCAGCCGGGTTAGTGATTATTCGGCCTGGTGGGTGATCGGGATCGGGCTGAGTGTGGCCCAGACGGCTCGCTGGCTCGGTGGAGGCTGATCCCGCAGTGGGCCGAGTTATTCCCCTGCTGTCCCACCCGGGTCTTTGTTCTGCAGCGGTGATGGTTGGCCGGGATGGGCCAGATCAGACAATACTGGCCCACCCGGGGAGGATGGCGACGATGCCTTGCCTCGGCGAGGAGGCAACGGTAGGAGTGCTGCGGGAGCGTGGCGAGGCGGGCGCTGCCGAGACGCGCGGGAGTCCTTGGCGGGAGCAGGCGGTGGAGACGAGGTGATGCTGCGGTGGGCCGATGTTTGGCTGATTCGGCCCATGCGGGAACCTCCAGTAGGAGCCGGCGTGGTGGGCCGAGGTAGCTAGTTCGGCCCAGGTACTGGTGATTCGGCCTTTGGCATGCAGATTTCGTCCAGTTTGACTAGGATTAGGCCGAATTAAGTATAATTCGGCCCAGTCTGTTTTTTATCCTTTTTCCTCTTAGTTTCCTTCCTTCGCGCTATATTTGTTTACTTATGTATGCATATTTCTCTTGGTAAATCCTCCATTCATCTACAGATACCCTTTTATATATCAACTCTGGGGTACCTGGGGGTACACCCCCGACATTAGTCCCCGAGGCTATGTGGGACTCGCAGAGTCGTGCATAGGCTTTATATTGAATATTCCCAGAGTTGTCTTCCGACCTATAATCTCTTGTTATTCCGTTCTATGTCACATAACCTTTTTTGGCAGGGTTATGACACCTGGACCTTTTTTGGCATTGGTCTCTTAACCTCTTTGGGTAAGTCTATGAGCTCTGGCCTTCTTCGGCACTCCACTCTTAACCCCTTTGGGCAATATATGAGTTCTGGCCTTCTTGGGCACTCCTCTCTTAACCCCTTTGGGTTAGTTTTGACTTCTGGCCTTTTT
This sequence comes from Avena longiglumis, assembly GCA_030063025.1. Taxonomy (NCBI): domain Eukaryota; kingdom Viridiplantae; phylum Streptophyta; class Magnoliopsida; order Poales; family Poaceae; genus Avena; species Avena longiglumis. Next base: position 161,429,129 of record CP125973.1, read on the forward strand.
TAGCACTGGTCTCTTAACCCTATTGGGTAGGTTATGAGTTCTTGCCTTCTTCGGCATTGCTCTTTTAACCTCTTTGGGTAAGTTATGAGTTCTGGCCTTATTGGGCATTGCTCTTTTAACTCCTTTGGGTAAGTTATGAGTTCTTGCCTTCTTGGGCACTGCTCTTTTAACCCCTTTGGGTAAGTTATGAGTTCTTGCCTTCTTGGGCATTGCTCTTTTAACCTCTTTGGGTAAGTTATGAGTTCTGGCCTTATTGGGCACTGCTCTTTTAACTCCTTTGGGTAAGTTATGAGCTCTGGCCTTATTGGGCACTGCTCTTTTAACCCCTTTGGGTAAGTTATGAGTTCTTGCCTTCTTGGGCATTGCTCTTTTAACCCCTTTGGGTAAGTTATGAGCTCTGGCGTTATTGGGCACTGCTCTTTTAACCCCATTGGGTAAGTTATTATCCGAGTTAACTCCTCCCAAATCCGAGTTACTTTACTCAAAATTGACTTTATGTCTTAAGTCTGAGTCATCTGACTCAAATCCGAGTTAACTCATCCCAAATCCGAGTTACTTTACTCAAAATTGACTTTATGTCTTAAGTCTGAGTCATCTGACTCAAATCCGAGTTATATGACTCAAATCCGAGTTAACTCATCCCAAAACCGAGTTACTTTACTCAAAATTGACTTTATGTATTAAGTCTGAGTCATTTGACTCAAATCCGAGTTAACTCATCCCAAATCCGAGTTATTTTACTCAAAATTGACTTTGTTTTAAGTCTGAGTCATCTGACTCAAATCCTAGTTATATGACTCAAATCCGAGTTAACTCATCCCAAATCCGAGTTACTTTACTCAAAATTGACTTTATGTCTTAAGTCTGAGTCATCTGACTCAAATCCGAGTTATATGACTCAAATCCGAGTTAACTCATCCCAAATCCGAGTTACTTTACTCAAAATTGACTTTATGTCTTAAGTCTGAGTCATCTGACTCAAATCCGAGTTAACTCATCCCAAATCCGAGTTACTTTACTCAAAATTGACTTTATGTCTTAAGTCTGAGTCATCTGACTCAAATCTGAGTTAACTCATCCCAAATCCGAGTTATCTATTTGCCACGATATAGCTTGATTTGGCGTGATGACGATAATTTGCCTTTGATATGGATCCGATATATAGATCTGAGATTAAGCTTTGGGATATGTTAATAGGGCTAACCGCTGAGAGATCTGATTCGAGATGTAGATATGAGATATAGATTCGAGATATGATAAGCTAGCCAATAGTCATCCGAGGTATGGGATAACCTGGCAAGATGGTGAGATATCAATCCGAGTCATAACATAACCTGGCAATCTGGTGAACTGAATAAAGCTTCGGCCTGAATCAGATATATGATTAGTACGCCGAGTCTGAATACCAATCCGAATTATAATATACCCTGGCAAGCTGAATCAAATATTAGTCCGAATCAGAGACAATCTATTGGGCTGAGTTAAAGGTTAATTCAAAGCATAAACAAATTGACTTCAAGTTATATCTGAATCATCAATAAGCTGGCCGGTAAGCTGAGTTAAAGGACAATCCAAAGCATAAATAAACTGACTCAAATTCTATCCGACTCATAAGTAAGCTGACTCAAATTCTATCTGGATCATAAATAAGTTGATTCAAATTCTGTCCGAGTTATAAATAAAATTGTCGGGAGCCGAGTTAAAGGACAATCCAAAACATAAACTAACTGACTCAAAATCTATCTGAATCACAAATAAGCTGATTCAACTTATGGCCGAGTTATAAATAAGATGGCTGATGTACAGATCTAAATCAACATGATCTTCTCTTAATCCAAAGGTGACTCTAAGGATAAGTCGGCTAGTCCCCGGATTAAGTTCTTTTCTCCCCGGGGTGAAGGATTGAGTGTAGGTGACTGAGCTATCTGGCACTTATAATATACTTGGGGAAGTGTTTGAGTGAGTCTTGCTAAGTCATACGTGTCTTGCTGAGTTATTTGGTACTTACAGTAGGCTTGGAGTAATGCTTGAGTCCTTCTTGCTGAGTCTTACCTGTTTTGTTGAGTCAGACTTGGAGACCATTTGCGCTTACCTCTTTGTTCTCTGTTCGCTTGGTGAATCTGAATGAGCCCTATGAGGAAGAAGTTGATGAAGATGTTCCCGTCCGAATGGAAACCCAACCAACGCCACTAAAGGCCCCACGTTGGGCGCCAAATGTCGTGGTGGTATCACGACATATGCCATGGGTAGGATAAAGTTGGGGCCGATGGACGTGGAGGAATCCGGGGAGGGATGATACAGTGAAGACCGCACTCGTATGAACAAAGAGAAATACAATGTATATTGGATTGAAGCTCTCAAGTGAGGATAACACCTCATTCTATACATCTAATCTCTTATAATCTTGCCATACTTGTGGCTACAACCATGCTCCTTGAGCTGTATCTCCTATCCTTCTATCTAGATCTCTCTATGAGAGTGGAGGAAGAAGAAGAAGGAGAGCTCCTAATGAGCAGAGAGGGGAGGAGCCCTTCGGGGGCCTCCCCCTGAACGATCCCCCTGGTGCTCCTTATAAAGGGCAGCCCAGGGGACAAGTCTTGTGCTACACGCTTAGCATCTAGACGGCATATTCTGGGCATCTTCCGGAGATGCTGAGCATATGCCTTGACATCTTTGGAGATGCCAAGCATATTCCCTAGCATCTTGTTAGATGCCCTGGGCATATTACATACGTCATGTGCCAGTCTGAGCTGGTGGGCTCCCAAGACTGGCACAATGCTTGCTGGTCTTGTCCTGGATAAATGGCGTGTAGCCGTGAAGGTTAGAAACACATATGGAGACAAATAAAAGGGCGTACGGGGTGAAATAACTCGGCCCAGACGCCCAAGCGGTGATTCGCCCGCTTCTTAGTTGATTCGGCCCGGTCCGATTGCAGAAGATAAGGGCCCAATGATCTGGGTGGCCAATGGGTTAGTGATTATTCGGCCTGGTGGGTGATCCGGCTCGGGCTGAGTGTGGCCCAGACGGCTCGCTGGCTCCGTGGAGGCTGATCCCGCGGTGGGCCGAATTATTCCCCTGCCGGCCCACCCGGGTCTTTGTTCTGCAGCAGTGATGGTTGGCCGGGATGGGCCAGATCAGACAATACTGGCCCACCCGGGGAGGATGGCGACGATGCCTTGCCTCGGCGAGGAGGCAACGAGGAGTCTTTGCGGGAGTGTGGCGGCGAGGCGGCCGAGACGCTGGAGTCCTTGGCGAGGCGGTGGAGACGAGGTGATCTTGCGGTGGGCGATGTTTGGGTGATTCCCATCGGGAACCTCCGATGAGAGCCCGTGGTGGGCCGAGGTAGCTAGTTCGGCCTAGGGACTGGTGATTCGGCCTTGGTAGGACTAATTCGGCCTTTGGAGTGCAGATTTGGTCCAGTTTGACTAGGATTAGGCCGAATTAAGTATAATTTGGCCCAGTCTGTTTTTTTATCCTTTTTCCTCTTAGTTTCCTTCCTTCGCGCTATATTTCTTTACTTATGTATGCATATTTCTCTTGGTAAATCCTCCATTCATCTACAGATACCTTTTATATATCAACTCTGGGGTACCTGGGGGTACACCCCCGACAAATCTCTTTTCAACAATTTTGTGATGCTTTTGGATTCTCTCATGATGGGGAATCAACTGTTACAAATTTATATAACGTCTTAAGTGGAGAAACTTGGGAGGTTATTTTTATTAACGGTGATAGGGACTTCTACCAGAAGAAGATGTCCACCATTCAGAACCCAATAATTCGCTACTTCTCCTTGTTCCTCGCCAATACTCTTTTGGGAAGAGGAGATACCGGTTCCATGGCCATGATCACCAAGGCACTCTTCCCCGATGCATCGTAGATTCTCAATCCTGCGGCTCTACTTCTTTGGCACCTCCGCCACTAGTGCAACAAAAGAAAAGGTGACATTCGCATTGGTAGATTGGTAACCCACCTTGTCCAAGCCTGTAATATTCCAATACCTGTTATGCAACAAGTTGACGGCTTCATACTTATAGACGTTAAATATATAACTGCTTGTGGCTCCCGCGCTTCCCCACGCGTGTAACCGCGCGGCGGCAACCCATTTTGCGCCTAACCGAGGCCAGCTCCACAGAAACGGCCGATTCGGCTATTGTCTCTGGCTATGGATTGCTTTATATACTCGTACTGGACACAACACAGGGGTAGCCCAGATAACCAAACGGATCGTTTTCTGCGCCAACGGGCCTATCCGAACCCGATGCAGGCTACCAAAGTCGCACTAAAATGATAGCTGGCCTGCTCAGGTTCCGTGTCCAGAGAAAATAGCCCATGCAATGTGATAAGCCCAAACGAATTATCGTGCAGGATCTTTCAAATTTTCGGGCCACTTCGCATCATTAATTAATTGAGATTTTCGTATCCACAAATATAAACAAAATATATTGATATTTATTTCTTGCCACTAATAGCATGATACAAATCGCGATATTGAATGCGATTTATTTGACAGCTAGCAAATGGATTTTCTTTACAGCTAATAACGCCAGGGAGCGCCCAGGCCCGACCATGCCAAAGCAAGTTGCTATTTTATATACTGCCAGACAGCTATCATCTCTGGCAAGTTGCGGGCACGAAATTGGTAAGTTAATGCCAATTGGTGGCGCTGCCCAGATCTCCTGCCCCGTCGAAACCCTAGCTACCAATGCGAACCAGATGAGATGACCGGCCAGCCGCCAGGCCCCCTATATAAGGCCGGCAAGCTCACGGCTTCCTCCACAACACCTTGGTTCCATTGCTCCTGCTAGATACAGTGCATTTTCTTCCTCTTCCTGATGGTATTCTTTGAGTTAGCTCTTTTTTTTTTGTATTGAGCTTTTTTCTATGCGAGTATGTGAGATTTCAGGCTTGGTTTCTTCTTGTTTGTGTGTATGCTGGTGCAAAAACTTCCAATCCGGCTGTGACAAATCTCTCTTGGACAGCCCGGCCACCTTTTGCACACAAGGATGGGCTACGTGTGTCAAGCATTAGTGGCCAAGTGCTCGCTCTACTCAGCTATGGAGGCTTGGATTTCATCAGATTCCAATCCTCCTGGTGGAGCGAGCACACATCACCTAATTTTTACCCATTCTTTTTTTTCTTTGCACTCCCCTCCACACATGGTCTATGATTTGAAAAAGGAAATCTGTTCTGCTTTCCTGTTTATGTTTTTTAAGGGAGGTCATATTTAGATCTGTGGGTTTTCATTTGCGGATAAAACAGACCAGATCTGCAGTTGTCAGGAGATGAGGATGTAGAAATGATACAGTGCTGACTGACAGAAACTGCAAAACAATACTACAGAATACAAATACGTATCCATAATCATGTGTCGCCCACCGAAACGCTAAAAATGACTGATGGTGCAAAAACTTCCAATCCGGCTGTGACAAAACCCTCTTGGACAGCCCGGCCACCTTTTGCACACAAGGAAGTGCTCGCTTCACTCGCTATGGAGGCTTGGATCCATCAGATTCCAATCCTCCCGGTGGAGCAAGCACACATCACCTAATTTTGATACTTTTATTTTTCTTCGCAACCCACATATGATTTGTGATTTGGAATCCATAAACATGTCGCTCCAAAAAGAACTGAAGCGCTAAATGACCATCCCAAACTTAAGTAGCCTCACTGATATTAATATATTTGTTAGAGCTTTTAACGTGTTGTATGAATTCTCGATGGCATCTGGGACCTGGCAGCACATGTCAAATGACAGGGGACAAATCTCAATTGGAGATAAACATGAAGAATTTATGAACAAATATTTTTGGAAAGGAAGTAGTAGTTGCCACAAGCTTTCAGGGAGAACCTCGCTGATTTGTTAGCACTGCTGAACCATTCAAGTCGTATCAGAATAACAAGGCACCATAGTTCTGAAATTACAGTTGAGGTCACATACAACTTCCATCAGAATATTGCTTATGCATTGCCTCAGTAGTTAGCAGTCAATATCCTATGCACCAGGCATGTCTAAGAGTATATTCACAGAACATCACAAACATATAAAGTCACCGGGTTCTTGTAGAACTCACCCAAAAATCCCACTAAATGTAGCTTACTGTATATTCACAGAACATCACAAACATATAAAGTCACCGGGTTCTTGTAGAACTCACCCAAAAATCCCACTAAATGTAGCTTACTAAGTTAAAAAAAAAGTAAATATGGCAAAAAGGTGATTTATGATGCACCTAATTTCATTTTTGAAAAAAAATGTTGCACCTAATTCAGGGTTGCATAGCTGAATTCAGTAGCTTACATGGCCAATAGGTCCTCCAAAGACAGAAAGGAACAGTCAGACAAAAAAGACATCGATGCTTCAATCATCTGGATTCAGCTCCTTCCCTAGCTACCGATCTTAGCATAAATACCTCAATACGGTTGGTTCAACGATAACAGCTAGGTTGCAAACATATATATTGTTCATATTCTCAGAATGTAAACACTGCAATAGGACTGGTGGAGTATATTACATAAACTAATCTACACTGTACCTTCAGTCAAAATTAGCCCAGTGAGCATATAAAAATGGTATGCGTGACATCCTACAGAGCCGACATGGTTACCTCTCTTATTTTCAGTTTATTCATTTCCAGACCTACGAATTGGACAGTTTCTTTGCAGTTTCTCAGCTGAAACAGTTTATAATCCCTAAACCAGAGGTAACAACCTCTGCAGACATGTCAACTCGCTCCAGGTGAATAAATTTACAGTGGGGAGGCTAATAGTTTAACTAGTGTAAGTGCAGCAGCTGCTACAAGTCAAGGATCTGGAATGTCTGAAGAGGGAAGAAACCTCATCAGAAAGCTCGAGAGTGACCATACGCAGATAACACCAAGAATTTGAAGGACAGTCAGTAGTGCCCCTAAGGAGTTCATAATAGCCAAAGTTTGGTTTGTTGCCTCAGTTGCTCTAACAGAAAAGGTGAGTGCTGTCACTAGCTGAGCTGCCCTGTTCAGTTGGTGAAGCCTGTAGACCTGGAAGATGGGCAAAAGTGAAGGTAAATGAGGCATGCTAAGAACTATTGAAATACTTCACTCCTGGAAGAACGTCGACTAAATGCAAATGTGTGTACTTCCAGAAAAAGAAACATGTAATTACATGATTTGTTGAAATGAACATGAGCTGAGTAGAGTAGATGGCACCAGATATGAAGATTAAATGAAAATAAAATGGGTCACAGAAACAAGATTACAAACCACCTGGCTTTCTTCTACATGTATATGTCTAAATTGAGTTTATTATTGTCATTTCACAACAGCAGTAGTCGATACTACATGCTAAGAACTACTCCCTCTGTCCCAGAGCTTAAGGCTTATGTTTTTTTGAAAAGTCAAGCTAGTTTGACCAAATTTTTAGAAAAAATTATCAAGAACTATGATATTATATAGATATCATGTGAAAATATGTTTCATGATGTATCAAAGGGTATGGATTTCGTATTGTAAATATTAATATTTTTCTCTAAAAACTTGGTCAAACTTTACGTAGTTTGACTTTTGAAAAAAAAGATAAGCCTTAATCTCTGGGACGGAGGTAGTATTGAAATACTTCACTCCAGGAAGAACGTCAACTAAATGCAAATGTGTTGCTTCCAGAAAAAGAAACATGTTACATGATTTGTTGAAATGAACATGAGCTCATTAGAGTAGAAGGCACCAGATTTGAAAATGAAATGAAAATAACATGGCTCACAGAAACATTATTACAAATCGAATTTCACCTGCTGCTAAGGACAAGATGAGCTAATAGACTCAGTTCGGGCAAGAGATGATAGCGACTAGCCAGACTCGAACTGGCATAGGCGGATCAAACGAGTGGCTTTCGTCTACATATATATCATTTTTTTTTTTTGCCATTTCACAACAGCAGTAGTCGTTGAAGAAAGGTAGGCAATTATAGTCTATGGTGTGAACTATAGGCAATCCAGAAATAACAGGCAGTCAGGCATTACTAAGCGAAGCTTTACTTACTAATTGAAATAAACACAGTCAGGTGAGGGAACAAAATGCCAACAGTCTAGAATCCATATCGGACACTGACAACTATAATGAGGACTGGACCATCCATTCCGAATAATCTGTTTTATGGCTTGTGCCTAAAACCCTCGACCAGAACAGAATTCATACATGAACTAAGTAACCAAGTAATTTATTGGGTCACATCATATCGTTTCCCATAAATATAAGGACCTTTTTATTTTTGACTCAAAGGTAAAAAGTCATTATTACTTCTCAAGGATGGATGGTAGAGAAGGGAGTACTATATGGTTGGCCGAGTAAGCCTGTCAGTAGTAATGTAGCTTATAACTTCATGTTTTGAGAATATTATCTGCAAGCCTCAGTAGTAATGTAGCTTATCTCTCAGTTGCTACTCTTTGTTATGTGCACAACCAAATATGGATATGGACCTTTCGTAAAGAAAGTAGGGATTACTTGTTATCTGGAACTTATGGGATTATTACTTGTTATTTGTTAGAGGATTATGATTTATTTGATTTGGTTAGCTTCAAAATTGCCTGTAGGAGGCTCACATATATGAAAGGGGCAATGATCGCCATTGTGACCAAGCAAGCAAGAAAACAATCCTCCAGCTTAGTTAGAATAGTTAGCAAGTTATCCCGTAACATCTGGTATTGCCATATTGGAGCTTTATTTTTCATCTTCACAAGGAGCAAGCTTTGCAACATCCCCTCGATGTGGGGCTACAATGGTTGCATCCATCATCTAAAAAAATGGGTTGTGGCCATGGCCTGTCGAGGATCTTGTCAAGGATGAGCTGCCTGTCGAGGACCGGTGGTAAGGACAAAGCAGCAGGCCCTACCATCTAACAGAATAAGCATACCAACCACAAATGTATTACTGGTATGAAAGTAGGGGCTAATTGCTCTTTGTTAAGGACTAGAGGTTAGTTCCATATTATTAGGGAGTGTCCCACTCCCACCACCTATATAAAGGTAGTTACCACGTTAGTTCTAACCAGGCAGCGAATAAAGTTGTTTTACTTTTTCTGAACATAGTCAGTCTAGTTATCTCATAATTAATATACACTAAGGTTCTTCAAGTGGCCCCACGTTACCATAACACAATGAAAATTTTAATGTAGACTTGATAAACCAAAACCCAAAACATCAGAACACAACTAATGAGTAATGACTACCATCTTAACAGATTGCATAAATGATTTATACATTTCCACCAAATCACACTTGATTTTAACAAGAAAAGGAAAGTTCAGGATCCAAGTAATAATAGGATAAATTAAGAACCACATTACCTTGAAGATAATAGGAATAACTGGCCAAGAAGGTGATTTCCGATACCGAGCATACTGCTCAAATGCGAACTGTACAACAAGACCTACCAAATAAGGTGCAAGAGTAGCTGAAGCTGCTGGTCCAGTCCAGGGCCAAACCATGCCCATTGTCAGCAGCGGTATTATCAGGCTCAAAACCATCGTTGTTACTGAAGAAATCCGAAAAAATCTAGCTTTTGACCAGATGTAGCTCTTAGGTGCTACTTGCTGCAAGGGCCTCCAGACTTTATCAATCAACAGGACAAAAATCCCGACTCCTCCATAAAAAAGAGCCTCAGTGAAGAATAGTATAAGGAAATCTGCAGAAAACAACAAAAGTCTATCAAGTAATGAAGCTATGCCCAGACTTCATCTAAATGTGGAATGACATGTGTAGTGTCTTCGGAGTAGATGAGTATATATCCCATGGATGAATGATGTATCACTGTTTATTTAAGCAACATAAAACCGTCATGAGGTGCATAGGAATGATCGGATGTAAAGCAACAGAATAATATATTTTTCAAGTATCAACTACATATATGCCTTCAGTGGAATAAATGCCACCGACAGGCACAGATACATGATACATTTAAGTGGAAACCTAATTGACTTCCCTCGATTATTAAAAGGTGGGAATTGGAGATGGTTCTGTAAAAATTACTACGGGAATAAGATAAAAGACACTATCGGCATTGCTGAAACACCATGATCCAGGATGGAAGGAACACATTCTTGAATGATAACAGAAAGGATACCTGTCAACAAGGAATCCTCGAACACGGCTGAGAGTACTTTGCGAAGGTACAGCGATGGAAGAACCAAGAAGGCCACAAGGATAGTTGGACCAACAAACCATACCAATCTAGATGCTTCCTTGCCCGGATGTGGCACACTCTCAACAGTTAACGTCTGAGAGCTGCCACCATGAAATGAGATGAATCCAGGCTTTCCAACACCCATCTCCTTAGAGTAGGAGCTGCCAGATGTATAGGAATCTGCAGTACCACTGTCGGTATCTTGTAACACCGTCGTGTCTGAGGAAGGTGAAGCAATTGGATCCTGTTTGTCCGTAGCAGCGAAGGAAATAAATCGCTTAATATGAAGCCGTCCGTCGTGGTTGCTGGAGCTTCTTAGAACCTTTCCTACTAACATGGTAGATCAGCATAAATGGCTTTGCGGATCGAATAAAGAGCTTTTGAGAAAATAGATGGACCAAGGAGTTCCTTTTTACCTTTTAGAGTGTCCAGGTGCTGCATCCTACTACCATTTACCCTCTGAACAGCAAACGACCTTGCAAGCTGAGAGATAACCCGTGTCATATTACTGCTACAAGCAATTCAGTACGTTTTCAAGTTCATAGCATCCATAATCACAGATGTATGCGGCCGGCCATACTAAGCAACTTCAGGTGTTGCATCCGTACAACAATGTCTACTGGTATTAATGAGTTTGTCAAACTCAATGGCACGTTGACATCACATCCAATAGATGGACTAAAATCTTCCTTTTCGAACTATGCGAATGGGGACTTCCACCAGCAGCTAATTATAACCCTGCCTAATCACCGACCAAACAAACAGCCATACACGAAAGAGTGGACAAACACGGGAATTTTTTTGGGCGTTTGAGGAGAGGGAGGGGGGGGATTGCCTTTGGATAGGAGTAGGCTACGGAGCTGATGCGGCAGCGATGAGAGGCGGAGAAGGCCGGCGCGGACGGGGAGGCGGCCCTGGGGCGGAGGCGGAGGACGGTGGGGCCTGCCACGCCGGCCATGGGCGTCTGCCTTCCGTTGCGCTATCTGGCAGAAGCAAGGCGCGGGTGGGGGAGGGCGGTGGCAAGGACGGACGGGCACCGCGGCCGCTTCCGCTTGGCCCGGTACGGTTGGTGTGCTGGTGCTGGTGGTCAGACTGCCGGACGAGAACAAGCGTCGGAGCCTGGCTATCATACTGCGGCTGCGGCCGAATACTGGTGGGGCTGCCATGTCAGGATACCGGTAGTCGGTAATGGGCCTCTTTCGTCTTTTTAAGTTGTCCGTCCCGGGCCTAGTCTTGAACGCTGGGCTACGATTTTTATGGACGAACGGTCGGAATCCTTCCGAGATATGGGACACATTCGCCACTTCCATTTCTGGGCTGCTTTGTTGCTTTTTGTTTCTCTCGGGTGCGCCGTCGGCTTTTTTTATTTTTTTGTTCTAGAACATTCTTAATATCTTTTATGCTCTCGTAAGTATACCCATGCGCTTGCCACGACGCCGGATCAAAGTGTCTAACTTGTATTTTTTGCCAAATTTAACCTTTGCAAAACTTTAATCGAATCTTACCTCCTTCTCTGAAACTAATTTATAATGTGACCCCTAAAACCAGCGCTATTTTAAACAGAGTTGAAGTTATACAGATCGGCGCCAACATTTGGCAAATCTGACTTTTTTGCAAAACTTTAACAGAATCTTACCCTCCCCAAAACTAATTCAAAATCTGACCCCTGGGGTTAGCATCAAAGTTATACAGGTCGGCGCCAACACATACAACCTAGGGAGATCGGCGCCGTTTAACATGGAGCCGACGTCGACGTCGTTTTAAATGGAGTCGATCTCCTTCGGTTCGGTTTTCTGATGTGTTGGCGCTGACCTGTACAACTTCGACTCTATTTAAAATAACGCCGATCTTAGGGGTTAGATTCCAAATTAGTTTCGAGGAGAGGTTAAATTCGGTTGAAGTTTTCAGATTTAGACAAATTTAGCAAAAATACATAAAAAAAGTAGACTGCTCAAAGAAATCATGACCAGCAAACGAAAAAAACGGCCAAAACCACAGTCCGACCGCTAGTTCACGCACTAAACCACACACCCGGTGATGAAAAAATTCAAATCGTGCCGAGCTGAGACCAGCTGAGCTGGCTATGGGTCTATGGCTACTCGGCTTGTTTCTCGTTTTGTTAATTGCGGCTGGGAGTTTGAGAGTCTTGGACATGGCAAGTTGTTGTTCGTTATGTATATTATTATGACAAATTGTACGGTTGAAATATTTTAGCATATAAAAATATTTATTTATTACAATATCTTAAAATCCCAGACAATGATTGGTGAACCAGTGGTCCAACCGGTAAAAACCTAAACCAACAGCCTTACCGGTTCGATCTCCCGGTCCGGTATTTTAAACTATGTCCTGGGTGACCATTTTCGACTCCGGACGGCGAAATTTTCCCCGGCCATGCCTCTGATGCATGTAAAATGCATACATGAACTTGTAGTTTATTGATATGAATTCCCACATATTTACTACATATATGGTGTTATATCTATGTTTTACATTGATTTATGATAATTTACCAATGATCCCTTTTATTTTGGTTATAACTCTGTAGGATAGAAATTTTTTGTTCTATTTATTTTTACCTTTCATGGACCTAAACGATGTTAAATGGAGCTGGGCTTTCGTGAGCGTTAATATTTGATCAAGAAAACACCTGGAGCACTTGGACCTCACCAAATAAGCCAGGAGGCCCAAAAGAGACCAGGTGGTGCACCACCCATGCTTTTTTCCGTCCTGGCCGTTCATTCGCTTCGATCTTTCACCCACCATCTCCGTATGACCTAAAAACCACTATATAAAGGACCACTCAGGAGTTCCTAGAGAGAGACGCCGCAGAAACACCGAAACACGAGCCAAAACCAACGAAGATTGGAGAGGAAAACTCCATCGGAGCTGCCACCGAAGGGATCTCTACCTTCTCCAACGTCTCCACCATCATCGCCATGATGAAGAAGGAGTAGTCCACCATTGGACTACGGGTTTGTGGCAGTAGCTCTCTCTCTCTCTCTCTCTCTCTATCTATCTATCTATCTATCTATCTATCTATCTATATCTCTTGTTTTTCACAGATCTAGTATCATATGAGCTACCCAACATGATTATGATCAGATTTGTAATTCCTATGTGGTCGATCTTTATTCTATGATTTGATATATGAGATTGGAACCTATTATGTGATCGATCTTTATTCTATGATTTGATATATGAGATTGGAACCTATTATGTGGTCGATCTTTATTCTATGATTCGCTGCCTCACTAGGGATAAAGTGAATTCATGTGCTATAATTATCTTGTGACAGTTAGATAATCTTGTTTGGTCAAGGTAGGATATTTGTGATTCAAATATCATGTCAAAATATCTAAGGCTATACTATGTTGATTCTTATTTCAAGATTTCTTGGAGTTTTCCCTTTCTTGAGGAGTATAAGAGAAATGTGTTGTATCATCTTTATGTTAGGACGTGATGCCCATATGAATATCAAACACATATTGAAGTTCCATCAATATTATGTCTTCGATGAATTGTTTGTGTCCATTGCAATCCAAAAAGAGAGTAGACAAGTGAATCATGAACCATGGTCCATTTTAAACCATTAGAAATACCTTTCCAACACCACTATCACATTTTCTATTTTCTTTAATTTATTATTTCAAAAATATAATGATACTTTCTTCACTTGCAAACACACACAAAACCTAAAAACAACTATCTTTTATTGTTTTTATCTTGTTTGCCTAGTTTTTATTTGTTTTACTTTGCTTTATCTATTTGTTATTTTATATTACTAACACAAAACCTTGTGCTTTACAAACACATGATGGGAGTTGGAGACATAAGACAAAACTTTGCTTTATAGGTTACTTCAAGAGGGGGAAAAGAATAATCTCTGAGCCAATTCTCTAAGAGTTTGATATAAACCATCAAGTCACCCTTGTGGAGAAAAGACGCTTGCTACAACACTCTGCACTTGGAGTCCTAACGAGTTGGTACACACGGAATTGTTGCCATTAGACCCTAGGAGCCCGAAATGCCAGATTTGGCCCAAAATCCATCCGACGAACTCAAGCCGAACTCAGCGCCCCAGGGTTCGTTCGGCTAGGAAACCTTGGGGCGCCAGATGAAGTGAAAAGGCGAGCGGGCCCGGGCTATCGACGAGGGAAGCTGATTTCCACGCAAAGCAGTCACCTAGTTCCCTCCCCACCCACATGCCGTCCTTCTCGCCGCCGACACCACCCCTCGTTGCTCCGCCGCGCACACGACTCTAGGACAAATTGCTCTTGTGTTTGAAAATTGGCTGAACCACGAAAATTGGATTAATTTGTGCCAAATTTTGCTGAAATTGCCGATCTCAGGAGCGTGCAGCCGGGGTTGCGGCTGGAAGTTGGCGGCCCTCCGGGCCAAACGCTCAGAATATTTAAATCTTTCTTGGGTGGGTGGTGGGGGGGGGAGGGGGCTCATTTTGAAGATGCCCATCCTAGTAAGCATATTATAATACAAAAAACAGCAGAAACTCCTACAATTTTGTTTGTTCATGCAGTTATAGACAGATACTAGCCTTTAAAATCTTCACTACATACAAATTATAATTCTTCTAAAGTGTTATCTTGTTCCTGAAACAAGAAAACAATTGCAGAAACATGAATAATTCAATACATCTTATAGGTGCAGGTGCAAACAGATCGGTACATTCCAGCTTACTTTTTTTTTGACAAAACACTTGCTAATGATGAACCGCGGCTTGTTGCTAATTGAACGATGTTCTCTCCCTCACGTAAATTAATCATGGATAGATTATGTCATGTTCTCCGGCTCCAGATAATCAATGCAAGGTCAAGAATTTTGAGCTCTCATCCAAAAATTCTCATCCAGCTCCAGCTTGTTTCCCTCGTACTCCAGGTTGGTTGTTGTATTTGCAAGGAAGCGATACAATACCTTGCCCTCTGCCCCTCTCTCTCCCAGATCATCGTTCCCTGCCATAAATTACGTATAGCTGATCGGGACAATTTCAACATCATAGCAGAATAGACCGCTACTCTTTTAGAGTAGTCTCTTTGCATGTACTCCTTTCGTTTTAAAATATAAGATGTTTTAGATTTGCGAAAAAAAAATATCTAGGGTTCTTTTAGTGTATAGATTTATTCTAAACTTTAGTGAACCTATATACTAAAATAAGTCTAGATACATTTGCTTCACAAATCTAGGATATCTTATATTTTAAAGCGGAGGGAGTACGACCAAGTTAGTTCTATGTAAATTCAAAACCGGCCTAAACGTTTCTTAGCTGTTTGTCCGTACGTGCAACTATAGGCGCAGTTTCCAACCTAGTAATGCGGAGGATCTCCAATCATTCGGACATTTCGGCCGAATACTACTATGAGTAGTACGGTATTTTGTTTGGCTGGTGTCGTTTGGCTGCAGTCTTAGTTGTGATAGGTTGATCTTTTCAGATGTAATCTCAGCTGTGGTAGGCCACTCTGATGATCTTTTCAAAGGCTTTGGTTATTCATTTAAATATCTTGATTTGTCTGTCCACTGGCTCGAGTTGTATGCAGCGAAACGGCGGCTAGCTAGCACCAATATGCCACTGTTTGACAATGAGAAAATAATGGAACGAGTAGTACATATATATACGGTGTACACGTTTTTTTTACTTCAGTTCTACTACCAAGGTTCAAGTTGTATGGTCCTTGGAGGTATACGGATATGCATCTAGTTCTACGCTAGCCTAGTAGTACTAGTAGAAAACAGAGTATACGTGCTTCCCGTACTGCGACAGCGGCACTCAAGATCGTTATTACGTGGCGGTGCGTATTTTGCTTTTCCTGAGAGCAGACACCGAAATCCTGAAAGAGAGCATTCATCGCCATTCGCAAAATGATACTAGTACCAGACCGCAGGCGCCGACGAAGGAAGGGAGTGAGAGGCCGGGGTTCAGGAGTTGCTGAGGTCAGAGGTCAGGATCTCCCCCCCAACTCTTACAGCGGCAGCATACTAGATAGAGCAGCTACCCAACAAAACCCCGCATCGGCCTCGCAGAACCAAAACTCCACAGCGGTGCCGGCCTTCCACTGACACACCGCAACATCAGCAGCCCAATCTTTATTCGTCCCGCCCCCCTTCTGCCCTCTCGCCATTCCCAACCGTCGCGCGCGCGCCGCGCCCCGGAAGAACGCTGGGCGATATAAACACGGCGCGCCGCTGCTGAGCATGTACTACCAGCACCGGCACGTAGTACAGCATTGCATCCCGAGCTCCCAGCAAACCTTACCTGTAGCAGCAAGGTGGCCAGTGAGATGGAGGGGCAGTCGAAGCCGGCGGCGATGGAGGTGGAGCCTGCGTCGACCAAGGCCAAGTTCAGGATGCCGGTGGACTCTGACAACAAGGCCACGGAGTTCTGGCTCCTCTCCTTCGCGAGGCCGCACATGAGCGCCTTCCACCTCTCCTGGTTCTCCTTCTTCTGCTGCTTCGTCTCCACCTTCGCCGCGCCGCCGCTGCTGCCGCTCATCCGGGACACGCTCGGCCTCACGGCCAAGGACATCGGCAACGCCGGGATCGCCTCCGTGTCCGGCGCCGTCTTCGCGCGTGTCGCAATGGGCACGGCCTGCGACCTGGTCGGGCCCCGCCTGGCGTCCGCGGCCATCATACTGCTCACCACCCCCGCGGTCTACTGCTCCTCCATCATCAACTCGCCCTCCTCGTTCCTGCTCGTGCGCTTCTTCACGGGCTTCTCGCTCGCCTCCTTCGTGTCCACGCAGTTCTGGATGAGCTCCATGTTCACGCCGCCCAAGGTGGGGCTGGCCAACGGCGTCGCGGGCGGCTGGGGCAACCTCGGCGGGGGCGCCGTGCAGCTCCTCATGCCGCTGGTGTTTGAGGCCGTCAAGAAAATGGGGAGCACGCCGTTCACGGCCTGGCGCGTCGCTTTCTTCATCCCGGGCGTCATGCAGACGTTCTCGGCCATCGCCGTGCTGGCGTTCGGGCAGGACATGCCCGACGGCAACTACCGCAAGCTCCGCAAGACCGGGGATATGCACAAGGACAGCTTCGCCAACGTGCTGCGCCACGCGGTCACCAACTACCGCGCATGGATCCTGGCGCTCACCTACGGCTACTGCTTCGGCGTCGAGCTCGCCGTCGACAACATCGTGGCGCAGTACTTCTTCGACCGCTTCGACGTCAACCTCCATACCGCCGGGCTTATCGCCGCCAGCTTCGGGCTGGCCAACTTCGTCTCCCGTCCCGGTGGGGGGCTCATGTCCGACTGGCTCTCCAAACATTTCGGCATGCGCGGCAGGCTGTGGGGGCTGTGGACCGTGCAGACCATCGGCGGAGTCCTGTGCGTCGTGCTCGGCGTCGTCGACTACTCCTTCGCCGCCTCCGTGGCCGTCATGGTGCTCTTCTCCTTCTTCGTGCAGGCGGCTTGCGGGCTCACCTTCGGCATCGTGCCGTTCGTGTCGCGGAGGTCGCTGGGGCTCATTTCCGGCATGACCGGCGGCGGCGGCAACGTGGGCGCCGTGCTGACGCAGGTCATATTCTTCCGCGGTGCCAGGTACAAGACGGAGACGGGGATCATGTACATGGGGATCATGATCATCGCATGCACGCTGCCCATCACGCTTATCTACTTCCCGCAGTGGGGCGGCATGTTCATGGGGCCAATGCCGGGGGCAACGGCGGAGGAGTATTACAGTCGGGAATGGACCGAGGAAGAACGGGAGAAGGGGTACAACGCCTCGACCGCGCGTTTCGCGGAGAACAGCGTGCGCGAGGGCGGGCCCAAGTCGGCGTCGCCGGGCAGACAGTCAAAGCATACAGTCCACGTCGATGGGTCGCCGGCCGACGTCTGAACAAAATCACATACTAGTGTTTTTTTTTTGCACCTAAAAATCACATAGTGTTGCGTGTTCAGTGACTGTCGTTGCACGGCCGGGTTTCTACGAGCATCGGTTTTTCTTTCTACATGTCCTTTTTTTTCTTGAACGCGGGTCTACATGTCCTTCTAGTACGCTTATATTTGGTTTGCTCCTTTGCCTTAATATCTTGTTGTTTATATATGGTTGTGGAATACAGATTCTTTTTGTTTTGTTTTGTTTTGTTTTGTCAAACGTGAACTACAGTAAAAAATTGAGAGACATGAAATTACTACGGACTGTCATAGCGCGCGTCGGCGCAGCGGCGTCCCAGCCAGCCATCCAAGGCATCGAAGGTACATTACGGGAAAAAATTATGGTTGCCGTTACGGTGCCAGATAGATTGAAATACGGAAAAGTTTATCTGTCATATGTTATCTAAATAGCACACGGCAAATCTTAGCCGCATGCAGTTTTAAAAAAGAACACCGCAAAAAAAAATCATTGCAAATAGCAACGAAAGGAACACGGCAAAGATTCACCACACGGCATAGGCCACAAGGGCACACGACCAAGAGTTTTCTCACGATGGTTTTACCGTTTGTATTTTGCAGTATATATGGCAAAGTTCTGTTTTTTTCCTGTTTTCCTTTTATCACATTTATCTTAGAAAAATCATTAAAAAGTCATTCTAATTCAGAAAAAATACAAATAATATATTAAAATTTACAGAAAAATAAGATATATCTATCTACACTCAAACATTAGATATTTATGTAGAATAAGAATCTTCATGCTCGCCAATTTGACCATAGTTTAAAACGGGCATAAAAAAATTAAAAAACGATCGAATCAATGTGAAACCTTCGCGTGGTGTCATATTATGTGACATAATTGGAAGGAAAAATATCAAACTTGGTATATTGATTATGTCTCAAAAAACCTTCACAAAATGATCTATCTCATTCGAGGTTTTCTGGCTTTCTGGTCAAATGACCAATGCTATGGCTAGAATCAAGACATAGTTTATGATAATGTGTCAATATTATGCATACATGTGTATCATGGGATAGCGAACAATGTTACAGAAGGAATTTTTCCTTTTCATCATACCAAAAAGTCAGTTTCCATTTTCCGAGCAGGGGGTTTTGTGAAGCAACCATCAAATGGCTAATTCAAAATGCTAGCACCCCATTTTTTAAAAATACTATACCACCTTACATGAATAATGTCCCAACATGACGATCTCAAACCTTTACATTCATCCCTAGTGAAAAATATAAATTATTGCCGAATCGGTAGTAAGTGGATCAGATATAAACTATAGATACATGATATGATGCTCATGATTTATTACAAAAATCATTTTTAGGTTTACAATATGCTATTTCATCAGAGATCCAATGCAAGTTTAGCGAGGCTCAGCCTCGAGGTAAGAATCTTCATGTCCGTCGTTCGACAAAGTTTGACGATAGTTTAAAACGGGCCTAAGTGAAGGAGATATTCCCTAGAGGCAAATAATAAAGTGTTTTTATTTGATGTATCTCTTGTATGTTTATAATATATTTTTTACCAAGCTATAACTATATTAATTCGAAACATTAATACATGTCTGGGATGTAAACAACCCGGTCTCTAGTTACCCCTAGCAAACTAGCTCATTGGGCAAGTGACAATCTTATGGTTTCGAGATCATGGTGATAGTGTTGATTGACAATGAGGTCACATTATTAATAATGTGATAGGCAAACACCCTAAGTTAATCATGATGCGGCTCAGATCATTGTACAGTTTCGTTGGGAAACCCCAAGAGGAAGGTATGATAAGTACAACAATAAGTTTTCCCTCAGTAAGAAACCAAGGTTATCCAACTAGTAGGAGGAAGGAAATGACCCAAAGGTGTTGCTAGCAACTTGGAATCCTGCACAACACAAACTCAAAACTTTTCCCCAACGAACAGTGAGGTTGTCAATCTCACCGGTTTGCTGAAAGCAAAGGATTAAATGTATTGTGTGGAAGGTAATGGTTGCTTGCAGAAAGTAAACAGTAACACTGGAGGATGTATCAATGGTAAAGATTGGATCGGGGTCCATAGTTCACTAGAGGTGTTCTCCTTAAGATAAATAACATGACATGCTGGGTAAACAAATTACTGCGGGGCAATTGACAGGACAGAGCAAGGCATAACAATGCAATACTAGACATTCATGATCCTATGAGATTTGATTGGGCATTACAACAATATACATAGCGCGCCATCCGACTGCATCTATGACTAGTAATCCACCTTTAGGTTATCATCTGAACCCCCTCCAGTATTAAGTTGCAAGCAACGGATAACTTCTTTAAACAATGTGTGTAAAGTAAACAATACAATGGTTCCATGAATAAAGATTGTTGTTTTCTCCCTAGTAGCAACATCACATCTACAACCTTAGAGATTTATGTCACTTCCCCAGAATAGAGAGATGAACCCACTATCGATCATAAATACTCCCTCTTGGAGTCAGTAGCATCTACTTGGCCAAGATAGCTACTAGAAACAGAGAGCATGCAAGATCTCAAACAACACAAACATGATATAATCAATAAGATAGAATCATTAATCAATATGACATAGTAATCTCAATATCCATCGGATCTTCGCAAACACAACATGCATGATTACAAATAGATGATCTTGATCATGAACGGAGCTTACAAGATCTAAACATGGTAGCACAAATGAGGAGAAACAACCATCTAGCACTGTATGGACCCATAGTCCAAGGTGAAACTACTCACGCATCACACCAGAGGCTGGCATGGTGATGAAGAAGGCCTTCGGGATGATCTCTCCCCTCCGACAGGGTGCCGGGAAGAGCTTCAGCTCCCCCCGATCTAGGGACGATGGTGGTGGCGGCTATGGAATTTTTCATGGAGATCTGATCGAGTACTTAGGGTTTTGGTATCGGGGGATTATTATAGGTGAAGGGGGAGACCAAGGGGGTGATCGAGGTGGCCACCCTCCCCCGGCGCAGCCAGGCCTGGCCCACGCGGCCAGGGGGTGTGAGCCCCTCGTGGCCCTCATCCGTCTTGTCTTCTGGTTTCGTATTCCCTCGTTGAAATATTGACTTTGGATTTCGTCCCGTCCAATTTCGAGAATATTTATTTTCTGGCTTTTCTGGAACCAAAAATAGCAGAAAACAGGGAACTGGCATTGCGGCATCTTGTTAATAGGTTAGTTCCAGAAAACATATAAAAATACCTCAAAGTGTAGACAAAACAAAGCAAAGTTGATACTAGACAAGCATGGAACATAAAAAATTATAGATACGTTTACGACGTATCGAGCATCCCCAAGCTTAACTCCTGCTTGTCCTCGAGTAGGTAAGTGATAAAAAGAATATTTTTTAGGTGACATGCACCATCACAATCAAGATCAAACCATTTGCAAGCATTGAAAGCTGGGATCAAAGTACTCTAAACATGAGCATGAAAGATGAAGTTCTAACAATAAGACAAAGTAACTATGATGTATCATGAAAGGATAAAACAAAGATTCATGAATAATAATGCATTGAAAGACGTTTGTTTGTTTTACATATAGAAAACATAACATAGTGACATTCAACTTGTCCCTCATGGAGTAGCCGAACACAAATGCATAGGACACCTTCAAAGTTCATAAGGATTACAAGAGACAAATAGTTCAAGAGCAAGTAATATCAACAATTTGAATCAATCAATAAGTTTTGGGACAATGCACATAGAACTAAGAATGGAAACTATGCTCTCTTAATTGGTGCCTAAGAATAGAAGGCGGAGACTCAATATAAAGGTGGAAGAAAGGCCCTTCAAAGGTAAGCAGGGATTTCAAGTTTCATAAAGAGCTTCCAAAAATTATGGTACTTGTTAGCTTTCAGCTCTCATTGCCCCTATCATAAGCATCTTGAAGTGATTAAGGTTAAAGTGAACAAAATATGGAGTATAACTTGACAAAGTATAAGTTGGCAATCTCATGTCCCTTGAGTACGAGGACCGCTCCTCATGTTACTCAACTTTAGTTACCGGTAAGTTCTTGTCATAGTAAGTACATGTGTATCATAGTAAAACCGCCAACGGTGTACCCCTTTCCCAATGATACAGGAGCTATCCCGTATCAAAATGACAAGGCAAGCAGACAATAAGCATCTCAACAATCTTCTTATTTATCATGGGAAAATGGTTCTTTTTCTCTTCTTTGCTCTTTTCTGTATCTCTCTATATTTTTTATAAGAATAAAACTTCATAGATTGCTCACTATGGTGATGCTGCAAGTTTCCACCATGATTAGGCATGGCTTAGGCTAGCGGCCCAGGCGTTTCTCTAACACATATACACAACTCCATGGACTTACAAGCTCCCTTTTTATTTCACACCGACAACAACCATAAACAAAAGAGCATGATGTCAACTTGGTAGATATTTACAGGAGTTGAAAGCGTTCCCCATAACAGCACGGTTCTGCTAATTCCCAATGTATAAGTGAAAGCATATACAACATAGATGACACAATGGTTCAAGTTTATTAGGGGCAAGAAAAATAAAGTGTGTCATCAAGTTTGTGGGAGCTTTAATCACTAACTTTCACATAAGAAGTTTAATTTGGAAGATGGATAAAACAAGAATATACTTGGAATGTTGTAACACACCATGCATAGGAATTTATGGTGGACACTTTGGAATAACTTGGTTTCTTGGGAGTTGGATGCATGAGTAGAGCTTACTCAATACAAGTGTAGGCTAGCAAAGGACTGGAAGCGACCAACTAAGAGAGCAATAATGGCCATAATCATGCAGAGCGACAAAACAATACTAATCAAAGCATAAAGTGATACCACAAGTCAAAAACTAAATATTCATAGAGGCTAAGGTGACTTGTTCATAGTCATAACATGGTGTGAACATGTGCCAAGTCAACCCAAACAAAGCATGAAAGGAGAATACCATAATACTATGCTTTGTGTGCTAAAACAATGCATGATTCTTTCAAGGCACATTAAGCAATCCTAATTGTTTGGAACAAGTCATGCTACCACAATAATCACTAAGCATAAGGTCAAAACAACATCTAGCATGACATGATAAAGTCTAAGTCACAATCAAAGCAAGCTCCTTCTTGTACTACTAAAGCAAGAACTTCCTACTCCTTTCCAACACCAATCAACTTATTTGAAACAACACAGCGAGAGCGGGGGTCCAACCACTTTATTCGATCAAACTAAGCAAACAAAAACCAAAAACGAAAACTAAGACTCTCCAAGAACAACACAACAGTGCATGAAACAATAAAAACGAAGTGTCTAGAAAGACCTGAGATTTTTATTAATGAAAAAGGGGATGCCTTGGGCATACCCAAGCTTTGAAGCTTGTACCTCTTGAATATTTATTGGGGTGACACAGGGTGGCATCCCCAAGCTTGAGATTTTATCCATTAGTGATCTCATTACATCATTCTTTCATTACACCTGGAAATTTTCCTTCATACAAAACTTCACACAATCTTCATTAGCAACATTAATGCATTCAAAAGATAATAGACCTTTGGATTTAGTTTCAAAACAGCAAAATTTCATTAAAAACATAAGCTATTGTAGCAATTCCTTCAAAAAGCTCAATTTCCCAAAAAGAACTGATGACCCACAAGTGTAGGGGATCGCAACAGTCTTCGCGGGTAGTATTATCCAATTTATTGATTCGACACAAGGGGAGCCAAAGAATACTTTCAAGCCTTAACAAATGAGTTGTTAGTTCAGCTACACCTGGAAATAGTTCTTGCTCACAAAAGTTTATCAGTAGCAACAGTTTGTAGTAGCAACAGAAAAGCAACAGCAGCAGTAACAACAACAGTGAACAGTAGCAATAGTAATAGTAACGGTAACAGTAGAATTCGAGTGCGGTAGGCATAGGGATGGTTGGACGGGCGTTGCATGGACGAGTCTAAACATGTAACTTCAAAGAACTAGGGCATTGTAGATAAATAATAACAAGCATCAAAGTACTAAATAATCCTAGGCATGTGCTCCATATATAGTCATACGTGCTCGCAATGAGAACTTGCACGACATCTTCTGTCCAACCAGCCCGTGGCAGCGGGGCCTCTAGGAAACTACAGGCAATTAAGGTGCTCCTTTTAATAGAGCACCGGATCAAAGCATTAACACTCCGTGAATACATGTGATCCTCACACCACAGCCATCCCCTCCGGTTGTCCCAATTATTGTCACTTTGGGGCCTTTGGATCCGGACAATGATATGTGTACACAACTTGCAGATAAGATCATAAACAATACTATCATAATTATTCAATAATAAGTTCAGATATGAGATCATGGCACTCGGGCCCTAGTGACAAGCATTAAGCACAACAAGTTGCAACAAAGTCAAATAACACTAATAGAGATACTAGACACTATGCCCCTAACAGATCTTATTCGATTACATGATAGAACTCATCCAATCCCTACCATCCCCAAGCCTACAGCGGGGTATTACTCACTCATGGATGAGGGAAACATCGGTGGTTGATGGATATGTGTTGGTGATGACGATGGCAATGATCCTCTCCAAATTACTCGTCCTGGCAGGGTGCCAGAACGGAGTTTCTGGATCCAAATCTTGGTTTTTGGTGGCGGCGGCGGAGCGGAACTCTTTATGGAAAACTATCAAACCCCCCTTTGTTTCTAGGTCAGAAGGCAACTTATAGACGCGAAGGGAGGCCGAGAAGTTGCCTGGGGTGGCCAAACCTCCCCCAGGCGCGGGGTCAGTGGGCCCATGCCTAGGGTGGGTCTGGGGCCCCCAGGCCTCCCCTCTGTCTCCCCTTCTGGCTCCGTGGATCTTCTGGTGAGAAATAGTTTTTGGCATATTTTCCGGGATTTTTCCTGATAGTTCATTTTATGCACAAAAACAAGACACCAAGGTAATTCTGCTGAAAACAACATCAGTCCGTGTTAGTTGTATCCAAATCACACAAGTATAGAGGAAATTAAGGGTTCGCAACATAGAAAACAAAATTTTTCCTACGATGTGAACTATATACCAAGATCTATTTATACTAGATACAAACAACGGGCGGATGTATATCCGTAGAGAACATACCCTTGAAGACCGACAAAGTTTAACGAGTCCTAACTCGTGGTTGATGTAGACGATCTCTTGCCGATCTCAAGATCGAGAGGAAGTCCTAGCGCCGCAAATCAGCGGCGCATCCGTGCTCGCACACACGTTTGAGGCACCGAGAAACCTCCGCCTCCTCGCTCCAGCGATGCAGCGGAAGCACAACTCTTTCTTGCCGAATAGCCACCGGGAACATGTATCTCGCTAGTCCGAGACCATGGGGGATAAATTCTAGAGGGGGAGAGAGATCCTTCACGAGGAGGTGTGAGTGAGAAGTGAGAGGAGGGGCTCCTTTTATAGGAGAGGGGGGGCAACCCAAGGGGACATGGCCGCCGGCCATGGAGGGTGCCCCCACCTCTCCCTCATTCATGTGGGTGGACACTCCACTCACAAAATGGCCCTTCAAAATTCTCCACTCAAAAACCCACTCAAAAATCCCATTAAATTTCCACCAAATTTAATGCAATCTCTCATTAAATAAAACTCTTTTATTTTATTCAGAATTTTGTCAATTACTTTAATGACAAAC
Source organism: Avena longiglumis (assembly GCA_030063025.1). Classification (NCBI taxonomy): domain Eukaryota; kingdom Viridiplantae; phylum Streptophyta; class Magnoliopsida; order Poales; family Poaceae; genus Avena; species Avena longiglumis. The sequence goes on from CP125973.1 coordinate 161,454,796, forward strand.
ATTCACAAATAACCCCTTGCTAGAATTCTATTTCACATGCATAACCACTTTATGCAATTTCACCCGAAAACCTGTTTCGGTATCTAGTGAAATAAATTCCTGCGCTTGTTTATTCTTTCGGCATGAAACTTTTGCTCCAATTGGATGTCGGTGTCTCTTAAGTGTGTCACCCTACGGTTCGCGAATAATGCGGACATGATCGAGACCCCTCGGATCAATAATCGAGCGGATCCGAGACCCATACTGACTCCCACACATTCAACGATGACTTTCTTGTGATCGTCGGAACCTTTTACGCTAGTATCTAAATCCCTTTGTCTCACGATATATTACATGTCCGAGATTCGATCATCGGTATCTCCATACCTAGTTTGATCTCGCATCGACATGCACTCTTTTCTCGTTCCTGTGATATAACATTCTAGTGATCAAATCACTTGCTTGCAAGCTAATCAGTGTGATATCACCGAGAGGGCCCAGAGTATATCTATCCGTCATCGGGATGAATAAATTCCACTCTCGATCCATGAGCCTCAACATAACACTTTATTAGTTCTGAACCCATCTTTATAATCACCCTGTTACGGTGTGACGTTTGATGTTATCAAGAAACTCTTCCGGTGTTAGTGATTGACATGATCTCATGGTCTAAGGATTAGGATCACTTCGTAAGTTATTATAGCAATATAAACTCAATGACTTTGATCGTAATGCTATACTTCGGATGAATGTTCATCACATCATTACACTAATGTTGTGATCCCGTTATTAACAACATCCAATGTCCATGATCAGGAAACCTTGATCATCTTGTTAATCAACGAGCTAGTTTATGAGAGAGGCTTAACTAGGAACTTTCTGTTTGTTTATTAAACACACATGTATTAACGTTTCCGTATTAATACAATTATAGCATGCAAAATAAACATCTATCATATACTTGGAATACACATAATAAACAATTTATTATTGCCTCGTGGCATATTCCCTTCGCCTCCCACTTGCACTAGAGACAATAATCTAGTTACATAGTGATATATCTAACACCCATTGTGTTCTGGTGTTGATCATGTTTTGCTCTAGGGAGAGTTTTAGTCAACGGATCTGCTACATTGAGATCCGTATGTACTTTACAAATCTTTATATCTCCATCCTTGACATGCTCTGGAGTGAAACCGGCGCTTAATATGCTTGGAATGCTTGTGAGACCTTGGCTCTTTGGCATTGGCAATGGCACCATTGTTGTCACAATAGATCACCATTGGGTCCAACGCGTTTGCCACAACTCCTAGTTCGGATATGAATTCCTTCATCCAAATGCTTCGAGCCGCTCAAGCAAAGAACATATTCGCCTCCGTTGTTGATCCCGCTACCACAGGTTGTTTGGAGCTCCTCCAACTAACCGCTCCGCCATTCATGAGAAATACGATCCGGATTGAGACTTAGAGTCATCCGGATCGGTGTCAAAGCTAGCGTCGACATAACACTTAGCGACGAGCTCTTCTTCACCTCAGATACAAGAAACATATCCTTAGTTCTTCGTAAGTACTTAAGGATATTCTTGACCGCTATCCAAAGGTTCAACTCGGATCCGATTGGTACCTACTAGTCAAACTAATAGCGTGTGCCACATCCGGTCTTGTACATAGCATGGCGTACATTATAGAGCCTATGGTCAAGCATAGGGACTTTGTCCATTATCTCTTTCTTCCCGAAGCCGGACTTTGAGTCTTACTCAATGTCTTGCCTTGCAACATAGGTAAGAACCCTTCTTACTTCCGTCCATTTTAAACTTCTTTAAAATCTTATCAAGGTATGTACTTTATGATAGCCCTATTAGGCGCCTAGATCTATCTCTATAGATCTTTATGCCTAATATGTATGACGCTCACCTAGGTCCTTCATTGAAAATTTGTCGTTTAGATAACTTTTAACACTGTTAAAAGTTCTATATCATTTCCGATCAATAATATGTCATCCACATATAATATCGTAAATGCCACATTGCTCCCACTCACTTTCTTGTAAATACATGCTTCTCCATAAGTTTGGACAAATCCAAACTCTTTGATCACCTCATCAAAGGAGATTCCAACTTCGTGATGCTTGCTTCAATCCATAGATGGATCGCTGAAGCTTGCACACCTTGTTAGCATCCTTAGGATCGACAAACCCTTTGGTTGTATCATATACAACTCTTCTTCAATATTACCATTGAGAAACGCGGTTTTGACATCCATCCGCCATATTTCATAATCGAAATATGCAGAATTGCTAACATAATCCTAATCGACTTTAGCATCGCTACGGAGAGAAAGTCTCATCATAGTCAACTCCTTGAATTTGTGAAACCCCTTTGCGACAAGTCGAGCTTTATAGATGGTCACATTACCATCGCATCAGTTTTCCTTTTGAAAATCCATTTGTTCTCCACGGCCTTTTCCGTGAGGTAATTCCACCAAGTTCCAAACTTGATTTTCATACATGGATTCCATCTCGGATTTCATGGCTTCTAACCATTTGTTGGAATCCGGGCTCATCATCGCTTCTTCATACGTCGCAGGTCATTATTTTCATCAACCATGAAATTTGTGACAGATTTCCGTCTGAGCTGGAGCTGCCCCGCTTTGACCTGCGAGGTTCTAGTACTCTCTTTCGGAGTTTCATGATCATTATCATTAGTTCCCTCTTCAACAGGTGGAGCCAACTCCGGAACAACTTCCGGCACTGCGCTACTCGCCATACTTTGAAGAGAAGGTTCCACAACCTCTTCGAGTTCTACCTTCCGACTACTCACACCTTTCGTGAGAAACTCTTTCTCTAGAAAGGATCCATTCTTGGCAACAAAAACCTTGCCCTCGGATCTGTGATAGAAGGAATACCCAATAGTTTCTTTAGGGTATCCTATGAAGACGCATTTTTCCGCTTTGGGTTCGAGTTTATCCGGTTGAAGTTTCTTCACATAAACATCGCAACCCCAAACTTTAAGAAATGACAGCTTAGGTTTGTTTCCAAACCACAATTCATACGGTGTCTTTTCAACGGATTTAGATGGTGCCCGATTTAAAGTGAAAGCAGCAGTTTCTAGTGCATAACCCCAAAATGACAACGGCAAGTCCGTCAGACATCATAGATCGAACCATATCTAATAAAGTACGACACGACGTTCCGACACACCATTTCATTGTGGTGTTCCGGCAGTGTGAGTTGTGAAACAATTCCACACTCTTTCATGTGAGTGCTAAACTCGTAACTTAGATACTCACCTCCACGGTCGCATCAGAAATTTGATCTTTCTATTACGATGATTTTCCACTTCATTCGAAATTCCTTGAACTTTTCAAAGGTTTCAGACTTGTGTTTCATCAAGTAGATATAACCATATCTACTCAAATCATCCGTGAAAGTAACAAAATAACGATATCCACCTCGGCAAACACACTCATCGGACCACATACATCGAATGTATGATTTCCAATAAATCCGCCTGCTCCATTGAACCGAAAACGGCGTTCCAGTCATCTTGCCCATAAGGCATGGCTCACATGTATCAAATGATTCATAATCAAGTGATTCCAAAAGTCCATCCGAATGGAGCTTATTCATGCGTTTAAAGACAATATGATCTAGACGGCAATTACATATATGCGGATATATCATCATTAAGTTTAATCCTTTTAGCATCAACATTATGAATATGTGTAACATTATCATCGAGATCCAACAGAAATAAACCATTCATCATTGGTGCATGACCATAAAAGATTTCATTCATATAAATGGAACAACCATTGTTCTCGATTTGAATGAATAACCACTTTGCATCAAACATGATCCAGATACAATGTTCATGCTCGCAGCAGCACCGGATAACAGATTATTTAAGTTTATGACTAATCCCGACGGTAAGTGGAGAGGTAGCGTTACGGCGATCACATCAACGTTTGATCCATTGCCGACACGCATCTTGACCTCACCCCTTGCTAGCGTCGCTTTCCGTTCAGCCACGATTCGAGTTACAAATATTAGCAACCGTATCAAATACCGGTGCTACTGCGAGCACTAGTCAAGTACACATCAATAACATGTATATCATATATACCTTTGTTTGCCTTGCCGGCCTTCTTGTCTCGCGGATACTTGGGGCGATTATGCCCGATGGGTTACCCTTACAATAGTAGCACTCGGTATCGACTTAGGTCCAACTCGGGTTTCTTTTCAGCGCTGCAACAGCTTGCCGCCCTTACTTCCCTTCCGCTTTCCTTCTTGTCTTTCTTGAAACCAGTGTTCCTATTGATCATCAACACTTGATGTTCCTTTTGATCTCCACTGCAGTTTTAAGCATTGACAAGCTCGGGAGACTTCTTCATGCCTTGCATATTATAGTTCATCACGAAGCTCTTATAGCTAGGTGGTAGAGACCGAGAACACGATGGATGCCTAAGTCAATGGGAATCGTTATTCCCAAGGACACAAGCTTATCGGCAGAATCGACATCTTGAGTACATGCTCACTAACGAGCCGTTCTCTTCCATCATGCACTAAAGAACTTTTCTAAAGCATTGTAGCTCTCTACAGCAGATGTGTGTCGAAAATCATTTTCAACTCACCCATTGTATCAAATGCATTGCCGTCAAACGCTTTCAAGTTCGGCTCTAGCCCATACAATATGCCGCAATGAACTAAGTTGTGGTCCTCCGACGAGTCGATAGACATTCTTCTCCTCGTCGGGGCATCATCAAAGGTGGGGCCTAACGCGCTTCTAGCACATATTGCTTTTGTGCAGAGAGGAGAATCCTCAAATTCATGGCCCATTCAAGAAAGTTGCTACCGTTCGTTGCTAGTTTCTCTTTCTCCATGAACGCATTGAAATTAAAAGCGGTGGTGCCATCTACAACAGAATTTGTAAAGTTTAGACTAAGTGTATGATAGATTGAGTTCAACTAATCTATATTACGAATGAACTCCCACTCAAAAGCGACATCCCTCGTGTCCTTTTGGTGATTACATGAACCAAATCCACTACACCAAGTCCGATCATCACGTGAGTCGGTATAGCTTCAAAGGCGAGCATCAAATGGGCATCATATCAACTATATGACTCATGCTTAACCTTTCTGCGTGTTCCGAGGCCATGTCTCATACATGCTAGGCTCGTCAAGTTAGAACCTTAGTATTTGCGTGTGTAACTGTTTTACACCCAAAGTATGGTCGTGGATCCAAGAACACCCGATCATCACGTGATGTCTTGGAGCGACGAAAACATAATCGGTGCATACTAAAGGAAGAACACATTCTTATCTTGATATTTAAATGAGGGGTCATCTTATTATGCTTAACAAAGCGCTAAACAAGCAATATAAGATGCAATCAAACATCATATGTTTATTAGTGAAATTATATGGTTCCCGCAGATGATCTCTATCATGTGCATCGTGGTATGATCACTATCATACCTATATGTGTAAATCCACAGTCTATGGATTTTACACGCTATGTGTGTTGTAAGAGTATCATCTCATACTTCTACTTACAACACTACCATATCATAACACTAGCCCAGCAACAATCTAAATTAGACGCCTCTAATTTATCCATTGCAAGTTTTATGTGGCTTAGGGCTTTTGAGATAGAACCGTTCATACCTACGAACATGAACCACAACGAGGATAATCAAATTGTTGACAACTCGCTTGCAAAATAGATATTGACTATAGTAGGAGAGACAGACACCCGCTAGCCACTTATGCAAACTAGTTGCATGTCAAGCGTGGAACAGGTCTCATGTGCGAGGACATGTAAAGTTTGTCCGGGCCGCTTCATCCCACTATGCCACCAATATCCAAAATCACAAGAAAGGAGCAACAACATGATCATCATCGCCCACATACTCATATGTGTACTACCCGTGTAAAGTATCTACGCATAGATCCGGCTCTGATACCACTTAAGGGTTCGCAACATAGAAAACAAAATTTTTCCTACGATGTGAACTATATACCAAGATCTATTTATACTAGATACAAACAACGGCGGATGTATATCCGAGAGAACATACCCTTGAAGACCGACAAAGTTTAACGAGTCCAAACTCGTGGTTGATGTAGACGATCTCTTGCCGATCTCAAGATCGAGAGGAAGTCCTAGCGCCGCAAATCGGGCGCATCCGTCTCGCACACACGCTCGAGGCACCGAGCAACCTCCGCCTCGCCTCCAGCGATGCAATGAAGCACAACTCTTTCTTGCCGAATAGCCACCGGAACATGTATCTCGCTAGTCCGAGACCATGGGGATAAATTCTAGAGGGGAGAGAGATCCTTCACGAGGAGGTGTGAGTGAGAAGTGAGAGGAGGGGCTCTTTTATAGGAGAGGGGCAACCCAAGGGGCATGGCATGGCCGGCCATGGAGGGTGCCCCCACCTCCCTCATTCATGTGGGTGGACACTCCACTCACAAAATGGCCCTTCAAAATTCTCCACTCAAAACCCACTCAAAATCCCATTAAATTTCCACCAAATTTAATGCAATCTCTCATTAAATAAAACTCTTTTATTTTATTCAGAATTTTGTCAATTACTTTAATGACAAACATTCACAATAACCCTTGCTAGAATTCTATTTCACATGCATAACCACTTTATGCAATTTCACCCAAAACTGCTTTCAGTATCTAGTGAAATAAATTCGCGCTTGTTTATTCTTTCGCATGAAACTTTTGCTCCAATTGGATGTCGGTGTCTCTTAAGTGTGTCACCCTACGGTTCGCGAATAATGCGGACATGATCGAGACCCTCTCGATCAATAATCGAAGCGGGATCCGAGACCCATATCGACTCCCACACATTCAACGATGACTTTCTTGTGATCGCTTAACCTTTACGCTAGTATCTAAATCCCTTTGTCTCACGATATATTACATGTCCGAGATTCGATCAGGTATCTCCATACCTAGTTTGATCTCGCATCGACATGCACTTTTTTCTCGCTCCTGTGATATAACATTCTAGTGATCAAATCACTTGCTTGCAAGCTAATCAGTGTGATATCACCGAGAGGGCCCAGAGTATATCTATCCGCCATCGGGATGAACAAATTCCACTCGATCCATGAGCCTCAACATAACACTTTATTAGTTCTGAACCCATCTTTATAATCACCCCGTTACGGTGTGACGTTTGATGTTATCAAGAAACTCTTCCTGTTAGTGATTGACATGATCTCATGGTCTAAGGATTAGGATCACTTCGTAAGTTATTATAGCAATATAAACTCAATGACTTTGATCGTAATGCTATACTTCGGATGAATGTTCATCACATCATTACACTAATGTTGTGATCCCGTTATTAACAACATCCAATGTCCATGATCAGGAAACCTTGATCATCTTGTTAATCAACGAGCTAGTTTATGAGAGAGGCTTAACTAGGAACTTTCTGTTTGTTTATTAAACACACATGTATTAACGTTTCCGTATTAATACAATTATAGCATGCAAAATAAACATCTATCATATACTTGGAATACACATAATAAACAATTTATTATTGCCTCTCAGGGCATATTCCCTTCAGGAAAAACAATAGCAAAGTGTTCGAGAAAGTAGATACGTTTTGGACGTATCAACTCCCCCCAAGCTTAACTTATTGCTTGTCCTCAAGCAATTCAGTTGAAAACTGAGTGCGATAAAAGAAATTTCACGAACACTTTGCTTCATATGATGTAAATATTCTCAGCACCGGAGTAGATGCTTAGACAATTCATAATAAAGAGTATGCAACTAAGTCTAATCAATAGTTATTGCAAGCTATGATGAGAAACCAACTCAATAATAATAAGTAGCATGAAACATAAACATAAGCAACATTGCAATTCTCATAATAAGGTATGATAGAGTGGTATCTCGCTTGCCTTTGTTTGAAGAGCACAATATAAATGCTGAGGCACCTCTGAAGTTCACATTAAGACTAGAAATAAAGATATCAGAGATACAAGCATCAAAGTCATGACATAATTAACCAAGTTTTGGAACAAACACAAGAATGACAACTATGCTCTCAAGAAGGTGCTCATAGAATAAGTGGTGACTCAAAAAAATTGTGAAAATGGTTTTTGTGAAGGTTTGAAAGGCTTCCTAATGCTAAAAGGAAGGTACCCATTAGCTTTGAGCTCTCATTTCCCCTATCATAGGCATCTTCATGTGGTTAAGGTGAAAGTGAGGTCCACTCTGAATCATATGCTTGACAGACCATAGATTGGAAATCCCAAGTCCCTTGAGTACGAGGGCCGCTCCGCATGCTAATAAACTTTGGTCACCTGAAAGTTCTTGTCATTGTAAATACATGCATATCATCGAGAACCGCCAACGGGGTACCCCTTGCACATGGTACAAGAGATTTCCCATAACCAAAATGACAAGGCAAGCAGACAATGAGCATCTCAGCAATCTTTTTATTTAACATATGCATAGCTTTTTATTGAGGAAGCTTCATAGATGCTCATTATAGTGATGCTGCAAGTTTCCACCATGATTAAGCATGGCTTAGGCTAGCGGCCTAGGCGTTTCTCTAATACAATGTATAAACTCCATGAACTAACAACTTCCCTTTTTATTTCACATTGTCGACATCCATAAACAAAAGAGAAAGGTATCAACTAGATATAAATATATCTAAAAGGTGTTGAAAGCATTCCCCGTGACAACACGGTTCTGCTGACTCCCAGTAAATAATAAGCAAGCATATAACTTTCATGAACTAGTCACAATGGTTCAAAATTATTAAGAGCAAAGAATAAAGTGTGCCATCAAGTTCGTGAGAGCTTTACTAACTAACTTTCTCAAAACAGACAAACATTTTATTTTGGAAGAAAACAAGGCATATAGAATATGCACTGAAATAGCAAATGATGCTAATAGGTAGGTATGGTGGACACAGCTGGCAATATTGGTTTTTGGGAGTTGGATGCATAGGTAGAGCACATACTCAGTGCAAGTGAAGGCTAGCAATAGAGAGGGAGCGACAAACGAGAGAGCAATAACTGTCATAATCATGCTTGCAACAAAACAGGACTAATTATGGCATGAAAGTGATACAAGAACTCTGAGGCAAAATAAATCATCGAGGCTTATTGACTATTGATTAGTCATATGCATGCGTGAGCATGTGCCAAGTCGATTCACATGAACAATCAGAGGAGGATACCACAATGTCATACCAAAGTATGAATAAAACAATGCAAGCAAACATTCATATGACATGCTACAAACTATTAGCAAGCTGGAGCTAATCATAGACAAGCAAGAACTAATAAGCATCCATAATGACATACACTTTACACAAACAGGCTAAGCATGCTCACAATGATGAGTATATGTACAAAAATGAAACAAATAGAGTTTGTTACCAGCCTCTTACCACACCTCGAGTTGTCTTAATCTTCTTTATTGCCCTTCACTTGTGTGACTTGAATAATTAACATGAAAACCAATACCACTAAGGACGTCTGAACCCTGCGAAGAACTCACAAAACCAAAGAACAACAACAAATATTTTTGGTGTTTTCGATTTTTTTAGAAACAAGCAAACAAAGAGAAACAAACCAAACAAAAACAAAGCAAACCAAACAAAGCAAAACAAAATCTTTTTGGATTTTTCTTTTAAGGCAAACCAAAGCAAAGAAACAAAGAAACAAACCAAGATAAACAACGAAAATATTTTTGGTATTTTTGGGTTTTTGAGAAAGAATCAACAAGAACCAAAAAGAAAGCGAAACAATGGATATACAAAGAATCGAACGATCATGATATACATATGAGTGTGATGTCGGTATACCTCACCCCAAGCTTAGGCTTTTGGCCTAAGCGGGGCTCAATCCCATGGTGCCCAAGTAGATGCACCTCCATAGTATGTCGAGGAAGCTCCCTCGTCCTGGTACGAGCTCGAAGCCTCCCCTGTGTAGTGTACAGCGGGGTCATAGGCGGGCACTCCTCCCTGATAGTGCCCGTGGAAGTTAAGAGAATCCAGCAACTCATCCATCTCCGCCTTCGAGCATGACCAAGGTCCCTGAGAAATACTGAACAAAGTGGTTTGGGGTAGAGGGATCTCTCTCTCCTCCCCGTCAGTAAACAACATTCTATAAACCAAGTTCTCAAGAGTGGAGCTAGAGGTGACAAAGTGGTGCGCCTTCATGGCAGCAAAATCAAGTCTCTGGGGAGCCAAAACTGTATCATGGGGATCAACAGCAATGTTCAAGGCAGCAGTGATACGAGTAGCAATAATTCCCCCATAAATGGGTCCCCTAGCAGCTAAACGACAAGTAATGAGGGAACCAAGATTATACTTTTCCTCACCGTAGAGCGCAGCAGCTAGGAAGGCTAATTGATAGGTGGATATATTACTAGTGTTCTCCCTACCAAGAACACTGGTGGTAAGATAGTAGGTGAAGTACCTGATGGCTGGGAGTTGAATGTTCTTTATCTTCCCTTGCTGAGCTCTGCGGTCATCATAATTGGTTATTCCTCTGTATAGTTCCAGCAAATCAGCGGGAAGAGCAGTAATCTTCTTTGATGACCCCTTTGTACCAAGTCCCAAGGCTTTGCAAAAATCCTTCAATGTCATAGAATGAGCCCTGCTATAAAGTCTGAAAGACACAGAAGAATTGAATAAACTATTGGTGAAGGAGAAACTCTCCACAAATGTTTTAGTAAGTGAAGCATATTGTGCACTCTCATCCTGCATGAAACTTGTTAGACCAGCCCTCTCAATCAAAGCCATGAAATCATTAAGAATCCCAGCAGCTCGCAAGAAAGTTTGACAAGGAAAGGTGGAGGGGTGCGCATCCCCTTCACCCCCCTCGTCACCAAACCGCGGAGTGATGAGATCCTCATTGTATGAGGGTATGGAGCTTGTAGATGACCTTGGGAGCCTTTTCCTTCTAGGTGCATCACTCTCAAAAATGTCACCAAAGGTGTTGTGGTCCATGACTTCCCTTTGCTGAAATTTTAAATAACCATCAAACCAAGTGATTTCTAAGTTGATAAATGATGAGCAACTACTATAGGAACTTGCTAGAGGACTACACATGCATCAAAACAAAGTTTCTAAGCATAGAACAAGCATGCCAGCTCAAACAACCTGTCACCTATAGTAGCAAAATACTCAAGATACAATCTACCAATCACACATCTAATTGGACAAATGGAGGAGGCACATACCAAGGAGCAAACCCTCCAAAAATCAGCACTTGAGATGGGGTGAACAAGGAGATCGAAAATTACGAGCAAGAACAGCAAGAACTCGATCTTGAGCAAGTTTTCCGTTGTTTTTCGGGAGAGAAAAAGAAGGTGGCTTTGAGGAGGCAGCCTAGAGGGGCCCAGGTGGGCCAGACCCCCCCCCTACGCGCCACTAGTGGTGGGACCGCGCCTACCACAGGTGTGGGGCCTAGGGGTGGCCCCTGGGTCACCTCTGGTACCTCTCTGCCCCTTTTTTCGAGGAAAATTTATTTTGAATTTTCTGGGATTTTTCGGGAAACTTTATTTTTGGCCAATTTTCAGGGTATGAAAATTGATTTTCTCGCAGAAACAGTTTTTCAAAAGAAGCAAAAGAAAACCAAAAGCCAAACTACAGGAGCTCTAAGAAACTCAAAAAAGTAAACACCTATCAAAACTAAAGCTAAAGCAAAGACTAGGAAGGAGAAAGGAAAAAGAAAGCAAGTATAACCACAGTGGAAACATTATTTTGTTCATTAAAATCCTTTTGTTAACAAGGTTGATCAAGTCTTGTTACCAAAACAATCTTATATGAAGCAAAACTTTGCATTCCACAAGGTGATTATGTTACCTCATACTTGATAGAAATGGTCCCAATCATAATAGTTTCAACATTTTCTTGTGGAATGGGACAATATATTTCTCCAACCTTGATGCCTTCAATATTTTCAATAAAATTCAGGCAATAGCTCTTGACAACCTTCTTGGGGAAATAGACAGTGTGCTCTTTGTCATTAATATTTAATGTTACTTTTCCTTGATTGCAATTGATGACAGCACCTGCAGTATTAAGAAAAGGCGTCCCAAGAATAATAGACATATTATCATCTTCAGGCATTTCAAGCACAATGAAATCAGTTAAGACCATGCAATTATGAGCAACTTGAACAGGAACATCCTCACATATACCAACAGAAATAGTAGTTGACTTATTAGCCATTTGCAAAGATATATCAGTTGGTAGCAACTTTTCTAGTTGGAGTCTCTTATAGAGAGAAAAAGGCATAACACTAACTCCAGCTCCCAAATCACATAAAGCAGTTCTAAGATAATTATTCTTAATGGAGCAAGGAATAGTTGGTATACCTGGATCACCAAGTTTCTTTGGAACCTTACCATTGAAGGAGTAATTAGCAAGCAAAGTAGAAATCTCCTCATTAGGAATCTTCCTTTTATTAGAGACAATATCCTTCATATACTTTGAATAAGGAGGCAATTTAATAGCATCAGTCAAAGGAATTTGCAAGAATAAAGGTTTCATCCACTCACAAAACTTGTTGTAGTGTTCTTCCTCCTTTGACTTGTGTTTCTTACCTGGAAAAGGCATAGGTTTCTGCACCCAAGGTTCTCTCTCTTTACCATGTTTATTAGCAATAAAATCTTCCTTTGTGTACCTAGTGTTCTTAGTGTGTTTTTCAGGTTCTTCCACAACTTCCTCCTTATCAGGAGACTCATTATTATTACCACTTTCAGTTTCAGCATCACAGACAGATATACTATTAGGAACTATAGTAGGTTCAAGTGGTTCCTCAACTTTCTTATGTTTCTTTTTCTTCCTCTTACGAGTACTACCACTATCTTCTACTTGTTGGGAATCCTATTCTATTCTTTTAGGGTGTCCTTCAGGATATAAAGGATCTTGAGTAGTTATACCACTCCTAGTTTTAATTCCATAAGCATGCTTATCTCCTGAGGCATTAACTAGCATATCCTTTTGTACTTTAGCAAGTTGATCAAGTTGAGTTTGAACCATTTTAAAGTTTTTACAAAGCATTTTAATATCATTAGAAGTTATTTCCACAATATCTTTCAACTCATGGATAGCTCTAGAGTTTTTCAATAAATGATTCTAAACTTTTTTATTAAAGTGACCTTGCTTAACAATAAAAATGTCAAGTTCCTCCAAGCATTGATCAGGAGGCTTACCATAAGGAATATCACCTTCATCAAAGTGTTGGAGAGAGTGTACCTCAATAGTATATGAGTGGGGAATTGGCTTACATAATTCTTCTATAGGAGGTAGATTCTTCACATCTTCTGCTCTAATACCTTTCTCCTTTAGACACTTTTTAGCTTCCTTCATCACTTCATCATTTAATGCAATAACTCCCCTCTTCTTTGTTGTTGGTGGTGGAATTGGTTCAGGAACATCTGGTTCAGGAGTAATAGGCTCAGGTGTATTCAGCTCAGTTGAAGTCCAATCATCATAATTCTTGCTTATCTGGTTCATTAATTCTTCAACATCTGTAGGAGTCCTTTTCCTGAAAACACAATCAACAAAGATATCTAGGTAGGTGAAAGGATACGGATGTCGCCTAGAGGGGGGTGAATAGGCGATTAAAACCTTTCCTAGATTGGCTCAACAAAGGCGGAATAAAACTAGTGTTTACTTTGTTAAGCACAACCTAGAACAACTAAGGTTCACCTATGTGCACCAACAACTTATGCTAAGCAATACAAGCAACAAAGTGATAGCAAGATATATATTACTTCAAGCATGAAGGCTATCACAATGTAAAGTGCATAAGTAAAGAGCTCGAGTATAGAGATAACAGAGGCACGCGGGGACAACGATATTTTACCGAGTTCCTACCAACATGGAGTACGTCTCGTTTGGAGAGGGGGTGGTATCAAACCACCAACGCCCACAAAAGGCCTCCCTTATTCTCTGGTGAATCTCACCCTAACGGGATTGATCCACACTTCCACTATCGGTGCACTTGTCGGTGGCAACCGGAACCTCTCACAAGGTTGGGGCACTTCTCCACAACTTAATTGGAGGCTCCCAACAAATGCCACAAAAGGCCACAATGCCACCAAGGACACAAAACCGTCTAGGGTTCCAAGAACCCAAGAGGGACAAGCTCCAATGAGAAACTCAAACCAAATCCTCCGAGGAGAACACAAACCGATGCACCGAATGCAAATGGCAAGAACACCACAAAGATGTTCAAATCCTTCTCTACCAAATTCCACCAAAGCTACAAAAGCTTATGGGGGTATAAGAGAGGAAGAATAATGGAGGAAATCCACAAAAGACTCCAAGATCTAGATCCCAATATGTTCCCCTCACTTAGAGGAGAGATTGATTGGTGGGATTGTAGATCTAGATCTCCTCTTTCAAATCCATCAAGAATATGCAAGAATCATCGGAGTGATTGAGAGAAAGCAAGCTCAAGAAGGTCAACAATGGAGGGGAAAACTTGCAAGAATGGTTATGGAACTATTGGGGAAGAAGGCCTCTTAAATAGGTCCCCCCAAAATCCAACCGTTGAAGCCCAAAAACGCGAATCCCGGTACTACCGGACTTTTTCCCGGTACTACCGGACATTCCCGGTACTACCGGACATTCCCTGGGGATCCCAGGTCGCCAAACGCACCTTATTCAGTACCGACCAGTACTAAGTGTTGGAGATATGCCCAAGAGGCAATAATAAAGTGGTTATTATCATATCTTCACACTTATGATAAATGTTTACATACCATGCTATAATTGTATTAAACGGAAACATTAATACTTGTGTGATTTGTAAACTAAAATAAGAGTCCCTAGTAAAGCCTCTTGTTAAACTAGCTTGTTGGTTAATATATGATCATGGTTTCCTGATCATGAACATAAAGATGTTATTAACAATAGGATCATATCATTAGGAGAATGATGTGATGGACATACTCCTATAGATAAGCGTAGCATAAAGATCAAGTCATTTCATTAGTTCAATTGCTATATGCTTTCTGATACATAGTAACCTAATTCCTTCGACCATGAGATCATGCATATCACCTTTACCGGATGGATGCTTTGATGACATCAAACACCACACCATAACTGGGTGGCTATAAAGGTGGCATTGAGTGTTCAGAAAGTATTGGTTGAAACACATGGATCAAGAGTGGGATTTGTCCATCCATATGACGGATAGATATACTCTGGGCCCTCGGTGAAATGTCATCCAATTAGCTTGCAAGCATGTGACTGGCTCACAAGGGATCACATATCACGGAACGAGAAAATAGTACTTATCGATACGAGGTTGAACTAGGTATGCAGAGATACCGACGATCATAACCTCGGATAAGTAAACTATCATGAGACAAAGGGAAATTGGTATCGTATGTAAGTGGTTCATTCGATCACAAAGTAATCGTAGAAATATGTGGAGCCATATGAATTTCCAGATTCCTCTATTGGTTATTGATCGAGAAGTGTCTCGATCATGTCGCATAATTCACGAACCGTGAGGAGACACACTTAAGGATTCGACGTTGTTTGAGTAGTTATGGTATTATGAGAAAGAGACCAATGTTGTTCGAGTCTCGGATGGGATCCGGATATCACGAGGTGATCCGAATGGTCCGCAGAATAAGATTCATATAAGGAAAGTCCCGTTTGAGTTCGGGAATGATTCCTGTTTTCATCGGAATGTTCTAGAAGGTTCCGGATTGTCGGCACTCGGGGAGGGTACATGAATGTGTCATTACATATTGAATGATTGCATCATGTGCTAAGTGTTCTTGCTGTTCCAAAACTGAAAGTCAAAGCGCAGTTTGAAAGTCAACGGCTAAACAGAAAGCTGTGGAAAACAGGAAGCTGGGAAACATGCAAGAGGTGGTTGGAACCGACTTGGGGAGAGTCCTCAAGTCGGGCGCCAACCAAGGCCGACTTGGGAGGACTCCTCCCTTGGCCGCCCCTCCCACCTATAAAAGGAGGGGCAGGGCCTCCTCCTCTAGACACACAAGTTCCTATCCTCTAATCTCCGGTTTAGAGCCGTTTTGGTTTAGAGCTTCTAATTGCCCTAGCCTTCGGTTTAGAGCATTCTAATTGGTGTGTCTAATCCCTAGACCACTAATAGCCCTCTCTCATTGTAGGGATCCCAACCTAATAAGGTAGAGTCCTCCTGTGTTTTACAATGCTAGTCCCTGGATCAATAGCTAGCATCCACAGTTTAGATGTAATATCAAGAAACAAAGGTCATAATATAACTTTATAACCAGGAATAACATAATTTTATTACATCTTACATAGCTCATTTGGCTATTACATTACATTGCAGCGGAATAACTATAATCATGGGTCCATCATCTTCAAAGTGCCACAGGCAGATGTTGGTTGTAGACTTTGTAATCCTAATCAAACAATCTTCACTAAAATCAATCAAACCTGCAACATACAAGTTACAGCCACAAAGGGTCAATACATTTGAATTGTATTGGCAAGTGATACTCTTAGTAGTATGGTGGAGTCTATCATCTATATGCATTTGGCTAAGTGGAGTTGAGGCTTGCATTGCTCAAAATAGATTTTTCCTTAACGTTTTGAAAATAAATAGTTTTGTCAAAACTTTTCCAATGCTTCTCTCAATCAAAGACTGAAGATCCTTCTCGAGGCATCTACAAATCAAAGACTGAAGTGCTTGGTAAAATCATTTTCCTCAATCCAAGATTTCAAGATCCTTATATCAAGCCATCTTTCCATCAAAGATTGAAGAATACACACAATCCCTTGTTCACCCACAAGTTTTATTTAGAAATTGGAATGATGAGATTCTTGATTGCTTCCATGTCTTGATGCTCAAATTGTCCTTTACCAGGGACATGGCTAAGTACTTAGATTTTACACTCTGCAGAGGTGGTGCACTTTACCCACAAGACTTGGTTTCCCAAGACAAAATCTTTCAGAAGCCTTCCCTTAGACCAAAATGGACGCGTTACCACCTATCAAACACTACCACCCACTGTCCATTTGGCTAAGTTCTTGCAACCTATATGATCATGGCAGAGCCCATATTGCCAAGTGGTTGCACTTGAAGCTTCTCAACATTTGACATCTCAAATCCCTTTGTTTCCTGGGTGGCCATCCACAAGTGAGATACACAAGGTTCCTGGCCTTGTGTAACCACTCAACCATTCTCCACCAAGCAAGCCCATTCCACCCAGGTGATTCATTAACTTAGTTGTTTTATTAAACAAAACTTAAGTCCTCAGACTTAGAATATTTTTCCATAGTGTGAATATATATTCCACCCATGTTTTCTATTAGCTAGGCTAAGCTTGGTAGTAGTAGGAATCTCTAACTTAGGAAAATCCTACTAAGGATTCATCTACTAGATTTTCCTATAGCAAGATCTATACTTAGCAAAATTCATGCAAGTTTTACTTAACAAAATCACTAATGCATAATAAAAGTAATGGGATAGAAAGTATGAAGCATCACTTGCCTTTTTGGTAGAGTATAGGTTCACTTCTTGATCTTTGCAACAATCATACCCTTCAAGTCACTACAAATCAATCAAGCAAGGCACAAACTCAATCTACCAATCAAGCAAAACAACACACATAAATAACAATGTCAAAGAAATGCATGCAAGCATGCCAAGCTTTGTTTTGTTTGAAAAAGTGGTTCCTAGTGGGTCATAGTAATTTGGGTACATCTAATGGTCATTTCCTAAAGTGGCCAAGTCATTTGCAAAAGGTTTCACTTTAAAACCATTTTCAAAACAAAGTGTTATTTTTATGTGGTGTAGAAATATTTTTACTAAGGCATTAGCCCATAGGATTCACCAAATGAGTTGCTATTGCAAAACTTGGTGTTTTTGGGTCAAGGTTTGGTCCAAACCATCTACTCAAAGTTTTCTTTTAAACATTTCCATGTTAAAATCACTAATTTTATTTGGCTAGAAATGGACTAAACTAATTAATCCATTCCAAACTTTTCCAAATTCATTTTACAAACCATGGGTTGGTTCCTAGGGTCAGTAGGGTCACAATAAACCAATTGGCAAAGGTTTGATCTCAAAATTCATTTTTAAATGATTTTTCTAATGTTAGCAAGCACACAAAAGAATCTGCAAATTCAAACAAGCTACCAGTTACTATTTGCTAAATTAAGGGTAGGGTTGGCTAGGTCTTGTTCTCCTGAATCTTTTGATATAAAATTTGTCAAATTTGGACGTGTGGTTCAAAAGATATAAGGGTTTGAAGTTTGCAACTCAATCTGATTTCAAAATCAGTTTTTAAAACAGATCCTGCCACGCGTCGCATTCTAATTGGCCAAAAACGGTTCGCTGCGGATCACGCTCTGGTGCGTTGGATCTAACTCAAATCGTGTGGCTCAGATCGAGTACCCCTTCGCGTTTAAGTCGTTCTATCTCAGCCAGTGGATCTGCATCCTACGGTTCCTATCGCCTGGCCAAAAAGCAGCGGCGCTGGCGGCGGCGTCTGGTGGCGGAGCGGTCGGTCGACGATGGTTCCGGCGATACAGGAAGCGAGAAGGAGGGAGAGGATGTTCACCGTGTTCGCCGACGCTTGGGGAAGCTCAAGGAGGCAGTGGTTGGTGAAGGGGCGCACGAGGTTGGGCGGAATTGCTCGCCGAGTCGTCTCTGGCGACGGCTCTGGTCAAGTCGAAGACGAAGCTAGAGTCACCGGAGACAAAGCGAGGCACATGGTCGAGCGCAAGGATACGAAGAAGGCGTGTGCGTGAGCGAGAGGGTCGGGTGGTCTGAATCACCTGTGGCGTCGTCGGAGTTGAGGAAGGCGGCGGTCGAACTTTGTCGAAGACGGCTTCTGGAGCGCCAGTTGAAAGGAGAGTATGAGAGGAGCTTCAGAGTGGGGAACTTGTTTGTGTGCTCGGTGGCATGGGGTGGTCGGTTTGGATGGAATCGTCAACGGACCTCGTCGGGAGACAGGGAGTGGTTGGCATCTGCACTGAGGCGTGCTCGGGAAGGAGGAAGCGAGAGGAGAGAGGGGCGCTTTAACCTGCGTGGTCAAGGTCCTGAGTAATGGTGTAGTTAACGCGTATTACGTCGCCCTTAATTTTTCCTGCAACGGCCGGCGAGGGGGAAAGGTGTGGTTCGCGGGTGGGGAAGAAGAGCAGTAGAGTGGGGTCCTCTGTCAGTGGGAAAGGGAAAGGGAACGGGGTCCACTTGCCAGGGGCTTTGCGGGTTGTTTCCTGCGGTGAGGAAAACGGTTCGGGGAGGGGAGAGGGGAGCTGGGCTGCTGGGCTAGGGTAGTTGGGCTGGGCCGGCTGGGCTGCTTTATTTTTATTTCATGTCTGTTTTCTTTTTCCTTTTCTAATTTCAATTTCTGTTTTGAATTTCCAAACAAACAATTCACACTCACATCAAATCAACATTCAGCAAACTTTGAACTTTGAATTTTGGTTTTGTTTATCAACATAAACCAACATTCCAAAATAAAATAATATTTTTATTCCTTTTTAGGATCTATTTAATATAAAATAGACCATAGTTATTTAATCAAATATGGGGTGATTTATTTAATAAATCTCCATTTAAAGTCCAAAATATTTCTCCAAATCAAATCGGTAGGTATTAATTGGAAATAAAGAATACTTAAAATACTTGTTTAAAATAAAATAACATTTTATTATAGGGTCCATTAATAATTAAATAAAATGGCCTTAGTTATTAAATCAAATAGGGTTTGATTTTTTTATTAAAATCTTTATTTGAAACTTAAATATCTTCAAAACAAAATTTAGTGGGTTTTATTTGGGAAATATAGAATACTTGGAGATTTGTTTTAAAATAAAATAACCTTTTATTTTAGTATCCATTATTAATTATTATAATAGACTTTCATTATTAAATCCAATAGGATTTGTTTTATTGAGATATTTATTTTGAAATCTAAAACAAAGCCAAAACACTTTAGTAGGTTTTATTTGGGAATATAAAATACTTGGAAAACCTATTTAAAATAATCTTAATAAGTTTTGATGTTTTAATTAAATTGGTAACACTTCTTATTTAAATAAAGTTTGGATATTAATTATTTATTATTTTATTTTAAATAAACCTTTGTTGTTTTTATTCAAACTAAATGTTTTAATTCCCAAAGTTTGGTCAAGGTTTAATTTGGCTTTATAAAATAATCCTTATTTATAAATCCATCTTTTCTTTTGAAAACCAATCTTTTATTAAAAGATCCAAAATAGTATTTCCAAAATATTTTATTTTCCTTTGTTAATTGTTTTATGTTTTTAAATCCTTTTGGGATTTATTTGTTCAAATTAGGTTTGAAGGTTCCTATTGGAATTCAAAAAGTTTCTTCTGGCTCTGAAAATCAAACAAAGTTTTATTTTATTAATTTATTTTCACATTACAAGATTTGGAAAATCTTGGGATGTGACAGGCTACCACCCTTAAAATAAATCTCGTCCCGAGATTTGGGGAGGCTAGGGTTACAAGCAAGTTCAAAACAACTAGGGTACTACCACCCTTAAAAATTTTCAAACAAAAATTACATATTGTACTTCTTGGGATTCTGGGAAAAATCTCTCTAAGCAAACTTTTGTTTTATTTCTATACTTGACTCATGGGCCAAGGTTGAGATCCTTCATAGACTTGTTTAACTTGTTCTCCATCCTTTCTGGACAATTGTTGGCATAGTGGCCTAGTTCCTTGCATTTGAAACACATCATTTGGCTGATATCTTTCTTTTCCTTTGGTCTCATTGCCTTTTGTTTGTTTCTTTGGTTCTTCTTCTTTTCTGGGCATTCATTGGCATAATGTCCCAACTCTTTGCAATTGTAACACTGTAATTGGCTTATGTCCTTTTTCTTCTTTTTGGGTCTCTCCAAAGCTAAGAGTTCTTCTAGTTCATGTTCTTCATAGGTGGGAGATCTTTCTCTCTTCTTGAAGCATTGATCTTCATATTCCTTGGATGCATGATCCTTGTCTCTAAAAATATTGCTAGCTTGGGTTCCTTCTAGAATAACATCTTTGTCATCCTTGTTGTCATTTGCTCTTTGGGAAAAGTTTTCTCTCATGTTGATCATTTGAGTAATGAGTCCTTGCAACAATTGGGATTGAAGTTTGAAAATCCTTTGTATGGCTGGGTCTAGTCCATTGTTGTTGGCTAAAAGCTGAGTTGTCTCTTGGCTCAACTGGTTTTGGGTTGCTATAAGTTCTCTCATGTTGTCCTCTTGGTTGTTGTTGTTGTCATCAACCTTGATGTTGGAGTCTTTTGGAGTAGTCTTCTGTTTGGGTTGAATGAGGGTTAGGGTAGGCAAGATATTTCTAAGGAATTACTTCTAATCACACACATCACAATTCACACAAGCAATGTGCAAGTAATCACAAACAAACATTTCACTCAAACAAGGTTCAAGCACATACTTAGGCAACAAAATATTTTTGTTACACCACATAAGTTGGTGGTTTTTGTCTTAGCTAAAATATGGTGGTCCATCTATATGGTTCACTTGTGATCCTTCCTTCCTTCTTGATTCTTCTTGTATGAGATCATGGTTTCCTTGGAAAAACTTTTGGTCACAATACTTCAAAGTTGTTGATGGCTTCTTCTTATTTTGCATTCCCTTAGTCTCTAAATCTTGAGAAAGATTTCCTTGTCTCATTTGTGGTCCTTAGTAGTATCCAAGTTGGAAGTCCTTGGTGAAGATGCTGAAGATGTTGAAGTCATTAGAGTTGAAGAAGTTGAAGAAGTCCTTTGCACATGGTGTAGTCTTTGGCCATGGGTAGGTTTTTCCATCAAGTTTGAAATAGAAGAGATGTAGAGTTGAAACCAAAATGGTTAAGGAAAGAGGTTACAAGTGTTTTTTGGTAGATAAGTTTTTGGAATAAGTATAACTCCTATTTTTCTAAGGGTTTTTGTCCAATCCTAGGGTTTACAAATCCTACAGGCAACACAATGCTCTGATACCATCTGTAGGGATCCCAACCTAATAAGGTAGAGTCCTCCTGTGTTTTACAATGCTAGTCCCTGGATCAATAGCTAGCATCCACAGTTTAGATGTAATATCAAGAAACAAAGGTCATAATATAACTTTATAACCAGGAATAACATAATTTTATTACATCTTACATAGCTCATTTGGCTATTACATTACATTGCAGCGGAATAACTATAATCATGGGTCCATCATCTTCAAAGTGCCACAGGCAGATGTTGGTTGTAGACTTTGTAATCCTAATCAAACAATCTTCACTAAAATCAATCAAACCTGCAACATACAAGTTACAGCCACAAAGGGTCAATACATTTGAATTGTATTGGCAAGTGATACTCTTAGTAGTATGGTGGAGTCTATCATCTATATGCATTTGGCTAAGTGGAGTTGAGGCTTGCATTGCTCAAAATAGATTTTTCCTTAACGTTTTGAAAATAAATAGTTTTGTCAAAAACTTTTCCAATGCTTCTCTCAATCAAAGACTGAAGATCCTTCTCGAGGCATCTACAAATCAAAGACTGAAGTGCTTGGTAAAATCATTTTCCTCAATCCAAGATTTCAAGATCCTTATATCAAGCCATCTTTCCATCAAAGATTGAAGAATACACACAATCCCTTGTTCACCCACAAGTTTTTATTTAGAAATTGGAATGATGAGATTCTTGATTGCTTCCATGTCTTGATGCTCAAATTGTCCTTTACCAGGGACATGGCTAAGTACTTAGATTTTACACTCTGCAGAGGTGGTGCACTTTACCCACAAGACTTGGTTTCCCAAGACAAAATCTTTCAGAAGCCTTCCCTTAGACCAAAATGGACGCGTTACCACCTATCAAACACTACCACCCACTGTCCATTTGGCTAAGTTCTTGCAACCTATATGATCATGGCAGAGCCCATATTGCCAAGTGGTTGCACTTGAAGCTTCTCAACATTTGACATCTCAAATCCCTTTGTTTCCTGGGTGGCCATCCACAAGTGAGATACACAAGGTTCCTGGCCTTGTGTAACCACTCAACCATTCTCCACCAAGCAAGCCCATTCCACCCAGGTGATTCATTAACTTAGTTGTTTTATTAAACAAAACTTAAGTCCTCAGACTTAGAATATTTTTCCATAGTGTGAATATATATTCCACCCATGTTTTCTATTAGCTAGGCTAAGCTTGGTAGTAGTAGGAATCTCTAACTTAGGAAAATCCTACTAAGGATTCATCTACTAGATTTTCCTATAGCAAGATCTATACTTAGCAAAATTCATGCAAGTTTTACTTAACAAAATCACTAATGCATAATAAAAGTAATGGGATAGAAAGTATGAAGCATCACTTGCCTTTTTGGTAGAGTATAGGTTCACTTCTTGATCTTTGCAACAATCATACTCTTCAAGTCACTACAAATCAATCAAGCAAGGCACAAACTCAATCTACCAATCAAGCAAAACAACACACATAAATAACAATGTCAAAGAAATGCATGCAAGCATGCCAAGCTTTGTTTTGTTTGAAAAAGTGGTTCCTAGTGGGTCATAGTAATTTGGGTACATCTAATGGTCATTTCCTAAAGTGGCCAAGTCATTTGCAAAAGGTTTCACTTTAAAACCATTTTCAAAACAAAGTGTTATTTTTATGTGGTGTAGAAATATTTTCACTAAGGCATTAGCCCATAGGATTCACCAAATGAGTTGCTATTGCAAAACTTGGTGTTTTTGGGTCAGTAGGTTTGGTCCAAACCATCTACTCAAAGTTTTCTTCTTTTAAACATTTCCATGTTAAAATCACTAATTTTATTTGGCTAGAAATGGACTAAACTAATTAATCCATTCCAAACTTTTCCAAATTCATTTTACAAACCATGGGTTGGTTCCTAGGGTCAGTAGGGTCACAATAAACCAATTGGCAAAGGTTTGATCTCAAAATTCATTTTTAAATGATTTTTCTAATGTTAGCAAGCACACAAAAGAATCTGCAAATTCAAACAAGCTACCAGTTACTATTTGCTAAATTAAGGGTAGGGTTGGCTAGGTCTTGTTCTCCTGAATCTTTTGATATAAAATTTGTCAAATTTGGACGTGTGGTTCAAAAGATATAAGGGTTTGAAGTTTGCAACTCAATCTGATTTCAAAATCAGTTTTTAAAACAGATCACGCCATCGCATTCTAATTGGCCAAAAGCGGTTCGCTGCGGATCACGCTCTGCGCGTTGGATCTAACTCAAATCGTGTGGCTCAGATCGAGTACCCCTTCGCGTTTAAGTCGTTCTATCTCAGCCAGTGGATCTGCATCCTACGGTTCCTATCGCCTGGCCAAAAAGCAGCGGCGCTGGCGGCGGCGTCTGGTGGCGGAGCGGTCGGTCGACGACGGTTCCGGCGATACAGGAAGCGAGAAGGAGGGAGAGGATGTTCACCGTGTTCGCCGACGCTTGGGGAAGCTCAAGGAGGCAGTGGTTGGTGAAGGGGCGCACGAGGTTGGGCGGAATTGCTCGCCGGAGTCGATACTGGCGACGGACGGCTCTGGTCGAAGTCGAAGACGAAGCTAGGAGTCACCCGGAGACAAACGAGGCACATGGTCAGGAGCGCAAGGATACGAAGAAGGCGTGTGCGTGAACGAGAGGGGTCGGGGTGGTCTGGAATCACCTGTGGGCGTCGTCGGAGTTGAGGAAGACGGTCGAACTTTTGTCGAGATGCTTCTGGGCGCCCGCGGTTGAAAGGAGAGTACAGAGAGGAGCTTCAGGAAGTGGGGAACTTGTTTGTGTGCTCAGTGTGGCATGGGGTGGTCCGGTTTGGATGGAATCGTCAACGGACCTCGTCGGACAGGAGAGTGGTTGGCGACCATTCTGCGCACTGGGGCGTGCTCGGGAAGGAAGCAGAGGGAAGCGAGAGAGAGAGGCGCTTTAACTGCGTGGTCAAGGTCCTGAGTAATGGTGTAGTTAACGCGTATTACGCCTTAATTTTTCCCCACCTTGATCGGCGAGGGAAAGGTGTGGTTCATGGGGAAGAAGAAGAGAGTGGGGTCCTCTGCTGGGAAAGGAAAGGAACAGGGTCCACTTGCCGGGGCTTTGGGTTGTTTCTGCGGTGAGGAAAAGCAGTTCGGGAGGAGGGGAGCTGGGCTGCTGGGCTAGGGTAGTTGGGCTGGGCCGGCTGGGCTGCTTTATTTTTATTTCCTGTCTGTTTTCTTTTTCCTTTTCTAATTTCAATTTCTGTTTTGAATTTCCAAACAAACAATTCACACTCACATCAAATCAACATTCAGCAAACTTTTAACTTTGAATTTTGGTTCTGTTTATCAACATAAACCAACATTCCAAAATAAAATAATATTTTTATTCCTTTTTAGGATCTATTTAATATAAAATAGACCACAGTTATTTAATCAAATATGGGATGATTTATTTAATAAATCTCCATTTAAAGTCCAAAATATTTCTCCAAATCAAATCGGTAGGTATTAATTGGAAATAAAGAATACTTAAAATACTTGTTTAAAATAAAATAACATTTTATTATAGGGTCCATTAATAATTAAATAAAATGGCCTTAGTTATTAAATCAAATAGGGTTTGATTTTTTTATTAAAATCTTTATTTGAAACTTAAATATCTTCAAAACAAAATTTAGTGGGTTTTATTTGGGAAATATAGAATACTTGGAGATTTGTTTTAAAATAAAATAACCTTTTATTTTAGTATCCATTTTTAATTATTATAATAGACTTTCATTATTAAATCCAATAGGATTTGTTTTATTGAGATATTTATTTTGAAATCTAAAACAAAGCCAAAACACTTTAGTAGGTTTTATTTGGGAATATAAAATACTTGGAAAACCTATTTAAAATAATCTTAATAAGTTTTGATGTTTTAATTAAATTGGTAACACTTCTTATTTAAATAAAGTTTGGATATTAATTATTTATTATTTTATTTTAAATAAACCTTTGTTGTTTTTATTCAAACTAAATGTTTTAATTCCCAAAGTTTGGTCAAGGTTTAATTTGGCTTTATAAAATAATCCTTATTTATAAATCCATCTTTTCTTTTGAAAACCAATCTTTTATTAAAAGATCCAAAATAGTATTTCCAAAATATTTTATTTTCCTTTGTTAATTGTTTTATGTTTTTAAATCCTTTTGGGATTTATTTGTTCAAATTAGGTTTGAAGGTTCCTATTGGAATTCAAAAAGTTTCTTCTGGCTCTGAAAATCAAACAAAGTTTTATTTTATTAATTTATTTTCACATTACAAGATTTGGAAAATCTTGGGATGTGACACTCATACTCCACCATACTCGCTCCGGCTTAAGGCGAAGCCCTGCGGGATCTCCCCTCTACTTCCGGTACCACGCCGTTGTCTTTGCCGAATCGCGAGAAGTGCTACAACCTCCATTGCCTTTGGAACAAGGAGAGGAAGGTCTTCGTCAATCTAACGTGTGACCGACTACGGAGCGCTGCGGAGCAGCTTGTGGGAAGGATCGTCTGCGATCTTGAGATCGGAAGAGTACGACTACATCACCCACGAGAATCTGCTCGTTAACCGCTTTGGAATCTTCGAGGGTGAGTTCCTCTATCGACTCGTTGCTACAATCTAGTAGATAGATCTTGGCTTGTTTGTTTGCATGCGGTAGAAATTTTTTGTTTTCCATGCTACGAACCCCTACAGTGGTATCAGAGCCGTGCCTATATGTAGATCTGTTGCCTGAGTAGAACACAATGGTCATTGTGGGCGTTGATGCTTTATTGTCGATTGCTTCTTGTGTACTTTGCATCTTGCGGTATGTTGGGATGAAGCGCCCGGGCTAACCTTACATGACATCGTTCATGAGACTTGCTCCACGCTTGACATGCAACTTGTATTGCATAAGTGGCTTTAGTGCTGTTTCTCCTAGCATAGTTAAGATCCAATTTACAACGGGTGATCAACAATGCTAGTATCAATATTGTGGTTCTTGTTCGTAAGTTAGAACGACACTTATTGAAAGCCCCAAACCACGTAAAATATGCAAAGAAAGTAGAGGCGTCTAACTTTGTTTTGCAGGGGTGTGCATTGATGTGATATGGCCATGATTGTGATTATATATGATGTATGCAATGTTCCTTATTGTAAGTAGGCAACCGGCAGGAGCCATATGGTTGTCTTTAATTTCTGTTAAGACCCGCGTGTCTATTCAAAGTAGTTGTAATAGTTGAAGCCGGTGGAAGACAACCATGGAGAAGCATCATTGACCTTGATGCAATGTCGGTGATGATGGAGATCATGTCCATGCTTGAAGATGGAGATCGGAAGCACAAAGAAGAAAGGCCATATCATATCACATATTATGAATTGCATGTGATGTTAATCCTTTATGCATCTTGTATTGCTTAGTAGGCAGCGGTAGCATTATAAGATGATCCCTCATGCACATGAATTTCAAGTCATAAAGTGTTCAACCTTAGTTAGCACCGTTGCTAAAGCTTGTTGTTTCGAAGCACCACGTGATGATCGGGTGTGTTAGATTCTACAAGTGTATACAATGTGAGCAAGCCAGATTTGCTCATGCGGAAACTAAGGTTTGATCTTGTGAGCCTAGCATGTACGGACATGGCCTCGGGAACACGGATTAGAAAGGTAGAGCATGAGTCATATAGTAGATATGATGAACATGTTGATTGTTCGCCATTGAAGCTATATCAACTCGTGATGATCGATTTTGATGTGGTGGATTTGGTTCGTGATCACTAAGACAATGTGAGGGATATTGTTTTGAGTGGGAGTTCACCAAGATTAATTTAATTATTAATTAGAACTCAATTTATCATAAACTAAATCAAAGTGAATTTGCATAGTTGTTGTAGTCATTGGCATCCGTTTACCACCTTGCGCTTAGTTATAATTGAGATGATAGAACTATAGAATTCTGGTTAGATACTTTACGAAACGGTATCGTATTGTTTTAAGTGTTAATCTAAAGTTTAAAAGTCCTATTGCAAACTTTCAAGAAGTTCTCGTTACTCCATGAAGTTTAATAATTAGTATTAAATCAAGAGTAACAATTCCAAGTGTTAGTATATAAGTATCATGTTTGTCTCCATGATTCTTGATATTCAAAGGATTCTCTTAATATCAAGGTTATCTAGGATCTGAAGAGTTGTTTGAGAAACCATGATGTGTGGAAGATATTGTGATATCTGAACGAAGTATTGGTTACAACATGATAGAGTATAATATGGCAAAAGTCATGTTCTCATATTTGATGAGAATTTGCAAAAGGTTGGAGACACTAGTTGTCCTAATCCTCCAAAAGGTTTTGGAGAGCAACATTATACTTGCGATTCACCGTTACAAGCTAAAAGTAGCTTGATCATGGATAAATCCATGATGAGGGTGAATATTTGATGTAGGTAAGATGTTTACTACACCAAGAGATTACTAAAGAAAGGAATTTGAAAGAACACCAAATATTTGATGATGGTGATCTACTTCAAAGTGCAAGTCCAAAGACATTGGTATTTAATTATACACGCTTTGGACTATATGTCATATGTATGACTCCACGATTGATGTTGATAGATTCTTTCAAACAAAAAAGGAAATACTGAAAGAGAATCTCATAAATATATGGCAGAAAGGAAAAGACTAGAATTGTTCAGCTTAAGTATATAGATGATATACATGTTATGGCTATATTTCTTTGCTTATTAAACAATGTGGTTCTCAAGTATTTGATACTGAATTTGTTTGTGTGAATCGTCATACGAAACAACACAATTCATGAACTACAATGGCCTAAGTAACTAGAAAAAGAATATGTGATGATGTTCATCGAGAACAAATAAAGGGTTATTGTGTTGCTCGTTAAACATCAAAGCTCGCCTTCAAAGATTTGTTTTATCAGGTATTATGAGAACAAAAGGGTTGTTCAAATAAATTACCATAATCCATAAAAGATGGATGATTCACAAATCTCGTTGGAGAAATCACATCCATAAAACTAGTGCTAAAAATGTCGAAAGACAAATTGATTGAAAGATCACTTATGAAGTGACATCGCCGTTTAAATTATAATGGAAAGAAAACATGAAGAAACTCCATGTGGATGGAATTTTGGAGTCTTCTGATTTTTGATCAAATGACGCTTGTGAAACTTTCCTAGAGATAATTAAAACTTCGTTCATAGGCCAAAAGGGAACGAAAGACTAGCTTATTGGAATTTGTACATATTGTTGTACGAAGTCCATTATGTGTAGTCAAGAGCGATGGATTTTAACTTCATTTGCTTTTTCCGAAATTTTGAGTGAATATATGAATATTTACTTAATAAAGATGAAGTATGAAACATTTGAAAAGTTCAAAGACTTTCAAGATGAAGTGCAAAATCATTGTAACAAGAATATAAACAGTTTATGATAAAGATCATAAAGGAAGATATTTGAGTTACAGAGTTTAGCATAATACCTAAGATTTAAGGAATCGTTAAGTGGATTTGCATTTCGAAACACCATAAGGGTATGGAGCGTTGAGATATGTAATTAAACCTTGTTTGACATGGTAAGATCCAAGGTATAATTAATAAAACTGCCATTATATTTTAAAGGTTAAAAGCTTTAGAGATTACCGTTTTTCCTCTTAAAAGAGCTCCATCATAATCCGTTGAAATGACACCATATAAAGTTATGGTTTGGGATAAAACCCAAGTTGTCCTTTCTTAAACAATGGTTTGCTATGCATAAGAAAGATGTTTGCAACCAAAGTCGGATGAACTGTCTTTGTATAAGCTGTTGAGTATTCCTCCATAACACCAGAGACAAAAGTGTTTGTCGCTTAGAACGTCAAGTTTCTTTGGGAAGGAATTTTCGTGAAAAGAAAAGTGGGAGGACAATAGAACTTTGATAAGGTTAAAGGAACCTTAGCTATATGTGCAAAGTTAGCGCAAAGAAAAGTGTTCCGGAGGCAGCAACAAAGCTCATGGCTCACGTACCTCAAAGGTTGTGGTCACGGAGATCCAAGTTCCTATTGAAACAAGTAGGTCGGATGAAAAATCAAATACCAATATTTGAGGGTTGAATCATTATTTGAGAATAATGAACCGACTACATGCAAAGAAGCAATGATGGGCCCTGACTCCGTCAAATGGCTTGAAGCCATAAAATCCGTGATAGTTTCATACACGAGAAATCAAGTTTTGAACTTGAAGGACCCTCGAGAAAGGTGTAAGACCTTACAGTTGTGTCTGGATCTATAAAGAAATAGACATGGATATTTTACATCTATGAAATAGTTGACATATTGGGAAAGAGTTCACAACAATGTTCAAAGGTTGACTATGATAAGATTTGATCTTTCATAACGATATTTAATCTAGACGGATTAATGTAGCAGCCACTACATATAATTTTGTTATGTGGTAGTTGAATAAACAAAACAAATTCTTCTAATAGAATTGTTACCTAGGACGTGTGCATGACACAGTCCATAGGGCTTTATTAATTCAAAGGATGCTAAATGCATATGCAAACTTCAATGGTTGAAGTAAGCATAGCGGAGTTGGAATCTTCACTATGATGAAATTGCTAAAAGAGTTTAATTTCATCAGAGACAATGAAGATGCTTGCATTTGCAAGAAATTAAGTGGGAGCGCTAAGACATGTATCTAATACATTATGTGGAAGACATATTTTTGATTGGAAGTGATGTATCTTTTTATTAACACAAGATAAGAATTTCATCTCGATGAAAGACTTAGGCAAAACCCGAATATTTGGCATCAATAGACGCTAATATGGTTGTGCCAGAAGTACATAGACAAGATATTGAATGAGTTCAATATAGAAACTACAAGAGAGGTTCTTGTCGCACAGAAAGGATTGAAAGAGTTCAAATGTTGATGATATATTCAAGTGTATTGACATTTGGTAAAGTGAAACAAATAATCAAGTATAGATTGATACTTGATGTATGAAATCACAAAGAGTATTTATATCAATCATACTGTGATATGTACAAATCCAGATATGTCCTATGCTCTAAATGTTGTGAGCATATACCAGAATGATTCGTAAGATGATCATTGGACAATAGTAAGGATATTCTTATGATCTTTTGGAAGAACTAAGAGTATAATATTTGTATAAGTGACAAATAGATGATTAGTTCATTGTAAAAGTACTACATTGATACTAGTTTTGTCACAAAGTACAAATTAAAGTTTATCTCGATCTAAACTAAGGGTGGCACAATATAATGGAAAGTGAGTTCCATAATGGATTTGGATGAGTTCCAAAGTTAAGACATTGTGACTGATACTACAACAAAAAGGCTAAGTATATGACTGCTATTTTACATCAAAAGAGGGCATTTGTGTCAAGTAGTTTGTTACCAAACTAGGTGTAGTTCACAGTGGGATAATACTATGAAGATATATTGTGCGACAATATTATCAACATGTTTTAACCCCAAAGAGCTAAAGGTCACACCGAAAGACCAAATTTATACAAAGCCATCTCATTAGAGAATGAGTGATGCGTAGATACGCAAAGACATGCAATTACACACGGACCTGGAAGTGTCAGATCCGGAGATCAGTTGACCACTAGCAATCATGTACATACAACACCGGAAAGCCATAGGTGTTATATACACAAAGGTTTGAAACTAGATTATTGACTCTAGTGCAAGTGGGAGACTGTTGGAGATATGCCCAAGAGGCAATAATAAAGTGGTTATTATCATATCTTCACACTTATGATAAATGTTTACATACCATGCTATAATTGTATTAAACGGAAACATTAATACTTGTGTGATTTGTAACTAAAATAAGAGTCCCTAGTAAAGCCTCTTGTTAAACTAGCTTGTTGGTTAATATATGATCATGGTTTCCTGATCATGAACATAAAGATGTTATTAACAACAGGATCATATCATTAGGAGAATGATGTGATGGACATACTCCTATAGATAAGCGTAGCATAAAGATCAAGTCATCTCATTAGTTCAATTGCTATATGCTTTCTGATACATAGTAACCTAATTCCTTCGACCATGAGATCATGCATATCACCTTTACCGGATGGATGCTTTGATGACATCAAACACCACACCGTAACTGGGTGGCTATAAAGGTGGCATTGAGTGTTCAGAAAGTATTGGTTGAAACACATGGATCAAGAGTGGGATTTGTCCATCCATATGACGGATAGATATACTCTGGGCCCTCTCGGTGAAATGTCATCCAATTAGCTTGCAAGCATGTGACTGGCTCACAAGGGATCACATATCACGGGAACGAGAAAAGAGTACTTATCAGTAACGAGGTTGAACTAGGTATGCAGAGATACCGACGATCATAACCTCGGATAAGTAAACTATCGTGAGACAAAGGGAAATTGGTATCGTATGTAAGTGGTTCATTCGATCACAAAGTAATCGTAGAAATATGTGGGAGCCATATGAATTTCCAGATTCCTCTATTGGTTATTGATCGGAGAAGTGTCTCGATCATGTCCGCATAATTCACGAACCGTAGGGAGACACACTTAAGGATTCAACGTTGTTTGAGTAGTTATGGTATTATGAGAAAGATACCGAATGTTGTTCGGAGTCTCGGATGGGATCCGGGATATCACGAGGTGATCCGGAATGGTCCGGAGAATAAGATTCATATAAGGAAAGTCCCGTTTCGGAGTTCGGGAATGATTCCGGTGTTTTCATCGGGAATGTTCTAGAAGGTTCCGAATTGTCCGGCACTCCGTGGGGGGGAGGGTACATGAATGTGTCATTACATATTGAATGATTGCATCATGTACTAAGTGTTCTTGCTGTTCCAAAACTGAAAAGTCAAACTGCCAGTTTGAAAGTCAAACGGCTAAAACAGGAAACTGTGGAAAACAGGAAACTGTGGGAAACAGGAAACTGTGGGAAACATGCAAGAGGTGGTTGGAACCGACTTGGGGGAGGAGTCCCTCCAAGCCGGCGCGCCAACCAAGGCCGACTTGGGGAGGGACTCCCCTCCCCTTGGCCGCCCCTCCCACCTATAAAAGGAGGGGCAGGGCCTCCTCCTCTAGACACACAAGTTCCTATCCTCTAATCTCCGATTTAGAGTCATTTTGGTTTAGAGCTTCTAATTGCCCTAGCCTTCGGTTTAGAGCCTTCTAATTGGTGTGTCTAATCCCTAGACCACTAATAGCCCTCTCTCATACTCCACCATACTCGCTCCGGCTTAAGGCGAAGCCCCGAGATCTCCCCTCTACTTTCGGTACCACGCCGTTGTGCTGCCGGAATTGCGAGGAGAGTGCTACAACCTCCGCTGCCTGCTGGAACAAGGGAGAGGAAGGTCTTCGTCGAGTACCGAACGTGTGATCGACTGCGGGAGCGCTGCCGGAACGCAGCGCCGGAAGGATCGTCTACGCGATCTTGAGATCGGAAAGAGTACGACTACATCACCCACGAGAATCTGCTCTCGTTAACCGCTTTGGAATCTTCGAGGGTGAGTTCCTCTATCGACTCGTTGCTACAATCTAGTAGATAGATCTTGGCTTGTTTGTTTGCATGCGGTAGAAATTTTTTGTTTTCCATGCTACGAACCCCTACACTAAGGGGCGGTACTACCGGACCTCCGGTACTACCGGACCCTGGTCCGGTACTACCGGTCATCCCTGAACGAAAACGGCCATAACTTTTGCATCCGGACTCCGATTTTGATGATCTTGGGCTCGTTTCGAAGAGGACAACAGGCTCTAAAAGATCATGCAAAGAAACATTATAGTACAGCAAGGGAGGATAGATCCAAATGACGAAAGGTTTAACCTCTATCAAAAATACGAACCGATAAAACCTCCAACATAAAAAACGTAATAGAAAATGCATATGAAATCCGTTTTCGATGAACTAGAGCTTGTCATGGAGATTAACACAAGCTCTAAATCCTCACATGAGTAAGAACCAAATAATGGAAGGTTTTACCTATCTCTAAAATACAAACCGGTAAAACCTCCAAGATCAAAATGCAATAAGATATAAAAGGGAAATCCGTTTTTGATGAACTAGAGCTTGTTATGGAGATTACCACAAGCTCTATATCCTCACATGGATAAGACCAAATAACAACCAAATATAATGATGCAAGTATGCAAAGGTTTGATCTCTCTCCGAACGATGTGACCGAGTTACTCATTCGAGAGCCCCTCTTGATAGTACGGTTATCTATCCTAAACCCGGTCTCCCAACAAACATGAGACCGGCAAAAGGGAAAACTTATCAATATTATACCTTTGCCTTGAGAAATCAATTTGAGCTCGATGTAGACGATCTTGTCCTTCTCAAGATGGACACCTTTCTTGATTCCTCATCATTGATCCATGATCACCGAGGATGGCAAGCATCAAACATGAGATCTTCTATAGATGGCGCATTTTGAGCTTGCACAACACATCTTCTTCTCATTTCATCTATCTTGAAGTCAACACATGCTCCAAGCAATGCCAATGGACAATTCCTACAAGTACAACTTAATACACACATTAGTCCATAAAGATTGTCATTAATTACCAAAACCACACATGGGGGCCCAACATGTTCTTTCAATCTCCCCCATTTTGGTAATTGATGACAATCCCCTTAAGAGGGTTTATATAAGGAATATTATTGAATGAAATGGTAATACCAATATCAAATACTACAAAAGTATGTGATATTGGTACCACCACCATATATAGAGCAAACTATCCCACAATCTATGCATGTGTGATGAACTTGAATTTCATTGCATATATTGCCAATCATTATCATTGGTGGAGTTTCCTCTATATATACCACATGCTAAGCAACAACAAAGATGCAAGAGCATGAGAGGCAAATGCACAAGAACAAACTCAATGCATAAACCAACATCCCTTAAACCCTCTAAAACTTCTCCCCCATTGGCATCGATTGCCGAAATGGGTGACAAGTTCTAGAAGGCAAATATAGTAATAATTCCTCCAAAGGTGTGCTTTTGCACATATCCAATAATGAATACTTGGGAGGGAGTAGAACTATATCGAGGACCTGAAGATTGCTAAACTAAAGCCAGATGATGCAAGCAATTACAAGGTCCGACAAATCAAATGAAAACAACAAATGAGTCCAAATGGAAACAACAAGGTATTATGATATGAGCAAGAGAGTGCTTTAAATAACAAAATAGAGAAGCTACCCAAGATTTGTGCATACTTTATAATCATTGTATTTCAATACAAAAATGCACAAATATGGAATCCTCACTCCTCCATAAACATTTAAGGCACAATAAAAGAGAAAGAAGACAAATAAGCATTATTAAATGAATTAGATGAGCTCCCCAAAAATAATGCACCAAGTATGATAATTATATTCGGAAACAAGGTGCATAATCATGGAATCCTCACTCATCCAAATTCATTTAACAATACAAGGCATGAGAGAACAAGTAAGAGTGCCCGAAGATGCAAACAAGAGGAACAAGCACTCATAGGCAAATAAATTTGGAAGCCACCGAAAAATCAAAAGGAATAAAAGGTGGTATCCAAGGAATAAGATTCAACTAAAATTATCTTCTCATATGTGCATATGTCTCTAAGTGGAAAACATCACAAAGATATATGCTAACAAAGACATATGCACACATAAATAAGATATACAAGAAATCACATGAAAGCACAAATGAAGTCTTAACATATACCAATAAGATTTTTGCTTTAAAGGACGACCAAAGGCTCAAATATATCTTATTGTACATTAATGAGCTTCAAATACCAACACACTCCATATATTACAACTATCACCAAGGGAAAAGGATAAAGTTGGAATATATGGAGAAAGGCAACAAGTATCATAAGATAAAATAGACTAGCAAAAATCTCACTATTGCACATGAGAGAAGTTGATGAAATGATAGGCAATAAAATTTCTAGATTGACATATTTGGGATTGGAGGATCATATGAATGATTTTGTATAGTCCCAATTATATGCACTCATCTCAACTTAAACACATATACAATATAGAGTCCTCTTAAAACCATGGCTAGAACTACAACAATTACAAATACACTAATTCATGCTAGAAGGCAACCGACAAACGGTTGGAATCAAGATATATGAGCATGAGAAAGAGATACTTGTTACCGAGATATAATTGGTAGGATATAGAGGATATGACTTCATTGATCATCCTATATCTTGTCTCAAATTTTCATGTATGCACCACTTCTTCAAAATTGAGAGACAAGCATCCAATATATCTCCAATGTACCTACAACACAATTAAGTACAAGATGGTCCCCAAACATATTGGGTCCAAAGTAGTTAGTGCAACTACAATACATAGGAGAGACTCCACATAATTATGTGCATATTGATATGAAATTGAATTTCATGCACAACTTAGCCGATGGGAATTGGTGGAGTTTCCCCTATATATTGGATCAAAGAAAGCAAGCATGCCATAATACAAACATATAGTAAATAAGCATGCATAAATCTTTCAAGAACTAAAAAGGAGATACAATTTGAACAAAAACAACAAGTAAAAACGATATTGCACACAAAAGAGTGTGACAAGACAAGCGGTACCCAAATTGTATCAAAGAACCAATTCAACACATGAAAGATCACAAGTTCAACAAATGAACTAGGCTAAGACCAAAAGAGCAAAAGATAGATAGAAAAAAATGCTCAAGGATTTATCTCATTCTAAAATGGTCAAATCAAGAAACAAGGAATGAGACAAAACCAACTCCCAAAAAGAGCAAGGTTCCAACAAGAAACCAAACTCCCCAAACTTCACATGATGGCACAAGTACCAAAATGAAAAGATTGAGGTTCCAAGCACATAAAACACGATATGGATCAAACAAAGAAGCATAAATATGAGTGTTCTAAATAACATAGGAGAGCTCCCCCATAGATAGTGCATTATGTAGGATTTCCCTGTTAAATGCAAAATGCACACAAATGGGATCATCACTAGTACCTACAATAAGTAAAACACAAGAGGATATCAATAAAATAAGAAGATCCACAAGAATCAAGGAAGGCTTGGGAGACAACAAAACATTTTCTTGGCCAAAGATAGGACAATATTAAGCAAGGGCCAAAGTGAATATGATCAATAAATTCTACCATAAATTGGGTACTCGTTGTCCAAGGACAAGACATATTGGGAATAATTTTCCCAAGGTAGCTTGCATGGATATCCAAGATCATAGTCACAACAAGAAGCATATAATCAAAATATAATAATTAAGCATGATACTTCGAACAAGATTCTTGGTAGCTTCCAATAGTCACACAATCACTAGTGATTAGAGTAACTTGAAGCAAATGGTTTCCATGATGATTTAGAGATCTAAATATGAGGAAACACATACCAAGAAACACTCTCATATACAAGATCCAAAATATGATCAACAACACCATTCAAGCAAATTGGAACTTGTATGAGCAAATGTGTCACATAGGCGCTAGATAATTATCAATATCAATTCTAAGTGACACAACCTCAAATATTCACATTTTCTAGGATTGTAATATGCACTAATCATATGACTCCCCCATAATGTGATACTACCATAAGACCAACACGGGGCAAAAAGGTCCAAAATGGAGATAATTAATGGACATTTATAGAACTTGAATTTCTCATGAGAATTGTACCACATAGAGAATATATAATATTGTAATATCAATACTAGGTGGTATTCCTCATGTATACACATTTTTAGGATTGTGGTATGCCCAAGCATGACACTCCCCCAAAATGGGATAATCCATTAATCTCTCACAAGAGCCAAATAATATATCAAATATAACCAAGTAAGGCTCAAACACAAGCAACACACATACATGGTGTGCCACCTAATCATACACAAATAAGCTTTATACCTCAAGATAATTAAGTGGAAGGCACAACATGTACAAAAGCATGGAGAATACAAAACCAACACATGCACAAGGGGGCGAGTAACTTTCAATGAAATTAGTTAAGCATATGTTACCGCAAGGAGGAACATTGGAAATATAATAGGAGCAATATAATCCACATGACTTGGCTTGAAAAATATAATAATGAAGATCCCTTAATTCTTCATGATGTAGCCAAGTCTCCAATGCCCTCCAACAATACCTATTGATCAAGTTTTGGCTTGTTGGTCTGCAACCAAGTTGGGTCCTAGGAGGTTAGTCACAATAGGCTTAGCAACCCAAATGGTTCTTTTCTTGAACCCACATTGAGCACCAACAAATTTGGCAAACACATTGCCAATCTCATCCTTACGAAGTGAATAAGCATCATCAATCAAGATAGGATGGGATGAGGAGATACCGATAGTGCATGAGGAAGAAATATGCCCCTTCTCAAGGCATATGTAGCAAGTTCTACTCTTGCCATCTTTCTTCTTAGGTAAAGCCACAACTCGAGGAAGAGCTCGAGTAGTCCTCTTAGGAAGAGGCCCATTAATGACTTGAGGTGGAGCTTGAGGCCGCTTCCCTTGTTGCTTCACACTAAGAGGGATTTTCTCCAATGAGCAAGATCTAACATGGTGCCCTTCTTCCTTGCACTTGAAGCAAACAATGTTGGCCAGATTCTTGACTTGATCTTGGCCATTCTTCTTGTTGTCCTTGTGCTTCAACTTGATAGTGGACTTGTTCTTGACATTGGAGTTGAATCCAAGCCCACTCTTGTCATTGGGGGATTTTTGCACACTCAAGATTTTGTTGAGTGTGAGCTTCCCTTGATGACCCTTTTTCAAGTCATTTCTCAAAGAATTGACTTGATCCTTGAGCTATTTGATTTCCTCTACATGGTTAGTTTCAACACAAGTACTAGAGGAAGTAGATGCTACATTGTTAGAGCAACAAGGCATGGAATGTAATTCATCACGAGATATAGCATGGTTGTTAAAGGATGAATTACAAGGACTAGCACATGGCAATATAACATTTGAAGTAGATATAGTGCTAATGTCCACATGAGGCCCACTAGATGTTACCTTTGAAATGATGGCCTCATGAGCTACCTTTAGCCTACCATGGGAGACTAGAAGATCCTCATGCGAGCTCGAGAGCTTAACATGACTTTCTTCTAATTTCCCATAATTGCTAGTTAGCAACGCAAGTTGAGCCTTTAGCTCAACATTCTCCTTCAAAGTAGATGCTTCACAAGAAATAGAGTTAGTAGCACAAGCATCATCACTTTTTGCAAGAGGTGAGGGCAACTTGGCAAGCTCTTTTGAATATGAGGCTTTAAGTTTCTCATGTGACTCGGTGAGTTTGATGAGCTCACCCTTTATGACCCTAGAGCCATTTTTGAGGTGCTCAAAATCCTCAAGGAGTTTAGCATAAGAAACTTGAGTCTCATCATTTTTATGTTTGAGATCACTTGCCACCTCAGTTTGTGTTTCTAACTTATCAATAAGTTCTTTGCTCTTAATAGCAAAGTCCAAGATTTCAACAAAGTTAGAGCAAGCAATATCCTTGTCAAGGGCACGATAAACAATCTCACCCTTTTCATATAAATCATCAATATCTAGCTCTTCTTCCCCATTATCCACATCCTCCTCATCACAAGAGGTAATGGGTTCCAAAGTAGGAGTTACCTTAGAATCCCTAGCCATAAGGCATAGGTGGGTACCGGAAGAAGGTGAAGATGAGATTGCATATGTGGCATCATTCAAAACCATGTCTTGGCCCATAGAATCTTCGGTTTCCTCTACATGGTTAGCAACACAAGAACTAGAGGAAATGGAAGCATTTTTATCATGGCAACAAGACAACACAAGCATATCATCATGAGATTTATTCAAGTCATTTCTACATGATATGCAAGGACTATTAACACAAGCATGTAAGGAGTTTGTAGTGCTAGAAGTGTTAAAGTCCAAAGATAGATCATTGCAACTAGATAGAGATGAGGGATTACAAACAGTAAGCACACTATCCAAATTGCAATTTCTATCACCACTCACCATATCATTACCTTGTGAAAAGTCACATGTTGGTGAAGTGGTATAGGATGAGAACTCATCTCGACTGGAAGTGGAAGCAACACAATCATCCTCAATAATGTTGGACACAACATATTTATCTTGAAGTTTTGTCCATAACTCATGAGCGCTCCAAAAAGGAATGATTGAAGATGTAACTACATAGCTCAAAGCATTAACAAGCACATTAAAAGCTTGAGCATCGAGATATAAGCTTTTCTCATCCTCACTAGATAGATTTTTGAAATCCATTGGAGGAGAAAAACCTATATCTACAATACGCTCCAAATTTGGGTCCATGTCCCGAAAATGAATGAGCATGCGATTTTTCCATATATCATAATTTGTGCCATCGAATGTGAACATGTCATTGTGCACTAATCCTCTAGCCGACATCTTTACTCTCAAGGCGGTGAAGCCTAAAATGAGAGACCGGGCTCTGATACCAATTGAAAGGATACAAATTTCGCCTAGAGAGGGGGTGAATAGGCGATTAAAACTTTTCCTAGAGTGGCTCAACAAAGGCGGAATAAAACTAGTGTTTACTTTGTTAAGCACAACCTAGAACAACTAAGGTTCACCTATGTGCACCAACAACTTATGCTAAGCAATACAAGGAACAAAGTGATAGCAAGATATATATTACTTCAAGAACGAAGGCTATCACAATGTAAAGTGCATAAGTAAAGAGCTCGGGTATAGAGATAACCGAGGCACGCGGGGACAACGATATTTTACCGAGTTCCTACCAACATGGAGTACGTCTCATTTGGAGAGGGGGTGGTATCAAACCACCAACGCCCATAAAAGGCCTCCCTTATTCTCCGGTGAATCTCACCCCAACGGGATCGATCCACACTTCCACTATCGGTGCACTTGTCGGTGGCAACCGGAACCTCTCACAAGGTTGGGGCACTTCTCCACAACTTAATTGGAGGCTCCCAACAAATGCCACAAAAGGCCACAATGCCACCAAGGCCACAAAACCGTCTAGGGTTCCAAGAACCCAAGAGGGACAAGCTCCAATGAGTAACTCAAACCAAATCCTCCGAGGAGAACACAAACCGATGCACCGAATGCAAATGGCAAGAACACCACAAAGATGTTCAAATCCTTCTCTACCAAATTACACCAAAGCTACAAAAGCTTACAGGGGAATAAGAGAGTAAGAACAATGGAGGAAATCCACAAAATACTCCAAGATCTAGATCCCAATATGTTCCCCTCACTTAGAGGAGAGATTGATTGGTGAGATTGTAGATCTAGATCTCCTCTTTCAAATCCCTCAAGAATATGCAAGAATCATCGGAGGGATTGAGAGAAATCAAGCTCAAGAAGGTCAACAATGGAGGGGAAAACTTGCAAGAATGGTTATGGAACTATTGGGGAAGAAGGCCTCTTAAATAGGTCCCTCCAAAATCCAACCGTTGAAGCCCAAAAACGCGAATCCCGGTACTACCGGACTTTTTCCCGGTACTACCGGACATTCCCGGTACTACCGGACATTCCCTGGGGATCCCAGGTCGCCAAACGCACCTTATTCAGTACCGACCGGTAATAAGGGGCGGTACTACCGGACCCTGGTCCGGTACTACCGGTCATCCCTGAACGAAAACGGCCATAACTTTTGC
This sequence comes from Avena longiglumis, assembly GCA_030063025.1. Taxonomy (NCBI): domain Eukaryota; kingdom Viridiplantae; phylum Streptophyta; class Magnoliopsida; order Poales; family Poaceae; genus Avena; species Avena longiglumis. The sequence continues at coordinate 161,496,378 of CP125973.1, forward strand.
ATCCGGACTCCGATTTTGATGATCTTGGACTCGTTTCGAAGAGGACAACAGGCTCTAAAATATCATGCGAAGAAACATTATAGTGCAGCAAGGGAGGATAGATACAAATGACGAAAGGTTTAACCTCTATCAAAAAGACGAACCGATAAAACCTCCAACATAAAAAACGTAATAGAAAATGCATATGAAATTCGTTTTCGATGAACTAGAGCTTGTCATGGAGATTAACACAAGCTCTAAATCCTCACATGAGTAAGAACCAAATAATGGAAGGTTTTACCTATCTCTAAAATACAAACCGGTAAAACCTCCAAGATCAAAATGCAATAAGATATAAAAGGGAAATCCGTTTTTGATGAACTAGAGCTTGTTATGGAGATTACCACAATCTCTATATCCTCACATGGATAAGACCAAATAACAACCAAATATAATGATTCAAGTATGCAAAGGTTTGATCTCTCTCCGAACGATGTGACCGAGTTACTCATTCGAGAGCCCCTCTTGATAGTACGATTATCTATCCTAAACCCGGTCTCCCAACAAACATGAGACCGGCAAAAGGGAAAACTTATCAATATTATACCTTTGCCTTGAGCAATCAATTTGAGCTCGATGTAGACGATCTTGTCCTTCTCAAGATAGACACCTTTCGTGATTCCTCATCATCGATCCATGATCACCGAGGATGGCAAGCATCAAACATGAGATCTTCTATAGATGGCGCATTTTGAGCTTGCACAACACATCTTCTTCTCATTTCATCTATCTTGAAGTCAACACATGCTCCAAGCAATGCCAATGGACAATTCCTACAAGTACAACTTAATACACACATTAGTCCATAAAGATTGTCATTAATTACCAAAACCACACATGGGGGCCCAACATGTTCTTTCAGTAGGTCCTAGAATCATCAGTTAGTCCATTATAATAAATATCAAGCAACTCATTCTTGGGTAATGGACATCCAGGATATGCATGAATCAAGGAACATAATCTTTTCCATGACTCAGGCAATTTCTCTTCTTCTTCCTGTTTAAAATCAAAAAGTCTCTGCAAAGCAGCATGTCTAGCACTGGGAGGAAAATATTTATGGAAGAAAGAAGCAATCAAGCAATCAGGGCTATCAGTGGAACCGGGAGGTAATCTATTAAACCAAGCCCTAGCTTCTCCTTTTAGTGAAAAAGGGAAGATCTTAGCAACAAAGTACTTGCACATTTTAAAATTATCAGAGAAAAAAGCACTCATAGTAGAAAGCTCATTCATATGACCCACATCACTCTCATTTTCAGTACCACAAAAAGGTTCTTTCTCAACAATATCTAAATAAGCTAAATCAAGAGAGAAATTACAATCTTTATCTTTAATATCTATGGGAGAGGTGGCAAACTTAGGATCATAGGACTTCTTGGGTATAATAGTGTGTCTAGCAAGGAGACTCTTAATATCACTAGCACCATGCATCGACACTCTTCAACAAATTCATCAGTGAGCTCAATGTAACCATCATTAATATCAAAATTCTCACTAGACTTAGGTGAGCTAACAGGTGTAACAGTGTCTTCACTAGGAGTTTCGATATTTCCTAGACTAGCCATAGTAGCATCTAGAAAAGGACCTAGTGATCCACTCGCATCAAGCACAGTAGAAGTAACATCATGAGTATCAAAAGCAGTTTCAGATTCAGCAGTAGTAGCAGTGTGTGTAGCATGAGCATGTGGTGGTGTGACAAGCTTACTTATAATAGACGGTGAATCAAGAGCAACAGAGGTGTTTAGGACTGTACCTCTTCTTGTAGTGGATGGTAAAATAGGGAAATTTCCATCACGAGACTTCCCCATGATGAAAGGAGTAGCAGTGAACAATAATAGATCCAGGTGAACTTACAAATAAAGCTATGCTCCCTGGCAACGGCGCCAGAAAATAGTCTTGATGACCCACAAGTGTAGGGGATCGCAACAGTCTTCGCGGGTAGTATTACCTAATTTATTGATTCGACACAAGGGGAGCCGAAGAATACTTGCAAGCCTTAACAATTGAGTTGTCAGTTCAGCTGCACCTGGAAATAGTTCTTGCTCATAGAAGTTTATTAGTAGCAACAACAACAGTGAACAGTAGCAATAGCAATAGTAACGGTAACAGTAGGATTTGAGTGCGGTAGGCATAGGGATGGATGGACGGGCGTTGCATGGACAAGTCTAAACATGTAACTTCAAAGAACTAGGGCATTGCAGATAAATAATAACAATCATCCAAGTACTAAACAATCCTAGGCATGTGCTCCATATATAGTCATACATGCTCGCAATGAGAACTTGCACGACATCTTCTGTCCAGCCAGCTCGTGGCAGCGGGGCCTCTAGGGAACTACTGGCAATTAAGGTTCTCCTTTTAATAGAGCACCGGAGCAAAGCATTAACACTCCATGAACACATATGATCCTCACACCACAGCCATCCCCTCCGGTTGTCCCAATTATTGTCACTTTGGGGCCTTTGGATCCGGACAATGATATGTGTACACAACTTGCAGATAAGATTATAAACAATACTATCATAATGATTCAATAATAAGTTCAGATCTGAGATCATGGCACTCGGGCCCTAGTGACAAGCATTAAGCACAACAAGTTGCAACAAAGTCAAATAGCACTAATAGAGATACTAGGCACTATGCCCCTAACATATCTTATTCGATTACATGATAAAACTCATCCAATCCCTACCATCCCCAAGCCTACAGCGAGGGATTACTCACTCATGGATGAGGGAAACATCGGTGGTTGATGGAGATGCGTTGGTGATGACGATGGCGATGATCCTCTCCAAATTCCCCGTCCCGGCAGGGTGCCAGAACGGAGTTTCTGGATCCGAATGTTGGTTTTTGGTGGCGGCGGCGGAGCGGAACTCTTTCTGGAAAATTATCGACCCCTCCTCTGTTTTTAGGTCAGAAGGCAACTTATAGACGCGGAGGGAGGCCGAGAAGTTTCCTGGGGTGGCCAAACCTCCCCCAGGTACGGGGTTAGTGGGCCCACGCCTGGGGTGGGTCTGGGCCCCCCCAGGCCTCCCCTCTTTCTCCCCTTCTGGCTCCGTGGATCTTCTGGTGAGAAATAGTTTTTGGCATATTTTCCGGAATTTTTCCTGATAGTTCATTTTCTGCACAAAAACAAGACACCAAGGTAATTCTGCTGAAAACAACGTCAGTCCATGTTAGTTGTATCACAAGTATAGAGGAAAAACAATAGCAAAGTGTTCGAGAAAATAGATACGTTTTGGACGTATCAAGAACCCAAAAAGAGATCGATAAAGAGGCAAATGCAAATAATGGCAGAAATCTGTCAAAACAGACCAACAGGTAAAAACCGATTTTTTCGAAAACCTTCTGTTGCTCAAATAAAAAAGTGTTAAACTAACGAAAGTTATCTAACAATCTGGGGGATTTATTCAGAAAATTATAGCTCAATCCGACTTACAGATATGTTTCTTGAATTTTTATAGTGAAGCACAAAAATCTGTTTCGGGACAGCAAGTTCCCCAAATCTTACTTCACTCTCATTACAGGGTTATTCTTGGCACAAAAATCAAATAAAAAGGATAAGGAGAGGTTATTACAGAAGTATTAACTTCCAAGACTCAATAAAACTATTGGGTTATCTCCCAAGAATACTTTTCTTTAACGCATTTAAGTTAGGCACAAGAAGCAAGAATCAAGTATTTTTAAATGAAGAAGCATTAAGATCAATACTCGAAATTTCTTCAACCAAGAAATGTATCTCATCCAAATTAGTTCTATAGGATTGAAAGAACATGTTGGGCCCCCATGTGTGGTTTTGGTAATTAATGAGAATCTTTATGGACTAATGTGTGTATTAAGTTATACTTGTAGGATTTGTCCATTGGCATCGCTTGGAGCATGTGTTGGCTTCAAGGTCGATGAAATGCAAAGAAGATATGTTGGGCAAAGAAGATATGTTGGGCAAGCTCAATATGCGAGGTCGATGATGAGGAATTAAGAAAGGCGTTCCATCTTGAGAAGGGCAAGATCGTCTACATCGAGCTCAAGTGGAATGCTCAAGGCAAAGGTATAATCTTGATAGGTTTTCCCTTTTGCCGGTCTCACGTTGTGTGTGTGAGACCGGGTTTAGAATAGATAACCGTACTATCAAGAGAGGCTCTCATATGAGTAATTCGGTCACATCGTTCCGAGAGAGCTCAAATCTTTGCATACTTGCATCATTGTATTTGGTTGTTATTTGGTCTTATCCATGTGAGGATATAGAGCTTGTGGTAATATCCATAACAAGCTCTTGTTCATAAAAATCGGATCTTCCGTTTGTATCTCGTTGCGATTTTGATTTAAGCGGCTTTTCGGTTTCTCACCAAGTGAGGTATTTCACATTATTCTACTTGATACTTTCTCACTTGGTGATAATCAATATTTCCACTTTTTATTGAGAAGCCCTTGTCGTCCTTTATCCAACGCAATTGGAATCGGGTCAATCGGAGCTACCGTTTAAAAGTTATGGCCGTTTGAATATTTGCTTTATTTAAATTGAAAACGAAAAGAAAAAAAGATTTTTCCTGGCCTGTCCGGTACTACCGGGCCCAGTACCGGACACAACTGATCTGGCCCGGTCCATTTCAGTCTGGCCCGGTATCACTTTCCGTCTAGGACCGCCCGTAAATCTGCCGGGTGGGCGTACTACCGCCGCCCTTTTTAGTTTCCATTTTTCCCAGATCTAGATTTGTTTGCTAGATCGCATCGCTGTCATTGGTCGCCGAGCTTGCCCTCTGCTTGCCCTTTGCTGTGTTCATTGCCCATCGCGCTGCCATGCTAAGCGTCCATACGATTGCAAGCTGGCCGCATGCGGCCGCCGCTTCTTCAACTTCGCTACCGGCCGCATACGCCGCTGCTGCATGCTGCCGCTTTCGCTATTGCCGCCACTGCTGCCGCTGCTTGCTGCAAGCTGCGGCCCCACATCTGTTGCCGCGTGAGCTGGGGCCCGCCCGCTGCTGCCACAGCTGCTGTGCTGCTGCTGCTCTCTCTCTGGCTCGCTCCGCCTGGCTTTTTTTGTCTGTTCGGTCCGGTAGTACCGGTCTGATCCGGTACTACCGGTCAGTCCAGAAAAATAGCCCCAACGGCCAGATTTTGCCCGTCCCTTTAAATAGCTTTGCCCCTTTTCCATTGAGGGTTACTTCTTCCTCCTTTTCTTGCCCAAGCTTTGCCCCATTTGCTCTACTCTTTAAGCTTGATTTCTACACACCCCTCCATTGATTCTTGCAAATATTTGAGGGGTTGTTGGAGGAGATCTAGACCCACGTTTTGACCTAACCGATTCATCTCTTTGTGAGTGTATCTTTGGGGATCTAGATTTGGGGGGATTTTGTGTCTCTCTTTGATTCCTCCTCTCTTGTTCCCCCAATAGCTTTAGTAGCTTTGTTGGAACTTGAGAGTGAGGGATTTGAGCATCTTTATGGTGTTCTTGCCATTTGCATTTGTTGCATCGGTTTGAGTTCTCCTCGAAGGATTTGTTTTGAATTGCTCATTGGAGCTTGTCCCTCTTGGGTTCTTGGAACCCTAGACGGTTTTGTGGCCTTGGTGGCATTGTAGCCTTGGTGGAATTTGTTGAGGCCTTTTGTGGCGTTTGTTGGGAGCCTCCAATTAAGTTGTGGAGTTGTGCCCCAACCTTGTGAGAGGTTCCGGTTGCCACCGACAAGTGCACCGATAGTGGAAGCGTGGATCGATCCCATTGGGATGAGATTTACCGGAGAATAAGGGAGGCCTTTTGTGGCGTTGGTGGTTTGATACCACCCCCTCTCCAAACGAGACGTACTCCATGTTGGGAGGAACTCGGTAAAATATCGGTGTCCCCGCGTGCCTCGGTTATCTCTATACCCAAGCTCTTTACTTATGCACTTTACATTGTGATAGCCTTCGTGCTTGAAGTAATATATATCTTGCTATCACTTTTTTGCTTGTATTGCTTAGCATAAGTTGTTGGTGCACATAGGTAAACCTTAGTTGTTTCTAGGTTGTGCTTTACAAAGTAAACACTAGTTTTATTCCGCCTCTGTTGAGCCACTCTAGGAAAAGTTTTAATCGCCTATTCACCCCCCTCTAGGCGACATCCGTATCCTTTCAAGGATCCTTTCTCAACTCTCTTGGGCTCACCACTTTCATCAAACGGGGTTTCAGGAATAATCCAATCAAAATTCTTTTCTAGGGCTTCATGCATTCCTACAAGTTTAAAAGGTATGGGTATTTTAATTTCCTCTCCATTGGGTTTGGTTTTATCCAACTTCTCTAATGTACCCATAACATCTACACATGAGCCTAGCATATTAAAACAATCAAAGACCTTTTTGGCTTCCTTAGCAACATCATTGAACTCTTTTAGCAAAGTTTCTAGAATAAAATCTCTCTTTTTAGCATCTTAAATTTCTTTTAGTTTAAGAAACATTATTTGCATCATGAGGTTAAGGTTAACAAACCTAGCCTACAACATGTGAACTAAAGAAGCTGCAGCAATTTCATAATTAGGAGCAAGTTCTGCTAAGGATCTATCCTCAATATCCTCATGTTTGCTAATATGATTAAAGAATTCTTCAATGTTTTCTTTCCCAATTATAGAGCCACTACCTATTGAAAGGTCTTTCAGGGTGAACTTAGGGATCAACATGGTGAGATAGAGCAAGGTGACAACTATAGAAAGAACTAAAATTTTTTGTGTTTTTGATAAGAAGAAGCAAACCAAAGGAAACTAATTTTTTTGTGATTTTTGATAAAAAGAAGCAAACCAAACAAAGCAAAAGAACTAAGCAACATAAAAACAAAGTAAAGATAACGGTTGTGAAGGACTCCCCTTGTGAAGCCGTCCTTAACTCCCTGGCAACAGCTCCAGAAAACATTTTGATGCGGCTCAGATCACTGTAGAGATTCGTTGGAAAACCCCAAAAAGAAGGTATGATGAGTACATCAATAAGTTTTCCCTCAGTAAGTCGTCTAAGTACAACAAACGTCTTGATGTGGCTCAGATCACTATAGTGTTGTTGGTGATAACACCAGTCAAGTCGTCTCGTCCTCGACATCTACCATCCTTGTCTGCCTAGAGGTGTACATAGTTACCCCGCATTTCAAACTTATATAGTATGAATTTATCATGTAAGCATAGTTAGCAATGCCGGATCCAATTGAATTTTTTTAGGATCATGTGTTTGGTTTTTATACACATTAGCACAGTTAACAAGGCTAGATTCATTAGAATATTATGTTAGGATCGGTGTGTATGCTAGCTTGATGTATATCTTATATTGTAATGCAGTATTTGGTTGTTAGATCTATTTGTTATATTTTGTATGACTGAATTTAATTGTTAGATCTATTGAATCTGCCGTTGCACTTAACATTCTATTTCACTAACTTGGGTACCAATTAACTATGTGGTTTCTCATGTGTGCAATGATCCATTTATTTCTATCTTTATGCATTTGCTTATGTGTGCAATGATCTATTTCTACTGCTACTTCATGTGGTTGCTTATGTGTGCAATCATCATCTTATGATAGACACTACATAGGATTTTCGCTTCCTTAGCCTTGCTAGAGCACTTATGATTAAGAATACAAATCATTTAAACTTGCATTTATTCATTTAAACTATGCGGTTTTATATGTTTATGTTCTAACTCCAAATACATCTTTATACAGTTCTCTCGTGTTGTGCCGATGCAACAACTCTAAGGATACTAGTAAGTAACTATGCTTAGACAATGAATTCGATCTATTTTGCTTTAAGCATGTTACCGATTCACTTCTCTATTTTTATGGACAAACAATTGAGAAGTATTCCAGTCTGTGGGAGTATTCCAGTCTGTGGGCTATGCGTCCAGATATCGCTATGGTGATGTTCTGTAGCACTCCATATAGAACTTTTTTACTAAGACTAAGAGTATTCTATATCGTGTTACCAGAATATCATAAAGGTAACGAGAAGATTACACTTAAGGTTCTGAATAAATGGGCTATTACTAGGTGTGTGTAAATATCATTTCAGCAGAACTTGTCATGGTAACGATGACGCAACCAACAATTAGTCATGCGGCTCTCTTATAATCAATTGAATCTATGTCGAAACATATGTATACATGTGGTGTGTGAAATGTACAATCAAACTGAATTCGGTTATGCTGTGTTGAGTTATGGGTCATTGGGTACAACTTGTATACATGTGCTACATGTTTCTGTTGGTATCACTTGTTTTTGCATAAAAACTAGTGTACCTAGAAACCCAAGAAAGAGCATCATGAAAGAGTCTGGCACCAGCAACACTTCAATGAGGAAGCCAAAGCCGGAGCCAATGTGATCTACGCCACGCGAGTATGTGCAGAGTGCGTTCAAGGTGGAGGTGCCGGACAACCCCAAGGACTTCCCCGGTCTCAAGTTGGCCGAGCGCACGTCCTTCGAGGACATTGCCTTCGACATCACTGGTCCAAGGCTAACATTGAGTGGGAGGAGGCCAAACGCCAACGCCGATCCATGGAAAGCGTCCCGCGCCGCTAGGCTCGCCCCAACCACGGGAACCTCAGTATCCTCGACAACATCGATGAAGACGAGGCCCAGCAGAGCGCGCCGCGTCAATGGTACGGCGGCGATGATAGGCAGGACAACAGCCGGTCGGTGAAGGACAAGCCGCCGAGCTACGGCGGCGACAAAGACGGCGACTACACCGCCTTGTACCGTTGCTTTGGCATGAACAAGTTTTTTAAACTTATTTTTATCGTATATTCGTCAATCCCTGTAAGAAGCTCGCCACTATCTATGAAGTCACCATAATTTTATTCAAGTTTGTGCAATGTTTAGTCGTTTTCGAATTTTTTCGTAGGGCCTCCACTAGGCGATACGAGCTCCCACGAACTCGCCGAACACGATCGTTTTACCAACGACTGGTCTGAAAAAGTAAAATTCTAGCGGGAGTTCACATAAGAATTTGTCCAGCAAATGCATGCACGGTATCTAGCCAGCTCAATCAAATACGAAAATTCAAAATGTTTTCTAGATCAAACCGTTTGTCCGAATTAAGATCCGTTTTCACCGTTAGGCTAGTCGCGACGACGTTTTTGAAACTAGATCCCATATTGTTATATTTTGACAACTTTTGTTTGGACTAAAAGTTATCCATCCGTAACACGTGAGTTATCCAGACGTTAACATGTAAGTTACCTATCCAATAACATGTAAGTTATTCACCGTTATAAAATTACCCATAGTCACGTGTTGGGATAGGTAACTTTTTTGTTTAACCATAAGTTACCCATGAGTAACACGACAGTTATCCATATTTCATCATATAAGTTATCCATTTAATAACATGTAAGTTATCTATTACTATAAAAATTAATCATAAATAGAATATAAAAATTATTCTAACGGTTTGGTCCCGTCGCTCCGTCGTTGCTCTAACAACGTACAGACTACTTAACCTTGAAAGGCTATCGCGTGCAACATCAAACATAATAACTAAATTTAAGCTTTTTTACGTACGATCTTGAAAGGCTATCACACTAAGTCGTAGTGAACAACGTGATACACAATCAGTATTCTAGCGACTCGACTTGGTCGTTCAACGTTGTTACCGTGACATACGGGTGACGAAGCCTCGAAGAGGGTACCGATGTTTCATCGCTCGTCGGCGCTAACACATTAATGAAAATGAAGCCTTAGTACCCTAACAACTAGTTTACTGTGTTTCATGTAAACTTGCTCAACGCGTATACGAGAACGTCTCTATCCAACATGTTTGTATGGTGCTATGTGTTACTGGGTGGATAACTTACATATTATAGAATGAATAACTCATGTGTTTTGGGTGAATAACTTTTTGGTCCAATTTTTTTTCCATCAAAACATATCAACATGGGATCTAGTTTTGAAGATCTCGTCGCGACTAATCCCACGGTAAAAACGGATCTTAAATTAAACGGTTTAATCTACAAGACATTTTAAATTTTCGAAATAATGCTGACAACATACGTTCACACTTCCTGCCAAGTTTTACAAAATACCAACCGGTTTAAAAATAGATTTCCCGAACGTTTACGTCTAAGGCAACTAAGAAATAACTATTTCTCAGTTGGCTGACGTGGCTGACTCAATCGAATGGAAACATGCATGGTTTACAAACAAAAACTGTAACCAGAATGCACGAATCTTGAAACCAAAATCCAACGATGAACAAAGATGACTGAGAAACCTGAGAAATAGCAAAACCGAAGAAAATAAGATGTCGAGAATATGATGCCCGCATGTGTAATGAACATCTCGACCGACTGCCGTAAAAGCAGACATAGCCTTTCGTCACATCATCAATAGTAATTCACGCCTCTAGCTTGAAACAAAACAAAATAATACCTATATCCAGAAATAACTGACTCGTGTAAATTTGGATGTATCTGTACACTAAATACGTCTAGACAAATTAAAATTAGTTATTTTTGGATAAAGGGAGTACTGTATTTCACCTATGCAAAAAAAAGAGTACTGTATTTCACGTCTGACAAAACAAAACAAAGCAAAAATCTGTATTTCACAACCATATATAAACAGCAAGATATATTAAGGAAAAAAAAAGACCAAACCAAATGTCAAGCGTACTAGAGGAGGACATGTAGAAAAACCAGTGCACGTAGAAACCCAGCCGTGCAGGAACAAACGCATCACTCGTCATTAATTGAACACGCGACGCTATGTGATTTTGTTCACACGTCGGCCGGCGACCTATCGACGGGGACGGTGTGCCTTGACCGGCTGCCCGACGCCGACTTCGGCCCGCCTTCGCGCACGCTGTTCTCCGCGAAACGCGCTGCCGAGACGTTGTACCCCTTCTCCCGTTCCTGCTCGGTCCACTCGAGGCTGTAGTACTCCTCCGCCGTTGCCCCCGGCTTTGGCCCCGTGAACATGCCGCCCCACTGCGGGAAGTAGATGAGCGTGAGGGGCAGCGTGCAGGCAATGATCATGATCCCCATGTACAGGATCCCCGTCTCCGTCTTGTACTTGGAGCCGCGGAAGAATATGACCTGCGTCAGCACGGCGCCGACGTTGCCGCCGCCGCCGGTCATGCCGGAAATGAGCCCCAGCGACCTCCGCGACACAAACGGCACGATGCCGAAGGTGAGCCCGCAAGCCGCCTGCACGAAGAAGGAAAAGAGCACCATGACGGCCACGGACGCGGCGAAGGAGTAGTCGACGACGCCGAGCACGACGCACAGGACTCCGCCGATGGTCTGCACGGTCCACAGCCCCCACAGCCTGCCGCGCATGCCGAACCGGCTGGAGAGCCAGTCGGACATGAGCCCCCCACCGGGACGGGAGATGATGTTGGCCATCCCGAAGCTGGCGGCGATAAGGCCAGCGGTATGGAGGTTGACGTCGAAGCGGTCGTAGAAGTACTGCGCCACGATGTTGTCGACGGCGAGCTCGACGCCGAAGCAGTAGCCGTAGGTGAGCGCCAGGATCCAGGCGCGGTAGTTGGTGACCGCGTGGCGCAGCACGTTGGCGAAGCTGTCCTTGTGCATATCCCCGGTCTTGTGGAGCTTACGGTAGTTGCCGTCGGGCATGTCCTGCCCGAACGCCAGCACGGCGATGGCCGAGAACGTCTGCATGACGCCCGGGATGAAGAAAGCGATGCGCCAAGCCGTGAACGGCGTGCTCCCCATCTTTTTGACGGCCGAAAACACCACCGGCATGAGGAGCTGCACGGCACCCCCGCCGAGGTTTCCCCAGCCGCCCGCGACGCCGTTGGCCAGCCCCACCTTGGGCGGCGAGAACATGGAGCTCATCCAGAACTGCGTGGACACGAAGGAGGCGAGCGAGAAGCCCGTGAAGAAGCGCACGAGCAGGAACGACGTCGGCGTGTTGATGATGGCGGAGCAGTAGACCGCCGGGGTGGTGAGCAGTATGATGGCCGCGGACGCCAGGCGGGGCCCGGCCAGGTCGCAGGCCGTGCCCATGGCGAGACGCGCGAAGACGGCGCCGGACACGGAGGCGATCCCGGCGTTGCCGATGTCCTTGGCCGTGAGGCCGAGCGTGTCCCGGATGAGCGGCAGCAGCGGCGGCGCGGCGAAGGTGGAGACGAAGCAGCAGAAGAAGGAGAACCAAGAGAGGTGGAAGGCCCTCATGTGCGGCCTCGCGAAGGAGAAGAGCCAGAACTCCGTGGCCTGGTTGTCGGAGTCCACGGGGATCCTGAACTTGGGCTTGGACGCCGGCTCCACCTCCATCGCCGCAGGCTTGGACTGTCGCTCCATCTCACCGGCTACCTTGCTGTTACAGCCGTGTTGTGCTGGGTACTCGGGGCGTTCGATGGGTTCTGGTTCGCTGGGAACGGCGAGAGGGCAGAGGGGGGAGACGACTAAAGATTTGGCTGCCGATGTTACGGCGTCGTGGTTCTGCGAGGCCGATGCGTGGTTTTCTTGGGGAGCTGGTCTGGTATACATTGCTGTCGCTGTAAGAGTGGGGAAAAAATCCTGACCTCTGACTTTGGAGGCCACTTTGAGTTCCAAGGGGAGTGGAACTGTCTCAGCAACCCCTGAATCCCGGCTTCTCCCTTCATTCATCGGCACCTGCCAAATACTACACGTAACGATCTCTTCGTGTGCCGCCGTACGGGAAGCATATATGCTTTTGTTTTCCGGTAGTACTATATACTTCTCAGTATTGAAATGCGAATATTCAAAATAAAAAATACACTATGTTGATATTTATTATCTCCGTTTTAAAATATAAGATGTTTTAGCTTTTATGAAAGGGACGAATCTAGATACATTTTAGTCGTCTATATACACTTCTTTTAAAAAAGTTAAAACATCTTATATTTTAAAACGGAGGGTATAAACGGAGGGAGTATAATATAAATATGCGACTTTAACCCTAATCAGAGTAAATAATAGCGCATCAAAGTTTCAAAAAGTTCTGCTATCCACATCGCCCTGATTTTTTTCTAGCCGTGGGATGGACGACAAGGAGGACACGCAGCGCCATCGCGGAGGAGCCCGGCTATCGCGGTGATGCGGGGCCTGCGGCCGGGAAGAGCTAGCGCGCTTTCCTGCCCCGAGCCGCACGCCGCCCCTGGGCAACGCGTTGTGGACGACATAGCTCTTGGTGGGAGGCGCTAGGAGGGAGACATGCGCTCCGCACCCGTCGGGTGGTTGGGCCCACCGCCAACTGACCCGGTAGTGAAAACCCTCGCGGTCTGTGGATTCTCGCGGCCGAGAGCCTAGCTGGAAGCGGAGACTCTCCCGGGTCCACACAGCTGATAGCAAAGCCGGCTGTGGGTTCTCGCGGTCGAGAGCCGAGGTGGGAACGGAAACCCTCGCCCTACGTGGTTACTCGCACCCATGAGCCTGAGGTGGCTGAGAAAACTCTCATTACAGTAGCATGTTCATACCGATGTGATAGGGAGAAAATATCATTTAACGCCCAGGCTTTACATCTGGGGCCTTCCAAGGTTAACAAATTCAAGGAGAATTACGGTAATGACCATATACAGCTTGAACCTTGGTACTGTAGTACAAATTTGAAGTAAAAACGTGTAGTAATATATATGAACTACTTGTTCCATCGTTTTCTGATTGTCAAACGGTGGTATTGGTGCTAGCCGCCGTTTCGCTGCATACAACTCGCGCCAATGGACGAACAAATCAAGATATAGTTAAATGAATAACCAAAATCGATATTGCATTTCAAAATATCAACAGTGGCCTACCACAGCTAAGATTAGTTTTGAAAAGATCAACCTATCACAACTAAGACCGCAGGTTTGCAGCCAAACGACACCACCATATCTATTGTTTCCGAAAACAGACAAACAAAATACTACCCCGACTACTACCTCCGTTTCATAATATAAGCCTTTCTAGCAAGTTATTTTAGTTTGCTAAAAAAGGAGTATTCGGCTGGGATACTAGAATGATCGGAGATGCTCTGTTACTTGCTTAGAAACTGCACCTATAGTTGCACAAACAGACAAACAACTAGGAAACATTAGGCCGATTTCGGATTTACATACAACATAGTCCATACATCAGGATACATGAACTATCACTGAAAACACCGTGAACAACAAGTAATGCTCTCCAAAATGATACCTCCGGAAAGTGCATGGTAAACGAGCGCCACCATCCCCGAATCAAAAAATAAATGCTAGATCATGAACTTTTACCGTGAAGAAATCCAAGCAATCATTAGCAACACCTTCACAAAAAATAAAGGATGTGTATTTCCAAGGTACAACCGATGACGATCTGATTTAGACTTTTTTATCATAGAGCTCGAGATTCAATACCCATGAGCACCATGATTGGAGATCCTCTATTACTCGCTTGGAGACCGCGTCTATAGTTGTACGAACGGATAAACACTACTAAGAAACATTTAGAATGGTTTTGAATTTACATACAACAGAGTCCATGTACGTAGATGCAACAAGACAAACATGATGAAGATCGAAATCCAATCACGTAGCCATGCGCATGACAACATATAACGCCATATTCATGCATATCCAATATATTGATCAGCCTTTTGTACTCACGCGGTGTACAATGATGTGATGTCGTTGTCATAAGTATGGTACGTCATTATTAAGCGCCTACTATTGTGGTGTCTATCATGTAAGAGATACAACATGAAAGCATGAACTATAGTTGCACTATGATGAAGATGGTGTGTGACCACGCTTCTTCATCATGTTGTAATACGAATAATTATGGAGACAAGATAAAAAAACAGGATTTCCTATAAAAAAATATACCAATATCCAGTTAATATCGAGCATAGTTGGCACATAGAGCTGGTCTGGATATCTAGGATGCATATAGACAGGTTATTATAGAAAATACACAACCCCAGAAATTATGCCACATTAATCAAAGCCATACATCAAGATACATCAACTATCACTGGAAACACCGTGAACAACGAGGAATGCTCTCCAAAATGATGCCTCCGGAAAGGGTATGGAAAACGAGCGCCACCCCACACACACACACACACACTCCAAGATGAGTTTTCACCATAGGGAGAAAATCCAAGCAATCATTAGCAACACCTTCAAAAAAAGGAAGAATGTGTATAACCAAGGTACAACCGATGACGATCCGACCTAGACTTTTTTTATCATGAAGCTCAAGATTCATTACCCATAGAGCACCATGATCGAAGATCCTCTGTCACTCGCTTGAAAACCGCGCCTTTTGTTACACGAACGGACAAACACTACTAGGAAACATTTAGGCGGTTTTGGATTTACGTCCATATACGTAAATGAAGATCGAAATCAAATCTGCCTGCCATGCGCATGACAACATATAACATCATATTCATGCATATCCAATATATTGATCAGCGTTTTGTACTCATGCAATGTACAATGGTGTGACGTCGGTTGTCATAAGTATGGTACGTCAGTATTAAGCGCCTACTATTGTGGTGTCTATCATGTAAAAGATATAACACAAAAGCATGAACTGTAGTCGCGCTAGGCCACACTTATTCATCATATTGTAATAATAATAATTATGGAGACAAGATCAAAATTAGGATTTCCTATAAATAAAATATATTAATATCTAGTTAATATCACGCGCGCGTACCTGGCTACATAGAGCTTGTCTAGATATCTAGATTGCACATAAACAAGTTACTAAAAAAAGACATGACCCTAAAATTTATGCAATATTAATCAAAGCCATACATCAAGATACATCAACTATCACCAGAAACACCATGAACAACGAGAAGTGCTCTCCAAAACGATTCCTCCAGAGAGGGTATGTCAAACGAGCGCCACCATGTAGCAGCCCTAAATCCAACAATAAATTCTAGATCATGGGTTTTCACCATGAGGAGAAAATCCAAGCAATTATTAGCAACACCCTCACAAAAAAAGAAGGATGTGTATTGCAAAGATACAACCGATGACGATCTGACTAGACCTTTTTTTATCATGGAGCTCGAGATTCAGTACCCATAGAGCACCATGATTGGAGATCCTCTGTTACTCGCTTGGAAACCACGCCTACAGTTGCAGGAACGGATAAACACTACTAGGAAACATTTAGGACGGTTTCGGATTTATATACAACGGAGTCCATGTACATAGATGCAACAAGACAAACATGATGAAGGTCGAAATCCAATCGCCCTGCCATGCGCATGGCAACATATAACGTCATATTCGTACATATCCAATATATTGATCAGCCTTTTGTACTCACGCGATGTATAATGGTGTGACGTCGGTTGTCATGAGTATGGTACGTCATCATTAAGCGCCTACTATTGTGGTTTCTATCATGTAAGAGATATAACACGAAAGCATGAACTATGGTTACACTATGATGAAGATGGTGCGTGACCACCCTTCTTCATCATGTTGTAATAAAAATAATTATGGAGACAAGATAAAAATCAGAATTTCCTATAAAGAAAATATACCAATATCTAGTTGATATCGAGCATAGTTGGCTACATAGAGCTGGTCTAGATATCTAGGATGCACATAGACAAGTTATTACAGAAAATACATGTGACCCCAGAAGTTATGCCACATTAATCAAAGAGAGAATTTCTTATTTGGTCTTAGTTAAATTTTGGCTTTCTTTCTTGGCCGTGTAAACTTTTCTCTTTCCTCCTTACCACAAAATTTTAAGATGGTTTCTTATTTGGCCCTATAGTACAATTTAAGAACTAGCGGTGTTAAGTAGGTACATAAGATGACGTTTTTGCCCTTAGTGCAGTATGTGAACAAAATAGTAGCAGTGAGTGCTCTGATTTAATTGCCTAGGATATATTGGAGTAAATTAGATAACTAACATTTGAACTAGGTCTTCGACGATGAATCCTAGTTGTAGGTAAATACATAAAGTCATTTCTCCACACAACAAGCGGGATTAAAGAGGGTGCAGTTATGGATGGGGTAATTAGGCAGGGTCGCCCCTGCATGTCCGCACTCCACAGTGGAGGGTCATCGGAGATGATCCTCCAGCCATGGATATATTCTCTCACAGCGTCGGGCGCATATGCAGACACAGTGCTCACCTCCAGCCTCCGGAAAGTTCCATGGAGCACCTCCAGCGCATAAGATGACATATGCATATGCAGGGTCGATGCCCACGCAGTTCCATGGAGCACCTCCAGCCACAGCCACGCTCGCCACAAAGCTCGCCAACGGATTCTCCGCCGCTGCACCTTCTCCATTCGCTGATGAACCTCCCGTTGTCGTGCCTGGGTCGCCGTTCGCCGCCGCACCTTCTCCTCTGCCGCCGCATCTGGGCCGACCTGCACAGCCCCACCACCGGCCTCTCCCATGGCGGATCTGCCCCTACTGCGACCGATGTCGATTTGCCGCTGCTGTTTTTTAGAGAGAGGAGGGAGAGGACAGGGTAGGGACAAGAGAGGATGGGGTTGGGACGGGGAGGACGGGTATCGCCGCCGATCCGTCGCCATCATTTTTTAGAGAGAAGAGGGAGGGGACGCGCGCGGGACAGGGGAGAGCGGGGCCGGGACAAGTGCGATTGGTTTTCTTTTTCTTTTTCTCTTTTTTTTCTTTTTTGTTTCCGGTCAACCTTCTATCGATCAGGCTAGGGGTATACAAGTCCAGACAAAAATGGTTTAACGGTAGGAGCTAACAAAATTGACGGTAAGATCAGATAAGGAACCATTTCAAGATTTTATGTCAAAAAGGGAAGAGAAAAATTTACAGGGCCAAGAAAGGAAGCCAAATTTCAACCAGGCCAAATAAGGAATTCTCCTTAATCTTTTTTTTTTGAACATGGAGAGGCCCCGAAGGGCCTATATGCCATTAATTTTCAGCGGTGCATATACAAATTACATCAGGGAACTGAGAAGATAAAGAAAATACAAAGCAGCCCCTGGCTTTTACAAAAAGAACCCTAAAAATTAACCAGAAAATGCAATCGGGTCCTTGGCACTCGTCGGAGAAACACAAGCTCAGCCTGCAGCCAACCTCGCCGATGTCGGGGACGAAACCACTTGACGCCGAGAGGAAGGGAAACGCTGCCGCGAGCTTGAAGGAGGGCCTCCGCGTGGAGATTGAAGAAGCGTCGGTCGTCGCCGGCTTCGAAAGAGACCACCAGCTGGTCATCTGAGTCGGTTGCCAGAACTTGGGCCACCGAGATTGTTCATCTTGTATCAGCGGCATCACAGCTCCATAGCAGCCCGAGCCCCAAGCACGAAGTTCCACCTATAACTCCTTCCTATCACCTCCATGGTACAGAGAAGAAGAACAGAGAGTAGCACCCGTCGTTTGAGAGCTCCGCATGCCCAAATAGGCCTTATTTACGGAGTAGCCTGCAGTCCCTTGCCTCGCCGCCTCCGACTCCATCCACTGGAGCACCACGACGAGGAAGAACACCAGCAGGCAGCGCCAGTCCTGGCCAAGGAGAACCAGCGCCGTCCTCTCAGCATGTCGCCGAACACCGGCATCTCGCCAAACACCAGCATAACACTGACTTCTACTACTAGTTAGTATACTAATCCTACTATATCTACTGCTATGTACATCTCCGGCACCGCTCCTTAGCCTGCAGCTGACGGCAGAGTCATCAGCGTGGGCATCGGGAGGGCCCGGTCTCCCGGGAACGACTCTCAACGGTGGAGTGGGAAGAGGCTTCGAGAAAGGGGACACGAGTTCTCCTTAATCAAAGCCATACATCAAGATACATCAACTATCACGGGAAACACCATGAACAACGAGGAATGCTCTTCAAAATGATGCTTCCGGAAAGGGTATGGAAAATGAGCGCCACCATCCCCCGAATCCAACAATAAATGCTAGATCATGAGTTTTCACCATGCGGAGAAATTCCAAGCAATCATTAGCAACACCTTTACCAAAAAGGAAGGATGTGTATTGCCAAGGTACAATCGATGAAGATTCGATCTAGACTTTTTTATCATGGAGCTCGAGATTCAGTACCCATAGAGCACCATGATCGTGTTACTCGCTTGGAAACCGCGCCTTTTGTTACACGAACGGACAAATACTACTAGGAAACATTTAGGCGGTTTCAGATTTATATAGAACAGAGTCCATGTACGTAGATGCAACAAGACAAACATGATGAATATCGAAATCTAATCTCCCTGCCATGCACATGACAACATATAACACCATATTCGTGCATATCCAATATATTGATCAGCGTTTTATACTCATGCGATGTACAATGGTGTGACGTCAGTTGTCATGAGTATGGTACGTCAGAATTAAGCGCCTACTATTGCGATGTCTATCATATAAGAGATATAACACAAAAACATGAACTATAGTCGCACTATAATGAAGATGATGCATGTCCGCACTTCTTCATCATGTTATAATAATAATAATTATGGAGACAAGATCAAAATCAGAATTTCCTATAAAAATATATTAATATCCAGTTAATATCGCTCGCGTACCTGGCTACATAGAGCTTGTCTAGATGTCTAGGTTGCACATAAACGAGTTATTAAAAAAAAACACATGACCCCATAAGTTATGCAATATTAATCAAAGCCATACATCAAGATACATCAACTATCACCCGAGACACCATGAACAACAAGAAATGCTCTTCAAAATAATTCCTCCAGAAATGGTATGGCAAACGAGGGCCACTAGCCCCCAAATCCAACAATAAATTCTAGATCATGGGTTTTCACCGGGGAGAATATCCAAGCAATCATTAGAAACACCTTCACAAAAAAAAGGAAGGATGTGTATTGCCAAAGTACAATCGATGACGATCCGACCTAGAATTTTTATCATGGATCTCGAGATTCAGTACCCATAGAGCACCACCAAGTCAAAGTAGCCTTGTGCTTTCGTCCCCTATTCTCCGAGCCAACACCACCGTACCTCCCAGTCATGGCAACGTCAAACACAAACTGAACCACCATACATAAGTTTGAAAAATTGTTCTTCCTAATCGGGGGCGCCCAATCTTATCCATGGTTGGTGGGCCCTTGTCGCCAACGCGTATATAAAGATGTGGTGGGGCCAGACGCACACGGTACGAGGTTCACCGTGCGCCGCACTCCCCCACCTACGCACCCACTGATTAGGGTTCGCGCTAGGCCGACGGAAAGCTCCGCCGCCACCACTCTCTACCACCCACGCCCACACTGTCGCCCCCTTTTTTCCATGGCTAACGACGGCGGCTCCAGCTCCGGCACAAGCTCCGGCATTCCCTCTGGCTCGTGTCTGTCGAGCCAGGGAGCAGGTAGTTCCCCTCTCGGATCCCCCCTCTCTCTCTCTCTCTCTCTCTCTGTGTGTGTGTGTTTCGATCTAGAAAGTCAAGGTACAGTGCTACTGATAAATCTAGACTAGTTCCATTACAAAGTTGATTTAACACATACCTCCCAATCATGGCAATGTTAAACACAAACTGAACCACCATACATACGTTTGAAAATTTGTTTTCCTAGCCAAGATGGCCTTGCTAGGGCTCGAACAATCCTACAATACCCCCAATCATGAGGATGATCCCTAGAACTGGAGTATCATATCCCAATATACACCCGGAGACAAATCATGGTGCATATTCTTGATGTGGCATTCACCATGTGCCCACAAGAGAACATGCCGCTGAGAAGCACATAGAGGATGTGTGCGGGATCGATCCGTGTGTATCTTGTTGAGCCAAATATGTAGGTTGAGAGAAAATGAAAAATGACATGACGTAAATAAGCATTTAAGTGAGTGTATTTACATGACATCAATCATCAAATTATTTTATCAAAACTGAATGTACTGTTGTTCCTATATATGTCCTCTACATGTATAAATTTGTTCACAAATTTTAAAACATTAAATATGTCTTCACTAATTTTCAGTATCATGATTGTATGATACCTGGACCAGTTTGCTATTTCCTAACATAGTCATTATGTTGTGGATTTCAGTTGTGGACTTTGATTAAATGATGGAAATTCAGAGGTGCCAATTTCCTCTACGAGAATTCTTCGTTGGGCGATTGAAACAAGTAATTATTTTATTATGAGTGACATCACCCAAAAAGAAGTCTTATTATCAGTTCCCTAGGATAAACCGAAAATTTGGTGAAAATAACATGTCCTAGGAGTTCTATGGGGGAAGCATTGACTTGCGTTTATTGAATAACAAATTAGAGGGGCAGCGTGTCTCTAGTGGATAACCGATATTTTTATAACAAATTAGACAATTCTTATGAGATTCCGTGATACCATTTTTTAAAGAACATGGAAAAAGGAAAGAAGATTCTGTAACATCGATGTACCGAAAGGATGGCGCGCCATCAACTTTAAGAATCTTCTGTACTTGTTGCTTGCAACTAGTCGCAAGTGGCAATCTAACTACTAGTATACCACAGTACGCCCGATTCTGATACTGCCAACTCGCCTCACCGATGCGGTACGTTCGTGGGAGCACGAAAGATTCTTCCTCTGACTTTGGGATCTTGCGTCACTTCCTTTGCTTTTAGCCCAGAAAAAGCACTAATAAACCAGTTGGATTAATGTACTCTGTGGTCTAGATTCAGAGCATTTGGATTCCCAGTCTGTACGGAAGGCAGCCGTTCCAAAGACCAAGGGCGGCAGCCATGATCTACCAAGGGTTTGTGCCGTCTGTATTTGCTCTCAGATAGTGTTTTTTTTTTTTTTTGAAACGGAGCAAAAACTTTGCTTCGAGCATTTATTAAGAAAGAGTGTTTTCGGTTCTCTCCTAAAATCAGACAGTGTTTTGGTTGGTACTCTTGCCTCCTGTAGTAGTAGTAGCAACAAAAAAGGAAAAACATACTCTGTGTTCAGTACCTGTCGGGTAATCATTTCGAAAAAAAAAAACCTATAGGGTAATAAATCCTTTGGAAATATTTCGTTCGGTTCCCATATTTCCAAGCCGTGTGCGCGCAAGTTCTGTCTTTTTACATTTGCTCAGTACCGGTAGACTGCAGCTTGGCTGTGCTAGATGACAACAAGACGTGCTCTTGCCAAATTGTCAGAACTCCAAAAGTCTCCCATGGATTCAATTGGATGTTGCTTCATGGAGCTGATGGGGATAGGACGACCTTCGACTCCGGCATACCGGTGCCCCCTCAACAGGTGAACGTGGCAACTCGGTGCCCCAACTGCAACAGTTTCGCACCAATCCCCTGCTCTCACTTGCGTCACTGTTATGCCACTGGTTAGTTTAGGTCGTCCAATGGTGCCCTTGCTTCGGATCTGGAAAGATTCATGATTCCGTTTCAACAGTATTGGCCATGGTATTGATGCCTATCAAGTTGAGAGACGACTTTCATTTGATATTAGATTCATGGCTGGCTATCCACTGGGCGCATCTAGCCGTTGATTCCGGTAATTCCGACCTCTTAAAATATGAGTTTGCTTAGTTAAATGGGCGACAGTCTGTCCTATCAGTACTAATATACCTCCTAATCATATTAAAACATGGCCATTGGTTAGCTATGCGTTAAAACACGTTCAGATATACATGCGAATCTAGACAAATCTGTCACATTTTCTTTCTACTAAGGTAGTATAAGGGACTGATTTCTGACGGAAAACCCTTGAGACAAAGCATATGAGCATCACCAACAATTGACCCCAAACCCTACCCATTTGTATATTTTACAGATCAGGGTGAAAACAAGACCAAACTGTTGCCCCCCTAGAGCATGTTTTGTTTCTGTCATCCCTTACTCATCTAAGCATTTTCTGTCGTGGGTTTTTATCGACAACATTAGCTACGAGCGATGGCAAGAGAGATCGAAAGTGTGAGATAGGCTATATGAAAGATCTGGGTATGGCATCGGCATAACGATATACTTAGGTACAAATCCTGATGGTGGAGGTAATGTCTACGGGGCATGATTACATTTGTCGACCCCTTCATGGGGATTCTATCTTGGTTTTATATAGTGTAGCCATGTCAGGTTACATTAATTTGTAGTGGAGAACTATCGTCGAGCTTTGAAGGTCGTAATCATGTTGTGGTGGATAAGTTGCGGTAACAGTAGTTTTGGTGGTCTTGAAACGCTTCGCTTGAATGCCTTGTAAGTTCCTACCTCCTTAGCTCCCGAGTGTCGCTCCAGAAACCTTTCATCCGAATGTTGGTCTAGTCGTCGAAATAGTCGACCATTCCTAAGGGTAGGCATGTTCGCCTTCCCTTTCAATCTATTGGTCTCCTCCTCCAAGGGGTGGTCATTGTCTGATATCGCTAAATCTAAGGACCCACATGTAAGATTTATCTCCATCACTTTCCCTCCTAAATTTTCTCAAATTTGGGGGCACCCCATGAGTACAAAGAAGTAGGTCCACCGAATCTTCTCGATTGTCGTCCCCGTGGCTCCTCCACGAGGAAATTACACCCAACAACGGTCGTTCAATGTATGACAGTGTAGATGATGGCCTTCCCCCTTAGTCTCTCTCTCTACACTAATTCAACCCCCGACCAACCGAGTGGGTGATGCATGCAAGAGCACGGGTTCGTTTTAAGAACATTTTCGTGGAAGTATTACTTTTGGTTTTTATATCGATCACAACGAAGAGCCTAAGCAAGTGTTTATCAACGGCATTTCCGTCGCATCCAAAATGTCACAAGTCTTGAGTGAATTGACTATAATTATCGAGGATGAAAAAAGTGGTGAGTATGGTTGAGTGTAAGAGGGAATTTGAACATAGAGTAAATAACATAAAAGTAAAAAGTACGAAGATTGATCGAGGTTCCTGCAGATAAAATGTTAGGCATAGAGAGACTCGATTCATGATGGTAGTGAATATGCCAGGTGGAGTAATAATATGTGATCATAATTTTTCATATATATATATGTGCAAGTAGGTGAGCAACCCTTTATTAGTCGGGACTCCTCCAGGAGGATTCGTCCGACTCCCATGATTCCTTTTCCTATTATCACCAGCCATAGTCAGCGCATCATTTAAGGCTGTGAGACCGAATAAAGGCTTTATACGTTGTGGTTTCTCGTTCTCCTCGAGTTATACTAGATCATATTTTATATCAGTCGTGTCACTTGGAGATTGTTGATTATCTAGCAAACAAGTTCTTGTCTGCATGGTTATCTGTATCATGTTACATGAGCCCTTAAATTAGATTAACAAACATTACACATGACACAGATAATCATAATGTAAATAAGGTTCGTCTCAATATTACCATAGCAAGCCATAATAAGAATAAAGATGCAATAAATTGCAAATCTAAGTTTGAATAGAGTGCAAACCCTAATCTTTTAAGTGTGAAAGTATCTCTCACACACACAATGGGAATTATGGTGGAGTGGATGGTTTAGAGGTTGAGCATCTCAAATCAGATTGAAAAGTTTCTTCTTCTTCTTCTTCGGATCTCTTCTTCCTCTCTTCTGAATGAATGACGACTGATGTGTTCTGTTTTCGCTCTTGCCCCCTTCAAAAAAGTTGATCCATTTGACCAGGAAAAGACGTAGGCATGTGTACGTGAAGAGGTTCGCAGCAGAAAAAAATAATTTGTCACGACTAGCACAACTGCCATTGTAAGGATTTATCTATGAGTAATATGGTAACGAAGAAGGTTTAAGTGGCATACCCTTATAGACCAAAATCTTCATGATAAATATGGATGATGTAGTCGAACGACGTAGCTGACCTTCAAGGTCGCGTTTGATCATTGATTGATAGTTTAGGTGCCACAACTAGTAGCACCTCCATGATTTCACACATGTACGATGCTCAACAATGACTCCCGGTCTCCCCAGCCGATATTGCGAAAGTAGATCTTCAGGAATGGGATCCAGCAGCGCGACGATGTGCTAGTGGTGAAGTCGTTTTCCACCTACGCAATTATTCTTGGAACCGCAAGTGTGGAAGCCAACAAGAGATAGGAGAGCCAAGAGGGAGAAAACCCGGAGGCTCGGAGAAATTGTGTGTCCTTCTCTCTGATCCCCACGTGCACCCTTTATATAGGGGAAGGGAAGGGACTCCCAACATCCAGTGGCCAAGGTGGGACTAAAGGGGAGGCGGCGGCCAGGTGAGAGGTGTCGACGGTGGGGTGGGGCCCTACCCCGTGCGCATGCCCTAGGTGGTCGGTGGCCCCTCCTTGCCTCATGGGGTGGCTAACCCCCACATGGGCCTTTCCCTCCGGGGTTTGGCACATTAAGCGTGGCTGCCCCAAAATAAATTTAAATTATATTTTATTTATTAATTCCAATAATTAATAATAAATTCATATTTAATTAATTCCCTATGATTGATAATTCCTTTTCAACCACTCCGAACAACCTTTAGACTCTCACGGAACACTTCTGCATTTCTCTTCTCTTTCTTCTAGTGATCGAAAACTATCTCTAAGCATCATTGAACCTTTAAGTGTGCTACCCTACGGTTTGGAAACATCACATATATGATCGAGACTCTTCTCGGATCAATGATCATTAGCAGGACCTGGATACCCATAATGACCCCTGTGCATTCCATGATATCATTGTCATTTGAACCATAAACGTCAAGTAAAATTTCCTTTGTTACTTTGATACATGACTTATCCGAGATCTGATCGTTGGTATCAAGATACCTAGTTTGATCTCGTTACCGACAAGCGTTGCTTAACTCGTTCATGTGATATTCCATCCCCATGACCTAATCATACGTTGTGCAGCTTATGGATGTAATCTCACTGAGTGGGCTCGGGTATCTTCACATCACGCGGGAGAACAAATCCCGATATTGATGAATACACCTCAACCTATACCTTTGGAATACCTGAGATATACTTTTACGATCACCTTGTTATGGTGTAACGGTTGATGCAATCAAAGCATCCTTGGGTGATGGTGGTTAGATATGATCTCACGGTCCAAGGAGTAGGATACTTCGTTTCCTAATTATAGCAATGATGAACTTTGTGACTTGATCATGTTGCAATACTTATATTGGGTACACGTCTATCATTCATCTAATAATATTACCTCATTGTCGATTGACATAAATGCTCCTGATCAGGAAACCTTGATGATTAGTTGACCAATGAACAAGTTGAATAGAGGCTCACTAGGGAATTGGTTTTCTCACATACCACACGTGTACCAATGTTTCCGATTGATATGGTTATAGAATGGTATAAAACCTATTATGAACTAATGAGATATGATAATAAAGACCCTTTGTTATTTGCCTCTAGGGCATATCTCCAATAGTACGAGCGTGCGGTATGGGCTGGATGTGCCAGTATGGATAGTTTTTAAAGCGCATCGTGTGTCTAATGATGATCTTCCCAATTGATGTCTTGCTTGATACTCCGATAAGCTCATAAATAGCCTTAAATCTTTCCAAAAATGTTCAACACCTGAAATTCATCATAAATAACAAGGTTCCTTATTTTTACAATATTAGTGTTAGTTGAAAAGTGAAAACCATTGAAAATGAATAGAAACCAATCTATAAACTTGGATAAAATGTGATAAAATTGGGAGCAATTAGCAGGCGACCAAGGTCATGTTGTTCAATATGGGCAAGGACCCATTGACCTCGATGTTGGAGATATGCCCAAGAGGCAATAATAAAAGTAGTTATTATTATGTCTTCGTGTTTATGATAAATGTTTACATTCATGCTATAACTGTATTAACCGGAAACATTAATACTTGTGTGATTTGCAAACTTGTTAGAGTCCCTAGTAAAGCCTCTTTACAATACTAGCTTGTTGGTTGATATATGATCATGGTTTCCTGATCATGAATATTGAGATGTTATTAACAACAAGATCATATCATTAGGAGAATGGAGTGATGGACATACTCCTATAGATAAGTGTAGCATAAAGATCAAGTCGTTTCAATAGTTCGTTTGTTATAAGCTTTCTGATACATAGTAACCTAATTCCTTCAACCATGAGATCATGTTAAGCACCATCACCACATGGATGCTTTGATGACATCAAACACCACGTCGTAACTAGGTGGTTATAAAGGTGGCATTGAGTGTTGGGAAAGTATGTGTTGAGGCACATGGATCACGAGTGGGATTTTTCCATCCATATGGCGGATAGATATACTCTGGGCCCTCTCGGTGGAATGTCATCCAATTAGCTTGCAAGCATGTGACTGGCTCACAACGGATCACATATCACAGGAATGAGTAAAGAGTACTTATCGGTAATGAGGCTGAACTAGGTATGCAGAGATACCGACGATCAGACTTCGGATAAGTAAAGTATCACGATACAAAGGGAAATTGGTATCATATGTAAATGGTTCATTCGATCACAAAGTAATCGTAGAAATATGTGGGAGCCATATGAATTTCCAGATTCCTCTATTGGTTATTGATCGGAGAAGAGTCTCGGTCATGGCTGCATAATTCACGAACTGTAGGGAGACACACTTAAGGATTCGATGTTGTTTAGTACATATGGAAAGTGAGTAAAGAGACCGAATGTAGTTCCGAGTCTCGGATGGGATCTGGGATATCACAAGGATATCCGGAATACTCCGGAGTATTAGATTCATATAAGGAAAGTCCAATTCCAGAGTTTGGGAATGGTTCCGGTGTTTTCACTAGAATGTTCTAGAAGGGTCTAGAAGGTTCACCGATCCGGAAGGGGAAGGGTACATGAATGTGTCATGAAAAATTAGAATGGTTTCATAATGTCCTAGGTCACTCGGCTAGACACTTGGAAGAGAGAAATCAAACTCTAATTTGAAAGTCAAAAAGCCAGTTTGAAAAAGTCAAACTAGGACAATGGTTTCCAAGTGGAGGGAGGAAAGGATTCCAACTTAAGGTAGGAATCCTCCCTCTCCTTGCCGCCGGCCACATGACGTGGAGTTGGGGGAGGATTCCATCCCACTTGGCGCCTCCCCACCTATAAAAGGAGGTATAGGGCATCCCTACCCCTCACAACAAACCCTAGCCCAGCCGCCGGCCACCCCAAGTCGTCGCTGCCGCCTAGGTATCCTCCCAAGTCTTCGCTGCCTAGCCCTCTCTAGACGCCGGCCACCTCCTGTAGGGTTTTGTAGCATGGAAAACAAAAAATTTCTACCGCATACAAACAAACAAGCCAAGATCTATCTACTAGATTGTAGCAACGAGTCGATGGAATAACTCACCCTCGAAGATTCCAAAGTGTTTAACGAGAGCGGATTCTCGTGGGTGATGTAGTCGTACTCTTGCTGTCGTGGGAATGGTCACGGCAGATGCTGCAATCGGCAGCGAGTAGTAGAACGAGGGGCAAGGGCGGCCAGCCATCTGCGATGCGAGATGAGGGCGGAGACACAAGGTTTTACCCAGGTTCGGCCCCCCGGAGGGTAAAGACCTACTCCTGCTAGATTGTATTATGGTGGAGGTACAATGGGCGAACTCGGCGGCTAGGCGGTGAGTCGCTTGGGTGTATGATGGAACGTATCTCTACACGCCCCGTAGGGAGGTTTATATAGTCTTACCTCCCCTAGGGTTTAATATCTCAACCGAATCAGTTAAAGCTTCGGTAATCGTTTAACCTAATCCGATCGGGCCTATCTACTCGCCTGGGCCTTTAGCTTCCAGTCGCTTGGATCCACACCGGGCCTTGATCCAGTCGCCGTCTTGTAGGCCCACTCGCCAGTTCCTGGGCCAGTCGGAAACGTCCTGCTGGGTATACCCCGGTAGGCATATCCCCATCAGTAGTCCCCGAGGCCGTCGTTGATTAGGCGCAGGTGGCTGCTGGCAGTCGGAGTATACGGCTTCAAAGCAGACATCTAGTCGAATCGTCGGCGGGCTCCTGAATAAAGGAAGAAACTAGTTATTCTGATCGCAGCTTTGGCGAATCGAATCAGCGAATACTCAGTCACTGTCGTAGTGATCGGGTCGGCGAGCCGAGTGGCCGAAGTTGGACCGTCAAACATGGTCAAACTAGCCGTTGGGGTAATCCAACGGTAATTTTTAGCGTAATCACCGCATATTAATGGCTCCCTGATTTGGCGGGTAACAACCGCTATATAAGGGGAATGGCAGGCGATCAGAGAACCATCTCTTCGTCATTTCCTCCGATTGCGCTTTCGCCAACCTCCGCATCGCGATCCAGCCGACCCGAAATCCTCCGACCCCCCACGAATCCTTCCGCCAATGGCCCCCTCCACCGAGCCTTGGGGTAGATCTAAGTGTACGAGGGCGCAACTGGCGTCCTTCGAGGAGGCCGGGATCCTGCGCGCCGGCAGGTGGCGCATCCCTGCGGCCGGAGAGGTGACCCCGAACCCGCGCGAGGGAGAGTTCATCTGCTTCACCAGCCACCTAGAGCGGGGGCTGGGATTCCCAACGTCTCTCTTCTTCCGGCGCTTCTGCGCCTTCTACGGGATCCAACCGTCGGACCTGGGCCCGCACAACATCGAGCAGCTCGCCATTTTCGTGGCGTTCTGCGAGTGCTACCTAGGCTGCAGGCCCTACTTCCCCCTGTGGAAAGATCTATTCCACGGGCGGATCAGTCGCGAGAAAGCGGGTGGCCCAATGCTTGTTGTGGGCGGCCTGACGTTCCAACTGAAATCGAAGGCTTCTTTCTTCGATCTGATGCTACCCGCCAAGGCGGCGAGCTAGTGGAAGAACTCTTGGTTCTACGTCACCGAGGCAACCCCAAACGGCGAGGTGGCGATCCCAAGGTACTCCACCGACCGGCCTGAACCACGCCGACTTCAAGTCGGCAAGCTTCCAATAGACCAGCGAATGGTCGTGGACGAAATGCTTCAGACCATTCACGGCCTGAAGAAGAGGGGCCTCCTGCCCATCAATCTGTACAACTGCTGACTCGGGCGGCGACTTGTCCCCCTGGCCTGCCGCGACCACTATATGTACGAGTGCGCAGGCCGGGAGGACTCGACGAAGTCCTGCCTCGACGAGTGGCAACTCGAGGATTATCTCCTGGCGCTGAAGAAGATCACCCAGGCGACATACCTCGACACGAAGGTCGGGGTTGCCCCTACACCGCGAAGCACCCAGCCCCAACGATAAGTCATCCTTTCATCATTCGCAATCGCAGTTAAATGCAGTCGCGGTCATATTGATGTTGTTTATGCCCATTGCAGCTATTTCAAGTAGTTGAAGGGTGGCTTCCTCCCGCGGACGACGAGAATTCGAGTTCGTCTGTCCGGGAGGTGGGCGAATCGCCTCCAGCGAGGGGAGGCGTCGAGAGCGACGGGAGTGGCGACGACGACGAATCCGAAGAAGAGGTCGCCCCGTTGGTCCGGAAAACGCGTGGGCAACGACAGCGTGAGCTTGAGGCGAGCAGAAGCCTCGAGCGTCATGATGATGATGACGACGAGCTCCCCGAGCACACCTCGCGTCACGAGGCTACTCCCTCGAAGAAGAAGAAGAATAAGAATAAGAATAAGAAGAAGGAGAAGGAGGTTAAGGCCCCTCCGAAGAAGAAGACGAAGCCAGCGAAGCAGGCGTCTCCGCCGCACTCACCAAGCAGCTCCGACGCCACCAGCCTAGCTGGGGGAGAAGATCCACTGGAGGCGACGGTGCCGGATATCGCCGCCATCCAGACCGAGGTGCCCCTAGCCTCGATGCCTCCGCCGTTCGCCCCAATCTCTGGGTCGGGGAATGCTCCAGTCGCGGTAGCTTCGCCGCCCAAGGGTGCTCCTGCCGAAGATGTTTCGGAGGCTCCAGCCGCAGCCTCGACAACGAAGAAACCGTCCGTGTCTTGGGCACGCGACGTCCTAGAGATGGGCCTCAGTCGCCGACTGGGCCCCGAACTGGAGAAGCCGGCCGGCATCCGCACGAGGCTACGCTTCATTCCAGTCGCCAAGTGAGTTTGCTCACCTACCTTTGTATTTCGTTTGTACTTGGATTATCTTGCTCACGTAATCAATTTGTACGACCAGAGCAAAGAAGATAGGCCATCCGACCGTTGCTAAGGTGCGACCCGTCGTCAGCGAGGAAGATCCCTCCCGGAAGAGGAAGGCAGACGAAGTCGTCGTCCCCGCGGATAGTGCCAAGAAGGCCAAGGGCGACGAAGTCGTCACGGTCTCCGACGACACGACGATCGCGCCGAGTGCACCCGTAACGGAGGCGGCCTTACCCACGAGGGAGGGTGCTCCCTCGCCTGGGGCGGCCGAGCCGGCCTCCTTTGGTGTCGGTGCCTCCATCGCAACGTTCCCGCACTTCATGGCCAGGGCGGCTACAACGAGTGGTACCTCGCCCTCGAGCCATGCACCTGGGTCACCGATATGGAGGTCGAGCAGCGTCGCGGGCACACGCCGGCTCTCCTCGCGTCCGTGGATGCGATACAACTTCATGGCATGCTTGGCGCAGCCATCCAGGTATGTCCAGTCCCCAAGGATCAGGCCGGTGTGTTACAGCGGTCTGATTCTTTTAATGTCGTGTTTTTATTTTTCGCGTCCAGTCCCCGAGTGCGCGCTCGCTGAATTTCAGCGGGTGGGCACTTATGATTTTTTGATTGTCAGTCCCCGAGTGTGCACTCGCTGAATTTCAGCGGGTGGGCACTTAGGATTTTTTGATTGCCAGTCCCCGAGTGCGCACTCGCTGAATTTCAGCGGGTGGGCACTTAGGATTTCTTGATTGCCAGTCCCCGAGTGCGCACTCGCTGAATTTCAGCGGGTGGGCACTTAGGATTTCTTGATTGCCAGTCCCCGAGTGCGCACTCGCTGAATTTTAGCGGGTGGACACTTAATATTTCGCTTTGGTTAACTGTTTGAATTGTGTACAGGGTCTACAACGTGAGTCAGCTGACCGGCTTGCTGCGAAACACCGCGCGGAGAAGGAACTGGCCACCGTCCAAGAGGCGAATAAGGGGCTTCAGGCAGTTGCCGTGAAGGCAGAGGAGGCCCGCCAGGGACTTGTCCCAGCGAGTGAGTTGGCAGCGGCTCAATCGGCGTTGAGATCGGCTGTGAAGCGGATTGCCGACCTCGAGAGCGATCTGAGGGAGGCGAAAGAGGAAGGGAGTTCGACGGATGGTCGAGCCAAGGCTGCCGTTACGGCCGCCGCGGAAGAGCGTAAAGTTTCTGACGCCCTTGTTGCTGGGCTTCAGGATGATTATACTTCGCTTCAGAGCTTCATCACGGATTTCTCCCGTCCCTTGATTGGTGAGTGTGTTTGCCCCTGCCTGTTGCATGTGCCTTTTTATAGTATCCGATGTACTCACTGTTATCTTCTATCCACAGGTCGTATCCTTGATAGCACGGAAGAGGCGAGCTCGTTCAACTCGCGGCAATGTGTGGCCATGCTTGTCGACTCGGCGACGTTGTCGGCGACGTGCATCCAGGCCTACCTCCAGGAGATGTCGCCTACGGAGGTAATTCCTAGCGACCTCGTCGAAGTGTGGCGGTACTTGGAGAAGGCGCGGTCGGTCGTCGAGTTTATGATGCGGTCGGCATTCCGACGTGGAGCAGCGACGGCACTTAGCCTTGGGCTCGCCCACTTCCCGGAGGACTTCGATCTGGACGACGTGACGAGTGCCTACCCGTCGTCGACTGGCTCGATGGAGATCTCTGAGGTGCTCAAGTTGACGGACCGCGCCACGGTGTACTCCGAGCGCGTCTGGGCGATGGGCGACCTCCTTCCTTACCAGGAGACGGTCGTCGCGCCTAACGACCCCGAGCCACATCACCGGGACTTCAAGATCGAGCAACCCTTCCGTGCGGCGATGGCGGGTGAGCTGACGACGTACCCGTCAAACCCGTACACGCCCTTCATCCGCAATCGCAAGGGTGCTGGCGAGTCGTCGTCGAAGCCTGTGGAGTAGAATAGTTTGCCCTGGGGCGTTAGTAGCAGATCTGCTGTTTGGGCATATTTTGTATTCTGAGACGATTGCAACATGCTATTAATGAGATATCGTGTTTGTTTTGTGATTTGTCATGTGTTTTTTGATTGAGGGTTGAACGAGTCCCCGAGCGCGTCCGCCCTTTCTATGGGGTTTACCTCGTTTGTGATGTGTTTGTGGTTTTTGAATGTTTTGTTATTGTGGTCGACTCGCCCGGACTCGGAGAGCCAGTCGCAAGGCGACTCCCTTGAGCGCTCTGTACTTCACCGTTTTCCCTTGCGCGAACGAGGTCGGGTGGCCGAGTCCCCGAGCGTGGTACTTGGTTGTTCTAGGCGTGACTCGAGGGTGGGTGAGGACTTGGCGCGTTAGTTTGAGCGCGTCACTCCTGCCTGGCCCGTTGGGTCAGTCGCATGGCGAGTCCTGGGCATGCTCTCATACTTGGTGTTTTTCCTAGACGCTCGCGCTGGACTGGTCATCAGTCCCCGAGCATGGTACTTGGCTGTTCGAGTCGCTATGTCGAGGATGCGGAGGATCGTGGTTGCTGTGAGAAGCGAAGGCAGTTGTCTTGGCTCGTAGAGCCAGTCGGGCTAGGCGACTCTGATGGGGCTCTGGGTAGGCGTTTTTCGTGGACGTTGCAAGGCCTGAGGTGACCCAGTGCCCTTGTAACACACTAATTAGCCGTGCCGATCGCCGTACCAACGGTTGACTTCTGCGGTTAGCTTGACGCTGTTATTACGAGTGCGAGTGGCACAAGACACGGAGAGTAGGCGCAATTTGCGGTAACCAATTCTTTTTATTTCGAAGCGACCAGAGGGTACATATGTGGGGTTCTAGGAGTAGAACTTCCGTAGGAGGTTTACATTCCACGGTCGCTTGACGTCGAGTTTGCCATCCCCGCAGACGTCGATGAGGTAGTAGGCGTCGTTGCCGAGTACGCGCCCGATGGCGAATGGTCCCTCCCACGGAGGGGAAAGCTTGTGCATGCCCTTCTTGTCCTGGATGAGGCGCAGCACCAGGTCGCCTTCTTGGAGGGTGCGAGTTTTCACCCTCCGGCTGTGGTAGCGGTGGAGTCCCTGCTGGTAGATGGCGGTGCGTGATCGAGCGAGGTCACGTTCCTCGTCGAGTTGATCGACTCCATCCGGGCGGGCGAGTTCGTTTGCAGCCTCCGTGTAGTGGACAACTAGTGGCGAGTCATGCTCGAGGTCGGTGGGCATGACTGCCTCGGCGCCGTACACCATGAAGAAGGGGGTGAACCCTGTCGACCTTTTGACCGAGGTGCGGATGCCCCAGATGACGGAGGGTAGCTCCTCGACCCAGCACCCGGCGGTGCGCTCGAGTGGTACTTGGAGTCGCGGCTTCAGGCCGTGGAGGATGCTTTGATTGGCCCGTTCCGCCTGGCCGTTGGATTCCGGGTGGGCGACTGACGCGAGATCGAGCCGGATGTGGTGTTCTTCGCAGAACTCGGCCATGGCTCCTTTGGCGAAGTTGGTGCCGTTGTCCGTGATGATGCTGTTTGGGAACCCGTAGCGATAGATGAGCTCGCGTAGGAATTTAGTGGCAGTCTTCCCGTCGCATTTCCGGACTGGTTTGGCCTCTACCCACTTTGTGAATTTGTCGACCGCGACCAGGAGGTGGGTGTAGCCAGAGGGAGCCTTTTTGAAGGGGCCTACCATGTCCATACCCCATACGGCGAATGGCCAGGTGATGGGGATTGTCTTGAGCGCTGAGCTCGGCACGTGCGTCTGGTTGGCGTACTTCTGGCACCCGGCACACCGCTGGACAATGTCGACGACATCGGCGTGTGCGGTGGGCCAGTAGAAGCCATGCCGCATAGCCTTGGTGACCAGAGAGCGGGCGCCGGCGTGGTGGCCGCAGTCGCCGGAGTGGATGTCGTGGAGGATCTTGCGTCCTTCGGCGGGTTGGACGCAGCGTTGGAACACTCCAGTGACGCTGCGCTTGTGGAGCTCGCCGTCGATGATGGTGAATGATTTGCATCGGCGTGCGATCATCCGGGCGTCCGTTTCGTCTACCGGCAAGGTGCCGGCCTCCAGGTAGGCGACGTAGGGCTTGGTCCAGTCATCTGGCTTGGTGACGAGTGCGACCAGGGATGCCTCTGGCTGCAGCGGGACTCCGATGTCGATCTCCCTTAGGGGAGAGACTGATGGCTTGGTGATCGTGTCCAGGAAGACCCCGGCGGGTGGTGCGAGTCGAGCCGACCCAATGCGAGAGAGTGCGTCGGCCTCCTCGTTCTTTCGCCTGTCGATCCACTCAACGGAGTAGCCTGCGAAGTGTCCGCCCAGCTTGTCTACTGCTTGGCGGTATGCCGCCATGGTGGGGGAGACGGCGTCGCAGGTGCCAGCGACTTGCCCATCGACGATGTCGGAGTCTCCGTAGCAGCGTAGGCGGTTAACGTTCATCTCCTTGGCAGCCCGCATGCCGTGGAGTAGTGCCTCGTACTCGTCCATGTTGTTGGTGCAGGGGGTGAAGTCGAGGCAGAGGACGTAGCGGAGCTTGTCGCCCTTCGGTGAAGTCAGCACGATCCCTGCTCATGCGTCGTCCGCGTTCTTGGAGCCGTCGAAGTGCAGGCTCCAGTAAT
This sequence comes from Avena longiglumis, assembly GCA_030063025.1. Taxonomy (NCBI): domain Eukaryota; kingdom Viridiplantae; phylum Streptophyta; class Magnoliopsida; order Poales; family Poaceae; genus Avena; species Avena longiglumis. Next base: position 161,531,743 of record CP125973.1, read on the forward strand.
GGAGGTATGGCAGCTTCTCTGGCTGCTGGACCTCTTCCCAGTCGGCGATGAAGTCCGCTAGAGCCTACGACTTGATCGCTTTTCGTGGCTCATATTTGATGTTGTGGACGCCGATCTCGACGGCCCACTTGGCGACTCGCCCAGTCGCCTCGCGGTTGCGGATGATGTCCTGCAACGGTGCAGAGGAGACGACCGTGATTGGGTGTTCCTGGAAGTAGTGCGGCAGGCGCCGTTGTGCTCTAAAGACCGCGTATACCAGTTTCAGGTACTGCGGGTATCACTGGCGCGACTTGGTGAGGACCTCGCTGATGTAGTACACCGGTCGCTTTACTGGGCGCTCCTTTCCTTCCTCCGGGCGTTCGACGACCATGACGGCACTGACGACCCGCTCGGAAGACGCGACGTAGACCAGCATGGGTTCTTTGTCGGCGGGGGCGGCGAGTAGTGGTGCGGCGAGTAGCACCTTTTTGAGGTCGCGGAGCGCGTCGTCCGCCTCCTTGTCCCACTGGAAGGTGGGGTTCTTGCGCATCAGGCGGTATAGGGGCATCGCCGCCTGTGCGGGGATGAAGCGGCGAGAGCCGCTACTCACCCGCCAGCTTCTCGTCGCGCGAGCACTCGGTTTCGAGTCGGGCGATCGTGTCGATCTTGGTGGGGTTCGCCTCAATCCCTCGCTTAGAGATGACGTACCCCAGTAGTTGTCCTGCTGATACACCGAAGGTGCATTTTCCTGGATTAAGCTTTATCTTGTATTTTCGCAAGTTGGCGAATGTTTCCGCCAGGTCGGCAAGTAGATCACCTGGCGGCGGATTTACGACCACGTCGTCGATGTGAACATGGATGTTGCGCCAATTTGGCTCGCGAGGCACTCTGCATGCACCGCTGGTAGGTCGCCCGGCGTTCTTGAGGCGAAGGTCATGGCGGTGTAGTAGAAGGCTCGAATGGCGTGATGAACGCCGTCTTCTCCTCGTCCTCGACAGCCATTTTGATCTGGTTGTATCGAGTAGGCGTCGAGGAAACATAGCGACTCGAGCTGCGGTGGAGGCGATTATTTGGTCGATCCGTGGGAGGACGAATCGCTCCTTCGGGCGGGTTTGTGTAGTCGATACACATCCTCCAGTCCCGTTTTTCTCGACCAAGACTGGGTTTGCCAGCCACTTGGAGTATTTAATTGGCCGGATGAAGCCTGCAGCGAGTAGACGCTGTACTTCCTCGGCGATAGCTCGGCGGCGCTCTTCATTGAAGGGCCGCAGCGACTGCTTGACGGGTCGCACTTTGGGGTCGGCGTTTAGTTTGTGCTCAGCGAGCTCCCTAGGGACACCGGGCATGTCAGAGGGCTTCCATGCGAAGATGTCCCTGTTCTCACGGAGGAACTCGATGAGCGCGCCTTCCTAGGCTGGGCTCATGCCCGTCCCGATCGTCACCGTCTGGCTGGAGTTGCCTGGGACTAGCTCGAGGTGCGGGTGTGCGTCGTTGCCTCGAAGGCTGAGGTGTTTGCGCCCTCCGAGTTGGGCTTCTTGAGTATGGTGGGGTCGTCGTTGTTGACCCCGCTCGCATACTTGGCAAGCTCATCGGCGTGGTTGGTCTCTGCCGCGATGACGGCGTCGGTGTGGCATCCCGCAAAACCACTACTAGAAAATCGCGTTGAATTTGTGCATTGCATCGTCATCATCATGCATTGTTGCATAAAACTATCTGCGCAAAACCCAGTTTCGTTTTCTAAACGCCATCTGTATTCAAACATCAAAACCAGGGTCGCCGGAATATTTTGTTTGTTGCTATCGGTTTGCAAAAGCTTTGTTTGAAATAAATAAAATTTATATTTATTTTAGTGGGGGCAGTCGAACGGGCCGACCGACCCGAACGACCACCCCCAGAAAACTAATCGGTCCAACCTCTAAATCCTAAACTCACCAACCTATCTACCCAGCCACCCCCCTCCACATCACCCCACCCTATAGCTGCTGCCACCTCACCCCTCTCCTTCCCCAACCACTCATAGTTTGCCACATCACCCTAACCCCCCACCACTCAACCCACTCACCCAGCTCACCCCACACCAAACAGCTACACGCACGCGCCCACACCCCCACTGACCCAGCCTCAGCCACTCCCCACCCCCGGTCCCACGCGGGACCCGCCTCCACCTGCCCTGTCCCCGCCTCCTCCGTCGTCTCCTCCGTCACCGGCCGCTCCACCGACGCAGCACCCGCCGGCGTCCCGTCCGCCCCCGAGCCGCCCGCCGCTCAGCTCTCCTCCGCCGCTGGCCGGCAACCCGGCCGCGAGCACGCCGCCATGAAGCCCTCCTCCTCCTCCAGCTGAAGCCGCCCGCCGCCGCCAGGCGCCTCGCCGCCGCTCCCAAGCTCTTCTCCACCGCCCGCCGCAACCTCCTCCCTCCGCCTCGCTCCACCTCGCCCGCCCGGCCACTCGCCCCACCCCAGGCCCTTTCGAGCCCAGACCTCCCTCCTCCAGCCCCGCATCCCGCCCGCTGACCCGCCGCCAACCGCCTGCTCGCTCATGTGCGCCAAGGCGCGCCCATGCCCCTCCTCCACCAACCTCGGCGCTTGCCCGCTTGGCGTCGTCCGGCGACCCTCCGTCCGCCGCATGGCGACCGCTCAGCGGCCCGCCTGCCCCCGCGACCAGCCGCCTCGGTCTGCCTCCCGCGTCGCGCGCCAAGGCCGAGCTCGCCGGCCCTCGGCCTCCTCCCGCCCGACGCGGCGCTCCGCCCCGCCCTCGCGCGCCGAAACTCGCCCGGTCTTCGCCGTCCCCGCCAAGCTCCGTCGCCGACCCCGCCTTCCCTGCAACGCGCCGCCGCCGGTCCTGCGCAAGCGCCGCGCCTCTGGCCTTCCCGCCTGCGTCCACCTCGCCTCATGGCGCCACCGCAAGTTGCCGCCGCCAGACCGGCCGTCTGCCTCGACCGTCGTCTCCTGCGCGGCGCCGCCAGAGTCGCCGTCCCTTCCATGGCGCTTCGCTCCGCTCGTGGTGCCGTGACCGCCGTCCCGTGTCTGCGCCCGCGGGCGTCCTCGAATCGGTGTTGCATCCTCGGCTGTTGCTGCGGTACCGTTGTACCCGATGGCCTCGCTCACCTCTGCGTATCAGGCATGGCCGAACTAAGTTCACCGACCACCGAAGGCGGCAACTCCAAGTTCTCCATGCGCGTGCTCGGTTGACCAGGTGACCAAGGCCAAGTTCTTCCGTTTGTCAAGCGCGACAAGTCGAACAAGGCCATCGGCGTTGAACAAGTCTTCATCCCACTGAACCTAGTGAAAATACAAGCCCATCCTCGACACCGGCAATTGAAGTTAACCGCCAGGGTCTTCATCTCGGAACCTCAAGATCGTCACCACCCGAAGTGTTCCGCCAAGATCGCCACTGGCACAACAAGCCCTCCGCCACGAGAACGCCAAGTTCGTCACCCTGGAACGGCAAGACCGACCCCGTGGGACCCGACAAGATCGGCGCGACAACACGAACGACAGTGACCAGGAGAATTCGATGCGCCCCTGACGCCGGACCAAGACCTGCTTCCCGGATGCCGAGATCGCCGACCGGAACCACAAGATCTACTTCGGGCACCGTGCGACAAGACCCTAACCCCGGAGTTCGAGATCCGCGAGGCCGAACCCTAGACCCCGAACCCCGAACCCAACCGGAACCCCAAGACCGTCGAGACCCTAATGTGAACCCTTATCCGAGAACCCTAATTTATAAATGTCACCTATATAATCTGTTGCATATAAATTGCTCATGCATGCATATTGTCATGTGGTTTGGGGCCTTATGCCGATTCACCTCATAATTAATTATGGGGCCCATATGCGAGCAAATCTAGTCTCATATCGGCCTCATTTAAACTTGTGTAGCGAACCGTTGCCATCTATTGTCTTGCTATATAACATTTAATTTGCGGGGTATCTAAACAACATGAACCACCTAATAATTAATTGTCGGGACCCGGTTCCACTTAACATGACCTAATTGCATCGCACCTTGCCATGCCATGCATCATACATGCATCATGCCGATCTTCTGCCGTGTATTAAATAGTGCATCCGTGTTTCTTCTAGTGTTTTGCTTCTTCGGATAAGGCCGATGAGTTGATGCAGTGTCGACCCGATCGGTTGAACCTTCGACAATGTTTTCAAAGAGCATCTCCCTTTCTACCTATCTTACTTTTATAGTATTTACCTCCTGTTGATCTATTGCTATACGTGTGCGATGCTTTAGTTTTCCTACCGTGATATACCGTGCAGCCCTATATTGCCTTGGACACATCCTATTACCTGTTGTTTGGTAGATAGTTGGAATTATGCGTCGTGATCGCTTGCTCAGTCATGTTGCGTGTCGTCGATTACCACGATTGTTGATGTATTGCCGCATGTTGATGTTGGAGATGATCATAGTTTTACTTATCGTTCACTTTAATTTCTGTTTAACAACTAAAATTGAAATAAGCGAGAGGCATCGGTGGGTGATAGAAAATATTTGGTTTCGAGCCCACTTGTGTCCGTAGGACCCAGTACTTGATACTGTTCTTTGATTTATCGCGCTATCCACATCCGGGAGGTATATGGGACCCCGAGCGAGCTTGATTCATCTTATTTCTTGGGGCCACAACTAGTTTGAGGTTTTATTTACGATCCTGTACTTATGCCATGCTACTTATGTATTTAAATTGTCGACAGATAGCACTTTGCATCGTTTAGGAAGGCGGAGTGATTACAGTATCGACACCCCAGTTTCGGGTTCCCGAGCTTCTGACCATTGGCGCTAACCTTGAGTCCGTCTTGAAGCTAGCTTACTGCTATGGATCTACTCAAAGGGTGGCCCTGAAATATTTCTGAATCTGTGATTGTTCAGTGAAAGCCTCGTTGGGTTTTGATTTGGTTTTTCCGAGGTTGATCGGCGTGTGTTGCTATTGGTGCACCCGGCGGGTAAAACTTTTCTAAAGCCGTGTCGCGGATATGGACGACTTGGAGCACAGATCTCGATCATAGACAAGCATAACTAAAGTTTATGCTATAAATTTGACTTTATAATGACTAGTAATCAGCTTCACTATAATGGAATGGCTAATTACGCCCACAATTGCTTGTTTGGCTTGTCGCTTAATTTGTACCTGACTAGTAAGTATTGCAACTACAACGGAATGTCTGAATAAAAGTACCAACAACTGCTGGGTTTTGGGTTTATCTCATGCTATCTGTACCTGATTAGTAATTGTTGCAACTATCACGGAATGGTTCATTAAAAGTGCCTACTGTTTACTTTATCAGGATGATTATCTAAACCTGACTAGTAATTGCTGCAACGATAACCGAATAAATAAAATTGCCAGCGGTGTGAGTTCCTGGTTGACTTCTCGTTTGGTCTCGAGGGGAAACACCAGATGGGTTTGTTTGGTGCTAGCTTCAGGTTGGATCCGGATAGGACATTCTTACCCTCTCGATTACCGCATTGTATCGAGTCTCTATAGGTTGTTCACATGCCGCCACGCCGCTCGATCCACCATACCTATGTAGGCGAGGACCGCAATTCTAGCCTCGCCGTGTCTTGGCCTCGATCTTGGCGCTCCTTCTTTTCCTTTGCCCTTTGTCGGCACCCCTTTGTTTAAGCAGGTTTTGAGATCGGCGCGTTAGCGGGGTTACCCTTCCGGCTTGGCACAGGCAGTTATGGGCGCCATTGGTTATTCTTCGGGCTCTTAGCCCCATTTGCATCTTGTCCGTAGTCACGCCTCGATCATTTTCAAGGTGATTTGGATCTTTATATTATATCGTATTCTTGACTCTTTGAGTCGTTGTATATACCTGCTGTGGGTCCCATCGAGGACTGTGTAATGTTATTACTTCGTTTTCCACCCGCACGAAAGTGCTTGAGCACCTTTGAATCGTTTCTATGCGGGTTTGGCGGGTTTCGCTAAAACTTGCATAGGTCCGATTCGAGGGTGTTACTGTGGTATCGAGCTTCGGCGATTATACCCCACAAGTCCAGCCTGTAGGATAACCTAGCTAACGGCCGAAGTAGAGTGTCAAAACTATTTTTGCAAAATCGGTTGGATAGTTCTGATTAGGTCTGATTTTACTCCTTACCCCTCTGCTATTCTCCTCTCACCTCTACGCGTTTTGAATCCGCTCTCTTCTCTCTCTTCGACTCCAGGAATTCTCGTGGTTGGGTTTCCGTCGTACCTTTAGGGTTTCGCTTCCTTCTTGGTTAACGGTGTTCTACCATCCGGTGTTCAAGCTGCCTGAGGAATCCGTCTGCTGTGGTATCATTCTTTGTTCCTTGTTTGTGCTATCCGGTGTTTCCCGACGTGACGACATCCTCTACGCCAGATCCGATGCAGAGTCTGCATCACTCCTTTGTTTCCGAACCTCGCTTGTCGAGATCTTCAGTCTAATTCCGAGAATGGTTGCACTCTTTCCTACTGATTGTGCGGAGTAATAGTTTGGGTGCGTGATGGATTGGCCCCCATGCCGACTACCCCTTCTATTCGCTTTGGTACATTGAAGTGGATGAGAATGCATCGGTTCCTTTCCACCGGGTTAGAGGTGGCTTTATTTGTTGATACCTCTACCTTCGACCTTTTGTCCCGAGTGCTCTCGGCGATCACGGACAACGAACTCTTGTAGTGGTGTCGCGAGGATCTACACGAGAGAAGATTCAGGTCGCCGCCCTTCTTCCGGTACCATGAGGCGGATCTCGAGGCGAGATCCATTGTTAGTGGTGTCATTGTGGCATCCCGAAAACCACTACTAGAAAATCGCGTTGAATTTGTGCATTGCGTCATCATCATGCATTGTTGCATAAAACTATCTGCATAAAACCAGTTTCGTTTTCTAAACGCCATCGTATTCAAACATCAAACCGAATTCGCGGAATATTTTGTTTGTTGCTATCGGTTTGCAAAAGCTTTGTTTGAAATAAATAAAATTTATATTTATTTTAGTGAGGCAGTCGAACGGGCGAACCAATTCAACGACCACCCCAGAAAACTAATCGGTCCAACCTCTAAATCCTAAACTCACCAACCTATCTACCCAGCCACCCTCCACATCACCCCACCCTATAGCTGCTTGCCACCTCACCCTCCCTTCCCCCAACCACTCATAGTTTGCCACATCACCCTAACCCCCACCACTCAACCCACTCACCCAGCTCACCCCACACCACCCCTTGCGCACAGCCTCCCACCCCACCTCCCACGCTGACCCGGCCTCCTCCACCTGTCCCCTCGGCAACCTCCTCCCGTCGTCTCCCTCGCTCACCTCCGCTCCACCGCAGCCACCACGCCTGGCGTCCGCCGCCCGCTGGCCCCAGCTCGCCTCCAGCTCTCCCTCCAAGGCTGGCCAACCCCGCATGAGCACGCTGCCCCATGAGCCCTCCTCCTCCTCTGGCCTGCTTCGGACGGCCGCCTCGTGCGCCTCCCGCCGCCCCCACGCTCTTCTCGACCGCCTCAGGCCGCCTCGCTGCCTCTTCGCCTCCAGCTCCCGCCAAGCTCCGCCCCGACCCGCCTTCCGCAACGCTGCCGCCCCTGTCCCCTCGCGCGCCGCCTCCTTCGCGCGCCTGCCCTCGGCTGCGCCCACCTCCGCCTCGCGCGCCACCGCAAGCTGCCGCCGCCAGACCGCCGTCGCCTCGCCCGACCGTCGTCTCGGCGCGAAGCGCCGCCAAGAGTCTCCGCCCTTCCGCAGCGCTTCGCCCGCTGTGGTGCCGTGACCGCCCCTGTCTCGCGCCGCGGACGCCCTCGGTACGGTGTTGCATCCTCGGTACTGTTGCGAACCGCGTACCCGATGGCCTCGCTCACCTCTGCGTATCAGGCATGGCCGAACTAAGTTCACCGACCACCGAAGGCGGCAACTCCAAGTTCTTCATGCGCGTGCTCGGTTGACCAGGTGACCAAGGCCAAGTTCTTCCGTTTTTCAAGCGCGACAAGTTGAACAAGGCCATCGGCGTTGAACAAGTCTTCATCCCACTGAACCTAGTGAAAATACAAGCCCATCCTCGACACCGGCAATTGAAGTTAACCGCCAGGGTCTTCATCTCGGAACCTCAAGATCGTCACCACCCGAAGTGTTCCGCCAAGATCGCCACTGGCACAACAAGCCCTCCGCCACGAGAACGCCAAGTTCGTCACCCTGGAACGGCAAGACCGACCCCGTGGGACCCGACAAGATCGGCGCGACAACAAGAACGACAGTGACCAGGAGAATTCGATGCGCCCCTGACGCCGGACCAAGACCTGCTTCCCGGATGCCGAGATCGCCGACACGGAACCACAAGATCTACTTCGCGGGCACCGTGCGACAAGACCCTAACCCCCGGAGTTCGAGAACGATCCCGCCGAGGCCGTCGAACCCTAGACCCCGAGACCGACCCCGAACCCCGAACCCCCGGAACCCCAAGACCGTCGAGACCCTAATGTGTGAACCCCTTATCCGAGAACCCTAATTTATAAATGTCACCTATATAACTGTTGCATATAAATTGCTCATGCATGCATATTGTCATGTGGTTTGGGGGCCTTATGCCGATTCACCTCATAATTAATTATGGGGCCCATATGCGGGCAAATCTAGTCTCATATCGGCCTCATTTAAACATGTGTAGAGAACCGTTGCCATCTATTGTCTTGCTATATAACATTTAATTGCGGGGGTTCTAAACAACATGAACCACCTAATAATTAATTGTCGGGACCCCGGTTCCACTTAACATGACCTAATTGCATTGCACCTTCGCCATGTCATACATCATACATGCATCATGCCGATCTTTTGCCGTAGTACTAAATAGTGCATCCGGTGTTTCTTCTAGTGTTTTGCTTCTTCGCGGATAAGGCCGATGAGTTGATGCGAGTGTCGACCCGATCTCCGGTTGAACCTTCGACAATGTTTTCAGGCGAGCATCTCCCCCTTTCTACCTATCTTACTTTTATAGTATTTACTTCCCTCCTGTTGATCTATTGCTATCTGTGTTGCGATGCTTTAGTTTTCCTACCTGTGATATACCGTGCAGCCCTATATTGCCTTGGACACATCCTATTACCTGTTGTTTGGTAGATAGTTGGAATTGCGCTGGCCGAGTCGCTGTCATGCTCAAGTGCGTGTCGTCGATGCCACGATTGTTGATGTATTGCCGCATGTTGATGTTGGAGATGATCATAGTTTTACTTATCGCTCACTTTAATTTCTGTTTAACAACTAAAATTGAAATAAGCGAGGCATCGGTGGGTGATAGAAAATATTTGGTTTAGAATGCCCACTTGTGTCCCGTGGGACCCCGAGTACTTGATACCGTTCTTTGATTTATCGCTATCCACATCCGGGAGGTATATGGGACCCCCTTGAGCCAGAGCTTGATTCAGTCTTATTTCTTGGGGCCACAACTAGTTTGAGGTTTTATTTACGATCCTGTACTTATGCCATGCTACTTATGTATTTAAATTGTGCGGCAGATAGCACACTGTACTGTTTAGGAAGCGGAGTGATTACGCGGTATCGACACCCCAGTTTCGGGTTCCCGAGCTTACCATTGGCGCTAACCTTGAGTCCGTCTCGGCTAGCTTACTGCTATGGATCTACTCAAAGGGTGGCCCCTGAAATATTTCTGAATCTGTGATTGTTCATCGTGAAAGCCTCGTTGGGTTTTGATTTGGTTTTTCCGAGGTTGATCGGCGTGTGTTGCTATTGGTGCACCCGCCGGGTAAAACTTTCAAAGCCGTGTCATGGATATGGACGACTTGGAGCACAGTATCTCGATCATAGACAAGCATAACTAAAGTTTACTGCTATAAATTTGACTTTATAATGACTAGTAATCAGCTTCACTATAATGGAATGGCTAATTAATACTGCCCACAATTGCTTGTTTGGCTTGTCGCTTGCGACCACTGTACCTGACTAGTAAGTATTGCAACTACAACGGAATGGCTGAATAAAAGTACCAACAACTGCTGGGTTTTGGGTTTATCTCATGCTATCTGTACCTGATTAGTAATTGTTGCAACTATCACGGAATGGTTCATTAAAAGTGCCTACTGTTTACTTTATCAGGATGATTATCTATACCTGACTAGTAATTGCTGCAACGATAACCGAATAAATAAAATTGCCAACGGTGTGAGTTCCTCGGTTGACTTCCTCGTTTGGTCTCGAGGGGGAAACACCAGGATGGGTTTGTTTGGTGCTAGCTTCAGGTTGGATCCGGATAGGACATTCTTACCCCTCTCTGATTACCGCCAGTTGTATCGAGTCTCTATAGGTTGTTCAGTGCATGCTGCCGCTGCCGCTCAGTCCACCATACCTATGTAGGCGAGGACCGCCGAATTCTAGCCTCGCCGTGTACTGGCCTCAGTACTGACTCTCCTTCTTTTCCTTTGCCCTTTGTCGGCACCCCTTTTGTTTAAGCAGGTTTTGAGATCGACGCCGTTAGCAGGGTTACCCTTCCGGCTTGGCCTGGGCAGGGTTATGGACGCCATTGGTTATTCTTCAGGGCTCTTAGCCCCATTTGCATCTTGTCCGTAGTCGGACGCTCGATCATTTTCAAGGTGATTTGGATCTTTGTATATTATATCTGTATTCTTGACTCTTTGAGTCGCTGTTGTATATACCTGTTCTGTGGGTCCCATCGAGGACTGTTGTGTAATGTTATTACTTCGTTTTCCACCCGCACGAAAGTGCCTGTTGGGCACCTTTGAATCGTTTCTATGCGGGTTTGGCGGGTTTCGCTAAAACTTGCATAGGTCCGATTCTCGAGGTGGTATCGTGAGCTCAGCATTACGATACCCCCACAAGTCCAGCCTGTAGGATAACCTAGCTAACTCAAGTAGAGTGTCAAAACTATTTTGCAAAATCGGTTGGATAGTTCTCGATTAGGTCTGATTTTACTCCTTACCCCTCCGCTATTCTCCTCTCACCTCACGCGTTTGAATCCGCCTTCTCTCTTCGACTCCAGGAATTCTCGTGGTTGGGTTTCCGTCGTACCTTTAGGGTTTCGCTTCCTTCTTGGTTAAAGGTGTTCTACCATCCGGTGTTCAAGCTGCCTGAGGAATCCGTCTGCTGTGGTATCATTCTTTGTTCCTTGTTTGTGCTATCCGGTGTTTCCCGACGCGACGACATCCTCTACGCCAGATCCGATGCAGAGTCTGCATCACTCCTTTGTTTCCGAACCTCGCTTGTCGAGATCTTCAGTCTAATTCCGAGAATGGTTGCACTCTTTCCTACTGATTGTGCGGAGTAATAGTTTGGGTGCGTGATGGATTGGCCCCCATGCCGACTACCCCTTCTATTCGCTTTGGTACATTGAAGTGGATGAGAATGCATCGGTTCCCCTTTCCACCGAAGTTAGAGGTGGCTTTATTTGTTGATACCTCTACCTTCGACCTTTTGTCCCCGGAGTGCTCTCTCGACGATCACGGACAACGAACTCTTGTAGTGGTGTCGCGAGGATCTACACGATACGAGAAGATTCAGGTCGCCGCCCTTCTTTCCGGTACCATGAGGCGGATCTCGAGGGCGAGATCCATTGTTAGTGGTGTCGAATTGTGGCATCCCGCAAAACCACTACTAGAAAATCGCGTTGAATTTGTGCATTGCATCGTCATCATCATGCATTGTTGCATAAAACTATCTGCGCAAAACCCAGTTTCGTTTTCTAAACGCCATCTGTATTCAAACATCAAAACCCGGGTCGCCGGAATATTTTGTTTGTTGCTATCGGTTTGCAAAAGCTTTGTTTGAAATAAATAAAATTTATATTTATTTTAGTGGGGGCAGTCGAACGGGCCGACCGACCCGAACGACCACCCCCAGAAAACTAATCGGTCCAACCTCTAAATCCTAAACTCACCAACCTATCTACCCAGCCACCCCCTCCACATCACCCCACCCTATAGCTGCTTGCCACCTCACCCCTCTCCCTTCCCCCAACCACTCATAGTTTGCCACATCACCCTAACCCCCCACCACTCAACCCACTCACCCAGCTCACCCCACACCAAACAGCTACACGCACGCGCCCACACCCCCACTGACCCAGCCTCAGCCACTCCCCACCCCCGGTCCCACGCGGGACCCGCCTCCACCTGCCCTGTCCCCCGGCAACCTCCTCCCGTGCGTCTCCCTCCGCTTCGCACCCGGCCGCTCCACCGACGCAGCCACCCCCAAGGCCCCTCGCCCGCCTCTCCCTCCCGAGCCGCCGCGCTCCCCTCCGCCCTTGCATGAGCACGCCGCCCCAAGCCCCTCCTCCTCCTCCGCGTCAGGCTCGGACTGCCGCCTGTGTGCCTCCGCCGCCCCCTCTTAGCTCCTCTTACCGCCGCCCCTGCAACCTCCTCCCTCCGCCGCCTCGCTCCACCTCGCTCCGCCGGCGCGCCACCTCGCCCCACCCCCAGGCCCCGCTCGAGCCCCAGACCTCCCTCCTCCGGCAGCCCCGCATCCCCGCGCCTCCGCCACTCCGCCAAGGCCGCTCGCTCCGGCCAAGGCCCGCCGGCTGCCGAGCCCTCCTCCACCAACCTCCGCGCTGCCGCTGTCGTCCAGCGACCTCCGTCCGCCCGCGCCATGCGCCCGCCTGCTGCCCCGCCTCGCCCGCGACCAGCCGCCTCGGTCTGCCTCGCTGCCGCGCCGCCGCGCTGAAGCCGCCCGCCTCCTCACGCCCGCCCGACCGCGGCGCTCGCCGCTCGCCCGCGCCAAGCTCGCCGCTCGCCCTTCGTCCCCGCTGCCCCGCCAAGCTCCGCCACCGACCCGCTCGCAACGCCGCCGCCCGGTCCCGCGCCCGGCGCCGCCTCCTTCGGCGCCGCCTGCCCCTCGGCTCGTCCACCTCCGCCAGCGCCACCGCAGTTGCCGCCGCCAGGACCGGCCGTCCGCCTCGCTCTGACCGTCGTCTCCCTGGCGCGAGCGCCGCCAAGAGTCGCCGTCCCTTCCGCAGCGCTTCTCGGCTCCGTCGTCGTGTGCCGTGACCGCCGTCCCGTGTCTCTGCGCCGCGGACGTCCTCGGGTACTGGTGTTGCATCCTCGGCTGTTGCTGCGAGTACCGTTGTACCCGATGGCCTCGCTCACCTCTGCGTATCAGGCATGGCCGAACTAAGTTCACCGACCACCGAAGGCGGCAACTCCAAGTTCTCCATGCGCGTGCTCGGTTGACCAGGTGACCAAGGCCAAGTTCTTCCGTTTGTCAAGCGCGACAAGTCGAACAAGGCCATCGGCGTTGAACAAGTCTTCATCCCACTGAACCTAGTGAAAATACAAGCCCATCCTCGACACCGGCAATTGAAGTTAACCGTCAGGGTCTTCATCTCGGAACCTCAAGATCGTCACCACCCGAAGTGTTCCGCCAAGATCGCCACTGGCACAACAAGCCCTCCGCCACGAGAACGCCAAGTTCGTCACCCTGGAACGGCAAGACCGACCCCGTGGGACCCGACAAGATCGGCGCGACAACAAGAACGACAGTGACCAGGAGAATTCGATGCGCCCCTGACGCCGGACCAATACCTGCTTCCCGGATGCCGAGATCGCCGACACGGAACCACAAGATCTACTTCGCGGGCACCGTGCGACAAGACCCTAACCCCCGGAGTTCGAGAACGATCCCGCCGAGGCCGTCGAACCCTAGACCCCGAGACCGACCCCGAACCCCGAACCCCCGGAACCCCAAGACCGTCGAGACCCTAATGTGTGAACCCCTTATCCGAGAACCCTAATTTATAAATGTCACCTATATAACTGTTGCATATAAATTGCTCATGCATGCATATTGTCATGTGGTTTGGGGGCCTTATGCCGATTCACCTCATAATTAATTATGGGGCCCATATGGGCAAATCTAGTCTCATATCGGCCTCATTTAAACTTGTGTAGCGAACCGTTGCCATCTATTGTCTTGCTATATAACATTTAATTTGCGGGGTTCTAAACAACATGAACCACCTAATAATTAATTGTCGGGACCCCGGTTCCACTTAACATGACCTAATTGCATTGCACCTTCGCCATGTCATACATCATACATGCATCATGCCGAGCTTTTGCCGTAGTACTAAATAGTGCATCCGGTGTTTCTTCTAGTGTTTTGCTTCTTCGCGGATAAGGCCGATGAGTTGATGCGAGTGTCGACCCGATCTCCGGTTGAACCTTCGACAATGTTTTCAGGCGAGCATCTCCCCCTTTCTACCTATCTTACTTTTATAGTATTTACTTCCCTCCTGTTGATCTATTGCTATCTGTGTTGCGATGCTTTAGTTTTCCTACCTGTGATATACCGTGCAGCCCTATATTGCCTTGGACACATCCTATTACCTGTTGTTTGGTAGATAGTTGGACTTGCGCGTCGTAGTCGCTTGCTCAAGTGCTGTTGCGTGTCGTCAGTGCCACAGTTGTTGATGTATTGCCGCATGTTGATGTTGGAGATGATCATAGTTTTACTTATCGTTCACTTTAATTTCTGTTTAACAACTAAAATTGAAATAAGCAGAGGCATCGGTGGGTGATAGAAAATATTTGGTTTCCGAACGCCCACTTGTGTCCCGTAGGACCCCGAGTACTTGATACCTGTTCTTTGATTTATCGCGCTATCCACATCCGGGAGGTATATGGGACCCCCCTGAGCCAGAGCTTGATTCAGTCTTATTTCTTGGGGCCACAACTAGTTTGAGGTTTTATTTACGATCCTGTACTTATGCCATGCTACTTATGTATTTAAATTGTGCGACAGATAGCACACTGTACTGTTTAGGAAGGCGGAGTGATTACGCGGTATCGACACCCCGAGTTTTCGGGTTCCCAAATTCTGACCATTGGCGCTAACCTTGAGTCCGTCTCGAGCTAGCTTACTGCTATGGATCTACTCAAAGGGTGGCCCCCAAATATTTCTCAATCTGTGATTGTTCATGTGAAAGCCTCGTTGGGTTTTGATTTGGTTTTTCCGAGGTTGATCGGCGTGTGTTGCTATTGGTGCACCCGGCCGGTAAAACTTTCTCAAAGCCGTGTCCATGGATATGGACGACTTGGAGCACGATTCTCGATCATAGACAAGCATAACTAAAGTTCGCTATAAATTTGACTTTATAATGACTAGTAATCAGCTTCACTATAATGGAATGGCTAATTAATACGCCCACAATTGCTTGTTTGGCTTGTCGCCATGCGACCGTATTCGACTAGTAAGTATTGCAACTACAACGGAATGTCTGAATAAAAGTACCAACAACTGCTGGGTTTTGGGTTTATCTCATGCTATCTGTACCTGATTAGTAATTGTTGCAACTATCACGGAATGGTTCATTAAAAGTGCCTACTGTTTACTTTATCAGGATGATTATCTATACCTGACTAGTAATTGCTGCAACGATAACCGAATAAATAAAATTGCCAACGGTGTGAGTTCCTCGGTTGACTTCCTCGTTTGGTCTCGAGGGGGAAACACCAAGATGGGTTTGTTTGGTGCTAGCTTCAGGTTGGATCCGGATAGGACATTCTTACCCCTCTCTGATTACCGCCAGTTGTATCGAGTCTCTATAGGTTGTTCAGTGCATGCTGCCGCTGCCGCTCAGTCCACCATACCTATGTAGGCGACCGAATTCTATCCTCGCTGCACCGCCTCAAGATCGACTCTCCTTCTTTCCTTTGCCCTTTGTAGGCACCCCTTTGTTTAAGGTGTTTTGAGATCGACCAAGTTAGCGGGTTACCCTTCCGGCTTGGCCCAGGGTTATGGACACCATTGGTTATTCTTCGTGGCTCTTAGCCCCATTTGCATCTTGTCCGTAGTCGGACGCCGATCATTTTCAAGGTGATTTGGATCTTTGTATATTATGTCTGTATTCTTGACTCTTTGAGTCGCCTGTATATACCTTCGCATGGGTCCCATCGAGGACTGTTGTGTAATGTTATTACTTCGTTTTCCACCCGCACGAAAGTGCATGGTGGGCACCTTTGAATCGTTTCTATGCGGGTTTGGCGGGTTTCGCTAAAACTTGCATAGGTCCGATTCTGAGGGTGTTACAGTCGGCGAGTTCTGCTCCTTTGGCCTCGCACTCGGCGGCCATGTCGGGGTCGCCGTTGATGGTTATGACGCCACACGGCCCGGGGAGCTTCATCGCGTTGTACGCGTAGTGGGGCGCTGCCATGAACTTGGCGAACGCCTGGCGCCCCAGGACGCAGTGGTAGGGGCTGTCGAAGGGTACCAGCTCGAAGATGATCCGCTCGGTGCGGAAGTTTGCTGGTGTGCCGAAGGTGACTGGCAGCGTGACCTTGCCGATCAGGTACGCCTTCCGACCGGGGACGATGCCGTGGAACGTGGTGTGGGTTGTCTCGATCATCGACTGCGGGAGCCGCAGCCGCCTGAAGGTGTCCAGGTACAGGATGTTGATGGAGCTGCCTCCGTCCATCAATGTCTTGGGGAGCCAGTAGTCGCCCACCTTAGGCTTGACCACCAGGGCGACTCGGCCTGGGTACTCGATACGTGGCGAGTGGTCCTGGCGGCTCTAGGTGATGGGCTGCTCCGACCAGTTGAGGAACCGGGGGACGTCCACCTGGGCCACCGCGTTGACGGCGACGGCGCGGGTGATGACCTTCTTCTCGCGCTTCGTGTTGAAGCCTGTGAAGGTATGGAGCGAGCCAGCCATGTTGCCGAATTTTCCGCCGTTTGGCGGGTTGTTGTCGGGGTCCTCCCGTGCTCACTATGCCTTCTCGATTTCTCTGAGGGTGTGGCAGTCGGCGGTCGTGTGCGTGGCGGGTTTCCCTTCCCTGCTATGAAACGCACAAGGTTGGTTAAGGAGGGCCGCGGGGTCGAACCTTGGCTTGGCCTTGTAGTTGCCGCCGTCGTGGCGTTGTCCTCCATCACGGCGGAAGCTTTTGGGCTCACGTTGTGCGTGCCCGGCGTTGGCGACGAAGTCGACTCGCCCGTCACTACGGCGCTTGCCGGTGAGGCGAGTGTTGCTGTAGCGTAGGTCGGACCGTCATCCGTTATCGTTGCCGCTCGTGCGGCGTTGGCCTCCCGACTCGTCGTCGGTTTCTTGGTTTGGATATTCCTCCGCATACCGTTTGGCGATCTCGAGGAGGCCCGGTATGTTGTCGAGTGTGCGATAATGTCGCTTGATCTTGGCGACCAAGGGCTCGTAGCGGCACGAGGTCTTGAAGCAATGGATCGCAGTGTCCGGGTGGATGCAGACCGTGTTGTACCAGAGTTCTTGCCACCGCTGGACCCAGTTGCGGGTCGACTCGCGGGGTCCCTGGACGCATCGCTCCAGGTCCTCGATGGTGGTGGCGCGGGTGTAAGAGCACTCGAAGTGCCTGACGAAGGCGTCGCGCATTTCCTCCCAGGAGTCGATACTATCCTGGGAGAGGGTGTTGATCCACTGCCTGCACGTCCCATCCATCATCAAGGGGAGGTAACGGGCGGCTAGCAGGTCGGTGTGGCATGCGATCCCCATCGCCATGAGGTATGTATCGAGCCACGCGGAGGTCGCAAGGTCGATTTCTATCTCCTTCGGCGCCTTGAAGTTCGGCGGGTACTTCTCGCCTCGGATCATCGGTCTGAAGCACTTGGGGCCGAGTCGACTTAGCGATCCCATCGGCTCGCCGTCGCGGCGATTGGATAGGGTGTGTCGCAGGTCGTCGGGCTGGCGTGCGCGCCAGCTTTGGTTGTTGATGATGTGGGTGTGGGCGTCGATGGGTTGACCGTTGGCGGCGACGAAGTTGGTCGCTGGCCCTGGGGTTGTTGGTGGAGAGTTCCGTGTTCATGGGTCGATGTTGGAGCTGCAATGGCTCTGGTGGCGAGCAGTTGAGGGTGTTTGCCGCCATGGGGAGACCACTTGAGGCCGCTTTGCTTCCCGAAGAACGTGAGTACACTCAACCCTGCGAGTCGGCGCCTGTGTTTTGCTGCTCGACGGCCTTTGCGAGCAGGGCCCTGACATACTGGATCTGTAGGGCGCCGTCGCCGGTGGCCGTTATGTTGTCAGCTGCTGCTCGGCCTGCCACGAGGTTGTCCATCGGGGTGGAGAACAGTGGGGGGCCACTAAAATAATTTAATATTTTTATTTGTTTTGCGATGAACTTTTGCAAGTGGTTTTTAGACAAATAAAATATCCGGCAGCACCCGGGGTTTGGCGTTTGAATAAAGATGGGGCGTTTTAGAAAACAAAACGGGCTTTGCGGGATAGTTTTGGCAAACAATGCATGATGATGACGATGCAATGCACACATTCAACGCGATTTTCTAGTAGTGATTTTGCGGGATGCCACAATTCGACACCACTAACAATGGATCTCGCCCTCGAGATCCGCCTCATGGTACCGGAAGGAAGGTCGGCGATCTGCGTCTTCTCGCTTCGTGTAGATCCTCGCGACACCACTAACAAGAGGTCGTTGTCCGTGATCGTCGCGAGAACACTCCGGGGACAAAAGGTCGAAGGTAGAGGCATCAACAAATTAAGCCACCCCTAACTTCGACGGAAAGAGGGAACCGATGCATTCTCATCCACTTCAATGTACACGAGCAAATAGAGTGAGTAGTCGGCATGGGGGCCAATCCATCACGCACCCAAACTATTACTCTGCACAATCGTAGAAAAAGTGCAACCATTCTCAAATCGGTGAAGATCTCGACAAGCAAGGTTCGGAACAACGGAGTGATGCAGACTCTGCATCGGATCTGGCGTAGATGATGTCGTCGCGTCGGAAAACACCGGATAGCACAAACAAGGAACAAGAAGGATACCACGGTAGACGGATTGCTCAGGCAGCTTGAACACCGGATGATAGAACACCGTTATCAGAGGAGGAAGCGAAACCCTGAAGGTACGACAGAACCCAACCACGAGAATTCCTGGACTCGAAGAAAGATAAGAGAGCAGATCCAAAACACGTAGGGATAAGAGGAGAACAGAAGAGGGGTAAGGAGTAAAATCACCTAATCGTAACTATCCAACCGATTTTGCAAAATAGTTTTGACACTCTACTTGACCGTTAGCTAGGTTATCCCACAGGGACTTGTGGGTATCGTAATCGCTGAGCTCGATACCACTCAGAACACCTCGAATCGGACCTATGCAAGTTTGAGCAAAATTCGCCAAACCCGCATAGAAACGATTCAAAGGTGCCCACCAGCACTTTCAAGGGTGGAAAAGCAGTAATAACATTACACAACAGTCCTCGATGGGACCCACGTAACGTATATATATATATATAACAATGACTCAAAGAGTCAAGAATACGATATAATATACAAAGATCCAAATCACCTTGAAAACGATAGAGCGTCCACGGACAAGATGCAAATGGGGCTAAGAGCCCTCAAGAATAACCAACGGCGTCCATAACCTGCCTGTGCCAAGCCGAAGGGTAACCCTGCTAACGGCGTCGATCTCAAAACCTGCTTAAACAAAAGGGTGCCGACAAGGGCAAAGGAAAAGAAGGAGCGTCGATCGAGGCCAAGACACGGCGAGGCTAGAATTCGCGGTCCTCGCCTACATAGGTATGGTGGATCGGCAGCGCAGATGCACTAATCAACCTATAGAGACTCGATACAACCAAGGCCAATCGAGAGGGGTAAGAAAGACCTATTCGATCCAACTGAAGCTAACACCAAACAAACCCATCCCGTGTTTCCCTCGAGACCAAACGAGGAAGTCAACCGAGGAACTCACACAGTTGGCGTTTTACTTATTCGTTATTGTTGCAGCAATTACTAGTGAGGTTTAAATAATCGTCACGATAAAGTAGCGGTGGGCACTTTTAGTTAACCATTCCGTGATAGTGGCAACACTTACTAGTCGACAATTAGCATGAGATAACCCTTAAACCCAGCAGTTGTTGGTACTTTTATTCAGCCATTCCGCTAGAAGTTGCAATACTTACTAGTCAGTACAATGGTCGCAAGCGACCCTCCAAACAAGCAATTGTGGGCAGATTAATTAGCCATTCCATTATAGTGAAGCTGATTACTAGTCATTATAAAGTCAAATTTGTAGCAAGAACTTTAGTTATGCTTGTCTATGATCGAGATATCAGGCTCCAAGTCGTCCATATCCATGGACACGGCTTTCAAAAGTTTTACCGGGCCGGGTTGCACCAATAGCAACACACGCTCGATCAACCTCGGAAAAACCAAATCAAAACCCAACGAGGCTTTCACGACTGAACAATCACAGGATTCAGAAATATTTCAGGGGGCCACCCCTTAAGTAGATCCCGCAACGAAGCCAGCTGACTCCGAGACGGGCTCAAGGTTTGGGTAGACGGCTGTGAACGACTGGGAACCCGAAAGTGTGGCTGGGCTTGTCGACACCGCGGAATCGTGTCCCGATCCTAAATAAAGACAAAGGTACCTCGCACAATTTAAATACAGAAAGTAGCATGGCATAAGTACAGGATCGTAAATAAAACCTCAAACTAGTTTGTGGCCCCAAGAAATAAGACTGAATCAAGCTCTGGCTCAGGGGGGTCCCATATACCTCCCGGATGTGGATAGCGCGATAAATCAAGGAACAGGTATCAAGTACTCGGGGTCTTACGGGACACAAGTATGCTCGAAACCAAATATTTTCTATCACCCACCGATGCCTCTGCTTATTTCAATTTTAGTTGTTAAACAGAAATTAAAGTGAACGGTAAGTAAAACTAGAATCATCTCCAACATCAACATGCGGCAATACATCAGCAACTGTGGCATATGACGACACACATCAGCACTTGAGCAAGCAACTACGACGCGCAAGTCCAACTATCTACAAAACAACAGGTAATAGGATGTGTCCAAGGCAATATAAGGCTGCAAGGGATATCACAGGTACGGAACTAAAGCATCGCAACACAGATAGCAATAGATCAACAGGAGGGAATAAAGACTATAAAAGTAAGATAGGTAGAAAGGGGGAGATGCTCGCCTGAAAACATTGTCGAAGGTTCAACCGAAGAACGGGGCGAAGCTCACATCAACTCAACGGCCTTATCCGCGAAGAAGCAAAACACTAGAAGAAACACCGGATGCACTATTTAATACTAAGGCAAAAGATCGGCATGATGCATGCATGATGGACGACAAGGTGCGATGCAATTAGGTCATATTAAGCGGAACCGGGGTCCCGACAAGTAATTATATGGTTCATGTTGTCTAGAAGCCCCGCAATTTAAATGTTGTTATAACATGGCAAGAGATAGCACCGGGTTCGCTACACAAATTTAAATGAGGCCAATATGAGACTAGATTTGCCCGCATATGGGCCCCATATTTAATTATTAGGTGAATCGGCATAAGGCCCCCAAACCACAGATATGCATGCGAGATGAATGATTAAATATGCAACAAGTTATTATGATGTTGTAAAATAAGGTTTCGGAAAGGGTTCACACATTAGGGTTCGAACTTGGGGTTCCGGGTTCGGGTCTCTCGGGTCCAGGGTTCGACGGGTCGTTCTCGAACTCCGGGTTAGGGTCTCGGATCGGGTAGGTCTTGTCG
Source organism: Avena longiglumis (assembly GCA_030063025.1). Taxonomy (NCBI): domain Eukaryota; kingdom Viridiplantae; phylum Streptophyta; class Magnoliopsida; order Poales; family Poaceae; genus Avena; species Avena longiglumis. The sequence goes on from CP125973.1 coordinate 161,553,183, forward strand.
CAACCGAGCAGGGCTTGGTTGGCGGGGCGCAGTGCTCGACGCGTCCTCGGCTCGGAGGAAGATCTTGCGTCGGATTCGGTTCTCTAATCCATGTAGTAGACCTGTTCGTTCCATGTTGACGACCTTGGAATCCGGGGCTTGCTTCCGTGAGGCGACCTTGACGCCCGCGGTCTTGATCACGGTTCTCCGGGCTCCCATGTAGGAGATCTTGTCGACGCGTCGAAGAACTCGGGTTCGGGTGTCGATGGACTACTTAATGTTCCCCCTTAGACGATCTTCGGTTTCCGTGATGGAGTTCTTGTAGCACCGGAAATCCTCGGGTCGATCATGGGAACCGCGACGGCTTCATGGCACTTGTTATAGGGTCGCCTTGTCTCTCCAGTGCAGGGGTCTCGGGTCGAAGAGCTTGGCGCGCGGGTTCGGTCTTGGGTTTCCCAAGGCTGAGCTTGTCGGACATTGGAGCCGATGGGCCAATCTTGAGTGCTAGTATGTTTCACAAAACAGCTTGGCGTTGAGCAACATTCTCAGCGGCAGCCTGAGCAGGGTCGACCTTGGGGAAAAGCGGTGGCGAAGCTCGGCCATGGCTCATGGGCGCCACGAGCATGCAGGGAGGCGTCGATGGAGTCGCGCAGCGACTCGGGGCCGCTGGCAGCGAGGCGGCGAGGAGGGGCGAGGGGAAGGCGAACGGCGGCAGAGGACGCTGGGAGGGAGGCGCGGGCGCCGGGAAGGCGGGTCCGGCCTGGCAGCGCGGGGCGGGGTGAGGCGGTGGTCGCGGGGTAGGCGAGGAGAGCGTCTGCGGAGGGGGCCGAGGCAGGTCGAGGCGGAAGCGGTGGGCGAGGCAGTAGCTGTGAGGAGGCCGGAGGTGGGCGGCATGGCCGGGCAGTCGCGTCAAGAGGAGGCGGAGAGGGAGGAAGCCGGCGAGGCGCTGGGTCACGGGAGCACGGGAGGCAGAGCAGTCGGGGTTGGGGAGGCCGGCTGCTGCGAAGAGGCCGGCTCGGGGTGGCTGGGCTGGTCGTCGGAGGCAGGGAGATGCGGGCTGGTGGGGCTGGTGAGGGCGAGCTCGGCGGGGAGCTCGTGGAGGAGAGGCGCGAGGTTGGGGGCAGGCAGGCGGGCGTCGGGCAGGAGGTGGGGTGGGACCCGTGGCGTGGGGTTGGTGGTGGGGTCTTGAGTGGTGGGACCGGGGACAGGGGTGAGAGAGAGGGTCTTGGGCAGGTGGCGGTGATCCGGAAGGAAGGTGTGGGGTGTGGTTGGAGAGGGTAGGTGGCGAGGTGGTTGGGTGGAGTGGGGTGGAGGGTGAGGTGGAGGAGGGATTGGAGGGTGAGGTGGAAAGGGGTTGGGTAGAACTAGGTTGGGTAGCTTAGGAATTAGGGGCTGGTTAGGTGGTCCGATTTAAAGCAGGGTGGTCGTTGGGTCTACTCGGCCTTCGATCGCTCACTAAAATAATTTAATATTTTATTTGTTTTAATGAACTTTTGCAAGTGGTTTTAGACAAATAAAATATCCGGCAGACCCGGGTTTGGCGTTTGAATAAAGATGGGGTTTAGAAAACAAAACGGGCTTTGCGGGATAGTTTTGGCAAACAATGCATGATGATGACGATGCAATGCACACATTCAACGCGATTTTCTAGTAGTGATTTTGCGGGATGCCACAATTCGACACCACTAACAATGGATCTCGCCCTCGAGATCCGCCTCATGGTACCGGAAGGAAGGTCGGCGATCTGCGTCTTCTCGCTTCGTGTAGATCCTCGCGACACCACTAACAAGAGGTCGTTGTCCGTGATCGTCGCGAGAACACTCCGGGGACAAAAGGTCGAAGGTAGAGGCATCAACAAATTAAGCCACCCCTAACTTCGACGGAAAGAGGGAACCGATGCATTCTCATCCACTTCAATGTACACGAGCAAATAGAGTGAGTAGTCGGCATGGGGGCCAATCCATCACGCACCCAAACTATTACTCTGCACAATCAGTAGAAAAGAGTGCAACCATTCTCGAAATCAGACTGAAGATCTCGACAGGCGAGGTTCGGAAACAAAGGAGTGATGCAGACTCTGCATCGGATCTGGCGTAGATGATGTCGTCGCGTCGGAAAACACCGGATAGCACAAACAAGGAACAAGAAGGATACCACAGTAGACGGATTGCTCAGGCAGCTTGAACACCGGATGATAGAACACCGTTATCAGAGGAGGAAGCGAAACCCTGAAGGTACGACAGAACCCAACCACGAGAATTCCTGGACTCGAAGAAAAGGGATGAGAGCGGATTCAAAACACGTAGGGGTAAGAGGAGAATAGAAGAGGGGTAAGGAGTAAAATCAGACCTAATCAGAACTATCCAACCGATTTTGCAAAATAGTTTTGACACTCTACTTCGGCCGTTAGCTAGGTTATCCTACAGGCTGGACTTGTGGGGTATCGTATCGCTGAGCTCGATACCACTCAGAACACCCTCGATCGGACCTATGCAAGTTTGAGCAAAATTCGCCAAACCGCATAGAAACGATTCAAAGGTGCCCACCAGCACTTTCGTGCGGGTGGAAAGCAGTAATAACATTACACAACAGTCCTCGATGGGACCCACTGAGCAGATATATATATATATACGACTCAAAGAGTCAAGAATACGATATAATATACAAAGATCCAAATCACCTTGAAAACGATAGAGCGTCCAGCTACGGACAAGATGCAAATGGGGCTAAGAGCCCTGAAGAATAACCAACGGCGTCCATAACCTGCCGCCAAGCGGAAGGGTAACCCTGCTAACGTCGATCTCAAAACCTGCTTAAACAAAGGGGTGCCGACAAGGCAAAGGAAAAGAAGGAGCGTCGATCGAGGCCAGACACGGCGAGGCTAGAATTCGCGGTCCTCGCCTACATAGGTATGGTGGATCGGCGGCGGCAGATGCACTAATCAACCTATAGAGACTCGATACAACCTGGCCAATCGAGAGGGGTAAGAAAGACCTATTCGGATCCAACCTGAAGCTAACACCAAACAAACCCATCCTGGTGTTTCCCCCTCGAGACCAAACGAGGAAGTCAACTGAGGAACTCACACAGTTGGCAGTTTTACTTATTCAGTTATTGTTGCAGCAATTACTAGTGAGGTTTAAATAATCGTCCTGATAAAGTAAGCAGTGGGCACTTTTAGTTAACCATTCCGTGATAGTGGCAACACTTACTAGTCAGATACAATTAGCATGAGATAACCCTTAAACCCAGCAGTTGTTGGTACTTTTATTCAGCCATTCCGTTGTAGTTGCAATACTTACTAGTCAGGTACAATGGTCGCAAGCGACCCTCCAAACAAGCAATTGTGGGCAGTATTAATTAGCCATTCCATTATAGTGAAGCTGATTACTAGTCATTATAAAGTCAAATTTGTAGCAGTAAACTTTAGTTATGCTTGTCTATGATCGAGATCATGCTCCAAGTCGTCCATATCCGGACACGGCTTTCGAAAGTTTTACCGGCCGGGTGCACCAATAGCAACACACGCCGATCAACCTCGGAAAAACCAAATCAAAACCCAACGAGGCTTTCACGACTGAAAAATCACAGGATTCAGAAATATTTGGGGCCACCTTAAGTAGATCCCATAGCGAAGCCGGTGACTCGAGACGGGCTCAAGGTTTGGGTAGACGGTGAACGATCGGGAACCCAAAGTGTGGCTGGGCTTGTCGACACCGCGAATCGTGTCCCGATCCTAAATGCAAAGGTGCTCCTCGCACAATTTAAATACTGAAAGTAGCATGGCATAAGTACAGGATCGTAAATAAAACCTCAAACTAGTTTGTGGCCCCAAGAAATAAGATGAATCAAGCTCGCTCGGGGGTCCCATATACCTCCCGGATGTGGATAGCGCGATAAATCAAGGAACAGGTATCAAGTACTCGGGGTCTTACGGGACACAAGTGGGCGTTCAGAAACCAAATATTTTCTATCACCCACCGATGCCTCTGCTTATTTCAATTTTAGTTGTTAAACAGAAATTAAAGTGAACGGTAAGTAAAACTAGAATCATCTCCAACATCAACATGCGTCAATACATCAGCAACTGTGGCATATGACGACACACATCAGCACTTGAGCAAGCAACTACGATGCGCAAGTCCAACTATCTACCAAACAACGGGTAATAGGATGTGTCCAAGGCAATATAAGGCTGCAAGGGATATCACAGGTACGGAACTAAAGCATCGCAACACAGATAGCAATAGATCAACAGGAGGGAATAAAGACTATAAAAGTAAGATAGGTAGAAAGGGGGAGATGCTCGCCTGAAAACATTGTCGAAGGTTCAACCGAAGAACGGGGCGAAGCTCACATCAACTTAACGGCCTTATCCGCGAAGAAGCAAAACACTAGAAGAAACACCGGATGCACTATTTAATACTAAGGCAAAAGATCGGCATGATGCATGCATGATGGACGACAAGGTGCGATGCAATTAGGTCATATTAAGCGGAACCGGGGTCCCGACAAGTAATTATATGGTTCATGTTGTCTAGAAGCCCCGCAATTTAAATGTTGTTATAACATGGCAAGAGATAGCACCGGGTTCGCTACACAAATTTAAATGAGGCCAATATGAGACTAGATTTGCCCGCATATGGGCCCCATATTTAATTATTAGGTGAATCGGCATAAGGCCCCCAAACCACAGATATGCATGCGAGATGAATGATTAAATATGCAACAAGTTATTATGATGTTGTAAACTAAGGTTTCGGAAAGGGTTCACACATTAGGGTTCGGCGAACTTGGGGTTCCGGGGGTTCGGGGTCGGTCTCCGGGTCCAGGGTTCGACGGGGTCGTTCTCGAACTCCGGGGTTAGGGTCTCGGATCGGGGTAGGTCTTGTCGCAACCGGGAAGCAGGGCTTGGTTGGCGTCAGGGGCGCAGTGCTCGACGTCCTCGGCTCCGGGAGGAAGATCTTGGTGCGTCGGATTCGGTTCTCTAATCCATGTAGTAGACCTGTTCAGTTCCATGTTGACGACCTTGGAATCCGGGGCTTCGTTTCCGTGAGGCGACCTTGACGCTCCGCGGTCTTCGGTCACGGGTTCTCCGGGCTCCCATGTAGGAGATCTTGTCGACGCGTCGAAGAACTCGGGTTCGGGTGTCGATGGACTACTTAATGTTCCCCCTTAGACAATCTTCGGTTTCCGTGATGGAGTTCTTGTAGCACCGGAAATCCTCGGGGTCGATCATCGGAACCGGCGACGGGCTTCGCGGCACTTGTTATAGGGTCTGCCTTGTCTCTCCAGGTACGGGGGTCTCGGGTCGAAGAGCTTGGCGCGCCCGGGTTCGGTCTTGGGTTTTCCCAAGGCGACGAGCTTGTCGGACATTGGAGCCGATGGGCCAATCTTGAGTGCTAGTATGTTTCACACAAAACAGCTTGGCCCGTTGAGCAACATTCTCGCAACGACAGCACGAACAGGGGTCGACCTTGGGGAAAGCGGTGAGGCGAGCTCGGCCATGGCTCCGCGGGGCGCACGAGCATGCAGGGAGGCGTCGATGGAGTCGGGCACGGTGGCTCGCCGGGGACGCTCTGGCAGCAGGGGCGGCCCGAGGAGGACGCGGCGAGGGGGAAGGCGAGCAGGCGGCGGGGGCGGGGAGGGAGGCGGGCGCCGGGGAAGGCCGGGTCCAGCCCTGGCGGCGGCGGGGTCGGGGCCGGTGAGGCGGTGGTCGCAGGGTAGGCGAGGGAGAGCGTCTGCACGGAGGGGGCCGAGGCAGAGGTCGAGGCGGCGGAAGCGGTCAGGGGCGAGCAGTAGCTGAGGAGGAGGCGGAGGTGGACGGGCGTGGCGGGCAGTCGCGTCGTGGCTGGGCGGAGGAGGCCGGAGGGGAGGCGGCGAGCAGGCGGGTCATGGGAGCACGGGAGGCGAGGCGGTCGGGGTTGGGGAGGCAGCTGCTGCAGAAGGGCCAAGCCCGGCTGGGGTGGCGGGCTGGTCGTCAGGCGGGGAGATGCGGTGGCGGGGCCTGTGAGGCGCTCGAGCAGGAGCTCGTGGAGGGAGGCGAGGTTGGGGCAGACACAGGCAGGGCGTCAGGCGGGGAGGTGGTGGGACCAGGGCGTGGGGGTTGGTGGTGGGGTGCTGAGTGGTGGGACCGGGGGACAGGGGTGAGAGAGAGGGGGTCTTGGGCAGGTGGCGGTCTGATCCGGAAGGGAAGGTGTGGGGTGTGGTTGGAGAGGGTAGGTGGCAGTAGGTGGTTGGCTGGAGTGGGGTGGAGGGGTGAGGTGGAGGGAGGGGATTGGAGGGGGTGAGGTGGAAAGGGGTTGGGTAGAACTAGGTTGGGTAGCTTAGGAATTAGGGGGGGCTGGTTAGGTGGTCCGATTTAAAACAGGGGTGGTCGTTCGGGTCTACTCGGCCCGTTCGACTGCCCCACTAAAATAATTTAATATTTTTATTTGTTTTGCGATGAACTTTTGCAAGTGGTTTTTAGACAAATAAAATATCCGGCAGCACCCGGGGTTTGGCGTTTGAATAAAGATGGGGCGTTTTAGAAAACAAAACGGGCTTTGCGGGATAGTTTTGGCAAACAATGCATGATGATGACGATGCAATGCACAAATTCAACGCGATTTTCTAGTAGTGATTTTGCGGGATGCCACAAGTCCCTCCCCAACTCGGTCTCCAAGTGGGCCGGCGGTGGAGGGAGGGAACTCCTCCCCAAGTAGGTTTCCTACTCTCCCTCCACCTCACAAAATAGCCGTTTGACTTTTCAAATTGGCGTTTGACTTTTCAAACTAGGATTTGATTAAACCCTTTATTTTGTTCAGCGATGACACCTAGTACATGATGTAATCATTCCAACTTGTTATGACACATTCATGTACCCTTCCCCTCCGGAGTGCCAGACATTCCAGAACCTTCTAGAACATTCCCGATGAAAACACCGGAACCATTCTCCAACCCCGAAACAGGACTTTCCTTATATGAATCTTATTCTACGGACCATTCCGGATCTCCTCATGATATCCCGGATCCCATCCGAGACTCCGAACAACATTCGGTCTCTTACTCATCATTCCATAACTACTCAAACAATGTCGAATCCTTAAGTGTGTCTCCCTACGGTTCGTGAATTATGCGGACATGATCGAGACACTTCTCCGAACAATAACCAATAGAGGAATCTGGAAATTCATATGTCTCCCACATATTTCTACGATTACTTTGCGATCGAATGAACCACTTACATACGATACCAATTTCCCTTTGTCTCATGATAGTTTACTTATCCGAGGTTATGATCGTCGGTATCTCTGCATACCTAGTTCAACCTCGTTACTGATAAGTACTCTTTTCTCGTTCCCGTGATGTGTGATCCCTTGTGAGCCAGTCACATGCTTGCAAGATAATTGGATGACATTCCACCAAGAGGGCCCAGAGTATATCTATCTGTCATATGGATGGACAAATCCCACTCTTGATCCATGTGTCTCAACCAATAGTTTCCGAACACTCAATGCCACCTTTATAGCCACCTAGTTATGGTGTGGTGTTTGATGTCATCAAAGCATCCTTACGGTGAAGGTGATATGCATGATCTCATGGTCGAAGGAATTAGGTTACTATGTATCAGAAAGCATATAGAAATTGAACTATTAAAATGACTTGATCTTTATGCTACGCTTATCTATAGGAGTGTGTACACCATATCATTCTGATAATGATATGATCTTGTTGTTAATAACATCTCAATGTTCATGATAGGGAAACCACAATCATTTATTAACCAACAAGCTAGTATTTATAAAGAGGCTTTACTAGGGACTCTATTTTAGTTTACAAATCACACAAGTATTAATGTTTCCTTGTTAATACTATTATAGCATGAATGTAAACATTTATCATAAACACAAAGATATAATAATAACTATATTTATTATTGCCTCTAGGGCATATCTCCAACAGTCTCCCACTTGCACTAGAGTCATCTAATCCAGATTAGATGGTAATATACCGAACACCCATGGCAGTTTGGTGTTGGTCATGTTTTGCCCTCGGGAGAGGTTTAGTCAACGGATCCGCCACATTCAGATATGTGTGTACTTTGCAAATCTTTATGTCCCCATCTTGGACATGTTCTCGAATAGCGTGAAAATGAAGCTTGATGTGCTTCAGCTTCTTGTGTGACCTCGGTTCTTGCGCATTGGATATGGCGCCCATGTTATCACAGTAGATTGACATTGGGTCCAGCTCACTAGGAACCACACCGAGCTCTGTAATGAACTCTTTCATCCTTATTGCTTCTTGTGAAGCCTCCGAAGCAGCCAGGTATTCCGATTCAGTTGAAGATCTCGCCACAACGCTTTGCTTTGCACTCCTCCAGCTAACTGCTGCACCATTCAAAGTAAATACGTATCCAGATTGTGATTTAGAATCATCCGGATCGGTGTTCCAAATAGCATCGTTGTAACCATTAACAACGAGCTGTTCATTACCTCCATAAGAAAGAACCATATCCTTAGTTCTTCTAAAGTACTTAAGGATGTTTTTGACCGCTGTCCAATGATCAACTCCTAGATCACTTTTATATCTGCTAGTTAAACTAACAACATATGCAATGTCGGGTCTAGTACATAGCATGGCATACATTAGAGATCCTATGGCTGAGGCATAGGGAGTTTTACTCATCCTTTCTCTATCTTCTGCCGTTGTCGGACTTTGAGTTTTACTCAAGGTCGTATTGGGCAACATGGGCAAGAACCCTTTCTTGCTATCTTCCATTCCAAACCTCTTTAGAACTTTGTCCAAATATGTACTTTGTGACAATGATATTAGGCGTCTCGATCTATCTCTATAAATCTTTATGCCTAATATATAAGCTGCTTCACCAAGATCCTTCATTGAAAAACTATTATTCAAATATTCCTTGACACTATTAAGAAGGTCTACATCATTCCCAATCAACAATATGTCATCTACATATAGTATTAAGAATGCTACAGAGCTCCCACTCACTTTCTTGTAAATACAAGCTTCTCCATAAGTTTGTATAAAACCAAAACTTTTGATTACCTTATCAAAACGTTGATTCCAACTTCGGGATGCTTGCTTCAATCCATATATGGACCGTTGAAGTTTGCATACCTTGTTAGCATCTTTAGGATCGACAAAACCTTTGGGTTGCATCATATACAACTCTTCATCAATGTCTCCATTGAGGAATGCTGTTTTGACATCCATCTTCCATATCTCATAATCATAATATGCAGCGATTGCTAACATAATCCTCACAGACTTTAGCTTCGCTACTGGTGAGAAAGTCTCATCGTAGTCAACTCCTTGAATTTGTCGAAACCCTTTTGCGACAAGTCGAGCTTTATAGACAGTAACATTACCATCAGCATCTGTTTTCTTCTTGAAAATCCATTTGTTCTCGACAGCCTTCCGGCAATCTGATAAGTCCACCAAAGTCCATACTTGGTTTTCGTACATGGATCCAATCTCGGATTTCATGGCTTCTTGCCATTTATTGGAATCTGGGCTCATCATTGCTTCCTCATATGTCGCAGGGTCATCGGTGTTGTCCACCAACATGACATTCATGACGGGATCATACCAATCAGTAGTGGTACGAGTTCTCGTTGACCTGCGAGGCTCTGTAGCAATTACAACCGAAGTTTCATGATCATCATCATTAGCTTCCTCTCTTATTCGTGTAGGCGCCACAGGAACTACTTCCGGTGCTGCGCTACTTGCAAGTTCGAGAGAAGGTTCGACAACCTCGTCGAGTTCTACTTTCCTTCCAGTCACTTCTTTCGAGAGAAATTCCTTCTCTAGAAAGGATCCATTCTTGGCAACGAAGATTTTGCCTTCGGATCTATGATAGAAGGTATACCCAATAGTTTCCTTAGGGTATCCTATGAAGACGCATTTTTCCGCTTTGGGTTCAAGCTTGTCCGGCTGTAACTTCTTTACATAGGCTTCGCAACCCCAAACTTTAAGGAACGACAATTTAGGTTTCTTCCCAAACCATAATTCATATGGTGTCGTTTCAACGGATTTAGATGGTGCCCTATTTAAAGTGGATGCGGCTGTTTCTAATGCATAACCCCAAAATGATAGCGGTAAATCTGTAAGTGACATCATAGAATGAACCATATCCAAGAGAGTTCGATTACGATGTTCGGACACACCATTACGCTGTGGTGTTCCTGGCGGTGTCAATTGTGAAAGTATTCCGCATTTCTTCAAATTCTCACCAAACTCATAACTTAGATATTCACCTCCACGATCAGAACGTAGAAATTTAATCTTCTTGTTACGTTGATTCTCCACCTCACTTTGAAATTCCTTAAACTTCTCGAAAGTTTCAGACTTATGTTTCATGAAATAGATATACCCATATCTACTCAAGTCATCTGTGAAGGTAAGAACATAACGATAACCACCGCGCGATGCTACAATCATTGGACCACACACATCGGTATGTATGATTTCCAATAAGTCCGTAGCTCGCTCCATCATAGCAGAAAATGGAGTCTTAGTCATTTTACCCATCAGACATGCTTCACATCTTTCAAGTGATTCGAAATCAAGTGATTCAAGAAGTCCATCGGAATGGAGTTTCTTCATACGCTTCACTCCAATGTGACCAAGGCAGCGATTGCCACATATAGGTCGAGTTATCGCTCGATTTCAAACGTTTAGCTTCAATGTTATTAATATGTGTATTTCCACTATCGAGATTCAATAAGAATAGACCATCTATCAAAGGTGCATGTGCATAAAACATATTAGTCATATAAATCGAACAACCATTATTCTCGGACTTAAACAAGTAACCATCTACGATAAACAAGATCCCGATATAATGTTCATGCTTAACGCAGCACCAAATAACAATTATTTAAGTATAAAACTAATCCGATGGTAGATGAAGAGGTAGCGTGCGACCGCGATCACATCAACCTTTGATCCGTTTCCACGCATCGTCACGCGTTCTTCGCTAGCTTCCGTTTATTATGCAAAACTGTTTGAGTTACGATATGAGCAACCAAACCAAGATCAAATACCGTGCACTACTACGAGTACTAGTGAGATACACATCAATAACATTTATATCAGATATACCTTTCTTTTTGATGTTGCCGTTCTTCAAATCCGCCAAGTACTTTGGGCAATTCCGCTTCCAGTGACCTTCTCCCTTGCAGTAAAAGCACTCAGTATCAGGCTTATGTCCAGCCTTGGTCTTCTTCGTCAGCGCGGTAGATTTCTTACCACCCTTCTTGAAGTGTCCCTTTTGCTTAGACTTGCCTTTCTTGAATTTGGTGGTCTTATTGACCATCAACACTTGGTTCTCTTTCTTGATCTCCACTTCTGCAGATTTTAACATGGCGAAGAGTTCTGGCAACTGCTTGTTCATGTTCTGCATATTGTAGTTCATCACAAAGTTCTTGTAACTTGGTGGTAGTGATTGGAGGACACGATAAATCCCCAAAGCATTAGGAATCACTATACCCAAGCTTTGAAGTTTGTTTGCGTGCCCAGACATCTTAAGCACATGCTCACTGACGGAGCTGCCCTCTTCCATCTTGCAGTTAAAGAACTTTTCAGAAGCCTCATAGCTCTCAATTGTCGCGTGAGTCTCAAAGATCAATTTGAGATCACGGACAATATCATGTGGGTCTGAATTATCAAACCTTTTCTAAAGCTCCGATTCTAAACCATACAAGATAGCACACTGAACTGTGGAGTACTAAGTCTTCCGAGCGAGGTAAACATTCTTTACTTCATCGGTAGCAGTAGCTGCAGGTGGGTCACCCAGTGGTGCATCCTGCACATAGGTCAAATTACCAGCAGTGAGGACAATCCTCAAATTGCGGAACCAATCCGCGAAGTTGCTTCCATTGTTTTTCAACTTTTCTTTCTCTAGGAACGCATTAAAATTGATGGTAGGGGCCGCCATTGATCTACAACATATTTGCAATAGTTTAGACTAAGTTTATGAAAAATTGAGTTCTAATTAATAGTTAAATTAATCTAGGTGAACTCCCACTCAAAACAATATTCCTCACATTGTTTTAGTGATCACACGAACCAAATCCACCACATCAACACCGATCATCATGAGAGTCGATGTAGCTTTAATGGCGAACAATCGACATGTTCATCATATCTTACTATATGATTCATGCTTTACCTTTCGGTGATCCGTATTCCGAGACCATGTCTGTACATGCTAGGCTCGTCAAGATCAAACCTTAGCTTCCGCATGAGCAAATCTGGCTTGCTCATGTTGTATACACTTGCGGAATCTAACACACCCGATCATCACGTGGTGCTTCAAAACAACAAGCTTTAGCAATGGTGCTTACTAAGGGTGAACACTTTAGAACTTGATATTCATGTGCATGAGGGATCACCTTATAATGCTACCGTCGTTAACTAAGCAATACAAGATGCATAAAGGATTAACATCACATGCAATTCATAATATGTGATATGATATGGCCTTTCTTCTTTGTGCTTCCGATCTCCATCTTCAAGCATGAACATGATCTCCATCATCACCGGCATTGCATCAAGGTCAATGATGCCGCTCCATGGTTGTCGTCCACCAGCTTCAACTATTACAACTACTTTGAATAGACACGCGGGTCTTAACAGAAATTAAAGACAACCATATGGCTCCTGCCGGTTGCCAACTTACAATAAGGAACATTGCGTACATCAAATATAATCACAATCATGGCCATATCACATCACATCACACCCCTGCAAAACAAAGTTAGACGCCTCTACTTTCTTTGCATGTTTTATGTGGTTTGGGGATTTCAGTAAGTGTCGTTCTAACTTACGAACAAGAACCACAACATTGATACTAGTATTGTCAATCACCCGTTGTAAATTGAATCTTAACTATGTTGGGAGAAACAGGCACCCGCAAAGCCACTTATGCAATACAAGTTGCATGTCAAGCGTGGAGCAAGTCTCATGAACGATGTCATGTAAGGTTAGCCGGGCTTCATCCCACCATCCCGCAAGATGCAAAGTACACAAGAAGCAATCGACAACAAAAGCATCAACGCCCACAATGACCATTGTGTTCTACTGTGCAACATATCTACATATAGACACGGCTCGATACCCTTTGTAGGGTTTCGTAGCATGGAAAACAAAAATTTTCTACCGCATACAAACAAACAAGCCAAGATCTATCTACTAGATTGTAGCAACGAGTCGATGGAATAACTCACCTCGAAGATTCCAAAGTGTTTAACGAGGATTCTCGTGGGTGATGTAGTCGTACTCTTGCCGATCTCAAGATCGCGTGACGATCCTTCCGACTGCGTTCGAGCGCTTCATGATCGGTCACACGTTCGGTACTCAACGAAGACCTTCCTCTCCCTTGTTCCAGCAGGCAGCGGAGGTTGTAGCACTCTCCTCGCGATTTCGGCAGCACAACGACGTGGTACCGGAAGTAGAGGGGAGATCTCGTAGGGCTTTGCCTTAAGCCGGAGCGAGTATGGTGGACTATGAGAGAAATCCTCGATGATCTAGGGTTTAGATGCACCAAGGAGGAGCAAGGCCGGCGGCTAGGGTTTGCCTAGTCGGCGGCGGCTTGCCCTAGGCGGCAGCAGGAGGTGGCGGCGCCGGCGGCTAGGATTAGGGTTTGCGGGGCGTGGTGTTGTGTTCTTGGAGGGGCAGCCCTGCCCCTCCTTATATAGGTGGAGGGGGCGCGCCAAGGGGAGGGGAGTACCTCCCCAACTCGGTATCCAAGTGGGCCGGCGGTGGAGGGAGGGAACTCCTCCCCAAGTAGGTTTCCTACTCTCCCTCCACCTCACAAAATAGCCGTTTGACTTTTCAAATTGGCGTTTGACTTTTCAGACTAGGATTTGATTAAACCCTTTATTTTGTTCAGAGATGACACCTAGTACATGATGCAATCATTCCAACTTGTTATGACACATTCATGTACCCTTCCCCTCCGGAGTGCCGGACATTCCAGAACCTTCTAGAACATTCCCGATGAAAACACCGGAACCATTCTCCAACCCTGAAACAGGACTTTCCTTATATGAATCTTATTCTCCGGACCATTCCGGATCTCCTCGTGATATCCCGGATCCCATCCGAGACTCCGAACAACATTCGGTCTCTTACTCATCATTCCATAACTACTCAAACAACATCGAATCCTTAAGTGTGTCTCCCTACGGTTCGTGAATTATGCGGACATGATCGAGACACTTCTCCGAACAATAACCAATAGAGGAATATGGAAATTCATATGTCTCCCACATATTTCTACGATTACTTTGTGATCGAATGAACCACTTACATACGATACCAATTTCCCTTTGTCTCACGATAGTTTACTTATCCGAGGTTATGATCGTCGGTATCTCTGCATACCTAGTTCAACCTCGTTACTGATAAGTACTCTTTTCTCGTTCCTGTGATGTGTGATCCCTTGTGATCCAGTCACATGCTTGCAAGCTAATTGGATGACATTCCACCGAGAGGACCCAGAGTATATCTATCCGTCATATGGATGGACAAATCCCACTCTTGATCCATGTGTCTCAACCAATACTTTCCGAACACTCAATGCCACCTTTATAGCCACCCATTTACTATGTGGTGTTTGATGTCATCAAAGCATCCTTCCGGTGAAGGTGATATGCATGATCTCATGGTCGAAGGAATTAGGTTACTATGTATCAGAAAGCATATAGAAATTGAACTATTAAAATGACTTGATCTTTATGCTACGCTTATCTATAGGAGTATGTACACCATATCATTCTGATAATGATATGATCTTGTTGTTAATAACATCTCAATGTTCATGATAGGGAAACCACAATCATTTATTAACCAACAAGCTAGTATTTATAAAGAGGCTTTACTAGGGACTCTATTTTAGTTTACAAATCACACAAGTATTAATGTTTCCTTGTTAATACTATTATAGCTTGAATGTAAACATTTATCATAAACACAAAGATATAATAATAACTATATTTATTATTGCCTCTAGGGCATATCTCCAACACCTCCACCCCTCGGCCCTCTAAACCCTAGATCGCCGAGGCCCTCTTCTACTCCACCATACTCGCTCCGGCTTAGGCGAAGCCTTATGTGATCTCCACTCTACTTCCAACACCCTGACGTCGTGCTGCCGGAATTGCGAGGAGAGAGCTACAACCTCCGCTAACTTCTAGAACAAGGGAGAGGAAGGTCTTCATCGAGTACCGAACGTGTGACTGACTGCGGGAGCGCTGCCAGAACGCGGCGCCAGAAGGATCGTCTACGTGATCTTGAGATCGGCAAGTGAACGACTACATCACCCACGAGAATTCCCTCTCGTTAACCGCTTTGGAATATTCGAGGGTGAGTACTCTATCGACTCGTTGCTACAACCTAGTAGATAGATCTTGGCTTGTGTGTGTTCATGCGGTAGATTTTTTTTGTTTTCCATGCTACGAACCCCTACAGTGGTATCAGAGCCGTGTCATGTAGATCTGTTGCACGAGTAGAACACAATGGTCATTGTGGGAGGTGGTGCTTTTATTATCAATTGCTTCTTGTGTACTTTGCATCTTCCGGGATGGTGGGATGAAGTGGCCCGGGCTTACCTTACATCACATAATTCATGAGACTTGCTCCACGCTCGACATGCAACTTGTATTGCATAAGTGGCTTTGCGGGTGTTTGTCTCTCCCATCATAGTAAAGATTCAATTTACAAAGGGCTCTTGATAGTTCATGCATCAATGTTGTGGTTCTTGTTCATGTTGTCGGATTATCGACAAGTACGACATAGGGGGTCCTAGCGGCGTTGGAAGGATGGGGTGTGAGACGTCAGATGTTCCAGGAGCGGTGAGCACAAGTTTACCCATGCTCAGATCTGACTGCGGTGATCAGATCCTACTCCTGCTAGCAACCCAGTAATATATCGGTGTAAGCCGGATGTTACAGTGGATTACAAGAGAGGTTCGCCTGTGCGATTTGATTGTGGTGTTACGATTGATTGGTTTCCCTAAAGGCTCCCATAGGGCCGGTTTATATAGTCACCGGGGCGTTGGGTTATAGGAGAGACCTATACGGCTACGTTATAGAGTCGGTAACTAGATACAGCTTGGACTACAAGTAATACTACATGCCTAAGTGGGTAACTCTTCAGGGCCTTGTCGTAGCCGGAACTGGCTCCTCCTCTTTCTCTGACTGGGCCTCCTGTGAAGCAAATCTCTAACCATTGGTGGGCCACCCTGGTCACTGAGTCCTGTGGGTATACCCGGAAAGTATATCCCCAACAGTTCGTAAATTAGAATGGTACTTATTGCAAGCCCAAAATCACGTAAAATATGCAAAGAAAATAGAGGCGTCTAACTTTGTTTTGCAGGGGTGTGTTGTGATGTGATATGGACATGATTGTGATTATTTATGATGTATGCAATGATCCTTATTGTAAGTCGGCAACCGGCAGGAGCCTTATGGTTGTATGTTAATTTCGTTAAGACCCGCATGTCTATTATTCAAAGTAGTTGTAATAGTTGATGCTGGTGGACGAAAACCATGGAGCGGTGCCATTGACCTTAATGCCACGCCGGTGATGATGGAGATCATGTTCGTGCTTGAAGATGGATATCATAAGCACAAGAAGAAAGGCCATATCATATCACATGTTATGAATTGCATGTGATGTTAATCTTTTTATGCATCTTGTATTGCTTAGATCGGGAAGGTAGCATTATAAGATGATCCCTCTCACAAAATATCAAGTAACAAAGTGTTCGTCCTTAGTTAGCATTGTTGCCAAGACTCGTTGTTTCGAAGCACCACGTGATGATCGGGTGTGATAGATTCGACGTGTGCATACAACGGGAGTAAGCCAGATTTGCTCATGCAGAAACTAAGGTTAATCTTGACGAGCCTAGCATGTACAGACATGGTCTCAGAACACGGATCACCGAAAGGTAAAGCATGATTCATATAGTAGATATGATGAACATGTTGATTGTTTGCCTTTGAAACTACATCATCTCTCGTGATGATTGGACTTGATGTAGTGTATTTGGTTCGTGTGACCACTAAAACAATGTGAGGGATATTGTTTTGAGTGGGAGTTCACCTAGATTAATTTTTTTAGCGCGAAAATCGAGGGGGAGGGGAAGAGTCACGAGGAAGCTAACTCCCCTATCCTATACGCGTGGCGCTAATCGCGCGTGTTATCGCATGAATCTTGACACAAAGACAAATAAAAGAGGGGAGAAAACCCTTTCTCTTAGATTCACGTCTCCATCGATTCATTCATTGCCTCCTCGTACTCCTTGAGCACTCCGCACCCTTCCCATCTGCACATCTCAAAAAATCTCTCTCCCCCACCAGTCCTCTTTTGTCCAAGACCAATGGCGTCTGCCTCGGTCTCAAGAGCGGCGGCGGGTTCGTCGGCGGCGGATGAAAGAAAGATGCGGGGCCTCTGGATCCCTAGCGCAATGGATGACGCCAAGCTCCAGGTCATGGAGAACAAAGGACTCATCGTCGCCGGCAAGTGGCAGAGCGCCTTAGGGCATGATGTTCCCGCCCCGCGCAACGGCGAGCGGGTGCTGTTCAGCACGCACATCGACCGCAGCCTCAGCTTGCCACCGTCGGACTTCTTCGTCGAGGTCCTCAATAATTACGGTGCAACTCCATAACCGTCCTCCCAACTCCCTGCTTTAGCTTAGTACTCATGCAACTTTGTGCGAGGGGTTTCTTGGCATTAGGCCAAGTCTCACCCTTTTCCAGTACTACTATGGTACTCGGAAGAACTCCATTAGCGCCGGTTTTCCTTATACCATCGGCACCCTTAGCTTAGTCCTTAGGAGAAACCGAGTTTATCCTAGGATTAATGCTAGTGAGTCCGTCAAACTCTGGGCCGGAACTTTCTTCTATCATAAGGATATTCCGGCTCCTGGAAAGGCGGAAGGTCTTCCGGCGTTCACCGACGGCGCCGCTTCCCACCAGAATTCATGGGACGCGGAGGCACTGGAGCTGTCGGATATATTGGTACTCACCAAGAGGTGGATTGAGTTTCTGATGAAGCATGAGGGCCTCCGTGGATCCGACTTGATCCACTGCTGGTTGGAGCGCCGGCTTCAGCCTCTCCAGCACCATGGAGATCTCCTCATGCACCATATCATGAGCAACAAGAAGGACAAGATGCAGGTCAGTTCGAGCCGGATTCCGACGAAGGACTGCAAAAACCTCATGCAATATTTGATCAAGGAAAGAGTGGAACGAAAAGTTCTAGAAGTTTCCATGAAGATGTATATGACCAACCGTCCTATGACTCTGGTAAATATTTTGACTCTGCTTTTTGCGTTTCGTCATCCTTTTCTATTCTTCCTCCGACTCTATTTTCATCGATGCTTTTTGACTTTATTAGCTCGAGAAACTATCCGAGTCTGAGCTAGATCCACTAGAGGGCTATCTCTCAGACGATCCGGAGGCGACTAAGGATGATGAGGTTCAAGAAGTTGTCGCCCCTGCCTCCAAGAAGCGTAAGGCGAAAGAAGTTGTTGTTGCTGCCGGTAGGAAAGTGTTGCCAGTAGTTAAAAAGTAAGCACCCTATCTCTTATTTTCAGTACTTTTGTACCTTTATTTCTTTCCAAAGCACACCTGATATTTAGGATTTTCGTGTTCTAGAGCTAAATCAGTTTTGAAGAGTAAGATCAAGCCGAACAGCAAGCCGGGCAAGCAGATGCGTCAGCAAAATCTTGTTATCTCCCCCGTTGTGCCGCCATCAACTCCATCTAGTGGTCCATCAGCACAGGAAGCATCTGCCTCTCCTGGTGCTGGAAATATCTCGAAAGCCCTGGTCACCATTGATGACCAGGCAACTAACAAGGGTGAACCCGTCAAGGGTGATGATCCCATGGTAATATCTACAGGAACGATGGATAAAGTGGCCGGCTCTGCTGTCTCTGGCCTAAAGAGGAAAGAGAAGGAAGAGATCCTCAGACTGGCTCAATCAAGTCTTGAGAAGCAAACCTGGACCCCAGAAGCAGCAATCTAGGAAGAGGAGGACGTCAAGCTGGTCAGCCTCCTGGACCAAATATTGATCCAGGACTCTAAAGTCCAATCTTGCAAACTTCTAGCGACGGATGTTCCTTACCTCACCCTTACCGAGAAGGTGTTTCACAGCACGAAGCTCAGATTTGAAAATTTGCACCTGGAGCACATTGTAAGTCTCCGATTCTTATTTGCATTTATTATCATATCCTCTAGCCCCCAAGCATAAAGACGGATAAACATCGTTAGATCCGAGTTGTTGCTTTTAGGTTGCAAAAGAACGATGTAGTGTAGCCCCCAAGGCTCGTGCTATAATTTTACTTAGTTAAACTTGCAGCTCGAGTCTTAGTAGCCGTATGAAGGTATTCCGTCTCTAAACTTACAGAAAATTGCATCTTCCAACCAGGAATTGCTCAAGAATATTAGCAATAAACGCAAAGAAATCAAGGCTTTACGCTTTGAGAATTCAAAGTTGAAAGTTGAGAAAGATGAAGAGAAGGTAAACTTTTCCGACTTACTCTTTGCCAGTTATCTTTTTTGTCATAGTCAAACTTGTTTTGTCCGACTGATACTTTTTTCCTTTGCAGAACTATTGTGCCAGTCCAGCAAGATGGTGGAGCAAGCTGAGTACTTCAAGGTCTTGGAGATAGAGAATGCTGAGCTCCGGGATAATCTTGAGAAGCTAACTTTAGAATCGGAGAAATCCGTAGCTGCTGTCCTGGAATCAAGCAATCACGAGACCGTGAGGCTCGAGAAGTGAAGGGTTTCGCGGCATAGTAAATCAAAATTTTCTACGGATGCGAACAGAGGGAAAGCCAAGATCTAATCTAGGAGATGCAATCAACGAGAGAGATTGGATTAGATCTTCATACCCTTGAAGATTCGCACAGCGGAATGTTCGTCGGAACGTGGGTGATGTAGTCGTACTCGCTTCTCCTCCTCACGATCCGATCCGATCTAGCACCACAAGTGGTGGTGCCTCCGTGAGATGCACACGTGCAGCACCTCGACGTCTCCTCCTTCCTCGGACCAGCAAGTATGGTGGAGAGATAGATTGGATCTACAACACGACGGCGTGGTGTATATGGTGGAGAATTTCTGCTGCAGGGCTTCGCCTACAAGCGATCGGGAGGAGAGAGGAAGGTAGCAAGGCTGCTAGGGCTTGGAGGAAGGTGTGTTGTAGTGGGAAGGCGCACCACCCTCTATATATAGAGGGGGGGCGGCCAGCCCTTGCCCCTCCTCCAAGCCTATCTCCAGTTTAAACAATTTAAACTTTCCCTTATCTAGAAATCCTATCTCTAGTTTAAACGATTTAAACTCTCCCTTATCTAGAAATCCTATCTCTAGTTTAACGAGTTTAAACTTATCTAGATCGGCTGGGCCCTATGGGGCCTTGTGCCCCTGGCCCAATGCGTCCAGGGCACTCCCTCATAGGCCCATGCCCCCTCCCGGAAGGTGGGACCACGTTGGTCCCCTTCCGAAGGTTCTAGAAGCTTCCGGTACAATACCGATTAACCTGGAACAATTCCGAACTCCAAAAACTGCACTGCCTTATATGAATCTTAATCTCGGACCATTCCGGAACCTCTCGTGATGTCCGGATCCCATCCGAGACTCGAACAAAAATTCATAAACCAATTATCCAATCTATCCTAGCGTCGAGATCGTTAAGTGTGTGACCTGCGGGTTCGAGAATATCAGACATGATCTTCTATCAATAATCAACGTGGGTGCAGGCACCCATATTTACTCCCACACATTCATAGATGATCATATCGGATGAACCACGATGCCGAGATTCAATCAATCCCATATATATATATATTCCCTTCGTCTCGATATTTTACTTGCGAGATTCGATCGTCGGTAGTCATACCTAGTTCAATCTCGTTCACGGCAAGTACTTTACTCGTCCGTAATCCGATATCACTTTGTGATTAACTCCTTAACCACATGCTTGCAAGCGGTGTTGATATCGATTAAAGTGGGCCAAGTATATCTCTCCGACTTGGGAGGGACAAATTCCATCTCGATACATACAACCCAACAAATACTTTCCGATCACAGAGACACCTTTATGATCACCCTCTCATAGGATGACGTTTGATGACCTCAAAGCTTTCTTCGTACCGGGGAGTTGCATTATCTCATGGTCTAAGGAATACAATATTTGACATAGGAAAAGCTTCGCAAAGATGAACACGATGAACGATCTAATTGCTTCGCTTAGTTTGGAGTCATCCATCATATCATTCTCCCAATGATATGATCTCATTATCAATTGACAACTCATGTCTATGGTTAGGAAACCTTAACCATCATTGATCAATGAGCTAGTCCTTAGAGGCGTACCGGGGACACGGTGTTGTTCACAAACCACACAAGTATTAATGTTTCCGCTTAATACAATTCTAGCATGGAATATAAACTTTATCATGAACAAGAATTATAATAATAACATCTTTATTATTGCCTCTAGGGCATAATTCCAGTCTCCCACTTGCACTAGAGTCAATAATCTAGTTTACATCGGCAACAATCTCACACCCATGGCATCGAGGTGTTGATCATGTTTTACACGTGGAAGAGGTTTAGTCAATGGATCTGCGACATTCGGATCCGTATGTACTTTGCTAATCTTCGATCTCCATCGCTATATAATCTCGGATTATATGAAACTTGCGGTTGATATGCTTGGTCTTTGGATGATATCTTGGTTCCTTAGCGAGTGCTATGGCGCCGGTGTTGTCACACAATATCTCCAGTGGGTCCAATGCACTTGGAACCACGCCAAGCTCGATGATGAAGTTTCGATCCAAACTCCTTCACTTGACGCTTCGCGGCAGCCATGTATTCCGCTTCTCAGTAGATCCAGCGGTCACGCTTTGCTTGACTTCTCCGACTCACAGCTCCTTCATTCAAAATATAAACGTATCACATCGAGATTTGGAATCATCCTTGTCGTGTCGAAACTAGCATCGACGTAACCTTTTACGACAAATGTTCATCACTCCCATAGACTAAGAACATTTCTTTAGTTCTATTTAGGTACTTTAGGATGTTCTTCACGGCTGTCCATGTTCCACTCTGGATCACTTTGATATCCTCGTCAAACTAAGAGCATTGGACACATCCGGTCTAGTACACAAGATGGCATACATGATGGAACCTATGGCCGAGGCATAAGGCACTTTGCTCATAGCTTCCCTATCATTTTAGTAGCTGGACACTGAGCCTTGCTCAATATCTTACCTGACAACATAGGCACTGAACCTTTCTTTGCCTTATCCATTCTGAACCTTTTCAGAACTTTGTCTAGGTATGTACTCTGGCTTAAAGCTACCAGGCATCTTTGTCTATCTCTATAGATTTTGATGCCCAATATATAAGCAGCTTCACCTAGGTCTTTCATTGAAAAACACTTGTTCAAATAACTCTTCACATCGTTAAGCATGTTGATGTCATTTCCGATAATCAATATGTCATCCACATACAGTACCAGAAACGTCATCGAGCTCCCACTCACTTTCTTGTAGATGCAAGCTTCATAGCAATTTGGAACAAATCCAAAGCTCTTGATCACTTGATCAAAACGAAGGTTCCAACTCCGAGATGCTTGCTTCAGTCCATAAATGGAACGCTGAAGTTTGCATACTTTACTAGCATCCTTAGGATCGACAAAACCTTCGGGTTGCATCATATACAACTCTTCATCAATGTTCCCATTGAGGAAAGCAGTCTTGACATCCATCTGCCATATTTCATAATCATGAAACGCAGCAATTGCTAATAAAATCCGAATGGACTTAAACATCGCTACGGGAGAGAAAGTCTCATCGTAGTCAACACCTTGAACTTGTCGAAAACCTTTGCGACAAGCCGTGCTATAGACGGTAACATTACCATCCGCGTCCGTTTTCTTCTTGAATATCCATTTGCACTCAACGGCCTTTCGGTCGCTAGGAGGATCCACCAAAGTCCATACTTGGTTTTCACTCATGGATCCCAATTCGGATTTCATGGCTTCCAGCCATTTCTCAGAATCTGGGCTCATCATCGCTTCCTCATAGTTCGTAGGTTCACTGTCTTCTACTAACAAGACAGTCAAGACAGGGTTGCCGTACCACTCAGGAGAGGCACGCGACCTTGTCGACCTGCGACGTTCAGTAGCAGCATCGTCCGAAGCTTCATGATCCTTGTCATTAGCTTCCTCTATTGTTGGTGCAGGCGGCACTGGAATAATTTCAGGTGCTGCGCTACTCTCCAATTCAAGAGAAGGTTCAATAACCTCGTCTAGCTCTACTTTCCTCCCACTCACTTCTTTCGAGAGAAACTCCTTCTCAAGAAAGGAACCGTTCTTTGCGACAAACACTTTGCCTTCGGTTCTGTGATAGAAGGTATACTCAATGGTTTCTTTAGGGTATCCTATGAAGACGCATTTCTCCGCTTTGGGTTCGAGCTTGTCCGGCATCAACTTCTTGACGTAAGCTTCGCATCCCCAAACTTTAAGAAACGACAACTTAGGTTTAGCACCAAACCACAGTTCATACGGTGTCGTCTCAACGGATTTAGATGGAGCCCTATTTAAAGTGAATGCGGTTTCTAATGCATAACCCCAAAATGATAACGGCAAATCAGAAGAGACATCATTGATCGGACCATATCTAATAGGGTTCGATTCCATGTTCGAACACACCATTCTTGTGTGGTGTTCCGGGTGGCGTGAGTTGTGAAAGCGATTCCACTTGCCTTAATGCGTGAGAAAATCATAACTCAAATATTCACCTCCACGATCGGATCGTAGAAACTTAATCTTTCTGTTACGATGGTTCTCCACTTCATTCGAAATTCTTTGAACTTTTCAAAGCGTTTGATTTATGTTTCATTAAATAGATATACCCATATCTACTTAAGTCATCGGTAAAAGTGAGAAAATAGCGATATCCACCGTCGAAACACTCATCGGTCCGCATACATCGGTATGTATGATTTCCAACAAGTCCGTTGCGCTCCATCATACCGGAGAACGGGGTTTTGATCATCTTGCCCATGAGGCATGGTTCGCATGTGTCAAATGATTCAAAATCAAGAGACTCCAAAGTCCATCAGAATGGAGTTTCTTCATGCGCTTTACACCAATATGACCTAGACGACAGTGCCACAAATAAGTAGTATTATCACTATCTACTTTGCATCTCTTAGCCTCAATGTTATGGATGTGTGTTTCATCCCTTTCGAGATTTAGAAGAAATAAGCCATTCACAAGAGGTGCATGACCATAAAAGATGTTACTCATATAAATAGAACAACCATTATTCTCCGATTTAAATGAATAACCGTCTTGCAATAAACATGATCCGGAAATAATGTTCATGCTCAACGCAGGCACATAATAACATTTATTAAGGTTTAAAACTAATCCCGAAGGTAAAACTAAGGAGAGCGTGCCGACGGCCATCACATCAACTCTTGATCCGTTGCCACGCATCGTCACCTCATCCTCGCAGTGCCGTCTATTCCGTAGTTCCTGTTTGAGTTACAAATATTAGCAACCGAACCGTATCAAATACCCAGGCACTACAACGAGGGCTAGTAAGGAAAACATCAATAACATGTATATCAAATATAACTTTGATGGTGCCAGCCTTCTTGTCCGCTAAGTACTTCGGACAGTTGCGCTTCCATTGACCCTTGTCCTTGCAATAGAAGCACTCAGTGTTCGGCTTTGGACCAGACCTGAGCTTCTTCTCGGCAGAACAGCACGCTGCATTTCTTGAAGGGCTTCCTTGCATCCTTACCTTTCTTAAAGGTGGGGGGCTTGTTGACCATCAACATATGATTATTTTTTTTGATGTTCACCTCCGCTACTTTCATCTTAGCAAAGAGCTCAGTGATCGTATCAGTGGAACTAATCTGATTGTGATCAACTACAAAACTTTTGTAGCTAGGAGTGTCAATCTTGAGCTCCTCTGGAATCTTGCAGTACAGTTGCTCAAGGCGTTGAGTGTAGCCCGACATCTTAATGGCGTGCTCACTAACGGACCTCCCTTCCTCCATCTTGTAGTTAAAGAATTTCTTAGAGATCTCATATCTCTCAGAACGGGCTTGAGTCTGAAACATGTTTTTCAGCTCCTCGAGAATCTCAAAGGGCCCGGCGAACTCCTCAAAACGATTTTGAAGATCCGATTCCATAGCATACAACATGACGATCTTAATCAAATCATAATCATCCTTGCGTGACTGATAAACAACCTTTTCATCAGCCGGCGCATCTATAGCAGGGGCGTCACCTAACGCTTTCCCAAGGACATAGTCCTTTTGTCCGCCAGACAGAATGATTCTTAGATTGCGGAACCAATTGGTGAAGTTAGACCCATTGTTTCTAAGATTTTCCTTCTCAGCAAAAACATTGAAGTTGAAGTTGGATTTGGCCATGTGATCTACAGTATTTGCAAGTACAATTTAGACTATGTTCATGATAAATAGTTCAACTTAATCAAATTACTAGATGAACTCCCACTAAATTCAATATTCCTCAAGTTGTTTAGTGAACACGATCCAAATTCACCACACCTAATCCGATCATCACGAGAAGAGATGTGGTTTCAATGGTGGACAACAAAGTGTCGATCATATCATTCATATGACTCATGCTTAACCTTTCGGTTCTTGTGTTCCGAGGCCATGTCTACATGCTAGGCTCGTCAAGCTAGACCAAGTATTTCGCGTGTGCAAAAACTGGCTTGCACCCGTTGTATGTGATAGAGTCTATAGCACCCGATCATCACGTGATGCTTGGACACGACGAACTTTCGCAACGGTGCATACTTGGGGAGAGCACAGTTTTTATCTTGATCTTTAAGTGAGGAATCATCTTATAATGCTACCGTCGCGATCTAAGCATAATAAGATACATAAAGGATAAACATCACATGCATATAACTTTATGTGACATGGTATAGCCAATCTTCGCGCAATGATCTCCATCTTGTGCGTTCCGGCATGATCTCCATCACTCCACCATGATTGCCTCCACCACGAATAGCAACTACAACTATTGCTAACTACTTAGCGATAAAGTAAAGCTATTACATGGCGCATAAGAAGTTGACTCGCAGGTCATACACAATTATAAAGACAACCATATGGCTCCTGCCGGTTGTGTACTCATCGACATGCAAGTCGTGAAACATGATCATCGCATACAATATACACATCACATCTTGGGCCATACCATATCACAGAAAACACTCCCTGCAAAAACAAGTTAGACGCCTCTACTTTGTTGTTGCATGTTTTACGTGGCTTATGGGAGTAGATGCTAAGAACGATTCTTACTACGGAAAGCCACAACGGTGATATTATGGTTGCCAAACTCCGGTGTTAATCCCATGACAACTATAGTGAGAGAAACTGACATCTACCAGCCGCATGTGTGGTACAAGCCACACGTCAAGTCGAGTCGGTCTCATGACGCGTCGCGTAAGGTTGGCCTGGACCGCTTCAATCTCACTATCCCGCGTCATAAGAAGAACACAAACAAGAGGCTTGCAACAGAAAACATCAACGCCCGCAACAACCATGTTGCGTTCTACTCGTGAATCACATCTACGCATAGATCTAGCTCTGATACCACTGAAGGGTTTCGCGGCATAGTAAATCAAAATTTTCTACGGATGCGAACAGAGGGAAAGCCAAGATCTAATCTACGCATGTAGTCGTACTCGCTTCTCCTCCTCGCGATCCGATCCGATCTAGCACCACAAGTGGCGGTGCCTCCGTGAGATGCACACATGCAGCACCTCGACGTCTCCTCCTTCCTCGGACCAGCAAGTATGGTGGAGATATAGATTGGATCTACAACACGACGGCGTGGTGTATATGGTGGAGAATTTCTGCTGCAGGGCTTCGCCTACAAACAGTCGGGAGGGAGAGAAGGTAGCAAGGCTGCTAGGGCTTGGAGGAAGGTGTGTTGTAGTGGGGAAGGGGGCGCACCACCCCTCTATATATAGAGGGGGGGCGGCCAGCCTTGCCCCTCCTCCAAGCCTATCTCTAGTTTAAACAATTTAAACTTTCCCTTATCTAGAAATCCTATCTCTAGTTTAAACGATTTAAACTCTCCCTTATCTAGAAATCCTATCTCTAGTTTAAACGAGTTTAAACTTATCTAGGATCGGCTGGGCCCTATGGGGCCTTGTGCCCCTGGCCCAATGCGGCCAGGACACTCCCTCATAGGCCCATGCCCCCTCCCGGAAGGTGAGCCCACGTTGGTCCCCTTCCGGAAGGTTCTAGAAGCTTCCGGTACAATACCGATTAACCCGGAACAATTCCAAACTCCAAAAACTGCACTGCCTTATATGAATCTTATTCTCCGGACCATTCCGGAACCTCTCGTGATGTCCCGGATCCCATCTGAGACTCCGAACAAAAATTCATAAACCAATTATCCAATCTATCCTAGCGTCGAGATACGTTAAGTGTGTGACCCTGCGGGTTCGAGAATATGCAGACATGATCTTCTATCAATAATCAACAGCGGGGTCTGGGCACCCATATTGACTCCCACACATTCATAGATGATCATATCGGATGACCACGATGCCAGGATTCAATCAATCCCATATATATATATTCCCTTCGTCTCGCGATATTTTACTTGCCCGAGATTCGATCGTCGGTACCGTCATACCTAGTTCAATCTCGTTCACAGCAAGTACTTTACTCGTTCCGTAATCCGATATCACTTTGTGATTAACTCCTTAACCACATGCTTGCAAGCGGTGTTGATATCGATTACCGAGTGGGCCCGAAGTATATCTCTCCGACTTGGGAGGGACAAATTCTATCTTGATACATACAACCCAACAGATACTTTCCGATCACCTGAGAGACACCTTTATGATCACCCTCTCATAGGATGACGTTTGATGACCTCAAAGCTTTCTTCCGGTACCAGGGAGTTGCATTATCTCATGGTCTAAGGAATACAATATTTGACATAGGAAAAGCTTCGCAAAGATGAACACGATGAAACGATCTAATTGCTGCGCTTAGTGTTGTTCTGTCCATCATATCATTCTCCCAATGATATGATCTCATTATCAATTGACAACTCATGTCTATGGTTAGGAAACCTTAACCATCATTGATCAATGAGCTAGTCCTTAGAGGCGTACCAGGGACACGGTGTTGTTCACAAACAACACAAGTATTAATGTTTCCGCTTAATACAATTCTAGCATGGAATATAAACTTTATCATGAACAAGAATTATAATAATAACATCTTTATTATTGCCTCTAGGGAATAATTCCAACAAGAAGCTCATAGCCCTCCGAGACAAACAACTAGCTGATCTCAAGAAGGACTTTGATATTTAGAGGGATCTTGCCTAGGCCACAACCAGTGAACTAAGCAGTCCCCGCAAGGAGCATGCTCAATGGAATCACTCTGTGTTAGGTAAGATTTCCGAATCTTTTCTTTTTTGTTGATTTTTCGACTTCTTTTCAGTCGAAATTTGACTTTTTGGTTCTTTCCCAGCCCCCCTAAATATTTCCGACTCTCCTTCCTCCGAACTTCGCCTCGAGCACATTAAGCTCGTCGAAGATTTCTTGTATGACTTCCGCCAAACTCTTGAAGAGGCCGGCGAGTCCGTCAAGCTTTCCAACTTGCACACAATGTCAGTGCACGAGGTGAGGGATAAGGTCAAGGAGATTCCGAAGCTTATCGAAGACTGGAAGATCTCCTTCGCTCGGACTGCTGCGTAGACTGCTTTGACCATGGTGATGAGCCACCACAGTAAGATGGAGATCTGGCATGTCACCAAGGGTATTGCCGAGGAGGATGATGAGGGTAACCCATAAGACATCAAGGATATCCAAGAGTCTTGTGCAGGTTATGCTTGTCGTGTGGCGGATATGACCAACTATACGATGCCATTCTTCGAATCCGTCGTCGCGCCTCGCTCGCCCTAAGAGCCAGAAGCCAGCAATGCTTCCGAGTCGAAGATCGAGGGCGACAATGCTGTTGACTCCAGTGCTCCGCCTGCTTCATCACCACCGCCTGATTCTACAGCATAGATAATGTTTATGCATTATTCTAAACTTATGGCAATGTAATGATGGAAACAATGTTTTATTTTGTGTTGGTCCTGTAAAAACTAATGCTTTTACTATCGTAGCACTTTTCTTATATACTTTTTATGCATGTGCTTTGAAAATTTCTGAAGCAGTTTGTGTTTTTATGCTTGTACTTGTCGTTTTATCTGGCTCTCTGCCTCGTCCCTTTCATGGGTCGGCCAACCTTTAGCATGGAAACTTTGCCGAGCAACAGAGCGCAATTGCTAAACCAGTTTAAACTCGAAAACAAAGCCGGCTTCCAGTACCAACAACTCATTATTCGGAAAATGCCCGCGTCTAAGCAATCAGATAAAAAAACCAAAGTATAGACAATAAATTAAATTTGTACCCTAAGGTAACATTTTTAGATATTCAAAAATCGTAACCAGAATGAACATGAGCATAAAGTACTTTCAAGCATTCTAGGATTTTTGAAAAAATGACATACTCTTTTGGAAATAAGATGGCAAAAACTTGTCAAAGATAACATATGAGGGAACCAACACTTTATTTCACTTTGAACATGTACATATATGATTACAAGGAAATATAACTAAGAATAGAAGGAACGTAGCTATGCAATATTCCATGGACGGTATATTTCATCTGGGTCTGTGCTGCCACCAGCTCTCTTTCTCTTCTGAGTATCAGGTCTTTTCTTGATTGGTCTCATGTCAGTTAAATAATATGACTCATTATGCAGAACTCTGCTACCATAAAAGGTCCTTCCCAAATTGGAGAAAGTTTGTGATTTCTCTTTTGCACAAGTCGGAGAACCAAATCGCCTTTTCTGAAAGAACAGTTTTGCACTCTCTGACTATGATACTTGCGCAACTTCTGCTGATAGGCTGTAGATCTCTGCTCGGCAACAATGCGTACTTCTTCAATTATATCAAGATCATCTTGTCGAGAAACTTTTGCATCCTCTTCAATATACGGTTTGACTCGTGGAGACTGATGAATCAGATCACTTGGAAGAACTGCTTCTGCACCATAGACCAAGAAGAAAGGAGTATAGCCGGTTGATCTGTTAGGAGTTGTACGTAATCTCCATATCACAGACGGTAATTCTTTCGCCCAAGCCCCCATAGCCCGACGAAGCGGTGCCTCGAGGCGAGGTCGGATTCCTTGTAAAAGAAGAGCATTAGTTCTTTCGACTTGTCCATTAGCTTGTGGATGTGCGACTGATGCAATATCAAGTCGGATCCCTTGTTCTTCGCAGAATTTGGCAAGTTCACCCATGGAAAAATTGCTCCCATTGTTAGTAATTATACTGTGTAGATACCCAAATCGGATGATTACGTCCTCGACGAACTTTCTGGCTGTGGCTCCATCACAACTTGTTACGGGTTTAGCCTCAATCCATTTTGTAAATTTATCCACCATCACTAGTAGGTGAGTAAATCCACATTTTGCCGTGTGAAACGGCCCTACCATATCAAGCCCCCATACCGCAAACGGCCATGTAATAGGGATTATTCGTAGCTGTTCAGCCGGAACATGTGCCTGCTGAGCGTGCTTTTGGCAGCCTTTGCACGTTTTGACCAGTTTATCGGCATCTACCTTAGTTGTAAGCCAAAAGAATTCGTGTCGAAAAGTTTTTGCCACTAAGGATCTGGCTGCAGCATGATGACCACACTCGCCTTCGTGGATTTCTCTTAAGATTTCCACTCCTTTCGAAGAAATACATCATTGAAACACGCTAGAAACATTCCGTTTATAGAGCTCACCATTTATTATAGTGTAAGTTTTTGCTCGTTGGACAATCTGCCGGCTCAAGACTTCGTCTTCGGGTAGTTTTCCGTCTATCAGGAAATCTAGATAGGGTTTTGTCCACCTGGGAATTACAGCCAAAACTGCTATTAAAGGTGAGTCGGATTTCGTCGGATAGTCCTAATCAACTCCGACTATGGAGGGGACCCTTAAATGCTCTAAAAAAGCGCCATCCAGTACTTGTTTCCACGTAGAGCCTATCCTTGATAGAGCATCTGATTCCTCATTTTCTGCTCGAGGGATGTGTTGAACCTCAAAACCCTCGAATGATTTAGATAGTTCATCTAAAACAGCCTTGTATGTTGCCATGTGCTTGTTTGCATTGCAGATATCGGATACTTGCTGAGCAACTAAATCCGAGTCTCCGTAACACATGAGTCTTGATATGCCAATGTTTTTGTCCATGCGTATTCCATGCAGCAGTGCTTCATACTCGGCAATATTATTGGTTGTCGTGAAGTGTATTTGCAACACATAGAACAACTTATATCCTTCGGGTGATTTGAGCACCACACTAGCCCCCGATCCTCCTCGTGCTTTTGATCCGTCAAAGTGAAGGGTCCAAAATTACGAGTCTGGAGGACTTGTGTTTTTTGCCGTCTCTGTCCAATCAACAACAAACTCGGCAAGGATTTGGGACTTGATTGCTGTACGTGGTTTATACTCAATGTCGAAAGCTGCAAGATCTATTCCCCACTTTGCGACACGTCCTGTGGTGCCGCGGTTATTAATTATATCTCGCAGGGGAGCGGTGCTCACCACTGTGATCTTGTGCTCTTGAAAATAGTGGCATAGCTTTCTGGACATAAAGAACACTCCATAGGCTAGCTTTTGATGGTGTGGATACCGTTGTTTTGATTCTGTCAGGACCTCACTCAGATAATAAGTTGGTCACTGCACCTTATGCTCGTGGCCTTCTTCCTCGCTCTCAACTACTATTACAACACTTATGACCTTGTTGGTCGCTGCAATGTAGAGTAACATAGGTTCCTGAGGTTCTGGTGCTGCGAGAACTGGTGGGTTTGAAAGTAGATCTTTCAAACTTTGCAGGACAGTTTCGGCTTCCTGAGTCCAGACAAATTTGTCGGTTTTCTTCAAGAGTTTGTACAAAGGTGCGGCTCTTTCGCCGAGCCGGCTGACAAACCGACTCACCGCTACAATGCAACCAGTGAGACGTTGTACTTCCTTCAGGCGAGTCGGCCTGTTAATTTTTAAAATAGCCTTGATTTTGTCTCGGTTCATCTATATGCCTCGCTCAGAGATGATGAAATCTAACAATTTTCTGGCTGGAATTCCAAAGAAACACTTCTTCGGATTAAGCATCATATTGAATTTTTGTAGACTAGCAAATGTTTCGTCCAAGTCGGAAATTAAAGTTTCCTTCTTTTTGGACATAACTTCTATGTCGTCTACGTATACATGGATGTTGCGTCCGATTTGGTCGTTGAGACAACGTTGCATAGTATGTTGATATGTTGCTCCTGCGTTCTTTAAGCCAAAAGGCATAGTTTTGTAGCAGATGGTTCCAAAAGGAGTGACAAAATACGTCTTAATTTGATCTGACTTTTTCATCGCTATTTGGTGATATCCGGAATATGCGTTGTAAAAACAGAGTAATTTCGATCCTACTGTTGAGTCGATAACTTGATCGATTCTTGGCAAAGGAACCGAATCTTTTAGGCATGCCTTGTTTAAAGCGGTATAATCAACACACATCCTTAAATTGATGGTGTCCTTTTTAGGGACGAGTACAGGATTTGCCACCCAATCTGTATGGATGACCTCTGTTATAAAATCCGCTAATTCTAGTCGGGCTAATTCCTTGGCTATTGCCTTGCGCTTTTCATCACCAAATCGTCATAGTGACTGTTTGACGGGTTTAGCATCAGGGTACACATTAAGAGAGTGCTCAGCAAGTTCCCTGGATACTCCGGTCATGTCAGAAGGTTGTCATGCAAAGATATCACTACTAGCTTTGAGGAACTCGACGAGCGCACTTTCCTATGCATGGCCTAAGCCTACCCCTATGTTCGTCGTCTTGGAGGGATCATCTTCCTTCAGCGACGTTTTCTTCGTCTCTTCCAACGCCTTGAACTGCAAACTTGGCTTCAGCACCTCATTCTTCGTAGCGGGCATCTCGGACGGATTGATGGTCTTCTTGATATCCTGGTACTACTGGGCGTGCAGCACGGCTTCGGCGAAGGCAGCAGATCCTTCGTCGCACTCCCGTTCCTTCCTTGGATTTCCTTGTACGGTGATTACGCCCTTTGGACTGGAAGTTTGATCATGTTGTAAATGTAACAAGGACGGGCCATGAACGCCCAGTAAGCGGGACGTCCGAAGATGGCGTGGTAAGCACTTTTGAACAGTACCACCTCAAAAGAAAGTGGCTCGGTCCGGTAATTATCTCGGGTTCCGAATGTCACGTCTAGAGTAATCTCACCCAGAGAATCCTCCTGTCTCCCTAGTACAATGTCATGGAAAGTTACACTGCTTAACTTAACTGGCTCTCATGTAGCTTCATGCGGTGGAGCGTCTCGATGTAGAGGATGTTAATGCTGCTTCCACCGTCCATGAGTGTTTTAGAGAAATCATAGCCATCAATAAGAGGATTAACGACCAGAGGGTACTTTTCCCGATGATGTCTTTTCCTCGGGTGATCTGAACGATCAAAGGTGATAGTCACCTCTGACCAATCCAGAAACTATGGGACAGCCGGAACCGTGGCATTGAGCTCACGGAGAACCGCCTTCTTGTCTTTAGCAGGCTGGGATCCAAGGAAGCAGACGTATGCGTCTTTTTAGTCGGAAAAGTCTTCTTTCCATCCGACTTGGGTTCTGCAGCGGCTTCTGCTTCTTCCATGTCGGAATCTTCCTTGGGCTCCTTTCTCGGAATTTTTATTTCCTTTTCATCGCTTGGATCTGTAGCCAGCTAATTCGTCTTTTTTATGTCGTTATTGAAACGACACTCGGCATTTGTGTGGGTAGATCCTCCGTTACTATCCAAGTGGTGGAAATAGGGTTATTGGCAATGTCGGCCCAGGTATAGGTTCTTCCGGGTTGCTGATCTCCTCTTCCCTGGATTCGGGAAGTTCCACGGCCTCTACCCTGTCCGCCTCCGCGCCCTCCTCGTCTTACAGATCCGAACGTTGCGTTGACAGCCGCGTTGTCCGGAGCCGGCTTTTCGTCCGAGGTGTTCTTGCACTTCTGAGTTTGTTTTGGCTGTTTGGCCGCATTGGGATTGGCCAGATAATTAGCATCCCTTATGAATCATCGTCGGCATCAGCATATTAGCTTGCCATTTCTATCATTTCTCCCAAATCTGTGACGTGGTCACGCTTCAGTCTGTGACGTAAAAGTCTGACTGGAAGTCCTGCAATAAAAGCTTCTATCGCAGTTTGCTCGTTTACTCCTTTGCAGGAGTTATTCGTGTCGATCCAGCATCCGAGGTAATCCCGACAGGTTTCTCCAGGTCTTTGTGTGCAACGCTGTAAGTCTTCGACTGTGCAGGGCCTCCTGTATTTTCCCTCGAAGTTTGAAAAGAACGCACTTTGTATATCATACCGGTTGTGAATTCAATTCTCTGGCAGTTCATTGAGCCAAGATTGAGCCGTATTCCTCAGCATGAGCACGAGATATCGGACTGCAACCAAGTTGTTTCCTCCTTTGGCGATGGAATAGGCCTGGAAGAAATCCTATAGCCAGGTATTTGGCCGAGCTGCACCGTCGTAGGGTTGAATGTGTTTGGCAATACCAAAGTCAACCGGAAATTTGGTCTAACGTATGCGTGGTCCAAAGAACTTGGGTCCCACATACACGTCTTCTTCCTCGTACTGCCGCGCCTCTATGTTTGATTCAATGCGATGGCGAGCGTCGTTTGGCGATAGAGATCTGCGCCTTGGAGGCTCACGACTTCTGCGCGGTGGAGTCGGATTTCTACTTCTCCTCTCACCATTGCTGCCTCCGCCCCTGCGGCTTCCATGGCTACGTCTGGATCCTTCATGGTCGCTTCTAGGAGGCGATGGTGGCCCTGGTGGATTATTTCCGGCTGGGTTACATGGTGGTGGAGGTGGAGCCTCATTATGCTAACTCCGATGCCTATTTCTTCGGGCATCGTCCCTACTTGATTCAGGACGATCCGGATCATCTCTTCGTCCGGCGTTGCCAGCCGGACGACTCGATGGTGGCATCCTTAGCTGATCTTGCTCCTCTTGCTGGCGGCGTGTTTTCGGGTCTTCTCTATAGCGGTTGTTTTGCCGATGATGGTCCTGATGAGGAACCATTGCCCTGATGGCGTATTCTGATGCGGTCGGAATAACTCTTGCCCAGTCATGTGCTAGCCGGTGAGAGTGGTCGTGTGAGCCGGTTCTTGAATTCTTTTCTTCCCCGCGAGGACAGTAGCGTTGAGTCGTATCCCTGTGAAGCCTTATGTCAGCGCTTTGGTCAGCGTCAGTGTGGCAAAACTCGGACTTTGAGGCCAGCTTGCCACTAAATGAAGCGGCCGTTTTCTGCTGCTTTAATCCTTTGTCCAGCAATGCGACGCACTGCTGGACCTGCTGCGGAGACGGATTGTTGGCAAGGATGGCTCGAGCTGCAGCAGCGTTTTCCAACGGCGTGCTATAGACTCGGATTTTCTCTCCATATTTTCCGTTGGATAGATCTTTGTGGATATCCGGGTTCTTGCTAGCAAGAAACGTACCTCCTCTTGTCTTGTTTGGATGTCGCTTGAAATTTGACTGATATTTGGCAGGATCACTGTCTAACTGCTGCCTCAACTCGGCAATGAGCGTGGCTTCTTCGAGTAGAAACAGACGGTGCTTTTCCAGGTCTTCAGGCCTTTTCTCCAGCGCCTCCGGTGTAAGATCCAAAGCCGTTGGGATTGGAATTGTGAGAGCATCTCCGTAAATTTCACGTACACCCTTGGTGACGATGTGCACCCTTCGCACGTTAAATCTCCGTAAATTCTCCATCTCGATCTCTTCATCAATTTTTTCTTCGTTGGTTTCCTCGACGTCCGGCTCTGCTGGTGTCGGATTTTAGTTCTTCTTCTTCTTCTTTGACCGCCTAGTAGCCTTAACGTGCGAACTAGTGGCAAATACGGCTTTCAGTCTGGTACCGGGGGATAAACTTCTGTTAGTACTTTCCGTCATGGTTGTCTTGTGGACCTCGGAGGAATCTCCGATATCCATATCATCCTGCGAGGTGTAGCTTTCATCCATGCTATCGTATGTACTAGGAGAGTTTTCCGGATCACCTTGCGTTTGCTTGGAGACGTGCTCTTGTTCATACTCCTCCATCTCTTTGTCGAAGTCTCGAAGTTCCTACGACATGATTGACTCCTGAGGGAAGCCAGCTAAGTCGGTGTTTTCTTCGATTGCGTCTAGGACCGAGTGCTACCAGCTCTAGCATCGACAGAGTCGGATCTAGTGCTTATGTCGTATATGAAATAGTGCTTCTTCTTGTTCATGTTCTTGAGGTAGTGGCACAGCTAGGTTTCCGCCTCCTCCATCTCAAAGTTCTCTGTGATGTTGGCGATTGCTTCGTAATCAATGTAGGGGTGTTTCATCATCTCCGTTATCATGTGCTTCAAGGGTAGTTTTTCTGCTACGACATCTGGTATGACAGAGCCGTACCGGATATATTCCTCATCCGTGTATCCGATCTCATCATGGAGATCAGATCCGGATTTTTCTTCCACCTCTTCTTCCACTACAGGAGCGGGCTAGGTGGGTTTGACTTTCTCCGGGACCTTGAATTCTTCCGCCTCTACGGACAAAGTAGATCCGGATTTTTCTTCTGCCATGTCATACGTCGGAAACGTATCTATAATTTTTGATGTTTCATGCTTGTTTAGTATCTACTTTGATTTTCCTTGTCTACACTTTGAGGTGTTTTTATATCTTTTCTGGAACTAACCTATTACAAGTTGCCACAGTGTCAGTTGCCTGTTTTCTTCTGTTTTTGGTTCCAGAAAGGCAGAAAATCAATATTCTCGGAATTGGACGGGACAAAATCCAAAGTCAGTATTTTACCGTGGGCGATATGAACTCCAGAGGAGAGACGGAGAGGAGAGCCAGGGCGGCCAAACCCCCCTAGGCGCGGCCAGGGTGGGACCGCGCCTGGGCAGGGTGTGCCCCCCTGGTCGCCTCCTAGCCTCGCATCTTCGCCTATAAGAAGCCCCCAATGCAGAAACCCTAGGCATCCGATCAAAACTCCACGAAACCGTCTGTAGACGCCGCCACCATCGTCCCTAGATCGGGGGATCTAAAGTTCTTCCCGGCACCCTGCCGGAGGGGAGATCATCCCGGAGGCCTTCTTCTCCAGGTATGATGCGTCAGTAGTTCCACTTTGCACTATGGGTCCATGTAGTAGCTAGATAGTTGTATCTCCTCCTTGTGTTTTCATTTATAGATCTTGTGAGCTCCGTTCATGATAAAGATCTAATCTATTTGTAATCTTGCATGTTGTGTTTGCGGGGATCCGATGGATACTGAGATTACGATGTCAGATTGATTAATGGTTTTGTCTTATTGATTCTATCATGTCTGTGTTGTTTGTGACCTTGCATGCTCTCCGTTGTTAGTAGCTATCTTGGACAAGTAGTTGCTAGTGACTCCAAGAGGGGGTATTTATGCTCGATAGTGGGTTTATGCCTCTAGTTTCCAAGGGAAGTGATAGAAATCTCTTTGGTTGTAGATGTGCTTATAATCTTTTTTACCCTTCATGCCATGTTGTTTATACAAGTTGCGAACCTCTAGTGAACTATGGACCCCGATCAATCTTTACCATTGATACATTATCTTTGGTTACATGTTTACTTCTCAATTCCCACCCCTGGTGTCTCATCATGCCATCTTTTTGTTCTGACATGCCCCTTGAATTGACACCCTGCCGATTCATTGGGGTCCAAGTCTTTGAGCACCAACAACAATGATTCACTTCTTTCTCAACTATTCATTTCATATTCTTTTCCTCCGACTTCAACGAGATCGCCTTGCTTTTGTTTAAACTTCTGTTGTCTTCGCATCTTTTCTTTGGTGGTTGGTTTCAATAACTTTGAACTTTGTGAGATGCAAAAGTATAAGGATGTAGATGGAGATATTATTAAGCTCAAGCTTTTTTTTCTCCTTGAGAGAAAAAAGCTAAAATGTCATATTATCTATCCTTAATAAATAGTTTTTTTTTTTTTTGGACTGAGTGCAAAGATGCTTTTAATGGAAAGTACTACCCTCCTACTAAGATTATATCTATGAGAAGTGACATTATGAAATTTAAACAACTTGATAATGAATATGTTGCTCAAGCTTGGGAAAGAATGAAATCTTTGGTTAAGAATTGTCCCACTCATGGACTCACTGCTTGGATGATTATCCCGACTTTTTATGAAGGTTTGAACTTCTCTTCAAGAAACCTATTGGATTCAGCTGCTGGAGGTACCTTTATGGGCCTTACTTTGGGTGCTGCAACAAAGCTCCTTGATAATATGATGGTTAACTACTCTGAATGGCACACTAAGAGAGCTCCACATGGTAAGAAGGTAAATTATGTTGAAGAAACATCCTCTTGGAGTGATAAGATTGATGTTATTATGGCTATGCTTGTTAATGGGAAAGCTCCTCTAGATCCTAATAGTGTTCCCTTAGCCTCTTTGGTTGCTCAAGAAGAGCAAGTTGATGTGAACTTCATTAGAAACAACAATTTCAACAACAATGCTTATACGAGTAATTTTGGTGGTAACAACTATTGGCCTTATCCTCCTAATAATGGCAATTCCTATGGAAACTCTTACAATAATGTTAGAAGTGCCCCCTCTAAACTTGAAGTCGCTCAAGGACTTTATTAGTTAACAAACTTCTTTCAACAAGACTATAGAGGAAAAAAAAATTTAAAAAAAAATAAAATCTTTATGCGAAGCTCTTTCCTCCCTCATTAATAAAAAAAAATAAAAACCTAAAACCATGGAAAGTACCTTTGCTGCCACTCATGCCATACAAGTTACTATTGATGAAAATGTTAGATTGTTAGCTCAACTCCATTCTAAGTGGGAAAGGGAAGCTGAAATTGATAGAAACAATAGTGTGTGCACCATCACCATTAAACCACAAGTAGTCCCTATTCCTCCTCCTACTATGCCTAAGCCTATTTAGTCTACTACTGGTGATGCTAAGATTGGTTTTGATATAGATGGTTGCATTATTTCTGAAGTGATTATGTTCTTGCAAAAGCTTGCTAGAAGTCCTTATGCTAGTGATATGCATGTTTCTTTCACCAAAAACATTACAGATGATCTTGTTAAGATTAAGGAAGATAAGTTAAAATACAAAGCTTCTATTCCTAGGAAAGTAGAAGATAGTTGGGAACCTATTATTAATGTGCAAGTGAATGACTTTGATCTCAAAGCTTCATGTGATCTTGGTTCTAGTGTCTCTATTATGCCTAGGAAGATTTATGAAATGCTTGATTTGCCACCTTTGGAAGATTGTTATTTGGATGTCCCACTCAATGATAAGGCTAAAAAGGAACTCATGGGGAGTATCAATGATGTTCTCATTATGGTTAACAATGTTATGTCCCTGTTGATTTCTATGTTTTGGATGTTGAATACAATGCTTCTTGTCCTATTACTTTGGGAAGACCTTTTCTTAGAATTGTTGGTGCCATCATTGATATGAAAGAAGGCACCATTAAATATCATTTTCCATTCAAGAAAGGTATTGAACACTTCCCTATGAGGAGAGATAAGTTGCTTTTTTCTCCTCCCTTTAAAGCAAGGTTTGATGTTAATGCTTCCTCATTTGAAAATACTTGATTATTCTTGCTTCTTGTGCCTAACTTAAAGGCATTAAAGAAAAGTACTTGTTGGGAGATAACCCAAGAGTTTCCTTGAGTCTTGAAAGTTATTACTTCAGTAATGACCTCTCCTTATCCTTTTTGTTTACTTTTTGTGCCAAGAATAACCTCTAATGAGAGGGAAGTAAGATTTGGGGAGTTGCTGTCCCGAAACAGATTTCTGTCGTCCACCATAAACATTCGTGAGGAGTCTCTATAACTAGGATTGAGCTAAAAATTTACGAATACATCCCGACGTATGTGAGCTAACTTTCGTTAGTTGAACACTTTTTGATTTGAGCAACAGAAGATTTTGTAAAAAATCGGTTTCTACTTCCTGGTCTGTTTTGACAGATTTCTGCCATTGTTTGCATTTGCTTCTTATTGATTCCTTTTTATGTTCTTTTTGGGGGAATTGAGCTTTTTAAGGAGTTGCTACATTAGATTGTGTTTTTAGTGCAAAGTCTTGCTATTCCAAAGCTTTGCCTAAAGGTTTATTATCTTTTGAATACACTAATGTTGCTAATGAAGATTGTGTGAAGTTTTGTATGAAGGAAAATTTTCAGATGTAGAGAGAGAATGATGTAATGAGATGAAGAATGGACAAAAGCTCAAGCTTGGGGATGCCACCCCGGTATCACCCCAATAAATATCCAAGAGGTACAAGCGTCAAAGCTTGGGGATGCCCAAGGCATCCCCTTCTTCATCAATAAAAAGCTCAGGTCTGTCTAGACACTTCATTTTTATTGTTTCATGCACAGTTGTGTTGTTCTTGGAGCGTATTAGTTTTTGTTTGCTTAGTTTATTTAGTTTTCTTGAATAAAGTAGTTTGGACCCCCGTTCTCGCTGTGTTGTTTCAAATAAGTTGCTTGGTGTTGGAAAGGAGTAGGGAGTTCCTGCTTGAAAGTACAAGGGGAGCTTGCATTGACTGTGACTTAGAATTTAGCATGACATGCTAAGAGTTGTTTTGACCTTATGCTTAGTGATTATTGTTGTAGCATGTTTTTTTCCAAACAATTGGGATTTCTTAGTGTGCCTTGAAGAAATTATGCGCTGTTTTAGCATACAAAAAATAGTATTGTGGTTTTCTCCTTTGATGCTTTGTTTGGGTTGACTTGGCACATGCTCACACCATGTTATGACTATGACAAGTCACCATAGCCTCTATTATTATTTAGTCCTTGACTTGTAGTACCACTCTATGCTTTGAGTAGTAATGTTTTGTCGCTCTGCATGATTATGGCCATTATTGCTCTCTTAGTTGGTTGCTCCCAATCTTTTGCTAGCCTCCACTTGTATGAGTAAGCTCTACTCGTGCTTCCAATTCCCAAGAAACCAAGTTATTCCAAAGTTTCCACTATAAACACCTATGCATGGTGTGTTGCACCATTCCAAGTTTATTCTTGTTTTCAGCTATCTTCCAATTAAAAACTATTTTGTTAAGTGAAACCTTAGTGATTCAAGCCCTCACAAACTTGATGGCACACTTTATATTCTTTGCCCCTAATAAACTTGAACCATTGTGTAAGATACCTCCTTTGTAAAGGAAAAGGATCCCTGTGATTGCAATGCTAGTCCCTGGATCATTGCTAGCA
The DNA here is from genome assembly GCA_030063025.1 of Avena longiglumis. NCBI lineage: Eukaryota > Viridiplantae > Streptophyta > Magnoliopsida > Poales > Poaceae > Avena > Avena longiglumis. Next base: position 161,594,513 of record CP125973.1, read on the forward strand.
TCCACAGTTTAAGATGAAGTACACAGATACAAAGGTCATTTATTACATCCATTCCAGAGATAAAACATAGTCTTTTACAACTCAGGGCCACATGCCTAATACAAGAGTTTTGGAATAAGTAAATAAACATAAGTCTTCATCTTCATGTGCCACAGGCAAGCATGTTGAGTGTAGACTCATGACACCTAATCATCATCGGAGTAACCTGCAACATCACAAGTTACAGCCACAGTGGGTCAATACTTTGGAATAGTATTGGCAAGTGATACCTTAGTAAATTTTGAGTGGACTATATTACTATATGCATTTTGGCTAAGTGTAGCTTGGCTTGCTTTGCTCAAAATAGGTTTTTCCTATAAGTTGAAATCACTAAGTTTTTCTTTGTCAAAAACTTTCCCAAGAAACCACCAATAGACATTGGGGTCCTTCACCCTTGTTCACCCACAATTTTTACTTAGAAGTTGGAGTGATGAGATTCTTGATAGCTTCCATGTCTTGATGCTCAAGTTGTCCATTGCCATGGACTTGGCTAAGTATTTAGATTTTCCATCTGCAGAGGTTGTGCACTTTCCCCACCAGACTTGGTTTCCCAAGACAGGACCTTTCAGAAGCCTTTCCTTAGCCAAATGGACGCGCTCCAACCTATCATTCCCACTACCACCAACTGTCCAAAAGGATAAGTTCTAGCAACCTATATGATCAAGGCAGAGCCCATATTGCCAAGTGGTTGCACTATAAGCTTCTCAACACTTGGCCTCCAAATCTCTTTGTGCCTGGGTGGCATAACACAAGTGAGATACACAAGGTAAACCATGTCCATGGGCCTTGTGTAACCACTCAACCAAAAACCACCATTCAAGTCCCATTCCACCCAGGAGGTTCATTAACTTAGTTGTTTTATTAAGAAAAACTTAAGTCCAAAGACTTAGAAATATTTTCACCATAGCATGTATATACTTTACCAACCCTTGTTTGCTACTAGCTAGACTAAGCATGGCATAGTAACTTAACCTAGGAAATTCCCTAGCAATTTTACAATTCTACAACTACTTAGGATTTCCCAACATAGCATTTGGCAAAAAGTATCATGCAAGACTTAGCAAAATATTTCTAATGCTTATACAAAATATAGGGATGGAAATATTCATGAAGTACCACTTGCCTTGGTAATGGGGAGAGTAGCACTCTTCACAATCACAGTCACTAGCAAAATCTACACAAAAATTTGTAGCACAAAATTACACACAATTCATATACAAACAAAAATATGAATGCAAGAAAATGCTAAGTGATGATTTTTGAAAACTCCACCAAGCAAGTGCATGATACAGAAACATAACCAAGTTAAAAACTTGCTAACTAAACTTATTTAGCACTAAAACTATTTCCTAAACAAATTCTATACTCAAAATAGTCCTAAACAAGTTTCTGCATAAAAAGTCATTTTAACAGAAACTTTTTGTTAAACACATTGCAGATTCAGAAAGGGCTTGTCTCCCTGATTCCAACGGTATAAAATTTACAAAATTCTAACGTGGGAATCAAAAGTTATAGCCATTTGAAAATTGGATCTAAATCTGATTTGAATTCTGTTTTTGATTTAAACTCTAGCCACGCGTCTTAATCCTTTTGGCTGATACCGATTCGTTCAGGATCACCCTCCCGCGCCGTTGGATCTAATTAAAACTCACGGCTCAGATCTGCCCATAACGGTTTGCTAACTTATCTAATTCTACGCGTTGGATCCAGATCTGACGGCTACAAATCAACTAACCAAACTCGAGCGGCGCTAGCGGCGGCGCGTCTGACAGCGGCGGCGCTAGCGTTCTAGGTTGCGCGGAAGTGGGGGAAGTGGCTTACCAGAACCGCAGGAGGCTGCGGATGCTCAAGGTGGCGATGATTCGGGAAGGGGCGCACTGGCACGGTCTCAGGGACTCGTCGGAGTTGCGGGCGGCGTCTGTCGCTTGCAGTCGTGGTTCTTGCCGAGGTTTGGCGTCGCCCTAGCACGAACCAGAGAGGTCAGGCGATGCACAAGACGCAGGCGAACAATCTCGTATGAAAGAGAGGGCAAGGGGCGCTCGGGTTTTACCTCAATTGGTCGCCGGAGTCAAGCGGCGACGCAGGTGGTTGTGGACGTGAATGGAAACGACGACCTAGGTCACGAGCAGGCAAAAGAAAGGTGTCAGCAGATGCGCCATATCATGCTAAGCAAGATAGCTTGAACCAGAGAGAGGGGGCGGTCGAGGCTCACCGGAATCGGTCGCCGGAGTCGCCATCATGCGGGGCTTCGAGGGCAAATGCGCGACTGGCGGAGTGAGCGAGGAGAGTGGGGGAAAATGACCGCGGCGGGGTGTGGTTTATATAGGCTCAAGCGCCACAGGAAACGCCTGCGGTATCAAGGCTATTTACGCTGCGCCATTACCGGCATTGACAACAGCGGCGACACGGTCTGCGGGCGCGGTTTGGGGAAGACGAGGGCGACGTGGAGAGGGCCCGCTCATCAGCGAAACGCGCGAAGAGGAGGTGGGGTCTCAGCGTGGTGCGCGGTGCGCTTGTGAGGAGAAGAGGGAAAAGCCGGGTGGGATAGTTGGGCCAGTTCTGCAGCTGGGCTGGAATCCTGGCGCCGGCCCTTTTCCAATTCTTTCTCCTTTTTCTTTTTCTGTTTCGATTTTCTGAATTGGTTTTCAAATGAATTCAAGTTTCATTTGAATTCAAATTACTTTGGGGTTTTTGCAATGGTGCAATAGTCTCAAATACAGGCCTAAAACCATGTGGTTACTTTGCAAAGGTTGGTCAAACTTGGGGAACAAAAATATCTGAGACTTGGCACTTGATTTGCAAAGTTTGAAAAAATGGTTTTTGAAACCATTTCTAATTTGTAAGTCTGGGTTTAAATTCTACACTCAAACCCTTCAACAAGGAAAGTAAACAATCAAGGTTCACAAACATTCAAACTTTCAAATGGTGATGGCCATTTGATTTAAGTTGTTCACATAAAATCATAGCACTATGTGCTTCTGTTTTTCTAGAATGAGTTTGAAATAGATCTCAATTATATATGCATGCATGAATGATATGCAATCTTTGAAATCATGATTTTAGGGATGTTACAAATCTAACCCCCTTAAGATGAATCTCGCCCTCGAGATTCGGATTGGCTAGCAAATAGGTGAGGGTGGTCTTTCCTAAGATCATCTTCTCTTTCCCATGTTGCTTCCTCTTCGGAATGATGATTCCATTGCACTTTGCAAAACTTGATAGTCTTTGTCCTTGTGACTCTTTCTGCAGTCTCAAGAATCTTGATAGGCTTCTCCTCATATGTGAGGTCACTTTCTAGTTGAACTTCTTCCAAAGGTATAGTATCCTTCAAAGAAGTTTCTTCCATTTCTGGGTGACATTTCTTAAGTTGACTCACATGAAACACATTATGGACTGCTGACAAAGATTCCGGTAGTTCAATTTCATAAGCAACTTCTCCTTTGCGACTCAGAATCTTGAATGGCCCAACATATCTTGGTGCCAACTTTCCTTTGACTCCGAATCTTTTCACTCCACGGAGTGGTGATACTCTAAGATAGGCTCTATCACCAACTTCGTAGGTGACTTCTCTACGCTTAGGATCTGCGTAGCTTTTCTGTCGGGACTGTGCTATCTTTAACCTGTCCTTAACCAATTTGACCTTCTCTTCGGCTTCTTTGATAAGATCTGGCCCGAATAAACTTCTTTCTCCCACACCATTCCATAACAATGGGGTGGTACACTTTCTTCCGTAGAGAAATTCAAACGGTGCCATCTCAATGCTGGCTTGATAGCTGTTGTTATAAGAAAATGCTGTGTAAGGCAGACTTTCATCCCAACTTGCTCCATAGTCTAGGGCACATGCCCTCAACATGTCTTCCAGAATTTGATTAGTCCTTTCCGTTTGTCCATCGGTTTGAGGATGAAAAGCAGTGCTGAATTCCAACCTCGTTCCCAATGACTCATGTAGCTGTCTCCAAAAATGGGAAGTGAATTGAGTTCCCCTATCAGACACAATACTCTTGGGCACACCATGAAGACACACAATTCTACTCATGTAGATTTTGGCTAACTTGGCACTAGTATAAGTTGTCTTCACGGGTATGAAATGAGCCACTTTAGTTAGGCGATCCACTACTACCCATATGGAATCATATCCTGATCTGGTCCTTGGTAATCCGGTGATAAAATCCATACCAATTTTGTCCCACTTCCAATCAGGAATAGGTAGTGGTTGAAGCAAACCTGCTGGTTTCTGATGCTCCGCTTTTACTCTACTACACAGATCACACAAAGCAATATGTTCGGCGATGTCCCTCTTGAGATTGTTCCACCAAAATCTTTCTTTCATGTCCATGTACATTTTGGTGTTACCCGGGTGAATAGAATACGGAGAGTTGTGTGCTTCCTGCAAAATCAGTTTCCGTAACTCCGGATCTTGTGGAACACAGATACGTTTCCCATGCCATAAAGTGCCTTGTTCGTCTACATGGAAATTTTTAGCTTTCCCTTGGCTAATCCTTTCCTTAATCTCTTCAATTTCCTTATCGGTCTTCTGAGCTTCTCGGATCTTGTCCAACAAGGTGGTTTGAACATCCAAAGCCATGAGATGTCCTTCAGGCACAATCTCCAATCTGAGTTCTCTGAATTGGGTACACAAATCATCTGGCAATTCTCCTTTGGTAAGGCCATTCACAAATACCTTACGACTTAGAGCATCTGCTACGACATCTGCTTTACCGGGGTGGTATTGCAAACTTAAGTCGTAATCCTTGATAAGTTCTAACCATCTTCTTTGTCTCATATTGATTTCCTTTTGGGTGAAGATATACTTCAAACTTTTGTGGTCCGTGAACACTTTGCAACTCTTTCCGAAAAGGTAATGTCTCCATGTTTTGAGTGCATGGACGACAGAGGCTAACTCTAAATCATGAGTAGGGTAGTTCACCTCATGAGTTTTGAGTTGTCTCGAGGCATAGGCCACAACTTTACCGTCTTGCATAAGTACGGCACCCAAACCTTGATGAGACGCATCACAATATGCTTGGAAATCCTTTTCCAAATCTGACAGACATAAAACTGGTGCTGTCACAAGTCTCTTCTTCAACTCCTGAAAGCTGACTTCACAACCTTCAGACCAAGCAAACTTCTTGTCTTTCTTCAATAATTCAGTCATTGGTTTAGCAACCTTTGAGAAATTCTCGATGAACCTTCTGTAGTATCCTGCTAAGCCAAGGAAACTGCGAACTTCTTTCACGTTCTTGGGAGATTCCCATTCAGTCACAGCTGAAACTTTAGCAGGATCAACTGCTACACCATCCTTTGTCATAACATGACCAAGAAAACCAACTTCTTCTAACCAGAACTCACACTTGCTGAATTTGGCATAAATTTTATGCTCTCTCAACTTCTCAAGTATCAAACGCAAGTGTCCCTCATGCTCTTCTTTGCTCTTGGAGTAGACTAAGATGTCATCGATGAAAACGACAACAAACTTGTCGAGGAATTCCATGAACACTTTGTTCATCATATTCATGAAGTATGCTGGGGCATTGGTTAAGCCAAACGGCATTACAGTATACTCATACAATCCATACCTTGTGGTGAATGCTGTTTTAGGTATGTCTTGCTCTCTTATCTTGAGTTGAAAATAGCCTGACCGGAGATCAATTTTTGAGAACACATAGGCTCCTTCTAGCTGATCAAACAAGTCATTGATTCTTGGCAAAGGATATTTGTTTTTGACAGTTACCTCGTTGAGTGAACGGTAATCTATGCATAACCTTTGGCGTCTATCTTTCTTCTCCACGAACAACACTGGGGCTCCCCAAGATGAAGAACTTGGTTGAATGAATCCTTTCTGCAACTGTTCTCCTAGTTGTTTCTTGAGCTCTTTTAGTTCATCAACTGACATTTTATACGGTCTCTTAGCTATTGGTCCAGAACATGGTACCAAATCTATCAGAAACTCCACATCTCTATCTGGTGGCATTCCTGGCAATTCTTCCGGAAATACATCCGGATACTCACACACAATTGGTACACTGTCCATGCTAACCCCCTTAAGAGAATTAAGCTTACTTCCTTTGGACTCAAAGTTTGACTTGAATTTAATTCGTTTTCTTTCCGGGGTTGTGAGTGCAACAGTACGATTAGCACAGTCTAGTACTCCTTCATAATTAGCCATCCAATCCATTCCCAATATTACGTCCAGTCCTTGGGAATCTAGGATTATCAGACTCACTGGAAACTTATGTTTTCCAAATTCTTTTACTAGATCCCGGCATCCAAGACTTACTATCATATCTCCACCCGGAGAACTAACTTTTATTGGACACCCAATGTTTTCAGTTGGAAACCCATTTCTATCAACAAATGCCTTTGATATGAATGAATGCGATGCACCAGTATCAAAGAGTACAAATGCTGGAATGGAATTGAGTCTGAACTTACCAGCAACAGCGTCAGGCTCCTCATAGACCTCCTCCACACTGATGTGGTTCACATGTCCTTTCTGGAAAGGATTGGGCTTGACAGGTCCTTCAACTTTCTTTTCGGGGCACTCATTTGCATAGTGTTCCATCTTCTTGCATTTGAAGCATTCAACTTTGGATGTCCCTTTTAGCGGTGACTTCCACTTCCACTACCATTCCCACTGTGGTGGCTCTTATGTCCACTCTTGTGGTTCTTGTATTTGTCATTGTCATGACTGCGGTGATGCTTGTTGTCATGAAGGTTGTGGTTGTGGTGCTTGTTGAATTTCCCATGCTTATGGGATCCTGAGCTTCCACTGTCATCATAGTGAGATCGTTTGTGAGACGATCCTGAGCTGTGCTTGTCGGAGTGCTTTCTCTTTCTACTCTCGACTTGCTTCATTTTGTTCTCCAATATAGCAGCCTTGTCACAGAGCGACTGATAAGTGGGAACATATGCCACAGCCAGCTGCAGATTCAGCTCATCATTCAAGCCTTCCAGAAATTTTTCCTTTCTCTTGGCATCTGTGTCAACCTCGTCCGGTGCATAACGCGCCAGATTGTTGAACTCTTCAATGTATTCAGCCACACTACGGTGGCGCTGCTTCAGATTGTGGAACTCTTTCTTTTTTAGGCTCATTATTCCTGACGAGATATGAGCAGTGCGAAAGCCATCCTCAAAGATCGCCCAAGTCACCTCATCTATAGGAGTGGTGATTTGGAAGTTGTCCCACCAAGTGGCGGCTGGCCCTTCCAGCAGATGTGCTGCAAATCTGACCTTTTCAGCATCCGTGCAGCCCACGGTTACTAAGTCCTTGTTTACAGCATGTAGCCAGTCATTGGCCACCATGGGATCAGTCGTCCCCGAGAACTTAGCTGGCCTCAAACGCAGAAATCTGGTGAGCATATCAAAGCCCGGAGGGTTGTTGTTGTTATTGTTGTTATTGTTGTTGTTATTGGGGTTGTTGTTGTTGTTGTTTTGGTTCTGAATAAATGTTGTCATCATCTGCATGAGCTGTGTTTGAGCATTCATCATTTGCTGCATTTCTGGAGTAATGTTGTTGGGGTTGGGGTTTACGCGACGGGGAGGCATCTGTGGTTTGTTCAAATAGAGATAAGAATGAGATACCCTTAGATGTTTTCATGCACATACATCACATAAGAAAACACAAGCATGCAACAGAAGATAAAAGTTCAACAACCAGATAACAAGTTCTCAAAGTAAAAACACACAAGTGGCAAGCCATCCACATGTCGGATGGTCCAATAATAAGTTCACAAATAACAAGTACGATAATAAAAGATAAACGAGTAGTCAAGTCTACTCCTCAGCATCAATCTCCCCCTCGACAAAGGTAAGACCTGCGTTCTCCATCGCGGTCTTGTTCTCCTCAATAGTAGTGGTCAAGGACTCAATCTTGGCCTTGAGAGCCCTCTTCTGGGAACGAAGCCTCTCAATCACCATCTGCTGCTGCTCTAGCTCGAAGTCCTTGGATTTCAGTTCTTCAGTCATGTCCCGGATCTTCTTGTTCCTATACTGGACGCGTTTCTCCTGACTCTTGAACTTCTGGTCCTGGGTCTCGAACTTCGCCTCCATTTCCTTGAATATCTCATCCTGCTGTGCGAAAAGCTTGTCCTTCTCGCGAAGCTGCACCTGGAGCTCGTCATTGCTGAGCATGACATTGTTCATGTCCGTGTCCACGTGCCTAATGAGAGACTCTAAATCCTGGAGATAGAGACGTATCGGCTCCGCTGCGTCCCTCGAGTCGTCCTCGAAGTCGATGGACTCTCCATCCTCATCACGTATTCCGAAGACGTGGAAGTGGGTGACTCTAACCTGTCGGGAGTGACGGCCTTGTTGGAATTATGACCTAGAGGCAATAATAAAGATGTTATTATTATAATTCTTGTTCATGATAAAGTTTATATTCCATGCTAGAATTGTATTAAGCGGAAACTTTAATACTTGTGTGGTTTGTGAACAACACCGTGTCCCTAAATGCGCCTCTATGGACTAGCCCATTGATCAATGATGGTTAAGGTTTCCTAACCATAGACATGAGTTGTCAATTGATAATGAGATCATATCATTGGAGAATGATATGATGGGAGACAAACTAAGCGAAGCAATTAGATCGTATCATCGTTTTCATCTTTGCGAAGCTTTTCCTATGTCAAATATTGTATTCCTTAGACCATGAGATAATACAACTCCACGGCATCGGAAGAAAGCTTTGAGGTCATCAAACGTCATCCTATGAGAGGGTGATCATAAAGGTGTCTCTCGGTGATCGGAAAGTATCATTGGGTTGTATGTATCGAGATAGAATTTGTCCCTCCCAAGTCGGAGAGATATACTTGGGCCCACTCGTGTCGATATCAACACCGCTTGCAAGAATGTGGTTAAGGAGTTAATCACAAAGTGATATCGGATTACGGAACGAGTAAAGTACTTGCTGTGAACAAGATTGAACTAGGTATGATGGTACCGACGATCGAATCTCGGGCAAGTAAAATATCGCGAGACGAAGGGAATATATATATGGGATTGTTTGAATCCTGGCATCGTGGTTCATCCGATATGATCATCGATGAATGTGTGGGAGTCAATATGGGTGCCTGCACCCGTTGATTATTGATAGAAGATCATGTCTGCATATTCTCGAACCCGCAGGGTCACACACTTAACGTGTCTCGATGCTAGGATAGATTGGATTATTGGTTTATGAATTTTTGTTTGGAGTCTCGGATGGGATCCGGGATATCACGAGAGGTTCCGGAATGGTCCGGAGAATAAGATTCATATAAGGCAATGTAGTTTTTGGAGTTCGGATTGTTCCGGGTTAATCGGTATTGTACCGGAAGCTTCTAGAACCTTCCGGAAGGGGACCAACGTGGCCCCACCTTCCGGGAGGGGGCATGGGACTATGGGGGAGTGTCATGGACGCATTGGGCCAGGGGCACAAGGCCCCATAGGGCCCAGCCGATCCTAGAGAGTTTAATCGTTTAAACTAGAGATAGGGTTTCTAGAAGAGGGGAGAGTCCATGCCCCCCACTCCTTATCCTTTGGGCTTGGGGGAGGGGCTAGGGCTGCACCCCCCCTCTATATAAAGAGGGGTGGGGCGCGCAACCCCTACACCTCTCCTCCAAACCCTAAGCCTTGCTAGCTTTCCTCTCTCTCCTCCCATTTTGTGGCGAAGCCTGCTGCAGAAATTCTCCACCATATACACCACGCCGTGTGTTGTAGATCCAATCTATCTCTCCACCATACTTTGGTCCGAGGAAGGAGGAGAGGCGTCGAGGTGCTGCACGTGTGCATCTCACGGAGGCACCGCCACTTGTGGTGCTAGATCGGATCGGATCGCGAGGAGGAAGCGAGTATGACTACATCACCCACGTTCCGACGAGCGTTCCGCTGTCTTGAATCTTCAAGGGTATGAAGATCTAATCCAATCTCTCGTTGATTGCATCTCCTAGATTAGATCTTGGCTTTCCCTCTGTCGCATCCGTAGAAAATTTTGATTTACTATGCCGCGAAACCCTTCGATGGTATCGAGCTAGATCTATGCGTAGATGTGTTTCACGAGTAACGCATAACATGGTTGTTGCGGGCGTTGATGTTTTCTGTTGCAAGCCTCTTGTTTGTGTTCTTCTTATGACGCGGGATAGTGAGATTGAAGCGGTCCAGGCCAACCTTACGCGACGTCGTTCGCGAGACCGGCTCCGCACTTGACGTGTGGCTTGTTCCACACATGCGGCTGGTGGATGTCAGTTTCTCTCACTATAGTTGTCATGGGATTATCACCGGAGTTTGGCAACCATAATATCACCGTTGTGGCTTTCCGTAGGTAAGAATCGTTCTTAGCATCTACTCCCATAAGCCACGTAAAACATGCAACAACAAAGTAGAGGCGTCTAACTTGTTTTTGCAGGGAGTGTTTTCTGTGATATGGTATGGCCCAAGATGTGATGTGTATATTGTATGCGATGATCATGTCTTGTAATGTTTCACGACTTGCATGTCGATGAGTACACAACCGGAAGGAGACATATGGTTGTCTTTATAATTGTGTATGACCTGCGAGTCAACTTCTTATACGCCATGTAATAGCTTTACTTTATCGCTAAGTAGTTAGCAATAGTTGTAGTTGCTATTCGTGGTGGAGGCAATCATGGTGGAGTGATGGAGATCATGCTTGGAGCACAAGATGGAGATCATTCTTGCGAAGATTGGCTATACCATGTCACATAAAGTTATATGCATGTGATGTTTATCCTTTTATGTATCTTATTATGCTTAGATCGCGACGGTAGCATTATAAGATGATTCCTCATAAAGATCAAGATAAAACTGTGTTCTCCCCAAGTATGCACCGTTTGCGAAGTTAAATCGTGTCCAAGCATCACGTGATGATCGGGTGCTATAGACTCTACGCTCACATACAACGGGTGCAAGCCAGTTTTGCACTGCGGAAATACTTGGGTCTAGCTTGGAGCCTAGCATGTACAAACATGGCCTCGGAACACAAGAACCGAAAGGTTAAGCATGAGTCATATGAATGATATGATCGACACTTTGTTGTCCACCATTGAAACCACATCTCTTCGTGATGATCGGATTAGGTGTGGTGAATTTGGATCGTGTTCACTAAACAACTTGAGGGATGTTGAATTTAGTGGGAGTTCATCTAGTAATTTGATTAAGTTGAACTATTTATCATGAACATAGTCTAAATTGTACTTGCTAATCTTAGATCACATGGCCAAATCCAACTTCAACTTCAACGCGTTTTTCTTTGAGAAGGAAAAGCTTAGAAACAATGGGTCTAACTTCACCAATTGGTTCCGCAATCTAAGAATCATTACATGCAGCGGACAAAGGACTATGTCCTTGGTAAGCGTTACGTGACCCTAACAACTGCGTCGGCTAATGAGAAAGCTGTCTATCAGTCGCGCAAAGATGATTATGGTGTGATTAAGAGCACCATGTTGTTTGCTATGGAACCGGAACTTCAAAATAGTTTTGAAACCTATCCCGGGCCCTTTGAGATTCTCGAGGAGCTGAAAACCATGTTTCAGACTCAAGCCCGTTCTGAGAGATATGAGATCTCTGAGAAGTTCTTTAACTGCAAGATGGAGGAAGGGAGTTCCGTTAGTGAGCACGCCATAAAGATGTCGGGCTACACTCAGCATGTGAACTGGAATGCACGATTCCAGAGGAGCTCAAGATTGACAGGGTTCTGCAATCACTTCCTCCCAGCTACAAAAGTTTTGTAGTGACTCATAATCAGATTGGTTCCACTGATACGATCACCGAGCTCTTCGAAAAGCTGAAGGCTGCAGAAGTGGACATCAAGAAGGATAATCATGTGTTGATGGTCAACAAACCCTCCTTTAAGAAAGGTAAGGGAGCAAAGAAGCCCTTCAAGAAGGGCGGCGGCAAGCGCAATGCTCCTGCTGAGAAGAAGCTCAAGTCTGGTCCTAAGACCGACACTGAGTGCTTCTATTGCAAGGACAAGGGTCACTGGAAGCGCAACTGTCCGAAGTAATTAGCGGACAAGAAGGCTGGCACCATCAAAGGTATATTTGATATACATGTTATTGATGTTTTCCTTACTAGCCCTCGTTGTAGTGCCTGGGTATTTGATACCGGTTCAGTTGCTAATATTTGTAACTCGAAACAGGAGCTACGGAATAGACGGTGGCTTGCGAGGGATGAGGTGACGATGTGCGTTGGCAACGGATCAAGAGTTGATGTGATGGCCATCGGCATGCTCTCCTTAGTTTTACCTTCGGGATTAGTTTTAAACCTTAATAAATGTTATTATGTGCCTGTGTTGAGCATGAACATTATTTCTGGATCATGTTTATTGCAAGACGGTTATTCATTTAAATCGGAGAATAATGGTTGTTCTATTTATATGAGTAACATATTTTATGGTCATGCACCTCTTGTGAATGGTTTATTTCTTCTAAATCTCGAAAGGGATGAAACACACATCCATAACATTGAGGCTAAGAGATGCAAAGTAGATAGTGATAATACTACTTATTTGTGGCACTGTCGTCTAGGTCATATTGGTGTAAAGCGCATGAAGAAACTCCATTCTGATGGACTTTTGGAGTCTCTTGATTTTGAATCATTTGACACATGCGAACCATGCCTCATGGGCAAGATGATCAAAACCCGTTCTCGGTATGATGGAGCGAGCAACGGACTTGTTGGAAATCATACATACCGATGTATGCGGACCGATGAGTGTTTCGACTGCGGTGGATATCGCTATTTCCTCACTTTTACCGATGACTTAAGTAGATATGGGTATATATATTTAATGAAACATAAATATGAAACATTTGAAAAGTTCAAGGAATTTCAGAATGAAGTGGAGAACCATCGTAACAGAAAGATTAAGTTTCTATGATCCGATCGTGGAGGTGAATATTTGAGTTATGATTTTCTCACGCATCTTAAAGCAAGTGGAATCGTTTCACAACTCACGCCACCTGGAACACCACAGTAGCAATGGTGTGTCTGAGCAGGAATCGAACCCTATTAGATATGGTCCGATCAATGATGTCTCTTCTTGATTTGCGTTATCATTTTGGGGTTATGCATTAGAAACCGCTGCATTCACTTTAAATAGGGCTCCATCTAAATCCGTTGAGACGACACCGTATGAACTGTGGTTTGGTGCTAAACCTAAGTTGTCGTTTCTTAAAGTTTGGGGATGCGAAGCTTACGTCAAGAAGTTGATGCCGGACAAGCTCGAACCCAAAGCAGAGAAATGTGTCTTCATAGGATACCCTAAGGAAACTATTGGGTATATCTTCTATCACAGAACCGAAGGCAAAGTGTTTGTCGCAAAGAACGGTTCCTTTCTTGAGAAGGAGTTTCTCTCGAAAGAAGTGAGTGGGAGGAAAGTAGAGCTTGACGAGGTTATTGAACCTTCTCTTAAATTGGAGAGTAGCGCAGAACCTGAAATTGTTCCAGTGCCGCCTGCACCAACAATAGAGGAAGCTAATGACAAGGATCATGAAGCTTCGGACGATGCTGCTACTGAACGTCGCAGGTCGACAAGGTCGCGTGCCCCTCCTGAGTGGTAAGGCAACCCTGTCTTGACTGTCTTGTTAGTAGAAGATAGTGAACCTACGAACTATGAGGAAGCGATGATGAGCCCAGACTCTGAGAAATGGCTGGAAGCCATGAAATCCGAATTGGGATCCATGAGCGAAAACCAAGTATGGACTTTGGTGGACCCTCCTACCGACCGAAAGGCCGTTGAGTGCAAATGGATCTTCAAGAAGAAAACAGACGCGGATGGTAATGTTACCGTCTATAAAGCACGGCTTGTCGCAAAAGGTTTTCGACAAGTTCAAGGTGTTGACTACGATGAGACTTTCTCTCCCGTAGTGATGTTCAAGTCCATTCGGATTTTATTAGCAATTGTTGCGTTTCATGATTATGAAATATGGCAGATGGATGTCAAGACTGCATTCCTCAATGGCAACATTGATGAAGAGTTGTATATGATGCAACCCGAAGGTTTTGTCGATCCTAAGGATGCTGATAAAGTATGCAAACTTCAGCGTTCCATTTATGGACTGAAGCAAGCATCTCGGAGTTGGAACCTTCGTTTTGATCAAGTGATCAAGAGCTTTGGATTTGTTCCAAATTGCTACGAAGCTTGTATCTACAAGAAAGTGAGTGGGAGCTCGGTGACGTTTCTGGTACTATATGTGGATGACATATTAATTATCGGAAATGACATCAACATGCTTAACGATGTGAAGAGTTATTTGAACAAATGTTTTTCAATGAAAGGCCTAGGTGAAGCTGCTTATATATTGGGCATCAAGATCTATAGAGATAGACAAAGACTCCTGATAGATTTAAGCCAGAGTACATACCTAGACAAAGTTCTGAAAAGGTTCAGAATGGATAAGGCAAAGAAAGGTTCAGTGCCTATGTTGTCAGGTAAGATATTGAGCAAGGCTCAGTGTCCATTCTGATAAATGATAGGGAAGCTATGAGCAAAGTGCCTTATGCCTCGGCCATAGGTTCCATCATGTATGAAATCTGTGTACTAGACGGATGTGTCCAATGCTCTTAGTTTGACAAGCGATATCAAAGTGATCCGAGAGTGGAACCTTGGACAGCCGTGAAGAACATCCTAAAGTACCTAAATAGGACTAAATAAATGTTCTTAGTCTATGGGGTGATGAAGCGACTTGTCGTAAAGGTTACGTCGGCTAGTTTTGACACCGACAAGGATGATTCCAAATCTCGAGACGGGATACGTTTATATTTTGAATGGAGGAGCTGGAGAAGCTGCAAGAAAAGCGTGATCGCGGGATCTACGATGGAAGCGGAATACATGGATGCTTGAAGCGTCAAGTGAAGGAGTTTGGATCGAAGCTTCATCCTTTGAGCTTGGCGTGGTTCCAAGTGCATTGGACCCACTGGAGATATTGTGTGACAACACTGGCGCCATAGCACTTGCTAAGGAACCAAGATATCATCCAAAGACCAAGCATATCAACCGCAAGTTTCATATAATCCGGGATTATATTGCAGATGGAGATCTGAAGATTAGCAAAGTACATATAGATCTGAATATCGCAGATCCATTGACTAAACCTCTTCCACGTGTAAAACATGATCAGCACCTCAGTGCCATGGGTGTGAGATTGTTGCCAAATGTAAACTAGATTATTGACTCTAGTGCAAGTGGGAGACTGTTGGAATTATGCCCTAGAGGCAATAATAAAGATGTTATTATTATAATTCTTGTTCATGATAAAGTTTATATTCCATGCTAGAATTGTATTAAGCGGAAACTTTAATACTTGTGTGGTTTGTGAACAACACCATTTCCCTAGTACGCCTCTATGGACTAGCCCATTGATCAATGATGGTTAAGGTTTCCTAACCATAGACATGAGTTGTCAATTGATAATGAGATCATATCATTGGAGAATGATATGATGGATGAGACAAACTAAGCGAAGCAATTAGATCGTATCATCGTGTTCATCTTTGCGAAGCTTTTCCTATGTCAAATATTGTATTCCTTAGACCATGAGATAATACAACTCCACGGTATCGGAAAGCTTTGAGGTCATCAAACGTCATCCTATGAGAGGTGATCATAAAGGTGTCTCTCGGTGATCGGAAAGTATCTGTTGGGTTGTATGTATCGAGATGGAATTTGTCCCTCCCAAGTCGGAGAGATATACTTCGGGCCCACTCGGTAATCGATATCAACACCACTTGCAAGCATGTGGTTAAGGAGTTAATCACAAAGTGATATAGGATTACGGAACGAGTAAAGTACTTGCTGTGAACGATATTGAACTAGGTATAACGGTACCGACGATCGAATCTCGGGCAAGTAAAATATCGCGAGACGAAGGGAATATATATATATGGGATTGTTTGAATCCTGGCATCATGGTTCATCCGATATGATCATCGATGAATGTGTGGGAGTCAATATGGGTGCCCAGACCCCGCTGTTGATTATTGATAGAAGATCATGTCTGCATATTCTCGAACCCGCGGGGTCACACACTTAACGTGTCTCGGCGCTAGGATAGATTGGATTATTGGTTTATGAATTTTTGTTCGGAGTCTCGGATGGGATCCGGGATATCACGAGAGGTTCCGGAATGGTCCGGAGAATAAGATTCATATAAGGCAATGCAGTTTTTGGAGTTCGGAATTGTTCCGGGTTAATCGGTATTGTACCGGAAGCTTCTAGAACCTTCCGGAAGGGGACCAACGTGGCCCCACCTTCCGGGAGGGGGCATGGTCCTATGGGGGAGTGTCATGGATGCATTGGGCCAGGGGCACAAGGCCCCATAGGGCCCAGCCGATCCTAGAGAGTTTAATCGTTTAAACTAGAGATAGGGTTTCTAGAAGAGGGGAGAGTCCATGCCCCCACTCCTTATCCTTTGGGCTTGGGGGAGGGGCTAGGGCTGCGCCCCCCTCTATATAAAGAGGGTGGGCACCAACCTACACCTCTCCTCCAAACCCTAGCCGCCTTGCTAGCTTTCCTCTCTCCCTCCCATTGTTTGTAGGCGAAGCCTGCTGTGAAATTCTCCACCATATACACCACGCGTCGTGTTGTAGATCCAATCTATCTCTCCACCATACTTGCTGGTCCGAGGAAGGAGGAGGCGTCGAGTGCTGCGTGTGCATCTCACGGAGGCACCGCCACTTGTGGTGCTAGATCGGATCGGATCGCGAGGAGGAGAAGCGAGTACGACTACATCACCCACGTTCCGACGAACGTTCCGCTGTGCAAATCTTCAAGGGTATGAAGATCTAATCCAATCTCTCTCGTTGATTGCATCTCGCTGTGCGAATCTTGGCTTTCCCTCTGTTCGCATCCATAGAAAATTTTGATTTACTATGCCGCGAAACCCTTCAGGCCTAGCAGACGTCCTATCGGGTCCTGCATGACTACCTCCATGCCTCTCTCCTTGTCATCGTGCATAAGCTTGAAGACGATGGCCTCTGTAGTAGGCTCTGTCTGGCGTCCGGGCTGGTTCACCTTGAAGCTCCAGAGGTCCTTCCTCTCGAACTTGGTAATAGGCATCTATTTATAAGATAGAAAAGTTAGAACAACACTATTTAAAATAAAACAAAGACAAACATCACATACACATCCTTGGAACACAAAATCACACAAGTCATGCATACATGAATCCATTACATCAACCAAGGTCCAAACTTATTTAAGGTATCATTTTGGAAAATAAGGTGATAGGTGGTGGTCCAACTAACGAAGTGCGTTTACAATCCTATCTCCTTTGGATCTTGGCTAACACAATGTTCCTAGAGGCAATCAGCCTATCTTGTTCACATGATTCCATCACTAAGTCTATAATATCACCCCTTAAGGTTTGGTTGGTGGCTTCCAACTCTTGGGTATGTTCCTTCTCTTTCTCTAAGTCTTTTTGGAGGTTGAGCATTCTACACTTGACTCTAGCACTTAGTTCTTTGATAGTCCTCCAAGCTGCTTCTCTTGCTGACTCAAAGAATGTGGTGTGCATCACAGTGTTGGTGTATGTAACACCCTCAGAATCGACCCTATGCAAGTTTTAGCGAAACCCGCCAAACCCGCATAGAAACGACTCAAAGGTGCCCACCAGGCACTTTCGTGCGGGTGGAAAACGAAGTAATAACATTACACAACAGTCCTTGATGGGACCCACAGAACAGATATATATACAACACGACTCCATGAGTCAAGAATACGGATATAATATACAAAGATCCAAATCACCTTGAAAACGAGAGTGCGTCCAGCTACGGACAAGATGCAAATGGGGCTAAGAGCCCTGAAGAATAACCAATGGCGTCCATAACCCTGCCCAGGCCAAGCCGGAAGGGTAACCCTGCTAACGGCGTCGATCTCAAAACCTGCTTAAACAAAAGGGGTGCCGACAAAGGGCAAAGGAAAAGAGGAGCGTCAGTACTGAGGCCAGTACACGGCGAGGCTAGAATTCGGCGGTCCTCGCCTACATAGGTATGGTGGACTGAAGCGGCAGCATGCACTAAACAACCTATAGAGACTCGATAGAACTGGCGACTATCAGAGAGGGGTAAGAAAGACCTATTCGGAACCAACCTGATTCTATCATCAAACAAACCCATCCTGGTGTTTCCCCCTCGAAACCAAACGAGGAAGTCAACCGAGGAACTCACACCGTTGGCAGTTTTATTTGTTCGGTTATCGTTGCAGCAATTACTAGTCAGGTATAGATAATTATCCTGATAAGATAAACATTGGGCACTTTTAGTTAACCATTCCGTGATAGTTGCAACACTTACTAGTCAGATACAATTAGCATGAGATAACCCCAAAAACCCAGCAGTTGTTGGTACTTTTATTAAGCCATTCTGTTGTAGTTACAATACTTACTAGTCAGGTACAATGGTCGCAAGCGACAATCCAAACAAGCAATTGTGGGCAGTTTTATTTAGCCATTCCATTATAGTGAAGCTGATTACTAGTCATTATAAAGTCAAATTTATAGTACTACTTTAGTTATGCTTGTCTATGATCGAGATACTGTGCTCCAAGTCGTCCATAACCGCGGACACGGCTTTCAGAAAGTTTTACCCGGCCGGGTGCACCAATAGCAACACACGCTCGATCAACCTCGGAAAAACCAAATCAAAACCCAACGAGGCCTTCACGACAAAGCAATCACAGGATTCAGAAATATTTCAGGGGGCCACCCCTTGGAGTACACCCGCAACGAAGTTAGCTAACTTTGAGACGGACCCGAGGTTTGTGGGGTCGGTACAACGATCAGGAACCCAAACTGGGCTTGTCGATACAGCGTAAACAGGTCACAATTCCTAAATGATGCAGGTGCTCCTCGCACAATCGTAAATCTGATGGTAGCATGGCATAAGTACAGGATAGTAAATAAAACCTCAAACTAGTTTGTGGCCCCAAGAAATAAGACTGAATCAAGCTCTAGCTCAGGGGGGTCCCATAATCCTCCCGGATGTGGATAGCGCGATAAATCAAGGAACAGGTATCAAGTACTCGGGGTTCTACGGGACACAAGTGGGCGTTCGGAAACCAAATATTATCTATCACCCACCGATGCCTCTGCTTACTTACTTCAATTTTAGTTGTTAAACAGTAATTAAAGTGAACGAAAAGTAAAGCCATGATCATCTCCAACGTCAAACATGCGGCAATACACCAACAACTATGGCACTTGACGACACGCAACAACACTTGAGCAAGCGACCACGACGCGCAAGTCCATCTATCTACCAAACAACAGGTAATAGGATGTGTCCAAGGCAATATAAGGCTGCGAGGGATATCACGGGTACGAAAAACTAGAGCATCGCAACGCAGATAGCAATAGATCAACAGGAGGGAATAAATACTATAAAAGTAAGATCGGTAGAAAGGGGGAGATGCTCGCCTGAAAACATTGTCGAAGGTTCAACCGAAGATCGGGTCGACACTCGCATCAACTCAACGGCCTTATCCGCGAAGAAGCAAAACGCTAGAACAAACACCGGATGCACTATTTAATACTACGGCAAAAGATCGGGCATGATGCATGTATGATGTAGGACATGGCAAAGCTGCGATGCAATTAGGTCATATTAAGCGGAAACCGGGGTCCCGACAATTAATTAAATGGTTCAAGTTGTTTAGAACCCCGCAATTAAATGTTGTAATGATAGGGCAAGATAAGTTACCGGTTCGCTACACAAATTTAAATGAGGCCACTATGAGACTAGATTTGCCCGCATATGGGCCCCATATTTAATTATTAGGTGAATCGGCATAAGGCCCCCAAACCACATGATATGCATGCGAGATAATGATTTAATATGCAACAATTGTATTATATTATAAAATAGGGTTTCGGGAAGGGGTCACACATTAGGGTTCGGCAGATCTTGGCTCCGAGGGGTTCGGGGTCGGGTCTCAGGGTTCGGTCTCGACGGAAGCGTTCTCGCACAACGGAGAAGATCTTGTCACGCGGCGTCAATGCTTCCGGGAAGGAGAACTTGTCGTTCCGGGTCTCGGTGTCCGGGGTGAAGTACTTGGCGTCCGGGATCTCGACGAGCGTGGCGTCCTTGTCAGAGTTCTCGGGTGATGATGTCGGTCTTGGGTTTGGCGCCGGTGGATCTTGGCGATTCCATGCGAAGGCCTCGGCGCTCTAGATCGGTCTTCAGGGCAGCGGCCTTCGGATTCCATGTAGACGGTCATGGCGGTTTCAGGGAGGAGACCCTGGCGTTCCTTGTAGATGACCTTCGGATTCGGGGTCTTCAGGTTCCTGTCGGTAACCTTGTCGATGTTTCATCGGGTACTGGCACGCATGGTGAAGACGCACAGGAGGTTGCCTCAGTGGTGGCAGCTTGGTACTTGGTAGCTGGGAGTAGACGAGTAGGGAACTGAAGGCCGCCAGGTACTGCTCGCGTCTGGCTCTCGCAGAGGCAGTGTAGGATCGGCGTCGGGCGCACGACAGACGAGGACGGCGAGGTGAGCACCTCACGCACGCGGGGCACGAGACAGACGCCGGGATGCGGCTCGGAGAAGGTCGACGGGAGGCGACACAGCGGCCGAGAGGCTCGAACTGCAGCGCAAGGAGGAGCTCGAGCGTGGCCATGGAGGCCGGGGCAGTGGCCAGGCGCAGGCCGGAGGGTGGAGGCCGGGCGGCGGAGGCGAGGCGCAGCGGAAGGCGGCAGGAGGCGGAAGGAGGGTGGGCGAGGCAGGCCGGGGCAGTGGCGTGAGGTCGGGAGGGGCACAGCGGGCGGCGGGCAGCGCCTGGAGGAGGAGGCGGCGGGAGGTGAGGTGAGGCGGTGGCCGGCGAGGACGCGCGGCCGGGTCGAGGCGGCGGGAGGGCGACGGGGTTGCGGTAGCTCGTCCGCGAGGTTGAGCGGAGGGGTGGGCGACGGCTGGACGGAGGGGAGGAGCCAGGAGGGGAGGAGGAGACTGGCCAGGCTGTGCGCAGAGGAGCGAGGAGAGAGAGAGATGCGGGTAGGTGGGAAGAGGAATAGGGCCAGGGAGGTGGGGGACAGGGGGGCCCAGGCGCGGGTGCGTGTGTGCTGTTGTGTGCTGGGTGGGGTGGTTGAGAGGGGTGGGTTTAGTCTAGGTGGCAGATGGGGATTGGTTGAGGGAGAGAGATGGGGTGAGGTGTCACGAGGGGAGTGGTCGGGGTGAGGTGGAGAGGGGTTGGGTAGGTTAGGTTGGGGTAGAAAAGGGTCTAGGTTGGACCGTTTTAATTCCTGGGGGTGGTCGTTCGGGTCGATTTGGCCCGTTCAACTGCCCCCACTAAAATAATTTAACATTTTATTTGTTTAACACGGGGCTTTTACAACCCGATAGCGGACAAAACAAAAATAATCCGGGGACCCCGGGTTTTGCGTTTGAATAAAGATGGGGCGTTTAGAAAACAAGGGCAGGTTTTCCGCAAATATTTTTATGCGAACAAATGCAAGATGATGACGATATTCAAATGCAATGTGGCATGATGACATGAGCATGCGGTCATGATGATGCAATGCACAAAAACAACGCGATTTTCTAGTAGTGGTTTTGCGGGATGCCACAGTGTACATGCAGAATCCTCTTTATTTGTGGTTGTCTTCCTTGTTTTTGTACAAGTGAAGTTGCACCCACCAGTACTCCACTCCTTCATCCATCACTGGAAATCCTTTGTACACATCTGCACCATGTGCTTCCATTGCCACCATGAGGTCCTTGAGAATTATGGGAAACTCAGTTTCAGACTCCAAGGTCATGGTCATGAGTGGTCCTTTCTTCACGGCTTCGTTGATGGAGTTCATCTACAAATAGAGAGGAGAATGAGAAGATTAGAAAAGTTTACGAGAAGAATAGACAAGTGTAGAAGTAGTTGAAAAAATTTCCTTAGTGGTTTTCCAATCCTAGGGTCATAATCCCACAGCAACACGGTTTCGATACCATCCTAAGATCCCTCCTTTGTAAAGGAAAAGGATCCCTGTGATTGCAATGCTAGTCCCTGGATCATTGCTAGCATCCACAGTTTAAGATGAAGTACACAGATACAAAGGTCATTTATTACATCCATTCCAGAGATAAAACATAGTCTTTTACAACTCAGGGCCACAGGCCTAATACAAGAGTTTTGGAATAAGTAAATAAACATAAGTCTTCATCTTCATGTGCCACAGGCAAGCATGTTGAGTGTAGACATCATGACACCTAATCATCATTGGAGTAACCTGCAACATCACAAGTTACAGCCACAGTGGGTCAATACTTTGGAATAGTATTGGCAAGTGATACCTTAGTAAATTTTGTGTGGACTATATTACTATATGCATTTTGGCTAAGTGTAGCTTGGCTTGCTTTGCTCAAAATAGGTTTTTCCTATAAGTTGAAATCACTAAGTTTTTCTTTGTCAAAAACTTTCCCAAGAAACCACCAATAGACATCGGGGTCCTTCACCCTTGTTCACCCACAATTTTTACTTATAAGTTGGAGTGATGAGATTCTTGATAGCTTCCATGTCTTGATGCTCAAGTTGTCCATTGCCATGGACTTGGCTAAGTACTTAGATTTTCCATCTGCAGAGGTTGTGCACTTTCCCCACCAGACTTGGTTTCCTAAGAGAGGACCTTTCAGAAGCCTTTCCTTAGCCAAATGGACGCGCTCCAACCTATCATTCCCACTACCACCAACTGTCCAAAAGGCTAAGTTCTAGCAACCTATATGATCAAGGAAGAGCCCATATTGCCAAGTGGTTGCACTATAAGCTTCTCAACACTTGGCCTCCAAATCTCTTTGTGCTTGGGTGGCATACCACAAGTGAGATACACAAGGTAAACCATGTCCATGGGCCTTGTGTAACCACTCAACCAAAAACCACCATTCAAGTCCCATTCCACCCAGGAGGTTCATTGCCTTAGTTGTTTTATTAAGAAAAACTTAAGTCCAAAGACTTAGAAATATTTTCACCATAGCATGTATATACTTTACCAACCCTTGTTTGCTACTAGCTAGACTAAGCATGGCATAGTAACTTAACCTAGGAAATTCCCTAGCAATTCTACAATTCTACAACTACTTAGGATTTCCCAACATAGCATTTGGCAAAAAGTATCATGCAAGACTTAGCAAAATATTTCAAATGCTTATACAAAATATAGGGATGGAAATATTCATGAAGTACCACTTGCCTTGGTAATGGGGAGAGTAGCACTCTTCACAATCATAGTCACTAGCAAAATCTACACAAAAATTTGTAGCACAAAATTACACACAATTCATATACAAACAAAAATATGAATGCATGCATGCAAGAGAATGCTAAGTGATGATTTTTGAAAACTCCACCAAGCAAGGGCATGATACAGAAACATAACCAAGTTAAAAACTTGCTAACTAAACTTATTTAGCACTAAAACTATTTCCTAAACAAATTCTATACTCAAAATAGTCCTAAACAAGTTTCTGCATAAAAATTCATTTTAACAGAAACTTTTTGTTAAACACATTGCATATTCAGAAAGGGCTTGTCTCCCTGATTCCAACGGTATAAAATTTACAAAATTCTAACGTGGGAATCAAAAGTTATAGCCATTTGAAAATTGGATCTAAATCTGATTTGAATTCTGTTTTTGATTTAAACTCTAGCCACGCGTCTTAATCCTTTTGGCTGATACCGATTCGTTCAGGATCACCCTCCCGCGCCGTTGGATCTAATTAAAACTCACGGCTCAGATCTGCCCATAACGGTTTGCTAACTTATCTAATTCTACGCGTTGGATCCAGATCGTGGCTACAAATCAACTAACTAACCAAACTCGGCGGCGCTAAGCGTCGACAATGCAATGGCGCTAAGCGTTCTAGGTCGCAAAGTGGGAAGTGTCTTACCGCAGGAGGCTGCGGATGCTCAAGGTGGCGATGATTCGGGAAGGCGACCGCACGTCGAGGACTCGTCGGAGTTGGGCGCGTCGCCGCTGCGCCGTGGTTCTTGCCGAGGTTTGGCGTCGCCCTAGCACGAACCCAGAGGTCAGCGATGCACAAGACGCAGCGAACAATCTCGTATGAAAGAGGGGCAAGGCGCTGGTTTACCTCAATTGGTCGCCGGAGTCAAGCGCGGCAGTGGTTGTGGTCGTGAATGGAAGCGACGACACAGGTCCTGACGAGGCAAAAGAAAGGTGTCAGCAGATGCGCCAGATCATGCTGAGCAAGATAACTTGAACCAGAGAGAGGGGGCGGTCGAGGCTCACCGGAATCGGTCGCCGGAGTCGTCGGTACTGCGGGGCTTCGAGGGCAAATGCGCGCAGCCTGGTGGCGGAGTGAGCGAGGAGAGTGGGGGAAAATGACCGCGGCGGGGTGTGGTTTATATAGGCTCAAGCGCGACAGGAAACGCCTGCGGTATCAAGGCTATTTACGCCGCGCCATTACCGGCATTGACAGCAGCGGCGACGCGGTCTGCGGGCGCGGTTTGGGGAAGACGAGGGCGACGTGGAGAGGGCCCGCTCATCGGCGAAACGCGCGAAGAGGAGGTGGGGTCTGGTCGTCAGCGACTGCTTGGGTGCGCTTGCGCGTGTGAGAGAGAGAGGGAAAAGCCGGGTGGGATAGTTGGGCCAGTTCTGCAGCTGGGCTGGAATCCTGGCGCCGGCCCTTTTCCAATTCTTTCTCCTTTTTCTTTTTCTGTTTCGATTTTCTGAATTGGTTTTCAAATGAATTCAAGTTTCATTTGAATTCAAATTACTTTGGGGTTTTTGCAGTGGTGCAATAGTCTCAAATACAGGCCTAAAACCATGTGGTTACTTTGCAAAGGTTGGTCAAACTTGGGGAACAAAAATATCTGAGACTTGGCACTTGATTTGCAAAGTTTGAAAAAATGGTTTATGAAACCATTTCCAATTTGTAAGTCTGGGTTTAAATTCTACACTCAAACCCCTCAACAAGGAAAGTAAACAATCAAGGTTCACAAACATTCAAACTTTCAAATGGTGATGGCCATTTGATTTAAGTTGTTCACATAAAATCATAGCACTATGTGCTTCTGTTTTTCTGGAATGAGTTTGAAATAGATCTCAATTCTATATGCATGCATGAATGATATGCAATCTTTGAAATCATGATTTTAGGGACGTTACACATTGTGTCGTTTGTATATGCTTGCACTTATACATTGGAATTAACAGAACCATGTTGTCATGGGGAACGTTTTCAACATTACACTTGTACTTTGTACTCAGTTGATATCATGCTCTTTTGTCTATGGATGTCACCGGTGTGAAATAAAGAGGGAAATTGTAAGTCCATGGAGTATGTATTTTGTGTTATAGAAACGTTTGGGCCGCTAGCCTAAGCCATACCTAATCATGGTGGAAACTTGTAACATCACCATAGTGAGCTATCTATGAAGCATCCTCAAAAAAAAGCTATGCATATAGTAAATAAAAAGATCGCTGAGATGCTCATTGTATGCTTGCCTTGTCATTTTGGTTATGGGATAGCTTCTGTACCATGTGCAAGGGGTACCCCATTGACGAATCTCTATGATGCGCATGTACTTACAATGACAAGAACTTACAGGTGACTAAAGTTGAGTAGCATGAGGTGTGGCCCTCTTATTCAAGGGACTTGAGATTGCCAACTTATACTTTGTCAAGCATATACTCCCTAGTTTGTTCACTTTAACCATAATCACTTCAAGATGCTTATGATAAGGGCAATGAGGGCTGAAAGCTAACAGGTACCATAAATTTTGGAAGCTCTTTTTGAAACTTCAAATCCCTTCTTCCCTTATGAAGGTTCTTTCTTTCACCATTATTGAGTCTGCACCTTCTACCTTTAGGCACCATTAAGAGAGCATAGTTGTTATTCTGTGTGCAGTGTCCCAAAGCTTATTGATTGATGCATATTGTGATATTACTCGTTCTTGTGCTATTTGTTTCTAGTCACCCTTGTGAACTTTGAAGGTGTCCTATGCATCTAGTTGCTACTCTATGAGGGACAAGCTGATTGCCACTATGCCATGTTTTCTATATGTGAAACAAACAAACATTTTTCAATGCATGTTATTCATGATCTTTGTTTGTAGCCTTTCATGTTGCATGCATAGTTACTTTGTATTATTGTTAGAACTCCATCTTTCATGCACATGTTTAGAGTTCTTTGATCCTAGCTTTCAATGCTTGCAAATGATTTGATCTTGTATTTGATGGTGCATGTCACCTCAAAAATTATTCTTTTATCACTTAACTACTCGAGGACGAGCAGGATTTAAGCTTGGGGATGCCTGATACGTCGGAAACGTATCTATAATTTTTGATGTTCCATGCTTGTTTAGTATCTACTTTGCTTTGCTTTGTCTACACTTTGAGGTGTTTTTATATCTTTTCTGGAACTAACCAATTAACAAGTTGCCACAGTGCTAGTTGCCTATTTTCTTCTATTTTTGGTTCCAGAAAGGCATAAAATCAATATTCTCGGAATTGGACGGGACAAAAGCCAAAGTCAATATTTTACTGTGGGCAACACGAAGTCTAGAGGAGAGACGGAGAGGCGAGCCAGGTCGGATAACCCCCCCAGGCACGGCCAGGGTGGGCCCGCGCCTGGGCAGGGTGTGGCCCCCTGGTCGCCTCCCAGCCTCACTTCTTCGCCTAGAAGAAGCCCCAATGCAGAAACCCTAGGCACCCGATCAAAACTCCATGAAACCGTCTGTAGACGCCACCACCATTGTCCCTAGATCGGGGGATCTAAAGTTCTTCCCGGCATCCCGCCGGAGGGGAGATCATCCCGGAGGCCTTCTTCTCCGGTATGATGGGTCAGTAGTTCCTCTTTGGACTATGGGTCCATGTAGTAGCTAGATGGTTGTATCTCCTCCTTGTGCTTTCATGTATAGATCTTGTGAGCTCCGTTCATGATCAAGATCTAATCAATTTGTAATCATGCATGTTATGTTTGCGGGGATCCGATGGATATTGAGATTACTATGTCAGATTGATTAATGGTTTTGTCTTATTGATTCTATCATGTCTGTGTTGTTTGTGATGTTGCATGCTCTCCATTGTTAGTAGCTATCTTGGCCAAGTAGTTGCTGGTGACTCCAAGAGGGGTATTTATGCTCGATAGTGGGTTCATGCCTCTAGTTTCCAAGGGAAGTGACAGAAATCTCTTTGGCTGTAGATGTGTTATTGCCACTAGGGAGAAAACAACGGTCTCTTGTTCATGGAACAAGTGGATTGTTTACCTTACACACTTTGCTTAAAGCAGTTGTATGTTGCTTGCAACTTAACACTGGACGGGGTTCGGATGATAACCTGAAGGTGGACTTCTAATCATAGATGCAGTTGGATGGCGGTCTATGTATCTTGTTGTATTGCCCAATCGAATCTCATAGGATCTTTTTGTCTGGTATTGCACTGTTATGCCTTGCTCAGTTCCTGTCATAGGACCCTTGTGTGTGATGATTGAAAGTAGTTAAGTATTGTTTGGTGATTGTGTACCTCGTATTTATTCATAGACGCTAGTACCGACCAAGGATACGAGGAGGAAGGAGGATACTACGAAGAGGAAGCCGAGGAAAACTTCAACCACTGCTCTGCACAAGGCAAGCTATACTAACCAAGTTGACCAATGCCAGCTAACACTTGCAAGATACTTTACCTATGCAAGCTTATATTGACATTGATTGCAAGCCTAATACCACTAGTGATTGTGCAAGCTAACCCTTGCCAGATACCCTATTGTTGCCACAAACCTATGCTTGTGATATGATTATTATATGCCTTAAGCGTATGTGACCATACCCACTTGCTAAACCAATCCTAGTTTTATGGCAAGCTTCTTACTTTATTTCTTTATCAAAGCTTACTTGGAGGCTACCTAAGAGTTTGGTAGATACTAGACAGTTGTCTTTGAAGGTTGCATAAAGAGCATAAAATTTGGCCTAAGCTAGAAACCTTGATATCGACTTATGATATAAGGTTGGACTTAGTGAAACCCACTAGTTACCCCTTTATTAGTACTACCCCACTGTAGCTGCTAGTGCTAAGCATAAATCTTGATCAACTTTAGATGGGAATACTTGGTGGAAAAATGGTTATGAAAACCTTGGAATGATGGATCATTCTATTGAAATGGTTTGGACATGTGTTTCCGAACACCTGATGATTTTGGTGATGAAAATGTTGAGGCATGAGCCTTAGCCCTTTATAAAAGCGATGGTTATGCGGATGCGATACCATTCCAATTTTATCGTACAACCACAATACCCGAATATTGGGTAGGGCTTGTTGAAACTTATATACCTTAGTATTAGTTCCCTCACGGCCCAGTCTGAGTGAGGCTATCTTGTGAAGATTGTCCACACATGCAGTACCCAAGATGACATGGTCATGGTTGGGAGGCCAAACTCACGGAGAGGTGCTTATACTAGGGAGTGTAATTGAAAGGTTAGGATTGATTATCCGCATCTGAGTATGGTGAATTCAGGATTTGTTCTGACGGATGTATCGAATGTTGTGGTGAAAGTGTACAATCTCTGCAGTGTCAAACTATTGAATAGCAGCGTCATGATTATGGACAGATTGGAGTGGCCATCTTGTTCCCCCGTCAGACTTTTCAAAATGACTTGTGAAACGACTTGAGACTTCGACTTGACCACAACAGAGTTGTGACCGGAAATACAAGATCCCACTTAGTAGTTATAAAATTTGTGACCAGCTTTGGAACTTAGTAGTTATAAATCTGGCTTTTGCAAAACAACCCTAGAGCCTAGTGTCCTATTATCCAAAACCTCTTTACTTGTTAGTATTAGTTTGCGAGTACTTAAAGAGTACTCATGGCTTTGTCCCTGGCTATTCCCATGGCCAGACTATGAAGAGGAGTACCTGGAGGATGGACCCCAGGAAGGTTACGACAACTAGGATCATCTCCCATCGTCAGCATTGCCTGTGACCCCGAAGATGGAGCCTCGCCTACGCTACCGTTATTATTACGTATTCCGCTGCTTGATGTTGTATTAAGGACTGGATCATGAGATCCCTATTTGTGTAAGAACTTATGTATCGTTGTAATGGATGAAGTACTATGGTATCCAATTCTGTTATGTCTCGCAAAAATGGTAATCCTGGGATTGCGATGTATGGCATAACAGGCATCTGGGATTGAAAAAT
Source organism: Avena longiglumis (assembly GCA_030063025.1). NCBI lineage: Eukaryota > Viridiplantae > Streptophyta > Magnoliopsida > Poales > Poaceae > Avena > Avena longiglumis. The sequence goes on from CP125973.1 coordinate 161,623,685, forward strand.
CCGGGTGTTGACAAGTTGGTATCAGAGCCATCCTGACCATAGGAGACCCTAGTTAGATTGGACGCTGAACCAAAAACTTAGTTTCAAAACTCAAGAACAAAACTATTTACGAAAACTTATTCTCATTCTTACCTCTTTAATTCTTTAATAAACTCCATGTTCCTCAAAAACTCTTGCAAAATATATAAAATTTTGACACACTTGATCACTTTGCTAATCTACTCATCCTCTATTTCTATAGATGGACGTGAAGTACAGCAAGTTTTACCAACTCGGGAATGGAGGAGACCTTATCTTTGAGAGGGATCTGGATCAGCTTTCGGAACTTCGGGCGCCCGCATCCCGAGTTCTTGAGCTCAGCTCAATGATCAAGGGGAGAAGATCTGCGATGGCTAATTGTTGCAAGTCTCAGGAAAAATTGAACCTCCCACTGCGGAGGAATTCAGTTTACCTTGAGGAAAACAAGCGGCTTGATGGACTTGCCGGAGCAATGCAGAAGCTCTTTCTCGTGTGGATGAGCATCAATCAGATCAAGGGTACTCGCTTTGAGTTTTGCCCAAGACGTGATGCAAATGGTCAACCACTGGAAGCCCCATACCACCCCGAGCTAAAGACTCAATTGGACCACCTTAGCTTCATGATGTATGATCGTCAGCAGGAACTGGACAACTGCCGTGACTATTGCAACCATAAGTCTGCCATCATCAAGACGAAGGATCTGACCACCGCCATGCTAGCAAAGGATCGCAAGTCTCGCCGCCGTCAGCTCGACAAGAAGGAGCGCATTATTGCCCGTCTTCGCCATCGCATCTCATCTCTGGAAGAGACCATCCATGAGAGAGACATGCAGTTAGAGGAAAGGGAGAATGCCGGAGAAGATCTTCGTGGAGACCCTTACTCCTACCTCAGTGATGACGATGATTTTCTGGAGGATCAGGCCATGTACTTCTCCACCGATGAGGATGATTTCGCCTTCATCGATGATGCGGAAGATGATGAAGCCACAGACTCTGAGCAGTAGTAGCACTGAGCACTAGCGTAGTGAGTAGTGGTCGGTCCCACTGTATCATAGTTCCCAGAATGGTTCTTAAAACCATCTGTTTTGCTTGGTTGTGGTGTGTGTTGTACTGTGTGCTATGAGTGAATGAATGAAAAAGCAAGTTGCTAGAAAACTTGAGTCAAACTCTAAAAACTTTTCAAAGACCCAAAACCTTAGAAATTTCCCTCTTTTCTCATGATCTATATCAATCTTTAGATGCCACGTGGAGGAAGTGGTTCAGCCCCGGACCCGATGTTGCAGATCCTGCAAATGTTGACTTCTGACCGTGAAGCTGAAAGAGCGGAACGTCAAGCCAACCTAGCCACTCTGCAACAGATAGCCCAGCTAGCCCACAACAACCAAGGCCATGGAAATCAGGACAACCACGGATCTAAGCTCAAGAATTTCCAGAATACCAACCCACCCGTTTTCACCAAGTCAGAAGAACCACTAGACGCCGATGATTGGCTGCAAACTATGGAGAATAACTTGGAAGTAGCCGGAGTAGAAGCCAACGAGAAAGTCTTGTTTGCCACTCACTATCTAGCCGGAGATGCGGGGCATGGTGGAGCAGTGTTCGCAATGACCGGAGGCCAAATGATGACACAGGAGGAATTGAGGTCAAGTTTAGCAGAACCCATGTGCCGAGTTTGATCAAGAGAATGAGAGACGAGTTCAGAATTGAAGCAAGGAAGGATGATAGTAGTAGAATACCGTGACAAATTTTTGTCATTAGCTAGGTATGCCCGGATGAGATAGACACGAAGCCAAGAAGAAAGAAAGATTCTGAATGGTCCGCATGACGAGATGCGACGGTGTTAGTCAATATTCCCTTGCGTCATGAAGCCCTTGTCGACTCCGCTATCCAGATGGAAGGAAAGATCAACCAAGCCAATGAGAACCGCAAGCGTCGCATGATGCATCAACCAGGAACCCATCAGATCCCAAAGTATCGCCCCAACCCATCTCCAGGATTTGCCCCAAGAACCAACAGACCCCCTATGACCCGTCCGACCTATCCCAATCGTGGAAACCCTAGACACGGAGGAAATCACAACAACCCCGGCAATTCTAGTAATTTCACCCGTGCCCCACCCAAGTTCAACACCAACCATGCTACCGCCAACCCCAATACTGCCCCGAGGACTGGAAGCAATGTTGTGCTGTCGACCAAGGACAAGTCACAAGTGACTGTTATGACTGTGGAAATAAAGGCCACTATTCCAACGAGTGCCCCAACAAGAAGAACGCTACAGCCCTAATACCAATGTCCCAGCTCAAAGAAGCGTCGTGTCCAACCAGGAGAAGATTTGCCCCGAAATTCACTCAACATAGCGGCCGCCTTTTACTCATGCATCTTTGAAGAAGCTCAGGAAGCGCCAGACATCGTGCTGGGTATGTTTTCTGTTAATTCAGTACTCGCAAGAGTGTTGTTTGATTCTGGTGCATCGCATTCATTTGTCACCGAAGAATTTGCATGCACTAGTAAAATTCAACCAACCAAACTGAAGCATGTGATGATTGTACAAATTCCCGGATCGACCACCAAGGCTAGGCAAATTTGCAGAGCCGTCCCTATCCGAATCCATGGCATAGATTTTTATGCTAACCTAATAGTACTTGGAACTAAAGGTTTGGAAGTAGTACTAGGAATGGATTGGATGTCTAAACATAAAGGAATGATTGAATGTGCCAAGAAAGCCATTACCATGACTAGTACCGCCGGAGTATCAGTCGAGCATATATCTGAAACCTTACCTCGCCAATTCAAGTGTAACAAGAGTCTAGCCCAACCTACCATTGACCAAGTTCGGATAGTCTGTGAATACCCCGATGTATTTCCAGATGTTTTGCCCGGTATGCCCCCAGATAGGGATATCGAGTTTATCATCGAACTAATCCCCGGAACAGGACCTATAGCCCAGAGACCCTATAGTATGAACCCGTCAGAACTAGAAGAACTGAAGAAGCAGTTGGATTCCATGTTAGAAATCGGATTGATTCAACCAAGTGCGTCCCCATGGAGGTCACATGTCTTGTTTGTGGACAAGAAGGATGGAGGTAACCGTTTATGTACGGATTATCGAAAGTTGAATGATGTCACCATCAAGAACAAGTTCCCCTTGCCCAAGATAGAGGATTTGTTTGATCAGTTGACCGGTGCCCAGGTGTTTTCTAAGATTGATCTTAGAACTGGCTATCATCAACTCAAAATTAAATGCAGAGGATATTCCAAAGACGCCTTTACCACCGGATATGGATTGTATGAGTATCTGATCATGTCTTTTGGATTAACCAATGCCCGCTTATTTCATGAACCTCATGAATAAGATTTTATGGACTTCTGGATAAGTTTGTCGTTGTTTTCATCGATGACATTGATTTATTCCAAATCGGAAGAAGAACATGAGCTACACCTAAGGACCATTCTTGGAACCCTTAGAGAGCATCATTGTATGCAAAATTTAGCAAGTGTGAATTCAGTTACAGAAGTAGGATTTCTCGGTCACATTGTATCAGCCGGAGGAATTGCCGTTGACCCTGCCAAAGTGAAAGATGTAGAAGATTGGAAAGCCCCAACCACTCAAACCCAAGTTCATGCCTTTCTCGGATTGGCGGGATATTACCGCAAATTCGTAGAAGGATTCTCTAGTATCGCCCGACCCATGACCCAATTGCTGAAGAAGGACAAGAAGTTTGAATGGACAGACAAGTGTGAAGCGAGTTTTCAAGAACTCAAAAGGAGATTGATTTCTGCCCCAATCTTGATCATGCCGGATATCACGAAGCCCTTCGATGTGTATTGTGACGCATCCAAGATTGGTCTCGGATGTGTGCTAATGCAAGAAGGCAAAGTTATATCCTATCTATCGCGACAATTGAAGCAACATGAACAAAATTATCCAACCCATGACCTCGAGCTCGCAGCCGTAGTTCTAGCCCTGAAGACATGGAGACATTACCTTACGGGAAACCGTTGTGAGATTTATTCGGATCATAAGAGCCTAAAGTACATATTCACTCAGAAGGAGCTGAATATGAGGCAAAGAAGATGGATTGAGCTAATCAAGGATTACGACCTGGACATTCACTATCACCCTGGAAAAGCCAACGTAGTAGCCGATGCCCTTAGCAGATTGCCGTGCCGCTTGAACTCCATGATTTTGAAGGAGCAACCAAGTTTGCACAAAGAGATGGAAGATTTTCGAATAGAATTAGTAAGTGAAGGATTTTTGGATAGCATAGAACTTCAGCCCACTTTGATCAGTCAGATTAAAGAGGCGCAGAAAGGAAATGCTAGTATTGATGGAATCAAACGTCGTATCGGTGCAGAACCAAAATGCGGATTCACGAGGACGAAGAAGGAGTTTTGTGGTACAAAGGGCGCCTTTGTGTACCAAAGCAGATTCTGAGTTAAAGAAGTTATCTTGAAGGAGGCTCATGATACTCTTTATTCTATCCATCCGGAGGAACTAAGATGTATCAAGATTTGAAAGAGCAATTTTGGTGGCATAAGATGAAGAGAGAAATCGATGACTATATCGCCAAGTGTGATATATGTCGTGAGTCAAGGCGGGACATCAAAGACCCATTGGATTGTTGCAACCTTTGCAAATTCCGGAATGGAAATGGGATTACAGAGGAATGGACTTTATCCTGGACTACCTACTTCTAGTAGGGAAATGACTCTATTTGGGTCATAGTGGATGATTGTCCAAAGTTGCCCATTTCTTACCGTTAAAACTACCTATCAGAGTTCAAAGCTAGCGGAGTTGTACATCGCTAGGATCGTTAGTTTGCACGGAGTCCCCAAGAATATCGTATCGGATCTAGGAACTCCGCTTACCTATAGATTACGGAAGAAGGTCCAGAAGGTTTAGGAACCCGCCTAGATTTCAAGTCGCGTATCACCCTCGGATCGATGGACAAGCGAGCGAGTAAACCAAATACTCGAAGATATGCTTAGAGCATGTGTGTTAGAATATGGATCCAAGTGGGAAGGCATGCTGTTTGCAGAATTTTCCTACAACAATAGTTACCAAGCCGGTTTGCAAATGGCCCCATTTGAATTCATGTGCGGAATAAAGTGTCGCACCTTTGAACTGGTCGGAAGTAGGAGAGTCAAATTTTGGACCCGACATCCTCGAGAAGCGAAGAAGGTTCACAAGATTCGGGAGCACCTCAAGACAGCCCAATCCCGACAAAAGAGTTACGCCGACAAGAGACGTCGAGACCTCGCCTTCAACATTGGAGATTTTTTTTATCTGAAAGTGTCGCCATTGAAGGGAATGCAACGTTTCCAACTCAAAGGAAAGTTAGCCCCCAGATATATCGGACCTTTCAAAATTTTGAACCGTCGAGGAGAAGTATCGTATCAACTCGAGCTACCAGAAGAGATGTCAGCAGTGCACAATGTGTTCCATATCTCGTTACTTCGCAAATGTCTCGAAGTCCCCGAGAAGACCGAAGTGTTCAAGAATATTGATCATAGGACCATAGAGATCAATAATGACCTGACCTATCCCGAAGTACCCATCCGTATATTGGAAGAAGCCTTTCGAACGACCAGTACCCAAAGCATCAAGTTTCTCAAGATTCAGTGGAGCAACCACATAGAAGAGGAAGCTACCTGGGAACGCGAATATCACATCAGGACGGAGTTTCCAGATCTCTTCAAATCCTAGGTAATCTTTTCATGCTTTTTCAAATCTCGGGACAAGATTTTGTTTAAGGGGGGAAGGTTTGTAACATCCCAAAAATATCAAACTTAGATCAAAAAAACACTAATCCTAAAGTTTAGGGTTAACCAAAAAAATTTCTAAATCAATTCATGAATGCATGTATATGTGTATGCATGAATTTTGAAATTCTTTAAAACCACCTTGTTTGTGTGATCCATTGCTTGTAAAATGTTTCTTAGGTGAAAAGAACATCATCTAAAACATTCCCCACACCTTTCCTAAAGAAAAATATTTCAAAACAAATATATTAAGTGAATGGTAATTTTGACCAATTGAACTCCCATGCCTACTTTGGTTGTCTCAAACTTTCAAAACCTAACAGAAACTTTTCTGGATCTTTGCACCCCTTGAATGTACTCATAACAAAGTATCAAGGCCCACTTTGTGATCATCCAAAAACTTTCAAATGCATAGTTTAAATGGAAATTCAAAATTGAATCTTCTTCATATGGGAAGATCCCACTTTTTCAAAACCCACTCAAACAAGCTCAATTTTCAAAACCCAAGCATCTGCATACTCACCAGACCCAATCTAGCAAACCCACCAACAATCATTTCAAAATTCAAAACTTGATTTCATGTGGCCATTTCATCAAACAGGTTGCAGACACAAATCAAACAAAACCACAAACACTATAGTGTGCAGTGTTTTGAGCCTAACTTGTTCCCTAGTTAGCTCTCACACAATCTAGTAGATCATCTAGCAAGGTTAGACCAGCACTAGCACCCCTGTGAGCTTGCCATGGCCATTAATGGTGAACAGCCGAGTAGCCCCATGTCACCCCAATGTGGACAGCAAGCTAGGAGCAGCAGCAAGCCTAGCCAGCATGTCTGGGAGGCAGCCCACCGCCATCGCTTTGTCCCAGCATGGCGTTGCCAAGCCACAGACCACGCGCACAAGACACGCCAGACCATGCGGCGTGCGCGGGCGCCACCGACCATCACCCACAGACCGCGCGCCGCCCTCACCGCGCGCACACACGATCACCACCGACCCAGGAGACCGCCAGACATCCCCGTTTAACGCCCCGCGCCATACAGCCACCGCCCGCCGTCGAGAACGCCGCCTCTGCCGCACAGAGCACCGCCCGTTCCAGACCAAACAAAACCGCCCCATGCCTCACGACCATGTCGTTGAGCATCGCTAGGAGACACATCACCGTCCCCTACCCTTGCCCATGTCATTAGCTGCCTGTAACGTCGCCTCCGACGAGCTCACCTTGCGCCCCGACGGTCCCCTCGCTCGACTATAAATAGAGGCCACCCCCGCACGATTTCTTCACACCATCTCACTCCCCTCTCCTCACTGATCGTGCCACACCATTCTCAGAGCAAGGCGAGCACCACCTCGCCGGAATTTCACTGGAGCCTGCCGCTGCCGGAGAAGAAAGGAGCCAGCGATTGGAGCCGTCCCCAGAGAATCCACGGTACAGGAGGTTCGCCGTCGACTTCGTTAAGCCTCGCCGACCCTCGCCCGTACCCCGGTGAGCCTCCAGCAACCCTCACTGGCCGCGCTAGGTTTCGTTCTCGCCGGAGCTGTCTCGCGTCGACGATGACCCTCAGCCGTTGGATTAGAACAAGATCGAACGAACCACGTTGCCCCATACCGCCCAGCCCGTGTCAGCGGCGAGTGGGGATACCCACTTAAGCAGCCCACGGAACCTTGCGCTAGCAGGCGGCCCGTTAAATTTCCCGCAGCCCAGCAATTCAAATTAAACCTTTTCTTTTTAATTTCAAACACATACATACCCAACTTCAAAAATCAACCAGATCGATTTAGTGCACCAAATTAGATGAAACCAATTTTGTTGGAAAGGTCATGAATGCTTAATCCAAGCCCGTTGGATTCAAGTCATTTGGATCTGTAGATCACCCATAGCAAAATAACAAGGCGTAAGCTTTTACGCATTCAAACATTTTCAAATTTAAACCATAATAGCTTTTGAGTTGATTCCAACTCTCAAAAATCACATTCAACCATACCTTTCAGAATATATAAAAATATATATAGGTTACTTGCAGAAATAATGTTCAAGGAATAAAATAATGCTTCATAAGCATTTCTAGCCACTTTAATTAATTAAAATAAAAGGGTAAAACCTTATTAAATTGTGACACCACTTTAAATCACATTCCCATGGACTACAATATGTGGTGATGACATGTGTCAACATGATCCCATGTTTAGTTTGGAGAATATTAAATCTTAAGTAGTTTTTCAATGAGTAGAAATTACTTTTCTAAAATAAAAAGACTTAAACCAATCCTTAACCTGGTAATGTTAGAGATGATGCTAGATCATCTATAGGACCCTTGTGTGTGATGATTGAAAGTAGTTAAGTATTGTTTGGTGATTGTGTACCTCGTATTTATTCATAGACGCTAGTACCGACCAAGGATACGAGGAGGAAGGAGGATACTACGAAGAGGAAGCCGAGGAAAACTTCAACCACTGCTCTGCACAAGGCAAGCTATACTAACCAAGTTGACCAATGCCAGCTAACACTTGCAAGATACTTTACCTATGCAAGCTTATATTGACATTGATTGCAAGCCTAATACCACTAGTGATTGTGCAAGCTAATCCTTGCCAGATACCCTATTGTTGCCACAAACCTATGCTTGTGATATGATTATTATATGCCTTAAGCGTATGTGACCATACCCACTTGCTAAACCAATCCTAGTTTTATGGCAAGCTTCTTACTTTATTTCTTTATCAAAGCTTACTTGGAGGCTACCTAAGAGTTTGGTAGATACTAGACAGTTGTCTTTGAAGGTTGCATAAAGAGCATAAAATTTGGCCTAAGCTAGAAACCTTGATATCGACTTATGATATAAGGTTGGACTTAGTGAAACCCACTAGTTACCCCTTTATTAGTACTACCCCACTGCTAGTGCTAAGCATAAAACTTGATCAACTTTAGATGGGAATACTTGGTGGAAAAATGGTTATGAAAACCTTGGAATGATGGATCATTCTATTGAAATGTTTTGGACATGTGTTTCCAAACACTTGATGATTTTGGTGATGAAAATGTTGAGGCATGAGCCTTATCCCTTTATAAAACTGATGGTTGTCTGGATGCGATACCATTCCAATTTTATCGTACAACCACAATACCCGAATATTGGGTAGGGCTTGACTGGAAACTTATATACCTTAGTATTAGTTCCCTCACGGCCAAGGTGCAGTGAGGCTACCTTGTGAAGATTGTCCACATGCAGTACCCAAGATGACAGTGGTCATGGTTGGGAGGCCAAACTCACAGGAGAGGTGCTTATACTAGGGAGTGTAATTGAAAGGTTAGGATTGATTAACCGCATACTGAGTATGGTGAATTCAGGATTTGTTCCTGACGGATGTATCGAATGTTGTGGTGAAAGTGTACAATCTCTGCAGAGTGTCAAACTATTCGAATAGCGCGTCATGATTATGGACGATTAGTGGCCATATTGTTCCCCCGTCAGACTTTTCAAAATGACTTGTGAAACGACTTGAGACTTCGACTTGACCACAACAGAGTTGTGACCGGAAATACAAGATCCCACTTAGTAGTTATAAAATTTGTGACCACCTTTGGAACTTAGAAGTTATAAATCTGGCTTTTGCAAAACAACCCTAGAGCCTAGTGTCCTATTATCCAAAACATCTTTACTTGTTAGTATTAGTTTGTGAGTACTTAAAGAGTACTCATGGCTTTGTCCCTAGCTATTCCCATGGCCAGACTATGAAGAGGAGTACCTGGAGGATGGACCCCGGGAAGGTTACGACAACTAGGATCATCTCCCATCGTCAGCATTGCCTGTGACCCCGAAGATGGAGCCTCGCCTACGCTACCGTTATTATTACGTATTCCGTTGCTTGATGTTGTATTAAGGACTGGATCATGAGATCCCTATTTGTGTAAGAACTTATGTATCGTTGTAATGGATGAAGTACTATGGTATCCAATTCTGTTATGTCTCGCAAAAATGGTAATCCTGGGATTGCGATGTATGGCATAACAGGCATCTGGGATTGAAAAATCCGGGTGTTGACATGGTGCTAGTGGAGATGATGGTGTGGATGATGATGATGATCTCGATGAAGTCTAGCTTTACGATGGTGTTGATGGCGACAATCTCCCCTCTCCAGGAAGGAATTTCCCTGGCAAAAATCTGTCTGTCGGAGAGCTCTTTATCTCTCGGTGTTTTCCGCTCCGCAGAGGCGGCGGAAATCTTTCTGTAGTCGCCCCCTGGTATTAGGTTTCCAAGAGGAAGATATAGGCGAGAGGGCGGAGTCGGAGGCCGGCCAGGTGGGCCACACCTGCCCTAGGCGCGGCCCAGTGGGACCCATTCCTAGGGGGTGTGGGCCCCCTGTGGCCCAGCTACGCCTCCCCTTCTGGCTTCCTTCGTCTTCTGGGAAAATATAATTTTCTAATATTTTTCTGGTATTTTCTGATCTTCGCGAAATTGCATCAAAACACCTCTTTTTCCATCAGAACCCTCACTCTAATTTGAAAGTCAAAAAGCCAGTTTGAAAACGTCAAACTAGGACAATGGTTTCCAAGTGGAGGGAGGAAAGGATTCCTACCTAAGGGGGGAATCCTCCCTCTCCTTGCCGCCGGCCACATGAAGTGGATTTGGGGGAGAATTCCATCCCACTTGGAGCCTCCCCACCTATAAAAGGAAGGGTAGGGTTCCCCCTACCCCTCACAACAAACCCTAGCCTAGCCGCCGACCACCCCAAGTCGCCGCTGCAGCCTAGGGCTCCTCCCAAGTTGTTGCCGTCTAGCCCTCTCTATACGCCGGCCACCTCCACCCCTCGGCCCTCTAAACCCTAGATTGTTGAGGCCCTCTTCTACTCCACCATACTCGCTCCAGCTTAGGCGAAGCCTTGTGGGATCTCCGCTCTACTTCCGACACCACGACGTCGTGCTGCCGGAATCGCTGCCGGAATCGCGAGGAGACAGCTACAACCTCCGCTACCTGTTGTAACAAGGGAGAGGAAGGTCTTAGACGAGTACCGAACGTGTGACCGACTGCGGAAGAGCTGCCGGAACGCGGCGCCAGAAGGATCGTCTACGCAATCTTGAGATCTGCAAGTGAACGACTACATCACCCATGAGAATTCGCTCTCGTTAACCGCTTTGGAATCTTTGAGGGTGAGTACTCTATCAACTCGTTGCTATAACCTAGTTTATAGATCTTGGCTTGTGTGTGTTCATGTTGTAGAATTTTTTTGTTTTCCATGCTACGAACCTCTATAGTGGTATCAGAGCCGTGTCATGTATATCTGTTGCATGAGTAGAACACAATGGTCATTATGGGCGGTGGTGCTCTTATTATTAATTGCTTCTTGTGTACTTTGCATCTTGTGGGATGGTGGAATGAAGCGGCCCGGGCTAACCTTACATCACATCATTCATGAGACTTACTCCACGCTCGACATGCAACTTGTATTTCATAAGTGGCTTTGCGGGTGTCTGTCTCTCCCATCATAGTGAAGATTCAATTTACAACAGGCACTTGATAGTTCATGCATCAACGTTGTGGTTCTTGTTCATGTTGTCGGGTTGTCGATAAGTACGCCATAGGGGGTCCTAGTGGCGTTGGAAGGATGGGGTGTGAGACGTCGGATGTTCCAGGAGCGGTGAGCACAAGTTTACCTAGGTTCAGATCCGACTGCGGTGATCGGATCCTACTCCTGCTAGCAACCTAGTAATATATCTAAGCCAGATGTTATAGCGGATTACAAGAGAGGTTCACCTGTGTGAGTTGATTGTGGTGTTATGATTGATTGGTTGCCCTAAAGGCTCACATAGGGCCGGTTTATATAGTCACCGGGGCCTAGGGTTACAGGAGAGACCTATCCGGCTATGTTATAGAGTCGGTAACTAGATACAGCTTGGACTATAAGTAATACTACAGGCCTAAGTCAGTAAATCTTCTGGGCCTTGTCGTAGCCAGAACTGGCTCCTCCTCTTTCTCTGACTGGGCCACCCATGAAGCAAAGCTCTAACCCATTGGTGGGCCACCCTGGTTAGCGAGTCCTGTGGGTATACCCGGAAAGTATATCCACAACAGTTCGTAAGTTAGAATGGTACTTATTGAAAGCCGTAAACCATGTAAAATATGCAAAGAAAATTAGAGGCGTCTAAATTTGTTTTGCAGGGGTGTGTTGTGATGTGATATAGACATGATTGTGATTATATATGATGTATGCAATGATCCTTATTGTAAGTCGGCAACCGGCAGGGGCCTTATGGTTGTATGTTAATTTCGTTAAGACATGCGTGTCTATTATTTAAAGTAGTTGTAATAGTTGATGCTGGTGGACGACAACCATGGAGCGGTGCCATTGACCTTAATGCCACACCGGTGATGATGGAGATCATGTTCGTGCTTGAAGATGGAGATCATAAGCACAAGAAGAAAGGCCATATCATATCACATATTATGAATTGCATGTGATGTTAATCCTTTTATGCATCTTGTATTGCTTAGATCGCGACGGTAGCATTATAAGATGACCCCTCTCACAAAATATCAAGTAACAAAGTGTTCGTACTTAGTTAGCACTGTTGCCAAGACTCGTTGTTTCGAAGCACCACGTGATGATCGGGTGTGATAGATTCTACGTGTGCATACAACGGGAGTAAGCCAGATTTTCTCATGCAGAAACTAAGGTTAATCTTGACGAGCCTAGAATGTACAGACATGGTCTCAGAACACGGATAACTGAAAGGTAAAGCATGAGTCATATAGTAGATATGATGAACATGTTGATTGTTCGCCTTTGAAACTACATCTCTCATGATGATTGGACTTGATGTAGTGGATTTGGTTTGTGTGACCACTAAAACAATGTGAGGGATATTGTTTTGAGTGGGAGTTCACCTAGATTAATTTGACTATTAATTAGAACTCAATTTGTCATAAACTTAGTCTAAACTATTGCAAATATGTTATAGATCATGGCGGCCCTCACCGTCAATTTTAATGCGTTCCGAGAGAAAGAAAGGTTAAAAACAATGGAAGCAACTATGCGGATTGGTTACGCAATTTGAGAATTGTCCTCAATGATGGTCAGTTGACCTATGTGTTGGATGCACCGCTGGGTGACCCACCTGCAGATGATGCTACCGATGAGGTGAAAATGTTTACCATACTCGGAAGAATCAATACTCCACAGTTAAATGTGCTATCTTGTATGGTTTGGAATCGGAGCTTCAAAAGAGGTTTGAGAACTTTGACCCACATGATATTGTTTGTGAACTCAAAATGATATTTGAGGATCATGCGGCAGTTGAGAGTTATGAAGCTTCTAAAAAGTTCTTTAACTACAAGATGGAAGAGGGCGGCTCCGTCAGTAAGCATGTGCTTAAGATGTCTGGGAATGCTAATAAGGTCTAGAGCTTGGTCATAATAATTCCTAATGCTTTAGGGATTCATCGTGCCCTCCAATCACTACCACCAATTTACAAGAACTTTGTGATGAACTACAACATGCAGCGCATGGATAAGACGTTGCCAGAACTCTTCTCTATGTTGAGTCTGCAGAAGTGGAGATCAATAAAGAGCACCAAGTGTTAATGGTTAATAAGACCACCAATTTCAAGAAGAAAGGCAAGCCTAATAAAAAGGGAAACTTCAAGAAGGGCGGTAAGAAAGCTACGGTGCTGGCGAAGAAGACCAAGGCTGGGCCTAAGCCTGATACTGAGTGTTTTTATCGCAAGGGAGAAGGTCACTGGAAGCAGAATTTTCCCAAGTACTTGGCAGATCTAAAGAACAGCAACATCAAGAAGAAAGGTATATCCAATATACATGTTATTGATGTGTATCTTACTAGTAATCGTACTAGTACCTGGGTATTTGATACTGGTTCGGTTTCTCATATTTGTAACTCGAAATAGGTGCTGCATAATAAATGGAGACTAGAGAAGAACGAGGTGACGATGTGCGTAGGAAATGGATCAAAGTTTGATGTGATCGCGGTCGGCACGCTACCTCTTCATCTACCATCGGGGTTAGTTTTATACTTAAATAATTGTTGTTTGGTGCCTGCGTTGAGCATGAACATTATATCTGGATCATGTTTATTGCGAGACGGTTACTTGTTTAAGTTCGAGAATAATGGTTGTTTGACTTATATGAGTAATATATTTTATGGTCATGCACCGTTGATAGATGGTCTATTCTTATTAAATCTCGATAGTAGTGATACACATGTTCATAATATAGAAGCTAAACGTTTGAAATTGAATGATAATTCTACATACATGTGGCACTATCGTCTTGGTCACATTGGAGTGAAACATATGAAAAAACTCCATTCTGATGGACTTCTTAAATCACTTGATTTTGAATCACTTGAAAGATGTGAAGCATGTCTGATGGGAAAAATGACTAAGACTCCATTTTCTGGTATGATGGAGTGAGCTACAGACTTATTAGAAATCATACATACCGATGTGTGTGGCCCGATGAGTGTAGCATCATGTGGTGGTTATCTATGTTCTTACTTTTACGGATGACTTGAGTAGATATGGGTATATCAATTTCATTAAACATAAGTCCAAAACATTCGAGAAGTTTAAGGAATTTCAAAGTGAAGTAGAGAATCAACGTAACAAGAAGATTATTTTTTTATGATCTGATCGTGGAGGTGAATATCTAAGTTACGAGTTTGGTGAGCATTTGAAGAAATGCGGAATACTTCCACAATTTAAACCACCGGGAACACCACAGCGTAATGGTGTGTTCGAATGTCGTAATCGAACTCTCTTAGATATGGTTCGTTCTATGATGTCACTTACAGATTTACTGTTATCATTTTGGGGTTACGCATTAGAAACAACCGCATTCACTTTAAATAGGGCACCATATAAATCCGTTGAAACGACGTCGTATGAATTATGGTTTGGTAAGAAACCTAAATTGTCGTTCCTTAAAGTTTGGGGTTGCGAAGCTTATGTAAAGAAGTTACAGCCCGACAAGCTTGAACCCAAAGCGGAAAAATGCGTCTTCATAGGATACCTGAAGGAAACTATTGGGTATACCTTCTATCATAGATCCGAAGGCAAAATCTTCGTTTCCAAGAATGGATCCTTTCTAGAGAAGGAGTTTCTCTCGAAAGAAGTGACTGGAAGGAAAGTAGAACTCGACGAGGTTGTCGAACCTTCTCTCGGATTTGAGAGTAGCACAGCACCGGAAGAAGTTCATGTGGAGCCTACACCAATAAGAGAGGAAGCTAATTATGGTGATCATGAAACTTCGGTCGAAGTTACTACGGAACCTCGTAGGTCAACGAGGACTCGTACCACTCCCGATTGGTATGATCCCGTTATGGGTGTCATGTTGGTGGACAACACCGACGACCCTGCGACATATGAGGAAGCGATGATGAGCCCAAATTCCAATAAATGGCAAGAAGCCATGAAATCCGAGATTGGATCCATGTACGGAAACCAAGTACGGACTTTGGTGGACTTATCGGATGGTCGAAAGGTTGTCGAGAACAAATGGATTTTCAAGAAGAAAACAGATGATGATGGTAATGTAACCGTCTATAAAGCTCGACTTGTCGCAAAAGGGTTTCGACAAATTTAAGGAGTTGACTACGATGAGACTTTCTCACCGATAGCGAAGCTAAAGTCTGTGAGGATTGTGTTGGCAATCGCTGCATATTATGATTATGAGATATGTCAGATGGATGTCAAAATGGTGTTCCTCAATGGATACATTGATGAAGAGTGGTATATGGTACAACCCAAAGGTTTTGTCGATCCTAAAGATGCTAACAAGGTATGCAAACTTCAACTGTCCATTTATGGATTGAAGCAAGCATCCCAAAGTTGGAATCAACATTTTGATAAGGTGATCAAAAGTTTTGGTTTTATACAAACTTATGGAGAAGCTTGTATTTACAAGAAAGTGAGTGGGAGCTCTATAGCATTCCTAGTAATATATGTGGACGACATATTTTTAATTGGGAATGATCTAGACCTTCTTAAAAAGTGTCAAAGATTATTTGAATAATAGTTTTTCAATGAAGGATCTTGGTGAAGCTGCTTACATATTAGGCATAAATATTTATAGAGATAGATCGAGATGCCTAATATTTCTTTCACAGAGGACATATTTGGACAAAGTTCTAAAGAGGTTTGGAATGGAAGATAGCAAGAAAGGGTTCTTGCCCATGTTGCCCAATACGACCTTGAGTAAAACTTGAGGTCCTTCTACGGCAGAAGATAGAGAGAGGATGAGTAAGACTTCCTATGCCTCAGCCATATGATCTATCATGTATGCCATGCTATGTACTAGACCTGACATTGCATATGCTGTTAGTTTAACTAGCAGATATCAAAGTGATCCAGGAGTGGATCATTGGACAGCGGTCAAAAACATCCTTAAGTACTTGAGAAGAACTAAGGATATGGTTCTTTCTTATGGAGGTGATGAACAACTCGCTGTTAACAGTTACACCGATGCTAGTTGGAACACCAATCCGGATGATTCTAAATCTCAATCTGGATACATATTTACATTGAATGGTGCAGCAGTGAGCTGGAGGAGTGCAAAGCAAAGCATTATGGCAAGATCTTCAACTGAATCGGAATACATAGCTGCTTCGGAGGCTTCACAAGAGGCGATATGGATGAAGGAGTTCATTATGGAGCTTGGTGTGGTTCCCAGTGCGCTAGACCCAGTGTCTATCTATTGTGATAACATGGGCCCCATAGCCAATGCGCGGGAGCCAAGGTCACACAAGAAGCTAAAGCATATCAAGCTACGATTTCACACTATTCGAGAAAATGTCCAAGATGGTGGCATAAATATTTTCAAAGTACACACAGATCTGAATGTGGCGGATCCGTTGACTAAACCTCTCCCAAGGGCAAAACATGACCAGTGCCAACAGCCATGGGTGTTCGGTATATTACCATGTAATCTAAATTATTGACTTTAGTGCAAGTGGAATACTGTTGGAGATCTGCCGAAGAGGAAATAATAAAAGTAATTATTATTATATCTTCGTGTTTATGATAAATGTTTACATTCATGCTATAACTATATTAATTGGAAACATTAATACTTGTGTGATTTGTAAACTTGTTAGAGTCACTAGTAAAGCCTCTTTATAATACTAGCTTGTTGGTTGATAGATGATCATGGATTCTTGATCATGAACATTGAGATGTTATTAACAACAAGATCATATCATTAGTAGAATGGTGTGATGGACATACTCCTATAGATAAGCGTAGCATAAAGATAAAGTCATTTCAATAGTTCGTTTGCTATAAGCTTTCAGATACATAGTAACCTAAATCCTTCGACCATGAGATCATGTTAATCACCATCACCGGATGGATGCTTTGATGACATCAAACACCACTTCGTAACTGGGTGGTTATAAAGGTGGCATTGAGTGTTCAGAAAGTATGTGTTGAGGCACATGGATCAAGAGTGGGATTTGCCCATCCATATGACGGATAGATATACTTTGGGCCCTCTCGGTGGAATGCCATCCAATTAGCTTGCAAGCATGTGACTGGATCACAAGGGATCACATATCACAGGAACGAGTAAAGAGTACTTATCGGTAACAAGGTTGAACTAGGTATGCAGAGATGCCGACGATCAGACCTCGGATAAGTAAAGTATCACGAGACAAAGGGAAATTGGTATCGTGTGTAAATGGTTCATTTGATCACAAAGTAATCGTAGAAATATCTGGGAGCCATATGAATTTCTAGATTCCTCTATTGGTTATTGATCGGAGAAGATTCTCGGTCATGTCTGCATAATTCACGAACCGTAGGGAGACACACTTAAGGATTCGATGTTGTTTAGTAGATATGGAAAGTGAGTAAAGAGACCGAATGTAGTTCGGAGTCTCGGATGGGATCCGGGATATCACGAGGAGATCCGAAATGATCCAGAGAATAAGATTCATATAAGGAAAGTCCAATTCTGGAGTTCGGTAATGGTTCCGGTGTTTTCACCGAAATGTTCTAGAAGGGTCTAGAAGGTTCACCGATCGGAAGGGGAAGGGTACATGAATGTGTCATGACAGAGTAGAATGGTTGCGTCGTGTGCTAGGTCACTTGGCTGGACACTTGGAAGAGAGAAATCAAACTCTAATTTGAAAGTCAAAAAGCCATTTTGAAAAAGTCAAACTGAGACAATGGTTTCCAAGTGGAGGGAGGGAAGGATTCCTACCTAAGGGAGGAATCCTCCCTCTCCATGCCTCCGGCCACATGAAGTGGAGTTGGGGGAGGATTCCATCCCCTTGGCGCCTCCCCACCTATAAAAGGAGGGGTAGGGCACCCCCTACCTCTCACAACAAACCCTAGCCTAGCCGCCGGCCACCCCAAGTCGTTGCCGCCGCCTAGGGATCCTCCTAGGTTGCCTCCGCCTAGCCCTCTCTAGCCGCCGTCCACCTCCACCCCTCGGCCCTCTAAACCCTAGATCGACGAGGGCCTCTTCTACTCCACCATACTCTCTCCGGATTAGGCGAAGCCCTGTGGGATCTCCCCTCTACTTCCAACACCACGCTGTCGTGCTGCCGAAATCGTGAGGAGAGAGCTACAACCTCTGCTGCCTGCTAGAACAAGGGAGAGAAAGGTCTTCATCGAGTACCAAACGTGTGACCGACTGCGGGAGCACTGCCGGAACGCGGCGCTGGAAGGATTGTCTATGCGATCTTGAGATTGGCAAGTGAACGACAACATCACCCAGGAGAATCCGCTCTCGTTAACCACTTTGGAATCTTCGATGGTGAGTACTCTATCGACTCGTTGCTACAATCTAGTAGATAGATCTTGGCTTGTGTGTGTTCATGCGGTAGATTTTTTTTGTTTTCCATGCTATGAACCCCTACACTGGAAGGATCAGCAGACTACGACGACTTGGCCACCTTTTGTCATGCGCGCATGACTAGAAACCATTAGTTTTTCATTGAACTATGTTACTATGTATGAGAAATACCATGTTGTGCGTTGTTCATTTTATCTATTTAGGATGTTCCAAAATATTTAAATTAAATTCAAAACATTTAAAATTGAAGTTTTTGTTTGAATTCTTGTTTAGTTATATGTGTGGAATATTCATATATAGATTATAGTCATGGCAAATTATAAAATTGTTGTAGAATATAAAAAGAAATGGGAGAATATGAGACTGGAAAGACACAGATGGGGGCAACGATTGGGAGACATGCTAGTTGTTTTTAGGGCTAACCATTTATGTGTCCCACTATGGCTTCTACTACTCAGTTTTGGCTCATCCGTCCAAACACTCCTCACTTTTGCCCTCCCCGGTTTATCCAGACTCATGAATAGACATATAAAGGGTTTTCGTCTAGTCAATGCCCTTTGGCCATTACTTTGCTAACATGTGTGACCCCAAGAGTAATACCCTTGATGAGACAGACCAAAACGCTGATGTGTGACGCATGATCTTTCTCGATGTTTTGTCTCACCTTGCCACCTTACAGTACGTCTAAATAGTTTATAAACCCGAAAGTGAAACATGGGTTCATCACATGCTCAAATATACCATCTAGATTCAAGCACTGGTAGAAAAGGGCCCATGCGTCCCGGTTGGTAAGGGCCATTAGTCCCGGTTGCCCAACCGGGACGGGGCAATCGGGACTAAAGCTCTAACCATTAGTCCCGGTTGCCCCACCAACCGGGACAAATGGGGCACAATGCGTGGCGAGCGAGGTGTGGAGCATTAGTCGGTTCGTAACCGGGACTAATAACTCTTCTTGCGTAGATTTGGCCCATTTCTCTGTCAGCGGCGAGAATTCATTTTGGCACATTTTGTTGCCGCGGCATTTTCGCCACTTTTGTGGCCGAAGAATTCATTTAGGTTGTTTTATTGTTTATTTAGTGTTTTGCACTTATCAATGAAGGAACCTTATATTACACAAGATCATCATGACAACATTTTACATTCAATACGGATCGAGTTCATGCACTACATACAAAAGTTGCTATTCGATGCTCTGCCAATTTCTTGAAAGTTGCTATTTTAAAATTCCTATTGTCTATACACAGCGAGTAGTATTCCCTTGTGTGTTTAGGACTTCGCATCCAAGAATCCCAATTCCTCCTGTATTTCGTATGCGATCCTTTGGCGGAGAACCGTCCGTGAGCGTTCGATCTGATTTAAAAAGGAGTCACCTATATGAATATGAAACTAAACACAATTTGATTGTAATTAAAACTATAGAAATTGTTTACGTCATTGGAGTTACTCTAAATTTCTGCCCTTCTCATCGCATACGTCTGCCGGATGAACTCGCATACATAGTATCCACATAGATTGTTACACGGTCCTGCGTCGGGCACTTTACGACAGAGTTCAATCAAAATAATAATCAAGCATGATAATAAGCGTATCAAAACTAGAATCAAAGAGATGTGCGGATATAGCTAGTGGTGCTTACATCTAGTGGTTGAAATGTAAGCTCCTCTTTCCAAACACCCTAGCCTTCTTGGTGAACCGTTTCCAAGCGCTGCCGTGAAAGCGAATAAAATAAGTTATTAAGTACTTGATATCATAAAATTCCTGACGTTGCCGATATAGTGTCGTAATGATTAGAATTACCGGAGAAGTATCGCATGTCCTTCCACGTCTCAAGGGTTTATGTTTGAGTCCATGACTAGTACACGCCCTTTGTCAAGTTGAATGATTAACGAATATAGTGGTACTGCGAATGCGTAACTAATCAATTATATACTTAACATCGAGTAAGCGAAATAGAAAGTGTATACAAGACAATAACACTCCTTTGGAAGTTGTAAGGAAATAGTATTTCCCTTTTGGTTTCTTGAAACCTTAACGCGTGTACTATATTATCCTCCATATCACAGGGGCTTATTTTGAGATTAGCTTCATGAACCCAATATGGGTCAATGAAGCCAATGTCATAGATTTGTCCTCTCTGCATTCGAGAATCTTCATTACGCATATTAAAGTATGATTATATACATGCAATAAACAAAATATTATAGATGGAGACTAAATTAATTACGAATTAGTACTTACGACAATAGGCACTCATGATCGATTTGTCCAAGGCGTCTTGATTGAATAATTGAAATAGTTCATCAAATTCAATGGATATCATGTCATCCTTATCTTTCCCATGATGCTTTTTGTAACCCTCGGCACTATCCGATTAGCCCGGCCCTTGTGGCATGCATGTACCGATTACGCAATCTTCGCATTTTGTTGGAAGATTGTTTACCTCCTCGAGTTTGTGAGAGGTTTTCCGTCTTGGTATTGGTATGCTACTTCACTCCACGGGAAGAACTCTAACGGGATAAATCTTGGCAATACTCATACCTTGAGCAATGACTTCTCCGTGTGCAACTACTCTGGATCATCTTGCTCTTCCCCATATTTGCTCGACCCACATTGGTTTGAGATATCACCTTGAGAGGCGCAAGTCTGTTTTGCTTGTTCTCCGAGCTGGCAGCAGATTTCCGCTTGCATCGAGACTACTCTTGAGGCTTTTTGTGCTGCATGTGACTTGAGAATAGAACGCTCATAGTCGATGACAGCTTTGGCTCGGGTTGATGAAGAGTCTTTAGCATTTTCAACACTTTGGCTTTTTCTTCTTTGGTCTTTGGGGAACTCGGCTCTTCGGCCGCCTCGACTTAGCAAAACGTCGTTTCGCATCAACGATCGCATGATCTCCTCTTGATCAATCATAAGCTCTCTTGGGAGGAACCGTTGGTACTTTTGGAAGAGGCTCTTGTTTACGTTTGGCGATCGCTTCGGCCAAGATGGCGATGCGCTTCGCTTTTATCCCGAGGTGCCGGCGATGGCTCCATGGCGATGGCTGCACGGAATTTGGTGAGGCGACGGGCGGGTGAAGCGACGAGGCGGCCGCGGGCGGCGACCTCATTGGAGACGGGTGAGGCGGCGAAGATGGCCTTGGCGTGTGATTTGAAGCACGATACAATCCTTGACCATAGAATGGTGACGTTTTTGCGTCACCCAGCGATCATCCCCTTCACCGGCGGTAGTGAAGATCCAAAACCTCAAAGGTGGGCATGATTTCATCACGCCGACAACGCGTAGCCCTCTGAACGGACGACGGCGGTGGTAAGTTGGTGTGGGTCCAATTGGTAAGGCATAGCCGACCGCCACCTTCATTGATATGTTCACAACTTTGACATGTAGCTCTCGATTGTCATCTACGTGATATCATCCTTTGGGTAGCCAGGAGCCATCGTCGGTGCATCATCGTCATCGCCATTGTCATCACCGGGACCTCGATGGAAGCCACTGCTTTTCGATTATTCGATAGGCGGTAGCATCAAATGCGGTGTCTTTCTTGAGATGGGCGCCGTAGTACTTTGCTCTTTAAGTGTGTTAATTTCATCTTGTTGTTGCTTTAATCGTTCTTCAATTAACGCATTTGCTCTTTCGACTTTCTGCTTCAACCGCCTGTCCTTACTCCTCTTATGGCTTCTATCAGGATATTTCTTCCTCTCTTCGGGAAACCCAGTCCTCCATGATTGGGAGCCTATTGTGCCTCGTGTTCGTCCATCATGTTCCTTATTTCCAAGGGCGAGTGTGAGCTCATCATTCTCTCTATCGGGAATGAAGTCCCCATCTTTAACAGCCTTTACTGCTTTTCTCATCCTCTCGATTGGCAAGGGGTCTTCTTTATGTCGTATGTTATATATACACCTCCCTTCCAAGTCCAACGTGCCCCCATGCCCGTAAAACCAATTCCTTGCACGTTACCCAATCGCATCTGCGGGGTGATATTTTTATCACGCAGTTCTGCTCAAGTTTCTCCCACTTAGGAATGCCAACCTTGTAGCCACCTTGCCCCATAGTATGGTGATACTTCTTCTTAGCGACATTCACTTATTATTCGAGACATTTTCTTAGCTTTTCGATTTCTTGTATTCCACAAACTCATCCCGAATGGTTTTATCTTCTCAAACTGAATATTCTTGAAATCGAGTCTTCTTTTCACGACATAGTCAAGGTGCAATCTTTTCTTCCAATTGGTGAAACATGGGCCATCTTCTTCAAAGCCCACTCCACGACCTTAGCCTCCATGGCTCTCCCATGTTGTAAGGCGTCCTCAATGGATCCTCCGCATTTGGATCCAGCTCTATCTTCGTAGTTTGAAATTAACCATGAGCCTCTTCCACGGTAAATCTTTGGCGTGGTTAGGGACAAATAAACATGTTCCTCTTCATCGCATTAGCAGGCCTATTCCAATTTCTAATGGTGATCGATTAAGTCCCTAACGATTACTCCGCATTGTGCCACAAATTTGGTTGCGACAACTTCGAGCCGCTATTGCTCTCTGATGACATCTTCGATCCTGAACCTCTCATGGTCTTGCAACTTTTTGGTTGGGCCTCGTCTGCTCTTTTCAGTAGATTCCTTCGATCCGGAGGGCTAAAAGAAGAAAGATCGTCGTTACTATTTCTATATAGATAGCAGATGATTAATTAATGAATTGATTTATATTACATGCACCTTGTCGGAGCGGTCGTCTTCTCGATTACACAAGGCATCGCCTTCTCCCTCGCGGAAGGCAACACCTTCAACCTCAAACAAGTTGTCTACTCCGGTAAAAAGAGGATCACCCTCACCGGAGTTGTTGTAAACGTTGATACGTCTAAATTATCTTCCCACGGATCACACCTTGGATCAACTCTTCCTTTTCTTCGTCTCGGCGTGTGGTTCCATATTTTCCGCATAGGTGGAAAAACGAATAAGTCAAAGCGGCTAAAGGAGAAAGTTAAGGAGAAACCCTAATATATACATACACAATAATAAAAATGAAGAGAAACCCTAAACCTAGCTACAAAAAGGAAACCGTGTAGTAGATAGGTAACTCTAGCTAAAATCAACTAAAATCAATATTAGGAGTTAGGGTGTAACCTAGTTCGGAGAAACCTCGATGCATATGAGAGGAACATGAGTATAAGGCTACAAAAGGAAACTATCCAGGATAGGTAACACTAGATACTAACAAAATACCATATTGGAATCGATTTAAGAGGGTTGAGAATGCCTGGCGAAGGCATCGTCGAACCCACATGCACCTAAGGGGTATTAATGATTCCTTATCTAACCACAAGGATGGCAATGTGAATCGGTGCAGGGCTACCCACATTGGTGACGGTGGGCAAAAGACCAATAATACCAAACTAATTAATAAACCTAATAATACCTAACTAATAATAAACCTAATAATCGAAACACCGAAAAGAAAGGGAAACAATCAACACATGGCATCGATGCAATTCTCAAGCAAGTATGATGATATGACAAGTTAATTTGCATTGGAATGTAACCCTAATACATGCTCGACGATTTAATCGGGGTTAAACAAGGTGAAAACCCTAACTCGGGAAACTCCGGAACATATGAGAGGGGTGCATTTGTTCTTCTAATTATACTTGTCATTTAAATTGTTGAACAATGCATTATTATAGGTTAAATAGATAGGTTTCATTTTTCTGAACAATTTGATATATTATTTGTATTTTTCTGACTTATAAATAAAAAGATATTGACTTTACAAGTTTATATCAATTTACGGAATTATTAAATCATTTAAAATTGAATTCATGTCAATATGACATCGAAAGGGTTGGGTTTTTTACCAAGACAGAACCTAGCCATCATCCTTTGAGTCTTGGGCCCTAGGCCACATCGCCAAGCCACCGTGGCCACGTCGTGAACGTGGGCCACGTCGGCGTGGCCTTGACGCCGCACCTCTGATCCCAGCGCGCCCGCCGCGCCTACTCGCCGGCCGCACCTCTCGATCCCAGCGCCGCCCAGCCGCTTGACGCCCGCGCCTACTCAAAATTGCCGGCGCCGCCCTCTGTTGGTTGCCGGAGAAGGTGGTACAACGACGGCCAACGACGGTGAACGCGGAATCTAACGGCGCAGGCATGAACTACGATGAGAGGGAGGAAGGAGGCATCCGGAAGGTTCGCTTGCTCACCGAGCGTGAGGTTGGTCGGAGAGCGCGGGAGGTCGAGGTTGAGCGAATCGGCCGGGCGAAACCGGTCGGGTCGAGGAAGACGAGTCGTGGCGACGTCTGGTGCGCGCGCAGACGGGCGGCGGTGGCGGATGGAGCAGCGGCGGCAGGCTCGAGCGACTGGCGTCGAAGCGTGATCGGGCGGCTGCCGGCGTCGGTGGCGGTTGTCTGCAGCGTCGGTGAAGCGAAGTGATGGGAAGGGAAGAAGAAGGAAGGGCTAAAGGGTTATAACAAGGACCTTTAGTCGGTTGGCTCAAGCGGGACTAAAAGGTTATCGTCCGGTTGGAGCCACCAACCGGACCTATACTCAATATTTTCAGAGACCAAGGGTTGGCCTGAGGTCTTTAGTCCGGTTGGTGGCTCCAACCGACATATTCCCTGTTTCAAAAATTTCAGGTATTTTCTCTCTGTTCCGCCTTATTTTTATTTTGGGGTTTAAATTTGTATTGTTTTTAAATGATAATTAATTTGGAATTTAGAAAAACTTTAAACATAAAAGTGTTTGGATTTGAATAAATAATTCAAAACCATTTTACTTTTAAAAAATAATTAATGTAACCATTTAAAATATGAACCATTTACAATTAAAAATAAATTAACTTATATTTTTTTAATATCAATTTGGAATTTAGAAAAACTTTAAACATAAGAAGTGTATGGATTTGAATAAATAATTCAAAAACATATTCTATTTTTAAAAAATAATTAATGTAACCTTTTAAAATGAATTAACTTATATTTTTGAATATTAATTTGGAATTTAGAAAAATTTTAAACATAAAAAGTGTTTGGATTTAAATAAATAATTCAAAACATTTTACTTTTAAAAATAATTAATGTAACCATTTAAAATATGAACCATTTACAATTAAAAATGAATTAACTTATATTTTTTTAATATCAATTTGGAATTTAGAAAAACTTTAAACATAAGAAGTGTATGGATTTGAATAAATAATTCAAAAACATATTCTATTTTAAAAAAATAATTAATGTAACCTTTTAAAATGAATTAACTTATATTTTGAATATTAATTTGGAATTTAGAAAAAATTTAAACATAAAAAGTGTTTGGATTTAAATAAATAATTCAAAAACATTTTATGTTTTAAAAAATAATTAATGTAACCATTTAAAATATGAACCATTTACAATTAAAAATGAATTAACTTATATTTTTTTAATATTAATTTGGAATTTAGAAAAACTTTAAACATAAGAAGTGTATGGATTTGAATAAATAATTCAAAAACATATTCTATTTTTAAAAAATAATTAATGTAACCTTTTAAAATGAATTAACTTATATTTTTGAATATTAATTTGGAATTTAGAAAAAATTTAAACATAAAACGTGTTTGGATTTAAATAAATAATTCAAAAACATTTTCTGTTTTAAAAAATAATTAATGTAACCATTTAAAATATGAACCATTTACAATTAAAAATGAATTAACTTATATTTTTTTAATATCAATTTGGAATTTAGAAAAACTTTAAACATAAGAAGTGATAGGGGACAGCCGTGAAACCTCGAACATGATAGGTCATTTTGTGAAGGTTTTTTCGAAACATGATCAATATACCAAGTCTGGTATTTTTCCTTTCAACTATGTAACATAATATGACACCACGCGAAGGATTTTCATTGTTCGGATTTTTTTTGAATTTATTATGCCCGTTTTGAATTATCTGAATTTCTAACTATGGTCGAACCGGTGTGCATGAAGATAGGGACGGCATTGTTAGAACTTGCATTGGATCTCTGAAGAAACCACATATTGCGAGTCTAAAATGATTTTTCAAAAATCACGGGCGATAGATCATGTACATAGTACAAACGGACCCACTTCCTGGAATTCGAGACATTTATCCTTTTACGGGATGGACGAAAAGGTTTGAGATGTACCGGTTGGGATATAATCCATGTAAGGTGGTCTAGTATTTTAGGAAAATAGGACGGTAGCATTACGAAGCGGCATTTTGGTGGTTACTTCACAAAAGCGACCCGTTTTTGCGCTCGGAAAATGGAAAAGGGATTTTCGTGCGACAAAAGGAAAACTTCCTCTGCAACATTGTTCTCCATACCAATGTCCACACACATGCATAATATGGGCACAACATCACAAACTATGCCATGATTCAAGACATAACATCGGTCATTTGGATGAAAGCCATGAAACCTCGAACATGATAGGTCATTTTGTGAAGGTTTTTGAAACATGATCAATATACCAAGTCTGGTATTTTTCCTTTCAACTACGTAACATAATATGACACCACGAAGGATTTTCATTGTTCGGATTTTTTTGAATTTATTATGCCCGTTTTGAATTATCGAATTTCTAACTATGGTCGAACGGTGTGCATGAAGATAGGGGCGGGCATTAGAACTTGCATTGGATCTCTGAAGAAACCACATATTGCGAGTCTAAAAAGATTTTTCAAAAATCACGGGCGGTAGATCATGTACCTAGTACAAACGGACCCACTTCTAGGTCGAGACATTTGTCCTTTTACCGGGATGGACGAAAAGGTTTGAGATGTCCGGTTGGGATATAGTCCATGTAAGGTGGTCTAGTATTTTAGGAAAATAGGACGATAGCATTACGAAGCGGCATTTTGGTGGTTACTTCACAAAAGCGACCCGTTTTTCGCTCGGAAAATGGAAAAGGGCTTTTCCGATGCGACAAAAGGAAAACTTCCTCCTGCAACATTGTTCTCCATACCAATGTCCACACACATGCATAATATGGGCACAACATCACAAACTATGCCGTGATTCAGCACATAACATTGGTCATTTGGACCGAAAGCCATGAAACCTCGAACATGATAGGTCATTTTGTGAAGGTTTTTTCGAAACATGATCAATATACCAAGTCTGGTATTTTTCCTTTCAACTATGTAACATAATATGACACCACGCGAAGGATTTTCATTGTTCGGCACACATTTAGTCCCGGATGTAGTCACAAACCGGGACTAAAAATATTTTCCGCCATTTCCCACCTCTTCCCGCCAAGTTTTCCCGCCCTTTCCTTTCTACTAGAGCATTTAGTCCCGGATGTAGTCACTAACCGGGACTAAAGATATTTCCCGCCATTTCCCAAAGCTTCACGCCAAGTTTTCCCGCCCTTTCCCTCTATATTTAGGGTGATCGTGTCATGGTTATCCACACATCCACACCTTCCTCTCTTAGAACAATGGACAACGCCTACTGGGCCATTCTGACCCTCGAGGAGACCGAGGCCAGGCGCCTCAACTACCCTTGTCCACACGGGTACCGCCCTTGGCTGGATCTTGTGTTGGAGGGTTCTGTCCCTCTGTCCCTCAAGGTTCCGCACGCCAGCGCCATCACAAACCACTTCTACCACGAGCTCACGCCGGAGCAGCGGATGGATCCCTAGTGGGATCCCGACAACTATGACACCTGGAATGCCTTCTTCGCTAATAGGCGGGAAAGGGAGCTCGCCAGTCGAGGGTGATGGCCCGCCACGGTGAACCACAAGTCGGCCGTCGCGTGGTGGGAGAACCGTACTATCATCGGTGATGCGCTACATCGCCGGGAGACCATCCTCGCCTCGGTGCCCACGAGTCCACCCGCCACAGGCCCCCACATCGTGATGGCGGCATCGTCTTCAGAGACCCCTCTCCCACCGCCGTGAATCCGAGGCTGGAATGGCCCTGGTATATGCCATGGATGGGCCGAGGATCCCGAGTGGCGGTGGCGATGGCGATGATGATGACGACGATGAAGACCACGAAGCTGCGTACTATAGGACTAGGCATGATTATGACTAAAGGCGGCTTTAGGCACGAGTGTTAGCTAGTCGATTTGTCCGGTTTTAATATTAATAAATGTCTTAAGTGTTACCTAATAAATAGAGGAAATGCCTATATAAAGAGAGGGTTCATATTTAGTCTCGGTTGGAGAAACCAACCGTTGAAAGGATTATGGCAGTGGGCTGACAACACTAATAATAGGGGTGAGTGTCGACATTATATGTCGGCTTGTACCTTGTCCCGGATGGTGTCACCAACGGACTAAAGATGAACCTTTAGTCCGGTTGGAGACACCAACCCGACTAAAGATGAGTCGCACTAATAATAGGGGTGAGTGTCGACATTATGTCGTGAGTGTCGACATTATGCCGAGCTGCTTGTACTATAAATATGCATCCTTGTGAGTCCAGTCCTCTAGACAGTTTGAGGCATCTCCAAGATGGTTTTAGAGAGCAAGGACACCACTATGGCCGATTTCGGGGAGATGCCGACGGGCCAGTCCTCCGGCATCTCCGAAAGCGGTCATAGAGGCACTCTAATATGTGAAATTAGTTAGCTCAGGCGTATTGATCTAGTTAGTGAAGTTACAAGCTGCAAGATGGTTTTCGAGGCGAGGACACCACTGCGGTCAGTTTGAGGAGATGCTTAGTGAGCCCTCCTCGGCATCTCCGAGAAACTGGTCATAGAGGCACTCCTAATATGTGAAATTAGTTAGCTCCGAGGTATTGATCTAGTTAGTGAAGTTACAAGCTGCAAGATGGTTTTCGAGGCGAGGACACCACTGCGACCAGTTTGAGGAGATGCCGATGGAGCCCAGTCCTCGGCATCTCAAGAAACGGTCATAGAGGCACTCGGTCCAGCCACAAAATGGGACTAACACTCAAGACATTTATTAATATTAAAAGCGAGACTACAAAACCGGGACTAAAGGCCACAAACCGCGAAAGATATCCTTGGTCAAGCCACAAACCGCGAAGACATGAACTAGAGTTACATAATATGAGCATGAACTTCTTGGCATATGTCATTCCTTATGACCGCTTGACGTAACCATGGAGCATCTTCTTTACTTAACGGAATTCTTGGGTGGGTTTTCCTTTGTGAAGGCGGAATTTCATCAAACTTATTATAATCTTCCGACATGTACATCTTGTCCTCGATTCCACGATGTTTCTTTTCCTGAAAGAACTATGTGGCCTTTGGCTCATCATATGATGTATTCGTTTGCATATTTTTTCTTTTTTGATGCGGAGGACATGTCCTTCACATAGAAAACACGAGACACATCATTGGCTAGGACGAATGGTTCATCTCTATAACCAAGATTGTTGAGATCCTTGTTGTCATTCCATAACTGGTTTATCTTTACCCTTCCCCATTTAGGTTGACCCATTTGCGGTGAAACAAAGGGACCTTAAAAGAGACTCCATAGTCTAGTTCCCATATCTCCTCTATGTAACCATAATATGTGTCCTTTTGTCCATTCTCGTCTATTGCATCAAAGCGGACACCACTATTTTGGTTGGTGCTCTTTTATCTTGGGCGATCGTGTAGAATGTATTCCCATTTATTTTACCCTTGGAAATTCAATACATGAAGATGGTGACGTGGCCAACAAGTATAGCGATCTCCAACGGTGGTGTCATTCAAGACATGTGTCGCATCCAACCACCGAAAGACTTCATGTGTTCATCTGTAATCCATGATTCAGCTTCCCGGGTTTTGGAGCGTACAATATTCTTGTGTTCCTCGATATCTGAGCTACCAAGGTGGAATTATGTAGAAGCGTGTAGTGTGCTTTAGTGAAAGAATCCCCGTCCCTACATATCATTGCTTTCTTTCCCAGTGCCTTTTCCACTTAGTCTTCCCTCATGCATGAGTCGAAACACCAATCGGCTTAAGGTCGAATAAAGTCAACACAAAACTCAATGACCTCCTCTGTTCCATATCCCTTGGAGATGCTTCCTTACAGTCTAGCACGGTTATGAACATATTTCTTTAAGACTCCCATGAACCTCTCAAAGGGAACATATTGTGCGAAATACCGGACCGAGAATGGCAATCTCTTCCACTAGATGAACCAGAGATGCGTCATAATATTGAAGAAGGATGGTGGGAACACCAATTCAAAACTAACAAGACATTGTACCACATCCTTACGTAACCTTGGCGTAATATCTGGATTGATTACCTTCGAGATATTGCATTGAGGAATGCACACGCTTCACAATGGGTACTCGAACATTTTCCGGTAGAAGCCCCTCAATGCAATCGAAGCAAGCGTGTCATAATCACGTGTGATCATGAGACTTCAGGTTTTGGAACTTTTCTCTGCCATATTTATTATCCCTTTATATTAGATGAGAAGACCGCGGCACCTTGATCGTAAAGGACTTCAAAAGATTTCCTTCTCTGCTTTGGTAAGAGCATAGTACGACTTAAGTGACGCCTTTATCCGCCTTGTTATCTGTATGCATGTTCTTTGGGTCTTTCATAATTTGTTGGTCCTCCCATGCTTGTGTGTATCTTTTGTCTTCCCATACACGCCTAGGAATCCTAGCAGGTTCACGCAGAGATTCTTCATCACGTGCATCACGTCGATTGAAGAGCGGACACGCAGGACTTTCCAATATGGCAGCTCCCAAAATATAGATTTCTTCTTCCACATGGGTGCGTGTCCTGTAGCGACGTCGTTCGGAACTGATTTACCGTCGGGACCCTTTCCAAAGATTACTTATATGTCCTTGACCATACCAAATACATCATCACCAGCAGGGAGTTCAGGCTTCTTCCGGTGATCTGCCTCACCTTTGAAATGCTTGTCTTTCTTTCTTACGGGATGATTGGTCGGAAGAAATCGTCGATTCGCCATGTACACAACCTTCTTGCATTTATGCAAATATGTACCTTCGGTCTTATCTAAACAGTGGGTGCATGCCTTATACCCTTTGTTTATACATCACGAAAGGTTACTAAGAGCAGGCCAATCATTGATGGTTCTGAATAACAACCCTCGTAGATTAAATGGCTCTGTTTGTTCTCATCCCACGACGCACACCTGGTTTGCCCCACAACCGTAAGAGTTCTTCAACTAATGGCCTAAGATACACATCAATGTCGTTGCCGGTTGCTTGGGCCTTGGATGAGCACCGGCATCATAATGAACTTACGCTTCATGCACAACCAAGGAGGCAGGTTGTAGATACATAGAGTCACGGGCAGGTCTTTGTTGTAGCTCTGCTCCCAAAAGGATTCATGCCATCCGTACTTAGACCAAACCATAAGTTCCTTGCGTCACCCGCAAAGTCTGAAGTCTCTCTCGATTTTTCTCCACTGTGACCCATCGCCAGGTGTCTCAACTCCCGTCTTTCTTACGGTCTTCTTTGTGCCATCGCAACAACTTGGCATGCTCTTTGTTTCGAACATGCGTTTCAACCTTGGTATTATAGGATCATACCACATAACCTTAGCAGAACCCTCTTCAGGAGGCTCTCCCTCAACATCACCGGGGTCATCTAAATGCGATCTTATACCCATAGCGTTGCATACCGGCATTTATCTAAATTCTCATACTCCTTACGTGGTAGAGGATGCGATCATTAATGCATGCATGTATCTTTTGCACATCTAATCCCGAGAGACGAGAGTCTTCTTTGCTTCGTAGGTACTCTCGGGAAGTTCGTTATGTTTTGGAAACTTGACTTCATTATTTTCACATCTTTTCAAATGAGGAGTCGGTTAGACCACACTCGCCTTCCATCGCAACAATTCCGATGTGGTACCGAGCTTTGTGCTGCCATCTTCACAATTTGGGTACAACAATTTCTTGTGATCTTCTAACATGCCCTCTAACTTCAACTTCTCATTTTCATTTCACAGCTCGCTTTGCATCGAAATGACCCTACCAAGTTCATCACCGGCTCATCCGATGCCCGTTCTTCACCTTTTTCCTCTCCATTGTCTTCCATTGCGGTATCAGTATTCAGGAAACATATGATGATAGTTGTTATCATCATCTTCTTCTTCACCATCTTCCATCATAACCCCTCTTTCCCGTGCTTGGTCCAAAGCAATTATAGTTGGGCATGAAACCTTTCATAATCGGTGGCGCGAATGATTTTCGAGGAAGAGTACTCCTTGTTGTTCGACATTGAACACATGGACAACGTATAAATCCATTCTCTTTGTTTGCCGTAGCCACATCGATAAATTTATCCACGCCTTTGATATACCCGGCTACCACGGTCACCGTACATCCATTCCCGCCGTTCATCATCATATAAGTAAGTTTATCAAAAATAGGACATCATAAATAGTGAAATAACCAATTCACACTGACACATGAATTGTATCAATGACCTAGAAAAGATAAGATTGCTAACCTCGATCGAGGGAAATAAAGAGGAGAAAGCTCAAGTGCGTCGGACACCTTCTATATTTTTGTTCTATGAGAAATTCAACGGGATTTTTCACTCAAACATTTCAACAAACACCTTCAATGCATGCATGAGAAAAAACTAGCACACACCTCACACCTTACACCATTCGAAAAAAAGCAGTGGAGGCGGGGGGCGTTGCATTTATAGAGGGCAAGGGTCTTTAGTCGGTTGAAGCCAACAGGGACTAAAGGTGCGTGCCACGCCACGTGGTATGGCCAAACCTTTAGTCCCGGTTGGTGGCTCCAACCGGACGCATGCCCTACCGGGACCCATGCCCCCTGGCCCCGTGCCCGCTCCAACCGGGACGCGTGCCAGCATTAGTCCCGGTTGGTGGCGCAACCGGGACTAATGCTCCGAGGGGTCGCGAACGGATGGCCCTTTTTCCTCTAGTGAAGATCAAGCTGGTATATGTGAGTTAGGTGTTTTTCGAATAGAGATGATCAAATCATGATCAATATTTAATTAATTGGACGATATAGATTAAAATTGAAAGTGAAGCATAAAGATGATTAAATCATGATCAATATTTAATGAATTCTAGAAAGTGAGGGAGAGACTGTTGTTTGTTGGGTTTTATTCTTGGATCCATTATTCTTTTTGATGTTTCTAGCACCGTTCTACTTAATTAAACTCAATTTCATATAAAAATAAATCAAGTATTTAGGCAAGCTATGATATTGATTTTTTGACCTTTAAACAAAGAGGAAACATGCTAACATAAACTAGCTTGGTGGGCCCTGGAAGCGTTGCCATCTGGCAGAATGGCGCTAGAACAGAGATGTGGTGGAATATTTAGTCCCACCTCGCCATGTTTCCATCACCACTCCACTTAATTAAACTCCATTTCAACTCAATTAAATTTTATTTTAACTTAATTATACTCAATGCTGCTCTATTCTCCTGCATTTTCTCCCACTTCCAAATTTGGGAACAACCTTAAATTTAACTAACATTGTCACGCGCAGACTGAAATTTTCCTTTGTTTTTATGCATTCACAATGAAATGAAACAACATTAATCCATTTGCTCTTAAAATAAACTCCATTCCGAGAGTGCCATACCGCGAGACCCCTAAAGTTAACTCCTTAAACACAAAAAATGGTGTTGTTGAGCATAAACATTGTCATGTTGTTGAAGTTGATCTTTACCATGCAGTTTCATGCACAAGTTATTATCATGCTACTGCCACACACTAAAAAGTCGAGCCAATTTTAAGGACAGAAGAAGCTAGAACCAAGGCTAACCAACCGCTAGCCCGCAAGAGTTAACGGCTAGCTTTGTCTCCCACTCCAGTCCCCTACTCTTCAACACCACCACCACCACCACTTGACCGGTTTCTTCTCAGACGCAAAAGGGTTTCTTGATTCGTAGCCTCTCGAGTCCTCGTCTCTCTCGTTTAGCCCACGTATCTTCCTCTCGTTCCACGACCAAACCGATGTTCCGGCTACTCCTCCTCGCGCTGACCCTTGTCGCCGTCTTGGCGGCGTCCACCGATGCCCGTGCTATCCACCCTCTCTTCATCCCCTTCGGCGACAGTGGCCGTCGCCTCATCGGCATCGACAGTTGTGAGGAATGCCTGGCCATATGTCAAGAGGTACACCTGCCCCCTATATATACCCCGCCGTGTGAAAAATGCACGTACATTATGTGCAAGGGTCGATCGGTTCTTCTTCCTAATGCACATCCCCGTGCGCGAATGAAGGTGCACTACAGGTCGCTGTGCAGCAGGCTGGCGACGCTGCCGGCGGTGACAACTCCGAAGCAGCTGCTGGACGTGGCCCTGCGGGTGTCGGCCGCCAAGGCGGCGACGGCGGCGATGAGGCTGGACGGGGCGATCAGGTCGTTCGGCCGGGCCAGGGGCACGGGGATGCTGTCGTCGCTGCAGTCGTGCAGGGACAGCTACGCGTCGCTGGTGGATTCGCTCAAGGCCTCGCGGGCCACGCTCAGGAACGGAGGCAGCCACGACGACCTCATGTCGGCGCTCTCGGCCGCCGGCACCTACGCCACCGACTGCAAGGACATCTTCGCCGAGCGGCCGGAGCTCAGGTCGCCCATACGCCGCGCGCAGCGCCACATCGCCCGCCTCGTCAGCAACTGCATCGAGATGGCTGCCACCATCAAGCAGCCCTGAGTGGTGATTCCGGTTCTATGCACCTGACCGACGTTGGAGGAAACTATTCAGATTTTGGCATGTACTGTAGTATTATTTCCCGCAATTACGTGTATTTTAGTGTACATGGCTCTGTATGTAGATTGTCATCTGGGTCCTACGTTGCTTAGGTAACTTGTGGATAGAGATCATAAACTGTCTTTAGCTGACGCGAGAAGAAACTAACAACAGCCTGAAAGGTTTATTCTACTCTGTATTCAGAATAAGTTACTGCAATTGTTTATATGGAACTTATTTTTTTACAGATTATATGTAGCTAATCTTATTGGCTTTCAAATTCACTGCCAAAAGGTCGTAGAACAACAACAGTTTGTGCAAATCCTCGAAAAATAGCTAGGCGGGAAAAGGAATTTGACGATAAAGTCAAGCACTAGCTAATTCCTTTTTTGCGGGTAAGCACTATCTAATTTCATTAGGAACTTAAGGGAGCATCTATTGGATGAGGATTCTTTGTCCAATGAAGAGGACTTCTATGCTGCAACTGCACTTCTCATGGAAGTTGAGCATATTAGTGGTGTCGGTTCATTCTCTGGGTTCGGCCATAGGCTCGAAAGGGCTAATGGTTGACCCGCTCATTCCGATTGCCGGTAGCCGTCAGCGGTGTGGGGACTGCTGGTTCGGCCCGAATAATAAAAGCGGTCCTAGGGTTACTCCCGCACGAAGAAGAAGATCTGTTTGATGCTTGTCCTCATTAATCTGGTTGGACTGTCGAGTTTTAAAAGGCTTTGTCGGCGAACTCTCATGGGCGCATCAGGCCTGGTCGTGGAGATTGTTGGATCTGAAGATATTCGGTCATACGTACCCATATTTTTCTGGCTGTTTGGTTCCAGCGGGAGCGTTGCGAAGTTCTGCTATTTATTTCCACCAAGTGCCATTCAACGAGCCATGGCGAAGTCAGATGTGGAGAATGTTAGTAAAGCGGAAACATGAGGGCAGCGATGGTGATTTAAGTTTTTGTGACGATGATGAACTGACTGCATGATCTGTGACTCGCAGCAGCGATTGTTTGTGGGAGGAGATAACACAGAAGGAGTTTTCAGTCTTACCTTGCAGGGTGAAAATCCAAGGTCTGACCTTAACTGGTTGTGCCTGTCAATGGCCTTGTTGAAGGTATTTTTTTGCGAGCGAGAACTTTCTCCAGGGTGAAAACCTATGATCTATGATTGGCCAACGATGGCATCTGTGCACTATTTTCTTCTTGAAGACGTTGTTATTGGAGTGGAGAACTACTAGTGTTATTCTGATGGTGTCAGTGTTGTTGTTTTGAGAAATAGTTCTCTATAGCGAGACTTTTAATTTTTGTAATTCTTTTTTTCTGAGTTGTATGCATCCGTTAGGCCGCTAGGGCATGCGTTGTTGCAGAGGCTAGACGTAATTGGTATCTCTATAATATTATATATACTCTTTTAAAAAAAACAATGGCGTGGCAAACGATGATGCATGATATATCAGCGTCAGGGCGTGTTGAAGCGAGAGGGAATAGGTACGCTGAGCACGGCCAATGCATTCTGACTACTTTGCATATCCTCTACCCTCTGGACTCTGGTGTACATGGAAGCTAATTTTGGAGAACGTTTTGAATGTCGAGGGAGCTCTTCATGTGCATAGTGAGAGCTGTGGAAGGACGATATGATTACTTTGCTCAAAGAATAAATGCAACTGGCATTCTTTGTTTAACAAAAAGTGGTTGCAACATTTAGGATGATTGTATATGATGTTCCGGGTGACATCACTGATGATTATGTGTCGATCGGGGTGAGCCAACCATCAATGCAGAACCTCGAGAACATTACTGACAACTTATGTGACAATGCACAATATGAGCACTGAGAGTGAGCGGTGTCATGATGAAGACTTCGAGTATGATCATGTGGGAACGACTGCCATACCCGAGCAGGATCCATTTGTCTTGTTTGGCAGCCGGGTTTCAAAGTAGTTCCACGTAAATTTTAGTAGCCCAGTCAGTTACCCGAAATTACACTCGATGACCCATTTGGCAACCTAGTTTGCAATCGTGTGAGCCCGTGTAAAACCCTAGAAACTCATCGGGGCAGTGTGTTTTCCAGACGCGAGGTGGGGGTCGCGTTTCTTACTCGCGCGGAGCGTACCTACCACCACTCGATCCTGCCGCCGTCCTCTTCGTAGTCCCCTCCGCCGCCATTTCCCGCCGCCGTATCCTCTTCGCAGTCCCCTCCGCCGCCACTTCCCGCCGCCGTATCCTCTTCACCGTCGCCTCCGCAGTAGTCTCCTCTTCAACGACGCCTCCTCTTCGATCAGGTTGGAATTCCCACAGGTATGTTTTCTAACTACCCCTCCATGGATGTGAGATTGGTCCGGTTCTTGATTAATTATTTCTGATTTGTTGGCTGCACGGTGACATATAGGTTCTGATTTGGTACATGTTCTTGATTAATTATTGACCATTGGTAATAATTACTTGAACAAGTTCTTAGTTTCTGTGCTCTTGATTAAGTTCTGAATAATATGTTGATCAAGTAGCAAAATAAATATTGTTCTCCTAAATCCATATATTGATCTTTGTGCGATTTATTCCGGCTTTCATCTGAAAGCAGTATCTGATTGTCCGGTACCATAATCTTCTGGTTTTATTTGTTCCGATCTACTTGTATGTCAATCTCTGAATATCTGCAGTTGCTGCATGTGTATTTTCAGAGATGTTGGTATGTTTCCCTATTCCGATGCTCTGGTTGGAGGTGGTTGGTTTCTCCTGATGATTCTGCTTGTTTGTTGCACTCCAATTAGCTAGTGCATGCCACTAATTGTTCAGTTTAGACCCACAACTAAAAATTTAAACGCTTTTGTTCTTTGAATGAGTTGGAGGTCCAATGTGCTACCATTGTTTAGCAGCTAAATAGCATTTTTATGTGGATGTCTAATGCCTCATGGTAATTGAGCATTGGCAATAATAAGTTGAGTGTACCATGTTCGCTTGCTCCTATAAAATTGATGAAATTTAGTAGTGTAACTGTAGTAACATTATTGGTCTGCAGATGATCCATGAGTTTTGATGATTAATTACTGTAAGCTAGTCTGCTGGTTAATTACTGTAAGCTAGTCTGATGAGTGATGCCTAATAGTGGGCATGCTTTTCTAGATAGTAGTAGTCTGGCTATTTAGTATGGCTTATAGTCCCTGCTTGTAAGGGAACGTTGATGTAAGGATAGAACTCTATCATGTACTCCGGACTAAGCACACTTACTTAGTGTTCTCCGGATTAAGCACACTTCTTATTGTTGTGTTTGCAAGTCCTCATCTCGTGTTCCTTGCTGTATATATGTCTTGCTAATATTCGTTTACTTCATTGTACTCCGTATAACCTGTTTATGCCTCCGTTTTTCAGGTACCAAAGCCTTAGTGGATTTCAGGAATCAAGGAGGAGACTCCACGCTAAGATCCTGTACCTAACCTTTGGAACTGTCTATGATATCCTAGCAAAGGTAACAACTGTCTACTGCATCCTTATTTTGAACCTAGTACATTGCATACCATGTTTCTACATGTTTTTTGTTGATTCTGTACTACATGTTTGCTTTATTGGTAGAATGGATCCGCAGAGCATACCATGTATTAAAAAGAGGAAAGCTGATGATGAGGATAAGTTGCTGTTACAAATCCGTCTTCTGGAATAAATGATGCTTTTGGATGCTTTTGCTGATCTCTCCAACCTGAGTGTGTCTCGGACATTAGATGCAATTTAAATCCATATTGCTTCAAGTGAATGGTTACTAATATAGATCACACGTGCATTTGCTATGGTTACTATTACCTGCCTGAGAGAAATCTGGAAGTACATATGGTTTCACTCCTGAACAGTAGTTGTAGTCCTTTTCTTACCATTTTTCTTCTTGTACTGTGATAATTTTCGCTTACTAAAATGTCCATCTTCCCTTATTAGGTGCCAAGCTTGTAGAAGCTATAAGTTATGGAGGTTATGATTTAGTAACAAGCTTTCAAGTGCTCCAGTTCTATTGTGATGAAACAAGCTTCCAAACAGATGATGGAAACCATTTTTGTATTAAATAGATGATACATTTCTTGTAGTGATGCGTGTGATGTTCTTGTTCCTTATAAAAATTATCAATGTGAGATGTTCCTGTAGAGTGCTCTGGTGCTATGAAAAATTAGATTCTTATTGATGATATACCTTGAATCATAAGTATTGCTCAAACTGTGTGCTCACGTGCAGTGGAAAAAGTTCAGTTTTTTGTTGACGACACACCTGTGTGCTAACCCTGTGTTCCAAACGAAGTGATTTAGTGGTAGGGAATTTGTAGGGAAGGGGATTGGATGGAGGAAGTGGATCGGGTGAGGGGATTGTATTTACCAAATACTCTGGGGATAATACATGGACAAACACAAAAAAAACGCTGCTACCAAACAAGGCCTAAGAGTTCCTTGACATCCATCGAAGGATTGAAAACAAGCAGGGGCACAAGGAACTTCGAGATGATCTAGTCAAAACACTTGTGCCAAACATCATGGCAAGATGCAGTTTATTTCCTTGCCATTTAGTTTAACTATACTGAATTCGAATTGCAGAAATTATGCATCCAAACATGTGTTCAACTATATGCAGTAGCACTATTAAGGGTTGAATTTTTGTGGTGTCAAAGCATACATCTATCTGAGCGTGTATCCACAAATTGAAGAGAAATAGTGACCTAAAAATAGGGAGACAGCTGTAGAAGAGGGTGAAAAATAGATGGGCGCCCAAAATGGTCTAGTAGGGGCCGAAAAATGGGTGGACTGCTGCAGATGTTCGAAATCCTGCATAGTTTCAACCTAAACATTCAAAAGCAGTACTCATGGTTTACGTTCATTTCATTCATCTCAAATCAGCTAAAAATATTTGTATAGTACAAAAGGGAATAAAAAAGTTTAGCACCAAAAATAATAAATCAATAATGATACAAGTTAACTAAAAAAGTGTCTGTTTCTTCAAAACTGTACTTGATGTGTAACTTACAGTAACCATGGTAAATAACACTACCAGGATGAACAAGCCAAAAAAAACCTTGCAAGGTAGAGCTTCTTGGGATAAGACTTCCATGTCCATTTCCCAATGCCATCTATACGCTGTAACAAGCAAGAACTATGTATCCCCAGAGCCTCCAAGCTTCATTGATGTCTTCTAGTGGCCACACCAGAGAAAATTCAGAGAAGTCTCAGTTCGTATTCACCAGCCATCGTAATGTATCTAACCCAGGGAAGCGCCTGGTACCCACTCTTTTCAATGATCTTTAGATATCGAACCTATAAAATACAAAATGCCATACTATTTACTTGAGAAAATGAAACAGCACCAATGGTAATATAGCAAATTTGTAACACTGCAAAATCTGATAACCTGAATACCCGATACAGTGAAATATGGTATCTCAAATTTCACTCGTATCGGTGCCTTCTTTTCAGGGACCGCTTCTTCCGCAGTTATACTCGGTAGACTAAATTCTGCTCTGCACATGTACTCCTAAGAGAGCAGGTCAGGAAATTAGCAGACTTAAAGTAGCAACACAGAAGCCAATGGATTCATTCGGAATCGGTCATACTCACTTTGCCACCAGGAAATGATTTTATTTTCCAGACCATTGCTTCTCGCTCAGGTGCATATGCAGCAGAACCCATTGAAGTTCTTATATTTGGGTTTGTGGCATCTGAAGGAACAGGCACTTCAATTTCAACATTTGTTGCTGTGCTGGAAATGAAGAAGAAAAATACCATTAATTTCCAAAAATTCGCTAGTGCAACACGAGCAAACCAATTTTGTTACAGACACACCTTCTTTCCTTAAACTGACTTCTTGCCTTAATCGTGAATTCTATCCG
The DNA here is from genome assembly GCA_030063025.1 of Avena longiglumis. Classification (NCBI taxonomy): domain Eukaryota; kingdom Viridiplantae; phylum Streptophyta; class Magnoliopsida; order Poales; family Poaceae; genus Avena; species Avena longiglumis. Next base: position 161,664,734 of record CP125973.1, read on the forward strand.
GCTTCTAGAATGTTTTTCAACTTGGGCTTCTACCCAGATAAGGGGTTTCACCTAAATAGCATAAGGGCAGGCACATGAAAATGAGACAAGAATTGCAAGTATATATGATGTCTCTCATGGTTGTAAAACACAATTAAGAAGAAAAACCTGAGTGCTGAGCCTGTATGTCATTAGATCAAAAGCTCCATCTGGAGGTATGAATGATATAGTCCGATCATTCTCGAATCTGGCCAACCGTACACACCTTGTAGCAAAATAGAGAATGGTCATGCTCAAGTCTTGATATAACAAACTTGATGGGGAAAGCACTACTGTTGCTTACTGATGAAATTTGATATCATCAAGATCTATTGCCTTCCCTTTAGTTGCCCGCCCCTGAGCCTCCAAAAGAACCTTGTCATTCAACCCAAGTTTGCACTCGGGCATTCCACTGTTTCAAATAATTTCAGTATTAGTAGTGTTATGGATGTATATTCTTGAAAAAAAGGAAGTATCGGTATCAAATATATTTGGATGGTAGGAAAACCCGTAAGTAAAATAGACAAAAGCAAGTCTGGCAATCTATAAAACAGTTTTATTTCTGCTATCATATTTGAAACAAGCCATGATATTCCAGCGATGCTTCACATTTTCAAAACATTAACGTCTGAAATTGGTAATGTATAACAATATCAATGTTAAGCTTAAGAATGTAAATTCTCATTTGCACCTGCCTCCAATTTCATCTAACTTTGTAGTTGAAAGACCTCTTTGTGGAATAAAAGATATATATGGTGCATACAGAGTACAGACGTTACAACCTGACAAGTATAAGCACAGTTACTTAAAATTTAGTACTACCTCTGATCCAAATTAGCTGTCGCAAGGGTTCACTGAACCTAAACAGATTTAAGCTAACATTTTTTCCTAAATCTGTGACAATTAATTTGGATCGGAGGGAGTACCACATTTGGCACACTTTCGAACTTTATTAACTGATAGTGATTTTTTAGTAACTTATGGAATTAACCTGTTTTACAGTTACCAGAGATATAGCACTCCATTCTCCAATAACTTGCTTTGTGTTTATTATGGTACAGACAAATAGGTACCAGCTACTAACTGGAAGGTCCACAGTAAAAAGGAAAACTTACTTCAGGTAAAGTAGAGAGTTGCAAAATCAATATTGCTATTATACTCATCTTTCAGAACCAATTTTTGGAACATCTTTCAACTTTCTTGTTTCATAATGATTACTTAGTTTAGCTTACAATGATTAAGAGTTGAGCGACTAGCTCACCAATCGTAAGTTGGGTGTCGACTGGGCACTTTGATTCGACTGGTAGGCACAGCTGAGTGAGTGGTTGAGTAGTCACCGATTAACCTAGACTAGTCAAGGAAGCCTAAGGCTGGACACTGAACCCTAATCCCTCCCATGCACTCACGCACCCTTCAGCCTACAGATATAGGGTCCATTTGGATTACAACCAAAACGAACCTTACTAAAAAATTGGCTAGACCTGGGGATTTGGCAGCAGTTTGGATTGGCGCCAAAAAGTTGGCTCGCCCGGCGCGCTCGCCTCCTGCCCGTGTAATTCTTGCCGGCACGTGGGCGAAATGAGGGCGCGCAAGATCTGCGCCAAAATGGGCGTCCAACTTCTCATCTCTTTCACGATGGGTCCCATGTAATCTTTGTCACGTGGTGCATGCACTAGGGTGGTTTTGCTTCTTTTAATTTGTAATTAATCGGTCATTCCTGTTTAGCAAGTGCATAAATGCGTACAGCCAGCCCAAGCACATCTAGTGCAAGTGCCACCAAAACTAAGATGCAGTTCGATTATAAGTACTTATAAAATATTCGGGGTTCCATTTTTTACCGAGTTTTAAGTTCCATGTTAAGTGCATCTGAGTATTTTTCTAAGAAACTGCATCTTGATTTTGGTCTACCTATTACCAGTTTGAGAAAATAGATGTGTTTAAATATTCCCAAGACTAGTACAATCATAAGTTGTAGTTAGTTACAAACAAAGAAAACATCTGTTTTAACAAAAATTTGGCTGCTGCGATTGCTGCATTCCAAACAACCACAGCTTACCAAATTTTTGGTCAAGCCCTAGCTTTGGTCATGCCAAAATTTTGGTGGGGCATGTTGGGGCTCAAACCAAACATACCCATAGTTGCCTCCAAGGTGTTGCTAGCCCTAGCCTAGCCAGTTGACTGCCGGCATTATTGGTGGCCACAACGCTGGCTGTTGCTGCAACCATCCACAGTTGTGTGATCTTCTCATCTGCTCTCCTTCTTTCCTCTCCTTCCAATCCTCTGTGCTAAACTGTTGATTTGGTATGCACTTCCCTATCTTCCATCCATATCGTGCTAGCATCATGTCACAGAAAGAGGTACCACAAGAAGTTGCTGAAGCTGCAGCTGTTGAGCAGTATGATCCATCCATGGATCCTAAGAGGAAACCAACTAGTCCAAGGATAATTTATCTTTATTACTGTGGTATTTTAGTAGTATGATATTTGTACTAGCTAGTGAACAATGTCAACTTGTCGCTACTAGTCTATGAGTCGGTACCCTAGCTACTCGACTTGACTCTTTGACTCTTAATCCTTAATAACTTGTTTAATGATCCCCAGATATATATATATATCACTCTTGGTTCTAGGATTACTTGTTTTGTGATAATTATGGTGTGACTAAAAACCAACTGAAGTAATCAATTTACCAACTCCTATTGTCAGATCCACAATGAAAATGTCAAAATGATAACATTTACTTAGGTAAACTATGTAATCTCAAGACCAATAGCACAGACAACATTGTTCCGAACGTCAATGAACAGGATTATCGATTCATCACTGAAACATCATACAAAGATAGCTTAACTTTGAATTTTTGCCAGTCTGTGTAAAAAGGCATCTACTGGGCATCATAGGGCCATGTATACTAGCATATTCGCCCAGAACACTCCAAGCACAAAGACAGGAAATAAATCTGCTATAGTGTGCAAACAAATATGCACTTCAATTGGGTCATCATCCAAAATGTTTAACTATATAATAAATGGAATTCTAAAAGGGCACAGAAATAGGTCTGAATATTTTATTTATCTATGAGATTCTGTGTAAGATATCTTCTCTTTAGCAAAGCGATCTACTCCATATATTGAGTTAGTCAACAGAGGCATTTCAGACTGTCATGCTGCTATTTCCACAAATGGTAGTGCAAACTCACCTCAAATATGTTCGCATTTTCAGTGCCCCAACAACGTCTGATCTCACAATCTGCCCATTGCTATTAACAAGAATGTTAACGCTCTCCACTACATCCAAAAATACCTAGAAAAGCAGTGGTTTAGTAGTTTGTCAAGTACCATCAGAACCTACCTGACCACAATAAGAGAGCAAGCAAAGAATACATCAACTTACTTCGTTCTTTTTGTACCGAATCCCCTCACTCCGCCATGAGACAGCATTTGTCACAGCCATTGGTGGCCTCTGTGTGACCTCCATTTTGTAGGCGTCTGTCTTGATGAACTCGCTCAAGATCTTTGCCTCGGTGTATTGTGGATAGCCAAAATCCATCATCTCATCAAGCAACTCATACTATACGTAGAATACATATGAAACCATGTGTCAAATCACAGCAGTTGCTGGCAAACTTAAAAGAAACTTGCACGTCCATGCCCCCCCCCCCCCACCCCCAATTCCTGTCACAAACAGTTGCATACCACGACGACAAAGTTATCTCTTAGTGATTCCTCCTCCAATTCCTCGAAATAGTGCTTGAACACCTACACGCAAACGCACAGAAATTACATGGAAAAAATCAGAAGCTACAATGTTCAATGTGCCGCTGTGAAGATGAGCCAGGCATTCATACATCGACTACGCGGTGGAGGAAGAGGAGAATGCTGGCGGCGTTGCAGTTTTGGCGGGAGGCAGTGAGGAGGAAGACATTGTTATGCTGTATAAACATGTAGGTGACTCCCGTATCGTCGTAGACCACCGGCGAGTAGGCATCCGCATCGCCCTGCCCGATCACAACAACTTAGCGCACAGCTGAGGCAAGAGATCGTAATCATAGTGCAAAAGAGGCGTTTCGGATTGCGAGGGATTGGTCGCTACCTCCTTCTCGAGGAGCTTGGTGAAGAAGCGCTCGGCCTGGACGGCCGTGACGTCGCCGCGGAAATCGCGCCAGACGAGGACGCGGCCTTTGATGTCCAGCAGGAACAGCGCCGACACCGCGCCCGCCATCGGCGCGCAGCGCGGTGGGATTTCAGTCGCTTGCCGGATCTGGATCGTCCTGCCTACTCACGGCCGCCGGGGCATACGGGGCGGTAGCTGCGACCGGGCGAGAGGGGCTCGCCGGATCCCGGCGGTGAGAGGTCTTCGCGCGGATCGGGGTCGGGGTGCGGGGATCGTGGGGGAGTCGGAAATGGAGGGGGTGACGAAGGGCAGACGGGAAGGGTACGGGTGAATTTTCTTCTGTTCCACTGCAAGGTGAGCCCCCCTGATGTTCCCTGAATCGGCCTCCTTTGCCTAGTGGAAAATTTTGCCTAGGCAAACGACATCGGAAATTGGACTACCACGTTCCGTTTTCCTTGAGAAAAGTTAAACAAAGCCCGCGCTTTGCTGCCGATCTAAAATATTTAATTAAAACATATTTTAATTATATTGGTTATGCATTATTAATAATCATCAATATCAAGTATAAAGAGCTCTAAAAAAATAAATAATAAAAATTACAAATAGGTCAATGAACCACCTAGCGATGACTGCAAACACTAGCACGAGAAAAAGACACCCCGCCGTTCCTACCCTCCATCACCGGAGTTAGATAAAACTTGTCATAGTAGAGCTTGTTGTACTAGACGCACCAGAGTAGAAATCATCGCGAAGATGACAAACGTAAATCGGAATATACTGACCTCAAACCACACCAACTAATACTAAAAACGACTGGATCTCAAGGGCGACTCCACGCGTCCTCTGCTGATGCTAGACACACCACTAGAGCGATGATAGAACGAGAATGATCTTATTATGACTTTAAGACGTAGCAGCCGCTTCAACATACTGAAAAAGATATTGAAAATAGTCTAAACAAAACACGGAGACCTTCCGACAAGGAGGGGTCATGGTTCGCTATGCCTTCAAAGCTCTAAGGCCACCGGAGAGTCGTACACATTTATGATTTAATGTGTAACAAAAAGTGAGAAATGAGAGTGAATCAACCGCCGACATTGATTGACATCGTTGTAATCCGTTGATCCATAATAAGTGTCATAGAAAGTTAGAAACCTGAAGTTCAATAACACTTATTATGAATCAGAGAGTAGTAAACAACATTCTATGTTCGGTAGTATGAGTTACCACAAGTAAATTTTCACTGGTTCTCCTTTTTCCTCTCCAAACCCTACCGAGGCAAATTTTGGTAACGATACGGGCTGGGATTTCCATGGAGGACAAGGTGGCTCATGTAGGAGTCGGGCATACTTCAGCTTTCAATCTAAGCATGTGACGATAATCATATATGTCGCCAGGGGTGATGAAACTTGTTTTCGTCTTCCTCAACCACATAAACTTGGTGGTACCCAAGTAGACATACAAAAAACTTAGGCTTTCACGCCCCATTGTGGATTTGACTAGTTGGTTGATCCGGGGTGCAGAGAGTAGTCATCTTTGGGGTAGGCCTTGTTGAGATCCAAGTCCACACACATGTCACTTTTCGTTGGCTTTCTTGCCTAAGATTGGGTTAGTGAGTTATTCCGAGTGTTGAACCATTTGGATAATCTCACTATGAGAAGTGAACTTTCAATTTATGATTTGATGGCTTCAACTCAAACTTTCGATAACTTCTACTCGCTCCGTTAGAGAAATGAGTGACTCGGTTTTCTCTAGAACCACATATATCTGTTGGATTATAAGGCATAATTTCTACAATTTATTTCAGAATATAAATCATGACAGCAACAACTACAATCACGTGAACCTCTAACATATTAGATGTATTGATCAACATGAACAGTAGCAGAGTATACGCACTAACAGCCATAGTGAAGCAACAGATCTGATGACGGTATACGTACTTATCAGTTGCCAATAAAGTCTCCGTTGGTGCAGTAGACTGTCGAAGGAGTCGGCGTGGAGTAGGTCCAGCTTGACGATCGGAAAGACGCACCGTGATGACGAACTTGAGCAGTCGCGCGGAACGCTTTCCCAAAAACCTTATTCGCCTTTTTCGTACGGGATCACAAAGACGAGTGGTTTCAGATACCTACTCTCCCGACCGCCGGTGCACGCCGGCAAGCTGGATGGAGTAGACTACAGTGGCGGCGCAAGCAGAGAGGATGGTAAAACCCTAGATTGGTTTGGTGTTATGCATTGTGAAAGCCGCACAGACGTTTATAGGGAGCGGCTCAGAAATTCCATACAGTACACGGTGTGGGCCAAGCCACGTTGCGCACGTTCGGGGCGGTTACAGATAGCCCACGATCCGACAGCGACCCGAATTCACTAACTATTGACACGTCTGTCTAACCGCACATATTTTCCTGAGCAGCAAAATAAAGCTCGGCTCGGCGAGATTTCTGCAACCTGCAACCCGCAACCCGTGGCACGTACATATGTGTGTGCGTGTGTGCGAGCGACGTCATTGGAGGGGAAGGAGCGCATGTAGCTCTCTTATTATCATTCACTTACAAAATGGTGCAACACTCCACCTTATAAGATGGTGCAACTCTCCTTCAACTTACCATGTGAGACTAAACTTTAGTCCTCACTGCTCTTGTCACACACATGTGAGCTGCCACCAATTAGACCAAATCACATATAATTCCACATACATGGACTTTGAGATTTAGAAAAAATCTAAAATCACACATGGGTATAATGATTTAGCTCATTATTTCTAACAATATCTATATACTAAAATACGTACATACATACGAATTTAGACAATTCAAAATCACTTACTTTTAGACAAAGGGAGTACAATGTTACTTTAGAGGGCAGGAGCACGATTGGGCTGTGCAGCGAGACAGGTGACTTCTCGAGTAATGTCTTCCAAGTCCGAACCATGACTTCATGAGAGGAGGTTGGCGTTGTTGTGGAGCAATGACGTGAATGGCCTCAAACTTGGTGGAAAGGTCCACACATATTCCTTGTAGATCACGGATCATCATCTTCAATGTGTGTGTGCGCGCACGCGCGTGTGTTGAGTGTCTCCTCTCTCTCCTTGTACAGTACTTCTCTATATATACTCATGTACGAGGTTTAGTAGAGCATGTCATTGCACTGCACGTAACCACACAAAATTTTCTTCCCCTATCTTTCATCCAAGAGGGTGGACGCTCCTTAGTTCTCCCTTGGCGTGTCTTTGGTACGTAGGCTTAGGCTTCATTAACATGGAGATCTTTGTGATATAGGAATTGCTGATTGTGCACCAAGATTGACCCCTTGGGCTCCGGAATCATGGCCGTCTGATGACCGGCAATACTTCTTTATGGGTGAAACCCACCTCTTGAAAAAACATAAGAGACCATGACATGGTGATGGCATAGCATAATCATACTCTTCAATTATATTTTGCCACAATTTGGTTTAAACGGCGCCCAAGACATCGAGGCTGAACTGCTTTAAAAAGACAAGAATGTCAATCTGAAATCGCGACACCGATAGCGTGACGAACTAAAACACTTGCAATCAAACACAAACCCCCAAACAAACATCGGACAACCTATTGGAACCATCCAAATCCAGTGAAGGCCTGAACACGGCCCCTTAATAGCACCGTGTTTATTGCTGTGAGGAATAGACAAATGTGCAGTACGGTAACGACACAGATCATCACACACAGAACAGCATGGACCAAGTTGCTATAGAACAGCTGCTCCATGGGCTTTCTCTACTTCTCCCTCTTGTAGATCTTGTCTAGGAAGGACCTCAGAACTTTCTGAACCGCTTTGCTCGGCTGGGCCTCGATGTCAGCGATCAGCTTATTGTAGCTCTCTTTCTCATACTTGTGAAATAATGCCTGGAGTATAAGAATGAGAAGAGGATGTCAACAGAAATAGAATGCAACAGCATGGTGTCAGGTTCTGTCGTGGCTAAATGAGTATGTCTCCGTTCTCAAATAACAAAAAGCTTCGTTTTGCATACTGTTCCAGGCATCTTCAACCAAATGAGCGCCAGCAACGTGTAGAGTTTTGTTATGATCAGGGAATCAGGCACGCTGATACGTATGATACCCGCGGTGGACTATTCAGACATTATGAGAAATGATAAATACAGAGAATGATGTAGACAGACCTCCAGATTTAGCTCTTTATACAGACCCTTCACTTTGGCAACAGACTCGGGATCTGACTTTCCGTAATTTTCCTGTCACCAAGACATTAAGGGCTCAGGCGGTGCCTTTATGTTGGTTAAAAATAACAACTAAGTAGCACTTACAAGTAGAATGCGCTTTTGGCTCTCGTCGGCATGCTCAAGAGCTTGCACAACTAACCAGGAGCACTTGTAGTCTTCAATGTCAGTTCCGATCTGGGATAAGAGTCCATACAAATGAAATCAGAAATCATACAAAAACAGGCCTTGACCGCAATCAACATAGTAGGTCCACTTCCACTCATACAAGTTAGTACAATAGGCATGCACAGTCCTGGCCAAAAAAAAGTACACACACACTAACCTTGCCAATAGATTCAGGATCTCCAAAACAATCTAGATAATCATCCTACAAAAAGAACTCACTAATCAGATCCAATAATATATTATGTACTAAATAATACTTTTCTCTCTTCCAGAAAATGAATTACCTGGACTTGAAAGTACGTTCCCATTTCAACAAGAATGTTCTTTACATCTCCAAAGTTATCCAAATTCTCACCCGACAGTAGCAATGCACATGCAACCTTGGGTAAAGTAGAAACATAGAATACTGTTACTAATTGCATCTACTTAACATAATCAACCAGACTAGTTAAATATACAATGCTAATTCTTACCGGGAGGTAAAACGAATAGTATGCTGTCTTGTATTGCACAATGCGCCGGTGACTGTGCAAAGTGTCAAACATTTAAGAAACCATCAACAGTACTAAAGGAATAATGCAAAAACTAGCAATGGACCAGATTTTATTTTTATTTTTGCAAATAACATCAACTTTACAAACATAGACTTGGTAAAGCATGTGAGGACAGAAATTAAGCAAAAGTTACTGCAACATGAACTTACACATTCAAGCTGTATTTCGTAAGATCTTTTTCTCCCTCGTGAGTGGTGATAAGATCCAACAACTGCCCTGAAGCTGTCTTGAACTCAACCTTGACATAGAAAATAGAGCATCAGACACTTGTAAGAAGCATCAAGTATATTTGGCATGGACATATTATATGTCAGAGGATATGGTTACCTCATTGAACAAATCAATAAGATCAACATAATAAGGTTTTCCTTTGAAGTGGCTTTGAAGGATACGTGAAACATGGTTGCGAAGGATAATCCCATCGTTTACCGCAATGAGGCCAACCTATTGTACAATAAAAAAATTAGGTAATCGGTTTCACATGTTACAAGTGAAAGCACTAGAGCACTTGCTTGTTATCACAAGAAGTAATAACGTCCTGCGGAAGCTTAATAAGTCAATAGTCTAAATCACTTCTCTTGTGAGATCAAGTACAAACATGAAGGTGCCGTAAAAAGATAAAACATGAAGCATAAAACTAGCTTGCTTAACAATGATATTTTTATATAATTATTATTGATGATGCTTAACACTAAATCCTACTGAAGAATCCCTTCTGAGGTAAAGCTTTAATACAACCGCCAAAATAACAACTGTATAAAGTTGGCAAATTATATAGAAAGTACAAATGCTTCTCAAACTGACCTGAGGCACCCTAAACCAGCAAGGCTGACCACGCCGTGTCTGGGAGTTGTCCATGATATCATCAAGCACAAGAAAATAAGCTTGAAGCTACAAAATGATTAAGATTCATGAATGACGCCATCTAAGTAGAGATTTTCAGCTATTAATAAAAAACTCCAAAGTAACAATGAGGAGAAAGTGTTTACCCATTCAATGCACCAACCAAGGGTGCAGGCAAGAAATGTCTCTCCCTTGCTCAAAACATCTACACCCTTCAGTATTTTGTAGCTATCAATGACAGAGAGCCCACGGTTGCATTTTCCTCCGAGCACGTTGTAATCCAGCATCTACTCCAAATGAGAGAAACGGTTTGAAAGATTGTTAACTTAGCAAACATTATTGTCAAACCATCAAAGCAGAAGTTATTCACTTAGTCTCAAAATAATGGCGCAAATTGAATAAAGAGTATCAACAGTTAAGTTTTATGTGCATTTTCCTTCAGACCACAAGGCACAAACTCTGGCAAACGAACAGGGAAATGAAGTGCAGAATGACAGGGCATTCAATTACAAGACCCATTAACTGAACACTGTCAATATCCATCCACTAACAACAGCCAACAGAAGCAACCCATCACGTCACTAGCATAAATGTGACCAGGTTATGAAAAAAGGTCTTAAACATCCAACGGAAAATGTGTGACACTCTCCTATTTTCATTTATGTGACATACTTTTACCTTCTAACCAATGGAAACTGACTTAGCACAAATCAAAAGATAAACCATTGTGGTGTTTAATTTTACAACCTGGGGGATGTAGCCCTAATCATTAAGTTTCATGACAACGAATTTTGAAGTCAATAAAGTATAAGGTGATGGGAGCATTACTGGTTGCTCATATGGAAAAGAGATCCATGGCACCTGTAAATATTTCAAGATTGCATAAATCACAGTGACGCAATTTTGTCAAGGGACAAGAATTTTGTGACCACAGACGGTAGTATTGCTCAAAATCTTTTACCATTTTGTTGTAATCCTGATCTAGCATCGCACAAGCACAATTCCACCGAATTTAAGTTTTTATTTAACCCCACGTCTATAGTCTAGTTAATAAAGTAAGTCAATAGCAGATGGTATGTCCCAACATGAGTGGCAGTTTAGCAATAGGCCCTGTAACGTCTGGATTGTCAGTGTTTGATAGTTTGTTGAACTGTTTTTTCTGTTCAAAATTCTTAAGACGCTGTAATAATTGGGCCGTGTTCATCTTTGGACGCCGAGTCTCCAAGCCTTAGGTGCCAAAGAACCCGGAATGAATCAAATGTCAGAAATCATAGGGGGCTCGCCTAATTGAGGTGAAACTGCAATAAAACAGTGTTAGTTGTTCAGAAATTAATACTACGACGAGATTTCAGTTTACACCGCGACTCTCAACCCTTGCTCCACCGGAACACAAAAAATTGCACGAACCGGAAGAATTTTAGCCAGTCACCAAATCATTCAGAATCACCCAGAGACCACAAAACCCGGTACGAAACAGACAGCTTCGACGCGAAGGATGCGCTTAGGCCTCCTTTGCTCTAAAACCAGATCAAACAAATACCCGAACTCCCGGAAATATATACAGAGTAGATGGGAAGGAAAGGAGGCATTACGCGGTCGATCCACTGGAGCGACTCGTCGGTGAACTCGAAGGCGGGGTCCTCGAGCATCTCCTCCTTGAGCTTGTTGTATATCTCCGCGAACTCGGCCTTGGAGTCGCCGCCGGAGCCGTTCGACAACGCCACCGCCGCCGCCGCCATTGCTCTCTGCCTCAGACCTCACCTCACGCGTACGCGGCGAGCGAGAAGGGACGAGAAGGAACGGAAAATCTTGTGGAGCGTACCGGGAGAGGAGGATGAGGAGCGAGGAGCTCCCTACTGCTCTGTTCGTTCTGAACGGAATTCTGTGGGCAAAAAGATTTCTGGGCACACGTTTTTTTGAACAATGATTTTTTTGAAATGTTTTGAACAATGATTTCTGGGCACACGTTTATTTAAGGACGGGAGATGTCACCGGCTCAAAAAAAAACGAGGACGGGAGATCATATGCCACGGAGACCGTGACGGCAACGGGCGTTGGAGGAACGTTGGAAAATTAATTTTAAGTTTCAGGACTGAGTTTTGCTACGGCGTAAATAAAATTCTAGGACAGAGTTTTTCTTCCAAAATAGTCTGGCCAGTCTCACAAAACTCCGCACACCAAACAAACCTCGAGGATTTTTTTTAGGGAAACCGGTAAGACCCAAAGAATGATCCAAATCGTCCATTTTAGTCCGTTTGGATCAAGTCATCCGTGTTTTTGGGTTATGATCCGGTCTGTCCAGCGCACATCAGTGCGATCCAAACTGACAAAAATGGACAGGCCAGTCTAATAGAAGAAGGCCCATTGTATAACTGTATCTGGGCCAGGATGTGTCCGCGTCTGTCTGGACAGACCCATCCAGGCATCAGATTTGAGTCACGGATGGATCGGTCCGGCCTGACTTAGTCCGGATGGGTCTTATCGCTGGGGCGCCGCGCATGTCCCGCGCGTCCACGAAACTGATTAGGGCACGCTCAGACCTTTGGGTAGACCCAACGGAGATGCCTGGTCTTCTTCCATTGTGTACTTTTTTTCCAAAACAAATGTTTATTTGCCTCGGTTTCATAATTTTTTTTATTTAAAACAAGAAAATCCAGTTAGAAACCTCTTGGTTCTTCATTATTGATACTGGATTTTTTTCAAAAGAACTTATATTTCTTGATTTTGATATCTATGATCAGAGGCATATCAAATGTTGGCTCCATTGATGGATCCCTTCTCCTCTGCTTGTGCTCCGGCGGAAGGAGGGGGAGGGGGAAGGGGGATCCTCGGACCTGCGCCCACTGCTCCTTTGGGTAGAGGGGGTGGGGAGGAGCAAGGCCGTGTGGAGGGAGGAGTACTTCTCAGTTTCAAACATACTCCCTAAGTTGGTTTTGGGAAGAACTCCGTATTTGATGCGGACTCCTTATTGGATACGGACTTCCTCTCTCTCTCTCTCATATTGGTGGAAGAAAGGAAAAAGAAGGAGTCCTTGGAGGATACAGATCCTAGTCCTACTCTCCTCTATGGAGGAGGGAATCCGCCTATATAACGATGGGAGAGGGCCAAGGGCAAGACACAAGTTTCCATGCCCTAGCCTAAGCCACCACCATCGCCGTCACGCCAGCGCCACCGCTCGTCGCCACCGCCTCGGCCCGGTTCTCTTCCTCTTCCTCGCGTCACCGTCTTCATCACGGGAGGAGATCTTCACCAACGCCTGCAGCTCCTTCCTCTACCCCATCTAGATCTAATCTTGATGGACGATGGAGTGCTGCCGAATCTTCATCGACACATTCCCTCTTCGTCCACGAGTTCTTGATCTTGCCTCGACACGGTGCCATCCCCGTTGCACGTGTGGATACCGATGGAGGTGCGACACTTGGAGCACTAGTTCTTCGGAGCCGTTCGTGGGATAATACATCTCCTGGCAACTCGCCAAGGCTTTTTGTGGAGATCGACGCACGATCAACCTCGTCATCGACAAACCTCCACTAGTTCGATCAACGAGGGTATGTTCCGTTACCTCACCCTTGTATTGGATCTTGGTTATGCGCTAGAATTTTTTTGTTTTCTGTAGCGCGTTTCCCAACAGGAAAAGGGCAAAGGAAGAAATCTATAAGAAATCATAAGTTACGGAGGCAAGAGGGTGTGTACTTGCTCGGTAAAGAAAGGCAAAAGAAGTGTGTCCGTCCTCTTGTGGTCCACCATGAACTTCTGTAGGTATGTCATTGACATGGTCTATGTCTCTGATCCTTCCACCAACTGGTTGTCACGCATGTAGTAGGTGAAAGGGCATGTATGCCCCCAAGTGTGGTTTTGGTAATTAATGACAATCCCTATGGACTAGTGTGTAAATTAAGTTTCACTTGTAGGGTTGTCCATTGGCATCGCTTGGGCCATGTGTTGGTCTCAAGGTTGAAAGATAAAAGAATGTCCAAGGGCTTTGTGCTCATTGGAATCATGAAGAAAGAAGGAGCTTGAAGGTTGATCAAGACAAGTGCAAAGAGTTGCATCAAGATGGATCAACCTCAAGAAGGAATGAAGAAGGGCAAGCTCAAGCCCTCTCTTGAAGATCTCATGCTTGAAGCTTTCCATCCTCGTGATCATGGAGTGATGAAGACAAGTTCAAAGAAGAGGTTTCCCCATGGAGTATGGGGAGCAATTTGCAAGTCTTCATCAAGCAAGAGCGAGCAAGAGAAAACAAGAAAGGTGTTCCCACTTGAGAACAACAAGATGGTCTACATCAAGTTCAAGTGGAATACTCAATGCAAAGGTATTATCTTGATAGGGATTCTCTTTTTCCGGTCTCGTGTTGTTAGTTGGGAGACCGGGTTCAGGATAGATAGCCGTACTATCAAGATGGGCTCTCAAGCGGATGTCTCGATCCCATCATTTGGAGAGAGCTCAAACCTTTGCATGCATAGCATCATCTTTCTTGGTTGTTATTTGGTTCTTGTCCATGAGAGGATCTAGAGCTTGTGGTTATCATCATAACAAGCTCTAGTTCATCAAATAAGGATTTCCCTTGCATATCTTATTGCGGTTTTTGATCATGCGAGTTTTCTGGCTCCACACCTTGGGAGATACATCACATATATATTCATGGTATTTTCTCCCTAGGTGATACCCAATATTTTGTCATTATATTTCCAACAAAATTGGTTTCATCTCGTTTTGAGTTCGGATGCGAAAGTTATTGCAGTTTTGGTTTCTAGAATTTCCCTGACCGCAAGTTCCGGCTAGCCACATGTAGTACCGCTAGGGCAATTTGCCACCGTTAGTATAGGTGGAAGTTTCGGTACTTCTTCCGCTCACGTAATGTATCCTAACTGCCTATTTTGTTCTATTTGGTGAAATTTGGATTGGAAGTTTCGGCAGTAATACCGCCCGCGCTGGAAGTTCCGGCCAGGGACCAGAAATACTGCTTGGGCATAAATGCCACCAGTAGTACCGGGTGAAATTCCGGCTCTCGTTCCGCTCACGTACTGTATTCTCTCTGTTCTTTGTGCTCTATTTGTCGGATCTTCGGTTAGAATCTCTAGCGGTAGTACCGCTCTGAGCGGAAGTTCCGGCCAGACTCTTTTTTTCTGTCTTTCGCATCGCACTTTTCTGACCATTGGCTCAGTGCCACCGGAAATTCCGGCCTCCCACCGGAAGTTCCGGCCAGGGTCGTAAATGCCCATAACGGGCAAATCTAAGAGCCCTTTAAAATGGGCTCCTCTTCCCCTTCTTGGGCACTAACTCTTTTCTTGGTTCTTGGTTTTCTCCCTCTCCTCCATTGTTGACCTTGAAGAGCTTTCCCTGTCCCCTTTCCCCTCCTATGATTCTTGCATATTTTTGAGGGATTTGAGAGAGGAGATCTAGATCTACAATCCCCCCAAGCCAAATCCCTTCTTTGTGAAGGAATCATTGGGATCTAGATCTTAGAGAGTTTTCTGTTCTCCTCTTGTGTTCTTCCTTCCTAATTCTCCCAATAGCTTTTGTAGCTTTGTTGGAATTTGGGAGAGAAGAAATTGCCCTTGCATTCGTTGCATAGGTTTGAGTTCTCCGTGGAGATTCGGCGAGTTCAAGCTTGTGGGATTGTTACTCTTGAGTTCTAGGAACCCTAGACGGTTGTGTGGTTGGGTTGTTGACTTATTTTGTGGTCTTTGTAGCCTTTTGTGGCTTTGTTGGCCTTTTGTGGCATTGTAGCCTTTTGTGGCTTTGTTGTTGGGAGCCTCCAATTGAGTTGTGGAGATAGCCCCAACCTTGTACGGGTTTTGATGACCGCCCTCAAGTGTCCCTTAGTGGATCGTGAGTAGGACTTTGTGGCGAGCTCATGGGAGAATAGGGTGAAAATTTTGTGGCACCAGTGAGTTGCGTGCCTTCGCATCCGGGGTGAGGCCTTGTGTGGCGTTGGGTGAGCATCGAGCCACCACACCCCGAGGTGAGCCATTTGTGGCGTTCGGAGAGCATTGCGCCATCGCACCTCTCCAAAAAGACGTAGCTTCTTTGGAAGTGAATTTCGGGATAAAAATCTTTGTCTCCGCGTCCATCGGTTATCTCTCAACTGACCCTTTACTTATGCACCTTACATTGTAATAGCCTTCGTGCTTGAAGTATTATATCTTGTGATCACGTTATTTCTTGTATTGCTTAGCTTAGGTTGTTGGTGCACTTAGGTGAACCTAGTGGTTAGGTTTTGTGCTTAATAAATTAAACGTTAGTTTTATTCCATATTTATTTGAGAATAAACCGTAATAATTTTAAAAGCCTATTCACCCCCTCTAGGAGATGTCCATTGCACTTTCAGTAGGGATCACTATCGTGATGTACGGTTTTATCTCTCTTGATCTTCATCGTCAGATTGAGCATGCATAGGCAAACCAAATTATAGTCCAGCCATTTCGAGAGAAACAGCTTGAAGACGTCCTCGAACGCTATGAAGAACACATCTGCAAGGACTTCATGGACGAATTCCACATCTGATGGCACCTTAACCGTGAAAACCGGGTAATTTGGATAGTTTTCTTGAATAAGGAGACCCTCTAGTGTATTGATACCATCATGGAAAGTTACCATGGCTCCACGAGCGAGGCGAAGCAGCTTTGGATTCAGTATCGACTCACCAGCTATATGCATTTGGGGCAAGACGTCCTTGCGGGCTGGTACAACATCGTCCTGAGCATGGATCCTCTTCGGACAAGGTGGGCTCGCGACCTTCTTACCTCTCTTCCTGTGCTTCTTGTTTACAGCAGGCTCCTCAACTTGGGATGCTAAGTGCTGACCAACCGCCTTTTGGAGTGTGCTAGGGCTGAAAACGAATCCAGGTTTCTCCTGTGGATCGGCCGCCAAAGACGTATCTTTAGAAAAACCATGGAAGACTAGGCACTGCATACATGTACTAGGACGACCACCTTGACTGTCGCGAGCGATGAAGGGTTCTTCATCCACACAAGGCATGTACAATCCTTTGTCAGAGCTAGTGTTGATGAAGTCACCGACGTCGAAAAATTCATCATCTTCTTCGTTGTTGCCATCATGTGGTGGTGGTAGCGGGGTTTTTTGGCAGTTGCGGTGAAACGGCTTCGTCTTGGGGTGGTACACATGCTCCCAACAGTTGTCGGTGGCGATTGGTGGTGGCAACGATGACGGCTGGCTTCTAAGGTGGTGCTCGGAAGGTCGAGGTGGCGCCAGTGCGCCCCACAAGACGAATATGCGTCTTCGGCCATGTCAAGGGCTAGTTGTGGCATTCTGCAAGGGTCTTGTGTTTGTTGGATCCCTGAGGTTGAAAGGGGGTGTCCATGTCGTCGCACCCTGGCAACACCCGAGCAATCCGAACTCTCATCACGACATCGTCCATTGGATTGTTGTGCATCGTGTGGCTCGCTGGTTGTATGAGAGTGCCCTTGGAAACATCCTTCAACTCGCCGCTGGCAACTTTAAGCAGGAGTATGCAAGCAGTGTCCTGAGTCAAAACATGTTGGACATCATGAGATGGCAGTCATCAAAGGCATAAATAAGATGACACAAACTAACTAATTAGTTACCTTGGTGATGACGTTGATCTTGGATAATGTCGAGACACGGCCGATGCCGACAGTCGACTTATCATCAGCATTCTCCCGCTCGGGTGCATTATGAAGCACCACCGTCTCTGGATGCACCTTGGTATTTTTTGGCGGGAGCAGGGGCATCGGTGTGACCAAATCGAGCGTCCGTGCCACAGAAAACAAAAATTTCTGTGGCACATATTACCATGTGCGCCACAAAAAGTTAGTCACCCAAATTCTATGGTGAGGCCCTCTTCAGTAGACATATGTGCCATAGAAATATAAATTTTTGTGGCGCATATCTCTATATGCGCCATAGAAAGTTGGTCGCTCAACCCTGGTGGCGGGTCCCACCTTATTTCTGTGGCGCATGGTTTTCTGTATGCGCCACAGACTGATGAAGTTTTTGTGGACTTGGCCTGACGTGTGCCACTAGATTTCTTCTATGGCGCATGGTTTGAAATATGCGCCACAGAATAGCCGTCTACCTATAGCTATTTTACTAGTAGTGATCGAAGGCGCTCCCCTCCTCACGCAACTGTATCGACTTCCACATCATCTCCCTCCCATCCTCGCGCGGATATGCATTAACTCCCACCGTAGCTCTTATCGGATCTGCATGGGCGGGGCAGAACTGTGAGACCGAATGGAGTTTGGTGTTGCGGATCTACATGTGCGAGGAGCTCGTTGGTACGGATCTGCATGGGCGGCAGAGCAGCGCTCAAAGTTCCGGATCTACGCCTGTCGATGGAATGGCGCACGATTGTGCATTGGCTCGACTGACCACTGCTTGGAAAGTAAGAAGAACATAAAACATTTTGTGTTTTTGAAGGCATGTGGATTAGCTCAAAGTGATAAAAATACAAGTCCCACTAAGTCGGTTCATCAACCTAAGCACCATGTTGAAGTCAATAAACTAGGTCCAAGAGTTGTACATACTCCCAAATTTTGATGAAGTACAAGTGAGACAAAATATGAAACACGAGTGTGCAACCCCTATGTGCTTAATCGGGAGAGGTTCGAGTTTGGAAGGTTTTACCAGCCATTAATATGTAAGCATGTTGATTTGAAGCAACCAAGTGGCTCATGCGAGTGTTTGCACGGTCGACACCACCATACACATTGTCACACAAGGTTCAAATCCCTGCGAAAATAACACACAAAATATAAGACAATGGTTTGGTGCACGAACGGAGTTCGTTCACCCAATCGACAAAAAAGAAAGTAAAAATAAAAATTGAACTTATATGGAGAAATACAATTTGGAGGTTTCTGAGGTAGAACTTTATTGCTTACGTATGCTCGGCTTCTATAGAACATGGTAGAAGATCACATATGGACTTTCGAGGTTTTAGAGGAAGTAGGGAGAAAGTCTATCGAGATTTTGATACCTAGTTACCTTCCCATAGTGATTTTGTGGTCGCACCAACTATATGACCGGAACTATATGTCCAGAAAAATATTTCCTATCGTATAATTAGTCGTCGAACTTGCAGTAACCTGAAATAAGAATTCGAAACAAGTGTCGATATCTATATGGCCGCAACTATACGGCCAGACTAAAACGGTTCCACCGTATAGTTGGTCGTTAAACCTTCTGTACCTGGAAAAGAAATTTTGACTATGGCATAAATATCTATACGGCCTGAACTATACGGCGGTATTTTTTATTCCCTCTGTATAGTTGGTCGTTAAAGGTACTATAGTCGTCAATAAAATTCTATTTCCTCGAGAATTCTTTCTTAACCTGAAACTTAGTGAAACACCATGTTTTGACAGAAAAATCACAGTCTAAATTGTCGACCAACAACAACATGTATAAAACAGGAATTTTTGTACCACCGAGTTATGCAACACAGTAACAATAAATTCTACCTTTTGAAAACTACAACAAGATAACTCTAATAGCAAACTATGCAAAGAATAAAAATGTCAATGCAACATGAATGCATCAAGACTCAAGACACAAAACTAAGAAAGACACCTAATGACTTTCGGGTTGCCTCCCGGGAAGCGCTTTCTTATAACCAAGTAGCCAGAATTTTCTCCATTATTATTTCAATAGATAGGAGCTAGAGAATTATTTATTCTTACCTCCAAAAGAGGTTTGGATCACTTACTATTATAGCCTGATCATCAGTGTCATGTAGATAAATGTGTTATTGCTCACAAGTGATGATTGATGCGTCATGTGTGGTAAGCATACCTCCCTAGATAGATTCAACAAAAGGATTAGATATTTACATGTAAATTCAAACCTTTTACCTTTAATAGAATCATCGAGATATAATTCATAGTACTCTTCTTGGGCTACATCATCACGAGGGAAAACTTCATAATACTCATCTTTAGCAGCAGGAAAAAATTCGTAAGTGTCTCTATTCTCTAGTTCATCACCCTTGCTAACAATTTCATCGGTTCTAGAGTTATCGATCCACTCACAAAAAGAAACATTATCAACAAATATTTCATCAAAGATGTGCTCTCCCAAAACCTACTCATTAATACTACAAGGATTTATCTCTAGTTCACTATTATTAGTGTTCTCCAAATGATTATCTAGGCATAAAGCCTCCACAGATAAATTATATTCAATTTAAACACAATAAGAATCATTACTAGAGACCGAGGCATCATAAACAAACTTATTATTAGTAGAATGATGTTTGTATTCAACCTCACCTTTTTGGTGTTCCTCCTCGTTATCTAGTGGTTCCTGCAAAATGTTAGTTTCAGGAACTATTGTTTTACATAGCTCCTTACTCTTTATCACAAGTGCATTCCCACTAAAATATTCTTGACAATATAATCCATAATATTATGATACCTTGCTAAATCCTCATTATAGCTACTTTTCATAATAATACTATTTTTTCTAAGCAGCTCATGAGACCCTTCATAAACTATGTATTCCAAGAGTTTTACATTATTACCGTTTATGTGATTATTGGTTGATAAAAATTCTTTAAAGAGAGGAATGCATTCATAATCATAAAGCTTGTCATACTTACCATTATATTGCCTCATCCCTTCAAATAAAATTGACAAATTACCTGAACAGTAACCCACCTACTCCCACATGTCTAGTAGTTGCATATCCTCAAGGATTAGCAGTTCTTATTCATGCTCATCCTCTTCTTGGGAAGGAACTTCATCCTTCTCCAATGGGATTTCCTGCAATTAACACAGGGCACTATGGCTCTACTCCGTGCCTTACTACTCATAATAAGTGCATTCTCACTAAAATGTTCATGACAATACCAAGAAATATGTTGTAGGGTTTTATAAGCCATTTTTATGAGAATACTACCTTCACTATTAATACGTGATATGACATGTATTATCAGCTCATGGGCACCTTCAAATATATCATACTCTAATACTTCACTAGTGGTATCACCATTATTATAAGACACTGAAGATTGATTAAAGGTATTAGATCATTCAAAATGAAAGTAATGCCCAAGTTTTAGAAATTGAGGACATATTATTGGGTCGTCTATCGTATCTGAAGAAATTAACTTTTGAGCATATTCCACTATTTGGGAATACATTTCTCTTACCGTCATATTGCTTATTTATTCTTCAAAATCATCATACTCCTCATCCAATGAGGATTCATGTACCATGTTAATAGCATCACAATATTCATAGAAATATTCATTTTCTAGTTCCTCACCAAAGTCCCCAAAATCACTGTTTAGGTACAAATCCTCCTCAGAACAGGACTTACAGAAATCATTACTAGATAATGAGATATCGTTTGCATGCATATTATTTGTGTGTGGAAAGTTATTTTCAGGAGTAGGAGATTCAAGTGGTTGATCAAGTTGCTTCTCTTCATTCTTACTAAGATAATTCGTGAATAGCTCAGCGATAGTCTTACCTTCGGGCTTACCTTCCACTAGTTGAGAGGGTGCAACATCAAGTGCCACCTCTTTATTAACAACCTGTTATGGTGGTTTAGGTGGAGGCTCTTTGAGTGGAGTTCCCTCCACATTATATTTTGGAGCACCCTTCAAAAGGTTAGATTCTTCCATGGCAACTTTAATCCACCCAACAATAAATGCATTATCATGAAAGTTATCTTGGCAATAGAAGAATACATGGTGAACTTATTTATAGTTCATATCAAGTGGTTTAGTTTCTACCTGTATATTTCTTAAACGAAATAACAATTCTTTGCAATAGGTAAAAAGCACAAATTGTAACGTGTCCTCCCCAGGAAGGCATTTAAACTCATCTCTATTATAGTTTGCTAGTTCGGTATCAGAATTATACTCACATTGATAATTAAGGTGATCTAGAGATTCGCAACAATCACAACATAATTGATAAGAGGCACATAGTGTGGATGCATACTTGTCCACCTAAGTCAACCATTATTTTAATATGCATTGCCTCTTATGAATATTTCCCAAAGTCCTCCCCTTTGACTCCTCCATTATAGATTTTATCTATTGAAATGTAGTTATCTCGGAATACATGATTAGTAACAAATATTTTATGGTTTTGTCGTTTGTAAACAAAAGCAAAAAGAAAAATGCAGCAAATAAAGAAAGCTTAAAACAAAATTTAGAAAAACTAAAATAAATAAACAAAAGCTAAAAGACCTATAATGCTTAGCTCCCCGACAACGGCGCCAGAAAATAGCTTTATAACTGCAAGTGATAGATCATTTGTAGCTAGTTTTGAAATAAAGATATCGATCCCACAGGGAGCAGGAGTCTGAAGTCTAATAACACTGAACTAAATACTAAAATAGTAATGCTAAATAACGTTCTAAGTAACAAGATAAAATGCGAGTTTTGCGTAATAGATATTTTTGGGTTTTCAAATAAGAGAACAATAAGTAAACTAAAGCTGTAAGTAAACAAGAGCATGCGAGTATGATTATGAAAGTCTGCAAGATGGTGGAAATAATTATCAGGGAGTAGTGGATTAACCGCTAGTAATTAAAAAGAGTGATCAAAATTATTATAATGAATAAGACCATTTATGATATGTGTGGGAGGAGCTCCATATATGAACGAATAGGAAGCAACCACTGCTCACATCATCCGTCATAACCACAATAGACAACAGTCAACACTAATCGAATTACTGTGCTATTAAGGGACTTTACCCCGTAGTATGTATCCCATGGCATGGATAATGTTTAGTGAGTTCTCCTCGGTTCCCAAGTTAGTATGTAAAGAATGACAACAACTTTATAGTCACCGTAAGTGCTATCATCCCTCTATCTACCAACAAGTAGTTTTCTCCATCTAGTACTCAGTGAGGCAAATATTGAGTGGCGCGCTTCACCCAAAATCAAGATGAAGGAAATATAACACAGACACATAATGAATAGTATCACATAATAATTTTTATCTCAGTTCAATCACATACTAGGGTTTCTTCATCTCCCCAAGAACAAAGGAAACTACTCACACATGAAGGCAATCAACACCATGGATAGAATATGGATGAAGTATGATGATACAATTGAGGACAAGTGCAAATCCAAGATTCAATCTAGAATTACAACAAGTAACCAAAGGGGATCGGTGATGGAGACATTGTTGATGAAGATGACAATGTAGATTGATGTGGAGGCCTTCAAGATCCTAGTCCCTTCTCCTCTTGTGTGATGGTGTAGATATGATTGGAGGCGGCTATGGCGGTGGCACGACGGCATGGCTCCGTTGTGGTGGATAATATGGATTGGTGGCTCTCTCTTGGATCCTCCCTCCTTTATATAGGCCTTGGGGGTGCCCTAGGGTTCCCCCAATACCATCATATGACTTTGGGAAGGTTCTGGAGCTTCCGGGGGGCAAAATCCTGTCATTTGCGACCTTTTTAGCAACTATACAGCCACAAATATATGGCCAGAATTATTGCTCCCACCGTGTAGTTGCTCGTTAAACCTTATGTACTCTTTCGTATTTTGGTCGCTATTTCTTCATACGAACTATGTTTTGGGTGTTCTTGCGCTCGTTGGATTCATCTCGACGAGGGCTAAAACCGAGTGGCCTTGTATCTATATTTTGAGAAGTTGGAAAAATTCACTTTTTCAACCTCTCAAAAGGCTAAGTCTGGTCCCTACAGCTCCTCCATACTATGCTCTCTTTGTTCCTTTTGCCTTTTTTTATACATGATCATCATCAATACCAACACACATGTCAAAGACAAGGAAGAGGGATACAATTCTACCTAAACTACTAAATGTGCAAAGCTCATATGAAAATGAATGAAAACAGAAACCATGCATATTTGGCATAACTGCAGCTAGATAAAACATGAGATGGATGGTTGACATGCATAAAATACTTCTATAAAAGTGTACATAAATTCCACTCATCAATGCTATAGATAGGGTATGTTCATCATCTCATTCCCCATTGAAATGATCTCACTATCAATTAGGGGCTGAGGCACCATGATGATCAGGAAACCTTTGATCACATGTTGACCAATGAAGCAGTGACTAGAGTTTCACCAAGAACTACAATTTGTTTGTATATCACACCTGTATTGATGTTTCCCTATCAATATAGTTATAGAATAACATAAAACTTAATCATAAACTTTATGAAATATGCCATCTTATATTTGTCTCTAGGGCAGATTCCCTTTAGTCTCCCACTTGCACTAGAGTACAAATAGACTAGTTGCATTTGTTATCCAATTATCAGTACCATACTCCTTGGTGCTTCTGATTATGCTTGCTCATGGAAGAGTTCTTGAAGGGTTCGCAACATAGAAAACAAAAATTTTCCTACGATGTGAACTATATACCAAGATCTATTTATACTAGATACAAACAACGGGCGGATGTATATCCGTAGAGAACATACCCTTGAAGACCGACAAAGTTTAACGAGTCCAAACTCGTGGTTGATGTAGACGATCTCTTGCCGATCTCAAGATCGAGAGGAAGTCCTAGCGCCGCAAATCAGCGGCGCATCCGTGCTCGCACACACGTTCGAGGCACCGAGCAACCTCCGCCTCCTCGGCCCAAATGCAATGAAGCACAACTCTTTCTTGCCGAATAGCCACCGGGAACATGTATCTCGCTAGTCCGAGACCATGGGGATAAATTCTAGAGGGGAGAGATCCTTCACGAGGAGGTGTGAGTGAGAAGTGAGAGGAGGGCTCTTTTATAGGAGAGGGGGCACCCAAGGGGCATGGCCGGCCATGGAGGGTGCCCCACCTCTCCCTCATTCATGTGGGTGGACACTCCACTCACAAAATGGCCCTTCAAAATTCTCCACTCAAAACCCACTCAAAATCCCATTAAATTTCCACCAAATTTAATGCAATCTCTCATTAAATAAAACTCTTTTATTTTATTCAGAATTTTGTCAATTACTTTAATGACAAACATTCACAAATAACCCTTGCTAGAATTCTATTTCACATGCATAACCACTTTATGCAATTTCACCAAAACCTGCTTTCGGATCTAGTGAAATAAATTCGCGCTTGTTTATTCTTTCGGCATGAAACTTTTGCTCCAATTGGATGTCGGTGTCTCTTAAGTGTGTCACCCTACGGTTCGCGAATAATGCGGACATGATCGAGACCCTCTCGATCAATAATCGAAGCGGATCCGAGACCCATATCGACTCCCACACATTCAACGATGACTTTCTTGTGATCGCTTAACCTTTACGCTAGTATCTAAATCCCTTTGTCTCACGATATATTACATGTCCGAGATTCGATCATCGGTATCTCCATACCTAGTTTGATCTCATCGACATGCACTCTTTTCGTTCTGTGATATAACATTCTAGTGATCAAATCACTTGCTTGCAAGCTAATCAATGTGATATCATCGAGAGGGCCCAGTATATCTATCCGTCATCGGGATGAACAAATTCCACTCTCGATCCATGAGCCTCAACATAACACTTTATTAGTTCTCGAACCCATCTTTATAATCACCACATTACGGTGTGACGCTTGATGTTATCAAGAAACTCTTCCTGTTAGTGATTGACATGATCTCATGGTCTAAGGATTAGGATCACTTCGTAAGTTGTTATAGCAATATAAACTCAATGACTTTGATCATAATGCTATACTTCGGATGAATGTTCATCACATCATTACACTAATGTTGTGATCCCGTTATTAACAACATCCAATGTCCATGATCAGGAAACCTTGATCATCTTGTTAATCAACGAGCTAGTTTATGAGAGAGGCTTAACTAGGAACTTTCTGTTTGTTTATTAAACACACATGTATTAACGTTTCCGTATTAATACAATTATAGCATGCAAAATAAACATCTATCATATACTTGGAATACACATAATAAACAATTTATTATTGCCTCTCAGGGCATATTCCCTTCAGTCTCCCACTTGCACTAGAGACAATAATCTAGTTTCATAGTGATATATCTAACACCCATTGAGTTCTGGTGTTGATCATGTTTTGCTCTAGGGAGAGTTTTAGTCAATGGATCTGCTACATTGAGATCCGTATGTACTTTTAAATCTTTATATCTCCATCCTTGACATGCTCATGGATGGAGTGAAACCGCGCTTAATATGCTTGGAATGCTTGTGAGACCTTGGCTCTTTGGCATTGGCAATGGCACCATTGTTGTCACAATAGATCACCATTGGGTCCAACGCGTTTGCCACAACTCCTAGTTCGGATATGAACTCCTTCATCCAAATCGCTTCTCGAGCCGCTCCGCAAAGAACATATTCGCCTCGTTGTTGATCCCGCTACCACAAAGTTTGGAGCTCCTCCAACTAACCGCTCCGCCATTCATGAGAAATACGATCCGGATTGAGACTTAGAGTCATCCGGGTGTCAAAGCTAGCGTCGACATAACACTTAGCGACGAGCTCTTCTTCACCTCCAGATACAAGAAACATATCCTTAGTTCTTCGTAAGTACTTAAGGATATTCTTGACCGCTATCCAAAGGTTCAACTCGATCCGATTGGTACCTACTAGTCAAACTAATAGCGTGTGCCACATCCGTCTTGTACATAGCATGGCGTACATTATAGAGCCTATGGTCAAGCATAGGGACTTTGTCCATTATCTCTTTCTTCCTTGGCCGGACTTTGAGTCTTACTCAATGTCTTGCCTTGCAACATAGGTAAGAACCCTTCTTACTTCCGTCCATTTTAAACTTCTTTAAAATCTTATCAAGGTATGTACTTTATGATAGCCCTATTAGGCGCCTAGATCTATCTCTATAGATCTTTATGCCTAATATGTATGACACTTCACCTAGGTCCTTCATTGAAAATTTGTCGTTTAGATAACTTTTAACACTGCTAAAGTTCTATATCATTTCGATCAATAATATGTCATCCACATATAATATCGTAAATGCCACATTGCTCCCACTCACTTTCTTGTAAATACAAGCTTCTCCATAAGTTTGGACAAATCCAAACTCTTTGATCACCTCATCAAAGCGGAGATTCCAACTGTGATGCTTGCTTCAATCCATAGATGGATCGCTGAAGCTTGCACACCTTGTTAGCATCCTTAGGATCGACAAAACCCTTTGGTTGTATCATATACAACTCTTCTTCAATATTACCATTGAGAAACGCGGTTTTGACATCCATTTGCCATATTTCATAATCGAAATATGCAGAATTGCTAACATAATCCTAATCGACTTTAGCATCGCTACGGAGAGAAAGTCTCATCGTAGTCAACTCCTTGAATTTGTCGAAACCCCTTTGCGACAAGTCGAGCTTTATAGATGGTCACATTACCATCAAGACGCTTTTCTTTTGAAAATCCATTTGTTCTCCACGGCCTTTCGGTCGTGAGGTAATTCCACCAAGTTCCAAACTTGATTTTCATACATGGACTCCATCTCGGATTTCATGGCTTCTAACCATTTGTTGGAATCCGGGCTCATCATCGCTTCTTCATACGTCGCAGGGTCATTATTTTCATCAACCATGAAATTTGTGACAGGATTTCCAGTCGGAGCTGCACGCGTCCTGTTTGACCTGCGAGGTTCGGTAGTACTCTCTTTCGGAGTTTCATGATCATTATCATTAGTTCCCTCTTCAACAGATGGAGCCAACTCCGGAACAACTTCCGGCGCTGCGCTACTCGCCATACTTTGAAGAGAAGGTTCCACAACCTCTTCGAGTTCTACCTTCCGACTACTCACACCTTTCGCGAGAAACTCTTTCTCTAGAAAGGATCCATTCTTGGCAACAAAAACCTTGCCCTCGGATCTGTGATAGAAGGAATACCCAATAGTTTCTTTAGGGTATCCTATGAAGACGCATTTTTCCGCTTTGGGTTCGAGTTTATCCGGTTGAAGTTTCTTCACATAAACATCGCAACCCCAAACTTTAAGAAATGACAGCTTAGGTTTGTTTTCAAACCACAATTCATACGGTGTCTTTTCAACGGATTTAGATGGTGCCCGATTTAAAGTGAATGCAGCAGCTTTAGTGCATAACCCCAAAATGACAACGGCAAGTCCGTCGAGACATCATAGATCGAACCATATCTAATAAAGTACGACACGACGTTCCGACACACCATTTCATTGTGGTGTTCCGGCAGTGTGAGTTGTGAAACAATTCCACACTCTTTCATGTGAGTGCTAAACTCGTAACTTAGATACTCACCTCCACGGTCGTAGAAATTTGATCTTTCTATTACGATGATTTTCCACTTCATTCGAAATTCCTTGAACTTTTCAAAGGTTTCAGACTTGTGTTTCATCAAGTAGATATAACCATATCTACTCAAATCATCCGTGAAAGTAACAAAATAACGATATCCACCTCGCCGACACACTCATCCACCACATACATCGTAATGTATGATTTCCAATAAATCATCGCCTGCTCCATTGAACCGAAAACGGCGTTCTAGTCATCTTGCCCATAAGGCATGGCTCACATGTATCAAATGATTCATAATCAAGTGATTCCAAAAGTCCATCCGAATGGAGCTTCTTCATGCTTAATGCCAATATGACCTAGACGGCGAAGCCACATATATGCGGATATATCATCATTAAGTTTAATCCTTTTAGCATCAACATTATGAATATGTGTAACATTATCATCGAGATCCAATGTAAATAAACCATTCATCATTGGTGCATGACCATAAAATATTTCATTCATATAAATGGAACAACCATTGTTCTCGATTTGAATGAATAACCACTTTGCATCAAACATGATCCAGACAATGTTCATGCTCAAGCAGCACCGGATAATGATTATTTAAGTTTATGACTAATCCCGACGGTAAGTGGAGAGGTAGCGTTAACGGCGATCACATCAACGCTTGATCCATTGCCGACACGCATCTTGACCTCACCCTTGCTAGCGGTCGCTCGCATGACCGATTCGAGTTACAAATATTAGCAACCGAACCGGTATCAAATACCTGTGTGCTCTGAGCACTAGTCAAGTACACATCAATAACATGTATATCATATATACCTTTGTTTGCCTTGCCGCCTTCTTGTCTTCCAGATACTTGGGGCGATTATGCTTCAAAGGTTACCCCTTACAATAGTAGCACTTTGGTATCGCACTTAGGTCCAACTCGGGTTTTTCAGCGCTGCAACAGCTTGCCGCCTTACTTCCTTCCGCTTTTCCCTTCTTGTCTTTCTTGAAACCGGTTCCTATTGATCATCAACACTTGATGTTACTTTTGATCTCCACTGCAGTTTTAAGCATCGATGTAAGCTCGGGAGAGACTTCTTCATGCCTTGCATATTATAGTTCATCACGCTCTTATAGCTAGGTGGTAGAGACCGCAGAACACGATGGATGCCTAAGTCAATGGGAATCGTTATTCCCAAGGACACAAGCTTATCGGCAGAATCGACATCTTGAGTACATGCTCACTAACGGAGTTGTTCTTCCATCATGCGCTAAAGAACTTTTCTCAAGCATTGTAGCTCTCTCAGAAAGATGTGTGTCGAAAATCATTTTCAACTCACCCATTGTATCAAATGCATTGCCGTTTTGAAACGCTTTCAAGTTCCGCCTAGCCCATACAATATGCCGCAATGAACTAAGTTGTGGTCCTCCGACGAGTCGATAGACATTCTTCTCCTCGTCAGGCATCATCAAAGGGGGGCCTAACGCGCTTCTAGCACATATTGCTTTTGTGCAGCGAGAGGAGAATCCTCAAATTCATGGCCCATTCAAGAAAGTTGCTACCGTTCGCTGCTAGTTTCTCTTTCTCCATGAACGCATTGAAATTAAAAGGTGTGGTGCCATCTACAGAATTTGTAAAGTTTAGACTAAGTGTATGATAGATTGAGTTCAACTAATCTATATTACGAATGAACTCCCACTCAAAAGCGACATCCTCGTGTCCTTTTGGTGATTACATGAACCAAATCCACTACACCAAGTCCGATCATCACGTGAGTCGGTATAGCTTCAAAGGCGAGCATCAAATGGGCATCATATCAACTATATGACTCATGCTTAACCTTTCGGTCGTGTTCCGAGGCCATGTCTGTACATGCTAGGCTCGCCAAGTTAGAACCTTAGTATTTGCGTGTAACTGCTTTTACACCAAGTATGGTCGAGGATCCAAGAACACCCGATCATCACGTGATGTCTTGGAGCGGCGAAAACATAATCGGTGCATACTAAAGGAAGAACACATTCTTATCTTGATATTTAAATGAGGGATCATCTTATTATGCTTAACAAAGCGCTAAACAAGCAATATAAGATGCAATCAAACATCATATGTTTATTAGTGAAATTATATGGTTCCCGCAGATGATCTCTATCATGTGCATCGTGGTATGATCACTATCATACCTATATGTGTAAATCCACGCCTATGGATTTTACGCTATGTGTGTTGTAAGAGTATCATCTCATACTTCTACTTACAACACTACCATATCATAACACTAGCCCAAAGAACAATCTAAACTAGACGCCTCTAATTTATCCATTGCAAGTTTTACGTGGCTTAGGGCTTTCGAGATAGAACCGTTCATACCTACGAACATGAACCACAACGAGGATAATCAAATTGTTGACAACTCGCTTGCAAAATAGATAATGACTATAGTAGGAGAGACAGACACCCGCTAGCCACTTATGCAAACTAGTTGCATGTCAAGCGTGGAACAGGTCTCATGTGCGAGGACATGTAAAGTTTGTCCGGGCCGCTTCATCCCACTATGCCACCAATATCCAAAATCACAAGAAAGGAGCAACAACATGATCATCATCGCCCACATACTCATATGTGTACTACCCGTGTAAAGTATCTACGCATAGATCCAGCTCTGATACCATTGAAGGGTTCGCAACATAGAAAACAAAAATTTTCCTACGATGTGAACTATATACCAAGATCTATTTATACTAGATACAAACAACGGGCGGATGTGTGGCATCCCGCAAAACCACTACTAGAAAATCGCGTTGAATTTGTGCATTGCATCGTCATCATCATGTGTTGTTTGCATAAAACCATGATCGCAGCCCGTTTTGTTTTTCTAAAACGCCCCATCTTATTCAAACGCCGAAAACCGGGTCCCCGGAATATTTTGTTTTGCCGATAGCGGTTTGCAAAAGCTTTGTTTGAGATAAACAAAATTAATTATTATTTTAGCGGGGGCAGTCGAACGGGCCGTTTCGACCCGAACGACCACCCCCAGAAGATTACAAACGGTCCACCTAACCAGCCCCATCTAAATCCTATTCCTACCAACTAGTCTACCCCAACCCATCCCTCCACCTCACTCCCTCCAATCCAGCCTCGCCACATCAGCACACCCCCTCCCTCACCCAATCACAATCTGCCACCTCCCTCCCACCTAATCACTCTCCCTCTCTCCTCAATCAACCACCCAGCCCCGCTGGGCACACACGCACGCCACACACTGCTGCCGCGCGTCCCTGACACCCGGGACCCACTCCCGCGTGGCCCCACCTGCCCCGCAGCCTCTCTCCCCCACTCCCTGCCTCCCCCGGATCGCGCCCACCCCTTGCTGGCCCCACCTGCCGGCCCGTCTCCCACCTCGACCTCTCCCGCCACGGAGCTCCCACAGACCCACCCGCCTCACGCCTGCCTCACCCCTCCTCGCCCGCTCCCACACGCAGCCCGCCACCCTCTCTCTCCTGAGCCAGCCCCGCCCGCCTCAGCCCTTCCCGACGTCTGGCCGAGCCGCTCCCGCTGCAGCCTCCGCCGCCAACCGCCTCGACCGCCTGCCTCTAACCCTGCCCGCCACCTCGCCAAGGCCGCGCCTCTTCTTCCGAGGCCATTGCCGCGCCCGCAGCCTCCTGCTCGCTGCCTCCGCCGCTGCCGCCAAGGCTCTCCCTCGACGCCTCGGCCCGAGCCTCCTCCGCGCCTCCGCGGCTCGACGCCGCCAAGGCCGCGCCCTCCTGCTCACACGCCGACGCCTGGCGCGAAGCCGCGGCAGCCGCGCCTCCCGCTGCTGCTCGCCCACTGCTCCGCGCCTGGCTTCGCCTCGGCGAGCCCTCCGCCTGGCCTCCTAGCCTGCCCTCAGCACCTCGAGCTCCTCGCCGCCTCGCCCGCTCGCCCCAGCGCGCCACAGCGAGCCTGGCCCACCGAAGCCAGCCGTGGCTGCCACTGCCGCCGCCTCCGACCCGAAGCCGCCGTCGACCCCTGTGTGGCCCCGTTTCCCGGCTTCGAAGGCCTCTGGCGCTAAGGGCCCTGCTGGTGTGGATTACCCTTGTCGCCTACTCCTGTGGCCAAGCTCGCCTTTGCCCTCATCTGCGGGTACCGACCGAATCCACAAGGTGCCGAGTCCGAAGACGGCCCCGAAAGATGTTTTCTTCCGGAGACCACTGAAGCCAACGTAAGACCGCCACCGACAATCGAAGTTAGAGCTCGAGGAATGCCGTCACGGATCCGAAGACTGCCTCCTCTGTTTTTGGACCCCAAGATCGTCAACGTGGAACAACAAGAACGACGAATCGATGCAAGCTCTACTTCACGGTATGACAAGATCGTCACACGGACGCAAACCCCGGTGCGACAAGTGCTTCTTCCCCGACCCAAGATCGTCGAGAACCGGGACGCCAAGCTCTCCGCCGTGGAGCAACAAGACCGACTAACTGACCCGACGATCGCGGATGCGACAAGATCATCTCGCGGACAACAAGTACTTCGCCCCGGACATCGAGGCCCTGAACGACGAGTACTCCTTCCCGGATGCGAGGCTCGAGAACACGGACAATAAGGACGCCGAACGCCAGGACCGACAACATAACCCGAAGACCCCGGATGCGACAAGAACTACCCCCGATATCCGAGAACGACCCCGTCGAACCCTAAACCCTGGACCCCGAGACCGAACCCCGAACCCCGGAACCCCCAAGATCGACGAGCCCCCTCAGTGTGTGAACCTTCCCGAAACCCTATTTTATAAATGCATAATAACAACTTGATCGCATATTGAATTGTCATACTCGCATGCATATCTGTGGTTTGGGGGCCTTCTGCCGATTCACCTAATAATTAAATATGGGGCCCATATGCGGGCAAATCTAGCCTTATATTGGCCTCATTTAAATTTGTGTAGCGAACCCGTTGCTATCTCCTACCATGTAAAACAACATTTAAATCGCGGGGTAGCTAATTCTCTAGAACCATATATCTATTTGTCGGGACCCCGGTTCCGCTTAATATGACCTAATTGCATCGTCCCTTTGCCATACATCATACATGCATCATGCCGATCTTTTGCCGTAGTATTAAATATTGCATCCGGTGTTTCTTCTAGTGTTTTGCTTCTTTGCGGATAAGGCCGTTGAGTTGATGTGAGCTTCGCCCCGATCTTCGGATGAACTTTTCGACAATGTTTCAGGCGAGCACCTCCCCCTTTCTACCTATCTTACTTTTATAGTATTTACTTCCCTCCTGTTGATCTATTGCTATCTGTGTTGCGATGCTTAGTTTCCGCATTCGTTATTCCCTCGCACCAGATATTGCCTTGGACACATCCTGTTACCTGTTGTTTGGTAGATAGTTGGACTTGAGCGTCGTAGTTGCTTGCTCAAGTGCTGATGTGTGTCGTCATATGCCACAGTTGCTGATGTATTGCCGCATGATGATGATGAAGATGATCCTAGTTTTACTTATCGTCACTTTAATTTCTGTTTAACAACTAAAATTGAATAAGCAGAGGCATCGGTGGGTGATAGATAATATTTGGTTTCCGAACGCCCACTTGTGTCCCGTAAGACCCCGAGTACTTGATACCTGTTCCTTGATTTTGCGCGCTATCCACATCCGGGAGGTATATGGGACCCCCCTGAGCCAGAGCTTGATTCATTCTTATTTCTTGGGGCCACAAACTAGTTTGAGGTTTTATTTATGATCCTGTACTTATGCCATGTTTTACCGCTTTATTTACGATTGTGCGAGGTACTGCACACTGTACTGTTTAGGATCGGACCACGATTTCGCGGTGTCGACAAGCCCCGTTTGGGGTTCCTGATGCTCACCGCCCCGCCAAACCTTGAGGCCGTCTTCGAGCTTGCTTACTCCGTTGGATTCTACTTAAGGGTGGCCTCAAATATTTCTGAATCCTGTGATTGTTCAGTGAAAGCCTCGTTGGGTTTTGATTTGGTTTTTCCGAGGTTGATCGAGCGTGTGTTGCTATTGGTGCACCCCGGGTAAAACTTTCTGAAAGCCGTGTCCGCGGATATGGACGACTTGGAGCACAGTATCTCGATCATAGACAAGCATAACTAAAGTTTACGGCTATAAATTTGACTTATAATGACTAGTAATCAGCTTCACTATAATGGAATGGCTAATTAATACTGCCCACAATTGCTTGTTTGGTTGTCGCCATGCGACAAATGTATCGACTAGTAAGTATTGCAACTACAACGAATTGGCTGAATAAAAGTACCAACAACCGCTGGGTTTTGGGTTTATCTCATGCTATCAGATTCGATTAGTAATTGTTGCAACTATCACGGAATGGTTAACTAAAAGTGCCCATCGCTTACTTTATCGTGATGATTATCTAAACCGACTAGTAATTGCTAACGATAATCGAATAAATAAACGCCAACGGTGTGAGTTCCTCGGTTGACTTCCTCGTTTGGTCTCGAGGGGAAACACCAGATGGGTTTGTTTGGTGATAGCTTCGTGTTGGATCCGGATAGGTCATTCTTACCCTCTCGATCACCGCCATTGTATCGAGTCTCTATAGATTGTTTAGTGCATGCCGCGCCGCCAGTCCACCATACCTATGTAGGCGAGGACCGCCGAATTCTAGCCTCGCTGTAATCGCCTCAAGATCGACGCTCCTTCTTTTCCTTTGCCCTTTGTCGGCACCCTTTGTTTAAGCAGGTTTTGAGATCGACGTCGTTAGGTGGTTACCCTTCCGCTT
This sequence comes from Avena longiglumis, assembly GCA_030063025.1. Lineage (NCBI taxonomy): Eukaryota > Viridiplantae > Streptophyta > Magnoliopsida > Poales > Poaceae > Avena > Avena longiglumis. Next base: position 161,699,591 of record CP125973.1, read on the forward strand.
GGCTCGGTGGTTATGGACGCCATTGGTTAGTCTTCGTGGCTCTTAGCCCCATTTGCATCTTGTCCGTAGTGGACGCCTATCGCTTTCAAGGTGATTTGGATCTTTGTATATCATATCGTATTCTTGACTCCTTGAGTTCTTTGTTATACATATCTGCTCGTGGGTCCCATCGAGGACTGTTGTGTAATGTTATTACCGTTTCCACCCCATACGAAAGTGCCTGGTGGGCACCTTTGAATCGTTTCTATGCGGGTTTGGTGAATTTCGCTCAAACTTGCATAGGTCCGATTCTGAGGGTGTTACAATGTATATACGTAGAGAACATACCCTTGAAGACCGACAAAGTTTAACGAGTCCAAACTCGTGGTTGATGTAGACGATCTCTTGCCGATCTCAAGATCGAGAGGAAGTCCTAGCGCCGCAAATCAGCGGCGCATCCGTCTTCGACACACGCTCGAGGCACCGAGCAACCTCCGCCTCCTCGCTCCAGCGATGCAAGAAGCACAACTCTTTCTTGCCGAATAGCCACGGGAACATGTATCTCGCTAGTCGAGACCATGGGGATAAATTCTAGAGGGGAGAGAGATCCTTCACGAGGAGGTGTGAGTGAGAAGTGAGAGGAGGGCTCCTTTTATAGGAGGGGGCAACCCCAAGGGGCATGGCCGGCCATGGAGGGTGCCCCACCTCTCCCTCATTCATGTGGGTGGACACTCCACTCACAAAATGGCCCTTCAAAATTCTCCACTCAAAAACCCACTCAAAAATCCCATTAAATTTCCACCAAATTTAATGCAATCTCTCATTAAATAAAACTCTTTTATTTTATTCAGAATTTTGTCAATTACTTTAATGACAAACATTCAAAAATAACCCCCTAGAATTCTATTTCACATGCATAACCACTTTATGCAATTTCACCCGAAAACCTGTTTCGGTATCTAGTGAAATAAATTCCTGCGCTTGTTTATTCTTTCGGCATGAAACTTTTGCTCCAATTGGATGTCGGTGTCTCTTAAGTGTGTCACCCTACGGTTCGCGAATAATGCGGACATGATCGAGACCCCTCTCAGATCAATAATCAGAAGCGGGATCTGGAGACCCATACTGACTCCCACACATTCAACGATGACTTTCTTGTGATCGTCGGAACCTTTTACGCTAGTATCTAAATCCCTTTGTCTCACGATATATTACATGTCCGAGATTCGATCATCGGTATCTCCATACCTAGTTTGATCTCGTTACCGACATGCACTCTTTTCTCGTTCCTGTGATATAACATTCTAGTGATCAAATCACTTGCTTGCAAGCTAATCAATGTGATATCATCGAGAGGGCCCAGAGTATATCTATCCATCATCGGGATGAACAAATTCCACTCTCGATCCATGAGCCTCAACATAACACTTTATTAGTTCTGAACCCATCTTTATAATCACCCTGTTACGGTGTGACGTTTGATGTTATCAAGAAACTCTTCCGGTGTTAGTGATTGACATGATCTCATGGTCTAAGGATTAGGATCACTGTCAAGTTGTTATAGCAATATAAACTCAATGACTTTGATCGTAATGCTATACTTGGATGAATGTTCATCACATCATTACACTAATGTTGTGATCCGTTATTAACAACATCCAATGTCCATGATCGAAACCTTGATCATCTTGTTAATCAACGAGCTAGTTTATGAGAGAGGCTTAACTAGGAACTTTCTGTTTGTTTATTAAACACACATGTATTAACGGTTCCGTATTAATACAATTATAGCATGCAAAATAAACATCTATCATATACTTGGAATACACATAATAAACAATTTATTATTGCCTCTCGGGGCATATTCCTTGATCTCCCACTTGCACTAGAGACAATAATCTAGTTACATAGTGATATATCTAACACCCATTGAGTTTTGGTGTTGATCATGTTTTGCTCTAGGGAGAGTTTTAGTCAACGGATCTCGCTACATTGAGATCTGTATGTACTTTACAAATCTTTATATCTCCATCCTTGACATGCTCATGGATGGTGAAACCGGCGCTTAATATGCTTGGAATGCTTGTGAGACCTTGGCTCTTTGGCATTGGCAATGGCACCATTGTTGTCACAATAGATCACCATTGGGTCAAACGTTTGCCACAACTCCTAGTTCGGATATGAACTCCTTCATCCAAAGCGCTTCGAGCCGCTCAAGCAAACAACATATTCGGCCTCCGTTGTTGATCCCGCTACAGGTTGTTTGGAGCTCCTCCAACTAACCGCTCCGCCATTCATGAGAAATACGTATCCGGATTGAGACTTAGAGTCATCCGGATCGGTGTCAAAGCTAAGCGTCGACATAACACTTAGCGACGAGCTCTTCTTCACCTCCAGATACAAGAAACATATCCTTAGTTCTTCGTAAGTACTTAAGGATATTCTTGACCGCTATCCGATGTTCAACACGGATCCGATTGGTACCTACTAGTCAAACTAATAGCGTGTGCCACATCCGGTCTTGTACATAGCATGGCGTACATTATAGAGCCTATGGCTGAAGCATAGGGGACTTTGTCCATTATCTCTCTTTCTTCCGCCGAAGCCGGACTTTGAGTCTTACTCAATGTCTTGCCTTGCAACATAGGTAAGAACCCCTTCTTACTTCCGTCCATTTTAAACTTCTTTAAAATCTTATCAAGGTATGTACTTTGCGATAGCCCTATTAGGCGCCTAGATCTATCTCTATAGATCTTTATGCCTAATATGTATGACGCTTCACCTAGGTCCTTCATTGAAAATTTGTTGTTTAGATAACTTTTAACACTGTTTAAAAGTTCTATATCATTTCCGATCAATAATATGTCATCCACATATAATATCAGAAATGCCACATTGCTCCCACTCACTTTCTTGTAAATACAAGCTTCTCCATAAGTTTGGACAAATCCAAACTCTTTGATCACCTCATCAAAGCGGAGATTCCAACTTCGTGATGCTTGCTTCAATCCATAGATGGATCGCTGAAGCTTGCACACCTTGTTAGCATCCTTAGGATCGAGGGACTTTCTCATGGTCACTAAGTATTTGGAACACACTCTGTAAGAAAATACTTCTCAAACCTTTAACATTTATATAACACATGGTAGTATTCATTCACTATGTTATTAAATGTAGTTTTTCAATTCAAAATGCACCTCATGCTATTTTATCCATCACGCTTCAATTATGCCTAAGGTAACGTTTAATCCAGCGATTTCGATCTTATTAAACTCAACATGTAGCCTTTCCAATATAACACTTTATACTTCAAGTATGTTGTCTTTACAGATCTGGAAACATGTCTACAGATCTCTACAGATACCGTGGACAATCTGTAACTCATCGTTCAATGATTCACCTATAATTTCTGAACTTGTTTTTCTAAATAAGAACATGGATTGGATTATGTTGAGTATTTTTCATGATTTAAATTTATAATCCTATGTCACAACATAGTGGATGTCTGAACATCCTATTCTTTATTAAATCATAGACTTCTATACTTAATTATCTTTCCTAACCCCTTTGAATTATTTAGGACTCTTCCTAAATCAACTCATATTCTGAATCATTCAGAATCTCTTTTAGGAATTCATTCCAACATAATTACATAGGACATATCTTAATTACTTAGGTTTCAATGTCGTATGCTCCCATAAATCAACATTTATTTATTAACTGGCTTTTGGTCGTCCTTATTCATAATGTTTCATTTACACACGTGAACCCTGTGAAGCTCTCACTCAAAATATGTCAACTACATATATGGGTTTTAAACTTTACAATACTTCCTCATAAAATATTTCATTCACATATTAATCCAGAAAGACTCCCTAGCTCCCACTCAACTAATCGGCCTAATAGGTAGAAAGGGGGAGAATGCTTGCCTGGGAAACATTGCCGAAGGTTCATCTAGATATCGGGTCGTCACTCGCATCAAATTATTGGCCTAATCTGTGAAGAAGCAAAACAGTAGAAGAAACACTGGATGTACTATTTAATACTATGACAAAAGATCAGACATGATGCATGACATGGCAAAGATACGATGCAATTAAGAAATATTAAGCAGAACCGGGGCCCAAACAATTAATTAGATGGTTCATGTTGTTTAGATACCCCACAATTTAGATGTTGTCTTAACAAGGCAAACTATGTCATTGATTCGCTACACAAATTTAAATTAAACCAATATAAGACTAGATTAGACTGCATATGGTATCCATATTTAATTATGAGGTGAATCGACAAAGTGTCCCCAACCCACATGATGCGTTGCAATCATGAATAATTAAATATGCAACAATTTGTATTTTATTATCAAAGTAGGGTGGATAAGGGTCACACATGTCGGATCTGGAGATCTTGCGGCTCAGAGGGGTTCGGGTTCGGCCTCGACGTGATCGGTCTTCGCCTCCAGGAACGAGGTCTTGGCGTCTGTGGGGGGGGGGCTTGGGGCTTTGATGTTCCATGTTGGCGACCTTGGCATTTCAGGATGAAGATCTTGATGGACGGCGTCCTTCGGTTCCTTGTCGACGATCTTGGTGTCCATGCCGGGGTAATTACGTTTTGGCTTCGAGTGATGATGGCTAACTTGGTTCGGCACCGTTATCCTTTCAAAGATCTTGTTGATGGTATCGATGCCCCGATCCAACTTCTCCTTTTCTTCCGCCCGGAGATTGGTACTTGAGGACATGGTTCCATCTTGCTGTCAATGAGGCATCATCTCAGCACCATCTACACATCCACATACAAAGTCACCAATGACTCCCATCGCAAAACTTCACGGTATATGTTGCTGAGACAAACACACAGGCATAGTGTTGAACACCTTCAACACACATGGCATCGGTTTGCCAAAAAACGGGTCAAAGGCGACTAGCTCAAGAGGCGCTGCAGGGATCATGGTGGCCGGATACAGCGTTTGCAGGCGTCGAAGGATAGAGGCAACACACAAGCTCATGTCCGGCGAGGCTGCGGCCGGAGGGGGAGGGGTCCTCGTGGATGTTGTGCGTCTAGAGGCAGGAGCTCGAGGACTAACTCGCGTGGTCTAGAGGCAGGAGCTCGGGGACGAACCCGAGCGGGTAGGTGGCGGTAGACGACGGCGGGGGAGAACCGAGGACTAGGGGGCGGCCATGGCACTAGGTGACCTTGCAGGGGCGACGAGCTCGCTGGGGTCCAGGGCTCGCGCATGCTCTGCTCGAGGAGGAGGGAAGCGGCCGGGGCGGCGGGGTCTGCGCGGCTAGAGGCATCGAGCGGGTCGGTGAGGAGAGGTGGAAGGCGAGCCGAAGGCGAGGGGATTGAGGCCATACGGTGGTGGCAGTCTCGGGAATTGGGGAAAGGGCGACGGTTGGTAGGGAGGAAGCTAGGCGGGCGAGCGGATGGTGGCGCCGGTCGTCGAGGCGAGAAGGGGAGCTCGCTGGCGCGTGGCGAGAGGCGTGGGTAAACGGTGATAGGTGGTAGGGTGTGGTTCTAGGGTGGTGGCAGCAAGAGGGTGGGATGGTCTGGGTAGGGATTCAAACTAGGGTTGGTCGAGATTAGGGTTAGGGTTTGGAGCTAGGTGGGGTGGTAGGCTGCTGCCAGCTGGGCATTTGGGTCGGGCCGGTGGCGGCCTTACCCAAGTTTTTTAAGAAGACATCTTTATTATTTGTTTTCAAAACAAAACATTTTGCAAGTAGTTTTTAGACAATAAAATATCCAGAACGACCGAGGTTTTATATTTGAGTAAAGAGGGATTATTTGGAAAATAAAACGAGGCCTTTAGATATTAGTTTTAGGCAAACCATGCATGATGACATGACGATGCTCAAATGCAATGTGTAATGGTGCTGACGTGGAGCACTTCGTTGGAAACCCCAAGAGCAAGGTGTGAAGCAGCAATCAGCAAGTCTTCCCTTAGTAGAGACCGAGGTTATCGAACCAGTAGGAGGAAGGAAACGTCACATAGGTGTTGCAAGCAACGCGGAGACCTGCACAACATAAACTCAAGACATTTCCCCAACGAATCAGTGAGGTTGTCAAGCTCACCGGTTTGCTGTAACAAAGGATTAAATGTAAGGCGTGGAAGGTAATGGTTTACAACAAGTAAACAAGTAACAGTGGAAGATGTATCAATGGTAAAGATTGGACCGGGGTCCATAGTTCACTAGAGGTGCTCTCCTTAGATAAACAACATGGCATGCAGGGTAAACAAATTACAGCAGGGCAATTGACAGGAACTGAGCAAGGCATAACAATGCAATTACTAGTCAGAAAGAACCTATGAGATTCGATTGGGCAATACAACAAGATACATAGACCGCCATCCAACTGCATCTATGACTAGAAGTCCACCTTCAGGTTATCATCCGAACCCCCTCCAGTATTAAGTTGCAAGCAACAAACAACTGCTTTAAGCAAATTGTGTAAGGTAAACAGTCCACATGTTCCATGAACAAGAGACCGTTTTTTTCTTCCTAGTGGCAACAACACATCTACAACCGAAGAGATTTATGTCACTTCCCTTGGAAACTAGAGGCATGAACCCACTATCGAGCATAAATACCCCCTCTTGGAGTCACTAGTAACTACTTGGACAAGATAGATACTAACAACGGATAACTTGCAAGATCACAAACAACACAGACATGATAGAATCATAAAGACAAAACCATTAATCAAACCAATATAATAATCTCAATATCCTTTGGATCCCCACAAACACAACATGCATGATTACAAAAAGATTAGATCTTGATCATGAACGGAGATCACAAGATCTATACATGAAAGCACAAAGGAGGAGATACAACCATCTAGCTACTACATGGACCCATAGTCCAAGGTGGAACTACTCATGCATCATACCGGAGAGAAGGCCTCCGGGATGATCTCCCCTCCGGCAGGGTGCCGGGAAGAACTTCAGATTCCCCTCGATCTAGGGACAATGGTGGCGGCGGCTATAGACGGTTTCATGGAGATTGGATCGGGTTCTTAGGGTTTCGGCATCGGGGGCTTCTTATAGGTGAAGGGGGAGGCCGAGGCGGTGGCCAGGGGCGCCAAACCCTAGCCAGGCGCGGGGTGGGGCCCACCCACGCCTGGGGTGGGTCTGGCCACCCTGGCCGGCCCCTCCGGCTCTCCTCTGGACTTCTTGTTCCCCACGGAAAGTAATTGACTTTGATGTTTGTTTCGTCCAATTCCGAGAATATTTCTTTACTAACTTTTCTGAAACCAAAAACAGCAGAAAACAGGCATCTGGAACTGTTGCAACTTGTTAGTAGGTTAGTACCAGAAAACATGTAAAAAGCACCTCAAAGTGTGGACACGTAAAGCAAAGTAGATAATAAAAAAGCATGGAGCATCAAAAATTATAGATACGTTTCCAACGTATCAGCATCCCCAAGCTTAACTCTTGCTCGTCCTCGAGTAGGTAAGTGATAAAAAGAATAATTTTTGAGGTGACATGCACCCTCACAGTAAATATCCAACCATTTGCAAGCATTGTAAGCTGGGATCAAAGAACTCTAAACATGTGCATGAAAGATGGAGTTCTAACAATAGGACATAGTAACTATGCATGCAACATTACAATCTACAAACAAAGATCATGAATAACATGCATTGAAAAACGTTTGTTTGTTTCACATACAGAAAACATATCATAGTGGCAATCAGCTGGTCCCTCATAGAGTAGCAAATAGATGCATAGGACACCCTCAAAGTTCACAAGGGTGACTAGAAACAAATAGCACAAGAATAAGTAATATCACAATATGCATCAATTAATAAGCTTTGGAACACTGCACACATAATGACAACTATGATCTCCTAATGGTGCCTAAAGGTAGAAGGTGGAGACTCAAATAATGGTGGAAGAAAGGCCTTTTTTTGTAAAGGAACCAGGGATTACAAGTTTCAAAAAGAGCTTCCAAAAATTATGGTACTTGTTAGCTTTCATCCCTCATTGCCCCTATCATAATCATCTTGAAGTGGTTAAGGTTAAAGTGGCAAAGCTAGAGTATATGCTTGACGAAGTATAAGTTGACAATCGCAAGTCCCTTGAATACGAGGGCCACACCTCATGCATACTCAACTTTGGGTCCAGGTAAGTTCTTTGTCATTGTAAGTATTTGCATATCATTGAGAACCGCCAACGGGGTACCCCTTGCACATGGTATAGGAGCTTTCCCATAACCAAAATGACAAGGCAAGAATATAATGATCATCTCAGCAATCTTTTCATTTACCATATGCATAGATTTTTATTGAGGATGCTTCATAGATAGCTCATTATGGTGATGCTGCAAGTTTCCACCATGATTAGTCATGGCTTAGGCTAGCGGCCCAGGCGTTTCTCTAACACAGGATACAAACTCCATGGACTTACAAGTTCCCTCTTTATTTCACATCGATGACATCCATAGACAAAAGAACATGATATCAACTGAGTACAAAGTACAAGTGCAATGTTGAAAACGTTCCCGTGTGAGCAGTTACGCTAATTCCAACTTATAAGTGCAAGCATATACAACAAAGTTGTCACAATGGTTCAAGTTTATTAGGGGCAAAGAATATAAAATGTGGCATCAAGTTCGTGAGGGCTTTAATTATAAGATAGTTGAAAACAAGAATATAGTTGGAATGGTGTAACACACCATGCATAGGAGTTTATAGTGGACACTTTGGAATAACTTGGTTTCTTGGGAGTTGGAGGCATGAGTAGAACTTACTCATACAAGTGGAGGCTAGCAAAAGACTAGGAGCAACCAACTAAGAGAGCATAATGGCCATAATCATGCAGTGCAACAAAGCATACTAATCAAAGAAAAGGGTGGTACTACAAGTCAAGGACTAAATGATCATAGAGGCTAATGGTGACTTGTCATAGTCATAACATGGTGTGAGCATGTGCCAATTCAACCCAAGCAAAGCATCAAAGGAGAATACCACAATTCTATGCTTTTGCATGATAAAACAACGCATAATTTCTTCAAGGCACACTAAGAAATCCCAATTGTTTGGAACAAGACATGCTACAACAATAATCACTAAGCATAAGGTAAAAACAACACCTAGCATGTCATGCTAAAGTCTAAGTCACAGTCAATGCAAGCTCCTCTTGCACTTATAAGCAATAACTTACTACTCCTTTCCTAACACCAAGCAAACTATTTGCAAAACAACACAGCAAGAACGAGGGTCCAATCTACTCAAGAAAACTAAAAAAACTAAGCAAATCAAAACTAAGATGCTCCAAGAACAACATAACTGTGCATGAAACAATAAAAACAAAGTGTCTAGACAGACCTGAGCTTTTTATTGATGAAGAAGGGGATGCCTTGGGCATCCCCAAGCTTTGACGTTTGTACCTCTTGGATATTTCTTGAGGTGACACCATGGTGGCATCCCCAAGCTTGAGATTTTGTCCATTCTTCTTCTCATTGCATCATTCTCTCTCTACACCTGAAATTTTTCCTTCATACAAAACTTCACACAATCTTCATTAGCAACATTAGTGTATTCAAAAGATATTAGACCTCTGGCAAAGCTTTGGAACAGCAAGGATTTTCACTAAAAACACAATATACTGTAGTAACTCCTTCAAAAAGCTCAATTCACCTAAATAGAACTCAAAAAGGAATCAATAAGGAGCAGATGCAAATAATGACAGAAATCTGTGAAAACAGACCAGCAGGTAGAAACCGATTTTTTTTCGAAAATCTTCTGTTGCTCAAATCAAAAAGTGTTGAACTAACAAAAGTTATCCTTCATACTGGGGGATTTATTCGTAAATTTTTAGCTCAATACAAGTTACAGAGACTCCTCACGGTTTTTTTGGTGGAGGACAGAAATCTGTTTCGGGACAGCAACTCCCCAAATCTTACTTCCCTCTCATTAAAGGTCATTCTTGGCACAAAAATCAAACAAAAAGGATAAGGAGAGGTAATTACAGAAGTTATAACCTCCAAGACTCAGTTTATCTCCCAACAAGTACTTTTCTTTTACGCCTTGAAGTTAGGCAGAAGAAGCAAGAAGGATCAAGTATTTTCAAATCAAGAAGCATTAACATCAAATATTTCTTTCAAAGGAGGAGAAAAAATCAACTTCTTTCTCCTCATAGGGAAGTGTTCAATACCTTTCTTGAATGGAAAATGATATTTAATGGTGCCTTCCTTCATATCAATGATGGCACCAACTGTTCTAAGAAAAGGTCTTCCCAAAGTAATAGGACAAGAAGCATTGTATTTAACATCCAAAACATAGAAATCAACAGGGACATAAGCATTGTTAACCATAATGAAAAAATCATTAATACTACCCATGAGTTTATTTTTAGCATTATCATTGAGTGGGATATCCAAATAACAATCTTCCAATGGTGGCAAATCAAGCATTTCATAAATCTTCCTAGGCATAACAGAGACACTAGAGCCAAGATCACATGAAGCTTTGAGATCAAAGTCATTCACTTGCATATTAATAATGGGTTCCCAACTATCTTCTACTTTCCTAGGAATATAATCTTTGTGTTTTAGCTGCTCTTCCTTAATTTTCACAAGAGCATCTGTAATGTGTTTGGTGAAAGCAACATGCATATCACTAGCATCGGGACTTCTAGCAAGCTTTTGCAAGAACATAATCACTTCAGAAATATTGCAATCATCAATATCAAAGTCAAACTTAGCATCACTAGTAGTAGGCTCAGTAGACTTAGGCATAGTAGGAGGAATAGGGACTACTTGTGGTTTAGTGGTGATGGTGCACACACTATTGTTTCTATCAATTTCAGCTTCCCTTTCCCACTTAGCATGAAGTTGAGATAACAGCCTAACATTTTCATCAATAGTAACTTGTATGGCATGAGCAATAGCAAAGGTATTTTCCATAGCTTCAGGTTTAGCAGCCATTTTACTAATCAAAGAGGACCGAGCCTCAGACAAAGAGGATATATTTTTCTCAACAGTTAAAAGCTTTTCCTCTATAATCTTATTGAAAGTGGTTTGTTTACTAATAAAGTCTTTGAGCATGACTTCAAGTTCAGAGGGGGCACTCCTAGCATTATTGTAATAGTTTCCATAGGAATTGCCATGATTAGGAGGATAAGGCCTATAATTGTTGTTGCTACCAAAACTGTTCCTATAGGCATTGTTGTTGAAATTGTTGTTTCTAACGAAGTTCACATCAACTTGCTCTTCTTGAGCAACCAAAGAGGCTAAGGGAACACTAATAGGATCTAAAGGAGCTTTCCATTAACAAGCATAGTCATAATAACATCAATCTTTTCACTCAACGAGGAAGTTTCCTCAACAGAATTTACCTTCTTACCACGTGGAGCTCTCTCAACATGCCATTCAGAGTAGTTAACCATCATATATCAAGGAGCCTTGTTGCAGCACCCAAAGTGAGGCCCATAAAAGTACCTCCAGCAGCTGAATCCAACAGATTTGTTGAGGAAAAGTTCAAACCTGCATAAAAGGTCTGGATAATCATCCAAGCAGTGAGTCCATGAGTAGGGCAATTTTTAACCAAAGATTTCATTCTTTCCCAAGATGGAGCAACATGTTCACTATCAAGTTGTTTAAATTTGATAATATCACTTCTCATAGATATAATATTAGCAGGAGGATAGTACTTTCCAATAAAAGCATCTTTGCACTTAGTCCAAGAATCAATACTATTTTTAGGCAAAGAAAGCAACCATTCTTTAGCTTTTCCCCTCAAGGAGAAAGGAAAAAGCTTGAGCTTAATAATATCTCCATCTACATCCTTATACTTCTGCATCTCACAAAGTTCAACAAAGCTATTGATATGGGTAGCAGGATCATCAGAACCAGCACCAAAAAATTGCTCTCTCATCACAAGATTCAACAAAGCAGGCTTAATTTCATAAAAGGTAGCATCAGGTGAAGGGTTTCACAGCATAGTAAATCAAAAAAATTCTACAGATGCGAACGGGAAAGCCAAGATCTAATCTAGGAGATGCAATCAACGAGAGGGATAGATTAGATCTTCATACCCTTGAAGAAATCGCACAGCGAAAAACATTCAATAGAACGTGGGTGATGTAGACGAACTAGCCTTCTCCTCCTCGCGATCCGATCCGATCCAACGCCCTAAGTGGCGGCGCCTCCGAGAGATGCACACGTACGGTGCTGCGACGTCTCCTCCTTCCTCGGTCCAGCAATTGGGGTGGAGAGATAGATTGGATCTACAGCACGACGACGTTGAGCAATGGTGGAGAGTTTCTGCGGCACGGCTTCGCCTACGCGCAGTCGGGAGAGAGAGAGAGAGGTAGAGGGCAGCAAGTCGGCGACTAGGGTTGGAGGAGTGGGGGGGGGGGGGGGAGGGGGGCGCCCCTGACCACCTTATATAGGGGGCTGGCCGGCCCCCTTGGCCCCTCCTCCAAGCCCTAGGGCGGCGGCCCCAAGGGTTGGAGTGGGGGGCAAGTTTCCCCCTCCTTCTAGAAGGGTTCCTAGGGTTTCCCCTAGGGTTTTGGCTGGCTGGGCCTATGGGGCCTTGTGCCCCTGTACCAATGCGGCCAGGGCACTCCCCTTAGTCTCACGCAGGCCTCCGACAAGTGGGGCCACGTTGGTCCCACTCCGGAAGCTTCTAGAACCTTCCGGTACAATACCGAATACTCCGAAACGATTCCGAAATCCAAAAACTGCTTTCCTTTATATGAATCTTATTATCCGGACCATTCCAGAACCTCTCGTGATGTCCTGGATCTCATCTGAGACTCCGAACATAAACTCATAAACCAATTATCCATTCTATCCTAGCGTCGAGGCACGTTAAGTGTGTGACCCTACGGGTTCGAGAATATGCAGACATGATCTTCTATCAATAATCAACAACGGGATCTGGAAACCCATATTGACTCCCACATATTCATCGATGATCATATCGGACGAACCACGATGCCAGGATTAAATTAATCCCATATTTATATTCCCTTTGTCACGCGATGTTTTACTTGCCCGAGATTCGATCGTTGGTATCTGCATACCTAGTTCAATCTTGTTTTCAACAAGTACTTTACTCGTTCTGTAATCCGATATCACTTTGTGATTAACTCCTTAACCACGTGCTTGCAAGCGGTGTTTATATCGATTACCGAGTGGGCCCGAAGTATATCTCTCCGACTCGGGAGGGACAAATCCCATCTCGATACATACAACCCAACAAGTACTTTCCGATCACCTAAGAGACACCTTTATGATCACCTTCTCATAGGATGACGTTTGATGACCTCAAAGCTTTCTTCCGATACCAGGGAGTTGCATTATCTCATGGTCTAAGGAATACAATATTTGACATAGAAAAAGCTTCGGAAAGATGAATAGGATGACACGATCTAATTGCTCTGCTTGATTTGGGTCTGTCCATCATATCATTCTCCCAATGACATGATATCATTATTAATCGACAACTCATGTCTATGGTTAGGAAACCTTAACCATCATTAATCAATGAGCTAGTCCATAGAGGCATACTAGGGACACGATGTTGTTCATAAACCACACAAGTATCAAAGTTTCCGCTTAATACAATTCTAGCATGGAATATAAACTTTATCATGAACAAGAATTATAACAATAACATCTTTATTATTGCCTCTAGGGCATAATTCCAACAGTCTCCCACTTGCACTAGAGTCAATAATCTAGTTTACATCTGGCAACAATCTAACACCCATGGCATTAAGGTGCTGATCATGTTTTGCTCGTGGAAGAGGTTTAGTCAACGGATCTGCGACATTCAGATCCGTATGTACTTTGCTAAACTTCAGATCTCCATCTGTTATATAATCTCGAAATATATGAAACCGGCGGTTGATGTGCTTGGTCTTTGGATGATATCTTGGTACCTTAGCTAGTGCTATGGCGCCAGTGTTGTCACACAATATCTCCAGTGGGTCCAAGGCACTTGGAATCACACCAAGCTCAGTGATGAAGTTCCTGATCCAAACTCCTTCACTTGATGCTTCTGCAGCAGCCATGTATTCCGATTCTACTGTAGATCCCGCGATCACGCTTTGCTTGCAGCTTCTCCAGCTCACAGCTCCTTCATTCAAAATATAAACGTATCCTGTCTGAGATTTAGAATCATCCGGGTCGGTGTCGAAACTAGCGTCGACGTAACCTTTTACGACGAGATGCTCATTACCTCCATAGACCTAGAACATTTCTTTAGTCCTATTTAAATACTTTAGGATGTTCTTTACGGCTGTACAGTGTTCCAATCCTGGATCACTTTGGTATCTGCTCGTCAAACTAAGAGCATTGGACACATCCAGTCTAGTACACAACATGGCATACATGATAGAACCTATGGCCGATGCATATGGCACTTTGCTCATAGTTTCTCTATCGTTTACCGTAGCCGGACACTGAGCCTTGCTCAATATCTTACCTGACAACATGGGCACTGAACCTTTCTTTGCCTTATCCATTCTGAACCTTTTCAGAACTTTGTCTAGGTATGTACTTTGGCTTAAAGCTGTTAGGCATCTTTGTCCATCTCTATAGATTTTGATGCCTAATATATAAGCAGCTTCTCCTAGGTCTTTCATTGAAAAACATTTGTTCAAATAACTCTTCACATGGTTAAGCATATCAATGTCATTTCCAATAATCAATATGTCATCCACATATAGTACTAAAAATGTCACTGAGCTCCCACTCACTTTCTTGTAGATACAAGCTTCGTAGAAATTTGGAACAAATCCAAAGCTCTTGATCACTTGATAAAAACGAAGGTTCCAACTCCGAGATGCTTGCTTCAGTCCATAAATGGAACGCTGAAGTTTGCACACCTTATTAGCATCCTTAGGATCGAAAAAACCTTCGGGATGCATCGTATACAACTCTTCATCAATGTTGCCATTGAGGAACGCAGTCTTGACATCCATCTGCCATATTTCATAATCATGAAACACAACAATTGCTAATAAAATCCGAATGGACTTAAACATCGCTATGGGATAGAAAGTCTCATCGTAGTCAACACCTTGAACTTGCCGAAACCCTTTTGCGACAAGCCGTGCTTTATAGACAGTAACATTACCATCCGCGTCCGTTTTCTTCTTGAAAATCCATTTGCACTCAACGGCCTTATGGTCGCTAGGAGGGTCCACCAAAGTCCATACTTGGTTTTCTCTCATGGATCCCAATTCGTATTTCATGGCCTCTAGCCATTTCTCAAAGTCTGGGCTCATCATTGCTTCCTCATAGTTCGCAGGTTCATTGTTGTCTACCAACAAGACGGTTAAGACAGGGTTGCCGTACCATTTAGGAGGGGCATGTGACCTTGTCGACCTGCGACGTTCAGCAGCAGCATCGTTCGAAGTTTCATGATTCTCATCATTAGCTTCCTCTCTTGTTGGTGCAGATGGCACTGGAACAATTTCAGGTGCTGCGCTACTCTCCAACTCGAGAGAAGGTTCAATAACCTCGTCTAGCTCTACCTTCCTTCCACTCACTTCTTTCGAGAGAAACTCCTTCTCAAGAAAGGATCCGTTCTTTGCAACAAACACTTTGCCTTCGGATCTGTGGTAGAAGGTATACCCAATCGTTTCCTTAGGGTATCCTATGAAGACGCATTTCTCCGCTTTGGGTTCGAGCTTGTCCGACATCAACTTCTTGACCTAAGCTTCGCATCCCCAAACTTTAAGAAACGACAACTTAGGTTTAGCACCAAACCATAGTTCATACGGTGTCGTCTCAACGGATTTAGATGGTGCCCTATTTAAAGTGAATGCAGCGGTTTCTAATGTATAACCCCAAAATGATAACGGCAAATCTGTAAGAGACATCATTGATCGCACCATATCTAATAGAGTTCGATTCCGGCGTTCAGACACACCATTTCGCCGTGGTGTCCCGGGTGGCGTGAGTTGCGAAACGATTCCGCTTGCTTTAAGATGCGTGAGAAAATCATAACTCAAATATTCACCTCCACGATCGGATCATAGAAATTTAATTTTCCTGTTACGATGATTTTCCACTTCGTTATGAAATTCTTTGAACTTTTCAAACGTTTCAGATTTATGTTTCATTAAATAGATATACCCATATCTACTTAAGTCATCAGTAAAAGTGAGAAAATAGCGATATCCACCGCGCGTCGAAACACTCATTGGTCCGCATACATCGGTATGTATGATTTCCAACAAGTCCGTTGCTCGCTCCATTATTCCGGAGAACGGGGTTTTGATTATCTTGCCCATGAGGCACGGCTCGCACGTGTCAAATGATTCAAAATCAAGAGACTCCAAAAGTCCATCAGAATGGAGTTTCTTCATGTGTTTTACACCAATATGACCTAGACGGCAGTGCCACAAATAATTCTAATTATCACTATCTACTTTGCATCTCTTAGCCTCAATGTTATGGATGTGTGTTTCATTGCTTTCAAGATTTAGAAGAAATAAACCATTCATAGCAGGTGCATGACCATAAAAGATGTTATTCATATAAATAGAACAACCATTATTCTCCGATTTAAATGAATAACCGTCTTGCAATAAACACGATCCAAATATAATGTTCATGCTCAACGCAGGCACATGATATTACTTATTAAGGTTTAAAACTAATCCCGAAGGTAAAACTAAGGAGAGCGTGCCGACGGCCATCACATCAACTCTTGATCCATTGCCAACGCGCATCGTCACCTCATCCCTTGCTAGCTGTCGTCTATTTCGTAGCTCCTATTTCGAGTTCAAATATTATCAACTGAACCAGTATCAAATACCCAGGCACTACAACGAGCGCTAGTAAGGTAAACATCAATAACATGTATATCAAATATACCTTTAATGGTGCCAGTCTTCTTGTCCGCTAAGTACTTCGGACAGTTGCGCTTCTAGTGACCCTTGTCCTTGCAATAGAAGCACTCAGTGTCTAGCTTAGGTCCAGACTTGAGCTTCTTCTCAGCAGGGGCAACGCGCTTGCCGCTGCCTTTCTTGAAGGATTTCTTTGCACCCTTCCATTTCTTAAAGCTAGGGGGCTTGATGACCATCAACACATGATTATCTTTCTTGATTTCCACCTCCGCAACTTTCAGCTTAGCGAAGAGCTCAGTGATCGTATTAGTGGAACCAATCTGTTTGTGAGTAACTACAAAACCTTTGTAGCTAGGAGGGAGTGATTGCAGAACTCTGTCAATCTTGAGCTCTTCTGAAATCTTGCAGTCCGGTTGCTCAAGACGTTGAGTGTAGCCCGACATCTTAATGGCGTTCTCACTAACAGAACTCCCTTCCTCCATCTTGCAGTTAAAGAACTTCTCAGAGATCTCATATCTCTCAGAACGGGCCTGAGTCTGAAACATGGTTTTTAGTTCCTCAAGTATCTCAAAGGGACCGACGAACTCCTCAAAACGATTTTGAAGGTCCGATTCCATAGCAAACAACATGGTACTCTTAATCACTCCATAATAATCTTTGTGCGACTGATAAACAACTTTTTCATCAGCCGGCGCATCTATAGCAGGGGCGTCACCTAGCGCTTTCTCAAGGACATAGTCCTTTTGTCCGCCAGCGAGAATGATTCTCAGATTGCGGAACCAGTTGGTGAAGTTAGACCCATTGTTCTTAAGATTTTCTTTCTCAGCAAAAACGTTGAAGTTGAAGTTGGACTTAGCCATTTGATCTACAAAAATTTGCAAGTACAATTTAGACTATGTTCATGATAACTAGTTCAACTTAATCAAATTACTAGATGAACTCCCACTAAATTCAACATTCCTCAAGTTGTTTAGTGAACATGATCCAAATTCACCACACCTAATCCGATCTTCACGAGAAGAGATGTGGTTTCAATGGTGGACAACAAAGTGTCGATCATATCATTCATATGACTCATGCTTAACCTTTCGGTTCGTGTGTTCCGAGGCCATGTCTGTACATGCTAGGCTCGTCAAGTCAAACCCAAGTATTTTCGCGTGTGCAAAACTGGCTTGCACCCGTTGTATGTGAACGTAGAGTTTATAGCACCCGATCATCACGAGGTGCTTAAACACGACGAACTTTCACAATGGTGCATACATGGGGAGAACACAATTTTATCTTGATCTTTAAGTGAGGAATCATCTTATAATGCTACCGTCGCGATCTAAGCATAATAAGATACATAAAAGGATAAACATCACATGCATATAATTTTATGTGACATGGTATAGCCAATATCTGCGCAATGATCTCCATCTTGTGCGCGCCAGCATGATCTCCATCACTCCACCATGATTGCCTCCACCATGAATAGCAACTACAACTATTGCTAACTACTTAGCGATAAAGTAATGCTATTACACGGCGTATAAGAAGTTGACACACAGGTCATACACAATTATAAAGACAACCATATGGCTCCTGCCGGTTGTGTACTCATTGACATGCAAGTCGTGAAATATTACAAAACATGATCATTGCATACAACATACACATCATATCTTGGGCCATACCATATCACAGAACACTCCCTGCAAAAACAAGTTAGACGCCTCTACTTTGTTGTTGCATGTTTTACGTGGCTTATGGGAGTAACAATGTGGCATCCCGCAAAACCACTACTAGAAAATCGCGTTGTTTTTGTGCATTGCATCATCATGACCGCATGCTCATGTCATCATGCCACATTGCATTTGAGCATCGTCATCATCTTGCAATTGATTGCATAAAACTATTTTTGAAAAGCCTGGTTTTGTTTTCTAAACGCCCCGTCTTTTATTCAAACGCAAACCCGGGTCGCCGGATTATTTTTGTCGGTCTGCTATTGGTTTGCAGGAGCCGTGTTTAAAGTAAATAAAATATTAAGCTATTTTTAGTGGGGCAGTCGAACGGGCCGAATGACCCGAACGACCACCCCCATTTTTCAAATCGGTCCACCCCAAACCAGCCCCTCTAAATCCTACAGCTACCAACCTATCTACCCACACCCCCTCTCCACCTCACCCCCTCCTATCACGAGTCGCCACCTCACCTCTCTCCCTCTCCCCCTCCAATCCGCTTCTGCCACATCACCCCAACCCCCCTCTCTCTCTCACCCCCCCACTCCCCACACCAACCACACACCCAGCCCACACCTGCCTGGCACGCCACTGGCCCCTCCAGCCCACGCCCAGCATGACACACTCTCAGCCCGCGTCATTACGTGCAGCCTCTCCCCGTGTCCCAACACGTGCCCGCTCCCCTTCTCCCCAAGCTTCTCCACCCCGCCCTTGTTGCTCGCGCCTGCGCCCGTCGCGGTCCCTCACCCTCCCTCAGCTCCTTCCGCTCGCCGCTTTCCCCTCCCAGTCCGCTCGCCGTTCGCCGCCCGCTCGTCGTCGAGACGCCCCTCTCCGTCACCGCTCCGCCGCCCGCGCCATCCGCCCGCCGCGCCACCCTCTCTCGCCCGCTGCCCGCCCGGCCCGTCAGCGTTCCCCTCGGCTCCGCCTCTGCCGCATCTCCGCCTCCCGGGCGCCCGTCGGTCCCACCATCGCGCCCTCGCCCGTCGCCGCCTCCGACCCTCCCTCGTAACGCCTCACCCTCGGCTCGCCCGCGCCTCCTCGTCGCCTCCGCCCCGAGTGCCCCTCCTCAGCAGCGCTCGAGCCGCCGGCCTCCCTCCTCGCCGTCGTCGAAGCCGCCCTTGCCCGAGCTGTGCTGCCTGGTTCTCTGTGTGTCGGTCCTATGGAGATGTGGTGTTGGAGGTGGGGTCGATGGTGTGACGGAGTGAGATTTTTGGTGATGCTGTGTTGGAGTGGCATGTATGGAAATCGCGGTAGTGAGTCGCAGAATACTCGTGTCTGACACAAGAACACCATCGTCAATGAAGCTGGAACCTCAAGTACGCCGGCGTGAACTGAAGGATGTCGGACGCCAAGTTCCCTTCACAGATCCTAATTCATCGAGACCTCCAAGTTCGCCGAGAACCCGGTTCCAAGCCAAGATCGCCTTCCGGAACGACATGACCTCCTTCAAGGATTCGATGGTGGAAACTCGGAAGACCGAACACGGCGCCGGAACCGGAAACCGAACCTCGACACGCCAAGTTCGCCGAGGCCCCGTCCCCGAAGGCCTCCGACAGGGAACCGACAAGATCTGCATCACGGACGCACCACGAACGCGGAGTAACCCTCGGACGCCAAGATCCTCTCCTCGGGACACCGGAACTTCCCCCGGACGCCAAGTTCTTCTTCCCGGACGCCAAGACCGACCCGTTACGCGGGCATGACAAGATCGACACCGACCAGGGCAGATCCAATGCGCCCCGACGCCAGACCAAGTACTTCTCCCCGGAACTCAAGATCTGCCCCGTTATTCGAGAACGTTTCCGCCGAGACCGACCCATCGAACCCTGGACCCTGAGACCAACCCCGAACCCCGGAACCCCAAGATCGTCGAGACCCCTAATGTGTGAACCCCTTTCCGAGAACCCTATTTTATAAATGGTCAACTATATGAACTGTTGCATATTTAATTGTCATCTCGCATGCATATCATTGGTTTGGGGGCCTTTTGCCGATTCACCATATAATTAAATATGGGGCCCATATGCGGGCAAATCCAGTCTCATATCGGCCTCATTTAAAATTGATGTAGCGAACCGGTGCTATATTTTGCCATGCTAATACAACATTTAAATTGCGGGGTATCTAAACAACATGGACCACCATTTATTTAATTGTCGGAACCCCGGTTCCGCTTAATATGACCTAATTGCATCGCATCTTTGCCATGTCATTCATCATGCATGCATCATGCCCGATCTTCTGCTGTTGTGTTAAATAGTGCATCCGGTGTTTCTTCTAGTGTTTTGCTTCTTCGCGGATAAGGCCGTTGAGTTGATGTGAGCTTCGCCCGATCTTCGGTTGAACCTTCGGCAATGCTTTTCAGGCGAGCATCTCCCCCTTTCTACCTATCTTACTTTTATAGTATTTATTCCCTCCTGTTGATCTATTGCTATCTGTGTCGCGATGCTCTAGTTTTCGTACCTGTGATATCCCCTGCAGCCTTATATTGCCTTGGACACATCCTATTACCTGTTGTTTGGTAGATAGTTGGACTTGCGCGTCGTAGTCGCTTGCTCAAGTGCTGTTGCGTGTTGTCAAGTGCCACAGTTGTTGATGTATTGCCGCATGCTTGATGTTGGAGATGATCATGGCTTTACTTATCGTTCACTTTAATTCCTGTTTAACAACTAAAATTGAAGTAAGCAGAGGCATCGGTGGGTGATAGAAAACATTTGGTTTCCGAACGCCCACTTGTGTCCCGTAGGACCCCGAGTACTTGATACCTGTTCCTTGATTTATCGCGCTATCCACATCCGAGAGGTATATGGGATCCCCCTGAGCCAGAGCTTGATTCAGTCTTATTTCTTGGGGCCACAAACTAGTTTGAGGTTTTATTTACTATCCTGTACTTATGCCATGCTACTTATGTATTTACGATTGTGCGAGGAGCACATCAGATCGCTTAGGATCGTGGCACGATTCCGGTGTCGACAAGCCCAGCCACACTTTCGGTTCCCGTTTCGATCGCCCCCACAACCTTAAGTCCGTCTCGAGCCGCCAGCTTCGCTATGGTTCTACTTTAAGGGGTGGCCCCCTGAAATATTTCTGAATCCTGTGATTGTTCAGTCGTGAAAGCCTCATTGGGTTTTGATTTGGTTTTTCCGAGGTTGATCGAGCGTGTGTTGCTATTGGTGCACCCCGGCCGGGTAAAACTTTCTGAAAGCCGTGTCCGCGGATATGGACGACTTGGAGCACAGTATCTCGATCATAGACAAGCATAACTAAAGTTTATTGCTGTAAATTTGACTTTAAAATGACTAGTAATCAGCTTCACTATAATGGAATGGCTAAATAATACTGCCCACAATTGCTTGTTTGAGTTGTCGCTTGCGACCATTGTACCTGACTAGTAAGTATGGCAACTACAACGGAATGGCTGAATAAAAGTACCAACAACTGCTTGGTTTTGGGTTATCTCATGCTATCTTTATCTGATTAGTAAGTGTTGTAACTATAACGGAATGGTTAACTAAAATTGCCCACTGCTTACTTTATCAGAATGACTATCTAAACCTGACTAGTAATTGCTGCAACGATAACTGAATAAGTAAAACTGCCAACTGTGTGAGTTCCTCGGTTGACTTCCTCGAATGGTCTCGAGGGGAAACGCCAGGATGGGTTTGTTTGATGGTAGTATCGGATTGGTTTCGTATAGGTCTTTCTTACCCCTCTCTGATAGCCGCCTTTTGTATCGAGTCTCTATAGTTTGTTTAGTGCATGCTGCCGCTGCCGCTCAGTCCACCATACCTATGTAGGCGAGGACCGCCGAATTCTAGCCTTGCCGTGTACTGGCCTCAGTACTGACGCTCCTCTTTTTCCTTTGCCCTTTGTCGGCACCCCTTTGTTTAAGCAGGTTTTGAGATCGACGCCGTTAGCAGGGTTACCCTTCCGGCTTGTCCTGGGCAGGGTTATGGACGCCATTGGTTATTCTTCAGGGCTCTTAGCCCCATTTGCATCTTGTCCGTAGTCGGACGCTCTATCATTTTCAAGGTGATTTGGATCTTTGTACATTATATCTGTATTCTTGACTCATTGAGTCGCTGTTATATATATCTGTTTTGTGGGTCCCATCGAGGACTGTTGTGTAATGTTATTACTTTGTTTTCCACCCGCACGAAAGTGCCTGGTGGGCACCTTTGAATCGTTTCTATGCGGGTTTGGCGGGTTTTCGCTAAAACTTGCATAAGTCCGATTCTGAGGGTGTTACAAACAAGCTAAGAACGATTATTACCTACGGAAAGCCACAACGGTGATATTATGGTTTCCAACATCCGGTGTAAATCCCATGACTACTATAGTGAGAGAAACTGGCATCCACCGGCCGCATGTGTGGAACAAGCCACACGTCAAGTGCGGAGCTAGTCTCGCGAACGAGGTCGCATAAAGTTGGCCTGGACCGCTTCGATCTCACTATCCCGCGTCATAAGAAGTACACAACAAGAGGCTTGCAACAGAAAACATCAACGCCCACAACAAGCATGTTGCGTTCTACTCGTGAAACACATCTACACATAGATCTAGCTCTAATACCACTGAAGGGTTTTGCAGCATAGTAAATCAAACAATTTCTATAGATGCGAACGAGAAAGACAAGATATAATCTAGGAGATGCAATCAACGAGAGGGATAGATGAGATCTTCATACCCTTGAAGAAATCGCACAGCAGAAACGTTCAACAGAACGTGGGTGATGTAGACGAACTAGCCTTCTCCTCCTCGCGATCCGATCCGATCCAACGCCGCAAGTGGCGGTGCCTCCGAGAGATGCACACGTACGGTGCCGTGAAGTCTCCTCCTTCCTCGGTCCAGCAAGTGGGGTGGAGAGATAGATTGGATCTACAGCACGACGACGTGGTGCAATGGTGGAGAGTTTCTGCGGCAGTGCTTCGCCTACGCGCAGTCGGGAGAGAGAGAGAGAGAGAGAGAGAGAGAGAGAGTTAGGGGGCAGCAGGTCGGCGACTAGGGTTGGAGGAGTGGGGGGGAGGGGTGAGCCCCTACCCACCTTATAATAGGGGGCTGTCTGGCCCCCTTTGCCCCTCCTCCAAGCCCTAGGGCGACGGCCCCAAGGGTTGGAGGGGGGCAAGTTTCCCCCTCCTTCTAGAAGGGTTCCTAGGGTTTCCCCTAAGGTTTTGGCCGGCTGGGCCTATGGGGCCTTGTGCCCCTGGACCAATTCAGCCAGGGCACTCCCCTTAGTCCCACGCAGGACTCCTACAAGTGGGGCCATGTTGGTCCCACTCCAGAAGCTTCTATAACCTTCCGGTACAATACCGAATACTCTAAAACGATTCCGAAATCCAAAAACTACTTTCCTTTATATGAATCTTATCCTCCAGACCATTCCAGAACCTCTCGTGATGTCCTGGATCTCATACGAGACTCCGAACAAAAACTCATAAACCAATTATCCATTCTATCCTAGCGTTGAGGCACGTTAAGTGTGTGACCCTACGGGTTCGAGAATATGCAGACATGATCTTCTATCAATAATCAACAGCGGGATCTGGAAACCCATATTGACTCCCACATATTCATTGATGATCATATCGGATGAACCACGATGCCAGGATTCAATTAATCCCATATTTATATTCCCTTCGTCACGCGATATTTTACTTGCCCGAGATTCGATCGTTGGTATCTGCAAACCTAGTTCAATCTCGTTCACAGCAAGTACTTTACTCGTTCCGTAATCCGATATCACTTTGTGATTAACTCCTTAACCACGTGCTTGCAAGCGGTGTTGATGTCGATTACCGAGTGGGCCCGAAGTATATCTCTCCGACTCGGGAGGGACAAATCCCATCTCGATACATATAACCCAACAAGTACTTTCCGATCACCTGAGAGACACCTTTATGATCACCCTCTCATAGGATGACGTTTGATGACCTCAAAGCTTTCTTCCGATATCAGGGAGTTGCATTATCTCATGGTCTAAGGAATACAATATTTGACATAGAAAATGCTTCGCAAAGATGAACACGATGACATGATCTAATTGCTCTGCTTGATTTGGGTCTGTCCACCATATCATTCTCCCAATGACATGATCTCATTATTAATCGACAACTCATGTCTATGGTTAGGAAACCTTAACCATCATTAATCAATGAGCTAGTCCATAGAGGCATACTAGGGACACGATGTTGTTCATAAACCACACAAGTATCAAAGTTTTCGCTTAATACAATTCTAGCATGGAATATAAACTTTATCATGAACAAGAATTATAACAATAACATCTTTATTATTGCCTCTAGGGCAGAATTCCAACATCAGGAGCATGTGGAGGAATATGAGTGCTTAGGAAATCATTGTTGTTGGTGCTAGTGAAGTTACACAACTTGGTGTTCTCAGCAGAGTTCATTTTGGCAAAGGTGGGCAAGCAAAAAACAACACCAACAACTAGAGCAGTAACTAATTTTTTTGTGTTTTTGAATAAAGCAAGCTAACCAAACTGGACTAATTTTTTTGGGTTTTTTGAAAAGAGGAAAACAAAACCAAGTAAAAGAAACAAAGCAAACTAAAAACAAAGTAAAGAGAAAGGAAGTGAAGGACTCCCCTAGTGAAGACGTCCTTAGCCTCCCCGGCAATGGCGCCAGAAAACTTGTTGATGGTGCTGACGTGGAGCACTTCGTTGGAAACCCCAAGAGCAAGGTGTGAAGCAACAAGCAGCAAGTCTTCCCTTAGTAGAGACCGAGGTTATCGAACCAGTAGGAGGAAGGAAACGTCACACAGGTGTTGCAAGCAACACGGATAACTGCACAACACAAACTCAAGACTTTTCCCCAATGAATCAGTGAGGTTGTCAAGCTCACCGGTTTGCTGTAACAAAGGATTAAACGTATGGTGTGGAAGGTAATGGTTTGCAGCAAGTAAACAAGTAACAATGGAAGATGTATCAATGGTAAATATTGGACCGGGGTCCATAGTTCACTAAAGGTGCTCTCCTTAGATAAACAACATGGCATGAAGGGGTAAACAAATTACATCAGGGAAATTGACAGGAACTGAGCAAGGCATAACAATGCAATTACTAGTCATAAAGATCCAATGAGATTCGATTGGGCAATACAACAAGATACATAGACCGACATCCAACTGCATCTATGACTAGAAGTGCACCTTCAGGTTATCATCCGAACCCCCTCCGGTATTAAGTTGCAAGCAACAGGCAACTGCTTTATGCAAAGTGTGTAAGGTAAATAGTCCACATGTTCCAAAAACAAGAGACCGTTGTTTTCTCCCTAGTGGCAATAGCAAATCTACAACCGAAGAGATTATTGTCACTTCCCTTATAAACTAGAGGCATGAACCCACTATCGAGCATAAATACCCCCTCTTGGAGTCACTAGTAACTACTTGGCCAAGATAGATACTAACATCGGAGAGCATGCAAGATCACAAACAACACAGACATGATAGAATCATAAAGAAAAAACCATTAATCAAACCAACATAATAATCTCAATATCCATCGGATCCCCGCAAACACAACATGCATGATTACAAATAGATTAGATCTTGATCATGAACGGAGCTCACAAGATCTATACATGAAATCACAAAGGAGGAGATACAACCATCTAACTACTACATGGACCCATAGTCCAAGGTGGAACTACTCACACATCATACCGGAGAGAAGGCATCCGGGATGATCTCCCCTCCGACAGGGTGCCAGGAAGAACTTCAGATCCCCCCGATCTAGGGACGATGGTGGTGGCGGCTACAGACGCTTTTGTAGAGATTTGATCAGGTTCTTAGGGTTTCTGCATCGGGGGCTTCTTATAGGCACAGGGGGAGGCCAAGGCGGCAGCCAGGGGATCCAAACCCTAGACAGGCACGGGGGCACCGCCTGGGTGGGTCTGGACACCCTGGCTGGCCCCTCCGGCTCTCCTCTGGACTTCTTGTTCCCCACGGAAAGTAATTGACTTTAATGTTTATCCCGTCCAATTCTGAGAATATTTCTTTACTAACTTTTCTGAAACCAAAAACAACAGAAAACATGCATCTAACACTGTTGCAACTTGTTAGTAGGTTAGTACCATAAAACATGTAAAAAGCACCTCAAAGTTTGGACAAGTAAAGCAAAGTAGATACTAAACAAGCATGGGGCATCAAAAATTATAGATACGTTTGCAACGTATCAATGTGTCATGATGACATGAGCATGCGTTCATGATGATGCATAAAGGAAAAACACATAGATTTTCTAGTAGTGGTTTTAACCGGGGTGCCACAATTCGACACCTAACAATGGATCTCGCCCTCGAGATCCTCTCATGGTACGGGGAAGAATGCCAATGGTCTGAATCTTCTCCCTTCGTGTAAATCCTCGCGACACCACTAACAAGGGTTCTTTCTCCATATTGAAGTCGGCGAAACCACCAACAAGGGTCGTTACTCATGTTCATCGAGAGAACACTCCGGAGAACAAAGGACGAAGGTAAAGGCATCGAAAGATAAAGCCACCTCTAACTTCCGTGAGAGGAGAGAAAAATGTATAACCTAATCCACTCCAATGTACAAGAGCGAATAGAATGAGTAGTCGACATGGGAGCCAATCCATCACGCACCCAAACTATTACTCCACACATTCAGTAGAAAAGCGTGCAACCATTCTCAGAATTTAGACTGAAGATCTTCATAAATGATGTTTTTACACAAAGGAGTGATGCAAACTCTTTGATACGTCCAATTTTCATCACCATTCTATATCATAATTTGCCTCTATTCATTGATATATGTCTTATTATGAGGTGCTACTTATGTCTTTTCCTCTGTTTTTGCATGTTGGATGATTCTTGGAGGATGGACTGCCGGAGTCAGGTTTCTGATGGAAAAAAGAGGTGTTTTGATGCAATTTCGCGAAGATCAGAAAAATACCAGAAAAATATTAGAAAATCATATTTTCCCAGAAGATGGAGGAAGATAGAAGGGGAGGTGTAGCCGGGCCATAGGGGCCCCACCCCCTAGGCGCGGGCCCACCTTGCCCCGCACCTAGGGCAGGTGTGGCCCACCTAGACGGCTCCCGACTCCGCCCTCTCGCCTATATCTTCATCACGGAACCCTAACACTAGGGGAGCGACCATAGAAAGATTTCCACCGCCTCCGCGGGGCGGAAAACAGCGAGAGAGAAAGAGCTCTCTAGCAGACAAATTTCTGTCGGGTAAATCCCTTCCCAGAGAGGGGAGACCGTCGCCATCAACACCGTCATCAAGCTAGGCTTCATCGGGATCATCATCATCATCATCCACACCATCATCTCCACCTGCACCATCATCACCACTGCATCCCGCTGTAACAATTGTATTGGATCTTACAGTAGTTCTTAGGGGAAACTTTCCCGGTGTTAATTACTATTGTAGTTGATGCTTGTGATTGGAACCATTGGATTATTGTTTATGTTTAGATTGTTACCCATTACCATATCATCTTTGATCTTGATCCATATGATGTCTTCTGAGTAGTTCATCTAGTTCTTGAGGACATGGGAGAAGTCATGTTGTTAGTAGTGGATTTGTGTTGAGTTATTATTCAATGGTTTAGTATTTAAGTTGTGGTGCTATTCTTCTAGTGGTGTCATGTGAACGTCGACTACATGATACTTCACCATTTATGGGCCTAGGGGAAAGCATTGTGTATTTGGTTACTAATTGTGGGGTTGCCGGGGTGATAGAAACCTGAACCCCCGTTAGGACACCTTTGCACAAGGGAGTGTAGGATCTCAGAGTTTAAGGCCGTGGTTAGGTTTATATCTTAATTACTTTCCTATAGTTGTGGATGCTTGTAGGGGGTTTAATCACAAGTATGTATTAGTCCAACTAAGGTCGGTATATTAGCACGCGTTCACCCACACAACACTTACAACACCAAAGAAGAGTACTTAGCTATTTGAAGCGAAAGCACTTGGCAGAATTCCCATGTGTCCTCGAGAAAGTTTGGTCCTTATAAGTATTTCCACCGGCTTGTCCTTTGCTAAGAAAGGATTGGGCCACTTGTTGTGTTTGTTCTTTGTCTTTATTACTTGCACCTTGTTTCTTTGCTTTATCAGAAAACCCCTAAAAATCCGTTTGCTAAGTATTTACAGAGAGTTCCTGCTCCATACCACTAGTCAACACCTTCTGCTCCTCGTTGGGATCGACAATCCTATTATCGAAAGTACTACGATACACCCCTATACTTGTGGGTCATCAAGACAATTTCTGGCGCCGTTGTCGGGGAGTGAAGCGCTATTGAAGAGTGGAACTGGTAAAGGAAACTTCTATTGTGAGTATTTCTGTTTGTTGCTTTGTTTCCAATATGGATAACCCACTTGGTTTTCTATTTGGGAAAACTACTACCACTGTTAGGGTAGTAGATGAACCACCACCTGTTGAGATAGATCCTTTTAAGATACCTACAAGTATTGTTGAACGTGTTATTGGTAATTATTATTTTGGGGATGGAACTGTCCATCCTGGTAATCATTTGCTTTTTATCCATGAATTATGCAGGTTGTTTAAGTGTGCATGTATCACAACTGAACAGGTGAAGAAGAAGTTACTCTCTATATCAATGAAAGGGAGAGCTAAAGAATGGTATAAGCTACTGAAGAATGGACAATCCATGGAATGGGAGTAAATGGCATATCTCTTTTATTCTAAATTCTATCCTCCTAGTGAGATTCATAAGGATAGAAATATGATATATAACTTTTGGCCTCGTGATGGAGAAGGTACAGCTCAAGCTTGGGGGAGATTGAAGTTACTAATGCTTAAATGTCCTATTCATGAACTCCCTAACAATATTATTATCAATAACTTTTATGCTAGGCTTTCTCTTCATGATAAAGATTTACTAGATGCTTCTTGTGCTGGATCATTCACATGTATGAAGGAAGAAGCTAAATGGGATCTACTAGACCGTATTCAAGAGAACACTGAAGCTTGGGAGAATGACAAAGGAAGAAAGTCATGTATAAACTATGATTATGAATGCATTAAATCTTTTATGGGAACTGATGACTTCCGTGATATTAGCAATGAGTTTGGTCTTGATTCTCAAGTTCTTGCAAAGTGTTTTAAGGCTTTTGCCTCTTATATTGAAATTCCCAAGAAAGAGTGGGACAAGTACCATGCTCCTTATAAAGACATTATTACCCATGTTCCTGCTAGCGTAGAAGTTTGTACTGTTGATCCTATTTTACCTGAACCTTTGATGACCCACAAGTATAGGGGATCGCAACAGCCTTCGCGGCTAGTATTAC
Organism: Avena longiglumis; assembly: GCA_030063025.1. Taxonomy (NCBI): domain Eukaryota; kingdom Viridiplantae; phylum Streptophyta; class Magnoliopsida; order Poales; family Poaceae; genus Avena; species Avena longiglumis. The sequence goes on from CP125973.1 coordinate 161,729,394, forward strand.
CCAATTTATAGATTCGACACAAGGGGAGCCAAAGAATACTTGCAAGCCTTAACAACTGAGTTGTCAGTTCAGCTACACCTAGAAATAGTTCTTGCTCACAGAAGTTTATCAGTAGCAACAGTTTGGTAGTAGCAATAGTAAAGCAAAAGCAGCAGTGAAATAGGAGAAATAGTAACAGTAAAGTAGGATTCGAGTGCGGTAGGCATAGGGATGGATGGACGGGCATTGCATGGACGAGTCTAAACATGTAACTTCAATATCTAGGGCATTGCAGATAGATAATAACAAGCATCCAAGTACTAAACAATCCTAGGCATGTGCTCCAAATATAGTCATATGTTCTCGCAATGAGAAGTTGCACAACATCTTCTGTCCAGCCAGCCCGTGGCAGTGGGGCTTCTAGGGAACTACTGGAAATTAAGGTGCTCCTTTTAATAGAGCACCGGAGCAAAGCATTAACACTCCATGAACACATGTGATCCTCACACCATAGCCATCCCCTCCGGTTGTCCCAATTATTGTCACTTTGGGGCCTTTGGATCCGGACAATGATATGTGTACAAAACTTGCAGATAAGATCACAAAGAATACTATCATAATGATTCAATAATAAGTTCATATCTGAGATCATGGCACTCGGGCCCTAGTGACAAGCATTAAGCACAACAAGTTGCAACAAAGTCAAATATCACTAATAGAGATACTAGGCACTATGACCTAACAAATCTTATTCGATTACATGATAGAACTCATCCAATCCCTACCATCCCCAAGCCTATAGCGGGGGATTACTCACTCATGGATGAGGGAAACATTGGTGGTTGATGGAGATGCGTTGGTGATGACGATGGCGATGATCCTCTCCAAATTCCCCGTCCCGGCAGGGTGCCAGAACGGAGTTTTTGGATCCGAATCTTGGTTTCTGGTGGCGGCGGCGGAGCGGAACTCTTTCTAGAAAACTATCGAACCCCATCAGTTTTTAGGTCGAAAGGCAACTTATAGGCGCAGAGGGAGGCCGAGGAGATGTCTGGGGTGGCCTCACCCCCTCCAGGCACAGGGTTAGGTGGGCCCGCTGGTGGTCTGGCCCCTGTGCCCCATATCTCCCCTTCCGCCCGTGGATCTTCTGGTGAAAAATAGTTTTTGGCATATTTTTCGGGATTTTTCCTGATAGTTGATTTTCTGCACAAAAACAAGACACCAAGGTAATTCTGTTGAAAACAGCGTTAGTCAGTGTTAGTTGTATCCAAATCACACAAGTTTAGAGAAGAAACAATAGCAAAGTGTTCGAGAAAGTAGATACGTTTTGGACGTATCAACCTTATGTTGAGAAAATGCCTTTTCCTGTTAAGGTAAGGAGGCATTCTATTATAGCTAATGTGGTTAGCAAAAGTGCAAAGAAAACTGTGGAACCCGATGAGCAAATTAGTATTGAGCCTGCGGTAGCTATTGTGAAGGACCTTGTCACTAGAAATATAGAGGATGAGCATATTAACTTCTGTGAAGATGCTTCTAATATTGTCTCTCATCCTAGAAAAGTTAGAAAAGCTAGTGTTCCTGTGCTTTCTGTTAAAATTGGTGATCATTATTATTATGGTTTATGTGATATTGGTGCTAGTTCTAGTGCTATTCCTTATGAGATTTACAGGGAAATTATGCATGAAATTGGTCCTTGTGAGCTTGAGGACATTGATGTGGTTATTCACCTTGCTAATAGAGAGACAGTCTGTCCCATTGGCATTATAAGAGATGTGGAGGTTCTTTGTGGTAAGATTAAATATCCTACTGATTTTCTAGTACTTTGTTCTGAAGATAGTAAAACCTATCCTATTATCTTTGGTATGCCTTTCTTGAATACTTGTGGGGCTATCATAGATTGTAGGAAGGGAAAAGTTTTGACTAAGTTTGATGGAGAGTCTTATGAGTTTAATTTTTCCAGCTTTTCTAAAACTCCTTATGAAAATAAACTGCCTAATGAGGATTTCAGGGTTGAACAACTTTCTGCTATTTCTCTTGCTCCTAACAATGCCTTGCAGCAATTTATGGAAGATCATGAAAGCAATGTATTCATGAAGGAAATGAATGAGATTGACGAGGTTTTCCTTCGTCAGCCTGAGCAACTTAAGCATAACATACATGTGGAAGATTTGGGTACCACACTACCACCTAAAGCGGACCCTGTTTTCGAATTAAAACCTTTACCTGATGATCTTAAATATGCTTATCTTGATGAGAAGAAAGTATATCCTGTTATTATTAGTTCTAAAATTTCAGGAAAGGAAGAAGAAAGGTTATTGGAAATATTGAAGAAACACCGAGGAGCTATGGGCTATACTCTTGATGATCTAAAAGGAAATTCTCCTACTATATGTTAGCATGCTATTAATATAGAACCTGATGCAAAACCAGTTGTTGAGCATCAACGCCATCTAAATCCTAGGATGAAGGATGTGGTAAGAAATGAGGTATTAAAACTCCTTGATGCTGGTATTATTTACCCAATTGCTGATAGCCAATGGGTTAGCCCTATTCATTGTGTTCCCAAGAAAGGGGAATAACTGTAGTGCCGAATGAAAATAATGATCTTATATCCCAAAGAGTAGTGGTTGGGTATAGGATGTGCATTGATTTTAGAAAGGTTAATAAAGTTACTAAGAAAGTTCATTATCCTTTGCCCTTTATTGATCAAATGCTTGAGAGGTTGTCAAAAAAGACTCACTTTTGTTTTCTTGATGGCTATTCTGGGTTCTCACAAATTGCTGTGAAAGCGCAGGATCAATAGAAAACCACTTTCACTTGTCCTTATGATACTTGTGCTTGTAGGCGTATGCCTTTTGGTTTATGTAATGCTCCTGCGACCTTTCAGAGATGTATGTCTGATATCTTTCATGGTTTTTATGAAGAAATTGTGGAAGTTTTCATGGACGATTTCTCCATCTATGGAACTTATTTTGATAACTGTTTGCACAACCTTGACAAAGTTTTGCAGAGATGTGAAGTGTCACATCCCAAAATTTTCCAAAATTTTAAATGTGAAAAATAAACAGACAAAAGAAGCAAATGATGAAATTTAGGGGGAAAAGGAACTTTTGTTTCTAAATGGAATCATCAAAACCTTACTTGAACAAAGTTTGAATGAGAAAGCAAGAAACAAATTTTCAAATAGATCAAATGCATTCATGCATGGAATGTATCTTGATTTGAAGCACTTGGAAAAGCTAAACCAAAAACCTAAACCCCAATAAGAGAGAATCATCATCAAGATCACTCCAAGACTATGGATTTGATCCATATAAAAATTTAGCAACAAACATTCCTAAATGATCAATAATGGTAAACAAAAATATTACAAAACCATGGGAATTGATTTCACTCCATTTCGAGCCATGGATAAAAACTTATGATTTTTATAAGATAATATTCCAAGACTAATAAAGCTCCTAGCTAAAAATCATGCTTAATTGTGGACAAAGTAATCCTAAAAGGATTTATAAAAATAAATAATTATTAAATACAATTATAAAAATTAGAATCACTATTTTTGGAGCTATAAATAAAAATATATGAATTTTAGAAGACAAAGAAAGAAAGAAAGAAGAATTATAGCAAAGACAATTTAAACCATGGCTAAATCCGATGAGATTTGATCATCCAGGCATGCACGTTCATGGAATTGCACTAGCACGTCTATGACTACTCAATTTCTTTTTAATTCTATTCATTTTTTATGTACGGTGTTGCATGCAATCGAATCATGCAATCTCTCTTGACTTGTCCTTTTGTTTTCTTTTCCTGCCGATCATCAAAACAAGTAACCCAGCTGCAACCTTTATTTCTTTTAACATCGTCATATCCTTTCTACCGTTTCAGACCACCAAGTCATCTTGAGCCAGCATGTATACACGCACGAACAACCTGTCAACATCCATGCTAGCTCGTGCCAGAAACTGCTCCGCATTTACCTTACATTAACTCTCCATTTAACCACAAATTCATTCTGGAAAATTAAACACGTAAATTACTCCTAGCTTAACCACGAATTCATTCAGGAAAATTAAACACGTAAATTACTCCTAACTTAACCACGAATTCATTCAGGAAAATTAAACTGCACATCAATGTACCTTAAAACGTTCGTTACTGATGGTATTGAAACAACACCGAATGGCCGGACCATGTGAAGACGCCACTGTTCCTTGGATCCCTCTCTTCTCTATATAAGAAACTATTGATACTTCTTGATCCCTTCGTCTCTCTAAGCAGTCTCCACACAAATACTGCCACGTATCACAACTACGATTTTTTCGTCGAAGTTTCGCCGACCGTGGCGACACCATCCTCAATTTTGTCTCGTAGAGAAAGGCTAAGCCCATGATTCTTCCTCTCTTTTTTTCGTCTCTACACGTTGCACACCAAGTTATCTCAGTATATCACCCAATTTTGCAGCTTGTGACGCGCTAGGAGGACATCCGAGGTGATATAGGCTCTGCTTGTACGCTGCCGCTGTCATTGGGAACACTGAGAAGGACCATCGAGAGGCTATAATCTCCGCCCAAAACGCCCCGCGGACAACTACTTCCTCTACTTCAAGAATATTTCCTTAGACTACTCCATCGCTATTTGCGCCCGTCGCCATCTTCCCTGTGATTGACGACGCCGACTGGCAGAGTGTGATCGGTGAGATTTTCCCTTAAAAGTTCAGCTTCAGTACGTCTAGACAAAGTTCAGTACACATATATAGAGAGTTAAGTTCAGAAAAGAGTTGAATCGGTAATTGCCATTAGGATTTTTTTTAGATCGTGCCGTCTGAGACCATGTTGAATCAAAGGAATAACCAACAACTAGAATCGCTATGTGAGAAGTCAAAGAAAAAAATTCTGCTACGTAACAATCTTCAGTTATTTTCGGATTTTATAGATAGGAAACATAGGAACTTAAAAATATCATAGTTTAAGTTCTGTTAATCCAAATTTAGTAAATAAGATGTTCATGAATTCAGAAAAATGAGTAGAACACATTGGATCCATAATTTGGTATTTTTGAGTCGGTTAAAATCACGTTTTATACAGAACCATTTGTGGAGTATTTTGAGTATAAAAATTATTGTGTAAATTATTTTTGAGTGAATCCTTTTGCAAATGGTTGTATATTGAACCCTCTGATGAGAAACATCAACACCAAAAATTAAATTCATATTTTTATGGCAATAGCAAATGTCCTATTGAATAAGGCTTTTTCTAATAAAAGGAAATGCTTTTAAATAATCTATTTGCACTAGAAATAATTACCATTGGCATTTAACTTGTATAGAAGGACCAGTAGGTGTTTTTAGTGTTCATAACCTTGCTATAAAATTTTCTCAACTAAAATCATCTTGTTGCATGCATGCATTTCATTGTATTCTTGTGATTGTTTTGTGTTATAGTTTTGAGTGTGTGCTTTTTGCTTGATTGTATTGTTGTAGACTTTGAGGAGTGTGATGTTGCAAGATCAAGGAGAGTACATAAATATTCTACTATCAAGGAGAGTGATACTTTGGTCATCAAAAGTCCTATCTTTTCAATATTGCATTAGTGATATTTTTGTAGTATGCATGATAGGACTATTTATATATTGCTATGCTATAGTAGATCCTATAGAATATATCTTGGTAGGAATATTCCTAAGTTAAGAGACATGTTATGCTAGTATGCTTAGCCTAGCTATTAGAACTCAAGGGTGGAATATTCATGCTATGATATTATGCAAAGTCTATGACTATGTTTTTGATTAATAAAACAACTATGTGAATGAAACACCTGGGTGGAATGGGAAAATTGGTTTGTGTTGAGTGGTTACTTAGGGCCCATTTCTATGGTTTACCCTGGTGTATCTCACTTGTGGATGGCCACCCAGGAACAAAGAGATTTGAGATGTTTTGTGTTGAGAAGCTTCCAGTGCAGCCACATGGCATATGGGCTCTGCCTTGACTACATAGGTTGCAAGAACTCAGACAGGCAGACAATTGGTGGTAGTGATGATAGGATGGAGCGCGTCTGTGTTGATCTGAGGGATTGTTTCTGAAAAGTCTCGTCTCGATGCACGTCGAGTCTCGTGGGAAAAGTGCACCACCTCTCGAGAGGGTAAAACCTAAGTACTTAGCCGTGTCCCCGGCAACGGACAATTTGAGCATCAAAGACATTGAAGCTATCAAGGATCTCCTCGTCCCAATTTCTCTAAGTTAAAAACTTGTTGGGTGAACAAGGGAAGCACCTGGGGTGTAACCAGTGTGCCATTGTGTGATGAAATGTTTTGAAAAGAGAAAAAACTATTTTCAAAGGATAGGGAAAACTTGTTTTATGCAAAGGCCAGCCAAAACTCCACTTAGCCAAATATTCATGTAGAGGATAGATTCTCCATATTAATATGTTATCACTTGCCAATACAATTCAAATGTATTGACCCTTGCGGCTGTAACTTATTATGTTGCAGGTTTGTTTGATGTTAGTGAAGTGTGTTGATTAGGATTACAAGTCTACAACCAACATGATTGCCTATGGCACTTTGAAGATGAAGGACTCCATGCTATATAGTTATTTCTGCTGCATTGTAATGAGATAGCCAAATAAGCTATGTAAGATGCAATGAATTATTTTATTCCTGGTTATAAAGTTGTATTATGACCTTTGTTTCTTGATATTATATCTTAAACTATGGATGCTAGCTATTGATCCAGGGACTAGCATTGTAAACACAGGGATCTCTACCTTATCAGGTTGGGACCTCTACATGAAGAAACCAACCTTATTCTTAATTGGGAGAAATGCCATTTCATGGTTAATGAAGGGATTGTTCTTGGACACAAAATTTCTGAAAGAGGTATTGAAGTTGACAGAGCCAAAATTGAAGCAATTGAGAAGATGCCTTGCCCTAGAGATATAAAAGGTATTCGTAGTATCCTTGGTCATGCTGGTTTCTATAGGAGGTTTATTAAAGATTTCTCCAAAATTTCAAAGCCCCTTACTAATGTTCTTCAAAAAGATGTACTTTATGTTTTTGATGATGATTGTAAGGAAGCCTTTGAAACTTTGAAGAAAGCTTTGACTACTGCTCCTATTGTTGAACCACCTGATTGGAGTTTACCTTTTGAAATTATGTGTGATGCTAGTGATTTTGCTGTGGGTGCTGTCCTTGGGCAACGTATTGATATGAAGTTGAATGTTATTCATTATGCTAGTAAGAGACTAGATGCTGCTTAAAAGAATTATGCCACTACTTAAAAAGAGTTCTTAGCTGTAATCTTTGCCTGTGATAAGTTTGGACCCTATGTTGTTGATTCAAAGGTCACTATTCATACTGATCATGCTGCTATTAAGTACCTTATGACGAAGAAGGATGCTAAGCCTAGGCTTATTAGGTGGGTGTTGCTTTTACAAGAGTTTGATCTGCATATTGTAGATAGGAAAGGTGCTGAAAATCCTGTTGCTAACAATTTATTTCGTTTGGAAAACATTTCTTTTGACCCCTTGCCTGTTAATGATAGTTTTCCAAATGAGCAGTTGGCTGCAATAAGGGTAAGTCCGCATGAGAGTCCTTGGTATTCTTATTATGCTAAATTTATTGTTTCCAAGTATTTGCCTCCAACCTTTTTACCCCAGCAAAGAAGAAAATTAAAGGTAAAGGTCCCTATGATTGCAATGCTAGTCCCTGGATCAATTGCTAGCATCCATAGTTTAAGATGAAGTACACAGATACAAAGGTCATTATTACATAGTCATTCCAGAGATAACATAGTCTTTTACAACTCCATAGCCATAGGCTAGTACAAGAGTTTAACATAACAATATAAATAAAAGTCTTCATCTTCATGTGCCACAGGCAAGCATGTTGAGTATAGACTCATAACCCTAATCCTCATCAGAGTAACCTGCAACATCACAAGTTATAGCCACAGTGGGTCAATACATTGGAATAGTATTGGCAAGTGATACCTTAGTAGAATAATAGTATCTAGCTTCTACATGAATTTGGCTAAGTGTAGCTTAGGCTTGCTTTGCTCAAAATAGGTTTTACCTATCAGTTGAAACACTAAGTTTTTATTTGGCAAAAATCCCAAGGAACCACCAATAGACATTGGTGAACCTTCACCCCTGTTCAACCACAAGTTTTAACTTAGAAATTGGTATGAGGAGATTCTTGTTAGCTTCCATGTATTGATGCTCAAATTATCCTTTTCTAGGGACACGGCTAAGTACTTAGATTCTTCCTTCTACAGAGGTGGTGCACTTTCCCCACAAGACTTGACTTTCATCAAGACAGGACCTTTCAGAAGCCTTCCCTTAGACCAAAATGGACGCGTTCCAAACCTATCATCCCTCTACCACCAAATGTCCATTTGGCTAAGTTATTGCAACCTATATGATCCAGGTAGAGCCCGTAATGCCATGTGGCTGCACTATAAGCTTCTTAACATATGGCATCTCAAATCCTTTGTTCCTGATTGGCTTTCCACAAGTGTGATACACAAAGTAAACCATAGATATGGGCCTTGTGTAACCACTCAACATAACCCAATCAACCAGTCCACCCAGGTGATTCATTCACTTAGTTGTTTTATTAAGCAAAACACAAGTCAATGACTTAGCAATATTTTTCCATAGCATATGTATATAATCCACCCTTGGTTACTATAAGCTAGGATAAGCATGGCAATAGCAAGTATCTTAACTTAGAGAAAATACTAATAATTCTACAACTACTAGGATTTCCCAAGCATAGCATATAGATCCTTAGCAAAAATTATCATGCAAGCCCTATACAAAATATTTCTAATGCATTGTCAAAATATTGGGACAAAAGTATGAAGCATCACTTGCCTTGGTAGTTGGGGGAGTAACAATAATACTCACAGTCACAATCACCACTAGCACCAAAATCTACACATAAAATGATAGCACCAAATTCACATTCCAAATAAATCAAACAAAAATATATGAATGCATGCAAATGCCATTTGATGATTTTATTAAACCAATCAAGACAAGTAAAACAGTACTGATCAATAAACTAAACATTTATACATCAAATAAACTTTATTTGGCCTTTAAAACATTTTCCAATTAATTTTTATACACAAAATAATCCTACAAATGTCTCTGCATAAAATTCTATTTTAATAGAGGCAAAATACAAAACCAAGACTACAGATGTGTAGGATTTATTTTTTTGATTCCATTGATATCTTATTTGCATTTTTTGGACAAACAGAACAAAAGTTATTGAATTTACAAGTTTAAACATTCAAAAATCATTTATGAAATTTTAAATAGACATGCTAGGCCACGTGGGTTGTTTCTATTGGCTGATACCGTTTTGCACGGATCGATCAACGAGGGCCGTTGGATTTAAGTGGCAGTGCACGGCCAGATCTACTCGTACCGGTTCGTTTAAGTGATCTAATCTTAAGCGTTAGATCTAGATCCAACGCTGCTGAGCACACGACCAAGGATGGGCGGTGCTAGCGACAGCGATGCGGCGACGGCGCTACTGGTGATGGTGGAATGGCGATTCTAGCGAGGCCTAGGGGTGGTGATGATGCTTACCAGACTCGCACTTGCACGAGGGAGCTCAACGTGGTCACGGTTGGGCAGGGGGCGTGCTGTAGCGGGGCCTAGAGCTCGTCGGAGTTGCAGGCGGCGTCAGGTCCTTGCAGACGAGGTCGTTGCCAACGCTCTGGATCGTCCTAGCACAAACCAGCGGTATCAGGATGTGTACAGGGTCACGGCGAACACGACAGTGTCAAGGAGAAAGCAAGGGGCGGTCAGGCTTTACCTAAATCGCTCGCCGTAGTTGAGCGGCGGCTCTCTCGCTTGCAGTGGTGAGCGTGGACGACGTCTTGGGTCGTGCGCAGGCAAACCAGAAGTGTCAGAAGGTGCACAAGATCACAAGGACCACGCTCGTATGAACCAGAAGGATAGGGGCAGTCGGGCTCACCAGAATTTTGTCATCGGAGTTGCTTGGTACCGCGACGGTGTAAGTGAGATTGCGAGCATCCTGGTGGCAGAGAAGGGGTGCTGAGTGAGGGGAAATGGTCGCAGAGGGGTGGGGGTTAAGCAGCCGGAGTGGGGGTGAGAATCTCGCGTGCAATCAACGCCAATTAAGCGCATTTGGGTCGGGGAGGAAACAGCCGCGACGAGTAGGTCTTCGGCGCGAGATTGACGATGATGTTGACGTGGCAGTGGGGCCTATCCGTCAGCGAGAGGGTGTGTGCGGGCGGGGTGAGAAACAGAGGAAGAAGGGAAAACCCGGGTGGGATGGTTCTGTTACTGGGCCAAATAGGTAGCGCTGGCCCTTTTTCTTTTCTTTATTCCTTTTTCATTTCTGTTTTGATTTTCCAGGAATCCTTTTGAAATGATTTCAAATGTGTTTGAACTCAAACTTTCTCTGGATTTTTGTAAAGTGAAACCTGCACCTATTTGAGTATAAAACATTGCTGTTCACTCAAAATTACTTTGGCCCTTTGAAATTAAAATAAAACCATGCCTTAAATACTTGTTTATCATAGACATATGAATGGTTTTAAATTCATATTTTTGTTTTGAAAATTTTGACCAAGCTTTGGAAGCATCATTCAAATTCATATTCAATCCTTTTCTGGTTAAAACAAGTATTTTCATAAAACAGAGTATAAATAAATCTATTGCCTTCCCTACATAAAATATTAGGCAACAAATCTACTTCTGTTTTGAAATCTTAAATAAAAATGATCCAAATGCTTATGAATACATGAATGATATGCAATCTTTATAAATCTTGATTTTTGGGATGTTACAAATCTAACCCCCTTAAGGTGAATCTCGCCCTCGAGATTCAGATTGACTAGCAAATAGGTGAGGGTGGTCTTTCCGAAGATCATCTTGTCTTTCCCATGTTGCTTCTTCCTCGGAATGATGGTTCCACTGAACTTTGCAGAATTTGATAGTTTTTGTCCAAGTAACTCTTTCTGCAATATCAAGAATCTTGATAGTTTTTTCCTCATAAGTGAGATCACTTTCCAATTGGACCTCCTCCAAAGGTATAGTATCCTTCAAAGAAGTCTCTTCCATCTCCGGATGGCATTTCTTTAGCTGACTCACATGAAACACATTGTGAACGACAGACAATGATTCAGGAAATTCAATCTCATATGCTACTTCTCCTTTATCGCTCAGAATCTTGAATGGTCCCACATATCTTGGGGCCAATTTTCCTTTGACTCCAAATCTCTTCACTCCACGAAGTGGTGATACTCTAAGATATGCTCTATCACCCACCTCATAGGTGACTTCTCTATGCTTTCGATATGCGTAGCTCTTTTGTCGGGATTGTTCTATCTTCAATCTATCCTTTACTAACTTGACTTTCTCTTCAGCTTCCTTCATTAGTTCTGGCCCTAACAAGTTTCTTTCTCCAACACCATTCCATAATAATGGTGTAGTACACTTTCTCCCATAGAGAAATTCAAACGGGGCCATCTCAATACTGGCTTGATAGCTGTTGTTGTAAGAGAATTCCGCGTAAGGCAGACTTTCATCCCAACTAGCTCCATAATCTAGGGAACATGCCCTCAACATATCCTCTAAAATCTGGTTGGTCCTTTCTGTCTGTCCATCAGTCTGGGGATGAAAAGCAGTATTGAATTCCAATCTCGTTCCCAATGACTCATGTAGTTGCCTCCAAAAATGGGAAGTGAATTGAGTTCACCTATCAGACACAATACTCTTGGGTACTTCATGCAGACACAAAATCCTATTCATATAGATCTTGGCCAACTTAGCACTTGTATAGGCTGTCTTCACGGGTATGAAATGAGCCACTTTAGTTAGACGATCTACTACAACCCAAATAGAATCATATACTGATCTAGTCCTTGACAGTCCAGTGATGAAATCCATGCCAATCTTGTCCCACTTCCAATCAGGAATAGGTAATGGTTGTAACAATCCTGCTGGTTTCTGATGTTCCGCTTTCACTCTACTACATACATCACACAAAGAAATATGTTTGGTGATGTCCTTCTTGAGATTATTCCACCAAAATCTTTCCTTCACATCCATGTAGATTTTGGTGTTACCCGGATGAATGGAATATGGTGAGTTGTGTGCTTCCTGTAAAATCAGTTTCTGAAGCTCCGGATCTTATGAGTATGATACGCTTCCATACCATAAAGTACCCTGTTCGTCTTCATGGAATCCTTTGGCTTTTCCCTTGCCAATATTTTCCTTAATCTCTTCAATTTCCTTGTCTGTCTTTTGAGATTCCTTGGTTTTTTCCAACAAAGTGGGTTGAACATCCAATGACATGAGATGTCCTTCAGGCACTATCTCCAATCTGAGATCTTTGAATTGGGCACACAGATCATCTGGCAATTCTCCTTTAGTAAGGCCATTCACATATACATTATGGCTTAATGCATTCGCTACAACATTTGCTTTACTGGGGTGGTATTGCAAACTCAAGTCATAGTCTTTGATGAGTTCTAGCCATCTTCTTTGTATCATGTTGATTTCTTTCTGATTGAAGATATACTTCAAACTTTTGTGATCCGTGAACACTTCACATCGCTTTCCCAAAAGATAATGTCTCCATGTTTTGAGTGCATGGACAACAGAGGCTAACTCCAAATCATGAGTAGGATAATTCACTTCATGAGTTTTGAGTTGTCTTGAGGCATAAGCCACAACTTTCCCTTCTTGCATTAAAACTGCACCTAATCCTTGGTGAGATGCATCACAATACACTTGGAAATCCTTCTCCAAATCTGGCAAACACAAGACTGGTGTTGTCACTAGTCTCTTCTTCAACTCTTGTAAACTGAGTTCACATCCCTCAGTCCAATAAAATTTCTTGTCTTTCTTTAGTAACTCTGTCATTGGCTTAGCTACCTTGGAGAAATTCCCAATGTATCTTATATAGTATCCTGCCAAACCAAGGAAACTACGAACTTCTTTCACTGACTTAGGAGATTCCCATTCAATTACAGCTGACACTTTTGCGGGATCAACGGCTACCCCATATCCTGACACAATGTGTCCAAGAAATCCAACTTCATTCAACCAGAATTCACACTTGCTGAATTTGGCATACAGTTTATGCTCTCTAAGTTTCTCAAGTATCAAAGGCAAATGTCCTTCATGCTCTTCATTGCTCTTGGAGTAGATCAAAATGTCATCAATGAAAATGACAACAAACTTGTCAAGAAACTCCATGAACACCTTGTTCATCATATTCATGAAGTAGGCTAGTGCATTGGTCAAACCAAAAGGCATCATGGTGTATTCATACAATCCATACCTAGTGGTGAAAGCAGTCAGTGTGTCTTGTTCCCTTATATTAAGCTAAAAATAGCCTGACCGAAGATCAATCTTTGAGAACACACGGGCTCCTTCTAACTAATCAAACAAATCATTGATTCTGGGCAAAGGATATTTGTTCTTGATAGTCACCTCATTGAGTGAACGATAATCTATGCATAACCTTTGACTTCTATCTTTCTTTTCAACAAACAAAACTGGTGCTCCCCAAGATGAAGAACTTGGTTGAATAAATCCTTTCTATAACTGTTCTCCAAGTTGTTTCTTGAGTTCCTTCAACTCATCAACTGACATCTTGTAAGGTCTCTTTGCTATTGGTCCAGATCCTGGTAGCAAGTCAATCAGGAATTCTACATCTCTATCCGGTGGCATTCCTGGCAATTCCTCCGGAAACACATCCGGATATTCTCTCACAATTAGCACACTATCTATGCTAACCCCCTTAAGAGAATTTAGCTTACTCCCTTTTGATTCAAAGTTAGACTTGAACCTAATCCTTTTATTATCCGGGGTTGTGAGTGTGACAGTATGGTTGGCACAGTCTAGCACTCCCTTGTACTTAGTCATCCAATCCATTCCTAAAATGACATCCAATCCTTGGGAATTTAGGATTATCAAATTAATAGGAAACTTATATTTCCCAAATTATATCACTAGGTCATGACATCCTAAGTTCACTATCATTTCTCCACCAGGAGAACTTACTATTATAGGACACCCAATAGTTTCCACTGGAAGTCCATTTCTATCAACAAATGCTCTTGATATGAATGAATGCGATGCGCCATTATCAAAAAGAACAAGTGCGGGAACAGAATTGAGTTTGAACTTACCAGCCACAGCATCAGGTTCCTCATAAATTTATTCCACATTGATGTGGTTCACTTGTCCCTTTTGGAAGGGATTGGGCTTGTTGGCACCATCAACTTTCTTTTCTGGGCACTCATTAGCATAGTGCCCCATCTTCTTACACTTGAAGCATTCAACCTGACTGAGATCTTTCTTGACAGGCTGACTTCCACTACCACTTCCACCTCCATTGTGGTGGCTCTTGTATCCACTCTTGTGGTTCTTGTACTTGTCGTTATCATGACTACGGTGATGCTTATTGTCATGATGACGGTTGTGGCTGTGGTGGTTGTTATACTTTCCTTGTTTATGGGATCCAGAACTCCCACTATCATCATGATGGGAACGCTTGTGAGACGATCCCGAGCTGTTCTTGTCAAAGCTATGCTTCCTCTTTCTGCTTTCAACCTGTTTCATCTTGTTCTCCAAGATGGTAGCCTTGTAGCAAAGTGATTGGTAGGTTGCGACATAGGAAATAGATAGCTGTAGATTCAGTTCATCATTCAGTCCTTCGAGGAATTTCTCCTTCCTCTTAGCATCAGTATCAACTTCATCCGGTGCATAACGCGCCAGATTGTTGAATTCCTCAATGTATTCAGCCACGCTGCAGTGACGCTGCTTCAGATTGTGGAACTCCTTCTTCTTGAAATTCATCACTCTGGATGAGATGTGAGCTGTACGGAAACCATCCTCAAAGATATCCCAAGTCACATCCTCAATGGGAGTGGTGATCTAAAAATTGTCCCACCAGGTTGCTGCTGGCCCTTCTAGCAGATGTGCTGCAAACCTGACCTTCTCTTCGTCGGTCCAGCCAACAGTCACCAAATCTTTGTTCACTGAATGTAACCAATCATTATCCACCATTGGATCAGTGGTTCCCGAGAACTTTGCAGGCCTCAGTCTTAGAAATCTGGTGAGCATGTCAAATCCTGGAGGATTATTCTGGTTGTTGTTGTTGTTGTTGTTGTTGTTGTTGTTGTTGTTGTTGTTGTTGTTGTTGTTGTTGTTGTTGTTGTTGTTGTTGTTATTATTGTTGTTATTCTGATTCTGGTTTTGCATGAAAGTGGTCATCATCTGCATCAGTTGTGCCTGTGCTGTCATCAACCGCTGCATCTCGGGAGTGACATTGTTGTTGTTCGGGTTGGGGTTGGCACGTTGAGGAGGCATCTGTGGTTTTAATAAGGATAAGAATGAGATACCCACATATGCTTAACATGCACAATACAACACATAGAACAATCACAATAACCAAACATCAAAATAACATAGAGTTTAAACGACATAAACAACAAGTTTTGGAAAAAGCAAACACACCATAGCAAGCCATCCACATGTTGGATGGTCATTGCGACTCAATAATCAAAGTACGGTAGATGAAAGATAAACGAGTAGTCTACACTACTCCTCCGCATCAATCTCCTCGTCAACAAGGGTAAGACCTGCACTCTCCATGGCGGTCTTGTACTCATCAACACTAGTGGTCAAGGCCTCAATCTTAGCCCTAAGAGCCCTCTTTTGTGAGCGAAGTCTCTCGATTACTCCCTGCTGATGCTCAAGCTTGAAGTCCTTGGCCTCTAACTCTTCCTTCATCTCCCGAATCTTCTTGTTCCTGTCTTGTACTCTTTTCTCCTGGCTCTTGAACTTCTTGTCCTGGCTTTCAAACTTGGCCTCCATTTCCTTGACAATCTCGTCTTGTTCCGTGATGAGCTTGTCCTTCTCACGAAGCTGAACCTGGAGCTCGTCATTGCTAAGCATGACGTTGGTCCTATCAGTATCTAGGTGCCTAATAAGACCCTTTAGGTCCTGAAGGTACAGACGAATCGGCTCCATCGTCTCTCTAGCAGCATCCTCGTACTCTATAGCCTCACCCTCCTCGTTGCGTCTTCCGAAGGGGTGAAAGTAAAGACCTCTAAGTTCGGTGGAGTGCCTCCCTACCAGGCGCCCAAGTAACTCCTGCATGACTACATCTAAGCCTTTCTCCTTGTCATCATGCATCAACTTGGAAGTGATGGCCTCCGTGGTTGGCTCTGTCTGGCGTCCCGGCTGTGTGACTCTGAAGCCCCATAGGTCCTTCCTCTCAAACTTGGTGAGCTGGAGTGTCATGATACTAGGAAGTGGAAGGTTGAGCACACTAGTGAGCTCAATGAGACGAGTACCAAAACGAGTTCCCTTGAATTCCTCGGCCATGCTGATAACAACGTTAGGCATCTATTTTATAAGATAGAAAAAGTTAGAATCAACATAAGTAGAGAAAAATCACAAGACAAAATAACACAAGCACATCTTTTGCAACAAACACACAAGTCATGGCATGCACAAATCCATTACAACATCAAAGGTTCAACATGACTTAAGCAAATTTTTGGAAGTAAAACGACAAGTGTGGTGGTCCAACTAACGAAGTACGTTACAACTCTCACTCACTAGAGAAAATAGCTATCAGGGCATCCTTAGTAGACATCTGTCTATCTGCTCGCAAGACTCCCATATTAAGTCTATGATGTCACCCCTTAGTTGTTGGTTGGCAGCCTCTAATTCCTGGGTATGCTTCTTTTCTTCTCTAAGGTCATTTTGGGTGTTGAGCATTCTGCACTTGAGTCTATTACCAAGCTCCTTGATAGCATTCCAAGCTGCATTTCTTGTAGAGTCAAAGAATGTTGTGTGCATTTCAGAGTTGGTGACCATGCAGAATCCAGACTCCTTGTGGTTGTCTTCCTTGTTTTTGTACAAGTGAAGTTGCACCCACCAATACTCTTCTCCTTCATCCATCACAGGGAATCCCTTGTACACAGCTGCACCATGTATCCCCATGGTAACCATAAGGTTCTTGAGTGCCTTGGGAAATTCTGTCTCACACTCCAAGGTCATGGTCATGAGTGGTCCCTTCCTCACGGCTTCGTTGATGGATTTCATCTACAAATAGAGATGAGAAAAAAGATTAGAAAAGTTTACGAGAAGAAAAAGACAAGTGTAGAAATATTCAAAGTGTTGAAATTTTTTCCTTAGTGGTTTCTAATCCAATCCTAGGGTCATAATCCTATAGGCAACACAGTGCTCTAATACCATCTGTAAGACCCCATCTTTATAAAGGTAAAGGTCCCTGTGATTGCAATGCTAGTCCCTGGATCAATTGCTAGCATCCATAGTTTAAGATGAAGTACACAGATACAAAGGTCATTATTACATCGTCATTCTAGAGATAACATAGTCTTTTACAACTCCATATCCATAGGCTAGTACAAGATTTTAACATAACAAAATAAATAAAAGTCTTCATCTTCATGTGCCACAGGCAAGCATGTTGAGTGTAGACTCATAACCCTAATCCTCATCAGAGTAACCTGCAACATCACAACTTACAGCCATAGTGGGTCAATACACTGAAATAGTATTGGCAAGTGATACCTTAGTAGAATAATAGTATCTAGCTTCTACATGAATTTGGCTAAGTGTAGCTTAGGCTTTCTTTGCTCAAAATAGGTTTTACCTATCAGTTGAAACACTAAGTTTTTGTTTGGCAAAACTCCCAAGGAACCACCAATAGACATTGGTGAACCTTCACCCCTGTTAAACCACAAGTTTTAACTTATAAATTGGGATGAGGAGATTCTTGTTAGCTTCCATGTCTTGATGCTCAAATTGTCCTTTTCTAGGGACACGACTAAGTACTTAGATTCTTCCTTCTGCAGAGGTGGTGCACTTTCCCCACAAGACTTGACTTTCATCAAGACATGACCTTTCAGAAGCCTTCCCTTAGACCAAAATGGATGCATTCCAAACCTATCATCCCTCTACCACCAACTGTCCATTTGGTTAAGTTATTGCAACCTATATGATACAGGCAGAGCCCATAATGCCATGTGGCTGCACTAGAAGCTTCTTAACATATGGCATCTCAAATCCCTTTGTTCCTGGGTGGATTTCCACAAGTGTGATACACAAGGTAAACCATAGATATGGGCCTTGTGTAACCACTCAACATAACCCAATCAAACAGTCCACCCAGGTGATTCATTCACTTAGTTGTTTTATTAAGCAAAACACAAGTCAATGACTTAGCAATATTTTTCCATAGCATATGTATATAATCCACCCTTGGTTACTATAATCTAGACTAATCATGTCAATAGCAAGTATCTTAACTTAGAGAAAATACTAACAATTCTACAACTACTAGGATTTCCCAAGCATAGCATATAGATACTTAGAGAAAATTATCATGCAAGCCCTATACAAAATATTTCTAATGCATTGTCAAAATATTGGGACAAAAGTATGAAGCACCACTTGCCTTGGTAGTTGTGGGAGTAACAACAATCCTCATAGTCACAATCACCACTAGCACCAAAATCTACACATAAAATGATAACACCAAATTCACATTCCAAATAAATCAAACAAAAATATATGAATGCATGCAAATGCCATGTGATGATTTTTCTAAACCAATCAAGACAAGTAAAACAGTAATGATCAATAAACTAAACATTTATACATCAAATAAACTTTATTTGGCCTTTAAAACATTTTCCAATTAATTTTTATACACAAAATAAGCCTACAAATGTCTATGCATAAAATTATAGTTTAATAGAGGAAAAATACAAAACCAAGCCTACAGATGTGTAGGATTTAATTTTGTGATTCCATTGATATCTTATTTGCATTTTTTTGGATAAACAGAACAAAAGTTATTGAATTTACAAGTTTAAACATTCAAAAATCATTTCTAGAATTTTAAACAGACATGCTAGGCCACGTGGGCTGTTTCTATTGGCTGATACCATTTTGCACGGATCGATCAACGAGGGCTGTTGGATTTAAGTGACAGTGCACGGCCAGATCTACTCGTACCGGTTCGTTTAAGTGATCTAATCTTAAGCGTTAGATCTAGATCCAACGCTGGTGAGCACACGACCAAGGATGGGCGGCGCTAGCGACGGCGATGCGGCGGCGGCGCTACTGGCGATGGTGGAACGATGATTATAGCAAGGCCTAGGGGTGGTGATGATGCTTACCAGACTCGCACGTGCACGAGGGAGCTCAACGTGGTCGCGGTTGGGCAGGGGGCGTGCTGTAGCGGGGCCTAGAGCTCGTCGGAGTTGCAGGTGGCGTCGGGTCCTTGCAGACGAGGTCGTTGCCGACGCTCTGGATCGTCCTAGCACAAAGTAGCGGTATCAGGAGGTGCACAGGGTCACGGCGAACACGACAGTGTCAAGGAGAAAGCAAGGGGCGGTCAGGCTTTAACTAAATCGCTCGCTGTAGTTGAGCGACGACTCTGTCGCTTGTAGTGGTGAGCAGGGATGGCGTCCTGGTTCGTGCGCAAGCAAACCAGAAGTGTCAGAAGTTGCACAAGATCACAAGTACCACGCTCGTATGAACCAGAAGGATAGGGGCAGTCGGGCTCACCGGAATTTCGTCGTTGGAGTTGCTCGGTACCGCGGTGGTGTAAGTGAGATTGCGAGCAGCCTGGTGGTAGAGAAGGGGTGCTGGGTGAGGGGAAATGTTCGCAGAGGGGTGGGGTTAAGTAGCCGGAGTAGGGGAGATAATCTCGCGAGCAATCAACGCCAATTAAGCGCATTTGCGTTGGGGAGGAAATGGCTGCGGCGAGCAGGTCTTCGGTGCGAGATTGACGACGAGGTTGACGTGGCAGTGGGGCATGTCCGTCAGCGAGAGGGTGTGCGCGGGCGGGGTGAGAAACAGAGGGAGAAGGGAAAACCCGGGTGGGCTGGTTCTGTTACTGGTCCGAATAGGTAGCGCCGGCCCTTTTTCTTTTCTTTATTCCTTTTTCATTTCTGTTTTGATTTTCCAGGAATCCTTTTCAAATGATTTCAAATGTGTTTGAATTCAAACTTTCTCTGGATTTTTGTAAAGTGAAACCTGCACCTATTTGAGTATAAAACATTGTTGTTCACTCAAAATTACTTTGGCCCTTTGAAATTAAAATAAAACCATGCCTTAAATACTTGTTTATCATAGACATATGAATGGTTTTAAATTCATATTTTTGTTTTAAATTTTTTTACCAAGCTTTGGAAGCATCATTCAAATTCATATTCAATCCTTTTCTGGTTAAAACAAGTATTTTCATAAAAGAGAGTATAAATAAATCTATTGCCTTCCCTACATAAAATATTAGGCAACAAATCTACTTCTGTTTTGAAATCTTAAATAAAAATGATCCAAATGCTTATGAATGCATGAATGATATGCAATCTTTATAAATCTTGATTTTTGGGATGTTACATTTATGATCTAAGGCATTACTTTTGGGATGACCTACATCTATATAAAGAAGGAGTAGATGGCATTATGCGAAGATGTGTTCCAGAATTTGAACAACAAGAGATATTGCGAAAATGCCATGGCAGTGCTTATGGAGGACATCATGCTGGGGATAGGACTGCACAAAAGGTTTTACAATCTGGATTTTATTGGCCTACCCTTTTCAAAGATGCAAGGAAGTTTGTATTATCTTGTGATGAATGTCAACGAGTTGGTAACATTTCTAGACGCAATGAAATGCCTATGAATTATTCTCTTATTATTGAACCCTTTGATTGTTGGGGATTGATGGCGCCCACCACTTGTCATGGGATGCTTCGTTGGAAACCCCAAGAGCAAGGTATTAAGCAGCACAACAACAAGTTTCCCTCAGTAAGAAACCGAGGTTATCGAACTAGTAGGAGGAAGGAAACGTCACACAGGTGTTGCAAGCAACGCGGAGACCTGCACAACACAAACCCAAGACTTTGCCCCAACGAATCAGTGAGGTTGTCCAGCTCACTGGTTTGTTGTAACAAAGGATTAAACATATGGTGTGGAATATAATAGTTTGCAGCAAGTAAACAGGTAACAGTGGAAGATGTATCAATGGTAAAGATTGGACCGGGGTCCATAGTTCACTAGAGGTGCTCTCCTTAGATAAACAACATGGCATGAAGGGTAAACAAATTACAGCGGGGCAATTGACAGGAACTGAGCAAGGCATAACAATGCAATTACTAGCCATAAAGATCCTATGAGGTTGATTGGTAAATACAACAATATACATAGACCGTCATCCAACTGCATCTATGACTAGAAGTCCACCTTAAGGTTATCATCCGAACCCCCTCCAGTATTAAGTTGCAAGCAACAGACAACTGCTTTAAGCAAAGTGTGTAAGGTAAATAGTCCACATGTTCCATGAACAAGAGACTGTTGTTTTCTCCCTAGTAGCAACAACACATCTACAACCGAAGAGATTTCTGTCACTTCCCTTGGAAACTAGAGGCATGAACCCACTATCGAGCATAAATACTCCCTCTTGGAGTCATTAGCAACTACTTGGCCAAGATAACCACTAGCAACGGAGAGCATGCAAGATCACAAACAACACAGACATGATAGAATCATAAAGATAAAACCATTAATCAAACCAACATAATAATCTCAGTATCCATCGAATCCCCACAAACATAACATGCATGATTACAAATAATTAGATTTTGATCATGAACGGAGCTCACAAGATCTATACATGAAAGCACAAAGGAGGAGATACAACCATCTACCTACTACATGGACCCATAGTCCAAGGTGGAACTACTCACGAATCATACTGGAGAGAAGGCCTCTGGGATGATATCCTCCCTAGGTGCCGGAAGAACTTCGATCCCGATCTAGGGACGATGGTGGTGGCGGCTCTGACGGTTTCATGGATTTCGATCGGGTACTGTGGTTTCTGATCGGGGCTTCTTATAGGCGAAGGGCGAGACGGAGGCGCCCAAGGCCAAACCCTAGCGTGCACGGCCCACCTACCCTACCGGGTGGGTGCCCTGGCCGGCCCCTCTGACTCTCCTCTGGACTTCTTGTTCCCCACGAAAAGTAATTGACTTTGACGTTTGTCCCATCCAATTCCGAGAATATTTCTTTACAAACTTTTCTAAAACCAAAAACAACAGAAAACAGGCATCTAGCACTGTTGCAACTTGTTAATAGGTTAGTACTAGAAAACATGTAAAAAGCACCTCAAAGTGTAGACAAGCAAAGCAAAGTAGATACAAACAAGCATGGAGCATAAAAAATTATAGATACGTTTCCAACGTATCGGGGATTTGACTTTATGGGTCATTTTCCTCCTTCAAAAGGGTATACTCATATTCTTGTTGCTGTTGACTATGTTACAAAGTGGGTAGAAGCCATACCTACAAATAGCGATGATGGTAAGATCTCTTTAAAAATGCTTAAGGATGTTCTTTTTCCTAGGTTTGGTGTGCCTAGATATCTCATGACTGATGGAGGCTCTCATTTTATTCATGGGTGTTTTAGAAAAACTCTCGCTAAGTATGATGTAAACTATAGAATTGCTTCAGCTTATCACCCCCAAACCAGTGGGCAGGTAGAACTCTCCAATAGGGAAATTAAATCTATCCTGCAAAATACTAGCAATAGATCTAGGAAAAATTGGGCTAAAAAGTTGAATGACTCTTTATGGGCTTATAGAACTGCTTATAAAAATCCTATGGGGATGTATCCTTACAAAATGGTCTATGGGAAAGCTTGTCACTTGCCTTTAGAATTAGAACACAAAGCTTATTGGGCAGTGAAAGAGTTGAATAGAGATTTTAAACTTGCTAGTGAGAAAAGACTGCTTGACATGAGTACCTTAGATGAGTGGAGAAGTGAAGATTATGAAAATGCTAGACTCTTTAAGGAAAAAGTAAACAGATGGCATGATAGGATAATTCTCAAAAGGGATTTCCATATTGGCGAGAAAGTTCTTTTTTATAGGTCTCGTCTCAGATTTTTTGCAGGGAAACTACTCTCAAAATGGGAAGGACGTTTTGTTAATAAGGAAGTATATCGTTCAGGTGCTATCAAAATATCTTCTTTGAAGGATGACACAACACAGGTGGTGAATGGTCAAAGACTAAAACATTATATTTCTGGAGATTCTTATAATGAAGATGTCGATATTATTCAAATGGTGACTCTAGAAGAATTTATTAGAAACCAAACACCAGAAACTGCAGATTTCGTCTTTGAGTAGGTAAAAGTGGTGAAAATAGAAGGTTCGTGAAAGCCTATTCTTCTTATATTTTTGATGTTTTTATTACATAACGAAAGTTTCGAGAAGAAACAGAGGAGGAAATGGAAGCCAGGGTGGCCATACCTACCCCAGGCGCGGGCACACCTTGCCCTGCGCCTGGAGGGGGTGTGACCCCCCGAGCTCCGTCTTCGCCTCCTTTTCATACCGACACCTCCCTTATGCATTGAAACTTCGTAATATATAACCCACCGGATCCCTCGAGGTTTGTGCATCGTGTTCTTGTTGTATTTTTGTTTTGATATGTTTCTGTCAGGCAAATTCTCAGTTTTGGAGCTACAATGTCTTCCTATGGATCACCCATGGAGGGTTCCTCTGCGGATGTCCTCAACCCGTACATGTATGAGTTGAGGATCCATCCCAAAGAGTTGATTCTCAAAGATGGGAAGGTACAGATGAATTTAAGGCCCTAAAGGAGAAGGCAGTCTGGAAGACAGGATGGAAACATTGGAGCAGGAAGTTTTCAGGTACAAGAAGATGGCAGAACACGAAGTGGATGTTATTCACAAGATAAGTTCATAACTCATTGCCAAGAACAAGGAGGAGGTTGCTGAGCTCCGATAAGAAGTCTTGTCGCTCCGTCAGACCACCAACCAATTACAAGCACAGATCTACGACATACAAAATCAAAACTGTGAGTATGAGGCTAGATTTAATCGCATAAGCTCTGTGTAACACCCTCAGAATCGGCCCTATGCAAGTTTTAGCGAAACTTGCCAAACCCGCATAGAAACGATTCGAAGGTGCCCACCAGGCACTTTCGTGCGGGTGGAAAGCAAAGTAATAACATTACACAACAGTCCTCGATGGGACCCACAGAACAGATATATATACAACAGCGACTCAAAGAGTCAAGAATACAAATATGCGGTACAAAGATCCAAATCACCTTGAAAACGATGGGGCGTCCGACTACGGACAAGATGCAAATGGGGCTAAGAGCCCTGAAGAATAACCAATGGCGTCCATAACCCTGCCCAGGCCAAGCCGGAAGGGTAACCCTGCTAACGGCGTCGATCTCAAAACCTGCTTAAACAAAAAGGGGTGCCGACAAGGGCAAAGGAAAAGAGGCGTAAATCTGAGGCCAAGACACGGCGAGGCTAGAATTCGGGTCCTCGCCTATAGGTATGGTGGATCAAGCGGCAAGATGCACTAAACAACCTATAGAGACTCGATACAACTGGCGGATATTAGAGAGGGATAAGAATGACCTAACCGGATCCAACCTGAAGCTATCACCAAACAAACTCATCCTGGTGTTTCCCCCTCGAGACCAAACGAGGAAGTCCACCGAGGAACTCACACACTTGGCAGTTTTACTTATTCGGTTATAGTTGCGGCACTTTACTAGTCAGGTTTAGATAATCGTCCTGATAAAGTAAGCAGTGGGTTCTTTTAGTTGTCCATTCCGTGACAGTTGCAGCACTTACTAGTCAGATACATTTAGCATGAGATAAACCCAAAACCCAGCAGTTGTTGGTACTTTTACTTAGCCATTCCGTTGTAGTGAAGCTGATTACTAATCATATCGGATACAAGTCAATTCAAAACAGTAAACTTTAGTTATAGTTGTCTATGATCAAGCACTGTGCTCCAAGTCGTCCATAACCGCGGACACGGCTTCTCGAAAAGATTTAACCTGAGGGTGCACCAAAGTATCCACAGCACTGACCCTTTTGCGATCGCTTAACATACACCCATCGGTATGTCGGCGGGGCCTAAGTCACGATGTTCCCAGACCCAAAGCAAGCACGTGGGGGCCACCCCACCGAGTCGACACCCGCAACGGAGTCGGCCGGTCTCCGAGACGGACTCAGGGTTTGCGTCGATGGCGATGGCGACAAGAAATCCCCAAACGGGGACTGTCGATACCGCGAAATCACTCTGCTTCCTAAACAGTACACGTGCTATCTGTCGCACAATTTAAATAAAGCAGTAAACATGGCATAGGTACATGATAGTAAAAACACCTCAAACTAGTTGTGGCCCCCAGTACAATACTTTGAAATCAGGTACTAATCGATGGGGGGCCCATATCTCCCCACCTGTGGTTAGCGCGCTCGATCTCGGAACAGGTGTCAAGAACTCGGGTCCTACGGGACACAAGTGGGCGTTCGGAAAAACAATCTTACCTATCACCCACCGATGCCTCTGCTTAATTCAATTTTAGTTGTTAAACAGGAATTAAAGTGAACAATAAATAAACCATGATCATCTCCAACGTCAACATGCGGCAATTCTCCAACAAAGGTGGTACTTGACGACAAGCAAAACACTAGAGCAAGCGACTACGACACGCGGGTCCGACTATCTACCAAACACAGGTAATAGGATGTGTCCAAGGCTATATATGGCGGCAAGGGATATCACGGGTACGAAACTAGAGCATCGCAACACAGATAGCAAAGATCAACAGGAGGGAATAAATACTAGAAAAGTAAGATAGGTAGAAAGGGGGAGATGCTCGCCTGAAAACATTGCCGAAGGGTTCATCCGGATATCGGAGCGAAGCTCACATCAACTCAACGGCCTTATCCGCGAAGAAGCAAAACGCTAGAATAAACACCGGATGCAATATTTAATACAACGGCAGAAGATCGGCATGATGCATGACATGGCAAATGTGCAATGCAATTAGGTCATATTAAGCGGAACCGGGGTTCCGACAATTAATTAGATGGTTCAAGTTGTTTAGAAACCCCGCAAATTAAATGTTGTTTAACAAGGCAGAATATATCACCGGTTCGCTACACAAGTTTAAATGAGGCCAATACAAGGCTAGATTTTCCCGCATATGGGCCCCATATTTAATTATTAGGTGAATCGGCATAAGGCCCCAAACCACATGATAATATGCATGCAAGACAATTCAATATGCAACAAGTTGTTATTATGTTATAACATAGGGTTTCGGGAAGGGGTTCACACATTGAGGGGTCTCGACGGTCTCAGGGTCCAGGGTTCGACGGGGTCGTTCTCGGACTCCGGGATAGGTCTTGTCGCATCGGGGTCTCGGTCATGTCGACGGTCGTGGCGTTCAGGGGGAAGTTCTCGGTGTCCGTGAGGTAGACCTTGTCGTGCCTTAGCGTAGATCTTGGGGAGGTTCGGGGTTCCACGGGTTCGGCTCGACAACCGGACTCCGGGAACGGTTCTTGGTGAACTTGGCGTGTCGAGGTGTGGTCTTAGGGTTCGTGTCGGCGCACTCGGTGTTCCGGGTTGGCGATCATGGCGTTCCGTGTCGAAGATCTTGTTCGGCCTCTTGTCGTTGGCGTTGTGGTACTTGTTCCGTTCCATGGCGATCTTGGGGTTCCGTTCGTGTGGCGGTATTGGCCGACGAGGGGCTCGAAACACATCCATTGAAGGGTCACATGCCAACCACCATATCCTCACTTTGTTTCTTGGATACTTGCACAGGGACAACCTCCAGGAATCGACAAAGGACACAGTGGCATATCCAGAAGCCTCTGCATCCAACAAGGACCAAACCTGCATAGACCACAGCGAACACAAGGAAGCGAGCTGATGCGCCGAGACGACCAGGAGGGAACTGGCGAGCGGCAGGGACGGCCAGAGGCGACGGGGCCACGCGGCGGAGGAGACAGAGGCGCGACGGAGCGGGCTCGACGGCGACGAGGGCGGCGGAAAACGGGCCCGACGGGGAGGCGGTGCAGGGCTCCGCGGCGGCGGCGAAGGCCGGCCCGGAGGAAGACAGGGGAGGCGGTGAACGCGGGGCCGCCTGGGGACGTGGTGCTCGACGGCGAAGCTCGACGGCGCGGAGGAGCTCGGGGAAGGCCGGCGGGGTCGCGGGGCTGCAGGGGAGCGCCAGCGGGCGTGGGTCAGCTCAGCAGTGGAAGGGAGGCAGAGGCCGGGTGCAGAGCTCCTGGCGCGAGCGAACCAAGCGGGCGGAGGTGGCTACGGCCCGCGAGGTCGGAGAGAGTGGCTGCTCACCGGAGGAGAGGCGGTCTGTGGCGGCCTTGCCGCTTCATGCTCGGCGGAGGAGGTGCAGGCGCCAGAAGCTAGGGCGGGCGATGGCGGAGGCGAGGCGGCACACGGGGCGGGCGACACATGACGAGGCTCGCCGGCGACGCGGGAGGAGGCGGCGTGCTGGCGCGGGCAGCGGAGCAGAGGGGCGGGGCGGGTGGAGGGCCGGCCGAGCTGGCGAGCGCGGCGGCGAGGGAGGAGGTGCGTCGGGTGAGGATGCGGGGAGGGAGAGGAGCACGTGAGACGTGGGGGGGAGAGGGGACTGAGAGGTCAGGCGCGGGCCCAGGGTGGGTCCGTGGGTGAGTGGGACCCAGGGACCAGAGAGCGAGGGATGGGTGGCGCGTGCGTGTTCTGTGTGCGTCGTGTGCGTGCCCGTGCTGGGGTGTGGGGCAGGTGGGAAGGTGAGTGGTGAGTTGAGGGAGGGCTAGGCCACGTGGCATGCAGGGATAGGCTAGGGAATAGGGGAGGGGTGAGGTGGCGGTCGCTGAGTGGCTGGGGTGAGGTGGAAGGTTGGGTGTGGGTAGATAATTGGGTAGGTTTAGAAATTAGGTGGACCGTTTTAAAAATGGGGTGGTCGTTCGGGTGTATCCGGCCCGTTCGACTGCCCCGCAAAAACAATATAATAATTTTATTTAATTCTAAAACGCATCGTTTGCACAACATAGCCGTCAACAAAATAATCCGGAGGCCCGGGGTTTTGCATTTGAATTAGGATGGGGCGTTTTAGAAAGAAAACGGGCTTGCGAAAAATAGTTTTGTGCAAACAATGCATGATGATGACGATGCAATGCACAAATCCAACGCGATTTTCTAGTAGTGGTTTTGCGGGATGCCACACTCTGCTGCTAGTTTTAGGATTGCGGAGACAAGGACGTCCTTTTTGGATGGGGAACCCTTGCCTTGGAAGTTTTATGATGACAAGAGAACACCAGCACCATCGAAGGAGTAATTCGTCATCAAGTTTGGCATCTCCTTGGCTTGTTCCAAGCTTGGGGGGAGTGCCCCGGTATCACCATCATCATCTTTCATATTTTACCTTTTTAGTGGATTCATATCTTTGGTAGAGAAGTTATCTTATAGTTTGGTTTGCATGTGGAAGTATCTCTCCTTTAGTTGATTATCTATTGTATCCCATGGTGTGAGTGCCTTTATGGAATATTAGTGAGAAGTTTCATCTTTTACTTTTGCACTTCTTATTTTAGTTTGCAATCTCTATTATATGATGGATCTTGTTGATCAGTATTGGCATCACTTTGGGAGCATCAAGTAAATCTAAATTGGTTTTGGCAAACCAAGCTCTGGTCAGTAGCAACACTTTTTGAGGTTTGAAAGGAAAAGAGAAAAAGCTTACAGGTATTTTGTATCATTTGTTTTATTTCTTGTTGGCTCATAAGCTTAGTATTCTCTATTTAAGATCTTTTGTGTCTTCAAGGAAGGTTGCATGTTTTGCTTTATCACTTGTAGGTTTTCTTGCTTCTTTCAACTCTTTTGCTTGCTACCTAGCCTTGCTAGCCAAAAACCTGCTTTGAGAAGGCATACTTCTCATGTTTCCAAACCCCTTTGAACCAAAACCTGTGCCATTTGTGTCCACCATATCTACCTATTAACATTAATGCTATTCCAAGCAAATTCTCAAGCTTCATATATCTTTCGAATTTAAAACTATTTTGTTATGTGAAAACTAGTTAGTAAAGCTCTCGCGAACTTGATGGCACACCTTATTTTCTTGCCCCTAATAGACTTGAACCATTGTATCATCGAAGTTGTATATGCTTGCATCTATACGTTGGAATTAGGAGAACCATGCTGTCACGAGGAACGATTTCAACATTGCACCTGTATGTTGTACACAGTTGATATCATGCTATTTTGTTTGCGGATGTCGACGATGTGAAATAAAGAGGGAACTTGTAAGTCCATGGAGTGATGTATGTGTGTTAGAGAAACTCCTGGGCCGCTAGCCTAAGCCATGCCTAATCATGGTGGAAACTTGCAGCATAACCATAGTGAGAATTCTGTGAAGCATCCTCATTAAAAGCTATGCACATAGTAAATAAAAAAGATCGCTGAGATGCTCATTGTCTGCTTGCCTTGTCATTTTGATTATGGGATAGATCCTGTACCATGTGCAAGGGGTACCCCATTGGCGGTTTTCTATGATACACAGGTACTTACAATGACAAGAACTTACCGGTAACCAAAGTTGAGTAGCATGAGGAGCGGCCCTCGTACTCAAGGGACATGAGATTGCCAACTTATATTTCGTCAAGTATATACTCCATCTTTGTGCACTTTAACCTTAATCATCTCAAGATGCCTATGATAGGGGCAATGAGGGCTCAAAGCTAGTAGGTACCATAATATTTTGGAAGCTCTTTATGACTTGAAATCCCTGCTACCCTCTGTGAAGGGACCTTTCTCCTATTTTCTAAGTTGGGTCAGTAAAACTTTTTCCTCTCTATCTACAACAAGCATTTGGGTTGTTGTGTTGCAAGCATTCATATGGTGATTTATTCAATCATGTTCTTTATCTTCCTTGTTTGCACAAAACTCTTATCTATTGAGTATTACTTTGAAAGCCTTCATTGTGAAAAACCTTTTTGAGCAAAGAGTGCTCCTGTTTTAAAACTTCTACAAAAAGCTTTTTGAGAAACTGTTTGCCAGCTGTTCTCTGACCGGGAACAAGAGTTTTCCAATTCCATTTATGATTTATATTTATGCATCTCTATTGTGACTCCTGTGCTTATTGCAAGCTAAGTTATATAATGGTGAGTTGCTTTCTTCTATGAGTTGTGTAATGGTAAGTGTGATGCTACTTGTCCGTATTCTTTTTATTGACACTTTACTCCATAAACCAGTGGACATGTTTACTGAGCTTAGTTTTCGTTTGGGGACAAGCGAAGGTCTAAGCTTGGGGGTAGTTGATATGTCCAATTTGCATCACCATTCTATATCATAATGTGCCTCTATTCATTGATATATCTCTTATTATGAGGTGTTACTTATGTCCTTTCCTCTGTTTTTGCATATTGGATGATTCTTGGAGGATGGACTACCGGAGTCAGGTTTCTGATGGAAAAAAGGTGTTTTGATGCAATTTCATGAAGATCAGAAAAATATCAAAAAAATATTGGAAAATCATATTTTCCCAGAAGATGGAGGAAGCTAGAAGGGGAGGCGTAGCCGGGCCACAGGGGGCCCACACCCCCTAGGCGTGGGCCCACCTTGCCCCGCGCCTAGGGCAGGTGTGGCCCACCTGGCCGGCTCCCGACTCTGCACTCTCGCCTATATCTTCCTCATGGAACCCTAACACCAGGGGAGCGACCACAGAAAGATTTCTGCCACCTCCGCGTGGCGGAAAACACTGAGAGAGAAAGAGCTCTCCGGCAGACAGATTTTTCCCGAGGAAATTCCTTCCCGGAGAGGGGAGATTATCGCCATCAACACCGACATCAAGCTAGGCTTCATCGGGATCATCATCATCATCCACACCATCATCTCCACCAGCACCATCATCACCACTCCATCCCGCTGTAACAATTATATTGGATCTTGCAGTAGTTCTTAGGGGAAACTTTCCCGGTGTTAATTACTATTGTAGTTAATGCTTTTGAGTGGAAGCATTGGATTATTGTTTATGTTCAGATTGTTATCCATTACCATATCATCTTTGATCTTGATCCATATGATGTCTTGTGAGTAGTTCGTCTAGTTCTTGAGGACATGGGAGAAGTCATGTTGTTAGTAGTGGATTTGTATTGAGTTATTATTGAATGGTTTAGTATTTAAGTTGTGGTGCTATTCTTCTAGTGGTGTCATGTGAACGTCGACTACATGATACTTCACCATTTAAGGGCCCAGGGGAAAGCATTGTGTATTTGGATACTAATTGTGGGGTTCTTGAGATGTAAAACCTGAACCCCCGTTAGGACACCTTTGCACAAGGGAGTGTAGGATCTCAGAGTTTAAGGTTGTGGTTAGGTTTATATCTTAATTACTTTCCTGTAGTTGCAGAATGCTTGTAGGGGGTTTAATCACAAGTATGTATTAGTCCAAGTAAGGTTGGTACATTACCACAGGTTTACCCACACAACACTTACAATACCAAAGAAGAGTACTTAGCTATTTGAAGCGAAAGCACTTGACAGAATTCCCATGTGTGCTCGAGAACGTTTGGTCCTTATAAGTATTTCCACAGGCTTGTCATTTGCTAAGAAAGGATTGGGCCACTTGCTATGTTTGTTCTTTGTCTTTATTACTTGCACCTTGTTTCTTTGCTTTATCAGAGAACCCCTAAAAATCCATTTGCTAAGTATTTATAGAGAGTTCCTGCTCCATACCACTAGTCAACACCTTGTGCTCCTCGTTGGGATCGACACTCCTATTTATTGAAAGTACTATGATACACCCCCTATTCTTGTGGGTCATCACTCTTCATCGGATCTGATGTAGATGATGTCGTCGATTGGGAGAACACCAGAAGATACAAAAAACATTAGTGAATATTTGGGTCCATTGAAAGATACAACAGAGGAATATTCCTCAGATAGCATGAAGACCATATGTCGAAGCATCATTATAAGAAGATGGGAGCGAAACCCTGAAGGTATGACGGAAACCCAACCACGAGAATTCCTGGACTCGAAGAAAATATAAGAGGGCAAATTAAAAACACGTGAAGGTAAGAGGAGAATAGCACAGAGTTCAGGAGTAAAAGTAGACCTAATCACATCTATCCAACCTTTTTTTGCAAAATAGTTTTGACACTCTACACTGGCCGGTAGCTAGGTTATCTGATACGTCGGAAATGTATCTATAATTTTTTATGTTCCATGCTTGTTTAGTATCTACCTTTCTTTGCTTTGTCTACACTTTGAGGTATTTTTATATGTTTTATGGGACTAACCTATTAACAAGATGCCACAATGCCATTTGCCTATTTTCTTCTGTTTTTGGTTCCAGAAAAGGCAGAAAATCAATATTCTTAGAATTGGACGGGACAAAATCCCAAGTCAATATTTTATCGTGGGGAACACGGAGCCAGAAGACGAGACGGAGAAGAGCCACTAGGGGGCCACACCCCCTGGCCCCGCGGCCTGGCCTAGCCCGCGCCTGGGAGGGTGCGGCCACCCTGGGTGCCCCCCTGCCTTGCCTCTTCGCCTATAAGAAGCCCTTGATACCAAAACCCTAAGTACCTGATCAATCTTCCACGAAACAGTCCGTAGCCGCCGCCACCATCGTCCCTAGATAGGGGGGTCTGAAGTTCTTCCCGGCACCCTACCGAAGGGGAGATCATCCCAGAGGCCTTCTTCATCATCATACCAGCCTCCGGTATGAAGCGTGAGTAGTTCCACCTTGGACTACGGGTCCATGTAGTAGCTAGATGGTTGTCTCTCCTCCTTTTGTGCTACCATGTTTAGATCTTGTGAGCTCCGTTCATGATCAAGATCATCTATTTGTAATCATGCATGTTGTGTTTGTGGGGATCCGATGGATATTGAGATTACTATATCAGATTGATTAATGGTTCTATCTTATTGATTCTATCATGTCTGTGTTGTTTTTGATCTTGCATGCTCTCCATTTCTAGTAGCTATCTTGGCCAAGTAGATGCTAGTGACTCCAAGAGGGAGTATTTATGCTCGATAGTGGGTACATGCCTCTATTTAATCTGGGGAAGTGACAGAAATCTCTAAGGTTGTAGATGTGTTGTTGCTACTAGGGAGAAAACAACGGTCTCTTGTTCATGGAACAAGTGGACTGTTTACCTTACACACTTTGCTTAAAGCAGTTATTTGTTGCTTGCAACTTAATACTGGAGGGGGTTCGGATGATAACCTGAAGGTGGATTACAAGTCATAGATGCAGTTGGATGGTGGTCTATGTATCTTGTTGTATTTCCCAACCAAATCTCATAGGATCATGAATGTCTAGTATTGCATTTTTATGCCTTGCTCTGTCCTGTCAATTGCCCTGCTGTAATTTGTTTACCCAGCATGCCATGTTTGTTTATCTTAAGGAGAACACCTCTAGTGAACTATGGACCCCGGTCCAATCTTTACCATTGAAATCGGCCCTATGCAAGTTTTAGCGCTTCCCGCCAAACCCGCATAGAAACGATTCAAAGGTGCCCACCAGGCACTTTCGTGTGGGTGGAAAACGAAGTAATATCATTACACAATAGTCCACGATGGAACCCACAGAACAGATATATGCAACAGTGACTCAAAGAGTCAAGAATACAAATATACAGTACAAATATTCAAATCACCTTGAAAACGATATAGCGTCCGAGTATGGACAAGATGCAAATTGGGCTAAGAGCCCTGAAGAATAACCAATGGCGTCCATAACCCTGCCCAGGCCAAGCCAGAAGGGTAACCCTGCTAACGACGTCGATCTCAAACCTGCTTAAACAAAAGGGGTGCCGACAAAGGGCAAAGGAAAAAGAGCGCCAAGATCGAGTCCAAGACAGCGAGACTAGAATTCGGCGGTCCTCGCCTACATAGGTATGGTGGACTGAAGCGGCAACGCATCATGCACTAGACAACCTATAGAGACTCGATACAACTGTCGGCTATCATAGAGAGATAAGAAAGACCTATTCGAAACCAGCCTGATACTACCACCAAACATACTCATCCTAGTATTTCCCCCTCGAGACCAAACGAGGAAGTAAACCGAGGAACTCACACAGTTGGGAGTTTTATTTATTCAGTTATCGTTGCAGCAATTACTAGTCAGGTATAGATAGTCATCCTGATATAATAAGCAGTGGGCACTTTTAGTTAACCATTCTGTTGTAGTTGCGACACTTACTAGTCAGATACAATTAGCATGAGATATCCCAAACCCAGCATTTGTTCGTACTTTTATTTAGCCATTCCGTTGTAGTGAAGCTGATTACTAGTCATATCGGATACAAGTCAAATTTTAATAGTAAACTTTAGTTATAGTTGTCTATGATCGAGAACTGTGCTCCAAGTCGTCCATAACATGGACACGGCTCGAAAAGATTTAACCTCAGGGTGCACCAAAGTTTCCACGCACCTACACCCTTGTTCTCGGATCGTAGGTACAAGATCACAAAACATACACCCAATGGTATGTCGATGGGGTTTCGGACACGCTTCCGGACCCAAAGCAAGCACATGGGGCCACCCCACTAAGCTACCCGCAACGAAGTCGGCCGGCTCAGACGGACCAGAGGTTTGTGCCAATGGTCAGAAACGACTAGGAACCCGAAAATGACCGGGCTTGTCGATACTGGTGAAAACATTCCACATTTGTTCCTAACAGCAAGCGCCCACAGCAATCATAAATAAAGCAGTAAATCATGGCATAAATACAGGATAGTAATAAAGCCCCAAACTACTTTGTGGCCCCCGGTACAGTACTTTGAAATCAAGTACTAATCGATGGGGTTGCCCACATACCCCACATGTGGTTAGCGCGCTCGATCTCGAAACAGGTGTCAAGAACTCGGGGTCCTAGGGACACCAGTGAGCGGTTAAAAACCAAATAATGTCTATTACCCACCGGTGCCTCTGCATTTACCTACTTTCAGTTTTAGATATTAAACGGTAATTAAATCCATGATCATCTCCAACATTAAACATGCGGCATTACTCCAACAACTATGGTACTTGACGACACGCAACAACACTTGAGCAAGCGACTACGACACGCAAGTCCAACTATCTACCAAACAACAGGTAATAGGATGTGTCCAAGGCAATATAAGGCTGCAAGGGATATCATGGGTACGAAAACTAGAGCATCGCAACACAGATAGTAATAGATCAAAAGGAAGAAATAAAGACTAGAAAGGTAAAATAGGTAGAAAGGGAGAGAATGCTCGCCTGGAAAACATTGCCGAAGGTTCATCCGAAGATTGGGTCGACACTCGCATCAACTCATCGGCCTAATCCGTGAAGAAGCAAAGCACTAGAAGAAACACCGGATGCACAATTTAATACTACGGCAAAAGATCGGGCATGATGCATGTATGATGTATGACATGGCAAGGATACGATGCAATTAGGCAATATTAAGCGGAACCGGGGTCCCAACAATTAATTATTAAGTTCATGTTGTTTAGATACCCCGCAATTTAAATGTTGTCTTATCAAGGCAAAACATGTCACCAGTTCGCTACACAAATTTAATTGTGACCAATATTAGACTAGATTTGTCTGCATATGGTCTCCATATTTAATTTAGGTGAATCTGCATAATGTCTCCAAACCACATGAGATGTGTGCCAGCATGAATAATTGTATGCAACAATTCACATAGATGTTGATTTATAAAATAGGGCTCGGAAAGGGGATCATACATGGGCTCAACGATCTTGGTTCCGAGGGGCTCGAGGGATCAGTCTTCGAATCAGGGCTTCGGGGTAGTCCGTGTGGAAGATCTTGTCGTTCCATGTAGACGACCTTGGCGTCGTGGTGGTCGCTGGCGAACTTAACGGATGCCATGATTTCTTTGGGTTCACCTTCTCCCGAGGTTCTCGAGTTGTAGGTAGGCAGATCTTGGCTTCGGTTGTCTTCGAAGATCTTGGCGGAGATCTTCGGGCAGCAGCTCGGGTGTACAAATAGGGCTCGCGGATCTTGGACTTGGTGATGACACATTAGGGAAAAGTTCACCAATCACACGTTGGTTCTAAGGTGCCCCGGTACACCAACAGATGAAAGGGGATCACTCCATGCCCGCGAGGACCTGCAAATCAATGAACAGAGCAAGGCCGTGTTGAGGAGTCGCGGACACGGCTTGGATAGATGAGCAAGTACCACAACATGGGCTTGACTCACGAGGATGCCAGGACACTCGAAAGACGACCCCAAGGTCGTGGGCGCCTGTAGCGGATGACGGAGCCCTGCTAGGGTCAAGGACAGTGGAAGACGATCACACGGGCTCGGCGAGCACGCCGCTACAGAGCTGCATCCAGCCAGGAGGGGGCGCCCGTGGCGGCGCTGGGGCAGCAGGCGGCAGGGCTTGGCAACGGGGAGAGGGAGTGCCGGGCAGGGGACATACGAAGATGAGAGGGGACGATGGAGGCCTGGGTCCTGGCTCGGCACAGGGTGGCGCCGGGGAGAGCGAGGGAGGGGGGCGACGGCAGGCGCAGGTGGTGAGGTGGCCGCGGGAGCACGCCGGCAGAGGGGCGACCTGCATGCGGATGTGATGGCACACAGGAGAGAAGGAGGACGCGGGACGCCCAGGATCCGACGGCGGGCGCTCGCGACGGAAGGGAGCACTGGCTCGAGGGCGAGGAGAGGGAGGCGCAGGAGGAGGCGGGCGCTCGGGAAGGGAGGAGCCCTGGCGGCGAAGGAGCCTGGTACGGGGCAGAGGGAGGCGATGGCGTCGGGGAGGGAGTGCATCGCGAGGGAGAGTGGTGGCGGGGCCAGGGACGCTTCGGGGTGGGACCAGGAGCGATGGCGAGACACGCGCGTGGTGTGTTTGACCGGTTCGGGCGGGAAGAGATTGGTCGGGAGTGGGTGGGTCCCGGCGGTGAGAGAGGGAGCAAGGCAGGTTGGGTTGCTTGCAGTGCGTGCCAACAGGTCTTTAGTGGGTCTTTGGGTTGAGTCTGGTCAGTAGATAGGTCGGTGGCGGCGGCGACAGGGGTGTTGGGTGGTTTGGGAATTAGGGTTAGGGTTGGGTGGGTAGAGTAGAATTAGGGTTTGGGGTTGTAGGCTGGCTAGGTCTTTGGGCCTGGCTGGCTGCCTTCCCTAATAAAACGTTTCATGTTTATTTTATTTTTAAAGGATTTTTGCAAGACGTTTTTAAACAAATAAAATATCCGGAAATATCAGGGTTTCGCATTTGAATAAAGAAAGATATATTTTTAGAAAAAAAATAGGGATTTTCGAAAATAGTTTTAGGCAAAGCATGCATGATGATGCACAAAATAAAAACAACAGCGATTTTCTAATAGTGGTTTTACCCGGGGTGCTACAGGCAAAGTCTTGAGTTTGTGTTGTGCAGGTTTCCAAGTTGCTAACAACACCTTTGGGTCGTTTACTTCCTCCTACTGGTTCAATAACCTTGGTTTCTTTCTGAGGGAAGACTTGCTGTTGTGCTCATCATACCTTCCTCTTGGGGTCTCCCAACGAAGCTCTACAGTGATCTGAGCGCATCAAGCTATTTTCTGGCGCCGTTGCCGGGGAGGCTAAGGACGGCTTCACAAGGGGAGTCCTTCACAACCTTTCTCTTTACTTTGTTTTTGTTTTCTTCGTTTATTTTGCCTTGTTTTTCTTGCTTATTTTTATCAAAAACTCAAAAAAAATTAGTTTAGTTTGGTTTGCTTTCTTTTATCAAAAACACACAAAAATTAGTTCCTACTTTAGTTGCTACCATGTCTAGTTTTGGTCCAATCACTGTGTCACCTATGTAAAGGATCTTTACTTTCAAACAAGAAAGTGAAGAGAGTTTCAAAGAAGCTTGGTCTAGAATCTCTGATTTACAAGGAAAAACTGAGCCTAAGATGTGTGTAAGCCTGGTTATTAATAGTTTCTACCATGGTCTTGCACTTTGTTATAGATGTGCTTTGGATGCTGTAGCCGGCAAAGATATTTTTTGATGTAATGAGAATGAATCTTTGGATACTGATGACCCACAAGTATAGGGGATCGCAATAGTCTTCGCGGGTAGTATTACCCAATTTATTGATTCGACACAACGGGAGCCAAAGAATACTTGCAGGCCTTAGCAACTGAGTTGTCGGTTCAGCTGCACCTGGAAATAGTTCTAGCTCATAGAAGTTTATCAGTAGCAACATTTTGTAGTAGCAACATCAAAGCAACAGCAACAGTAACAACAACAGTGAAATAGGAAGTATTCCCTCAGAAGACCTCCTAATGAGGCTCTAAACCATGGAAAGCTAGCAACCTAGAAGCAATGAGACCTCCACAAATTCCACCCTTCTCATGGTTGGTGGTGAGATGGTGAGCTATCAAAGCACCCAGACTATAAGAACTATTCCTATTCAGAGCAGCTACAATAAAAGCTAGATCAAAAGAAGACAACTTTCTAGCAATCTTTCTAGCAAGAACACACTTGGTAATGAAATAGGAAAAGTATCTAATAGC
Source organism: Avena longiglumis (assembly GCA_030063025.1). Classification (NCBI taxonomy): domain Eukaryota; kingdom Viridiplantae; phylum Streptophyta; class Magnoliopsida; order Poales; family Poaceae; genus Avena; species Avena longiglumis. The sequence goes on from CP125973.1 coordinate 161,767,733, forward strand.
TGGGAGCTGAATGTTCGGAATTTTACCACTTTCCTTTGAGAAGTCGAAACCTTGAAAAATCTCAGCATATAAATCCATAAGTGACTTGTGCCTCTCCTTGATCTTCTCACAAGATCCCCACTGAGGTACTCTAATTGCTGCACATAAATCAGCAAAAGGCAGGTCAACATGTATATTATATATTTTGTAATGGACCATGGGATTAGAAGTAGACCAAGTGAACCGGAAGTCCTGCACAAAATCCATGGTTAGCTTAACATATTGGAATGGTTCACCTTCAACAAAGTGTTCCAACCCTGCATTTGTAACCATAGTTTGGAAATCTTGGAGGATCCCCGCAGCTCTCATAAATTCGTGGCATGCATATATGGAAGGAAAAACTGCCTCCTCACGATGAACCTTCCTTGGCTCATGCACCATTAAGTCATATTGGTTCAGTGGATAAGCACTCATCTTCCTTGCTGAAATTTTTAGACAACCATCAAACCAAGTGATTTCTAAGTTGATAAATGATGAGCAACTACTATAGGAACTTGCTAGAGGACTACACATGCATCAAAATAAAGTTTCTAAGGAAAGAACAAGCATGCAAGCTCAAACAACCTGTCACCTATAGCAGCAAAATACTCAAGATACAATCTACCAATCACAAATCTAATTGTACAAATGGAGGAGGCACATACCAAGGAGCAATGCCTCCAAAAAATCAGCACTTGAGATGGGCTGAACAAGGAGATCAAAAATCGCGAGCAAGAACAGCAAGAACTCGAGACTGAGCAAGTTTTCCGGTGTTTTTCGGGAGAGAGAAAGAAGGTGGCTTTGAGGAGGCAGCCTGGAGGGGCCCAGGTGGACCAGACCCCCCAGGCGCCGCCACCTGGTAGGTCGCGCCTACCAGGGGTGTGGTGGCCTGAGGTGGCCCCCTGGGTCGCCTCAGGTGCCACTCTGCCCCTTTTTTCGAGGAAAAATTTATTTTGAATTTTCTAGGAATTTTCGGGAAACTTTATTTTTGGCCAATTTTCAGGGTATGAAAATTGATTTTCTCGCAGAAACAGTTTTTTAGAAGAAGCAAAAGGAAACCAAAAGCCAAACTACAGGATCTCTAAGAAACTCAAACAAGCAAACAACTAGCAAAACTAAAGCTAAAGCAAAGACTAGGAAGGAGAAAAGTAAAAATGAAAGCAAGTACATTATTTTGTTCATTAAAATCCTTTTGTTAACAAGGTTGATCAAGTCTTGTTACCAAAATAATCTTATATGAAGCAAAACTTTGCATTCCACAAGGTGATTATGTTACCTCATACTTGATAGCAATGGTCCCAATCATAATGGTTTCAAAATTTTCTTGTGGAATGGGACAATATATTTCTCCAACCTTGATGCTCTCAATATTTTCAATGGAATTCAGGCAATAGATCTTAACAACCTTCTTGGGGAAATAGACAGTGAGCTCTTTGTCATTAATATTAAAAGTTAATTTTCCTTGATTGCAATCCATGACAGAACCTACAGTATTAAGAAAAGGTCTCCCAAGAATAATAGACATATTATCATCTTCAGGCATTTCAAGCACAACAAAATCAGTTAAAACCATGCAATTATGAGCAACTTGAACAGGAACATCCTCACATATACCAACAAGAATAGTAGTTGACTTATTAGCCATTTGTAAAGATATATCAGTTGGTATCAACTTTTCTAGCTGGAGTCTCTTATAGAGAGAAAAAGGCATAACACTAACTCCAGCTCCCAAACCACATAAAGCAGTTCTAACATAATTATTCTTAATGGAGCAAGGAATAGTTGGTATACCTGGATCACCAAGTTTCTTTGTAACCTTACCATTGAAGGAGTAATTAGCAAGCAAAGTAGAAATCTCCTCATTAGGAATCTTCCTTTTATTAGAGATAATATCGTTCATATACTTTGAATAAGGAGGCAACTTAATAGCATCAGTCAAACGAATTTGCAAAAATAAAGGTTTCATCCACTCACAAAACTTGTTGTAGTGTTCTTCCTCCTTTGACTTATGTTTCTTACCTGTAAAAGGCATAGGTTTATGCACCCAAGGTTCTCTCTCTTTACCATGTTTATTAGCAATAAAATCTTCCTTTGTGTACCTAGTGTTCTTAGTGTGCTTCTCAGGTTCTTCCTCACCTTCCTCCTTATCAGGAGACTCATTTTTATCATTACCACTCTCAGTTTCAGCATCAGAGACATATATACTATTAGGATCTACAACAGGTTCAGGTGGTTCCTCAACTAACTTATGTTTCTTTTTCTTCCTCTTACGAGGACTACCACTATCTTCACTTTGTTGGAAATCCTGCTCAATTCTTTTAGGGTGTCCTTCAGGATATAAAGGATCTTGAGTAGCTATACCACTCCTAGTTCTAATTCCATAAGCATGTTTATCTCCTAAAGCATTAACTAGCATATCCTTTTGCACCTTAGCAAGTTGATCAAGTTGAGTTTGAACCATTTGAAAGTGTTTACAAAGCATTTTAATATCATTAGAAGTTATTTCCACAATATCTTTCAACTCATGGATAGCTCTAGAGTGTAGAGGTCCCGATCTTTAATAAGGTAGAGATCCCTGTGTTTACAATCCTAGTCCTTGGATCAATAGCTAGCATCCACAGTTAAGATGTAATATCAATAAACAAAGGTCATAATACAACTTTATAACCAGGAATATAATAATTCATTACATCTTACATAGCTCAATTGGATATCTCATTACAATGCAGCAGAAATAACTATATAGCATGGAGTCCTTCATCTTCAAAGTGCCACAGTCAATCATGTTGGTTGTAGACTTGTAATCCTAATCAAACACTTCACTAACATCAAACAAACCTGCAACATAATAAGTTACAGCCACAAGGTTCAATACATTTGAATTGTATTGGCAAGTGATACTATGGTAGAATAGTAGTATCTATCATCTATATGCATTTGGCTAAGGGGTGATTAGGCTTGCTTTGCTCAAAATATATTTTCCTTATCATTTGAAAACACTAAGTTTTTGTTTGTCAAAATCACCCAAGGCATCTCCCAATAGAAATTGGTGATCCTTTAACCCTTGTTCAACCACAAGTTTTTAACTTAGAAATTGGGATGAGGAGATTCTTGATAGCTTCCATGCCTTGATGCTCAAATTGTCCATTGCCGGGGACACAGCTAAGTACTTAGATTTTACACTCTCGAGAGGTGGTGCACTTTCCCCACAAGACTCGACATGCATCGAGACAATATCTTTCAGAAGCCTTCCCTTAGACCAAAATGAACGCGTTCCAACCTAACATCCCCTACCACCAACTATCCATTTGGCTAAGTTATTGCAACCTATATGATCCAGGCAAAGCCCATAATGCCAAGTGGCTGCACTTGAAGCTTCTGAACATTTGACATCTCAAACCTCTTTGTTCCTGGGTGGCATTCCACAAGTGAGATACACAAGGTTCACCAGTCCTCTGGCCTTGTGTAACCACTCAACAAAAAGCCATCCAAGCAATACCATTCCACCCAGGTGCTTCATTCACATAGTTGTTTTATTAAACAAAACATAAGTCCTTGACTTAGAAATATTCCATGGCATGAATATAATCCACCCTTGTTTTCTACTTGCTAAGCTAAGCATGATAGTAGTAGGAACCTTAACTTAGGAAAACTCTACTAAGGTTTCATATACTATGATTTCCCATGGCATAGTTTATACTTAGAAAATTCCATGCAAGTCCTACACAAAACATCACTAATGCATAGTGAAAATAATAGGACAAAAGTATGAAGCACCACTTGCCTTTTTGGTATAGAATATAAGTCCACTCCTTGATCTTGCAATAGTCACACTCTTCAAATTTCACTACAATTCAATCAAGGCACAAATTCAATCTACCATTCAAGCAATTCATCACATAGAATAATAAAAACAAAGCAATGTATGCAAGCATGCCAAAGATTGTTTTATTTGGAAAAGTGGTTTCTATTAGGCTATAATCATTCTAAAACATCTATTGGTCATTTATAAAAGTGGTAAAACCATTTGATATTAAGTTAGTGAAAATGGCCATTTAAATCATTCTTGTTTTGCTAGAAATGATTTAAATCAAGGTAATAATTTCTAGTGTTTGACAAATGTATTTTTTAAACATAAATGTTAGTGTTTTAAGGTCAAGTGTTTAATATTAAAACCATTTGCAAAAGGTTTTACTTATAAACCATTTTATACCAAAGCAATATTTTATTTTGTTAGAAATACCTTTAAGCAAAGTAATAATTTTATAGGGTTCTCCAAATATATTTTTAAATCTCAAAACTTGGTGTTTAGGGTCAGAGATTTTAAATAAAATCATTTCCTAAAGGTTTTATTCAAAAAGCATTTGTAAAACATAAATAATATTTTTACTTAACTAGAAATGCTTTTATTTAAAGATTTATTCCTTAGCTTCACAAAATACACTTTTAAATCTACAAGTTGGTTGTTATGGTCAGTAAGTTCAAATCAACCCATTTACCAAAGATTTTACCTTAAAAATATTTCTAGAATAATTTTTATATTCAAATTATGCCTACACAAGTTTCTGCAAAAACAACTAAGTTTACAGAAGGAAATTACTAAACAAAGTACATGGTTGGAAAGAATTCTTTTTGCTGATTCCATTGATATAAAATTTGGAAAATTTGGACGTGTAGATTTACAGTTATGAATTTTTAAAATCTAACCATCTAATAGAATATTTTCTGATTTTAAAACAGAGTCAGTGCCACGCGTCTGTTTCTGATTGGACAATAACGGTTCACACGGATCGATCAGCGTGGAGAATTGGATTTAAAGTGGATCGTGCGGCATAGATGAGCGTACCAGTTCGATTTAAGTGAATCTATCCTACTCGCTGGATCCAGATCTAACGGTCCTGAGTGGCTTGACCAAACTCTGGCGGCGCTCGACGGTGGCTGGCGGCGGCGACGCTCGGCTAATGGAGGTTCCGGCGATACAGGAAGCAAGAGAGGGAGAGAGATAGCTCACAGTGATCACAGTGCGTTGATGATGCTCAACTTGCTCGCGGGAAGGCAGGGGGCGCTTAGACATGTCGGCAATCTCTCGCCGGAGTTGCTCCTGGCGACGGGTGCGCTCGGCCATTGTCAGGGGCAACACTACGAGCTACGAGAAGACAAGCAGAAGGTGTCATTAGACGCGCAAGAGAGAGGTGAGTGTGAGAGTTTCAACGAGAGGGAGAGACGTGGTCAGAAAGTACCGACGGAGCTCGTCGGAGAGGAGACAGACGGCATCGCTGCTCGGTTGAAGATGGAGTCGAGGTTTTAGGGCGTGTGCGAGTGAGCTGGTGGTACTGGAGTGTGTGCTTGGAAATGGGGAATCGTCTCGTGGAGGCTAGGGAGCAAGGGGCGGCGAGGAGCGGCTGGAATCATCACCGGAGTGCGTTGGAGGCCGCGGCGGTGCAAGGTTAATTCAAGGCAGCCTGGTGGCTCTCTAGCATCGGGGTTTGAGGGGAAAGGGAGAGAAGAGGGAGGGGATTTAATGAGCGTGGTCGCGAGGAGAGATTACTACGCCATCAATGTGAATTGACGCTGAGAAAATGTCGCTGGAAACGGTCGAGGGAGGAGGCGCGGTCACCGCGGGGTGAAGACGACGAATGACGGGTGGGGCTACTTCGTCAGCGAGAGAGAGAGAGAGAGAGAGAGAGAGAGAGAGAGAGAGAGAGAGAGTGTGCGTAAATAATCGCTCAAGTTCGTGACCGTGGGTGAGATTGCGAAAAGTGAACGCTTTTCTCATGGGAAGAGGGATGGGCTAGGTTACATGGGCTGGGTTGTTTCCCCCTTTTTTTATTCTGAATCCTTTTTCTTTTTCTATTTAGATTTTCTATTTTGATTTTATTCAAATGATTTCAAACCCTTTTTCTTTTCAAATCTTTTCAAAATTTTCAGTAAATTTCTATTCTGTTTAAACATGTATTTGTAAGACCATTTTTCGAATAATTTCTTTATTCTTTTTATGGTTTTATTCTTTATTAAAATAAGCACTTGCCTTTAATCAAATAAGATTAAATATATTTTTCAAACTCTTTATTTGAATTCTAATTTTCACTAAAACTTTTTCAGTAGGTTTTATTTATTTAATAAGGTGTTAAATAATCCATTTTGAATTATTTGAATTATTTCTATTATGATTTATCAATCATTTAATTTTGGGTATTTGTCTTTAATTAAATAAAATTTGATTATGGTTTTAATACCATTTAAATTTTATTCAATAATTCTTTTAAGTTAATTTGTTAACTTTTTAATCCACTTTGATAAATTTCCATTTATTACTTTCCCATGATTTAATTAATCATTTCTATTAGGAATTTCATCTTTATCCATATATAATTAGAATATGGTTTAATGCCATATAATTTTATTGGAATAATCTTTATCCCTTTATTTTATTTGGATTATCTTTATTTCATTTTCTTATTGATTTGGCCAAGATTTAATTTGGCTTTTAAATATTCTTTATTTATTCCTTTCTTTCTTTGTCTTATAAAATCCATATCTTTTTATTTATAGATCCAAATTTGGTGATTCCAATTTGTAGAATTTTATTTAATATGTGTTTATCCTTTTAAATCCCTTTAGGGTTATTTTTCTCACCATTTGGTATGGATTTTAGATAGGAGTTTTATTAGTTTTGGAAAATATTTCCTTTCATCTTATTAAATTCATAAGTTTTTATCCATGGTTCCAAATTGAATGAAATCAATTTTCTATGTTTTGATCATTTATAAATGCTTGTTGCTAAATTTTTGTATGGATCCAATCCATATTCTTAGAGAGATCTTGGAAATGATTTCTTCCATTAAGGTTTTAGGGTTTTGGTTTAACTTTTCTAAGTTTGGATTTCAAGATACATTCATTGATGAATGCATTCCACTTGATTGAAATTTTGTTGGATTCCATTTTATTCAAAGTTTGTTCAAGATGGGTTTTGATGTTTCCATTTGGAATCAAAAAGTTTCTTTTCACCCTAAATTTCAACAATTATCTATTTTGTTTATATATTTTTCACATTACAAAATTTGAAATTTTTTGGGATGTGACAGGCTACCACCCTTAAAAGAAATCTCGTCCCAAGATTTGGGAAAGCTAGAGGTTGCAAGTTGGCTTCAAAACAACTAGGGTACTACCACCCTTAAAATTTTTTCCACTAGATTACATCTTGGCTTGCTTGGGATCTTGATGAAACTTCTCTAGGCAGGCATCTGCATAGTGTCCTTTGTTTCCACACTTGAAACATGTGACAAGGCTGAGATCTCTCATAGGCTTGCTTGTCTTGTACTTCATATTTCTGGACAATTGCTTGCATAATGTCCTTGGTCACCACACTTATAACATGTGACAAGGTTGAGTTCTTCACGTATCTTCTCTGGACAAGTTGATATATAATGGCCTAGCTTTTTGTAGTTGTTGCACCACACTTGGCTAATTTCCTTATTCTTATTTTTCTTGGGTTTATCCAAAGCTAGGAGTTATTCTAGTTCATGCTCTTCATATCTCACCTCAGAGGTGGGAAAGTCTCCTCGGTTCCTTAATCGATTCTTTGGATAATACATACGTTTCCTCTTTTGTCCATCAAGGTGATTCCTAGTGTATGGAGGTGCAATCTGAGATTTTCCTTTGCTTTCATCCTTCTTGATAGAAGTTGTTTCCTCATGGGTTTTTTCATACTTTTGATGCATTCCACCTTTTTTTCCTTTGTTGAATTATAGGGTAGATGGGGCATTGGATAGGGACATGATTATTTCCTTCACATAGGAAACAAATCACTTGAGATGTGGGGCATTGTTTAGTTGGATGTTTCTCTTCACAATTAGGGTATTGATCCACATGCTCTTTGGAAGTGTGATCCATGTCTCCACAAATATTGCAAGCTTGAGTTCCTTCTATAATATCATCCTTGACATCCTTGTTGTCACAAACTCCTTGGGAATGGTTGTATTTCATGTTGATCATTTGAGTGGTCATCCCTTGCAACAATTGGGATTGGCTTTCAAAAAACTTTTGCAAGGTTGGGTCTAACTCATTGTTGTTGGCTAAAAACTGAGTTGTCATCTGATTCAACTGGGCTTGGGTTCCTAGAAATTGTTCTTTCATGTGCATCTCTTGGTTGTTTTCACCATTCTTGATGTTGGAGTCTCTTGGAGAAGTCATCTGTTTGGGTTGGATTGGGATTAGAATAGGCAAAAGATTTCTAAGGAAGAAGTTTATCACACAAGCAATGTGCATGCAATCACAAACAAACATTCCACTCAAACAAAAAGTTCAAGCACATTTTTAGGCAACGAAATATTTTTGCTACACCACAATAGTTGGTGGGTTTAAACTAATCATTAGTATAGTGGTCCAACTATATGTTTCACTTGAGATAATTCCATTCTTCTTAGGTGCTCCTTCATGAATAAGATCATTGTATCCTTGGTTAAATTCTTGTATCTTGGTCACAAACTTCAAAGGTGATGATGGTTCCTTCTAAGTTGTGTTTCCTTAATCTTCAAGTCTTGAGTAATATTTCTTGTCCCACTTGCAGTCCTTAGTGATTTCCAAGTTGAAGTCCTTGGTGAAACTAAAGTTGAAGTCATTGGTGATGTTGAAGTTGAAATCATTTGAGTTGGTGAATTCCTTGCTCATGTTGAAGTCTTTGCTCATGTTGAGGTTTTGTCCATCAAGTTTGAAAAGGAAGAGATGTAGAATCAAAACCAAAAGGTTGAGGAAAGAGTATACAAGATTTTTTGTAAATAACTTTTTTTGAACAAATACAAATCCTATTTTTCTAAGGGGTTTTGTCCAATCCTAGGGTTACAATCCTACAGGAAACACAGTGCTCTGATACCATCTGTAGAGGTACCAACCTTTAATAAGGTAGAGATCCCTGTGTTTACAATGCTAGTCCCTGGATCAATAGCTAGCATCCACAGTTAAGATGTAATATCAAGAAACAAAGGTCATAATACAACTTTATAACCAGGAATATAATAATTCATTACATCTTACATATCTCAATTGGCTATCTCATTACAATGCAGCAGAAATAACTATATATCATGGAGTCCTTCATCTTCAAAGTGCCACATGCAATCATGTTGGTTGTAGACTTGTAATCCTAATCAACACACTTCACTAACATCAAACAAACCTGCAACATAATAAGTTACAGCCACACGGGTCAATACATTTGAATTGTATTGGCAAGTGATACTATGGTAGAATAGTAGTATCTATCATCTATATGCATTCGTCTAAGTGGAGCTTAAGCTTGATTTGCTCAAAATAGATTTTCCTTATCATTTGAAAACACTAAGTTTTTGTTTGTCAAAATCACCCAAGGCATATCCTAATAGAAATTGGTGATCCTTTAACCCTTGTTCAACCACAAGTTTTTAACTTAGCAATTGGGATGAGGAGATTCTTGATAGCTTCCATGCCTTGATGCTCAAATTGTCCATTGCCGGGGACACGGCTAAGTACTTAGATTTTACACTCTCGAGAGGTGGTGCACTTTCCCCACAAGACTCAACATGCATCGAGACAAGATCTTTTAGAAGCCTTCCCTTAGACCAAAATGGACGTGTTCCAACCTAACATCCCCTACCACCAACTGTCTATTTGGCTAAGTTATTGCAACCTATATGATCCAGGCAGAGCCCATAATGCCAAGTGGCTGCACTTGAAGCTTCTCAACATTTGACATCTCAAATCTCTTTGTTCCTGGGTGAGATTCCACAAGTGAGATACACAAGGTTCACCAGTCCCCTGGCCTTGTGTAACCACTCAACAAAAATCCATCCAAGCAATACCATTCCACCCAGGTGATTCATTCACATAGTTGTTTTATTAAACAAAACATAAGTCCTTGACTTAGAAATATTCCATAGCATGAATATAATCCACCCTTGTTTTCTACTTGCTAAGCTAAGCATGATAGTAGTAGGAATCTTAACTTAGGAAAACTCTACTAAGGTTTACTAGGATTTCCCATGGCATAGTTTATATTTAGAAAATTCCATGCAAGTCCTACACAAAACATCACTGATGCATAGTGAAAATAATAGGACAAAAGTATGAAGCACCACTTGCCTTTTTGATAGAGAATATAAGTTCACTCCTTGATCTTGCAATAGTCACACTCTTCAAATTTCACTACAATTCAATCAATGCACAAATTCAATCTATCATTCAAGCAAATCATCACATAGAATAATAAAAACAAAGCAATGCATGCAAGCATGCCAAAGATTGTTTTATTTGGAAAAGTGGTTTCTATTAAGCTATAATCATTCTAAAACATCTATTGGTCATTTATAAAAGTGGTAAAACCATTTGATATTAAGTTAGTGAAAATGGCCATTTAAATCATTCTTGTTTTGCTAGAAATGATTTAAATCAAGGTAATAATTTCTAGTGTTTGACAAATGTATTTTTTAAACATAAATGTTAGTGTTTGAAGGTCAAGTGTTTAATATTAAAACCATTTGCAAAAGGTTTTACTTATAAACCATTTTATACCAAAGCAATATTTTACTTTGTTTGAAATGCCTTTAAGAAAAGTAATAATTTTATAGGGTTCTCCAAATATATTTTTAAATCTAAAAACTTGGTGTTTAGATTCAGAGAGTTTAAATCAAATCATTTCCCAAAGGTTTTATTCAAAAAGCATTTTGAAAACATAAATAATATTTTTACTTAACTAGAAATGCTTTTATTTAAAGTTTTATTCCTTAGCTTCACAAAATACACTTTTAAATCTACAAGTTGGTTTTTATGGTCAGTAGGTTCAAATCAACCCATTTACCAAAGATTTTACCTTAAAATATTTCTAGAATAATTTTTATATTCAAATTATGCCTGCACAAGTTTCTGCAAAAACAACTAAGTTTATAGAAGCAAATTACTAAACAAAGTACATGGTTGGAAATAATTATTTTTGCTGATTCCATTGATATAAAATTTGCAAAATTTGGACGTGTAGATTTGAAGTTACGAATTTTTCAAATCTAACCATCGAATAGAACATTTTCTGATTTTAAAACAGAGTCAGTGCCACGCATCTGTTTCTGATTGGACAATAACGGTTCGCACGGATCGATCAGCGTGGAATGTTGGATTTATAGTGGATCGTGCAGCATAGATGAGCGTACCGGTTCGATTTAAGTGAATCTATGCTACTTGCTGGATCCAGATCTAACGGTCCTGAGTGGATTGACCAAACTCTGGCGGCGCTCGACGGTGGCTGGCGGCGGCGACGCTCGGCTAAGGAAGTTCCGGCGATACAGGAAGCAGTAGAGGGAGAGAGATAGCTCACAGTGATCGCAGTGCGTTGCTGATGCTCAACTTGCTCGCGGGAAGGCAGGGGCGCTCGGACGGGTCGACAATCTCTCGCCGGAGTTGCTCCTGGCGATGGGTGTGCTCGGACATTGTCGGGGGAAACGCTACGAGCTAAGAGAAGACAAGCAGAAGGTGTCATTAGACGCGCAAGAGAGAGGTGAGTGTGAGAGTTTCAACGAGAGGGAGAGACGTGGTCAGAAAGTACCGAGGGAGCTCGTTGGAGAGGAGACAGACGGCGACGCTGCTCGGTTGAAGACGAAGTCGAGGTTTCAGAGCGTGCGTGAGTGAGCTGGTGGTACTGGAGTGTGCACCTGGCAATGGGGAATCGTATCGTGGAGGCTAGGGAGCAAGGTGCGGCGAGGAGTGGCTAGAATCGTCGCCGGAGTGCGTCGGAGGCTGCGGCGGTGCAAGGTTAATTCAAGGCAGCCTGGTGGCTCTCTGGCATCAGGGTTTGAGGGTAAAGGGAGAGAAGAGGGAGGGGATTTAACGAGCATGGTCGCGAGGAGAGATTACTACTCCATCAACGCGAATTGACGCTGAGACAATGTTGCTGGAAACGGTAGGGGAGGAGGCGCGGTCACCGCGGGGTGAAGATGACGACTGACGGGTGGGGCTGCTTTGTCAGCGAGAGAGAGAGTGTGTGCGTGGGCCAATCGTTCAGTGACTGCGTGGGTGAGATTGCGAGTGCGAAACATTTTCCTCCGGGGAAGAGGGATGGGCTAGGTTAGATGGGCTGGGTTGTTTCCCCCTTTTTTATTCTGAATCCTTTTTATTTTTCTATTTAGATTAAATATATTTTTCAAACTCTTTATTTGAATTCTAATTTTCACTAAAACTTTTTCAGTAGGTTTTATTTATTTAATAGGGTGTTAAATAATCCATTTTGAATTATTTGAATTATTTCTATTATGATTTATCAATCATTTAATTTTGGGTATTTGTCTTTAATTAAATAAAATTTGATTATGGTTTTAATACCATTTAAATTTTATTCAATAATTCTTTTAAGTTAATTTGTTAACTTTTTAATCCACTTTGATAAATTTCCATTTATTACTTTCCCATGATTTAATTAATCATTTCTATTAGGAATTTCATCTTTATCCATATATAATTAGAATATGGTTTAATGCCATATAATTTTATTGGAATAATCTTTATCCCTTTATTTTATTTGGATTATCTTTATTTCATTTGCTTATGGATTTGGCCAAGATTTAATTTGGCTTTTAAATATTCTTTATTTATTCCTTTCTTTCTTTGTTTTTATAAAATCCATATCTTTTTATTTATAGATCCAAATTTGGTGATTCCAATTTGTAGAATTTTATTTAATATTTGTTTATCCTTTTAAAACCCTTTAGGATTATTTTGCTCACCATTTGGTATGGATTTTAGATAGGAGTTTTATTAGATTTGGAAATTATTTCCTTTCATCTTATTAAATTCATAAGTTTTTATCTATGGTTCCAAATTGAATGAAATCAATTTTCTATGGTTTTATAATATTTTTATTTATCATTTTGATCATTTATAAATGCTTGTTGCTAAATTTTTATATGGATCCAATCCATAGTCTTAGAGAGATCTTGGAAATGATTTCTTCCATTAAGGTTTTAGGGTTTTGGTTTAACTTTTCTAAGTTTGGATTTCAAGATACATTCATTGATGAATGCATTCCACTTGATTGAAATTTTGTTGGATTCCATTTTATTCAAAGTTTGTTCAAGATGGGTTTTGATGTGTCCATTTGGAATCAAAAAGTTTCTTTTCACCCTAAATTTGAACAATTATTTATTTTGTTTATTTATTTTTCACATTACAAAATTTGGAAAATTTTGGGATGTGAAAAACAGCAACAGTGAAACATGAGCAATAGTAACAGTAACGGTAACAGTAGGATTCGAGTGCGGTAGGCATAGGGATGGATGGACGGGCGTTGCATGGACGAGTCTAAACATGTAGCTTCAAGATTTAGGGCATTGTATATAAATAATAACAATCATCCAAGTACTAAACAATCCTAGGCATGTGCTCCAAATATAGTCATATGTGCTCGCAATGAGAACTTGCACAACATCTTCTGTCCAGCCAGCCCGTGGCAGCGGGGCATCTAGGGAACAACTGGCAATTAAGGTGCTCCTTTTAATAGAGCACTGGACCAAAGCATCAACACTCCATGAAGACATGTGAACCTCACACCATAGCCATCCCCTCCGGTTGTCCCAATTATTGTCACTTTGGGGCCTTTGGATCCGGACAATGATATGTGTACAAAACTTGCAGAGAAGATCACAAACAATACTATCATAATGATTCAATAATAAGTTCAGATCTGAGATCATGGCACTCGGGCCCTAGTGACAAGCATGAAGCATAACAACTTGCAACAAAGTCAAATAACACTAATAGAGATACTAGGCACTATGCCCTAACAGATCTTATTCGATTACATGATAGAACTCATCCAATCCCTACCATCCCTAAGCCTATAGCGGGGGATTACTCACTCACGGATGAGGGAAACATCGGTGGTTGATGGAGATGCATTGGTGATGACAATGGCGATGATCCTCTCCAAATTCCCCGTCCCGGCAGGGTGCCAGAACGGAGCGGAACTCTTTCTAGAAAACTATCGAACCCCCCTCGGTTTTTAGGTCAAAAGGCAACTTATAGGTGCAGAGGGAGGCCGGGGATGTTCCTGGGGTGGCCGCACCCCTCCAGGCGTGGGGTCAGGTGGTCCCGCGCCTAGGGTGGGTGTGGGCCCCCCAGGCCTCCCCCTGTCTCCCCTTCTGGCTCCGTGGATCTTCTGGTGAAAAATAGTTTTGGCATATTTTTCGGGATTTTTCCTCATAGTTGATTTTCTGCACAAAAACAAGACACCAAGGTAATTCTACTGAAAACAGCGTTAGTCCGTGTTAGTTGTATCCAAATCACACAAGTTTAGAGAAGAAACAATAGCAAAGTGTTCGAGAAAGTAGATACGTTTTGGACATATCAGATACTATAAAGAAGTTGATTATAATTTATAATATGCCTAGCAAGTCCGATTCTACCTTTATAAACATCTATGCTAGGTGAACACTCTTGAGACCCGTACAGTTGCTTTGAAATATTACTATAACATTCTTAGAGAGCATCATGATTATGTTCCAATAAATTCTGATCCTTCAAAATGGTGTCCTACAATAAAAGTTGCTATAAACAATGAAAATTTTGATGCTCGTTTCCTTCCTCCTACTGGTTCAATAACCTTGGTTTTTTCTGAGGGAATACTTGCTGCTGTGCTCATCATACCTTCCTCTTGGGGTCTCCCAATGAAGCTCTACAGTGATCTGAGCGCATCATTATCATATAGGCTGGACCAATAGGGTATTGCAACTTCTAAGCTCTGATACCACTCTATAACACCCTCGGATCGGCCCTATGCAAGTTTTAGAGATTCCCACCAAACCCGCATAGAAACAATTCAAAGGTGCCCACCAGGCACTTTCGTGCGGGTGGAAAACGAACCATTACAGATTAGTCCATGATGGAACCCACATAACAGATATATACAACACGACTCCATGAGCCAAGAATATATATACAGTACAAAGATCCAAATCACCTTGAAAACGATACAACATCCGACTACAGACAAGATGGAAATGTTGCTAAGAGCCCTGAAGAATAACCAATGGCGTCCATAACCCTTCCCAGGCCAAGCCAGAAGGGTAACCCTGCTAACGATGCTGATCTCAAACCTGCTAAATAAAAGGGGTGCCGGCAAAGGGCAAAGGAAAAACAGAGCGGTCAGTACTAAGGCTAGTACATGGCGAGAGTTAGAATTCGGCAGCTTTCACCTACATAGGTATGGTGGACTGAAGCGGCAGCGCAACAGTCACTATACAACCTATAAAGACTCGATACAACCGTTAGCTATCAGAGAGAGAGAGATGAGAAAGACCTATTCGGATCCAATCTGATACTAACACCAATCATACCCATCCTGGTATTTCCCCCTCGAGACCAAACGAGGAAGTCATGCCAAGGAAAACTCACACAGTTTGTAGTTTTATTTATTCTTTCTCTGGTGGTTATCCAACTTACTAGTCATATCAGATACAACTCAAATTATAACAGTAAACTTTATTTATGGTTGTTTATGATCGAGATACTATGCTCCAAGTCGTCCATAACCACGAACACGGCTTTTCAAAAAGATTTAACCCTGTAGGGGTGCACCAAAGTTTCCACACACACTTCGACCCTTTTTGCCAGATCAATTGACATACACCCATCGGTATGTCGGCGGGGCCTAGAACACGACGCTTTCCTAGACCCAAAGCAAGTACATGGGGTCCACTGATACGTCGTAAATGTATCTATAATTTTTGATATTCCATGCTTGTTTAGTATCTACTTTGCTTTGCTTTGTCTTCTCTTTGAGGTATTTTTATATGTTTTCTAGGACTAATCTATTAACAAGATGTCACAGTGCCAGTTGCTTGTTTTCCTCTGTTTTTGGTTCCAGAAAAGGCAGAAAAACAATATTCTCGGAATTGGACGGGACAAAAGCCAAAGTCAATATTTTACCGTGGGGAACATGGAGCCAGAAGACGAGAGGGAGAAGGGCATGAGGGCCACACCTCGACGCATGGCTGTGCAGCCCACACTGGGGTGCGATGCCCGAGCACCCCCTCAGCCTCCCTCTTCGCCTATAAGAAGCCCCTGATACCAAAACCCTAAGGACCAAATCAATCTTACACGAAACAATCCGCATCCGCCGCGACCATCGTCCCTAGATCGGGGGGATCTGAAGCTCTTCCTGGCACCCTGCCGGAGGGGAGAGATCATCCCGGAGGCCTTCTTCATCACCATGCCAGCCTCCGGTATGAAGCATGAGTAGTTCCACCTTGGACTACGGGTCCATGTAGTAGCTAGATGGTTGTTTCTCCTCCTTTGTGCTACCATGTTTAGATCTTGTGAGCTCCGTTCATGATCAAGATCATCTATTTGTAATCATGCATGTTGTGTTTGCACGGATCCAATGGATATTGAGATTACTATGTCAGATTGGTTAATGATGCTATCTTATTGATTCTATCATGTCTGTGTTTTTTGTGATCTTGCATGCTCTCCGTTTCTAGTAGCTATCTTGTCCAAGTAGATGCTAGTGACTCGAAGAAGGAGTATTTATGCTCGATAGTGGGTTCATGCCTCTATTTAATCTGGGGAAGTGACAAAAATCTCTAAGGTTGTAGATGTGTTGTTGCTACTAGGGAGAAAACAACGATCTCCTGTTCATGGAACAAGTGGATTGTTTACCTTACACACTTTGCTTAAAGTAGTTATCTGTTGCTTGCAACTTGATACTGGAGCGGGTTCGGATGATAACCTGAAGGTGGATTACTAGTCATAGATACAGTTGGATGGCGGTCTATGTATATTGTTGTATTGCCCAATCAAATCTCATAGGAGCATGAATGTCTAGTATTGCATTGTTATGCCTTGCTCTGTCCTGTCAAATGCCCTGTTGTAATTTGTTTACCCAGCATGCGATGTTGTTTATCTAAAGGAGAACACCTCTAGTGAACTATGGACCCCGGTCCAATCTTTACCATTGATACATCTTCCACTGTTACTGTTTACTTTCTGCAAACCACCATTACCTTCCACACCATACAGTTAATCCTTTGTTTTCAGCAAACTAGTGAGATTGACAACCTCACTGTTCATTGGGGCAAAGTCTTGAGTTTGTGTTGTCAGGTTTCCAGTTGCTAGCAACACCTTTGAGTCGTTTCCTTCCTCCTACTGGTTCGATAACCTTGGTTTCTTACTGAAGGAAAAACTTGATGTTGTACTCATCATACCTTCCTCTTGGTGTCTCCCAACGAAGCTCTATAGTGATCTGAGTCGCATCAAGCCTTTTTCTGGCGCCATTGTCAGGGAGGCTAAGGATAGCTTCACTAGGGGAGTCCTTCACAACCTTTCTATTTACTTTTTTTTGTTTTGCTTAGTTTCCTTTGCCTTGTTTTATTTGCCTCTTTTTATCAAAAACTCCAAAAAATAGTTTCATTTGGTTTGCTTTCTTTTATCAAAAACACAAAAAATTTAGTTCCTACTTTAGTTGCTACCATGTATGGTTTTGGTCCAATCACTGTGTCACCTATGGAAAGGATCTTTACTTTCAAACAAGAAAGTGAAGAGAGTTTCAAAGAAACTTGGTCTAGAATCTCTAATTTACAAGGAAAAACTGAGCCTAAGATGTGTGTAAGCCTGGTTAGTAATAGTTTCTACCATGGTCTTGCTCTTTGTTATAGATATGCTTTGGATGCTGTAGCTTGGAAAGATATTTTTCGATGTAATGAGAATGAAGCTTTGGATACTATAAAGAATTTGATTATAATTTATAATATGCCTAGCAAGTCTGATTCTTCCTTTATAAACATCTATACTAGGTTGAACACTCTTGAGACCCGTACAATTGCTTTGAAAGATTGCTATAACATGCTTAGAGAGCATCATGATTATGTTCCAATAAATTTCGAGCCTTCAAAATGGTTTCCTACAATAAAAGCTGCTATAAACAATGAAACTTTTGATGCTCGTTGTGATATCATGTCTGAATTTTTTCTGATGCCTAAAGATATCTATGAGTTTTTGAATCTTTGGGGACTTTCTAAAGGAGGAGAAGAAATATCTTTTACCAATAATGCAACTTTATTACCCATTGGAATAGCTGAAGGTGTGTTTACAAAGATCTCAGGGAAAGTGGTGTCTACTGATTATCTTGTTATTGAATGTGTAGGAAAAGGACAAATTACACTTGAATGATCCCTGCTGAAACACCTTGGAGCAATAATAGATGTGGGAAAGGCATTATGCATTTTGCTTCTCCAATAAGAAATCATATATTCCCTAAAGAGAATAAGATAGGTAAGAAAGGTAGGAGCAAGAAAGTTGGTGTTAATGCTTCTTCATTTGAAAATACTTGATTCTTGCTTCTTGTGCCTAACTTAAAGGCGTTAAAGAAAAATACTTCTTGGGAGATAACCCAATAGTTTTCTTGAGTCTTGGAAGTTATTACCTCTGTAATAACCTCTTCTTATCTTTTTTATTTGCTTTTTGTGCCAAGAAAAACTCTAATAAGAGGGAAGTAAGATTTGGGGAGTTGTTGTCCCAAAACAGATTTTTGGGCTCTACCGTAAAAATTCGTATAAAACCTCTGTAAGTCGGATTAATCTATAATTTTCTGATTGAATCTACCAAGTTATTGTCTAAATTTTGTTAGTTCAACACTTTTTGATTTGAGCAACAGAAGGTCTTCGAAAAAATCGGTTTCTACCTGCTAGTCTATTTTGACAGATTTCTGCCATTATTTGCATTTGCCTCTTAATCGGTTTCTTTTTGAGTTTTCTTTGATCACTTGAGTTTTTATCTAAAGGACAACACCTCTAGTGAACTATGGACCCCAGTCTAATATTTACCATTGATACATCTTCCACTGTTACTGTTTACTTTCTGCAAACCATCATTACCTTCCACACCATACAGTTAATCCTTTGTTTTCAGCAAACCGGTGAGATTGACAACCTCACTGTTCGTTAGGGAAAAACCTTAAGTTTGTGTTGTGCAGGTTTCCAGTTGCTAGAAACACCTTTGAGTCATTTCCTTCCACTTACTGGTTCGATAGCCTTGGTTTCTTAATGAGATAAAAACTTTCTACTGTACTCATCATACCTTCCTCTTGGGGTCTTCCAACAAAGCTCTACAGTGATCTGAGCCGCATCAGCCACCCGAAAGAGCTACCCGTATGAGGTATAGATAATCCTCCTCGTACAGACCCTAAGGTTGCGTGGACTTGTCACGCGAGAAGAGGTCATATACAATATATTCCCGTGACAGAGTGTCGTACCTACGTAACAGTAATAAACACTCATCGAGCAACAGGTAATAAACATCTCATACATGGCATAAGTACAGTAGTAACGTATAAAGCCCGAACTAGTTTGTTCCCCCCAGAACAATACTTTGGAATCAGGTACTAAGCCGATAGGGGTGCTCATACACCCCACATGTGTTTAGCACGCTCAGTCTCGGAACAGGTGTCAAGAACTCGGGTCCTAGGTGGACACAGGGGGCGGGATAATAACCAGATCTCAACTATTACCCCTCTGTGCCTCTGCATTATTTATATCTACTTTTAATATTAGTTATTAAACTGTAACTTAATCCATGATCATCTCAACCATTAATAATATGCCAACCCCCAACATTAGTGGAACATCAACGACAGGAACCAACATCTAAGCAAGCAACTACAACTCGCAAGGCTGACTATCTACCAAACAAAATGTAATAAGAGGTGTCCAAGGCAATATAGGGGCTGCAAGTAATATAACAGGGGTACGAAAACTAAAGCATCGCAACACGGATAGAAATAGATCAACATGAGGAAGTAAAGACTAGAAATATATAATATGTAGAAAGGGGAAGAATGCTCGCCTAGGAAACATTGCCGAAGGTTCATCCAGAGATCGGGTCGTCCCTCGCATCAACTTATCGGCCTAATCCATGAAGAATAAACACACTAGAAGAAACACTGGATGCACTATTTAATACTATGATAAATGATCGGGCATGATTCATGTATGATGCATGACATGGAAAATGTATGATGCAATTAGGCAATATTAAGAGAAACCGGGGCCCGACAATTAATTATATGGTTCATGTTATTTAGATATCCCGCAATTTAAATGTTGTCTTAACAAGGTAAAATATTTCATCGATTTGCTACACAAATTTAAATGAAACCAATATAAGACTAGATTAGCCCGCATATGGTCTCCATATTTAATTATGAGGTGAATCGACAAAGTGTCCCCAACCCACATGATGCGATGCGAGCATGAATAATTAAATATGCAACAAGTTGTATTTTATTATCAAAGTAGGGTGGATAAGGGTCACACATGTAGGATCCGAAGATCTTGGGGTTCAAAGGGGTTCGGGTTCAGCCTCGGCCGGATCGCTCTTCGCCTCCGGGAACGAGGTCTTGGCGTCCGTGAGGGGGAACTTGGGGCTTTGATGTTCCATGTTGGCAACCTTGGCGTTTTGGGATGAAGATCTTGATGGACGACGTACTTGGGTTCCCTATCGATGATCTTGTTGTCCATGCCGGGGTACTTAGGTTTTGGCTTCGAGTGATGATGGCGGACTTGGTTCGACACCGGACTTGGTTCGACACCGTTAGCCTTCGGAAGATCTTGTTGATGGTGTCAATGCCCGATCCAACTTATCCTTTTCTTCCGCCCGGAGATTGGTACTCGAGGACATGGTTCCATCTTCCTGTCAACGAGGCATCATCT
This sequence comes from Avena longiglumis, assembly GCA_030063025.1. Lineage (NCBI taxonomy): Eukaryota > Viridiplantae > Streptophyta > Magnoliopsida > Poales > Poaceae > Avena > Avena longiglumis. Next base: position 161,788,471 of record CP125973.1, read on the forward strand.
CAGCACCATCTACACATCCACATACAAAGTCACTGATGACTCCCATCACAAAACATCACGGTATATCTTGTTGAGCCAAACACACATGCATAGTGTTAAACACCTTCAACGCACATGGCATCAGTTAGCCAGAAAACAGGTCGGAGATGACGAGCTCAAGAGGCGCTCTAGGGATCATGGTGGACGGATACAGGGAGTTTGCGGGCGCCGGAGGACAGAGGTACCACACAAGCTCAGGTCCGGCGAGGCTGTGGCCGAAGGAGAGGTCCTCGTGGACGTTGCGCGTCCAGAGGCAGGAGCTTTGGGACAAACTCGCGCGGTCCAGAGGCAGGAGATCTGGGACAAACTCGTGCGGTCCAGAGGCAGGAGCTTGGGGACAAACTCGCGCGGGAAGGTAGAGGTAGACGACGGCGGGGGGAGAGACAAGGACGAGGGGGGTCGGCCATGGTGCTGGGTGACCTTGCAGGAGCGACGGTTGGTAGGGAGGAAGCTGGGAGGGCAAACGGATGGTGGCGCCGGTCATCGAGGCGAGAAGGGATAGCGTCGATAGGTGGTGGGGTGTGGTTCCAGGGTGGCGGCGGAAAGAGGGTGGGATAGTATGGGTGGGGATTAGAACTAGGATTGGTCTAGATTAGGGTTAAGGTTTGGAGCTAGGTGGGGTGGTAGGCTTTTGCCAGCTGGGCCTTTGGGCCAGGCCGGTGGCGGCCTTCCCCAGTTTTTTTAAGAATTTTATTATTTGTTTTCAAAACAAAACATCTTGCAAGTAGTTTTTAGGAAATAAAATATCCGGAACGACTAGGGTTTTATATTTGAATAAAGAGGGATTATTTGGAAAACAAAATGAGGCTTTTAGAAAATAGGTTTAGGCAAACCCTGCATGATGACATGACGATTCTCAAATGCAATGTGTTATGATGACATGAGCATGCGGTCATGATGATGCACAAAGACAAAGCATATCAATTTTCTAGTACTGGTTTTACCCGGGGTACTACAGTATCAAGAGCGGTATTTTTTCACTGGAGTGACGGGTAAGATACTCAAGGCTGACTTGGTGAGATTACATCCATAACTTTGCAACATGTGACTAGGTCACCGGGATGTAATATCGCGGGAACAAGTAAAATAGAACTTTTTAGTAACGAGATTGAACAAGGTATGTGATACCAATGATCGAATCTTGGACAAGTCATATAAAAGAAACAAAGAGAATTGGACTCGACATTTACGGTTCAAACGACATTATCATTATGGAATGCACATGGGTCATTATAGGCATCCCGGTCCCGCTATTGATCATTGATGAAGATCATGTCTGTGCCATTCCCGAGTCATGGGGAGATACACTTAAGGGTACGATGAGCTAGAGATCTTCTCAAAGTTGGAATCATAGTAGAGAAATAGAAAGCCGGAATCATTCCGAAGAGAGATACAAAGTTGTTCAGAGAAAAAAATAAAGGAAAGGACCGAAAAGTGTTTCAGATAAATGAAAATTTATAATATGCATTTATTATATATTAATTATGAATTAATATGTACTAAATAAATATTTAAATTAAAATATATAGGGAAATTTTCTCAATAGGACAAAACCTCGGAGGGAACTGGCCCAGGAGAAAGGCACCCTGAAAAAAAAACGACAACTCTTGGGCCGCTGCCCAACCCACAAGGGAAAGCGACACTAGGTGTGCAGGGGGGCAGCCAGCCAGACCCACTGCCGCTCGGCCCAGCTCGGGTACGAGAGCGTGTGCCACACGAGGGGCTGGCGGGCCTTGGCTGCAATTGGACTGGGCCAGGCTGGCGTGTGCAGCTGCCGCTGCTGTGGGCTGCTACCTAGCTGACCGTGAGGGTGCGGGTGGCCGGCCCACCTAGGCACAGCCGGTCGACACCAGCTGCTGCTACTTGCTGACTGGCCGCCGACGGGGTGGCCCACTCGGCTGCCCCATTGGCCCAGCCGACCAGCCCCTCTATTTCCTGTTTTCCTTTTATTCTATTAGTTCCACATGGGACACCCAGCGAGGAGGGAACACCTCCCTCCGCCTATATAAAGGGGTGTCCATGGGTGGAATTAGACACATAATTTGAGATATTTTCTAAGGCATTTTACTTTGAGATTTCTATCCTCTCTCTCCCTTTCTAGTTGTCTCCTTGTGTTGGCAAGGTCCCAAGAAAAGACTATACGCGTAAGATATGGCACACCTATAGCACGCTATTGCGCTGCAGGGATTCAAAACCGAAGGTCTACTTCCGCACTCCCAGCAGGGATCGGGGAGCTAGAGGTCGTCATCGTACATCATATGTGTATAAAACCTCGAGGGTGCTTGGATTGTGGCATGTTGGATGTTGTGAGCCTGACTGTTGCACGATGGAGCAAGAGGTGACTTGCAAGGAGTTTCGCGACCTTAAGGTCGGCTACAAGCATGACTACATCAACCACGTTCGCCTCGAACGTTAACCACTTTTGGCCGTTACCGTATTACTAATAGATAGATCTTGGGCAGTTGGGGCATTCCAACGTAGGAAATTTTTGTTTTCTGCCACGGAACCCCTTCTCTCTTAATCTAGCATTCTCCTTGCAGTTGAGCCCTGATTTTTTTCTTCCTCAATAGAAAACTTCAGATAAAAAAACCATCTGGTTTTTACGTGCTAATTTCACACCTAAATTAGCCCCATCTTCTACAAAGCCATCTTCTGGCTAAGCCACTGGGATGATTCATCTTTATATACGATATACCACGGATCATCATATTACCTTGCGATCTAAATCAATTCCCAAAATTCATAAACAACTTGAATCACGGCTAAATCAATGGGTCATTGAGAGTACTGATAATTTGAATTGCATGTACTTCCTCAGATGTAGGAGAAGTTGAATGTGGACAAGACATGATCGAATCCCCTCCCTTTCCGGTGTACCAGCTACGACCAGACATTGAAGATGAAGCACACCTGAAATTAAGGATTTCAGAGAACAATGCGGGAACTGAATAGTTTGAATTAGGAGGACAGAGCAGGAGTGGCGAGCTTACCAAGCAATGTGACTTATTCACGTGGTTGTGAATCGTTGTCCGTAGGCGAAAGAAATTCAGGGAGTCAGGGGAGGCAGATCTTCTGTGGTATGTATGGCTTCTAAGTTCCATGCGGGAAGAGGAAACACTTTGGTGCAACCATGGTTGAGGAGCAGCACCACCGTCCGTAGGTTGCCAAAAGTGTAAGATCTAGGGGGATTGTCGGAGGACGGAGTCGGCGATTCGGGGAGGCGCCAATGATGACTGCTTTGTCCTTGAGTGGTGGACGACCTGCTCTGGGCTGGCTGTGGCTCTGGGCTGGCTGTGGCTATGGCTGGTGTCCCACTCATTTGCATGTAACGTCAACGCGCTAAGGGTGAGAGAGATTGTCTAGTCCGACGTTTCATCACTGGACCTAGCCCTACATGGCCCTACTCATGAGTTGTTGATGGTCAATGCCTTGACCTGATGTCAATGTCCCGTTTGACCATTTATGAGAGTTTCACACATGAGCATGGGGAAAAGCAAGCAGAGTTTTAAAGCATGGACAAAATTGAGTATAACTAATGAACTATGGGCATAGAAATAGAAACCCCTAGTTTTTAGGGACGATCTGGCGCCTGTGGCCGTGTCTATCGGATCGGCGTAGCGTTTGAAATCTGACGTGCATGTAAGACATTGATGGTTTTATCATCAACTATGCTATGATATTAATACAAGGGGTCATAAGGACAAGCGTCTGTTAAGCATGCCATGTGGATGTATGTGTTGATCGTTGAACCACATTACCACATATTTGTTTCATGTTGTGGTTGTTTGCCCTCGTATGATCTACATGTGCCTCTAGTAGTAACATATACAAACTTAAAACACATATGGTGGTTGAGGGAAGAGGGGCCACCCTGATTTACTTCCCTGCTCTCAATTGCTTGTCAGGTAGCTAGGGTTCGATTAGTGTAGCAAACACAGTTCACAAAAGTCCACTAACATTTACTAAGAGCGCATTTGGTAGTTTGGCTCCCTCCAAACGGGCCCGCCGGATGCCAGAATCGATTATATGGCTTGCCTCGGTCGCATGGTTCTTAAAGCATCTTCGGTCCATCCCCAAGGGAATGCCCGAATCGGTAGTTTTTCTAGGGGCAGGGCCGAGGCGGCGCGAAAAGCAAAGACGCCACGTACGCGGGAGATCGGCGCGAGATGGCGGGGAACCGTGAATCCAGCTGTCGTTTCGTAGCAAAGCTGGGTGTCACCTTCCCCATTCGGTGACCTCCAAACCTTTCGACCTCGGAAAAAATCATCATTTCCCCTTCGACACTGGCGGTGACTTTGAAGCAGATCTACGCTAGCACCGGATCAGCGTCCTCTTATGTAGGACGAGCTCGTATCCTTCTTCCCTAGCATCGGACCGTCGCAGTCATCTGGATGGGGATCTCTTATTCTTCTCCTACCCCCTCACCCCCCTTGTCTTCTATGGCGGAGGTAAATGACGCTTCCTACTGTTCTTTCTGGCCCCACCATGACTGGAAAGTATGTAGGTTCGATTTAGCAAGTAATCATCATAGATCACTTTTCTTAGGTTAACCGGCTGGTTCTGATCCATCAATAAGGAACACTCATAGTTTTGATTTAGGCCTGGATCCTTCTTCTCCACACGAGAGCACTTAGGTGTGCTACCTTTCCTAGGCACACATAGGGTCCTATGATTGTCTGAGATCATGATAGGATGAAAAATCTCAACTATGTTCACAACTCCACTGATGTAGAGGTCTCCAAATGCTGTGAATGAAAAGAGCCCATTTATTTGAACTTGTCAAAAGGTTTAGGGACTGAGGATTGCTAGAAGATAGCATCCACATCTATGTTTAAGAACAAGTTGCTATGTTTCTTCCTGTCATGGGTCATAACCATAGGTTTAGAGTGACCCATACACAGAGACTATTTCTTGCTATTTCAAACAAATTTTGTATGCAATTGGAGAGCTCAGAGGAGAGATGATCAAACCACCAAGTGGTCACGCACCAAGAAAGATTTTAAACATCCGTAGATGGTTTACATATTTCAGGGGAGGAATAGTTCTCTAGTTTCATTTGATGAAACGACTACATTGCTCAAAAAACATGACGCTTTGCTCATGTGTTGACTGCTAGAGTGATAGAGTGCTGAAAGCATAGTCAGCGGCATACGTAGAACATAACCACTACACCATCCAGAATGTGCTAGCTGCTGTTGGATTTGATATGAAATTTACGTATGTGCTAGCTGGTTGGGAATGATCTGCTCATGATGCAAGCATTCCTGCTGACAATTTGTCTAGAGCTGATGGGTTGAACATACCTGATGGTAAGTTCTATCTTGGAGATGCTGGCTATGCATTCCGACCTAGGATTCTTCCACCCTTTAGGAAAACAAGGTACTATCTAAATGAGTTCTCTCCAAGAAACGTGCCATAAAATCATATGAAATTGTTTAATCTGAAACACTCTAGCCTTAGAGTCACCATTGAGTGGGCATTTGCTGCACTGGAAAATACTCCCTCCATCCCAAGGCTTAAGGCCTATTTTTTTTTGAAAAGTCAAGCTATGAAAAGTTTGACCAAATATTAAAAAAAACCATCAAGAACTATGATATTATATAGATACCATGTTAATATATGTTTCACGATGTATCAAAGGATATGTATTCCATATTATAAATATGAATATATTTTTCTACAAACTTGAACAAACTTTACATAGTTTGACTTTTCAAAAAAAATTTATAGGGCTTAAGCCTTGGGACGAAGGTAGTAGATTCAAGGTCCTTAACTAGAAACCTTTTCACACTTTTGAGACTCAAGTGAAGCTGGTGCTTGCTTGTTGCACTCTTCATAATTAGATCTTGGGATAGGGTCTTGATGAGTTTTCCCCAGAGGAGAAGCGATTCACCTTGATGAAGTTGAAACTATACATTGCGTGGAGCTAAATGGCAATGAAACTTGGAAGAACAATAGGCTGTAGTGGGCGTAGACAATGTGGCAAGATATAGCTAACACAAGGTTGTGAGAAGAAGAAGGGCAAGAAGAAGAAGAAGAAGAAGAAGAAGAAGAAGAAGAAGGGTAAGAAGAAGAATATGATGTTGCATTTCCACTTTTATGACCACCGGTCAGTAACAAACCGTTATTTCGTTCGTCGTTACACGATGAACTACTATTCGTAGTAGCTAAGATTAGAGTATATTTTTAAGTACATATAGTATGTATCGATGAACTGCTACTTCATTAGTCAGTGTGGTATATGGAGGTATTCCAATCGTAAGATCACTAGCTTAGAGAAGAGGTGACCGCAATCTTAGCCTACATACAACATGAGATAGGTTGTTGCATTGAAACAACCATTAGAATTGGTATGTAGGCAACCGATCGACCGGCCAATTTTGGGCCTAAGGGATGAATGCAGGATATCAAACGAAGGTACCGGCTAGAAACACACCCTAAATCTGCGCATCTCCTAAATCTGCGCACCTTCGTTTAAGGTATGCGTGACTGATATTTTGATAAATTTCAGGCAACGGAGAATCAAGAAAACATACAGTATAACCAACAAAAATATAGACGTTGCTTGCACATATGTGCAGGTCACCTAACAATTAATTCTGTTATGGCATTTTACAGGTAACGAGCTATGGGGCGAGCAAACGTCTCGACGATTAGCCGCCTGCCCATGTGCATGGATTATTATTCAGAAACTACAAGCGTAGAGAAAAAATCACAAAAAAAATTAACAACAATTTCTGTACACATTTCCCACCTGCCGAAGCTGGTTAATTAACCGGCCTATCTCCAGCTGCAACTGAAGTGTATCCATCGGTTGTCAGCATCTAGGTTAGTAGAGGGTTGGCGAAAGAGGTCAGTGAGGTGTGGTGCATGCATCCGACCGTGCCGTGCCATCCGATCGACGCATCTGTGGCTTAGAATGCAAGTTCCTGATCAATTACCGTTCCGCCGTATATATGCAGACGTCGCTCAGTTGAGCTCTTGCTTGCAGAGAGGGCAAGAGGAGATGATCCTCAGCCACCTATCCACGCATTTCAGGTGGAACATGTGCGTGCACGGCAGCTGCCTCACCTCCTCCTTCTCCCTGTACTGCGCCAGGCATATGCAGCACTCCTGCAAGAGAAGTTGCAGCCCAATCAATTTTAGGAAGAAGAAAACAGAGAACATTTTGTTCGTGCTGTGAAGCGTGAGCTCGAGCAATTAATCTCCAGACAATTCTAGACCATGTAGTACTAAACAATTACGGTGCGCCGAATGTTCAGCTAATCTAGGATCAGTTCATGTTTCATCAAGAGAGAGAGAACGGACACTCCATGTTTGCTATGTTGCTAAATAGCAGGGAGATGCTTGTGATCTTATATTAGGCGCCGTACCAAAAGGCAAAGTTAGTACTTCTTATCTTAGTATCGCCTAAAATGGAATCATGTACGAGTTCCCCGCGCACGTTTAACACTTTTTGGAATACCATTGTAAATTTAGGTCGCCAATGTTTGGTGGATTTCCAGTATCCCCTTTTACTTCATCGGCTAAAATGAACGCTGCTATCTTTGCTTCTACGTATCCAAATCAGGACCTGTGCCTGAAAATCTGCACAGAAATGTGCGTAAAATCGACATGAACTCACTTGATCGTCGTGCTCGTGGTCTCTCGGCACGTCGAGCTCCTTGAACCTCCACCGCGGCAGCTCATCCAGCTGCTCGTCCGAGGCGCCCCGGCCGACGGAAGCGGAGTTCATGTTGTAGCCGAGCGCGTACCCGACGACCGGGACGAAGCAGCACAGCAGGAGGAAGAGGAGGAAGGGGAGCGAGTAAACAATGGCGTTCCAGGCGAGCAGGCCGATGCAGAGCGCATACAGCGTCGGCGCCCGGTGGAACGACCCGAGCCGCGCGTCGAACACCCACACGTTGCCCATCACGAACCACATGGCAAAGAAGAGCTCCAGGAACGCCCGAGCCTTGTTCATCAGATACGAGCTATTCCTGCAATTGGTGCACACGAATTTCGTCGTCAAGATGCTTAAACATGTAGATTAGTAGATTAAATTTGGACGTTCTGCACAACATTAAGGTGTGAAGCTTGAACCTTAGAGCGTCACTGGCGCCGCGCATCTCGGGATCATCGCCGCGGCCGGCGGCTGCCGACGAATGCCGGTGTCGCCAATAGAGGAGGGGGAGGCTGAGCACGTTGCCGACGTTGTACGCCGCGACCCAGAGCCTGAGCGGCCACGCGGGGCGCTCCTTGGCGGAGGTGGCGACGACGACGGCAGTGATGACCATCTGGGCGACGATCACGCCAAGCTCGAGGGCGAGCCAGCCAGCGGAGTTGAAGGGGTTCGATCCCAGGTCGGACCTCGGGCCGTTCTGGTACTGGTACACCCGCCTCAGGAAGATGAACCACCGCGCCCTCGACATGCGCGCCACCGCGCGCATCGTAAAAGCGGAGACCCTACCGCCGCCGCCCCCACGGCTCGTTCCGGACGTCGCCAACGAGGACGACGACGAAGCGGACGGCATGATAGTGGCCGGTCGTGGGGAGAAGGGGCATTGGCATGGTTGGTTTCGGGCCTCGACCGATAAATGGGTGGGGAAGGAAGACGCGAGTTGGGTTCGAGATGGTGACCAATAATCTAACGGCTTTGCTTTGGCGCCAAGAGTGGAAGGGGTGAACGAAGAAAAAAACGGTTGGCCTAACCGTCTTCTTCCCGCCATATGCTTCCTCCTGGCTACTTTCAAGCACTCGCTTGTGTCTGGTTTTGCAGAAAGCAAGCAGAGCAATCTGGTTACGGTGGGTGGGATGGCTTGGCTCCCTCGATCAAGATTAACCGTTAATTAATTCCTGCAAAAAGATCCTAAATACTTGACTATGTTTTCTTTTGGATACTGATCGTGTGACTATAACTCAATAGATTTAGAAATAGTATTTATTTCTGGTCGAAATCTATAAGTTTTGCTCATCCCTTTGTGTTAGATTGCATATATTGTATTTACACTAGAACTGTATTGTAATTGTACCAGCCTCTGGCCTTCAATAAATATAACCTGAAAATCCACGGTTTACGTGTGTGGCTTTATGGTATTTGTCGTGGTGGTGGCACGGCAGATGCCATGGGTAGGCTTAAGTTGGGGGCCGAATGGGTGCTTGTGGTCACCGGGGAGGGAGTGCACGGTCGAGCCATGCACGAAGAACAAGAAGAACTCTCCACACTTGATAATTTGATTGATACCCCAAAAAATACAAGTACTCCTTGAGCTGTATTGGCTTGAGTATGCAGCACCTTTTATCTACTTGGTCCAACCCCCTTCTACTGCCGCTATGCCCTAACTTATATAGGCAGTGTTAGCTAGCTAATACCCCTTTGGGTTCTAGGGTTTACTGTTTGGGTCTTGGTCCCTACGATATGGGCCGGGTTATGGGCTTGCCCTAAGCCCATAGGCCCGGTCCATAAAGCTTGACAACTAACGGTCTTCTGGTACGCTGCTTCTTATTCTTTTTGGCGTCACGCAGTTACTTTGTACGTCAGCGCTTGCTTTGGGCGTCACCCGGCTCCTTTTGTGTCACCCGGTGTCGCCCTTCTCTTTTGACCATGCTTTACCATGGTCCTTCCCGAACCTTACTCGGAAAGGTGCCACGCGTCCTTCCTGACTCGGCCCTTCCTCGGTTGACTCGGCTCGTTGGTACCTGCAAGGGTTGCAACTTTGTCCTATACGGGCCGAGATAGTTTATATCTCGGCTTTCTTGCTTATCTTACCCGGCCGTTCTTACCCGGTCTGGTTCATTTTTCACCCGGAGTCAACCCAGCTGCCCTATGTTTCCCCTCTCATGACCCTACCGGGGGTTATCCCCCCGATATTAGTCCCCGAAGCTGGTGAGGTCTAGCAGTTCTAGCTGTTAGGCGTCTCCAGGTTCCTTTTGTGTGAATGGAACTTTAGTTTTTATCTTTTATCTACCTCAGTTTTGCATCTTGCCGGGTTAGTCTGACAATTTCGGGTCAATTCTTTGACCTCTTGGCTCATTCTTGCCTCGAGCCGAGTTATTTTGGCCAATTCCGGGTCATTTTCGGCACGCCTCAGTCACTGACAACCAGTAATCATGATTACTTGCCTCAATTTTTGTTCCAAGTTCTGGCGGCACAGTGACCGGCCGCGCAGTTATTCCCCGTCATTGTGGTAGTCCCATCGGTCTGCGCCTCTTGTCCTTCTAGTCGTGACGTGGCATTGGGTTTTTCGTGTATCTTTGGCTACATGGCGCTCGCTGACTGGCTCACCCGGCGTGGTACACTGCCACACGCTGGCCGCACGGCACAGCTAGATCCCACTACGGGGGTTGTTACCGCCCTTAAGTAGGGGTTGGGGGTTTCCACTTCCCCCACGCCCGTTCAGTTTCCTTAGCTCTTCTTCTTCCTCGCGCCTGCAAGATTGAACCGCCTCCTTTGTGGTTCCTTCTTTTTCTTGCTCTAGCGCTGCGATTGCCCCTGCCCTCTTTCGATTTCAGCACGTGTCCTCGTTGTTCCAAGCCTCTCTTTTCCGTGGAGGAGACAGACTCCGACGATCCCATGGATGCTCGTGACGGCGCTGAGGAGAAAAAGGCTCCCTCCGGCGAGCGCGGCGGTTGGGAAGGCTCTGAGGTCTCCACCGAAGAGGTGGAGTGGCTCCGCTCCACCAGACGCATTCCACTGCAAGTGGATTGCCGTCTCCCCGCCGGTGAGATTTCCCCCACCCCTCAAGCTGGCGAGCGGGTGGTTTTTCTTTCACACTTTGAACGTGGTTTTGCTCTTCCTGTGAGCACTTTCTTTTCCTCGTTTCTTTCTACCTTCCATCTGCAGACCCACCATCTTCCTGCCAACGCAATTGGCTCTCTCTCTTGTTTCATCTCTGCCTGCGAGGCCTATCTTGGAATTTGGCCTATAGTTCTTCTGTGGGCCAAATATTTTCGCTTCAAAGTCCAGGTTGTCCCCCAGCCTGGTGCTCCTCGATCCGAGAAAAGGCCGACCCGGTGTGGTGCTGCTAGCATCACCCCCAGGAGAGATTCTATCTTTCCTCGGGTTACTGGCATTGACTCTTCCAAGAAGTGGCATAGAACCTTTTTCTATGTCAAGAACAGCGGGTCCACCGATAACATCCGGCTTCCCTCTTTCTCGGACGAGGTTCCCGACAAGAAGCACTGGCAACTTGACCCGCGCGACCAAGACGCTGCGGTTAACGAGGCAAACGCTATCCTAGAAAGGTTGTTGTCGCCGGATGAGAACTTTCGTCTCGCCGACTTTGACCTCATGTGCACCTTCATCTCACGCCGGGTAAGCCCCATCGAAGCCAAGAGCCACAAGATGTGCTTCATGAGCGGGTCACATGATCCCACTCGGAATTCCACCAAGGAGCTCACCCATGACTCCATAGCCCGCCGGGTAAGCTCAATCTTCAAATTAAACTTGTCAGATGATTGGGCTTGGAGCTGCCCACCGTTTAGCCGGGTCAGGCCTGTCCCCTGGGTAAGTTTCCGGATTACTTTCTCGCCGAGTAGGCTTTAGCTTTTTTGCCACTCTTAGCTTAGATTTTATTCTCTTATTCTGTTTGTCTTTCGTAGAATCTCCTTCACCAGGTTGATGACAGTATTGTCCCTCTTGCTGGTTATCATGGGGACCGTTCTGACTCGGATGAGGCCGAGTGCGACATGGAGTGCTTCATGCCGATTCCGCACACTGTGGCTGCTTCAGCTTCGGGTAAGAGTCGATCTCGCAACCCCTTACAAGATTGGTCTGACAATGATGAGGATGATGATTGCACGCTTTTGGAGGTATATGCCTTGTAACCTTAGCCTCTTTGCTTATCCGAGTAAGCTTGTTATTTACTTATGCAGCTGGTCAGGTACATGACACTCCTCCTCTCACCGTGGGTGGAGTCGGAAAGATTCCCGTTGCTAAGCCGAAGCAACGCGGAACCTCCTCCAGCACCCAGCCGGCTAAGAAGAACAAGCCCACTCTAGCTTCTCCTGCTGCCTCTGCTGTTGCCAGCCTAAGTGAGACTCCCCAAGCTGCTGGGCGCCGAGTCTCACGCAGAGTCATCCGTGACCCGGGTTCACCGGGTAAGTTTTTTGCATTTTGCCTTCTTTGCTCTTTTCTTTCTCACCACTACTGTTCTCTCATATATATCTTGTTCTTTTCAGTATTGCACCTTTGACGGCGAGTCAAGCTGCTTATAGCATTGCCTCGCCGCTTAGGCCTGCACCTCCTCCAGCTGACTCGGCGGCACCGAGTCCCGTCCAGGTTGAGGCTCGCACTGCTGAGGCTCACGCTTCTCAGTGTCAGTCAGACCCGATGGATCACTCGGCTAGCGCCCCTGTCGGTGGTCAGGAGAAACTTCCTGATCTTGGTGCCCACAAGTCTGGCACCGAGAAACCCTCTGCCACCAGTTCCTCTAGCATCAGCCCCCAAGCTGATGTGAACGAACAGCTTCCTGATCTTGGAGCCAGCAAAACTGCTGAGCCCAGTCAGGAGGCTCCTCGATCTTCTACAAATCCTCCTGCTCGCTTTCAAACCCTGTCAAAGGGCCAGACCCAGCCCAAGGCTTCTGGTTCTACTCGCCCTTCTTCTGGAAAATCCGCCTCTTCCAAGCAAGCAACTCTAGTTTGCGCTCCGGGTGCTCCTCAGATCCGGCCTCCGACATCGGCGACAATGCTCGCTTCAATGGGTAAGGGGGAAGGATCTGCTGCTGCCGGGTCAGGTGACGACTCCAGGGCTGTTACCCTCCATACTTCTGCCGCTGCAACCCGTGCCACCGTGGGAACCGCCCTGAAAACGGGTCGAGTTGTTACTCGGACGCTCAGTGGCAATTGACTTGGTTTGGCTGAACCTTACGTTGTGGCATGGAATGCAGCAGGCGAGCAGGAGGTCAGCACTCGTGCCGGGAAGAAGCTGAAGCTAGGCCCCAAGGCTGTCTCCGACATGACCCAGCAGGCCATTTCTCTGATGGCCCGTGCCGACGAAGTGAATGAGGTAAATTAGCTTCTTACTCTTTTGTATCATTGAGTATTTCCTTTATACATATCACCTAGTCCCCGAGGTTACAGTCGAGTCAGAAACTTACTCGGTTGTAAGCTCTTCAATAGTCACTTAGCCTTCAAATCGTTTACTCCAAGCTTGTATGTTAGGACTTCGATCCCTAGCCCTCGAGGTTACTGCCGAGTAAGGAACTTATTCGGCTGTAAGCTCTTAAGATCTTTTTATTCCTTCGTTCCAAACTCAAGTTAGAGCTTCATTCCCTAGCCCTTGAGGTTACTACCGAGTAACGAACTTACTCGGCTGTAAACTCTTAAGCTTTTTTATTCGGCAGGTCGCCTGACTCGACTCTTTCTTTGTTATCTGTCTTCTTTGATTAGCTTACGCATAACGAGCGCACCAAGGTGCACCAAGCTCTTGTCCTGGCGCATCGCAAGCTTGAACTTGCGTATGAGAAGCTACAGACTGACACCTTCGGACAAGGTAATATCTTTTCTTTTCCCTTTTCTATTTTTTGGGGCAATTCTCCTTGGTTCATCTTTTCATTTTTCCTCTCAGCCTTGTCTCACAGCCACTGCTCAGTCCACCATCAATGAACTTCACTCGCAAATCAGCGAGGCCGAGAGTAAATTTCTTATCTCCGTAAGCCAATTGCTGAAATTTTTCTGTTGGTACTCACAAATTTCGTTCTCAATAAGCAGAGAAGCACCAAGACGAACTCCAGAAGGAGCGCGATGAGGTGACTCGGCTGAAGAAATTGATGGCCGAGACGGAGGAGAAACACTTGGCCGAGGTGAAAGGAATGAAGGAGGAGCTTGCCGAGAAGAGCGAGCAGCAGGCTGCTAGCGCCGAGAAGACTAAGACGTTACTCGACGAGGCCCAGTCATTGGTCGAGTCGACCAATATGAAACTCTACGCCCTTCAAGCCAAGACCAAGACTTGGCATAGCAAGCTCGCTGCCATCAAATTCTTTCTCGGTAGTGAGTTCTTACTCTTTACGCATTATCCAAGTCCTGCTCGATTTCTTCCATCTTCCTTTGCTATTTGCTAACTTTCTCTTTTTGCTTGTAGAGAACTTTCCTGAGGCCAACATGTTTGCCATCCGAGCCATGAAGAAAGTGAGAGCTGAGGCTGGTTCTCTTGCTGACGGTGATGTGTCCATGGAGGAGCTCCTTGCAGCGGTGTCTGAACGGGTCAAGACCCTCAGATCTTGCGGTGTGGACTTTCTCAAAGCGGCTATCCATGCGTTTCGCATGCTCTGGCCGGATGAAGACCCACCCGAACTCATCGAGCCACTCGCCGACAGACTGCTCCTCACTGAAGACCGGCTGGATCAATGGCACGAGTTGACCGGCCGGGCTACAGCGGACAAGGCTCTCTCCTTCGTGCTTTCATGGTACGAGGACATCAACCTTGACGTTCTTGCTCGCATAAGGGGAGATGGAAAATGGTTGAACGACCCGGAGCTGGTCAAGAAGCGCCAGGAGCGAGCTTATGCTATGATAGAGTACACCATGGTGCACGCTTGGTGTGAAGGGCCCAGCTTCCTCGACCTTGGTGATCCGCTCGTCGAAGTTCCTGCTGAAGATGGTGGCGATAGCGAGGCGACCGAGTCAGATGATCCAGATGACCCGACCGCAGATGCCCCTCACCCGGACGATGCTCCAAGCACTCCTGCTTCCGAGAATGCTCCTCCGAGTTCTCCTGCTCCTTAGGACAACACATACTTGAACTTTTATTAGATCCCCGGTATGCCGGGTACAGATGTAACGTACATTGCACTCAAAGTTTGATTATGTGCCTTTTGATAGGCTTTATATGTTTGCGTTATGCTCTTAGTGCGAATCATTCAAGGGCAAGTCCCCGAGTTTCATTCTGCCGTGTCACCTTTCATTGCCGTTGGCCCTTGTCTACCATTTTTTGGTGTTCGACATTAGGATCTCAAAGTACGAAGGATTTAGTTAGCGGATATGAAACTTGGATAACTTGGCCGAGATTACTCGACACATAGTATAACACAACATGTAGAGAGTTAGGCACAAACTAAAGCCGACTCGCGTTTCTCCCTTGTACTTATCCGGCGTTCGTGTTTACCCGTCTTAGATCTTTTTCTCTTGCTTGACATGAAGCCGTGTTTTCGGACAACAGCATAGTCGAAGAGCTGATTTCTTCTGAGTAAACACTACTTGTTCCGAAATAAATTCCGGGTATCACGCCAGCCGACGTAAAATAATTGAAATGGAAAGCCTAAGGGATAGTCCCCGAGTCAGTTTTTCGAATCATACCATTTTATTATTAGCACATAGCCGGCAAACACATCCGGCATACGAGAGTTCGAGTGATACATGCATTGCTTCTCCTAAGTGTAAGGGACGAAGCAGTGCCACATTCCATGGCCTTTTGGTTTCATGTCCTGACCTGTCCGCCTTGTTCTTTTGCGCTTCACGAGCGTCTATGAGATAATAGGAATCATTGTGCAATGCTTTGCTTACAATGAATGGACCTTACCAAGGAGGCGATAATTTATGCATTCCGGCTGTGCGTTGCACCAGCCTTAGCACCATATCTCCTTCTCGGAAAACACGAGCTTGCACTTTCCGGCTATGGTAGCATCGGAGGTTTTGTTGATATATAGCAGATCTAGAAAATGCCAGTTCCCTTGCTTCTTAGAGTAAATCTACTCCATCTTCTCGGGCCTCTTTCACCTCGGCTTCCGAGTATTGACTTATCCTTGGCGAGTCATATTCTATGTCAGCCGACAAGACTGCTTCAGCCTCATATACAAGGAAAAATGGCGTATAACCAGTTGATCGATTCAGAGTCGTTCTTAAGATCCACAGTACTGAGGGTAGTTCCTCTATCCAACAACCAGGTGATCTATGGAGTGGTTCCATTAAGCGGGGTTTTATCCCGGACAGAACTAAGCCATTAGCCCGTTCAACTTGTCCATTTGATTCTGGATGGGCGACTGACGCTACGTCAAGTCTTATTCGGTGTTTCCCATAGAAGCGAGCAAAAGCCCCTTCGGCAAAGTTTGTGCCATTATCAGTGATCACACTGTGCGGGTAGCCATATCTGATGATTATATCCCTTAGGAATGTCACAGCTGTCTTACCATCCAATTTCTTGATTGTCTTCACGTCTATCCACTTGGTGAACTTATCGATCATGACCAAGATATGAGTCATGCCTCCCCTTGCTGGTTTGAATGGTCCTACTATATCTAGGCACCACACTACAAAAGGCCACGTGATTGGTATAGTCTTGAATTCTGATGCTGGCAAATGTGACTTGGACGCATAGTGTTGACAACCACTGCATTTCCCGACTAACTCTTGTGCTTGTGCCAATGCGCTTGGCCAGTAGAATCCATGTCGGAATGCCTTGGATACCAATGCTCTTGATGATGCATGGTGCCCGCACTCTCCTTGATGGATATCCAATAAAATCTCCTGGCCTTTCTCTGAACTAATACAACACTGCAGTACACTTGTCACGCTTCGTTTGTATAGTTCCTTGTTGATTATGGTGTATGCTTTTGCCCTTCGTTTTGTTTACCTTGCCAACATTTCTTCACTTGGCAAGGTTCCATCCTTCAAATAACGGAATATTGGTTGTGCCCACGTTGGTATTAGTGGTTCCGGGTTTGCTTCAACATCAATGTCTGTTGGTTCCGCCGAGATATGCTCTGCCAACATAACCTGATGTCACATCCCAAGATTTTCCAAATCTTGTAATGTGAAAATAAATTAATAAAATAAAACTTTGTTTGATTTTCAGAGCCAGAAGAAACTTTTTGAATTCAAATGGAACCTCAAACCAATTTGAATTAAATAAAACCCTAAAGGGATTCATAAAGATAAACATTTAATAAAGGAAATTAAAAATGTTTTGGAATTACTACTATTGGATCCTTTAATAAAAGATTTGGTTTTCAAAAGAAAAGGTGGATTTATAAATAAAGATTATTTAATAAAGCCAAATTAAACCTTGACCAAACTATGGGAATTAAAACATTTAGTTTTTGAATAAAAACAACAAAGGTTTATTTAAAATAAAATAATAAAGAATTAATATCCAAACTTTATTTAAATAAGAAGTTTTACCAATTTAATTAAAACATCAAAACTTATTAAGATTGTTTTAAATAGGTTTTCCAAATATTTTATATTCTCTAATAAAACCTACTAAAGTGTTTGGGCTTGTTTTAGATTTCAAAATAAAATATCTCAAATAAAATAAATCCTATTTGAAATAATAATGAAAGTCTATTATAATAATTAATAATGGACCCTAAAATAAAATGTTATTTTATTTTAAAACAAATCTCCAAGTAATCTATATTTCCCAAATAAAACCCACTAATTTGGTTTTGGAAAATATATGGATTTAAATAGAGTTTGAAATAAATCAAATCCCAATTTGATTAATTAGCAATGGACATTTATTTAATTAATAATGGACTTTATTATTTAAAAATTATGGATTTTAGATTTAGGTTCAGACTACTGAACAGAACCAAGTCAAACTCTCAAAGTTTTGGTGTTGATTTAAATTAAATTGAAACTTGTTTGTTTGTTTGAAAACCAAAACAGGAAAATAGAAATAGAAAAGGAATCGAAGCAGAAAAAAAATAAGAAAGAGGCGACCTTGCAGCCCAACAAGCCCGATAACCAGCCCAACTCCTTCCCCCGAAATAAAAGCGTTTCACACTTTTTAAACCCACGAACAACCGATGGTGGACCTCCCTCGATTCATTTCCCGACCGGTGGACCCTTTCCATTGTTCTCCTTCTCTACCCCGGTCGCTTCTTCTTTCCCTCGCCGTTGCTGCCATTGCTTCCTCGATTGAATGCGCCTTATTGCAGCATTAATCCCTCACTGTCTTAATCGCCATCCCTCCTCTCCGTTTCCCTCGCCTTCTTCCCAGACCGCCCAGGCTGCCTCATTACGCTCAGCACCCTCGGCTCCACGACCATCCTCGCCAAAATCCGACCAGCACACCACCCCAGCCTCCCGAGCACCACAGCTTCCCACTCCCAGACCTTCCTCCCATACTACCCATTTGACCTGGGCGCCCAGAGCCTCGACAATTTCTGAGCGCCGCCGTCTGTCTCGCCTCCGACGAGCTCCTCCGGTAATTCCAGACCACCCCGACCCCTCTCGTTCACGCACACGCCTTCTTCGTGTCCTTGCTGATGGGGATACGCCTACTGGGGTATACTCAGCGGGACGTTTCCGACTGGCCCAAGGGCTGGCGAGTGGGCCTGCAGAACGGCGAGTGGATCAAAGCCCAGCAAGGTATCAGGCGACTGGAAGTTGAGGCCCAGGCGAGTAGATAGGCCCAGTCGGTCTAGGTTAAACGATCACCGAAGCTGTAACCGAATCGGTTGAGATATGTAAACCCTAGGTGAGGTGAGCCTATATAAACCTCCCTATAGGGTGAGTAGAGACACGTTCCCTCATACACCCAAGCAACTCGCCGCCTAGTCACCGAGTTCACCCATTGTAAACACCTCCGTAATACAATCTAGCAGGAGTAGGTCTTTACCCTCCGGGGGGCCGAACCTGGGTAAAACCCTGTGTCTTTGCCCTCATCTCGCACCATGAATGGCTGGCCCTTGCCCTCGTTCTACTACTCACGCCGCTTAAGATCTGCCGTGGTCATTCCCACGGCGATGGCGCCCACCGTGGGGCCTGGCGGTCGGCGGTGTTCTGGCGAGATCCAATCTGCCCATCAACGAGGCGGTCGCCGGCCGTATGATAGCGATCGGCGAGATGCTCCAGATCTTGCCAAGCAGCGGCTACGTCCGTCACGCGACACACACGTAATCTTGCCGATCGGCACGATCAGTCTCTTCGTCGGCCTCACCGACGTCATCACCTCGGAGGACTCGGCTCGCGATCGGCTCTCTGAGAGCCAGGTTCGCACGATCCACCGCCTCGCCTCCGAGTACAACTCGGCCCACAGCAACGTGGCCGGGAACTCAACGGCCGCAGAAGATGCGGCCCTCACCGACGACGCCGACTCGGCGACCGGCGTCACTCGCCGGATCCATCACCATGACTCCTCGTCCGGGCTCCATCGCCCAGGTCTCCAGCGGAGATTTCGAGGACCCTCCATCCTCGGGATCTTGAATTCGACTCGGTCGGAAAACTCCGCCGACTTCCACGGAATCGGTCGCCATGCCGCGACCTACATGGCCACCGGCGCCGATCCCGGAGGATCCTTTCTCCACCCAATCCCTCCTAACGCCACGGCAGCGGAGGTCGAGAACTCCGCTGAAATTGGCGAGGCGACGCAAAGAGCATGCCGAAGCGAGAAATTTCGCCTCGAGCAAGTGACAGCGAGCATCACGCTACCACCAGCGGATCAGGTCACGCTGAACCCCACCGTTCGGCGCGCCCTGAACTTCGGCAACGACCCGGCTCGCATGGCGAGCAGCGCGTCTGCGAGCAACGCGCCACCGGAGGAAGCGCCGGCCCCGCCAGATCAGCGATGGGTGCCCCACCACCACAACCGCACCTCCCGAGAGACCAGCCGCGGATAGTCGTCTCCTCACGGGGCGAGGCGAACGGCCTCCCACTGTTCTCCACCCGATGGACAACCTCGTGGCGGGCGGCAGCCGATAACATCGGCCACCCGGCGGCGGCGCCTTACAGATCCGATGCGTCAAGGCCCTGCTCGCAAAGCCGTGGAGCAGCAAAGCGGCGCCGACTTCGCAAGCGGTATACTCGCTCCTCGGAAGCGAGCGGCCTCAGCGGCCGGCGGCAAACACCCTCAATTGCCCGCCACGAGCCACCGCAGCTCAACGCCGACGCGAACGCACTCTCCTGCGATCCCGGGCGGCGACCAACTTCGTCGCCGCTAACGGAGAACCCATCGGCGCCGCACTCACATCATCAACAACCAAAAGCGGCGCGCCGCCAGCCCGCGACTGCGGCACACCTAACTACTCGCCGCGATGGCGAGCCTATGGGGTCGCTCAGTCGACTAGGGCCTAAGTGCTTCGTACCAATGATCCGAGGCGAAAATTACCCGCCAAACTTCAAGGCGCCAAAGGAGATAGAAAAATACGACTCTCGTCACGACCCGCATGCGGCACATACCTCATGGCAATGGGGATCGCGGGTCACACTGATCTACTACCGCCCGTTACCTCCCACTGATGATGGAGGGGCGTGCGGGCAATGGATCAACACGCTCCCCGGGCGATGTCGACTCACGAGGAAATGCGACGCCGTCGAAGCACTTCGAGTGCTCCTACACTCGCGCCACCACCATCGAGGACACGGAACGATGCGTCCGGGGACCCGAGTCGACCAAGCGGGTCCAACGGTGGCAAGAGCTCGGTACAGCGGTCGGCATCCACCGGACCGCGATCCATTGCTTCAAGACCTCGTGCGCTCACGAGCCTCTAGTCGCCAAGCTCAAGCGACACGCCCGCACTCGACAACATCCCGACCTCCTCGAGATCGCCAAGCGATGCCGAGGAGGATCCCAACCAAGACGTCGGCGGCAGTCAGGGAGAACGCCGCATGGGCGGCGGCGACGCCGAACCGACCTACGCTACAGCGGCACCGCCTCACGAGCAAGCGCCAGCAACGACAGGCGAGTCGACTTGCCGCCAACGCTAGGCACGCTGCGAGCCCAAGAGCTACCGCCCGCGACGGAGGGCAGCGGCGATGGCGGGAACTACAAGAACAAGCCAAGGTTCGATCCGCGGCCCTCAACCAACCATGTGCGTTTCACGGCAGGAAGGAAAGCCGCCACGCACACCGCCGCCGCCCCACCCTCGGAAATCGAGAAGGCACGCGCAGCGGAAGACACCGACAACGACCGCCAAATGGCGGAAAATTCGCAAAGTAGCGGCTCGCTCCACACCTTCACATGCTTCAACAAGCGCGAGAAGAAGGTCATCGCCAGCGCCGTCGCCGTCAGCGGTGGCCCAAACAGACGTCCCCGGTTCCTCAACTGGTCGGAACAGCCCATCACAGGCGCAAGACCACTGCGCCGCCAGTACCGGGGCGAGTCGCCTTGGTGGTCAAGCCCAAGGTTGGCGACTCGGCTCCCCAAGACAGATGGACGGCGGCAGCTCCATCAACATCCTCTACCTCGACACCTTCAGCGGTTGCGGCTCCGATCGATGATCGAGACCACCCACACCACGTTCCACGGCGCCGTCCCGGTCGGAAGGCGTTCGATCGCCAAGGTCACGCTACCCGTCACCTTCGCACTCGGCAAACTTCCGCACCGGCGGATCGTCTTCGACTGGTGCCCTTCGACAGCCCTTACCCGCTGCGTCCTAGGGCGCAGCGTTCGCCAAATTCATGGCGGCGCCCACTACGCGTAACGCGATGAAGATCCCGGGCGTGCGGCGTCATCACCATCAACGGCGACCCGACATGGCCGCGAATGCGAGGCCAAAGGAGCGAACTTCGACGCCATCATCGCGGCGAAGCTAATCACGCCGACGAGCTCGCCAAATACGCGGCGGGTCAACAATGACGACCCCACAATACTCAAGAAGCCCAACTCGGAGGGCACAAACACCTCAACCTTTGAGGCCCACGGCCTTTTCGACTGGTCGAGCTGGTCCCAGCGACCCCCCAGACGGTGGCGATCGGGACGAGCATGAGCCCGGCATAGGAAGGCCCGCTCATCGAGTTCCTTCGTGAGAATAGGGACATCTTCGCATGGAAACCCCGACATGCCGGTGTCCCTAGGGAGCTCGCTGAGCACAAACTAACGCCGACCCCAAAGTGCGACCCGTCAGCGATCGCTCGGCCCTTCAACGAAGAACGCCATCGAGCAATCGCCGAGGAAGTACAGGCCTTCGCTGCCGGCTTCATCCGCCAATCAAATACTCAAGTGGCTGGCAAACCCAGTCCTGGTCGAGAAGAAAATGGGACTGGAGAATGTGTATCGACTACAAACCTGAACAGGCCTGCCCAAAGGAGCAGTTCGTCCTCCATGGATCGATCGGATAATCGATTCAACCGCGGTTCGAGTCGCTATGTTTCCTCGGCGCCTACTCCGGGTACAACCAGATCAAAATGGCTGTCGAGGATGAGGAGAAGATGGCGTTCATCACGCCATTCGAGCCTTCGCTACATCGCCATGACTTTCGGCCTCAAGAACGCCGGGCAACCTACCGGTGTGCATGCAAGAATGCCTCGCGAGCCAAATTGGTCGCAACATCCACGTCTACATCGGCGGCGTGGTCGTGAAATCCGCCGCCAAGGCGACCTACTCGCCGACCTCGCGGAGACTTCGCCGTCTGCGGGTACAAGATAAAGCTCAATCGAGCAAGTGCACCTTCTGTACCCGTCGGGCAACTCTTTGGTACGTCGTCTCCAAACGAGGGATCGAGGCAAACCCAACGAAGATCGACACGATCGCCCGGCTCGGCAAACCCGAGTGCCTGCGCGACGTCCAGAAGCTGGCCGGGCGTGTAGCGGCTATCAGTCGCTTCATCCCCGCTGCAAAGGCGATGCCTTATACCGCCTGATGCGCAAGAACCCCACCTTCCAGTGGGACAAGGAGGCGGACGACGCGCTCCGCGACCTTAAAAAGGTGCTACTCGCCGCACCACTACTCGCCGCACCCGCTGACAAAGAGCCTATGCTGGTTTACGTCGCGGCGTCCGAGCGCGTCGTCAGTGCCGTAATGGTCGTCGAACGACCAGAGGAAGGAAAGGAGCGCCCGGTCCAGCGGCCGGTGTACTACATCAGCGAGGTTCTCACCGAGTCGCGCCAGCGATACCCACAGTATCAAAAGCTGGTATACGCGGTCTTCAGGGCTCAGCGGCGCCTGCCGCACTACTTCCAGGAGCACCCGATCACGGTCGTCTCCTCAGCACCACTACAAGACATCATCCGCAATCGCGAGGCGACCGGGCGGGTCGCCAAGTGGGCCGTCGAGATCGGCGTCCACAACATTAAATACGAGCCACGAAGGGCGATTAAGTCGCAGGCACTAGCAGACTTCATCGCCGATCGAAGAGGCCAAGCCGGAAGAAGCCGCCCGTACCTCCATTCGGAGCCTGCACTTTGTGGTCCAAGAACGCGGCGCAGGGCGAGATAGTGCTGACCTCACCAAAAGGCGACAAGCTCCGCTACATCCTCCGCCTCGAATTCACGCCCTGCACCAACAACATGGCCGAATACGAGGCCCTACTCCACGGCATGCGAGCCGCAAAGGAGATGAGCGTCAATCGCCTTCGATGCTACGGAGACTCCGACCTCGTTGCGGGCCAAGTCGCCGGCACCTGCGACGCCGTCTCCCCTACCATGGCGGCGTATCGCCAAGAGGTGGACAAGGTGGCGGCCACTTCACGGCTACTCGCCGAGTGGATCGACAGAGAAAAGCGAGGAGGCCGACGCCCTCTCGCATCGGGTCGGCTCGACTCGCACCACCCGCGGCGTGTTCCTCGACACAATCTTCACACCATCAGTCTCTCCCGAAGGAGATCGACGCCAGTCCCGCTCCAACGCAGGCAGCCTTGGTCGCACTCATCATCGAGCGAACGGACCGACCAAGCCCTACATCGCCTACCTGGAAACCGGCACCCTGCCAGCAGACGAGACAAACGCTCGAATGATCGCTCGCCGATGCAAGTCTTACACCATCATCGACGGCGAGCTACACAAGCGCAGCGTCACCGGCGTGTTCCAACGTTGCGTCCAACCGGCTGAAGGACGCAAAATCCTCCACGACATCCACTCAGGCGACTGCGGCCACCACGCCGCCGCTCGCTCCCTGGTCGCCAAGGCTATGCGACACGGCTTCTACTGGCCCACCGCACATGCCGACGCTGTCGACATCGTCCAGCGATGCGCCGGGTGCCAGAAGTACGCCAATCAGACGCACGTACCAAGCTCGGCGCTCAAAACAATCCCCATCACCTGGCCATTCGCTGTGTGGGGCATGGACATGGTAGGCCCCTTCAAGAAGGCCCCCTCTGGCTACACCCACTTGCTGGTCGCCGTCGACAAATTCACGAAGTGGGTAGAGGCCAAGCCAGTCCGGAAATGCGACGGAAAGACAGCCGCCAAGTTCCTACGCGAGCTCATATACCGCTACGGGTTCCCCAACTGCATCATCACGGACAACGGCACAAACTTCGCCAAGGGAGCAATGGCCGAATTCTGCGAAGAGCACCACATCCGGCTCGACCTCGCGTCGATCACCCGGAGTCCAACGGCGGCGGAGCAGCCAACCAAAGCATCCTCCACGGCACAAGCGCGACTCCAAGTACCACTGGAGCGCCGCTGGATCTTTGGGTCGAAGAGCTACCCTCCGTCATCGGGAATCCGCACCTCGGTCAACAGTCGACGGGATTCACTCCGTTCTTCATGGTCTCTGGCGCGAAGCAGTCATGCCCGACCTCGAACACGACTTCGCGGGTCGTCCACTTCTGAGGCCGCCAAAGCTGGCCCGCCAAGATGGGCTCGACCAACTCGACGAAGCACGCGACCTCGCCCGATCGCGCACCGCCATTTATCAGCAAGGGCTCCGCCGCTACCACAGCCGACGGGTGAAAACCCGCACCTTCCAGGAAGGCGACCTGGTGTTACGCCTCATCCAGGACAAGAAGGGCATGCACAAGCTCTCCCCTCCGTGGGAAGGCCCGTTCGCTATTGGGCGCGTACTCGGCAACGACGCCTACTACCTCATCGACGTCCGCGGGGACGGCGAACTCGATGTCAAGCGACCATGGAATGTAAATCTCCTCCGGAAGTTCTACTCCTAGAACCTCACACATGTACTCTCCAGTCGCTATGAAATAAAAGAAACGGTTACTGCAGATTGCATCTACTCTCCACGCCTTGTGCCACTCGCACTCGTAATAAACAGCGTCATGCTAAAACGCAGAAGTCAACCTTTGGTACAGCGACCGGCGCGGCTAAGTAGTGCGATGTAAGAGCACTAAGTCATCTCAGGTCTTGCGTCGTCCACGAAAAACGCCAAACCGGAGCCCCATTGGAGTCGCCTAGCTCGACTGGTTTTACAAACCAAGACAACTGCCCTCGCTTCTCACGGCGACCCCGGTCCTCCGCATCCTCGGCATAGCGACTCGAACGGCTAAGTACCACGCTCGGGGACTAAATACCAGTTCGTCGTGATCGGTCAGGGAAAACGCCAAGTAAGAGAGCATACCCAGGACTCGCCACGCGACTGACCCTCCGGGCCAGGCGGGTGACGCTCACCTGCAACGCTCAGTCCTCAACCACCCTCGAGTCGCCTTGAACTACCAAGTACCACGCTCGGGGACTCGGCCACCCGACCCGTTCGCGTCTGGAAAAGCAGTAAATCTGAGCACTCAAGGGAGTCGCCATCGGCTCTCGAGCTCAGGTAGTCAACTAAATTAACAAAACACATGATAACAACAAACATCATATACAAGGTGAACCCCACAAAAGGCGGGCGCTCGGGGACTCATCCAAAATCAATCCAAAACACACAAACAAATAGCAAAATGAACACAATGTTCCATTCAATCGCATATCGCATTGTCTTACATTACAAATTATGCCGCATGGCGAACTGCTGCTAACACATCTAGGCAAGCTACCCTATTCTGCGGGCTTAGGCGGCAGCGCGAGAATCCCGGCGCTGCGGATGACGCGGTGTACGGATTTGACGGATCGTCGTCAGCTCACCCGCCATCGCCCGGCGGAAAGGTTGCTCAACCTTGAAGTCACGATCACGGCGGCTCGGGTCGTTCGGCGACGACCGTTTCTGGTAGGAAGGAGGTCGCCCATCGCCGACGCTCCGAGTCTGGCGGCATGTTCCTGCAGCTTGAGAACCTCGGACAGATCCACCGCGCCCGACGGCGGATACCCACTCGTCACATCGTCGAGGTCGAAATCCTCGGGAAGTGGGCGAGTCCCGAGCTCAGCTGTCGGCGCTCCGCCGGAACGCCGATCGCGTCATGAACTCTCGACCGGGCGCCTTCTCCAAATACTCCCACACCTCAACAAGGTCACTGGGAATAACCTCCGTGGGCGACATCTCTTGAAGGTAGGCGGATGCACGTCGCCGGCGTCGCCGAAGTCGGCGAGCATGCTTACGCACTCCCTAAGCGTCAAGAGAGCTCGCCTCTTCTTGGCTACCAATAACACGACCTGCGAGAAGGAGGCGATATGAGCACCACGGAAACCACAAACAATACAAGCGCAAGGAAGGAAGCGGACTCACCAAGCAACGAGCGGGCGAGTCCCGTGATGAAGTTCTGAAGCGACGTATGATCGTCCTGAAGCCCAACGATGAGGGCTTCCGAAACCTTGCGGTCTTCCTCCGCGGCCGCAATGGCGGCCTTAGCTCGCCCGTTCGCCGAGCTTGCTTCTTCTTTTGCCTCCCGCAGTTCGCGCTCGAGGTCGGCGACCCTCTGCTCAGCACTTAACGCAGATCGCACCGCCACCAGCTCACCAGCAGGGACAAGCTCCTGGCGAGCCACCTCCGCCTGCAGCAACGGCTGAAGCTCCTTGTTTGCTTCTCGGATAGTGGCCAGCTCATTTTCAGCACGCTGTTTTGCAGCCAATCGCTCCGCCGACTCCAGCTGCAGACCCTGCACATCATCAAAGTCAGCAAACACGAAAATTACTCAGTGCCCACCCGCTAAAATTTAGTGCGCTTTTCGAGGACTGGCGATCACGAAAATTCCTCGGTGCCCACCGCTAAAATTTAGCGAGTGCTTTTCGGGGACGCGATCACGAAAATTGCTCGGTGCCCACCGCTAAAATTTAGCGTGCGCGCTCGGGGCTGGATGCGAAAGTACAAAGCGAAAACTATAAGAATCACGCCGCTGCTAAGCACCGACTGATCCTCGGGGACCGGAGGTACGGATAGCTGCACCAAGCATGCCATGGAGTTGTATTGCGTCCAGACGCAAGCAGCGCCGTGTGTGCCGCGGCGTTAGTCGACTTCAGCGTCGGCGGTCCCCAGCAAGGCTCGGTAGCGCCCGCTTGCGTGGCCGCCTTGGTTACTGGCGGGGAAGGTAGCGATCGAGGCACCCGCCCCAAAGGAAGTCGCTTCCTCCGGTCTAGGCAAGGAAACGCCATCCTTTGTAGATGCGGTTGCTTCTACTACGGGTCCGGCCGGTGCGGCCGCCGCGTCGTCGGAGATAGTAACGATGACGTCGCCCTTGGCCTTCTTGCTGCCTTCAGCTGAGACGGCGACCTCGTCCACTTTCCTCTTGCGGAAAGGGTCCTCCTCGTTCGCGGCGGAGGGTACCTTGGCCACGGTCGGATGGCCCATCTTTTTCACTCCGGTCCTGCATATCAGATCAAATCAATAAAGGACAATCGAAGTACTTATAGAAAATAGAGAAGGCTAATTGCACTCACTTGGCGACTGGAATGAAAGCGCGCCGATGCGAAGGCGGCTGGTTTTCGATTCGGGGCCCGATTGGCGACTAATCCCCAGTTCCAGGACGTCGTGGGCCCAAGATACGGACGGCTTCTTCGTCGTTGAGGTCGCGGATGGCGCCTCTGGGACGCCTTCGGCGGGCGCCTCCTCGCGAATTGGAGCCGCTGCGGCCGGAGCCTCCGTGCGGGCGAGACCGCCACGCTGGACCTCCTTGCGGCGAAATCGCCTCGGCTGGAGCCTTCCTAACCGAGACCGGCGCGAATGGCGGGCGTTGAGGCCAGCGGCACTTCGGAGATGGCGCATCTAAGCGCGGTTGTCGCTGGGCGCCTTCGCCCGAGCCAGTGTGAGCATCGAGGCTTTCGTTGAGTCGCGGCGAGGCCATCTTGGCGGCCGTTTTCCTCCTCGGGGGCCCTCGCCTCCTTCTCCTTCTTCTTCTTCTTCTTGAAGGAGTGGCCTGGCGAGGTCGCGTCTGGGAGCTTCGTCGTCGTGGTGCTCGAGGCTCTGCTGCCGATTTGTGGACGTTGCCCGCGAGTCTTTCGGGCCAATGGGGCGATCTCCTCTTCGGACTCGTCCTCGTCGTCCTTGTTGCCCCTGGCGGGGGGCGATTCGCTTCTATCTTGGGCGGATGGCCCCGGGCTCTCGTCGTCGGCGGGTGGGAGCCACCCTTCCACCACTTGGAACAGCTGCGGTAAATACGAAACGGAGTTAGAATTACCGCGAATGCATACGCTGCGACTGCGAACAAGACAAAGAAATTACCGTCGGAGCCGGGCGCTTCGCGGTGTAGGGGGGGACCCCGGCCTGCGCATCCGCGTATACTGCCTGGGTGATCTTCTTCAGCGCCGAGAGGTAGTCCTCCAGTTTCCACTCGTCGAGGCAGGCTTTCGTCGAGTCTCCCCGGCCCGTGTACTGGTACATGTAATGATCGCGTTAGGCGGCGGACGACGCCGCCAAGCCAACAATTGTACAAGTTTATTATGGAGCCCTTCTTCTTGGACCACGGATGGTCTGGAGCATCTCATCGACGACCATCCGCTGGTCGTCGAAGCTTGCCGGATGCGGAGGTGGCGTGGCTCGGGCGGTTGGCGAGTACAGCGGGATCGCCACCTCGTCCTCGAGTCGCCTCGGTCACGTAGAACCATGAATTTTCGATCGCTCCTTTGCTTTGGCGGCAGCATCGGTCGAAGGAAGCTTTGGATTTGAGTTGGAATGTCGGGCCGCCTGGCTAGCATTGGGTCGCCTCCTCGCGGTGATCCGTCCATGGAACAGATCTTGCCACAAGGGAAAGTAGGGCGGCAGCCCAAGTAGCACTCATGAGCCACGAAGATGGCGAGCTGCTCGATGCTGTGGGGACCCAGATCTGAGGGCTGGATCCCGTAGTAGGCGCAAAAACGCCGGAAGAACAGAGATGTGGGAAACCCTAACCCCCGCTCGAGATGACTGGTGAAGCAGACGAACTCTCTCTCTCGCGGGTTTGGGGTCGTGTCTCCGGCTGCGGGGATACGCCATGTAGCTCGCAGGATTCCGGCCTCCTCGAACGAGGCCAGCTGCGCCCTTGTGCATTTGGATCTGCCCCAAGGTTCGGTGGAGAGGGCCATGGCCGAAGAGGATGGTTGGGGATCGAAAGATTTCGGGTCGGTTGGATCGCGGAGCAAAGGAAGGGAGATGTCTTTTCGGAAGAAATGGTGGGCGTTTGGCTTTGCGATAGCCTACCATTCCTCTTATATAGCGGGAGTTACCCGCCAAATCAGGGGGTCGTTACCGCGCGATGATTACGCCCGAAGTTACCGTTGAGTTACCTTAACGGCTAGTTTGACCGCGCCTAACGGTCCAACTCCAGCCACTCGGCTCGTTAAGTCACTCGCCGAGACCGCGTCTCGTTGACTCGACTCGCTCAATACGCGACTCGGTTCGCGGATTTTTCCTTTATCTGAGAGCCGACGATTCGATTTGGATGCCAACTTGAAGCCGTATACTCCATTGCCAGCCACTCACGCCTAATCAACGACGGCCTCGGGGACTCACGATGGGGATACGCCTCTGGGGTATACTCGGTGGGACGTTCGATCGCCCAAGGCTGGCGAGTGGGCCTGCAGAGCAGAGTGGATCAAAGCCCAGCAAGGTATCGGTATTTGGAAGTTGAAGGCCCGGTAGTAGATAGGCCCAGTCGGTCTAGGTTAAACGATCACCGAAGCTGTAACCGAATCGGTTGAGATATGTAAACCCTAGGGGAGGTGAGCCTATATAAACCTCCCTATAGGGTGAGTAGAGACACGTTCCCTCATACACCCAAGCAACTCGCCGCCTAGTCGCCGAGTTCGCCCATTGTAAACACCTCCGTAATACAATCTAGCAGGAGTAGGTCTTTACCCTCCGGGGCGAACAGGTAAAACCCTGTGTCTTTGCCCTCATCTCGCACCGCAGATGGCTGGCCGCCCTTGCCCCTCGTTCTACTACTCGCTGCCGCTTGCAGCATCTGCCGTGGTCATTCCCACGACACTTGCGCTCCTGACCGTGTGCCTCGTTTGTCTCCGGGTGACTCCTAGCTTCGTCTTCGACTTCGACCAGAGCCGTCCGTCGCCAGTACCAACTCCGGCGAGCAATCCCGCCCAACCCAGTGCGCCCCTTCACCCACCCGTACCACGTTGAGCATCAGCGAACGTCAGCGAACCCGGTGAGCTTCCTCCCTCTCTTCCTCGCTTCCTGCCTCGCCAACGCCGCCGCCGTCTGCCCATCGCCGCCGCGCGCTGCCGCTAAGCGCCGCCAGTCTTAGGTCATTAGATTCGGACCGTTGGATCTTGATCCTGAGGCTTGGATAGAATCACTTATACGCAAAGGGGTATGCAATCTGGCCCGTGCGATGTAACTTAATCAACGGCTGCCACGGTGCGATCCGGCGGCGGCGATACCGTGAATTAGAATATGACACGTGTCCAGTGTTTGATTTAAATCAGATATATGAATCAGATTTAATTACAAGCTTCAAACCCTTATATCTTTTGAACCACACGTCCAAATTTGACAAATTTTATATCAATGAATTCAGGAGAACAAGCCCTAGCCAACCCTACCCTTAGTTTAGCAAATAGTATTTGATAGATTGTTTGATTTTGCAGATTCTTTTGTGTGCTTGCTAACATTAGAAAAATCATTTAAAAATGAATTTTGAGATCAAACCTTTGCCAATTGGTTTGTTGTGACCCTACTGACCCTAGGAACCAACCCTTGGTGTTAGAAATGATTTTTGTAAAATTTAGGTTAGATTACTTGACTAAGTCATTTTCTAGCCAAATAAAAGGAATAGTTTTTATTATAAAAATGTTTATGGAGAAGAAACTTTGATAAAGTAGTTTGGACCAAGCCTACTGACCCAAAAACACCAAGTTTTGCAATAGCAACTCATTTGGTGAACAAATTAAGAGTTTTGCCTTAATAAAAACATTTTTCACCACATGAAATGATGAATGGATGTAAAAATAGTTTTTGGACAAAAACCCTCTTGCTAAGGACTTTGCCACTTTGGTAAATGACCAAATTGGATATTACAAAATATATAAACCCATAGAGACCCCCTTTACAAAATAAAACTATCTTGTGCATGCTCCCATGCATGACTTAGATCCCATTACTTTGTGTGTGTGAAGAATTGTTTGTTTGACTTTGGTTGGAATGTAGATTGAATTTGTGTTTGCTTGTTTGACTTGTAGTGAAGTGTGAGACTAGCAAGATCAAGGAGTGAACTACCATTTCCTTCCAAAAAGGCAAGTGATGCTTCATACTTTCTATCCCATTACTTTCACTATGCATTAGTGATTTTGTTAAGTAAAACTTGCATGGATTTTGCTAAGTATAGATCTTGCTATAGGAAAACCTTGTAGATGAATCCTTAGTAGGATTTTCCTAAGTTAGAGATTCCTACTACTACCAAGCTTAGCCTAGCTAATAGAAAACATGGGTGGAATATATATTCACACTATGGAAAAATATTCTAAGTCTGAGGACTTAAGTTTTGTTTAATAAAACAACTAAAGTTAATGAATCACCTGGGTGGAATGGGCTTGCTTGGTGGAGAATGGTTGAGTGGTTCACAATGCCATAGGCTTGGATTGTGTATCTCACTTGTGGAATGCCACCCAGGAAACAAAGAGATTTGAGATGTCAAATGTTGAGAAGCTTCAAGTGCAACCACTTGGCAATATGGGCTCTGCCATGATCATATAGGTTGCAAGAACTTAGCCAAATGGACAGTGGGTGGTAGTGTTTGATAGGTTGGAGCAACGTCCATTTTGGTCTAAGGAAGGCTTCAAAGATTTTGTCTTGGGAAACCAAGTCTTGTGGGTAAAGTGCACCACCTCTGCAGTATAAAATCTAAGTACTTAGCCATGTCCACAGTAAAGGACAATTTGAGCATCAAGACATGGAAGCAATCAAGAATCTCATCATTCCAATTTCTAAATTAAAATCTTGTGGTTTGAACAAGGGTTGTTTGAATTCTTCAATCATTGATGGAGAGATGGCTTGGTACAAGGATCTTGAAATCTTTGATTGAGGGAAATGATTTTGTCAAGCAAAAACTTAGTAATTTCAAAATGATAAGAAAAATCTATTTTGAGCAATGCAAGCCTCAACTCCACCTAGCCAAATGCATATAGATGATAGACTCCACTATACCATTATAGTATCACTTGCCAATACAATTCAAGTGTATTGACCCTTTGTGGCTGTAACTTGTATGTTGCAGGTTTGATTGATTTTAGTGAAGATTGATTGTTTAGGATTACAAAGTCTACAACCAACATCTGCCTGTGGCACTTTGAAGATGAAGGACCCCATGATTATAGTTATTCCGCTGCAATGTAATGTAATAGCCAAATGAGCTATGTATTGATGTAATAAACTTATGTTATTCCTGGTTATAAAGTTATATTATGACCTTTGTTTCTTGATATTACATCTTAACTGTGGATGCTAGCTATTGATCCAGGGACTAGCATTGTAAAACACAGGAGGACTCTACCTTATCAGGTTGGGACCCATACAGATGGTATCAGAGCATTGTGTTGCCTGTAGGATTTGTAACCCTAGGATTGGACTTAAACCCTTAGAAAAATAGGAGTTATGTTGTTCCAAAACTTATTTACAAACAAATCTTGTAAACTCTTTCCTCAATCATTTTGGTTTCAACTCTACATCTCTTCTATTTCAACTTGATGGATAAAAGCCTACCTCATGACCAAAGACTACACCATGTGCAAAGGACTTCTTCAACTTCTTCAACTCTAATGACTTCAACATCTTCAGCATGTTCACCAAGGACTTCAACCAAGGTTATCACTAAGGACAAGTGAGACAAGAAATCTTGCTCAAGATTTAGAGACTGAGGGAATGCAAAAAGTTAGAAGGAGCCTACATCATTTGAAGTATTGTGACCAAAAGTTTTTCCAAGGAAATCATGATCTCATACAAGAAGAATCAAGAAGGAAGGAAAGATCACAAGTGCCATATAGATGGACCACCATAATTTAGTTATGTCAAACACACCAACTTATGTGGTGTAACAAAAATATTTTGTTGCCTAGGTATGTGCTTGAACCCTGTTGTTTGAGTGCAAAGTTGTTTGTGAATGTTTGGTTTGTGATGGCATGCATATTGCTTGTGTGAATTGGGATGTGTGTGATTAGAATTGATTCCTTAGAAATATCTTGCCTATTCTAATCCCAATTCAAACCCAAACAGATGACTACTCCAAGAAACTCCAACATCAAGGTTGATGACAACAACAACCAAGATAACAACATGAGAGAACTTATAGCAACCCAAAACCAGTTGAGCCAAGAGACAACTCAACTTTTAGCCAACAACAATGGACTAGACCCAGCCATACAAAGGATTTTGAGACTTCAATCCCAATTGTTGCAAGGATTAGTTACTCAAATGATCAACATGAGAGAAAACTTTTCCCAAGGAGCTAATGACAACAAGGATGACAAAGAAGCTAATCTAGAAGGAACCCAAGCTAGCAATGTTTTTAGAGACAAGGATCATGCATCCAAGGAACATGAAGATCAATGCCCCAAGAAGAGAGAAAGATCTCCCACTTATGAAGAACTTGAACTAGAAGAACTCATAGCTTTGGAGAGACCCAAGAAGAAGAAGAAATGCCCCAACCCAAACAAGAAGGATATTACTCAAGAGCAATGTTACACTTGCAAAGAGATGGGACACTATTACAATGAATGCCCAGAAAAGAAGAAGAGACAAGAAGACAAACAAAAGCTAGTGAAACCCAAGATAAGGAAGGATTTTAGCCAAGTGATGTGCAAACACTGCAAAGAGTTAGGACATTATGCAAACTACTGTCCAGAAAAGATGAAGCATAAGATAAACAAGCCTATGAGGGATATCAGCCTTGTCACATGTTTCAAATGCAAGGAACTAGGCCACTATGTAAACAATTGTCCAGAAAAGTTGAACAAGTCTATGAAGGAACTCAACCTTGGCCCATGAGTCAAGAATGGAAACCAAGGACACCTGCAAAAGTTTGCTTAGAGAAATTTCCCCAGGATCCCAAGAAGGACAATGTGTAATTTTTGTTTGAAAATTTTTAAGGGTGGTAGTACCCTAGTTGATTTGAACTTGCTTGTAACCCTAGCCTCCCCAAATCTCGGGACGAGATTTATTTTAAGGGTGGTAGCCTGTCACATCCCAAGATTTTCCAAATCTTGTAATGTGAAAATAAATTAATAAAATAAAACTTTGTTTGATTTTCAGAGCTAGAAGAAACTTTTTGAATTCAAATGGAACCTCAAACCAATTTGAATTAAATAAAACCCTAAAGGGATTCATAAAGATAAACATTTAATAAAGGAAATTAAAAATGTTTTGGAATTACTACTATTGGATCCTTTAATAAAAGATTTGGTTTTCAAAAGAAAAGGTGGATTTATAAATAAAGATTATTTAATAAAGCCAAATTAAACCTTGACCAAACTATGGGAATTAAAACATTTAGTTTTTGAATAAAAACAACAAAGGTTTATTTAAAATAAAATAATAAAGAATTAATATCCAAACTTTATTTAAATAAGAAGTTTTACCAATTTAATTAAAACATCAAAACTTATTAAGATTGTTTTAAATAGGTTTTCCAAATATTTTATATTCTCTAATAAAACCTACTAAAGTGTTTGGGCTTGTTTTAGATTTCAAAATAAAATATCTCAAATAAAATAAATCCTATTTGAAATAATAATGAAAGTCTATTATAATAATTAATAATGGACCCTAAAATAAAATGTTATTTTATTTTAAAACAAATCTCCAAGTAATCTATATTTCCCAAATAAAACCCACTAATTTGGTTTTGGAAAATATATGGATTTAAATAGAGTTTGAAATAAATCAAATCCCAATTTGATTAATTAGCAATGGACATTTATTTAATTAATAATGGAATTTATTATTTAAAAATTATGGATTTTAGATTTAGGTTCAGACTACTGAACAGAACCAAGTCAAACTCTCAAAGTTTTGGTGTTGATTTAAATTAAATTGAAACTTGTTTGTTTGTTTGAAAACCAAAACAGGAAAATAGAAATAGAAAAAGAAAAGGAATCAGAAACAGAAAAAAATAAGAAAGAGGGCGACCCAACCCAGGCAGCCCAACAAGCCCAGTAACCAGCCCAACTCCCTTTCCCCCCCCCCGAAATAAAACGTTTCACACTCCTTTTTAAACCCACGAAGCAACTGACTGGTGGACCTCCCCTCGATTCATTTCCCCACTGACCAGTGGACCCTTTCCACTGTTCTCCTTCTCTACCCCGCGACTGCTTCTTCTTTCCCTCGCCACCGTTGCTGCCATTGCTTCCTCGATTGAATGCGCCTTATTGCAGCATTAATCCCTCGCTGCAGCCACGCTGTCTTAATCGCCAGTCCCTCCTCTCCGTTTCCCCTCTGCCTTCTTCCCCAGACACGCCCCCAGGCTGCCTCAATTACGCTCTGAGCACCCTCGGCTCCGACGACCATCCTCGCCAAAATCCGACCAGCACACACCACCCCGAGCCTCCCCGAGCACCCTGGAAGCTTCCCCACTCCCAGACCTTCCTCCCCATACTACCCATTTGACCGCGGGCGCCCCAGAGCCTCGGCTACGACAAATTTCTGAGCGCCGCCGTCTGTCTCGCCTCCGACGAGCTCCTCCGGTAATTCCAGACCACCCCGACCCCTCTCGTTCACGCACACGCCTTCTTCGTGTCCTTGCGCTCCTGACCGTGTGCCTCGTTTGTCTCCGGGTGACTCCTAGCTTCGTCTTCGACTTCGACCAGAGCCGTCCGTCGCCAGTACCAACTCCGGCGAGCAATCCCGCCCAACCCAGTGCGCCCCTTCACCCACCCGTACCACGTTGAGCATCAGCAAACGTCAGCGAACCCGGTGAGCTTCCTCCCTCTCTTCCTCGCTTCCTGCCTCGCCAACGCCGCCGCCGTCTGCCCATCACCGCCGCGCGCTGCCGCTAAGCGCCGCCAGTCTTAGGTCATTAGATTCGGACCGTTGGATCTTGATCCTGAGGCTTGGATAGAATCACTTATACGCAAAGGGGTATGCAATCTGGCCCGTGCGATGTAACTTAATCCAACGGCTGCCACAGTGCGATCCGAGCGAAGCGGTACCGGCGAATTAGAATATGACACGTGTCCAGTGTTTGATTTAAATCAGATATATGAATCAGATTTAATTACAAGCTTCAAACCCTTATATCTTTTGAACCACACGTCCAAATTTGACAAATTTTATATCAATGAATTCAGGAGAACAAGCCCTAGCCAACCCTACCCTTAGTTTAGCAAATAGTATTTGATAGATTGTTTGATTTTGCAGATTCTTTTGTGTGCTTGCTAACATTAGAAAAATCATTTAAAAATGAATTTTGAGATCAAACCTTTGCCAATTGGTTTGTTGTGACCCTACTGACCCTAGGAACCAACCCTTGGTGTTAGAAATGATTTTGTAAAATTTAGGTTAGATTACTTGACTAAGTCATTTTCTAGCCAAATAAAAGGAATAGTTTTTATTATAAAAATGTTTATGGAGAAGAAACTTTGATAAAGTAGTTTGGACCAAGCCTACTGACCCAAAAACACCAAGTTTTGCAATAGCAACTCATTTGGTGAACAAATTAAGAGTTTTGCCTTAATAAAAACATTTTTCACCACATGAAATGATGAATGGATGTAAAAATAGTTTTTGGACAAAAACCCTCTTGCTAAGGACTTTGCCACTTTGGTAAATGACCAAATTGGATATTACAAAATATATAAACCCATAGAGACCCCCTTTACAAAATAAAACTATCTTGTGCATGCTCCCATGCATGACTTAGATCCCATTACTTTGTGTGTGTGAAGAATTGTTTGTTTGACTTTGGTTGGAATGTAGATTGAATTTGTGTTTGCTTGTTTGACTTGTAGTGAAGTGTGAGACTAGCAAGATCAAGGAGTGAACTACCATTTCCTTCCAAAAAGGCAAGTGATGCTTCATACTTTCTATCCCATTACTTTCACTATGCATTAGTGATTTTGTTAAGTAAAACTTGCATGGATTTTGCTAAGTATAGATCTTGCTATAGGAAAACCTTGTAGATGAATCCTTAGTAGGATTTTCCTAAGTTAGAGATTCCTACTACTACCAAGCTTAGCCTAGCTAATAGAAAACATGGGTGGAATATATATTCACACTATGGAAAAATATTCTAAGTCTGAGGACTTAAGTTTTGTTTAATAAAACAACTAAAGTTAATGAATCACCTGGGTGGAATGGGCTTGCTTGGTGGAGAATGGTTGAGTGGTTCACAATGCCATAGGCTTGGATTGTGTATCTCACTTGTGGAATGCCACCAGAAACAAAGAGATTTGAGATGTCAAATGTTGAGAAGCTTCAAGTGCAACCACTTGGCAATATGGGCTCTGCCATGATCATATAGGTTGCAAGAACTTAGCCAAATGGACAGTGGGTGGTAGTGTTTGATAGGTTGGAGCAACGTCCATTTTGGTCTAAGGAAGGCTTCTGAAGATTTTGTCTTGGGAAACCAAGTCTTGTGGGTAAAGTGCACCACCTCTGCAGAGTGTAAAATCTAAGTACTTAGCCATGTCCCTGGTAAAGGACAATTTGAGCATCAAGACATGGAAGCAATCAAGAATCTCATCATTCCAATTTCTAAATTAAAATCTTGTGGTTTGAACAAGGGTTGTTTGAATTCTTCAATCATTGATGGAGAGATGGCTTGGTACAAGGATCTTGAAATCTTTGATTGAGGAAATGATTTTGTCAAGCAAAAACTTAGTAATTTCAAAATGATAAGAAAAATCTATTTTGAGCAATGCAAGCCTCAACTCCACCTAGCCAAATGCATATAGATGATAGACTCCACTATACCATTATAGTATCACTTGCCAATACAATTCAAGTGTATTGACCCTTTGTGGTAACTTGTATGTTGCGGGTTTGATTGATTTTAGTGAAGATTGATTGTTTAGGATTACAAAGTCTACAACCAACATACACTGTGGCACTTTGAAGATGAAGGACCCCATGATTATAGTTATTCCGCTGCAATGTAATGTAATAGCCAAATGAGCTATGTATTGATGTAATAAACTTATGTTATTCCTGGTTATAAAGTTATATTATGACCTTTGTTTCTTGATATTACATCTTAACTGTGGATGCTAGCTATTGATCCAGGGACTAGCATTGTAAAACACAGGAGGACTCTACCTTATCAGGTTGGGACCCCTACACCTGAGGAGTCCCCGAGTGTGATTCGGCTACCCCTGAGGTGAACGGATCAGTCCCCGAGTGACTCGAACCTACCCCTGAGTCAATATCCATTGGCACTGCCTCTGATTCCTGACTCGCCGGGATGACCCTGATTGATTCAGACTCTGGTGAGGGCTTGACCGATGGATTCCTAAGATGCTCCAATGCTACCCCTGGTGGTATTGCTTGTCTAGATGATCCTAGTTTGGATAACACATCTGCTGCCTCATTTTCTGCTCTAGGAATGTGATGAAATTCGCAACCATCAAAATATCCCAAAATTTGCTGCACGTGGAAGCGATATAATGCCATGTTTGCGTCCAGTGCGTCCCAATGTCCAGACACTTGTTGAATCACCAAATCCGAAT
Source organism: Avena longiglumis (assembly GCA_030063025.1). Lineage (NCBI taxonomy): Eukaryota > Viridiplantae > Streptophyta > Magnoliopsida > Poales > Poaceae > Avena > Avena longiglumis. The sequence continues at coordinate 161,827,054 of CP125973.1, forward strand.
CACCAAAACACATGATCCTTTTGATATCAATTTCCTTGGCCACTTTAATGCCACGGACGAGTGCTTCATACTCGGCAACGTTGTTAGAAGCAGCAAAATGAATCTACAAGACATACCTCAGTTGATCCCTCTTTGGAGATGTGAGCACTATCCCGGCTCCCAGACCCATTCTCGCCTTGGACCCGTCAAAATGCATTTTCCAGTAATTTGGATCTTGCAGTGGTGGCTCGTACTGTATCTCCATCCATTTTACAAAGAAATCTGCAACGGCTTGAGATTTTATTGCATCCCGCCTATCATATTGCAGAGTGTATGGTGCTAGTTCAATGGCCCATTTGGCTACTCGGCCGCTGGCATCTTTGCTGCCCAATATATCCGAGATAGGTGCCTCGCATATTACCCGGATCGGGTGTTCCTGAAAATAATGTTTTAGCTTCTTTGCTGCCATATATACCCCATATGTCATCTTCTAATAATGCGGGTAATTCTGTTTCGAGACAGAGAGCACTTCGCTCAAGTAATATACTGGTCTTTGGACTGATTTGCCCCTTCTTCGTGTTCAACCACTATTACTGCACTTACAACTCTGTTGGTTGCGGAAACATAGAGCAGCATTGGCTCCTTGGATAGTGGTGATGCTAATATTGGTGCTATTGCCAACATTTTCTTTAATTCATGGAAAGCGCTATCATCTTGCTGTGTCCATGTGAATTTGTCTGATTTCTTCATCAGCAGATATAGTGGTAGGGCTTTTTTGCCTAGCCGACTAACAAACCTGCTCAAGGAATCCAGGCATCCAGTAAACTTCTGGACGTCATTGAGGGTTTTTGGCAATTCCATTCTTTCGATGGCCCTGATTTTTGTCGGGTTAGCTTCAATTCCTCGGCTGGATACAAGGAATCCGAGTAACTTGCTAGCCGGGACACCAAATGTACATTTTTCCAGGTTAAGCTTCATACGAAATCTTCTCAAATTTGCGAATGTTTGACGCAAGTCCTCGATTAGAGTATGACTTTGTTTGGTTTTTATTACCACGTCATCGACGTATACTTGAACATTTTTGTCCAATTGATCTTGCAAGAATTTTTGCATGCATCTTTGATATGTTGCGCCTGCATTTCTTAATCTGAATGGCATGGTGCGATAGCAATAAGCCCCGTACGGGGTGATAAAAGCTGTCTTTATTTGATCATTTGGATTCAGTGGAATCTGATGGAATCCTGAATATGCATTCACAAATGACAACAACTCACACCCAGCAGTAGAATCTATGACTTAATCGATCCGAGGCAGAGGAAATGGATCTTTTGGACACGCCTTGTTGAGGTTCGTGTAATCAATACACATGCGTCATACCACTCCACATTCAGGTCATCTTTCTTCTTCTCGACCAGGACTGGATTTGACAACCAGTCCGGGTTCAGCACTTCCATGATGAATCCAGCAGCTAAAAGTCTTGCAATCTCGGCCGCTATTACTTTCCTCCTATCTTCGGCGAAGCAGCGGAGCGGTTGCTTCACCGGCCTTGCATCTGGTCTTACATGAAGAGAGTGCTCAGCCAGCTCCCTCGGAACTCCTTACAGATCTTGAGTGGACCATGCAAAGATGTCCCGATTCTCAGGGAGGAAGCTGATGAGCTTGCTTTCCTATTTATCTGTAAGGCCGGCCCCAATGGTTACTATGCGCTCTGGGAAAGTTTCATCCACCTGCACCTTCTTGGTTTCTTTGGTAGCTTGAAATGACACATTGCCATGAGGGTTGGTGAGTGCCGGCATGGACATTTGTGCTGCTTTGGCCAATGCTGCCACCTCCAACATCTGACTTTTCTCTTAAGCTATGACGAGTGACTCGGCCAGTGAAGATCTGGCTGAGGCACAAGCAATAGATCTTTTGTAATCTCCTTCAACTGTGATCACCCCACATGGGTCTGGGAGCTTCATCTTTAAGTAAGCGATGTGAGGAGTAGCCATGAACTTTGCCATAGCCGGTCTGCCGAGTAAGGCATGATATGAGCTGACCAAATCTACTACCTCGAACTCTATGGCTTAAGTGCGACAATTTTCTCTGTTGCCGAATAAGACGTCGACCCAGATCTTGCCAATTGGCTCACAGGACAATCCCGACACAATCACGTGGAAAGTGGTCTTAGTCCGCTCCAGCATGTTCATGGTAATGCCTAACTTGATCATAATATCCTAGTACATGATGTTGATGCTACTGCCATCATCGATTAACACCTTTGAAAATTTCACGTTGATATCTAGGCCCATGAATGTTGGATCTAGAACCAGAGCGTATCCTCCCGGGGTTGGCATGATTCTGGGGTGATCCTTTATACTCCAAGTTATCTCTTGCTCAGACCAATGCATGTACTTGGGAATTGCCGGCATCGTGGCATTCACTTCCATCTTTCGTCGCTGCTGGCTCTTCTTGTCATTTGGCTCTATGACAAAGACAACATAGCTCTGGTGATGTTCTCTGTACTCATTTCTGGTTCCATGGACGATATGAGCATCGTCACCTCTTGGATTGTGCACCTGATGCACAGCTTCTCTTCTTTCCTGATTCTGATATCTCGGCTGCCTGTTTTCATATCTGTTATCTTCTCTTACTGCTTCAGCATTTCCTCCTGTAAGTGGTGGAGGGGGAGGTGGTGGAAGCTGCTTATTCGGCGAGTCCACTCTATCTCCTTTCTGAAACCAAGTGCATGGCCTTGTTGAGTGATTTGCCGGCTTACTCGGACTGGGCGTGTGAAACTTACACGGCTGATCCACCATCATCTCATAGGTGTATTTTTGTCAGTCTTGGTACTGTTTCCTCTGATCGTATGTCCTTTTGCCGTCATTCTTTGGCATCCATTGTTGTTGACCATTTGTCCTTTGATGTTGACTGCTTATAGCATCTGGATGATCCTGATTCACTGCCGCAACCTGAGCCGAACCATACCTGTAATCCGGCCGCTCGTCCCTTCTCTTGCTTCTATATTTGGATCTCTCCTGGTGCCTTTGCGACCCGGCAGCGTCATAGATCTGAGTCTCAGTCATCCCGTCTGCCGACATGAGCAGCGGCTGAGTCAGATCTCCTAACGCGTACGAGTCGGCGATTCTTATCGTCTCTGCTAGGCTTGCCGGCATATCTCTTTGTAACCTTTGCCACAGTACACTCCCATGTCTGCATCCTTGTGCAAACCATGCAATTCTTTTGACTCGATTACCCCTTCACAAGAGTTACGCATC